>OX438587.1:2500-10002500 GCA_949316365.1 Hoplodrina blanda
TAACCTAACCTAACCTAACCTAACCTAACCTAACCTAACCTAACCTAACCTAACCTAACCTAACCTAACCTAACCTAACCTAACCTAACCTAACCTAACCTAACCTAACCTAACCTAACCTAACCTAACCTAACCTAACCTAACCTAACCTAACCTAACCTAACCTAACCTAACCTAACCTAACCTAACCTAACCTAACCTAACCTAACCTAACCTAACCTAACCTAACCTAACCTAACCTAACCTAACCTAACCTAACCTAACCTAACCTAACCTAACCTAACCTAACCTAACCTAACCTAACCTAACCTAACCTAACCTAACCTAACCTAACCTAACCTAACCTAACCTAACCTAACCTAACCTAACCTAACCTAACCTAACCTAACCTAACCTAACCTAACCTAACCTAACCTAACCTAACCTAACCTAACCTAACCTAACCTAACCTAACCTAACCTAACCTAACCTAACCTAACCTAACCTAACCTAACCTAACCTAACCTAACCTAACCTAACCTAACCTAACCTAACCTAACCTAACCTAACCTAACCTAACCTAACCTAACCTAACCTAACCTAACCTAACCTAACCTAACCTAACCTAACCTAACCTAACCTAACCTAACCTAACCTAACCTAACCTAACCTAACCTAACCTAACCTAACCTAACCTAACCTAACCTAACCTAACCTAACCTAACCTAACCTAACCTAACCTAACCTAACCTAACCTAACCTAACCTAACCTAACCTAACCTAACCTAACCTAACCTAACCTAACCTAACCTAACCTAACCTAACCTAACCTAACCTAACCTAACCTAACCTAACCTAACCTAACCTAACCTAACCTAACCTAACCTAACCTAACCTAACCTAACCTAACCTAACCTAACCTAACCTAACCTAACCTAACCTAACCTAACCTAACCTAACCTAACCTAACCTAACCTAACCTAACCTAACCTAACCTAACCTAACCTAACCTAACCTAACCTAACCTAACCTAACCTAACCTAACCTAACCTAACCTAACCTAACCTAACCTAACCTAACCTAACCTAACCTAACCTAACCTAACCTAACCTAACCTAACCTAACCTAACCTAACCTAACCTAACCTAACCTAACCTAACCTAACCTAACCTAACCTAACCTAACCTAACCTAACCTAACCTAACCTAACCTAACCTAACCTAACCTAACCTAACCTAACCTAACCTAACCTAACCTAACCTAACCTAACCTAACCTAACCTAACCTAACCTAACCTAACCTAACCTAACCTAACCTAACCTAACCTAACCTAACCTAACCTAACCTAACCTAACCTAACCTAACCTAACCTAACCTAACCTAACCTAACCTAACCTAACCTAACCTAACCTAACCTAACCTAACCTAACCTAACCTAACCTAACCTAACCTAACCTAACCTAACCTAACCTAACCTAACCTAACCTAACCTAACCTAACCTAACCTAACCTAACCTAACCTAACCTAACCTAACCTAACCTAACCTAACCTAACCTAACCTAACCTAACCTAACCTAACCTAACCTAACCTAACCTAACCTAACCTAACCTAACCTAACCTAACCTAACCTAACCTAACCTAACCTAACCTAACCTAACCTAACCTAACCTAACCTAACCTAACCTAACCTAACCTAACCTAACCTAACCTAACCTAACCTAACCTAACCTAACCTAACCTAACCTAACCTAACCTAACCTAACCTAACCTAACCTAACCTAACCTAACCTAACCTAACCTAACCTAACCTAACCTAACCTAACCTAACCTAACCTAACCTAACCTAACCTAACCTAACCTAACCTAACCTAACCTAACCTAACCTAACCTAACCTAACCTAACCTAACCTAACCTAACCTAACCTAACCTAACCTAACCTAACCTAACCTAACCTAACCTAACCTAACCTAACCTAACCTAACCTAACCTAACCTAACCTAACCTAACCTAACCTAACCTAACCTAACCTAACCTAACCTAACCTAACCTAACCTAACCTAACCTAACCTAACCTAACCTAACCTAACCTAACCTAACCTAACCTAACCTAACCTAACCTAACCTAACCTAACCTAACCTAACCTAACCTAACCTAACCTAACCTAACCTAACCTAACCTAACCTAACCTAACCTAACCTAACCTAACCTAACCTAACCTAACCTAACCTAACCTAACCTAACCTAACCTAACCTAACCTAACCTAACCTAACCTAACCTAACCTAACCTAACCTAACCTAACCTAACCTAACCTAACCTAACCTAACCTAACCTAACCTAACCTAACCTAACCTAACCTAACCTAACCTAACCTAACCTAACCTAACCTAACCTAACCTAACCTAACCTAACCTAACCTAACCTAACCTAACCTAACCTAACCTAACCTAACCTAACCTAACCTAACCTAACCTAACCTAACCTAACCTAACCTAACCTAACCTAACCTAACCTAACCTAACCTAACCTAACCTAACCTAACCTAACCTAACCTAACCTAACCTAACCTAACCTAACCTAACCTAACCTAACCTAACCTAACCTAACCTAACCTAACCTAACCTAACCTAACCTAACCTAACCTAACCTAACCTAACCTAACCTAACCTAACCTAACCTAACCTAACCTAACCTAACCTAACCTAACCTAACCTAACCTAACCTAACCTAACCTAACCTAACCTAACCTAACCTAACCTAACCTAACCTAACCTAACCTAACCTAACCTAACCTAACCTAACCTAACCTAACCTAACCTAACCTAACCTAACCTAACCTAACCTAACCTAACCTAACCTAACCTAACCTAACCTAACCTAACCTAACCTAACCTAACCTAACCTAACCTAACCTAACCTAACCTAACCTAACCTAACCTAACCTAACCTAACCTAACCTAACCTAACCTAACCTAACCTAACCTAACCTAACCTAACCTAACCTAACCTAACCTAACCTAACCTAACCTAACCTAACCTAACCTAACCTAACCTAACCTAACCTAACCTAACCTAACCTAACCTAACCTAACCTAACCTAACCTAACCTAACCTAACCTAACCTAACCTAACCTAACCTAACCTAACCTAACCTAACCTAACCTAACCTAACCTAACCTAACCTAACCTAACCTAACCTAACCTAACCTAACCTAACCTAACCTAACCTAACCTAACCTAACCTAACCTAACCTAACCTAACCTAACCTAACCTAACCTAACCTAACCTAACCTAACCTAACCTAACCTAACCTAACCTAACCTAACCTAACCTAACCTAACCTAACCTAACCTAACCTAACCTAACCTAACCTAACCTAACCTAACCTAACCTAACCTAACCTAACCTAACCTAACCTAACCTAACCTAACCTAACCTAACCTAACCTAACCTAACCTAACCTAACCTAACCTAACCTAACCTAACCTAACCTAACCTAACCTAACCTAACCTAACCTAACCTAACCTAACCTAACCTAACCTAACCTAACCTAACCTAACCTAACCTAACCTAACCTAACCTAACCTAACCTAACCTAACCTAACCTAACCTAACCTAACCTAACCTAACCTAACCTAACCTAACCTAACCTAACCTAACCTAACCTAACCTAACCTAACCTAACCTAACCTAACCTAACCTAACCTAACCTAACCTAACCTAACCTAACCTAACCTAACCTAACCTAACCTAACCTAACCTAACCTAACCTAACCTAACCTAACCTAACCTAACCTAACCTAACCTAACCTAACCTAACCTAACCTAACCTAACCTAACCTAACCTAACCTAACCTAACCTAACCTAACCTAACCTAACCTAACCTAACCTAACCTAACCTAACCTAACCTAACCTAACCTAACCTAACCTAACCTAACCTAACCTAACCTAACCTAACCTAACCTAACCTAACCTAACCTAACCTAACCTAACCTAACCTAACCTAACCTAACCTAACCTAACCTAACCTAACCTAACCTAACCTAACCTAACCTAACCTAACCTAACCTAACCTAACCTAACCTAACCTAACCTAACCTAACCTAACCTAACCTAACCTAACCTAACCTAACCTAACCTAACCTAACCTAACCTAACCTAACCTAACCTAACCTAACCTAACCTAACCTAACCTAACCTAACCTAACCTAACCTAACCTAACCTAACCTAACCTAACCTAACCTAACCTAACCTAACCTAACCTAACCTAACCTAACCTAACCTAACCTAACCTAACCTAACCTAACCTAACCTAACCTAACCTAACCTAACCTAACCTAACCTAACCTAACCTAACCTAACCTAACCTAACCTAACCTAACCTAACCTAACCTAACCTAACCTAACCTAACCTAACCTAACCTAACCTAACCTAACCTAACCTAACCTAACCTAACCTAACCTAACCTAACCTAACCTAACCTAACCTAACCTAACCTAACCTAACCTAACCTAACCTAACCTAACCTAACCTAACCTAACCTAACCTAACCTAACCTAACCTAACCTAACCTAACCTAACCTAACCTAACCTAACCTAACCTAACCTAACCTAACCTAACCTAACCTAACCTAACCTAACCTAACCTAACCTAACCTAACCTAACCTAACCTAACCTAACCTAACCTAACCTAACCTAACCTAACCTAACCTAACCTAACCTAACCTAACCTAACCTAACCTAACCTAACCTAACCTAACCTAACCTAACCTAACCTAACCTAACCTAACCTAACCTAACCTAACCTAACCTAACCTAACCTAACCTAACCTAACCTAACCTAACCTAACCTAACCTAACCTAACCTAACCTAACCTAACCTAACCTAACCTAACCTAACCTAACCTAACCTAACCTAACCTAACCTAACCTAACCTAACCTAACCTAACCTAACCTAACCTAACCTAACCTAACCTAACCTAACCTAACCTAACCTAACCTAACCTAACCTAACCTAACCTAACCTAACCTAACCTAACCTAACCTAACCTAACCTAACCTAACCTAACCTAACCTAACCTAACCTAACCTAACCTAACCTAACCTAACCTAACCTAACCTAACCTAACCTAACCTAACCTAACCTAACCTAACCTAACCTAACCTAACCTAACCTAACCTAACCTAACCTAACCTAACCTAACCTAACCTAACCTAACCTAACCTAACCTAACCTAACCTAACCTAACCTAACCTAACCTAACCTAACCTAACCTAACCTAACCTAACCTAACCTAACCTAACCTAACCTAACCTAACCTAACCTAACCTAACCTAACCTAACCTAACCTAACCTAACCTAACCTAACCTAACCTAACCTAACCTAACCTAACCTAACCTAACCTAACCTAACCTAACCTAACCTAACCTAACCTAACCTAACCTAACCTAACCTAACCTAACCTAACCTAACCTAACCTAACCTAACCTAACCTAACCTAACCTAACCTAACCTAACCTAACCTAACCTAACCTAACCTAACCTAACCTAACCTAACCTAACCTAACCTAACCTAACCTAACCTAACCTAACCTAACCTAACCTAACCTAACCTAACCTAACCTAACCTAACCTAACCTAACCTAACCTAACCTAACCTAACCTAACCTAACCTAACCTAACCTAACCTAACCTAACCTAACCTAACCTAACCTAACCTAACCTAACCTAACCTAACCTAACCTAACCTAACCTAACCTAACCTAACCTAACCTAACCTAACCTAACCTAACCTAACCTAACCTAACCTAACCTAACCTAACCTAACCTAACCTAACCTAACCTAACCTAACCTAACCTAACCTAACCTAACCTAACCTAACCTAACCTAACCTAACCTAACCTAACCTAACCTAACCTAACCTAACCTAACCTAACCTAACCTAACCTAACCTAACCTAACCTAACCTAACCTAACCTAACCTAACCTAACCTAACCTAACCTAACCTAACCTAACCTAACCTAACCTAACCTAACCTAACCTAACCTAACCTAACCTAACCTAACCTAACCTAACCTAACCTAACCTAACCTAACCTAACCTAACCTAACCTAACCTAACCTAACCTAACCTAACCTAACCTAACCTAACCTAACCTAACCTAACCTAACCTAACCTAACCTAACCTAACCTAACCTAACCTAACCTAACCTAACCTAACCTAACCTAACCTAACCTAACCTAACCTAACCTAACCTAACCTAACCTAACCTAACCTAACCTAACCTAACCTAACCTAACCTAACCTAACCTAACCTAACCTAACCTAACCTAACCTAACCTAACCTAACCTAACCTAACCTAACCTAACCTAACCTAACCTAACCTAACCTAACCTAACCTAACCTAACCTAACCTAACCTAACCTAACCTAACCTAACCTAACCTAACCTAACCTAACCTAACCTAACCTAACCTAACCTAACCTAACCTAACCTAACCTAACCTAACCTAACCTAACCTAACCTAACCTAACCTAACCTAACCTAACCTAACCTAACCTAACCTAACCTAACCTAACCTAACCTAACCTAACCTAACCTAACCTAACCTAACCTAACCTAACCTAACCTAACCTAACCTAACCTAACCTAACCTAACCTAACCTAACCTAACCTAACCTAACCTAACCTAACCTAACCTAACCTAACCTAACCTAACCTAACCTAACCTAACCTAACCTAACCTAACCTAACCTAACCTAACCTAACCTAACCTAACCTAACCTAACCTAACCTAACCTAACCTAACCTAACCTAACCTAACCTAACCTAACCTAACCTAACCTAACCTAACCTAACCTAACCTAACCTAACCTAACCTAACCTAACCTAACCTAACCTAACCTAACCTAACCTAACCTAACCTAACCTAACCTAACCTAACCTAACCTAACCTAACCTAACCTAACCTAACCTAACCTAACCTAACCTAACCTAACCTAACCTAACCTAACCTAACCTAACCTAACCTAACCTAACCTAACCTAACCTAACCTAACCTAACCTAACCTAACCTAACCTAACCTAACCTAACCTAACCTAACCTAACCTAACCTAACCTAACCTAACCTAACCTAACCTAACCTAACCTAACCTAACCTAACCTAACCTAACCTAACCTAACCTAACCTAACCTAACCTAACCTAACCTAACCTAACCTAACCTAACCTAACCTAACCTAACCTAACCTAACCTAACCTAACCTAACCTAACCTAACCTAACCTAACCTAACCTAACCTAACCTAACCTAACCTAACCTAACCTAACCTAACCTAACCTAACCTAACCTAACCTAACCTAACCTAACCTAACCTAACCTAACCTAACCTAACCTAACCTAACCTAACCTAACCTAACCTAACCTAACCTAACCTAACCTAACCTAACCTAACCTAACCTAACCTAACCTAACCTAACCTAACCTAACCTAACCTAACCTAACCTAACCTAACCTAACCTAACCTAACCTAACCTAACCTAACCTAACCTAACCTAACCTAACCTAACCTAACCTAACCTAACCTAACCTAACCTAACCTAACCTAACCTAACCTAACCTAACCTAACCTAACCTAACCTAACCTAACCTAACCTAACCTAACCTAACCTAACCTAACCTAACCTAACCTAACCTAACCTAACCTAACCTAACCTAACCTAACCTAACCTAACCTAACCTAACCTAACCTAACCTAACCTAACCTAACCTAACCTAACCTAACCTAACCTAACCTAACCTAACCTAACCTAACCTAACCTAACCTAACCTAACCTAACCTAACCTAACCTAACCTAACCTAACCTAACCTAACCTAACCTAACCTAACCTAACCTAACCTAACCTAACCTAACCTAACCTAACCTAACCTAACCTAACCTAACCTAACCTAACCTAACCTAACCTAACCTAACCTAACCTAACCTAACCTAACCTAACCTAACCTAACCTAACCTAACCTAACCTAACCTAACCTAACCTAACCTAACCTAACCTAACCTAACCTAACCTAACCTAACCTAACCTAACCTAACCTAACCTAACCTAACCTAACCTAACCTAACCTAACCTAACCTAACCTAACCTAACCTAACCTAACCTAACCTAACCTAACCTAACCTAACCTAACCTAACCTAACCTAACCTAACCTAACCTAACCTAACCTAACCTAACCTAACCTAACCTAACCTAACCTAACCTAACCTAACCTAACCTAACCTAACCTAACCTAACCTAACCTAACCTAACCTAACCTAACCTAACCTAACCTAACCTAACCTAACCTAACCTAACCTAACCTAACCTAACCTAACCTAACCTAACCTAACCTAACCTAACCTAACCTAACCTAACCTAACCTAACCTAACCTAACCTAACCTAACCTAACCTAACCTAACCTAACCTAACCTAACCTAACCTAACCTAACCTAACCTAACCTAACCTAACCTAACCTAACCTAACCTAACCTAACCTAACCTAACCTAACCTAACCTAACCTAACCTAACCTAACCTAACCTAACCTAACCTAACCTAACCTAACCTAACCTAACCTAACCTAACCTAACCTAACCTAACCTAACCTAACCTAACCTAACCTAACCTAACCTAACCTAACCTAACCTAACCTAACCTAACCTAACCTAACCTAACCTAACCTAACCTAACCTAACCTAACCTAACCAGTCTGCTTCCGTCTGCGACAGCGAACGCCACGTTTTTCGTTACGCTCCACGCAAAATAATCCGCAAAAATAGTTTTTCTAAGTGATACAGTGACGTGCGTAGCACCAAAATCTGCGCCTCGGTACGGCGCATATGACTGAGTTATTTCCGCGTACGAAAAACTGTGCTGTGAAAAGTTATAAAAGAAAAACCCGGAAAAGTGTAACTTTCAAAAACTTTGCAAGGCCATAACTTTGTGGTTATATCACCCACCACCAGTTCCGTTTCTTCATATTGTGGGGCTCGCCAAGGCCTACAATAGCACACCTCAGCCGGGAAAATCCGCCCACGAACTTCCAAGAAAATTGCGGAAAACAGCAAATCTAACCTCAAAACTCCACCACGAGGTCACTGAAACTGACGCAGCAGACACTCCAAAATTTTTGACGACAAAGCAGACACCAAGGCAAACTACTCGACGCCTCAAACGGATTTTTACCGCCCACAGGTAAAAAGTACCGTTAATTCAAAAAACTGACAAATTCAAATTTTGAGCCACCGTAACGCAAAATCTGCAGCGACAACCCCCCCAAATTCCAGCGAAATTGGTTGCGCGCTTGCGAAACGAAGAGGACCAAATAAGAAGTTTATTTTTTAGGTGAATTTTAGGCTAGATTTTTAAGATTTTTTAGATTTTTTAGTTATTTTCATAATTTTCAGCCAGTTTTTCAAAATTTTTAAATATTATAGCTCCATCCGTTAGAATCTTAATTTCTCAAAATAAATCCGATTTTACCAGATTTTTTCCATTTTTGGCAACGAAGTTACGTAATTTTTAAACCTTTTTGCAAATAAATCCTAAATAAATTAAAATTAAAAAATTTTGACTATACAATTGCATTGGAAACGTGTCTTCCAGGTAGATTAAGCCCAAACTTGGGTCCAATAACTCCAGGAACAAAGAAAATAGACTTTTTCAGCCATTTTGGTTTTTTAGGTTGCACTATTAAAAAATTAATATCTCTGGAAATATTGGGCCCAGAATTTCAGGATTTTTACTGTTCCCTGTGGGAGGACAGTAAGAATATTTCCTGCATATTTTCAGGAGTTTTCAGGACCTGAAAATTCTCAGCCCTGAAACTATTTTTGTCGCGTGGGGGACGTCAAGCCTAGCATCGTAGTCGAAACCGCACCTCGCTGGGACAAACGGTTGCGGAGCTACAGCCAATTTAACTTGGCCTTTGACAGCTGGGCGGCCATTTTGGAAAACTTTAAGCCACCATATCTCCGGATCCGGCGGTCCTAGAGAGTTGCGGATTTCGCAGTGGCGCTTGGGGTGACGACCTTTACCCGACCCACCCGGTTTTAGACCGATTGGCGCTGAGAAATTTCAGGCGCCTGAAAACCATTGCGCGCGTCGGGGCAGGACGAGCAGAGCCGAACAAGCCCAAACACGGACGTTGCACGACCTCAGGAAGGCAAGTTATACCGGTTTGGAGGGCGACTTTGACAGTTCCTTGACTGTCAGAGCATTTTTTCGGACCGGATAACTCCCGAACCGGGGGTCGTGGAGCGCCCGGATTTTCTTTGGGGGCATTGGCCGGACCTTCCCTATCCGACCCGCGTCTTTTTCAGGAGCTTTCAGGACCTGAAAATTTCAGGCCCGAAACTCGCCCCACTCGATAGGTCTCGGCGAGCCCATTCAGAAAAGTCCAAGCACGGTGATACTCGGACGAACGGTTCGGGAGAAAACCACTGGAAACCGGATTACGGCCGCCATCTTGTTTTGGTTACCGAAACTTCGGACCGGGTTTTCTCGAGAACCCTTCGAGCTAGGGTGTCCGTGTTTGGGTTCATTGAAGAGGGCTCGGGGAGACCTACCCAGTGAAAGGTAGAGCTTGACTCTACGTAGAGTCAAAAATTTTTCTTGACTCTATATCAAAAATTTTGACGTATTTGGGTTCCTGGGAGCTCCTCGACACCAGATCTAAGTCTGGAACCTTGCACATGTGTGTATAATTAAAGTGACAGAGCCACGCTCTTATAAACTGTACTGACGGTACTTTAATAGTACGACTCAATTCTCTCTTGGGAACTTGAACACGCGACGTGACCACATTCTCGCAGAGGAAGCTCACACACCATACTATTCCCGGAAAACCTCCTCTATCACTCCATTTCGGTTCGGTTTTTAGAACGTAACATACTTCCGGAGTCGATAGAGTCACCCGCGGGAAAAACTCTTCTTTAACCTACCTGGGCACTTGCCATACGCGTGGAACTTCTGTTAGGCGCCTGGTGGTCTCCCGGCCGCGAACCTGAAATTAAATAACAGAATTAGACAAAATACAGACAAGATTCCCTAGAATCCCAATATTTACTGTTTTGTGTTGTTATTGTTGCATGTGTATCTAATTGTTATTTTTATTTTAGACTTTTATTCTTTATTTTTATTATTTGCTTATACACCCAAGACTGGGGTACTTTTTACAATACCCCATTGACGTTGAGCCAAAACATACTCAAACATACCAGGAAGATGATGGGCTATAGGACTCCTGTTAAAAAGGCAACGTCGCAGGTCCCGCCAAACAGAAGCCCACAGGAGGCTGGATCCTCCGCGCAACTCAGCGTACGTAGGAGTGTGGGTGAATGGGAGGCAGGCCGGAAAGAACCGCGAAATTCAAGTTCGCCAATAAAAACTGTAACGGAGCCGAAACCCACTACTAAATCGCCCACCTTGACCAAGGGAACATCCATGGTTGTACAGATCGACAGCCCACCAGTCCTTCTTACCAACGCATGGAACCCCAAGACCGCAGAGGCCAAAAAGTGCCTCATAATTGTGAAGCAGAAGCTGGCACTCTCCAAAAATATAAAGCGGGAAATAAAGGAGGACATAAAGATCCAGGTGGACAGGCTTTTTGCCTTGGTCAAGGAGGCCGAAGCAGACAAAATTAAAACGTACTCGGGAAGAACGGCAAAAACCCCAGAAACTAAGAGCTCTGAGCCTGCCCTCTCTCCACCCCCTTGCTCAGTGCTAGGAGTCACCGAGGCGGAAACAGAATCTCTCAGGTCAGTGCTGGAGGAGCACAGCAAGAAGCTTGCTGAAAGCAATGAGCTGATGGCCCGACTGAAAGAGGCACTGCACAGTAGCCAAGAAAATATTGGGAAAATCTCATACGCTAGTGCAGCGGCAAGTCAGTCGGAAAATCCACCACCTAGGCAAGCTGCTCTCCACTCCATTGCAGTAACCACGGAAGATGAGAGCACAACGGGAGAAGGAGTTCTTGCGAAGATAAGGGAGGCGGTGAACGCCAAGGATGGCTGGATTACAGTTGACAGAGTCCGGAAGACGAAAAACCGGAAGGTGATAATGAGCTTCAAAACAAAAGACGATAGAGACAAGGTTAAGGATAGACTTAACAAAAATGGAACCGACCTCACCGTGGAGGAAGTTAAAAACAGGGACCCGTTGTTGGTCCTTAGAGACGTCCTATCAGTCAACACTGACGAGGACGTCGTTAAGGCCTTCCGAAACCAGAACCCGGGGGTTTTTGACGGCCTTGACGGTGAGGCGGACAGGGTAGCAGTCAAATATAGAAAGAGAGCCAGAAATCCGCACACCGGACACATAGGTTTAGGTTAGGTTAGGTTGGTTCTGTGTCTGGGTGTAATTTATCTATATTATGTATGTATTTATAAATTATATAAGTATGTATATCAGTTGTCTGGTTACCATAACACAAGCTCTGCTTAGCTTGGGATCAGATGACCGTGTGTGAGTTGTCCCAAGATATTTATTTATTTATTTATTTTTATAGTGCTCAGTGCCTCGCCCAGTGTTTGGAGGCGAGTAATGGAGAGAGGACATGTGTACATCGACTTGCAAAGAGTCAGGGCCGAAGATCAGAGCCCACTCCTCCAGTGCTCGCTTTGCCTGGGATACGGGCACAGCAGACGCCTATGCACTGAAACAATAGAGAAGTGCAGCCACTGTGGCGGACCGCACTTAAAAAGGGATTGCGCGGAATGGCTGGCAGGATCACCGCCTTCATGCTGCAACTGCACCCACGCAAAGCTGGATAGGACCGACCACAGCGCATTTAGTACGGACTGCGCCATTAGAAAGAAATGGGACGCAATAGCGAGAACGGCCATAGCCTATTGCTAAGGTGGTCCCAACTGACACTCCTGTCCAACAAACAGTAAGACCATACCGTGTGGCCCAAGCAAACCTGCAGCGTAAGGAACTGGCAACCACCGAACTCTTCTTAGACGCCAGTGAACGGAAGATCGCATGGGCTCTGATTCAGGAGCCGTATGTGGGGGCGAGGCTAAGTATGAAGAACTACCGGGGTGCGAGAATCTACCAGTGCGAGGACGATGGAAGTGGGAGGGTGAAGGCAGCAATAGCCGTCTTTGACGATGACCTGGACGTCATCTCCCACCCGAAACTCACTACAAACAACATCGTCGTGGTGGGGATCCGGACCAAAGCCTGGGAAATCGCAGTAGTCTCATACTACTTCGAGCCGGACCAACCAATAGGGCCATACCTGAATCAGATCGCCCAGATCAAATCGGAAGTGGCCAACGGTGGATTGCTGATCGGTGGTGACGCAAACGCAAAGAGTGCCTGGTGGGGCAGCACGATCGAAGACCCCAGGGGTGAAGAAATGTCCGGGACCTTGGAAGAGTTGGAGCTTCAGGTACTGAATACTGGCGACACGCCTACATTCGACACAATTAGAGGTGGTAGAGCGTATAAAAGCCATGTGGACGTCACGGCATGTTCGCTCAATTTATTTGACCTGGTAGACGGCTGGCGGGTCGACACGGGAGTAACGTCCTCGGACCACAACACAATATTTTTTAATCTAAACGTGAAAAGGGAAAAAGGGATGAGTATTATCAGGACAACCAGAATGTTTAATACTAAAAAAGCAAATTGGGAAAACTTTAGGACAACATTTAACGAACTAAAGGAAACAAACAATTTAAATTTAGATAGCATAAATCAAATAAACAATAAAGAAAAATTAGAACAAGTAGTAATTTTATATAGAGATTTAATATTAGAAGCATGTAAACAATCTATTCCCAAAATTAACACCAAAATTAAACCAACCTTCCCATGGTGGTCCAAGGAGCTCGCAACGATGAGAAAGGACGTGACGAGGAAGAAGAACCGCATCCGCAACGCCGCGCCGGTCCGGAGAGCGATGGTCGTCGACGAGTACCTGGAAGCGAAAAAAGAATATGAGATCCAAGCAAAGAAAGCCCAAGTCACCAGTTGGAAGGAGTTCTGTCAGAAGCAAGACCGCGAAGGAGTGTGGGAGGGTATCTACAGGATCATCGGTAGGACTACCAGGAGACAAGAAGACCTGACCCTATCCTGCGATGGTGCATACCTAAACCCAAAGGAATCGGCAGCCCTACTTGCAGATACGTTCTATCCCAAGGACACAGAAGAAAAGGACAACGCAGACCACAGACGAATTAGAGAAGCAGCCAGACGCGTAAACGAGTGGGTCCATGATGAATATCATGACCCACCTTTTACGTCCCTGGAGCTGAAGACCGCAGTGGCTGGTTTCAATCCTAAGAAGGCACCAGGAGGGGATGGATTAACATCAGATATCTGCAGTCGAGCTATCTACCAGGACCCGGACGCATTCCTTGCCCTTTACAACAAATGCCTAGAATTGGCACATTTCCCGGACATCTGGAAAGAGGCTACGGTGGTGGTTCTCCGAAAACCGGGCAAGGATAATTACCAGAGCCCCAAGTCATACAGACCGATAGGTCTACTGCCGGTCTTGGGAAAGGTCCTGGAGAGGATGATAGTAGCACGGATAAAATGGCAGCTAGTGCCGCGGCTTAGTACTCGCCAGTTTGGCTTTATGCCCCAGAGGAGCACCGAGGACGCCCTCTATACGCTAATGAAACACGTACAGAACAAGTTGAGGCTGAAGAAGCTAATTGTCCTGGTGTCATTGGATATAGAGGGGGCTTTCGACAGTGCCTGGTGGCCGGCTATTAGGGTCAGACTGGCTGAGGAACAGTGCCCGGTGAACACCAGGAGGCTACTAGACAGCTATCTCGATAGTAGGAAAGTAAGGGTTCGTTATGCCGGGGAGGAATGCTTAAAAGAAACGAACAAAGGCTGTGTCCAAGGGTCAATCGGTGGTCCTATCCTGTGGAACCTCCTCCTCGACCCACTGCTGCAGGAGTTGGAACGGCGTGGAAATTTTGTCCAGGCATTCGCGGACGACATCGTTCTCGTCGTGGATGGCGATACGGCTACCGAAGTCTCCAGGATCACCAATGCCGCCCTTGCCCATGTCCAGGACTGGGGAGTCAGGAACAAGCTCAAGTTTGCACCGCACAAAACTTGCGCGATGCTTGTAACAAACAAGCTCAAGTACGACACCCCAGTCCTGAACATGGCCGGGGTTGACATTGGCATGGTAAGGAGCATGAAGTTGCTGGGACTCACCATTGACGAGAAGCTCACCTTCAACGAGCACACGGCGAACGTCTGTAAGAAGGCGGCAAATATTTACAAACAGCTGTCCCGCGCCGCTAAAGTGAGTTGGGGATTAAATCGGGATGTCATACACATTATACAGGGTGTCCCAGAACTCAACGTCAAGCCGAAACGGGGTGACAGGATTGATCATAACCATCACGAGAAAAATCTGAAAAAAAATCTATCCCATGCAGTTTGAAAATTATGGGCATTTTAAGAAAAACCTAGAAATTTGATCAAACTGTACCATTTTTCGGTTATTGTGGTTATTCTTTTTTATTTTTGTTCATTTGAACTTTGGAAACGTAATCCTAAATAACATTTCTAGAATCCTAATAAAAAATAATGACACAATTGCCTCAAGTTTCCGAGAATTGAGACTATTTGTTAAACTACGAATTTAAAATTTTCAAGATTCGTCGACTTTGACAGGCCCTCCTTTAAAAAAAATGTACTAGAGTGCCTTGGTAAGTGGCATTAAAAGTTGGCGCATTTAATCAGAATTCTAGTGACGCCAGTGACGCCACTTTTACCAAAGTGAAAAAAAGTTAGTAAAATAATGAAAAATCTTGATCTAGTTTAATTTAGGTTTGTTGGAATAAAAGTCAGATAGAGAAATAACATTTTTTATTACAATAAATGTTCAAATTGTTTACCATCAGCCTCAATACAAGCCCTACATCTTCTTCTAAACTAGATCAAGATTTTTTTATTATTTTACTAAAAAAATTTTCACTTTGGTAAAAGTGGCGTCACTATCTGTCTCGCTCACTCATGGCAAACATACCCACTATCCATCTCTCTCATCATTTTGCCTTAAAATTAAGAACCTACCTAGAGCTTGTGCGAATCAAAAACATTTTAACTGAGATAGCAAAAATCGGGTTACTTGAGGTTTAAATTTTTTTACTCTTTTTTATTGTATGGAACTAACAAGTATTGTACCATTTTAGAATTCTGATTAAATGCGCCAACTTTTAATGCCACTTACCAAGGCACTCTAGTACATTTTTTTTAAAGGAGGGCCTGTCAAAGTCGACGAATCTTGAAAATTTTAAATTCGTAGTTTAACAAATAGTCTCAATTCTCGGAAACTTGAGGCAATTGTGTCATTATTTTTTATTAGGATTCTAGAAATGTTATTTAGGATTACGTTTCCAAAGTTCAAATGAACAAAAATAAAAAAGAATAACCACAATAACCGAAAAATGGTACAGTTTGATCAAATTTCTAGGTTTTTCTTAAAATGCCCATAATTTTCAAACTGCATGGGATAGATTTTTTTTCAGATTTTTCTCGTGATGGTTATGATCAATCCTGTCACCCCGTTTCGGCTTGACGTTGAGTTCTGGGACACCCTGTATACACCGCAACAATAGAGCCGATCATCACGTACGCAGCTGGCGCCTGGGCTCCCGCTACCGCTAAGCTGGGAATACGGAAGAAGCTAGGCTCTGTTCAACGAGGTTTCGTCCAGAAGCTCTGCAAATCCTACCGTACTGTCTCTCTCAACTCAGCGCTGGTACTCTCCGGGATGCTTCCTCTAGATCTCCGCATACAAGAAGCAGCCGCCATGTATGAGGCGAGGAGTGGGTCATCACGGTTTGTGCCTGGGGATAGAGAGATTGAGAGTATGGTACGGTTTGCAGAAGCCCCTCATCCAGCAAAACAAATGTCCCTGGAGTTCATGTGCCTCGCTGATCAACAGCAGGTAGATGATAACAACGTGCAGACAGTGCGAATATTCACTGACGGCAGCAAGATTGAGGGGAAGGTCGGAGCCGCATTATCTTTATGGGATAATGTTGGTGAAGTCCAGAACCTCAAACTCAGTCTCGCCGCGTACTGCACGGTCTACCAGGCGGAACTTCTGGCCATTTGCAAGGCAACGGACGTCATCCTCAAACGCAAAGAGACGAGCTATGGTGTGTACAGCGACTCAATGTCAGCATTGCAGACGCTGACAAACCATGGCTCGCTCCATCCCCTGGCGGTTCGCGCGCGAGCCAATCTGGCTAAAGCCTTGGAACAGAGCAAAGCTGTGTCTCTGTTCTGGATCAAGGCCCACGCGGACCTGCCTGGGAATGAGCGTGCGGACGAGCTGGCGAAGGAGGCAGCATTGTCGTCGCGGAGGAAGCCGGACTACGACCGGTGTCCGATCTCATTCATCAGAAGTCAGATCCGCATGGGGTCGCTCGATGAATGGAATCGGAGATATGTGTCTGGCGAGACGGCCTCCGTGACGAAAATGTTCCTTCCAGACGCCATTGCGGCATTCCGTATTGTAAAACAGGTGCGGCCAACAGGCGTCCTCACACAAGTGTTGACGGGGCACGGTGGGTTCTCTGAATATTTGAACCGCTTCAAGTGTAAGGAGAGCCCATCGTGCGCTTGTGATCCTAGTGCGACAGAAAGTGTCCAGCATATCCTCTTAGACTGCCCGATCTTCAGCAGGCAACGATATAAAGTAGAGCGTGAACTGGACATCGAACTGACAAGGGATAGTGTGAGGGAAGTGATGATGAGCAAAAGCCGTGAGATATTCTTGACGTACTGCGAGAATGTGGCCACAAGTGTAATTAATAGAAATAAAAGTTAATAAAAATCTATGTTTCCTTTATATTTGTTTATAAAAAAGAAGCATAGGAAAACAGTATTTATATAGTAATTGTAAGCAGTAGCATAAGAAAATAGATATGTAAGCAAAATAGTATAAGAATGTAGATGTAAGTATTCCCTGTATTGTAAAAATAGATAGAACATAAGCTTAAACTATAGGTTAAATATGAGTGTAAAAAAGAAAATAGAAATGGCATAGCAATTTAATTTCCCCCATTATATAAATAAAGATAAGAAATAGATAGTAATAAAAGTGGGAGTCCCACCCACTAGAATGTCTGGAGAGGAATGCGAGAAAGAAACAGTATGCAGCATGAGAGTACGAGAGGCACAAAAGCGAGAACTGGTATGATAGAGAGTAGATTTTATAGGCGCCATAAACATGGCGGTTTTGGCACAAAAAAAAAAAAAAAAAAACCTAACCTAACCTAACCTAACCTAACCTAACCTAACCTAACCTAACCTAACCTAACCTAACCTGAGCGAACCTAACCTGAGCGAACCTAACCTGAGCGAACCTAACTTGTCACTGTCAGACTTTTATTGACTAAAAAACCACCCTGTTCCTTCTGTTGCCGGCAGGCGTTCTGACAGCTCTTTGAGGCGCGCGCGAACAGAACGCGCCGTCGACCCGGGCATGGTCCTTGATCGGACGGCGAGCTACCCATTACTCGCCGTCCGCAAGCCCGCGCCTACGGTGGCCGGATGTCGCCTCGCGACGTCCGACGCCCTGGGCGTCTCCCGCGGCGGCTGGGGCATGAGGTGGAGGATGTTCTCTCCCTCACGTGGCCCGCCTCCTCCTTCGCTAGCATTACTCCTTCGCAGAAGGAGGTGACTGATGGGAGAAGTCCTGAAGCGAAGGGAGACATTATCAGACGCTGCAACATCCAGAACAAGAGTGTCTCCTTGTCCCACGCAGGTCTAGAGGGAAACGAAAGGGCTGACCAGCTTGCGAAAGAGGCCGCGCTGCAGTCAAAAACACTGATGGCATACATGCGGACCATCTCCACCATAGTGACATAGTGATCTATCAACGCACAGCCCAAACCACTGGACGGATCGGGCTGAAATTTTGCATGCAGGTAGATGTTATGACGTAGGCATCCGCTAAGAAATGATTTTGATCAATTCTACCCCCAAGGGGTTAAAATAGGGGATGAAAGTTTGTATGAAACTTTGTCAATTTCAAACCAATCGGGCTGATACTTTGCATACATAAAGCTACTATGACGTAGGCATCCCCTAAGAAAGGATTTTGATAAATTCTACCCCCAACGGGATAAAATAGGAGATGAAACTTTGTATGAAACTTTGTCAATTTTAAACCGATCGGGCTGAGACTTTGCAAACATAAAGCTACTATGACGTAGGCATCCCCTAAGAAAGGATTTTGATAAATTCCACCCCCAAGGGGATAAAGATGAAACTTTGTATGAAACTTTGTCAATTTTAAACCGATCGGGCTGAGACTTTGCATGCATAAAGCTACTATGACGTAGGCATACGCTAAGAAAAAGGATTTTGATAAATTCCACCCCTAAGGGGATAAAATAGGAGATGAAAGTTTGTATGAAACTTTGTCAATTTTAAACCGATCGGACTGAGACTTTGCATACATAAAGCTATTATAACGTAGGCATCCCCTAAGAAAGGATTTTGATAAATTCCACCCCCAAGGGGATAAAATAGGGGATGAAACTTTGTATGAAACTTTGTCAATTTTAAACCGATCGGGCTGAGACTTTGCATGCATAAAGCTACTATGACGTAGGCATCCCTTAAGAAAGGATTTTGATAAATTCCACCCTTAAGGGGATAAAATAGGGGATGAAAATTTGTATGTTGTGACGTATGTTTGTGTACTTCTTAGATTTTCGACTAATTGAACTGAAATTAAAGATTAGAGCTACTATGATGATGTACATATGAATGTATATACGGTACATATACCAAAATATCATTTTTTTTTATTTTTGTCTGTCTGTCTGTCTGTCTATTTGTTCCGGTTAATCTCTGGAACGGCTGAACCGATTTTGACGGGACTTTCACTGGTCAGCTGATGTAATAGGGGGTAACTTAGTCTACTTTATTATAGAAAAAGAATTAGGGTTCCACGCAAAAAAATCAAACCTCGCAGTAAACCGACATTTACGCGGACGAAGTCGCGGGCAAAAGCTAGTACATACATAAACTTACGCCTTTTTCCCATGGGGGTAGGCAGAAACCACAGAACGCCACCTGTTACGATCCTTACATACACCTTTTGCCTCATCTACGTTCATACATCTCGTCATACAAGCACGCCGGTTACGAGTACTCCGCACCTGACCTTTCTGAAGAACCTCACCAATAAGGCCAGTGTAGGTCTTTCTAGCGCGACCCCTCCCTGCGTTGCCACTCACCTCTGCCATATAAATACCTTTTGTTAATCGCCTTTCACTCATCCTCTCAACATGACCGAACCATCTAAGCATACCCTTTTCTATCTTTGTCACTACATCCTCTTTTAACCCGCAACGGTCCCGTATAACCTCATTCCTCACTCTATCGTTCAAAGTTACACCACACATACTCTGCAAGGAACGCATTTCCACAGCATTAATCCTACTCTCATGCCTCGTTTGCCATACCCAATATTCACTTCCATATATAAGCGTAGGCACCAGCACGCCGTTGTGAACAGCCAGTCGAGCCTTTTTGGGCATGGTTTACGGTTTATCGATATCAACATTTTAATACAATTTATCAATGTCGATATTTTTTACAACATATCAAAATCGGTATCTTACGATATCGAATTCTTATTACAATTAGTCGATGTCGATACATTATTATAATTTATCGATATCGGTACCTACTAATATTTATCGATATCGATACCTAGTACAGTTAGTCGATTTCGATACCCTACGGTTTATCGAATTTTTATTACTAGTTATCGATTTCGATACATTATCACAATGTATCGATATCGATACTCTATTACAATTTATTGATATCGATATCCTACGGTTTATCGATATCGGATTCTTATTATAATTTTTCGATGCTGTTATCTACTATAATTTACCGATATCAATACCAATAAATTGTTTATTGCCAGCCTTTTCCCAACTATGTTGGGGTCGGCTTCCAGTCTAACCGGATGCAGCTGAACACCAGTATTTTACATGGAGCGACTGCCTACGGAGGGCTACCACCATTATTGATAGCGTAAAATAACTTTGAGATGTAACGAACGTCTGATGTAATAAAATAAATGTTTTAATTTATATTGATTTTATTAAAGGAACACTGACGTGACAGTGTGATGATTTCAGACAGAAAGCGGTGCAGGCGCGTGGTTTAGTGCGCGCAGGCGCACGAGGCGTAGGTCCCTTTGCGCCTGCAGCCAGCGCGCGCACGCGCCGCTCAGCCACATCATCGCAGTGCAGCGCGTGCGAGACTCTTCTTGCAGCTGCGCGCCGGCCACCGTGGATTCCGACACAACCGCTATTAATTCCAGCTCATCTGTTGTATATGAATATGATCAGGTAATTGTAATGAAGTGCACCTACTGGAATGTCCATGTTACAATCGAACATACCGCAGAGCTGAGGCCAGGGCAGAAGCGGCAGGCTAGAGCAGGAGCGGCGCGCGAGCGTGACGCGGTGCAGGCGCGCGGCGTGGCCGTGCTGCAGGCCGCGCGCGGCGGGCTCGTCGTGCGCGAGCACCGCGGCGCGCCCGGCGCAGCGCGCTCCGCACGAGAACCACACTGAGTAGCTCCACGTCGTGTAATTACTGTGGTCCTCCTCCACCAACCACGACGTACTGGAAACGACAATATACTAACATGTCCTATATTTATGTTTAGTACATGATACCACACACATTTAGCACTTTTTAGTACTAAATGTATGAACTTAGGCCTGTCGGGAGGTACTCCTCCAAGCTCTCTAAAAGTACGAGTATATGGTCGTACTCACACGTCGGGCTGGTTGGAGAAGTCTGCGAGCGAGTGCGCGATGTCCTTGGGCGTGTGCGCTGGGAAGTGGTGGGCGGAAGAGAGGGAGGCGGGGAAGCGCACGCGCAGCGCGCTCAGCGTCGTCGCCGCTATCAGCAGGACGCGCCAGCGCTGCCACGCCGCGCCGCACATACGCCGCGCGTTCATCATGTACTCACGACTACGCATAGATAATAAATTAATATACAAACGTGGATTATTTTAAAAATGTTAGTAAAAGGAACTATTATTTTATTAATTCGACTGTCTGTCACGGCTGTATCTTCAGCAACAAAGTACCTACAAAAGCTACCGAAATATCTTGTCAGAATACAGATAAACAATGATGGTTTACTTATGTAACACTAGCTTCCGCCCGCGGCTTCGCCCGCGTCGTTTGTCAGCGCAAGCAGAGCTGCAACTGCAATATGCTCAGTATTCATTGATTACTGATAATGAACTAGACATATTATACGAGTACCTAGTCCTATACCTACATAATACACAAATAAAACTCAATATTGCGTGCAGGATAAGAAACGCTGCGTGGAATTATAATTAATCTTGAATGCACACTATTTTCAGTTGTTAAGACGTGTGGATTTTAGTTCACTACCTATCAATTTATCAATGAAAATTGCTCGAGTAGGTACCTACCTATATTGCTGCTCTTATTACGCCGACTCTAAGACTCACGTTGCCGTAGCAACATTATTATTGGTATAATACATGAATACAAACAATTTTATTATTATTAATAATTAGGTGCATAGCTATTAGTTACTTACTCAATTCGATCCAGTGTTAGGCGAATGTTAGTACAACAGCACAGAGTAATGTCACTGAGCGGAGTGCACCTCAGGAGCGAGGACGAGCCGGGAGGCCAGCCGTCAGCGAGAGCGTCGCGGGCGCAGATAGCGGCGCCGGCGTACCGTACACGTCTATGTATCAACAGACGCGCGGCTATTATTAGTCATCATAGTTAGTACATCATATGTTTAGACCAGCGGTCGGCAACCCGCGGCCCGTGAATGTTTTGTTTTGTATAAAATCAGTTGTCTATGTAGGTAGGTACTTTGTAGTTTTCATTTCTGAATGATTTAAAGTGGTTATTTTTCTAGCTATAAAGCTCAAACATATAAACATAATGTAAGTATTACGTGTACGAATTCAATCCGTAGAGGTACCTATGTTTTAAATTTTTTAAATAACATTTTTATTTTTTCTTTGGTAAATGACCAATTATACGTAGGTATTGTATATTAGTTTATTTTGCCACCTTGTGGCCCTTGCCTGCCAAAAGGTTGCCGACCCCTGGTTTAGACAACGCGCGCTACACCCTACCGCCTGCTGCCAGCCGCGAGCCTCACTGGCTCTCCGGAATGAAATATGAATGAATGTCTGTCGTTGTGTGGAGTAGGGTCAGTAGGGCCGGCTCTCTGCCGCAACCGGACGAGATAAGCTGAAGCTGACCGTGTGTGACACACACAACCGTACATTCATGTATACCTACAGGCAGCTATTCACGCGCTAGTTGCTGGTTTCGAGTTTCAGCTAGGAATGTAGCTACTCGTAGGTATGAGACTCGTGTTATTGTGTCTTACGTGAGTAGGTACCCACTGGTATATTGAGATCCCCTGCATTAGCCCTGCACGCAACACGAGGCGTGCGCCACTGCGCGCTTGCACTGGTCGGGTTCGCATTGGTTTCAAGCCCATCTCTACAATGCTACGTAATAAGACCAGTGCGTCATTTAGTCACCATCCGAAGGATTTTGAAGGAAATCTCCAATTAATTGCCTTTTATTTGAAAAATTCACCAGCTCGACGACGTAACGCAATGAGTGTCGTTGAATATACACATGGTACACGCCATTGTGATGCACTCTGCAGCAGTGGCGTAGCTTGGGGGGGGCCGGGGGGGCCATTGCCCCGGGCGGCATATGTCAGGGGGCGGCAAGTGCCACGATGTTTTTAATTTTAAATAAAAAAAAATCTAAATCGCGCTCGCAATGTTAGATGGGATGATATAATTATATTATGTGATATTGTTTTATCGTTTACTTAATATTCAAATACGTTGGTCTACTAAGGTTTCTGAACAAGTTTACAAAAATTCATGAGAGGTTGGACTTTGTGCAACCGCCCGGCACACTTAATTTTGCCGCCCCTCATTTTTGCCGCTCTGGGCATTTGTTCGGCCGGCCCCACCTTTTTTTTTAAGGTGGTAAAAATCATCAAATGGGTCCTTCCGCCCTGGGTGGGGCGGAAGGGACTGTCAGACTTTTACTGACTAAAAAACCACCCTGTTCCTTCTGTTGCCCTTTACGTTCCGGGGCCACGGTATCCCGAGACGTCCCGCAACCCCGGCAGGCGTTTGGCTCCGTTGGGGCCCCGTCCCTATACTGACAGCTATTTAAGGCGCGCGCGAACAGAACGCGCCGTCGTCGTCCCGAGCCTGGTCCTTGGTCGGACGGCGAGCTACCCATTACTCGCCGTCCGCAAGCCCGCGCCTATGGTGGCCGGATGTCGCCTCGCGACTTCCGACGCCCTGGGCGTCTCCCGCGACGGCTGGGGCGTGAGGTGGAAGATGTTCTTTCCCTCACGCGGCCCGCCTCCTCCTTCGCTAGCATTACTGCTTCGCAGAAGGAGGTGATCTCGACTGCATCCCATTCCCTCTCGCCCCGGAGCATGGCCTGAACCAGGTCCGGACGCGAGAGGTCGCCGCTGCCTATCGCCTCCGTGAGGACACGGCGGTGCTCTGCCCAAGCGGGGAGTCGCAACCTCCATGCCGCCATGAGATCGCACCGGAGCTCAGTCCGCAGTGCCGCGATCTGTCGCGGCAGTGGGGTTTCGCCCCGGCGCTGCGCCTCTACACGCCACTCGTAAACGTGCTGGAGGACTGTCGCCTCCAGAGCCCATGACGGCAATCCGGCAAGGAGGCTTGCCTCTTCGCCGGAGATCGTGCGGTATCCCCGGATCATCCGGATGGCCATGACCCTCTGGCATGCGACCAACTTGGCTGGTGGCCGCCGCCTGATGGTGGGGCCTACACAGGGGCCCCGTAGAGGGTGCCTGGTCCTCCGAGGTTGGGCAGGAGCCACCACAAAGCAGCCCCAGCCCGGTCCAATCGCGGAGCCAGTTGCCGGATCCTTTCGACGACTGTCGCAACCCCACCGCCTGGTGCGACTCTCCGGCCGGCCCCCCTTTAGATCGGGCCCTGACTGATAGATGTATTTTCCTTTCAGAGAAGTGGTAAATTTTATCTTTACTTTCAATAAGTTATATAGTCCGTGGAATTGAATATTTAAACTTTAAACTAATCAATACGGGGGGGGGGGGCGGCAAAATTTCGGCCGGCCCCGGGCGGCAAAGACCCACGCTACGCCACTGCTCTGCAGGCCGGCAGAATGACAGCTAAATGATACACGTACGCATTTCACATTGTTCAAATTTTTATTTATTCGTTTAAAATTAATAATAATTTCACATATCAATCAACATTCACACAGTATGACATCATTCAGTTAATATTTCACTATTATATTAGACCATTATTAAATTAGTTCATTCGAAAATCTTACAATTAGGTTCACATCGTGAACAGCAGGCCCCTACTTAGGAACAGCTCTCATTCGACAACTTCTCTCCAGGGTAGTCAAAGCAGTCGGCGTTCATTTAATTCATCTTTATTTCATTATTATAGGTTTCATAATGATAAAAAACAGCACTGAAGGTGTTGAATGAGAGGCGGTCACTATGAGCCAGAGCTGCGGGCAGTCCGGTAGCTCGCCGCTAGTATAGTAGTGCGCGCTGTGGATCGACACTCGACGCTGTCCCAACACAGCTCCGCTGCAGTAGCAGTCACGTGTACGAGGGTAGGACTATGCGCATGACGTAGGTATTTCATTATAATTATGATGATTGTTAAGACACGTATATTGTTGTTGTACGTGTCGTAATACAATCAATGATCACAAAATGAACAGAGACCCTACCAGAGTAACGTTAGTGTGGCCTGTCGCCCGAGCTACTTCTACAATCACGTAACATGTACGCCAGAGACGAGCATCGAACAAGTCGGGAGTGGCGCCGCGGCGACGTACAGCTTCTACAATACTAAACTATCGTATCGAGCGACCGTTGACAATTTAATCCATGCGCAATAATTTGAACACTTAGGCGCTCCACCCACTGAAGATGCGTCCCGCCGCGGTGAGCAGAGCGACAGATAACGCGCGCGGCGACGGAGGCGCAGATCTGCCTTACTTAGCGGTGCAATCTGCTCCCCCGCGCGGTGAAGCAGATTACGACGGCCTCGCGCTAAATAAACTCATATGTCCACTGTATTGTCGATCGTCGTGGAGAATGGACGAACATATTCAATTTCAAGATGTTGCAGTTATATTGTCATTTAGGTTTTTGTATACAAGAATTAAAAGACACCGCGTCCATAGAAGATTTTGGATACATCCATGTTTACAATCGAGATCTATAAATGGATCATTTGCACTAAATTACAAAGACTTAAGAAAATATGAAGATAAATTCTTTAGCTACACACGTATGTCAACTGCATCTTTTGAAATATATTTATTATCTCCTCCCATTTCTTAACTTTTTGTACGCGGTCACTACACTTTTCGTTTCATATCCCAAATTGCAGGGCGTTGCTCAGTTTCAATAAATTTGTCTACGTCGAGATCCATCGTGCAAACGCCTTTACAGTATAAAATCACGCCCGGGACGGCAGAGCCGGTGTGTCATATCCCGCGGCACGCCCCGCGCTCCCGCGCAGATTGGCAGAATCTGCGCGCGGTGCGCCTTCCCGCTGGTTTCCGCGTCGGCAGTGTGTTGTGCTAGGCGTGATTTCTATATAAATTGAGATACTTGCATACAACGGTAAAATCTGCCATCCCGCGCTACGCGTCGGGGCGCGGGGCAGTGGGTGGAGCGCCTAACTAAAGCGTATTTATTATATTACATCGTGTTGCGTTGCGCTCGACTTACACTCATTATAATTATCAACAATTCAACATTAGACACATTTCAGTTCAAAAGACTACATTTTTATTCGACAAATCATAATAATAAAATCCTTAACATATTTTTGTGACTTTGTAAATTAAGTTGGTGTGTTGCACTACCACGTGCACACGTTACACACGCGCGTCCTCTAAAACACAATACATGCACATGTTTCTGTCGTCAACTTTGAGAATAAAAGAGCCAACGATCGGGAAACTACTGGGAACAATGTTTGACGCAGCGCGGCAGCAGTCCGTGGTGAGCGGCAAGCGACGTGCCCGACTGCGCGACTTTGCGAACTTGTAAGCACATATCACAACCGTCATATATTTAACAATGTTGCCACTGCATCGTCAGTAAAAAAAGTGAGTTACGATTTGATATCCCATGGCAGAACACACTGCATATCAAAACGTTTCGGGCTCCGCGACGCCCGGCTCGGACTGCCGGGCGTCCGGCTCGCGCTACCGGCGCCGCCGCCGACCCTTGCGGTAGCCCTTGCCGTACCAGCCGCCGTCGTCCTGCGCGTCGGGCTGGCGCGCCGGCTCGGCCTGCGCGCCGCAGCACGCGCACAGGTAGCGGCGGCCGCGCGCGCGGCGCCACACGCGCGCGGCGGGCGCGGGCTCGCGCGCCGGCCCGTACCACAGGCAGCGCCGCGCCGCGAAGTGGCGCGCGCACCAGGCGCACTCGGGCGCGGGCGACGGCGGCGGCGGCGCGATGATGGTGTGCAGCCCCGGGTACAGCGACGCGCGGCACAGCAGCACGGCGCGCCGGATGATGGCCGCCGCCAGCGAGCCCGCGGCCAGCGCGCCCCCCGCCCGCGCCGCGCCCTCCGCGCCGCTCGACTCCGACGTGCTCGGCTCTTCCTTGGGCTCTTCTTTCGGTTCCATCTTCGGACACTTCGCGTCGTCCTCGAGTTTCGGCCGGAGCTCCGCAATCGTCTTCACGTTCTCGGCCGGTTCGATTCGCGGTTCGTATTCGAGCAGTCGTCTTAGCCTCGAGCCGAGGCCGGCAGTGCCGTTTGCGAGCGCGTCTGAACCGGGGGCGGGCGCGGGCCTCGTGTCGGCCGCGACGCCGGGAGGGCCGTGGCCGTTCACCGCGAACGGTGTTTCCGGAAGTCGTCTCGCCATTCGGAATCTCCGCAAGTCTGCCGTACGACAGCGAAGCGGCGAACGCGCCCGCGCCGGGAACGTGCAAGCCGGCGCAGGCGGCAGTGCGTGCTCAGCCCGCAGAAGGATTGTGGCTTCGCCAGAGACCATGCTGACCTGAAAAAGACGAGCCACTTGATACATAGGCACAACTGCCGACGGAGTAGTCTTGACAATTTAAAAGTGCCCTTGACAATTCAAAAGTGCCTGTAAATGGTCTAATTGAAATAAATGTTTTGACTTTGAGTTTGAGTAATATCGCGAAAAGCGAATACCCCTTACCTGAAAGGAGTGCAGGCGATCGGCCGAGCCCGGACTGTGCAGGCGATCCGGCGAGGGGTCCGGCGAGGGGTCCGGTGAGGGGTCCGGCGAAGTGTCGGGCGAAGTGTCTGACGAGGTATTCGGAGCACTGGCGGGCGGCGGGCTGGCGCTGCATGAAGCGTGCGGCGGGTCGGAGTCGCCGGGCCCCCGCAGGCGCGCCGCGAGGTGGCGCAGCGGCAGCTCCTCGTCCGAGTCGGAGGCGGAAGGCGAGGAGGCCTCCCAGTGGTCGGCAGCGGCGGGAGGTGAGCTCGGCGCGATGAGCGGAGGGCGGCGCGTGGTGTGCGCCTCGGGCTCCGCGAGCGGCTCGGCGTGCGCCAGCACGGGGTCCAGGGAGCCGCGGTACCGCGGAACCCGCAGGCGCAGGCGCCGCGCCACCTGCTGCATCACGGCGTCGCAGCGCGCGTTGATCTTGAGCGCCGCCACCGAGTCCTTGGGCGTCCACTGCAGGTTCACGATGTAGAGCGCGGGGCGGGCGCGCGGCGCGCTCTGCATGCGCCACAAGCGTGGGTAGCGACGCAGCACCTTGAGGCTAGAGCCCAGGCACAGCACCACGTCGGCGCGGGCCGCGTGGCGTAGGGCCCCGGCCCAGTTGAGCGGCCAGGCGGCGCGGCCGCGCTCGCCGAAGTGCACGATGGAGTCGCGCAGCTCCTGGCCGCACGCGTGGCACAGGCGGCGCGTGCCGTGCGCGTGGCGCGCCGTGCGCTCCGTGGTGTCGAAGGCGCGCAGGTACACGCGGCGGCAGGGCGCGCACAGCTCCGCGAACATGTCGCCGTGCAGCTCGGCCAGCGCGCGGCGCGGCAGGCCGGCGCGCAGGTGCAGGCCGTCGCAGTTCTGCGACACCACGAACTTGAGAGCGCCGCGTGCCCATAGCGCGGTCAGCGCCATGTGCGTGAACGTAGGCTGCGCGCGCGACACCTCCACCCGCCTGCACACACACACCCCCACACGTACAGTCGTCGTGTTTGTCGCTCTGAAGCCGAGCTTTCCGAAGCTCATGGCATGGCTCACGCTGCTGTTCTGATATGGATAATAAATAAATGCTGCGTCGTCATTTGTAGCCCACAGTGCAGCAGATTGAATGACACAACTGCACTCAATACAGCGCCCGCCTCTCTCTCTCTATTTGATGATGTTCACACAACAGCAGACCAAGCTCAGCACTCACCCAACAGTTTCACCGCGCTGCAGCCGCGTCCACACTCCATGCGGCCCGCGGTAGTCTGGAATGTCGGCAGCTGTGCTGATGCCTGCTCCAGTGTATACCTGTTTATTATTGTCCCTTATCATTATTTTTCTTTGTAACTTATTGAAGAACTGAAACATTGAATTACTAACAGTCACAAATGTACAATGTGCCTTAAGCAAGCATGGTACACAATGCTAGTGCCTTCTCTGTATCAGAAGAGGCCCTGCAGTAGAACAATGAGGATGCCCGCAGACTTACAATTTGAAGTTGGCTTGAACAAGTAAATTATGTACTTTCACAATTTGAATTGGCCAACTTTACTTTGTTGGTTGTACATCACAGACCTTAGATTTAGTTGGTGACAGTGTTGCTAGCATGGTGACATGTGTGGCCGAAAAGGCAAAAAAAAACCACTCTAAATGTTTTATAATTAAAAAGAGGACAAAAACAAAAGATAACATTATGGGTGCATCCACTATTAATTTAAGTGACAGACTAGAATAGGGGAACCTCATACTTTGTATTCTAATCTGAGATATTACCCAGATAATTGGGTGGCCTAGAAACAACAGCTACAAGTGTCAAACACCCAAGATTAAGCAATGCTTGCCAAGGTGGGTCTGTGGATTGGTGACAATCAGTTTCATACCAAGAGCCCTGCATGTTAAGCCATTTTTTTTTTGGTGTCCGTGTGTCAGTTCCTTATTTGAATGAAAATGCACACCTTTCCAGGAGAATGCTATGAATATGAACCATCAACTGTATTTTGAAGATTAGATTATGTGGTTGCTTCATTTCAATGAATGGTCTCACTCTACTTATCAAGAAATATTATGTGCTGTGCCGACCGGGTCCATGAATGTTTCTATTATATCTAATTATTATTTACCACTTGTAAGTGTACATCATGGATTGCAATAAAAATGATTTGAGATTTGTATTCAGCGGTATCCGGCTGGACTAACATAATGAGATTTTTATGGACCGATCAACTCTAACTGTCCTGCGGTACCTCTTGGACTTGTATGTGGCTAAGTAGATTTCAGTCAACAATAATTGCTGGCTGGAATGCTAAATGGGGATGGCCAGAGTCAGGTCAAGTTGGGTCTAATGAATTTATTACCTACCCAGACACAACATGCACACTTACACATCAAGTTAGCTGTATTTAAGACCATTACCAAACCATTTGAGGAAAGGAAGTTTAATACAACAGTGCCCGATTTTATGAAATATCCTGAAGTAATTGAGGTGTCACAATCGTGAAGTACTCACCACTAGATGTTTGGCATTACGAAGCGCGCGCGCAAGTCGGCGGCACTTGTCACGGAGCACCCGCGGACTATCCTCCACCTCAGCAGCGCGCTCAGCGGCGCGAGCGCGGCGTAGCGCGGCTGCCGCCGTGGTGGACACGGGGCGGCCGCGGCCCTGCGGCGCGTGCGGCACGGCGCGGGCCGCGACCGGGGCTGCTGCCGCCGCCGCCGCCGTGCTGTCGCCGCTGAGGCGCGCGCTGGACCGCACTCCGCCACGGTCCGACATGTCCCCGGCTACTGGCCGCGCCCGCTCCACGACAGGTTCCGCCGTTGACGCCTGCCGCTCGTCGCCCCCGACCTTTTACACATGTCTTCAAGAGCTGGCGGTCGATCACAACGCTCGTAAACAATCAAAAAGGAGCCTGTCTGTCGTTTTCTGTTCGTCGGTCGGATACACACAAGTACAGATTATTAATATTTTGACGACGGGCATGTCGATCCATTCATCTGACATCTGTCAGACAACATAAAATAAAAAGCGTTTATTTGTAAAATAGAAGTAGGTATTTTCATCACGAACGTGTACTTATGGTCTCTAACCATACCTAACCTAATTATTAGGTATGATAGGAATAGCGGCTGCCGCGGCTGGGCGAGTGGCCGAACCAAAATGTTTCATCAGTCATACACGAACATGTTGGCCCAGTTGTGGACTAGATCAGTGGTTCTCAAATTAATATGGGTCACCGAGTGAATACTCGGTGGGCCCTGGGGGCTTACCATCACCTTTTAAGAAAACGTTCAAATGCCTGTCAGTCAACTTCCATTCAAAAGCAGGCCTGCTTAGGAATCGCTAAAAATCGTACCATGACCGTCTTAAAGGTGAACGATTATTGAACGGCAATGCTTGTCTCTGCCTGCTTTGATGATGAAGTTTAGTCTTAGTGTTGTGAATAAACAACGTTCAAAAACTACGATATAATTCTCTAACACATTACCGGTTTTTTTTTTAATGATCATAACTTGAATTTCTTAGATAAATACACGTTATAACTAAGATTATGTATTACAACTTACCATGATTTATTATCTAAAAGCTCTAAAAGCACAAACACAGCACACAAGCACAGCTCAAACTCTTAAAGATACAATGTGATATTCAGAACGTACCTACGTTCATCAACTGTCAACGCGTAAATATAAACAACATTTCACTTGATTAATTTAATGATTTTCACAGCCTTTTACAAAAGTAATATATAATGTTCAAAGCCCTACTAGACATTAAAGTCGATAAGAAGTAATTTATTTATTGCGGTATAGAGTGCTTTTGGTAAATTTTGTTTCAGTCACAATTATTGTAAAAAAGTATTTTGTTGTGTTGTTCCTACAAAAATACGCACATGGGTACATTTATAGTAAAGGAATTTATTGAAATATCGAAATACAAGAACCGCAATGCCCATAATCCAAGAAACATAACCTTTTTACAGGAATGCAACGGAGCCCCAGTATTCTTGACATCTCCTAGTCTACTAAACTGAAAAATAATATATCTAGTAATTCCATCCAGTGGAGAGCCTAACTAATTAATCATTATACATACCTATGTATTTAGGATGAAAATTAAAATAAAGAATAATACTCATGATGTGTTTTTATATACTTAATACCTGCAAATTAGAAACCAACAAAGTACACCATATGAATTTATGGCTACTGCAGGCAGTCATCTCTGTTACCAGTTTTTGTTCTTGTAAACTTTCATTGCATTTATATGGATAATATGGGTTCCTACTTATATGTAAGTGCATTGGGGTAATTACGACAACCGGCAACCGGGTAAATTCCGATTTTATTAATTATGCACCTTAGTGCATTGGGATAAAAAATAAATCGGAATATACCCGGTTGTCGTAATTACCCCAACGCACTATAGGTATATATGTTTCAGTCAGTCATAAGAAAGTATCATGTGTTAAATGATAATAATTTAATTTGTAAACAGGTAAAAATTAAACACATTTTTTTAAACTAGATGCGGTCATTGTTTTATTTTCATAAATTTACTGTGTTACATTATGTTGTGTAGAAACACATGCATTTGCAAAACATTTGTGATTGGAAATGTAGCACTCGATGGGCTAATCAACATCTCAATCGAGCCTTTAGTACATCAATGGTCCTCTCAATAATGTTTTGGGTCTTGTTATGCTTCTCAGTGTAAAAGGCTTCTGGAGACTGGTTCTGCATTCCAAATAAAATTGATGTCATTATTGTGTTTCTGAGTCAATACCGAGAATCTCCTGAAATAAATGGATTAAAAGATTACTTGCTTATGTTTTTCATTGTCACTTTAATACACAGCAAATTATGTTTAATAGCAAGGAACATACACAAGAAACACACTAGTGTAGTTATGCTCCACAATAGAAAATCTGATGAATTGATAACACTCACCTTAGTCTCTGCTTAGATCACTAAGCCTTTGGAGGATTTATTATTTTCATTATAGGTTCAAAACCCTCGCACAAACGGGGGACTAAATCTTTTGATAGGCCTGTAAAATACAAATATTAATTGAGTATTGTAGATTTGTAGAGTAGGTTTTTATTTATACTTAAGTACATTACGTATTTTAATAGGTTTTGGTTACCATTGATGATTTTAAGTTATATCTTCTTACCTATATTAATTGATTCTTATTCCCTGTCATTAACTTCATTATTGTTATTTATTTCCCAAATGCAACGCCGTTGGTATGTTTTTCCATACGATTTTCACACTTCAATTTTATTATTTACATATTTCGTACTCGAGCTACAAAAATGAAAAAGTCTGGTTTAATTCGCTTACAATTCTCACCATCCACTTTAAAAACTCTTATTATATATATAAACCTAACATGTTGCCACGAATATCATTTTAGATTACAAAACGATGTTGAAAAAGCTAGTCCCATAGTAACTTTTTAGCAATCGCTAATTTTGACTAGACATGGGTAGCTCGCGAATGAGAGATAAAATTGAGCTACAGCTAGCTCTTTAATTACAATCTAGCTCTCAGTCGCTCAGTCGTTCACGGAACAGCTCAATAGTTCTTTTAGCTCAATACTCTGTGGCTTTGCGAGCGTAACTCGCAGAGGTTCATGTTACGCGAGTGATACGAAACGCCGACAGCGGCCCGACAATGCCCGAACTTTCCCGACGAACAGGTGAACGATTTCATGTCGCTCACTGACCGACTCTTCGGCTCAATACGTCATTGTAAAATAACTCTTATTATTTTTTTTTTCAAAGAAAAAAATGCTTTAGCACTTTTACATAAGTATGAAAATCCAAGGAATAATAGTTTGCGATTTTGTAAACAAAACAAACATTGTTGTTTTTTAGATGTAGGTATTCAAATTGTTTCGGCCGAATATCGTGTCATTCGTGTCGCATATTGCTAAACGCAGTTTATTTTTGGTTTCTTAAGTTAAATGTTTAATAATTATTAGTTGCAGTTAGTTAAAATTACTAATTGGCAGAGATCATTGGCTTTCATAATTTTATTTATTTGTAATAAGAACAAAACAACCCAATGAATCTATAAATTTTATCTGTAGCTCGCAACTGAGTTAATGAACTAAAGAACTTCAAAGATTTTATAGAGCTACTGAGCTAGTTGTCTCGTTTGACTTTCGTAAAGTAGCGCGGCTCAATTTGATCTGTAGCTCGCAAGGAGCTCAAGAGTTAAAAGAGCTATTCGGGAGCTAAAGAGCTAAAAGAGTGATACAGCTCTTTCGATCAAAAGAGCTGTATCTCTCTTTTCTTTTCAGTGAGCTACATTTCGCATGTCTAATTTTGACATTACAGCCGTTCCATTATCATTTTGCTGCTGTCAAATAGCACGTCTTAGTACGAAAGTCTATACAAAAAAAAAGGTGAACGGTTTTGTAAACGTTAACTTAGCAGGCCTGTTACAGGCCTGCTATAACGATGTCATAGTACAAAATAGCGAGGCAGTTCAATATCCGGGCAACTTCTGCCCTGCTATAGAGGTCATAGTAAGGGCCCTGAATTTGAAACTTTTTGTTGGGTGAGTCGCGGTCCAGTCAACTTTGACTGGACAGCGACTCCCTATAGTGCGTTTCACCGAATAGTTCCTATGGCGTTATGTTGGCAGCAATATTTTTCAGTGTTATTGTTCAAATTAAAGTGCGTTTCACCGAATAGTTCCTATGGCGTTATGTTCCCTACTCTGTTGTCAAAGTCATTGACGAGAAGACGCTCCCGCAGATTTTGTTTAATTTGAACAATAAAACTGAAAAATATTGCTGCCAACATAACGCCATAGGAACTATTCGGTGAAACGCACTATACCTACAATTGTAATTATTGTGATGTCTGACGTGACGTACAAATTACTGTAGGTGCTTTTATGTTCTAAATGCATAAAATAGCATTACTGAAGAAGAAAATGTCGACACTACGCAGAAGATCTTGATTGATAAGTGTCCTATACTCGGAATACATGGATTTATCAAGTTTAACCATTTTTTATTTTATTAACACCTTGGAGTCTTTTATACAAGGGACGAGTAAGCAGTAATATTAAAATCTAATTTTATTTTCGTGTACTTTTTTTTGCCTGTGATTTCTAAAACTCCAAGTTTTTTGATTCCATGGATTATTTTATTGTTTCTTTTGTATACTCTGTGCTTAGTACAGCTCAATGGTCTGCTGTGCTGTAACTTGTTGTCAATGTCAAATATTGTCATTGTCAATGTCAGTCAAGAAAACCAAGAGCCAAAGAGAATAGTTTGGGTTCTTTTGGAACTTTGACAGGTGAGATGTGTGTGAATTTTATTGAAACTTCCTTAAAATCCAATAAAATCCGGATGAAGACTGGTGTTTTCTATAATTTTTAATTGTAATCATAAAGTAGCTACAGTGGTTTATCGCTTGCAACTCATATTTAAATTAATACGATTGTTTTTATTCCAGTTCGGCACTGAACATTGTATTCTTCAACATGGTAAGAAAATATACCTAGCAGTGTTTATTGATCTGGAGTTTCGTAAATTGTTAAATTAAAAAGAATTAAGTATGTATAAAATGAATCAATAATACAAGAAGGTTTCTTTGTGATTGTGTCTAATGTTGATTCAGCGTTGGAAAATTTGACACGGGATTGCGCTAAATAATGGTTTTGTTGTGTTACAGCCCCGCGAAATCAAAGATATCAAAGATTTCCTGCTGAAGGCACGCAGGAAAGACGCAAAATGTGAGTATATTATGCTAGTTTCAAAACTGATTGTATTTTTTTGTTGTATTTGTTTATATTAGCAGCAAAGCCGTACCTACAACATGACATGTACTCCTGAAGAAATGATCTTGGTAAGAGTTGTTTTTTATGGGCTTATAATAGGCCTGGCTACCTGACCACATATTTTCCAGGAAGTGCAAGTGAAAATTTCTCTTTTTGCTTCTTTTCCAAAAGATCTAGCATACTATTTGCAGGACTAGAAGATGTTTGGCAAAAAAATGAAGAATGCTCGAGTGTAGTTTGGGTACATAAGGTACATGTGCCATATCATTTAAAACTGTATGTTGTTTGCAGCTGTGAAGATAAAGAAAAACCCTGAGAATGTGAAGTTCAAGGTGCGATGCTCACGGTTTCTGTACACGCTGGTCATCACCGACAAGGAGAAGGCAGAGAAGCTCAAACAGAGCTTACCGCCAGGTATGTGAACTCTCCCATGTTATAATATGCTATCCTTAATCTGTTTGCAAATTACATTATTGGATATTGGTACATGTCTTGCTGTTTTATCTAAGTTAAATGGATGACTATCACAGTAGGCTTTACTTACAACTTACTAGTAACAGTCAACAAAGTTCTAAGGAACCTTTCACTGTGAGTGACATGACACCAGAGTTGCCCAACTATTGATAGTTTCCCTTTCGATAGATGACCTCGAAAACTAATAACTAGCATAAATTAACTAATACCATTGATAGAATCAATACTATTACATTATAATACTATCAATAGTATCAATGTTTTTAAAGTAATACTATCAATATTATCAATAGTATTACTTTGTGTGAGCTATCGATACTATCGATAGTATTACTCCTAAAAATATGCTGGTCTTCGATAGTATTGATACTATCGATAATATTGATATGAAGTCAACTATCGATAGTTTAGCGATAGTCGACTATCGATAGGCAACACTAAATGACACTACTTGGCCGGTTTTTACACTAATGATGATTGATGATGATACTAATACTGTTGTTATTAGTATCATCATCAATCAATCAGACACCCGTCAATCGATCAACATACTTTTTATGTACTGTTGGAATGCAATTTCCTGATTACCCCTACAGATTTTGAATGGCAAAAGTGTACTGCTTGCGACTCAATTTGACTATCTGTCTATTAATTATTTTAAAGCTACTAAAAATCATATTTTATGCTTAATAGTTTTCAGGGCTAAAATAGAGTGACTTTTAAAAAAGTTGTTTATTTATTTTATTGTTGTCAATGGTGTAATGTTCCAAATAAATTTTAAAAAAATCCTAAAAATCATAATGGTGCTAGTTTGACTTTTTTATAGAAAAAAAAAACGGGTTGCACTCCGGGAGTGCCGGCAGAAGTGAAAACTTGATTATTAACGTTTACGTTTAACATACACGAACATTCGCGCAAGCGCCCTGCGCTGTCTAAACGAAACAGTAGGCCCAGGCATACATTTTCGCCGCGCCGTAGAGTGGGGATAGCTGTCTACTCTCCATCCGTCTTACGCTTTTTCGATCAGGTCACGTGTCCTGACGCGCACGTGTACGTATGTGGAAAGTTTTTTGTTGAGCTCTTATTAATTTCACGTTTGTTTGTTACAGGTCTCCAGGTTAAGGAAGTTAAGTGATGTGACTAGATTTAAATAATAAAAACTAAAAACAACTTTTTGTGTATTTTAGTTTCTAAACACTTATCATACCTATTATTTTTAGGACTTTTACAGTAGGTACCTTCCGCCACGATGTCCCCCTACTATTCAACCTGGTTCAAATATATTTCTTGTACAACTTAACAATATTTTTTTTAAAGATAAAGATAAATTTATTTTGCAAATAATTATAGGTGTAGACAAACATTATGATACGTTCAGCCATATTATACCATTGAGGCATGCAAGTCATAAAAAAGAAAGACGCAAAAATACATTAATTTTTATTCATTCCTTTTTTTCCAGCGTTTACATACTTTTAACAAATTTTTGCGTCATTATGGTCATGGTACAGGTTTAAATGGTCAATGGACACATAATGTGCGTGTGGTGTAAGGGCCACTTTGTTACCGGTAAGTCTTTACTCTTTGTTTGAGCCTTATTCAGACGATGCGAGAAATATCGTGCAATTTGCCGTATGTAGCGGTACCGTGCGGCTATTTTCCATTCCTTTTGCGTGTTATGATAAAGTAGTTTTTATACAGTATGTTAACTAACAGAGGGCGTTCCCGTTAAACCGCAATAGTATAGCATCCATACATGCTAAAAAAAATAGTACCATTTGAAAACAAAATGTTTTTATTTTTTTTCAATATTAAAATATTGACTAAAAATGTTAAACTAACACGTAAAAGAAACACTCTATGTAGATTAACAAGTTTAATGGAACGCCCTCTGTTATTTAACATACTGTAGAGTGTTTCTTTTACGTGTTAGTTTAACATTTTTAGTCAATATTTTAATATTGAAAAAAAAATAAAAAAATAAAAACATTTTGTTTTCAAATGGTACTATTTTTTTTAGCATGTATGGATGCTATACTATTGCGGTTTAACGGGAACACCCTCTGTTAGTTAACATACTGTATAAGGTACATATTATGTACATTGCATTCACATGTAGTACGTATGACTCTATGCAAATATTGTAAAACATTGATTTTAAAAGAGTACGTATGGAATTTCTTGCCCATTCTTCTCCATACAAAATTACCTTAGATTATTTAATGTTACCTACCTTTTGGAAGGGGCAACTAGATTCAATTCTATTTTATTTTTCGTGTACCTAATGACCTCATTAAGCGGTTCAGCTATCGTAATTCGTAAGGGTTTTCAGAAATTCAACTTTTAGGTGGTGGAAAGAAAAGACTTCTTTGAAAAAACGTTTCCGTATAGGGCGCTGCGCAGACATTTTTAGTTACCGATACGGAAACCCTAATCACATATATAGTAATAATCTAGCTAGGTATTTATTAATAAATTAACAGATTTGTGACATTGTTTAGATACCGGTACCGTTGTAATATTTAAAGCATGCCCAAGTGTGTATTACGCACATTGAGGCCACGCCTAACGGCTTGGCCACGGGACCGGGCGGCGCGAACGGCGGCGTTGTCTGCGTCCGTGGGGCGCAAACTGTGCCACGTGGATTGCCGCCGCGATTGAGTTTTACTTGCTATCAGTAAAATAGAGTAGGTATAGTTTCAATATCTATGGTAGTTTTCCTGCAAGGCCCATTCAGTTTCCACACTGTAAAAGTAGGTAGGTACGCACATAATTGCTATAGGATATAAACCAAGGGCGGGTATCTCCTGGCCACGCTGCCTGCGACTCATTGGTCATCATCATCATCCCATCGGATGGGCGTACATGGTAACGGTGAGTCGCAGCATCTAGAACTGTCTAATTGACTTTTCAACATCTGTATTTCTAGATCAATTTTTTCTGTTTTTTTTTCATAATATCTCGCTATAGCTAAATTTCTTTCTTTCACTCCGGTATCCTTTTCATTACCTGCAACACAATAGAAAGTAGGTAGTCTTATAATGAAGCTACAATAGAATGAGCCGCGACCAAGATGTACATACCTGTGCATGTGTTATGTAAAGGCTTCGCCATTTTCGGAATACTATGCTTTGGGGCTGCTACATCCTCTAATCTTCTTTTATTTGCTGGAAGTGACAAATAATTTCAGAATATTGTATAGGTAGGTACCTACACAATGTGTGTTTTGAATAAGTTTGGGTATACCAGTAAAATATGAAAATCAACATTGTTAGTGCAATACTTATAGCCAGGTTTGGTCTTCAGTTACTGTGTACAGACTCATTTGACAACACCACTACTCAGAACTACAATAACCGTCCCATTCAGTGGGGCCCAGCATGAATTCCTATTGAAAAACTCAACACCATTATCACTTTACCCTGCCTAGAAATCGAAACCAGGACGTCACACTCGGCAGTCCTGTTTGAGTCCATGGTTAACCTTTTGAGCGCCAGGGTCACAAATACGTGACAAGCGAAAACTGTCCCTGAGCGCCAACGACACAAATATGTGACAAAAACAGCGGTACATTAAAACACGAAATAAACTATGTAAACATTACTTTAATGCCTATTTATTTATATACCTGTAAAATAGAAGGTCCAAAATTTATTTATTTCCATAAAACTAATTAAATTGCATTATAAATATTGAGAAATTTTACGTTAAAAAGAAAGAAATAAACTCTGAAAAAAGAATGTCCTCACACGCCAGAGTCATAACTGCGTGACCGCTAGTGATGTAGCGCATGTTGGATAATATCATTATTTCAAATCAAAGATCGATTCGAAACTTTCCTCTGGAATATATTATTTTAGGTATAATTTGGTACTAGGATAAAGCAGCATTAATTTTATAAAACCAGTCTTAAAAATCATTCAATAAGCTACATAGTCAAAAATAAAATTTGGTTGGGTCGAATTTCGATATTCACTAATCCCAACTCAAGCGCATCCCTAACGCAACCCGAATTATCAGTACCCTGTACGCCATGGTCACGACTAGACGACAATATCGTGACGTCACAAGCGCGGCGACCAGAAATTAGTGAAGTGAATGAATAATATTTATGATTAATTTACTTGTGATATCGAGTTCAAGATTTATATTAAGTGACTATTATAATGAGTGGGAATTTAATGACTACGGAAGAACTTCTTCGCATATTAGAAGGAGTCTCAGATGACGAAGAATTTAATATTTAAAAACATGTATACATAGTACATAGGTACTGTATAACATTTTATTAAAATTTTATATTTTTTCATAGTTTTTATTTACCTTCTTAACCTATTTCAATCATATATTTTTAAGTACCTGTTACATTCGGAATTATAAATCTGATTTAAAAAACGTGTTTCATTTATTATAAAATAATATTGTACTAGAACATCGATAAACGAGATATTACGTTGCCACATCCTTATTTCGGAAGCGAAGTAGTTATTAAAATGGCGGGCCGTCCACGCCATGGTCACAATATGAAGACAGCAGATCAAGAATAGTGTTGTACCTACAGTTATTATATTTAAATATATTGTAGTCTCATATCTGTTATTACGGTATTATACAAGTCTGTAAATAGTGTATAACTATTACTTTAATAGGAAGAAATGTAATGTTGAATTAAATTTCAATGTTATAAGGACATTATATTTCGAAATTAAAGACGAAAATGAAAATAAAATTGATTATCGATGAAGTTTTGGAATCCCTATTTTTTTCGTAGGTATTTGCGGTGAATTTGTGGCCTGGCGTTGAGGGCAAGTTCATGCGTTTTTGCTCTGGCGTTCAAAAGGTTAATACTGAGCTAATATGCAGGTACATATCTGTAGTGCAGGGCTCAGGAATATGTGAATTTCAACTTCACATGTCCAGATAAATGCATGGTACCTTCTCTAAATATTCCAATATTTCAGACTTCTACATGGGTAAAGATGCAGATAGAAGATAGTTAAAGAAAAAAATTATACATCAATTGAAACAAAATAAATATGGCAACATTTTAAAATTTAGTGCTGTCCCCAACATTGAGGCTTGAACTACAACATAAGACAACATTCTTTGTGGGTAGGTTATATATCTATACTAATACTATAAAGAGGTAACATTTGTTTGTAAGTTTGTATGTACGGGGTAATCTCTGGAAGTAATGAACGGATTTTGAAAATTGTTTCACAAATTGGAAGCTACGTTATCACTGAGTGTAGGCTATATTTTATTATCAAAAAATTAGGGATCCGTAAGAAAAATCACGCGAACGAAGTCGCGGGGTGAGTGCTAGTTTTTCATAATCTGTTGGTAGAAATATTGCAAAGGGAACCGATCACCATTCTAATTGAGTTGAATATGGTAGGTGTGTACCTTCAGTTGAATGTGTGAGTGGTGGCTCTTCATCAGCAGTCGCTCCGTTGTCCCCACTGGAAGGCCCTAGCAACGACGATACTTTATCCAAAATTTCATCAGGAGGTATGTACTCTGATTTACCTCCATTCTATAAGAAACCACCAAAAGTATAAGAATCCAATTGCATACCACTACTAACTTACGCAGTCAATAAAATGAATAACAAAAACAAAAGTGTTTACCTTTAAATGGATTCTTCTTATTTGTTGAGATCGTTTCCGAGCAGCTTTTTTTAAATTGTCCCACTTCAACTTTAGCTGGGTCAGGTTGCGTGGAATATAACTACTTTTGGAGTTAAACTCGGTGGCCAGAGTGCCCCAAGCTTCTTCCTTCAACTTATTTGTGGCTGCATTTGTTTCTTTGCTTGTGATGACTGGAATATTTGTAACTAAATCTACCAGTAGAGCCACCTCCTCTTTTGTCATACATTTTTTGAAATTCTGTAAACCATTATTTTAAATTATTTTAGCGAATTTTGATGTGGCATTTTCCTAAATGTTCTTGATAAGTTGGCTGTCCACCATTTCAGATTAAGAATGGGCCCCTACCCAGAAGTTCTGATGCTCGGACTGCTAGGTTTGAATACTTGATGACTTAGCGGTGATGAAATTGCAAACAAATATATAAAATGAATAATGATAATAATTTAAAGTAATATTCATTGTATGACAATATTAGTTTATTACTAACCAAAGTATCCATTTTCATTGTAATCAAGGAATTCTTATAAAATCGGGCACAGGCACACTGAAAACGATAGGTACTCAATCCACTCCAGTCACTTATTTCGAATATTTCACATACCTTTTCTTTCGAGCTTTTCACAATAAAATTACTTGAAATAATACTGAAAAGCTATGTTGAATCTGGCTGCACCCTGTCCTGTCATTGGTCCTGTCAGTGTCAGGTCCTGTCTCACTTGGCTCACTTGTCACTGTCACTTTGTAAGACTGTCTGCTGAACGTCAACGTCGCAATGACGTTTAAATCGTATTATTGCAACGTCGTCAATTAACGTTAACATTGACATTGAAAATGAAAAGAGCTTACAAAAGAATAGAATGCCCTATACTTTTACGGAGCATAGAGGTATACTGGCCCGGTATCCACCAAAGCGGATAGGAGAGGAGATGTCTCGTACAACCAATCGGCTTGCGTACTTTTCACATCGCACCAATTAGCTTCAACACAACATCGTACCTATCCTATTGGTTGTTTACGAGACATCTCTTCTCCTCTCCTCTTTGGTGGATTCCGGGCCTTAGATACGAATCAGCGCTGTGGAGCCATCCAAGTTGACAAAATCAAATGCGCTCATTTAAATGTGAAAAGCCGAATGGTTGGCGGCCCGACTAATTGACTTTGACTTTGTCGTTTCGCAGAAAATGTTTCTTAAAATATTCGGATCTTGTTTTTTTATTTCTTTTATTTCGAAGATTATTTTATAATATTTAAATATTCGAAGAATATTTACTTGAATGATACCTACTATGTTTACCAATAAAGCATTAAGCATTTTGATTTTGATGCTGATTTAGGTAGGTACTTTGTATTCAACAATTACCAAGTTCATCTTATGTAAAACATCTTTGCTGTAATAGGTACCTAATAATTATAACTCATAACTTCATTATAACCCGCCCTAGCTTCGCACGGGTGCAATGTAGGTAGTTAGTCAGCAGTCAATTCTGGTGGGAAACTCCTCTTCCAGCTGGTGTGAACTTGATGCTGGCGTCCCTCAAGGCGGTATTTTATCTCCACTTTTGTTCTCTATTTTTATAGATCTCATTACTACCGAACTTCAGTGTGCGTATCATCTTTACGCTGATGACTTGCAACTCTACAGTCAGGCGAGTGTTGACAACTTAACCGATGCGATTGAGGAGCTAAACCGGAATTTATTTAGCAACGGTAAAAGATTGGTCTGGACGTTTCGGGATAGCGGTTAACCCAACCAAGTGTCAGGCCATTATTATAGGGAGCAACTATAGCTTGCGAAGGCTTAATGGTTTAGTGGTGCCGCCGGTTACCTTTGATGGCACGGTCATTCCGTTTAGCTCCGACGTCAAGGATCTGGGCTTGTACGTTGACACTTGCCTGAGCTGGCGTAAGCAGGTTGCGAATGTAAGCAAAAATGTCACGGAACGTTGCGGTCGCTGTATAGATTGAAAAATATTCTCCCATCACACATAAAGGCAATGCTAGTACAGTCCCTTATCTTCCCCATACTTGATTATGGCGATGTGTGTTACTATGACCTGAATGCAGATCTCCTCAATAAATTAGACCGACTTCTTAATAACTGCATTCGATTCGTTTTTAATCTCCGTAAGTATGATCATGTGTCCGCGCATCGGTCACTCTTAAAATGGTTACCCATCAGACAGCGCAGAGCGTTAAGGGCTTAAACAACCTTATTTTCTCTCCTAAACAAACCTAGTTCTCCTTCTTATCTGACTTCTCACTTTCAATATTTATGCTCTGCGCACAGCAAGAATCTTCGTTCCTCCAATAATCGTCTTCTGCGATGTCCTTCCCACCGCTCTGGTTTTCTCAAATCTTCTTTTCCTGTCCAGGCGGTTTTCTTATGGAATGCACTGCCTCAGAATATCAGGATGGCCACCAGTCAGTTCACATTCAAGGTAAAAGCTCGCGAACACTTGCATAAGAAGTTGGCAGACTCGTCCAACATTTAATTTGTTGTACTTCACCACCTATGTATTTTATCTCTCTCCACTTTATATATTTTGTTTGTATGTATGTATATATGTATTTATTATTATAATTTGTATCCTCGGTAATTTTCTGTATCTGTGCACCTACTACGTCTTGTCTCTGCATCACCCTAAGGTAGACTGGTAGAAAATGCCTAAGGCATTAAGTCCGCCTTTGTACAGTGAATTTTGTTTACTTGTGCATAAAGTTTTAAATAAATAAATAAATAAATGTAGGTAGTTAGTAGTAGGTACTAACTATACGTAAAAACTTCCTCTTAAATCATTCTATCTATTGACCATATCCGCCCTAAAATCCGTTGCGTAGTTTAAAAGATATAAGCGTAGGTACAGCTACAGACGGCGGAAAGCAATTTTATTTTATATTGAGTTAAACCTTTTTTTAATAAAATCGGATTAAGTTTTCAAACATGTGTTAAATACATAGAGCAACACGGGTACTTCCGTCAGTACCCGTGTTGAGTCTATTTTTGAGCTTCGCGGCTCGTGGCGACAGGCGAAGTAGGCGTCACCAAGGCGGGGGTGCGGAGGCGGGAATTTACTTTTGTGTAGTTGAACACATGGGATCAAACTTAGGCTTTTTGTAGCGGTAATCGACATCCACGCAGGCGGAGCCGCGGGGGACCGCTATAGGTTATATAAATCAGAATAACACATCTGGCTACTTTTTGTCTCGAAAACCGAAATCCACGGGGGCGGGCGGAGCCGCGGGCGACCGCTAGTAAACAATAAAATAAGAAGCACGTCTTCCATCAAATCAATTATTCTGTTAAAGAATGTTTATGCATTTGAAGTAGATTGGGCCAAGGAATCACGTGGTCCCATACAAACTTGGGTCAGAATTTCAGAACATCCTTTCTTATCGGATGCCTACGCCATACAAAGAACACACCCTTTCAGGTTTCAGGTCTGTACGATCAGCGGTTTAGGCTGTGCGCTGATCCGTCAGTCAGTCGGTCAGTCTAGTTAATAGATAAATAATACATTTAATAATAATAATAAAGAAGATCAGATATTATATGTATATTTTTTTTACTATACAATTTTAATTTCAGTATATTTTATTATTTTGGTATTGTGTTATAAGTATTATATTTCGAATGTTATATGGTGAAAATGCAATGTTATAGCACTATGAATGACGGAGACAGAAGGATCAGGCCATGGAGCTCCTAAACTACACAAATGACAAGCCCGTAGTGTTTTAGGCTAATTAATTGATTTGTATTGACAATTACGAGTACTATAACGTGTTGTAGTGCCCGGGGTGTAACGATGAAGTCGGAGGGTGGTCATAGTAATTCATACAGAGCACATGATTTACGTACTAAATAAAAGATTGTTTTAATTACTTTAATATTTTTTTATTTAATCACTTTAGATCTTATTTTTAACCCCCCGGTGCAAAAAGGGGGGGGGGGGTATTATAAGTTTGACGTGTCTGTTTGTGGCATCGTAGCTCTCGAACCAATGATCCTTGGATGAAACGATTTTGACTTAGTTTTTTGTTTGAAAGGTGGATAAAGGTCATAGCACATTATCCCAGCACCGCAACTGCTCAGTACCAGTACGGGGCGTTCGCCTCGAGGGGCAAGCTCGCAGTCCGCGCGCTGGCCGCGAGGTGCACGCTCGCTGACCAGTGCTTTTATTGTGGGGTGACACCACAGTTATCCGCCCCGGGTGCCACCCACGCTAACGCCACTGGTCGGGAGTGCTCTTAGCTAAGTTTTGTCGGGGTTTTTAATTTATTTGACATGAAGCGGCTGCCTACCTGACTCCCACAATCTAGTAACTGGGTGCAGTAACTTGTCTTAATACACCCCTTGGTAGTTATCACACTTGGCTTTATTCTGACTAAACGCAACGACTGACGCTACGAATAACAGCCGGGACCAACAACGGCTTTATTACGCGCTTTCTGAGGCACTGAGGTGTCATACCATTAACTGCTAAGTTTCTGGATGCTACTGAGAAATTCCCTAATAGAATAACCCGATGGCACTCTGGCCGACCTGGGTACCTTCCTGGAGTTTCGAACGTCGGAGTGGTGTAGCGCCCCAACCACAACTACGGGCGTCAGCTAATCTTGTTAATATAGATGTACATTTTTTATTCGTGCATCCAAGTACGTTGTATACATGCATAAGCAATGTTTGTGTTAATGTGTCGTTTATTCGTAAATCGTAATGTAGATTGTGTTTTTACTTTGTAAGTAATATTTCGGTCATCATTGTTTTGTAGGTATCTATAGTTTATACATTATGAGGTGCCGGTTTACCTTGATGTTGTTTAACAACTGATGACGAAGAGAGGCAGTTTTGGATCTTTCTCTTTGTGTGAGATCACAGATTCGTGCATGCAAAACACTAGTAGATGAGATTATCGTTTTAATTAAAAGGAAATTAATGGAGTCGCACGATAACTTTGAGAATACGGTATCATGGGGTCTGAAAATGAAGAGTGCCACCTGCACCCGGTCGTCTGCGTTATTAGCCTAGAGCACATTACGTAGTAGGTCAGCGAGCTAGCAGCACTCCGTCACGTCGGTCGCGGCGGGCCTCCGGCAGCCGCTGGCGCCTGCTGGCACTCGGCACTACCTGGCAGCCTGGCACTGCCAGTGGAGCCGCGGCCGCTGTGAGCGCCGCACGTGCCGTCGCTGTGTGCTACTGTTGCCGCGCCGCGTTGTCGAACTGTGCACTCGTGAAATTTGAAAAGTTTTTACTTAACGTTAAGTGAATTGTTGAAGTGTATCGTTAAGATTTGGACTTTGGTGGTGAACTGTGAGTAAACTGTGATCTACTTTAGAATATAATACGCACACATAAAGCATTTTTTGAATTTGGAGGCTATAACAAATATATTTTTTGTATTTTTTTATAAACGTAATTTTGAAGCAAGTCGTATTACTTAATGAGGTCCATTGCAGTTATTGTGAGAGCCTCCGCTGTGCAGTCCGAGAGCCGGTTTCTCTGCCGACCAAACTATTATTTGGAGTCACATCTGGGGAGCGAGAGTGGGAACAGTTTTGTGGTTTGTTCACGTGTTTTTCGCCTATTGTAGGTTCCTCAAATATCCGTTTGACTAGGGCGCTACAATTAGTCTTCTTGGCGTATTATTAAAAATGTGTTTTCCTTGCTTCCCAATGTAGGCATGAATAAGTTTAGTGAATTGAATTTCATTTATTGCGAATATAGGTGTACCTACATGTAATATAAATTTCGAGCACTTATACCTATTTAGCCTTTTAGCATGCACTATTTTAGACATTTTCATAATCATTTATTACATATTTTATAGTTAGAAATTAAAACAATACATTTGTGTCATACAATTCCATCATTCATTTATGTCATTCAAATAATAATAATTATTAAAAAATGAGAATAATAATAATAATTTATTTACACTATAACAAAGGTCTACAAAAAAAAATTGTTTGTTATCCTTGATATCTTTGCGGATTATTATGATTTCAATTAAGTCCACCCTTTTTCGAATATAGATATTCATGAAAGTACTTAATTGGCTTTGGTTTTTATGATTTTGGCTTATTTTATATTTCTTAATAGTTTGCTTTTTAGAACATGAATTATTATGAAGTGTTTGGTATCTTGTTACAATTAGGTTTGAAGTTTTGTTTTGGTTGTATAAAATGTTCTAGGAAACTATAAAGGACCAAATTATAGGGCAATTGTGCAAAGGATGTTGGAAAGCTTTAACATTTTACGAGCAAATAATTACGAGCATAAAGTTACACTTTTTCCACCAGGATAGATTTTCTGAGAATCTGAGACATTACCTATAGTGAGAAGCAGGAAGAGTGCTTCCACCAGGATCTAAAAGTGATGGAAGAAAGGTAACAGGGTAGATGGGACCGTCACATGATGGCAGATTACTGCTGCTCCTTAAGAAGAGATTGTCCCCAAATAAATATAGGTACCAAAAAAACTACTAAAAAGCGTTTTTCTAATTCATTCATTCACAATTCGCTAGTTATGTCCCCCGTAATAGGGGGCGAGCCTATTACCAGGCTAGGCTGCTCGATATTTTCTGTTCAAAACATTTGGCACTCCATTAAAATAAAAAGCTTTTTCCGTCAGAGGCTTTGGTTATGTTTTTTGTTATGTAGGTATTGCCACCGACTTCCAAAACTAAAGTTATTTTTTATTTTGTAGTTTTTTGTTGTAAAAAAAGCTTTTTATTTTCACTTTTTAGTGCTTGTGTGTAAATGTTTGAAATCCTTACAAAAAGCCCTTTCAAACAATACCTCACACGATATATTTAATTTTGGAAAGTGGTAGGAGGGGGGTTGCCGTACCGCTCTCCCTCTTCCTTCAGTCAGTCATCGACTACACGTATAAACAAAGCAATTTTACTTGTTACGACAGTTCTGCTGTGAACTTATGAGGAGTTCCGTTCCATATCTCCGAAGTTCATGATCTGATCTTGAAAATATTTCTATGGACCAATGCGGAAGTCTACTCTTTCAAACAAAAAGAATCATCTAAATCAATTCATAATTGGCGGAGTAATCGCGTAACAAACATACAAAAAAAAAAATATTGCCTAATTGAGAACCTTCTCCTTTTTGAATTCGGTTGAAAATTAACTACACGTATTATATTTTGCCGCATGATTTTACTAAAGTGTCTTATTAGAAATTTAATTTCTTACCAGACCCCGCCATCCCCGGGGATGTCAACGGGGTTCCGTTGACTACGCCAAAACTAGATTGTCCAGGTATTGGTCTAGTCGACGGAACCCCGGTCTACTGAGCCCCGCTGCGCGGGGCTCCTACTTCTGAGTGGTTTAAAAAAAATAACCACGAAGGGGCGGGGTCTGGTAGACCCCGCCATCCCCTTCTAACCTAACCTGTCCGAGTCGCTCGAGCTCGCTTCGCTCGCTTACAAAACGTGACGATTTTCGATATAAAAATCAAATTAAGTACCATACATTTATGTTTTAGTTAAGATTTGTTCCACTGCTACACTTCTACTTCACTTGTTTGATATGTAATTGCTTCCCTATTTGTTTGCCTGTGGGTTTGTTTTCGAGTTTTATGCGCTCATGAGAGGAGTAAGACGATGACTCTACGCATGCTCGATGCCTGTGCATGTTCCAACAAGAGGCGTATCAAGAGGCCTCTAAGGGAACTGTTTAAAAAAATTAACATCATGACGGTACCTTGTCAATATATATATGAAAACATTATGCATGTTCGGAAAAACCTTTATCTTTTTAAGAAAATTAGTGATAGACATAATTTTAATACTAGAAATAGGAACAAATTAGATCAACGAAGTTTCAGATTGTCAAAAGTAAGCACTTCTTTTATGGGGTACTGTGTAAAATGCTATAATAAAATACCACTAGATATTCTCCAACTAAATGAGAGAAAATTTAAAACATGCATTAAACGCACACTATGTAGTCGAGCATACTATAAGTTAGAAGATTATATCACAGACAAAAATGCTTGGCTTAATGCTAGTCCTGCTCCACAGCCACTCGGGCTCACTAATTAGTATTAATTTTAAGAGAATGATGTTTCTTACCCCCTTTTTATTGACCTGAATAACTTGTTTCGTTATCAGTACCTACTAGTACTTTTTTCTTTTTTTTACATACCACAGTTCATCTTACGAATCACTGAAGTGTTAGTATTGTATAATTATCATTTATTTCAATTTTGTAAATGTGAGTACCATGGAGCTTTTTATTTATTGAGTTACTATGTGTTTTGACTTAAAGAGCATGGCGGTTGAGAGCTTGTCATGCTCACTCAAATGTCTCGCTGATGGTGGCGCGTGTGTTGGATCATTTGGCTCCCTTCAAAATGGTTGAGTTAAGTAGTGCTGATCCATGCGTCATGCTCGTGAACGAGTGCTGTCAGTTGGGATTGGTCATCTCTTAACTGCCTTGGCTTACATCTTTATTCTTATTTTTATTTTTATAATTGTTTTATATTCATCTTCATTGTTTTCACATGTAGAATCAACAAGAATAATGTAATCAGGATTTTGTAAAAACCTAATTTAAAAGAGTGCCGTGGAGTTTCTTGCTCGTTCTTCTCCATAGAGGCCTACCTCCGTTTTGGAACGAGCAACTAGCTTCAACTTTCGGACTAACTGACAGACTCCTTGACAATTCAAAAGTGCCTGTAAATGGTCTAATTGAAATAAATGTTTTGACTTTGACTTTGACTTATCACTACAGACTTCGAACATGCAGAGGACAGATCATTTCGCGAACAACGCGGCGGGACAGTCCGCGTAGCACCCCGTAGCGTGTCGTAGCGCTCCGTAGAACTCGCCGTAGCACCTGCGGTTCATTGGACGCACGTAGTTTTGTTCTATTGCCGAAGCAGTGGCGATAAATATTGTGGCTGGAATTTATAGGTGCATTGAGAATATTTATGAGAAAAGGATTGTTCACTTAGTCGCTGTATCTGGTCAACGTAAAAAAACGTAACTAAGCAAAGTATACATGTGGAAGCTTGTAATTAGCAAATGTCCCTACCTATGTATAATATTTATGTCTGCTATTAGTCTGTAAGCTTTCTTTAAAAATAAATAAATAAATAAATAAAAGTCTAAACTTTCGGGATAGGATTAAAGTACGGTATAACCGAAACGAATTCGCCTAAAGAGTAATGAGCTCGATTTTAGAGATCATGTTACATGTTTATTAAAAATACTCGGTGAAAAGTAAAATCAGGCAGCAGGGTGCGCGGTGCGGCGTACGGGGTGCGGGGTGTGGGGGGGCGGCGTCAAGTACGAAACAATGGAAAGGTTAATGAGGGGCACTCACATTCAGATTTGTTTATCGCCTTTGTGCAGAAGCACGCTCTCGCAGCATGTTTACCTAATGATCTACACGCACGAAGTCGCAGGCAAAAGCTAGCTTCAATATATCCTATAATAGGTACACATTTTTAGAGGTTCAACATTTGCGTATTAAGAGGACAACATGCTCGCATATTTGGACAGGTGAGACCTGCTGGTGATCTGCTGGCAACATGTTAAAATGCCGAGATCATTAATACCATTAATACAGTTATTCATATAAATTACATTTTTAAAATTTGTATAAAAATAAATCATTTAAAATGTTAAAAATAGTGGCTACTATTTATGGCCATTGGCAACAATATGAGTTTATTATCAGTCAGATTCTCATTGGTGCGCTAAGGCCTCCTTCCATTCCTTCGTCCATCGTTGCAGGGTTAGCGCTGCTTAAGCCGTCTTCTATCGCCTCCGTGGACAGCCGCGGCGCGTGTCGCGGCCACGGGCCCGTAGTCAGCTCGGCACGCTCCACACACGTCCAGCCCAGTCAGTCCCAATGAAGCTGGCCAGTCGTGTACCAGAGTGCTCTTATCTTCACGTCAGGCCCGCGTAGGTCCTTCGAGCTCTCGCCGTGTATGTTGAGCTTAAAGCTTACAAATGTGTCGCAATGGTCACACTGTCACCATTCTCACTCCTGTATGAATAGCGCCAGTGGACTCACTTGCAACAATTTAATGTTTGATTTGATACCGGTGCAGCATGTGAGGCGGCGCGCACGTGTGCTGGCGGGAGTGATGCTAGGGGGCGCGGCGCGGGCGCTGCGCGTGGCGGCAGCGCTGCTAGTGTGGCTGGCGCGGCCAGCGGCGGCGCCCGCACTGCCCTGCGCGCGCACTGCGCTATGCGTCTGCCGCCGCGACCAGCAGTCCTGCAGCGACGTGCCTTTCCACCGGTTCCCTGACACTGAGCAGGGCGTGTGGCACGTGTCGGTGTACGGCGCGTGGCTGGGCGCGCTGGGCGAGGCGGCGCTGGACGGGCGCGCGCTGCGCACGCTCGTGCTGGTAGCGTCGCGCCTGCACTACATCGAGCCCCAAGCGCTGCTGTACGTACTTGCTCACAGACACTCGGTGCTCTTCAGTACTTGCAGCTGCTCGCAATGAAAGTGTCGTCTCTTTGCAGGTCCATGGTATCGACGTTAGCGTCCCTAGATCTGGGGTTTAACGAGTTCACCGAAATACCTTTGGAATCTCTCCGCGAGCTGAAAGTATTAAATTGGCTTAATTTGCAAAAGTAAGTAAGAGAAAAAGACTGATTTGGAAACGTTATTTCCATGTTAATAATTTGGTACTGTTTCAGCAATTACATCAGTGACTTGGAGCCGCACATGGACTGGGGCTTCCTGGCGGATTCACTGAGCAGCCTGTCGCTAAGCAACAACCACCTGTGCGCGGTGAGCGAGGGTGCGTTGTCCTCGCTGCGAATGCTGGCGCAGCTCGACCTGGACGGCAACCGGCTGCACGAGGTGACGGGGGGCTCGCTGCCGCCGGCGCTGGCGTTGCTGCGGCTGTCCGACAACCTGCTTCCGCAGCTACCTTGCGCAGCGCTGGCGCACTTGTCTCGGCTGCAACACCTGCATTTGAGGAACAACATGTTGCGCCCAACAAAAAACCGTACCTGCAGCAATGAACACTCTAAAATAGATTCCCTGGACCTCAGCCATAACGAGCTGGACGACTTGTTCGAGCTGGAGTTTCAGCAACGGTTGCAGCTGAAGCAGCTAATACTAGACTTTAATGAGTTCACTTCAGTGCCGTCTTTCGTAATGGACAGCGCGCGACTTGAAAAGTTGTCGATAGCGTACAATAGAGTAAGGTACGTGTCTGATGCCACTGTGCACGCGCTCAGACGAGACCTGGGCCGGCTGGACCTCGACCACAACGAGCTGGCCTCTCTGCCGGCGAGCGTGGCGGAGCTCACGAGGCTGCGGTACCTGTCGCTCGCGTACAACCGGCTGCAGGAGCTCGAGGATCTACCGCCACACCTGCACTCTCTTTCCTTAGCCGGCAACTTCTTCACGTCGCTTCCCGCGGGATTGCGCGGCCTGGCGCCGGCGACGCTCGCTTATCTGGACTTGGGGTACAACCAGATTGCGTGGGTGAGCGCAGAGTCTTTCGGCGTTTGGTCGGAGGCGCTGGCCACGCTCAACCTGAAGGGCAACCGTCTCGCGCAGCTTCCGGGGGACGCGTTTCCCGCGACGCTGCCGCTGCGTGAGCTGGTGCTAAGCTTCAACGAGCTGTACCACGTGCACGCCCACGCCTTCGCCAACCTGTCGGCGCTGCAGGTGCTGGAGCTCTCGTCCACGCTGTTCAGCGGGGAGGTCCCGTTCGCCGCGCCGAGCCACTCGCTCTCCTGGCTCAGTTTAGATAACAATAACATTCACTACGTTTCTAGTGAAAATATACAAAACTTTTCGTCGCTAGAATATCTCAATTTAGATTTTAATAAAATAACTGAATTTCCAAGTGAAGTGTCCGGAACGAACTGTTCGTATCGACTGAAGGAACTGCGGCTGTCGTATAATTACATAAATAGGATTAACAGCGAATTCTTTGTAGATTTAAAAGCGTTGCAAAGCGTCGACCTGTCCTACAATCGCGTACACAATGTTAGTGAACACAGTTTTGCTAATTTATTAAATTTAGTTTATTTGAACTTGGCGGGGAATGCGATCGAGTTTGTCGCGGACCGAGCGTTCAGTCGCCTGCCCAAGCTACAAGTGTTGGACTTGCAAGACAACCGCTTAGTCGAACTCTCTACGGAACATTTCGAAATCGTATCGAGTGAGGAAACCAATTTGTCAGTGAACGTCAGTTATAATAGAATATCGTCACTCGTCGGCGGCGGACCGCCGCTTTTTATAAATGTTCTGGACTTGTCACATAATTTATTGGAAAACTTATCGAAAGCTTTCTTCGATTGTTTGGGCCCATCCATTCGACAAATCGTGCTGACGCATAACCTTCTAACGCACATTGATAACTTCGCTTTTAGTGCACTGCCACGACTCGAGATACTAATGTTGCACCACAACAACATCAGCGCGGTGAAGCGAAGAGCATTCGGCGAGGTGTCGGCGCTGCAGATCCTCGACCTGTCGCACAACCAGCTAGCGCAGCTGTCGGTGGAGCAGTTCAGCAACATGCGGCGGCTGCGGCACCTGCGCCTGGCCGCCAACGAGCTGCGCGCCCTGCCGCGGGACGCCTTCAAGAACACGGTGCTGGAGCACCTGGACCTCGGCGACAACCAGCTAGCCATCTTCCCTAGCAGCGCGCTAGCCCAGGTGGGGTTCACGTTGCGGCGCCTGGAGCTGACGCGCAACCGCCTGGAGTACCTAGACGCCGCCATGTTCCACGCCATCGCCTTCTTGCACGAGCTGAGCCTGGCGCGCAACGCGCTCACCGTGCTCTCCGACAACACGTTCGCCGGGCTTGCGCGGCTGCGGCGCCTCGACCTGTCGCACAACCTCATCAAGTCCAACTTCAAAGAGCTGTTCCACAACTTGCCGCGCCTGCGCCGCTTGGCGCTAGCCGGTGCAGGTCTCAAGGTGTTGCCGCATTTGCCACTCGTCAGCCTGATCGAATTGGATCTGAGTAGCAATCATATCGCATCATACCGCGAGTCCGACGTGCGGCGACTCGCCAACCTGCGCGTGCTGGACTTGGCGCGCAACAAGTTCACGTCGCTGCAGCCGGCGATGTGGACCGGCCTGCTGCGCCTCAATTCACTCGATATCTCACACAACCCGATCGTTCGCATCGCTCGCGGTTCCTTCGAGGGCCTGACCCGTCTACTGCACCTGCGTATGTACCACCTCCGCCACATGGAAGCCATAGAGCCGCGAGCTTTCCGGCCCCTGGTATCGCTACGCTCGCTGGGACTCGAGTCACTCGTGTTTAACGGCCGAGTGGAAGTATCCTTGGCAGACATAGCTGCGTGCACGCCCGGCTTGGAGACGCTCGAGGTGTACGTGCGGGAGAGCGTCCTGGACTCACAGCTGAGCGGGATGCGCGCGCCCAAGCTGCGCGAGCTGTCCGTGCGCGGCGGCGCGCTGCGGCGCGTGTCGTCCGCGGCGTTCTCGGGCCTGGGCCGGCAGCGCGCGCTGGCGCTGCGCGTGTCGGGCACTGGCGTGCGCGCGCTGCCCGCCGGCATGCTGCGGCCGCTGGCGCGCGTGCCGCACCTGGCGCTCGACCTCTCCGACAATCAGCTGGTCAGCTTCGCGCCCACCACGCTCTACCCTAACCTCACCGGTTGGAATCGTCTCGCAACTAAGTTGCTCTCAGGTGAGTACTACTCGTCGAAAGCGATGCGTGCACCGCGCCGTGTGCAGTGGTGTACGCGGTGACTGCTAGACTTGTGTTGTCGACAGGCGGGCTAGTGGTGTCGGGCAACCCGCTGCGCTGCGGATGTTCGGTGTCGTGGGTGGGTGCGTGGTTGCGGCGCTGGACGGCGGAGGTAGGCGGCTGGTCGGCGGCGGCGCGCGGCGCGGCACGTCGCAGCGGGTGCCGGGGCGAGGGCGGCGCGGCGGGCGCCGGGGTGGCGCTGCTGGCGCTGGAGGCGGACGAGGCCGCGTGCCACGCGAGTGCGCTCTCGTCGCGCGCGCGTGCCCCGGCGCCGCCCGCCGCCGTCGCGTTGCTGTGGCTCGCGCTGCTACACGCGCTCAGTTAGTGCGCGCTCGGGCACGTGGCGGCGTGTGACTAGTGATTGTGATGTGTTAGTACGTAAAAGTGATGAACAGTGTTGCCATATTAATGTACACAGTATCTCTAAGATATAAACTATACAGACTCCTTTTGTCCGGGCACGCTCGTACCCCACCAGTACATGATATTATGCTACTTGTTGCGAGCTCCAGACAACGTGGACGATAGCTTGCACTAATATGTGTCGCCAGAAGAACACATGCCTCACGTATAATATGATGAAATAGCTTTGGATAATCATATCATATTGTCTAAGACTTAGTATCTAAATTATAAAAAACAACGAAAGTATTGTTACTGTTTACAATATCTGATAAAATATGATTGTGTGTTTGTACGTATGTTGTACATAGGGCGGCGAGGCCCGCGGGCGCCGCGCGGACCAGTGTGAGCACCTCCAAGTAGTACAGAGCGCGACGTGATACTGCCGACAGATATTAAATATTTTTACACAAGCGCGGAGTTTTATTGTAGCATTGTCGCGTACACTCGCGCACTGGTGATCTGGCGGCGCGCGCATGCATCAGCTGGGGTCAGGAGTGCGGCGAGTCGGCGACTAACTGACGCACCTCTTCGTCGTAAACTCATCGGCAAACCCAAAATTGTATGGTTATGCTTTGACCAGAGTACGTTGAATCCGATACATACATAGAGTTTAGGTATACAACTTACTTTTCTGAATTGACCACCATCTGTCGCCAAACCAAGACAATTAACCACGTCGCACACTGTGCAGCGCCCTCCGCTCTCTATTGACGTCATCGTCTCTCAGGGTGGTCAACATGTGGCCCCAAACACCATAACGACACTCTTCTGTAGCACGGGGCACGAGCACTGGCGTCCCTCACACACGCTCACCAGCTTCCTCAGGCCGCAGACTGAGGCACTGAGCAGCACCATGTCATGTGCATGACTAATGTTGTTGGCACAAATGTGTCATCAATATAACATCCTGAGTAAGGGAATGTTTACTTTATATGTCAGGTTCCCTCACTAAATATAATATATTGTTGACTTGCTCAATTAATAAGTAAGGGTGCGGGCGGCGTAGCGCGCTGCTACGCGGCGCGTAGCAGTCTCGTAGCTCGTAGCGACACTCGATAAAAGTTGAACGTCTTGAATTTAGCGAAACTTTGTAAAATCCAATTTAAACTTTAATAACAACTGTTTAGCTTAATTTAATTTCTTTGCATATGTATTTATGGTAAGCGGTTCGAAGAGGAAGTGTTGACTCGTAGACGGCCGCAGTTAGCCACTGCCGCGTGAGCGTGACGCCGCGCAGCCCGGCAGCGTATTTACAAAGGCTATACCATTAGAGTGAAAGTGCAAACTGAACTGGCTTAGCTTTTGTTTGATGGCGGGGTCTGGACTGTCCGAGTCGGGGTGCCCCAAATCCCAAGCTCGCTTCGCTCGCTTACAAAAGGTGGTTTCGTATGGATAAGAATGCGCAAGAAACTCCATACAGTAAGTAGACGCAAGTAAAATCGGAAAACTAACAAATCGCATTTATGACTTTCGGTAAAATAAAGGAAATCGGACATTTTAGTATGGACCTTGGTCCAAATGGCGTCGGCTGATGAAACCTAGTCCATATAATAGTTCGTGAGTGTAGGATATTTTTTTACTATGGGCACCATTTCATAGACAGTATAATTCCTAGGTATTATGAAATTCGGACTTTTGAAAATCAGAACATCGAAATTCGGAATAAAATATTTCGAAGTATTTAGATGTTCCCTTTGTTCATACGTAATGTTTGAAAATATCTCGACCAAAGCTTATCTATTTGAGTGAATATGAATAATACAGTACTAGGTTTTGTCCGTGTATTTTCTTGTTGAAAATATCAAAGCAAAAAGTAATCCATTTGAGTAAATTTTTTTACTGAGATAGATTAGGTATTGTCGAGTAATATGCATAAACAAAAGCTCTTCTATTAGAGTCTGACTCGTGACTCAAATAGTATAGTCTTTGTAAATAAGCGCGCGGCAGCGGGTGAGGTAAGCGAATGCGATAGCGTACAGGGCTCTATACTGTTGCATGCACTCGAAAGTACAATGTTTGTGTGCGTTATATTGCGCACTGCCACAAAGACTGATATTTCACTCTAAAAAAAAGTCGTTTCCCAGCAAAAATATTAGCCCGTAGTAACTCGTTTGATGGGCGGTATGTGACGTGTCCAGTTACACCGCGCATAGCATGAGGCGGCACGTGTCGGGTGTCGCTGCAACATGTTACAGTCATGGCTGTGCAAGGGTGCACAACTAAGTGCATTCATTATTCATGGGTCGGGGCGTGCGGGGCGCGCGGGGCAGTACGACCACACTCATGTAAATCTGTAGGCATCGCTCGCGGCCTCTCGTCTCTATGCTGAATGCCGCATGTTCTGCAATCAGTACCCGTGCAGCGGCAGCGCTGGATGCAGCGGTCGCGGGTCGCTGGTCGCAACGATAACTTTTATAATTGATTAGTCGGGCAGTCCCGATCATATATATGTTAGTGTAGGCTAATAAGAGGTAATCGTTTTACTTGTAATAGTATAATAAGGCTATACTTACGCTATATGAACACACAACCTGAGTATTTGTCACCGTCACCGGCTACGTGCGCTCACGCCCAAACTCAAATCATTTATTTCAATAAGGCCATGTAAAAGAACTGCTGAACGTCATATACAAAAAAACAAAAGATTTGAGTCTAGTTGCCTCTTCTAAAGGTATTATTGTAAGTATGGTAACTGTATGTTTTTGAATACTTACTTAAAATACCATTCCAGCTGATTTTATTGTAGCTAATGCGTGTTCACATGCCAATCTGAATATTGGCGACATAAAACGTAAGCAATTCACCTGATTGTCTTCCAATGTATGGCACTGTTCATTCAAGAACAGAGTAATTATCTTAATGAGGTAGAACACAGCGGCGCTGCGTTCGTAATACTTCCAAAGTAAATTAGACGCGGCGCGAGCGTGTGGCGCGATAATTAGCGGCGTGACGAGAATGTCGAGCGCGCACTGCACCGAGCCGCTCAGAAGCGCCGCGCGCACGCTGCGGGACGGTAGCCGCAGACGGCTGGTCATTTATTGATGCATGCCATAAAGCTATGCCTGCCTGCATTAAACTAGTTTTCATAAAATAAATAAGAAAATATGGAACTTTGACCTGCAATATCTCCACAACCAGAAGGTTCCCAGGAAACCAAACCAGAGTACCCACATTGTGTTTATCCAGAACAAAAAGTGATCGCGTCTATATGAATCGCACGCAACTGTCGGCTTCGGTCGGTGTCTCTTTACACCCGTTATTGTAGATCGGCGTGGTCGAGTGTGAACCTTCTGGCGGCGCCTGCGCTGCGGCACAACCAGCGATGCTAATGCCCGTACAATAGCGGTGCGTTAATCAGTATGCCGCGCGCGCGCCGATTAGCTACCGATGGCGGATGCGGCCCGCCTAGCAATTTGGCCCACGACACGGCCCGCCAGGTGACCTCCCCTGCTGTGCGCGCTGAACATCTCGCTCGGCTCTAGAGGGTGTGCACTGCGGGCAGGGAGCTCTGACCGCGCCGATGGTTCGTGCTCTGTCGTGGTGATTGTAGTTCTAGCACGAGCGCCCTAAGAGTGGGTAGTAAGCAAAATTACCAATCTTTTTTTAATTTTACATGAACAATTCTAGATTTCTAGGCTTAAAATACAAATGTATGAAAACTACATGATATTTTCGAGGGTTTTCATTGATCAAAAACATAAAATAATAACATTTTCTCGATAGAAAAACATCACGAAGTAGCCTCTAATTTTTTGATTTTTTCGATTTATACACAATATTATAATGATTAATATGACGAAAATTTGATAATTAGTTATATTTTCACATGAGTGAGGGTTTTGTTTAGGCATTTTAGGTAATTCCTTTTATTTTTGGAGTTATTACGATAAATCACTTAACACTGGGCGCGCGGATGAATTATAATATAAGGAACTTCGTTGCAAAAGTTCGTTCAACTATTCGATTCGTGTCGACATTCCAATTGAAAATACGACTATACTGTAGCCTGTTGGTTTACTTTTGTTGATGTGAATACTTAGAGTCTTCGAATTAAATGCATCATAAAATATGTCCTTTGACGCTCGCTAAAAGTGTATCTAAATCTAAAATCAGTTCGGTAGTTTTCGCGTGAAAGAGTAACAATATCCATCCATCCATCCTCTAGTAGGAAGTAAGATTGAAGTCTAAAACTATTGAGCAAACGTGGTGAGCAACGCTAGTACGTTCTCTAAAGACAGCTCTAGGGACAGTAATGAGTTTATGATGCCATTTAGTTTTAGTTCCCTTTTTTTATTCTGGTTGTTTTTTTAATATTAGACGTCCTTTCCACAATTTGTGTGCCAAGTGTCATACATATATTTTAGGTAATCTGCCTTGAAGAGCAAGCAAGGGTACTTTCAAGAAAGACTCGGTATTTAGCGAACCTGAGCCTAAATAATGAATGGATGGATGTGTGGAAGCCTAAAAATGAATAATGAGCGGCTGGCGATGTTTATCAGAGTCGCGATGAGGCCTCACCAAATGTCATTACCGTTGAGAGCGATTTTATTGTGTTGTACGTGTATGTTGTACCTCGCCGCGTCACCCGTCGGCCGGCGGAGGCGGCGCGGCGGCGGCTAATGAAATATTTACCCGCAAGCAGCAACTCTGATGAAACAATTATAACTCGTTTGTTATTGTGACGGGGTCATGAGGGGTGCTGGGAGCGTGTGCCAACAGAAGCTTTACTATTGACACTCGTACGTACGATGCTCATGAATGGCATGGACGAACTCGCACCAAAGTACATAATTTGCGTAGCTCAACTATGCACAACAAACTGAGTGCGACAAGCTATCGAACCAATAAAGCGCATGTACCCAACAATATAATTTGTGTGGCTTCAGGCACTTGACTTAGTAACTCTACTTACAATTTAAAATGGAACAAGGTAACAACAATCACGCGCAACACCACACCGCTCAGTCACGGTACACAACATAGATGAGACAGCGAGCCGCCCGCGAACAACTCGCTCACGTTACGACAGCTCGCCGACTCCACTCGCTGTCGACGCAGTGTGCAGTGACTCGCACTTTAGAGCACGCTCTCCGCAGTACACGCAGGGTGTGACTCTCGCTGCTCGCAATATAACGTGCACATTAGACGAGCCCGTCCGCCCGCGCGGCCCTTGCCCGCGCACATTCAGACGCACTCGTGCTCGTCGTACTTCTGAACAATACGCTTAACTTATGAGTAAACATGCTTCTCGTACAAGCCAACTGCGCTATATTGCAGGCTCTCCACAGACGACTGTATAAAAACTAGAATAATACTATTATCTACAGCAGGGGTCACCAATTAGTGTTATTGGAGGTCTGCATTCGAAAATTATGAGACTTTCGCGGTCCATTTGATAATAACAGATAAAATACATATTTTTAGGGTTCCGTACCTCAAAAGGTAAAAACGGAACCCTTATAGGATCACTTTGTTGTCCGTCTGTCTGTCTGTCTGTCTGTCTGTCTGTCAAGACCTTTTTTCTCAGGAACGCGTGGAGGTATCAAGCTGAAATTCATATCAAATACTCAAGTCTATGGTCTCTTGGAGCTGTGAAAAAATCAAACTTCTAAGTCAACGCGATCAAAAGATACTCCCGTTTATGCCGCAAATTTTCGACACTCGCAAGGGAATCAAAACCTACAGGGTACTTCCCGTGAACTCAGAATCTTGAAATTTGGTATGAAGCAACGTCTTATAGCAGAGATATAGGAAAAATTGCGAAAAGTATAAATTTTTAGTTACATCATATAATAAAAATATTTTTAATAATTTTAAGCTTACTACCCCTTTCCTCATGAACGCGTAGTGGTATTATATTGAAATTCATATCAAATACTCAAATCTATAATACCTTTAAGCTGTAACAAAATCAAACTTCTATGTCAACGCAATCAAAAGAAACAGGAATTAAAACCGCATATTTTGAAACTCGCCACTACTCGCAAGGGAATCAAAACCTACAGGGTACTTCCCGTGAACTCAGAATCTTGAAATTTGGTACGAAGCAACGTCCTATAACACAGATAAAGGAAAAATTGCGAAAAGCATAAATTTTTAGTTACATCATATAATAAAAATATTTTTAATAATTTTAAACTTATTACCCCTTTACTCATGAACGCGTAGTGGTATTATATTGAAATTCTTAACAAATACTCAAGTCTATAATATCTTTAAGCTGTAACAAAATCAAACTTCTACGTCAACGCAATCAAAAGATACAGCAATTAAAGCCGCATATTTTGAAACTCGCAACTACTCGCAAAGGAATCAAAACCTAAAGGATACTTCCAGACGACCTGGAATCTTGAAATTTGGCATGAAGCAACGTTATAAAGTACACATATAGGAAAAATTCCGAAAATCTTAAATTTTTAGTTACATCACATAGTATATTTTTTTTAATAATCATAAACTTACTAGCTGACCCAGCAAACGTTGTTCAGCGATTAAAAAAAAAAAACAGATGTTGGCCGATTCTCAGACCTACCCGATATGCACACAAAATTTCATGCAAATCGGTTCAGCCGTTTCGGAGGAGTTTGGAAACAAACACCGCAACACGAGAATTTTATATATTAGACTTGCTGACCCAGCAAACGTTGTTATGCGATTAACAAAAAAAAATAAAAAAATAGATTTTGGCCGATTCTCAGACCTACCCGATATGCACACAAAATTTCATGCAAATTGGTTCAGCCATTTCGGAGGAGTTTGTGTACGGAACCCTCGGTGCGCGAGTCTGACTCGCACTTGGCCGGTTTTTTACTAAGGAAGACCGACCCATACCATACAGGGTGTCCCAGCTAAGGACGTCCAAACGAAAATTTTGGACTCCTCCCTTCCTGGGCTATCCAAACCACCCCCATGTATGTTCTACGATTTTTTGCGGTTTAGGAGCTAAACGACATTTTAATATTTTTTGGGATATTCTTCTTTACATCAGATTTTGTAGATTTTCTCTTTTTGTGTCGCATTTTTTAGAAATATTTTAATTGATAATTAATCCTAAAAGTATGGTCTTCGATCGACAAAAACAACTGTCTGTCTTATTGTCACCCGAAATTACTTAAACTTAGTTCAAAGGCAAAAATGTTGTTTTGTAAATTTCGTTGCAGATTTTCGGCTCTTAAAGAAAAATCACAATAAGGGCCCAAATCACCTTAAAGTTATTTCAAAATCTTCCACGGACCCTCAGCTCTTTAAAACAGTACAAATAACTAGTATTTTACGGGTCATTATTCGGAGCAATTGAAGCTCGAACATGGTAAGGCGAAAAATACAATATTTTAGAACATAAGTGAAACCTAATGAAAATGAATTAAAATGAACTTTTATCAAGTTTTCAATGCAATATGAGCTCTATGTCATGTTTATTATTTGCACAATGGTGATTTGGAGTGGTTAGTAAAGTTAGGTTAGGTTAGGTAGTTAGGTTAGGTTAGGTAAACCTAACCTAAGTTTAGTATTTTTTTTTAATTAGTGATGTTATTTAATAAAGTCAATGACATAGAGCTCAAATTATATTGAAAACTTAATAAAAGTTCGTTTAACCTAACCTAACCTAACTTTATAACCACTCCAAATCACCATTGTGCAAATAATAAACATGACATAGAGCTCATATTGCATTGAAAACTTGATAAAAGTTCATTTTAATTAGGTTTCATTTTTTCATTTTTAAATGAAAGCCGATGATAATGAATTAAAACGAACTTTTATTAAGTTTTCAATACAATTTGAGCTCTATGTCATTGACTTTATTAAATAACATCACTAATTAAAAAAAATTACTAAACTTAGGTTAGGTTTACCTAACCTAACCTAACTACCTAACCTAACCTAACCCTAACCTAACTTTACTAACCACTCCAAATCACCATTGTGCAAATAATAAACATGACATAGAGCTCATATTGCATTGAAAACTTGATAAAAGTTCATTTTAATTCATTTTCATTAGGTTTCACTTATGTTCTAAAATATTGTATTTTTCGCCTTACCATGTTCGAGCTTCAATTGCTCCGAATAATGACCCGTAAAATACTAGTTATTTGTACTGTTTTAAAGAGCTGAGGGTCCGTGGAAGATTTTGAAATAACTTTAAGGTGATTTGGGCCCTTATTGTGATTTTTCTTTAAGAGCCGAAAATCTGCAACGAAATTTACAAAACAACATTTTTGCCTTTGAACTAAGTTTAAGTAATTTCGGGTGACAATAAGACAGACAGTTGTTTTTGTCGATCGAAGACCATACTGTCAGGATTAATTATCAATTAAAATATTTCCAAAAAATGCGACACAAAAAGAGAAAATTTACAAAATGTGATGTAAAGAAGAATATCCCAAAAAAATATTAAAATGTCGTTTAGCTCCTAAACCGCAAAAAATCGTAGAACATACATGGGGGTGGTTTGGATAGCCCAGGAAGGGAGGAGTCCAAAATTTTCGTTTGGACGTCCTTAGCTGGGACACCCTGTATATTATATTCTGACATAATTATTTAAATAACATTTTTAGGTATGAAGTTTTCTTGAGTTGGTCTCTGTATTCTTGATGTCCGTCCATTATACGTCGACGGTGACCCCTGATGTACAGGGTGACTTATAATTGCCTGAAAACCTGAAAAAGAACAGCATTTACAACTGGACCAAAAAAATAATCAGCTGGTTTTTACAAAAATTCTTTACAACACGATCAACGTAGGGAACAGCAGATTTTTTTTTTCATAAAATTTGTAGGGTTGGTGATGAATCATAAATATAGCTGTACAGTTAGGGCGCGGACACACGGTGCGTTGCGGCGCCGCACCGCAAAGATTTCACCGTGTCGAGCGCGGGCACACGATGCGTTGCGGCGCCGCAACGCACCGTGTGCCCGCGCTCTTAGTGTGGATTGAGTTGCGGAGAATGCCGAGAGACACTATACTTTTACTTTTGTGATTCAAGCTATGGTTTGTGATAAATCTATTTACAATTAAAACAATGTAATCAATTCAAATCACTTTAAGTATAATTATGTTAATTTATTAACAAAACCATTTTAAACTCGCAAGTCCATAAAACTTTACCCAATAAAGGGACTATTCTTCAAAAACAATATTTTTAATTAGAAAGCTGTTATCTGCAAGGCCTTTGTCTTGAACCTTTTTAAAACTGAGTCGCTTTGCAGATAGCCTATCTACGTGTTCAAACATTTTGTATAAAGGGTCACACCGCGCGCCCCCCGCCTGCACCCCGCTCATCGTGGTTCTGTTCGTAAACTGTTGAAACTTCAAACTGATGAACTTCTGCCAACGCGGCAACGAAGCGTTCGTTATCACTTTGCTTGGTAGATATAGCACAATATGATCAGGTCGCAATGGGACTTTGTGAACATGAATGTTAAGCGGGTCCCAGACAGACGCGGCCGGCTGTGGCGGCCTACTCCAGCCGCTGCAACAACACACCACCGCGGTCACAGTGGCGGCCTGAAGCGTCATTAGCTGTGCTAGTTTGTGCTACAAACGGACGTCAGTCAATTTAGATAACAGTAACAAAGTCTCATTACTCTTAGTAGCCCTTTCAGAAGATAGAAAAAACATAAAAATTAAATAAAACAGTTTAATTATATGTAATATATCATATACACACATATACAGTTAATATGTACTAACACTAGTTTGTAAGTTGTATATGTTCTTACTGGATGGATTGTACTGATCTGACAAATAAATCATATTATTATTAATTAAACATTTGAGGTGTGATATGACTGTTAGGAACAGAGAACTGTGTATAAAAACAATTTCTATTACAGTATTCGTATTTGGCGTCATGTTTTAACGCAGTACACGCGGCCTGTTGTATAAGCGTGTCCCACACAGGCGCGGCCTGCGGTGGCGGCCGCGGTGTCGGCCAGTTGTATTCGTTAGAAATGTAGGTGAGTCTTCAAACACGCGCGGCCATGACGCGGCCCGCGAGCGGCCGACCGCGGCGCAAACCCGGCCCCATGCTAATGTGACCATTTTATTTTGACTTAAAACGGGACATTTTCAAAAGTACGACGTCAGTAAAGTCGCAGTAATAAAATAAATCTGTTGAGATCATTTCTTTAAGAAAATTAAGTAGATATTGAATAATTAGCTAAACGATAAAAATATAAGGCTATTTCCAATTCACCGCGCGTGTTTAAAGACTAACTTAGGGTCAATTCACACGTACCACAACCACACCGTCCACAGCCACAACCACACCACAACGACGCCATGTGGTCGGGCGTATATTTTGTATTGAAAATGAATATTACAATTTACACGTATCACATTTTGCCGTTGTTATCGACCACCTGTGTAATACGACCACATCGCGACGGCAACGCCACCACCGGCGGCGGCACCGCGGCCACGTCGCCACGACATGACGTCATCAACAGCACGCGCCTTTCCTCTACGAAAGCCGGAGTATAACTGCACATGACCACGTGGTTACCACATCGCAACGACAGCGACAACGCAACCACATCGACATTTTGTCGGTACCACAACGCAACTGCAAAAAGCGTGTCCCACACTGGCGCGGCCTGCGGTGGCGGCCAACCGCGGGCCGCGGCTCCGCCCCCTGCGACAACACACTGCCGCGGTGGCGGTGGCGGCCTGATGCGTCATTATTAAATTAGTAGGGGAGCCCAAGATGCTAAATGTGGATTTACTCCAGCGTCGTGGGGACCTTTTAGATTGTGAAGATCATAAGTACAGATTTTCAAAAATGAAAAAAAAAATCACGAGTAAAAAATACTCGAGCGTGTCAGATATTAATAGTGTATGCGCCCCACGTGTTTCTGATAACAGAGAATATTAATCTGCCGGTTTGCATGGTGGGGGTGGCCGCACGAAAGGGGTTGAAAATGGAAGAAAAAATTATGACATTGAAATACTCAAACGCGTCAGATTATTATACAGACAGTTCAACTTGATATTCTTTGTCGTGCTGATCCTTAATCTGACAATTATGTGCAGGGACTTCTTCAATATGAAGGTTTGAAAAATAAAATCCGCTGCCCTAGACGCGCGGCCCTATATACAGGGCTTATACAGGGTGGAATTTTATAATGCCACCTGGAGGGAAAGTACTCTTAATACTGCAGATAGAAAATTTTACTCAAAGGAAACATTCCTTTATTTTTGAATAGAAAGCAAACTGCATTCAAAGATTTTCGAAAATTCTCTTCTCCCACACCCGAGAATCGAACTGGCTAAAATCTGAAAAAATTATACCCTGTACTTTTATTGCATCGATCGTTAGGGTCAATTATAAGGATTATTCAATTATAAGGATTAATTATAAGGATATTAGGAAGGAAATTTTACAAAATATGCCACGACCATGGATGGACGACACACATGAAGCATATTTTGTAAAATTTTGCAGCCGCCATCTTGGATTTTCATTTTGACCACATTTTCGTCATCAGCACCCCCGAAAACCATGGACGCGACACCCATGAAGCATATTTTGTAAAATTTTGCAGCTGCCATCTTGGATTTTCATTTTGACCTCATTTTTGGCATCAGCACCCCCGAAAACCATGGACACGACACCCATGAAACATATTTTGTAAAATTTTGCAGCCGCCATCTTGGATTTTTATTTTGACCTCATTTTCGTCATCAGCACCCTCGAAAACCATGGACGCGACACCCATGAAGCATATTTTGTAAAATTTTGCGGCCGCCATCTTGGATTTTCATTTTGACTACATTTTCGGCATCAGCACCCTCGAAAACCATGGACACTACACCCATGACGCGTAATTAGCCGTTATAAATTTTATCTAATGGATAAAGTGATGTGTGTACGGAACCTTATTTCAAGAATTTTGCCCATTATATCCTTTATAAAAATATACTTCGCGCATATCTGCATTCGCGCTAGTGGATTCGCGGAAGTATCTATCGCGCAAGTGTAGGCGCACAAATGTCTATCGTGGAACTGTCATTCGCGCAAGTGACCTATCGCGCAAAGGGAGTCGCGCAAGTGTCCGTGCGCGCAAAGGGTCTCGCGCAAGAGTCTTGCGCGTAAATGTCTTTCGCGCATGTGTCCTGATACCCACTATGCTGCCTAGGTCAACAAATAAAAAAATAGATTTAATAATATAAGAAGCCAAAAGTCCCTAAAAATACACCTTAACATATAACGCCCTTTTAAAAAATTATATTACCCCCTTTTGGGGAGAAAACCCCTAAATTGGGAACCCTGCACGATGATCCGCACGGTGATGCGGTTGTGACGAGAACACCGCTCGACCGCGCGGTCGTGCGGTGTTCGTGTGCCAGGTTCAAGCGGATTTCATAGAGGCTAGTGCGACGTGAGAACCGCATCACCGCATGCCGGAGCGGCGTGCGGTGCCGTGTGTTAATCGCCTAAAGGAATGTTTCCTTTGAGTAAAATTTTCTATCTGCAGTGTTAAGAATACTTTCCCTCCAGGTGGCATTACAAAATTCCACCCTGTATATGGTGGAGGTACTTAACAGGGTGCAAGGTATCCCCCCTTATATTAATCTGCCACGCTCGAGTAAATCCAAAAATCCCTTCCTGGGCTCCCCTACTATATAGTTTGACCGAAACTGCTGTACGGCGCCTTAGGTATGTGCGCGGCGAGACGCGGGGGAGTACCGGCCGCTCCGTGCCGTCAGTCTGCCGCCGACGCTCACGGCGGTAGCTAGCATTTGTTTGTACCGGACCGTCTATGACAGACGCACATGAGATAAATATACAAAGATGGGTCGTGCGTTATCTCGTGATGTCAAGACCGTCATTTTTAAAATGGTCGGATATTTTAAGAAAAATAGACCAAAAGCTTTGAATAGAATAGTGATGCGAATATTGCCAAAATCGTAGCGGAGGCAATTTTCAATTCAAATGAAAAAAACTTTCTAAAGTTTATCTTGGATGTTACTGACATCGGTGAAGGAAAACATCGTGAAGAAACCTGGAATTCTAATTAATATAAGTCTGGAATCGCATCTGGCTTTACATAAAATATTGTAAACCGATATCGTAAGATCAGTCCGACAATATTGATCTCATGTGAACTCATGGTCTTTTTTCCTGGGACCCCACCTCCCCGCGCTTTCCTAAGGGGCGGTACAACACTTTCGGTCAAACTATAATTAAACATTATTTTGATGTGTGAGATTCCTATATTATCTATTATTGGCATCTCATAATATTACTTTTATGAACAGAAAGTGCGAAATTATTATTTAAATTTACTATTTCTGTTACAATATTCGTATTTGACGTCATTTTTCAACGTGGTACACGCGGCCTGTTGCAAAAATTTCCAACTGACCGCGTGGTGCCGCGTGACAGAAGCACAGAGTATATTCTACTCATGTGGCAGAAGGGGCGTGGCATGGGTAATGTGACCATACGTCCCGTTTTGAACGGGACTGTCCCTTTATTCGTGACTTCGTCCGGGTGTTCCCGAACGATGCTTTGGGACGCAGAATTTTTTCGTTTTTTTTCAATAAACATAAAAACTATGCATCCTTTAACAGTTCTCTGTAATTTTCCTAAAGATAAAATATTTTTAAAGTGCATAAAAACATTACAAAACCTCAACGAAATAGCCTTATACTTTTATCGTTTAGCTAATTATTCCATATCTACTTAATTTTCTTAAAGAAATGATCTCAACAGATTTATTTTATTATTGCGACTTTACTGACGTCGTACTTTTGAAAATGTCCCGTTTTAAGTCAAAATAAAATGGTCACATTAGCATGGGGGCGGGGCTTGCGCCGCGGTCAGCCGCTCGCGGGCCGCGTCTTGGCCGCGCGTGTCTGAAGGCTCACCTACATTTCTAACGAATACAACTGACCGCCACCGCGGCCGCACCGCAGGCCGCGCCAGTGTGGGACACGCTTTACTTTGCCTCTCGTAAACACTACGTAGCACTGCTACGACGCATGTAGCTGCCGCGTAGCATTACTGTGCCTTTTGTAACCACCGCGTAGCACTGCTACGACGCTTGTAGCAGTCGCGTAGCATTACTTTGCCTTTTGTAACCACCACGTAGCACTGCTACGACGCTTGTAGCAGTCGCATAGCATTACTTTGCCTTTTGTAACCACCACGTAGCCCTGCTACGACGCTTTTACCAGCCGCGTAGCATTACTTTGCCTCTCGTAACCACCACGTAGCACTGCTAGGACGCTTGTAGCAGCCGCGTAGCATTACCTTGCCTCTCGTAACCACCATGTAGCACTGCTAGGACGCATGTAGCAGCCGCGTAGCATTACTTTGCCTTTTGTAACCACCGCGTAGCTCTGCTACGACGCTTGTAGCAGTCGCGTAGCATTACTTTGCCTTTTGTAACCTCCACGTAGCACTGCTACGACGCTTACAGAGGTGTACCCATTAGTACTTAAACATTGACGGCACGATTGGCGCAATGGCTGCTTTGTGGCCGCTTGTAGCTTCAAGTGGCGGCGTTTGTGGCTGTGGCGTGTGGCCCGTGTGCGGCGAGGATTAAGAAATATTCCTGGAGCCATGGATTAAAAAAAATAGGCAGTATTACGTCGTACGTACTAGGTAGTTGTGCTTGTACTAGCTCCTGACTAAGTTATGTTGACTAGTTGCAGAGGGTAGCAAGCGGCGCTAGTGGCACTTCACCGGAACACGGATGCTCTTTAGGATCGCCGCAACAAATTGTTGCTGAACTTTAAACGGGCGAAAGGTTACCCTTAGGTGGTCCCCGCGCGCTCGCTGGCCGGGGCGCGTCACGTGTCGTTGTTGCAACTTGACGTTCACCATTAGAACCTTCGTTCTGCTGCAGGTGACGCTGTGTTGGCGGCTGCCGAGGCAGTGCACACAGTGGCACACACTCAATGCTGGCGCTTAGCGGTAGCCTCAGTGACGATGCCGCACGAGGCAAAGCTCGTACAGTGGACCTGTTCATTTAACTTCATTTACTTAATTGCAAGAACAGCAGCAATGCATACAAAACACATATAATGCGCGGCGTTTACTATGAGTGCACACTGCGACTGAGCGTTATATACAATCACGATATAGGAAAAAAGCTTTACAGTATAAAATGGTATAAGAGTATGTAAAGAAATTATATCAACAGTTGTATATCTAACGTTAAAGAAATGAAATTATACTAAATGTGTGAGTGTAACGTCCCCACCCCGCGGCCCCCGCCCCCCCGCCGACCGCAGATTAGCGTGATTGTAAATTACAGCGATTCGCTCGCGAAACACTTCACCGAAACGACTTGAACTTGCAAATACTTTACAAAAATGTCTGCCAAGTTTGAGAACAAACTTTGAGAATTGTTTTTGTAGCTTTAACGCTACAACGTGAAAATGTAGCCGACGATAAACGTGGCATTGTGAATTGTATTGTTCCAGAAACGAGAAAGTAAAATGATAGTAATTCAAAATGAGTATAATTAGATTACAGCGCTACACTCCTCGTACAGACGGTGAAGTAATAGGAGCGGCCGAGTGGCGAGCGGATCTGCTGCGGTTCCATCAGACATGCGCCCATTACGCGGAGCTCCCGAGCTTGCGGTCAGCAGAAATATGACCAGCGTGAGCTGACCCGCCGCGCCTCCTCGCCCGGAGAACAGAGCTCGAGGCGCGGGGAGAAGCAGGGCTCAGGCCGACTGGCTGCGCGCGTACTTTATGAGCGGCCGGATAAGCCGCCAGTGTATCGGCTCATTGGACGTTAATTAAAGTTTCTCGTTTTATTTGGTGCGGTGCAGCCGTGTCGATGACAACTACCAGTTACTCAGCCCCCCCCCCCGCTGGTCCCCCCCGCACTCCGCACAGGTCTGCACAGCTTCCAGCCAGAACATTAATAAAATAAAGTGACAGAGGGAAGGATTTACGAGAGCGGGCGATATTAATTAAAAGTTTACGTGTTGTTGGCGACATTCTATTATTTCATTATTCAGCAGTTACTCCAGGGGAGTACGCGCAAGTAAGTTAGTTTAAAAAAGTTGATTTATATATTATACCAGAACATAACTAGTTAACTAGTATACCATACAATCCGCACTACTATGTTTGTACTACTTAAGTGCTACTTGCCTCAGCGGCTGTAATAGTGCAGCCACCTACATATGTGATATTGTACAAGATAATAAAATCGAGTTATGTTGGAGCAGCATCACAAACATTTTGGGCGGTGGCTCCGCCAGTCTAATTCAAAATGAATATCACTGCACGGGCGGGCGCGGCGCGGTACGACCCGGCGCGGCGACGTGCGTTTTGTGCACGATACGGGCGACGAGTGCATACCTGATAACATTACTGCAGAAGGTGCACTTTATTCTATTAAAGATGTTAGACTTTTATCATTGTTAGGGTCCCGTACCCAAATAGGAAGAAATAACCCCTTTTAGGATTAATTCGAAATTGTCCGTCAGTTTGTGTGTCTGAAGCCCCTTTATGTCGGAAAGCGTAGAGGCGTCAAGTCGAAATTAATATCGAAATGAACGCAAAAAAAATACAGTTACAATGGCGCATTTTTTGACACTCGAAAGTAAAATAATCAAAATTAATAAGGTACTACTAGACCTTTCGTCTGTCTAGCGTCAGAACACGCCGCACGATTGTTACTTTGGAGCGTAATTGTATCAAAATATCAGCAGCTTACAGATGGAGCAGTGGCAGAGATGACATGAAAACTATTATTTTTCAACAGCAGTTTTTTTTACAAGATTTTATCTTTATTTTGGAAATTAACCGGTGTGGTCCCGCGCGACTCATTTTGACGTTATAATTAATTAGCCTTGTGTCAGATCAAAGAAGCCGCGACTGTCCGTACGCAGCATTGTAACAGAAGCGCCAGGCCGCCGACCCTTACTAGACACGGGCTACTAGTTTAATTTTTAAAAGAGCAATTTATATATAAAACCTTTAGATTAACTAAGTCCGTGCATGTGACCAAGTGAAGCGATACGCAGACAGTGCGAGTGCTCCGTGCGGGAGGCGGGCTGCGTGCTCGGACCTTCTCTAAGTTGAAGCTTCTTATGTGCTTCATCCCGTATGCATATCAGTGGCTGTGTAAGTGTTCAGCTGCACGTCCAGCACGTCTCGACCCCGTCCCCGCTGTCTGACTTTAAGTTATTGCTCTGGAAGGTGTGGATTTTCATAATTACACCACTTTTTAACGCGAGCCTTACGTCGATGGGTTCGTGCGCGAGGGGTCAGCACTCGCGCGAGCCAGGTAATGCACATACTCTCTACGTACGCGAGGGGTCAGCACTCGCGCGAGCCAGGTAATGCACATACTCTCTACGTACGCGAGGGGTCAGCACTCGCGCGAGCCAGGTAATGCACATACTCTCTACGTACGCGAGGGGTCAGCACTCGCGCGAGCCAGGTAATGCACATACTCTCTACGTACGCGAGGGGTCAGCACTCGCGCGAGCCAGGTAATGCACATACTCTCTACGTACGCGAGGGGTCAGCACTCGCGCGAGCCAGGTAATGCACATACTCTCTACGTACGCGAGGGGTCAGCACTCGCGCGAGCCAGGTAATGCACATACTCTCTACGTACGCGAGGGGTCAGCACTCGCGCGAGCCAGGTAATGCACATACTCTCTACGTACGCCCGCTGACACTACTAGGGTTGCCAACATTTCTACGGCTAATTATAGTATTTGTACACTAAACAATAAAAAATATAATACAGTTCAAAAATCAACCTTTGGTCAGAGGGATGAGGGACAGGGAGGGTGCAGGGAGGACAGTTCCACATGCTCCATTGAAAACGAAGGGTTCTTCGGACAGTGCACGGTGGGGTGTTGTGTCTGGAGGGCAATTTTCAATTAAGTTTTTACAAACTCCTAGTTATATTATTGTTGCTATGTTATAACAATGTAGGGAAAGAGTAATACAAACCAAAAGTAGTAATACTTATATAGCAATTTAGAGATGAACATGACGAGTGGATCAGCACTGTTTAGCTCAACTATTTTGAAGAGAACCGAATGATCCAACTAGGTTAAGAAATTAGGTTTAAACTCAACAAGCATTCCGAATTCCGACACTGCTGCACCAGCGCAGCGCTAGTACTGCGAGCGCTCGCGCACGTCGCGGCAGCGCGACGACACGTTATCAGCTGTTATCAGCACAACACTGGCACTATCTCGAGTGCGATTTGCTGCTTCTGGTCTGTTCATGTACTTGCATCAGGTACAACTAATTGATACCACCCCAATAACTAGCTGGTCGATTGAATGTCCCTGAATTAGATAACTGTGACGATTGTAGGCGCCGCGCGAATCCAAAACGTTATTTGTTGTTTTACGAAGCCGCCGGGCGGCCGGACGTTCGGCCAGCTAATGGAGTTCACTTTTTGTTATATTAATCGCATTTAGCATTTGCGTGCGGTGCTCGAGTAAAAATCAAATCGGAGCGCAAATGAGTCAGAGCTGGCGCCATTACAATTTTAATGAAGCACGCATCAGCAGACCGCGCGCGGGATCACGCCGCTGTGCAATTTGTTGCCCACACTCGCGGCGGCTCCGCGCGGCTCACGGATGCCGATTCAGTACATAAGGTGACTGGTAATTATAGTAACCGACACTTATACACTTGATTGTACACACTAGTGGCGTATTGAGTAACAAAAATAACACACCATTAGCTGTAATTAGATTCAGTTATCGTTCCATCCAAAATGTCAGTCACCCTATACACACCAATTGAGCCTTGTTGATAAGACTTATTGACAAATATGACTAATTCTCCATTTGCCCGATGAAGCCCACGCAGTGGTCTAAAATACTAGGGCTCCGATGCCTACGCCGTAGCCCGGTCGCACAAGCTGCTACGGCGTAGCCATGTTCCACGCGCTCGTAGCTTTGCGTTCGCAGCAGACGTGTAAAGTATGTTCAGTAGGCGCTCTGCTATTATAATTGCGACAGTTTGGATGGATGTTTGTTACTCAATCACGCCTGGTTATATGGTTTATTTATTTATTTGTGTTCCCGAGGGATCATTTAGAACGTTAGGTTAATTCTGAAATCGTTTTGATATTGTATAATTCTTTAGTCTTTTTTGGAACACTACGAAACACATTCCTCTGTGAATTTGTTATATATTTTTAGAAGCAGTAGCTATGCCTTTCTCAGTCAGTTGGTGGTCGTTCCTCGCACGCGACGATGGCAAAACATCTCTTGAGCTTAACAACTGTACATATTTGTTGTACCTACCTATGTTAAGCAAATAAATTAAGAATTTTTTTTAATTGACTTTGAATTGATACTTAAGCTACTACTAGTTAAGAGCATGCCCTCTAGTATATCCGCAGTCGGCGTGCGCATGACGTGGCAGCAGTCAGCGCTCACTGGCCGTGCTCCGAGCGTGCTGGTCCGCTTCGCCAGCTCACGACAATGATCGCTTCCTCTTAAATTATAATTCTCTGACAAAACGGTAACACAACAATTAAACTATTTTAAATTCCGCCTTGAACGTATGCAGCTCATATCACTGCAACTGTACTGGACCTGCGATGGAAGCAACCGTTTGATCCGATAGGTAACACTGTCGAGACGGCCGTGCGGGTGACGGCACTGTACGCCGCGCTCGAACACGTTCGGACACGTTCGGACTCGCCCACTCGGGCGACATGTCGCCTCGGACTTGACAGCGGGTAACACCCAACACACGACCTTCTACAACCACTGTTTGCAGATATTTATCAGTTTATGTTGCTGCTGTAGGCCAAATAATCATTTGGTGGGAATGGGATGGGACCTTCAAACTTCAATAATGTGATTGTCAGCGTGAGAGTGCACGCGGTAGGTACGCAGCCACGCGTTACATACTTGCATAAATTGGGACATCAAAGTAAACATTGTTGACATCGGAAAAATCCGAGAGATTAGTGACATTATGAGGTCACGTAGCGCGAAGTAGCGTATCATCTTACTTAAGGGCATTATTTACGGAGTGCTCGCTGCCGGTCGCTGGCTGTAATTAGTGACAGGCAATAATTGGCCGCCGGACGCTCCCCTCGCCCGGCCCCGCCACCCGCACCCCGCCCCATAGCCCCGCGGCCGGCAGCTCTAAGCTTTGACACACGATTCTTAGCGGTAATTGAGTTACAGTTAGACGAGTCTTCAGAGGACTTCTTACCGAGGTTTAGCGGCGAGTCTGCGACAAAATGTGGCAGAGAGGGGTATTATCTGATGATGCTTAGAAGTGACTGCTTTCAGCTGCTGATTGGTTTGATCTAACAGCAGCATTCAACGTAACGTTCTTGTCTGTATCACTCGCCGACACGCACTGCTCCACGTCGCGGAACGTGTCCCACTTTGAAATAAAGTTTGTACCTAAAATTATGATTGGAACGATGATACTTCAAGATCATAACGTTTTTAAGTAGACATGAGGAAGCCTTCTCGATGAACGAATTATTGTTATAATTATGTACTTGTTGTCCTGACAAACACACTGGATAATCCGACGTGGGTGGGTGTAGCAGCTGCCGACCAGGTGTGCATGGGCGTTTACAAGTGGGGGTGAAGGTGTAGAGATCTCGTACGACCAAGTTACGTGCTCCAAAAGGCTAATTTTACCACCATGAATGACTCCTTTATATCAAGCTAAGTCAAAATTATTTAAAGCTTTGTACTCTCGCGGACTTTTTAAACACCTAAGTAATAAAGACGAATATTTTTGTAAAACATAGTGTCGATACACTTGAAGCCTCGCGCAATAAAACAGCCAATCAGCTCATTTACAACTGTAAGTAGTAGTTTTATTCTAAACACAGTTTTGTGTTAGTGGGCGCTCCACACTCGCCAGCAATGCAGCTTTCTATCATTCAATACTTTTGTACTCGTGTCAATAGCTTCAGCGATTACCTCTTCCCAACAAACAAACAAACAAAATGTTACTTCTTTATTTCATTTCTATAATATAAGTTTACTTTTAGCTCTTGCCGTCGACTTCGTCCGCGTCACCACAGGCGTCACCGTCGGCTATGACGCTATGACGGACGTACACGAAGTCGTGTTTTGAAAAGTAGCCTTGATCTTTATCCAGATCACACGCTACGTCTTTGGGTTGTCAGTGTGGAAGTGTGTGTGTGTACATATAAATGAATAATAAGCTCGCAGGAGTGAACGGCAGCGCGCCGCACGTGGGCGGTGATCCCGGCACTCGTGTGGCTCAAGCGCATATAGCACTGATCTACTAACATCAAGTGCCTACTTGAGAGCTTCACTTGTCATTACATTTGTCTGACAGAATGTAGTGTGTTCATGTGCGCGACCCCGAGAAGTCGGCGTCGATTGTAGCCCCAGCGATGCACTACGCCATTTATTGGGAGGAGGATTGTTAGAGTGCGGCGGGGCAGGGAGGCGTGGGGGACGTGGCAGTGCTGCTAACCGGCGCCTAACGACGTGTGTGAATCAATCGCAGCGAAAAAACTGCATTTAGTATCGCAGAGTTGCTCGCTGCCCCCCTGCCCCCCCCCCCACCACCCCCGCTGCCCCGCTCTAGTCGCGCGCCTGCAGCTTGACGAATGGCCTGCGTCGCGTGCAGTATCTACTGCCCATTGTGTTCCGACGAGGCAATTTTAAAATACCGTTCCTCGTCGGAACGTCAATCGAATTTGAGAGGAACTTGATTGAAACTTCAACGAATGCCAGCGTGCTTGCCATCTTACGTTTACACATCGTATACGGCGGAGAGTGGAAACTGCAACAATCTCACGAACTGGAGTGCAAAGCGCATACTCTCTCTCAATCCGTACTGATATAATAAAGCTGAAGAGTCTTAATTGTTTGTTTACTGTTATACGCACTAATCCGTGAAACTTTCAATCGGTTTGTATAAATAGAAACAACATAAAACTATGTTAAATATAATTTATTTCATTCTCACGAGATACCGTCCACAGTAATAAGAACGTACACTATCTGCGAGATAAGAAAGCTTCGTAGGGGATATCGGCGCTAAATATTTGTGTAGATTTTAATCTGGCTTTTAATAGATTTCGACCGCGCAAGTGTCGGCCCCGTGTCATCCCCTTAGGCTGCGTTTCCACCAGAGATGTGCGATGGAAATGTGTGATGGAAATGTGGAAATGGAAATGTGAAAATGTGTGGGTGTTTCCACCAAAGTTGTGCGATGAAAATGTGCCTACAAGGATGTGTAGCGGAGCTGTGGAGCTGTGTTGCGAGGATACGTTGCGAAGGTCGTATTTTTAATTAGACGAAGCCAACTGACAGTGTGACAATGTCACTTTGCAAAATAATGTTGATGTTGTTGTTGTTGATGATGATGTTGATGTTGTTGTTGGTTGTTGTTGTTGATGATGTTGTGATGTTGTTGATGTTGTTGTTGATGTTGTTGTTGATGTTGTTGTTGATGATGATGTTGTTGTTGTTGTTGGTTGTTGATGTTGTTGTTGTAAAGTAATAGCGATGTGTTCAGTTCTCGTTCAATCAGATGAATGAACACATCCTTCCCAACACACATTCCTCGCAACACATTCCTCGTACCACATTCCTCGCAACACATCCCTCGCAACACATTCCTTGCAACACATTCCTCGCAACACATCCCACGCACACATCCCTCACTTGTTTTGCATGCGCAAAAATCAAGCTTCGCTGAGCCGTTTCCACCAGAGATGTGTTGACCGAGGCGAGGTAAATGAAGCGATTCTATTGGTTCTTTACAAACTCATCCCTCGTTACGCATCCTCGCACATCTCTGGTGGAAACGCAGCCAGGAGGTGAATTTTGGGACATCCTTTCTTATCGGACGCCTACTATTTATTTATTCATTATGGCATTCCAACAACAAAATCACAAACCATTCATAGATACAAGACACATAACTACAACAACAATGTATAAACAATAATCAATAACAATAGCAACAAAAAAGTAATATCAATAATGGTTATACAACTATGTATAATCTCCCTCTCTGGCAAACATCTTTATACGACAAGCGGTTATCGATTTTTCGTGATGAGTGCGTGTATGACCTTTCGCTTTTATATGCATATTTAGATGACAATTTAAAGCACTATTATAATACGAAGTACTTTGGCGTGCTACTATATGTATATATAGTAGATATAAGCACGCCATGAGCAATACGCTAGTGTATCTGTATACGTATGTACTCAGTTAAATGTCACGCTCACATAGGTACAAGTAGTGAACAGGCTGCAAGTCACAGGTTTAATTAAAAACTTCAGCAAACAACAATAAGTCAGCAGCAGTGAGTTGCATGTGACGCTACTTACAACTTATATCAATCAGTGAACAAGTGGGTGACGTCACATCACGCAGTATTATTATGCACTCAGGATAGCGCAGTGGACTGCGTGCAGGACGTTTCCGTTGCTTTTAGCTGATGGCCGATACGCTGCGTTGGCGAGCACTCGCCGAGCGCTAGCGTGCACAGTGACAGTAGTGTGCAGCTTGTGTTGAGCAAGTGTGTCACGAGTCATACCTACTGCAAGTTGGTATCAGGAGGGCAGATGACCGACCGGCTGCAGAAACGTCACACGTAGGTACGTCGACCCCTAAACGTGCCTACGCTGCTATTGTGTCGACTGGCAAACCTGTTGCGTCGCAGCCTTACCGACAAGCAAAATTAGGGAAGAAATTGGAAAAGGGTGTTCAACCTACCCTGTCTGCGGTCCGAAGCACCATGCCAAAAGCGGGCCAAGTTGATGAAGAGGGTTTCACTAAAGTGGAAAAGAAGAAGAGGAAGCCCTGTTCACGTAACCAGTTCGGTACTGCGCTGAGCGGACCCAACATGCTGCTGCGTTCTGCCGTGCCTACGACGCAGCTGTACATTTCGCGTCTGCACCACTCCACGAAGTCTGCGGAAGTCGTGGAGTATTTAAAAGTGAAGACCAACTGGACTCTGAGGGTCGAAAGGTCGGAATCGCGCTACAACATCAACTTTAAGTCGTTTGTGGTACGCGTTCCTACCCACCAGCTGCAGACCTTCTTGAAAGAGGACTTTTGGCCGAAGGGTATATCGACGTTTCCGAGGTCTGTTACGCGACACCACGCAGCGCATTACGACGCCGACGCTACGTGTTTGGTTGTTTAGTTACTTTTATTATAATTATGTATTAGTTTATTTTTATTAGACTATTTTGTGTATTCTTTCTATGGGCCACAGTTGCCTGATAATAAAATGATTTATTATTTTTATTTTATTTAGATCTCCCCCTGTCACTCGCGCCGATGCAGTAGCGCACTGGTGCACACGTGGCGTGCGTGCTGCGGCGTGTGGTCAGCATGCAGCAGCAATAACGATCACGTGGTGAGGTCGAGGCGCGCGTAGGGATGCCCAAAAAAGTCTGTTGTATCGATATATCGCATCGTAACCGTATCGAATGCGTTTGTATCGATACGCGATATTATCGTATCCCTTTGTATCGATATATCGCATCGTAACCGTATCGCTTGGGTATATCGATTGGGTAGGTTATTTTGTAGGTAAAATATTATTATAACCCTAAATATATCGTAAACATTAAAGAAAGACATACCTTTCTTTAATTTTTACAATATATTGTAAGTTATAAAAGAAAAATATTTTTAAGTATGAAAGGTTGGTGTATTCTTTTCAAAAAATCACAGTTGCCACTTATTAGTACTTAAATTTATTCTTTCGCTGTATGAAATCAGTGTAAGTACATAAATAACTCTAAATAATCCCGACCTCTGCTTATTACGAATAACAACATTATGTCTAAAGGTAGATAGGTTTAATATAAACATAAAAGAAATAAGTTTTAAACAAAGTTATAGTTTGATACGATACGTTAATGCGATATTTTTTTGGAATACGATATATCGAGGCGCATCGTATGGCCAAAATATCGTATTAAATATCGATATATCGTATAGCGCTGTATCGATATTTCGATATATCGCATCGTATTCGGCATCCCTAGGCGCGCGGCGTCGCGTGCGGTGTCGCGGCCCATTGCGCCCATTGCTCGGTAATTGAAACGTGCCAGGTATTTGTGTACAACGATAATTACACACTATATAAATCTTTACTTGGAACTTGAAGTGGCATGGAACACTTTAATATTGCGATATTATAATAGATCGCAAATATGCAACGTACTTGACTCCTCGTATTTTGTTGACGATTGTAAATGTCGAAGTATGCCAGACATAATGGCACCTGTGACCTGGCAGGCACCAATGTATGTGGGCGCTGCTTATGAAGATAAATAAAGAAAGAAAAAAAGAAATTATTTTTTTGCGAAGAATGTAGGTATACAAAATAAGATGAAAATAAATAACAAGTACGTAAACACATGATGTAAAGCTGCGTGCTCTGTCAGGCCGCTTGTTGAGACATCGCTGTGGAACAGCCACGAGCGTTGCGCCATGCGGCCGCCGATGTCATGTCGTGTATCATGGCGCCATGTCGGTGGTCGTTCTAGTTAGTAGTTGTGCATACACCGGCCGGTGCCACTCGATACCCGCTGCATATGTATGACTACATAAAGCTGTATCTTACTAATCCGTAGCTTTCACTAAAAAATAACTTTTCTGAATTAAAACGCCGCGAGAGCGCAAAAAAGTTAGTTCAAACTGTGTAATGCAAGTGTTACCGAATGAGCGACGGAGCCTTTCTCGTCGTTTGCTTATTTATTTGACGCCAGAATACAAAGGCCAGCGGTACGCATCAACACACATCCTCTGTTTGTACCGAACCATCGTATACACTCACCTATAAATAAAATTGTATACAATACGAACTCTGTCGATGAGTACGCTTCAATTTTTAAATAATCTTGCAATATTATCCCACTCAACACCACCGCGGTTTCGCCCGCGTGCTTTGTTTGAAAATTGGTTTAATAAGATTCTTCATTCAAATAAAATTGTTTTATTTAACCCTTAACGTTAGTATTTCCAATATCCTTTATAGTGCTTGTCTACATTATAAAGGACACCTTGCGTACTTTTGCTGTGGCAGTAGGCAGTGCGCTACTGATACGTCAGACAGTTTCTGCTAAATAAATAAGTATTAGATAATGAAGAGTACAAACACTTCTCAACAGACGGCGATGGCGAGACGACATGGCTAGTACGTACTCGTATATTATTCCTGAGTGTGTGTCGAGAGGGTGTTTTTGTGTATGTTATCACAATTAAATTAAGATAAACAGTACTGGAGTACTTGTGCAGCAGGACTATCGTTGTCACCCTACGCAGTGGTACAGATGCGTCGCAGCTACCCATCCGTCCCGCCGAGTGCGTCGCGGCTGCGCGGCTCTCTGCGGCGGTTACTCTAATCTATCATCTATACTATATCTATACTAATATTATAAAGCTGCAGTGTTTGTTTGTTTGTTTGTTTGTTTGTTTGAACGCGCTAATCTCTGGAACTACTGGTCCGATTTGAAAAATTCTTTCAGTGTTAGATAGATTAGTTATCGAGGAAGGCTATAGGCTATATACCATCACGCTACGACCTACGGGAGCGGAGCAGTAACCAAAGACGCGGGTGTAACCGCGGCGGACAGCTAGTTATTATTATTATTCTCATTTATTAAATTGTATATACATATAAATTACATTTTTAAATATTAATATAAAATAAAAACATTTAAAAATATAAAAAATAGTAGCCCACCGGAGGCGGAAACAGGGTCCAAGCCACCGGCGGTCAGGGCTCCAAAGAGAGGAACCTCCTAACTATGCGGGCCGTGTCCAGAAGTACTGCTTTCTGGATCAAGCCCTTGATCCAGCCACCTAACGAGAGCCTCCTTAGATGTTGGTCGAGGCTCTTGGCTATTAAGCCATTGGCTGTGACGACTATCGGCACAATGATCGCTGAGTCCACCTCCCACATGTCGACAACCTCGCGGGCCAAGTCAAGATACTTGATCTGCTTGTCTTTCTCGACCTTCACGAGGTTCACGTCATGCGGGACTGCTATGTCAACAATCATTGCGCGCCTCTCTAAGCGATCCACCACCACTATATCAGGCTTATTAGCCACAATAGTCCTGTCAGTGATGATGGATCGATCCCAGTACAGTGTGACACTGCCATTTTCGAGAACTGGGTCGGGCACATACCTGTAATACTGTACTTCCGATTCCACGAGGCCGTATTTTAGAGCAAGTTGCTGATGTATAATCCTGGCTACTAGATTGTGTCTATGCAAGTACTCTTCGTTAGCTAGACGAGAACACCCAGAGATAATATGACGGATTGATTCTCCCGGCCGGTGGCATGCCCGACAGATGTCAACCGTGCCATCCTTCACAATAAATCTCCGGTAGTTATTCGTCATAATAACTTCGTCCATAATTGCACAGACAAAACCTTCGGTTTCACCAAATAGGTCACCGAATCGAAGCCAGGATACGGACGCTAAGAAATCTACATCGGGCCCATGCTGGGCCCGGAAAAAGCGTCCGTGAAGCTCCTTACTCTGCCATATCTCCTCGCGATCTTTAGTCTCAAGCACTACAGGTTTGCGCCAGTTCTCTTTAGCCAAGGAGAGCGGGGTGAGGCCCTTATCCACCGAAACCACATCTCGGTGCATCCCCACGTCGGCTTCTAGGAAATATTCCCTGAGACTGCATATCTCGCGGTTGTGGAGAGTTTTAGCATTTAAAAAGCCACGACCTCCACACTTCCGCGGGATATACAGTCTCATCACCGATGACCGTGGGTGATGCATCCGATATGCCGTCAGTAGTTTACGGACCCTCCCATCCAGGGCGTCAAGTTCTGTTTGAGTCCATTTGAGTATGCCGAAAGAGTACATCAAAACCGGCATGACCCACCCGTTGAAGGCGCGCACCTTATTTCCACCTGACAAGAAACTATTAAATACTTTTTTCAGGCGGCCAAAGAAGCGCTCCTTCAACGATTGTTTCATGTCAACAGCATTGATGCCCAACGCTTCCGACATACCCAAATACTTATAGGTCTCGGTTGAAGAAAGGGATCTAAGGTTTATGGAATCCGAGAGTTGAACTCCCTCGGATTCCACAATCCCTCCTCGCTTGACATGCATGACCGCACATTTGTCCACACCAAATTCCATCCTGATGGCGCTACTAAAGGTTTCTGTTACCTTTAATAGCTCCATCAGTTGCAATTTGTTGGGGGCAAAGAGTTTAAGGTCATCCATGTAAAGAAGGTGAGATATTACCTGGCCACCTCTCTTCAATCGAAAGCCTAGACCTGAATCCTCCAGCAGTGTGCTTAGGGGATTCAAGGCTAAGCAGAACCAAAGCGGACTCAAACTGTCACCCTGAAATATACCTCGCTCAATCCTTATAGGTTCGCTATTCCGCTGGACATGTCGACACCCTGGATAGCGAAGAACCGTCCTCCACTGCCCCATACACGATGTCAGGAAGGTGCGTAGAGTTGCATCAATCTTATACAACTCTAGCACCCTCATGAGCCACGTATGTGGCACGGAGTCATAGGCCTTCTTGTAGTCTATCCAGCATGTCGACAAATCCTTACGGGATCGACGAACCTGTTGGCTGATGGCCATGTCAATCAGGAGCAGCTCCTTGGTACCACGGGACCCATTCCTACATCCATTTTGAGAGGGAGACATGATATTATTAGTGTCTATATGATTGTTAATTTTAGTTCTCAAAATGGATGTAAGAATCTTATAGACCGTCGGCAAACATGTGATCGGTCTATAATTTTTGGGTTCCGCAGTATTACCAGATTTATGGAGCAGGTGGGTTATTCCTGTCGTTAAGAACTGGGGTAGCGATCCTGATTCTAAAGCTGACTGGAACCGGGACGCCAAGCAAACGTGCGAACTTCTGAACCATTTGATCCAGAAGTTATGCAGCCCGTCCGGCCCTGGAGATTTCCAATTAGGCAATGAACGGACCGCACGAGCTACATCTTGGGGGCTGATGGTAATTGCCCCCATTTCCGGTATTGAATCGCACGTTCGCTCGACTTCCCGGGTCCAATCATCTTCGGTGTGACTGACAGGCACCGACCAGATGCTGCGCCAAAACGAACACATGGCGTCATCATCCGGCAGGCGCGTATCAGACACACCTTGAATCGGTCGCTCCCAAGCCCTGTAAACCCACCTTTCATCACTTTGGAATGTGCGATTCTGGGTGTATCGTTCCACTCTCCGCTTATACCTACGGATACGGTTTGCCCATGCATACACCTTCTGCTTCAGAAAGTCGATGCGCTCTGTGACCTGGGACATATAGTCTTGAGGACTGACATCAGTCCCCAAGAATGCCCGTCTCACAAAGCGCATCACTCTTGGGCGAGTATTGCCCTCCCCGAAGCAGATAAGTTTGCCAATGAGTACTCTGGCCCCCCTAATACGCCGTTCAATCCTGCACTGCCACGCTGGTACGGTAGGTTTTGGTCGTGTAGCTCTGTCATCATTAGGAAATTTGACGTGAGCTACACGACATGCCGCAACAGCCGCACAGTACAGAATCGAATGCGCATCAGCGAGGTCTTCACAGTCATCAAAATAATTTGATAACTGTGAATCCAAAGCACACACTAGCGCCCTATTCTTGTTATGCATGGGCAAACGAGGTATGCGTGGTCTGTGCTCAAGCGGCATGAGTCTATAATCCCGAATCGCACCCTCCAAAGCACTCCTAATTTCCTCACTGCACTGGGTACTTACATGAGCATCCATGCCATTATTCTCCCCATCATCATGTCTGGGTGTTGCAGTGGATTGTGGAAGTGCCACATCCACAGACTGTGACGGAGGAGCAATGACATGGCTCCTCTGTATCTCAGATCGAAGGCGATCAAGTACACTGTCATCCAACATATGATTACGCAAGATGACCCGCACCTGATCCGACAGTCGTTGCGCCGAAACGTTGACAGCTGGCTCAAGCACCTGAAACAGAGAGAGCATCCGACCACGGTACGCAGTCAGGTTACTTCCCCCCTCTGTAGCCCCAAAGTATGAGCGCATGACGTTTTCATTAATAGACTGTGTCCATCTCATGCGCTGCACACTTCCACCGGGAGCGGGGACCCTATCAGAGGCCGGTGGGCCTCGGCGTCCCAAACCATCCGGCGGCCGGCGTCCTCCCCGCCGACGAACAGGTGGTGGCGTCGAAGGCGGAGAGAAATACTCGTCGCTCGAGCTCGACGCAACTGCCGAGGCCGGTGTCACAGCACTCACGGTGGGGCTGGATTCCGGCGGCGGCGAGGCGGAGCTGAGCGACGAGTCCGGAGGTGGTAGGCGTGCACGAACTCTAGCTGATCTTGTTATCATCTATCGTTATTTCATCGGTTAGGTTTAGATTATATTATTGTGTTTTCTCCTCCAAGTGACATATGTCATGTCATTGTAGCACATTTTTGATTAATTTATATCTACCTATTACTTATAGGTTTTACTCGTTTTTGAAATTATTTAACACAATAAAAACTGTACTTTAAAATAATGGTGTAGTATATCAAAAACTGTTCAATATTATATTAATAAAATAGAAGATGGAATGGGAAAGAAAAACACGATATTTGACGTTTAGAGTTGCCAGCTTATTATTATTATTATTATTATGTATACTTGATGTATCTCGGGACCCAGAGGTCCCGGGCCTTTGTAAGGCGTACGAGGAGCCGAAGCCAACTCGCAGAGGCCCCTTAGGTAGCTTTATATGATATAGGACACCAACCGACGATTATCCCTATATGCACTATGCAAGTGCATCCAAGGACAACCCCCGGTTGGTGCAGGACTATTATTACAGGACATGGAAACTAATAGTACTGGACTATGGGTATGGGTTGCTAAAGTGACTTGGTTACCTGAAACTATGAAGTGACTATGGCCCCTGCCGGACCAATGTTTGTATACATGGATAAAATGGCAGGGGGTGACTTGCACACTCACAAAATGGGCCCCCTGAAACAGTCGCTAGCACGAAGTGACGTAGCGACAAGGGGGCAACATATCTTGAGGTGCTAGAGGACTGGAGAGGTATTCCACGGCTATCAGGACAATCCCGGAAGTACGGTCAAGATCCCTACCAGCGTCTTACTGGAATACTTCCTTACCCCGAGCACGAATGCTCTCGCGAGTTTCCACTCTAACCGGCCAATTAAGGCAAGATAGAGGTGGGAGCTCCGTTCCCCATCTCTGGCCTGCCTTTATTGAAAGGCAAGCCAGAGATGAGGAACAAGACTTCTCCCGGGAGATCAGGTCCGTGGGGTCGCTACTGCCCAACAGCTCGCCACAAGCTGCCCTGCAGGTTTATTATTATTATTATTATCTATACTATATAATATTATAAAGCTGCAGAGTTTGTTTGTTTGTTTGTTTGAACGCGCTAATCTCTGGAACTACTGGTCCGATTTGAAAAATTCTTTCAGTGTTAGATAGATTAGTTATCGAGGAAGGCTATAGGCTATATACCATCACGCTACGACCTACGGGAGCGGAGCAGTAACCAAAGACGCGGGTGTAACCGCGGCGGACAGCTAGTTTGAAATATAGTTAGAGGCGAATCAATGAGTGTCGACTAGTTGTTAACTGATTTTAGTACAATTAAACCTGCATGAAAGGAGACATAATGTTATTTAACTACTTATATAACTGTCGCATCGAAACTAGCTAGATAACTAAGGGCAGCCTGTCATTTTAATATAGGTAGTAGCTACTACAAGTGGGTAATAAGTTAGAGATAATTGGGCTGGTTATGATCGGCGCGAGTGGTCGTGTAATGGGCGCGCGTCACGAGCGCGCGCGTGCTGCGAGCCGGCGGGCGGCGGCGGCGTGACGCTCTGACTGGTGATGGCAGCTCGTCACATCCACTAAATGCTTGGCTCAAATGATTTCATGTGGAATACAATTTTGAGCTGGTAAATAATTTCAATGAATAACCTTTGTAAAGCGAGTTTGCGACAAATTAACTTGATAATGAAAGCCAATGGGCCTAGAGGATTTTGAAATTGGAAATGCTCGGTTCAAAGATATTACTTAAGTATTTAGTTTGATAGCTTTATTTATATCAAAGGGTAATACTAATTGTGCTTGTCGTTTTAAATAAATCAAAATGCTGTAGAATATCTAGTCGTATTTCCAATGCGATAATCGACTCGGATCGAATACCTATGTACGTTAGCGCGCTTGTGCTAGGCCTACTAGGTGATAGTTTAGCGCGAAGCGTATAGTACGGGCTCGTTGAGTGGCAGGCAGACGGCTGACGTTACAGAGTGTGTCCAATACACGGACACCTGCTAGTGACGCGCAAGGGCTCGCGTACAGTGGACAGTGGACAGCAGTGTTCGAGCATGTGCTGATGCCATTACACAACTCTATCTGGAGGTGGTACATACGCGACGGTGATCTTTTTAATTTACACAAAAGTTAGAATGTATCCTACAAAATTCTTTGAATAAGCTCATATGGCTGTGTCAAAGTTTTTCTATAATATTTAGAAAGAGGTAAAACTTCATGCGGCTCTGGGCGCGCACTATCAGGAGGCGCCGGAGTGTCACTCTGGACGACACTTAATAATATCAAAGTTGATAATGAGTGTAGTGTTGTCATTGCCGAAGTAGTTGGCGCTGAACGGAGCTCTTCATCAGGTCCGCAAGTGTTTCATCTCGATCTCACCACTTATTATTTTGCGGTTAGCAAGCGGACGCGGCTGCTCAGGCCGTCCGAACAAAAAACGAAAAAACACGAAAAAAACTCACGAAAAAACTTTATACAAATTACATCTAATAAAAATGTGTTCGAGTGGAATCGTGAGCGGCGCTGAAATTAAGAGCTCGCCGGATATTGAGGCGTCGCGCCTCTTCCGGCCGGTAATACGGGCGCTTCCGGCGCCCGTGGCTCGCCGCGAGATGGCGCCCGCGTCGCTTGTGGCAAAAGGCTTGTTGGCGTGCGGCCTGCGAGCCTCCGCCGAGCCGCACTGCTAACGAGAATTGATGTGCTTACCGCACAAACTATCACTACTAATAATATAGACATATTACGTACAATACGTACATGTCAGTCGTGTTTGTGAGTTCCAGTTATGTATGCCAGTATGCACCATAAATGTACCTTTAATACCAGAACTTACAATGAAGCATTCGAACACATACATATATTTCAATGCTCTCTAAAAAAGCTTGTAGCCTTTTGTATGAGACACTTGAACTCTTTTGTTTGTGGTTGCTGTTTTAATAACGGTTTGAATTAATTTATTTCTTAAGATTACAAATCACTTTAACACTGTACTATTATTATTATTGTTTATCTTCTTTTTTATAATATTGTTATAAAAGAAAACAAAAGATGTTTTCTTGATTCAAGATTTATTATTGGCGCAACTGTCATGCATGAACAGTTCACCTCCTAGTGACTAAGGTTTAAATTCTGAATGGTAATCTGTGAACAGCGCTGTGGGTTACATTATTACTTTACTTTTTATGTTTTTCTGTTTATAATATTGCATAATGTAGCTGTTTGTTGTTCCTACTTAATAAAATAAAATGAAATAGAACTTGTTTATGGAATATTTTATTTTGTTTATATGAGAGGCCTGACACCACCGGGTCCGGCACTATCGCTCACCGGCACCACCGCTCACCGGCAACACCGGCACCGACACGAATGCGTCCTCGGGGCATTCCGTTGTTTGTAAAGTCTGCAGTTGAATGTTAGCGTTAACAGACATAGTTAAGGTATCAATAGCGTTATGCAAGCCTATGTGTAACAATTATATTCTGAAATGATTATATTGGACTAGCGACCCGCCCGGCTTCGCCCGGGTGCAACGTGGTAGTACTTAGTGCACCACGCCGCGCGCCGTGGTAACACTCTGACAGCTGACAACAAACACGCGCTCTGAGCTACTCACCTCTACAGTACTAGCTGGCGTTCGGCTTTGCCTACTCAACACAAAGTCTGCGAGCGCAGCTACATATCTCAACAATGGTCGGCAGTAATGTAAGCTCAGTCACTGGAGGCGCTCCGAGCACCTCTGGGAGGCACTTATTCAATGCGTTTGTTATGAGCACCCGAGCGGTGTTCCCGAGGTAGCGGCAGGAGGTATGGATGACGTAATCGTGAGCGCTGGTACATCTGTATCAAACGTGATGGATGCATATTAATGTGTATAGGCAAGACACGTGCGCGTGTGCGTTAGGCTAATTATAGTGAGTTTCTTATTTAGTTCCAACAGTTTCATAATAGTATCCCATTTAGCGTTGCCCTTCCACGTTGCTAGTTCGCTACGCGCTACGCGGTTGCATTACCCGTTACAACATTAGGTAAACTCCCTAGTTACACTGCTACGCTACGTGCTACGAATCTGCGCAGCTACACGCTGCTACGAAACTACGCTCTGCAGCGCTGCTACGATAACTACCAAATGTACGAGCAAAAGTGCATTTCAGTTACTTGAAATCTCTATTCTGTTCTTTTACAAAAAATGTTACAATGTGTGCGGGGTTTTATGCTTCTTTTCTCTCGAGCGCTTAGCTTATTATTTCTTATGAATTAAACAGAATTTTAATGTCGTCGAATATGTCTACTGTGTGTGAAATAGATAGTTTCAAATTGTGTGAAAGTATGACCAGGCAGCCAGCGAGCCGCCTGAGCTAGCGCGGATCCGGGGGGTCAATGGGGTCATGACCCCATTAACCCCCTAGGTTGGGCATAGAATGACCTCTGATATATTTTTTTTAATCTCTTTGATAAGTTTATTACTATTTCGTTTTGATTAGATTTATTATTTTAGCAAAATTGGATCCTTTCCTGACTAAACCTCTCCTCTCTCTCTTTTCCTTCCTTCCTTCCTTGTTTATATGAATATGACCCCCGCCTAACTTGAAAGCTGGATCCACCGTTGCGCCTAAGCTGCTCGGGGCAACGCCGCGTTACTCGTTAGTCGAATTAAGTCGTTCTTAGTCGCACTTAGTCGTAATTTGTCATATTTAGTGGTACTTAGTCGTACTTAGTCGTAATTAGTCGTAATTAGTCGTACTTAGTCGTACTGTGTTACTGTCGAGTGGCTCTTATATTTTCTGTAAATGAGTCAATATGTTACAAAAATAAGAAAGAAAATCTGGTTTACTTATAAGTTATAGTGCGCGTGTGTTGTCATGTGCTGCTGCATCGGACAATGAGAGGGGGGGGGGGGTAGCGCGGTGAACTGACGTGCTGTGCTTCTGCTTTTTATTGCACAATGGTCTGCATCACAATATAAACCACATTATGTATTACTTAATTAGTTTGTTTAAATACGATTAAGCAAAGTTTAGGTATGATACGTACAAGGTTACATTCTAATCTTATGCTTATCATACCTAAACTTTGTAACATTTATGTTATTAAAATATTAATAATATTATTTCAAAGTGGATGAAGTCCGTGTAGCTGCACACACAGACACCGCACGCACACAGTGACGCGCTAATCCCGCTACAAAGAGCGGCAGCACAACGACAAAGTGTAACTAGTTGGTACAGTGGCACACGGCGCGCAGACACCCGCGTCTTATTCCGTGCGACTGTACTGCAAAGCTTCGCGCCACTTCAGTTTGTTTGAGACGGCACATCTGCTCGGAATGCACCAGCACGGATATGAAGCGTTGAGCTCCACACGCGACGATCATAAAGTGTTTTCTGTTCAGTACCTTTACCGTATTAATGTTACTATCGTTATGATTGCTAAGGTTCACATTGGTGCGGTAGAAGCGACCCTGTGCTGCTAGCTGAGTAGCGTCGCAAGATGTCTCATAACAGGAGTATATGACGCATCTTGCGACGCTACTCAGCGTGAGGTTTCGATTTACAAGTCGCACTAAATGATATTGAATTTTTCCACCCAGACCGGACACTGACGCCTGCATGATTACCTACACAATGGACGCCTATAATGTGGAATTAAAAATACTGGACTAAGGGTTGGGTTGCTAAAGTGGCTTGGTTACCTAGGCTGAAACTGTCAAGTGACTATGGCTTTGTAGTACATACGATATTATCATTATTGTTTGGCGTCCACGTATATGCATACAACTTAATTAATTCTTAGTTCAATTCCAGATTGTTATAATCTAGCGGGGCTGTAGTGCGAAGGTTTCGCAGCGAGTCAGCGATGTTCCGTTTAATTAAGTTTAATTCAAGTGTTGTAGAAGTGCTGGCGGCCGCGAGGCGCGCTGTGAGCGCTTGTGCTGATGCGGTACGAGACCATGTCACGTGACCATAATGATATTATAATTTTAGATTTGTATGGCTCGATGATCTCGTAGTCTACATTCAAAACACCCGATGTCAATCAGAAAGCTTGATTCTTATGATTGACCATACTGATCGGTGTCTACCTACTAACAGTTGTTTCTATTCAATTATAACAACGTTACGTTTACGATTCTCAACAGCGAGCAAAATATAATCTACTCGTATTATTGATTCGCATAATTATACGGATTTTATATTACTTATATGCAATATTAGGACACAAGTATACAACCTTCATCGTCCGTTGTTTATTACTCGCTGATGACATTTGTAAGGGGCTTATGAATATTAACAGATAACTTTATTCAGGAATCAATATCAAGAGATTCAAGAGCCTGTAACTAAACCATTCCTTGCTGACTGACCACTGTGCACTGTGGTGTTGCGGCACACGATACTGTACACGAGAGCTAGTATGGAAGCAGTCCCCCGGCCCCCGGCCCCCGCACCACCTCCGGCACCCGCTAACTTGCTAGTTAATTGTTCTGGTCGCTGCAGCTTTATAGTTATTAAGAGAGTGGATCCAGCGTGCGGCCCGCGTGCCTGGCGCCGGAGATAGGGGCCAGCCATTGTACTGCGAGCTTGAACTGACTTTAAATGGTTGGTTTTACCTAACTAGACCGAAACGAAGGTAAAATAGGTACATTATTAAACAACTTAACAGAATAATGTTTTACAATGTAAGTTAGCGCTTAACTGTCCGTTCTCTAATTGCGAGGGCCTTAAAGTTGCGTTAACAGTGCGTGTCGCGAAACATATCGCATCCTTTGTCACGCAGATGCGATATTTTGCGATTCTAGGTACTCTCATAGCACCTACCTAAGGATCTAGTGAAACAAAATAAAGGTTCGAACAAGTAAACTCGAAAATGTGCGTTCACTTCCGAGGTGGTGCGAGTTGTACCGGGCTCAGGCGACCGTTGTCACACTCGGGAACGGGTGACAATGCGTGAGTGGAGCGCCGCACAGTGGTCCGGTTTTTCAAAAAAGCGGACATAGGATCGAAAATGCATATTGAACTAAACAAAAAATTGTTTCTTATAGGAAATTTAACGCTGATTAATACTTATTACTACAATTTTTCAAAAAAACTGCTCCTTCACGTCAAAAAAAAATATTGAAAATAAAAATGTATGGGAGAAAATCTATTTTATTTTTTTTCTCCGTCCAGTATCAAAGTGTAGCAAGCAAACCTTATATTCTGGTAAGTACCTATTGTCCTTAATACGACAACATATAAATTGCTTGCGTATCCCTGCGGCCTTGACGCCTACGATGCTTCAAAGTTTCAAATTTTAATTTGGATTTTTTTTATTATTATTGAGTTTTTCAATTAAGCTGAATTTAAAATATCATTTTTTAATTATATAAGAATTAAAACATACGCATTCAAGCATTTGGCAAGTATTTGTTTATTTTATTATAACAAAAAATAGTGATAAAAATCTTCAACTTTAGTTATGTAATTGACACGTGCTGATTCGTTGCCTATTTGTAACTGACTGAAACGACTCCTGTGATAAAAGAATCATTTACCCCCACCACCGGAGATTTCGACGACGCTGATTGGCTGTTGAAGATGTGGTACTAATTTTGTCAGTCACTACTTGCGAGCGTGTGTTTGTTATTAATATCAGCACTTGTTTCTCAACCCTTGAGGAAGCAACATATCTAAATATCCGTGCTGTGTGAAAGTTTAGTGAGTTTCGTTATGGCTGCATTTGTTACAAACTTGGACATTTTTATGTTCCTCCGTGTCGAAGGAGACATGAAAAATTGGGCACGACTCTATGAAGCTATTATTCTACATAATAATATCCCAGTTGAAACATGTTCGGAAGATTTAGAAATAATCAAGACCTTATTGAAGAACTACATCAGTAATATCAATCGCAGATGGGCAAGTGCTTCCAGAAATCAGAAGACTTTAATGAATAGACATGCTGAGTGGTTACAATCAAATATTAGTTGGCCAAATTGCACTACTGTTAATTTATCCGAAATTTTTCAAGCCCAAGATGAAGTTATCGAAAACATATCGTCAGCCAATACTTCAGTTGACATTCGATACTACAGCAGCTGTGATTCCGTCGACATCAAGTACAACAACTGTGTTTATTCGTCAATTTTAGTCAGTTGACGAATCAATCTGGGTACCAAAAGACACTCTGAACATCTTTTCTTCTGTTTGTTGCTGAGGTCAACAAAGGCTTCCTAATCTGAACTTCGGTAGATGTGCCCACAGTTGTTGTACTTGATGTCGACGGAATCACAGCTGCTGTAGTATCGATGTCAACTGAAGTATTGGCTGACGATATGTTTTCGATAACTTCATCTTGGGCTTGAAAAATTTCGGATAAATTAACAGTAGTGCAATTTGGCCAACTAATATTTGATTGTAACCACTCAGCATGTCTATTCATTAAAGTCTTCTGATTTCTGGAAGCACTTGCCCATCTGCGATTGATATTACTGATGTAGTTCTTCAAAAAGGTCTTGATTATTTCTAAATCTTCCGAACATGTTTCAACTGGGATATTATTATGTAGAATAATAGCTTCATAGAGTCGTGCCCAATTTTTCATGTCTCCTTCGACACGGAGGAACATAAAAATGTCCAAGTTTGTAACAAATGCAGCCATAACGAAACTCACTAAACTTTCACACAGCACGGATATTTAGATATGTTGCTTCCTCAAGGGTTGAGAAACAAGTGCTGATATTAATAACAAACACACGCTCGCAAGTAGTGACTGACAAAATTAGTACCACATCTTCAACAGCCAATCAGCGTCGTCGAAATCTCCGGTGGTGGGGGTAAATGATTCTTTTATCACAGGAGTCGTTTCAGTCAGTTACAAATAGGCAACGAATCAGCACGTGTCAATTACTTAACTAAAGTTGAAGATTTTTATCACTATTTTTTGTTATAATAAAATAAACAAATACTTGCCAAATGCTTGAATGCGTATGTTTTAATTCTTATATAATTAAAAAATGATATTTTAAATTCAGCTTAATTGAAAAGCTCGATAATAATAAAAAAAAATCCAAATTAAAATTTGAAACTTTGAAGCATCGTAGGCGTCAAGGCCGCAGGGATACGCAAGCAATTTATATGTTGTCGTATTAAGGACAAAAGGTACTTACCAGAATATAAGGTTTGCTTGCTACACTTTGATACTGGACGGAGAAAAAAAATAAAATAGATTTTCTCCCATACATTTTTATTTTCAATATTTTTTTTTGACGTGAAGGAGCAGTTTTTTTGAAAAGTTGTAGTAATAAGTATTAATCAGCGTTAAATTTCCTATAAGAAACAATTTTTTGTTTAGTTCAATATGCATTTTCGATCCTATGTCCGCTTTTTTGAAAAACCGGACCACTGTGCCGTCGAGTTATTGTTATTGTTTTGGTCGTTGGATTAGGTACGTCGCGAGGCACTAGTACGCGCGCTAGTGTTCGCGCTGCGTCGCGCAACAACGTATCAGTCCATTGCGTGTCGATCCGTGCCTGCATCCTTTCGTTTCGTGATAAAATTATTGCTTAACTAGCTTCTGCCCGCGACTTCGTACGCGGATCCTGTTGCTTATGCCAGCGACAACGGGGTCGTCAAAATAGAAGATCTGAAACGTGTGATGTAGAATTCTAAGGCCCGGGGACGGGAAAACAACGGGATGAGCGAGACGATTGGAGTCGTTCCAGATCTTTCATTTTTGTATGTCAACAGGAAATGCCCATCAGACTAAACAACTTTTACTAAGACGTCATTCCTATACATATATGTTATAATAATGTAGCTGGGCTCTTGGAGTTCCACATCAGCGGTTCCTGATCTTCAAATTTTATACGGCAACAGAGAGTGCTCGTTAGGCTGAACAACTCTTGCTAAGACGTGATTCCTATATATGTTATAGTGTAGCTGGGCTCTTGGAGTTCCACATTAGCTGTTCCAGATCTTCAAATTTTATACGACAACAGAGAGTGCTCATTAAGCTGAACAACTCTTGCTAAGACGTCATTTCTATACAGCCTGTAACAAAAACCCTGTCCGATCCTTAAGGGTATTATTCGGCATCGTACTGCGTACACATACACGTAACCATTTAATGGATTTGAGATTATTATTTTTCCCCAGTGAAAAAAAAAAAGAAGAAAGTAGAAGTAATTAAATTAAAATAAAACATAAAAACATACATACATACATACACACATACATACATACCGTCAAAATCATAACCCTCCTTTTGGCTTTGCCGTAGTCGGGTAAAAACTGATCAACGGCAACACTGATCTGACAGGGGTTTTGTTACATAGTGTATATGTTATAGTGTAGCTGGGCTCTTGGAGTTCCACATCAGGTGTTCCAGATCTTCAAATTTATTCTCTTAGCAGAAAATGCTCATCACGTGAAACAATTTTTGCTATGGTACCATTTTTGTATCTCTTATAGTTTAGCTGGTCTGTTGCGGTCCTGCATCAGGTGTTCAAGTTTCCAAGATAAATTATAGCCTATATGTTGCCCAGACTTAATACCTATACGACAAAAAAAAAATTCATTCAAATCCGTCAAGTAGTTCCGAAGATTAGCGTGTACAAACAAACAGACAAACAGACAAACAGACACACAGACAAACAGACAGAAATTTTTTTTTGGTTTCGTGCTCTATTACTGTTTCTAAACCCCCCTCAATTATTATTTTTTTAATATATTCAATGTACAGACACAGTTTTTTTACTGTTTTATTATATGTATAGATTATTAATTAAGTTTCCTTCTGCCTACACTAATAAACTGCTGATTCCAATGTTTTACACGAAGACATTTGCACTGATACTAATCTAACAAAAATGACTGAAACTAATCTAACAAAAATGTCTGCTTTTATTCAAAATGTCAGATTTTTTTTTCGATTTCGATGTCAAACAAAAGGTTATTCACGATGGCGACCATAACAGTACCTCGCTTTGTGTGGTGCTCTCGTAACTCGGCAGTCCCGAACTATTGCCGCGCGATGGTCTCATGGTCGTGTTGACTACTGAAGCGTGGGGCCCTAGGTTCGATTTCCACGTCGGGCAAAAAGTTATTGGGTTTTTTTTTTCCATTATTAATTTCTCAGTAGCAGCCCGGAGTTTGTAAACTGGTGGTATGACACCCAGCCGCTCCGCAGCCGTTGCGGAGGACCACGTGAGTGAGAGAGGCGCGAGTACACATTGTTTTGCTCACATACTTGTGTACTTATCTGCTGCATAGTGGCCTCGTCTCCTCTGGGATGACCATTTGACCAGATGACCATTGGCAGTCGTTTGTCACCTGTAGGTCCTTTTTAAAAAATATGTTGTGTAAGGACAGCGTCATCAGCTGGTTCCCCTCTCGCTTTAATTAATGAATTCGTTCGAAAAGTGGTAACCAGTTGATGGTGCTGTCCATACTTAAAATAATTTTCTTACTTTTAATACTACAAACATGTCATTTGAGTACCATGCAGCTGTGCTAATCTACTCTCTAAGTACTATTACTAAACAAAGTCGCTCCCCGCCGTTTGTACGCTTAGATTTTTTTAACTATGCAACGTGTTTTCATGCGGTTTTCATTAATAAATAGAGTGGTTCAAGAGAAAGGTTTATGTGCGAAGCCGGGGTGGGACGCTAGTTTTACGTAAAACAATGACTGAAAGGTGTTGTATGTTTAGCCTACGCAGTAATAGTTCCACGTGAGCGTTAGGGAGCGCTCCTGACCATGGTTTTACTTTGTAGTGGCCAATATCACGTAGGTACATACACTGTTGCGGAGGTTCCTTGCGCATATGGAGCAAAGTTAACGATGCATGACATCAAAGCACAGTTTGCTAAGTTGGTCATTTTATTAATGTAATTACAAAAAGGTTCCTACGAGATATATGTTATTTAGCAGATGGTGCGCGGCGACGCCCCGCGACCGTTTCATAGCTCGCGCTGAAGCAGTGGTGCCGGCTCCAGCGCGAGTTTCAAACAAATGTGAATGATTTTTGTATAATTTCATTAGCGCGGCGGCTGGCGACTCGCCAGGCACTCGGATTAAGGTGGGGAACAGACGACGCGGCAGAAGGCTTACTTCCCACAGGCCGGCGGGCAGTGCGCGGAGCGGAGCGCGGGCCAGTGCTCCAGCGACACGCCGCTTGCTCCGACTGTGGAGTGTGGGACATGTTTATGTCGCGACACTTCCCGTCTACTACTACTATTTTTGTTTTTTTGTTCTCTCTTTATAATTTCAAGTCGGTAGGAGTCATTTTCAAGTTCGGCGCAGGCGCTGTGGGTGCCTAGCGCAGGAGTTAAGATCCCATTGTTTCTATAAAACCATTCCACAGTACCTATTACGAAAGTGTACTCGTATTATTTATTAGGTATTTAATCTCTATGCGCGTCAGGTTCCGATGGCCAACTAAAGCGTCTACCGTGACTGGAGCGATAAACGTACGAATCAATCCGGACCTCGACTCTGCTGGAGAGTTGAATGACCTGTGGCGTAAACCATGAGGTATCGCCAGACAAGCGGGCTTTGGATTAGGATTAGTTTCTGTTTCGTAGCCGAAGTTGGAATTCGGTTTCAATATTGAAATAATATTGATAAGAGTACAATGACTGTACTAGAAGAAGAGGGTCGCGTGCCGGCGGCATGTGCGTGCCGGCGGCCCGTGCGTATCGGCGACGTAAAATCAGATGTAAAAGATGTACCTTTTGAGTTGGCGTGGTCAGTGGCGCCGGTGGCGCGGTGGTGCGGGCAGGCTGGACGCATGCCAGCACTGCGCCTTAAACAAATTTACTCTTGGCTTTGGGCGACGTAAGTGTGCCTAACGACGCGCCCCCGCGCCCCCGCGCCCCCGGCCAGCGATGCCCCCGCCGCCGCCGGACAATGTGCGCGCTTCATGTGACTCCGCTCCAGTACCATTTGCGCTTCTCTTGGCGCTAAATGTTGGAGGACATTTTCTCCACGTGTACTTACATATTTTACACTTCTTTAAGATACAGAATGCAATTGGTTCGATTGAAAATACCTATAGTACGATGTATTAAGACACCCACTCGACACACGTTTGATGACGCGTTCGTACGAATACAGTTTGCGGTAAGTATTTACGTTTTTAGATCGTCGCCTTACATTTGAACATAAATATGACTCGGATCGTAGGTGATGTAATACAACGACAAGTGTACGAGTATGACCTACACACGTGATCTAGCGTACTGCACTACTCGAGTCAGTGTCGGCGCTCTACACATGCTTGCGAGCGATTCCAAAACAGTTTATAAAATGGATTTAAATAGTCGTGAACGGTGTAAAGTTGGTGCGCTGCAAACTGCTGCACGAGCGCTGACGGTAGTTCTGGGTGACTTGCTCTAACAAAGTGCAGCTATCGAGTGGCAGTTCAGCGCGGATGGAGTTATTTACCGCGCCGCACTCACATACGTTAAGAAGTTGGAGCGGAGGACGTGGGACCACCCCCCCACCACCTCCTCCTCCCAGGGCGTTGCAAACGTGCCCTACAATACATGTGACATTTGAATATTTGAATGACCTTTATGGACATTAAGTGACTACACCTGACCACTTGCAGAGATCTATAATAAAATAAGAATCTAATCCGTAGACTAACACTGGATGATTTTTCAAAATAATGTCAAGATGTGTCCGTCTGTCCCGATATAAAGTAAGTGTCGCGCGCTGTGCCGTTGCTCCGGCTCAAACGTCGGGAGTCGTGCAATTGTTTTGACATGTTCGGGATTTACATAGTTCGTTACGTGATCCGATACAGGCTTGCGAGGGGGTGAGGCGCAGATACAGCTGCGCGGAGGGGAGGGCCAGGCTCGCGTGTTGCGGCTGCAGGAGTAAACAGTTTGATGGTGAATACAAATAAGCAGGCCTCCTCCAGCCCGCCCTCCAGTGTGCGTGCGCAGGTAGCCACCGGCAGAAGGTTCAGCGCATCGGTGCGCAGTAGGTAACAGGCTCACGAACAGGACGCCCACCAACACTACAGTCGAGCGTTTACGATCCCAACACCAAATATGTATGTGCTATCTTTAGTCTGTGCGGGGGAGGCTCCGTCTCGCCGGGCGCCGGGCCTTCTGTGCGGATGTCGCGGCCGCTGGTGCGGATATAATCTAAATCGTATTAGACATGGGTTACACGCTCATTCTGGCGTCATTCTGGTCCATCAGTCTGGTCCGGCTAAGACTGATGCCAGAATGATGGATGAAAAACACGGTTACACGCTCATTCTAGAATGACAGCAGACTGATAAAACTTCAGTCATAACATAGTAAAGCGTAATTTTAGCTCCAGAAATCAAGCTTCCGTAGTGTAGCGGTTATCACGTGTGCTTCACACGCTCAAGGCCCCCAGTTCGAACCCGGGTGGACACAGTTGCTTTTTGTATTTTATTGCCGATCATAAAAAGTATCTTCACGCTTTTTTATTAATTGGGTGATCAGAGAAATCTGAAAAATAAACATTTTGTTAAAATAAAAGTAAACTACGTACTATTTCTCGCCTTGAAACTTACGTTTAGAAATCTATGATTGTTATCAAGGCCAAGTATGCCGCAAAACCAAATTATTTGTCGTATCAGATAACGATAGCTCACTTTGTTATTTTTTTTGTTGCTTTGTATGAGCTACCTATGTTATAAAATACCACGTTACCGATTTGGGGTAACATGACATGTAATGATAGTTGTATTGATCTAAATAAATAAAAAAAATATTTATTTAGATTGCGTCGGGGACAGTGGTCAGTGATTGACTGACGCGAGAATGATTCGAGCGGTTACACGATCATTCTGGCATCAGTCTGCTGTCATTCACAACAGAATGATGAAAAATATTTAAAATATTTAATTTTTGTCATTCTGGACCATCAGTCCGTCAATCAACCGGTTACACGATAATTCTCCCGTCATTCTGACCAGACTGATGGACCAGAATGACGCCAGAATGAGCGTGTAACCCATGTATTAGGCGTGAGAGCTGACAGCTGCGCGGGCCGAGCACGCCATTCGCGCATTACCCGCGCCGGCGCCGGTCGGCGCGCCTACAGCGAGCCTCTCCTACTGCAAGCTTGACGTATCAAGTAAGCCGGAGATTAGGCATGAGTTGTGAAGTGGGGAAGGCTCTGTTAATGACGTCACTACTTCTGTTCTACACATTACTCAACAGAACATCTCATTGCTCTTTAATAAAACTGAATGGCTGAGCGCTTGGTTGCTGCGCTGCGTGGCGCAGCTGTTCGATATGTCAATGGATAAGCGTCATACTTTACTATTATTTTTAATAATAGTGTTATATTAATAAAATATAATAAGTATAAATAAGTATAAGAGAGAGTGTAGTAGTAGTGTAAATAAGTATATTGAGTTTCAATAAAATAACACATCTATGAAAAGCCAACACCTAAATAAGTGAACCTGTCAGATTACAAAATATATATTTCACCATTAAGCTATGGCCGAGTGCCACACGTTAGGATTTATGGTGTACACGGTGTACTGATTAACATCATTATTTAAATCATTTATTATATATTTAATCAAAACTTTATAATAATTGACCTACGCATAAAACTCATAAATAATAATAAAATTACAGGGTAATAAGAAAAAACCTGTTGACGTGAATAACTTCACAGAAGTAATACGGGTGCGATGGCGTGCGGTGCGTGCGGTGCGTGCGGACACGACGCGATGCCGACTACTACCGAGCATGATATAAGTTATTACTTAACACACAGTTATTATTAATGTGCTTGCGCGCGCTATAAGTCTGTTTGACAATGGCAGTGAGTCGTGAGCTCGGTAGAGGCCGTGCGTACTGCAGTCGCATGCCTTGTGCCGCTGTCGCGAGTGGCCGAGGTGACACCATCCAATGAATACGTGCGGCGTGGCGCCGAGCGGGCTGCTTCTACTTACTGCGGGTCATTACGTTGTGTCACTGATTACCATGATTACCACAGCTCACGCAAATATGCGGCTGTGAACGATCTTAGTGATACTTTTAATGTGATTGTGTTATTAATTTGAACAGGCGCGTTGCCTATTGACCGCTGCTGTTAGTACAACGAGCGAGACAATGGGCGCACGGTGCCCGCCGCGCGGCAGCGTGGCGCCAGTAAATACCTACACCTAATTGTAAACATTAAGATTTTGATGTCTGTTCACAATAACTGGCCGATGTGGAGGGCGTACCTACATGGTTCATAATAAAATGTAGCGAGTCGCGTAATGGAGCCGCGGCGCAGTTGTATGTGTTTGTGTATCCAAGTCGATGTGCCGCGCGACACCGTGTTACGTTCATATTTCACGATGTAGTTTATATATTGAACACATTACGGAGCGACGGTCTCTTTTAAAGTTTAAAATGCATCGTAAATATATCGTGAGTGGTGAAGGCGCTCGACTCTTACGCATGAGGTTGCAGCTCGACGCCGGGCAAGTACCGATGTCACATCGGCAAAAGAAAATATCGTGAAGACACCTGGACTTACAATTAATATAAATGTGAAATCACTAACCCGCCATGTGTGCAAGCGTGGTGACCAATAATAATAAGTTTTAGCGAACAGTCCGAGATGTGCACGTGTACCTATCGGTGTCAATACCGTACCATGCATGGAGGCCTCGTTACGGCCATCGCTTCGCACACAAACAATAGTAAAGTTGTAAAACAATGCTCAATCATGTGAACAATCCGCTCGTACGGCCGGCGGCGTGTCGGTCGCGTCGTACGCGCCGGTCCGACCGCTACCTGTTCTATGATAATGGTAGTAGTTGTGAACTGCCTTCAGTCAGCCGCGCGTCAACAAAGCGGCGATTAGTGCACGGCGACCGTGGCGTGGCGGTGGCGCGGCGGCACAATGGCTCGTTAGCAGGCGCACGCTGGCGGCTGCGGTACGCCGCGTTGCCATCTCACCGTAATTATCTGTCGGACATTGTTACCCGGAGCTGGATCTGCACCGTGCGTATTTCGCCATGAACACATAATTCACAACAATGATAAGCTTACCATGCAACGATTTCTGTTCTTTTTAATTACCCAACTAGCAAATAAATAATTTAAAACTAATGCGTCGAATTGAACACTATTAGTAGGGGAGCCCAAGATGCTAAATGTGGATTTACTCCAGCGTCGTGGGAACCTTTTGGATTGTGAATATTAGATGCTAAAAAGTAAAAATAGTTACAGATAGGACCCTTTCACTGGTGGAGGAAGCGCATAAGTAAATATTTAAAAAAATGAAAAAAAAAAAAACACGAACCACTAATCGAGCGTGTCAGATATTAATAGTGTATGCGCCCCACGTGTTTTTAATAACCGAGGAATATTAATTAATCTGCCGGTTTGCATGGTGGGGGTGGCCGTACGAAGGGGCTGAAAATGGTTAAAAATGGAAGAAAAAAATATGACATTGAAATACTAGAGCGCGTCAAATAATATACAGACAGTTCAGCTTGATGTCCTTGTCGTGCTGACCCTTAATCTGACAATTATGTGCAGGGACTTCTTCAATCTGATGGTTTGAAACGCGCGGCCCTATATACAGGGCTCATATATGGTGGAGGTACTTAACAGGGTGCTAGGTATCCCCCCTTATATTAATCTGCCGCGCTCGAGTAAATCCAGAAATCCCTTCCTGGCCTCCCCAACTATATAGCAAACTGTTAACTGCTATAAAACTATTACAAAACAATACAAATACTATACAACTTTTTGCTAGTTGTGTAAGTAATAGCCATTGTATCGTTCACATAAAAATAACCTTGTTACATTTACTAAAACAAAGGTTACAACACAGATTATATGGCTAATGGCTCCGAAGCTATTGCGTAGCGCGTCGTAGCGCGTCATAGCGCATCGTAGCACGTCGTAGCACATCGTTGCGCTTCGTAGCGCATCGTAGCGCATCGTTGCGCTTCGTAGCGCATCGTAGCGCGTCGTAGCGCGGCGCAGACCGCGTGTCCGCGGCTCGTAGCGCATGTTGTCGCATATTGTGGGCAGTGGGTTGGTCGGGCGCTGCCGGGCCGGAGCAAGCTTGACGCAACGTATTCATATTATCCAATCCGTATGTTCTGTCTGTAACACGTCTATGGTGAGGAACAAATCACGCGCCTTGTCTTGTGAAATGTAGTCTACAGTGGTTTGAGTAACTTTGTATGGACTAGTGGCGTCATTTTTTTTTCAGTGGCCGAGTATTTGGGCAGGGAGTAGTTGGGCCGGTGTCCGCCTGTGTCCGGCTGTCGTCACGGTGCACTTCGGCAGTTCTCTGTGTCCGCATTGGCCGAGGCGGCTATTCCACTGTTCTGTATTATAATTTTTGACATTTTAAATGAGTATTATTCGGCTACACACATCTGGCAGGTGCTGACAGAGTATACCGTATGCTGCTCGTATCAGCATTATTACCCAAGCGGTCGTTTGATAGATTAAGAAGATCAGACCCTCACTGGTCTGTCATTGAATCGCTTACCAATAAATACGAGTAGGTATATTAGGTCAGTGGAAAGAGAAATAAAAGATTGTTTTCCTCATGAATCTTTTGTTAGATAAAAGTAGGTTAAGACATTAAATACATATCGTAATGGCGCTCAATATTAGCGCGCTCATGATAGCGCCTCGGTGTGAACCAAAGAAAACACTCTCGAATTACTTAAAGTCCAAAAATCACTTGTCAACGCCCATCAATAAGGCTTTTGTGTGACGCGCAGTTATCGCGGGCTGGCGCCGCTATCTCGCGCCATTTGTAACAAGCACCTTGACAGTTGACTGTCAAGCCGCGCCCCCTCCCTCACCTCTCCCCCCACGCGCGCCCCCTTGCGCCCCCGCGCCCCTGCCGTCCGCGCCGGTGCCGCCCTGGTGGAGTGTGTGATAACATCTTACGATGAGGTGACGTTTGCATTGCCGTGTTGATCGTAGGTAGTCCCAGAGGCATATCCTTCAGCCTAGCATTGTAGAATGTAAGACCCCACTACCTCGTAGTCGCTCATAGACCACTATGAGCGCAACTTGAACCGCACGGGTCCTTTTAACTCTCAAATCCTTATCTAAGAAAATTATTATTGTACATTATCAATTTTCTAAAACCTGTCCTCTCAACTGAAATGTTGGGCTGTTAAAGTTAGTATAGAAGGAAAAAATGTTCTAATCTTTGAAAATGTACCTTTTTACTGGGTAAAAAGGGATAATCAATTTTTTCAGTCGCAAACTGGTATTAATATAATCTATTTAGTAAATCAAACAATGTAAATGCCAGCATGCAAAAGGTGTATGAATGATATACTACAAGAGTAGGACTTCCAGCTTAAATAATGCACCTATAAGTTAATTAGAATACCTATACAGAATTATGAACATAATGACAAGCGCCTTCTAGAACCAATACGCGACACTTCCCGGACGTGATGGTAGCGGTGTCTGCCGGCCTCACTCTGCCGGACACGTGTGGACACACACGACCAGCAACTATGCGCTCTATAACCCGCTCACACTCTAAATGTTGCTTCAAATCTTGAATCGGCTTGAAGCGCGCTAAATAACGTGCTTATAAATTCAAACATACATATAAAAAACACTTATTTAAATTATTACCCTCAAGGTAAGCACTTTTTAAACGTCAAAAATTACAAAAGATATAGATCTAAACGCTTTCTTGTCAGATCACGCAGCGTGTTTACATGTGCCGTGCTAACATGACGTAGTTCCGCCGACTCTAGGCTCTCGAACCACAATTACATATCATTACAATTTACACAAAACACTGACATACTAGGAAAAGTCATCATACTTCATTCAGTATAGCATGTTAAGAGTTTCAGTTGGCAGCAAGTGCTGCGCAGGCTCGCAAGGTTCACGCGTCGAGGAGGGACACGCACTAGACCTAACTATCACTAACTTTTCATGTCAACCTAAGGAACACGTTTTTCATTAATAAAAAATCGGTGTTCATGTTCAGCAATACACATCTGTAAAAAGATAATGTTGATCACGAATACCATCACATGACGAGGCGGCGCGCGGCGCGACCGAGCTGCTACTTTTTAAAATTTAATATTCGCAAATGGCATCTCATTAATGAAACTTTTCGATGGATTTATACGAAATTGTGACATTCTCGATCCTGAGGGAAAGTACCTTATTGTAGTACCTATCCATTTGTATATTACAACACGTGACGTTTGCGTCAGCTGGGAACCGACCCCGGCACGAGCGCCCTGTGCCCGTGCTACACGCGTTGTATTGCGTGAGCTACTTACTTACGTTACACTACATCATTACATATTATTTTAATCATAACACGGCACATTCACGAAACTTACAAAGTTATCTAATTAGCTCCTCTAAATAAATAACAAAGAAATAGGAAAACGACTCAGAATCGACTCATGCACAGTGATGGGGATCGAAACAGATTACAAAAAATAACATAAAAGCAATGTTAGGAAATTTATTTCCAAGGAATCAATTAATTAAAGAAACAAGGATAAATATTACCTTAATTTATGTATAGCTTGCACATTTTGACACGTCGCCATATCCGCAGAGCGCGGGGCGCTACCCCTGCCGCTGTTAGCTCCGCGGGCCACCGGCAGATACCGATCATACACAGAAACACTCTCATCAAAAACATATTCTAAGTAGAAAAGTTGAATTGCTTTTGAAGTCGTCTTTACTATCAAAAACATCTTGACTCCATTCTCACTGCGATTTGTATTCTAAACTTTATAACATTACAATAAAGTTGAATTCAGCTGGATAGACGAGATTGTAACGTGAGACAAGGTGTCAGTAAGTAGGTAACAATCTGGAGTCGCGAAATTCTATGAATAAGAAACACTTTAGGGGCGCTTTGCGATGAGCGCTCGGCTCGTCGTTATAAACTCTTTATAAACATACAATTACGTGCCGCGTGCCGGTGTGTTTATCATTCGCAGTCGGACGCCCGGACGGCCACCGATAGTTTATTAGAAATAAATTCCGCGGGAATATTGGTAAACCGTGATATATATACGATTATAAAGTGACTCGTGGTATGTAATAACTCATTTTTATGTGGGGCTCTTTTAGATAACACGTACCGTGCGCCCTGACCGTGGACTCGCCGCTGCCATCTTACTTATTTATAGTTACAATCGTCGAAGCTATTTCTGCACAGCTTAAGGTTGCGAGTGGAGTAAAGAGTTGGCTAAACTTTCTTTTACTGCCCAATGATATTTTAGTAAACAGATATGTTATAAGCGCGCAAAACGTGAAGACCAGAAACCGTCCTAATTAGGACGCATTGCCTTTAGTCTGTGTCTGGCACTACTACGAGTGATACGTTGCGCGCTGCTACGTAATTACCATCCAAAATGCCATCGTGTGTGTTTAGAAAGTGTACCAATTACGATACCAAAGTTAATAAAACACAAGGGATCTCATACCACACGTAAGTACGCAATATACTTCGATTTATTAATATATTACAATTATTTTCCTAATATTCTGATATTTTGAGGTTAGAAAAAAGAAAGAGATGGAAAATACATTTTTTGTCGTGAGAACGACAAGGATGCGTGCACTCCGGACATAGAATAAAAGTACAGATGCGAATATTAGGCAGTAAAGTCATCTTTACTCCAGAGTTCTAGTTTCCCTTTTAATAACTTTTCATTATAATTTAATACTTAATACTTAAAATCAATTACATAATGATAAAATACAGTCTGACAAAAACCCTAGAACATTGAAGTGTAAAAATTGTTCTTTTAACATTTTCACTTTGAACAATCGACTATAACTTTTACAATACTTACGAGATTTTTACAATTCCTTTTGTAAACCTTGTTTCTATGTGATCTTACCAAAATATGATAGAAATATTTAATATTCCTCCATAAACAAAAAACCTCATTTTCAAGTTACGTAATTATTCCTTATCATACAATTTTTCGTCAAAAACCTTTCAAATTACTATCCTACTAGACTTTTCTAATTGGATTACGCTAACATCGTTCCAATAAGACATAATACACCAATTTTGCACAAATTCCCTTACGTTATGTTTTCTAACCAGACAAGTTTTCCTAATATCCTTATCAGTAAATTAAAGTTTTTGGCTACCTAATAAGTACAATAAAACATAAGAAAACAACTTTAAAATCCTTTCAAAAAAACAAATTATAGAATCCTTTCAAAAATTAAACTTAACTATAAAGTCCTTACAAAATATCACTAACTGTACTTGCGTTATAGTACGTACGTGCATGGGGTCTTCGTCGCCGACATCGTAAACAAAGAATTAATGAATCGTTTATATTACTTTACTATGTGACAACAGCAAGAGCACAGTATAAATATACTATATTATTACCGTATATTATTACCGTGGCAAGAGAGAGTTTATTCGTTGCATAGGCACAAATCCCGGCTACAAATTCTGTACACACGGTTTGTACCTTCTGCCTAGTTAATTTGTTAGTCTATGATGCCAACGTGCGGTGATTGGTCACATTGGTGGCTCGAATAATGTCTGTTTACATTCACGCGCAATTGACAACATCTAGCTGTCACTTTTTTTCTTATTGATTTTATCAAGCTATCCTTTTTACTCCTTTTCCTTTTGTAGTGAAATGTAAAATGAATGAAAAGTGTGTATGTGTGCTGCCTCTCGGCGCGGAACACTTTTTTCTGTTGCTTTGTAAGGGTACCTATAACATATCTGTTTATTAGAATATCATTGTTTACTGCCTATTTTTTTTTTTAAACTAGTCTGTGGTTCGTGGTTACACGATGGTTGGATGGTTGGCATACACGATGTCTTATTGAGAACTGAAAATGCACAACACTAATAAATACATTTCAATCTAAAATAACCTTTTTTCAAATGCCACTTCCCCACTGACAGAAGTATTGAGTGAGTGGTGTCGGCCGAGGCGGAGGCTCTATTCAAGTTGACATCTGTTTTGTTAGGCGCGGCCCACGTTCGGGCTCTGTACGGGTTGTCCACGGGCTATACGTGTGTCCCGGGCCTAGCGAACGCGGCAGTGTTACGCTGACATTCAATTAAAGGGGAAAGTGTGCGCAGGTGAAAAAGTGGAGGCGTTAAAAAATCCAGTAAATTCCCGTGACATAAAATATGGGCGGTCGACATGCGCGAGTGCTGTTAAGTGTCAATGTTTATTAAGAGTTCCCGCTAGGTGCGCCCCGCGCCTGCGCCCGCGCGCCGATTCACGACTTTGTGTTACCCGCGTCCGTCTGTACCTCCAGCACCTCTAGCCCTCTTAACGTAAGTTATAAAATATCGGCAATATTTAATTTAATTTTTTATGATGGTCTAGCACTCAAACAAAACTGGAACCGATGACTCCTGGCACATGTGTCAGTTGAGACGATAATGTCGCATACGTGTGCACGGGGCACGGGCGCGTGCTGCTGCTGGGACTCCATTCAGGATGTATTATTTCCGGAGCTTCCTACTCGTGGCCATCTCTCAAGTTACAAACAGTGTGCCGAACGCTTTCGCTTCCCGTGGCGCCGGCACACGGCAGTGCGGCGCGGTGCAGGACTCTGCGAGCGACGCGCGCTGAGTTATGCATTATTATTCAATAAGAATTGATCGGGAGACGAATGACAAGTTCAAGTCGTACGACGTGAACTTGTCATTCGTCTCCCGTCGTCAGAAGAGATTAGCATACAGACCTTTCTGCATGCTAATCCCTTCTGACCTAATCCTTTCCATTTCGAACCGTTTGAACGAAATTGTTGGTTTGCCTTAATATTTAAGGACAAGCGGACGGAACGTCACTGTTCAAGCAACAAACATAAAGCAGTACAGTAACGTTATCAACAAGGTAGCAGTGTTCACTGCAATGTATACTATAACTATTCAACGATTGATACAACAGTGTGAGCACATGGCACTCGTGTGGCAGAAAGCGGTGCGCGGAACATTACTGGTACAGGGAATGGCCCGCGCTCCGTATGTACATAATGTATGTGAGTGCGATACGTCATGCGGCTGTGAGGGCGCGCCGCGTACGCCGCACACGCCGCCCTTGGGAAATTTCACTATCGGTCTACTTTATGCGTAACGCCATTTTATTTAACCTAACTAAATATTGTGCGTTGTCTCCACATTCACTACTCCTCATGCTATGAATATCTGCGTCGAAACGAGAGCTCTATTATTTCATACATTATAGAAACCTACGTGCCTGTTATTGTGAGTCACAACCACAAGTACTCACAGCTCCGACATGAAACGCTAGCGAGCATCACACTTCTACTGTTGACAGTTGAAATGTTAATAATGCTTGTCTACAGTTCCTATGTTTGTAAACACGTGAACTCTCCAACGAAAACATATGGAAAAGCAGTAAAGATATTGAGTATAGAGCGTTGAAAGATACAAATCTTTGGACATAATTCAGCCGTCAATTCTTAGTTTGTAATAAATGTACTTTGTACCTACATGAATTATGATAATATAGTAGTTTGTATACAAGGTACACCGTATTCACGAGTAATTACTTATATGTAGGTAATTACTTATTGTAGGTATGATCCTGTGTACAAATATTGTAAGGAGTTTCTTGCCCATACTTGTCCACATGAAACTATCTTGGAAGGGGCAACTTGATTTAATTCTTTTTCTTATATTATAAATAAATAAATAAATAAATAAATAAAATAAAATTCGTTTATTTCGGGTAACTAGGCCCATAGAATCAATTCATCATTTATCAAATTAATACAATAATAAAATTAAAATAAGATTAATAATAAATGTCAAAAAATAATAATAATAATAATATAGAATAAAATAAAATAGAACAAAAATTACACTAATTTAAACACACACACAAATTAAAATCGCCTGCTAAACGGCCTAGCCTGGACATGCCTGCTGCAGCAATGTAGCATGTAGGGGCAGTCCAGCCTGTCTGCAATCATCGCCAGGATTGCGTTGGAGCTGGCTCGTACTCTGCGCACCAGAGAGATGCTCCGCCTGCGCATAGTCGCGTGGAAACAGGCGGTGCGCTCCTCCGCGAACATGCCCGAGGCGCTGCAGAACCGAGGCAGCCCCACCACAATCCTAAACGCATTATTGTAAAGAACGCGAAGGTCGCTATAGCACTTCTTTGTGTAACAAGCCCACAGGCTGCAAGTGTAAAGGGATGTACAATACGCTCTAAATAGCGTGACTTTTACATCCCTTGAACACCTAGCAAACCTGCGGGCTATCATGTTGGCTCGTATTGAGAGCGACCTCCGCTCTCTCCCAATATCCTCATTATCGCTCAGGTCAGGCGTAAGAATATGCCCCAAGTATTTAAATTTATTCACCCTCTCCAGAGGTGTCCCGTTCAGTCTAACAGACGGAACATTCTGGAGACTTACTGCACCAGCTCCAAAAACCATGAACTGGCTCTTTGCCACATTATATCGCAAACCATGATCACGAGCGTAGTCCTCACATACACTTAACAACCTCCTTAGACCACAAACCGACGCACTCAGCAACACCATGTCGTCCGCATAACTAAGATTATTTACAGACACTCCATCAATATGGCAGCCGACATGGCAGTTGCTGAGCGCGACGATCAGGTCATTCATGTATACGTTGAATAACGTAGTTAACGTAATTATAATAACGTTAAAAAGTGCATGTTAATGGTCTCATTGAAATAAATGAGCCGACTTAGAGTTTGGTGGGCGTGACTGAAAGCTACGGTGGCTCTCAACTATTTTATGTTTGTTCAGCAATAGTAAAACTTGCGTTTTGTTTAATAATTTGATATTCTTCAGTGTGCAGGTACCTGCTATTAAAATGCTATGAACAATGTCGGTCGCGGCACTCAGCGGCAGGGACGCGCCGCAAACATTGTGATACCTCGTTACGACGTTATGCGAGATGTTAGCGGAGCGAGTGCGGTGCGGGGGGAGGGGGGGGGGGGGGGGTTTGGCATAAACGAACATGATTATCGTGTTCGCGAAAGAATCCACTCATACATATGTATGAAATTATGTTACGTTTGTAGCAAACCGCTCCATGTATCTTATTTTATATTTAAATGGCGTCCGGCGCAGCCGGGGCGGTGCGGTGAGCAGGAGGGGGGAGGGGGGACCGGCCCATTTTTAAACGTTTTACATTAGTTGAACATTTGATGTGAACCCCAAAAATTATTTTTTTTCTATTTTTGTGTGAAAATCTTAATGCAGTTCACAGAATACATCTACTTACCAAGTTTCAACAGTGTAGTTCTTATAGTTTCGGAAAAAAGTGGCTGTGACATACGGACGGACAGACAGACAGACATGACGAATCTATATGGGTTTCGTTTTTTGCCATTTGGCTACGGAATCCTAAAAAAGGACGTTGAGTACATTGATGTTATACTGATGTACTTACTGTAGCCGCCGCTGTCCATGCAGCGCAGTGACGAGGCAAGAGTACACGTTTACGTTAGTACAGCAGTAAAACCAACTTACCAATGGGCCGATAAAAAGAATACACTAAAATAAACTTGTACTTCTCCAGCGGAGGCTAAGAACATATTCGCCGGTGGAGGCATCGTGGGGCGATATGCGCCTTGCAGCTAGGGTTGCCAACCATACTGTTTTGAACAGTATTATACTGTTTTTCACTAAATTATACTTTTTACTGTTGAACAAAAATAAAGTATACAAAATACTGTTTTCAGCATCAAAATGCAAACACATTATTAAGTATTGTTTTTATTTAGTCAGAGGGCGCTCACTGCTCAGTGCAGCGTAGCCACAAACAAATCACACTGAGTTTCTGAACGAATCTGTTAATAGTGTCAAATATCCAAGACTGTAACTCACTTTCCGCCACCTCAGCATTTACTAAAAGAGTTTTTTCAGTAATGAATGCTATGTGGCGGGAGGATAGAAATAGACCATCTATTAATAAAAAATGAGCTCTTCATTTATTTTAATTTCAGTTATAATTGTGATGAGGCGTATGAAGTTTTTAAAAAAGATTGTAAATTAGTAAGTTGTGCATGAAACTCTAAAAAATATATATTTAAAACACTAAATAAATAAAATACTGTTCATTTTCTAAAATACTGTTTAATATTCTTAATAGACCCGAATATACTTTATTTCTTGTAAAAAAAGTTGGCAACCCTACTTGCAGCGCGTCTGGGACACTTTCGTCTGTCGTATTATTGAAGGAGATTGTAAAAAGCTTAATAAATAAAGAACATAGGCTATTTTTACTTTCTATTTAAAATAGCAAAGTACTTTGTAATTTAAAAAAAACAACTTAATTCTTGTTTAAACCGGTTGACTTGACAGAACTTAAACAATTTTAATATAAAAAATAGTTGATGAATATGTAATGTGTAATACAAATAGAACAAATTGTTGAATAAAAAAAGTTGATATCGATCTTTTTTACACTAGTGTGAATAAGTTAAAAAAGACTCTCTGCACTCACTTCTTTAATAACTTAAAATAGTCTTTACTTTGTTTTTATTTTTATTTCTCCATGTAGGTATTTTACAATCCTGTTGTTTACTACCAATGTAATTCTACCTATGTCATACTTTTTACCTGTTGAAAACTTGTAATTGGCCTTTTTAATGTTATCCACAAGTTCCACAACCAATCTATTGTATAAGATCAGCTGTAAGTTTTCCTAAAATTATTAAAATAAAATAAATAAAAAGGTGTAGTTTGAGGACTTGGTTGCAATGCACACAATATTATGTCGCAGGACTGAGCCGCCGCCGCAACTTCAACTTTAATCTTGTTGAACAGTCGCGCTTCTGCGTTTTATTATTTACTCTCCTAATCAACACCCTCAACAATGGTGGGGCTCGGTGATGCTCTCTCATCTCTGTCATAATGAATTAAGTACCCGGACCGGCCCAAGATCAATCCTTTTCATAGTCGATTGGACAGATCAACCAACACATTCACACGTCAATACCTACCTTTCTTATAAAACTGTAGGTGATATAAAGACGGACGAGTTGCGCTAAAGTAACAAGTTTCCAGTAGAGCACGCTACTAAACCATACGGTACACGCAGTGCCACACAACTGAATTTACAAATTAATACAATTACACGCTATCTCCAACTTTGGCGCTAAAACAGTTGGAATTAATATCGTTTGACACCCCCTCCCCCCTCGCGCCCCTCCCATACGTAGAAAGGTACCACACATGCGATATAATGACTGCAACTAAATGACCCGGGTCCTCACCGGCGGGTAGTCGTAGGTACACAAGTACCTGCACGCAGCCCGCATACTAATGCCAAACAATATGTGCGGCTGTGCGTGGTGGTGCGTCCCACGTGCGCGCTGGCGGTCCCAGCATCGGGATGCTTGACACCGATGTCATGTGCGGAGCTGCGGGTGAGCGCGAGCAACAGTCTGCACTACCAGTCTGTGTAACTATGCTGCGTCTACATTCTAGGGAATGTTCTGAGTCTATGAAAACAGTTTCTTCTACATTCAAAGATACATAACTTGTCTTTTAAACAAAACCCGCGAAATGTGTTACTTTACATTTGAAAAGTGCAGAAGGTACACTTCGAAATAATATACGCAATTGGAACTCTACAATGCTGTCGATGGTATCTGCCGTGAGATCATCATACATAGCGGGTCACAGCTAAAATTGTAACCTACCTTTCTTTTACCCAACCGATGCGGTTACACTCTTATATTACATACATAAAAAAATAAAAGTTTTTAACATCAATCTTTTATTATCTGTTAATAAAAATAACTAGAAAGTGATCATTAGAAAAAATAAAGATGCAACACGCTTTGAAGTAATGTGCCTACGTGCGATGCATGTAACGTATATCAGCGAATGTCTGTGTTATCTGAAACAATAATGTAACATACAAACTGTAACAAATGACGGATTGCTCCAAGCGGGTCACCGTGATAGCTGACGGACGACTCTCGCTGGCGGCAACAGCGTGTTCGAAGCGACGCTATACTGGCTTTGCTATTACTTGCAGAGCAGACTGAGATGATTTGCTTTCCTTGTCCTAGTCGGCGGAACACAAACAAATAGTTCGCTATCGCAATACGATGGTGCACCGAGCGGTGTGAGTGTTCTGCCTGCTCATGCAGTGGCACACGGTGTTGCGCTCACAACTTCGCCTAATTAGTACCTCCGGTGCCTACCGCGCGCCACCTGCCGCGCCAGCGCCAGCGCCTGTATTGCGCGAGCGCTAAGGTCCACCGCGGCAAGCGCTGGCCGCACGCCGCGTTGCTAATTATCACCGGAGGCGCCGAGTGGCGGCGGTTACTGATTGCATATACCTACACGAACAGCGTCGTTTGGTATAATATAACTTCGTGTTCTGTAAAGTGCTGTCACATGCAATCACTATGAAATTCATAACAAATTGAATTGCTTTATTTTTTAATAATTTTGTTTTCTGCACACTTTAAACCAGTTTTTAAGTGATATGTTATAAATGCATACGACATGGAGGTGCTATTATAGATAAACAGCAGTCAGTAGGACCTTCGAAGGTATGGGAGTTTTTCCTAAGAAAACATCAATGTTTATTGCGTTACCTAAGTAGGTATAGCAGCATTTCGTAGGGAGTAGTTCGCCTAACCGGAGACGTTACACGAAACTAAACTGCACCAGATGTTTCAGATACAAGGAAGGAGTTTCTAATGTGGGCCTAACACAAATGTATCTGAGACTTGTCACCTTCATTTTCACAATCTAGAACGATAAATATGATCTCTAAATAGTGGTGTGTGGAACCCCCCCGCACCCCCCGCGCCCTCGCCGGCCGCCGCGCGGGGACGACGCGACGCAGCTCACTTATCTGATGGGAACAGGGCGGCCAGTTAGTTGTCCCACTAGCCGGCGATGTGCTTACAATGCAAACTGATGGGCGAGGTTCGCATTGTGTCCGACTACTTACTGCGCCTAATTGCGTTATCAAGTAATACTCTTCCAGTTCATTTGTATAGCTCGCATTGATTGTTATGCAAATTGCAAGAACATTATAAAAGACTGCTTATAATACTTACCTATAGATATTTGTGCTAAGCCAAGTAAGGCTCCGAGTTACTTTCGACTCGATTGCTCGGCGGAAAGTGATATCATACCATACGATAACTAGTTTGCGGTGCCGCGCGGTCGAACTAAATTGTTGGATAGCCCCCTTCACGCGAGCAATGCGCACACTAAAACAGATATGTTCTGATGTTTGCGGGGCGAGTTCGCGAGGGTGACGCACACGTGTTGTGTCTGCACGCAACAGTTAGGCCGCTATCACACGGACTGCACCACTACAACCGCACGCAGTCTCTATATTCAACTGCATGCAGTTGTACGTTCGACTTCGTGCAGTCATGATACCAACTGCACGCGGTCGGCTGCAGTCGAGAGAAGTCAATATCGACTGTATGCAGTCGAGCCTTCAACTTCACGCGGTCGACTTGCAGTCGAGAGAAGTCAATATCAACTGCATGCAGTCGTGCCTTCAACTTCACGCGGTCGGCTGCAGTTGTAGCCGACCGCATGAAGTTGTAGCTGACCGCGTGAAGTTGAAGGCACGACTGCAGCCGACCGCGTGCAGTTGGTATCATGACTGCACGAAGTCGAACGTACAACTGCATGCAGTTGAATATAGAGACTGCGTGCGGTTGTTGTGGTGCGGTCCGTGTGATAGCGGCCTAAGTGATAGACTTAATATAAATAAGTTGTATGTCATTAATAAGTACACTACCGCATTGGGTAACTGTACCTAATGGTAGATGTAAGGTTGATGTAAATAAATAAATAAATATTAATAATAAATAAGTCTTAGCGAATTCTGTCAGGTCTGGCATCGCTACTGCACGCACCGCAATGGACACATATACTTTTAATTGGACAACGAATGTTCGGAACTTCGGCCTAAAGCGTGGCCAAATGTTCGGTGCCAAATCTCTATTCGTGGCATGTCTAGTTTACGTATATATTACATAAAATTAGTAGCTACAGTACATACAGCACTTTAGCGGTCGACTTCTTTAATAATAAGCTAAGTTGAAAGGGCATATGATGGAGGAAAGGAATTATTATAACACACACAAGTAACTGACAAAGGCTACGCAATACTAAACAATTCCATACAAAAGAAAACAATTATAAATATTAAGAATAAGGAATGAGATTCAAATAAAGTTGTTATTCCGCTAATGTGAGCGCCAAGTGTAACGTCACTTCCATGAGGTCGACTCCACTCTCATTTGAATTTTTATAACAACAGTCGCTTTACGTCCCAAATACGTCGAAAATACAATTTTATACTTCGAGCCGAAACAAATGTGCCTCCGAGCCAGACGCGAACTAAACATAATACAATGGTTTGGAACATCCAATGTGCATAGGATGTTCAATAGATTTATACGCAAAGTTGAGCGCTTACGAGTACCTACTTACTTAAGAAAAGCTTTTTTACAAAAAAAGATAACCGCCTTCAAAAACTACAAAATAAAAAATAACTTTAGTTTTGGAAGTCGGCGGCTTTAGTTTTGTTTTTTGTTATGTAGGTAAGTATTGCCACCGACTTCCAAAACTAAAGTTATTTTTTATTTTGTCGTTTTTGAAGGCGGTTATCTTTTTTTATAAAAAAGCTTTTTATTTTTCACTTTTTAGTGCTTGTGTATTAATGTTTGAAATCCTTACAAAAAGCCCTTTCAAACAATACCTCACACGATATATTTAATTTTGGAAAGTGGTAGGAACTTAGGAAGGGGGTTGACGTACCCCCTCCCCCTTTTCCTTCAGTCAGTCATCGACTACACGTATAAACAAAGCAATTTCACTTGTTACGATATTGCTGCCGTGATCCTATTAGGAGTTCCATTCCTGTTCATATAACCGAATATCTCATCAGAACAAACATCTATTTAAGTTTATTTTAGTTTCAGTATTGCGTTTTTTGTAAAACGTTGTAAGTGCCCTTAAACAATTTTTTTTTCGAAAAAGTTTTTATAACCTTTGTAGTGAGTACAGGCGTGTTAATATGTTGTGTGATGGCGTAAACAATGGATATGCTATAGCAACAATCGCGGTTAATCTGCTGTTATTTATTGAAGAGTTCCCCCGATTTCTACAAGATCCCATCATCAGATATTGAAATGGTGACAATGGGACCACACGGGAAGCACCAGCATTCAAATAAAAAAAGAATCATGAAAGTCGGTTCACCCAGTCGCAAGATATTAGGTAACAAACATTAAAAAAAAATACAGTCGAATTGATAACCTCCTCCTTTTTTTGAAGTCGGTTAAAAATTCAAACACACACGTTCACATAATACCATTCCAGTTAAAAGATAGTGCTCTCGTGCGGCAGCTATTCCCTACTACACACATGGTTCATGTCAAAACAGATTGTTGATATTGTCGAGTGCGCCACGTATCTACCTACTTCATACTGTGCGGTATATCGACCATCATTAACGAGAAGGGATCACGAGAAAAATGGGTTGGCTTATGGGCATTCTGAGTTCTTGTGGCTCGCCACTACTTGCGCTCCGGTGCCGTGCGGCCGCCAGCGCCCCCTCGCGCACATTTATATGCAATCTCGTTCCAATTTTACCGAATGCGCCTTTCGCGTAATCCTCATACTCTCCAAATGGAACTTATTTCGTACGAATTCCGTAGGTACTAGTAGTATTAAGGCTTTAGGCAAATATACCCGCACTGGAACTTCGGAGACGGGTTTTTACACGACAGAATAATTTGAGTTCATCTCATTCTGTCGGTAGGTACTACTGTGCAGTGTACACTGAATCTATTTAATAATTCTGCTATGGCAGAACAAAGGCGGACCGCATGACAATGGAGTAATGTCTCAGCAGTTGTGATGAGCCGATACCCGCTAAATATTTAATGGTTCGATCCGCACCGAACCGCACCGAACCGCGCCGCACTACGCCGCACCTCCACATGACGACATGACATACATTCAGCACGCATTTGATAAAAATAAAATGACTATAAAAATATTTTTAAAAACAAGCTTTTTTTAAATAAAAACGTAACCTAAAAAAGTAAATAATAATTCGAATTAAAAATAAAAAAAAATTAAAATAAAAAAAAGTTTTTAAAAACAAGCTTTTATTACCTGTTATTAAAAAGCACAAAAAAATCAAAATAATTTAATTTACCTATTAAATAAATAAATAAATAATTAATAAATAATTAAATTATTAAGTAAATAAATAATTTAACTATTTCTTATCTAAATTAAATTATTTTGAATTTTTTTGTGCTTTTTAATAACAGGTAATAAAAGCTTGTTTTTAAAAACTTTTTTTTATTTTAACTTTATTTTTAACTTTTTAGTATTTATGATGCAGAATTAATCACGGCTTAGTTCGTATTTTAAATTTTAATAACTTAAATCTATTTTAAAAAAATTTAACTTATGGTAAAATAATATTCAAATTAGTTTTCAACGAACTTTTTTCTTTTTAATGGAGTTACATATGGATATTATCTAGGACCAGAATACTCGTCAAGACGAATCAAACGAGCCCAAACTCGATGGGGTTGTGTCGTTTTATTACGGAGTGCCTATGGCCACCTTCCAGCTCCATCATCAGACCCTGGTTACCATCTAGTATCAAAGTACTCGTCAAGACGAATCAAATGAGCCCAAACTCGATGGGGTAGTGTCGTTTTATTACCGGGTTCCTATGGCCACCTTCGAGCTCCATAATCAGATCAGCTCCATGTCATAATAATATTAAAATGTTCCCCGATGACGACATGCATGCAAAATTTCAGCTCAATCGGAACTCGGGAAGTGGATCAAATTTAGCTTTCAAGTTGTGATGACAAACAAACAAACAAACAAACACAAGTGAAAGTAAATAAAAGCTTGTAATAAATAAAAAAGCTTGTAAAATAGTAATAAAAATAAATTTAAGTGACTCATACAAATATAAATCGTATATAAATATACAGCCTGTGGGTCAATTTCACTCAGGGGGCATACAGCGACTTACGCGTCCAATATAATAACGCACTGAGAGTACTGCTGAGGCTGCCGTGGCGTTGCAGTGCATCAGAGATGTTTGCGGACACAAACATTGATGGTTTCGCCGCCATCATTAGAAAGAGATGTGCCTCTCTGGTGACGCGTATTCGCGGCAGTACCAACAGTATTCTCCGTGTGTTCGCAGATCGGTGGGATTCGCCGATGATGCAGAGGTGGCTGCAGCTCCACGCTAAAGTGTAGCTGTATATTTTAGTTTAATATGTCTGTTTGTACCGACTAACACTAGTTTTTAAGTAAATTGTTACTAACCCTATGGACTCTGTCCGAAATAAAAGATTTATTTTTATTATTATTTTATAAATCTTTGCAAAATGTCAAAAATATATAAATTTTAAACGCTTGAGGCACTGATATTGTGCAGTACACATGTACATATATAACGGATAGCGTACATCAGTGCCTCAAGCTTTTTTGATAAGATTTATATGCACTGTTCGTATGTATGTAAATAAGTTGTCTTTTCAAAATTTGCAAACCATTTTTAGACCATTTGTGGGTATCTGATTGAGCTGAAATTTTGCGTACACCTTTAGTTCTGATGACAATACAATGTCCAATACTCAATATTCAAATAATTTTAAATTAAAGCTTGTTTTTTAAAATATTTTTTACATACGTACATACATACTTACATACGAACAGTGCAAGCTAAATAAAAGCTTGTAAAAAGTACAGTTGTTCCATACAATGTGGTCCAGGTGTAGTGTTCAAGTACCAAGTGTTACACATTGTTAGATGCATGCCTTGCTTGTTGCGTGTATCGTTGAGTGGGCGCGGCGGATCCCGGCTAGTCAGCCCAGGCGGGCTCTGTCTCCAGTGTGTATTGTTGAGTGGGCGCGGCGGATCCCGGCTGATCAGCCCAGGCGGGCTCTGTCTCCAGTGTGTATTGTTGAGTGGGCGCGGCGGATCCCGGCTAGTCAGACCAGGCGGGCTCTGTCTCCAGTGTGTATTGTTGAGTGGGCGCGGCGGATCCCGGCTAGTCAGACCAGGCGGGCTCTGTCTCCAGTGTGTATTGCCTATGCTGGGACATCAGTGACAGCAGCAACTGTGTTCTGTTTCACCGCCGCAGTTCGAGCAGGATCGGGACCCGCTATTATTATTTTATTTTATTTATTTATTTTATTTTAATAATTTTAGGAAAACTTACAGCTGATCTTGTACAATAGTTTGATTGTGGATAACATTAAAAAGGCCAATTACAATCCAATTTATCCTACCTTCAGCAGAAATTCATGCTAAAATGATGACTTTTTGTACTTTTTGCATCTGCTAGAAGAGGTAAATAGATTGATGTTAGCAAATAAGCACGTTCTTAGCTACATTATAATCTCATAATTGAAGCCATGCTCAAATGATGTAGGCGCTGCAGCTCTGTCTATTAACAGATTCACTTCGGCGGTTCTTACATCGCGGGCGCTACACTGCTGCACCGCGTTATAATAAATCATTTTCCACGAATACATTTTCGATTTACATCGGTACACCGGCAGCCAACCGTCGGCAAAATAAGTGAATGCGTGCGGTCACAGAGCACACGCGCCGACGTGCATACAAAGTGACCACCGCGTACCACCGGAGCGACAGCAAAACAAGCTGGCTGAAAGCCACCACGCATGCATATAAAGCAAGGAGCGAGGTAGAGACAACAAAACAAGGTAACGAGATTCTGCTAGCGGCAAAAAGCATGCATACATAAAAGGCGGGTAGCGACGGCAAAACAAACTGAGACCTAAGGCGATGACCACGCTGCATGGAAACTACTGTCAGCAATAATGCACTGTGCGTGTTCTAGACATAAGGCCAAGGCGCGTGCACAGTCCGTAATGAACTAAACAATAGTCAAAATAGTGGCAGCTGGCAAGCTTCTAATGAAAATGAATGTCCACAAATTGTTAGGTGATAATATGTGCGTGGTTTACGTTTCACAGGAATCTTTTGCTGCTACTGTTACTGTCTTGTTACGTACTTACGTTGTTGTTGCCTTCTGTACTACATTGTACCTACATGTTGTACTAGCGAACATAACACATAAACAACACAACTGGCGAAATGGATGCGCGGATGTTTATTGGGTACACCTCTGCCTAACCCTTTTGGGATTACAGGCGTGATGTTATGATGTTTATGGTGTACTAGCTCTGCTTACGAATATTATTTGACTATCGCTAACATATTTCTTTGTAATAAACATTTGAGTAATGAAGACTGTTTAACCACAATATCTCCGACTGGGTCAAGATGAACCTTCCTCTGGTATAACCCGTATAACGAGTAGCTCTCCACTGCGTAGCTACTAGCTACAGCACGGGGGCAGGCGCGCCAAAGCGAGCGTAAAGGTGGGTGCCGACAGCCAAACAAAAGGCTCGGCCCAAAGGAGGCGCGCGGCCGACGCTTGTAGCGGTCGGCTTGTGTGCGGCCGGCTAATGGGCGCCGCACGCCGGCTGTCACGCCTCGTGCATACCTCACGAGCACATACACGAGTCAGCAAGCGCTGCAAGGAGGGTCGATGCACTAAGTCTGTGTTGATCAAAGTGACAGATGTTATTCTTATGTGTCATAATTATATTATAATGTTTTGAGCCAGTCTATTTTGCAAAAAAAAAACAGACTATCACTGCAGAGGAGTAGGGTGAACACGCCAGTTCGCCGACCACCTCTGGCTCTCGACCACTTTGCGTAAATCAGGTAAAAATAAAGAAACCGAAGCGCGGTAAATGTTCGAATTGTACCTATGCAAACGAACGGTCATTCTGTATTCTTCCTCCGCGTCATCGTTTGTCCACCTAAGATCGTTTGATGCCGCTCAGTGAAGTAATGAACTTAGGCTCAGTACACCAAGTCACCAAATCTATACTATTAATATTATAAAGCTGCAGTGTTTGTTTGTTTGAACGCGCTAATCTCTGGAACTACTGGTCCGATTTGAAAAATTCTTTCAGTGTTAGATAGATTTAATTATCGAGGAAGGCTATAGGCTATATACCATCACGCTACGACCTACGGGAGCGGAGCAGTAACCAAAGACGCGGGTGTAACCGCGGCGGACAGCTAGTTAAAGCTAAAATTAGTGGACGGGAACATTTTCGTACGTCAGTAAAACATGTTATTATTTAGTTTTGAACATAAATTTTATGCTTGGTGTGTCAAAATATGTTTGTATTTACATAAACACTAATAATCGATTCCAAATTACGAGTGTTTAATTAAAATAATTAGTGGTCGGTCAACTAACTGCTAAAATTACGCTTCCGTTAGTTTACGACCACCTGGTCGGGAACTAGCTGAATTAGACTAGATAACTTTCAATGATTGTGGACTTTGCAAGATATGATGAGAAAAAAATCGATTTATTCTATTCATTTTGGCATGGCTGATTTGCTCGTCAGATTACGACCGGCTAATATTGTATCAAAGAAACTAAACTGTAAGCCCTTAAAGTTCTCAAATCATGATGGTCGACAACTAATCCGTTGTCGACCGTTGATTTTACTCTGAAGAAAATCGACCAGTTTTTGGCTGTGTACCATTTTTTAATAAATATTCCTTACCTACCTTATATAGAAGCAGCACATAAGATTATACCTGCCAGTTTTGTACGCTAAGTATAATATTAAATAATTGTGATTTTTTAAAATAAAATATTAATGATTTTATTTTCGACTTTAATCTGATAGTGCTTGAGTTGTTTTTACAGTGGCTTTCTACCGGTCGGGAACTAACGGAAAAGACGAGCGTTAACTGACTGTAGGTGTCCGGGAACTGGAAAAATCACACTTTTCGATATATCTGTTAATTATAAAATAATACATTAATATAATTAAAAAAATATATCAGATCGTGTAATTTTAACATTTTTCTTTCACATGTAGGCCCAATATCAAAATAATAACGCTTATTATTAATAACTATGTGATTTTAAAGATGACAAGTCGACTATGTGGTCGTGAACCGGCCTAATCACCCTACGTTGTTAAAAGAAACAATGTGATTCGGCCAGCCAAGTTCTATTCTACTAGGTATGTTCCCAACATTTCCTCGCCATTAAATTGAAGAACCATTACACATGCATTCCTACCCGTGTATAATGCAATACCTATTGAGGAAAAAGAGGGCAGTGCGCGCCATTGAATACTATCTCCAAGAGACGAGGTCTAAGCAAACAGCGCGCTATCCGCATTGCATCAGCACACACGATATGCCGCCTGTGTGCACGCGGCATCATTCTGAGACACGCTGACACACCCCCTCAGTGACGGCTTGCTTGCTGCTCGGGAATTTATTTTACATCACCATAGTTCCTGACACGGTTATCGTGATTATTTTCCTGTTTGCTTCTATTGGAAGAAAAATAACATCTGGCCTCGAGCCGCTGTGCAAGCATGCTGAACTGCTGAAGGATAGGATGTCTATTACAGATCAAACTGCTGAATTCAAACGAATAATAACATGAAGCTAGTAACCATCGTATGCGGAGTTAATCCGATCACATCTCATTTAAGTCCCCAAACTATGATGCCCAAGCATTATACCTACTTGAATGAATTATTAAAATCTTGAAGAGTAGCTATTGTTCAAAGCGCCACGAATGAATCCGAATGCGAGCGAGTCGTACAGTGCACCACACTGAGAAAGAGCAATTGATTTCACTACAAACGTGTGAGCGTAACGACAACTTAATCTGTTAAGTGTTTTGTTGTGTTATACGTTCGCGATCTGGCTCCGACCAGGCAGTAGGAGCCGGTCGCAACTGGTTTGAACTGGCGTAAAATATAAAATACCGGTGCGCGACTTGTGCAAACTGGCTGACCCTTCTCAATACGTGTGCAGAGACTCTGGCATCTTCATAGAGTAGGTACTTTACGGATCTGTGGCAGGATGGCGGATTTATTATGATGGTTGCACACGTGCCTTCAAACTCGAAGATTTTATGTTCATTCGAGCAAGATGTGCAGTCGAACGTGTGCTGACCTTCATGACTTAGGAGTTGAAGTTCTATATTACATTTGACTGAACTGGGTACAAGGAGGGGATACAAAGAAACTATATGCAAAAGCAATATAAGGTTGGGAACTCATAAGGATTAGGGATGAGGAATGGAAAACTACTTTTAAATATGTACGTTAAAAGACAAGAGAGGAATGCAAAAGGGTAATTGACACGTAACGCTTGTGTTGAGATTATGTTCGTTATAGACTACGTTAATGGAGTTTCACTGCAACAATCAAGAGACCCACCCCAGTGACGTGGGGCCGCTTTACAACAGCTGACACGTCGTACGTGTACCGCCAGTCCTACGGTGCATAGGCCTAGACAGGACCTGCTGCGGTTCCCTACGCTCAAGCATGTCTTACCCAATCCTAAGACAGAGGGCTGCGAAGTGCCTCTGCCATTGAGCGAGACAAGTTTCCAGAAGTTCTGGACGCGAACTATAGTAAATATAACCCCTTTACAACGGCCTACTCATCCCTTACTAAGTCAACACAAAACTGCACAAGCGTACCGCGTCGTCAGTCGGTTGCAGAATTCTTTACGATCACTCCTGCTATACGCCGAAGTGGTTATTTATCGTCACTTCACACTTCCTTAATCTACCCCATTTCGAGGATACTGTGCGAGCTAATCGACAACCGTGCGACCGTCCTTGTCTAGCAACGGGTCTGATTCACTGCAAGTCCAAATCACGTGTCTCGCTAAATATATCTTTTTTTGTATCAGTAAGAGGCCCGAAAGCCAGATGTGTTTTAGCGAGATACGTTCCTTAGCGTCCATAAGAACAACTATCAAATCAGTTTAGGGTACTTGGTGAAGCCTACCCCCACTCCCGGGAAGTGTGCATACATCAAGTGCAATACAAAGCATTCTGCAGTCAGTCAGTCCATAGGGAAAGATTGATTGGTGTTCGTAAACACTATTTAATTATTATAATATCAGTTTTAACAGACGACCAGATTGGTCCTAACGAGTTTCGAGTATTATTCGGTTCAGACTTCCACAGGCTGTGCATCTGTCTGAATTGTCGTGTCGAGGAGTGTGGATGTGTAAGGTGTGTAAGTGTCAAGCACAAGCGATGGAGAGGCCATCACCGAGTCCCTATAACCAAGCGCAGGCGTAAGTTACCTTAATCAAGTCATATAAAGGAAAAGGAGGAATAAATAGTCAAACACTCACCCACTCGCCTTTCACACTACTTACATTATAACTAGACTAAATATTCTAATCTACAACTACACACATCAAAAGTGTCTAGGGATCAACATCCCTAACAAATGTTAGGGCTGTTGATCTCTAGACACTTTTGATGTGTATATATTAAATTAACTTATAATAATAATGCTCTCGTCTAGCGTCACATCGCCTCTTCACATTCTCCACGTATTCTAACTTAACTAGCCTAGACTATGACGTCCGTATCCAATAGCGGTCTAAAACCGACTGCCCCTCCTTCGTCTCCTCAATCTTAGAAATCACCACGGTCAGCCCATCTTCCCACAGTTTTGCTAAATAGCTTTATTGCCCCATTTGTACAATTTCTCAATTGTTCTAAGGGTTCTGTTCTCGGGTAAAGCCCAAGACTTGTTTATGGTAACCAGATGTGGCTGTAGTATTGTGCGTTGCGCTTAGAAGTCAGATACTTTTCTTATTTCTTTAGAATTGGTTGAAATATTGTTTTCGACCTAACGGCTGTCCATTGTCCCTAGTTTGCTTCCCATTAAATAGAGAATTGATGAGTTTCTAAATGGCTCGAACCATGTGATGGTTGTTAAATAAATATAATATTTTGCTTTTAAATAGGTGCACGTGACAGACAGTCACATCAGCAATGTTCTAAGATAGTTGCTTATCGAATAAAGCGTCCGTGCAAAAGAACTCACTGTTATGATTCAGGTGTCCACTTTCGAATTAACAATAAAAAAGGACATTAGTTCGAGGGATCTTAGAGGAAAATCTGAAGAAGAAATTGTGAGTTTTTCAATAGGTATTTAATTGTCTGAATTTGAGTTTTTAATCCGTTCACGAGTGCACGTCCATGTTCACGCTGCACGTCCTGTCGGCAGATAAATGGATAATGTTTCCACATGCGTATAAAAAAGTTGTCGTGATGTCTCTGCCACCGAACACAATTTTTTGCAACTGCAAATAGGGATGCAGTGCTAAATGTGGTTGCAAAAAAGTCGGACTGTTTTGTTCTCTGGCATGCACAAATTGTCAAGGCCGGTCGTGCTCTAATGTTGAATCACAAACAATGGAGGATTCGTTTGATTTCGACGAAGTGTCGAAAACGTGTGCATATTATGACGATATAATAGCAACTTTTAGAATCGTTATATCTCAGAAACGGTGGCTCGTAGGAAAAAAGTATTGATACATTTTTATAGATAATTTCATGATCTACAATTTTTCTCTAAGGTACTTTTATGATAAAACTTACCGTTTTGCTGAAAATCGCGAAATACTCATTTTTAGGACCTTTGACCTTTAATTTTTTTTTTCCATACACGGGAATGATGGGGAACTTTTAAATATTATTTATAATTATGTTTTGAACAATTTTACTGATTTTCAGCTTGATGGGACTTTATGTAACTTCACTCTCATTTTTTGGTCTAAATTGACCGGACTATAGGTAATAATAAAATAAATCTTTAAGACTAAAAAGTAAAAAATAAAATTAATATAAAAAAATATTTTTAAAAACAAGCTTTTATTTAAATAAAAACGTAACCTAGAAGTAAAAAATAAAAATAATGCAACTAAAAATAAAAAAATAAATTTAAGTGACTCATACAAATACATATAGATCGTATATAAATGATGTATATGAATATAAATCTTTTCAAAATGTAAAAAATGTATAAATTTTAAAAGCTTGAAGCACTGATATTGTGCAGTACAGTACGGCCGACGTATCTTGGCGGTATGAAGTTAGCTGTTTTGCTGCGCAATGGATCATAAAGAAACGAAATTATTTACTGCGCAGCAATGGGCTAACTTCAGAGCCACCAAGATACGTCGGCCGTATTATACACCTGTTTATCGGATAGCGTACATCAGTGCCTCAAGCTTTATTTTTAACATTTTGAAAAGATTTATATTCAAATACATCATTTAACGATCTATATTTGTATGAGTCACTTAAATTATTTTTTTTATTTTTAGTTCGCATTATTTTTCTTTTTAAAAGCCTTTTTTAGGTTACGTTTTTATTTAGATAAAAGCTTGTTTTTAAAAATATTATTTATATTAATTTTATTTTCTTCTTTGAATGTAAAAAAGCAGTAGTAACGTGCATGTGCACAACGTGCGGGCTCGGAACCTTCAGACGTGTGTTGTCGCAGGTGTTTTTATATCAGGTGCCTGTGCTCCGGCACAGAGGCGGCGCGGTGGCGCGGAGCTGTCTCCACGCTCACTGCTCGTTATTTTTGTTTCCAAACGTTCTCCTAATTTGTCGGCCATTAGCTCAGCCTCATTACTACCTTTTATTGTTCTTTGAAGGAGTTGTCCCGTGCACCCTGCCCCCTCCTCCCCTGCTCCCCCCCCACACCTCGGCCCCGCCACGCGTCCGCCCGTCCGGAACGGAACAATCGCGTCGTTGTTGTTTTTCACTCTAATTGAAAAGGCTGTTAAAAAAGGCCCCCGCACCGGAAATTATATTAATTAACAAGTATTGCCTTCCGGCACTCCACTGCTCCTGGGGATGATTCTCGTTCCGTTCAAGCTATTATTCTGATATTTTTTTATTGTGACAAAAATATTATAATTGAGTTGGTTGTTAAAATGCTTTTAAATTAATTTGTATAATTGGGTGCTCTGATAAGTTACAGTTTTATTATTAATTAAAACGTTTACTCGGAGGCGGCTGGAGATCGACGCATACTGTTGCGAATAAACTTCAACTGCTTTGCCTTTTGATTTTAGGTAGGTATTGAAATTGCAAACAAACTAGTAGTTCAATGATAATTCAGGAGTGACGCGCGAAGTAGTGACGCATGGCGCACAGTCGCAGTCGAATGGCCATTAGAACAGGTTTAGGGATAGCCATAGCCCATAGGGATAGACCATCCAGATCTCATGGAAGAAAAATCCAAGCCAAGCAACGGTTTTGTATTTTTTAATTTGGGACAAGCCCGCCACATTGTTCCCACCCACTGCAACTCCTGAAAGCCAGAATCAACCGTGGAGGCCACCAGAAAAGCGCCGAGGCAATGAAGCTCGACGAGTCCCAGAGAAATATTAACTTAATTCTATCAAGGGCATGCAGGACCTGCATCAGTTCTTTCCATCCGTTCGTGAGCGGCTGGCCAGAACATGGCTGGAGGTGGACCACTGTGTTGCCCAATTTCTCACAGGTCATGGCAACTTTAAGAGTAAATTATTTTCTTTCAACGGTTTTGTACTTATCTCAAAAGTTAGAGTATGAATAGTAGAAATAAAGTAAAAGGCCATCCATAGCCATTGTCTAAACTATCCCTATCGTCCTCTCTGGTGGGTAACATGATAGTTTGTTTGTTTTTGTTTGGTGAACTTCGTAGGCGTTCAACAATAGTTTTTTTTAACTAGTTACTAAATCTTTTTCTATGATTAGTAATAACAGCTCTTCAAGCGTGTTCTGATTACGCATTCATTGAGGGGCCTCAATCTTTTTCACTACCAAGGTTGGGCACAGCATCACTTCGGCAAGTTGGACCATCCATGCATGTTCTACGATTTTTTGCGGTTTAGGAGCTAGACAACATTTTAATATTGTTTTGGAATATTCTTCTTTACAGCAGATTTTGTAGATTTTCTCTTTTTGTGTCGCATTTTGTGGACATTTTTTCACTGATAATTAATCCTGAAAGTATGGTCTTCGATCGATAAATACAACTGTCTGTCTTATTGTCACCCTAAATCACTTAAACTTAGTTCCAAGGTAAAAATCTTGTTTTGTTTTCGTTGCAGATTTTCGGCTCTTAAAGAAAAATCACAATAAGGGCCTAAATGACCTTAAAGTAATTTCAAGAACTTCCACGGACCCTCAGCTCTTTAAAACACAAATAAATAGTATTTTACGGGACATTATTCGGAGCAATTGAAGCTCGAACATGGTAAGGCGAAAAAAGCAATATTTTAGTACATTAAGTGAACCCTAATGAAAATTAATTAAAATTAACTTTTGTTCCAGCAGACGCGCCCGTCGCTACCGTGAGCAAGCCGTCGCGCTCGATGACGTGTGTCCATGAGCGCTTGCATACGCTCTCAAGTCGCTACTCGCTCCTCGCTCGTCCGGCTGTGGATAAGTAATAACATATTAGTTTCAAGTGGAGTTTACAGTTTTATATCAATCTAGGTACACTCATATTTTAGAAAAAAATCTGTAAAAGGATACCGATGAGAATACTAAATACCAGGTACTATACTTATAAGGTATTGGATTGGACTTCATAAGCCGAAGTGTTCAGTCCTAAAAGGCATTGTAATATAAATTATAGTCAGCGGTAAGAATACCGTAGATGTATATTATGCGCTGCTGAAGGTCCGCCGCAGCCGCAGGCTGACACCAGGTCGAGCTTCCTAGCTCATGGGATCTTACACAAAAGACTTATCTTCTATGGAAACGGAAACGTACCGTCCGGCCTCTCGCCACCGGGTTTCATATCGTACGGGGAACACGTCACTTGTTGCATGGAACAAAAGAAGGGAACGATTGTTTGGTTTTATTTTGCTAGCTAATATAAAGTGCTGGTATTCAATGTCAGCGCAGCAGGCGACCGGCAGCCGGCAGCCGGCAGGCGAGCTGGCAGCACTCGCTACGCGACATTCATTTTTCTTGGTGTCAGCACTCCAACACACAACTCGGCGTTCCATTATACCGTCGTAACACTCGCGATTAAGCGGAAATAGTACAATTAATAATTTGAAATAGATTATAATAATGAATGATACTATTTATTTGTCACTTTGCCATGTGTTTTGAACTAATCGCTGTCTTATTAGTTGATAGTAATGATGTCCGCCAGTGAACCAGCAGCCAATGAGCGGACGTGCGCGCTCCAACTCATCAGGTCTATGTGTCATTGCTATTTCCAACGTGCGTTGCTCTGACTCCCGTTTTTCAGCTATAAGCTGTAATTAGCTACCAATTTTGTTTCCTGTAACGTCATTAACTGAATGCCTGTTGCGCACGCACTAGTTACCCGTACATGCCTGCATACCAATCGCTCCGGCCGAGAGGAGGGTTCGGCCACGAAGAACTTCACTGAGAACTTCACTTTGCTTAGAAGTCGCTTACACTCAAGCTCAATTTATAGATACGACCGTCCGCAGGAAGCTACCAGGTAACTTTGTAGGTCTTTTAAATAACCTTATATGCTCTGCACATTTAGTTTCCATTTGTCCTACCTTTTCTTTCCTTTTGTGAAACAATACTATTCCATAACTGATCAGAAACTCCTGTTTATACATATTTATTTTATTGTGGTGAGTTCAGCACCATTTATCGATGGCAATATTATATTGCGCCAGAAAACAATAAAGCGTGCACTAACTCAATGATTCCACAGAACGTGATTTTTGAGCGTCTGCCAACGCGAGCGCCAGCGCGCCGAGCTGCCATGCAGTAGACAGCTGCCGAACACCCACTCCTCACGGTGACCGGCGCGTCACGCATCGTAGATGACGATTTCATATAATATAAACATTATGTGTTCTGCACTGGTTCGACTCCCCGTCTCCGCAACAGCTACAATACCTACTACATAATGTATGAGTTAATGTTGGAGAAGCCACAGCCTTCTGTCCTTTCTTATTTCACGGTGTTACGGCTACACTCGCGCGACGTCGCCTGAAAGGAAGCCAAATATAAATGGAGGTAAGTATATTATTAATAGTTAGCCGGACTCGCCGCCGCCGGCGGTTATAAAGAAAATCGTTCGGGAAGCGAGGAATCGAAATTGCCATCCGATTGAAATTCGAGTCGAGTAGGAAAATCTTGCAGTATACCGCCGCAACCACTACCATGGGACTCTGTGGTCGCCGCGAGATGAGTGTCGCTATGCACACCTGCTCGGTAGCGAGCGTGTGGCAGGTCGCGCCTTTAGAAGCAATGCATCACTTCGTGACCAGACACGGTCTGATTTATAATCAATAATCTCAACCGAGGGACGGCACAAGCCCGCGTCACAGTGTACTCATGCAACGCTTTCAATGACACTCGTCGGGTGTGAACGTTTGCGATCGGGAAGACATCGTTTGCACAAGTATTTAATTATACAAAGATACAAGACACATGGCTTGTATTATGTTGTAAGAGCTCCCACGATAACCCCACGACCTCACTTAGAAACATTTACAATGGCCCAATCAAGTGGCTAAGGCGGAGACAGGCCTACCAAACTACCTAACCCACGACCTCTGTACTGTTGCATGCACCCGTAAGCGCAATCATTCTTCACACCAGGAATAAAAACATTAATTGTCGCTCAATGTTACTTAGTTTATTAGGCAGTCACGTTTATCGGCTATGTGATGTGTTCAAGTACCCACATAAATAGTAGATACGCGTCAGAAACATGTTGTGCAGTCGCGTAATCGGTAGTAAAGGAATAGGTGCTCGTTCTCTAAACAGGTTTGCACTTTCCAAGTCAATAGTAACGACACAAGTGTTCGCTGAAACGTTTGCCACGGATTCTTGCAATTCAAAGTTTCCAATGAGGCACTTGGGCAGGGGCGAGTGGGGCGGCAGGGGGCGCTCGCCGCCGCACCGCGACGCGCCGGCTCCCGCGGACATCCGAGGTTACTTTGTTCATTATTTTTGAGATGCACAGACATGTTTCCAGTGATTCGGACTATGTGTAACAAGTAACAAGAAGTACAATTCCCAAAGAGTTAACGCGGCGTATTATGTCCAGTACTATAATGACACGTTCGCTAAACGCAACATGACTCATTGGACAGAGGTTGGAACGGAGCCAGGGAAAATAACTGCGATGAAAAGAACCAGAAATTATTGTAAATAAAAAACTTACGAGCTCTGGCAATGGGATACATATCAGAATACCGAAAATCAAAATGTCGAAAATCAAAATATCGAAAATCAAAATATCGAATGTATCATAATATCGAAAATCAAAATATCGAAAATCGTCACGTTTTGTAAACGAGCGAAGCGAACTCGGGACTTAGGGCACCCCGACTCGGACAGGTTAGGTTAGAAGGGGATGGCGGAGTCTACCAGACCCCGCCATCCCATTCGTGGTTATTTTTTTCAAACTACTCAGAAGTAAGGTAACACCCCCAATAATCGACACTTTAACGTGCGCAAACAAGCATTTTTTAAAATATTTTTTTACTTTATGATATTATAAGGTATTTTGAAGCATTGGGTAACGCTTCAGACTTCGTTGCGTAATATTTGAAAGCAAACATAAGTTTCATATAAATAAATAAAGTAATAATATATCGAAATAAATTAACGTTTTTTGGTCTAGTGATCGACAGCAGAATTCTATTTTTCGACACCCGGTAATCGACATGTTCCAGTAATCGACATCCAATAATCGACATATTCCTAACACTTCTAAACAATAAATCCCAATAGAAAAGCCGAGATAATCTCGTATTATATGTGACGAAATAAAAACTTAGTCTTAATCAGTATTTTGATCATTTTAATCAACAAACAATCTTATAATAAACAAATAGTGGCTAGTAATTCGTAGGTTTAAAAAAAAATACACTTTTGCAATATAATACATCTCTTAAATGTTAAACAATAAATGTAGAAGATGTGTCATTTGGTTCCGGTTTAGTATCCGCCTTTTCTTGTTTTTTTATTGTTTTTATCTGTTAGTTTTTTCTGTTTTTTGTTTTTCTATCTTCCTCAATTTTAATCGTTTTCTTTTTTCTCTTTTCTTGGATTTAATTTCTAATTTTTTCACCTTTCTGACAACTTCTATTGCCTGTATTATTTGTAAAAGTGTGGAATTTTTTTTTTGGTGCCATAAAATATATTTATGTCGATTATAGGAACATGCGAAAAAAAAAACTCCAGTTATCGACAAGCGTGTTTTCATATTATATTATAAACTTACAATTGCAAAGACATTACTAAAAACTAAAGAATTTGGGTTCTAACTTAATAAATAATTTACATGCTCGGTCAAGTAAAACAATTAAAAGTTATGGGCATTATATCTTGCTCACCTCCTTAGCGATTTCGCTAATGAAACGGGAATTTATTTAGAGATCTCTGCCGATTGGTATGTTCAGCTACGCCATTTTCTTTAAAACAGCCGAATCTATGAAATATCTTTCGCAATGATAGCTAGATAATCCTCAAGTATGTTTATGGTTCAAATACGTTCCGAAGCGAGACTCAACTCTTGTTTTTTTTCTTTAACTTTTTAAGTGTCGAACACTGGGGCTCTGTCGAACACTGGGTGTTTTACCTTAGGAGCCCCGCGCAGCGGGGCTCCGTTGACCGGGGTTCCGTCGAGTACAGCCCGTAATGTGTGTAAAAGACGCAAGCAGAGGAGATGACGTGCGGGCAGGTAGACAATACCTGGACAATCTAGTTTTAGCGTAGTCGACGGAACCCCGGTCTACGGAGCCCCGCTGGGCGGGGCTCCTACTTCTGAGTGGTTTAAAAAAAATTAACCACGAAGTGGATGGCGGGGTCTGGCAGACCCCGCCATCACCTTCTAACCTAACCTGTCCAAGTCGGGGTGCCCTAAGTCCCGAGCTCGCTTCGCTCGCTTACAAAACGTGACGATTTTCGATATTTTGATTTTCGATATTTTGATTTTCGATATTTTGATTTTCGATATTATGATTTTCGATATTTTGATTTTCGATATTTTGATTTTCGATATTTTGATTTTCGATATTATGATTTTCGATATTTTGATTTTCGATATTCTGATATGTACCCCTGGCAATGCCAACAGATTTCAATTACGTTCATGAACATACTGAGATATAACTCTCGAACCAAACATCGTTGAACACAACGCAATGTGGCGCGGGGCATCATCGATGTTAAATATTTCAACTTCCCGTGCCATCACGCGCCATCACGCGCCATCACCCGCCGCGGTGCGACTTCGTCAATAAGGTCGCGACTTCAAGTGCTCTCATTACATTGCTCACGGTTATTACGGGTGAGTTAATTACAGAAGTTAGATCGCCTTCCAAATGAACCGAACTTCAACTTTGGTACGTGGCGATATGTCAGAGTAGGCGTTATTCATTACCTACAGCCGTGCACTGAGTACAAATAGCTCAATTAGTGTAGATCGCGTGGAACGTCTCGCCGAGATGTGACATATTGTATGTTTCTGAGGTTACGGCACGTTGCTATGGACTGAAGGGTGCGGCGTGGCTCTGTAAACGTTAATGCAATATGTTACATTTTAAAATTAATCACTAGTTCGAATGTATTCGTAAAATCAAGAACGTTCAAATGATCGTATCAGCCACAATATTGTGATGCTTCTGTTTCGCGGACACGAGCGCTCCCCTACACGTGGATAGTGCAAGGCGCGCGGCACAGGGACGAGCGCGGCGCATCGTTACCACACCACGTGAAGCTGGCGGAGGCGCGCGAAGGTATGAACACCGCCCACTTTGGAACGAATATTACGAAGTTAGGTAGCACGCGGCTTCATTCATTACACGATTGCTCTGGAACTACGAAGCTCGCGCTGCCGGCGCACGCGCACTTCGACTTTTAAGTTATTATCTTAGGAACGAGTCGCGGGAAGCTGTTGACTAAATGAACACATGTTGTGTCACGCCGAGCGCGGGGACATCGACTAGCATTTCGTAACGGGCGGCGCGGCGGGCAACACCAGTGAGCTTCCAAATAATGAGGCTCGTCATGAAAGCTCTTTTGAAATAAACTCGTTAATGAAACATTTAGTAAACTTGGCGCTATTAGTTTGAGCAGTCCATTGATATACTTGTAAATACAATTACTCATTGGGAGATACGTAATACCGACTCTCATAAATTCAAGAGTGTAGTGTGCAGCTCGCCTAACCTTATATATTGTAACTGCACACACTAATTATTGGCATTATTACACGGATCGTTGAATTAAACAGTTCTCTTTTATTTTGCCTACATCACTCTAATACAAGAGTAAACAAATTCGAGCTTTAACTTAGAAGCATATACGACAAAGAATGTGTCATTTTCATGTAAACAATACATTCTTGTGTTCTTGTAATACACGTGAAGAGCTCACGGGGTGCAGCGCCTGCGCAGACCACGCTGTCTGCGCTGACTGCGGCCGTCGGGACTTATCCCGCGTACGTCGCGGGCTTGTACCTTAAACCTGAGATAAATCTTTCAGTTTCCATTACCTCCGATGCTTTCGCTTTCTCAATTCAATTATTACCAAGTCATCGTGAGGAGGGAGATACCTACTTCGTTCTAAAAAGTTGGACAAAGTCAATTTGTTTAGCGCAAGTTTGAGTGTGCGGTGCGGGGCGCGGGCGCACGGGTGGCGGGGGGATCTATGTCAAGATTGATGGCAGTCTCCGCCTCCTGCCCCTCTCACGCCCGTGATGTAGTCGTTTGTGTGTGTACCGCGTCGCTACTCGATTTATGATGTGAATTCTTTTACCTTGTGCAACTAACTACTAACTTGTGTACCCAATGATTTCGTTATATTATATTAGGTACATGAAATGACAATCGTAGCAAGTGGATTTCTACTGCTAGCAAGTCGTAGCTAATGTAAACATAGTGCGTAATACGCTACGGGGCCGTTTGCTACGACTGCTACGCGTCGTAGCACTCATGTGATGTGTACTGTAGCAAGCCGTAGCAAATGTGAACATAGTGCGTAATACGCTACGGAGGCGTTTGCTACGCCCGCTACGCGTCGTAGCACTCATGTGATGTGTACTGAAGCAAGTCGTAGCTAATGTAAAATGTGTTGCGGCGGCGGTGCGGCGCCGGAGCGGTGTCGCTACGTCGTCTTACATAGAAATATCTGTGGCATGTCACACGATGCGCTCCGGCGCCGCACCGGACTTGCAACCACCAAGACGAGGCGGGGAGGGGTGAATGCGTTGCGACGTCGGAGCGGCACCGCTCAGTTGTTTTGCGTCACAAGGAAGGACAGACTGTCCGACGCTGCTACGGCGCCGCTGCGACATAACAACGTTACGGCGCCGCACCGCTCGTGTGCCCGCTGACACGGTGAAATCTTTGCGGTGCGGCGCCGCAACGCATCGTGTGCCCGCGCTCTTATACGCTACGCGGACGTTTGCTATGCCTGCTACGCTACGTAGCTCCTACTCATGTGATGTGTACTGCGAAGGCTCCTACACACAGTGCCGGCGGCTGGGCCGCCGGCTTTTGCCGCTGAAAATAGCACAAAGCCGCGGAGCATCATTTCAGTTGCTTTGTGCGGCTTTCATTAGTGCCAATGAAAGTTTCTGTTACCTTCAGTAGCTCCATCAGTCGAAAATTCTTGGGGGCAAAGAGTTTCAGATCATCCATGAAAAGGAGGTGAGATATGACCTGACCACCTCTTCTCAACTGATAGCCCAGCCCCGAACCCTCCAGCAGTGTGCTTAGGGGGTTCAAGGCTAAACAAAACCACAGTGGACTCACCCTGAAATATACCACGCTCGATCCTTATCGGTTCACCGTTCTCCCGGATCTGCCGGCATCCTGGATAGCGAAGGACCGTCCTCCATTGCCCCATACACGACTTCAAAAAGGTGCACAGAGTTGTATCCACTTTATACAACTCTAGCACCCTCATGAGCCATGTATGTGGCACCGAGTCTTCGAGCCTTCTTATTAGGGTCATACTCAGAAAAAGTGTACATTTTAAATTTGTAACTAAACTGATAGGTAACGATACTGAGAATCTCCGTCACGAAACTGATGTCATAAGGTATAGTACACATGGATTGGGCGAATAAAACACGTGATTATATTTGGCTAATCAGTCATATAAGTTTGTTTGTTTGTTACCTTTTCACGCCTAAACTACTGAACCGGTCATCCTAAAATTTCGCATATACTTTGTCAGGTGTACAAAAACAGACATAGGGTACTTTTACTGAGGAAAACAACAATAACGTTCTTATGAGAATAGGTGGCGCCACATGTCTTTCGAATCTTGATTTACTTATATTATTATAAAAGCTTGAGGAGTTATGAGATAACAAACACAAAAAAAAACTTCTTTTTTTTAAGTAGGTTACAAGTGTATGAATTTGTATGTGCGCGAACTACCCTCACTTCAAAATCTTTATCCAAATTACGTGACGGTAATAATAATTACAATTTAAGTACTTTTCGTCTTTGTGAACTAAGCTTAACAATTTCTCAATTTCGTAACGTAACGCAAAATAACGAAAATGAGAATAAAATCTGAGAAACTTTAACTTCTACAAATATTTTAAAGTAAACCACGTGTATACTATGTCATCACTGAGCGTATTCGTTAAGATAATACATAAAAATAGAAAATAACATAGTAAGTAAACAAAAAATATAATAAACTTAGCACAATAATAGTCGTTTATCACCCTGAGGATTTTTTTGTAAATCCCTATTCACTTGATAGATCTCGACTTCACGACTACCGAGAAAACGTAAAGGCTGCCGCGACAGTGACTTTCACGTAAGTTATAGTGTCGCCAGAATAGGAAAAAGTATTTATTAAAATAAAGTATTTTTTCCAATATTTCATTGCGTGAACTAACCCTGAGTAACAAAACTTCATAATTTTGGGACAAAGTTATTTAAATAAAAATAAATTCTTCTCTAGATGATTGATGAATATACTTGGTCCTATTTAGTTACTTGATTCATAAAGAATAATATAGCCACAGGTTATGTAAAGTAAAGCTATGAATATTCGTAACAATTCATATCTGAAAATGTGTAATCGTCATTGGGACACGAAAAAAATGTATGGAGAAATTTTTAACAATGTTTTGACATTCAAAAAAAATACTCTTTTAATGAAAATTAAAGTTAAAATAGCATATAAATCTATTCTTTATTACACTAACATAAAAATTTGAGGGTAAAAAAGGAAACATTGTCATAATTTGGATATTTACTTTAATATGAAGTAGTGGGACAAGAAAAGATACCAAATGTACACTTTTTCTGAGTATGACCCTATAATCTATCCAACATGCCGACATATCCCTTCGAGAACGACGAACCTGCTGGTTAATGGCCATATCAATGAGGAGTAGCTCCTTATTATTATTATTATTAATTCAGTTTGTAGGCACAATCAAAGTGTGCCCAGCAGAGGCAGAGCACGAGCAAATCATTCATTCACTGCTAATAAAGCTTTTTGAAATTAATAAGGTTTACTGTAATATTGTCATTATTCAAAACGGCGTGAACGTGAACTTATCCAACTTGTGGAGTCCATCAGTCATCGCGCGCGCCGCGCACACTCGAGCACTGCGCACTGTAATGGAACCACTTTAGTATCGTTATGCATTGTGGCTTTACGTGACGTTGAATTGAATAATTTAAGTAAAATAGTAAAGGAGAATGCCCACGGCGCTATGGACAAATGTACTCAATTCAAAATTGTTGTGTCTTCATCAAATCAACTTTAAAATACTCTATGGCATGTCTAAATACTACCTCAAAAGATTTAACACAAACTACAATGGCATTTCCGAGATATTTACAAAAATGAAATTACTATTTTGAGGTTATGTTCGACCAAAAATTAGTTGAAAAAAGTTATTTAAAAGGGTCTGAATGGGTTTACGGGTGAACTTGGTGTCTTTGAAGCATATTTGTGTAAATCATACTACGTTAAAAAGTCAATGTACATTCTTACCGGTGTTGGTGAGATCTAGACTCGTAAAATGTCCATGATGTTATTCGGAATCTCCGACAACATGTGTCTGCGCCTAAGTGGCGTTAATCTCAAAGAGCAGTTGAGACATTGCATTATAGTCGCACTCACTATGATCACAACACAAAGTCCTGCCTTTAGTAATAAACAACACACATGGTGCAGCGGCGTTAGAAGTATGTTTATTTTCAATGGGCAATAACAGAGAAACTAAAAGGCTCGACTCGAAGCACAACGTACCAAAACCAGCAGAAATAACAGTATTGTATTGATTTTTGATCGATTTCCGTAAACCAGCCAGTGGTATTTCACGAATACAAGTTGGCGCCGATGCCGCCGTTTACAACCACTGATATTAAAAATACCAGCAAAAACATGTGATTTAGAACTCTGTTATTACTTTACAATAATAGATTGAACAGTCAATACAAAATCGATATCATTTTATTTTATGTAGGTAGGTTACATTACCCGCAATAGAAAAAATGGACATCTCTTGTAGGTATTGACAGCCGATAGTAAAAAATGGCGTACTATGACGTCGGAAACATAAAAGTACTAATTATTGTTCAAAAAACTATCCCATTATAAATATCAATCAAAGTCTTTTTAAAAATATATTTGTATTTTAGATATTTCATGCCGTTCAAGATTTTGAGACACAAGTAATAAAACAAGAGTACTGCTCATGGGCAATCTCCTTTTCAAGTGTCGGCGTTTGTGGCTGTGGTGTGTGGCCCGTGTGCGCCCAGCGAATCATCACAGAATTACTACATGATTTGCATAAACATAATTTATAATATGTATGTAGTTATTTAATTGAACATTTAAATAAATTGACACAAATAAATTATTTAGCCGATCTCAAAGTAATATTTAAATACTAAAAATTCAAAAGTTGGAGAGTAAAATCTGTATTTCGTAATTTGACATTCGTATCGTGGCGTGTGGCAGCGGCGAATATTGTATTCGGAGCGACGACGGAGGCAATATCCCAAGCCGCGCCCGCTGAGAGCGGCGCGGCTCCCCGCGGCACACCACTCACGAATAGCTGAATACAGGATTTATTTACATGAAGATTCACTATTATTTAGATAAATGTTTATTTGGATCTCGAAGGATAGGCGGAGAGCGCGCCACGAGCAGTCACGACTGCGACGCAACCATAATGTGTAATAGTAGCGTGTCGGTCCTACTTGTAAACCTATTGAGCCTGACCTGTCCTGTCCGGACTTGTCCATAACGCGCCCTTCGTAAGGGTATCGACATCGGAGTGTAACACTGTAGTCGTTCCCGTCCATCTCAGAGCCCCAAACACTACAGACAGCCAAGTTCACTTACATTATGTTTCCCTTCAATTATTAACAAAAACATTGGAGTAATACAATGTTTATATTTAATCCTGCGATGTGTCACACAGCAAGCAGCAGCCGCGCGCCCGGAGCGGTGCGGCGCGGGTGCGGTGCGGGTGCGGTGCAGGCTGCGGGCGGCGCGGCGAGCGGCCGTAACACAATCAAAATACGAGGCGCGTCGTCTGCTCTGTGCGCGCTCATGAACGAAACCTAACGTTATACTGGACCGGGTATAGTACGCTGAACAAAATAGACGTATATTATTCTGTCATTATTCCGAGTGTCTTTCATTTAGTAAAGTGTCTAAAACTTGCGTTTAGCAGGAAAAATATACAGTGTGCGATTGTTTCTTTTGTCATAGTGTCTAGGTACCTTTTATTTTTGTAATGTTGGTACCTCTGAACTCCGACAGTTATAACTCGACTTGGTAATTATTTTTTTTTTAGTCTGCGTTCAGATTGGTACCGTTTTATCAAAATCTTGTTCTGATAATGGGATCCATGAGGAATTGAAGTAATTCGTCATACATTACAGGCACATGTTGCGATTGTGTATATAACGTAACTCACTACTAGTAAGGGCGGAGTGATAAGTCTGGTAAAAATGAAACAAGGAGACAACTTTATTTAAAAATTATGATTTATTTTTAACCGACTTCTAAAAAAGGAGGAGGTTCTCAATTCGGATGTTTGAATTTTTTTTTTTGAAGTGAAAACTTCTTTAGCGGCGTTGAGCACTTTTTCTGTAATGGGTATAAAATCTTAAACTCGCGTCAGGACACGTGCGCGTCAGGACACGTGACCTGATCGAAAAAGCGTAAGACGGATGGAGAGTAGACAGCTATCCCCTCTCTACGGCGCGGCGAAAATGTATGCCTGGGCCTACTGTTTCGTTTAGACAGCGCGAATGTTCGTGTATGTTAAACGTAAACGTAAACGTAAACGTTAATAATCAAGTTTTCACTTCTGCCGGCACTCCCGGAGTGCAACCCGTTTTTTTTTTTTTAGGTTTGTTCGCGCTTAACTCCGTTGTTTGCCAACCGATTTCAAAAATTCTTTTTTTGTTGGAAAGGTTATACTTTCCAAATAGTCCCATGAAAATGTTATCGAAATCGGACAAAAATATGTCACTAAAAATTAACAAATAAAATTTTTTTTTGCAAAAAAAAAACCGACTTCAAAAAAAAGCACTAAAAAGTTAAAAATAATACTATAACCTACCTATATTAATAAACCTAACCTAACCTACGATTAACCTATACTAAAATTTTACAATTTTTTGGAGTCGGTGCCATACGGTTGGATATAATATCCTCGGTCTTGGCACCGACTCCAAAAATTTGTTAAATTTTAGTATAGGTTAATCGTAGGTTAGGTTAGGTTTATTAATATAGGTAGGTTATAGTATTATTTTTAACTTTTTAATGCTTTTTTTTGAAGTCGGTTTTTTTTTTTGCAAAAAAAATTTTTTTCAACGTAATTTCCATCTAACTCAATGCACTTCATCCAGCGTTTCTCAAACTTTTCGATCCCTTTCGTAAAGTACGACTTAGGCAACCCTTCGAAATAGGCATTGGTTTCGAGCATGATCTCCTCGTTGGAGCTAAATCTTTTTCCACCGAGGCATTTTGTTTAAATTCGGAAACAGAAAATAGTCGCAAGGGGCCAAATCTGGCGAATATGGTGGGTGAGATAGCAACTCATGTAATTTGGCCATGGCAATCGCGCAGGTGTGCACTCGTGCGTTGTCTTGGTGGAAGAGGATTTTCTTCTTAGCCAAATGCGGTCGTTTTTCACGTAAAATTTGGTTAAATTGGTCCAATAAATTGGCATAATATTCGCCATTGATCGTTTTACCCTTCTCTAGGTAGTCAATATGGATTACCCCACGTGCGTCCCAGAAAACTGTAGCCATCACCTTATTGGCAGATAAAACTTGGCTTTGGCCTTCTTCGGAGCTGGTTCGCCCCTAGCAATCATTGTTCCTTGGTTTCTGGTGTATGGTGGTGGATCCACGTTCCGTCTACCGTTATACACAGTTACTTTCAGGTCGTTCTTAAACCGAAAACCATAAACTCGATCATCAAACTCGAAACAATTGGGACCATTTTTTATCAAAAATAACAAAAAAAAACAGCTATTCAGTACATTTTATACTATTCTATACAGTAGCATCACTTGTGCTTGTACGACCACACCGAAAATCCGTAAACCATTTATGAATCATTTTAATCGACGGAGCAGAGTCCCCATAATATTTATCAAGCCTTTGTTTCGGTAATAGTTTTTTGCGCAAAAAATTATGTTTAATCAACACTCGAAATTCACTTTTCTCCATCTTTGCGAAAATGCGTTCATCAAATGTTTTTATTTAATGGCTCTCAAAAAAAAAACTAACCGGCGGTACTGGCAGAAAATTTAAATATAGTCCCTCAAAAGAGTTGTGAACAAGGAGGTTAAATGCAATTTGCGATAATTTAATTTCAAAATAGATTTTTACCAGACTTATCACTCCGCCCTAGTACTATCTTCATTATCATCAAATCCTTAAGGCAACCTAACTTAGTTAGTTCTAAGTTCTAACTTATTTACTGCCTACCTACTTGCGAATGAACGAATTGCAAAGCTGCGTAATTGTAAGTCCCGATTCATTATAATAACACAGGTTATTTGCCCCTATGATATGAACGGACTCGTGACACGATACTTGTACCCTCACGGACCGGACGAGCGATTTTTGTTACACATTGGAAAAATTCACCTTCATTTTGCAATGTTCTGTGCATATTCAGTTTGCACGACAGTGCCATAGCGTTCCAATCGAGAGATAATAAGAAAACACAGCGCAGTAGATAGTTATCTGGAAGCAATTGCATGCAGATTACATTCGTGCCTGACGATGTTACAAAACAAACAATCCAGAGCCAGCGCATAACGCGAAGCGACGTAATTACTTGGCAACAAAGACATGCCGCTATAACTAACCGTATTGGGCGCGAGCAGTTAAAGTTAAACTTTCGTTTAGATAGGTATCTGGTGCGCGCGGTTAGTGCAGCGCGGCACGGCATGCGCCCCTACTACGGACACTGAATACCACTCGCTTGCACTACTTTTATGTTGCTTGCTGCACGCACAAACGATATATTTATTATATTGTAGTATTCTTCGGGTAACGACAAAATCTCTAATATTTTTACAACATATAACAACGGGAGCTATAATTTTATTTAATATAACGATTAGTTAATATAATAAACGATTGATATAATTTTAAAATAACTAATTTTTATAAGCATAACATACATTAAATATAAAATCGTTTGATATACCACTCAAAAGATACAACATTTATTTGACATACCACTCAAAAGATATAAAACTTATTTCTGGGTGGAAAAAAAAAATCACCACGAAGGCTAACTCGGGAGGGAAGCTCCGCTCCGCTTCGCTTCGCTCCCGCCTTAGCCTTCTAACCTAACCTATCCGAGTCGGGGTACTCTGAGTCGGAGTGTTAGCCATCATGACGTTTTACGTTAGACCAAATGATTTTCGATTACATAAACGTTATATCAAACAACGTTATACTAAACAAGTTTTAGAAAAAATAAATGTTACATGTAAAGAAATTATATCAACAGTTAGTATATCTCACGATAATTATATCTTATGAACGATAATAAAATAAAATTGGTTTTGTTGGTTTCTTCTCCGACTTACAGAAACACTTTTGAGCTCACTTTGTCAACCTTTACTTTACGAAGTGGTATCCATAGAGCGACTTGTATTTAGTCAAGTTTATTTATTTAACACATTATTTATTTAAACTTTACAAACAACCAAAAGTACAAAGGCGGACGTAATGCCATAGGCATTCTCTAGCAGTCAACCGAGAGTGATGAAGAGTTAACATGGCAGGTGCAATTTATTGTAAAACAACCAAATAGATAAATTCGATTATTAAACTTTTTCTTATACTTACAAAATGCATCAGCAATTTACAAAATAATATAAAATTACAATACCTAATTATCTAATTTGTTTTCCCCTTAAATAGACGGAAACACGCAGAATTATATTCATCTGTGAATTTGTTTCAAAGCTCGTCACTGTTTACAGCTAATATCAGAACATTGTGAACACAACTTCAAAGCGATTCTATTAATTCTATAAACCACAACGTTTGCTGCTGTATGAAAGCCGCGCTACAGCGCAGCTACGAGTTATTTATTGAGACACGTCAATGTAGTTGTTACGTAGTCCGTGCAGGTACTCATACGTGCTAGGTACACAACAGCACAATATAGAGCACGTGCCTACCTCGCGCGGCTAATGGATTTCCGATATAAATATTATTTCGGCGGCGAATTGAATTCCGATTGATGTCGATTGATGGGCTGTGTGGGGCCGGATGTGTACCCAGCACACACGCATTCCTATAATAAAACTTTATATCAACACGTTACTGATGAGAATTTGTGTATGTCATTTAACTGTGTAACAGTTGTATGTTCCCTGAACTGTATTCATTGTAGACGGACTGGACACAGCGCTCGATGTACGACACAGAGCGCTGCTGAGCTGAATCACACAGAGGGAAGTGTATGAATATTGAAGAAATCCCCTCGCCTGCACCAAAACCGTTGAGGCAAAGCCGCAGGCAGGTGACGTGCAACATAATAAAAATATGGTGTGGTTCCAGGATTCTCAATAAAAACATTATACAGCATTTATGAAACACGTCAACCTCGGATTTCAATGGAATTAGTTGAGTGTATCAATGTTACATGAGTGTTACATGTATTACTATGTACAGTGAGCGCGTAGTGCGCGGCGCTTTTAGTCGTGGTCATTGATCAACACGTGTCAAATGAGCCATATGAGATTGCGTCGTCCGCGCCCGTAGCCCAGCCGCGCGCTACGTACTACTCGCGACACGACACATCGATCTCATCGGGGTCTACAACACCTACGGTTAAAAATGTTTGCCGTCACATGTGCTGCTAGAGGAAGGTTCGTAATTCCTGAGCAGTTCGCATTGGTCCAATACGTAAAAGTGTACGATGATAACTTTTGAAAAAAAAGACCAATATCATATTATTTGCAAAAAGGTGCAGTTCTTTCACCAACTGAGTATTGGACAAACTGGTCAAGAGCAAGTGGGGCTCACGCAATTAGGGTTCAAAACCAAACTACACCGGGCAGTCTATAGAAAGGCCACTAAACTCACGTAATTACTGTATGTTATGTGATAAGATTAAGTGCATGGATCGTATCATGGGTCTTCAACCATAGTATATTGAAGACGTCTCTGGGGTCCCGAAATTTTAAAATCGTCTTTTTAGAACACCTTGTGGTTTGGTTGTCGTATCTTGCAATGCTACTCTTACTTATTTATTGAAAAAAAAAATGAGTTTTCGCCAACAAAATCCACCTAGTGGCAATAACAACAACCATTACTGTTTTCCATTAATATTCAATGAATGTAAGTACCTAAGTACAGTTTTGACTTATATTATGATTTTATTATAATGTATCTAAATTACTGGTTTGTATATATTAACATTAACCGCACCATTTCAAGGGTAAATGGAGAAATAATTACTTTAACCGGTCATTATCAATAGTTCTCAAAATCCGAACATGTTATTTACAATTACTTAAAGGCAAACACCTTATCCACAAAACAAAGAAGGAAAAGTATGTGCGCTCGGGGACCCCGTCAGGAACCATGACCCGTATGAATTAAAACAAAAAATAAGTTTTGAGGAGAGAACATTGAGGTTACAAGTTCCTTGTCAGAGTTTAGAGTGCTTGCAACAAACAATAGACCAAAAAAAAAAGACTACAAAGGTTACCGATGCGCCACGGGGCCCACGGGCAGCATCCCGTGGGCCCCGTGGCGCAACGCAACCGCGCTCAGTGGAGGCTCACGGGAAGGAGACGCGGCGTGTCGCGCTCACGGGCACCTCTCCGCCTCTCCGCGCACTCTTCGCTGATTGCTAGTTAAGGATTCATAACGTTTACCGCACCGAGAGGGCTGGTGCGAGCTGGCGCAACAAAAGAATGAAGGAAGGAGTTTGGAGGGGAGGCCTTTGCCCAGCTGTGGGACATATTAGGCTAGCTAAAACAAACAAAATTATTAATAGTTACCGCTTAAAGTGATTCATGCGTTGGTTTATATCTATAACTAGCACTTTTCCCGCGACTTTGTTCGCGTGATTTTTCTTACGGATCCCTATTTTTTCTAAAATAAAATATAGCCTATGTTACTCGCAGATAATGTAGCTTTCTAATGGTGAAAGAATTTTTAAAAGCAGTCTAGTAGTTTTTGAGTTTATCAATTACAAACAAACAAAAATACAAAGTTTTCCTCTTTATAATATTAATACATACGAGTATATATAGTGTAGATTAGGGGTAATTATGAATGGGTGAATTGCGCAAGCAAAAAAAATACACGGCAAACCTGAGAACGGTAGTGCAATGTGCTGATTTTTAATTTTATATATTTTTTCTCAACAAAGTAAGTACTTCTCTACCTTGGCAAAAAAAATCATTGATTTCTACCCTCTAATATACCAAAAAAAAAATTACAAAGTGTTATTTTATCATCACGGTGGCCTGTCCTGAACCCAATTCTGCTCATAAAATACCTTCCCCTGCAAATACATTCGAAATATGGATTTAAATCGATGTTGTTATCATTAAATTATAATATATTCGATCAGATAAAACTATTTTTGTTTGTTTATCTTCTTTCTCATGGATTTGACAGGCAGTCAACTTTTGTCCGGAAAAATGTTATCATTTCAGAGGACAGTAAGTTTTAGTAGAATAGCCATGTCAACATTGCGTTATCACGCCCTTCTCACCTTTCCTCACTTCGGATCAGTCCGGCTCAAGCTCTCGGCGCGAACGCACCGGTCCCAACTTCTTGCGGTTTCCCGCCAAAAAAGAAAGTTTATCATTTCAGTAACATGGGGACAAAAATAGTTTCATTTCGGTGGCTGTTATAACTATGAATGAATTATTATAAATTATGAATGAAATTCTATCATTTCGGTGGTCATTTTTATCATTTCGGTAGACACTTTTCATTTCAGTGGACTCTTAAAAATTCATCCTTAAATATTTATGTAGGTTTTGATGAAATTTGATGTCCACTCACGGACAATGTTATAAAATAGGCTAAAGTTTTATTTGTCACTAAAAATATGTAGATAGCATTGGAATAAAAAAATCTCACCGAAATGACAAATAAAAATCTCTTGTTGAAATTCACCCGAATACTGATACTAACCGTAACATAATATATTTGAGGTCGGGAACATTCGGGCGAGCCTAATTGGTTGATTATTGGTCCGCGAAACAGATTGCGAGGCACCACATTTCAATTGAACTAATGCGAGTCCCGTGTTCATTAGTGTTTGCATACGACTCGCGATCTGTTCTACACCGCGATACATGGTCGGATGACGTTAGCTGGAGACGTCCACACAAGCGCAACTCGCCGCACAATATTGTTTAAACTGGTATGTCAACATTAAACAAACGGCATCAATATGTAAGTACCTATGGCTAATTATTATTTGTTAAACTTACTTATTATTATTAAACATATTTATTGATTACTTTTAACCAATGTATGTATTCAAAGTTAAAGTCAAAGTCAAATCATTTATTTAATTAGGCCATTATAAGGCACTTTTGAACGTAAAAACACAGTACCTACGTAAACCTCAAAATTCGCACACGACGCACAGTGTTCTGTGACTGCAATAGACTGATATGGAGAGATAGATTTTGACAGTTTAAACAAAATCCAATTCAGAAATTGTAAAGCAAAATTATCAAAGCAACTTTGCTATGACCAATACTGCAGGCACTATTATAAAAAGTTAAAATCGCAAATATCTTAAAGTATCCACTAGATCCTGAGCTGCTTTTTTTTTCATAGGTAGTTATAAAGCTGAAGTATTATCAGCATACAATAGTTCGTGCGAAAACTGCGTGCTTTTCGAAAAAAAAAATCAAAATCAAAAATCGTTTTTTTTTTTAAATCTTCTAAACTGTTACCAATTTTTATTTTATTTAAAGCCTTAAGGGCTCATAATTGAATGGCACATCATACTAAAAATAAATAGTTGTAAAAAAAACAATAACAAAGTAAATACAAAATATTTTTCATTTTTCGGTCCCTCCGGAACGGCGAACTTTAAGTATTTTTTTCTCGAAAACTATCCACATTCGAATAGGGGTTACTTCTAGACAATTACTCAGTATAACTAACTACGTCAATCTGCGGGGTCAGTTAAAAATGTCCGGTCCGAGGGGTTTTTGGAACACTGTGCGACGTCGAAGTGACAATCAGTTTTCTTTGTAGATTGCTACTCCACTTATGACCGCTACTGTACTTACCTACTAGTGGAAGGGATCATGCTGAAAATGAAACACATTAATTTGCTTGTTAATTTAAATTTTGTAAGAAAGAAGACACGAATGTTCTATGACAAAATAACGATTTAATGAAAAAAAATATTTTATACTAGCGACCCGCCCCGGCTTCGCACGGGTGCATGTATTATACATATAAACCTTCCTCTTGAATCACTCTATCTATTAAAAAAAACCGCATCAAAATCAGTTGCGTAGTTTTAAAGATCTAAGCATATAATAGGAACAGACAGACAGGGAAAGCGACTTTGTTTTATACTATGTAGTGAAGATGTGTTAAGTAATTATAGTGAAACATTTTTACATGGAATGTTGATTTATGAAATGATACATTTGTATTTTGTTGCTTGTTGCCTGAACATTAGTTGAATACCTGTCGCACTTTCAAAGGGGAACCCTTTGTGGTATATCTGTTTGCACCCTGTATCTAAATTTTATTGTTCAAAGTCCAATTCATAGTATTAGTGAGTCGAAGTATGCAAAGTGGCTATATATCGTTTCGGGACGTATTGCTTCGCTGCTCCGGCTTTGCAGCGCCTCCGCGCGTCCCCGGGCATGCCCTATTCCTCGGCGGCACATTAATCAAGTCTCTGGTTCGATTTCCTCGGTCGGCAGTCGGTACAGCTTTATCACCTCTTTCGGCTTCACCAGCCAGCGTTGAACTTTTTATCCTACGTGATGTTGTCCTGAACTTTGACAGCGATGTCTTATGGAACACGAACTGAATAATAATGAGATATAGCACAATAGTCTCTAGAGTTATACCAGTGTTCGGAGACAAGATTATTGCGATACTGTGGTTCCAAACACATGCTTGAGGACAGCATACATATGCAGTGCCGGTTTTAGCACTACCAGCGCCCTGGGCGAGATTTCTAAGGCGCCCCCCCCATCTGCCATTCAAACCTATACCTTTACGAAAGAAAAAAAAGGGAGAGAATGAAAAAACATTTTGTAGAAAAAATCTAAAAAAAAAACTTTTCTAGAGTGTTGTCCCCTTACTCCCCTTGTTTCGCAGAAAGATATTTCATAGAATTTTATTTCGCAGATAATGTTTCATAGAATATTCGGTTCTTGTATCTTTATTTCGAATATTATTGTTTCAAAGACTATTTACTTATATTAAACATATTGAAAACATTAAAATAAAAACAATCCCCTCCTCCACCCCAAACCCAAAATTTTAATAGTGGTGCTGCTCTCATATAGTCTTCTAGGGGGGAGTGAAATTTCAGTTATTTTTCGCCTAAGACGCACCGTTTTCGAGAAAAAATACATAGAAGCCTCCGCTGTCCTAGACAGTTCAAACTTTCACAGATGATGTATTCCTGCTGCCGCTATAACAACAAATACTAAAAAACAGAATACACGAATCGAACGAGCCCAAACTCGACGGGGTTGTGTCGTTCTATTACGCAATTCCTATGGCCACCTTCCAGCTCCATCATCAGACCCTGGTTACCATCTAGGATCAAAGTACTCGTCAAGTCGAATCAAACGAGCCCAAACTCGACGGGGTTGTGTACCTAGTTCTATTACGCAGTTCCTATGGCCACCTTCCAGCTCTATCATCAGACCCTGGTTACCATCTAGGATCAAAGTACTCGTCAAGTCGAATCAAACGAGCCCAAACTCGACGGGGTTGTGTAGTTCTATTACGCAGTTCCTATGGCCACCTTCCAGCTCCATCATCAGACCCTGGTTACCATGTAGGATCACAGTACTCGTCAAGACGAATCAAACGAGCAATGCTACCCTATGTTATGTTTGAACAGAAAAATATTTGAAAAAAACTTGTTTTTTTTTTCAAAATTTCAAGACATTTTGAGAAAAATTCGAATGATTCCCGTTTTTTCCCAAAGGATTCTGTCTGCGAATTTTTCAATGTAACATGTGAAAAAACGGAAAAAAACCACAAATTGTTTTTTTTTTCGTGAAAGAAACAAATTGTTTTTTTCAGCATTTTCAACGCTAGTCCGAACAGGCTCTCACGCCTATTATCACCATCGAGGCGATCCGGCCGGTGCTGGCGGACTGGCTCGGAAGAAGGTACGGCTCCCTGACGTTTCGGGTGACGCAGATGCTCTCGGGGCATGGCTTCGGGAAGTACCTGTCTCATAAACAGGGAGCCAGACGCCCGGTGCCACCACTGCGTGGACTGCCTGGAGGGCACGGCGCGGCATACGCTGTCAGAATGTATGGCCCGGGAGGAGCCGCGTCGTGTCCTCATCTTTGAAGTAGGCAGTGACCTGTCGCTGCTGGCCGTCGTCGCTTCGATGGTCGGCAGCGAAGGGTCCTAGGACGCGGTGGCCTACTTCTGCGAAACACTTATCTCGCAGGACTCGCTGCGGAAAAGAAAAGAGATATTACGACCTCTCTCCCGGCCCGCAGCAGGCGCCCCAGGCGTCGGCGGCGCCCTCTTCCGGCCTCCCTAAATGGGCAAGAGGCGACGGACTTGGGGACTCCATCAACCGAACCCAAGGTGGTGGTGCGTAGTGTTCCACGCGCGCCCCTCTCTGCCGTCGCGGGTCGAGTTAAACACCTCCCTCCCCTCCAGACCTGAGGTGGCCCGCGGAGGAGGGCCAGCACCAATCGGGAATCGCAGAAGGAACGTGAACCCGGCCTAAGTGTGGGAGGGGAACACCGGGGTCGCTTTCAAGCAGTAAGAGTCTGACAGACCCCTTCGACATCCAAGAGGATTTTCCACCCCGGGAACAAAAAAAAAGTCGCATGGTTTCGGCGATAAGATTTGTCAAGTAATTCCTTTACGTTCGGGTTCAATGGGGTCATGTTATTCGGTGATATACTTTTCGAAATCACGAAGCCTGAGCTAAGCGTGTTCCGCTTCGTCAAAAATAAAGCCAACTCTTTTTAAATTAAATTTTAAAAAGAGATAGATAATGTAACGTGTCTTGTTTGTGGCCGCTTCCCGGTAAAATGAACAACAGTGTTAGTGTTCCGGCCGAACGCTGAGTTCCACTCTAGTGTTGTCACCTTAGCGATTTTGTCGCTAGGCTTTGAGAATTTACAAGTACTGACTCAACGAGCGAGCGGCCCTAAAGGGGCGCCTGTGGCGCCCCTTTAGGTCCGGCGCCCGGGGCGGTCGCCCTACCTCGCCCTACCCTAACGCCGGCACTGTACATATGGCTGGCGCGACTTCTGTCACAAGATCAAATAACAATATATCTAAGCCTTCTAAAAGATGTTAGTAAAATAGAGAAGTACCTATTAGGATATTAATCTTGTTCAATAGTACATTGTGCGCTAGGAGTATCAGTCATATGGGTATTAACCTACGAATTACGATGAATATTTTAATATCTCTCTCATAAGTGCGCGTATGGCAGGATGATACAAATGGATGGCGTCGTAAAGGGCCCGCGCGCACCGTGCGGATGCTGCTTAATATACTTTAGTTATCATTATAGAGAGAGGGTGGGCGAACATTGGCGCTCCATTGTTAGCCGATATAAGGCACTTTACAATATCTACAACTAGTAGATACTCGTACATCGGGTGGGTTAGGTACTTGACATAATTATGGGTTACGGCACTAGCGTGTAAAAGGCACGTTTAATCATTGAGGAGTCGACCGTTGCTCGGAATGTTTGTTTGTTACAAAATAATGTACCTCACTAACAGTATCAGTATCAGTGTGTGACGCCCGATTTTAGTTATAAGGAAATGTTACAGGTACACCTACCCAAGAACTCTTAGCAGAACAATAAAACATTGTGCGGCAGGGGACCCCAGTCACGAAAGTTCTTGCATTTAAAATCTCGATACTCGCACGCACACACACACGTGTATTTAAAAAAAAAGAGGCAGAGAAAGAGTAAGTAAGGTCGCTTGGAGGAGGCATAACGTTTTTTTCGTTACGTGACGATTTCTGTCAGTTAACTCCTACCGCAAGGCTCGTTAAGGAAAATAGTTACTGTTAAAAAAAAAAGATTAACCCTCTACTCGAAAAGAAAAAGATGATTCGAATCTCTCCCAACAAATCAAAAGCGCCTCCGAGGCCACACTTGGAAGCTTTACGCGGTGCGAGCCCCGCGCCGACTCGTGGACGCTCGCAGCTTGCCGCCGCGCTCTGCGCTCCCTCGGGCGAATGAAACTTTAACCGACACACTCGAGGAAGTGCGCCGACACACCTGAGCAACAACACGCGTTTTATCTTTAAGTAGCCAATCAAAGGTGCCCTAATTTCCCTCGAGGTGGTGCGTCAAGGAGCTTTTTAATTTGTTGCACGTCGCTGCGTGAGCGCGGAGTAGGCGCCGACCCTCGTAACTCCGCGATGGATGAAGATAAAAAACTGCAAGTTACTTCCCAAAGTTGGTGTAGAGTTATACACAGATCTGATACCGAGTTGGAAGTAAAAGCGGGTCGCGTTCGTGCGCTTATCTTTACGTCCGCCATCGAGCGCCGCTTGTAAGTGCTTCTGTATGTTGATTTCTTCATTGTCATTTACGACAATGTTATTTTGAGTGTAGTTTTATGGAGTTGTTCGCCATTCTGTGTTATACATCATAGTAACTTGCACTGGCTACGCTCAGTTTTATTTGCGTTGTTATCAAAACGGAACACGACGCTGTGCTGCAAGCGGGCTGGCAATGGCTCGGCGGACACTGTAGCAGACAGTGTACTTGTTTACCGCTCAATGTCCTCCCGCTGTCTTCCTTCGTTGTGTCGATGCTCTATAGGTACACAATTACACATATACATGCAAATCATTATAAGTATTTCAGTATAACAAACTGACATTGTTTTCGGCCCTCACGAAGGATAGATTACAGCTCATTGAATGAGAGCTTGTAGTTATTATATAGAACGTATATTCAACGATACTCTGATCGCCGTCAATCGGACATTCCGTAAATAATAAAAGAGTAGTTGCCAATCGGCAATCGCTCGGAACATGTAATCTAGCGCTAGTGATGTACGAGTGAATGGTCGCGCTCGATGTATCGATGCTCGGCTCGTCGATACATCGTTACGTGCAGCGCGGCGCGTCACGTAATCTATCGGCGTTTACTGTTACCGGAAACTTTATTAAACTGACTATACATATTTTGTAAAAGGATTTAAAACGGCGTATATTGGCAAAGTGCGCAGCTTTTGAGTTCAACGTTAACATTTTGCATTTAAATGTTTAGTGGAGCAATAGCCCATTCTACTTATGTATCGGGCGGGACACCGCAGGTTAGCTGTGATCTTTTGAGAACGTTAAAACCACGTCTTCGGGCTTAAACTTAATACAATAGGCTTTTTCCTTCTTGATTCCCAGATTATGTTCTTGTAGGCTGAATCTCCCGCGCACGCGTCCACTTAAGCCCCCCTCAGCACTGTACACGCTCTGACTGGCTTAGTCATGTCCTAACTTATCTCAGTAGTTTTTAGTTCCTTTAAGCATAACATAACATAACATTGTTTCAATATAAAAAACGAACGGACTTGGCAGCCCGCCACGAGGGCTAACAAGAATTTAACAAATTACTCAAATTATACTTATACATTATATTATTCTTTATATTTATATTAGGAATCCGATATCGATATCAGCGTTTAATTTTGATTAAAGCATCCTAAGAAGTTCAAAACTCCTACAGTCCTTACTATCCGCCATCATATCATAATACATGGTGTATATATGATATGATGGCGGATAGTAAAGACTGTCCCCACTCGATCGTGACCTACCTTTCAATACATATTTTTGTCGGGCAGTGTCGTAAATTGGCACATGACGGGCGACAGTCCATGAATAATATTGCTCAAATAGGTTGGCGTGCGGATTAACCGGCGCTGACGTCGTGGCCAGCGCACGAGCAGCCCCCGACAGTGCCCCGCGTGCCACCGGGGCTGTGCGGTCATCATGAATATTACAACAAATCTAACAATCATTTGCTCTTACATATAAAAAGGACACGTAAACTGTCTGGATTTATTGTGTAATTGAAATCTATGTCAAAATATTATGTCTTTTGTACACCACTTTTTCCTGTGTTGTGCCAAATCGTGTTGAAAACAACAACCAATTAAACAATCACAATAATTACCAATCTGCAACTCAGAAGGAATCAGAAAGTCTCATCCAACTATGTGACGGCATTCACAACACTACTGGGACGACAGCGCGACTGCTTGCAGCCGATGTGATAAGTAGCATCGCGAACACGATGTTCGGCTTGATCGTCAACAATGCGCAACACTGTCGTCACAGAACAACATTGTTGTCATTGTTAATGAAACCTGACAGAAGCCGGGAGTAGAAGTCAAAGTCAAATCATTTAAGGTAAACGCAGGTAATAACGACCCCCCTAAGGCAATTTTAAAATCAACAATTTTTTTTTAATATAAGTACTGGTTCCTCTAAAGATTGATAGTTTAATTTAATATGCTAGTGTTATGTATAAAAAATGTATTTACTGAATCAAATACATTTAAATAAAGGATTATCCTGTAAAAAATAATTTACAAAGTGACTTAGTCGATTGTTGCTATTACCGACCCATAAAAACGGCTGTGAAGCTATTAACGATTTTTCTGCAGCTATTCCCGATCGTGTATGAGAGAAGGCCTTTTTCCAGCAATGGAATGTATAAGCTAGTGATGATCTCTCTACCCTACCTCTACCCTACCTCTGCCCTACCTCTGCCCTACCTCTGCCCTACCTCTGCCCTACCTCTACCCTACCTCTGCCCTACCTCTGCCCTACCTCTGCCCTACCTCTGCCCTACCTCTACCCTACCTCTGACCTACCTCTACCCTACCTCTGCCCTACCTCTGCGCTACCTCTGCCCTATCTCTGCCCTACCTCTGCCCTACCGCTGCCCTACCTCTACCCTAACTCTGCGCTACCTCTGCCCTACCTCTACCCTACCTCTACCCTACCTCTGCCCTACCTCTGCCCTACCTCTGCCCAACCTCTGCCCTACCTCTGCCCTACCTCTGCCCTACCTCTGCCCTACCTCTGCCCTACCTCTGCCCTACCTCTGCCCTACCTCTGCCCTAACTCTGCCCTGCCTCTGCCCTGCCTCTGCACTACCTTGCCCTACTTCTGCCCTACCTCTACCCTACCTCTGCCCTACCTCAGCCCTACCTCTTCCCTACCTCTACCCTACCTCTGCCCTACCTCTGCCCTACCTCTGCTCTACCTCTGCCCTACCTCTACCCTAAAATCAGCTAAATCATAAAAGTAAGGTGAGAAACTAAATAATCTATATACGATCAGTAATAGCTTCTTATAGTTGCTATTGCCGACCCTCATGGGTCGGTAATAAAGTATGTAAGTATAAACATAAATTGTATTACCGACTCATAAAAAAATGGTTATTTTAATTTAATTGACCTTCGGACTATAAAATAGATTATAATTGATTAATGTCACAAAAATATGAACAAATGCACACTGTTTTAAACACAAAAACAATGATTTATTACTGATACTATTCAATATCGATCCTCGAAAAATATCATAACTTTGGTTAAATTGACAACGCTAAAAGGTAAAAACTAGACAAAAAAGTTTAGTCGCTAATAGATTTTTATAAAGACTGATAGCTTAGATTTAAACTGGTCCATAAAAATACTTGTGTTAGTGTGATATAATAATAACATAAAAGAAAAATAAAACGAAAAGTTACTTTGCTGCCATTGCCGACTTATGGGTCGTTGATAGCTGCCACGACTAAAACTGATGAAGCTAACACCGTCCCATTTTAATTTAAAGTTTTATCGTTTCAAATTACTTTTTATTAATAAAATGTCGTAAGAAATCAAGAGTTGACACTTAAATGAATACATTTACTAATATAAGATAAAGTATAGACGTCATTTGTTTGTATAAATGTCTTAAATAGAAAAGTCACGTACTTACTTGAAGGAACAAGGGAACAGTACTACACGCCCTGCGTCCACGCTGCCCGCAGTAATTAGCGTATTTTATCTGTTTTTTGCACAGCTACTCACAAAAACGTAAAAGTATACGATGCTCAAGGAATAAACGCGTGTGTAACTTTGCCTACTATAGCTAAAATAGTTCTGGAAACGTAAAGATTTCGAATTACTTTTATAGGTCGGTAATACCTGCAGATTTTCGATGGGTCGTTGATAGCTGCGTTTACCTTATTTCAATTAGGCCATTATAAGGCACTTTTGAACGTCATTACAAGAAAAAAAATAGAATTGAATCTAGTTGCCCCTTCCAAAAGGTACTTAGTTTTGTATGGAGAAGAATGGGCAAGAAACTCCATACGTACTCTTTTAAGAACAACAAGCAGTAAAAGTATAAATATCATGTCAGAAAGTATTATGAATATGATGCTCGCTCAAGAGGCGCGCCGCACGAGAACCAGTGGTCCTCGGTTACCGCGCGAGTGCTTCGGCCGGCGGCGGCGCGGTGCGGCGGCAGCGCGCGAGTGCTCCGGCCGGCGGCGGCGCGGCGGCGGCGCCCGAGCGCGGCGAGTCAGCCACTCGCGTTAGTACAATGTCGCAGTGTCAGGTTATTGCTCAGGATGCAGCATAGTTCGTGCGCGTGTGTGCTCTGCTTTGTTCACGTTTTATACAAGTTTAACTTGCTGTCTCACACGAACCGTCTGAAAGTATTGACGGTGCATCAATCCGGAACGCGGAGTCTTTAGCAACGACTACAACATAGTTTACAACATAAAGTGCAACCATCTTTGGCGCAGAGCTTTAATAGTAAGTAGTGTCACACTGTCACACGAAAGAGTAGTGTCACACCAGCAGCACACCGCGCCGTGCTGTGCCGCACCGCATCGCCGCAACACTTGTATCAACTTCGGCTCGAAATTCAACACTTCCCCTCCCTCTGCCCTCACTTACGCTGTGTACCCCCCCCCCCCCGCGACTACTACACAAAATACCCATTTGTTATAAAATTAAATCGTACAGAACGAAGCACACTAACCGTCGACTGCTAAAATTACTTTAGTTCAGTCTGTCGCACAGCTGATTGTATTTCGGTTACGACAATAAAATATCTGGTTATCTGAGAACGCTTCGCCGAGCAAGCAATCTCCCGCCGAACACAATACACCAAGATTGTTTTACATGTGCACAAAATGCACAGCTTAAGAAAACTGCGGCTCATGGAGTGAGCAGCGGGCAGGGACGCGCGAATATGGTGCAACTTGTGCAATAATAAGACTATAACGTATCGAGCAGCTATGGTCCGGCGGCGTCCGCTGCGTAACGGCCCGTAGCCGGCCGCCGTCGCGCCTCGTGAATAATTTCCCGGCGAGCGGCGAAGGTGCGCGTTAATAACCATCGCTCGACGCTTAAAACTCCGCAACTACAATTTACAAAACGGAACGTCCGACGGAGAATTGAAAGTTGTACCGTTAAGCCGGCTCCGGCGGCAGCGCGCGGCGCGACGACGGGAACTATTGTTCTAAATGAATCTTAACTTTGCAATTTAGCACGCGGCTGTGGCCATTAAACTCTTTAAGGAAGCGGACTAAACTTCGATTGCCTGTTAACGTTCATAAAGGAGGTCCAAGCGGCTCGCCGAGAGTACGCCGCGCCGTGCCCTTCACCCCCAGCGACTGCTCAAGCTCAGAGCTCGCTACAACTACACTAGATCCTATCTCCCGAAAATGATTTACACTTGTTTGTAATGCAACACATACGATACGTTGTGAATAGCCTCGTTCATGTTTATTTTATTTATTTCCACAAGTGTTCCGTTTGTCACGGACACCAATAAGTTTCAACTGAAAGTACTCGGCTCACATTGCAAGTCAGTGAAATGCCGAGGCGTCATCGTTGCGTACCTACTCATGCAGGTTCGTATCCCGGGCAGGGCCGGTGCTAGCAGTACACCTGCATTTGTTTCAAGCGCCGCGGCTCCTCGCACACGTCTGCACTCCGCTGTTCTTAGGACAATTCCACATCCACGTCAGTATGTCGTTCTCGTAAGTCACTCGTAGTGTTCCACCGCGCCGCGCGCCGGGGCATCCGCACACTTATTTCTTGCACAAATAACGGAACATATCCTGCAAGATCTTAATTTTAAGACTTCAACAAAACCCGTCTTACATATCTACCTGTACCTAACACATATGTTATTATTAACGTGCAGTGAGCGTTAAGATAGACCTAGGCATTTTATAAGTCATAGTCACAGTGCACGCTGCGAAAACTGTTTGGAGCTCAACAATTATTTCAAGTGTTATCTTCAACTGCCGATCAAGGTAATGGCCGACGATTACAATGTTTGGCATGTTCGACACTGAACCACCTGTATTAAACGCAAGAACGAAGGCAAATGTGCATAATACTTTATTTTTAGAACACGTGCAGTATTTCTGCGGTGGGATTTCACCCGTCTGCGTCCTCCGTGCCGCACCGCACCGCGCCGCACCGCACCGCACCGTTCCGCTCCTCGTCGCGCGGTGCTTTGAGATTGGTTTTCTCTTATAAGACTTTTCCAGAATACGGGATTACCATTTTTCTACCTTCCTTTATATTTACACTAGCAATTCGTCCTGGATTTGTGTAAGAGCTATATGCATGTCTTAGTCAAAGGACAGAATTCGAGATTTACTTTGCACTCGCATCCTCCACAAGAGGGTGACGGGAGCCAATGGGAGCCGATGTACATCTACGAAAGTCAAACCATTTATTTAAATTAGGCCATTAAAAGGCACTTTTTAACGTATAAGAATAAAAAAGGAATTGGACTTAGTTGCCCTAGGTGAAGGTAGTGTCGTATAAAGAAGGCAAAAAGAACTCCATTACTAGTCTACGTACCATATCTAGAGCGAGGGAGAAACGCATTCAAACGAAACTTGAGATATGATTGAGGAAAGGTAGCACAGCTGTCACAGCTCAATGTTCTGCTAATGAGTTGCGCTAATGCAGCACCAAACTGTTCAACTGACATCGGACGTGGTCGCGGCCACCTCAGCTGCCGGGGAGCTCCTGGCGGGGCAGACAGCGAGGGTCGGCACTAGCTACACGACCAAATTGATATGATTGATATGACAGCTTACTGATGTAAAGGGTGGAAGGATACATAATGTATGTAACTAAGCTCGCTGGGGCCAAGGGTGCACAAGGGCCGCCTGGGGCCCGGCTATTTCTAAATGCATAGAATTTTCCTGATCTACCTTAGTGCGGTGTCCGGCCCACCGACGGTGCCGAGCGGCCCGCTTCCGGCACTAACACGGCTATCATATCATTTTATTGATGGGATCCGGTCGGACGCTCCGAGATCACTATCAGTAAGGCTCATGACTCAATTTTATGTGTATTCTACTTGTGGGTGATGCGTTCTATGAGTACATACTTACGACTTTATATCGATGCGGTGCGGTGCGTTGCGGTGCGGCAGCGCCCGGTAGATAAGTATACCCGCCGTATATCCGCGGGATCCGCTTCGCTCGCTGCAAAATTGAGGAATAATACCGCACGAGTGATTTACATTTACCTACTTACATATAATACACGGGTACGTACCCGCGCTGTATCAGGCCGAGTTATTTTATTTGCCGACTGGAATGTTGATTGCAGATATTGTTTTGAACATTAATCATTGAAATAGTTTGTTTACTTCTTACTATTGTTATAGTAAAGACTACTGTAAAACAAATTATGTTAATATAATGAAATTATCATTGAAATTAATAGTCGCTAGTCAGTGTGATGTACTACGGACATTGATGACGTGTGACGGCGGCTTTTAAAAAACAATATACTTTGTATATCTAGTCTAATATAACTTTTACAAAGTTTGTGATTTATAACTGAACCAACTTAAAGTCCTGTTGGTAGCTTTTTGGTGAACGTTTTCGTCGCAGTCGGTCGTTTGATATTCACCTATTAAAAAAAAAACATTGTTGAGTCTGGTACTGCTGTCTGCCTGAACCGCCGCAAAGCTAGGGGGAGGTCGGTGGGGCGGGTGGGGTCATTGCATAACGCAATGCCTATCTCAATCCGAAGGATTTTGGCGGATAACAATATTCCATTGTTTAACGTGGTTGAAAAGTTCGTCTGCTTCACAGATTTAAAAAAATTGCACTCCGGGAGTGCCGGCAGAAGTGAAAACTTGATTATTAACGTTGAGCATGTTTGATATTTTGGAATGGTTAGGGAATAATTTTGCACCAATTGCTTTATCAGTATAAAAGTACTATCATTTATGTGGTAGAATACAATATTCATTTATTGCGCTATCGTACACAAACATGACAATTTATATTACATTAAAAATTTATTTTTAAAACTATTACAATTATCATTCGCGCAAGCGCCCTGCGCTGTCTAAACGAAACAGTAGGCCCAGGCATACATTTTCGCCGCGCCGTAGAGAGGGGATAGCTGTCTACTCTCCATCCGTCTTACGCTTTTTCGATCAGGTCACGTGTCCTGATGCGAGTTTAAGATTTTATACCCATTACAGAAAAAGTGCTCAACGCCGCTAAAGAAGTTTTCACTTCAAAAAAAATCTTTTCGTTAAGTACGGCGATAACGTAATCAATATTTTGAAAAGCATTCACAGTAATGGTATGTTGTTTGAATTCCAAATTAAACCTTTTTTTTTTAATTTCAATAATCTTGATTTGACACTAAAATAATATTCAAAATTCCTAAATTCGAGTTTAAACCCGACAGTCAACAGAATATCCGCAGACTTTGATAAAGGAAGGGCTGTAATGATGATTCGTAGCAGTTTCGTAGCCAGCGTAGCAATAGTGCTACGACGTAGCACTATTGCGGTCCTTGCTAGTCCGCTTGTGATTGATCCGTGTGTATTGTACAGAGTCATAATTCGACGACGCACGTGATACACCTATAGCGTTGTGTGCCGGAGGTATATCCGCCGAGCACACCCCTAACGCCGACACGTGTGACTGTGTACAAGTAACTGTATAGTCTGTACATTTATAATGAAAGCTACAATGCTTGTTGCCCGTAACTTTTGGCGGAAGTGACGCAACAGCTCAGCCGCGCCGGAAGCGAGGCACGCCATCCGAGACTAGTCGCTCTGTATTCAGATTACGTACTTTGTTATATGTAGTGCGATAGGAAACCTTGATTATTTAATCCAAGTTAAGAAGTGTAGAAACACGTTTAGAAGCCACGCCTACATTTTACTGTTCTACGATACACTAGTGGCTAGTGGCTGTCAGTATTCCACACTTGTTGTCACTTCCGCAACACTATAGTGCTGACATGCCACTTATTTTAAATTTATAATTATAATACTCTATTATTTGCATGACCAGCATTGGCGGTAGAATATGGAGAACCTTATTATAAAATAACATCTATGTACTACATTACCCATGTTTGCAAATAAATAAATGATTTGATTTGATTAGACCTAGCACTAAAGAGTTTACGGTAAAAAGCATCAGTAATAATGTAATCGTAAGTGTTCATAAATAAAAAGCTTTTTTAAAAAAAAAGATAACCGCCTTCAAAAACTACAAAATAAAAATAACTTTCGTTTTGGAAGTCGGCGGCTTTAGTTTTGTTTTTTGTTATGTAGGTAAGTATTGCCACCGACTTCCAAAACTAAAGTTATTTTTATTTTGTAGTTTTTGAAGGCGGTTATCTTTTTTTGTAAAAAAGCTTTTTATTTTTACTTTTTAGTGCTTGTGTATTAATGTTTGAAATCCTTACAAAAAGTCCTTTCAAACAATACCTCACACGATATATTTAATTTTGGAAACGGGTAGGAGGGGGGTTGACGTACCCCCCCCCCCTCTTTTCCTTCAGTCAGTCATCGACTACACGTATAAACAACGCAATTTCACTTGTTACGATATTGCTGCTGTGATTCTGTGAGGAGTTCCATTCCATATCTCCGAAGTTCATCATCAGATATTGAAATGGTGACAATGGGACCACACGGGAAGCACCAGCTTTCAAATAAAAAAAGAATCATGAAAATCGGTTCACCCAGTCGCAAGTTAGGAGCTAACAAACATTAAAAAAAAAATACAGTCGAATTGATAACCTCCTCCTTTTTTTGAAGTCGGTTAAATAAAGTATTTTGATCGAAGATTTTGATACAATTCATGTCAGTGAATATACGCACAATAAATCCCAGGCTCTTGTGCGCCGCGCCGGGGATTCGGGACACATGCTTCGGACACAGAAATTCAGAGTCCAGGACGACACAAAGATCCCATGAAACGTGTGTCTCTATAATGTGCCGCGGTGACGCGCGGGCTGAACAACAACACGTCTGACATGCAGTAGCCACACATGTGCGGGCACTCGCCGACGCGCGCGCCGGCACCGGGACGATATCGGTACATCGGCTAGTCCCGCGCACTAAGTGTTACATATGTATGCTAATAAACACTCACGTATACCTACTTGTAATAATTCACAAAAATATGTTATTATTTAATAAATTGTTTTAATGGCGACTTCAACTCTGTTTTGACTTTCAAATTAGTTCGCAAATATTGTTCGATGAACATTTTGAGAATTTCAAGGAAACCTATATGCAAATGATTGACATTGGTAGCTAACGGAAATACATTACAATCGGGTTGCGGAGGGTTTATCTATACGTTCTGTTCACGTTCATCGTTCGCATTGTTTGATTTTGTACTCATTTCTGACATAGGCACCTATGTACATACACGCTGAAGGCACCTTTCCGATAGATCACAGTTATATTAATATTTTGCATTAATGATGACACAGAAATATGATTGTATAACACGACGCGAGGTGTGTTACATAAACAACCGCTTTAGCAGACGTAGCGCTACGGCGCGGCTGGCTGCTGCTCCACACGCACCTGACGCTCGCGGCCGCTCTCTGACTGTGGCGTGGGGACCGAGCCCAGGCCGCACTCAACCGGCTCGCAACCATCCAAGCAAACTTTTTATTAATAATTTTTAACCTGTGTTCTGCAATGAATTCCAATGCTCTCTATCCTGAGCTAGTGTGAAGCAATCCTGCGTATCGTCAAGCTCATCCCGCCATCTTGCTGCCTGACCTGCCCGCCATCTTCATGGTCAAATGAGGCGACGCGCGACGGCGATGCGCGACAGGGACGACGACCCGTCACTGGTGATAGCGTGCGCATCCGTCGCAGGTACAGTGTGGCACACGAGAGCTGCGACACGTCAGGGTGCCTTCTCCCGAGCCAGTCCGCCAGTACTGGCTGGATCGCCTGATGGTGATGAGGCCGGCTAGGGCGTGAGAGCCTGTCCCGCCGCCGCTGCATCGGTCGCCTAACCTAGCAAAGTGCCGAATAAGTACAATTTGAGAAATTATCAAGTACCTAATCTAACATCGAAATGACTCAGCTGTCGACTTCCCGGACGAATGATTTATTTTGTGAGAGCAGGGCTTTTCCGCACGAGTCGTCTGATCTATGAATTTGTAAACCGACCGAATATCAAGTTTCCGAATTGATCTATCCAAGTGTAAAGGTAAACCCACGCTAATCACAACATACTTTGAATACTTCTGCGCAAGTTTGGCACGTGCAGCTATTTATAGCAAGATGGGATAAATACGCAAATAACATAACTTTAGATAAATCATAACAAATAACCATAAAACATTGGCTCGTTTCACAGCCCCGTCAAGCGGCGGCGGCCGAGCGAATACAGCTCGGCAACAGTTCTAATCGGGCATACACGTCAATACACAGCGGAATCTTTTACGTTTTATGACAAACCAATATTGCGAGAGATTTTATGACGCAAACAAAATAAATATTACCCGGGATACAAAAGATCATCGCGTAATAAATGTATATAATCTGTCGCAAGTTGTGCGTCGTACACGTATATGTTAGGTATGTGATGCGATGGCGACCGCGACGGTATGACTCGAAGAAGACTTTCATTTGCCACAAAACGATACACAAATGAAACAGGTAAAAACGGCCGTGGCCTGGACTGACCCTTGAACTGGCACAACGTTTTTTGGCGGTACTTATAGATATAGTTGTACGTACTAAGGGGTACGTACCTCCTCCTAACGAACTCCTTTACAAAAGTGGATCCGTGAATAACTCGGCTTGACGTGATGTCAACGACGCCAGAATATTGCATCATTCGACTTATACAAGCAGATACCTAGTGTAACATTTTGCAATAACAGCAGTCTGTCAACATGTCGCACGGTGCAGTAAGGTGAAGCGAGCCTGAGGGCAGCTGACCCCCCACTGATGCCACAGATTCACGCAGAGCAGAATGTGCTACACAGCACTGCTGATGACAGACGGCGCCTACACTCAGCGACGGAGATTTGTGCACAATAGAACGGCTACTCCTAACGGTTAGTATCAATACACAAACATTACATATTTCCGTTCACGTAAGCAAACGTATTGTCATACGTAGTACAAATATTCAAATGTGACCCGGAGGGCTGCGCGAGGCTAACAATAATTGGATGCGAATCATCATTCTTTCAATCAGCATTTGGTTTAATTTTATGAGACGTCAGACTAGACACATTACCTGACACGAGTCGGCGTGATGTCGTACGGCTAATGATTATAGAGTAGAGCACTAATGTTCCGACAGAACCTACAGGTGGGGGGAGCGTGAGTGTGTCATAATAGTTATAGTGGAGACATTCCGCCAGTTATATTTAGGAGCCATGTCGCAGTGTCCCAAGCAGACTCCGCGCTCCGGACCGCTACTGAGAGATTCCTAATACACTGTATAATGTTAATGAAGCACGCTAACTATGTAAAATACGGTAATGAGTAGGTATGGCATGGCGTGCCAGCCGTGAACCTCCGTGATGTAGCAAGTTGTCGTGACGCCGCCGCCGGCGCCGGGCGCACGTAATTGGCTCATTTTATGAAACCTTAAGCTTCATTTAGATTAGAAGGGCTGCGTAATAGCATCCCTCCTCCTACTGCAAACAAATCGAGAGGTTACACTAATTGCGTTAATTTCAGATTACAATTCTAGTGATAATGTCTACCCTTTTAACTTTTTCCATCAGTGGTAATAGTACTTAGTACTAATAACAAGTAGGTACCTATTTTTAATTTAAAATCTTGTCTTATTCCACACAAGTGGGTACGCTGACAACGATTAGCTGAAGAAATATTTCCCTAATTTGATTTCACATAATGATCATGATACAGAATGATTTGTTGGTCAAAAACTAAACCCTTCTGACAGAAATAGAAGCCCCAGCGACGCAACCAACTGATTCCTTCAAGCCCAGCACGCCATCAAGCAAACGATAACAAGCAGACTATAACTCGTGGATCGATTCATTGAAAAAATATTTGTTACTAGCTGTCCGCCGCGGTTACACCCGCGTCTTTGGTTACTGCTCCGCTCCCGTAGGTCGTAGCGTGATGGTATATAGCCTATAGCCTTCCTCGATAAATGGACTACCCAACACTGAAAGAATCATTCAAATCGGACCAGTAGTTCCAGAGATTAGCGCGTTCAAACAAACAAACAAACAAACAAACAAACAAACAAACAAACAAACTCTTCAGCTTTATAATATTATTAAGTATAGATAAATGATAATAATGGTAATATTTGTATCGTGGGTTTGTTTGGTTAAACAACTAGACCTGGAACCACTACCTATACGCCATAGGACCATACAAATATTTGTTCCTTGCTCCGAACCCAAGACACGCACCGCAGCAGCCAATGGCTACAGTGCAGGGCTGCCCCGCTTGGGCGGCGACCTCTCGCGTCCGGACCTGGTTCAGGCCATGCTCCGGGGCGAGAGGGAATGGGACGCAGTCACCTCCTTCTGCGAAGCAGTAATGCTAGCGAAGGAGGAGGCGGGCCGCGTGAGGGAGAGAACATCCTCCACCTCACGCCCCAGCCGCCGCGAGAGACGCCCAGGGCGTCGGACGTCGAGAGACGACATCCGGCCACCGTAGGCGCGGGCTTGCGGACGGCGAGTAATGGGTAGCTCGCCGTCCGATCAAGGACCATGCCCGGGTCGACGACGCGTTCTGTTCGCGCGCGCCTCAAAGAGCTGTCAGCACAGGGACGGGGCCCCAATAGGGGCCAAACGCCTGCCGGGGTTGTGGGACATCTTAACAGGATACCGTGGCCCCGGAACGTTAAGGACAACAGAAGGAACAGGGCGGAAGGAGTCATTTGATGATTTTTACCACCGAAAAAAAAAAAAAAAAGCAGCCAACGGCGGCCAGACACTGGTGCCGCGGGCGGGTCTAGCCAGACAGCTTTACACTTTTATTATTTATCAAAAACTAATGTTTTAATTATTATTAATGTTTTAATGTTTTAATCAATTTAGTTTATATTTCGTACAAAAATTATAAGATAAGGTATGGGTACAAAAGTATAAAAATAAATTATTTTTTTAGACCAATAAGTAAAATGACTTCTAAATAGTAAAGGTATTTATAAATATATAAAAAATGCTTTTGTCCGCGACTTCGTCTCTGTAGAAGTATACCATAAAACATAGCCTATGCCACTGGGCAATAGTGTGGCTTTCTATCAGAAAAAGGGGGGTGTGATCAATGGGGTACGCCCATTGTTATATTGTATAGTATGATATGATATATTGGGATGATGGTAATAAGTTTCTGATTAAAGCGTGTCCCACACTGGCGCGGCCTGCGGTGGCGGCGAACCGCGGGCCGCGGCCCCGCCCCCTGCGACAACACACTGCCGCGGTGGCGGTGGCGGCCTGATGCGTCATTATTAAATTAGTAGGGGAGCCCAAAATGCTAAATGTGGATTTACTCCAGCGTCGTGGGGACCTTTTAGATTGTAAAGATTAGATGCTAAAAAGAAAAAAATGGTTAAATTAAATGAAAGGAAAACCAGGAAATCTAAATTTTTGTAAATAATTAAATTAATTAAAGATTTCCTGGTTTTCCTTTCATTTAATTTATCATGTTTGTTAGAGAGATTTCATCCTTATAATTGACCCTAACGATCGATGCAATAAAAGTACAGGGTATAATTTTTTCAGATTTAAGCCGGTTCGATTCCCGGGTGTGGGAGAAGAGAATTTTCGAAAATCTATGAATGCAGTTTGCTTTCTATTCAAAAATAAAGGAATGTTTCCTTTGAGTAAAATTTTCTATCTGCAGTATTAAGACTACTTTCCCTCCAGGTGGCATTACAAAATTCCACCCTGTATATGGTGGAGGTACTTAACAGGGTGCAAGGTACCTATCCCCCCTTATATTAATCTGCCACGCTCGAGTAAATCCAAAAATCCCTTCCTGGGCTCCCCTACTATATAGTTTGACCGAAACTGCTGTACGGCGCCTTAGGTATGTGCGCGGCGAGACGCGGGGGAGTACCGGCCGCTCCGTGCCGTCAGTCTGCCGCCGACGCTCACGGCGGTAGCTAGCATTTGTTATTGTTGTTGTTTGAATATTGCCAAAATCGTAGCGGAGGCAATTTTCAGTTCAAATGAAAAAAACTTTCTAAAGTTTATCTTGGATGTTACTGACATCGGTGAAGGAAAACATCGTGAAGAAACCTGGAATTCTAATTAATATAAGTCTGGAATCGCATCTGGCTTTACATAAAATATTGTAAACCGATATCGTAAGATCAGTCCGACAATATTGATCTCATGTGAACTCATGGTCTTTTTTCCTGGGACCCCACCTCCCCGCGCTTTCCTAAGGGGCGGTACAACACTTTCGGTCAAACTATAATTAAACATTATTTTGATGTGTGAGATTCCTATATTATCTATTATTGGCATGTCATAATATTACTTTTATGAACAGAAAGTGCGAAATTATTATTTAAATTTACTATTTCTGTTACAATATTCGTATTTGACGTCATTTTTCAACGTGGTACACGCGGCCTGTTGCAAAAATTTCCAACTGACCGCGTGGTGCCGCGTGACAGAAGCACAGAGTATATTCTACTCATGTGGCAGAAGGGGCGTGGCATGGGTAATGTGACCATACGTCCCGTTTTGAACGGGACTGTCCCTTTATTCGTGACTTCGTCCGGGTGTTCCCGAACGATGCTTTGGGACGCAGAATTTTTTCATTTTTTTTCAATAAACATAAAAACTACGCATCCTTTAACACTTCTCTGTAATTTTCCTAAAGATAAAATATTTTTTAAAGTGCATAAAAACATTACAAAACCTCAACGAATTATTCAATATCTACTTAATTTTCTTAAAGAAATGATCTCAACAGATTTATTTTATTACTGCGACTTTACTGACGTCGTACTTTTGAAAATGTCCCGTTTTAAGTCAAAATAAAATGGTCACATTAGCATGGGGGCGGGGCTTGCGCCGCGGTCAGCCGCTCGCGGGCCGCGTCTTGGCCGCGCGTGTCTGAAGGCTCACCTACATTTCTAACGAATACAACTGACCGCCACCGCGGCCGCCACCGCAGGCCGCGCCAGTGTGGGACACGCTTAAAGCCTCATCGGTAACAAAACATAATTGGTTTATTAAGAAGAGTTCATTAAAGCCGTTTCCAGCAGTAAGAACACCAGCATACACTCATAGTCAGCCACCCACAGCCATAATATGTCTGTGTTTGACAGCACATACTAAATGCAGCGAAGGCGCGCGGGGCTGTCAGCCCGTCCGGTGCCGCCAGCCCCAGGCGCGCTCTCCCATGCTATTACAAACGTGTCTCTCCTGAACACTTACAAAATGCGCTCAAATCACTAACTTACTCCTAGTGAGTATACACGTTATTCATAACGCTTGAAGTTTAGTACAGCAGTGCGCAGACAACTTCACAAGCGGTTACCCAGTGCTCTTGCTTGCGTGCATTATAGTAAACTAACGTTCATGGCGTTGGCGTTGGCGTTGGCGTTGGCGTTGTTCGTTCATGTTTGTTGTGATTTCAAATCAACTACGATGGATACGTAATACATTAGGAGCATCAAAAATCTCGAATTATTGTCACACCGCGGCCGCCATGACTCACGCATCAATATTGTATTCTCTAAGTGGTTTAGCTTAAAGTCTCAGCATGCAGTGGATGTCGGTATCCGTAATGTTAAACCCTGTGCTATGCAAGGGTTTTCCAATCCGTCTCTGTAATTTCTGAGGTCGAGTTGTTGGCATTGCTTGTGGTGGTGGCCATGAGAGGGTCTAGGCAAAGCAAGTGGTCCCGCATGTCGCCCCAGCCCCCATTGCCCCAAGGGGGAGGCTTCGATCTCTTTTCTATGCGGCCGTTATTGCCATACAGCATCACCGCCTTAACTTTCAAAGGAAACATCCGAGCGTCATCCAACCACAAGCTGATGACCTCGAGCGCCGCGCGGCCGCTCGGGAACACGCCGGTGGACAGCACGCGCGGCGCCATGGCCGCCACCATGTCGGCGCGCCCGCCGCGGAACTGGCCGAACGCGTTGAGCAGCGAGTAGCTCCAGCTGAGGTCGTCGTACACGCAGTAGGCCGACGACACCGCGGAGATCTTTTGCCACACACTTTTATTGAAGGCCAGCCCTTTGTCGTACGGAGGCCGCCATGCGCCCACAGATAGCAGGTCGTAGTCTAAATCTTTTGCGTACGGTCTTCCAAAAGACATCACATCAATTCCATGAAAGTATATCTTAGAGCGTGTAGTATATCGTAGCATATACAATAAATCCGGTAAAACATAATTGTCCTCTTCTAGGAATATGACCGTCCCCTTGTAATTGTTGGACCAGTCGAAGCTATTGAAGATGAAGGAAGCCTTCCACCACCAGTGGTGCTTGTGCTCCGTGAGCCGGCCGTCGCGGTTGCTGCAGTACTTGTCCGTGTTCCTCGTGGGACTCAGACAGTCCTCGGGGTCGATGCCGGGGAACTTGTTAGGGTACAGCTGAAGCGAGTAGGGATAAAATATTTGCATGACCCTGCAAAAAGTGATGCTGGTCACAAGCTTGTTAATGACGTCATGGTAGTAGCTGTGCGAGAACACCAGCAGCACGGTCTGTATGTAGCGCACCTGCCCCAGCGACAGGATGAGGAACTGCAGGCGCTCCACGTCGCGATGCACCTGCACTACGATGATGTTGGTGTCGGAGCGCACCTCGCCGTACCGCCACGTCATCAGAACCTCGCGCTCGAAGTTCGACATCTCGATGGTGTTGCCGAGCCTGGTGAGCTCCGCACTATTCAGCGTATGCTCCGGAAATCTAAAGAGTTCATTGATTTTCAAGTATCTTTCAATATAGTCCGGGATGAGGTCGTTCTGCGGAGGCCTGAATAAAATCTGTTTATACACTAGGAACGCCAGGAAGAGTAAACAACAATAAACTGGTACACCATTAGATCTCGCTTTAAAAATCAGTAACTTTAAATTCATTTTGGATAATAATTAAACCAAAATAACGATGAGTGTAAAAGTGCAGGGTGAGCACTAAAGCGCGAAGAGAATGATTATAGACAATTCATAGACATTCCGCCCTGGCAGTGGCAAAATACTTAGTCTGACATTTGTTTTTCTTTTATGTTTTCTATAGGTCTGGACTTTTTTATGCTGATTTTTTTATTGCCAGATTTTTTAATGACAGAACGAACTGAAGGTGAACTTTCCGGAGGTACCTATATACCATAGAGGTAACTTAAGGAGATACCCGTAACTAGGTACTATGTGTCAATAAAATACTGTCAAAATGTGTCTTGTCCGCCATTTTGAGTATTTATTATCAATAGAAATAAGGTGCATATCCGTATAAAACGCGCCCAAACGCGTATTCCTCGAAGATAATTTTGCAGGGGTGTTGTTATGTTTCTGCTCGAGTACTTACTTACCAAAACAAACTACATTAGGTCTTTTTTCTATGTTCCAGGTAAGATCGTAAACATATCATGTAAGTACCTCAAATGGATATAGTTTAATTTTTTTTATAATAAAGTTAAACCGTAATTGAAATCGTAAGTTAAGTACTTCTTCGGACCGCAGCAGGGACGCATAGAAGTGTAAGGAGTTACATGGAAGGTTTTATCCGGCCCTGATGTAGACCCTTTCTAATTCTTCTCCATAGAGGCCTACCTCCGTCTTGGAACGAGCAACTAGCTTCAACTTTCTGAGTAACTGACCGACTCCTTAACAATTAAAAACCAGCTTTAATTAGTCTAATTGAAATAAGGTAAACGCAGGTAATAACGACCCCCCTAAGGTAATTTTAAAATCAACCTTTTTTTTTAGTAAGTATACTGGTTCCTCTAAAGATTGATAGTTTAATTTTATATGCTAGTGTTATGTATAAAAAATGTATTTACTGAATCAAATACATTTAAATAAAGAATTATCCTGTAAAAAATAATTTACCAAGTGACTTAGTCGATTGTTGCTATTACCGACCCATAAAAACGGCTGTGAAGCTATTAACGATTTTTATGCAGCTATTCCCGATCGTGTATGAGAGAAGGCCTTTTTCCAGCAATGGAATGTATAAGCTAGTGATGATCTCCCTACCCTACCTCTGCCCTACCTCTGCCCTACCTCTACCCTACCTCTGCCCTACCTCTGCCCTACCTCTGCCCTACCTCTGCCCTACCTCTGCCCTACCTCTGCCCTACCTCTGCCTTGCCTCTGCCCTGCCTCTGCCCTGCCTCTGCCCTGCCTCTGCCCTCCCTTTGCCCTACCTCTGCCCTACCTCTGCCCAACCTCGGCCCTACCTCTGCCCTACCTCTGCCCTACCTCTGCCCTACCTCTGCCCTACCTCTGCCCTACCTCTGCCCTACCTCTGCCCTACCTCTGCCCTACCTCTGCCCTACCTCTGCCCTACCTCTGCCCTACCTCTGCCCTACCTCTGCCCTACCTCTGCCCTACCTCTGCCCTACCTCTGCCCTACCTCTGCCCTACCTCTGCCCTACCTCTGCCCTACCCTTGAGACCGACTTCCCGACTTCATATTAAAAGGGCTGTTTTTAGGGACTGCGTTCGCGTGGTATCCTGCGCCTACCCTACCCCTACCCCATATTTTCTCACCGTTTAAACCTTCCCTAGACCTCCACGAACATTTCAAAACCAAAATCAGCTAAATCACAAAAGTAAGGTGAGAAACTAAATAATCTATATTACGATCAGTAATAGATTTTTATAAAGACTGATGAGCTTAGATTTAAACTGGTCCAAATACTTGTGTTAGTGTGATATAATAACATATAAGAAAAATAAAACGAAAAGTTACTTTGCTGCCATTGCCGACTTATGGGTCGTTGATAGCTGCCACGACTAAAACTGATGAAGCTAACACCGTCCCATTTTCAACCGACTTCAAAAAGGAGGAGGTTCTCAATTCGGCGCGTATGTTTTTTTTTTTTTTTTTGTATGTATGTTAACTGATTTCTCAGTCAATTATGAATAGATTTGGATGATTCTTTTTTTGTTTGAAAGAGTATACTTCCGAATAGGTCCCATAGAAATTTTGTCATGATCTGATGATGAACTTCGGAGATATGAAACGGAACTCCTTATAGAATTACAGAATAACTGTCGTAATAAGTAAAATTGCTTTGTTTATACGTGTAGTCGATGACTGACTGAAGGAAGAGAGGGAGGGGGTACGTCAACCCCTCCTACTACTTTTCAAAATTAAATATATCGTGTGAGGTATTGTTTGAAAGGGCTTTTTGTAAGGATTTCAAACATTAACACACAAGCACTAAAATGTGAAAAATAAAAAGCTTTTAATTTAAAGTTTTATCGTTTCAAATTACTTTTTATTAATAAAATGTCGTAAGAAATCAAGAGTTGACACTTAAATGAATACATTTAGTAATATAAGATAAAGTATAGACGTCATTCGTTTGTATAAATGTCTTAAATAGAAAAGTCACGTACTTACTTGAAGGAACAAGGGAATAGTACTACACGCCCTGCGTCCGCGCTGCCCCGCAGTAATTAACGTATTTTATCTGTTTTTTGCACAGCTACTCACAATAATGTCAAAGTATACGGTGCTCAAGGAATAAACGCGTGTGTAACTTTGCCTACTATAGCTAAAATAGTTCTGGAAACGTAAAGATTTCGAATTACTTTTATAGGTCGGTAATACCTGCAGATTTTCGATGGGTCGTTGATAGCTGCGTTTACCTTAAATGCTTGACTATATGACTTTGACTTTGTATGTAGGTTGTTGTTTGGTGAATTTAACTTCATATCCCTTCAGTACCCTCAGTAAATATACAATGTTTCCTGATGTCCACGGCGACAAAAACGCGGTTAGAAGCTAGTTTTAATTAAACTGTACGTGTACACGTGCCTACTGCATGCTGTTACTTACGGACCGAACACTTACCCCAAACACATTTCGCTAATATCTATAAATCTCTTTAACTTAACCTAGGGTTTTTAGTGTACCTTCTCGTCTACAAATCAACATTGAAAAATAAGGAACTCTCACTATCCTGACGTCTGGATGGCGGGCGTACCGCTGAAGCTGCACAAAAAAAATGTAAGTCTGTTTGTAAGTCTAACATCACGCTCCGACCCACGGGAGCGGAGCAGTCACCAAGACGTCACTCAACGCGCATGAAGCCGCTGAGAATGGCTAGTGATACATATTTTTGTACTCTTTATGGTTATTTAACACCTTTACCTAGATTAAGCTTTAGTTATACACGTATCAAATAATTAAAAAATTCATTACCTTCCTATAATAAACAAAACGTAATAGAAAAATGGCATTGCAATAACAATTCAAAATCTTATCTAATAACGACTGGTGAACATTTGAGCTTTTCCGGGATCAATATAACTTCTACGTTTCTGTTAGTTACACCTTCGTGACTTAGTACGGAGACCCTGAAGAGACTACAGTAGATAACCTAAGTTCTTGTTGTTCGAAATGGATGGAATGGATGTTGATGGTATTGTTGTTGGATGTGGGTGTACTAATGTGTACACCTCTGCCTAACCCTTCGGGGATAACAGGCGTGATGTTATGTTATGTGATTGTTCGAAATGTGAACCTGTTTTGTACCTATAACAGTTTTTTAAGTGTTTATACCAAAACCCAGCGCGGTCACACTCGACGACGCTATCAGTAAGCTGTCATCGTCAGCGTAAAAACGTTGCAGCCCCGACTTGTGTAGTAACAACAAAAGGTGCCCGAAGCCCCGCCATATTTGAATACAAGAAGTATGTTGTAATTCTTTCACAATAAATTGACGTCACGCAAGTATTTAGGTCGGCTGATGGCGCGCTGGCTGCCGGTGTCACAGGTGGCAGCAAATTGTCGACCCTCGTCAGCGGAGGGCAGATTAAACCCTCCTACATTACCTGAGGCCTGCGGGTTACCCGCACTATTATGTACGAGTTGATAGTTACCTGCGACACGCTGTACCTATACGCATTTTTTATACTCGACATTAATTTGCTCCGATAGAGAAATGTAGTGTCACGCGGTAGGTTTAAGAAAAATGTGGGGTACATTCACTGAATAGGCTTCGCAAGGCTCTGTAGTGCGACCAAAATAATGTGTTAGCCTTAAGAGCTGCTGTACGCAGCTAATAAAAACCAATCGTATGTAGGTATTATGTCTTCGACCGAAGCTACTCTCTCTATTACCCTTATTAATAAACGTGAAGTAACATTACGTTACAAACGAATTAAGTGAGTTTAATCGCACATTCATCATGGTTTGACGTGAGGTTTTTTCTATAAGTATGTCACCCCGATGATTGTATACAATCATTAGGGTGGGGTCCGCCCGTCCGCCGCTATGGACGAGTACCTTACTATACAATGTGTCGTTTTGCATCCTCGTCAAATTCAAGGAGGTAACTATGCTAGTGATTCTAGACCCGAATCAATAATAAAATAGGTAGGTGTTTTTTTTTTAATGTTTTCTTATTTACGGAAATCAGTAAACCACCCCGGTGAAAATGCGGCCCATCTTAAGACTAGGTTTAGGATCGCTGACCGCGCGCACACACACAAAGAATCGCAAACGATAAAACCACAACACAATAGACGCCGCCCGCGCACCCCTCTCCCTGTGGTGCCCCACTCCCGCGCCCGGACGCCAACCAAAGCAAAGCAAAAAAATTATTAAATTAGTTCAAGTTCAAGTGATTTCGCCGCCGGCCGTGAGTGTATCGCAAATTTCGCTCCTTAGGCCTTCGGTCGTATACGTGAATTATGTGATTGTGATGCCATCAGTGGAGACAGCCTACGTGGCTGTCAGCCATCCGGATGTTCGCAGAACGGTTTCCCAATAGGGAACCGCCAACGCAGAGCGTTATGCTGTCTGTCTGCTACACAGAGACTGCGGGATTTTCGGCAGTTTGACGTACCCCGACATGCTCAAGCTCGCGGCAGTGAAGGTCTGCCTGTCGCCTTGCAGGAAGATATCCTGGAGTACTTCCAGCGAGAGCCACGGCAGCAAGCACACAAAAATACCTAAGTACTAACTACTAAGGTAGGTATTTTTGTCGGTCCTCAGCCCGTTAAAGTAGGAAGGGAAATTTAAAATCAACCAATTTAATCTACAAATAAAAACAAAATCATTACTAATAATTAGGTAGGTACTCATAAATCATGAATTTACCTACAATGCGCCAACGAGCGTCCCGCCGCCGCAGCCGCGCCGCCGCCGGCAGCAAGTAAGTACCTAAACTAAATCCCGCGCTCACAACAAATAAATGTGCCACAGCCTAGCAAAACGTCTCAGGTTGTACCTAAATCCTAGTAGGTATGTATTCTTAGCAAAATCGGTAGATTTGCAATAAAACAGAATAAAGCAAAATGGCAAAACTAACATTTTATCAATCAGCTGATAACGTAGATAAGTAGATAAATCCTAGTACGTATTCTTAGATCTTAATAATAAAAACAAGTGTTATTAATTAACATCTAAGGTTAATAAAATCAGCAATTTGCAATAAAACGTAATAAGCAAAACTAACGTTTTATTACTGTGGTTTTATTAATCAGCTGACCGTAGATACTCACGACAATCTAAGGGACTCACATACACTCACGCACACAGAGACAATTGGCGCTAAAGCGCAGAGAGTGATTCTCCAATTTCAAGTTAAGGGATTATTCTGAAATACGATTAAATTTTAACAACTAATAAAAAAGGGTGTTATTATTATTATTCAGGTCTCGTAATTTTAATTGATTATTTATGACTTTTATGACAACCTCCTAAATTTTGACGAGGATGCAAAACGACATATTGTATAGGTATATAAAAATATTATAAAGTATAAGTAAGCCTACCCGCAACCATGAAGGTGCCCATCATAATAATATGATATAAAGTGTTCTAGCCTCATCCGATAAAGTCAAAAAAGTCAAAGTCAAAACATTTATTTCAATTAGAATATTTACAGGCGTCAAGGAGTCGGTCAGTTAGTCCGAAAGTTGAAGCTAATTGCTCGTTCTAAAACGGAGGTAGGCCTGCATGGAGAAGAACGAGCAAGAAACTCCACGGCACTCTTTTAAATTAGGTTTTTTACAAAATCCTGGTTACAATCTTCTTGTTGATTCTACATGTGATCACAATGAAGATGAATGTAAAACAGTAATAAAAATAATAAAAATAAAGATGTAAGCCATAGCAGTTAAGAGATGACCAATACCCACTGACAGCACTCGTTCACGAGCATGACGCATGAATCAGCACCACCTTGCTCAACCATCATGGAGGGAGCCAAATGATCCAACACACGCGCCACCATCAGCGAGACATTTGAGTGAGCATGACAAGCTCTCAATCAACTGCTAAAATATAATAGATAGTGGTGACGCCCTCGTTAGTCACTTGAGTCCGAGTCCCTTGAGTCTGCTGGGTCTTTTTGAGTCTTCTAAGTCAGTAAGTAAACTCGAGTTGGTGTATTATAATAGATACCTAATACTGGGTGACTTTATATCGTCATTCATATTTATTTACATATAAAAATAAATCGCACAATAAAAAATTGTAATAATTAAATTGCAGTAACCTATATGAAAAGTATCCACCTGAAGTCTGACTATTTGCTGAATCAAAATGCGAGTTAAAACGAAATAATAAAAACACATAATACCGTTACATACAATAAAATATACCCGGAACAATTTACGCAGCGCCATCTAGCCCAAAATATGTATATATAATCACATCATCTGCCTTGCCTTTTCCCAACTATGTTGGGGTCGGCTTCCAGTCTAACCGGATTACCAGTATTTCACATGGAGCGACTGCCTATCTGACCTCCACACCAGAAGCGTAGCGTACCTTGGCGGGGCCCCGTATAAAAATTTGTTTGGGGGCCCTTAGGAAGGGTAAAGATTTCTCAAAAAAGAAAAAAAATTTTTGCATAAAATTAAAAGAAATATTTATTCATCATAATTATCTACCTGTCACATTTTTAAAAACAATTCAAATTAAATATAACTTTCCTTGCCTTTTTTTCGGCAAACTGATTAATAAATCATTTATAGCTGATTAGCTTTTGCCCGCGACTTCGTCCGCGTATATGTCGGTTATCGCGGACGCAGACGAAGTCGAAGTCGAATAAAAAGTAGCCTATGTCCTTTGTTGGGGTTCACACTTACCCTGTACCAAATTTCACACAAATCGGTTCAGTAGTTTAGGCGTGAAGAAAAGACAGACAGACAGACAGACAGACAGACAGAAAGACAGACAGACAGACAGAGTTACTTTCGCATTTATAATATTAGTTAGGATGATGACTTTAGTTTTTCTAAAGTTTCTGCCTCTATCAATGATAGTGACAGGTCTGACAGGCGTTCCTGTCCCATAGAAGTTCTTAAATATTTTTTTATCAGTTTTAATTTCGAGAAACTTCTTTCAGCAGTTGCGGTTGTAACTGGAAGGGTCAAAAATAAAAAGTATGCTGTTATTACCTCCGAAAATTTGGGAAGTTTTTAATAATTTTTGCCTACGCACCTTGGGGGCCCCCGTAGGCCGGGGGGCCCGTATAATTGATACGGCAGATACGGCAGTAGCTACGCCCCTGCTCCACACCCAGTAACTGGGTATTAATACGATACCTCTAAGTAAGACTGGTTGTCAGACTTTCAAGCTTCTGACGACTCGTAACGACTGTCAAAGATCCACGTATGACAGCCGGGACCAACAGCTTTTTAGCTTTTAGCTTTTTCGGGACCGAAAAACCTGTATCTTTATGTTTGTACCCTAACGTGCTTTCCGAGGCACGGAATGATGTCAGTAATGTCAGAGAAACTTTAAAGTACATATGAATTAAAAAAGTCACATTGATGGTACTTGCCCGGATTCGAACCCACAACCTCATGCATGAGAGGCGGGCGCCTTAACCGCTAGGCCATCACGACATTTTTATAATAATAATAATTTTAAAGGTTTTGTCTGTGCAATTATGGACGAAGTTATGATGACGAACAACTATCGGAGATATATTGTGAAGGACGGTACGGTTGACATTTGTCGGGCATGCCACCGTCCCGGGGAATCAATCCGACACATTATATCTGGGTGTTCTCGTCCGGCTAACGGAGACTATTTGCATAGACATAACCTAGTAGCCAGGATTATTCACCAGCAGCTTGCTCTTAAATATAGTCTTGTGGAATCAGAAGTGCCCTACTATAGGTATGTGCCCGACCCAGTTCTTGAAAATGGCAATATCACGTTTTATTGGGATCGATCTATCATCACTGACAGGACTATTGTTGCCAATAAGCCTGACATAGTGGTGATAGATCGATTAGAGCGTCGCGCAGTGATTGTGAATATAACGGTCCCACATGACGAGAACCTCGTGAAGGCTGAGAAAGATAAACAAATGAAGTACATTGACTTAGCTCGCGAGGTTGTCGATATGTGGGATGTGAGTACAGCAATCATTGTGCCGATAGTCGTGACTGCCAATGGCATAATAGCCAAGAGCCTCGACCAATACCTTAGGAGGCTCTCGTTGGGCGGTTGGATCAAGGGCTTGATTCAGAAAGCGGTACTCCTGGACACGGCGCGTATTGTTAGGAGATTCCTTTCTCAGGAGCCCTGACCACCGGTAGCTTGGACCCTGTTCCCGATGCCGCCCGGTGGGATACTATTTCTTATATTTTTAAATGTTTTTATTCTTTTATATTAATATTTAAAAATGTAATTATATATGTATTAAAATAAATAAATGTGAATTTTAAAATATATATATATTTTTTTTTTATATTTTTCAAACGTTTTTATTTTTTTATATTAATATTAAAAAACATAATTATATAATTATATAAGTATTAAAATAAATAAATGGGAATAATAATTTATATTTTTTTTAATATACAAATAATATAAATAATAGCGTAACTATTATATACTAGCTGCTGCCCGCGACTTCGTCTGCGTGAACCTGTGTGCCTGAGTGTCCTATTTATGTTATAGTGTAGCTATGGGCTCTTGGAGTTCCACATCAGGTGTTCCAGATCTTCAAATTTATTCTCTCAGCAGAAAATGCTCATCACGTGAAACAATTTTTGCAATGGTGCCATTTTTGTATCTCATATAGTTATCTGGTCTGTTGCGGTTCTGCATCAGGTGTTCAAGTTTCCAAGATAAATTATAGCCTATATGTTGCCCAGACTTAATACCTATAAGTACAACAAACAAAAAAAATCATTCAATTCCGTCCAGTACTTTTTGAGTTTATCCCGGACATACATACAGAAAAACAGACAAAAATTCAAAAAACTATATTTTTGGCTTCGGTATCCATTGTAGATCACACCCCAAGTATTCTTTCAAAAAAATATTCAATGTACAGTTTTGACTTTCCTACCATTTTATTACTATTATGTACAGGGTGTCCCAGCTAAGGACGTCCAAACGAAAATGTTGGACTCCTCTCTTCTTGGGCTATCCAAACCACCCCCATGTATGTTCTACGATTTTTTACGGTTTAGGAGCTAAACGACATTTTAATATTTTTTTGGGATATTCTTCTTTACATCAGATTTTGTAGATTTTCTCTTTTTGTGTCGCATTTTTTGGAAATATTTTAATTGATAATTCACACCCCAAGTATTCTTTAAAAAAAATATTGAATGTAGGTACAGTTTTGACTTTCCTGCCATTTTATTATATGTATATAGATATTATTTGTTTACCTAATAAATCAATAATTTGTTTATTGCTATTTTATTTCCTTTTAAACTAAAGCTGCTGCTATGGATTTATAGGACTCAGCCATGAGTTCTTTTTAGCAGGACTCAAGTCTTTCACAAAAGAAATCGTTAAAGCCACAGACAGGTGGCAAAACCTAACATTTTAGTTACATATTACAAACTAGCTTCTGCCCGCAACTTCGTCCGCGTAAATGTCGGTTATTGGCGATCTAATTTTGTTTCTCCATAGGACCTAACTTTGGACCCCTATTTCATGAATTTCATCCTCTTATGTCTAGGAGGTGAATTTTTTTTTCTACGTCTATACGCGGACGAAGTTGCGGGCAAAAGTATTTAACGGCGAGCGAAGAAAGATAATACTGACGGCTGCAGCTGCGAAATGTAGCAGATAGACAGCCAATATTATAAAAGTACTCTGTGTAGACAGCCCAAATAAAATAAAATTATTGGTGTACAGGGACAGATAACGCCATCTATTGTATAAATGATACAACATTTGGTCGCACTACTTTAAAACTACGACAAAATACGATAAAATAATGAGCAGAAATACTATTTGTACCCTTCAAATATATTTTAAATCCTGAATGCATGACTTAGGAAAATATATTTTAATTGTTATTTCTCATGCTAAAAGGCTTGTATTCTAAACTTAAATGAAACTACGTAAGTCGTGCAGAAATTTAATGTATCAAGGTCATGTCATGATGTCAATGTAATCGTGATTTAATGTATTTTCAAACGAAATTGCTAATGAATAGGAGAGTTTCATATATTTTTTTCTTTGATAATACCATTTGGACAGTTTTAAAGACATGTAGTGTATTTTTCGGATAACATTGTACCATTCGTTCAGAATCTTGAATTGAATGGCCGCCTGTCAGCTGTACAAGTACTTTGGTTGGGAAGCTGTCAAATGGTGAATAGCAAAGCAGGAGCGGTAGTGAGAATATTTTTTAATAAATATGTCTTTTTATTCGCAATATCAAAGTAATAGGTAATCGCCGCGCCTAGCCGTAAGTCTTAGCGTAAATACAAACGAAAACCAATACCGGCATCGTCGTAAAATGACTTCGAGAGATAGGTCGCTGCAGGACAAGTTGAAAGTACTCTTCAAAAAGGGTGCATCGGGTGAGTATTGGGGCTAGTTCCGGTGGGCCAGGTGTTGTGAGATGAGTGTGCTCCGCGGGGCGATCACGAGTGCATGTTTCGGTTGTGTGCAGCACCATTGCCGGCGCGCAACGAGCTGGTGGTGAGCGGCGAGGTAGAGCGCGAGCTGAGCGCCGACACGCCTCTGCACCGCCGCCTGCGCGCGCTCAAGGAGCTGGGCGAGAAGGCGCTGCACGTCCGCGTGCAGGAGGTGAGCTCCACGCCCCACACTTATTATTATAGTACCCTCAATATCCATTCTGATGAAACATTACAAAGCATTTTCGTTCCTTTCTTCTTTTCTGTGATTTAAACTCTTTGTTGGTTGCATTTCTTCCACATAGTTTTATTGTCTTAAAACTTGTTTTTATCATTTTCATTATCTGATTATAAATATCTTGGTGAATTGTTTGTTTTGATATGGTTTATTTACAACTTTCTTTAATTTTTTATTAACGTCTGTTTATGCATTGCATCGGTTCATGTGTAAACATTTTCACCAACATGCCGTTGTGATTAATTAGTGATCTCTTCAACATTTTGCTCCTTGTGCTCATCCTAGTGAACATTAATACTGGTATCCACAGAGGTGTTTCAACATTTTCTACCGCCACCCTCTTTACCAGTAGGTACCTTATTGGGCTATATTAGCTCCTCTTTATGAATTATAATAAGACATAGTGAAATGAATAATGATACAATTTCGTTATAATTGTTCCCATTAAATTGTATCAACATTCATTTTTGGTGTTTAAAATCACTTTCTGATAGCACATAATGTAACACTCTCATTACATTGTACTTAAATCGGTGTATTTAAGTTTAGTATAACATTTAAACATCTTGTTTTTATAAAGATACAAAAGTTAAAACTAAAACCTTAAATATAAGGTTTTGTAATGTCCAGTAAAAGTAAATATTGCATTATTGGACTGAACTTGTGACTTTGTTAGGTGTCTTGCTCTACTAAAAACAGCCGTTTCTTATTTTGTTTGTTAAACAAATGTTTTATTTGTTTTACAACACTTGTGTATCAAAACCATTATTTATAATGATTACAAACACTAACAATTATGACTGTCACTAGGGTGGAGTTGAAAAGCTTTGGTCATTAACAAGAGATCTGCTAGAAGAGAGTAATGTAGAGGCACGGCATGCAGCGCTATGGTTCCTGCGGTGTCTGGCCGAGGGGCAGGCGGACTACCTGCAGATCATGCGCACAATCCTGTTCCACTATCTGCGAGATACACACGCCCGCCACCCCCCGGAGGACACACAGCTACGCTTCAAATTACTGCACACACTGACAAACACCGGGAAGAATATCAACTGTTTTGAGGAAGAGGTAAATCAGCTGTCCTTATGTTCCCAACATCTCTATAGTGCATACAGTCTTGTACATGATATACATGAACATGTAAACCTATTGTTATTATCAACTAGATTGTGCCCACAAATTTGTCTACATAGATTTGAAGGTCAAATCTGTTCTGAGCCGATGTTTGCTCATTAATACAAGTAGTTTTCACTTTTCTTTATCTATATGGAAAAAAAAGACAAAAGAGGAAACTCCTAAAAGGAGAACCTGACTGACAGTCTTTGCATATGCCTTGCTTTTAAATCCTTTTTTAGTGAAAAAATTTCTAAGAAAGGATTAAATTTTTTGTTATTTAAAGGACTTAGTGAGGATTAGGGTCTGATGGGGTGTCAAGTTTGTAGGGGAAGTGCGAAGTGTATGCTGGTGAAGTCGCAGGCACAGTATAAGCTATGCTTGAGAGACTGACTATCTAACTGCTGGATTGTATGCTACATATTTGGGGTAAATTGTGGCTGAATTTATTTTATTGTTAATAAATTATGTTTTGTGCCCAATGTGTGTACAGCTTCACGTACCCCTAACTGCATCCTATTCACGCCCATGTTGCAATCCACAACATTGTTTAATCTTAAAGACATTGTTACTGGATCAGAGCCATGTGTTGATTTCAGATCGGTCCGTTCCTGCTGGAGTGGCTGCCTCAGATCCAGCCGCCGTCGCAACTAGTGGAGTTCCTACAGCTGATCATCAACGTCGTCAAGTTCAATGCCACATACCTAGATGAACAGATTGTTCATGGAATTGTCAAGTATGTAGTCATAAGTTTATTTGTGTTGTCATCTAATGATGCCAAAATTAATTTTGGTGGCACTCTTTTACTTTTTGGTAAAGTCTAGTACTTTACCAAAAAGTAAAAGAGTGCCACCGCATTGTGTTCACATGACCTTGGACGTAGGACCCTGGAATACGTGTCACTGATAGAGATAGTAAACATGTGTGCAAGTAGCAGGCATGTCATGACTCACTCCACGCGTCAACATAACATAATGGCTTGTTTATTTACTTTACCTTCATCTTCAATATTTAGAAATTCAGTTATATCCTTGCATAACCATCCCTGTTTTAAAGTAAACAGGATATTTGTTTCATTCTCACATAGCAGCTAATATAAGGTTCATGTTATAAAGTTATTGTTGGTTTCCCCATAAATGTTATGTTCATTTAGCATTCACATTCACATAACCAAAATATTTGATCTCAAAATTTTAGCTATGATTTATTGCAGAATGTGTCAGACTAACAGAACTACTTTAACAACTCTGCCAATCCTTATCGCGTTAGTCTCTGTAGCGACCGTTAACATACATATTATTACATAATACATATTTTAATACATTAAATGTAGTAAACATAAATTAAATTAACGGACCGAATTCGAAACACGATACTGCGCTCTAAAACAGGGAAAGCTGACGTGGCTCAAAAGGTTGCTCAACTTAAATGGGACTGGGCAGGACACGTCTGCCGCATGTCGGACAAACGGTGGGCCCAAATAGCGCAGAACTGGTGCCCTGAAACTGAGAGTCGGGGCCGCCGGCAGGCCACGAAGGAGATGGCGGGACGAACTGGATGGATTTCTCCAAAACTGGAGGGATGAGGCACTGAATCGGGAAGGATGGAAGGAGTGGGACAGAATATGCTAACAAAAAAAAAAGTGAACATAGCCCCACATCTCATACTTTCGACGAATGCTAGCAGAAATTACTTTCGAATTTAAGTACATTGTTTTGGACCTTGTGCATTTAAATGCAATCAACAAATGCATATTTGGTCCTTATCGTAGGATAGGCGTGACACTAAAACGTTCTAAATAAAGGGTGTGTGTGTGTTCAAGCAACGCGTGCCACCTGTGCGTGTACTGCCCGGATGTAGCGGTGGTGCAGTGCTGCCTGTCTCTGCTGGAGGCCGTCGTGTCCTACTCGCTGCTGCCGCGCGCCGCGCTGCGTACCTTCGTCAGCGCGCTCTGCAGGACCGTCAACCTGGAGCATTACTGCCAGAACAGTTGGAAGGTATGTTGTAGTGCATTGCTACCCCTCTGCTTCTGATAACTGTAGTTTTCACATGATCATGAAGAGAAATCCTTAGCATAGCCTTTTCCATACCTTCGGAGAGGTATAACAGGGTAATGCGATCGTGTGTCGTCGTCGCTGTCAGATACATAATTGAACTCCCTGCAGCTGATGCGCAACGTGGTGGGCGCGGACCTGGGCCACGCGGCGCTGCAGGAGATGGTGCTGCTGCTGCGCGGAGCGGGGGGCGCCGGGGGCGCGGGGGGCGCGGGCGACGCGGACGCGGCGGGGCTGCTGCGCGGCGCCGTGTTCTACATCAACATGGCGCTGTGGGGCCCGCGCCGCGTGCCCACGCTGCGAGTCTCCTTCCTCGCCGTGCTGCCCGCCTTCCTCAAGGTAACTCGCACCGAGTGTCTAGATATGCAGGAGGAAAAACGTGACTAATCATTCAAAGAGATTTGAATATTTAACTAATGTAGTTTGATTTTTTTTTTGCGATATCGTGAAAAAAGAAAAAGTAATAATGTTGTGCAATTGGTAGTCGATTCGCGATCAGTTACGCATCCACTGTCGTGCGTGCTCCGCGCGAGGCGGCGGTTGTCAGAGATGTCCTTTCGGGTAAAATCTATATAAATGCGAAAATCGCAGCAAGGAAACGACAGATCGACATGATTTTTATTACATAGACATAGTTTTTGATCCGGAGAGTGACGTAGCCGTCGTAATAGTTACACGGTGGTGAAAGGGAATGTTGTTTGTTCAGGCCCTGGAAGGCAACCAGCCGGTGGTGACGTACGAGGTGGTGGTGAGCCTGCAGAGCGTGGTGGCGCGCGTGCCGCTGCAGCTGTGCGAGGCGGCGTGGGACGCGCTGCTCGCCATCCTGCGCGCCGTGCTGCGCCAGGACAGTGCGTACTTGCTCCATTTAACTCTTGTACTGTAACAAAACATCTACCGTCGGTGCGGTTTTAGAAAAACCATTTCCTAAGCGGGTGCTTGAATCGATCGAGGTGTTCGAGCGATCGATTATATGTCATTTGAAATTTTATACAGGGTGTCCCAGAACTCAACGTCAAGCCGAAACGGGGTGACAGGATTGATCATAACCATCACGAGAAAAATCTAAAAAAAAATCTATCCCATGCAGTTTGAAAATTATGGGCATTTTAAGAAAAACCTAAAAAATTGATCAAACTGTACCATTTTTCGGTTATTGTGGTTATTCTTTTTTATTTTTGTTCATTTGAACTTTGGAAACGTAATCCTAAACAACATTTCTAGAATCCCAATAAAAAATAATGACACAATTGCCTCAAGTTTCCGAGAATTGATACTATTTGTTAAACTACGAATTTAAAATTTTCAAGATTCGTCGACTTTGACAGGCCCTCCTTTAAAAAAAATGTACTAGAGTGTCTTGGCAAGTGGCATTAAAAGTTGGCGCATTTAATCAGAATTCTAAAATGGTACAATACTAATAGTTCCATACAAAAAAAAAGAGTAAAAAAATTAAAACCTCAAGTAACCCGATTTTTGCTATCTCAGTTAAAATGTTTTTTATTCGCACAAGCTCTAGGTAGGTTCTTAATTTTAAGGCAAAATGATGAGAGAGATGGATAGTGGGTATGTTTGCCATGAGTGAGCGAGACAGATAGTGACGCCACTTTTCACAAAGTGAAAAAAAGTTAGTAAAATAATGAAAAATCTTGATCTAGTTTAATTTAGGTTTGTTGGAATAAAAGTCAGATAGAGAAATAACATTTTTTATTACAATAAATGTTCAAATTGTTTACCATCAGCCTTAATACAAGCCGTAGGGCTTGTCTTCTTTTTCATTATTTTACTAACTTTATTTCACTTTGGTAAAAGTGGTGTCACTATCTGTCTCGCTCACTCATGGCAAACATACCCACTATCCATCTCTCTCATCATTTTGCCTTAAAATTAAGAACCTACCTAGAGCTTGTGCGAATAAAAAACTTAACTGAGATAGCAAAAATCGGGTTACTCGAGGTTTTAATTTTTTTACTCTTTTTTATTGTATGGAACTAACAAGTATTGTACATTTTGGAATTCTGATTAAATGCGCCAACTTCTAATGCCACTTGCCAAGGCACTCTAGTACATTTTTTTTAAAGGAGGGCCTGTCAAAGTCGACGAATCTTGAAAATTTTAAATTCGTAGTTTAACAAATAGTCTCAATTCTCGGAAACTTGAGGCAATTGTGTCATTATTTTTTATTGGGATTCTAGAAATGTTATTTAGGATTACGTTTCCAAAGTTCAAATGAACAAAAATAAAAAAGAATAACCACAATAACCGAGAAATGGTACAGTTTGATCAATTTTCTAGGTTTTTCTTAAAATGCCCATAATTTTCAAACTGCATGGGATAGATTTTTTTTTTAAATTTTTCTTCTGATGGTTATGATCAATCCTGTCACCCCGTTTCGGCTTGACGTTGAGTTATGGGACACCCTGTATATGGATACCAAATTACTACTGATACTTTTTTTTATCCGTGGACGCTCCAGTCCTCTGGCGGCAAACAAAATAAAAGTCATTAATCTTCGTCAGAGAGCTACGACCCGCCGAACGAGCTGATCCACACCCGCGTGCACGCGCTCATCACGTCCATCGAGCAGCTGCACGACGCGGGCCAGTACTACGGCGACGCGGACGCGCTGCTGGAGCTCGTGGACTGCTGCGGACACGACCGGCCGGTGAGGCTCGCTCGGGCGGGGAGCGCTCGCTCTCGGCCCGTCTGACCGCTCTGCCCGCAGGAGGCGTCGGCCATGCGGCTGGTGTCGCTGCGCGCGGCGGCGCTGGGCCCCGCGCGCGCCGACTGGCTGGCGGCCGCGCTGCGCCTGGCGGAGCGCTACGTGCGCCACGAGCCGCGCCGCGCCGTGCGCCTGCACGCGCTGCGCGCGCTGCTCGCCTTCATCAAGCGCAACAGGTGAGCGACACCGCCGCGTCGTTCTCCGTCCTGCCTCGGGCCGAGAACGATCGGCGATAATGATATTGTGGTCGAGGTACCTGTACGGCGAGGAGCTGATCGAGCTGGTGGGCATCCCGGTGCTGGGCGCGTGCGCGCTGGACGCGGAGGTGGCGCTGCGCGGCGCGGCGGCGCGCGCGCTCACGGAGCTGGCGCGCCTGTGCGCCGCCGACGCCTGCACCGACCTCATCGACCTGCTGGAGAAGGTAGCGCGCCGGTCGATTACTGCTCTGCTCCCGTAGCTCATACTATGATATTATATTACGTGTACCGTTCGGGCCGTGTTCAGATCCTGAACCGGCCCTTCGAGACGTACGCGGCGGAGGCGTGCATCCCGGGCGACGCGGACGTGTCGGACGTGGCCCTGGCGGCGGCGGGGCTGCTGGAGCTGCTGCACGCCAAGCTGCTGAGCGCGCCCGCGGCCCACGCGGCGCGCTGCCTGCTGGTGCTGCTGGACCACCTCGACCACCACTACCGCCGCCACACGCTCTTCCTGCACCATCCCGACATACGGATAAAGGTATGTAGCGCGACGAGCACGTCGATATCTCTTAAAACACTGATAAACTTTTGGTAAACCTCTCAAGTGAAGTATCAAGTAACTAGGCACTATCAGCTTCTAGCGCCCACCCCCCCCCCCCCATACCTCGCGCAGACGCGATCTCCTGATGTAGCGACATATCAAAAACATTGACAAAGTAAACTCAACTTACATAGACAGTACGGTGGAAGGAACATGAACGCGCAACCGTTTACCATCATCTTCCTGCCCTCGCCCCATGTCACCCGGGGTCGGCGCAACACATTTTCTACTCCCTTCCCACCCTGTCAACCATATGCTATCACTGACTCCCTTTTCATTCATTCTTCACATAAACAATCATCTTTTCTTTGGCTTTCCCCGCCCCCTTCATAAGTCCACAATAATTTAACCATAAGTGATTCCAGACCAGCGAGCCCTAACATATTGTCCCGTTGCGCTTGAATCTGTCTCGCTTGAATACACTTGCACGAAACACATTTTCGCAAAGTATTGTGCAATATCCACGAAATGACCTTCCATACTTCCATACAACATCACGCCTGTATTCTGCGAAGGGTGGGACGCCGGTCTATACTGTGCTAAGTGCATCCATGTACCTTATCCAGATAAAATTTGCAATGACTGGTTTAAGATCAATAAAATTATACAACGTGACTTTTAATTCCTTGTAAATCTTTCAGGGGGTGAAAGTACTCGTGAACAGTGGCGGCTGGTGGGTTACCGAACTGGTGGTGCACTTTACTAAAATATTAAAATTAGAAAATGCAACAAAACAAAAATTGACATAATATATGTTTATTTTTTATACATTAAATCAATGCGACGACATTTTTCTGAAGCGAAATGTTCAATCACCTTTTTATTAAAATCGGGTATTATACCATACACAGTATAGAATAAAAGTTCTCGAAAAAAATCGAAACAAAAACTAAAAACAATTACGGTAATATAAATAAACAATTAACGCGTCACACATACAGTGAAACTATACTGGTAGTCTGATAGCGAGATGTCAATCATGGCTGCCGTCGCGTCGCGCGTCGCCTCGCGCCCATGCCGGCCGGCCAATGCCAATTCGTCAAACATCGGGTGCTCTCGGCAATCCTCGGTTCGCACGTGCGGCGCTCGAGAACCCACTCATACTCGGTACATTTCTATGAACTATCTTCTGTTTCACGCGTCAGGCGTATTAACTCGTATCTCCTACAAGTTATATTAGCAGTCCTCGTGCACTCGCCGAAGCGTACGAGAATTTGTCTTTACAGGAAAATAAGTCTTAATAGTTTAGTAAAGCGCTCAAACTGTTTCACCATAATTGGAGATTTAATTTTTTATACGTTTTTGTATGTTTAAAAATAACTATTAAAATCGTAATTTAAAAATAAAGATGAAGTACTTAATATTTTGTAATTTTTGAATTGGTGGTTCAGCGCACGAGCGCACTTAAGGTACAGCCGCCACTGCTCGTGAATATGAAAAACTTTTATCACGGGACATAGTACGAAATATGAAAAAAAAAACATCAGCTGTTCCATACAAAAAAGAACTACAATACAATCAAATTGCATGGAACAGCAGTAATTGTTCCAAAAATAAAAATTGTAACATAAAAATTGATTTATGTTTATTTAATTTTTTCCATAACACGATACTGGGTGTCAAAAATTCAGCCTCCAGCGTAATGATAAACTTATCTCTCATAAATCATACTGTTGCGTAAACGTAATAGCAAACTGTGACGTCACTTATTGGTCAACTACATCGATTTAGTATTCATTCATTTTAAAGCAACAGAAAATTGTAATACAATTAAGTTACTCAGAGCTAAAAAACCTGTTTTTTGTTTTAGAAGCTGTCCTAGAATTATTGCAAGAGATTAAGCAGAGTGCGGATCTTCTGTAATATCATTTTTTATTTTTTCCCAAAGATATTCGAGATGCTATTCGGGCTGCGCGCGAATCAGTTCAACTGCGTGGGCTTCTGCTACGACGTGTCGGGCGGCGTGGTGCACGGCGCGGCGGCGCTGCGCCTGCGGCCCGCGTGCTCGCCGTGGCTGGTGGCCGAGCCGCCGGCCGCGCGCGGCCCGCCGCCCGCGCCGCGCGACCTGCCGCCGGGCGCCTGCCTGCTGCCCGTGGGCCGCGCCGCGCGCCTGCTGGCCACGGCGCTGGCGCGCGAGCGCGACTGGCTCGTGCTGGCGCGCGTGCTGCGCGCGCTGCCCGCGCTGCTGCAGGCGCGCGGCCTGCTGCTGGGCCGCCGCGCGCAGGACATCGACATGCTGGCCTCCACGCTCTGCTCCATGGTGACCTTATTTCACTTACTTTAGCTCCGAGTGTCCGCGAGCGTCGGCTATACCGGTGTACCGCGTTGACGGACACTTCAATCTTGAATACCTATTTAACCTTAGATTTGTGTTCACTTTGCCAAATTGAAGTTCTTGTCTGAATAGCACTTGTCATTTCTTCTATATTTAAACATAACATCTTGCCACACGTTGGACAAGAGCGCGCCCGGTACACACACCGCACTCGCGACTCGACGCGAACGAGCACTAAGGGATTGGGATGACTATTTTTAGAGCACAAATAATAGCATCAATGGTATCTGTTGCAGATATCAGACCGAAGTCTCAACTTCCCAGAGTGCCTGCGAGTGGGCAACGGCCAGAAACTGCTAGTGTCCGAGTTCCACAGCACGGCGCTGCCCGGCCTGGCCTCGCTGGCGCCCTACCACAGCTACCTCGAGCCGCAGACGCAGCAGAGGATAGTGCGCTGCCTGCTCAAGTACGGCATGGGTGAGTACAGGTGCACAGCACGGCGGTCATGGAGGGTCATGTCAGCCTCTCGCCAGCCCTGCGAAACATGGACTTCATCACAACGGTTACTAATAAATGTTGTGTTCCACAGTCCTCCGAACGCCGCAGCCCTACATCAACGCGCTGACGATCTTCACTCTGGAGACCAGGGAGACCATGGTGAAGATGCTGCCGGAGGTGCTGCTGGACCTGTCCAAGATATCTGACACCAAGGCCATCGCCAGTCCTATGCTCGAGTTCTTGTCCAGTGAGTACCAGCAGCCGTCGTGTGCTCGCTATTGTTTCAACGTAATTAACAATAATTGATGGCACTAACAAACATGCCTGTTAACAGGGCACACGTTCTTTCATACAAGATGAGTGGTTTATCCGTAACATGAGTACAATGGCGGGCTCACTGACGGCGCGTCATGAGTCATGTCGACGAGTGACGAGCGCCGTCTACACTCCCACATGCATTCGTAACGGCACGTACTGATAGCTATGGATAGATTTATAAATGACCTATTGCCATTTGCGATACTTGGAGGCCGACGTGGCTAGTTCCTTCGCCGAGAGTCATAAGTTGGCTTAAAATGATTGTTGTCATGTAGTAGTCCTGCCTGTCACAATACATGGTATTTGGTAAAAGTGGCACTTGGCTTGCTATAACGCGGCGTACGTCCCGCAGCGCTGACGCGCCTGCCCAAGGTGTTCGCGTCGTTCGTGGAGGACCAGTACATGTCGGTGTTCGCCATCCTGCTGCCGTACACCAACCCGTCGCGCTACAACCACTACGTGGTGTCGCTGGCGCACCACGTGATCGCCGCGTGGTTCCTCAAGTGCCGCCTCTCCTACCGCCGCAACTTTGTGCGGTTTATCATACACGTGAGTTTGCTTTTTGACATTTTTTCTGACTTCATCTGTTTTCTTTTTCTGGTGGGAAATGAGTTTAATTCGTTTGTTGAAGAAAACATTTCAATTGTTGTACGATGACGTTGCGCCAAACGAAGCGCTGCATACCACTTCGTCTTAATGTTTGTAATGTTCGGAGCGGTAATTATGAAATAAACACCATCGAATGGTGAGCAAGTAACCACGGCATGGTCGTGCTCGGTGGCGAGCTCACCGCCGATCAGCCACTAACCGCTCGGATCCTCCGCCAGGGGCTGCACAACTACATCATCATGCCCTTCGAGGAGCAGCTGCAGTACAAGACCAACCACTTCCAGAGCGCCAACGAGGACTCCTCCAACAGACAGCGCAGCTCTAGTTTGGTAAGATATCCTCATTGGTTTTCGCGCTGATCCCCCGCCACGCTAAATCACAAAATATAGGTAAGGAAGGTTCCATTCAACAATCGGAAACGCACGCACACATAGACATGCGTCTACGTACAGCGAGTACAGCTCGTAACTGGCGTTCGTTTGACGTAGTTTCACATCGCAAGATCGCTACTTACTGTGTGCTCCTGCATGTGTCCGCCCCGCAGCCCGCCCCTATGCCAGTCTAGTTGGCACAGCCGGACAAGCCGTTCCTCGTTCAGCTCGTGTCATAACGAAAAAGGAGTGCTAACAGCATATTACTATTCGTAACTTTACAGATCGAATGGTACTGTGTTTTTTATCAGCTGTGTACCTCGTAGGGTTCAAAAGCGGTATCCCGCGCACCACTGGGGGCGCGCGCGCGCGGCGCGGGCTCGGGCTCCGGCGCGGGCTCGGGCTCCGGCGCGGGCTCCGGCTCGGGCTCCGCCTCGGCCTCCGCCGCCTTCCACGTGGAGCTCACCGAGACCTGCCTCGACCTGCTGGCGCGCTACACCTCCACGCCCTGCAGCGTCAAGCCGCACAGGTGCCACTTCTAATATTTATACATTCAAATTAGGCCGAGATCACCACATGTAGATCACCACATGTAGAACGTCAATCATTACAAAAGACAGGCACTTCGTAGTGCTTCAGCTGGGAGGGCGCGGCTCGTCTGCTCGTCGCTGGGTTCCTGTCGTGTTATATTACGATGACAAGTGAAATGGTTCATTGTATGTAGGAGTAGCGGTCCCATCAGTTGTTCATTGGCGCAGTGTTCACGGTCAAATAATATACGACAGCCCTCGATGGGCCGCGTTACACGGACGCGGTGAGCGGTGGCAGGTGCGACTGCTGAGCTGGTGGTCCTAGCTTCGATCTCCAGGTCTAGCAAACAGTATTCCAGTTGCTATTTAGAAATTGAAGAGACTGGAATCGTGCACGGCTGTGGGCACCCGGCTCGCCGCCTGTCACAGGAGACCTACTTGTACACAATGGGGTTTCGGCTAATGCGAGCGCGATGTTATATTCATGTGTTGACTAGCTTCTGCCCGCGTTTTCGTCTGCGTAGGCTTTAGAATTAAGCCGAAGTATTAAATTAACGTACGGGAAAACAAAAATGGGTTATCCTATGTGTTGAGCTAGATCAATATCTACTGTTTGGCAAATTTTTACAACATTATTTGTTCAGCCGTTAAAGCGTGATTGACAAACAGACATCCAAACGTTCACATTTACTATACGAGTAACAGGTGACTGTTGTGTGACATCAGCTGTGTTCACGTCGTTGCAGGAGCGACACGGCAGAGTTCCTGTTCAGCGGCGGGCAGTCGATGACGTGGCTGGTGGGCCACAAGCTCGTCACCATCACCACGTCGGGCTGTCTGCAGAACTCCATCAAGCAAGGACTCTGCGACCGGTCAGTGCGCAGGCGCCCTTCTAACACGTTGTTGTGTAAATGGCAACAAAATAAATCGAAAAGCCAAAAATTTTACATAATTAAGATTTAAAAGATTTTTTACTAGTTTACCTAATTTTGGATAAGTCACGCATCATTGTGTTATTAGTTTGTATGTTAATGTGAATGTCGAATGGGCCTGCTTCCATATATTTGCACAACACCTGCGCGCGGTACAGATGTGCGGTCCTGTGCAAGCAGCACGCCGACAGCGTGTCGTCGCCGCTGCCTCCGCTGGCTGTGCACAACGGAGCGTCGCTGGCCAGCGACTGCCACGACAGCGCCGCGCTCAACTCTGCGCCCGTCACCGTACGTTTCACCGCCTCAAGTAGCATTTCAATGAAAAGGTTGCTCAAAGTTAGCGCAGCTGTACTGTGTCTTGCGTGAATTGGACATCACACTTATATAAAAGCAAAGTTATCGAATGTAGGATTGTTCAGCTCCAGGTAGTACCTCAGTTAAACCTATGCAACATCCTCTTTGCCAATCATGAATCAAGTTTCTGAAATCTTTATTGCAATCCATAATGTGTCATATGAACGTAATAAATATAAATAATGATGGATCCTGTCGGGTACAGCTAAACCTAATGATTTTCCTTATTTCGATACCTTTAGGCTCAAAGGGCGTATCCACCAAAACACGACTTTTCAGGAGAGCCAAAAAACACTACCCAAAAATGGCTGTATCCACCATTTTTTTGCGAATATCGATGTTTTAAATATACCAATCGATAGAGGACGAAAAACTAAGTAAGACTGCATTAAAATTTCATTTTGGCCAAAATGGCGTTTACGCCCTTTGAGCCTAAAGGTATCGATTTGTTAATATTTATTAAAACTACATTGCTCGTCCACCAGGTGCAAGTAAACGACGCGGTGAGCGAAAGCCAAGCGCCCGCCGCGACCAACCAGCTGCAAGTGACGCCGGCGCAGGCGCAGGCCAACCCGCCCGAAGTGAAGCGGTAAGTACAGCACGGTGTGCCGCGCGTACATGTGACGCCGCTCTACACCAGTTTAGTAAGACTCGATGTGTGTTGTTAGCATCCGAGTATTATAATGTTGAGTGAGGGCTGAGGACGTCACGCTGCGCTTGTCGAGTGTATTGTTGAGCCGGTCCGCATGCGCGTTACACATTATTAACGATAGGGCAGGCAAGATATTGTACACAGAGGCGCTACATTTGACACGCGGGATGACATCACCTGTGTGACATGTAGTGGCGACAAAATGACATGTCTCGGGAAACACGTGGAAGCGTCACTCCGCGCTCTCCACGTATGGAACAGTCCCCAGATCTGTGAAGCGGCCTCTACGTTGTCCACAAGTCGGCGTGAACCAGTAGCGATCAACAATACAGTCGGCGAGTCCTCGCCTGACCGACACACTACTGTGACTAACGCTTCGCTGTTGTTACTAACTACTGGGTTACTCGAATGATAACTCTTATAACGACGAGAATGATCTCACTTTCGGAATGCGGGCGGGAGTTTACAAGAAAATTTATTGAATGCATCAAAATCAGAACTGTCTTTTTGTAGCAGCGCTTGTACTCGTACAAGGCTTTCAGAATTGTATCCTACATCTTTGTAGTAGAGTAGTCAATACTCATGACTTAGATGTCACCTTCCCCGCCCCGAATCATGTACACTTGAATTCAGAACCTTACACAACAATCTTGTTTTAGAACCACAAACTTCATGACAAATAAATTTACGCGAGGCCTTATCATTGCACACTATACACACCGTCACTCTCTGTGCGGAAATTAGCGAGGTTCAAAATTAAAAAGCAGCTGGTACCAGTTACGTGTCTGAGTATTTTGGTTTTAATTAGAACAGTGACAATTAATAAAAAAGTAATGGTTTGGCACCGATATATCGCATATTGCTAAGACAGTTGCGCAGGCGCTCCAACACTCGCACAGCAACTGAGCCCACACAACGCGCAAGCGAGTGGCGATGGTGTACAACATTCTGAATTCAAGTATAGATATTGCCATGAGAGGATCACGTACGGTAGAGCACGCACTCGTCATTCGAGTAGCCCTGTGTGACGCGACGCGTGTGTGCAGCTACAGCAAGTACTCGCTGCAGCACTCGCGCTCCACGGAGACGTCGTGCTCGTCGCTCAGCATGTCGGAGCCGCTGCTGCCCAGCGGACACGCCTCCAGGTGCCACGAGTACCTCCCGCACCTCGCCCGCACCTCGCCCGCACCTCCGCCCGCACCTCCGCCCGCACCCGCATCTGTCGCCGCACGACACATCTCTTAGCCGCCTTGTTCTCTTTGTCTTGCCAGTAGGGTGCTGATCATCCAAATGTTTGACGCTCGTTTTCTGTTGCCTATAGGTATCTTATCGACCATAGCATCTATTTAGTAACCAGGTAGCGCCCACTGTATGCGCTCAATCATTTATTATTTCCGATACTTTGTACCTATCAGCATGTTTTATAGTCATTTTAAAATAATACTTAGAATAACGTACAATATGACAATATCACATTAGCATCCAGTGAACATCATTTGTCTTATGCTCCATAGATGGTTGGCGTTAATATCGTTGTGGTTGATGATTTCCGCCTGTAGCGTACAGCACGTCACACGTAGCCATAGCACGCAGTCGCGAGCCCGGCGCGACACACTAACGCGTATGCGACGGTTTCAGACAAAACTCGTCGGAGAACAACAAGACGAACGACCCGCTGGTGGCGGTGCTCAACCAGTTCTCGCAGCACTTCGAGAGGATCTCCAAAGAAGTGGTGAGTCAGCCGCGGCCCTGTATACTGTCTCATTCATGTACTGTTTCTTTCGTTTTGGTATCTAATGATCTGAATTGGTCGCGAATGCGCCGGAACAAATGGAATGCTCCGTTCGTTCGCTGCGGAGCACGGTGCGCAGCAGTCGTGTTCACAACGTGCGCTGTAATAGAATGATTCTCTTTATTTTATAATGTTGGAAGAGCCTCAAACGGCCTAATAGAAATAACCGATGAATGTAGCTGGGAGCGTGACGTTGCAGGACACGGACGAGGCGTCGTGGTCGCGCGTGGGCGAGCTGGCGGCGGCGGGGCAGTGCCCGTGCTGGTGCGCGCGCTGGGCCGAGGTGCACGTGCGCTCGCCCACGGGCGACGTGTGCTGGGTCATGCGCATGCAGAACCAGGTGCGGCCACAGTCTCGCAGGGTTGGCTCTATATCAGCATTGTTGCAAACGTGTCCACTTGCAGATGAACTGGGACTACCTGCTGGAGTCCCCGCTGCAGGACGTGGCGGCGCTGCTGTCCCCGGCGGGCGCGTCCGCGGCCGCGTCGTCGGCGTCCAGCGGCCTGGGCGACTCGCGCCAAGACGTGGTGAGGCTAAACTACTTCAGCCGTTTTGAAGATAATCAGCTCTTCTCTGATTGACGTAGTAACTTGGTTAGGCTGCAGCGAGCGTTCCTAACAGAGCTACATTCGTCACTCCATTTTCACAGTAAAAATAATTAGGACGCGGCACCGGGCCACGCGCTATAGTTTGACCGCAAGTGCTGTACCGCCCCTTAGGAAAGCGCGGGGAGGTGGGGTCCGAGGAAAAAAGACCATGAGTTCACATGAGATCGATATTGTCGGACTGATCTTACGATATCAGTTTACAATATTTTATATAAAGCTTTAATATTGGCGATTCCAGACTTATATTAATTATAAGTCCAGGTCCTCAGGATGTTTTTCTTCACCGATGTCAGTAATGTCCAAGATAAACTTTAGAAAGTACATATGAATTGAAATTATCTCATTGGTACAGTCAGCAACAGAAGTCCATTAACACGTTTCATTTTACAAAACACCTGAACACTAAAGTCCTCCATAAGTACTGTCATGACTACAGAGCAAAATAACCTTGACATCAGAAATTGCTGAACAAAATCGCTGAACACCGCTTTTACAATAATTTCTTAACATAAATAATTGCATAAGTCAGTGTGTTCAGGTGTTTTGTAAATTTAAACGTGTTAATGGACTTCTGTTGCTGACTGTACTTGCCCGGATTCGAACCCACAACCTCATGCATGAGAGACAGTCTTTTCCGACAAAGATTCTGCTTCATCTTCCGATTCGTCATCGGAACTTGAACGCAGCCGATGAACTGGCTAAATAAGGTACGAAGACAACAGTACCGCAGTTCCGCAGTCCGGAACCGCTGCTGCCCATACCCCAAGCCCAAATAAAATCATGGCTGCGTAAGAAAACCGAGGAAACAAACCAAATGGAATGGAGAAACAGTGTAACCTGCAGGCAAACAAAGAATGCAGTTCCGGAAGCATCAAAAATACTTGCCCGCAGCCTTATTAGATTGAAACGGGACAAAATCCGCAAGATCATAGGCATCATAACCGGCCACTGTCCCCTAAACAAACACCTACTCACCATAGGTGTGACAGATAGCCCTCTGTGCAGAGGATGCATGGAGGCGGAAGAAACACCACATCACGTGCTCTTGGAGTGCAGAAGTGTGGCGGATCAACGGGCACGGACTCTTCAATCGCCGGCAAGCCTGCAGCAGTTTGAAAAGGCTGCTGGCATTCTGGGAGGACCTGGGATGGTTGGAGTAATTTTGAGGATATTTCTTTACACGTACAATGGCCCAATAAAGAGGCTAAGTGCGGAAACAGCCCAGCTAACCTAACCTAACCATCGCCACTAGAATCAGAGTCCTTCTGCAAATTTATTATTAAGGGTTCGATAATACCATCAAATCTACTATCGCGAACCCAGTAATTGTTTTCATTTTTTTGGCCATGATCGTCACATTTAAGCCATTTTTCCGCCGTGAACTCTGAAAACAATTTATTTAATAAGTTTATTTTTTCATCTAGAGAACAGTTAATATGGCTTTGGGCTATGTTGTTTTTAATATCAGCCCAGACTAACTCTATGGGATTCAAATCTGGATGGTACGGCGGTAAACGTACTAACAGTGTGTCCATGGGCTTTCAGGAGTTCATCAATTCTGTACACGGGCTCTTTTTGTGTATTATCGATAAGAAGTTCAGTTGCGCTTCTGTCATAGCTTGCGAAATTCAACATTGTGGCGCAGTAACCAGTTCTGCATTTCAGTTTTGAGGCTTGCTGGTTGGCTTTTTATCAACCTGAACGCTGTGATAAGACGCGTTGTCCACGCCAAGTCGCCAACTATTGAATTAGGCAGCAACTTATCTTTAATCTTTTCATCTACCCACTTATAAAAAGTAGGCCCATTCATGTCTCCATGATAGTCGTCGGTCTTAGCATCAGATTTAAATATACTTAGTCAATGCACCATCAACCAAGCCATTTCGACATCCAACGTGAAGAATTACCAAACGCCGTTCTTTAGCAATATTAGCGTGAATCCCAGGTTCGCAAGATGATTGCCAACAGTTGTTGATATGGTGAGTGGCGTTAATGTATGTTTCATCAGGGAAATATATGTTGCGGCTTTGCGTTCTGCAATTTCTGATTGTGTCAAGTATTTTTTCCGCCACACTGTTATATTAGGCTGCTCTATAAGGAGATGTCTCTTCCATTTGCATTTTTGGAAACGGTAACCCATTGTGTGTAAAAGGTTTCTTAGAAACTCTCCACTAGTGTTGCCTATCGATAGTCGACTATCGCTAAACTATCGATAGTCTATCGATAGTTGACGTCATATCAATAGTATCGATAGGCTATCGATAGTATCGATACTATCGTTGTTGACGTCATATCAATAGTATCCAATTAATAGTATTAGTTAATTTGTGCTATCGATAGTATCGATACTATCAATAGCACTATCGATATTGTTACTAGTTTTCGAGGTCACCTATCGATAGGGAAACTATCGATAGTTGGGCAACTCTGCTCTCCACAATTTAATGTCATCTTGTTTCAAACTTGATAGTAACTTACGGAGACTTGGCACTCTTTTTTCAAATTCGTAAAACTGATGAATTTTTCTTCTGATAACTCCTAAGTCAAAATCATCAACAACTTGTTTTTTCTTTGAAACTTTCGGTTTTTTTGGAAATTAAATTGTACTTAAGCGTAAAGTTTTAGTTGATGAATTTCCCGCATTTATCATATTTCTTACGGTTTTGTCGCAGTGACCCGTAGCCTCTGCTACGATTTTGGCAATATTCGCATCAATTTATATTCAAAGCTTTTCTTTTCTTAAAATATTCAGCTACTTTAAAAATTACGGTCTTGACATCACGAGATAACGCACGACCCATCTTTGTATATTTATCTCATGTGCGTCTGACATAGACGGTCCGGTACAAACAAATGCTAGCTACGTCGGCGGCAGACTGACGGCACGGAGCGGCCGGTACTCCCCCGCGTCTCGCCGCGCACATACCTAAGGCGCGGTACAGCTCTTGCGGTCAAACTATAATAGCACCTAACGTTAACACCTTGAAACTGTTCGTTTATTAACATGTTGAATGATTACTAACTGACAGGGTTCAGACTGTGACCCGCGCTCCCGCAGCGGGTCGTCGTCGTCCCAGACGCGGGCGCAGCCGGCTCACGTGCAAGATCTTCACAAATCAAGGTACGTCGCCATCGCGCCGGGTCACCGACGCGTCGCATCAACATCGAAAGAACGCACAAAACTAAGACTGTTCCGTGTTCTGTTACGTATTGACTTGCACGTTTTTAGTAATCAATAGACACATGGGCATGAACATTCTAGTTTTGTTTTATTTAAATAAGGCTAACAATCGTACATTTTATAACGTGTCAAAATAACGGCACACCGCGGGGTGGGCAGCCTGCTGCGTGCTTACTTATAGTGTGACGTTGTGCCACAGCTCCGACACCACCGTCGGCAGCGAGCGCAGCGCGCAGCACGCGCCGCCGCACGCGCAGCACGCGCAACACGCGCAGCACGCGCAGAACAGGTGAGGCGGGCGCTCATATGAGTGTTATATACTAAGTCAGCTTGACTTTAATTCACTGCATTACTTTTAGAGGATGAAAGTACATATAATGTAAATAATGTGTAATTTTAAAAAAAGTCAGCTGTTCCATACATATTATGATCGTGTTGTCGTGCAGTTTTGTAGAGAACAGCTGATTTCATTTCCTGCGTATTGTAATAAATGTTGGTCTATATACAGCCTGTAACAAAAACCCTGTCCGATCCTTAAGGGTATTATTCGGCATCGTACTGCGTACGCATATACGTAACCATTTAATGGATTTGAGATTATTATTTTTTCCCCAGTGAAAAAAAAAAAGAAGAAAGAAGAAGTAATTGAATTAAAATAAAACATAAAAACTGATCAACGGCAACACTGACAGGGTTTTTGTTACATAGTGTATAGAACAACAGATCTACCGGCGAAGAGACTGTCTACGCGCTTCGGCAGTTATCATTTATCTCTGGAAAAACGAATGCGCTATGATGAACGAATATATCTGTTACAACTATGGTTGTTACGGCTCTTACAACCATAGAGGTAACATAGAAATATCCATTCCATTAAAACTCTTGTAGGATTAGTCTGTGGCACGAAGTTCGTACTCATTTTAATACACGGAAATTTCCGAAGTACTTGTTTAGTGTAAGTACATGTAAGGTATTCTATATCTGTGAAAGTTGCCACATCTGACTTTATGTTCGTGTTGTGTGCAAGAATGTAACGTGTTGGTTTGCACAGCGCGGCCGCGGCCCGGCTCAGCACGCAGCCCATCAACATCCCCGGCTCCCCGCGCCGCGCGCCCGACGACCTGCTGCTCGTCGTGCCCGAGGTACGCGCCTCCCGCCCCGCCGCCCCACCGCCCCACCGCCCCGCGCCTGCTCACCGCGCCTGTTGCTTGCAGGGCAAGTCGCGCCACCCCGTGCGCCGCTCCAACTCGTCGCCGGAGATGTCGTCGTCGTGGAAGGCGGGCGCGGCGCGCGACACGCCCCCCGCGCCCCCCGCGCCGCCCCCGCGCCCCGACGACCTGGCCGTGGACCCCGACGAGATGATCCTGCTGCCCAGCTGCGAGCCCACGTCAGTACTCTCGCGCAGACTCGCCCCCGTCCCGGACAGCGGTGCGAGCCGCGTCGTAACACGGACGACATCTGTTACAGTAGCAGCAGCACGTCCCTGTCCATGCACGCCACGAAAAAAGCGGCGAAGAAAAGCGACATGCGCGTGTCGTGCGAGGCCATCCCCGAGGAGATGACGGGCACGTCGCCCCACGCGGCGCACCCGCACCTCATGACCTACAACTCCGACCCCGGTACGCACCCGCACACACATCACTTACACAAACGTTTACTTTTACATGAAAAGGAAGTCTCAGCTCCTTAAAAACTTAACTCATTTATTAGCCACTACAGAATGTACCTAATCGTAAAATTTAAACGTGCAACTAGATGCATTCGATTGACGTCGACCAGCCGATATTGTCCGCTTCTCTTCGATCAACAATGTACTAACTCAATACATTGAGAAAAAGTTACATCACTTGAGTCTTTCTTCTTTATCGTGTGGGCAGTAAGGTCTTACGACCCCACACACCCTAGTGTCAGAGTTTCTAAACCGCCTCAAGGGCCTCTGACATGGTTTGAATGGAACAGTAAGTCCAGGTTTCCTCACGATGTTTTCCTTCACTTGAGTGTCCGTTACACTAAAACAATCCTACTCCACGCTGTTCCCTATTCTAAAATAGTCAATGATTGACACAATTGTCTGCGCTTTGTACCCAACATTGCTAAAAGAAAACAATACAATAATTTATTTGCATGTCTCATGTTTAGTTCTACTTTCACTATGGGTATAACTACTTATTAGTATAAATTTACCGAAAAATATTATATTCCTTTCGTAATCCTGGTATCGCGATGGTTATTTACCCAATTATAAACGCACACAGCGGCATTTTCACGGGTTCACGTTAGTTTCTCTGTGTCCTTATTTTACGTGCCGTTTTTAAAACGCTTAAGTACAGTGTTGGTACAACGTCTTAGTACAATGTTGATCGGAGCCGCCTCTAAACATAATCAGTCGATCAATGAATAGGTACAAATGGGCCATTTCCCATCACTGAGCCGACGCCTCAGCGCCGGAGGACGATGATGAAACTAACCAATCAGTACAACATACACCTTGTTACATGCATCTCAATACAAATTAACAACAAAACTAATTATATTCATTGAATTCTGCCATTAATGAAGCGCAGTTACTTGTATTTATTAACTTGTAACATTTCTTTGTTCTACATTTCTTCAATAAAATGTAAATTCAAAATAATGTCTCTAACACACGATAACCCAACATAAACTGTGCACAACAAACAATAATATCTTGTAGTATTTGTGTAATTGACATGTGAATAGTCAGCCGTGTAGACTAGGTAAGTGCGTGTGTACAGCAGCAGTATGTGTGGAAGTATGGCGTGTAGAGCATTAGAGACGGAACAAGCGAGCTGCGCCTGAGGGTCTGTTGTACTCACTTGTGATACTAATAATCGCCCGTCATTCGAACACACGTCTTGAACACGTTTCAATATCTCCATAGAGATTTTACGCTCGATAACATAACTTCAGAGCTGCTCTTTGATATATTTTGACGACACATATATTGTTTCTATAACTACCGTACCAAACCGTAAGTAAATCGAGCCATCTTGCATTTGAAGCTTCCACACCTCAAATGAAGACAACGAAACCTTTACGATTTTGATTTTCATAGTGTTATTAGATATCGTGCCAAAAGTTTACAGGAAAGTTATAGCCTTTTAAGCGACGCGACGCTGGAAACATTAAAAACATGCCAAAAATAGGCGCTGACTATAGAAAGCTTTTTCTCCTATTATAATATTATTTGCCAAATTAGAAACGTTAGCTAACTCGATCACAACTAGTGCAACGGACCCTTGGTCGTCCGACCCTGGGTAGCGTGGACGCTGCTGCGTAGTGTCGGGAGTGTGCGTGTGACGTGTGCGTGTACACAGCTATAAGAACGCGGACGTGTGCAGGCACCGGCGACGCGCCCGCGCAGCCCGCGCCCTCACACAACCACCACCACCAGCTGCAGAAGGTATGCAACAATGTACTACTTTTTTTCCATTCATTCAATACACAGCAAGTTCAAAAAGATTATTAATCGGTAATCTTATAAAAATGACAACATATAAGTATATATCATAATCATTGGTTTATATTATTATAATCATTGATTTTTGGAGATTTTATTGACAATTAAGTACATATGTTTGTATACTATATTCTATACGTTCTATGATGGTGCGTAACACAACTGACATTATTTAATTTACTAGTTATTTACTTACTTATTACTGATTCCGTATTTTACATCTATGATATTAGTGTGCAGTTAAAATATTCAAACATGATTGTAAATCGCGGTAACGTTCAAGAGTGAAAAGCAACAGTTTGACAAATGTAACCCGCACCATCCTAGAACGTGAGCAATATAGCTTTTGTATTCGTGAATAAACATAAGCCGTGTGTGTGGTACGGACATGCAGACGGCAAGCGACGGCACGGTGCCGGAGGGCCGCGCGGGCCGGGCGCCGGCGCGGGACGGCGCGGCCCGCGAGCGCGACGACCTGCCGCCGCTGGCTCGCTCCAAGCGCTCCAACACCATCTCCGTGATGAGCCCCACGCGCCGCTACAGGTGCGACACGCATGCACTCACTACTTATGCCATGTCGGAAAAATAAACTTTATGACCTTTTCAATAGGTACTATTATACCTAGGTAGCTTCGAGCAAAGTTGAGAGGACAGCTTGTCTGTGACTGAATATGGATAATGAACCGTGCGCTTGCAAAGTTGCTTAATTACCTATATTAGGTTTAGCTCGTAGAAAACTCGTCGTGTCATATAGCACACGTTCTATCGTTTTGTCACTCCTTTACATAATAATATGCTGTACAACAAACTAGTTGTTCCCTTCTGCTTCTCGTTACAAGCGCCGAATTATTTACAAGAACAAAACTATATCGACTGCCTTGTACGTGTTGTATATGCAAACACCCGTTTGGCATTCAGTTGACCGTTGTGTACCTGTTGCAGCGCCAGCGCGGGCCGCGCGGCGGGCGGCGCGGGCGCGGTGGGGGGCGGCGGGGGCGGCGTGACGCCGTCCTTCGTGTTCCTGCAGCTGTACCACAACATGAGCACGTACCCCGTCACGCCGCCGGTGCCAGGTACGCACGCCACGTGATTGCGCGATGTGTACGTTATGTTGAGTCGTGAGGTCTGTCAGTGAGTGGTCGTGTGTGCAGGTGAGACGCCGGCGATCCTGAACCCGCTGGCGGAGCGGCCGCTGCGCGTGTCGGGCGTGCAGCACGAGCGCACCATCAAGAACCTCGACCTCGTACCGCCTGTAGAAACATACAAAGTAAACGACACATTTTTATTCTTTTTCCCTTGTTGATACTGTTCCGCTTAGTAAAGACTCCAGGGCCCTATTTAATAAACGTTACAATCCGACAATTTTGTAAATAATAGTTGTTGTCCCGGGGCTCGCACCAGTCCGCGCCGCCGCGACCTCAGGCAAATAAGCTCAGCCGTCTTGACGCATGCGCGTGACTTGAGCGCCTAATCCGATAGGTAGTTCACAAAGTTGAATGCACCGCGACTCACAACAAAAACAAACAACAATGTTCCAAATTCGGGACTCGCCTCCTGGTTTACATGGAGGAATGGGGCTACAACTATATGAATGAGGGACTGTTCGGGGCCTGTCATGTCCGTATTGCTTGAACATTAGTGAATATTTATATTTGGTGTCCAATATAACATTGAGCACATGGTGCTTTTCCCAGATTGGAGTGTTGTACGTTGGGCCCGGACAACAAGATAACGAAGTGTTAATATTGAAGAACGAATACGGCAGTGTGAGGTACGTCTCTACGAATAACTGTTACATGCGTGTGTGCGCGACTCGAGCACACCCAGGAGCTCGGCCTTGCGCCTGAGTCGATGTGTGTGCAGTACAGGCGTGATGTATTGTGGTGCGCAGGTACGCGGAGTTCCTGACGCAGCTGGGCACGCTGGTGTCGCTGGAGGGCGGCGAGGACGACCAGCCGCACCTGTTCCTCAACCTGGAGAAGGGCGGCAAGGACGGCCACTACACCTACGTGTGGAACGACGACATCATGCAGGCAATTGACACATGCTACTTGAACCATACGCTACAGCGCGGCGCCGCTTGGAGCACGAGTTATTAGTGCCTGCTCCCTGCTGTCCATGTTCCAGGTGCTGTTCCACGTGGCGACGGCCATGCCCTCGTCGCCCAAGGACCCCACCTGCAACGAGAAGCGCAAGTATATCGGCAACGACTACGTGTCCATCGTGTACAACGACTCCGGCGCAGACTTCAACATACACACCATCAAGGTACGTCCGCGACCGAAATAGGATCTCGCTACAGTTTCACAACGAACACGAATTATTGTTGGACCGCTTTTTAAATTAATTTAACGTACGCACGTCGCTTCACGAATTTGTTTTTTGAATATTCGTTGTGCGCGCTTTTCTTACGCAGGAAACAATTCAATCGCAAAATGTTAAACCCACAGCTGTGTCACTATCGTTTACATTCCGTGTCGTGCAGGGCCAGCTGAACTTCTGCATCGTGGTGGTGGAGCCGTACGAGCACGGCATGAACCGCGTGTTCATCAAGACCAAGGACGAGCGCATCCGCACCAAGTTCCTGGCGCACCTGGACACGCACTGCGTGTCCGACGCCAACGTGGCCCTGCTGGCGCGCCAGGAGGCGCTGCACTGCGCGGTGAGTGTGAGGCTGTGGGGTGTGGGGTGTGGGGTGTGGGGGTGTGTGTCACTAGTAACCCGCCTGGCCCGCAGCTGGCGTCGCACATCTCGCAGTCGCTGGCGCTGGGCGGCGCGCCGTACGCGTCCAACTCGCTGGAGCGCCTGCGCCTGCTGAAGCGGCTGCGCGAGCGCGCGGGGGCGGAGCGCCTGGCCGCGGCGGCGCGCGCGCCGGAGCCCTACGCCGGCCCGCCCCACCTGGCGCAGCGCGTCGCCATCGACGACTTCAACGACTACACCTAGTGGCGAGGACTAACTTTATGCTTACGACGCGTGATAACACTTTTGAATTTCGCTAATTTGAAGGACGATAACGGAACGTATATTACTCTTATATTATTTGAAAATTGATCATAGCATAGATTGTAATAAATAAGAATAAGAATCATTACCCTATACTATATACTTGAACGGATCACGAAGCTCACGTTAGTAGTCGTCACTAGATTGTACTCATAAGCATGATAATAATGTAACACTCTAATGCAGCGGTCGGCAACCCGCGGCCCGCGGCCGTCTTTCTTGCGGCCCGTGAATGTTTTGTTTTGTATAAAATCAGTTACCTCTTTCGGAACTTTGTAGTTTTCATTTCTCAATGATTTACAGTGCTTATTTTTCTAGCTATAAAGCCCAAACATATAAACATAATGTAGGTATTATGTGTACGAATTCCGATGTTTTAAATTTTTTTAATAACATTTTTATTTTTTCAATGGGATATGAACTATTATACGTACTACGTTGGACTTCTAGGGTTAATATCACAATTGCGGCCCGCCTTTAGTTTATTTTGCCACCTTGTGGCCCTTGCCTGCCAAAAGGTTGCCGACCCCTGCTCTAATGTATAGAGGTTCCCTAGCCTCACGAATTGTATATAACTGTATGCCCAAATTAGCGAAATTCAGCCTCAGCGCAATGTTCTGTAACGATTCGGTCGGTGTTTACATAGCGGGGCCGGACCGCAGCACGACGACGACCACGGTCGCATCCCACTACCGGTACCGACTACCGACGCTTAGTACTCAAGTGTATCGCTTGCTCGAACACGTCACTGTTGCACTTCTTTCTTAAACAATCAGCTGCGGCGTACGTCGCACTGCTACAATGCGAAGCGGCCTGCACAGTATGGCACTTTGTAGTCCGAGCGACTAATGTGTTGAAGTGACGCTGTGTCGGGTACACTACGGCAGAGGTTGAAATCAAGTTAAATAGAAGCTACGTATTTACCTGTGTGCACTAGATAGTGATAGTCCACGAGCCGCGCGTGAGCCTGCAGCCGCACGGCGACGGTGAGCGCTGCGCGTGAGTACGAGCCGCGCGTACACCATGCTCGTCGACGTTATTATATATTACTGTATCTCATACATTTTTTTTTTACTTTTTGTGAGATGTGATAGTAGAGCGTAACAATTAAATACGAAATAGAAATACGAGAAATATATTTAAAGCTGGCAAGTTTTCTACAAATCGCTTCGCTTACGAGATCTCGCGACTTTCATAATGGTTTACGTAACGAACGTTTGGGCGAATACCGCCTCCAGTATAAGTGGACAATTTTTGAGAAGCAGTTGACGCCGCGACCGCGACTCCGGTGATATCATATTCTGATCGTATATAACTTGGGGTTTGTGTCGAGTGCAGTACGACGCGCGACTCAGCAAGTCAGAGCTTACGCGATGCACTCGCTACTAATTCATTTTATACAACCAATGTATTGCAGAACGATGAATTCTTTTTGTTTATTTATTCGATTCTACCCGGTACATGTTTTTGTTTAGGTTGTCTGTGGCTTAAATAGTTTAATTTCTTATATAAATATAGGCTGTCATAAATAAACGTTACTCAGCACGTACTTCGGCTTAACTATGTTCCCGTCAGTACCGTGCACTTGCAGCTTGACAGTCGTGCCCCTGCGCTCCTACAGTGCATACACCTCGGAATCACTACTACTCTGAATATTTTTATGCAAAAACTGATGACAGTAGAGTATGCGGGATGCGCAAACATTAGGTACAAACGAGATCGGTATTAGTAATATGGGGAAAATGGGGGCAGAAGACCACAGTTACGTACAGTAAATAACTCGATTAATTTTAATTAATTGTAATAATTAATGATTTATGATTTAAAATAAATTCTTTATCTTGAGCAAAATTCACTTCAGACAACTATAGACATGTTCACCTTCCTTAGAATATCTAACATTTAAATCTGAATATGCATAATGTATAGCATAATGAGATAAACAGTGTTTTCTAACACGAACGTCGAGGATTTTTTGATAAAAGCGAATCATTTTAAAATCGGTTTTATTTTTTGCTGTTTTTGATCATTAGGAAACTTAAAATAATCAAAATAGTATCACCCATCAATTATAACAGAAACCAAAGCCATTTTATTTATTCGCTATGCTAGATATATAAATGTCTTTTTATTTAAGCTTAGAATTATTCTATGCTAAAGTAAAAAGCTCCTATATTGTTACCCTTTTTTTAAAAAGAGATGTTTTCTGAAGTACACTGATAAACGGTTTACTAACAAAAAGATCAGAAAAGGTATTCATTACTTTCAATGGTAAAATTCATATTATGTACTGGAAAAAAAAGAAACAATAAAACAAATAGCAAAGTTTAGTATTTCCTGGAACAAGCACAAGCCATAAGGTTTTACATGAATTAATTGAGTTATCTAATGCCCCCGGAAGCTTCACTAGGCAGTGACAGGAAGTCAGGAATAACGCTTAGCCATAGCACGAGCCAAGTAACGTGTATTAGTGTCGGTCTTAGATTTTGAACTGAATAATGTAAAAGTTAATGTTAAGGATTTTTAGTAAGTACATGTTTTCACAAAATATGAGTTTGTCAGTAGTTAGTAGCGCGGCGCGGCTGGCGCGCGTGTGACGTCACGCGAACGAGCCGCGCCGCGTGCGCAGCAGTGAGTCGTTAAACAGTTGAGGCATTTCTTGTTTATATAATTATATTTTATGTAGCAATTTATTTCCTGACAAAAGATTTTGTAATCAAATAAATGATGGCTATTTTTTCGTCTGTTTTATTACTGGAAACCTCTCTGATGTATATGGATGTAGCCTGTAGGGATCAGATGTCAAAAGAAAGTATACATAGTGGAGATGTCGCAATCGCAACCAACTGGTTTATATAGCCGTTTAATTGCACGGTTAGCCCTTTCATTAAAAAAAACGCCATTCAACTACATGCCTAGCTTTGTAGTTGAATCATTATGGCGTTTAAAACATTAAACATCACGGCTGACTTAAAAGCCTCCATAACTGTAGGTATCGTATAATATTATATTTTTGGGTATAATAAGTAGGTATATTAATCAATGGAAACGAATACATATATTTCTTACCAAAATAAGTTTTGAATCCTAAAACGTGTAATTTGAAAGACATCCACAGGTTAGATTCGAAAGAACCTAAGGAAGGCGAAGGTTACTTTAAAAAGCCGTCCACTCTAAAGCGGGTATTACACCTCCCTAAATTTAGGGTCCGATATTTAGGATGCCCTGAATTCAGAGAAGTGTAATCGCATTTAGGGTGATAGCACCCTAATTAGGGCACGATTTAGGGAGAAGGATGGTTTCCGACGCCCTAAATGGCTAAATCGCCCTAAATCGGATAGGTGTAATCACATTTCCTAAATTCAGGGCGCTCAGTCACCGCTCGCCTACCGTCAAGAGCGCACGTTTGTCTTTTGCTCCCCTCCCTATTATTTACGTGCGTACCTACCTACGCAAAACAAAATGACAACAGAAAAGGAGGTGATACAAAATATCCTAGAATTATAAAGGAGATGCCTTTTTTATGAAATAAAAGTGATCCAAATTACATGAACAAAAAATATTTTCTTTCTTTTTTTTATTTATATGCATCATGGAGCCAACCGCCAGGGCTACGGCTATACCAATTTTTTGGTTTTTGGAAAGAAATGGGGGCATTTTGTCACACTTCGACACGACGACACGTCCGTCACTTGTTGCTCGTCCTTCAAATCACTTCAAATCTGATTTAGAACCCTAAATTTAGTGAACGTGTAATCGCGAGCTTCGGCGACTGAATTTCTTGCCCTAAATCGGACCCTAAATATCGGACCCTAAATTTAGGGAGGTGTAATACCCGCTTAATAGCATATCGAGTTGAAGAGACGAGGCGAAAGGAGTACCTATGTAAGGATCGCAGCAGGTGGCGTTCCGTGGTTTCTGCCTGTACGCCCATGGGAAAAAGGCGATAGTGTAATATGTAGTGTCCGACCGAAGCTTCGGCTTCGGCTTCGGCTTCGGCCACCTTCGGCCAAAAAAGCACCTTCGGCCAAATCTTCGGCTTCGGCCAAAAATTTGCCGAAGGTTTGGCCGAAGCCGAAGGTTTGCTAGTTGTCAAAATTTGAAATTTACTGAACGATGCTAGAGCGAGACGGAGAGTGTGCAGAGCAGCAGAGTTTCGCCGCGCCGCCGCACCGGACCAAACGAATCGCCAATATTTTATTACCTACTTGTATATGTTGGTCACTCGGCTCGTTATTGGGCTAAATCTCTAAAGCTCTCACAATATGTATCTAGTATATTCTGAGATCAAAGTAACTATCGTATTTTTCAAGGTCAATGACACCTTCGGCTTCGGCTTCGGCTTCGGCCGAAGGTTTTGGTGAATACCGATTAATCGGCTCCGGCTTCGGCTTCGGCCAGAATTGCACCTTCGGTCGGACACTAGTAATATGTAAGGTTGAAGTTGAATGTAATTGTTAAAGGTTGTGTTCAGCCACTAATTGACCTTGAAACGTGTTGTTCAATGAATCGAATAAGTAAAAGGTTTATTGCTGAGAGCTAAAATGTAACGCTATCGCTATAATTAACAAAATGACAATTGCACCCGGTCGCTTTCCGCAATGCGCTGAGCTCGCGGCGCAATATCGCTAGGGCAGCAATCGTGCTCCGTTGCAATTAGCATTGAACATCGTGTTTGGTGTCTTTCACAGAGTATATAAATCACTACGTTTAGTGTCTTTACGCTGTTATTTTGACATTACAAACAGATACTTCAATTTCCTCATTTGTACTGATATTTTTTACTTAAAAAAAAAATAAGAGTTACTAAAAATAAGGTTTTCCATAGATATATCATAATGAAATCACACCCCGTTTAAAAGAGGATTTTTGCAAAATCCCGTTTATGACGTCTACAATATAAAATCGACACCCAACCTGGTGATAGCCCAGTGGTTAAGGCCCCCCCCCCCTCTCATGCATGAGGTTGCGGGTTCATTCGATATCAGGCAGGTACAATGCAACTTTCTCATTGAATTGAGAAAGTTGCAAAAGTTGCGTTAATCTTGGATGTTACTGACATTGGTGCAGGAAAACATCATAATTAACATAAGTCTGAATTCGCCACTCCGACATGAACAAGCGTGGTAGGTATTTAAATTTTGCTCGTACCTTCTGCCTCGAGCCTTTGCCCTGCAGTGAAGACAATGATGGGCTGGTATTATACTAGGTACTCAAAACAAAATAGGGCCCACCACTACTTATTTTCAATTTTTGTCTTAGAATTATTCAAGAGATACTGATTAGCAAAATGAAGCATTAGATTATGTAGTTGACTTGTTTGTGAGTCTTTATCAATGTTTCGAGCGAAAACTTTAGGGTTTAATTCAAGTGGGAAGTCAGAAAAAGTAAAGTGCTTGAAAGAACGTAAATTGCACAAATTCTTTTACTTGTGTTCTCAATGTGACTGTAGTTGTTGTTGTAAATCGTTTCTTACTTGGACAGTTTTATTTGAATTTTATGTTAATAACGATTATTATGGCTGGTTCTGGACGTCATAAGGACATGGAAACCGCAGCGAGAGCAGTTGTCCTGCTTCAGGGGAAAAATCTCAGAGGTCTGTAGCAATACATGTTGGTGTGTCGCAAAGAGCTATCCGAAACATGTAGGAGTGGTACCAGAAAATCGCGAGTGTAGCTAGGAGTCTTAGAAAAGGAAGTCCTAGAACTACAACTGCTCCTGAAGATCGCTATATCAGGTCAACTGCACGTCGGGAGAATATTTTAACCGCCCGGGCTTTACAAACCCGATTGTGGCAATCAAATGGTACACAAGTCAGTGATTAAATCATTCGTAATCGACTCCACGAAGATGGTCAATGTTTCAGAGTATGTGCTGTTCGACTTAAACTGACAAGGGCTCATCATGCAGAGCGTTTAAGATACGCTCGCCAACATTTGTACTGGACCAAGGCTAACTTTGGTGCGCTACTCTTTATAGACGAATGTAAGGTCAAGTTTTATAGTGATGACAAACAAATACAAGTGTGGAGAAAACAAAGCGAACATTTTACGGAACCATGCATCCATAGAACAGACAGTTTCTGGGGTTCAAGTGTTACAGTGTGGGCGGAAATTCGCTTGGCGTGCAAAACAGAGCTGGTAATTCTGAATGAGGGTGCTGTAACTGCTACCAGTTATGATGAGCGAGGAGTCTGACTTCATATTATTCCATTTTCACAAAGAGTGGGTTCTGGTTTTGCTTTTATGCAAGATAAGGCTTGTCCACATACGGCCCGTATTACACAAAGAGCTCTTTTTGACACCAGTATCCCGGTTTTGCCATGGCCTGCGTCAGTCCCAACCTCAATCCCATCGCATATTTATGGGATCAACTGAATAGAAGTCTCGAAGAGAACAACAGTCGAGTGAATAGTTTACAGGAGCTCATAAACGCGCGTAAAAGTCTGTTGTAACGAATACTGGAACAAAACGTTACCCATCTGATTAAAAGTGTACCTGATAGGCTCAGCGAGTGCATACGGAGTAGAGCAGGCCCCACTCCCTTCTAAACATAACATCGCTCAAGCCACAGGCACCAGAAAAATAGTGAAAAGTGAAATTTACTTTTCTCATTATTTTGCTACAATTTCCCTAAAAAGTGTTTTTGTGTTTGATTTAGAAAAAATTAACAACTTTAGTTATTGATTACGTTTAAACACTTTCTTAAAACCTAGCCTAAACTCGTCTGTCCATAAAAACATGATATACATTAATACTTTTTAATTTCACCCTAAAAACGTGGTGGGCCCTATTTTGTTTTGAGTAGTATATATACCCTAACCAACAAACCGCTCAGGGTACAGCGGTTTCAGCTGGGTGATGATGAGTTAATTAAAATAAAGCCTTTTTTAAATATGGTGGTAAGTTTACCTACTGACAAAGGTAATATCAGATTTTTTTTAAGCAAGTTAAACAAAAAAATCGTTTGCTTTAACTGGTTGTAGAGCAGTCTTTGAATAGGTACTTTCCCTCCAGGGCCCGTGCATCGAGGATTCATCGCATTTTGGCAAAACCTTGCTTCCTCTAGTGCCTTGGCACTAGAGTCACCTTACAGTCGCAACATAAAGCTCCATTAGGCGCCGCCGGTCGGGCTGCAAAGATCCGGCTGTTGCGCCCCTTTGCGCCTCACTCTAGTCGACGCAGTTTCATACAAAATGTAGCTGCAGCAGGCGATATTTTTTTATTTTGAGATGCGGCTTTCCCGATACGTTTTGGACTCCTAGCTTTTAAGTAAAGTTATGATAGATAGGTAACTCTTTGAACGTAACTTTTTAAAAGACAACACAAAGGCACACTGGTCGCAAATAAAATTCGAAATAAATGTATCATGTCGCTCCTGTCAGTCACCGAAATTTTCGAGGTCCCAAATAATGTGGCTCAAGATCTTTTGCGTGATGGTGATAGCGAGCGGCGCATTCGCCAAGAAAGATGAGCTCTTGGACACATTGTACGGGGTGGAGGGAAAGAACAAGATGTCGGTCTGCGTAGCGACGCCGAGCGGACGGTGGCGGCGCTGCGACGGCGCGCTATTCAACCGCGAGTGGGTGATTGCGCGCGCGCAGTGCGTGGCCACAGCGCCCGTCGCCAACCTGAGCACCGAGCGGCTGTCCGCCGGGGGCAGCTGCGACCGACTGGCCAAGGGTGAGTGCAACTGCTTGTTTTTATAGGTACTAATATTATAAAGGTAAATTTTGTTTATGAGAGGTAAGCTCTGGAAGTACCAATTGGTCCGATTACAAAAAATATTGTTCACTGATAGAAACCCTATCAGTTTGTTGTGGTAAGTATGCCTACTTGACTTCCACGCGGACCAAGTCGCGGGTACAAGCTAGTATAATAGATCAAAAACATTGACAGTCTGCAAGCAAGCAGCATCGGCAACGGAACCAGCAAAGCACGGTTTGGTACATTTAGATTTTCGACGCTCTGCTCAGCGCCATTGTGAAGTGAGTCAGCCCTAAAGGCGGATTTAGCGGCGGATAAATTACTTCCGAACACCGGGGATTCCTTCTTACAATACAACAGCATAGCGAAGCACCCGCGTTTCATCTCAGGTAGGTACTAACTAGTTTGCTTAAATCAAATAACTTGTACTTATGTTTACTTGTACATTAGGCAACACAGACGTGTACAGCTCGCGACCCGCGCGCTACCTGGTGATGCACCCGTGGTTCAACTTGGCGCTGGTCATCGTGAGGAACCCCTACAACAACATGGACCGCCTCGCCAATGCCACCCAGACGCGCATCAAGCTGCGACGAAACGGGTAACTCACACATACTATGGTAGAACTTGTTTGAGCAACCACCTCTAGGTATTGATTAAGATTACTCAATCATTGTAATCATTGAGAGTTAACGTACCTGATGACATTCTATGTAATTAAGTTTAAGCAGGCTAATAACAATTATTGCGGAAGGCCTGTAAACATGGAAGGAACACCATTCTAGAAGGTAACACCGGTGTGGTGTGATTCAGTAAACAGTGTGCACGACCAGCCTCACCATCGCTAAGTGACAGCTAATGTAATGCACAAGGCATTACATTAGCTGTTCAATTAATAATGCTAAAACCATTCTAGAAAATCTGTTTCCAATTTTATTAGGTTTGTCATTCACTGTTTTGGTAGAGTGGTATATGTGATTAATTAGTAAAATAACTTGTTACAGGGTGTACAAATGGATGAAATATTATTTTGATGCCTTTGCCTTGACCCGCAACCATGGTTACCATGTAAAGAGACTTGCTCGGAATTTACAAACCTTACATTATCCATTCTGGTATTTCTTTGTAACAATGCTGCTACCGTCTGCATTGTTCATGGCCTTCTTCATTTATATAACGTTCTACACAGGAGGCTCCAAGAAACCTCAAGAGATCCCTTATAAGAAAATGCACTATTCTAAGAAAGTATGTCATGTTTAGTTTTAGTTGTCATTAACATAGTTGTTTTTATAACATAGTGTTTTATTTACAATCAGGTCACACCTTACAGTATTACTAAATCTAATTAACTACACGAACGCACTGTAGGTAACATCCACCTACATGCAGCTCATATCTGTACTGATAAAGGGTATTCAGTACAAGAGGCCCTCAACACTTTGTTTTCAGACCTGTGTACTTTACTCAGTCTTCTGGTCGAGCTTCCTCCTCCACACTTTGACCTTGCCTCTGAGCTCACGCAATCTCTTCATCTCATCCTTAAAGTCCTGGTGCTCATCTCGGAACAAGCCGTACTCGCGCAACTTCAGCATGAGGCTGTGAGTCTCCACGTGTCGCGGGTAATAGTGAATGATCTCCTCGTTAGTATGAAGTGGCCGTTCAGAAAACATTTTTACGACTTTCAAGGACTTTGAATTAGTGGGTATTGCTACCTCTCCGAAGATCCTATTGGAAAGGCGCTGCATACGACGCGCATAGTTCGTAGAGGCCTTTATTAATTGAGCATATTTAGCGTAATTAGTAGCCATTGTTTACCCTGAAATTAAGTTTTAGGTTATACAAATTATTCTTGAAAACGAGTAATTATATCAAAGTAAAAGAAATTTCCTAATTCACCTTTCCACTTAGAAATGATTATCTAAACTCAAAAATATTTTAATGGGGTCAAAATCGGGAAGACGACCCCACTATATTTGTTGACAAACTAAGATAAGAAATGTCTGGAAATGTCAAATGAGTGAAGAGAGTCAAGTTAGTGACACCTAAAGACAAGAACAACTGACATAATAATATTAATAATTTTATGATTGACGCTTGTCAAGTCTCATCTTTCGTGGCGCTTATGTACCTATGTACTTTGCTTGCAATATCAGTCTAAGCCACAGAACACATATACCACATAGCATATACCCTACTTTTCTAGCCTGACATCTCAAGTGAGCAATTGGCAGTTTTAGGGCACCCCCAGACTTACAATTTCCAGTTGGGCAACTATCGTACAACTAAATTACATACTTTCACAATTTAATCGGTCAATGTTATTTCGTTGGTAGTACGACGCAGACCTTCGATCACAGAACACGTTATCACGAACAATAATAACCCTTCGATTTAGTTGGTGACCACAGAACACTATTGGTGACAGTGTTGCTAGCGAGGTGACGTGTGGTCGGTCGAAAATTCGGAAAAGAACGCTCTAATACTTGCTTTATTAATTAATAAAAAGATATCGTGCTCATTAATTGAAATTGAATTCTACTAAGCCAGTTATACCACTAGAAAAATCCACCAGCCACTAAAAGCAATATTTCGCCACTAAAAGGGGGGCGGAAACCACTAGTTTTTGTCATAGAGCAACACGGGCCACCTGACGGAAGGGGAGATGCCATAGGTAATTCATAGGTAGTATAAATACCTATCGTGGGATGAAATCTGGGCTTTTTAACCACATTATTCCGTGTAATATCAAAATACTCACATTAAATTTTAAAATAAACCTAAAAAAATTTGATCAGATTTTGTTTTTAAAAGATTCAATATTTAATAATACAGTAATTCTACACTTATCTCATTCAACGTGATGTTCGTAAAAATATCGATTTTTCGTCAAAAAACGGCTTTTAACGGTCACAACACTACGGCAACCAAGCCAAAATATGACATTGTCAAAACGTCTTGTCAAAATATATATCTGTAAATAATTCGTGTTTGTGAGTGTATTTTTTCAATATTAAGTTAACTTGATGTTTACAAGTGATACTCGTTGTTATAGTGTATGGGTAACATAGTAATTATTCAGGATTATGAATTTGATTTTTTAAATTATTACGTAGGAGAAACGTCAAATCCGACCTCTTACATCGCCGAGAGTTTAGCTGTCAAATCGGGCTTGATAAGATAGAGAGTCGGCCAAGGACGGCCAACGGGCCAATAGTTGGCCAACCGATTCTGATACGATTGTTGGAGTCCAACTAAAAAGTTATACGACTAAGGCTTCGTTCACACGGCATTGTCCTGCTCGTTTTTTTGCAGTATACGTCTTAACGTATAAATAGTGACCATACAACGTACATAGATCCTAGAAATAAGTAACTAATACTGAACTACTAATAATAAAAAAAGATAGAAAAAAAACGTGTGTTACCGCTTATACGTTTAAACGCATACTCAACGGACTTGTCAAGCAAATCGAATGAACTTTGACGTATTCGGTTCGCAGTGGCGTATGGGCGTATGGTATAGCTTTGTCTCCTCTGTGACAACTGTGTGGAAACTGCGGTTATTCGTTTTTACACGAATGAAATTTTACCATATGAACACCCGGTTGACTATTCGTTAAAAAAACGATTACAAAAAAACGTGCAGGACAATGCCATGTGAACGAAGCCTTAGTTGATGACATGTGCGGACTCATTATGTCACTAGGCTATTGGTATGCTCTGCGATTTATGCAGGCCATCCACCATCCTTCCTATCGTCCAATCGGCAGGACGCTGCAGGCATGATCCAATCTGCAGTTCGTCCATATACACCACCCACGATCAGTTTGATTGTCCAATCGGCAGCGACGTTTAGTTGAAAAGTTCCAGCAGAGTGGTGCAAACAGTGGCTAATGAAAAAAAAAACAGTTTTCTCATACTAATTTATTAAAAGAATTGAGGGCTGCGCCTCAAGATTATCTACGATCGCGCAGACCGCCATCCACGGTCCAATCGGCATGATCCAATCGGAAGGATCATGCCAAAAGAATCGAAATTCGATTATGCCGTCAATTATAACTGTCATGCCAATCCACTCCCATCCACGTTCCAATCGGCATGATCCAATCGGTAGCGTCCTGCCGATTGCACGATAGGAAAGATGGTGGATGGCCGGCATTATGTACCTACCTATTTAGTTGGCCAACTTCGAATTTTAAGTCTGCGGGGGCCCTTAATTACCCCCATTGAAAGTTTGAAACTAACGAAATCAATGGGGTGATACGTGACACCATACGAAATAAAATAATTTTGTAAAACTTTTATTATTCAATACCTATAGGTACTAGGTACAACATGTATATATTTTTAATCTATGCGTATGGCGATAATGTTAATATGAATAAATATTTAAAATTGTATCACGTAAAATCTCGTGATAAAATAATGATAGGTACCTACTTAAAAGTTAGTGTAGATAACGGAGAAGTTAACTGTTTTGATTTTGCCAGTGTATAGTAAATGAAAATGTTGATTCCAAGGCTGTATAAATACAGTTCGTTATTAAAAAACGGATCGGCCCGTTTATTAGCGACTCAGACGCAGCAGTATGCTGAGAATGCGAGTCCTGTGGTGTACGAGAAGTTGTTGGGGACGGACAGAGGCATCGCGCTGTACGGACTGAACAGTCCGAAGGACCGCAATGCGCTGGGCTTCGACATGATCGAAGCCATGCGGGAAGTCAACCAGTTGATCAGGGAGGACACCAAGGTGTCTGTTGTCATCCTACACAGCATGGTCCCTGGCATATTCTGTGCTGGTAAGAATCTAACAGAATTCTAAATGACTTCATTCTGTTAGTAAATTGTGTCTTAAAAAACCAGGGTTTAGAGCAAATGATCACCATCAAATTTTAGAATGGGTACATACTTACTCATTTGAATACAATCGATTTGCAGCTAATCTGTGCAAAATGTGTTCCTTCAGATCCAGGTCACATTATGTGTTGTAAGTATGTAGTATAGGTTACCTATTTATTTATTTTACAGGGGCCAATTTGAAAGAGCGCTTTAAGATGTTAGATGATGAAGTAGCCAGGTTTGTCAAAGGACTGAGAGCCACATTTATAGAAATCGAAGATCTACCTATGCCAACAATAGCAGCTATTGAAGGAGTAGCAGTGGGAGGAGGCTTGGAGCTGGCCCTGGCATGTGACGTCAGGGTTGTGGCCGAAACAGCCAAGTTGGGCCTGGTGGAGACTGGCAGGGGTCTAATCCCTGGGGCTGGAGGCACTCAGAGACTGCCCAGAGCTGTCAATGTCAATATTGCTAAAGAACTGATATACACTTCAAGAATAGTGAGTGGCAAGGATGCCAAGGACTTAGGTAAGTCACTGCTAACAGGTAACAAAAACATTGTTGTTTAATATTTCCATGAAGTTAATGTAATCAATAATTGCAGGCATAGTAAACCATGTGGTACCACAGACTAGCTCAAACAATGCAGCACTAGAAAAAGCACTAACTATTGCACGGGAGATCATACTCAATGCGCCTATCGCCCTCCGCTGTGCCAAGCAAGCCATCAATGAAGGCATCCAGCTCAGCATTAAGGATGGCTATGAAGTGGAACAGAAATGCTATGAGATTAACATTCCCACAAAAGACCGGCGGGAGGGCATGATATCCTTTATAGAGAAGAGGAAGCCTATCTATGAGGGTCACTGAAGCTCAATAATATTATTAGCTGTAGGAGTATCCAACATAATTATCATTAAGTGATGATTTTATTCTTAGAGTACATATTTTTGATATTTATATATTTTGCAAGGCATCCCATTTTTATATAGTTATATACTTTTGAAATAAATTGTTGAGGATAAAATACTACTCATTTGTTGTTTCTCATTTTAAAAAAGTTATGTAAGCCTGTGTGTACCATATTATTAACTTGTTATGTGCCATTGTCGGCCCAGCCCCTGCTGTCTGTAGGCTCGGCGACCTTACCCCAGAGTGCTGGGGCTGGGCAACAGCATTTCTAGTTCACTAAACCCTATACAGCAAACAACAAGCAGGGAACCGGCAAATGGTCCACCAACCAATTTGGTTGGTATTGGTTATTTTACTTCACTTTTATTCACTTTAATAATTGAAATATACATTTGTTAATAATGAAATACAATGAAACTGGTATTTATACAATTTAATAAGTATTTATAAAAAATATGAAAATACCCATGTCATGTCATGAAAACAAGAATCTTATCTACAAGGTTATCACTTACAGTAACATAGCATTACTTTATGTACATTATCTATTTATGCATTATTTTATTATGTAGGTAGGTACATAACATCACTAATGATTGTTACTATGTACCTAGTTGGCAAAATTGATAAAAGCCAAGAACTGAAGAGCTCATTGATGTTGTTTAGGATGTAATAAAATCATATATTGTAATATATTACTTAGATTACAACGAGTCACTCAATATTAAGGCACTTCACTAGTTGTTCTCTGGTGTCTTCAGGAGAGGTGACCTTGTGCCCGATTGTCCGTGAATCTGTGTAGATCTCATAGTCATTACCTCCTGGCATTGTTTTATCTCCAAAGAAATGGATTTCTTCAAACTTCTGATCGGCTACATGCTTGAGACAGTAGGTCTTGTCCCAGCCAGTTGGGAACACATCAACACTAATCTGTCCTCCCAGGGCAAATGTCAATCCAGAACTTTCAAATTCGCTTTGTAATGCTTCTACGAACTTTTGTCTAATTGAGTGTACCGAGTCAAACTTTACAAACTCGTCTCTGACTGCTTGGCTGCAGGACCGCCCTACCGGACAGATATTGATCATGCTTGATCTATACTCAACAAAGTTGCCTCTCTTGGCTGGTAATTCAATCTTGGACATGTATCCAAGTGAGAAATTGATGACTCTCTGTAACAACTTCTCTCCCAGGTGACTGAGGATACTTTCCGAACTGATCAGCTTGTCGCCTCGATACTGCACTACACCATTTTCACAGAACACATAGTCAAACTGGGCTGCGACTTCAGCACCACTCATTTGTTCCGCTATTTTGACGTAATCGGATCCACTGACGAGTCCTACGGCCACTTTAGACTTCACCTTCTCTAATAAGAAATGCTTTAGTTCCTCTGAGATAACCTGGCGCGGCTTGGTGAGTGTGCCGTCCACATCGAAGAGATACAAAATGGATTTCCGACTAGCCATTGTATTTTTGATAGCTACCTACCTAATTCCTTATAAAAGTCCAAAATGATTTGAACTTTGGAGGCAAAGCGAAGCCGGTCGAGAAGTAGGGCAACAATCGCAAAGTGCCGTTAATGCCAACACTTCACTGAGACACGTCAATTACTTAACTGCTTTGTTATCAGCCGGGCGTGTACTTAACATGGCGAGCACGCCGGGTTCTATTTACGTACTGTTACTTTGCGTATTTGTCACTACAACCGTATCATCTGATAAAACTGCTAAATCAGGGAATGTTGTCATACTATTTGGTGAGTAACATTATTTTACTAATATTCCGTGTTCTCAAGTCCTTTTATTTAATAACTACACTACATTATTGATTGGCTTGACAGAGTTTGACAGCTGCGACTCTGCTACCTAGGCACTTATGTAGTTTTCATAATAAATAAATTTACTCTTTGCGTACCTACAGAGACAGTAATAGATACCTAGGGTAAATACGCCATACGTCGGTCCCCCCCCAAACTTCGGCCGTCTGCAGTTCTGCACATTTTCAGCTTGCGTTCATTTAAAACGTAATGAAGTGACAAATTTGCTCGAATCGAATTACAACTAGGGCTGCCATCCGTCCGGGTTTCCCCGGATTTGTCCTAGTTTAGAGGGCGTCCGGGGGTCGTCCGGGAGGGGTTGTCGAAAAGTGTCCGGGTAAAACCCGGACACTTTTAATGTCTGGGGAATCCCGATTAATAAAATTGAAAGCTAGACGATAAATAAAAACAAATCTTAGTTAAAAAAAAGCTTTAAATGTTAAATTATTTTGTTTTTGGTATGTCCGGGAAAAAAAACTCAAATTCACCCAAATGTCCGGGGTTTTTGAAGTTTTTGTCCGGCGTCGGCAATTTAGGTGATGTCAGCCCTAATTACAACCTTAGTTCATACTCTATAATAATAAGTAGGTACAAAGTTACAAACCGTTACTTTCCGATTACGTCACTCAATCTTCGCACACTGAGCGTCATTAGCGATTGCGCCGTCGAAGCGTCAATTTCATATTTAAAGTAAGTACCTTACTTGCTGTGAATACCCACACTTCGGGGATTGACATTAAAACGGTAAGACATTCCTTTTTTTTTGTTTTAAGCTTTATTATCAGTAATTAGTTATTTTTACTATATTTTGAGATAGTTATTTCAATGTTTTACGTATTGTTTTAAAGGAAAAATAGGAGGCCGCCAATAGAATACCAATTTTGAGTTAAAACCGGATTCTCGACCGTGGCCGACTCATAGTAAATGCAGTCGTTTTATAAATTTGCAACGCATATAAGCAAATAAATATATTTTACGTTTAATCGCCAAATACCGGCCGGGGTGATATTAGTTGAATCTCGAGAAATAATGTACACAAAATAGGGGCCGGCTTTAGAAACATTAAAGATCGTAATGTCGACCAGCCTCGAATTCGAGCCCAACTATACAGGCTGATTACTTTTTCTTATTTTCTCAAAATTAAATATTTATTTAACATTTCATTTATCTATACTAATATTATAATCTATACTAATATTATAAAGAGGTAACATTTGTTTGTTGTAAGTTTGTATGTTTGTAAGTTTGTATGTAGGGGGTAATCTCCGGATCTACAGAACCGATTTTGAAAATTCTTTCGGAAATTGGAAGCTACGTTATCACTGAGTGCTATAGGCTATATTTTATTATCAAAAAATTAGGGATCCGTAAGATATTTGGGTTTAGCGGACCCAAGGTGTAAAAAATCATCCAAAAAAGGCTTAGGCTTAGGGGTAAGGGTATGGGTTGGGGTAGGGTAGAGTTAGGGTAGGGTAGGGTAGGGGTAGTGTAGGGGTAGGGTAGGGTAAGGCAGGGTTAGGGTAAGGGTAGGGTAGGGGTATTGGTAGTGTAGGATACCACGCGAACGAAGTCGCGGCGGGTCAGCTAGTTTATAATATAAAGAGTTAAGTTTAAATGTAGGTACGAGTTGAAAATATTGAACAAGCAAGCTATCATAAAGCTTATTACGGTTTGGGAATATAAAATATAAGTCGTGAATCTTTCATTCATTATTTAACCTGCATGTCACAAAAAGCTGCCTTTAGAATTAATGCGTTTAATTTAAGGTACCTACTACAATGACAGAGCAGGGTGATCCAGGGGACCAGGGCCTTCACGGAAACAAAGAAAATTATGCAGTTACGATCGCACAAAAATAAAGGAAGCGCTTGAGGCAATAAATTAATAATGTATACTTAATTACTTAGTGAGACTCCTGCCAAAATAAATCATATTAATAATATTTGTCTGTCTTCATTTAAAACACCCTATACCCGGCCGACATTTGGGAAAAACGCGACCGACCATGGACCTTGAATGGCCGACTTTAGGGTTTTTTCTTTCTCGACGCATCTGAACCTTATAACTTTTTCCTTAGTAGAAATGTCTACCTTATGCCCATAAACATGAATTAGATTTATCAAACTATCCAAAACCGCATCGGAAGCTATCCTTCGTTGGAAATTGATGGTGCCAGACCGATCCCAAACCAGAAAAACCGTAAGGGGGCCGGACATTTAGGGTATTTACCCTACTATACTTGTGCTACGTGTCGGCGTCACACAGGTATATAACAATCGGTAGATAAAAAATTACACAAGTTTTATACAAGGTGGCCCCATGACGCGACGTCCAACAGAAAATTTTTGAAGCATCTCCATGGGCTCTTCAAAACACCCCATGTTAATTTTCAGCAATTTTATTATTTGTTGTTTGTAAGCTAAACGGACATTCTAATGGTGATTAATATTTTTTGGAAAATTTATATAAGTAAGTACCTGCCCCGCGCGTTGATATTGTGATGGAATGCGATGGAATAATTTAAGATAGGTATAAGAATTAATTTTTTGTAAGAATTTAATTAGGTATAAATATTTTTACCCGACTACGGCAAAGCCAAAAGGAGGGTTATGATTTTGACCGGTATGTATGTATGTATATGTATGTATATTTGTTTGTTCCCTCAGAACTTCTAAACTACCTACTTATCATTACAGGGCAAATGAGGTGTCGTTAGAAGCGTCTCAGTTGTCCGCTGGTTATAGGGTAGGTGACGTGTCACCAAATCCAATATGGCGCCCTCTAGGGCATGTGAAGTCATTACCGAATAAAAAAATATTTTCGCACAGTTTCGACATGGGTATCAAATTAAAGGGCTTGATGAGCACATTTGAAATATATATACATTATATTGCTTTTACTCTTTTACTAGATACTTTGCATGTTTAAAACAGTGTCAACATGGGTATCAAATGAAAAGGCTTAATGAGTACCTACATTTGAAATTCACTCGTTACTTTGCTTTTATTATTTAATAATATAACCCCCAAAATAGTGTAAATCACTACATAGTATAAAACAAAGTCGCTTCCCTGTCTGTCTGTCTGTCCCTATATATGCTTAGATCTTTAAAACTACGCAACGGATATTGATGCGGTTTTTTTTAATAGATAGAGTGATTCAAGAGGAAGGTTTATATGTATAATACATGCACCCGTGCGAAGCCGGGGCGGGTCGCTAGTAAAAAATAAGTTAAAAATAACTAAAACCCGACTACGACAATCGCGCACTGAAAAGTATAAAACAAGAACAATATTCATTTATTTTGACCGATATTTTCACCTGCGGTTGTTTTACACAAATCTTTATTGACTAGGTGGCACACGACCACGGCTATTACTTAAAAATTTCGAAAATATCGGTCAAAATAAATGAATATTGTTCTTGTTTTATACTTTTCAGTGCGCGGTTTTGTCGTAGTCGGGTTTTAGTTATTTTTAACCATTTTTTAACTTATTTTTTTATTAAATTACCTTCGACGAGTGTCAGCCTAGTTCCTGTCCTAACTTGCATCGACTACTGTTAGACGAGATTCAAACAAGCATCGACTAGTGTTAGACTGGATTCAGACTAGCATCCTGCATCGACTAGTGTCAGAGTAGGTTCAGACTAACATAGACCTAAATAACTAATTAGGTTAGATAGATGATATAAATGCTAGACTGTAATAATATTGTTCTTAAAATGAAAGAACTCAATAAACATTGAATCATTCATGTCACAAATAAAGTGTCGTGAATGGGTTTTTTTACACAATCACCATGTCCAGCCAGTCCATGTCCTCCACAAACACTCGTTCATACGGGCCTTACCGCCACTATTGTAGGTACTTACTGTATTTGCTCATATTGCCTATAGACACTACCTCTGAGTTCCTACTCTACCTTCACCCATTGCGGAAAAGCAAGTCATCAATAAGTACCTACCATTTAGTAACTGCCGGCTGTTTAATAAAAGCGGCCAAAGTTATTTTAATTTATTTTTTTGGTATTTCCCTGTATCTTGGTTGCGTTTATAAACATATAAACCCACATACACAAACAGCCAGCTGGAACAACTAATTGTAGACCATACAAATACAACCTTGCCGTCAATATTGTTATGTTGCAGCTGATGATGCCGGCTTCGAGCTAGGCTCGTACCTGAACAAGATATGCCAGACTCCAAACATCGACGCACTAGCAAAGCGCGGTGTACTGTTCAACAATGCCTTCACTTCGGTCAGCAGCTGCTCGCCAAGGTCTTCATGCTGCAAACTTCTAATAATATTCATTTACTCTTATTTACCTAGTTTACCTATTACTTATTACCGGTAGGTATATGTTACGGCTAATAGCCGAAATGCGGTTGCACCTAGTTTTAGCCAGCTACAACTAGGTGCAGCCGACCACATGCGGTTAAACTTAGATGTATCCTACTTATCTTCGGTTAGAACTAAGTTTAGCCTTCATTATAGCGGTTAGAACTAGGTGCAGCCGTTTTTCCCGCCGGAAATGCTCGACGGAGCCCCGCTCCGCGGCGCTCCTACTTCTGGGTGGATTACAAAAAAAATAACCACGAAGGTGATGGCAGGGTCTGTTCGCTCGCTCACTGGACCCTGCCATCCCCTTCTAACCTAATAACCTGTCCTAGTCGGGGTGCTCCAAGTCCCGAATTAACCGAAGATAAGTAGGATACATCTAAGTTTAATCGCATGTGGTCGGCTGCACCTAGTTGTAGCCGGCTAAAACTAGGTGTAGCCGCACTTCGGCTATTAGCCGTGACATATCTATACATATATATACACATCAGAAGTGTCTAGGGATCAAAGATGTATTATTACCAATACATCTTTGATCCCTAGACACTTTTGATGTGTGTATGTTATTTGCAGTTGTAGGTTCACTTTCAGATTACACCATAGATGCTGCATCCCCTAAAAACCGTAATGTGACGGGTAAAGTAAAATCCTAATGAAAATAATCTAAACTTTAAAAACATCGCAAAAATTTACCATACCCAGGACCAGCCAGATCTAACTGGTGGTTTCTTTCTTAACGTCACGTTTTTGGCAAAGGTTCAAAGTTTCAAACATGCAGGAACACGACAGGACATTGCCATAGAATTCAGAAACAAAACTAAGCGCAAAAAAAATTTGAGACGTGATTTCCACAGATCGAAGCGTAAATTGTCACACATTAAGCTTCGTCTCTTTGAATCCCAAGAGTTATAGCCAAAAAACCGTATACAGTGACCGCCGCCGCCGCCCTGGCTGTCATACTGGTATCAGAAAACCAAAAAAATAGATACTTTTTCTTAAACTCGATGTGGCATGTATAAGCCCTTGTACATGCGCTTACTTTTCATATACTCTTTGCTTGAGCTACGCGAACACACGCTAACCGTGACATGATGCGGCATGTTCGCAGCCGCGCGGCTCTCTTGACGGGCACGCCGAGCCACCAGAACGGCATGTACGGTCTGCACCGCGCCGAGCACCACTTCAACTCCTTCGACGCCGTCGCCAGCATGCCCAATCTGCTGAGCAAACACGATGTCATGACTGGTGGGCACATTATTACGATTGCTTGACTTTAAATCTACCTGAGATTACCTAACACTCATAACGCGACGGGAAGATATACTGAAACAGTTCTCTATCAGATCCATCTGTTCAGATTTATTTTCTCTAGCTACATAGTACATAGGTAATGGTACCTACCTACGAGGCAGGTGGTTTTGAGACTAACTGGCCTAAATTTAATAATATTTCCAGGTATTATCGGTAAGAAAGACGTGGGTCCTGCCTCGGTGTATAAGTTCGACTACGAGCAGACGGAGGAGAACAACCACGTGAACCAGGTCGGCCGGAACATCACGCATATCAAACTGCTCACCAGGGAGTTCCTCGCTAAAGCTAACCAAGATAACAAGTAACTCTTCTACTATGCAAAATAATAAATAACTTAGATACGTACACGATTTGTGTTACGGGTATAAAAGAGAACTCATTAATCTCTTAGTTCATGTAACACAATACGAGACTGTTATTCCTTATAACTATTTCAGGTCGTTTCTCCTGTACGTGAGTTTCCACGACCCGCACCGGTGCGGTCACACGGAGCCGCAGTTCGGTCCATTCTGCGAGCGGTTCGGTTCGGGCGAGGAGGGCATGGGGCTTATACCGGACTGGCACCCCATCTACTATCAGTGGGAGCAAGTGCAGTTGCCGTACTTTGTTCAGGTAGTTATAAGACAAAACGATAAAAAAATGCGTAGTGTAAGTATGTACGAGTAATTTTTTTTAATGCGCTCAGGACACCGAAGCTGCTAGAAGGGACATCGCAGCACAATACACGACAATATCGCGACTAGATCAAGGTACTGACAACGGATTCAAGCTACAATCTGCAGTGGAGTCTTAAACCTACCAGCAATTTAAAAAAGAAATTATTCACAGGCGTAGGGCTGGTGCTCAAAGAGTTGCAAGACGCTGGTCATTTGAACGACACCCTGCTCATATACACCTCGGACAACGGCATCCCCTTCCCGTCGGGCCGCACAAACTTTTACGACCCTGGTCTTCGGGAACCCATGATCATCGCCTCTCCAAAGCTTCATACGAGAAAGAACGAAGCGTCGTTCGCCATGGTCAGCCTGTTGGACGTCATGCCTACCGTGCTGGACTGGTTCAACATCGCATTTGAACAGGAAAGCAATGATATACTACAATTGGATAAACCTAAAAGCTTGCTTCCCATTTTAGAAAAAGGTTAGTATATATATCGATATAACACCTTACTTATCGGCACCTTTTTTTTTTTTTTTTTTTTTTTTGAGGTGGTAAAAATCATCAAATGAGTCCTTCCGTCCTGGGTGGGGCGGAAGGGACTGTCAGACTTTTACTGACTAAAAAACCACCCTGTTCCTTCTGTTGCCCTTTACGTTCCGGGGCCACGGTATCCTGTTAAGACGTCCCGCAACCCCGGCAGGCGTTTGGCCCCTATTGGGGCCCCGTCCCTGTGCTGACAGCTCTTTGAGGCGCGCGCGAACAGAACGCGCCGTCGACCCGGGCATGGTCCTTGATCGGACGGCGAGCTACCCATTACTCGCCGTCCGCAAGCCCGCGCCTACGGTGGCCGGATGTCGCCTCGCGACGTCCGACGCCCTGGGCGTCTCCCGCGGCGGCTGGGGCGTGAGGTGGAGGGTGTTGTTCTCTCCCTCACGCGGCCCGCCTCCTCCTTCGCTAGCATTACTGCTTCGCAGAAGGAGGTGACTGCATCCCATTCCCTCTCGCCCCGGAGCATGGCCTGAACCAGGTCCGGACGCGAGAGGTCGCCGCCGCCTATCGCCTCCGTGAGGACACGGCGGTGCTCTGCCCAAGCGGGGCAGACCTGCACCGTATGCTCCACCGTGTCCTCCGGGCGGTCCACACAGTGGTGACACCCGGGCGTTTCCTCCCGTGCAATCCGACACAGGAACCTCCCGAAACAACCGTGTCCGGTGAGGACCTGCGTCAGCCGGAAGGTGAGGACGCCGTGGCGCCTCTCTAGCCACTCCTCAAAGAGGGGTCTTACCGCCGCGATTGCAGCGTGCCCGAACCTAGGTTGCGACAGTCGCATCTCCCATTCCGCCATGAGATCGCCCCGGAGCTCGAGCCGCAGTGCCGCGATTTGCTGCGGCAGCGGGTTTTCGCCCCGGCGCTGCGCGTCCACGCGCCACTCGTAGACGCGCTGGAGGACTGTAGCCTCCAGATCCCACGGCGGTAATCCGGCAAGGAGGTTTGCCGCCTCGCCGGAGACCGTGCGGTATCCCCGGATCATCCGGATGGCCATGACCCTCTGGCAGGCGACCAACTTGGCTGGTGGCCGCCGCCTGATGATGGGGGCCCACACAGGGGCCCCGTAGAGGGCCATGGACCGCACGACCCCCGCGTACAACCTCCGGCAGGAGGCGCCTGGTCCCCCGAGGTTGGGCAGGAGCCGCCAAAAAGCAGCCCCAGCCCTTTCCAATCGCGGAGCCAGGCGTCGGAAGTGTTCCTGGAAGCCCCACCGGCTGTCGAGGACGAGACCCAAATACCTCATCGTCGTCCCGACGCCGATGTGGACCCCTCCCACCGTTATTTGGGAGCCCGACGGTGGCGCGTTCCGAAGACCATGAAAGCACATGGCCTCGGACTTGTGCAATGCCACCTCGAGTCCCAATTGCCGGATCCTTTCGACGACTGTCGCAACCCCTCTCGTCGCCAAGTCGGCCGCCGCCTGGTGCGACTCTCCCTGTGCCAGGACAAGCGTGTCGTCAGCGTAGCAGACCACGCTGACGCCATCAGGGAGGTCGGCGCGCAGCACCCAGTCGTATCCGATGTCCCACAGAAGCGGCCCCAAGACCGATCCCTGTGGGACACCGCACGACATTTCTCGCCGGTTCCACTCCGCCTGTTGGCCGGGGTAGATGACGGCCCTATCCGTCAAATAGTCCTCGACTACACGGCGGAGGTAGGTCGGCATCCGGTGATACCGGAGTGCCTCCCTGATGCAGCTCCAGGGCAGGGTGTTGAAGGCATTGGCGATGTCGAGCGACACCGCCAAGACGACCCTGCCCCGGGTCACTACTTCCCCCGTCGTGAGGGCTCTCACGCGCATGATGGCGTCCACCGTGGAGCGCCCCCTGCGGAAGCCGAACTGGCTCTCCGCTAGGTCCGGCCCCGATCTCCCCAGGTGCCCGACGAGGCGGTTGGCAATAACTCTTTCAAAGAGCTTGCCCACCTCGTCGAGCAGCACGATGGGCCGGTATGCGGACGGAGAGTCCGCAGGGCGCCCCGGCTTCCTGATGAGGACCAGTTTCCCCGTCTTCCAACGAAGCGGGAACTGGCCCCTCTCCAAACATGCGCTTAGGAGCCCCCCCAGTCGAGGACCGAGAGCCCCCGAGGCCAGGACCCAGGCTTTGGCAGGCAAGCCGTCGGGTCCCGGGGCGGTATTCTTGGCCTTAAGCCGTTGTACCGCCACTCTCAAATCTACCTCGGCCACCTCCGGAACAATGTAGTCGTCGTCGCCGCTGTGGTCCGCGTCTTCGTCTGGCACCGCCATGGGCGGAGCCATGGACGGGGGCACATGTTCCCCTCGAGAAGGGAACAGGGCGCTCACGACGTCCTCAACGAGCTGGGGCCGGAGACTCTGTGTCAGCGGGGGGCCCCAGGGGCGGAGTTTATCCCGTACCCATTTGTACGGTCGCCCCCACGGGTCCCCGTCCAGAGACTCCAGCATCTCCCTGCGGGATAGATCCCTAGCCCGCAGCATCCCATCTCGGAGGACGGTCTTCGCCGCCCTGTACCCCTCGTACAGCTCCGCCTCTATGGCATCCGCATCCGGAGGTCGGATGCGGCACCGGCGGTGCCTGGCGTACAGGCGTCGCGCATCAACGCACGCCTCGCGCAGCGACGTTATTTCGCGCGACCACCAGTACACCTGACGCCGGGCGCTTCCTGGCTGGGCCCGGGGCATAGCCATGTCGCAGATCGCGGACATGGCCTCCCGGAACCACTCCACCTCGTCGTTGACGTCGGCAGGCCTGTCTGGTGATGACACCCAGGCCTGCACGATCGAGGCTTCCAGGAACAGCTCCCGGTCCAGCTGCTTCAGCGCCCATCGCGGACCACTTGGGGTCTGTCGGACCAGCGCATCTGGGATCTGGGCGGAGACGTCGAACCGGATGTACCGGTGATCCGAGTAGGTCTCCACCCCCTCCTCTACGCGCCAGTCAACGACACGCTGCGACAGAGCGGGGCTGGCGAACGAGATGTCCACCACCGACTCGCCCCGCATCCGCACACACGTGGGGACAGAGCCCCGGTTCAGGATGACCAGGCCTGTCTCCAGAGCCCAGTCCTCCACCATCCTGCCCCGCGCGTTGTCCGTGTACCGGGAACCCCAAGCCACATTCTTGGCATTGAAGTCCCCGAGGACCAACACGGGGAGGGGACCGAACCCGGCGACGACGACTCCTATCTCCCTAAGGGAGACGTGGAACTCGGCGAGAGTTCGGCTCGGGGAGAGGTAAACGCCCACCACGGCGATCTCCCCGAACCGTGCTGCCACACAACCCCGTCCTCTTTTGACGCTCTCGAGAGACGGGGTACCGGCGGCGGCCGACGATATTATGGCCACCGAGCCGTCGAGGTCCATCACCCAGTCATCCCTGGGCGGGACAAAGTACGGCTCGGCGACCACCGCGATGTTGATCAACCACTGCGCCATGCTCTGGAGCAAGAGATCCTGAGCGGCGACGCAGTGGTTGATATTCGCCTGGAGGAGGCGCAATGGGGCCGTGATTAGGCCTCCATTATATCCTCCTCCAGGGCCCTCCTCGAGGGCTGAGACGCGCCAGCGGCGGCGACGGCGGCGGCGGTGGCGGTGGCGGCTGCGGCGGCAGCAGCGGCGGCGGCAGCGGAGGGCCTACCTCTGCCCCTGGCCTTGGCAGGTGGGGCGCAGGCCCTGCCCCCTGCCCGGTGATCGGCCGGCTTGCCAGCGGCCGCACATGCAAAGCAGTGCGGCGCGGCGTAGCACGTACCGGCCATGTGACCGGGCTGACCGCAGCGGAAGCATTTGTCGCTGCGGTCCACCTCCGAGGTGCAGACGCATGCCGCGTGGTTGCCCACTTGGCAGCGGAAGCACCTCAGGGGTCTGGGATCGAGCAGTTTGACCTGCGCCGAAACCCAGCCCACCAGGAGCCTTCGACCCTCCGTTATTCTTTTGGCCGCCGATACGGGGCAGCTAACCATGACGGTTCGAAGCCCCGCGAAGTCAGGACGGATGGCGCCGACCTTGACCTGGTCGGCAGCGCACTCTCCAGTCCTGACGACGGCGGCCCTGAGGTCCTCCTCCGTTACGGAGTCGTCCAGGCCCATTATGCGCACGTCGGCGCACTTGGTGGGCCTGGACACTCGGACCTCCTCCGCATCCAGGGACGCCCTGAGCCTTTCGGCCAGAGCGTCAGCGATGGGACCGCTGGTCGCACCGGGAACCTCCAGCATCCGGGCGCCCGTCGCGGTGACCTTCAGCCGTAGGCCCCCGACGACCCCGAGCTCCTGGAGGTTCACCGCCTCCTTCGCCTTTGTGAGCACGTCGCGGTACGACACGCCCTTCTTGACCGCGTCTGGCTGTAGTGTGATGACTACAGCCGCGGTCTTCGGGGCGCGAAGTCGCGCCGCGACGCTGCGCTCTTTGCGCTGCCGCCTCCTCCTCGCCGATCTGGCCTCCTTGCCAGCTCTCCTCGCCTCGCCAGCCACCCGCCAACCGGCATCGGCTGCACGGGTCTCCGGAGGCGGGGGAGACTGGATCGGCGGGTTCGCCGCCGGAGCTCCCTTCCCCTTCTTCCGCCTGCCCCTCCTTGACGACGACGACGACGACGACGCCGCCGGCTTGACCGGAGCCAAAGCCGGCCCAGCTGGGGCCGACCCCGCCAGAACCGGCCCCGCCGGGACCGGTCCCGCCGGTGCCGGCCGTACCGCGGCCGGCCCCGGAGCCGGTTTCGCCGCTTTAACAGCGGCGGCGGCGGCGTAAGAAGTCGCCGCCAGTGGGGGGCGCAAAACCTTGCTCTCCAACACGGAAAACCTCCGGTTGAAGGCGGCCAGCTCCTGCCGCACCAGTTTGAGGAGAGGGCTCTCCTCTGGCGCGGGCTGGCTTGGCCTCTCGGTGCCCCCCCCGGTGCCCCCCGGTGGCACCTTCCGACGATCGGCTCCTTGGAGCTCGGTCAGGTCCGCCTTCAGCCGGAGGTTCTCCTTTCGGAGAGCCTCCATTTCCGCCTTGAGGCGGCCGACCTCCGTCAGCAGCTCCGACATTGAGCCCGCCGCCTGGGGCCCGCTGTGGGAGGCCGCCGCCGCCGCCAAGATGGAGGCCGTGGCCTCGGCGGTGGCCCTGTTTTTAGACTTTTTAGTCTTTTTCAGGGCCACTACCCGTATGGCCTTCTCCACGGCCTCCTTCAGCTCGTCCGGCCTCGAGGCCAGGCCGACGTCAGGCTCGCCACCAGGTGGTCTGGTGGAGGGCCTCTTGCAGGCAGAGGACACCTCCCCCTCGGAGGACGTCCCCTGTCCTGTCACCGGGCGGGGGCGCTTGAGAAAGGATTTCCTCCTCTCCTCGACCCCCGCCTCCACGCATCCAGAGGTCACGCTCTGGAAGCCCGTGGCGTCCGATGCCGAGTCGGAATCCGACTCAGACAACCCTCTTGAGCAGGCACTAAATGCCCGCTCCTCCGGTGCCGGTGATGAGGGCGTGCTGGAAAACTCCAGCGACCCCCCATCCCGGGCACGTGAGCCCCCCTGGCTCTTTGCGGCTACTGCCGGTAAAGTTTTTTTAGTTTTTGTAAGTGCATCCATATTTGATCCCACGAGTAATATAAAGTACCAACCATCCAACCAATAAACGTGGTTCGCACTAACGACTAATTAAGCTACCCATTAGTCAAGCTAACAACCTCCCTCACGGTGCGCCGCCGCTTGGAGATTTGGGGTGACTTTTTATAGAGGTTTTCTACCTCGCGGCCCGGGCGGTTAAGCCAAGACCCTCGACCCCCGTCAAAAGTCAGAGACATGACCTTGACAATCTTCGGGGCTACGAGAACAACGGTGGCAGAAGGAGGTGCGAAACTTCCTCCTGCCAGCCCGGCGGCAGGGTAAGTGCACACCGAGCCCGCTCTTACTCCGCCACTGTGCCCTCTGCTAAACAGAGGGACACGCGTTGGAGCGACCACCCGACAGAATATTGGCATGCGGACAAAGAGACCCCTAAAAGGGGAATCTTTGCCCGCACCCCAGGGTGCACCGTCCCGAAAAACTGGCCTTCCCCCCGGACGTATCCGAAAGAGAACTCCAGTCCACGGGCACACGGGGAGGTTTTCTGTCCAAGCACCCCCTTATCGGCACCTTCGTTGGTTTTTGCATTCGAAAAGTACTCGTAGCATAATTCGAGTGTTATTTATTTTCTAGAACCACCGTACTCAGAAGATGAAGCAATATTCGCGTCGCAGACTCACCATGAGATAACGATGTACTACCCGATGCGAGCGGTGCGCACGCGGCGTTACAAACTGATACACAACCTCAACTTTGGAATGCCCTTCCCTATAGATCAGGATCTATATGTTTCACCTACCTTCCAGGTACCTAACTCTTACTGCAGCCCAGGAGACATTTATCTATTGACATATGACCTCTTTTCATCAGTCTGGTATGATCGTGATTGCAGGATGTGTTGAACCGTACGCGCAGCAAGCAGCCGCTGCCATGGTACAAGACTCTAAAGGAGTATTACTACCGACCGCAGTGGGAGTTCTACGACATCCGCGCCGACCCCACGGAGAGTAGAAACTTGCATGGTAACAGCAGAGAACTCTCTCGATTTGACGATTTCCCATAAGTAGATATGCAATAAATATGTGGCGCTCGCTTTGACGGCTGTTTTATCTTTAGGGGCGGCTGACCCTCAGTGTATTCAATAATAGAACATAATAAATAATACCCTTTATTGGGTGTAAAACAATACTTAATGAAAGTGACATGTTTTTCATAACATTTAGATATTTTTTATACAAGGTTACTTTTAGGTCGTTCTTAAACCGAAAGCCAAATACTCGATCATCTAACTCGAAACGATTGGGACCATTTCTTTTTTAAATAACAATAAAAAAAACAGCTGTTCAGTACACTTTGACGAGTACGAACATAAATGTACTGAACAGCTGATTTTTTTTATTGTTATTTTTGAAAAAAAGTGGTCCCAATCGTTTCGAGTTTGATGATCGACAGTTTATGGCTTTCGGTTTAAGAACGACCTAAAAGTAACCGTGTATAAGTAGGTATCTCGAGAACCTTCTGGTTACGGAGAAAATTATTAAAGTCCAAGTTCTTTTACAAAAAAACGTTTTAAATGTTATAATTAAACTTAAGCAAATAATTAATATACAGTGATATTTTTGTAAAATATCATTGTTAATATAATAATGCCTAAGGCCTGAAACTGCGTTAAGCGGGCGCCCGGCGACAGGCTACACCGTCGCGTACTACGTGCGTGGGCACGCGGGTGGGCTCCGTGGAAACGCGACGGTCCTCGTCGCGGGGCTCGCCGTCGTCGCACATAGCTCGTTTTTCAGGATTTAGGCGGCCAAAATTATTTTATGTGATATTTATATTACAAAGTAGTTACTTACATTAACAGAATTCAGTGTTTGGAATAATTTACCGAAATTATTTGTTGGTGCACGGTGGTCTGCCTTAACCTACTTGTGATATTTTATAAAAAAAAAAAAATTTTTGAGATTGTACTTAATTCCAAAGTGTTTTAAATTCACGTCTTTCCCCAAGGAGAGACAACTGGAGACACCTACCTAAGTAGGTGCACTTTTGGATATTATTAAATGCTGATTTTTTTAGAAGTACATTAGTTTTCGTAGCTTTCTTCAGTTTCCATTTGCCTTGGTCGGTTTGGCTCAGCAGGGATCAATAGCTGCTTGTCTCAGGCAGAAATAATTTTGCTGCGGTTTTTTTAATCATCCTCGTAGAACTAATAAATGGATCGGATACGGTCTATTAATAATCACCTATGATAAACATCTAAGTTACACCGCGCGTGCCCCCGCGACGGGTTTCGTCGCACGGAGGCGTGCCCCGTTGCGTGGGTGCGCGGCGCGCCTCCCCGTGAAGGACGCCCGCGCAGGCCCCCCGCGACGGAGCACTTTTGTATGAAACCGCGCGGGTGCCCGCTTCAGGCAAGATGTAAAAAACGGGTCATCTAAAATCATCGACTCGAAAAGAAAAAGATACCGTATGGGTACTATAGTATAATACATAGGTACTACTACTGTTCGGTATATAATATATTTTACAATCTGCGGCCTCTCCTATTTCTATTATAAAGTATAAGTATCACATCACTTGTTTATAAAATCTACGAAAATATAAATAATAGGTAAAAATAGTTATAGCTGAGTGCCATTTCACCAAAATGCGTTCAGATTAGAACAAAGTTTACTAAGTAGTCTACTATTAAACTTTGTTTGTTTTCATGGGACTTATTTTTGTAAACTTTCTAGAAGTGAGGTAAGGAAACGCACGACTCATCTTAATTTTTTTTTATTCATGCACTATTTTCCGAGTAACTTGTTAACTTTGAGGCGTGATAGTGTGGTGTGACCGGTATGCAACCAACCGCCAACCACTGATAGTCCATGGTCTAATTAATAGGTTATTGCGATTTTAATGGACATGTTTTTTTAAAGACTTTTCTTAGCCTGCCCTTTATCTGCCTTAGTCATGATGCGTTTTAGTAAACATGCTTATGAACTGTTTGTACCTACTGCTAATCAAGTTACATTAGAAAATGTAATTTGATAATTTTGAAATGTCGTGATAAATTATTGTTGACATGCATAAATGTCATTTTCCATTTATTTCACATTATTGTAGGTAGAGACATAACTGCTTACAAAATGTTTATTAACACCTGCTGTATTATGTAGGTGCACCTTCCCATGATCCACAATAAAGACGAATTGAATTGAATTGAAAGTGTCGCACTAATGGTAGGTACCTAACAGAAATCCAAACCGCTTATTTCGGTAATTATAGAGATCAATGAATTTGAAGAAATGGGTATTTATTTAACTAGGATCACTGTTTCAGGCAAGCCATCACTGCAGCAAGTGGAAGTGAAACTGCAGGATCGCCTGCTGCGCTGGCAGAGCGACACGGCGGACCCCTGGCGGTGCGCGCCCGGCGCCGTGCTGGAGCTGCAGGGGGGCCGCGCCGAGTGCCGCAGCCTCGACAACCAGCTGCACGGCAGCTATCAGAAGCAATAACAAGCCAGCTACCGCTGGGGTGGACCAAATGGCGTTCGGAAAGATACATTTGAAAATTACTCCTTTATACAGAATCTCATTTTACAAAATGACTAGCATACCTACTGCTACCTGTACGTTATAAATAGTTGAAAGTATACCTATCTATACTTAAATATTAGCATAGGTATAACTACCGGCACGTAACTTGGCAAGAGATTTTCGTAGTGGGGGAAGTTCGCGCATATAAAAATGTATGAAATTGTGCGTGCGCAAACTTCCCCCACTACAAAAACTCTTGCCAACTTATGTGCCGGTAACTGTATATGTATTGTGTAACTTATGTCATGTAGGTACTCATGTCATCACAATCCTCCCAGTTGTTGGTCTAATGCAGGGATCACCAATTAGTTTCGCTCGAGGTCCGTTTTAAGAAATGAAATGACCATCGCGGTCCGCACAATATTTTATAGAAAATACATTTTATTAAACAAAATAATGTCATCATTATCTTCCTGCCCTTGTCCCATGTTACTTGGGGTCGGCGCAACACGTTTTCCTCTTCCACTCCGTCCTGTCAGCCGTCATGCAATCACTGACTCCCTTCTTTCATATCATTCTTCACACAATCCATCCATCTTTTCTTTGGTCTTCCTCTTGCTCTCCATCCATCCACATTCATAACTCTCCTGGTCACATGCGTTTCATCCCTCCTCTACACGTGCCCATACCAAGACAAACGATTCCCTTTCAACTTTTCTGTTACTGGCGCCACTTACAGATTTCCTCTTATGTAGGTACTCATTTCTGACCTGATCAATGAGAAATGATGATCCGGGGATACATTTTATTAAATTACATAGGTACTCTGTAGTGCATGTTGCTGTGTGCTCGCGGTCCGCACAAAATGGGACGGCGGTCCGGATGCGGACCGCAGTCCGCCATTTGGTGACCCCTGGTCTAATGTCTGAACCATTTGGAAAATACGAAGGTGAAATGTCACAAGTCTTTCATATGTATTCATTGTTGCTATGCTTTCTATTGCTGCCAAGTTAATTTTTTGCTTAGCCATTCAAATAGGAGACTCAAACGTTTCTTTTTAATAGGTATTTACTCAGATCAATTGATCTGAGGGTATTTAGTATTTCTTGCTAATTTAATACCTACTACCTACCTACGTAAAGAAGCAACACTCACTCCTCGTCAATTTAACACCCATCGTCAATGCAGCAGTTTGCCAAAGAGCATTTAAGTATTGGATTCTGAAACTTACCTCCGACAAACGTTTCTCTGCCGAATGATTCGCCGATAGACTGTTTCGTTTAAGAGTTGTCCAACGACCTTTTAACTACGAACGATTCGCCGAAAAACGAATTATCCAGAGTAAATCGACTACTTACAGCATCTTTCAACAATGAAGGCGGCAGCAGACTAATAACACGCTACGCCACGCCACGTCTGAGCATGGTTTGACACTACTAGTGACTAAATGTAAAGATTAGGTATAGGTAGGTACATACGTTTTGAATGGTTAAATGAGAAATGTGCAAGATAGTGAACCCATAGCCTCGTGCATGAGAGGCGCCGCGCCTTAACCTCCGGCCCATCAACGACATTATTATCATTATCATTTACCATTCATTTATTTACACATAATTATACCTATAATATCACTTATTTGTAATTATAGATGTATACAAACAAACCGTACGACCAAATTACTTTCGCAGCTTCAAAATCATTTTAAAACTTTTCTAAAAACAAAATAAAATATACAATATTTTTACCGACTTCCACAAGGACGAGGGCGCGGGTAAAACCTAGCATTTATATCATTTATGTTTGGCGAGTTTGTTCGGGGGCGCGCGGCCGCTCAAACAAACAATCCCGCGTGACGTTTTTCCACAAAAATGTCTCAAATAAGTAAAGATTTGTTTTTTTTTTTCACGAGTGTGTTGAAAATATGGCTACTGTAATCCAATAGCTCACTTGTATCATGGTAGGTAGACCAGGTACCGTAGGTAAGTACTTAATATTAATCGAATAAAATTCCACAAGTCACATTTCTGCTGTTTTATTAAGTATTATTTTTTGTTGAAACGTTCCAAGCTCCGTCGGGGCACGAAGTCAATTTGCGAGGCTGTTCAGTCACTGGTTTTTCAGTCGCCTAATCATCTACGAATATATTGACATATTTTTTAACCGTAAAACATTGAAATTAATCTACTCGTATTGTATAGCTGTTAGAATATTAATAATTGGTTACACAAATGTCGCGAGAGCCGAAACTTCCGGTGTGAAACCACCTTGAAGGGCTTTGTGTCGGTTGGTAGGAAAAGCCGAAGAGGTGCGTCAGACAGCGAGACAAGTCACTGAACCGACTCACAAACTGGCTTCGTGTCTGGAGCCTATTATGCAGGCCATCCACCATCCAATCTATCGTCCAATCGGCAGGACGCTAACGATTGGATCATGCCGATTGGACCGTGGATGGGAGTGGATTGGCATGACAATAATAACTATCATGCCAATCCACTCCCATCCACGGTCCAATCGGCATGATCCAATCGGTTATTATTACAGTACAAATGCTAATACACTTTGGGATCAATAAACTTGTCACAGTCATGAATATGTGAGTGGTTGACCAAAAAGGGACCTGGAGGGATTGGAAACCGTTATTTTTTTTTTGAATTTTTTAATCTGTGGTCTTTTAGCTTTGTTTTGGTCTAACCAGAATATTTTTAGGTGCCGTAGTGTTTTTTTTATAATTTTTTTTGTGAGCCGAGGCCGACCGAAACTTGTTTCTACACGAAATTTCAAACGCGATTTACTCGAAATCAATTATTTTCCCTCGAGGTCCCTTTTTGGTCAACCACTCACATATAGTGTAGTGCGTATCCTGAGGGCCCCTTCACACTAGCGTGTGCGTCCAGCGTAGGTGTTCGATTTCGATGCGCAGCGCAGACGCCGCGACACGCGACGCGTGCGTCCTCTGCAGACTCTGTAGTTAATTAAACGAAGCGCTAGTGCGAAGCGGATCAAGCGGACGACACACAATTCAAAATACAACGAAATTGATCTGCGCTGCGCATACGTTCATCGAACGCCTACGCTGGACAAACTCTAGTGTGAAAGGGCCCTAAAGGATTCCGGATAGTAATAATTAATAACTTACTGATGATGGTGCCAGCCTTGGGAAATTTGGTTAGACAATATTAATAAGTCGAGCAAGATTGAATCTTATTAAGTTTGTACCTACTCGTTAAGTTGTGCATTGTTATAGAACTATTACTAAAGAGAATAATACAATACAATAGGTGAATACCTAGGTACTATTTACAATAACGTTTAGTTGTATCACAAGACCTGTTAAGTACTAGTTTCAAATTAGATAGTAAGTACAAACTTTTTACACAAGTGCAGTGTACTTGTGTAAAAAGTGCAATATGCGCGCGCAAGCGCTGATTTACATCCTATTTTTTTTTCATGATTAACACAATAATACCTCTGCCTTATCCTTAATACCTTTACTTATTACCTTTTATACTTACAACAGGAACAAAAGTTTTAAACTCCAAGCCTAATCATAGCACTTTGTGCCCATTGCTATAAAACTACGATTTCGTTGATACTATTATCCAAAACAATTAATTTTATCTGACTTATGTCGAGAAATAACACAAGGGTACAGTTTTACTGACCCACTTAACCATGTGTTGTACAAATATTGTAAATTCGTCGTTTGTTGGTAATTACTTATGCATACCAAGGAGATCTCACAGGCCATCTTGCTGGACCTCGTTTACAACATTATACTACACACACACATCCTCACCGTAGCTGCATACAATGTCGGCCTGATAGGCTCAAGGCTGGCCTGCTTGTTTGTGCTCTTACACTTACTCAATACCTTCATATGGTAACATTTTATTAATTATTTTATTAGCTGCTAAATAAGTTGATATACTTTTAATACTGCTGCAGATTTTTCAGGAACATTTTTATAAACCTACTTTAACATACATTATTATTTTAGAGCATTTATGGAAATTCTCATGGTATTTGAATAAGTTAGTTTTATCCCTTCATAATATGAATGCCCATTTTAACTAATGTCACTATTGTATATAGAAAATAAATAATATGATGCAGTTCCTAGTAGTGTTCATGCAGCGGGTCAACTTGTGCCATCTGCATGGCCAGTTCCTTGTCTAAGGTGTGAGCACTCAGCAACTCTCTTTCTGTCTTCAATGCCTGTGAAAATGAGTTGATGGGCTGTTATGTCTAAGAAAACCATCATTTAACATTTTGAACTATATACTTCATTAATTGTTTATTTTATTTCACAGGCTTTAGGAAAGTAGTGAAGTGTGGAGGTTTTTCTTTATTAAAAAAACATTGTCACACTAGGAATTTCTACTGTATTGAGGGTGCTTTTACAAACACATGAACTCACATACACAAACAGCCAGACTCTGAACAGCTATCTTTAGGCCATACCAATATTTGTTACGTGTCGGAATTGAACCCACATCATGCAGAGCACAAATCAATTGCTCAGCTACTGCACCAACTGTGTTGTTGGTTTGATAATAACCTACAGCTTGAGGTGGTTTCTTTAGTTATTTTTGGCTATAGCTCCTCATTTTCTTCAGAAAAAATAACTATGTGTTGCTTACCACAGCCATGATCTTATCAAGTCTTTTATTTCTGAGGTAGATAGTTTTGAAGTATAATAAGAGATAAACATATAACATGAGAACCACTGCCGCCAGGATGGCTTTAATCCTTGAACTTGAAAGCATGATCATGTTGTAGCCCTGCAACATTAGTAGATTATTATTATTATTATTATTCACATTTATTTATTTTATATACTAAATAATTACATTTTTAAATATTAATATAAAACAATAAAAACATTTAAAAATATAAAAAAAAAATATTTATTTATTTATTTATAAACACATAATTTTTACATAACTTAAACAAGGCACACACTTAGACCCCTGGGGTCTGTCTTAGCATGCCATGGCCTGAGATTAGATCAACGCGCTAATTAACAGTTAGGTATTGATCAAGTTCATGTAATGATCTTTTAGCTTGAAGCGCCTTATGTTTTTACTGTTCATTGAGTCCCTAATGAAGAGAGAGAGATAGTTTATTTAAACCTTTAAGTAATGAATGATAGCTACGTAGATTAAGGTCTTTTTCAGATACTTGCACTAATTTAATCCTACTTAGGTTAATGCAATCTTGCACAAGTATACTGTTTTTTTTTTTAAGATGGTAATAATCATCAAATGAGTCCTTCCGCCTTGGGTGAGGCAGAAGGGACTGTCACACTTTTACTGACAAAAAAACCACCCTGTTCCTTCTGCTGCCCTTTACGTTCCGGGGCCACGGTATCCTGTTAAGACATGCCGCAACTTAAGACGTCCCGCAATAAGTATACCGTTACGTGTAGTTTGATACAAGTAATGAGAACATCATCACTACATAGTATAAAACAAAGTCGCTTTCCCTGTCTGTCTGTCCCTATATATGCTTAGATCTTTAAAACTACGCAACGGATTTTGATGCGGTTTTTTTTAATAGATAGAGTGATTCAAGAGGAAGGTTTATATGTATAATACATGCACCCGTGCGAAGCCGGGGCGGGTCGCTAGTTGACAATAAAGCAGGTTTGAGTTTCACTGAGTTTGTAATACAAGCAATGATGTTATTTCGTGTTAGCTATGACACCATTACGAAGACATGAATCAATTACTGTTAAAAACGTTCAAAGTGATTAATTTGTTGCAGATCGACACATTAACAAGATGTAACAAGAAACTTGGCCAATATTGGCCATAATTATTGTGTTTTTACTGCAAATACATTTAATGAAGATTGTCCAATGTGTATGTTTAGTTACTCACCGGTTTTACGACAACCTCCGGCACTTCCGTCACAAAGTAAGACATTCAGAATAGGAAGTTTGTTTACCAAATGCTGTAAACACTACGCCTTCTCGTACAGTGCAACAAACTTTAGGTCCAAAAGCTGAAGGAGTCACTGAACCGATTAGCTTTATTTATTATGTAAATAGCTTATAGTTTATTTCCAACTTAAAAATGCTCTTTTTTATCCATTCGTTTCGCAAAGTATTGCAGTTTATTGCTCTGCACAGCAGTTTTGTTTTGTTCTCTAAAATAATGACATAGGTATTGAATGATTGATTAGATACCCGTTATATTACTTTACTCTATGGATTAGATCTAATGTCTTTTATAATCTGTGCTGCCGTTCCAGTAAACTAAAGTGGCTAAGCATGGAAATAGTTAGTGCTATACCTTCAACTTCAGCTCTCAAGTAGAACAGCCTGAAATAAAAAAACGGGTTGCACTCCGGAAGTGCCGGCAGAAGTGAAAACTTGATTATTAACGTTTACGTTTACGTTTAACATACATGAACATTCGCGCAAGCGCCCTGCGCTGTCTAAACGAAACAGTAGGCCCAGGCATACATTTTCGCCGCGCCGTAGAGAGGGGATAGCTGTCTACTCTCCATCCGTCTTACGCTTTTTCGATCAGGTCACGTGTCCTGACGCGAGTTTAAGATTTTATACCCATTACAGAAAAAGTGCTCAACGCCGCTAAAGAAGTTTTCACTTCAAAAATGTACGTGACCAAAGAGCTTGACAATTTAGACTCGATTCTAGGCTCTCTTATGAAGCCGTGCTATTACCGTCTAGTCTAAAACCGACGACGCCACGGATATCGAGTTTGGTCGTCGTTGTGTCTGCCGTGGCCCGTGCCGTGCCATTACGATCTAATGTAGAAAACTCTTAATTCTTAAACTAGACTGCCGGCGATTATTTATAGGCAACATATGGCACACAAAGAGTATTAAAATCACAGCGAACGAATGAAACACTCAGGCACACCGCCCGATACACTTCATCCCACAGGCCCGCATCAGTATTTGCCGACCAAGACATATTCTGACTACCCCTAATGACGCTATAAGTGGACTATCGTATCCAGTATGGGGTAGCAGGGTAATAGGGCTACTATTACTACCCCAGCAACGCAACGTTCTAAGCCAAGATCTGTACCCAATAGGAAATGCCCTTAGCGTGTAGTCGCTTAGTCTTTAAGCTTTATTCCCTGACCCATAAGAAGAAAGTATAGGCGTCCGATACCCTGGGGATGATCAATATTCACGCTTCAAAATCCAGCACTAAACTAAGCCGAGTTTGTTCAAACGCGTCGGAACACGATCAAACGGCGCGTCAAACACAACAAAAATATGAAATTCATTATACAAGCTTCAAACTACAACTAATGTTTGACAAACCGTTCAAACTAGCTTTGTAAATGATCAAAATGGTTTGAGTTTGGTTACTGCGCAGAGATGAACGGGGCCATTCTGCTCTTCTATTAAAAAAAACTAGCAACCGAAGATCCAGAAGAATATAGAGTAACTATGAGAATGTCAACGGCATAATTTGATATTTTATTAGAAAAAGTTGCACCAAACTAACTTGTCGAGCTGTTTACACACGGTCAGCAAGCGACAAGTGCTTAGTAAATCGTGATGGGGGTTTCGACTTGTCGCTTAGTAAATAGGATCGTTTTCTATTCACTTGCACTATTCACAAATACTAATACTAAGCACTAATCAGCGTGTTTACACATGAGGACTTAGTATTAGTGACAAGTACTAAGCGAAGCCCGTGTAAACCGCCCTGTATTTTATGGATTCGTTCACAATTCAGAACTTGATAATCGGTATTATTGCCGGCACGTATCTTGAGCACAGATAGTACAACTTCGCGCATGTACACCTTTGGCCAAATAAAGGCTAATACATATTCATTTTCAATGTCTATTTAAAAATTAAAAAAGTTTATAACACATCAATTTTATAAAAATAAATAATAAAAATGAACTTTACTAAACATTAAACACAACAATGACGAAATAACGAAATTAAACTATAATAAAAAAAAACAACTAATACGTAATAACAAAAAAAAACTATTTAAAAATTCAAAACGTAAGTCACTAACATTGCACAAAAGTGTACAGCAGCCGAATGACAGGCGATAGTCCAATAGACGATGAGCATCGATTGACGAACCAATCGCGTGCAGCGGACTGCAGCATCGGCGCCCCCCGCCTTCTTCATTCCTCCAAAGAGACCGAAAAATTAACGACTGCGCAGGTGACATTTGTGCTCACCACTGGTGCCGATAACTATACCTGTGGATGCATTCATTTCATAGAATTTTTTATTTTGTTTTTAGTCGTTTTACTCGTAACTCGTAAGTTAGCTCATAGACTAATATTTAAATAAATGAGTTAGCTACAAAATCATGTCAGCGCGGCGACATCATGACATAGATGATTATCGAAATTTTTGACTTTATGATTAACGAGTGTCCATAAATCGTAGGCATGGTAGGCATAGAGTAAATAACTACGGGATCGTAGGTCGCATAAACAGCAAAAAATGTAAAAAAAACTCAGATAACGCAAGCAGCCGGTTTATGAACATTGTCGGTAGGTAGTTATTCAGATTCGAAAGGTTTATTGATTGATTCATCGAATCAATATAAAATAGTGCTTCAAATCGACATACCTACATAAGTCAAAATAACCTTACTTTCTTTTGTCAAATTTCATTATTTTATCTATTATTTGAGTGTAAACACTAGCCAGCAATATAGGTACCTACCTACCAGCAAGCAGAAAATAAAAATATTTTAATTAATATTTTTGCCACCCAAAGACGTTTTAGTACGTATGTACTGTAAGTACATAGGTACAATAAAGGTACTTAGTTATATTTAATTGATTATCACCAAAGCAAAGCATCAAAGCTGTGTCAAATTAACACTCAAGGTGAGGAAAACCCTTTTTTTGTGTTTTATCGTATTTCCTATTTAAATGGCTTTCTTACTTTGTAGGTGGGTATCGCTGTAATAAAAAAAACGCAGTTTGCCACGATTTTGTTTGTTATTTCAGTTGCAACCATGGCGCGAGATTCTTACGTTGTTGAACTTGATCCAGACACGAAAACTACGTTGAAGATGTATTTATTCCAAAATGTTCAAAATGTGGAAATGATAAGAAATAACATTGTTCAAGGTGTTTGGAGCTGTGCTGCAGTTAAGCCCCAATTAATTATAGATCCCTTCCAAGTAGTTGTTGCAGCAAATAAGTCTGTTTTGTCTCAGAAACAAAATACAATGGTCACCAGAACAGTGTTTTCCGAGATATTGTATAATTTATCAATCACAAAAAACATCACACAGAGTTTGAGCAAGTTTGGTGTAGAAAAGGAGACGAACCTGTTGATTTGTTTTCTAGTTACTCTAGAATCAGATGCCAGTAAAGAGATATTACCACTTATTGAAGGCGAATTGTTACCTATGAGTGACTTGAAGAAATTTACATGTAAGCAGACACTGAATAGTGTATATAAATTAAATAGTATAGTGGCTGATCAAGACTTATCTGATGTTATTGTTAGTAGAATGGTTACTAAGAACTTTGTATCCCATTAATATCATGTAAGTAGTAAAAATGAAAGACCAATACTTTAACCATGGTTTATTTTAACAACAACAATTATTATTATTATGTAAAATGTACAATATTGTAAGTTACATAGGTAATATTATGTAAAAGCAAAAATCAATCACTTCATAGACAAATTAATGCAAATTTCAATATTTATTCAACAACAACCAAAAAGCAACTTGTCCTTTTGTTCATTAGATTGACATTGATATAGTTGAGGCAGTGAAACTAGGTACTTACAGTGGTTCAGTGCTTCATTGGTTTATGGCCCACACATTAGACAGGACTTGAATGTCACAGATCTTAGAAATAGCATAGTACACTATAAGTATATTAATGCACTAGTGAGGGCTAATATTTGTCACACAATAGATACTGAAGGTTATTATAGAATAACAAAATATGTGCTTAGATGAGGAGTAGTTGCGAACACCAGCATTACAATGTTTTTATGTATGTGAGCGTGGGGTCAGGTTTGGATTTAGATTGGGCCAATAGTGTAGCCTCTTATCAGTGAAAAAATTTCAAATTCTCTTACAAACAAAAGTATTGCCTAAAAAGGTCAGCCATAAATCAGCCAGGGTGAGGCAAGTGTTTCACAATGCCCCCCTGTGCCTATGATGGGCATAGGCTGAAGAGATGTTTTATTTTAAAATTATAGTACCCTCCATGGTTTGTTTCATAAACAATTCAATTGTTTGTATTCACAAACTGTTTTGTAAAACGTATTTTTATTACTTATTTATAATTTGACACATTCTAATGTAATTTCATGTCCTTTGGCTCCGAAAATTGAAGTATGAATTTTGTATGCCCCAATTGAGGGAAACGGCAGACTTATCTGCAACTAATAGAACATCTTATGAACCTATGATCCCCAAAAATTTTTTTTTATTTGATGGAGATTCGAATTTGTGATGGAGAGTGCAATTTTAAATTGAAACATCTTTCCACAATCACTCACTCACCAACTCACTCGTCTTTCAGTTTGCACAATTGTTCTTTGTAAACACTTCCATTGAACCACTGTAAGTTTGTACACAAGTTTACACTGTGGTTAAGGTTTGAACACAAGTTCACAACTGGTGACAACCACTTACAACTACGGTTTTCTATGGCCACACATTTCATAAGTGAATTCTGTAATACATCTCCAATAACAATATTAACAAATTTTTGTTCAATGAAAATCAACATAATCATCACATTTTACAAACTATATCATTACAGTTAAATGCTCATTACATCACTTAACACTGACTACCGGTATCCCTCATTTCATTGTGGTAGAAAGGGTAAAAATTAAAAATTCTCTGAATTACACATGGGCATGATTTGTAACATTAAATCTAGTCTACAAACGAACACAAAATCGTTAACTTAATACGTAGTGAACAAAATCCTATATAATTTTTAAAAAATGGCAGCTAGTAATTATTGAGTCTTAGGAACTTTCTGTAAATCACAAGACAAAAATCATTTGGAACGAAATAAAATATACACGTAATATGTCGGCGCAATATAGAAAAGAAGATTACTATTAATAATATGTACAAATACGTAGCAGGCAGGGAATTCGCGTGTATAAGTAATAACTAATATATATTATTGTATGACAACGTGTAAGTAGCACCTCGTGAACACTTGGGTGGCGCGCCCGCGCCTGCTGCGGCGCGCGCGCTAGTGGTCGCATGCGAGGCACGTGCTCATGTCATCACGTGTGAACACAAAATAATACAATCATAATTGTTAAATTACAATAGTCATGTAACGTAGGACTTTAGCCCTACGCCTGGTTTCTGTAAGGAAAATCATTCGACAAAATAAATGATTTGCTAACAAGTTATCAAGCGCTCATAAGTTGCAGGCTGTGATTTGTCGATTAAATGATCAACAGCCAATCGGAACACTTGACATGCGGTTAATTTTTACACGTCGATAATTTACGCTTTAGAAACCGGGTGTTAGGATCTCATTTTTTCAATTTATAGAAAATGCTATACAATTAAATGATAACGTTTTCTGAATTGAGCCCGCATCACTGACCATGGAAAAGCGGACACACCGCGGCGCACACTACTACGCCTCTGTGATATAATATAATAATATTACGTTACTCATGTTGTCTCCATATTTTTTTTTTCACAATATCCATGCTATGTCAAAACCGTTTGTCTCCAAACGTCTACACTATTAAATATTGCATTAATGGTACTTTATTTTATGATCTATAATAGCTTTAGCTCGTGTCTTCAGATTTTCGATTTTCTCATTTCAACACTCGCTCCAGGCGTCATAGCTTAGTTTGTTGTGCGCATTTAAGGGTTCGGACAAAAAGTAACACGTCGTTGGTAGCTACAGTACCTACACAGAAAGCAACTCAAGCATGCAGGCGACTAACTAGCGACTCGCGGACAACCGCCATGACTACGTGTGTTGCGTGCACAGTCGCAGTCGCACTAATCGACTGACATTCCAGAGTCGCTTGACCTACGTCAAACTTTGGGAATATGAGTCAGGCAGGTATGTATGGTACTTGATAGCTTGAATTGGGTATTTGACATATGCCCTATCAATTTTGACTTATTTTTTAAGAGCTGTCAAAACGCGGCTCCCGTAGATTTTGTATGGCAAAAGACAACTGTGACGTTACTTACTAGCTAACTTAATTGATTAACTATTTATTGATAATATGTGGCGGCTGGTTTTTACATATTGTTTTAAACCATTATTCGTTAGGTATTGCCAGACACACCGTGGGCTGTAACGTCAGCCAAACTTTAAAATTCCAACCTTTATCATCCATAAGTTATTCAACACGCAGTTGCCGTTTCTTTCGAATTGGTAACTTATGATGTCAATCGTTACATGTATCCTCGGGCTCGGGTACCATCCGTTCATGTACAGAACCAGTTAGTAACACAGTACAGTTGATGTGTATCCCATCTTTTTTTTTTTAACAATAATTACATACAATACCTACTTAAAGCGTTACATTTTGTATATAATTTATTATTAACAATACTAGAGTTTCAATTTTTTTTTCTATAGTAGCTGGCATAATCACCCCATTGCCACTTCAATTATTCTGCAGTTGCAGCACACGATGCGACTGGAATCGAGATCCACCAAGCGCTAAACTGTTACACTAAACTGTTATACCCAGAAATTAAATTCGATATTAGAAATGTAAACAAAGAAAAGTCATTGCCAAAGCGACACTTCAGGGGGTAGTCAACATTTACTTAGTTATTCAAACTATTTGATACTTTTTAAATTTCGGGTTTTTGGGAGAACGCTAAAGCGGCGTGTCAAAATTAAAAAAATATTATAGGTCTAAGATAAGGTAAACTGGCAAAAAGTGCGCGTGCGAAGCCGGGGCGGGCCGCTAGTAGAAAATAAAATGAAGGTCCAAACGTTTAAGACTTTTACCTTATTGCCAGTAGCATACAAAATAATTTGCACGATTTTATTTATAACTTATATTTTATTCTTGGATCGTAATTAAGGTCACTTTAAATTTGAAAACTGTGTGCAATATTATATTTTACCTGTTTAAGATATGCCTACAATTATAGCACTATGATAGAGTACTTTTCAGCAAACTACACAAATGAGGTTATTATTTAAAATCTGCAACACCTTTGACATTTTTGCTGTCGAATTCCATTTCTGGGTATACATAAACTCACGCCTTTTTCGCCATGGGAAAAGGTTCTGGGTATAGTTTATTATTAGTCTATCCTGCGAATTAATTTTGAATTCTTGTTCAAAACAAAAACTGTCGAGACATAAATAGGTATACTTAACTAAAACTAGGTATGACAATTTGGTGAAATTCGCCTTAATGTTTTCCATCTATTCTTTTACCAGCAACACGTGTCATCGTGTGCCGCGACTTACAGAAAAAACAAAACGGCAACGAGTGGCTATGCCAACATTATTGACTCAAACTCGTTATTATGTGTATTATGTGGCTAAACGACCTGCAGTCGCTGCGGTCTGTATGTCTAACTCACAAGTCTAAACAACAAACTCAATTATATTCAATTTCAGATTTTAAGTCATGTCTGTGGGACAATTTTATTATTATAATAGTATATCCTTGGCCGATTTCGTCTGCGAAGATTTCGTATTAAAATAAATGAAATGACTATGGTTTACACCAAATTTAGTATAATTATGTACCTATGCTTTTCTAGACCGAAGGAATTTACCTTTATAATTACACTAGCATTCTCCCCGCGACTTCGTTCGCGTGATTTTTCATACGGATCCCTAATTTTTTGATAATAAAATATTAATAAGAATTTTCAAAATCGGTTCAGTAGATCCAGAGATTATCCCCTATATACAAACTTACAAACAAAGGTTACCTCTTTATAATATATTAGTTAGTATATTAGTATTAGTACATTAGTATAGATAGTATAGACAAATTGATTAAAAATTGTAATATTCCATTACAGCATAAATAGAGCGAAAACAATGTTTACTTTAATAAAAAATAATACAAATAAATAAAATTTAAGTGTACGTTTGTTATAATAAAAAAAACATGTTTTTAGAAAATTTTTGTCTGTCTGTCTGTTTGGTCCGGCTAATTTCTGACACGGCTGGGTAGACTTTGACGGGACTTTCACTGGCAGATAGATGGTTATAAGGAGTAACTTAGACTACTACTTGTATTTTAGAAAAAGAGTTAGGGATCTGCGGAAAAATCCCAGTGATAAGAGACATTCACGCGAACGAAGTCGCGGGCACAGGCTAGTTTTTAAGCGACTTCATCTAATGATGATTTCCGTTAAGTGGGGCGGCCATTAGCCATGGGTGCATACGTTATGATCGCATGAGATGATAGTATCCGCCGACAGTGGGCACAATCATTATCATATGGCAATGTTCATTATAACGTGTGGAGTCCATGAGACGCGCGCCTCAGCGCGGCGGTGGTCAGCAGAGTAGGCAGCAGCACGACAAGCCACACGGCGGCCCACAATCCATACTAATATATTATCATTACAATATCGGTATAATGTAGCACCAAATATTCTTGCTATAGGCGTTCGAATTCACATCCACTCTAGCGGTCATACGAATGTGTTGTTAATTGCTGAAAATGTAATTTAATGTTGTGCTATAGTATTATACAATGTGTCGTTTTGCATCCTCGTCAAATTCAAGGAGGTAACTATGCTAGTGATTCTAGACCCGAATCAATAATAAAATAGGTAGGTGTTTTTTTTTTAATGTTTTCTTATTTACGGAAATCAGTAAACCACCCCGGTGAAAATGCGGCCCATCTTAAGACTAGGTTTAGGATCGCTGACCGCGCGCACACACACAAAGAAACGCAAACGATAAAACCACAACACAATAGACGCCGCGCGCGCACCCCTCTCTCGGCTCTCTCCCTGTGGCGCCCCACTCCCGAACGCGGCTTGGGGCGCCCGGCGCAAAGCAAAAAAATTAGTTCAAGTGATTTCGCCGCCGGCCGTGAGTGTATCGCAAATTTCGCTCTTTAGGTGCGCTTGCTTCGGTCGTATACGTGAATTATGTGATTCAAAATGACGGAAAATTATTCGAATGTTGAGTTGGTGGAGATGGTCCGCATGTGTGCCATCAGTGGAGACAGCCTACGTGGAGCCATCCGGATGTTCGCAGAACGGTTTCCCAATAGGGAACCGCCAACGCAGAGCGTTGCTGTCTGCTACACAGAGACTGCGGGATTTTCGGCAGTTTGACGTACCCCGACATGCTCAAGCTCGCGGCAGTGAAGGTCTGCCTGTCGCCTTGCAGGAAGATATCCTGGAGTACTTCCAGCGAGAGCCACGGGCAAGCACACAAAAATACCTACTAAGGTAGGTATTTTTGTCGGTCCTCAGCCCGTTAAAGTAGGAAGGGAAATTTAAAATCAACCAATTTAATCTACAAATAAAAACAAAATCATTACTAATAATTAGGTACTCATAAATCATGAATTTACCTACAATGCGCCAAGAGCGTCCCGCCGCCGCCGCCGCGCCGCCGCACAGTGGTCCGGTTTTTCAAAAAAGCGGACATAGGATCGAAAATGCATATTGAACTAAACAAAAAATTGTTTCTTATAGGAAATTTAACGTTGATTAATACTTATTACTACAACTTTTCAAAAAAACTGCTCCTTCACGTCAAAAAAAAATATTGAAAATAAAAATGTATGGGAGAAAATCTATTTTATTTTTTTTCTCCGTCCAGTATCAAAGTGTAGCAAGCAAACCTTATATTCTGGTAAGTACCTATTGTCCTTAATACGACAACATATAAATTGCTTGCGTATCCCTGCGGCCTTGACGCCTACGATGCTTCAAAGTTTCAAATTTTAATTTGGATTTTTTTTTATTATTATCGAGTTTTTCAATTAAGCTGAATTTAAAATATCATTTTTTAATTATATAAGAATTAAAACATACGCATTCAAGCATTTGGCAAGTATTTGTTTATTTTATTATAACAAAAAAAAATAGTGATAAAAATCTTCAACTTTAGTTATGTAATTGACACGTGCTGATTCGTTGCCTATTTGTAACTGACTGAAACGACTCCTGTGATAAAAGAATCATTTACCCCCACCACCGGAGATTTCGACGACGCTGATTGGCTGTTGAAGATGTGGTACTAATTTTGTCAGTCACTACTTGCGAGCGTGTGTTTGTTATTAATATCAGCACTTGTTTCTCAACCCTTGAGGACGCAACATATCTAAATATCCGTGCTGTGTGAAAGTTTAGTGAGTTTCGTTATGGCTGCATTTGTTACAAACTTGGACATTTTTATGTTCCTCCGTGTCAAAGGAGACATGAAAAATTGGGCACGACTCTATGAAGCTATTATTCTACATAATAATATCCCAGTTGAAACATGTTCGGAAGATTTAGAAAAAATCAAGACCTTTTTGAAGAACTACATCAGTAATATCAATCGCAGATGGGCAAGTGCTTCCAGAAATCAGAAGACTTTAATGAATAGACATGCTGAGTGGTTACAATCAAATATTAGTTGGCCAAATTGCACTACTGTTAATTTATCCGAGATTTTTCAAGCCCAAGATGAAGTTATCGAAAAACATATCGTCAGCCAATACTTCAGTTGACATCGATACTACAGCAGCTGTGATTCCGTCGACATCAAAAAACAACTGTGGGCACATCTACCGAAGTTCAGATTAGGAAGCCTTTGTTGACCTCAGCAACAAACAGAAGAAAAGATGTTCAGAGTGTCTTTTGGTACCCAGATTGATTCGTCAACTGACTAAAATTGACGAATAAACACAGTTGTTGTACTTGATGTCGACGGAATCACAGCTGCTGTAGTATCGATGTCAACTGAAGTATTGGCTGACGATATGTTTTCGATAACTTCATCTTGGGCTTGAAAAAATTCGGATAAATTAACAGTAGTGCAATTTGGCCAACTAATATTTGATTGTAACCACTCAGCATGTCTATTCATTAAAGTCTTCTGATTTCTGGAAGCACTTGCCCATCTGCGATTGATATTACTGATGTAGTTCTTCAAAAAGGTCTTGATTTTTTCTAAATCTTCCGAACATGTTTCAACTGGGATATTATTATGTAGAATAATAGCTTCATAGAGTCGTGCCCAATTTTTCATGTCTCCTTCGACACGGAGGAACATAAAAATGTCCAAGTTTGTAACAAATGCAGCCATAACGAAACTCGCTAAACTTTCACACAGCACGGATATTTAGATATTTTGCGTCCTCAAGGGTTGAGAAACAAGTGCTGATATTAATAACAAACACACGCTCGCAAGTAGTGACTGACAAAATTAGTACCACATCTTCAACAGCCAATCAGCGTCGTCGAAATCTCCGGTGGTGGGGGTAAATGATTTTTTTATCACAGGAGTCGTTTCAGTCAGTTACAAATAGGCAACGAATCAGCACGTGTCAATTACATAACTAAAGTTGAAGATTTTTATCACTATTTTTTGTTATAATAAAATAAACAAATACTTGCCAAATGCCTGAATGCGTATGTTTTAATTCTTATATAATTAAAAAATGATATTTTAAATTCAGCTTAATTGAAAAACTCGATAATAATAAAAAAAAATCCAAATTAAAATTTGAAACTTTGAAGCATCGTAGGCGTCAAGGCCGCAGGGATACGCAAGCAATTTATATGTTGTCGTATTAAGGACAATAGGTACTTACCAGAATATAAGGTTTGCTTGCTACACTTTGATACTGGACGGAGAAAAAAAATAAAATAGATTTTCTCCCATACATTTTTATATTCAATATTTTTTTTTGACGTGAAGGAGTAGCTTTTTTGAAAAGTTGTAGTAATAAGTATTAATCAGCGTTAAATTTCCTATAAGAAACAATTTTTTGTTTAGTTCAATATGCATTTTCGATCCTATGTCCGCTTTTTTGAAAAACCGGACCACTGTGCGCCGCCGGCAGCAAGTACCTAACCTAAATCCCGCGCTCACAACAAATAAATGTGCCACAGCCTAGCAAAACGTCTCAGGTTGTACCTAAATCCTAGTAGGTATGTATTCTTAGCAAAATCGGTAGATTTGCAATAAAACAGAATAAAGCAAAATGGCAAAACTAACATTTTATCAATCAGCTGATAACGTAGGTAAGTAGATAAATCCTAGTACGTATTCTTAGATCTTAATAATAAAAACATGTATTATTAAGACCTAAGGTTAACAAAATCTGTAGATTTGCAATAAAACGTAATAATAATAATTCAAAACTAACATTTTATCTATCAGCTGATAACGTAGACCCAGGTAGATAAATCGTAGTACGCGTATTCTTAGATCTTAATAATAAAAACAAGTGTTATTAATTAACATCTAAGGTTAATCAAATCTGCAATTTGCAATAAAACGTAATAAGCAAAACTAACGTTTTATTAATCAGCTGACCGTAGATACTCACGACAATCTAAGTAATCTTTTCTTGGACGCGCATAGCATACCTACGCATGTGATACACTCACGCACACAGAGACAATTGGCGCTAAAGCGCAGAGAGTGATTCTCCAATTTCAAGTTATGGATTATTCTGAAATACGATTAAATTTTAACAACTAATAAAAAAGGGTGTTATTATTATTGTTCAGGTCTCGTAATTTTAATTGATTATTTATGACTTTTATGACAACCTCCTGAATTTTGACGAGGATGCAAAACGACATATTGTATTTAATTCATTTATTAACTATTCATGTTAGCCCCATAGCTAGTTCCGAATATTAATTTTAGTAACTTTTAGATGACACTTGTGGTGTGCACTCGAACGCAATTACATCTATATTCTTTCGGGTACATGCAAATGTTACCACAAATCAACATAAATGATAATTGCATGATTACACTATCATTTATATGGACCTGTAGGACGACCTTAAAATACCTATACACTAAATAAGTATTCAATGACATACTGACGAACTTAATAAAAATATTTAAATGTATCAATTAGACAGTCTAAGTCTAAAATGTATCGGAGACTAGATAGAAAGCATTGCTACGGTATGACGTCGCTTAGGAAGTAAACTAGGCTAGGAGTAGACCATGTCAGTGAATAGATACTTGTATATAGTTATGTACACGTGTTGCGTAGCGCCGCGAGCCCCGGCGCCTGCTCGCGCCCGCGCTCCTGCGACGCAAACCGATCAGCTTTACTAGTGTTTACACGCATGTGGCTAAGAGAAGACACAGATCAGCAGATGGATCGTGCGAGAGACTATGTGAATGAATGAAAATGTAGTGAATGTGATAATTAACAGGGGAAGCATTTTGAACATTAGCGTAATCACCTGTGGGCGCGCTCACTGGTGGAAGGGCGCGAGGCTGTACAGCGAGGGTCACCGCCGCGCCTCCGACACGTACACCGACACCGTCATGTCCTTGGAGCCCACGCCCATCGCGCATCTGTCGCAAACAAGCGAGCGTTATTTGAATAGCAAGTGAGCCAGCCGGCTACAACGTAACGACTGTTTCTGAACTCCCAATAGGTCGTCATTCAGTTGACTAGCTCGTCCGAGTAGCCGAGCGGGGCGAGGGGGCGGCGGGCCGAGCGGGGTTGGTCTGTTGAGTTACCTCAGCGGGTGGAAGGTGAGGCAGGAGACAGGTCCGATGCGCGCGCCCATGAAGCCTTCGTGGAACTTGATGGTGTTCAGCGGAGCGCCGTTCAGGTCGTAGATACTGATGCTTTGGTTCACGGAACCGCTGTTGTAAAAAGTATTTAATTTATAATTTTTACTCAAAAACTCCAAAACCGCCTTGATGACATCACGAGTTAAGAGACTGGCCTATAAAGGCAAAATAATCCAAATCGGTCAAAGAAACTTTTACCACTCGACGTAACATTTCAGTAACCAGTAACCCTGAATGGAGTTCCAATCCCGCAAACTGACGATATTAAATCAAACATCATTCACATGGAGGAAGTATAAGCACAGGTATCGCAAAAGTATGACATCAAAGTAACTATTGCTGAATGTCTAGATAGATTGCAATAAAAGAAAATATTTTTAAAAATCATGAATAGTGGTAAGGTGTCGATACACGTGTACAGGTAATAACATGACACGGGTAGTGTGCGCGTACCATGCGATGAGGTTGCACAGCGGGTGCACGTCGATGGCCGCGAGCGGCGCGGGCGCGCGCACGGTCTCCACCACGGCCATCTTGCGCGTGTCGTAGATCCGTACCTCGCCGTTCACGCTGTAAGGAGGACACAGGTTACTGAGGTTTCATTCAGGAGTGCTCGCACGTTGCGGCGTGACGCCAGTACGCACCAGCCCGTGACGAGCGCGTGGCGCGCGGGGCGGTGCGCGGCGGCCAGCACGGGCGCGGAGTGCGGCGCCAGGCGCCACACGGGCGCGCGCGGCTGGCGCTCGTCCCACGCGCGCACGGCGCCGTCGCCCAGCCCGCACACCAGCAGCGCCGAGCCCTCCGAGTCGCGCCACAGCGACGTTACGGCCGCCTCGCATTCTGTGCACGTGTGTCATTTTATTTTGTTTCGATCGAGGTATGAGAAGTCGACATGATTGCCAAACGTAATTGTCGACTTCTTATACCTGTGATCTCAAAATGAGTCTCGTACGATAGTCACCACTATCATGTAGAGGCAGGGGAGCACGTACCGGTGTTGATGTCGGTGAGCAGCAGCTCGGTGCTGGCGTCCCACAGGCGCACGTGCGCGGCGCGGCCCGCCAGCGCCAGCGTGCGGCGCGCGGCGCACCAGCGCAGCAGCGTGGGCGGCGGCGCCGGCGCGTAGGCCGCCAGCCCCGCGCCCGCCGCCTGCTGCCCCACTGCACCGAGAGGCGAATACCATTATGTAGGTAGCGCTAAATCACAACTGTGTCCGCCCTCGACCCAAACACACGTCGGAGTCTCTCGGGGCACGCTCAAAATTCGCAACGACGGATATAGGTTTTAAAAAAACGACATTAATTTATGAAACGCTTTGTAAAGCGAACCAGCCAATACTATATATACCATTTTAAAAATGTTGAGTAAAATAAAAAAAACTTGGCCGTGATCAATAAATATTACTCAGCACGTACTTTGACTTCGCTGTGTTCCCGTCTTTATCCTACACTCGTAGTTTAACAGTTGTGCGACAGTGATAAAAATATTGAAGTGCTAAGTAATGTTTATTTATTTTGAGCCAATGATATTCTAATAAACAGATAATTATGTTATACCCTTACAAAACCACAGAAAAAAGTGTTCCGCGCCGAGAGGCAGCACACATACACACTTTTCATTCATTTTACATTTCACTACAAGGTAAAAAGGATAGCTTGTTAAAACCAATATGAAAAAAAGTGACAGCTAGATGTTGTCAATAAAATTGCGCGTGAATGTAAACAGACATTATTCGAGCCACCAATCACCGCACGTTGGCATCATAGACTAACAAATTAACTAGGCAGAAGGTACAAACCGCGTGTACAGAATTTGTAGCCGGGATTTGTGCCTATGCAACGAATAAACTCTCTCTCGCTGTTGTCACATAGTAAAGTAATATAAACGATTCATTTCTTTGTTTACGAACAATTGCAATCCATTCTTGAAGCCTGATCTCAATGGTAGCTTTATTTTAATACTATCTGTGACATATTATGGTAACGATAAGCTATTTATATTTTCTTTTCCTACATATGACATGTTTAATTTATAATTAAGTATATCAAACAAAATTATAATGAAAAGTTTTTAAAAGGGAATCTAGAACTCTGGAGTAAAGATGACTTTACTGCCTAATATTCGCATCTGTACTTTTATTCTATGTCCGGAGTGCACGCATCCTTGTCGTTCTTACGACAAAAAAATTATTTTCCATCTTTTTCTTTTTTCTAACCTCCAAATATTAGAATATTAGGAAAATAATTGAAATATATTAATAAATCGAAGTATATTGCGTACTTACGTGTTGTATGAGATCCCTTGTGTTTTATTAACTTTGGTATCGTAATTGGTACACTTTCTAAACACACACGATGGCATTTTGGATGGTAATAACGTAGCAGCGCGCAACGTATCACTCGTAGTCGTGCCAGACACAGACTAAAGGCAATACGTCCCAATTAGGACGTTTTCTGGTCTTCACGTTTTGCGCGCTCATAACATATCTGTTTACTAAAATATCATTGTTTTGAGCTTAGATCTAAAAACGTCACTACAAAGAACAAACTTCAAGCCAACGACAACAGCGAACCACTGGTTCCTACAATGCAAACCAATTGCAGTATGCAGCTGTCGATATGAGACGTGTGTTTTAGAACGAGTTCTAGTCTGTACAGCGCCGCCTAGTGCGTCTCATACCCGTGCGTGGCTCTTGTTCTAGCTCAGTGTGACATACAAACGCCCGGGTAGTGTGCATGGCGTACATCAATGAAATTGAAACTAACAGTTCAGTACTTTACGAAGCACAAGTTAATGTAATGAAACTCGGGTGAATAATTTATGTTGTGTATGTTGGAGTAAAAATACTATTATTTGATGAGTCAATGACAAGCTGTGGTGACTGGTCAACATGTAGTGTGACGAGCAGTGATCAGAATAGTTTCGGGAGCAAACACTCCAAAAACTACTTACATTCTTAATACTATATAAGCTTAAATAGATTATAATCATTATTTGACAATAATTGGCAATTCCGATGTATGGCAATGAGTTTGAGTGAGTGAGATGGCATGTACTCACGGTTGGCGTCCTGCTTGCCCTTGGTGGCGGCCTGCTTGTCCTCGGCCGACGCGAACTGCTCCGACACCAGCTGCGCTAGACCTGGCGCCCCAACACGACACCCAGCGTCAACACAATGAAAATGAACACTCAACTAACTTATTATAACCTGTACATCTGACTGTGTGACCACTGACTCGGTGTAATATTGTTATTTGTTAACATCGTTACTTGAGCGCTGCCGGTTGGCAAAAATACATCACTAGATATCAATATAGTCGATGTGTTGTAAAACCTTCACCTACATTTTACTATTGAAATCATTTACAATTTGAGAAACTACAACCAAAGGATTCGTTAGTCAGGTTACAAAAGCCAGTACTCGTTAGATGGTCCGCTTTGAATGATGTTGTACGTGCAGTTATGAATGGAGTCGGATTTGGTTTAGTCACACGAATATGATAGTTACATTAGCCGGGCGCACGCTGAGCGCGCGCCTTGACAAACAGACTTGTGAGGGATGATGTGCAACACATAGTACGTACTGTAGACGGCCTGCGCGGGCGGGGGCCGCGCGTCCTGCGCCGGCTTGACAAACAGACTTGTGAGGGATGATGTGCAACACATAGTACGTACTGTAGACGGCCTGCGCGGGCGGGGGGCGCGCGTCCTGCGCCGGCTTGACAAACAGACTTGTGAGGGATGATGTGCAACACATAGTACGTACTGTAGACGGCCTGCGCGGGCGGGGGCCGCGCGTCCTGCGCCGGCTTGACAAACAGACTTGTGAGGGATGATGTGCAACACATAGTACGTACTGTAGACGGCCTGCGCGGGCGGGGGCCGCGCGTCCTGCGCCGGCTTGACAAACAGACTTGTGAGGGATGATGTGCAACACATAGTACGTACTGTAGACGGCCTGCGCGGGCGGGGGGCGCGCGTCCTGCGCCGGCTTGACAAACAGACTTGTGAGGGATGATGTGCAACACATAGTACGTACTGTAGACGGCCTGCGCGGGCGGGGGCCGCGCGTCCTGCGCCGGCTTGACAAACAGACTTGTGAGGGATGATGTGCAACACATAGTACGTACTGTAGACGGCCTGCGCGGGCGGGGGCCGCGCGTCCTGCGCCGGCTTGACAAACAGACTTGTGAGGGATGATGTGCAACACATAGTACGTACTGTAGACGGCCTGCGCGGGCGGGGGGCGCGCGTCCTGCGCCGGCTTGACAAACAGACTTGTGAGGGATGATGTGCAACACATAGCACGTACTGTAGACGGCCTGCGCGGGCGGGGGGCGCGCGTCCTGCGCCGGCTTGACAAACAGACTTGTGAGGGATGATGTGCAACACATAGTACGTACTGTAGACGGCCTGCGCGGGCGGGGGGCGCGCGTCCTGCGCCGGCTTGACAAACAGACTTGTGAGGGATGATGTGCAACACATAGTACGTACTGTAGACGGCCTGCGCGGGCGGGGGGCGCGCGTCCTGCGCCGGCTTGACAAACAGACTTGTGAGGGATGATGTGCAACACATAGTACGTACTGTAGACGGCCTGCGCGGGCGGGGGGCGCGCGTCCTGCGCCGGCTTGACAAACAGACTTGTGAGGGATGATGTGCAACACATAGTACGTACTGTAGACGGCCTGCGCGGGCGGGGGGCGCGCGTCCTGCGCCGGCTTGACAAACAGACTTGTGAGGGATGATGTGCAACACATAGTACGTACTGTAGACGGCCTGCGCGGGCGGGGGGCGCGCGTCCTGCGCCGGCTTGACAAACAGACTTGTGAGGGATGATGTGCAACACATAGTACGTACTGTAGACGGCCTGCGCGGGCGGGGGGCGCGCGTCCTGCGCCGGCTTGACAAACAGACTTGTGAGGGATGATGTGCAACACATAGTACGTACTGTAGACGGCCTGCGCGGGCGGGGGGCGCGCGTCCTGCGCCGGCTTGACAAACAGACTTGTGAGGGATGATGTGCAACACATAGTACGTACTGTAGACGGCCTGCGCGGGCGGGGGCCGCGCGTCCTGCGCCGGCTTGACAAACAGACTTGTGAGGGATGATGTGCAACACATAGTACGTACTGTAGACGGCCTGCGCGGGCGGGGGGCGCGCGTCCTGCGCCGGCTTGACAAACAGACTTGTGAGGGATGATGTGCAACACATAGTACGTACTGTAGACGGCCTGCGCGGGCGGGGGGCGCGCGTCCTGCGCCGGCTTGACAAACAGACTTGTGAGGGATGATGTGCAACACATAGTACGTACTGTAGACGGCCTGCGCGGGCGGGGGCCGCGCGTCCTGCGCCGGCTTGACAAACAGACTTGTGAGGGATGATGTGCAACACATAGTACGTACTGTAGACGGCCTGCGCGGGCGGGGGGCGCGCGTCCTGCGCCGGCTTGACAAACAGACTTGTGAGGGATGATGTGCAACACATAGTACGTACTGTAGACGGCCTGCGCGGGCGGGGGGCGCGCGTCCTGCGCCGGGCGCACGCTGAGCGCGCGCCACGCCGCCAGCAGCGCCGGCTCCATGCTGCTGCCCGACGGCCTGCGTGCCACGCAATAACGCCTTTTAATCTTATCATTCCATAAGAGGCTTGAACTCAGCCATACAAAACTGCTAGCATAAAATATACACTATACACAGTAATGCTATTCTTTTTTTAAGTCTGTGATTACAATATCTGTGTGTGTATCTGTGGTTACGCTGACGACATGGTGTTGCTGAGCCCATCGCTCAGTGGTTTAAGAAAACTGCTCGATATTTGTGAGTCATATGCGGTGGAACACGGTCTGAGGTACAACGAGAAGAAGAGTGTGTGTATGGTCATTAGAGGTAGCAATAAACAACCGGAGCATATACCACCTGTCTATCTGAACGGAGTGCCTCTAGATCGTGTCTCACAGTTTAAGTACTTAGGGCACATTGTGACAGAGAACCTGAAAGACGATGCAAATATCGAGCGGGAACGAAGAGCGTTGTCGGTGCGTGCTAATATGTTGGTTTATAGATTTTCAAGGTGTACAGTAGACGTTAAAGTAACACTGTTCAGAGCCTACTGCCAGAACTTTTACGCCAACGCTTTGTGGTTCGACTACACCCAGCGGGCCTACAACGCTCTTCGCATACAATGCAATAACGCCTTCAGGATTCTGGTGAGGCTCCCTCGATTCTGCAGCGCGTCGGGCATGTTTGCTGACGCAAGAGTCGATGACTTTTATGCCATTATGCGTAAGAAAACAGCTTCTTTGATGCGCCGGATTCGGGGGAGCGCCAACGGAATCCTAAGGATGATCTCAGAGAGGCCTGAGTCTGTAGTGTTGGGGAGATTTATACAGCTTCATGTGACAAAATGACACTATGTATGATTATAGGTACCTATTCTATTTGTTGACATGTATTATTTTATTTTATTGTTATTATTATTTTTGACATGATTTGTGGACATTATGATTTTATTTATTTTTTGATTTTATGATTGTAGACGGAATTTTGTGTTGTTATGATTTTATTATTTGAGTTCTAGTATTTTGACTAACATAGTATTAAGACCTTTGTTACTAACAACTATGGACATTATTAGTCTGAAATAAAATGAATTTGAATTTGAATATACCGAGTGGAAGGGGTCATCGTAACTTATGCCGTAGCATGAAATGTTTAGTCGGTTACCTACATAGTCAAAATGTATGGAATAGCTACTTTTTTTTATTAATTTATTAATTACTGTTTCACAAGGGCGATTTGGTATAGGATATTTGGATTCCTATATAGAATAGAAGCACGCAGCGCCTTCTTCCAGTACTATTTTCAAGAAGCCGAGTAGAGATAACTTTAATAACATGGCCGGCCGCCTTCCACAATTCAAAACGTTTCACGTTCACCGCGCCTGTGCCGCACAATGACACTGTGTATACGAGTCGCCACCGCGCTTTAACTGTTTGATTCATTCCATTACCGGCCGCGCGAACGTGCACGTTGTGCGTAACTTTTTAAGAAATTACCATGGAGAGTTTTGATTACGAAACGTTTATAAGTTTAGTGGAGGACAGAGAAGTGTTATGCAGTTTGTTCTTTAATAAATCTAAAAATTTATCAAATGTCTTGTAATTCATTCGAAAATAATCACAAAACTTGGCCTCGTCTTTTCAGAGATCTTCGTAAAGTGTATGAAATTCACCATATTGCTCCCGTGCCGAGAACATAGGATGAACCCACAACTGTCTAACTCGACGTTCTTTTTGCCATTTTCTATACATATAGTACACAAGCACAAACTTCTTTTTTTTTTCACTATATAGACATGTTTGCGTCACGTGTGGTAATGGAATGAATCCAACGGTGGCGGGCTGCGCGCGACTCGTATAAACAGGGCGGCGGCATCGTGTGCAGGAGCGCTTAGTATGGCGCTGCACTGACATTTTCTATGAAAATGACAGGTGCGTTGTCTTGCGCGGTCGGCTATTTATGATTAGTTGACAAACAAATATGGCCGGCCTGCTACTGTAGACGATTACTTACAACTACATACAAACTCTTTCATACGAATGTGATGGTAATATGGAGAGGAGCGTCAAGTTATAGTGGTTTATCTCTAAGTCTAGAGTTGGTCTAATTAACCAAGAATACTTCAGAGTGGAACGATGTTTATAGTGACCAGATTTACATAGACGTTTTTTCGTTGTTTCTAAAGATGTGGAGAAAAAGCAGAATAAATTTTACGCTTCACTTTTTCTTTGTGACATGACAAAGAAAAAAATATAACATAACATAGATCATTTTTCATTTACTCCTACTCTATAGCCTCTGCATGTTTAGGTATCTATCTATGATGTGGAGAATCCTCGTAGATAGAGGAATATGTAGTGGACAAGGTATACAATAAACAAAGTCCCGTGGAAATCCGATCACTATACATTTCGTTCCATGTAAAAAGCCAATTGGGTAAAAGTGGTCTAATTTTCTTTACATCTGTTTTCAAAAATAGAATAAATAAGAGTATAGAGCGAGTTGTTGGGGCGGGTGGTACCGGTAGATGGCGAGGTTGCCGGTGTGCGAGGCCACGGCCAGCAGCGCGTGCGCGTGCGCGTTGAGGTAGGCCAGCGCCGTGATGCGGCCCCACGCGCGGCGCCACGACCCCACGCACAGCTTGGCCGCCGTGCCCCAGTCCCAGATGCTGCGGGACGCAACTAACTTACTTCACTACGGTTCATTGCTATTCTTTAACGAAACAAATAACAAAAGATAGAGTCTGCATTATGTCTCACGTTGCAACTGAACCAGCGCGTTGCGACCATAATTAATGCTGGAAAAATTGGTGTTGTCGAAAAACAAATAGAAATAGCATTTTATAAAGTAGAAAGTGATCAAATACTGTTATTCAGCTCCAGCTTGCACGGTACGACGCACCCAGTTCCGTTTCTCTATCCATTATTATCTGTATTCGTTGTATGTAGTTAATGGTGTAACTGAGTACTGACCCGAAGTTTTCCTTAGAGGCGACGGCGGCATGCTGCTCGTAGGGGTGGAACAGCACCACGGCGGGCGGCAGCGGGCAGCGCGAGTGGAAGGCCTGCGTCTCCAGCCGCGACACGCGCGTGCGCAGCAGGCCTGCGCAGACACGCCGGTTAGAGAGGCCTAAGCCGAGCAGTGGTCTGCTATAGGTTGGTTATAGAGCAGTCAGCCACGTGTCTTACTGGCGGCTTCCTTCCTGAGGCTGCGGTTCCGTGCGTAGCGCCACACGCGCTCGTGGTGCGGGCGGCTCTCGCAGTCGGAGCTCCAGCTGTCTCCCCCCTCGGGCCGCGCGAAGGCCGAGGACGCCCACTCCACGAACTGCGTCGTCACGATCGCCTTCTTTGGTGGCTGACCTGGACATTTATTTGATTTAGGTTAAGAATCAGCAATTTTTGAAAGTCAAAATTACAAATAACAGCTCCTAAACCGCCCACCCATCTCTACTATCCTCTACTTGTTCCTCCACAAAAGCTCGAAAACGTGTGTGTAAAGCTGCGTACAAATGACGCGCGGCAAACCCTCGAACATTGGCGCGCACTATGTAGACACTCGAACATTGCCGCGCTCGAACGTGCCGCGGGGCGAACCGCTCGCTGTCGGTTTTTGCGACCGCATCAAAGAAGCTTCCGTCGTTCGCTCGCGCGCAGTTGGGACGGTATAGTTTTGGTGAATTGGCTCGCGCGAACACGATGGACAACGAAAGCTGCCGTCTACTCATACAATTGTATGGCGCTAATGAGGTGTTGTGGTGTTTTATTATTTTTACAAATAACTTGATGTATCACAATGAAAGCGGCAGCCGCCCGACCACGCGCGTCCATACCAGGCAAGAATGAACTGCCGCGCGCGACTCTGGGAAGCGGATGGATCGCCTGCCGCGGCAGCAGTACGATTTGGCTCGCGAGGCAAATTAACGTCAAATCTGGTCGAACATTAAGGCTCGTGGCGGATGCTCATCGCTCGAGCCTTTGCCGGTCCGGGGTGGCCTCGCGACCTCATGAGGCTATTTTGTCGTCATGACGATCAACGGTTAAGTTTTATTGAAGGCCATGGCCATACTCATCAGACTTATTCTGGTACAAAACGATATTGATTTTGAAATGTTAAATGTATCACAATAATAAACTTACTAGAATTAGAGGAAGTAGAGTCTCTGTCGCGAATAGCCACTGAGTCCTCGGAGATGGTGTGTGGCAGCCCCGCCTTGCCGCGCCGGGCACCTGCGCATAGGCGCATGTGTGAGTGCAAGCGATGGACATGAAAGTGGAATCATCGCGAAGTACAATGAACTGTTATGAAAGGAGGTCAACAAAATCTAGTGTATTTTATGCCACTAAGTGTACCTACTGTACAAAATTGGGCAGATACTGTTGACACCCTTTGAAAATGGCGGTGCTAAACATAAGGTATGTTTAGCACTCGAAACATGAGCGCCGTTTTCAATTCGCATCTACCGACACATGTTATACAGGAGTATCACTTAAGATACGTGTTGTAGCTATTTATTTGTGAACAGACCTGAGGGCAGGGTCCGGGTGTGCTCGTGCAGCGGCGAGGCGCGCGTGTTGGGCGAGGGCGGCAGGGAGGCGGGCTCCTTGCTGGCGCGGGACAGCTCCAGCTCGCGCCCCACGCTGTCCACCTGCACGCACCTTACTTTTATTAATCCCCGATGTGTACACAGTTTATCTATCTGTGGCATCGTAGCGCCCAAAAGAATGGTCCGATTTGGATCTGGTTTTTTTAATTGTAGTTTATTTAACCGTTCCGATCATCTTGAAAGGTATACTATATTTTGATGACACTGGAATTATGTGCATTGCCATCTCAGAGGCAGATGGAGAACTGTCTTAAGTACCTGGTTAGCGATGTAGTTGATGATGTCGGTGGCCATCTGCGACACCTGCGGGTGCGGCTCGCGTGCCATCGTGGTCAAGATGTTCCACAGCTTCATATACACCGAGCCGAACCCTGAATACAATATTGATGCATGAGTGGGCAGCTGTTTCATGACGTGTTACATCCGCCATTGTAGGGCACAATGACGTCAGCGAGCTCTACAGGACGAATACCGCCATCTCCTTTTCGCAGCGTGACATCGAGACCATTAATACTTCATAATGCGGCGGCCCCAGTCTTTCTTGATATAAATGACAAAAAGAACTACCAGTAACATTAAAAAACTTAGGATTTCGGAATTCGTCTATAGTGAACACGGAACACACACTAAATATATGTATGTAACACTAGCACTCTCTCCGCGACTTCATTCGCGTGATTTTCCTCACGGATCCCTAACTTTTTTCAAAATATCAAAATATATATATAGCCTATTTCACCTGGGGATAGTGTAGCTTAGCTTCCCAACAGTGAAAGAATTTTTCAAATCGGTTTAGTAGTTTTTGAGTTTATTCATTATAAACATACACACACACAAAAATACAAATCTTTCCTCTTTATAATATTATTATATATTATTATATATTAGTGTAGATATTGGAGGTTGACGTGTGAATGTAATTAGAGTACAAGTTAAAGTAGTGTGCGGGTTTAATTCGATATGTGACAACGAGTGCGAGTTGTAATACAGAGTAGAGTGCAAGTTCAAATTGTAGTACGAATTTAAATTAGAGAACCAGTTAAAGTTAATGTGCAAGTTGAAACGTATGTTGACATTATAAGTGTACTTACCGATGGAGGGCAGCGAGAGCGCGGCGGCGTTGCGCACGAGCGCGTGCGAGTGCGAGTTGGCGTGCGTGCGCGTGTCCGTGAGCGCGTCCCAGCCCTGGTCCACGCGCCCGCCGCGACTCGTCTCTCTAAAAAAAACGAAAATGACCATACATAACATAACCACGCCTGTATTCCTTAAAAGGGAAGGCAGATATGTATTGTAAGTACACCCACTGAGTACCTATCTGTGTAAAAAAAATGAAGCGCAGATTTCTCACTGTATAATGTATCCACTGTATAATGTATCCACTGTATAATGTATCCACTGTATAATGTATCTACTTTTATGTAAAACTAACTTCTGCCCGCGACTTCGTCCGCGTCAAAGTTGATTTCTCCATACAAACTTTGGAACCCTGATTCATTCCCTTATGGGGTGAATTTTGGAAAATCCTTTCTTAGCGGATGCCTACGTCATAACATCTACCTGCACGCCACATTTCGGCCCGATCCGTCCAGTGGTTTGGGCAGTGCGTTGATAGATCACTATGTCAGTCAGTCAGTCACTTTTGAGTTATATATATTTAGATAGATATCTTCCTCCTATTACTCGGCTTTATCGTGTATTTAAGAATCGAAAACATACTGTCTATTGTAGCTGTCTAAATAGATTAAGAGATCATGTATTCTAAGTCATTAGTAGTTACCTTTCACACACACAGACATCTGCACACATTCAAAACAACGTTCATACAGTCCACTTATTTCAACACGTAGTTTTTTAGTATAGTATAATGTACTCTGTGGTTTTTTACTCTATGATTTCAACTATCGAAATTGTAACTAAGTTCAGTGCATAATAAATGTCATTGGAGTAAAGACGTACGTCGGTGTTTTTTTCACCAAGCAAACAGGTATAGACGTAATTCCCTTCAACAATAGCCGACTGGTAAAAACTCTCCGCGGTAATGAATGTGCGCTAAACAAGCTGAAGTGGCAAAGGTTCAACCGTATTAGCCGTAGAACCGATGACCGTTGGGTTTGACGTGTTCTAGAATAGAGAGACTGGAGACGAATCGGCAAATGGTAGGGGTAATCTGCGCTCAGGCTAGCTGGAGCAACGATTCCTGCAGGGTAGCTGTAGCGTCTACATGGTAACCACCATGTAGACGCCGGGGACACCGGGGATCCAGTTCAATGGCAATAGTGCTGGCCTATGTCTGTGATATAGATGATGTATTATCATATAATTCTGAATAACGTCATAATAATAATACTATCTCACCTGTCACTTTTTCGTACTCTCTCTTGTATGTACACGGCGATGAAGTGCTGTTCGAATATTAACACCATCCATTGAATAGCTGTCAACGCAAAAAAAAATACTCATTATATTGAGTGTCATAAAAAATGTACAGTGACATCTAAGGGATAAGTAAACGCCCTAAGAGTCGATCGATCAAGGTTAAGCAACACTTGCCGAAATCGGTCTGTGGATGGGTGACCATCCATTTCATACCGAGGCCTTTTCGTGTCTCGGTAAGATGTAAGCTATGTTTTAGGTAGTCAGTATTCGAAAAGTCTGACAATCAGTCTTGTCAAAGGGTGTACCCAGTAACTGGGTTGTGGAGGTCAGCTAAGCAGTCGTTCTATGTGAAATATAGGCATCACTACTACAACATAGTTGGGAGAAGGCTATGCCGATGCAGAGTCAGGAAAGCGGACTGTTAAGCAAACTGCGAACCAGCTTTAGATTGTCCGTTTCGTTAAGGCGCTTTGCACATAGAGCAACTATTGCAGCAACTGGCAACTAGCTGTTTACATATATTTCAATTGGACTGCGCACACATAGCAACTCGAGTTTCGAGTTCCGGCAATCGTCAACAGTTTTCAGTTGCTGCAATCGATGACTAAGTTAGTTGCTAATTGCCGCAACTAGCAACTTTTAAATATTATACCGGTTTTTAAAGTTGCCGGATTCTTCAACCGTCAAACGCAACGCGTGGGACTCCCTCCCTCTGCCTGTGCCCGGCAATGCCAGTGTCGCTTCGTCAACGGTATACGGCAACTCGGCTGTGAAAGTTGCTCACAGATTGCCATAAAGTTGCGGCAACCGTAAAGGTTAAAGCAACTATCAACTTTTACAGGAAACTTTTTAAGAGTTGATAGTTGCCTCAACTTAAGTTGCTCCGCGTGCAAAGCGCACAAACCAGCAAAACTGTGACGTGCGTTTATCTCATCAACAATCAAGTTTTCTTGCTGTAAATATATTATTTTATGGTTAATTAAATACATGATATTGGGAAATAATGGATGGCTTCGCGGGTCGGTACCTGCGAGTATCTCGTGGCGCACGAGCGGCGAGGCGTCAGGCGGCAGTCGCGCGGCCAGCTGCACGCCCACCTGCTGGTCCAGCACTACGTACCTGCGAGTATCTCGTGGCGCACGAGCGGCGAGGCGTCAGGCGGCAGTCGCGCGGCCAGCTGCACGCCCACCTGCTGGTCCAGCACTACGTACCTGCGAGTATCTCGTGGCGCACGAGCGGCGAGGCGTCAGGCGGCAGTCGCGCGGCCAGCTGCACGCCCACCTGCTGGTCCAGCACTACGTACCTGCGAGTATCTCGTGGCGCACGAGCGGCGAGGCGTCAGGCGGCAGTCGCGCGGCCAGCTGCACGCCCACCTGCTGGTCCAGCACTACGTACCTGCGAGTATCTCGTGGCGCACGAGCGGCGAGGCGTCAGGCGGCAGTCGCGCGGCCAGCTGCACGCCCACCTGCTGGTCCAGCACTACGTACCTGCGAGTATCTCGTGGCGCACGAGCGGCGAGGCGTCAGGCGGCAGTCGCGCGGCCAGCTGCACGCCCACCTGCTGGTCCAGCACTACGTACCTGCGAGTATCTCGTGGCGCACGAGCGGCGAGGCGTCAGGCGGCAGTCGCGCGGCCAGCTGCACGCCCACCTGCTGGTCCAGCACTACGTACCTGCGAGTATCTCGTGGCGCACGAGCGGCGAGGCGTCAGGCGGCAGTCGCGCGGCCAGCTGCACGCCCACCTGCTGGTCCAGCACTACGTACCTGCGAGTATCTCGTGGCGCACGAGCGGCGAGGCGTCAGGCGGCAGTCGCGCGGCCAGCTGCACGCCCACCTGCTGGTCCAGCACTACGTACCTGCGAGTATCTCGTGGCGCACGAGCGGCGAGGCGTCAGGCGGCAGTCGCGCGGCCAGCTGCACGCCCACCTGCTGGTCCAGCACTACGTACCTGCGAGTATCTCGTGGCGCACGAGCGGCGAGGCGTCAGGCGGCAGTCGCGCGGCCAGCTGCACGCCCACCTGCTGGTCCAGCGCGTTGGCGTGCTCCGTGCGCGCGCCGCCCGCTGCCACGAACGTGCCCAGCGCGAACGCGCACGCCGCGCGCACCTGTAGGAGCACGAGCTATATAACGCTGTTTACGAAAACAACCCAATTATCAGGATTTCATGAGAGTCATTTCCATAGAAATTGGAAATCCATAATTAAATAGTCATCCGAATGCAAGATGGCTGCCATAAGACAAGTGGTAAGTAGCGAGTGTAGGTGACCTCGGGGTGGTGGTGCTGCAGCAGCGGGTACAGCTTCTCGTGCGCCAGGTCGCGCACGCCGGCCCAGCGCGCCGCGTCGTAGCCGCGCCACAGGCGGCCCAGGCACACGCACGCCCACTGCGCCAGCCGCGCCGAGCCGTCGTTGAGCTGCTCCAGGCAGATGGAGATCATCGAGCCCTGAACAAAATAATCTCTAAATTTAGAAACGCTACTCTGGCCCAGCCGACCGGAGTTTATCAATAGAATTAAACTCAAGAATTATTATAAACTGAATGACTTATTTTTTGGTTTTGATTTTTATGTTTTTATTTCGGTAAAGGAAAACATCGAAATCTGAACATTAATATAAATGTGAAATCGCCAATCCTCCTTCAGCAAGTCTGGTAATCAATGCTCCAGCCATCTTTTTATAACAAAAAGCCTTTGCCCTGCAGTATATTAATAATCTATTATAAAGATAAAGCTTTGGTTTCCTTGGAAAGCGGTGCCGTCATATAGCGGCCGTAATATTACGGACGCAAAAAGGCGGCCGTTTTAACACACCGTCATTCATTTTTTTCAAACAAACGTCAAAGGAAAAGTATCCAAGATAGAAAATGGACGACCTTGATTTAGCTTTAGTAATTTACTTGGAGGATGAACTATCATCAGAAGTGGAAAATAGTCGTATGACGGAAGACGATTTATTCAAATCTCGTGGTACTGAAGGTGCATTTGAGATTTTAGTACGTCGCCGTTTACTGAGCAATGAAGAGAAATTAAACACAAAAAAAAAACACACACAAACACGTATTAAAAAAAAAAATAGCTTCACCGCTATCAATAAAACGTTCACGAAACCATCTGACCGTCAAGACGGCCGTCATGCAAACAGTGTTGCCACCTTGATTTTTGAAAGGGGGCTAGCGGGCACCGAAAAGGGGCTAGATTTTAAAAATTCGGTCTTAAAAAGTGGGGCTAGAAAGGGCTAAAAATAACATTTGTTTGAAATAAAATTTTGATCATTTGTTAATATAACAGTAATTGGTAAGTACCTAATTGAACCACACCGATTTCTGCTTTCATAGACAAACCTAAATTAACTGACAATTAAATACTGCTTCCCATTCTTTTTTTTATAATGTTGTTTGTGTGTCTTTTTTAATTATAGCGGTAGGTCCATTTTTGCACAAGAAATAATGCATAGAATAAACTAGTTAAATAGTTTCCGCAGTTAACGCACTAAACAAAATTAGAGCAGTGAAAGCGTTATTTTATTTTATTTATTGGGGATAAAAAACAGTTATGCTAAAACAAAATGAATGATGAAATAAAAATGAGATTTAATAAACATACAATCCTAAATGAATGTTATGAATGAGATTGTGCAAAAAATCTCAATTTGAACTGTTGTGAACAATCATTACATTATTTTGAATTACTAGATAAATACTAACGTAGGTACGTTGTATGTATACACGTTTGCAGTAGGGTTACCACAGTAAAAACTAAAAACCTACTGAAAATTTAAAAAACTTACTAAAAAAGCACGTTGACAGATTTCAGTGTAAGTATTCTTAAAAAGGGCTAGATTGCCCTTTTAGGGCTAAATAGTGAAATTTGGAGGAATTCAGTCTTAAAAAGGGCTAGATCTAGCCCCAAAAGGGCTAAGGTGGCAACACTGCATGCAAATGACGGCACCGCTTTTTGACGTTACGGTGTCAGTAACAGTCCTACCAACTTATCTGTGAAATGAAAGAGGACGGCACCGTCGATTCAGTGTTGCTAATTAATATAAGGTGCCCAAAAATGAGTAAGTTTTCAAGAAGGAAATTTCACAATAGACATAATCGTTTAATTAATAAGAATTACAGTTTTTACAAATTAAAAACAATGATACCTATATAAAAATAATAAAATAAATAAAAAGAATTTGATAATTTACAGTTACGTAGGTACGCTAACAGTTTAGTCTCTCAGCAATAAACAATGGCTTTATCTAAAACGTAATCCAATGAAGTGGAAATTCAGCAGATAAATGTTCCATGGGGGGGGTACAACTTTTATTTAATGCGAAGTTAAGTAGGTACCTACCTTGCAAGAGGTACCTGGATGTCTAGCATATAGTTATGACCGTACCTAACCCTTAACACCAGATTTGACTAATTGTAATTAGCAGTGGTACATAGTGGTAGTGTAGTGTAATAAAAAAAAACAAATTGCTTTACAATGATTTATTGAAAACCAGGTTTACAGTAATTGTGATGTCCGAATTTGTGTACCAAATTCTTCTGCTGCGTGCCCTTCCTTAACTATTTTTGAAATTAGTCCTTGACTCACACCTGAAAAATATAAGATAATAAAATAAATGTTAGTAGAAATTTGAAATCTGGCAGGTTAGTTTGCTCACTCACTTAGCAGGCTACTATTAGATAATGTACGTTACCGTTACGCTAACCTGCAGCAAGACTAGAAACGAATATTTCGTGGACTTAAATAATTAAGTATCGGGTAATTTATAACAAGAAAGTTGACAACACTAACCTGTCGCTGCCGAAATTCGTTTGTATATTTGATTAAATGGAATAATCGGAGACCCCACCCGGGCTTCTTCTTCAAAAAAGGTGTTACCTTTAGAATAATGTTTCGAGCATCACTTTTAACAGTTTCCGGCACTTTATAAATTCAGCAATATCACGACAAAACAACCAGAGAACCCGAATGTAGTATACACTGACAATCGAATGACATTTCAACATGACGACCGTAGTTCCAATTTTCGCCATTTCACAGATAAGTTGGTAGGAGTGTACCGCTCTCTAGGAAACCGCGCCATTTTGTTTACATAGACAACGTTCTAGTGACGTCATTCACCGCTGTATTACGGCCGCTATATGGCACCGCTATCCTAGGAAACCAAAGCTTTAGGCATTGTCAGTCAATCAAATGTGGAAGACACAACATGGCAGGTGCAGTAATCGTAAAAGCATAAAAGAACAAGACGGATGAAAAAAGATTGCATGTAGCGGAGATGAGAATGTTGAGATGGATGTGCGGAGTGACCAGAATGGATAAGGTCAGGAATGAGTACATAAGAGGAAGTCTGAAAGTGGCGCCAGTGATAGAAAAGTTGAAAGGGAATCGTTTGTCTTGGTATGGGCATGTGAAGAGGAGGGATGAAACGCATGTGACCAGGAGAGTTATGAATATGAATGTGGATGGATGGAGAGCAAGAGGAAGACCAAAGAAAAGATGGATGGATTGTGTGAAGAATGATATGAACGAAAGGGGAGTCAGTGATTGCATGACGGCTGACAGGACAGAGTGGAAGAGGAAAACGTGTTGCGCCGACCCCACGTAACATGGGACAAGGGCAGGAAGAAGACTAGAAATAAAAAAAAAACAAAATCAACCAATCAAGGAGCAGAGTTAGTAAACCTTAGCCATCTTACAAGTAGATATAAGTGATCAGCTACCTGTAATGCAGCTTCTTGCCCCGCGGGGTAGTTGTCCACTATGCCGGCCAGGACGTACGCCGCTAACGTTCTATGTTCACTCTGCAATACGCAGCATAACATTACAATATCGATACATTATTTTAATCGTTATACTTCAAACATCAGTTAGTTTGTGTCATACTCACATCAACCGATGGATCTTGTAGAACTGATAGAAAATATTTGTGTCCCTTTGCATTCACCAAGTCTATCTGACAGCTCTGCAACAAGAGTGCGCAGTGTAAGATGGAGCGCGTATGTTCATGTTCACGTCAGGGACATATAATGTTTGGCAGATACACAAGTACATACATGTCACGCTCACTCGTGTTAAAGCCATTTCATATCATTGATAAAAGATGATGGTCGTAATATAAATAAGGTTGACCATTTGTTTCCCGAGCGTCCCTAGTGTACGCGGACGTGCGTCGTACTTACGGGGTCGACGGCGATGATCTTGGCCCAGATGTAGACCATGGAGGCGCGCAGGTCGGGCGCGGAGGCCTGCAGCAGCTTCAGCATGTAGGGGAAGATGCCCACGTTGAGCACGGCGCGCGCGGCCCACGCGCCCAGCGCCAGGAAGCGGCACAGCAGGCGCAGCGCGCGCACGCGGTGCAGCGTGCTCAGCAGCACCTGCAGCACCATGGGCAGCTGCGCGGGCGGGGGGCGCCCGCCGCACCCTGCCGGCACACGTTAGTACCAATACCAATACCTAGCTACCGCACGTACGGGGAGCACTGACATTTGCCGAGGTCCAGCCACACTTGGAAGGCCGTGAGCTGGTCGCGGAAGAACGGCGAGTGCGTGTAGTCGGCGGGCTCGGGCCGCAGCAGGCGCGGCAGCTGCGCCAGCGCCAGGTCCAGCGTGTGCTCCCACGCCGCCCACAGCGGGTGCGACGCCAGCGACGGCAGCGCGGGCAGCGCCACGGGCGTGCAGTTGTACGACCTGCGCAGGAGCGATACACTGACTACCACACCTGGCCACAGGCTAACTTGTTCGCTCTCACGACGTTTTTATGCAAAGGCGAAAGGGCTAATGTCTCTCAGCTGCAGGCGATATCGAGACAGCTAAAGCATGTGCTACACGGTTTTAAACGGCGGTTTGAAACAGAGGTTTAAAACAGTGTAGATAGTCGTTTTATGCCAAATTTCGTTTGACCTTTAAACACCCTTGGCAGCAAGGCTTGCGTTTGAAACCACTGGTAGAAGCGTTAGTTTAAAACCGTCTAGCCGCTTGTTTAAAACTTCGCGAATGACAGTCACGTTGCAGCGGCGAGCGCAGGCAGGCGCACGCGACGACGCCACGACGTTCTCAAAATGGCACGAGAAGAAAAAGAACGAGAAGTAGTTATAATAAATAAAGAATAATTCGTAAAAACTTTCTTTATCCATTCTTAGAAAGTTATGTATGTCATCAAGTCCAGTAGGTTTGTGTAGTGTGGTGTAGTGAATAAACGGTGCAAGCGTAGAGACGTCATATTCACGCAACGTTCTATAAAACACTGATGGTTTTAAACATGTTTTAAACCGTGTAGCCGGCAAAGCGCAAATCTGTTTTTTCTGTTTCAAACCGCCGTTTAAAACCGTGTAGCACATGCTTAAGTACCTACCTCATGATCCTATCAGCCAGCAGGAAGTTCCTGCACAGCGAGGCAGTGAGCAGGTCAGCGCGGAACAGCTGCTGGAACAGCTCCGGCGGCAGCGAGCTCCAGGCGATGGTATCGGTGATGGCCGTGAAGATCCAGTTGAGCTCGCCCAGCATCGTGCGCCGGTCCGTCACTTGACCCGGGATCCTGAGAGGATAATATATTTCGTTAAACCTTACTTTTTTGCGCGATACCGCATCCCTGGCAAATATTTAGTCAGTCATAATTTGGTCATTGAGTACATGTACATACTTATCGATAAGATCGTGCACGTCGCTGGGCGCGACGCGAGTGCGCTCGCGCAGCACGAACCACTTCATGGCCATCTTGACGGGCGTGGTGAGGCAGGCCGTGAACAGGTCGGCGGGCAGCTCGGGGTTCATGGGCAGCGCCTGGCCGGCCGCGCACGCCGCCAGCTGGATGCAGTTCTTGTACGACACGGCCGGCGGCACGCCCGGCGGCACCGCCGCGCCGCCGTCCATACACTTCGCGCTCACCTGGGCCTAAACGGGGTGCTCTTTACTATGGATGAAGAGTACAAGTTTCAACAGACCGACAGCTACAGCCAAATTGTAGCCTTCTCTCTCTGCTATACGAACTAATTTGTAAGAGAGCCAAAATATATACCTACGTATTTTTATTGTGTGTATTAACTTAGTAAGGTTATAGGAGACAGAGATTTACTGTATTTTTAAGGTAGGTTAGCCTTAAAAATACAGTAAATCTCTGTAACATATTTTTTATACCACTGAGGACCTCAGCTGTATCGCATATACCAACAGCTGTAACATGTAACACAACATTTTTGAAAACCACAACTTGCAATGATAGCAGAATAGCATTGCAAGATAAGTTTTCTTTGAAGGTGCAAATAAATAGGGAATATATAAATGGACACCTAGTTGTCATACTTTTAACAAATAAACATTATGTTTTGGAATGGACCTCATACTCCCGCTCGTGCTGCTCGGCGAACTGCTTGAAGTTGTCGACGATGACGCCCGCGTTGGAGCAGTCGTACACGTACAGCGAGGGCGCGCCCATCCACGTCTGCAGGTCGTACATCGACAAGGGGATGTACTGCGTGTATGTCTGCAGGAAAAGCTTACATATAAACACTCATCGCGCTACATTAATAACAAAGCAAATGAGAACGCCAATGTGAGTCGGAATTGAGAATAGTTCATTAAATAGAATTAGAGTTATAAAAAATCTTGCTCGTATTCAACTGGCAAACTATTACGGTTAAAAGATACAGCTCAGTGTTAGTTAAGCGGCACGGCAGTGCCTGCGTTGTCTTAGTAATTGTAAAGTCGAGAGAAACGAAATCAAAAAATCATGTAGACTTTACCCTGTTGAAGACCCAGATCTCCCCCTGCGTGGTGGGCTTCGGGACGCCATGTCCGTTGTAGTGGAACAGCACTCGCTCGTCCTTGGCGTTGCGCCGCAACGAGCAGCACAGCTTCTTGACCTGCTCACACAAACACACATCTTGTGTCGAACTTATAGTTGTTTTGGCAGCTTGGAATTTAAATTATAACTTGTTGTGTTTTTAAGTTAAAAGTAATAATAAGGATAAGATAGATACATTCGTAAGTTTGAGTTGCTACATTCGCTAGCATGGTAACAACTAAAGAGACCAACTGATACATGACCAGTGCTGCACTTTAAACTCTGGCCCTTGCTTGAAAGATAATCTTAAATCGAAAATATCTTTCGCAAAACACGAGGGGATCGGACAGTAATCAGATTAAAATCTAAAATGTACTTAGATAAAATAAATATACTGTTTTACGATTATTTATCGAATAATAATTTAACATAATTCATTTAAATGTTTTTAAATGAAAATATAAAATAAATATAAAGTGTTATTATTTACAATAGTTTTAATCTGTACTGAAACAGTGCGTGACGTCATTTGTGGGCAATCATTGACTGCACGGGTACTAACTAACTTAATTAACTCAGTTATTTCTATAATTTTGTTGAAATTCTAAAAGTTGCTAAAAGATTACTGATAAAATGGATACGGTAATCAATTTAAAAACTGTCACGTGGTGTTTCTCTAGTTTTTCATAATGGAAATTTTGTTATGACCACAAATGACGTCATGTGGCGTTTTGGCGGGATTTTTAAACAAACAATATTAAAACATGATTTTGAGTACCTAAAAGGCTATAAATAAATAAAATTTTATTTTTCATGAGAATAAGTATCCATAAAGATTAATTTAAAACATTTTTTGAAAATTTGGCCTATTAGCAATTTTTACTTTTTCGCTATAGTATCATGGTGTCAACATTGACACCATATATGATACTATAGCGTAACATAGTAATTACGCATAGCAATTACATAATTGCTATGCGTAATTACTACATTACTTTAGTCCAAATACGTAGTCATGTGTACAGAGTGTGATGTGCGAGTATCACGGGACATGTACACAGAATAGGTAAGCACAGAAAAACCACTGCTGCCCAATACACATTAATGGAATACATTTCGTAAATAAACCTCTTATAGTGTGTCGATGGCAGTCTCTACTGAGTCGGCCTAGGACCATCGGTAGCGAGCGTATATTAATTCCAGAAGCGCGTAGGTATGACACGCGGGGAACGATAACAGATGCGCCATTGTTGAGGAAACTCGCTGTATTTAACTATTTACACTCCAGGCTGGAATCGGCTATATTGAACGATTGAACCAACCTGTGTCGGGAATCTTCTTTATAGATCAATTCAGCTCCAGATGGTAGATTTGTCAGTACTTCAGCAGGTGGAACGAGTGAGACGGATTAAGAAAGTACTGGCTCACCTCAGCCTGTAGTCTTTCTTCAGACCATTTGCCAGTAAGCACTGCGTAAAGCTCTTGCGACACGAGGATGTTATTGTGCAAAGAGTGTCGTGTGTCGAAAACCATTTTTACTATTTCGCTAGTTTTCCACTGCTCTATGAACTTTTGGTAGCGCTATTCCTATCAGTGCATACAGCATTTTGTGCCGGGGCAAACAGTGATGATCCGGCGATGTTTCATTCGAAGCTGTATCCATTAACTGTGCATGGGCTGAGCGGCTCCATTCGGGGCAAGCGGATTCGCGTGAAAACACATGTGGTAGGAACGTGCTTGATAAAACAACGCTGTGGCACATGCACCTTGTTTACATTAAAACACTTGTTTTTCTGTCGGTAGGTACTAGTCCATGCTGAAGTAGACCTTCTGTGAGGAGTAAAGTGTACTCGATAGGCGTATCGCGACAATTACATCAAGGTCGAGCGCGTGAGCCGGAGCTCGCCCGACGCGCCCTAACTAATTATTAAGTTAAGTTACGCGCCCAGGGAAACTTAAATACCTATATGCAGGACCCGATCTAGCTATTTAGCCGCTCCGGGCAAAAATAATATTCGCCGCCCTTTACACTAATACCATAAAGGGTGTCCCAGACAAGGACGTCAAAAAAAAAATTTTGGAAGTCTCTTTACTTGGGCTACCTAAATTTTTTGTGGTTTAGGAGCTAGACGATTTTTAGTATTTTTTTGGGATATTCTTTCTTGCTTCAGATTTTGTTGATTTTCTCTTTTTATGTCGCGTTTTTTGGAAATATTTTTATTGATAATTAATCCTGAAAGTATGGTCTTCGATCGATAAAAACAAATGTCTGTCTTATCGTCACCCGAAATTACCAAAACTTAGTTCAAAGCGAAAAATTTTGTTTTGCAAAATTCGTTGCAGATTATCGGCCTTTAAAGAAAAATCACAATAAGTGCCCAAATGACCTTAAAATAATTTCAAAAACTTTCACGGACCCTCAGCTCTTTAAACAATACAGAAAGCTAGTATTTTACAGGACATTATTCGGTGAAATTGAAGCTCGAACATGGTAACGCAATTAACACCCTACCCTGGAGCTGTATTCGGAAGGCATTGCGCTATCATCGGCTACCTCCCTACCTCCGCCACATCGTTGGGGCTAATCCGTCATAGAGGTCACCTAAGTGGGACGAAATAGTAGGTACCAGCACCAAATATCGTGCGGTGTTCCGCAGGGCTCGGTTCTGGGCCTGCTCCTGTGAAACATCGGATACGACACACGACTGGGTGCTGAACTGCTGAGGGGTAAGCTCAGACCGGGGATAGACCTGACGTGTTATGTCGACGACACGCTGGTCACTGCACGGGGGAGCTCGCACAGGGAGGCAGCGTTGCTGGTAACGGCTGCGGTCTCACAGGTGGTGGGCCGCATACGTCGCCTAGACCTAGAGGTGGCCCTCGGTAAGTCGGAAGTCATGGTGTTTCATGGCCCCCAGCGAGCGCCGCCACCCGGCTCACACATCGTGGTCGGGGGGGCTCGGATCGTTGTCAAATCTACCATGAGTACCTGGGATTGGTGCTCAACAGCCGGTGGGACTTTGAGCCCCACTTTCAGCGGCTGGCGCCCAAGTTTCTGAGCGCGGCTGGCCCGCTCGCAACGCTGCTTCCCAATTAGGGGGGTTCGAGCACCGCCTGCAGGCGTCTGTATGTGAGGCTTGTGCGATCTATGGCCTTGTATGGGGTTCCGATATGGGCGGCTGACCTAACGGCTGGCAGTATCGCCGTTCTGCGTAAACCGCAGAGGGCGATGGCCATCAGAGTCGTAAAGGGTTATCGTACGATCTCCTACGAGGCGGCCTGCGTACTGGCTGGAGCCCTGGGACCTGGAGGCGAAGGTACTCGCGTCACTGTACCGGTGGCGTGAGGCTAGCGGCCGATGCAGCGCGAGTTTGAGTTGCGTCAGTCGCAGCTTCGCGAGGTCCTGGTGGCGGAATGGCGGAACAGGCTGTCACGCCCTACCGCCGGCCTCATCACCATCGAGGCGATCCGGCCGGTGCTGGCGGACTGGCTCGAGAGAAGGCATGGCTCCCTGACGTTTCAGTCAACGCAGGTACTCTCGGGGCATGGCTGCTTCGGAAAGTCGCATAAACAGGGAGCTGGACGCCCGGTGTCAGTGGTGTCACCAATGCATGGACAGCCTGGAGGGCACGCCGCGGCATACGCTGTCAAAATGTACAGCTTGGGAGGAGCCGCGCCGTGCCCTCATCTCTGAAGTAGGCAGTAACCTGTCGCTGCCGGCCGTCGTCGCTTCGATGGTCGGCAGCGAGGGGTCCTGGGAAGCGGTGATCTCCTTCTGCGAAACGGTTATCTCGCAGAAGGAGGCTGCGGAAAGAGAGAGAAATTACGACCTCTCTCCCGGCAGGCGCACCGGGCGTCGGCGGAGGGCGGACAAAGCCTTCTTCGGGCCCCCCTAAATGGGCCCAGGAACCCGAGGTGGCGGCGCGTAGTGTTCCACGTGCGCCCCTCTTTGCCGTCGTTTTGAGAGTTAAACACCTCACTCCCCCCCTGACCTGAGATCGCGGAAGGCGAGTACGTTCCCGTGATCCCCGGCGTAAGTGTGGGAAGGGAACACAGGGGTGGTTTTTAGACAGTAAGTGTGACAGACCCCTCCTTGAAACTAAAATATTGCTTTTTTGCCTTACCATGTTCGAGCTTCAATTGCACTGAATAATGTCCTGTAAAATGCCAGTTTTATGGTTGTATTGTTTTTAAGAGCTGAGGGTCCGTGTCCGTGGATGTTTTTGAAATTTCTTTGAGCTCTATTGTGATTTTTGTGATTTTTTGGGCCGAAAATCTGCAACGAATTTTACAAAACAACATTTTCCTTTGAACTAAGTTTTGGTGATTTCGGGTGTCGATAAGATAAACATTTGTTTTTATCGATCGAAGATCATACTTTTAGGAATTATCAATGAAAATATTTCCAAAAAACGCGACACAAAAAGAGAAAATCAACAAAATCTGATGCAAGGAAGAATATCCCAAAAAAATACTAAAAATCGTCTAGCTACTAAATCACAAAAAATCGTAGAACAACCATGGGGGTGGTTTAGATAGCTCAAGAAGAGAGGCTTCCAAAATTTTCGTTTGGACGTCCTTGTCTGAGACACCCTGTATAAAATATAAGTCATGAGCTTGCTATTCCAAAGATGGGATGATTAATATGTGATATTGTTTTAATTGTATAATATTTAAACACGTTAGTCTACTACGACTTCTGAACAAGTATACAAAAATTCTTGAGAGTATGTTGGACTTTGTGTCACCGTCCGGCACCCTCGGTTTGCCGCTCCGGGCAATTGCCCGGCTCGCCCCCCCCTGAATCGGGCCCTGCCTATATGACATACAATTTTGCTACTGACGCAGTATTTAGCTTAGGCCTTACGTAGATTACATTGGGGCGCCCGACTATATCGGATTCAATTGAATTCAAATTCGATCTCATTGGATTGTTACCTCATCGCTGGTAGGGTCGAGGCTCTGCTTGTAGCGTGCCCGCGGCTGCCAGCGCTCGTACTGAGACTGGAGGGCGTGGCCGATGCTCTCCAGGGCTTTGCTTGGAGACAGTGACTGCGGGTCTGCAGAACAAAGCAAGCAACTACACTTACTAGATAGGACCACAGTCTGGCTCAATAATTATTATTATGGTCGCGGAATGTTATAAATGCGAATTGACTGTTAGCACGATATGATGCGCGGCGACAGCGCTGCTGTAGCGCTGCGGTCATGCGATATATGACAAATTTAAAGGTGCCTTATGACCTTTTCCTGAAAACCAAGACTGATGGGCGATGGCTTCTGACGATTGCTGGTTACTAGTGGATGACATTCACCTGCTCAACAAACTGCAATCTTTAAACTATAAAAAATTCGGTAATTAATCCAGGTTTGGTCTGTTGACGGATGACTGTACTGTGTAGTACATACCTAGTCAGGAATTTCTCAGTTGCAGCAGTTGCAGTGGGCTCGCCTCATATTACATGTGACTTAAAACATAACAAGCAAAATTTGCGTGTACTTTATGTAAACCTCTGTATTACTGATCGTGTCTGAAATAACATTTTAGGTTTCATCGTATCACTAAGATGCCCTAAGGTTATCATACCAAATAGCATTAATTATAATAATAATTGTCTCGGAGTACGAGAGAAATAATCTTATCCATGCGGTTAACTGCAGCTCAAATATTTTCAATCCACACTAATATAGTAAATACGCAAGTAACTACTCTTTGTTACATCATTATCATTTTGGTGGAATGAAATTTGAAAAAAGCATTGCTTGGTGTCAAAGTCAAAGTCAAAGTCAAAACATTTATTTCAATTAGACCATTTACAGGCACTTTTGAATAGTCAAGGAGTCTGTCAGTTAGTCCGAAAGTTGAAGCTTGTTGCTCGTTCCAAAACGGAGGTAGGCCTCTATGGAGAAGAACGAGCAAGAAACTCCACGGATCTGGATATACACAACTTTTCAAACTGCTTGTCTTATTTAATCCTGCATTACACCTCTGGTGTAATTGATCGTAGTTCAGATGAAATGGTTAACATACCAATCCAGCATTCAAGTCGTGCGCATGGCTGCGTCTTCACCACATCGGGGGGGTCCACTCCAACGTTGAGGCACAGCACCAGAGCCACACAGTGTGTCTTGTACTAAATAAATACAAAATATATATATTTTTCTTAATTTATGTACAAGCCTTATGATTAACTTTACCCAGTTCATGCTAATCCATTAAATAGTCACACGTTAAGGGGACAGGAAGCTAATTATGTAAAAGTGTGGCAGTGTGTAAGAAGAGGTGTAAGTATTAGAGTAAATCTGAATGCCTGACAATATTAAAATATCAGTAATAACTTTAATAATAAATTCAATATTTTGTTGATTTTAAAGCATAAAACACTACTTTTACAGTTTATTACAAACTAATCAGGGTTAGGTAGTGTTTCATACCCAATTATTAATTTTAACTAAATAGTTACTAGGTAAATTACAAAATATAAACAAAAATTTGCTGTAGTAGTTTGCTGTTCAATCATTTTTATCTTTTCAAGATTTGCAGTATCACGATGGGCGAGTATAAGTAGTTAAATGTTTTATTTTTAGCATGTAAGTTGTTGTGTGGGTGGCACTGAACCGAATTTTATACCATAGCATCAATAGAAACAATTTTGTCCACTATGTCCCTTCTAACTGACACTAATAAATTTATATATTCTTCTCATTCATATGATATTTTTTTATTTGGGACCTGGCAACTTTCTGGTTAAGGAGAAATTATAGGTCAAAGTTAGGTAATGTTTTAATATGAAAACAAGTTTTGAATATTATAAATACATTTTTAAAATCCTCCTACCCCTGTACTAACACAGGCATTCATAAACTGTTACAAGCACTCATTCCTTACATCATGCAAATTAAAATGATTACCTGAATTCAATGGATACCTACTTATTTTTTTAATAATGGTGCTTTTTTAGATAAACATGAATTAACTTTCAAAATAACATTAAATATTATACTAAGTTATGAATGATGTTAATAATATCATAGGTAAATGATTAAAGCATATGTAAGTTTATAACAAATAACCTATGGACCTAAGCAAAGTGTATTATAAGGGCAAGTTAATATTATTATAGTCGATACTGTTGTTTTCATCTGTAAACAAAAAATTAAAACAATAAAAATGTTTAGTTCTGTTTTTGTTGTTGATTGCTAAGTTTACATCTAAATGTTAGCAGATACTTTTAATTGCGCAGGGATTAGCACAAATGCGTAAGTGCATATATTATTATTATTGGTGTAAGTTTGGAAAACTGACAATCGTATTTTAACAAAAACAAAATTGTTTCGTGTGTATCGAGTTACGCCGAGCTAAGGACGCGACGCATTCATTCATTCAATCAACCATGTGCGTTTGTTTTCATCGCAGTTATTCTTACGTTACACTCAACTACGCAGTAGCGCACACAAAGTTTTCAATTGAAAGTCACTGGCATACCTTCTCTTTGACTCTCCACGTGTGCTCCACGCGCTCGGCACCCTTTATAGGCTCAAGGTGCCTAGGTTTATCGAAACTCAGAGGTAAATCCCAGTCGTCTACGTCTGAAGAAGTATCACTGTCACCCTGACCACTGTTTTTCTCATCATTTTTGACCGCAAGATAAGGAGGCATTTCTGTCATTTTCACACAACACTTCGTCACAAATTTGTCAATTTTTACCGCTCAACGAACACGAACAATATAAGAAAACATTTTCAAAACCTCACAGAATCATGTGCGCGTCCATTTTTCCACCACATGGGAATAAACAATAAATTTACTTTTCATTTCACGCTAGTGCGGATTCACGTAGTAAGGATTGTAAGGACCTACTAATATAAGGTATTAGCCCGCGAAAATCAAAATGTCATAACGTTGTAACGATTTTAATTAAATAGAATATTATTATGCGTTAATTACAGTGATGTAAAATAACTAAATTACACAAAACATTGGATGGCATTGGATGGGAATAAGATTATTTCGTGTAAATAATTATGTCAATTTCTATAATTTCAAGTTATCTTTTTCTCCGCATTCTTTATTTAATTAAAAACATATATTTAACACATTTTTTTTAAATATGTGTAAAAATACCGCCTTCTGCTTCTGACTCTTGACTCAGCCGTTGAGCGAAAGTTTCTCAAGGTGTTGGTCGAAACCGTTCACTGACATGACAAACGGAACAATAATTGTTGAGTCCACACTCCACACGCTGGTAACCTCGGGCTTCGTGAGCTAGATCGAGATATTTTATGATTGTTTCTTTTTCAGCTTTCACGAGGTAAAAGTTATTTAAGTTAATTTAAAAAAAAATACTATTTTAATTTCCCCGTCACATCAGCCGCATGCACAGTGACCGCTGGGCAAGTCTCTATTTATTTTATGATCACAAGTTTAGTTTAATTTTATGGTTTAGAAGAGACAGGTAGTTGAAAATATATCGTGGACAAGCCATCTGGTTGCTGTTTTACTGAAAATGTAGGAAAATATAGGCTGCAATTTTGTATAAGTCTATTTGAATAGAATGACCGACCATCCATGTTTTGTATGTTCTTATCTTAGATTATATAATGTCGTTCTTATAAAAAAAATAAGTTTCCTATTTATAATTTTTTTTTGTGCTATTTCTAAAAGAACTTTGTTGTAAATGCAAGTAAAGTATTTTTTGTACAAAACTTATTAAGAATTGCTCAATCTATTGTCGCAGTATACAATACTTCAACTAGGTCTTTTTTGTGAAACCGGTCGTTAAGTTGGGTATCTTGTGCGTGGTTCTTTATATTTTCTACTGTTACCTACATAAAGATCCAAGTGAAATGAAATGTCATTTAACTGCGTTCATATTCATTCTACTGACCGTTCACAATAAAAAAATTCCTTCGTCTGTGTTGGTAGCACTGGGAATGTTTTTTCTCCACAGACAGAACAGCTTTGCTTTTTTTTGCTTTCTCGCAAAAAATACGAACGCGCCCCATGGCCCCATTATTTCTCCTGCACTACTTTTCATCGCTTTCAGCATCAATAAACAAATATTTTCATTGAAACTACGACCATAATAAAATGCAATGTATGTCGTAATTAGCCCAGTTAGCCTTGTAATAAATTATCGATTAAAATAACGTTGACACTATTGACAGCCAAAAGTGCCAACGTGGAAGAAAGGGAAACGCTTGGGAAACGCTATAGTGAACCAAGAAGACAACTCACCAAACAGTAAATAAAGGAAAAATTAAAAAATTGGCAAGGTGGAACAAACTTCGGAAATAATTATTTTTTTATTAATGGACATTCAAAAGAAATTTCCAATTTCATAGAAAATTTCTATATCGATACGCTACTTGCCATGCCGCCCCGTCTGCGTAGGCCTTTATTTGGACATTTGACAACCTGACGCGTCGTGAGATACCGGTATCACGCATGCAAGCATGCACGACAGCGCAGCGGAACGACAAACATCGCGCGTAATCTGTATGAAAAAACATAACCCTCCTCCTCTTGCAGTCGGGTAAAATGACAACCGTTCGTATACCGGCGCCGCCGCAGCAAGTCGGCAACAGACGCTTGAATTAGAATAGAAATACGACATAAATCGCTCGCTATGCTTTAAAATGATGCCGTGGCATCGAAAAGGATTTCATTGCACGGCATTGAAAAACGTGCCACGGGCTCCCGCGGCGGGATGCCGTGGCATGCTCACATGCTGCAGTAGGCAACAGCATGCCAAGGACTCCGGCGCTAGTTGTGACAATCCGCGGGGGTAGAGAAGCGGGGAATGCACACCATTTGCGTAATAAAAGACTAAAAGTGTAACGGGCAGCAGAAGCTGCCGAGGCATGCTTTGACGTGCCGCGGCACGCACGCCGTAGCATGCTGTGGCAAGGCGCTGGAATGCCGCAGTATCTAAGGGCCTGAGCACACCACGTTTTTTAAACGCGCCGTTGACGCGCGTTTTAGAAACTAACCTAAAGACTCGCGCATGTATAGTTACAAACGCACGTCAACGGCGCGTTTAAAAAACGCGGTGTGCACAGGCCCTAAACGGCTAGTGTGCGCTGACTTACTGCAAAATCCCTTGCCATGCCGCATGCCGTCTCAGTCTGCGTAGGCCTTAAAAGTGTATCGGGCAGCAGGAGCTGCCGAGGCGTGCTTTGACGTGCCGCGGCCGGCACGCCGCCGTAGCATGCTGTGGCATGAGTATCATAGACATACTTACAGTAAATTTATTACTAGCACTCTCCCCGCTACTTCGTTCGCGTGATTTTTCTTACGGATCCCTAATTTTTTTATAATAATAGCTAATAGCCTATAGCACTCGGTGATAACGTAGCTTCCAATTTGTGAAAGAATTTTCAAAATCGGTTCAGTAGATCCAGAGATTACCCCCTACATACAAATTACAAACTTACAAACAAATGTTACCTCTTTATAGTATAGAAGTGTAAGAACATAAAAAGATTTTTTACAAAAAAAGATAACCGCCTTCAAAAACTACAAATAAAAATAACTTTAGTTTTGGAAGTCGGCGGCTTTGGTTTTGTTTTTTGTTATTTACGTAAGTATTGCCACCGACTTCCAAAACTAAAGTTATTTTTATTTTGTAGTTTTTGAAGGCAGTTATCTTTTTTTGTAAAAATTCTTTTTATTTTTCACTTTTTAGTGCTTGTGTATTAATGTTTGAAATCCTTACAAAAAACCCTTTCAAACAATACTTACCTCACACGATATTTAATTTTGGAAACTGGTAGGAGGGGGGTTGACGTACCCCCCCCCCCCCTTTCCTTCAGTCAGTCATCGACTACACGTATAAATAAAGCAATTTCACTTGTTACCTACGATATTGCTGCTGTGATTCTGTGAGGAGTTCCATTCCATATCTCCGAAGTTCATCATCAAATATTGAAATGGTGACAATGGGACCACACGGGAAGCACCAGCTTTCAAATAAAAAAAGAATCATGAAAATCGGTTCACCCAGTCGCAAGTTAGGAGCTAACAAACATAAAAAAAAAATACAGTCGAATTGATAACCTCCTCCTTTTTTGAAGTCGGTTAAAAAGGGATCTCTACTAAAACTAAAATAATCTAGGACAAGGTGTAAAAAAATTAGCCTTAAAATGTCTTTTATCGCATGCGCTGCGGAAATGACTGATTGACCTATAGTTAGTATTATCTACATTGCACCTTGCACCTGTACGGAGCCGGGGCGGGTCGCTGCTTATTTATATGTTTGTCACATTTTATATTTTCTCAAAAGGTACCAACATAATTAAATTATAACAACATATATTTTAGTTTTATTTTATTGGTACCTGGAGTTTATCTAAGACGAGGAAAAATAATACAAGCCACTTCATTAAAAAAGCACCAAACACTGATAAACATTTTAAATAATTAGTTTGATTAACATAATTATAGAAGTTTTTAATGGAAAAATATTATTTAATCATTATACATAATATATACAGTATCTATCTAAGAGTTGAGCTTTAGTGATTTAGGTCACATTTTGACTGCACTGCACACCGTACAAGTCTGGCACTGGACACCCTCAGGAAGGCACTCTTTGTGGAATGAATGCCTACAGTTGTACACCATCAGATCGGAGGCATTAGACAAGTCCCTAATTATGATCCGACCTTGGCACACACAGCACATGAAGTCATCCGTAACAGATATACCTCTCTGCTGATTGATTATTAGCTTCTGATGTAACTCGAAGTAGTTCCGCAAGGTGATCACCTTGCATGCTTCTTGCACCGACAGCTGGAGATGATAATCACACATCATCTTTGCTAACGAGTCCTTGAGATCCTTTATCTCACAGCCAGATTGTATATTTTGTATTAGGATTCGCGGATCGACGTAATTTCCTATTCTTTTGAGCAGTAACGTCACATACTCAGGCTTGTCCACTGTTCGTTTGATTAGGTCCATCCACAACTCTTTATCATTATGTTCTTGACAAAAATTGATACCTTGGTTGATATCCTTCAGCTGCTCTATAATGATTTGCAGAGCTTCTCTCGTATTGCCAATGCGCCCCAACAGGAACACCATTTCAGGGTAAAACTCGTTGTTCTGGCACACATCCAATGCTTCTTGTATTGGGTAATTATCACTGCATTTCAAAAACGGAAGTAGTTTATCCCTTGCGTATTTGGCGTAAAGTCTAACTAGTTTTCCGTGATACCTACCGTTTGGTTCAATTTTGCTGTAAGCGTCTAAATATTTAAACAGCAATTTATCATTGCTGGCGAGTTGCTTCTCCACCACGTCTACAGGCACCCTAGGCTTGTCCAGAAGTATTGCTATTGTCTTATCACAGTCGAGAGTCATCAGGTCCAGTATCTTGTCGTGTATCACGCTGTGCATGTTGTGTTTAGTGATCAGAGTGAACACGTCTTTGTGCTGGAGCGTCAAGTACGTCGTCAAAGCTTTGTCGTATTTCTTTTGGTAGCAATACAAAAGAGCCAAAGCTTCTAAATAAATATTTTTGTCGACCTCCGTGTTCAACAGATGTTCTAAGACCTCCTTGACGATGACGCCAGTCTTGTATAGCGTGGGGTTCCATTCTTGAACTAATTTCAGAAATCCCTGGGAGTCCAACTTCAGGTACTCATAAAATATTAACTCGTATATGTGAGAACTCAATGCTTGTTCAGGGGTTTTAGGCACATATGGACTGACAGCTCGCAGCTGGTTTACTTCAGCAAACTTCAATATCTGAGTCTCCCACAAGACTTTATCATTTTTGCAAATCCTGGCGCACAGTATGGCGGCCTCTTCATGCAAGTGCTCAGCCATTAAGTGGTCCAGGTACTGCACGCCGACGGTCACCACCGAATGCTTGGACGTCTTCCCGCCTACTTCTTCGAGCACGGTAATTGCTTTTTCGAATCGACCTTGTTCTGTGAGCCATTTTACTCTGTCGTCGATATCGTAGGGACTAGCGACTACAATGTCTTTGGGGGACACAATGAAAAATCTGTTTTCCTCTATGAGCATATCTAAATAATAGTCGTTACAAGAATATTCTTCATAACCACGAATATTAAGACTATCTGTTGATATTTCACAGAATTCACAGTCTTTATAGTCAGCGACGGTGAGCACAGGTCTTTGCGCCTTACCGGTTTCAGGGTCGCACTCCTTGTGTACTCCCAGCACGACCAACTGGTCGTCCAAGGGACCTAAACCACTGATGAAGTAGTCAGTCTGGAAAGTGTACACGGGATCGACCAAATACTCTGTGACATCTCGCGTTTGAAGTTCGACTTGACTTCGTTTTCGTATGACGCATATCCTGACGGTATCGACCCAGCCGATCATGAGTGTTTTAGGGGCACACCAGAGAAGATTGCAGCGATAGTCTTCTATGGACCGGTTGGGAACTTTCTCCCACTGGATAAGGCCGAGTGAGCAGCGCGCCACCAGGTCGTATACGCGCACGCCCACCTCGCTGGCCCACGCCACGAAGCGCTCGTGCCACGACATGGCCTGGACGTAGCCTTCGCATTCGCACAGTACTGTGCTACGAAGACGGTTCAGGAATGTCTTCTCATATAATGTTAATTTGGTGTCGCCTGTAATAGAAAGAAGCAATACTTAATAACAATAAAATTATAATGTTAGCAAAGAATAATCGGAGTTTCTGTGCTCAGGTTTGTCCATAGACATGCTACACAGTACACACTGAGCAGTTTAGCCTCAGATCAAAGTTTAGCATTCAAACTTCAAACAACAACACAGGTTGTAGGTATTATATTATGATACCTATTACCGAACCGAATGACAAGTCCTGCTTTAGTGTGTAGCACACTTTAGACAAAAAGAATTGTAGACATATTCCGGTTTTGTTCTCTAAGCTGTAGTTTAGCATAAAGATTAATAAAAATCAGTACATTTAATTAGTAGTAATACACTATGATAAAGTGTGAGTCTAAAGTGCACATACAAAATTGGGTGAAACTAGTCATTATTTTATCGACAGGGAAAAAAATAAATAAAATATTTCATTACAAATTCGTAGTAGTAGTAATACAAAGTAATGAATCTGCCGGACTGTCTATGTTTGGCTGCTCATAGCACATGTTTTGTCACTGATACTTTCAGAGTTATGGTATTTTTATAAAAGATACTTATTATGTTATAGAAATAGCTGAAGTAATCAGAATGTAGAGTAAAGTGAGGTTATTTTGGCAATCATACACTATGTTATCTGCCTATTGTAATAACATGTTAGGCAATGAATCACACACAATAATATGGACTGACTCATTTCTTACAGCTGCTGAGCTTCTGGACTCATTACGTTTTTATAAACATAACAAATATTGTAACATTAAGGACAGATCTATTATTATGCCAATGCATTGACCTATGCACTACAACTATTTTAACCCAGGTATGAAGGCAAGTTGACATCTTGCTTGACCATGTAATCCTAAGTCCTATAATCCTAATCCTAAGTTTTAAGTTAGAAGGAGAACGAAGGAGATGGCGGGACGAACTGGATGCATTTCTTCAAAACTGGAGGGATGAGGCAAAGAAAATGGTAAAGATAGAGTGGAGGGAGGCTTTTGTCAAGGATTGGGACACAATAGGCTAACAAAAAAATTAAGTAACTTCCTAATTTAGCTCCCTTTATTACTTGCAGCATAGATGGATAGTTAGTTATTTATATTTATTGCTACACAGGCAGCTGATGACAAACAGACAGAACAGTACTATACCCAAAGGTAGCCAACTGAACCCTGTTACTAAGGCTCCGCTGTTTGTCTATATGTTTATCCCACGGCTGTATCTTTTGAACCGCAAGAGGTAGAGTCAAGTTTGATAATGAAAATTTCAATGTTGATTATAAGTTATTAGTGTATTGTTTGTAAAACATTAAAGATAGACCCTATAAGTTTGTTTCACTTAAAATGCTCTTCATCAGTAGTACAGCTGGTACTTACAACCAGATTCAGACTCACACAAGCATAACAGTACTGTAGTTTCTGCCGCCCCTCATATGAAAAGCTCTGAGTTTAGGTATGCATGCTTATGTATTTTAGTCTCATTGGAACAAAACCTTAAATCATTTAGTAGCTAACAGGAGCTTATATAACAAATATGCTACACATAATGGGCCAAAATTAGCAACTGTGCATAGTGCATAAGATTTAGATTAGATGGGACCTTTTTATTTACTTCAAAATATACATTTTTGGCGTAATAGTGACTTGTGTGTTACCATTCATCACCCTTTTGATGTATCTGCTACTTCATTATTTTTAAAGAATTAGGCATGATTTTAAAAAATCCCAAATTTCTATAATAATCTAATAAACTTAGCAAAACACAGCATTTGACTATTTGGATCCTTGTTGAAATTTGTAGGCGACACTTTTTACAAGAGTCGAACTTTTGTCGAATTTAGTACTAGTTGCATAGAAAAAAAAAATACAAATTGACCTGTTAAAAATCTCCTCCCAGAGCCAGACTTGAAGTAACAAGGGTCCAGGGCGATAGACTTGATCACCCTGCCTAGCGTGAGATTGTGAGTGTTGTCATCTGTGTACAGGCCGTACACCAGCACCTTGCCGTCGTCAGAGCAGCTGGCGATGTAGTCTCCGTTAAGATCCACCGAGATTCTGTTCACAGCTATTGCGTGCGCCTGCAATTCTTTATTCTTTCCGTCTTGCGATATCGGTACTGTGTTCCCTTCATGGTCCAACAGATGTATCACCCCCCATTGTGTTCCTAGACATATAAACTTGGTATGCACACAAATACAACTCACTGCGTCTTTCAACAATATATTTTGAACATCGTTTTCCAATCTATCGTACTTCAATTTGGGCTCCTCGTCAGGAGGCAAGCTGTCACAGCTTTCAAAATTCACAGCCATGACTGGTGAAAAACAGGCGTAGTCACATATTATTAGCTTTTGTAAATAATAAATGTGAATTTTCCTTCCTATTTCTACAACACGAATTTATGAAATAGATTGTGATTTTTTTTTAAATTTATTGTGACATATACTTCAAGTACTTCAACTCACACGACATACCACAGATAAGTAAATAATATGTCAGTCAGTAGGTATGAGGCAGGGGGGGTGACACTGCCGTACTTGACGTAGGGCATCCATTTCCGCTGAGACACTAGCGCCATCTTTTAGCAAACCCTCGTAAACTTATTAGTATGTAGTAAGGTATCGCCAAACTTCTAGTTCGCTCTGAAGTTGCAATGGCCGCGTGTTTGCGCCGCACAGCGCCGCCCCCGCTTCCCCGCGTGTTCCGGTGACGCCTGTTTTGTTGTTACTGCGATTATATTCGAGACAACATCAGAGCGAACTAGAAGATTGGCGATACCTATACTTAATAGTGACATAGATGGCGTTTTGGTCAATTTTATCAATTCGGGAAAATATAAAATCTCAAAAAATACTTTTGTAAGTGTCGAGTGGTGTTCATAGAGTAAATAACTATGGTGTCTATTACTATACTCTTTGTGTCAATTATCTGATGCACTCTTTGACTAGTTTATAGTAATCTGTGTGATGCACATAGGCATGTCATGTTGGTTATGTCTTTTCTATTTTCTGTGTTTATGTGGTTTTTCGGTTCTGTTAAGCTCCAGAAAGTGCGGTTGAGTTGAGTGTATTCAAACTGTTTTAATTTCTGATAATATTAAAAATAATTCTTATAAAGCAAAAGAATATTTTCAGAACAAAAAGTGGTTGGTTTATCGTTATCCCTCTAAACAATTGGATGAATGTTTTCATAGTATTCAAAGCATAAAATGTGTTTCACATTTGAGAAAAAATGTGCCCTATTATATGAATTATAGTAATAATATTTTTTTATTTTGTGATTGTATTATAAATTTTCAGTTTTATAAACATTCAATGTATTTGTTTTTTGGATAAATTATTTTATAAGATATATTTTTAAATCAAGAATACAAAATGTTAAAAACTTATTTTTATAATGCATGCATTCCCAATTTCCCAACAAATATACCTACATTTTTTATAGATATACCTATCTATTTAAGGAGTGTATACATACACGATATACCTACGTTTAAGTAGGTACCTATAGCATAATATTGGGTTAGTTCTAGGGATTTGATATCAGATGGCGACACTGTTCATTATGGGTGACAAAAAATCTCGTAAGAGGGCTCTCTATTATTACTATACTCTTTGGTATGCGGTCAGTCAGAGAGACTAAAGCAGCTATTACACGACACGATTCATCGTGCCCTAAGTCCCTAAGTCCCGATGGATTGGGTATTGTGATCGCTGTTAGGCTGTTAGTGTCCCTAAATCGGGCGATCGAGAGTGCCCGACCGCCCTAAGTCCCTAAGTCCCGATAAATCGTGTCGTGTGATCGCGGTTTAAATCACAGTTAAACAAGGCTTTTGAAAGTATTGCCAACAGTAAAACACTATCAGTACGAAAAAAAACTTTTCGGGATCTTTTTTAATGAACAAAGATAAAACAATCTTCAAAAAAAAAATTTTTGTTGGTCAATTATGTTCCTTTTCACTAAAGCTGCTTTATTCCGAGTGTTAAACTCTTCTCTTTTGTTTTAATTCGTCTTTTTGACATAAATTAATAAAATAATTAAACAAAGGCTGGATAAAAATAAATACGAATAGAGGAGTCGTATTGTGTGTAAGTATGATAAACTGTGAGCCAAAACTATGGCAGGATTTATGATTTAGGAACAACGCAACAGTGTTGTTACCTTTTTTACCCGCATATATACACTATGTCATGTAACAAAAACCCTGTCCGATCAGTGTTGCCGTTGATCAGTTTTTACCCGACTACGGCAAAGCCAAAAGGAGGGTTATGATTTTGACGGTATGTATGTATGTATGTATGTATGTATGTTTTTATGTTTTATTTTAATTTAATTACTTCTTCTTTCTTCTTTTTTTTTTTCACTGGGGAAAAATAATAATCTCAAATCCATTAAATGGTTACGTATATGAGTACGCAGTACGATGCCGAATAATACCCTTATGGATCCATAGAGCAACACGGGTACCTTCCGTCAGGTACCCGTGTTGCTCTATGTATGGATCGGACAGGGTTTTTGTTACAGGCTGTATAATTTAATACCTCTTTGCCTTTTTTCTGCTGTCAGTTTTTAAATCAGAAAAGTTATACTAGCTACCTACTTTGAAAGAGCATTTAAAATATTTGGTTTTCATATTAATTTATTTACTGCTGAGAGATTTTGTTTCATGCGTTTTGTACAGAAAATAGTCGCATTGAAGTAATCTGAAAATGAATAAAAACTTGTAAAAAGAAAAAAATTGTGGCGGGTCCGCCATATTTTTTTTCTCTAATCAATGATATTTTATAATCTATCAAGCAATGTTGCGAAATACAGTGTTTTTTTTTAATTGCCGCGCTTTCTGATACGCCTTTCGTGTGCCAGACAATTTTTATAGAGAATAATACTTTATTTAGATAAATAATTAATTTTAATCTTACATTAAAGTTTTTCTTACATTAAGATTCCTTGTACCTTTATAAACAAGTATTAAGAATGGATAGAAATTATTATGTGCGACCGAATTTCAAAAGATACGAGCAGCATTTGTCTCCTTTTGGTAATAAAGTACTGTCAGTACTCATCAAACATTGCGAAAAAGGTAGATAAAATAACAATTAAAGAAGTTACGTAGAATGACAGTCTTTGTTCGTTCTATTGGTATTCCTAAAAGTACTTTACCTACAATTCAGTGTAGGTAGGTACTTGGCATTAATTAATTGCAGTCGCACGCAGACTGTGCGACTGCAATTTTTGGTATAGGTATATAAAATTATGTACTTATACTATCTTACCTACCTACCTACTTACATTAATAATTTTGTACATTCATTTTAGCACGTTTCCCAAATAATAATGAATATGAGCATCGCCAGTTTCCCGCTCAAAATAAGAGAGTGTTAACGTGAGTATCAGGATCTACCTTTTTAATATAAGAGGAACTTTACTCTTCCTACCTACTCACGCAAAGTTATCTCGAACTTTGTGCATTTGCATCTTCCTATCAGAAGTGTCGTATGTCGGCTGACGGGCGGCGTACTAGTTTCGAAAGGATATTTTGTGAAGTTTTATTCAGTGCTTCGACCGTTATTTCCCAGATTCAGACCGACCGGACGCAGTAAGTACGCAAACGCTCGTGACTTAAAAAAAAATCGACAAGGATGCATAGCAAATAAATGTACAGTAGCGGTCATAAGTGGAGTAGCAATCTACAAAGCAAATCGATAGGACACTTTGGTTAAACTTACGACCTTTCGTAGTCGTGTGCGAATTTTGAGGTTTACGTAGGTAGGTACTGAGTTATTACGTTAAAAAGTGCCTTATAATGGCCATAATAAATAAATGATTTGACTTTGACTATAACTTTGAATACATACACAGATGTAGGTATGGCCTACCCCGTGTAGAATACACGAATCGAACGAGCTCAAACTCACCATCTAGGATCAAAGTACTCGTCAAGTCGAATCAAGGATATTCTCCAAATGAGAGAAAATTTAAAACATGCATTAAACGCACGCTATGTAGTCAAGCATATTATACCTAAGTTAGATGATTATATTATCACGGACAAAAATGCTTGGCTAAATGCTCCACAGCCACTCGGGCTCACTAAATAAGATTGTTTTTAAGAGAATGATGTTTCTAACCCTCTTTTTGTCGACCTGAATAACTTGTACCGTTATCAGTACGATTACTTTTTCTTTTTTACTTACCTCAGACATCTAACCAATAAGTACCTACACCGAAAGTGTTAACTTATTGTATAATTTAATATCATTTATTTCAATTTTGTAAATGTGAGTACCATGGAGCGTTTTATTTTTGAGTTACTATGTGTTTCGACTTAATGAGCATGGCAGTTGAGAGCTTGTCATGCTCACTCAAATGTCTCGCTGATGGTGGCGCATGTGTTGGATCATTTGGCTCCCTCCATAATGGTTGAGCTAGGTGGTGCTGATCCATGCGTCATGCTCGTGAACGGGTGCTGTCAGTTGGGATTGGTCATCTCTTAACTGCTATGGCTTACATCTTTATTTTTATTATTTTTAACTGTTCTACTGTTTTATATTCATCTTCATTGTGATCACATTATGTAGAATCAACAAAAATAATGTAACCAGAATTTTGTAAAAACCTAATTTAAAAGAGTGCCGTGGAGTTTCTTGCTCGTTCTTCTCCATAGAGGCCTACCTCCGTTTTGGAACGAGCAACTAGCTTCATTTTTCGGACTAACTGACTGACTTCTTGACAATTCAAAAGTGCCTGTAAATGGTCTAATTGAAATAAATGTTTTGACTTTGACTTCAAAGCCCAAACTCGACGGGGTTGTGTAGTTATATTACGCAGTTCCTATGGCCATCTTCCAGCTCCATCATCAGACCCTCGTTACCATGTAGGATCACAGTACTCGTCAAGACGAATCAACTCGACAGGGTTGTGTATGACATGCAGACATGCTACCCTTTTTTTTTTCTATGTTATGTTTGAACGGAAAAGTATTTGAAAAAACTTGTTTTTTTTTTTCAATATTTCAAGACATTTTGAGAAAAATTCGAAAGATTCCCGTTTTTTTCCAAAAGATTCAAAGAAGCAAATTGTTTTTTCGGCATTTTCAACGCTAATGCACATGCAGGCCATGCGACATTTCAAATTTAAAGTTATTATAATTACAATGTAATTAAATACTATATGTATATGTAACTAGGTTACATTGTAATCAAATTATTTTGTAATTAAATACATAGTAATTAATTTCATAGCACATCCAAATTACAATGTAATTGAATATTATTTAATAAGATTACATTTTAATCAAATTATTATGTAATTCAATTATTAATTAGATTACTTAAGTAACTAGTTACGCCCATCACTGATCAAAACCTTAGCATACTACTGCACTTATGACTGCTACTGTACCTATTTGTAGTACCTACTTAACCATAAGTTCAAGTACAAACTACCAATACCTAATGCTTACTAACTGAGTGCCTTATATTTTAGCTTCAATGATGATTCAGTTGTTGATTCACCATACACGCCTTCTTTGGTGGTACCTGCACCAATTACACCTTTCGAACACATCTATCTGAAAGAAAAAGCATTTAATTTTAGTTTAAAAGACAAAACTGTACCGCAAGTACCCAAGTCTATAGCATTGCTCAAAGCTGTACCAAATAATAATGCTTTATTTGATTTGACCAAAGCAGCTAATAACAGTCAGATAGTATTAAATGTTTCTAACAAAGATTCTGATGATGATACGCCATTTGTGGAAGAACCACCAACTAGTAATAATACAAATAAAAGTAAAGACATTAATTGGGATGACATGCTTGATTCTGAATTGTTGGTCAATATGAATGCTAGTGAAGAAGAAACTAATGTAAATAAAATAATTGATATTAGTTTTCCCAATGAAAATGTTACTGTCTCTAAGACAAATAAAAGGAACATGAGTAAAGGTGCAAAACTTAAGATTAAAAAAACAGCTGAACCTAAGGCAAAAAAAGTTAGAAGGGACAGAGATGTAAGAGAAAATCAACAACAAAAACGAAAAGACTCTGTTGAGAAACCAAACAAACAGAACAATTTCCGTAAACAAAAGTATACAAAGGCTGTGAAAAATTGGCTCACTAATGTTGAACTGCATCATCCCGTTGACGAACCCTCAGATAATACTATAAGTACGAGTGATATTAAACAAAACCCAGCTACAGGTGAAGGAGGATCCGGCGGAGAGAATATTGATCTGAATGCACATTTCAACAAATCACCTCTAACACCTAATGGGAAAATTATTATTGACAAAACGTTGAAAACTACCAAGAAAGTAGTCCAAGCACAATTAGCTAATAAAGATGGCGTCATGAAGTACAGTAAACCTAAAACAAATGGTGAAGACTCCAAGACATGTGTAGATATTCTAGAAAATGAACTTAACACTAAAGAAAAGAAGGCGAAGGTCAAAAAATTCGTTGCTCCTATTAAATCTCAAATACCTGTTAAATATGTTTTGTATGAAATGCGAACGATTGATAAAGATAACATTGAAAATAACCGAGAATATCTGCGTGAGATAAAGAATAATGAAATCATTGCTGTATTAACTTATAGGTAGGTCTTTGAAATTGTAAGTAGTTAAAATGTAATGAAATAACAAAAGATTTATACAGCAGGCATGGGGGTGACTTGATGAGTAGCAATAACATTCATATACTTAGTGTACCTACTAGTTTGCATGTTGTCTGTTCAATGATAATGGTATGCATACTTACCTACTACGCATTCGCAAAAACCGTCACTATTCATGAAATTGATTGCGTATGATGTAGATAATTAGAAGTGTTAATGAATTCTTTTGTTTCATTACACCACCGCGGCCTCAACTGAACAAATCCTATATAGTTCAATTCTTTCAATGTTCTTTTCATTATTTTCTGATATTTACTAATATATCATTAACTTTACTGTACTCCCGCGGCCGCTCGTGTTTTGTAGCAATGGTTTCTGTCAGCTTAATAGTCATCACACTGACGGCGCGTGTTCTCCTGACGGCATCATCATCCATAATAACGATATGTTCTACTGTTTCAAGAGTACTGGCCAAGAGATCAAGTAAGTTAAGAATATGTTACTCTCAAAATATACTTAGGTACTTAGCTAGCTCACAAGAGTCGATTAATTTACCTAATAAGTAGGAGCTTCGAAATTTGACTAGGTACTTATTGTATCAGTGTTGTAAAAATATTACTTACATATTGTGTGAATAAGTCTATAGAAACCTATAATACAAAACAAAGTACTTATTTTAAAGTATTTATTTATTTATTGGCCTATCTACAATTGTTTCACTGTTTAGTATCTACTTTACCTACCTATTTATTTCAGAGCTACACTAAAACATTTGTTTGAAAATAACAAAGTAGTATGTTACGGGGCCCGAAGCGTCCTCATTTACCTCGCGGATCACTTACAAATGGAAATTAATTCATTCAACATGTATGACGCTGAGGTAATTAAGTCGCCATATTATTGATTAGTCTACGAAGACGAGAACATCTCTGTTAGGAATTCTTAACTTAGTGAAGAAGAAATGATAGAATATAATGTATATCTCTGTAACACGCTTTTTAACACGCTTTTATATTAGCTTCACTTGTAACTAACTATGTATGTAAGAAAATCTTGGAATCTTAATTTGACCCACTTCTCGTGTTCTCGGTCTTCGATTAGAATGAAATTTTGCACACGCTCTGAGTTCTGATGACAATACATGACTAGCTAAGAAACGTCATTACAAATCCAATATGGCGGCCTCCCGAAGATGGCGGACTGGCTGTTTGAAATCCACCCCCATGATATGGGTATTAAATGAAAGGGTTTGCTGTCAGGAATACGAAAAAAATAGTCACGTGACTTAAATTCAACATGGCGGACATCCAAGATAGCGGATTGGCTATTTGAAATGCACCCCCATGATATGGGTATTAAATGAAAGGGTTTGCTGAAAAAAATCCATTTGTAATTTTTAGTGCGTGCTAAAACCGTTTTTTAGTTTTTTAAACTATTTTTTATTTTCTATTAATTAGCGAAATTCCACTAAGTGTATCATGTAATCTCAGGAAACCTAAAGCTTACAAACTTGTGACTGGTATCCGTGAAAGTATTTCACGAATCCACCTCCAACAGGTTGTACTTGGGTTGGAAACGTCGTAGGGAAACATTTTTACTTAGTAGGCAAATGTGGGCTAGTGGGAACTTAACAAGTACCTAAAGGACCTACCTACAATAATAATTTCCGCAACTGTTTCGTAATCCCTTCAGAAATAAGTCGGAGTTAACATTGTCAATTTTAAGATCGGCGCCGTTTTACTGGATCCTGACAATTCCCCGGACAACTTCACGGATCTTCAAAAGCTGTTGTCGTTCACTGCTCCGTACACGATAGCGACGGACTGCACGCTACAGAAGTCTGCCTGGTACATGTCCCTCTTGAAAGAATGCTGGGCTAGACTGTATGGGATGCTTGTGGAAGACTCTCTGTGGAAGGTCTTCGTCGAGATTGAAATGAAATTGTTGCCTATTGTAGTAGGTAAGCTACATATATATTAGGTGTAGATTAAAGTATTTTTATAACAGATTTAGAACCTTCTGGCGGATGTTATGGTTCACGCAAAGTATCTGGTACTTACTAACGAATAATAATTTCTAACAATAACCTGTACCTACCTAGATAAAACATTTCAATAACCCAGCCGTCATACCTACTTGAAGTAAGTGAGCAGATATTTTTGGACCACATGAAAAAGGGCCCAGCATTGAAGCAAGTACCTACGCAGGTATATCTTCTATCAACATAATCCTACATCACCCATTCTTAAAATTTCAGCCAAGCTAAAATGTAGGAAACTAAGTATTTACCACAAAACTAAATGGAATAAACTGTAGAAATTGATAACGCTTCGATGTAACATAGTATAAATAAGGTGTGTATACATTGCAGATATGGAGCGTCGAGGCGTATGTATCGACATGGTCAAACTAAATGAAATGGAAGCAATTCTCTTAGCTAGGATGAAGGTAGTAGAACTGCAATGTTACAAGGCTGCCGGGAAGGTATTCCAGATCAACTCGGCGGCGCAAGTGCGGGCGATCTTGTACGATGAACTACTCCTGGACACCAAGTGCAATGTGAAGATCAGGGAGACACTATGCAAGGGTGCTAAGTCCACTTCCGAAACTATGGTGAGCCAGACCGGTATCAGCGGATCTATTCCGTGAACCTCGGTCCCGGAATTCGATCCCGTTGTGTTGTGTTCCCGTGGGATAATAGAAGAGGTTGCGGGCACAAGCTAGTCAAGAATACTCTGAGCGTAGGGTAAGGTCAGCGACAACAGTCGATGACCATTGTTACTTTTACACACCTGTCATCTGAACAGGGACCACATAATAATTATGTTGCACTACTTTTCTCCATTTCAGGTACCTATTAGACAAGTAATAATGAGAGTTTATTTTATATTGTGTGCTCAAGTGCTCAATAAAAAACATCAAAAAATTTAAAGTGCTAAACAATTATCGACTTATTTTATCCGGCTTCCATCACTATAAGCGAATATTTTACGATCATACATACCTAATCAAATGCGGGATGTAAAAAGACACATAATAGTCGTTTAAGTTAACCACACATCATACTGCCCATCAAATTAAGTAACGCTGAGCAAACATTTTTTTATTTAAGTACTTACATAATATATATACACACATCAAAAGTGTCTAGGGATCAACATCCCTAACATTTGTTAGGGATGTTGATCCCTAGACACTTTTGATGTGTATATTTTGGTGAGAAAAATAACTGTTAATGGCAGCGCGCAACGCAACACATTATTGTGCTGTCGAGTGCACCTAACAGAACAGCAGCCCTACCATGAACTCTTATCGCGATCCAAAAACTGAATTGTTCTTTAAATACGTCAGTTCAGTTTTTGGATCGCGATAAGAGAAAATACGTCAATAAAATGACATAAATTGATGCGTTATATTGACGTATTTAAAGAACAATTCAGTTTTTGGATCGCGATAAGAGTTCATGGTAGGACCCCTGGGCTTGTGGGGAATTGTGGATATTTAAAGCTTAGTTAAAAAATTTAAAACTCCAATTGTAATTTTGACTATCAATATCTCCCTAACCAAAAGGTTCTCCGGTACGGTCCAGAACTAAAAAGTGATCGCAATGACTGGAAAACGTATCTTTCGGCTTCGTTTAGTGTCTTTTTACAACCGTTGTACGTAATGATCATATCTACTTACTTATTATTATAGTTGCGCAGTCTTGTATCTGAGCATCCCTTGCCGAAGCTTATCTTGGAGTACCGTCACTTGCACAAGGCTCACGCCACCTTCCTCATGGGGATCGCTCAGCACGTCAAAGATGGACTTGTAAGACCAACATGGTGAGTCTATTCTGTAGGTAGGTAGGTAAGTACCTATATCAGCAGCTCCGAATATTTGTATTTATAGTTGAAACTTCACAAGCATGATGGGAGTTGGAAGACGAACTGAAATTACTAAAATGAAAGTTTCAAGTACAGTCAGCAACAAAAGTCGATTAACATTTATAATTTTTAAATCCTAATTATTAAGTAAGTACCTACAATATTAAAAGTAAAACGCAATGAATATAAAATTTAGATATTATTTATAAACACTTAGCTATTACCTGAAATTCTGAAAGCCAGCACATTATGTGTTTAGTGTCTGTTTAAATAATATAAAAAAGTAACATTGTTAATCGACTTTTGTTGCTGACTGTACCTACTTAGGTACACGCACGACAGTAATCTGAGTATACCTAGGTAGGTACTTTCAAAGATAATTGATTAAAGATACCGGTAATCATTTTTATTGCTACCGATATTACGTGAATATTTCTGTACTTAGGTACCTATATTAATCAAAATTGTCAAGTATTATTTTTCAAGTGGCGCTGTGTAAAGGTCCACGTAGGCCTAGCCTACATACATCCGCTATCTACTTTATGGCTCATTTTCACTAGTCGATAGGGCCCGCATGCGGGGTGCGACAGATTTCTGGAACGCATGCCACAGGGCCCGCATTCGGTGAACCGTTTTCATTAGTCGATAGGGCCCGCATGCGGGGTGCGACAGATTTCTGGAACTCATGCCACAGTGCCCGCATGTCGATATCACGGTCGTCGGTAAAAAGCATGCGCGGCGGAACCCCGCATGCGGTGTAACGACTTGTAACTTTCATTGGTTGTTACGTCGCATGCGGGGACTCGCCGCATGCGGGCCCTATCGACTAATGAAAATGCGCCATTAGACAGAGCAGCCTAAGCAGCGACTGGCAGAGGAGGCAACAGCATGTACTCATATCGTCTCCGATTGTCCCGTAGGGTGCAGACGGCGGCAGCGACGGGTCGCATCGCTTCCAGCAACCCTAACCTGCAGGCTATACCAAAAGCTCCCTTCAATCTCATCATGTTCCCCAATACAGACGATGACAGTAGGCACCTACTTATTATTACTATATTTTAAATACCTAAGTACATAAAATAATCCAGCCTTATTTAAATCCTTAGGTAGGTAATTAAAAAGGAAGCAAAGAAATTCAGCCAATAGTACAGTCTACCGTTCGCAGGGCTGTAGCTAGCTAGAGTCGAATTTGAGGTAGGGCAGCATTGGTTACAGGAAGGGCGGACCGCGGAAGTAAAAAAAATGTCATTGATCTGCCCTCGAAGCACGGGCTCCTAAATCAATCACCATGTATATCACTGAACTCTAAATCAGTGATGTACCTACATTCAATAGCTATTCATAGACACGATTCAAGAACTTCCAGATTTCAATATAGAGATCCACGTCAGAGTAAATAGATATGACAAAAAATATTTTTAAAAACGCTTTTATTTAAAAATAAAATATTTTAAAATGTACTAAAAAGAAAAAAATAAGATTTTGCTAAAATTGTAGGCAGAAAATAATTCTTTTAAAAATACTTAATACTTTTATAAAATAATTAATAAATAGTACCTCACTTTTAAAAAAAGCTTTGGCGCTCATTCAATATTAAAATTATAATAAAATAGCAGTAGTGAAACGTCTCCCAGACAGGTTGCAAACCAATGCTATTGACGCCCATCTCACCAAATTACACAAGTCATGGTATACCTCTTATGCCTGTTACTACTGTTGACCGTTGAGGAGTTCCTGGGTTTGGAGCCAACCCTGGATGTGGCATCAATTTCATGGTGAACCCACCAACTGTCTATCATATCCGAACGGGTATGCAAAATGTCAAGTCCCTGCTGCCGACCGTTGAGGAGTTCTCTGGCTTGGAGACAATTCTGAAGGTGGCAGCAATTTCATGGTGGACCCACTAACATCACCCAATGTCTTCCCAATAGGTGTGCAAAATTTCATGTCCCAACTGTTAACCGTTGAGGAGTTCCGTCGTCTGGAGCCAATCCTGGCAGCAACATCACGTCATGCTTATCATAAACATGCATTGTCATGGGGACTGGACCAGTATGTAAAATTTTAGCTCAATCGGACACCGGGAACTGGGTCAAAAAGTCCATCTTCACATAAATACTTCAAGTCAAGTTGCATAAAAGCTTTTAATAATAATAAAAGCTTTTAATTAATTAATTAATAATAATAATAAGTACATAAAATAAAAAACCTATCGCTAAAATTATCTCAAACTATGAACAAACAATTTAATTATAAGCAAACAACAAACAATTTATTTTATTAGTTTTTGGATTTTTTAAGGTAGGGCATTGTGATTTCAAGGTAGGACATTGCCCCACAATGCCCCCCCCCCTAGCTACGGCCCTAACCGTTCGTGACGTATTCTCGTTGCGTGCAGACTTTTACAGTTTGGAAATACTTATGTTTAGTTTACATCATTCACAAGCTGAATGCATGTGACTGGTGTAAGCTACCTGCTGTAGGTAATAATGAGTAAACAATATTGTAGTAGACAACTCGCGGCTGCTGCTCCGCTCGGTGTACGTGTCGCGAGCGGGCTGCTCGTTCCTCGCGGCGGACTTCAAGCACGTGGAGTGCCGCGTGTTCGCGCACGCCGCGCGCTGCGCCGCGCTGCTGCAGGCGCTGGGCGCCGCCCAGGACCTGTTCAGGGTGCTGGCTGCACAGTGGTGAGGACGCGTTCCTCTAGTACTCCAACCAACTGACTGTTCCCAAAAAAAGACGATAGCACCAAATCCTAGCTAGTAGGATTGATGGTTTCGCTCGACTCAAAAACTATAACTGAACGTCACCATCGTTGTATTTCTAGCTACGGCTTGTTCCTTTGCTGATGACGGTCGAGGGTGTGTATTCACATTGTGTTCTGTAAATCATCACACTACAGCGCAGGAGAAATTCAACCCTAGGCAGCAACGCGAGCGATGGCCCTGCAGACATCTTTCGGAATCTTTGATTTAAATGATTTTGTTACAGGATGAAAAAGCCTGAGGCCGAAATCGTCGCAGAAGAACGCGAGCGAACGAAGCGGCTAGTGTACGCGAGTCTGTACGGGGCCGGGACGCGTAAGCTCATGGAGATACTGGACGTCGACTACCAGCAAGCCCTGCAGGTCGCCGCCAGCTTCAACAGTAAGTGCTGCAGAGGCACATGTACGTCTACACTGCGTTGCAACAATCCCGGTTGTGGTATTTTAACATAACTGTGTTAATGGCTGGCAAAACTTGATATTCTCGTGACAGAATTTTGGTTACATAGACATCTGAATGGAGACTTACCAAGTCCGCAATAGTGTACTACAAGTTTATGCGCAAACACAGACCTGCAGTTCGCCTTCCCTCACTCCCATAGTCCGATGGGACGGCAATCCGAGGCCGGACACGGGGGGTCACTACATCGACTTCCATACTCCGGACTGCTACTGAAAACACTTTGACCGACAATGAAACAGTCAACTTCGGTCGAACTTCTGTAAACCATAACACCGCAAATGCTTTTCTATCCTAATGATACAGTTCCAATGCGGGTGTACACACGGCACTAATCAGTTTGATGGGCAGTGTGCGTGGTTAATGGCTATGTCTGCTATGTGTACGTCTGTCAGCCCCTGCACCCCGCAGGAACATTCCCGTCGCTGCAGCGGTTCGGGCGCGACGTGGTGCGGTGCTGCGTCGCGGCGGGCACGCGGCTGCGCTCGCTGCGCGGCCGCGTGCGCAGGTTCGCAAACATCGCTAGTGAAGATTTCAACTTGAAGTCACACGCTGAAAGGCAAGCCGTCAACTTCGTTGTGCAAGGTTAGCCGAGTTCTGTGACTGTGCAGCTGTTTTACACACTACTAATTCAAATTCAAATATTTTATTTCGGATACCAAAAATCCATCCATATCTCAATGAGGTAGGTACTGCGTGTAGGTGATGACAGTTGTAGGTGCTTGCTGTGACGAATTTCATCATGCGAGCTATCTTTCTATCCTGGCCACTACATGCTTGAATTTGTGTTTTGAAGTGTCGTGCTGTCCCGTTTCGTCCTCTATTTTCACATTTTTTAGTTATTCCATCGCGCCAGGCAGCCCGCAGGCGTCTGGAGTCTTTCGCCAACGTCCCGTCTCTCAGCTAGCTCTATGTTCTAAATGATTTGTTCATCATAGATCAATTGTTCCACTGCCAGGTTCTGCGGCAGACTTGTGCAAGACTGCTATGATAGTGACTGAGCACCAGTTGCGGAACAGCTCACCGCCGGTCCGCGCGCACCTCGTGCTGCAGATACATGACGAGCTCGTGTGGGAGGTGGACGACAGATGCGTGGCCAGAGCCGCTGGTAATCATACCTATATCTTCAACATTTTCGGTTTTCAAATAATTTAGGGTCTAATCGGAACTAAAAAGACCATCAAATTATATAGCTTTTACTAGCTACTTTGCCTGTTTTAACAGTGTACATGGATATCAAATGAAAAGGCTTAATGAGTAGGTACATTTGAAATTCACTCGCTACTTTGCTTTTATTATTATATCAAATAATTAAATAGAGTTATTCCTTCAAATAATATAACCCCCAAAATAGTGTAAATAAAAAATAAGTTAAAAATAACTAAAACCCGACTACGACAAAATCGCGCACTGAAAAGTATAAAACAAGAACAATATTTCCGATATTAAGTAATAGCCGTGGTCGTGACTCGTGTGCCACCTGCGGTTGTTTCACACAATCTTTATTGGCTAGGTGGCGTACGACCACGGCTATTACTTAATATCGGTCAAATGAATATTGTTCTTGTTTTATACTTTTCAGTGCGCGATTTTGTCGTAGTCGAGTTTTAGTTATTTTTAACTTATTTTTTTATTGTCCCATAATAATATATATACTTTATGTATCCTACGTCTTGTTCTACTCCATACGACTATACCTCCAGATAGGTAGGTACCCAGGAGGTACTTACTACTAACAAAAATATTTTTTGGTACAAAATCGTCAGTAAACATGTTAACAGTAGGCAGCGTAGGTAATCAATTCCACTCGCGATTCTTTGAACAAACTAGTTTCAGGTTTAGAGTTATATCAATGAGATTAGTAGGTACCATCGTACCATAATATATACCTAAGCCTTGTACCAGGCACATTCCAAAGCAGACATGCGGATTGTTTATCGAAATAGCTCTACCATCTACCACACTGGCTAAGCGGCTACGGTTCCTACTTCTTGGAACTTGAACATCTAAGTAAGGGATGTTGTTTACCCGTCACAACAAAAACGTTACTTACACACGTATTTTATATTTCAGCAATAATTAAACAAGTGATGGAAGGTTGCGGGCAGCTGTGCGGCATGTCGGTGACGCTGCCAGTGGCGCTCAGCGTCGGGAAGGACTGGGGCCGCATGGACCCGTACGCGGTGTGACTGTGTCAGCACCTCACGGTACTAAGGACCACCATGGCGTAGCCGACACTATTTTTAGTTTTTCAATCTATTCGTTTCTTTATGTAGCCACCTACTAAAATATCTAGGTATATTTAACATTTTAGTTTTATTTCGCTGATATCAGGTGTTAATCTAGTAGTTAGTACATGTGCAAAATTATACAAACCACTTCAATACAAATGCACCAAACATTGTAGGTTCGGGCAACATAATTACATAATTACACAGTACACACAGCAAAACAGATACGCATGCAGGGTCGTCAGATAATATTATATTTAAAGTTTTCTTAGAAACCGATGTGTTGGGGCGCAGGTTTTCTTCAATGAAAAATAGGTTTCTTTTGTTGGACTTTTCCTTTAATTATAATAATACATTTAAGATATGTAGATATAAAATAAAACGTTTCCTTTTAACGTTGGTGCGTGAGTGTGTGACAGCTATGGCGCGCGCAGCAGTTGCGGCGCGCGCAACGCACCACATTTCATGTCCACGCAGGCCGTCTATGCGGCGTGGACACGATGGATGTTTTCGAATGTAATTTAAAACGTAGATAATAAATACCTAGTTCTTTATTTAGGTTAAGTTTCAGTCAAAGACATCCATCGGTTTCTTAGAAAACTTCAACTATATCTGACGACCCTGCATACCTATCTGTTTTCCTAACTGTACATAATTACATTATATAGTTAAAAAAGGAATAATATAGTACATAGTTACTTGGGTACATCATTTTTACATATATATATCACTCAATCTTAAAAGAGCACTGCCAACTATGAACTGTAGCTATCTGTTATCTACACTAATATTATAAAGAGGAAAGATTTGTATTTTTGTGTGCACGTATGTTTGTAATGAATAAACTCAAAAATTACTGTGCCGATTTAAAAAAAAATTTTTCACCATTCTTCTTCTTTTCGTGTCGATTGACTCAAATTTTGTCCGACCAATATTGAGCAACCAGGTAGTTATACTATTCTCTAAAAACAGCGCTGCGGCAGCGCTGACACTATGGTTTGTGTTTAGTGGATTTTCAACGTTGTGATCTACACTATAAAGTTGAAAATCCACTAAACACAAACCATAGTGTCAGCGCTGCCGCGGCGCTGTGTTTTTAACCGACTTCAAAAAAAGGAGAAGGTTATCAATTCGACTGTATTTTTTTTTATGTTTATTAGCTAATAACTTGCGACTGGGTGAACCGATTTTCATGATTCTTTTTTTATTTGAAAGCTAGTGCTTTCAATATCTGATGATGGGATCTTGTAAAAATCGGGGGAACTCTTCAATAAATAACAGCAGATTAACCGCGATTCACACAATCACACAACATAATATCACGCCTGTACTAACTACAAAGGATTATAAAAAAAAATTCGGAAAAAAAATATGTTTAAAGGCACTTAAAACGTTTTACAAAAAACGCAATACTGAAACTAAAATAAACTTAATTAGATGTTTGTTCTGATGAGATATTCGGTTATATGAACGGGAATGGAACTCCTCATAGGATCACAGCAGCAATATCGTAACAAGTGAAATTGCTTTGTTTATACGTGTAGTCGATGACCGACTGAAGAAAAACCCCCCTCCTACCACTTTCCAAAATTAAATATATCGTATGAGGTATTGTTTGAAAGGGCTTTTTGTAAGGATTTCAAACAAGCACTAAAAAGTAAATAAAATAAAAAGATTTTTTACAAAAAAAAAAACCGCCTTCAAAACTACAAAATAAAAAATAACTTTAGTTTTGGAAGTCGGTGGCAATACTTACTTACCTACATAACAAAAAAACAAAACTAAAGCCACCGACTTCCAAAACTAAAGTTATTTTTTATTTTGTAGTTTTGAAGGCGGTTTTTTTTTGTAAAAAATCTTTTTATTAAAAAATAGCACAGCTGTACAGCTCTGTCATTTGGCCTCATTAAGGTCTTGGATGGTGCAGGTGGTAGTGCACGTTGGCAACTGAGGAGGTGACGCATGTCCTGTGATGGTGCTCCACACTGGCGCTCCGTTTGGGATGGGTGAAGAAAGCCCCATTTGGCCAGATTAGTTTTACAGCGGCCAACCTGGGTCCGCAATCTGTTAAGAGATTTCCAGATTGGCCACTGCAGTTCACATCCAGGAGGAAGATGTTCTTCCGGAGTGATGAAGTGTGGGGGGGGTGGGTATTTGTACTTCCATAATGCACACCTCTCGTCTGCCGCACGGTCCACCGATGGGGTCGTGCATCTCATGAAGCTTTTCCGACTCTTCAGACGTGCAGGTATTAGTTGGTGGCCATGCAAGGGGTGGCGGCTGTCTCGTTCCTGTTTCCCCCTCTCAATGCGGTTGGCTATTTCGCGGCGGACATCTGGTGGTGCTATGCCCGCTAGTGGGTACAGCATCGTGAGTGGGGTTGGTTTCAGACACCCAGTTACGATGCGACAGGTTGCAGCGCTACGTCAACTTGTTTAGCATGGGCGGAACGATGCCACACTGGGCATGCGAACTCTCCAGCGGAAAAAGAGAGACATAGGCCGGTTGTGCGTAGAACCTGTGGGGAAGCTCCCCAACTAGTGGCTGTCAGGCGGCGCAGGATGTTGTTTCTAGTCCCGACTTTATATTTAGTTTTTAGACAGTGGAACTTACCTACTATATGTCAGGGACCTGTCCAAAGTAATGCCCAGATATAGCGAGGTTGAGAACAATGCTCTATGTCAACGCCCTGCCACGAGATATTTAAAGCCCTATTTGACTGTCGGTTGCGGAGGTGGAAAACACAGGATTGTGTTTTGGACGGATTTGGCCGTAGTGCATTTTTAACGTAGAATTTACCAAGTGCTTCCAGAGCTTCCGTCAGTTTTTCTTCAGCCTCTTCGAAAGTAGGTGTCTGAGCGGCTAGAGCAAGATCATCTGCATATAGAAAGCGTTGTGTTTGCGGAGAGCTTGGCTGGTCGTTCGTATAGATATTAATCAGGGCCGGGTCTAGCACGCTACCTTGGGGGAGCCCGTTTTTTTGACGGCGTCACCTACTTTTCTCGTTGTCAAGTTTTTCACCATTAGAAAGCTACATTCACCCTAAGTAACAGGCTATATTATATTTTCAAAAAGTTAGGGATCCGTAAGAAAAATCACGCGGACGAAGTCGCGGGGAGAGTGCTAGTCTCTAATATTCATTTAGATGTAATGCACCAAAACACATTTTTGAAGTTGATTTGAACTAGAAGCTAGATATCATAGGACGTCATGAAGGCAACCCATAAGCTTTTATATGACATAGACATCTACACTTATCTATACTTATCTATACTAATATTATAAAGCTGCAGTGTTTGTTTGTTTATTTGAACGCGCTAATCTCTGGAACTACTGGTCCGATTTGAAAAATTCTTTCAGTGTTAGATAGATTAGTTATCGAGGAAGGCTATAGGCTATATACCATCACGCTACGACCTACGGGAGCGGAGCAGTAACCAAAGACGCGGGTGTAACCGCGGCGGACAGCTAGTAATATTATAAAGAGGAAAACTTTGTATTTTTGTTTGTTTGTAATGGATAAACTCAAAAACTACTGGACCGATTTTAAAAATTCTTTCACCATTAGAAAGCTACATTATCTGCGAGTAACATAGGCTACCCATTAGTTACCCATAGTAAACCACATTTCGCCAGTTATGTTTAGGTCACATGTAATAGGGGGCGAACCTATTGTCATCAACCGGGCAAGAATCCAAACTCCGACGCTGTTACTAAGAAATTCTTTAGTGTTTCCACAATGAGGGGGTGTTTCCACAATGAGGGGAAGTTCCCCATTTGAGGGGAAATTAGGGTCCATAGGGAGAGGAAAAGGGGAAGACATTAAAAGGGGAAGTCATGGGTAAAACCTAGCTTAAAATATTGCGGTAGAGCGCCAAGGACTTGAAATAAAGTCAAAGAATGACGTCATGAAACAATTAGAGATGTACCTACCTCATTTCTTATGGCTCTAATTGAGTTATGTATTTGTTTCTTTGATACTTATAATTTATATTGTTTTTTCTTATTATGGATACTGTGAAATAAAACAAATATGGAAATATTTTATCAGTTTTTATTTATATCCGTAAAATCTAAATATATATAACTCAAAGGTGACTGACTGACATAGTGATCTATCAACGCACAGCCCAAACCACCGGACGGATCGGGCTGAAATTTGGCATGCAGGTAGATGTTATGACGTAGGCATTTATTTATTTATTTTATTATTATTAATTCTACCCCCAAGGGGATAAAATAGGGGATGGAGGAATCAGAGTCTCCTTGCAGATTATAACGATTCCATGGATACTGTAGGCTATTGAAAAAAATGCTTATAGGTAGCTACTATGACGTAGGCATCCCCCTTTTTTTTTTAGTTACTACTCTAGGGCCAAAAGTAAAAACTACAGCAGAAATTTTTTTGAGGGGAAATAAGCCCTGAGAAGGGGAAATTTAAATTGAGGCGTGGGGAAAGGAAATCTTTAAAGTGGAAACACTGAATTGACAAGTCAGAGACGATGACGAATTTAGATATCGTTTCGCTACAAAGCGATGTTACTTTGTCTAAGGACCCGGATGCCTAATTCATTTTTCGATCAAATTGATTTGCGCAAATGTCTTTCGCGCAGTGTTCCGTATACCGAAAATTCGTAAAAGGCAAAATTATTTTATTTTAGAATTTAAGGCGAGATAATACTAGCTCTGCTGTTGATGCCCATTACTACACGTAAAAGAGGAAAAGCGCGTATTCGCCAGAATACGCGCGCATTCGTGCGGCTTCGCTTTAGTTGTAAAGAATTTGACGCTTCGCTGCGCTTCGACTCTGCGCTAGTATAAATTGACCCCTAGACTAGCACATAGACCGTTACTAACATGTATACAGGTAGTGACTAGTTTGTGTTCACACACGTTGTGAGCAGTGGCCCCTCTTTACCTCGTTATTTTGCGCAGAGGTTTGTGGCGCTATAACTGGACCCCTACCAGTGTGAACAGGCGATGGTTCTTGACGTGTGTGGTGACGCGGGGCAATGTGCTGAGGCCATCGATGGAGCCATGATACCGGTTCTCTCTCATGATGCGCGTGCGCTGGCTGTTGCGAGGCTCCTGTGGGTGTCTCAGCATCGTGTAGCGCGACATTTCACGAGGAAATCTATTAAATTTATACAAGTATTAATATTCATTAATAGTAAATATCTGGTTCAGATTACCTAATTGCTCATAACACAAATATTTAATTTAGTCTCCTTGAAATAAGGCTCATTTGACCGATTTCGATAAAATCTACACACAGACTAAGCCGCATAGTCTGCGTCAGCGATAACTTACATTTATGCGGATTGCGGACGAAGCCACGGGCAAAACTAGTTACTGATTAAAGTTCAAAGAAAACAAATTAATCAAAGAGTTTGATGGGGGTTAACTCAGTGTCTATATCATAGTCTAAAAGACTGGCGCACCGAAGGTTCCGTAAACTCAGAAGAAAATTATTTTTTTCATTTTCAAAGTTTAATTTTCATGACTGATTACGCAGAGTGAAAAACCCTTTAAAAATTAACTTAGTTATTAAGATAACTAAGTCAATTTGTAAAGGGTTTTTGTTGATTTCCTAAAGACTGCTAGTTTCATGCACCGTTTTATTTTTCGTGTAATATTAACCTCTGTCAACTCTATTTACTTTAGAATTTTCGCTTTGCAAACGTTGATGGTAAATATGATCATTTAAAAAATCGTATAAATTCATTATTATTTGATATAAAATAAAATAGATAATAATAATTGACAAATAAAGCCGTTTTATACTCGTATGATAACCTAGTTGAGATAGAAACTCAACTTTAACTTTTTATACGAGTATATTTTTTTTGTCTTTATTGGCAAAGCATAGCACACGTTTAAAGATCTTTTTATGTAAATTAAGTACCTTTGTTTAACAAAAAAAATATTCTTATTCTAACCATTCATTTTGGCTTTTGGCTTTGAAGAAATAAGTAGCTGTGACAAACAGACACATGAAGTCGCGCCTGAAGAGTTCGCCATTTAATATTTTGGTACAGATTGCTAAGTATAATGATTGTATAATTACCTGACTACATCAAACTTGTGAGCACTGAGTCTGTAAGAAAAATCATCATCTTCACCTCCCCAGCCTTCAAATCTATTAGAAAGTCCGTTAACAGCCACAAATTGATCAGATTTGACAGCAAGTACTCCTCCGGCTATCCAACTGTAGGTGAGCACAAATCGGAACTTGTCGATGCTAGCACTCATGTGCCGCGGGTCGTTGGTGCAGGCATACAGGTTGCTCTCATCCAGAGGCAGCAGATCCACATCATGCAGGATGAGGCACGGAAATTTGTCTCTGATTGCTGTCTTTGCTCCAACGTTCAGTAGAATACCTTTGTTGAAAATCTTCTCATCTTGTTGCTCTATTAAGTATATCCTAAAAGAAAGTTGAGTTTACAGTATCATTATAATAAAATTGCATTATTGATACATTGATACTCTCTCAGATTTAAATCTGTTTTAATAGACCGTAGAAGACGTATCACGTTAGTGTAGTAAAGTGTCAGTTTTGTGAGTAAAAAAGTTGAGACACATTCTTGCATAGCAATTTTAATTTATGGAGGTACCTATTCTTATTATTTCTTGTTTTTGTCCATATTTTTCTGAAATATTGAGTCAAAATCGTCTACTACTTGTCATAACCGAAAGTTAATCACATAATTATCACTTTGTCTTATCTAGATGACATTTAACAGCCCAGAAGAGCCTTGAGGAATGCTTAAGAAGATGGGGGAACTTGAGGCTCAGATCCAGAGTGCTGGACCCTCAAAGGACACCGTTGCCAAGATTGTCGAAGAGTTCCGGTCATTCAGAGAGCTCATGTTCGGGATGATGGGCCTACTGCGGAAGCAGATTCAGGAGTGTCTAATTTACCAAATTCTTTCGCCGCTTTGCTGAATCGGAGAAGGATTATATATTGTGCTGGCTCAAAAACTATTTAATTGCATCTCATGGCCAGTGTCCGACGCGTGGAAGAAGCTTCAAATTTTGAATGCAATTAGTGTTTAGTGTATAACAAGGAAAAACTAAAATATTTTGCAATTTCAAACCAGTTTTCTAGATACACCAACTGCATATATAACTTTGTAATCCCATATGACATGATAGGAATAATCATATGGGATTACAAAGTTATTTATGCAGTTCAGTTTTTTTCTACAAAAAGAAATGAGATGCCATCAAAAACAAAACTTGTAAAAAATACCAAGTCTCGCAACTCAGTTCTTCTACCGTAAAAAGTTGTGAGATCCGTTTAATACCAAGTCAGTCGATTTATTCAGTCCCTATTTAAGGGACCTTCTGTCTTATTACGAAATTAGCATTTATGTTTAAATAAAATAGATTGACTTGGCAATCGCATGAAAACACAATGTAACTCACAAGCAATACATATTGTAGTAAATAAGATTGTTTAGTGCGATAGCAAAATCACGCTGAATGAGTCGCGAGACTTGGTTTTTTACAAGTTTTGTTTTTGATGGCATTGTGTTTTCATATTTTATTTAAACATAAATGCTAATTACGTAATAACTTAAGACAGAAGGTCCCTTATGTAGGGACTGAATAAATCGACTGACTTGGTATTACACTGATCTCACGACTTTTTACGGTAAGTAGAAGAACTGAGTTGCGAGACTTGGTATGTTTTACAAGTTTTGTTTTTGATGGCATCTCATTTCTTTTTGTAGAAAAAAACTGAACTGCATAAATAACTTTGTAATCCCATATGATTATTCCTATCATGTCATATGGGATTACAAAGTTATTTATGCAGTTGGTGTATCTAGAAAAGTGGTTTGAAATTGCAAAATATTTTAGTTTTTCCTTGATTTATACACTAAACACTAATTGCATTCAAAATTTGAAGCTTCTATGTCTACTAGAAGTGCCTTAGACTTTTGATGATCACACCAACTGCATAAATAACTTTGTAAGCCTTAAAGATTTCTTCATGTCATAAATGGGATTACAAAGTTATTTATACAGTTGGTGTGATCATCAAAAGTCTAAGGTCTCGCCCTTCTGTTGCCCTTTACGTTCCAGGGCCACGGTATCCTGTAAAGACGTGTGATGAAATTAAAAAGATCATCCTGTCCATCAAATCCAAGGCCGTGGGCTGCGATGACATTAGTCGTTTTATGTTCACTCCAATCCTCGTCTTTCTAAATCCTCCCATTACCCATATTATACACTTTTCAATTAAATCCTCCTATCCCTATCTGAACCGCTGGAATGGGTCTCACCTTTTACTGTTAGGTAAGATTCAGACCAACCGGCTCGCATCGGGCCGGGCCGGGCGGCATTTTACAATGCGGTAAAGAACATTGAACTGTATCAACAGTAATTATAGTTCATATTTGCATGCAACTTTACCTCCGTCGATCGCGTCCGTCGGAGCCGTACGGATGCGTACGGCTGCCGCGGCATGCGTACGGATGCGTACGGCTGCCGCGGCATGCGTACGGATCCGTTCGGCTGCCGCGGCATGCGTACGGATCCGTTCGGCTGCCGCGGCATGCGTACGGCTCCGTACGGCTCCGATCGGCTCCGTCCGGCTCCGACCGGCTCCGTACGGCGCCGTGAGCAGCACTTCTGGGCGCTTGGAGTGCGTACGGACGCGATCGGCTGCCGCGGCATGCGTACGGATCCGTTCGGCTGCCGCGGCATGCGTACGGATGCGTACGGATGCGTACGGCTGCCGCGGCATGCGTACGGATGCGTACGGCTGCCGCGGCATGCGTACGGATCCGTTCCGATGCGGTCCGATCCGAGCCGGTTGGTCTGAATCTTACCTTAAAGAATACCTTATGTTTCATTTACACTCTCGCCTCGCGGCTCGTCTCGTGTCTCGCCTACAGGTCGCGTGTTTAAGTTTAGAATAATCAGTCTTTCAGTCAGTAATTAGTTTTTATAAACATGATATTAATCCTATCTGAATAAATACCTAATAACGTATTTAACGTACCTATTAAATACTTGTGTTGAATACATCATAAGTATTTTTATACAAAAGTAAGTACTTATGTTAAACAAAATTGCCTTTGTCATCATCTGATTTCAATGAATATGCAAGGGCGCGTTCACACGACACGCGCACGCCCAGCGCACGCCACCCGCGTCCAACTCGCATTGAAATTTGTTAAATAAGAATTTGAGTCTTATTATCCATCAATAGATCTCAAATTGCATTTATCGAGGTCTACACGCGCACGCCAAGCGCACGCCCTGCGCCCGCCCCGCAGCCGCCTCGCGCCAACCCTGCGCTCGCCCTACCCGCGCTCTGCGAAATGCAATTTGAGATCTATTGATGTATAATAAGACTCAAATTCTTATTTAACAAATTTCAATGCGAGTTGGACGAGGGTGGCGTGCGCTGGGCGTTCGCATGTCGTGTGAACGCGCCCTAAGGAGAAATCGTAGTTTCAAAATAACTCTGCGACAAATTAATGATCAAGTACCACGCGCGCATACAGGGTGGCCCAGATAAGGACGTCCAAACGAAAATTTTGAACTCCTCTCTTCTTGGGCTATCCAAACCACCCCCATGTATGTTCTACGATTTTTTGCGGTTTATTTTAATATTTTTTTTTGGGATATTCTTCTTTACGTCAGATTTTGTAGATTTTCTCTTTTTGTTTCGCATTTTTTGGAAATATTTTTATTGATAATAAATTAATTCTGATAGTATGGTCTTCGATCGATAAAAACAACTGTCTGTCTTATTGTCACCCGAAATTACTTTAACATAGTTCAAAGGCAAAAATGATGTTTTGCTAATTTCGTTGCAGATTTTCGGCTCATAAAGAAAAATCACAATAAGGGCCCAAATGACCTTAAAGTAATTTCAAAAACTTCCACGGACCTTCAGCTTTTTAAAACAGTACAACTAACTACTTTTTTACAAGACATAATTCGGTGCAATTGTGCAATTGAAGCTAAAACACGGTAAGGCGAAAAATGCAGTATTTTAGTGCATAAGTGAACCCTAATGAAAATGAATTAAAATTTACTTTTATCAAATTTTCAATGCAATATGAGCATGTTTATTATTTGCACAATGATGATTCGGAGTAGTAAAGTTAGGTTAGGGGTAGGTTAGGTATGGTCTGGATAGACAAGTTAAGTTAGGTTAGGTAAAACTAACCTAAGGTTCGTAAATTTTTTAAATTAGTAAAGTTATTTAATAAATTCAATGACATAGAGCTCAAATTGTATTGAACACTTAATAAAAGTTCGTTTTAATTCATTATCATCGGCTTTCAAATTGAAAACGAAAATATTGCTTTTATCGTCTTACCATCTTCGAGCTTCAATTGCTCCGAATAATGTCCTGTAGAATACTAGTTATTTGTTTCTTTAAGAGCCGAAAATCTGCAACGAAATTTAAAAAACAACATTTTTGCCTTTGAATTAAGTTTAAGTAATTTCGGGTGACAATAAGACAGACAGTTGTTTTTATCGATCGAAGACCGTACTTTCAGGATTAATTATCAATAAAAATATTTCCAAAACATGCAAAACAAAAAGAGAAAATCTACAAAATCTCATATAAAGAAGAATTTCCCAAAAAAATATTAAAATGTCGTTTAGCTCCTAAACCGCAAAAAATCGTAGAACATACATGGGGGTGGTTTGGATAGCCCAAGAAGAGAGGAGTCCAAAATTTTCGTTTGGACGTCCTTATCTGGGTCACCCTGTATATTATGATGTGGCGGGCAGTCATGACTCATGAGCTACTAGAGTGCTGTTTATGATGGCCAGATTAATAAAGTAGTAGTATAGGCTATATAACATCACGCTACTACCCATGGGAGCGGAGAAGTAACCAAAGACGTAAGTTAACGCGGGTAACAAGAAGCGCGCGGGCGAAGTCGCGGGCAGAAGCTAGTTTATAATTTATATGCAAGCGGGTGGACGGTCATGTTACTATGATAGCTAGATTCATAAGGTATATGTATATGCTACAATAATAATAATATAGAATATCACGCTACAACCCATGGGAGCGGAGCACTAACCAAAGACGTAGCTACACGCGGGTGAACAAAGTCTGTTTTATATATACATATACACTTAGATATTTTAAACCATGCAATGGATTTTATGCGGTTCTCATCAATAGATAGAGAGATTCACGAGAAATGTTTATGTAAATATCTACATTGCACCCGTGCAAAGCCGGGGCAGGTGGCAAGTACATAAATAAGGAATGTAGCTCAAGATTCAATTATTGATGTCATATATTTTTAAGAAAAATTATCATTATTTTATTATAACAGATTCGACAACACTTACTTGTAGTGTATGTTTTGTTTCCTTAGAAAATTATGGATATATGGAAGGAATATGTCTAGTTGACTCTGTCTGTTCCTGTATGCTACTATTAGAGCAACACTGAACTTTGGATTGCAGTGTTCAGGAACATAGCTGCCATTCACTAAACCCTTTGCTGAGAAATCATCAAATTTCTGTGGCACTTGCCAATTTTGTAGAGAGTTTGTACTTTTAAGTATTTCATCATAGTGACAATCAGGTTTAGATTTCTGGAGCACTAGTTTTGGTGTTATCTGCTTGTACAGTTGGGTTTCTAAGACTTCGGCAGGTAGATGTGGGTAGTTGTATACACCACATGATACAATGAATTGAATAATTGCCATGAAAATAAGTATACAAAATATGCAAGTAATCACACGGAGTTGAAGTAACCTGGAAACAATCACATAAAGTTGGACCATCCCAGAAACAGTTTTAAGTGAGACAACCCTCTGACCTCCGATCTATGTATACTTCTCATAAATATTAAATTGGTCATCTGTCTATAAAATTATTAAGTTAATAAAAATCAAAGTCTTTATGACCATTGTTTATGTGTTTTTAGGCTACACTCGGCTACAGGGCGGCTGTCAGTCGTGGATAGGGCAAAAACAGGTCAGAGGGACGCCTGACCCAGAGAATTACTGACCATAGAATAGCTTATTGATAAGCACTTTATTAATAAAAGCAAAAGCAACTGTACCTACCTCACAAATTAAGTTTTTAATTTACCTAGTTTTCAATGAGCGTTTATGCATTATGGAAATATACGGTGACATAAGTTTATCATTCCAATGTCCGTTTGTCTGGAATAGGTAAATTATTATTATGTAGCATTAAAAGCACTGCTTCCGTATTTTAGTATTCGGTTCGTTTACGGAACACAGGTTCAGCATAAAAAAGCATAATTATACGTAAACCTTCAACAGTTGCGCTTGCAAATACAGTTCTTTTTCTTTACTTCCTTGAACATAAGTCATGTGATTTGCTTGCATGTGATTGTGAATATGTACTCTGTGGTCAACTGGTCATGTGTGAGTGTTCAGTCTGTGTCAGTGTCAAACTGTCTGCTGTCAACATAGAGCAACACGGGTACCTGACGGAAGACCCGTGTTGCTCTATGGCTGTCAATATCGATCATAAAAATATATCGTTATTTGATTCGAAATTATCGATTCAATCTGATACACTCAATTCATCAGATCGAAATAATTATTTAATTCGATATTTAAGTACTTATATAAAATGCGCATCAAAAATTCCTAATTTCGCAAAAATGAATCGCAATTTCAAGTCAATAAAATAAAGTTTTACATACTTCTAGTCTGAAGGAACTATCGCTTGCCTTCTGAGAACTTAAAAATTGTAAGTAAGTAATCCAAGGTTCCATTTATTCGTTATTCGCACATTCAGTCAAACGTAGTATTTTATTATCTTCAATATTCTTTTGTACATTAATAATAATGAGTTTATTTAATACAACAACCAACTATCAGACCCCGTCGCAGCAGCGAACTAAAAAGATAGAACTTGTAATTTTGTTAGATCCATGGATCCAATGGGGTTAAAAATGAAAGGTCTTGGGGGTGGCAGCACTTTTCCATTGTTCCTTCTATTGACAACAATAAATTTTAATTTATAATAGGTAATATTTATTGACAACGATTAGTACAAATTAAACGAAAGCACGATGTTTTATTGGTAGTAGCACAATTAAAATAAGCCCTAAAAAAAGGCAAGCGTTTACTACTGAAAAAATAAAAACACCGTTGGCGGTAAGGGAAATAAATGACAACAAAATAAATATTTATATAATATTTTTACATGCACGTAACTTGCCTAATAGGTAGGTACATAAGACGGATACATGAATTTTAACTTTAAGTCGAGGTAAGTACATGGTTTTCTATGGGAAAATCATGAAATGACTTGTTCCTTTGTTCCATTGACGAATTCCTTGCTGAAAAATTTACATAAATAATCCTTTTATGTAAACTTGCTACATTGTGTTTTAATTGACATTCCTATTTCTATATGTACTTTTTAAATATTTTAATTTTTAATTTTCTATAATTATACTTAGGTACAGCATGTAACAAAAACCCTGTCCGATCCTTAAGGTATTATTCGGCATCGTACTGCGTACACATATACGTACTTAACCATTTAATGGATTTGAGATTATTATTTTTCCCCAGTGAAAAAAAAAGAAAGAAGAAGTAATTAAATTAAAATAAAACATAACTGATCAACGGCAACACTGATCTGACAGGGAGTTTTTGTTACATAGTTTACCTACTACTAATAATGCATGCCCCTACGTTAGATTTTTGAGATACTATAATTCTGTAAGACCTGTTGTAACACCAAAATACTTTGACTTTGACTTTCCACTCTGGACGGAGCCGAAGGAAGTGTCAGACAAAAATGTGAAAAATTTATTTTATGAGGCTAGTCGCGCTTGCATAAATATTTTAGTAATGTAACACGCCGCCGCACTGCAGCGACCCTTCATGGCAGCGACCGACGACACTAGACCCTGAGCCAGTTCCTTCCCAAAGAGTATAATAATAATTCATCATTTCATTTCATTTCATTTCATCATTCCTTCCGCTTGCTAAAATTGAGCACTATCAACTGTCACTATTGGAACTTTTGTTATATGTAAAAATATTATTTAAGTATAAAAATATGCCACCAAAAACAAAACTTGTAAAAAATTCCAAGTCTCGCAACTCAGTTCTTCTACCGAATAAATCGACTGACTTGGTATTACACGGATCTCACAACTTTTTACGGTAGAAGAACTGAGTTGCGAGACTTGGAATTTTTTACAAGTTTTGTTTTTGGTGGCATCTCATTTCTTTTTGTAGAAAAAAACTGAACTGCATAAACTATTTCTTTGATCTGAGTGCATAAATAACTTTGTAATCCCATATGATAGATTCCGTAACGGAGTCGATTATATCATGTCATATGGGATTACAAAGTTATTTATGCAGTTGGTATATCTAGAAAACTGGCCTGAAATTGCAAAATATTTTAGTTTTTCCTTGATTTATACACTAAACACTAATTGCATTCAAAATTTGAAGCTTCTATGTCTACTAGAAGTGCTTTAGATTTTTGATGATCGGTTTAAGAATTGGTGTATCTAGAGAACTGGACTGAAATTGCAAAATATTTTAGATTTTCCTTGATATATTATACGCTAAACACTAATTGCATTCAAAATTTGAAGCTTCTATGTCTACTAGAAGTGCTTTAGACTTTTGATGATCGGTCAGTCAGTGAGTGACAAAATTAAGAACTTTGACTAGTTATAATTCTTAATAAACTACTGGTTCAAATTGAATGAAATTTGAAAATACCATGTTTATACAATGCTTGCTTGGTAACTAGAAATACAGGCTTCTAGTTTAATCCACAACGAAGTTATAAGGGGTCGAAAATGGCCTTAACTGCTTCGAGAAAAGAATGGTACGGCCGTGTCGCTTTTATTTGCTCGACTTCCCGATTACTTTATTTAAAATTATTGATTTGAACATAACTAATATCATAAAATGTCATGATTTCATAAAAGCAATTCTTATGCCAATTCACATGTAGAAGCAACAAGAATAATGTAACCAGTATTTTGTAAAAATCTAATTGGAAATAGTGCCGTGGAGTTTCTTGCTTGTTCTTCTCCGTAGAGGCTTACCCGTTTTGGAACGAGCAACTATAGCTTCAGCTTTCGGACTAACTGACCGACTCCTTGACAATTCAAAAGTGCCGTAAATGGTCTAATTGAAATAAATGTTTTGACTTTGACTTTGAATACATAGGTAGGTCTCCTCACCGTTGAATGTTGATGCAAACCTAAGGCGACCTGCCCGTGGTCTTTTCAACACGCCCTCTACCCTCTTTCAAAAGTAATTTTGGAATACCTATAGTATTTTTATGTATGATAATTATTTACCCACGTTATAGTTATAGTACCTACCTAATCGAGACAAAATTAAACCCATGGAATAAGAACGTAGATACCGATACCTACATTAGCTGGTACATATTTTGGTTGAGGTATAATGCGAGTGCTATTACTTAGATAAATTTTCTAACTACCTATAATGAAAATATGAGTAGGTAAGTACCTAAGTACTTTTAATAACATATTCCGTAATTAAAGGCACCTAGATACTTGTAGGTCAGGACATCTAGGATTAGATACTGGATAACTGCAGTAGGCGAATAAATAGTCTTGATTTGTAATCAACAACGTTTATTAGTATTCTCGGAGTGTCATGAATACACCATCAATTTTTGTTTACCCTAAATCTGAACAGGGTTAATTATGGCTACTCATCATTTTGTCCAACGTTTATAAACTCAAACCTTGTGATCGCGAAACGACAAATCAGCTCTTCCATACCTCCTTTCTATGCTCACGTAAATCGACTAAATTTAAGGAACAATGGGAACAGCTGACTTTTTAATGAGCTTGAAGAGTAGGTACTCGGAGTCATTCGTGGATAAGTACGAATAAAGCTTAAGTAATACTAATAACATGCAAATGCATTCGATAATAGTTGCAAATTATTAAGTCTATTTTCACACTAGTGATGCAAGGAATATTTCGTATGCGCGTTAGCGAAATTCCTGACAATATTTATTCACATGAATTTTGTAAATGTCCGTCTTACTAAAATATGAACGTCTGAAAAATATTCAATGTAATCTCTAAATTGACTTGATTACGATCTGTTCCCTTTTTTTTTTTTTTTTTTTTTGAGGTGGTAAAAATCATCAAATGAGTCCTTCCGTCCTGGGTGGGGCGGAAGGGACTGTCAGACTTTTACTGACTAAAAAACCACCCTGTTCCTTCTGTTGCCCTTTACGTTCCGGGGCCACGGTATCCTGTTAAGACGTCCCGCAACACGATCTGTTCCCTCCGGCCGTTTTCGCAACTGAGTTTCGTAACCAGTTGCGAATAAAGAATAAAACTTACCTACACAGTTGCGATGGAAGAAAATGATTTCCTAATTCGCAACCAGTAGGTACCTAGCTAAGATAATGATTAAAAATTGTTCTAAAAAAATGAGGCCCGGTCGACGAAGCTACGCCACGCGGGGCTCGTATTTCAAGAATCCTAATTTCAAGAAGACAATTAGGTAGGTACGCCAAGTTATTATAATAACGGTAAAACATATACCCTTCAAAAAATATAATGTTATTTATAAGCAAGAAGAAGAATATTTTTGTTTTAAAGTTCAGTTTGTTAAGTTTTTATGTTTTTATTAAATTAAATGTATATGTTTTACCGTTAAACAGTTTTTTTTTAATGTTTAATAACTTGGCGTACCTATTTGGCGTAACTCAGTTGCGAAAACGGCCGGAGGGGATCTGTTAATACCTAGGTTAAAACAAACTTCCATTTCTTTCTTCAGATAAGCTTGTCATCATCATCATCTGCCTAGCCTTTTTCCAATTATGTTGGGGTCGGCTTCCAGTCTAACCGGAACCGGAATTCTCGGAATAAGATGCTCTAACTGTGATCAACGAGATGTGCGTGCAATTCGCGCGATAAAAAGTCAGCAAATATATGTATATAGTTAATCAACAGATATTCGAAATTGCATCATCTAGCGAATACTGATAAATTATATTAGTTACTTACATCACTAGCATCTACCTTATCATTGTGCCCGCTCTCTCGCGGGTCGCGGCGCGAAAACAGTGTAAATAGGGAGTTTAGCTGTAGGTACAGTACCCGGCGATAAATATTGCACATCGACCTTTATCATCCTAATTGTTTTAACAGCTCCTAAAGATACCGGACTGTTTGATATTTCGTGCGACAGAGATAACGTTCTACGAAGCCGAAGTCTCTTTCCAAAGGTCGATGTGCAATATTTATCGCCGGGTACTGTAGATGGTTACACGGCGCACGGTAGAGCTGTGTCAATTATGAACGATTGGATCATTTGACTCGGGGTGCGTAAAAATATTGAAGATTGCAATAATTCGTTTTCAATGATCCGGTTTACCAATCGTTAACAACCGACGGACCCATGAGATTACAATCATTCGTTTTCAATCATTCAATAATTAATAATGACGGGAATACTATAATGACCCGGGTCGTGCTCGTGGCATAAACCAACACTTGAGCGATCGGATCACTGAAAATGAACGATTGATTGTATCGATTGACGTAAGTGATTTGATATTGACGTAGCAACAATGTAGGTATACCGATCATAATTAGAAACATGCAACTTAAATAGGTACACACTTAGGCGCTCCACCCACTGCCCCGCGCCCCGTCGCGTAGCGCGGGATGGCAGATTTTACCGTTGTATGCAAGTATCTCAATTTATATAGAAATCACGCCTAGCACAACACACTGCCGACGCGGAAACGAGCGGGAAGGCGCACCGCGCGCAGATTCTGCCAATCTGCGCGGGAGCGCGGGGCGTGCCGCGGGATATGACACACCGGCTCCGCAGCCCCGGGCGTGATTTTATACTGCAAAGACGTTTGCACGATGGATTTCGACGTAGACAAATTTATTTAGCGCGAGGCCGTCGTAATCTGCTTCACCGCGCGGGGGAGCAGATTTCACCGCTAAGTAAGGCAGATCTGCGCCTCCGTCGCCGCGCGCGTTATCTGTCGCTCTGCTCACCGCGGCGCGGCGGGACGCATCTTCAGTGGGTGGAGCGCCTTAAGGTAGTTAAGTACCCTTCCTTTTAATTATCACTACATATTATAAAATAAAGTCGCTTTCCCTGTCTGTCTGTCTGTCTGTCCCTATATGTATATGCTTAGATCTTTAAAACTACGCAACGGATTTTGATGCGGTTTTTTTTTATAGATAGAGTGATTCAAGAGAAAGGTTTATATGTATAATACATGCACCCGTGCGAAGCCGGGGCGGGTCGCTAGTACAATAACAAACAGTTCTCACACAAAACAAATGTTAGGTCATGTTGACACTGCGCAGGTATTGGTAGGTAGGTATACATTTTAATTTTAACTTAGGTACTAAAGTACTAGAAAACAGTAAATTTTACCACTATTAGAAAAACAACGCAAAGTTTTTTTACTGCTCATAAACTTATATCATATTTCAATTGTGCAATTCTTAATCTCTTAGATTGAATTCTTAGTGAATGTAAATCGTAAAGCTTAAAAATACAACGAGTTAAGGACGTGTTCACAAAACAGACGACACAACATCGCACGCAACACTACATTGACACAGTGTATAATTTATAATACACACATACACAAACGCAAGAATACTGAGGAAATAATGAGTAACTAAACTGATTTTGATACTTAAGAATTTTGAATATTTTTTTGATGATTTTTTACTTATTTTTTTTAGTTGTGTGATGCTTTGGACTTGATGGAATAACGTATACTTTAGTGACAGCTACTGTGACTTCTACACGACTATAGTAAGATGTGCCGAGTTTGGGCCTATTTATGATGAGTCACACCTTCAGATCACTCCACCAAATCCGAAGATGACCTGAAGGCGTTCTTCTACTGAACCTTCTAAACGACAAGAGCAAAATATGTGGCAAGTTTAAGCTCGTTTTTTTGGGTTGTCAATAACAAATAATTATAATACAATAGGTCCACATCAAAATTTAAGATGGCGTCGACGAAGTTTGTTAACTTTTCGTCATGGGTGTAATTTCTTGATTTTCAGGGTCGCTAATAACAAATTTTTATTACGTTTAGATGTTATTTGACAAGAGCTTGGTAATTAAACAATATTTTAGACATTAAAAATGTATAAAAGCAAATTAAAGAGTCAAATCATTTATTTTAATTAGAATCTAGTTGTCCTTTCCAAAAGATAGTTTCATATGTGGAAGAATGGGTAAGAAATTCCAAAACTATTTTTTTTATCAAATAAGTTATTTAAGGATGATAAATAAATGTAAACATAATAACTGTTTTCTCTGTTTTGCTATTTGCACAGATTTGCAAAAGCTTTTTCAATCGTCTTGGGCTTTGGCATTTGAAACAACAATTCAATTTTAAAAGTTATACACTTACATATAAGCTAGCTCTCATGCAAAAGTTCTAGTCGCAGGACATTCCATCAAATCTGAAGTCACGATGAGAAAAATCTCACTATGACTCCAGATTTGACGGGATGACCGATTAAAAATCGTTCTTGGCGACCCCGAAAACCATGAAAATGACAGGTGCCTGAGGTGACTTCGAAAAGTCCTTGAATATCATAACTCCGAATGTTTATTATAACAAATCACATGACAATGAACACACGTTACCACGAAAACCTTACTGCCGAAATCATAAGATTTTGAATAACTCAATCACGAATTCATCAGAATAAAGCAATGGCCGACGAAGGCACGCATGCATTCACAGGGACGGGGCCCCAACAGGGCCAAACGCCTGCCGGGGTTGCGGGACGTCTTAATAGGATACCGTGGCCCCGGAACGTAAAGGGCAACAGAAGGAACAGGGTGGTTTTTTAGTCAGTAAAAGTCTGACAGTCCCTTCCACCCCACCCAGGGCAGAAGGAGTCATTTGATGATTTTTACCACCTTAAAAAAAAAAGGTTAAGTGATTTGTATTGGTGAATTTGAGGTTTGTTATTCAAGGTCGCATGACTTCGGCAATAAGGTTTGTAATACATTCGTTGTCAACGGATTCGTTATTGTAGACATTTGGGGTCATAATTTCGGTGTTGCACTTTTCATCATCTCGTTAAAGCACCCGAAAAGGCACCCATGACGAAAACTTAACAAATTACGTCGTCGCCATCTTGGATTTTTATTTTTTTCCCGCGTAAACCCGTAAAGTATCAAGAATTTTATAGTGCATTTTTATTTGTTTTTTGTTTTCATACAGCGATCTTTTTCGTCACGAACTCACGACCGGCTGTTGACAGGCGACATAGTGACTGCTCATGACGGCGCTCGGGCGCGGAATGACAGATCTCTCAGATTTTTTATGAAATAAATCTAGACAGTAGACAGTGACCGAATAAAATAACCCTTAATGCCACCCATTAAGATTCATGTGTTACAGCAAAATTTGTGAAAAATTTGACGAAACGTTTTCTTTCTTTCTGAGACTATTTATAATATTTTCATAAATATTTTATCGTACATTTTGAGATGACTATATCTGCTCCCCTTGGGAATTTTTGGGAAACAAAATGATGTACATAATACTATAACAAATGTAGGTACCTAAACTCAGCCTCGAATCGTCAATTTTGTGTCAAGAGGCTTTCGAAAATCGCTTTTACATTATTAAAAAACAAACATTTCAATGAAAAATATCTACGGTAGTGAGATAAAGAAGTAATCTATGTGTTGCATTATTAGTTACTTACGTTTGCTTTGGTTTAATTTTATCCAAAATATCTCCCGAAAAACAGCTTATTTTGACAGATTTGCAAACGCGTCCTTAAATCGAAAAATAATATAATTGCGAAATCCTAACTAATAGGTATTATAAATGCGAAAGTAACTCTGTCTGTCTGTCTGTCTTTTCTTCACGCCTAAACTACTAAACCGATTTGTGTGAAATTTGGTACAGGGTAAGGCCTCTTGTCCACGACACGGTTTATTAGCCGTACGGCGCGTTAGCCGTACGGTTGAAAAAACGTGCTAGCTTGTACATGACACGGCAAAATCACCGGGCGAGACATTGGCTAAGTACGGGCTAGTAGCGCTTTTTACGCGGGCTGTGTAAGACGTGCTGCGTCATGAATTTTCTTACGAAAAAAAAGATTATCGTTGCTTATTACATACTTACATAGGAAACGGAAAATAGAAAAAAAAAAGGGAAAGAAGGTTTTGGATACATCCGATTTTAGAAAAAAGGGAGGAATATGGCGCATTTCATACACTTGTCAAGAATCAAATGAGAGAAGATGAAGACAAGTTTTGCAATTATTTTAGAATGCAGAAAACTACACACATCAAAAGTGTCTAGGGATCAACATCCCTAACATTGATTAGGGATGTTGATCCCTAGACACTTTTGATGTGTATACATTCGACAACTTGCTCCAAAAATTATCCCATATTACAAGCCTTTTTTGAATCAATGTAATTAATAATTCTTGATTTATTTATGCTCATTTTATAAAAAAAATCTGGAATCAGCGTATGTAAACCGTCACGAAACCGTGCTTGGTGAAAATCACACTGGTGAAAATCACGCCGTGCGTAGACGCGGCGCGCCGAGGGGGACGCACGGTGCATACGGCGGCGTAACCGTGCCGTGGCGCCACCGTGCACGTCTACAAGCATTCATTAGTGATCCATACAACACTGACGACCGTGCCTACACGCGGTGAATTAACCGTAGATTTTCACGGCGATAAACCGTGACGTGGACAAGAGGCCTTAGGCCTCTTGTCCGGCGTGATTTTCACCAGTGTTGTATGGCAGTCTATCGGGGTGTGTCGACGGCGCCAGACGTAAGCACGGTTTCGTGACGGTTTACATACGCTGATTCCAGATTTTATAATAAAATGAGCATAAATCAAGAATTATTAATTACATTGATTCAAGAAAGGCCTGTAATATGGGATAATTTTTGGAGCAAGTTGTCGAATGTAGTTTTCTGCATTCTAAAATAATTGCAAAACTTGTCTTCATCTTCTCTCATTTGATTCTTGACAAGTGTATGAAATGCGCCATGTTCCTCCCTTTTTTCTAAAATCGGATGTATCCAAAACCTTCTTTCCCTTTTTTTTTTCTATTTTCCGTTTCCTATGTATGTAATAAGCAACGATAATCTTTTTTTTCGTAAGAAAATTCATGACGCAGCACGTCCTACACAGCCCGCGTAAAAAGCGCTACTAGCCCGTACTTAGCCAATGTCTCGCCCGGTGATTTTGCCGTCTCATATACAAGCTAGCACGTTTTTTCAACCGTACGGCTAACGCGCCGTACGGCTAATAAACCGTGTCGTGGACAAGAGGCCTAAGTGTGAACCCCAACAAAGGACATAGGCTACTTTTTATTCGACTTCGACTTCGTCTGCGTCCGCGATAACCGACATATACCGGGCAAAAGCTAGTATAATAATATAATTGATAATAATAATAATTGCCTTCTTACGAAAAAATACTTAAGTGTGATTCCAATAGAATGTCTACGAAAATCAAAAATATTAAATAACAATTTGTACATCAATAAAACTCACAAAAGCTTTTAAAAGATGTCTAAGAGTTGTACGACTATGTTTATAATATAGGTAATTCAATTTGTTTCACCTCTAGTCGCTTGTTTCATGTGACCTTTCCTTGACCTTGACAGAGGCGTGTGAATGTCATTCAAATGAAATAGGCATTTAGTTACACATAATTATTGTTGTACCTATTATAATTCACTCAAAAGTTAGAGTTTTACTCCTTCTCTAAACTTATAGCACACACGCTATTTTTATAATTTTTAATATATTTAAGGCTATTTGGTGGCTTTATCAGTGCCTATTCCTTCCGTCCTTGGAGCTCATCTCATTATATCTACTTATATAAATATATTTATAGACAAAACATATATATATAATATAATACTACAAATTATATTTGTCTAAAATAAGCATGCGTTTTATTTACTGAATGTTCACACGTGCGTTGAAAAACGTCGTAGGTATGTTTATGTAGCATCAGTAAACAATATTATATTATACTATGTATAATACCATGAAGCAGTTAAGTGCTCGATGGAATGTATTTATTTAGAACAAACGACAAGTATTGTTTGGTCAAAATGGAACATTTACAGGAAGGAAAGTTTGAATAGGCTCTCGAGGGAAAGTACCACAAAAATTTAGAAGCTCATGAAAAGAGAAAATCATGAAATAAAAAATAAAAAAAAACTTGTATTATACATATACCATTCCATATGCCAAGGGACTTCTTACTTTTAATATTACTAAATGAAAATACTCGGTCCTTTGTGTCATCGAAATATAGGATGTCCATTTTTTGATTCATAAACATTCGAGTAGATTCGATTCCTAGATCAGGCGAGTTTATAACATGTTAAAATGCAGTTGTAGTTACTTTAAAATAATTGCCTTCCTTTCAGAAAAATTCCTTGCTTCAATATTCTTTCTCTCTGGAGCCTATACCAACATGAACCTTGTATACTTAATACTTAGGGTACTTAGCCATCACGGCCAAAATAAACATTACTAAAGTATATATTGAGAACAAGCAGAATAAGCCTCTCATCGACACTAAACTATTTTTTTACTCAAATACTTGAGGTTTGAATGATTAACTTAATAAAAGCTTTTAAAAAATAATACATACTAAAACATTCACTGACGCTCTGTGCGTGGGTAGATACGGCCGGCAGCCGAGATTTAAACCAACGGCTGCTGGACACGATATCTAAAATAATAACCAGAAGTGTGGTTGGACGCAGTTACTATAATAAGGCATCCCGATTAGGAGCGGTTAGCTTAGAACTGCGACCAACCGTCAAACGAGTGAGGGCAACTCGGGCAACTCCCTCGTTTATGGCAGCGCAGGCACTCCCTTTGATAAATAAGGGATTTTGATGGTGACAGGACACTTGCGGGATGGTCATTCACATTTGTAGACAGCAGCTTAAGATGCGGCTGTGGCAGCAAACATGTTTTGTGGTGTATATTGAAATTATTGAATACAACACGCAACGAAATCCACACCAAAGCTGTCACAGGTTAGTTTGAAATGGTTGCTGGGGTACCTAAAGGTTACATTGTTGCGTCCCATGAGCCACCAGGAGGTAGGTGTCGTTTCGTGCATATTGCCTGATGCCTAATTCATCAGCAGTGTTAAATACAACTGCAAAATAAATTTATTTTAGAATTCAAGGCGAGGTAATACTAGGTAGGTACAAAAACTGAAGCCATATGATCAGGATTATATCCTGATAATATCATATTTCGCTTTTATAGAATTATCACAAATAATAATGACTGATGTAGGTTATCCGTATCAGTAAAGGAGCAAAAGGTCTATTTCACACGATGCACGATAACGAGATCTCCATGGCTCGTACACGTCCATTGGTAATCTAGACTAGCACATAGACCGTTACTAACATGTATACAGGTAGTGACTAGTTTGTGTTCACACACGTTGTGAGCAGTGGCCCCTCTTTACCGCGTTATTTTGCGCAGAGGTTTGTGGCGCTATAACTGGACCCCTACCAGTGTGAACAGGCGATGGTTCTTGACGTGTGTGGTGACGCGGGGCAATGTGCTGAGGCCATCGTTGGCGCCAAGATGGCGGTTCTCTCTCATGATGCGTCTGCGCTGGCTGTTGCGAGGCTCCTGTGGGTGTCTCAGCATCGTGTAGCGGGACATTTCTCGAGGAAATCTGTTAAATTTACATAATTATGTATTAATCTATAATATGTGGAAACGTCGGGAAATCTTTAGCCTTTGGGTAACTCGGAAAAGCAAAAGATGGTATTGGTTTACAATGGTTTTACTTCTGTTAGCTTCACTTTATATAATTACACTAGCACTCTCCCCGCGACTTCGTTCGCGTGATTTTTCTTACGGATCCCTATTTTTTAGATAATAAAATATAGCCTATAGCACTCAGTGATAACGTAGCTTCCAATTTGTGAAACAATTTTCAAAATCGGTTCATAACTTCCGGAGATTACCCCCTACATACAAACTTACAAACAAATGTTACCTCTTTATAATATTACTAGCTGACCCGCCGCGACTTCGTTCGCGTGGTATCCTACACTACCAATACTCCTACCCTAACCCTGCCTTACCCTACCCCCTACCCTACCCTACTCCCTACCCTACCCCTACACTACCCCTACCCTAACCCTACCCGACCCCTACCCTACCCCTACCCTACCCCTACCCTAACCCTACCCTACCCTACCCTACCCCTACCCTACCCCTACCCTACCCCTACCCTACCCCTACCCTACACCTACCCTACCCCTACCCCTACCCTATCCCTACCCTACCCCTACCCTACCCTAACCCTACCCTACCCCACCCTACCCCTACCCTTCCCCTACCATACCCCTACCCTACCCCTACCCTACGCCTACCCCACACCTACCCTACCCCTACCCTACCCCTACCCTACCCTACCCTACACCTAACCTACCCCTACCCTACCCCTACCCTACCCTACCCCTACCCTACCCCTACCCTACACCTACCCTACCCCTACCCTACCCCTACCCTACCCCTACCCCTACCCTACCCCTACCCTACCCCTACCCTACACCTACCCTACACCTACCCCTACCCTACACCTACCCCTACCCCATATTTTCTCACCTTCAAACCTTCCCTAGACCTCCACGAACATTTCAAAACTAAAATCAGCTAAATCGGCCCAGCCGTTCTCGAGTTTTAGCGAGTTTACACCTTGGGTCCGAAAAACCCAAATATCTTACGGACCCCTATTTTTTCTTAAATAAAATATAGCCTATGTCACTCGCAGATAATGTAGCTTTCTAATGGTGAAAGAATTTTTAAAATCGGTCCAGTAGTTTTTGAGTTTATCCATTACAAACAAAAAAACAAACAAAAATACAAAGTTTTCCTCTTTATAATATTATACTAGCTGACCCGCCGCGACTTCGTTCGCGTGGTATCCTGCACTACCAATACTCCTACCCTAACCCTGCATTACCCTACCCCCTACCCTACCCCTACACTACCCTACCCTACCCCTACACTACCCCTACCCTACCCCTACCCTACCCCTACCCTACCCCTACCCTACCCCTACCCTACCCCTACCCTACCCCTACCCTACCCCTACCCTACCCCTACCCTACCCCTACCCTACCCCTACCCTACCCCTACCCTACCCCTACCCTACCCCTACCCTACCCTACCCCTACCCTACCCCTACCCTACCCCTACCCTACCCCTACCCTACCCCTACCCTACCCCTACCCTACCCCTACCCTACCCCTACCCTACCCCTACCCTACCCCTACCCTACCCCTACCCTACCCCGACCCTACCCCTACCCTACCCCTACCCTACCCCTACCCTACCCCTACCCTAAACCTACCCTACCCCTACCCTACCCTACCCTACCCCTACCCTACCCCTACCCTACCCCTACCGTACCCCTACCCTACCCCTACCCTACCCCTACCCTACCCCTACCCTACCCCTACCCTACCCCTACCCTACCCCTACCCTACCCCTACCCTACCCCTACACTACCCCTACCCTACCCCTACCCTAACGAACGAACATTTCAAAATCAAAATCAGCTAAATCGGCCCAGCCGTTCTCGAGTTTTAGCGAGTTTACACTTTACACCTTGGGTCCGAAAAACCCAAATATCTTACGGACCCCTACTTTTTCTAAAATAAAATATAGCCTATGTCACTCGCAGATAATGTAGCTTTCTAATGGTGAAAGAATTTTTAAAATCGGTCCAGTAGTTTTTGAGTTTATCCATTACAAACAAACAAACAAACAAAAAAACAAAAATACAAAGTTTTCCTCTTTATAATATTAGTATAGATTATATTATATTATATTATATATATATTATAGAGAGAGAAGAGATATATAGTACCTTAGATTATAATAATCTAAGATTAGTATTTATAGATGATAAAAACTTAAAAAAAAACATCAAATATAAATAATTTACATAATAATTATATTATTCTGAATTCTGAATCGGACTCTTCTAACACGACAATATCTTTTTCGTAAATGGATTTATTCATTTTTGTCAACATATCGTTAGGTCTGAAATCAACACAGTTTTTGTTATTTCTATTGATTGATTGCTGAGTGGTACACGGTATAATATCTTTTCACCTTGACGGTAGATTAACACCAGATCGCGGTGCTCCTACGGTAGGCGGGTACAGCCAGTGTGAGGCATGCGCAGCGCACGGCGCTCACCGCGTGCTTCGCAATGTGTGGACGTTCATATTCGACCTGAGCATGCGCTAGTTTTATTTTTAACCGACTTCAAAAAAAGGAGGAGGTTATCAATTCGACTGTATTTTTTATAATGTTTGTTAGCTCCTTACTTGCGACTGGGTGAACCGATTTTCATGATTATTTTTTTATTTGGAAGCTGGTGCTTCCCGTGTGGTCCCATTGTCACCATTTCAATATCTGATGATGAACTTCGGAGATATGGAATGGAACTCCTCACAGAATCACAGCAGCAATATCGTAACAAGTGAAATTGCTTTGTTTATACGTGTAGTCGATGACTGACTGAAGGAAAAGGGGGGGGGGTACGTCAACCCCCCTCCTACCAGTTTCCAAAATTTCAAACATTAATACACAAGCACTAAAAAGTGAAAAATAAAAAGCTTTTTCACAAAAAAAGATAACCGCCTTCATAAACTACTTACAAAATAAAAATAACTTTAGTTTTGGAAGTCGGTGGCAATACTTACCTACATAACAAAAAACAAAACCAAAGCCGCCGACTTCCAAAACTAAAGTTATTTTTATTTTGTAGTTTATGAAGGCGGTTATCTTTTTTGTGAAAAAGCTTTTTTTACTCGAAGTAAACTTATATCGAGGCGTGCGTTGCGAGGCGTGCGCGGCGCATGCCTCGTAATATCTGTATCCGCCTTAAGTAAAGTCACATTCAACGTTTACCGTGCCTCTGAGGTAAAACCTAAGATATACAGACTGAATGCCTTGAGCTCCGAAAATAACGATATTCTCAGAACGATACTCGAGCATAGATCTCACACTGCGAGTGGTACATCTTATGCCGGCTGTACACATTGGGCCAAGGTGTTGGGCCAAAAATGATGGATTGGCAAGATTGCTGTTCACACATTGGCTCACATTGGCTTACTGATCATTCTGCATTGGCGCTTCAAAGATGGACGTAGTTCTTGCAGCCGCGGCAATTTTAAGTTGGCGGCAGTGATGGGCAAAAAGTAATTAGATTAATAATTAAAAATTACAGTTACATTATAATTAGTAATTAAAATACTTTGTAACAGATTACTTAAGAAACTAATTGCAATGAGTAATGAGTAACTAATAAAAGATTTAAAACTATATAATGATTGTCAGAATTTTTTTGTTTTAATTGTGTTTCATTTTCGTATTTCTCAGAAATGTGTGCCTAATTACTTTTTATCAGATTTCTAGGTAATCTGTTACAATGTAATTAGATTACATTTTAATCAAATTATTATGTACATAATTCAATTATTAATTGTATTACTTAAGTAACTAGTTACGCCCATCACTGGATGGCGGCGCCGGTGTGGACAAGCAATGAGGTTTTACAATTCATAGAATAATTGTATCGACATGAAGGAATAATTTGGAATCCACGGCATGAACTACATAAATAATTATACGCATAATTAAACGCACTGTATAAATAAATTGCCGCGGCTGCAAGAACTACGTCCATCTTTGAAGCGCCAATGCAGAATGATCAGTAAGCCAATGTGAGCCAATGTGTGAACAGCAATCTTGCCAATCCATCATTTTTGGCCCAACTCGTTGGCCCAACACCTTGGCCCAGTGTGTACAGCCGGCATTAGGATTCACTGCTTGGGCTTTGACGCCCAATAACGCCACATTCACTCTGTGTGCTACATCTGCGTGATCTGCGTCAACAACTCCCTGGTATGTGATAACTGAGCCTAGGTATCTAAATTTATTTATTTGTGGCACAGGGGCATTATTTATTTATTTTATAGTAATAATATGTTAAACATAAATATGGTGGTGGTGTGGTTGGTTTTCGCTGGCTTTCCTGTAGACCCTTTTTAAGATATACAATTCTATAATAAGTACATTATTTTGATCAGATAGATCGTAAGGTTTATTCAGCTTATGGCATGTTTTATTTTTCGGCGACTTGATTGCAAAATATTGTTTTTAAATATAGTGACATAAAAACATAATGAGGTTTTATTACATACTAGCGACCCGCCCAGGCTTCGCACGGGTGCAAAGAAGTCCAAATTTATGCGGAGCTTCCGCATAAATTTGGACTTCTGCATCCGCATCCGCATCCGCAATAGTCAATGCGGATTTTCATGCGGATGCGAATGTAAGTAATACAAGTTGCGACAAGAAACGACGCGTTTGTTGTGGTGCATCATTTTTGTTTATTGTAAAGTAAATAAATCATAACGTGTTTGTTTGTGCTGTGGATTACTTCGTATAGATCGATTTTGAATGTTATTGTGATACAGAGATCATTGTGTGTACTTAATAGTTGTTTATTGGGAAATCGTCAGGTAGGTAAATGCCATTATGTTACACCGGTAATACGTTTTATTGTACGTAAAGTTTATCATTTTATAACAATATTCTTTATTTTTCCAGCGAGGTTCCCGTTATTGTTAAATTATCTAACAAGTTAATTAACTATGTCACCACCGACACAAAGTGTTATATGGAATTATTTTGAAAAAAATGACTGATTCTGCCAGGGCCATCAAGTTTCGTCAGAAAGCCATGCTTAAAAAACGACTTGCTATGATGTTAGATTCGTCAAGTGAAGATGAAAGTCAAGAAGTACCAGAAAATGGTAGCACTGAAGCTGTACTCAAAAAGGAATTACTTTCTTGGGTGCCCTCTATCTGGCAGAAACTTGTTTCTCCGAAACCTATTTGGCATAACTCACTTGGCATAAACTTTTTTAAACGAACATTGTTAAGGTATAAAAAATATTTAATATAATTGTTTTTTGGCCTAATGTTTTTATGTCCGAATTTAAAATGGGATACTTTTAAGATGGCAGAATTGTATTGGGCATAATTACCTTTGTCAGAGTTACAATTTTGCATAATTTCGTTTAGCATAACGTTTATTTAGAGCGCCGATTATTTGGCATAATTTGACTTAGCATACTACGAAGATCACAGAATTTCAATAGAAATAATTTTATTAGTCATATTGAAAAAAAAATGGGTACGAATTTTTTTTTTACTTTTGGCCCCAGAAGTCCGACTTTGGGACATGAGGAGCGTAGGCCGAAGGCCGGCGGAGCTCCGACGACATGGCTGACGGGAGATAGGGCGGCAACTTTTTTTTTTTTACCGCCCAGAGCGACCATCTGTTGATATTATGATTAATTATGGCCCCAGAAGTCCGACTTTGGGACATGAGGAGCGTAGGCCGAAGGCCGGCGGAGCTCCGACGACATGGCTGACGGGAGATAGGGCGGCAGCTTTTTTTTTACCGTCCAGAGCGACCATCTGTTGAAATTATGATTATTTATTATTATTATGGATATAAAATATATGCCAAAAGATGATTCTGGTTGTGAACTTTCTACGATATGATGGTTATACTTATTGATTATTATGGATATGAAATTTATGCCTAAAGATGATTCTGACTTACAAAATTATGGGTTTCGGTGTATGGTAAATGAGTGTATGCCAAACGATTTTCTGCGAAAAGAGGTTTATGCTACCCGTTGCTATGCAAAATAAAATTATGACGTAAAAAGTTCTGCTATAAAGGGTGGACCCTACTTTCTTACCGCGCTAAAAAAGAGTCAATGTAGATGAAAATCCTCTTAAGTGGTGGAGTGTTAATCGACAGGAATTTAAGATATTATCACCGATAGCACGAAGATTTTTCTCCACTCACCAGGCAGTGTTCCTAGCGAACAATTATTTAGTAGCGCCGGTTTAATTTACGAACCTCTGCGTAACCGCCTTGAATCAGAAAAGGCGGCAATATTACTCTTTAATAAGTATAATTGCTCTATGTAAATTTTAACTTCACTTCCTAAAAAATTATTAAAAATTGGAGCATTATACTTAATACTAATTTTCATTAATAAAAATGTTAATAATTACTTTATCATTGTTTTAATTCTTTATTCATATACCTACTATATTTATATAAGATCTTAAACATCCGCATCCGCGGATGTGAGCCTTCAAAAATCTGCATCCGCATTCACATCCGCGGATGTGAAAAAATCAGCATCCGCAACATCCCTGATACACACACACAGCCACAGTTTTAGTAGTTGCTGATATAAGCAGCTGTGACAAACAGGCAAACAAATGAAGTCACCTCTTGAAGAGTTCGTCATTTAGCATTATGGTGCAGATTGGTAATAGGAACAATGATTGTATAATTACCTGACCACATCAAACTTATGAGCACTGAGTCTGTAAGAAAAATCATCATCTTCACCTCCCCAGCCTTCAAATCTATTAGAAAGTCCATTAACAGCCACAAGTTGTTCAGATTTGACAGCAAGTACTCCTCCGGCTAAGTAACTGTAGGGGAGCACAAATCGGAACTTGTCGATGCTAGCACTCATGTGCCGCGGGTCGTTGGTGCAGGCATACAGGTTGCTCTCATCCAGAGGCAGCAGATCCACATCATGCAGGATGAGGCACGGAAATTTTTCTCTGATTGCTGTCTTTGCTCCAACGTTCAGTAGAATACCTTTGTTGAAAATCTTCTCATCTTGTTGCTCTATTAAGTATATCCTAGAAGAGTTTAAGAGTGTCATTATAATAAAATTGCATTATTAACTTACTCTTCAGATTTAAATCTGTTTGAATAGACGTAAAGTGTGCATGTAGCTCAATATTCAATGATTGATGTAATATACTTTGAAGACAAAATCATAACTATTTTATTATAACAGATTTGACAACACTTACTTGTAGTGTATGTTTTGTTTCCTTAGAAAATTATGGATATATGGAAGGAATATGTCTAGTTGACTCTGTCTGTTCCTGTATGCTACTATTAGAGCAACACTGAACTTTGGATTGCAGTGTTCAGGAACATAGCTGCCATTCACTAAACCCTTTGCTGAGAAATCATCAAATTTCTGTGGCACTTGCCAATTATGTAGAGAGTTTGTACTTTTAAGTATTTCATCATAGTGACAATCTGGTTTAGATTTCTGGAGCACTAGTTTTGGTGTTATCTGCTTGTACAGTTGGGTTTCTAAGACTTCGGCAGGTAGATGTGGGTAGTTGTATACACCGTATGTTACAATGAAGTGAATAATTGCCTTGAAAATTAGTATACAAAATATGCAAGTAATTACACGAAGTTGAAGTATCCTGGAAACAATCACACAGTTGGACTATCATAGTTTTAAGTTACACAACCCTCTGACCTGTGATCTGTACTTCTCCTAAATATTTTTCTATAAAATAGGTCTACAAAATTATTAAGTTTGTAATAAACATCTTGAAGATTATTTTTTATGTGTTTACAGGCAGCTGTCAGCTGTGGGTAAGGCAAGAGCAGGTCAAAGGGATGTCTGATCCCGAGAATTACTTACAATAGCTCTTTGATAAGCAGTTAATTAATAAAAGCAAAAGCAAATGTAGGTACCACACCAATTAAGTTTTAACTTACCTAGTTTTTAATGAGCGTTTAGGCATTATAGAAATATACTGTGACTTAAGTTAATCATTCCAATCTCCGTGTGTCTGAAATAAATATATCATGTAGCACTATAAAAGCACTGCTTCTGTGTTGTAGTAGTCGGCACGTTTACGGAACATAAGTACAAAATTTAAAATCATAATTATGTGTAAACTTTCAATAGTTATGTTTGTAAATACAGATATTATCTCCTTCTTTCATTCTTGAACACTGAATTCATAAAAAATTAAAAAAGAAAGACATTCCCCTTTGTTAATAATAACCTAATAAGTATCCTAATGTCAGAACTTAATCTAATGACAATGACGTGTTCGTTCAATAATGGTTAGAGAGGTTAATATTGGCACTAGAGGTGGGACGTGGGTACTGGAACAGGTTTTTGGAAGGATGCGAAGAGACTAGTTCCGTACACAGCAAATAAACGTGTCTCGAGTATTTAGGCTTACGGCGGCCTATAGGTTGCGTTACTAGTCGCGTGACGCGAACTTGTAACACTTACTTGAGTTCGGTCGGTTTCAGAGACATCTTCGGGACGCGTTCGGCTCGGTACTCGAAACTGCGATTTCTCACATGAACTATGGTGTATATAGTGTATGTGGCAACGTGCGTACCACAATAACTTCAGTTTAAAATGCTACTTTATATTAACTGAAACTAGGGTCATTGTGTGTTATTGTTAGTTTCCAAAAAATGTTTTTCGAAAAATATTTATGCAGTATTTGGTTTTTTAATCAAATCGAAAAAAAAAAAAAATCGAATCGAATCGAATCGTAGATGAGGCGAAAGGAGTATGTAAGGATCGTAGCAGGTGGCGTTCTGTGGTTTCTGCCTACCCCCATGGGAAAAAGGCGTGAGTTTATGTATGTATGTATGTAATCAAATCCGTTGACCAAGTGCCAAGAGAAGTCTTTTTATAAGATTTAATAAGTGTATGTCCCACATTCAATGAATTTGAAATACTCTACACTCAAGAAAAAATGTCAATTTAAGGTGAACGCAGACTTGGCCGCACCGCACGCGCCGCAGTCTTCGCATTCGAATTCATTATATGAAGTTCTATGCAACCTCGCACACCCACCCGCGTCGCAGTCGCCGCAGTCCCTGAAACGACCGAACTCCCCAAGCCGCAGCTGATGACGTCACCAACGCCGGCCCGCACGCAGCGAACGCTGCGGCTAGCGCGGCGCGGATGACGTCATTCGCAATTTATATTACAAACTGTGTGAAAGAAATCAAGTGCGAAGCGTGCGCCCGTGCGGCGATGGGAACGACTGCAGTGACTGCGGTGCGGATAGATGTGCGAGGCCATCAACAAAGAGCGATGACTGCGGAGACTGCGGAGACTGCGGTGCGGCCAAGTCTGCGTTCACCATTACTTGGGACTTTGGGACGCCTAAATACGAATAGTCCGGTCAAATTAGACATTCGAAGGTGCATAAAGTCCCATCAAGCTGAAAATCAGTAAAATTGTTCAAAACATAATTATAAATAATATTTAAAAGTTCCCCATCATTTCCGTGTATGGAAAAAATGTTATTCAAGGTCAAAGGTCAAAAAAATGAGTTTTACGCGATTTTCATCAAAACGGTAAGTTTTATCATAAAAGTACCTTAGACAAAAATTGTAGATCATAAAATTATCTATAAAAATGTATCAATACTTTTTTCCTACGAGCCACCATTTCGGAGATATAACGATTCAAAAATTTAATAAAAGTTGTTATTATATCGTCATAATATGCACACGTTCTTCTTCTTCTCCTGCTTGAATGCAAGTAAATTGCGTCAATAGCGATGTTTCGCATGACACTTCATCGGAATCAAACGAACCCTCCATTGTTTGTGATTCAACATTAGAGCACGACCGGCCTTGACAATTTGTGCATGCCAGAGAACAAAATAGTCCGACTTTTTTGCAACCACATTTAGCACTGCATCCGTTTTTGCAGTTGCAAAAAATTGTGTTTGGTGGCTCGCAGGAAAAAAGTATTGATACACTTGTATAGATAATTTTATGATCTACAATTTTTGTCTAAGGTACTTTTATGATAAAACTTACCGTTTTGCTGAAAATCGCGAAAAACTCATTTTTAGGACCTTTGACCTTAAATATTTTTTTTTCCATTCACGGGAATGATGGGGAACTTTTAAATATTATTTATAATTATGTTTTGAACAATTTTACTGATTTTCAGCTTGATGGGACTTTATGTAACTTCACTCTCATTTTTTGGTCTAAATTGACCGGACTAGAATGGAACTTGTCTTTGGAACAAGTTTTTAACGGATGCATACTTCTAAAGCTTAATACGCACCTACCTTACCTTGTACGTCTCATCTCTAAATTAGCACCTGGCACCATGATCGGCACGTTTTCACATTAGATTACGGCAACGCCACGGCTTAACAACGGCTCTACGCTGGGGAGGAACACTAACTTTTTATCACGAAAGAGGGCGTATTGATCGACTGTACCGTGTTTTGACGTAAGAACTGTCAAATCGTATGGATATTTGTTTTTAATAAAGTTTGTCGTTCCTATTCTTAATAATTTGAGCAGAAATGCCTCAATGTAGTGCATTAAATTGTAAAAATAGGGGAGTCCATTTATTTCCGAAATAAAAAAAATATAATAAAATAAAAAAGTCAGCACCAAAGTTCTGGTTCCGATCGTACGATTCCAACCTACAAAAAAGAACAGAAAAGTTACCGAAGTACTTCAAGAAAACAAAAAAAAGCTGTGAATCAAATCATAACCTTAAATATTTTATGTGTTTACCTTTCAATCAGTTGAGCCTTTTTGCCAGTAGTGACGCGTTTTTTTTTCGAAGCTCAACTTTTAGTTGAGGAATCGTCATAAACGAGTACATTATAATCAAAATATCACGTTTAAATCGCGAAAATAGCAACCACACTCCTGTCACGGAAAATAAACAAGGTACAGTTGATCGCAGCGCCATCTACGATTATTTTTGAGTGTGGCTCCCCATTTCCCAAGTTTAGGGCGCATACACATAGAACGTCCGATTTCACAGGATCCTTTTTAACTGATCTGTCGCTACTGGAGGTAATATTCACACAGCATTTACAGGACCGATTTTAACTGATTCGTCGCTAGTGGATGTCGGATCGGTATTTTTTTACTGGATCCGGAATACTATATTCTGTGTGAACTCGCTCAAACAACTACATACGCTAATAACATAATACGTTTAAATGGGCCTGTAAATCGGACGTTCTATGTGTACGCGCCGTTACGCAGCGGAACGGGTTTATTACTTTTTGGATAATAGCCTTTTGGCACCATACAAAATTTTAAATTCCAGCTCTCAAGTACCGCGCTCGCTTATGGTAAACTCCCTTGGTGGGGAGGCCAAGATGCTAAATAGACCAATTTTCCCCCCAAGGGGAAGAAAATTGATATTTCGGGTCTTGCCGTAGGCCTGACCTCTGAGATTACCTCTTCTATTTACGTTCACGAGTGGGTGTGTGCAATCTATCCCGTTCCTCCCTAATAACCTACCTATCGCTGTCTCTTTCTCATGCTGTGCTTGACGGCTAGCTAGAGTCCGTACAACGGACCGTACAACGGTCCGTTTCTTCAGTACCTTATCGATCAGCCGGCAAGAAATTGCCTAGGTCAGGCCTACGGCAAGACCCGAAATGGGCGGATTTTTTAAAAAGTGTACCTTAAGTTTTCATGATGTCCCTTAGATTTTTGTTTTACTCACGTCATTACAAAACACTAATATTTTTTAACGTCACATGATAGAGCATATGTTTGGTAGCATAGCCGTGATTTTTTTTTCATTGTTTTTTAGTTAATTGATCATTTTTCAGTGCAATATAATTACTAATCAGCAGGTTTTTGCCATGTCCCCTCATCTCGTAGTAACATAAAAAGTAGCATAATATACTACTCAAAACAAAATAGGGCCCACCACGTTTTTAGGGTGAAATTAAAAAGTATTAATGTTTATCATGTTTTTATGGACAGACGTGTTTAGGCTAGGTTTTAAGAAAGTGTTTAAACGTAATCAATATCTAAAGTTGTTAATTTTTTTCTAAATCAAACACAAAAACACTTTTTAGGAAAATTGTAGCAAAATAATGAGAAAAGTAAATTTCACTTTTCACAATTTTTTTGGTGCCTGTGGCTTGAGCGATGTTGTGTTTAGAAGAGAGTGGGGCCTCCTCTACTCCGTATGCACTCGCTGAGCCTATCAGGTACACTTTTAATCAGATGGGTATCGTTTTGTTCCAGTATTCGTTACAACAGACTTTTACGCGCATTTATAAGCTCCTGTAGACTATTCACTCGACTGTTGTTCTCTTTGAGGCTTCTATTCAGTTGATCCCATAAATATGCAATGGGATTGAGGTTGGGACTGACGCAGGCCATGGCAAAACCGGGATACTGGTGTCAGAAAGAGCTCTTTGTGTAATACGGGCCGTATGTGGACTGTGGACAAGCCTTATCTTGCATAAAACCAAAACCAGAACCCACTCTTTGTGAAAATGGAATAATATGAAGTCAGACTCCTCGCTCACTATAACTGGTAGCAGTTACAGCACCCTCATTCAGAATTACCAGCTCTGTTTTGCACGCCAAGCGAATTTCCGCCCACACTGTAACACTTGAACCCCAAAAACTGTCTGTTCTATGGATGCATGGTTCCGTAAAACGTTCGCTTTGTTTTCTCCACACTTGTATTTGTTTGCTATCACTATAAAACTTGACCTTACATTCGTCTATAAAGAGTATCGCACCAAAGTTAGCCTTGGTCCAGTACAAATGTTGGCGAGCGTATCTTAAACGCTCTGCATGATGAGCCCTTGTCAGTTTAAGTCAAACAGCACATACTCTGAAACATTGGCCATCTTCGTGGAGTCGATTATGAATGATTTAATCACTGACTTGTGTACCATTTGATTGCCACAATCGGGTTTGTAAAGCCCGGGCGGTTAAAATATTCTCCCGACGTGCAGTTAACCTGATATAGCGATCTTCAGGAGCAGTTGTAGTTCTAGGACTTCCCTTCCTAAGACTCCTAGCTACACTCCCGATTTTCTGGTACCACTCCTACATGTTTCGGATAGCTCTTTGCGACACATCAACATGTATTGCTACAGACCTCTGAGATTTTTCCCCTGAAGCAGGATAACTGCTCTCGCTGCGGTTTCCATGTCCTTATGACGTCCAGAACCAGCCATAATAATCATTATTAACATAAAATTCAAACAAAACTGTTCAAGAAAGCAACGATTTACAAAAACAACTACAGTCACATTGAGAACACAAGTAAAAGAATTTGTGCAATTTACGTTCTTTCAAGCACATTACTTTTTCCGACTTCTCACTTGAATTAAACCCTCAAGTTTTCGTTCGAAACATTGATAAAGACTCACAAACAAGTCAACTACATAATCTAATGCTTCATTTTGCTAATCAGTATCTCTTGAATAATTCTAAGACAAAAATTGAAAATAAGTAGTGGTGGGCCCTATTTTGTTTTGAGTAGTATAGTCAAAGTCAAAGTCAAAACATTTATTTCAATTAGACCATTTACAGGCACTTTTGAATTGTCAAGGAGTCTGTCAGTTAGTCCGAAAAATGAAGCTAGTTGCTCGTTCCAAAACGGAGGTAGGCCTCTATGGAGAAGAACGAGCAAGAAACTCCACGGCACTCTTTTAAATTAGGTTTTTACAAAATCCTGGTTACATTATTCTTGTTGATTCTACATGTGATCACAATGAAGATGAATATAAAACAGTAGTTAAAAATAATAAAAATAAAGATGTAAGCCATAGCAGTTAAGAGATGACCAATCCCAACTGACAGCACCCGTTCACGAGCATGACGCATGCATCAGCACCACCTAGCTCAACCATTATGGAGGGAGCCAAATGATCCAACACATGCGCCACCATCAGCGAGACATTTGAGTGAGCATGACAAGCTCTCAACTGCCATGCTCATTGTCAAAACACATAGTAACTCAAAAATAAAACGCTCCATGGTACTCACATTTACAAAAATTGAAATAAATGATATTAAATTATACAATACTAACACTCTCGGTGTACTTCTTGGTTATATGACTGAGGTAAGTAACAAAGAAAAGTAATTGTACTGATAACGGTACAAGTTATTCAGGTCAACAAAAAAAAGGGTAAGAAACATCATTCTCTAAAAAAAAACAAAAAACAATCCTATTTAGTGAGCCCGAGTGGCTGTGGAGCAGGACTAGCATTTAGCCAAGCATTTTTGTCCGTGATATAATCATCTAACTTATAATATGCTTGACTACATAATGTGCGTTTAATGCATGTTTTAAATTTTCTCTCATTTAGTTGGAGAATATCCAGTGGTATTTTATTATAGCATTTTACACAGTACCCCATAAAAGAAGTTTTTACTTTTGACAATCTGAAACTTGGTTGATCTAATTTGTTCCTATTTCTAGTATTAAAATTATGTCTATCACTAATTTTCTTAAAAAGATGAATGTTTTTCCGAACATGCATAATGTTTTCATATATATATTGACAAGGTACCGTCATGATGTTAATTTTCTTAAACAATTCCCTTAGAGTATCTCGACTGCCAAGATTATAGATGGCTCTGACGGCCCTCTTTTGCAGGATAAAGATAGAATTTATATCTGCAGCCCGTCCCCAAAGCAAAATACCGTAAGACATGATGCTATGAAAGTAACTAAAATAGACTAGTCTCGCGGTATCCACGTCTGTTAATTGTCGGATTTTTCTGACAGCGTAAGCGGCTGAACTTAACCGCCCTGCAAGAGATGTTAAGTGGGGACCCCACTGCAGCTTAGAATCGAGCGTAATCCCCAAGAAAACTGTCTTTTCGACGAACTCTAGTATGTCCTTATTCAATATAACGTTAAGTTCACTACTTCTAACATTTGGTAAAGTGAATCTTATGCATTTCGTTTTTTTCTCATTTAACACTAAATTATTAATAGTAAACCAATTATAGTTTAGTTATCAGTATTTAGATTGCTGTAATAACAGTATTATACGGCCTTAATAATATATTTATGAAAAACCTAAAGAAAAATTAATCACAATAACAAATAGATTTTTAATTAGTTTTTTAATCAAAGTCTGAGATTTCGACTGAGTGGAACTTTCCCCTGAGTAACGCGAGTTTAAGTGGTTTTATGAAAATATTTCTAAATCAGTAATATTTTCTACTATCACAAATCACTATTTATGACACCAACAGATCCCGTAGAAATATTCCAAATTATTAATTCTTTAAAGAACACGAATAGTGCGGGTTATGATAATATAACTTCTAACATTCTTAAATCTGTATCACATATAATCGCGCCCGTATTAAGTTTTTTTAATAAATTTATGCATAGATCATGGCCATTTTCCAAATGCGTTAAAAACTACTTTAATCAAGCCTTTGCACAAAAAAGGTGAAAAAGATACAGTTTCAAACTATCGTCCAATTGCTCTCATACCAGTAATATCTAAAGTGTTTGAAAAAGTTATTTATAAATCTTTATACTCATTTCTTGAAATAAATAATCTATTTGCAAAGCAACAATACGGTTTTCGGAAAAATAGAAATATTAATAAGGCAATATATGAACTAATTAATGTAATTGTTAGTAATGTAGATAAAAAAAATCCTATTGCAACAGTACTCATGGACATGTCCAAAGCGTTTGACCACGTCAATCATGAAATATTATTGGGTAAATTAGATCGATATGGTATTAGAGGGAATATTTTAAATCTACTTAAAACTTATCTCAGTGACCGTAAGCAAATTACTGTTTTAAAAGGAATGTGCTCTAAGTCTAGAGTAGAGGTAACTTATACGTCATCACCTAGATATACATCATGTGGGGTACCTCAAGGAAGTGTCCTTGGCCCTTTGTTGTTTCTCATTTATATCAATGATTTACCAAAGTGCACAAAATTTCAAACAGTTTTATTTGCTGATGATAGCACACTCATTATACCATGCAAACATATTGAAACTTACCAAAATGATATAAACAACTCCATCCATTGCATAATAGATTGGTTGGTAATGAATGAATTAAAAATAAACATAGAAAAAACAAAACTTATGACATTTAACCAAAAAACCGTTACCCCTAATTTAAATATAAAATATGCCAATCAAAGAATAATTTTGACCAGATTTTTAGGTCTACAGCTGGATAGTCACTTGACCTGGAAATGTCATGTAGATATCGTTTGTAAAAAATTAAACCAGTACTCATATGCACTCCATAATCTTGCAAAAATGGCAAACGAGTCTATAGTTCTCATATCGTACAAAGCATTTGTGACATCTACATTACGTTTTGGAATTATATTTTGGGGAAACTCTTCAGAGAGGTTGACTGTATTCAAAGCACAAAAGAGATGTGTGCGTTCTGTATTCAAACTTAAACCTACTGACAGCTGTAACCCATATTTTGAAAAATTTAAACTACTAACATTTCCTTGTATGTACATATTTGAAACAGCAGTATTTGTTAAATCTAACTTTCATATATTTAAAACACTAAAATCTAAGCGTCGCAACAGAGAGATATGTACCATACCACACAAAACTGCATTATTTTCGAAAAGTCTTCTTGGAATGGCTCCTAAAATCTATAATAAGCTTCCTATTGCAATCAAAGAATTAACTAATATACTTGATTTCAAAAAAGCTTTATTAAAACTATTGTATATGAAGGTATATTACTCTGTTAATGAGTACCTAGATGACAGATTTTAATTTATTAATCATTCCATAATTCCAATCGTTTATTATATCAAAATTTTTTTTTTAAGTGAATAACTGTTAGTATGTAATCATTATATTAAAATTATTAAATTATTGCCTATTGTTTTAAATATTATTAAATTATTGACTACTATATCAATTACTATTAATAATTATTGACTCTTATTAAACTATATTAAATATTATTATTATCGAAAATTATTGACTATTATATTAATTCATACTAAATTATTGACTACTACTATAATGTTGCAAGTCTTTAAAAATTATTGTATGCCTAAAGGCGGGTCATAGATGTACTTCACTTTTTAAACTGTAACACCATATTTTTACCTGTGTACCACAATAAACAATTTGAATTTGAATTTGAATTTGAATTTTCTTTCGTTGGCAACACTACAAAGCCATCCGATTGGCTGCCTGCATCTTGACAACAAATTACGAGTATCGTTCACAACAGCAACATTGAGGACGCGTGCGGCGTGTGCACAAATTATATCCAGTGACTAACCACCAGTAACCACACTTTTTAAGGTAATTAAACAATCTTTTACATGTTTCATACTTAATTTACGAACAGTCAGTTATTAGTTTCTTAAATTGTTACATTATTTCGTTGATATAACTACAAGTCATGGAAATATTAATGCAAACATAATTTTTGTCGGACTTTCGTTACATTCCACTGACTAATTCTGCCAAAAATGTAACTCAGTGGAGTAAATTGTTACACAATGGAACGCTAAAGCTGTATTCACGACGAACAGCGGTCCGTCAGATCTCTTTTATATTTGATTACGTAATTTAAATAGCTTCTTAATCATTTTAAAACTAGCAACTGAACTGAACGTGGATATTTATTTGTTTTTGTTGTGCGTGTATGTATTTGTTTTTTTTTCCTTGAAACATTGTCAAACAGTGACCATAGTAAGATTTTTAGTTAATTTGTTTCACAATAACACAAGGATAGGAGAGTTAACTTTAGGCTAAGTTGGCGCAATTGGGGGTAGGTAAATTAATATTAAGTATTTTCTTTAACATTTTAATATAAGTACATGTATAGTGTATGCAGTAGCATAGTATGTATGTGTGTGCATTTCAACTTAATAACTGATCCAGCTTTATGGAGTGTGAGCTGTTTTAAGGAGTATTAGAGACAAAGTAACTATTACAATTTTAATTTTTAGGTGACAATAATGCCACTCACATCAGCTGAGAGAGTTAGACGACACAGAGAAAAAATAAAGCAAGACCCAGAAAAATTTGAAGAGTACAAGAAAAAACATGCAGCTCTTGTAAAATCCTCAACTATCGTCACCGATGTTCAAAAGCAGCTTTATTTAAATCCTGATTGATTACCAATGTTCTTAAATTGATACAATATGTCGTTTTTTAAGACTTTTGTTATCTGTGTAAGAGCTTGTCATTTTTGTATTGTTATGATTAAGAAGTTTTAGTTTTCTAATTTAGTATATTTTCACAAAGCAAAATAATTTCAATAAGTTGATAAAGCAATCAAAATTGGCAAAAAATCCTTCATTGTAACCAGAGCCCTTACTTTTCCACTGACCAATTTCAACATTCCAATGAGTAACTGTCCCTATACAAATAATTCAACATTTTGGGTTTATTTTTACTTGGTGTACAGTTTTTGATATTTTAAATATTGTTATGAAGAGAACATATTCTTTTTACTTTAAAATTTTATGACAAAATATTACTCAATGACAATTTGAAAAGTTATAAAGAAAAACACGCAAGTGATTAATCAACAAGTTAGTCAGAGGATATAAACATACAATAATATTATTATTTCATTTGTTTGTTCGAACTAAATGTTTATTATTCTTATATAAAAACCTAAGTACCTGATATTAAAGGATGATTTTCATTATAATACCCGTTTTATTTAACTCATTAGTAAGATAATAAATTGTTATTCAGTGGAACCAAAAATCCCCCAACTGAATTTCAATAACTTATTATGACTAATTTGTAGCAGCTATTCAAATATTCTATACATTTTATTATAGTTCACTTATTATACAATAAGAATTCAACTACACATATTGAAACAAAAACAAAAAAAATGAGGACCTGCATTTTAACTTAGGTACAGTTTTAAAAAAATCCGCCCAAATATCAATTTTCTTCCCCTTGGGGGGAAAATTGGTCTATTTCGGCTCTGTGCCTATGGCCTGACCTCTGAGATATGTCTTAAATCTGCCGGCATGTTAGTTATCAGCACAGCAGCGTACTGTGATAAGATACCTAAGAAATGATAGGTATATTTAATTACTGGAAAGATTTTAAAAATTGAAGACTTGCCAAGAAAGAGTATAAAGGAGATAACAATAGATTCTTTACTTTGAAGTTTCTTATTAGTTTTAGTTTCACTTCTTGAATCAGTCTTCTTTGTAGCAATAATGAGATAAAACAAAACAACTCCTTGTTATAAAAAGTAACAGACTAATAAACTTCCGAGTAACTTATTATAACTAAATAATAGTCACTCCTGGGGATAGATACCTGTAAAATTAGTACAATCATTGTCAGTGTAGTCTAGACCTATATTTTGAGTCCAGACAAATCAAGTTAATAATATAGTTATAAACGCACTTTAAAAAATGTAAAGTGAATCACATCTCAGATATTTATACCAATGGTACAAAAGATTCAGTGACCTTGTTATTATTTAATATTAGCCAGTAGCCTCACGGGTTGCACTTGCAGACCAAGTTATCAATCTCATTTATTAATGTGTGTTAAAAAAATAAAACATGGTTTTGGTCTTTCCAATTTCCTCTCTTCAATACTTTGTGTAGCGGGCTTGCGGCTGAAACCAGCTGACAATAAGCTATACCTCACAGAACACTATTACTCCTAGCGGAGTATTACCTACCTACTGAACGAGAGGCCGGTCCTGTTATTTCCACGAGTCTTGACAAATAAATATGAAACAATCTGATTATTGGCGTCTCTTATCTGATTTTTTCGTGATAATTACTTATATACTTTTTCGTACCACTTGCTCAAAAAAGTGACATTCTATGCCACAAAAAGCGAACATAACAATAGTCATTATTAATCTGTCAAAAACAGGGAAAGAAAATTGTACTGAATTTCATTTATCCTCTAGGGAGAGAATGTGATTTAAATTTGGAATACTTACCGAAATTTATACTGCACTACATCTGTGTTTACACCATTGAGTTCGTGTATAAAGCATTATACATCTTTTTGAAAAAGGAATACGCATTTATTGTGCAGTTATGATTATTAAATAAAATTACGAAAACCGACGAGGCCGTATGAGCTTGATGCGTTTGCTTTTCCGACAAAAAAATATTAGTCTCGGAACGTTTTTGTTTTCTTCATACATAAACGTTAAGTTTATTTTAATTTATTTTTATAAATAACTTAATGTTCTAAAATGCATATCTCATATTATTATTGTGTTAATTTTTTCGCAAGTGGTACGAAAAGTAGAGTATTTTCCTCGGTGATAAAGCTGTCTTAGTCTTGGGTGAACTTAAATCCCTCGCTACACTCAGGACTCGTCTTAAATCCCTCGCTTCGCTCGTGATTTAAGTTTTTAACACCCTCGCTACGCTCGGGAGTAAACATCGAATCCTTCGTTACGCTCGCGATTTAAATCGTCACCCGCGACAGAAGACACTGCTTTATCCCCTTGGTTAATAATCTACTATTTTTGCCCAATCTTCAATAGCCTAGTTCCTGATCGTTTTTTAATTAATTTCCTGTTGTTTGTTTATCTTTGACCTTATCAGTCTTCGGCTCGTAATGTGGCCAGGAAATCACCTCATTTTCTGACTGTAGGTACTAGAAAATTGTCTTACAATCTTGGAAGGGTCAAGCCATGTACTCCCTTTCTAGATGACAAAACCATTAAGTTATTGTCTGGAAACTTATAAACGTTGTGAAAGTCTGGTACTTATCCCATTTTTTTGGTCGTGAGGTGATATCCCTTTTGTTGTGGTTCGTTTGTTTTTCCCCTTTTGAGATGTTAAAGATTTTGGTAGAATTTAGAGGATTTGTTGATTTACGTAGATTGTTAGTTTTATACGACCTATTTCTTATAAAATACTTAGTAAAAAGTATATTGTACTACTTCTGTGGGATCTGGGTTATTTATGGAGACTTTTGATTTTTAGCCCACAAGCACCCGCTTTTCCATGCTGATGAATAAGTTCCAAGAGATGTTTTGCGCTATGAAGTCTCTGTTATTTGTTTGACCAATTCTTCAACAAATCGGCCTACTCCGTACTTTCTATGCTTCCAAGTACAATTTTAGTATTTTGGGAGGAGGGATTGGTTTGAAGATTTATCTAATTGGTGGCCCCGTATTGGGAATCGTCTGGACATAGCTTGAAATGTTTTAGGATTCTGTATATGAATGATGGTGAAAGGAATATCCATCCTAGTTTGTAGTCCCAGGCCATTGTAAATGATTTCACAAATTCTGCCCGCCTGTATGGGAACCGCGATTTTTGTGTTGCAAATAGGTGGAGTGCCCCATATTCTGAAAATCATTTCTAATATCCCGTTCAGCAGGTTCCAGGCTGATAAGTTCTTGCCCTTTGGTAGATGATCTGATATTACATTGAAGTATGTTCTATTTGCCATTCTATATTCTTGCGTATAACCGTAGTGCAGATGTCGCCAGCTACCTTTTTTTTTTTTTTTTGCAGAAAGTGTAGAACTCATACAATATGTTCATGCGTGGTGAAGAGATCCTGAGCGGGGCGCATAGGATACACGACCCGGAGTTCCTGACGGACAGGGCGAAAAGTGTTCCCCCCCCTGGTTCTTTAGGTATACTATCTCGTTTTGTTGTCGCATTGTATAAGAATGCGTCTGCTGCCCTACCATGAACTCTTATTGCGATCCAAAAAACTGAATTGTTCTTCAAATAAGTCAATATAACGCATCAATTTATGCGTTATATTGACGTATTTGAAGAACAGTTCAGTTTTTGGATCGCGATAAGAGAAAATACGTCATTACATGACATAAATTGATGCGTTATATTGACTTATTTGAAGAACAATTCAGTTTTTTGGATCGCAATAAGAGTTCATGGTAGAGCAGCTGTTCTGTAGTATGAGTATAGATAATATATGGTGGAACTTTTATGTTTAGATAATTATGGTTCAATAATATTCTAGCAATTTTGGAAACATTATGTGAGTTCCTGATGGCGGAATGTCATTGAGGACCGATCGGGACTCTATTACTGCGGCACGATTGGTACAATAGTATTTAAGCAAGTCGTCGGATATTGAACGAAACTCGCTGCCCGATGCATCTCTTTTTTTTTAAGCTTTCCGTGGTTTCGACCGCTACATTCAACGGTTTCCTGAAGTTTTAGCCGCTGTACCAAAAGTCCATGAGTTATGGTAACAAACGCCTAGTTACATTTCCCCAGTCGGAGACTTGGAGTGTTAATTACATTTCATTAATTGTTACATTGTTGCTTTAATTTAATAAAAACAATGGAAAACTGGTAAACCCTAAAGGGTTTTCCTGAGAGTCAGCGTTGCGGATTATTCCATGTTGGCTCTCCAAATCTTCGACATTTCAAAACTTGTTGTGCCAGAATATGGGTTCGGTTTTGGTATGGCAGGTTCATAGTCTTTTGTAGAAAATGAGAAAACCCAATCATTATTGGTGTCCTTATTAGGGTCTTCGCCAGGTAGGTAGGGCTAGGAGCTTACCAACTCGAACTATCGATCCTGTATTCGTTTTCCTTGTTTGTGATTATTATCTCATAATATGATTTGTATCATGCCTTCCATCCGGGCTAGTATATCATTTGTGGTATTAATTTTTGATGAACAAGAAGGAGACATCAGGAGGAGGGATCCATAGGCTCGCCCCATATTACAAGGGACATAAACATCACTGGCGAAATATGGGTGTAATAATAGGTACACCTCTGCCGAACCCTTTAGCAATTACAGGCGTTATGTTAAAAAAGAGATGACAGGTAGCGACCGCGTGAATTAAGTTATCTTTTGAAGGAGATGATAGTCTGTGTCGCTTTAGTTTTATGTGTCTGATTGGGATATTATTTATACCTCGTGGAGGGATTTATTTTAGGGATTCTTGAACTGGACTAGTTTCCACAATTTCGACCGAAACCGATTCGTCCGTTGTCAAGGAGTCTGAAATCTGTTTTTTGGAATACACAGACCTTCTAGTTGTCTTTGCCGTCCTCGCAGTTTTGCTGCTTTAAGATGTAGGTTCAAAATAAGGGCTTTGCAAATGTCCCAGCCTCAAAGCTTGGGTTTCATATTTTTGAGTGATTTTGCGCGGATTGCTTTAGCTTCTAGAGAGGACCATAGACCAATGACCTTCTAGTCTCTCCAACTAATGAGAAGACTTTTCTATTTTGGATTTAATTTTACCCAATATTTCTCCGTCCTTTTCATCACATTTTCGAAAGAACAGTTCACCTAGTGCGACTAGTTCTCTTTAATGGTTATTGACCATTATTAAATACTTCGACGTTTCTATGTCCTGCCCATGGCATCAACTGGTTGGTCGGGTTAATCTCAGGGCTCGGTCGGATAAATCTAAGGACCTGATCGGATCAAGTTTAGGGCCGGGTCGGATTAGGACACGGTCGGATCAATCTCTGGACACGGTCGGATCAGCCTTAGGATCCGGTCGGATCAAGTTTAGGGCCGGGTCGGATCAACCTTAGGACCCGGTCCGATCAATCTTAGGATATGGTCGGATCAACCTTAGGATCTGGTCGGATGAACTTTAGGGCCAGGTCGGATCAACCTTAGGACCCAGTCAGATCAAACTTAGGACCTGGTCGGATCAACCTTAGGACATGGTCGGATCAACCTTAGGATCCGGTCGGATCAATTTTAGGGCCGGGTCGGAACAACCTTAGGACCCGGTCGGATCAACCTTAGGACACGGTCGGATCAACCTTAGGATCCGGTCGGATCAACTTTAGGGCCGGGTCGGATTAGGACACGGTCGGATCAATCTCTGGACACGGTCGGATCAGCCTTAGGACACGGTCGGATCAACCTTAGGACACGGTCGGATCAACATTAGAATCCAGTTGGATTAACTTTAGGGCCTGGTCGGATCGACCTTAGGGCCCGGTCGGATCAACCTTAGGACACGGTCGGATCAATTGTCTGAGCTGACCACGGTCGGATCAACCTTTGGACACGGTCGGATCAATTATCCGGGCCGACCACGGTCGGATCATCCTTAGGACACGGTCGGATCAATTGTCTGGGCCGACCACGGTCGGGCCCGCTTTCTTGCCCGGTCGGGCCACTCACGTACATACGTGATTTGAGACTATAACCGTCTGGGTATCAACCCGAGATCGGAGTGGTCCCGTTTTCTTGATTATAACCGTCTGGGCCTCGACCCGAGATCGGAGTGGCCCTGTCTTCTTGACTATAACCGACTGGGCATAAACCCGAGATCGGAGGGCCCCGCTTCCTTGCCCAGACGGGCCATTCACGTACATACGTGATTTGAGACTATAACCGTCTGGGCCTGAACCCGAGAACGGAGTCTAAAACGAATTTAGGTTTATTAACCAAAATCTGAGTCGGAAGCGGTACAAAGTATCCACGTGCAAGAGAGCAGTTTCCTGAGAAAAATAAATGAATATTTATATTAGTTTACTCACCAAATTATTTCTTTTAATTTAAACCGAACGTTACTCAACGTTTTTCAAACTTTTAAGTTTTACGCGTACAACACACCACTCGCTTACGTAAACAAAAGCGTACTGAAGAAACGGACCGTTGTACGGTCCGACTCTAGCTAGCCGTCAAGCACAGCATGAGAAAGAGACAGCGATAGGTAGGTTATTAGGGAGGAACGGGATAGATAATGGCTGCACACACCCACTCGTGAACGTAAATAGAAGAGGTAATCTCAGAGGTCAGGCCATAGGCACAGAGCCGAAATGTGGATTTACTCGAGCGTGGTATACCTTTTGGATTGTGAAGATTAGATGCTAAAAAGAAAAAAAGGTTATGAGATGTATGCACTTTCACTAGTGGGGGGGAGCGTCTAGAGATTTTCAAAAATGTGAAAAAAAATCGTGACCTTGACATACTCGAGCGTGTCAGATAATAATTTGTGTATATCTGCCGGTTGGCATGGTGGGGGTGGCCGTACAAAGGGGTTGAAAATGGGGAAAAAAAAAATTTACTCGAGCGCGTCAGATTTTCAGAAGGGATGTTAAATAAACCCTAAAGAGCCTCCCATTCGAAAGACTGACGATTTAGAAGCGACCAAAACTCATGGCCGATTTTTGAAAATGCAAAAAAAAATCATGACCTTGACATACTCGAGCGCGTCAGATTATTATACAGACGGTTCAGCTTGATGTCCTTATCGTGCTGACCCATAATCTGACAATTATGTGGAGGAATTTCCTTAGCCTGACGGTTTTTTTTTTATTATTATTTTTTTAATTTTGTGCGTAATGTAGTAAGTACAAGTAATAAAAATAAGAGAAATAATTAAGAGAGAGATTTTTGGACAATTAAGAGAATCGCAGAGTAAAAACTACATAGTTCTTAACAGCTGCTAGTACAACACTTTATTGATTATTTAACTACTTCGGCTTGTGGAAATCGGCAGATTATATTATTTTCCTAATGGAAAAAAAAGCCCAATAACTTTTTGCCCGACGTGGAAATCGAACCTAGGGCGCCACGCTTCAGTAGTCAACACGACCATGAGACCATCGCGCGGCAATAGTTCGGGACTGCCGAGTTACGAGAGCACCACACAAAGCGAGGTACTGTTATGGTCGCCATCGTGAATAACCTTTTGTTTGACATCGAAATCGAAAAAAAATATCTGACATCTATTCTATATTATAATAATATTAATATTATAAAGAGGAAAACTTTGTATTTTTGTTTGTTTTTTTGTTTGTAATGGATAAACTCAAAAACTACTGGACCGATTTTAAAAATTCTTTCACCATTAGAAAGCTACATTATCTGCGAGTGACATAGGCTATATTTTATTTTAGAAAAAATAGGGGTCCGTAAGATATTTGGGTTTTTCGGACCCAAGGTCTCGCTAAAACTCGAGAACGGCTGGGCCGATTTAGCTGATTTTAGTTTTAGAAATGTTCGTGGAGGTCTAGGGAAGGTTTGAAGGTGAGAAAATATGGGGTAGGGGTAGGGGTAGGGGTAGGGTAGGGGTAGGGTAGGAGTAGGGTAGGGGTAGGGTAGGGGTAGGGTAGGGGTAGAGTAGGGGTAGGGTAGGGGTAGGGTAGGGGTAGGGTAGGGGTAGGGTAGTGGTAGGGTAGGGGTAGGGTAGGGGTAGGGTAGGGTAGGGGTAGGGTAGGGGTAGGGTAGGGTAGGGCAGGGGTAGGGCAGGGGTAGGGTTGGGGTAGGGTAGGGGTAGTGGTAGGGTAGGGGTAGGGGTAGGGTAGGGTAGGGTAGGGGTAGGGTAGGGTAGGGTAGGGGTAGGGTAGGGGTAGGGTAGTGGTAGGGTAGGGGGTAGGGTAGGGGTAGGGTAGGGGTCGGGTAGGGTAGGGGTAGGGTTAGGGTAGAGGTAGTGTAGGGGTAGGGTAGGGTAGGGAGTAGGGTAAGGCAGGGTTAGGGTAGGAGTATTGGTAGTGTAGGATACCACGCGAACGAAGTCGCGGCGGGTCAGCTAGTTTTGAATAAAGGCAGACATTTTAGTTAGATTAGTTTCAGTCATTTTTGTTAGATTAGTATCAGTGCAAATGTCTTCGTGTAAAACATTGGAATCAGCAGTTTATTGGTGTAGGCAGAAGGAAACTTATTAATAATTAAGCAATAATTTTATCACGAAACGAAAGGATGCAGGCACGGATCGACACGCAATGGACTGATACGTTGTTGCGCGACGCAGCGCGAACACTAGCGCGCGTACTAGTGCCTCGCGACGTACGTACCTAATCCAACGACCAAAACAATAACAATAACTCGACGCGGCGCTCCACTCACGCATTGTCACCCGTTCCCGAGTGTGACAACGGTCGCCTGAGCCCGGTACAACTCGCACCACCTCGGAAGTGAACGCACATTTTCGAGTTTACTTGTTCGAACCTTTATTTTGTTTCACTAGGTCCTTAGGTAGGTACTATGAGAGTACCTAGAATCGCAAGATATCGCATCTGCGTGACAAAGGATGCGATGTGTTTCGCGACACGCACTGTTAACGCAACTTTAAGGGCCAAAACTGCGTTAAGCGGGCACCCGCGCGGGTTCATACAAAAGTGCTCCGTCGCGGGGACCCGCGCGGGCGTCCGTCACGGGGAGGCGCGCCCCGCACCCACGCAACGGGGCCCGCCTCCGTGCGACGGAACCCGTCGCGGGGTCACGCGCGGTTTAACTTAAATGTTTATCATAGGTTACTATTAACATCCGATCCATTTATTAGTTCGTACGAGGAAGATAAACCGCAGCAAAATTATTTCTGCCTGAGACATGCAGCTATTGTAGATGATTAAGTCTCTGATGCAAAATCGATTATTTGTAGTGATTACATATTTAGCTTATGTAACTTTCCTATTGTACCTATAACGAATGTGAAGATTTTAATAAGAAACATTAATTACCTATTTATAGGACATTATTTATTTAATAATATCCAAAAGTATTAGTGAAACGTGGGCACCTATCTAGGTAGGTGTCTCTAGTTGTCTCTCCTTGGGGAAAGACGTGAGTGTATATTAAATTTATGTTTAAAAAAACTTTGGAATTAAGTACGATCTCAAAAAAAATATTTTTTTTATAAAAAATACAAATAGGTAAGGCACACTACCGTGCACCAACAAATAATTTCGGTAAATTATTCCAAACACTGAATTCTGTTAATGTAACTACTTTGTAATATAAATATCACATAAAATAATTTTGACCGCCTAAATCCTGAAAAACGAGCTATGTGCGACGGGCCCCGCGACGGGACCCGTCGCGTGCCCACGGAGCCCGCCCGCGTGTCCACGCTCGTAGACACGCGACGGTTGCCCGTCGCGGGCACCCGCTTAACGCAGTTTCGGCCCTAAGGCCCTCGCAATTAGAGAACGGACAGTTAAGCGCCAACTTACATTAAAAAAATAATTCTGTTAAGTTGTTTAATAGTGTACCTATTTTACCTTCGTTTCGGTCTAGTTAGGTAAAACCAACCATTTAAAGTCAGTTCAAGCTCGCAGTACAATGGCTGGCCCCTATCTCCGGCGCCAGGCACGCGGGCCGCACGCTGGATCCACTCTCTTAATAACTATAAAGCTGCAGCGACCAGAACAATTAACTAGCAAGTTAGCGGGTGCCGGAGGTGGTGCGGGGTCCGGGGGCCGGGGTCCGGGGGACTGCTTCCATACTAGCTCTCGTGTACAGTATCGTGTGCCGCAACACCACAGTGCACAGTGGTCAGTCAGCAAGGAATGGTTTAGTTACAGGCTCTTGAATCTCTTGATATTGATTCCTGAATAAAGTTATCTGTTAATATTCATAAGCCCCTTACAAATGTCATCAGCGAGTAATGAACAACGGACGATGAAGGTTATACTTGTATCCCAATATTGCATATAATATAAAATCCGTATAATTATGCGAATCAATAATACGAGTAGATTATATTTTGCTCGCTGTTGAGAATCGTAAACGTAACGTTGTTATAATTGAATAGAAACAACTGTTAGTAGGTAGACACCGATCAGTATGGTCAATCATAAGAATCAAGCTTTCTGATTGACATCGGGTGTTTTGAATGTAGACTACGAGATCATCGAGCCATACAAATCTAAAATTATAATATCATTATGGTCACGTGACATGGTCTCGTACCGCATCAGCACAAGCGCTCACAGCGCGCCTCGCGGCCGCCAGCACTTCTACAACACTTGAATTAAACTTAATTAAACGGAACATCGCTGACTCGCTGCGAAACCTTCGCACTACAGCCCCGCTAGATTATAACAATCTGGAATTGAACTAAGAATTAATTAAGTTGTATGCATATACGTGGACGCCAAACAATAATGATAATATCGTATGAACTGCCTTCATGTCGCACGGTGGCTCGTGCGTCATCCCCAATTCCTCGCGTTCTTTCCGCGCTGAATAGCCTCATGGAAGCTAACCCGAACTGCGATATATTCGCAGACGAATTTAAAATTTTAATGCGCGCTTGCCTCGCGTTTTGTGAAAGCAAAATTTAATTATGTTGTTTATTTTGTTTTATTTCTTCGTTTTTTGTTTTTCGTGTTTTGTTTTGTTATATTATTTGTATAATTGTGTTTCTTTTTGTATTAATTGTTGTTAATGTAATTGGCTTTTGGAAGCCGTATTAACATAAATAAATAAATAAATAAATAAATGTATAATACATGCACCCGTGCGAAGCCGGGGCGGGTCGCTAGTTATCGATGAAATGTTCACCTATCGAAAATGAATTCAGTGAGGAAAATATAAAAAATACAATTTAGATCTACGTGTTTTATTTTTCATATTGTGCATTATACCTAAGTTATTCATATAAAAAAAGTATTTAGTACTTTTACATTATGGGAAGAAATTAGAGTAAACAATTCTTATAGAAACAAAACACAAACAGTTTTATTTTTCATATTGTGCATATACCTAAGTTATTCACATAAAAAAGTATTTACTACTTTTACATAGGGGAAAAACTATTAGAGTAAACAATTCTTATAGAAACAGAACAGTTTTATTTTTCATAATGTGCATATACCTAATAGTTGGGGAGGCCAAGATGCTAAATTACTCGAGCGTGGTAGGGACCTTTTGGATTGTGAAGATTAGATGCTAAAAAGAAAAAAGGTTATGAGATGTATGCACTTTCACTGGCGGGGGGAGCGTCTAGAGATTTTCAAAAATGTAAAAAAAAATCGTGACCTTGACATACTCGAGCGTGTCAGATATTAATAGTGTATACGCCCCACGTGTTTCTAATAACGGGGAAATATTAATCTGCCGGTTTGCATAGTGGGGGTGGCTGTACAGTCAGCATCAGAGAAAAGGTACCCCCTTTGGTAATGACATCAAACCATTTAAGTTTTTTGCAGTGTATCGTAGATGTCGTGTTGGTCTAGGGGTTAAGACTGCGGCTGAGCAATGCGATGGTTGCGAGTTCAAATCCGCGGAATAAGTTTCTTTTTTTCTTTTTTTAGGATTTTATTTAGGATTTTATTTTTTAGGTGGTATTCGTCAATTATTATTTATGAAATCAAATGTTAAAATATGTAGGAGGTTTATAAGAAAAACTAGTCATGTTGCATAAACAATATTCATTTATTTCCTTAATTACATAATATATTATTATATTAAATTATAATAATATATAATAATATAATTATATTATAGAGCAAAAAAGTAATCTAATTTCAACCATATCTCGCAGTTCATACGGCAGCTAAGTTTCTGAAGTCAAATGACGGTAGTGCAACAATTAGAATCCAGCACATTCTATTCAACCAAACAAAAAATCTATGCTAATTTCAACCTTATCTTTTAGATATTTGAATTGTCTTTTAGTTAATTTGAATTGATTTTATTTAATCGTAAATCAAAACGGTAAGGTAGAAATATAACACGTGATGGAAGTTGAAATTTAAACCTTATTATCTAGAAGATTAGAGCGTTATCAACCTTGTTCGATAAATGAAATAATTATATTAAAAATTTCGATACATTTGCTAACTGTGCCAATAGCCTAGTGGTATAAGACACGGTCCAGATTATCGGCGGGCACATGGTGGTGCGTGTTCGTATCCTCAACCGCGCCTAGCTTTTTGTAAGTTTATTATTATTTAGTTACTCATTGTAAGCCGAAAAAATTCCAAAAAAATATTAAAAAGGTGCAAATACTGATTGAGTGGGATCGGTGGCAGGCAGAGATGGGTGAGGCGGCGTGGCGGGGGAGGGAGCCGCTTAGGCTCTGAGTCACGTGACGCGATCGCCCAAGTGGCGGCGCGCGCGCCGTCGTTCGGGCGATAATTCTTTAAGTCTTGGGGGGTTCCTTTTCTCTGATGCTGACTGTACAAAGGGGTTGAAAATGGGGAAAAAAAAATTTACTCGAGCGCGTCAGTTTTTTAGAAGGGATGTTAAGTAAACCCTAAAGAGCCTCCCATTCGAAAGTCTGACGATTTAGAAGTGACCAAAACTCATGGCAGATTTTAGAAAATGCAAAAAAAAAATCGTGACCTTGACATACTCGAGCGCGTCAGATTATTATACAGACGGTTCAGCTTGATGTCCTTATCGTGCTGACCCATAATCTGACAATTATGTGGAGGAATTTCCTTAACCTGACGGTTTTAATTTTTTTATTTTTTTTTTTTTAATTAGGTATGTGCCTAATGTAATAAGTACAACTAATAAAAATAAGAGAAATAATTAAGAGAGAGATTATTGGACAATTAAGAGAATCGCAGAGTGAAAACTAGGTACATAGTTCTTAGCAGCTGCTAGTACAACACTTTTTTGATTATTTAACTACTTCGGCTTGTGTAAATCGGCAGATTATATTATTTTCGTAATCCTTGAAAGATTTCCTTCAAAATAAAATGAAAATTAACCGCGCTCGAGAATGTCCAGGTGACTTTTTTTTTGCAACTTTGTGACTTTGCTATTTCCTTACGTCACGCACAAATCGTCAGATTATTGAAATGCACACTTTTCAGCATGTAATTTACTTAGGCTAAGAACTCACGGAGCGATTTTGAACCGTGCCCGCCGCGGTGGCGGAACTGCGGTTTTATTTCCAAACTCACGAGACCGGTTATTTGCGCGGTTACACAGCCGTGGCGGTTGAGATTATCGCCCGCAAACGTGGCGCCCGCCGCCTCTGCGCCACTGCGATCGCCCGCCAATCGACCGCAGAGCGCGCGGGCGCAACCCGCCGAGGCTGCGGGTGACCGCGGCATGCGCGATTCTACTAGTTGCCCGCCTGCGCAGCGGGACCCGCAAACAAACGCGCAGACTGCGGGCGTAAATCGCTTCGTGAAATGTGCTTTAATTTTTTACATGTATATCTGCACTCTACAGAAGCTGCGGGCCCGCAACCGCGGCGGACGCGGGTGAAAACCGCTCCGTGAGTTCTTAGCCTTACCCTGCCGTATTCTGACGCGCTCGAGTAAATCCAACGATCGATTTTTTTTTACTAATCTGATCGGCTGCCCTAGCCGCGCGGCCCTATTTACAAGGCTTATATTTGGTGGAGGTACTTAACAGGGAGCAAGGTATCCCCCCTTATATTAATCTGCCGCGCTCGAGTAAATCCAAAAATCCCTTCCTGGCCTCCCCAACTATAAGTTATTCACATAAAAAAGTATTTACTACTTTTTACAAAGGGGAAAAAATACAGAGTAAACATAATTCTTATACAAACAAAACACATAATTACTATAATATTGTAACAAAATAAAAGTGATTGGCATAATAATGTGTTAAGTAACCAATAGGGAATATGCAAGAAACGAAAATCTCTTTATTAATTAAATATGCCTTGTATTGGCGCATAAAAACATACATACATGTATGTTTATTCGTACTATCCTCGTTACTATTTATGTGTAAAAAAAAAACACTTTTATATGAAAAGTACAAGTTTCACTAAGATTTTATTATAAAATTGTTATTGTAATTTTTCCTTGAATAAAGCACATACAATTTATATTTTTTTGCATATTCCCCTCTATGTGAGTCCCAATGACACGCATGCACCCACACATACATACATAGCGTTTAGACAATAGAGAGTGGTATGACCCAGAAAAGGAGTGACTCTACTGCCTGTCTGTGTCAGTAGACTTTGTGGAAAGAACAAAAGATATACTATTTTCGAAGTCTGTCAAGTAAGTCTGTCAGGTCATTCAATGTAAAAAAAAACTGGAAAGAAATAAATCTCATATGGAGAAGACTAGGGAAGTTGGCTATGGTAACGCGCGAAACAGGGCTCTAAACAAAGTGGAACACCACAAATATTGCACCAATACGAAGTGCGTTTGTTCCGCGGGTTGTTTACTCCGCACAATCGGCAACGACGACGACCAATAGTGCTCTTTCCCTCGACTTTTGGAAGGCGGGTTGCGAAATGCCGCTCCACTGTTTTTTTGGGCTGGCCAAATGAGCTTGAAGCCGCTGCGGGTGCACCAACACAATGGACATTGGGTCGTTTGGGCAAATATTCGTGGTGTTTTTGGAGTATCTGGTCGACTAACTCCAATCGAAAAACTATGTGATCTTTAGGAGTACCGGTCGAAGCCGCTAAATGAATGCGTGCATTTAAAATTGAGCAATTGAGAAGGCGTTTGAAGATCTTCATATGCCAATGATGGCACCTTTTTCTTTCCAGCAGGTATGGTTCCAGCATTTGATCTTTACGATCAACGCCTCCCATACCCTTATTATAATCTAAAATTACTTGGGGTTTAAATTGAGCTTCACGATATGGTCTTGGCTCCATCCGGTTTTGTTGAACGCCATGGTAGGATGAGATGGTGCAAATTTTGCGTTTCTTATCCTGATAGGCCATGACAGTGATATCGCCGGCATGACGAGCTACGATCTGACCTTCTTTCAGATTGCACAGCGATATGAGTGGAGGCACGTTGCTACGGTTGGCGCGCAATGTACCTACACAATCGGTTTTATGTGCCTTCAGAAATCGGGCCAGTAAGGGGCTATTGAACCAATTGTCCATGAAAAGAGTATACCCTTTGTTGAGGAGAGGACGGACGAGGCTAAGGACCGTCGCCGTGCTTTTCAGCAGCGTCGACGGGTAAGTGAGATCGTAGGCAGTTCCAGTACCGAGGTACACAAAGAAAGACCAAAGGTAGCCGGTGGAAGACTCGCACAGTTCGAAGGTTTTAACTCCGAGCTTGGCTGACTTGGTCTTGATGTACTGGCGGAATATTAGGTTACCTTTCCACAAAGTGAGGGATTCGTCAATACAAATATTCTGGGATGGGACATAGGCTTCCTTGAAGCGTGAATTTAAATGATCTAAAATGGGGCCAAAACAAAACAGTCTGTCAGAGTCGTCTGTCGGTCTATTGCTGTTGTCATTGAAATGGAGAGCGCGGCAGAGTTTTTCGTAGCGGACACGGGAGAACATCTTTCTAAAGATGTTCGTCTGAAGGAGTGGGTTCGTGGTAAAACAGGACTTCGTGGAGGGCATCCTGATGATTCCGAGCATCATCCAGAAGGACAATAGGACCAATATTTCGTGAATATTTGTGTCATACCAGTCCCGGGCAAAGCTAGCGGATGAACTAGCTAGCTCCTGAGCATAACGATTAGTCTCGGTCACTATATGTGACAAGATGCCGTCATCCCAGTACTGCCTAAACGCCCCATACGCATTTTCAGATGCGATAACAGGCCCCGTTTGTTCAGGCAGAAATTGCTCCCTCTCACCTGAATAGTCACGCATGGATGACCATTCAAAGCTAGTTGGAATCCCTGTCCCAGCAAACAGAGCCTCGTCCTGCCCAACATCAGCATCTAAAAACTCATCATTCTGTTCATGCGCTTCATTTCCTGGCCTTTGCCTCCTCACTCTCGCAACTGCCCGCACTCTTGCTGCCTCCCTTGCATTCACCACTTTCATCACCATCGCTCGCAGCTCTTCTGGCACGTCCTCATCATTCACATTAACTTCCACTAATCTGTCACCCTTTCTCCATTGGGACTCACCTTGGTTCCGTCCTGCTGCTCCCCTAGCCCGGCCGCCTCGGCGTGGTCCGCGCGCTCGTCCTGGTCTTCCTCGGCCACGCACCCGACTCTCCAGACGCTCTACCACTTGCGAAGGGTAGACCTGATGCTCGTCGGCAAGGTGAAACGTGTCGCCATCGTCCTCTGGGGCGATGACGACGTACTCAATCCTAAAAAAAAAAATGAAAATACAATTGAATTTACATTAAATAAGTAAAACGAGAAAAAGTAAAAATATAACTTACTTAACACGAGCATCAGCCTCATCATCCGCAAGGGTAGGCGTAGGCGACCGCAGAGCGCGCGACGGGCTCAGCCTATTAAATGAAAGGTTTTCGTTATTATAAATGATTATTAGACTCAAAAACATTTCGATCAAAATGTTTTTTATTACTTACGATAGCATCGCACGCGGCGGGCTTGGTGTTGCCAGAGGAGCAGCAGTGGCAGGAGGTGACGGCAGAAGACTGGCCGCAGGAGGTGACGGCGTGCCCGGAGGACTTGAGGGGCGTAGCGGGTTCTCCTCTCTCTCGGCCGTGTACAGTCCGAGGACAGTCGGTGCCTAGCCGACATATTGAAAATTCAAAACACATCATTCATTTTCATATATACAGCATGTAACAAAAACCCTGTCCGATCCTTAAGGGTATTATTCGGCATCGTACTGCGTACACATATACGTAACCATTTAATGGATTTGAGATTATTTTTCCCCAGTGAAAAAAAAAAGAAGAAAGAAGAAGTAATTAAATTGAAATAAAACATAAAAACTGATCAACGGCAACACTGATCTGACAGGGTTTTTGTTACATAGTGTATAGATGAAACAAACACCCTTCACAACACAAACCATGCTGACAAGACTTGCTACATACAAACCTAAACTGTGTAATTATATAAAGTCTAACACCTTACACGAAATAGCACCAATATACAGAAAACAATCACCCTCCACCGCAAAAGACATGCCGACAAAGACATGCTTCATACACATATCAACAGAATCTAGGGATATTTTATATTTCATCAAATATCTAAAAATCTATGAAGAATTTTCTGATATAGTAAATGGAAGAATGATAGGTTATTTTAAGATCTATAGTAAAAAATAAAAAACATTTCGTGATTTTTGTTTTAAATAAAAATGTATATTTTTTTTAATCGCCGTAGCAAATTAATATGGTAAAAAACTTCATTTCTTCTTATAAAGCTATTAATTTCAATGAAAATTGAAAAAATCTTATAAAATCTAATTATTAATAATCAGTGTTGCCACCTCTTACATTAATTACACATCGACATCGATTGTTCATGCTTAAAATTAGATTGTCAATGTCTTGCTGCGGTATGAGGTCCCATGTTCTTTGCAAGTGTTCGTAAAGTTGTTGTTCTGTCGTCAAATTTGGCGGGAAATCTCTCAAAGCTTTTCGTTGTTACATGTCCCAGGCATGCTCGATAGGATTTAAGTCGGGCGACTGTGCAGGCCAATCCAAAACTTGAATATCGTGGTCTCGGAGAGCGGCCGACACCAGCCGCGCCGTATGGGAAGGAGCATTATCGTGCATGAGTAGAAATTCCTGGCCCATTTGGATTCTGTGTGGGACAATAACAGGCTCTACTACCTCCTCGTGGTATTTTTGTGCAGTCATGCTACCTTGGATCCAAATAAGCTGGGTTCGTCCGCCAAGACGAATTCCTGCCCACACCATGATTGTCCCGCCTTGGTACGAGTGGACCTCCTGCGGGTGCCGTAGACGGCTAACTCTCCCTGGAGTTCTCCAAACGCGTGTTCTTCGTGAATCCGGATGAAACCCAAACCGGGACTCGTCGGTGAACAGCACCAAAGACCATTGTTCGTCACTCCATGGTAAATGCTCCCGAGCCCACGAAAGCCGCCGACCGCGATTTCCACGTAGCAATGCTGGAACACGTAGCGGTCTTCGAGCATGAAGACCAACTTCATGCAACCTCCTTCGCACGGTTTGGTCGCTTACCAGCAGCTGGTGGTCCTCCTGGAGCCTTTGTACTAGTTGCATCGCTGTGATATTGGGTTGTCTTCTAGCGGTCATTTGGAGAAATCGATCCTGTCTCTGCGTAGTAACGCGATATCTACCCGTGTGCCGTTCAGCTACATCCCCAATACTGCGATAACGTGACCATAACCTTGATATCACGTTTTGGCTGGTGTGTAGGGCCTCAGCAACGACCTAAAGCTCACACGGCACGTTAAATTAAAAAAGAATAACAATCTAATCCCTTTTCATTAATTAATATTAACCTTTTCACCGCCACGGACTTATATAGAAGTTCCGGATTTTCGTGCCACCAGCGCCACGACTTCATTAGAAGCTCTTCATTTTAACTATGTTATAAAAATAAATTTACTGTTTTTAACAAGTATTTTTTCATTTGATTATTTAAAACCACTGTCTAATACCCTGTTTTTTATTTTTCCACACAAAAGAAGCCCTATTGTCTTAAAATTGGCAAAAACAAAAACTCCGAACATTTTTAATATCCCCAGAACGCCAAGGACTTCCTATATAGTCGGCCAGTGAAGTGACGCAAAAGTTAACACTGTTTGATTTCACCCGTTAAAATATTTAGAAATATTATTATCGAAAACAATTTGAGGTCAGTAAAATATGAACTTAGATAACTACTTTATAAGAAAGGGAAAATAGACGAATTTCGACCGTCGGATAGGTGCCGAACCGGAATTAAATTGTTGTTGGCAATCCTCGTCGATAATTATATTCCCATCTCTACAAAACAATTCGTTGACAGCTATAAGTCTATGGTTGTCAGTGCCCCGGGCGCCACGGACTAGTATAGAAGTCGTTCTGTGACGTCATAAACGTATGCCTGTCAAGGTCACTTTGGAATAGTGCAGGCCGCAGAACTATTTGTTGCACTTTTTGTTTTTTCAATATTAATTCAAGAATAAGTTATTGATGAGCTTTTAAGCATTTAAGGTATGCACATAAGGTGTGGAATCGGACTCGGAGTATTTTCTGGAGAATGTTGGACCAGAAGACGACGATTCCGAGGTATGTCCAACTTGATAATAATAATAATAGATTATTACGTTTATTCAAATGATTACCTAAGCGTTGCATGGAGAATGAAAATTTCTCATCCGCTGAGGACTTAAAACTCCTTGTAAAATTGGTCTTTCTACCGGAATGGTTTTTTTTGTGTAAATTCATACTTACTTTCCATTTCGAAAAAACACCGCACAATGAAAAGTTCTGCCGCTTAGATACCTTACGATAAAAAATGTTGACTGAAGTAGGTAGTAAACAACACGGGAGTAGACAAACATAGAATAAAGACTATAAACCACATCCCTAATCTGAATTGAATATAACGTGCTCTGAGCGCCAAGGACTTGAAATACAGTTAAAGAATGACGTCATGAAACAATTAGAGATGTACCTCATTTCTTACGGCTCTAATTGAGTTATGTATTTGTTTCTTTGAAACTTATAATTTATAAGAATTGTTTTTTCTTAATATGGATACTGTGAAATAAAACAAATATGGAAATATTTAATCAGTTTTTGTTTAGATCCGTTAAATTATAAATAAAACATAACTTAACGTGTATAATTCTCATTCATCGATATGACGCTACCCTCATCACTACTGTTTACTATATATTTCGTTATACATTTATAGCTTGGCGCTGGGCGAGGCATCGCGTTCTGTGTTCGCTGGCGGTGAAGATAGTGCGAGAGCCGGCTGCAAAATTACCTACCTCATCGCCTACCCCAATAGGCTATATTTAGATCGTTAACCGACACTTAAACACGTAAAAAAAATCAGGTCTGCCCGAGCCGATCCTGCCGGGTCATAGAAATAATCGATATTTTTTGACGTAATTTTTAAGTAAAAATTACGTCATAAGATACCCGAATGAAAGTGCTGGCAGCAGTTAACCATTGAATAGTTATGTAAAAAAAAGTGGGTCTGCCATTGCGCACCCTGCCGGAAGTACTTGGCAGACCCCTAAAATATGCCCTTCTGACACACTAAACCTACCTCATCGAGTACCCGGATGGGACCAACGCTAAATAATAACCAAGATGCCCCTGATAATGGATCAAAAGGTCTGCCAAGTCTAAGCTTGCCGGAACTTAGTGTTCAAAGCATTTGAAGTTGATAGGGAGCATACTTTCACCTGAAGTCAAAACAACATTATTTTGTTTCTAAATTTATACTTTATGAATATTAAATATTTTTTTATCATAACATTAAATAAAACAACAAGTGTAGAGATAAAAGATGTATTCAAAAGGAGCATGGGCACCTTTGTATGAACCCTGGGCCTACTCAACATATTGCTCAACAGTAATAAGACATCAAATGAAAGCTCTTAAGATAGGCTTCATTTCATTCTATAGCAGCTAAGTTCAAATCAAGCTCGAAAATGGTGTTTTAGTGCATTTTGTCATTTTTATTAAAACCTCGAGCCTAGTTTTCCACATTGTTCAACAGTGATGAGACCCATGCCAAATGAGAGCTCTTAAGGTGTACTTCATTTCATTCTAAGGCAGCTAAGTTCAAATCCAGCGCCAACATGGTGTTTTAGTTAGAGGTTTGCACTGGAGCATTGAGTACCGGAGAATAACCGGTGATTTACCGGTGAAAGTACTCAATTGAAATAATCGGTAATTAACCGATTGATCTCCGGTGATCGTCGCATCTTATTTTTTTCGAATTAGATTTATTATTTCAGCCTTTAGACGAAATAGCTAGCTGTGCTTGCTACTTTTATAAGGTCAGAGAGAGTATTTTCGGCGATAGGACAAATACTAAATGATAGAAGAAATATGTTACGGTATGACGCTGTTGACATGTTGTGTTTTTTAAATCAAAATCAGCATTTGCTGTCTTTAAAAAACGTTTTTTTTTAATATATGATTATATAAAGTATATCAATTCATTATTCTTATTTCTTGATCTATATCTATACATATAATAAAACAGTAAAAAAACTGTGTCTGTACATTGAATATATTAAAAAAATAATAATTGAGGGGGGTTTAGAAACAGTAATAGAGCACGAAACCAAAAAAAAATTTCTGTCTGTTTGTCTGTGTGTCTGTTTGTCTGTTTGTTTGTACACGCTAATCTTCGGAACTACTTGACGGATTTGGATGATTTTTTTTTTGTTGTATAGGTATTAAGTCTGGGCAAGATATAGGCTATAATTTATCTTGGAAACTTGAACACCTGATGCAGAACCGCAACAGACCAGCTAAACTATAAGAGATACAAAAATTGTTTCACGTGATGAGCATTTTCTGATAAAAGAATAAATTTGAAGATCTGGAACACCTGAGGTGGAACTCCAAGAGCCCAGCTACACTATAAAATATATAGGAATGACGTCTTAGCAAGAGTTGTTCAGCCTGATGAGCACTCTCTGCTGTCCTATAAAATTTGAAGATCTGGAACAGCTGATGTGGAACTCCAAAAGCCCAGCTACACTATAACATATATAGGAATGACGTCTTAGCAAGAGTTGTTCAGCCTGATGAGCACTCTCTGTTGTCGTATAAAATTTCAAGATCTGGAACAGCTGATGTGGAACTCCAAGAGCCCAGCTACACTATAACATATATAGGAATCACGTCTTAGCAAGAGTTGTTCAGCCTAACGAGCACTCTCTGTTGTCGTATAAAATTTGAAGACCTGGAACTCCAAAAGTCCAGCTACACTATAACATATATAGGAATGACGTCTTAGCAAGAGTTGTTGAACCTGATGAGCACTCTCTGTTGTCGTATAAAATTTCAAGATCTGTAACAGCTGATGTGGAACTCCAAGAGCCCAGCTACACTATAACATATATAGGAACGACGTCTTAGCAAGAGTTGTTTAGCCAGATGAGCACTCTCTGTTGTCGTATAAAATTTGAAGATCTGGAACAGCTGATGTGGTACTCCAAAAGCCCAGCTACACTATAACATATATAGGAATGACGTCTCAGCAAGAGTTGTTCAGCCTGATGAGCACTCTTTGTTGTCGTATAAAATTTGAAGATCTGGAACAGCTGATGTGGAACTCCAAGAGCCCAGCTACACTATAACATATATAGGAATCACGTCTTAGCAAGAGTTGTTCAGCCTAACGAGCACTCTCTGTTGTCGTATAAAATTTGAAGATCTGGAATACCAAAAGTCCAGCTACACTATAACATAATGACGTCTTAGCAAGAGTTGTTCAGCTTAATGAGCACTCTCTGTTGTCGTATAAAATTTCAAGATCTGTAAGAGCTGATGTGGAACTCCAAAAGCCCAGCTACACTATAACATATATAGGAATCACGTCTTAGCAAGAGTTGTTCAGCCTAACGAGCACTCTCTGTTGTCGTATAAAATTTGAAGATCTGGAACTCCAAAAGTCCAGCTACACTATAAGTAACATATATAGGAATCATGACTTAGCAAGAGTTGTTCAGCTTAATGAGCACTCTCTGTTGTCGTATAAAATTTGAAGATCTGGAACAGCTGATGTTGAACTTTAAGAGCCCAGCTACACTATAACATATACAATATGTCGTTTTGCATCCTCGTCAAAATTCAGGAGGTTGTCATAAAAGTCATAAATAATCAATTAAAATTACGAGACCTGAACAATAATAATAACACCCTTTTTTATTAGTTGTTAAAATTTAATCGTATTTCAGAATAATCCATAACTTGAAATTGGAGAATCACTCTCTGCGCTTTAGCGCCAATTGTCTCTGTGTGCGTGAGTGTATCACATGCGTAGGTATGCTATGCGCGTCCAAGAAAAGTTCACGGTGCTTAGATTGTCGTGAGTATCTACGGTCAGCTGATTAATAAAACGTTAGTTTTGCTTATTACGTTTTATTGCAAATTGCAGATTTTGTTAACCTTAGATGTTAATTAATAACACTTGTTTTTATTATTAAGATCTAAAAATACGTACTACGATTTCTCTACCTGGGTCTACGTTATCAGCTGATAGATAAAATGTTAGTTTTGAATTATTATTATTACGTTTTATTGCAAATCTACAGATTTTGTTAACCTTAGGTCTTAATAATACATGTTTTTATTATTAAGATCTAAGAATACGTACTAGGATTTATGTACTTACCTACGTTATCAGCTGATTGATAAAATGTTAGTTTTGCCATTTTGCTTTATTCTGTTTTATTGCAAATCTACCGATTTTGCTAAGAATACATAACTACTAGGATTTAGGTACAACCTGAGACGTTTTGCTATGACGCTCTTGGCGCATTGTAGGTAAATTCATGATTTATGAGTACCTAATTATTAGTAATGATTTTGTTTTTATTTGTAGATTAAATTGGTTGATTTTAAATTTCCCTTCCTACTTTAACGGGCTGAGGACCGACAAAAATACCTACCTTATTAGGTATTTTTGTGTGCTTGCCTGTGGCTCTCGCTGGAAGTACTCCAGGATATCTTCCTGCAAGGCGACAGGCAGACCTTCACTGCCGCGAGCTTGAGCATGTCGGGGTACGTCAAACTGCCGAAAATCCCGCAGTCTCTGTGTAGCAGACAGACAGCATAACACTCTGCGTTGGCGGTTCCCTATTGGGAAACCGTTCTGCGAACATCCGGATGGCTGACAGCCACGTAGGCTGTCTCCACTGATGGCATCACAATCACATAATTCACGTATACGCCCGAAGCACACCTAAGGAGCGAAATTTGCGATACACTCACGGCCTGCGGCGAAATCACTTGAACTAATTTAATATTTTTTTTGCTTTGCGCGGTGCGCCGGGCGCCCGGGCGCGGGAGTGGGGCGCCTCAGGGGTAAGGGGTGCGCGCGCGGCGTCTATTGTGTTGTGGTTTTATCGTTTGCGATTCTTTGTGTGTGTGCGCGCGGTCAGCGATCCTAAACCTAGTCTTAAGATGGGCCGCATTTTCACCGGGGTGGTTTACTGATTTCCGTAAATAAGAAAACATTAAAAAAAAAACACCTACCTATTTTATTATTGATTCGGGTCTAGAATCACTAGCATAGTTACCTCCTTGAATTTGACGAGGATGCAAAACGACACATTGTATAGGAATGACGTCTTAGTAAAAGTTGCTTAGTCTGATGGGCATTTCCTGTTGACATACAAAAATGAAAGATCTGGAACGACTCCAATCGTCTCGCTCATCCCGTTGTTTTCCCGTCCCCGGGCCTTAGAATTCTACATCAGACGTTTCAGATCTTCTATTTTGACGACCCCGTTGTCGCTGGCATAAGCAAAAGGATCCGCGTACGAAGTCGCGGGCAGAAGCTAGTATTAAAATAAATGTATAAATTAAAAATAGAAACAAAATTTCTTTATTCTCCGTTGACCTCCGGTTTTTCCCCGGAGATTGCCCAATCACCGGTGAATTCAATCGGTTGTTAAAATCTCGCTCCGGTGCAAACCTCTAGTTTTAGTACGTTTTCAAAAAAAAAAAAATTATTACTATTATAACTGAAAAATATGATAGTGCTTCTCACCAGTGATGAGACCCATGCCAAATGAAACCTCTTAGAGTGTACTTCATTTCATTCTAAGGCAGCTAAGTTCAAATCCAGCGCCAACATGGTGTTTTAGTACGTTTTCAAAAAAAATATATATTTATTACTATTATAATTGAAAAATATGATAGTGCTTCTCAACACTGATGAGACCCATGCCAAATGAGAGCTCTTAGGGTGTACTTCATTTCATTCTATGGCAGCTCAATTCAAATCCAGCGCTAAAATGGTATTTTTTAAAGTTTTCGTATAAAAAAATAACTATATCTATTATAAACTGAAAAATATGATCCTGCTTCTCAACAGTGATGAGACCAATGTCATATGGAAGCTCTAAGGGTGTACTTCATTTCATTATATGGCAGCTAAATTTAATTCCAGCGCGAAAAGGGTGTTTTGACCATGCGGGCACTTTGGGCCCACTTTTCAACATTGTTTAACAGTGATGAGACCTATGTCAAATGAAAACTCTTAAGATAGGCTTAATTTCATTTTAGAGCATCTAAGTTCAAATCGAGTGCGAAAATGATGTTTTGGTACATTTTGTAACTTTTATTTAAACCCTTAGCCGAGGTTTCCACATTGTCCAACAGTAATGAGACGTATGTCAAATGAAAGCATTTCGGGTGTATTTTATTTCGCTATATGGCAGCTAAGTTCAAATCCAGCGCGAAAATGGTGTTTATTTCAACTTTCAAGGGTGTTTAGTTATTTTTTTGAAAACTAAAAAAAAACCGTTTTCGCGCTCGATTTGAACTTAGCTGCCTTAGAATGCAATGAAGTACACCCTAAGAGCTTTCATTTGGCATGGGTCTCATCAGTGTTGAGAAGCACTATCATATTTTTCAGTTATAATAGTAATAAATATATATTTTTTTTGAAAACGTACTAAAACACCATGTTGGCTCTAGATTTGACCTTAGCTGCCTCAGAATGAAATGAAGTATACTCTAAGAGGTTTTATTGGGCATGGGTCTCATCACTGTTGAGAAGCACTATCATATTTTTCAGTTATAATAGTAATAAATAAATATATATTTTTTGAAAACTTACTAAAACACCATGTTGGCGCTGGATTTGAACTTAGCTGCCTTAGAATGAAATTCAGTTAACCCTAAGAGCTTTCATTTGGCATGGGTCTCATCAGTGTTGAGAAACACTATCATGTTTTTCAGTTATAATAGTAATAAATATATATTTTTTTTGAAAACGTACTAAAACACCATGTTAGCGCTGGATTTGAACTTAGCTGCCTTAGAATGAAATGCAGTACACCCTAAGAGGTTTCATTTGGCATGGGTCTCATCAGTGTCGAGAAGCACCATCATATTTTTCAGTTATAATAGTAATAAATATATTTTTTTTTGAAAACGTACTAAAACACCATGTTGGCGCTGGATTTGAACTTAGCTGCCTTAGAATGAAATGAAGTACACCTTAAGAGCTCTCATTTGGCATGGGTCTCATCACTGTTGAACAATGTGGAAAACTAGGCTCGAGGTTTTAATAAAAATGACAAAATGCACTAAAACACCATTTTCGAGCTTGATTTGAACTTAGCTGCTATAGAATGAAATGAAGCCTATCTTAAGAGCTTTCATTTGATGTCTTATTACTGTTGAGCAATATGTTGAGTAGGCCCAGGGTTCATACAAAGGTGCCCATGCTCCTTTTGAATACATCTTTTATCTCTACACTTGTTGTTTTATTTAATGTTATGATAAAAAAATATTTAATATTCATAAAGTATAAATTTAGAAACAAAATAATGTTGTTTTGACTTCAGGTGAAAGTATGCTCCCTATCAACTTCAAATGCTTTGAACACTAAGTTCCGGCAAGCTTAGACTTGGCAGACCTTTTGATCCATTATCAGGGGCATCTTGGTTATTATTTAGCGTTGGTCCCATCCGGGTACTCGATGAGGTAGGTTTAGTGTGTCAGAAGGGCATATTTTAGGGGTCTGCCAAGTACTTCCGGCAGGGTGCGCAATGGCAGACCCACTTTTTTTTACATAACTATTCAATGGTTAACTGCTGCCAGCACTTTCATTCGGGTATCTTATGACGTAATTTTTACTTAAAAATTACGTCAAAAAATATCGATTATTTCTATGACCCGGCAGGATCGGCTCGGGCAGACCTGATTTTTTTTACGTGTTTAAGTGTCGGTTAACGATCTAAATATAGCCTATTGGGGTAGGCGATGAGGTAGGTAATTTTGCAGCCGGCTCTCGGACTAAGAGGTTTATAAAACAATTTTAATTTTCCTTAACGTAACGAATTACTAACAATTTTGCCGCAGTATTTTGTTTTTAACCGACTTCAAAAAAAGGAGGAGGTTATCAATTCGACTGTATTTTTTTTTTATGTTTGTTAGCTCCTAACTTGCGATTGGGTGAACCGATTTTCATGATTCTTCTTTTATTTGAAAGCTGGTGCTTCCCGTGTGATCCCATTTCAATATCTGATGATGAACTTCGGAGATATGGAATGGAACTCCTCACAGAATCACAGCAGCAATATCCTAACAAGTGAAATTGCTTTGTTTATACGTGTAGTCGATGACTGACTGAAGGAAAGGGGGGGGTACGTCAACCCCCCTCCTACCAGTTTCCAAAATTAAATATATCGTGTGAGGTATTGTTTGAAAGGGCTTTTTGTAAGGATTTCAAACATTAATACACAAGCACTAAAAAGTGAAAAATAAAAAGCTTTTTTACAAAAAAAGTTAACCGCCTTCAAAAACTACAAAATAAAAATAACTTTAGTTTTGAAAGTCGGTGGCAATACTTACCTGCATAACAAAAAACAAAACCAAAGCCGCCGACTTCCAAAACTAAAGTTATTTTTATTTTGTAGTTTTTGAAGGCGGTTAACTTTTTTTGTAATAAAGCTTTTTATTTCTTTTTTTTTATATTTCTTTTTTAAATTTTGAAAATAGAATAAATGAGGTTTCAATCTGTATACAAACTTTTTATGAAAACTAAAAAGATTTTAAACTGAAAATTCGTAAATAATTTAGGATTAAGGTATCCCTAGATTCTGTTGATGTGTGTACTTACGTAAATAACAGAGACTGGTCTTCTGTTATTATATATGTATAACATCTGTGATAATGGATGATAAATTGCTGGAAGATAACAAAATCTAATTGTAATAACTGAAAAATACTTATTTTGTATCAAAACTATACAATGTCAAATATATGCGACAGATCTCAGATAAGATGATGAAAAGGATTTACCTCACAAGCCGGTTCCTCAACGTCGAGGAATTCCGCCTCATGGTATGCCGACTCGTCCAACTCATCCTCGGACATTTCCACGTCTTCGAGTAACTCCGCTTCGCCTTCGCCCTCCGAGTCACTCTCCATCAGCAACTCCTCGAAGTTCGGAACTTCGTCATCACCTCCGACGTTCAAAGACATTTTCTAAAATAATAATTGTTTTTTTTTTCTCAACCTGTACTGTCCAACTGCAGGGCAAAGGTATCCCAAAAATATTTATACGTCATAAAAAAAATAAAAAAAAGTTGTCGATACTATCGATAAGTTTTGTCGATAATTATGACCTACGGCCTAGTGGTCGTTGCGGCCATGTTTGAATTTGACAGTTACGTGTCACGTAAAATAATTATTACATGAGAAAACATCGAAATATGAATAATATTAGAATAAAAACGCCACGAATACATGAAATTATGAATTATCATTAGTTTTCGTTGTTATATATCCGTAAGGATATATAACAACGAAATTAGTATCTGTGTGAAAATTAGTATCTGTGTAAACAGATACTAATTTATTCATTGAGAATGATTAGAATTCATAACAAATAATCACGACGCGGGCGAACATTTTGTTGGCTCAAAAGAGTAGTTTTTGGTATTGTTTCCAACAAACAATTATATACAAACTTGCATTAGATACTTAGCACTTTTAATTCATCCACTTACTATGTGATATTCACACCAAATCTAAATTGTAATTCAAAAACAATTACGTCGCACAGTGTTCCAAAAACGCTTCGGACCGGATTTTTTTAACTGACCCCGCAGATTGACGTAGTTAGTTATACTGAGTAATTGTCTAAAATACAAAATATTTTTCATTTTTCGGTACGACTTTTCATTGACGGCCGTCGAATTAAGGGTGGGGGGGAGGGGGCGGAGGGGTACTACCTCCCCTTAAAAGGAAAAGTTGCGGAGCCCCCCCCTTTTCGAGTTTTTTTAAGTTTTAATTCTGAGGAAATTTTTCATTTTATGAATTAAAATTAATAGTAAGTGTAAAAAACCATGGGGGACCCCTTGGGGGGGAAGGGGGTTCTCCCCCTACGGAAGGAGGACTCCCCCTAAAGCCCTTGATAAAAAAAAGGCACTGATTTAAAGAGGCAGTTGTAAATAGCGGTTTTGGTAAGTTAAAAATTATAAATGGCACGTTTAATAACTACCGACCAAACCTTAAAATATTTTATGCATGGTCGAGGGTGGGCTTGGTCGACGGAGCCCCGCTTCGCGGGGCTCCTACTTCTGGGTGGTTTATAAAAAAATAACCACGAAGGGGATGGCGGGGTCTATTCGCTCGCTTCGCTCGCTCACACGACCCCGCCATCCCCTTCTAACCTAACCTATCCGAGTCGGGGTGCCCTAAAGTCCAAATTGCAATCAGTTTCTCCTATGTAATAATAAGCCGCAGCTGTGACAGTGACAATATAAAATAGCGTCAGTTTTACGTTTCGTTCCACAAGCCGACAAAAGACGGTAAACACTTCATATTTTTTTTATTTTATTTCGTAACTAGCTGTCCGCCGCGGTTACACCCGCGTCTTTGGTTACTGCTCCGCTCCCGTAGGTCGTAGCGTGATGGTATATAGCCTATAGCCTTCCTCGATAACTAATCTAACACTGAAAGAATTTTTCAAATCGGACCAGTAGTTCCAGAGATTAGCGCGTTCAAACAAACAAACAAACAAACAAACAAACACTGCAGCTTTATAATATTAGTATAGATGAAAATAATGCTGTAATTTAAAAATATAAACTGTTAAATATATGTGTGCATGAAAACTATTTAAATTAGTACAAAATATTATAATTTACGTAAATTTATATAAAATAAAACGTAAGACAACTTAACCGTTGGTGAAACGAAACGTTCAATAGCGAGAATTCTATATAATCTGTGGTAGGAATTGATATATACACTGCAAAAATATTGATTTTCAACATTTTTTTCTCAAAAAGTACGCGTCTCCGCATGTTGAGACTTTGCGTGTGTCCTTATAATAATTTAACCTTTCTGTAAAAAAAATATCAACCCCCAACTCGATGGCCGGCAATGGAAAGCTTAGCCCATTTTTCGGTCCCTCCGGAACGGCGAATTTTAAGTATTTTTTTCTCGAAAACTATCCACATTCGAATAGGGGTTACTTCTAGACAATTACTCAGTATAACTAACTACGTTAATCTGCGGGGTCTGTTAAAAAAGTCCGGTCCGAAGCGTTTCTGGATCACTGTGCGTCGAGTTGACCTTGATCATCACTTGCAAATGCTTGAAATATAAATAAATATGAATAGATACGCCTTGAATCCATGAAATAATGAATTATCACTATATTTTACGTTGCTAATAATGTTTCCAAGACCATTATCGTTGTAAAAGAGGCAAATTCATATTTTCAATGTTCATTCAATGGCGGTTGAGGTTAGAAATATTTTGTTGGCTGAAAAAATATTTTTGTGATATTATTTCAAGCAAGTGATTATCTACAAAGTTGCTTTATACACTAAATAGTATAGAAAATATTTACTTACCAAAGTTTCAAGTTAATAGACAATTTACACAACACAATTACCTCCTGGCTCCCAGTATTCCTTTTCGTTGAATTGAACAATTGAAATTGAATTGAATGAATGTATCATCGACAAAGACGCGGATTTTCTTCTTTTTTTTTTGTGTTGCCCAGTTTATTTTTAGTAAGTATTTAGTATAGTTTGAATCGACTACTCGTTGGCTGAATGGTAAATTGTTTCAAAGTTCAAACGATTCAGAGCCATATTTATAAATACAAATAAGGTTGAAGTTGGCTGGTGCGCGGCGAACCATAAATGGTACCTCAGTACAGTGTTGCCAACCCCAACCGAGACTAAAACTGCAAAGAAGCTTTCATAAAGCTGTAGAAAACTGTAAAATTCTATTTAAAGAACTGTAAATCTACAGCTTTTCTTATTTTAAACTATTTAATAACTTTATTATTTTGAATTATCAAAAAAAAAACCGACTTCAAAAAAAAGCGCTAAAAAGTTAAAAATAATACTATAACCTACCTATATTAATAAACCTAACCTAACCTACGATTAACCTATTTAAAATTTAACAATTTTTTGGAGTCGGTGCCAAGACCGAGGATATTATATCCAACCGTATGGCACCGACTCCAAAAAATTGTTAAATTTTAAATAGGTTAATCGTAGGTTAGGTTAGGTTTATTAATATAGGTAGGTTATAGTATTATTTTTAACTTTTTAGTGCTTTTTTTTGAAGTCGGTTTTTTTTTTGCAAAAAAAATTTTTATTTGTCAATTTTTAGTGACATATTTTTGTCCGATTTCGATAAAATTTTCATGGGACCATTTGGGAAGTATAACCTTTCCAACAAAACAAGAATTTTTCAAATCAGTTGGCAAACGACGGAGTTAAGCGCGAACAAACCTAAAAAAAAAAAAAACATACAAACATCCGAATTGAGAACCTCCTCCTTTTTTAGAAGTCGGTTAATAAAACCACATAATAAAGTAAAAAAAAATTATACTTTTATTTATTTTACATTATTTCTACTTCTACTAATACTGCTTCATTTTTAATTTGCACATCCTCTTGGTTTTCAGTTCAATTTTATTATAATCAGGGCAATTTTTTTTTAAATTTTTAAGAATTTTACTTGACATTTATGTGTATTTAGCTAGATTTTTGAAAAGTACAACGTATCAAATTATCCACCGTGTAAAGAATAGGGTTAAAATCGTATACATATTTTTATCAAATTAGCGTAGATTTTGCTAAAATCGAGTTGGTATGGGATACACAGCAAATAAAATAGAGGCGTTAGCATAATAAAGAAAAAAACTGTAGATTTGGAGGTCTAAACTAAAAACTGTGGCGATATCGAAAAAACTGTAGATCTACAGTTAAAACTGTAGGGTTGGCTACACTGCCTCAGTACTCAACGGCAGTGTTGCCAACCCCAACCGAGACTAAAACGGCAAAGAAGCTTTCATAAAGCTGTAGAAAACTGTAAAATTCTATTTAAAGAACTGTAAATCTACAGCTTTTCTTATTTTGAACTATTTAATAACTTTATTATTTTGAATTATCAATAAAACCACATAAAGCAAAAAAAAAAACTTTCCTTTATTTTACATTATTTCTACTAAGGGTCAGTTCACACCGAGACGCGACGCGACGCGACGCAACGTGACGATACTTGAAGAGGCCAGTGACTTCGCGCTGCGCCGCGATGCGCCGCGCGGCGCATCGCAAAGTCGCCGCTCTTGCATGTCGCGCGTACCGGCGATTCACCGCTGCGTCGCGATGCGTCTCGCGGCACCGCGCGGCGCAGCGCGGCGTAGAGCGACGCATCGCGACGTAGTGCTGCGTGGTGTAACGTATTCTAAATTCTTACAATGAAATGTGTATCTTTTCGTGTAGAAAACAAAGTTATATTTTGAGTCGCTCTTTTAAAGTGTGCACGCAGCGTCGCGTCGCGTCGCATCTCGGTGTGAACTGACCCTAATACTGCTTCGTTTTCAATTTGCACATCCTTCCTTTTGGTTTTCAGTTTAATTTTATTTTATTCAGGGCAATTTTTTTTTGAAATTTTCAAGAATTTTACTTGACATTTATGTGTATGTCTCTAGATTTTTGAAAAGTACAACGTATCAAATTATCCACCGTGCCAAGAATAGGGTTAAAATCGTACATATTTTTAACAAATTAGCGTAGATTTTGCTAAAATCAAGTTGGTATGGGATACGCAGCAAATAAAATAGAGGCGCTAGCATCATAAAGAAAAAAACTGTAGATTTGGAGGTCTGAACTAAAAACTGAGGAGATATCGATAAAACTGTAGATCTACAGTTAAAACTGTAGGGTTGGCTACACTGCTCAACGGTAATGACGTTTGAGATACCAAATGTGGTATCTCAGGGTACATTTCTGTGAGACTATTTTTGCCCTAATTATGATAAGCAGTCACGAATTCAGGACACAGATGATAACGCTTTTTGTGCAATTTCCTCAGATAATGATAACTTAATATGTACTACTTTATTATTTGCCTACAGTAGGCAATCACCAACATACAATAAAAATAGATGAAATTAAAGTGTCTGTTTGTAATATCAAAATAACAGCTTTTTAAATTATCCGAATTTTATTATAGTCTTCTTAAACCGACATTATCTGTTGTATGAAGTTGATCTGTGTCCTTGGCAATGTTCTTCTTCTGTAGTATATTAAAAGTACTCTGTGGTAAGTAGTTTTAATTATCTGTAAGTATTAATTTGTGACCATAGAGCAACACAGGCCACCTGTCCTGACCTGACGGAAGGAGGTACTGACCATAGAGCAACACAACACGGGTACCTGACGGAAGGGGAGACGCCATAGCGTATTTTTTCAATACAGAAAAGTCTGTCATTTTTTGCGGGGGGAAATACACACACAAACACACTTTCTCAATGCCCCACACAAAAACAATCGTCTGTCGCTACGAAACTCACACATAAAAATAATAACAATACACTAACGATTTTGTACACACATAGATACATTATAAAGTCAAAGTCAAAACATATTTATTTCAATTATATAACCATAAAGGCACTTTTGAATTGTCAAGGAGTCGGTCAGTTAGTCCGAAAGTTGAAGTTAGTTGCTCGTTTCAAAACGGAGGTAGGCCTCTATGGAGAAGAACGAGCAAGAAACTCCACGGCACTCTTTTAAATTAGGTTTTTACAAAATCCTGGTTTCTTATTCTTGTTGATTCTACATGTGAAAACAATGAAGATGAATATAAAAAACTGTAGTAAAAAATAATAAAAATAAAAACAATACACTAACAATTTCCTACACACATAGGTACATTCTGTGTCATTAAAGTGTAACAATACACTGACAAGTTGCAACAGCCGTTGCTGTAACAAGTGTCGATACGAATTATAGATAAATTCAAGTTCTCGGTTAGGGAATCAGGTTTTGAAAGTGATATAATATTATAATAAAGATATGACTTTATTTAAATACTATTTCAATAATTATCAATTTGAAATAAAATATAAGTTTGTGGTTTATTTAAAAAATCAGTGATGGATTTATCTATTATTGGTTTTTAGATTTATCACTTATTTCTTTAGTTAGTCTTTAGTTTTTGCAAATGCAAATGTCACACAGGGACTGATGGTAAGTAAATATTTTTATCGATAACTAACAAACAATCTACAAAATAACAACACTATTATATCGCACTTGGTGACAGTGACAGTAAGGGTCAGTTCACACCGCGACGCGACGCAACGTGAAGATACTTGAAGAGGCCAGTGACTTCGCGCTGCGTCGCTCGCCGCCGCGAGACGCATCGCAACGTCGCCGCTCTTGCACGTCGCGCGTACCGGCGATTCACCGCTGCGTCGCGATGCGTCTCGCGGCGCCGCGCGGCGCAGCGCGGCGTAGAGCGACGCATCGCGACGTAGTGCTGCGTGGTGTAATGTATTCTAAATTCTTACAATGAAATATGTATCTTATCGTGTAGATAATAAAGTTATATTTTGAGTCGCTCTTTTAAAGTGTGCACGCAGCGTCGCGTCGCGTCGCGTCTCGGTGTGAACTGACCCTGATGCGCGCTCTACACTCGCGCGCGAATCGCGGCGCGATTTCGCGGCGCGAACTTGTCGCGAATTTACAATGACTCTACACTCGCAATGGTTCGCGGAATTTAAACAGTCACGTTCGCAACTTTGATCAAAATGGACGTCGAAGTAGCTGTTGCTGCGTCCCTAACAATGTGCGCGTTAGCGTACTATAATTTTGTACATATTAAAAATGAAACGCAAATTAAGAATCGTTGGAGAAAACATTAATTTTTTTGATAAACCACAGTCATGCAGGTCTAGCTCAGACAACGGCTCGAACAATACTGATCGTCGCGGACTGCGAGTGTGGAGTCATGCACGTTCGCGTCGCGTTCGCGCTTCGCGCTCCCTTTGAAGCGGAACAAAAAACCGACAAAAATCGGGGAACAAAGCGCGAAACCGCGAAGAATATGCGAAACGGCTCCACACTTCGCGTTCGCGCCCGTTCGCGGCCTTCGCGCGCGATTCGCGCGCGAGTGTAGAGCGCGCATGACAGTGGACCATTTGGGCATATGTTTCGACGAGGTTTCGACAGAGGGGAACGCCTGCCTAAGGCTACTCCCCCCCGTGTTGCTCTATGGTACTGACCCATTATCTATTGCATTGTACTAATATAATAAAGCTGAAGAGATTTTTGTTTGTTTATAAACGCTCTAATCCTCGGAACTACTTACTAGGCGAATTGGAAAAAGAATTTGAATTGACTCAAGAGGAATAATATAGGCTTTCTATCATCACTCTAACACCTACGGGAGAAAAGTAGTAACCAGAAACCACGCGGTAGAAGTCGCGGGCAGAAACTAGTCTCGAAATAAAATAGGTTCAGACTGTATAAATAGTCCACTATCTGTAGGTTGTTCTTGCTAATGCGTGTGCCGATTTGCCGTTTTGGCAGTTGTTGACGAGCGCCAATCTGACGTTCAGAACGTAAACAAACAACTTTAATTTTGTATTTTCCATTATTCTAAAATACGTGCAATATTCTGCAGTGTTTGTGTGATCAGTGAGCAAGTAAAGTGATTTTAAAATGCCTAAGAAACATTCCAAATCGGATATCTCCGAAATCTCGGAAATAATGAAAATAGTTGATTCACGGGCCGTCTGTAAACCTCTGGATTCTTTCAGTGAGATTACGTTGTTTTTAGAAAATCCACCACCTTGGAGGACTCTATGTAAAGAATTGACACCGCATAGTGAGTTTCTGATACGAAATGCAGATATAAATCCTCGTCCTGCTTCGCTGAATAATCCGGGATTTTTTTGTCATTTTGACCTGGACTCGCCAGAAGTCACACGCCATGAATCAAAGAGTTTACCAAAGACGTTGGTATGCCACGACATGGCCAATGGATATCACGATGACTGGTACTAACAATTCTTTATTATATTAAGTAATGAAAACATTGGAAATAAAGTAATTCAATTATTCAGTTTTGATATCCTGCAGGGTGCTCTAAAATAACAATCCCAATTCAATGCCAACATGTGTTTGTGTAATTTTCAGTATTATTGACGGAACTACTCAATCATGTGCATACACATTCTACAACTGGGCTGGAATAGATATATTTTGTTACTTCAGTCATCACTTGATTACAATACCTCCTATTTCCTGGATTAATATTGGACATGCTCATGGTGTTAAAGTTATTGGTATGTTGTACAGTTTTATCTAGTCTAGCTAATATTTCAATTATCTTTATTATATTGGTGTAGTAAATGTGACCGCCATCTCTTAAACCAGTACTTAATTTATTTATAGACCTAAATTTGGTTTGGGCATCCCTATCATATTCTTCTGGGATTCTTCTTCTATTTAAATGTTTATAATGCTAGACACAATTTAAAAAATCAGAATTCACTGCAATTAACCATTTCATACTGTTATTTTACTTCGTAATTTCATATCAATCAATCTTAAACAATCCAATTCGAAAACATCATTAATGTGTTTGTGTCGCAAAAGGCCAGGAAGGTGCAGTTATAAATGTAAAACTTTTGCTACTTACTTTTGTTATCAAAATTAATAAATTATGTTATGTTTTATTAGTTTATTATGCCTGTTTAATTTAGTGTACTGGTTTATGTTTTTTACATTAAGATAATATACGAAGGGGCTTAACTATGATGGGTGCCAGTACACAGGGGTGTACACAGAGGCATAAAAATTGAAATTGGCTCCTACCATTTTCTATTGGTATGTATGCTCCTGAGTCAGAGAAAAAAAAAAACTTTGAGAGCAACTGTGTGTTTTGGAATATTTTCATTAGTAGTTACATGGTTTCCTAAGATATTTTTAATATTTTCTTTTTATTGCCATTTCATTGGTTGGAAGAGCTTTAAGTGAAAGGGTTACACCTTGTACATTGCCTATTGTGATTCCAGTTATGTTTTTTAGTTAAAAATGCTATTTTATCAGGAACTGTAATAACGGAGCATGCAGAAGGTGTAACATTCTGGGATGAGGCGTTATCTTCAGAGTTACAGTATCAGAACTTTGCTAGTGCACTGGTGGCTATTGCGAGAACATTCAAGTTCGACGGCTATCTTTTAAACATCGAAAACAAGGTTTTTCTTTTGTTATAACGTTTTAGCTATCATAAATTATGGTTGCATCATTAAATGAACAGGCTCCATTTCGTTTACAATAATAAATCTATTTAAAAGGATATAGTGGCGGTCATGATCCCCTACGACCCCGCCCCCTGGATCCGCGCAGGTCACATCGTGACCTCATGATTCTGTGTGAAGTTGGCACAAACGTTCAATAAGAAAGAGGAAATGCATTTGAGTGCGTCTTATTATACTGGTGACCGTCCTCCGATTTTTGGATTTCTTTGAAATGAGAAGAAGAAGAAATCGACTATCCGCAGTTAGGTCCACAGACGCAAACATCCTGGACAGTCACGCTGTTGTTCTGGTGCTCAGGTATCGGCGCCAGACACGCTGCTGTCGTTCGTGCGCTACTTCCACCGCCTGCTGCACGAGGAGCTGCCGCACGCCACGCTGGTGTGGTACGACAGCGTCACCGTGCACGGCAAACTCAGCTGGCAGAACTCACTCAATGAAAAAAATAGGTTAGTCTTCTGGCTCTCTGGCCGAAACTTTTGGCAATAGATAAATGTGATAATCCTATTCATTTGTTGTTACCCATGCGCTCTCACGATAATCATACTTGACTTGGCTTGACACGCTACCGCACGTCTAGATTATCACGTGTTTATTCATAAGCAGGCAGTGGCGTAGCGTGGGTCTTTGCTGCCCGGGGCCGGCCGAAATTTTGCCGCCCCTCCCCCCCCCCATAATGACGTCGCGAGGCGACATCCGGCCACCGTAGGCGCGGGCTTGCGGACGGCGAGTGATGGGTAGCTCACCGTCCGATCAAGGACCAGGCCCGGGTCGACGGCGCGTTCTGTTTCACGCGCGCCTCAAAGAGCTGTCAGCACAGGGACGGGGCCCCAACAGGGCCAAATGCCTGCCGGGGTTGTGGAACGGCTTAACGGGATACCGTGGCCCCGGAACGTAAAGGGAAACAGAAGGAACAGGGTGGTTTTTTAGTCAGTAAAAGTCTGACAGTCCCTTCCGCCCCACGCAAGGCGGAAGGACTCAATTGATGATTTTAAGGGGGGGCCGGCCGGGCAAATGCCCAGAGCGGCAAAAATGAGGGGCGGCAAAATTAAGTGTGCGGGCGGTTGCACGAAGTCCAACCTCTCATGAATTTTTGTAAACTTGTTCAGAAACCGTAGTAGACCAACGTATTTAAATATCATACGATAAAACAATATCACATAATATTAAATCATTCCATCTTTGGAATAGCAAGCTCATGATAATTTCTGTTGTTGAAATTGCTTGACACGTAATATTGCGAGCGCGATTAAGTTTTTTTTTTAATTTAAAATTTAAAAAATCGTGGCACTTGCCGCCCCCTGACATGTGCCGCCCGGGGCCATGGCCCCCCCGGCCCCCCCCAAGCTACGCCACTGTAAGCAGGTGTCCAGATTTACTATATGCCTGTAGGAGATGTGTTCGTACAACATAGGTTAGGTACACATTAGACAGGTGCTACTAGAAAGAGACTGTCGAGAGTCTACACTCAATGTAACGAGGTAAAGAATGTAAACATACTTTCAATTAACATGTTTTTCGCCGCTTTCTCGTAGGTACGAGTATGTGCGGAAGAAAAGGACAGAGATACTAATCGTTTGCTGTAGTAACTTTTTCTAAGTTACTCACTATAGAGCAGGTATTCTGTATCTCGTTTGGTTGGCTTCTCTTTAGTGGTTGATGGTTGTAGGGCGTTCTTCGACGCGTGCGACGGTCTGTTCACGAACTACTCGTGGACCCAAGAGGACGTGCAGGCCAGCGCCGCGCAGGCGGGGGGCCGGCTCACGGACCTGTACATCGGCATCGACGTCTGGGGACGGAACTTCTACGGCGGCGGCCAGTTCAACACCATTGAGGTACATACGTTACCTAAGCACGAGCTATGAACGTCAAAACCCTCATTGGAACTTCTAAGATTTATACAGAAAGGCACATAACACACATACATACCACCACGCCTGTAATTCCCGAAGGGTTAGGCAAAGGTCTAACTACCCATTAGTATACTCACATTTCGCCTAGGAATCGCATAGGGAGCGAGCCAATTGCCATCAACCGGGCACAATCCAGACTCCGAGGCTGCTACTGAGAAATTCCTGATGGAAAAACCCAATAACAATTTGCCTGACCTGGGAATCGAACCAAAGAACTCAAAGTCGAAGTCAAAGTCAAAGTCAAATAATTTATTTCAATTAGGCCAATATAAGGCACTTTTGAACGTCATATACAAAAAAAAAAAGGATTGAATCTAGTTGCCCCTTCCAAAAGGTTTTGTATGGAGAAGAATAGGCAAGAAACTCCATATCTACGTACTCTTTTAAAATCAATATCATGCGTATGCTCAGCAGTAGCGATTTGCGACCACGAGGCCAACGAGGCAGTCAAACATTAGTTACGACGACTTAGTAATACAGAAAGGTTTATTATAAAACTCATTCTTGATGTCATATTCAGATAATCATTACTATCGTTAGTTGGGTTACAGTTCGACTCTAATCAACACCTAAAAAGAGGGGCTCGTCTATTATCGTTGTCGTTGTGGGGAACTAGTAATGAAGTGGCAACTGGAACCTAACTGTAGTGTAATGTATGGCCACAGGCAATAAAAGTGGCGCGCGCGGCGGGGTGCTCCATAGCGGTGTTCGCGCCCGCCTGGACGCACGAGGCGCTCGCCTCCGACGGGAGCGCCGTCAACGACGTGGCCATGGCCGACGAGCTCAACGACTGCGACAAGTTCCTGCTGCGCGACCGCGCCCTCTGGGGCAGCTTCTGGCACTTCCTCAACATCAAGCTGCCCTGCCACATACCCTTCCATACCTCCTTCTGCAGGGGGCAAGGGCGCAAGCGCTATGCGTACGGAGAGGTATGTTTACGCTCCCTGTGTATACTTTATGGGTGAGTTGCAATAATGCGTGACGTAGGCGTGTCCCGGCAGGTGCTGAGCCAGTCGCCATGGTTCAACCTGCGCCACCAGCAGTACCAGCCCAACGCGGCACACGGGCCGCACGGCTACCTGCTCTCGACCATCCAAAAAATTGACAAAGTGAAGCGCGAGTACAAGGATACGAAGGGCATCATACGCATCCGCGCTTCCTTCCAGCAGCCGGACGTCCAGCCGGTGCCCAGCAAGGAAAATAAGGACTCCGTCACAGAGCCCAGCACCGAGAGCGTGCACAAAGCGGAACTGCAGGAGGAGGCCGAGGAGTCGTCGGAATGGCCGGACCGCGCGGGCATGATGGAGGCGTCCGTGAGCGTGCACCTGGGCCGCAAGGGGAAGGCGCGCTACGGCCTGGCGTTCGTGGCCGACGAGCACCCGTGCCTGGAGCTGCACCTGGCAGACGCCTTCACCGGCGGCTCGTGCCTCATGGTGCACCCGTCCGACAGGCTCAACCCCGACCACCGCATCACGCGCCTGTTCCACTGCGACTTCCGCTGCGACGTGGGGCTGATCTTCTGCGTGGTGACGAAGAAGTTGTTCGAGCATCCTCAGCAGACGTTAAATGTGAAGCTGTCGATGATTAACGCGGCGAACGAGGAGCTGCTCGTGGTGCTGTCGGGGCGCTGGCTGTCGCAGACGGCGCAGCTGGACGGGCAGTCGTCGGGCATCAAGTACGTGTACCCGCTGCGCACCAGCGAGGAAGAAGTGCTGCGCGAGCTGCGCACCTACCTGCTACTCACGCAGCCCGACTGCTACGTGCCCGTGGAGAACGCGTTTGGCTGGAACGTCAGGTCGGTCTCATTACTTGTCTCCTTGTACTATGACTGACGCCTTCCTTTGTTACCATTGCATTGAGCAGGCTCAACAGAGACGAATACAGTCAGGGCCCGATCTAGCTATTTAGCTAGATCGGGATTCTAGATTTACACTAATACCATACAGGGTGTCCCAGACAAGGACGTCCAAACAAAAATTTTGGAAGTCTCTCTTCTTGGGCTATCTACGATTTTTTGTGGTTCAGGAGCTAGACGATTATTACTATTTTTTTGGGATATTATTCTTTGCTTCAGATTTTGTTGATTTTCTCTTTTTGTGTCGCGTTTTTTGGAAATATTTTTATTGATAATTAATTCGGAAAGTATGGTCTTCGATCAATATAAACAACTGTCTGTCTTACCGTCACCCGAAATTACCAAAACTGAGTTCAAAGGGAAAAAAATCGTTGCAGATTTTCAGTCCCCTAGGGAAAAATCACAAAAAGGGTCCAAATGACCTTAAAGTTATTAAAAAAACTTTCACGGATCCTCAGCTCTCTAAAACAATACAAATAACTAGTCATTTGCAAGATAATATTTTAGTACATAAGTAAATCCTAATAAACCTGAATTAAAACAAAATTGTATTAAGATAAGGCGCGGGAGCGGGGCATGCGACCGGTGCCGCGGGAGTACGCGCGGCGCCGCTTCGAGCTCCGCGTGATCCTAACGGCGGAATGGAAAGAACGACTTGAGCACCCCAGCGCAGGGCACGCCGTGATATCGGCGGTAAGACCCGTCATGGAGAATTGGCTAGGGCGCCCTCACATTCCTGCTGACGCAGATACTGACAGGACATGGCTACTTCGAGAAGTATCTGTGTCGCATAGGCCGGGAACAATCGCCCGGTTGTCACCACTGCCACAGTATAAGTATGGACAGTATGGAAACTAGGCCTAGTTGCAGAAATAAATACCTACGCTCCACTGCAGCGGTAGGGTTGTCACTCTTAATGTTTTTGAAACTGAACTGTATTTATTAAAACATCTAATTCTGTGTTCTGTAGTGATAAAACAATCGAGTTAAAATAACTAGTTTACAAATAAAATTTAAATAGGTAATCTCTAAGACGAAAACGTTTCGTTCGGTCCTTGTCGGAACGCGTGGTGGATGCCGCAAGCGGCGCACGGCATGGCGCATATGTGGCGCCGATGCCTGATCAACCCGGCGAAATGAAATGGCGAAATGAGGTCGAAATGAAAATCCAAAATGGCGGCCGCAAAACTTTACAATACTTATATGCTTCATGGGTGTCGTGTCCGTGGTTTTCGGGGGCGCTGATGACGAAAATGAGGTCAAAATGAAAATCCAAGATGGCGGCCGCAAAATTTTACAAAGTATGCTTCATGTGTGTCGTGTCCATGGTTTTCGGGGGTGCTGATGACGAAACTGAGGTCAAAATGAAAATCAGATTTTCATTTTGACCTCATTATCGTCATCAGCACACCCGAAAACCATGGACACGACACCCATGAAGCATACTTTGTAAAATTTTGCGGCCGCCATCTTGGATTTTCATTTTGACCTCATTTTCGTCATCAGCACCCCCGAAAACCATGGACACGATACCCATGAAGCATAATTATTTTGTAAAATTTTGCGGCCGCCATCTTTATTTATTATTTTATTCAAGTCATGTTCATGTTATTTCCATATGATTATTGTTTAATTAAGAACGTATATGTATTAGAAAAGCGTGCGTATAATTATACGCAATACACTCCTGGCATTTTGTGAAGATAAATGCAACCACTCGTCTTGACACGGCACCGGCACTCACGACTGACAGCACCGCGATGTCCGCTTAGAGGTCTCGTCGATTCGCGTGTTTGTGTGAGTGTGCCGTTTCGAACGTTTAGTACGTAGTTTCCGTACTGGTCCATACTTATATTGTGCCACTGCGGAGATTGCCTGGAGGACACAGCGCAGCACACGCTGGCGGATTGCCCGGCTTGGGCAGAGCAGCGCCGTGAACTCTCCGCAGTAGTCGGTGACCTTTCGCTCCCGAACATCGTTCTCTCGATGGTCGAGAGGGAGAGTACGTGGGAAGCCGTCGCCTCATTTTGCGAGCACGTCATGCGCGTAAAGGAGGCGAGGGAGAGGGAAGCAACTGCCTCGCTTCCCTCTAGGAGAAGACGCACTGGGCCCCGGAGGGCGCTAAATGGCCTCCGGCCTCCATGAGTTGCCGGCCTGCGGGCGGTCGACCTAGGGATAGTCCAACTCCCGAACAGATCAAGCCCGTGTAGGCGGCGCACGTGTTCCCCGCGCGCCACACTAGAGGATTCGGCGGCGCTTAGTCCGCCGACGTAGACGAGACTCGCCTACACAGGTGGCGGGTCAAAGCCTGGCGGGGTCGCGGTAGAATGAGCGAGCGAATCCCGTACACGCGCCCAAAGGTCTGTCGAGGAACACCGTGGTGTTGCACACCCCCCTCTTACCCTAGACGGGGGATAGTCCATGAGGATTTCGCCACGATAAAAAAAGCGTTAGGTTTAAAAAAAAAAGCGTTAGGTTTGTCCTTGGACATTTCTAACGCCTTTAACACCCTGCCCTGGAGCTGTATTCGGGAGGCACTGCGCTATCATCGGGCGCTATCCGGCTCACACACCGTAGTCGGGGGGCCTCGGATCGCTGTCGAGTCTACCATGAAGTATCAGGGATTGTTGCCCGACAGCCCGTGGAACTTCGAGCGACTTTCGGCGACTGACGCCCAACTTTCTAAACGCGGCTGGCGCGCTCGCAATATGGCTGCTTCGGGAAGTACCTGTGTCGCATAAACAGGGAGCCGGACGCCCGGTGTCACCACTGCATGAACTGCCGAGAGAACACGGCGCCGTTTTAAAGAGCTGAGGGCCCGTGGAAGTTTTTGAAATTACTTTAAGGTCATTTGGGCTCTTATTTGTTTGTTCTGTGCCTCGGGACGATGGGTGAATGTCAGTGAATGATGTTTACCTATAGTTCCGAGACAGAGACAAGTCGGCCTACGCTGAAAACCAGCGCCGTGGTTTCGTGCCATCGTGTGTGGGCCACGGCATTATGCTGAGCGTCGGCCGTTTCGCGCGGTAGTGGCGCAATCTTTTTTTATTTTTATTATTAAGTTATTATTAGTTTTTTTTTTCTTTCTTTAGATTAAGTTCCCACTTGTTTGGGCTGTTGTTAAAATTATTTTGTATGCGTCACTTTCACGTGAATAAATTGTTTTTCTTTCTTCTTTCTTTCTTTCTTATTGTGATTTTTCTTTATGGGCCGAAAATCTGGAACGAATTTTGCAAAACAACATTTAAACTAACAACCCTTTGAACTATGTTTTGGTAATCTCGGGTGACGATAAGACAGACATTTGTTTTTATCGATCGAAGATCATACTTTCAGGAATCAATAAAAATATTTCCAAAAAACGCAAGACAAAAAGAGAAAATCAACAAAATCTGATGCAAGGAAGAATATATCTCAAAAAATTCTAAATATCGTCTAGCTACTAAACCACACAATCGTAGGTACTTAACCCAAGAAGAGAGACTTCCAAAATTTTTGTTTAGATAGCTCCAGAAAAGAGACGCTACCAAAATTTTCGTTTGGACGGCCTTGTCTGGGACACCCTGTGTAAAATATAAGTCATGAGCTTGCTATTCCAAAGATGGTATTATATAGTAATATGTGATATTATTTTAATAAATATTTACTTAAATTTATACGTTAGTCTACTACGACTTCTGAACAAGTATACAAAAATTCATGAGAGTTTATTGAGAGTATGTTCCACCGTCTTTGTGCGGACTTTGTGCCACCGTCCGGCACCCTCAATTTTGCCGCTCTGGGCAATTGCCCGGTTTCCCCCCCCCCTAGATCGGGCCCTGAATACAGTGTAGGAACGCTGGCAGACGCATTGCTTGATACAAGTGGTCGTAAACAAAAGCTGACGTGGTGCGACTGTGGCAGGTATTACGAGATCGTGGTGCCGGGCTCGCGCATCACGTCCGTGAGCCTGCGCACCGGCCTGGCGAACGGGCCCATCCTGCTCGGACACTTCGGCATCGCCCGGAAACAGTAAGTTAATACTAATTAATAATACGCTACTTTGTATTATATACAGTTAAACTTGGTTATGTGACCCTTGGACATGATGAGGTCCCGACGCTTTGGCATTGAAATACCTCTGCAGTCTGCTACTGGGAATTGTCAAACATTTCGCTGCAATACGTTACATTGCACACACATTTCGTCTAAAGTCTTTTCCCCGATACTCATCAAATAACGTTTCATTGAAGTTTTCTTTCCCAATTGTTCGTCTGACATAAGTTTAAGATCGTATTCATTTGATGCCAATTTTCATTTAGTATTATCACTACACATACATAGAAAATGTGTTTTAACACGATTCATCGAATCTTAATGTATCCAAGTCGGTCGCAGCTGCTGTTAGTACGTGTATATAGGTAGGTACTACATTAGCGTAAATAGTATTACTGCAAAAAAAAAAAACACTTTATAGTGCATTATTACTTGTCATTAATAGTATTTGAAAACCTTGCAAACAATTTACCTCACACGATATATTTAATTTTGGAAAGTGATCGACGTAGGTACTACCCTTCCCTTCTTTCGGTCAGTCATCGATTACACGTATAAACATAGCAATTTTACTTGTAACGACATTTCTGCTATGATCCTATGAGGGCAGTTCCGTTCCATATTTCCGTAGTTCATTATTTGACCTGGGAAACCCTTTTCAATTAGAAATGTTTCCTACGAATTGAGAAACTCCTGCTTTTTTTAAGTCTGTTTAAAATTAAAATCGATATAACAGGGGGCTTAGACAAAGTAACAATTTCAAAACGATAACGAAGTTAGAAAAGACTAAAGGCCGCTGCATACGTGACGGGTTTTTATCCGGACGGGACGTGACGGGAAGTTTTGGAAACATCGTTGCATACAAAATGTATCCAAATACGTATATGTCACGGGAACATGGACGGGACGGGAACGTGGACGGGAAAAATCTCGTCGGCGACGATGTTTAGCACGTCCCCGTTTAGCAATAGCAATTAAAGCCAATTCTTGAATTGAAAAATCCATCTTTCGTTGTTCACAACACTAGCACGTTAGATACGAATCAATGTCACGTTGCGTATGCGTTTGCACCACGTTCCCGTTTTGAACGAGGCAATCACGTGCCCGTCCCGCTCACGTCCCGTCCGGAGTATTTACCCGTCACGTATGCAGCGGCCTTAAAATGTATGGGATTGACATAAGCCACGTTAAGTCACGTGGACATGAAGTAAGACATGACGCAAGCAAGTGACGATGACAAATTTAGATATCGTTTCGCTACAAAGCGATGTTACTTTGTCTAAGGACTCAGGGGTTTCAATGGAAATAAATATAACCGATTTAAATATCAGTGTAGTGAGTTTACTGGACTATAACAATTATGTAGAACATGTATTGCTTAAACAGAGATGACAAGACTTCGATGATGAACTTAAGAACTACCTCAAACGCAGGCTGCGCGTTCGCGCCCGGCTCTGCGGGTTACAGCGACCAGTGTGTCGCCCAGTGACCCCGCGCGCGACGCTCACTGGAGCTCGGAGGTTCCTACTACCCAGCCTGTACATTTGTACACACCACTGTTGCCAGTGAAGCGTTGTAGTCGCATTATTCTGTAGTTACGTAGAATTTTAATTTTTATATTAGCTATACTTGAGTTTTATTTTTCTTATGCTTTGTTCAATAGAACATTTTGTAGATTTATGGTATGCCCAAAACATCTGAGCAACATTAGTTTTTGTTTACCCTGAACCTCATTGTAACCATCATTATGAAAAGCTTTTACTTACTCTGAAATCGCGAATAAACATCGGATGTTCCTTAGGTACTTAATACATTTGTGTTCACATAACTGGACAGAATATATTATGGAACCTTTCGAATTGAACACCTGATTTTTTATCGATTTCAGTGTTGGTCGCGCTGGCCCTAGGCCATCATGATCATGTAAAATTCGCGCCACGTATGTTGTTGCTCTGCAAGTTCTGCAACCAGGCTTACAGATGCGAGATGTGCATGTCACGCGCCTGATTTGCTACCTCTGGATACTGACTACCACTTTAGAGCGTTACATACCTACATGACACGAACTAAAGGTTTAAGTTACTAACAGTTACTGTTGTTTTGCGTGTAGCGGTTAAAGGTACGACAAGAAAAAAAATGCGGGGTTCTCTAATAGCTACGAAAAAATTAACACTCGCCTTTTGATCAATCATACCTACAGAATAGAAGTTAACCATACGTGCCTGCAACTTGCACAAAACAACTTGCAACAATTAATAGAAGAGCTACGCGCTTTGTGATGACAATATTAATTTGTGATTATTTTTTGTTTACAGCTACAATACATAAGGCCTGGCGTTTCCTTCGCATGTCAGTTGTCGAGGACGGTTTGAAGTATAAAGTATTATTTTTAATTTTGATGCCACGTACTCAATACCCATGTACATTACTTATATGAAACATTTTATTCAAATTATGTTTTTAATGTGATACGAATTTATATTTACAATGTTCAATAAAGTTTCTTATGCAATTACAGTTGCTTGATTTGGTTATTCCCAGTTCCCCAGTCATGCTAGATATCAAATCAAAAGATTCGAAACAGATAATTCTGTTTCGAATCTTCAAAAATTAATTCAAAAGAAACAAAAAAGAAAATATGACCTGGTCTATATCTGTTACAAATAGAACTGCTCAATTGCTCATTAAGTATATATAATTATATCCATAGTATCCTTACTTCCATACTAATATTATAAGTGCGAAAGTAAGCCTTATTTAACCTTTCGAACGCCAGAGTATAAACGTATTGCCGTACCTAACCCTGACGCCCCAGGCCATCACTTTTGCTGTCAAATGATCTTCATAAAAAATAGGGATTCCAAAACTTGATTAAATTGTTTATTTCATATGGTGCGACGTGTATTTTGTCATATATTTGTGACGTTGGCATTCAGGGTAAAGGTACAAGTTGGTAGCCGACTGCACGCGACAGCAGCAGTAGGTACTGAAGCGACAACATGTCGTCTGCTGCTGTCGCGTGCAGTCGGCTATCAACTTGTACCTACCTTTAGATTTCGTTTGTCACATATATTATGTATAATTATGTGACAATGGCGTTCAAAAGGTTAAGACGAAGCGAGAGATATCGTGCGATTTGTCGTACATTTCGGGACCGCGCGGCAGTCGTATCAAAAGTGACCGATCATCGGCGCCATGTACCACAACTTGCACGATATTTCTCGCACCGTCTAAGTATATCATCTTTAACTCTGTCTGCCTGTCTATTACGTTTACTAAAATATCATTGGCTAAACCACTGAACCGTTTTAGATGAAATTTGGTACGGGGTAATTTTGAACCCTATGAAAGGACATAGGCTACTTTTATTCCGCGACTTCGTCTGCGTCTACGATAACCGACATTACGCGGACGAAGTCGCGGGCAAAAGCTAGTTTAAAATAAAATTGAAAGAGAACGACATTTCTTGTTATTATCTCTCTCTATTTTTCTTTCACTCACTCGCTATACCTACTGTGCGAGTAAATGGCACGATAAGCTCTGTTCGGCAGCCATTTTTAATTCGTTTCTTTAATGACACGAGTTATATTTAGAAGGTATCCCTCTTCTACCTACTTATGTGCTACACGCATCGGTGCAACAATAGTAACTATCTGTTGATAAGGAATATTGTTACTTTAATCAATCTGATAAGACGTAGGTACCTACACTAGATAGTGTTAGCATGTGTTAGGATGACAGAGAACTAATAAGTAGGCGAGGAGCAAGTTCAAGCTATGCGCATATTTGCATTACTATATTTAAATTACTAGCTGACCGAGCAAACTTCGCACCGCCATACTTCTTTTTCTTTTTTAGTTTTCGTTCATAGGAACAATAAACACAACAAAAAAAGATTTAGTGAAATTAGTTCACCCGTGACCAAGGGAAATAGAGATTCATTTTCAACCGACTTCAAAAAGGAGGAGGTTCTCAATTCGGCGCGTATGTTTTTTTTTTTTTTGTATGTATGTTACCTGATTTCTCAGCCAATTATGAATAGATTTGGATGATTCTTTTTTTATTTGAAAGAATATACTTCCGAATAGGTCCCATAGAAATATTGTCATGATCTGATGATGAACTTCGGAGATATGGAACGGAACTCCTTATAGGATCACAGCATAACTGTCGCAACAAGTAAAATTGCTTAATTGCTTTGTTTATACGTGTGGTCGATGACTGACTGAAGGAAGAGAGGGAGGGGGTACGTCAACCCCCCTCCTACTACTTTCCAAAATTAAATATATCGTGTGAGGTATTGTTTGAAAGGGCTTTTTGTAAGGATAATAGGCATAGGCAATATCTACATAACAAAAAACAAAACCAAAGCCACCGACTTCCAAAACTAAAGTTTTTTTTATTTTGTAGTTTTTGAAGGCGGTTTTATTTTTTTGTAAAAAAGCTTTTTTAAAATATGCAGATACATAGTGTTCAAGTATTTACAAATATTGGAACGTAGACGTACCTAAGTGAATAGTTGTAGATGATCACTCTTAAATACACCTACCCTTCAGCAACGAGGCAGTCACTTACCTCATAAAACCTATCTACGTACATATTTCTTGATTCGATTTCTACTTGCATGTTATCAGGAAACAGATAGGTACCTAATAAAAATGGGAGCAGCATAAAATGTCAAGATTGTGTTGTGACATGAGTGTTTATCTGTTAACCGCACATATTATGTTGCATGTGGAAACCTTAAGCCTTGCGGACTGTCACAATACTCCGGGTCCTTGATCTTTCAGTGGTGGTGGTATCGGTCATGTCGGTATGATGTATTATGTAAAACTGATGTGATAAACGCTCAGATTGTTAGAGCGATATCGACTTCATATATACTAGAGGTAGTCGACTATATACCTAGTATTTCTTAGTCGGTTATTGACTTTGTTGCAACTCGCGCATAAAGGTAAGTTATCACAAGCTATTCTTTATTTGACGGCATCATGAGAGGGGGACGTCTGCCACTCTCCCTAACTAAGATTCTAGCTGAAGGAAGCGCCTACAATTTTTTAGTCAATATGCAGTTAGGCGTTTCTCTATACCTACTTAGGTACTTACTACTTATAATATTAGGTTTATAGAGGTGGGTAGGTAAAGTTTTTTTGTTTTTGTTTGTATGAGGTCTGGAAGAGTTGTTGCGCCTCACGAAAATCAGGTTGGTAAGTAGGGTACGTTCGTTTGGATTACTAGATAGGCGATACCTTCAGCATTGTCTTCAGTTATGTGCCTATTATGTAATTCGTGAACGCAAAATACACCAAGTGTGGACCTAAGTAAACAATAAACTACTACCCGCATTACAGTTATTAAAATTAATTTTTAAAACAATGTCGGTAGGGTTGTGATGATGAAGATCATAGTTTTGTGATAAGTTCGTTCATACAAATTACCATATTTGTTCCGAATTGCTTTTGCAAAGACAATATTCTATGAATATAATAAATGTAAGAATCTGTTGTTTAACAAAACATGGTAGTACGTACCTCCTACTTAGTGGCGAGTGCTCGTGTTTAGCTAATTACGTCGCGTTACGGCTTGGTCACGACACGAAATAAATAAAATACTATGTGGTATAAATATAAATTATTATTGGAACCATAAATAACCGGTGAGTTATTCTCAAAACAAAACAATAACATAATTATTTTCTTCAACTAGCTTCCGCCCGCGACTGCGTCAAAGTTAATTATTATCCCAAGGGAACCGTACATTTTGCCGTGATGAAAAGTAGCCTATGTGCTATTACAGCAGACTATAATGTATCTCTGTGCCAAATTTCATCCAGACCCGTTCAGTCGTTAGGGCTGATTGAGTAACAAACACCCATCTGTCCAAACTAACCATTAATTATAGTAGGTAATAGTTTACAGGATATGAGAAACAGGGTGTCTCCGTCCAGAGGGGTGAAGTGTCTGGTGGGCTATACTACCCAACGGTTGATGTCGGAATTTTGTATATAATTTATGCTAAAGTCGCGGAGAACTTGATAGCGTGATGTAGGAAACGCCAGGTTGTAGGTATTTCTTATTATCTATATTCATCTTATACCTAAATGGTTATTTAGATATGCGAAATATTGCACTCAAGGTCAGTTTCTAATAGACGTTGAGTAAACACGTGTTTAAATAAAATAGTATAAAAACAACAACTGCCTGCTGGTACCTACTTACCTATTCAAAATATAGAAGCAATTCAGAGTGGTCGCGTATCGCGTACAAGTTGTCATAGCTTTAGTTACAGTTTTTAATGCTTATTTATACCGGGCACTGTGCACATCAAAAAAATGATTTTTAAGTCTGTAAAAATAAATTTATTTGATGAATTGACAGACTCGCTGAATTAAGATACGCGTGTGATGGCGCTACTGTCACGCCAATAACATCCGGTTCCATAATACATTTATAATACTATAGTAATTAAGTGCTCTATAGTGGGTAGGTAATTAGTGATTTGAAAGTGCTTTTCAATACTGATGTTACATTTGTATCTATACCTAGTGAGCATTTACCTAAATAACCAAAAACGTTATCAACAACCATGGGAACAACTTAAAAAAAAATGTTAATGGTGTTCTTTGTGAATAATTGAACAATTTACAACAGAAGAAACACACTCGTCAACAACAAAAATAAACGATTTGAAGTCAAAGAACAGTGAGTTACATCAATATTTCAACATACTTAGAATTCAAAGTAACAAATTATTTTCAGATCACCGTCATTCCGTAAATTATAACAAGCGGAATAATTCGCTTGCTCTGGGAAGGTCAAATACAATTTAAAAAAAAACGCATTAACCAGTTGCCGTAGACTCTACGGCAACTGGTTTTACGGCAATTTGCAGTCGATCGCTAAAGCCTCTACGGCGTAGAGGCTTTAGCGATCGACTGCAAATAGACGTTGCTCGGAGGTCCCAAGTTCAGAACCGAGCAGCAAAAGAAAAATAATTTCTTTGACAACCAAACACAAAAATACAGCACTAGTAGCATAAGTTTAACACTTACAGAGTCGAAATGTATGGCAAAGCTGTTTTTTTTTTTAATAACCGACGAGAAATTTCTTCATAATTTGATTTCATATGAAAAAGAAAAAAAAATTGAAACGACATCATTGAAGAAAAATGTAACCTGTGATTTTCAAATAAATAGGTACCTATATCCACAATATTAAAGATAGTAATAGAAAGTACAACATTACAAAGTAGTAGAACTATTTTATCATGCAGTGCAGAACTTTTAAGAAATTCTGACGATAATTATTATGTTCACTTCATTGATGTAGGTACAAGGGTGCCTGCTTGTGTATATCACAAGAGTTCTTAAATAATTGTAATTATTGATTTCTGTTCCTCCATCCTTACGAAATACCTAAATATTTCCATATCTGATCTACATTTATCTTTCTATTATCTTTTTCAGTTTTTGAAAACAATTTTAAAATGTCTAATTGACGTTTGCTATCGTTCAAGGGGCATCGACCGACGACGATTGTTTCGGAATTAGGTGATCAAGCAGTCTACAGGTAATGACATCAGCTACATGAATATCAGAATACTTACTTATTTGCTCACTATTTTATTTCCACTTTAGTACGTAAAATATACTAAAATAAATAAATAAGAAACTCTATACATTTTAATTTGATTAGATAAAGAGGTTTTTCGACTGAATACAATTACTTACTTACTTAATTTAGCATTCATAGTTTATCATAACAGTGCATCAAATATCGTAATTGATAATACGGGCAACATTTAAAAAAAAAATGTGTGAAAGTTAAGAAGGAAACGGACAAGCAGTTAGCAGGTTTACTAGGTAAAGGTTATTTCCAGGAATTATGTATCACGTGGCGGGCGGGTGCGCCAGCGCAGGCCCGGTGGGCGCGGCTGTGGCTGCCGCACTGCAGTTTTTCGCAGCCTCGCAGTGTTTGCTGCAGGAGCCTTACCCCAGACAGGCTGAAGTCATCAGTACGTATTGTTATTATGTATTTATTACTGACGCACATTTTTGACTGCCTGGTTTGTTTACTTACGCGGGTTTGACTTCCACGTCAGGCTAAGTTTTTCAAGTTAATCCATCAGAAATTCCTCTCTTCAAGTATTGATGTAGCCTGTAAACGACAGTGGATTCGCCCCCTATACATTGCAAAATATACTTCATGTTTTAAGTAAAGTTTACTTAATAATATGCAGACGGGTCGTGTTATGATTTTATCATCGTCGGCGGCGGTACTGCGGGGTCAGCGTTGGCGGCGCGGCTGGCTGAGGTGTCCCACTTCGAGGTGCTGCTGGTGGAAGCCGGCTCCGACCCGCCCGAGGAGAGTATCGTGAGTTTGTCTTTGCACACTATCATAGTCTGAGGAACACGATCTAGACAGAATACGGCCACCATTCCTGCCCTTAGTGGAATCTGTTAGGTATGTAACGTTTTGTATTATACGACAAATAATCAGGGAAAATGTGCTTTTTAAAATGTAACAAATTGATGTGAATATATCACAATAATTACTATGTAAATTAATGCATAAAACATTACAAAACCAAATTTTATAAAATAATGTAGTTTGCTAAGAATATGTAAGGATCTTATTACTCCGTGAATTTTAATCCGTTGTAAATCTTTCAGGGGGTGGATCAGCTGGTTTTTTTTTCACATTTCGTACTATGTCTCATAGTAAAAGTTGTTCATATTCATGAGTACATTCACCCCCTGAAAGATTTACAACAAATTAAAATTCACGGTGTATAAATGCGGCGCTCCTTATACTTATTCGAGTAAACGCACTAAACGCAGGTCTTATGAGATCCTTACGGCCTGGCCACAGCTAACGGCGGCGCGAATTGCGGGGCGTCTGGAGTCGCGTCTTGCGGTGAGCGACTCAAACAAATGGTAGAGAAACTATGAAGTATGCCACAGCTACCGCGGCGCGACCTGCGGCGCGTTGAGCGTCGCGAACTGCGAATCGATGAGCGTCGGGCGTTCTCGGCGGCGACGGGCGGTGCGTCTTGCGAATGAAACAAATGTACTAGCGAGTATCGAGGCGGCCACAGCTCAGAGCGGCGCGCGCGGCGGCATCGGTGGACGCATTCGGGATCGCGCGACCGAAACAAATAATTTTGTTTTTATCGCGCGTTTTTTTATAAAAGTAATGGATACGGAACAATTTATAAGCGAAATATTGAGTAGACCAGCAGTATGGATGTCAAAACATCCACATCATAAATATAGGCATGTTATAAAAAAGTTGTGGGCCCAAATAAAACAACAATTTCCTGTTAATAGTGGTAAGTATTTATTACCTATTTTTTACAAGTAATGTAGATACGGCAATTTAGTTCAAACTTTTGATGGGGGCCATTTAATTTAAACTTTTGATTAATTTTAATAGTTTAGCCGTTCTTTAAATACGTCCACCGCTGACGCCGCCGCGGTCGCAACAACTCTAGCTGTGGCATACCATCGCAAATCGCGCCGCCCGCCGCGACTCCAGACGCCCCGCAATTCGCGCCGCCGTTAGCTGTGGCCAGGCCGTTAGGCGCGTCGCTCACTGGTAAAGTTGAGGCGACGTCGCGTCAGCGGTGGTGCGGCGTCGCAGCACGGTCGAGGATAGGTCTCTGTGTAGAGTCGAGACGCAGGCGGCTATGCTTCCTTCACATTTTGAATGACAAAATGACAAAATGGCGGTGGGATCGTGGCTTGGGGGCGTCGCTCACACGATTAACAGTCGAGGTGCAGTTGAGGCGCGGGCGCATAAGAGGCACGCCGCAACAAGGTTTTCTTTACAAATGAATGGTAGTGCGCTCACATACAAGAGTTGCGGCGAGGGCGAGGTGAAGGCGGGGCGGAGGCGAGGTGCAGGCGGGGCGGAGGCGAGGTGCAGGCGCAGGAGGGGCGCTCAAGTGTGCCCAAGCCACGATTCCACCGCCATTTTGTCATTCAAAATGCATAGCCGCCTGCGCCTCGACTCTACGCAGAGACCTATCCTCGACCGTGCTGCGACGCCGCACCGCCGCTGACGCGACGTCGCCTCGACTTAACCAGTGAGCGACGCGCCTTAGGCACACTTGAGCGCCCCTCCTGCGCCTGCACCTCGCCTCCGCCCCGCCTGCATCTCGCCTCCGCCCCGCCTTCACCTCGCCCTCGCCGCAACTCTTGTATGTGAGCGCACTACCATTCATTTGTAAAGAAAACCTTGTTGCGGCGTGCCTCTTATGCGCCCGCGCCTCAACTGCACCTCGACTGTTAATCGTGTGAGCGACGCCCCTTAGGCGCCCATTACACGGTAGGTTTTGCCATGGCAAAACCATGGCACATTTCCATTAATCATGACTGATGGTGAATGATGGAATTTTATCGCCTACTATTTTCGTCATGCAAACGTCAATCATCGCATTAGACGATAGGTTTTCCGTCAGTCAAAATTTCTTGGCATGGTTTTGCCATGGCAAAACCTACCGTGTAATGGGCGCCTTACTAAAGAGTCGATAGCTACACTTCCGAACTAAAATTCAATAATTTCAGATACCAGGCTTCAGAGGAACTCTGAAAGAGTCCCCCTACGACTGGAACTTTACGACAGTTGACGATGGCATCACGAGCCAGTCGCTGGCGGGCGGCCGGCAGAAGCAGCCGCGCGGCAGAATGCTGGGCGGTAGCGGCTCGCTCAACGACATGGTGTACGCGCGCGGGCACCCCGTGGACTACTACGAGTGGGCAGACATCGTCGGAGACGCGTGGAACTGGACCGATGTACTTCCTTACTTCATGAAAACCGAACAGATGACTGACCACAGGATAGTGAACAACTACGAACTCATGCAGTACCACGGAACACACGGAGAAATCGAAGTCTCCGGCACCGATGTCCTGGATAGCCCTAACACAAAGCTCCTGAGGGCTTTTGAAGAATTAGGTTTCGATATAGTTGACGACATGACGTACCCTTATAAAATAGGAGCCGGCAAGTTCTCGCACACCATCAGAGATGGACGAAGAGACAGCTCACTGACTGCTTTACTCAATAAGGTTAAGAGCAACAACCTCCATGTGTTAAAAGACACTCTAGTGACGAAAATCTTGATAAAGAATAACACGGCAGTCGGAATAAAGGCTCTTTCGAATGGAGAAGAACTATACGTGTTCGCTAACAAAGAGGTCATCGTATCAGCCGGTACTTTCAACACGCCCAAGCTGCTGCTGCTGTCCGGCGTCGGGCCGCCGGCTCAGCTCGACGAGCTCGGCATAGAAGTCGTCCAAGATCTGCCGGTAGGCGAGGGTCTCAACGACCACGTTATGGTGCTGTTGCACATTGCCGCAGGGACCGGCACTTGTGTACAAAATGAACGAGCTACCTACTATGACGTGATCAAATATCTATACGACGGCTCAGGGATGTTGTCTTACTCTGACAGCATGGGTGTGTACCTGCCTCAGAAGGACAAAGACCCTAACGTACCTTATTTTGGAATTTACCCTTCTTGCGTCCCTCAAGGGCAATTTACTTATGACGTGTGCATGCGCGGCATAGGGTACTCGAAGGACACGTGTACGAAGCTAATAAGGGAGAGTGAGCAGAACGAAATAATAATACTCGCCGTGGTCCTGTTGAAGCCGCAGTCGCGCGGTAACGTGACGTTGTTCTCTACGTCTCCGGAGGACGATCCTCTGATATATTCCGGTACTTTTGACAACGTCGCAGATATGGAGGAGTATCCTGAAGCTGTTAAGGTGGCTCTGTCGTTGGTTCATACTACATATTTTAAAGAGAAAGGTGCGCGCGTTGTTGACTTGACTCCTGAGAGTTGTAAGGGTTTGGAGGTGGACGAGCAGATAAGGTGCCAGGTGCGTGAGCTGGCGATGACGGCGTGGCACGCGGTGGGCACGTGCGCACTAGGCAGCGTGCTGGACGAGCAGCTGCGCGTGCGCGGCGTGCATGGCTTGCGCGTAGTCGACGCCAGCGTCATGCCGGCCGTCATCCGAGGCAACACTAACGCGCCCGTCGTCATGATCGCAGAGAAGGCCGCGCACTTCATCAAGAACACTTATTGTTGAATGACATAAGTAGGTACAGTATGTTTTATTACACATTCAGACTTAACGAGTACCTTCATAATTAGGTATATTTGACATAATTTTAGACGAAATGCGACAATCATCTGTTTTGAGATGTGAATTGGACCAAGATTTATCAATTTTTATAATTATTTGAATCTTTGAAAATTATAATATAGTTTTATTATCACACAAATTATAATGAGTTATTAATAATGTATATGCTTATATAGGTATGTATAGACGCTTGCAATGATTGGTTACTTGATATGCTAATATAACTATATAAGATATGCAATTTATACTGTAAGACGTACAGACATCTTCAATAAGGACCCCTTCCTTTTATTGAAGATGTTTGTAGACTGATATTCCACTGAGTCGGAGACGAGCACAGCGGAGAGAAGGCATGTAATCTACCAATCACATTGGTTGAACTTTCTCTGGTCTCTGGCTCTGTGGAGTGTCACCCTAAGGAAAGACCCGAGGGTGCACAGTCAATGCTGTACCTACACAGCTAGGAGATGTACTTGTTATGTGAACAGTACTGTAATTGAACATGTTTTGTGTATTTAGATACTAGTTCTTATAATGACATTATAAATCAATGAGTTTGTGACAGTAGTTGCCTTTATTATGTACTAGCGAACCGCCCCGGCTTCGCACGGGTGCAAATTTCCGACATTTCCGGTGCATTTTCCATTTTTTTTACAAAAACCTTGTGCGGACAGTTACGTACACAACAAAAAAAGAATCATCCAAATCGGTTCAGCCGTTCTCGAGTTTCGCGCTTAGCAACACATTTAGCGACTTATTTTTATTATAAAGAACATTAGCTCCTGGCCGCGACTTCCTACGCGTGGTTCACCTGCTCTTACGTCTTTGGTTACTGCTCTGCTCCCGTAGGTCATAGCGTGATGTTATATAGCCTATACTATTCCTCATGAATTTAGCTTTTATATTATACACAAAAACATCCATCCAAATCGATAGTTCCAGAGATTAGCGCGTTTCTCAGCTTTATTGTACTAAGTAATATGTATAATAAACGAATGCAAGCAGTTGCAGCATAATATCATGGATATGTGCGTATGGGCAGACGTGGCAGAGTGGCTAGTGGGTGGTGCTAACACAGTATGAGTATGACTACTGTGTATTAACATCTTAACCCGATGGTCTCGTGATCGCAAGCGCGACCGCTGAGCTTGGGGCTTGGGTTTGACTCTCAGGTCGGCCAAAAGTTTTATTGGGTTATTCCGTTAGGGATTTCTCAGTAGCAGCCCGGAGTTTGGAAGTTTGGAAGCACGTAAAGCCGTTGGTCCTGCTGCTGATCTGTCTCCGGTCGTGTCGGATGGGACTATGAGAGTGCGGGAAAAGGGAGTGCACCTGTGTCTGCGCACACTCTTGCGCACTATCTCTCGCGTATCTACTTTTCTAGTATCTCGCCACTGGCCACTTTAGAAAAAATTGGCTTTCATTAGCTATAGATAATGAAAATCAGTTTTTGACACACACCTCGACGAACACACACTTTGAACTTGCACCCGGGTACCTTCTGTGCATGTTACACATTGTACGTACTCGCCGCTTTGCCCATATTTTATGTTATTTTTGGAATAACTATAAATAGCACAAAAAGTAATTTGATGTTATAATTACACGCTTAATATTAGCTTCACTTGTAAGTAACTATGTAAGAAAATCTTGGAATCTTAATTTGACCCACTTCCCGGTCTTTGATTGGGATGAAATTTTGCACACGCTCTGAGTTCTGATGACAATACATGACTAGCTAAGAAACGTCATTACAAATCCAATATGGCGGCCTCCCCAAGATGTCGAACTGGCTGTTTGAAATCCACCCCCATGATATGGGTATCAAATGAAAGGGTTTGCTGTCAAGAATACGAAAAAAATAGTCACGTGACTTATTATGTAAGTAACTACATATGTAAGAAAATCTTGGAATCTTAATTTGACCCACTTCCCGGTCTTCGATTGGGATGAAATTTTGCACACTCTCTGAGTTCTGATGACAATACATGACTAGCTAAGAAACGTCATTACAAATCCAATATGGCGGCCTCTTCAAGATGGCGGACTGGCTGTTTGAAATCCACCCCCATGATATGGGTATCAAATGAAAAGGTTTGCTGTCAGGAATACGAAAAAAATAGTCACGTGACTTAAATCCAATATGGCGGACGTCCAATATGGCGGACAGGCTATTTAAAATGCATCCCCAAGATATGGGTATCATATGAAAGGGTTTGCTGTCAGGAATACGAAAAAAATAGTCACGTGACTTAAATCCAATATGGCGGACAGGCTATTTGAAATGCACCCCCATGATATGGGTATCAAATGAAAGGTTTTGCTGAATGGGATACGAAAAAAATTAGTGCGAGCTAAAAGCGTGTTTTTTAGTTTTTTAAACTATTAAATTATTGATAGGTATAGTTTGGAGCGCATCGTTGCGTAATGTCCGCTCTCTCTGTATGTACAGTGTGTACACACTCGTATGTATCAGGATGTGGTCTGCAGGTACGTAGAGAGGTCGATGTATTGTTGCGTAATGATGATGTTCGTATTGATTTAACGTCTGGGGAAACTGACCGCTACCGGCTCGCAATGTTGAGATATCGGTTTGTTGTGTAGGTAGATCTTGCAATTTGTTTCGTTTTCATGTACAGTCAGCAACAGAAGTCCATTAACACGTTCAAATTTACAAAACACCTGAACACTAAAGTCCTCCATAACAGTAACTACAGTCACGACTACAGAACAAAATAACCTTGACATCAGAAATTTACAAAAATCGCTGAATACCGCTTTTCCAATAATTCCTTAACATCAATAATTGCATAAGTCGCTGAACAAAAATAATATTTTGAATGTTGAGTGTGTTAATCTACTTTTGTCGCTCGTGATGTTCATCAACTTATGAGATAGTGTGGTTGGAGTATACGTTTTCACCAGAATCCATCGCCTAATCAAGCCTTCGGGGCCCGGTGGGATGTGGGAGTAGTAGCCATGGTACACCTCAAGGGCATTGACCTTGACCTCAAGGTCATTGACTTAGAGGTCAAGGTCAAAATTATATGCTGCGTGGTGGTTCACTAATCTTAGTTAAAAATAGTATGAAATCTAAGCCCCGTAAAGACATAGTTGAACTATCAATTGAACATATTATTGAATTGTCCAGTGTTGAGCTTGTTTAGCATGTTATAGTGTGCGTTTACAGACCCCCCAATTATCAGAATTATTCTATATTTGAGACTCTAATGGAAGATGTTTTAATTAAACTAGCAACCGTTAATAAATCAGTAATAGTTTGTGGTGATTTTAATATTAATATTTTAGAAAATAATTCAAATAGCAGTAGATTATTAAGTCTCTTTAAATCGTTCAATCTGTCAAATTAGTTTCTAGAACCAACACGAATAACTTTGACTACTGCTACATGTATTGATAATGTTTTTTGTTGCTGTGACTACTTAGATAAAGGTATAGTAAATTATCTTCCTTCGGATCACAGCGGACTAACCGTCACTTTTGAGTGCATCACACCGTTACAAAAAGTGCAGATACAATCGAGACCAATAACCTCTGGTAATTTAAATAAATTTAATAGCAATTTAATTAGTCAGTTATGTGTCCAGGATCTTAATATGAATCATGGTAATATTTTGTATGCAGAATTCTTTTTAATTGTGCATACAGAATTTAATACTATTTTTAAGAAAAAATCTAAAACTATTTGTCCTAAGTTTTTATTTAGTGACTGGGCGACTAAAGGTATCAGAAGAAGTAGGGAAAGATTTTTTGAGCTGTATGGCCTTAAGCCTTATATTAGTCCATCCAACAAAGAGATTGTAGAGTGCGTGAGCAAGGCCCTAAGCAATTACTTCAGAAAATTGTTCAGGGTGCTTAGAGAGTTAACATACTAAAAGTCCTGACATCTAGGGGGTGAGGCGGAGTAGGGGGAGGGGGTTAAAGTTCCCATTTTTCAGTTTTTCGCTAATATCTTTTAAACGGTGCGTCATTGAGATAAGATGTCTTCTACGCAATGAAAGCTTATAAAATTATGTACAACTTTTATCTTAAACACTTTTTCACATTCCTACCTATTTTCGAACTACACATTCCGGAAAGTGGTGGACGGTGGATTCCTACTGCAAAGAGTAGTTTGGCAAAAAAATGCCTGTGTTGCCACGATTTGTGATGGATATATCACTTACATCAACCGCCACTATCCTGGGATGAGTCGTACTGTGGTATTTGATGGGTACTTAAACTCAGCTAACTCTACAAAGTCACAAGAACAGAGGCGACGATATAAATTGAGGAGGTCGGCTGATATGAATTTGTCTTTGAACACAGCAATACCAATGAAGCAAGAAGATTTTTTGTCTAATCCTACCAACAAAAGTCAGCTTTACTACAGACAAAGCTTCAGGAAAATGGTATAAAAACTCTCCAAGCCACTGATGATGCTGATGTTCTTATCGTGAAGACTGCTGTGGAACTATCGACTCATAGACGAATTAAAAGATAATATGTATCAAAGATACAAGTTTTCATTACTCAACGGCTGAACCGATTTGGATGAAATTCGTTATGATTAAAGATTTGGATTTTTAGGCTACTTTTATCCCGAAATAACGCAAACAAAGTAGCAGGCAACTGGTAGAGATTCATAAAAGTAGTTTTTTCGAAAATTTTCACTATTTCAGAATGTATATATGTAAAAAATGGGTAGTAATTCGAAAAAGTGTATAAGACTAAAGTTGTAGGAAATTTTATAAGCTTTCATTGCGTAGCAGACATCTTATCTCCATGACGCACCGTTTAAAATATATTAGCGAAAAACTAAAAAATGGGAACTTTAACCCCCTCCCCCCACTCTGCCTCACCCCCTAGACGTCAGGACTTTTAGTATGTTTATTCCCTAAGTACCCTGAACAATTTTCTGAAGAAATTGCTTAGGGCCTTGCTCACGCACTCTACAACCCCTTATGGGTGATTTATTGGATGGACTATATAAATACTGAAACTTTTAATAAGCATGTTGCTACTTACTCAATTTTTTTTAAAAATGCGTGTAAAGCAGCTAAAGCCTTGTACATTAGCAACAAAGTTAAATTAGCACAAAATAAAATAAAAACTGTTTGGAAAATCATCAATAACGAAACAAATAGAAACAAAAAACATAATTCTGGTTACACTCTGGAGACTTCTCAAGGTGTCATAAGCAGTAATATCGATGTTGCTCAGGAATTTGCAGAATTCTTTACTAATATTCCAATTACTTAAAACTACTGAAATCTTAGATTCCTCACCTTCACTTGCTATTGACTTACTAAGAGTGAATGTTTCAGCCTGCCCTAAGGAATTTCAATTTAAACATATTAACCCTGTGGTCGATATGAAGGCTTTTAAACAACTTAAGATCAAGGCTACCGAAGATCTGTGGGGCATGTCTACTAATGTTTGTAAATCTATTATTGAGACAGTAGCACCCTATTTAGCTTTAATATTTAATCTGTGCGTAGACCAAGGGATATTCCCGGATTTAATGAAGTAAGTACAGCAAAGTTATACCGCTCTTCAAATCTGGAGATAGCAAGGACACCAATAATTACAGACCTGTTTCGGTTTTGCCGGTTTTCAGCAAGGTGTTTGAAAAAGTCATGCTCAATCAAATGCTCAATCATTTAACTGTAACAACATCCTGCACGATCAACAGTATGGTTTCACCAGAGGACGTTGCACTACCGACGCCGGTGTTACTTTAATTAAGCATATATTTAATGCATGGGAGGACTCACAGGATACTGTTGGCATCTTTTGCGACCTCTCTAAAGCGTTCGATTGCGTGAATCACGAAACACTGCTCCTAAAACTTGAGCATTACGGTCTCGGTGATCTAGCACTTAGCTTAGTAAAATCGTATTTGAATGATAGACTGCAGCAAATTCAAATAAACGGTGTTAATTCATCAGGCTTAAAAGTAAAGATGGGGGTTCCGCAGGGTTCAATACTAGGTCCGTTCCTCTTTTTAGTATATATAAATGATTTACCTCATTTACTAGAAAACCAACTACAAATGGTGCTATTTGCTGATGATACTTCACTCATTTTTAGAGTAAATAGACAAGCACAGCACCTTGACGACGTAAATAACGCCATGCTAAAGGTTCACAATTGGTTTACTGTTAATAATTTAATGTTAAATGAGAAAAAAACTAAATGCTTTAGATTCGCTTTACCCAATGTTAGAAGTAGTAAATGTAATGTTATATTGAATAAGGACATGCTAGAATTTGTCGAGAAGACAGTTTTCCTAGGGATTACGCTCGATTCAAAGCTGCAGTGGGGTCCCCACTTAACATCTCTGGCAGGGCGGTTAAGTTCAGCCGCTTACGCTGTCAGAAAAATTCGACAATTAACAGACGTGGATACCGCGAGACTAGTCTATTTCAGTTATTTTCATAGCATCATGTCTTACGGTATTTTGCTTTGGGGACGGGCTGCAGATATAAATTCTATCTTTATCCTGCAAAAGAGGGCTGTCAGAGCCATCTATAATCTTGGCAGACGCGAATCTCTAAGGGAATTGTTTAAAAAAATAAACATCATGACGGTACCTTGTCAATATAATATGAGAACATTATGCATGTTCGAAAAAATCTTCATCTTTTTAAGAAAATTAGTGATAGACATAATTTTAATACTAGAAATAGGAACAAATTAGATCAACCAAGTTTCAGATTGGCAAAAGTAAAACCTTCTTTTATGGGGTACTGTGTAAAATGCTATAATAAAATACCAGTTGATATTCTCCAACTAAATGAGAGAAAATTTAAAACATGCGTAAAACGCACACTATGTAGGTAGTCAAGCATATTATAAGTTAGATGATTATATCACGGACAAAACTGCTTGGCTAAATGCTAGCCACTCGGGCTCACAAAATAGGATTGTTTTTTTTAAGAGAATGATGTTTCTTAGGCGCCCATTACACGGTAGGTTTTGCAATGGCAAAACCATGCCAAGAAATTTTGACTGACGGAAAACCTATCGTCTAATGCGATGATTGACGTTTGCTTGACGAAAATTGTAGGCGATAAAATTCTATCATTCACCATCAGTCATGATTGATGGAAATGTGCCATGGTTTTGCCATGGCAAAACCTACCACGTAATGGGCGCCCAACCCTCTTTTTTTTTTTGACGACCTGAATTTAAACTTGTACCGTTATCAGTACGATTACTTTTTCCTAGGTATATCAGAGTCATCTAACGAATAAGTACACTCAATTAGTGTACTTGTTAGTATTGTATAATTTAATGTCATTTATTTCAATTTTGTAAATGTGAGTACCATGGAGCATTTTATTACGTTACTATGTGCATGGCAGTTGAGAGCTTGTCATGCTCACTCAAATTTCTCGCTGATGGTGGCGCGTGTGTTGGATCATTTGGCTCCCTCCATGATGGTTGAGCTAGGTGGTGCTGATCCATGCGTCATGCTCGTGAACGAGTGCTGTCAGTTGGGATTGGTCATCTCTTATCTGCTATGGCTAACATCTTTATTTTTATTATTTTTTTACTACTGTTTTATACTCATCTTCATTGTGATCACATGTAGAATCAACAAGAATAATGTAACCAGGATTTTGTAAAAAACCTAATTTAAAAGAGTGCCGTGGAGTTTCTTGCTCGTTCTTTTCCATAGAGGCCTAGCCCCAAGTAGCACATTAGCGATGAATTAGGTCACAAACAAGCTACATTACAGTCTACAGCTTTTATGCAGATGTACTAAAGGATAGGGCGAGTCTTTAGACTGTATTATGGAAAGATTATACACTATTAAACAGCATAGCTGACTAATGACTTGATAATGGCGAAAAAGTATACTAAAAACATTTAAGTAGAATTTTAAAATGATCTAGTCCAGCTTTTGGCTGCATGAGATACTACTAGCTGGTTTAGAAGTCCAAAGCTTGTTAACGACTGGTTAATAGAAAAAATCAACTCTCTTGTAATGGTGCGGGCTGCATTAAAGTTTCGAATAATGCCACTGACAGTAGCTACTGTATGCTCCTTTCTCCAGCCAGCATAATGCTAGAAGCTGGTACATTGATTTGGTGACACCACTGTACAGTAAATAACTTTTCAAAAGAATTTATGGAGAATTTGTACTGGATAACAAATTAACGCCATTTTATCATTACAGAAACGATTTGTTATTAAATATCCAAATGATTTCTTATAGTTTTCAAGGATATTTGATAGCTTTTAATTCAAACAATATATTTTCCGCTTATTTCCTAGTAGAATACATTAAGTTAAAAAGCAATAATTCGAGTGATAAATCTATTAAGTATTCGTACACCATATAATCTTGTGAAATATTTTCGTTAAAGCGATATTATTCTGATGGCGCGTGAAATATTTGATGTAATTACCTATACACATTTACAGTAAAATTGTACTCGCAACTCAATTTACATAAGGACACTCAAAACCAACGTGAAAACTATTAAAAATATTTTAATTTAAATATGTCCGCCCGTGCACTTTAACAAACAATAAATGTCATCTGTCACATAAATACACAAAAGAAATAAAAAAATATTTTTTGTTTTATTATTTATACTTTAATAAAAGCTGTTGCCAAGCCTCGAAACATCTAAAAGCTGTTGAAGAGAATTAAAGTAGCTGAATCTTAGGCTGCAATGACTGTTGTATAGCTGTATAAGCCATTGTACAGGCCTCGTACAGCTGTTTCAATTATTATACTGCCGTTAACCAGTCACTGTAATGCTCAAGGCTGTTTAATTTGGGGCCCAAATTAGAATTACAAGGGTTGTGTAGCTAATTACACAGCCCTTAAGCAGGAAACTAAAACAGCCTTGAGTAGTCACAAATTCTATAATCAAGTCACTATGCGGCTGTCATGTGCTACTTGACCTCCGTTTTGGAACGAACAACTAGCTTCAACTTTCGGACTAACAGCCCTTTCACACGGCAGTCCAGTTTTGCAGGATCGGCTTTTTACGGTATCCTGCTAAACTGGACGCTGTGTTCACATGGCAGTTCAGTTTTGCAGGATTCACGCACCGAAACCGAAACCGCACGCAGGAAGCCGTGTGAACACTGCTATTGAAATATATGTGTGATTAAACGGGATCCCGCTTTTTACTGGACTTCGGATCCAGTTTCTAGTGACAAAACCGAATGGCACAATTCGACCGGATCGGTTTTTTGCAGGATCCCGCATGCAGGATGCTCGTATGAACGCTAGCATATAAACACATTCGCCATCAAACGGGAATCCTGCAGAAAACGGGATCCTGCAAAAAACTGGACTGCCGTGTGAAAGAGCTGTAACTGACAGACTCCTTGACGGTTCAAAAGTGCCTGTAAATGGTCTAATTGAAAAAAATGTTTTTGACTTTGACTTTGACTTTGAATTCCAAAAGTCGAATTCCGCAATTCTCTCTAACCTTGACCTCATGGTGATTGACCTTGGTCAGCCAAGGTCAAATTTCTGAAGGTCAAAATAAGCTATTCTCCTAAAGTTGCCAACCTTGACGTCACTGTCTTTGACCATGAGGTCAAGGTCAAAATTCCTAAAGTAAAAATCCGCGATTCTCCTAAGGTCACTGACCTTGTCCTTATGGTCCTTGACCTTGAGAAGTTGAGCTCAAGGTTGAAATTCCGAAAACCAAGATCCGTGATTCTCAGGAGCAGTAATAGGTCAATATTCATTGTGTCTTTGAGGTCAAGGTCAAATGATATAAGGGTCAAGTTTAAGTGACTGAGGTCAAGGTCAAGTGATTCCGGAGGTTATGTTGACGGAGCCCCGCAAGCGGGGCTCCTACTTCTGGGTGGTTTAAAAAAAATGAGTCGGGATGCCCCATGTTCCGAGCTCGCTTCGCTCGCTCTTGTATTCTAGGGTTACCTCTTGGTCATTGACCTTTTTTTTTTGTGAGGTGGTACAAATCTCAAATGAGTCCTTCCGCCCTGAGTGGGGCGGAAGGGACTGTCAGACTTTTACTGACTGAAAAACCACCCTGTTCCTTCTGTTGCCCTTTACGTTCCGGGGCCACATCCTATTAAGACGTCCCGCAACCCCGGCAGGCGTTTGGCCCCGTTGGGGCCCCGTCCCTGTGCTGACAGCTCTTTGAGGCGCGCGCGAACAGAATGTGCCGTCGACCCGGGCATGGTCCTTGATCGGACGGCGAGCTACCCATTACTCGCCGTCCGCAATCCCGCGCCTACGGTGGCCGGATGTCGTCTCTCGACGTCCGACGCCCTGGGCGCTTCCCGCGGCGGCTGGAGCGTGAGGTGGAGGGTGTTGTCTTCACGCGGCCCGCCTCCTCCTTCGCTATCATTACTGCTCCGCAAAAGGAGGTGACTGCATCCCATTCCCTCTCGCCCCGGAGCATGGCCTGAACCAGGTCCGGACGCGAGAGGTCGCCGCCGCCAATTGCCTCCGTGAGGACACGGCGGTGCCCTGCTCAAGCGGGGCAGACCTGCACCGTATGCTCCACCGTGTCCTCCGGGCGGTCCACACAGTGGTGACACCCGGGCGTTTCCTCCCGCGCAATCCGACACAGGAACCTTCCGAAACTGCGTCAAAGTTAATTATTATCCCAAGGGAACCGTACATTTTTCCGTGATGAAAAGTAGCCTATGTGCTATTACAGCAGACTATAATGTATCTCTGTGCCAAATTTCATCCAGACCCGTTCAGTCGTTAGGGCTGATTGAGTAACAAACACCCATCTGTCCAAACTAACCATTTATAATAGTAAGTAGGTCGTTTAGAGGATATGAGAAACAGGGTGTCTCCGTCCAGAGGGGTGAAGTGTCTGGTGGGCTATACTACCCAACGGTTGATGTCGGAATCTATACTAATATTATAAAGCTGCAGAGTTTGTTTGTTTGTTTGTTTGAACGCGCTAATCTCTGGAACTACTGGTCCGATTTGAAAAATTCTTTCAGTGTTAGATAGATTAGTTATCGAGGAAGGCTATAGGCTATATACCATCACGCTACGACCTACGGGAGAGGAGCAGTAACCAAAGACGCGGGTGTAACCGCGGCGGACAGCTAGTATAATATAAAAAAATAAAAGACATGAAGAAAGACTGCTGCAGACACTTCTACCTATCTTAATATATAAAAGCGAAAGGTTACTTACTTACTCACTCACTCATCACGAAATATCGAAAACGAAGAAAGAGAAAGAGAGAAATCATCTTTGATGCGGACGAAGTCGCGGGCAGAAGCTATAGAAGCTTAAATTGGCAAATAAGCTTAAGCGGAGCAGTAACCAAAGACGCGGGTGTAACCGCGGCGGACAGCTAGTTATCTATATTCATCTTATACCTAAATGGTTATTTAGATATGCGAAATATTGCACTCAAGGTCAGTTTCTAATAGACGTTGAGTAAACACGTGTTTAAATAAAATAGTATAAAAACAACAACTACCTGCTGGTACCTACTTACCTATTCAAAATATAGAAGCAATTCAGAGTGGTCGCGTATCGCGTACAAGTTGTCATCATAAGTTACAGTTTTTAATGCTTATTTATACCGGGCACTGTGCACATCAAAAAAATGATTTTTAAGTCTGTAAAAATAAATTTATTTGATGAATTGACAGACTCGCTGAATTAAGATACGCGTGTGATGGCGCTACTGTCACGCCAATAACATCCGGTTCCATAATACATTTATAATACTATAGTAATTAAGTGCTCTATAGTGGGTAGGTAATTAGTGATTTGAAAGTGCTTTTCAATACTGATGTTACATTTGTATCTATACCTAGTGAGCATTTACCTAAATAACCAAAAACGTTACCAACAACCATGGGAACAACTTAAAAAAAAAATGTTAATGGTGTTCTTTGTGAATAATTGAACAATTTACAACAGAAGAAACACACTCGTCAACAACAAAAATAAACGATTTGAAGTCAAAGAACAGTGAGTTAGGTACATCAATATTTCAACATACTTAGAATTCAAAGTAACAAATTATTTTCAAATCACCGTCATTCCGTAAATAACAAGCGGAATATTTCGCTTGCTCTGGGAAGGTCAAATACAATTTAAAAAAAAAACGCACTAACCTGCTGCCGATGCCGTAGAAGCCTCTACGGCGTAGAGGCTTTAGCGATCGACTGCAAATAGACGTTGCTCGGAGGTTCCAAGTTCAGAACCGAGCAGCAAAAGCGTAAAATTCAACGCAATCAAAAAATAATTTCTTTGACAACCAAACACAAAAATACAGCACTAGTAGCATAAGTTACAGAGTCGAAATGTACGGCAGAACTGTTTTTTTTTAATAACCGACGAGAAATTTCTTCATAATTTGATTTCATATGAAATAGAAAAAAAATAGAAACGATATCATTGCAGAAAAATGTAACCTGTGATTTTCAAATAAATAGTATCTAGATCCACAATATTAAAGATCTAGGTATTTTTATGAAAATTATAAATAACATGTTACAAAGTAGTACAACATTACAAAGTATTTATTATGTAGTGCAAGAATTTTAAGAAATTCTGACGATAATTATATTCATTTTATTAATGTAGGTACAAGGGTGTCTACTTGTGTATATCACAAGAGTTCTTAAATAATTGTAATTATTGATTTCTGTTCCTCCATTCTTACGAAACAAATATTTATTGTATCTACATTTATCTATTTCAGTTTCAATTTTAAATGTCTAATTGACGTTTGCTATTGTTCAAGGGGCAACGACCGAAGACGATCGTTTCGGAACTAGATGATTAAGCACCTGCAGGTAATGACATTAGCGACAAGAATACTTAGTTGCTCACTATTTCTTTTTTATTTCCACTTTAGTACGTAAAATAAATAAATGAAAAACTCTATACATTTGAATTTGATTAGATAAAAGTGGTATTTTCGACTGAATTTAGGTCCTGTACCTATAGAGTTAATTTTTTTAATGTAACTAAGTACAACTACTTACATAATTTAGCAGTTATAGATTGGTGGAACACCTAACAGTGCGACAAATAAAATTGATAATACGGGCAATATTTTAATATAAATTGTGTGATAGTTAAGAAGGAAGCGGACAAGCAGTTAGCAGGTGTACTAGGTACAGAGTGGTTATTTCCAGGAATTATGTATCACGTGGCGGGCGGGTGCGCCAGCGCAGGCCCGGTGGGCGCGGCTGTGGCTGCCGCACTGCAGTTTTTCGCAGCCTCGCAGTGTTTGCTGCAGGAGCCTTACCCCAGACAGGCTGAAGTCATCAGTACGTATTGTTATTATGTATTTTTTATCACTTACGCACATTTTTCACTGCCTGGTTTGTTTGCTTACGCGGGTTTGACTTCCACGTCAGGCTAAGTTTTTTTAAGTTAATAGGAATTCTTCTCCTCAAATATGATGTGGCCGGTAAATGACAGTGGATTCGCCCCCTATACATTGCAAAATATACTTCATGTTTACTTAATAATATGCAGACGGGTCGTGTTATGATTTTATCATCGTCGGCGGCGGTACTGCGGGGTCAGCGCTGGCGGCGCGGCTGGCTGAGGTGTCCCACTTCGAGGTGCTGCTGGTGGAAGCCGGCTCCGACCCGCCCGAGGAGAGTATCGTGAGTTTGTCTATGCACACTATTATAGTCTGAGGAACACGATCTAGACAGAATACGGCCACCTTGCCTGCCCTTAATGGAATCTGTTAGGGATGTAACGTTTTGTATTATACGACGAGTAATCAGGGAAAATGTGTTCTATAAAATGTAACAAATTAGAAAACATATGACACATGATGCGAAAAAAATCACAGTAATTAATATGTAAATTAATGCATAAAATATTACAAAACCAATAATAAAATAATGTAGTTTGCTAAGAATATGTAAGGATCTTATATAAATGCGGCGCTCCTTGAACTTATTGGAGTAAACGCAGGTCTCATGAGATCCTTACTAAAGAGTTGATAGCTACACTTCCAAACTAAAACAAAATAATTTCAGATACCAGGCTTCGGAGCGACCCTGATACAGTCCCCCTACGACTGGAACTTTACGACAGTTGACGATGGCATCACGAGCCAGTCGCTGGCGGGCGGCCGGCAGAAGCAGCCGCGCGGCAGAATGCTGGGCGGTAGCGGCTCGCTCAACGACATGGTGTACGCGCGCGGCCACCCCGTGGACTACTACGAGTGGGCAGACATCGTCGGAGACGCGTGGAACTGGACCGATGTACTTCCTTACTTCATGAAAACCGAACAGATGACTGACCACAGGATAGTGAACAACTACGAACTCATGCAGTACCACGGAATACACGGAGAAATCGAAGTCTCCGGCACCGATGTCCTGGATAGCCCTAACACAAAGCTCCTGAGGGCTTTTGAAGAATTAGGTTTCGATATAGTTGACGACATGACGTACCCTTATAAAATAGGAGCCGGCAAGTTCTCGCACACCATCAGAGATGGACGAAGAGACAGCTCACTGACTGCTTTACTCAATAAGGTTAAGAGCAACAACCTCCATGTGTTAAAAGACACTCTAGTGACGAAAATCTTGATAAAGAATAACACGGCAGTCGGAATAAAGGCTCTTTCGAATGGAGAAGAACTATACGTGTTCGCTAACAAAGAGGTCATCGTATCAGCCGGTACTTTCAACACGCCCAAGCTGCTGCTGCTGTCCGGCGTCGGGCCGCCGGCTCAGCTCGACGAGCTCGGCATAGAAGTCGTCCAAGATCTGCCGGTAGGCGAGGGTCTCAACGACCACGTTATGGTGCTGTTGCACATTGCCGCAGGGACCGGCACTTGTGTACAAAATGAACGAGCTACCTACTATGACGTGATCAAATATCTATACGACGGCTCAGGGATGTTGTCTTACTCTGACAGCATAGGTGTGTATCTGCCTCAGAAGGACAAAGACCCTAACGTACCTTATTTTGCAATTTACTCTTCTTGCGTCCCTCAAGGGCATTTTACTTATGACGTGTGCATGAGCGGCATAGGGTACTCGAAGGACACGTGTACGAAGCTAATAAGGGAGAGTGAGCAGAACGAAATAATAATACTCGCCGTGGTCCTGTTGAAGCCGCAGTCGCGCGGTAACGTGACGTTGTTCTCTACGTCTCCGGAGGACGATCCTCTGATATATTCCGGTACTTTTGACAACGTCGCCGATATGGAGGAGTATCCTGAAGCTGTTAAGGTGGCTATGTCGTTGGTTCATACTACATATTTTAAAGAGAAAGGTGCACGCGTTGTTGACTTGACTCCTGAGAGTTGTAAGGGTTTGGAGGTGGACGAGCAGATAAGGTGCCAGGTGCGTGAGCTGGCGATGACGGCGTGGCACGCGGTGGGCACGTGCGCACTAGGCAGCGTGCTGGACGAGCAGCTGCGCGTGCGCGGCGTGCATGGCTTGCGCGTAGTCGACGCCAGCGCCATGCCGGCCGTCATCCGAGGCAACACTAACGCGCCCGTCGTCATGATCGCAGAGAAGGCCGCGCACTTCATCAAGAACACTTATTGTTGAATGACATAAGTAGGTACAGTATGTTTTATTACACATTCAGACTTAACGAGTACCTTCATAATTAGGTATATTTGACATAATTTTAGACGAAATGCGACAATCATCTGTTTTGAGATGTGAATTGGACCAAGAAAATTTATCAATTTTTATAATTATTTGAATCTTTGAAAATTATAATATAATTTTATTATCACACAAATTATAATGAGTTATTGATAATGTATATGCTTATATAGGTATGTATAGACGCTTGCAATGATTGGTTACTTGATATGCTAATATAAGCATGGGCGTACCCAGCTTCTGGCGTAGGAGGGGGCAAGTCAGATTTTTTAGGTCGGATCGTCCGCGGCTGTTTTGTCATACACACTACACAAACACACCCCCATGAATCATTAGGTGTATGTAGTGTAGTGTGAAATAAAATGTGTGAAATAAAACAATAACATGTCAAATAAAATAAATGCTAGTCGCTCGCAAGTCCTTATCGAAGATTACCGAATACAGCCGAGCCTAGATTCGGTAATGTACGTCCGCCATCGTCGCGCGCGGTTTTTTGGCAATTGCATCGTGCATTTTGTCAGTGTCTATTGCGCGGTTTATTTAAAAGTTAGAGCATAAGGACCCGTTCACACTTTAATTAGGCGAGTTCATACATGTTCTGCGATATTTCCAAGGGGGGGCAACTGCCCTCCCCTGCCCCCCCCTGGGTACGCCCATGAATATAAGATATGCAATTTATACTGTAAGACGTACAGACATCTTCAATAAGGACCCCTTCCTTTTATTGAAGATGTTTGTAGACTGATATTCCACTGAGTCGGAGACGAGCACAGCGGAGAGAAGGCATGTAATCTACCAATCACATTGGTTGAACTTTCTCTGGTCTCTGGCTCTGTGGAGTGTCACCCTAAGGAAAGACCCGAGGGTGCACAGTCAATGCTGTACCTACACAGCTAGGAGATGTACTTGTTATGTGAACAGTACTGTAATTGAACATGTTTTGTGTATTTAGATACTAGTTCTTATAATGACATTATAAATCAATGAGTTTGTGACAGTAGTTGCCTTTATTATGTATTAGCTCCTGGCCGCGACTTCCTACGCGTGGTTCACCTGCTCTTACGTCTTTGGTTACTGCTCTGCTCCCGTAGGTCATAGCGTGATGTTATTTAGCTTATACTGTTCCTCATGAATGTAGCTTTTATATTATACACAAAAACATCCATCCACATCGATAGTTCCAGAGATTAGCGCGTTTCTCAGCTTTATTGTACTAAGTAATATAATAAATGAATGCAGGCAGTTGCAGCATAATATCACATGGATATGTGCGTATGGGCAGACGTGGCAGAGTGGCTAGTGGGTGGTGCTAACACAGTACGAGTACCTATGACTACTGTGTATTAACATCGTAACTGCCCCGATTGTCTCGTGATCGTAAGCGCGACTGCTGAGCGTAGGGCTTGGGTTTGACTCTCAGGTCGGGCAAAAGTGTTATTTGGTTAAATTCCATTAGGAATTTCTCAGTAGCAGCCCGGAGTTTGGAAGTTGCTTCGTAAAGCACGTAAAGCCGTTGGTCCTGCTGCTGATCTGTCTCCGGTCGTGTCGGATGGGACTATGAGAGTGCGGGAAAAGGGAATGCACCTGTGTTTGCGCACACTCTTGCGCACTATCTCTCGCGTATCTACTTTTCTAGTATCGCCACTGGCTACTTTAGAAAAAATTGGCTTTCATTAGCTATAGATAATGAAAGCCAGTTTTTGACACACCCAGTGTTGCACCCGGGTACCTTCTGTGCATGTTACACATTGTACGTACTCGCCGCTCTGCCCATATTTTATGTTATTTTTGGAATAACTATAAATAGCACTAAAAGTAATTTGATGTCATAATTGAAACTTTATTATTATTTATTATTATAGTTTGGAGCGCATCGTTGCGTAATGTCCGCTCTCTCTGTACGTACAGTGTGTACACACTCGTATGTATGTATCAGGATGTGGTCTGCAGGTACGTAAAGGTCGATGTATTGTTGCGTAATGATGATGTTCGTATTGATTTAACGTCTGGGAAAACTGACCGCTACCGGCTCGCAATGTTGAGATATCGGTTTGTTGTGTAGATCTTGCAATTTGTTTCGTTTTCATGTACAGTCAGCAACAGAAGTCCATTAACACGTTCAAATTTACAAAACACCTGAACACTAAAGTCCTCCATAACTAGTCACGACTACAGAACAAAATAACCTTGACATCAGAAAACAAAAATCGCTGAACACCGCTTTTCCAATACTTCCTTAACATCAATAATTGCATAAGTCGCTGAACAAAAGTAATATTTTGAATGTTGAGTGTGTTAATCTACTTTTGTCGCTCGTGATGTTCATCAACTTATGAGATAGTGTGGTTGAAGTATACGTTTAATACGTTTTCACCAGAATCCATCGCCTAATCAAGCCTTCGGGGCCCGGTGGGATGTGGGAGTAGTAGCCATGGTCAGTGTTGCCAACTCAATTTTTGAAAGAGAGCTAGATCACCTTCGAAAAAGAGCTAAAATAGAGCTAATTTTTTGGAAAAAAGGAGCTAAAATAAAAAAAGTTTAAAAAATCTATAAATTTTAATTATTGATATAGAAAAACGTAACTTGATATCATATCTTGTTAGATTAATAAGAGAGATATTTAAAAATACGATTATTCGTCGTCAAAACTATCGAAACTTTTCACTAATTCTAATCCACTTGTGCTTGGCCCTGAGTTTTCTACATCCTAAGTTGCCATTGTAGTTACTAACTTCTTTCGCCTTGAAAAGCAGTCTCGGATTCTTCTCGGAACTTTTGTGTGTATGGCCTACTCGATGACATTTTGCATGTTGCACTTTCCTATACTAATTTATTGTAATTCGCACTAAAGCTACACAAATAATCAACACAGTACTCCAGAAGGAAGAGGAATGATGAATGATCGAACAAAACGAAGTACTTACTTAACTAAAACGAACGAAATAAAACAAGAAAGGTATTCCCCGTGGTTCAAGTCATCTAAATATGCCTTTACTTATTGATTTACTCGTTGGTCTGCATTAAAATTCGGATACAACCTACAATTTTGAAAGACAAAAACCCAAAAGTTTTTTAATTTCGTGTACTTTTGGAGCTAATTGATTGAAACTAGAGCTGAATTTAGCTCTAAAAGAGCTAAATTGGCAACACTGGCCATGGTACACCTCAAGGGCATTGACCTTGACCTCAAGGTCATTGACTTAGAGGTCAAGGTCAAAATCATATGCTGCGTGGTGGTTCACTAATCTTAGTTAAAAATAGTATGAAATCTAAGCCCCGTAAAGACATAGTTGAACTATCTATTGAACATATTATTGAATTGTCCAGTGTTGAGCTTGTTAAGCATGTTATAGTGTGCGTTTACAGACCCCCCAATTATCAGAATTATTCTATATTTGAGACTATAATGGAAGATGTTTTAACTAAACTAGCAACCGTTAATAAATCAGTAATAGTTTGTGGTGATTTTAATATTAATATTTTAGAAAATAATTCAAATAGCAGTAGATTACTAAGTCTCTTTAAATCGTTCATTCGTCAAATTAGTTTCTAGAACCAACACGAATAACTTTGACTACTGCTACATGTATTGATAATGTTTTTTGTTGCTGTGACTACTTAGATAAAGTTATAGTAAATTATCTTCCTTCGGATCACAGCGGACTAACCGTCACTTTTGAGTGCATCACACCGTTACAAAAAGTGCAGATACAATCGAGACCAATAACCTCTGGTAATTTAAATAAATTTAATAGCAATTTAATTAGTAAGTTATGTGTCCAGGATCTTAATATGAATCATGGTAATATTTTGTATGCAGAATTCTTTTTAATTGTGCATACAGAATTTAATACTATTTTTAAGAAATAATCTAAAACTATTTGTCCTAAGTTTTTATTTAGTGACTGGGCGACTAAAGGTATCAGAAGAAGTAGGGAAAGATTTTTTGAGCTGTATGGCCTTAAGCCTTATATAAATACTGAAACTTTTAATAAGCATATTGCTACTTACTCAATTTTTTTTAAAAATGCGTGTAAAGCAGCTAAAGCCTTGTACATTAGCAACAAAGTTAAATCAGCACAAAATAAAATAAAAACTGTTTGGAAAATCTTCAATAACGAAACAAATAGAAACAAAAAACATAATTCTGGTTACACTCTGGAGACTTCTCAAGGTGTCATAAGCAGTAATATCGATGTTGCTCAGGAATTTGCAGAATTCTTTACTAATATTCCAATTACTTAAAACTACTGAAATCTTAGATTCCTCACCTTCACTTGCTATTGACTTACTAAGAGTGAATGTTTCAGCCTGCCCTAAGGAATTTCAATTTAAACATATTAACCCTGTGGTCGATATGAAGGCTTTTAAACAACTTAAGATCAAGGCTACCGAAGATCTGTGGGGCATGTCTACTAATGTTTGTAAATCTATTATTGAGACAGTAGCACCCTATTTAGCTTTAATATTTAATCTGTGCGTAGACCAAGGGATATTCCCGGATTTAATGAAGTACAGCAAAGTTATACCGCTCTTCAAATCTGGAGATAGCAAGGACACCAATAATTACAGACCTGTTTCGGTTTTGCCGGTTTTCAGCAAGGTGTTTGAAAAAGTCATGCTCAATCAAATGCTCAATCATTTAACCGTAACAACATCCTGCACGATCAACAGTATGGTTTCACCAGAGGACGTTGCACTACCGACGCCGGTGTTACTTTAATTAAGCATATATTTAATGCATGGGAGGACTCACAGGATACTGTTGGCATCTTTTGCGACCTCTCTAAAGCTTTCGATTGCGTGAATCACGAAACACTGCTCCTAAAACTTGAGCATTACGGTCTCGGTGATCTAGCACTTAGCTTAGTAAAATCGTATTTGAATGATAGACTGCAGCAAATTCAAATAAACGGTGTTAATTCATCAGGCTTAAAAGTAAAGATGGGGGTTCCGCAGGGTTCAATACTAGGTCCGTTCCTCTTTTTAGTATATAAAAATGATTTACCTCATTTACTAGAAAACCAACTACAAATGGTGCTATTTGCTGATGATACTTCACTCATTTTTAGAGTAAATAGACAAGCACAGCACCTTGACGACGTAAATAACGCCATGCTAAAGGTTCACAATTGGTTTACTGTTAATAATTTAATGTTAAATGAGAAAAAAACTACTTAAATGCTTAAGATTCGCTTTACCCAATGTTAGAAGTAGTAAATGTAATGTTATATTGAATAAGGACATGCTAGAATTTGTCGAGAAGACAGTTTTCCTAGGGATTACGCTCGATTCAAAGCTGCAGTGGGGTCCCCACTTAACATCTCTGGCAGGGCGGTTAAGTTCAGCCGCTTACGCTGTCAGAAAAATTCGACAATTATCAGACGTGGATACCGCGAGACTAGTCTATTTCAGTTATTTTCATAGCATCATGTCTTACGGTATTTTGCTTTGGGGACGGGCTGCAGATATAAATTCTATTTTTATCCTGCAAAAGAGGGCTGTCAGAGCCATCTATAATCTTGGCAGACGCGAATCTCTAAGGGAATTGTTTAAAAAAATAAACATCATGACGGTACCTTGTCAATATAATATGAGAACATTATGCATGTTCGAAAAAATCTTCATATTTTTAAGAAAATTAGTGATAGACATAATTTTAATACTAGAAATAGGAACAAATTAGATCAACCAAGTTTCAGATTGGCAAAAGTAAAACCTTCTTTTATGGGGTACTGTGTAAAATGCTATAATAAAATACCAGTTGATATTCTCCAACTAAATGAGAGAAAATTTAAAACATGCGTAAAACGCACACTATGTAGTCAAGCATATTATAAGTTAGATGATTATATCACGGACAAAACTGCTTGGCTAAATGCTAGCCACTCGGGCTCACAAAATAGGATTGTTTTTTTTAAGAGAATGATGTTTCTTAGGCGCCCATTACACGGTAGGTTTTGCAATGGCAAAACCATGCCAAGAAATTTTGACTGACGGAAAACCTATCGTCTAATGCGATGATTGACGTTTGCTTGACGAAAATTGTAGGCGATAAAATTCCATCATTCACCATCAGTCATGATTGATGGAAATGTGCCATGGTTTTGCCATGGCAAAACCTACCACGTAATGGGCGCCCAACCCTCTTTTTTTTTTTTTTGACGACCTGAATTTAAACTTGTACCGTTATCAGTACGATTACTTTTTCCTATACCAGAGTCATCTAACGAATAAGTACACTCAATTAGTGTACTTGTTAGTATTGTATAATTTAATGTCATTTATTTCAATTTTGTAAATGTGAGTACCATGGAGCATTTTATTACGTTACTATGTGCATGGCAGTTGAGAGCTTGTCATGCTCACTCAAATTTCTCGCTGATGGTGGCGCGTGTGTTGGATCATTTGGCTCCCTCCATGATGGTTGAGCTAGGTGGTGCTGATCCATGCGTCATGCTCGTGAACGAGTGCTGTCAGTTGGGATTGGTCATCTCTTATCTGCTATGGCTTACATCTTTATTTTTATTATTTTTTTTACTACTGTTTTATACTCATCTTCATTGTGATCACATGTAGAATCAACAAGAATAATGTAACCAGGATTTTGTAAAAAACCTAATTTAAAAGAGTGCCGTGGAGTTTCTTGCTCGTTCTTCTCCATAGAGGCCTACCTCCGTTTTGGAACGAGCAACTAGCTTCAACTTTCGGACTAACTGACAGACTCCTTGACGGTTCAAAAGTGCCTGTAAATGGTCTAATTGAAAAAAATGTTTTTGACTTTGACTTTGAATTCCAAAAGTCGAACTCCGCAATTCTCTCTAACCTTGACCTCATGGTCATTGACCTTGGTCAGCCAAGGTCAAATTTCTGAAGGTCAAAATAAGCTATTCTCCTAAAGTTGCCAACCTTGACGTCACTGTCTTTGACCATGAGGTCAAGGTCAAAATTCCTAAAGTAAAAATCCGCGATTCTCCTAAGGTCACTGACCTTGTCCTTATGGTCCTTGACCTTGAGAAGTTGAGATCAAGGTTGAAATTCCGAAAACCAAGATCCGTGATTCTCAGGAGCAGTCATAGGTCAATATTCATTGTGTCTTTGAGGTCAAGGTCAAATGATATAAGGGTCAAGTTTAAGTGACTGAGGTCAAGGTCAAGTGATTCCGGAGGTTATGTTGACGGAGCCCCGCAAGCGGGGCTCCTACTTCTGGGTGGTTTACAAAAAATGAGTCGGGATGCCCCATGTTCCGAGCTCGCTTCGCTCGCTCTTGTATTCTAGGGTCACCTCTTGGTCATTGACCTTTTTTTTTTGTGAGGTGGTACAAATCTCAAATGAGTCCTTCCGCCCTGAGTGGGGCGGAAGGGACTGTCAGACTTTTACTGACTGAAAAACCACCCTGTTCCTTCTGTTGCCCTTTACGTTCCGGGGCCACATCCTATTAAGACGTCCCGCAACCCCGGCAGGCGTTTGGCCCCGTTGGGGCCCCGTCCTAGGGTTGCCAACCCTACTATATATATAGTATCCTATTATATTAGAGCCCCCGCCTACTATATTTTTGGAAAAAAGATATAGTATATAAGCACACACTTACACTCATACAACCCACACACACCCTCACACAACACACACACACCCCAACACCACACACGCACCCTTACTTTACACCTAAATCACACATACATATTTACTAAACAACTAAATCTAATTTTTACTTGTAACATAATTTTAATTTTTACTTACCTACAAAAATCAGTAATGGATAGCATAACCGATCATACCTTGTACTTGGACTGGATGATAATTTACCTTTACCTTGAATAACTTGGGGGATAAGGCGCTGATAGCCGAAATACAGGCTCAGCCTAGTTCGGCTACAGATGCTAAACTCTCTGTTATAATAATATTGTTGCCAAGTTATAAACTTTGTAAACTAGTATTAAGTTGTTTGAGAAATAAACATTTATTATTATTATTATTATAGTAGGCGAAACTACTATATTTTAAAGGCATCAAACTCTTAAGCAATAATATTCGTTTCATAATGTCTAAGCGTAGACGAAACATCTGTATTTATTTCTTAACGATTCTGGAATGTCAAGTTGACAGTTACATCCAATACACAGTTTTTCGATTTTCGCGCTCTCGACTTCGTGTTTTTGTAACGACTTACTTAGTTAATTAATATTATTAGTCATTTTGTATGGTGTCTCTTCCATAAAAGCCATTATTGAAGATTTGATGTTAAATATTTTTTATTTCCAAAATGAATAACAATGGTAATAAAATTATGATGGTGAAATTAAAAGGACGTTGGCTGGCACTATAACGCCTCCACGAAAAAAAACAAAGTGGCTGCAAAAGTTTAAAATCTGGTGGAAGTCCAAATACAATTGGATAGTTCGCCATAATGGAAAATGCACAAGAAAGAGATTGGCATGAATTAAATTTAAATTGCAGTAACAGCTTAGAGGCATTTCTTAAAAATAAAAATGTAATAAAGGCTAAGAGTAGCAAAAAAATATTCTTTTAATTAAGAAATAAAGTACCTATTTTGGAACCTACTATATTTTTATTAACATTTTCCTTACCTACTATATTTTTATGGGTAATAATTTTAGAACTACTATATTTGACCGACAAAGAGTTGGCAACCCTACCCCGTCCCTGTGCTGACAGCTCTTTGAGGCGCGCGCGAACAGAATGTGCCGTCGACCCGGGCATGGTCCTTGATCGGACGGCGAGCTACCCATTACTCGCCGTCCGCAATCCCGCGCCTACGGTGGCCGGATAGTCGTCTCTCGACGTTCGACGCCCTAGGCGCTTCCCGCGGCGGCTGGGGCGTGAGGTGGAGGGTGTTGTCTTCACGCGGCCCGCCTCCTCCTTCGCTATCATTACTGCTCCGCAATAGGAGGTGACTGCATCCCATTCCCTCTCGCCCCGGAGCATGGCCTGAACCAGGTCCGGACGCGAGAGGTCGCCGCCGCCTATTGCCTCCGTGAGGACACGGCGGTGCCCTGCTCAAGCGGGGCAGACCTGCACCGTATGCTCCACCGTGTCCTCCGGGCGGTCCACACAGTGGTGACACCCGGGCGTTTCCTCCCGCGCAATCCGACACAGGAACCTTCCGAAACTGCGTCAAAGTTAATTATTATCCCAAGGGAACCGTACATTTTTCCGTGATGAAAAGTAGCCTATGTGCTATTACAGCAGACTATAATGTATCTCTGTGCCAAATTTCATCCAGACCCGTTCAGTCGTTAGGGCTGATTGAGTAACAAACACCCATCTGTCCAAACTAACCATTAATTATAGTAGGTAATAGTTTACAGGATATGAGAAACAGGGTGTCTCCGTCCAGAGGGGTGAAGTGTCTGGTGGGCTACTATACTACCCAACGGTTGATGTCGGAATTTTGTATTTAATTTATGCTAAAGTCGCGGAGAACTTGATCGCGTGATGTAGGAAACGTCAGGTTGTATTTCTTATCTATACTAATATTATAAAGCTGCAGTGTTTGTTTGTTTGTTTGTTTGTTTGTTTGTTTGTTTGAACGCGCTAATCTCTGGAACTACTGGTCCGATTTGAAAAATTCTTTCAGTGTTAGATAGATTAGTTATCGAGGAAGGCTATAGGCTATATACCATCACGCTACGACCTACGGGAGCGGAGCAGTAACCAAAGACGCGGGTGTAACCGCGGCGGACAGCTAGTTATCTATATTCATCTTATACCTAAATGGTTATTTAGATATTGCACTCAAGGTCAGTTTCTAATAGACGTTGAGTAAACACGTGTTTAAATAAAATAGTATAAAAACAACAACTACCTGCTGGTACCTACCTATTCAAAATATAGAAGCAATTCAGAGTGGTCGCGTATCGCGTACAAGTTGTCATCTTTAGTTACAGTTTTTAATGCTTATTTATACCGGGCACTGTGCACATCAAAAAAATTTGATGAATTGACAGACTCGCTGAATTAAGATACGCGTGTGATGGCGCTACTGTCACGCTTATGACATCCGGTTCCGTAATACATTAATAATAATATAGTTATAGTGCTCTATATTGGGTACCTAATTAATGAAAGTGCTTTTCAATTACATTTACATTTGTATCTATACCTAGTGAGAATTTACCTACATAACCAAAAACGTTTTCAACAACCATGGGAACAACTTAAAAAAAATGTTAATGGTGTTCTTTGTGAATAATTGAACAATTTACAACAGAAGAGACACACTCGTCAACAACAAAAATAAACGATTTGAAGTCAAAGAACAGTGAGTTAGGTACATCAATATTTCAACATACTTAGAATTCAAAGTAACAAATTATTTTCAAATCACCGTCATTCCGTAAATAACAAGCGGAATATTTCGCTTGCTCTGGGAAGGTCAAATACAATTTAAAAAAACTCCGGGAGTGCCGGCAGAAGTGAAAACTTGATTATTAACGTTTACGTTTACGTTTAACATACACGAACATTCGCGCAAGCGCCCTGCGCTGTCTAAACGAAACAGTAGGCCCAGGCATACATTTTCGCCGCGCCGTAGAGAGGGGATAGCTGTCTACTCTCCATCCGTCTTACGCTTTTTCGATCAGGTCACGTGTCCTGACGCGCACGTGTCCTGACGCGAGTTTAAGATTTTATACCCATTACAGAAAAAGTGCTCAACGCCGCTAAAGAAGTTTTCACTTTTTTTACGCACTAACCTGCTGCCGATGCCGTAGAGGCTTTAGCGATCGACTGCAAATAGACGTTGCTCGGAGGTCCCAAGTTCAGAACCGAGCAGCAAAAGCGTAAAATTCAACGCAATCAAAAAATAATTTCTTTGACAACCAAACACAAAAATACAGCACTAGTAGCATAAGTTACAGAGTCGAAATGTACGGCAGAACTGTTTTTTTTTAATAACCGACGAGAAATTTCTTTATAATTTGATTTCATATGAAATAGAAAAAAAATAGAAACGATATCATTGCAGAAAAATGTAACCTGTGATTTTCAAAATAGGTATCTACATCCACAATATTAAAGATCTAGGTATTTTTATGAAAATTATAAATAACATGTTAAGTACAAAGTAGTACAACATTACAAAGTATTTATTATGTAGTGCAAGAATTTTAAGAAATTCTGACGATTATTATATTCATTTTATTAATGTAGGTACAAGGGTGTCTACTTGTGTATATCACAAGAGTTCTTAAATAATTGTAATTATTGATTTCTGTTCCTCCATTCTTACGAAACAAATATTTATTGTATCTACATTTATCTATTTCAGTTTCAATTTTAAATGTCTAATTGACGTTTGCTATTGTTCAAGGGGCAACGACCGAAGACGATCGTTTCGGAACTAGATGATTAAGCACCTGCAGGTAATGACATTAGCGACAAGAATACTTAGTTGCTCACTATTTCTTTTTTATTTCCACTTTAGTACGTAAAATAAATAAATGAAAAACTCTATACATTTGAATTTGATTAGATAAAAGTGGTATTTTCGACTGAATTTAGGTCCTGTACCTATAGAGTTAATTTTTTTAATGTAACTAAGTACAACTACTTACATAATTTAGCAGTTATAGATTGGTGGAACACCTAACAGTGCGACAAATAAAATTGATAATACGGTTGCCCGTATTATCAATTTTATTTGTTTGTATATGTATTTTAATATAAATTGTGTGATAGTTAAGAAGGAAGCGGACAAGCAGTTAGCAGGTGTACTAGGTACAGAGTGGTTATTTCCAGGAATTATGTATCACGTGGCGGGCGGGTGCGCCACCGCAGGCCCGGTGGGCGCGGCTGTGGCTGCCGCACTGCAGTTTTTCGCAGCCTCGCAGTGTTTGCTGCAGGAGCCTTACCCCAGACAGGCTGAAGTCATCAGTACGTATTGTTATTATGTATTTTTTATCACTTACGCACATTTTTGACTGCCTGGTTTGTTTGCTTACGCGGGTTTGACTTCCACGTCAGGCTAAGTTTTTTTAAGTTAATAGGAATTCTTCTCCTCAAATATGATGTGGCCGGTAAATGACAGTGGATTCGCCCCCTATACATTGCAAAATATACTTCATGTTTACTTAATAATATGCAGACGGGTCGTGTTATGATTTTATCATCGTCGGCGGCGGTACTGCGGGGTCAGCGCTGGCGGCGCGGCTGGCTGAGGTGTCCCACTTCGAGGTGCTGCTGGTGGAAGCCGGCTCCGACCCGCCCGAGGAGAGTATCGTGAGTTTGTCTATGCACACTATTATAGTCTGAGGAACACGATCTAGACAGAATACGGCCACCTTGCCTGCCCTTAATGGAATCTGTTAGGGATGTAACGTTTTGTATTATACGACGAGTAATCAGGGAAAATGTGTTCTATAAAATGTAACAAATTAGAAAACATATGACACATGATGCGAAAAAAATCACAGTAATTAATATGTAAATTAATGCATAAAATATTACAAAACCAATAATAAAATAATGTAGTTTGCTAAGAATATGTAAGGATCTTATATAAATGCGGCGCTCCTTGAACTTATTGGAGTAAACGCAGGTCTCATGAGATCCTTACTAAAGAGTTGATAGCTACACTTCCAAACTAAAACAAAATAATTTCAGATACCAGGCTTCGGAGCGACCCTGATACAGTCCCCCTACGACTGGAACTTTACGACAGTTGACGATGGCATCACGAGCCAGTCGCTGGCGGGCGGCCGGCAGAAGCAGCCGCGCGGCAGAATGCTGGGCGGTAGCGGCTCGCTCAACGACATGGTGTACGCGCGCGGCCACCCCGTGGACTACTACGAGTGGGCAGACATCGTCGGAGACGCGTGGAACTGGACCGATGTACTTCCTTACTTCATGAAAACCGAACAGATGACTGACCACAGGATAGTGAACAACTACGAACTCATGCAGTACCACGGAATACACGGAGAAATCGAAGTCTCCGGCACCGATGTCCTGGATAGCCCTAACACAAAGCTCCTGAGGGCTTTTGAAGAATTAGGTTTCGATATAGTTGACGACATGACGTACCCTTATAAAATAGGAGCCGGCAAGTTCTCGCACACCATCAGAGATGGACGAAGAGACAGCTCACTGACTGCTTTACTCAATAAGGTTAAGAGCAACAACCTCCATGTGTTAAAAGACACTCTAGTGACGAAAATCTTGATAAAGAATAACACGGCAGTCGGAATAAAGGCTCTTTCGAATGGAGAAGAACTATACGTGTTCGCTAACAAAGAGGTCATCGTATCAGCCGGTACTTTCAACACGCCCAAGCTGCTGCTGCTGTCCGGCGTCGGGCCGCCGGCTCAGCTCGACGAGCTCGGCATAGAAGTCGTCCAAGATCTGCCGGTAGGCGAGGGTCTCAACGACCACGTTATGGTGCTGTTGCACATTGCCGCAGGGACCGGCACTTGTGTACAAAATGAACGAGCTACCTACTATGACGTGATCAAATATCTATACGACGGCTCAGGGATGTTGTCTTACTCTGACAGCATAGGTGTGTATCTGCCTCAGAAGGACAAAGACCCTAACGTACCTTATTTTGCAATTTACTCTTCTTGCGTCCCTCAAGGGCATTTTACTTATGACGTGTGCATGAGCGGCATAGGGTACTCGAAGGACACGTGTACGAAGCTAATAAGGGAGAGTGAGCAGAACGAAATAATAATACTCGCCGTGGTCCTGTTGAAGCCGCAGTCGCGCGGTAACGTGACGTTGTTCTCTACGTCTCCGGAGGACGATCCTCTGATATATTCCGGTACTTTTGACAACGTCGCCGATATGGAGGAGTATCCTGAAGCTGTTAAGGTGGCTATGTCGTTGGTTCATACTACATATTTTAAAGAGAAAGGTGCACGCGTTGTTGACTTGACTCCTGAGAGTTGTAAGGGTTTGGAGGTGGACGAGCAGATAAGGTGCCAGGTGCGTGAGCTGGCGATGACGGCGTGGCACGCGGTGGGCACGTGCGCACTAGGCAGCGTGCTGGACGAGCAGCTGCGCGTGCGCGGCGTGCATGGCTTGCGCGTAGTCGACGCCAGCGCCATGCCGGCCGTCATCCGAGGCAACACTAACGCGCCCGTCGTCATGATCGCAGAGAAGGCCGCGCACTTCATCAAGAACACTTATTGTTGAATGACATAAGTAGGTACAGTATGTTTTATTACACATTCAGACTTAACGAGTACCTTCATAATTAGGTATATTTGACATAATTTTAGACGAAATGCGACAATCATCTGTTTTGAGATGTGAATTGGACCAAGAAAATTTATCAATTTTTATAATTATTTGAATCTTTGAAAATTATAATATAATTTTATTATCACACAAATTATAATGAGTTATTGATAATGTATATGCTTATATAGGTATGTATAGACGCTTGCAATGATTGGTTACTTGATATGCTAATATAAGCATGGGCGTACCCAGCTTCTGGCGTAGGAGGGGGCAAGTCAGATTTTTTAGGTCGGATCGTCCGCGGCTGTTTTGTCATACACACTACACAAACACACCCCCATGAATCATTAGGTGTATGTAGTGTAGTGTGAAATAAAATGTGTGAAATAAAACAATAACATGTCAAATAAAATAAATGCTAGTCGCTCGCAAGTCCTTATCGAAGATTACCGAATACAGCCGAGCCTAGATTCGGTAATGTACGTCCGCCATCGTCGCGCGCGGTTTTTTGGCAATTGCATCGTGCATTTTGTCAGTGTCTATTGCGCGGTTTATTTAAAAGTTAGAGCATAAGGACCCGTTCACACTTTAATTAGGCGAGTTCATACATGTTCTGCGATATTTCCAAGGGGGGGCAACCGCCCTCCCCTGCCCCCCCCTGGGTACGCCCATGAATATAAGATATGCAATTTATACTGTAAGACGTACAGACATCTTCAACAAGGACACCTTCCTTATATTGAAGATGTTTGTACCTCTTAGACTGATATTCCACTGAGTCGGAGACGAGCACAGCGGAGAGAAGGCATGTAATCTACCAATCACATTGGTTGAACTTTCTCTGGTCTCTGGCTCTGTGGAGTGTCACCCTAAGGAAAGACGCGAGGGTGCACAGTCAATGCTGTACCTACACAGCTAGGAGATGTACTTGTTATGTGAACAGTACTGTAATTGAACATGTTTTGTATATTTAGATACTAGTTCTTATAATGACATTATAAATCAATGAGTTTGTGACAGTAGTTGCCTTTATTATGTATTAGCTCCTGGCCGCGACTTCCTACGCGTGGTTCACCTGCTCTTACGTCTTTGGTTACTGCTCTGCTCCCGTAGGTCATAGCGTGATGTTATATAGCCTATACTATTCCTCATGAATGTAGCTTTTATATTATACACAAAAACATCCATCCAAATCGATAGTTCCAGAGATTAGCGCGTTTCTCAGCTTTATTGTACTAAGTAATATAATAAATGAATGCAGGCAGTTGCAGCATAATATCACATCGATATGTGCGTATGGGCAGACGTGGCAGAGTGGCTAGTGGGTGGTGCTAACACAGTATGAGTATGACTACTGTGTATTAACATCGTAACCCGATGGTCTCGTGATCGCAAGCGCGACTGCTGAGCTTGGGGCTTGGGTTTGACTCTCAGGTCGGGCAAAAGTGTTATTTGGTTATTCCGTTAGGGATTTCTCAGTAGCAGCCCGGAGTTTGGAAGTTTGGAAGCACGTAAAGCCGTTGGTCCTGCTGCTGATCTGTCTCCGGTCGTGTCGGATGGGACTATGAGAGTGCGGGAAAAGGGAGTGCACCTGTGTTTGCTCACACTCTTGCGCACTATCTCTCGCGTACCTACTTGGCTAGTATCTGGCCACTGGCCACTTTAGAAAAAATTGGCCAATTTTTGACACACACCTCTAAGTTCGAGGTGTGTGTGTTGCACCCGGGTACCTTCTGTGAATGTTACACATTGTAGGTACGTGCTCGCCTCTCTGCCGATATTTTATGTTATTATTGTAATAACCATAAATAGTGCTAAAAGTGATTTGATGTTATAATTGATAGGTATAGTTTGGAGCGCATCGTTGCGTAATGTCCGCTCTCTCTGTATGTACAGTGTGTACACACTCGTATGTATCAGGATGTTGTCTGCAGGTACGTAGAGGTCGATGTATTGTTGCGTAATGATGATGTTCGTATTGATTTAACGTCTGGGGAAACTGACCGCTACCGGCTCGCAATGTTGAGAATTTGAGATATCGGTTTGATGTGTAGATCTTGCAATTTGTTTCATTTTCATATACTTACAACTTTATTTGTCAATACATAAGGCATTCTTAATTAAATATATACAACATTATAAACAATAATAAAATAAATAAAATTATAAGGTAAGGTAGCTTTTGGCCGCGACTTCGTCCGCGTTAATGTCGGTCTTTCTTTATCGTGTGGGCAGTAAGGTCTTACGACCCCACACACCCTAGTGTCAGAGTTTCTAAACCGCCTCAAGGGCCTCTGACATGGTTTGAATGGAACAGTAAGTCCAGGTTTCCTCACGATGTTTTCCTTCACCGATGCCAGTGATGTCCAAGATAAACTTTAGAAAGTACATATGAATTGAAAAATTCACATTGGTACTTGCCCGGATTTGAACCCACAACCTCATGCATGAGAGGCAATGTCGGTTATCACGAACGCAGACGAAGTCGAGGAATAACGAGTAGCCTATATGCCCTTTCTTGGGGTACAAATTTATCCCGTACCAAATTTCATCAAAATTGGTTTGTTGGTTTGACAGACAGATAGTTGTATAGTATATTCTACAAGCATTCTACGAGGCAAACTTGGGACAGGACTCTCGGAGAAGTTTGATGTTGTACATAGGTAGTCTTCCCTTTCACACCTCAATTAATATTCTCAGTTGGTACGTTTAATTAATTATGTAAGAATATTCAAATAAGGTTACGTTACCAGCACATAATTGCTACAGACTAGTAAGGTTGTCATTTGCATTTCTCCCCATCGCAGGCGAGGGAACGCAACGCGATGTAGGTAACGCTAACGTAATGTGACACGTTTACATATGTGACATGAATGGCTGATGAGATTGTGTCATACAAAATATGATTGCATTAAATAGGTGTAGGTACACTACGAGTGTGGGGTGTGCCCGATTATCTTCAGGATCAGCCAGAACCCTAATCCATAAGATATCTTAATCTTCTTCATGCAAGTATAAGTAGGTACTCTGTGGGCATTGAGCTACGAATAGTAACCAAAGTAAAAACAGTGACGCCTAAAAATAAGGTAACCCATATTGGAAGCCGGACGTACAGTCTGTTATAGCTGTTATCTAACCCACCTAACTGGTTCAATAAAATTAGGCGAATTTGAACCTTCTGCAATTAAAAACAAACGAATTTGAACCCTCTGTCAATAACGTTAAGGTTTATTCAATTTATATAAGTTCATCACACTAGCGCTGCTTAATGAACGAATACAATAATATTATAGATACGCCAATTTGATCTTTAAATCGTTAGCAATAAGATACTTATAACTTGTTATGCAATTTTGATTTTTATGCCATATGATTTAAAGTTTATTAGAGTATTGTGATATAATTTAATGTCATTACTACTAATTGCTTATTTTAAATAAAAAGTTCAAGTAGATTTGGTCTCGTGGTCCGTGTATAAGGCTGAGACGAACGAGATGCGAGTTCAAATCCTGCATTGAGGAATATTGTTTTGCTTTCAATTTAGAATTGATTAAGTAAATATTTCTTGCATTATTGCAAAGAACCGGCCACATACTTCAAAAATATCTAAATTGTTAATATTTTCGCCTAATTTGTAATAAGTGGGTAGTTGAAAGACAATTTGCGTATTCATTATAAAACTGGTATTCAAATGTTAGTAAGGATGTGGGTAGGAAAATAAAAATGAACCGTGACAGTAAACCTCAAGCCAGTCTACGCGCAATTGCAGTAACTACGCGCAAAAATTTCTTACCTTGACTTGGTAAATTGCAAAAATCTTCTTTTTCCAATGTTTTTATATATTCTATTGTTTCATTATCATGTCTCAATGTCTCAATTGAGTGATTATTTGAAATACAAAAAAATAATCTATTTGCTGAAGGAGAATGTTGGCATCAGAGAGATTGCTTGGAGATTTAGCAGTAAGTGTGTTTGTCTAATTTTATACCTAAGTATTCCTTATGAATGATATGTAATTATTTTTTATATACTTAAACGTAAAGTGACATCCGTTTTTATTTATTTGTTTCAGAGAAATACAGTCAGATTGTGGTTAAGACGTTTTAAAGAAACATGAAATGTTCAAAAGGGTCGTTCGTGAAATCGTGACCAAAACCTGTAATGTTTACTCCCGTATTAGAACGGATTGTTAGTAGACATATTCATGCATGCTGCTGGACTGAAACAATACAAGCCGGCACGTAAAATTCAATGAACCGCTGTTCATCGCCAAGCAAGAATCCGCTTTGCCCAAGAATATATAGATTTTAATTGGAAAGAACATGTTGCTCAAGAGATGGTGCAGGCAGCACCACCGTCAGCAGCCCACAATACTTAAGTGTCAGTGTGTGTTTTAAATAAACTGTTGTTATCATAAATTCTAAGGAAGTGTTTCATACATTGAATAAGCAGGTCCTTTTTACGATCATAACCATATTAAAAAAATCAAAAATACTTATAAAAATCTATGTAGTAGGTAAAACACCAAAGTATGTAATGCTATTTTCACTTTTATTTTATAAGTAGGTATGACAGTTAATGTGGTGATGTTATTGTTATGAAATAGAAATATTATATTTCTAAACATGTAACATGTTGATTCACTACATAATTTTTTACCTACTTTAAAAATAAAAATATAGGTATTTTATAGACAGCATTGAAACGAAGACACTGCTTTTTTATCAAGTTCTAGCTCAAGTAGTTTATTTTATATATATTCTAACTTGTTTTATATGGTTTAGCTTTATAATATGACAAGTAATTATTTTTGTCAGTAATTATTTTACATTTAACCATATTGAATGAAATCGTAATAAAAATTATTACTGTTTTTCATTTCTGTTGTTATTTTTGTATTTAAATAGTCAATTTTTGTTAACTATTTTAATTTAATATAAATAAAATTTAGAACGCAAAGAATATAAGTAAATAAATATTGTAAACAAAAAGTGACAAAAATTCATACTTAGGTTTGATCTCACTACCATGTTGCTACCACTTGGTCAAATCGTCTTTACAAATGAAGTTGAAATTAACAACTCCATTATGTGACAAAACAGTATTCAAAAGATTATCTACCCTAACATAACGTATTAAAGATCAAATTGGCAACAGTATTCTATAATATTTGCGTCCTTGAACAAGTCGTTCTAGCTCGTTAAGCTCGTACGTATCAAATTCATAATTATCTACCGCTAATTGCAGAAGGTTCAAATTCGCCTAACTTTATTGAGCCAGTTAGGTGGGTTAGGTAACAGCTATAATAGACTGTACACATATACGTTTGAAGATAAAGAAAAGAAGGAACACGAGGAAACAAATGCAAATCGAATAACAGGCGGGAAATGTTTGGTATGTATGTAGTCACTGTAAGGCGCCCATTACACGGTAGGTTTTGCCATGGCACATTTCCATCAATCATGACTGATGGTGAATGATGGAATTTTATCGCCTACAATTTTCGTCATGCAAACGTCAATCATCGCATTAGACGATAGGTTTTCCGTCAGTCAAAATTTCTGCCATGGTTTTGCCATGGCAGAACCTACCGTGTAATGGGCGCCTAAGTGCCAGTGATAAGAGAAGCGCTCACCGCGAGCCACGCTGACACCACTGACACATAGTGAATGATGACAGTGATTGCTGTTATCTGCCTAGATCTTGACTCGCTACCTATATGTTATGCCAAATAATAATCGGCAGGACGCTACCGATTGGATCATGCCGATTGGACCGTGGATGGGAGTGGATTGGCATGATAGTTATAATTGTCATGCCAATCCACTCCCATCCACGGTCCAATCGGCATGATCCAATCGGTAGCGTCCTGCCGATTGGACGATAGATTGGATGGTGGATGGCCTGCATAACAAATATCTGTAACTGCACGGCCATCATGATTTTGATAATGGTGATATTGCTGGGGTTATATTATAACGCAATTATAAAGAACAAACGAATAACCAAACTGAACAACACAGTTTTGTCATCGGTATGATAAAACTGTCTAAAATAAATCCAAATGTTTAGGTATGCTCACGATGAGCCAATCGTGTATTTCTAAAGGTGGTAAAACAGCCTTTAATCATTGTAAAGGGACACGCAATACAGCTGACTTCTTATGAACAAAAAAGTCACCACAAACATCTGATACGACATATTCCTTTATATTCTAACGCACCTGCGCTTGACTTGCGCACGCGCCCCTGTACTGTGGTGCAGTGGTGGCCGGAAGTGGAGGTAAAGACAAGGAAGCAAAAGATAGCTGATGATTGGTAACCGTTTATAATTAGCTGTCTCCGGTGGACACTAGGTTTCAGTTATTTTTGTACAACGTGAGAGGCAATCTTTAGTGGGTTGTAGACTGTCTGGTGGCCTACATCGTGTGCCTACTATAAATATCATGCAGGTTCTTCTATACTCAAGTAAATTATATTCTTTACCTGTGCTGTGAACGGAAAGGTAGGTACTTATCTATTTCTTTTTTTTTTGGCTTATTTCTTATTTGTATTGCTAACACTAGTCTTTAAGTAATTTTGTATACTAACCCTATGGACTCTTGTCTGAAATAAATGATTTGAATTTGAATTTTTCCAGATTTCACATAAGGGCAAGGCAAAAAACTAAGTTTCTAAAGAAATAATGGTCTGAATTTTAAACGAACTTGTGTATAGGACCGTTTCGTTCAAAAAATGTTATTCGGGTCGATGTCAATCGCCAATCTAACGTTGTTATTACAAGTAGGATAAACTTATTAACGTCATACAGCATGCATGACCATAGCGTGCACCTCTGGGCTCTGTCTAAGTGAGGTCCATTAGAGAGGCACCTGGATGTGTGATCATCACCGGAGGTTCTCATGTTGAGTTGAATGCTTTGACATTAGGTACAGAGCGGTAAATTATGGACAGAATCAGACAAACGAAGATGAAGTGAAGCGTATGATATATCGTAGGTAGTTTGGGATCTATGCACATAGGTAAAAAATTACACAGTTCTTAAGTATTTAAGAACTGTGTAATTTTTTATTTAACTAGTTCTGTTCAGTTTTCAGTTTAGTAGTTATTAAATAAATAACAACAAACAAGTGGGCTGCAGTTAACTGCGGTGAGTCACAGTAACGTGCAGGCATGCTTTACAGTTTCTATATGAAAGTTATGTGACTAAAGTAAATATTTAGCTTTCCTATTCTGAGGACGAAATTGCATCTTCCTATGCATTAACTTACATAGGTAGGTACTACTACAGCGAAACTTGCTAGTTGTGTGCTTGTCGCGGATATTGCATTCAGAAAATTAACCAAATCACTAACTACAAATTCGCAGTGTGCATTCTATCAGAAGTGCATTCGTGTAGATAATATTCACTATTCTAACAACCCACTAGGTGGTCATGACAATCGTCACGTCACCTGGGAAGCTATGCTTACCTACCGTTACACATGCATAGTAGTTACAAGCGGGAAGCACTGAGCTGTTCTCAGATATAACACATGGGATATTACAATAGCTTCTTAATACTTATTACTTACTAGCTGTCCGCCGCGGTTACACCCGCGTCTTTGGTTACTGCTCCGCTCCCGTAGGTCGTAGCGTGATGGTATATAGCCTATAGCCTTCCTCGATAACTAATCTATCTAACACTGAAAGAATTTTTCAAATCGGACCAGTAGTTCCAGAGATTAGCGCGTTCAAACAAACAAACAAACAAATAAACAAACTCTGCAGCTTTATAATATTAGTATAGATTTGTCATAAGTTATGACTATTTGGTACTACATAAAACGTTGAGGATCGCCGGTAATGAAGTAAATTGGGCCTTAGCCGCAGCACATATACCAAGCAAATTAGAAGATTTTATATTGGGGTACCTAAACAAACTCAAAACACTTTTTTTTAAATTTTATTATTTGAGCTAAGCTTGTATTTAGGTACACACGTACGTAAAACACGCGTCCTCTCATCCAGTTAATAAGTTGATTTGACCACACAAAACTTGTAACCAAAATTGACCTGCTTAAAAGGGCAGGACAATTTTGTAGTGTAAAAATATCTCTGAACTTATGTGAAGTAAAGGCGAGTTGTCATCCCGCAGGGATTGCTACGGGTACAGAACAGAACAGACCCCTGATTCACACTAAGTAGTTTTATGTTCAGTTCCCAGGCAGATTCTCGCATCGCTGATCTATTCGAACACATACATCAGATGTAAACAGCGCACTTGATTGGTGCAGCCGCCGCTGGCCTGCGCCCGCGCCGGTAATGTCCAGCGCTTCCGTGAGAGCCGCTTTCTCCGGCGCGTGCATCGCTCATCTGCTAAATACAACGCATCCTATCTGCATGGAATTATTGTATAACGGAGTGAGGTACAAAGTCATCAAAGTAAATCATTCAACGTAGTAATTTTAAAATTGTGGAAAGATAAAGAAACGACGCGACGGTAACGTGTGAGTGTGGAAGATGTGGCTGCTAAGATGACAGCTGATGTATTTAAGTACTTACTCACGGAAGAAGAAGAAGTTGATGTTAAAGTTTGTGATGATGGCTCTAGCGAGAATCTAGAGATCTTTATACGCACAATCAAACCTACACATATCTGTGGGAACAATACATAATCACGCGACGCCGAAACTGTTATCAATGAACAGTGGACAACAACAACACAACAGACAGGTGCGCGACTTTCACCGGCGCGTGCAGGGCGCATGCGCGTCAGTCGCTGCCGAGAGCCGACCGCCGCGCACGCGCACACAGTGATGCGCCGACAACATGACCGACGCCGAGCGAGCCGACACCTACGACGCGAGGGTCACCACCGCCACCGTCTCCAGCCTCAAATCCGAGGACTCCACTGAGCAGCTGATATGCAAGACCCCTCAGAAGAAGCTAAAGAAAGTGACCAAAGACAAGAGTGTGAGTTCTAAGAGTGTTGAAGCCGGCAGTGATGAGCCTGCGAGGAGGCGGCTGGTGGTGTTTCTGGGGCTGGGGCAGGTGGTGCTCGGCGCCCTGCTGGTGGGCGCCGGGGCGCTAGCCGTGGTGAAGGGCGCCGCCCTGTCGCGGGTGGGCGCCGGACTGTGGGCGGGCTGTGTCGCTGTAGTAGCCGGAGTGGTTGGCGTGCTCGCCGGTATCAATGACTGCTATGGATTGAATGGAGGAAGCAACGGGTGAGTGTGGAGATCTCTGTGATGCACCATACATGCTAGTTATATAGGTACTGTTAGCACAGAACTGAGGGAGAGAGAGTTTGAGTGAATTAATTCAGTTGTAAGTTTGTATCAAAGCGGCATGTTTGATGCAACAGAGCATGAACTCGCGACCGCAGTGAAAGAGTTTCGCAATAAAGAATAACATTTTAATGACACACAAATAAAGATTAACAAAATAAAATATAAAATTGCATGCTTTGCAAAACTTATAAACGATTTGGAAGCGATTGTTAAAAGAGAAATTGTTGTTCATTACATTCTTGTAACTTAGATGTAAATTAAAGAGAAAGTAATCTTTTGCGAAATAAATACCGAAACAAACAGGACTCAGTTTACCTCGCGAGACGCACAGACCACATGCTTTTAACATTCTACACTTTTACGACAGAAGAATTGATGTCAACAGATCTTCGATAGAATATTCGGGGTTATCTCGCGGTATTTTTTGTATGATTTTTTGGCACAAGGAACTACTTTTATTGGAGACTGCAAACTTGTTTATCAGAATCACGAGCGGTATAAAAAGTTTGTACGAACTAAAATCTCAAAGCAGCCGTCTCGTATATTATGTCTAGGAGTTATTGTAATACACGTGAGAGATACAGAATACAAGGTAACACAAGTACAGCTGACTTTTTTTGCAAAAACTGTCTATTTCAAAAATCGTTCCTACTCTTGTTTTCATTCACTCGGAATTACCGTTTCACAATACGAGATCTGCAGAAACTAAGCCTCTTGACAATTCCTTGCTAGGTAGGTATACTTAACATACTTCATAGAAAAAAAAATCGCTTTCCAGTTTCGTTTTATAGTTTTGAAATATCTTGTTTTTAATAATGTCAATGTTCTAATTTAGAAATTAACCATTTTCCATCCAATTAGTGGTGTAAATGGGCTACCTCGTAAGTCAGCGCACGCGCATCATTAGCTGGTCGGTCGCGTGGTGCAATAAATATTATAATTATGTAAACATTGTGATCGATGTTTTATAATTATAATTAATCGACCACCAAATAAATTACCAAGATAATCGTGGGCACGTTTACAAACATATAAACTCACATACACAAAAAGCCAGACCCGGAACAATTACATATCTGTAAGCCATATAAATATTTGATCCGTGCGGGAATCGAACCCGTGACAAGCAGCACAGCAACCAACTACTGTGCCAACTGTGCCGTCAAATCGTCAATTTCAGCCATGCTTAATGACGCAGCTCTGAGATCTCGTACTCAAAGCGTAACACCCTCAATGAGGAACCACCATGAACATAGGATACCCATCAGGTCAGACAGCGGTGAGCAAGTGACGCAATGACGGTTTACTTGCGTAACTAATAACGACAGTTCAGCACACGCTTGAACTCGTGACCTTTCACTCGAATGCCGACATTACGCAGATCGAATGTAAACACAAAGCGGACAATACGTAGTACCATTTAACAGAGGTTTAGAAGAAAGACTTCATTGAATATATGGGGTGACTGATCAGTGACCCCTATTTATAATTGAAGTCATATTAACAAGCAACTTTGAAAAAATAAACGATTTTTTTTATCCAATAGAATTTTGAGTAACAAAAACCACACGGAATCAGCTGTAATTTAATTATGTTTAATACTTTATTCAAACAAATACCTACATTTAACTTTTACCATGCATTATTTGTTTATCATTGAACTATTAACCGTATGGCAAGAACCCGTCCGCACGCACGCCTGTGCCTTTGGGGTGGTTGGAGTCGCGGTTTACAAATTTAAAAACGTCGTTTTTTTAAGTAAGTTGTTTGTTATCATGTGTTTCAGTATCGGCCACTAATAACTAGTCATCCTATATTATAGAAAAGTGTTTAACTTACAACAAGGCTGCGGGGTTGCAGTTAATTTGGAATAATGAACGTATTCCTGAAGTAAAGTGGAAAACATATAATTTAATCTGTAATTAAATGTCAAGTTTCTCAAGACTCAGACAGCAGCAAATGATGAGACTTGTCAAAACAATCAGAAACATCACGATTGTAGTTGCTGAGTGAGAGTAGATAACAGAAAATATCGGTCTACATCGTCTCATATAAAACTTTCTGTTACCTAGCAATAGCTATTAAAAAGGGTAAAGTATCTAAACATTAATGTTTCTTATACAAAATGTATAGAGTATCGTTAATGTGCTGCCACGATTGTGCCACAAATGTCGTTAACTTTAAGAAAGCGTCGTTAACTCGACTTCCACGCCAGACCATAAATCCTTCGGGAAATAGGAAATCAATCGACAGCATTCCACAAACTCGTTGCTATGGCAACCAGGTTGTTTGATGAAAGTCCAGCGCTTTCTCCCCACTGTTCAGTTGCATCTTGTGTGTTATGTATTTGTGTTATGTAACATGTAAAGGTCGCGTGCCGGTGTGGCCGCCGGTTTGGCTGAGCTTTAGGTGAGACATTAACGATTATTCTAGTTGTTTCTCTTTGGTTGTGTGTGATTTAAACTATTTATTTTCATTTATTTATTATCCTATCCTATTTATTTATTATAGTTCTAAAAGAAATCAAGCATCGGTCCTTCCATTTTGTAACTAAATGATTAATATGAAGGAATTTACAAAAATATTGGACCTAATTATAATTCATGCTTAAAAGGGTTATAACGCTATTCATACCTATTGTAAAATTGAAAACTTAATAGGTACTGATATCTGTTTGTAGAAAAGTTGGCCTACTGTTCAAGATAACTTAGTTTGAATATTTGTGAACACTACATATAGCTAATACGTATTACCTTCACAATAACACTGCAAGTAATACACTGATCTGAGGGAGGTATTATACTGTCATAGCTCCGTTTCTTCTTATTATTTCCTTTAATTAACTTTTTGCTGTATCCAAGGAAACAGACAATAAATTTTATACACTTCCTTCGTCGGAACAGATATTAAACTCACATAAAATACACATTACAGCCGAAGTGATTGCGATCGCAGTGCTAGTCTAAGAATGCGTTAGTTAGGCTGTATCTTCAGCGGCGGAAAGATATTAAAATAACATTAATTTATGAGAGACACATGCAAGTGTGTTATACTGGTTCGGACAGTATTCGTAGTCAGACTTCATAACGAATTCGATTCGATTCTAGTTTTCTTGTATTCTTAGTGAAAGCGAGAAAGAGTTTATCTTTTTTATCTGTAAGACAAGTTTTTCATGTCTTTCGCTGTTATACATTATAGTTAGTGATTATGTTGGCCAGCAATGTTGAGAATTATGATCATTGAAGGTTCATTATAGAACAGCTAGTCCTGCCGGTTGGTAACTCACATTTTTTAAAGTTTTGACTCATCATGACAATTCCTGGATTGAGATCGTGGTCAGAGCTTTAAAACAGCTGCATCTGGTTGTAGTTATGAACCACGAAAAGTGTCTAGCAATAACATAATTATAATGGTTTTTAGCAATATCTTGTAAAACATGTAAGTATAAAAAACAGCCGTCATAAAAAATGCTAAATTGTAAATCCTTTATTGGCTGTAAGACTAGTTTAAAATATACGAGTGTCAAAGTTAAAAGAGCTGTGGATTTTATGAATAATGAATTGAAAAAAATATAAATACCTGATACCCGAAAAAAGACCCAGAATCGTAACTAACTAACTAAAAATTTCAGCAATGCTAAAATGACGTGGGTCTAGAGAACCATACCATAGAAAACTACGTTATTTCTATCCACATAATATCAATTTAATTTTATATTGTGTTCATACGTTTCCTTGTAAGAAGTGTCCATATCTAGACGTATGCTTTGGAGTGTTGCGCAGCGGAGCGTGGCGTGTTCCGCTGCGCGCACGCCTATGTAAGCGCATACGACACCATGTATTGTAAGTGTACCAGCACCGAAATGACGTGTGTATGAAGGTATGGATGTAGTGTTCTCAGAAAAATTATATTGTGGAAGCCTATTCTCTCTAAATCTATTGCATCGCTCTCTTCTCTCTGCAAACTCTGATTCTCTGTCCACTCTCATACGCAACACTGTGTCTGGCTGGATGGAACACGGCGCGAGCAATGACGCGTCTCCGGTACCGTTGCGTCCGCGCCGCTTCCTCGTCGCTTGAGTGTTGATCCGTGCCGCGTCACGTGTCTGGTACTGTTAACACCTATTGTGTTGCTTGGCAGCTGGGAACTACTTCTGGAAGCTGTGAGATATGCTCATTGATCTGCATTTGTTTGGTTTTTGTTGCTGTTTCCTTACGGAATGTGGTGACTCTTTATGGAAATATAACAGTTTAGAATTATTTCTCAGGGGTTGTTTTTTTTTAACATATGAAGTTGTCTTAGATCGATGGCCTCCAGTCGGAGATCAAGGCGCGTAGGTTCCCGTGATCCCCGGCGTAAGTGTGGGCTACCATTTATTAGATCATTTTTACTGACTTTGTGAAATAAAACAGGCAGTGAAACTGAAGAGCTGAAATAAAGCAAAATAACATAGGATGCTATTTCACATTGATGGCATCTCTAGTATAGTCCTTACATTAACCAAAACTGCGTTTGCGCAACTAAACGTTTCGCACACTTACGCGAATTAATTTAGCGAGCTCCTTATTTATTAAGACGTCGTCGTGTGTCTGTTTATGCACAGACTGTTAACCAAATGGCGAAATATTGTCATTTGAACGTTTAGTTATGTCGGTATCAAGTTAAATCGTAGCAAGTCTATTGTCAATCAAAGTCTGATACGGTTATGTAAAGTGCGTCAAGGTGTCGCGGTACATAAGTTGTGTAGATTTGGACAAGTCGGTGTAGCCACAATAGCGACTATTCGTACCAAACGTCTATTAGAATAAGAAAATTAAGAGCTTGTTCGACAGCAGTCTCACCGCTTTCCATTCGAGCTTTAAGATATTTTGTGATTGAGGAAACCAACTTCAACCTGTAGATGTGATTTACTTAGTGCCCGTAGTGCACGCGTTGCCGTCACAAGCGCGTAGTGAGAAGCTAATCATTATCGTGTTCATGAATACGATAACAAGTCGGCGACTCTTACGCACTGTAGCTTAGGGTTCTAAGACGTCCGAATAAAGCAGGGCATACTAAGGCTTTTGAGATGCGTGTCCTGCCAAATTGTTGTCCAGGTTTTTACATTTAATTCATTTGCAGTTGAGTTGATATTATGATAAAGTATAGAAAGAATTTAATATCATAATGTTATCATTTTTAAATTCAGACATAAAATAATTTTTTACTGTCTTTATAATAGGCAATACAGGCGTTATTGCCAGGAAAATACACCTGAATATCAGAGCATGAGAACATTCCTAGCTAGCCTCGAGCTCCATGTCTCCCATGAAGATAAATCTATTCAATATTTAATTCGCATGGACTTGCTAACGAGGACTTTAGAAATATCAAGATAGTCAACAGAAGGCTTAAAAGCCTGAATGAATATTTGCAATAGGTTTAAAAAGTTTTGAAGTTAAAGAGTGAAAGGTATTCAGGATTCACTCCGTTGGAGTTTTGTGCTGGTATATCTTAGACAAGAAAATCGAGGTGCTTTAAAGGATTTCCCGCGTATCCTGCGCATTCGGGCCTGCCACACCCACCTGCGGACTGAACCTAATTCTAATTTTAAAAAGAACTGGAACCGGACGGCCCCTCCTGATTTCTCTCAACCTTCCAATTCCTTCCTATTCTACATATGTATTTTATTAGACTAGTGACGACATCACACTAGTATCAACATGAAACTCGATAGGAGGCTTCCAAGACAAGTGTACATATGTAGCGCATCATAATGCTTTCACTCGCCCGCGACACGTTGCATCACGCGAGCGAATGTGTGTCATAACGTCATCGCATCACGGTCCATTTTCAAGAGACAATAATGAGAGAAAATAATTAGTTTGTAAAGCGCCGAAAGGAAGATAGTGGCGGTCGATGATTGATCAGAGTGAGCGTCGATTTAGTTAAGATAAACTGTTAAATGATTGGTTGAGCGATCACGGAGGCTGCAATGGAATCTCGTAATGTGTTCTCTTGAGTCGGGATTTCTATTTATCTGTAACGAGTTTCTTGGCGAGGTGGGATGTGGGATGCTGGAGAGCGCTGTCAAGACATGGAGCTGTCGGCTATTACGTGACGAGTACACGACACGTGAGCACTTATCACAACAAATATAACCTAAAGCTTATTATCGATGCTCATAATATACCTATAAATAATAGAAAACTACACCTACTGTTGTTTTCCATACGAGACCAAAAGAAAAACCTACAGACTAGTGCATAACCTAGTTCATTAAAATTCATTCCACTTTATTTTTAGGTTTTGGCGAGATGTTTCTCGCTAGGCTGTTGCATAGTGTTGCTTTACTTTTAAAACCAGATATTCATGAATTTCTAGTTTCAATATTCCACTAAATAATATTCGCGAGAGACAATCGAGGCCATAGCTATTGCCATCAATCTCTATGTTAAGAAACTAATAATAATTAACAGTTGTTCGATAGAGAAAGTATCGACGGCTCGATATCATTTAATTAGGATGGCAATGAGCGGTGGCGGGGGAGGGGGGGGGGACACCCTGAGGGCATTGAGAAGGTCTACTCATTATTGATAGCAGTAATAGGGTACATAGGTATGCCGCCAAGAAAAACCCCATCAAGATCTTAAGAAAAGAATTTATTGCAGTTGCAACCTATTTGGACTATTTTGGACCTCACGACACGGGGTATCCTAATATCTTTAAGTAATTATCTTATCTGTTTAGTATAGAAAAAGGTCATCATTACAACACCTGCTGGATGTTCAATATGTTGATCCTTCAGTTACGTTTTAATTACGAATAGATGAATAACATCTTTAATATCCATGAAAGTGATCAAAACGACAAGTTTTCACTAAACGTTTCATCGACATTCATTAGTTCGTTAAATATAATTGACTATACGGACTGCAGTGGTACAAACTTTCGCTGTTCATTTACCAAGAGGTCGCGGAGGTCGAACCTAAAGTCACGACTTCAAATGGGACTAAATATCAAGAATAATGTACCTACTCGAGTCGCAGACGAAACTAAACGAGATGATTTCTATTAGAGCTATAAAGGAGGACTAATTGTTTGTTGCCCTATCTGCCTGCCATATTTAGAAAACGTTACACACCACATTTTTTTGAAAAGTTAATGGCCTAACTATGTCTTTCGCTAAACCTACAAATATTGATAGCTATACATTAAACACATTTAGCCGAATCTACACATATCTGACCTGTTCAAATGTTGAGGTGAATCTGTTCTTTCTACCACACACGTAACACACAACACATAGGTAGACTATACACAATAATTTGACTGTTGTATGTTCTTGTTGCAGAAGTCCACTGCTGACTGCGTTCCTGGCTCTGTCGCTGCTGTGCCTGGCGTGTGGCAACAGCGCGGCCGTGCTGGCTGCCACCGGCCTGCAGCGCGACACCCTGAGGCAGCCCACTACGCACGCCAGCTTCGAGGTGAGTGCATCGTTATCATCAGCCCGCAGTAGTCCACTGATGGACATGAGCCTCTCCTATCGCTCAATACCATGCGCTAAATGCCTGTGGGTAAGTAAAGTGCAACTACAGAGCTTGAAGGAGATTACATTTGGAGAGCACGGTGCTAATCATTTAGAAGAGAACAGCCAATTCCCTTTAACACGGAGCGGTAGCCGTGCATGCTTATTGCAAGTGTTCGCGAAACCTTTTCAACAACACGCACGAGTTTATTTAATCTTACGTCTACATTTTGCGTGATAAACAAAACATATAATTAATCTCGAATAGTGAAACTTTTAACTGAAAGATAACATAATATTTTCCACTTGGCGTACTTCAGATAATTGATTCAATTAAACGTTATCAATATTAGCATACAATCTGACATTAGATCGGCTGCGAGCTATTTATTGCCCGGCGGTTGGGCAAGCGAGTGGCCGCTACACTTGCTTGCATAAATAACTTGCTATCAGTAGCGCTTATTTGTACTTCCACTGTATTTGCATGGAAGAAAAAAGTGCAAAAGGCCCAAAGAAAAAAAAAGCAAACAGCGTAAAATAGTGACTTATTTAGTTAGGTCAAGAAATAAATTTCATCGTGGCAATAATGAGTGTAGCTTTAATAAAATGAATTGTTTGATAATGGAACAAAGGTAAAGTGCCTCTTCCGTGTGACAGTAACACGCCAATGGCAATGATGTGAACTTGCTTTGGATGCTCAACATCCAGTAATAAGTTGATATGAAAGCGATGTTGTGACTTTGTCTTTTGTTCAGATGTTTATCAGAGTAGCACTTCTGCGCAGTGTCCGCAATGTGACAACCTCGCAATTTGTGAAGTTAGATAGATATTTTAATAGAATTACATGGCACTCCATCACGGTGATTGTATTCTGGACAGTGATGATGTAATATTACGTTACTTTTGGTTGGAAGGAAGCCGAGACTGGCCAATTATATTATCAATGATATTTACATAATACTTATAACTAGTGTAAAAAGATGCTTAACGAACACACATGTAACTTACTTATATGTTAATCCCATTATTACGATTATTTTGTTCTAGACCTGAACCTGAACTTTAATGCTGTGTTGCTCATGTCATGTGTGGTCTGTATTCTGTTTTGTGTTCCTTAAATAAATAAATAGACCATAGGTACTAAAGGTTAAACTTTTTTTACGCAGTCTAATGAATATTACTACTAAACTTAAGATACCCCAACAACGCCTGTACATTGTTGTTGCATGCATGTTATGCGTGCGTTACATTGCGTGCTATCATAAACAGTGATTTTCCACACTAAAAATAAATGTAGTTTCCCAGAAATAATTCTGGCTCAAACTTCAAAGTTACTTACTTTGATGAGCAGCATGCTTAGTTAATGTCAATGTAACGTGTCTGTTACACTTAACGTGTGTCACCTAATTCGTGACCAATAAGCACAAAATATACCTTGCGACATGTGGATGCACCAGTATAACACCACTGCTTACTCCCTAGGAGCATAGCGTAATGTTGTACTTAATGTTTTAATGAACTAAAATTATAAGTAATAGAATACTTGATAGTATTAGGTCCACGAAAACATGATGCATTTTAAAATCTAGATTGAAGAAAACTTTTAGTAAAAAAGTGTACTAAAAATAATTTATGGAAGATAAAATATTAAAATAAAGAAGTCTTATTTATAATGAATTCATTTTATAATAATCTAATATAGTGTAATGTTATGTAAAACCAACGTTATGTATCTAATTCTATGTGAGAGCAGTAAAAATATATATACAAATATGTTGTTCTGCCAGCAACGTTCATGTTTGGATCGTATACTACTTATGTAACATCTTTTAACAACATGGATGTATTAAATAAATAAGTAACGTACGCATGTTCATATCGCAGCGCGCGTCGTAAACATATCTCACACACTCGTATGTTACCTAACTCTTGTATTTACTGCTAACATATTCTATGAGCTGGTAGCTTAACAAATTACCCAACATTTAGTGCTAACGTTAAGTGTTTCCTTACTTTCTTTATGTATTGACGTACTGCTACGTGCTGCTACACAAATACTGCACAGTTAGGTTTATGTTGAAGAGGACATCGGTTTTTCATTCAGTACGGATAGTTTTTCCACTCGGGCAGGCAATCAAGGGTGTCAGAGAGAAATAGAAGGAAGGCCGCCTGGAAGGGGCATAACGCTTTTTACTTACGTGACGATTTCTGTCAGATAACTCCAAAAAAAAAAGCAAATACCGTTATCTGTCGGAAGGGCGCCTGGGACATATGAGCTAACGAATAGGATCTGACAGAGTACCTACGAGTACGTGCGCCACTGTTTGTGCTGGGAGCATGCGCAGTGCAGCCTTGTGCCACATAGCGAGATACTCTATTAGTTGAAATGCATCACACATGTAATGACGATTGCTAATTAATGTTGTAAGTACTTATTTAATGGAGTTTAATTACTTTTGATCACAGTATCCTTACCCCTAGCATGCTCAGTGAGTGCAACAGATCACCAGTTTTATATTATTTTTAGTGTCTATCATTAGGAGCTAACATTTGATTATATAGTAATAACCACCTTTTATGTATATCTCGTATAATATTTTAGAGTACTTTTATACTCGTAAAATGTCTGCAGTCATGGTGGACGATGTCTACACTAATAGACAATTTTATTTTATCTTTTTATTGTTTTGCATGTGTTGTTGTTGTCCAATTTAATAAACAAGTAATCCATCCGTCCATCATAATTACGTACCTGATTGATGTTTTTCCTGACATGAATAAAGTATTATGTAAAACCCATCCAAAATCATCAACTAAACATGTAATCCGCTGGTGTACAGTTACCACACGCGCATTACCAAAATAATATAATAAACACAAATGCACTGAAACCAAAAATTTCTGTAGATGAACAATTTATGGGTTAACACTATAATGGGGTGCAAACGAGCGGATGTCGTAACACGGGGGCGCGGGGGGCGCGAGGGGGGCGGCGGGGGTCAAGGCTGACATCAGCCGGTGATGCACTGCATTCGCCGGCTATTACGCGTAATGACACGACGCACGAATGATTGTTACGTCAATTATCGGAGTGGTCACAGTGATTAGAGTTGCTCTGTGTAATGATAGTAAAGCACGCTTGTCACGAACTGTAGACAACTGACATGTGCGGCGTTATGAAGCTGGAAGATAACTGATGAAATGTTCCACGCGTCATGTTCGTGAACGGGCGCTGTCAGTTGGGACTGCTCCTCTCTTAACTTAGCTTACATCTTTATTTTTTTTTATTTTTTATATTAATCTTCATTGTTTTTACGTAAAGAAGCAACAAGAATATTGTAACCAGAATTTTGTAAACAACTAATTGAAAAGAGTGTCCGTGAAGTTTCTTGCTCGTTCTTCTCTGTAGAGGCCTAACCCTCCGTTTTAGAACGAGCAACTAGCTTCAACTTTCTGACTAACTGACCGACTTCTTGACAATTCGAAAATGCCTGTAAATGGTCTAATTGAAATAAGTTCTTTAAATTGTTGACTTTTGGCTGTATTTGTAATGTTCTAAAGTACCTACAATATATATTTTGTGTGAGTGTTGTCGTCTCTGACTACATAACATAATTATTATAGCGCAGTTACAAGCTAACAATGTGACGTGTTTAGTGCACACATGTTCAGTGATTTGAGGACCCGTTAATAAGCACCTTTGTTTTGCAAGTACTAACAGCTAGATACAATCAGACGGTACCTGTACATTTTCTCGTAAAATAAGTGCAGTTAAGAGGTCAACGCTCTGTTGCAGCTTCATTAAAATTACGACTTACTATACAAAGCGTAACGGTGAAGACTAAATAAAGAAAAAAACAACAATTTGAAGAATACAGTCGGTTCCACTATGTGGTGAATAAACTGAATAAGTTAAATTTGAAAAATGTTTACATCAAGTAGGCAGATAGCACCGCCCTGTGGTTGCTGGCTGATGTTTGACGAAAAGTGTCAAAAGGCAGGTCATTTGAACTGTCGTACCTTGGTAGTTGTCACCAACCTGCTAGCAAAATCTGCTGATTAGGTACATCAGTATGTTTGAAGTGATATGAACATCAATATGATGTGTAATGCATTTGTTTGCTAACGGGAACGTATGAGACTCATGCAAGGGGCACCATTTCTCCCACAGATGTCCATGTAACGGGAACAGTAAAGCTATGGAGCTGATTATCTTGTTGCGCCAGTATTAAAAGTCAAGCGATATTTATGAACATAATTGTTCTTGAAGGAGTATTTTCCACGCTCCTATGTGAATGAACTGAACATTACAGCCCGGTTTACAGTTTCATATTAACTGAATGAAATATTGTTATTGTTCTGAATAAACTGTCTTAATTAAGTTTTTTTTTTCAATTAATTTCATAACTTAAACAAAAGCTGGTCCGAATTAGCCTTAAATAGGGAGAAATGAAGGAGAGTGGGGAGACCTATACCGTGCAGTCGGAAAATTCAGGCATGCATTAATAATAAAGGGGCCTCTGGAGTTGGCTTCGGCCCCGCGCCGCGTCAGCCTATGTAACTTGAAACTATAAATTCATACATTTTGTTTTTGTGAATAGTTTTGTAATACGCATTATAAGCTATGTTCATACACATCTCTTGTTAACATCTACCATATTTCACAACATGCTAGCGGTACACAAGTATGGTAAATGTATTCGACATTGAACGAAACATCGAACACATGGCACGTCTATTTGTCAGTCAAACAGATATTCATTAATTTTATTCTATTCGGAGGTACCAAAGTATTAATAACGATGGTTTAATAGCAGCTTCGTTTCTATAGATATATTAAATACAACTCAACGCGTGTTGATTACTAAACAATTCTGACAAATTAAGTGATGGGCTGTACTGTCGGATCGTAATGAGGGTTGCCGGCAGGTCGCGAGGTGTAAAGGTCAGCTGGTCTGCTGATCAACGGCTCTTAGGCGGTGTGGGGGGCGGCGAGGTCATAGTTATTTCGTGGGTCTTAACATACCTACATGCGTCTGACTTTTCGAAAAGTTTTGTACTCGTACCAAACAAAACATTGATGTTAAAAATCTAATTCAGATTCAGTCTAACTTGCACAATTAATGACTGTGTAGTATGTCATGTCAAATCTTTGCACAGACTCAGAGGCAACATTCAGTTTCCAATTTATTAACTATTTTCGTCCAACAGGATGAAATGGAAGCGTGGACCCCAGTGCTCACCAACATCGCCCTGCTCATCATCGCCAGCGTGCACTGCCTGGTGTGCATCATCAGCATCTACCACCTGTCGAAGAGGATCTGCCCCTGCTTCCGAGCCAAGCAGGCGTACGACCACAACCAGTTCGACCCCACCTTCAGGCCGGTGCAGCAGTTCGTGGTGAACGTGGACGAGGTCAAGAAGGGGCAGGACGTGGAGCGCGTGAGGAACCACGAGCTGTGCAAGGAGTTGGAGGTCAAGCTGCAGGGGGAGACGCTCAAGAAGAAGAAGGTGAGATGCTCACGCTGTTTGAGGTATTCGATAAGAAGGGTCAAATTAAATTTAGAAGAATATACTCTATTAGTAGAAGCAGAAAAAATTATGAATAGTTTACTCTCATCATCAAATCGGTGGTCGAATCTCTGAAACATTTATAGTTGAGCAAACATTAGAACAACGAAATTCTAAAAGAACACCCAAACATCAAATCAGATGATCCGGGCTTCTTTAAATGGACCTTGTGCAGTTGCTATGTTTGCAATGCTTGTACCACCATTCACCAAACCCTAATTCTCAGGAGGAGCCGGAGTACGGCAGCGCCAACAGCAAGGAGAAGCTGGTGACGCGGTGGCTGGGGCGGCACCAGGCGCCGGCGGGGGCGGGCGCGGGCGCGGTGGTGGCCACCGCCCGGCGCCGGGGGGTGCGCAAGCAGAGGAAACCTCCCCCACTCGTGCTGCTGCCTGCACATCCTGCTAGCACGGTTAGTGACATGCTTTTTTGATGATGAATTGGCAGTACGATTTAAAAGAACTGTAGACAAACAAATAACAATTTAAGCCTTTTTTAATTAATCGACATCAGAATTTTAATTCTTTATGAACATTGATTAAATATTCTAAAAAAAAAACAATATCCCAGATGACTTGCCTGAAACCTTTATATCGCCAAATAATTCGTAACGCCAGTTTCATTCATTCAGTTGTACTTGTACGTAAATATTTCTAGCTGAATAAGCACGTGCTTTGATTTATTCAAACTAGTGAATATTTTTTAGGTAAAATCGTTTAGTTTCCAGTTACAGGAACTTTAAGTGATGCGTAACTGTAATGATATCGTGTTTTACAAACACAGTTTTACATAATACGTCGATTTTATAGCCTAGTTTTGCCAAAACATAAATATTAAAACATTAATAATTATTTATTCGTGTTTCTAACCATTCTAGCCTAAGAATCATCACTACATTTAGCTGTCAGACTAAATACATTATTTAATTCATTACATTTAATGGGTATCATCAATTTCTTAATTTTCATCAAAATCAATCGTTCCTCAATTCTACGAAAAAAAGCTTCCATACAAAAGACATCAACGCGTTCATCAGCACACTCGCTAGCTAGGGCTACGTTCACCATGCTGCGGCTACACTGAAGGACATTACTATTTTCGTTCATTAGCTCGCGCTACGTTAATGACGTCATGGTTCGTTTAGTTAGAAGTTATTTATACTCTCATGGTAGTGTAGTGCAATCATACGCTGATTTTAGTGAAACGAATGAAAAACTTATATGAATGATAATGATTATAATTTAAGTAGATGCAATTTATATTATTTAAATATTGTTTGAGCAATGTGCGTCAAAACGAAAAAGACATTAATGACATGATCAACAGAAAAGGATTTCGCTAAATTAAAGCTTGTCATGGTCCTCTTAATTACACATTAATGTAGGTACTTACATTAAACAACAATAAGTGACACAACAAATTATTAACTTTACACAATAAATAAATCACAGCCTTCTGATATCTCGTACGTGCGTGGCCGCTGCGTGGTCGCGCCGGCGGCCGGACGTGCCCAGCACTAGGGGCAGGTTGGCCAACAGCAGTCACGACTGATGTAACGTAATGATGAACGCACGTAAACATTAACAGTTATTATTATAAATGATAGAACTTCGTGAGGTTAAAGAGTAATCTGTTTATGTTATGAGAGTTGCACGAGTTTATTCAATTAAGTAGATTATAATAATCCTGATTATTTTATACTAAAAAAACCTTGGGATTCAACACAATTAAAACAAAAATATTATGCTCGCGTCTCAATCCGCATAGAACTCATGGATACCATAAAATTGAAACTCGGCAATAGTGTAAATCTATCAGTGAATTTTTTTTAATCAGTATTTTCAGAGATTACCAAACAAATAAACGAATAAACAATTTCACCTCTTTTAATATAACTTGTATAGATTGTAGCTAAACCTGTTGCTAGTAAATCTTTATTATTTATCAATCAATCGCATTAAAGGTTACTTGTAACATTGAATTCATGTCACGCTCAACTTTTTCTAGATAATGCGAGCTATGTTTAAAAAAAAACTACTGCGAGTTGTCAGTCAGTCACGCAGTATATAATTAAGATATCAAATCATTATTAACTCAAAATCAAACCTGTTAATAATTGGCCATATTTAAATGTAGGTTACAAAAACTAGCTTAAACTATTCAAAACAAAAACTTCGCTGTGCGTACAGTCGTCAGTTACGAGTATGTTCCGCATTGCGCCGGCGCAGGTCCTTCCTGAACTGATTGATATGCCAACACGCCTCTTGCGTAATAGCAACTCTTTGTAAACACTGCATGCTTTTTACTTGACAGTCCGAAAAATAAGTTGTTATAAAATGTTTCATTTTAAATCAATAACGAATTCAGTTTTACAACATGGACTCGCTGAAGTTTCACACATTTTATTCTAAAAGTTCAGTCACTTTTTATGTATTAATTAAATTAACATAAACCTGCGGCTTGATTCTACTTTTCACTTCTTGTGTTTTCGCTGAGGAAAGGTACGTTTGGTAGAAACCGAAATAAACATCAACAGACAGCTGCAAATATTTAGATCGCTGCGTACGCGCACGACGCGGGTAAAGAAAACACAGAAGACTCACACGATTTATTATAACGCGTTATATCACAAAAATATCTATTTTCTTATTATTTATCAATATATATTTTTGTATTACTACTTATATTATAAGAGTTTTACCATCAAGAATTTCTCTGTCCGGATTGTAAAGTAAGATTGTACATAACTGACAAAATGTGGATGTACAGTCAGCAACAAAAGTCGATGAACAATGTTACTTTTTTATATCATTTAAACAGACACTAAACACATAATGTACTGGCTTTCAGAGTTTCAGGCAATAGCTAAGGTTTTATTATATTTTAATTTTATATTCATTGCGTTTTACTTTTAATATTGTACTTAATAATTAGGATTTAAAAATCATAAACGTTAATCGACTTTTGTTGCTGACTGTACCATATACATGTCTGCTTACCGATTCGAAAGCACAGGCGTGATGCTGTCTTATTACAATCAACATGTGACATAGTCGCAATGATACATATCTGCTGATATCTAAGATACGCAAGTGTATATTTAATATGTGTGTCTATGTATATTATCTACTAACTGCTGCCCGCGCTTGACTTTTTTCTTCCGCGTTAAGTTGCATTTTTGGTTGCTGCTCCGCTCCCGTCGTTCGTAGCGTGACGTTTTATAGCCTATACTATTCCTCATGACTCTGGCTGTCATTTACAACAGTTATTTTTCTAATTCGACTGACAGTTCCAGAGATTAGCGCGTTTCAATAAACACACAAACAAACAAATAAAAAAATACTTTAGCTTTATTATTTTAGCATTAGATAAGTTGAATGAACCTTCTGTATCTTCTTTGTATTCACGGTTACATGCGCATTGAATAATAAAATAATGCGCGTGATATCTCTGAGTTTAATTGAGAAAAAATTTCAGGCCGTTGTAATTGAAAAAGAAATGGTTGGTGAAGTAGTTTAGAAACAATTTAAATGTCTCTTTTGTTGCTCCACGTTACGTGAACATGACTGTAAACAACTGTATTATTGAGAAAAAGTGTCACCGCGTGACAGCTGCTTTTATAACAATTTAATAAGTGTTTATAGTGACAGTTGTTTTGGTTCGTGCTTACTTTTATTTCTTTTAGGGTTCCGTAGCCAAATGGTGTCCACGGGACCCTCTTACTGAGCTTCTCTGCTATCCCTCCGTCTGTCAGCGGGCAGTATCTCATGGACCGAAGTAGATAGAGAGTTGAAATTGAGAGAGAAGAACTCGATGCTAAGCGAGACGAGCTTAAGGCCCGACCACCCGCGGCCATTCAATATGATTATATCGGAGGGGTTCTGACTTGCAGTGAATGTGGACGCACCTTCACTGCAAAAATTAGCTATATCAGTCACCTGAGAGCACACCAGCGATGCTCTCAATAGGAAGATCCAAGTCGCTGTGCCCGAAATCGGTCAGGATCATATATGTAGGTATATAACAACAAAAATAAAAAGGTAGGTAGGTGTACTAATGGGTACACCTCTGCCTAACCCTACGGGGATTACAGGCGTGATGTTATGTTATGTTTTAATAAAAAGCACATTACATCTTCCACGATTCTACAGAACCATTTATATGCGAGTCCGACTCACGCTAAACCAGTTCTTTTTGTATCACTAAAGTCAGTGAATTTTAGCACAAAATATTTTTTTTATCGTTCTGTGTTTGTTTCGTGTCCCGCAAGATGCTGTTAAACAAGCAATAAGTAAATTCAAACGGTTTCGGTATTTTTTTGACTACTTTTGCAGTAAAAAGTGTGCACAACAATAACCACTAGCCGCATTATGGTTTTTATTGTAGTATTCACGAGAAGATATAAAAATAGACATGAAATGAATTTGCGCCACTGTCGTCGCGTACGCACAATAACTGGTCACTTTCAACAAACGCTCATTGCACACGGCTAGGGGTGCCTCGTTGACATTAACTGGTTTGCAAAATGAGTTTTCTTGATTAATTCAATTTTTCAGCTCATGACGTATAAAAAATAAGGTGCAGTTTTACATCCTCATTCAATAAAAGTAATTACAAGAGAATCATTATAAAGGTAGGATTTTTTTGTAACTGTTTTTCGAATTCGTACTAGCGTTCTTTCCGCTGGGTTTAGGCAGGCGGGGCGATTAACCTGCACGTACACAGTGATACAGTCGCGTGACACATGCCTACCATACATGCAACGTGACGTAATTTTATTTAATTCTTTTATGACAACCTTCTTTTTGACGATGGAGCAAAACTGCTCCTTGTATAAGCCATTCAACCATTTTCAGGACTGCCCAAGAGCATCGTACATTAACGTTCTTTATAAACTACATTCACGGGTGAAATTTATCAAACCAAATTAATTAAGATACTGTTTTAAGAGATAGTAGTAGACCGGAGACCCGAATTCTGCTTCCACTTAGCTAACTCGATAATACTTTACGTACTTATGATAAATTAAAACAATATTATCTATTGTCAGCCCTAGTAAAAGCGCGGCAGAGCATGGCGCCCGCGCAGCACCCTCAGACAGTCCGTTGAGTGAGCACCGGAACCGCTATGAGAAATAAACGATTTGATCTCTCACAGTGACAGTTCACAACTTATTTCTACGATATTGCTGTTATACTTCAATGAGTTTTTTAAATAATAAAGCGTGAAATATTAGGCCAAGGTTGATTGGACAAGATTTTTCTCCATACGAAACTACCATTTGGAATGGGCAACTAGTTTCAATATTATAATTTTTCTATTCTCTTGTAAATGACGTTCAAAAGTGCGTTTTAATGGTCTAATTGAAATAAATGATTTGACTTTGACTTTGACTTTGACTTTGAAATATGGAAACATTGAAAAAAAGTGTATAGGTTAAGGGCGCATGGCATACATACGGAAAGAGACCTCTTTATCTCTGGATTCGTCAGGAATCTTCAGAAAAGGGTATAAAAATACAGAGACTAGCTTTTGCCTGCAACTACGTCCTCGTAAATGTCGGATCCCCATTTCATCCCCTTGGGGGTGAATTTTGGAAAATCCTATGTTAGCGCATGCTTACGTTATGCTAACTATCTGCCTTCCAAGTTTCAGCGCAATCCGTTCAGTAGTTTCAGTTGTGTGTTGGTAGACCCGTCAATCAGTACCAGTTGTCTTTTACATATATTGATAGAAGACAGATCAACGTCAATTGACTTTAGATCCTGAAAATTTAATTCCATCCAAGGTAATCATGCTTAACAAGTTAACCGAAGTCGTTTATATCATAACTACCATTAAGTACTTATGTATGTATCTGCAAGACTCCACGTACGCTGGTCAGTGAGATATCAACCTCTCCGTCTGAAAAGAATTCGCGTGTGTGTATGAGAGCGGAACGGAACAAAAAGCGCGCCGCTATGCGCCCGCGCAGCCGCCCGGACGGACGTGAACAGCGAGGTTTAATTACTGGCTTCATTGCTTGTAACCAATCGTACCATTAGTGCTACTGATGGTTCATCAGAGCTTAGCGTAGTTTGTTACACTCATCTGTCACAAACACACATCACCTGTCAGATGTTATCGCTTATTGCTTCGTCAAAAGAGATGAGAAGGTCGATATTTGTTGATAATGAGGAAGATATAAACTTTAATTAGTAGATTATTCCTTTTAGGGTACCGTACCCAAAGGGTTCAAATGGAGCCCTAATACTCTCGCTCATTCGTCTGTCCGATGGTTTATCTCTCTGTCACAGCCCTGTATAACAACAAAAATAAGAATAAATAAAGTTAAAAATGAAACGGGGTAAAAAATTATACGAGAAACGTGTTTCGACGTTTCTTCCAGTGCGAGTCCAACTCGCATTTGGCCGGATTTAGCAAACCGGGACCTGAGCAGAACTGACAGATAATTCTAAAACATAGCGCTCTGTTAAATCAGATTATGCAACTAGAGCCTCCCTGCTCGTAGCGCTCGTAGCGCTCGCAGGGCGGCGCTGGGACAGATTACCATCTAAATCTGGCTCTAACGCGCTGTTATCGTACATCAAACTAACTAAACCCTGATAATAACACCATTTAACTCTGATCACTCGCCCCCTCGGACGGGTTGCTTCACTTAACTAGCAATCAGATAACTGGCACAAATGCCCCTAATTGCTAACCTCCGCGGTTGATTTATTGATTGATCCCTGCTATTAATTAACTTTATCAATCACATATCAGCGATATTTCGACATATCCATAACTCGTATCAGACAGTGTGAGACTCAATTTGAATGTAAATTAGCAGAAATAATTCGCGATGCTGGTTGTACACTGTACACATTTGAGAAATATTACTTTATGTTAAATGTCAAACATGGTATTCGCTAAAATGCTTTAATACGATTCTATAAATGGAGGTCATCTGGCATAATCTAGTCGGACTTAAAGTGGGTCATAAACGACTTAGATATTGGTACTATATTTGATTGATTATGTATGTTAGTTAATTAGCATATATTTTATTGAGTTTTGCAAAAAAAATCTGGGAGGGTCTCTAACTGTGTTCGCATTGACATAGAATATTTTATACTCATTTAATATTTTTATAGGTATACTGTTTGAACTCTGGACGTGTGACTGTTCTCATGAGCATGAGATTGCATTAAAATAAAGTGAGTAAGTGGGATCCTTGTGCCACATACCGGCCGTTAGCCGCGAGGTGTGTGCGGCCTTACAAACGTGCCGATAGCATTTATATAGATTCGAACTGCCCAGTATCGATCCTTGCAGGATTTTAGGTAATGGAGAGTGGATATTATACTCGTGTTATCATGATTTTTATCAGCCATACCTCGCTCACTAGTGAAAACTTATGAACCTGTTTTGTTACGGTCAAAATTTCGTAATTTCATGCAATATGATAATGCAACAATATATCTTGCAAATAATTAAACTCTATTAAATGCTGAATTTATAAATGACTATAGGTCTTTCCCCGCGACTTCGACCGCGTTAATTTTCTTAAGGATGCCTAATTCTTTTGAGAACAAGACGTTGCCTATGTTACTCACTCATAATGTAGCTTTCCACAGGTGAAAGAATTTTTAAAATCTTTTATGTAGTTTTTGAGTTTAACCATTACAAACAAAAATAAAAATCTTTTCTCTTTTTAACAGAAAACTGTTCGTGAATATTGCTACTCTATACCTGTGACTATATAGCAACCATATTTTCTAGCACTTGACAAAACTCTCAACGGGTAACAAACATGGTTGCATCTTCAATGATGGCCAATCATCACGATAGTGTCAACAAGAAGCTGATGTTGAACTGCTTCACTTTTAGTTACGATTCTATCTTCGACAAATAGTTCTTTTATTTTATACTTCTTTTTTCTTAAAAAGTCAATAAATAGATTATCTTTTACGTAGCGATGGAATTGTGCAGCGCGAGTACGGGTTAAGTCAGCCATAAAACTTGTTGTTGTACTGTCAAAACGTTCTCGACCATCCATCCTTGTGCCACATTCCGCGCCCGCCCTGCGAGGTGTGGCGCGGCCTTAAACAAGTGCCAAAAACTGGTCACTTTGTACAGCTGTTCAGCTATCTCATACAAAGCACTGCTTACTTTCAACTTTGGCCGCTGTTATAGTACAAAACAGTAACGTGTTTCCTTCTGTAAGTCACTCCTCAGAATCAGTAATGATCAGTATAGCTACGCGTATTAGTAAGTAGGTTGACGATTTTCATGACAGCCCCTGTAATGTAGAAGTATTGACGAGATGAAATGGATATAATTAAACTGAAAAACTTTTTTAAGTAAGTCTTGCGTTTATAAAGTCTGGGCGATATTTTAGCTACAAAATTATTATACTAGTACACTATACTAGGTTTTTTGTGTCCTTGTCTCCCATCTATTAGATTAACAAAACTAATAGGCTTTAGCCGTGTTTAGCCAAGCTTACGGTGTTCTGAGTTCCATCTCGTACAATCACTCGAATGCCTGAGTTGTTCGCACAATTAAAACAATAATTATAATCGCATCCGCTGCTCCGAACTAGAGCGCAGTGCGTGCGCGCAATCTTTGACAATTATTTGTCAACAAACTCACCCAAAACTGAACCCTATTGTGACTTTTTAAAACACAGTTTCAGTTGTCATCATTGGTTAGCTTCGCATTTCATGATCATTTTCGACTCTGTCTGCTACAAAATACGGTTGATGTTGCTCTGTGCAGTTGTTGTTTACGCACCTGCGTGCTCGTTGCCATGGTAACTGGAGCGAAGATGCTGAATTTATGAAGTTAAGTGATTAATAGTACGCTACAGAGATCGGTTTAATGTTATGATGCTCAATGTTTCATTCATCAGATCGCTGCCAGGTATTCGATCTAGACACGAAGTCCGATCTCGTTGGATACAGTTTTCTATACCTACTTAGGATATTGTTTAATTATGTGCTACATAGCAATTCTTTTCATAGAAGGCGAATACAACTAAATGTACTCGACATTATGAAAACTTCAAAATACAGTAAAATAAATATTTCACAGGTCACGTGACCCAGGAAATAATTCTTACAAGGAAAACTTCTGGAAGATTGTCAGTAATAATTTTGTGAACATTCTGCAGCTCAATACGATGTTTACTGGGAGTGTAATAATTGCTACACAAATGCTATAAATAAATAATCAATTTATGATTGTATACATAGAGATGTACCTACATATAAACAGTACTACTACCTATACTACACAGAAATAATAAATCGAGCAAGAAGTGCACATAAACCGTGAGTGCCAATAACAGCCCTATACATTCTGATAGGCAACATTACCCGCTTAGATTCCTCATATTAACGCGATAATCGGCCGCTTCTTGCGGGAAAACGCGCAATTAGCGACAGATCAAAGGGACCGGCCGTTCTTAGAGAGAGATAGAGCTATATCAGCAACAGAGAAGGAGATACATCAGTGTTTTGTTTTACTCCCGCGGTTTGCTCGAGCGTGTTTCTCAGTTCGTGCGGAATGGTCGTGGTTAATATTAAATTATGGCCTACCAGACGTGCATTTCCGCGATTTGTGGAAAGGATTTTATTTTATCGATCGATGCGATGTTTGGTCGTGTGTTTGTGATAAGTTGAGCTTGTGTTTTGTGGTGTTGCTTTATTGAATATTGTATGTTGAATGTTGTAGCCTGTGAGAGATGTAAACTAAGTTTATTATGTTTGGATGAATGCACCTAGGTAAGCAAAGGGACATACCTAGGTACCTACTAAGTGGTGACGGTTATGACGGATATTACTTTTTTCATGTCATTTGCAGACAAAACTTGAATTAAACCCAAGCTCTTTTAAATCAAAACACAAAAGCGACAGACAAAATTAGAAGACTTGCAAAAATCTCTCAACAGCTATCATAAAGGTCAGAATCGAAATGAAACATCGTATCGTACTTAACAATATCACCCCATACAACATCCCTCCCCTGTATAATCAGTACAAACATACACAATTACCATAATCCATCCAACGACATCCAGCATCCAACCGCCAGCTCAGACCTCCAGCTCCGGCTGTCAATCTGGCGAACATTGACGGGGACATCAGCGCATACATACATACAGATCAGTTATTATATGTAAACATAAGGGCTTTGCTTTCACCGACATTTGCAATTCTAGTGGGAACATCTTAATTTCGCGGCCTGGGAGGTAAGAATGCTTTCTACGCGGGAGCCCGATTTGGAACACAATGGTGCAGGCTGTGGTGCTGCTCGACGACGTGGACTTAAATAGCTTATTTGCGTTTGACAATGATACATTGCTGGGTTTAGCTGTCGCGTAAAGAATCTATTTGATAGTACTGAAGTATGTAAGTCATCTTGCTAATATAATAAATGCTAAAGTTTAAATGGATATATGTTACTCAATTACGACATTATGGCCGAACGGGTCTGGATGAAAGGCACAGACAGATTATAATCTGGAATAGAACATAGCCTATTTTTTATCCCGGAAAACGGTACGGTTTCCGCGGGATAATACATATATCAACTTTGACACGGACGAAGTCACGGGCTGAAGCTTGTAGTAAAAACGAAAGCGTCGTCGAAAGCCTTATGAATGGCAAAAACGACATTGAGTTCTAGCTCGTCGAGATAATCTAGCAAAGTTCCATTAGGTACATTAGGAGATTTAGCACACAAATATAGGTATATTTTATATTTTTATAGAATAAGCTGACAGTCATTGTCCAAGTATATCAGGCTGACTTCCCGGTGGGCTGAAACCGCAATGTTTCTAAATAACTGTTATAGTCGTAGTTGTTTACATTTTGTTTACGGCCTAGATTCTTTTGCAAACAGCTAGTCATTCTACATTAATTATAACTTAAGAATAAAACAAGTATTTACGTACATAGTTATGCATGTGATATTGACTTCCATTTGGAAAACAAGTTTTTACTTAAAACGGATGTTTTAATGACGATATATTAATTTATTATAATTTATGTAAAAACATTATTACTTGTCAACAAGGTAACAACGTGTCAACAACATACCCTTGAAAATATATTGTTCGAAGAAAATGCATAAAATGTAGGCTTTAGGTACAAGGCTGTTGATAATAGTTAAAATCAGAATTTAGCAGATCCTCTAGTTCCGATACAACGCTCCATAACATCCAAGTAATAATAATCAAGTATAAAATCACCCATCTTCGCGAATTAATGGAAAAAGTGGTAGATTGGCTATAGTGCGGGCGGCGGGCGGGCCCGGGGCGGCTAGAAACGCGGCGATTACAGCACTTTCACCCGATGGCGGAGAAACCACACAATTACACACGGCGGCCAGCCTGGCCACTCGTGTGTGACCCCGGTCACGACGTGGGAGGAGCGCCGCACAGGGCAAGGGCGTCCAGATGAAAGTTACGACTGGCTCCTCTCACTGTCACACCAATCTTAAGTGTTATTGGCGATCATAAAAATTCCTTGTGCTTCCCTACAAACATCATCATCTGCCTTCTATATCGAATTTGCTCTATGTTAAGGTCGGCTTCTAACTTAATGGAATGCAACTGCAGTGACTGCAGTTGTGACCTACGAACTCAAGTGATTATCAGAAAGTTTCTTCTTCTTCTTTTCGTATCAATGATACATCGCTACGTTTATTGCCGCATCAGAGGCGTTGCACAGGTCGTCAAGGGTGCAGGTGTACAGACAGTTGGGACACTTCAGCATATGGGACATAGTCTGAACTCGATCTCCGCAATCGCACTAGGTGAGGGACGGGTCTATGATACCCCATTTTATTTATATTAACGCTGTCGGAAATATTTCTGGTATTATTATAGCTTAATTTTTTTTCTTACATAGGCAATAATATCATAATAAAAGTACAACAGCACTGCTAAAGGGGTAAAAGTACTTCACTACATATTATAAAATAAAGTCGCTTTCTCTGTCTGTCTGTCTGTCCTTATATATGCTTAGATCTTTAAAACTACGCAACGGATTTTGATGCGGTTTTTTTTAATAGATAGAGTGGAATTAATAGATTCAAGAGGAAGGAATTTTATATGTATAATACATGCACCCGTGCGAAGCCGGGGCGGGTCGCTAGTATAGTAATACAATCGACATTCAAAAAACCATGTGGTTTTAAGCTTGGCTACGCAGAAGGGAAAACAAAACAGCATCAGATAAAAAGAGCAACATCCGATAGCAAAACAAAAAAACAAGTTATCGAAAGAACACAAAAGATCATTGATCACAATCTTTTGTTTCATAATGTCAGTTACGTCAGTATCAACAACAGTGTCAATTCGACGGCAGTCGGCAGCGTACCGATTAGTGATAGTCAATGTGCGGCTATTAATAGGCAGGACAATTACGTGTTCGTACTTATGTAATGTGTGGTTACAGATTGTAATCGAATGTTACTTTAGCATGGGTGAAATGTTGAGAATAAAAATAGATAGAGGAATGCTAGCTTCTTTTTCAAGTATGATGAGGTTCCTTTGGGGTCTTGGCCCATACCTAAGGCTTCTCATACAGTAACATTCGTAGACACGTTACATTCATGAAATGCTTATCTCTTAAGCAAAAGCACAGGTAATTAGATACGCATTATTTAAGGTAAAGCATGGTCAAAAAATATGATTGAAGCCAATGAATAAATGACGATCAAAATGATAAAGACAACAGAATAAGAAAATCGGAAACGCAGAAAAGCCTACTAGAATAATACCATCGACTATTTGATTCTAAATATTGGAGCAAATTACAATTGATATAACTAAATATGAAATAATGTAAGGGGCATTTGGTCGAAAATGAGATTTCAAATGTCCCTTGCGTTATTTCATATTTCCAGTATCGATAAGATGAATTACTGTTGACTAAACATAACTAAAAAAAAAGGCATAGGTGCCTCGTCTAATCTGTCTTTATATATGTATAGGTAAAGAAGCGAAAGATCATTCATTCATTACTGACTAAACACGAAATCCCAAAAAACTTGTGGCTGGTTATATGTAGATAGGAGACGAAAGCTAGGAACAAATTTTGTGAAGGTGAATTAAGCGGGTTCTTTAAATTCCATGCAAACGAAGTCACAGACAAAAGCAAGTTTAGCAATAACATTAAATTATCGAACACTAATAATACAAAAAAGTTTTCTATTGTTACGTGATAGAAAGGTTTAAATAATCTAATAAAGTTTCGTAACATATACGCACCTTCCTTATGATAGAGTGGTTATAACAAGATGTCGCTTGGGGCTACATGCTCATAATTGCGTGCTCCTTGTATTGCTGACTCATCGTCGTTGCGTCACAGTAATGCATTTCTCTTTAGTATGTAATGTAACAGTTTAAAAGAACATAAAATTATACAGTGTTCAATTCTTCCTTCGTCGCTTTATAACTTTCTTGGCTTTTATAGGTTTTCAATAATAACTTCATTAAAGTTTAATAGTCTTTTGTGAGGTTGTCAAAGAATTTCCTTGTCGATTTCAGTAATTTTATATTAAATGAGCTGCTTCCCGGAACTTCGTCCACGTGAAAGTCTAGTATACCATTAAACATACACTCGGCGAATAGTGTACCTAGGTTACTATCAGTAAAATATTTTTTTACCGGTAGGGACTTTTAGAGATAACATACCAAAAAAAAACAAACTTTACCTCTTTTATAAAATTAGTATAGATCATAACTTTTTTAAGGTTATCAAAAACATTATTTACCGAATCCAATCATTTTGTATTTATCAAAATAATCGCCTAATTTTTGCATGAGACGATAAGTCCCACAGAATCCCGACTTAAAAAACAGAATTTTACAATATTTCATTTCCTTCTTCTTTTGAAAAAATGTCTATGCTTCGTTTCATCGCGTCCTTTAGGAAATGGAAAAAAAAGCATATAAACTATAAAGAGTTAATAAAAGCTCTTATCTTAATTAAAATCGCGGCTTCATTGTGTGTATTCCAGTCTCCACTAAGTCAATTATACACGTTACAACAATCTGCACTCGTAAACTCTTCAATGTCTAGTTTGCATCATGTGCATTATGAAAATGGCGCGCAATAACAGCAATATGTACCGAAACTGATGGAGCTATTGTGCAGTAGGTGCATGCTGTCATCATCGCCAGCCGTCAAGATTCACTATATAGCTCGTAAAAATATCAGTTTCCTTCGTAAGCTGCTCGTAATAACTAGGAAAATACTGTGCATAAAATAATAATTTTATGCACAGTATTTTAACGATGTCCTCGTCTATGAAGCAGTCGTCATCATCGCGTCATTGTGTCACCGTATAATTATACCTATGAGCTATTTATTTGAATTTTATGAAACAAAAGTACAAAGGCAGACTTAATGCCTTTAGGCATTCTCTAACAGTTGACCAAATTGTCTATTTGTTTTATCCATCATGACCATTTTTTTTTTTAGTTGGTAAACATCATCAAATGACTCCTTCCGCCCTGGGTGGGGCGGAAGGGACTGTCAGACTTTTACTGACTAAAAAACCACCCTGTTCCTTCTGTTGCCCTTTACGTTCCGGGGCCACGGTATCCTGTTAAGACGTCCCGCAACCCCGGCAGGCATTTGGCCCCTATTGGGGCCCCGTCCCTGTGCTGACAGCTCTTTGAGGCGCGCGCGAACAGAACGCGCCGTCGACCCGGGCATGGTCCTTGATCGGACGGCGAGCTACCCATTACTCGCCGTCCGCAAGCCCGTTTATCCATGCCTAAGGTGGTGCTTTTTCATCGAGCTATACAAAATATTGCTGATAAATGATTCTTTCTCACGGATAACTGAAAAGTCATCAGAATGCTGGTGCGGTTTTCGTGCAGTGTGCCAATCAGAGTGTGTTCGTGCAATGAGACAACAAATCAATAAGTATGAACAATGGGGGGCGTCGGCCGCGCGGTGCGAAAGTCTCCGAGCGGACACCATGATAGATTGCGTATCTCTCTTTATTACGATACTTGGATAATATTGCTATTTACAAAGATTTCCGCCAGTTATATGATGTGTCTGGCGTCCAAAAGTATCCCTGAGCGTCAGAATTACTTCTTATTTAAAACTTGTATCTAACTAAAACTATGTAATCTACAACCATGACCGTATCAGCTGCCAATTCTCTATTTGATCTCCTATGTCGCTAATTTAAACTCCGTGTCCGTTATCATCACGCCGCTTTGTCGCTTCAAGCGCTGCACTGTAATATCGCGTCGCGCTTAACCACTGCGATTGTGCGTAAGTGGTGGACAGTGCGTTGCCGTCCACTAATAGATAAGAAGGACTAGTTACTTTATCAGCAAACTGAGGGAAACAGGTTACTGGTGTGTTCTACAGCTCGCAGCAAATGTAGGTCCGTCTTGTTACTGACCCTGGTCACGCGTGCAATGGAAGGTAGACTTTTAAAACGCATTCTTTGGCACTAAATTGTCGTTGCCTAATAGCTGACTAGTGCCATAAACTTCAAGTTGTACAGTTTTCTGAATGTGCTATCCCAGCATTGTGGTCTTTTGCTCTCAGAAAAGCCATGTTATTCCGTCGTCTAAATTACTAGCTTCAGTTGAGAATAGATACCCAGAACTATACACAAGTGTCAGTCATTCCGTCACACATAAGCACGTCAATCGTCACCACAGTCTCATGGTCGCCCTAAGATCATTTATCGACTTTTTCTCGCCCATTCATCGATCGTCGCAAAACCTGCGCGGGCGCACAAAGGGACATGTGTGACCATCATTGTGCCGCTGATTACAACTAATTACCTCACAATGGTCCAGCAAAAACATGCGAGTGATGTAATGTGTCTATACTGTACCATGGTCCATACATAGGTGCTGGTTCCATAGCCGATGTGTGAAGGCCCCGAGGGCTTTGCCACTTGAAAGGTATGACACAGTTAATGGTTTTTCAATACTTAAGGAGCTTAGGACATGTCCGTTCACCATATTGATGTCAGGTCCCTTATTGGCAAGTTAAAGGTAGTACAGATAATAATAGAAAATTGTAGTGCTATGAGTTTAAAAGGCTTTATTTGTTGTTGTTTCGCTAGTTCTAGATTATTTTGTAACTTATCGCACGGCTGAATTTATTATCGCATTAATTAAATAATGAGAAGAATTGTTTTAAATGCTCATTTGTTCCGGTTTTTCTGACACTTTAGGTAACATGATGACTACCTGGCGTATAAATGAAATGTTGCCAAAATTCTCGTTCTTAAAGCATAATCTGCGTATAATAACATCATACGCGTGTCTAACTATCCGTGACCAATGTGGCCATATTCATAATATCTCTGCGTAACGTATGTATGTCGATACACCTCTGCGAGTCCCACAGTTGCTTACATAAACTGTATTTATTGTTTTAGTGACCGTCCATTTTTCCCGCAAATCACCGCGGCCCCGCAACTAATCTTATTAATTTTGCGTAACAACTAATTATTAACAAACACGGAACACGACGGCCGCCATCTTGATATTTTGACATAACCATAGTGTCGGCCGGCCATCTCTATAATTTTGACATAATGCTACGTTCAATTTGAACAATAAAAGGCTTTTTCTATTGTTTAAACGTTAGATTATGATAATATTGTGCGCTTGGTCTAGTTCCCGTTAGTTTTGTCATCAAATACAATGTTTTGAATGTTGACTAATTCATTTGATATCTTAGATCTTAGTGGCTATTGTGACAGCTTTTTATTTGTTTTAGGTAGTTAGGTATTAACTTTTTAATTCTGTACGAAGTATTGCACTGGCGTGTGTAAAGATTTGTCAGATAACTGTATTTTTGTCTTTTTATAGCAAGCACTTAATTAAAAAATCCACTTTGTGTGGTTATTTCGTGTATTATCAGATTTTACTGCATTTCCATTCATCTGTCTGAATGTCACAACACAGAACAGACTAAAGAATGAAAACACAACTAAATAAAAAAGCGCAACTAGTTGAAAGTTTGAAACATTTCTTTATGTGGAAGTGAGTGGACTGATTGCAATATGAAGCGACTCGAGGGACCGGTATTTATTTCTTGGAAGGCGCTCATTTAGTTCGGGAAAGCGATACGTGTTGATATGAAAGTCACAACACATCAGAAATTGTACTTAGTTTTGAAAGATTTATTGTAGAATTCTTGTATTCAAGTAACCTGTTCGACATCAACAATAGAACACAAAATTGTGCTGCTTACTTTTCGACAGCTCTATTCTCAATACTAGTGAGGATTATTTAATCATGAGATTTATGTTCAGCGAGATTAAATTAATAATAACCGGTTAGTTGTAAGAGCCTTCAGAATATGGACCAAAATCGATCGACCAAAGGGAAACTGATTACAATCATTCAATAATTAGGCATTCGGTACAGTTTCTACGTTAAAATCGTTACTGTTTTTCCGTTTAGATACTTGTTTGCTTTTATACGAGTATGTAAGTAGCATAGGTATACACTCGATTTCTAAAAAGCACAACTTACTGAAAGATAGTCAAATTCACGTCAAGTGCATGATTGATTGTCACATCTGGCTAATCACAGTAATTAACAAGAGTTTGACAATCTGTCGGCTCATTTGATTGGTCTTCCGGATATCATGTTGATTTGATGGGTGCGCTTGCGTCGGTCGGTGCGCGGTCCCTGGCACGTCACTCGACCACTTTCGGTTTCTACAGTGAGAGTGTACCTGCAGCTACTAGTGAATTAAGACCTCCGGGTGAGCTGCCCAGAGGGTAACAGGGTAGTGGAATAAAAAACTAATTTAAAAAATATTTTTAAAAACAAGCTTTAATTTTAAAATAATTACAATTTTGAGTATTGGACATTGTATTGTCATCAGAACTAAAGGTGTATACAAAATTTCAGCTCAATCGGATATCAAAAAATGGTTGAAAAATGGTTTACACATTTTGAAAGGACAACTTACTTACATACATACATACTTACATACGAACAGTGCAAGCTAAATAAAAGCTTGTAAAAAGAAGAAGAAAGATATTTAATTAAAAACTGTTTTGGTTTGAAATCCTGTTGATAAGCCGAAACCTGAATGAGAGATTGTACTATTATAACCTACCTAAGTTTGTTGCTTGTTGTTTTTGTTTGTTGCTGTGTTTTATAGTTACCAATAAAATGCTACGAATAGGAGCAAACTACGCAGCTGACCCTAGCAATTGGCTTATCAACAAGAATATCGTGTTTTCAGCATTCGCAGCAAAAACTAAAAAAGCCTGTTGTTCACCATAGCAATGGGCAGCATATTAGTACTTAAGTGCTTATATTCTTTGACATACCTAACAATGTATTTTTGTTTGTTTCAGGTAAGTGACAGATTACCTTCTAAACGAATCAACACATCAGTAAGTAATAAACGATGCAGAGCAATTTGTCAATACACGCCCACTTAGCTTTCTTCACATAATTAATGTATGTATGTAGTATTGCACTGTGTTACAAACTATAAGGCAACCTACAGGAAAAGTACAATTATGTCCTAAAAACAGTGCGGTTTGTACCGTGTGCGTTGAGCAAGCGTTGCGAATGCGATAAAAAACCGCAGGGAACCGCGCCAGTGGAACATGGAGTCCCACACTGCGCACGCGTCGAGTGTTTCGACATTTCGTAGAAAATCATGTTTTGCAGCGAAAACTATGTTGTTGAAATGTTTGATTAGGTACTTTGGTGAATGCCATGGTGTATAAGTAATATTGTCTTAGGTTTGTGTCATTGACGAAATCAAAGTTATGTATAGTTAAAGCAATATTATGGTGTCATTGGTGGAAAGACGAGAAAAACGCGACTAAGCATGGAGTAAGCATGGGGTACCTGGGTTCGATTCCCACGTCAGAGAAAGTGTTATTGGGCTTCTCAGTAGCAGTCCGAAGTTTACAAATAAGTGGGGTGACAGGCGCAACCTGTGTCTTGGAAAGCACGTTAAGCAGTTGCTCCTGCGCCTGATCCCTCCCCGGACTTGTCGGCTTGCCGTTCAAGCATCCACTAACGATACTAACTTCCAATAATACTCTCTTCTTTACTCTGTGATGAACCTGTGCCAATCTAAAGGCGTGGTGCAATACCTACAGAATATTTAAAGGACATACAATAAGTAAAGTGTACCTACTTGAAAAGCAAATACTTATTTTGTTGCCTTTATGTAATGATAGCTAAAATAATCAGGTAAAAAGTAATTACTTTAGGTACTTAACGTTTAAAACATAAATGTTAAGTAATTTACTTTTTTAATAATCTACTTTACTTCCCAAAAATAGCTATTAATGTAACACTCGACCGGGTGGCATTGGAACTGTAACTAAAAGATACTTAATGAGTTTCCCATACCACAGATAATATAATACTACGTCCCATACGAATACAATACGATCATAAAGCTCACAGCAAACTCACTGACCTACATATGACAAACTAATATCGCGAAACCTTATTTTTCTATCATAAATCACTAAAATTAAATATAATAAAAACTTGATATAACTTCAACGAAACGAAACGCTAACGGTACGAAACCATTATACTAATGTTAGATTTGCTATAAAACTTATAATCATTTTTTCTTGCCGAAAAGCTCTGTCCATTACCTCCGGATAAATAATTATAGACCTTATATCTAGTATGTAAGTTCGATGATACAATGACAATGTTTCGGTTGCGTATGGCCCGGTCAATGCTATTTGATGGATATTAACAAAATGTCAATGATTTGAATGGTATTATTATTATAACTGTAGTCTGACTTATGTTAAATTTTACAAGTTTTTTTTATAGAATGAGGACGTTTGATTGGTGCCAAGAGGCTGCGGCGTGTTTCCGGGGAGGCCTATACAGATTTACGATTGTTTTATGTTTAATCATGTAGGCATCTGACCTGCGATTTCTGCGTGCCCAATACATGGAAACAGCTGTTTAGGTGCCGCTGAGCACATCAGCACATTCATCAATGAGCTGATATTGCCAGTTATAACATGATCTATTTAGCGAAACATGCAAATAGATGAAATTATTTAAAGAAAATAATAATTGCAATAAAGTTATGCAATAAGAACTTTACGCCATCACCAAAAGGCATACAATTGAAAATAAAAAAAGGAAAGGCATACAATACCCAGCCTGCAAACTTTCAAAATCTAAAAATATCATAAAATTTCAAACATTTCATGCACATTTTCATACTGACCACAATAACTATTCATCTATGCATCGTTGAAATGTTACAAAACATTTGGCACATGACAAAAGAAGTCTTCGGTACAGAACAATCGCACTCTGACCGCTATTATAGATGACTTATGAACTTTGGTTGCGCAAGAGTTGGTTTGGAAGCGAACATGCGCAATGCGGCCTACGGCTGCGGCTGCACCTGACGCTACATTAAATCAGTCTACACGCCAATGCAATCTTGATCTAACTTTTTTTGAGTATGTTGTATTACGGGAAAATTAATACTTTCCGGTCTTGTTCATATCCTGACTACGACAGATCAAATGACTATGTTTTTAGGATTCTAGATTTTTGTTACCTCAGCATGCAGGATGCGAGCCAAAACTTAAACTTACCAAACAAAAGCTTAATTAAAGAATGTGCAGATTTGAATAATTTATGATCGTAGTGCTGTGAGGTGGTCGCCAAGATTGACATGCAGCGCTAGAAATGATTTATTCTACAGTTTCCAAAATTTGCAATAGTTAGGTTTGGCTCGTAAACTAATGTTCAGAGCAAGCTGCATATTTATTTAGTGATGACTGACAACAATAATGACAAAACGGTTCTTGTTTGGATTTGAATTTTTTCTCATGTGCATCAATAATGGCGTACGAAAGTCCAGAAAACTTACCAAAATGATGAAAGTGTAGATAAACTGAAAGCAAAATTATCATAGAAATAACATTTAGCATACTAATGTATGATGTCACCCGCGTTGCGACTTCATTAGCTCCCAAAGCTGTGTCGCTGACATAGCCCCGGTGAGTGATTGCAAGACTGCACACGATGTTACCACATCCAACTAAGAGACGGTCTCCGAAATGCGGAATTTAGTTAATGATATTCATCGTTATTTGTAAAGAGCAGTGCAATTTAGCCTTCTTACGAATATAGATCTTCTGCAAGCTATTGTCGAATCTAGATATTATAAAGCTGAACATTTTATTTGTTTATTTGAACGTGAAACTACTAGCCTGATTTCTGAAAATCTTTTTGCGTTATATTGCCCGCTTATATATATAACGCAAAAAGATTATAACCTACCTCGACAGGTTATAGGCTAAATCACGCTACGACCCATGGGAACGGAGCAATAATAAAAGATATTATCGTCATCATTATCATGATCATATCAGCCGTAGGACGTCCACTGCTGAACATAGGCCTCCCCTACAGATTTCCAAGAAATTAAAAGATATAACTTAACGCAAATGAAACCTCGGGGTAGCTAGTAATGATATACTTATTCTAAAATGTTTTTCTTAGTACGAAATTCAGAGCGATACCGACCTAAGCAATGTCGCTAAAAGGTTAACAGTGTAGTGGTTAAAATCGCGAGCAAAGCTTTTGTAATTTACAAATGTTATGTACCGGAGTGCATACTAAACGATACACTAATGTTTGTTAGTTGCAGTGATCGCCAGGGGCTTTAAGGTCGCGTCGCAAATGCAGTCAATTAAAATAATAACGTTATATCAAAGTAAAAAATAAAATTGAAGTGTTAACATTGAGCACTCTTCGAAGTTCCACGGAAAGACTGTTTATTTATTATGACATAAGCATAGTTTACACGAAGCCAACACTGGCTGCCAATAAGACTGGCAGCCAGCGCTGGCTTGGTGTTGGCCTAGTGTAAACAGTTTTTTAAGCCAAGCCAGCGCTGGCTGCCAACGCTGGCGAGAATAGAGCGCCCGTCTATTTTTCTAGCCAGTGACCTCCGCCCGCATTCCCCTCGACCCCCGCGCCAGCGCTGCGGACACGTGTAGATGCATCTCGCCAGTCACTGGCGAACTTTTTCAACTAACTTTGCCGCGAATTCATTTTTTTTAACTTCAAACGTGTGCACACCAGAAGAAAAAATCCGTGAATGATTGGCCGCGTCTAAACAACAAGGGCCAGGCCAACGCTGGCTTGTCTGCAGACTGGCGCCAGCATTACTGGCTTCGTGTAAACTCTGCTTTAGATAAAGTAAAACAAAACGTTCCGTAGTTACAGACAGAGTCGGGTTTGTGAAACATTCGCAGCAATGTGCTGCAGCGGCTGAGGCCGTCACGACCTTAGTAATGGCGATATCATAACGTTTTATACTCATTAACTTTTATTTCATTCATCTGTTCACTGATTTACGCACACAATGTAGAATTGTAATAGTTATGTCGTTAGGTAGGTTTTTCACGGAAATCTTATGATGCCAAAATATTACAAATTTTATATTCCAACATTAGAATAATGCACCAGTGCTACAGTTTGCGACGCCCGTAGCTAATAGTTACAATAATACAACACTTACCCCGGCCTGCCATGTCCTTATACAACACAAACACTGCAAGGATATTGTAGTGTACACTCACTTCACTAAATTCACAAGAAAGTTAACGACACTATTATTAAAAAGAATATCGGCTCCTCGGCGATCGTACATATCTATTTTTTGCCCGAAAAAACAACAACACTATATCACTTAAACAGACAAAAAACAATTTTAAACTGATATAAGTGGAAAAACATCAAGGTTTTTCCAAGAAAGAGAAATGGTTTACTGTGTACCCGGCAACAACGTCCCACCAACTAGAAAAGTCACCAATTAAACACGAGCAAAAGTGAGTAGGTATCCGCGGCATTAATCAGGCAAGCTATTGGTCGATTAGCAAGACTGCAACAATGTCGGAAAATTTAAAATTGGAATATGAAATTGATAAGGCCACGCGTCACCGCCATCCCTTGAAAGATATCTAATGCTAGTAAAATTTATAAGACGTGATTTGACTATAAAAGTTTTTTCGTACTGTTTCCTAGATCACTAATGCAACTACAAATCTTAATTACTATTCCTCTGTTGTTTGCCAATTGCCAAAATACAATTATTTTAGGCTTTTTTTTTTGGCCGATATTTCTACTAACCCTTTAATATCTACGTAACAAACAAATTGTCCTCGCTTTACCGCAGGTCTGTACTCGCTACGTGTCCAATCTAGGCTCAGTGCTGCGCGGGCGCAGCTCGTAGGGCCGTCCCTTTCACCTGCACACGCCTGCAACATTCTAGAACACTAAGCGCTGCGGTTACACCTCCCATACACCACTAGCACGTACTCAGGCTTCTTAGTTATTGTATACGGCTCTATTAGCATGTTATGAACAAGAGAATTTAGAATGCGTAAAGAGTAGGTGCATACTTCTATTACCTTACCTTCTTAAGTTAGTTGGAACTCCAGAATTTCAGTAATTGAGACTTTGTCCTCGTGGATAGAATTCATAGGAATAGGTTTATGGGATTACTATTATAAATGTGAACGATAGGATGGATGTTTGTTACTCAATCACGCGAGAACGGCTGTACGAATCTGGGTAAAATTGGGCACAGAGATACATTATAATCTGAAATAGCACATAGAATTATCACTTATCCGGTTTTTGTCTTCCCCAAGGATAATTTGGGACTGACTTAATTTTGGAATCTATGCAGACGAAATCGCGGGATGAGGCTAGTGAGATTATAATACTCTCCGGCGTTGTAATCAAATGCTTGGTCCTTCCGTATTGAAAGGCATATGTATAAAGGTGCTCCCTCACCGGGAGCATTCGCGTGTAATGTAACATTACAGATTCGACTTTGAGCATTACATTACAATACTACCTCCCTGACCGACGAGCGTTTGTGTGTAATGTAACATTATAGATTCGATTTTGAGCATTACATTACAATACTACCTCCCTGACTGACGAGTTTTCGCGTGTAATGTAACATTTAGTATAGATTTGAATTAGGAAAGCGCATTGATGTTACAAGTTGTATCAAAATATCACACATTGTATCATTACAAGGATCAAGGACGACGTTACATCACTGATGTAACGTCGTTTTGTATCATTACAAAGTGCGCGCTGTAATGCTCAGTTCTCCTCCCTCACTGATGTAATGCTCGACTCTGTAACGTTACATTACACGCGAATGCTCCCGGTGAGGGAGCCCCTTTAGAAGAGACATTTATCCTAGTAAGACATTACAGGCTGACATAATAATTACAATTTTCATATTCGCATTGGCTCACGGTCTACCTTTATAGTCGTGTCCTAACGTCATGTCCACCGCACTATAATTACGTTGATACGACATTACGACATGTCTGTAAAGCGTTTATCTCGAAATTAAATTCACATTCAAGTGATCAAGTTTTGATAGGTATTAATTATTTTTCGTAACGTGCAGTAAACATTTTAAGCGATTTCATTATTTTTAGAACATGTTGATATTGTGACACTTTTGATGATTAATTGGTATTTTTACAAGCTTTTATTTAGCTTGCACTGTTCGTATGTAAGTATGTATGTAAATAAGTTGTCCTTTCAAAATTTGCAAACCATTTTTCGACCATTTGTTGTTATCCGATTGAGCTGTAATTTTGCATACTGGTCCAGTCCCCATGACAATGCATGTTTATGATAAGCATGACGTGATGCTGCTGCCAGGATTGACTCCAGACGAGGGAACTCCTTAACGGTTAACAGTAGGGACATGAAATTTTATATATTGGTCCAGTCCCAATAACAATGCATGTTTATGATAAGCATGACGTGATGCTGCTGCCGAGATTGGCTCCAGACGAGGGAACTCCTCAACGGTTAACAGTAGGGACATGAAATTTTATATTTTACATACTGGTCCAGTCCCAATGATCATGCATGTTTATGATAAGCATGACGTGATGCTGCTGCCAGGATTGGCTCCAGGCGAGGAAACTCCTCAACGGTTAACAGTAGGAACATGAAATTTTACATACTGGTCCAGTCCCAATGACAATGCATGTTTATGATAAGCATGACGTAATGCTGCTGCCAGGACTGGCTCCAGACGAGGGAACTCCTTAACGGTTAACAGTAGGGACATGAAATTTTACAAATTGGTCCAGTCCCAATAACAATGCATGTTTATGATAAGCATGACGTGATGCTGCTGCCAAGATTGGCTCCAGACGAGGGAACTCCTCAACGGTTAACGGTAGGGACATGAAATTTTGTATTTTACATACTGGTCCAGTCCGAATGATCATGCATGTTTATGATAAGCATGACGTGATGCTGCTGCCAGGATTGGCTCCAGACGACAAAACTCCTCAACGGTTAACAGTAGGGACATGAAATTTTACATACTGGTCCAGTCCCAATGACAATGCATGTTTATGATAAGCATGACGTGATGCTGCTGCCAGGACTGGCTCCAGACGAGGGAACTCCTCAACGGTTAACAGTAGGGACATGAAATTTTGTATTTTACATACTGGTGTAATCCTAATGACAATGCATGTTTATGATAAGCATGACGTGATGTTGCTGCTAGGATTGGCTCCAAACGAGGGAACTCTTCAACGGTTAATAGCAGGGACATGAAATTCTACATACTGGTCCAGTCCCAATGACAATGCATGTTTATGATAAGCATGACGTAATGCTGCTGCCAGGATTGGCTCCAGACGAGGGAACTCCTCAACGGTTAACAGTAGGGACATGAAATTTTGCACACCCATTGGGAAGACATTGGGTGATGTTAGTGGGTCCACCATGAAATTGCTGCCACCTTCAGAACTCCAAACCAGAGAATTCCTCAACGGTCGGCAGTAGGGACTTGACATTTTGCATACCCGTTCGGATATGATAGACAGTTGATGAGTTCACCATGAAATTGATGCCACATCCAGGGTTGGCTCCAAACCCTGGAACTACTCAACGGTCAACCGTAATAACAGGCATAAGAGGTATACCATGACTTGTGTAATTTGGTGAGATGGGCGTCAATAGCATTGGTTTGCAACCTGTCTAGGAGACGGAAAATGAGCAAAATACAAAAAGTAAAGTGATGTCATTCTAAATCCAATATGTCGGACGTCTCGAAATGGCGATTTATAATTTCAACAGTAGCCCTTACGATATGGGTTTCCAATAAAAGGGCTTGGTTAGCGAAACACAGTAACTAAAGTGACGTCATTGCATATCCAATATGGCGGACGTCACAAAATGGCGATTTATAATTTCCGTAGTAACCCCTATGATATGGGTATCAAATGGAAGGGCTTGGTGAGCGAAGCATAATAAGTAAAATCACGTCATTCTTAATTCAAAATGGCAGACGTCTTATATAACAATGCAATATTGTTATGACATGAAGCTGACCTGATAATGGACCTGGAATATAGCACATTGCTAAAAAAATTTCCTCGTGGCTAAGTTAATCTTGACTAATGCTAAATCTTATATTGATTGCAAGATTTCAAAAGACTAAAAAGTAGAAAATAAAATATAAATAAAAAAATATTTTTAAAAACAAGCTTTTATTTAAATGAAAACGTAACCTAAAAAAAAATTTATTGCGAACTAAAAATAAAAAAATAAAAATAAGTGACTAAATGATGTATATGAATATAAACCTTTTCAAAATGTAAAAAATATATAAATTTTAAAAGCTTGAGGCACTGATGTACGCTATCAGTTATACAGGTGTACTGCACAATATCAGTGCCTCAAGCTTTTAAAATTTATATATTTTTTACATTTTGAAAAGGTTTATATTCATATACATCATTTAGTCACTTATTTTTATTTTTTTATTTTTAGTTCGCAATATATTTTTTTTTAGGTTACGTTTTCATTTAAATAAAAGCTTGTTTTTAAAAATATTTTTTTATTTATATTTTATTTTAATGTCAGGAGTAACTATCTTAATATTGGGACAAGCCCGCCACACTGTTCCCACCCACTGCAACTCCTGAAAGCCAGAATCAACAGTGGAGGCCACCAGAAAAGCGCCGAGGCAATGAAGCTCGACGAGTCCCAGAGAAACGATTAACTGTCTTGGGTCCCGCAACGAAATTAATCAGAAAAGAATAGCGGAGGAGTAAGAAAAAATATAATTTCCACTTCCCTCCAAACAAGCAGGAGACAGAACAGAACTAGGCCAAGGAAGGAGTAACTATCTATAGGTGCCTAGCTGCTATATGTTTATCATCTTGTTCACGTTCTTCCCCCACTGAAGAGAATAATCCTCTCCTCCATCACAGTATCCTGTGTCATCTTACTTACAATTACAAATGCGAAAGTTTAAACGGATGGATGTTTGTTACTGGATGTCTTAACCAATCTGGATGAAATCTATGCCAGTCTATTATGGTTCTGTCATCAAGGACTATTTTACTTGTTTTAGATTTATTATAGCTATCTTGTGATCGTTGTTTCTTTCTGTCGTCCTGCTTACACTGTTTCAAGATGAAGGAGCCCTGTCATTGGAGCCCAGAAGTTATCAGTTGCAGTGCAAATTATAGTTATGATGGTTATGAATCTCTTCTCAAAATTTGTCAGCATCTTTCCAATTTCCCGCCTTAATAAATGTGTAAATGTCTCTGATGATTTACGAGCCATTTTGCCACGCGAACACCTCCGTGATCGTCACACAACAAAATAACAATAGTAAACAATAAGGAGCAATAAACGAACAATAATGAGATATTTTGTAGTACGACACTGCGCCGGCGCACCTGTGAGGAAGGGGGAGGAGGGGTTCATACAATTATTTCTCACGCGCGCCGTAACGTACAGACTGACAAAAAGTTACGTCGACACTACAGTCTTATTACGTTTTACGAAAGTTTTACTTTTTTTACACATTGTACTTATTTATAGATGAAGAAGTGCTTCCAACTCAATAGGTACCACCTGCTGAGTTTGAAGCACTGAATGTAGCAAATTGGCTGATCCACCAGCTTATTGTTTACGTTTGATAACTCTTCTACTTATGTCATGTCTTACTTCTTACCCCAACAAACAGTACAACTATCGGCATGTATTTGAAGCCATCATGCAAAAACATAGAATAGTTTTCCGATTGCGTGAATCGTGGAAACGCGTAGTTTCCCAATCACGCGAACCAAGTGGGAAAATAGCATTCTAAAGCTGACAAGTGTTTTTATTGACAAAATTGCATGGGTACGCACTGAAATTGGGAATTTTTATTAAACTTAATTGAACCTAAGTTCTATTTTTAACCCCCGTTGCAAAAAGAGGGGTGTTATTAACCACCGACGAAAACAGATGGTTTTTTAAGTTTAACGTGTGTTTCTGCGTCTCTGTCTGTGGCATCGTAGCTGCGAAACGACTGAACCGATTTTGATTTACTTTTTTTAAATGAAAAGTAACTTGATCAAGAGTTTTATTAGCTATATGATTCGAAATAATCTGTTCAGTCGTTAGAAGATTATCTGCTCTTTTCTAGTTGATTAATGGATATAAGCATCTTCCATGGGTCCGATCGATTGATTTGAGTCGGGCGTAATATAAATATGTATATTTTTTATAATTTCATGTCGCATGGGCTTGTCTTGAACTTATTTTGAATAATGGTTATGTAGATAACGAGTCAATAATCTGTTTTGATATGTGTACCAAAATCATTTAAATTAATATAAACTATTCTAAGATGGGGGACATTCTATGGGTGAGCCAATAGTAAGCGATGATGTCACCCTAAAACAACTCTATTGTTGATTATAAAGGAAAGTTTCATAAAATAATCGCAACGAAGTTAATATCCAAGTCAATGCGTTATAATCAGTTTACATTTACATAAGAATGAGAATAATATCGAGAACGCCTTACTTTTTATACAATCGAATAAATTAAGTTTCGTCACTCACACGATCAGAATTGCAAGAATTTTGATGAGCACGAAAACTTGTTTGTACCGTCAGTACCCTGAATTACCTGACCCGTCCTCTAGATATCTTTTTTCTAAGAGGTCAAGTAATGCTGGGCAGTGGGCACTGACCGTACTTATATATTTAATGGAAATAATTCATATTTTATTTTCATAAATTTATTTTTACAAATACCATAAACCGCTTTCGCAGGAGTTTATAGCATCTTTTATTTGGAAATTATTTTATTTTTGAATTTTTTTTTATAATATTTAGAATTCCAACCTTACGTTACTGACCGTACTTCTCCTACAACTATTTGTGCAACATGTTTATTTGGCAATATTGTGTACCGACAGCAAATAGCAAAGGTCGCATAGTTAACTGGTGGAACCAATCGGCCAACATTGACCATTAGCCATAGACCATGGTGCAACGTGAATGGAAAGATGGTGGTCACAATTGTCTTCGTGAGGTTGTAGAGGTCACCGATGGGGATTATGTTGTAAAACGTAATATTGATGGATTTCATAATGAATAAAGCTTTAACAATCTTGCAACAGTTTGGGAGTTTGGGAAATTACAAACAGTGTTTACCTACTTGGAATGTTTTGAAAAGGAAACCCTCGCACCTTTGCGTCTTCTAGATTAGTTAGATACTCACGACTTCATAAACTTAGCTTTAAGCCTTTAATACATTATGAACAATGATAGTTTTAGCCCGATTTACCAACAGCCTAAGCAATATTTCCATAGTACCTATTGGTACCTACATATAGAAATAGCTTCCTGTCAATTTAGATTAGTCCTTATTGCAGAGTAATATGTATTAGTTTGATCTGAATACCGGCAATTGGCTACCTTCAATAACGCCTAATTTTGTAAAGCTTTTACTTTCGTACGTTTATAGGTAAGATGGAAGAGTATTACAGATCCAGACATCCCAAGGTAGGGGTAGATTCATAAAACAGTTAATAATTTCATGTCTTCTGTCCGAGTGCGAGTATATTGATGTCAATTGACATCCATAATAACATAATTCGATCGCGCGGCGCCGCTCGATAGTCTCGATTCAATCGATACGCCCGTGTCGGGTCACTTTCACACAAACTTGTGTCCGCTAGAGAAAGTTATGGATTTTATTGTGTTTTATTGTAATCGTGTAAATTGTTTGCCTTTTGTAGACATTCGATAGTCTCATTCTGATTTGTATTGTTGTTTGTTATGGGCTTGTACCTAAAATAGCACATGACTTGCATGTATTTATTTATTTTAGCTTTATGCAACAAGTTGAAAGGCGGACTTAATGCCATAGGCATTCTCTAACAGTCAACCACAGGTGATAAAGAGTTAACATAAATAATAGGTGCAAATTGTCCTAGCGTAAAAAAAACATAACTCGAGGTTAAAAAAAACTAAAAATATTTAGGTACTTAAATAAATACTAATAATGATAATGTGGGTGTACTAATGGGTACACCTTTGCCTAACCCTTCGGGGTTTAAAGGCGTGATGTTATGTGATGTTTTATGTTACTTAAATAAACTGAAGTGTACACAAGTACAGAATAATTAAAATTCTACATACTTACTATAAAAACACCATTAATAGCATATCATGTCCTTTCTTGACGGTTGTGTGAGATTTGGGCTTGATACTAAAACCTGCTAGAACAGTAGTAACAACCGCTGGTTGCGCAACCCCCAGCCCACGGTAACATGCTGCATGTCACCGGTTATCAGCCGGTGCGGTTATGTTGCACAACTCGGTTCCTGTTTCCGGTTGGTCGGTAGTACTTTAACTACCAAGTACATTTTAATTAATTTATAGTTCGAGGCGTTAAGTGATTAATTTAATGAAGTGTAAAATTAAAATAGTGTGAGAAAAAATAATTTTGCTAACGCAGTCTCTTGATAGTACGTTTATGTTATTAATGCACTCTGACAAATCTACGTTCCACGTTGGCTCAAGTACCTAATGTAAGACTTATGCAAGATCATTACAGTTACCAGGTAAATGAGGGTTTCTTTACACCTAAGGGAAAACTTTAACTCAAAATGGAAAAGCGCAATAACATCTCAATCTCTTTAAAAATAACAGTAAAATTAATAAAAATTCAAAAAATATCTTGAATAAGAATTATTGTTATTCAAGAGATCAGAGTCAAGTTAAGTATTGTCTAACTGTTTCCGCTTTGAGCCAAAGTTTCCCTACATGGGTAAAGAAACTCATTCACGGTACCTACTCAGTAATATTCCACACACCACTTCACTATGGGAAACGATAAAACACACGTTATGCACTTTATAACATCATTTCACTACAAAAAAGAAACTTACGAAACAACACCCATAAACAAACCCAATCGTTACTGCTCAATATTAATAAACAAACAACTCGGTTCACGAACATTAACTTCTAGTAAATTACTCGAATAACACTCAATTCAACTCAGTTTTACTTCACCATCTTTGAAAGCGAAAGTGTTAAATATAGTTCTAAAAAATGCATTTATACAGTTTTATGTTTTTATGGTAATGTACCAATGCGACGCAACGATCATAAACATCCGCATTCACGGGTAAACAATGTATTATTTTAATTCTTATAAGATAACCTTCGCATTAACCTTTTAAATATAGAAATAAATAAACGACATCACACCTATGTTTTCTAATCAAATATTTATCACAATGGTTACGAAATCGGTTTGAGTGAGATCTGAGATTTGGTCTATTGTGCTAACATTTGCAATGGACAAACCTACGCTGGACATATATTGCGACAAATATTTGAATATCCCATGTACTTATTGAATAGGCTTAGCAATACGTACCCAGTTTGTCAACGAACCATCGTGCACTATGTCAGCAATGTGCAATTGCTAAAAATATTTGCACAGAGATACAGAGATACTCCTCAACGAAACCAATACAATCTAAAGTGAAGTATGTGTGTGTAAGAGTTATTGACCTGTCTAAATAAGTCTATTCAACTCACACGCACTGCGCCTGTAGAAATCACGTATTCACGTAAATCTGTGCAATCTGCAGATGCGTGCGATGTGCGACAAGCGTTGCGCAAACGCAGCCGACCGGCCGACCTTCCGTCCGTGCATGCGCACTACGCAACTCTATTCAACTCCAAGTAGATAGACAGGCAGTAACCCTATTTTGATAACAATTATACCTATTAAGTACATACCTTCAAGAATCTTTCGATTGAGGGTTAGCCTATATTTCCTACTAGCTGTCCGCCGCGGTTGCACCCGCGTCTTTGGTTACTGCTCCGCTCTTGTAGGTCGTAGCGTGATGGTATAATAGCCTATAGCCTTCCTCGATAACAAATCTATCTAACACTGAAAGAATTTTTCAAATCGGACCAGTAGTTCCAGAGATTAGCGCGTTCAAACAAACAAACAAACAAACACTGCAGCTTTATAATATTAAGTATAGATTTCCTATATTGTATAAAACAGTGCGCTAATAACAACCTACAACTGACATGCAGTACAACTGCTGTGACACTGTTCCATACCGCTTGGTGTGTGAAGTTTCCTATCAAGAATCAGTGAACCTTCTTCACACCGGTTCACTGGTACCTTTTACATTACGTTTTCTGTATTTGGGCACCCAGTTCAGGCATTTTAGTTATCTATTCAGTTTGGTGTCATTATTGTAAATTATCTCGACATTTGCGAAAACAGTGAAATATGTTACTACCATGGGCCGTCGATAGTTTCAATGCAGTTTACCTAGGTATGTTCCTTTTTTTTTAAATTATAGAGTTCGGTCTTTTCACGCGGTTTTCGCGAACGCAAATGAAAACGCGGATTAAAAAGTACCTAACCTTAAGCCCTTATTCAGTTCCCAAGTCGTGATGCGGTAACAAACAAACAGACATTATATCACATTTATAATATTAGTATGGAAGCGTGGGTTACTGATTACGAATAGGTAGGTACTAGGTTGTTTCACAGTGACCTTTCATCTTAGACAAAAAGCCTTATTTCGTGACGGCTCTATCCTCTGCAGTTATTTCATTCTTGTAATTGCAGTCCTTCGAAGAATTAGCGATATGGGCTTACACTGTATCATGTATAGTTGATTTTATCTTGAAAATACTTAAAATATTCTTACTGCTGAGTGCAGTTAAACTCAGTCCCAAACAATAGACACATTGCAACTAAAAACAATGTAACAGGCTTTAGTTCGTAAAACTAGTCATAACATTGTTCCAAGTCCCGTGGGCGTGCCTTATGTGTCCCGTTACAGCTATGCGAAGTTCACGCTACCTCCGCCAGGGGGCGGGGCTGATTTATGTCCCCACTTGCAGGCAAGAAGTCATACCAAGGCTCCAAGATCACTATCAGTGTGTACTACAAAAACTGCAACTGCGGGCAAATAGCAACATTCCTCACGAAATTGACTAAATTATTACGTGGATTAGGAATTTTAATAGAATGTTGTTTTGATTGCGATCGTGTGGGATGATTATTTATTGTTTGGTGGCCCTTTAACATTCAGTCCTACTCCTGAGGTTTATTCAAGTTACCTTGACTGTTCATTTACCTTCTTACGTTTAAGTTTTTGTAATCGAAACCTAAATAAAATGGCTAAAAAATATTTAGTTTCCGTCTCTTTAAAGTGTACCATATTAGGCACACTAACACTTAGCCCGTATGTGTTACTTATGGATTTACCTGGTCTACAAATTGGCTATTCAATGTCGGCTCAGGTCGAACGCGTACGTGCAGTACCTTGCAAAACGCTGGAAATTGCAAAGTTTCGATAACCGCATGAACCTACTTTGTAGTAGAATCCATTCTGTACAGGCTACACAATACTCAAGTATATTGTTCAGAGCACGATCTTAGATTGCTCGTGAATAGAACCAGAATTGTCTAGAATAGACCATTATTCCTTAGAGCCAGACACTTTGTCTGACGCTAAGGAATAATGGTATATCCTGAAAAATACCTAAAAGAAAAAACAGGCCGTCGCACTTAAACGTAAATGAGTAAGATACCTTTTGTACTTGATACTTAAAAATGACCCAACTTTGAAACTAGCAAGTACGCATATCATACCTAACTATTTATTCCTGTAACCTGTAAGCCTAGTAAAATGTAAGCCATTCTAAAATTGCGTACGTCTCGCTTTCTGGCTAATAACTTCCTGGCTGACGGACTTCTTGTTAACTCAAAAGGGCCTGTAAATGGTGTATTTGAATTAAATGATTTGATTTAATTTGATAAGAATATATGATCACACTGCCCGTCCGTTTCATATATAACGGTACCATTAACAATATTTACAAGACCTATTAAAAGGAAAGGTGTGGCAAGTCGATTCCATGAGAAACCACGATACACGTGGTTTACTTTTCTCAGAGCTTTCGTTTGAACGTAAAAGTAAGACACACGTTTCCAAAACACACGAATTCTTTACAAAACAATGTCACAAACGCATCGCTAATTACAATTCTGTGAACGTGGGACACTGACCCGCTAACCATTATATTATATTCACGAGAGCATCATGCTATGACCTTGTGCCTTCACTTTTCACATGGTTGCCGCCAAAGTTTGGAAGTCTCGCGTTAAAAGTGAAAAGAAAGTCGGAGACAACTAATTTGTGTGTTGGTAGAATATTTATGAGTGTCGGTTAACGTCTTTTCTTCAATAATATTTGTTTTTATGGAAGTGGCGACAACTCGATGCCTCTTATGGTGTTGACGTGAGTTTGAGCTTGTTGAGCCTACCTACCTAATCTATAGCAGTGAAAGAACATAACGACGAATGAGACGACAGACTGACTGGAGAATGGACAGAATAATAAGGTGGCATCAATTCAGACTTCTTATTTACATGCAAGAGACCCTACTACTAGGTGTGCTTATAAATATATGTACATCGTACGTAAAAGTATGAAAAGGCCAGGCGACAGATCTTCTAATCCCATTAGGTCGAGTATAAACAAACGCTACATAGTACAACAATCGCCGCCCGCGCAGATTACAATCACACCTCAGTCACAATGGACCGGTCTAGCGACTAGAGGCGCGTACGCACTTGTCGCAAGGTCTCTCAATGGGAACGAAGAGTTTTAAATAATGATCTAGAAATAAGAAAGAACAAGTGGTAACTATTGAACCTTTATTGATTTTGTAGAGCTTCTGAGTAGAAGAAGAACATTAGAAATAAGATCTTACAAATCGCTTAAGTTAGCAGTTCCAAATAGAGAAATACTCACGTCTTTGAAAGAGTACTTCACTAGGGTACTATAAAGCTGAACTAGTCTGTAGTTCACGCTAACGCTAGAAAACGATAAGAATTTAAAGAAAATATGAATTAGCATTAAGCTAGACTTTAAAGTCAGACTGCGAAGCAAAATAGAACATAGAATACCTACCTAAACTATAGACAAATAAATCAGTGACTACATAATTTAAAAGGAATAAAAACGAATTAAAAAAATATTTTTAAAAACAAGCTTTAATTTAAAATGATTACATTATTGAGTATTGGACATTGTATTGTCAATTTGTCATCAAAACTAAAGGTGTATGCAAAATTTCAGCTCAATCGGATACCAGCAAATGGTCGAAAAATGGTTTGCAAATGAAAGGACAACTTACATACGAACAGTGCAAGCTAAATAAAAGCTTGTAAAAATGCACTTAAAAACGTCACTTGTTATCAATCATTCAATCAGTCTGTTGTTATAACGGAATGTCGATTTCATATCGAGTTCAGGAAATGTGATCTAGTCATGAATACATCGACTGCATTGTTAACTAGCTAGTTGTAGGCATTGTCACGAAACATGTTGATCATGCATAATGATCTGGTCTCATTGGCATGTCTGTAAATGTATCAAGGAGGATTGGTTTTGCTTTGTGGGAGCTTTGTACATGTTGTTATTTACTACCTCAGTACCTACTTCAAATGGCTTTCTAAGGGATATAGATGCATATAAAGAATGGTATCTACATACTTACATCTAGATATATGACAGAATATGGCAGCACACAAGAACTGGTAGTTCGTAGCTCATTCTTTGAAAAAGGGGTTTTTTTTTTGACCAGAGGAAATCTATGAATTGTTATAACAAATTGCTCAATAATTTGCCAAAGGCCATAGTACAACTTAGTGCCAATTTGTCAGCCTAAGTAACCTTCTCGTTCCTATCTACGAGTAACGGTATATTTCTCAATCGCAGTTCTCTCAGAAAGTTCATATTATGATAGTTATTATCAAAGGACAAGCTAATCTTTGGATACAAACATGCGATTGTAAAAAGTATTACACAATTTGGCGAGGATTCAGTTATAAGCTGAGGCAGATGAAATGTGAAGGTTGAGACTGTTATATTGAAGTGGGAAATACTGAGTGATCAAGAGTGACAAACGAAATTATTATTAAGGTGTTCTCTCAAAATCTATTCAAATCAATAATACTTCATCACATAATGCATGGTAGGAAAATTGAGTTGTCAAACATAAACCACAAGACCTCATTGCGGGTAAAAGCAATCCAATATTTTTACAACGCCAACATTTGAGGCCGCCCGCATTCCACTCCTGCGCAGTGGTTGTTAGAAAAAACATTATCTCAGCGATAAGTATCTGTCCAACGAGGAATTAATGCTGCAACACCCGTAATGGCTGCTCACGAGGCTTACTTGATTCTTTTATGGGAAACTAGATATTCTTGCGTTATCTTTAACATTTATGACGGCACACGCGTCAACAATATGGCATTAATCTTTGTGAAACTACAGAGGGTTATATACCTATCTTTCTGGTTTTTTGGGAAAGCCGTATGTCCAACCAGTACCCATACGGTAGTGGCGTAATTACAAAGATTTCTCCTTTTTGTCGATTACGTTCAAATCTAGTTTAACTATAAGTTCTTATAAAGGTATTAGGTACCTACATAATAAATATAAAAACATTTGTATTGACGTTATAATTTACCTAGAAATTGTTTATTTGTTATCCGTTTGGGTCAAACACTGCAAATGCTGTTTATTGACAAGCCAAAAGAGCTACAGTAATAAACAATATTTACTACCACGTAATCAAGATATAGGTACACAGTACCTTCAGTGTAGATGCAGGCCCATTCCAGAATAAATTATATTGTAAAAGACCCAATTAGGCTAAGTCAAGGAACTTCTACATGGTCATATTTGACGATGGAACCCTCATTTCGCACGACATGGTATAAACTAGGTACAAATACGAAACAAATCACAACTACTTTGTATGCATAATACCATTACAGTGCAAGTAGATCACGGTGTTTCTCCAAAAGTGCGAGGAATGTGAGGATACTCACGTAAGAAGAAAATGTAGAACAATAGGATATGCTCGCTTCCACCAGACGCACACGGTGTGAATTATTCAGAGCCCGCAGTGTGTCACTGGTTTAGGAAGCAAGCTGGCACACATATTATGGACTATTGTTTTAGATGCAAGCCGCTAATGTAGGGTTGATGTACATGAGATTAGATTATGAAGATCACAAGTTACATATCTATGATATTTTTACAACTTTTTCGAGCTTTGAAGTCCAAGGAATATTTTATTTTTAACTACCCAAGTAAATATTGTCCATTCGATCTCTTCATCTGGTGTGGTGAGAAAGTTGATGTCTTCGCATCTCTGCATCAAAGTGCTAATGACAAAGGTTCGAGGCACACCTGATGTGGCCCTAGCATGAATGGGTCGCGATACGAAGTGAATTTCTTATAACACGTGAGCATACAAACTCAACAATGTCAACAAACTCCCTCTCGTAAAGGCAGTGTGTGTAAGACCGGTAAAAAAAGATGACTACTCGTATGTACACCTACTTAATAGCTTGTTAATATACAATTTGTATACGTACACACAGGAACCTAAATAAAATAACAATTTTAAGGTCAAGTTTAATCTTCTTTTGAATGTCAGCCCTATTCATCATGTTTGTATGGACGCGTACACTTGCAAGCATTTCTCTTTAACTAGAAGAGTATTGTGTGTTTTGGGATTGTTGTGTGGCGACTGTGACCTCTGCGTGCTGACTATTGAGTCCAATACTTATTATTTTGTTCCTTATTTGTATTTCTGAGCTTTTCGTAGTCAAATGATTACTGTTACTGTTAGGTGAAAAGTCGGTCACGTGTGTTCCTGAATCTTATATTCTAATGGTTTCTGGGCTGATAACCTGCTGTAAGCGATCAATGTGTATGTGAACATTGTAAAGTTGCGTTGCCAAATAATTTATGTCGAAATTAATCCTTGGCATGTTACTTCATTGGGAATTTATGTATTTATTATGAACGTCTTCATATTTCAAATTTATTGTTTTTTTACTAACTGTCAAATAGGTCTACCATGACTTGAACATATTCCTTATTTTATTTACTCAAGCCTGTATTTGCTTGTTGCAGCTGGGTCGTGTCCCTGCCGCATGCGTGGTGATGCCGCCGCGGTACGCGACGTTGCCGCTGCCGCCTGCGACATACGCACCCGGACCAGTCTACTACCCCGTGCATGACGCTGTAAGTACCCTAACAGATAAAGAACGAATCGCGCAAAACCTTTTGCTTTTTCTAACTACCAGAAAACTACCTACCCGATAGGGCAGCAAGTGCGCAAAGTTGAACCACAAGTGTTCATTATTTTCGAGTTCAATTTTCACCGTCCTCAATTACAGCGCATGCGCCGTCGACGATCGCCGCGCGCGACCACCGAGCGGCGTCGTCGCGAGGGTCGCGAGCGAGACTCCCAGCTGGCGAGATCTCTGGAGAGAATCCACCGCAAGAGGCGCGCCGACCGCGACCACATCACCGACGCAGACCTTAAGAGGACCTACACCGGTCTCGATAGGTAAATTATATTATTTATGGAGATAAATAAAACTGTAACGTTCCGAAAAAATTGTTGCAATAGAGAATCCGAACGAGTAGAGCACAGAAGCATAGAAATTTAGGGATAGCTAAAACAAGGCCACAGACTTGCAAGCTCCTCAAGCAAGACTTAAGGAGATCATGAAATACCCACACATGCAGTTAGTCAATGTGACCACCAATTACAACCAATACAACACAACATTCATCAATAAAACTTGCAGGGCATACGCGGAACAGTTCATAGCGGTATGCGATGAGAGCCGCCACGCAGCGGAGCAGCACGACTCACTAGCGAGCACGTCCGCCACCAGCGACACCAGCCACTCGCACCAGGAACTGTCCTAACACCTACTGTGGCGCCACATGACACATTTTAAGTCTAAATTCAAGTTTCATTCTACAACGACTTTAAAGTCAGGAGAAACACTATTTCATATTGGTTAAGCGGTTGATAAAATAGCGTCAGATAATTTATACGAACATGTAAATGAATACGAATGTTTTATTAAGTAACGTTAGTCAGTAAGAGATTTTTAAATAAAATACTCTTTGTTTAGGTAAACTAACTGTCTAAGCATATCATACCAAACTTAACAATATAGCTTTATAAGGTCGCAATACGTTATGATAAATTGTAAATATTTCCACTAACTTTAAGTAAAACATTAATCAGAACACGAATTGTGAATTCATGATGTTAATACTCATCATCTAGCATAGTTGTCATATCATTCGCTCTTGCGATCGTTTACAATCAAATACCGGTTGATGGCCTGCCTACATAATAGGCAAGTCAATAGATCAAAGAGGGTAAAAGATTTCGCAAATGATTAGCCTGGAATTACAATATTTGTTTTCAGTATTCATTTACTGACAGACATGGTAGTTGTAATTGCCTTAATCATTGCAATATCTAGTTTAGTGTATGTAGACGACATCATAATGTTCACTACTCGAATAGCCTAGCGTTGCCTAAACATCATTGTCGTCATTCAGATTGTTTAAGGTAATGTTTTTCATTAGTCTTTTGTCATTCATTTTCATTCACATACAACATTTTGATTTTACAGTTCATTCATCATTTTGAATTATCTTAACGGCAAGAAATCGGCCAGTCTTTATCTAAATTGTAGTTTTTTGTTTCAAGATACTTCATAACACTTTACTTAATACTATTACTAACTAATGTATCTAAAAACAAATTGTAAACTTGTACGTATCGTCAAATATCTGTGTTATATTCTATTTTAGGTCTTATTTATCTAGTTTTATTTTGTCTTTATTTGTGAAGATTTTTTTTGTCTTTAAATCTTATATACGATGAATATTTTGAAATGAAGCCATTTCGGAATTGCATAAGTTTATAATTATTAAGATTCAATATAAAAAATACTTCACAAATACAGTTACTTTTAGTTTTTATTCCTAGATATAATGTCAAGTACTCAAGTATACGTTTGTATATATAAAAATGAAAGTCCTATGTACCTAAACGGTGCCAAATTGCGAACCTATAATTGGTGTAAATATTAACATCCATTGTTGCTCAATTTTGTTCATATTAAATTCTTAAAAAAATTGAACATTATAATACTTTTAATAACAAGTCTTGGTATATTTAAGTCTAAGCTTTATGAGTTTTGTATAATTAGAATTTGTACTTTAATTTTTTATCTTTGCGTAGGTTTTCCGAGTCAAAATTTTGTACTTCTTGTTACTCTATTTTTTTATTATTTCAATAATAATATGAAAGTATTAAGTAGGATTCTTACTTATTTCTTGTTAATGGCTGACAAGGCCCCTCCGGTTGTCAAACTATACGTAACCTAGCTATTATTCTTAGAGATTATTAAAATTACAAATTAAATACTTTTCTAGATAAGAATTTATATTTTTTTACATTTAATTATTCTACATAAACAAGTACCTATTTAGAGACTGTAAAATATAATTGTAAATAAACCTTATATTGTATTCCATAGATCGATGTATCATATACTTTAAGCTAGGGTATACGGTGGACAGATGTATTGTGACTGCTTGTCTATGGTCTACGACTTATCTACGGCTGGTTATTTATTGTGGGCAGTACTGCTTGGAAGACGAGACGAATAAATATTACTTTTTATAAAACAATGCTGTTTTATTAATCATTTGACTATTAATTTCCACGTATTTATTACGTCACAACTAAATGCCTATCAGAACTACAAACGTGCTACATACTAAACTTCACCTCTCTGCGACATGGTTCAGAACTCGTTGTCGCTGAGCGCGGACACGCGGCCGGGCGCGGCGCTGGGCCGGGCGCTGCTCACGCGCAGCTCGCTTTCGGATGAGCTGCCCAGAGAGTCGCCTGCCTCGCCGCTCTCCACTCCTGATGGCAAAAATGCCTTGAAACATAACTTTTACTTTGGCAGGACCGTAGTGAGACATAACTATCGAAGACACATAGAAGATTAAGTGTTGTCCTGATCTAGGGATGTAATTCATCCCTAACGCATCACACTATTTTCGTATGTGTTGTTATTTCGTATGTTCGTATGTTGTTTCGTATGTTATTATCAAAGAGCCCAAACAGCATAGGGCCGAGCAGTTCCCATTTAACTTTTGGTGGTTTTAGGATTCGTTAGGTAAAAAAACAACTGACCTTCGATAAGATCAGCGAATTCATCATCGTCAGCCGTAGCCAACGTGCGCGTGGCGGGGCGCGGCCGGGCCCGGGACCAGCGGGACGGCACGTCACCACCACCTACACCGAAATCAACACTTAGCGGACTCATAACACTTATAGTCTAAATACTGCCTCAAATTTACAGTTCTATATTTTTTTTTTTTTTTTTTATCCTGCATATAACTGATTAATAAAAGTATCTTCCATCTTTCCTCTGTACCTGTACTACCTAAGTGAACATGCTATCACCCATAACTTTCATTCTTAAAGTCTGTCTGACATCATCCTCTCCATTACTCCGCAACCTAGTGCATATCGTGCATGCATGCCAACCATGATAAATTTTCCTGTCACTGACCCAATTTTTTTTCAAATGCCACACAACCTCAACGCATGCCATCACGTCTCTAATCTATGAGAATAACTTTATAATTGACAGTTGTGAGTGAGACAGCAATAAAAGCAATGTATGACGAACCGAATGAAGTGGCGGCAGACATCATCCTGCCCTCGGAGCTGGTGGCTGGTCCCTTCCCTGCGTTACAAACAGTTTAATGGTAGCAGGTGTTCATGCTGAAGCGATGTTTATATGAAGAGGCATCATGCCGTCATGCCGTCATGCTCCATGACCCCGGCTCTAAACAGTGGCCACTAACTTTTCTAATCTTACTCTTAGGAAACCCAAGCTTTAATAGCAGGGGCTAATAATGTTTGGGTTTCCTAACAGTAAGCCGTTACTATTTTGCTGATGATTTCTTAACAATTCAAAAGTGCATGGAAGTAAATGTTTAAATGAATTGTTAAATTAAAATAAAAGCTTTGACTTTGACTTTGTTACCGTACCTATATAGTCAAACACCAGTGCCATCATTCCAATAACTCGATCGTATTGTGGCACTATCCGAAGATACCTAGTGATGCTTTACTCATTGGACCTTTGTTGTTCACCAATAGTTGTGGCCAATGCCCGGAGCCAGGGTTCATCGGTAACAATAAACACTAACTGGAGAGGGACAGGTCACCGAAGCCCTGCTTTTCGGAGAAGTCTGAATCGGAGTGCGAGTCGTCCTCGTCGCGGATCTCGTCCAGAGAGTCTCGCGCCGCCATGCTGCCGAACGCACGCCGGGCCTCTGCCGCCGCTGTGCCTGCAGATGCGTAGTAAACATCACTTTTGCAGATTAAATCAACGGTTAGTTGTAGAGTGCGCCAAAATTCTATCGTAATGATGATAGAATTTTGCCTACAGCAATCCACCACTGGACCCGAGGCAGACTGAAAATAACAGCAACAGTATAGTAGGTTACCTGCAGTTTTGATTCTCAGCCGTGTCTTTGGTCTGGTCGCCGGTCTCGGCTGCTTAACTTCACTCAAGTCCTTGCCATCATCACTCGAGTCCATGTCATCTACAAATGATATCGTATCATCTTTATTCTGTTTCCAATGTCTACAAATTATCAACCGTACCAGCTCGTACCCGAGTCGCTCAGCTTTCCTAAGACATCTTCAGCTTCGTACTTGTGAATGAGCTGCATTATCGCAGCTTGCTGTTCTTCAGCCGCCTGTAATTGGACTTACTTGTGACTCAGTGGAAATATGAACGAGTTGTCTGAGGGTAAGTTTACGCTGCAAAGCGAACTTTATTTTCCCAGACGCTAATGAAAATCTAGAGGAATAAGGTAAAAAGCTGATGTATAAATTAATCTTGATCTAGATTTCTCTCTGTCTGAAGGAAATAGCATCCAGTAACTCACCTCGGCCTGAGCACTCTCCAACACACTGAGCTGATGCTTCAGCGCCTCGACGCAGCGGTACCGTAGCACGTACTGATCCCAGAGTTGTTCTATTTCAGTCTCTAAAGCAGTCAGCTCACCCTGGTACGCGGGTCTGGAATTATCAAGAAACTTTTAAAGGAGCATCAGACACAAACGCAGTTGTTTTGCTTCCCGTATGAACCGCAGTCGACTATTGTCAGAAACCGATTAGCGTTTGAGATTGTTAAGGATTTTCATAAAATGTGATGATACACTGCAGTGCCCATGGCACATAAGAATTTTGACTCATGGCTGAGCTGGCAATAGCCACATTTACAGTCATAAGCATATGACTGTAAATGTGGCTGTTGCCAGCTCATACCTTATCAGATACCTCTACGGACTCACTTGATCTTCTGTACGGTATGCAGCCTCTTCTCAGCCCTCATAAGCTCAGCCCTCTTCCTCTCGAGCTTCGCATCGAGCGCAGCCTCACTGGCAGCCACGTTATCTATCTGCTCCCGTCCGGACGCTACCTTGCCGGTCACTGCATCCAGAGCCCGGCGGAGAGAGGCCTCCATGGCTGACATGTCCAGAGGACGGGCGAGGGCTTGCTCGCGTTGTTCCTACGTACAAATGGTTGGACATTTGATCTAATAGTAGCTTTAGAAAAGGTTTTTTCACCATATTTATTCAGACCGGAACTTACCTTGTTTTCGGGCTCTTTAGCTAATAGATCGTAGAGGAAGGCGCCCTGTGCTGTTATATCTGTTGCCAAACCTCGCGCCTGCTTGATTTCACTGAGCTGTACAAAAAGCAAAACGTATGGAGTGGTATGTCATGTAAAGTAGACCGTATCTAAACGTATAAAAGGCACATTGAGTTTCAGAAGTTTTTTTCACTCCATTTGTCCTGAGTTCCTTACCCGGCTGCTAAAGTCGTAGCTCATAGGTGTGGTCTCGTGCTGCTGGTCGTCGGTAGAGGGCGACTCGAGCGCCGAGCGCAGCAGCGAGGCCACCTTCATCATCTCCCGCACCGCGTACCCATCCGCGCCGTACACACGCTTGCCGTTCAGCTTTATGTTCGCGCGGGAGTGCTGGAAAACGACCATATTACCATTTCCACCAGTCTCAACGTCTCCCAAGAGAACCACGACCATCAATAATTATCGAACATTGATAAGTTAAGAGTAAACAGGACTGGACGACTAAGACAGACTGGACGCCTTACCCCTGAGTAGGGCTCGTTTACGGAGACGCGGGGCGTCGCGCGTCGCGTGCGGCGTGGCGTCAAGCGGTGAGAAAATTAGTACGTCAAAAATCGTTTCTCCGTAAACGCACTGATACAACGCCATAATTATGTTTGAATTCAGTGCGGGCCGCGCCGCACAACGCAACGCGCGACGCCCCGCGTCTCTGTAAATGAGGCCTAAGGCACGTCCTCGTAAATCTCCTCAGGTCTTCTGCTAATGCTGATTGTGTTCCCAACTTTCTCTGGCTACATACTGATGACTTTTGTTAGTTTTACAACTGACAAGCTTAGGACGCCAAACACTGAATTAAAAATGTAATACCTAGCCTAGTCTTAATGTGATGTCATGAACTTTGCGCTACAACCCAGTGCCCAATACTACTTCTTTTTTCTAGTTTTGTCAATAAGATAAATCAATTCCCTATACAGCATTATGTACTTACTAAGATAACTCCTGGATCATCTACGATAGGTACCTATAAAAGGTGCACTTACAAACAGCGCGATGGCATGCGTGACCAGCGCCACCCGCTGCTCCATGGTATGTCTGCCGCCCCCAAGCTCCGCGTCAGGCTCAACCCTGGCTGCCAGCCAGCGAAGACACTCCTCCATCAGCTCCCAGTTGGGAGTCCTGAAGCTTTCCAAAGATATCGGCTTTGGAAAGCCTAGAACTCGCATAGCTTCGCTAAAATCTTTACAAAAGGAAATATTTTCAGTAAAGATGTCCCTTTCTTTGTAGTTGGGTAAAAAATTAGTATTGTTTATTGAATTTATAAGAATAATACTTACTCCTCAAATCCCTGTAAGACATATTGAAAATAAATTTTGCACTAAAATAACTCACAGTAATTTGACCTGAAACAAGACACTTTACTGTTTATTTGTATGTTACGTTGTTATGACGACGGCATTACAACCAAAGAGTTCTTACAAACTTTTTTTTGTTGTCTTTTAAAACGCAGCAGACAATAAAAAGCAACAAAAGAGCTTTCATGTTTATGGGTAGTTTGGGACAAAAAGTAATAATTTTAAAGTAAAAAAAGATTAAAAACCACTGGAGTCATATGTATTATTTATTTAACTTTATACTACCTAGTAAGAAATTATTATTCATATTTCCTAATCTAAAAAAAAATATTTAACTTGCTATGATTATAAAAATTGTAATTTGCGCCTACATGCGCCTACGAACATTATGTAGCTAAGTTTACATTGATTTAATCTAAAATACAATTGGAATACCATATTCCAATATTAAATTGGGCACACGAAACATTTATACTCCCATTAATTCCGTATAAATGTTGTTTGACTGTTTATATAATTATACATTTACTCAATAATATAGTTCCTACGAAATCCTAGCATAGTTTAGCACCTTTAATTAAAAATTGCTTAACAAGTTTTAGCAGGCGCTTGTGAAAATAACCGCGAGGACTTATATATTAACACTACTACCTATATATGAGCTTAGTTCCGCCATAACAAACTAACCCACAATTTCTCAATAATGACTTCAAACTAATTCAATATGTCAAATGTGTTACATTGCTATACAACCATGACAGCTCCCAAACTTAGGCATTAAATACCATTCAAACATTACAATTACATACTTACTTCGAAAAAAAGAAAAAAAATAATGTCGGTTGATTTGTTTTTGCAGAACAATTCCATCTAATACTGCTGCCAGCAGCTAGTCTGCTGTAGACTGGTAAGGATAAAGCTAATTAGTTGAGGGATGCCGTAACTCTTACATTTTGAAAAGCTCTAATGCTATAAAAATAAAGACTCAGATTACTAAACAACTATATTATATTAATTATACATAACTATAAGAACAGTCAAACTTTACGGCTGAACTGAACAACTGAGGATATACTGTCTATGGACCTCACTTCCAGCAGCATTTCTTACACAAATCTTTAAAAATATCTGAGTACCGGATTTTCGTACTTATACAGCTAACGTTAAGGTCCGAAAACAATCTTTTACTTCATTTGAATTTCCTCAGTGTCCGGCATATTCCAAGCCGTGCATGCCCAATTTAATAGAAAAATCATAAGTCTATAACGGGCGGTTGTCTCAGCTCGCGCTTCAGGGCATCCTCGCGTTTAACTGCGACGCGCATGCGAGCTGCTTTCAGGTGCCTGGAAAAATAATAACACGATATATTTGGCACTCAGAATAAGAAACAACAATACCTACAGCAAAAAATTTAATTTCTATTGCCGAAAACCTGCTCAGTTCAGTTTTAATTCAATTTCTTGTGATCCTAACATTGTCCTATGAAGCAAAACCATGTTTAGTGCAAGAAACACTTGCTAGCTGTACTTCGTATTTGTCCAAAACAACTTTATATACTTTAAGCTTATTAAATAGGGGATCGGACAGTAATCAAATTAAAATCTAAAATGTACTTAGATAAAATAAATATACTGTTTTACTATTATTTATCGAATAATAATTTAATATAATTCATTTAAATGTTTTTAAATGAAAAAATAAAATGTTGTTATTTACAATATTTTTAATCTGTACTGAAACAGTGCGTGACGTCATTTGTGGGCAATCATTGACTGCAGGGGTACTAACTTAATTCACTTAGTTATTTCCATAATTTTGTTGAAATTCTAAAAGTTGCTAAAAGAGTACTGATAAAATTAGGATACGGTGATCAATTTAAAAACTGTCACCTGGTGTTTCTCTAGTTTTTCATAATGAAAATTTTGTTATGAACACAAATGACGTCACGTGGCGTTTTGGCGGGATTTTTAAACAAACAATATTGAAACATGATTTTGAGTACCTAAAAGGCTATAAATAATAAAATTTTATTTTTCATGAGAATAAGTATCCATAAAGATTAATTTAAAACGCTTTTTGAAAATTTGTCCGATCCCCTATAATATTCTGCATCTGTGCAGGCTTGTAATGAGCCCAGTTGTGTAGTGTTGTAACTACATGATTATTAGTCTGTAAGCCTTCCCAATTTATGTAAAAAATTAAATAAAAACCATTGAAATTAGTTGCCTTTCAGGGGTTGCAAAATAAAAGGTTATACTGCAACACAATCTTGAACATCATTTCCTTTGTGGAATATTAATTAAGGGCTTAATATGTAATGTAATAGCACCATTCTACTGTTTACCTTAGTGGTTGTTCACAAAAGGATGCAAATAGATAAGCTTTTATCACCATACAGTGGTCTATGGCTAATTTATTGTCATACCTTTGTCTAATCCTCTCAACAGTTTCAGGCGTTGGTTCCCTCTTGGTAGCAGCAGCGTCACGGATCATGTTCCGCAGCTTCTGCATGCAGTCAGCCAGGTTTAGCTGCTGAGACCTGGTGGTGTCTGATCTGATGATCAAGTAGCCTTCTTTCGATAGCTTATTGCCATACTGGAATGTAACGGGAACAATATTACTTTACTGTTTCAATTATTTAACCTTTTATTTAAGTTTAAAAAACTTGACAGCATTTTGGAGCAGTTAATAAGTTTCTTTTCAAATGGGGGATTAATTAAGTTTAGTAACATACCAGTTTCACCAATTTAGTTCTGATATCAGGATGTAGCCAGTCTGCCTCACTAGGTTTAAATCTCAGATCAACTTTGGTATGCACCTGCAAAACAATAAATAAAATAATAATATCACTCTGATATTATGCATTGTGACTACTTAGATTATTGGCAGGATGTAAAATCTTTTAAGTTGAATAGTTGCCAGCTAGACCAAGTTTATGTAGAATAAGTGAACAAGTTTGAGATTGCTACCATTATAGTATTTAACTGCAAATGTTTGTTTTTATACAAAAATGGCTTCTATATACTAATATTATAATAAATAGGTAAAGTTTGTTTGACTTTTTTTGTCTGTAATAGGTAATCTCTGTAAGTTCGATTACAATAATTGGTTCGATTAATAAGTGGTTCGATTACTATAATTCTTTCACTGATAGAAAGCTAGCAAACTATGGCTGAGTATCATAGAATATAGTCGGTTAATATTGGTAAAAGTTACTGTACCTTGTTAACATTCTGTCCTCCAGGTCCCGAGCTAGCACTATATGTTATATCCAGTTTATCAATCGGTATGAATCCCGAGAATTTCTCATTTGGGTCAGCTGGCTGCTACAATAAAAATTAGGTTATCATAAAAAAGTATTTTTTTTGAAGAATTATAAGTTTTACTTAAAGTACTTACAAATGCCGGCGTTGAAAGCTTCAAGGAGCTATTTGGATACAGAGTTTCTAAGGAAATTGAACTCTTATATGCCATGGGCCTCTTTTGCAGAGTTGTGTAGGAAGCCGATTGCACTGCCTTGCGCAGGACGTTATAACGTAGCGATGCGAAAGCCATGATCGCAGCTTACTGTCCCTGATAAACTAACATTAAACACAGTATTTATTTAGTTCATTATTTATTCGGAATATCGCGAAGATTCATGTCATAACCTCCAAATCCTTCAATTTATAAAAAACATACCTAACCTTACGTCACTTACGTCAGTCAGGTCAGGTCAGCTGTCACTGCTGTCTGCTGTCAGTGTCAAAAACTAAACCACATCCACAGACTACAAATCTACATCTCAATCCTTTTTCAGAGCAGCAAAGTTATGGAGCAAAGTACCTATATTTAACATACACATCACAAAAAAGTTTATTGGGATGTTTATGGAATTTTGGAAGTATAATAACTTAGATTTATATTATATTCAGTCAGCCATACGAACATGGTCATTTTATTTCATTCATTTAATTATACGAAAGACTAAGTACTTAACATTTGCCCTAAGACTTTCCGGGTCACCACACAATCAGCGTTAGATTCGTTACTTAGATTCTGATATATTTCTGTACCTAACGTAGAGTTACGAAATTGAAATAACAGCAGCACTTCATACGGTACATATTGGTAGAGACGATGCTCGATCAACTATTTTTTCGGCGCAACATGTCATGCTCATGATTATTAGATCATCAGATTCTAAAACGGTACCGGTAGATATTAAATACTTTATAAATATTTAAAGTAGGTACCTACCTATCGTATTTCTTGCAGCCAACAAAATTGCTAGTTTTAGTTATCGTCCAGAAAAACATGAGGCTATAATGCTCGCGCATGTCACGCTCCAGATAATTTAATTAGGACTCCGTTCCGCTTAGCAGCGCCCTCTCACGTTTCTTTAAGAATATTTGGTTAGAGACACAACAGCCCGAATCGCTCACAAAGACCGTTCATTTAAAATTTTATATAATAAAAATTACTAAACAACTAATGCATTGTTGAAAGTTCCAGGTACCTACCCATGTTTGTATTTCATTGTTTTAATTATAATTATCAGTTTACCATCTTCCTAAAATAATATGAAAAAAAAATGATACCTAGCCTACTGCACAGATTGAAATTAATACTTACAATGTGTGTGGATAGAAGTAATGAAATACCAATATTTTATGTACAGACGCCAGCACATCAACCTACCTCAATCTGTCAAATTTCTTTAATAGATTTTCAACCTTATCACAATTCTGGAAGGTTAATATTCGATTGGTAAAATTTGACAGATTCGGATAGGTTGATCTGCTGGCGTCTGTACATACCTACCTATAACTTAAAGTAGTTTTTCAGTCATTTCTCAGTAAACCAAAAAGATTAAACCTGATGGACTTTATTAGGTAAATTACCATCAAAGTTATCGTGTTCAGAACTCAAAAAAATCTAAACTGACTCTCATAGCCCAGAATCCCAGATGTCTTATGATTATCATGCTAATGATGCAAAACTTATAGTAGGTAGGTATAGTAGGGTAGGGGTAGGTTTTCACATTACCCCTTGGTATCTATGAATGACAGCCGGGTCCAACAGCAAATTACGAAGGGGTTTCGGTATGAAATAGGTGATGGTTACCCATCCACGAACCGACCTCGACAAGCGTAGCTTAACCTGCGATCAACCCGTGCGGCTGTCATCACTTAGTCAAGAGCCTAAAATTTTGTAGGTAGTAGGTACTAGATTTAACCGAAAATAATATCTGGTTAAACGATGAAAGTCGAAGTAATGCGTTCTATTCTGTTAGATAACCTGGATCTCGGACCTAGTCCAACATCTGCAGTCTAAATAATGGTCAAATGTACCTACTTACTCTGCTAAATGCTATGGCATTTTTTCAAATTGCGGATAGTAGCCTAAAAGTACCGTGTCAGCTATGGCTGACACGGTACTTTTAGGCTACTATCCGCAATTTTTTAAGGGTTGATATAGCGACTGAGCCTGCCCTGCATAGAAACGTCGCTCGCAGTTGATACCGCACTAAAAAAATCGCTGGAATAGTGCAGCACTTTACCATCGAACCCTATGAGTCGTTAAATCGAGATCGCAACTCTGATGCAGTCGCAAAATCGCCGATCACTGAAAACTATAAAGAGCATGTTTGCTCATGATCCCAAAAATCGTAATTTTACTTCTCATTATGCCACTAATTAAGCGGATATTAAATCTGAAGCGCAGTGTGTGCGCACAAAACTCGCGTTACAATAGATACGCCAACTACTGCTTTCATCAATTATGATAATGCTGCGCTGAGGAGCGCAAGCGCACGCGACAGCACGCCATCGGCTTTCCTAATTCCGACGCTTAACGATGCTTGTCATCGTAAATTCGATGTTATATCGATTATAATTGCATGAGATTTGTCGTCAAGGTGTTAATAGGCGAGAAATTAGGATCGGTTTGCAAGTCACGAATATATTTGCTCTGTTGTTGCTAGATTTCTAATTATTGGAATCGAGAAAAGTGCGTTATTTTTTTTATGACTTGTGTAAAATGTGAGTTTATTTTAAAGTCATGATCGGTTAATACAGAACTTGTGGAGAAAACAGTATGATTAATAGTTTAAAACTATTAAAACTAGTAATAAAACTTTTGCTGATCACATCAGTTACTTAGATAGGTACCTATGCTAGTCATGCAACTGTCAACTCTTTTGGGTATTCATAGATATATGTCAAATTATGTTGTAATGTTGATGTTGGTAGTTTGGTACTTATATATATTTAGGTAGGTACTGCTTATGCGAATCCCTCAACCCCGGCCATAGGCAGAGGTAAAACACTGCGGTGGTTCTAGCCAACTTCTAACCGGTAACTCGGTAAAAATCCGGCATGCTCCTTCGTCACCGCCACGACGACGGAGGAAGTCCATAAGGATATCAACCGCGAACTAATAAAAAAAGAACAGGTACCTACTTAGGTACCTATTAACTTTACCAGCATTAACAAATTATGACCAAAGCTGTATTAACGGTTCTGTAATGGGCGATAAACTTTCAGTACACGTTACAAACTAAAATCATTTTATGTTATGGAACCGTGCGCAAGCGAGGTTAGTAACAGTATTAGAATAAACGAGTTACAACAAATATAATTCATTTAAACGTTATATTTGTAAGCCATCTCTCCGCTTTCCAAGCATAGAAACATTTCTATGAATCATATAAGTCAAAATGAAAGCGCATAATGAAATTAAAATTGTGAACATTAAACATTCTTAATTAAATCGCTCACATACCGAAATTGCGGCGTCTTCACGCTCTTGTTGGTTGGCCTACAATAAACAGGCAATTAACTTGACCCCTGAAAATGGTACCGACCACCCCCTCTCTGCTCCCCATTCGGTGTGATTTGTCGACGTGAGGAAGACCAAGTTACGTTGGTGTTGTAATTACTGAGAAACGAGAACATTTTACAAGTTTAACGGGAGAAGTAGCAGTGATAATTGGTGTCTGATGAAGACGTTTTATAATATATCCCGCTACGCTTTCGGTAATATTTATTGCTTATTTTGTTACCCGCAAATGTCATCGAGTGTTAAAGTGAAATAAATCGAAACTAATAGAATTGAATCAGAATACCTAATTATATTTTATACCTATGTGTAATTATTACAAAGCTGTTTTTGTTTGCTTGTTTAAACGCTAACCTCTGGAATGGAACTACCAGTCGGATTGGAATAAAATATAATAAATATAAATATATTTGTATAAGATAGCCAGATTTACCAGGAATACTTAGCTAGTATCTTTATTAGGCTATATAAGATCACGCTACCACCCAAGAGAACGGAGCAATAATCAAAGACGTAGCGCGGGTGAGGCCGCGGGATATCGCTAGTAACTAAAAACAAACGTTTGTTTCACTAAACTCCGGTGTTTGGGTCGGCATGTATGTAGTAGTCGACCTATCGAGTTTCATAACAAGAGCAAGTTCCGTTTTTCCCAGGCTCGGGTTGAACAATGTGTAATGGAACCTCTAACATAGGTCAGTACAGTACAGTGACAATAACACTTTTCAACAATCGACGAATTAAAGAAAATACTTCATTTTAATTTGAACTTTCTCTCGTGCTCTGATGATTTCGGGTTGGAATAATATAACATTTGGACTGTTCTAGAAGTCTGGTGGGAAAGTGAGATCTTGAAACTTGGCTTGTATAGTGACATTTACCGTGGGGGGTTAACTTAATTATTTTAAGCTAGCTTTTGCTCGCGACTTTGTCCGCAAAATGTCGGTTATCGCGGAGGTAGACGAAGTCGCGGAATAAAAAGTAGCCTACATATGTCCTTTCTTGGGGTTTAATTTCAGCAAATTCGGTTTAGTGGTACCAATACAAGGTGCAATTTTGCATACTCGTCAAACAGGACGTTGTCTTAAAACAATCCAATCATGCATCAACTCATCATAGGAGTAACAAAAACGATGTCTTTTGATGAAACCTCTTGTGAAGATTGAACAGGAAGATATCACCCTTACTTATTCAAAACCCTGCTCATTGTTTCACGCCAAACAAGTCGGAAAACAGCGATGATAGACGTCAATTACGACTGGCGACGACATACAAATGATATTCCTCGTTCTCGTTGGAAACAATAACAGATTAGATAGTTACGTAATTAGTGCCTTTCTCTAACTAAGTATTTACAACTGCTTATTGTTCCGGATCGAGGCATGTAGCGTCTAATTGTTGACATTTGCATGAGTATGGCGAGAAGATGGCGTTAGGGATATTTAGCAGCTTAGCACGAAATATTGAAAATTGTACGTGCAATTTAAACCTAACGGGGTTTTTAGAGAAAGGAGGATTATTGGTAAATTGTCGGTTTAAACCAAATGTCAGACATTCACCGGATTCCTTGGCTTGTGACCTTTGCCCTGCCCTTTTTAACTACCTACCTATACAGAATTTACTTTCCGTATCTCAATCTCTAAACTACAATACTACCACAACATTTCATCATTCATTTGAGGTAGATTGTACCGATTTGTACCAGAGACAAAGATGCTGTAAACATTTACATTTTGCATGCGTCTAAGTATTTCCCTTATAAAAATTTTATTCTATTGTACCATTAGGAACGTCTACCGCCATCATCATCATTCAGCCATAAGTAAGACATGTTGCTATAGGGCATATATAGGCCTCCCCCCCGTGCATCACCACAACGCCCCGTCCTGTGCTTCCTACATCCAGCAGCGTCTCCCTTTACCCGGCTCACTTATTTGGTAATGTAAGCAGAAAAAATGTGAATGACTTGAAATAAAATATTCTCCTCACCCTTTTAGATTACTTATTGGAAGGTTGCTGAGCATAATTAGGTGCTCACTTACCACCTCCTACATTGTCGTCTCCATAATCGCCGTCCTCATTCCGACCACGTCGATTATTCCCGTTTATCACCAGCATCTTCGCTGCGCCTGCGTGCTATCTGGCGATCTTTCCGCTCAGCCACGTGGCGATGCTATCTCACGCGTTGTATTAACGCACTGCACTTAGAAATCGCCGGATCAGACGGAGATTTGTATAATTTGTTCGTAAAAATAATTTATTGTTATTTTATCTTTACGGAGATGGGATAAATGGAGCCGAGTAACAGCACAACACGGCTGCAGACCGTCTGGTTTCTCATAAGTAAGTAAGTACCTATTTAAGGTTATTTAATACTGAGGAATATCCTTCTTGGAAGGCAAACGATTGCGGTTTCTGATTAGAAGTTCCTAGCAACAAAGATACAGTATTTGGGGTTCTAACACAAAAGACTTGATGCCAATTTTGAACAATTACTGTTGTGGTGTTATGAACAGTCAAAAATCAGAGCCATAATCAAATCATTTCTTTCAATTACGCCATTAGAAGCCACTTTTGAACGTCAATACAAGATAAAAAGCTTGAAAAGGTAACGTAGGTACCTACAACACTGAAGATATTATTCATTTATTCCGGGGTAAGCTCGCTAGTATGCGACCAGATAAAAAAAAAGCTGACGATTCATTTCAATTTATAAAAAAGTGCAATGTTTGAGATCCGAAGACGGTCGGTGACGTGGCCATAGAGCATGAATGCGACGATTGATGGCCGATCGCATCTGATTTATATCGCGACGCGTGAGGATGAGGAATTCGCAGTAATGCTCCAAGTTACGGAGCGTCCCAGGAATCCGTGCGGACGTGGAGAGATTTTTTGAATTATTATTTTTTCATTTACGGACTCTGTTGCTTTAGGAGATAGATAAACTATGGTACCTGGCAGTAAGTTAATATGGTAAGATGCACATAGCAACTCAATCAAGAAAAAATCATCCATTCCATCCGTCGCTAATTGGTAAAAAGTATCGAAATAAGTACTTACAAATTGGCAATGGACCGTTTGGATGTATGGATTGTTTGATGAGTTTTACTGGGTCAGAGAAACAAAGAACGCAGAAACTATATTATTATTTAACCAGGTCCTATCATTGTGCTTCATCAAATAAATGCCCTTTAGCTTATACACAATATTGAAAACTATACTCCAAATATTATGCACTTCAGACCCGTCAAGCTACCCAAAGTCTAGCACTCAGTACAATATCCTCCCTCCCATAACGTAGCAGTAGACAAATTGCATCAGACACGTTTAACGTTTGCCGTAAACTAGCACGCTCCATCGGGCCCATGTCCGCGGTGATGCCAGTTGTGCTTCAATGGACTTCTAATAGCTTGTTACAGGCAGTATTAAGTTTTTGCGAGGCATGTTACTAGTTGCCTAACAGTAAGAACTTAGTTTTAGAACATGTGAATGTGCAAATTTTGTTTCATGGAAATAGAGTGTATTATGCCCCTGGACTTTTAGATCGTCAGCAGTGCCTTTATTTCCAGACCTCGATAAGCGTCACGCAATCTATACTTAACTGGCATTTTACCCTACGGCTCGTTCGTATAGCTTCCACGATTGCATGAGATTACGAAGATCGCAGAATCGATGAAGTCACACACTTGTGCACACACATTTTCTCAATATACCTAACAGTTAACATTAATTACGTATACCACAGCCGACGCTCAGGAAGCAGTTTCCCATAATACTGAAGACATAATTACCCACAAGTTAGTCTAAACAGTAGATATTTGCGGTCGCTCCCGCTAGCCAACCGCTACGGCTCGCAGCTGTTAACAGGACTATCCGTTTAACTCTAGACACCGTTTTCCTTAGCTGGACTTAAGTTGGGCTATTATGAAGTAAATGAATATAAAGTAAGTACTAGGCCATATCAAACGCCAAAAGTCGACCTTTGAGTAGATTGCCTTATTATACTACTCATTAGTCAAAAATATTTTACGACCGAAGATAACTACTATCTTTGCAATTTTTACAAAGGACAGGTAGCAAAATCGCTATCATATTGTATTAATAAGTCAGCCAAGTGTTTGGCTAACTATACTGCCTCTATTGAGCAGTTAAGTCATACACTTTATTTGAATAATCAGAGCTTGGAATTTGTTCCAAGTAATTTAAATTACAACATGGGACAATAGAGTCAATCTCTAGCACTAATTCAATTACCAAGTTAGACTTGTACCCAAATTCAAGGGGTTCTGAGACAATAGAGTTAAACTCTAGCAATAATGTAAGCTATTCCTTAATATCACACTCATCAGATTCTTGTAACATAAGTGAACTTACCAATAATAATTTAAAAATAGTTCATCAAAATATACAGGGTGTGATAGGTAAAGAATTAGAATTGGAGCTGTTCATGAACTGTAGTTTTGTTGATATTTTATGTGTAACTGAACATTGGTTAAAAGTCCAGCAATTCATGTTCAGCTTTAATAACCACTTGGTGGCCAGCTCGTTCAGCAGAGTGAATATGATACGGGGTGGCTCCCTCATCATTGTTCGCAACAATATTAAATTTAAAGAACGTAAAGACATAGTAAGCCTCTCTGTTGAGCGAGTTATTGAAATAGCTTGCATCGAGCTTGAGCTGTTCATTGTAATGAGCGTGTACAGGCCCCCATGTGCTTGCTATGATATTTTTGAAAAATATATGGAAGAAGTATTATTAAAGACTTCTAGCAGTAATAAAACAGTTGTTGTCTGTGGAGACTTTAACATTAATATACTAGAAAAATCAGCTACTGTAAATAAATTTTTAGCTTTATTAAAGTCATATAACTTGTACCACACATTCCTTGAGCCAACTAGAATAACTGCCACTAGTGCCACCTGCATTGACAATATTTTTACAAACTTAAGACCATCCAGCCGTTTAATTATAAACAAGTTGGACTCGGATCACTGTGGCCAGTTAGTTACTTTCCCTCAGAAAATAGTTGAAGCTCAAAGAAAGTTTGTGAGTTTTATTCCAGTATACAAAAGTCGTTTAGGACAATTTAAAAGTAATTTAATGGAAAAGCTACCGAGTTTGCCTTATCACATCAACCCGGATATTGCATATAGTTTATTATTTAATCTTATCAATTGTGAATTCAGGAAAGTTTTCACCTCAAAAACATTACCTGTTTGTGACCGTGTTAAATTTAGTGACTGGGCAACACCGGGTATTTATAAAAGTAGGGAAAGGTTATATGAATTGTATAGTGAAAAATCATATAACCAAGACGAAACTTTTAAAGAATTTGTTAAAAAATATTCTAAAACTTTTAAAAGAGCCTGTTCCTCAGCAAAAGCCATACACATAAGAAATAAAATAAAATTATCTGGTAACAAAATTAAAACAACTTGGAATATTATTAATTCAGAAACGGGAAGAACTACAGTACGCAACCGTGATTTCCATTTAAAAATCAATAATGAAGATTTTGGCGATTAACCCACGGCACCGCACGCCGCTCCGGCATGCGGTGGCGGTGAAGCGGATTTCGATGCGGTTGTCCGCACGGTGATGCGGTTCAACCGCATGACCGTGCGGATCGATTTTGAACAGTTTTGGTTTTAACCAGTTATTTTTTACCGGTTTTGACCAGTTTTCAGGGTGTCCAGGTTGGGGTTTTTTTCCCCCAATTTGGGGAAAAATTTTGGGGAACTTTTGGTGAAAACTGCGGAGAAAATTCTGGGAAAAAAATAAAAAAAATCTGCGAATCCACTAGCGCGAATGCAGATATGCGCGAAGTATATTTTTATAAAGGATAATGGGCAAAATTCTTAAAATAAGGTTCCGTACACATACCCACATCACTTTATCTATTAGATAAAATTCATAACGGCTAATTACGCGTCATGGGTGTCGTGTTCATGGTTTTCAAGGGTGCTTCAATACCATCAACGATTTGTTTCATTCAATCCAATATCACTTTGTGAGCTTTGGTTAACTAAAGTATTAAACTTTAGTTTTATTTTTGATTTTATTAATTTCGTTTGTGATTCATGTAGGTATAACGTTCTGTTTATTTTTTTATAATGCACATAATATTACAACATGTAAAATAAATGTTAAGCTAAAAAAAATGCCTTAAAGTTTAATTTCGTGATGCAAAATAATTCGTTTGATGACCCACATCACTTTATCTATTAGATAAAATTCATAACGAGTAATGTGTGGCATATTTTGCGGCCGCCATCTTGGATTTTCATTTTGACCTCATTTTCGTCATCAGCACCCTCGAAAACCATGGACGCGACACCCATGAAGCATATTTTGTAAAATTTTGCGGCCGCCATCTTGGATTTTCATTTTGACTACATTTTCGGCATCAGCACCCTCGAAAACCATGGACACTACACCCATGACGCGTAATTAGCCGTTATAAATTTTATCTAATGGATAAAGTGATGTGCGTACGGAACCTTATTTCAAGAATTTAGCCCATTATATCCTTTATAAAAATATACTTCGCGCATATCTGCATTCGCGCTAGTGGATTCGCGGAAGTATCTATCGCGCAAGTGTAGGCGCACAAATGTCTATCGTGGAACTGTCATTCGCGCAAGTGACCTATCGCGCAAAGGGAGTCGCGCAAGTGTCTTGGCGCCGAAACGTCCATTCGCGCAAGTGTCCGTGCGCGCAAAGAGTCTCGCGCAAGAGTCTTGCGCGCAAATGTCTTTCGCGCATGTGTCCTGATACCCACTATGGTGCTAGGTCAACAAATAAAAAAAATAGATTTAAAAATATAAGAAGCCAAAAGTCCCCAAAAATACACCTAAACATATAACGCCCTTTTAAAAAATTATATTACCCCCTAAATTTGGGGAGAAAACCCCTAAATTGGGAACCCTGCACGATGATCCCAAGGAGGTTAAAAATATAGGGAGCGAGCGCTTGGAAAATTGATAACCGTTACTCATTTTTTTTAGAAAGAGAGGCACTGAGTTCTGTATTTTATCTCGTTCTGGCATTGTTAAGTGTATTAGAAATTGTGTATATTATATTATATATTATATATAATATATTATTATTGTGTGTATTAGAAAGAAACAGAACGCTTAACTCGGTGCCTTTCATTCATTTCAAGGTCACCGAGTTAGGACCGTTTCTGTAGTATGAAGCGCGCACTCCATAAATTTTTAACCTCCTTGGATGATCCGCACGGTGATGCGGCGCCCCGTGTGTGAGGCACCGCACGACCGCGCGGACGTCCGCACGGTGATGCGGTTGTGACGAGAACACCGCTCGACCGCGCGGTCGTGCGGTGTTCGTGTGCAAGGTTCAAGCGGATTTCATAGAGGCTAGTGCGACGTGAGAACCGCATCACCGCATGCCGGAGCGGCGTGCGGTGCCGTGTGTTAATCGCCTTTAAAGCGGACATGGACGTGGCAACAGAGTTTGAAAATTTCTTCACTAATATTCCAATTTTAACAACCAGGACTCTGTCGTCGTCGTCCACTACTGCTTACTCTATACTAAAAGAATGTGTACCAGAATGCGACAAACACTTTGAATTTATTGTTGTGACTGCTAAAGATATTGTTGTTTCCTTTAGGGATCTAGATGTAAAAAAAACTACCGACCTTTGGGGATTATCGGTACATATCATGTCTGAAATAATTGATGATATTTCTCCTTTTTTAGCAATTGTTTTTAACTCTTGCATTGCATCTGGTGTATTTCCTGACCTGATGAAACTTAGTAAAGTGATTCCACTGTTCAAATCTGGTAGTACAACTGACCCCACGAATTTTCGGCCCATCTCCATATTACCCACATTGAGTAAAATCTTTGAAAAATTAATTTTGAATCAAATGTTAAGGCATTTTAATAAATATAATTTACTCCATCTGAGACAGTACGGTTTCACAAAGGGTCGTTCAACTACAGACGCGGGCGTGGAGTTACTGAAAAACATATTTGAGGCCTGGGAGGAATCGCGGGATGCTCTTGGCATTTTCTGCGACTTATCCAAGGCCTTTGATTGCGTACACCATAATACACTCATCAGGAAATTGCACCACTATGGTATAAGGAACAGAGCTCTCGACCTTCTGACTTCTTATCTGAACAACAGAATTCAGAGGGTTGATGTTAATGGCAAAATGTCTGCAGGATCTGCGGTCACCATGGGCGTTCCGCAGGGTTCAATTCTAGGACCTTTCCTGTTTTTGATTTATATTAATGACTTACCTTATCACGTAAGGGATAATCACAAGATTGTATTGTTCGCGGATGACACTTCACTAATTTTTAAAATCAAGCGACAGCTAGAAAATTTTGACGAAGTTAACAATGCACTCTGTAAAGTTGTCCATTGGTTTAATGTAAATAATCTTCTGTTAAACGAAAAAAAAACAAATCTCATTAAATTTTCAACGCCAAATGTCAGGCAGCTAAGCACCAATGTTCAGCTTAATGGAATAGAGTTGAATCCTGTTGAGTCAACGGTGTTTCTTGGAATTACCATTGACGCCAAATTACAATGGGGCCCGCACATAGAAAAATTGTCAGGCAGGCTCAGTTCGGCCGCCTATGCTGTTAAAAAGATTCGACAGATAACTGATGTGGATACAGCCAGAGTTGTTTATTTCAGTTATTTTCATAGTCTCATGTCGTATGGGATTCTTCTCTGGGGAACCTGTGCGGACATTAATACTATCTTTGTTCTTCAAAAAAGGGCTGTTCGAGCCATTTACAACTTAGGTCCACGGGATTCCCTTCGAGAGAAATTCAAAGACATCAATATTCTGACTGTAGCCTCACAATACATATTTGAAAACCTTATGTATGTACACAAGAATATTTCAAATTTTAAGAAAGTGTCCGATGTTCATGGATTTAATACTAGAAATAAGCACAATCTTGTGGTACATCACACTCGTCTCCACAGAGTAGGCAACTCGTTCATGGGTCAATGTATACGTTTTTACAATAAACTTCCCATTGATGTTCGAAACTTACCGATTAAAAAATTTAAAAGTTGTATTAAAACCAAACTATACAAAAAGGGCTACTATAAAATTTCGGATTATTTAGATGATAAAAAAGCTTGGGATTGAACTGCTCGCTCTGCTAAGCCCTTTGCAAATTGCAAATTACATTTTTCTTTTTGACACATTTTACTAAACATGACATCTGTTAATTTTACGTTAACATACTTTGAAAAGTATTTTTTTTTTAATATATTATATTGTAAATATGTGGACTATGTGGGTTGTTGCATTTTTTTGTTATTAGATTTCGTGGTTGTCTGACTGTTTGAGTACTTGATGCGGCCTACCCAAATGTCCCTTCTTTGGTATTGTTCGTCGTGTCGTTGAGCTCCTTAAGTTCTGAGTCGAGCTTGACGATTTCTGACAAATGCATGCACTGACTGGACAGGCCGACTCAAATTCGTGTGCCTCTCTCCTCAAGAGACCACTTCGGACATTAACCTGCTTGGTTCGCATATGATTTGACCATTACAAGTAATTGTATGGACTTTAAAAGAGACTTTGACCTCTGAGTTTGTTTCGGTGTTTCTTCTCAGAGCAGTCGGCTAGGAAACACTGGACTCATCTAGTTAAAAAAAAAACAAATGTGACGTGTAAAAGTGTTATTTATAACCAATTTGCTGAATAAACATCATTTCATTTCATTTCATTTCATTTCATTTCATTTCATTTCATTATATTGCCAGTATGTCTGTGCCAAGATGTAGATGAAATCTTTGATAAAAAAATGTTTAAACATGATTGAAAATTATTTAATCGCACAATGATATTCTAATAAATTTCATTGCTAATCGCATCATTACTACAGAGTCTACAGATAATTATTTATTTTTTATAACATGTTTTGTCGTAGTTGTCATTGAGAACAAGGAAAACGTGACGTCCAAACAAGAATGTAACGTTACAGCCATATAATAATTCCCATGAATAGTAATGAATTACCTAAAAGGCGGTTTCACTGAGGTGTGGAGTGGGCTAGGCACTCATTACATGCTGTGACCTGAGTCTAGCGGGCAGACCTAGGAGTGGCAGCGTTGAACTAAGTGTGACCTGCGACTGTGCTCGTGATGTCACAGTCTCGTGCAAGGCATAGAAATACGTTACACTATTGAAATAATTCTTGATGTGGAGCTGTGACTGAAACATTTTGCATTAAGAATTATTTCAGTCATGGTTTACCAGTTTGAGAAAAAGTGTGGCAGCGTATGGAAAAAAAAGTCTCTATGAGTCTTTCTCTATCCTGCTTATATGAGGTCGGCCGAAGTCAAAGCATTTCAATTGAAGCATTTGCAGTCACTTTTGAATTGTCAAGGAATCGGTCAGTTAGTCAGAAAGCTGAAGCTAGTTGCTCTAATGTAATGGTGTCTCTCTGACTTCAAGATGAGTCTGCTTGAGCTCGTAGATTCACTCTAAGGACGAAAACTACTCAATCTATATTTCTTCTATCAAATATTTAGGTGTTTTAACAAACGAAGATGCGACCATACCGATGCTTTGAAAGCAAGTTTGCTTAGTTTTCACTGAGTTTCAAAGACATTGTTTAAATTCTCAGTTGCCTAGATCACACAAGAACGTCTTGAAATCCCTACTAGCTCGACTTGGGAGGCCTGCCTACCGCACGTACCCGCGAGAGTTAAGCCGTAAGAGAGATTGTTCTCACAAAGGCTGTTAAGAACCGCCACCACTACCGCTACTAACAAATGCAAATGCTAGTGTTCAATGGGTGTTAACATTTCACAACTTTCCAAAACTGCCTTCCGTGAAACCACGAAATATGGGGCCAGAGTTTACAATAATGTATTGTGTATGTTCCCAAAAGATACATAGACATTCCAGGTCGAAGTATCCAACAAAAGACGCCGTGAAACCGATTAGAGACCTCAAAATGATTTACATCTTGGCTTTAGACACGCACGTTTCCTTTGCCCCTAATAAAAAATACCACAGCGTAGATTTTGGCGATGGTGACGTGACTAAAACAAATTCATTTATGTTTATGGTTAGGTTGGTTAGTCGAGGGGACCTATTCAGTGGTACTGTAACAAGAACGTGTTTATTCAAGCTTAAAATAGCTCCGGGTACGTACTATTTACTGAAAACTATTGATCTAAAAGTACCGTACATGCTACTTCCATGCGAACCATGCTGGTTTGAGGGTTTTCAGAGGTCGCAAATGAGGAGAGTTGTTTAGAAAGCTTTATTTCACTATAGCATGTAATTTTATTGTGAAGTTCCTACCTAGAATACTGCTTAGCACTGAAGTCCAAAGCTGAAGTCTAACCTACCATGGCGTATTTTAATCCCACGTAATTTATAATAGTAACAACAATAACCATTAATAGCAACCAGTAAAGCTGTAAAAGTACTAGATACTTCTTTATAATATTATTTTATGAACTTTCTAAGTGAGAATAATTTTATAGTTTTATTGTGCGTTTATAAACCGTTAATAACTTAATTTATGTACAGACTACTCTTCTTATTTTATGATTTTTAATAATATCATTAAAACTAGAATTGTGATGAGCGTTTTTGAACTTTCACGGGTAAAATGTTGGTAATAAAGCTCGCAAGCGCGCTAACTATTGGTTGACAACAGCCGCTCAGACTCATACTGGATTCTTATTGGACCAATTTCTAACGGGGCTTTCGTAGCTGCATTCACTCGCGTCCATGCCACCGCACACAAAGCGCCATCTTCAAACCGGTCAGTCCGCCGCGAACTACCGTGGGGGTAACGTTGTTGTTGCAACGATTTACGTTAATAATCTACACCGGACCAAACCGTGCCGGTATACACTATTAAATATATAAATTAGCTATTATAATTAAAAATCAGTGTCAAGTTAATTGATGAAGTGCTAGACTGAATCATCTGTTCGCGAATATAGTGCAACCTGTGATTTGATCTCGCGATCTCCGTGGCTGCATTTCTTTGGTGGTGTGAGTTTGCTGAAGTGTAAAAAGGTAAGTTTTTACGTTATTATCGGTAGAATGCGCCGGTCGGGTGGCCGGGCCGGGCCGGGCGGCCGGGCGCGCCGCTGGGGGAGCGAGCGACTCCCGCGAATCGATTGTCCCGCCATGGGATGGGTAGGTATAGCTACGTACTAGTAACAGGGACCGACCGGGAGCTCTAGGGCTGCACACTCACCCTCGCTCTCTCGCCCGCCACTCGTTGTATTGTCGTTTCATGTGGTGATCTTGAACTAGTACCTACAGGAGTGATAGACGCGGCGCGCCCGCCGGTTTTGTTATGTGTATGAATTACACACATCAAAAAAGTCTAGGGATCAATATCCCTAACAAATGTTAGGGATGTTGATCCCTAGACTTTTTTGATGTGTATATTTATAAACATTCTTCTGTACACCGCTGTTGTTTTTTCAGCTGCACTCAGGTGGGTAAAGCTATCTACGTGGATGAACTCCACAACCATAATACGATCTGACGATTGATTCTACCCACATTTTTTTTTATTTTCGGTAATTTGGTTGCTACCTACCTACGTAGGTATTGGAATTTCATGTAGATTGTAGGCCAAGTGCGAGTCGGGCACGCGCATTGGTTTTGTACCATAGAAATAGAGCAGGAAAAAAGGAGATTTTTATTTCCAAAAATATTGATGTTGCTCTGACTGAACAGCATATTAAATTACTTTAGTGGGAACATTACCGAAACGTATCCTTTTCCTTACTGATCTGCTTTTTCCTGATTTATTGAGTAGTTGATTTACAGGAAAATGGTAAATTAGAACCTAAACACGAGAGTTGACTTATTAAGGACAATATAAAAATAAATCCTGAAAATATTGAGATGGTCCTATGGTAAATCAGACAGATTACTTAAGTAGGACATTATTTCCACTCGGAAGATTTAAATCTAGACTCTAGATTTAAATCTTCCGAGTGGAAATAATGTGACTGTCGAAGACGGGTCAGCTCTAGATTCTAGAGCTGACCCGTCTTCGACAGTCTCCCATAACACTCATAAAAGCGCAACTCTGTCCCAGCCATACTTCCAATAAAAACGCAGTTTGTAACCATTATTATCTAAACACTTGTGTTAACCAACCAACAAAACACTGGCCTAATAAATACCTAGATATTCAACAGTTCTAACTTTTACAAAACATTCAGACATTCAGATTTCCGTAAAAATATATTTTGAAAGGGGAAAATCGAGATACAGATCCCAATGAAAAAGTGCGTAAAGCCGGGCTTATTATTGCCAGCTCGCAATGTCGCAAAAGAAATTTCGAGCACAGTAAATTCGCTATCAAAGTCAGCAAGAACATAATGAATACAAGAAGCCGGCTGAAATGACATTCTCACATATTAGGTATAATATGCTACTGACGTGAAAGTACGTACCTATTACACTGAATAATGAGTTTAATAACCGCTCACAAGTATTAATCATATTACACCGATGAATTATTAATAGAACGTTCTACACGTCTATACTTAAGTTATTTTATACTTTCGATTTTGAATTATTCATAATGATAGCGACGATCGACATTACGTCTTGTTCATAATCCATGGACCATTCCCTGTCCGTTTAGTTAGTTCGTTAATAATTTTGAACCATTTCAATTTCTGGTCCTTTTCTCCGCACTTAGTACCTAGTTAGTTACCAAGTCTATGGTCTGCTAAGATGGGAATACTAGTCGTTTTCGTAAAATAAAATAAGCGTGAACAATATTATTTGTCAGTGAATAGCATAAAACGGTACACAAACATTTGATGGTTTAATTTTATTGATTCCTTGTGGCAAGATTAGGTAAGTGTGGTGTGAAGGAGGAAATCGGCTGAAGAAGAAATATAATGCAATCAGGCCACTTGTGATTTTAGTGCAGGACGACAAAATCAAAGCTTTTGTTCCAAGTCTTCTGGTACATGCATTATCGTGATGGGTAAAGAGATAAGAAAAAACTCAGACTGTATAGGTTGCGTCTTTCTCTTCAGATTTAAAAATATAAAGTATTCACAAACGACAAAATAGGTATGGGAACCAAACAATAAAAAGATAAATAAATACATCGGTAATGACTTCCGAGTGGATCTCGCCCCCATTCTTGGTCTCTTGGTATTTGATCACCAACGTGAATTCTGACCTCAAAGAACCATTTCATTTTTCTTGTAGATACGGAACAATTCTATCTAAATTCCCACTGAGCAAGCAATACTGCCATATATCCAAGAATGATCACTTACAGAAACGCAACACTTCCGCTGACGTGACTACAACACTACAAACATGCCACATTTTTATTAAATTACCGTTGCGTGTACACAAATTATTTGAACAGACACGAAATGGCTGAGGAGACTAATAAATGGTCAGAGAAATTGAGCTGCGATCTAGCCTGTGTGATTTACGGACGTCAAGCGCACGCGCAGAATCAGACCGCGGCGCGTGAGCATGTCCTCCTGCGTTGTATCAAGTGTCCATCTGACATGTTCACACCTCATTACCATCGCGTGTTGTCTAACATTCGTTGTAACAATTGACAAGTTTTCATGGCTAGATCGAAACAATTAGTGTTGACAAAACGTACGTTGACAGGTCCAATTAATCTGAAACAGCAATTACTGGTAAATTCAATTTGATGAAGCTGGCAACGATTACATTTGACGACAAATTGAGTTATTACATTAAGAAAGCCTGATGTGTGATCTTGACTGTTTCATATTTAATTTTGTAAGCTGATGAGCTCTATAAATAACTGACTTTTAGTACAATATAAACTGTAGAATGTTCCGTTCAAAGAGCTTTCTCTGTGAAAGACACGCGTGCTAGGTAAGTAAATATTGAATCGTTTTCAAAGCAATTTGCTCTTAACTTTCAACATGGGGAGGCACTGCGTTTGTGAACTCACTGCTCCACGTCTGGCTTGAATCAATAGAGAATACGAAGTTAAGTCTAGACGCCATATATTTAATACAAGTTCCGTTTGCAGACGCTTTCTCTCTGTTGAGTATACATAATATTTAATGCAAAACTATCTAATAAAAGTAGATATCTAAATGAGATATTTTATAATAACAATTGGAGTACTTTCCAAATATGCATGTATAGAAATGCAGAGACGATTTACTTTTTAAATCCTCAATAAGTCTATCATTCTTGTCCATACAACCCATTGCCTATAAATGAAGTTCGCAAAATCACGTAGTGTAGCTAAGTGAGGTTGAACGGAAAAATCTTCTAGCGATCACCACTGGCGTTCATTGGAATTGTGCTTTGTAATCATACGAGTCATCACTTTAACTATATTATTTGCTAGGAGAAAGTCACGTAACAATTTAAATAAATGTTTAATAATATTATAAGAATGCGTTCGAACATCATTGCTATACTTTCCCAAATCCGTGATAGACACGGCATCGCGCCGACTTTCCAACTGGCGTCGATGTTATCTGTTTCATAAAAATGAGGCTCATTTAGCTCGAGCAACAGATATGTGGCCATTTCAGTAATTAAGTGCGCTTTGGTTTTAATTATTCTGTAACGCGGACACCGGAACGTGTATCCGAACGTAGCCGCCATGCTTCACGTTCTTAATTCCAAATTCAGAATTTTTAAAACGTCTTTCAGTGATTATTTTATGAGAGACAGATGAAATAACTCAGACTTAGTCTGATTGATGATGAACTTATGTACATATTTAACTCTATTAGAGAAATAAATTAGAATATGTATTGTTTGTGTGCGATTTATCTCTCTCACCTTCTTCATCTCTAGTTGAGGTTTGAGGTGTGTGTCATGTGCTATCAAGCTGACATGCCATGCGTTTGCATGCTATGGAAACAAATTCCGTCATCAGCACAATGACTTACATTCTCGTATCAGTTTGTTTGGCCGATAAGGCTCCGATATCCAAATTATTTGTTTAGTACTTTTCATCTCCGAAGTTTTCCCACCGCGTCTGACATATCGATATCTATTGATAAGCTGTCTCCACTATCAGTTCATGTATTACGTCGGTTATTAGCATTTTCGAGAGGCTTTCATAGCGATACAGTCGAATATTTATCAACCGATGGAGTGTCAACAATGAGGTTAGCTTATCATTCTTTTGGGATTTTTGCGCGTGGATTCTATGGCGCGGAAGGCGCTATAAAGGATTATTACATCTCTTGATAGATTTACCAAACATATTATACAATATATACACAAATTAATTAGTAATTATTATCAATTTCTTCTATACGTACCGACGTAAATTACTCTTTCAACACATTAGGTGTTTTCTAGGTAAGTCTTCATGAGCTGCATCAATTTCTTAACAACCATTGTTTACAATTGTTGTTGTTATTTACCTTTTGTCAAATTAATAAAATTCCTTTACAAGAGAGCCGAGCCGATCTGTATCTCAGGACCCTCCTACCTCATACATCTTTCTCTACTTAAGTAATAAGGTAAGATGTTGAGATAAAAAATATTTGTGATAATTTGTAAGTCATTGTCATCACATTATATTCTAATGAAATCACATTTGGGCGCCGAATTTCCTCTACTCATCAATAAGCGAATGTTAAAGCATGTCATGGAATGGTCCTAGTGCTCGACCAGGCGACAATGCCCCATGATTACAGCCAGACATCCGTCCATTGTTGTCACATCACTTGCGTATGCGAGGCTGAATTCGTGCTGACATGGTCTATACGGGCACGGGGACCATGTGAAAATTGTGGGCAGAATATAAAAAATACATTTCGTACATTAAGGACCAGAATTTTTTGGTCTTTATATTATTTATTATTTGTGGACTTTCTGTCTTAGAAGAAGAGAATTCTTGTCGCAATCTGCAACACTGGACTCTTCTAGAATCTAAATCCTTTTGTATCGTGTCTGTCTATTTCAGTGTTCACTTATAATTTTTGGATTAAGACACAAAAATAATTTTAAGCTCTCGCTATGTTCACTTGTAAACTTATCGTTTTAATTAATATTAATCTCCTCTTATTACCGAAAATACCAAATTATACAGACATCGACCTTGGATTTTGCTTACTTTAAGTAAATTAAGATTATGATAATGTTTTTAAATCCTCATGAAACGTTTATTAACCTATTATCAAGACGGATAATATCGCTCCATATTAATTTCGTATGCACACGTGCATTAGTACTACGTACGATCTTAAATCCATGTATCATTCATCTATCATGTAGCTTAGTTGGGCCAAGATAAGCAGCTTTATTATGTTAATGGCGTAAGTTAGTTAATCCAAATCCAATCTTAGTTATCATTCCACAATTAGGTAGCAAACTTTTTTGATATTATGACTGCATTGTATATGTAGTAAGTATTGCTTTTTGGGATCGATGTTTAAAATAGTACCTGCTCCGGCCTAGTCGTAATATAAAGGATATGAATTCTATTCGAAAGACTCCATTAAAATCTCAACCTAACTTTAATACAATGATCAATTTAGCATTTAGATCTTGTCATGTATCTGCCCGCCATGATTATTGGGGCAAAAAAGTTCGTTCAACTTATCATTTGAACCTATTGTGTTGTGTCAAATTTTCGAATTTAATTAGATTATAAACTTAACTCTTATAATCTAGTTAAATTCGGAAATATGACATTACAGAATTATATTCAGCCTTCGTGTTTCATTTAAATATCCATCATAAAACTGAAAAGCAGACATTCATACTAAACAATGGAATAATTTTAAGCAAATCAACGAACAGACACGATCTCCGCTGAAATGGATCTTCTCACTATTTCAGCGAAGATCGTGTCTGCCAAGTGCCAATGCAGATTCTATACCGGATTAACACAATGCAGATACCGGATTAACATTAACTGTTTTAGAAATAAAGACTATTTTTGTATGGCCAGTGTGTGCAGTGTGTGTACTGTGTATGCTTAATTGTTTACCCAAGTGAGACGCGTCGCCATTACAGTCGTGTTGTGCATACGCTTTGGTATCGTATCTTCCCGTTTAGTCACTAATGAAGTGTTGGAAGTCGTTGTTATTGAATGCACGAGGAAGATTCGAATGTTAACTATTGGAACAATTGAAATTCTAGCAGACAGTTTTAATAAATAGCTTTTGTGGTACCGATTTTAATTGTTTCGGATTTTTATATAGTTGTGTTAATTTGTACAGTTAAAAGTAAACAACGTACACATTTTAATTAAGTTACCAAATAATCATTTCGATTATAAGAGTGTCTTGTGTCTACCTATTAGTAAAAAACTCTGAACTACCAATGTAGATTCTCAAGTCAAATGGATTTATTACCTTATACCTACCTATTTTCTATCTAAGCTCAATTAAACATAAGAAACTAACAGTCCGAACAAGAATCGTGACGAATCCGCAATTTGCGGAGTTTAAAATCGATCCAGCACAGATAATACTTTATCTGGATAATCGCAATAGAATGTCGTAAAAAGTAAAACAAAGCGCTATGGCTGGCAACACTGATTGGTGCAATGGAGTTTAATTTTAGCACAGACGATGGCCGTGGATTGTTTGGTTTTCCTTTTACGGATGCCATCTTGTATGCTCTTGTATGTTTATTTAATGTATCTACCAATGCAGTGTTGCAGAATTCAGACAGAACTAGTCCTTCGATCTATTATCTACATACAAGTATTATTTGTTACCATTACAATATAGACATTTAACGAATTGATAACGAAATACTTAATTGAAAATAGTTTAGCGTTTGAAACTCTGACAGTATCCATTTCTGCAAGTTCTGCTTTATGGTCGGGATTCTTTTTTATTTCAACGGGATATAAATTGCAATTGATAAAAATGTGAATGCACTTATCACAAAAGATTATCGCTTATCAAGTTGTTGCGACAAACTAAATTCTTATTGTTCCTCTCTGTAATCCATTGACAATTTACATAAAGAGGTGATGAATTCACTTGTCATTGAAATGTTCTCTGTCGTAGCTAACATGTAATTATTGCAAAGTAAAAGAAAAACACAAACACAAAACACTTGTGTCGCTCTAATCTCCCATCTTCGTGTGTCCACAATGCTGCGTTTAGTATGAATGCCTTCATTGTGATGCAGAACTTGCCTTGTGTGGTACTGAAACGGAATGGGACGGACATGTTTTCATGTTTTTGAAGTGTACAAAAAATTGTGTAGACTGTATAAACTTTTATAGCTAAAGAGCGTAGGTTAGGTTTTTTTTGGTCCTTCGGTACCAATCATTACCGAAACTCGGACTATTGGAACAAAACTTGGCGTGGTCTCGTCGGTGATGATATAAGGCTCCAAGTGATATATTGTTATAATGCTACAAGTTTTTTGGATAATTTGAAATTCATGATATCAAGTCAAAACAAATAATCTCAACAACGCAACAAGCGACTAATGAACTATTGTGGTCCTCCAGACCATAAACCATATTTTATGTCGCTTTATGATGATAATCGACACGAAACATGTCCGACCTCTCAAACCGCTCTCGTTTCATTTAAAAACTTCCATATTTTTGTCATAACAAGCGAAAGTTTGTCATAAATCGTCTTTGCAGTTTCACATACGTTAATTTTGATTTCATGAATGTATACCTGCCTAAGTTTGATTTAGAAATTGGAGTTTCCGTATTTAATCAGAGCTTATTTAACTTTTATGGTCAATTTTGATGTGGTTTTATTGAATGGTTACCGCTCTGCTGTTAATAAGGTTGTTCAATTCATTCGCCTATGCAGCGCTGCAAATGCACTCTCCTTAAGTCGAAGGGATTGAAAACCGGTGCGAATTATTAGGTTCCGGTTTTGAAAAGAACCGCTTCAAAAAAGAATAACCAGTAAAATAAAGATTTTTAAGTTTATGTTCCGGTTCAGGTTCTTGTAAAGGAAGAGCAAAATAACGGTTTAACAAAAATCCCAGATATTTTTTAATACACTTTTTCGTTTACTGCATTAAACTCTACTTTCCTATTCCTATGGAATGGACACATTGCGGATTTCTAATTTCTTATTCATAGAAAAAGCTTTCGTAGTCGGTATCACAGAATAAAATGATTCATAATTAAGTGTAAAGAAGTGCAAGAGTGCAACCATAAAAGTATTTATGTACTTATACTTTCCGTTTTCGAAAGAGCCTACCTCCAAATGCGGCTCACAATACGTGAACTTACGCGTGTCGATTCGTCGGTCGTGTCGCGGTCCCTCCGATGTCAAGGTCACGGGCGCATGCGTGCAGCTCCGCGCGCCGCCGCGCCTGCCGCACAGAAGGTATTGAATATTTTATTTTTAAAAGTTCGAACTCAGAACGCAGCTGCACATGCATGAGTATTTTTGTTATTATGCTGGTAGTTAGATGGGGTTTGACGCATTTGGTGCACTTCTCAACTTGTACACCATGCTCAAATGATGCATGTTGAATTAGTCATCTACAGTTTTGGGCATGGGATTCTGGTCCTTTAAAATTATTGCTTGTGAACGTACGGCAACGAGACTATTGTTGTAAAGCCGAATGAATACATATATGCAATAGTATAGGTAACTCCAAAGTCTTCATTATTATCTCTGTAATAATTCTAGAATATCAGAAAATCTCACGTCACTAAACAATTAAAACGACAACCATCTTTATTATTTTTGTCTTTATTACTTTCTCTGTTATCGATGGATATTTTAAATGACATGCCGTAAAAGTTATAATGTTCTGTGTCAACCGATATGACATTAATGGTGAAACAAGCCATCAATCTATTTTTACAACTTGGACCTATCATAAGTAGACGGGAGTTACGAATGAGATGAGAGTGGATGCTGGTTTTTCGATCCGATAGAATGTTTCGAACATTATTTGACATAGGTACTAAAATTAAGAAGTTAACAAACCGGTTGGAAAGCGGAAATTAAAAACAGCTGTTTTTCTGTAATCGGTGGTCGGATGATTGAGATGTATAAGTGATACAAATTAAAATAGTAAGTATCATAAATATCTTATCAATTTTCTTAAATTGACATGTACTGCGCTCACTGATTCAGATAAATTTCTCTCCGGATGTATGGAGCTCATCTAATAATCCTAATAGCTTTATTATCTCGCTTATCTTTTAAATTAAAAAATACGTGACTTCCCCTAAATCTTATTAAATCACGCTAAAAGTTAAAAGGACCAAAACAACATGGCGTCTGTCATCAGCGGCCATAGTTAAGATAATTTAATTTGTCGACACACGCCCGGAACAGTTACGTTTAACGTTAATTAGACAGCGTGTCTGTTTATATTCCTTTTATTTTAGACATGATTTATTTTTTGAATGGTTAACTGTGATTTGTTTTGAGTTTCTTTATTTGTAGGTTAGGTTTTGGTTGTTACGTTTAGAGTAAAATGTTAAATTTTGGATTTTTTTTTTTGTTTTTTTTTTTTTGTTGGATTTTGGATTTTGTTTTTTTTTGTTATTTTGTCAGGTGCGGAGTACTCGTAACCGGCGTGCTTGTATGACGAGATGTATGAACATAGATGAGGCGAAAGGAGTATGTAAGGATCGTAGCAGGTGGCGTTCTGTGGTTTCTGCCTACCCCCATGGGGAAAAGGCGTGAGTTTATGTTTATGTTAAATTTTGCGGAAAAGAATCACATTTATTTATCTCTCTTTCCGTGGACCAATGTAAACTTTTGTCTGAAATTTGGCCATTTTAACGGTTCCGATTCCAATCCAATAAAATTTAACGGTACATACTTACTTACTTCTTACCTACTTTGCTTCATTTTTATTATTATTCACAAGGCAAAGACCAGCAACCTTACGAAGTCTGGTAATTAATCCAGAAATATGTTTTGCTAGATTACCGCGTTATTTTTTTGTTTCTGTGTGTAACAACCGCGACGGCATCTGCTGTCACGCGCCGCTTGCTCGAGGCTCTGCGCTCACGCTGGTCACTTGTCGGGATTTTTGACTGGTCTCAGTTGCAAATGGGCAAACATTAGTTATTTTCTAATAATGCTAATTCTATTTTTTTTTTGTGTAGAACACCGAAAAAAATTTGATTCCTGAATTTTTTCTTTAGACCAGAAACAAACCGCCTTGAAAAGAAAATATTAACTTGGTGTTTATTGTAGATGAGTACAGACAAAATAAATACAGCATACCACCATTTGTTCAAGATGGTTGCTAACTTTCTTCAAGCTTCTTGCTTCCATTATTACCTAATTACTTCACATATTTCTGAACCTACTTCGCACAGCCGGTACAGCCCACCCAAGTTGCTAAAACAAGTAGACCTATGAATGTGCAACGCGCCTCTAACCTCAAATTGATATTACTTATTAAATATCTATCTGGGAAGTGCATCTTTTCCTCGTTCATCCGTTATGAGTGAACCGAACCGGGTCGTCGAACCGTGCTAACGGCGCTTCACATTCGCGTGATCGCCTTCACACTGCATGCGAAGGGACACCGCAAAACGTTGCTAACACATCATTTAACGCGATAAGTGTTATGTTTTGCGTGAACAACTTAATGGAACCAATTTGAAGCAGACTTCTTTGCTTGAATCTCTCCAAAAAAGCAGGTTGTTGGCCGCGGAGCAAGCCTTCTCGCACTGATAACCCTGCTCTATTGCCCGTCAACGGCCGGTAACTTCACATACTAATGCTGTTTTCATTAATAAAATCCCTGTTAGTAAAATAATAATTGAACTAAAAAACAAAACACACCATTTTTTAAGTAATAAAACAAGTAATATGAACTAGAACGGAAACAAACGAATTAAATGAATAATTATAGTAAGAATACTCCATTTTTATTGCATTTCAAACTGCAGTCCATGCTACTTTTACTATTTTCCTCGATTAAAGAGTCCTAATTATGAGAAGCGATTAAGTTCACAAGTAGGTTAGAGATGCAAACATGATTCACATAACAGTTAAATGCCGAACACAAAGAGCTCCGACTTTCACTGCTACGCTTTGAGATACATTTTTGCCACTCACTGTTTAATATAATTATTATTTTTTGTTTAAAAACACCTTATAAATATAGCAAATTATTTTTGAGATAAAAGTTGTATAACTGCTTCATTTTAGGCCTATTTTTTTTAAAGAAACAAACATGCCAAAGTAAAATCAAGTTTGCCAAAGTACGACTGACAAATTCTTTCCGGGATTTTTCATGTTATTTCAGCAGTTAAAAAAATTAGAAATTAAATTTCAATTTTTTTTTAACTGCCGGTTATTTAACCGTGAAAATAACATTACGAAGTAGTGCTAAATTTGTTAGTGTTAAAACTTTCCCGACGCCGCCTAACTAGCTCATATAAGTTCCATTCAGCAACAATAAATGTTCATGTTCATGACATGTCTGTTCAACCGTTTCCCACCAGGGTGCGGCTGTAGACTGTGGAACACAAAACGACGTTATCTTGACATGGTCTTCCGTTCCGCGTCGTTGTGGTCCTTAGGACCGCTCTGTTATATTCAAGATATTCGCTGTGATGTGGGTTCTGGAGTCTATCAACGCCTTTAGTTAGATTCAAATAAACAAACCGTCAGTAAAATGCTTATCGTATGCAATGTTTGTGTGATGTGGTCATAAAAAACGTGTTTTATTTTTGCAGCCACTCCTTCGCATTTCATTCTGTCTACATGATATTTCCGTACGCTAATTGATTGAAGCATGTTGTTTTCAAATAATTACTTACACCGATTCGTCATTTTTTTTTTCAATTTAAACGAAAATCTAAGTGAAGCGGTAGTTAGGGACGCTAACTTCATTTACTACATTGCATTACCTTCGATCATAAGGGATGCAGTAGCTTTGCTAAAATGTTTTAAACAAGATAATTTGCATTAGGCAAGTCAGTGCACTTGACATAATAACGTACATAAGTAGGCCAATCAAATGGCCAAATTTTTTACTAAAACTAGTTTATTTTCTTAAAAACGAGGTGAATAACTGTAGCTTGTTGCAGTGTAAAAGCTTTTTTGGTTGTAAACAAAAATTAGTTTCTCAGAAAGTCATTCATATAACTTACGTGTTATTCAGAATCTTTATTAACATTCTCAGAAAAATTACAAGAAATCAAGTAAACCTGTGCCAAAGAAAAATAACTGAAAGCATTAATATCTGAAATGGCTGAAACCATTGACGGCTGAAACCAATTAATCATGATGAAATAGAAACTACAAAATAAGAAATAAATTCTATTTTTAAACTACACATTTTTTATTGATCCGGTTTCTTTTTTTAACGACACTTATCGGCCAGTATGTCAATAAAGCTTATTGATGATAGTGACTGGACAAAAAGCTCAGCCACACAGCGAGATCTAACCACAGACAATAAATGAACGGCATCTGCTAAAATACCGTATTTTCGGTACCGATAATACTCCGGTTCGACCGGCACTTACTGAAACGAGTTAGCTGATAACTTAGTACTTAGTATAAGCTCCGCATGGAATGCAAACTTGATCTTTATGGCTACTTAATCTTCATAAACACATCAAAGTAAGTTTTAAAAATAAAAAATAATGTTTCTGTTTTGTAGGACCTTCACAGCCATGATGAGCAGAATAAATTTAAATATTTTTTTTATTTTTTTTTGGTATTTGCCCTATTCTCTAATTCGCACTCCGATTTCTCAGCAAGTGTGCTATGTAGGGATTTATTTTTATGTCATGTTATTTATTACTATTATCCACTTAGCAGAATCTTAAAGAAATCCAACAAGATTTGAAATTAACTATTTTATTAAAATATTTATGAACTACAGTTTAGATGGTAAACATAAAAGTTTTGCATCGCTAGTAAAACATTTCACCAAACTGGTTTAATTATATTTTAGTTCCGGGTGATTCCGGTTACATTATCTGTCGCATGCTCTGTCTATGGTATTATACGAGTAGTGAACTTGCAAGAAAGTGAAGTTGAACTGGTGTTGGCACAGGCAGCGCGCCCACACAGCCTTGCACTTTGTTTATTTATATTATGCTGATTTATGTACTGCCTGCAAGTTTACGCGGCCGAAGACCTTTGAACTGAGCTTCGCGCTTCATTGATAAGCTTATTTATAAATCATGAATCATTTATTGACAAGCGAGAGGTCAACAACATTTAATTTTGTAGCAGTTCATTTTGCCGGCTTCTGAACGGAACGCGCGAAATCTGAAAGTTTAAAAATTATTCGCGTTCTATCGATGGCAAAGACGTTGTCTTAATGATATTTTATGATCTTGTAAATAAGATGAATTAATTAGATAAGAAAGTTTCTAAGTACGTTTTTATGTTCCTTTTTAATATTAAATATGAATACCTACCTATTGATAATTGAGTTGATCGTACAAAACAAATTTTCATTTTCACCACAATCAAACTTAGTAATCTTCTTTTAATATTAATAGGTATTATTTCCCATAATAATGATGTGCGAATATTTTATACTTATTTATTGTGTCAATAATATAATTTGCAGTTTACACATTTGAGTTTAATTCAATTAAAATGCCAACCACGTAAAACATTTGCGTAAATGAGATACATACAAGTACCAACCCCATACAACACAATCGCACCATTATCTTGCCGCCATATTTAATTTGCAAAAACGCGGGAGCGGTCATTGAACTGACCGCACAGCGATTAATCTCCTACAAAGTAATGCTAATTTACTTATGTAAATATTTTACTAGGTCATCCATATGTAAATTGTTTACAGAATTAGGATTAATTTGATAGCTTGATTTATATTTTTACGTAAACTAAAATACCCCCAGCATCGTTTTGACCGGCAGGAAAACAAACGATACTTTTTTTCGTATTAGTTTAAAAAAACCGTCTACATACCGTTTGTGTTAAATATTGTAACTATTTTAAATGGAAATTAATTGGAGTCTGTCTAGTACACTATGTATGAATTTCATTTAAGGCCGCCTTCACATTACGTCGCAAGCATTGCGGCAGCAGCGCGGCAGCTGCAAATTTGTATGAATTTACAATATGTTTGAATTTAATTTAAGGCCGCCTTCACATTACGTCGCAAGCATTGCGGCAGCAGCGCGGCAGCCACGAATTTTGTATGAAAATCCAAATTTGCGGCTGCCGCGCTGCTGCCGCAATGCTTGCGACGTAATGTGAAGGCGGCCTAAGAGACATCCTTATAAGAAGACAGTGCAGTAAAAAAAAACATGGCGGCCAGCTTTTTTCTAAAATGTATTAACCTTGACCAACCTATCATTAAACACAACAAACTGAGTATACACTTACTATTGCAACTAAACAGACGGAAAGATGATAATGCTATTTTGTAAGCTTTTACCACGCTTCACTATCTATTAAAGGATACAGTGATAGCACAGCTGTCTGGTGACGTCACTACTTGGTAAGTTGTCTGTTTTAGACGTTATCATGGTGGCTCACAGGCTTCTGTCACATTTCTTATCTATAACTTCTTGTAATGATGTCAGCAAGCTTAGGCTGGGAGCCACGGGGAGCTACATCGAAAATGTTACAGTAAATCAAAGATGAAGTAGGTACAGTCAACAACAAAAGTCGATTAACAATGTTACTTTTTTATATCATTTAGACATGGGTTACACGCTCAGTCTGGCGTCATTCTGGTCAATCAGTCTGGTCCGGCTAAGACTGATGCCAGAATGATGGATAAAAACACGGTTACACGCTCATTCTAGACTGACAGCAGACTGATAAAACTTCAGTCATAACATAGTAAAGCGTAATTTTAGCTCCAGAAATCAAGTTTCCGTAGTGTATAGCGGTTATCACGTGTGCATCACACGCACAAGGCCCCCGGTTCGATCCCGGGCGGACACAGTTGCTTTTTGTATTTTATTGCCGATCATAAAAAGTATCTTCACGCTTTTTTATTAATTGGGTGATCAGAGAAATCTGAAAAATAAACATTTTGTTAAAATAAAAGTAAACTACGTACTATTTCTCGCCTTGAAACTTACGTTTAGAAATCTATATGTATATGATTGTTATCAAGGCCAAGTATGCCGCAAAACCAAATTATTTGTCGTATCAGATTACGATAGCTCACTTTGTTATTTTTTTGTTGCTTTGTATGAGCTACCTATGTTATGAAATACCACGTTACCGATTTGGGGTAACATGACATGTAATGATAGTTGTATTGATCTAAATAAATAAAAAAAATATTTATTTAGATTGCGTCGGGGACAGTGGTCAGTGATTGACTGACGCGAGAATGATTCGAGCGGTTACACGATCAGTCTGGCATCAGTCTGCTGTCATTCACAACAGAATGATGAAAAATATTTAAAATATTTAATTTTTGTCATTCTGGACCATCAGTCCGTCAATCAACCGGTTACACGATAATTCTCCCGTCATTCTGACCAGACTGATGGACCAGAATGACGCCAGACTGAGCGTGTAACCCATGAATAAGAGTTTATTATATCTTAATTTTAAATTCATTGCGTTTTAATTTAAATAGGATACCTACATATCAGAATATCGAAAATCAAAATGTCGAAAATCAAAATATCGAATGTATCATAATATCGAAAATCAAAATATCGAAAATCAAAATATCGAAAATCAAAATGTCGAAAATCAAAATATCGAAAATCAAAATATCGAAAATCGTCACGTTTTGCAAGCGAGCGAAGCGAGCTCGGGACTTGGGGCACCCCGACTCGGACAGGTTAGGTTAGAAGGGGATGGCGGGGTCTACCAGACCTCGCCGGTTATATTCTGATATTATGTACCCTTTAAATACTTATTGTATTTAATAATTAGGATTTAAAAATCATAAATGTTAATCGACTTTTGTTGCTGACTGTACATTTCCTTTTCCATAATGAAATCAAACATTAGGCCTAGGCCGCACTACGGTTAAACCGCTGTGGTTTTTAATCGCGTGAATTTGTGCCCCTAGAAAACAGTCGCGGGAAAAAACCGCAGGTGCGGCCGCTTGTAAGTATTAGTTTTCTAGGGGCACAAATTCACGCGATTAAAAACTACAGCGGTTTAACCGTAGTGCGGCCTAGGCCTTATATTGTATTTATTTTTAGAAAGTAGATTAACTTACTTGTAGGGTTTAAAAAGACATCACACTACGCATACTGCCTTTCAAACCAAGTAACTTCGAGCAAATATTTTTGCTGATTAAGAGTTATATTATTGGTGTGAAAAATATATTTTTATTGTAAACATTGTACCTACCTAGTTTCGGGTGCATGTACAGGGATCGTCCTCCTGACAGACGTGGTAGGTATAAGACAATTTATTTGTAAATAACATGAGAATACAGTAAGTACCTAATACTAACATGTTGAGTGTTACACGACCTGGCAACATAATTTGATACCCATAAAAATTATGACTAACCAAAAACCAGTCACGATTCACAAAAACAATACAATTCAGGAAAACCAAGGCTTTTTGTCATTGTTTATCATATCCAACATCCATCAAAAACCTGTCACAAATTACCATAATCATTGAAACGTTTTGAATTTGAAACAAAAGCTTAATGAACTTTCAAACAATTACCGGCGGCAGATGTATGATAATGTTACCAGGTACTGTGGAGCGGTGAAGCGGAACCTCTGCGTACTTCTTCATAAATACCATTATTATAACGGGGCTAGTCTAGACACCAGAAAAGCTATATCAGGAACTCTTTTTTGTTAAGATTTATAATCGATTTGGCTGTAACCGCCGCGTTTACGGTGATTTTGTTGGTTTTCCTCAAGCGTTTTGGTTCTAAATTCTTAATTGAAGGTACCAGTTTGTGTTTGTCTACTTGATTGTATTGATGAAATGATAATCTGGCGACAGCTGGCCGGATGCTGTCACGTTGCTGCCCATCCTGCTTCTATTTCATCACTCGAGGGAAGAGGAGTGTCTTCCGTTACTTGACCTTCGTGTTATCGTAATGTGGTCATCATTCTCCCACAAGGTTTCATTGAGCTCTCTAAAACCATGTTCTGTTTAGCTAATTAGTTCTAGACCATTAGCTAATGACTGATGTAGGCTTATAAAGGCCGATCGTTGTGTCATCTTGTAAAGCTACATGACTTTTTACTTGCGGCATGGCTACCTCATACATGTAAGAAGGTACATATACTATTGATGCTATGTTGTCAAGTCAGTCGGTGAATCACCGTGTGATGGACCAGATAGTGTTACAGCATCACGCGGCTGCGGTTATATCTTGCCTTAAGGCTGCACGCTACTTCAATATAATCTTACTCGCTCGCACTTGCACGTACCACGCACTATTGCTTGCTCTTTCTTATAGTTGTCTACGCGCAAATCTACCTATTTATTTTACGGCAAACAAAAAGGAAATTCAAAAAATAAATAACATAAGACCTGCTTTATAGTTAGTTCAGTTAGTATAAAAAGTTTCATGATCTAATTTTAAGTATTTTATGATTGCCAGCGGTTTATTGTTCAGTTTAGAGGTAACTTTGAGATTTTTTTCTATCGAGAAAATTTTATGGAATCGTGTTTTCGCCAAACATAAGCCCTAACATGAATCCTCAACTTTACCATATATTTATTTCAAAATTAATGCTGCAGTATTTTCGGCGTATCAGAGGATTCGGCTAAGCCATTTGAGGTTGTATAGGCTCTTAAGATGTTTGTATTTCGCTGTGTGCAAACTTTATGTTCAGTTAAGAATGAAGGGAAATATTATGAAAACATACATTAGTAGACTTTATGGGGGACTTGGACTCCAATCCAAATAAACTGGTCCAGAATATGGAAGCTATCCAATGTTTTTAAGATTAAATCGCTTTCGGGGCTGGTTACTGTACCGTATTTGGTGTCCTCTAAAAATCTCAACTAAAGGTAATTGGATAGCTGCTGATTAATTTATTAGGTAACTCTAACAAATATGATATCAATTAGTTGAACATTATACAAACCATTAACTAGTTATTTCTCTACCATAAGGATACTAATGATAGTTAAAACAATTATTATTACGCATGATTTTATTATTTAAGTCACTGATACTGGCTTTCTATTAGTTCTGATATTGCCTATCGTTTGTGGAATGTACTGGCATTTAATTATATTGAGAGCACTATGTGCCTAGGGTACACATGAGATAATGACGGAAATATGAAACTAAAACTCGCACCTTTTACATGTATACGTGTTTCGAATGTTTCCATCTATTGGGTGACTGGTGATTAATTAATTAAGTAACAAAAATAACGCACAATCAGCAGTAACTTAATTTTATTAATTTTCCCTTTTTACAATCAAAACTGTTCAACTTTTACCATTAAACTTTTTTTTTTAAACTTAACTTTCATCTGTGCGGCGCGCGCGCTTGCTCACGCCTTTGGGATCATTGGGGGTCACGCACTTAACAAAAAATAATTATTTATTTTGGAAAAGTTGTTTGTTATCATGAGTACAATCATGTGTTTAAATATCGGTCACGAATTACCAGTCACCCTATATAATGTCTCCGGTAACTTAACGGTAGCTTCATCTTGTGTTTCTAATAAACACGACCAACGGTTGTCGGTATTAAATGACCTAGTAGTATGTTCATTTGTAGCGCCAATATCTGTCATCATGATAATCAAGATATCATCCGCTCTCTCAGGAAGCTCTTTGTGTAGGCACAACAACCGTTTACTTTCTAAAACAAACATTACAAATTTACAATGCTGTTATTGTTAATAGACATCGGATTGTGACAATATTTAGACAAGCAGTAAGTATCATAATGGTTATATTGATAGTCACGTTACTGACAATTGTCATTGTCACATCAAAGAGATGCTGGACTAGTTAGCGCTTTTAAAAATGGTGCTAAATAGTCCAGTCTGTCTTTGCCTAGGAAATAAAATATTCAGACATTTTGGATCTAGCCTCTTGCTCCCAGACGTGGTTCTGTCCATGGTCGGGAGCGAGAGTACTTGGGACGACGTCACCTCCTGTGAGGAGGTGATGGCCGCAGTCAATAGCTTCCGGGGTGCGAAAGAATGCTCAAAGCGACACCCCGGGCCCCGCACAAAGGCAATTGGAGGAACACCGCGGGGTTTTAGTCGCTAGGAGTCCGACATACCACTCCTTCGCTCTTCTCAGTACATAAGGATATCTCCACAAAAAACAGCAACAATTAATACACAGCAAGACATAGGGTCAGTACTTCCAAAATTGAAAACTACCTAGTTTATGCTATGAATTAAAATGCAACTGCTTTATTTACGTTAATTAATATTCATATAACCGAATAAGGGAAAAGTAGTTACGAAATATCTCTCTTGACACAAATGTCCTACATGCGTTAACATACATCATAGTTTCTCTAAAAGGCTTATTACCTTATGTTACGGCACCTATTCTGCATAAAAACGAGGGTATTCATGGTCCCTCCTGGGCACACCTTGACATGACCAGCCCTACCTTGGATGATGATGGATGTCACAGTAATTACGTTCGGCTGGATGCAGCCAAAACAATCGCGAGTATGTAAATGATGCTCGAACCGTAGATAAGTGGCTATTGTTTATTTGACAGCCGTTTACGGATTCTTTATGAGTTTGTTTTGAGTCTAGATTTTGTGGAAATCTTGTTTTGTCTTCAGTTAAGATTGAGTGGGAAATAATCTTATCTCGCTAGCGCTACGTAGACTCGCTCGACTGTTATTTTGTGATTCATATTTCGGAAACGATACAATTATCTTCTCCTTCATCTTGTTAAAAAGCAAACTAAAGCAGGATTAATGATGTCCAACGAATGACCATGATCATGTCAACCAAAACAAAGTTAAGGGCCTTGACTTCCTATTCCGTTCCCTATTTGCGTACAATTAATAATGAAGCAACTAACATGTCAATCCACAATCACAACAATCGTATCTTCATTCACGACGGCTGCGCCGCGCCTATGCGTGTGCGCAAGTAACATTATACGGACGAGGCGCGGTGGCTTTGACCTAGTGGGACCTTGGGCACCTTGGGCTTCCACCGTGACGGTTGCATCCTGCCAGCCTGTAGCCATTTATATCCCGAGCTCATTCGTATTTCAGTTGTATTATTGAAGTATTTAATTACTATTACTATTGTGGGCATACAAAGCCATCATTTTGATTAAATTAAGTAACTGCTGGTCTCTGTTGGTGCAATAATGTGTCTGTAAAAGTTCACTTCACTTGAAGGAAACAGAAACGTAATGTTTATTGCCCGTTAACCTCATATGACACTTGTAGTTAGTTCAAGTTACATCTACTTTGATTTGTAGAAACACGAGCGTTATTTTCTCGACATCCCGTACGTGTTGGCGCATAATTTAAGATTCCTACAAGCTTTCTGACGACTAGTTCTTGGAAGCTTTTTACAATTACACGCCGAACTATAATAGCCTGCGAGAAACAAGATGAATGATAATATTGGAATTCAATTTCTGAGTAAAACTTGGACGCTTTTATTTGCTTCTGAGTCTGTAGAGTACGTAGATCTCTTAATCAACCATCCCGAACGGAATTCGATATCAAACCAAAGTAATACGGAAGCGAACCGGTCAGATAAACAGCCGGACGCTGTTAATCTCGTCGAGCAGTCAGTAAAATAGTCGTAAAATGGGCCAACTGCTCGTCTAGACCGTGCTGATGACCCTACCGATAACATGAATCAGATGCTTGTGGCAGATACTACGTAGGTAATGGGACAGCTTGGCAGATATCAGGGGTAAAGCTACCTGGCTTAACGGCTGGCAGGACATGACAACCCGTCTAGAAAATGTTTATATGCTTGAGAATTTCTCTTGGCCATCTATTTACTAATATTACCATGCAGATAATTCATATGCAAATTACAATTTTATTCATCTAGTGAATCGAAAACCATTACGTCTCGTAGGCCATAGAAAATCGTCAAGGATGCTTATGTTTACACGTGACGTCTTCTTAATACAAGTTTAGCATTTGCTTTCCAAATATTGTAATTTACATGACAATCTCTTAAATAAACCAGTTCTATTTCCACTTCATCTGATACTGTTAATTTGTGAGCAGTATCTTTTGTTTTCTCCCTACTCACTTGTGCCACAACGAATTGAATCCTAACAAACGAAGCACTTCCAAATCGTCAGCCATTGTCTCCAAAACAAATGAGCTGTCAGACAGCTGTGAGATGAACGATTCTTGCTTTATTTGCATCCTGCGAGGCGAATGAATCGTTTCCGCACAGATTTCGCGCCCATCATCTTTCATATCAACTGCCGCAAGATTGCTCTCAGACTGCTGTTATTATGTGGTAAAAGTGCTTTTGTAATGGTCTGCGTTTCGGGGCAAATTAAACTGTCTTGTTTTTGTTAGTCTTAAAAAACTTAAGAATAACCACGTTTTGCTTCGATCCTTCTTTAAATTGCCAGATATATAATTACTACAGCGTGATTCTGCACCAACCATATTATGTATTGTATATTCAGTTGAACCGCCCGTTTCTCACCAACATCTCTTATTCAACAGACTAGACAATGAACGGCCACAGCAACGGCGACATGAGCAGTGCAGGAGACATCATCACCCAGAACCAGCAGCGAGGCTGGTGGACCATCGGGCTCATCAACTCGCGCTACCGCTACCTCACCGCCGAGACCTTCGGCTTCAAGATCAACGCCAACGGCACCAGCCTCAAGAAGAAGCAGATATGGACCCTGGAGCCTGCCTCCGGGAATGCTAATGATAGTGAGTGCATTTATACCAACACTAGCTTTAGCCCGTGAATTCGTCCGCGTGGTTTTTAAAAGCTTTTATTTAACTTCACCTGTATGTATGTATGTTTACGTCTTTTTAACCGACTTCAAAAAAAGGAGGAGGTTATATTGTTACGTCCTTGACAACTGCTCCGCTTCTGTGTGTCGTAGCGTGATGTTATACATTAGCCTGTACTATTCCTCATGAATGAGGGGGATCATATACAAAAATAATGATTTCAATCCGACTGATATGAGTGTTTAAAAATAAACTTTTCAGCTTTACTACATTAGTAAGTATTGATTTTGCGACCTACACACGCCATCCATGTTATGATTATACTTTGTGTCACTTTCATTCGTATAAAGATAAATCTCTATCGAGCATATATCTACATACATTATACATTAGTAATGTACTTATACATATGCCAGTACATTCAACGTATTACGTTTGATAATATTCCGGAAATATTTGACCAAATTGCAGAGTAGCATTCTCAGAGCAAAAGTACGAATTTGGTAAAAGCCCGATAAACTGTTATCCTTTTTCTATAAATCTGAAGCCGTAACATTGAGCTCAGGAAAAGACAGGCTTTAGATAGCTACCGACTTTTGTTATTGCTATCCGGAAAAGATTATTCGATATTCATGGAATCTATCCACTTAATGTTCGAAAGATCGGCAAATCTGATCTATCGATTCTCTGTAATAAGCTCGCCTCGGTAGTGTCGGCCAATATAAAGGATCTAGGCAATTTGTAATCTTGCTCGTGAAATCTTAATTCGCTACGTGGCTTGATGTCCCAAGGAAGGCAGATTGTAGTATTTTACGGTGCATTAAAAGTGGCAATCTGATGGTTTACTGAATCGATTTATGAACGGTTTTGGATGTGTGAACATAAGATTATACTTTGTTATCTTTATTAATGGTGTCACACCACATTAACGCCTTCTGTTTTACTGCCATTATTATGTCCTGGTAGTCTGGATTCCGATCTCAAACTAAGATTTTAAAGGAGACGAGGATCGGGCACGCTGCAATCGCGGCGGTAAGACCCCTCTTTGAGGAGTGGCTAGAGAGGCGCCACGGCGTCCTCACCTTCCGGCTGACGCAGGTCCTCACCGGACACGGTTGTTTCGGGAGGTTCCTGTGTCGGATTGCACGGGAGGAAACGCCCGGGTGTCACCACTGTGTGGACCGCCCGGAGGACACGGTGGAGCATACGGTGCAGGTCTGCCCAGCTTGGGCAGAGCATCGCCGTGTCCTCACGGAGGCGATAGGCGGCGGCGACCTCTCGCGCCCGGGCCTGGTTCAGGCCATGCTCCGGGGCGAGAGGGAATGGGATGCAGTCACCTCCTTCTGCGAAGCAGTAATGCTAGCGAAGGAGGAGGCGGGCCGCGTGAGGGAGAGAACAACACCCTCCACCTCACGCCCCAGCCGCCGCGGGAGACGCCCAGGGCGTCGGACGTCGCGAGGCGACATCCGGCCACCGTAGGCGCGGGCTTGCGGACGGCGAGTAATGGGTAGCTCGCCGTCCGATCAAGGACCATGCCCGGGTCGACGGCGCGTTCTGTTCGCGCGCGCCTCAAAGAGCTGTCAGCACAGGGACGGGGCCCCCCAACGGGGCCAAACGCCTGCCGGGGTTGCGGGACGTCTTAACAGGATACCGTGGCCCCGGAACGTAAAGGGCAACAGAAGGAACAGGGTGGTTTTTTAGTCAGTAAAAGTCTGACAGTCCCTTCCGCCCCGCCCAGGACGGAAGGACTCATTTGATGATTTTTACCACCTCAAAAAAAAAAAAAAAAAGGAGACGAGGATTTCTGGTCATGTGTGTAATCAGTTGAGATAAGGGTTAAAAGAGGGTTACCTATATTTCTTGCTGACGTATTGTATAACTTCACTATTATTAAATCACTTCTCAGATTAAAAAAATCCTCATAATTTTCAGTGAACAGTTGATAATCTTCTTAATTTTTAATATTTTTAAAACCAGTGCCAAGATTGTGTTAGAGCATATCCGTCTCCTTTCGAAAGTTCTTATGTTGGCATACTTATAAAAAACAATAATTGAAACACCTAGACTCAGTAAATCATGGTTCCGTTAGCGCTAACGAATGCTACACATTTGATTTATCATTATTGCGATGTTAATTAATATTCAGTGCAAAGCTGCTGCTCGGGTTTTCATCTGCAGCCATTCACTTTAACACATTAAAACTGTATTAATTAGGAATACCACACGGCTATCATCTTGAAAGTTCCACATTTATCGTATAAAAACTTGTAAAACCAATGGTCCTTTCTAACTCTATTCTTCTTTAGTTCCTTTTTTTTCATTGGCGCCAGAGCGTTGAACTTGGTCGTTAACAATGCCATTAGTAATCCTAAAGCAATCCGTGACTCAGTTCAGGTGCTATTCATTGTAAAACCTCGGCTATCGGCCTGCTGGCCTGGGCTACGAACAACTTCTTCATTTTCAGCTGCCGTTATATTTACTTTGGATATGCTTTCTAAAATCGTTAAAGCAGTAACATCTGTATCATCTGCTGTGTTTGGCATATAAATTCGATTATGTAAATTACGATCAAGGCGAGTTTTAATGTCATATTATGTGTAATTATACTAATTAATATGTAGTTCTCACAACTTTTTTTATCAACACTTGACAAAGGCGGTCAAGTATCACAATTATACCGACTGCATATTAAACATGACACCTAAATACAACATTTCATGTGGCAAAAACGTTGGTATGTCACCATAGCGACAGTTTTGTCGCGCTCCCCTCTGCCACTAATTGTCGCAAAAAGTCCCCTGCATTTGAGCCCTTAATTACACCGGTGTGCATGGGGCATGCCCTGCCGCAGGAGATACGAACGAATGAAGAGGGTTTAAACAATTGTTTTAAAATTGAATTGTTTTGCAAAAATAGAAAAAAATAAATTTAAAATGAGCAGTGAAGATCAAAGCTATTTCTAAGCTGGCTGCATTTTATCGACCTCTCAGATAGCTTCTTTCTTCTTCTTCTTCTTTGTTCTCGCTTCATCAACAACTCTGATAGCAATTGTTACAATTTCCTCATTTTCTTTTCTAATTGGTCTTTTTGTCTTCTGGGTTTGAAAGGTTTATCTAACAAGTAACCAGAGGAAAGGGATGTTTCTTAACGGAAACAGCTCAACATAGACACTGACAAATGTTTCCAAAAACGTTTCTCTGAAATTCCATTCAAAGCTCACTTTAATTCCGTTTAAAAACAGCATGTATTCTACCCCACCGATTGCCAAATTACGATCCAATCAGAGGGTCGCTCCCCCACTCCCCTTGTTAAATTTCAAGGTCTGCCAGCTGTGAGCTTGCCCTCACCTGATTGACGTCACATCCCTCATGTGTGCATAGTGCTTTCAACACATTTCAGTACCTACTTTCCCGATAATAATGCTGACTCCAAAAATACTTTGGGGATGATTATTATTTATTTCATGGCATATCTTTTACGTGTGGAACTTATTTTCTTTAATGCAATTTATCAGTATTTTGAAATGTAGTTGAAGAAAGCTATATATAAGCATGTGAATGGTTACCGTTAAGGCAGATACTTTAATCTTTAAAGATCATAGTAAGCCACGTCTCAATACATAGGTGTACCGCACATCGAAAACCGTTTGTGTAGTGTATCGTCAATCGTGGCAGATGGTTTGTTTTACCGGCCGGCTCCGATGCTGACGGAGTGGCGGCACGATTAATCTCTGTTATCTATCACCGGATCCGATTAAAGCTTTCTACTTCAACGGTTAAGTGCCTGAACAAAGTAGTGCTTCAGCTATTTGGGTTGGGGCTAGCTAATCGTGTTTTGAGGAAAAGCTCGTTATTTATTGGGTACATTGGCGTTTTATTGACAGTTTTACAGACAGATTAGTTACTGCTGTGCTTAGTGGAATTGGAAATTAAACTTTCTGGTCACATTGTCTCAGTTGGTAACATTATATTGGCAATCAATTCTATTCAGAGCAGAACTATACTAAAACAATGTGGGCCGTGTTTTGATTACTGTTACTCATTGTTCTTATTGTATAGTTCATCACAGTATCGAAGATGTATGCTACACCATTGTAAGCGGCTTATAATATGTTTATTAAGATGAGATGTGTCAATCACTCTTTAAACAGGTACTCTAGTCTCAATTTCATTGTATCTCATGACTCTTGTTATCCTGTCCAGGCATGATCTACCTGCGCTCTCACCTGGACAAGTACTTGGCTGTCGACTCGTTCGGAAACGTCACCTGCGAGTCGGAGGAGAAGGAGCCTGGCAGCAAGTTCCATATCAGGTAAGCAAACAACTCTTCTCTAGCGTACCTACATAATTTAAGTGCCTATTCCCAACGGAAGTCCCAAAAGTGACAGCATGATGTCACTTTTGGGACTTCCGCAGATAAGACAGGCGGGCTAAGAAAATTTTAATAAGTGCCTAATATTTTATTTACGACTTACGAGAGCGTTTTCATTCCTACACGCAGGACCTGTCAAACCGTCATGAGCAAATTGCGGGTAAAATAATGTAAACTTATGGATCACCTCTACTAACATTGATGAGATCAAAGGCGAGGCTGCTGTATAAAACACTCATGTTTAAAATTCACAAACGGAATGTAATTTAACAAGCTCTGGACATTTCTGACAGTGCTTTATTAAAATTCATCTGACTGTGTAGTGGTTGATTGGTTGCTTTGACAACAACCGACATGGAATGCCAAGTTTTTGTACTTTGTTGTTTTGATTTTGAAAGAGATTACTAATTCGCTTAACAAGGTTATGTTCAATTTAATGAGCACTGTTAATTATTCAGTCTTTATAAAAAATATATTACCTACATATTCACTACATAGTATAAAACAAAGTCGCTTTTTCTGTCTGTCTGTCCCTATATATGCTTAGATCTTTAAAACTACGCAACGGATTTTGATGCGTTTTTTTTTAATAGATAGAGTGATTCAAGAGGAACGTTTATATGTATAATACATGCACCCGTGCGAAGCCGGGGCGGGTCGCTAGTAAAATAATAAATCAAGATATTTTTAGCTTATCTCTGGGAAGGCAACACATCTGCGATGCGTCTGATACCTATATATTTTTTTCCCCAGACGCCTTTGACCACTTACAGTGGCCCGTTGCCTCCTTTGACAAAGCTCGTAACATAAAAAAAAACCTATTTACAAAATGTCATTGATCTAACACACGACATAAAAACCAATCTAAACACAAATCTATTCAGTTCAGACGACCTTATCGCAACCCGTGTGATGTCTAAGACACCATACAAAGGCGGAGTCCCCTCGCATACTAATGCTAATCCTCGTGACTCACCGGAACCGGGGAGCTTGTGCCGCCGATATTTTACCTTTTTTATGGTCTATAATATTATTTGCTTTATTACCAAACGATCTACGGTAGAAAACTTACGCGGTGTCTTGAGTACGCGTGGGGTATTGCTGAATGATAAACTTTTTTGACAGTATTTGTGGTTGGTATAGGTGCTATGTTTGAAGTTGATATGAATTGATGTAGTTTGAGCCAAGTATTAGTGATGAGATAAAAAGATTATCAATGTTTATCAATTTTACTCACCTCCATGTTTGGGGATTGCCCGATGCTTGATAACAAGTTGGAAGAGACAATGGTTCGTTCTTGTACGGACCCAATTTACTTTGTTCCTGTTTTATGGAAGCTTTACTTTAAGTTAAAAGCTTCTTCAGTTTCTACAGTGGCACAATGTACAAGTTAATGATGTTGTTAATAAATCAAGACACTGTCATTATAATGGATGTTCCGGGGAGTGTAATGACGCCATTTTGATCAGAGCACTTTCAGAAGTAAACAAATCCTGACTCACATTGCTCGCGGCTTTCCAAATAAAAGGGATGAAACGTGACGCAGACTCATGACTCAGCCTTCACAAATAACTTGGGAATTGTTTGTTGGCGAACTTTCAGATCCTCACGAGATATCCCATGTCTTGATCGGTAGCGTTTGAGCAAGTTGCGTGTAAGACAATACGAAATGCTTACAATACGTGCATAGCTGCTGTTTGTAAAGTTAGTTTGATTGGTTTCCTCATCCTTTGTCCTATCCGGAGAAAATCTGATACTGAAAGATCTTCATTTTTTTCCCTACAATATTCAATTGCATATAACGTAAACGCCCAAACCTCTTAGAGAATTAAATCCCTAAATCATGGGAACACATGTAAAGCTTCACAAAACATTTTAATGGACTTTTGAAGCATGTTAGCTCTAACCGGAGCTACCGGAGGTAACCCCAAAATTATTGATCTTTCAATACAAAACACACGAACGTTTAGAGGGGAGTGAACGAGGGTGCCGACGAGACGAATTCAAAAGACATTCAACCTTAAATGACAGTAGTAAAGTTTACTTCAGACTGTAAAACTAAAGGTTTTAGGAAGGTTGCAAGGCTGGTAACAGCGCGTGCCAAAATAACGTCTTTAAATTGTTTTGAAGGGTCTTCACAATTGTTATGGAAATTATTATTATGTTAGCACTGTTTTTGTTGGCTTAGGATGACCTGCGAGGGACACGGAGAAGTTACGCGAACTAGTGTAAGATATTTATTTAACTCCGGAGAATTAAAAACTCTGTTTGTTGAAACAGGATCCGTAATTTATTCTGAGGGGTTCCTTTTGCCAATAATAGAATATCAATGTGTTCGCATTGATGTTAATACAATTTTCAAGGCATTTAAAGCAGAACACAATGTAAATCCTTCATCTTTTTTGCAACTAAACGTGTATCAAATTTAGTCGTCAATGTTGTTCCTCTATCACCAAGCTGTTCCCTGCGACGTGTTAAGTTACGTCTTTGGTTACTGCTTTGCTCCCGTTGGTCGTAGCGTGATGTTATATAGCCTATACTATTCCTTAAGAATCTAGCTATCATACACAGAAAGATTTTTGCAATCTGACTGGTAGTTCTACAGACTAGCGCGTTTGAACATTCCAAAAAATCTCTCCAGCTTTGTTACGATTTGTATAATGGTCGGAGATCCCAGACTCGCTGGAACTACGTCATAATGGCCCGATAAAGAGTCACATATCTATGCATGAAGCCTGCTCTTTCCATTTATTCTTTTACGTAGCAATAACCACCTTTATCCCATTTGCAAGTCATTACACTGACATTTCAAATCGTGCGCTCTTCAACTGCAAGTCCCTCGTGCTTTCAAAGCGTCTGGCATTTAAATTGAATGTCGCTTTCAACTGTTTGTGTGCACATGTTACAAACACAGGCATAATTTGTTTTATATTTTTTTCGCCCATTGACTTACATTTTAACTTTGCATACGTTTTAGTGGCCATTCCAGTGCTTGGTTAACGTGGAAGGAATATTTTTTTTATAATAGACTATATGCACGCCACTTTGTCCGCGTCAGTTAACAGCGGTTTTATTTTTTGCGCGGAACCCTAACTCTTTTTCAAAAAGAAAAGTAGCCTAAGTTACTCCTTATATCATCAGCTATCTGCCCAGCCGGTTAGGAGATTGGCCGAAACAAACAGACACAATAAAATAAAAACTATTTTTTTGTTAAAAGTACCTTTTAATTTCTATGCATTTAGTAATAAGCTATTATTTTGATATTAGAAACATACACTTCAATTTTATTTATTTGTATAGATAGTTATCGTATGCCAACAACCACTTTCTTAATTTTTCCAGAGTATTTATTTATTTCAGTCCTGTTGTTTGGTATTTACAGACTCATTGTTTAAAGTAGGCCAAAAGGAAACCAGTCAGATCTAGACTAAAGAATGTAGAAGCCATAAAACTGAAGCTAGTCTGGTCGGGCTGACTCCGCAGCGTTCCGGTCGGCCGCTGCATTATGCAGTTAACGTCACGTGTGTCTCATATGTTAGGATCTTTAAAGATACTAAACTGTAATGTATAAATAACTAGCGAATTGCCACGGCTTCGCACGTGTGCAAAATTCCGACTTTTCCGGTGGATTTTCTAAAAATGCTTTTTCATACAAACCTCTTTCAGAAAATTACGAACACTACAAAAAAATTATCAGGCAAATCGGCCCAGCTACACATAACAACACATTTGTCTTGTTATTCTTATTTATATAGAAGATAGAAGAAGAAGATTTAATAATACCAGCCAATTGTGTCAAAAATGTAATGTATGTCAAATTAGTGATTGTACCCTCATATCTTGTGAATTTTGTATGCCTCAATGGCGGGACATAGCTGACCTATGTAATGATTCATATGAACCTATTATATGATCCACAATAAACTATTTTGAATTCGAATTGTCGTCCAGTAATTGCGGGGCAAGCAAGAACCTCTTCTTATACTGAGAAGATACATTTGTGATCTTTTCTATTCCTGCGATCTACCATGCCACACCATGCCTTTTCGCCTCACAACACATACTCACCCAACCGAGAGCTGTGGGAGTTGGGACCCGGAGGTATTGGCAGTTAAAACAAAAGACAGTCGTCTCCCTTACCCCAGTGTTGTAAGGAGAGTGGTTAATTAAAATTCACCTCCAGTGTGGAGGGTGGCTCGTGGCTCCTGTCCCTTACGTGTTGTAGATGCGTCTTGTATAATAATATACATTTTCCGTTTCGTGGCAGGTGTGTTTTCATTCTTAGACTTGACATTAAGATTTCAGGGAAACATTATATTGCGACCGGAGTCCACAAGAGTTTGATTTAAAGTGCACACGATTGAAAGACTTTATTATGACGAACTGTCAAATTTTTCCTATTTTAAATAGCGTTTGTCTCATAATAAGGCATGAAGGAAATAAATAAGGTTGTATATGGCTCAGCCAGCAGGACAGTACAGGACCTACCCAGTGTGTAGGAGGCACTGGCACTTTAAATAAAGAGTCCCCGCTACCAACATTGGTGACTAATTCACTATTATCAATATCACACATGGCAAATTCGCGTAAACCTCGTGACGATGCGAGATAACGAACAAAATCTATCACAATATTATGTAGGCTTATCTTTCTACAGATCTATCTGAATTTCAACTGTGTCTTCGTCTTAACAATTCTAAGCATTCAACACTCATAGCACATGAGTCCCTGTTTATACCATTAATTAAATAATTGCACGGCATTCCTAATTGGCGACCGTCTCGGCGCCCGCACTTTTTCCTCGAAGCCATCCCAGGCATTCATTGTTGGAAAGAAAATAACTCTGTCACTGTATGGGAATATCGTGTTTATTGCTTAGTTTTAAGGTCGGGATTTAGGTGGACGTATATCGTAATTTGTGATGGAAAGTGTTCATAAATGTGCATGGATCGCTTTCATGCTCATTTCGTAAATTAATATGACGGAACCAGAATGTAAATAAAATATATGCCTTTTGAATGTGTTATAAGACAAATGGAACTTCAAAATAATTTTTCAGGAATATAATAATGACGCACTTTTGACTTTCGGCACTTTGAGCTGCATAAACAAAATCTCAGTAGATTAGATGCGAAGTAGATGCCAGCTGCTGCTGTAACAAATTATCTTTGTAAGCAAATAAGTGCATCAAAAATGTTCTTCACTCATTGTATTCTCCCCTTGTGCAGCGTGTCAGATGACAACAGCGGGCGCTGGGCGCTGCGCAACGTGGAGCGAGGCTACTTCCTGGGCTCCAGCTCGGACAAGCTCACCTGCACCGCCAAGGTGCCCGGGGACGCCGAGCTCTGGCACGTGCACTTGGCTGCCAGGCCTCAGGTAACTCTCATCACCTCGACCAGTCCAGGGCCTCGACCATCCAGGGGATTCTCAAAACCATCACCAAGTCAGCGCGATATAAACACTACCTAGTGAATACCTAGCGAAGTTACAGCTAAGTTAAAGGGTTTTATTTTAACTTATACCTTTGCATGGTTTCCTACCATTTTTCAAAAGGTACATTCTATGACCTGTCATATCTGCCCTGATCCCTCTTTGAAGGAGTAATTATTTACTCTTAATATTTCCAAGAAGCTAATACAGGGTACAGACTGTTCATTTCAAAGTACGAAATTCCTTAGACTGTTTACTAGCCGAAACCGTCTGAAGTCGTCTAGGTCGATGACTTGCCAAACGAGAACTAAAGTTGATTAAGTTTACTCAAAGGGATAGTGGTTTGCTTTGAAAGGGGATTGTTAGAATATGATTTAAATGGCTCTAAACCAAAATACTCGTTTATTTTATACACAATCAATTTGCCAATAAAATCAATTCATTTGGTAGACATTAATTTGTAAATCTAACGGTAAAATGCAGATTTGCTTTCCATTCCAATTGGAATAAATAAATTTAACCAAGAAATGCATAAAATTGCGTTGCTATTAAAAGTGGTCGAAGTATAAATGATACTGTTATATCGCGTCGCCCGGCCTACATTTCTCAAGACTGTATATCATCAGAATGACATATCATAAACTTAATGTGCGCTGGATTGATTCCGTGCCGTATCTACGATCTCGCCGGCGAGAGAGGGGAATGACTTGGTATTATGTGTAGAAAGACTGTTATAAGCAAGCAAAGAGACATATCAGGAGGCCTACCACATTCTCTTAACTTATATTACGTTTTTTTTTTTTGGATTTTCAACTCTCAGCGCTGAGCCAAGCGTTGAAAATCCAACAATGCGTAAGACAAAGAGAAAGATGGTTACAGGCCCTCACACGACAGGAGCTGACAACATAACTCGCTTTCAGGTGAATCTCCGCTCTATCGGACGCAAGCGTTTCGCGCACCTGTCTGAGTCCCTGGACGAGATCCACGTGGACGCCAACGTGCCGTGGGGCGAAGACACGCTGTTCACCCTGGAGTTCAGGGCCGATGAGGGGGGCAAGTACGCGCTGCACACCTGCAATAACAAGTACTTGAGCGCTGGTGGCAAGGTGAGTCACGAAGACAGATGTTAGAGATTTATAATCTCAAATTCTGTATTATCCTCTGTCGGGTTTTCCTGGCCCAACATAGGTACAATGTTCATTTAAAATCTGAGGATTTATAATCGTTCGTTGTAAGTCTTTCAACCGTAGAAAGATTAGTGCCACAATCGGATTTCAAACCGGATCAAACGACCGGTTTAACACGCCACGTCTTAACACTAATTAGCGCGAGATGTGACAATGTAACACTTCTCCACTGATTTTTCGTTCCCAGGCACGATGAATTAATACTAAGTTGAAAAAAAGATCATCATTATATGTAAAAGAGAACTATAATTAATACGTTAGTCCATAAGTGTGTATATTAAGATACAACTCACTGACACGGCAGTCGCAGAACAAAACGTTGGAGCGCTCAACACTTCTTCAACGCGTTATTTGTAGTCGCAAATTGCGTACGCGCAACTACAGGGTTGCCGCGCGAAAAACAATTAACGCGGTAGGTACATCACTGTCTTGAATGGTGCACTCATTGTTTATAATAAGATCATGCCTTTACATTCAATAAAGCAAGGACATGTTACAAAACTAACAGTTAGTAACATAACTTATACTATAAACTATCTTGGCGCACTGCATCCGAATCTGAAAACTCCAAACCGGCCTCGCGCACTAAAACCGAACTTCGCCCGAACACAGAACCTTAACAATTCGAATGGAATTCGGATCTCGAAAATCCGAATCGCGCGCAATGCTCTTAGACGGATGATGAATCTACATGTACCTACAATGTGTTAGCAACCCTAATCACATCCCAGTTAGCTCATTTTGAAAACAATGGCGGTGCGGCCGAGTCTCATGCCATCACCACACGTGGGAACCGTCGATAGTAAACGTACGACGCATGCGTGGGACCGCTCGCTACAATGCTGCTCTTAGGACAAATAGCGAAATAAATCAAACTGTTTAAGTAAGTAAACTGCCGAACGACTGCTTATTTAAATCACTTAATGAGGTAGACAATGCTATTTACGGAACAGTAAAAACAATGATGACTCTTGAGGGGAACGGTGACCAAACTAAACCCAAATGAATTGCCATTATAATGTTTAGAGGATACAAGGAATTGCTGCAAAGGGTTTTCTAAGGGCAATCTTGGTTTCTATGGACCAAACCATTTTTACATAAAATCTAGATGTTTATAGCCTTTAAGTATGTATATGTCACATAATGGGCCACATAATGCTGAGTTATCCATGCATTGTAATGTACCAGATCAATAACTGTTGAGCTGGAGAGCAAGGAGGATAATATAGCAAATCAAACACGGTCACAATGAGCGAAGTCCCATAAACGCACCAAACTTTATCAATTTAACAAGACCCCTATTTTGTTCCACACACCAATCTGAACCTCATTTCTCTCCTCAGCTCCAAGAGCAGTGCACATCAACATGCCTGTTCAGCGCGGAGTACCACGCGGGAGCCCTGGCGCTCCGCGACGGTGCGGGGGCTTACCTCGCCCCGATTGGGTCCAAGGCAGTGCTGAAGACCCGCTCCACCGCTGTCACCAGGGACGAGCTGTTCTCGCTCGAGGACAGTCTGCCGCAGGCGGCCTTCGTTGCGGCCTTGAACGAGAAATACGTGTCGGTTAAGCAAGGTGAGTTTCTATTATTTGTATAATGCGTTCCTCTTATCCCTTAAATAGACTTACTAGTGTTCTCAAGTGGCATGTTAAAGATATTGAATACGAAAAGAAATAGTTAAATACAGTGTTGTTCGCCAGTGAGATCTAAACTAGACAGTTAGTCTGCATCTTGGGGCACAGGATGCGATTTCTAAAGTAGATACTACAGAGGTTATTTCAGGTGTAAGTTTGGTATTGATTGACGTAAAGTCTGTAAATATGCATATTAGTTTCCATTGTGCTTTGTTTGCTCCAGATATCAGTTCGGGGTCTTCATATTAGGTTCCTAGTTTACCGTGTCCAATGGTTAATGTTTCTATGACTGTGACTATATTGTATGTATAATACCAGTCAGTGAGATTGTCAGCGGAAGTAACAGCACCTAGTGCATGTAATTACTACAAGATTAAATTACAAAACCCGAATCGCTTCCGAATCAAATACGGAATGGATATTAACGCTCCGTGTTTAGATCAGGATAAACCAAAGAAGAAAAGAACTTGTGTTTTGAACTAATTTTAATTTTATATTTTTTGACATCAATGTTATCTTATGTTACTATTTGTCTCCATGACGACAGACATTGATAGTGGACTGTATAATACCTAACATACCGCCCACCAAGAACGACTGTTCTTAATAATGATAAACTAACAAAACATTAAATTAAATGCTAAATTACTGAGCCACAGGCAGAATGCACAATTTTGAAGTGGGGCGCTTTAAATAAGAGTTTTTACATTTCAAAGTCACTACTCGAGTGATCCCATCCCTGCCTGGGTGTTTTTCAGTAACCCTGCCAATAAGCCACCTAGCCGGAGGTAAATCATCTTTCACCAAGACAACATCCCCGATCTGTGGTTCAGGCACCTTTGTAGTCCACTTGTGTCTATGAAGGAAGTGAGTCAAGTATTCGTTAGCCCACCTACCCCAAAAACCTTGTAGCATGGCTTGCACTAATTGCCATCTCTTTAAGCTACTTATAGGACTTGTTTCATAATTTGATTCGGGTACGGTTAATAATGGCTCGCCTATCAAGAAATGACCCGGAGTCAATGGCATCGGTTCCTCTGGACTGGTAGTTTCTATTGCAGACAGTGGCCGAGAGTTTAAACAAGCCTCTATTTGAGCAAGCAGTGTTGCCATCTCTTCATAGGTGAGTGTCGACTTTCCTATGACTCTTTTTAAATGGAATTTGGTTGACTTTATTCCGGCCTCCCATAATCCACCGAAATTAGGAGCGTGTGCAGGAATGAAGTGCCAAGTGGTTCCGTCAATAGCTAAAGCTTCTGCTATTTCTTTAGTTAGGATTGACCCTTGCAGCTGAAGCATTTCCTTTAATTCCTTGGAGGTCCCTACAAAATTCGTGCCATTATCGCTCCATAGCTCTGAGCAATGGCCTCTACGAGATACAAATCTTTTAAAAGCTGCAAGGAAACCCTGTGTAGTCAAATCGCTGACTATTTCTAAATGTATAGCCCTCGTTGCCATACATATAAAAAGACAAATATATCCCTTGTATGAGCGATGCCCGCGTCCTTTTGATGTTCTAATGTCTATAGGTCCCGCGTAATCAACTCCACTGTGTAAAAATGCCCTGGAAGGAGTTCCACGAACTGAAGGTAGAGAGCCCATCAGTTGATTCCTCACAGTAGCACCTTGTTTTACGCAAGCGACACATTTACGGACATGTTCCTTGAGAAGGGTTTTAACACCAACGATCCAATAAGCCGTGCGTATATAAGATAACATGAGCTGAGGTCCGCCGTGCATGGTCTTTAGGTGGGCATCTGCTATGATCAGCTGTGTTAAATGTGATCGATGTGGCAGTACGATTGGATGTTTGGTCTTCTCGTCCAACTGAGCTCCTTGAAGCCGGCCACCCGCTCTGAGTATATCGTCTCCATCAATATACGGATTTAACGTTCGGATTTTACTTGTTCTTGTTTTTATTTCACCTTTCTGTTTAATTTCCGTGTATTCTACTTGAAATCCTTCAATTTGGCATTGCCGAATACAACACTGTAATGACTTCTTAATCTCCCAGCTGCGTAAGTACCTTGGTTGATCTTTATCTGTTTTATAATTTAAAAAGCGTCTACAGTAAGCTATAATTCTTACTAGCTTAGAAAGAGATGAATATTTGTTCCATACGAAATTATCAACAGTAGAACAATGGGTATTTATTGATCTTTCCAAATTCACTTCTAAATCCTTTGGTTTTGAGTATACTATCTCTCTGTCATGTAAAACGTCTGGTCCATTTAGCCACAATCTATTACTTATAAGCTCCACAGGTCTAATCCCACGGGAAGCGCAATCCGCGGGGTTCTGATTGGATGGTATATGTGCCCATTGAAATGCGTCCAATGTAGTTAGGATCTCTGAAACCCTATTCGCGACAAATGTTTTCCATTCACTAGGGTGTTTATTTAACCATGCTAGCACGACCGTTGAGTCAGTCCATGCTCGCAAGTTGTTCTTGGGTATACCTAAAACTTCTGACATTTCAACTAGCAAGCGAGTGACTAGCACAGCGCCGCATAACTCTAGGCGCGGTATGCTTACTTGTTTTATGGGTGCAACCCATGTTTTTGCTGTAACCAGTGAGACGTGTACGTCGCCATTACTATCCACTATTCGTATATACACTGCTGCGGAGTATGCGACCTTGGAGGCATCGGAAAAGCCATGTAAGTCTACTACAGTATCGCCTGACTTGGTTCCCATCCATCTGGGAATTTTAAACTCGGTAAGTTGTGCCAATTCACTACGGTAAGTAAACCATTCATTTAGCAACTGGGTTGGTACCTCCTCGTCCCAGCCAATTCCAGCTAACCACAGCTTTTGTATAAATACCTTTGCTGGTATAAGCGCCGGTGCCAACCATCCTAATGGATCAAATAACCGTGATATACTCGAAATAATCTTCCCTTTAGTTTCAGGTCCTGACTTCGGAGTAAGCTTCACTGAATATTGAAACATAATTATCTTCACTACGGTTCCAGGTAAGTCCTAGAATTTTCATAATAGAATCTAGTTTTATTTCTAAGTTTCGTTCTATTTTCTTTATGCCTTTAATCTGTTCACAGCAATATCCCGAGACCTGCCATATTTGCATGCAGGGTCTGCGTCCCGAGGTAAACGTACCACATAACGTCGTTCGGGGGTTCTAGAAGTGGTAGCCTTAAAGTTTCTTCACATTTCTTGGTCTTCCGTTAACATTTTTTTGTGAAATGGAAGAATGATCTGATTCCAGCTCCCAGAACCTTTTTAAAACGTCATCTTCATATTTTATAGTAGCGACAAAGCACGTAGCTATTTATACCCACAGGTAGAGTACACAATAAACTTATAAACGCAATAAACTTTAAAAAACGTAATTTGTAAACTATCCTACTAAGAAGTATGTAAACAGCCATTATCAAATTAACAGATGTACAAAACAATGTGACGTTTTTTATATCTAATTTTGCGATTAGTAGGGCGCAGCCGAAATAGGATGTCTTCGGCACTCACACACATACTGACGCCCTAGCCGCTATGTCGTCATGATGCTCCGCTGACGTCACGGTGCTCTGCCACCGCCGTCACGATGGTGATGATCTTCTTCCGCGACTCAGGGCTGGACGATGACGTCACACTCCTGGCGCCACCTGAATAATGTCTCCCTCCACAGGGGAAACCCTTCCAAAACCCTGAGTTGCAATCCACAACCCCTTTGGTGTACCCCAACCAACTGTGCTGCGGTGCGCTACAGCATACTTCACCGTACACAGTGCAACTTTTCGGTTTTATCCGGCTCGTGGACCAAATGTTTAGATCAGGATAAACCAAAGAAGAAAAGAACTTGTGTTTTGAACTAATTTTAATTTTATATTTTTTGACATCAATGTTATCTTATGTTACTATTTGTCTCCATGACGACAGACATTGATAGTGGACTGTATAATACCTAACACTCCGTATACTCATAAACTCGCATAATGGGCACTTCCTTTGTCTGCCGTGTGCCCGTGTCGCTTCCTATCCGAGTGAAAGTTAATAGCGTCGCTCACAGCTCGCTACTCGCTGGCAGTCGGGACGGGACCGCCATTACACGTGCTTTCTACTGCCATTTCATACTGCTATCATTATTTGATAGAGATGCGACTTGCTAAAGTTGGTAATTTAGCTAAAATATAAAGAGTTGTTTAGTAAGGTTAGAATCTCATCAGCATGCACGACAAAATGTAAAGCTATATATTTTCAGTACAAGCTGGCTTTCGAGCCTTTTATTGTGAACACAAACAGCGATATAGTCGCGTGCCACTGCCTAAAGCATACGCAACGGGGCGATTCTGTTCTTTGAAAGTGGTGTATTCTAAAATATTGTCAAAAATAAACGACAAAAAATCAAGTCTACTAATGATTGACCAGCTGCCCTACCATGAACTCTTATTGCGATCCAAAAACTGAATTGTTCTTCAAATAAGTCAATATAACGCATCAATTTATGTCATTTATTGACGTATTTTCTCTTATCGCGATCCAAAAACTGAACTGTTCTTCAAATACGTCAATATAACGCATAAATTGATGCGTTATATTGACTTATTTGAAGAACAATTCAGTTTTTGGATCGCAATAAGAGTTCATGGTAGGGCAGCTGGTGTCATAATTTGTTATGATTATTTATGTCTGTAATGTCTTGTATAATGTCGCCTTGTATAATGTAGGGTCAGTTAATATCTACTACTTTCTTAGATAATATTGATAACGGTTTGCTAAACCCTTTTGAAACACCTAATAACATATGGCATTTCTTAGTGTTCTCGCCATCTCAGGCGCATGATGACGCGTGCGGATTGTTCGTCAGTTCTCCGAAGCGGTCTGTTGTGAGAGGTGTGCCAATACTTGAGAAGTGGAGACTGTTGACCCGTATTGTTTAGAGTTGTGCTGTGTTTGCATACTTGCCTATTGCCACCGTGCCGTCATCTCGAACACCCATATGAAGAGTTGATGAAAAAAATACTGCGACTTTAAAAATATGTCACCATGAATCATACACATTTATGTTGAAATTCGGAGTCGACGAAATTAATAAGTAGTAACTAGGTCTATTATCATAAGTTGCCCCTTCCAAAAGGTAGTTCCATATAAGAAAGAATGTGTAAGAATTAAGAAACTCCATTCTTACCCCTTTGGAAGACAGAGTATGGCCGCAACACAAAAAAAATTGTGGTAAAACAATTTTCTGAGACGAAAATGCCAAATATCTTACCATATTTTGCACAGCAACGAGATTTAATTCTCTCAGAACTATTATTTTAGTAAGTACCACTCGTATTGTCTAGAAAGCTTTTATCTTTTGACAAGCCTTTTACTTCATCACGTTATAGCTCCAGCCGATGAAAGGCCGGGCTATAAGGAAGCCATAATGCTCAGATCACGAGAGCGCGTACCAGGCGGTCAGGATAGTTGAAGAGCTAACTAACGGTGTGTCGACCCGCCCTCACCTCACGTACATTATACGATCCAAAGCGCGTCTTTATTACAGCCGTGTAAGATCCATTCATCTCGAGTTAAGTAAGGGAAAAGAAAACAACATTTCTTGAGAGTCAAGAATTTTGTAGATGTGTAATTTTCGCAGTAATTTGTAGCTCTCTGAAGCAGCAGTTTCGTGGAGTAATTTTCGCACATTTACAATTTACAAGAATATTTATCTTAGCTTGACTGCTCAGCCAAAAGCAAGTTAGGTTAGCACAATTGGGGTACCGAAACAAAAAACACTGAGCAGTAAGATTTTAAGTATGTCTTTTACTTTATCATACATCCACAAAAGTATCACGACCTCTGACATGCACCTAAATCTGTAAGGACCGCAGCATACCAAACCGTTAATAAGCACGCCACACTATGCACAGTCACGCTAACTGTGCACTTGATTATGAACGACAGTGTACGGATGGTACACTGAGGAATAGCTGTATATGTGTAATAATAAGAGACCTAGCCGTCGTGTTAATGAAGAGCTTGCAATATGCAGAGTCACGGTGAGCATGAGGTCTGGGAAGATAGTGAGGGGAACGTGCCAACAAAAGTGCTTGTCGATTAAATCCAAAAAGAAATTATGTGATTACTATAGTAACTCCTGCTAATAATATGATACCCTTGTGATGAAAGAGATTGGACCCCACGACACAGGGTATCTTAGTGTGGGGTTAGACACATTTCCACATTAGGATACTGTTACTTGAAATCAGGAAAATGTGCCAAAGATTCTTGGCTGAAAAAGGAACCTAAAAGTCACACAATCTCTTATTTTTATTATCACAAACTATTCGTAGCCTTTTCATTGTTTGTTTTTATTGTTTGTGAATTTGACGGCTCAATCTTCAAAACTAGGGCGTTCAAATCAAAATTATGTACTTTTATTGTTACCCAAAGTAGGTCCAAAATAGTGGAAAACTGCTATTTTCGGTAAATAACGGCGCGGGCGTAGTAAGTGAACAGATTGATTCACGTAAGTAGCACAGTTTTTTTTTCTTCTTTTTATGCCTGTCACAATATTGATGTCCGAGTTAGAAGATATTGAATTGTCCAGTCTCGAATACAAGTCATCAACAATATCAACTCAATCCGTCACTCCATCAATAAACTAACTAAGTTCATGTAGATGCTCTTTCAATTCACCATACCACTGTTTTATGAGCAATTTCACCTTTGATTACAAAACCACTGTCTATACTTGCTTGCCAATGTAATAAGCAGCCAGTAGGTAGTTAGTTCGTAGTCATGCCTGCAGTAATGCCTCATGCTAACTTGTGGTTTTGTGTATAGTTCTGGTCACGATCTAGTCCTTGCTATCGGGCGTGCGTATCACTCGGTCACGAGCGTCTATCGAGTTACCGACGGCACTAGAAAAGTAGCCTTTTTGAGCATATACATACTACATCTAGTGCCAATAGCTAATGGCGTTTAGGACACGCATCGTATAGTTGCGCTCCTTCATAAATTATCTGAATATAAAAAAAAACGATAAAACAGTTACAAATCATAAAATCACGAAGGTATAACAGTATGAAATGTTATTTTATAGTGTATTTTGATATTTTTTAAATCACATTCAATAAAACTGATGTGTCTGTTTGGAATGTAAAAATAACAGGTTTTTACTAAATATGAAAATAACACAAAAAAAAATTTTTTTATTAAAAAAAAAAAAATTTTTTTTTGTCTGTGTTTGTTTCGGCTAATCTACAAATCGGCTGGACCGATTTTGACGGGACTTTCACTTGCAGATGTTATAAGGAGTAAAATAGTCTCAAGTACTTTTATTTTAGAATAAGAATTAGGGTACCTACCGTGCAATACATGGCACCACCGACATTCACGCGGACGAAGACCCGTGCATGCATAATCTAATAAAGAAATAAATATGTTGTGTGACATCTTGCTAAAGAATTTGATGTGTTGGAGTAAAGCTTAATTAAGCGCAATTTGATCAAATAGACCCTATATTAATTTCCACGCAATGGTGGGCGTCATTGGGAACATGTAATTGAAAACGCATTGACAAAGGCAGACACAGTGTTTTTAACACATATGTGTGCCTCGAGATACACCTATATCTCGTATTTCTAATTTTCTACACTCGTACATTATATTTTATATAATAAATCAGGTTTTGATCTGTATTTCTTCATTTTTTTTTAAACTTAATTAACTTTTTCCTAATGAACAGATGTTACCGTTTTCAAATGTTGAGTTATCACTTATTAGGTATGCGTAACGGCTCAGCCGAGTGACAGATAGCCTGTGAGTCTGTGAGCCAGGCCGCGTTACTAATTACACATCACATTTACATTTGAGATCGCATCCACGAGGTGCAAGGACCGCGTAATTCGTTATTAAGATGCTAAATTATAATAATTTGCTCGTTAACCGCCGCGTGCTATATTGGGCGTAGCGTCTTCTCTATTTTATCGCTAAGAATTAAAACTATATGCTCAGATGCACGTATTATTTAGATTAAGTATATAAATCTGCATAAAATTCACTGCTCAAAACTTTCCACTTCTGTCTTTGTCCGTAATGCCGCTATTGTTTAAATGTCATTAGCTGTAAACATATCGTGAGCGAGGTGTCGCGGCATCACACGTGTGACCGGTGTGGCGGCTTAACCGTCCATACAGAGATCTATTACACAAAGAAAAACGCATATAATTATCGGATATGCATGATAACTTCCATTCAAAAGCAAGCCAATTAAGAGGTATTCAGCAACGTCAAATTGTCAACGGAATTGGCTGATAGTGCGGCGCGCGCAACTATTCCGCGCAAAAAATGCGCGCTATGCTTTCTACCGTTTCTACTGCACGGATGCCTGCACAGTGTCGTGTGATCTCGCCACATCACTAAACTTTATAGTTTTAATTAAATTTATGCTCCAAGTAGCTCGCTGTAACGGGTTTTGACGTAAAATGGTTATTTTTGTGATTTCTTATTTTATTTAAAAATAATTGGCCGGTAGTTTGGGGCTACTCCGCTTAGGTGATTACTTAGCTATGTAAGTGGTAGCTTATGGAAAAGTTGGAATTGTATAATATCCATAATTTGACTATAAAAACCCGTGGTTTCGTAGGTACTATTCCTAAATTAAAAGCAATTATTATATTTCTCTTTTAACTACCGGAACAATATGAATTAAAAATCAAGCTTGTTCAAGATTACAGAAACATGTAAAATATAGAAAGAGAAGAGCTTTACATGGAACATTTTTTTTATGAGACGCTAATTATCACCATTAATGAGATGAGATAAACATTAACAAATTAATGGCGATATCCAAATCATTAGAGACAATTAGTCAGTCTGTCTATATCATTGTTGCGTATCGTCTGCGGAACTGTCTCCATCAACTAGCAACAACCTACCATGCACCTACCGTCTAAGTACATGTTTAAGTGTAACCGCTGTGTGTGGCATGCAGCTCTCACACCATCGTAATTACACACTAGATACTACCGGTACAGTGTACAAAGGAGATTGGTGTGTTGGCAAGAAATATCTTTACACACACGCAATTAATTGGAAAGAATTTTAAGTACGAGGCACACGATCAGACAATGTCAAAGGCATATGCACACTATAGTGGTTGTTAGCTTAGCTGGCTTAGTAGGTACTTTTCATATAGTCGATGAATCCAAATTAATTATGTAATGTCAGAATAGACTATCTTTTCCGAATGCAACTATCAAGGCCCGCTGGACATGATGAAAAACGCGTGTGCAAAATCACATTTAAATAATTAATTGTCCCTTCCCCTTCTTGACCAGGGGGCAATTTAAGTAACGTTTAGGAATGTTCGCGTTATAATCTTAGTTTCGATCTGTCAAAAATGCCTCTATTTTACTTACATTTTTGACAAGATGTTGACATAGATTGTCCCAAAGTCAAAGCATTTACTTCAATTTTATTAGACCATTTTACAGGCAGATGTTTCTAATGAGTAGAATTGGCCTTCTGTTTTGCATACTTCCCTACTTATATGTCGAGTGCAGTGGTGCATATGACACGAGTGTTTGCGATGATTTGTCGCCAATCCTGTCACTCGTCTGTCAGGCAGCAGAGCGACGCGCCGCGGATAACATCTGTAATTACAGCGCCCGCGCAACTAATGTGCGGCTATGGAGTGCGCAGGCGCGGTCGTGTTACACGCTCCACCACCTCGCCTGTCAATGCGTTTGGATTGATGGTGATGAATAGTTGACGCTTGCATACCGTTATTGTAAGCCTCATTGAATGGAATAGAATTCCTCAATATTTATCGTCTTCTCTCGGGTATCGGTTCAAGCTATACTAGAATAGCTCATGTCTTAGGCAATAAATTAGTCAGTTAGCATGTTTGGTAGCGGGACTTACTGAAATGGGCATATTTAGACGAGACATTGGTTGATGATCCTCGAATTGCCAAGTTGCGGTGCCTGCTTGCCTCCTTATACTAAATCTGGGTTTATTTTTCTAAATTTTATGCAAAAAAAGGTTAATGCATTCCCTGCCAGTCAACCAAAGATAGTGAAAATAACAATAAACCACACAGGCTCATTACATAATAAAGCTTGAGCAGCACTAAGGGATTGCATTTGTTGAGACAACGTTCCACAGCATCTTCCCATGCGCTGTACAGTAATGACAGATCGGTTTGCTGCAGCTACAATATCTTCTAATACGGTATTTCCATCCAGATAAATCGAATTTAGTGGAATATCGAATCGCCTGAGCATGTCCGTTATCCAACAAATAATGGCTGGCAATGCATCTGCGCTGAGAGCCGCTAGCGGTACTGTGCGCGCGCGCCGGTCATAGCCCGATGATAGCGCACGATGCAATATAGGGCTGCCTAATGTCATTCATGTATTGAAAGCATATTTTATTTATATAAAAATGTATATATAATATACACGGTTACTTTTAGGTCGTTCTTAAACCGAAAACCATAAACTCGATCATCAAACTCGAAACGATTGGGACCATTTTTTATCAAAAATAACAATAATAAAAAACAGCTGTTCAGTACACTTTGACGAGTCGAACATAAATGTACTGAATAGCTGTTTTTTTTTTTAATTGTTATTTTTGAAAAAAAAATGGTCCCAATCGTTTCGAGTTTGATGATCGAGTTTATGGCTTTCGGTTTAAGAACGACCTAAAAGTAACCGTGTATAATAGACCAACCACTCGTTTCCAGAAGTTATCGAAATTATTTCATTTTAAATCTACATATTGCAAACATAAGATCAAATTAGTTTTGAATGTTGAATGTACTGTTTTTGCTGGATAATAATTATACAGTAAAAAATCAAAACTAAAATGGTTGTTTTTAACCTACTTCAGAATAAATATGATTTATCCACCTCGTTTGGAGAAACTATCTAACTGGAAGACTGTAAAAGGAAAATTATGGAAACTGTAAAATGTATACAATAGGTAGTAAACACTAATGATGACAACTATTTATAGCAGTTACTTGTTGTTTACAAAAAATAACGGTTATTTAGCATCAACGGTTATTGGTTGTGGGTCGCTTGTTGAGATGTACTTACACAATAAATGTTTTGCATTGTACTGTTCCCATTACTAATGTCAATATATGGAGATCTTCATCAGCTGTGACTATCATTCACAGTCCATAAAAACAAACATACAAAGATAGGCGGGATAAACATAACCCTTTCCTTGCAGTCGGGTAAAAAGGAGAACTTTTTGCGTCATATAAATCTTATCCATCCTAACTAATATTATAAATGCGAAAGTAACTCTGTCTGTCTGTCTGTCTTTCTGTCTGTCTGTCTTTTCTTCACGCCTAAACTACTGAACCGATTTGTGTGAAATTTGGTACAGGGTAAGTGTGAACCCCAACAAAGGACATAGGCTACTTTTTATTCGACTTCGACTTCGTCTGCGTCCGCGATAACCGACATATACGCGGACGAAGTCGCGGGCAAAAGCTAGTAGTCCATATAGTAAGGTTATAAATGCAAAAGTAACTCTGTCTGTCTGTTACGTTTTCAAGACTAAACCACTGAACCGATTTTGATGAAATTTGGAACGGGTTTAGTTTAACCCTAAAGAAAGGTTTCTCTTTGTGTGTGGCTCTGTCTTCTCATGGACGAAATCGCGAAAAATGCTAGTTTTATATGAAGCACTGCCACCCCTAGTGCTCTGTGGCAGTCGTTGCGCACGATCGCCTGTCAGCCGCGCGGCAAATCTTTAACTCACACCCGGGCGCGGGCGGACTGATGCGCTTGCGCTGCTTCCTGGCTTCAAGTTGTACATTACTTTGAACTTTCTGTTCTAACGCTGAGCTTCCGGGTGAACGATACGATAAATCAGAAATTGTTGTGTATTACCGTTATATTGAAGAATTTTGCTGTATTCAAAGACATGATGTCAATGTTAAATCATTTATTTCAATTAGATCATTTACAGGCACTTTTGAATTGTCAAGGAGTCAAGGCTGATTTAGACGGTGCGAGAAATATCGTGCAAGTTGTGGTACATTTCCGTCAATGATCAGTCACTTTTGACATGACAGCCGCGCGGTCCCGCATTGTACGTCAAATCGCACGATATTTCTTGCATCGTCTAAATGAGGCTTCAGTCAGTCAGTCTAGTCAGAAAGTCTAATCTAATTGCTCGTAACGAAGGTAGGTCTATGAAGATGAATAAGCGGCATACGCATATAAGAAGCTGGAATGAAATTTAATGAAATCCGAAGCGACAAGTAAAATAAACAGACTTCAGTAATCCATTTGTATTTAAAAAAATAGTATGTAACATATCTGTACACAACATGCCAGCAATCATTTTGTCATAATATTCTCTCAAAACTAATCTAATTTCCAACGGTCGCGAACCAATTCATTACATTACTATGCACCGCTCAATTACGATCTCCACCCAACCCCCTCGGGGCCACACGTGAAGCGTGATTATACTTACATGACTCGTGAGCCGCATGGGACTAAAGTTTAACGATACTCCTTGCGTTCGAGAGATTGGCCGGAGCCTTGTTGTGATTACTGATGAGTCTCTGTTATGAGTTCAATTATAATATCAAATAATGTGTGAACAGCTGAGAAAACTGTAGTTGTAATAGGTACAGGCAGGATTATGATAATGACAGCCTAATTGAAATCTAACTTTAACTTCTTGTTGAAATTTTCCATACCAGCATTTTCCAAGCCGAACCTTCAGCTTCTTATACAAATGCCGTTGCTATACCTATAGGTTTCCCCTTTAGAATGTTTCTTCATTATAAGAAGCCATGTGACGTTAACAGTATAATAAATATATGCCGTGCTGTGCAAGCGCAGCAATTAAATAGAGAATTAACGACATTAAAGGCATTCGTTATGAAGCCCTAAGTTCTATACCGTTTCGGATTTTTAACGCAGTGTTGACTAACGTATACATATAGTCTGCTCCATACAAGTGCCCCAGTGGTCTCAAGTGCTCCAATAGTCCAACAGGCGGCGAGCTGTCCACTTGAGTGCACGGAGGTCGCCCAGAAAGGTCGAGTGTGTGCATTTGTTCAGCTTAGAATTCGAAGAGGTCTACTTCTGGAAAGGTTTCATGTGGACTAATCCTGATGAATATTTTTGTTGTAAATATGACAAAAGTTAAATAGGCAAGTAAAGTTAGTTAAATGACTAAGTATAGGGCAGGGGCTTATCACTATTTTATAACGGATATTACAGATTTGCCTTGATTGTTACTAAAATTAAACATCGGCCTATATCTGGAAACCACAATAATAATTTTTGTGATTTTATATCCGGAGAAATTATATCTAGGTACTTATTGCTAGTATTTACCTTTTGGCTGGGTAGGTACATATAACATCCCTCATTGAGCTGAAATTCCAAGCGCAATCGTGTCTTAACATGATGTTCTCCATTGTTTCCAGGTGTGGACGTGACGGCGAACCAGGATGAGATCTCCTCGCACGAGACGTTCCAGCTGGAGTTCGACTGGGCAACGCGTCGCTGGTACATCCGCACCATGCAGGACCGCTACTGGACGCTGGAGACCGGCGGCGGCATACAGGCCTCCGGTGACAACAAGTGCGTACACCCGACATGATATTTCTTTGAAATTTGAGGGCACTGTAAAGGGCACTGTGTACTTATAGCAATAAGGTTTATTATTCAATATCATTAATTCCGCATATCATCCTCAGGTCTTCGAACGCTCTGTTCGAGCTGGAGTGGCAGGGCGACGGCGCGGTGGCCTTCCGCGCCAACAACGGCAAGTACCTGATGACCAAGCGCTCCGGACATCTGTACGCCAACGCCGACGCCATCGAGGAGAACTGCAAATATTACTTCTATCTCATCAACAGGTGGGTTACAGGGGTAGAAGATGAAAAAAAAAATGCTTCCACACAAAAACAAGTTCTTAAAAACATATCCTCTTTATGTTTACATGGAGGAAGGAAAATATTAATGAAGCACGAAATTAGCTTGTTGTTGATAGGCAATTATTATTCAGTTATTCTTTAACAATATTATATTGAACCAGAAACAATATGTACATGACGAGGAAATACTTATCATTCAGTAACTACAAAAACACAATTTTATTACTGTAATATAATAAAGTGGAACCAGACAATAACAAACACTAAAAATAGTTAGTGTTAGGTACACTTATAATTATGATTGGTGTGTTTTGTTCAGTAGGTTAATAAGTATTGTTTGCAGGCCTATCCTGGTGCTGAAGTGCGAGCAGGGCTTCGTGGGGCCCAAGGGCGTGCGGCTGGAGTGCAACAAGGCTAACTACGAGACCATACAGGTCATCCGCGGGCCCAAGGGCGCTGTCTACTTCAAAGGTAAGCTACGAGTATAACGCGCGAAAAAGTAACATGCGGTAATAAATAAAAATTCTTCCTATTTAGACTGGGCGAGTCTTCAGTAGTTTTATTTGCAGAGGCACTGTATCAAAGTCAGACTGTCAAATGACCTGAATTTCCTATTTTAGGACAGCTAAAAACATTAGTTAGCAGCTAAAAGTATATCTTGTGACTTCTTCAAGTTTAATTAGCGAGTCAAAATAAGCAAGTACTTTTAGCCAGTGTAAGTATTCACCACGATCTACATTGCTACCCCCTAATTCCAGGACAAAACGGCAAATACTGGCACGCGGACAGTGAGTCGGTGTCGTGCGACGCGGACTCCCCTCAGGGCTTCCACCTGGAGCTGCGCGAGCCGACGCGCCTCGCCATCCGCGGCGCGCAGGGGGGCGACTACCTCGCCGCCGCCAAGAACGGGAACTTCCGCCTCGCCGGGCCCGACCTCAGCAGCGCCACGCACTGGGAGTACTAAACACCATGTCGTTACTATTAGGGGATCCTTTTGACAACACACCATCATCATACTGCTGCCCGAACTGGACAGCAGATCGTCCTAAACTAGTGACCAGTGCGCGCAGATTGGCCTAAGATGGCTAATTTACAAGCCTTTAGTTTGAGGCAGTCATTCATCATCATTTCATCAATTCATACAAACGTTCAAAAGGGTCTCTCATACAAATCCTATTCGCAATACTCTTCCATTATCATGTGCACGTCTTGTTCACGACGCAGCGCTCGCTGCAGATTGGCGTGGGACTTAATTTCATATCGAGAATGTCAACTCTGAGGGTGCGCGCTTTTACTGACGCCATTTTAGTTTTCCTTTAGCCGCCATCTTGTCGAAGTGTGGCGGCGACGAACGACCCAATCAGCCAATTCTGAGACGGAATCCGCTGCCAATGGTTTATATTAAATTATTATAAAAAGGGAATGTTAGTCAATGCCTCTGCATTGATGATACACATTTCGTACTAAAAAAAAAACAAACCTATAATGCGTCAAGACAAGGCGCGCCCTGTTTTGCATTTAGTACGATTAAGATGAGTGTCGCGCGGTATAGCGCGAATGTGATCATAATGAAAATATCGCTTCACTTATTATTGTAATCATAGATTATTTTTCTTATAACTGGTAGATCTGCCGTCACGTTGCTTATGTCGAATTATTTTTATATTTAATATTTTGTGACAGTCACTCGTATCGCTTGAATTATTTATTCTAGATTGTATGATTATATAAATTTAGTACGGAAGACATTCTGAAATTTTTCGAAAAATATTTATTGGATATTGTAGTGTCTAGTCGATGGTTTTTATACAATTTTTTATCAGCCCCCAGTACTGTACTACCGTCGCTTCCTGTAGGTTAGTGAAATGTTAACATCGTGAGACTGATGCCTACAAACAGCACATAACTGCAGTAACACTGTACCGTAATTAATTTAAGTTAAAACAGGGATTGACGCAATACCAGACGAGTGCCCGGCGCTGCCCTCGCCTCACACGATGTACCCGTACATGCTCAATATAACAGTCTGGCAACGTTAACTCTGCATAACACTATCACAAATTACTGATAATAAATCAATATCAAGATTGCACACGAGTGCAATCTACTAATTAAGAAGTAATATATAAACATAATAAATTCATGAATAAGGCGACTATTACGTTGTGCATAGTTAAGTTGACAGACTCAAATATTTTCTACACAAAGGTGAACAAACTACAAACATCGTAGTAAACTTGCCACTTTTAAGTCGGAAACACACTTACGTGTCGTGGCGTGTCGTGACGCGCCAGAAGCATATCGGTTTCATACATTTAACAGAACGCGTTGCGACACGACACGACACGCAAATATGTCCCTAACCGTATTAAATGTATGAAACCGATATGCTTCTGGCGCGTCACGACACGCCACGACACGTAAGTGTGTTTCCGACTTTAGTCGTGACATGTCGCCAGTGTGTAGGAGGTGTACTTTGCACTGAGTCTGGCTTCTAATTAATGAACATGTAAGGTAGGTAAGTTATTGTAAGTTATCACGTTAGGGTAAGCTTGATCCGCTCCCAACTATATAATCGTCCATTCCATGCTTTTAGAATTACGACATGGGAAATAAACCATTTTTTTATTATTTTTTTACATGAAAAAAACGGAGATTTTTGTAACTGGTGCATAGTCTTGTATATAAACGATTTCCAATTGCGTATAAGTCTGTACTAACGAAAACGTTTGGGAAGCGTTGACTCCTTTTTATAATGAACAAAACGATAAATATGATTTTTTTTATTGAGGGTATTTTGTATGCAATGCTGTTTCTGAAATATTTGTACGATAACGTCTTTGTAAACTATTAATAAATAAATTATAATCATATTGTAACATTGTGTTTTATTTCTTTTTTGTTGTGTTCTACACTACATGTACCTAATATAGCTTATTGCATGTATCCTGTACTGCTCTACTGCAGTAATGAGTTTTCTGGAGGGTGTTACCGGCTCTGTTAAATGAATACACGTGTACCGATGTATTGAAAAACTTATATATTTTAATTAAATAGTTACATTAATCTTTACAGTTTCTCCCTAGCTAGTGACACGTTGAATTAGCATCGATGCATTTAATGGTCAGGAAATAATATTAAAAATAATAATTTATCTAAATAACGGATAAACAATAACCACATCAACCTGCCAGTTAATAAGCGAAAAAAAAAAAACAAACGTTAAATATGTTGCCAGCGCGAAAAACCGTTGGAAAAACTGCAGTCATTATCAAATGGATATTATCATAATTATTATTTATGTATAAATGCGATTACTTATCTGGCAAGGAGTCGTGTGTGCTCCGCGCATGGCAACACAGTTAGCGTGTTAACTAATCGTACATAATTTATCTAATACGTTGAATACTAAAGAGGATAGCAAATTATAACATACATATTGATAGTTCAGCTCATTACTGTAAAGTGGAATAATTAGTACGTTACAAACGCACTTACGAACTCGATACGAACAGAAGCTCAAATCAAAATGTAAAACAAGCTGCTGCCTCCCAGTATTTTTGCAAAAAAAGGTTATTACTGTACAGTCAACTTAGATTTGTTATGAACAACACATAGAATTTAATTTATTCAAGTAACATCAAACATTTAGGTCAGTTTTTTACCTCCCAATGGAATAAAAAATAAAAATGTATTACATACAGACATAATGTATCTCCACTCCCGGGGCTTATAAACCGAGATACCCGGTCTTTTTTTAAAGGTCTATTAGATACTTTTTAAACGGTCATCAATTCAAATTTAGAACAATAGTGACAACAAAATGATGGTAAATGTCGGCTAAAAACTGCATACCTAGTTTATCTTTAACTCATCATTATTTTGATGTTTTATGTGACACAAAAATACATAAAAAATGCACAGGGTGGCTCGACTTATGAGTCCGGGAGCGTACTAGATGTTTCGAAAATCAGTCAAATGTATAAATATATTTTTTTTATAACTTGTCAATTTTGTAAATAAAATGCAGTAATAGTAATCAACATATTTTCTATGACAAAATAACATGAAGTATTTCCATTTGAAATCGTATATGTTTAAGCTTGATCTCCTTTTGAGGTAAGCAGACCTCAAGAGGGAACTCTTGAAGGCAATGTTGTGACTTTAAGTAATCTAAATAAAAGGTATGGTCAGATATCATTGATCATGGGTGTAACTAGATAGAGGCTTATAACCTAGAGGCTCAACAATCGTTAATAACTATGTTAGTATGATTGGACAAAGTTATAATACTAGTAGGGTATCCAGGCTTCGCCACCCAGCTTCTCTAATGTTATCCCGAATAACACCCATCCCGTTCCCTTATTTTAATGACTACCTTACGAGAAACCAGCGAGTTACCCCCATGACCGTGATTACAAGAGAAGGGGGAGAAGAGAAGTGGAGGGCGACGTACAATACAATTACTGTAATACAAAACTTTACTAAGGCACGAACAACAACTTGTCACCTTAAGCGCAGGCCACACCGCCAGCTAGCGGGCGGGCGGGCTAAGCGGGCGGGCGAAGCGAACGAAGGAAACTATACAAACTACGCGAAATATTGGCGAGCTAAACTATGGGGTTCACACCGAAAACTACGGACAGACGAGCGACGGATATTTCGTTAGCTTAGCTCGTTAGGTTAGTCGGTAGCTCGCGGTGTGAACCGAAGTATGTAAAGAGGTGAAACGATGTTCGTCCGCCTAGCCCGCCCGCCCGCTAGCTGGGAATCGTCGGATATTTCGTTAGCTTAGCTCGTTAGGTTAGTCGGTAGCTCGCGGTGTGAACCGAAGTATGTAAAGAGGTGAAACGATGTTCGCCCGCTTAGCCCGCCCGCCCGCTAGCTGGCGGTGTGGCCTGCGCTTTAGTCGTCGCGACGACGTCTCGCGCCAGTTTCACAGAATGAGATTCCCTATACTTTGCTTGTACAGGAAGAATTGAATCGTGAGAGAATATGTGACCAAAATCATAGCATGATAACACGACAATGTGTGATAACGTTTACTCAAGCCCCAAGTAATGAGACAACACAATTGATTGTCTATTGATTTTAAATAATCAATCTGTCATACCGGTATGACAGCCGGACCTTGTAAACAATAATTATGTGCAATCACTCTGTGAAACTCGCCGAGAACCTTACCAAAACCCTTAACACCCGAGTAAGTTTGGGGCCCGAGCAGCGGAGATGCTCATAGCCAACACTTCATACCTTTTGAACGCCAATGTCGGCTATAGCCGACATGAGCAAGCGTGCCCTGTGCGCCAACGACGGCTATACTCGACAAAAAACAGGTCGCAGAAAAATACAAAATAAACCTATTAAATCATTACTTTTATGTATTTTATTGATACACCTTGAAAGCTGATTTTCGGGCTTGGCGTACAGGGCATAGGAATACCGATATGGCGTGGCGGTGAAAAGGTTAAAATGTTTCTTCGTAATTTAAGTTTTTCATTTTTACAATTATGTTGAGGACATTGCGATTTGAATTTGGTTCAGATACATATTCTATTTTTATTACCTACGAGCATCGCCACAGTACACGTCAAGTTGAGACTCGCTGATATACAATAATATACATGTTCCGACAATATTCTATAATAATAATAATAATAATAATTTTTATTTGCTGCAAAATGTGGTAAATACATTTGATGGTAAACATAGTTCGCAAACACTACGGAATATTCTCAAATACTTGTGTATAATACCGTTGTGTGTATAGACCCCAAACTCGAGTCTATTGACGCTACTTCTCTATGCTACGGTCTGTTCTTCTGCATGTTTGTATGTGCACTCTATTACTTAGTCATTACAGCCTAGCCCTCGCGAATCTGATCTAACCAGACTCGTCCGAATAGTACATGTAGACATTATAATTATGTAGATTACAGTTAATTTTATTGCTTATTTATTTGCGTTCAGAGTTCTTAACATATAATTTATATCTCTTTAAGACCATTTTGACACCCAGCCCTTATGATAAATACATAAAGCACGAAAACACTATCATTTTATTTACTATATTTCATTCATTTGGAATCCGTACATTATCGAAGTATGAAATAATCAGACATTTGTACAATATAAAATTACAAATAATTTCCTATTAATTACATCTATTTACGATATTTGCACACACAAACATACAGAATCGTCAGCTACATATAAACGACAGCTCACAGCATTATCCAGTCTATTAATAAAAAACATTTCATTTTACATTATGTATACTGCGTTTAGTTATTGGGTATCGACACATCGACGCTAACATAACATAATAGTCTCTTGCAAACAAAAGCAAAAATATTCGTGACGTATTTTTCGAAATGTTTTTTTCTATTCATTTATTATTATATTATATTTCTAATAAATCGTCATTCATTTTAAATACATTGTTTTATTAAACAAAATCATCTTTGTTTTTTGTCTTGTCAATAAAAGTACGCCGAGTGCGTCGACACCCGAGTCTTCTACCTACCACCATATTGAGTCCACATTATTATTAAAACATAATTTGACATGATTATACCACACACCGTTTGCGTAAATGAGTTATTACAACAAATACAATTAATATACATACATTTTATTGGTAATCAAAATTGGTGTATAGGACATTATAAAAGAAACAGAAATACTAATTCCGTACAAGCGCAGACTGAGGAATAAACTATTGTTCGTTACGACTACACGGTGCACGTCACTGTGGGCGATGACGTCACTCGGGTTCACAACAGACGAGCGGCGAGCGAGCTCACGCGCGAAGCGTACAGTTTATGATTTGGTCAAGTACACGTAGTCGTGAAAGTAGAACAGTTTGTGAGGGCGGGCGGGCGCGCACGTGGCCTGGCCGGCGCCGTGCGGCCCGGGCCCAAAGCCCAGCAGCCCGGGCCCGGTGCCCTGCGGCCCGTGCCCGGCGCCCTGCGGCCCGCCGGCGCCCGATGCGGGCCGCGCGTACGGCGTCGGCCGGGCGGAGCGGTCCCGCCATGCCCCGCGTTACCTTGTACCCTGCCAATAAAATTACAAACGGATATTTATAAGACATGAAATCAACGTTCCAGCGTTTTGAATGGAGACGAACTGAATATTTGAATTTATGGTCAAGTTTTTACAATGCTATCTGCTCAGATAATAATTGTTTTACCTGTGTGGTGAGCGGCTAGGAGAGGAACGGATTGGGCGTGTGACGCGTGTGCGGCGGCGACCACGGCGACGTAGACCGCGGGGCAGCCACGGGGGCCACAGGGGCCCAAGGATCCGCGCCATTACCCAGGCCGCCTGCCAGGGGGCCCACAGGCGCGGCGCCGAGCGGCCCAGACATGGGCACCGGGGCCGCCGCGCCGAATGAAGGAGATGCCGTGCCGAAGTTAAGACCCGTTAGACCCATCTGCTGCTGTTTTAGCTCGTTCATTGTTAGTCGTGCCTGAAGTAGAGATATTATCATGAGTTATGTCAGTTCACAAACTTGTAAGTGTAATACCGAGATCAAAGTATTATCACATCAGGGATATCTTTCATGTATCTCTTAACTAAATACGTCAGATCAAATTATAAAATATATTTTTTTCCTAATATCTCACACTCGCTTATTGTGGGTACCTTTACACAGTTATGATAATATTCTGCAGTTGAGGACAATATTTCTAACGCTACATTAAAATAACGAATGTCTTAGAAAATCATGTAGTTCAAGTACATAGATCATTCTATAGCACGTGTTCAGCAATGTATTAGTAGTATCGTCACCGGCTGCGGCTGCGCGAACATCTGCATGGGGCGCGGCGGGGGCGCGGGCTCGTGCGCGAAGGGGTTGGGCGCGGGCGGCTCGGCCGCGGGCGCCGGCTGCAGCAGGCGGTCCAGGTTCACCAGCGAAGAGTTCTCGCCGAGGAACGCCGACGGAGACTTTTTAATGGCGCCCAAACTGCCTACTAGCGGCGACGATGGCTTTGGTGTTAAGTTGTCGCCTGGAGAACAGATAATATTGCCGGATTGGTAGTTATCATAAGTTTTTACTAAAATGCCTTAATTGGTTATCATGACATTGCGAGCATTTCTTAGACATGAAAAGGATTAGTTTTCATTGGATTTTACACAATACTTTAAGGATGGTCAAATGGGTATGATCCTGACAAGCCAAAGTGGTATAACGTTGCAAAATAATATTTATGAAACAGTTAAGTTTTATGCTGTCTGTCACTTTGAATATTATGTTGTTGTTAATGTGTATGCTTTGATTGATGTTTGAATATTCGTGGATACAAAAATGCGGCACGAAATTCAATGACTACTACGATAAACCAAGTCTAGGTCATACATTATGTGCTAGGTCGCCCTTACCTAACGCGGTGAGGTCGAAGGGGTCTGACTCAGCATTGTTGTTGTGGTTGGTGCGCGGCCGCTGCGACAGCGCGTCGAACTGCTCCAGCTCGGACGACGACGGAGATGACAGCACGGACACAGGAGACTTGCCCTGAAAACACAATTTTGTGACGTCAAAGTCTAGAAAACTAGCTGCACAGTCACGTTCTCAAAAGCATTTTTCTGCATTAAAAATTACCCTTTATTACTTGGAAATGTGATAGCTTGTTATCAATTAATTACTTTTAGTAATCAGATTACTATTTTAAGAAATTACGTTTTACAAAAATAAAGCAACTTAGCTTACCGTTTATAATATTAGCAAAGATTATTATTAATAAGAGCTAATCGCACGCGTGTCGACGTGTCTTTTGTATATATTTTTAAAATATAAAGTTCATTCTAGCAAATAAATGACATTTATTATGAAAATTAGTAAAAAAATAACAGTTTCAAGCGTTTTTTTAGCTACATGAGTTTAGTTTTTCCTAGCCTAACTTTGAAAGAACACAAGAAAATATCAGAAGACAAAATCTCTTTTAAAGTTCATACAGTTTCTTGTATTATATTTTAACTTTCATCATAGCATTACATACAGTTCTAGCTTTACTGAGACAACTCCCTTTGTATATCTTACCATTGCGTCGGAAAATATACCAAAATCCATCTGTGAAGACTGATAGAACAAAATAATGTCGAATTTAGTATGACATCTAAAAAAAAAAAGGACCAATATCCTATTAGTATTTGGTAGGCACCATTTGTCAGATAACCTATCAAGTGTCATATATAACACTAATGATTGATTTCGAATAAAGCATAAGCGAATGCCATCAATTTCGGTTCTGTGGATAGTTTTACAGCAATAACGGCGAAATTCTCGCCTTTAAGTCTTATGCTATCTTTGTTAAGGCGTATTGTAACGACAGAGACAAAAAGAACTAGAATACTTACATGCATTCCTGCGACAGGGGCCCAAGGGTCGGGAGGTGCGGCTGCAGGGGCCCAGGGATCTTTCGCCGGACTACCCACCGCCGACCACGCGTCTGATGATGTCTCCTGTAATTGTTAGTGATTAATTAATTAATTGGTAAGAATATAATTAAGTTTCTCATTACTAAACAACTACAAAAAACTTTTATATGTTTTTTGGCGTATTATTCAATAGAGGAAATTAGTATACAGGGTATTACTTATAGGGTATGTTATGTTAACGTTACCTGTGCAGGGAAATGGGAACACAAGTGCAAGCAAAAATGTCTTTGTTTTTGCAAAATTCTTATTACCACATAGCGTACCATACAGTTTATTTACTTAGCTACATACATAGCATAGCTTTACTATGACAATTTCATCTAAATATCTTACCATTGAATCGGTAAATATACCGAATTCTGACTGCATTAAAATGAAAATGACAAAATTAAGATTTACAAAATAATACTACCTCAAACGCTGCAACTTTGCCATGATGCCCATCTTTGCCTTCCTTGTTTCAAAGCACGACGCGCGACGTTTATTGGTGATAACACGGCGTCCACCCGTGGACCACCTGTCGACAGGTGGACGCCGCGTTGTCACCAATAAACGTCGCGTATCGTGCGTTGAAACAAGGAAGGCAAAGATGGGCATCATGGCAAAGTTACAGCGTTTGACCGGTACTAAATTGCTGTTTGCATCAGAATCTTTGCTTTTATGAAATATTTTGTCTCGAAATAGTTAATAATTATAAATATGACAACATATTTTTATATGAAGCTATAGTTTTTACATCATTATTACGTAGTGGTGGTTGGTCACTTTTACGACAACTCTAGTTGTCGTGAAAGTGAGGGAATTTAAAAGGAATAAAAAATTGGAATTGAGTCTACTCAATTCCAATTTTTTATTCCTTTTAAATTTTGAGGTATAAGAGTACCTTTTAATGCCTATTTTTGACAGGCAGAAATTATCAATATTTCTAGTGTGAGTTACACAGAATAAAATGACTATGAATAAATTAGACTTATTAGTAAAAGATATTTACCGGTCGCGGTTGCTCATGTCTCCCCCAGGGGTCGGCTAGCGGCGGCGCGGCCCCGGCGGGCGGGCTGCTCAGGTTCACGTCCAACAAGTCCAGCAAGTGAGACTGTTGCTGCGACGACTGGCCCTTCTTGGGGGGCGGGAGACCGTCCGTCGTCCTGAGGAAGATACATTTCATTAGTTAAGTTGACCGTGGCTGTTACGGGTAGGTGTGGAAAGGGAAGGGACCCCTCTGTGGTTTTTACTCCGGAGTCTGTCAGATTACTCCGCCCCATGAGCGGGATACATCCAAGAGGATATTCCACACCGCAACAAAAAAAAAGGTGTAGATTGATCTCAAGATGCGTGGATACCGTGGTCTCTTCATGAAGGTCTTCTGCCAAATCATAAGATCTAACTACAAACTACCTTATGATTAATCCTCTTCACTACTACGGCTATTACCAAGCTACATCATCCTACAACAAACTCCTACTAGTGACGTGTTCGGCACTGACTGTATTACATTCGGTCTGAGACACTCCATGCACCCGTAGAACCAGCAGCGCGGCGTGGTGTCTGCAGGGGCCGACCACTTGGGGCCCGAGCTCTTGTCTCCCGCCGACCAGTTCGGCCCAACGTTTCGCTTGACACTGGACCAGATTGGAAGCGTGGTCGTGTTCACAATGGTCCAATCTGGTGCGGTTGGCGCGCGCCGCTTGTATGTATTGAGACGGACTACTTCTTCGCGGAGGTACGCTTCTAGTCTGGAGAGGATGGGATGGGTTTCACATAAGGAGGAATTGGAAAGTGGTAGGCCTGTGTGTGGTGCAGGGAGGACAAATAGATTTGGGCATCAGCTGGGAAAAGTGGACCTCGGCTTCCTAAAAATCACCATGACATGCAATTTCCGCCATAGTTGCACAAAAGGGCGGTCTTAAGGTTAATTTATTGATAGATTAAACAAGATATGTAGTTCAGTTTATTGTCAAGGGTGTTCCTAATGAGTAAGCGGAGCTGCCTCGCACTGGTGCTACTCACTGGAAGTCCTGCTGCGACTGGCTGATGGCGAGCTGCAGCCGCACGTCGTCGGAGCGGCGCCGCCTCTCCTCGCGCTCGGCCTCCTCGCGCGACATGGCGAGCGCCAGTTGCAGCTGTAGTTCTTCCTCGCCGGCTGTTAGCGGTCGCGCTAGTTCGGCTTCCCGACCACCGCCCGACCACTCCGCCGAATCGCCACTTAGCTGTAATTCATTATGTTTTTGTTATAGCATGTTTTACAAAATGAAAACTGAATTTCCAGTACTACGGGAATATGGCAATTAGGAAAATGTTTGGTCCGCATTGGTGTATTGGTGTAAAGCGTGATTATTAAATTAGTGATGAAGGTAAAGGTCTCACCGCAGGGTAGGTGGGGCTGGACGTGGCGTCTAGCGCGCCGTCACTGCCGAACTGAAAGGGACACAACAGCTGGGTTAGGTTAACGGAAGATATTGAAAGTTAACACATGATAGTGACAGACGGTGTGAAATATGGTTTGTGAGTATAATATTTTAAATTAAACCAGATATCAATTTCAAAAAACAAAATGGTGATAATAATGTCCACGGCCATTAGGAAGTGTAATAAATGAGATGAAAAAGATCGTGATTAAAAAGAAAAGATCAAAGCATTTCTAACTAAGAGGTTTAAAACAAACAAGATATATACAATTAAAAGAAAACCAACATTTTAAAGAAGTTATGAAAAGACAACTATTTTTGAAGCATGTCTCTGCTACTCCCTCTGACCCTCAACAAAGCTCTTTTTTATGAAACCCCACATCAAATGATTATAAAGGCACTGCAATAAAAATTAGAACAATAACTTTTATTACAAGTATTTTCTAAGTGATACCTACTTACTATTTCACTGTTTTATTAAAGTATTTTTTTAATAAATGTTATATCGCAGAGCCTTGGTGCCTTTTTAAGGGTACTCAGTTTAAAAATCGCTGCTCTATACTATGCCTAGGGCCGAAAATTATCAGCCTGAGATAGAACGTGTAGAGAGATAATCTTCCGGAGCTACTCACCGCGGGGTAGGTAGGACTGCTGGGCGTGTCCAACGCGCCGTCGCTGCCGAACGCGCTCGCACTCTGCGCAAACCGTTGCTTGGCCTTCAGCGCTCGCGCTCGCTCGTTCTTTAACCTCTCATCGTCTTTCAAGAGGTTTACTAGTGACTTTGCCTTCTCGCGGACGTTTAGACCTGGAACGAAATGCGTCAGTTGATTGAGAAAAGTATGATGAAGCTCCAACCCGAAAATTGATATTAACGTTAATTTGATATTCCATCATTACTACCAATGTGCATTGCAACAAATTAAATAATTTCTATTTAATATAATTAAATAATATTTCCAATTTACTTCAAAATGGGCTGCTATTTCCGTTGATGATTTTGGAATAAGAAAATGAAAGTCGCCTTAGCCTGGCTTCCGAAGAGAGAACTTAAATCAAACTTCATAAGTCTATTACGCTGGTATAATACCTCGGTCGTGTTCACAGGCTTCGAGTGCGGCCCACTTTTTATAACACACTTATTTCTACTTTAAAATGATGTACAACTGTACGGGATAAATGTTAATGCTCAACTGGTAAATAATCTGAGCAGAGAGCTTTAGCATCCCACATCGCTATCATCTGTCACAGGAATAACAAACATAATATGTGCTTCCCTACAGTGCAATATTTATAGTGCATAATATTGGACCGAGACAAACGACTATTTCTCATTACTTTATAATCTATTCTAAGCTCCCAAACTTATGGGACGTAAGTACATTGAACTGTTACTGCGGAATAGTAACGTAGCACACATTTAGTATATTGAGTGAATTTAATTACTGAATGTGTGTTGGCTTGTTTTGACTAGATTGAGGGTTTAAATTGTTTTAGCTAGCAATCAAACTAAGTTCGTTTACTATCCCAATTAGTCAATTAATTAATTGTACCACACAACCACAGGTTTACAACCCCTGCTCTTATCACACCAGCAGATAACGCAACGCCTACAATCCTACATATCATTAACATTCTGCACATGGTACCTGTTATTAATAAATTAGTCGCAACATTGCTAAACCACGGTTGATGGGTGTCGTAACCCATTAGCATGGGCTCGGGGCCGCTTATGATGTGGCAAGGATGCTTTGAACATGGATGTGGTGTGTTTAAGAGTTGAAAGTACAGCTCATGTAACATCCGATGGTGGGATTTTGTAATATCATTTATTTTTATTCGTTTAAATAGCTTTTGCTCGCGAGTTTATCCGCGTGGTTGTCAAGTAGGTATACCATAAAACATATCTTATGACACTCTACAATAGTGTAGCTTTTATCAGTGAAATAATTTCTGTAATCGGACCTGCACTTCTAGTTTTATTTTCTCTTTGTATAGAGTAGAATAAAACATTGAAGAAAAACGGCTTGACGTAAAACCAAAAATTCGAGAACATGAGTCGACCACTGACACGCAGTGGGGTCCGCGCAGGTCTTAAAGAGGAGGTCATTACAGCAGTGGCAACATTATATACCGATTACGTTTTGTATAAAATCTCCTAATTGTGTCACATTATGATGACAAGATGGATAACTGTTTTAAAGATCTACGCTCAGGAAGAACTCCAGCAAGCAGTAAACAATTCTTTACGTTTAGGCAGAATTTCTATTAAAAGCCTTCGGCACATCAAGTTTAAAGACCAATATTATAATTCACAAGATAATCCATAAAAGACCAAAAATCTTACCCTGATCTTTCCCCTCCTCCATATACTGGAAATCTTTCAACGTATGTATCGCAAATATGTTCTCTTTGCACTGCATCGCCACTTTCTCACTGCCAGTCTTGATGAGGTACTCCATAAGGACCAGCGCCTTGTACACGTGCCGCCAGTTCTTGCCGTGGTCGTTGAGGCGCTTCCAGATCATTTGCATGATCTCTGTGAAGGCCATCACGTTGTACGTGAGGTCGGCGATCTCCGCCATCAATGTACTGGAAGGGCCCCATGGATCGTTTGATGTTGCCTCGCGCACTTTTACCTGAAAATGAAGATTGATTGGTTTTGTATGAGAGTAGTAAATCTGGTCCTTAAGTCCGAAAATTCGCACATAGAAAAAACAGTATAGCGCGGACTTGTGAAATAAATATTTTCCAGTTTATTTTACTGTATGTATGGCGTAGATACTAACTCTAACTAACAATTGTGACAAGACACCCGTAAAGTGCGCTTTAATATTTTGTAAATTGTTTAACAAATATTAAAACATTTAATATTTGTAATCCTTTCTCTAGAGAGAGGACTATATTCGCAGAGGCGATCACCCTTTGCTAAAACTTGACCATACCTGGGCATCGGAATAGTTGTGCGCGAGGTTTTTAATATTTCTTCGTAACCCCGCCACGTTTACTTGCATTTCGTCCCGGCCGCGGGGCATCTGAAACACAAACATGTTACATGAATACTGAGCTAATTTTACTAAAAATAACTTGCATGCTCATTCGGAAAAAATAAAATGATGAAAAATGCAAAGGATTTTTAAATGATAATTGATCAATTGAGATCTTTGTCATTCCTGTTCTTGCTTAAATGAAATAAGCGCTATTTATTCCCAAGAAGTTTACAATTATATGTAATGGTTTTGACCCTTGTTACATAATAATAAATGGCAACTGAAAGCTAAGTTTTATATTTATTTTCTTTTTTATCTATTTATTAACGTTACAACTGGCGAAATGTGGGTGTACTAATGGGTACACCTCTGCCTAACCCTTCGGGAATAACAGGCGTGATGTTATGTTAACGTTACAAAGGCGCAATAAAACTTTTAGATAGCAAAGACATTGTCTGGCACTTCTTGTGCACTTTTTAATGTTGATCTTATAAACAAAGAGATTGTTTATCTGCAAATATTGATAAACGTTCTTTATCGTGCAAAATACTTGTGACACAGATAAAGTTGACAAATGATATTTCGTAAACAATAAACATCACATTATAATGCTAATCTCCATAATCGTTATTATTAACTTCTATTTCATAAAAATAACAAGTTTTTATGAAAGTGTAAGTGTAAAAAAGATACTGTCTGGTAGGCGAAGGGAAAAGAAAAAAATCTATATGCATTTGAAAATAGAACACTGCGCATGAAGTGAGAGTGATTAAGATCATGCAGTACCACAGAACATTGAATGCAATGTACAATAAATTCTTGGTGACGTAGTAACTTGTGCAAATCCCAAGCATTAGTAACGTCTTTGGGACCGCAATGGTGAGGTAATAATCACAATATTTTTTCCTTTACGTTGCTAAGGTTATACGATAGTCCTACTTAAAAAATAAATACCGATATAAGCCTAATATTACGTTTTGGGCGCACGTTAATAAATTACTTTTTTTTTTCCACAGTACTTAAAACTTAATATGATTTTAATAAATTATTTTGACAGACCTTTTCTACATAGCGCATTGGCGGTAAACTGACAGTGGTTCATAAAACAATAATAATGTCAAGGTTTTACACTACTTTACAGACCAAAAGCAAGCATCTGACTGACGGAAGAGTATCCCATAATTCTTAGAAAAACCATGGCATACGTAAATGCATGACGCAAAATGCTCAGCTGACCTTTGCAACGCTATACTAGCTGCACTTGATTGAAGATGTCTTTTGTCCTTATCATTACATATCATCAACTCAATAAAACTTGTAGCATTTTGATTTACTCCTATTGACTCAATCGAGATAAAGGCCACAGGCTTCCATATTGAGATTTGTATTTCGTATTTATTTATTAAGGAAAACTTGACATATTTGTTGTTTAAATTCAAGGAAAACTGTAACTGTGCAATGAGAAATAACCCGTGTTGTTTGTAGAATATATTTGGAATTTGTTTTTGAAACCGTATATTTTGCCAATATTTTTTATATTTGTGAATATAGGAATGCGACATTAACAAAGGCTGTTATGTTCAGAGTTCATATCCATAGGAGCAGCTGACAGTTTTTTGTTACTTAGAAACATCTTTAGTAAATTCTTGTTTAAGTAACAGCTGTCGCATTGACCCTCCTCATATTAACGACGGTAATAAGTCTCTAAAATTGTGTTTTTTTTTGTTTGTATCTTACTCCTAAATTTCAAATGACAAAGCATGTCACCTCCATTCACAGTGAACGAACAAGTACATGTACATAACACATGTATGTTTTCAATACCCACGAGGACACTGACACGGCAGCCATCTAATTGACTTCCAACTATTTACGGGCGCGCACTAATTGGATACAAACCGGCGTGACACCAACTATTTTCAAACATACAGACGTACATACATATCACTACTGACTTGTGTACTAATCATACTTATGTGGCGTATGGCCGAGCCGAGTACTTGGATCGGTAAGTGATTGTGCTAATGGATATTGCTAATAAACGTCTTCTTTATCGTACTGAAACGACCAATATTCAACTTTGAACATCCCTAATCGATGGAGGTGGGGACGCAGTAAATGCTATCAGCGTCTGGCAGACATATTGCTGATGGTTGCGTAAGGATTTTATTAGCATGGAGGAATGCTGCTGACATTTGATATATTCCCATGCTCACTTTTATGAGGCTCATCAAAAGAAAGAAAAGGCAGCATCTTTGGAAACCAAACGTTAATTTGCATTTTCGAGCATCCGCGTTGATGTTGCAAGTTTAAACTATTAAACTTTATGAAAAAGTGCATCAACATTCATTAACAAAGAAGAAAACTCTTTTATTTCTGCTAAGTAGGTACTCGGCACATAAAAGTGACACAAAGAACATTATTCCCAATCGACCAAACTTGGCAGGACATTGGTCCTTGTTTTTGAGCGTCAAAGGACCAACATTGATCTTCATTTGTTACATACAATGGTTGTTATTTTGGACGCTATATGCCTCGTAAACATGTGACGCTTTGGTACAATATATATTTTTATCTGCGGCGATTGACCCGACGTACAAAGACATTTTGGTTAATGTTTACTTTGAGGATTTGTTTGAATTACCGTGATAATTTCATGATAAGTATATTAGTGCGCCGGCAGTGTGCAGCACAGAGGCACGATTTGGAGTAGCAAGGAATAGAAAAAAATGCTATGTAAAAAGTATGACATTAATTAACATGGGAAAAATAAATGACTTTATACAAATTGTATTGGTATTGGGAATTATATTTAATCGTATACTAATAGATTAACATTAGGCACCACGACGTCGGAGATATGTATCGATTATGACCTTAATAGCCATTTCTTTCTAAAACTTCACAACCCACAACATGGGCTGAATAGACTATAAGACCAAATAATGTAACATGTGAAACCACTGATTATATTTGCCCTATATAATTGTGAATAAATGAATTTAAATTATGCTTAGGGTCCATCATAGCAATATGTATTCCTTCCTAACCGTTTGTAGCAGCTTTACGAAGACCTGCACGGGACGTCTTTGGGCTGATTGACCATATAAAGTAATCACCTTGCCACACAAAAAAGTCACCATTTTGGATGACTATTTTTGTCAATATTAGTGGTGTAACTGTGTGATAATGACTGTGATAAGAGAACAACAGATAATAAAGTATTTAAAACGTTGATAACATTCAGTTAAAATGCTAGAGTATGATTGGACAACTAAGAAGACTAGTTTATTACTTTAATCATCTATCCACACCGACATTAGATATCTAGAAATGGCTCTATAGAACGACGTGACCTCACATTAAAAAATCCACGAAATAAAATTTTATTTAAACCGGAATTTATCCAACGAACCTCATAAGATTGTTAAAAAAGATCTTATATAAAAGTGTAGCAATTTTTATTGTTACTTGTGTTATCTGTTATCAAAACCTGCTTGTTAGCGACGTAAATCAATGGTGGCTTATCTAGAGATGATAACACTGTGAATCAGCTATTTTAGTAGGTTCATATTACGGTATGTGATATTATTAGTCACCGTGTTCTGATAATTTTGACGTATATTTTACAGCTTAGAATCAGATAAACTGTTTTGTGATATCGGGGAAGTACCTGAATTTGGCTATGCATTCTGTAATTACCATTTAGGTACCTAGGTTAGCATTTGGCTCAACCAGCCAGGGTCTCTACAGTACCTACCTTACAAAGATTTTTACATGTTGTTTTCCTTAAGGGTTGTCGCTTCGCGTAAAACCAATCAATCATCAATAAGGTAAAGTTTCATTAAATTTTTTATGTAAAGCAGCCCTTGAAATGGCCGGAAAAGCGACGTGATGTACAAACAAGACTATATCGAACGTGATTAATTTACATTGTACCGACTTTCGCGTGTTTTCATTCAAAACATGAATGTTTTATATCATTTACATATTTTATTATTCAAGATCACATTTTCGTTATTCGGTAGTATGTTTTATTTTTATTTTTCATAAGTTAATAAATACCTCTTTCCATTTTCGTGATGCTGATGTAAGTACTCCATTCATTCTTCTAGTGTGCATAATTTAACTAAGCATTAATAAGTAAAAAAAAAAAAATGATTTAGAATTTAGAGCATGCGATGCCAAGGACCATTATAAAAGGACCACTAGCGGATTCACAAAAAAAACCATGATGCCCGTAAGTTCGAACAACTAAGGAATGTAAAATAAAACGATGTCAATGTCAAAATGAGGCGTATCCGGTTCATCATTGTCGTCATATGGACCAGTGACCAGGATAGCTAAATGACGAAATGTACCAGAACAGTACTTGAATTGTCAAACCAAGCGTGGCAAAATAATGCACCGTGATTGTCAATTTCACAAGTTTGCGTTGCCACTTCGTTATGCTGGCAATTTATTTGGCGAATTTGCCGAAATAATCGCGTCATTTGGCCGATATAACAAAGGAATGTTTGTATTGTTATAGCCAAATATTAATCGTACGTTTGTACAAATACACCAATTGAAAGCATCATATACGAAGAGGAAGCGTCTAAACTTACAAAACTCGTCCCAGGTTTTAAGAAAACTGATCAATAATCATCTGATGACTGATCTCATGTCAATTGTAATGATTGGTTGTTCAAATTAACAGTAATCAATCACAAAAGTTTCATGAAATTTGTCAACAGAGTAAATTGATAAAGCTTTCAGAAAACAGGGAATAACATTGAGGTAAAATGGGGCAAGCAAAAAAAAAAAAACAAAACAATAATTGACCTTTTTCTATTGTAACTTACTTTGATGTGCAATAATGTTGTATTTTGTTTTAATTTTAGACAAAAACAGCCAAGATTGCGTGGTTAGTCGCCTCGTCTGCCGACAATAAATACATAAAGATATACATACAAACTTACAATGTTAGTACATGCATATTGTTGTTGATATAAAATTCCTATTAATACATATAATATACTGTGTGCATTTTCGACGGCCGATTGTTGAATATATATATTTTTTTTTTATACAATAACGCATATACATAATACTTTACTTTAAAAAATGGAGACACTGATATAAACATATTTTTACTCCATCATTAGAAATGTATAAATATACAAACAAGAGTATTTCTTTACCGATCGATTGTCCATTCAATTCGCGTCACAATTGAATTGCTTCATTATATTTAACAATCAATACTGTCAAAATGCGAATTCGTAACGTGGCCTAGTATACCAGAAAAGTTTATAGGTATTCATCAAATACAAGACAATTAAATCAAACTAGGTACTACATTTAATTTTATGTTAAGTCCAATATCGTTTTGTATATAATTACACTATTAATTCTAGAGGATTTTCATTACTCAGAAGTTCTTTGTTCAAAGAGGTTAAACAAAGATGTTCTTTTTATAAAATAATTAAAAAAAAATGCAAGGCTTCAGAAGAAGCAGGTACCCACCGTGGCTATGAGATCACTCTCAATCTAAAACAGGCACCCTTTAAACTGCAATCAATTTCAGATCCTATTCACCACAATTTAAACACGATATTGCACTTTCACATTTATCGCACATTAATTTTATTAATAAGCAGATAAAACTACACACACAAACTACGTTTTATTTTAGCATTACACATCTAATCTAAACACTGAAAAATAACTAATAAACGTTTAACTTCACTACGTTACGAACTTTTGATTCTGACTACTTCTTTTAATTTCACTAATTACTTTGATATCTACACTATAACAACACACATCAAAGAGTAATAACAACAAAGAGTAGGATATTAGTGAAGACGCGACGTACGCGTCTCGCGGCGCGCACGGCTCGGTATTGTCTAGGCGAGGCAGCAATGTGCCTGTTAGAGTGCCCGCACATGACTCAACATGTGAATAATTACGAGGAAAGATCGTGTTGAACGTACAGAGATGTTGTTGATTTCAGTTTGCTGAAATATTCTTACTATATAATTCTGTAATTATAATTCTGTGTATAAAAAAAAATATGTCTATTACAGCAGATGTTTTCAATATATTCTAGACAGAATATTCCAACACAAACTGAAAACTTCTTTCATGTGTTACGGTTGCCAAGGAGTGCAATTTAAACTCATTTACGTCAATTCCAGTTTGCTGAAATTTCAAGCATTAACAAATAACAAAATCGCTCTGCAAATATACAAAAACGAACAACTCGTAAACTAATTCAAACTCAAATATATAGCAAACTCATGTCATGACTTATTTGTGTCATCGCACTTCGTCACTTTTAAGATTGCGATTAGATAGCAATGTCAACAGGCAGTCGCTATGTGCGTGTTGGATCGTCTACAGGGGCACTAACAAAGAGGGTAGGTTGAGTAACAAGGTGGGAGGAAGCACTACGCGCCGGCTAAAACACGGGCTATATGAATTGTTGTGTTGTATTGGGAAGACTGTGAAATTTATTACTTTTCATGTACACTAATGAAAATATTATTTCAGGATTTCTCCGAGTCACGATACCGGATATTAGTTTTAGATGCTGATACAGATATAATAAATCATAGGATATTGTAATGTAGTAAAAGTTTCGGAGAGTAAAACAATACACTGGGGGAAATTGAGATGATTAATTTCATTGAATGGAAGTGGTTTTATGTGTTTTTATTATTTCAATATTGAACTACAGGCGGGTGCCTATAGTTCAATATTGAAATAATAAAAATAATAAATAATAAAAAAATAATAAATAAAATATTGTCGTTATAACTCAATATAACAGTAGCATTACCTAAAAAGATGACAATTAGCCATTAGCATGACCTTAGCTTTAGAAACATAAGACGTGTCACCCTTCACTTAGACAATGTGGTGCGGATCGAAGGACCAGAAAGAGGAGTAGCTGAAATATTTTTTTTGCATCTGTAGTTTTTAATTAAACCTTTCTTTCGTCCAGAATTGCTCGCAATTCTGTCGTAAACACGTAACGTGTTTGTATATAAAGACAATGAATGTTTACAGCACCGCATTCAAGTGCTGACGTGATTCGTTATCAGATAGTGCCTTTTAAGGAGTAAGTATATTAATATTGCACAGAATATTCTACATGCAGGTGTCAATGTATGTTAGTAATTGAGTTAAAAGGCTTTGTCTCAAAAGTCGATTTAAAGCCACTTCATTAGAATTGTGCAGTTTTAACACTATAAGTATCAATTTATTTTAAATAACTTATAGTTTGTATTCGGAAAAGTATTCTTAAATAATAGTTAATAATATTTGATCCCTTGAGACCCAACATTATTTTTCAGATATCATCTCATCATCATTTTGAACCTAATTAAAGAATAAAGATTCGATTTAGATCAGCTTTCAATAAAGCCAGAGGTGAATGTGACTGAATGTCATTTCATTGATATTACCACTCCGTATCATATTACCTATTTCAGGATACTTGAATCCAAAGGTTACATTCGTTTTCAGACTCTCAGGCTTCTGTCTGCCCTTTATCGTATTTCAAACCTTATTACGACATCTTTTGTTCTCAGGCCAAAATTCATTTTGGTTATAAAATATTGTTTCCATTATTTGCGGCACAATACAAAAAAAAACTCTGACATCAAGCCCTACTAATGCTAAGATTTAACAATAAGTCGAGTTTGGAAGACGACATAACAAATTACTTATTTAGGAGCTTATTTACGGTTGTCAGTAGTCGCCGGTCATCGCCACGTGCGGAGGCAATATGTTGGCTAGTATTACCTGCCTCACCTTGCCAATATCATAGCGACATGATATTCGTAACATTTGCAGACCTAGAACGGTCGGCCATTCATTGTAAGGTACGAGACCCTTGCTCAGCAGCGAATGTTTACAGCTGATAATACGACTTCCCAGAATTGTTGTAGTATGCATCAATACCAATTTTTTTCATAAATTCTACGACAATGGGAAATCAAATGATAAAGAATGAAAGAAACTTAAAAAAAAGAGCTATTCTGCGCTGTAGCCATCGTTTTCAAAGATTTAAATGTGCTATGGTTAAAACTGCTTACACCACAGTAAATAAGCATGAAGATAAAACCATCAACTTCATCGAAAACCAACCAAAATCTATACCAAAATATGAATAAAATTCGCTCTGCACGCTTCTAACTGTATTTTTGACAACACGGAATGTTCTTCTACTCAACTCCTGACTAACTCTTATGTAGATGAATATAAGGTAGATTATTGTATGTTTTTGCTCGTTAAACATGTATTAGTTAGTAATGATAGTACACGCCTGGCCATGGACCGAGTCGTTCATTGAACTTTGATTTAGCTATGGTTTAGATTTGCATGTGTGATTTACAATGGCTTGCTCTGTTTTATCTGTTTCGAAGGCCAAAGATCTGATGATTTGTTTGTAGCATGGTCTGTGATTTCATTGTCTGCTAAAGCTGTCTCTATAAGATCTACTGACATACGAGGAACTCAAGATCCTATAGTTCGAAAGCAATATGCGTAGGTCCTAGTCTAGCCATTGACAATCTATTTAATACAAGTTCCTCTAAACAAAGAGGAAGCTAAGAAGGAAGCGCATCACGTGTCTCGATCATTAATTGACTTACAAAATGCATTATTGATGGAAGTTTACACTCGTTTAATTTATTCTGTGACGAGCTTCGAACGTGGCTTTAATGTGTCACGAAGTAGATTAGAGGAAGCCGTTATATCCTACATACAAGGGACTAAATGATGACTGACAAACGACACCTGCTGAAGACCCATAAGAACGAGAGCCTTGAATCAATCTTTTACACTACAATACGAAACACTTTGACTTACTGCCAAAACCTATAACATTGAAGAGCCCCGTTTAAAAGTAAATAACTGAATGGTACACGGGCACTCCCATTAAAACATTTACAGCTAGCCATTAAGATACCAATACATTTGCATACGATTGAATGCTATTTTAGACAAACTTAATAGTCAAATATTAGCCAAAAATGTGACTGGAATGACAACTTGAAATACGTCGAAGTGACGTAGTGACATTGTGAAATTGTTACACAAAATAGTTCACAGAAGTTCCATTCCACAAGAATCTGCGGATGGAAAGACCATTATGCTACTACGGAGTAAAAAGGTGCCATCCTTCCCCTTCGTCAAAGAAACAAGAATTTTCGAGTAATTTACCCATAAGGACATAGCTTATACTTGGTAAATAGTTATGGAGATATTCTCACCAGAACATCGAAGTGCCAGCTCATACACTTATTAGATATCTGTCGCTACAGCTAGCATTAGGGCAGGTTATTTTGCGATATTAAATCATCAGAGTGTTGTTTGACGTATACCAAAGATAACAGCTATTTTTTTTTTGGAGACTAAGAGCGTATATTCTAGTTTCAGTGTAAGGGAAGCAGTCAATACCCTGTTTGCCTTCCCGGAGATCCGCGTTACGTCGTACAACATCAAAAGAACCAGGGCAATCAAGATTTTTATTTAATTCCGTGTCAATGTATGCCTGACCTTGTTTACGCGCGTGCGCGTTGAAACTTCTATGTTTATTTGTGTATTACAGGTGGGACACTCCTGCGCATGGTCGAGGTCGCTGACCGCTGCATCCTATCGGTGCGGGATATTGTTTCCGACTTAGAATATGAATGATGTGTTGATTGTATTATCTCAAAGTGTATTTTGACTAGGTAGTAATCTCTTTGTTTTGCTGTGAGAGTGTGAGACATTTAAAATTATGAGAGAATATACATCCCATATGTTTAAAAAAAAAAATATTTATGTCATTTTCAACATTATGCAAATGGACCGAAGAAGCAAAAATGTTCATTTTATTTGCAGTACTTATTTATGCAGGCGCAGAGAAGGCACAATCATGTCAATCTTTTCATTTTTCCGTAGACGCTCGTAATTTTATTAGTTTACTAGCTTTTGCCCGCGACTTCGTCCGCGTATATGTCGGTTATCGCGGACGCAGACGAAGTCGAAGTCGAATAAAAAGTAGCCTATGTCCTTTGTTGGGGTTCACACTTACCCTGTACCAAATTTCACACAAATCGGTTCAGTAGTTTAGGCGTGAAGAAAAGACAGACAGACAGAGTTACTTTCGCATTTATAATATTAGTAAGGATTACAATGATGATAGACCACTGTTTCCGAAAAAGCAGCAACGTAGGTGTATCAACTTCATATAAGAAGCTGAAGCAACGATATTTTATTTATTATTGTACTCATAAAGTACACATCAGGCAAGTGAGTGAAACACCTAACCTAAAATTTTAGAAATGTTGGTCTTACAAATAAAACAGCGTTAGAATGTTTACGTAAACTGTTTTGACGTTACTATTTTTAGTTTGCGTTTTGTTTAGTGCCGGTGAAGAAGGAAAACATTTAATGTGTTTGGCGTTTATCATTCATCCCACGCAAGCAAAAATCAGCTGATCGAATCAAAGTGGCTGTCAGCTGGTAGAATATGAAAGGCCAGGGAACAGACTGATATGATTACGTACAAATATTAAGGCAACGTGAATTTGAAAATATATTAGTGTCAAAATTATTTAAAATAAAATTGGAAGTTTTTTTTTTCAATATTATGTTCATGAGAAATCAATCTAATATTATAAAGATTATTATTTATTTTTTTATAAGAGGTAATCTCTAGAAGTAGGTACAGTACGGTAGCAAAAATTCTCTCACTGATAGAAAGCTACAATATTGCCGAGTATCATAGGTAGGCTAGACTTATGGTATGTTTGACTTCCTGGCGGGCGATGTCGCGTGCAGAAGCTAATATAAAGTTCGTAAAATTCCCCGTCGTAAAGTCAAAATTCGTTAAAGAAAACCTTTCTTTTAAACTTTCATTTAACTGGCAGAAAAAACCCAAACTTAAAGTAGCCACTATCTCGGAACCATCGATCGCACTGACGTATAACCGTAGTTTTATGGTGTCTGTGGTTTTCCTACTCACTCAACGTTTTGTTTTCTTCCAAGATTAACATCGTTAGAACAGTTGCATCAGCGTTTACATATTTTTGTGGTTACATCACGGAGCTCTGGCTAAATTAATTCACTTTCACAACGTTGAACAACACTTACACCTAGTATAACACTATAAACATCTAGTTTCAACTAGATATCATGAACTCGTCCCAGTCTAGACCGGTGATCTGAGAAAAGTGGGCTGAGAGTTAGATTTAATTTTATTTCACGGCTTCAAGTTAAGGTTGCTGTCTTAAGAGTTGGTCCTTTTCGCTGTGGACAAAAAGGACCAGATTTTTTTTTATTACAAGTTTAAACTAAATCTGTCTTAATTAATAGACGTGAGAATTATGTTCAGTGGTGGACAAAACAAGCTCATTCAATTGGATGATTCATATTAAATGCGGTTCTTTAGTCACAAAGGTAAGAAGAACACTATAATATGATGACGCGTAAGGTTGTAAGACCTAGCTGTGTTTGTATTATAAGAAATAGCATTTACCTGCAACTTCGCCCGCATGAATTTTATTATGGATCCCTAATTTAGCGTAGCTTCCTATAAGTGAAAAAAAATTTCAGTATTGGACCAGTAGTTCTGGAGATTAGCATGTTCATACAATAAAACCAACAAACTCTTCAGCTTTATAATATTAGTATTACTAGGGTCTGCGGCCACCTTGAAGTAACACCTTGAAGTAAGGTATGACGGTAAGATAATTAACAGACTAAGTATTAAGTTATGTAATATTAATTTTTATTGATAAAGGACCACGCTTGACCATGACTATGTGTTCTGTTCGGACTTGAATCTCCAACACGTAAACCATGACTCATATTTCTTTGAAAAATGTATGAATCCTAACGATTACATATCGGTGGATAAAACGGATCTAACCACAAAAAAAAAGATTACGAATTTTATCAAGTGTAATTTCTTAGTTATTTTTTTAAATATAATAAGATAAGGCTAAAACGTAATCAGCTTGTTTGATGACGAATTGTTTAATAAATTATTGTCTATGGCCTTATTTTATAACCTACTCCAGGTTAGCATAACGTGTCCTTATATCATATGTAAAACTGTGCTCACAGTGAAGGCTACTACACAAAATGGTCCTCCTAAAACACCGCTGCGAGGGAATATCCCATAAAAAGCGCATAAACTTTACCAAAACACGAGTAGCCTTAAAAATGCCTGAACTTATGAGGCCCATTCGATGAAAGTTTAATGTTGATGACGTCACACGCGCCCGCTATGTTTTTTGGCAGAATGTTAGAATACCCACAATTGTTGTGAATCAGGTCGCATGTGGTTGGTCAGCGGCCAAGGGTGTCAAGATTAAGGGCAAGTAATGTGGGGCAAGAGGCTTCGATACATGCGAAGGTAATAAGAAATATAAAGGTGCATTTTTTAAAGATTAGGTCATGGTATTGGCGGATGGCCTATTTGATGTAGCTTGGCAACACCTGCAATATTTTGAAGGTCTACCTATCTATCTACTTGAGAGGCGGCCACCACATAAGTAGATGAATAGATGTATTTATTGTGTAAAACTGATTGTATTGTTCTTGTCACCCACGTCAAAGATGTGAAGTCACAAAAGAAACTCAAAACTTTCAAACGTGGCTGCAAAATGCATTATAAGGATACGGAAGATAAGGAAAACGAACTAATAAACAAATCCAACCCAAACTAAGAGAAGCGAACTCTTACTTTACGTTGGATAAGCATACAACTACATCGACCAGACAATGATGCAATTTTTATGAGAAAGTCTCCTTTTATATCAACTTCGACTGTTTCATTAGCGGTTACAACGTATTCTTAATAAACACAAATATCAGTTCGTTACAGTTTCGAAAGTACAAAACTGCAATGTTGCGCTATTGACATTCATACTACAAGAAAATATGGACCTTGCAAAATTACGACGTCGATTGTATCTGATAAAATTATCAAGGGGACGAAGACTTTCTATTCTGACTTTAACCTCACATAATAATGGGTTTCACATCAAACCCCTTACGACCACCATATCCTATAAATAGCCTCGATTGCCTGCAGATCGATACAGCACGTAAAAGCATACATAATCAGCAAGGCAAGGTTATGGTGTAGCCGTCGACCTTGGCCGAAGCGTCTTGTATCTATGACTTTTATGTTTTAATTTATTAAGTGAGACTATGTTCAAGCTGTTATGACATGTATTGGTACCAGAGTTAGCATTATAATGAAAACTTAAACATTGAAAATGATAAGGTATCGTCAAAGCATAAAGTCTAATTTTGAACCTCGTACGTTTATGACGCGCGGTATCTCATTTTAATTGAACTTGATACGTTTACGCAAGACATAATTCTAAAGAATAAGTAGAAAATATTAAAAAAAAAGAGTTATAAAGTGTTTTAAGTTTTCTATAGAAAACTTTGAATCGTTACATTAGCTACAAAACTCTTTTTCGATTCATTATTAAGTATAACAGAGATATAACGCGACGTACCAACGCTTTTAGATGATCCTAAAATCTATTCAAAGAACCATCTGACAAACGACAGTGTTAAAAATCTTGGTCTTCTCCGACACTAGGTCAGGCAGGCCAGGTAACAAATACTGCTTGGTCCCACGACAAAGGGTCACATGCCTTAGACCAGTCTAGTAGTTTGTATTGGTAAAATTTAGCGGCTTTAAAACTATACATACTTGACTATCCTAAGTATGTTGTCGAAGAACGGTAAAGTTATTTTATGGATACACCTTTTATTTAGAGGTATGAAGAAAAGGGTGAAAAAATTCTCATACTTCATTGAAAAGGGAGGATTCACCAACCAGCGTTGGGCGTTGTGCCTGGTAGCCTGACGGTTGTTGACGGGATCTTGTATTTATGCTACGTAATGTCGCGGAGAACTTTGATATCACGCTGTAGGAAATGCCTGTTGTAGTTCGCATGTGGTGCGATAGATGCGCCACAGGCCCAGCCAATACGAGACGAACATCAGCTGATATAATCAGTTCAAGCCGCGTCGAACAAGGTCTGCATAGCCCGGTGTTGCTAACCAGTCGGCCTTGTGTGTCATGCATCCTATGTTATTGTACTGATGGTAATAACGTGCGAGATATCACGCCGTAGTTCCCAAAAAGGTTAGTAAAGACAGCTTATTAGTCATTTAGGTTTTGGTTAATGATTCAGCAGCTGTAGACATGGGCAGAAGAGGTTTCGATGGAAGTCTTGCTATGAAGATTTTGCTATGGGCAAAATCTACTACTGTTATTATAAAACTTATATGTTAGAACGCGCCAATCCCCGGTTCTACTGGTCCGATTCTTTATCTAATAGGAAGCTATGTTATCCTTGAGAGCTATAGGATGTATTTTTTTTTATACAAAAATGGGATCTGTAAGAAATTCACGCGGACAAATGCTAATCATTTTATTAACTATAAAGATGGTAAAGATCAAATCTTTACTTATCGTTACAATACAAAAGAACGCTTAAAAGATTGAAGAAAACTTTGAAGACAGCGCTAAATATAAGTTAGCAGTTCCACATAGAAATAGGTAAATATCAGCAATTCGGTATGGGAAATCACTGTATCTCATCGGCTAGAAATGTATAGCCAAAGCGTGGGTTTGCTCAGACATTCGTGTTCTGTTTGAACCTCGTGACGAATGAGTAGCATGTTTGAAGATACAATTGTTTGAAAACACGTTACTGCATGCCACTGTTCACTTCGACAACAACACTGTTTTCTGCGAAACGCAATTTCAGTTATATTATGTCATGTTTTTGGAAAGTTAGGAGAGAATGAATGAATGTAGTCCTGCGGATGTAAGGACCAAATTAGCGAATGATAAATATTAGGTATTTAAAAATTATACGAGTCGATTGGTAATAGCCCAATTTATCTCGATAACTTGAGGGTCTATATTTGGGTAATTTTAAGTTTTTCGATTTGATTATTAAAAAGATGACTGAACCCTGTGTAATGGAGTTCAGAAAAAGCCATATTCAGAAGTATCTGGTAGTAAATTCATTAATTATTATTCATTATAATATATATTAAAGGCATTAATTTACTCATTCATGTATTCCATTTCTTGCATTCACCTCAAAAGTTTCAAGAAAGGCATAAGACTGAAGAAAACCGTCGTAAATACGTATTTAATACATTTTATTAACACTACAGCGGCGCCAAATCTGTGACTAATGCGAGGTATTTAAAATTTTATCGAAGGAAGGACATTGATAACGTCAACAAAGGTGAATAACATAATGATTTTGTCAATTCTACTAAGAAGGACGTAATATTTCTAAAAAACGGCGAAGTTTACGATAGAAATTAGAGAAAGTGTGTAGGCGATAGGTAGATCTATCCGATCGGAGCTATAAAAACTGACTCATGTTTAATGGCACTACTTTTAGAAAATAGATGAATTAAAATTTTCCCGAGAAAAGTTGAAGCCTGTCGGCGCTGTACATAAATATAAACTTATTATTACGTCAGATACTACAGCGTACAGATATAACATACAGTCTTACTACTATTAAATGCGAAAGTTTGGATGAATGGATGTTTGTTATTCAATCACGCCAAAACGGTTGAACAGATCTGGATTTTTGGCACAGAGATAGATTATAATCTGGAATAGCACATAGGCTAGTTTTAGTCCGGGAAAAATGTACTGTTTCCGTGGAATAATATTATCAACTTTGACGCGGATTATGTCGAGGTCAGAAGCTAGAAATATAATAATATTCTTAATTTGAGATGTTTCTAGAACTTAACAACTGCATAGGGAACAAGGTAAAATTAAAAACTCTAGAGCGAATTCAAATCTGCACAACAACTACCTATTAAAGTTTTGCTTCTCTTTTACAAAGACTCCAAAGATTAACACTATAAGTGTGTGTAAACAAGGAACGTCTAGCCTACTTTTGATAAAACGTAAAGAACGTAGTGTCTGCACTTATCAGGGGTCAACGTACCTATTTGATATTTTTTTCTGTATGATCGAGTCCCTAATTTCGTCTCATTATCACTGTTTGTTTATTGTCTTGCTTTAGAAATTTATAGTAGGTATTGAATTCATTCTAGTTTTGCAGATACCGGGGGTCATTGAAAGTGGTTCTTCAGTTCGATAGAGATTACTCAGAAACGGAAAGGCATTTTTGATATAGATGCGAAATAGTGACAAAAATAACTTAGTCCAAACTTAACATAAGGTTGGTTTTTTCCATTTTTGCAGTGATCTACCTTTCATGAAAACCGGGCGATGGATTTCTAAATGACGATGCAGAGAAGACATTAAACAATCTCGGATGTTATCAAGACACAAAACATCACACACATAATTGAGCGAGATTCATCATTTAATGCACTTCAATGAAACTCAACCACGTGGCTACTTTGGGCCACAGCTGGCACACATTTGCGGAGCCGTTTTAAAAGATATACATTTTATACATATAAACAAGTAACTTCTGAATCAACTTACATAGTTCATTATCAAGGACTTCGGCCGCCATTTGGGAGTCACTTTAGACATTGTTTATTCGGTACCTGTCGTGGTTAGAGTTCGAACACGTATGGCCTTTACAACGATATAACAATTGTTTTTATCCCGGAAACATTATAGTTTATGGGGGATACCGGCGGTTTCAATTGCGGATAAAAGTCAGCTATGTGATAAAAAAATGTAAAACCGCAAAGTCAAAAACCGCAATTTGTTCAAATCTATAAAGGGAGCGTTCAAGTATTACGTAACGCAATTTTTGAAGATTTTAGGCCCTCCCTCCCCCCATGTAACGCACTGTAACGTTTTTCTGCACCCCCCTTCCCCTCCCTAAACGTAAGTGACCATTAAAGTCACAATTATGTTGAACAAAGTATATTATTTGGAATTTGAAAAAAAAATTTTACGTAACGCGTTGTTTAAATACTCCCCCTCCCGCCCTTGTAACGCACCGTAACGTTTTGCAAGACCCCCCCTCCCCCCAAATTGCGTTACGTATTACTTGAATGCTCCCACCCAAAGATAGATTTTCAATTTCGGTGAAGTGAGCTTGAGTAAACTGACAATTCAACTAATTAAAAACGTTCAAAATCTAGTCGGAATCTCATCTCAGCAACAATCAATGTAAGTAAATTAGAGACTCTTTGACAGATTGTGACACGAGGTTGGATTGCGATCATTCTTAAAAGTTTAATTGCCCCCTAGTGGGATGACATCTCACCAGAAGCACACTTTATCTAAAAACGAGGGATATTTTCCTAGAATATTATCGACTGTTCTAGACATTTGCAAAAGTAACATCTGGTATCGAACACGTAACAAAGTATTGAAGGAATCTTTAGTTGCAAGATCGAAACGGTATGTTATCGAAGTGCCCCAAACGGTGGATCATCATCATTTACCGCAAGCTGATCTATCTGGTACTCAGCTGCGCATCAAAGAAACGTTATTGATTTATAATAAACACTACATCTTGCACGCGACTATGTCCGCGTAAAAGTCGGTTATCGCGGACGTAGACGAAAAGCGGGCTAAAAAGTAGTCTTACCAAGATTCCTAGCTATCTCTTTGTCAAATTTCATTAAAATCGATTCAGTGGTTTGCTGTGACGAGGTAGCAGACAGACAGACTGACTTTCGCACTTATAATGTTAGTGAAGCCTTACGTTATTGACACGAAAGCAGTGCTTAGAATAAAATACTGCAAGTAATTCTGACGTTCTCCTGAATAAAGCTTCAAGATACTACATACTAACAATAAGCTGATAAACTTATTTGACATTCATATTAAGGAAACGACATTGTTCCGACGACAAAGATTGACATTGACTGCCAACCTTGTTTATGTTACCAGGAGGAAACTGGCGGCTTTATGAAACGTATAAATAAACTGACCATTTGTATGAGAAATAGTTGCAAAAATACTACGACTAGGTACCTGCGTAAGCGCATAGGGGAGGATCTAGATAACGTAGGAAGATTTTTTTACTTGATTCTCCAGCTGAAACTTTAATTTAAGAACTGTATTCACTACAAATAAAATTATTATGACTATTATGATTATGAAATGAAAAGTAAATAAGTATTAAAATTAGGTAGACCCCATCACCCAATAATTTCAAAAAATAAATTCTCTAAAGAAATAAATTATTTTAACCCTGAAAACCAGATTAATATTCGATTAACTGTTAAATTTGATTTTTTGTTGCTTTGAAATTAATAAATAGTTAGTCAATTGAGTTGGCAAAAAAGTGATGTCACAGTTTAATATTGCATATGAAATTTTTAGGGGAATCGCGTTTTGACAGGTCATAAAAAGTATGTCACTTGATTGGTAATGTCCTAATACCCAATTACCTACGTATGTGGTCATGGTCAACGTCAGTCGTAATCAATAGTCTGTCAGATGTCTTATAATTTGAGATGGCTTTTCAAACTAAGTACTCATTACATTTTTTTTCTCAGATGATAGGACATTTTCTTCTTTGGTCCATTCAAAGAACTTTGAACCTTTCTCATGTAAATATCTAGGTGAGTTACTTCCGCTGCGATTACAACGATAATAAGGTCCGTCCGTGAAATGATCAACTATAGTCGCCACCGATATGTTTACTTACGGAAACGACCTTTATACCTGTTATAATGATGGTCATTGGCCAATGCGCTAACTTATTTATTGGCTAGCTTATGCCTGCGACTTGACTCGCGTAAATGTCAGTTATCATAGGGTTTTATTTTTCATGCGCGGAACCCTCATTCTAAAATGAAAGTAACCTAAGTTACTCCTTATAACATTAGCCAGCTGTGTCGGAGATTAGCCGGAACAAACAAGCAGACAGACAGATAAATAATTTAAAATAAAAATCATGAAAATATCATGTTTAAGTATTATTTGTTTAGTAAAAATTTTGACGATACAAACAGACACTTCAATTTTATTCATTTTTTATAGATAACGTAATTGTAAATCATTCTAAATAATTCGCGATTTGTGCTTTGGTTAATGTAAGTTAGGAACATGGAGTTTCGTCATTATCTTATTTAAGTTTTGTGCTATTTCGTCTCATGATTTTAATTTTGACTTGACGTTTTTCGGTTCACCTATTTGAATTCGGAGCCACTCTAAGTCAATTTTTTTTTGAGTTCGACCATTTACAGGCACTTTTGATTTAACAAGAAGTTGGGCAGTTAGTCAGAAAGTTAAAGCCAGTTGTTTGTTAGTACTAACTCGTCTAGTGGGGATACCTGCCTTTCTATCAACACCTATCAATATCGTCATTTTTAAGTGAATAGATTAAGTATTATCAGTGGGTATTACCAAGTTTCAAGTATTATGTAAATGCACAATTATTATATCAAATGCATGAGAGTCAGAAAATCCCATACCTAAACAGACATTCAGACAATAGGTACTTTTAAGATAAAAATATACCTATCAAATAAATAGTTTCTTGAATGAAAACATGAGATCTTTGACCTGTGATGTGATTCAAATTAGCAAAATTATGAGGATTTAAATAGCTGTTTTAGTTGCTTGAATATAATTTAGCCATTTCAAAATTTAATTAAGTTGAATTTCCACTTTTGAGCATAAAAAATCCAAGAAATAAAATATATTGAGTCTCTTCCAAAAAATAGGTAAAAATTATTTGCCTTTACACAACAGCTACGTATAAAAATCAATGACCAAATGTTATTAATTATTAATATCAAATGATAATAATAATTCTAAGAATAATAATATTAATGGCAGCCTGTAGTCAGTACCTATCAGTTAACAATTAAATACCTGTGTTTATAACATAAATAAACCACAGCAAAAGGTCAACAGAGCTTACAACAATGACATCTGGAACAAATGACTATACAAATAAATAATCAGTAGCCATCTCATTATGATAAACAGGGATTTGTAACTTGTGTGGTGTTGAATCAAGGTTGCTTGCCTATTTCATTAAGCGAAAATACAAATTAATTATGTGACCACATTTACATACAATTAAATATGTCATTATTATTTTTTTATCTACCTATTGTTGTGTATTTTAGATAGAACTTATTAATATACCTACCACCTTTCTGATAAGAGAAAATTATGATAAGAATAAACGTCATCTCTGATTATATTATCTAGGTATATCAAGTTATATAAAGTTGTAACTAAAAAAGTTTCATCCGTATGTATGGGTCTAAAAATTTGTTTATCATTATTTTTTCTCATAGTCCATTAAAATTTGTTAGGATTTGTGTGAAAAATGTTTATTCATTTAAAAGCATATAGCCTATGTACATTTCAAACTCATACAAGTATTGAATACTGATCGCAGCTCGGCAATAAAAATATTAAAAGAAAAGTTATTAATTTATTTGTAGTATCTGGAAACTTGGAAAGTAAGTTGATGACTGGATGGAAAGAAAGTTATTCTATTAAATCAATTTGTTTTTAAACATTAGAAAGTAAGTTTCTTTCAATATGAATTATCTATAAACATTTCAATATGATGTAGATAGTATTCCCAATAGCTTTGAGTCCAATTGAGTGTAATTAAAAAAAGTTTAACAGATTTGTTTTTAATGAGTCAACTATTTATGTAGTTTAGAAATAAATAGTATTTCAATAGATTAAAAATAGATATTATTTGTCTAATTGATAAGAACATTTTTGAGTGTTGTGATGACTGACTTTATTAATGAGAACCATGGTAAATATAATATTAGGGTTGTCAGTAAAATTTTTGTCAATATTGTTGGTTACAAACTTGTTTATCTAATGACTTGAGCAAATAGTATGGTCAAGCATTCTTTAGGAGTGGAATATAACATGATACAAAGTAAATAGCGTCTGAGACAAGGTTATTGGCGAGGTCTCCGACGAGAAACAGTAAAAACTAAGGTTATATGAAGTAAAACATTAAAAAAAACTTACACAGTACTGAAAGAGGCTCTACCAACTATACTATAATAACACTTTTCGTACGAATCGTACGGTGTGCACACGAATAACGGAATCAACCGGAGACTACTTGATACTACTATCATGTGTAGATAATGTTTATCATATCAAAGGCAACGTTACCACGAAGAATACCCAACTTGCATACACGTGACGTCACAAAACAACCACCCAATTCGCAAATACACAACACAGACATCCGATAAAGTTACTAATCTCGCGGCCTAAATACGATAACTACGCGGCGCGCTACGTCAGCCCTGGCTCGCTACAATAACTAACTACGGCATACTACGGCTGATCCAGTGGGGTGAAGGTCTAACTTGCACAGTCACACAGTCAGCATCAGCATTCGCTACATAGAAAGTTAGTGACGGGCAAACATTGGTGCAATATCAAAAACTTACCAAATAACAAGAATTCACGTTGTAGTGAATGTTTATCCCTCAGTCAGACTTATTTACGTAAATAAATATCACACATTATACTGTTATCACGTTACACAACACGGTATCACACGAATTACTATAGAATTTTGTAAATTTTTCGTCTAAACAAAACAGTTTTTGACGAATTGACAATTATTATCGTTTTTATTCGTGACAAAATCAACATGTCTTCCAACAGGTCATCCGGTCATAATTTTATTTGATTAATACGAAATTAATATAAATATACCAACAAAATTTACCTTTAAAACTTTTCCGTTTTTATTTGTAGTACAAGATAAATTTCCAGTAGTAATATATATAAAGTTACAAACACATCATTGAAAGTTTCTCAATTAACAACTATAGAACGTAAACTATTATCCTAATAGTATGTTGTTTTTAGTTGATTAGTAACAAAATAAGTTTACAACACTAGCGCTAGCAGTGAACAGACTTATAACACGCCATGCGACGCAGAGTCGCGTCAATTCTAAAACTAATGTATGTCTTATGGAATTTTTAAAAGTTTTTCGGTGATTTTATTTTAGGAAGTCATGACTCCATGACCCCTCGTAAGACTCCGTTCCTCACGTAAAAACACGGTTTACAGGATTTCATTTTCTACCCGTATCCTAATTAGGACGGACTTCAAGCATCACATGCTCACGTTGGTTTTTCTAAATGCAACAAGTTTACTCTAAAACCAATCCACACTGCTAAAGTGAAGTCAAAAGGTGAACGCAGACTTGGCCGCACCGCAGTCTCCGCAGTCCCCGCAGTCATCGCTTTTGTTTCAGGAACTGCGGCGACTGCGACCCGGGGGCTTACTATCACCTCTATAGCAGGGCAGAAGTTGCCCGGATATTGAACTGCCTCGCTATTTTGTACTATGACATCGTTATAGCAGGCCTGTAACAGGCCTGCTAAGTTAACGTTTACAAAACCGTTCACCTTTTTTTTTCTATAGACTTTCGTACTATGACGTGCTATTTGACAGCAGCAAAATGATAATGGAACGGCTGTAATGTCAAAATTAGCGATTGCTAAAAAGTTACTATGGGACTAGCTTTTTCAACATCGTTTTGTAATCTAAAATTATATTCGTGGCAACATGTTAGGTTTATATATATAATAAGAGTTTTTAAAGTGGATAGTGAGAATTGTAAGCGAATTAAACCAGACTTTTTCATTTTTGTAGCTGTGTAACGAGTACGAAATATGTAAATAATAAAATTGAAGTGTGAAAATCGTATGGAAAAACATACCAACGGCGTTGCATTTGGGAAATAAATAACAATAATGAAGTTAATGACAGGGAATAAGAATCAATTAATATAGGTAAGAAGATATAACTTAAAATCATCAATGGTAACCAAAACCTATGAAAATACGTAATGTATGTATAAATAAAAACCTACTCTACAAATCTACAATACTCAATTAATATTTGTATTTTACAGGCCTATCAAAAGATTTAGTCCCCCGTTTGTGCGAGGGTTTTGAACCTATAATGAAAATAATAAATCCTCCAAAGGCTTAGTGATCTAAGCAGAGACTAAGGTGAGTGTTATCAATTCCTCAGATTTTCTATTGTGGAGCATAACTACACTAGTGTGTTTCTTGTGTATGTTCCTTGCTATTAAACATAATTTGCTGTGTATTAAAGTGACAATGAAAAACATAAGCAAGTAATCTTTTAATCCATTTATTTCAGGAGATTCTCGGTATTGACTCAGAAACACAATAATGACATCAATTTTATTTGGAATGCAGAACCAGTCTCCAGAAGCCTTTTACACTGAGAAGCATAACAAGACCCAAAACATTATTGAGAGGACCATTGATGTACTAAAGGCTCGATTGAGATGTTGATTAGCCCATCAAGTGCTACATTTCCAATCACAAATGTTTTGCAAATGCATGTGTTTCTACACAACATAATGTAACACAGTAAATTTATGAAAATAAAACAATGACCGCATCTAGTTTAAAAAAATGTGTTTAATTTTTACCTGTTTACAAATTAAATTATTATCATTTATCACATGATACTTTCTTATGACTGACTGAAACATATATACATATAAGTAGGAACCCATATTATCCATATTCATATTCATTTATTGCATACCATTTGTTTATAAAGATGTTACATAATGCTTAAAGCTAAAGTACATCCATATATATGCAATGAAAGTTTACAAGAACAAAAACTGGTAACAGAGATAACTGCCTGCAGGAGCCATAAATTCATATGGTGTACTTTGTTGGTTTCTATTATGCAGGTATATGTATATAAAAACACATCATGAGTATTATTCTTTATTTTAATTTTCATCCTAAATACATAGGTATGTATAATGATTAATTAGTTAGGCTCTCCACTGGATGGAATTACTAGATACTTATATGGTTTTTCAGTTCATTAGATTAGGAGATGTCAAGAATACTGGGGCTCCGTTGCATTCCTGTAAAAAGGTTATGTTTCTTGGATTATAGGCATTGCGGTTCTTGTATTTCGATATTTCAATGAATTCCTTTACTATAAATGTACCCAGTTATAAATTGTGTGTATTTTTGTAGGAAGAACACAACAAAATACTTTTTTACAATAATTGTGACTGCGGAAACAAAATTTACCAAAAGCACTCTATACCACAATAAATAAAGTACTTCTTATCGACTTTAATGTCTAGTAGGGCTTTGAACATTATATTTACTTTTGTAAAAGGCTGTGAAAATCATTAAATTAATCAAGTGAAATGTTTGTTTATATTTACGCGCTGACAGTTGATGAACGTAGGTACGTTCTGAATATCACATTGTATCTTTAATTGTTAAAAAGGTTTTTTTAAAGTGAAACTTGTGCTTTTTAGAGCTTTTAGATAATAAATCATGGTAAGTTGTAATACATAATCTTAGTTATAACGTGTACTTATCTAAGAAATTAAAGTTATTATCATTAAAAAAAAACCGGTAATGTGTTAGAAAATTATATCGTAGTTTTTGAACGTTGTTTAGTCACAACACTAAGACTTCATCTTCATCATCAAAGCAGGCAGAGACAAGCATTGCCGTTCAATAATCGTTCACCTTTAATACGGTCATGGTACGATTTTTAGCGATTCCTAAGCAGGCCTGCTTTTGAATGGAAGTTGACTGACAGGCATTTGAACGTTTTCTTAAAAGGTGATGGTAAGCCCCCAGGGTGGGTGTGCGAGGTTGCATAGAACTTCATATAAAGAATTGAAAATGCGGAGACTGCGGCGCGTGCGGTGCGGCCAAGTCTGCGTTCACCTAAATAAGTCAAGACTTCAAGTCTGACCAAGATATTAGTTAAAAGCATATAGCGACTGTCTTTAATATATTGTCTGTGGATTTACCCATCTCTAGTCCGAGACAGAAAAAACTAATAAAAAGCAGGATAAATAAACAGAAGCTGTTAGTAGACGTAAATAAATAAGTAAATGAATAATTATCGTGGGAGAGCTAAATAGTAGTTAAATAAAAAATAAAACATTTCATTTGGAAGTAGCAACACCGTTGAGTACAGGTAATAAATTTAAAAAGTCAATTCTTAACATTATTAAAATTTTAGAAATTCTGAATTCTGAAGTCGAGCGAAATGAAACGGTCTTTTTGATACAATACAACTAAAATAAGAATTTCAAGCAATTTATAGGATTACTATTAGTGAAAAGATGAATACTTCAAGTTTTTCAGCAGACCCTTCACGTGGGAACGCAACAGACGCAGCAAAAACATTCGTAAGTAGGATTTTGAAAATTTATAGGTTATGTTTGTTCTTGAATTAGATTAAAAACACAACAATTATGTACATAACTCGTTGTATAAGCTTCTCCTTGTTGAATTGCTCTTTCGTCAATTCATTTGTGTAAATGGTTTCTATTGTGATTATAGTTTTCTTTTAGTATCTACCCGTTCTGTTTTCCGTGCCGCCTAAATGTCTCCTGCACTTAACCAAATCAGAAGTGAGAACTTCGGTCAGTGGGTCGTCTTAGGGGCGGATTTCTTCTCCACGGTATCCTGTAACTGATCAAGCACACTTTACATACCTACATTAAAATATAATAGCAGCCATATCTGTGTCGGAACCATTTCAATTCTATCATGCAGTAATAACCTTTTATTTACAGATTCTAGCAGACAAATGCTTTCAGAAACATGTCGGATGTGCATGGGGACGTGGAAACAAGTTTACCATATATCCTCGAAGCCAAACTGTGAATAAAACGCCAACAAACACATCAGACAACAAACTCCTCAACATCCGCCAAGATGTTCTCCTCTTTACCCCGATCCTCCGGAAACTGGTCAATGAATCCAATGGAACATACTTATCACTACAAAAGGCTGCAGAAGCAGCCAAACTTTCAGACAACCATGTTGAATTTCTCAAGCTCTCCCGCCAGTTTCGCTCAATCATCCGAGTGTGCATTGAAAACCTTCAAGAAGCCGTTTCAAAAGAAGAAAATGGCATTGAGAAGAACAATTTACTATCTTACATAACAATTTTCTACTCCATAGAATGTATTTGGCATTTGTGTGAGATACTTTACATAGACAATATTCCGGGAGACATAGTCTTACCATATTTGTTGGAATGGGTGAGGTTCCACTTTCCATGCCATGAGCAGACCGCTGCCCAACTGTTGGAGGCTTGTGAGAGGGGGTCAGAGGAACATGAGGACTATTGGGATACTGTAGTAGGCATGGTGGTACAAGGCAGAGTGGATGTGGCCAGAGCATTGCTAAAGCTACATTCAGCTGGGGAGAGCAATGAGTTCAAACTGGTTGATAACTCTTTGAGGAGTATGCCAGTTTATAGTGTAAGTACTTTATTTACTCTTAAATAAAATTGTTATTTCAGTATAACCAAGGATCCTATACATTTTGTTCTGGCGTTTACAACACATGTATGTAGGATCACATGACTGTCTTTAATCCCCACTTTGTCAGGGTCATATACATCAATGTAAAATCTAAAGATGAATCATTGTTAAATTCAGAAAATGTGAGGAATTCTTGTTATGTTCAATTATAGGTGTATGGAGGAATATCAACAGGAGAATTCACATTATCCTGGAAGCACTGGCAGGCTGAGTGCAGGTCTAAACTCAGCAGCAGAGTGCTGGCTTCACACCCTAAACTAGAGCTTATTATAAGGGTAATAATTTTTCTATTTTTTAAAGAAAATGTTGTATGGAGAAAAAATATAAAGTAAGACGTGTCGCGGGTTCGATTCCCGCACAGAACAAATATTTGCATGGCTCTGTTTGTAAATAAGCCCACAACACAGCAGAAATTCTTAGTATGGGTTAGCATTTTTATTTAAAAAAATTTACAGTAATGCATACTAATTAGTAAAAATCTGTAAAAGGAGGCAGACTTTAATGTTTACGAAAAACAAGTAATATTAAAAAAAAAAAATTCAACAAAATTGATATTTCCAGATAATAATCGGCGACTACTCCGCCTTCGAGGCTATACGCAGCAAGTACTCGTCTTGGTTCGACATCCTGGGCGGCTGGGTGATGTTCACGGCGCCGTGGTCGCGGCGCCACGAGCTGGGGTCCGCGGCCGCCGCGTGTGCCGGCATGGCTCCCGAGCCGCGCTCGCACCTCGACGACATGGTGCGGGCGCTGCTGGAGGGGGACCTGCATCTGGTAATAATGTGGTGTATGATGGAATGATGATTTTGAGTTGTTAGGTGGGGAGTGGATATGATGTTTTTTCTTACTCTGTTGATTTTTTCTGATTAATTTCATGTTGGGTTTCCAAGATAGTTGAATCGTTTTCCCAGGACTCGGCGAGCTTCATTGCCTCGGCGCTTTTGTGATTGCAGTGGCAACCCACTGATCATTCCAGAATCATCAGTGGCGCGACGAGTTCAACTGCGACTCGACTGCGTAGTTGTTGCAATCCAACTTATGTATGGCAGACTTATCCCAAAGAAAACGAAAAAAGCGTGTAGTAAACATCTGGCACGCTGCTGTCATTATTATCTATTTAATTTTTTCCAGGTGATCCACGAAATACAACAGATATGTGACAACGGCTGGTTCGCGACGCATCTCACAGACATACTGTTCCACTGTGGCAAACTTAACATCTTGGATAAGCACCAAAACAAGTGAGTTATCATTTTCTCCATTATAAAACTTGCTAACTCTCTTGATATACAGAGATAAAAAATTCGAGGAGAGTTCGCAAGTAGTACATATTACGCATGTAATTCTGCTAAAATAAGCCAATCCACAAACTACTCGCTTACGCTTTTGTATATTGAATTACTTTTGAGAGTTTGTGGTTTGGCTGATGGAGAATTGAAATATATGATTTCACTTTGACTTTGAAAATATACACGTAATCTGAGCCAGAAACACACCACCATACATACATTCTCAACAAAATCATAATTTAGATTTCCTATCAACTTTTCCAGCGTAACAGCCCGCCTCCGTGAGAGTCTCATCCTAGAATATGGTTGTCTTCTAACGGAGCACAAGTCGCTCTGGTCGGTGGGGCTCTCCTACCTAGCCTCCTGTCCACCAGAGGGGTTAAGGAGAGCCGAGCTGATTCTGGAGAGGATACCGGTTGAGACTGAGGCCAAAGCGATGAAGATCATTGCTGAGGCCAAGAAGCATGGGCTGTTGGGTGTTGGTAAGTGTCAAACGATTTAAAATTAGCTGAAGAACAGATTCTTCAGTACATTCTGTGTAGCCGTAAATAACAACATTATTTCGTTCCAGCTCAGTCGGTATGTCGCTGCATGTGCGCGCGGCACCTGTCGGCGACGCGCGGCGGCGCGGCGCTGTGCTGGGCCATGCGCGCGCGCAGCGGGCCCGCCGCCACGCGGGCTGCGCACGCGGCTCTGACGCACTACATCACACACGCTTCGTTACCGGCGCAGGATTTACTGCTGACTGCTGGCTCGGCTATGCTGTTGTCCGATACGCTGCTATTTTTAGGTGTGATTGATGTTTTTTTAGTCCTAAGGAATATTTATTGAATGCCTTTTGTAACATGATACATTTTCTCTTCAGGTAAATACTGCGATTTCCACAGACTGTACAAAACTAGAGAATTCAAGAAGGCTGCACAGCTGCTAGTGTCTTTAATAACATCTAAAATTGCGCCTGAATAGTAAGTATACATCCATATTTACTTTTTTATTGTGAAATGTGGGTGTACTTATGGGTCACCTCTGCCTAATCCTTCGGGGATTACAGGCGTGATGTTATGTTTAAGTAAAAAGAAAATGTATTTATTTACATACCTCATTTCATTTCAACTGCTCTTTTACAGTTTCTGGGAAACCCTTCTCCTGGACACACTACCCCTCCTCGAGTCTGACGAGCCAGTGTTTACGTCGAACGACACGTACGAGATAATGCTGTGCCTGGAGCTTCGTTCGTCCACCCTGGACGGGGAGAAGGCTGACCTCCTCCGCCTGGCATTAGCGCGCAACCTCGCCAGGACCGCACTGGCGGAAGGTGACGGCGCGGATGAAGCTCAATGATTGTTTATGAGACACCGGTCTTGGAACTCCGTGTTAAGGCACAAGAATAGTCAAATTGTGTTGGATGCGATCAAGATGGACTAATGTGATTCAAATGACTTTTTAGTGGTGAGGTAAAGTTACAGTGCAGGATGGATTGTGTGTGGTACTGCTAGTTTGAAAACATTCTACAGCTGCGATAATAAGGCTTCCACCCATTATTGCTACTGATTACCAAAACATGTTACATCTGTTCTGTTTATCCTTAGTAGTACCTTTATCACAATCTCTTTTTCGTGAACATATAGCTTATACAATGTGATAGGGGTGGGACTTCTAACCCGTTAAGGCTGAGTACTACATCTAATTTTATCGACAAAAAAATAATATGGGGGGTTGAGTAATTCGTGAAAATATTGAAAAATAGCGTTTTTTTCGGTCAAAATAATTCAGAAATGATTTTTTTTTCTCACCAAAACATTATCAAACATATGAAAAAAGTATTGAATTAGTTAGCCAAGGTTATTAGCTACCGTTTTCGTTTTTTTTTGTTTCTACGACGCATACAACCTTTGATATCAAGCGCGCCGTAGTACATTAAAAAAAATATTAAAGTAGCCATAATTTTTAGGGGGAGGGGGTTCAACCCCCCATATTATTTTTTTTGTCGATAAAATTAGATGTAGTACTCAGCCTTAACGGGTTAGAAGTCTCACCCCTATCACATTGTATAGGGTAGAAGACATGACTAATCAATTGACATGCTCTTTACGACCTGTCAAAACGCGGTTCTCTCATAGATTTTGTATCGCAAAAGACAACTGAGATGTCACTTTTGTGCCGACTCAATTGATTATCTATTCATTAATTAATTTAAAATCAATTAAAAATAAAATTTTACAGTTAGTTGAAAATTAATTGGGTTTTCAGGGCTAAAAGAAAGTTTTTCTTTAGAGAAGTTGTCTTGGAATTATTGGTTAAAGGTGTCAACTACCCAATTAGGCATACACCAAACATAAACAAGACTTTCATGGTCAAGCGAATAAACAATTAAAACAATTATAATCAGTTCAGAAGTCCCATTGATTGATTCAAGATTGTAATGTAATAAAAGTGAAAGGTAAGGACAATATTGTAATAATTTGTAATAGTGATAATTATCTGTTATTTTTATGAAATAGAAAATGTTAGTTGCTAAGTGAAAATAAAATAATATTGTGTTCAGGCTCCTGTATACGCAGATGGGAGAAACTAGTGACTTGTAAACTTGTATAAAGTTTTTTAAGTATTTTCTATGTCTTTTATACATAATTGTAAATTGTAGGTGTGTTGGTCATGGGTTTTTACCAGTGGGTAGGCAGGAAATGAAGATATTTTGTAGTAAGGCTATCATAAGAATAATAGGCATTGATGGAGTTTTCGTGAAAGCATTTGGATGATCATTCCGCAATTGTCATTAATAATTCCATTTTGTAATTTCCATTTTTATACAGTTTCATTAACCTTTTCGCCGCCTTGTCTAAAAGCAAAACGTACGTAGTTTTTGTCATATTATGTTAATATAGATGAAATGTAAAGAAAGAAGTTCAATCAATATAAATTAGGATTTGTTAACCCTTAACCAGGCTATGGATTGAGGATTTCCCACCTAGATTTTTAAGAGTTTTTACCAGGTTTTGGTAAAGAATTTGCCACAATCTGTCAAAAACCCCAACATAGAAATATTATTTATCGTAAGACAAAAAATAAAGTGGAACGGAACGCAAATGTCACTTTTGCAGCCATTTTATTTGTGGTCGGCCGCTAAACGAACATTTTTGTGACAAGTGCACTGTATTTTTAATCATTAAAGCGAATCGGAGAAAGATAAGTCGTACAATTTTTTGATATGTTGTAGAATTTGAGTTTTTCTAGTGATTTGTGCATTATTTATAAGTAAAAACTTCTAAAATATCATGATATAACTAAATAAAACATGTGGGGAACCATATGACCTAAGCCTGTGAATGCCTAATTATTGCGGGAGTTATTATGTCCATTGCCCGGGAAATTAAAATCTTTTTTTTATACTAGGTTTTTGCCACGGGTTTTATTTAGGATTTACTCACACATCTCATTTATCGAAATATAAAATGTGGGTAGTTGTAAACTTTTGTCGTCATTATTTGTCAGTCTACTTTAGTGTATTTTTTGTTATTCAGGTAATAAACGATCAACAGCTCGAAAGTCGTCGTCTAGACAGGCAATGGGATTATGTTTTCCCACATGTCTTTTTTCAGGTTTTCAGCTAATTTTCTAAATATAATAGATAAAATCTCATTTCAAATTTAATCACTCATCTAAATCTATCAAAAAAACATTATTACTGCAGGATTTGTCCGAGGCCTGGTAAAGGGTTAAGGAACATAATGTGCAAAGGAAATAAAAAAGCAATGTTGTGTTATGAGCTTCATTTACGTATTTAAAGCCTGTCATGTAGTCCTGCCACCATGGTGTGCTGGGCATATTTTTGTGGGTCATCTATACATGACTGTGGCGGTGAAAAGGTTAATGCAATTTATAAGAAAAGTGTGTGAATGAAAGGAACCTATTTCTAACATAGACACTAATTTATTAATAATGAATGAATTGTATGATATTCAGAAGCCTCTGCCTCTAGGTTCCTGTGTAATATGGAACTTTAGTATTATTGTAATAAGATCCAGAACTAGGAGAAACCTGTTTCCCCAGTGTGTATGTAAACATGTGAATCATGTCAGTGCCAGATTATGAGATGGGTTGCCTCTTTCAAAATAAATAAAATCGGCCACATGTTAGACACATGTGGCCAAAAATGTAACCTCATTATGTAAGATCAAAATTAAAGATTAGAAATTTCAAAAAAGGTGGACAAAACCATGTTAGTTGTAATTAATGTTTAACCAAAAATTATTTTGATTTTGTTCTTTGGCTATTAATTAATTCATTTGTATATAACACAATTTTTAAGAGTGTAGACCACTTAATAATTTAGTAACAGTATGTATGTGTGTGTGTTAATATACTTTTTTGTAATAATTATAAACTAGTGATAAAAATAAAAGAATAATATTTTTTCAAACATGATTTTTATTTCTTATTACACCCGCGTCTTTGGTTACTGCTCCGCTCCCGTAGGTCGTAGCGTGATGGTATATAGCCTATAGCCTTCCTCGATAACTAATCTATCTAACACTGAAAGAATTTTTCAAATCGGACCAGTAGTTCCAGAGATTAGCGCGTTCAAACAAACAAACAAACAAACTCTGCAGCTTTATAATATTTTATTTCTTATTTTCTACATTTTGGTAATGTTTGTACACTAAGTCTGGACACACATGGGCCACCGACCACAACCACAAAACTTGTAGTTTTCATTCATTTTGCAAGAACACCACACACGGCGTTATGGCGAACACCGCTACTACCATCAGCTGGCGGCGTTTGTGGCTGTCGCGTGTGGCCTGTGTGCTGTCAGAGTAAGAAAAGTATTCATAATACTTTTTCACCCTATAAAACCTAAACTACAATGAGATTACTTACTAAGAGTATTGTCCAAGTTAAAAACTAGGTTCTATGGATATGTATAATATACATACTAAGTGTATTTTGTTTTACAATACCATTTGAAAAAAAATAACAACAGCTATTTGTTTTATTGAAATTTGATGACTTTTTTTTTTTTTGTAAATACCTAGCTAATAGTGTACATTCATTTATATTTATCGTGAAATAACATTATATGCTAACACTAAAATAACATTATTTTTCCAATGTTATATTGAATGAAGTTTTTGTGTTTTATAATATGTTTAGCTATTTCTTATTCACAAGCAGTATCTTATCTGAGAATATTATCTCTTCTCTATTTATAAACAATAAAATAAGCAAGCTCTATGTGGAATACATAGAAACATACTGTATGGCTACTGTTTGTAAGAAACATTGTTGCATTGTTGTTGTATTCTTTTATCAAATGTTTGGTCAACAGTAATTTATAAAGCTTTAATCTACTATGTAGCTGTTTTGTGAATATAGAATGTTAGGCCAACTGGCCAAGATAAAGAAAAGTGACTGAGTACAAGTTTTGCATGTCTTGTAGTTACAGTTGTGCAACAGTGGCAGGCAGGAATAATGCTTATGCAAAGATTGTGCTGAGTAATGTTTATTAATAAAATCAATCTTATTGGAGTACTATAATGAAATATAATTGGATTGTTGAGCTTTCAACTCTTTATGCCGAGCCGAGCTTTGAAAATCCAACAGTGCACTTTTAATTAGTGGGGTGCCTAGGAGCAAGCCCTACAGATATTTTATATGATTAAAAAATTCCGAAACGTTAGATGCTGCTCATAAATGTTGCATTTTTAACAACATATAGCTGTTAGAGCAGTATCTGAATTTTTTTAATCATATAAAATTTATCAAGTTATCCAGTAGGTACACCATTGTGGTCACCTCATGTTGGTGAAAATAAGTACCTAACAGAAACTTAGCAAGTCTCACATTAACATAAAAAAAGATAACAAATGCAATTGAATTCTATTCTATAAATCACACATTGATCACAGGAAGTAATTCTCCTTCTAACATGATAATTAAAATAAGACACTATTGTGTGTATACAAGAGTGGCTCCACTAACAGCCCTAGGACAAAACAATTTAGAAAAACAAATAAGTAGAAATTTTAAGGATATTCTTAGGTTGACTTTCTATTTGCATAAAAAGCTTCCATAGACTCTTGCTCCTCAATTTTATAATTCAATATTTTGTCAAAACCCTCATAGTGAAAGTGTCCAAAAAACTTTTTACCTTTCAGCATATAGGGAAACCATATTTTATCATCAGGCCACATGTCATCGAAAGGCACACTGTTGTTTTTGAACCATGTAGGTTTCATTTCTTCAGTTTCCTTCGGAGTTCCTTCAAAAATATTTGTGGAGAAAACTCGAACGTCCATTAGCACTGGCTGCCCTACAAACGTGAACTCTAAATGTGCGATATTGTTTAAATCATCAGGTTTAACGCTCAGGCAACATTCTTCCTTTAATTCGCGTGCTGCAGCTTCTATTATCGTTTCGTTAGCTTCTACTTTCCCGCCGAATCCATTCCATTTGTTTACACCAAATCCACGCTTTTTAAAACCCAATAATACATGGTCTTCCCTTTGTATGAAGACTAGAGTGAACAACTTTTTCGCCAGCATGGTTGGAAGCGGAAATTACATTGGTTTTATCACAGAAATATATTTTAATTCGATGTTAAGAATTTGACAAAAAAACGATACACGGACCGGTGTGACTTGACTTTCCTCCATAGCGCGCCTTCTTGCTTGTCAATCACAGATTGTCAAACAAACAAAATGTCAATGTCAATGTGCTAATACGTTTCGTTTCTCATTTTTATAAACATTACCAAATTCCATTAAAAAACTGTGTCGTAGTAAATATAGAGCTCGGTAACACTGTATGATACAAATAGTAGAAATTATAAAGTCCATTATTCCAGTAATAGTGGAAATAGAAGCTACTTTTGTACCTTTTGTTGCATAAATTAATTAGGTACCTAGTAGTTTCCTTACGTTGACGTTCTATTAGCTTATAGCTTCAATAGACTCCTGCTCTTCAATTTTATAATTCAAAATATTTTCAGAACTATCATAGTGAAAGGTTCCAAAAATTGTCTTGCCTTGCAGCATGTAGGGAAACCATAGTATAAAATCGGGCCACATGTCGTCGAAAGGTACATCATCGTTCTTGAACCATTTTGGTTTCATTTCTTCAGTTTCCTTCGGAGTTCCTTCGTAAATATTTGTAGTGAAAACTCGAATGTCCGTCAGTATTGGATGCCCTTCGTACTTGAACTCTAGATGTGCGATATAGTTCAAATCATCAGGTTTAACGCTCAGACAGCATTCTTCTTCTAATTCACGTACTGCTGCATCTAATATTGTTTCGTCAGCTTCCACTTTCCCGCCGAATCCGTTCCATTTGTTCATACCGAATCCACGGTTTTTGAACCCTAATAATGTTTGATCTTCTTTTTGTACGAAGACAAGTTTGAACAATTTTTTCTTCAGCATGATTTGAAGCGGAAATTGCATTGATTTTATCACAGGAAAGTCAGCAAGAATTTGATGCACAAAACAACACAACTGACTGTCCGGAGGGACCGTACAACAGATAGATATCCGGAGATTATAACTTCACAATATTTGTTCAAGTTCAAGTATCGTCATATTTTCCCCACTCATAGAACTCACACAAAGTATAATGAATAGATACATCACACATTTTCGCAGAAAATACACGTAACACAGTGTTATCTTTTTGTACACATGCTCAAGGGGCAAAAAGTATTAGAAAGTATAGATACAATCACCGAACGTGCACATGCAACTAGTCTTAGCTTTAGTTTAAATATTATTATACCGATGAAGTCCGACTTTAAGAAAGGAGAAGTGTTTTATGGGTGTATTTAACTGTTTTTTTTTAGTATCGCCAAAATTATTTGGCGATACTAAAAAAAACAGTACCTAAGAGGTGTAACAAACAATAAGAGGTTCTTGTTGGGATCGTCAGGCTTTCAGAATCCTACCAAAGTACTACGAGGTGGTCCGACGGCTTGGTGAAGGTCGCTGGAAACCGTTGGATGCGGGCAGTGCAGGATCGGTCATTGTGGTTATCTTTAGAGGAGGCTTATGTATAGCAGTGGACGTTATTTGGAATCATAACTTACCTTCGCCATTTCAAAATAACCGCGGCCTAAAACTTAAATCAGTAATCTCTGGCTACTCTATTTATATAAATAGGGGCAGAACATGTTGCTTTTCTGATTTTTGTTGTGGAAAAAGTGGTTCAATTGATTCTGCTCGTTATTCTGATCAAACTATTTTCAGGTTTTGCGCATTTAACGTTACACGTTGTATAAAATTAAATATCAAGAAATTCATTCAAGTAAGAATACTTATATTTGTATGCAAATGACATTTAATAAAATCAGTTTCATTACCAGTTACTTTTATCGATATCGATATCCAAATCTCGGAGCTGCGCACTACTATGCGCACGCGATGAAGAGAATAATATTTTATTAGTCATTGAAATAGAGTGAGTATAAATAAATTAAATAGATAATAACTTGACAAGGTAATCTATGTTTAATTATTTATATAGTCTTTTCCAAAAACAGATAAAATTTTAGTGATGAAAAAAGTACTAATACTTACTGTAGGATTTGACGGTAGTTCTACAAAAATAATAAAATCGTTAATGAGGTTATAGCACCCGGACCAGCAGCAGCACACATTATTTCGACGAAGCATTTCCAGAAGATTTAAAAATAATTAAAACTAAACAAAAGCGATAATGATGAGCGGGATTTTGTTTAACTTTCAATAAATTTTCATACTTATTGCATACTTAGAGTTAGCCCTTTAATATCCTACCTATTTGATCAATGAAATCCCAAGCGAGCAACAGTTTTGTAAAACATAGTTATGAAACTTGCCATCAATAATGTTGGGATCTCATAAATATGAGAGTAGATCAAAGAGTACTATACTGTATTAGAGTAGATCGTGTTCTGCCGTGCAACGTGATGCTTTATGCATTTGCTTTGTACTCAGCGACGCATCGTTAGTGCTGGGCACACGAGTGTTAAGGGCGAGACAGACTTATAACACGCTACGCCATCCCACGCGTGCTTATTGGCCAAAAGACAAAGAGTAGTTTCACGAGATGAAATGTGGCCAATGAGAACGCTTGAATGCCGTGGCGTGGCGTAGCGTGTTATAAGTTTGTTTCTACCTTTAGATGTTCTTGAGGGCACATCGCTCATAACGCACCTAATTTTGTGTGCTGTCATTCAAGAATGGCGAGAAATCATGTCATCAGACAAAAAAAAGAAACTCGATTTGTGAAGAAAGTTTGTCTGATTCTGATTCGATGTTTCTTCGATTTATCAGAAAGGTCTGTAGTGACTTTTATTCAGAAATAAATTAGGCAGAGTGTGATTTGGCTGTACGTGGTCGCCACTCGATGATGATGATTATGATGAAAATTAAAGATTTATCTTACATACTTGCTACGTTCACTCAACTCGATCAAGCGAAAATAGCTCAGCACCCATAGATGCCTATAGTTCGTGTATGACCACACTAACTTGTGATACACGCGCTCACTATCAAGAGTTATGAGCACCTCTGCATAACATGGAGAACATTCAATAATATCGGTCCCTGATTTATGCACGACACACACTAACGTGACCATTTTTAGTCGCAGTTTTAAAATAAATCTACTGAGATCAATATTCTAGAAGAAAATTAAGTAGTATTATACAATCAAATAATTATAGGTAGGTACCTGATTTGACGGCATGGTTGGCGCAGTGGCTGAGTGATTCGAGATGAGTTGCGGCTTTGATTACCTACCGTACGAATCAAATATTTGTAAGTATGGCCTATACTACAAATAGTATAGTTGTTCCGGGTCCGGCCGTTTGTGTATGTGTGAGTTTATTATAATATATGTTTGTAAACCATGATACAGGGAAAATGACTAGAGTGGGGCAAAGTAAAAAAAAAGTTTGATTTTTGAATTTTTTGTTATTTGTGAAACAGTCTAAAAAAGCATTTTATGGTTAGAAAATAATCTCTGCTCAAGACGTAAACTTTTTTTTGCCTTTGTTGCTAAAGGGACGGTCCCGTTCAAAACAGGACGTATGGTCACGTTACACGTGCGTACTGGTGCAATTCATCGTTCAAGTAACTTTAGTTTTCATTGAACATCAGGTCATATTGTGTTAGTTCCTCGTCAAGGCATTGGTGTGCCGCTGTTACAAGGCAAGTAATAATGATAGTGACTATTTTATTTTATCCTCGAGGTCAATAAGTCATCGCATTCAAACAAATTGGTCGTTTGAGGCGACAAACAAACATTATTTGCATTATCTGTTTGAATCTGTTTGCAATAGTTTTGTTATTTTTCCATGCGACAATCAGATTTAACTGACCGAAGTGAAAACTATTTCATTGTAATGTGTCAGTTAGATTAACTATTTTTAAGAACTATTTATATTTCCAAGATAGTTACAAAACTATTGCAAATATTTGGAAAGTTTAATTTCTTAGTTCACCAGTGAACAGAGGGGCAATTTCTAGTTTTATGAACATTTGGAGTGAAGATAAAAAGATATATTCCACATGATATTTTATTTGTAAAACATGAGTATACACAAGTTAATAGTATATCTATCAAAAATACTTTTATCTACATTTTTGAGTAAGTAACGAAAATTGGTCTCCAGGTAGAAAATGTAAAAAAATACAAAACAAAAATCGAAAGTCGAACAACTAACTGCACTTAAAAATTTTAAAGCAATTTGTTGCGGTCATATTAGGCTATTGCCTATTCCTAGCGCATGATTTGCGAAGCCATTAGACAGGAACGCTTCAATTAGTGCAGTGACGTCACAAGATAGTTATGCTGCGGGCTAATTGTATATCGTAATTACCTTCATGCCCAATAGGGAAGAGATACTAATCAATGGTATTCTGTATTGGTTCGAGCTATTTCTTGTGGGTGAATGTTAAGGTAGGCCCTTTATCGGCAAATATTCCTTAGAAGACAATTTGATAAATTAAAAATCAAAATTAATCTCTTTATTTCAAGTAAATTATAGGTACTTTTGAAATGTCAAGGAATCAGTCAGGGAGTGCATGAAAGGAGCCTCCCCAACCGGCGTAAAACTTAATTACACGGCGATTTATAACGGTGAATTACGACGATATGATTTACGGTGATTTATAACGTCCGGTGCACCCTGGACAACTAGCACTCGGTAACGCAGAGTCTAGCTGACCAATCCTTTCTCACGGTGATAAATCCATACGGCTCTCTCTCTGTCAGTCAGAAAGTTGAACCTAGTCGCTCGTTTCAAACAGTGGAGTAAACAAAATATTAGAAATTTAAAAAAAGAAGAAGAAGAAGAAATAACGGTTGCAATGTGACAACAATGCAGGTCGTGCACGTTAAAAGAGGTCTAGCGTAGAATATAATAAAACAATTCAAAATAGCCGAGGCAGTTAAAAGATGACCCAATGATACTATCCGTTCACAAGCCGAATGATCCGACACATCCAGCATGATATTCGAGTGAGCATGACATATTCACAATTGCCAGGGAACATTCAAGTCAGTGATAGACATAGGTACCTATTAGAATTAGGTATCGTATAAATAATTTAATAGGTATGATACAATAATTATCTAGGTACATTCCAGCCCTGGCCCTCCAACAAATAAACTGAAGTAATTTCCTATAACACAAGCAACTGCGACTGAGTTTAAGTTGTAGCTGAACTAAGCCAATTACGGGACGGTAGTACTGCTGGGCTAACTGCTGCGTACCGGGGACAGTAAATTGTCGGGTAGAGTTAGTGTCGCTTCTCTTTAAGTATTATTATCTTTGACATCTGATGTACCCAACTGTTTTAGGATTTACCAAAGCTATCTTCAAAATACTCTCTTAATTGGCGCCCAACACGGGCCCTCCAATTTCGGTTCTATATCAGTCCAAAATCGTTCAATCTCGTAGTGTGTGATCAAAGAGGTACCGAGCAATCAGTGCCGAGCTATCAGAAACGACCTGATTCATCCTGGGGCTAATAGTTTAATATCCACCCAATCGCCGGATTGATCTAGCTGTACCAATCCGCACTTGTCGATTACCTTCTCGTACACGCAATTTATGTATCATTATGGCCTTGCTGTAAGTTTTAAACAATTCTGAGAAACTATTTTCTATCATTTAACCTGGAAAATGATCTGAAATGGACGTGTGTAAAAATATCTTACTTAAATAGCATGGAGGTTCTAAGAACGCTCGATAAACGAGCATGCGCTAATAAAGCGAAACGATTATTTTTAAACTCAAGCTGATTGGACTTACCCACACAATCTACACTAATATAATAAAGTTGAAGAGGTTTTTTGTTTGTATGTCTGTTTGTTTAAACGCACTATTCTCTGATACTACCAGTCAGATTGGAAAAATTCTGGTTGTATATGAAAGCCAGATTGATGATTCAACATCACGCTACGACTCACGGGGACTGAGCAGCAAGCAAAGACGTAACTTAACACGGGTGGAAAAATCACGTGTACAAAGTAGCAAGGAGTCAGCTAGCCACATAGGTTTATAGGTAGTACTCGTACTTAGTTTATGTGGACACTCTCGGAATTGGTATCACAAATTATAGGTAGAATGCCGGCTCCAATCGAGTGAGAATAAGTGCACGCACACAAGCAAGCATGCGTACGGTGATCTCAAACTAAGGAATTAAACTTGTTAAATCTTTGATCAAATAAAGTCGCGACTCCACTAGTGCTTTTGCACGTACCTACTGTACAGTAACACAGTCATGCTGCCAGGGACGTACCAATAAAAAATGGCGCCTAGGGTACCTACGCATTATAGTTGCGCCCCTTTATAAATTATATTAATATAAAAAACAAATACACGAAATAAAATAGTCATTCATAATTATAGTAATTATAACCGCATGAAATGGTTTATTGTAGTGTATTTTAATTTTAAATTTTACTAGTAATTGGCGATTCTTGCGCCCCCTTTAGATAGGCGCCCGGGGCTCGTGCCCTACTGGCACCACACCACCCTACGCCTCTGCCTGCGGCTATCCGTATGTCCATGTGTGTGACTGGGAGCTGTCCTTCTGTACAATTGTCTATTTAGTGTCTAAACCGTCTCCGAGTGGACTTAGCAATTAGCCTACAGGTTATCGGTAACTGTTGTGGCGGAATTACGCTATTAGTACGTAATAGTTATCTAAATGAAACACTTTTCTAAACTAAGTAGTATACTATAGTAGTCTTTGACTGTAAGGCCTTAAACGGTGGCCGTGGTCCACTAAATCACTGTTATGTAGTTAGTAAAAGTCGATCTGTCAGACTCCATCGCCCGCCTCAGGGTCGAGAACATCCATGAGGATTTTTAATTACATTTTGCAGTACCACTTATTTTACCCTAGAATGCGAGATTATATCAATTTGGAAGAGAGACCTTTAATTTTTCCCATGGCAGTATAGTATACTATAAATGGCTGTTTTTGGTGTTATTTCGTACAAAATTGAGTATCGAATTATTTGTGAAACAAGAGTTGTGGTCGGTGAAAATATGCCTGTATTTTCGCTAAAATATTATAACAATTCGAAATTCTACGTATAAATGTGTTTCAACGGAGATTTAATTCGAAACCAGTTTGGAAACCGCAAGATCGAGTACGCTCGGATTGTAATCGATGAGGGTTCATAATGTATTTTTGTAACTAGGACATATAATTCATAACTGAATGAGTTATTGATCGATAATACATAGTACACCTACCACATTATTTATTACCCATAATTATGGCTACTTGCTTTTGGCTAATGTTGCAATAAAATAGACAAAGGTGGCACTTCCAGACACAAATATTTTCCGAACTATTTTTCGATATTCATGTGTACTTCCTAAAATAGGTTTTATTGATGACAAATAACTTAAATTGATGTCAAAATAACAGCTTTTACTAAATGCATAATTATCGTCTGTCTGTCCGTCTGTCTGTTTGTTTCGTCTATTCTCCAAAACGGCTGGATCGATTTTGACGGAACTTTCACAGGCACATAGCTGATGTTATACGAAGTAAGTGAGGCCTATCTTGATTTTATTTCAGAAACATTATAATTAGTGTTCCGCGCAAAAAAATTAAAACGCCGCAGGTAATCATAGCCTAGCCCTAGAGTATACTAATATTATAAAGAGGTAAAGTTTGTTTGTAAGAGGTATCTTTGGAATTGCTTGTACTATTATAAAAAATATTTAACTGATAGAAAATTACTCTATTGCCGAGTGTCATAGAGTGACTTCCAAAAGGATGAAGTCGGTTTTCATAAAGTTGGGAGTTTGACCTTCATTATCACCGTAACCAGGCTCGCAGGTATGGACGGTATGGTCCAGAAAAGAAAACTGATCGCAATGATGAGGAGAACATGTAGCTATCGGCTTCATTACGTGTCATTTTATACCTCGAATCATCATCATCATATGCTGGAAATAAGCCTCCCCTAAAGATAATATTGACATAATTCCCTTTTTTTTTTTAGGTGGTAAAAATCATCAAATGACTCCTTCCGCCCTGGGTGGGGCGGAAGGGACTGTCAGACTTTTACTGACTAAAAAACCACCCTGTTCCTTCTGTTGCCCTTTACGTTCCGGCGGGGCCATGGTATCCTGTTAAGACGTCCCGCAACCCCGGCAGGCGTTTGGCCCCTATTGGGGCCCTGGCCCTGTGCTGACAGCTCTTTGAGGCGCGCGCGAACAGGACGCGCCTTCGACCCGGGCATGGTCCTTGATCGGACGGCTACCCAGACATAATTACCCTAAGAGCAAAACAATAAAGTAAATGCATTATCGAACGTTTACGATAATAATTAGTCGCTTTAACCTAGGCACGACGTGTCCTAAGATAACACCGTATTTTTTATGAGATAACGGAATTATCGAAACATTTTATGAAATCATTAGTCGTCACTTGTATTTTTTCTTCTTGAAAAAATACTCAAAGGTTTATACACGTACAGGTAGGAGCAGTACTGGCACCCACGGCTTTAAAAAAATGTAACCAGAGTTACATAAGTAACTAAAGATATTTCGAATTTATTTTATTTTAGAATTTCGTTTATCAGCCGGTCTGTTATGCCGGCCATCCACGATCCTTCCTATCGTCCAATCGGCAGGACGCTACCGATTGGATCATGCCGATTGGACCGTGGATGGGAGTGGATTGGCATGACAGATGACAGTTATAATTGACGGCATAATCGAATTTCGATTCTTTTGGCATGATCCTTCCGATTGGATCATGCCGATTGGACCGTGGATGGCGGTCTGCGCGATCGTAGATAATCTTGAGGCGCAGCCCTCAATTCTTTTAATAAATTAGTATGAGAAAACTGTTTTTTTTTCATTAGCCACTGTTTGCACCACTATGCTGGAACTTTTCAACTAAACGTCGCTGCCGATTGGACAATTTATTATCGATCGTGGGTGGTGTATATAGACGAACTGCAGATTGGATCATGCCTGCAGCGTCCTGCCGATTGGACGATAGGAAGGATCGTGGATGGCCTGCATTAGAGTAAGCTTGAGGTGAGATCTGTAGTATTTGTTGCGATGATAGCTCGCCACTGGGTAATATCACCAAGGGACATTTTTATAATCTATGCTGTGCCCGACAGGGTCCATAATTGTGACTAATCTAATTACCTATTCCATCTTGTAATACATTATGGTACGCAATAAAGATATTGAGTATTGAGTATAATATAGCACTGCAGATGGGTCTAGACCAAACCATCTAGCTACGAAAGTCCAACTTCGAGAAAGACGTTAATCGCCGAATCCAGCTCTAATGGGCAGCATTCGGGAAGCTACGTGCTGTATATTTTCTGACGAAAGTCTTTGATCTACTCTGGATACCCACATAAAACACACGATAACAGTACATTTGTTAATTAAGTAGAGTAATAAAGTGATAAGTTGGCGTAAAAGCACAGTAAATATTTGTTTACAACTTGGTGTAAAGTGGATTAAAAGTGTAAGGGGGTATATAAAAGTCGCAGTGTAGAGGGGTGGGTGGTCAGGTTGCCACGTGCAGCATAAGTAAGTCCTAGATAAATATATCAATTTTCTTGAACTATTTTTTCGTACTTACGCTACGAGATAATTACTGTGTAAAGTGTCAAGTATTCTTGGTTGTTTTTGTAAATAGGTAGGTACACATTTGTTAATTCTTTGAGCAAACTTTGTGTCAGTACTTATGTTTAACTTTACTTATCTTCAAACGTCTTCTAATGTACAGTCGTCCTCGTCCATAATTCTATATGCATTTATTTTTGTGGTCGCGACACATGTGCTCTGTCATTATAGGTATATTTAAGTACTTACCTTCGTGAAAATTGTTACATAATTAGTACTTATCAGCAAAGTATGTCAAAAAAGTCGTGCTAATTATAAATTAGAATCTACAATTCAAGTGTTCGTTCATAAGTTAATGCAACACAAACAAACAAACAAACGTTATCGTTTGCTTTGTACTTTATCGTATTATTAAGGATTTGGGAAAACACTGCTATCGTTGACTTAAGCGACTGATACTTAAGTAATGTTTTCACATATTGATAGTGTTACCGATTAGTCGGCCGCCAACTGTGATGTAATAAGTACTGATCTGATTTAATTATTTTATTTATATTGGTTTAAAATGTAAGTATTTTAAATTTTTACATTAATTGTTGACATAATTTGTGTGTAATTTTTATATTCACTGGGATGAGGGATATATGGGTAAATGAAATAGATAAATACGGGGTGTAAAAAAACCACATTACAGAGCCCATAACTACGCATACTGTCGATCAAACTATAAGACCCGTAGCGCACTAGCGGCCTGGCCGCAGCGGCCAGCGACTCGCACATGCGTCGTTCGATCTCGCTGGCCGCTGCGGCTTGGTGTGGCCGCTGGCCGCGTGCGGCCAGGTGCGCGCGCTCTGTGGCGATTTCATACTTAAGGCACAGAATAACCTTAAGGTATGTATCTCGATGGCTAGTGCGCTATTGCTCTTAGCAACATTCAGCAAAAAAAATTGCTGGGAAATGACCTTTATTATAGTGTGAAAAAGATACACTGTTTTTTAAACATTGACGTGTAACGCACGCATACAGGGTTATTTTAAAACACCAGCAACCTGTAAAGGAATCATTGTACTCATCATTATGAACAACTTTTTCTATGGGACTAACCCTGAAATCATGAATAAAAATCAGCTGTTCCCAAACAAAAATGCTATACAACACGATCATATGTATGGAACAACTGTTTTTTTTTTCATGATTTCAGGGTTGGTCCCATGGAAAAAGTTGTTCATATGGAGAGTACATTGAACCCTCTTGAGGTTGCTGGTGTTTTAAAAATAACCCTGTATATGTGTTTAGAAAGCATGCAATTGGGTTGTGGGTTGTATTTCAAGTTTAATAAAATACCATTTGAAACTAGTTTTAGTAAAAAATAGTTGGAACTTCGACCTTTATTATATCCGTAACTATAATGCTCCCGTATGATCCAGAACAAACAAAATGATCGTAATTAAGGTAAAACATGTAACTTTAGGCTTCGGTGTTTTTTTACACCCGTTTTAGTACAGATTGGATATCGCAGTTTAGTGTTACATCCAAGCAGGAGAATTTCCATCCCTATCACCTTGCCCGACCTGGGAATTGAACCCAAGACCTCATGCTCAGCAGTCGCGCTTTGCGACTACTAGACCAACGAGGCAGTCAAGTGTTTTCAGACGTCTTTTATAATGGGCAAAGCAAAGGAGTGGAACTTTCTACCTGTGTCTGTATTTCCAAACCCATTCGACCCTAATCTCTTCAAAGTTAGAGTGAATAGGCTTCTTCTGGGTACGCTCACTCCATCGTAGACTTTGTCTCTGTCACCTCTGACATAGACTAGAGGCCCAAACCCATCTTTTATATAAAAAATCTTTCTTATCTTTTAAGGAATTCTTGAAATGAAAATGGGGTGTCCTATTTCTCACAGACATTTAAAAAATCATTTAAGATTTATTTTTTTAACTCTAGTCGACACATTCTGGGTAATTTGGGTTTTCCGTGATTTCATGGGTATTAAGAACGATTAGCAAGAGGTGTGCGTTATCTATCTATCAATGAATTTGATAAGCTTATCATTCATAGTGATTTATTTTTAATCTTTCGTTTGTGTCTGTTTATCAAAATTATATTCGCTTAGTGATGGGTTTTACCAATAAAAAGGCATTAAAACTACCATGTGGGACTTACATTTATGCTAATATTATAAAGCTGAAGAATTTTTTTGAGAACTCGTTAATCTCAGGAACTGCTACTTCGATTCTGGAAATTCTTTTGCTAATAGGAAGCTTACCTTAGTGCTGTAGGCAAAATAGAGATCCGTAAGAACATAGAACACAGACGAAGTCCCGGGCTAAAGTCTATAAAGGTGGACAGCATACACCTAGACTTACCAACAGAGGTTCAGTCAACAAAAGAGATAGGTAGGTATGCAGGGTCGTCAGATGTAGTTGAAGTTTTCTTAAAAACCTATGGAAATTTTCAAATGTTATTTATTTTAAAAAGCAGATAATAAACAGTTCATCTATTAAATCTCTTTTGTTGACTGTACCTACTACTTGCTATTACTACCCTTTTCATCCCTAAGTAAATTTTGGTGTAGACGTGGTCTAAACTGTCTTACATTAATAGGCAAAAGTTACCGAAAGCTAATTCTGTTACTCCAATTAAAGTTGAATTGTTTTGCTTTCCACTTACCACTTAGTTCAAAGCCTACAGAGTGGCTTTGACGCAAAATACTTAAATATTCATCGCGAACGCTTCCTCGTGGTCTAACAACCATTTGAACTTGGTTTGTTAACGTGCTAATGTTGAAGTGATTACCCTGGTGGTCTCGTGGTCACAAGCGCAACTACTGTGCGTGGAGTCCTGGGGTGCTATTCTCTAAAAGACTCGACGACGAACTCATCGACGAAACTAGTATGGTCCCCAGTGGATTTTCAACTTTATGCTGTAGATCACAACGTTGTAAATCTATTAAAGACAAACTGTTTGGGAACTCGTCGTAGAGACAGTTTGTCGTTAATGGATTTTCAACTAAATGGTCTAGAGCATAAAGTTCAAAATCCACTGGGGACCATACTAGTTTCGTCGACGAGTTCGTCGTCGAGTCTTTTAGAGAATAGCATAGCTGGGTTTGATACCCAGGTTGGGCAAGAAGTGTTATAAGAAAGTTGGTGGTGTAACACCCCCGTGCCTCGGAAAGCACGTGAAGCCATTGGTCCTGCGCGACCTTCCCATCGGATTATGAGATTGAGGGAAGAGAAAGTGCACCCATATTTGCGCATACGTTACAAGGTTGTTTTTTCAACTGTTTTAGAAATCATGAAGTGTCTATCTTTGGGGTGCCAGGCTTACAGCCAGGGGACAGCAGGAACTGCCTTCACGAAGCTGGTGACGCATTTCCTTGCTACCCAGTGCCTCATCACGGAGCCATGGCCTATGGACTACTCTTACGGACTCACAAGTAAGTGCAGTGCCTTTATTTGTAAGGAGGGGAGCGAGTACTATTGAGCGATAGACTATTGAGTTTATGCAAGATAAATAAATAAAAAAAATAAAAATAAAAAATAGTAAAATGAGGTGGTTCAAAAAAGTCTCTGCGATTAGCGGCGCACCTTGGGCCGTCAGTACTGCCCTTAATAACCTCGCCTCAGCCATTTTTACGGCGTGAATGGCAATTCTCATATACCTCATGACAAAATCAAAGAAAACAGGTGAAAAATCCTAACATCACTCCAAAAGTCTAGGCCGAGACGTAAGTACACCATCTCGTCATAGTTAATTTTACCTGCTGTTACTATATGAATCTGTTTTGACCGCCAGGTGGTGATAGGTTTGACTTCATCATAGTCGGCGGCGGCACGGCAGGATCCCTGCTAGCGAGCCGGTTATCCGAAGTCCCGGAGTGGAAGGTGCTGCTGATAGAAGCAGGTGGAGATCCTCCTATGGAGAGCGTTGTGAGTAGCTTGCATAGAGTTTTCATTAAAAAAATATACTTTCATACATACACTAACTAGCTGTCCGCCGCGGTTACACCCGCGTCTTTGGTTACTGCTCCGCTCCCGTAGGTCGTAGCGTGATGGTATATAGCCTATAGCCTTCCTCGATAACTAATCTATCTAACACTAAAAGAATTTTTCAAATCGGACCAGTAGTTCCAGAGAAACAAACAAACAAACAAACAAACACTGCAGCTTTATAATATTAGTATAGATAATGACGTAGCCTCATGACAAAAGTTACCAATTGTCCAACGTTACGTGTACGCATTATGTGTGTTCTGTTTCTTATATCAATCCTCATAACATCATTTTGATATACTTCCAGATTCCCAACTTCTCAGGCTCAACGCACAGAACTAGAAACACATTCCAATATTACACCGAGCATGATGCAAATTCCAACAGAGGCAGCGTCGATGAAAGATCCTACTGGCCACGAGGCAAGGTCCTCGGAGGGACCGGCTCCATCAACGGTCATCTCCACATGCGAGGCAGTGCTGGTGACTATGAACCTTGGCATCTCAAAGAAAACGATGGCTGGGACTGGCCTACATTGAAAGAATACTTCAAAAAGAGTGAAAAAATGGTAGACCCGTTCATTCTTAACAATCCAGAACTAAGAAAGGAACATGGAACAGAAGGAGAGTTTGTTGTGGATCAACTGAACTTCACCCACGCAGGCATAGCTGAGAAACTGACTGATGCTTACAAAGAACTGGGATTAACATACCTGGATGACTTAAATGGTCCTACACAGCTGGGTGTCGGAAAACTCAGGGGTGCAATTCACAAGGGCAGAAGAGTGAGCACCGCTACCGCATTCTTAAATCCTGTTAGAGAACGCAAAAACTTGCAAATTATGAAGTACTCTTATGTTAACCAATTAGAAATTGATGAAAAGAATAAAACTGTTATTGGAGTCAGACTTTCACTTTTATATGGTGACATGGAAACGTACTTTGCATCAAAAGAGGTCATAGTTAGTGCTGGATCAGTGAACACTCCTAAACTGCTGATGTTATCGGGCATCGGTCCTCGAGCACATCTTAAAGAGAAGGAAATCGATGTAATCAGTAACTTAGCTGTTGGAAAGAATCTTCAAGACCATGTACGTATACCCATCCCGGTGACAGTAGATACAGGAGCTGAAAGGAGAGGAGAAGAATTTTGGCAGAAAGCTGATGCCGAATACTTAATAGATCAGACGGGACCACACACTACAAACTATGACCAGCCTAATATAAATGCTTTCTTATCCGTCTCAGGGGACACTTCTCTTCCCGATGTACAAATAGACCATAACTACTTTTTACCGAATACTTCATACGTATATTCTCTTTGCCAAAACACACTTTCATTTAAAGATAGCATCTGTAAGCAGTTTGCGGAGTTTAATAAAGAAAATGAAATGTTTATATTCTACGTTGCACTCTGCCGGCCGCACTCGAGAGGAAAAATTGAGATCCGTGGAAAGAATACCATGGAACACCCAAAGATTTTCTCAAAGTACTTTGATGACAAACGTGACATGGACACGTTTGTAAAAGGTGTTAAGAAAGTAATGGAGATCGTCAACACTCCGACGTTTAAAAACATGAAAGCTGAAATAAAAAGGATTAATTTCGAAGGTTGCGATGATTTTGAGTTTGAAAGTGACGATTATTGGGAATGTATGGCTAGAACTGTCACATACAATGTATACCATCCCGTGGGTACAGCTAAGATGGGCAAGGCTAAAGATTCGAAGGCAGTAGTTGATAGTAGGCTAAGAGTGTATGGAGTAAAGAACCTGAGAGTAGTCGACGCAAGTGTGATGCCTACGATACCTAGTGTAAACACTAACGCAGCAACTATGATGATCGCTGAAAGGGCAGCAGATTTTATTAAAGAAGATTATCTAAAAGGGAAGGATAATAAAAAAGACGAACTGTAGGTTTAGCTTCATGTGATGGCTTCTACTTAATTATAATAGATAAAGGCTATGCTAGTCAATCATAAGTCCTGCTGATACAACGGACTGTATTATCAGTAAGTTGTATGAACAAAAATGCCTACCTATTTTGTACAAACCATTTTATTTATATTAATAAAAAGGGTTCTACGTTGATGTTGCTTTTCTTTTATTCAAACGCTTTTGCTATAACAAATTCTATAAAGCTAATATTTTCTATAATATTTACAAAAAATAATATGTCTGTCAGCACATTTACTTTGTCAGTTCTGCTTTATCATCATTGTCAATCTTAAATAGGACTTCGGAAGACGTTTCAGATGTCTCAGCACTTTTGCTTTGTCGAAGATTTACCTGATTACCAAGATCTACCATTCTGTATCTCTTCTTTCGCTTTATTTCTTTATCGATTCTCTGGCAGAGGTCCACCATACTCAGTCTCATCTCGATCGGCAGGTCCCGCACGATTACTTCTTTTAACAAATTATCCGTTACGTCTCTATTTAGTCTTGAAGGTTTTTGTTTAAACTCTCTTTTCTTACACTTATTACTTGATTTCCAATCCTTAAAATTGTGTTTTAGTTGTCCCGATGTACATTTCAAGTAGCACCATACCGTGGTCTGAAGGCAGCAGACGAGCGAGAGCAATAAGCCACATATAGCAATTATGTACAAGAATATCGAAAGTATAGCATCTTCACAACAAACCTTGTAGTCTGACGTGTCTCCATTGAACACACTCAGTTTCCCATACATCATATCCCTGAGCATTTTCAAATTTTCGGATATAGTTGAACAGTTTGATTTTAAAAGTACCTTAAAATCATTCACAGTCGGTTTTGTTGGCACAGTAACAACACCTAAGCCAGTATTGATTGCGTAAATGTCACTGATAGAAATAGGCTGGTCAAGGTCTCTACAAATATTAATTTTAGGTACATAAACTATGTCTGGGAACGTCTTTATGTCATCTGTGACGCATATTGGTGCAATCACACACTCACTACGACTACCTTCATAGTATGGTTTTCTGCCAGAATATTTTAGGTCACAATTGACTGGTTCGCATTCTCGCAGAGAATCCTCGTCTAGAGAGTCACACTCGCTACCTTGCAGATTAGCGTAAGCTTTAAGATGCTGCTTTTTCTCTTTATGTGCTAATTGTGTGTCGAAAGAAATATGAACATCCAACTGTTTCGAGCGCCTTAAATTGCTACATTTGTAGTCGATGATAAAGTCGCAGTAACCGACTTGATCGTATTGATATAAAGTAGGATACACATGAATCAATGTTTGTCTGTTTTTGGGTCTGATCACTTCCACGTTGTCGCCATGAACAGTGTCTATGGAACAGTATTTGTGTTCTTCGTCAGCTAAATAACACATTTTTGGTTTCGAAATGACTCTGCATGCGTCGAGATGATGACTATTTTCAATATCAATAAAGAATTGTATTCCTATTGACTCACGATCTAACGGAATTATACCTTGGTCTAACACTGTAATAAAGGCTAAAACTTCATGTATTACTGAGACAAAAATAACTAGATTTAAGTACGCAAAATAATACACATTATACATTTCTCGTCAGACATTTTATTTTGACAAGTTACCTTACCATAGACTGAGAAAAAGGAGGTATTTAGATTTTACAAAAAGTTTTTTAACTGATTCACTAAATTTTTGATTTTATAAATAGGAAACATGATCGGGTCGGGAGGCACGGCAGTGCCCCCGCCAAGTCGAACAAATAAGAGCGGCAGTACCATCCTTTTCTCGAAGCAGTTCAGGCCATTTTCGGTCCCCTATAACTTCGTTATGGATTAAACTAGAAGCCTGTATTTCACGTAACCAAACAAGCATTGTATAAACACGGTCATTCAATTTGAACCAGTAAGTACTTTAAAAATTATAACTAGTCAAAGTTCTTAATTTTGTCACTCACGACTGACCGATCATCAAAACTCTAAGGCACTTCTAGTAGACATAGAAGCTTCAAATTTTGAATAATATTAGTGTTTAGTGTATAAATCAAGGAAATATATAAAACTGGACTGAAATTGCAAAATATTTTGCAATTTCAGTCCAGTTTTCTAGATACACCAACCAAGTTTTTATCTACAAAAAGAAATGGGATGTCATCAAAAACAAAACTTGTAAAAAAAACCAAGTCTCGCAACTCAGTTCTTCTACCGTAAAAAGTTGTGAGATGTATGTAATACCAAGTATTACCCGGGGTTGCGGGACGTCTTAACAGGATACCGTGGCCCCGGAACGTAAAGGGCAACAGAAGGAACAGGGTGGTTTTTTAGTCAGTAAAAGTCTGACAGTCCCTTCCGCCCCGCCCAGGACGGAAGGACTCATTTGATGATTTTTACCACCTCAAAAAAAAAAAAAAAAAAAAAAAAAAAATACCAAGTATTACCAAGTCTGTTGATTTATTCAGTCCCTACTTAAGGGACCTTCTGTCTTAAGTTATTACGTAATTAGTAAATCTAACAACATCTTATAGTAACCACATTAATAGGTATTGAAAATCTTTTATGTTTAAATAAAATAGATTGACTTGGCCATCGCATGAAAACACAATGCCATTAAAAACAAAATTTGTAAAAAAAACCAAGTCTCGCAACTGAGAGCAATAGTGCGCTATTGCTCTCAGTCAGCGCGATTTTGCAATCGCACCAAAAAACCTTATTTAATATAATATGTATTGCTAATGTAACTCACATTATTTTCCTAGATAGGTAGTTACCTTGTAGTTACATGACCACAAAACACGTACGCACACATACCCCAAAAACTATTAAATACCAGTAATTATCTGCGGGACAAACAATCACACGCCATTAAAAATGAACTCTTATTAAGACTTTTGATTGAATCTCTTTTGTGAGTTATTTGATACGGATTGGTTGAGGGTAGGACAATGAGCCTTTGTCGAGTGTTTCATTTCCATCGGGTACTTTCCTGGAAGGTTTAATTTACGTATTTTCAATTACTTCAATCGAAAGTGTTTTACATTTATGGTTTGCAAGTTTCAATTCGTTATATGGCCTATACTATAACAGAACAGATTTTTTTTTTTAAGGTGGTAAATATCATCTAATGAGTCCTTCCGCCCTGAGTGGGGCGGAAGGGACTGTCAGGCTTTTACTGACTAAAAAAACCGCCCTGTTCCTTCTGTTGCCTTTTACGTTCCGGGGCCACGGTATCCTGTTAAGACGTCCCGCAACCCCGGACGTCCCGCAACGCCGTATAGTGATGGCGTGGAAAAAAACGTTGAGACGCCCGGCAAATGTGAAATATCTCAGTTAGTATTCAAATTCTTAATTAATAAAATAATAATTAACCAAACAAATTAAGCAGCTCCAGATAATCAACGGAGTGCATAGATGCGCGCGCACACGAACAATTAAGTCGAGAGCAGTGGCGTAGAGAGCGAGAGCGTCATGCCGTTTGCCGTCACGGCAAACTTGTCGATTTTACTGCCAAAGAGCGCCAATAGATGAATCACATAAAAGAAGTGAGATTTTCTTATGGCAATAACAATTGTCACCTAATATCTGACTACTTTTAGTTTGATTTATTCTTTCTCCCATAATTTTGTAACTACCGGTACTTTATAGGAGTTTACAGTACGAAGCGACTTCATTCGTGTACGTTCAGGGGCCTACCACAACCTCTTAAAACAATATTATTTTAATATTACTTTGTAATTTCTGTTGTTGCATTTTCAACTCTCGGCGCTGATCCGAGCGTTGAAAATCCAACAGAGCGGAACGCAAAGTAATATTACAATTATATTGTTTTAAGAGGACAATGGTAGGCCCCCAGTTCATTAATAACAAAGTAGTTCTACTGTTCCGTAACCATTCATTTTTTATCTATGCGCGCACTGTGCTTGCGAACGAAGGAAACGAGTCGATTCCAAGATGGCAGCAATTACCGTTGCCTAAATGCGCGCTCCCGTTAAAATCCTTGGTTAAGGGATTAATTGTCGCTAAACGGCTTCTATCTGAACTGATCGTGATTCCTGAAGGCTCTTAAAGTGGTGTACAGACTTTGGTGCACTAATTTGTGAGTGGATCATCGGACCGGCCGGTCGTGGGGCAACGCCAGCCTCGTGCCACATCTAGACAAGATTTCCTCGAGAAGCCACAGGAGGCTAGCAGGTGAGTGACGCATTTTATACTTGGAAGGTCTGACCGCCTCCCCGCGAGCAAGCACAGTTAGTCATTTATTATTCAACTCAAATACGTATCGAAAACTGCGCTTGCACTCCAATGTACCAGCATCGGCTTGGTACATTTTTTGGTGCCGAAACCAGGGACCTTTAGATATAATTCGATAATAAGTATTCATTCGTTTACCCGCTCAGTAAAGTTCTCGTAAAATCTTAGGTAATTTTCAACATTCGACACAAAGAAATTAAAATCATTTTTGGGTAAGGTTTACAATTACGTCGCCTTGATAGGGGGGTGGGGGCGGTGGGGGGAGGTTATGGGGGACTAGTGGAGTCGCCCCCCACCATTTTTCCCCGCCGGAAAGACGATGTTTTTCCTCGACGGAGCCCCACTAGGGCTTTGTTTCAAGTCACTTAATAGGGTCGTATGGCGGACGGGGAAGGTGGAAGAGTGGTAGAGTCCCTCCAGACTTTCCCCTCGCCAGAGAGGCTCGACGGAGCCCCGCTTCGCGGGGCTCCTACTTCTGGGTGGTTTAAAAAAAAATAACCACGAAGGGGATGGCAGGGTCTGTTCGCTCGCTTCGCTCGCTCACTGGACCCTGCCATCCCCTTCTAACCTAACCTGTCCTAGTCGGGGTGCCCCAAGTCCCGAGCTCGCTTCGCTCGCTCTTACGCACAATAAAACAACAAAATCGTGTTTATCTGTCACTGTCAATGGCAGCAAAATGGCGCTTTGCGATTCTTTTTACGCATTTTGACAGACGCAACTTTCAAAAACGTAAGAATTTAGTGAATTTTACGTTGCGTTTCAAGCAATAGTTAGTGATTTATCGATCTTTTTGAAAATTGTTTTAAATAATTTAACGCCGCTCCGGCAGCTAAAATTGCTTGAGGGTGCTTAAGATAAGTCCCCTTGACCCCCCCACAATGTCAGAATCCTCAAATTCAGGCGACGTAATTGTAAACCCAACCCTCATTTTTTGTCCCACTTACCCCCAACTATTTCCCACTTTTGGGCAATACATATTCGTTTTAGGTCGATTGCTATACATTAGGTATTGTGATTCGAGTAGGTAGGTAGTTCTTGTTCTACGATTTGAAATTAAATTGAACCATAGACAAATTGAATTTGTTGAACGTTTAGTTTATTTTTTCTTTCTATTCAACGACATTATTAATCTGTTAGATTAGCGTTGTAGTGAATGAACTAAATGAACTGTGATTGAACAGTTGACGTACGGTGGTCGGATTTCGTTCTATTCAGTTTGGAAAGGTTTGTTTACCTTTTTCATTGTTATTAATTAAACTTAACGGTGCCATTACTTGTTCATTATAGAATCTTATTGTTAAATATAGATTGTTTTAACGTTAATAAGGCTAACTTATAAACAAATGCCTTACTATTCTAAAAAATCATTACGAAGATTGAGTAAAAGTAAATCGGTTGAGGTCGAATGTCCAACTGAACGCGACTTACCGGTATTGCGTAGAAAACGTACTTTAGCGTTTAATAGGTTATCTAAGACGCTTGAAGTCGCGCGTTTAGCGGAAAATAATGAATGTGATTTAAGTAAATTGTTGGCACATTGCTCAGACTTAACGAAATTAGTAAATAACTTTGAAGAAGCCCATGATGACATACTTAGCTTATGCGAACTTACAGATGAACAACAAGTGGAACAAGATAGTATCAGATCCGACTTCGACGAACGATATTATGAGATTTTAGCGATACACCGACGCTTAACGAAGGTCGATGGGCCTAACGCGTATAACGATGAACCAAATAAATCTCATAATGAGCCGTCGAGTGTACTCAAAGTAAAATTACCTAAAATTAACTTACCGCAATTCAGTGGTAACATAAAGTTGTGGCCCGAATTCTTCGATATCTTCAACTCGCTGATTCACGAGAATGGTTCACTTTCGGATACGGAGCGCATGCACTACCTCGTCTCTAGTTTGACTGGTGATGCGTTAGCACTTATACGAACCTTTCCTGTGACGGGCTCATACTACCACGAAGCATACTCTGCATTGGTTGCGCGGTATAAAGACAAGCGGGAACTTGCCTTTACTTGCTGGAGGGAGATCTTGAACGTTAACCTGAAGGCCAACTCACCCATTGATTTACGACGTGTCCTTGATTCTTTCAACGAAAACCTATCGATTCTCAAACGGCAAGGGCTACCGACGGATCAGTGGGATTTTGTAATCTGTTACCTTTTACTATCGAAAATGGATTCAAATTTGCGTTGTGCTTTTGAACGAGTTACTGCTTCTCGTGAGTTTCCAAAGTACAAAGATCTCAGCGATTTCCTGTACACCAGATGCGAGGCTTTGGTTCGTGACACACACTTCTCCGCAAGTGGTCGCGATAACCGTGCCAACGAAAAACCACATAAGCCGAGTGGTTCACGGAATTCTAACACCGCGGTCGTAAGTAAAAAACCTACTTCGACATTTCTATCGAATACAGTAGTTGACAAACCGCCAGTAGTTGCGCCCTCATCATCGAATTCAACCACATCGAACGCAACTGCACCATCGTCGTCCACATCGTCGTGTCCTTCACGAACTGCTCTTGTGCCACCAACTGAACCTCGAAAGTACAAGTGTCCGTTTTGTGGGGAAGAACATGCCATTAATCAGTGCAAATCGTTTACTGATAAATCTGTTCAGGAACGACTTGACCACGTGAAAACCAAACATTGGTGCTTCAATTGTTTGAAGCCATCACATGAACTAAAAAACTGTAAATCAATGTTCACGTGTCAAGTGTGTCGTCAACGACATCACACCTTTTTACATCAAGATCCAGAGGTTTCGAAAATCGATAATACCGAAAAGGCCACTACCTCGCAGGTCAGTGTACTTACCAATATCGGTGATCGTTCCATGGTTCTGCTGTCCACAGCTAATATCGAAATTCGTGATTCGTCGGGTCGTTATCAGACTTTTCGTGCGCTGATTGATTCCGGAAGTCAGGCCCACTTCATAACTGAACGTGCTGCTGAGCGTTTAGGTCTCCAACGAACGCAGTCAACGCGTAGGATTCACGGCCTAGGTCATGCTTCAACATCCGCTAGTGGTACAATCTGCTTAAGCGTAGGTGTCCACGACAACGATTTGTTTAGTATTGAAGCGTTAACATTACCTAAAATCTGCGGCAATATGCCAGTCGTTAAGCTGAACAAATCTGCGTGGCATCATATTCGTAATCTAAACCTAGCGGATCCTGATTGTCACTTACCTGGTCAAATCGATGTCCTTCTCGGTGCTGAGGTCTTCCCTTCACTCCTGTTACCGGGTAGTGTTAGTGGAGGATTGCACCAACCATCTGCAATCAACACTGTGTTCGGCTGGATCCTACTAGGAAACGTCAGTTGCTGTGATAATCACGAACTGCCTAATTCGTTCTTCGTTTCAAACGATAATCTTCTCAATGAGCAGGTTAAGAAATTCTGGGAAATGGACAACATTCCTCAGTCTTCAAAGCTAACACCGGATGAAGAACTCTGTGAACAGAAATTCGTTACCGAACATTCTCGCGATGCTTCAGGGAGGTATACCGTTACCTTGCCTTTCAAAGATAAAGACAAGAATCTAACTTTTCCTGGATCGCGAGAATCTGCTTTACGTCGTTTTAAATCATTAGAACGCAAGTTAGCGGCAAATGAGGCTTTACGTGAACAATACTGTGACTTCATGTCTGACTATTTACAAAGTGGCCACATGAGTCTAGTTCCTTCAAAGGAAATCAACCAGGGTTGTTATTACATACCTCATCACTGCGTTTTGCGACCTGACAGCGCCACAACAAAACTAAGAGTAGTCTTCGACGCATCTGCGAAAGATGCTCGTGGTGTGTCGTTAAATGAATCTTTACTCGTAGGTCCTAAATTGCAGGCTAACATTGCCGAGATCCTTCTTCGCTTTCGAACACATTTTGTCGTATTTACAGCCGATATTCGTCAAATGTTTAGAAATATTACCATGTCAATTGACGATCGAGATTTCCAAAGAATTTTTTGGCGATTCAATTCAACAGACCCAATTCAAGAGTAACGATTAAATACTATAACTTATGGACAGGGTTGGGCAGTATTTGAATTACTTGTAATTAAAATACGTAATTGAAATACAAATACGTATTTGGTATTTGTATTTCAATTACTTTCTTAAAATGTAATTTGTAATTCGTATTTCAAATACCTGACGACGAAGTATTTTGTAATTAGTATTTCAAATACTTGAGGCTTCAAAATACATTTTAACAAATACATTTCATTTAGCGATCGTGAGTGTGAGTGCGAGGCGAGAGTGCAATGATGGTAAAGCAGCTATTAGAGTTGGCAACACTACACAATCGATTGTATGTTTGTTCGCGATTATCTCGCGTTTGGCTGAACCGATTTTGATGCGGTTTTCAGAAAAGTGTTCGTTAAATTCCGGAGAAGGTTTTAGTATATAAAACTAATGGATATCCCGTGACGTTGCCCGCATGGATCCGTTTTTGCTTACTTGGATTGTAGATTTTCAAAGACGCCGATTATACGAAGACTTTTGTTGAATATCTGAACTAAAAAGGCGAAAATAAAAAAAAAAACTTTTATAACAAAAAAAAAGAAACCGACTTCAAAATCAAAAAAAAAAGCGTGAATAACTTTTCTTTTGGAAGTCGGTGGCAAAAGTCGATAAAGATGAAAAACAGCCACCGACTTCCGAAGGAAAAGTTATTTCACGCTTTTTTGTTGGATTTTGAAGTCGGTTTCTTTTTTCATAAAAGATTTTATTTTTATTTTACCCTTTTTATTTTTAATATTCTAAATATTCTAATTCTAGGGCACGTGTTAGAAAATTAGGTATTTGACAAGAATTTGAGTTAAATTTTTGAACTAAAAAGGTTAAAATAAAAACATTTTGTTTTTAATTCATTCACGAAAGAAAGTTACTTTACACTTTTGTCTGATGGTTTATGAAGGCGATGTTTTTTTGTAATAAGAAAAAAAAATGTAATTTGTATTTTGTATTTCAATTAAAAATAGCTAAAATACTGTATTTTGTATTTTATATTTCAAATACCTTACTTAAAGATATTTTGTATTTTAATTACTTGCGATTACTGTATTTTGTAATTTGTATTTCAATTAAAGCAAAGCATGTATTTTGCCCAGCCCTGCTTATGGATTATCATCGTCTCCTTTTCTAGCTTGCCGCACTCTCAAACAACTTGCAGAAGATGAAACCGACTTACCTCTCGCTTGCGAAGTGATGACTTCTGATACATTCGTTGACGATATCGTGAGTGGCAGTTCTGATATCCAGACAGCCATCCAAGTTAAGACTCAGGTCATCCAGCTTTTAAAGAGAGGTCAATTTGAGCTGCGTAAATGGGCTAGCAATGAACAAGAGGTGCTTGCTGATATACCTCCGGAACACTGTCTAACTGACTTTGTGTCTATGGACATCGAAAAGTCAAGCACCCTGAAGATCTTGGGCCTGAAGTGGTGTCCCAGGAGAGACAAATTCTTGTTTGAGGTCAAACCTATCGATCGCCAATGCACAAAGCGTGCGATTCTAAGTGAACTCGCACGTATTTATGACCCCTTGGGTTTCCTAACTCCTATAACTTTCTTAGCTAAGTGCTTGGTTCAGAAATTGTGGATGTTAGGTATTAATTGGGACGATTCTCCACCGTGTGAAATCGTTGAACAATGGCGTTGTTACACTCAACAGTTAACTGTCATTAAGTCCTTGGAGATCCCTCGATGCATCTCTGTAAAAAATATGAAATCATGTGAACTCCATGGCTTTGCTGATAGTTCTGAGTCAGGTAATGGAGCTGTAGTCTACTTACGTGTCACTTGCGTCGATGGTAGTGTATCTGTCTTCTTTCTGTCTTCAAAATCTCGCGTAGCACCTGTAAAAAGAATATCATTACCTCGTCTCGAATTGTGCGCGGCGGTCCTCCTGGCAGATCTTCTGAAGTTCGTCAGAGAAACCTATTCATCATTTTTCCCCATAGCTGACACTTGTGCGTGGTCAGATTCGACGGTGGCATTATCGTGGATTCGATCTTACTCGTCACGTTGGAAGACTTTCGTCGCCAACCGAGTGAGTCATATCCAGGATACTATTCCGGAAGCTCGCTGGAACCATGTCTCCAGTTCGGATAATCCAGCTGACATTGCCTCTCGAGGTCTTTATCCTGCTGAGTTGGTCACCAATTCGTTATGGTGGGCGGGGCCCTGTTGGCTCGCTCAACCTTCTCACACTTGGCCAAACAACAGTGATAATGTTAACGAAGCTGATGTATTATCTGAAGAGCGCGCGGTCTCTCTGTTTGTTCATAACGACACCAACGTCATTGATTCTTTACTCGAAAGTTTCTCATCAATTCGTAAAGCACAACGAGTACTCGCGTATTGCATTCGTTTCGTAGAATGCTCTCGCAAAAATTCTTCGCGAAGTTCTGACCATCATTTAAATCGAACAGAGCTTCATAACGCCTTATTGATTTTCGTACGCAGAGTACAATCATTGCACTTCGGTGAGGAAATAACTCGTTTGAAAGACTCAAAACCTCTATCAAAACCCATGCAGAAACTTAACCCTTTCTTAGATAAATCGGGAATTCTCAGGGTGGGCGGTCGCCTATCTCGTTCTGGGCTCGAGTATGAGCATAAGCATCCTGCGCTGCTACCTAAGGATTCTAAACTAACGTTCATGATCATCGAAGCACTCCATCGTGAGAACTGTCATGCCGGTATAAATACAATGCAGTATCTTTTGACACAGCAATTTTGGATATTATCACCAAAACGCGCAATCCGTCATTGTTTGTCAAAGTGTTTACAATGTTTCCGCACGCGCCCTACACCGCTTGAACCTTTTATGAGCGATCTACCAGCGACTCGCATCAACCAAGTCAAGCCATTTTCAATCGTCGGTGTTGACTATGGTGGGCCTTTTCGCATTAAGTTAGGACGACATCGAGGAGCTAAGTTAAGTAAAGCTTACCTTTGCTTGTTTGTGTGCTTCACAACGAAAGCAGTCCATTTGGAAGTCGCTTCGGAGTTGACTACGGACGCTTTCATAGCAGCGCTTCGCCGGTTTGTTGGCAGGCGGGGTCGTGTAAGCGTTATCCATTCAGATTGTGGAACCAACTTCGTAGGCGCTTGCAACCAACTAAGTGAGTACATGAAAGACGCATCTAATTTCGAAAACATAACATTTAAATTCAATGCTCCGGCTAGTAGTCATTTTGGCGGTGTATGGGAGATACAAATTAAAACAGTTAAATCCCATCTTTATCGTATTATCGGTGATCAGACATTAACGTTCGAAGAGATGACAACTTTGTTTGTACAAATCGAATCTATGCTAAACTCGCGCCCTCTTTACTCGCTGAGCTCAGATCCCAACGACTTAAATGTATTGACCCCGGGTCATTTCCTCACTTTAGAGCCGCTTACTTCGGTCCCTGATGAGGATCTATCAAGCATAAATCTTACTCGGCTAGGAAGATGGCAACTCATCCAGCGATTCCAACAAGACTTTTGGAAACGTTGGAAGGTCGAATATCTACAATCGTTGACTCAGCGAGCAAAGTGGACTAAGCATTGCAAACCGTTAGCTGTAGACTCAATCGTGGTCATCAAAAACGAAAACACTATACCGCTGCATTGGCCTCTTGCTCGGGTCACGAAATTACATCCGGGTCCTGACGGCGTGGTACGTGTGGCCACCGTGCGCTTGGCGAATGGATCACTTCTTACGAGACCTCTTGTAAAGTTGTGCCCTCTGCCAACTCAGACTGATTAGACAGAACGTTTACCGTAACTTCAATTCATTAGATTCTAGTTAGTTTAGGTTAGTGTTAACTTTAAATTAGTGTAATGTTAATGTCAATCGATCACATCAACTATTCATTCGTTTTATCCGTTATTCGCGAGTTCCGCTCTTCCAACGTAGTGAAAATACTATGCATTTTGGTGGGCGGAATGTTCCGTAACCATTCATTTTTTATCTATGCGCGCACTGTGCTTGCGAACGAAGGAAACGAGTCGATTCCAAGATGGCAGCAATTACCGTTGCCTAAATGCGCGCTCCCGTTAAAATCCTTGGTTAAGGGATTAATTGTCGCTAAACGGCTTCTATCTGAACTGATCGTGATTCCTGAAGGCTCTTAAAGTGGTGTACAGACTTTGGTGCACTAATTTGTGAGTGGATCATCGGACCGGCCGGTCGTGGGGCAACGCCAGCCTCGTGCCACATCTAGACAAGATTTCCTCGAGAAGCCACAGGAGGCTAGCAGGTGAGTGACGCATTTTATACTTGGAAGGTCTGACCGCCTCCCCGCGAGCAAGCACAGTTAGTCATTTATTATTCAACTCAAATACGTATCGAAAACTGCGCTTGCACTCCAATGTACCAGCATCGGCTTGGTACATCTACAATACTAACTTCGAAGTAACGATACAAATTCAACAATTCCAAACGACATATTACCTGGACCTAAAACCACAGTCGCGGTAAAATCCAGTAAACATCGTAAGTTCTCAGAGCATAATGTACAGTTTGGAAAAGCGTTTGATCTGTTTGAGGGAAAATGGATATGCGGCAACTCCACTACCTCAACTCAGCCCCAGGGAATGATCCGGCAGCGTGAACCGTGGAACCGTGAATTACGTACCGAAATTTGTCCCACCCGGGGCTCGGAACCGTGGACTTATAATCACGTTTTGTTGAGAGAGAATCTTTTGTGTAATGCGGTCGCGTATATTTGTGGGGCTGACTGAGGTCGTTGTTTTGGTTTGTTTAGATATCAATGGATTGTGATGTCAGTGCTGTTGTTAATAGGTACATGTTCTAGTGGTCCTATGTGTGTCATCATCTGCCTAGCCTTTTCCCAACTATGTTGGGGTCGGCTTCCAGTCTAACCAGATGCAGCTGAGTACCAGTATTTTACATGGAGCGACTGACTATCTGACCTCCACAACTCAGTAACTGGGTAATACGATATCCCTAGGTAAGACTGTTTGTCAGACTTTCAAGCTTTTGACGACTCGTAACGACTGTCAAAGATCCAAGTATGACAGCCGGGACCAACAGCTTAACGTGCTTTCCGAGGCACGGAATGATGTCAGTAATGTCTAAGATAAACTTTAGAAAGTACATATGAATTGAAAAAGTCACATTGGTACTTCCCGGATTCGAACCCACAACCTCATGCATGAGAGGCGAGCGCCTTAACCGCTAGGCCATCACGACATAGTGGCCCTATGTGTGTATTATACGTGTATATTTTTTTGCCCCACACTAGCATACACAACAGCCGGACCCGGAACAACTATCTGTAAGGACTGTAGGCCATACATTATTTGTTCCGAGCGGAAATTCAACCCGAGGCACGCAGCGCTGAAGCCAATTGCCAAAAGAGCTAAAAAAAAATCTTTTGGTATCATTAAGGATAGTAGGAATACATTGTTTTGATACTTGATAAAAAACATGAATAGTAAAATTATTATTTTACGTCCCGATTTTCTTATTGTAAGAATATTTTTATCTGTAGAGTAAATGAGTAGTTATTGTTTTATTCATTTTTATTATAATATATTTACGCTAATTATATGCAAAGAAATACTATTTTATAGTTCGGGTGACAAAATCATTTGATATTTTAAGATCCCAGGTTTTACTTTCGTATATCAGAATCTAATTCACTTGCATATAAACTGTGTTCTCTCTGTGTGTAAACAATAATTACATATTTAAACATAAATATAAACAATACTTATCTATAAACTTAAAACTTAAAATAACAGTCGACAGAACGAAGCCAGTTCATAAAAGGTTAAATACAAAACAAAATGCAATCAAGAAAGTTAGAACGCGTGGGTTCTCATCGGAATCTCGCACTCAAATGAGATTCCTGCGACGGTGGCGCCGGCGGAGGCGACCACAAACCTGATTTCCCGCGTTCCCGACCGATAATTATAGGAAATTGACGAGAACGCCGCAGACTGGCTTCCAGTACCGCATGTAATTATGAGAGATTAAATTTCATTAACACGAGAGTCTAGAGCTATGACAATGTACGGTAGAACGACCTATTTGGTTTACAGACAACGATAATTATTTTTCTGCTACATTGCCACTCATTGTTATTTTCTATTCACTTTTTAGTTCGTGGTGTCTATTAATTCTGGAACCCATTTAGAGTGATCTAAAAGAATTGACGCATATTTTTTTTAAGTAATTGCAAGTTAGTTGCCTGTATACCAATTGGCTTGTTCGACCGTACCTACATGATTGTGTGTGTTTGTGTATAGGTACAGTCTGTGAATAGTTTTGACGTTGTTCATCCGATACATAAATACTACGGTCTATGTTGTAAAAAGACACATTAAGTAGCCGCAACTAACCACGCATACTAACCATCAGACTAAGTAAAATGGAGCACAAAAAAAAGCTGGGAAATGACTTTTATTTTTGGTGTGAAAATCACTGTTTGTGTCAGCGCGCAATGTTGTGCTTTCGGGTGCAAGCAACAGTACAGTGTGCTAAGTTTGAGTTTTTTCACTGGCGTTCGATTGCGAGCGCGTTAGAATTTTATATGGAAAAAGGTTATAGCGCCATCTGTTGGTCACTAGGCAAACCTTATTTCTAATACAAAATACTAACGCGCTTGCGATCGAACGTGATTGAAAAAACTCACACTTAGCACTCAGGTGTCGTGGGGAGTCTTTATTTAGTTATAACATTTAAAACTGGTCTCGGGGACGCGATTGCGACCTTAGCGTTGAGTTCTGGGTTCGATCTAGGTGGGGCGAAGTGTTATTTGTCATTAGGGCATTTCTCAAAAGCAGAGCGGAGTTTGAAAGTTGATGGTGTGACACCCTTGTGCCTCGGAAAGCATGTAAAGCTGTTGGTCCTACACCTGATCTCTCCCCGGTCGGATTGCCCTCCCAACAGACTTTAAGATCGAGGGAAGAGGGAGTGCATCTGTATTTGCGCACACACTATTGTGCACTATAATATCTCCTGCGCACTTAGGTAGTCTTTATTGAGAATGGCCGATGTGACTGCAATTCGGTCGGGAGAATTATTATTAAATTAAATAATTTGACTTTGACTTTGACTTTGAATGTAAACAATAAGCCATTTGTTATCACACTTAGTACAAAGTCAAGACTTCCCTTTAATAATGAGTGTTGTTCAAAGAAACATAGAATTTGTAATTAAAAAGTTTTTAATTCTACTCCGTTTTAACTAATTATTGTTACTAAGGCGTTTAAACAAGTTTAAAAGGCTCGCTTTTCACTTTCAGAATTTCATCGGAAAATTGGATAGTCTTCAATTGACGCGGACTTTTAATTTTTTCAATGGCTTACAGTAAATGAGTTTTTTCATTCTCGGTTCTCGATAAAATAATATCTTAAGTGCTTTCAATATTAATTATTTCAAACAAAGTACGAGTAAATAGAGTGAGCGGCCATTTTGAGAAAAAAGAAATAAGCAACATTGTACATTTTACTACTATTATAAAATTAAATGTAAAAGTTTGCGGCTGAAACGATCAGGTTGGTACAGGGAGAGATTATAGTCTGGAATAACACATGGTCTCCTTTTTATTCTAGAAAAATGTACGATTCCCGTGCGATATTGATATGGGTATTAAATGAAAGGGTTTGCTGAATGGGATACGAAAAAGATTAGCTAGTGCGTGCTAAAAGCGTGTTTTTTAGTTTTTTAAACTATTAAAAAAAATATTTGTATTTTTTTTAAAGAGCTCTGTGTGATGATACAGCCCTACAATCGACCAAAGAAGCGGCAACGAAAAGAGTTTGTATTTTATTTCAAGTGAATCGCTGCTCCTTCGCTTTCCGAACAAAATAAAAAAAACCAACCACAAAAACATAATGTCAAAATAAATGTCTCATAAATCAACAATTTTGTAATTCAATTCCGTAAATTAAATATTAATTTTAGGACATTCTGAAACATTTACGTCATGCTACAGTTACCGAAAACTAAACGAGATCCAGAAGAAACTGAACATCTGTGCAAGTTAGTATTCATTTAAGTTTCTGCAAGTATCTGTCCATGCATGTTTTTAACTAATCTATCTATGGTGACTCGTAATTAGTGTACGATATTTATACACATGATTGTACTAATGATGACAAACAACTTTCCGAAAAAAAAATGAAAAATATGCGTGCAACGGGTCATCGACCAACCTCCTTCGAATCAGCTACCTATGCTCGCGTTCCCTACAGTTGTAGTTGTAGGTAAGTGGAGGTATTTGATCAAAAAAAGAATAATAAATGTTAAAAGTTGAATAGTTTTGTTTGTAAAAAGGGATAACTAAGTTAAATACCCGCTGATGTAATGTTATTTTTGGTATACCTCCCCCCCATTTTTTTTCTCTGAAATTTGTTCGACTGGTAATTAGTAACCGATACTTATTTACAAGCCTTATCACAATTTATTTAGGGTCGCAATTTCTTATTCTACTTATTAACTTCTTATTTAAATACCCACGTCATGTTTTTGTAGATGCCGACCTATCTGCAAGAGTCGGAGACACGAATGGAAGGGTAAGATCCAGAACACGTCAGCAGAACTGCTGCTCGAGAGGAAACCACTGTCTGACTGCTATAGAAGATGGCCGAAGGTACATAAAAAAATGATATACATAGTATTATGAGAAAACTAGCGACTCGCCCCGGCTTCGCCCGGGTGCAATGAAGATACATAAACCTTTCTCTTGAATCACTATCTATTGATGAAAACCGCATTAAAATCGGTTGCGGAGTTTAAAAGAATTTATCTAGGCGTACATACTATGTACAGATGTCATGATTGCCGAGAGGTTAAGGTGCCCGCTTCTCGTACACGAGGTTGCGGGTTCGATAACTGGCAAGCACCAGTGTGTCTTTTACAATTCATAAGTACTTTCTAAGTTTATCTTGGCTTCACTGTCATCGGTGAAGGTAAACATTGTGATTTCGACGATACCATCTTGGATTTTAATTGGACCTCATTTTCCTGTTACAGGAAGTGTACCCCAACGCGCCGTGCCCTCTGCTCAAGCGCACACGCCGCGTGACCGTTAACGAGCGCTACAAGGTACACAAACCCAACGTGGTCAGGATCTGCCAGGCCCCCATCGACGACGTCGTGGACACACCTTACTTGCGATACGCGATGATGGCTCGCAGTCTTGGTAAGAACAGGAGTTTTATGGTGTGTCCACACGATACAGACTTGGTACAAAACTTTTGCCGTACAGACAGCTGAATACATGGACATTTGTCTGCACTGCTATGTTGCACAGAGAAAATTCTATAGAAATCTACGTAAGTCTGTATCGTGTGGACGCACTATTACTGCGACTTTTGCTGCGATGTAGCTAGTTGCTATGCTATCGCGGGTCATATATATATTATCATCGCTCCATAAAAAAGATTCTGCTTTGCGACTGTATCAATATTCAGTCGCGATTCGACAAGCTGCAAGTGCATACCTGTAAAAGCCTGTGGACGCAATTGTAAGATGGAGTCGGTCGAGACGATATTGGTCGCGTTGTCTTTGTTGCTAATCTAGGTGTGCTTAGGATGCATCGATGGTAAACCGATACAGTCACACGAAGGTGCGCGCTCCCTAAACGTGCATCTGCATCGCTGCACGTCACCGTGGGCAACCGCCCTTGAGGCAGAAAGCTCATTTTAATCCAAAATAAGCTTTGGTATCTAGACGATACTTTTAGCCGATGTAAGGGTTCTCGCTCATTACAACAGCACGACCGACATCGCCTCGAAACAACCAACCGTTAGTAGACGCGATCGTTTATCGTCTTGATGAAGCCAGTGCCACTGGGTAGGTACCAAAAAATTTTTTATTTTGTATTTCAGGAGCCTGGGGCGCCGTAAAAGCGTGCTGCGCGTTCTGCGAGTGCGGGCCTTGCTGTCCATGCGGTATCCGCGACTACGTGCTGCACGACGCCGAGCGCACGGCAAGACGTCGGTTCGACATGCGCAGCTTTGACTCGCGCGTCAAAACAGACTATCAAATCATGCGCATCATGTATGACAAGATGTGATGACGTCATGTACTGATTAATTTGGAATTTTGGATATTAACTTTTGGAGCGAGCAGAGTGTTGGAGGGAACTAAGTCTGTTATAGTACCTAGCTGAGATATAAGCCACATATGGTTTTGTAGGATATATTCCATTGCTTAAACTAATTCCCAGCGCATAATTACGCTGACACGCTGCTTAATTCCAACAGGTGACGTAAAAATAACTTAGTACGCACATTAACCTTGATTCTACTTACTAATAGTAGGTAATCCTAGAGAGTGGACTCATCATGGTCATATAGAGAAAATTATAAAGACTTTGTAATAATGGTCAACTGGGAAAATGCAATAAACTTTGCGTCTGTGGTACCTTAGGGGTGAGAATAGGTAACGCACCACTTGGTCATGTTTAGCAGAAAGCGCCTGCTCGAATTGTAAGAGTACTTGATCACGTGCGTCTACGTTCTGCTCTAATTTGTCTACTAGGCGATATGTTCTGAATAATGAGACAGGCAGTGTGTCATGTATTTTGTACCTCGCTAAAGATAAATGATTGTTTGAATGAGACTCTATAATATGGGTTAAATTCACTGCGGATTTTTAAGAGGTAAAAGTACTAGTTAATACGAACAGCTTTTATTAAGAGACCATATTATTATCTGTAATCAATCTGCCTAACCTTTTCCTGACTATGTAGGGGTCGGCTTCCAGTCTAACCGGATGCAGCTGAATAACGCAGTATTTTACATGGAGCGAATGCCTATCAGTCTGACCTACTGTTGCTAGTCATGAGGAACCCTGAAAAATTCGCAGTGAATTAAAATTCAGCAGACTTCAGCTTTGGTATACCTTCCTTTCCTACCTTAATATTTTGAAAGGAATGTATCAATTTATATTTATACTAAATAATATAATAAAAGGAAAAATATATATACCTACTAACTTCGTGCTAAACGGCATTCGGCCAAAAATGGTGTTTATCTCACAAAGCAATATATTTTTATTTATTTTATTTTTGATACATATTTACATATTTACACATATTTTTTGATAAATATTTTACTCATGAAACAATATACAAATAAATATATATAATTTCTTATACATCATATGCATGTTTTTTTTTTAATCCCTCCTAGAGTTAAGAGTTCAAGAGATTTCAAATGTCAGACAAACACGTAGACAAAGTCGCGGGCAGAAGCTATTATAAGTCCCACGAGTTCCCCACAATACAGTTTAATAGCTTAACTTAAAAAATACGACGGTAAAACAAAACAAAAAGTTGGTGAGTAAATAAAATAAAAGCGTGTTAAAAATAAATTTAATAAAGTAAATTTTCTATTAAACGCAACATTTGTTCACTACGCCGGTTTGTAAAGCCTCTTTCACAATACCTGGAAAATAAAGTTATTTATATAAATAAATTAATGAAGTAATTTTTTAAATCTATATTATATAATACAGATTTATCGCTATGGGTATTATCCTAATTGGTATATGATTAATTGGTATTTACCTGGTTCATGGTTCCTAGGTACGGTCATGTTGAGAGGATGAGTAAAAGACGATTAACCAAAGATATTTATATAGCAGAGGTGAGTGGCAACGCAGGGAGGGGTCGCCCTAGGAAGACCTACACTGACCTTATTGGTGAGGTTCTTTAGAAAGGTCAGGTGCGGAGTACTCGTAACCGGCGTGCTCGAATGACGAGATGTATGAACGTGGATAAGGCGAAAGGAGTATGTAAGGATCGTAGCAGGTGGCGTTCTGTGGTTTCTGCCTACCCCCATGGGAAAAAGGCGTGAGTTTATGTATGGTATGGTATGGTATTTACCTTTTTTGTTGAATTTTTTCACCATGTGGATTGCTGGCAAATTATTATTATTGTTACTTGATTCTATGATTATTTCTGGATGTACAGGATCGTTTGTCAAATTTATCAAGTGATGTGGTGGCGGTTCTGACTTCGATGACTGCAAATATATTGTTCAAGGTAATAAACAGGTAGAGGATGAAGATTTAATGAATCTTCCTAATTACTATTGCAAATGCGAAAGTTTGGATGCCTGCGCCATATTTAACAAACGTTACAATTTGACAATTTTGTAAATACGTGACATATTTGTAAAGTTGTATGACAAGTGCTGTTTAATAAAACTTACAATTATGTAAGAATTTTACAAGCAAAAACATTACAATTATTACCATTACAAATTCCGTTTAATTAATAAATAATAAATTAATAAATTGTCACCTGTAAAGATATATTTTTATTAAACAGGAATATGTAAAATTGTAGGAACAATTTAACAATTTTGTAAGTTTCCACAATTGTGAATTTGTAAGTCGTATTCTTTATTAAACAGAAACTTGTAGATTTGTAATTTGTAAAAATAATACAATTGCAATTTACAATTTGTAACGTTTGTTAAATAGGGCCCTGGATGTTTGTTTTTAAAACACGCCAGAACGGTTGCACAGAGCTAGATGAAAGGCACAGAGATAGATAATAGTCTGGAATAACACATATACAGTAACAAAATAAAAGCAATTAAAGCTGATATGATGATAATGGTTTCGGCAAAGACAGAAAACAAGTTCGGACCTTCATGAGCTCTGCCCGGTTTTTGGCAAACTGCAGAAACTCCTGGCACTTTGCTTGTATCTCTGGTGTGTCCTCTCTCCCAGGAGTAAAGTCTATCACCAGGTGTTGTGCCTCCACATGCTCGCCACTGTATCGCTTAGGCTCCACCTGGTTGATTCTTCGATTCACTGCATAGGCCTGATGAATACTTAGAGTCAGTTCACACCGAGACGCGACGCGACGCGACGCTGCGTGCACACTTTAAAAGAGCGACTCAAAATATAACTTTATTTTCTACACGAAAAGATACACATTTCATTGTAAGAATTTAGAATACGTTACACCACGCAGCACTACGTCGCGATGCGTCGCTCTACGCCGCGCTGCGCCGCGCGGCGCCGCGGGACGCATCGCGACGCAGCGGTGAATCGCCGGTACGCGCGACGTGCAAGAGCGGCGACGTTGCGATGCATCTCGCGGCGGCGCGCGGCGCAGCGCGAAGTCACTGGCCTCTTCTAGTATCGTCACGTTGCGTCGCGTCGCGTCGCGTCTCGGTGTGAACTGACCCTTAAAGTTATTAGGAATTAAATATGAGGTTACGGCTTGAGTTGGTACTTTACTCTTTCTTTTTTTAAATAATGTTGTTTAATATTTTTGAGCTACAGTTGGGTATTTGCGACACCATACACCATTGATTTGAAAGAATTTGCAATTATAGTGGTGGAATGTGGTTTTGCTGTAAATCAAACTGCAGCACCATTCATACCAACTTTTATGTGACAAGATTAAATATACCTACTTACCCACTTATTTATTCAATTATATCGACATTATTACGTTGTAAGGATCGTAGCAGGTGGCGTTCTGTAGTTTCTGCTTACCCTCATGGGAAAAAGGCGTAAATTTATGTATGTATGTATGTATTACGTTATATCGTGATGTTTAAAAGCCAAACATAAATATAAAATGATCAGAGTCACAGACCAATCTAACGGAATGGTAACTTATTTTAATATCGAGTTAAGTAGGTACTATAATTTGGCAAAATATCATCCCTTAATTCAATAAACATATTCTATTCTATTGAATGAGACTTTTGTTGCGGGGGTACCACTGGGAGACCTAAGCACATCCAATAAACTAACACTAAATATGAACATACCTCAAAAATCTGCACTGACGGCTTAGTTTCCACGGACGCGGCACTGGACAGAGGCATCGCGTCACTGCACTGGCAGCAGATCATGGACAGCACGAAGGTGATCACGTCCGACACCAACTGGACATACCTCCAGATCCTCACAAACCGCTGGAGCAGGGGGTGGAACGCGTAGCAGCTCACCGTAAACATATAGACGGCATTTGGAAGCGACCAAAGATTAACCAGCAAGTGTTAAGATTTGGAGGTCCCTGGTTGGATCAAGTGGAAAGAATTTGAATAAATATTTAAAAAAGCTGTTACATTCAACCATTTAAAGTGAGTGCTGTCAACGTATTACTTTCCTCTATGTGTCAACGTATAGCATGACTACAGATAACTCAATAGTCAGAGAAGAGCCCAACTTCCAAAGCTTTATGGCCTCGCGTCATTTAGTAGGGGCACCTAAATTATTTTGTGCTTCTATCTCTTCTATCATTGAATTCTATAGGATCCCTTGTTAGAGCTTAAAAACTGCTAGTCCATATTTTATAGGGAAATGAGTCGTCGTCGATCGGTGTCCACTCGTTGTCGACAAGTGATTCACGGTTAGGTGCGGCGTGAACGTCGCGTGGTCAACGAGCCGACATTGCATTGCCTGCGGTAATGTGGCTGTGGCTCTAAAGAGCTATGCCTTTAGCCACTGGGCTACCACGATACCTAAGTATAATTATCTTTAACTTTAAATAAAAACTGGCGAAATGTGGGTGTACTAATGGGTACACTTCTGCCTAACTCTTCGGGGATTACAGGCGTGATGTTATGTATGTAAATAAAAAGACTCAATTATATAAAACCTAAAAAATCATAATATTTTCTATAACAATATTTAAACAATAAAGGCGCGGCCCCACCGCAGCGCATGCTGAGCACGGCCACGCGGCGCATTTTAGCTGCGTGTATTAATTTGTTTGACAACGTGGGTCTACGTTTCCACTGGAGTACCTACACTAAGACCCACGACTATGTATAGCGTGGCACGGCGCACGGAGAGGCTACACACCACAGGGTATTGTATGACTGAAAACTGCTCTGCGATAAGCGAGCTGTACATAGCCATGCGTCATATTCGTGTACTCCAGTGGAAACGTAGACCCACGTCGACAGCGTTGAGCTATGTAACCGCCTATTCGAGCGAGCCACGCATGTATCAATGACGTCAATTCATGCGTAGCCTCTCCGTGGGTTGCAGTGGACACAACCACATACATTTTCTTACAAAGCGAAGCTTAATACACGTGCGTAGCCTCTCCGTGCACCGCGGTGGGGCCGCGCCTTTACATAAAAATAAATGCTATCTAATAATACACACGTGTACAGTTTTATTAAATTACGTGTAAATGTCTTTTAATTAAAATAATTAAATAAATTATTATAAATTATTGTAAGTTTTTATAAGTCGAACACCTGTTCTTGTATGGTACAGTGATGTAGACCTGGCGCATGACCCGGCGGCTCCATAGACCTGAGGAGTTTAATGGAGAATTTATTAAAATGCTTCGAATTTTCCTCCGAACTCGAATTTCCATATGATTTTGATTTCGAATCTGAACTGTTACAACACCACCGAATGCTCCCGGTCAGGCAGCACCGCCGTAATGTTACAAATTGTATCAAAGTCAAAGTCAAAATCAAATCATTTATTTCAATAAGACCATTCAAAGGCACTTTTTAACGGCATATACGAGCAAGAGAGAAAAATAATTTGAATCTCGTTACCTATTCCAAAAGGTAGTTTTGTTACATTACATTATCATTAGGGTGCGTCCACATCTGGCGAATGTGCGCGCAGCTCGCGGGCAGCTCGCAAACGGCTCGCGAGCTGCACATTCGCCAGATGTGGACGCACCCTTACAGGTGAGCAGAAAGAGAACAGAGAGGAGAACTGGGCATTACAGGATGTATCCTGTAATGCCCAGTTCTCCTCTCTATCTGATGTAATGCTAGAATCGTGCAATCCATGCAATCTATATAATAGGCAGTGTATGAAGAACTAGCTTCTGCCCTCAACTTTGTCTGCATCGACTTCAGAATTAAAGAAGCAGTCCTAAATTATGCCACGAGAACCGTACATTTTCCAGAATAAAAATAATCTATCCCGTTCCAAAATCCACAAACATCCATCCATACAAACCTTCGCATTAATAATAGTAGTAAGATTTTGTTCACAGTAGTAGCTCAGTGTGCGAAGGACTTTACTACATACATCCATTGACTGCACTGAATTCGGGTTAAACAAAGTCTTACTTAGGATGCTTTTTGTCCCATTCCTCCAAGTTCTTGCACAATTGCTTCGCATGTAAGGGAGGTAGCTTCTTAACAGGGCAAGGTCTACGAGTTACAGGTCGTCTGCAGCCTATTGGAACACCTGGAAACATTTATAAAATCGATACAGCTCTATTTGCTTACATGCTTTATTTTTTTAAGGCTTGAGTCGCCAACGTCGTAAACATGCATGTAATATTGGCTATGAATTAAATAGGTTCTGCCCTTTGTTTCGTGGAGAAATCCTCTGCGAGGGTTATGTCGGACTCTTAATGAGTTAAACTCCTCGGTTCCACCTATAACCACGAGTCGAGAGATCGGTCGCTTGACATATGATTCGCATCCACGACTGGTATTGGCCTGTTAGCAGTGGGCCTTTGCCATATACGGCCAGTTCTTTGATCGCCGATTCCCTTAGAGTGGACTAGAGAGTCTGCGCCTCACACCTCAGGTCTATAATATATCTGGTCGAGCGATGTACTGCCCCAAGTTTGACTAAGTGTGGTCGGAGACTGACGACCGCCCATTGCCGCACGGATGCCCTTCTGATGCGGGTGGAGTGAGAGGCTCGCTCCCTCTCCCTCTCCACCGCACCTCCTTTGCATGCATCACAGGTTCTGGTCTAAAATATACGCACGGTCAGTAACTACGAAGGAATTATCTTAAGATATTACAACTTACGTTTCTTTGTTTCCTTTTCCTTAACGTTCTCATTATCCTCGGTGGCATGAGAGCTTATGGAACAGTAGGTTCGAGGCAACTTAGCTTCAAACGCTCGGGTGATCAACCCTATGAGCAAGAAAGTGGTAATGCAATGTAATTGCCCAGGCCAAGATACAGGCTTTTTTAGTTTGGGGAAAATTACTCTATACTATATTCTTGACTAAAATGTTGGTAATGCGACGTGACCAACATAATTTCAAAACTTTGGTGCAAATAAAGGTGCAGGCAAAAAACACAATAAATACATATTAATGATACAACAAATTGGAATTTAGGCTTGAGTGGTTTATTATTTATATGTTTCGTACATATTTTTATTATGAATCACTTTACATTTAACCAGTGGGAGCGTACCTTTTTCTTCGATCTGCTCTAGCATGTCTACGACATTATTATCTTCTGGCTGATTGTTGAAGTCTTCAAATTGAAATCCAGAAGTCGTCGATGCCTTTGAAGCTTCGCCTCTATCCTGGACAAGTTATTGTAAATTGCAAAAACTTCGATGAGCATGAGAAATGTCTACCTCGCTATAGTTAGACCCATGCAATGACATTAAAACAGAAATCTATACTACATAATTATAAACTAAATCTAAGGAGTTTTTTTATTCGTTTAAAAGCGCTAATCTCAGGAACTACCAGGCGGATTGGAAAAAAAAATTCGTTTATAATATCCAGATCCATGAGGAATAGTACCTATAGGCTATATAGCATCACGCTGCGATGAAGCAGTAACCAAAAACGTAACTTAACGTGGGTGAAAAAAACCACGTGGTCAAAGTCGCTGGCAGAAGCTAGTCTATTATAAATAGGTATTAAATAATATGAGGGGATGATAAATGAGGCAGCAGAACTTGTCATGGACGTATAGGTAATGATGGATCAATGTTGTGCCAAAATTAAAGAGATTTAAAGATAATAAGAGGCTAAAGGAAATGACATAAAAAAACTAAAGACCACAAAGCTTGCATTGCAACCTGTCACGTGGTCGTATGATACTAGACTTTGTACCAATAGCTCGAAAGTTGAAGATTCGCCTTGTCCCGGCTACCTTTGGTTCAAACATACCGGTTTTACTTTCAGGTTCTGTATCTCCGGCCTATTGTTAATAAACTTCCAGAATGAACAGACTTTCTTCTGCAGGAAGTCGGTGTCGGTATCATTCACGGTGAAGTCTATGAGTAAGCGCTGATTAAACAACGGTTCTCCACAGGAGACTTCTCCGAAATCGCTGAAAGTCTCCAAAGGCCTCGGGTTACTGGTCGCACCGGAGGAGGTTTTCCGGTCTGTGTCACTGTGACGGAACAGACGGGAATCAGTATCATCGGTAATCATTTAAATATATAGTAAAAATAAATTCAGTAGAAAATTATCAATTATAGAATGTATATACGAAATACATCACATAAATAAATGAGTTAAAGTCATTTGTAAATGACAGTTGCGAATTTAATTATTTCTTTGTCTGATTTTGTAAAGGTATATATTATAGGTCGCCATTAAATATGGCAATACAAACTTTTTTGGTAAAATGTCGATGCAAAAAAATGTTTACAAGCAAACGTACCGGTATTCTCGACATTTTCCTGGATTTTAAGCCTAAAGCATTTAATATTTTACCCATCATAGATATTAGTAGTGGCTATGACGCACCGTTTCTGAAACGGCCCCAAATAAACTTTTATAAAAATCAATTTGAGAGCATATAAATAAAAAAAAATGAAACGGTCAGTATTTTAATATTTACTAGTTACCTGCGCACTGTTAGATTTTCAACTACAGAAATTTCAAAGTAGATCTTCTGCCTAAACCTTCGGAGATTACAGGCGTGGTGTTATGTTGTATTACTAAATTCTGCGCGCATCTTCATCTGCGCGGAAGTCAAGTATACTATAAAAGTTAGCCTATGCCTCTCAGTAACAGTGTAGCTTTCTATTAAGCTGCGTCTACGCTAGGAGAGCCGAGCACGAGCGGAGCACGAGCCGAACAAAATTCGTATAGTGTGGACCGACTTACAAGCCTCGAACGAGCGCGCTGCGAGCATTTCGTTCGTGCTCGGCTGCGTTCCGAATGTTGTCAGTTTTTTGACGAACACAAAGGGATTTGCTTCGCGCTCGAGGACAGTGATCGTTGTAGGTTCGTTGTACGTCCACACTTGACGCCGCGAACGACGAAGCCGATTGTGCTTCGGTCGTGCTCGGTTCGTCTAGCGTAGACCCGCCTTTAGATAAATATTTTTTGTAATCGGACCAGTACTCACGACACTAAGTAGGTATACGTATATTTTATTAAAAATAAAAATACTCATTTATAATATTTAGTTAATCATAATGTTTATTCATAACAATAATAAGATAATAAAATAAAATTAAATACTCAATCTAAGACTACAAAAGCGTAGAGTTTTAATAAAATTACGTAATTAAATAATATTAATATAAATTATTGGAAGTTCTTATTGGTCGACTACTTGTCCTTGTATGGTACAGTGATGTAGTGCTGGCGGATGACCCGGCGGCTCCATAGCCCTGAGGAGTTTATTGGAGAATTTATTGGACAGAACAGTGTTGAGCAATGTTGCATTACAGCGAACTACAAACGTTGTGAAGGGACTCGACTCTTGTGTGCATGCGCAGCATGGGCTGCTGCCGAACGTGGCACCCAGGGGCGCAGCTAATATCACTACATTTCCTCTACGCGGGGTGCGGTTCCATACTGTTGTAAAACCTATCCTATTTGTTTTTGGAACGAACTACCCTCTCATTAAGGGCCGGGCGTTGATAGCTGCGCCACAGTTATTAACTTTTGCAGTTATCATCGTTTTTACTTTTTTCATGACTGTACTGTTTTTGTTCCTAAATAAATGATTTTTTTTTATTTTTTTTTTATTTTATTTTTTTACCCACCCTTCATGAGCTGAGTTAGGTAGGTACTTTCCGCTACGTACTACTACAGAACTATGTACCCTAAAGTCGGGTTAAAGAAAGTCTTAAGTACTTAGGATTCTTTTTGTCCCATTCCTCTAACGTCTTACACAATATCTTCGCTTTTAAGGAAGATGGCTTTTTAACAGGGCAAGGCCTTTGAGTCATAGAGGGTTTGCTGTCTGCGGAGACATCTGGAAATATTAAAAGGAACATTTAGGAAATCGGTACCAGGCTCAATTTTACAAGCTGTCCCGGTCTCTGTAGCTAATCAAATCTTACAAGCTAAATTGAAACCCACTTTTCGATTGAGCTGAAATTTTGCGAAAGAATGCAATATAATGATGTCACAGAAGCTGGTCTGATGATAGAGTCGAAAAGTGGCCATAGGAACCTAATCAGATCTTAAAAGTTAGACTTACTTCCCGGTGTTAGATTGAGTTGGAATTTCTATGCAATATAATCCTTGTTTAAAAACAAAACGATAACATGTTTAGGGTCTGAGTCAATTAACGTCGCAAGTTTGTTTGTTATTAATAGACTTAAAAACATTGGCTATGTATTTAGGTTCTGCAGTAAACTGACAAGAAATACTTAAAATATTACAACTTACGTTTCCTTATTTCTATTTTTTGTGCGTTCTCATTTTCCTCGCTCCTATGAGAGCTAAAGGAACAGTAGGTCTGGGGCAACTTAGCTTCAAACGTTCGGGTTATCAGCCCTGTGTACAAGAAAGATGCAATGCAATATAACTGACATCCAGGCCAAGATACAGGCTTGTCTAGTTCAGGGTAAATTACAAAATTGATTTTTTTTTTGGACAGATACACTCTTTGATTTTTTTTTAAATAAAATGTCGATGATGCGACATGAACATAAACAAGATACATTATTTCACAATTTTGTTGTCTTGCTGTGAAACATGTACGCAGAAAACACACCTAAGAAAAATACACGCGAAGATGTACACACGTGCACGCAGTGATAACTTTGGCCATACCTTTCTCCTCGATAGCCTCTAGCATGGAGCAAGCTGTCGCGCCCATGTTTAAACCGTTATCTTCTTGATGCTTAACGACTTCTAGGTGGACTTTTGAAGACGTTGCCTTTGGGACTTCGCGTGCTTCCTAGATAAATTATTATTAATTGAAATACTTAGATGAGCACGAGAAATTGTGACGCTTGGAGGATCTCGCACATCAACAACGATATTTTTTTTTTCTTTTTCGTGGAAAATTTCTCATGGAGTGCCTCCGCCTCGGGGAAGGCGGAAGGGTGTGTCGAACTCTTATCGACTAAAACCCCACGGTTTCTTCCAATTACTTTTAGCCGAGGCACGGGAGTTGCTCTGAGGATGCTTCCGCACCCCAGCAGGTATTGATCCGTCACCTGGTGCGGGCTTCACTTACCCACCGCATTGACTCCAGAAAGATGCCAAGAAACTACTTTAGAAAGTTTAATTAGACCATTAATTAAAAATTAATTTTGAACGTCATGTAACAAAAAAGAATTGAATTTAGTTGCCCCAACCAAAAGGTAGTTTCGTATGGAGAATAATGGGCAAGAAACTCCATACTTACGCTTTTAAAACAAATGTTTTACAATAAAATTATTAAAACGGAACTACAATCATTTTGCTATCCTTAACCGCTTAATAATCTATACTTACTCTAGACTAAGTTTAACTATAACCATACCGGCTTCACCATCAAATTAGTTATCTCGGGCGTATTGTTGATAAATGTCCAAAAATCGCAAATCTTCTTCTGTACGATGTCGTTGTCAACATCAGGATCAGGAGTGAAGTCTAGCACTAGGTGTTGGGGAAATGCTGGTTCTCCACACGCTCCATCCCCAAAGTCACTAAATTCTTCCACGAGTTTACGATTATCGGTTCCTTGACTATGCGAAGATTGCACGGTGATTTCGCTCCCACTCTCAGAGACTATAGCGAATGACATATTTTGGAAGTTACAATAAATATTAACTACCTATCTTAATTAATTATTTCTTATCGAGTTGTCGTGTTTCTTATACAATATTATGAATTTAAAATATTTTCTTTTACTGATTGACGTTGACTAAAATTAAAACAAAAGTTCTTATACTTGTCATGTTGTCAACATAGATATATACTTATAGAGATGCGTTCACAACGCCCTTAACTCAAAAATGAATAAGTCAATACATGTCAGAAAGTGGCATGTCCGCCATTTTAAGTATTTGTTATCTGATTGAAATAAGGTTGGTATTTGGCGGCCATTTTGTGTCTCAAGGCGTCAGTTACTCTTAGTAGTTAGGGCCCGTTTATAGATATAAGTCAAGCTATATTCCTTTTATCAACTGTATACTAACCGCGCAGTGCAGTTTATTTCATTTTGTTCTTGTGTATACTTACTAACTTCTGCTCGCGATTCCACGTGTATTTTTTACCCGGTAACTACTTTTGGTTACTACTCCACTCCCGTGGGTAGTAGCGTGATGATATGGAGCCTATACTATCCCTCATGAATGTGGCTATCATTTACAAAAAGATCCATTCCGAATGGCAGTTCCAGAGATTAGCGCTTTTAAACAAACAAAGAAGTTCTTTAGCTTCATAATATTTGTATATACTTATATAGGTATAATCATATGTGTATAATACATAATTATAATAAGTAGCCCACTGTTTCCCGAAAATGAACTAATCACACCTCCGTACATGAAGTTCAAACGACAGATGAATACAAGCTAATTAAGTGTATTGACATACATTGCTTTCTGTACAACGCTTACGAATCCGGCTGGTCACTGGTAATCAGTCCATGTATGCAAAATCTATAGAAATCTTAACTCAACATGCATACGACGTGACTAGGTACATGGCAGCTTGGAAACATCTAAAGAACCAAAATTTCTTCAAAGCATTTTCTACTCTTCAGCAGTAAGCTAAGGTTCACATTAGGTTGTGTTCTATGTCGGAATGTAGGGAAGCTTAGAAATAGGTCTTTAGTGAACAGCAAGGGTTAATGGTGTTTAAAATATGCACGGCCCATCTTGGAGACTGCGCACTGCGTCCGGGTACTTAGAATTCAGAATACTGGATATGATCGTAGAAGAGATTTCATTAAGCTTGTCGAAAATCTATCAACATTTGGACATCATTTTTTTAAAATTAATAATCTACCTGTCCGGCTTAAGCACGGACTTATGCGATTGTAATAGGGGCGATTGTACATCAAAAAGGTATAGTCTGATGAGTTGGCGACTGTATCATGTACTTACTAATTTGGCTTGGCAGGATCACGTTATTGCAGGTATATGAAAATCCTTCCCCAATTTATTCTAGTGACAGCCAAGATAGTCATCCATATTAGTATGTGTAAGTCCAAGTGTAAAATCGCTGACAATAGTTACCTAGCTATTGTCAGCGATTTTACACTTGGATTTGTTTTTCTTTTTAACTTTTTGCCAAAGAAACTAAAAAACAAACAGAATACGACGCGACATCTGTGTATCTATATAAATTCTTTTTTTTTGTTGTGTACATAATTTCTCGGACAAGCCGGAATAGTCGGTTTGCACCCGTGCAAAATTGGGGCGGTTCGCTAATAAAATACAAAGTTGTATCCAGTTTTAACAAGTCCAAGTCTTTCCTCGTCAATAGACAGTGATGCAATGGTCGAGGGTCGGAAGTGAGACTCTTGATTACCGACAAACTGGGGCATGAGGATCAGCCGCACTCAGGCACGTGACTTAAAAACAAAAGAATAGGCAGTCATGGAGACTGCCCGACAGAGGTGGAAAATTAACGTCACAATCATGTCGGTGAGCTTTTATTGTTTACAATTAAACTTTACACAATGAGTAGTTGGTGAGACGGTTGCTGCTGCTTACACTGGATTTAAATGTCAAATTGAGAAGCCGTTCTTGATAATGGACCCACTCACTCACTCATTCACTTTAAGACCTTGTTCAGAAGGCAAATTCGCCCTTGCTGGACAAGCTCTTAAGCCTGATTTCGAAATATCGTGCGAGTTGTGGTATGTGTGTGGCTATCGTGTCATAAGTGACCGATCATGGACAAAAATGTACTACAACTTGCACGATATTTCTCACACCGTCTAAATAAGCTTTTACACTTACGCGCGTTTCGCTTCCTCCAATAATGGATTACCATTAAAAGAAATGAAAATTCAAAAAGGTCATTTGCACTGTATTTATTAATAACATATTGTACACTATATGTTATTTTTATATCAATGTATTATATTAGGAGGTAGGTGCGTCATTGTGACCCCCAGCGTTCATTACATGAACCGCTTAGAGGTCCATGGACCACAGATTAAGGAACATAGGTAGGTCTCTATGGAGAAGAACGAGCAAGAAACTCCACGGACACTAATTTCAATTAGGTATTAACAAAATCTTGTTTACAATAATCTCCTATACTATAAAAACAATGAAGGTGAAAATAAAACAAAACAAGAAAATAAAGATATAAGCCATGGTATTTCAGGGATGACCAATCCCAACTGGCAGCGGCCGTTCACGAACATGAGGTTCATTGTATCCTAGATAGCTACCGGTGCAGCTTCAAAACGTATTGAATCAGGAGATTTCTCGCAGATGAACTTCGACCTATAACGACCATTGACTGGGCTCAGCAACATGTCATCCATATTTCCATAGCGTTCGTCTATTATTTCACGGTAAGGCAGTTGAGCCCAGTCGTGGTACACATCTTCTATTTTGTGACCTAAAAGAAGTAGGAAATCTCATTAGTATTAATTAGTATTTTGAACTTTATGCCTAACTAGCTGACCCAGTGTACTACCGCCATATTTGATTTCGTTATATTTTTTTTCATTTAGAAGAACCTTCTCCTTACAATAAAAAACACACAAAAAAAAGAATTAGTAAAATTAGTCCAGCCGTTCACGAGTGATGCCGTGAACAAGGGAAAAGGGATTCATTAATTATATAGATACTAGCTGTTACCCGCGGCTTCGCCCGCGTTAGTTTAGAATTTGACAACCAATTCGGGTTGTACTGGGCTTGTTGTTCGGCCAGATCCAGAATTATGAAATACGGACCAACTGTGACTCATAAAAGTCCGTCGACGTTTAGTTTGCATTTCTGCAAGAGAGGTCCCTCTCGCCTGCGACTGTTCTGGAGTTTCTGTCGCTGTAATGGCTGATCTTGTTCTCTGAGACGAAGTTATGTTTGAACAGGCGTCTCAGTTGCTCTTACAGCTCTCTGGCTTTTGGCTTGTTCCTCCAAAAGCAATTGCGTTTGGAAGGGCGGCTCAGTCGCTCTCTGAGAAGCTTGGCGGGCGGGCGGCTTGGCTCTCCAGTCTTTCCTGGCTTAAGAAAATATCTCATCAGCTCTCAAAGCTGCTTGTCGCTTCGCTTGTGCTTGCCTTCTTAATGCGGCATGAACGGGAGATTCCTGGGATTGAGCAGTAATTTTTGCTCGGGCTCGCAATGAGCTTTTGCCTGAGTTGGAACTGCGAGATATTTTAAAATAGAAAAAAGTAACCTACCCTAATAAAAACACACCGAACATACCTCGAACGAAAATATAAACAGTACTGAGGGACAGACTTAACTTTGCCGTTGGAAAACTGTTGTCTACATGCAGCGACATAGGTCACGGTTAGTGATAATAATTATTATTACTTTCTCAAAAAAATAATTATTTGGTGATGAATTTACGGTTTTCGGATTTTTCCTTTACTTGTGCTACTTCTACTTGGCCTTGCTCCTTGCCAAATTCTAGGTGAACGGTTTTGATTCCCTTGCGAGCGTCAAAATATGCACCATAAACAGAGCACAAACGGCTTTGAATTTAGATTGCGTTAACTTAGAATTTTGATTTTTACAAAAAATGGTCTTGACAGACGTACAACAAAGTGATCCTATAAGAATCCATTTTTCCCGATCTACTTATGTGCGGAATCCTAAAAACAGTCAAACTACCATCGAACTACCAAAAAATTAAAGTTTTTTATTTTTCACCTTTTTGGCGCTTGTCGTTAATGTTTGAAATCCTTATAAAAAAACCCTTTCAAACGATATATTTAATTTTGGAAAGTGGTAGGAGAGGGGTTACGTTGACGTACCTCCTCCCCCTCTTCCTTCAGTCAGTCATCGACTACACGTATAAACAAAGCAATTTTACTTGTTACGACAGTTATGCTGTGATCCTATGAGGAGTTCCGTTCCATATCTCCGAAGTTTATCATCATGTCATGACAATATTTCTATGGGACCAATTCATTTCATTTCATTTCTTTCAAACTAAAAAGAAGAATCATCCAAATCAATTCACAATCGGCGGAGTACCTAATCGCGTAACATACCTACATACAAAAAACATACCGCCGAATTGAGAACCTCCTGCTTTTTGAAGTCGGTTGAAAACTAACCCAAAAATAATAAAAGACAATGTTTTTAATTTTTAAACAAACTAACAATTAATGGTCGTTTCATCGATAACTCTTAAAGCTTGATTCATACATATCAGTAAAATCACAGTCCCGGCACAGCACCGTCACCGTGTAGAGCTTGATTCATACACATCAGTGAAGCCACAGTTCCGGCACAGGACCATCACCGTGATAATTATTCTTTAATACATTCTCTATGAAGGCATTCACACCAATCAGTGACAGCGACGACACAGTGCTTTCAGTGTCAGTTCCTGCGCCGGCAATCACGGACGTGATCAGCAACAACAATATTTTTTACCGGATCACGGACGCCGCTGCATCAAAAACCTTTCTAGTTTCTGCAGAAGAATCTTGAAACGGTTTTGAAAAATTCTAAAATATTCAAAATATTTACTTTTATCTTTAATTAAATTATATATTGTCAAGCATTGTCCTTCAGTCTCTCCTAATTGCCTTGCCCGGCCATGATTCATGCCAATTCAATTGAGTCACTGCCGCATCACTGTATCACTGTTAGGGGACGGTGTCGGAACTGTGCTGGAACTGTGACTTCACTGATATGTGTGAATTAACCTTAAGGCTGCTGCACACTTTTTACACCCGACGCCATTCTAGATGAAATTGTTATAAGTTCGCCTTCATTCTTCCATACATCCTCTATGAATGCGTTTACACCTCAAATAAAAATAAAATACACCTGTCAGTGTCACTGACGACACAGTGATGTCAGTGTCAGTCACGCAGTTTTTCTGTATCCCTGACAACGTATATAAAGTGGGTCACAGACAAACGCGGAATGTTGTGGCGGCCGCGTTATTTGCAATTTTTAACAACGGGCCGCGTGTACTGCTTTGTAAAATGACGCCAAATATGGAAGATGTAATAGAAATAAGTTTAATAATTTATTTACTCAAGTCCCACATAGTGAGACACAATTGATTTTCTATTGTTCTGGCTTACCGGTAAGTCAGCCGGGGCTTGACCGGTATTTAATCCCACTTCTCTATTCCTAACAGTAGTATGCGATGCTAATGATAATTTAGGTACCTCACACCTCAAGTGTTTTCACCTCAAACGGTTTTTTCCTACCTTTCTTCTCATCTTCTGAGAGGGCTAATGAGAGTAATAAGACAACGTTACGGTTAGACGTCCGATTGTAACACAAACACCACAGCTAATGGCACTTCAGGCCGCCACTGTGACCGCGGTGGTGTGTTTTTGCAGCGGTTGGAGCCGCGGCCTGCGGTTTGCCGCAACCGCACCGTCCGTCTGGAGGCCACTTTATGCAAAATGTCAGGATGCGCTTCAGCGGTTTAGGGCGTGAAAAATTATTAAGCAAACAACTTTCGTACTCCTAGGTTGTTTATTTGACTTGACTTACTGGTCTATCGACAGTCTAGACTCACAAAATACAATTAGATGCTTAAACTTAAAATTCGATCATGATTCGATAGACACGTGGCGCCATCTACTGTCATAAGGACGTTATTGTGATTTCCCTCGGGAACAGTACTTTTTTTCGGGATTAAAGGTACCCTATGCTTGTTCCTGTACATCTGGCAACGTATATGCAAAATTTCAGGATGATCGGTTCAGTGGCTTAGGCGTAAAGTGGTAACAAACAAACAAACAAACTTACTTTCGCATTTATAATATTAGTTAGGATAGATACAATCAAATTTTTACCACAAAAACTGACGTTAAAGTCGTGTTCAAGTTGTCATTTTTCAACCGACTTCAAAAAGAAGGAGGTTCTCAATTCGGCGTGTATGTTTTTTTTTTTTTTGTATGTATGTTACCTTATTTCTCAGCCAATTATGAATAGATTTGGATGATTCTTTTTTTGTTTGAAAGAGTTTACTTCCGAATAGGGCCCATAGAAATATTGTCATGATCTGATGATGAACTTCGGAGATATGGAACGGAACTTCTTATAGGACACAGCATAACTGTCGTAACAAGTAAAATTGCTTAATTGCTTTGTTTATACGTGTAGTCGATGACTGACTGAAGGAAGAGAGGGAGGGGGTACGTCAACCCCCCTCCTACTACTTTCCAAAATTAAATATATCGTGTGAGGTATTGTTTGAAAGGGCTTTTTGTAAGGATTTCAAACATTAACACACAAGCACTAAAAAGTGAAAAATAAAAAGCTTTTTTACAAAAAAATAAAACCGCCTTCAAAAACTAAAAAATAAAAAAAAAAACTTTAGTTTTGGAAGTCGGTGGCAATATCTACATAACAAAAAACAAAACCAAAGCCACCGACTTCCAAAACTAAAGTTTTTTATTTTTTAGTTTTTGAAGGCGGTTTTATTTTGTTGTAAAAAAGCTTTTTTGTTTCATGAACTTTACGTTCGTTTAAATAAAGTACAAAATAAAGTAAAGGTGGTAAAAAGGTCAGTCTTTAAATGAAATGTGAACTCGTATGAAAGATTTTTAAACCGGCCAAATGTGTGACATCAAGGATAAAGTCAAAGTCAAAGTCAAATCATTTATTTCAATTAGGCCATTACTTCTATAAGGCACTTTTGAACGTCATATACAAAAAGAAAAAAGGAATTGAATCTAGTTGCCCCTTCCAAAAGGTAGTACGTACGATACGTTTTGAAAGTTTGTTTTTTTAAGTAGGTAACACTACATAACTTCAGGCCTGTAATTCCCAAAGGGTTAGGTAGGGATGTACACCCACATTTCGCCAGTTATGTGTAAGTCCGATGTAATAGGGGGCGAGCTAAAGCCATCAACCGGGCACAAATCCAGTCTTTGAGGCTGCTACTGAGAAATTCTTGATAGAAAGGCCCAATAACACTTTTCCCAACCTGGAAATCCGACCCAAGACCTCATATTTAGCAGTCGCGTTTTGCGACCACTAAAATAACGATCAGGCAGTAAAAAGTATATTCTTAAAATGTTATTATACCGTGAATACTCATCCAGGTCCGGTCCTCACCCCAGGCTACCAAACCCACGTGAAGTGATGTCCATTGGTTTAACTTCGTAGGAACTAAGTCCCTCACGATGTGGGTCTCTTCTTCATCGTTCAAGATGACCAGGTGACCCCCCTCCGCGGCACATATCCTGTACGCAGTGGTCCAGTTGCGTTTCTCATGATGTGCCTTGTAACAGCTGCCTGTATGCTCGTTCAGTTGGTATGCTGAAATATTCCTCTTATCATGTCAATTTTTATTTACTAGCTTTTAAGATTTCGTTCAATTAGTTTTTTTTTTACCCGCGTTTAGTTACATGGGCCGTATGTTATAAAGCCTATACTATACAGGGTGCCCGGTAATGAATGGATAATCCTGAAATGGGTCATGGTAGAACTAATGGCCATTCAGAAAAAAAATACTATTAAAAAAAAAACCAAGTAGTACCAAAGATATGAGATGCATTGAATAATATTCGATGTTTTTTGTTACCTTATTTTGCATTCTTATACACCACGACCACGAATTAATGAATTCCGTCGATTTTTTATTGTTAAGATTTTTTTGTTGTTACTACTTGTTTTTTTTTTAATTTGTATTTTTTTCTGAATTGCCATTAGTTCTACCATGACCCATTTCAAGATTATCCATTGATTACCGGACACCCGATATACATATTATACACAGATACAAAAATATTTTCCCATCTAAGGGTCAGTTCACACCGAGACGCGACGCGACGCGACGCAACGTGAAGATACTGGAAGAGGCCAGTGACTTCGCGCTGCGCCGCTCGCCGCCGCGAGACGCATTGCAATGTCGCCGCTCTTGCATGTCGCGCGTACCGGCGATTCACCGCTGATTCGCGATGCGTCGCTCCACGCCTCGTGACGCCTCGCGGCGTAGAGCGACGCATCGCGATGTAGTGCTGCGTGGTGTAACGTATTCTAAATTCTCACAATGAAATGTGTATCTTTTCGTGTAAAAAATAAAGTTATATTTTGAGTCGCTCTTTTAAAGTGTGCACGCAGCGTCGCGTCGCGTCGCGTCTCGGTGTGAGCTGACGCTAACTGGTAGTTCCAGAGATTAGCGTGAATAAACAATGAAACAAAAAAAAATTTATATTAGCAAAGATTTCAAATCAATGTGTTAAGTACAATAAATAAATAAATATTCATGTTCTAATGTTATTAATTATGTTTCGTCATAGTACACTACATTATTTGTGACGGAATCATTTGCCAGAAGTGTATCAGTTAACAATACGCGCCGCGAAAGATGACACTTGAAACACCACATAAACTTTATTATTACGTAATAAATATTATAATATTGTTAAGAATTTTAATCTAAATGTCACCGAAATATCCCTGAATAGATACGTATACATTTTGGATAACTACTTATTTCGTACATCCATACCTGCGCAAGCTCCCCATTACTGAAGCTTGTCAAGTCTCATCTTTCGTGGCGCGTGCTATAGGTACTTAGAATCCATCACCAACTTATTATACACCGTCATAACGCGATTCCCCACAGATTGTGTATGGCAATACTAAACTGTAACTTCACTTTTTTTCAACTCAATAGACTATTTATTTATTTTAAAGTAACTAAAAGTAGTAGTTAATGGTGTCTACTACCAATATATATTAAAAGTATTTATTTATTTATTTAAACTTTATGCAACACGAAAGGAGTATGTAAGGATCGTAGCAGGTGTCGTTCTGTGGTTTCTGCCTACCCCCATGGGAAAAAGGCGTGAGTTTATGTTTTATACAACAAATGTACAAAGGCGAACTTAATGCCATAAGCATTCTCTAACAGTCGACCAAAGGAGGTGAAGAGATAACATGGTAGATGCAAGTTATTGTACGAGAGTAAAACAACAAAATTAGAGAATAAAAAAATAAAATAAAAAAGTACTCAAAAATAAGAATAAGAAATGAAGAAGGAAGAATAAGTATTCGTATTATCAAAGAACAAGCAGTGATGGGCAAAAAGTAATTAGATTAATAATTACAAATTACAGTTACATTGTAATTAGTAATTGAAATACATTGTAACAGATTACTTAAGTAACCAGTTGCAATGAGTACTTACTGTAATTAAATACGAAGTAATTGAATTACAAGTTAATCTAATTACATTATAACAGATTACCTAAGTAATCTGATAAAAAGTAATTACACATTTTTGAGAAATACGAAAATGAAACAATTAATTATACAAAAAAAAAAAAAAATTCTGTCAATCATTGTAGAACCTCCGCGCACCCCCGCACATTATCCTAACTACTTTCCGATGACGCCGTACTAGCGTTGTCACGGTTCATGAGATACAGAGCCTGGTGACAGACGGACAGCGGAGGCTTCTATGTATTTTTTCTCGAAAACGGTGCGTCCTAGGCGAAAAATAACCGAAATTTCACTCCCCCCTAGAATCCGCCGTGTCAGCAGCACTACTATTTAATTTTTGGGTTTTGCGGGGGGGAGGGGGGAGTGATATTTCCAAAATGGTAGCTCGGATGGAAATTTTTTCAGGAAAGAAATTGTTGCTCTAGTCGAAAACCGAGATGATGTAAGGAAATCAAACTGTAAAAATAAAAACAATCCCCCCCTCTCCCCCCTCTCCCCCCGCAAAACCCAAAAATTAAATAGTGGTGCTGCTCCCATGGGGAACCGAGATAATGTAAGGAAATCGAAACATTAAAAACATTAAAATAAAAACAATCCCCTCTCCCCCCCACCCCCCCAAGCCCAAAAATTTAATAGTGGTGCTGCTGACACGGGCGATTCTAGGGGGGAGTGAAATTTCGGTTATTTTTCGCCTAGGACGCACCGTTTTCGAGAAAAAATACATAGAAGCCTCCGCTGTCCGTCTGTCACCAGGCTCTGTATCTCATGAACCGTGATAGTTAGACAGCTCAAATTTTCACAGATGATGCATGTATTCCTGCTGCCGCTATAACAACAAACACTAAAAAACAGAATAGAATAGCTATGTAAGGGGGCTCCCAAACAACAAACGTGATTTTTTAGACGAATCAAATGAGCCCAAACTCGACGTGATTGTGTCGTTCGAAAGTTCATTTTCGAATACAACATTGAACAATATCGTGAAAAAACAAATTGTTGTTTTCGTCATTTTCAACGCTTCGCCGTACCTACATACATCGCAGCCATGCAATGCAGGCATGCGACATTTCAAATTTAAAGTAATTATAATTTCAATATAATTAAATACTATGTAATTAGGTTACATTGTAATCAAATTATTTTGTAACTAAATACATTGTAACCAATTACATTGTAACCAATTTCATAGCACATCCAAAGTAATCTAATTACAATGTAATCTAATTATTATGTAATTCCATTATTAATTAGATTACTTAAGTAACTATAGTTACGCCCATCACTGAGAACAAGGAGGTACTTGCTTACCATTATCAAAGGTGCCACATTCGTTCATCGTTTGATTGTCGAATTTTCTGTAACATATGTAGGGTAGTGGGTTGTTGCATGGCGAGGTCGAAAAATATGAGGTGTTCGAAGAGAGGGCCATAGCCCCGCAGTCTCCAGTAAAGGATGCAAATGAGTCCTGCAGCACTCCTGTATAAACAAAAACAAACACAATTTTAAACAATCACTAACTTCTTCGTTGCGTAAATCAGGTATTCTAATTAGACAATTATTTTGGTCAATTTAAAAAAAAAGCAAATATTTTTAATTGCTCTTTGCACATTTTTTCATCCAATCAAACGAACAGTTAATTAAAGAATGCTATGCATGGAGCCTGGGTTCATACAAAACGCACAATCATATTTTTCAATCAAAATAAATATTAGTGATTTTTTCAAAAACATATCAAAACACCACTTTCGCGCTGGATTGACTCAGCTGCTATAAAATGAAATGAAACACACGCTAAAAGCTTGCATATGAGATGGGTCTAATTACTGTTGGGCAATGTTGAAAAGTGGGCATAAAATATTACATGGTCCTTCTCAAATGTCTGTCTCAGCATGAAAGTATTTGACTAACCTTCTATTGAAATGAAGTCTCCTTTTGAGAATAAATCATGAGTCCCCAGGAAAATGGCTGAAACCTCTTGCGATTCTTGCAGCAGTGAGTGAAGAGCTTTAGTCAGCGGTTCGTTGAGCCGAGACGCCAGCACCGCGCCTGTAACATGACGCGTTGAGCGTGCGCATTGCACACATGACCTTTCACCGCTGCATGGCTTGTCAGATCACCAGTAACCAACATCGACGTCGTCGTGTTTTTTATTCGGCGTTGATGGAGCCGCCGGCAGTGGCGTACCAAGGGGCCAGCCAGCCAGACTTTATATTATGAAAAAAAAACCTGCTAAGTATAAATTAAAGGGTCCCGTACCACCATACAATATTTATTACAACTTACAAAAAAATAAGTTTATAATCGCAAAAATGTAATTATTTTGTGTTGTAACTATCATGTGCTACATGGCATTGCTTCTTGCCTTTCATGATTCTTGGTCAACGAGCAGTCCTCTATGGAGGGTTAAAAAATCAGCTGTTCCCTACAAAAATACTATACAACACAATCATAATGTATGAAACAGCTGATTTTTTTTCATGATTTCAGGGTTGGTCCCATAGAAAAAGTTGTTTATAATGATGAGTACAAAGACCCCTTTTTAGGTTCCTGGTGTTTTAAAAATAACCCTGTATATAGGTGTTGATTCCCTAGCGAGCGTCAAAATATGCGCCATAATCAAATTGTGTTTTTCGGGGACAAATATGAGTCCAATATCGAAATTAAAAAAAAAAAAATGCATTATTCCCTGAAACAGTCTGAGTTTGTCATGAGTGCTATGTTGCACCTAATATGTGTCTAAGTAGGTAAACAACGTAAGTGACACATTGGGCATATTGAATTGACCTGACGGTATTTATTTGTTTGCAAATAAGATGAGTTTAGTTGTTTGTAATGAGTTTAGTGCCTTAAGAAGCCAACTCAATTTAGTATATTATTAGGAGACTAGCGACCCGCCCCGTCTTTGCACGGGTGCAAATTAGATTCTATACAAAAACATTCCTTTTGAATCACTCCATCTATTGATAAAAACCGCATTAAGATCCGTTGCGTATTTTAAAAGATGGAGCGTACAGTCGGCGGGAAGCGACTTTATTTTATACTATGTAGAGATATGCATCTAATAAAATAACGAATTGAGTTGCAGTAAGCACATTTTATCTGCAAATACAATAAACAATACTTTAAAAAAGGAATTTACATTGTATGGAAGACGATAGTACTTGACCTCTGATAATTGGGGTCACTGTATCGTGTAGATACTCTTACAAGTGAAAACAAGTTTAGTGTTTATTCTTGAGCCCGTCTTCCGATGGGTAAAAGGGGATTCCCAAAAGCCAGCACTACATAAACTAAGAACAGTTAGCAGGAAAATAACTAAAATAACTTTATCGCGTTTAACACGTTCACTGCTGGGCCAAAAATGTTGAAGGTCAAACGTCCACTAGCGCCAGGCACATGTCCCTGATGTGGCACCTAACGGGTTAATATTTTTCAAGTTATCCTTACAAGCAGGTAAGAAACATGTTTGGGTATGGACTGAGGACGACGATGTAAACGCAGTCTGCATATAAAAGACTTAACGAATGGTATTATTTTTTTTGTTCTAATCCATACCTGGGAACATTCTGGTTTAAGAGATATTGAAGGTCAAAGCTCCAACATTTTTTTACAAAAACCAGTTGAAACGATTAGGTACCTAAGTAGTTGTTTTTATCAAGTTTTGTAGTTAGCTATGTAGTTGGAACGTTGAGTAAGAATGAAAGGAAAGTTTAAGTAAGAATTATTGCTTGGAAACCACTTTTATGTTGGGTGCGAAAAAATGGGTGCACACGATAATATAGGGGCCGCGGCCGTGGGGTTTTTCAAGTTTAGTTATATTACTCGTAATATTTAGAACAGCCTTTCGTAAAAAAACAAACAAAGTAACGTGGACAAGGCGAAAGGAGTACCTATGTAGGAGTACCTTGTTTTCAATGTTTTTTAAATCTCTTATTTGATTATTTTTACTAATGTACAATTTTTTCACCTGCCTTTTTACTTTTACTCATGTACAATGTTACCTCCTCACCACCTTAGGTTGACTGGTAGAGAATGGCTAAGGCATTAAGTTCGCCTTTGTACTGAGGATCTTAGCAGGTGGCGTTCTGTGGTTTCTGTCTACCTTCATGGGAAAATGGCGTGAGTTTATGTATGTATGTAAAATTGGGACTTAAATACTTAGGACCTTTAGTTATCTTTGTAAACAGAAGGTTCTCAGATAGAGTCCACAGCAAAAAAATGATCGCAATGATCAGAAGAACATGTTACTTTCGGCTCTGTTAAGCGATATACATCCGATATAAAAATAATATACTTATTATTTATGGTAAAAAAACAAGTTTAATTGATAATCTAATTAAAATATAACAGAGATAAAGTTGAAAGTTGCGTAATTGCCTGCAAGGTAAAAAAAATGCTGCATATAATTAGATCGTGCACACAAATAACACTATTTGTTAAGAGTTTTTGTTCATTTATCGATTAAACATATTGCTGCTTTATTTGCGCTGATCATTGACTCAAAACAGCTTGAACATAAAAACAACAGTTGGCATTACCTTCGTAGTGGCATCGGAGGAGGGCTTCCTCCCAAATTTCGGGGGCGGTGTGCAGTTTGAGCCAGCCGCGAGCTTCATTGTTGAACAAGTAGTCAGGCTCGCATCGCACCAAATCTGGATAGCATAAAGAGTTATATCTTCTATAGAAGCCATATATATTCCAACGAATAATAAAAAAAATAAATAAAATGAAAATTGTTTTATATTAATGTTCAAAAATGTAATGAATACCTATGTATAGAAAACAAATAAATGAAATAAATAAATAAGAATATTATAATTTTTTACAATATTATTATGTTTTCCGCTTTCCCAATAGTGGGTCCAATCCTTGTTCTGAATATTACAAACACCAAAAAAAAAACGGATATCAGCCAAATCGGTTGAACCGTTCTTAAGTTAATTTATTTTTATCTAAATAGATCAAAATGGCTAGTATAAAACTGTAAAAAAAAATACTATTCCTAATCAAAATTATTTATGGATGGATATTATTAATAATTTTCAATTAATCATTACTTATCGTAACAAGCTTTTAATTTGATGAGCAATCAGTACATTTGATATAAAAAAATATTTCATTTTAATTGATATAAGTAAATGAATTTACGGATGCTAAGTTTTTTTATGTGCAATTAAAAAGAAGATTAAAAAATAAAGTCAAGTACTTACTCGTCACTGCCAACAAGTATGATAAGCCAACCAGATAAAGCTTTATCATTTTGGTGTACTGTATCGGTTCACAGGCCACGTAGTACTGAAATAAACTGAAGTTAGCTACGGCAATCTATCAATCTACCTAGCCTTTTCCCAAATAAGCGGGGGTCGGCTTCCAGTCTGACCAGATGCAGCTGAATACCAGTATTTTACATGGAGTCTGTGTAACCTCCACAATCCAGTAACTGGGTTATACGATACCTCTTGGTAAGACTGGTTGTCAGACTTTCGGACTTCTAACGACCCGTAACGACTGTCAAAGATCCACGTATGACAGCCGGGTCCAACGGCTTAACGTGCTTTTCGAGGTACGGAGGGATCTCGGTGTTAAGGATGGTCACCTATCCACGGACCAACCCCGGCAAGCGTGGTTTAATTACTTAGCCACGAGCTTCTCTTAGTTACGGCAATATGTAATTATTTTACGAAGATATACTATTTTAATTTAGTAGTAGAAACCAAACCAAAACCATTAGCCAATTATTTCAAGACACAAATTTTCTAAATATACACTTTATTTTAGCCCTCAAAACCCGATTGATTTTTAATTAATTGTAAAATGAGATATTTTATGATTACGGTTTGGTTTAAAGAACTTTATTTCTCATTAAGACAATCGTCACTTACATGATAACAATAAATCTTATTAATAATTATGTTACATACCTAAGTGCGGGTAGAAGAAAAAAAAAAAAAAAAAATTATAATTACTGTCCACATTGTTCCTTAAAATTTTCGAATTAAATGCGTACAAAAAATCGCACCGCAATCGCGCGAGGTGCGATTTTTTTTGACGTTAAGTGAATACATCTTTATTATGAGATGTAATAACACATATCACATACAGACGTATAGAGCCCATAATAAAGTAAATTATTGCTCTGAAACATCTTTGAGACATTTCGAAAATCATATGTTCGATTAACGAAAAGTCGACTGAACGTTTGTTCGAATGGACTTTATTACGAAACAACCTTTTCTCGACAAATACTACTTCGACTGAACGATTCTTCGAATATTTATTAATCGATGGACTGCTCTTTCAATGAGTTTTAGTTATTACACACATAGTTTAATAATTGAAGTAAAATTAAAAAAGTAATTTTTTTGTCACATGTTATTTTATACATAATCGAGGAAATCAAACATTTAAATCAAACAAACATCAAACAAAACATCACACATTAAAAAATTAAACATTTAAGATATCATTCTTCCCGTAGATTTAGAAAGATGAAATTTTGTGAAAAGGAAAAAATAAAGCACAAAATGAATAGAAAAAAGTTTATTATAAAAAATAATTTACATTACGATATTGGTACAAAATTAAAAACAATTTCGGTAGTTTACAAGAAACGTGATAATGCGCAATGCTAATGCAAAACAAAAACAATGAGGGTAGTTCCATATTTAGTTTCATACAGGAAGAATGATATCTTAAATATTTGATTTCCTCGATTATGTATGAAATAACATGTGACGAAAAATTTTACTTTTTTAATTTTACTTCAATTATTAAACTATGTGTGTAATAACTAAAACTCATTCGAAAGAGCAGTCCATCGATTAATAAATATTCGAAGAATCGTTCAGTCGAAGTAGTATTTGTCGAGAAAAGGTTGTTTCGTAATAAAGCCCATTCGAACAAACGTTCAGTCGACATTTCGTTAATCGAACATATGATTTTCGAAATAACGTTACGGACCCATTATGGATAGATTACACGATTTTAAGGGTTTTGATGGTAAAATCATTCATTTTACTTAAGGAATTGAAGAGTCACATTGAAAGAGCCGCATATGGCTCGCAAGCCGCAGGTTGCCGGCCCCTGGACTAGAACAAAATATAATATCCTAATGATTAGAAGAACATTTAATTTTCGGCTCCGTTAAGCGTCTTTTTAACTCCAATATAATTAAGCATATATAATAAGTGATGCGACAGTCGCGGCGGCACACATGACGCAACGTATATAATCGCAAGTTAGCTCCAGTTCAACACATTATTTTCGCAGCAGTGAGACGAACCAGTGCACAAAAATGTTGAAGATATATTTTGTTTGTTTTGTATACTTTTTGATTGCGACTGGTGAGTATTTCACTTACTACTATTATAAATGTAGAAGTTTGGATGGATGTTACAGTTACCGGCACGTAAGTTGGCAAGAGTTTTTGTAGTGGGGGAAGTTTGCGCACGCACAATTTCATACATTTTTATATGCGCGAACTTCCCCCACTGCGAAAATCTCTTGCCAAGTTACGTGCCGGCAACTGTAATTACTCCATCAGAACGGAACGGCTGACTGAACGGATCTGGATGATATTATTATGGATGATGAGATTATAGTCTGGAATAAAACATAGTTACGGTTCCCGAGGGCTAAAATGTTAACTTTGAACTGGACGAAGTCGCGGATGGAAGTTTACAATATAAATGTAAATCCAGAAAACTATATTTCAAACAGCATCACACAAAACGGTTCATTGAACTGTCACTAATGAATTCACCGCTGCCATCATTCGATTATTGTGGTTGATATTTCAAATAATAAAATTAAATACACAAAGCAGAAATGTAATAAAATATTTATTTATTTAAATAGCTTTTATCCTGATAAGATAGAAAAATTTTAGAGACCCGCACTTTATTGGATCTTATACCCGTTATATTGGTTTTGTTTATCAGGCCAAAATGACATTCCCAGACTGTCACTTTGATTGATTTCCTGTACTTACTACCTACTTATTGTTTCGAGGGATATCACATTTAAAGAATGGATTATCTTTCATACGTAGACGTCGTGCGATGCAAGCCTGACTACCTGTTCAGTTATGACGCGGGCGGCTGGCTCAAGCTGCACACGACGCCGGCTGTTTGGGAGGAAGCCTTCGTTAGATGTCACGACGAAGGTAAGTTACAGATGAACCGACTTCAATTCAACCTCGAGACAACAATCTTTACTATATTTTTTTAATTGTTGTTGTTTTAAATATTTGTTTTTAAATTGTGGTCTGTCAGTCTGTCTATCATTGTTCTGGGTAAGCTCCGAAAAGGCTAGACCAATTTTGACGGGATCTTCACTGGCAGATAGCTGATGTTCTAAGGAGTAAACGAATTAAAGGCGAAGTCGTGGGCATTAGTTAGTATTTACAAAAATCGACCTTAAAAACTTACCCCGTGCCAACTCGACCCCGACATCTCGACATGGGTAAATATTGATTCCAACCCCTACTTACAGCTTCCATGAAGGTCCATGTGTTGTCAGGTGTGTCATGTTCCAGGCGCGGTGCTAGCGTCTCCGCTGCACAAAGATCTAGCCAACGCTCTTCGCTCGGAGATAACACAGTTTTGTGTGAACGGTCACGTGTTCCTGGGAACACACGATTTGTACTCTAAAGGAGATTACGTCTCCGTAGAAGGTCAGTCAAAGATTGTTCAATTTATTTAGGTTAATCCAATAAATAAACAGTGCAATGAGAAAATTCACGGCGATTCATCTGACTCACAAATAAAGTTTAAAAAAATAGAATTCACAATTTTCTTTCTTATCTTTTGAACATCTAGCACAAGTAAATATACTCTGTAAAGTAAGTATAGTAAGGTGCAATTGTAGTAATTTCTCAATGTTTTTGGCGTGTGTTTCAGGAGTGCCATTGTCCGACATGAAAGTAAGATGTGGTTCACATGGTAATGGAACCAACAGAGGAGACTGTCTCACTTTGTCCGCCGATGGACTCGTGCATTACTCTTCATGCAAGGACCCACTACCCTTCATATGTTACAAGAAACTCGACAATCAAACGATGAACGAATGTGGTACCTTTGATAATCGTAAGTAAATGACAGAACCAATTTTTGGAAATGGATTCGTTGCATATGTAACTAATCAACAGCGTTCAGTCACCCCCTAATTAATAATAGTATTAAAGCAACCATTTCTTTTTAATTTAATCTCAATTTAGATAAATACTAACTGCCTCGTTAGTTTAGTGGTCGTAAAGCGCGACTGCTGAGCATGAAGTCTTGGGTTCGATTCCCACATCGGGCAAAGTGTTATTGGGTTTTTCCATCAGGAATTTCTCAGTAGCAGTTGGAGTCTGGATTTGTGCCTGGTTGATGGCAATAGGCTCGCCCCCTATTATATGGCCCTATTATATAAGTATGTATACTAATAGCCACACCTCTGCCTAACCCTTCTGGGATTACAGGCGTGATGTTATGATGATGTTAGATAAATACTTAGAACATTTTGATCTTTAAATATTCCAGATTATCATTTGAATCAGCGCACAGGCAGCTGTTATAAGGTCCATCTCGAGAAACATACCTGGACGCGTGCGTACAGCATATGTGCCGCGGAGGGGGGTCACCTGGTCATCTTGAACGATGCAGAGGAGGCACGCATCATCCAAGACATGTTCCCTCCTCGTACTGATAAATCCGACCCATGGGACAGATTCTACGTTGGTCTAGCAGCCTGGGGCAAGGAACGCGTCTGGACTACCATTCACGGTAAGAGACTATCAAATAAAAATCTTTATAAAGGTGGTCTTATACCGGCGAGGCGAGTAGTGGATTAGATGGGCGAGAATTGAAATCACGCTGACTTTTTCACACCGAAAGATGTAACGCGCCTACTAGCGTTCGCACGTACCGGCTCGCGTGAGATTAGTGTAACACAAATTTTCAAATAATTATTTTTCGAAATGAATGAACCGATTTTAATAAAACGTCCTAAGTACATAAGCAGGTACACATAGGTTTAAAAAGTTAGTTAAAATTATTTAAAAAAAATTATGTTATAGCTAAATGACACTGATTTTAAGTTTTCCATAGAAACAGACATTTTCAACTATCTTTTTTAAATAAGACATTTCGAAAATGTATCTTTATTATGTGTAGGAAGTTTCATTAAAATCTAGGTTTATAAAATTCCGAAAATAAGGATTTGAAGGGGGAAATGCTCTTAAATCTAAATATATATAACTCAAAGGTGACTGACTGACCGACACAGTGATCTATCAACGCACAGCCCAAACCACTGGATGGATCTGACTGAAATTCGGCGTGCAGGTAGATGTTATGACGTAGGCATCCGCTAAGAAAGGATTTTCCAAAATTCATCCTATAAGGGGATGAATCAGGGTTCCAAAGTTTGTATGGAGAAATCAACTTTGACGCGGAGGAAGTCGCTGGCAGAAGCTAGTCACTTTAAGCCGCGTACAGACATCGCGAGGCGTGCGACACGAATGGTTCGTCTCGCATGCCTCGGGCTGTGTGGACGGGTGTGCTCACAGTGAGCATTCGCGCCATACGATCGTTGCGAACGCCGCCTCAATACGAGCCGTGCGCTCCGTGTGGACGGACAGGTGTTGTTTGCGTTTTCTACTGACGAACACCGTGCGTGGTGGTTTGCTTGCTCAGCTTGAGCATGTATCGTTCGGGACGCACGTATAAATGTACCGTCGTACGCCTCAGGTTGAGGCATGCGAGACGAACCATTCGTGGCGCACGCCTCGCGATGTCTGTACGCGGCTTTACAAAATTGGTCTTAGTACGCAGATGATATAAATAGTATGTTTTTTCCAGGTGAGAGAATAGAAGATGTGTTCAACGTTTGGAGTCCTGGCCAGCCTGACAATTATGAGGGCATCCAGAATCGGGGGGCTTTTCTCTGGAGCGGAAAGATGGACGACGTTAGTGAAGCAGGAGTGAATCTTATGTTCGTCTGTGAAAAATCTCCCAAGTCAAAACGGTTCGAAGCCTTATCGCCATGCATTGAGAAATTAATGAGGCTGTGCAACGCATGCGATGAACCACAACAAGTGATATCGTGAACTGGTTCCGTGTGACACTGAGATATAATTTAAGCATTTGTTTTAAACCTACTTAAGTATATTTAATGCAACAATCGACACTTGTTTTAACTGCCTCGTTGGTCTAGGTGTCATAGACGAGGTTTGATACCCAGGTCGGGAAGTTCTTAGTAACAATTGGAATTTTTGGAAATTCAATTACGTACATGGACAAGGGATATTGTCCAATTACTTAAGTCGCAAACGTTAACGATACATTTAGGGTATCAACGTGACCCGGCGAATAAATATTATTCAAGGTACAGTTTTGCATTTTCGTCTTTCAGAAGGTTTACATAAAAGACATGTATAATCAAATAAAATTACTAAATAAATGACTAATCAATAGTTCATAATTACTTGTTTTTAGCGTACCCGAAGGTTGGTAGCGGAACCCTATTGCTAAGCCTCTGCTGTCCGTTCGTCAGTGGGCTCATCTCATGAACCGTAATAGCTAGAGAGTTGAAATTTTCACTTTTGAAGTGAAAACTTCTTTAGCGGCGTTGAGCACTTTTTCTGTAATGGGTATAAAATCTTAAACTCGCGTCAGGACACGTGACCTGATCGAAAAAGCGTAAGACGGATGGAGAGTAGACAGCTATCCCCTCTCTACGGCGCGGCGAAAATGTATGCCTGGGCCTACTGTTTCGTTTAGACAGCGCAGGGCGCTTGCGCGAATGTTCGTGTATGTTAAACGTAAACGTAAACGTTAATAATCAAGTTTTCACTTCTGCCGGCACTCCCGGAGTGCAACCCGTTTTTTTTTTTAAATTTCTTTTGCCGCTATACCAACAAATAATAAAAATAAATAAAAGTTAAAAATAACAAGGTGTCCCCCATACAAGAGACCTGTTTTTTGCGTTATTGGCTCGATACTATAATGGTAATACCGCTATATCTTCTACGATACTGCTACAACTATTATTAACAATGTTTTAGTTTAAGGGTTAGTTTTAGTTTTATTATTATTCAATGTTTATGTCTAGTTTTTACCTATAAGTATACCCAAATTTGTTGTAAAGGAACTCAGCGTGTTTCGCTCCTGGGGTGCCCGGCGCTAATAACTGCGCCACAGTTAATAAACTAACGCAGTATTAACGTCCACAAAAATTGTAACCATGTTTTTGTTCCAATAAAAATATTTGATATTTTGATAGTACGGAACCCTTCGTGTGCAGATCCGGCTCACACATAACCGGTTCTTTTTATTTGTTTATGATTGTCGCTCGCACTTTTACCCACACCGCTTCGTATGCATTAGCAGTGTCGCGCGACTATGTCATTGTGTGCGTGCGGGTTCATCGCCCCGCTTACCTAAACTTAGCGTCAAGACGGCTACCTACAAAAAAAAAAACCTGTTAATTTTATTGTTGATTCATGTTGAGAGTTGAGAATACCATAGTTACACACACACATAACATCACGCCTGTAATCCCCGAAGGGTTAGGCAGAGGTGTACCCACATTGCGCCAGCGTATATTACCTCTTTGAAATTTACGAGAATGGAAAACTGCACCATGTCTAAGTAGCATTATGACGCTCGAGATACGCATTGTATATAATCGCAAGTTATCTATCAGTTCAACGCATTATATCTGCAACAGTGAAGCGAACCAGTGCACAAATATGTTGAAGATATATTTTGTTTGTTTAACATACTTCTTGACTGCAACTGGTGAGTATTTCGCTTTATTATTACCTATTTTTTTAAAAAAAATTACATTTTCAGAAATAAATACCTACCTAGATTTTTATTTTAAAACGAATTGAAACTTGATTCAATGTTTCATTGTCTATCTACTTAGCAACTTAAAGATTTTAATATCTTCAACAAAACCTGTATAACTGAGATATCAAAGAACCCGTTAAGAGAAGTCAAAAACAGTTATTCATATATGTATAGATGTAAAAATGTAAATGATAACTCCAAATCTTATTCAATTCAATACATACTGTAAACGCTTGTTTGAACCGCCACTTGTGCAGCTCATATTTTCATTTGTTTATTGCCCCAAAAGAAGGGCTGATTTTTCAATAGTCAGATAACTTTTGTCCAAATGTGACATACCTATTTTCTATACAAAAGCTGTCAAATCGCCATATTTATTCCTCAGTTAAAGAGTTATCTGACGATTGAAAAATTAGTCCTAAAATAAAAATATTTACCAACTGGTTTCGCGGGAAATCACCTGTACAGAATAAATAAATGATTATCCTTAATATGTAGACGTCGTGCGATGCAAGCCTGACTACTTGTTTAGTTATGACGCGGGCGGCTGGCTCAAGCTGCACACGATGCCGGCCATTTGGGAGGAAGCCTTCGTTAGGTGTCACGACGAAGGTAAGAGCCTCCTATGCTATGGACGAATCGACTTCGACACAACAATCTATTTATTTATATAAATAAAATTGAAGTATCTGTTTGTAATGTTAAAATAACAGTTTTTTGCTTAATGCATATGAATGTTTACATGGTACATATGCCAAAAAACATTTTTTTAAATTGTCATCTGTCGGTCTGCTTGTTCCGGCTTATCTCCAAAAAGGCTTGACTGATTTTGACGGGACTTTCACTATCAGATAGCTGATGTTCTTAGGAGTAAAAGAATTAAGATGCAGCTGAAAAAACAAAGACCCCACAAACTGGACAGACGGTATGAAAAAGACCACGGGATCGCGCTGGATGCCAGCCGTTTCCAACCGGTTCTTGGGAATCTATATTACCAAGAACCGGTTGGAAACGGCTGGCATATGGCCCCTATGGGAGGCCTATGTTCAGCAGTTGACATCCTACGGCTGATATGATGATGATGAAAAAAAAAGAACCGACATTCACGCGGGTACGTTCACCAAAATCGTCCCTAAATTTGCCCCCGTGCCAACTCGACCCTGGCATATAGACACAGGACAATACTGATTCAAACCCCTACTTACAGCTTCCCTGAAGGTTGCCAGCTCGCTCTGGTCCATGTGTTGACAGATGTGTCGTGTTCCAGGCGCGGTGCTGGCGTCTCCGCTGCACAAAGACCTAGCCAACGCTCTTCACTCGCAGATGACACAGTTCAATGTAAACAGTCACATGTTCCTGGGAACACACGATTTTTACTCTAAAGGAGATTACGTCTCCGTTGAAGGTCAGTCAAAGTTATGTATAATAAGATTAATTCAATAATTATGTCAATAGAAAGGTACCGGTAAAGTGTATAAAAGGAATATTTATTTATAATAACCTTAAAAATTATCATTATAGGATTATCCTCGATAGTGTGGTATTAATATACTTACATACATACATAAACTCACGCCTTTTTCCCATGGGGGTAGGCAGAAACCACAGAACGCCACCTGCTACGTTCCTTACCTACTCCTTTCGCCTCATCTACGTTCAGACAAGCACGCCGGTTACGAGTACTCCGCAACTGACCTTTCTTAAGAACCTCACCAATAAGGTCAGTGTAGGTCTTCCTAGGCGATCCCTCCCTGCGTTGCCACTCACCTATGCCATAATATACCTCTCAACATGACCGAACCATCTAAGCATACCCCTTTCTATATTTATTATACTTACAATACTAAATTAACCTAATAAGGAACTTTTATAACATATCTACTACTTAACCGGAGTTATACCATTTCTCATACATAACAATAACATTCATCACACAACAACCAACAATAACATAACATAACCAATAACATAACACAGTATATTTCAAGTTGTGTAGAATAAGTAATTTTATCCCTTGTCTTTTAATACGCTGCATGGTTGCAGCATGATTAAATTTAATTTTTAATTCTATGTAGGCACAAACGTGACCTGGATTTGTGTTACGCATAAAATAGTGCTTCATTGCTAAAATAATAAAACGCTGTAGTAAAGTTGTTTACATCACGCCAAGCCCCGAAGGGTTAGGCAGAGGTGTACCCATTAGTACACCCACATTTCACCACTTATGTTTAAGTCCCATGTAATAGGGGGCGAGCCTATTGCCGTCAACCGGGCACAAATCCAGACTCCGAGGCTGCTACTGAGAAAATTCTGATGAAAAAACCCAATAAAAGTTTGCCCGACCTGGGAATCGAACCCAATACCTCATGTTCGAACTTTATATTTACTAGGTATTTGTGTATGGAATCTTAGATAATATTATTGTAAGCACTTGAGTCATTTGAGTTACATGAGATACAAGTTTATGCCTAGTTCAGGTAGAATCCTAATATTATTTACCTATAGTTTTTAATGCCCTGTTTTTTTTACACATTTAATTGTAAATTTCTCATCAAGAAAGTTGTTTACCGATTTACACTGATAGGTACCTTCTAATCTATAAGATTTAAAACTAGAGTGTTTGTATGAGATAGCGGCTTCAAGGCTATAGTCTCATATAGGTCAATGTACCCTATCCATATATAGGGTGGCTGGTAATTAACGTTCGATAGGTACTTATACACATGTTTACAAACGACTTTCCCAAAGAAACGATTTGTTTTTATTTGCAAAGCGCATGACTTCACTCGCCGCAATAGTATATTCAGTAACAAATAAGTATAACACACAATAAGCAGTAATTTTGATACTAATCTCTTTCTACAAACAAAACAATTCAACTTATATGCATACATTTTTTTCATTTTAATAATTTAATGAATAAATGAATGAATGATTTATTTGCTAGAATATAGGTACATTAACATGGTACAATAACACTGGTCAACAAAATTTTGTAAAAAGTAAATTCACATTAATGTAGCAATAAATCAAAATAAACTTCTTTTTGTTCATAAAAATTCAAGATTTCAAAAATGTTACAAAAAAACTATTCGTATTTGAAGCATTTTAATTTTATTTCTAGTAGGTATCCTTATCCTTGTCTTAAACATAACTAGACAAAAGTTCTCATGTTACATGCAAAAGTTGTTTTTTTGTTGACTAGTGTAATTATTAGAGTATCACTATATTCGACTTAATAGCCGTGCAAATATTTCAGTTACATGCAGAATTAAATCAATAAAATTAATCAAGTGTATTGGACCTGGACTTACTGTTCCACTTAAACCATGTCAGAGGCCCTTGTGGCAGTTTAGAAACTCTGACACTAGGATGTAGGGTCATAAGACCTTACTGCCCACACGATAAAGAAGATGATTTGAATATTAACTGTAAGGAATTAACGCGTGCTCACGCCTTTGGGGTGATTGAGATCATGTGTTTTGCAAATAAAAAAAAATATTTCTTTGGGAAAATTGCTTGTTATTATGAGTACAATTATTTGTTAAGGTAACAGTCACTATTACTAATTACCCTATATAAACCTAGCTCACACTTCAACTTTACGATTATTTTTCACTTTTCGTGTGTTTCAGGAGTGCCAATGTCCGACATGGAAGTAAAATGGGGTTCACATAATAATGGAGTCGACGGAGACTGCCTCACTATGTCGGCCGATGGACATGTGCATTACTCTTCATGCAAGGAACCACTACCCTTCATATGTTACAAGAAACTCGACAATCAAACGATGAACGAATGTGGTACCTTTGACAATGGTAAGTAAATTATCAATCAATGACTTGCACTGAAATAAATAAAAGCCTTTAAAAAAAGATAATCGCCGTAAAAGTTTGCAGGTAACTATTAGTATTACCTACAACCAAATTACTATGTGAGTTTTAAAGAAAAAGAAGAGAATTAAATTGATAGACCAAAAATTCTCAAATCTAGAAATCAGAACTTCACGAATTTATCATGGGAACACCTCAGGAGTAGGATTTTTTAATATACCTCTTTATATAAAAAAAAGATATTTAAAACTGTCAAATTCCGATGAACTTATAGAAAAATAATACATAAAGACGAACACAGAACTTCTTCTCTTTAAAAGTCAGTTAAAGAAACATACAGACATAGATAAAACTTCCATTTTTTTTACTGTTTGTTAAAAAATACATACAGACAACTTAAAACCTCGTCCTTATTTTTAGTCTGTTCAAAAATATCTACAGACGAACATAGAACTTCCTCCTTTTTTGATGTCGGTTAAAATCTTATAGTCTATGTGAGCAAGCCAGTTCTTGAAAATTGATACGTCCATTATCACATATTAAGGCAATCTTATCTATTACTCTGACAGAACAGAACAACATGATGATATGGTGATAGATCGGTTATGTGGAACAATGATATTATTATTGATACGGGGCAACTACTTAGATTCAATTTTGATTTTAAAGTGTTTATTTTTGATTTTAAAGTGTGATTGATTGATAGATTGCGCGGACTCACACACTATTTCATGTTGGTTGAGATGTTAAGAGTGGTCGTCTGTAGTTCTAATATTTGTAAACACGTGAACACTATGTATATTTGAACATATTTTGCCTTTAAATTCTTAATTTGTAATACCTTTTCATTATTATGATTTGGTAGTTTTTATATAGGGTATGTAGTACATTGCTTTCACGTGCCATGTCGTGTATGATTTTGTATACAAATATTGTAAACATTGATTTTAAAAGAGTACGTATGGAGTTTCTTGCCCATTCTTCTCCATACAAAACTACCTTTTGGAAGGGGCAACTAGATTCAATTCCTTTTTTCCTTTTGTATATGACGTTCAAAAGTGCCTTATAATGGCCTAATTGAAATAAATGATTTGACTTTGACTTTGACTTTGAATCCCGATGTATATGACGTTCAAAAGTGCTTGTAATGTTTTTGTTATTGTTAAAAATATATTCTCGACTACCTCGTTAGTTTAGCGGTCGCGAGCTCGGATGCTTAGCGTGAGGTCTTGGGTTAGGTAAAGTTAAGCAGCATTCGATTTTTCCATAATAAATATGATACTTCTCGTCTGACCGCCTCGTAGGTCTCGTGGTCGTGGTCATTAGCGCGACTGCATGTGATCCTGGGTTCGATTCCCAAGACGGACAATTAGTATTATTGGGTTTTTCAATTATGAATTTCTCAGTAACAGCCCGAAAAAACGTAAATAGGTCTCTATAGGAGAACGAGCAAGAAACGTTTTCACAAAATCCAAGTATAATTTTAAATGTTTCAGAATATCACCTAAATCAGCATACAGGCAGCTGTTACAAGGTGCATCATGAGAAACAGACCTGGACCCGTGCGTACAGGATATGTGTCGCAGAGGGAGGTCACCTGGTCATCTTGAACGATGAAGAAGAGGCCCGCATCGTGAAGCACTTGCTCCCAGTTAGTACTGAAAAGTACGACCCCTTTGATAAAATTCATGTTGGTCTAGGAGCCTGGAGCAATGAGCGCATTTGGACAACCATTCACGGTAGGTCTACTACTACTATGGTTAAAGAAATTTATTTCTCAATAAGAAATTACAATGATTTCACTTACTTGAGAACATTTTGTAATTTAAATACACTTGCACTTTGCTATACAAACTTAGTAGATTAAAATAAAGTGTTTATACATTAACAAATCTAACAAATATAAAATTTAATTCCGTACGCAAAACATTCATGAAACACAGAGAGCAAAATATTTCATATCCATGCAAAAGAAATAGTTACTGTAGTCGCAAATAATCCATAACAAATCTCAGACCAACAAAAAAAGAAAGACGGCGCGCCGCGAACATCAAAAGTGAAGCCACCTTTTTATCTATGTGTGCATCGAATGGTTGAGGTTGTTTGTTCCAAGTAACCTAAAATTCACAGTTTATTAATAGAGAAACGATGTTATTTCATGTACTTACAAGTGAAAAGTGATTCCGTGAGACTTTTTATGTTTGTTTTAAGGCATAATTCTATGTTTTAAATCTAAATTTACTTGACGACGACTCGTGACGTACTAAGAGAGATGAGCATGGTTTTAGTGTAGGGGTGTGCGTGAGCGTGTATGTATACTTGCAGGAGCACGGTTTTATGGCTTCACTTATGATGTTCGCGGCGCGCCGTCTTTCTTTTTTTGTTGGTCTGAGTAACAAATAAGGAATGCCACAATAAAAACATCGCAGTTGCACTAGTATATAACCATTCAGCCTATTACTGTCCCACTGCAGGGCAAAGGCCTCTTAATACAGAGAAGGCATGAGCATTGATCACCACGCTTGCTCAAGGCAGATTAATGATTTTAGATTTTTTACTTTTTGCTTTGGGATCTTTGTATACAATTTTATTATATTATTACACCCGCGTCTTTGGTTACTGCTCCGCTCCAGTAGGTCGTAGCGTGATGGTATATAGCCTATAGCCTTCCTCGATAACTAATCTATCTAACACTGAAAGAATTTTTCAAATCGGACCAGTAGTTCCAGAGATTAGCGCGTTCAAACAAACAAACAAACAAACAAACAAACTCTGCAGCTTTATAATATTATATAGTATAGACTAGCTTTTACCCGCGACTACGTCTGCGTGGAACTTGTTTATTGTACTTGCATATAAACTTCCCTTCTACACATAAAGACGAACACAGAACCCTTAAACCCTTTTCACTGCTTTAAGGGGTGATTTTCAGGATAAAAAATTATCCTATGTTTTTCCCCGGGTCTTAAACTATCTCTATACAAAATTTCACCTAAATTGGTTCAGCGGTTTAAGCGTGAAGAGGTAACAGACAGACATACAGACAGAGACACTTTCGCATGAATAAACAGTTTCTTTCTTTTTCTTTCTTTCTTTCTTCTTTCTTCTCTCTTTACTTATACAAGGTACAGTTTTGCATACTCGTCAGATTGAGGAGGTTGTAAATAACCTCTAACATATTTGTCTTCTTCAGGTGAGAGAATTGAAGATGTGTACAACAAGTGGAATCCTGGTCAACCTGACAATTTGAGGTCCATCCAGAATCGAGTACTGTTTCTTAGGAACGGCAATTTGGACGATGTCAGCTCATCAGGGGTGAAAGTTCCGTTCGTCTGTGAAAAATCTCCTAAATTAAAACGGTTTGAAGCCTTATCGCCATGCACTGAGAAATTAATGAGGCTGTGCAACGCATGCGATGAACCACAACAAGTGATATCATGAACTAGTTTCATGTGACACTGAGATTTAGTTTTGATACTTTTAAAATAATTTTCCATGTCCGCCCGTTAATATGAATTATTGTTTAATTTACTTACATACTTAATATGCAGCCTGCCAAATATTACCGAATTATTATATGTATTATGTTAACCTAAGTAATTATAAGGCAATTTTAACAACGGTTAATAAACTTTATTATTTATAATTCATGTAACTGTTTTGAGACAAATAATCATTTTTCATTTTCATATTATTATTTTAACATGGATGTTTGTAACTAAATTATTCCAGAATGGATGAACAGACCTGGATGTTATTTGTAACATAGATAAATTATAGTCTGGAATAGCACATAGGCTACTTTTCATCCTGGAAAAATATACGGTTTCCGTGAGATAATATATCAAATTTGAGGTGAAGTCGCGCGCAGGAGCAAGTATTGACATAAAATAAGGTTGTATAGCTAGCCAGCCAGTCTACATCTCTTCATCTCTTCCGGGGTCCATATCATTTCCGTGTCACAACGTAAAAGTACGATACAATCATGTATTGTTTACTTGTGTTGATCACAACATAATAACATGCCGCGGTGTTGGCGCGGGTCCAGCTGTCCGTCAACATGATCTATGTATGTGTGCCAACAGGTAGACACATCTCATTTTGACAATTAATATAGAATTAATCAGAGTTAATTAAATATATCGAGTTTTGGATCCATGATTCGTGTTTTATTGAATGAAAGTAATCATTACTTATTCCCTTTATTGTTAACTAGCATCTTCTTTTCTCGTCACTCAAATGTCTCGCTGATGGTAGCGCGTGCGTTGGATCATTTGGTTCCCTTCAAGATAGTTGAGCTAAGTGGTGCAGCTCCACGTGTCATGTTCGTGAATGGGCGCTGTCAGTTGGGATTGGCCATATTATGCACTGGCTTACCATTTTTTTTTTTTTAATTTGCCTTCTTTGTTTTCGCATATAGAAGCAATAAGAATATTGTAATTAGGATTTTGTAAAAATCTAAATGAAAAGAGTGTCGTGGAGCTTCTTGCTCGTTGTTCCCCATAGAGGCCTCTACGGAGAACCAGAGCAGTACCAAAGATGTAACTGAACGCGTCGTAAACTGCGGGGTATAGCTAGTGCAAAAAATAAGTTGAAATTGAAATTGTTATAATTGATTTACAATTATATAAAATTAGGGCATTAAAAACTATAGGTAAAAATATTACGGCGCGTTCACATAGAACGTCCGTTTTACTGGTCCGTTTAAACGTATATGTTATTAGCGTATGTAGTTGTATGAGCGAGTTCACACAGAATACAGTATTGCGGATCCAGTAAAACATACGGATCCGACATCCAGTAGCGACGAATCAGTTAAAATCGGTCCTGTAAATGCTGTGTGAATATTACCTTCAGTAGCGACGGATCAGTTAAAACGGATCCTGTAAAATCGGACGTTCTATGTGAACGCGCCCTTACGGTTCTACCTGAACTAGGAATAAACCTGTATCTCAGGTAATACACTCAAGTGCTTACAATAATAATATTATCTAAGATTCCTTAAACAAATACGTGGATACGTGGAAATAAGTGGGACGTTTTAGAGAAGAGCTAGCATCATGGGGGATTACCCTACTTTTCAGAGCAGTCTGTCAAAGAGCTGGTTTAGGCACGTTTCGCGTGCGAGTCAGACTCGAACTTGGCCGTTTTTTTTTAATATTTAATAATAATAATATCTTGGGTGGGACAACTCACACACGGCCATCTGATCCCAAGCTAAGCAGAGCTTGTGTTATGGTAACCAGACAACTGATATACATACTTATATAATTTATAAAACAAACATATTATAGATAAATTACACCCTATATTTTATGTTCTATTCATTAGACAATGAATAGGGGTACTAAGTACCTACGTCATATTGAGAAAATTGTGATGTTTCTACCACAAAGGTCATTAATAAAGAGTTAAACTTAAGTTTAACTGAAGTTGTTTCAGACTTCATTCAGATCATAGGTACTCAAAATTTCTAACAATATTATCTCGTAAAAGCGATGTAGATACAGATTAACAACTTACGTAATCAGAGTTTAATTAATTAATCATTTTCAGCCCTTCTCGCTAAAGATTAAATCAAGAGGCGAAATCACAATGAAGTAAATCAAATTATACAGCAAACAGAAATTACGACTTGAATAAATTAGATTGATTAAGTACAATGACGAAATAGTGAAGCAAAGTGAGCAGGGGTGATCAACTTAATCCAAGATTTATGTACTGTTTACTGACTAGATTGTGCGATCTATTTATTGTATATTTTTACATCACGCCTGTTATACCCGAAGGGTAAGACAGAGGTGTACCCATTAGTACACCCACATTTCACCAGTTATGTTTAAGTCCCATGTAATAGGGGGCGAGTCTATTGCCATCAACCGGGCACAAATCTAGACTCCGAGGCTGCTACTGAGAAATTCCTGATGGAAAAACCCAATAATACTTTGCTTAACCAAAAAACTGACCAAAATATATATTTTGTTTTTGTTTAACCATGTACTCAGCTACGACAACACTATTCGCTGACGCAGTCGTTAGGTCTTCACGTGTGCAGGTGAGAGGGCATACGGCCAATGAGGCAAATATAATTTGAAATAAAAAATCTGGGTAGGTAAATAAAAAGTACATTTATTTTATTGAGATTGGTAGCACAACAAATTAGAAGATTATTCTTAATAACTACTTAAGTTATAGTGTCTGCGTTCTTCTGGACCAATATCCGCGAACAACCAGTTGGCCACCCCTGGTATAGAAGGAGGGAAACAAGCCGCGTTTGTTATTCAATGCAAACGTACCGCTATCACGGGCACTAAGTGAATCTGTTAGTTAATTGAAGGCAGCATTTTGAAATCCACGACCTACCTTTTTGAATTTGATTTACGAAAAGGATGGAAGAAGCTTTTTAATACGTAGTTGTAAAAAGTATTACAAATTAAGATACTCGTATATTTACATAACACATAACACAACATCACGCCTGTAATCCCCGAAGGGTTAGGCAGAGGTGTATCCTTTAGTACACCCACATTTCGCCAGTTATGTTTAAGTCCTATGTAATAGGGGGCGAGCCTATTGATTGATTTACTTAGTAAATATATCTTAATTACTAATACTTTTTACGTATTATGACCTACTAGCTTCTGACCGCGGCTTCGCCACGTAAAAAGTAACTACCCACTAATTATCTGTTGTTGTTACGTAAGTTGAACTATTATCCCAAGGAAACACATTGCCGGAATAAAAATTTCCTGGATTAACACATAGGACTTACTTATAAGTCCTATGAGTTAATCCAGGAAATGGTCTATCTTTGTGCCAATTTTCATTCAAATCTGTTCAACGGTTTACGCGTGATTGAGTAACGAACATTCAAACATTTAAAACGTCTTCACAAACTTTCACATACACTTTATTAAGGGCTGATTTTTCAATACTCCGATAATTTTTCCAAAGAATAAATATGACAGTTTGACATATTTTCTATACAAAAGCTGTCAAACCGCCATATCCCTCCGCTACCAGTATCTGACGATTGAAAATTAGTCCTAAAAATAAATAACAATATAGATAGACAAATATTGTAAAATACAAAACAGACTCCGTAATATAACTGAACACACACGATTAAAACATACAGTACAAAGGAGAAACTAAGTAGCATATTATAAATTAATCTAATTAAACCACAATAAAATCTAAATAGAAGAAATGTATTGAAACAAATTAGTTGGTATTAAATCAATCGGGCTATTAGACACCCGTCAGTACGGCGGCCGTCGCCCGGGCATGGCACGACATCCGCATTGTCGTGTGACACACAGATATGTAGCTGTAACAGAAATAAACGAGATTCGATCATATTCTCCGTTCGACAAGGGGCCGAGACTAGTGAAAATACGTAATGCGAAATCGATCGATTTTTAAATCCTTAGCATACACCCTAATGGTGTGTGTGTGTTTACATTGCGGGCTACATACATACATAAACTCACGTCTTTTTCCCATTGGGGTAGGCCACCTGCTACGATCCTTACATACTCCTTTCGCCTCATCCACCTTTATACATCTCGTCATACAAGCACGTCGGTTACGAGTACTGCGCACCTGACCTTTCTGAAGAACCTCACCAATAAGGTCAGTGTAGGTCTTCCTAGGGCGACCCCTCCCTGCGTTGCCATTCACTTCAGCCATATAAATACTTTTTGTTAATTGGCTTTCAGTCATCCTCTCAAACCACTTAATAAAAGTCGTCTACCAGCAATTTTTTTTTGCTTATTATTATTTAGTTTGCTGAGCAGTAAACGGTTGTTTTACACCTCGTATAATTAAGAAGTAAATGAACCTTAGTTATCCCTGCGCTCAACGGTGAACATGAAACGCGTAGCTTAGCAGCTGCGCTGCCTGCCGCAGGTTGGATTTCCGCACGGAACAAATATTTGTATGGCCTACAGAGTTCCGAGTCGCCAGACCCGGCATTGTTTGTGTCTGTAAGTTTATATGTTTGTTAATGCACCAACGATACAGGACAAATTCCTAGTGAGGGGCAACGTTTTTTTTTATTAAAAAATCATGTTGTCATTAAAACTAAACACGTGTGCTAAACAGCTCGATAGCTTCAGTGGAAGTAGGTGAAATGTTGAATGCAAAATTCCAGGACATACATAGTTACATACATACAAACAGGTGAAGTTAAATAAAAGCTTTTAATAATAATAATAAAAAAAAAAAACAATATTTGCTACTATCAAAACAACAGTAACTTCCTATTATCATTAGGTACCACATTTCATTCATAGACAAGAGTAGATATACATTTTATTATTATTATTTGGCGAAGTGAAAATAAGCCGTCAATCAAAGTGTTCCCAGTCAGTAGTATAGTTGGTTGACATCGCACATTGATGCTTCACGTCAAGTTGAGCATGAATGAAAGATACATCGGATAGCGAGCATGCTTGTGGGTGATTGACAATCTCCTGTGTCTGTATGTACGTACTTAGGTACGTCCATACTCCATACTAATCCAAACTTACATACATATACCTATACATTGTAATATGTATAGATCATATTATAAATGCAAGAGTAACTCTATTTGTCTATCTGTTATGCTTTCACGACTAAACTACTGAACCAATTTTGATGAAATTTGGTACGGATTAGGTGTAAATCTCAACAAAGGACATAAGCTACTTTATAATCGACTTCAACTTCATCTGCGTCCGCGATAACCGACATTTACGCAGACCAAAGTCGTGACAAAAGTTACGCGGGTGCAATGTAGATATTATATATAAACCTTAATTTATAAATGACGTTTAAAAGATCTAAGCGTATATACGGCTGGTAGCGATGCGATTTTGTTATGCAGCGGCTATGTAGAGAAGCATTATATGGTAGCTAAACCGCAAATTTATAAAGTACACTGCAAAAATTCAGTAGCTCAAAACCAAAAAAAGAAGTTCCCCCCTCCCTAAAGACGCCTTAGTCATCAATCACACCTCAAAGACTTTTAAAGGGTAGGTATAGTAGAAAGTATTTCCATATCACACCCACAGAGAAACAGTTTTCGTTTCGACACATCATAAGTTTCGAAGTAATCAATGACAGATAGGGAAATACATTTAAAGATGTGCATCCACGTGACAGAAGGGTAAAAGTAGATGTGGTTGGCGCACAAACACGTTGCGACATCGCGTGGACAAAACGAGAGGGTAGGTGTACCGGTTGTGCGCCTGAAGAATTAATTTGTCTGTATAATTTATTCATGGGTACTATTTTTCGGGACATTGTTTCTGTATTTTATTTCTTTTTAATGAGTTTAGTTGGCTTTGTAAAGTAGATAACGCTAATTGGCAAATAAATGGATATTCTTTTTTTGTAGTGACATGATTATATCCTTGGACCCTTATTCTCTCCTAATTAATACCTTATGTACTTTGTTAGTAATTGACGTCCATCACAACCTTACATCAAAGGAGGATTTCCTCATTAAATGAGGAAACTGAGCTTGTCAACTCAACATGAACTCGATAACATAAACAGGAACAGAACTACTACCTACATATATGGACAAGTGGGACGCGGACATATTGCGGTGATAAAAGTATTTTACTTCTCCGTAGGAGAAGAAACCTGTTCCGTATCATCATCATCTGCCTAGCCTATTTCTCAATTATGTTGGGGTCGGCTTCCAGTCTAACCGGGTGCAGCTGAATATCAGTATTTTACATGGAGCCACTGCCTATCTGACCTCCACAACCCAGTAAATGGGTTGAAAAAAGCTGTTAAACCTGTTCCGTATATGCTGAGCTTAATAAATTACGCTTTTAAACAGTTTCTGGGGTAGTTTTTTGTATTCTTTCTTTCTATATACATATCTTATAAGTGACTGTTGAAATTACCTTTACAGATGTGTAAAACTTCATCTAAGTTACACTAATTAAATAACTATAAAACCAGCCTATTGTCATTCAACTGCAGGGCAGACACCTCCTCTAGTACAGAGAAAGCAAGAGCATGGTTCACGTGCTTGAGTTAGAATGGCGATTCCAGACTTATTTTACTTACTTCTGGCCGCAACTACGCCCGCGTGCCGTCAATGAGACCATCTACCCTACGATCTAAAGATTGACTGTATCACTACAAGCGATTTATTTATGTACCACCCTGATCATGCTTTCGTAGCCCTTTCCATTCATAATATGTCGTGATAAAGGCTGGTTGCATCACTGTAAGTTAAGTCTGAGTTACGTTTAGTTTACGTAAGCTGACACATTTCAAAATTGAAAATATTGAATCTAAATAAAAGTGGCACTCGATAAATATTGTAGACTAGTTTATGTCCGAGTGGTTTTTTTTACCCGCGTTTAGTTACGTCGCTAGTTACTGATGTAGCGTGATGTTTTATAGCTATTATTTCTCATGACTAGCTATCTTACACAAAAAGATGTTTTCCAATCTGACTGGTATTTCCAGAGATAAAAACTTTTCAGCTTTATAATAATACTAGCTTTTGCCCGCGACTTCGTCAGCGTAAAAGTCGGACCCCCGTTCATCCCCTTAGAGGGTAAATTTAAAAAAGTCCTTTCTTAGCGGATGCCTACGTCATAACATCTACCTGCATGCAGCCCGATCCGTCCAGTGGTTTGGGCTGTGCGTTGATAGATCACTATGCCAGTCAGTCAGTCACCTTTGAGTTATATATATTTAGATGTACAAGCTGCTCCCTGCAAATCGTTTTTTTACCCGCGCTAAGTTACGTTTTTTGGTTACTGCTCGTAGCGTGACAACCTGATAACATTTCAAACACATCAACTTACTACCTTTAACGTGCAACCCTTACAGTTGGCTGGTTACTTGTTCGTTTAAAATAACCGAACCGTCGAAGGTGCAACCGACCCTTCTGATTGACCTGTGAGTAGTGGTTGTCGAACGCCCACGTGCTTCTAAATCAATATTAATTGGCTCAGTGTGTTAATGTTCTTTGTATTGAGTGATTCAGCCATCCGATCGACACGCAGTGAGGTGAGCTCACTATGTCATTGTGTTTGTGATTGTTACTTAGTGATTAGTGGCAGCTGTGATTGTGATACGTACAAGAGATTCTTACTCTTCTTGCGGATTTATTGGAGATACTTCTTAGGTGTTTCACTGCAGTTGGGTAATGGATTCGGCATTCTTAATATTTTTTTATGTGAAAATGGACCTCTCCTGGGCAAAGGCTTAGCTCCACTCCTTATGTACCACTAATCTATATATTATAAGTCAACAGAAAATGTTGTACTTACTTACTTAAGTACCCCTTTTTTAAGAATATTACGCGTGTCGTCTGTATTTTTTTTTGTATAGACTAAGTTTAAGCTAAAGTCAATAAGAAATATTCTTTCGAATTTCGACCACTGTGCGACCCTAGTGGTATGTATTTTTAGAGAAACATTTACAATCTTAGGGCATCTTTTAAAAAATCTTGATTTTATTGTCTAGTAATAAATAAACCCATAGTTGTATTTTGGCCAAGCTGCATTGCTTTGTCTTAATGCGAGAGCAATAATAGGTACTAAAGATATTCTATATTATCTTTGTAAGAAGTCTAGGCATACAAGTTGCAGCTTTTGGTGAGGTTTTCAAATCAAATGTTTTACTAAAAATACAACCTGATCTTCAGTACACATGTTTTCTTATGATAGGTACCTTTAATACCTATAAGTCGAAGTTGCCTGTGCCTTTAAAGGTGGGTTAATGTTATTTATTTGACTTTGAATGTAATGTTTAACATTTTAATATTTTTACAACAACCTAAGTAACGGTGTTCAATATTTAATGCTGAATTTAACATTGTTGAATAGTAATGTAACATCTGGCATTATCAATAAAAAATAATATTTTTTTCGCCTGACACGTTTCTAGCACGGTCATGGTATGGTACGGTGTAGTCCGCAGACCCCTTTAGCAAGTACGCATATTTATCTACTATTTATATTACATGCATGCTCAAATGACGTCGGTCTGGCGACGGCTAGGTCTCAATTCATTTCTATTGTGCTAGTTATAACTTAACATTGATACAAAATTGATTGCTAACAATTAACATACCTAATTAATCTCGGCCCTAAATAGGCTATTGTTCAATGGACGTTGATTCATTGAGCATTGTTAATAACTATATTTAGGATTTGATATTTGGGACATTGTGTGGGGGTAAACTAAGTCAGAATATTATTTTCATATTCAAAATTACAGCTTAGTCGAACACCGGGAAATGGCTCAAACTTGTAAGATTTTATTAGTCAGAGACACCGGGACAGGTGAAGGTTAATAAAAGTTATAGCTAAAACACTGTGACGTCACATATCGTAAGAACTGTCCAGTGCACATTTCGCCTCTTGTGTATCACGCTACGAGTGCCCGCCGCCCGCACCTCTCCCAGTCCCCGCTCTCGTCCAACCCCCGCGCCCCTGAACCCCACAGGAGAGGACTCAATTAACAAGCAGTTTAGTATAGTAAAACCTTCAATTGTTTTGGAAGAAGAAACATCACAATATTACATAAACATTTGATTTATTATAATTCGATTACACACTTATAATAGACTCTGTCTCTTTGAATTCTTTTCAGGATTATCTGGCTCCAAAACTGAATTCTATAATTTGTCATCATTTTCTTCCTTTTGATGTTGGGCAGAAGTCCAAGCGATGTCGAACAGTACATTGGCACTAATCAGACGCCACATTTAAGACTGTTTGATACCGTTTATAAATATCATTGACATGTTGTCATTAGTTGTGAATGAGCTAGAAGATTGATTTAAAATATATTGGTAGTGTGTGGGAGTAATACGTTTCTGTAAATCTAGTACGAATTCGGTAGTAAAACGTATAACAGCGCAGCTTTGTTAGTCTATTCTGTTTCCATTCGCTGACAAAGTATAGATATGACTTTTGTCGTAGCACTTTCCGCTACGCCGTAGCTTCCGCGTAGCATTGGATTTGTAAGCTACGCGGTTTTGTTTGACCCGCTGCATACTGGTAGAATTTAATAAAAGATATATCTGGTTTGGGGATCAGATTGATAACAAATACAACTACAAATAAATAAAATGTAAAGTGCTTGTTTGTAATATCAAATTAAAGATTAATTGAAGTTATACAAGGATTAAGATTATTGTAAAAGGCAATTATTATTACAAAGAGATGTGCCTACGGCAAATTCAAATGACATTAATCATTAGATACAGTATATAAACCCACTCAGAGAATAACAGGACAATAAATACTGAAATACCTTTTATTAATAAGATGCCATGTTAGCATTGCTCTATAATAGACTTTGAGGACTTTATAAGTAATGTCAAAGAGAGTTATTTTCTTTAGTAGTAATGGCCCGGAGTCAGGGGAGAAGGCTGAATGTTATACATGGGCCGCTTTGTATGCCAACCTTTTATTGGTGTGGCTTTAGAATAAGCGGTTTTTAGTCACTGGGTGTTTTACCCGACTGCGCGATGCAAAAGGTAGTGTGTTTATCAGCCTATTTATGTGTGTGTGTGTATGTTTGTTCCTTTGTGGCGCTCTAGAGAGAAAGTGTGGGGGCCGTTTTTGATGATTCTTACGTTAATCGATTCATCTGAAATCTGAATTCTCTTTGGAAGTGTTAATGAGGATTGTCTGTAATCAAAATTCATGGCGACCACCAGATTGTGAAAAATAAAGTTAGTGGGGTATCATTGAATAGGTATTTGAAAATTATCGTTAGGTTTCTCTTATCATTTTCATTTCGAATGACCTGTAACGATTAAAAGTTGGTTAGCAACCATCACCACTAAAAAGTGTAAAATAAAAAACTAAATATAAAATTAAAAACACTACTGCGTAAAACATGAACTTTAAATAAAAACTGAAAAGAACAACCTGAAAGTGAACAACCGGTACGTAAAAAATCGTTAGTCGCTAAGTTTATGGCCACACCGGTCATCGCCTTATTGCCTTAAGGGGCGGCGCTCACCAGGCTTTGTCTCATAAGTGGCCTTCAAACAGTACGAACAACATTATTTTTATATATATTTTCATTACAATCAACCGCCATGTTGGGACTTTCATTAGCTTGTCAACTTCGTCCGGTTTCTGTAAACATGGTATATTTAAAAACTTTGTTCTCTTGCTGTCGTGTTTTTCTTGTTAATATTATTTCTGTTAAATTATTAGGGAGGCCTTTTCTCGCATTATGTTTGCTATGTTGAAATAAACAGAGTAACAACGAGCCGCACTCAGTCATTGTGAGTTCCGCACATTGGAATTAAAAATTATTTTGGTTTTGAAGGGTTTCTGCTGATTTTTTCAAAACTGTGTAAAAAACCTTGGTTTTGCAAACCGGAGGTAATTAAAATTAATTCTATAATCCCTTGTTGTGAAGTCTTAATTGTCGAAAAAGTGTCTTTGCCCAGCAGTAGACCAATCATTAATAGAGTTTTTAGATAATTACACCTGGATCATGAGTCCACGAGACTTTTCTTACGGATCCCTAATTTTTTTGTTACCAAAATATAGCCTAAAGCACTAGGGAATAACGTAGATTCCTTTTAACGAAAGAATTTTCATAATCGGACTAGCAGCTTAAAGGAGCTTAGCGCGTTCAAAATAAAAATCAAACAAAAATAATCTTCAACTTTATCATATTAGAAACTTCTCGCCATCTTTTTTCTATACATAACATCACGCCTGCAATCCCGTAAGGGTTAGGCAGAGGTGTACCTATTAGTAAACTTACATTTCGCCAGTTATGATTTAAGTCCCATGTAACAGGGGGCGAGCCTATTGCCATCAACCGCGCACAAATCCAGACTCCGAGGCTGCTACTGAGAAATTCCTAATGGAAAAATCTAATAACATTTCGCCCGACTTGGGAATCGATCCCAAGACCAATGCGGTTATATTCTTCTTATTATTCTCTTTTCTCCAGGGTAATGCCACCAGACATGGCAATTTCCATGAGGCACACGAAGCTGAAGGCCGAGGAGGCGGCTCTCCTGGCGGGGGAGATCAACAAGCCATCATGGGAGTCCAGGAACGAGGGCATCCACGAGAGGGTCAGCTTTGAAGACTCCATTTGGGGCTTCGACTTGGCTGGTGGAGTATTCTATAATACTCCGTTGAGAGTTACTTTCGTAAGTATAAAATCATTCATTGAGCCAAGGCGAACCTACCCTACATTCTCACAATAATAAAACTACTTTTTGCCTGTGACTTCGTCTGTGGACGTCAATTATACCATAAAACATAATCTTTGGCACTTGGCAATAATATACTGGGCGTTAGTGACAGGTTGGCAAAAACTGAAACTGTAGTTTCAGACCACGATTTGTGATTGAAAATCGTTGGAATTTTTCTCCGGAAAATTCTCAAAATTAAAAGAAAACCGAACGAAACTTTAAAAACTATTTAAAGTTTCGTTCGGTACAGCTCTAGCAGAGGACATTGCACCGATGCGGCGACGCCGGGCAGCGCGTGTTATTTGTTCCTAAACCTACATAGCTTAAATGTAGGTACCTAGAATTATTTTTGTTGTGTTTACATTGCCGAGTTAAGTTTTTATTGTTTTTTTCATTAAATTTATGTTTAGAGGCCTGCTGCCCTACCATGAACTCTTATTGCGATCCAAAAAACTGAATTGTTCTTCAAATAAGTCAATATAACGCATCAATTTATGTCATTTATTGACGTATTTTCTCTTATCGCGATCCAATAACTGAACTGTTCTTCAAATACGTCAATATAACGCATAAATTGATGCGTTATATTGACTTATTTGAAGAACAATTCAGTTTTTTGGATCGCAATAAGAGTTCATGGTAGGGCAGCTGGACTTGGTACTTACATATCAATATATCACGAATCAAGTGAAAAATCGGTCGAAAATTTTGAGAATTTTCCGGAGAAAAATTCCAACGATTTTCAATCACAAATCGTGGTCTGAAACTACAGTTTCAGTTTTTGCCAACCTGTCACTAACGCCTAGTATAGTTTTCTATCAGATTTTTTATAATCAGATACTTCCACGGATCAACTTTTGCAAACAAACTTTACCTCTATATTATTAGTAGTATAGATTTCCAAATATTATGTAAGAGCTTATATGAAAGCAGACTTGATGATTAATGCTTTCGGTAAGGGAAGGGACCTTCTCAGTAATAAATTAAATAATTTATTGATCACTCCTATCAATTTATTACTGGGCACTACTGGGCAGGTCTTTTCTGTCACGTAAGTAATATTTAAAAATATTCTTTTAAAAACAAAATTCAAAAGTAGGTATAAAACTATATTTAAAAAAAATGTCTGCTAGATACAGGTCGAAACTTCCAGACAGTATTACGGGTTCCAGAGATAACAGTTTTTAACCGCTTACTCTACTGTCTTGTTCAGGTGAAACCAGACAGCCGAGCGGATAAGGCCGGGATCAGGGCCGGAGACAAACTACTGAGGATCAACGATCTGGACACCTCGACCCTCACCATCCAGCAGGCTCACGACATCATCATAGAGTCTGGCATTCATCTGAAGATTTCTGTTACATCGTGAGTACTTAACTTAATGTGATTCGACTAGCAGATTATACTGGTTTTTACTGTAAAGACGATTATTGTGAGTGTAAATAAATGACGTTATTATTTGACAATTCTTGGGAACCTTCTGGTTACGGAGTATTGAAGGTAAAAGCTCCAACTTCTTTTTAACGTACGTATTTTTACAAAAACAAGTTCTAAGTGTTGTAATTGTAACCAAACTTTAAAGAATACAATGCTTTGCTTGCATTGCGTTTATATTTTTTTAATTATTTTTTAATTTTTTATATTTTACACATAAAAAATAAATAAATCAATTTCCCAGCAATCATTTTTGATCTAAGTTACTCAGTATGATGGTCAGTATGGGAACTTAATGGCTATGTGATATAAACTATTAAATACCATCACGATCTTTGCACGAAAACAGTGATTATTATCACACCAATTGGAATGAGTACTTCTTCGAATATCTCTTCATTCAAGGAGGCTGGCTGTCCTATCGCTGTTGTTGTTTTTTTTATACTTCAAACGAAAACAAGGCATAAAATAATATGCTTTTGTTTTGTTTTCAGGCCCGATGACGAAGAAGATTCGTATTACTGCTATGAAGATCCCCTGGTGAGTATAAGATTCCTAAGAAGAATTCGCAATTACCGACTTTTTAACCGAATATATTGTGCCTTTGCCGAATTAATGGTAATGATAAATAATTCGTATGTGTGGTTCTCGAACGTGTTTTAGAAAGCGCTTGAATGAGCGTTAAAAAGCACACGAGACAAATCACCGTAAAGGTGTTTTCACAAAAAGAAAAAAATCCATCGCGGTAATTTGAGTGAACTCGCAAAAGTAACGTTACATATAATATGTTATTTAGTGTCGGTTAAGATTTAAAATTTAATGTAACTTCTTAGGATGTAGATTAAGGTTTAGTATATAAGGCCACACTGTCGCATTAGATCGCTGATCTGTAATGATAGTTGTAGGTAAGATTGCATAAATAAATAAATAAATAAATAAAGGGGTTTGCGTAAAAGTGGCGTCATTTTGAAGTTGGATGGCCACTAATGAAACTTAGATATTTTGAAAGATCAGAATAATGCGATCAAAAGTTAATATGGACACATTTCTCTAAACCTTATCGGAACGGAGATATTTGGTTTTGATATCTCATTAAACACGAAGAAGTTATTATACCTATATATTCTTATAAACCCTTTTAAGGTTCTGAGGTTTATTTAGTAACTACCTACTTACCGCAACCTAAAGATAAACTACTATAACATGGCGCGCCCCTCCACAAAAACAAAACGTTTGAAAGTATTTGTGAAAAAATCAACGTGTGCGTACAAACAAACTCACAATGTGTGCGTACTGAGACGGCTCTCGAAACAAAAATAAATCAGCGATTTGTTGCTCGACTAGCGCCGTCATTAATTACTCATTATTATTAGTATGGCGCTGCACTGACATACTCTATGAAAATGACACGTGCGTTGTCTTGTGCGGTCTTGCTAGTTATGATTAGTTGACCAACAAATCTGCCGGCCTACTAATGAATACTACAACTACATAGAAACTCTTTCATATGGATATGGCTACACACATTGAAATAGTAATATGGAGGGGCGCGTCATGCTATAGTAGTTTTTTTTGTAACTATAAGTGTTAATGTGTTATTTCGAATTAAAAAACAAAAAGTCTCTAAAACACTATTATCTCGAAACTACCTTTTTGCACTTTTTGACTTCTTGCTCTACTACGAGGTAATGTGTCTTTATTATTTCCCAAGACCCAAAAGTAACGTAACATTGACACATGGTCGTGAAACAGTAAAGTCAATCTCTAAAAACAACCTTCAAAAACATATCTAAGATTTCTGTACGCAGGACAGCAATTGAAGTTTTTATATTGACGACATTTTTAAAATCTTCAAATGCAAATATCTCAACTTCGATATTACTTAGGATAAAAATAATTGAACATATATTATGTGTACTTAACAACACAACAAAGTAACATAATAATTATTTGTGGCCACTGAAAAAAAACATGACGCCGCTAGTCCATACTAAGTTAATCAATGCCTTTTACTAACACAAATGATTTATGTACACTGTGCCCCCAAAACAATCTCTATTAAGATTTACGTAACAAAACGAGTATAATATCATTCTATCTCTCTCTGTCATTCCGAGAGTGTGTAAAAGGGTTGCTCGGTACAATGTTTTGAACAATATTGTCGCTCAATGTGTCTGGGTGTAATTAAGTTTCTATTGAAATAATAATTTCCTTTGTTTAAGTGGGTATTACGTAAAGTTCTCCTAACAAAACTGTACGTTAGCATTTATTATGTCTAAACAATTGGCTATTTTGAGAATAGTATCTCTTCGAGGTACCTTAGTAAATCAAAATAAATATTTAGTAACATATGCAGGGGGTGTTTCACATTGCTGTTGACTATGCATACTGTCCATTAAACTATGTAATTTTTGCTGGGAAATGACTTTTATGTTTGGTGTGAAAATAATGGTATAAAGGTTGACTTTTCCAGAACGGGTGGAGGTTTGGTCCAGAACAAAAAAAATGACTTTCACTTCGTTATGTGTAAATTTACACCATTTAAAACATTTTTAACAGTATGTTGAAAAGTAACACAGCTTACTTCGTAAGACATTACATACATAATCGGTGAAGTAATTACTCCTGTCGCATCGGCTTAACGATTGGCTGCAGCACTGCGTGTCGCGGGTTCGAATCCCGCACAGAACAAATTAATATTTGTATGGCCTACAGATAGTTGTCTGACTGTTTGTGTATGTGAGTTTATATGTTTGTAAACACACACACGATCCAGGAAAAAAGCCTTAATTTCCATTACTTAAACACAATTTACCAGTCAAAAGTATACTTTAAAATGTACTTTCAGGAATATTCAAATATAATTATCTTGTTATCCAGGTCGATGGCTACGATAGTGAGGAGGAGAGAAGAATCGAAGAAGAAAAGGCCAAGAAGAGGAAAGTGTGCGCAAGAGTGGTTCGTATTGTTACTGCTTTAAATGCTTTAAATCTACAAAACACAAGTCTCTGGATACGTATTATAAGAACTTGTTAACATACCTATTTAATTACTATTTATTAATTAAATTAACCATTTATGTACACTTATGAGCAATGGATGTCGTGATGGCTTAGTGGTTCTACCTGCGTCTGTATTCCCGAACGCATTCGACCCTAGTCTCTTCAAAGTTAGAGTGAACAGACTTCTTCTGGGTACGCTCACTCCATCGTAGACTTTGTCTCTGTCACCTCTGACCTAGACTAGAGTTAAGAGCAAACCCATCTATACTTTAATATTATAAAGCTGCAGTGTTTGTTTGTTTGTTTCTTTGAACGCGCTAATCTCTGGAACTACTGGTCCGATTTGAAAAATTCTTTCAGTGTTAGATAGATTAGTTATCGAGGAAGGCTATAGGCTATATACCATCACGCTACCACCTACGGGAGAGGAGCAGTAACCAAAGACGCGGGTGTAACCGCGGCGGACAGCTAGTATAATATAAAAAAATAAAAGACATGAAGTAAGACTGCTGCAGACACTTCTACCTATCTTAATATATAAAAGCGAAAGGTTACTTACTCACTCACTCATCACGAAATATCGAAAACGAAGAAAGAGAAAGAGAGAAATCATCTTTGATGCGGACGACGTCGCGGGCAGAAGCTATAGAAGCTTAAATTGGCAAATAAGCTTGTTGTCAGTAAATAGCTATGAGAAGAAAATACGTAAAATAATTCCACCAGGGACGAGAAATACGGGTCCCACTCGATCGCTTGTGGCATTATAACTAAAATGATAACAGAATAATATTAATTCATGTATTTGTAACAATATGATCAAATATGCTCTGCTCGGTTGTACGATCTACTTTTGATAATTTAATATTTATTAAGATTACCATTTATACACGTTTCAATCCGCTCTGTGACGCATTCTGGGACCTCATTTCTATTACCTACTTAGAAATAAAAATAGAATTTATTGTAAATGGTAGCTGATAAACTTGTCAAAGCTTTGAGAGTATCAGTTGTCATAGATAATCCCCGAAAACTCTTTTTATACTTACTTTAAGATGTTCTTAAAAATCTTTCTGTTTAGCAACAGAAAATAGTGGGTTATAAATGTAGTATTATTAATATTGGGGTATAATAAGGGCCAATTATAACTTTGAATATATGTTATTTACTCCGGAGCATTAATCCGAGGTAGATTATTAGTTTCAAGGAGTTAATCGTGTTTAAACAAAAACACTTTTCATTTTCATTATATTAGTATAGATTATATTAGTATATAGCTACGCACGAGTAACTTTATGTTTGGGAAAATCGACCCTAAGGCGTTCTAAAATGATGTTGTTTTTGATTACCATTCCACTCTTTTCGTAAGCAAGTAATTAATCAGCCATTGTTAATAATATTCCAGAGCCACTACTGGAGTCTACAATGGCCATGGGTTAGTAAGAAGAGGTTAATATACAGAGAATCTAACTGCTTCATGGTGCCCAGCAAATACGAAGATGAGCACAGGTGAGTCAAGCGAAATTAAATCGAAAAATAAAGTCCCTAAAGCTTTTATTTATAAAAGATATGAAAAAATAGTGAAAGGGACATTTTGATACAAACTTTTACCATGGATTTCGTAATACTTAGTCTAGAACGTTAAAAGTTAAAATTTTTCGTCGGTTATTAAAAAAATATCTGCCTTTCTTTATTTTGACCATGTGCGCGATATCAAAGTTCTCCGCGACGTTAGCATAACAAAATCTCAGGATTCTCCCTTTTTAATAGAGGATAACGAATTTTTCAACCTATTTCTCATACCATTAAAGCTGTTGTTTTTTAACTGACGAATAATCTCAATTCTGTGGGGTCTAAAATCTCGAACTGAATCCATGCCATGTCTTCTATCCTGTATATTAAAAATATCTTTGGAAGAAAAAGTATTTATAAAAAAAAATATTCGAAATCTGATAAAGTTATTCCTTATAATATTTTAAATCACAAAGTTTGTTTGTACCTTCCCTAGCTGTTAGACGACACGGGTTAAAAATAAATACTAAAGAATCATTTAGACGATGCAAGGAATATCGTGCGATTTGACGTACATTGCGGGACCGCGCGGCTGTCATGTCAAAAGTGACTGATCATTGACGGATATGTACCACAACTTGCACGATATTTCTCGCACTGTCTAAATCAGCCTTAATAAGTACCTAATAAAGTTTTCTACTTAAACATGAAGAACTTCGAAATTCAAACTCAAGACTTCATGAGACATATCACTTACAATTTATTTTTTGCTTAATTAATGGCTTTATTAGTGCGAAATTATAATCATTGTTGGTTTTATCATCATTGTTGCTGGCTTTATCGTATAAACATAAAAAATATTTTTTATCATTTTAGTTATTTTTATGTTTCACTCGCACATGTTTTGTTTTTAGCTGGGACTACGATACTGACTCTGATGCTCTAGGAATTTAGGATCATCATCAATCTGTCAGCAGGTCGTCATCTCGCTCTTGTGAAGGTGCCAGCTCAGTGCATTCATATACACCCGGTCCAAATCTTTGTGATCTCTGACCCTATTTATTTTAAGATTCATGTTCTGCACCTAAATAATATTCCTGTTAACACTTCTCTTGCTAAACTGTTTACTTCCAGACCCCACTTGAAAAAAGGTGAATGTGTTTTTGCAGCCCATGTCAAATGTTATGCACGAAGACCTTTCTGCTTCTTTCCTTACAATGTTCTGTATTGTAAAGTTAACTCTTTGTTTATCTTTATAGGCATATATATCCTCCTCTACCAACACTACGATTCACCGACGACATTGTACACTTCAGTAAAGATGGAAACCAAGAAAATCAGGATAACACAAAACGTATACCTTCGTTGTGGGAAGTCAAACAACAGGCCAGAAAGGCTAGAAAAGAACGGTTAGAAAAAGGCTATGCCCCTAATGACGTCGCTGGTGGACCTACTGAACGAGCTAGTGATAAGGCTGCTGTTGAAGAACCAGTTAAAGAAAAAACAAGCCAAAAATCGAGAAGAACGACTTTGAAAGTAGAACGACAGGAAACAATAGATGAATCGAAAGAAGAGGAAGAAATTTCCAGAAATGAAGAAGATAAAGAAATGGATAAAGAAATAAATGAGGACATTAATGAAGAAGAAAATGAGGAAATGGACGAGGCAATCAGTGATCAAGTAAATGAAGATAATAATGAAACAGATGAAACTGCAGCTAAACAAGTAGTTGAAAACAACAATGACGTTTCTAATGAACTTAGTCCCATTCCTGAAATAATTGAAGAAAATAATCAAGCAGTTGAAGAAAGTGCACAACTGGAGAATGCTGCAGATGGTGATAATGATCAGGTAAACGGTGAATTCAATGATGATGACGTATTAAATGAAGTGCTTGGAAAAACTGGTGACAGTGCGTCCAGAAATGAAGAGGACAATAACATATTAGATAGTATTTTAAGTGACGAGGGACAGAATTTGGAAAATTCTGAATCTAATAACGAGAGATAGAGGGTTCTTTATCTTTTGACATGTTCACTCTAGTCAAGTCCTTCGACGGATAGGCATTGAGTGACGATCGTGGGTGACTACATTAGTCTTTAAGTCATTCCACTAGTGACATTAATTAATGCTCAACTTTCATCGTCATCTATTTAGCATTTAAACGAAAATCAATTCATATTAGTCAATTATCATATCTGTCGAACAACGTCCATGCCGGACATAAGCCTTTCCTAAAGATAGCCACAATGACCGGTACTGCGCTGCCCGCATCCAGCGGTTTCTCGCAACATATTACCTGGTCGGCGGTTCACCTCGTGGGGGCCTTCTGACACTGCGCCTACCAGTACGTGGTCGCCACTGGAAAGTCTTACGACCCCAATGGCAGTCTGCTCTACGAGCTATGTGCCTTGCCTATTGCTGCTTGAGTTTCGCAATTTTGAGAGCTATGTCAGTTACCTTAGTTTTTCTGCGGATCTTCTTATTTTTGATTCGATCTCGCAGGGACACCTCGAGCATAGCCCTCTCCATTGCTCTCTGATTAGTTCATCTCTCAATAGTTAATCATTCCTTATTAATAGTACTAGTAAAGACAATGTTGAAATTAATCTTTAAATAAGTTGTGATTAGTGTCATTACAATTAGTTCAATGACTAATTGGAATTCCGGTCAATATAGATTGTGAATTTGAACCCGTGCCAGACCTACTGTTGTAAACACAGCTGTGTACCTAGCTATAAAATAAACCGTATTTAAAAATAGTATCATACAAATGCATAGTTCATTTACAATGTTAAAAACTTTGTAATGATTAGCTTTAAAATATTGTGGAATAGAAACTAAGTCAACTGTGAATCTCAACCGATTATAATAAAATAGAAAATTATTGAGCTGTTTTATTTAACTTCCAAAAATGCTTTAAAAACACTAGCGATAACACTACTTAGATGGTATTAGTAATAAGTTGTATATAAAAATATGTTTTCTTGCATTATGCACTTGCATATGAACACACAATATGCATGACGCATATTGTGTGTTCAACATTCTAGCTCAATCAAATACCGGGAAGTGGAAAGCCACAGACATTGAAACAGGTCAATGTAAAACAAAAACTTGCGTCAAAAAAGCTTATTGTTATATCCATTACATTCATTTTTAATCGAATACGTAGGTGCGTAATGATAAAATAATAACTTTATCCCATTTGAACAAATCTACATATTTTTTTTGGCCGTGGCCTTTTTACGACCGTGTAATTTGCCTTAATTATATAAACATTATATCTTAATGTTGTTTTTTAAGTAATGTCGTTATTGTATGATATAGTACGTAAAAGATTACTTTATTTCATTGTTGTGTGAATAATATCTGGTTTTTATGACACAGTGAAGTGTCCTATCTGTTAATGCTCCATTGCTCTCGACATTTAAGTTCTTTGAAACAGATCGTGTTCAGCTTTTGAATCGTTTAAAATGGAGTTTTATTTTTGATCGGAAATACGTCATCAGTTAAATTGAATATTTCACTTTTAACTCTTTTGTTTTGTACGTTTCAAGCTTTGTCCGAAATATTTTGTTGATAATAATTACGAGTACCTATAATGTAGTATGCATATATTGAAAGTATAGATAGCTACAGGAAATTATAATAGGTATATTAATAGGTAAGTAGTTGTTGCAATACTGCACCTTGTATGTTTGTAAACGCACCCAAGATACAAGAAAAAATACTTTATACTATAACCGACTTCAAAAAAAGGAGGAGGTTCTCAATTCTTTGGAATCTTTTTTATTTTTTATTTAAGTATGTTTCCCGAAGTTTTTGAAGTCAGTGGCAGTACCTACATAACAACAAACAAAACCAAAGTCGCACTTCCAAAACTAAAGTATTTTTTATTTTGTCATTTTTGAAGGCGGTTGTCTTTTTGTAAACAAGATTTCTGTGTTTCTACATTATCCATTTCATTGGAGCTTAAGAGTAAAATACAGTAATTATTCAATGACATAAGATGTTCCTAGGAATCTCTTAGTTCTCAAACAATTTGACTCAACGCCCACTTGGTTCAAGTAATAGGAATAATTACACTAAAACTTAGGTACACTAAGATGCTCCGGTATTTGCGGCCGCACTGGTCTAGGAGCTTGACCTCATTTAGCAAACAATTTGCGAGAACTTCGGATGACGTTGCATGTTATGAGAGAATTAGTTTTGACAGAACTACATATACTCTATTCATTTGAACACTACCTACACCTCGCGGTTACTGCTCCGGTCCCGTGGGTCGTAGCGTGATGGTTTATAACCTAAACTACTCCTTATGAATTTGGCTGTCATATGCATAAAGAATTTTTCCAATCCGACTAGTAGTTCTAGAGATTCGCACATTTAAACAAACAGACACGAGTTTATGTATAGGTAAGTATGGCTGAATAGACCAATGTTCACACAAATAAATATGGTAACATAAAATTTATAAATTGATAATAAACTAGTCGGTCTTCAAGATTGTGTATTAATTTATTCGTGATCTGTAAATTGAAACTAAAATTCTAACCAAAAATTTCAATATCTATAAATATTGAAATAGTTCATAGTTATATTCATTAATAATGTATTTATGCGAGGAACATCGGGCTTGGATTCTCCGAATTAATTTTCTTCTAATTTATTTCTTACTTCAGAGTTATTAAATTGATTGAATCTAGATATAAACGAATATTATTAACCGACTTCAAAAAAAGGAGGAGGTTATCAATTCGACTGTATTTTTTTTTTATGTTTGTTAGCTCCTAACTTGCGACTGGGTAAACCGATTTTCATGATTCTTTTTTTATTTGTAAGCTGGTGCTTCCCGTGTGGTCCCATTGTCACCATTTCAATATCTGATGATGAACTTCGGAGATATGGAATGGAACTCCTCACAGAATCACAGCAGCAATATCGTAACAAGTGAAATTGCTTTGTTTATACGTGTAGTACGTCAACCCCCTACCAACCCCTCCTACCACTTTCCAAAATTAAATATATCGTGTGAGGTATTGTTTGAAAGGGCTTTTTGTAAGGATTTCAAACATTAATACACAAGCACTAAAAAGTGAAAAATAAAAAGCTTTTTTACAAAAAAGATAACCCCCTTAAAAAACTACAAAATAAAAATAACTTTAGTTTTGGAAGTCGGTGGCAATACTTACCTACATAACAAAAAACAAAACCAAAGCCGCCGACTTCCAAAACTAAAGTTATTTTTATTTTGTAGTTTTTGAAGGCGGTTATCTTTTTTGTAAAAAAGCTTTTTATAAAGAGAAAAGATTTGGATTGTTGCTTGTAATATAATGCTTAACCGGTTTGAAAAATAATTGCTCATATAGCAAGCTACCTCGTTGGTCTAGTGGTCGCAAAGCGCGACTGCTGAGCATGAGATAGGTTCGATTCCTAGGTCGGGCAAAGTTTTATTAGATTTTTTCCATCAGGAACTTCTCAGTAGCAGCCTCAGAGTCTGGATTTGTGCCCGGTTAATGTCAATAGGCTCGCCCCCTATTACATGGGACTTAAACATAACTGACGAAATGTGGTGTATTAATAGGTACACCTCTGCCTAACCCTTCGGGGATTATATAGCAAGCTACATTATTAAAAAAACTCAATAACACTTAGCTCGATCTGTCACGTTTGCAACTAACGGACCAACGGGGCAATCAAGTGTACCAGTACAGAAGTATAATCACTCATGCATACAATGATTTCCCACTGGTTTCTCTTATACATTTTACACACATCAAAAGTGTCTAGGGATCAACATCCCTAATCAATGTTAGGGATGTTGATCCCTAGACACTTTTGATGTGTATATTTGTATCCTGAAATACTCTCACTTTCCAGAAAGGCAAATAGTAATAAATGCGACATTACAATTCATTTCTATAGAAATGGCGTCTCTTCCAAAAATTAATATTGGCAAGTCTTAATATTGAACACGCTGTATTGTAGTACAGGTAGTTACAACTCGTCTCCTTTTTATACGCTTCACGCCTTTTACGCAGCGTTTCCACCGCGAGCGGAACGGAGCGGACCCATTTTTACCTCGCCATACAAAACTGCATTGCTAGACAACCATAAATTCCTATTATTACCATACTTTTAAATAGGTACTAATAGGAAATACTTAATGATAATTTGGTTACATTGGGTATAAAATAAAAAAAACATTGGGTATAATTAAATATAAAACGTTGAGATCAATATCATTGAAGTTAAGGTCATTAATGGGTCCGCTCCGCTCGCGGTGGAAACGCGGCATTATATTTTTATTTTGCAGACTTCTTTTTTGCATTTCATAGAATGTAGGTATTTCACATTTCATTGTTGGAATATTTATCACATAATATATCAGGTGTAAAAGACGCTTAATGGAGCTGAAAGTTTCATAGTGGTCATAGCATTGTGATCATTTTTTGCTCCAGATCATTCCTAGGACAAGTTGGTTACGGAGATATTGAAAGATTAAAGGTCAAAGTGCCAACTATTTGACACGTTTGTTTACGATAACCAGTTTTAAATGTTTTAACTAAACTTTAAATAATGCCACGAGCCCTATGTACCCGAAAGTACAATGTTTTGCTTTTTTTTTTGAGGTGGTAAAAATCATCAAATGACACCTTCCGCCCTAGGTGGGGCGGCAGGGACTCAGACTTTTACTGACTAAAAAACCACCCTGTTCCTTCTATTGCCCTTTACGTTCCGGGGCCACGGTATCCTGTTAAGACGTCCCGCAACACTATTATATCTCCTGCGTTGGCTATAGTCTCCATTGAGAATAGCCGCCGTGAGCAAAATTTGGTCCGAAGGATATTATTATATGATCGATTTACCGGCAGTGCAGACACATCATTATAATGATGTATATTTCTAGATTATCTAATACATAGTCTAATTCGTCCCGACTACAGTCAATAGTGATTACATTGTTGTTTGTTTCGGACGTGACACAATCTCGTCCTTCGCAATCCCGACCAATGATTACAGCTAGACGTGACTTAGCCAGACCTAGGACCTAGGGCGTAGGTGTTATCTATATCTTCTATATAAAAGGCAACCGTTACTGACTGATGGATCTATCAACACACAGCTCAAGTCACTGAATGGATTGCGCTGTTTGGCACGCAGGTAGTTACGTAGGCATGCGATAAGAAAGGGTTTTCGTACCCCCTAAGGGTATGAAACAGGAGTCTAAAACTTCAAGGAGGAAAAGAAGAAATGAAGATTAGATCACCGATAACCGACATATACGCGGACGAAGTCTTGGGCAGAAGCTAGTCTATCTAAAAGTACCTTAGGACTTTGAATTAATATTGTCAAGGTATAATAACTTTACTTTGGGTATAGTAATTCATTTAGTTTGCTTGTCTTCATGGCCGTTTTTTTTTTTTTTTTTTTTTTCTCTCTAGGTGGTAAAAATCATCAAATGACTCCTTCCGCCCTGGGTGGGGCGGAAGGGACTGTCGGACTTTTACTGACTAAAAAACCACCCTGTTCCTTCTGTTGCCCTTTAAGTGTTTAAGATGGCTACCTCCCATACCTGAGGTTGCGGGTTTGATATATTATTATTATCTTTGACACCAGAAACCAGAGAAGTGGCCTTTGCTCTGCAGTGGGCAAATCTGCACCTAAATCAAAAAAATAAACATAAGAACTAATTACAAATAGACTTTATTATTCGTTGGCGTAGTTGAGCTGTGTGATACGCAAGCGTGTTTAGTACCAACTATGTCGTGGCGTGTCGTGTCGTGAACAAATATTTGAATGGACTAAAGATAGTTGTTCCGGGTCTGAATGTCAGTGTGATAGAGATTTCTGCGCGCATACATGCGCGTACAACTCCGATATTAAATAGTTGTAGAGTTTATTTGTTTGTTGGAACTACTGATTGCGAGTTCGATTCCCGCACGTAGCAAATATTTGTATGCCCCTACAGGTTCCGGGTCTGGTTCTTTGTGTACCAGATACAGCACAATACAGGAGAAATTACTAGTGTGGGGAGAACGCTCTGCCTAACAACATCGATTCCTGATCAGACATCGGGTGAACGACCAAAACGCGTCATATAAACTATGACGCATATTTAGAAATAAGTCTTGTACGAACTTTTCGGGAATAAACTACTTTGTAATTTAAATAAATATATATAGTTTTATTACCCGAATCCTTACCACCGATATTAAAATTCTCATGGAAACCGTCCGTGAAGAACTGTCTCTCTGTCTGGGAAGAACGAAGGGTTATATTGGACTCTTACCGACTAAAACCCCCCACAGTTCATGTAAATGAATATTAGGAATTAGACTAAAAGTAATCCATAATTTTTTTAAAATAAAGAAACTACATTCACTTAATTACTTTAATAAGTACAGTCAGCAACAAAAGTCTATTAACATTTAAAAATTTTAAATCCTAATTATTGAGCACAATAATAAAGGAAATACAAAATGAATATACAATTAAGATAGAATAAATTCTTAGCTATTGCCTGAAGTACTCAGAAGTAGTGCATTGAGTTTTTAGTGGCTATTTAAATGGTATAACAAAGTAACATTGTTAATCGACTTTTGTTGTTGACCGTACAATCAGTATAGGAAAAAAAAAAGTCTAGACAGCCATAGACATATACAATAGCTAATTCGGCCAAACATATTTACAATCTACCCATACATTGTCAAACAATACAACAGATAATACCAATCACCTACATAATCGAGTTCCATGAAAAAAAAAGGAATAAATAAAAAGATCCATTTGTTCAGAGCAGACACGTAGAACTAATATTTGTCCGACGGAACCCTGATGACGTCAGCGTCGATTAAACCGTTATTTGGTTTGTTCAGGGGACGCTCATTATGGACGACCTTGTAGGTGGACGAACCGACGGGAGGTACTTGTGCAGTAAGCTAGTACAGGTGACACTTTGTGGTTTATAAACGATTCGATACAGTACAAACTTGTATCTACTTTGCTTTTATGTTATACTAGCTTTTGTCCGCGTAAATGTCGGACCCCCGTTCATCCCCTTAGAGGGTAAATTTAAAAAAATCCTTTCTTAGCGGATGCCTACGTCATAACATCTACTGCATGCCAAATTGCAGCCCGATCCATCCAGTGGTTTGGGCTGTGCGTTGATAGCTCTAGATCACTGAGTCAGTCAGTCACCTTTGAGTTATACAAGCTGTTGATTTGCATCCTAGTCAAATTCAAGGACGTAATTATGCTAATGATTCTCGACCCAAATCAACAATAAAATGAGTAGGTATTTTTTATATTTTTTTCCTGTTTACTGAAATCCATAATTGTAAACCAGCCGTATTTAAAAGCGGCCCGTCTGTTACTAGCTATAACCGCGCTTTCACACACAAACAAACGCAAACAATACATACACAACGCATACGCAACAATCATTCAATAATTTCGTAGGTACTGCTCGCGCACGTGCCTAGCCACGCTCGCGGTCCCGCGCGCGCTTATTGCCCGGTACTGTATTTTCAATTGATTATTTATGTCTTTTAGGACAACCACCTGAAATTTGACGAGGATGCAAAACAACATCTTGTATATATTTAGACTAGCACTCTCCGCGCGACTTCGTTCGCGTGATTTTTCTTGCGGATCCCTAATTTTTTGATAATAAAATATAGCCTATAGCACTCAGTGATAACGTAGCTTCCAATTATGTACAATTTTTATTTTCTCTTTTTATGCTATGTGCATTATTTTCGCTAATAAACAGATTTTCTTTCTTTTCTTTATTAACTTTGACTTTTATTTGAGACTAGCTTCTGCCGGCGACTTTGTTCGCGTAAATGTTGGACCCCCGTTTCAACCCCTTAAGGGATGAATTTTGGAAAATCCGTTCTTAGCGGACATACTATAAGCTATACCTCTCTTCCAAACCTTCCGTCGAAAGTTCTTTATTGACTACTGAACCCTAAAAACATATAAAAGCACTGAATAAAGTTTCAATTAGTCTACATAAAACCACGTAAACCAATCTATTGCGTGTAATGTATGTTCTAATGGACCATAAACCGAAATATATCTTCAAAGAGTTCGGATGAAATAACTGGGCCCCAATCAAAGTCTTTGATCGCAGCTCTGTCGCCATGAAAATGAAGGTGGCAACACGTTCCGCAAATAAATTGGAAATAGGTACCTGTGGACATATTTTTGTATTGATATTTTGAGAAATTTTCTATAAAGAAGGTTATTTTCGTCCTAATACGTTCTGATAAGTAGAAGGAGTTCGCTAAGTAATCCATCTGGTTAAGCTACGCTTGCCGAATTTGGTCAATGGATGGGACCATCTTTACACACCGAGACTCCTCCGTGCCTCAGAAAGCACGTTAAGGCGATGGTCCCGACTGTCATAAGTAGATCTTTGACAGTTACTACGGGTCAGACAGATTCACGGGCAAAAGCTAGTTTATCTCAAGAATCAAGAATGATACTTTGACCTTTGACTTTCGTAGCATATGCTACGACGTAGCAGTATCGTAGCCGGTGCGTCTACTACGCCGTAGTACCTTCGTAGCTGTAATGTAGAAATTAAATTCCTTTTTAGTTAACCTTGGACGTGTAAGGTATTATATTAGATACTAGATTAAAGTCCGCGTCTTCGTCACTAAGGGTCAGTTCACACCGAGACGCGACGCGACGCGACGCAACGTGAAGATACTTGAAGAGGCCAGTGACTTCGCGCTGCGCCGCGCTGCGCCGCTCGCCGCCGCGAGACGCATCGCAACGTCGCCGTTCTTGCACGTCGCGCGTACCGGCGATTCATCGCTGCGTCGCGATGCGTCTCGCGGCGCCGCGCGGCGCAGCGCGGCGTAGAGCGACGCATCGCGACGTAGTGCTGCGTGGTGTAACGTATTCTAAATTCTTACAATGAAATGTGTATCTTTTCGTGTAGAAAATAAAGTTATATTTTGAGTCGCTCTTTTAAAATGTGCACGCAGCGTCGCGTCGCGTCGCGTCTCGGTGTGAACTTACCCTAATTCTCACTTTTCTTACTAATTCTTATTTGCCAGTAGATGTCCCGTCGGTCTAGCCGTTTAACAGGTTAGGAGAACAAATAGACAGACAATCAAAAATTTATAAAAAATATTTTTTTGTTATCAGTAGTTTTGTTGTCAGTTGTACCTTCGTGTAAAAATGAATATGCATTTATTAATAAGCTGTTTTATGAGATTATTAACAGACAATTAAATTTAATTTATTTGTTATAGATATAACTAATACACGAGTGATGTACTCTTGTAAAATATATTATTAATATATTGTAAATAAGTAATAACATACAATATATAGAGGAATAATTGATAATTGAGCTTATCGTATTAATATTGGAAATTGCGTAATATAAATCAATTACCAATCACTGAATACTCTTAGAATATACGTTATTACGTACTTACGTTATAACGAGTAAGATTATTAACAAAATTAACCCAATTTTATTAATACAGTACTTACGTTCCTATTTTATTAGTATCAGATAATTTCTGACTATATATCTTGTAATTGTATTATATTGTTGCCTCGTTTGGTCTCGTAGTTAAGTCCGACTGCGCGTTAGGTCCCGGGTTCGATTCCTAGGTCGGGCAATAAGTGTTAAATACCCGGTTATTTGTTAGGCACTCTATAAGAATGGGTATTGGGAATCCATGCTAATATTATAAATGCGAAAGTAAAAAAACTCTGTCTGTCTGTCTGTAACTCTTTCACGACTAAACCCCTGAACCAATTTCGATGAAATTTAGTACAGGGTAAGTTTGTACCCCAACAAAGGACATAGGCTACTTTTTATTCGACGACTTAATCCGTTTTCGCGATAACTTGTATTGTAGGCAAAAGCTTGTATTGTATCGTGGATTTGTATTTGCCTGTACAGAAAAATGTAGCAAGCGACAATTTAGTCCTGTTTTATATCCAACCTTCTAAACTCACGCCTTCTTCCCATGGGGGTAGGCAGAAACCACAGGACACCACCTGCTACGATCCTTACATACTCCTTTCACCTCATTCGTTCATACATCTCGTCATACAAGCACGCCGGTTACGAGTACTGCGCACCTGACCTTTCTGAAGAACCTCACCAATAAGGTCAGTGTAACCTTATTATACACCTAATAAGGTTAAATATATAACACGACCAAATTGTCGCTTGATACATTTTTCCTTTCACCCCTCGATATAGTTAATAGGTATAGTTCACATATTCACACGCTGATTGTAAACTTTAATTGGTATTCCAAGATTCCGATCTGTTGTTTAAACTTAGGAAATTATGTAATCGATATTGTTATCGCGAATAAGATACCTCAGTATATACAAATTGCTTTGAAACTTCAGTCATTTATTTATTTATTTATTTATTTTATTTATATATGCTTTATTGTACACCAGATTATATATGACTTAAAAATATACTATCAACTACAAAACATACAATTGGCGGCCTTATCGCTTACTGCGATCTCTTCCAGGCAACCATGGAATGGACAGTGAATTTTTGGACATGAAATGGGGGTTGTCAAAGGTGCAAAATAAAAGTATAATAGTACAATATTACTATAATAGATACACAGATACATACATATGCTATATTATAATAGATACATAGATACATACATACTAAATATGCAAGCAACGAAAATAAATGACGACTGTAGTATACAGTAAAGTTAAAAACAAGAACAAAATCACAACAACAAGTAATGTTCCTTCACAAGTCTTTTAAATATAGGCAAAGATTGCGCGCGCTTTATTGCAACTGGTAATGCATTCCACAAACGAGCGGCCTGGACAGTAAAGGATTTATCAAGAAAAGTTGTGGAATGCATTGGCATTTTAAGCTTCAAATTATCCGATGACCTCAAAAACTTCGTGTGGGAATCGCAAAGAAACTGGAAACGTTTCTTGAGATAGAGAGGGGTAAAAGGGGAAAAGAGCACATTATACAGAAGGGAAAGAATATGAGCATTCCGACGAAGGCGAATTGGTAACCACTTGAGCTTCAGACGAAATTCGGAAACATGGTCATATTTGCGCAAACCGTATATGAACCTTATACAAAAATTTTGAAGCCGCTCAAGTTTATCCAGTTGGTCTTGGGTAAGGTCAAGATAGCTAGCATCAGCATAATCAAGGATGGGTAGAAGAAGTGATTGTGCAAGCGCGATCTTGGTGGTAGTCGGTAGAAAATTACGGAGTCTCTTCAACGATGCAGCGGAAGCAAAGAGCTTGCGGCTAACTTCCTGTAGCTGGGCAGTCCAAGAGAAGTTCTTGTCAATGAATATCCCCAAGTTTTTTACTTTTTCGCTGAAAGGGATAACTGAGTTGTCAAAATAAACCTGGGGAAGAGTCGTCCAGTCAATTCTTGAGACCGTCCTAGAACTGCCCACCACAACAACCTGCGTCTTCACAGGGTTGACCCTAAGTCCATACCTCTTGCTCCAGTCGCATATACGGGCCAGATCACAATTAATCGTTGAGATAGCCTCTGACAGATTTCCAAGAGGAGCTCGTGAGTAAATTTGTAAATCATCTGCATAAAGATGGTAGGAAGAAATCAGTTTGTCGGAAATTGAGTTAATAAAAACTGCGAAAAGTAAAGGGGATAGCACGCCACCCTGTGGTACACCGGCCGAAGTATTACTCCAGGAAGACATGGCCTCTCCGATGCAAATACGTTGCCGGCGACCGAACAGGTAACTTCGAAACCAGTCAATTACCGATGGAGATATATTAAGAGAGCATAGAATGCCAAGCAAAACATCGAAATCAACAGTATTAAAAGCGTTACTGAAATCTAGCAAAGCTAAGACCGTTAGATTACCGTTTTCCATAGCTGACCTTATATCGTCCGTAATATTCAGAAGCGCTGTGGTGGTACTATGACCAGGACGGAAGCCAGATTGAAAGGGGTTAAGGAGATCATTTTTGGAGAGGAAAGTGCTTATTTGATTGTGGATTAACCGTTCAAGGACTTTGGATAGGAATGGTAAGACGGATATTGGGCGATAATCAGAAAAGGATGCGGGATTGGACTTTTTGGGTAATGGAATAATTTCAGCATCTTTCCACGTACATGGAAAGACACCACTCGATGCAGAAAAATTGAGGATGTGACAAATGACGGGCAGTATTACATCCAGCACAGGGACTAACATATTACGGCTGATACAGTCACTTCCTACAGCATTGGAAGTAATCGATAGTATGCTCTTCTTAACATCACATGCGGAGAATTGACCAAAAACAAATGGAGAATAACTGGGAGTCGGAAGAGAAGAAAGATAAGTCAGGGTATTCAATTTAATTGTCCTGTCAAAATCGGACGAAGCAGTAAAATGATTGTTCATTGCATCGATGTCTATATCTTTTGAGATTGACTCTTGTCGGGATTTACCGACCCCCAAAGATCTAAGAAACTTCCAAACTTTGGAAGGGTCCCCATTTTGGACAGAAGTATGAATGTGATGGCTATTAGCATTCCTACATATCTTATTGCAGTGTTTACGGATTGAGACATATTTTTCCCGGTTAGTGTCATTAGGTCTTCGCTTAAATTTAGACTTAGCCGTCACTTTTTTGTGCATTATTGTTTTAATTTCATCTGTCAGCCACGGCGCCGGCAAATGTCTAACTTTAACTGCACGGACAGGAGCGTGAAGATCATAAAGTTCGACAAGCCTAGTCGTAAAAATATTAACTTTTTCATCGACTGATGCAGAGGTAAATAGAGCAGACCAATCTATATTGCTGGCATCCTCGCAAAGGTTCTCAATGTTCATACCACCAAAATTACGTTGCATGAGGATTTTGGGTTTGGCCTTAGGTGGGCGAATTTTGTATGACAGAAAAATCAAGTCATGATAGGAAAAGGCATCGGCTGAGCATTGGCCATGCTTAGCGACGTGATCAAGAGAGGATACAAAAATCAAGTCAAGAAGTGAAGGAGTAGAGTTAGGAAAATGGTGAGTGGCACTCAGCGGAAGAATGGAAAGATTACTGGAAACCGAAATATTAGTCAGAGAAGCAGAGCGATGGTCTTTTTTCAGAAGACAAGTATTAAAGTCACCCATGATTATGCTATGACTGTAAGAAGGGATCATCATTTCCAAGAGATTTTCAAAAGATGAAAAGTAATTGACTCGTAAAGAGGGACAGTAGTAGACGCCAAGAAGTAATTTCGAATGGTGAAGTTCGACTTCAATAAACAGATGTTCACCAGCACCTGATGGCGGTGGCTGCGCTGACACATTGACAATAGAGAAAGGAATATGCTCGCGGAGATATATGGCAACACCACCACCAGCACCAAGCGCCCGGTCGTTTCTTATAAGCTGGAAGCCAGGAAGAGAGTAACAAGTTGAAGGAAGACAGGGTTTTAGCCATGACTCTGAAATAAGAATAGCGTGTATGTCTTTACAGTCAAAGCTTGCCAGCATATCGTGGAAATGAGCCGGAATGCTCTGGGCGTTAATATGTAAAACATTAAAGTTTTTAGGAACATCAGAAAACTGCGCTGCAAGACTGTCTGCAAGAGAAGGTATACTCACAAAACTGTCGTCGGTGCTTGATAAAGAGAAGAAACTATTATTATCATTGCTTTCATCGATAGACATAAATATATACCTAATATAATATAGATATAATACTAAACAAATATAAAAAATAAATATCTTACCAAATACAAAAATTAAAACTAAAAAGCAACCAGTCCACCTGCCGGCAGCGTTATTAAATTAAAAGAATCAAAAACTCAATGACATGAAAAGTTGCAGTCCGGATAACAAAAACTAAAACAAAAATAAACAAATTAAGACTTTTGCGAATGCAACGCTACGTAAAACGGAACGCACTGATATGAATTGACATATGACTAAGCTAAATAAGCGTTGACTAACACTGACAGTGACAACAATTTGACATTAATATAAGTAATTATTTGATAGAATATTGACAATTCATTAATCAGAACACGAAAGAAAATAAGAAATTGATTGTAGGTAACTTGTAGCACATTTAAAATATAAACTGAAGGTATAAAGTTATAAACAAAACACAAAATACGAAATTACCCAGACTTAGACTATAAACATCACAAAAGAAATCATTTCTTCAGAGCAGCGGCACGTTTTAACCTGGCGGTCTTCGCAGCAGCAACGACTGGGACAGGGGCCGGCACAGCCGATACAGGTTCACTCTGCTCAGGCTCACCGGGATTCGGCGCAATCTTTTCTAACTCGGCGAGGGACTCAACCCGATGCCGCGTGTCACTAGGACCAAGGACGTACACACAGCCTGCCTTAGTCCAGCTCTTGCTGACACCGCATCTTTCCCTCGCAGCCAGGAACACATCATGCCGCCCCTTAGTGAGAAACTCCGACATGGTGACGCCGGAAGCCTTTAATTTGGCTTTGGAAAACCAAATCTTATCCCGGACTGCAAGACTGCCAACCTTGAAGAGGATAGGCCTCGTTTTATTAGCCACAGCTCGTCCCATCCTATGACATCGGCTGATATCTGCAACTGTGAAGTCACTCAGCAGTAATTTATTGCAAATTACCTCCGTGATCACCTTGGCGGTGTCCTCCTTCTGCTCCTCATCAACACCATGCAACAGCAAGATCTTCCTTCGTCCTCGCATCTCTATTTGGTCGACACTACGCGCTAGTAGCTCTACCTGATTCTGAACGCTGTTGAGAGCCCGCATGATGAATGTCCGGAACATTGTAAACTCCGCAGCCAGGCTAGTAGTTGTGACAGTAGATTGAGGAGCCTTCTGTATTTCCTCTTCAAAGGCAGACATCCTTGTGTGAAACAACTCCTTTAATTCACTCAGAGTGCTAGTAAGTGAATCCATTGTGATGATGTGAAGTGGTTTAAATTAGTGTAGGAAAAACTGTGATAACGCTACACCAGCAGGTACAGACTAAGAGCTTTCAAAATATAGCATAAATAATTGTAAATTATGTTTCTATTAAATTATATTAACTTTAAATGAAGAGCTAATTTTTCTTTGTGTTACTCTTGCAACTACCCACAAGCGAAAAGTCATTATTAGCTCTAAAATTGGTTAAATACGTTCCTTGAAATTAATCAACTTTGATATCTATACTAATGTAATAAAATTAATCAACTTTGATATCTATACTAATATAATAAAGTTTGTGTTTTTAAACGAGTGTATCTCTGGAACTACCACACACACACATACACACCCCCACCCCTTTCTCCCATGGGGGTAGGCAGAAACCACAGAACGCCACCTGCTACGATCTGTTACTAAGCCGACCCCGTTTGGTTTTTTAAAAAAACTATGTTTCTACTGGAACCACTTTAATTCACCACAAATACAAAATCACGGATACACAAATTCTCGGACACTTATAATTTTGGCAATGTCCCTCTTAATTGCTCCTTGAATTTGGGCAACTAGTTTACGCGGCAGCGTTCAGAATCTAACTAACTCAATTGTCCATATTATTTCTGTACATTAGGTAAAAATGGAACATAGCACTTTAGTAATGAGAAGGTACACTATAAACAAGTAAAAGCTGACTTAGGCTCTATTGCCTTGTAATAAGGGTTATAACAGATCCTTACATACTCCTTTCGCCTCATCTACGTTCATACATCTCGTCATACAAGTACGGTAACGAGTACTGCGCACCTGACCTTTCTGAAGAACCGCACCAATTAGGTCAGTGTAGGTCTTCCTAGGGCGACCCCTAGGACTAGACTAGACTACCAGTAGGATTTAAATATTTTTATTTGTGTATTATGTTAGCCAGATTCATGAGTAATGGTTAATTTATTATAATTTTCTGAGTGCGGTATTAAGACTTCAAGTTTAATTACGATTAAGACATGTAAAGGTTGAGAATTCTTTAGGGAAATCGAAATACCATCTACAGACTGATAATACATAGATAATACAAATGAGCATCTGGCAGGCTTGTATACTACTAAATCCATACAGCCTATTAACTTACTAATAAATAACATAGATTAAAATTATATTTTCAGCTAGCTTTTGCCCGCGACTTTGTCTTCTTAAATACCTTCGTTTAATTCCCATAGGGGGGGGGGGGGGGGGGATTTTGGAGAATCCTTTCTTAGCGCATGCCTTTTGCCTATGTCATCTGCGTGCCTTTTAGCACAATCCATTCAGTGGTTTGGGCTATGTGTTGATAGCTAGATCAGTCAGTCTGTAACGGTTGCCTTGTATATTAGTAGATTATTAACCAAGGGGATAAAGCAGTGTCTTCTGTCGCGGGTGACGATTTAAATCGCGAGCGTAACGAAGGACTCGAGGTTTACTCCCGAGCGTAGCGAGGGTGTTAAAAACTTAAATCACGAGCGAAGCGAGGGATTTAAGGCGAGTCCTGAGTGTAGCGAGGGATTTAAGTTCACCCAAGACTAAGACAGCTTTATCACCGAGGAAAATACTCTACTTTTCGTACCATTTGCGAAAAAATTAACACAATAATAATATGAGATATGCATTTTAGAACATTAAGTTATTTATAAAAATAAATTAAAATAAACTTAACGTTTAAGTATTTGAAGAAAACAAAAACGCGGTAAATTCCTAGACTAAAATTTTTTTGTCGGAAAAGCAAACGCATCAAGCTCATACGGCCTCGTCGGTTTTCGTAATTTTATTAAATAATCATAACTGCATAATAAATGCGTATTCCTTTTTCAAAAAGATGTATAATGCTTTATATACAAACTCAATGGTGTAAACACAGATGTAGTGCAGTATAAATATCGGTAAGTATTCCAAATTTAAATCACATTCTCTCCCTAGAGGATAAATGAAATTCAGTACAATTTTCTTTCCCTGTTTTTGACAGATTAATAATGACTATTGTTATGTTCGCTTTTTGTGGCGTAGAATGTCACTTTTTTGAGCAAGTGGTACGAAAAATATGTATATGGAAGATAAAACACACACATATATACATAAACTCACGCCGTTTTCCCATGGGGGTAGGCAGACACGATAGAACGACACCTGTTACGATCCTTATATACTCTTTTCGCCTCATCTACGTTCATACATCTCGTCATACAAGCACGCCGGTTACGACTTACGAGTACTCCGCAACTGACCTTTCTGAAGAACCTCACCAATAAGGTCAGTGTAGGTGTTCCTAGGGCGTCCCCTCCCTGCGTTGCCACTCACCTCTGCCATATAAATACCTTTTGTTAATCGTCGTGTAGAAGATAAAACATACCTAAAAAACGTGGGTAATTAAAAAAGAAATCAATACCGCACTAATTTGTTAATTAGTGGAACTAATTAAAACCATTTAATTTTGTCATAAATAAATTCACAGAACCAGCACATTGTTATTGAGTCATATTTTATTACATTTCTGCTTTGTGGATTTAATTTTATTAATTGAAATATCAACCACAATAGACGAATGATGATAGTGGCGAATTCATTATGGAAAGTTCGTTGAACCGTTTTGCGTGAAGCTGTATAAAATAAAGTTATTTATTGTTGTCTGGACTTATATTGGTCTAATATTGTACAAATGTTTGTCCGCGTCAAAGTTAATATATTATTCCATGGGAACTCTGCTATGTGCTATTTTAGACTACAATCTATCTCTGTGCCAAATTTTATCGAGATCCTTTCAGCCGTTCTGGGGTAATTGAGTAACAAACTTCCATCCATCAAAAAAGCCATTTTATTGTCCAGCATAGTTTCGCCTTTTGCGTTGTATTCCCCAACTATGTTGGCGAAAGCTTCCAGTCTAACAGGATGCAGCTGAATACAACTGTTTTATATGGAGCCGAAAAATTCGAAAGTACGAGTATGTTAACCAAACTAAAAATATGCAGAGTATGAGGGACAACATAACGAAAACATATACCATGAATTCAATACATGATTCTAGATCCCAAAGCGATGAAACTTTTAGATGTGATTTTAAAAATCTGCTGTTCCCTACAAAATTGTAACACTTACATAGTTAAAATGTAAAGTTTCGTTGTGAAAATTTCCCTATGTGACGTAAAAACATTTAAAAAATTATTTAAACTGGTAAAATATACTAAGTACGTATCGTGAGAGTTAAAATATGAAAGCTGTTTCCACATTAAAAAAGAAAAACCAACAAAATTTAAAATAAAAAAAAAATGTCAAACGATACTTAGCATACTTACCTTACTTTGGATGTAACAAATTGAACGACGTTGATACAGGCTGGTCTCTGGCGGACGGACCGGAAATGAAGGGTCCAGGAGAGGCTGCATCCGGCGGCCATATTGGATTGTCTCGCTTCCAAGTCGGGAGAAAGGAAAGGCCTCGTTATGCACCCTCATCGAAATGTGAGGCTATGTACAGGGTGTGTACTTGAGCGAGATAGAACAAAGAGTGGAATAATATTAATTTACGTCTCATGAAAAAAGAAACTTAACAATGTTATTCTTTGTTTAACAGAAACTTGAAAAACGGTCATTGTACTCATCAATTTCTACTACCAGACCGAGTTGAAAAGCGCGAAAAAGAAATCAGCTGATATCAGCTGATATTTTTTGGCAATTTCGAGTTGGTCTCGTAGTAAAAGTTGTTAAGGATGTATATGTATGATAGATATGTAATCTATATTAATATTATAAGAGTTTTTTGTTCGTTTGTTTGTTTAAACACGCTTATCTCTAGAACTACCACTTGGACTGGATAAAATGCATTGTGTATTATAGTTAGATTTATGAGCAATAGGGCTATATGATATCACGCTTCGACCCACGGGAGCGGAGCAGTAAACAAAGACGTCACTTAACGCAAGTGAAAAAAAACCATGTGGACGAAGTCCGGGCAGAAGCTAGTATTACATAATAGTAAAAAACTGTTAACGATTTATTTTATTAAAAAAACAATTACCTAAACATAAGTCTTGTTTTCGTAAAATGAATACTAATACTCATTCAATTAGCAATACAGGAACAATTAATTGAATTTATTTAATTCATTTAATTCTTTACTAAGTAGTTGAATTAAATGTTTTGCGTTAAGAATTTTAATCCAAAATTACTTATACTTTTAAGACAAAAAGAAACAACCTGTATATATATAAATAATAATTTAATTCTTTACTAAGTAGTTGAATTAAACGTTTTGCGTTCAGAATATTAATTCTAAATTACTTATACTTTTAAGAGAAAAAACTACAACCTGTAAATAAACAATTATAAGATAATTTTACATAGCGTATGTTGGTTTTAGACCCTTTTGCATTGAGATAAAGAAATTAGTTAGGGGTAATGGGGAAAGGTGTGGCACCCCATGTTCTTAAATGTTAATTGTCATAATTATAAAATGGCGCCTTTGTTTTGTTATCTTTTAGTATAATTTGCTGATTTAGCAATACATTTAGCCAAGGAAAGAAATAAAGGAAAGGTCAGGTGCGCAGTACTCGTAACCGGCGTGCTTGTATGACGAGATGTATGAACGTAGATGAGGCGAAAGAAGTATGTAAGGACCGTTAGCAGGTGGCGTTCTGTGGTTTCTGCCTACCCCCATGGGGACAAGGCGTGAGTTTATGTATGTGTATGTATTTACCCAATAATTTTTATTTATACTTACTATGTATAGAAGATAGATAGATATGACCAAAATATAAAATATAAACTACTTTTGTATAGAAAGTACTGTGTCATACGCTAAATACGCGCGAATTTCTGGAACTTCCAGTGGGATTTGAAAATTATATGGTAGCCAGATTCATGAGAAATAGTGTATACTATATAACATCGCACTATGACACGGGTTACTTGAAACTATGTCAATTAGAGGCATTCTTGACAGGTTGAGATTGAGATAAGATTGTGATGGTTCCTTTAGGCTGATTCACACATGTCAGTGTCCGGCACCGTCCCGTATCAGTAATAATTATTCATTCATACATTCTCTATAAACGTGCCGGAACTGACACTGAGAACACTGTGTCGTCACTGACACTGACAAGCAAGAACGCGTTTATAGAGAATGTAGAAGAAATAATTTATCATTGATACTGGATGGTGCCGGAACTGTGACTTCACTGACATTTGTGTGAATCAAGCTTTAAAGTTTGTAGAATTGGCCCCCTGATCATAATTTCCTCATCGCGCAGAAAGCCAAGCCAAGATTAACCGTTATGAATAATTTAGCATTAACATAGGTTAAATAACGTTTTCCTAATTTTCACGTTTTAGACACCACCGGAGGCTTTGCGTGAATCACTAATCAACGCGGAAATTATAGTGACGAAATAAAACAGATGTCTTTAAAGTTCAATTTGGAATAATTTGTATACAGCTCGTAATTAATTCATTTCCTTTGACTCTTTCGAGTTATTAACGTTAATAAGTGAAAGTGTATTAACTTGAATGTATGAAGAAAGAAAGATAAATTATAACGGTTACATAATTATTCTACCCATCACTGGAATAATTATTTTGTTCTAGACCATGCCTGGCCTGCATGGGAACCTACAATGGATACGGAGATATTGAAAAATAAATTTTAAATGTTATATTACTAAACTTGAAATACTGAGACTCCTCCGTGCCTCGAAAAGCACGTTAAGCCGTTGGTCCCGGCTGTCGTACGTGGATCTTAAACAGTTGTTACGGGTCAACAGAAGCCTGAAAGTCTCACAACCAGTCGTCTTTTTAAGGGGTATCGTATTACCCAGTTACTGGGTTGTGGAGGTCAGATAGGCAGTCGCTCCATGTAAAATACTGGTTTCATTCAGCTGCATACGGTAAAACTGGAAGCCCGGCACCAACATAGTAGGGAAAAGGCTAGGCTGATTGATTATTTTTAATAGGGAACGGCTTCGCTTTAATCTAATAACCTATTATTTCTCTAAACAAGGCAATATCACAACGCCTACTTACTTTCGAAGGGGATCAGTAATAACTTCATTAATATCAGTGGAGCTTAGTTTTCTCAAAGCTTTCGAGCCAGCCCAATAATGAAATTAATTACGTCAGACTAATTCAATATCCGAAATATGTTATAATACCCACCAGCCAAGATTGTTCAATGTAGTACAGTCAACAAAATAAAGAGATAGGTATGCTAATGTCTTCGATTGAAACTTAACTTAACTAATTAACTGTTTATTGTAAACGTTTTAAATTAAATTACATCCATCCAATAACATCCATCGGTTTCCAAGAAAACTTCAACTAAGTCAAAGTCAAAGCCAACTGTGGAACAACTCGGCCGATTTGGCTAATTATTTTTTGTTGTTTTCGTAATTCCTCGGAAAAGGTTTGTACGAAAGATTGTTTTTGGAAAATCCGTTGGAAATGTCGGAATTATGCACCCGTGATACCCCCATTTATGCTAATTCTGGCTATTCAGAGTTTTTTTTGTGTCAATATTTAGCATTTTCTTTTTATGACACCTACTGAAATACTAAACTTATTTTTATGAAATTAGACTTACCTACTGTCTGTATTTTGGCCAAACTTAAAAGATTCTGTTTTTATCTCAATTATTAGAACTACTGAGCCACAGCAACGTGTGGCCGGATTAGCTAAGTGTACGTAGGTATGTAGGTAGGCATTTTAGTTAAGTATTCTTTTTAATTTTCAAATTTTGTTGTTTCGCTCATACAATAATTTGCACATGCCTTTTATCTCTTTACCACCTTTGGTTGACTGGTAGAGAAGGCATTAAGTCCGCCTTCGTTGTATAAAGTTTAAATAAAAACACTAATCTTGACACCTCCCGTCGCTTGTTGCTCTATGTTCTCATATTTTTCTTGTCCCAACAGACATTACTTAATTAATTCGCAAACAAAACATTATTTTGGAGTTTCCGAGGGCAAGCTTGAAAGTTAATTACTTTCCAGACTTTGTGCTGAAAAGCCATTTGAGCCAATGGCGGCTTACACAATTGTTTTGTGATGAAAGACTATTCAATGAAAATTAAATGTATCTACGTGAATAATTTTACTAGTACTTAATAATAATATATCGGTATTTCGGTCATCATTTTCTAAAATGCGGGCAGCTACTGAGAAATTCGTAATGGGTAATCGAATAACACTTTTTGCCCGACCTGGGAATCGAACTCAGGATCCCACGCTTAACAGTCGCGTGTTCTACCACGAGACCAACAGGGCAGGCAACAAAAAGCATAGTATAAAACACGCAAATAAAACAGATCATGTAAAACAAACTATCACAATTATTAACATAGGCCAAAACGATTAACTTTAAAAGGGATAGCAATTAAACTTCACAGTAGGTACACAGTGTTAATGTAAACACTGAATAGATCAGTAGAACAAGGGCGATGGTGCGTACACTGTATTCTTATCTGAGTTCAACGAGTTTTGGGTAAGTTCGACCAAACTTAAATAAGCTTTATGATCTGTTACTTAGAAAATGGTTAACTGTTAGATTTTGTAATGGGATTGGTATTCTATGTCTGTTAATAGTTGTATTCGAAATCCTAAGGGTCAGTTCACACCGAGAAGCGACGCGACGCAACGTGACGATACTGGAAGAGGCCAGTGACTTCGCGCTGCGCCGCGCGCCACCGCGCGACGCATCGCGACGTAGCGCTGCGTGGTGTAACGTATTCTAAATTCTCACAATGAAATGTGTATCTTTTCGTGTAGAAAATAAAGTTATATTTTGAGTCGCTCTTTTAAAGTGTGCACGCAGCGTCGCGTCTCGGTGTGAACTGACCCTATATAGTTGGCAAGTGCCGAAAACCGCAAATGGCACAAATATAACAACCTTCTTGGAAGGTATATAATAATAATAATAATAAATTTATTTAATCAAGCAACAACGACTCATTGTGTTAGTATAGCTAATTGAGAAAAACTGCGTTAGTAATTACATAAATATCCTAAACTAAATTACAAATAATAAATAAATAAATGTCAATCTTAAAACTAGAACAAAATTTTCGAATTCACATTAGTCAGTACATGAATCATGCAGCAGTGATTCACATACTGACAGTCGAATCGTTCAGCAAAAGCGCTCAGGATACTGTTGCGGCTGGCCCGCACCCTACGCACCATGGATGTGCACCGCTTGCGCATGATTGTGTGGAAACAATCCACACGCGCTTCGGCAAACATCCCCGACGCGCTACAGAAGCGAGGCAACCCCAAGAGCACCCTGAACGCATTGTTGTATTGGACGCGTAGAGCGCTGTATTGTTTCTGCGTATAATCCACCCACAGACTGCCAGTATAAAAGGACGTGCAAAATGCCCTAAATAGGGCTATTTTGACGCCCCTCGAACACCGAGCAAATCTGCGGGCTATCATATTGGCACGTACAGACAGCGCCCTACGCTCCCTTTCAATGTCTGCATCATCTTTCAGGCCAGAGGTTAGCAAATGTCCAAGATATTTGAACGCATCAACTCTCTTAAGTGGGCATCCATTGAGCTTAATTGCTGGTAAGTAATCTGGACACTTCCTCTTGGCCTGAAAGACCATGCACTCGCTTTTGTTCGTGTTATACAACAAACCATGTTCTTCAGCATACTTCTCACAGATGCCAATCAACCTCGACAGACCACAGACAGAGGCGCTCAGCAGCACCATGTCATCAGCGTAACTGATATTGTTTAGGCACACACCTCCAATATGGCAACCGACATGCGTGCTGCTGAGCCTCTCTATCAGCGCGTTAACATACAGGTTGAAGAGCTTCGGTGAGGTTAGTCCCCCTTGCCTCACGCCGCACTCCAACCTGTACGGGGTCGAGTAAGCCCCCGACCATCGAACAACATTGACCTGATTGTTGTACCAGTATTGAAAGATCCGGGTCAGTTCGTCTGGCACTGACGCTTGCTGCAGTTTTTGCCACAGCAGATCATAGCTAACCAGGTCAAATGCCTTCGACAAGTCGAGGAAGCAAGCAAAGACAGGTGTACTTCTATCTGTGTAGTACTTGACAGTCTGTTTCAAACACAATATAGCTGTTTCTGTTGAGAGACCGGCTTTGAAACGTTTTTTTTTATATGTTTGAGCCGTTTGGGGTTGAAACACTAGGGCCGTGAGGTCCGAGTGCTCACCTTGTTTTCTTCAAGCGACTGGTCGACTTTTCACGTGACCAGAAAGCTGACCTTTTTTGGGGCCAAAGAATAAGAATTGCCATGCAACGTGGCAATGCTGCCAACCATTTGGCATTGACAACGACGCGGACAAGATTTTTAATGCCTTAAAGAAGGAAGCTTTCCTTCTATGTTTTTCATAAATTGTACATACCTACTTTGTAATTTTATTATTATTTGTAAGTTTTGTGTTTAGGTTAATGACTGCCTCGTTGGTCTAGTGGTTAGTGACCCTGACTGCAAAGCCGGAGGTAGTGGGTTCGATTCCCACCCAGGACAAACTTTGTGTGATGAGCATAATTGTTGGTTCCGTGTCTGGGTGTAATTTATCTATAATATGTATGTATTTATAAATTTATATAAGTATGTATATCAGTTGTCTGGTTACCATAACACAAGCACTGCTTAGCTTGGGATCAGATGGCCGTGTGTGAGTTGTCCCAAGATATTTATTTATTATTTATAAAGTAATGTACAGATCATAAATTAGTAAGTACATATATAAAATTATTACTATTATAATAAGCCCGAACTGTCCCACTGCTGGGCAAAGGCCTTCTTACAATTCTTCCATCTGTCGCGGCTTTGTGCTACGTCTTGCCAATTCTTAGCCGACCAAATCGTCCCGCCATCCCTTTGTGGTCTACCGCGTCCCCGTCTCGCCGTTTCGGGGCATTAATCTTGTGTTCTACGGGCCCATAGGTCGTTTGACATGCGGCAGACAAGTCCAACCCAGTACCATTTAATCTGGGCAGCCTTTTAAACCACATACAAGTGAACCAATTAATAAAGTATTGACGTTTCTCAATAATTGAGTTATATAGGTTAGAGTGAGTTTAAAACGTTTATTAACAAAAAGTTATGAACAAGATTTAAAGCTGTTATTAATTTTAACACATTATTTGTATGATATACTTACCGGTCTACGATATAAAATTAATTAATGAGGTGTGAATGCGGCGATTTTCTGTGACGTTATATTATAGCACTCCGTAGTCGGGTTATGATATTGGTTTTCAATCTTATCTGGTGGGACTAGAAGTCAATATCAAACACAACTAAGCTGTATTTACAATTTAATTTCTAAACATGTTTTTTTTTGTAACATCTACGTTTTTTTACGACTTTTTCAATACTTGTAGATGGTTGAGAACTTGGTTGATTGACGTCATGCGCTTTGAAAATTAAAAAAAAAGGCTTTGCTTTGGGAAACTTTGCTCATGCGTATAAGTATCTGTCACTAATTACCAGCCACCCTTATACAATGAACCACTTACGTCCCGGTCGTAGGGTACCCTTCGTTCACAGACATTGTATGACACATTTCCAAATTAATCACGTAAAACAAGCGTCTAATTTGTTTAAATTTCGCTTAGGCCTTGGTACATTTGATTACAAGGGTCGCGCCCGTCCATCGCACCATTACGCCTGTTTGCGCAAATCCTTATCTAGTTGGTACGTAATGACAGTCGGATGTACATCAAACACAGATTTGTGTTCACTGTCATATTATGTGTTGCTTTGAGGTGTTGGGAAGCTGTCTTAATTCAGACTTCATGTTTTAGAAGCAGTGGTGTGACTTACCTCAAACGGTCTCTGTGTAAAAAATTGTTGGGGTGGTTCTTTCTAATTGCGGCGAAGACCAAATGGAGGGTAAATACTTTTCACAAAAGAAAAAGTAAGTTTATTTTTGCCCGGGAAGTTTAGCGTACGGCGGCGGCGTAAGGCGTTGTCCTAATTGGCGGAGATCGTACGATGGCGCGATGCGTTCTCGTCGTGCGATGAGTTCAAACATACAGATTTCATCAGAGTGTCCTATTTGAACCTCGCAAGTAATCGTGCGAGCACATGAAATGCTTAATAACGATCGTACGATGCGTTTGATCGTGCGGTCATAATGTAATCAAAGTAACAGATCTCTTTTTAGAATTTTAACAGAACTAGAATTTTATAATTCTACGTAATTTTACTGACTTAAGAAGTGTTTTATGTACTCTGTTGCACATTAAATCGACATAATTACTACCTTTAAGAAAGAAATATAAAAAAGTAATAAATAAATATAATAAATACATAAAATGTTTCTATTTCATTTACAAATAATCGTAAAAGTCTTCTTCGTTATTTCGTACATCAAAATAAAGGTTGAAAAATTCACCGCGCAGATTCCTGGATCTATAAAAGTATTTATTTAATGTTGTCTTTCCTTTTTTCAATGTCATTTGCAATTTTTAAAGCAATATTGCCCGACAGCAAAAACTGTGCAAAGTCAAAGTCAAATCATTTATTTCAATTAGGCCATTCTATGGCACTTTTGAACGTCATTACAAGAAAAAAATAGAATTGAATCTAGTTGCATCTCTGTAAAGAGCCATCGGAGCGCGACGCCAGCCATCGAGCGACGGCATCACACGATGGACATCGCGCGATCTATTAGGACACCTGTTAGGTCATCGCACAACCACTCTGATCGTGAGATGAAAAACGCATCGCACCATCGTACGATCGCTCCCAATTAGGACACCGCATAAGAGTTTGAGTGAGATAGTGGATATTATTTAACGATTTTTTTCTTATACGGGTTCCAGGCCCCCGTAGGGTGGAGGGGGGGGGGGAACTCTTCTCCTATTTATTTAATCTTTATGCAACAAAAGTAACATTCAAATAAAGGCATTCTCTAACAGTCAAATAAAGGGTGTGAAGAGAGGGTGCCTAGCTCTTTCCCACTTTATGTGGGGTCGGCTTTTCTCATTTGTAGGCGCCAGGGCAATATGTCCTGGGTTGTCAGGTCAGGCAGTTCTGCCTCTAATAAGAGTTTCGTCATGCTGGTCTACCTAGCAGGGGTCCTCCTCTACCTCTGTAGTATTCAGGTAATTGTAATGCTTTTATGACAACATGTAAAACAAAAATACTATTCTGCTTTACTATATTAGTATTAATATTGATGCTTGAATTGTTTTTTTATTGTTTGACATTTATTTTACAATGGTTTTGTGAGTGAAATACCTCTGAAAAACATTACTCTGTTTGTAGAATATCGCATTTCATAAAAGGTATTTCATAAAATATCGCTTACATTACGCTGCGGCTCTGTTTACATATTTTTTTTACTGCTTTCAACATTATTTTATTCTTAATTTGAAAACGAATAGCCAAATACAATAAGCTTTGCTTATTTAGTTATAACTTATTTACATAAAAATATTATTATAATACCAGCCTATTACTATGGCACTGCTGAAGGCACGAGAATTGATCACCACGTATCAACAAAGCGGATTGGCGATTTCCGACTTTTAGGTAAGATTCAGACCAAACGGCTCGGATCGGACCGCATCGGAACGGATCCGTACGCATGCCGCCGCAGCCGTACGCATCCGCACGCATGCCGCGGCAGCCGTACGCATCCGCACGCATCCGTACGCATGCCGCGGCAGCCGAACGGATCCGTACGCATGCCGCGGCAGCCGATCGCGTCCGTACGCGCTTCAAGCGCCCAGAAGTGCTGCTCACGGCGCCGTACGGAGCCGGTTGGAGCCGGACGGAGCCGATCGGAGCCGATCGGAGCCGTACGCATGCCGCGGCAGCCGAACGGATCCGTACGCATGCCGCGGCAGCCGATCGCGTCCGTACGCGCTTCAAGCGCCCAGAAGTGCTGCTCACGGCACCGTACGGAGCCGGTCGGAGCCGGACGGAGCCGGACGGAGCCGATCGGAGCCGATCGGAGCCGTACGGAGCCGTACGCATGCCGCGGCAGCCGAACGGAGCCGTACGCATGCCGCGGCAGCCGAACGGATCCGTACGCATGCCGCGGCAGCCGTACTGTTAGAACAGAAACCACTGAGACCTTTTTAAAAAAGGTTTATTTCACACACACATATAAACTTAGTACAATTATAGGGAAATTGGGGAAAATCGGTATGCGTCCCAACTTTACGAATGTCTAGCCCGAACTAACTGGAGGCCCGCGAACCTGCCATGAGCTAGAGGGGATTTGTGCTGACTCGGTTACAGTGTCAGCACTTATCAGTACATAGTAGGGATGTAACAACCCCCCCTACAAGATGAAACTTATATTTTCTTTTATAAGTTTCAGGAAGATATATGAATTCTCGGGGATGGAATTTCCTCTAATTGGTTTTCCTCTGATTGATTTTCGTTTGGTAAACAATTAGGTTTGGATTGACGTTTGAGAAGACGCATACTGAATTTCTTACAAATATAGTAAAGTATAAAAACTACAACTAAAATAATTAAACAATATGTTATAATGGGGTAATGTGATTCATATTTTATAAATGGACCAGGTTCATTAATAATTTTGTCAACATCAGACATAATCCTATTATTTGAGACAGTTGTAAGTTTTTCCAGATGCATATCATATAGTTTTAAGGGTTTTAATTTTGGTTCTATTAACATGAACTTATCTTTATCACAACAGGGATCTTTGATGAGGTTAAAATCAGAAATTATTGGATTAACAATTATGTTATAATATGGCTTGGACGAAAACTCTTTATCTTTATAATAAGCTGTGCAATTTGGTTTCAAGTTTATTATGCCAGTACCTAATAATTTTCGCTCTGTTAAGTGGGAGTTACATTCAATGGTAAGTTTGGTAGGTTCCGATTTAACAAATAACCATTTATTGCCTTTAAGCTCTTGCCAAGTGTCTATATGCCCATGAATCAATCTAGTTTCGCATTGCTGAGGTAATTTATCAATAATTTTACATAACATTTCTGTTTCACAGGTGGGCACGTCTTGTACTGAGTATATATCTAGATTATTACATATATATAATTGATTGATAGTTTTAATACACATACTTAACTCGCTAAAGCATACATACGTTATCTTATCTCTACTTATAGCTATATGGTTACAGTGTGGCACAATCATAGCATATGAGTGTGGTTTGTTTATGTCATGTGGAATAGGTACAGAAATAGGTTTGTATAACAGGAATTCGGACTTACTTACTAAAGGGATTTTAATAACAAACACTACTTTATTGTTAATAAAGTAGCACGATAATTGGGCTATGTCAATTAATGTGTGAATATTATCTAAACTTAAGCTAACAGGTAATTCACTATTTCTATTTAAATCTTTAGCACTACGTATCATCTCTTCGTACAGCTGTTTTGGAGTTATGACTGTTGGGTGTATAGAATGACTCTTAGTAAACATTATAGCGTTGACAATATCATCGAGTCTGAAGGACAAGGTCAGTAGGCTAGATAACAATTCTTTATAGATTTCGTTCATTTTGGACTCTACATAGAATTCTTTAGGTATATTTGATATATTATTTAATACTACGGATAAATTTTCAATGGCATTACCTAATCGGGCTTCATTGGTTTTAATAACTTTTAGTGTTTCATTATAATTTCTTAGCGCTGTATCAGTTATTAAAATATTATCTTTAAGAAGAGATGAGAGGTTCTTATCATTATTTTCTAAGTGCTCAATAGCGGCATTATACTTAATCGAGTCATCTTCATCCATTGTACCAATAACATATTTAAAAAGCGAACCAATACCAGCAAACTCAAATCTCTGTCGGGAATTAAATGAGATATAGCACTGTAGTCTTTAAGAATACTATTTAGGCGAGATGTTAAGGGTTGTAAGAAATTATGGCATTTTGAGACATCCAGGTTATTCTGTTGACAAATAAATCTAGCGGTTCCTAAAGCTGTCTTTATGTTATCTATATGAGGTTGAATATATCCGATATCAACTGGTACTAAAATATGGAGATAATTATTGGAGATTTTCAGGGTTCCAACTGGGTCAAAATATATTCCTGTGCTTTCTTTTATGGGTTCTATGAAATCAGCTGTGATAATGGAGATACACGTCGAGATGATCCTGAAATCGTATAATTGAATTCCTTAAAATAATAACTAATTTACTTATGTATGTATCTATGTATGTTACTTATACCTAATTACTAACTAATTACTTGTTTCGGCGAGTTTAATTTCATCGTAATGATGTTTTACGTGCCGGCGGTTTATTAATAGTGTAAGAGTATTATTTCCATTTATATGGATTACCTTATATGGACCTTTCCAAACGGGTGACAAGGCTTTGCGTAATCGTAAGTGATTCTTTACGTACACCATATCACCTATTTTATATTTAACTGGTTTACTATGTTTGTCGTAGTATTGTTTGGAAGAAACCTTTGACTTCAGGATGTTTTCTATGGCTTTCTCCCTAGAGAACCGAAGTCGTTGCTGTAAAATTCTGACGTAATTATTGTACGTGGATTCCAAAGCGGAATCATAGATGGACGAAGGAATAATTGCCTTATGGCCAAACACTAGTTCATAGGGTGTGAAGTTTGTAGTGCAATGAACTGTTGTATTATATGTGAACATTGCTGTGTAAACGTATCTAGGCCAGTTGGTTTGGTTATCGTTTACGAAAGATTTGAGATATTCTTTTAGGGTGGAATGGCTCCTTTCTAGGGCACCTTGTGTTTGGGGATGATAAGGGGTGGACCAGAGTTGTTTAATTTTTAAAAACGTACAAGTTTGTTTGAATAATTCGGCTGTAAAATTTGAACCTTGATCAGTTAAAATAATTTTTGGGATACCGAATTGGGATATAAAGTGAATAAGACATTCTGAAGTTTCTTCCGCGGTAGCATTGGATATAGGATAAGCAGCAGAATATTTAGTCAAATCGTCTTGTAACGTTAGAATAAATTTTAACTTGGCGTTGGAAATTTCGGGTAAAGGACCCACGATATCCAGTGCAACGCGTTCAAAGGGCTGCGTTGATGTCGTGGTAATTTGCATAGGTGCACGGTTAATTTGGCGTAACGCTTTATTGGCTTGACAGGATGTACATTTATGCACATAATTTTCAATATCACTGCGCATATTTCGCCAGTAATATTTTTCTTGGATCCTTTTTAACATTCTGTTAGCGCCTAAATGACCAGATATAGGGATATCGTGATTTTCTCGCAATATTTTGGGAATTTCACTCATCATGGGATACATTATAATATTTTTGTAAATGTTTATGGTCATATTTGTATTATGAAACACGTATAAGAGTATGTTGTATATTTTAATGAAATTATGGCTATCGAATGGATTCCTAAAATCTGTAATGCTGAATTCATTAATCTTTTTAGATGATAAATGATTCTTAAGATTTTTTAGACTTTTAAAGATATCATCGTAAGTAGTTGTATCATAGTGGTAAACTTTAATGAATAAAAAATGATAAGTTATGTTTTCTCTTTCAGATATTAAGAATGAATTAAGAGTTCTCTCTTGAGCAAGGAATTCTTCAGTTTCAGTCATATTACCGATTATTTCAGTAACATAACGGTTTGACTCATCTAAGTCAATTGAGGTAGGTATTACAACGTGTTTGATTTTAGTTTTTAGAAGATTTTCGTTATATTCTAGAATTTTAGTATCAAATGTTACTAATTTATTATTTATAGTTTTCAGGCATTTGGAGTAAGTATCGTCATCATCAGCAACATCGGCAGATGGCGGAGTCGGTATAATAAAATCGTCGGGGAGTTCTAGATCTTCAGGGAGGACAAAGTCATCAGGTAAGTTTAAGCTTTCAGGATTTGACTGAGGTGAAGACTGAATAGGAGGATTTTCGTTGGTAGGTATTTGGTCTGAATTATTAGGAACATTTTCAGGAGTCGTTGTTGACTGATTATAAGGTAGAGTATTATTTGTTTGAACTTCTTCCTGACTTAAAGGGTTCACTGGGTATCGAGAAAGAGCGTCAGCATTGGTGTTTGTTTTGCCCTTTCTATATCGGATTTCGTAATTATATTCTTCTAATTTAAGACGCCACCGGACTAAACGAGACCCAGGGTCTTTACAATTAAAAAGCCAATTCAGAGGTTTATGGTCTGTTACAATTATAAACTGGCGGCCAAATAAGTAGGGGCGGAATGTTTTAGCGCCAAAAATAATAGCAAGGCACTCTTTTTCAGTGACGCTATAATTGCATTCGGCTTTATTGAGTGTTCTAGACGCGAAAGCAATTGGTTGATCTTTGCCGATTACTCCCTGCGATAATATTGCTGAAACGGCGTAGTTGGACGCGTCACAAGTTAAAATAAAGGGTTTAGTAAAGTCAGGATAGATAAGGACTGGTGCAGTTACTAATTTTTCTTTTAATTGTTCAAATGACAGCTGTTGAGCGTTAGTCCAGTTAAAAGGAATATCCTTTTTTAATAGACTAGTAAGGGACTTAGCGTATTTTGAGAACTCAGGAATAAACCTACGATAATAAGATGCTAAGCCTAAAAACGATTTTATATCTTTGGCACATTTTGGTATTGGAAATTCGACAACAGCTTTTATTTTGTCAGGATTAGGTTTAACGCCGTCGCTGCTAATTATGTGACCTAAATAGGCGACTTCTTTCCGCAAAAACTCACATTTGTCTGGTTGGAGTTTTAGTCGGAATGCTCTCAATTTTTCAAAGATAAGGGTGAGTTTTTCGATATGTGTGGGCAAATCGTGTGAATAGATAACAATATCGTCGAGATAGACAAAACAGTGCACGCCTTGTAACCCGGATAAGACTGTATTCATAGTCCTCTGAAAAGTTGCAGGTGCATTTTTCAAGCCAAACGGCATCCGATTGAACTCAAAGTGGCCCTGGGGTACACTGAATGCAGTTTTGGGTGCGTCTTCCGGAGACATCTCGAGTTGGTGGAATCCGGAAGCTAGGTCTAGGGTTGTAAAATATTTACTATTGCCCAGCTGATCCAAAATTTCATTGATTTGGGGAATAGGATAATTTTCACCAATAGTAATATCGTTTAATTTCCTGTAATCTATTACAATTCTCCACCTTTTTTTTCCGGTGGAGTCATCCTTTTTGGGGACGACCCAAATTGGGGATGACCATGGAGATTTTGAAGGTTTAATAATTTGTTGATCAAGCATTTTAGTGATTTGGGACTTAACTTCCTCTTTATGTATTTCTGGAAACCGATAGGATTTTACATTAATCGGTTGTGAAGAAGTAGTTCTTATTTCATGTTGTATTACATCTGTACAAGTTAATTGGTCTCCAGGTAGATGGAATACATCAGCGTACTGATGGCAGACTTCATTAAGGCAAAGTAGTTCTTCTGAGTTTAGATGGGATACTCGTAAAAGATCGGATAACTGACGAGACCTTTCAAGGCTAGTCATATTATTATATTTCATCATATTACATTCAGCAAAGTCAATTGGAAATAAGGTAAGCATAAGGTTAGCATTCAAGTGAATTGGCCTATCGGACACATTAACAATTGTTAAATTTATCCTGTTATTATTTTTTACTTTAACAAGACAATTTGGTACAAGAAGGGAATCTGAAATATGTTGGTCTAGTATAATTCCTTCCTTTAATTCTGGATTTTTCACTGAGCACTCTATAACAGTTTCTACACGAGGTTCAATGATATATGACGGCTCGTCAAAGGATAATTTAAAAGAGTAATTATTTATTTCTAAGGATTCGGTTTGATAATTAATGCGACACTCATATCGGAGGAACAAATCACTACCTAGTATACCATCAAAAGGTAAGTTTATATCGTCGAATATCTGGAAAAGATGGGTTATATTAAAGTTTTCATTAAATTGTAGTTGTAGGTTCAGACACCCTACACTTTTCGTAGCTTCGTTTTTAGAATCTATGCCTTTAATTAGGATGGAACTTTCTTGTAGTTGTAAAGTATTAATTATACATTTCTTTTTCAGGATGCTAATGGACGCTCCAGAATCTATTAAGAAGGTAAGTGGATTTTTATTTACAAGTGTTTGTAATGTAATAGAAGGTAAGTATCTTTTCCTTGTAAGAATTTCGTATATTTTAAGTTCTTTTTCGGGTCGGTTTAGATCTTCCATATGGGGCTGGTTACCCTGCGGCGTGATCTTATTATAGGATAGACCGTGAGTTTGGGGCTGGCTACCCTGTCCGTTGGTCTCATTATTGGATAGACCGTGAGTTTGGGGCTGGTTACCCTGTCCCTTGGTCTTGTTATTGGATAGACCGTGAGTTTGGGGCTGGTTACCCTGTCCCTTGGTCTTGTTATTGGATAGACCGTGAGTTTGGGGCTGGTTACCCTGTCCCTTGGTCTTGTTATTGGATAGACCGTGAGTTTGGGGCTGGTTACCCTGTCCCTTGGTCTTGTTATTGGATAGACCGTGAGTTTGGGGCTGGTTACCCTGTCCCTTGGTCTTGTTATTGGATAGACCGTGAGTTTGGGGCTGGTTACCCTGTCCGTTGGTCTTGTTATTGGATAGACCGTGAGTTTGGGGCTGGTTACCCTGTCCCTTGGTCTTGTTATTGGATAGACCGTGAGTTTGGGGCTGGTTACCCTGTCCGTTGGTCTTATTATTGGATAGACCGTGAGTTTGGGGCTGGTTACCCTGTCCGTTGGTCTTATTATTGGATAGACCGTGAGTTTGGGGCTGGTTACCCTGTCCGTTGGTCTTATTATTATTAGGAGGGACAGTATCGTCTTTAGCACAAGGAGTGTGTCCCGTGCGATACTTATACGGGACGTTTACTAGTTTAAATATTCGTTGGATTGGTCCGATTCGTTTTGACCATTCTCTTCACAATCGTCTGTGAAGTAGGGCATGTAATATCGGAAGGTTTTCAATTCCGATACTGATTTCCGATATTAGATCTCAATATCGGAATTCCGATATTAATATCGGAATTTCGTAATTTAATTAGAAATTGCATATATTTTAATTGCAAACTCCGGATAAGTTAAGTAAATTCTCAAGGGAGTCAAACAGGGCGACCCGTTGTCTCCAAAACTTTTTACTAGCACCCTAGAAGAAGTCTTTAAGACGCTGGCAGCTAAATGGGAGGAAAATGGTATTGTTATCGGCGAAACGAGACTAACCAATCTACGTTTTGCCGATGATATTGTCCTCTTTTCCCCCTCAGCCACAGGACTAGTGCAAATGCTACAAGATCTCAGCAGTGCGAGCCTTGAGGTTGGACTTAAGATGAACATGTCAAAGACCAAGCTCATGACCAACAGTTCCACAAGAAACATACACGTAGGCGGGGAGAACATAGGTACAATATGTCCAGGAATATCTTTACTTGGGCCAAGTAGTCTCTTTCTAGGCAAGGCAAGATAATGAAATTGCGCGCCGAATAGAAAATGCCTGGAAGAGCTACTGGTCCATGAAAGAACATTTCAAGGGTTCCCTACCAATGTCACTGAAGCGCAAGCTAATGGACATGTGTATTCTCCCCATCTTGACCTACGGTGCACAAACTTGGTCTTTGACTATCATCCAAAAGTCCAAACTCAAGATTTGCCAACGTGCTATGGAGCGCAGTATACTTGGTGTTATCGCGTTCGAAACACCACCTTGCGCTCCAAAACACATCATTGACGTGGCTCAAAAGGCTGCCCAGCTAAATTGGGACTGGGCTGGACATGTTTGTCGCATGTCGAACGATCAATGGGCCCCTAGAGCCCAAGATTGGTGCCCCGAAATGGCGAGACGGAGACACGGCAGACCACGAAGACGATGGCGGGATGACCTGGTCAACTTTCTTAAGGATTGGCAAGACGTTGCGCAACATCGCGATAGATGGAAGGAATGGAGGGAGGCCTTTGCCCAGCAGTGGGACAGTACGGGCTAGTTAATTAATTAATTAAAGATACTGAAAGATAATGCTTTTTTAGGTTAATAGTGCATTAAAACCAAAATCAATAAAATTGCATATCCGACATTGTTAATAGGGACAGGCGAATAGGTAAAGTCGGTTATAGCTGTTGCTTGACCCACCTAACTGGCTCACTAGCCAGTTAAGTGAATTGGAAAACAACAATTAGATAATAATTTGTACTTACATCTTTTAAAGCGACGTTGCATCTAGCCACATAAAACACAAACGCGTCTTAACTTACACGGTTCACAAGCGCAGTGATTGACAGGTTATTCTGTTCGTTTGTGCGAATAAGCAAGAAGTGCACGCGCAGGCTAAGCGTGAGCGAGACAAACAATACTATTATAGCTCTTGTATCGCATGCTTAGCAAGCAACCAGAATATAGTTAAGCGTGCTATCGCGCTCGGCGCTACACAAGGAGCTAAAATATAGGTTTAGTTTAAACTCAAATATTTGTCTGATTTGAACGCAAGTTCCGATATTACAATTCCGATATTGAATGCTCCAATATCGGAATTGTAATATCGGAACTAGTGTTCCGAGATTCCGATATTGCGATATTCCGAGATTCCGATATTCATGCCCTACTGTGAAGTTTACACGGCGTCCGGGATTATTGGAGGACGAGGATTGGCCCGGGGTAAACGGTTGTGGACCATTTGAAAATCTTTTATTATTAAACTCACGAAGTTTACAATTTTCCAGCAAGTGTCCTATCTTTTTACAATATCTACAGAAGGGCGAATCTTTATATGAAGTATTGGGTTGGTTGTTACTACTTATAAAAACTTTTGTTTCGGATTTGTTCTTATTTGGAATTTCATTTCTTTTAGAGGTTTCTGTGGGACTGGGCCTATTCAGATGATTACGGTAGGAAAATCGTTGTATTTTCTCTTCGGAAATCGCTGCATTTATAGCATCGTTTAATGTTTTACAATCCCTAGATCTGACGATGTATGCAATTCTAGGAATCAACCCTAATACAAAGGTGTGAAGGGCGAGGTCTTCCATGGCGGCTATTCTGCCAGAGAGTTCACCCCTTTTTGGATTTGATACAGTAACCTCGGTAAGTAACTTCTGTAAACAGGTCTCGACTCGTAAAGAAAATTGGCTAACGGACTCTTGACTGGCTTGCCTACAGTCTTGTAAATCGGTTAACAGATGAGCATAGTGCTTTCTCTCACCAAACTGGTTTTTTAGAAACTCTTTAAGGCAAGACCAATTATTGAACTCTTTGATGGAACACGCACATTCAGCTTTTCCTTCTAACTGACTTAAGATGTATTTGAAAACGACGTCTTCTTGCTCTCCAGTTGCCAGGGATATCGCGCTATCACAATTTCTTATAAACGCTGTTAATCTATCTCTGTTTCCATCAAAGGGTCTTATAAATTTTAAGATTACGTTTAATGATATTTCTTCTTCGATTATTTCTTTTTTTGTATCCGCTTTAGACATTATTACAATTTAGGATAGTGTAAACAAAATAAGAATAAAACAAGGCAAACCCGTAGGATATGGTTTGTATGGTACTTTCGCTTAGCTAAGGTACGTTTGGTAAGATACTAAGAAATGCGTGGGCGCCGGATGGCTACCAGACGCGACAGACTGATAAGGACGACTCGGTTTGAAGATAATAGTCTAATGCTTAGTTATTTTACTAACAATTGAATGACATATTATAAATCTAATAATTAGGAGTACCGCGTAATGTTTTGTAGCGAAAAACACAACACTTGAACGCACAACACACTTTCACTATATAGATTAAATTGGACTTACAGGTTGCAGTAAATCTTCATTTTAGATCAACTGGACGACTGGACACTGAACACTGGACACTGGACGACTGGACACTGAACACTGGACACTGGACGACTGGACGACTGGACACTGAACACTGGACACTGGACGACTGGACGACTGGACGACTGGACGACTGGACGACTGGACGACTGGACGACTGGACTTCGAGGGGCTGACGGCTATCGTCAGGTCGGCGATAGATACCAAGGAGGTTGGGTGCAGCTAGTGCTACCCAACTGCTTAGCACCGCTTACTTCGCAGTGGACCCGGAGCAGCTCGGGACAGGTCGAGTGGACTCGGCCTTTGATGATGGAGATGAGTTCGGGCCGGGGAACTTTTAGAAATACACACTCACTAGACACTTTTATTTATTTTCTTTAGGACACTTTTAGGACACTGGGGATGTCTTATCCCACCGCTGCCACCAAATGTTAGAACAGAAACCACTGAGACCTTTTTAAAAAAGGTTTATTTCACACACACATATAAACTTAGTACAATTATAGGGAAATTGGGGAAAATCGGTATGCGTCCCAACTTTACGAATGTCTAGCCCGAACTAACTGGAGGCCCGCGAACCTGCCATGAGCTAGAGGGGGTTTGTGCTGACTCGGTTACAGTGTCAGCACTTATCAGTACATAGTAGGGATGTAACAGTACGCATCCGTACGCATGCCGCGGCAGCCGTACGCATCCGTACGCATGCCGCGGCAGCCGTACGCATCCGTACGCATGCCGCGGCAGCCGTACGCATCCGTACGCATGCCGCGGCAGCCGTACGCATCCGTACGGCTCCGACGGACGCGATCGACGGAGGTAAAGTTGCATGCAAATATGAACTATAATTACTGTTGATACATTTCGATGTTCTTTACCGCATTGTAAAATGCCGCCCGGCCCGGCCCGATGCGAGCCGGTTGGTCTGAATCTTACCAAAATTACAAGTCCAAGTTAGTGATGGTAATATTAACATAGAAAGTAGATATTAATTGAATAAGTCACATTAGAACTTACCCGGTAATTAACTCATAACCTGAATATCTGAAAGTAATTTTTTTTTCTTATGAAAAATGTTTAAAAATAATCTTCAAATGCTTCAATTACACACAATATCGACGAGAATTTTATAAAACTTTTTAAAAATATCTGATCATACTACTTTTGCTTTGTAAACTTGTGTCTATCTTTAGTTGGTAAAACACAGAGACAAAACACTGCAATTGTCGTCAAAAAACGAACAAACATAAAAGTTCACAGTGTGGTATATTGCACATCCAAAAAGATAGAAACTTACCTTCAAAGAGTCGCCGATATTGCCAACTTGACCTCTGTCGGTAAACTCTTTATTTCATCTCTGGCTGGTACTGTACAATTTATGGTTATAGTACCGTTGTATATTGGGGCGTTTGTCAAAAGAAATGAAATACATTTGTAGGTACCACTGATTTACATCTATGGACATGCCCGAGCAATAAATACGAAAAAAAGCTGCCGCTATGAGACAAAAAATGGCCACGATAGTAACTTCGACTCGTATGAATCAAGTTTTAAAAGAATAAGATTCTTTTTTTATTATAATTGATACTCAAAATGGCGGGAACACGTTCTGACAGGTATTTTTTTTATATTAAGAAGTCAAGGGTGTCTATCTATCCACGCTAAAATTATAAAGGGGTAAACTTTGTTAGTTAGTGAGGTTATAGGGAGTAATCTGATGATCTACTAAACCGTATTTAAAAATTCATTCGCAAATTGGAAGCTACGTTACCACTGAGTCCTATAGGCTATATTTTATTATCAGAAAATTAGGGATCCGTAAGAAAAATCAAGCGGGTGAAGTCACGGGGAGAGTTCTAGTAGGTATTGTATATCTCAATATTGTGTTCAAAACGAGGCCGTTAAAATTGTTGAGTTTTACAAAAAGTATCGCTTTGTATAGCGTCGTCCTTATCACACATACCTGTGTGTGTTACAGTTTTATTCTAAAGCACGTACACGCAATATTTTAAAAGTTAATTTATCTAATAAATATTATATAATTTATTGGATTCCAGTGGATTCCCGTGTCTCATACATGAGATTGCGGTTTCGATACCGGGAAACTACCAATGTGACTTTGTCATATGTACTTTCTAAGTTCATCTTAGCCATCACTGACGTCGGTGGAGGAAAACATCGTGAGAAATCCTGGACTGAACAGCTTGGCTTATTAAATAAAATTTAAAATGTAAACTTAACTAACTTAAGCTAATAGGAAAGTTTTTGGGCGTCATCATATCTTTTAAGTCTCAAAACTCGAAAGACAAAGTTATCTAAGCAGATCCTACTCGAGACAACAGTATGAATAGTTGATAAGAGTGGCGATCTCCACGGATTAACTGTTTGTTAAGTTCATTTCACTTTTGCGATAACGTCTGAGATAAAAGTTACCGATGCAGTTTAGATTGGAGTAAACGATCCTTTTGGACTAGAGGTTTTCTTTTATTTCCTACTAACTGACTCGGCCACGCGTTGCTGTGGCTTGAAGTTAAACATATTGAGGTCAATAATCGAGATAAAAACTATTCTATATTTTAAGTTTGACCAAATTACACACAGTAAGCCATATTTCATAAAAAATGATTGAGTAGTTTAGGAGTCTATCCTGGACAAACAACGTGACGCGTAATTTATACATATTAAAATTTATTCTAAACCAATATTTTACGGAGAAAAGATTTGTATTGTCAAGTAGCAGCCTCGGAGTCAGGATTTGTGATCGGTTGATGGCAATAGGCTCGCCCCTATTACATGGGACTGGAACTGGAGAAATGTTGCTGTACTACTGGGTACACCTCTGCCTTACCCTTCAGGGATTACGGGCGTAATGTTTTGTTATGTTTATAATAGAAAAGTCCTGTAATGTCCAATAAAGACGTGTAATTAACAATTAAATGTAATTGTAATCGACCAATAAACGTAACCCGGATCGAATAAAACGGAGAGTACCCATTCCCACACGAATAAAAAGAAAAAACTCGCAATTTCAGGTGTTTAAAATTCAATTGACGCGTTCAATTTCAGGAAGCAGACTGTAAAGTGGCACTTTTAGTGAGCTCCACTTTTTCAGGACTCAATTTGACTTTGAAATTAGGAATAGATATGCATAGAGGGTGAAACTGAAGCTTAGGGTTCCGTTAATGGCTCCACGCGCGTTTTAAAGAGACGGGGCCCACCAGGGCCAGTGCCTAGTGACAAAAGGTAAAGAGAGCTCGAGGTGTCCGGTGCGAACTGTGACACGTGGACTTTGTATTATATACGTAATTTTTTTTTATTTATTTGACAATCTACACTAATATTATAAAGAGGAAAGATTTGTATTTTTGAGTGTATTTTGTAATAAATAAACTCAAAAACTACTGAACCGATTTGAAAAATTCTTTCACTGTTAGGAAGCTACACTATCCCCGGGCGAAATAGGGTATATACATTTTGAAAAAAATTAGGGATCCGTGAGGAAAATCACGCGAACGAAGTCGCGGGGAGAGTGCTAGTAATTAATATATTATGTAATATTCCTGAAACTTAATAATTTAAATTGAATTGTTATTTAATTACTCGTTAATGAATTAAATGTTTATATGACATATTTGCACACCATATGATTGTTTAATGTTAGAATGTACATAAATGGGCCTCGATAGTTTTAAGTTCTTGATTTGTAGGTACCTACATTCTAGCAAATCAATTAATTTGAATTTGTCATCCAGACCTAAGGATTGACAGTTTATCTCAAGATCACTTCATTTAATTTCACCAAGTTTACATAATCGGCCGGCTAAATATCAAAGTTCCAGGGTGACTGAACTTTCAAACTTGAAATCTATACATATAATAAAACAGTAAAAAAACTGTGTCTGTACATTGAATATATTAAAAAAATAATAATTGAGGGGGGTTTAGAAACAGTAATAGAGCACGAAACCAAAAAAAAAATTCTGTCTGTTTGTCTGTTTGTCTGTGTGTCTGTCTGTTTGTCTGTTTGTTTGTACACGCTAATCTTCGGAACTACTTGACGGATTTGAATATTTTTTTTTTGTTGTGTAGGTATTAAGTCTGGGCAACATATAGGCTATAATTTATCTTGGAAACTTGAACACCTGATGCAGAACCGCAACAGACCAGCTAAACTATAAGAGATACAAAAATGGTACGATAGCAAAAATTGTTTCACGTGATGAGCATTTTTTGCTAAGAGAATAAATTTGAAGATCTGGAACACCTGATGTGAAACTCCAAGAGCCCAGCTACACTATAACATATATAGAGATGACGTCTTAGCAAGAGTTGTTCAGCCTGATGAGCACTCTCTGTTGTCGTTTAAAATTTGAAGATCTGGAACAGCTGATGTGGAACTCCAAGAGCCCAGCTACACTATAACATATATAGAGATGACGTCTTAGCAAGAGTTGTTCAGCCTGATGAGCACTCTCTGTTGTCGTTTAAAATTTGAAGATCTGGAACAGCTGATGTGAAACTCCAAGAGCCCAGCTACACTATAACATATATAGAGATGACGTCTTAGCAAGAGTTGTTCAGCCTGATGAGCACTCTCTGTTGTCGTTTAAAATTTGAAGATCTGGAACAGCTGATGTGGAACTCCAAGAGCCCAGCTACACTATAACAAATATAGGAATGACGTCTTAGCAAGAGTTGTTCAACATGATGAGCACTCTCTGTTGTCGTATAAAATTTGAAGATCTGGAACAGCTGATGTGGAACTCCAAGAGGCCAGCTACACTATAATAAATATAGGAATGACGTCTTAGCAAGAGTTGTTCAACATGATGAGCACTCTCTGTTGTCGTATAAAATTTGAAGATCTGGAACAGCTGATGTGGAACTCCAAGAGCCCAGCTTTATTATAACATATATAGGAATGACGTCTTAGCAAGAGTTGTTCAGCTTAATGAGCACTCTCTGTTGTCGTATAAAATTTGAAGATCTGGAACAGCTGATGTGGAACTCCAAGAGCCCAGCTATAGTAAGAGTTGTTCAGCCTGATGAGCACTCTCTGTTGTCGTATAAAATTTGAAGATCTGGAACAGCTGATGTGGAACTCCAAGAGCCCAGCTACACTATAACTAATATAGGAATGACGCCTTAGCAAGAGTTGTTCAGCCTGATGAGCACACTCTGTTGTCGTATAAAATTTGAAGATCTGGAACAGCTGATGTGGAACTCCAAGAGCCCAGCTATACCATAACATATATAGGAATGACGTCTTAGCAAGAGTCGTTCAGCTTAATGAGCACTCTCTGTTGTCGTATAAATTTGAAGATCTGGAACAGCTGATGTGGAACTCCAAGAGCCCAGTTATACTAAGAGTTGTTTAGGGTGATGAGCACTCTCTGTTGTCGTATAAAATTTGAAGATCTGGAACAGCTCATGTGGAACTCCAAGAGCCCAGCTACATTATAACATATTAAGAATGACGTCTTAGTAAGAGTTGTTCAGCCTGATGAGCACTCTCTGTTGTAGTATAAAATTTGAAGATCTGGAACAGCTGATGTGGAACTCCAAGAGCCCAGCTACACTATAACATATATAGGAATGACGTCTTAGTAAGAGTTGTTCAGCGTGATGAGCACTCTCTGTTGTCGTATAAAATTTGAAGATCTGGAACGACTCTAATCGTCTCGCTCATCCCGTTGTTTTCCTTAGAATTCTACATCAGACGTTTCAGATCTTCGATTTTGACGACCCCGTTGTCGCTGGCATAAGCAACAGGATCCGCGTACGAAGTCGCGGGCAGAAGCTAGTTCATCTAATATTAATTAACTTTAGATTCATGTTTATTCCTTAATTAGTGTTAGTAAAACAGTAAACAAAGATTAAACAACAATTAATTATAACATGTGGGAAGCGGAGTTTTGGGATTTACGATTATAAACGAGAAGAACACACACGTACCATAATTTATTAACTTTAATATGTTTCTGGGAATTTCCAGTAACACCATGTGTCGCGGATGAAGGGTGCTGTGTAAATTATAATTTGGGAAAGATAAACGTTGCCTAATAAACAGTTTAATATTATAATAGACTGTAATTTTAGTTAAATATCGCGAAGAATTTCAGATTTTGTGATAATAATTTAAGTTAATTCATTTATGAATACGTATAAATCCATATGGTTGAGCTACGCTTGCCGTGGTTGGAGAAAGGTGGGGCAAAGTTTGTTCAAAGTGTATTTGTTGAGTTCTTTTTTTTAATATCTAATTTTGTTGTTTTACGTACATACAATAACTTGCACCTACCATATTATCTCTTCACCACCTTTCCTGACTGTTACAGAATGCCTATGGCATTAAGTCCGCCTTTGTACTTTTGTTGCATAAATAAAATAATACCAGCCTATTACTGTCCCACTGTAGGGCAAAGGCCTCTTCTCATACAGAGAATGCATGAGCATGATCACCACGCTTGCTCAAGGCGGATTGGCGATTTCAGACTTATAGTAATTACAAGTCCAGGTTTCCTCACGATGTTTTCCTTCACCGATGTCAGTGATGTCCAAGATAAACATATGAAAGGTTGCATAAAGTATAAATAAATAAGTTTGAAACAAATATGTTGTTAGTTTTCTAGCCCAGTTTTATGCTAGTTTTAGAGCATGTTATATGTAGGATAAAATACATAAAAACAAAACTACAAAACAAAACAACACAAAACAAAAAAACACAAACCAACAAAACCAGGTACAAAACTTGTAATAATTTAACACATCAGCGGAACATTCTCTTAGACAAGCTAGTGCTTGCGGCAAGTCTGTTTTACGTGAAACATAGTTATAACTTAGTAGGTAATTCATATAATAAGGCTGGGCGAGCATGTGGCGCTGCGGCGGGCGCTCGTGTCGCTCCGGGGTAAGCAGAGTTCCAAGAACAACTGCAATTAGCGCAACCGAGTTATAATATGAATCTTGTGGATGCAGTGATAAAAATGTGCTTTAAAACTATGATGAACATTTTTTATGTTTATTTACTGTGTTAGAAAAATGTGAAGTATGGATTAAAGGTGGTAGGTAGTACATTTTTGTGATCGGTGCAAGAATTAAGCTTTAATTAGCATCGACTGCCCTGTTGGTCTGATGGTAAATTTGAAGTAAGGATGAAAAGTGGTCATTTTGTCATTTTTGTGGTCGGTGCAAGAATTATAGCTACTTTAATTAGCATCTACTGCCCTGTCAGCTGGTCCTGTGGTAGCAAACACAACTGCTAAGAATGTAGTCCGGGGTTCGTTTCCCAGGTTGAGCATAGTGCTACTTTTTTATAGAAAAAGAATAGTGTGCTTACATTCATCATGTGATCAAAACTCGATGACAGTCAATTATTATTATATAGGTACTTTGGCACTAATTTAATTACAATTTCAAACAGACGATAAAAGAAACAACCTAACGAAATGGAAATAACTACCTACAGTTTTAAAATAGGATTTCTTCTCTTTCTTACACAACGTGAGCAATTTTATAAAATGTTCCGTAGTGTTGCCAACAGAAGCTCAGAAAAACGTACCAAATTGTACTAAAAATTCTTCTCAAAAAATCCGGCTCCCATTATATTCAAATTAGCGTCACATTTCCATAAATCCTAATTTATGCTGAATAACTTAGCCCAGACCGGGTGGACACACTTGCATTTTAAAATTCTAAATAAAACGGAAATTCAAAGGGATTTAAATTTAATCAGTTTTATATTGAAATATGTCTACGAGCGGCCTTGTAATCACCTAATCACTAACGTCTTTAATGGTTTGTTTCACCACCTACGTTTTAATTTTGACTTTCCCGTTGGTCTCGTGGGGTTTTGATTCCCTATCCAACCTAGTTTTAAGTTTATTAATTTTGATGTAATGCCAATAAACGCGTTTTTCTTTCTTTCTTTCTTATTAAGAAAGATATTACGTTCGTAAGGATTAGTCGTAAGGATATTAAGTTCCAATTTTTGTAAGCAAATTACCTATTTCATACAAATTCTGTTCTATTTTTTAATGTATCTGATCAAAAAGCGGTAGTGGAACAGTTCCTTAATCTTTTCAATAGCACTATGTCACACTGATTGCGACGGAATTGCAGAGCTATAGAACTAGATAGGTCTTGATTGGAAACTATTTTGGACTGAATAACATTGCAGGAAAAGTCTGATTTAATTAAACGGTGAAATCGAGTCTGGATTTGTGCCCGGTTGATGGTGATAAGCTCGCCCATTTTTAGGTACAGTTGGACAAGGAAATTGGTATATAGGCAACTATATCTAAACCCCTTAATTAAGTCTTCGCCTGCGGGAAATAAATAGTATATACCACTTTGACCAGTGCACATTTCGCTTGTATATCACGCTACGAGCTCCCGCCGTTTTAGCTATAACTTGCAACTTCTAAATAGTGTTGTTAATTACGGTTTGTTGTTGTTGTTTGGCATGTTGTTGTTTTTGTTGTTGTTTATTTAATTACTGAAAGATTGTGAGTTGGCTCGTTCTGGTAGAACTAATTTCAAATATAGGACACAACATTTAAAATCATCAACATTATAATTTAAATTATTAAATTGCTTGCTAATTCACTAACTAGCTGTTAATGACCTCTACAACCATGTCGCGCCAACATTTTACAGCGGCGAAGAGTGACAAAGACCCTTCAAACAGAAACATCCCCTAACCAGGCTATAAAACCCTTCAAATAAACGGTATTACTTTACATTTAACAGTTAAAGTAAGCGTTAAAATGAAACTAATTAAATGTAACAACGTTAAGAGCGGTGACGGCTTTATTGTTAAAACTAGCTTATGTCTGTGACTTCGTTCTCGTCAATGTCAGTTTGCATTGGGGTTTTTATGCGCGGAATCCTAATTTTGTTTTTCAAATAAAAGTAATCCTTATAATTTAGCTATTTGCTAGTGAAAGTTTCGAAAATTCAAAATCGGTAAAGGTGTTTCGGAGATAAGCCGGGACAAATAGACAGAAATATTTTTTTTAATAAATTCCGTATAGACATTTAGTAAAAAGCTCTTATTTTGACATTATAAAAATATATTTTAATTTTATTTATTTGTATAGATTCAAAATACAGAACTGCATAAATCAATTTGCAGAAAAATGTTACAGTTCCCGTAACTACCTCTGTTAGCCCATACCATCCCACTGCTGGGCAAATCTTTCCTTTGGCAATTGGAACATGATTGCAGTTTACGGCGTCATCTTCAGACAATTTCCGAAGAGCAATCCAGAGGGACCACTGTAGAATGAAAATTACATGCTGCGATGTCCCAAGAGTCATAGTCTAATATAAATTGAAATTGTAGTAGGGATTTGAAGCAATATTATTTGAGCTGGATAGTTAAATTTGTTTATCATAACTAATGTAATTTGTTGCAAGTTTAAATTGTCTTTATATTTCGATCTAAATCTACACTAATATTATAAAGAGGTAAGATTTGTATTTTTGTGTGTGTGTATGTTTGTAATGAATAAACTCAAAAACTGCTGTGCCGATTTCAAAAAATTTTTCACCATTAGAAAGCTACATTCACCCTGAGTAACATAGGCTAAATTATATTTTCTAAAAAGTTAGGGGTACATAAAGAAAATCACGCGAACGAAGTCGCGGGGAGAGTGCTAGTAAATAATAATATTTTGAGGAATCAAAAGTCAAAATGAACGTTTTTGTTTTGACCATTCAATCTTTTATTTATAATACTGCCTCGTTGGTCTAGTGGTCGCAAAGCGCGAATGCTAAGCATGGGTCTTGAGTTCGATTTCCAGGTCGGGCAAAGTGTTATTGGGTTTATCTCAGTAGCAGCCTCAGAATCTGGGTTTGTGCCCAGTTGATGGCAATAAGCTCGCCCCCTATAACATGGGACTTAAACATAACTGGCGAAATGTAGGTGTACTAATAGGTACACCCCTGCCTAACCCTTCGCGGATTACAGTCGTGATGTTGTGTTATATACATACATACTCATACATAAACTCACGCCTTATTCCCATGGGGGTAGGCAGAAACCACAGAACTCCACCTGCTACGATCCTTACATACTCCTTTCGCCTCATCTATGTTCATACATCTCGTCATACAAGCACGCCGGTTACGAGTACTCCGCATCTGACCTTTCTTAAGAACCTCACCAATAAGGTCAGTGTAAGTCTTCCTAGGGAGACCCCTCGCTGCGTTATATATAATTTATTTATTTTCATGTCTTTTAAATTACACCGATAGTCACAAATCTGTACCGTACTTGCAATGAATACTACTTTAATTACTTGTATCTGCTTCCCAAATGGAATTAAAACGAGAATGTACAGTTTGTAACGGAATTCCAATATTAAATAAAACTCCACGCTCTTTACTATTAAATTTTATTTGGCACTGAATCAGTCGTTGTAAAATGAACCTTATGTTACACAGTTAAGACTCAAAATGGCACTTCGCTGTTTTTAACATTAAAATGCATTGTAAAATGGCACAGTTTCACGTATCACGTTTTTGGTAAATAGTTTTAAGTGAATAAAGTTTATTTGGACTTAAATGTAGATAAAACAATGTTTAATTATAAATGAATATTAAATAAAACGGTTGTATTTAACCATTTACATTTCTCATTAAACTTTTGGCCAGGTATTCGATTTTTATACGAATTACGAGTATAAATGGTGCAGTAAAGACTTATTTCTTTTCCGAACTTGGCTAAAACACTGCCGTGTGTCTAGATCTACAATATCACATACTATATATTATTATTATACTTAGTTACATTTTGAACTCTTTTGAAAACCAAATCTCACTTCGAGTGGTAAGTTCCAAATACTTGACAGATCATATTAGTTCCCAAAAATAAACTTGGCCATAAAATATATTCATCTTGCATCTGTCTGGCAGGATTTCCATCACTTTAAATTGAGCTACAATCAAAAATACACCTTAATCCGTAGGCACAAGGTTAGAATTCACTAAGGCACGGTCTTCTCATGGGGGTGTCTTCTCGGGGCTCGGTGGTGGATTGCAACTCCAGGTTGTACCGACGGTTGTACCATAGGAGGATCATGATGCAGACCAGGCAGAGGATTATAAAGAACACCAACATGAAGAGGAGGTACAGCTGGAAAGAGAAGATGATGAGGTCAGTAAAATGTGTGGAGAATCAATGAATCTACCTTTTATCAACTATGTTGGGGTCGGCTTCTAGTCTAACCGGATTCAACTGAATACCAGTGTTTTATATGGTGCGACTGCCTACCTTATTTCCACAACGTCACTGGGTAATACGAAACCCCTTGGTTAGACTGGTTTGTCAGACTAAGACTAGCTAAGGGAAATTTCTGATTTTCTGAGATTTCACTCAATTGAACTTGAACCGGGAAGTGGAACAAATTAAACTAGTACGATTTGATTAAGCTAATATGGCTACTTTACGGCTTTTTCATAAGACGAGCTCTGTCATCATTATACTGCATTGTCATGCAAATTGCACATTTATGCAAAAATTCAGCGCAATCGAACATCGGGAAGTGGCTTTTCATCCGACGTAAAAAAATGGAGGAGGTTGTCAAGTCGACGCGTTTATTTTTTTTTATGTATGACCACGCATAACTTTTTACGGAGTAGTCCGATTTTGATAATACTTTTTTTATTGGAAAGGGTATACCCCAAAGTTGTTCCCATAATTTTGCGATGATCTGATCATGAGCTTCGAAGATATAGAACGGAACTCCTCATAGGATCATAGCAGAACTGTCATAACAAGTAAAATTGCTTTGTTTGTACGTGTAGTAGATGACTGACTGAAGGAAAAGGGGGAGGCGACAACCGCCTTCAAAAACTACTAAATAAAAGTAACTTTAGTTTTGTTTGTTGTTGTTATGTTGGTACTGCCTTGTAAGATTTGGTTAGCCACAGACACCGGGACTGGTGAAATTAAATAAAAGCTTGTAAAACAAAACATTTCATACTTCATTAAACGTTCATAAAATTAATTAAGCATTGCTATAAGGAACATTCGACCGCTGTTCACCTCACGCGAAAAACAATGTTCAATATTTGACGCAAACTTTTCAACGAATATTGTAAACTACGTTAACAAGAACAACAAACATGGGATACACTGTTTTCTTTTAATTACTGGAGATCCAGCGCCAGTCAATCAATCAATAAATTGGCTAGCGATAGTGTTAAAAGATTTCGACATAGATTTATATTAATAGAATGCAACAAAGTCGCTTTTCGTTTAACAGAAACATTTGACCATTATTTAGAGATTTTTATTAGGAAGTTTTTTATTTTTATTAGGATGATTTTTATTTTTTTTGCTATTGATTGTAATGAAATTGCAACTACGTTTTAAAACTTTTTTAATTAGTATCAAATGAACCGTTTTAAAAAAATGAATAAGTATAATAAATTTTTTAATGCCATTTAGTTTTTTCTTTTTTTTATTCGTTTTTTTTATAATGAAGTCTGTAAATATTGTTAATATTACTTAAATAAATATAATATCTTCTCCACAAATTATTTCTTGATTTAAATATAATAAATGATATCTGGCAAGAACTGAAAATTTTATGGAAAAACGTTTGCCAAGTGAACACAAATATCACATCAAACTAAAAGATTCAGGTGTCCCCTACTTCAGAACTTAAACCTACGAAAAGGTAAACATAAACTTGCCAACTTGACCCGTCCCAACCAAACAACAGATTATAAAAGGCTTCGAAACTTATAAAGGTACACACACTGTTTTCTTTTCATTATCAAATCTGCATATTTATGGCAAGTTAAACCATCCCACTGAGTTTATTATTGAAGTGAGTAAGAAAAACAATGAACTTTTGGGGAACGTAAATATTTCTGAGCTTATAAGGAGCTTAAAGTAACAAAATTTTATGTGATTGGTGAGCACAGGGGCGCCGCATTTTTAAAATTCCCGTGGGTGCTCCAGCTTTTTTAATGACAGACCTAGTGACTACTTATATATATATTTTTGTTAATTAAAAGACAAAAGAAAATACAAGATATTTAGAAAAGATAATTTATTGTATAACTAGCGACCCGCCCCGGCTTTGCACGGGTGCATGTATTATACATATAAACCTTCCTCTTGAATCACTCTACCTATTAAAAAAAACCGCATCAAAATCCGTTGCGTAGTTTTAAAGATCTAAGCATATATAGGGACAGACAGACAGGGAAAGCGACTTTGTTTTATACTATGTAGTGACACAGCAGTTTGACATGTGCACCTGTTAATAAATATCTTATTTATCTTAAAAGATGAGAAAGAGAATTATTTTAGATATTCATAATCATGGGTGCTCGGCACCCACTATTTACCTCTCGTGGGTGCTGGAGCACCCGAGCACCAACGGAGTCGGCGCCCCTGGGTGAGCACCAGTAAGCTTGGCACGTGCGTGCTAACATAAAATATCCATTGGGAGTCAGTATTTAAATTGGAAGCACCAACGACTATCCAATAAAATTTTGGTTCAATTTTATACGACAAGCCTTTCAATTAAACGGACTAATCTCTGGAAGTACCAGTCAGATTGGGAAAAATATATTTTTGTGTATGATAGCCTTAATCGTAAAGGCTTAACAGGCTATTATAACATCACGCTACGACAGGAGCACCAAAGACGTAAATTAAAGCGGGGGAAATAAGCCACACGGGCGAAGTCGAAGGCAGAAGCAAGTTTTTTTTTTTTTTTTTAGTTATATAGTAAATAGATATTTCTAATATAAAAATCTTACAAATATACGTAACTTTTATTCTGCGCGCTGGTACTAGGCTCTCTCATTGAATGTGGAAATAGTATAAAGCAAAACTAAACTGTAAATCGAAAACAAACAACAACAACAACAACAACAACAACAACAATTATTGTCCCACTGCAAAGCAAAGGCCTCATCTCATAGAGAATGCACGAGAATTGATCACCACGCTTGCTCAAGGCGGATTGTCAATTACAGACTTATAATATTAATCATAACTTCAGGTTTCCTCACAATGTTTTCCTTATTTTATTGTTCATGTTATAAACTATTTTACTGAATACCCGTTGATAGAATTAATCTAAAAAGCTCCATCAAATCAAAGCTTCCTTTACACCTTTAAATCAGCAACACAACACTCAATTTGTCACCACATGAATAAAACACGACCAAATATAAAACGACCAGTCGACACCACACATCAAATATCCAATGACCTATTTCACATTGCCGGGTTAACACTGACGTCATGCCATACAAAAACAACTAGCACGCATGCGTAAATAAAAACAATTGAATTAAGAACAAAAATATGCAGAACAAAATAATAATTCGATTTTTGAATAAAAATGAAAATGGAATATTGTTTTTTTTTTAGTTTAGTACAAAAATCTTACCCCGAAATAGGCAAATATGGGATACAAGTGTGACATGGTGTCTTTATAACCACCGATGGGGTACTGAGCTATGGGGGACGGCAATCTGCCAAGTGTTTACGTAACTCACCCCTAGGAATTAACATCGATTGTATTTTTCTCGACTAACTTTTATATTTGCGCAACTCTATCAAAGTCGGGGGGGAAAGTTACGTGAATGTGATTGAGGTTAAGCGATGGAGAATTAGGTCAAGATCTGGATGGGTTGTTGGAGACAATGTTTTTATTACGTCAGTGTCTCGTATTATGATTGATTTCTTTTATCTTTTGATAATGTATTAGGAATTCTTTTGTTCATCTATTTCAATGAATTTATTAAGATTATGCTGAGTAGTAAAAGGGACGAAAATGATAATTCCTATTATTTTATACCTATGTCCCAGTGACCTAGATAATGTTGGACTAGTTTGTAAGGCACAATGATGCGGGTTCAAATTCAACCATTTAGCGACGTAAGTTTTTTGTATGCATCCTTTTGTCACAGACTAAGCTGAATTTTCTCTTAGTTTTCTCTCAAAAAAATAATTTACGTTTAACTAATTCAATGGTCTCAATGTGTTACATTACTATTCAGCAAAAAGAGTTAATTGAAAAGCATAATGGAATAAATTTTATAGTGACATACCTACATTATACAACCAGATCTAAATAACTACCTGCAAACCGTATATTTAGTATGGGAATCGAACCAGCAGCCACTTGCTGAGCTACTCCGCCATCTGTGGCATCAATTATAACCTTTTAAGTTTCTTAGGCTATTTAAAAGGTAGGTTAATTCATACACGTTTAGCAAGAAATAACAAGTGAAGCGCAATAAACAGCTTATTTTTTTTAAAGTTAGTGTTTGTTATGCAAATTGAATAAGCCTGACTTACATGACTTGCAATATTACCATGTTGCAAGTCATGTAAGAAGTAGGGAAAATACAAGATTGTCTAGATTTTGTTTCAGATAAGAATTATAAGGAAGATCAATGTTTTTATGAAGTGTAAAAAAAAAACTCCGACGCCCCGTTTGGGCTCGTGGTTGAAAGCGCAACTGCTGGGTCTTAGGTTGAATTCCCAGGTTGGTCATGTAAAGCTATTGGTCCTGCGCCTGAACTTTCTCGTCGTGACGAATTACCGTCCCACAGGACTATAAGAGTAAGGAAAGAGGAAATGCACTTGTGTTTGCGTACACTCTTATCCATACTTATACAGCATGTAACAAAAACCCTGTCCGATCCTTAAGGGTATTATTCGGCATCGTACTGCGTACACATATACGTAACCATTTAATGGATTTGAGATTATTATTTTTCCCCAGTGAAAAAAAAAGAAGGAAGAAGAAGTAATTAAATTAAAATAAAACATAAAAACTGATCAACGGCAACACTGATCTGACAGGGTTTTTGTTACATAGTGTATTATAAATGCGAAAGTAACTCTGTCTGTCTGTCTGTCTGTTATTTAATACAATTTAAACCAAATGCTATAGGATAATCGTATATTCAATCCGAAAATCACATCAAATACTTTTCCGTCAGCGAGCACGTGCTCCACCCTCTACGATATACAATACAAAACTTTAAGATATTAAGTTTATAGCAATAACATTATCTACCGCCTTCCGCTGTGCGGGTCGGCGTCTATTCTTAGAACCGGGTAAGTTATCCACGAACATATTGGATGTATCTGACGTTACATACGATATTATCTTGAGATACAACTATCTACACGTTTTGTTATTGCGAAACTTGATGTTATGATTCAATGTGCTTGCTTGAAATATATTAAAGAATTGCCGGAAAATATTTTTATTATACATACTAGCTAACCCCCCAGCTTCGGGCGGGTGCAAAATTCAGACAATTCCGGTGAATTAAAAAAAAACATTTTTCATAAAAAGCTTAAATTGTTATTGATATATTAGACGAGTTTTTGAACGACAAAGGATAATAATTTAAACCTAAATATATTATGACGTTTTCATGATTTCTAGCATATTATTAAAATGTAACTTCCTAGGTATACACTTTTAAAATACTCTAAGAATTTGTAAGGTTAAATAAAAAAAAAAAATTGTGTCATTTTTGGCAAAACAAGATCTTTGTATGAAAATATATCTGACGGAGGGGGGTACCTCCAAAGTGTTTTTAAAAGGTGTGACGTCAACATTGCTGACGTCACGATTGTTATTTTCTTGATGACTCATGTTCTGGTCTTCGAAAGAAAACTTCACTCACTGTTTGAATACTTCGCTTATTTAACGGGCAGCGTAATGACGTCACAGAGAGGTCCGTACTGTACGGCGGCTCGAGAGTGAATGCCCTTTGCGTTTTTTTTTTTTTTTTTTTCGGATTGGCATCTCGCAGGTCAACCTATGAGGTTGTCGGCTGCTTAACCGGGCTATCCTGTGGTGCCTTAAAGAAAATTAAGGCCTCCAGCCAGGGCTTAAAATAACTTACAAACTAAGCGACTACACGCTAAGGGCACCCCCTGTGGGGTACGAGCCTCGGCTTAGGGCGTCGCTGGGGGAGGGCAGCAAAGGGACAGGCTGGATCGGATTATTATTATTTAGGGACGAATTTAAAGCTACAGGCTCAGCGTCGCGGGCTGGCACGAGCAAGGGACGGGGCGGAGACGGACAAGGGCGTCGCGACGGACCTCGGCGGCGAGGGCGGAATGACGGCGGTCTGTGTCTGTATTTGCGAACTGTACTAGTTTCTTTGTTACTCTCCTGGAGGAGGGTAATGGCGTCATCGGGGTCGGTCAAAGTATGTCTCGGTCGGCGAGTCTTACTGATGCGGGAGGGAGTGTATCGGGCGGCCGATACGATCAGGGGATTGGAGTGTTTTTCAGCAGTGTCGAAGAAGCGCTTGGCGGTGCGTTTCATGAACTGCTGGATGGTGGGGATTTTGAGATCGAGATGGAGATTCTCGTTGCGAAGGTAGTACGGGGCTCCCGTGGCCTTTCGCAAGAAACGGTTTTGGAGGGTTTGCATCCTATGGAGGTGATATGCCTTTGCGTGTGCGAATACGACACAGGCGTAGGTCATGATGGGACGAATGCACGCTGTGAAAATGCGCAATTTGCACTTGAGTGACAATTTGCTACGTGCATTCAGCATGTGGTGAAGCCTACCGAGAGCAAAAGCGGCGCGCGAGCGCACCGTCTTTATGTGCTCTCCGAAAGTAAGGTGTTGGTCGAGGATCACACCTAGATATTTGGCTCGCTTTTCCCAAGGGATCGGCTTGCCGTACATGGTGATGGGACTGGGAGGGGTGGGGGGTAAGCGCGGTTTGGAAAAGAGGACCGCTTGACTCTTGTCGGGGTTAACCTCGATTCTCCACTTCCGGAACCAAGCGCCCAGGGCGCTTGCGGCGGATTGGAGAGTGCGAGCGATGGATACTGGGTTGCGACCAGTGTAATAGATGGCCGTGTCGTCGGCGAATAGGGCCAGATGGGTCTTGCTACTCTTAGGGATGTCGCTGGTGAACAGCGTAAAAAGGAGTGGGGATAGGACGGAGCCTTGAGGGACTCCTGCGCGTATGGGGTGGGGGGAGGAGAGCGCGCCCTCGATGCGATAGCGGAAGGTGCGATTTGACAGAAAATCTCGTATGATGAGTACGAGGCGATCGGGCACTCCGATCTGGTAGAGCTTATATAATAAGCCGTTGTGCCAGACCTTGTCGAAAGCTTTCGCTATGTCGAAGAAGAGGGCGCCCGTCAAAGAGCCACGTTGAAACCCAACGCTTATGTGCTCGACGATGCGGTGGACTTGTTGGACGCAACAATGGTGGGAACGAAAACCGAATTGTTCGTCCGGGATGAGACTCTTTGCTTCGACATAATCTTTGAGACGCTTATAAATAAGTCTCTCGTAGATTTTGCCAAGAACGTTGAGCAAACTGATGGGACGATAGCTCGAAGGCTCTGACTTGGGTTTACCAGGTTTATGAATGCCGATGACGGTGGCCTCTTTCCACGTCCCGGGGAAGATATTGTTGCTCATGGCGCCATTGAAGATGGCGGTCATAAGCATTATGAGAGGGGCAGGGAGGAGTTTGAAAACCTTGTTGGAGATTCCGTCTGACCCGGGGGCTTTCCGGGGTTTAAGGTTTTTGATGATGTCTTGCACCTCGTCTGGGGTGACGGGGGGTAGAGGATCATCGGGGTCTTCAACTGGTGGGAGGGATGCTCTACGTTCGACTTCGGCGTCGACCTTAGAGAGGTGAGCTTTGTCTACTGGTTGAGAGCTGGGGGTGCATTGGGCCTCTAGGCTGTCAGCCAGACATTCAGCCTTTTCGTCGTTATCGAAAGCGACGCTTTTATCGGGGCGGGTGAGAGGAGGCATGGCAGCCTCGCTAGTGGAACGTAACTTCCTCTGTAACTCCCAGAAGGCTTGGTGGGTGGGCTCCAGTTCGCTAAGCGTCTTGTCCCAGCGGGCGTTACGCAACTCATTTATGCGATTCTTTACAGCACGCTGTAGAGATCGCATGTGAGCTTTGTTTGCGTCGCAGGGAAAAGCGCTATACGCACGGATGGCCGCGTTCTTCTCGGTCATCAGTTCGCGTACATCGTCCGGCAGTTTCCAGCGGTGATCGCTCACCACCGGAACCTCCCTTGAACAGTCGTTCAGGACAGATTGCACGTGTTCTGTGAAGGAGTCGATCGCGCCCGTCGTGTCTGCGATTGAAACTATGTGGTCGGGGATAGAGTCCAGGTGAGGCGACGTGATGGACTTTAAGCTTTCGCTTACTTTCCTCCAGTCGGTTATCACTTGGGTCGGGGGAGGTTGGCTGGGATCAGAGGGACCTGAGCGGGAGGCTAGTTCCATGATGACCGGGCGGTGGTCCGAGTCGAGCTCGTGTAGCGCCTCAATAGAATGTAAGCGGAGATTTACATTCTTGAGGAGTGCTATATCGAGGATATCGGGAAGATGATTGGGGTCGTGGGGAAAGTGAGTGGGAGTCATCGGAGCGATGACGTCAAAGTTGAGGGTGGCACAGAGGTTGAACACGATTCTGCCTCTGGTAGAGGTCGTGTTGCAGTTCCAAGCGGGGTGTTTGGCGTTGAGATCGCCCGCTAGTATAACGGAGTCACTCAGTCCAAGAAGAACGGAAAGATCATTTGTAAGGAGGGACGGGTCCTCAGAGGGCGAAGGAGGGATGTAGGCAGAGATAATAGTAATCGGCTGATGACCAGTCATGCCGAGCCGACAGAGTGAGACCTCGACGCGAGAGAGGGGAGGAGGGTCCATAGGGATGCAGTACAGTTCCTTTCTGTAGTAGATGAGGGTGCCGCCCTTATGGCATCGCGACCTGTCGTTGCGAACTAAGCGATAGTTGGCAATTTTCGGGTCACGGTGGCGGGGCTTTAGGAAGGTTTCCTGTATAAGGAGGATGTCAAGTTGATGATCGCGAAGGAAGGTGGCGATCTCATCACGCTGGCCATTAATGCCATTTGCGTTGAAGAAGCCTAACTTGAGGGAGCGGGGTTTGGTACAACACAGACTTTTCTTATCCATTAGGATTTAGGTCGGTAAAGTTTTTCTAGGACTCGCGTGATTGCGGGGTACGCTTCGAACACTTTACCTATAGCTGTAAGGTCGGCATTGCATGCAATGATTTCCTTTGCCATAGTTACAGCATCCGGGTTGACGTAAATGCTGAAGGCGTCCGTTATGATTTGGACGTGTTCAGCGTTGGGGATGGTGGCCGTGGGGCCGGTGCAGACAGGGAAGGGCGCGGCTGAGGCTGCGGGAGCGGCCTTTGGGGGAGGAACCTTTTTGGGAGCGGGTTGTGGTGTGGGTGCGGGGGCGGCGGGGGCCGACGGCGCTATTGAGGGAGTGGGTTGAGGGGTCGCGAGAGCTGGGAAGGCTCTTTGGTGGTTCAATGTGTTCCACGGGGAGGGCCTTTGAGGGCTGAGTCGCTCGGGCAACTGTGAAGAGGGAATCTTCACCGAGGGGCTTTCCCTTTGCTGACGGGCGTTTGCACGCTTGGTCAGTTTGGGAGAAGAAGACTTTGGGGCCTTTGGGCAGCCACGGTAGTTAGCCGGGTGCCCGGATTGGCCGCATAGCACGCAGCTGGGAGGCTCTGTGCAGAGATCACGTTCCTTGGGACGTGGACAATCGGCAGTGCCATGCTCGCCCAGACACTTTACGCATCTTGGGGTCGCAAAACAGTTGCGCTGTACGTGACCGTACAGTTGGCAACGGTGACATTGGCCAACTACGTTAGCCTTGTAGGGCTTCTCTATGGAGATGCCAGAGAGAGAGCAGACTGATTTCACCTTGAATATAGGGTGATGGCCTTCCGTGGGGTCGCAAACGACCAGAACGGTGTCAAAAGCGGGGCCGCCCCTCGCTTTGTGCAGGCGATGGACTGCTGAGACGGGGACTTTCTGGGAGAGGAGGTCGTTGAGAATGTCCTCAACTGGGATTTCTTTCGGGATGCGTCGGATCACCACTCGGGTGGGCGCTTCCTCGGGAAGGGAGTAAGTATGGAACGAAACGTTCCTTAGTTTTAGGAGACTGGTTAGTTCCCTGTGGTCTTTCGACGTTGGAACTTGAACTTTGATGCCCTGCTGAGTTGCACGGGCATTGGTGTATGTGATCTTACGATCATTGCACCATTTGGACACTTCTGTCCACTTTGCCTTGTCTTGAATGAACAAGGGCGGCGGGGGTTTTAGCTTCTTTTTCGAAGCTAGCGCGGGGTTAGTAGTAAGAGGGCTAGGTGGGCGGCTGGACTCGGAAGTCGAGGCAGCAGAGACGGGGGGACTAGAGGTCGAGGGGGTCGCGGGGGAGGTCGTTGCTACGACCTTTTTGGCCTTGGTTGCCTGAGAGGGAGATTTTCCCTTCTTCCTCTTACCTCCACTGCCGACGACTTGGTAGTCATCGTCAGATGAGGCGGAGGAGGATAGGGAATCCTCAGAGTCGGAGACGGAGGGCGAAAGGTGATCAAGAGGGACAGAGGTGTCCATGCTCTCGGTCGTGTCGAGTTTTGCAGCTGCGACACGCAGCTGCGAGGCGCCCATTGTTTGTGAAACAATGGCGGCGGGAACAATGGCGGCCGGTACACAGTGAGTTTCCGCGTACGGGTTTATTGTCTCGATAGACAATAGCGAAGGAATTTCTAGTGAAGGCATTGATTGTGCCGCCACTGGAATTCCTTTGTCTGCAGTTGGCGGAGACGCGGGGCTCTCGAGTACATCGCTAAAGTTTGCGATGCTTTCCTCAGACGGAGAAGAGTTTTGCTGTAAAGCAGCAAACTTTTTGCCATATTTGGCAATGAAGTCCGGGTCCTTGAAGAGGACTTCCTTTACGAACGCAACGATAATTGCGTCCGACATTATCGAAGAGGGAGGGAGGGTTTTGGACAGGGAATCGCGGGAGAGTTTATTAGAAACTCTAAAGGGGAGCCTAACTTAACCCTAATTGCCTATCTCCCCGGGTGGATGGGCCCGGGGATGTGTGACCCTCCCTGCCGGGTGTAGGCAGGGAGGTGAGTACCTAATGGTGAGCCCTAAGCTTGTAAACCCGTCGCCAGTCTTATTGTGCGAACGGGGCCCTGACCAGTCTAGTGCGAAGGGTGTAGACACGCCCGACCGACACTAGGTGTGTTGCTGTGAACGAAGTCAGAGACTAGGCACGACTAGGAGATCCCCCAAGGCCGAGACACTAGCTCCCGTCTCCAATTGACTGCCTCACCCTGAAGGGGATTGGCGGGTGTGATTGGGGCAACACCCCCTCGGCTTCGTTGGCACCGTAAGGTATCCACCGAGGACCACGAAACTGTGGTTTTAACCCTGAAGGGGCCAAGTGGAGCTAACACAACAAAACGCGGGTTAAAGAAATAAGATAATCGTCCGCTACCTTGAAAAAGGCGGCTTCGGATTTAAAAGGTTGTAGTCTGCTGACTACAGGAGTCGTCGCGGCGAGCGCAACGAGAATCGTGACGTGAGCGAGCGCGGAGCGAGGTGCAGCACGTCCGTTCGCGGCGAGCGTCGGGCGGAGAGTGCCCTTTGCGTTCAAAGTGCGGCCGTATTTATAGGGCTCGGCGCACGTGCACGTGTTTTCAAGTTTAGAGGTTAAGTATTGGAATTACAATAACCAATAATGACCTGCAGTTTAACGTTATTTTTAAATCACAATAAGCTCGCAGTAATTAACTGACTATTTATGAACTAATTTTAGGACAATCAAATGACAACTGTCGTAGTTGCGCCGACACGGCCATTCTGACAGGCGGTGCGTGCTCTGCACCAGCCTCGTTGCTTCTCTCGCTCGTAGATTGTTGTAGATTTAGTAGATTGTTGTAGATCTCGTAGATTGTTGTAGATCCGTAGATAGTTGTAGATCCGTAGATTGTTGTAGATCTCGTAGATTGTTGTAGATCCGTAGATTGTTGTAGATCCGTAGATTGTTGTAGATCCGTAGATTGTTGTAGATCTCGTAGATTGTTGTTGATCTCGTAGATTGTTGTTGATCTCGTAGATTGTTGTTGATCTCGTAGATTGTTGTTGATCTCGTACATTGTTGTAGATTGTTGTAGATCTCGTAGATTGTTGTAGATCTCTTAGATTCTCGTTGACCTGTAATAATGGAAATAACCTCCTCTGAGTAGAGCATCTGTAAGCAATTTGGTTGCTTTATCTTTTGGGAATATTAATGTTTATAAGGTTAGTTGGTACTCGGAGAGTTTTGGAGGGTTCTCGGCGGTTCTCGTAGAAATGGGACTTATGTATTGACTTTGTTTTTATTATTTGTTTCGACCATCCATCACGTCTATACACATTTTGTTTCTCGGAGATTGCCTCGTAGAAAATGGGAAGGTTATTATGTTGCTGTGCTCTGGGCGGTCCTGTGCGCCGTGGTACACAGAGGCTCTATTGGGAAGATGAATAAGGTCGATGCTGTGTTATGCACAGGGGTCCTAAATGGTAAAGGATAAAGTAAGAGTTCTCGGAGGGTCTCGTAGAAATGGGAAGATTATTATGATGCTGTGCTCTGGGCGGTCCTGTGCGCCGTGGTACACAGAGGCTCTATTGGGAAGATGAACAAGGTCGATGCTGTGCTATGCACAGGGGTTCTAAATGGTAAAGGATAAAGTAATTATTATGAGCTCTCGGAGGGTCTCGTAGAGTTCTCGTAGACCGTGTTTGTATGCTACACGCATTTTACACGTTTTTGTTATTAAATGCAAATGTCTCCACGCATACTTGCATTTTCAATTAAAGTTTGTTGTTGTTGGTTGTTGTTCGTTGTTGTTGTTGTGCATTGTTGTTGTTTATTGTTGTTGTGCATTGTTGTTGTTGTTTGTTGTTGTTGTGCATTGTTGTTGTTGTTGTTGTTGGTTGGTTCCATTTGGTACGTCACATCAGGTGGTGAACGAGCTGATGAGGAAGCGGTTTGGGTAGGAGCTTCTTGCAATCCCACTTCTGATGACGGAGGGGGGTACCTCCAAAGTGTTTTTAAAAGGTGTGACGTCAACATTGCTGACGTCACGATTGTTATTTTCTTGATGACTCATGTTCTGGTCTTCGAAAGAAAACTTCACTCACTGTTTGAATACTTCGCTTATTTAACGGGCAGCGTAATGACGTCACAGAGAGGTCCGTACTGTACGGCGGCTCGAGAGTGAATGCCCATTGCGTTCAAAGTGCGGCCGTATTTATAGGGCTCGGCGCACGTGCACGTGTTTTCAAGTTTAGAGGTTAAGTATTGGAATTACAATAACCAATAATGACCTGCAGTTTAACGTTATTTTTAAATCACAATAAGCTCGCAGTAATTAACTGACTATTTATGAACTAATTTTAGGACAATCAAATGACAACTGTCGTAGTTGCGCCGACATATCTAATAAATGATTTCTTTTTCTTATTCATATTCAGATTTATGTAAAACAAATGCTTATATTCTATTCAAATGCAAATATACCTAGTATTTACTAAGTAAACAGTACCTTATCTTCTAGATATTTTTTTTATTACTAGTCTAGTAATAAAATAGAATATCTAAATGTAAATAGATAAAACCAATTCACCTTAGTTTTCTGTTTTATGATGAAAAGTCGAGCCCAAAATGGCGGGTGTCGTAAATCACGCGGTGAACCGATATTTACGAGCCACGCATTCTTCTCTTTGTTTTATATTCTGTTATTCATAAGTAGATGGGCACCAAAAATAGTGCCATCTTAGAACTTAGCTTAGTTTTATGTTCTAGGTTGACAGAAGCAACGGAGCTTTTTGTGAAGGAGACAGTGTCATCGTCTACCTCCTTATCTACTTCTGACGAGCAGCGTTGCTGTGTTCCAATTTGAAGAGTACGGTGGTCAGTGTAACAACATGAACATTTAAGGTATTTTCAACTTTGTCTCAGGGATCAATGTACCTATGATGCCTTTGGCATTGTAAAAGAGATTCTTTCTTCACTTATTGATTTATTGGCTTTGATTCTGCTTATTTATTTAACTTGATTTTATTAATTTATTTTGATTGTAATTGAATTTGACATTCTGTATTGTGGGTGTGGTAACAACGGTTGTTTTGCGTGCATTACGCACTACAACAGTAATTTTTCACACAAAAAAGATCGTTTCCGAGCAAATATGTTATACTAGTTAGTTTGATGAGCAGTTGTATGTGTAATTAACGGAAATGTTGTGTGCCTTTTTACGATTTTCGTGATTTTCTTTATGGTGTGAGGAAACCACCATAAAGAAAATCACGCAAACGAAGTCGCGGGGAGAGTGTTAGTCTAAGTATATGACCATTTAATAACAGGTTCGATTCCGAGTTAATGATTTAATGTCTTAATTTATATACTGCGTGACTTGTTCACTTCAGCGTACATCATTACTTCCAAGACCTGGATATTTGTCGCAGACACACAGCAGCGACAGTCTTCCAGTACATCGTCTGAAGGGGTCATAAATTCCAATTTGAGACGTACAGATATTTACGAGCGTTCTGGTATATTTCTAATTTGTCTTATTTCTTGTTACCACCGCACCTGACCTTGTTACACAGAATAACATTTATTGTCTTATAGAAAAGAATCTTGATCCTTAACAGTGCAAGTTCTCACTGTCTGCAGATCCTGAATTGTCTGACACTCGCGACATACTATAGTTAGTTTAATGTAAGTACATATTTTAATTAATGTAATGTAATGTAATTTATTTAATTCACTTTATTTTATTATTATGATTATTTTTATTTTTAAAATTAGTGGTTATGCATATGGGAATAATCTCCTGAAATAAATGATTATTATTATTATTATTATACCATCTCCCAATATCTGACACTTGTGTCATACTTGTTTGACATTTGCAACACAATAATAGTTTGACACTCTGACGGTACATCTGTGAGTGACAAACAATCGCGAAATTCTATTTTCAAGTATCTGACATTCGCGAAACTCGATTTTGACACTTGCTACACTTGCGTCACTCTATTTCTGAGTACACTTGTGACACTTGGAGTCTGATACTTACGATTGCTCCGTTTTCGAGTACCCGATACTCGCGACACTTCATCTTCTAATAACTCACACTCCCGACACCCCATTTTCGACTATCTGACACTTGTGACACTTTATCTCAGAGTAAAGTTTTCGTTTTGACGTCACTTCCACTAGTTATACAAGAAAGATAACATTTTTCTTCGGTTATAAAAAACCAAATCTTCTGTTTCAAACTTACAAGACTTACAAAGGTACAAAATATACATTATAATATGGGATTAGAGTTACCTTTCTTGTTTTTTATTCAGATAAAAATCCGCAACTTAATCCGCAATTTATTTTCCTGTTACTCACTGTTTAAGATTATTTATTTATTTATTAAGGTTTGCCAACAGTTTTTGTATTCATTAAATCTTAAGTATAATTAGTATTAAATATTTGGAAAAACTAAACACTTCTGGAACTAGGATTATTTAACTAAGATTACAGTAATTTACATCCGTTTCATTAAGTAAATAATGGTCAAAGTCGTGGCTTCCACAGTAACCATCGAAATCCCGCGGTTCCGCCTGACGACACGCCCGTATGAAGCACTTGAGCCGTGAATGTGGGACAGACAAACAAACGCTTTGTGTGCATAATATTATTGAGGATGGGTGCGCAAAGGTCCTCTGGCAAACAAGCTGCACTATAAATAACGCACCGTAATGGCTCTTTATGTGTAACGACTATGAATGTGAATGCCAGGGGTGAAATGGATGCTAGCGTGAGGTTTGATTCTACGTTAGAACAAAATTATTATTGTATTCAGTTTTTATTTAATTTCTGTAGTAGAGGCACCGATTTGATTTTTAATTGATAACCTGTTACTAGTATTAAGTATTATGATTTACGACCCTAATATATAGGTTGACATTTTTCTACGTGTATTAAAAGAAAAAACTGTTGTAAAAATCTATAATTTTGACCTTGTATACCTACAAGGTCAAAATTACTGTACTTTTGTATGATGATAAATTATATTTTGAATAGGCGACTAATAATTTCAATACTGGCATTAATGACATTAACGGGCAAGTATCAAAACGAGATTTTCAAATCGTATGTTCTTTCAAAGTTTATCTCAACCAAGTCTGAAATTGCCAATCCGCTTTGAGTAAGCTCGGCGATCAATGCTGCCTTCTGCCTTGTCTATAAGAGAAGACGCCTTTGCCCTACAGTGGGACAATAATAGGCTTTACATTACCCATATGTAGTTCGAGGCCAAAACCGAGCCAACTCGCAGAGGCCCCTTAGATAGCTTTAAGATCAAATGAAAATCCAACCTACAATTATCCCTGTATGCGTCATGCAATTTCAATCAAGGGCGACGCCCGGTTAGTGCGATATGGAAACAAAGGATATGACTATGGTTTTGGGTGGCTTAAGTGGACTTGTCATCTAGACTAGACTATGGAAGGACTATGGCTGCTGCCTGATCAATATTTGTATGAAAATTTCAACGGTTGTCTAAGGCGATTAACACACGGCACCGCGCACCGCCGCGGAGAGCGGTGGCGGTAAAGCGGATTGCACCGCTCGAACGCGCGGTCGGGGGGTGTACGTGTGTTAGGCATCAACGGATTTCATACAGGCCAATGCGACATGAGATCCACTTCACCGCCAACCGCGGCGACGCGCGGTGCCGTGTGTTAATCGCCTAGTCCATAGTAAAAAGTGCTTGTCCCTACCGTGTATTATGTAGATTTAGATAAAATATAAGGCGGGCTTGTTTTGAAAAAACCCCGATATCGGTTATCGTCACGATTGAGCGGCTATTACGAATGAATGAATTTCATATCAGCAGTCGTACTCAAACATATTGAATACAAACAATATGTTATACGCACGTTTTCCCATTGATTCAAGATGGCGACTGTTACAGAAAATAAAACCAAAAACATTCAGCTACACGACATGAAATCGGTTACGTTTCACCGCAAAAATTAATCCCCACATTAAGCTATAAATCAAAGAGCTATGAATTATTGCCCCGTACGTGTTGTGCAATGAATAAATCGTGTGTTAGTGTGTGTGAATTATGATTAATGACTTGTAAAAGGTGTCTACAGTTGTCCTACTTTTACAATTTGAAGGCGTGTGCGACGATTAACATTTAATATTATTACATGTGCGGTCTGTGGGCGTAGCACGAGTACGCTGACATAGAAGTGTTCGATTTTCGAATTGGAAATGCTACCATTCGTCGACAATTTTATTTATTTTGTTCGAAAAGCTCTATTCTCACATTTATATGAATAAGGTTTTTAAAGTAAATAAATATTATGTCGATGATGACATAACATTTATTTACTTTAAAGGCTTTCAATCATATCACTCCTCGAACGTAGGCCTGCCCCAAAGAGCGCCAACCATCCTGGTGGCAACCTTCTTTAAATCGTCGGTCCACCGTGCAGCAAGGCGTCCTACACTACGTTTGCCTAATCGTGGTCTCCACTCTAACACGTGTCTGCTCCACCGACCGTCTGTCCGTCTGCAGACATGGCCGGCCCACTTCCACTTCAGCGTACTAAGTAATTTTGCGAGCAATGTCGGTGACTTTTTTAGTTCTCTGGCGGATGACTTCATTGCGAATTCTGTCCATCAGAGAAACTCCGAGCATTACCCATTAAATATTATGTACGAAACGAATTCCAGGTACATTCGCTGAAAGGTCATTGTTTTTCTTTTTTTAGACGTATTAAGAACTGTATTAAGACTTCAAATAGTTTGCTATTGTACATCGATTACCTGTATAAACGAAATTATAAGGAAGAAAATCATGCATTTATTAACAATTCAAAAGCCGTGATTTTTATTTGTGTAAGTATTAAACTAATTCACTAATATTTTTTTAAGGATCTCCATAAAACAAATAAAGTAACTAATCTGTCATGTAAAAACAACATTGTTGCTTGTGAAAACATTTTCATCCTGCAACTAGCCACAGAACTAATACATTTTGATTGACCGTAACTTAGCAATTAGCATCATCAATTGCTACGGCGTAGCTCATACCGCTACGCGAGCTACGCACGGCTGTCCCTCGCTACGCGGTGTGCGTGTGGTACGAGTGATCTTTTTTAAAAGTTCATTTGATCCGGTTTAAAAAAAGATAAGTAATTGTGCATAACTGTTGAAACATGATGGTAAAGTGAAAAAACTGTTAAACCTGAAGTAAAAAAGTTATGGTGAAAAAACTAGATCACTCAATCTGCCCGTTTGAAGAAAATGTCATAACACGTATCTCAGAACATACCACCTTCGCGGTTTTAAATTTCATCTCAAAAAACTGTAGATAACATATCAAAGCTAGTAATAATTACTCGTTTCATTGGAATGTCGCGTCACAAAGTTATAACGCTTAATGTGGATCACTCAATCCACACATGTGGCGGTCTGAGTGATCTTTGATTGACCGCCTTAGACTAAATAAGTACATAATATTTCTTTTGAATATTATACATAAGCTTGAAGATAAATTGTTGAAACATAAATCGTGACTACCTATTAGTTCAAGAGCTAATGAAAGTTGAAAATTTGATTAACTGCAGACCTGAGTGATCTTATATTTACGAAATCCAAACTCGTAGCCAAACGGAGCTTACATTCATAACTGCTAATGAAACTGTTAAAACTTTTGATACATCATCTGCTTATCTACGTATTATACTTTAAGAGTTATCGCATATTTTACATTCTCAAGGAAAAAAATTGTAGGGTGTCCAAACGTTTGCGGCAATTACGGCGACCCATCATAAACTAGTAGCTGAAGAGACTACTAAAGTGGGACATGGATGACGGAAAGTACTCGTACCGCATAGTCCGGGAGCCGTCGCTTCGGTTGCCACCATTTTGGATACCATCGACAGCACATTTAGGAGGAGTGCCTAGCTTGGGCAGCGCAGCTCCGTGACCTTGTCGCGACGGTCGGTGCTGCATATAACCTCTCGCTTCCGGTCGTGTTACAATCCATGGTCGAGGCATAGTCGTGGGACAACGTCGTCGTCTCTTTGCAAGGAAGTGACATAGAATTTGGCGCGGGATCCGTTCCCGGACGGAACAAATAAGTAATTGTATTGCCTACAGATAGTTGTTCCGGGTCTGGCTGTTTGTTTAAGTGAGTTTATACACGTGAACTATGCAAACGCACCCACGATCGCGGATATACACGATATCGGGTACATATTGGACTATCGGAACTTTAGTAAACTTTTGTACCTTTGATAAATACCATCAGTTTTTATTCTTCGCGCTCTATAGCGCAAGTAGTGGCGGGGATAAGATTTGTACAGTAAAATGTTAGTATTAGTTTTTGAAAGGATTTAAAGTTTGTTTGAAAGGATTTGAGGAGTGAATGGTGCTATACATGCGGTTGTGACCAACCAGTCCATGCCCAAAAAGGCTCGACTGGCTGTTCACAATGGTGTGCTGGTGCCTACGCTTATGTATGGAAGTGAATGTTGGGTATGGCAAACGAGGCATGAGAGTAGGATTAATGCTGTGGAAATGCGTTCCTTGCGGAGTATGTGTGGTGTAACTTTGAACGATAGAGTGAGGAATGAGGTTAAACGAGACCGTTTCGGATTAAAAGAGGATGTAGTGACAAAGATAGAAAAGGGTATGCTTAGATGGTTCGGTCATGTTGAGAGGATGAGTGAAAGACGTTTAACAAAAGGTAGCAGAGGTGGATATGGCAGAGGTAAGTGGAAACGCAGGGAGGGGTCGCCCTAGGAAGACCTACACTGACCTTATTGGTGAGGTTCTTCAGAAAGGTCAGGTGCGGAGTATACTCGTAACCGGCGTGCTTGTATGACGAGATGTATGAACGTAGATGAGGCGAAAGTATTTTGTAAGGATCGTAGCAGGTGGCGTTCTGTGGTTTCTGCCTACCCCCATGGGAAAAAGGCATGAGTTTATGTGTGTGTGAAAGGATTAAAAGTTTAATTATTTTGCTTAGAGTTTTAGCTAGTGCGATACTCGTAAGAATATGGAAAGTTTAGATATTAATTATAAGGATAGTAGGAAATAACACTTGTGTACCTAATTTGTTTCTAGTTAGAAAATGTTACTTATGAGAATTTGTGCAAACATGTGTATATTGTATCCTATTAGAATAATGTTTGCATAATTCCATACGATACCAATTTGAAAAAGCAAGTATAATACTAATTAGAAAGGTTTTTTAAGAAACATTGTGTCACAGTGTTATAATTACGTAACTTGAAAATAAGATTTTTTGTTTAGCAAGGAACATTAAATATTTTTATTGTGTATTATAAAGACTGTTTAGAAACTAAGTTTCCAACAAGAATTGTGAAAATCCAGTAAAAATTGTGGAAGTTATAACCAATTTTAGAAAGTGAAATTGTTGAAAGGGCGAGGGCATGGGAGACCGTCCCCGGACTACGGTTGGCCGTGGACCAAGCCCCGTAGACCGCCACTAGTACAGTTATCAAGGCTGTCATATCGTTGCCGTTATTTCTAGCCTCCTGATTCAACATTTGTTTAGTAACCAGAGCTATAATGAAAAGGGGACCGAAACTACAGGTTACAATTGAAAAGCAAATTAAATTATTTATTATCTGCAGCACCGACCGTCGCGACAAGGTCACGGAGCTGCGCTGCCAAAGCTAGGCACTCCTCCTAAATGTGCTGTCGATGGTATCCAAAATGGTGGCAACCGAAGCGTCGGCTCCCGGACTATGCGGTACGAGTACTTTCCGTCATCCATGTCCGTCTTTAGTAGTCTCTTCAGCTACTAGTTTATGATGGGTCGCCATAATTGCCGCAAACGTTTGGACACCCTACAAATTTTTTCCTTGAGAATGTAAAATATGCGATAACTCTTAAAGTATAATACGTAGATAAGCAGATGATGTATCAAAAGTTTTAACAGTTTCATTAGCAGTTATGAATGTAAGCTCCGTTTGGCTACGAGTTTAGATTTCGTAAATATAAGATCACTCAGGTCTGCAGTTTATCAAATTTTCAACTTTCATTAGCTCTTGAACTAATAGGTATTTAGTCACGATTTATGTTTCAACAATTTATCTTCAAGCTTATGTATAATATTCAAAAGAAATATTACGTACTTATTTAGTCTAAGGCGGTCAATCAAAGATCACTCAGACCGCCACATGTGTGGATTGAGTGATCCACATTAAGCGTTATAACTTTGTGACGCGACATTCCAATGAAACGAGTAATTATTACTAGCTTTGATATGTTATCTACAGTTTTTTGAGATGAAATTTAAAACCGCGAAGGTGGTATGTTCTGAGATACGTGTTATGACATTTTCTTCAAACGGGCAGATTGAGTGATCTAGTTTTTTCACCATAACTTTTTTACTTCAGGTTTAACAGTTTTTTCACTTTACCATCATGTTTCAACAGTTATGCACAATTACTTATCTTTTTTTAAACCGGATCAAATGAACTTTTAAAAAAGATCACTCGTACCACACGCACACCGCTACGCGTGGTATGCGTCGCGCTAAGTTAAACCTCATCTTGCTAACAACAATATTAAAACTTGTATGTGGTAACAACATTATTACACAAGTAACCTTGTAACCCCCTTTAATTTTTAACTTTATTATTTTTTATTATTTATTGGTAGATGTAGCTGCAATAAAAACACACATTCTGTTAAATTGCAACACTATAGCTATTACGGTTCATGTGTTACAGCTCGCTGGCAGACAGACGAACAGCGGAGGCTTAGTCATAGGTCCCGTTAGCACTCTTCGGGTACGAAACCCTTAGAAGTATATTAATTGATAAATTATATCCAGTACTAAATGAATAAATAAATAAAAAAAATATATTAATTAATTAATTGTTAAATGTTCAGACAGTTGTTAACCAAATGGATTTCTGTGTGTACTTACACAGTCATGTGACAACGTGATCCATTAAGACATTGGATATAACTGGATTAAACCGGTTTTAACTAACTATGTGGCTACATTAAGGCTATCACACACAGTCCAGACTTTAGCACTTTAGAATGTCAGTGTGGCACTTTACCTTAATATGTCGTGCATTGTTAAGTGCATTTCATATGAGTAGACTAGTTTATGCCCGCGAATCCGTCCGCGTGAATGTCCTTTTTCTGCGAGGTTTTATTTTTAGCTTAAGTTACCCCTTATTACATCAGCTATCTGCCAGTGAAAGTCCCGTCAAAATCGGTCCAGCCGTTCCAGAGATTAGCCGGAACAAACAGACAGACAGATAGACAAAAAATGTAAAGAATGTTATTTTGGTATATACATTCATATGCATGTAGTAAAAAGCTGTTATTTTAATATTACAAACAGAAACTTCAATTTTATTTATTTGTATAGATATAGATGTATAGATTATATGCTATCTTAGAGTATTAAGGCGCAATTTAATTAAAAAAACCGGCCAAGTGCGAGTCAGACTCGCGCACCGAGGGTTCCGTACACAAACTCCTCCGAAATGGCTGAACCAATTTGCATGAAATTTTGTGTGCATATCGGGTAGGTCTGAGAATCGGCCAAAATCTATTTTTTTATTTTTTTTTGTTAATCGCATAACAACGTTTGCTGGGTCAGCAAGTCTAATATATAAAATTCTCGTGTTGCGGTGTTTGTTTCCAAACTCCTCCGAAACGGCTGAACCGATTTGCATGAAATTTTGTGTGCATATCGGGTAGGTCTGAGAATCGGCCAACATCTGTTTTTTTTTTTAATCGCTGAACAACGTTTGCTGGGTCAGCTAGTAAGTTTATGATTATTAAAAAAAATATACTATGTGATGTAACTAAAAATTTAAGATTTTCGGAATTTTTCCTATATGTGTACTTTATAACGTTGCTTCATGCCAAATTTCAAGATTCCAGGTCGTCTGGAAGTATCCTTTAGGTTTTGATTCCCTTGCGAGTAGTTGCGAGTTTCAAAATATGCGGCTTTAATTGCTGTATCTTTTGATTGCGTTGACGTAGAAGTTTGATTTTGTTACAGCTTAAAGATATTATAGACTTGAGTATTTGTTAAGAATTTCAATATAATACCACTACGCGTTCATGAGTAAAGGGGTAATAAGTTTAAAATTATTAAAAATATTTTTATTATATGATGTAACTAAAAATTTATGCTTTTCGCAATTTTTCCTTTATCTGTGTTATAAGACGTTGCTTCGTACCAAATTTCAAGATTCTGAGTTCACGGGAAGTACCCTGTAGGTTTTGATTCCCTTGCGAGTAGTGGCGAGTTTCAAAATATGCGGTTTTAATTCCTGTTTCTTTTGATTGCGTTGACATAGAAGTTTGATTTTGTTACAGCTTAAAGGTATTATAGATTTGAGTATTTGATATGAATTTCAATATAATACCACTACGCGTTCATGAGGAAAGGGGTAGTAAGTTTAAAATTATTAAAAATATTTTTATTATATGATGTAACTAAAAATTTATACTTTTCGCAATTTTTCCTATATCTCTGCTATAAGACGTTGCTTCATACCAAATTTCAAGATTCTGAGTTCACGGGAAGTACCCTGTAGGTTTTGATTCCCTTGCGAGTGTCGAAAATTTGCGGCATAAACGGGAGTATCTTTTGATCGCGTTGACTTAGAAGTTTGATTTTTTCACAGCTCCAAGAGACCATAGACTTGAGTATTTGATATGAATTTCAGCTTGATACCTCCACGCGTTCCTGAGAAAAAAGGTCTTGACAGACAGACAGACAGACAGACAGACAGACAGACGGACAACAAAGTGATCCTATAAGGGTTCCGTTTTTACCTTTTGAGGTACGGAACCCTAAAAACGACCTCATGCCCGCGACTCTGCTCGCGTAAATGTAAGTTACTACGGGGATTTACTTTTCTAAAGTAAAACAAGCCTAAGTTACTCTTTATAACGTCAGCTTTTGCCAGTGAACATTGGTAGCCATTTCGGAGATTAGCTAGAACAAACAGACAGAAAGACAGACAAATAACTTAAAAATTGTTTTTATTTTGTTAATGCCGTGTAAAAATTCGTATTTATTTTGTAAAAAGCTGTTGTTTTGACATTACAAACAGACGCTTTAATTTTATTTATTTGTATAGATTACATGGTGATAGTTAGAAATTTTGTATTAATTTGGGAAAATAAATGATAAAGACTAAAAAAGTTCACAATTCCCAGGCCATTCTTAACAGGACGTAATAATATATACTGGAATAAATAAAGTTTAACAATGGAAACAGAAAATGTATTATTAAATGTACGAGTATTATTCTGAGACGTAAGTATCGTAAATATCATACATTTTATTTAGTATTAAGTATTTAATAATATTCACAGCAGGGTCGGCGCAGTGGCTGAGTAATGGGTTGCTGCACTGCGTGTCATGGGTTCGATTCTCGCACAAAACAAATAGGTAGTTGTTCCGGTTCTGGTTGTATGTGTTCAGGGTTAGAAATCCCAAATTTAAAAAAAAAGAAAGAAAAGGAAAGAACCAATCCTTCGCTCAATTCTACGAAAAATATAATGATACAATATTAATACTAATCTCTTGAGACGGCTTCAAGAGCAACAAAATAAGGATCTTAATATTTTTGCGGATCCCAAGTTTACCGGAAATAATCAGATTTTAGTAAGCAAAGAACATAATAACCTAGATAAAAACTAACTCAAACCTCATGCTAACTCGAGCGACCGCTTGCATAAAATATACACAATATTCATATTAATATGTACAGACAACCTAAAAAGTACACACGAAAAAAGTGACAAAAATGTACTTAAATGTGGCTTTAAAAGGTGCTCGTGTCCATCCTTATCGTAACTAGCGTAAGTTATTCAAATTATTGCAATAAATAATTAGTAATATTATTAATGTTTTTTTTTGTTTTTTTTAATGTTTTTTTAATAAATATAATTTAATGTTTCATTTAAAACATATGTCATTAACTAATAAACTAACTACTACTACTTGCTAACTCTATAAGTAACTATTTTTTTTTACTAACATAGATTTAAGTTTACTGCTGTTAACATAATATAGATATTCACAGTCTGAAATACATAAATGATTTAATTATAATAATAATTATGTCACTTTTTTTCGTTCATTTAGGATTTTAGATTCTTTAGCATCAAAATTAATTTCAAAAGTTATTGAATACGTTTATTTAAATACCGTAGACTTTTCAATTTAATATAATTAATACGACTTTTCAATGTAATATAGTCACTACGATAACTAAGCCATATGCTACACATACATTAATTAATTAATACCTGACACCGAAATATTCACCGACTTATTATGCTGGCTGTACAAGTGAGAGAATCAGAAATGTGTGCGATTACATTTACATAAAACTGTCTTTTATTACATTCGATCTGGTGTTAGGGTTGCCACCCTTGAGTTTTATAAAATGGACAGCTTGACAGGGGTCGAGAACAAATAAAATGGGACAAACTTGACCCGGGCAATAAAACTTTTTTTTTTTAATCAAAATGGTGGTACTAGTTCCTGTGTTAAGGGTACGCTTAGAGATTTAATTCTCGTATAAAGTAATATTGTGCTTCGTAACGTAAAAAGTCTATCTTCTTCTTAGCATATTCATGGCAAATATAGATGTTATTTTTTTTTTGTTTTGCCCAGTATTCAGCAACAACAACACTATTCGCTGACGCAGTCATTAGGTCCTCACGTGTGCAGGTGACAGGGCATGCGGCGCAAGATAATTAGGTGAGCCATGGTCTGAGGAGAGATCGGTATTATCTTCGAAAGAAGAAGAAGCCTATGGTTGTACGACTGCACGGCAAATGCCTCTTTTCATACAAAGAAGGCACGAGCATTGATCACCACGCTTGCTTAATTACTCAAGTCCCACGTAATGAGACACAATTGATTTTCTATTGTTCTGACTTACTGGTAAGTCAGCCGAGGCTTGACAGGTTAAGGCAGATTGGTTATTTGAATATCCAGGTTTCCTCACAATATTTTCCTTTACTGGTGTCAGTGATGTCTAAGATAAACTTAGAAAGTACATATGTAGGTAAATAGAATAATTCATATTGGTAGGTACTTGCCCAGTTTCCAACCTTTGGGCTCTCACGACATTTATATAATAATATATTATTACTAGCTTCTGCCCGCGACTTCGTCCGAGTCAAAGTTGATTTCTCCCCCCGTTTCATCCCCTTAGGGGGTGAATTTCACAAAATTCTTTCTTAGCAGACGTCTACTAACTATAAACTACCTCCCTGCCTTTCATCTTTATACGTCAAGCGATTGTCGATATTTCGTGATGAGTGAATGACTAACCTTTCGCTTTTATATATTTAGATTTAAACAAAATTTTCCCCAAGCAAAAATAACTGTGTGTACACAGACTTAACGCCTTAGGCGTATTATACTAGTTTATTTTAAGCGAAGTTTTCCGACAGCACGCTACATACACCTACGATAATAGTCTAGCCAAGAATCAAACTAGATTTAATTTTCTAGGCAGGATAAGGGCACTAATGGGCTTTTAGTTAGTCAGTTGCCCGTGAAAATACTTGATTTTAAAATTTCTGTACATGGATAAAATGTACTCCAGAACTGTACAGGATTAAAAGTATTGCAAATAATTTTATTAAAAAGAATAAAGAAAATTAAATAACTAAGTTTAAATCTCAAAGTAAAGGAACAAAAAATCATAATTAAAAGTATTTTTCTCTTTAATCGTCACAGGAGATCGCCAAAAATTTTTATCGGCCTCATTATTTTTTTTATGTGAGTTATTATTTTTAATTTATCATTATTTCTAATTTTAATTTGTTGACTGTGCCATTTCGTTTGTTAGCAATATTGTATGTGTGTGTGTTGTGTTTTGTCTTATTTTTATTTCTATTTCTAATAATTTGTATATAATGAACCTACTTAATGATATTTATATGATCAAACTATTACTGAAAAAAAAAATATTTCAGTAAATCTTTACAAGTAAGTTGCCGGGGCTACAAAGGAATTGAATTGAATTGAAAAAAAAAATACAAAAAGCAATAAACTATTATAAGTGTTTTTACACACAAATGGCGATAAGACAAGTAAGATAACTGAGTTTTTCACATCAAAATCGTAAGCTAATAAAATTTTCCACCTAAAACAAACCACAAATATGCTTTAGCTTTTTCCAGAAATGCCAGTATCATGCATTTAAACTAAGTACCTGCCGCCACCGCACCGGTAACGTTCACCAGCATAATTCCACATTTTGGGCATTATCACAACATGCGCAGAACGGCTGAGGCAAGGTTGTATGGTGCGCAAGGAAAGTCGTCTCACAAACATATGAGTTCATTTTTTGCCCTTATTGGAAAAGAAGATTTTTCCCTTCGAACTAAGTTTAAGTCGGTTGTTTTTATTAACCGAGGAAATGCGACTCATCGGTTCTGTGGTTTAGTCGTAATAAAAGCGTTACAGACAGACAGAGTCGATTTTCATTTTTATAATATGTATGTAGTTACACAGTTAAATCACTTTTCACTCACACTAAATCACTTTTTTTAAAGAGGTAGTATGGAGTTTCTTGCCCATTCTTCTTCATACGAAAAAATCTTTTAGCATTTTTTTTTAATTCTTTTAGATTCAGATTCAGATTCATTTATTCCACATAAAATAGAGTATATCAAATGGTCTTAGTTTAAGTTAGTCTCATCCATTTTGCTGGTGATAAGCATGTGAAATTTTCAGTCTATAATAATTTAGGAATATAATAATGTAGTAACATTCTTGAAAATTGAAAGGCAAAGTGCCTTTCTGTGGTTTTTGAAATAAACAATTTGACTTTGACTTTCATGAAAGTATTTTAAAATGTAAAGTATGTTCAGCTACTTGTTATGCCGACCGTGCGCTCTGAACTGTGTGTATTATCGTTTACTCACCTTAATTTAATACCTGCACATATTTTGGAAACGTTTATACCCGGTCTTGAATACTAAAGAGTTCCATAAAGGTTCAGCTAATATTGGCCTATATTGTAGCCATAAAATCCCATGGGAAATACAATTTATAAGCAGGGACCGTATAATCAGATGAATATTTACTTAAAGATCATTTTTCGCTAGGGAAGTATGGATACGATATGTAGAAACATCTGGGACCGCGCAATAAATATATTCTAGATCAGGGTTTCTCAAACTGTGGGAAGCAACCCCCATTGGCGTCAAGGGGCACAAGTCGTATTGCTTGTAGTGCCAGATTTATAAATAATAAATTAAATAGTAATAATTAAGATCTTTGAGGTTTTCTTTGTTTAAATATAAATAGATAATATTAATGTATTTGTTAGCACTACACACAAATATCTTGTTTAAGAAAGGCGTCGCAAATATAATAACAATATGTAAAAGAATTCAAGAAGTTTTCGAACCCCTGTTTTAGGCAATGGGGATGATTTTTTTATAATCAGTAATTGTTTTTTTACCATTCATATTAAGTACCTACAGATGATTCCAGGTTTCTTCACAATGGTTTCCGTCATAGATGTCAGTAATGTAAAAACATAGAAAGTTCATATCCAAAACATTGTTATGTACTCGTAGAAAGAAAAACATGTGTAATTTAATTGGAAGAAAGTAATTTAATTGGAAGAAAGTAACCATAAGTTTCCATTTCTTGTGAAGCAACTTTTACAATAATCATATCATTAGTGACCAATTATTTTCTTTTCTGAATAACGCCAATAATAATTTAGCCAGAATTCTTTAGAAAATTAAGGTAAAATGTTTCCTAATTTCACCTAACTTATTATAATATCAAAATTAATGTTTCAGTAAAAAAGTTTTACCGCTAATTTGGTTAACAAATGTTAATAATTTCTAGCGAATCCGAAATACTGGCCAAGTGAACTTTATTATTTAATTAAGATTCTATTTTGTGAAAGGAATAGTCAACAAATAGAGATATTTTCTTATTAATGTTAATTGAAAGAGTTGTCCTTTTCCATTGATAGGTACTTACTTTATATCACTGACCGGACCGGACCGGACCGTAACCGGCGTGCTTGTATGACTAGCTGTATAAACGTAGATGAGGCGAAAGGAGTATGTCAGGATCGTAGCAGGTGGCGTTCTGTGGTTTCAGCCTACCCCCATGGGATAAAGGCGTGAGTGATGAGTTTATGGATGTGTATGTGTGGGACTCGGACCTTTGAAAGGCGTACGAAGAGCTGGAGCCAACTCGCAGAGGCCTTTTAGACCGCTTTAAGATAAAATGAAACACCAATCGACAATTGTTCCTGGATGCACTATGCATCCAAGAATAACCCCCGTTTGGCTCTGAACTTTTGCTATTAAAACTATTCTAATAGAGGCCATGACATCCCTATCATACGTACCTATAGAAAAATATATATTTTTTCCCCTTAATCTTCATCTTCCTGCCCTTGTCCTATGTTACTTGGGGTCGGCGCAACACGTTTTCCTCTTCCACTCCGTCCTGTCAGCCGTCATGCAATCACTGACTCGCTTTTCTTTCATAACATTCTTCACACATCTTTATACGAGGTTTCAAAAGATACATCACGTAGCCTGTAATTATGGATACTGCTCATCAAACTAAGTACCTATTATTGGGCCAAAAACATTGCTGGGTAACGGCCTTTCATTTATGGTGTGAGAACTCACTGTTTAAGGTAGTGCGCACAAAACATGCCACAGCAAAACGGTCATAGGGGTATTCAAAGTTTAGTAATGGCATTTAAAACTCTTTTTTTGTAAAAACGTAAAAAACAGTTGGAACTTTTACCTTTAATATTTCCGTAACCAAAAAGTTCCCAGTTATGGTCCGAAACACAAAATAGATGGCAACTTTTGGCTTCGTTAAGATCTTTTTACACCCTTTAAACCCCTGGGGTTCCCAATCTTTTATGTACTGCGAGTCTGCAAGTCCCTTTACAGGTTGTCATATTTTTGCGACGCCTTCTTAAAGAACATTTTTGTGTATAGCTCTAACAAAAATTATGTTTATGAACTTTATTTATTTTTTATTTTTATTCAATTAAAAAATCTAAAAATATTATATTTTTAATAATAAAATCAGCTTTTTAGTGTCCTATTGCAGGACAAAGGCCTCTTCTCACACACAGAAGACACGAACATTAATCACCACACTTGCTCAAAGTGGATTGGCGATTTCAGATTTTACTGATTTCCTCCAGGTTTCCACGATATTTCACGATATTTTCCTTTAATTATGTCAGTGACGTTTAAGATAAATTTAGAAAGTACATAGTGGATTTTAAATCATTTATTACACAATATAACTGTACAGTGATTGTACGAATATTATTAAAAAGGGCGTTGAGTGGCAGTAACCTGTGCTTACAGTCGCGCGGCGCCTTCAGGATAGCTCCGAGAATCCCCAGCGACGCACGTACGGTTTGGGAATCTCTGCCCTAACCTATAAATAATTGTAATTGATCCACGTGTAGAACTGTCAATACTATTCGTATTAATAATTCGGTACAACTCTGATCTTTGCTCGAATAATTTTCTAGATTCAAGAATAAACTTATATGTATAAAAACAAGTGATCGAGTAGCAAAGTTACAACATTAGATGATATACCTCTTCCTTCTTTTATTAATCGATAATGAACCAAAACGTAACAGAAATAGAGTTGGTAATTGCATGCAAGATACTGCCTCGGAATGATATCTTGCACGGAATTTGCAACTCTAATGTTATAGAATTATAGTTCATTGTCAAGTAATCAATGAAGTTCGAGCATGTTTCTGCTCTGTCTGTACTGACCGGTACACGTGTGTTTGATTACTTTGTTTACATGTACTTGCTTGTTCTCGTGTTCTTAATAATATGGTCATAGTGAGGTGGTGCTATTAAGAGATAATGTAATCATTCTAGGTCTATGTCTTTGTCTATGATCTACCCTCTTTGTATTTCAAATAACATAAAAAAACTCTTTTTGATACTTTAAGACCATAGGGTTCAAACGCTCACCTTATTTTTCGGGATATCGACAAGCGACTGGTCGACTTTTTACATGACCAGAGAGTCATTTTTTGGGCGTAAGAATCAGCATTGTCATACAACGTAGCAATGCTGCCAGCCTTCTGGGCACTTGCCCTATTGACAGTGCCAGATTAATTATAATAAATTACTTTACTTTTACTAATAACTTACAATTAAAATTAAAAATTAACTTATTTAACTAAACTAAACTTAAATACCTAACAACAAAACGTTTTACTCTAATAACCTTACGTAACTAACTACATTTAATAAAACTCTTGCGAATTTACTCAAAGTGCACGAAAAAATATTACAATAGTACCTATAGATTATTAAGTCTTGTTTTGTGAAGGTATTTATTAAGCTTGATAACTTACTTTAATGTTAATTGAATTGATTGCATTTATGTTTTAAGCTACTTAATCGCATTATAACTATTAAAAAAAAAACAATCTAATGTCTTCGCAACATGTATAGCCATGGACGTGGTGTAGGTTAAATACAGGGTGATTTTATATTCCTCCCTTATTTTATAAACTCTTTTCCTTTCTTTTAAGCAATGTTTAATTAATTGCACAAGCGACACACAGGTTTTTTTCTTCTTCATTATGTGAGATGGCAGCTGCACTGTGTTAGAGACACGTTCCGCCAAACGTGTCGTCTTCATAAAAAGGGAATACATTATGGCCTCATTAGTACGAGTACGAGTTTCTTTATGACACCGACAGTGTTTTGTTTAACGTAAAGTGTTTGACGTTTAAAATGTCTCTAAGATCTGCAGTTGGAAAAAAAAAGAAAAACTGTTTATTGGCACAGAAAAACTCACTTTACAAAGTCTTAAGGTAAATAAATCTTCTCTAAAGACACCAGTAAGTTACAATTTATCAGAACTGTGGGCCAATGGTTTGACTTTGAAAATACCTAAAAAAAATAAAAATCTTTTTATTTTTCACTTTTTAGTGCCTAATTTCACTATCATCCAAATCCATCAAGAAACGGTAAAACTATGAAAATTAACAAGCTGTGTTTTTTCATTTTCCGCATGACCCCCTTTCACTGTAAGTACCTATATGTGCTGTTCATTGATTAGGAGTTCCATGGGGTATCTTCGAAGAACATGATTAGTTGAATACGGAAAGATAACTAACTAGCAATTATCTTTGATCTCTAGTATACCTAATATCCAAATAATTTACCTGTACTGTTCGTTATTGACGAGTTCCATTGTTCATCTTCGAAGATCTACATCAGATATTCGCGAAATTAACAGGGGACCACATCAGGAGTATACCCCATTGAATAAAAAAGGATTTTTGAAAATCGGTCGACAATTGACGAAGTTATCGGTGCAACATAAGTAAATTAAAAAGAAAATACTTACAGTCGAACATAGAACCTCCTCCTTTTTTTGAAGTCAGTTAATAACTAGTTTCTATGATGATGTTGTAGAACAACATTGGTCGCCCAGAAATCTTTACCAGTATTGTCATTATCAAATGTCATATCAACAAACACGATATAAAATAAACAACTGATTCTGTCCAACGATCTAAATTGCCGATCATTTCAGCCTTTTATTATCAATGATGCGTCCAACAGAACATCACTCACGCCCTCATAAAAGTAAAGAGATACTTTTCTCAGGTATCATTTCCCACAGATTTCCTGCTGTCCAAACAATATTTCATTAGACACGTATTTCGGTAAATATTTGTCGCCATCATCCGTCCGGCCAATTTTTCTTCCTCTGTAGAAAATCTCGCGTCGCCAGTTGCTGATTGGAGGGCGGAGTGAGCGGTCGTGCGTCGTGTACCCACTACTCAAGTGTGTCGAAACGTCCGACAAATTCGAAATTCAAATTCCGAATTTTGTTTTCTTTCGTGTGAGTTTTATCGTTGGATTTAGTTTTGAAGTGTTCTGAATTTAAATAAAAAGTGTACTTGTGTGTGTTTTGTTTTCTTTTTGACTCGAGTGGAAGTTGTTAGCCGTTATTGGTGGGGACTTCAATAGGATGTAATGTGAGTAATTAACCAACTTTTATTGGTCAGTGGGTCGTCTTAGGGGCGGATTTGTTGGAGTTGGAGTATACGCTTAGGGGCACTATGAACAGCAAAGAAACAAAAAAAAAATTTTTTTTTGGTTGAAAAAAAAAAAATTTGGGACTTGGAAATTTTTTGATTTTTTTACGAAAAGTTTTTTCGGAAACGTTCCAATTTTATTGCAGCATCTTATTAAGCTAGTCCATAGAAACAAATTAAGCTCTGAGAAGTATGGCCCCACGACGCACCGTTTCCGAGTTATGGGTCCTCGAAATTTTTAGTTTTTTATAAAACACTATATTTCCAAAATGGTAGGTCGGACGAAAATCTTTTCTGGAAAGAAATTGTTGGTCTAGTCGAGAACCATAAGATGGTGTAAAGAAACCCGCGGAAATTAGTAAAAAAAAAAAATATGAAAAATTTTCTAAGTGTCGGATCGTCAGCTTGCGTATCTTTAGGGGCACGGGACTTAGTCAAATTTTCTAAGATTTTTTTTTTTACTAATTTTCGCGGGTTTCTTTACACTATCTCATGGTTCTCGACTAGAGCAACAATTTCTTTCCAGAAAAGATTTTCATCCGACCTACCATTTTGGAAATATAGAGTGTTTTATAAAAAACTAAAAATTTCGAAGACCCATAACTCGGAAACGGTGCGTCGTAGGGCCATACTTCTCAGAGCTTAATTTGTTTCTATGGACTAGCTTAATAAGATGCTGCAATAAAATTGGAACTTTTCCGAAAAAACTTTTCGTAAAAAAATCAAAAATTTTCTAAGTCCTAGCGCCCCTAAGGCTACACTCCAACCCTTTTATTGCTGGCCGAAAGTGGTCGCGTTTATTTTATCTTTTTCTCGTCTTTTCAGCATATGTGTGAACTTTTCTTTTGAAACTTTTATGACTGAGATTTAAGCTTAAATTTAAGCTTAGGGTTAATTGATTTTAATTTTTTATTAAATATTTCCAATGTAAGGGTTTCATTTAATTGCGTTTAAAACATGTTGTTTAAATGAAAAAATAAAGTAAAAAAAAGCTTCAAAATAAAAAAATCATGCACCGTCTACTTACAGATTATTTTTTCATAGGTAATACATAGATGGGTACATACAGTTTATAGAATTGTACATAATATAATATGAAAATAAATTAGATTTAAAAAATGATTTACCATTTTATTCCAAACACAAAAATTACCTATTCTACAAATTAAATATTTATATTTCAACAAATTCCTTCAAAACCGGGGCAAGCTTTGTATAATATTTAACTTTCAAATTGTGTGTTTTGTAAATTAAGATTTTAATTGAAAATTGAAATTAAGTACAATGGTTTTATGTGTAAAAAAATTCAAACAAAATCGTGATTGGATTTAATCAAAACAAATATTAAGTGTCATCGGCAATCATTCCATTTTTAAATTTAAAAAAAATGTGCAGCCAGAGACAAGATCAAAGCTTTAATAATTTTAATTAAAGTTTTTGATCTTGGATTACCGTTTGTAATAGAATATTTAAAAAAAAAATTAAGTAATATGTCATTGCGCTGAGAAAATGACTAGGCTTATTTTTAATCAACTGCATACTTATCTTATAATAAGATTTCTGTTGAATATTTATATAACCTTTATACAAGGATAAGATTTTATGACTGTAAAGTTATTTGAAATAGTAAGGGATGGAACTTCGTTAAGAAAATTTTTATCATGGATTCGGTATACGATTTAGAAAAAAAAATGGCCATTACCTAACCCTTACGTAGGTGTACCGTGGTCAAAGTGTATGGAACAACTGTCTATTTATATATTTATTTTCGTATGAAGCAGCATTTTTTTTTATTAGGTAATGGCCATTTTTTTTTTTTAATATGTAAAAAATATTATATAAAACTTATTGGTAACCCCTGCCATAGTAGGTGTACTGCCGAACAAGCTATTTGGTATACAGACTTACAACAGAACTACTGTTAAACAATGTTTCGAGTGTGTCAATTCCTTTAAATCACTGTAAATAGTTTAACAAAAGGTATTTATATGGCAGAGGTGAGTGGCAACGCAGGGAGGGGTCGCCCTAGGAAGACCTACACTGACCTTATTGGTGAGGTTCTTCAGAAAGGTCAGGTGCGGAGTACTCGTAACCGGCGTGTTTGTATGACGAGATGTATGAACGTAGATGAGGCGAAAGGAGTATGTAAGGATCGTAGCAGGTGGCGTTCTGTGGTTTCTGCCTACCCCCATGGGAAAAAGGCGTGAGTTTATGTATGTATGTATGTATGTATAGTTTTGAAAATTGTTAGACACCACAAGCTTAAAAAGTAAATACAAAATAACAATTTTAACCATTTTGAATTAATTTAACAGTTTATTTATTTTTTGAAGCGCTTTGGTTCCTGTACTGTAATTAGCTTATAGTGCTTTTGATTAAATAAATAAATAAATGAATGACAATTTAGCAGAAAGATAATTATTTTTGTCTGTAAACCAAATAGCGTGAACGTACAAATATAACAGGTTTTCAACCACCATGCAAGCATAAAATCATCAGTACCGTTTTCGGATGAAGCGACGGAACCCCAAAAAGTGAGGTATCTATTTTAGTGTTTTTCCTTAAAGCAATCAATCCTAATAAAATAATCATTAGTATTGTATTAATTGACTACACGATAGCAATAAAATTAGCGAGTGGGAGTATGAAAGAGTTAAACTGAATGCTACCGAAAAAAAGTACATAATTGAGACTACTTGACAAAGGAATATTTTAAGCCAAGTTGAAGCCCATGATTTGCAGAACCTCTGTGTTGGTTTCGAATATTCATTCACAATATTTAATAGCTCCTCGTGACTGCCTTGTTGGTCTGCAGCAGCAGCAAAGTGCGACTGCTAAAGCATAATCTTGAGTTCAATTCCCAGGTCGGGCAAAGTGTTAATACATTTTTTCCAACAAGAATTTCTCAGTAGCAGCTTCGGAGTATGGATTTGTGTCTGGTTGATGGCAATAGGCTCGCCCTGGACATGGTTCTTAACATAACTGGCGAAACGTGGGTAGGTACATCTCTGCCTAACCCTTGGGGGATTACAGGCGTGATGTTATGTAACATTTACATAACATTATACATTGTATATACATATTATCATTATATTGTCCCCTTTATCGGTTTCGGATTCCCGTATGACGACAAATATTTGTTTATCTCGCGGATCCTTCGAGTCCGTATATGTTAGTATGGACCTAATAGCGTCCGCGTTACATGGACTCACAAATGGGATCAATATAGATACTTTAAATTGCTTTTTTAGAAGGCTATTGTGTATCAGTTGGCTAAAGTAGGCCATTGAGATGTTCATTGGCCTCAAATGATAGGTACTGGGTATCGTTGTCTCCGTGGGGTTTAGGACTTTGACTTAATTCCGGACAAGGTCGAGGGCGAATCTAGTAGTTTAAGAAAATCTAAAAATTTACAGTACGTTGGTGAATTTATATTAGGGTTTTTTTTTAGATTCAAATGGATACTGGGTAGAGAAATTCACTCATGTAACAGTTATAATATTATAGTACATGCTGACTTTTCATTTACTCTTTCAAAGGGTAAGGAAGGGTGAGGGGTTTTAAATAAAGGGAAAATACTTATAAATACGAGCAACTTTTATTATGAGACCAACCTTGAAATGAAAAAGAAATCAGCTAAATCAATATTGTATTACATCGAGATTCAAGTTTCATCTCATACAGAGTATTTAGAGTTTCTAAGTTTTCTTATTATATTCTCGTCATGAGCTTTAGGAGTAACTTAAGAAAAGGTATTTAAGTAGGTGTTTGATAGTCACATTAGTATACCTACCTACAATTTTGCTCAGTTTGAGGTCATTAAACCCGTACCACTAGGCTATCTTAAGGAAATGTAGTACTTATGGAAATGACCAACATTTACTATGAGACAAAATCTATCATACTTACATACAAATAAATAGAATTTTAATATCAGCATGTAATAGGTACCAAAATAACAGTTATAAATGTTTTTTTTCTGTCTCTCTTTGTTTCGGCTAATCTACTAAACGACTAAACCGATTTTGATAGGACTCTCAGTGGTAGATAGCTGTCATAAGAAGTAACTTAGGGTACTTTTATTTTTGAAAAAGTATTAGGGTTCCACTCAAAAAAAAAATCCCGTAGGTAATCTATATTCACACGGGCAAATTCACGGGCGTAAGCTAGTATGATATAAATGGACGGAGCAATTTTTGTTAATTTTCACTCTTTCCAAATACCTACGTACCTCATCTAATCTGAAACACAGTATAGGCAATGACATTCTAACTGCCATTATCAGATACACGCCTAATACTGCCTACCCACATAATCCGTTAGTCTTTTGAAACTCCCATCTATGATAGTGCTGAACAAATACTTAAACACAGCTTAGGGGTCGTCCCTTCTGTTGACCGATACAACGGGGTGATACGCTACTGGATTAGTTATAATGTGATAGCTGCCACGTCACTGAGTGCTGCGAAAGTTTTTTAACCTTTACGATTGCGTATAGTACGCGCCATGAAAGATGAGACTTGACAAGCGTCATTAATGGGGAGCTTGCGCAGGTGTGGATGTACGAAACAGTTATTCATAATTCGTGTATCTATTCAGGGAAATTTCAATGACATTTAGATTAAAATTCTTAACAATATTATAATATTTATTACGAAATAATAAAGTTTGTGTGCTCTCGTAAAAGGGAAAAAATAGTGGTAAAAATCACAAACATACGCAAACAGATACAAATCTTATCAAACATAATGAAACACCAGTACAAACACAATGCCAAAACCTTAAAAAGGTGAACGAAAGCTCTATATCCACACCACCAATAAACCAATGCACAAATAAAGCAGACAAAAACCAATTGAAGCGTAATAAAATTTACATACTAAGCACAGATAACAAAAATAAATTGCTTCATATTGCAGAAAATACTTTTGCGAAATATGAACTTTGTCATTACATCACGCCACACGGAACTATGGACCTTCTGTTAAAAGGTATCAAAGAAAAGTTGTCACAGTTCACTCTACAGGATTTCTGCATTATATTGATAGGCGAGGAAGACTTTAAAATAACAAATAATTATTTTGAAAGCATTTTATTAATCAGGCAAACGTTGCAAGAAGTCTCGAACACTAATATAATTATTTGCACTCCAACGTACAAATTCTTCACAAACAACTACCTATACAATTCAAGAGTGGAAACTTTTAATAATTTATTATACCTAGATACTGTCACTCATGAACACGCATATTTTCTAGACAGCAACATGAACCTAAAGTATGACGACACTATGTTCAATAAACACACAGGTGTAATAAATTACTTTGGAATGCAATCGATTTTTAAGGACATTTTCAAAATGATTATTGACATAAATATATTAAACACTGACTTTCACCAACAACCTGACAACCGAATGAAGACGATAACTGAATCAGAAGACACAGGACAGTTTTTTCTTCAGTCGTATTAATGTAATGCATCAAAACATTGCTGGATTGTTAAACAAATCAGATTTGTTAACTGTTCAATTAGAAAACCTAGAAAATCAAGGGACGACTATAGATGTACTCTGCTTGACAGAACATTTCATAACATCTGGACATGAGAGTTTACTGTACATTCCGAATTTCCACTTAGCCGCTTTCTTTTCACGAAGTACAAATCGGGGAGGAACTTGTATCCTTATAAGACAGGGTCACCAGTACAAGGAACTGCCAGATGTTGCTAAACATTCTATAACAGGCGTATTTGAAATTTGTGCAATAGAATTAATAACCTATTCAATTATTGTTATATGTGTATATAGAGTCCCAAAATATAATTACTTGACATTTTATGAAAAACTTGACATTGTATTAAAAAAAGTTATTTTATTATCGAATAAAAAAATTGTTTTATGTGGTGATCTAAACATTAATATACTGTTAAGAAATAAGATTACTCTAGATTTGGAACACTTCCTACTTAACTATAACTTAACTCTAGCTCTAAACCAGCCTACTAGGCCTCATAGTAACACTTGTATTGACAACTTTGCCCATAATTTAAGTAAAGGATGGAAAGCGGAAATTATTGATCTCATGTTATCAGATCACACATCACAAATACTTAAAATACCTGTTAATAAAACGTGTCGCCTACAATTTTGGAAAACGGTAAAAAAAAGTTACACCAAAGAGAATCTTGATAAATTTAAATCATGTATACAAAACTTATCTTTCAAAGAAGTTTACGAAAGTGATGATGTTGATGTAGCCTATAAGACCTTTATTGATACTTTTTTGTTGTTTTACAATCTCTGTTTTCCAGAGAAAATAATAACTATAAAAACAAAGAAACAGGTTAAATGGGTTTCACATGGTATTAAAACATGTAGTAAAAGACAGAGACAGCTGTTGTGGAATTACAGACTACACCCAACAAAACAAGCTAAAAAAGAATTGAAAAAATATACTACACGGTACAAAAAAATTGTTAGACTAACCCAGAAGGCACAAAATAATTACTTTATAAACAGCTCGCAAAATAAATCTCAAGCCACATGGCAAATAATCAATCGTTCCAAAACTAACTTACCTAAAGAACAGATACTGACGATAAAAACAGAGAATTTGACTTACACAAACCCGATTGACATAGCAAATAAATTTAACGACTACTTTATAGATGACATTGAGAATAGTATAACAAATGACATTAAAATTAATAAAAAGTTAGATAATTTGACAATGCAATCAATGTTTATGCAACCTGTTCTAAAATCTGATATTATTTTAGCAACAAAGACACTTAAAAATACTAGTACTGTAGGTATTGACGGTATATCCACAAAAGTCATCAAATACGTAATTGAGCTTATAGCACCTGTCTTAGCACATATTATGAATATAGGTATTACCGAGGGCGTCTATCCCGCTGAATTGAAAAAAATCATAATAAAACCGCTCCATAAAAAGGAAGACAAAAAGAATATAAAAAATTACCGGCCAATAGCCAAAATTCCTGTTTTTTCCAAAATTTTTGAAAAAGTTATTTATAACTCACTATACCAATATCTTAATAAATACAATATTTTGTGCAAAGAACAAAACGGTTTCCGTAAAAATAGAACAATTAACATGGCTATTTTCGATTTTTTAAATAATGTTATGTCTGCTGTTGATAGAAAAACTCCTGTCTGCGCTATTTACACAGACATGACTAAGGCTTTTGATTATGTTGATCACAAAATCCTTTTAGACAAATTACATTGCTATGGCATCAGAGGTAACATTTTAAAATTACTGGAATCATACTTAAGTAATAGATTGCAATGTACAGAAATCACAAGAGTTTGCGCAAAAACCAAGACAGAACGAACTTATGTGTCAAAGTTCAGAAGTATAAAGTATGGAGTGCCTCAAGGTAGCGTGCTTGGGCCACCTTTATTTCTAATTTACATAAATGATTTGCCAAAAGTGACACAACAAGAAATGATTTTGTTTGCAGATGATAGCACCGCCATAGTAGAATGTAAAGACTTAAATACCTATCAATCTGACATTAATAATACCCTTACTGACATAATTAATTGGCTTAATATGAATAATTTAATAATTAACCTTAAGAAAACTAAAGTAATGCATTTTCACCAGAGAATTGAAGCTCCAAAATTTTGTGTTAATTATAATGGCACTAAAATAGAAGAAGTAAAAGTAAGTGTATTTTTAGGTATTCATATTGATAATAACCTTAATTGGAAACCTCATATAGAACAGCTTTGTAAAAGAATAAATAAATCTGCCTATGCACTTTTTCAATTGACTAGAAAAGTTAATATAGATGCGTTGCTTGTTGCCTATCATGGTCTAGTTGCCTCACTTCTAAGATACGGAATTATTTTTTGGGGTAACTCCACGGATAGGGAATTAATATTCAAGGCACAAAAAAGGTGCATTAGAGCCATGTGTGGTCTGAAAACAGACGACAGCTGTGCACCGTACTTTAAATCTTTAAATATACTTACGCTACCTTCATTATACATATTAGAAATTAGTATATTTGTCAAAACAAATCCTAACCTTTTTGAAAAAGTTACAATGGTACGAAATGTTCCAATTCGTAGTCAGTACAAAAATTCTTTGTTTAATTATAAATGTAAAACTGCATTATTGAAAAAAAGTGTCCTGGGTATGGCACCGCGCATTTATAATAAAATTCCAGACGCCATAAAAATATTGAATTTTACACAATTTAAGAAAAAAATGAAATTGTTCTTAATTGATAAATGTTATTATACTATTGACGAATACTTAAATGACGAATTTTTATAACATTACATCTTGTCAATATACTTATAACAATTTTGATATTTTATTTATTGGGACATATTATTACTTGGACATTTTGATTATTTTGACATTATATCATTTTGACACTTTAATTATTTGACATTTTAATTGTATTGACTTTTAATTGTATTGGCTTTTAATTGTATTGGCTTTTAATTGTATTGACTTTTAATTGTATTGACTTTTAATTGTATTGACTTTTAATAGTATTGACATTTAATTTATTTAAAATTTGAATAGCTTTGCAAATTATTTGTACTTATTCATAATTAGAGTAATATTTAATTGTTTAATTTATTTTCAATGTACCTAATACTTACCATAAATTATGCATGTTTTTTTTTTAATGAAAATTGTAAAATTTAATTCTCAGCAACAATAGCACCCCATATTTGTACGCCTCCAGGCATAACATAGCGCTCTGTTCATTAAAAATAGATCTGAATTGTTTTTTACCTATGTTAACAAATAAATAAATTATTATTATTATTATTATTATTACCTTCTCTGTATGAGAAGAGGCCTTGGCCCTACAGTGGGTCATTAAAGGTTGGTAATATATACATTTACATCAATTTTTGTGGAAAATTTGTGGTCCCCATTATTGTCGCTAGATGGCGCTATTTAAAATATAAAGGGTATAGCACGAGTCGTCATTTTTTAAAATTGGAAATACGACTATTCCGTAATATTTCCGTGTAATTTTATGGTACAAGGACAAAAGTATCAACCATTGAGATGAATACAGCCTTCAAACTCAATAATTATTATGTACGAAACGGATATTCTCAATTTAAAAACTCTATCGAATTTCAATTGTTAACTCCGCGTGTTCGTGCTACACCGTCTGTATGGAATAATTGTGTTTTCCATTGGTGTCAATAGACGGCGTTGTTGCAGTTTTAGTACCTACTTAGAAAACACTGAAACAAAATGCTCTAAGCTCACATAACCCAGATATGGTAGTAATAATAGTTTGAACTAACGTTTATTTGTTGTTTTGTATGTGGGTTTCAATATATTTGTACCCACGACACAGGAAAAATTCTTTGTGTGGTAGATCAAGGTTTTTTAATATAAAAGAAAGAAAAATAAACACTCTTGTGTTGACTAGAAGTATTGTTAGTATTAGTGGTCGCAACTGTTTTGTGCGTGGGGTTGATCCGGCAAAGTGATATTGGGATACTCGGATATTCACAGTAGCAGTGGCAGGGCTTGTTCATGGCAATAGGATCGCTCCTAATTACTTAGGGGTTTTAGGCCGCGTTCACAACAAACGTAACGCTTGCCGTCAGCTGTCATAGCCAGCTGTAAAGGTGGTTTTACATCGGCGAGGCTAGGAGTGAATTGGATGGGCGGGAGGCAAAATTTCTGTAATTTGTGTAAGAAATAAATACTCTATTCATGCAGCAATATAGTTCAATGTTGTACGAACAAATATATCAAGTCACATCTCGCCAATCTTTGGTGTGAGACGTTTATATGCGCGAGAATTGAAATATTTATCAAAATTGAACTATATCGGTGCATAAATACGTAGAGTATTGATTATTTTGCAAAATAGATATGATACCTACATCTTTCGATGTTAAGGGTCAGCGTGATTTCAATTCTCGCCTATACAATCCATTACTCGCCTCGCCGCTTTGAAACCACCTTTAGTTGGCAGCTGACTATGATTTTTCTCACATTTTGAACTAAACACTCCACCAGTCGTCCACGGACAATATGTTTATTATGAACCAAGCCTTATAATGGAAGTGACGAAACGTGGGTGTGCTATGCTGCCTACAGAAGTTATAATATGGTTATATTACCGATGATGTATTTTAAGTAAACAAACTCTATTTGGGATTTTCCATGAGGAAATTACGAAGGTGATAAATCGGTAGTAAGAAAATATTGATAAAAGTTTACGCCCTCTGAACTACAGATAACAAGATATCATCGGCTTATTGCAGGAAGTCATTAGCTAACAAAAACAAAATGTTGAGCAATCAATTATTTAGTTTAGGTTTGATGGATTTCCCTTTAAACTAATCTATCTAATTACATATAATTATGTATAAAAGCGAAAGGTCTCTCACTCATCACTCTTCACGAAATATCGAAAACCATTTGACGTATATAGATGAAATTTAGCAGGGAGTAGTTTATAGTTAGTAGACGCCCTCTAAAAAAGGATTTTCCAAAATTCACCCCCTGAGAGGAAGAAACGTGGGTCCAAAAGTTTGTATGGAGAAATCAATCTAATATGTTTTAATAGAAAAACATGATTAAGAAAAAAGAACATTTACTTTGGTTGCTAAAATTAAACGTCCTAAATCCATTTAACCATCATGACAATCTTCAGACTATAATGGTTACAGAAATTCAGTGTATAAATGCTTAGGTACATGGAGTAAAACATATTACAACTATATACTACGCTATACTATACTACAATATAGGTACTACACTATACTAAACTATACTACACTATACTATACTATATTGCTGTGAACAGCGTTGTGGACTACAATATTGTTCAAATGTTATGTGTATTCCTTCATATCTAAACTGTATATTGTAGCTGTTTGTTGTTCCTTTTGAATAAAATATTAAGTGGGGTTCTGGGTTTGTTCCCCAGGTAGGGCAGAGTTATTGGCCGTTAGTCCCGGCTGTCAACTATGGGTTTTTGACAGTACTTACGGGTAGTCAGAAGCTCGAAAGTCTGACAACCAGTCTTAAGGTAACACCCCCAATAATCGACACTTTAACGTGCGCAAACAAGCATTTTTTTAAATATTTTCTTACTTTATGATATTATAAGGTATTTTAGAGCATTGGGTAACGCTTCAGACTTCGTTGCGTAATATTTGAAAGCAAACATAAGTTTCATATAAATAAATAAAGTAATAATTTATCGAAATAAATTAACGTTTTTTGGTCTAGTGATCGACAGCAGAATTCTATTTTTCGACACCCGGTAATCGACATGTTCCAGTAATCGACATCCAATAATCGACATATTCCTAACACTTCTAAACAATAAATCCCAATAGAAAAGCCGAGATAATCTAGTATTATATGTGAGGAAATAAAAACTTAGTCTTAATCAGTATTTTGATCATTTTAATCAACAAACAATCCTATAATAAACAAATAGTGGCTAGTAATTCGTAGGTTTCTAAAAAAATACACTTTTGCAATATAATACATCTCTTAAAATGTTAAACAATAAATGTAGAAGATGTGTCATTTGGTTTCGGTTTAGTATCCGCCTTTTCTTGTTTTTTTATTGTTTTTATCTGTTAGTTTTTTCTGTTTTTTTGTTTTTCTATCTTCCTCAATTTTAATCGTTTTCTTTTTTCTCTTTCCTTGGATTTAATTTCTAATTTTTTCACCTTTCTGACAACTTCTATTGCCTGTATTATTTGAAAAAGTGTGGAATTTTTTTTTTGGTGCCATAAAAAACATTTATGTCGAATATAGGAACATGCGGAAAAAAAACTCCAGTTAACGACAAGCGTGTTTTCATATTATATTATAAACTTACAATTGCAAAGACATTACTAAAAACTAAAGAATTTGAGTTCTAACTTAATAAATAATTTACATGCTCGGTCAAGCAAAACAATTAAAAGTTATGGGCATTATATCTTGCTCACCTCCTTAGCGATTTCGCTAATGAAACGGGAATTTATTTAGAGATCTCTGCCGGTTGGTATGTTCAGCTACGCCATTTTCTTTAAAACAGCCGAATCTATGAAATATCTTTCGCAATGATAGCTAGATAATCCTCAACTATGTTTATGGTTCAAATACGTTCCGAAGCGAGACTCAACTCTTGTTTTTTTTTCGTTAACTTTTTAAGTGTCGAACACTGGGGCTCTGTCGAACACTGGGTGTTTTACCTTACCTAAGGATATAGTGGGAGCGTAAACTGGGTTATGAAGGTCAGGTAGACAGTCGCTCCACGTAAAATAGTACCAGGTTCGATTAAAAGCCGACCCCAACATAATTGAGAAAAGGCTAGGCAGGTTATGAAATGCCAAAACCAATATTCTTGGACCACAAATTTCGGCACAAATTGAAAGCTATAACACGACGCTTTACGCCATCTACCGGATAATGTGCACAACACTACGCCACCCGAGTAGATCGCATCACAAACCAGATCAATTACCGATAAGATGATAACAGCAACAGACTACTAGCGACATCTAGTATTGAATATGTGAGGTGCTAGAGGTTACAACTACATACAAACATGAGATGGTGAAGACACACACAAACCTGGCAAGCGGACTATATAAACCCGTTCCACGGAGAAGCTAATCACTCGCTACTTAGAAGGCACAGTGGACGATAGCCCCGCAGTCACCACTGTAGCCGTGAGCTTGAACTGAGCGGAGGCCCCGTCGCCCTCAGGAATAGCCTAGCTAGGAGGTTAAGGGATAGGATAGCCCCGCAGTCCATCCCTAGAACCACTCATAGGTCTAACCTTCTGTTACCTTTGTTTGCATCAAGTCTGTCAAGTGTTTGCAAGTACAGTAAATAAATCCTATCTGTCATCAAACGTTGGTTTCATTCCACCGCCACCATCATATTGGCGCCCAACGTAAAATTATATCGGAGTACCCACATTTTTACGGTGTACCCACATATTGGCGCCACCATCATATTGGCGCCCAACGTAAAATTATTCTTCTACCCGCATCAATTATATCGGAGTACCCACATTTTTACGGTGTACCCACATATTGGCGGATAAACAGAAGCCTACCCTCAAGAAGATTGATATTATTTTGAGAGTACCGACATGTCTGAGAAAAATCCCGAGATGGTGGTGATGACTCAAGAACAATTCACTGCACTAATGTCAAAAGTGACAGAAGCCATCAAAAGTGGAAACCCTGTTTCTATAAATTTTGCGGATCTTTGTTTAAATCCCGAAGAAGGAACAATACTTACAGACCATGAGCAAAAGATGTTCAATGAATTGTTAATTGAGCACAGCGACGTCTTTGAGAAAAACACTGAACCAACTCCATTTACACAACATAGAATCGACACAGGCAATCATGCTCCCATCAGTGTCAAGCCCTACAGATTGTCACCAACAAGGCAAAAGCAATTAAGGGTAAAGCTGGATGATATGATGAATGATGACATTATCGAGGAATGCGATTCCCCATGGTCAGCACCTGTAATTCTAGTTCCAAAAGGAGAAACCGATGTTCAAGTTTGCGTAGACTATACACGACTCAACGAGATAACTAAACCTGACAGATATCCGTTGCCTCGTATTGACGACTTATTACATCAGGCAAAAGCGATGCCATACATGTCAACAATTGATTTACAGCCAAGTTATTGGCAGATTATGAGATTGAATGAGAATTTAGCGGATATTGCTAGACCGCTTACCAATAGAACAAGGAAGAAAATAAGTTGGAAGTGGGAACAACAGCAACAAGAAGCATTTATGAAATTGAAAAATGCCTTAACTACATCAACAGTGTTAAAACAAGCAAGTGACGATTTACCTTTTGATATCAAGACTGATGCCAGCCAGTATGCCATTGGCGCAGCTTTAGTCCAGGGGGAGGGAGAATCGCACGCTATCAGCAGCACTGATAAACAGTTTACTTCGAAATTTGCTCCACGACGAGATGGACCATATGTTACATTAACGAAACATGGAACCACAACTTATGAAATTGCACACTCAGAAACTCCAGATAAGCCTATTGGGAAGTATCACACGTCAGCAATAACGAAATTTGAAAAGGGAAACAACGTGATATCAAAACCAACTTATCCGATACGCCAAAGAAGAAGGCCATGGAAGCGAATTGGTGCTGGTACTCAGTCGGGACGACATAGAGTACCAGAGGGGGAGAATATAACACGACGCCTTACGCCATACGCCAAAGAAGAAGGCCATGGAAGCGAATTGGTGCTGGTACTCAGTCGGGACGACATAGAGTACCAGAGGGGGAGAATATAACACGACGCTTTACGCCATCTACCGGATAATGTGCACAACACTACGCCACCCGAGTAGATCGCATCACAAACCAGATCAATTACCGATAAGATGATAACAGCAACAGACTACTAGCGACATCTAGTATTGAATATGTGAGGTGCTAGAGGTTACAACTACATACAAACATGAGATGGTGAAGACACACACAAACCTGGCAAGCGGACTATATAAACCCGTTCCACGGAGAAGCTAATCACTCGCTACTTAGAAGGCACAGTGGACGATAGCCCCGCAGTCACCACTGTAGCCGTGAGCTTGAACTGAGCGGAGGCCCCGTCGCCCTCAGGAATAGCCTAGCTAGGAGGTTAAGGGATAGGATAGCCCCGCAGTCCATCCCTAGAACCACTCATAGGTCTAACCTTCTGTTACCTTTGTTTGCATCAAGTCTGTCAAGTGTTTGCAAGTACAGTAAATAAATCCTATCTGTCATCAAACGTTGGTTTCATTCCACCGCCACCATCATAAAGCTAACCTATCAGCGAAAACTCTCAAGCTGCCACGCGTGTGTACACAAACCGAACTTAATCTAGTCTGTACATAATCTAATTGCGTTTTACGCGAGATACCTCATAACCGAGGTCGACTATTGATGGAATATTAATAGGGAGTAAAGGGTACGGCGAGCGGACGCCATCTTAGAGAGCGTGGTAAATAAGTTTAATTTAAAGTGACAGGGTGGCTGCAGAGGTTCTATGGATGGTGGTGACGCACTTAGGAGTAAAGAGGTTATGGTGTGGGCTTGCACCGATGGAGGGCAACGGCCTCTTGTCATAGAGAGAGGGGCGACTTTTTATTATCACTCTTGCTTATGGCATGTTACGCACGGAACAAATATTTGTCTTGCTGACAGATAGTTGTTCCGTTTCTGGTGTATCTGAGTTAATATGCTTGTAAACGAACCCACGACACAGGAGAATTTCTTAGTAACTAGCGTTCCTTCCTAGAGTTTATTAAAAAAAGCTAATTAATTTATTTATTCAAGATTTTTTGAATTATTAGCGCGTTTAAGCAAACTAATGTAAAGAAATGTAAAAATAAAAAACAATTTGCACGCTTGCATGCAGGCTTAAGAACTTACCTTTATACAATGAATGTATCTCTAGCAAATAAACATTTGATTTGATTTTGTTTTTTTTTTATTTAACTCTTTAACTTTATAATGTTAATAAGTATAGATTAGACTGATTAGATGATACCGATACTTTTGTTGTTTAAAATTCATGGCTGCCTAGTTGGTCTCAAAGCGCGACTGCGGAGCATGAGGTCTTGGGTTCGATTCCTAGGTTGGGCAAAGTGTTATTGGGTTTTCCCATCAGTGTTATTGAGTTTCTCAGTAACAGCCTCGGAGTCTGAATTTGTGCCCAGTTGATAGCAATAGGCTCGCCTCCTATTACATGGGAATTAAACATAACTGGCGAAATGTGGATACTACTAATTGGTCCACCTCTGCCTTACCCTTCGAGGAACACAGGCGTGATGTTATGTTTCAATTAATGGCACCTTACAGATGACACATAAACACGACGTTGGTACGACACAATTCAAGTCTAGTCGCTACTAGTTATGGCTGTTATTTAAGCTGTTGTTCGCCTTCCATTGCAAGTTCTAAAGCCTTACAAAAGAGTAATGGCCCATTGTAGCGCTCAATGTCTCGAACATGGCAATTTGTCGCCACTTAGATGCCATAACTTTGTTCCTGACTGTATCGAATGCCAGGAAAACTGAAATGTAAGAAGGTGTTAGATTTATGGAACATATCATTCTGTAAACAACATAAAAAAGTGTTCACACTTTCCTCACTTGTGATGACAATAAAATGTGAGGAATTGGGGTATTGGCACAACTAATTAATTGACATACTTTTTATGAGGAAACGCGATTCCCCCAGAGATTTTATATGGCAACTAGCTTTTGCCCGCGGCTACGTCCGCGTGGTACTTGTTTATATCGTACTTGCATACAAACTTCCACCCCCCACCTCACCGCCTTAGGGGATGATTTCCGGGATAAAATCTATTCTATGTAAGGACATACAATAGATTTTATCCCGGAAATCACCCCCTAAATTTTGTATTTTGTTTAGGTGAAATTTTGTATACAAAATTTCACCTAAATCGGTTCAGCGGAAGAGGTAACATACCGACAGACAGTCACACTTTCGCATTTATAATATTAGTAAGTATTGGAAAGTACTTAAACGGTGACATCATTTTATCGCCAACTCAATTGACAACTAACCATTCAACTATTTATTGATTTTGACGCAACTAAAAATCTATTCTCACAGTTTATTGAAAAATAATCGGGTTTATAGGGCCAAAATGAAGTATTTTTTTTAGTAAGTACCAAGCGTAGTGATCGCAATTGTCTGTTGACCGTTCACTAAAGTTTTTTGGTTTTAGCCTATATTTAGTGGATGCTAATATTCTAAACATAAAAAAAAAAAATAATTTAATCTCTACTTGCAAACATATTTCACAAATCAACGTTTTTCCTCCATCTTGCAGCAAGTCACAGTTTAGTAAACATTACGTTCTAATCAAACGTGGATTCCAAATTCAAGCGTGAATTTCTTCGAAGTTATATGTAGCGCGCTTATTGGTGCACGGATTTCGAATCGTCGAGATTAAGATTGAAGTATTTCGAATTTAGAATGGGAGAAACGTTTAGTATTGGTTACATGTTTTCGTCTTGGATTTCGAATTTCAAATATCTGTATTCGTTCAGCTGTTACATAGATAATTCGGTGTTAATTTGTAAGTAACGATATTTTCGGATAATATCTGCTTTGTATATTATCTGTGTAAGCACGTACCCAATTATTTTGCTCGAAATTCTAAGCACAAATAAATAAGAGATTTATAAGGAAAAACGTTTACAAAATGTTTGTAAAACAGACAATAGATAAACTGACATTTTGAGAAAGGGAAACGGAAAGAAATCTTTTTATACCCGCCATATTATAATAGAAAAAACAGTTAGAATCAGTCCGTTGCCCTGACTACGCTTTTCTTGAACTCTCAAATCAATATCATATGAAAGTAACTCATTCTTTTATGGTTGGTAACCGCAGTATCTTCGTACGATATTCCGTCTCTGAGTTATCTTATGGGCGGATTATGTACTTTTTTTTTTTTTTTTATTTATTTCAATTAGACCATTTACAGGCACTTTTGAATTGTCAGGGAGTCGGTCAGTTAGTCCGAAAAATGAAGCTAGTTGCTCGTTCCAAAACGGAGGTAGGCCTCTATGGAGAAGAACGAGCAAGAAACTCCACGGCACTCTTTTAAATTAGGTTTTTACAAAATCCTAATTTTATAATATGTATTAGTTTATTTTTATTTTTATAAGATTATTTTGTGTATTTTTTCTATGGGCCACAGTTGCCTGATAATAAAGTGATTTATTATTATTATTATAGGCTATATGACATGACGCTATGACCAAAGGGAGCGTCGCAGTAACCAAAGACGTAACTAAAAGCGGGTGACAGAAACCATGCGGACAAAATCGCGAGCAGAAACTAGTACAGTATAAGTGAGCGAGAGTAATCTGTAAGAGGTATAAATAAGAACTTCTTAAGGTAGTATTTATAGAATAAAAAGACTTTCTTAAATAAAATTAAAGATGTTTACTTTCTTTTTAAAACCAACAAACAGAATGTTTATCTTTTGATTAAATTCAGTGGGTACATCTCAGTCCGGATAATCCTGGGTTTATTCGAAGACACCGCTTTGTGTTTGTAATTCCGTTGTCTTTGCCACAGTTGGAAATATTTCCCTTTTGTTAAAATTTATTCTACGCCTTCACGCGTGCCTGTTGGAGATAAAAACTGTATTTTCTTTGAGTTATTGTGATGAGAGCATTTTGTTTGGAGATCAGTCTTGAGTTGTGGCATTACATTGAGTTGTGTATATGTTTTTTCTAGAAGAACCTTTATTAGGTTTTACGTAGATACTAGAAAAAAAAGTACAATCAATAAGGATAAGTATGCAGAAGAGATAGGTATGCAGGGTCGAATATAGTTGAAATTTCATAAAAAGTTGAAGTTTTCTGAGAAACCTGATACAAAGAGTTCATTAATTAAGTATCAATCGATGACGCTTCAATACCAGCCCATTATTGTCCCAATTTAAGGCAAAGGCTTCTTCTCATACATAGTAGAAGGCACGAGCATTGATCACCACGATTGCACAAGGCGGATTGTCCAGGTTTCTTTGCGATGTTTCTTTACCGATGTTAGTGATGTTCAAGATAAACTTAGAAAGTACATTATATGAATTGAAAAGTCGCATTGTCACCTGGCGTCAAACCCAATGTCAGCCTTCACAACACACGACAAAATAAAATGTAGTAGATACGCACAATTGCTTATTCATACGAATCAAAACTCATTTATTTAAAGCATCAGCATTTTATGAATACCAGAAATAACAATAGACAAACAATGGCCCCCAAAAACCTATCATTGAAATAAAATAAAAAAGCGAGTAAATCCGTGACGAGATTTTCTCACTCTATTTTATTAGTTTCCATTGAATAATTTACTAAATCCCAATCGTCCCTGAAAACATCAAGGTATTTACTGTAAAAAATAAGTGCTATTTGTATAAATTACTTTTGTATTAGAAAAAGACTAAAAAGGGGTAGCTTAGCGTCCATTTTATCAAAGAAACAAATCATCATATTTGCGTCCCTTGAGAAAAAGAAATAAGGTATTTTTATGTGACCGGAGGTATGGTAAAAGGTATGTTGATGACATCCACATATTATGGTACATTTTTGTGCGTCCTTGGTTACAAATGAGCTACTTATTCGATTTATTAGTTAGAGGTTTACTTTTAATTTTAGATACGCGGAAAGGAAAGTTAACCCTTTTACTTCTTGGGGTTTATACTGCCGTCGTAATTAAAAAAGGCACAACTAACATTTTACAAAAAAAATCCACAAAAAATCAGGCAGATAGGCCTTTTTTTCCTGATTCCGAATATTTAGATAACTCATTTTGACAAAAAGTGTTAGTTGTGCCCTTTTTCGGTAACACGGCAGTATAGTAAAAGGTTGATCATCATCATCATCTTCCTGCCCTTGTCCCATGTTACTTGGGGTCGGCGCAACACGTTTTCCTCTTCCACTCTGTCCTGTCAGCCGTCATGCAATCACTGACATCCCTTTTATTCATATCATTCTTCACACAATCCATCCATCTTTTCTTTGGTCTTCCTCTTGCTCTCCATCCATAACTCTCATATTCATAACTCTCCTGGTCACATGCGTTTCATCCCTCCTCTTCACATGCCCATACCAACACAAACGATTACCTTTCAGCTTTTCTGAAAAGGTTGATATTAACCACAATTTTACTATAAGCCAATTGTTTTTTTTTTACCGAGAAAAAATATTTTTTTGCTTATTATAATATCTATAGGTACTAAAAGGTAATGTTACCGGCACGTAACTTGGCAAGAGATTTTCGTAGTGGGGGAAGTTCGCGCGAATAAAAATGTATAAAATTGTGCGTGCGCAAACTTCCCCCACTACAAAAACTCTTGCCAACTTACGTGTCGGTAACTGTATTATAAATGCAAAAGTAACTCTGCCTGGTTGTCTGTTACGCTTTCAGATCTAAACCACTGCACCGATTTTAATTAAATTTGGTACGGGGTAAGTTTGCACCACAAGAAATGACATAGGCGACTTCTTATTCCACGACTTCATTTGCGTCTGCGATTACTGCCATTTACGCGGCCGAAGTCGCAGGCAAGAAGCTAGTACTAAATATAATTATAGATACCTTATACTTTTTAAGTTATAATACTGATGGTAGTTTAAGGTTGAGTAGTCAACATGGGTATTGGTATCGGTATAGGTTTCGGTTTCGGTATCTAATCATCTCAAAATGACATTAAACTGCGATGACCCATCTAAATTAACTGGGGTTTTTAAGTTAACATGGGTATTGGTATCGGTATCGGTATTGGTTTCGGTATCTAATCATCTCAAAATGACATTAAACTGCGATGACCCATCTAAATCAACTGGGGTTTTTAAGTCAACATGGGTATTGGTATCGGTATCGGTATTGGTTTCGGTATCTAATCATCTCAAAATGACATTAAACTGCGATGACCCATCTAAATTAACTGGGGTTATTAAGTCTACCATAAACCTTATTATTTCATAATTATGCCAGTATTAAATCCTGTCCAGACACCAGACTGCATAAATCTAGCTTTAGTAAAGGTTGTCGTACATCAGACGGGGGCGTGCCACGTAAATCAAAAACATCTGACATACCTAATGGCTCACCACCTTATAAATCGTACTTTCTTTTATATCTTGTACCCAAGGGACTATTTATTATGTCCATGTTAAACCTAGTCTTAAGTTAGTTCTCGCGACAACTAAAAATACGTGTTACTGCTTAAATAGGTAGGTATTATATGAGGGAGAGTGAAATAACAAGTCAAAAATTGGTCAAATGTGAGACAGACTCGCACATTAAAGGTTCTATACCATCGTAGAAGATATAATATAAAGAACTTGTACAAAGAAACACTGAATAACTGCCAATATACATTTAATCAAATATCAAATATCGAATACTTTACATAAATTCAAGTAAGCACGTGTAACGGTATTCTAACCCCAAAACGTAATCAACATTCGAACTTTATACGGAGATGTTGCTCACACTGTATTCGCCACCAAAGTAACCGATCTCTCGACAGTTCAATATTACGCACAGGCTAGTGTCACCCCACCACTGCTCCGGAAGTGTGTAACGGACCAATGGTAGCGCGACACCAGTGTTGCCAACCAAAATAAATAGCGTATTTAAATTCAGACGCAAGTTTTTTAAGCAAATAAATCTACTATTACTAAAACCATAATTCCACTGACATTAAACTAATTATATCTATCTCTAAAAATGTACGTCCATTTTCGAAGCGACAACATCCGGCCGTCCTGCACACGCATCCGTCCCCGGATAGCGTCCTAGTCTGGTGCGATTGCTGAAAACAAAGTATATCGCATGCGTTAAGTCATGTTCTAAGCAATGAAATTTAATTTACTAATGTTATTTGCATCGGGCGTCTACTCTGCTATTCCATCAACGGCCAGCAGAAGAAAGACGCCAAATCAAGAGATTTGTTGACATGACATATGTTGGTATTCAGATGTAATCTATAACTGTTCCATCAGCGGTCAGTTATTGAAATGTTCAGACTTTGCAGCTCACCCTAGGCGATGCCTTTGGCCAACCCTAGTTATTTTACTACAAAACCTAAAACCCATTATCAACAGATCTATTTTACACGAATAAATACTGTTGTCCGGAATACCAAAATATGTTTGAAGCAAATGCACTAGACACCTTATCACAAGTTGTATCATAGTAAAAATTGTAAGAAACAAATAATGTGTAGAAATAAAATCATTACTTGGATTAAATAAATACCTGACAACATCTTAGGCCATTTCTAAGCCTTCAGGATCTAGGTCGGCCAATTTGATCCAAGGTTTCATATTTTCAGCACATGTGGTTCCCTCGTAACATTTGGTTGTCCTTTCGGCCCCACGCATATCCTTTACTTTGTAGCGGTCATTTCCTAGTACTTCAATCACCTGGAAAGGTCCTTTGAACAGCGGTAATAATTTAGTACTTTGCCCGTCATTCGATTGACTGGGAATTTTTATAACCACCAAATCGTTAACATTGTACTGATGGGCTTCTTTTCGTTTGGAATCAAAAGCCTGCTTTTGTTTGTCTGCACTGGCCCGAATGCGACTGTTAACATTATTCCTCAATAACGTGACATCGACAGATTGATCTTCTTGTGTCAACATGTCGGCATCAGTTTGGAGTCGGTACCCAAAGAATACTTCACTGGGTATGGCTGAAGTGGTTTTATTGATGGTACTGTTAATCCCTTGTTGGATACTAGTAATATGTGTATCCCATTTATCATAGCTAGTGTTAGCACCCATACTTCTTAACGCGTCCAGGATAGTGCGATTAAAGCGTTCCACCTGACCGTTAGAGCGTGGGACAGCAGTAGCTATTACATGTTGTCGAATATTTTTATCCTGGCAGTACTTAACAAATAGTTTGGACGTGAAAGAACTTCCAGCATCGCATATAAGACGCTTCGGATTACCAAAAACTTTAAATATTTTGTCCAATTCACTAATAACAGCTTGACTTTTAGTGTTACGAACAGGTGATATAAATACAAATTTGGTAAATGAGTCTACAGTCACCAACAAGTAGGTATTTTTACGTGTAGTCTTTACAAATGGGCCTAGATGGTCTATGTGTAATGTGTGAAAGGGCTTTGCATACTTAGGTATACTTAGGATACAATTTTCCTTCCTTTTTGCCATGGATATTTTTATAGTAAATACAGTTAATGCAGTTCTTAATATATTTGGACACAATTTTCTTAATCTTGGGAAACCAATAACATGACTTTATTCTCTCAATTGTTTTGTCCACGGCAAAATGGCCAAGATCATCATGATTGGCTTTAACAATCTGCCAAATACATTGTTTAGGCACAAGCCATCGTCTACCATAGTCAGTACGGCGGTATACCTTATTACCTAACAGCTCATAATCATTATACACTTTCTTATTAAGCTCGGCCTGACCTGACTCTAATATTTCTCTAATTGCACAAATATTTGGGTCTTGCAGCTGAACTGATAACAACCAATCTGCCTCAGTAATAACCAACACACTTTCATTGCATATAGGGGTAGAGTCTGTATCAACCGAATTTCGACTCAAAGCATCAACATGTTGCATTTGAGTTCCTGGTTTGTGCATTATCTCAAACGTAAATTCTTGGGTAAGTAATACCCACCTACCAATTCTAGAATTAATTTCTTGTTTATTAATTGTATATTTAACAGCGTTACAATCTGTATAAATTTTGAATATAGATCCTAATAAATAGTGACGGAATTTTTGAAGCGCAACAACTATAGCTAAAAATTCTAATTCAAAGGAGTGATACTTTTTTTCTTCATTAGAAGTCTGTCGACTATAAAAATGAACCGGTTTTTCCCCTTTATCAGTCAGCTGAACTAGAATGCATCCTACGCCATCACGACTGGCGTCTGTGTACAGAATAGTAGGTAATTTGGGGTCATAAATGTTCAACATGGCGTTCTGTAACAATTCTTCCTTTAATTTGTTTACGGCTAAGGCTTGTTCAGATCCCCATTCCCATGTGATATCTTTTTTCAAGAGCTTTGTCAACGGTTTTGCTAAAAGAGCGCAATTCTTTATAAATTTTCTAAAATAATTAATGAGGCCTAGGAATTGTCTCACTTGGTGCACAGTTTTTGGTTCAGGATAACTCTCTACCGCTTTTAATTTCTTTTTACCTGGACGTATACCGTCTTCAGATATGTCGTACCCGAGAAAGTTAACAGAGCTCTGGAAAAAGTGACATTTCTCTAAATTTATTGTCAAACCATTATTTTGCAATATTTTTAATACTTCGTCTAATTGTTTAATATTCTCATCTATCGATTCTGTAGCTATTAATAGATCATCCATGTAACAAATAACTTTATCAAAGCGTAGTTTACCCAAGACGGTGTTCATTAATCTTTGAAATATAGATGGTGCATTGCACAACCCAAATGGCATCCTTTTAAACTCGAAATGGCCGTCAGGGGTAATAAATGCAGTTTTATGAATGGAATTTTTATTTACATTAATTTGATAGTAGCCACTTTTTAAATCAATTGATGTGTAACATTTACACCCTCGAAGTTTGTCTATAAGGTCTTCTACAATGGGCATTGGATACTTCTCTTTTACAGTTATTTTATTTAGAGACCTGTAATCAATGCACATACGTTTTTCACCTGAAGGTTTATCGACTAATAAAACTGGACTGGCATAAGCGGAATTACTCTCACGAATTATGCCATTTTTCAATAAATCATCAATAATTTCCCTAGTTGCTACCTTCTCGGATTCAGACATACGGTAAGGTCTTTGGTACACGGGTTTGTTCGTTGTTAACTCAATTTCTAATTCGACACAAGATGTTTGTCCTAACGATTGTAAATCTTTTGAAACAACCCGAGGATATTTAGCAAAGACATCATTTAATAATGTAATGTGTTCTACAGAATCAGAATGGAACATAGATGACTCTATTAAGGCCACGTGTTCATTACTTATAGGGCGAAAAGAAAGGCTGTTTCCTACACGTGTGTACATAATTCTTTTGTCCTCCGTAAAATTTCTACCAACTAAAATAGAACAGCCAGCTAATTCGTCACAAATATATAGGATTACATTAAGCTCAGCTGTGTCGACCATAATGTCACCCTGTACCCCATGAGTGACCTTAGAACAGGAGTCCGTTTTAAATCCTGTTAGTAAAACAGACTTATTTAACAGAAATGTAGCAAGCTTTAACTCGCGTGCCACAGAAGACGTTATTAGAGAACAACTACTGCCCATATCAATGAAAGCTTGTCGTTTGTATCCATTAATAACAACATCTTTATAAAATTTATCCTTAGAAGTAGGCTCCGCAATAAACTTAACTTCATTTTCCTTTTCAGGTTTTACTTTAGGTTTAGATCTACAAGCAAGCTCCAAATGACCAAATCGATTACATGAATTACATTTGACATTATCTTTTTGATTACAGCTGGTCTTTTTATGCCCAGGTTCACCACAGCGAAAACATGTAATATTTGTGTTTGTATTGGAAACCGAACTATATATTGGTGCTCCATTAAAGCTTGAAGAGCTTTCTGCCTTTTTATCTACGTTAATATGACCTGAGCGAGCTGAATTTTTATTGTTTAGGCTGTTATGCTTCTGAGCGGACTTTTGTTCAGGGTCAACATGAATTTTACCGTGCAAAAATGAGGCCAATTCGTCACAGTATTTAAAATTACCAGCATCTGCGGCAGTGCTTATATTTTTATCGCCAATTGATCCTACGATAACTGAAATAATATCTTGTTCAGAAAACGACAACCTCATTTTATCAATTTTGCCTTTTTGTACAAAATAAAATTCGTATAATGATTGACCGTCCATAGGTTTTGTTTGGATTAAGTCTTTTAACAAACTATACATATTGCGTTTTATTTGAAAGGTATCTAACAGTGTGTTTCGCCAATCCCTCCATTTCCAGGTCGTCCACTGTGTTTTATTTTTTTGAAGCGAGTCATACCAGGTTTTAGCAGTATTGCGTAATTTTTGCAAGGCTTGATATTGTAAAACACGATCAGACCAACGAAAAGCACGGGCATTGGCTTCTACAACATTAATCCACATTTCAATATCGTCCACTAATGGGTCAAACTCGGGAATCACAGATGATAAAACCACATTCTGACTTACTGCGGGAGACGCACGCCTGGTGCGTCTCCTTTTCTTTCGCCTGTGTCCCTCAGAGCTGCTTGATGAGGGTGAGCTCGATCTTGAAGACGAGCTACTCGTATTACTTGTACTTGATACTCTTTTCCCTCGAGTGCGCTTGTGGCGTCGCGGCATATTTGGGCGCGTTTTCGTAACACTTCTGATATAAAGAACTTGTACAAAGAAACACTGAATAACTGCCAATATACATTTAATCAAATATCAAATATCGAATACTTTACATAAATTCAAGTAAGCACGTGTAACGGTATTCTAACCCCAAAACGTAATCAACATTCGAACTTTATACGGAGATGTTGCTCACACTGTATTCGCCACCAAAGTAACCGATCTCTCGACAGTTCAATATTACGCACAGGCTAGTGTCACCCCACCACTGCTCCGGAAGTGTGTAACGGACCAATGGTAGCGCGACACCAGTGTTGCCAACCAAAATAAATAGCGTATTTAAATTCAGACGCAAGTTTTTTAAGCAAATAAATCTACTATTACTAAAACCATAATTCCACTGACATTAAACTAATTATATCTATCTCTAAAAATGTACGTCCATTTTCGAAGCGACAACAATAATGTAGGTAGTATCGAGCCAAAAACGCAAAAACACAAGTATATTGTATGGCCTTCATTTTTAACTTTTATTATTTTTTTATATTTGTTGGTATAATGACAATAGAAATACAGTACCCGGCGATAAATATTGCACATCGACCTTTATCGTATTTCGTTTTTTATACAAAGAATAAAAAGAATTATCAAAAGAATCAAATCATAATTGTTTTAACAGCTCCTAATAGATACCGCTGTTTGTATTTCGTGCGACAGAGATAACGCTCTACGAAGCCGAAATTAGCCGATTGTCTCTTTCCAAAGGTCGATGTGCAATATTTATCGCCGGGTACCTACTGTACACATTCCGTGAAAATGTCAACTCTCGGTTCATGAGATTCAGCTTGCTGACAGACAGACGGACGGATGAACGGACGATTTAATAACAAATTAAGTAAGTGACTTTACAAAAACCACGGCTAACGTAGATAATGATAAACGTACAGAAAACTAACAATAAAAAGAAACTTCTCAACCCAAAAATGCTAACCAACAAAACTTAATATAACCCGAATATAAACTACCTATGCATCATTCTGTACCTAAATCATCATAAACATATCATACAGATCTGGCTTTTCAGCGACTTTCATGCATCCTTAATACCGTTTTTCCTTCCAAAGAATATCTGAGGAACCCTTTTCGCTCATTCGACAATACCGAGAGTATAAGGACCGAAGGGTCTGTTGACCTCTAAGAGTCCTTATGAGGGTCCCCTATTATGGGTTACACAAGCATGCATACTGTGGTCCCGCTTTTATGGGTGATGGGTAATCATATTGTGTTCGGTAATGATTTTTGATGGTTCTGGTTAAGGGTTCTGGGTGCGAAAGATTTTTGAGTTAAGTACTAGTTATTTATATTTATACACAATGTGGGATGATAATACACGATATTACGGGATGGTTCAGTGGCTAAGGGGTCCCCTTTTCTTGCATGAGATTGCGGGTACGATACGATTAACTAGTCTATTAATATTATTATTTACTAGCATTCTTCCCACGCCTTCGTTCGCGTGATTTTTCTTACGGATCCCTAATTTTCAACCGATTTCAAAAAGGAGGAGGTTCTCAATTCGGCGCGTATGTTTTTTTTTGTATTATATGTTTTGCGATTACTCCGCCAATTATGAATCGATTTGGATGATTCTTTTTTGTTTGGCAGAGTATAGTTCCGAATAGGTCCCATAGAAATATTGTCATGAGCTGATGATGAACTTCGGAGATATGGAACAGAACTCCTTATAGGATCACAGCAGAACTGTCGTAACAAGAAAAATGGCTTTGTTTATACGTGTAGTCGATGACTGACTGAAGGAAGTGGGGGAGGGGGTACGTCAACCCCCCTTCTACCACTTTCTACAGTTAAATATATCGTGTGAGGTATTGTTTGAAAGGGCTTTTCGTAAGGATTTCAAACATGAACACACAAGCACTAAAAAGTGAAAAATAAAAAGCTTTTTTAAAAAAAAGACAACCGCCTTCAAAAACTACAAAATAAAGAATAACTTTAGATTGGAAGTCGGCGGCTTTGGTTTTATTTTTTGTTATGTAGGTACTGCCACAATAAAATATAACGCAGCCTATGTCACAGTGATAGCTTCCCAACAGTTAAAGAATTTTTCAAATCGGTTCAGTAGTTTCGGAGCCTTTTCAATGCAAACAAACAACCAATCAAATCCTTTCTTTTTATAATATTAGTATAGATTTACTTTGTTATATTGGTTTTGATAAGTTATCTTATTTATAGAGTCTGCAAATGTTGTACCTACATAAAGTTTCTAGACTTTCAATGTGCTTTATATTAAACTTTTAACAGTTAACTTTAGTAGTAATGCAGCTGTTCTTTCTTAAAATTAAAAATGTTTACGGCCGGTCGTTAGTACAAGTTACCTGCGGCGGATATGGTCGACTTTGAAGGAAACGTTGAAAGATATTTTGTAGCTGAAAAGAAAACCTTATTTACACACACAAACAACAGTTGAAAATTGATAGTGAATTCAAAATCATGTTGTCTGTGAGGTCTGCGTTTTAAAAGGCCTTATTATAAAACAAAGTCTTTGCTTAAATAAGGTTTAAACCATTGAGTCAATTTTTGTATTACGAACTTTAGCTTTATCGAAATAAAGTTCGAAATTCAGAAACTGGCTTGAAGGTTTAAACCTGGTTTAATTACTGAAGTCCCACGTAATGAGATTCGAAAATGCCTGTAAATGGTCTGATTGAAATAAATGTTTTGACTTTGAGATACAATTTATTTTCTATTTTTCTGACTTACCGGTAAGTCAGCCGGGGCAGACTTTGTTTTATAATAAAGCGGTAAATGTATAACTTTTTTCAAGCTATTCATTTTCAGATAAAGCAGACCGACATATCAATGACATTTCGTCGTCATGTAGGTACCTATCACGTTATTTCGTGGAAACAAATTGAAAATTGATCAGTGTCAGCAAGTGTGAGTTCACGCATTGTTCATCCATTAGTAGGCCTATCCCTTCTTTCTTTTGAGGATCCTTTTCAGCTTATATTTTTTTCTTGAATAAAGTAGAAAATATCATAAGGGGAATGTACTGATAGCGCGGTCCATACAAAAGAAGTCTAGTTATATTTTGGTCAATAAGTAAATAAAATTGATGTTATTTGAAATAACATAGTTTCAAAATGATAATGATATTTTTTCCTACGAGATTTTGAATTAGAGATTTGGTTGATAAGGGCCCTAATGTCGAGTTTCTAGTCAGTTGTGGTCAGTTAATTTCAAAATAATACGTAAATTCCAAACCTTGGAAAATATCATTATCACTTTGAATCAAAGTTATTTGTCTGTCTGGAAACTAACTAATCACCAGCCTAGATATTAGTGCTTATCCTATCTACAAAATTACATTGAGTTCAATGACTTATTGACCTTAAATGATAAGACTACTTTTGTACGAAGCGCACTCAAGCACGCCTTTAACCACGTATTATTTTTCCATTTCGTTACCAACTTCGAAAGATAGATCGAAAAATAAAGACCGTGAAATGTTTTATTTTTATCTGTTTTTCCATTCTTCGTCCTCTGTCGAATTTCATGCCAAATCCTTTTAAAACACGGTTTTCGGAGCGTATCAATTCTCATGGCGCTTCCTATCCGGGTTCTGTCACGATAATAGGAGCATTAGGGGCGGTAAGAGGCCGGATATGTGCCATTACAACTGTCGATAACTATCTCTGTGATAGTCGTTATGTGATATCGTTAAGATTCAAGATAGGTAGATAGGACATCTTGTTAGACGTTTGGGCTTTGGTAAATGGTGAGGGTGTTAGTTTGATAAATGGTAGAAACCTACAGTGGAAAAAGTTGAAGGCTTTTACAGTGAGTCAATGACTATGGAACTTATGTACATACGTATTTATCTAATTACCTATGTGGTTTACGAGCTCGACTTTCATGCATGAAGCTGATGGTTCAATACTGAGCAAGTAAACATGTGTTTTTTTTAATCCATATATTATGTACTTTCTAAGTTCGCTCATGTATCTTGTCCAAATAAAAAAAAATACGATTTCATTACAAAACATATTAGACCAAAAAAAAAACGTTTGACTTTGACTTTAGTTAAGAAGGTACTTATACGTACTTGCTAGCTCTCATGCTGGGTCCATTTTACAGGTATCAGATAGATAGGTCGGATTCTAGACCAATATTTTGCGGAATATAATAAAAAAATCCCAAAATCTGAATGCGTAGGCAAGAAAATCACGTACCAATACAATCCATAAAGCATTCATCTATCTACGCTTGTTACCGATAGTAAGAAGACGCTACGCCTCGGTCATGATACCTTCGGATCGTGAATGCAACGAATATCAATAGGGTACGAGTTACGAGGCGTACCTTTGAATAAATTGTATTTGAGTTACATAAGGTGTGCCATATGGCGCAGTGATTTTATTGGTATTGTGTTCAGGGTTTGATTTTCGTGTAGGGCTAGGCTGAGCTTTTTATTTTTTATTGGAGCAATATTTTAGTAAGCAATATTTAATCTTACTGTTCTATAATCTATTTATGCGTAGGTAATCTATAGTTTCACTTACAAAAAGTAAACTGTTTAGATCATTGTTTAGTAGATCTAGGTATACTGAAAGTTTACTAAACTTTAATACCCTACCGCCGCCTTTTGACAGCCTCTTTGGTCTAGAAGTCACGACGCGCAACTGAACATGAGGGCTTGGATTCGATTCCCAAATGGGGCAAAGTGTTATTGGGTTTTATTTATTTATTTATTATACAACATAAAAGTACAAAGACGGACTTAGGCATTCTCTACCAGTCAAAAAAAGGTGGTGAAGAGATAACATGGCAGGTGCATAATATTGTACATGAGTAAATAATCAAATAAGAGAATTTCTCAGTAGCAGCCTCGGAATCTGGATTTGTGCCTGGTGGTAGAAGGCAGTGTCAGACTCTTACTGACTAAAATCCATCCGTGTTCCTCCTAATGCCGTTTGCGTTCCAGGGCTTCGGTGATGCGCGGGCTTGCGGACGGTGAGTAATGGGTAGCTCGCCGTCAGATCAAGGACCATGCCCGGGTCGACGGCGCGTTCTGTTCGCGCGCGCCTCAAAGAGCTGTCAGCACAGGGACGGGGCCCCAATAGGGGCCAAACGCCTGCCGGGGTTGCGGGACGTCTTAACAGGATACCGTGGCCCCGGAACGTAAAGGGCAACAGAAGGAACAGGGTGGTTTTTTAGTCAGTAAAAGTCTGACGGTGGCGCGGAAGGAGTCATTTGATGATTTTTACCACCTAAAAAAAAAAAGGGCTTCGGTGATTCTTCGAACAAAATCTGCAATCCTGGCAGGTCTCTCTCACACTACAGTTAACATACTGAGAGGAACGAGAAACGCGTCTACCAATTGCGACATAAAATTTGAAGTGGTAAGGTACAATTTTAAATATCGAGCCACTATTACATTTTGAAGTCTTATAGGGGCATATGTGCTGCCCCTTGCATGTCCTACGTCTTACTGGATTACCATTACCTACGGACATAGTAAGGTATGTATACTTGTTCCAAGTTTGTTTCCCCATATGATTTGTATGTGTAATGGCACCAGCCACACTATGAAATCTTAGTGGCTATGACCATTAATGTTTATTTATACGCCTAATTGGTACTTTACTGCTGCGCTAATTCGGGAACGTTAAGGCGCTTGCAGACTGGCTAGTGTGATTAGAAAGTTGATGAATGAAGCAGGTTAATGCATAAAACATATTTTTTTCATTTGTAAAGCGCATATCCTCAGTCACCCCAATAGAGCATTTAGTAGCAAAAATAACACACAATCAGCTGTAATTTAATTAAATTGCTGATCGCTTTTTACAAACAAAATTATTATATTTTTAGCTTTTTTTTATTTCACTATTAACCGTAGGAACGTTACGCACGCCTTTAAGGTGATTGAGTTTACGGGATTTACAAATAAAAAAAAAAATCTCTTTGGGAAAGTTGTTAGTTATCACGAGTACAATCATGTGTAAGCATCAAACATAACATCACGCCTGTAATCACCAAAGGGTTAGGCAGAGGTTTACTTATTAGGTAGTACACCCACATTTCGCCAGTTATGTTTAAGTTTCATGTAATAGGGGGCGAGCCGAAAGCCATCAACTGGGCACAAATCCAAACACCGAGGCTGCTACTGACCAATTCCTGATGGAATAACCCAATAGCACTTTGCCCGGCCTGGGAATCGAACCCAAGACTTTGCGACCACTAGACCAACGAGGCAGTCATATGTATAAGGGTGGTATTACACTTATCAAATATCTTTGTGCAATTATGATGTTCAATATTTGATAAAAATTTTTTGAAAGACGCTCAATACACTTGTCGTCCAATTCGTCGTCCAAGTCGTCCAATTTCTTTGATCAAATGTACATTGGACCAAGATATTTGATAAATGTAATACCACCCTAAGTATCGGGCACTAATAATTGCTAGTCAAGTTATATACTCGTTTATCAGCCATACTTTAAATTTAGCCGCTCAAAATAAGCTTTAACAATAGAAAATCAATCAAATCGATACTCACCTTAATAAATCCAAAATATCAACTGCTTAACATTCCTTTCGGTTCATAAACTGTCAACTGTATGCCACAGCGCATTGTTATAGCTGGCACAGTGCCCGTGATATGTCATTTAGTGGCATAGTGGACTGTGGACAAAACTAACAGTGTTCGAGTGTGGCTGAAATACCTCCTGTTTGTTCAATTTCCTGTAAACTTTTGAATGATATAACTTCTTATACAGAGCCATTGAAAATTTACCCGAAACCTGAAAAGGGGTCATTGTACTCATTATTATGAACAACTTTTATTATAGGACTAACCCTAAAATCATGAAAAAAATACAGCTGTTCTCTACAGAAATGCTACACAACACGATCGTACCTAATGTATGGAACAGCAGATATTTATATTTATTCTTAATAATATCTTGTAAGGGTAATGAATAAAAACCATCCATCGCACTTGTACATAAGGTTGCTTTTGAATCTGACACCTGAAAATTGGTCCAGTATTGGAGCTAGCAAGTACGCATACCTTATAAACTAAAATTCCCCTATTCTTGAAGAAAGAAAAACTGTTTATTTACGCGAAAATGGCTCACATTACATAAGAAGAGAAATTGTACACAAAAGCAAAATAAAAACAAGATGGTATTAAGTCTATAAAACAAACAAAGAAAGACAAAGAAAGTGTTAAAACAGCCGTGCTGAAATGGCATCTGGCGACTTTGGTATCGCAATCTAATTGTCATGGTCGGCTTGCAAATTGGGCATAAATCTCCTCTCTCTAATAACACGTCGTTGAGTCCAATTCTCGCACTCTTATGCATCCAATTTCATCCATCACACCTAGCCACACTACACACACATACACACAGCCCGTCAGTCATATAAGCTGGTTTATGCTCTCTGCTATATAGCGGTTTTGTTCACTTTTCTGATAATGGCATAAGTTTTTCTTTAGATGTTGACACCGAGAACAATATGAGAATAATGATCCTTACTCATTATGAAACGACTACGTTAGGGACTGTGGAACAAGCTACATAATATATTTGGTTTACAGACAAAAAAAAAGTATCTTTCTGCTACATTGCTATTTATTGTTTGTGTTCACTTTTTCATCTTATGGTATCTAATAATTTTGAAACCGATTTACAGTTATTTAAAAGAATTGAAACATAGTTTGCTATATTGGGTTTTTTCATCAGGAATTTCTCAGTAGCAGGCTCGGAGTTTGGATTTGTGCCCGGTTGATAGCAATAGGCTCGCCCCCTATTATATGGGACTTAAACATAACTCTGACGAAATGTGGGTGTACTAATGGGTACACCTCTGCCTAACCCTTCGGGGATTACATGCGTGATGCTATGGTTTTTGTAAAACATTGTTTAAAATAGTTGCAAGTTAGCTGTCTGTATGCGTGTTCTTCCTGGATAGGTAAAAGTAAGTAAAAGCTTGTTAAAATAAAACCCTTACTCGTTAATTTCTTAAGTCTTTAGCTACTGTTTCAAGGCACCTATAATTAATAAATTCCTTTCACGTTATTTAATTTTCCTAATTAACTAATTAATGGAGCGGGATTTTTAAACGCATTTGATCAGGAGAGTTATGAATATGAATGTGGATAGATGGAGAGCAAGAGGAAGGCCAAAGAAAAGATGGATGGATTGTGTGAAGAATGATATGAAAGAAAAGGGAGTCAGTGATTGCATGACTGCTGACAGGACAGAGTGGAAGAGGAAAAAGTGTTGCGCCAACCCCAAGCAACATGGGACAAGGGCATGAAGATGATAAGTAATTAACTAATTATAAAACAAACATTCTCAAGACAAGATTGTTCATTAAACTTTAGCAAGTAAAACTCTAGTAAGTAGTAACAAATCTATTTATATCGCGCATGCTTGACATGTGACGGGCCGTAGCCCTCGCACGGTGGATTGCAGTTACGAGCGACGACTCGTTTGTAGTTTGTGCCAGGAGTGATCTGTCACGCTCGTTGTCGCCTTTCACAAGAAACGTTGACACTTTATTAAGCTATGTTTTAGTTGCTCATAGTTTGATTATGAAGATTTGTTTGACAATGGTGCCGATTCCCTTGTTCACAAACTAGACTAAATTTAGAGAATTGACATCTCTTACTGACATACAGCGAAAGAAAAGGACGGTGACATTTAAGAACTAAGTTAGAGATGTCAAATTAGTTTTGCCTTGAACTTTTCCGTATTTTTAATCTACACGTTATAGGATGTCAACTATAATTGTATGGATGTGTCAGATTGATTAAATTTGACAGGTCTTATTTGCATTTGTCTCTTTCTTGTTTTTTGGATAGAAAAAGATAGAAATAGTCTAATTTTAGTTTAGTTTGTGAACAAGGGAATTGGCACCAACACTGATAATTTTGATCGAGTTTAGGTCAGATCAATCAACTAGTTTCTGCACGCTCCGCTTCAAAGTTGATCTATCAACCCACAGGAACCGCTTATTTTTCTGGTATAAGCCTATATGATAGTATAGATTATAATCTATCTCTGCCAAATTCCATCCAGATCCGTTCTGGCTTGATTGAGTAAAAATCAATTCATTCAAACTTCTGCATTTATAATAGGAGTAAGATATCCTCAACTGCAGCCATGCTTACTTGACGTAGAACTCACGATACTGGGTTCTCGGGTTTTGTTTTATTTAAATATTTACTTCATTTGTTTGACATTTTCGTATATTTTAGTTAACAATAATTTTAATTTAATGTTTCGCTTCAAAAGGTTATAACCCTTTTGAAGTAAAGTTAACATTAATTGATTATAATTACTTAACAGAAGTTATATACTTGACTGATCTTTGACCGTCTTGAAACGCGGCTTTTTATTGATACAGAAATAATGAATTATGTATTTGTACTACGTTTCATTCTCTAATTAGAGATCAAAGTGTCTCGTGCAAGTTTTTATACCCATTTGAACGCGTTAGGTCGCGATAACGCTGAATATAATTAGTTAGATTATAATCTGGTATAGTACATAGGCTATTTTTTATCCCAGAAAATATACGGTCCCGTGGAATAATTAATTACTCTTGTCGCAGGCGAAGTCACGGGCAGAAGCTAGTATAGATATGCCGTTAAAAAGGCATGTGCATCTGTTAGTCCCAAAGCTGGGCTTTTTTTATTAAAAGCTTTTATTTAAGTTGACTTGTCAGATATCAGGTTTAAAAGCTACCTTAGCCACAATTTCAAGTGATATGCCCGCCCCGATTTGCAAGAATATATAACCTTACCCTACTTTACCGGTTTAGTTTTTTAAATATTTAGCTTCATCTGGCAATTTCGAACACAAAAAAAAATACAACCAAAATAGATCCCGCCATCTTTACCTATATGTTTGTCCAAGATGCAATAATAATCCCTTGTATGGGGCAACTTTATTTTACTCTTTTTTCTGTTTTTCATCAGTTTTCTGCTCAGGTACATACTGTGATAAGTAGGTACAACATATCTTCATCGTCATCCATAAATCTCTATAATCCTTCATCTCAGTATTCACCCCCTTCTAGCCATACCATCTGTCATACACTCTGCTACTATACCATGAATGAGTTCATATAGGATAATGTTCATATAGGATGTATTCAACATTATGAATCCACGCCACGTTCGTGCTCTGAATTGGACCCGGTACGGTCAGCATAAATCATCCTTGAAAATCCTTAATTTATTTCTGTATGCCAAAGAATTTAAATTTTAAGCACTTCGTGTGCGTTTTCCATTTGGTTATGTTTTATCTAATATAGCTTTGGTCCGCTTGAGTTATCTTATGGATTCCTATTATTTTAACATAAACATCACGCCTGTAATCCCCGAAGGGTAAGGCAGAGGTGTACCGATTAGTACACATTGCACATTTCGTCAGTTATGTTTAAGTCCCATGTAATAGGGGGCGAGACTATTGCCATCAACCGGGCACAAATCCAGACTTCGAGGCTGCTACTGAGTTTTTGTTCCTATTTTTTTGTAATGAAATATTATTATAGCCAATGGTACTAAGGGTCACGTAGCTTTCTATCAGCGAAAAAAAATTCAGAATCGTATCAGCATTTTAGGAGATAAGCGCGTTAAAATACAAAAGTTGATCTAAATGATATTTACATCATTCCGTGTCGATTTCGGGATCGGTGACAGTTGCTGTCCTAAAAGTTACGAGCGTGGGCTGTAATGTGGCTTATATTTCCTATTTTAGCACTGAATGTAGGTACCTACATGTAAAGTGAGGTCACGTCAGAATGCCATTAAGGTTTATTGGAGGGTGGTGTGTTGGTTTCTTTGTCTCGTTTGTTATCGAGAACGTGTCTCCTTTGGTCTTCAAAAGTTCAAATATATAAAAATTTTGTTGCGTTATGTCAGCAATCATAGTAGATAGTGCCTGCCAGGGTTGCGGAGTTTGTTTTAAAGAGTCATCGTGGCCCTGGAACGCTAAGGGCATTAAGAGGAACATGGATGAGTCTTAGGCAGTAAGAGTTTGACACTCCCTTCTACTCCGCCCAGAGCGGAAGAAGTCATTAAAATTTGGGGATTTTCCATAATAGACCATTATGTTTTAAAAGAATTCGAGAAAGTGTTCAAAATTCGAACGGATGAAATTCGGATATAGTGCTTATCCTCTTAGGTAAGATTCAGACCAACCGGCTCGTATCGGCCCGGCCCGGACGGCATTTTACAATGCGGTAAAGAACATTGAAATGTATCAACAGTAATTATAGTTCATATTTGCATGCAACTTTACCTCCGTCGATCGCGTCCGTCGGAGCCGTACGGATGCGTACGGCTCCGTACGGCTCCGATCGGCTCCGTACGGCTCCGATCGGCTCCGTACGGCGCTGACGGCATCCAATCGGCTGCCGTCGGGTCCGTTCGGAGCCGGTCGGCCGTGCGTACGGATCCGTTCAGCTGCCGCGGCATGCGTACGGATGCGTACGGCTGCCGCGGCATGCGTACGGATCCGTTCGCATGCGTACGGATCCGTTCCGATGCGGTCCGATCCAAGCCGGTTGGTCTGAATCTTACCTTATGCTGCTTCAGAGCGTATCTTTTCGGATTCGCATCAGATGTGCAAGTGCTACAAAGATCTTATCTATCTTCTGGATATAAACTTAGTAGACTAGCTTAGACTGACTAGATGTTTCAGTCAAAATCAAAGCATTTATTTTAATTAGACCATTTACAGGAATTTTTGAATTGTCAAGAAGTCAGTCAGTTAGTGAAAAAGTTGAAGCTAGTTGCTCATTCCAAAACGGATGTAGGTCTCAAGGAAAAGAACGAGCAAAGAACTCCACAGACACTATTTACTTACAATTAGGTTTTTACAAAATTGGTTAAAATAGTCTATTGCTTCTAAAAGTGAAAACAATGAAGATGAATATAAAACAATAATAAAGATGTAAGCCTGGCTGGCCGTGGCAGTTAAGAGATTTCTTTGAAAATACAGTAAGTAAGGTAACACCCCCAATAATCGACACTTTAGCGTGCGCAAACAAGCATTTTTTTAAATATTTTCTTACTTTAAGATATTATAAGGTATTTTGGAGCATTGGGTAACGCTTCAGACTTCGTTGCGTAATATTTGAAAGCAAACATAAGTTTCATATAAATAAATAAAGTAATAATATATCGAAATAAATTAACGTTTTTTGGTCTAGTGATCGACAGCAGAATTCTATTTTACGACACCCGGTAATCGACATGTTCCAGTAATCGACATCCAATAATCGACATATTCCTAACACTTCTAAACAATAAATTCCAATAGAAAAGCCGAGATAATCTAGTATAGTATAGTGTATAGTATAGTGTGTGTATAGTATAGTGTAGTATGGTGTATAGTAGTATAGTATAGTATAGTATATGTGACGAAATAAATACTTAGTCTTAATCAGTAAGTATTTTGATCATTTTAATCAACAAACAATCTTATAATAAACAAATAGTGGCTAGTAATTCGTAGGTTTCTAAAAAAAATACACTTTTGCAATATAATACATCTCTTAAATGTTAAACAATAAATGTAGAAGATGTGTCATTTGGTTTCGGTTTAGTATCCGCCTTTTCTTGTTTTTTTTATTGTTTTTATCTGTTAGTTTTTTCTGTTTTTTTGTTTTTCTATCTTTCTCAATTTTAATCGTTTTCTTTTTTCTCTTTCCTTGGATTTAATTTCTAATTTTTTCACCTTTCTGACAACTTCTATTGCCTGTATTATTTGAAAAAGTGTGGAATTTATTTTTGGTGCCATAAAAAACATTTATGTCGATTATAGGAACATGCGGAAAAAAAAACTCCAGTTATCGACAAGCGTGTTTTCATATTATATTATAAACTTACAATTGCAAAGACATTACTAAAAACTAAAGAATTTGGGTTCTAACTTAATAAATAATTTACATGCTCGGTCAAGCAAAACAATTAAAAGTTATGGGCATTATATCTTGCTCACCTCCTTAGCGATTTCGCTAATGAAACGGGAATTTATTTAGAGATCTCTGCCGGTTGGTATGTTCAGCTACGCCATTTTCTTTAAAACAGCCGAATCTATGAAATATCTTTCGCAATGATAGCTAGATAATCCTCAACTATGTTTATGGTTCAAATACGTTCCGAAGCGAGACTCAACTCTTGTTTTTTTTCGTTAACTTTTTAAGTGTCGAACACTGGGGCTCTGTCGAACACTGGGTGTTTTACCTTAATATAATAATACCTAAATCACTGTGCCAAAGTTTGAAGGTCAATTAGACGAAAAGACTGGATTATTTTTGTTGGCGGAGACGCGTGTGCGACATATCGTGTTTAATGGAACTAATGAGCCTTAGTTCTTGTAATTAGGGTGACGTTGATAAAACTCTTATTGGAATATCTTTTATCGCAGAAATGTGTAATTTTTTGTTTGTTTTGTTTCATCAGCTGGATTGGAAAAATATTGGAAAAAATATTTTTGTTTAGGATAGCCAGATTTATGAGGAACTAGCTGTTACCCGCGGCTTCGCCCGCGTTAGTTTAGAATTTGACAACCAATTCGGGTTGTACTGGGCTTGTTGTTCGGCCAGATCCAGAATTATTAAATACGGACCAACTGTGACTCATAAAAGTCCGTCGACGTTTAGTTTGCATTTCTGCAAGAGAGGTCCCTCTCGCCTGCGACTGTTCTGGAGTTTCTGTCGCTGTAATGGCTGATCTTGTTCTCTGAGACGAAGTTATGTTTGAACAGGCGTCTCAGTTGCTCTTACAGCTCTCTGGCTTTTGGCTTGTTCCTCCAAAAGCAATTGCGTTTGGAAGGGCGGCTCAGTCGCTCTCTGAGAAGCTTGGCGGGCGGGCGGCTGGGCTCTCCAGTCTTTCCTGGCTTAAGAAAATATCTCATCAGCTCTCAAAGCTGCTTGTCGCTTTGCTTGTGCTTGCCTTCTTAATGCGGCATGAACGGGAGATTCCTGGGATTGAGCAGTAATTTTTGCTCGGGCTCGCAATGAGCTTTTGCCTGAGTTGGAACTGCGAGATATTTTAAAATAGAAAAAAGTAACCTACCCTAATAAAAACACACCGAACATACCTCGAACGAAAATATAAACAGTACTGAGGGACAGACTTAACTTTGCCGTTGGAAAACTGTTGTCTACATGCAGCGACATAGGTCACGGTTAGTGATAATAATTATTATTACTTTCTCAAAAAAATAATTATTTGGTGATGAATTTACGGTTTTCGGATTTTTCCTTTACTTGTGCTACTTCTACTTGGCCTTGCTCCTTGCCAAATTCTAGGTGAACGGTTTTGATTCCCTTGCGAGCGTCAAAATATGCACCATAAACAGAGCACAAACGGCTTTGAATTTAGATTGCGTTAACTTAGAATTTTGATTTTTACAAAAAATGGTCTTGACAGACGTACAACAAAGTGATCCTATAAGAATCCATTTTTCCCGATCTATGTGCGGAATCCTAAAAACAGTCAAACTACCATCGAACTACCAAAAAATTAAAGTTTTTTATTTTTCACCTTTTTGGCGCTTGTCGTTAATGTTTGAAATCCTTATAAAAAAACCCTTTCAAACGATATATTTAATTTTGGAAAGTGGTAGGAGAGGGGTTACGTTGACGTACCTCCTCCCCCTCTTCCTTCAGTCAGTCATCGACTACACGTATAAACAAAGCAATTTTACTTGTTACGACAGTTATGCTGTGATCCTATGAGGAGTTCCGTTCCATATCTCCGAAGTTTATCATCATGTCATGACAATATTTCTATGGGACCAATTCATTTCATTTCATTTCTTTCAAACTAAAAAGAAGAATCATCCAAATCAATTCACAATCGGCGGAGTACCTAATCGCGTAACATACCTACATACAAAAAACATACCGCCGAATTGAGAACCTCCTGCTTTTTGAAGTCGGTTGAAAACTAACCCAAAAATAATAAAAGACAATGTTTTTAATTTTTAAACAAACTAACAATTAATGGTCGTTTCATCGATAACTCTTAAAGCTTGATTCATACATATCAGTAAAATCACAGTCCCGGCACAGCACCGTCACCGTGTAAAGCTTGATTCATACACATCAGTGAAGCCACAGTTCCGGCACAGGACCATCACCGTGATAATTATTCTTTCATACATTCTCTATGAAGGCATTCACACCAATCAGTGACAGCGACGACACAGTGCTTTCAGTGTCAGTTCCTGCGCCGGCAATCACGGACGTGATCAGCAACAACAATATTTTTTACCGGATCACGGACGCCGGTGCATCAAAAACCTTTCTAGTTTCTGCAGAAGAATCTTGAAACGGTTTTGAAAAATTCTAAAATATTCAAAATATTTACTTTTATCTTTAATTAAATCGTATATTGTCAAGCATTGTCCTTCAGTCTCTCCTAATTGCCTTGCCCGGCCATGATTCATGCCAATTCAATTGAGTCACTGCCGCATCACTGTATCACTGTTAGGGGACGGTGTCGGAACTGTGCTGGAACTGTGACTTCACTGATATGTGTGAATTAACCTTAAGGCTGCTGCACACTTTTTACACCCGACGCCATTCTAGATGAAATTGTTATAAGTTCGCCTTCATTCTTCCATACATCCTCTATGAATGCGTTTACATCTCAAATAAAAATAAAAATAAAATACACCTGTCAGTGTCACTGACGACACAGTGATGTCAGTGTCAGTCACGCAGTTTTTCTGTATCCCTGACAACGTATATAAAGTGGGTCACAGACAAACGCGGAATGTTGTGGCGGCCGCGTTATTTGCAATTTTTAACAACGGGCCGCGTGTACTGCTTTGTAAAATGACGCCAAATATGGAAGATGTACTTAATAGAAATAAGTTTAATAATTTAATTACTCAAGTCCCACATAGTGAGACACAATTGATTTTCTATTGTTCTGGCTTACCGGTAAGTCAGCCGGGGCTTGACCGGTATTTAATCCCACTTCTCTATTCCTAACAGTAGTATGCGATGCTAATGATAATTTAGGTACCTCACACCTCAAGTGTTTTCACCTCAAACGGTTTTTTCCTACCTTTCTTCTCATCTTCTGAGAGGGCTAATGAGAGTAATAAGACAACGTTACGGTTAGACGTCCGATTGTAACACAAACACCACAGCTAATGGCACTTCAGGCCGCCACTGTGACCGCGGTGGTGTGTTTTTGCAGCGGTTGGAGCCGCGGCCTGCGGTTTGCCGCAACCGCACCGTCCGTCTGGAGGCCACTTTATGCAAAATGTCAGGATGCGCTTCAGCGGTTTAGGGCGTGAAAAATTATTAAGCAAACAACTTTCGTACTCCTAGGTTGTTTATTTGACTTGACTTACTGGTCTATCGACAGTCTAGACTCACAAAATACAATTAGATGCTTAAACTTAAAATTCGATCATGATTCGATAGACACGTGGCGCCATCTACTGTCATAAGGACGTTATTGTGATTTCCCTCGGGAACAGTACTTTTTTTCGGGATTAAAGGTACCCTATGCTTGTTCCTGTACATCTGGCAACGTATATGCAAAATTTCAGGATGATCGGTTCAGTGGCTTAGGCGTAAAGTGGTAACAAACAAACAAACAAACTTACTTTCGCATTTATAATATTAGTTAGGATAGTATAGGACATATAACATCACGCTATCACCCATGGGGGCGGAGCAGTAACGAAAGCGAAAAGAAATAAAAAGGCCGAAGGTAGTAGATAAACTAACAATCATAAGTAGATAATTATTACGTGCTAAACAAGCATTTCCAATTTTCAAATCGATCCAATTTACGTTACTCCGAACACTCGAGCCAGGGCCATGTAAATTTTAGTAGTAAGTTTAGCACACAACAATTATTATCTAGTTTTGGTTAGTTAGTTAATCCATGATAATAACGTTACGGATAGACGGATTAGTTTATCTGCTGTCAAATCTCACTTAACTATTATCGCTAATTGACAAAAATAACTACAAGCACTCACAACAATTTCCATACTATTAAAAACAGGCAAAATGATTAATACCAGCCTATTATTGTCCCACTGTAGGGCAAAGGCGTCTTCTCATACAGAGAAGGCATGAGCATTGATCACCACACTTGTTCAAGGCGGATTGGCGATTGCAGACTTATATTAATTGTAAGTTCAAGTTTCCTCATGATATTTTCCTTCACCGATGTCAGTGATGTCCAAGATAAACTTAGAAAGTACAGTCGGTTATAGCTGTTGCTTGACCCACCTAACTGGCTAGTGAGCCAGTATGATAGTCATGGTCGTATTGGAACTTTGCTCTTGCTCGGTGCGAACCCACAGCCTAGCTACAATAATAATAGGCAATAATGTATGCTTAAATAAGTGTCTTGACATGGCTCGCGAGGTTCTCAACAAGTAAGATGTGAGTACAGAGAAAATAATTAATGAAAATAATCCTTGTTTTAATAATCATACATACATACATACATAAACTCACGCCTTTTTCCCATAGGGGTAGGCAGAAACCACAGAACGCCACCTGCTACGATCCTTACATATTCCTTTCGCCTCATCTACGTTCATACATCTCGTCATACAAGCACGCCGGTTACGAGTATTCCGTACCTGACCTTTCTGAAGAACCTCACCAATAAGGTCAGTGTAGGTCTTCCTAGGGCGACCCCTCCCTGTGTTGCCACTCACCTCTGCCATATAAATACCTTTTGTTAATCGTCTTTCACTCATCCTCTCAACATGACCGAACCATCTAATAATCAATTTTAATAATCAGTGGATGAATATAAACATTATGTTTGTAAAAGCAACCATTCAAGGTCTTAGTTATGATTATTCGTAAAGCCTTTACATGTTGAAACCATGTGCTAAAAACTGCTTTATGTTTTCAACCTGAAGAAGATTTTAATCCCAGACTCGACGAGAGGCTTATAAAACTGACACTTAAATGCTTCAGCAGAAGGTACATTCTTTAAAAAAGGCTTTTATGATATTAAAGCGCAGACTGAATAGTTACCTACCTTAATTTGTTTTTCTTTGTTTTGATTTACATTTTTATTAAAGTTTGCTATCAATATTGTTGTTTCATCTGCCCACGCGCGTGTTCTAACGTCAACGTTATGGATGTCAAGACACTTACTGGCCAGTTTTCAATTTATAAATTGCAAATCTCTGAAATTATTTAGAGAACTTTAAGGTACATACATTGACTTTAAAATGTAACTTTTTTAAATTCATATGTACTTTTTTAAAGTTTATTTTGGACATTCCTGACATCGCTGAAGAAAACCTTTTTTTATTTTTATTTTTTAGGTGGTAAAAATCATCAAATGACAGTCCCTTCCGCCCTGGGTGGGGCGGAAGGGACTGTCAGACTTTTACTGACTATAAAACCACCCTGTTCCTTCTGTTGCCCTTTACGTTCCGGGGCCACGGTATCCTGTTAAGACGTCCCGCAAGCCTTTAGCTTTACCCTGCAGTAGGACAGTGATAGGCTGGTATTATTATTTTGTAAGGTATATTATAAAGAGATGCTTAATGGAGCCAAAAATACATATTCTTCTTATCATTGTGATATTATTTTTTATTCTAGATCATATTATTATTAAGGAATATTTTGGTTAATATTCCAACTTTTATTGAATTCTGATTAATGTCACGTCTTAAGTGATACACGCAAGATTAATCCAAATCGATTGACGTAGGAATCACCAAATAGGCCCACGCGTTTGGCCTCTAGACTTCCATAAAGGAACAAACACACATACCTATTTATATAGGCTGATAAGCCTTTGCGTCGTACATTCGAAAAAAAAGTAGGCCAGTATGTGGGATTTAAAAAAGTAGCACAGAATACGGATACCTTATACGAACACTGAGAGATATCTTTGAAGTGTATGGTTTATAAATACACCAATACTTACTAAGGGCTGAAACTGCGTTAAACGGACGCCCGCGCGGTTCCATACAGAATTGCACCGTAGCGGGGTCCCGCGCGTGCACTTTTGTATGAAAACGCGCGGGCGTCCGTTTAACACAGTTTTAGCCCTAATATTATAAATGCCAAAGTAACTTTGTCTGACTATCTGTTACGCTTTCACACCTAAACCACGGCTTCTCCTGCTACCATGAGTTCGGAGCCCGGTATTCAGTGTCATTACGCATGATCCGCCCCCCCGACTGCAAAGTTAAACCCTAAGGGCCTAAGCACACCACGTTTTTTAAACGCGCCGCTGACGCGCGTTTTAAACGTTTAACCTACAGAGCAGTTTGTTGACTGACTGACTTGCGCCTGTATAGCTACAAACGCGCATTAACGGCGCGTTTAAAAAACGTGGTGTGCTCAGGCCCTAAGAAAGGACATAGGCTACTTATTAATCTGCGACATGTCGTCTTCTTCCGCGGTAACCGACATTTACGCGGACGAAGTCGCGGTCAAAATCTAGTTTAAACATACATAAACTCACGCCTTTTTCCCATGGGGGTAGGCAGAAACCACAGAACGCCACCTGCAACGATCCTTACATACTCCTTTCGCCTCATCTACGTTCATACATCTCGTCATACAAGCACGCCAGTTACGAGTACTCCGCACCTGACCTTTCTGAAGAACCTCACCAATAAGGTCAGTGTAGGTCTTCCTAGGGCGACCTCTCCCTGCGTTGCCATCACTCACCTCTGCCATATAAATAACTTTTGTTAATCGTCTTTCACTCATCCTCTCAACATGACCGAACCATCTAAGCATACCCTTTTCTATCTTTGTCACTACATCCTTTTTTAATCCGCAACGGTCCTGTATAACCTCATTCCTCACTCTAATTTAAAATGAAATATCAAATTATTTTAAACATTAATCAACGCTCACCAGCTATTTTCCTACTCATATTGTTTGAAACTAGGCTCGAAATTTAATCTACATTAAAATTACGAGAGAGGTTCCTAATAATTTTCAAAAGTTACCGTCTCTTCAAAAGTTTCCCAATTCAGTTCAAAGTTGACAAAGCGTTTTAGTACATGTAGGTACTCGTACTTTGTTGTCTGAAGGCCGTCTAGTCTTCAAAGAGAGTATAGACATGTTGTTCATCCAGTTTCGTAGTTTCAGTTCGGGCACAGTTGTTTTAAGGGTACTTTTGTGATAGTGTACTCTTTAGAAAACTCACTGAGCTATATTTTGGTCATTAAGTAATTAAACTCGATGAAATTTTGTAGATCAGATAAAGGTACTAATATCTAGGCTTGTGGTTAGTCTGTCTCCTCGTGCGAAGTTACGGATTAGGTACGTGTCATTTTGAATTTGAGTTCTTTGATGGAAAACTAAACGTGGTTTCCACTCGGGCACAGCAACATTTTAAATATGTACGAGAGATAAAGAGTTCTTTAATATTTTTTAACACACTATTTAAAACACTTATATCAAATAACTAATGGGATGTAGTTAATGAAACTTGACAAGTGACGTCATTACGTGGGAGAGCGGAGTGTCAGTGTGTTTACAACTTGGGGAGTAAATAATTGAGAATTTGGTGTTTTATTTTTTGCAGAATATTTAAGTATTTTTACAGGAATTTCTCTGTAGCTGCCTTGGAGTCTGGATTTGTGCCCGGTTGATGGCAATAGGCTCGCCCCCTATTACATGGGACTTAAACATAACTGGCGAAATGTGGGTGTACTAATGGGTACACCTCTGCCTAACCTTTCGGGGATTACAGGCGTGATGTTATGATGATTTTTACATGACAGTATATTTATACAGTCGTTAAAGTATCATTAATGAGGATGTGAGTTCGATATCGGGCAAGTACCAAAGTAACTTTTTCAATTCATATGTATTTTCGAAGTTTATCTTGGACATGACTGATATCGGTGAAGGAAAAATCGTGACGAAATCTGATTACCGCCTGGAGCAAGCGTGGTGATTAATACTCGTGTCGTCTCTGTATAAGAAGAAGCCTTTGCTCTGTAGTGGGACAACAATAGGCTGGTTTTATTACTAGTATTATTTTAAATCTAGCAACAGTCCAACCCTCGTTGGAGTTGAAGTGGTGAAACCTGAAGCCATTTTGTTATTCAATAATTAATTTGACATTTTTTTTTTTAAGAATGTGACTTTTTCAATTCATAATGTACTTTCTAAAGTTTATCTTAGACATCACTGACATCGTTCCGTGCCTCGGAAAGCACGTAAAGCTGTTGGTCCCGGCTGTCATATGTGGATCTTTGACAGTCGTTACGAGTCGTCAGAAGCCCGAAAAGTCTGATAACCAGTCTTATCTAGGGGTTCTGTATTACCCAGTTACTGGGTTGTGGAGGTCAGATAGGCAATCGCTCCATGTAAAATAGTGGTACTCAGCTGCAACCGGTTAGATTGGAAGCCGGCCCGAACATAGTTGGGAAAAGGCTAGGCAGATGATTAATTAATTTGACATTGTAGTCAATTATTTAAACACGGCCATAAGTCATTTTCAACTTGTTTGACGGCTCGGTTCGATTCCTATACGGAACAAATCTTCCGTATAGGAATTTGGTTTATGGGTGATGTATATGTTTGTAAACTACCCACGTTACAGGAGAAATTTCTAAGGAGAAATAGCTTATATGGAACTGGGCAATTCTCGGGACACGTTATTGTTTGTAAAATAATGGATTTGTTCGAGATAAAAATTGTTTCATCACAACCAGACTGACCTATGTTTGTAGTTGTACAAATGAAAGATATTAATAAAATCAACCAAAAACAGTGTACCTTTTGTTCAAAAGAACTCTTATAACAATAATTCGCATACACATTATTATGTTATGACCCAAAGAAAGTACTCGTTCTTTCTTTATGTAAAAAGTCCTACATACGAGACAATACCTCCTTGAAGTACTCATAAAATTCAAGACTCAAAGCAATATGTACTTAAACCACTAGTCTACAAAGTCGATTATTATTTGACAATAAAGTTTTTCATAGCCTTACTGTAAACTTATTCGAGTAAGATTCTCCTTTAAATATTATTATCATGTTCTTCAGGAGAGCTCTTGTAACGTCAGAAAGGATCTTAGAAGTATAAAAGATTGGTACTTGAGTTACCCACAGGGTTAGCGAATTCTTAATGTATTTGTTACTAGCTTTTGCTCGTGACTTTGTCCGAATATAATTATGTTAGTTATCGCGGACGCAGACGAAGTCGCGGATTAAAATGTAGCCTATGGTAAGATTCAGACCAACCGGCTCGCATCGGGCCGGGCCGGGCGGCATTTTACAATGCGGTAAAGAACATTGAAATGTATCAACAGTAATTATAGTTCATATTTGCATGCAACTTTACCTCCGTCGATCGCGTCCGTCGGAGCCGTACGGATGCGTACGGATCCGTTCGGCTGCCGCGGCATGCGTACGGCTCCGTACGGCTCCGATCGGCTCCGATCGGCTCCGTCCGGCTCCGACCGGCTCCGTACGGCGCCGTGAGCAGCACTTCTGGGCGCTTGGAGTGCGTACGGACGCGATCGGCTGCCGCGGCATGCATACGGATGCGTACGGCTGCCACGGCATGCGTACGGATCCGTTCGCATGCGTACGGATCCGTTCCGATGCGGTCCGATCCGAGCCGGTTGGTCTGAATCTTACCTATGTCTTTCCTTGGGATTCAAACTTACCCTGTACCAAATTTTCTCATAATCGGTTCAGTTGTTTAATCGTGAAAGCGTAAACAGACAAAAATATAGATAAAGTTACTTTTGCATTTATTCTATTAAGTATCGGAAAATTTCGTTTTTCTATTATGATGAAAATCTCGTGTTTCCATCAGGTTGAATTGCTTTTTAAAATCTGAATTCAATTTATATGGTTGATTTAACCACAAAATATTCTAGACCGAATTTCAGATACGGCGACCAACTTCTACGGAGTTTAGCCAAATGCGCAGGAGATCCCGGCCGGAGACTCCCTTTTTTTCATTCTCATAGCCCGATGGGACGGTAATAAGACATGACTCGACACCACGTGCTTCAAAACCCACATAATTTGGAAGCACGGGGTTTCACCACCATATTCCAAACTTCATGCAGGCTGCAAAGTCAAAGCATTTATTTCAATTAGACCATTTACGGGCACTTTTGAATGTCAAGGAGTCGGTCAGTTAGTCCGAAAGTGGAAGCTCCAAAACGGTGGTAGGCCTCTATGTGATGACGTTCTAAAGTGCCTTATAATGGCCTAATTGAAATAAATGATTTGACTTTGAAGAACGCGCATAAGTACTTACCTTAAACTCCACGGACGTTGTTTTCAATTAGGTTGCTGCTATTGAGAAATTCCTAATAACACTTTTAATACTGCGCTCAGCAGTCGCAGTTATACGACAAACTTATACGCATAGAGGAAAGTAATATATCGGGTACGAATCGAAACGTTATAACGAACTACCTATTATACTGCTGCTTTGTCTATTAGAGATACTGTTTGTTTTCGATTACGCGTCACAACTCGAAATAAACAATGTTTACTTTATGTTCATACGAACAAACATGTAGGTATCCGGCTCAGTTGCGCACTGACTGAATTGAATAACATTTTGAATGTTTGAAAAACCGGCCAACTGCAAAATAGACTCGCACACGAAAGGTTTGGTACCCCTTTAATTTTTTACTTTATGTTTTTATTAGATATTTGTTGTTCTATAACAACAAAATATATACAAGTTATAGTAATATACACTCTATAACAAGTGGCAACTAGATTCAATTCTTTTTTTTCTAGTAGGTATTTAACGGTCAAAAATTCCTTTATATGGCCTAATTAAAATAAACGATTTGACTTTGACTTTACGGTTGCTTGAATACTATACCTAAAAATTATGTAACCGTATTGGATTATATCAAAAAGCTTTTTTACAAAAAAATAAAACCGCCTTCAAAAACTACAAAATAAAAAAAAAAACTTTAGTTTTGGAAGTCGGTGGCTTTGGTTTTGTTTTTTGTTATGTAGATATTGCCACCGACTTCCAAAACTAAAGTTTTTTTTTATTTTGTAGTTTTTGAAGGCGGTTTTATTTTTTTTGTAAAAAAGCTTTTTATTTTTCACTTTTTAGTGCTTGTGTGTTAATGTTTGAAATCCTCACAAAAAGCCCTTTCAAACAATACCTCACACGATATATTTAATTTTGAAAAGTAGTAGGAGGGGGGTTGACGTATCCCCCCTCTCTTTCTTCAGTCAGTCATCGACTACACGTATAAACAAAGCAATTTTACTTGTTACGACAGTAATGCTATGATTCTATAAGGAGTTCTGTTCCATATCTCCGAAGTTCATCATCAGATCATGACAATATTTCTATGGGACCTATTCGGAAGTATACTCTTTCAAACAAAAAAGAATCATCCAAATCCATTCATAATTGGCTGAGAAATCAGGTAACATACATACAAAAAAAAAAAAAAAAACATACGCGCCGAATTGAGAACCTCCTCCTTTTTGAAGTCGGTTGAAAATAAGTATTTGTGTATGTGAATGAGTACTTATACCTGATTATGGTTTCGGGAAACATCCTAATTTATATTAATGTAAAATCGCGGTAAACAGCAATATATGCTCTTACCAATAAGGTAAAAACGTGGTCAACAGCCATTGGTCTACGTTATATCTATGAAATGAAGATCCATAAAAATATCTTGCTTCCTCAATAAACTTTGCGTGCACATTAGGATACAAACAACTTATCAAAAGACCTACAAACCTTGAGAAAACTAGGAATAACACTAGCAAACATGCCACAAGATATTATGTAAAGGTTTATGGAGCCATAAAATTCGATATTTTACGACAGAAACCCTTATACGAACAAAATAATGACTAGGTTACAAAAAGTAGAACATAAAAATACTTGTAACTGTTGGGTGTAAGACCCAAATTGGTACTTAATACGTAAATATTATTCATTGCTACAGTTTGTTTAAAATAAATGGCTGTTCCGGCTGATATTGTAAGGAAACGTTTGTAATATAACACTATTATACAACACAGTAACGTTGATCAAATAAAAATAAGAAATTAAATGTGGGCCCTTGGCGTTACATCACAAGTATAGTGACCGTTTTTGGGGGTCCATTTATTGAGTGTGCAAGTCACCCCCTGGCATTTTATCTATGTCAAACACACATTGCAGGCAGCAGCCGTCCTTCTATAGTACCAAATAGCTAGCCCAACTAGCAAAAAGTTGTATAGTATTTGAATTATACAACTAACAGACATGTAAAGGTTTTATAATAGTTTTGTAGCAGTTATCAGTTTTATAGTAGTGTTCAATTCGACGCATTAGTAATATATTATTTATTTTGTTAGTTGGAAGTCCACTTAAGCCACCCAAACCCGTAGTCCCATTCTTTGTTTTCATATTCTGCAATAGTGCGTGTAAGTGCATACACGGATAATTGCCGGTTGGTGTTTCATTTCATCTTAAAGCCATCTAAGGGACCTCTGCGAGTTGGCTTCGGGATTTTGTAAGTCTTTCAAAGGTCAGAACCCTACAAGTAACATCAAGTAATTAATACTTTTACCATACATATGTGGTAATTTAATATGGTGATTTTGAAGATATATTAAGGTGGTATATTAAAATTATGTTAGAATTTATTTTTAGTAAATTAACCTCAAATCCTGACATTTCACAAACTTCGTCCTTGACATAAATATTAATGGGAAATTAATTTCACTGTTAACAGCAATTTTACAAAGTTCAAAAGGACCTATTTTTAATAAATAAAGAAAAATAAATATTTCCTCAAAAAATTAACAAATAATATAAAAAACATCAAGTCTTCAATTGAAAGATTAGAGGAAAAAATAAGTGATTTAAATAAAAATAAAAATCACATCATAACATTTCCTTATTTTTTCATCCCTGTAACTGAACAAAAACGTGTCAGACAAAATATTTATATAAAAAAATAGGTACTTGTAATTCTATCATTAAATCTCCATTCAGCTATTCGTGTCGACTAAACTCGCAGGGTTGCCAAATAATACCCCAACGAAATAATTGAATTTTCAAACTTATGCTATTCCAATTTTGAAAGGGCAATTGATATTGAATAACTACGCGATTGTTTAATGAGTACTTTGTGAAACCGACGCAGGGTGAGTGCCCTGTATTACGTGACTCTTTTTAGGAAGAAGTCGAGAGAAAGATGGGTCAGGTAATGAAGGACACTGGCTGTATCTACTTATCTATTAATAGACTAGTTTTTCTTCACGACTTTATCTGCGTATATTTCCTTACGGATTCATAATTTTTTTGACAATAAAATATAGCACTCGGGCTTCGTATTTCAATATTTTCGAATAGGACTAGGAGTTTCGTAATTTTACTAAAAAAAGTAGTAACAATTTCTTCAGATTTATAATATTAATATAAATGAATTTAAGGATTCCAAGTCTTGAATTTTCTCAAGAAATTGTTTTACAAAAAACCCAACACAGTCATCTAAGTTTAGATTTTCTGTTCCATTTTTCTCATTTCAATCCTTTTTCTATACCACTATCTCAATCCCACAAATTCTCAATATTGCCGACACACGACATTATTTGAAATCGAGTTCGGCACATCATCCTAAATTTCGAGGCAGCCCTATTCCAATCGAAATCGAGGCGTATATTTCAATAAGCCGTGCCATCAATACTATTGGTACCTATTTACATTCGTCACGAAGTCTTATGGTACAAATACCACGAGTTTCAACATTCTAATGGAAAATATAAATAATGTTAACAAAAAGAATATCGTAGAATGTACTATTTACATTGTTCTCAATCCCTTTGTCAATGAGAGAAGTCTTTTGGGAAAATGTTTGGGGGAAAATAAATTCAATTTTTATTTATGTGGGGGTATTAGCCGTAGGTATCTGACAAAATTATAAATGTTTTTTTTTAAGTATGTTAACAATGTTGTGCAAATATTGATTATTTATTAGGTACTGGTTTTTTTTTGCAAGAGTTTTTTTACTGAGCTTTACCATAAAGAGTGATTTTTATTACCAAAAAAGCTTTTTTACAAAAAAATAAAACCGCCTTCAAAAACTACAAAATAAAAAAAACTTTAGTTTTGGAAGTTTTTATTTTTCACTTTTTAGTGCTTGTGTGTTAATGTTTGAAATTCTCACAAAAAGCCCTTTCAAACAATACCTCACACGATATATTTAAATTTGAAAAGTAGTAGGAGGGGGGCTGACGTATCCCCCCTTTCTTCCTTCAGTCAGTCATCGACTACACGTATAAACAAAGCAATTTTACTTGTTACGACAGTAATGCTATGATTCTATAAGGAGTTCTGTTCCATATCTCCGAAGTTCATCATCAGATCATGACAATATTTCTATTGGACCTATTCGGAAGTATACTCTTTCAAACAAAAAAAGGATCATCCAAATCCATTCATAATTGGCTGAGAAATCAGGTAACATCCATACAAAAAAAAAAATCACTTGCCGAATTGAGAACCTCCTCCTTTTTGAAGTCGGTTGAAAATAAAGTGATTTCCCAGTATCATTTTGCTCAAACTTACATAGTTTGATGTGCAGTTTGAATAGTTACCGGTGTGATGTCTCTTTTTACACACTAGTGACCTAGACACATAAGTCTGCAGTTTCCTATCGTGAAAACAAACATTTTAGTCAGCAAGCGTAATTTACAGTCAATTGCCTCGTTGGTCTAGTGGTTAGTGACCCTGACTGCAAAGCCGGAGGTAGTGGGTTCGATTCCCACCCAGGACAAACTTTGTGTTGTGAGCATAATTGTTGGTTCTGTGTCTGGGTGTAATTTATTTATAATATGTATGTATTTATAAATTATATAAGTATGTATATCAGTTGTCTGGTTACCATAACACAAGCTCTGCTTAGCTTGGGATCAGATGGCCGTGTGTGAGTTGTCCCAAGATATTTATTTATTTATTTAATTATTATTACTTTTACCACCCATGGAGAAACAGTTTAGGTTACCTTTGGCTCTCTTCTCTGCCCCTCTCTTATTTTCTCTTGTTTTCTCCTCTTAGTTCCTCTCTTCACTTATCCATTTTTACTTCCGATCAACAGTTTTAGACACATCATTGTATTTTTGAAGTGAAAACTTCTTTAGCGGCGTTGAGCACTTTTTCTGTAATGGGTATAAAATCTTAAACTCGCGTCAGGACACGTGCGCGTCAGGACACGTGACCTGATCGAAAAAGCGTAAGACGGATGGAGAGTAGACAGCTATCCCCTCTCTACGGCGCGGCGAAAATGTATGCCTGGGCCTACTGTTTCGTTTAGACAGCGCAGGGCGCTTGCGCGAATGTTCGTGTATGTTAAACGTAAACGTAAACGTTAATAATCAAGTTTTCACTTCTGCCGGCACTCCCGGAGTGCAACCCGTTTTTTTTCAACATAAACCTATTTTGTATTAAGTCCATCCATACCTACCAAAAAAAATCCATACAATTTTTTAACAATTCAATAAGAGAGGTCAAATTGAATCGCGGTACGTGCCGACACATACACCTACCCGTGATATCCGGAGAGCAAACACAAATAATCATGTAACGAGATAAAATTTCACATTTAATATCTGCTAGCGGACCGTTGATAAGGTTGTTTCAACAAAAAAAAAGATAAAACAACGGTTTTATTTACTTTTCTCAGAATTCAACGTATTAGTTTTTGCGTCTGGATTAATGTTTATGATAACATTGAATGATAGGGCTGTGAAATTATTGTCAAGATTCAGTGATTAATGGATTTGATTCTAGGCACTATGGGTACTTAAGGGGGCTTGAAAGCCGGGGTTGCGGGACGTCTTAACAGGATACCGTGGCCCCGGAACGCAAAGGGCTACAGAAGGAACAGGGTGGTTTTTTAGTCAGTAAAAGTCTGCCGTCCTCCGCCCCATCCAGGGCGGAAGAACTCAGTTGATGATTTTTACCACCCCAAAAAAAAACGGGTTTGGAACCACGGGACCTACAGGGCAGTTTGAAATATAATATCTTAAAACAAATAATGATACGTACAAAATGAAGTGCGACATGTAAACCATGAACAAACAATACTGTTTCTATGCCTCTGCCATTCCCGTCAAGAAATACAGGCATGATATTATGTTATGCCTACGACTTAATTATATTTCTAAAGTAGGTAGCCTAGTTATCATTATAAGTTACTCATTATAATCTCAGTTATATGCTAATAAAAGTCCCATCAAAATTGGTTCAGCCGTTCTGGAGGATAACCGGAACAAAGAGACAGTCAGACAAAAATTCAAAATATCGTGTAAAAAATCATATAATGCATTTAGTAAAAAGACATTAACATTTATTTTGTAATTACAAACAGACACCTCAACTTTCTTTGTTTGTGTAGATACTTGGAAATATTTCGTTTAAAAATAGTTAAATCATTTTTTCTAATTCAAATTCTTAAAGAAAATTTATAAAGAAATGGAAAAAATCTAAGTCTTTGATTGGTCTTAATAACTTAAAATTATTAAAACAAAATCTTGTTGGGTACTCATAAAATATTTGTTAGGATTAAAATAAGGCATTTATTATTACCAGACAGGCTAGACATTTCATTTAATGAAATTCTAATTAGATGCCTAATATTTGCCTAAGAACACAATTTTATAGCCCATATTTTTTAATAACTTGATACCTACATACAAAACATCACGCCTGTAATCCCCGATGGGTTTAGTGATTCGCCAGTTATGTTTAAGTTCTATGTAATTGGGGGCGAGCCTATTGTCATCAACCGGGTACAAATCCAAACTTCGATGCGGCTACTTAGAAATTCCTGATGTAAAAACCCAATAACCTGATAGTAACCGGATAATTTTTTTAATGGGCTGTAATGTTCCAGTCTAGGGTAAAGGCCTACCCTAAATCTTTCCAAGGATTCCTATAATGAGGCACCGCGAACCAGCCCTCACGATACGCTTCAAGGTCATCTCGCCACCTCTTTTGGGATGAGCGGAATCCCGTCCATCGCTGTCTGTCATGACAGAATAAGGAGCATCACGCTACTTGGACTAAAAGGCTGCCAGATATTAACGGGATTGGACGGGTCACGTCACAGTGACCGCTAGACAAAAGTCAAAGTCAAAGTCAAATATTTTATTGAAGTTAGATCTTTAAAAGGCACTTTTAAAAATAATTGAGTCTAGTTACCCCTTTTTTTTTCTCGTGTGGAAATTTATTTCTTTATTCACTTTAAACATACTTTCCATACAGGCTAGACCCAATGCGATATTGTAGCATACTTAAAAAAAATTACATAGTTCCGCTATTTAACCATAACAAATTCTAAAGGTAGCTGTTCTAATTGTTCTAGCTGTTGTAATTGTTTTGTGTGTTAATTGTCGTGGTTACCCTCCTTCTGGGGATAACAGAGGGTTATGTCGGACTCTTAACGACTAAAACCTCACGGTTCCTCCTGCTACCATGTGTCGGGAATCCGGTATTCGCAAGACGCATGATTCGCACCCTCGAGAATGGGAGAAGAAGAATGGACAAGAAACTTCATACTTGAAATGTCAAGTCTCCACGCAAAGAATGCTTGAATTCATCAATATCGACATGTTTAAACAGATTTAAATTCTTCTTAGAAAAATAAAGCTCATTTCATCTCCAATGAACAAATGGCTGGAACCTATGTATACTGCATGTTCATTTTAAAATGGAGTCGAGCGGCATTCCCGTCTAGTTGGTAACTCAATTTGTCTGTAACTCGATCAAGATGGCAGACTTATTGCTAATAATGCTATTACTACACATTATTACTCCGCTGTGCACTGTAATTACGTAGGGGACACTTTTATTCTATTTACAGTACGTTTATTTTAAATTATTTGCGACTAGTTTATTTCCGTGACTTCGTCCGCGTAAGTCTAAGTACCGGGTAAAACGGGGTGAATCGAGACGGAACTTAAAATGGGATTTTAACGTTAAACTAATAAAGTTTGTCGCCAACAAGGAGACCAATTTGTGAATTATAATTCAGTAAAAACAGTAGTCTTTTTTGCCAACAAACTATACTTATTATTTTATCCATTAAAATCTCTTTTAAGGTTTCGTTTCGATTCACCCCTGCCTTTCTATTCACCCCGTTTTATGGTACTCCTTATCCTTATTAACTTCAGCTACCTGCCAGGGAAAGTCCCGTTGAAATCGATCCTGTCATTTTTAAGTTTGGTTTGTTTAAAAAAATGTGTTAGTTTGAAGTTATTGTGATTTAGTGGCCTTACCTAACACAAATATGGATAATTTATATAATATGTAACTTATCTGAAATAAATAATTTGAATTTTAGTTGCCTAAAATAAAAAAATAAAAATTTAGGTGGTTATAATAGGCGGAATCAACAAGCAGACAAAAACTTACTTAATTTTTTTCCCCTACAAAAATGCTATACAACACAAACATGATGTATGAAACAGCAGATTTTTTTTTTCATGATTTCAGGGTTGATCCCATAGAAGAAGTTGTTCATAATGATGAGTACAATAACTCCTTTTCAGGTTTCTGGTGTTTTAAAAATAACCCTGTATAATCAGTCAATTATTTACAATTCTCTGAAAAGAAATAAACAATACGTCGTTTGACTTGTAATAAAGTCTTTTCTCGAGACCTTTATCAAAAATACAAAAAGAATGACGAAAAATGTGGCAACATTTTACATGCGAATGTACTTTTTTATTTAGTTCTAGACGAATATTAGGCTAGGGTATATACACACTGAATGTAAATGTCTGCTTTCGCGATAATTATGTTTCGTTTGCGTGCATAATATCGCAATTGCGGATCTCCGTTCCGGATTTTGTAACCACTTATGTATTATTTGGAATACTGTAGGCTTTTAATAAGAAATGCTTATACTTTAAGTAGTACACTGAACTACACTGCTCCGCTTGTGCTGATTGCTACACTGTTTCAATACAGGACCTTTTTCGGGTTCCGTACCTCAGTCAGTAAAAACGGGAACCTTACAGGATCAGATTGTTGTCCGTCTGTTCGTCTGTCTGTCTGTTATATTGTATAGTGAAACGGAACCTTTCGAGTGCGGGTCCCACTTGCACTTGTCGGTTTTTTTATATATTATACTAGCTGACTCGGCCATGCGTTGCTGTGACTTGAAGTACTTAAGTATTAAAGATATTGAGGTCAACAATCGAGATAAAAACTATCCTATCTTTTAAGTTTCGCCAAATTACACACAGTAAGCCATATTTCATAAAAATGGTTAAGTAGTTTAGGAGTCCATCCTGGACTAAATACGTGACGCGTAATTTATATAATATTAAGATTAGCTGTTTGAAAATGATGGGGTAATCACCCATCTGCCGTAACCGAAGCATTTCTTGTTAAACCTACCTCTTGGAACTAGCTTCAATTTTCTGACTGACTGACTCCTAGACAATTCAAGCGTACCTACCTGCAAATGGTTTATTAGAAATAAATGATTTGATTTTTCTTCCCTTTCTTTTCTTTTTAGAGTATTTTCTTTATAATAGTTTTGTAAAATGATAATTGAAGTTTTAAAATTTTAATTTTAAAGCACCAATAATTGAGACACCAAGTAAAGGCTGGTCTGTTCACGCCCTTACAAAGATAAAAACATAGCACTAAACAACATTACACATGATGTTCCCGTGTATAGTTCGGTGAATATAAAGTGGAACAAAGTAAAACGGCTCCTGTAACTATCGCTATATAGTCCGTTCTCGCATGCAAATAGTAGTGAAAAGCTGAGATAGTAACTCATGTGTAGGGTGACAAGACTTTTTATTTTTACGCACCACTGTAAAGTGTTAGTGGGTTTTTTAAGTGTGTAAATTCAGCTTACAATTATTTTTAGGATTAGTTTTACTTTTCCATTTTTCGATTTGGTTTTGCGACTTCAATATACCATCACCGGACTCCAGTCGCGGTCAAAACTGGTCGACTCGTTCATTTAAAACTTTACTGCACAGGGACGGGGCCCCAACGGGGCCAAACGCCTGCCGGGGTTGCGGGACGTTTTAACAGGATACCATGTCCCCGGAACGTAAAGGGCAAAAGAAGGAACAGGGTGGTTTTTTAGTCAGTAAAAGTCTGTCAGTCCCTTCCGCCCCACCCAGGGCGAAAGGACTCATTTGATGGTTTTTACCACCTTAAAAAAAGGGCTATTAATTTTACTTTCCCATATTTCAATTTGGTTTTGTGACAGTTAAACTGTTATGCGGGCAAAACCTAATGCTAAAGATGAGTTATTTCTAAAGAAGCTTCAAGTATCATAAAAGTATCAAGTGGCCAATTTACCTCCTCAGGCTGCTAAACTTGTATGTATGTACTTACGTCCTACTAGCTACCGCCCGTGACTTCTCACGGGAACCGTACATTTTACTGAGATAAAAAGTAAAAAAAGCCAATAATCTATCTGTATGCCAAATTTCATTCAGAACCAATCAACCGTTCTAACGTGATTGAGTAACAAACATCCAATTTCATCCATACTTTCGGATTTATAACAGTAGCAAGATGTCAATACATGAATCGTTGATAAATGTCTAGGTTTAGTGAGATTGAGTGATCCTAAATCAATGGCTGACGCGTAACAAGGGAAACTACTTACCTTGATTAATTCTAACTGTGTATAATTAATGTAGATTTATTATTGGAAAATGGTCGGTATTCATCTTACTAAGATTATACACAATCGTAAACCACAATTGGTAAAGCGGAGATATTGTAATTAAACCTGAATTTAACAATGATTGTAATTAATTCTTGAAGTCTGTTAATGGTTTGGTGTTAACTTGAGTTTGCTACACTCAAAGTAACAACAGGTTTTTATGTAAGGAAGACTTATATCATTAGTCGGTTTATAATTTGCTTTAATTTTCATTTAATGACTTTGTGGATCTAAACAAACTTGCAGATTTGCTCATGTTTATTGATCAGTCGAAAGTAACATATTATACTCGTATGTAAATAAAAAAATCACAGGTAAATCTGATTAAACGTTATTGATCTATAAACCAGATTCAATTAGGTATATTTTTTTCTTCTTCTTGCATAATAATATGACGTTCAATAGTGCCTTATAATGGCCTAATCATAAGTAAATAAATAAATGATTTAACTGTGACACGTACTAACGATCAACGAAACAAAATAGTTGTCTTGATAAGTTACATTTTTTTTTCAGAAATGTCCGTACTTTTTCTCAATCATGGCGACCCTACACTTGAAACGGTTTGCGCTGTCATTGTCAGTCATTACACTCGCAGACTCGTTCCGACGGACTTTTGAAGTCCCGACTCTATTATCTCCATCATGCTGTTCCACTGAAAATGTCATAATTTTGCTTGATATTTTGTTTTTATTCTTTCGTATTTTCTCTGACACGACGGTAACTGTACATAATATTGAGTTCATCTCTGAATAATGTGTACGTTTGAAGGTCATAAATACTGTAGAGATTATAGCTAGTGTTACAATTTCTAGCTTCATTTTAATAGTTCATTACTTAAAATAAATAATGATATAAACACTGTTTCAAAATAGAGTAGCGACTTGAGAAAGTCAAAGTCAAATTATTTATTTTAATAAGATCATTAAAACGCACTTTTAAACGTCATTTACAAGAAAGGAATTGAATCTAGTTGCCTCTTCCAAAAGGTAATTTCGTATGGAGAAAAATGGAACTTGAATTCTTACTCTTTTGAAATAAACTTGTTTAATATTAATTTTGATACGCTGACAGATATTAACAAAATTATGGTGACTCTTACATAAAAGTAATTAATGAAAAGTTTCAGTTGACACTGACAGTATATACGAAATGGTTTCCGCAAATTTTCTATTTGTAAATATGGTTTTCGTCGAAATAGTATTTCCTAATATTGTTCTGATCTCTGCCAAAGGAAGTGCCTAAGTAGTTTTTGTATTAATGTGTTTGATGTTATAAAAAAAAACATTGAGGATATATTTTTTCTCGGAAATCAAATATTAATTTCTACTCACATCGAAAGGTATTACTTGACGTTGGGAAGCATCCAGAATCATAATCTTTGTGAGAGCAAATATACACACATCAAAAGTGTCTAGGGATCAATAATTATATTATTATTACCAAATACATCTTGATCCCTAGACACTTTTGATGTGTATATTTATTACAAGCTTCCGCCCGCAACTTCCTACGCGTCAAAGTCAAAGTTAATATTATTCCGGAATAAAAAGTAACCTATGTGCTTTTGCAAATTATAATCTATCTCTGTGCCAAATTTTAACCAGATCTGATCAGCCGTTCTGGTGTGATTGAGTCACAAACATCAATCCATACAGACTTTCGCATTTATAATAGTAAAAAGTAAGATTATCCAGAATAACAAAAAAATCTATTGAATCCAGAATATCAAACAGCCTTCGCATTTCAATTTCATCGGCTTTGTTTTCCATCAATTTTATTTAGGTCAACCTTCAGTCTAATAATAAAATACGTGTTTGAACTAAATCAACCGCAAACTTTTCCAAAGTCCCCTAGGGCAATATTCTATAACTTTTCCTATACCACAAGTTCAACTTACTGCAACTTAAAATGCGCAAGCTTGAACTGCAGCGAACTTAACTAGCAAACTTCTCTGCTGTGTAGGAAACGATCAAAAGAGTTATATACCCGTACATATATTATATTAGGTTAAGTTTAAAGAACATGTCTTGGGGAATTGTGTACCCCGTGGGGAAATTTAAAGGCGGAAGATTGAAGAAACTGTGAGGATTAATGGAAACGTAGGTTGATGTGGGCGTTTACTTTAATAAGTATTCAGATTTTGTTACGAGGGTACAGTGCATAACAGTTTTTCGGCAGTTGTTCTAGCTCGCAAACAATAAACATAAGTTGTTATTTTTACAAACTTATGTGTGTAACATACAGTTACTAAAACTTAATGCTTATTAATAAACTTATATCCTATTAAATATACTTTAGTGCGTTACAAAAACAAAGAACTACGGACACAATGACAGATAGTGTTTCTTTAGGATTTTCCTCAGTTGGTATTTGTGTTTTAAACAATCTATTAACTTCGGTGGTAGTTCATTCACCAACGTCGGCGTTATGTATCTCCTTGTGCGCTTACCAAAGTAGTTAGTCGCTTTTGGCACAACAAGCGTCTTGTTCTTAGACGCACGAGTTGGGTTGAAAGCCAGAATCAACTACGACGACCACTAGAAAAGATGCAATGATGCACTGAAATTCGACGAGATCCGAAGAAATTCGTAATTTTTTTGCTAAAAATTAATTAGAAAAGAATAGAATAGCGGAGGAAAAAGAAAAAAATACACTTCACAATCCATTTTTATAATAACGTTTGCTTAAGCTTAACCACACTGTTTTATGTAAAAGCAAGTCGTAACTTTAAAAGCACCGTTTATGCTTTGTAAGGGACTAAGGGCGTAAAACTGTACTATAATATCCGTTTACCAATTTCAGTAAAATTATTATAGTAGTAGGCATTTTCTCCCAAAATTCTGGTTGGTTTTGTCTATCATTATTTAGGTAGTGACAGAATGATTGATTGATCTGATCCAACGTCGTTTCACTGTCAGGTAAATTGATTCTGTAGGTATACAAATATTTATTTTCTACCAATTTTTGGGATCTCTATACAATGTGATAGGGGTGAGACTTCTAACCCGTTAAGGCTGAGTACTACATCTAATTTTATCGACAAAAAAAATAATATGAGGGGTTGAACCCCCTCCCCCTAAAAATTATGGCTATTTTAATATTTTTTTTAATGTACTACGGCGCGCTTGATATCAAAGGTTGTATGCGTCGTAGAAACAAAAAAAAAACGACAAACGGTAGCTAATAACCTTGGCTAACTAATTCATTACTTTTTTCATATGTTTGATAATGTTTTGGTGAGAAAAAAAAAATCATTTCTGAATTATTTTGACCGAAAAAATCGCTATTTTTCAATATTTTCACGAATTACTCAACCCCCCATATTATTTTTTTTGTCGATAAAATTAGATGTAGTACTCAGCCTTAACGGGTTAGAAGTCCCACCCCTATCACATTGTATATGTATTATGTAGATAGCTTAGAATTCGCTATGGGCATTTCCAGTAGAAATACATTAGTGCTACACATAGGTAAAACCTCATTCTGTCTCTGCTAACTTCAAACGGTTGACAAAAATAGAACGATGTTTTTAATTCTTAAGAAAATTATCTGCTGAAATAAATATATTTTTAAACACATGGAGCCACAGAAACATCAAAATAAATTCCTAATTAAAGATAATTTACTAACTCTTACCATGACAATGTTGATCCTGTTTGCAAATTTCTTAAGTGTGTGACGTCACGACTTGTTTGTCCAACGATGTTGACTGTGCTAATATTTTAAGATGGATTATATGGTTGTTTAAAGAGGGTGTGGTATATTGAAGAAATATTCATATTCAGTGCTGAAATGTGGGATTGAAAGTTTTATCATCGAATATTATTTATCGTGAAAGTCGGTTTATTTTTTGAAAGAAGAAATAAATCATCGGCTGTTTGCCAGTGAAAATCCCGTGACAATCGATCCAGCCGTTTTGGAGATTTGCTGCAACCAAACGACAAACAGACTGAGAAAAAAATCAAATAATTATAATTTTTTTTTGGTATAATTACCTACCGTGTAAGAGCGCGGGCACACGATGCGTTGCGGCGCCGCACCGCAAAGATTTCACACGGCGCCGCACCGCTCGTGTGCCCGCTGACACGGTGAAATTTTTGCGGTGCGGCGCCGCAACGCATCGTGTGCCCGCGCTCTCAGTAGACAAACTGTTATTTTGACATTATAAACAGACACTGCAATATCCTATGACCTTTATGCTACTAACAACTGTGGATAATAGATTAATTTAATGAAGTCTGAAATAAATAAATTTAATGTAATTTAATTTTAACATTATATCTTCGACTGTTCTGATGTTACAGGACTGACTGCATCTTCCGTTAGATATGTATTCATCCTAAGATCAATGAAACAACACAGCCAGCATTAAGTACCATCCTCACAAACTATAAGGCAAAACAGAACTTCACTATATATACATAACATCTAATTTCACTTAACCATGTTGAAACTCCTTAATTATCCTTTACAAAGCACTTCCTTGTCTGGAAACAAGGCAGCATATTGGTTCAAGTTTCTTCCTAAGTACGTAACGAAGTCTCCTGAGTACCTACCCAAAAGTACCTATGTATACACATCAATCTATCAGATTCAAAGTTAGATACTTATAATGTCATCAATCGATACTCGTATGGAAGTTTTTTGGGAAACTTTTACTATTAATATTGTAGTTTTAGACGGGTTGGGGTTATGTTGTGAATAGAAAATATGTAGGTAGGTATAGCTATACTGTGTAGGTACAATCGTGGAGTCCTTCCTGTTTTGTAGCATTTCCATCAATATATACACCATGGTACAAATAGTGATGTCATAAAAAAATGAACTTGGTATCCGAAAATACACCATGTATTAATATTTCGCGATTCTTGATAGTTTTCGACTTTTTATTTTAGTAATATGGGAACCGCTTTATATCTTTATATTAACACGGCTTTTTGACATTTCTTTTTTTAAATTATCATTGATTAACGGAATATGTATTCTTTCTTATATAAAATAACTGTATTGCTATCATCAATTACAGATACAAAAAAAAAAAATCGAAAAGGCAAAATTTTCGTTTCAGTGATACAGAGTCGTTTCTACTGAAGAAGTACTGAATTAACAAATACAACTGGCATACGTGACGGTGTCGGTCGGTGACGAACGGTCTAATGGGCATAGTTTCATACTTTTCATTACAATTAATTTATTTTTGCCTGAAACTTTGTATGATACTGTGAAGTAGGTAGCCTCCTTTAGACTTTGTTAGCTTATCTTACGCGTTGGGTTCTTTTAGGGTCCCTCTACCTAAATTTTATAAAAGTAAACCTTTAATTTAATACAACAAGCTCCCAAAAAAAGGTCGAGCTTGTGAAAATTCTGGACAGCAAATCTAATCTTCTTAGAAGTTACACAAGCCATTAAAGCCTGTAAAGTAATTACCTTACAGGGTAACGGCAACTGTAACGTAATAATATTGATCAAGAAAATAAAATGGCTGTTAAAAGAAAACAGGCGAACACAGCTGTTGGTAAAGGATTGAAAAACTAGGTTATCTGCACTCGTTAAAATGGAGGCAGTTACCCTAAGGCTAACAGTACTTCAAGCAACGTAATGCATTGACGATCGTTAGTGTCATATTGTTTGTAAGTGTGAAGGAAACTGCCATAGGAGGTAAAAGTTTTCCGCTGGCACTGTGTACAGAGAAATGATTTATAACTATAAAAATAGTAACAAATAAAAAAAAATGGTATTTATATGGCAGAGGTGAGTGGCAACGCAGGGGGGGTCGCCCTAGGAAGACCTACTGACCTTATTGGTGACGTTCTTCAGAAAGGTCAGATGCGGAGTACTCGTAACCGGCGTGCTTGTATGACGAGATGTATGAACGGAGTATGTAAGGATCGTTGCAGGTGGCGTTCTGTGGTTTCTGCCTACCCCCATAGGAAAAAGGCGTGAGTTTATGTATGTACAGGGCCAAATCTCCGTAACTTCGTCAATGTGAATGTCGATTATTTGCGGGATTTTTATTATTTTGTACTCCTTTTTTTTTTTGTGAAAAAAGAAGTGAAAATAAGTCCAGCTATTTTGAAGATAAACCGAATAATTTTATTGGTAAACAGACCCTTCAATTGTTTTTATTTGTTAAGATATATTGTCAAAAACTAATAGTGAAGGTTGTCTTTTGTTTAGACTTGTATGGTCTTTCATTAGCCATGTATTGATTAAGATATAACTCAGACTGATGTTATAAGTACAATAATTATGTTGTATAATTGTAAATATTTTTAAAGAATAAGGTTTCGGTTTTTGCATACGATTAATTAAATACTACAAGAAAGTCACGACAGAGTGTCATCACAAAATGAACAGCATATAGCGAGTACGAGTTAATTGTAACAGACAGGAACACGCAATCTCGCACTGACAAAATGCGACATATAGGTATGTAGAAACAGGAACATTCCGAATACCCGTACCTATGTGCCAGTCCGGATTGAACACTGTGCGAACTATGTACAAATTGCTTGGGTTGCGTCCTCAATGTAGGGTACCCGTGTTAGCTTCAAATTGTACAAATACTTAAGTGAAAGGTACTTACGAACCCTGTTAAGTTAAGTTTGAACCTCGCGTGTACAAGACAGGGATCACTGTGTAACGAATAATAAGTGTCGGCTATTTTAACTTTTAGTTATTGACATAATATTATATCAATTAGCACTCTTTAGTATTAGCTATTTAAATATACTTTTCTTCTTCTTAATCGTTTGGGCAGTAAGGTCTTAAACCCCACACATCCTAGTGTCAGAGTTTCTAAACCGCCTCAAGGGCCAAAATAAATATATACTGTAACTCACCGCATTCTAGCACGGTGCAAACTTAACTCGACAAGATTGTACTTTTAAAGCTGTTTTCTACTTAGTGCGTAAATAGAAGTATGCTGCCATGCTAAGCTCAAAAGCGGTATCTCAAAATAATGGTGTCTCCTTGCAGGCAGAAAATTCATAGAATATCCTTCGTAGAAAATGTTTCACATAATATTCAGTCTTTGTATTTTCATTTCGAATATTACTGTTACAATGACTATAATATTTACTCCATTGAAACATGTTAAAAACATAAAACAACATAAACATAAAATCTGGCTCATAATACCTATGTATTAAACAAAATTATTATAGGAAAAGTAGATCCTTAAAAGCATTTTAACCATTTAGGAAAAAGGAAAAGTTTCTCATTCCAGCGTAATTTAAGTACAGTAGCATGTGTATAAAACCGACAAACTGATGTACTTAACATTAAGTAGGTATATTTCTCGCGAAACTCTGAAGCTTAATCCGACATTTACACGCCTTATAAATTCTTCCCATTAGAAATACATACAAAGTTGTTTGTTTTTAACGAACGCCAACATTACAAACAAATCCCAGCGGTGCGTAGCTAAATGGGAAATCCGCAAATATACTTTTTCCCATTCGGTACGCAAAATTAGATCGTTAAAATAAAAAGAATTCCCAAAAAAAAAGTCGGGATTTTTTACCGAGCAGAAAGTTAAAAGATTTATGTGTTAATCGTAATTTAATTTTGTTTCATAAAAATAAACCTATTCAAGATTTGAACAGTAACATACGCTGAAGTAACGTGTAATAGGTACCTACCTAGTTTTATTTGCGGTTTTTTTATGTTATGTTTTAATTTCATTAACTAATTTCTTTCAAGTATTGAAATATCTAAGCGACTACACTATATTATGTCACCGAGTAATGATATCAGCTTTTTATTTAGTATAATTTATAATGCCGTTTACTTTCATATTTTTCAATTTACGTGTTTGTTTTGGAAATAGATTGAAGATTATAAAAATGAGTTAGGACGACAATGGTGATAAATTAAGATGGTGGTATTGTACTTTACAGTAACAATGTCTTGTATTTGAAGAAAACATAAAAGCTATTATTACTTTGACTCAACTTATTGACTCAGCCGCCAGCTGCCGTCGCAAATAATAAAATAATGTCACACATAATAATTCGGTAATACTTCATCGCATTAGTGTGCACTCAATGGAAATAAAGTACTACCACGTTAAGAATAATTCCCATTCTAAACGAAATGAATGTATGAATATATTAATGTAAAAATATTACACAAAAATATATTTTTATTCAAATCGTGCGTCATGTGTGAATAATCATTTGCACCTATCATGGAAATCACCTAAAATGGAAAAAGTCGCAGTGGTGCAAGTATGCACCTATGCATCTAATACTTAGAAAATATTTTCCAATACCAAACTTTTCAATACCTACACACGTACACAACCCCACTTGAATAAAACAATGAGTATATTGGAGAACTTAGTTTTATTATTTGTTTGTTCTTAAATTGATAAGAATTAAATACTACAAGTTAGTTCTCTTGAAAGTAATATTATGAGACCACTGGAATTGCTTCATTTTACAATGTTTGCAGTAAAGTTTTCCTGAAGGATGCTGGCTTTTCTTAGTAACAATTGGAACGCGTTCGTTCGGAAACGTATCTATTCTAACGCGCCGTTAGGTCTTGGAAACATGATTGAACAAAGACTGGGGAGAAGAGGCAGCGATGTTTATCAATTTAGTTTTTTAAGTTCTTATTTAATTTTCCTTGAAATCTTTTTTACTTAATTGAATTTTTATGTATTCTTTAATTTAGTGATGTATTTGCATGTTAATAATGTGCAAGCTGTGGTTACTTGTAAAAGAGTGTGTATTATAGATTAACTAGCTGCTTCCCGCGATTTCGTCTGAGTTAACTTTAAAATTAAGCAACGTCCTAAGTTATGCCACGTGAACACAAAAATGAGACTTGTGCTATTCCAGACTATATCTCTATGCCAAATTTCATTTAGATCAACAAACATCCATCGTATTTATAATAGTAGTAAAATGTAATTGGTACAAGTTTAGGCGATTATAATAATAGCGGGTCGTCAGATGTCCGAAAATCTGTCAACCAGTCTTACCAAGGGGTATCGTATTACCCAGTTTCTGGGTTGTGGAGGACAGATAGGCAGTCGCTCCTTGTAAATACTGGTACTCAGCTGCATCCGGTTAGACTGGAAGCCGACCCCAACATAGTTGGGAAAAGGCTAAGTAAATGATGAGGCGATTATATTAATGTAAGTATCATTTGTTGGTATCCCTTAAATGATATTATGTATACATAAATTAAAATTAAATGATTAATAAATAAATACTCAACATTTTCATCCCCAATCGAAAACTATGAATATAACATACACTTTCTCATAATTCTCCGTTTTTACGTAGCTGAGTAAATCTCTCACGAGGTAAGCAAGCTACATGATACAGAAACTACACCGGATTTCGCTCGTGTGAATTTGGTTTGCAGCTTCCCACGGGAAGTATGTTTTCCTAAGATAAAATGTACTTCATATTCCACTCACAGGGAACTGTAAACAATATACGATGATTTTCGAAGCGTGAAGGTACAACATTTCAGTTTCAAAATGTATCACGTATCTATAAGGTTACTAAATCTGTGAAACCTGCCTTATCTGTTTTTGACAATATTGGGAAAGTACAAAGGAATCAAGACTTCACATATACCTACACATCAAAAGTGTCTAGGGATCAAGATGTATTTGGTAATAATAATATATTGATCCCTAGACACTTTTGATGTGTGTAGTTTACTATGAATGTAAAATGAATATAAACCTCGGTAAGTGAAACATCAGTGTTACCTTGAACTTTTAATACCCCTAATAAATATCAATTTATTTAAATAGGGCTATAGAATATCCTGTTGGATTCCTTTCAATAGCAGACGGCAAATTGTAACCACGTATCTAAATTTAGATTTAACCGTCTGCAATGGCGACGGAAATAAATTATTAGAATCTCTTTGAACCTTTTCAATTCAAATTCTTTGGATATTGTTCAATATCAATCGCTTATTTGCGGCCTTAATGTTAATGTAAAAGAGCTTAAAATCAAAACCATTACTTACAGAATTATTATTAGGTAAAATATGTATTTTTAGACTTTTTCATTACCTATTTTTATTCCATTACAGTTATAACATATTTCTATCAATTTACAAAGAAACATTTTCATTACATTTCCCAACATGTCGTATTCAATGGGAATAATAATATTACTTACATATATTTCCACTCGCGGCGTTTCATCGTTGAGTTCTATGGTAATAAAGTAAAAGGAAACGTACCTTAAGTAATAATATGACTTTGGAAGTAGGCTTATAACTTACGTGTTTGTATTGTGAAACATATATTATAAAGGAAAAAATATAAATATCAGAAAATGTAATTTCAAACCTTTATTACCTACCGTTTTAAAAGAAAATGGGACGCAAAAGGTGATATAAACCGATAATAATGTGATAATCTTAATCATGAGAAAACGGAAGGCGCTCACATTAATGTCACATTTTCTTCGAAGCGTACCGGATGGGAATAACTCGATATATCCTCCCAGCGATGGGACTCAATTTATTGTTGTAGGTGGTGTGTTGACAGATTGCGGGCAATTTAGCTATTTGGACGTCAGTTACTTGTCGACCACAAGACGTATTGTTTCTATAAGATTTACGATGGACTTTATCATCCTCTTGAAATAAAGACAGGGACATATTGACCGGCGTATAACGACATACTCTTATAGTGTGATAATTTATTTATTTATTTAATGAAGCATGGAAGACTTACAGCTAAAAAAACTAAGTAGAATAGGAAACCATAGTTAACAGGAAGCCAGTTACAAATCTTCGCGTATAGAAAAAGAATGGAATCTTAAAGTAAGCATAAAACAGATAGAAACAGTTTTTTTTTTGTTGGTTACAATTAGTCAAACCTATTTTAAGTAATTTTAACCTATTTTAAGTTTAATTACAACAGAACAATTAATAGAAATATAAAAGTAAAAATCAAAGGAAGCTATTTAAAGTTGAGGCTTAAGCACCTTTTAGCTGACATGTTGCTTGCATATTTTATTGAACTGCTTGCATGCACGCACAATATAACTATTCTGCCTATAATTGGTAGAGGAGTGAGGTACACGTAAAGGCGGATTATATCGAAATGATATAATAATAATACTACTGTCCCATTCAAACCATGTCAGAGGCCCTTGAGGCGGTTTAGAAACTCTGACACTTGGGTGTGTGGGGTCGTCGTAAGACCTTACTGCCCACACGATAAGAAGAAGAATTTATACTGTTCCACCGCAGGGCAAAGACTGCTCACACAGAGAAAGCTCGAGGATTGATCACCACGCTTGCTCAAGGCGTATTGGCGATTCCTCACGATGTTTTCCTTCACCGATGTCAGTACCTAATGTCCAAGATAAAGTTTAACTAATAGTGTGGCAGCCTAAGAGCTCAGCAGTAGCGCTTTGCGACCCGTAGACCAATGAGGCAGTCAAATAATGTACTGAACACTATTTATTATGATATACAACTAACCTAACCAAGATGTTAAGTAAAATTAATGGCGTTATGTCACTTCCGTGGCTGACCGTATGAAGATAAAAATATTCTACGAACGCTTTCAAAGTGTGATGTCAATTTTCTTCTGCAAATACTTCGTTCCGTTTTTATCGACTCCACATCAACAAGAATGTAGATGGAAGTGTCGTAGATTATTTTCTTTCACTTACAAACTTCTGTGAAGCACAATTGGGGTTAGAAAAGTAACACACGTTCTCTTCTATTTTTAACCGAAATGTTTTTTTCACTCGCATTAAGTTACATCTTTGGTTACTGGTCCGCTCTCGTGCCAAGACTATGTTATTCTTAATTAATCTGGCAATCTTATACAAAAAACATTGCTTCCGATTTGACAAGTAATTTCAATAATTAACGCCTTTAAACAAATAAAAAATGTCTGGTGTTTTATATCAGTAGGTACATAGATAACACTTAACACAACTTAGTAAACAAAAATTTTCAGGTGTTTTATAGGTATCAGTAGGTAACACTTAACACAACCTAGGAACTGAACCCAAGACTCAACGCCCAACAGTCGCGCTAGCAACCACGAGATCAATGGGGCCACTGCTCTCTGACATGACAGACTTTCTTTATCGTGTGGGCAGTATGGTCTTACGACCCCACACAACCTAGTGTCAGAGTTTCTAAACCGCCTCAAGGGCCTCTGACATGGTTTGAGTGGGACAGTAATAGGCTGTTACAAGTCCAGATTTCCTCACGATGTTTTTCCTTCACCGATGTCAGTGATGTCCAAGACTAACTTTAGAAAATACACATGAATTGAAAAAAGCACATTGGTACTTGCCCCGATATTAACCCACAATCTCATGCATGAGAGGCGCCTTAACGACATCACGACATTTGTGTTGGCCCCGACAGACATGACAGACTACATCGGTATGAATGACCTTCAATATTATCCCATTCTCTTCACGAAGCTTTATGGTGTCATAAAGTTAATGAAGAAACTTCAGTTTGTTTCAGACGTGTCGATCGTGTATGATAACGTCTTGAATCTATTCATATTTCTTTTAAATGTTGTTGATAATTGGTTTTTGGTATTGAGGTGAATGGACTAGAATGTGTCTTGAAAAAATAGAGTTTATTACAAAGAGGTTGATTGCATTTTACGAAGTTTTGTTTAGTTCATTTTCACTGTATTACTTTTGTAAAAATGACAATCTTAAGTACTACTATTATAAATACGAAAGTTTGGATGGTTGGGTGTTTGTTCCTCACACCAGAACGGCTGAGCACATTTGGATGAAATTTTGTATAGACATAGATTATGGTCTGGAATAGAAAATAGATTTTTATCTGGATATAAGAAATAATATTTTACCTTGACCTTGACATCTTAACTCAAGATCATAAAAAAGCCATCGCCAGGAGATAAATTAGTTAAGCAATAAAAGGCCTTTTAAAGATATATGCCATTTTCAGGAGGGCAGTTTCCTGAAGTAATACCATTCATGGATATTTGGTAGTACATTATCATTATTGGCTACAGTTTTGGAAGCCAGTTTGAGAAGGGTCCACTTAATTTTAGAGCTCATTTTGGTTAGGGTAGCTTCAACTGTAACGGCATGTTTTAATCGTGGACTTGAACACGGTATAAATGAAACTGAGTCATGCGATGAGAAATCATTGTAAAAATAAACAATACCCAGGTTCCCAGGTCGGGAAAAGTGTTATTGGGTTTTTCCATCAGGAATTTTTCAGTATCAGCCTCGGAGTCTGGATTTGTGCCCGGTTGTTGGCAATAGGCTCGCCCCCTATTACATGGGACTTAAACATAACTGGCGAAATGTGGGTGTACTAATGGGTACACCTCTGCCTAACCCTTTGGGGATTACAGGCGTGATGTTATGTATGAAAACAATACCTGTAAGGTACATTAGTCTTCCTTTCTAATTCTACTTTTTATTGCAATACGGCAACATTTTTTAAGACAAATGTTGCCATATTGCAATAAAAAACACTCAAGGTGTTGCCACGTTTCGACTTCCCCTTAATTCTATTAGAATACTTAACCTTAATAGGCACGTTTCGGGATATAGGATACGGTAATGTGTTCCATATATCTTTATGTGTTGTTTATTAATATTGAGTGGTGTGGTAACTATGTAAGGTTGAATTTCAATTGAATAGGTAACATTGAAAGTCAGCTTGATAGTGGTACTCTAAATAGTCTATTACTGTAAAGCAATTTCTATACAGATATAGAGTTTCTTCCCCATTCTTTTCCATACGAAACTACCTTTTGGAACTAGATTCAATTTTTTTCTTTTTTGTAGGCGTTCTAAGGCGTTCTAATGGTCTAATTGAAATAAATGATTTATCCCTGACTTTGACTAAACTCTAACTAGGTCATGTGTTGATTTTCAGAGACCAAAATAATTATATAGGTACCTATTATACATATATTTTGTATAGAGAGATAAAGTTAGTAATGAGAAAACTTTGGCAAACTCCACCTATTCAGAACTTTTCTATAACGGACTGAATCCAATATTAAATCGTCATATTATTATTTTCTCATGGCAATAATTTGACATTTAATGATGACGTAAATTTCGATTTTACCACAATAAAGTTACGAAAAAATGACAATCGACGCCATTGTTCTGAATTAAAATAATGCAATGGGTATTTTTTTTTATGAAACCAATGACGGACGCCTAAGGACTCTTTTATTTTAAGCGTTTGGTACTGCTGCTACGCTGGAGCAGTGCGGATGTCGTACTACTCGCGTCCGTGTGCAGTACGACATTCGCACTGGTGTGTGGTCGTTTTTTTTTTACAGATGACACAATCATGATTTTTGTCGCTCTTAGGGTCTATAATGTAAACTGACATTATTATACAGCTACAAGATTTATATTTTTGTTTGTAATGATAAAATCTGAAACTGCTAAATCGATTATAAAAATTATTTCACCTATGGAAAGCTATATTAACAGCGAGTAACATAGAATATATTTTATTTATAAAATATTAGGGATCCGTAAGAAATATCTATTAAAAACAAAACGATAATAATTACGTGATTTTTTTCCTATTGTTTTTGGGTACTTTATCCAGGGACACACTGTGTAATATGATAGCTGAGTACTTTCTGTACCTACCCTTATTCTAAAAGCGAAGGACCAGAACAATTTGCTACTACATCGTAAAGTCATATCAATTTCTAGTCAAACACAATTTCAAAGCGAGTGCTCAATGCATATCGATGTCTCGCTCCGATTTCAAAGTACTAACAGGTACAGCACCTGCTAGTCTGTCAGATGAGAACTAGTATGTATGCTAATATTAAAGGGAAGTTTGTAGGATGTAGTATTGATGACGTCACGGGTTACACTATAGTGAGTGCTTGCTTTATGTTACATGAAGATGTCATATTAAATGTAATGTGCTGTATTTTGAGATTAGATGCAACGATTTGTGGTTGTGAGACTGTCGTATATTTATTTGATTTTGTGTTATTTGCGGCTTTAGAATTTATGCATTGCAAGAAAATATTTCCGTTAGTGAAACTACAATTTTTTTTGGGTTTTTGGGCTGGCAATACTTTTTCTATCGGCCAACTAATGAATTGGCTAAAAAAAGACACGAACAAGAAACGATGCCAGAATTACCGCTTATGCTTCTATAAAAAAAAACTCTTCCATTTATTTCAATTAGCTGTATAACCAACCGCAAGAAAAAGAATGTCGTCTCCAGAAAAATCATTCAACGTTTTAATATTTAGGCTCAAACAATCCGGAAAGGAATGACAAAAGATACTCCTAGCAGGAATCCTCTTAAAAATAAATATTGAAATAACAACGGGAAAAAAGAAACATTTGGAAAAGAACTCCAACAAACAGAGAACAAACGTCACAAAATCTCTTCTCGAGTGTAATAACTCGGGGTAAACTGCCAATACGTCGAATAAACCATTGTTATTGTATATTCTACGAAACATGTACTGTTTAGGGTACGGACAGATTGACGCGATTATCGCGCGACTGACGGGCTTATCGCGTGTCGTGTCAGAATTCGAGTGCTGAGGAAATTAATGGAATGATTGAAAACGCGGTGTGGGTACTCCAAATGTGGATGAAGGTCGCCTTTTAATTTCCCTCATTTGACATGGAAAAAAACTAAATTATTATATTATGTAGACATTTTTGTGGCGTAAATTATAACAAAAATTGGACACAAAATTAAGATTGCTGAAAGCTCTGTAATTAATAAGGCTATTAAAATGAAATGTAGCACTTCCGTCCTTTGTCTTAACATCGATTTACGTTAAAAAGCAACAGAACAAAAACGTCAAATAATTAGAAAGAAATTAATTAAATTTTGTTACCGCCAAAAAAGTCAACGTCACAACTTAATTAGTTCCGTCCCTGCAACAATCTGACGTCGCCCTAACAGAAAAACATTTCCTTGCTGTCAAAAGTGGGAACGACCCCACTCCGACATCAGCCCTCTTCAGTCCTCGGTAAATAAAGACTTGGCTTTTCTGGCCTTTGACGGACTTGAAAAGATCCTCAACAGTAAAATAATTAAATATTTTTATTTTGTTCTTGTTTTTCTACACCATTGTTAAAAGAGTTCTCAAAAATACTTGTCCTTTTTTCACTTTGGCGCGTCTAAGGAGTGGGTCTGTGATTGTCCGAAAGTACTCGAAAGACTGAAGATTTTCCTCGAAAACACGTTAAGAATTATTTATTATTTCGATAAGGTCAGATAGAAGTTTTCTAGAAAAGCTTGAGATATAGTAAATGTTATTTAACCTTTGAAATGAGTAAGTAATGTAGGGGTTTGGTTAGGTAGTGTAATCCTGTTCAATCAGGGAAGTGTCGTATGAAAGCAGGAATTAACAGAGGCCGTGAAGTGTCTAATTAGGTAATAATAATACTGCAGGGTAAAAGCCTTTTCTCGTACAGAGAAGGTACGAACATTTACTACTACGCGTTACTGCTTAAGGCGGATTGACAATTTCAGACGTATAATAATTTGAAATCCCGGTTCCATCACGATGTTTTCCTTCAACTATGTCATGTTCAAGACAAACTTTGAAAGTAGGTACATAATACACCGGTAGTACATCGGTAGGTACTTGCTAATATAAAACTTGAAGCAAATAAAGAGGTGCCAAAAAGGGGTGTTTTTTTTAGACTGCTTGTATCCTGCCCATAACTTGGACATCACTGACATCGGGTAATAAAAACGTGAGGAAACCTGAACTTTTAATGAAAAATCTGAAATTGCTGATCTGCCTTGAGCCAACATGATGTTGTATGTGAGCATTCTCTGTATGAGAAGAGGCCTTTGCCCTGCATTGAGACCACAATGGTCTGGTATTATTCTTAAAATGAATTTGACAAGTTTCATTTAAACAAAACGCTATTGTAAAAACCTTAACTCCAAAACTTGATTTTCAATTAAAACTAATTTAGCTTCTCGGCGTAAACTTACAAACTTACTTTTTGTTTGGTCTATACTCAACGGCTTAAGTGACTAGACCGCGGCTCAAGTCAATATCTGACTTGGCGAAGTTCTAAAGAGAATATAATATATTATTATACTCGTGGGAATGGACATTAATACAGAAACTTTGATCAAGGACTCAGTAAGCGATTCTTGACCAGCCGGTATAGAAAAAAAAAGATCGCTTATTAAACAAAATCAACCGATTGATTTTTAAACTCACAGTAGCAATTTCGCACATATTATTATTAAATTATTTTGATATCAATCGCTGATAGATACATATTGTTTGCGGTTGAAATTAAGTTGAAAATCTAAAATAGTTATAATCAAAGTGAAATCATTTATTTCACCTCGATAATTACCACTTTTGAACGCCATTTACAAGATAAAATAATTGAATCTTTTTGCCCTTTCCAAAAGGTAATTTCGAATGGAAAAGAATGGACAATAAACTCCATACATACTCTTCCACAACAAAATATTGGTTTTAAAAGCGTAAGTATTAAATGTTTAGTATAGTAGTTTTTATAATAATTTGTATACGTACCTACAGGATTATATAGGTACATCTCTATTTTTTATTGGTAAGCCGACTCGAATTGAATTATTTTACGATGGCGCACTTGCGCTAGTTTTACAGACTCTCTTTTAAACCTTTCACTAAAGAAACTTCTTCTATATAAATCCCATAAAATTCTCGTCACGGAACATTAAGATTTCTCGTAATTCGCTATATTTATCCTTTGTTTTCAAACATTATTGAAACGATTTCCTTTCAACCAAGGTTCACACTATTAGCTGATAAACAAATCTATTATTTCATTTCGTCCCTGCAAACTGTAGTTGAACTACTTAGCTGCGCCCGCGGCTCTAGGTACTTGACAAAAGGAAAATATACAGGGTTATTTTGCAACCACCATCCAAATTTTCAGAAATGATTTAGAATCGATAACCTTATCAATTGATGAAAAAAAAAATGAAAAGTAATAACAAAAACAAAAAAAACATTCAAAAGAAAATATCCGTAAAAAATCAGAATGTAGAGACACGCAGCAAGGGGGGCGTAGTGCGTGCTGTTTAATGTGCGTTCCCGAATGTTGAGGTAAGCGCGTGTGCAATCAAGTTCAACAACCTATTGTTGAACTGTATTTATTCCACACGTTGTGATTTTAGTAGCGGCCAATGGTGAAAATCATGTAATTTTTTTAAAGTTTTTTTTTCATCAATTGATAAGGTTATCGATTCAAAATCATTTCTGAAAACTTGGATGGTGGTTGAAAAATAACCCTGTATATAAATTCCAGGTTTTTTTTAAACGTAGCCTCAGACTAGCAATTTCTTCAGTATCGCGGGTGCGTTTACAAACCGCTTTTGCCGCCGTTGCTGTGCGATCGCGCTATGTTGCGTGTCGTGGATTCAATTCTTGCACGAAACAAATATTTGTATGGCCTGAGATAGCTGTTCCCGGTTTGGTTGTATGTGTATATAAGTTTCTACAATTGTGATACAGGAGAAAACCCCGGTGCCCTTATAGGATTAAACGCAAGGTTATTTGAAAAAAAATAAAGAAAGGTATAATTTGACCTAACTCTTTATATCGAAAGTGTAAACAAAACCACATGATCTACCTACATAGACTTTTTTTTTGTTGCCGGGGTGGTAAATCCTCATGGATGTCCACCGCCCTGGGGAGGGCAGAGGGGTCTGTCAGACTCTTACTGACTAAAAACCACCCCAGTGTTCCCTTCTTACACTTACGCCGGGGATCACGGGAACGTACGCGCCTTCCGCGATACCTATGTACATAGACTTAAACTAACCTAACATAATTACTGCCGCACACAAAGCCAATAAGGGCGTCTAGTTACTAGTTGCGATCGATAACATAGGAAATGTATCAAAAATTCCGTTCGGCCGCTAGTGGCCTTGCTGTGGCTCTGTGTGCGCCACCACTTAGGCCAGCTCCAACCCTTTTACTACATAGGAGACATATTTACCAAACTGTCACGCGAATGTGAACGGACCCCTTTATTACTTGTCACTTTACAGCCCGTTAGTACCCGGGACTCGGGGTAGTAACGCTGTTTTATAGGATACGTAAAATAATACGGTTTTTTGTATACTGTTTTGTGTTTACTGCAGATATCAATCGTATTTTCGACCAAAAATACAGCTTAACATAGCATCACGCCTGCAATCACCGAAGGGCTAGGCAGAAGTGTACCCATTAGTACACCCACATATAGCCAGTTATGTTTAAGTCTCATGTAATAGGGGGCGAGCTTATTGCCATCAACCGGGCAAAAATCTAGACTCCGAGGCTGCTACTGAGAAATTCCTGGTGGAAAAACCCAGTAACACTTTGCCCGACCTGGGAATCGAACCTAAGATCTCATGCTCAGCAGTCGCGCTTTGCGACCACTAGAACAACGAGACCGTCGAAAAACAGGCAGGAAGGCAGTAAAAATACAGCTTGTCATACAAATGTTAGATACAAGCTTCTACTAGCGACTTCGTCCGCGTCAAAGTTGATATACCTATTATCTCGCGGAAACCGTACATTTTTCATATAATAATACCTACAATCCTACATCATATATCACAAATATTTTCGAGAAATAAAACCGTAATTGCTTGCCAAAGTTTGAAGGTAAATTATTCGAAAAGACTGGATTCTTTGTGTTGGCGGAGACGCGTGTGCGACATATCGTGTTTAATGGAACTAATGAGCCTTAGTTCTTGTAATTAAGCTAACGTTGATAAAACTTTTATTGGAATATCTTTTATCACAGAAATGTGACACACTTATTAACTTTTTAACCGACTTCAAAAAAGGAGGAGGTTACCTATCAATTCGTCTGTATTTTTTTTTTATGTTTGTTAGCTCCTAACTTGCGACTGGGTGAACCGATTTTCATGATTCATGATTCTGATGATGAACTTCGGAGATATGGAATGGAACTCCTCATAGAATCACAGCAGCAATATCGTAACAAGTGAAATTGCTTTGTTTATACGTGTAGTCGATGACTGACTGAAGGAAAAGGGGGGGGGGTACGTGAACCAGCCTCCTACCAGTTTGCAAAATTAAATATATCGTGTGAGGTATTGTTTGAAAGGGCTTATTGTAAGGATTTCAAACATTAATACACAAGCACTAAAAAGTGAAAAATAAAAAGCCATTTTCCAAAAAATGATAACCGCCTTCAAAAACTACAAAATAAAAATAACTTTAGTTTTGGAAGTCGGTGGCAATACTTACCTAAATAACAAAAAACAAAACCAAAGCCGCCGACTTCCAAAACTAAAGTTATTTTTATTTTGTAGTTTTTGAAGGCGGTTATCATTTTTTGGAAAATAGCTTTTTATTACGTGTTACCTTTTTGTGTGAAATTCAAAATTAAGCAAAGTCCTAAATTATCCCTCGGTAACACAAAAACGTGATAAAAGTTCCCTATCTGCTATACCAGACTTTAATCTATCTCTGTGCCTTTCATCTAGATTCGTTCAACCGTTTTGGTGTGATTGAGTAACAAATATTCATCCAAACTGTCACATCTAATAGTATTAATAAGACTTCGTCAGCAAGGAAGTTAAAAACCGCCCTTAAATCAGCTTTCGCACGAAATTCATACACATACATACATAAACTCACGCCTTTTTCCCATGGGGGTAGGCAGAAACCACAGAACGCCACCTGCTACGATCCTTACATACTCCTTTCGCCTCATCTCCTTTCGTCTCGTTTCGCACGAAATTCGTTGCCAATAAACTACCTACCTGGCAAATTTCAGCATAAAGGTCAAGTAGTTTTCGAGATTTGGCATTTAGTCAGTGAATATGTGAGTGACCTTTCACTTTTATATACATAGTTATAATTTATGGCTGTATCAACATCATTTATGAACTATTTCACCATTATTATTGGGTAATAAATCAAAGTTATAGTAGTAAACTATCAGTGATTTATGACCGACTAATCCACTTCTACAAACTCGTTACTATAAAGGAAAAAGTACGTATAATTATCTCCAACTTTGGTTAATTAGGAAGTCATTTGTAATCTGAAAGTAAGGTGTTGTGATTCTTGAACAATATTCTACTAATTTCTACTTGATATAAGAAAATTTTAATTCATAAATGCTTAATTAAAAATATCTATAATTTATTGACTTTTGGGCTTCTGACTGTTCGTAACGACTGATAAGCTGTACCTACTAATACTAGTAAGTATCAAAAGACACACTTAGTAAAGTGTGTCTTTCTGTTTGTCTTTGACTTCACTGACACCAGTAAAAAAATATCGTAAGGAAACCTCGACCTATAATTAACATAACATCACGCCTGTTATCCCCGAAGGGTTAGGCAGTCGTGTACCCATTTACACCCACATTTTGCCACTTGGGTATATTAAATCCCTTGTAATAGAGGGCGAGATTTTTGCGATCAACCGGGCACATATCCGGACTCCGGTCTCCGAGGCTGCTACTTATGATTAGTATAAAGTCTGAAATCGCCAAGCGTGGTGTTCAATGCTCGTGCCTTCTCTGAATAAGAGAAGGCCTTTACCCAACAGTAGGACAGTAATTAGGCTGGTATTGTTTTCACAAAAAAATCTCGGTAATTTGAGTTGTCGTATGAACCCGTGCCAGGGAACAAGGACGGGTCCCTAGTAATTAATAAAATTAATTTGAATACGTAAAAAGAGATTTTCCGAGTGAGCGTATGCTACCGTAAGAGATTTGCAAATGAATAATGTGGTACGACATTTTACCAAATTAGCATAATTGCTTTTTGATCCGTGTCGCAATTTAATTTCTAATGTGTAGGACTTGCGTTTACCCGCGATTTCGTCTGCGTATAATTAAGCCAAAGTCCTAAATTATTACACGGGAATACCACAATGAGATAAAAAAAACGGGTTGCACTCCGGGAGTGCCGGCAGAAGTGAAAACTTGATTATTAACGTTTACGTTTACGTTTAACATACACGAACATTTGCGCAAGCGCCCTGCGCTGTCTAAACGAAACAGTAGGCCCAGGCATACATTTTCGCCGCGCCGTAGAGAGGGGATAGCTGTCTACTCTCTATCCGTCTTACGCTTTTTCGATCAGGTCACGTGTCCTGACGCGCACGTGTCCTGACGCGAGTTTAAGATTTTATACCCATTACAGAAAAAGTGCTCAACGCCGCTAAAGAAGTTTTCACTTCAAAAATATCTATGTTAAATTAAATCAATATCTATATGCGTGCCTTTGAGCTAATTCCGTCCAGCCGGTTACGCTTAGAGTAACAAACATCCACAAAACAAGAACAAAACATCTTATTTGATAATAATAATACCAGCCTATTAGTGTCCCATTGCAGGGCCTCTCCTCAAACAGAGAAGGCACGAGCATTGATCACCAAGTTTGCTCAAGGCGGATAAGCGAGTTCAGACTTATATTAATACTAGCTTCTGCCAGCGACTTCGTCCACGTCAAAGTTGATTTCTCCATACAAACTTTGGAACCCTGATTCATCCTCTTATGGGGTGAATTTTGGAAAATCCTTTCTTAGCGCATGCCAAATTTCAGCCCGATCCGTCCAGTGGGCTGTGCGTTGATAGATCACTATGTCAGTCAGTCACCGTTGAGTGAGAGTGAATAAGTTCAGGTTTCCTCACGATGTTTTCCTTCGCCGATGACGATGACATCTTACTTCCTAATAAGAACAATGTGAAAGTCTGTATTCCAATGTTTTTTAAACACGTTAACCTGAATTAAGAAACTTTTTAATTTTTTTTAATCGCTTTGCGATCTCTACGCGGGCAAAGCAATGGGCAAGAAAAAGTAAAATAAATTCCCCTGCCCGCTTCGTATTTCTGCCAGTTAATCGTTGTGCCTCAATAGTTTTGCAAGTGGCAACGTTGTGGGATGACGAACAACTGTTGCACTTTATTTTCCTTCTCTCTGTTTGCGTCTAAGTATATCGCAACGTCTAATGGTAATTGCATTGTCTCGTCTGTCTGTTTATTTGTTTTATTTGTGTTGTATACAGGGTTGCCTCCTGCTGCGAATTGGATAGTGAAACTATAGGGAGATGCTTATACGGGGAGACATTTTTAAATGCTTGCCAATTTTTAGCTAGTGAAAGTACTTTTCATACGAACCGGTTTAAATAAGTCATCATCATCATCTGCCTAGCCTTTTCCCAACCATGTTGGGGTCGGCTACCAGTCTAACCGGATGCAGCTGAGTACCAGTATTTTACATGGAGCGACTGCCTATCTGACCTCCACAACCCAGTAACTGTGTGATACGATACCCCTAGGTAAGACCGGTTTAAATAAGTGATCAACCCTAAAATATATGAAAAAATATCAGCTGTTTGATACATTTTGATCGTGTTGTAGTATGTTTTTTTAGGGAACAACTGATTTTATATGTATTTAATACTTCAAAGTTGGACCAAGTCTTCAAATCTTACAGCAACAAATTTAAATAAGTAGGAGAGAGGAAGAACACTTTAATAATTTATTCAGGAGTAGGTTTAACCTCCTAAAAAAGGCAAATGAATTAAGAGTCAGACCGTATAATTATCTTATAAATTTATTTGAAGAATGAGAATGTTAAGATAATAAGGCAATATTTCATTTTCCTCGTACCATTTTGAGATAATGAGAATGGGCCTTCACATATTTCTGTATCAATTAATTACTGAAAATCTCAAATTCAAAGTAAGTAAGTAAGTAAGTCGTTTATTTTGCAAATCAGATCTTTATTAAGGTATACCTTTACCCAACCGGCAGTAATCTACCTGCAGATACGAAATCCTTAAATCTCAAATTCAAAGTAAGTAAGTAAGTAAGTAAGTAAGTCGTTTATTTTGCAAATCAGATCTTTATTAAGGTATACCTTTACCCAACCGGCAGTAATCTACCTGCAGATACGAAATCCTTAATCAAGATTAATAACACTAATTAAACAGAACACGCACGCAATTAGCAAACTTTAACTAGAATCCATTATAATTACTGTTCTCCTACAATATAAATTGAAGAACACTTAGCCAAAGTCAAGCAACTTTGTTAGTGCCACTAAACAGAATAATGTGAAAAGGTTCACTCTGATAATCAATCCCCTTTTGGGTGAAATGATGAAGGTATCATCATCGAAAGTAGTAGGTATGTCAAAGTCAATTTATTTATTTCAATTAGACTTTTAAAGTTAAGACAAAGGTATTTCTTTTTTGTTTAAACCTAAGTAGATTACAAGTGGATGCATGCAATGGTGTTTAATATAAGTACGTGCAGCATGCTAAAAGTCATTGAAATTATAAAATATTTAATTATACCTACTTAATTATTATTAATGATATTGTCAAAATTTTTAAAAGGGTACCTGTTAGGCGTACCAGCCCGTAGACAGTCAGTTTCTTGTCAAAGAAAATTCAAAATGTTACGTAATTCAAACACCTTGTAAACTATGTTTTTTGAGTATGTACAAAATATCGGATTTTGATTACTTATTTATTAATTAAAATACTAAATTTAGGTTTAATATGGGACGTGTTGTCAATAAAATTGTGTTAAACAAGACATACTACGGAAAGTAGTCACAATCGTTATTTCGATTTCGTTTAAAATGGTAATTCTGTTATGTTTTTTGTTTCGTGGTTAAAACTAGTGTGATGTTACACATAGTAAATGTGCCCTATGTAATGAACACCGAATATGTGCTAACATCGTCTTTTATCATCAAACTTGGTACTTATCAGCTGTTTTCAGTTTGTTATGAGCGTTAGTTTAATTGTGATCTATCATTTTAGTAGTCGCATACTCGTATCATTTCAATATTATAATTGATCTTCTATCCCTTTTTAACCGACTTCTAAAAAAGGAGGAGGTTCTCAATTCGGATGTTTGTATTTTTTGCGCTTATCTCCGTCGCTTGCCAACTGATTTCAAAAATTCTTTTTTTGTTGGCAAGGTCAAGGTTGGTTGGTCTTCCCAAATGGTCCCATGAAAATTTTTTCGAAATCAGACAAAAATATGTCACTAAAAATTAAGAAATAAAATTTATTTTTTGCAAAAAAAAAGCCATTAGGTTGGATATAATATCCTCGGTCTTGGCACCGACTCCAAAAATTTGTTAAATTTTAGTATAGGTTAATCGTAGGTTGAGTTAGATTTATTAATATAGGTAGGTTATAGTATTATTTTTAACTTTTTAGTGCTTTTTTTTTATTAAAATCTTTGTTTTAATGTTTTTTTAATGTAATATTTAAATTCTTTTACTTAATTTTTTGCAAAGCTTTAGAATAAGCTAACCAAGAGTGACCGTAATGATGAAACGGCTGAGTGTACTTTTACCGTTATACCTACCTATGCTGTATCATAGTGTTAGCTACCTTGTAAGCTGTGAGACAGAGAATAGAGACTTTTAATTTCAGTATTTATTCAATTGTCATTCAATATTTCAGCAATATTTTTAAACATTATTAACTTTATACAGATATATCTTTCTTTTTGTATTGTTAATAAGTTGCTTATAATCTTTTTTTTTCTTTTCCAGATCTCTTTAAGAAAATCCGGTAAGTAGGACCACAGGCGGTGAAATTTTTGTAACAGAAAAAGTTTATGGTTTGATATTGAAATCACGTAACGTGAAAACAACGAAGCAGACAATTTTTAAAGAAAATTAATTTCCAAAAGTTAGTTGAAATGATGTCGAACGTCGTCCTTACGTTAATAAATAAGGTCTTTCAAACATTTCCCATTCGCGGCCAGACAAACTCAATCTAAACTCAACGTTATCGCATACCAAATATCCTTTGCTGGTTTTTGTCGAGACCAACTTTGAAAACTCGGGGCTAACCGTCAATGTAATTCGATGTATGAATAATTAATGATTTCCTTCAGGTTTTTGTAGAGATGGATTTACATAGCCGTATTTTGCAGGTTATATATTCAGGGATAGTATATAGTAGACGTGAGTTTATGTATGTATGTATGTAGTATAGTACTTAGGTACTTAGGTTTAACAACTAATACTGAATGCTAAAATGCATGTTCGTTAACATCAAGCCTGTAATCCCCGAAGGGTAAAGCAGAGGTATACCCATTAGCACACACACATTTCGCCAGTTATATTTAAGTCCCATGTAATAAGGGGCGAGCCTATTGCCATCAACCGGGCACAAATCCAGGCTCCGAGGCTGCTACTGAAAAAATCTTGATGGGAAAACCCAATAACACTTTGCCCGACCTGGCAATCGAACCCAAGACCTAATGCACAGCAGTCGCACTACTTGACTTACTACAGAAGCAAGTTATGAATAAAATTGAAAAAGTCTTGCTAAACTCCCACGACGCGATCATAAAACTGGTCGTAAAAAAACTGTTAGTTCGACTATTGATCTTGTCGCGGAATAAAATATCCGTTTCAGTCCGAATCTAGTCGGTCTATCTTGAAATATCAGACGATACTTGCAAACTTACTCGGTGTGACAAAGAATTAGTAATTGGGCGTGAAGAGATAGCAAATTTGACAAACGATGCACCAAACACCCTATATATAAGCCCTCGCCTACACACTGACACTGTTTACCGTCAAACACTGTGATGTCATATATCTCAAGAACTGTCGAGTGCACATTTCGCCAGTTGTGTATTACGCTACGAGCGCCCGCCGCCCGCACCTCCCCCGGTCCCCGTTCTCGTCCTGACCCCGCGCCCCTGTACCACACAGGCGAGAACGCAATTCTCAACAGGTCGACTATCGTTCGTCTGTGCACGCCCTTATCAACCATACCGTTATATGTTATGCAAATTTATTCAATAGCTTTGAACAATTTTCTCGTGATTCCCTTATTTTTATGACGGCAGTATCAATTTGTTGAGATCTAAGAGCAACATCACGTACTTGTGTGTAAGCGGTTCTTTATTGCATTTTTTCCCTTATATTCTCACGACCGAATTTTCAAGGCGGCTAATCTCTATGGAGTCTTTCCTTGATTTTGATGATTATGATTACATTTATTTATATCGTTACGGTAGGAATTTCAATCAGTTATTTTTAGTTTTCAATAGAAAATAACTGACTGAAATTAGCAACAAGCTAAAATTAATATTAAGTGGGGGGCGAGGCGTGGCGTCTGCATGTCAATCTTGCCACCTTGGAGTTTTGTGGGCTGTTATAAAAAGTTTAGTACTTACCGCTATGGCTATATTGTAGAAAACATAAAAGGTTTGAGGTGTTTACAAGTACGGTCAATATGAAAAATTGTTCGCCTCTTGACAAAAACAATAATAACTGGAGTAGATGGGACAATTTCGGAGATAAGGTAACAAACACGAAAAAACATTTAATTTTGACCAATGGCGAGAAAAAATTTCAACGTTATTTCACGCCTACTTAATCAAGAATCCTGTACAGATAAAACGTTAGGGAATATGCCGCACGTTCCGATTAGCGACACGAAATTAAAACAAATCGACACACACGAATAAGCTCATATTTGAAGATAAAACTTATCAGATGTTGGCAATCTGCCGACAACGATATTACTTCGGCAATAAGCCACCAACTAAATATTCTGTGGAATTGTCAAGGTACCTTTTGGAAAAAAATATGAACTTAAAAAATGATTGTTACTTTTGGCTGTGACACAAAATTGGCTGGGTTTCACAATTTTACTGTAGCTTATTTCTTTATTTTGTTTGGATGGTTTCATATTTTTGAAGTATTCATATTTTTTACTGATGTAGGAAAAGGAGAAGGCGCTTTTTTGACCTGTTTGTTGAGCATATTTTTTTAATTAACGATAGCATGGCTATAGCTATGTTTCACGGGGAACCGTACAATTTGGCGGAATACGAAGCCTATGTGCTATTTCATACTATCTAATTCTGAGTCAAATTTCATCCAGATCCGTTCTAGCGTGATTGAGTACCAAACACCCATCTATCAAAACTTTCACATTTATAACAGTAGTCAAATTAAACTAAAATGCTATTTTATAGTTGTACCTATTTACAATTAGGAAACAGTCTTAAATCGAAGACAGGCCAGCACCAGGACAGCAGCAGCATACATTACCAGGCTCGTGGTAGGCCTATTGGAGTCATCATCATCTGCCTAGCCTTTTCCCAACTATGTTGGGGTCGGCTTCCAGTCTAACCGGATGCAGCCGAGTACCAGTATCTTACATGGAACGACTGTCTATCTGACCTCCACAACCCAGTAACCGGGTATACCCCTAGGTAAGACAGGTTGTCAGACCAGCCTATACCGGCCTGTTGCCTTGGCCTATTGGAGTATTGGCGTTTAATGACAAATCAGCTTATTTTCCAAATCAATCCATCCACATAACGTTAACTGTCGTATTTCTGAAAATAGTGAAATACAAGCAAAAAAATACCGTGTCAGTTGCCATGTCAACGGAGATAAGTAGGAATGGAAGCGGCATGGAAGACTGAGTATTGAACATAACGAATCCAATACAAAATATTGGCGCCTTTTCACCTTCGCCTAGCGATATGATTTCATCGACTACTTATTCCATTTACATCAAACATAAGCTTCATATTTATTTGGAAATCAAATAAAATCTTCAAAGATTTATTGAAACAAGTAACATGTTAAGGTAATATCTATTTACCTATTTTGAATGTTAAATATAAAAGCATAAGAACGACTTTGATTTGCCAGTCTTTTGGGCACGTTTCCGGATGACATGGATGTGTAGGGGTACTTTGATGCCGAGTGCCTTCTTGTTTTTTGTATTCCTTTTTTAGGGATCAGTACGTAATGGGGGCCAATGGGACATTATCACTAAGGCTTCGTTGTCTGACACAGGGTTGTTTCTCATAAACCGTTATAGGTAGACATTTGAATTTTCACATAGTTTGTCTGGTATTACTATGGCCGCTATAACAATAATAATTCAAATAAAATGTTTGACTGCCTCGTTGGTCTAGTGGTCGCAAAGCGCGACTGCTGAGCATTACTGAGAAATTCCTGATGGAAAAACCCAATAACACTTTGCCCGACCCGGGAATCGAACCCAAGACCTCATGCTCAGACTTCTTTTATTAATTAAAATCTTTAAATTAAAGATCGGCAAAACAACCATCTTCTTTTACTTTCCGCCATCTTATATCCGCTCTCTCGCACACTCATCCATCTCATTCTCTCTAGGCTTCGTTCATCACCTTAATTATTTTTACATGTATGGGTACCTATCTGTCACTAATTACCAGACACCCTATATACCTTTTGGTTTCGGTAAGTGTATTTTTTACACCGTTAATAGGTAGTCTACCTCAAAAAAGTAAAGTACCTACTAACCAATAAAAGAAAACGAAACCCCACAGCAAAATCAATCATATTGTTATTAATTTGACGAAATCTGTTACTTTCACATCTCGACGAGATTAATTTCGTCTTGCACCAGGTGGCGACGATTACAATAATGAAAACTCGTCATAAAAATATTGATGTTGAAAGCGAAGACTGAATGAAGAAATTATTTATAGGTATAGTCAGCAAAACAGTTAGGTATGCAGGGTCGTCAGATATAGTTGAAGTTTTCTTCGAAACCGATGGATGTTTCTCGTAAGTCTGGAATCGTCAATCCGCCTTGAGCAAGCGTGGTGATTAATGCTCAATTGCTCATGGATTCTCTGTATGAGTAGAGGCCTTTGCCCTGCAGTGGGACAGTAATAGGCTGGTATTATTATACATAGACTATTAGTTCCAGAGATTACCACGTTTAAACAAACAAAGAAAAAAATCTCTTCAGCATAATTATCCTTACTAATATTATAAATGCGAAAGTAACTCTGTCTGTTTGTCTGTCTGTCTGTCTCGCTTTCACGCCTAAACCACTGAACCGATTTTGATGAAATTTGGCATGGAGATAGTTTAAGACCCGGGGAAAGACATAGGCTACTTTTTATTAGACTTCGACTTCGACTTCGTCTGCGTCCGCGATAACCGACATTTGCGCGGACGAAGTCGCGGGCAAAAGCTAGTATAAGTATATACAAAGTTGATACGACAGATGGGCTTTCCTTTAAACTGCCTATACTAGGTACCATTTTCAAGCTCTGTACCAAAAATCAATTAAATAGGAGCAGTAGTTTAGTCGCAAATGAATTTTTAAGTTTTTGGCCGACCGCTTTGATACGAGAGAATACAAGCGCGCCGCGCGCGTGCGACGTTGCCGCTTTAATACCTAGGTATCTAAGGTCAGTTAAATTTATTTACAAAGGGTTTTTGCGTTTTACTCTGATTTGTAAGCTATTTAGTTTGTGTGAAAAAAAAAAAATATATTATTTTATACCGTATCGAATTAATACTAAACACGTATAGTATAAGTATGTAGTGTAATTTAATGCCCCAGATAGATAGGTAAATTAGGTACGTAACATGTTTTATCAACCTTACCCTAATTACAAGAACTAAGGCTCATTAGTCCCATTAAACACGATAATTATGTCGAACACGTGCCAACAAAAATAATCTAGTCTTTTGGTCTAATTGATATTCAAACTTTGGCAAGCAACTTCAGTTTTATCTCTCCAAAGGATGTGTGCTATAGGTAATATTATAATTAAGTACATTAATTTACTAACTTATGCCAGCGCCTTTGTCCGCTTGCTTATCGGTTACTTGCGGGGTTTTAATTTATCTGCACGGAACCCTAACCTTAATTCGTGGACACCAATTTTTTTTTACCCGACTACGGCAAAGCCAAAAGGAGGTTATGATTTTGACCGGTATGTATGTTTGTATGTATGTATGTTTGTTTGTTCCCTCAGAACTTTTAAACTACTTATCATTACATGGCAAATGAGGTGTCGTTAGAAGCGTCTCTTGTCCGCTGGTTATAGGGTAGGTGACGTGTCACCAAATCCAATATGGCGCCCTCTAGGGGATGTGAAGTTGTTACAAAAAAAAAACACAGTGTCAACATGGGTATCAAATTAAAGGGCTTGACGAGCACATTTGAAATATATATACATTATATAGCTTTTACTAGCTACTTTGCCTGTTTTTAACAGTGAAAGTAGGTTACTCATTACTCCTTAATCCCTACGTTACTCCTTATACCATCAGCAATCTGCCAGTAAAAGTCCCGTCAAAATCGGTCCAGTCATTTCAGAGACTAGCTGGAACAAACAGACAGACAGAAACCGAGTAAATATTCATATACATTTAGTGAAAAGCTGGTATTTTGACATTACAAATAGACACTTTAATTTTCGGTTTAAAGATAATTATTTATTCTCGTAAAGAACACAAATAGTTCACTTACAATATGAGATTATAAATACACACATCAAAAAAGTCTAGGGATCAACATCCCTAACATTTGTTAGGGATGTTGATCCCTAGACTTTTTTGATGTGTATAGATCATTCAGTTATACTATTACATCGTGACACCGTGAGTCGGTTTTATTCAATTTTTTACAAGCTTTTATTTAGCTTGCACTGTTCGTATGTGTGTAATTTGTCCTTTCAAAATTTGCAAACCATTTTTCGACCATTTGTTGGTATCCAATTGAGCTGAAATTTTGCATATACCTTTATTTGTGATGACAATACAATGTCCAATACTCAATATTCTATTTTTTTTTAAAAAAAGCTTGTTTTTAAAAATATATTTTTAACAATAAAATTATTATTTAGGTCTTTAGTCGCTCTTTAAAGCAATTTGCTAGTCATTCTCTTACTTCTTGCATCTGAAACTAAATTACCTACTCCATTTTTGCATACATAGTACAGTCATTTAGTAGACCATTCAGTTATTCAAAAGAATATGAGGTTCGCCATCAAAACTACATTAGTTATGTTTGTGTGGCATTAGTACGAAAGTTTTATAATAAAAGAAACATAAATTAGGTTTCTTCTAGGTCGTAACAGACGTGTACCTAATATGATATTAATGTGATAAGGACAATACAAGGAAAACACTGCGGCTTCGGCCAGACGCTTTAAAGTTTGACCTTTTAAAGTATCTGGCAATAACGATTAATGGTTTTTTAACTTTAACTTGTAATACACGTAGAGATAATAATTATAATTCCTTTTTTTATAACTTTCTAGTTCTTTTTTTATCTGTGGTCAGCTGTACCGCAGCGCAGTTTGACAGCGGAGATTTTTGTTTTTATGTAGGTGATGTGAAAGAATACTAACTGGACTGCCTCGCTGGACTGCTGAGCATAAGGTATTGGGTTTGATTCCCAGGTCGGGCAAAGTGTTATTGGGTTTTCCCATCAGTAATTTCTCAGTAGCCGCCTCGGAGTTTGTGCCCAGTTGATAGCAATAGGCTCGCTCCCTATTACATGGGATTCAAAACATAACTGGCGAAATGTGCGGTGTACTAATGGGTACACCTCTGCCTAACCCTTCGGGGATAATAGGCGTGGTGTTATGCAGTATAATAATGTCAAATTGACCAATGACCACTCCTGTCTAAACGACGCATGCTCCACCTCGTAAAGAAAAACGTGAATTTAACGAAATCGTAACACTCGTTTATTCCGCATTGTTTTTACGACCTCTATAAACGTTGGACAGAACGATAATTTTATTCATCTTTAATATCCGTCCGACGTAAAAATGAGACGAAAAAATTGATGGCGCGTCATCCGATACAGATTCGTTAAGCGAGAATGGTGTCAGATTGTTACGATATTGTTGTAAAAAATCGAGACAAATATGAGATTTTATTGTCCACTGTTTTCTTACTTCTCTTCTTACTTTCTTTTATTTATTTATCTACCTTTGTTTCATTTTAAGCTGGTTTACGCCTGTAATACGTCATATATAAAGGTCCAGTTGAAAACGAGCGTCAGGCACAAGTGGTCTGGCATTTTATGCTGAACTGTGACTGTTTAATGCAGTTTTGAGGCACAAAATTATGTTTTTTTATTGAATAGCCTTTTACTATCTCCTTTATTTATAAAATATAGGTACCTACATAAAAATTACAATTTTAAATATTAATATAAAGATACAAAACATTCAAATAAAAAAATAAAAAATTGAATAGCCTTTTACTATCTCCTTTATTTATAAAATATAGATAAATAAAAATTACAATTTTAAATATTAATATAAAGATACAAAACATTCAAATAAATAAAAAAAAAATAGTAGCCCATCGTATCGGTGACGGAAACAGGGTCAACCAAGGTTATTTTATTTGTCTTTTTACTATTTTTTTATGTCCACATGGTGCGTGTCAAAAAACAAATTTTCTTTCCTTTCTTTCTTAATTTCTCACTATAATACTCGTATTTTAATCTACAAGACATTCCTGGAAAAGCCGAAAAAACTTTTTATAACTTTAAATACTATCTTCGAATTTCAGCTACAGATTTCCAATACTATTTTATTTAGTTTGGAAGTTTTTGACAGTGGGACAGATTGATAGACAGTTTTGCGACAACAATGAAGATGGATAGACAGGGGAAACCCTTAATAAATGTTATTGTTTGTTATTGAAGAGAAAATAGTTCGCATTGTAAGAAAATGATTAGTTAAGAAGACGGTCGATATCTGAAGATTTAAGAGTTGCCGAGTAAATTGTTTGTTAGGTCAGAAGGATGGCAGTTAATCCATTATAAAATACTAGCTTTTGCACGCGACTTCGTCCACGTAAATGTAAAAAAAAAATGTGAAAAATCACTGTTAATGGTACAGTCAGCAACAAAAGTCGATTAACAATGTTACTTTTTTTATATCATATAAACAGACACTAAACACATAATGTACTGACTTTTAGAATTTCAAGCAATAGCTAAGCGTTTATTATATCTTAATTTTATATTCATTGCGAGTACCTTTAAATATTTTACTTAATAATTAAGGTTTAAAAATCATAAATGTTAATCGACTTTTGTTGCTGACTGTACACAAAATATTGTGCTTCTAACATCCAACAGTATCTCTACTGTGAGTTGGGATGAAAGTATTTAAAGTTGGCATTTAAACTTGTACTTATTCGTGAAGAAACGTAAAAAAAAATCTTTGAACTTTGCCTATCAATATTATTTTGACTAGAAGACGCCCAGGTGCGGCCAAGAGCAAAAACAATCGTAATGATGGGAAGAATAGGGTATCATGTAACCTTCGGCTTTGATAAGTCACTTTTTACACCCTTTATGTAAGAAGTTGAAGCATTAACTCCGCTTTTATACTTCTTGTTGCATAAAAAATAAATAAATAACTAAGCAGCATGGCTGAATCTGTTAGCTTCTAACAGCTTGATCATTTAGACTTCAAACGAACTCAAACAGTTCGGAATTTAAACAGTTGCATAGCAGCAGTCGCATAATCAACTTTATTCACACAGACTGCATTAGCAACTAAAACAAAACGTTTAGGAGATGTACAACTTGATAAAACAAGTGAAGTTGGAGCGCATTCGCTTTGAATTCGTAATACAATCACAACCAGTGATTACACCGCAGAAGCACAGTACAGAAAGAGCAGAAGGTTGACTCCATACGACGTGCAAAAACGTAAACACATAAAAATTTATGTCACGATACCCTTTCTACCAGAAAGGGTATCATACATACTGATACATACATAAACTCACGCCTTTTTCCTATGGTGGTAGGCAGAAACCACAGAACGCCACCTGCTATAATCCTTACATACTCCTTTCGCCTCATCTACGTTCATACATCTCGTCATACAAGCACGCCGGTTACGAGTACTGCTCACCTGACCTTTCATAACCCAAATTTTTACCATAGATTACTGAATCCGTGCTCAGCATTACTCACTTATTTAGAATCTTGTAACGACATGATTCTAAATTTTAACAAAAAAAAATCTATAAATATAACGATAAAGATATATTTACTGGATAACTGAGTACATTAAATTCATATTAATAAAATTATATTTTTAGTTTCAACAGTCTACCCAACTCGGATATATATGAAGGGTACCATCGTAGAAGATATAACACTATGTCATTTTAAAATGCTGTGCCAAAAAAGCGGAAAAAAACAGGTCTTTTATGGGGAACCCCTTTAATTTTTTTTTCTTTTATTTATTATTATTATTTGTTGGTATAGCAGCAACAGAAATACACATTTTGTGGGAATGTCAACTCTCTAGCTATTAGGTTCTTGAGATACAGCTGATAACTAGTTAAACAATTGTTGTGTCCAAGAAAATTTTAAATATAAATGTTTTCAAGTATGGGATCGTTCGAAAAAACGTTGATGACAATAAGCCTCAGAATTGAAACAACAAGAATTCAGAAAAGTTTATTCGTATTTCAAGACAAATCTATTTAAATCCGTGGTTCAATTTCATCTACATTAAAAATGTACGATTTGTCGGCGCGACTCTATTCTGGGTTCAATCTTCACGGAACTGCTATTACCTCCGATAGACACGTAGTCTCCATACAAGATGTCCAAGAAAATAGAAGTCTTTTGTGCGAGATTGACATCATTATCGAATAAGGAGCGAAATTGATAAAGTTTATAGATGATTGAATTCTGTGAAATTCAATAGTTGCGATAAATGAGCGGCTGAGATGAAAAAATAATTTTTATTATATTTTTAATTCATTTATTTTGGATCTCCAACGAAAGATATACACAAATCATGACATACAAATAATAGTTAACAAACGATGCTATGTGTACTCTTTTCCTTATTGGAGAATACAGCATGCACAATAAGCAATCGGCGGCGGCGACCTTTCGCGTTCGGCCTTCTGCAAAGCAGTAATGCTAGCGAAGGAGGAGGCGGCAACATTGAAAAACGATAACGTTTTAACGATATTTGTCTATTATTATAAGAAATGGAGTATAACACATACTACTGTTGAACATGCAGATGCCAGCTGCAATTACCAAGGACCGCAAGCTGGTATACATTGCGGCCTGTCGAATATGTTCGTAACACCGAAGATATACATAACTGGATAGTAACAAGCAGACTGAATATTCTCAGATAATTATTATTCAGCCATTATCTTCCTGCTATCCTCCTTCCAGTCGACTTGGTTTTACGATATCTGTGGCCAATTGGTGTGGCTTGTGTGAAAGTGACTTGGGGAGTTTGTCACCTGCACTTGCCCGCGGCTCTGCTTGGCAATGATAAGTTTACTTATTCTATCTTGAAACTCAGTAACCCTGGCAGAGCTCTCCGCTAGCTCCAGACAGAAGATATACATACATAAATTCACGCCTTTTTCCCATGGGGGTTGGCAGAAACCACAGAACGCCACCTGCTACAATCCTTACATACTTCTTTCGCCTCATCCACGTTCATACAATCTCGTCATACAGAAGATATCCAAAAGAAGAAGCTCTTTATCTTGTCCCAGTTCTAAAACTCCTTCTGAGTCTGCCGCAACTCCGTCTGGTGATCTGAGCTCAACTTAGCTATGAGTTTTTGGTTACGGTTCATGCGACTTCAAGATTTCGGGTCGGTTTTAAAAGAAAGAAAAATTCGATAAACAAACAATAATAGAAGAAACTGATAAAAATACATAAAGGAACTTGGTTCCTCATGTATTGGTATGCTACTTGTACCTACGTATACTTTTCCAAAAACCAATGCACAGCCATGTAAAGTAGACTCACTCATTCAGACTGCCATCTTTATTTCTAAGGCCGCTATCACACGGACTGCACCACAACAACCGCACGCAGTCTCTATATTCAACTGCATGCAGTTGTACGTTCGACTTCGTGCAGTCATGACACCAACTGCACGCGGTCGGCTGCAGTCGTGCCTTCAACTTCACGCGGTCGACTACAACTTCACGCGGTCAGCTACAACTGCAGCCAACCGCGTGAAGTTGAAGGCACGACTGCATGCAGTTGATATCGACTTCTCTCGACTGCAAGCCAACCGCGTGAAGTTGAAGGCTCGACTGCATACAGTTGATATTGACTTCTCTCGACTGCAGCCGACCGCGTGCAGTTGGTATCATGACTGCACGAAGTCGAACGTACAACTGCATGCAGTTGAATATAGAGACTGCGTGCGGTTGTTGTGATGCAGTCCGTGTGATAGCGGCCTAAGGACAATAAGATACTGCCTCGTTGGCTACACCAACGAGCAAAGCGCGACTGTGAACATGAGATCTTGGGTTTGATTCCCAGGTCGGGCAAGGTGTTATTGAATTTTTCAATCAGGAATTTCTCAGTAACAGCCTCGGAGTCTAGATTTGAGCCCGGTTGATGGCAATTGACTCTCCCCTATTACATCTGACTAAAACATAACTGGCGAAATGTGGGTGTACTATAATAGGTATACCTCTGCCTAACCCTTTGGGGATCACAGGCGTGATGTTATAAAATTGGGTACCTAGCAGCAAATATTGTCAGTTCACAACAATTCCTAGCGACTACAGAATACTCTTACAGTAAAAGTAAGGAAAATAAACATGTCTCCGTTGTTGTACGTGCCATTTCACCGTCCTGCGGGTAGGCCGGCCTTGGGAACTGCCTTGGAACAGACAAACAGTATCAGGGAGGCCCTCTATAGGCTTATACCTTATTAGGTCTTAGAAAAGTGGATGGATTTTTATATTCGTTTAGCGTGAAATTAAACGTTCTTTTTACAAGCTTTTATTTAGCTTGCACTGTTCGTATGTATGTAAGTTGTCCTTTCAAAATTCGCAAACCATTTTTCGACCATTTGTGGGTATCCGATTGAGCTGAAATTTTGCATACACCTTTAGTTCTGATGACAATACAATGTCCAATACTCAGTATTGTAATAATTTCAATATGGCCGCCTTTCCAAGATGGCGGATTAGATTTTTTTTTTCAATCCCCTTGATATGGGTATCAAATGAAAGGGCTTGAAGAGCATAAAACGATAAAGTTAGTAACATCACAATAAAAAAGCTTGTTTTAAAAAGATTTTTTACCATTAATTTATTTATAACTTGGGACACTTTTTTTTGCCCAGTTGAAATCTTCATGGACTTCCTCCGTCGTGGTGGAGACGGAGCGACATGCCAGGTTCTTACCAGAACCGCAAACTGTTTGAAAAAAGCGTCTTGTCAACAACGTAAATAACGCAATGAATATGGTTGAATTGTCAAAATTAAAAGGGATTGCAATTGTGAATTTGAACGAATGATTGAATGAAAGTATGAACTCTTTTTTCGATACCGAAAATATGAAATAACGTAAGGGACATTTGCGCGTTTTGTTAAAATAGTGACGATACAATTTTTTGGACGGTTAGGTTAGGTTTTTCCTCTACACTTAATTCACTATCAATAAAGCTGAAAATCGCATAGCTTCTCGTCCAAAACCTCACGCTAACAGACAGACTGTAAAACATTATCTAAATTTCCATTTTCATTTAATTTATGTTAACAGTTTTATCGATTCTGTCAATTTACATTAGAATTTCCAATCAATGCACGTCTGCATGTCTTAGGAATATAAATAGCTTTTAATCTAGATAACCTAAAGTTGTCTAGACATAATAAGACCCTACTCTCCAGACCGATTCCAGTCACGGTGGCTAATCTCAATGGAGATTAGCGAAGTGCCCAGGAGATATTATAGTGCACAAGTCTATGCGCAAACACAAGTGCATTCCCTCCTTCACTCTCATTGTCCGATGGGAGATGGATGGATGGATGGATGGAGAGATCAGGCTTAGGACCAACAGCTTTAAGGCTTAGACGGTGCGAGAAATATCGTGCAAGTTGTGGTACATTTCCGTCAATGATCAGTCACTTTTGACATGACAGACGCGCAGTCTCGCAATGTACGTCAAATCGCACGATATTTCTTGCATCGTCTAAATGAGGCTTAACGTAACTTCTGAGGCACGGGGGTACAATACCACCAACTTCCATGCTCTGGGCTGCTACTGAGAAATTCTTAAAACACAATAACACTTTAAGCCCTACCTGAAATCGGACCCAGGAGCTCACGCTCAGTAGTCGCGTTTGCAATCACGATATCAACGAGGCATTTGGCAGGGTATTTGTTGGCTAGACATAATCTAGACTTAAACCGATGCTGGCGATTAACCGTTTATTGTTTTCGGATATTTATGAATCTTTTTCATTACATCTTTTTACATTATACAACCTTAATTTTCCTTACCTTAATTTAGTCGTGATGGATGTGGTTAAGACAACTACTAATGTCACTTTTTTAATTAATATGTAACTTCTAAGTTTATTGTGGACATAACTCATAGCGATGAAGGAAAACGTCGTGGGAAAACCTGGGCTTAAGACTAATATAACTATGAAATCGCCAATCCGCCTATTTGACCTTCAATATCTCCTTACAATACTTTAATTACGAAAACTAGTTCTAACATTGTAATAACTATACTATTATTATTATTCTTTTTCCTCTTTTTTATAATATTGTTTTATAAGAAAAATTCTTTATTCTTATAATATTGGCGTAACTGTCATGCATGAACAGTTCACCTCCTAGTGACTAAGGTTTAAATTCTGAATGGTAATCTGTGAACAGTGCTGTGGGTTACATTATTACTTTACTTCTTATGTTTTTCTGTTTATAATATTGCATAATGTAGCTGTTTGCTGTTCCTATTCAATAAAATAAAATAAAACTATATAAAAAATGTAAAAAAAATAAAAACACCACAAAAAAGGCATTTCCCAGCAAACATTTTTGCTAAAAGTTACTTAGTTTTGATGGGCAGTAGGTATGCGCAGTTAATGATTACGTGATTTGTCTTCTTAAGCCCCGTTTAACTCACACACACAAACAACTATGTTAGTTAAGTGAAACCGCCTCGGCAATGTTAAGTGGTAGACCAGTGATAGCGCAAACACAATTTCATATTTTTAAGTCCCATCTTAATATATGGTCAGTTAAAGGTTATGTCATATGTAACGGCGGTTAGAGAAATGGTGCACTTTTCCCCAAGGGTCCCGCTCGACCCGCCCGACCCGCGTTGATTGAGTGTGTTCTTACATGTCAAACATGATAGTGATGGGGCTGACCCAGTTATTAAATCGACTATAGTTTGCAGTCGGAGCGACGGAAGCTAGGGACGGGACTTTTTGTTGTCTGTAAATATAAGGTTTTATTATGTTTTTGTGTTTTTGGTTATAATTATTGTTCTCTGTTTTCATAGTTTTAAGTTTATTTGTGTGTGTGTTTTGTTTTTGTTTTGTGTGTGTATTTTCGTTTTGTTTGTGTGTGTTTGTTTTGTATGAACGTAGATGAGGCGAAAGGAGTATGTAAGGATCGTACCAGGTGGCGTTCTGTGGTTTCTGCCTACCCCCATGGGAAAAAGGCGTGAGTTTATGCATGTATGTCATTGTATGTAATGCCTTGTCTAATAGTGTTTTGTACCGTTGTTTTATTATTTGCGGCTGTGTCAGAGATAACTTTAGTACAGTGCCCGTAAATAAAACATGTCTGACATATGTGACTGTTACGCAAGTACGGTCAGAGCAAAAAGTTGATTAACACTGTAACTTTTACAGACGAGTTTTATTCTGTCGAAACGGGGTAACGCATAATTTCTCCGTAATTAAATTAATTGAATATGACATAATATGTGTACATCACTATCCAGCGATAGTAGTATCAAATAACAACAATTAACAAAACCTATATCATATAAATAGACACGAAATAATACGGTTCTAAGCTTTCAGTTATTAGCTATGAGTTTACTTAATCTTGATTTGACATATTCTATTCCATTCTCTTTCAAAGTCAAATCATTTATTTCAGTCAATTTATAATGTACTTTTGAACGTCATATACAAGAAAAAAATAGGATTGAATCTCGTTCCAAAAGGTAGTTTAGTATGGAGAGAAATGAGCAAGAAACTCCATACGTACTCTTTTAAAATCAATGTTTTACAATATTTGCATTTTTCTTTATAATGTCCTCAATAATAAGGGTTCTTAAGGCATCAAAAAACTCGCCCGCATCACTGTCGTTGACTCTTTCATACATTGTATAATAATATTCTTATTTATGAGTTTTGTGTATAATATGTAAAGGATTATTTAAATCATTTGGGTTTAAAAAGCTGAAGTGTCGAACGACTTATGTTGCTGACCGTGACAGAGACGGCGCTCTATATAGTCATTTTTTTTTCCACGTGTCATATTTACGGCCGGTTACTGTTATGTAGGTATGAACGTATTGTGTCCATTTTGTTAGAGAGTACTCGAATGCTAGCTTTTACGTGGTTTCGAAAATTCCACTGATAGTGAAAAATTCTTTTGCAAACTAATAATAGTGATTCAAAATGGCGGTGCCCAATGGAACTGGAATGCCCGTATCAAATACATTCGCGCCATTTTAGATTCATTTGTTTTTAAAATTAATTGATACTGATTAATAAATACACACATCAAAAGTGTCTAGGGATCAACATATATTTTTGCAATAACTTTTCTCCTGATTGATATTAATTAAAATTTTCTTTAAGGATTCATCAAATAAAGTGTTTTCGTTTGTCACAGTAACGATAAACCAAGTCACGTTTGCATTAATAAAGAAATTTGCCATTTTCCTAATAAAGGGATTTTTGACATTTGAACCACTAACACAAAAGTTCGAAAAAAAGACTGAAATAACAGTTTTCTTTAAAATTTTATTGGGTAACTTAAACAATTAATAATCCGTGTTTCTACCGCGAACACTAACAACACAAGAACATCGGTTTGGCATACTCAAAATGAGTTCATCCAAATCACGCTGTGGAATGGCCGCCCATGTTCGTTGCAACAACAAAAAAAGGTCTTCTTGCGACTGGATACCCTCCATATTCGGCAGAGCTCTTCTCTGTAGCATATCCCATGCATGCTCAATCGGATTTAAGTCTGGCGACTGAGCAGGCCAGGGCAGGACATTGATGTTAGCTGCGGCGAGAGTCTGTCTTACAACTCTTGCGGTGTGCGGTCGTGCATTATCATGCATTAACTGAAATAAGGGACCGATTTGCACTTGTAGAGGAACGATGACGTCTGATACAATCGTCTCAGCATAAATTTGAGCGTTGAGGTTGCCTCTGATCCAAATCAACTCAGTTCTTCCGCCGATCCAAATACCCGCCCATACCATGATGGTTCCACCACTATAAGGATGGACTTCCTGGCAGGATTTTAATCGCTGTTGGCGTCCAGGGGTTCTCCAGTGTCGTATACGTCTTGTATCCGGTCTCATACCAAAACGAGACTCATCAGAAAAGCACACGAAACGCCATTGTTCTTCTGCCCAATTTCTGTGTTCAAGAGCCCATTGATATCGAATCCTACGATTGTGCATTGCTATAGGTGGTACCCGTAGCGGTCTTCGGGAATGAAGGTTCACTTCATGCAAGCGGTTTCTGACTGTTTGGTCGCTAATTAAGTTCCCTGAAGAGTGATGAAGCCTCACGGCTAACATAATGGCGGTTATTGTTGGAGCTCTTCGAGTTAAGATTTGAATGTATCGGTCTTGTCTCCGTGTGGTGCAGCGATACCGTCCTCCATGGCGCTCAGCCACGGTACCAGTGCTTCGGTAACGTGTCCAAAGTCGACTGATAACACTCTGACTTGTATTCAGAGCTAAAGCCACAGTACGTTGCCGGGAACCAGCTTCTATCATTCCCACGGCTCTGAGCATTTCTTCCCTGCTTAAATGACGTCGCCGCTCCATAATAACGTTGGTTTTAATCAGTAGTAGGGAAACAGTAGCACTAATAATGTCTTCAATGCGTTGTATGTTTTTATAGGGAAAATATTGACAGCTGATTTTCATCTTTTACTCGAATTTGATTCACAGTTCCTGATTCAAATTATGAAATGCACCAAAAAGGATCCATATAAATTTATAAAATCATAAATTTATTACAAAGCCACATCTCAATCTCAAGAAATCCGCATAAAAATGCTTGATCCCTAGACACTTTTGATGTGTGTAGTTCGTTTTTCGAATGTTCGACAATTTTTTTTGTCTATTTTTAATATTACTTAGGTATTTAATATTAGCACACGTTTGCCTTTATATTTACATTGCTCCTTCTGTCTAGCACAACTGCTGAGCGTGGGGTCCTGATTTCGATTCCTAGGTCGGGAAAAAAGTTGGCTGGTTTTACCATCAGGAGTTTCGAAGTTGGTGGTGTGATACCTCCGTGCTTCGGAAAGCACGTAAAGTTATTGGTCCTGCGTCTGATCTATCCCTCGGTTGGATTATCAGAGTGAGTTAACAGGGAATGCACCTGTGTTTGCTCACACACTTGTGAACTATCATTTTCATTTCCTGTGTACTTGGCTGGAATTCCGTCAGGAGAATTTCTTTTTCAATTTGACAAAAAAAATAAAGGTAGGTACCATAAACAATATTCAAAAGTATTCCAAAGATATATAAGCAGCAGTTCTGGAGAGATCTCATTTGTAGGAAGCCTCCGTGACTTGTCAGGCTTCAGTTCAATTATAGAGAGAACGTTTTCCAAGTTGTTGGACTAAACAATATTATAATGTTTGTTTTGTTTTTTGATCTAGAACTGGAAAATTTAATTATAGGTCCGAACTATACTTAAACGGTCTCTCTAAAATTATGGCCCACGAAAATTGTTTGGCAAAAACGAATAATGGTTTATAACAATATCCTCGAGGAGGAGTTCCTGGCTAAGTAATAACAGCAGCTTGGGTCGATCCATGAGGTTAAGCTACGCTTGCCAGGGTTGGTCCGTGGATGGGTGACCATCTAGAAAGCTACACTATTGTCAAGTACATAGGTAGTCTATGTTTTATGATAAACTTGAGTTCTATGCAGACAAAGTCGCAGACAGGAGCTTGTGTAAAATATTTTGGTGGAATCGTCGCATGAGTATGGTCAGGTTGATAAGGACGCCGTATGTTGACTCGCTTGTCACGTTACTGTCACCGACGTTCCGTTCCATGCAGAGTTTTTTTAACTGTTTGCTATGAATGAATTGTTGTTGTAAATTATTCAAGGTGATTGTTTACCGATGATTGCGGATGTTTCGCAGTTCAGTGCCCTAGGATATGATTTTTTTTTGGGTGCTATAACATACTTAAACCTTACTTATAGATCCCAAGAACACTATTTAGAGACCATAAAATAATACCAGCCTACTATTGTCCCACAAGACAAAGGCCCCTTCTTGTGTAGAGAAGGCATGTTCACCACATTTGTTCAAGGATTCAGACTTCAATAATTATTAAGAATCCAGGTTTTCTCACTATTATGTTTTCCGTCACTGGGCTATTACGACCATAAAAATATTTAATAATAATTGGTTGTATTTCAAGAGGAGGTGCGCAAGTATGTGCGAAAACGCAGACCTGTCTTCACTTACTCTCATTGTCCGATGGGACAGTACCTAAATGCACACAACCAGAGAGAGACCAAGTGCAGGACCAACGATACAAACGTACGATATATATGTACGCGAATAAAATTCACGCGAAGCACTAAAAGCCAATTACTTAATCGTTGTACGAATCGACCAATCAAAGTTAGCACACTCCATCGAGCGCAAACAGGAATTTTAATCAAATTTCTAAAAAGCCAGAAAAACGCTTAACCAAAAAACCGACCAACTTCTATTACTTAATTAAAACCACAAAACGGTTTCGCCAAGTTCGGCAATTAAAACAAAAACAAGTAAACAACAGATAAGCAATTGAACAAGTTTTTCTTTTTATTGTTTAAGATAAAGTATTGCCAAGAATGTCTTGGCCTTCAGGGATATTTTTACTTGTCTACCTATATCTATACTAATATGTATAATAAAGTTGACTAGTTTTTTTGTGTGTTTGTTTATTAAACGTGGTAAAAATCTCTGGAAAGTCAGGAAGGAAATATCTTTTTGCATATGATAGCATCAATCTGTTGATGAGGAATAGTGTAGGCTTAGGTATATATTATCTGCCAGGGTTGGGGCTTTTATTCGAAAGAGTCACCGTGGCCCTGGAACGCAAAGCGCATTAGGAGGAACACGGATCATGGGTTTCAATCAGTAAAGTCTGACTCTCTCTTCCACTCTGCTCAGAGAGGAACAAGTAACTTGATGATGATCCTTAAAAATAAAACATCTAGGTCTTATTGAGCAAGACTCTCCCAACTTACAAAGGTTTGTAACTTTCTATATTTTTAGAACTTTCTTAGGTATTGAAATAGTACATATGTTTTTGGTTTGTTATGTCTGATTTTAAAAGTTATAAATAAGTGGTTTTTGTGCCTAGAGGGCGACGGACGCGCTGGGATGTCACAATCAATCTGTCTAGCCTTTTCCCGACTATGTTTGGGTTGACTTCCAGTGTAACAGAATTCAGCTGAATAGCGACTGCCTATCTGACCTCCACATCCCAGTAACTGGGTAATACGATACCCCTTGGTAGGACTGCAGGTCGTCAGACTTTCGGGCTTCTGACCCGTAACAACTGTCAAAGATCCACGTATGACAGCCGGGACAAACAGTTTATCGTACTTTCCGAGGCATGGAGGAGCCTCGTTGTGTTAAGAGTATAAGCTGACTATAATATAACGACATTCTTCATAACACACACTATAGTAGATAGGAAGGGTCAACAACGAAAGTTGATTAACAGTGTTTTTTATATCATTTAAACAGACACTAAACACATAATGTACTGGCTTTCAGAATTTAAGGCAATAGCTAAGGGTTTATTATATCTTAATTTTATATTAATTGCGTTTTACTCTTAATAATGTACTTAATAATTAGGATTTAAAAATCATAAATGTTAATCGACTTTTGTTGCTGACTGTACCTACTTTACGGCTATTATTTTGTCAAAATAGATTTTGAAAAACCCAAACAGAAAGACCTTTTATCTCCAAGAATAATAAAATACGCAGGTAGGCATTTAGTCTACCAGCTAAACCAGGCTTAGCACGAAACTAAACAAGTCCCCGGATTTGTTTTATTATTCCTAGATTAGACTCCGGGGGTCCATAAACCTAGGTCGATGGAGATGGCCTATAGCCTTTGTCTCGTAATCCTCAGTGTTGCTCATACTTTTATTGACATTAATCCTTGAAGTCGGACGCTGTTATCTTTATATTGAAAATCTCAAACAATGTAAATAGAAGTCATATAAATGTAGGATTACTTTGTATTACTTTATATTTTTGAACGAACAATTGGATGAGTGAACAATAGAGTGAAAGGTGAAGAATAAAAAGAAGATGGCGACGTAGAGTAAAGGAAAAAGACGTGTTAAGGTGTTCAATATTAAATAAAAACCATTTATAAGATTTTGAAGTTTTCCTGGAAATCCCCACACACTACATAAATGTATATCTACTTACCTTCATAGAATACATTTTTTTTTAGGTGGTAAAAATCATCAAATGACTCCTTCCGCCCTGGGTGGGGCGGAAGGGACTGTCAGACTTTTACTGACTAAAAAACCACCCTGTTCCTTCTGGTACCCTTTACGTTCCGGGGCCACGGTGTCCTGTTAAGACGTCGCGCAACCCCAGACATAGAATACATAACATTAAGCCTGTAATCCCTGAAGTTTCGCCTGCTATGTTTAAGTCCCATGCAATAAGGAGCGAGCCTATAAGCTTTTGCTCGCGACTTCGTCCTTCCCGGACACAAACAAAGTTCCGGATTAATAAGTTGCCTATGTTTTTTCGTAAGGTTCAATTTTCCTCTGTACAGAATTTCATCAAAATCAGTCCTGTGGTTTAGCCATTAAAGCGTAACAAACAAACTCACTTTTGCTTTTGTAATATAAGTTAAAATTTATTATGTTAAAAATCTCAAAAATTGGATTTGGATTTGGTTAATTAATTAATACACAAAGCCATGATATTAATTAACGCGATATTGAGATAGATTGCTCAATTAGCAACCAGGCTGGCTTTAATTGTAATTAGGTATGCAATATCGCTGCAATTTCGAATGTGTGTTCTGTGATTTGAGATCATTGTATATTGAATAGTCCTACTATTTATTGTAGGTACAATTATTCAAAATAGTTCAATTAGACTGCCTCGTTGGTCTAGTGGTCGCAAAGCGCGACTGCTGAGCATGAGGTCTTGGGCTCGATTCCCAGGTTGGGCAAAGTGTTATTAGGTTTTTCTATCAGGAATTTCTTAGTAGCGGCCTCGGAGTCTGGATTGGTATCCGGTAGATGACAATAGGATCGCCCCCTATTACATGGGACTTAACATAACGGGTGAAATGTGGGTGTACTAATAGGTACACCTCTGCCTAACCCTTCGAGGACTATCCACCGGACACAAATCCGGACTCTGAGGCTGCTACTGAAAAATTCTGGATGGAAAAACCCAATAACACTATGCCCGAACTGGGAATCGAACCCAAGACCTCATGCACAGCAGCCGCGCGATCACTAGATCCACGACGCAGTCAAAAATCATTAAATTTAGCAAAATATTGAACTTCATCTACAAATATCGAGTAGGTAAATTAGTTTAATTATCATGGAACAAACTCACCGCGTAATACGAGTATCTATAATGAGGATATTGTTTCTCGTTCAAAACAAATGAATGCATTCAAACAGATGTCTCATTAATTTAAACAAGCTGTACGATAAATGCAAACATAATTAATGGATAACAGATAGGTATACAGGGTCGTCAGATATAGTTGAAGTTTTCTAAAAAACCGATGGATGTCTTTGATTGAAACTTAACCTAAATAAAGAACTATTTATTATCTACGTTTTAAATTAAATTACATTCAAAAACATCCATCGGTTTCTAAAAAAACTTCAACTATATCTGACGACCCTGCATACCTATCTGTTTTGCTGTGTGTACAAACCATTTACAGTCACTTTTGAATTGTTAAAGAGTTAGTTACAAAGTTGAAGCTAGTTGCTCGTTCCAAAACGTAAGTAGGTCTCTATGGAGAAGAACGGGCAAAAAACTCCACGGACACTCTTTTCAATACGATTTTTACAAAACCCTGGTTAAAATATTCTTATTACTTCCACTGTTAACCATCGGGCCATCACAGCACTACATTACAACAGGTTCCATCATGTATTTATGACATGTAGCTTCATGCTGGGGCTACATTAGCGGGCGGTGAATATTTGTGTTAACGCAATGAGTATGGTCAAGTAGATCGTTGCAACGCGTAGTATTCGGGCGAAGACGATGGACTATCGGGGCACTGTCGGTATACTGTCGCACATCAAAGGAAAGAAAGAAAGAAAAACTGTTTATTCACGTGAAAATTACGCACATAACATAAAAAGAGAAATTGTATATAAAAGAAAAATAAAAACAAGTTGGTATCAAGTCTAAAAATAAAAAGCAAATAAAAAATATGCGCCACTACCGAGCTGGCTTTGGCGCTATGGCTTGACAATGTTCGTTTGGGTGGCTACACCTACGTTATACCGCACAACAAAGAACAACACAATCCGGCACGATGAATCTTCGCACGCCATAAGTAGACAAGAACATCGCGTATGCATATACAGCGCGCCAACGTGACACGAATCTTCGCCCGCTAATGTAGCCCTAGCATTATACACAAACACCCTCTCACTCATACATAGAATCCATGTAAATTCTTAAACAAGCACATTGGGTCAGCTTTGAATATGTAAATGATTGTTTTGATTTGACAATATATATACGTGCAAATTGTGCTTTACCCTGCACGGTGTGTCAAGCACCTGACATATTATTTCTCGTTGTGTCCCAAATTAGCATATAAATTAACACAATTTGGACTGAAAATGTACCATTGCAGGTGCCGCAATGTACCTAGAACGTACCTGTGTTTTTAGGTTAAAAAATTAACGACTTGGCAAGGTTTTGCGTTGTAGATAAGTTAGTGCCAGAAGGAATTAGATCTAGCTTGATGTTAAATTAAACTAGAAATAGAGCTTTATACAACTCTAGCGTCTAGCCGCGGCTTCCTCTTGAATCACTCTAAATATTGATGAAAGCCGTATAAAAATCCGTTTATGCAATTTAAAAAAAAACAGTATTGTAAATAGCAGTTATATTCTAATCTTACTGGTAGTTCTAGAAGATTAGAGCGTTTAAAAAAACAGACAAACAAAATACCAATGAAAAAAAAATCTCGAGCTTTACTACATTAATATACACACATCAAAAGTGTCTAGGGATCAACATCCCTAACATTTGTTAGGGATGTTGATCCCTAGACACTTTTGATGTGTATAGTATAGATCAAAAGTATTATTTAATGTCTTTGGTATAGATAAACTGTATGTAACTATTTTTTTGCGGGACATTTTAATTCATTAGTACTTGGCACAACCTACTAAATCTTGGACACATTCCAACCCATCCAAGTTCAGAAATCTTCCCTGTTAGGAGAAAATGTATTGCAATTCAATATCAAAGAGTCCAATATCATTCCTAGACAATTTATTTATTGAAACACGAAGTTTCCTTTAGAATGCATAGAAAATAGCTGACACTTTTGCGTTGTGTTTCTCAGCGCCATTTTTTTTTGCAATTTTTCCGCCGTTTCAACAGCGCGGCGACGCGACGGCGTTCGCTCATTCAACCTCCGATAAAAAAGTGTAAAGCTCTATGCCACAATAGTGCCTGTATTGAATACTGATAAGTTCTTTTTGAATAGTTATTTTTATATTCCATGAACATTTTGTATTTCTATAAAAGAGTACCTAATTTGAAAGGTGTAAGAAAAGGTATTTTACAGAATAGCGCTGCTTATGAGATTAGGGTTGCCAACCGTACCATAATATATAGTATTGTACTATATTTCGGATCTGAATAATACTGTTCAAGAAATATATTGTTCGCAAAAATACTGTTATGTATTTCAGTTAGAAAATCCAATTTTTATTTTGCAACATCGAAAGTAGTAACAAACAAATTCGTCACTCGTAAAACTATAGTTTTTATAAAAACAAATAAGTAACAAATATATCCGTATATATTTTTTTGTAATGTACTATTTTTCTTCGTTCGTTGTTCTGAAAAATACTATAATTAGCTGAAGAAATGTTGGCAACTCAAAATGAGATGATAGTTCATCTCAAGCTCATCTCACTTTCATAATAGCTCAATAAAATTCAAGCTTACTTTAACTAAATTCAGATAACACACATAACATCACGCCTGTAATCCTAAAGGCTTAAAACAAACATTAATTACGCTAAAATATTGTAGATATTTACACACTTTAGGGCGATTGTGCACTACAAGAAATTTTACTGTCCGGCAGTCCGATTTTTTACGGTCCGATATGGCACGCCATATAATGTACATACTAGTTTGTGCACTATACGTAATTTTACCGTCCGACATTTTACTTTTCCCCATTCCGGAACGGAACCAAGAAACTCATCGTTCAGAGTAATTTTGCGTGCGTGGCGTGTAGTTAGACAAAGACAGAGCTATCCTAAACTGAGGCGTTTCATCCGAGTAAAGACGGACAAGTTCACAAGCCAATCATCCGTTTTTTTCATGCCACTTCGGACCGTAAAAAATCGAACTGCCGGACAGTAAAATTCCTTGTAGTGCACAATCGCCCTTACAGTCATTGGTAGACCGTACAGACCTCCTTTGACATTTTCTAGATCACCTCATGGTCACCAAAGTTCCCCAAAGGAAGAATTACAGAATATAGCAACCATTCAGGAATTAACTGCAGAAATTAAGAGACTATACCTGACTCATTATCAAAAGGAAAAACTATAATATTCAGTAATTCTATCCCTCCGTAATTTGCTGACGTTAAACTTAACTTCAACTCAACAAAAGCGCTCAGCACACGCACAGTTCGGACCGCGGGAAACAGCACGCGCCTCGCTCCGAACTGTACGTGTAGATGTGCGGGTCATACATTTTATACAGTTCGGAGCGAGGGATTGGAACGGCGCGTGCTGTTTCCCGCGGTCCGAACTGTGCGTGTGCTGAGCGCTAAAGCTTGCAATTATGTAAATTTTAGTGTTAACATTTTGAGAACAATGGCTATTCCTAGCATAAAGGTAAGGGTTAAATGAAATTCCTTGAAGGTTCCATTGATATAACCCTCTCGTTACAGTAAACCCACTATTACATACTTTACTATTACGGGGGAATATTGTAATGAAAACTTTTATCATGGTTTCAGTACCATGATTACAGACCCCACAGGAATAAAAAATTTCGTCGTTTACCAATAAATACAGTTAAAGCTAGAAGTTGATTGGCAGAAATCGTCACGTAAAGAAAACGCGTTATGCCCCCTCTAGGCGACCATCCCTCTCTTTTTCTCTCTATTATACCTATATACGAGTGGAGGTGTGTGCGTGCGAGTACCAAGATTCGAGCAGCAAGCATTGTGCGCAGCCAGTTATCTACACTAATATTATAAAGAGGAAAACTTTTATTTTTGTTTGTTTGTTTGTAATGGATAAACTTAAAAACTACTGGACCGATTTTAAAAGTTCTTTCACTGTTGGAAAGCTACACTATCCCCGGGTGACATAGGCTATATTATTTTTTCAAAAAAGTTAGGGATCCGTAAGGAAAATCACGCGAACGAAGTCGCGGGGGAGTGCTATATAACCTAAAAACGCGTGTCATTTTTTTATTTAATCACACTACCTTCTTATGATCCTTATTAACGCATTGTTTCAGGATTAAATCAAGGTATTGGAAATTTTCTAACTAAGGGATGCCTAGGACCTCTTCATAAGTCATCGCACTCAGTTATTCGCTGTGAATACGTCCTTCAGACTCCAAGATCGGTCGCAACGGAGGTATAGGATCGTATGTATCGAGGCGGGTTCTTACTCGATATCCGTGAAGCACCTCTTTGCATCGGTACGGCTGGAGAGATGATGCATAGTAAGGAGGTAGGGTAGGTAGGGGGGGGCTTAGGGAGGGAATTAAAGCGGCTGTGACCTCAAAACAAAGAGGACGGTAACAGTGTTAGTTTTTTGGTTACGTCACTGCTGTCATATCGGGGCAGAGAAAACATTTATTTGTTTACTAGCTTATGCCCGTCATTTTGTTCGGCTGAATGTCGCTTATCACGGGGTTTTATTTTATGTTCGGGAATCTAAATAGAATAGAGAAGAATATAAGGAGTTAAGTGAGTAAGAAGAATATAAGGTGTGATGAATGTTATTGTTATGCATGAGAAATGGTATAATTCCGGTTAAGTAGTAGATCAGATATGTTTTTAAAAGTTCCTTTCCAGGTTAATTTAGTATTGTTAGTATATATAAATACCACACTATCGCATTAGGTTAATACAATGATAGTTGTTAAGGTTATTATTAATAAATAAATAAGTGATGGTTTTGTGTTTTATTGGTGTAATAATTTAACCCTTAGCAACCTAACGTGTATTTTAGTAACACATCCACCTAACGTCGGTCATGGTGACCGCTTGCGTATAAGTACTATTAGGAGAGTAAAAAGCTCAAAAATGGCTATAAATCAAAACTACATCATGTTCTTCAATTGTTTTTATTTCAAATTGTTTTAATAAACTCTTCAAATTAACACTTTTTACTTTTTACTATCATTAACAAAAGTTGACTTACAAATATTTTAACAAATTATAGGTTTTTTAATTAAGCTGAGATCTAAGCAATAACAATCAATGAGACTTCTTAATTTTTAATTATTTTAGTAATTTAAACAAATAACCTCTTATATAAAATTATTATTGGCACAATCAAATCATAATTATTACAAAATTACAGCTCCCTAACATTTACAATTTCTCGCGGCAGCCTACACACATTTTTTGAGAACACTCAACGCAAAATGGATTTTTGCACTGAAAACACAAATGGAATGTTTTACGTTTCTTTTTTGGGTCACACGTTGAGCAAGTTTTGCGTGATTCTAATTTGTCAGAGCTGCCTGCCGAAGATGTTCTTGGTTGTTCATCTATTTTGAGAACCCGGCGAATAGCATTGATTTGATCATATTATAAATTGATTTTGATCCTCGGAATCTGAGTCACACTCTTCTAACCATCTACTGATACTTTGATCACGTTGAGACATGATAAACCTAAAGAAACTACAAGAAAATGTTAACACTAAAAGTAACGTAACAACCTAGCGTCGGTCACCATGACCGCATACGAAATATATTTACCTGAATCTTTTCACTGCGCGCTCGTATTGCTTGGTCAAACGCGGAGCGCAAACTGGAGAGGGAGGGGAAAAAGTACACAGAGTCACAGGCGTGTTGCACGCGTAATAACGGAAATATTTGAAAAAATATATTGCATGGAGTCACTGTGACCGATGCTAGGTGGTTAAGGGTTAATAATGTTTAGTATTTTTGTCTATATTTGTTATTGTAAGTATATAGATGGGTATGGTATGTTCTTCACTGTCGCATGTGTAAGCTGTTATAAATAAATAAATAAAATAAAAATTTCATTTTAATAATTTAATTGTGATACTTTTATTCCGGTACAAAACTGGGACATGTTTTGTCCATGTCCTTTATTATTTTATTTTATTTATATTTTGTGATACCATATTATTAGTTGAAAGGGGCTCCCTCACCGGGAGCATTCGCGTGTAATGTAACGTTACAGAGTCGAGCATTACATCAGTGAGGGAGGAGAACAGCAAGTCGATTCTGTAAAATTCGAACATCAACTCGCATCTCACATCGCTATTCATTCTCACTTCGCTTAAGGTTCATAATGACCTTGATTTTGCATTCTGTAAGCATCACCTAATCACATGCGAAGTGAAGTGAGCTCCGAAGCGAGCATTACAGCGCGCACTTTGTAATGATACAAAAGGACGTTACATCAGTGAAGGAGGAGAACCGAGCATTACAATGCGCACCTTGTAATGATACAATATGTAATATTTTGATACAACTTGTAACATCAATGCGCTTTCCTAATTCAAATCTATACTAAATGTTACATTACACGCGAATGCTCGTCAGTCAGGGAGGTAGTATTGTAATGTAATGCTCAAAGTCGAATCTATAATGTTACATTACACGCGAATGCTCCCGGTGAGGGAGCACCTTAAGACATAAAAAACAAAAAGGTCCATTAGAACTTGGACCTTATCAGCTCTTATCCTGACGTAGGCGACGGAAAGGTCAGCCGTAAAAAATAAACTCTATTATCATATACAAATAGATTACTTTTATATAGCAAAAATAATAAATTCACATACTGGATATAATAGGGTATTTTTTTAGACTGCTGATGAGTTGATCCTTATTGGTCCCTTGTGATAAAAAGGTCGGAGGGCGAAGCACGAGCGCGTCGAGAAAATGTCACGTAAAATCGATGATCTATTTTTAAAATTATAAATAGGTATTGATTTTAAAAAAAGTATTCATGGAGTTTCTTGCTCGTCCTTTTTTATAGAAACCTATTGTTTGGAATGAACAACTAGCTTGAACTTTCTGACTGACTCTGACAATTCAAAAGTAACTTTAAATTGTGCTAAGTGATGTCATGCGGGAATAAAAATACGGGAACTTTGTAAATAAGGTTTATTAGCTTACTCATTTAGCTTAGACAATGTGTATTCTTAACGAAACCCAAAACTATTGTTTGCTTTATAATTAACTAGTTGCTTCTCGCGACTTTGTTCACGGAGTTTTTCTTTTGGGAAAGGAGCCTTCAAGGACTTAGTACAATCCACCAAAATTTCATTACAATCGGATCCATGGTTTAGGATTGCATACAGAACGAATATACAAACATTCATACTTTATGTTCGCATATTTCGACAAAATGTATACATCCGTTGATTTTTTATTGCGATTTCGGGGTTGGTCCCATAGGAACGGTTGTTCATAATGATGAATACAATGACCCATTTCCAGGTTTCCGGTAAACAAAAAAAAAATAACGTTGAGTAAATTCACCAACGATATTTATTTGAACCAAATAAAATACAAGCGTATGTATTTGATTTAATTAAATCTCATGTTTATTAAAATAAATAAAGCTTTGAGCTCAGCTATTTACCTCAAACAAAATACAATTTCAGCAGCTATGTAGGTTTCAATCAATTTTAGGTGGAATTTTTGTCGGAGCTTGTGGCAAGCGCCGGATGTATGTTCGGGTGGGTTCTTTATTCCCTCGATTTTTTTGGAAAAGAGGATTTCCGGCACACCACTAAATTAATATCCTTTATAGCAGACGTTGTTTATCAAGTTTTATACAACGATTTTTAATATTAAAAGAATGTAGTGTGATATGGCAGCTATGAGTGGCAACGCAGGGACGCGACGCCCTAGGAAGACCTACACTGACCTTATTGGTAAGGTTCTTCAGAAAGGTCAGGTGGCAATCTTATGCAGTTGTAATAGGAGCGATTTTACAACAAAAAGGATGTGCTGGCGACTGTCCGTCTAAAACTTTAAAGTAGAGTTAAAATTATATAATTAGCGTTTATTATTATCAAAATCAAATATTACATTGAGAAAAGATTTGAATTTTTGTTTGTAATGGATAAACTCAAAAATTACGAGCCCGATTTAAAAAAAGTCTTTTCCTATGGGAAGCTACATTATCAGCAAGTGACATAGGCTGTTTAACATCACGCTACAAACCACATAAGCGGAGTAATCAGAGACGTAACTTTACGCGGATTAAACCGCGCGCCTCAAAGAGCTGTCAGCACAGGGACGGGGCCCCAACGGGGCTAAACGCCTGCCGCCTGCCTGCGGGACGTCTTAACAGGATTCCGTGGCCCCGGAACGTGAAGGGCAACAGAAGTAACAGGGTGATTTTTTAGTCAGTAAAAGTCTGACAGTCCCTTCCGCCCCGCCCAGGGCGAAAGGAGTCATTTGATGATTTAAACCACCTGAAAAAAAAAACTTGCTAGTCCAAAATAGATACAATGATTTCGTAAAATGGGAGAAATATTAACGTGGATTCGTTCGTTTTGACAGTACTTAACCCAAACATTGTCACGATATCCTTAAAATTCCTTATGGTACAAAAAAATGGAACGTGAAACTGAATTAATGTTAAAAGAATGATTAATGGCATGTCTTTTTTACATTTTCTTTCTTCTCTAAGTTGATAATCCTTGCGAGATTATTATTTTCCGCCGCTCAAAACTTTTTTCTTTTTTGCTTTAGATAATGCGGTTTAAATATAATGTTAGCAGAATTATTTATAGGAAATCGAATCTCAGTTCGCTGTTTTTCATGATCTTAAATACGGGGTTGGAACAAAAACTTTTACCATGGGTTTACTATATAAGTATTATGATTCTAGACCCGCAAGAGTAACATAAATATCGTGGGTTATTAAAAAAAATATAGCTGTTCCATACATTTTGACAGTGTATGGGTTTGTATAGGTATTGGTATATTTTTAAAGGCGAAAGCGCTTGGATAGCTCGTGATATTAAAAACTATATTATGTACTATGTATATGTTTATCCTCTCCGCTGTTTTTAAAAGAAATATCGTAGAAACTCTCACAAAATAATCCATATTGCATGTTGCTTATTTGTTTTGTAAATTGTTGTTGTTAATTTTTTTTATTTATATGTCCCAATTTTTCTTTTTTATTACTTTTTAGTAGGTAGGTATTATTAAATTCACTGCATGGCGTTTTTAAAAAAATATTTTTTATCTATATTCTGTGGAAAATGCCGTTAGTTACATATTGAACCGTCTTCTGTAATTATTTAAATACTATGTAATATGTAATGTGTAACTGTTTATTTTGACAAATAAATAAATAAAAAAAAAAACATCATTTATTTTGCAATTCGCAGCTTAATATTGTGTAGCAGGTTGGTAGTACAAGAACCGGCCAATAACGTGTCGATCCCCATTTCACATCAGTACCCAAATTATTTTTTCTATGTTTAATTTTACCACTTTGTTTGCGTTATTAATATCACAAATTACAGCTTTCTACAAAAAAATAAACACAACAGTATTTACAGAATTCAAATTAATATAATCGTCAATATTGAACGTTGATGATTTTAATGAATTTAATGTGTAATGTGTAAATACAAATATGTTTGTGTTACAAATTGCAAAACAGTAGGCAATAAATTTTGATTTTCGATCTCTTTTATAATATTGAAAAAGGTAAATAGGCCTCGTCTTAAAAAAAATGTACTTTATTGAGTAACATTCGAATTGGAAAGGGAAAATTAATAAAAATTCATTATAGGTATATACAATAAAATTAAATGTTAAAAAGTTTTGGGGTTTGATTAAATTTATTTTTCTCAAAAAACTCGGAAAATTTCCGGAGGAATTTTCCTCTGAATTTCATGCTATTATTATGAAAGGAAGTTTTGAGGATAACGGATTTTTTTCCAGATATTTTTTTTAACAGAAGGCCAGTTCTCATAATTAAAACCGTTTAAAATCTACTCGCAATCTCATCTCAATAGAAGTGTCTGTTTGTAACATTTTTTTGCTAAACGCAGAATGTTTGCACCAAAAACACAATTTTGAGAATTTATGTCTGTCTGTCTATGTATCTGTTGGCGAAACGGCTGGACCGACTTTGACGGGACTTTCACTGGCAGATAACTGATGCTAGAAGGAGTAACTTAGGCTAATTTTATTTTAGTAAAAGAATTATGGTTCCGCGCAAAAAAATATAATCCCGCTATCCCAATCCCATAAGTTAGTAAATAAATAAACTTTATGAAAAAAGATAATTGTCTGTATTGTAATACGAGACTCGCATCACTCCGGTGACGCAGCAGTCCGGCACCAAAAGCTTTAACTGAAAGAGTCATTAATGTCAGCACCACCGCGTTCTCCATTTTGTGTATTTTCTATACAACTGTCACCAACAGTAAATTACACTTTATTTTCTAAACCACACCGTTTCAAATGCCAATTATTTATCGACAAAGCGACATCCGATCCAATTGATTACTACGACAAATAGCTAATAAGAACACTTCAAACTAAATTAACTTCTTTTGTCCAGATAATAAGGATGAAATTTTAATGAAGGGCCGTTCTCACCCTCGTCTGAGTAATAGACACTGAATTGATTGATGGTTTAACCTAATTGAGAGAAGGTCAATTGTATGTGTAGTATGGAGTTTTTTGCCCATTCTTCTCCGTACGAAACTATCTTTTGGAAGAGGCAACTAGATTCAATTATTTTTTCTTGTGATGACGTTCAAGAGAGCCTTTTAAAGTCTAATTAAAATAAACTAATTGACTTTGTCTTTAGAGAATGTTTTTATGATTAGAGTCATGTATGGTTCAAATGAATGAATTGCTTTATTATTATTTATTATTTATTACTAATTTACAACTGATAAACCATTCATAGTAAGTCAATTTAACAACGTGGTTATATTAATTTCAATAATTTGTCATTGTGGCTGGCAATAATTTTACTACTATCGGTTGATGGCAATGGGTTCGCCCCCTATTACATGGGACTTAAAAAATAATAATAATAATAATAATAATAATTCATTTATTTTCAGGTTACAAAGACCCATAGATAAATACCTTAACCTAAGTATACTATATAATAACAATTGTGTTAGTAAATAAAACTTAAAACTATGTTAGAAACACTAGGTTGCACTAAGTCTTAGTGCGTTCCGGTGGCACTTGTCCGCGAAAGCGGCGGAATACCACACCCTGTGGCCAAAAGCTTTCTTCCATCACCAGATGCAGGTAGCATGTTGGTATGCGCACCACAAACGCCTTAAAGTTAACGTTGCGATGCGACTCTAGCAGCAGCACTCTCGGCGCGTACTTCAGCCTTTGGCGCACGTACGTTACGATGTCCTCCGCGTCGGTAGTGTAGTGGAGACGGGAAATATACACCGGGGTATTCGGCTTCGCAGCACGTAGTTTATCATTGGGCTCCAAAGTAGCCTTGCCGCAGCGGTTCTTACAGCTATTCGGCCGGCGCCTCCTCTTTTGCACCGTCACGAAGCCGTCATCATCAGCCCGGTTCGTTGCCTTAACAGCCACGGGCTTTGCAGGGGGAGCAGAGGGTGTGCTCACAGTGACCAATGGGTCAGATGGTCGCGTAGGTCGGGCAGCGCTGCGGGGAGGAGCAGCGGGGACGGGAGTGAGGCTACGAGGCACGCTTGCGGCGCAAAACGCAGTCTCAGCAATCGGCGCCGGCGACAAAACTGCTGACGCAAAACTCGTGGCCGATGTGTCTAGGCAGCCGACACCTCGGCGCGTATTCACGTTACTTACACGCGCCGGTGACCCAATTAACGCCACAGAGTTACGCAACTCATCGAGTTCAGCGCGGAGGTCTGTGACGGTGGTCTGGGATGTCTCCAACTTCCTCTGCACATCAGCTAGACTAGCCTTCAAAGACACAATGTCCTTCAACAGGCTCGTGACGTCGACGTGGTCGAATGTGACTGGAGGCAACTTGTTCAGGTCCCTCGCCACAAACGTCGGCACGTCGTCAGGATCGGTAGCCTTCAGAAGCGTGATGATGTCTTGCACACTTTTCTTTGTCCCGTCGCGCCGACGAGACACCATCTGGCCAACTTTATTTAGTGACCTGAACAGCAGCAGCTTCGCAGCAGCAATGACTTAATCATGACTGACGAAATGTGGGTGTACTACTATTTTAAATATGAAAATAACTCTGCCTGTCTGTTACGCTTTCATACCCAGCCCAGCATACCTCACAGCAGCCTTTTTTAATACATATACCTCTATAGGGGACGGCAAAGATATCGTAACGAAAATTGATTCAGTAAAATGGATTCAGTAGATACATCGTTCTAGACCCCACAGCGATAACATTAATACGATCTCTAATCAAGCAAGCTATTGATTGAAGTCGGCACTGGTACGGTTCGTACAATCTATTGAAATATCTCGCCTGATGAATATGCAGTGATCTATGTTCATTTGCGAATACAATCTCGAGGTGGTACCAATATCAATGATAGAACATTTGATAATGAGAATCCTTCATATAGAGTGGAAGGACATCTTAACGATAATTTTGACTATGAAATCAAAATCAAATAATTTATCTAAGCACTATTATAAGTGTTACTGGATTTTTCTATTAGGAATTTCTCAGTATCAGCCTCGGAGTCTGGATTTGTGTCCAGTTGATGGCACTTGGCTCGTCTAGTGGCATAATATATCAACTTTGTCGCGAACGACGTCGCGGGTTAATGCTAATACGATATAAGACTCCAAAAGAACCCTCTGCTTAGTAGTCAATCAAAGGAGAGTCAACTCTCAGTAGGTACCTTCAATTTATGTACTTCTAATTAAACTGAACAAACATAATTAATCTCCTATTAATTAATACCAAGATGAGCTTAATCAAAAGTCTTACATTATTAATTAAACTTAATCGTTGCTAATAACATAGCTTCAATTAAACGTTCAATCTATAGAATTTCGTTAATTAACGACAGGAATTAAACAACATAGGTATAGATAGAATTTTGAAAAAATCTGGCCGCTCTGGCCACTTTGATTTAATTTAAAAACAACGTATATATTCGCCTAATATAGCTTCTTCTCATACAGAGTGGAGGCACGAGCATTGAATTGATCATTTTGAAATTGAGTTAATGCACATCAAATTAATCTGACCATATTTTGAAGATCAGTACCGAAACAGACAATCTGTAAGCAGACTCCCATAATTATATACCCTAAAAAATGTTTCCAAATTGTATCTATGACTTTCTATTAATTTTACCTTTTTGAAGTTGTACATACATACATAAACTCACGCCTTTTTCCCATGGGGGAAACTACAGAACGCCGCCTGCTACGATCCTTACATACTCCTTTCGCCTCGTCCACGTTCATACATCTCGTCATACAAGCACGCCGGTTACAAGTACTCCCCGCACCTAACCTTTCTAAAGAACCTCACCAATAAGGTCAGTGTAGGTCTTCCTAGGGCGTTCCCTCACTGCGTTGTCACTCATATCTGCCATAAAAACTCCTTTTGCTAATCGTCTTTCACTCTCTTTTTAAAATTAGTTTTCAAATTATACATTTTACGAATCCTATCATCTTTACAAGATACGAGTTACATGCAAAAATATTTAAAGCCTAACACACACAGATAGCGGGAGCGGGAAGTGAGCGGGACTTTGTTTTTGACTTTGACTTTGACTTTTGACTCAACGCTCACGTCCCGCTCCCGCTCTCTGTGTGTATTGGGCTTAAAGGGTTGTAACACAATGACCCATTTTCAAACAAGTGCGTCGCACAGAATCAATCCCACCTGCACGTGTCAAGAGCACTGATTTGATTGAGATACTTTTGTGCTCGTGCTGCATTTATATTCAAACGTACTAGTACAAGAAGCTACGTTGTTAAAAATGGCAGCATTATTTTTTATTTTTTGAATTCATCTTTTCTTTTTAATGTGATTTGATCTTAAGGAGACTCATCACCATCTGCCTAGCCTTTACCAAACTATGTTGGGGTCGGCTTCCAGTCTAACCGGAAGCAGCTAAATACTAGTATTTTACATGGAGCGACTGCCTGTCTGACCTCCACAACCCAGAAAATGGGTAGTTACGATACCCCTTGGTAAGACTGGTTGTCAGATTTTCGGGCTTCTGACGACCCGTAACGACTGTCAAAGATCCACGTATGACTATGTCTTACGGAGACTATAAATTGCTCTAAATTATGTAAAATTTACATTTGTAATGCGGGTTTCAGTATAAATAATACTCCAGGATAATACTTAAGACCTATATTTGAAATAACACACGTAACACAAGTAGTTATACAAAAGAAACCAAATGTGGGTAGCAGGAAAAAAAAATAGTTAAGCCTAACTTACACTATGAAGGGAATACAAAGCAAATAAGCTAATTAAGCGAGTACAAACTAGCCGTTAAAACGATACGAATGATATACTAATCACTTATACAAAACAAAAGAAATAAATCAACTATTAAGCGATAAAACAAAAATAACAACAGTAACTTTGTAAGATCAAACTAACCAAATAAAATAAATGCGTGAAGCGCTATAAGCAAAATTCCTCCACGAACGATAAGGCACACCGGTAATATTCCGTATTACGAAAGCACTACCAAGCGTGACGTATAGTACGCAGAGCGCTCAACCTGCCAGGGAGTTGTTCCGAGTCGTCGGATGCAATGCCCGCGCAGAGTCGAACTGAGCGTGCCGGGCGGGGCACGCCTTTTATATCCTGCGTGGTACTAGCGCTGCGGCGCGTAGTGTGTGTGCGCGACGAGACCTTGAGAATGTACTCAGGTGGGCGCTCGGGTTAGCCGTGCGCGCATTGTTTACTTCGTTACAGTCTCCCCCTCTGGCTCCGAAGACGTCTCGACGAGGAAGGCAGGCTCGAAGATTCCTTTCGTGGTCGTCCTCGAACTGGTTTTGGTAATTGAGTGGTGGTGACTTTATCAGAGGTAAGTGGGTCAATAGTTTTAGGCGGTCGTCCACGCTTCCGAATTGGCAAAGCTGGTGTTGGTAGTGGGCTTTCAGAATCACCTTTGAAAGGGCGTAATGCTGATGAATGGTAAAGCCCTACACTCTGGTTTGGTGTTTTAGGGTCTGCGACATGGTAAGAGCTTGGTCCATGATTCTTCAAAATTATATAAGGGCCGTCTCGACGTGGGGCAAGTTTTGAGCTGAATCCTTGGGCGGTCTTACTGAGGGTGTGTGAGTCTACGAGGACTTGATCTCCAGGTTTATATTTAGGACTAGGTCTTCTGCTTTTATCTACATATTCCTTTCGCTTTTCTTCTTTCCCTTCTTGTACTTCTCTAACTCTTTTTAATGTTTCAGCTAATACTAACAGTTTGGGTGTGATTTCAGGAATAAAATTTTCGGACGAGATAATTTCACGAAGATCGTGTTCATTGTCATCGGGCGTTCTTAATTCTCGACCGAATGTGAGGTATGCTGGAGTATGCTCAGTCGAGGAACACACTGCAGTGTTCATAGCAAATCGGATGCTTGGTAGCTTCTCTGACCAGGTCCGATGATCATCTCCTACAAGAATGGCGAGCTGAGTTTTAAGGTCCCGATTGCGACGTTCTACCGGATTAGTTTCAGGGTGGTAGACGGGCGTAAATGCATGCTTGATGTCAAGACAGTAGGCTACTTGCTGCATAACAGCGCTGACGAACTGTGTGCCGTTGTCACTGATTATTCGTCGCGGCATGCCGTACCTTAAAAATACCTCGTTAATGAGAGCCATCGCGCAATTTGTTGCAGTTGCATGTTCTAGTGGGAATAATTCCACCCATCTAGAAGCAAGGTCTTCAACAATGAGTATCCAAGATATTCCGTTGGATGACGCAGGTAATGGGCCAAATAGATCAAAAGCGACTACTTCAAATCTTTTGTTCATCGCCGTTGTTTGAAGAAGTCCAGCTGGTTTCATGTTTGAAGGTTTGTATCTTTGGCATAACAAGCAATTTCGAACGTAGTTCTCAATACCCTTCCTCATGCCTTTCCAATAATAACGTTGAGCTATTCTAGCGAACGTTTTGTCTGCACCGTAATGACCGGCAGTAGGTTCGTCATGATATGCCGATATGACATGGGTTTGTTCCTGTTCAGGCACAAGTAGCTGACTGTTATCACTGTCACCATCAGGATTGTAGCGATATAGTAAACCGTTATTCATAACGTATCCCTTTTGACACCAGTAGCGAGCTTCTTCTTCATTATTACTCTCGAATGACTTCACTATCTTTTCTATGTCTTTATCTTTCATTTGTGCTTCTCTTATTTCTTTAGGATTCTTTCTTGGCGCGTCTACAACAATGCTACATATTCCACAACTTTCTTTAGTTTCAGCATCGCAATTAGGGCGTGACAATGCATCTGCTACAACGTTCGTCTTTCCAGTGATGTACTTTATTGTAATGTCATATGGCTGCAGCTGGAGAGCCCATCTTGCTAACCGTCCAGTTGGGGATTTTAACGACATCAACCATTTGAGAGCCTGATGATCCGTCAGGATTGTAATAGGCGTCCCTTCTATATATCCTCTAAACTTATTGAGTGCCCATACAACTGCGAGTGCCTCGCGTTCAGTCGTAGAGTAATTTCTCTCGGCCTGATTTAGTAATCGACTAGCATATTCTACGGGGTGCTCATATTCCCCCTCCCCCTGCACAAGAACTGCACCGATAGCATAGCTGCTGGCATCAGTTTTAATAATATAGGGTTTTGAGTCATCTGCTTGAGCCAATATGGGACTAGTCGTGAGAAGTTCTTTGAGTTTATCATAGGCAGCTCTCTGTTCTTCCTCCCACTGCCATTTAGCCCGTTTCTTAGTTAGCCGGGTTAGGGGTTCAGCAACTTTAGCAAACCCGGGAGTGAATCTTCTGTACCAAGAACACATTTGTAAAAATGAAAGTAAATGCTTCACATTAGTGGGTGCAGGCATGTTTACAATCGCGCTGACTTTGTGAGGATCCATCTGTAGTCCCTTTGAGGTAATATAATGCCCGAGGTACTTAACCCTTGAACAACAGAATTTGCATTTCTCCTTATTGGCTGTCAAGTTGTACTCTTGAAGTCTAGAGAAGACATCTTGAAGATCACTCAGATGCTGCTCAAATGTCGGAGACAGGATAATCAGATCGTCGATGTAGACACATAGTTTAACGTGGCTCAGAGACACGCGGAAGCCATCCATCAATCGTTGAAAGGTGGCTGGTGCATTGCGCAAACCGAAAGGCATTCTTAAAAACTTGTACATACCAAATGGTGTTACAAAAGCAGTTTTGCATTGGTCCTCCTCCTTTACTTTGATTTGCCAGTAGCCTGCACGGAGGTCTATTGTTGACATATATGGAGTAGGTTTAGCGTCGTGCAACAGATCATCTATGCGAGGTAGGGGATACACATCAGGCGTAGTAACCGCATTGAGTTGACGATAGTCAATGCAAACTCGTGTTCCACCATCCTTTTTAGGGACCATAACCACTGGTGCGGACCATGGAGAGTTACATGGCTCTATTATCCCTTCTGCAAGCATTCTGCTTACTTCATCCTTCAGGGTTTGAGTTTTTGCAGGCGGCAAGCGATATGGTGGGACGGAAATTGGTCTGTGATCTCCTGTGTCAATGAAGTGCTCGGTTTGGGTTGTAGGTTTTCCATTGGAAATAAATGCATCTGCATTCCTCTCTAAAAGATTATGCATACGAATAAGCTCCTTATCGCTTAGAACACAGTCAGACTCTTCGGCATCTATCGCTGAGATATCCGTACTAGGCGAATTGAACAAATATTTGGAATGCGGTGACAATTCTATGTCGCTTTCTTCTATCGACCTTCTAGCATCTCGATACAATGCATCTACTACTGGAGAATAGCCATCAAACAGTCGTTGACGCTTACTCGGTGGGGTAGAAAAATCAATTGGCAGTAGTGGACCATTCGTAGGTGTCTGTGGACGTTCTGCAGTAGCTTGACAAATCTCCATATTTGTCGGTGCGTCAATACCAACTAACGGCTCACTTTGAGATTGTATGGTTGTATTTTGGGACACTTCGGGAGAACATGCACCCATCATGGGACCATACGGTCGGATTAAATTTTGTTCGACATGACTCGATGTTAAAATTTTCGGAGTAACGGCATTTTCTGATGAACTTGACATTGGAGAAATAATCTCTGGTAAATTAGCGATGTAAATCAAATCGGCGATCATTGTCTCGCAGATATCTTCTTGCTTCAAGTCATGAACTTTTGCAGGATCATCAAGAAACCGAAATGTCAACTGAGGTAAGTTAAGAACCATCATTGCATCTTCGATGAAATCAACTCCTAGTAATGTCTTATTACTTTTTGCATGAGGCAAAACAATGAAATCAGTATTGATGATTTTCCCATAAATAGTAACAGGCGCTATAAAAGTCAAGACAGTCTGCATTTTAGGTATACCATCAGCCAACGTTATCTTCATTGTCTCCTTATTGAACTTGTATCCGCCTCGCTTCAGACAGACAAAAAGCTGGTATGAGGCTACACTTGATTTAGCACATGTGTCTACGAATCCAGTGCCTTTTATGCCACCTATACTAATTGGTACTACTGGCCTACGGCGCTTGGCTTTAGCGGCATTTATGGAACAGAAATTGATGTCTTCCGTTCCCACGCGCTGAACATTGCACTTCGGACAGCGACTTCGCACAACGCCTGGTTCGCCGCATCCATAACATGAAAATTTTGGCTTCGCTGTTTCATCAGGTTTGGTTTCTGCTGGCTTCCCTATAGGTTTCTGCTGCTCACCTTTCTGACGTTTTCTACAGACATCCGCAGTGTGTCCTGGAAGTCTGCAATAATTGCATCTAGTTTTGGCCTTAGGAATGTTTACTGTTGTTTTATGTATCTGTTTTTCTTCAGCTTTCTCTCCTAAATTACGCTCAATCTCTCTAGCCTTCTCTAATAAATCATCGAAATTCTCTAAAGCTTCTCTAGATATTTTTTCTCTAATTTCAAAACGAATTTGACCAAATACTAAATCCATCTCCTGCTGTTCAGTATGACCTGGTGCAGGGAATTCAGCCATGAGAGCACGTTTTTCTGCTATAAATATTTCCGTTAACGTATCCTTGTTTTGCTTTTTTTCCACTATCTCTTGGTATATTTTATACGCCAACTTCTTGGGCGCGAATGCGTGCCGCAAGCGTTCCTCGAACTGGCTCCAAGACTTTACCTGGTTTTTAATGCCATGCCACCAAGTAGCAGCATCATTTGTTAAAATTAATGGCAACCCTGTTAATGCGTCTTCGTCTTCTATAAGCTCCACCTTCTTAAACACACACACCGCTGCTAAGAAAGACTCGACCTCAGAAGCGCTCTTATTGCCACTAAATTTTGCCGGACATCTTACCATAGAACTCTTGTGCTTTGACCCAGAAGCAACTGCTGCCAACAGTTGTTGAAACTGTTCAGTCGACATCGTTATTGATGATGAAGCTGAAGCGGAACCACTCTTATTACCATCCATTGTGTCTTTTTTCTTCCTTTTCTGCGGGTTGTCCTCAATTGTAAACCTCTGTGTTCGCAATGTTGGTCTAGGTCTCAGGTTTTTCTCTGGAGGCCCCACGTTGGGCGCCAAGTTGTAATGCGGGTTTCAGTATAAATAATACTCCAGGATAATACTTAAGACCTATATTTGAAATAACACACGTAACACAAGTAGTTATACAAAAGAAACCAAATGTGGGTAGCAGGAAAAAAAAATAGTTAAGCCTAACTTACACTATGAAGGGAATACAAAGCAAATAAGCTAATTAAGCGAGTACAAACTAGCCGTTAAAACGATACGAATGATATACTAATCACTTATACAAAACAAAAGAAATAAATCAACTATTAAGCGATAAAACAAAAATAACAACAGTAACTTTGTAAGATCAAACTAACCAAATAAAATAAATGCGTGAAGCGCTATAAGCAAAATTCCTCCACGAACGATAAGGCACACCGGTAATATTCCGTATTACGAAAGCACTACCAAGCGTGACGTATAGTACGCAGAGCGCTCAACCTGCCAGGGAGTTGTTCCGAGTCGTCGGATGCAATGCCCGCGCAGAGTCGAACTGAGCGTGCCGGGCGGGGCACGCCTTTTATATCCTGCGTGGTACTAGCGCTGCGGCGCGTAGTGTGTGTGCGCGACGAGACCTTGAGAATGTACTCAGGTGGGCGCTCGGGTTAGCCGTGCGCGCATTGTTTACTTCGTTACACATTTACATATTTATATATTAAGAGCATATTCTTTACAGAGTGGTGCTCCATACAAACAAATGATATAGGTAACTTAATAATATGTCATGGAAAATTCGTTTATTTTTTCATTTAGCACTTAGTTATTTCAAAGACAATAACCAAAATGTGACTAGACTACGTATAGTGTGGAGCGTGAGATCAGTAAAGACGTTTTCTTTAGAATAAAGTCGCAAATATGCACTAGCAATACGGCCTTCTTAGAGCCTGCGCGCACTAGCGATTTTTAAATCGGGCGATAGTTTGATCGTTCTGGAATTCAGTATGAAGTTATATGGCAGTGCACGCATTTGACGATTAAAAATCATACATCTTACGATAGCGACTAAACTATCGGCCAACTTAAATCGCTAGTGCGCGCAGGCTCTTACACAGCAATCTATAATTATATACCTGTTTAAAACGCAAAACCGTTTCTGACTGACTGATCCATCAACACACAACTGCACATTTTACTGAACAGGTTGCCTGCCCGAAATTTAGCACGCAGATATTTATTATGACGTAGGCATGCGCTAAGGAAGGAGAACTAAGGGGGTGAAAAATTAGTCCAAAGTTTGTTAGTGAGAAAACTTTGACGCGGACAAACTCGCGGGCAAAGCTAGTGTTATATTTAAAGGTAGCGTATTACCTTCCTCAGCGGGCTACAACACTCTAAATGATTTTATCTAATCGGATCTGCAGTTCCTGATATAAGCGCATTCAAACAAACAAAGTCTTCAGCTTTATAATATTAGTACAGGATAAATCAATTTACACGTGACATATAAACCTAATTTTCCGCAACAACAAAACTAGAAACTCAATAATTGTTGGCAACATGCAGACAAATGTGATTACAAACGAACAAACACATGTCTGAATCATTCTCTCAATTGGACACGCGTGCAATGCAATGTTTTGATTGGCTGAAAACAAATGTATAAACAACATGCATGCGGTAACCTAATCATGTTTGAATGTTGGTAATCAAAACTTTTGGATAGATTCTCTGTGTTTTATTGTAATACTAGTTTGTGTGCGCGACTTTGTCTGTGTTGACTTCAGAATTAGGTACTTGAACAATCAATTGACATATTTTTTATAAGCTGTCATAACGCGATTCCCCCATTTATTTGTATGGCAATAATAAACTATGACGTCACTTTTATAATAACTCAATTGATTAACTATTAATTGATTTCAAAGCAATTAAAAATCTAATTTTATTGAAAACTAGCTGTCCGCCGCGGTTACACCCGCGTCTTTGGTTACTGCTCCGCTCCCGTAGGTTGTAGCGTGATGGTATATATGGCCTATAGCCTTCCTCGATAAATGGACTACCCAACACTGAAAGAATCATTCAAATCGGACCAGTAGTTCCATAGATTAGCGCGTTCAAACAAACAAACAAACACTGCAGCTTTACAATATTAGTATAGATTTATCAAATTTTTAAGGGCCAAATTAGAGACTTTTAAAATGGTGTCAAATACGCAACTAGGTCAAGTCCTAAATTATCCTAAAATGTGTTAAGTCAGATTAACATAATAGTGTGTGCTAAATTATCAACTAATTCCGTTCAGCCCTTTAAGCATGAAGCAGTACCAAACATCCATCCATCCGTCTATCCGTCCGTTCTCATAAACTTAATACATCCTATAACTAGCTTCTGCCCCCGATTTCATTCACGTTAAAGTTGATACTATTATCCCACAGGAACCGTACATTTTTCCGGGGTAAAAAGCCTTTGTGCTATTTCAGACTTTAACTTATCTCTGTGCCAAATTTTATCCAGATCCGTTCAGCTGTTCTGGCGTAATTGAGTAACAAACATTTATCCAAATTAACACTTAAACATAAAACCAAGTAAATGTAAAATATGTACAATTTATGCAGAAAGGAGACCTCATAGGGCATTAAAAATTCGTCCGCGTCGCTGTCAATGGGGCAAGTGCCCAAAAGGCTGACAGCATTGCCACTTAATTCAAACAACATTCATTAATACACAAAACTCATTCTTCCAAACTTTCACATTTAAAATATACACATCAAAAGTGTCTAGGGATCAACATCCCTAACATTGATTAGGGATGTTGATCCCTAGACACTTTTGATGTGTGTAGTTATGAGATAGTAGTAGGATAGGATGAGTGCCAAATAATTGTAATTCCGTTCAGCCGTTTAAGCGTGAAAGGGTAAAAAACATCCATCCATCCTCAAAAGCTTTCAAATTTATAATAGAAGAAAGATTGATGGAAATCAAAAGGTCCGGAGATATTTTAATACGATTTCCAGATCTTTCATCCGGCAAATAAGAAGAGAAATGATTAAAGTGAAGAGAATGATGACTCTTATTACATAGCCGCGACTTTAGATTTCACGTTTAGATTGAATTATAATAAGATTCTAAGATACTTTATCTTGTTATGATAATATTAAGTTAATCTTCAATTGAATATTTTGTACGCCGTCAAATAAAATGTAACGAAACTTTTTACAAAGAAATTAGGTTATTTATATACCTTTGGATACTTTCGAAGGGAATAAATCTATATTTTTTGAATTTGCAGAATTACTGAATTCTTTTCTGATTGAAATAGGCTTTTTTTAATATTACAAAAAATAGCTTTACTCTGTAATCAATGTGATTTCCAACACAACATAATATCATGCCCGTAATCCTCGAAGGGTTAGGCAGAGGTGTACCCGTTAATACACCCACATTCCGCCGGTTATGTTTAAGTCCCATGTTATAGGGGGCGAGCCTATTGCCATCAACCGGGCACAAATCCAGACTCCAAGGCTGTTACTGAAAATTTCCTGATGAAAAAACCCAATGACACTTTGTCCGACCTGGGAATCGAACCTAAGACCTCATGCTCATTGGGTCGCACTAGACCAATGAGTCAGTCGAGGCAGACTACAAGCGTTTTCATATCCATAATCGGATAGGTTTACCAATTTGTTTGTGAAGATCTACACTGACCTTATTGGTGAGGTCCTTCAGAAAGGTCAGGTGCGCAGTACTCGTAACCGGCGTGCTTGTATGACGAGATGTATGAACGTAGATGAGACGAAAGGAGTATGTAAGGACCGTAGCAGGTGGCGTTCTGTGGTTTCTGCCTATCCCCATGGAAAAAGGGTGTGAGTTTATGTATGTGTTGTGAACGTTAATTCTTATGGGTGCCCTAATAAGTATTTTATCTTAAGGTAGTGGGTGGGTTTAGAACTAGCAACTAAGCTCACCTGTCTGACCTATTTTAGCTAAATGATTATTACTTTTGGCCAAGTCGTTAACCCAGATCAAGTAAGGTTGTGTTCTTAGCTAGCTTTAGCTTGCGACTTTGTCCTAAAACTACCGAAGCATACCACTTCTTCTTCTTTATCACTTTTCGAGTACAAGATCCGAGTCCGAGGTATAACGACTTGCACATGTGCAATATACTGTAGCATCCCTTGTATCGATTATCATTATACTATGAATGAAACACTTATAATTAATATTATTTTTAGTTAGTTCTTAGCGGTCAGCCATAATCTTAATTTAAACTTATATTTATCTAATAGGCATAAAGTTAATGAATGAGTTTGTATACAGATCATTAAGCCAGAGCCTCAAAAATATCTTCATAAGCATAGTTTAAATAAATTGAAACAATAGTGTACCAGCAAATTACTTTTGCATATTGCCGAGTGGCCTAATTTATTTTCACGTGATTATAGTTGAGCAAATGTGACTCTTACAAATAAAATTTTCTTTTTTTACAGGTTGAAATCTTGTTACCATCAACTACAAGCATTGGAGCTCCTTGGAGTCACATGTGGGATCTAACCTCTCTGCTCATCCCACTTGAAACTTGGCGAGATAATAATTAAACAAGTAAGTTTTTAATTTACTAGTTTTTGACCGCGATTGCGTCCGTGTGGAAGTCAAAGATACCATCAAACATATTCAGATGACACTCGACAATAGTGTAGGTTTCTTTTTCGAAATCGTAAAAGTACCAGTATTTCCAGAGATTATAACCGCTTACAAACAAACTAAATAGCCATAACAGAAGTTAAATAATTACATAGTTATTCGTTTTATCCAACCGGGTGTTTTTAATTTTGCCTTGTTTGAACATTCAACAATTTTGAATTTAATATCAAAAAGTATATAAGGTTCCTCCTTTCTGACTTTTTTTAATAAATTGTACATCCTAACTAATATTATAAATGCGAAAGTAAGTTTGTTTGTTTGTTTGTTACCACTTTACGCCTAAGCCACTGAACCGATCATCCTGAAATTTTGCATATACGTTGCCAGGTGTACAGGAACAAGCATAGGGTACCTCTAATCCCGAAAAAAAGTACTGTTCCCGAGGGAAATCACAATAACGTCCTTATGACAGTAGATGGCGCCACGTGTCTATCGAATCATGATCGAATTTTAAGTTTAAGCATCTAATTGTATTTTGTGAGTGATGTAGACTGTCGATAGACCAGTAAGTCAAGTCAAATAAACAACCTAGGAGTACGAAAGTTGTTTGCTTAATAATTTTTCACGCCCTAAACCGCTGAAGCGCATCCTGACATTTTGCATAAAGTGGCCTCCAGACGGACGGTGCGGTTGCGGCAAACCGCAGGCCGCGGCTCCAACCGCTGCAAAAACACACCACCGCGGTCACAGTGGCGGCCTGAAGTGCCATTAGCTGTGGTGTTTGTGTTACAATCGGACGTCAGTCAATATGGCTAACCGTAATGTTGTCTTATTACTCTCATTAGCCCTCTCAGAAGATGAGAAGAAAGGTAGGAAAAAAACCGTTTAATTAAACACTTGAGGTGTGAGGTACCTAAATTATCATTAGCATCGCATATTACTGTTAGGAATAGAGAAGTGGGATTAAATACCGGTCAAGCCCCGGCTGACTTACCGGTAAGCCAGAACAATAGAAAATCAATTGTGTCTCATTATGTGGGACTTGAGTAATTAAATTATTAAACTTATTTCTATTACATCTTCCATATTTGGCGTCATTTTATAAAGCAGTACACGCGGCCCGTTGTTAAAATTTGCAAATAACGCGGCCGCCACACCATTCCGCGTTTGTCTGTGACCCACTTTATATACGTTGTCAGGGATACAGAAAAACTGCGTGACTGACACTGACATCACTGTGTCGTCAGTGACACTGACAGGTGTATTTTGTTTCGTTATGGTATCCATTTATTAAGACGAAAAAAATTAAAATGGGTGCATGAATCATGGCCGGGCAAGGCAATTAGGAGAGACTGAAGGACAATGCTTGACAATATACAATTTAATTAAAGATAAAAGTAAATATTTTGAATATTTTAGAATTTTTCAAAACCGTTTCAAGATTCTTCTGCAGAAAATAGAAAGGTTTTTGATGCAGCGGCGTCCGTGATCCGGTAAAAAATATTGTTGTTGCTGATCACGTCCGTGATTGCCGGCGCAGGAACTGACACTGAAAGCACTGTGTCGTCGCTGTCACTGATTGGTGTGAATGCCTTCATAGAGAATGTATGAAAGAATAATTATCACGGTGATGGTCCTGTGCCGGAACTGTGGCTTTATCAGTGTATGAATCAACCTTTACACGGTGACGGTGCTGTGCCGGGACTGTGATTTTACTGATATGTATGAATCAAGCTTTAAGAGTTATCGATGAAACGACCATTAATTGTTAGTTTGTTTAAAAATTAAAAACATTGTCTTTTATTATTTTTGGATTAGTTTTCAACCGACTTCAAAAAGCAGGAGGTTCTCAATTCGGCGGTATGTTTTTTGTATGTATGTTACGCGATTACTCCGCCAATTGTGAATTGATTTGGATGATTCTTCTTTTTAGTTTGAAAGAAATGAAATGAAATGAATTGGTCCCATAGAAATATTGTCATGACATGATGATAAACTTCGGAGATATGGAACGGAACTCCTCATAGGATCACAGCATAACTGTCGTAACAAGTAAAATTGCTTTGTTTATACGTGTAGTCGATGACTGACTGAAAGAAGAGGGGGAGGAGGTACGTCAACGTAACCCCTCTCCTACCACTTTCCAAAATTAAATATATCGTTTGAAAGGGTTTTTTTATAAGGATTTCAAACATTAACGACAAGCGCCAAAAAGGTGAAAAATAAAAATCTTTAACTTTTTGGTAGTTCGATAGTTTGACTGTTTTTATGATTCCGCACATAGATCGGGAAAAATGGATTCTTATAGGATCACTTTGTTGTTCGTCTGTCAAGACCATGTTTTGAAAAAATCAAAATTCTAAGTTAACGCAATCTAAATTCAAGGCCGTTTGTGCTCTGTTTATGGTGCATATTTTGACGCTCGCAAGGGAATCAAAACCTATAGGGGAAATTTACGTTCACCTAGAATTTGGCAAGGAGCAAGGCCAAGTAGAAGTAGCACAAGTAAAGGAAAAATCCGAAAACCGTAAATTCATCACCAAATAATTACTTTTTTGAGAAAATAATAATAATTATAATCACTAACCGTGACCTATGTCGCTGCATGTAGACAACAGTTTTCCAACGGCAAAGTTCAGTCTGTCCCTCAGTACTGTTTATATTTTCGTTCGAGGTATGTTCGGTGTGTTTTTATTAGGGTAGGTTACTTTTTACTATTTTAAAATATCTCGCAGTTCCAACTCAGGCAAAAGCTCATTGCGAGCCCGAGCAAAAATTACTGCTCAATCCCAGGAATCTCCCGTTCATGCCGCATTAAGAAGGCAAGCACAACCGAAGCGACAAGCAGCTTTGAGAGCTGATGAGATATTTTCTTAAGCCAGAAGACTGGAGAGCCAAGCCGCCCGCACGCCAAGCTTCTCAGAGAGCGACTGAGACGTCCTTCCAAACGCAATTGCTTTTGGAGGAACAAGCCAAAAGCCAGAGAGCTGTAAGAGCAACTGAGACGCCTGTTCAAACACAACTTCGTCTCAGAGAACAAGATCAGCCATTACAGCGACAGAAACTCCAGAACAGTCGCAGGCGAGATCACCTCTCTTGCAGAAATGCAAACTAAACGTCGACGAACTTTTATGAGTCACAGTTGGTCCGTATTTAATAATTCTGGATCTGGCCGAACAACAAGCCCAGTACAACCCGAATTGGTTGTCAAATTCTAAACTAACGCGGGCGAAGCCGCGGGTAACAGCTAGTACTTTATAATTTTATAATTATTCTTAGGTTTTATGTTTAGGTTAATTATTGTATATTGTTTTAAAATGAATAAAATATCAAAAATGAAAATTTATAATTCATACTGTATTATACTTAATTTTCAGTTTCTGAAATATGCTTCATTTAATTTTAAAGAACACCTATTAACAGTGAATTGATAATTAGTTAGCGAATTAATTCTCCTCCGCAGGAGTTTAAATTAAACCGTGGGCGGGGGGTACCTGACATTTCTGATTTTCATTCACCTTTAGGGAATTTTTAAAACCACCCTAGACACCTAATTGTGTCAAGTTTTGGGGGTATTTAGGTGGTGTGATAAGAGTTTCACAACTGAATGAATATTGTGTAGGTATAGTACCCATTCATTAAGAAAAGGTCATTACCCTCAATAAGTATCTATTAATAGGTCATTGACATTTTCGTAATTGTGTTCTTATATCTTACCCATACACATTAGTAAGTACAAAATATCATGTAAATGTCAGAAGCCACTTTCGAACTTTGCGTTGAGTTTTTACGGAATTAATTCAGGTGTAAAAATGTCATGGGTTGGAGTTTAATTAAGCTTACACGACCGGCCATTAAATATAAAAATATATACAACACCTGTAATCACCGAAGGGTTAGGCAGAGGTGTAACCATTAGTACACCCACATTTCGCAAGTCATATCTAAGGGTCGGTTCACATCTGACGGAAGATACGTCGAACGTATCGTCTTTAGTATGGTCGACGCACTAACGCATCATCGGTTATGTGTGTATGGTTGGATATCTTATTATCTTTTTGAGTGTTTCTGCGTTACGCGACTGACGATACGCGGCGTATCTTCCGTCAGATATGTACCGACCCTTAGTCATTAATCAAAGTCAAAGTCAAATCATTTATTTTAATTAGACCATTAAAAGGCACTTTTGAACGTCATTTTCAAGAGAAAAAATTGAATCTAGTTGCCCATTCCAAAAGATAGTTTCGTAATCAGTGGGCGAGCCTATTGCCATCTACCGCTGCTAAAACTATAACTCCTTGTACTAAGGTCTCATACCTACGGCACTATACATATTTTACATATACTAACAGGTGAAAGTCATAAGGTCGTCACTGTCATTTTATAGAAAGATTACGCCTGTACTGCGAGTTATTAGCAAAGTGTATGTATTTTACTGCATAGTGCAGTTTTATCACTTTTTTACGGATATTATCCATTCAAACTAGGTAGTTGAGAGTTTAAGTAAGATGTGATAATGGTAATAGTATCGTTATTAGCAGTTGGTAGTGTTATGATAATGTCGTGATGGCCCAGTGGTTAAGGCGCCCGCTTCTCATGCTTGAGTTTGTGGGTTCAAATCCGGACAAGTACCAATGTGTTTCAATTCATATGTACTTTTTAAAGTTTGTCTTGGACATCACTGACATCGGTGAAGGAAAACATCGTGAGGAAACCGGGACTTATACCAGCCTATTACTGTCCCACTCAAACCATGTCAGTTATAGAATGTCGTGATGGCCACTAGGCCATCACGACATTCTATAACCTACAAATAAATCACTAGATAATCACTAGATTGAGGCGCTTGCACGAGACTCACCGCCCACGACGAGCAAGTACCAATGTGACTTTTTTTATTTCATATGTACTTTCTAAGTTTATCTTGGACGTTACTGACATATATTTATAGGAAAACATCGAGAAGAAACTTGGACTATTCCAATCGCCAATCCGTTTTGAGCAAGTGTGGTGTTCAATGCTCGTGCCTTCTCTGTATGAGAAGAGGCCTTTGCCTTACAGTGGGTCAGTAATAAGCAGGTATTATTATTTAAATAACGTAATATACAATCAACTTAGTTCTGCACCCTCTACTGTTAATTTCTAACGAAAAGGAGGTAAGTAATTGTGATTTCCGGACTCACACTGAGAAATGGAGTAACTCTCTTCAAGAACTGAATGATCTCAAGCTTGAACTCACAAGATCAAAACAGTAACCACACACCCTAATTAAGATAATTTTAGAAACTATTAATGAACAATATTATTAGATACACGAAACTACATGTAGTAAGGATTCAAGCGAATCTAAATTGAAATTACTCGTAATACAAGTATAATTTTGAAACAATGTTGGTTTTACATTTTGAACTGGAACTTTGACGCTGTACCTAGGTATAGTAGGTATATACTCGTATGTGTATATAAAACATATTACTATTTCAAAATTGATATGTTATCACAAGGGACCGTACATTTTTTCGCGTTTAAAATAGCCTATGTACTACCCCAGACTATTATCTATCTCTGTGACAAATTCCATCCAGATCTGCTCAGCCGTTCTGACGTTGTTGAGTAACAAACAACCATCCATCCAGTAAATAAGATTAGGAAAATCAAGGTCTTTTCATGGTTTGTTTTATTCATAAACTAGTCTAGACGTAATTTTGTTTTTGAGGGTTACATTAAATAGGTTATTTTTGGATCAAAGTTGAGGGAGCTTTTTATCAAATCTGGGATTATATTTGACCTCACTTTATTGACCTGACCTTGTTTATGATGTTATGCTTTGTGTCTTATCAACTTTTCAACGCCCACTGATACTTCTACTTGGATTTGAATACTGTAGCTTAATCCTAATAGCGTCGAATGGAATTGCGTTGCTAATGGACATTGTCTTTAGAAATAATTTTGGCTATTTGAGGGGAGGAAAGAATTCTCATAAATACGAATCAACAATCAACCAAATCATGAACAATCAACCTGCCTAGCCTATTCCCAACCATGTTGGGTCGGCTTCCAGTCTAACCGGATGTAACTGAATGCCAGTATTTTACTTAGAGCGTCTGCCTGTCTGACCTCTATAACCCAGTCACTGCACTGGGTAATACGATACCCCTTGATAAGACTGGTTGTCAGACTTTCAGATTTTTGACCATCAGTAACGATTGTCAAAGATCCACGTAAGACAGTCGGGACCAACGGCTTAAGGTACTTTCCGAGCCACGGAAGGAGTCTCGGTGTATAAAGATGGTCACCCATCCACAGACCAACCCCGGCAAGCGTAGCTTAACCTGATGAGCTCCTCACCTTATACCAAACCTTATTGCCTAACCGGGAATAAATAGTTTTTCTATGTTTCTTTCTTTCCTTATACCAAACACTAAATAGTAACGGTCGAGAGAGTACCTCGGTGTCCGGTCTAGTAAGTACGTGATTCCGATAAACAAGTTGATAAAATCTCAATTACACGATACTGTCGTGTTATTGAAATTGCAATCTATCAACTACAAGATAACGTTCCGTTTCCTTTAACCTTCATTTTGTTACTAACCTAACTTATTCACGGTCAGCGCTGAGTGAGCAGCAGTATGCTCGAGTAGTTTTCATTCATTAATTGATTATGAACTAAAATCATGTAGGAATAGTGATGAAAATTGGGTAATTGCGTGCAAGATAACAAATGACAAGCGAAATTATATCTTATTTCTACACAATTTATTATTACTTTTGAATAGACACTAATCATCAGGTATATTCAAAATGCAACAGAATGATACTAATATGAATTTAAAATTTGAAAAACCCCCGACAAAATTCAGCTAAAGAACACTCCCAACTAATTGACCTTTCAAACAAAAAAAAACAAAATCAAAATCGGTTCATGAATTCGGAAGCTACGATGCCAGAGACAGACACACACACAGGACTTGTCAAACTTATAACACCCCGTCGTTTTTGCGTCGGGAGTTAATAAAATGGTCTGCCAAGTAATTAATTGGAACTTATACAAAGATGGTGAAATAGCCAAATGTATTACCTAAAGCCAGATTTTAGCTAGTCAGATTTGAAAAAATCGTTTGACTAGCGCATTTTTTGAGCCAGTTTATTATTAGGTTAATCTAGAATCTTACGAATTTAATATAGGTACTATCGGGGTCATGAGCTTTGCAAATAAAGTTTTAAAGAAATCTTCGGGAAATTGTTTGTTATTATAAGTACAATCATGTGTTTAATTATCAAACTCTAATTACGAGTCACCCTATATAAGTAGGTAGTCCAAATACAGAAATCCGCATTATCTTCATTTCCTTGGCAACTTAAAACTTAAGCACTTAATAAATTCTCACGCGATAATATCTGTTTGGAAGAAACAAGACATTTAGGAGTCCGGAAATGGCCCAAACCGGCTATGAATAATACTTATACAAAATGTGAGAACACTAATATTATATTATAAAAACTGAATTTACGAGTATGTGCAAGCCATTAACTAACAAAAATGCGAGACTTTGGATGGATGGATGTTTGTTACTCAATCATACCTGAACGGTTGAACGGATCTGGATGAAATTTGGACAACAGTCTGGAATAGCTTAAAGATTACTTTTCATCCCGAAAAAAAGTACGTTTTTCGTGGGATAATATTTTGACGCGGTCGAAGTCGCGAGACGAAGCTAATAATCCTAACTAATATTATAAATGCGAAAGTAACTCTGTCTGTCTGTCTTTCTGTCTGTCTGTCTGTCTTTTCTTCACGCCTAAACTACTGAACCGATTTGTGTGAAATTTGGTACAGGGTAAGTGTGAACCCCAACAAAGGACATAGGCTACTTTTTATTCGACTTCGACTTCGACTTCGTCTGCGTCCGCGATAACCGACATATACGCGGACGAAATCGCGGGCAAAAGCTAGTCAATAAATATTTGATGTTAAGACTATATCTTCGACATTGAACATTTGCACATACACGAAAACCAATAAACATAAGGATTTACAGTTTTTCCATTATCATTTTCATTTTGTTTCATACATAATGCATTTTGAATCCATATTCGCTTCACGTTACTTTTATATACGACGTCAACATTTGTATGCGATCATAAAGTTGGAAACTTTATTTAAAACCTCTCGCATCTGGCTGAAGTTATGGTCCACGAAAAGTGTCTGACAATAATGAAAATTTTAAATATTCTGTAAAATATACACGCTCAATAGGCAATAGGCTCACCCCATATTACATGGGACTTAAACATAACTGGCGAAATGTGTGTACAAGCGTGAAGTTATGTTATACACGCTCAAATCTTAATGGCGAAAATAAAGGTCTGGTAACTCCAGGATTTCAGTCCAAATAAATAATAACTAGCTGACCCCCCGCGACTTCGTTCGCGTGATTTTTCTTACGGATCCCTAATTTTTTGATAATAAAATATAGCATATAGCACTCAGTGATAACGTAGCTTCCAATTTATGAAAAATTTTCAAAATCGGTTCAGTAGATCCAGAGATTACCCCCTACATACAAACTTACAAACAAATGTTACCTCTTTATAATATTAGTATAGATATCCTCTAGACCGAATTTCGGCCACTTCGCGTCGGCCAATCTCAATGGAAATTAGTGAAGTACACATAAAATAACATCACGTGTACCCATTAGTACACCCACATTACATCCGTTATGTTTAAGTCCCATGTAATAGGGGGCAGCCTATTGCCATTAACTGGGCACACATCCAGGCCCCGAGGCTGCTACTGTGAAAGCCCTGATGAGAAAACCCAATAACACTTTGCCCGACGTGGGAATCGAACCCAAGACCTTATGCTTAGCAGTCGCGCTTTGCGACCACTAAACTAACGAGGCAGCATTAGTCAAGCATGCAGGAGTGTAATAGTACACAAGTGTGCATTCTCTCTTCTCTCACTCTGATAGTCCAATGGAACGGCTATCCGACAAGACCTGGGAGGGATCAAGCGGAGGACCAACGACTTTTCTTACGTGCTTTCCGAGGCACGGAGGTGTCACACTACTAACCTCCGTACTCCGGGCTGCTACTAAGAAATTCCTGATGGAGAAACCCAATAAACTTTGCTCGTACTTGCAATCGAACTTAGGGTCCTCAGTAGTCATGTTTGCGATCCCAAGACGAAAGAGGTAAACCAAAATATTGTTAGCATAATAAAATTATTCAAAAACCCAAACAGTGTTGAGACGAAACCAAAGTAAACTATGGAAGCGGGTCAACTAATAGCGTTACTTTGTGGCTAGTAAAACGACTCGTTTATGACTCAAATATAGTTTTATCTTTATTTTTTTAGGACCTAAGTCTAGGCGGATTTAGGCACCTTATAAAATTCACTTCTATCTTTATAGTCGCTTTCAGTTACTGGTTTATGTAGAGCGTAAAACATACATAATGATAATTTACATAAAAGAAAAAGTAAGAAAAAAAAGCCATTGTTGATTCTGGGTTTCAGGAGTAGCAGTGGGTGGGAACAGTATTGGCGGGCTTGTCCAAAAAAAAAAAGAAAAAGTAATCAGACTTTTGTAAAAGCTTGATTGAAAAATGTGTTCTTCCTACGTTTTGTAATCCAAGTCAAAGTCGCAACATTTATTTCAATTAGACCATTTACAGGCACTTTTGAATTGTCAAGGAGTCGGTCAGTTAGTCCGAAAAATGAAGCTAGTTGCTCGTTCCAAAACGGAGGTAGGCCTCTATAGAGAAGAACGAGCAAGAAACTCCGCAACACTCTTTTAAATTAGGTTTTTACAAAATCCTGGTTACATTATTCTTGTTGATTCTACATGTGATCACAATGAAGATGAATATAGAACAGTAGTTAAAAATAATAAAAATAAAGATGTACCTAAGCCATAGCAGTTAAGAGATAACCAATCCCAACTGACAGCACCCGTTCACGAGCATGACGCATAACGAATGAGCAACTAACTTCAACTTTCTGACCAAATCCGACTGAAACTTTCTTTGTACATATGTATGTTACTACTACATATGTATAGATTATTGATCTAGCTAAACATACTTTTTTCAATGAAAAATTTTGAATCCTGTTACAATACGTGCCAAGAAAGATAAGACTTCACACACCACACAAAATTTATTATTTCGTAAAAAATATTATAATATTGTCAACAATTTCAATCTAAATGTCATCGAAATATCCCTGAATAGATACAGAAATTATTAGATTATTATTATCTAGATTATAAGCTATTTTTAATCATGTATAGTGTGTAACTGTTGGTTTTAATCATGTATAGTGTGTAACTGTTGGTTTTCCTTAATAAATAAAATAAAAAAATAAAATAAAATTATTATGGACTAGCTGCTGTCCGCCGCGGTTACACCCGCGTCTTTGGTTACTGCTCCGCTCCCGTAGGTCGTAGCGTGATGGTATATAGCCTATAGCCTTCCTCGATAACTAATCTATCTAACACTGAAGAATTTTTCAAATCGGACCAGTAGTTCCAGAGATTAGCGCGTTCAAACAAACAAACAAACAAACAAACACTGCAGCTTTATAATATTATAAGTAATAAGTATAGATAACTATTTCGTACATCCATACCTGCGCAAGCTCCCCATAACTGACGCTTGTCAAGTCTCATCTTTCATAGTGCGTATTGTACCTACACCTTCCAAAATATAAATGGAGAAGAATGGGCTAGAAATGGCATCATTATCAGCATCATTTTCATCATACAACCAAACGACGCAACTACTAAACAAACCAAAAGTTAATCTAGGACTAATCTTAAAAAAAACTTTCAAGAAAGTACTATTAAGTTCTATAATCCCGTTCCATCTTTCAAGGACTTTCAACTTCAAGGTTCCTTAAAAATTGAGCTACTATCATACTTACACATTTGAAACTTCGATCATCTAGTCTGGCAACTTTCGCTCTGAGTTTAAGTATTAACTTGGTAACTACCTACGTACTTGGTTCAAACACTCAAGGGTACGTTGCCTCCGTTGTTCACATACAAAATACGTAGAAGGTACAATCAACTGTAAAAATACATGGTCACTTATAAAAAGAGTCAGTTTTTCGCACATCATCCTTATCAAATCTACTAGGCAGAGGCCTCCCCTAAAGATAACCACAATGACCGGTTCTGCGCTGCCCGCATCCATCGGTTTCCCATGACCTTTACCAGGTCGTCAGCCCCCCACGAAGTAGGCTGACGACCTGATCCCACATACATACAGTTACTCGTACAGTGAATTAAAAATATGTTTATTTGTTAAAATGTGAAAACAATTAAGAAAAGTATAAATGCGAAAAAAAATTGTATCATAAAATATATCAAATTATTTTTATTTGGGAAACCATGACAAAGAAAAAATGTAATTAAATCAATCAATCTCCGTCCGTCTCTCAACCTTAATAAAAAATTGCAAATATATTTTGGCCCTTGACTGTACAGCTATCTACGATATGTCGACTCCAGACGAATACTAAACCCGTGGCAGATGTTACCGCGATGCCAATACAATATACGAGTAGGTATATAGGCATATATATAGGCACCTACGTACGAAGTTTGATAGCTAAAGCGATCGATTAGGTAACTCGTGTAGTTAAGTAAAGTTGTCAAGTTTGGGATGGGTGACAGCTGTTTGGTCTATATTGACAGTTTAATGACTGGATTAGTTCATAATGTTGACCAAGCGGTAGAAGGTTTAAATTAATGTTCGTATCTTTGTCTTTATCAATGGATAGTTAATGGGTTAACTTATAATCCTTTGAAAGGGTTTATAACATGAACAATTTCTTATTAGTTATAGATCTTATTTTTCTCTCATACTTCAAAACTAACTTCTGCTACCGACTTCGTCTGCGTAGACTTCAGGATTACGCCAGTCAAATCTGAACTTAATATAATAAAGCTACAGAGATTATTTGTTTGTTTGTTTATACGCGCTAATTTCTAGAACTAAAAGTCGGATTGGTAAAAATATTTTAGTATTGGATAGCCAGATTTATGAGGTATTTTATAGGCGTAACATCACGATACGACCCATGGGAGCGGAGCAGTAAAGGCTGCTTTACACATATCAGTAAAGCCACAGTTCCATAGCACCATCCCGTATCAATGATAATTATTCTTTCATACATTTGCTATGAACGCGCCGAAACTGACACTGAGAGGACTGTGTCGTCACTGATACTGACAAGTTTGAACGCGTTCATAGAGAATGTACGAAATAATAATTTATCACTGATACTGTAGAGATAAATTACTATAACATGGCGCGCCCCTCCAAAGTCAAAGTCAAAGTCGAATCATTTATTTCAATTAGACCATTAAAAGGCACTTTTGAACGTCATTAATTGAATCTAGTTGCCCATTCCAAAAGGTAGTTTCGTATGGAGAAGAACGGGCAAAAAGTTTCTTGCCCGTTCTTCTCCATACTTACTCTTTTAAAAAAAATATATATGGTTTACAATAAATAGTGGGTACATTAATTCTATTTATACGAATGTGAAGACGATGTACCTAAAATAAAAGTCATGTAAAGTATTACAATACGTACCAAATGCTACAAAGATTAGAAATGGAAGCTAAATTATTATTACTCTTTCAATTTCTCTTTCTTCTCCATATTACTATTTCAATGTATGTAGTCATATCCATATGAAAGAGTTTGTATGTAGTTGTAAATTATGTAGGTATTCGCCTTCAGTAGAAGGCCGGCAGGTTTGTTGGTCAACTAATCATACCTACATAGGCCGACCGCGCAAGTGTCATTTTCATAGAGTATGTCAGTGCAGCGCCATACCTACTAATAATAATGAGTAATAAAATGACACCGCAAGTCGAGCAACAAATCGCTGATTTGTTTTTGTTTTCGAAAGGCGTCTCAGCACGCACACATGCGTAAATACTTTTACAAACACTTTCAAAGGTTTTGAATTGTGGAGGGGCGCGCCATGTTATTGTAGTTTATCTTTACGGTGCCGGAACTGTGACTTCACTGATATTTGTGAATCAAGCTTAAGTCACGGGCAGAAGCTACTGCCGTATAAATGAAAACGCTTTGTAATACTGCAAACGAAGTAACAATGAGTTTAATTTCATACAGCGATGCCGATTTTGCAATCTGTTCCTCCATTGATACGTTTCATCTCATCAAGTGATGAAAAGGGCAATAAATAAAACCCGGGCAACCACATAGACAGTTTATAACAGCACTGAGCAAATAATCGGGTTTTAAATAAATCAGACTTCATTATCCAGTACCTACCATTAATACAAAAATAATTGCTTTAATTAGTGTACATTGATATGGCAAGCTGCTTTTCACAGATGCTAAAAATTAACATTATTTATTTATGATTTTGTTTATTTGCGGATAAAACAGTTTTGATAGAAATTATTTTCATATTTCTCCAATCCTTAGAATAGAGTAATGTATAGTAAAATTAGAAATTATTTTAATATTCCTATAATTCATAGAATATATATGTATATACTTATATATTTTTTTTTTTAAGTGGTAAAAATCATCAAATGACTCCTTCCGCCCTGGGTGGGGCGGAAGGGACTGTCTGACTTTTACTGACTAAAAAACCACCCTGTTCCTTCTGTTGCCCTTTACGTTCCGGGGCCAGGGTATCCTGTTAAGTCGTCCCGCAACCTCAGAAAATAATGCTGACATTGGGGACCGAACTTACGCACATCGGTTTGCAAGGCAGTCGTCGAACCGATAGGCAATTTACTTCGATTCAAAGAATATAATAAAATTTATCTTTATTTGTTTACTTCAAAATTAAGCAGGCAAATGTTAAAAAAACGTTAATAAAATAAAGACAGATATTACATAAAAAACTCATACATAATCTATTTGTGTGCCAAATTTCATCCAGATCCGTTCCGGAGTTTTTGCGTGAAAGAGTAAGAAATCCATACATCATCACAAACTTTCGCATTTGTAGTAATATTAGTAGGATTAACGTGAAGTCGATATACATCGTTTTAATTCATGTTCATTTGCTAAATTATGATGTTACATAAAACCAATGAAACCGTACTGCAACTGACAATATAGAACACATTGAAACACCCACATGCATTCAAAACGTCCACAGCAAATGTATAAACAGTGAACATACAGCAACCTGAACTCACATTTATGCACACGTGGTATACATCTACACAAACACATTTAATTTATTCACACAAAGGTCGGCCAATGTTACATAATCTATACTAATAATATAAGTAATAAAGTTGAAGAGAGTTTTTGTTGGTTTGCGCTACTACTAGGTACTGAGCGGTGTCGTTTTCGAAATGTCGTATTCAAAAAAAGATAAATATTTGGAAATCTCTGTTTCTATTAAAAACTTAAAATTGGTTGAATAGGGAATCGGACAAATTTTCAAAAAGTGTTTTAAATTAATCTTTATGGATTCTCATGAAAAATAAAGTTTTATTTATTTATAGCATTTTAGGTACTCAAAATAATGTTTTAATATTGTTTGTTTAAAAATCCCGCCAGAACGCCACATGACGTCATTAAATGTGGTCATAACAAAATTTCCATTATGAAAAACTAGAGAAACTCCACGTGACAGTTTTTATATTGATCACCGTATCCTAATTTATCAGTAATCTTTTAGCAACTTTTAGAATTTCAACAAAATTATGGAAATAACTGAGTGAATTAGGTTAGTTAGTACCCGTGCAGTCAATGATTGCCCACAAATGACGTCACGCACTGTTTCAGTACAGATTAAAAATATTGTAAATAACAAAATTTAATTTTTTCATTTAAAAACATTTAAATGAATTATAAATTATTATTCGATAAATAATCGTAAAACAGTATATTTATTTTATCTAAGTACATTTTAGATTTTAATCTAATTACTGTCCGATCCCCTATTTAGCCGTAACACAATTTTCCGAAAATGGTTTCTGATAACTTTTTAGACCTATGTATTCTGCTTAGATATGCGTAAGAAGTTCGGAAAATCGGTTCACTTATTTAAAAAAATAAGTAGGTACTTGAAAGTTTCTGTGAAATGCCGTTCGGCGTTAACTTTCTTAACTAATGGTGCTAAAAGGTAACATGACAGGTGCAAAATTACTTAAATTATCGTACGAGCATAAAATAAATAAAAAGCAGCTTAAAACAATTTAAAACTGTATAATAAATTGTTCACAAGTATTAGTAGTAATTAAAATACCGATTTTCCGATGGCGTTATGAGACTGAAACAATCTACTTTCTAATTTGATTTAAAATTAAGAACGTACGTGTTTGTTATAAGCAAAAAATATTAATCTAAAAAATGAAAATACGGTGAAAAATGTAATAACGGAAACACATTTCGAAAACAGGAAGGTAGCAAGTGAAAAAATACAATTTCCTACAAACAATCTTGGCCAAAGAATGATGGATCTGTGCAATATTCGCAGGAATTGGGTCATGCAAATTTCACACTTTCTCCTTTGGCATCAGCAGAAACTCAAGCAGCACTCAAAGAAAATAAAACAGGCTGTCGAGAATGGGAACTGCCGACAGAAGAGAATACTTTACGTAATGTTAGCATGTCGGTGATGCGGTCTCATTTGCATGTTGGTGACCAAAAACTGCTCAACGATAAGAAGTTTTCACTTTAAAAATTCCATCAGAGAAATTATAAGAAAAGCCTTTGTAAGTCTAAATTATGTAAGATAGCATGTCTGGCATCTACTGTGGAACCTAACTCTTTGGAACTTCGTTCAAAAAGTTAAAATACAAGCTTCGTATATTTTTATATTTCAAGACGAAAACATTTTAAAAATAGAACAGTTTGAAGAAACTCATTTCTTTCAGTTTCTTGTAAAACATTCTCATTTTGTAGACTTCTAAAAATTCTACGTCGAGATGAATCGTGTAGTATGTTTGTACAAATAGAACGTTGTTTCAAATAATGAAGTCAAAATGTCTCTGGGGAAATATCTAGAGTCTGAAACCGAAGGAAAATTAATCAGAAGAGACAAAAGCCGTAGGAAATACAATTTGTCTCTAAATTGCCTTTCAGGATACCGTTACATTCCAACAAGGAGCTAGAAGCTACTTTATAGTCGAAGACTATCATTAATACGATCTGTATAATCAAGCAAGCTATTGATTGAAGTCGGCACTGGTACGGTTCGTACAATCTATTGAAATATCTTGCCTGATGAATATGCAGTGATCTATGTTCATTTGCGAATACAATCTCGAGGTGGTTCCAATATCAATGAGAGAACATTTGATAATGAGAATCCTTCATATCGACTGGAAGGACATCCTATACCGTGAAATCAAAATCATATAACTTATCTACTTAATATTAGAAATGCGAAAGTTGAGATGTGCGCATGTTTGTTACTCAATCATGCTAGAACAGCTGAACGGATAGGAATGAAATTAGGCATAGAGATAAATTATAGTCTGGCTACTGGATAATAATTATATAACTTGGTGGGGTAAATAGGGACGACACTTTAAAAAGGGTTTTAACGACAAAACAATATAGTATTATAGTGTTGCCAACAAGGACGTATAAATTAAATCGTAAATAATAATTCAGTTAAAACATTAAAGTCCTTTTTGGCAACAAAATAATTTTTTTCAACTTTAAAATCCCTTTTAAAGTTCCGTCCCGATTCACCCCTGCATCCCTATTCACCACGGGTACGTACTGAATCCATGGTAAAAGATTTCGTTACGAGGTCAAAGTTAATTAATTTATTTCAATTAGCTTCAATCTAGGCGTCTTATAGATACAAAAAAAAACTTATTGAATTTAGTTGCCACTTCTTAAAAGTAACTTATTGAAATGAAACATTATATAAAAATACAGTCTAGCATTTAATAACGATTTTACAATATGATGTTAAAAAGACGCGACATTATTATAATGACAGAACAAACGAATAAAAATCTTTGAATGACACAATTCTAGTTTCTTCTTAAAAACACAATTAGGTTTACGTTATAGGAACTGTTTGGTTTATGTTCAAATTTCAATATCCAAGAACTACTTTTAAGAAGTGGCAACTAAATTCAATAAGTTTTTCTATTCTTCTCCATACGAAAGAATAGGTAAGAAACTTCATACCTACAGCATAAACATCGAAAACAAAGATATAGTAGACAAATAGAGGAATACGAATAATCCAACTCCACATTCACATCAATCCAACATTATTGACTTATCCAGAACACGCGAGCTCCATTCCTGTCCTTCAACCATAATCCCAGTTTGCATATTTTTGTGCCCGCCACACCGACAGCGCTAAGCCGCTTCAACTGTAATAACAAGAAGATAAATCATGATGCGAATACGTCGCTGTAAGCGCTGCTTTGCCAATCTAATCCAGCGTGATCATCGATCAAACAATGAAGGATTATCGAAACTTTATTGCGATATGCCCCGAGTTGGTAGTGACGGCGGGTAAGGAAATAAAATGAAATACCTACATTCTGATGGTAATTCGTGGATTTATATTGTAGCCTCCATAGCCTTTATAGCCTCCGATTTTGAAGTTTATAGCCTTAAGATTATGGAAATTGTTCACTGTTTTTATATTGGTACTTTGCATTATTCTATCCTTTTGAATTTTAGATGTTCCTAGTTTGGTCTACAGTAAAGGATCAATTTATTATTTGATGTTTAATCTAAACATACTCGTAATATTAAATTGAAGTGTCCGTTTGTTGTGTAAAATTAACAACTTTTTACATAAATCTTATCAATTTTTACAAGGTACACAGGCAAAAAAAAACAATTTAAATTTTTTTTGTCTGTTGTCTATTTTTTCTGGCTAATCTACGAAACGACTGGACCAATTTGGACGGGATCAATTTTAACTGTCAGATAGCTGATGTTTTTTGGAGTGTGTTAGGCTACTTTTGTTTTAAAAAAGTATTAGGAATCCGCGTAAAACGATTAAAACCTCGCAGATAGCCTAGATTCACGCGCACTAAGCTATCGTCCTCTTAAATACCAATATCATTACGAAAATAATTTCTGGAACGAAGTTCCTTATCGCGCGTTGCGAAAGGGGGCTAGACGGAAAAAATTAAGACCAAAAGTTGTAACGACACTTTTTGCTATAGTTGTAAGCCGTGCGGCGTGCGCGTGTTTCTCTGTCTGTCTCTCGCTCTCTCTCTCTCATATAACTTCGTTCCATCCGGGTGTCACCTCTCAATTTTTTTTTTTAATATAAAATACTAACATGCATTTATGTGGACTGGTACGAGCTAGCAAGTCCAACAGGTGTATCGCTCACTCGCCGAAGCTTACAGGTTAGGCCACGTGCACACGGATGGAAATAGGGTTATTTCCATCATAGTACAATTAACTAACATGGTTCTGTGTAAACCAGTCCATATACAAACTCTTTGATGTCGGACTTCTACGTCAAAATTTTGAAAGTTTGATTCATGACCTTTTAGTATAATTTGTAAAAGTGTTGTTTCTTTAAAATTTATGACACGATCTCGCTTGGTTTTGAATGAAATATAGTGCAAATAGTTTTGTGTGTAGTGAAATGTGAGGAATTTACATACATAACATCACGGCTGTAATCCCCGAAGGGTTTGGCAGAGGTATACCCACAGTACACCCACATTTCGACAATTATGTTTAAGTCTCATGATATAGGGGGTGAGCCCATTGCCATCAATAGAAATCCAGACTCCAAAGCTGCTACTGAGATATTTCTTATGGAAAAACCCAATAACACTTTGCCGGACCTGGGAATCGAATCCAAGACCTCATGCTCAGCAGTCGCGCTTTACGACCACTAGACCAACGAGGCAGATCGCGAGGAATTCATTTCGTAAGAATCTTTATTATTATTTTGTCATGAAAAAAATAACATATTGTGACCTTTACTCTGCCTACGGCTAACATGGCTTATTTAAAAACCCACGTCGTGAAGGAGGTATATTGTGGCATCTTTGACCCTTGTTTGTGATTACGTTTTGCTACAGCTTTAGGCCTCAAACCCCTTTCACTGCTTGCGACTAAAATCCCTTTACATGAGAATTACCTATAGGTAAACCACTTAATTTAGGGCCTTATCATACTAGCGAATTCGCAACGTTTTCATCGCGTGTTTGTAGTCCGTCCCGCCTACAAACACGCGATAAAAACGTTGCGAATTCGCCTCGCGTCCGCGACGTCTCCGCTGTGCAGCCGCGGCGTGTTCGCGACGCATTCGCTGCGCGCCCGCTCCGCTTTGAGGACGCTCGCAATCCGCTAGTATGATAAGGCCCTTAGTCCCCTTCTCAACTACTACCGGGGTAGGACAAGAACAGGGATTGGAAGAGGTGCCGGCGGTAGGAGCTCGTAGCGTGATACACAAGAGGCGAAATGAGCACTGGACGGTTTTTTAGATATGTAACGTCACAGTGGTTATAATATACGGTATGGAACTCACTTTTAGGCAATAAATGAAACCTCAAGTAATACTAGTCCACAGAAGTATAGCTTAATTAAATTTTAAATCGAAAACCGAAAATTAAAAAAGTAAAATTTTCAAACAAAATAAATATCAAAATAAATTCAGTTAAAGTAAACACTCTGTTGACAGTTCTCTGTTGACTGTTCTGAAGGCGCGGCTTTTTGATTCGTTTGAAAATTTGAGATTTACGAAAAAAAATTGATCCAATTCTACAGAGTATTTAAATTTGTTCAAAATTAAAACTCTACTTTTTGACCTAATTACTGGACCGATTTCGTTAATTTTTTGTATATCGTCAGAAAAGGCGATAACAAGTATGTCGTATAATTTATTGCATATATGTGATCCCCATACTGTATATTATTTAATTTCTGCAGGGGAGTACACAATTTGCCTCGGAAAGCACGTTTAGCCGTTGGTCTGTCATACATGGATCTTTGACAGTCATTACGGGTCGTCAGAAGCCCGAAAGTCTGACAACTAGTCTTACTAAAAGGTATCGTATTACCCGGTTACTGGGTTGTGTAGGTCAGATAGGCAGTCGCTCCATGTAAAATACTGGTATTTAGCTGCATCCGGTTAGACTGGAAGCCGACCCCAACATAGTTAGGAAAAGGCTAGGCAGAATAATTGATAGGCAAGGACTCAATTAAACGGTTTAGCTATACATAGGTGCGTATATTATTGTCAAAGACATTTTTATTATTAACATACCCTTTCAACAAACAGTTTGAAGATTAATCAGGTTTATTTTTTGGAGTTTCCAAGTTTTAACAATATTTTCTCAGAGGGAATGCCGCAAGCGATGCTTTTTATTCGTTTTTTTTTTTTGTTAAAAAGCTTGTTTCTTATTTTATTAAGCTGTTTAAGAAATTTTTGTTGTTATTTTTTAATTTATGCGCTGTTGGAATGTTTATGTAAGGAAATTATATGAAAGTTAGATTGTACTCTTTTTTTAAGATACATTGTTGCCATACGGTAACCCTCGCGTATTCGGAAACAACATAACCTAACCCTTATTTGCTTTCATTTCATTTTGACATAATTGATATGTCATTAGGAAATAAATTATTTGTTCACTTATAAACATATTATTAACAGAGGCATCCCTAGAGGATTTACCCTTATTAAATGCTCTATAGGTACTTGCGCATAAGTATGTTGACGAGTTTGATTCAGTGTTTAAGTGACGTCATTAACATCCAGGTTTTTTATGTAATTTGTAGCCGGAATTGGTCATCTCTCAACTGCCATCTTTATTTTTTTCTTTTATTTTATATTTTTCTTCATTGTTTTCACATGACTGCCTCGTTGGTCTAGTGGTCGCAAAGCGCGACTGCTGAGCATGAGGTCTTAAGTTCGATTCCCAGGTCGGGCAAAGTGTTATTGGGTTTTTCCATCAGGAATTTCTCAGTAGCAGCCTCGGAGTCTGGATTTGTGCCCGGTTGATGGCAAAACATAAACATAACGGCTTAGACATAACTAGCGAAATGTGGGTGTACTAATGGGTACACCTCTGCCTAACCCTTCGGGTATTACAGGCGTAATGTTATGTTATGTTTTCAAATATAGAAGCAACAAGAATATTGTAAGTAACCAGGAATTTGTAAAAACCTAATTGAAAAGAGTGTCCGTGGAGTTTCTTAATTGCTCGTTCTTATAGAGGCCTATCTACGTTTTGGGACGAGCAACTAACTTCAACTTTCTGACTAACTGATAGACTCCTTGACAATTCAAAAGTGCCTTTAGATAGCCTAATTGAAATTAATGCTTTGACTTATTTATTCCAGAAAATAAGTCTTATTTATTCCTCAGATGAAGGTCATCTGAATATTCAAAATTCTCTCAGAATTTGAAAGCGTCTTATAGGTAGTTTGTCTTCATTTACTGATATTATTGTCTGGAGCTTTTATTAATTAGTTTCTTAAGTAATTGCTGTTTATTGTCAGTTTTCTTTAGAGCAATAGTTTTAGCTTCCATTTCGTATTAATTATGTCGATACCTTTGGGTAGAAATGTCGTAAAAACCAAAACCCGACTTTTCAGGAGAGCAGAAAAACAATTTTTATTTTACATAAAAATTCATAACTTTTTTGTTTTTGAAGTTATAAAAAAATGATGTATGAGAAAGGTTCTTACAATTTGCTAATGAAAAAGGTTAAATCATCAAAACCTATCTATCTTCTTTAGTTTTAAAGATAGCTTGGATTTACGTCTATGAAAAAATAAATTCTTGGTTAATACACCCCATGAAAATGTACTTTAAAAAAACTGTATAGGTCGTATATCCATTTTTGGTAAGCTTATGGTCACATTTACTGTCGTAAAAACCCATATAAGTAGGTTTTTTTGTATTAAAAACCATTAATAATCATAGATCAATTGAATTCTGACTAATTCCTTTTTAGTGTCCCTCCAGGGCCTCCATTTTACAGAATTATTTAGTCACTACTTATGATTCATTTGTTGTAATAACAATAAAACTTGTAAACGAAACGTGACGAACGCTCAGTGCGCCAACTCGCATCCAAGTAAACAAATGCGACGGTATCTGTCTATCTGGTTTAGGCGCAGAATGCCCAATTCTCAAAATGACAACAAAAGGACTAGTTCTCAAAACGGCGAATTCTCAAACAGCCTAATTCTGAGAATGGCCAATTCTCGAAACGCCTAATTCTCTAAATGGCTAATTATCAAAATGGCACATTTTCTACAGTTGGGAGTTTTCTTATAAATAAAAGATTTCTTAATATAATACATATGTATTTTTTAATCAGTGAGTTGAAATTGTAAGATTTTATAATGCATTAGAATATAATTACTATCTAATAGTGTCGGTGTAGACAAAATCAAGCCAATTTTAAGTAATAGATGTTAGAATGAGGATGTATAACAAAATGTGTCCAGTAGCGCCACTTATAATGTTGCAGTGTTCTAATTTATTTTCAAATAAAAACGTTCAGTAAGTTGTTGTCCAGCCATCCTGTGTTTCATTAGAATTACTTAAAATTGGCTTGATTTTGTCTACACCGACACTATTAGATAGTAATTCTATTCTAATGCATTATAAAATCTTACAATTTCAACTCACTGATTAAACAAACACATGTAATATAAGTACTACGAAAACTTTTATTTATAAGAATACTCCCAACTGTAGAAAATGTGCCATTATGATAATTAGCCATTTAGAGAATGGCCATTCAGAGAATTAGGCGTTTTGAGAATTGGCCATGCTGAGAATTAGGCTTTTTGAGATTTCGCCATTTAGAGAACTAGTCCTTTTAATTGCGACTCTGTTGTCATTTTGAGAATTGGGCATTCTGTGCCTATAATAAACCATGGTAATGCATTTAACACGTTAGGGCGTATAAACCATTTACAATTAACGACTATTTTTACGCCCTGAGTTAATATATGGTCATTACATCATAACAAAACTACAAAAAAAAACATTCGGCTTTTACATCGAAAATTTACCTTTTTTAAGAGGCTATGACCGAAAATTTCTTGGTCGTATTAACCATTTTTGTGCGAATTTCTGCATTTCGTATATACAGATCGATAGAGAAAAAAATTCTGAGAAAAATGGTATATATAACTCAATTTGGCCAAAATGGTTTATACGACATTTCTACCCAAAGGTATCGATGTTTATTATTATTTTAGTCGTAATTCTATCTATTAGATTAATTGGCGTAATTGCTAGTTGTACGAAACATTGTACTTAGTTGTTTTGGTACTCTAAAACAGGGGTTTTCAAAGTGGGGGGCGTGCCACCCCAGCGGGCGCAGAGAGCAGCAAAGGGAGGCGTGTACGTGTACCTACGACATTTCATACAAACTTAGTAACATACTTAGGTTTTGGTTTTTACCAATTGCAATGTTCGCTTCAGAAACTACAAACAGTCTTCAGATTTCCACTTTATACAACTACCGCAAAATTTGAGAACTTGCAGATTTTCATTCCGACATCCGTTTTTTTCTGAAACAAACGTGGTTTAGCAACGTTAGCGAGATCAAATTGAGCTGTAGAGTGTAATCGAGCGAAGGATTTTTTTTAATCTAAACCCTGATTCGGTCCCTGAACGTAATAAGTTTTACATAAGATTTTTTTATTATTAACTTATCCAATGTTTTGTTAAGTTAATAATAAATGTGAAGAGATTTTTTGTTTGTGTGTTTGTACGTATAAACGCGCTAATCTTTGGAACTACTAGTTGTATTGTAAAAAGATCTTTGTATAAGATAGCCAGATTCATGAGAAATCGTAAACGCTACTAAACATTACGCTACGACTGACGGGAGCGGAGCAGTAACTAAAGACGTAACTAATCACTGGAAAAAACTTCGCGGACGAAGTCACGGGCAGAAGCTAGTACACAAAATAAATATAAACACACTAAAACAAATATTAAATATTAAAACAATATACATTTTCTTGATTGGAGTCGGAATTACCTCAATTGTAAGGAAATACATCAATAACTTTCTGTGTTGTTTGCCTGAAACCCGAGAGCCGCGAGCAAATATATACAGAAGAATAGCTAAGAATAAGTAACTATATTGAAAACTAGCTTCTTCCCGTGACTTCGTCCGCATTCGGTTATAAATGAAAAGTAGAAAAACATAACCTACATAAATAAATAATATTATATTATTATGTAATGTATATTGAGATTAAGATTCCTAAAAAAGGAAAAAATAAGTTACATGAATTTAACACAGTAAAAAGAAGGTTAATTATTATTCATAAAGAGTTCAAAATACCTAAACCCTCTTCATAACCTCTAATCATGTAATGCTTTAACTACCCGCAAACCCTTTTATCTTCATACCGTTTATTAGACCCATCTGTAAAAACATCAAAAACCCCTCCTTACACAAACAAACAGGTCCGAATTCAATTAGCAACGATAACATACCTTTGACGAACTTCTCCAATTAATACGAACTAATTTGAACCTTACGCAGAAATAATAAAGTTTAAACTTGCACAAAAGTTTCCCTATAAGTTCTGGGCCTTAAACAGATTTGAAACTTGCTACTTTGTCGATAGAATCTAATTCAACAGTGACAAAGTTATAATTTGCCATTATATTTTGAACCTTGTTTGTACTTAAAATTAAGTTGATTTTGTGAACATTGAATTTGCGATTCTGGCTCCATGTCAATTAGGCTCAAACAGAATTAGTTAACTTGATTTAAGTTTTTTGATCGCTGTTGTCTTAAATCGTCAATTTTCCTTAAGCAAGCACTTCTCTGTATGAGAAGAAGCCTTTGCCCTGCAATGGACTAATAATTGGCTGGTTTACGCTGGCTGGGAACTTTTAAAAAGTTTTTATTCAATAATTGGTTTAAGTAAAAACTTATTCTGAAACTAAATATTCTTCAAGATATTTGAAATAATACTGTGTAACTCGATGTAATAAAAGAATCTATTGGAACAAGTCTCATTGAGTTTCGTAACAAAAATATTTGAAAGAAAAGTTTGATGAATTCTTTAAAAAATCATAACAGATTTCTTAAAACCATATGGGCGCCTAACATTGGGCCAGTTTGCTAGTAATTAATTCGCTGTACAATTTAGTCTCTGATATTTTATTAGCCGTATAAAATACACTTAATTTTAAAGTTAATTCAGTGATTCTCGCCCCATATTACATGCAGGGGACTTAAACATAACTGGCGAAATGTGGGTTGTGGTTTACTAATGGGTACGCCTCTGCCTAACCCTTCGGGGATTACAGGCGTGATGTTTTATGTTATGTTATTTCAGTGTGAAAACCTAACGAAAGAAGCCTGAGAACGATGTTTTATTTTGTAGTTTTATTGAATAACCTTTTATTTATTTTTTTCTAGTGGTCGCAAAGCGCGACTGCTGACCATTAGGTCTTGGGTTTGATTCCCAGGGCGGGCAGTATTATTGGGTTTTCCTTTAGGAATTTCTTAAAAGTAATCTTGGAATCTGGATTTGTGCCCGGTTGTTGGCAATAGGCTCGCCCCCTATTATGGAACTTGAACATAGTTGACAAAATGTCGGTGTACTAATGGGTACACTTCTGCCTAACCCTTCGGGGATTACAGGCGTGATGTTATGTGTATTATTATTTTATCATTATTAATATGTACTTGTATTATTTTTGTGTGCACATGGTCTGTGTCAAAAAACATTTTTACGAAGAACGAAGTCTAAAAGGGACAAAGGAAGACACGCAACTCGGCCTCGTGTCCGGAGCCCCATTAAAGATTAAGAAGATTAAAGTAAGGATAAAGATTAACTTCTTGAAGTAATTACAATTATTTTCCAAGAAACATTGCCAAGTTGTAGTAATTGCTCCTATTTATCAAGAAGGTTCCACATCTCCAAAAGTAAAGGTAAAACTTTACGTGGGTAGGTACTCTGAGGAATTAGAAAAAATGTATGTTGTTTGTTCATCCAAACAAAATCACATCATTTCCCTCGGGTGTCGTACGCGACGACTAAGTGATTGCATCAGTTGTTTCCGTAAGAAAAACTATGGAGTAATAAAATACTTTTATTCGTACGTGTGACAACAACAAAAAAGTTGCGGTTCGGACCTCGTCAGGTCCGGACAATTAAGGTTATACAGCAGCTGGCCGCGCACAATGCTTGCTGAATCTCAATACTCGCACGCACATACCAGTATATTATAGAAAGAGATAGACGGAAAGAGAAAGAGAAAAAAGGTTGTCTTACGTGGACGATTTCTTTCACTTAGCTTTTACCGCAAGCCGTGTTATGGTAGTTTTTAAAAAAAAAAATGCTGTTAATGATATTGGCGAGATTGTCCTAATAGTCCAAGATCCCAGAGTCCCAAGACCTACGTTATTTTATTATGGCTGGAGGCATAAGTAGTTGTGAAGATATGCGTATTGTTGCAAAAGTTACCTTACCCGCTTATATTCAAGTGTGATAGCAGATTTTAAATATCTTATTACAGGATTTCGTAAAAAAGCAACACATATTATTGCCAAACAACCTTCGTGGGTCATAAATTCAGCCAGACGATTTAAAGTTTGGACCTTTTCAGCCACCGACTTTTCACACAAACCTGGCAACACAGTACTTAAAAATATAAAAATTGTTTTCCTCTAATTTAGGTATTAAAACCCATATTTACGTTAAAAGTCAAACTAATTAGTAATAATGTTATCAAAATAAATTAGAAAAATAAAACAAAATTAAATAAACAGAATCCGATTAAGTAATATTGGTGAGGTTCTTCAGAAAGGTCAGGTGCGCAGTACTCGTAACCAGCGTGCTTGTATGACGAGATGTAGGAACGTGGATGAGGCGAAAGAAGTAGGTATGTAAGGATCGTAGCAGGTGGCGTTCTGTGGTTTCTGCCTATCCCCATGGGAAAAAGGCGTGAGTTTATGCATGTATGTATGTATAACGAAATTAAATAACCAGAATCAAATTAAATGAATTAAACGTGATACATAATATCACGGTCAGTTAAAAATAAACCATCACAATCATCAAAAATATAAAACAAGTCACTTCCTGCCGTTTGTACGCTCAGATCTTGTAAACTATGCAACGGATTTTAATACGGTTAACATCAATTAGATAGAGTGATTCAAGAGGAAGGTTTATACACTATGTAACAAAAACCCTGTCAGATCAGTGTTGCCGTTAATCAGTTTTTATGTTTTATTTTAATTTAATTACTTCTTCTTTCTTCTTTTTTTTTTCACTGGGGAAAAATAATAATCTCAAATCAAAATGGTTACGTGTATGTGTACGCAGTACGATGTCGAATAATACCCTGTTTTTTTTTTAGGTGGTAAAAATCATCAAATGACTCCTTCCGCCCTGGGTGGGGCGGAAGGGACTGTCAGACTTTTACTGACTAAAAAAAACCACCCTGTTCCTTCTTTTGCCCTTTACGTTCCGGGGCCACGGTATCCTGTTAAGACGTCCCGCAACCCCTGGAATAATACCCTTAAGGATCGGACAGGGTTTTTGTTACATGCTGTATATCTACATTGCACGCGTGTGAAACCAGGGCTAGTCACTACGTTTTAGTTCGTAAACCAATCATTCAATAACTTTCTTACCATACTAATTATTGCACTCGTTGATGGCTCTAACATACCATATAATAAACACACCATAAAAAAACATGTTTAACATGAAGCAACTCCATTACTTTATCTGCTGCATACATACTATAAATATTAAAGCAGTAATAAACTTGTTTAAGACAATGTTTGACAGAAGAATTTTATTATGTTTTTAATTATTTGCATTCAGCGAGCAATTAATGTTCTCTGTTAAAATAAATAAGTATTATAAAGTAGTTGAATAAAGATACATAACATAACATCACGCCTGTAATCCCCGAAGGGTTAGGCAGAGGTGTACGCATTCACACCAACATTTCGCCAGTTATGTTTAAAGTCCCATGTATGTAAAAGGGGCAAGCCTATTGCCATCAACCGGGCACAAATCCAGACTCCGAGGCTGCTACTGAGAAATTCCTGGATGGAAAAACCCAATAACCTGGGAATTGAACTTAAAATAGCAGTCGCGCTTTGCGACTAGGTACTACCCAACAAGGCAGTCAAAACTTCCTCTAATATTTACCTTTTTTTTTGTCATTGGTTGTCGCTGAGATGAGTTTGCGACTACATTTTGAACCTTTTTTTATTTGTAGAATAAACCTTGAGATGTCTTTTGAGATTTTGTGGTTGCCAAGTTAATTTCAAGAAGACAAACAAAAACAAAACTTAATTGTAACATTCAAAATGCTTTGACTTTCGTAATTAATACTTGAAATCGAGCTACGTAGATCATTCTCACAGCTGTTTCTCTATGATAAATTATATTTGAAGCCTTATACAAATATAAACTCACGCCTTTTGCTTATGTGGGTAAAAAGAATGCCATGTATTGTGCTTTTCTTATGCACATACTTATTAATTAATATTATCTTTTTAATGGAACAATGGCGGACTTAATGCCCTAAGCATTCTTTACCAGTCAACTAAAGATGGTGAAGAATACAAAATTATTATACAAGCGCAACAAAACAAAATTAGAAAAGGCCCCTAACCATATGAAAAACGAAAAATTTAAATTCCATAGGAGATTCTACATTTTTACAGTTTTCCAGACCAATTCAATAATTTATCAATAAACCTTTCTTGACTAATAGAAATACAATCTTTTTGTATCTTAAATTGGCATTCACGAATAAGTTTTCCTTTTTCGTCTTCTCTTCAACTAAGATAATTTTGCGAACCCACAGCCTTATGAATTAGAGGAGGGCGCCTTAACCACTTGTCCATCACGACATCAATATCAATTCCAATTTTAAATCTCAATAAAACAAAAATTTGTTAGTCAATAAAGCAGCCTTATTCATAAAGATGCCGACATTTTATTTAATTATGGCCAAATTACCAAAGAAGATTTGCAACGTAATTAGCTTGAGCTTTGATGATTTAACTAAGTGGGTCCCGTCTGCGGGAGACAGGGACATGACAGACGACCCTGTAAAGCTCCTTTTTGTTCCGTTATTTTTAAAATTAAACATCTATTAATTTCTTCTTTGTTAAAGTTATTGAAAATAAATAAAATGTTCCTTCTTTTTAGCTAAGTGCTTTAGAAGGAGGCTTGTTCATTTCCTGAGAAATAATTATTTTTTTAATTCGTATTTTAAAATAATTTCTTTCGCATTTTTTTTAAACAACACATACAGAAACTCACGTATTTTTCCCATGGGGGTAGGCAAAAACCACAGAACGCCACCTGCTACGATCCTTACAAAATACAATAAACCCAATTACAATACAATATAATACAATACAATATACACAACAACCAACCAACCAACAATTTACAATATTTCGCGGATGCAGAAGATGTCGCTGATTAAAAAGCAGCCTATGTCCTTTAGGGTTCAAATTAAGCCCGTACCAGTTTTCATCAAAATCTGTCCAGCAGTTTACTAGCTAATTCGTAACAAACATACAAAAAAATTTTTACTCTTTAAAATAGTAGTGTAGAAAATATTGCTCCGATCGCAGCGAGGTGGTTAGACCCAAGTCGATGGTAGTGGATCCCAATCCGGAGTGAATAACCTCTTTTCTCCTAAGTATATTATTATCTTTGGCATAAAAACAAAATGGTACCGAATGTACTTATTACAGAAAAACATAAAACCTTTTTATTCGCTTTAGTAATAAGTAGGTACTGGCACAAAAGAACTAATATAAGGAATTACGCACAGCGGTTTATATTGCGTAGGCCGATAGACCAATACACACTGTTTTTCTTTAATTCCAAGATAAAAGTAGAAATAATGAAATTACAATACGGTAAATTGTATTAAAACCATCCATTACGTTTAAATTATGTTTTATAAACAGTCGGGGATTTGAAAAAATATGTTACATCTGCCTCTACGTGCAATATTGTACGCTGAAATTATTTCTCAAGAATACACGGATGAGCAGAATTGGCAAATATTTACATACAAATTCTTCAAATACTCTCCATTTCCTGAGAATTCGTCTTTGAGAAACGTAGATCTGTAATTATATTATCTAGACTTTTGATTTTCTTGTTCTAGATTCACGTGTATTATTAATTTATTTTTAAATGAAAAATTCTATACATTATATACATTATACATTTGCAATTGATTTCAATGTGTTGATCATACATCAGTAAATTGTAATTTATTGTAACACAAAGTAAGCACTTCCCAGCCTGAAGCACAGGTTCAACCTAGTTTTTTTTTTCGTCCTGGGTGGGGCGGAAAGGACTGTCAGACTTTTACTGACTAAAAAACCACACTGTTCCTTCTGTTGCCCTTTGCGTTCCGGGGCCACGGTATCCTGTTAAGACGTCCCGCGACCCCGGGTTCAACCTAGTTCAGGTAAATATGCAACTGCGTTCTATGGTATGTGTGTTCAGATTGTAAGATATTTATTGTAAATATGAGTTTTTGCTGAGTAAACAATAATAAATCATAATTATTTATTTTAAATTAAGTCCTTAATTTAAGTAATCCTAGTCTCAGAAGCTTTTCTCTACTCATTTTTTTTATTCTCTAGAGAATTAATGCTGTTTATTTACATCAAACTTATTACAACAATATACGCCAAGTGAAATGACAACATTACACATAAAATATTATGTATACATTAATTGTCAAACTTGAATACATAAATAAAATAAAATTTGGTTCAAAAGATTTTCAAAATTGAAACTACGTAAGTACAATGTTTCCATTTTTTAAAAAGAACTTTACGGCCAATCCAACTTATCTCTGGATTCTCTTTCTCATATTTTTACGCGCATATTTATGAGAAAACTTTGTCGTATCGTATACCACCCGGGGCGTCCGAAAAAAACATTCTCTTATAGTAACTGGTGACACGCTTTATGATTTTGTCATAAATCAGTCGCGGTACAACCTGAAAAACAAAAAATTGGAACATTTCCCTAAGTGCTTCGTCTTGTCTAGGGAATCGAAGATATAAATGTACTCCCTACGCTTTCTAGGCTTATTACTATTGCTTTCGGAAACACAGCTTTTTTTACCCTCAGGGTTCCGTACAAGAATGAATGAATGAATGAATGATATATTTATTTGCAAGAATATAGGTAGCTAATATAAGTTCTTAAGATCTATGGGTTTAAAGGTGCCATCTGCCAGTTAGAGGACTGTATCGCATACGTAGAGGGTTGAAATTTTCACAGAGTGTGTATAATTGTGGCTGTTGTAAAGAGAAACTCCACAGGTGGGATTTCTCACATGCCACCGATCTTCAGTGCCTATGCAGGGTTTCTCCACAGCCTATGGCCCACCTTTTATCTTGCGCCGCATGCCTGGTCACCTGCACAACAAAGGACCTAGTAACTGCGTCAACGTATGCTGTTGTCTAACTAAATACTTTGCCAAACAAATTTTTTTACCTAATTATATTATTTAGTACCAATATTTGCCAGCGATACCCTAAGAAGAAGACCACCCACATATCCTTTAATTATTTTAACATATGGCATTCGTTGTAAGTTCGTTGACTACTCAGCACACTCATAACATTGTTTAATAGGAGTTGCCTGCATACCAAATACTTTGTTCAACTGTACTTTACAAGCACTCAAAGAAGATTAAAAGCATGTCTCAGAACATACACTCAACTTCCCGTTTATTTCAACCAGTAATAACAAACATTTTTACTGAGAAAACTATTTGTTTCGTCACTGAACTATTTCAGTTACTGACACTTTGATATAGGATCATAAATAAATCTTTTTCATATAATAAATAATGTAAGTTAAAGATACTAACTGAAAGTCAACGTGTTTATCTGGGTCGAATTCTTTATGTAACTAGTCATTACCTATATTGTTATGTTGAAATATGCTATGGCGTCCCTTTTATAAGATGGCGTAAGAGGTGAGTTACATTTCTTGAATGAAAATTGCCCGCTGTAAAGGGTAGGTAACCCTAAAGACTGAGAACATTTTTGTTGTTATAGATTCTAAATTCGAAACTGTTTTTTTCAACCAGAATTTAGTTTACATTAGGCAATTTACGGACTATCTTTTAAATTCAAAATTTCAGAATTGGTATCAGCCTGTATAGATATATCACTTGATATAAAACCTAGCTTATCATAAGGTGAGAAATCGAATTTAAAAACTTTTACTTAGCTCTATACGGTTCAAGAAATCATCTAAATAAATCAATCAACAAATCTCTAAAATGCTACACACAATTTTCTCAATGTGACACATTTGACCCGCTTAAATAATTTCATATCCCATTTCACGAAAAACTCATAAATAACAGACTATAAACATAATAATATCGATCTTGGCTATTCCATTTCCATTTGTAAAAACCCCCGCAGTCAGTCGCGATGCATGTTAGCACTCCATTAGTTACGGAGATGAGGAAATATACTGGTTTTCAGACATTATGACATTAATCTCGGTAATGTCTTCCTTGGTGGTTATGAAGAGTTATTATGTGTTGTGTTTACGCGACTTGATTGTGATGAGAATATATCTCATTGATTTATAATGGACTACGTCCGCGTGGAACTTGTTTATATCGTACTTGCATGCAAACTTCCACCCCCCTTTTCACCGCCTTAGGGGTTGATTTCCGAGATAATTCTATGTCCTTCCCCGGGTCTTAAACTATCTCTATATAAAATTTCACTTAAATCGGTTCAGCGGTTTAAGCAGACGACAGACAGACACACTTTCGCATTTATAATATTAGTATGGATGATCGATTTTATTATACTACCAGCTACTTTACCCGGTCTCGTTACCCGGTGCCCCACCCAGTGTACCCATAGGCACCTAGGCACCGTCTCCCGGTCTATGCGACAAAAGTACTTCCCGAAGCATCCGTGTCCAGAAAGCACCTGCGTCATCCGGAAGGCGAGGGCACCATAACACCTCTCCAGCCACTCCTTCAACACGGGACTTACCACCGCTATAGCGGCGTGCCCCTCTAAAAAATGTCATATTACCCCCCATTATCTTCCAGTTATGTGACCTAGAATTTATCACCGATCAAACAAGTGTGGGAGCTACGTTTGATCGCTAGATTACATCTCTTACACATGTGCGTATTGCCCTGTTTGCTCCCCGGGGCGATGTGTCTCGGATGTCCATTTAGCGACACGTGCAAAGACTTGTGAGTTATTTACAGAAAGGACACATACTGTTTTCATTTTCTTAGTAAAGATAACACGATTAATCTTTACTTTTATTATGGAGAGGTAAAGTTTGTTTGTGTTTTTTGTTTGTAGGAGGTAATCTCAGGAAGTATTCGTGAGATTACAAAAAAATTTTGAAGGTACTTTATTGATGAGGTACCAAATTTTTGAAATATTCATATCTCTTATTTCCTTCATTTTTTTTGCCTACATGCTGCATAAAAATGAAGTGTATGTAGGTAATGTGAAAATAACAACTTTTTACTAAATACATATGCATTTTTTTTTTCTGTCCGTCTATTTGTTCTGGGTAATCTCCAAAACGATTGCACCGATTTTGATGGGACTTTCACTGGCATATAGTTGATGTTATAAGTAGTAAGTTAAACTACTTGATTTAGATAAAGAATTAAGGTTACACGCAAAAAATGAAACCCCGCAGGTACCCATACGGACACAGTCGCAGGCTTAAGCTAGTCAGCAATAGTCATAAATACGCGTATTTGCTCGTACGTGTATCACCCACTTAAGCTTTATTTTTAGAGTATCTATTAATAAAGAACAAACGAATGATATCGAGGCTATCGACCTAAGAACCAATAAACGTTAATAAGTGTTCATCAATTAATGAGTTTAAAGACCTTTACATGCTTACATTATACATTCCTGGAAACAAAGAGAATGTGAAATCTGAAGTTTTTCAATAAATAAGAAATTAAATAAATAGCCAATCATATAGCTCACAAGTTTTTGCCCGCGACTTCGTCCGCGTTTTTCTTAGGAATCCCTAATTTATTGGTCATAAAGTATAGCCTCTGTTACTCGCTGGTAATGTAGCTTTCTTTAGGTGAAAGAATTTTAAATGTCAGTTAAGGAGTTTTTGAGTTTATCCTATTTATCTATATCTATATATATTTAAAAACTAGCACTCTCCCCGCGAATTCGTTCGCGTGATTTTTCTTACGGATCCCTAATTTTATGATAATAAAATATAGCCTATAGCACTCAGTGATAACGTAGCTTCGAATTTGTGAAAGAATTTTCAAAATCGGTTCAGTAGATCCAGAGATTACCCCCTACATACAAACTTACAAACAAATGTTACCTCTTTATAATATTAGTATAGGTTAAAAATGAATCCCTATTTCCCTTGGTCACAGAACCTCAAGCTAAGCAGTTGTGCATGTAACCGTGAGACGAACGGGGCAGTCATACAGGGCAATCTTTTAGTGCTTACCAAAAACTGAAAAGCGAGGCCAACCACAAGTAATAGAATCGGCATTTTTATGATCAGCGTCCATAAAAGAGATCATTTGATTGCATGGCGTGGCGCGTCGATGGCTTTATGCGAAAAAATGCAATTCCCGTAAAGTGCAAACTGCGTCAGCACTTTGGAATTTCATACGATTTTATCTATTGCGGCCTTGGAAATGGGTTGAACGTGTTCTTTGTTCCTTTTCATATTTCTCGTCCTCTACCATTCAAGTGAAATGGCTGTTTTTAAAAGCAGTTGAATGAAGGTGGTGTTTTATTTTGAAACTAAGGTAACCGACATAGCACTCAAAATTGCGAAACTCAATGGGCAGGGAATATAGCTATTATAGAGCAGACGGCCGTTGGGGTCGTAAGACTCTCAAGTGGCGACCACGTACAGGCGTAGTGTGGGAAGGCCCTTCACGAGGTGGGTCAACTACCTGGTAAAGGTTGGGGGAAACCGCTGAAAGCGGGCAACGCAGGCCTGGTCATTGTGGCTGTCGTTTGGCTGATATGATGATAATGACTTTATTTTGATTTACACTGGACTGGGCTGCGTTTCCACCAGAGATGTGCGATGAAAATGTGTCGTGCGAGGATGTCTAGCTGTGCTGTGAAAATGTGTGGGGGTTTCCACCAAAGCTGTGCGATGAAAATGTGCCTACAGGATGTGTAGCGGAGCTGTGAAAATGCGCATTAATGTGTGGTGCAGATTTATTAGATTAGATTTGCAGAAATCTAATCTAATAAATCTGCACCACACATCCCTCGCACACATCCCTCGCACACATCCCTCGCACACATCCCTCGTACACAGCCCTCGTACACAGCCCTCGTACACAACCATCGCACACATCCGTCGCTTGTTTTGTATGCGCAAAAATCTAGCTCCGCTGAGCCGTTTCCACCAGAGCTGTGCTGACCGAGGCGAGATAAATGAAGCGATTCTATTGGTTCTTTACAAACACATCCCTTGCTTCGCATCCTCGCATATCTCTGGTGGAAACGCAGCCTAAGAATCAAGGAAGAGGGAGTGTACCTGTGTTTGCGCACATACTTGTGTACTATAACATGCTTGGCTAGTCTCCATTGAAACTGGCCGCCGCCGGGAGAATTAATATTCTCCACAATCATAATAAAATATTTGAAGACTCGCTTTAAATATTAATATATTCAGTGAGTTTCAAACACCTCATACAATAATAAACAATCCATCTTTAAAAAAAAACCGTCCACAACTCAAATAATGAAAATAACCACAAAAACAATTATTCACAAATCTGTTCCCAGAACAAAAAGTACAATGAACCAGATATAAAAATACACCAATATAAAAACAATTATAAATTATAATTCACATTAAGCGAAACGATCTACAAAACCGTTAATTGTTGTACATAAACAGGGACGAGCAATTCCCTAAATAGCCCCATGAGTGGATACGATAAACAAAGTACAGCAATACATTTCTAACGATCTGAATATACCGATTTATAAACACAAATTAAAGCGGTTTATCGTCTTAGATGGGATAAATGGGGTATGAAAATTACGGTATGCATGTGATTATATGCAGACCGTATTATAAGTCTTGTTCGTTAGGAAAAAGAAGCTTAATGAGTATAATTCTGTCAATACAAACCAACCCACAATAAAGTTATATTTATTTTGTAAAACATTAGTAAATAACTTCTTGAAACTTTAAAAGTAACCACATGTTTTGCTATTTAGGTATAGCGTACAAAATAATGTCAAAAAGTTTAGAATATAAAAAAAAGAAATGTCGTCTCACCTAAAAAATACCTAATAATTGGGAAATCGTACATTAAAATTTCACGGCGTAAAAAAGATTTAGTTGCTAAACATTACCTAGTCGTTATAATTAAGAATTACAGAGCATGTTTGTATAATTTTGTTACTGTAATACAAAATGTATAATTTGTTTATAACGAGAGCAACTTAGAATACACATACGTCCAATGTTTTGAGTGAGAATCTTAATAATTATGCGCATAATATGTATTACTTGGCTTACAACTTTATTGAGTACACAAAACTTGGTATTTCCGAACGTTCGCTTTTTGAATATATGAGTAGGGATGAAAGTAACGATATTTTAAAGGATGCTACATACAACTATAAATAACGCAATTTTTGCCTTCTCTCTTAATCAAAATCAAATCATTTATTGCAATTAGACTATACAAGACTTTTGAAGTTTTGAACGTCAATAACAAGATTTTTTTTTAGTTGACCCTTTCAAAAGCTTGTTTCGGTACCTAAGTACCTTCTCTTGTGTAACTAGGTTTAACAAAAATATAGTATTTTTTGATGATTCATTGTCAAAATATTTTTATAGCTAAGTACTACAAACTAAAAGGAATTTAGTATGTCATTAAAATAAAATATCATGCCAAAAACACAGTCATAATATCTCGCAATTTAATTAATTTATGTCTAACATTCAAACATACTTTTTCGTCATTAATAATTCTCATTTTTATTCATTTAATTTTACCATGATCATTTAAAATTTTTGTTATAAAATCAGCCGCAACATAGATAGATGAGCAAAGATTCATTCATAAACACAAATAATGAGCCTGTCAAAATAATATACTCATAAATAAGTTTTACGGCTACCTATGTCACGGTAAATGACTCGAGTGAATTTCCAACTAAATTATTTTGGATATAAAATGAAAGAAGGTATGAAGATAAATATTTATATGAAGAAATAAAAACGAAGTGTCTGATTCAAATGAAACGCTTTTTCGCTGTCTAGGTAAAACATGAATAAATATTTCTATATTTTTTCCTGGAATTGTCAGTTTCTGAGTTAAACAAACTAGATTGTTTTTTGTTACTGTTATAAACACAAGAAAGAAAGAGACGCAAAATCCTTATCAGCCATTATCTTCATTATAAAATGACGTGATAGTCCAGCAGTGGTTATGGTATCTTTCATGCAAAAGGCTGGTGTATTAGATATCGGGAAAATACCAATAACAATCGACAATAACATCGGCGATCGAAAATATTGTGAAGAAACTTGGACTTTTACAATTAATGTAGGTAAGTCAGAATTCGCTAATCCGCCTTGAGCAAACGTGGTGATTAATGCTCGTGCCTTCTACGTATGAAAAGAGGCCTTTGACTTGCAGTCGCACAATAAAAGGCAAGTAATATTTAATATATTCCTTACAACGAACAACTCAAACAATAGCAATAAAGATTTAAATACTTAATCCTAACGATACTCGTGAGAGACAGCAATAACAAATTCAAAAGAATAAGCACAGTTACAAAAATAACATAAAAAAGTCTAAATTATCCAACGAACGATCGACTCCAGATTGTATTTCTTATAGACTTTTAATGGAATAAATCTGATCCAGGATACTTCAATAAATTAACTTAGAAAATACAGTTGAATTTTTTACCAAAGATAGGTACTTGTAATCTGATTGCTTCAATCGGTTTGAGCGAAGATCTGAAGTACGTAGATTGCCTGCCGTTGCAAGATCGGAAAGATATTAGTTATCTTGGAAGTTTGGGGGCTTAAGGGTTTTGAATGTCGCTAAATGATATAAGTTTGAAAACTCGAGAAGTTTACGACGCTTATGTAACTTTTAACTTCCAGGCTTTCCCATTGCAGGTCAAAGGCCTCTTCTCATATTGAGAAGGCAAGAGTATTGATCACCACGCTTGCTCAAGGCGGATTGGCGATTTTAGACTTTTATTAACTAATAGTCCAGATTTCATCACGACGTCTTCCTTCATCAATGACAGTGGTTTCCACGATAAACTTAGAAAGTACATATGAATTGAAAAAGTCACATTAGTACTAATGCCTGATTGTGAACCCACAGCCTCGTGCATGAAAGGCTTGCGTCTGAGCCTTTATCACGACACTCACGATACACAAGAAGTAGTTAAACTCGATGAAATTTTGTAGGTATATAGGATAAGGAAAACATCAGTTTTCTTTCATCGAGGTCAGTAATGTGCAAGATTAATTTAGAAAGTACATATGAATTGGAAAAGTTGCATTGGCACTTGTCAGTATGTACTGTTAGATATGTAGAAGCATATAAAATACAAGATTTTTATCTTACTGAAGTAGTGAAAGCTGAAAAAGAAAAGGGTTATGATGCAATTTATGAGGGAGGTCCATAAACCGCTATAAAACCCTAAGTAGTGGAAATATAAGGGATTTTATGTAATACTTATTCAGAATGATGATGAGTGGTCGTAAGACCATTTCCTGGCTACATTATCCTGGTTATTATTCACTACGTTCAGTAGAAGAAGATAATTCAACTGAATATTTTGACCAAACATTTCAATGTTTTTTACAATTTGTGCTATGTGTTTTTTTTAAGTAGTTGCTGTTGTAGTAGTAGTTGTTGTTGTTGTAGTAGTTGCTTGTTCGATACCGGGCAAGTACCAATGTGACTTTATGATTCATACGTACTTTCTAAGTTTATCCTAGACATCATTGACATCGGTGAAGGAAAACATCGTGAGGAAATTCATTGCGAAATTAATTCATCATTCTTTAGACGAGAAGAGGCTTTCTTCTTCTTTTCGAGTCGATGATATAAGAAGAGGAGAGGCTGTTGCCCTGCAATTGGACTGTAATATGTTGGAATTATTAAACCGTCATAGGTCATTGGAGTTTTCATGAATTCGTGTTTACTCAGTTAGTTTGTGACTATTCGTTTTTATTATAGCACCTTGTGGAACCCTAATTTTAAACCATACAAACGTCCCCACAAATGGGGCAGTAAACTACAAAGTTTGAATTTAAATTTCGAATACGCCATTCTGGAAGCAATGAAAAAAAATTCTAACCGCACACTGGCTGTGCACTGATTTCCAACGGGTTCCATTTTTAAACCATTCAACCGTTGAATAATTCAATCATTCGCTTGTCTAGTTCCGTGTACAATATGGACCAGTTTTGTGAAAATTTTTGACAGTTGTAAATTAAAACTCTGGGCAATAAAATCTGACCACGATGACGGGTCCCTGTGGTTCAGATATACTCAAAGGGCTTACAATTCTCTGCGTATCTAGTACAACAATGCGTTCAGGGTGCTGTTGCGACTGCCACGCTTTGCAGTGCGCCGGCGATGTTTGTCGATACGCGCACTGACTGCTTTGACGCAGTATGGCGCAAGAAATCTGCCTTGTTACTTCGCAGGTTGCGTGACAGTCCTAACATCTTGCTGAACGCTGTAGCTGCCCGGGCAGATAGCCCGCTTGTGAGGGCATTGGCCGTTCGGACAAGGTCTGTTTAGTTATTAAGTACTACATAGTCTAAGAAATTGTTACTAACACAGTGGACCTCATTTGTAGTCTCAATAAACAAATTATTATTATAATAATACTTAATAATATTCTTCAGTCCGATATCGGTCACGGCGACCAATCTCAATGGAGACTAGCCAAGTATGTAGAAGATATTGTAGAACACAAGCGTGTGCGCAAATATAGGTGCGCTTCCTCTTCCCTCACTCCCATAGTCCGTTGGAACGGCAATCCGACAGAACCGGGTAGAGATCAGACGCAGGCAGGAACAACGTCTTTACGTGCTTTCCGAAGCACGGGTTTGTCACACCGCCAGCTTCCTAACTCCGAGCTGCTACTGAGTAATTCCATATGGAAGAAATCCAGTAACACTTATTTATTTATTTAAGGACTGTAAGACTTACAGCTAAATACAATGGTGATAAATAACTGCATATGATTATCTGACAGCCAATTACAAGTCTTCACGTCTAGAGCTTGTGTAGTATAAAGTACAGTCTGTTGGCAAAGATGTCCGACCCACCCTAAAAACAAACGAATTCGGACCCTCAGCCTGTAACATTAAGGTTTATTCAATTTATATGAGCTTATCAGACAAGTGCTCGAGAACTCGATGAACGAATACAATAACAAAACAGACACGCAAATTTGATCTTTAACACGTAACTTTAAGGTAACATTGTCGGAGCTACCAGAATTATATATAATTTTGTTAAGTTATTTTAATCCTTATCTCGTTGACATTAAAGTTGAAAAGCTTTTAAGTTACACAACATAATTTTATTACAAACCAATCTTTAATTTCGCGTATTCCCAACAAGTTCTTGTGGCTTAGCGGTTTGATGCTGGATTGGCGACTAACAACATGTGGGTGTCAAAACACAGTCCACCTATTATCAGTTTCTTTTTTAATTTGTTTTCATTTCTACAATATTGGTTGCATTATTATAGAACGAGCAATATGATTTACGTCAATTTATCTTTTAAACTGGTGGGTAAATTAAAAAACTTTAAAGTTCACAGAATTTAGTAAGGCAAGGTAAAATATGTTTGCGCGTAGTCACTGCATACCCGTAGCATTTGAAAATACCAGTTTTATAATGAATACTAATATTTATTTTTCAACTACCCACTTATTACAAGTTATGCGAAAATATTACCATTTTAGAAAGTTTTTATTTGAAGATTATCCGTCTATAGTTCTTTACAATAATACAAGAAATAGTTTTTAAATAAATTCTAAATTGAAAGCAAAACAATAAGTTCGTCGCAGGATTTGATCTCACAACTCGTTTTTCGCAGTCTTATATACAGGCCACGAGACCAGAATTACTTGAATGCAATCATTAAAATAAGCTATTACACTAATAATATTATAACAAGTAGTTATAATATATAACCTAATGCTAACGTAATAAAGATCAAATTTGCGTGTCTGTATTATTATTGTATTTGTTCATCGAGTTCTCGAGCACTAGTTTGATAAGCTCATATAAATTGAATAAACCTTAATGCTACAAGCTGAGGGTCCAAATTCGTTTATTTTTATGGTGGGTCAGACGTCCTTGCCAACAGACTGTACATACAGTACCCGGCGATAAATATTGCACATCGACCTTTTTAAAGAGACAATCGGCTAATTTCGGCTTCGTAAAGCGTTATCTCTGTCGCACGAAATACAAACAGTCCGGTATCTATTAGGAGCTGTTAAAACAATTATGATTTGCTTCTTTTGATTATTCTTTGTATAAAATACGAAATACGATAAAGGTCGATGAGCAATAATTATTTTAACTATACGTACTTTTTGCCCGACTTAGGAATCGAACTCAGGATCCCACACTCAACAGTTGCGACCAAGAAACCAACGAGGCAGTGGCACCAATGAAGTCATGCACAAATGATCCGGGATATTAACCACGCTATAAATTTAATGCAACGCAAGGCGAGGCACTCAATATAAATTCCTTCTGTCCACATAGCGGTGCATGGAAATCTTTATGAATATCAGCAGTAACGACAGCCATTACGTGGGAGCTGCATGTACATTCCAAGCTTCAAGAATTTACTAAAATTTTATTACTCGTAAATGTAAAATTTTCACTTTAAAAGTCTATACTAATAATCAAAGCTTCTTTTGCTTTTGCTGCTGCTTTTTTTTCACACCAAAACAAAAGTTGTTTCTCAGCAAGCGTTTTTGCTAAAAGTTACTGTTTTTTTTAACTTTTCTTCATTTATTTTTTATTTTATAAGCAGAATAATAAAAAAAGGAAACGAAAACTAAAAGGCATCAATAAATTGGATGAATTTTTGGATGTCATTTGATTTTAATTTCCTTTTTTTATCTGATTGTTAGGTATTTTTTATAAACTAAGTCTGTAAATATTGTACATATCACTAAAAGTAACTTACTTAGTTTTATGGACAGAAAGCGTAATTATGTGATTGGTCTCTTTACGCCCAGTATAAACTACCTACATCTTCATAGGTCAAGAAGTTTTCGAGATTTCGTTGTTAGTAATTGAGTGACCTTTCGCTTTGATTAAAGCACTTCGTGGAATCCCTTGTCATACACAGCTAAAGTTTTCAAGTAACTTCCAATGAAGTTCATCATAATTTGTTTATTGTACCAACAGCTTTGATCTTCCCTGCTTGCTCATTTGTCTTGCACAGTGCTCGTATATTCTGAGTTACTCTATCATCGCACACATTAAGACCATCTGGAATTGTTTATTGTGTGGAACGTTTTATAAAGTAAAATTTTTCTTTTATGCTGTCAAGAGCATTTGGTTCTTGAAGTAGAAAAAGTGCGAGTTATTGTTCTAGGTTTCTTTCTTGTGTTTGTTCTTAAGAGCGTTCACGCCTTACGGTATTTTATACAGACTTTCAAGTTTTTTTTTCGAAATGAATGAACCGATTTGTATAAAACTTTCTACATATAGGATTTCCAATTATCTTCTTTTAAGTAAGTCGTTTCGAAAATGTTTTAAAATATCTTTTTTTGAGATATTTATTCTGTTAATGTGTGGGAATTTTCATTAAAATCGGTTCATTCATTTCCCAAAATAAGAACTTAAAAGTTTGTTTGAAATGACGTAAGGCGTAAACGCTTTTAAACGTTAAATACTTTTTGTTTATGTGTTAAAAATGTTATTTTTTTTAATTATAGTTTGCTAGCGACTCGCCCCGCTTTCGCACGGGTGTGATGTAGATACTATATAACTATAGGTATAACCGTTCCACTTGAATCACTCTATCTATGGCTGAAAACCACATTCAAATCCGTTGCTTGGCCGTTACAAGATTTACATGTGCCTTTTTTTTACATTGACTTCATTTACTGTAAAAGTAAAAAGAAAACAAATAAAAAAAGAATTCATATGCTTGCCAATCGATTCTTTAACATGGACATTAATACCCTAGAGTTACGACATAGGCATTTGGCGACAAAAGCAAACACGTTGTATACACTAATAGATTACAACTAATAGATTCTAATACTCATATTTTAACATATTTTCAGAGTTTACTTATTTTAACAGTTAATTTAAATTGCTTCATAAATAACGTTATGCAAAACGCCCATGTTCATGATTAATATTTGCAAACATATTTAGTTTAGTTAGTAATAAAAGTAATTAATGGGTACTAAATTAATGAATGGGGACGCGTCCCGAAGCGGGGATTTTATCTGCACGTTGGTATTATGTATCAATCTATATAAATAGTAATTAATATTTGTACCTACGTGTGTCCTTTGTTGAACCATTGACCTGATTGTAATGAACTTGTGATGGTGTGTTGCCCGCAAAGATGGCCGAAATTACTGGCCAAAAATAAAAGAAAATATTATGGTTCTTCTAATAATATAAATTAAGAATGAACAATGTACGTTTATTAACAGTTTCGGACTATTTCCTCATTATTGTATCCTTCACCGTTATTGAATAAAATTAAAAAGTATTAAATACTGTTTCAAAATCTGGGCGGAGTATCTACCTATGTACCAAACGACAAGGCCCCAGCAGCCGTTTCAAATCTCCCTGAAAATTAGCTTGAAAAGAGTTGTCATCCTTTGCTAGAAAACAACTCAACTCAAACTCACTTTACCTTAATTCATAGAGATACATAATTACACATTTAGCGACCCGCCCCGGCTTCACACGAGTGCAATGTAAACACTTAACTATACGTATAAACCTTCCTCTTGAATCCCTCTAACTATTGATGAAAACCGCATTAAAATCCTTTGCGCAGTTTACAAGACACAGACGGCAGGAAGCGACTTCGTTTTATACTATGTGGAGATGGAGATAACATCGCAGTATTCAAATCATTTATATCTCGTACATAAATGCCAGATTTTGCTGTGAACACGACAGATTGCTTACAACAAATTGAGCAATTCCTATTGGCGTAGCGTACCAAGCATAACGTACCTCTGTCATATCTTTCGTTATTACCGCCATCTTATGTCGACACAAACCTTGGGTTCGTGAGAAGGAATCCAGAAAAAATCTTCGTAAAAAAAAACAAATGGTTCTGTAAAACGTTTTTACTCCGGGTTGTAATGAATGGTTTTTGTATAAAAATGTATGTTTGATCCTTGGTTCTTAGCCAGCTTTTTATCGTTATAAAAGAATAAAACATGGTAGATGATTTATGAACAAATTAAATGATATTTTTGTGTAACTTATTTCTCATGATTCTAGCTATCATACACAAAAAGATTTTTTAAATCCGACAGATAGTAATTTTAGAGAATAACGCGTTTAAATAAGCAAAAAAAACTGTTCAGCTTTATTAAATTACTTAAAACTTAAGTAGATTGTTGTTAGCTAAAATTATTAACAGCATCATTGCATGTATGCTAATCAATAAATCGTCGGTGCGCTTGCCAAATCTGACATGTGCATTTGAAGGACTTTGCTGATATTATAAAAATACAACAGAATATGGCAAAAAATATCTAATTTAATCTATTGCAAATTTTGTTTCAGTTATAATTTTCACAATGACAGTTTTTGCCATCGATGTGTCGATAAAAATCAATGCCATCTGGCCTAAAAACGAATAATCAAAAAAATGCACATATCAGGTTTAGCAAGCGCACCGACGAAATACGAATATATAAGTATAGCAATCCTAACTAATATTATAAATGCGAAAGTAAGTTTGTTTGTTTGTTTGTTACCACTTTTCGCCTAAGCCACTGAACCGATCATCCTAAAATTTTGCATATACGTTGCCAGGTGTACAGGAACAAGCATAGGGTACCTTTAATCCCGAAAAAAAGTACTGTTCCCGAGGGAAATCACAATAACGTCCTTATGACAGTAGATGGCGCCACGTGTCTATCGAATCATGATCGAATTTTAAGTTTAAGCATCTAATTGTATTTTGTGAGTCTAGACTGTCGATAGACCAGTAAGTCAAGTCAAATAAACAACCTAGGAGTACGAAAGTTGTTTGCTTAATAATTTTTCACGCCCAAAACCGCTGAAGCGCATCCTGACATTTTGCATAAAGTGGCCTCCAGACGGACGGTGCGGTTGCGGCAAACCGCAGACCGCGGCTCCAACCGCTGCAAAAACACACCACCGCGGTCACAGTGGCGGCCTGAAGTGCCATTAGCTGTGGTGTTTGTGTTACAATCGGACGTCAGTCAATATGGCTAACCGTAACGTTGTCTTATTACTCTCATTAGCCCTCTCAGAAGATGAGAAGAAAGGTAGGAAAAAAACCGTTTAATTAAACACTTGAGGTGTGAGGTACCTAAATTATCATTAGCATCGCATATTACTGTTAGGAATAGAGAAGTGGGATTAAATACCGGTCAAGCCCCGGCTGACTTACCGGTAAGCCAGAACAATAGAAAATCAATTGTGTCTCACTATGTGGGACTTGAGTAATTAAATTATTAAACTTATTTCTATTACATCTTCCATATTTGGCGTCATTTTACAAAGCAGTACACGCGGCCCGTTGTTAAAATTTGCAAATAACGCGGCCGCCACAACATTCCGCGTTTGTCTGTGACCCACTTTATATACGTTGTCAGGGATACAGAAAAACTGCGTGACTGACACTGACATCACTGTGTCGTCAGTGACACTGACAGGTGTATTTTATTTTTATTTTTATTTAAGGTGTAAACGCATTCATAGAGGATGTATGGAAGAATGAAGGCGAACTTATAACAATTTCATCTAGAATGGCGTCGGGTGTAAAAAGTGTGCAGCAGCCTTAAGGTTAATTCACACATATCAGTGAAGTCACAGTTCCAGCACAGTTCCGACACCGTCCCATAACAGTGATACAGTGATGCGGCAGTGACTCAATTCACACATGTCAGTGAAGTCACACTTCCGGCCACATGTCTAATCAATTTTTCAAAACCGTTTCAAGATTCTTCTGCAGAAACTAGAAAAGTTTTTGATGCAGCGGCGTCCATGATCCGGTAAAAATATTGTTGTTGCTGATCACGTCCGTGATTGCCGGCGCAGGAACTGACACTGAAAGCACTGTGTCGTCGCTGTCACTGATTGGTGTGAATGCCTTCATAGAGAATGTATGAAAGAATAATTATCACGGTGATGGTCCTGTTCCGGAACTGTGGCTTCAATGATGTGTATGAATCAGCCTTTACACGGTGACGGTGTTGTGCCGGGACTGTAATTTACTGATATGTATGAATCAAGCTTTACACGGTGACGGTGCTGTGCCGGGACTGTGATTTTACTGATATGTATGAATCAAGCTTTAAGAGTGTTTGGTCCCATAGAAATATTGTCATGACATGATGATAAACTTCGGAGATATGGAACGGAACTCCTCATAGGATCACAGCATAACTGTCGTAACAAGTGAAATTGCTTTGTTTATACGTGTAGTCGATGACTGACTGAAGGAAGAGGGGGAGGAGGTACGTCAACGTAACCCCTCTCCAACCACTTTCCAAAATTAAATATATCGTTTGAAAGGGTTTTTTCTTTTTTTATAAGGATTTCAAACATTAACGACAAGCGCCAAAAAGGTGAAAAATAAAAATCTTTAATTTTTTAGTAGTTCGATAGTTTGACTGTTTTTAGGATTCCGCACATAGATCGGGAAAAATGGATTCTTATAGGATCACTTTGTAGTTCGTCTGTCAAGACCATGTTTTGAAAAAATCAAAATTCTAAGTTAACGCAATCTAAATTCAAAGCCGTTTGTGCTCTGTTTATGGTGCATATTTTGACGCTCGCAAGGGAATCAAAACCGTTCACTTAGAATTTGGCAAGGAGCAAGGCCAAGTAGAAGTAGCACAAGTAAAGGAAAAATTCGAAAACCGTAAATTCATCACCAAATAATTACTTTTTTGAGAAAGTAATAATAATTATTATCACTAACCGTGACCTATGTCGCTGCATGTAGACAACAGTTTTCCAACGGCATTAAGTCTGTCCCTCAGTACTGTTTATATTTTCGTTCGAGGTATGTTCGGTATGTTTTTATTAGGGTAGGTTACTTTTTTCTATTTTAAAATATCTCGCAGTTCCAACTTAGGCAAAAGCTCATTGCGAGCCCGAGCAAAAATTACTGCTCAATCCCAGGAATCTCCCGTTCATGCCGCATTAAGAAGGCAAGCACAAGCGAAGCGACAAGCAGCTTTGAGAGCTGATGAGATATTTTCTTAAGCCAGGAAAGACTGGAGAGCCAAGCCGCCCGCACGCCAAGCTTCTCAGAGAGCGACTGAGACGCCCTTCCAAACGCAATTGCTTTTGGAGGAACAAGCCAAAAGCCAGAGAGCTGTAAGAGCAACTGAGACGCCTGTTCAAACACAACTTCGTCTCAGAGAACAAGATCAGCCATTACAGCGACAGAAACTCCAGAACAGTCGCAGGCGAGAGGGACCTCTCTTGCAGAAATGCAAACTAAACGTCGACGGACTTTTATGAGTCACAGTTGGTCCGTATTTAATAATTCTGGATCTGGCCGAACAACAAGCCCAGTACAACCCGAATTGGTTGTCAAATTCTAAACTAACGCGGGCGAAGCCGCGGGTAACAGCTAGTATTTCTATAAAATAAACAAGATGCAAAACAAAAACAAAACAATAACAAAGTCATATCAATCATTTTGTTTGCCACCTTGACAATGGCACTTTATCCATAAAAACCGTTCGATATAATGACTTTGCCAAGAGTTGGTCTTGGCTTAGACCCAAATCATCTTATGAAGTTGAAGTGTGGTTACAGATTTTTACCTGTCTCAAGAAATCGTACTTTTCTATACTCAATATCTTGTTGCTTTTTCATATCATTATCTGTCTATAGTATATTCCACTAGCTGCTTGCTCCCTGCGACTTAGCATTCGTGATTTTTTTACCCGTGTTAGTTTACGTCTTTACGTAGTTTATGTCTTTTTAAGTCGTAGCGCCATGTTTTATAGCCTATCCTATTTATCACGAATCTAGCTATCACCCACAGAAAGATTTTTTCAAATTTTAATTTTAAAATTTTAGTAGCTCCAGAAATAAGCGCGTTTATATGATGAAACAAAATATGTCTTCTGATTTATTATAATAGTATCTATAGTTTTGGCTTAACTGTTAAAGATATAGAACTAGCTACCCTATTGATCTCTTGGTTGTAAGTATGACTGCTGATCATGTGGAGTGTTGGATTCCCTAGATTAGGCAAAGTGTTATTGGGTCTTTCCTTTCGGAATTTCTAAGAAACAGCGCGGAGTTTGGAAGTAGATGGTGTAACACACCTGTGCTTCGAAAAGCACGTAATGCCGTTAGTCTTGCGTCTGATCTATCTCCGGTCTTATCCGATTGCTATCCCATGGAAGAGCACCCATTTGGGCACCTGGGCACTTTACATCTTCTGCTTACTACTAGTCTCAATATGATTGATCACCGTGACTATAATTCGATCGGGAGAATATTTTGAATAACAAAAACTGCTAAAAACATGACAATTTATTTATCTATTTCTCATAGTGTTTATCCAAACACTCTGAGAAAACAAATACCTAAGCTGTAAAATTCACTGAAAACTATTTTTGCATGGAGAATATACGATGTATGTTCATTTGCCAAGTTCATAGATATACGTTATACTCTGAGATATTACGTCAGAATTCAGTGGTATTAACATTGCAACAATAAAAGAACTTTGGAATCTTATAGGTATTAAATTTTATGTCTTGGAGGTTGACCCTTGATGGTCTCAATGTAAATAAGGTCAATATTCTCGTAACTAAGAAGATTCGAAATCTAGTCGCAATCTCATTTTAGCGACAGTTGATGTCAAAAATTGGTCGCAAGTAAAGGAAAATTGGAGGGATGTTTGACAAATTCAGATAATAATTTGTTATGTTGTTAAACTAACGGGAATTGCCTTCTGATTGGTCGGTAGTGGTATGTTGGCTAACCGTTCAAGGTACGGCTGTCATACCGGTATGACAGAAGAATAGAAAGTCAATTGTGTCTCAACGTGGGACTTGGCTGAGTAGGTAATTACTTAAACTCCCTACAGTCCTCAACAAAATCTTCTTACCTATTAAAATGTTTCTCTGCCCTACCATTACTAAATTATAATTCATTTATGACGAACACCAGGGTGTTACGATCGTGATGTAGATGTCAGTTACAGGGCTCTGTTATGCGGAAAAACAGAATAACAATCCCAAAAGAACGATATTTAAATTGTAAATTATGAGGAAAGTAAGGAAACAATTGCAATGAATTGGGTTGTTAGCTCAATGTGGGGAGAAAAACATTTCAATAACGGAGGAAGTTTGAAACAATGATATTATTTTTCTTGTTTTTACACAGTCTCCCAAGAATATAAACATTAATGCGATTTAATCATAATAATAACTAGCGATCCGCCCCGGCTTCGCACGGCTGCAATGTGGATACATAAACGTTTTTTTAAGGTGGTAAAAATCATCAAATAAAGTCCTTCCTCTCTGGGTGGGGTGGAAGCGACTGTAAGACTTTTACTGACTAAAAAACCACCCTGTTCCTTCTGTTGCCCTTTACGTTCCGGGGCCAGGGTATCCTGTTAAGACGTCCCGCAACCCCGGCTGGATACATAAACCAATAGAATCACTCTATCTATTGATGAAAACCCGTTGTGTAGTTTATAAGCTCTAAGCTCACAAACGGCGGAAAGCGACTTTGTTTTATACTATGTAGAGATACGATATACCATGGGTGGCCAAATTATTAGGGACAGCGCTCATAGAAATGTATTATCTAGTTGAAACATTATTTTTAAACAAAGTAATAGATTTATACGGGGTTTTCTTTATTTGATGTTATTACTGATATTAATATTATGTTTTGATGTGAAAAAATTGTAGAGCTGGTACCTTTTTTTTGAAAAGTGATGTGACTTTCTCTTTTAGTTGATTTTTGTTGAAAATTACTCTTATTGTAGCAGTGTAAAAAAAAAATCAGATTGACATTGCAAGTTTATTTCAGCTAACCGTAGTCAGAACGTGAGTAATGTTTCATATAGTGGTACTATTTTTAACCGACTTCTAAAAAAGGAGGAGGTTCTCAATTCGGATGTTTGTATTTTTTTTTTTTTGTTTTTTTTTTTTTTAGGTTTGTTCGCGCTTAACTCCGTCGCTTGCCAACCGATTTCAAAAATTCTTTTTTTGTTGGAAAGGTTTTACTTCCCAAATGGTCCCATGAAAATTTTATCGAAATCGGACAAAAATATGTCACTAAAAATTAACAAATAAAAATTTTTTTTGCAAAAAACAAATCCGACTTCAAAAAAAAGCACTAAAAAGTTAAAAATAATTCTATAACCTACCTATATTAATAAACCTAACCTAACCTACGATTAACCTATACTAAAATTTAACTTTTTGGAGTCGGTGCCAAGACCGAGGATATGGCACCGACTCCAAAAAGTTAAATTTTAGTATAGGTTAATCGTAGGTTAGGTTAGGTTTATTAATATAGGTAGGTTATAGAATTATTTTTAACTTTTTAGTGCTTTTTTTTGAAGTCGGTTTTGTTTTTTGCAAAAAAAAATTTTTTAATCTTAATACTTGAATTTTAATGTTATTAAAGTTATAACTTGAAAACCTCAAAATTACTTTTTTTCTAGTATGGGCAAGGTTTCAGACAAGTCTACAAGAAAAATTAGAGAAATAAAAACATTAATACTGCACTCTACACATGCCCAGAGAGGTATAGCAACAATTGCAAGTGTTTTAAGGTTTGTAGTTATTCCAATAAAAATGTAAACTGACCAGAACAATACTCTGGAGGTAGGCCGTGTGAAAAAATGTAACAGAAAAAGGATCATCACTCTTCGTACAGATCGAAAAATCAGAGACATCTGCCTTGAAAATCGTAAAACGGGTGTTGCCCGTTTGTCTACGATGATGAACGATGAAAGAAAAGGAGTTTTCGAAAGGACAGTACAAGCGCGGTTGGCCGAAGAGAACTTGATAGGTCGTCGGCCAATCAAGACACCACGCCTCACAGAGAACATGAAGAAGAGACGACTTCAATGGGCCAGACAACACCGAAATTTGTCTTTTGCAGGCTGGAGTCGGGTAAGAATATGTCTTTTAATAGAACAGCACGTGGTGTTTGTCACTGTATTGCGATTTTGTAATATTTTTTCAGGTATGCTTCCGATAAATCAATATTTCAGATTTTGCTCGACAAAATTTATTTTGTGCGACGACGCCCTGCGGTATAACTTCATACAGACTCTGCATGAACTGCCTTGTGGGGGGGCTAAACACCCAATAAGTACCATGGTGTGGTCTGTGACCTTTTGCATTTAAGGCGCCTATACATCGTTGTGACCGTCGAAGGGAACATGAGGCAGGACCAGTACCAACGACTTCTAGAAATTAAATAACGTATATTTTTTTTTCCAAAAATAAATAAATAGTTTTGCCTATAGACTTGATGTTTTTATTACCTCAATTAATAAATACTTTAAATAAAAATACCCGTGGGGCCTAAGACAACCCATTTCCCTGAAAAATTTAAACAAACTAGAAATTATTCAAATCTCGGCGCTGTCCTTAATAATTTGGCCACCCACTGTAATCCTTCCATAGACCCAAGTAACCAGTCCACATAAGCCACCCAAACCCAGTCTAATATGCTTTGTTCTCACGTCCTGCGTCAAGCAGAGATAATCGTCTGTTGGTGTCTTACCCAACTAGTGTAAAGTCTTTAAGAAGCTTCTGTGGCCCCTGGTATGCTCTCCAAGATTTCGGGAACCCATTATACGTATAAGGCTGTAAAAAATACTCTAATATGAGAAATCGATCTAAAGCCCTCTTCTTGTACAGCGAAGGTACATTGATGCATTGATTATCACGCTTACTCAAGGTGGATTAACTATTTCGAAATATGTAAATTATAAATTCAGGTTTCCTCACGGTGTTTTCCTTTCATCGATAATCATTGATGTCTAAGATAAACTTAGAGAATATACTTTCAAAAAAATAATAACAATATACCAGCCCATAAAATGTCAGACAGCATAATATTTTCTGTTACATTTCTACAATGGACTGTTATTTCCAATAAAATGTCGTGTATACAAAAAGGGACACCTTTGTACAACCCTTTGGGCAATATATTTAATTCAATATGTTCTCTCACTCGTACAGGCACCAGACAAAAAGAATATCGTATAGAGATCGTTCCGATCTAATAATCTAGACAAAAAGGTAGAAAAGACACATTTGAGGCAATATATTTTTTATTAATATTATATTGGCATAAGGCTATGACAGCATAAGTGGATATCAAGTTATGTGTCAGCCAAACAAAATGTAAAAGAAAATAATTCTTCTAAATAAATATTTCTCTTTGTTCCAGATAACTTTGAAGACAATTATGAAGCACTAAATCAAAAATCATCCAAGATGGAGTCGACAGAAGACGAATTTATGAGCATGTGCCTCAATCTAACAAACGAAGAGGTTTTACTCGGAGGATGCAACTACAGCAGCTATTACGATAGTGGAGAACTATTGGAGAAAGTCGTCTCACGGGTTGTCCCCATCTTCTTTGGCTTTATCGGAATTGTTGGATTAGTTGGCAATGCTTTAGTCGTTCTTGTCGTCGCAGCCAACCCTGGCATGAGATCTACTACAAACCTGCTCATCATCAACTTGGCTATCGCTGATTTGCTCTTCGTTATCTTCTGTGTACCTTTCACTGCTACTGATTACGTGATGCCACGGTGGCCCTTCGGGGACTGGTGGTGCAAGGTCGTTCAATACTTCATAGTTGTCACAGCTCATGCCTCAGTGTACACCCTCGTTCTCATGTCTCTGGACAGGTTTATGGCTGTGGTACATCCTATAGCCTCCATGTCTATCAGGACGGAAAAGAATGCTTTACTAGCTATAGCTTGCATTTGGGTTGTGATATTAACCACGGCTATTCCCGTGGGTATCTGTCACGGGGAGAGGGAGTATTCCTACTTCCACAGGAACCACTCATCCTGTGTGTTCCTCGAGGAGCACGGATACAGCAAGCTGGGTTTCCAGATGTCCTTCTTTTTGTCTTCATATGTGATTCCTTTAGCTTTGATTAGTGTGTTGTATATGTGTATGCTGACGAGGTTGTGGAAGAGTGCTCCGGGGGGGAGGGTGTCGGCGGAGAGCCGGAGGGGGAGGAAGAAGGTGACGAGGATGGTTGTGGTGGTCGTTGTGGTGTTCGCTGTCTGCTGGTGCCCAATACAGGTGAGCTATAAGTACTTCTTACATTTCTAATGACCAATTTGTTATTATCGCATGGTATCTATAATCCTAACTAATATTATAAATGCGAAAGTAAGTTTGTTTGTTTGTTTGTTACCACTTTTCGCCTAAGCCACTGAACCGATCATCCTGAAATTTTGCATATACGTTGCCAGGTGTACAGGAACAAGCATAGGGTACCTTTAATCCCGAAAAAAAGTACTGTTCCCGAGGGAAATCACAATAACGTCCTTATGACAGTAGATGGCGCCACGTGTCTATCGAATCATGATCGAATTTAAGTTTAAGCATCTAATTGTATTTTGTGAGTCTAGACTGTCGATAGACCAGCAAGTCAAGTCAAATAAACAACCTAGGAGTACGAAAGTTGTTTGCTTAATAATTTTTCACGCCCTAAACCGCTGAAGCGCATCCTGACATTTTGCATAAAGTGGCCTCCAGACGGACGGTGCGGTTGCGGCAAACCGCAGGCCGCGGCTCCAACCGCTGCAAAAACACACCACCGCGGTCACAGTGGCGGCCTGAAGTGCCATTAGCTGTGGTGTTTGTGTTACAATCGGACGTCAGTCAATATGGCTAACCGTAACGTTGTCTTATTACTCTCATTAGCCCTCTCAGAAGATGAGAAGAAAGGTAGGAAAAAACCGTTTAATTAAACACTTGAGGTGTGAGGTACCTAAATTATCATTAGCATCGCATATTACTGTTAGGAATAGAGAAGTGGGATTAAATACCGGTCAAGCCCCGGCTGACTTACCGGTAAGCCAGAAAAATAGAAAATCAATTGTGTCTCACTATGTGGGACTTGAGTAATTAAATTATTAAACTTATTTCTATTACATCTTCCATATTTGGCGTCATTTTACAAAGCAGTACACGCGGCCCGTTGTTAAAATTTGCAAATAACGCGGCCGCCACAACATTCCGCGTTTGTCTGTGACCCACTTTATATACGTTGTCAGGGATACAGAAAAACTGCGTGACTGACACTGACATCACTGTGTCGTCAGTGACACTGACAGGTGTATTTTATTTTTATTTTTATTTAAGGTGTAAACGCATTCATAGAGGATGTATGGAAGAATGAAGGCGAACTTATAACAATTTCATCTAGAATGGCGTCGGGTGTAAAAAGTGTGCAGCAGCCTTAAGGTTAATTCACACATATCAGTGAAGTCACAGTTCCAGCACAGTTCCGACACCGTCCCATAACAGTGATACAGTGATGCGGCAGTGACTCAATTCACACATGTCAGTGAAGTCACACTTCCGGCCACATGTCTGCCAAGTTTCGTTATGGTATCCATTTATTAAGACGAAAAAAATTAAAATGGGTGCATGAATCATGGCCGGGCAAGGCAATTAGGAGAGACTGAAGGACAATGATTGACAATATACATTTAATTACAGATAAAAGTAAATATTTTGAATATTTTAGAATTTTTCAAAACCGTTTCAAGATTCTTCTGCAGAAACTAGAAAAGTTTTTGATGCAGCGGCGTCCGTGATCCGGTAAAAAATATTGTTGTTGCTGATCACGTCCGTGATTGCCGGCGCAGGAACTGACACTGAAAGCACTGTGTCGTCGCTGTCACTGATTGGTGTGAATGCCTTCATAGAGAATGTATGAAAGAATAATTATCACGGTGATGGTCCTGTGCCGGAACTGTGGCTTCACTGATGTGTATGAATCAGCCTTTACACGGTGACGGTGTTGTGCCGGGACTGTAATTTACTGATATGTATGAATCAAGCTTTACACGGTGACGGTGCTGTGCCGGGACTGTGATTTTACTGATATGTATGAATCAAGCTTTAAGAGTGTTTGGTCCCATAGAAATATTGTCATGACATGATGATAAACTTCGGAGATATGGAACGGAACTCCTCATAGGATCACAGCATAACTGTCGTAACAAGTGAAATTGCTTTGTTTATACGTGTAGTCGATGACTGACTGAAGGAAGAGGGGGAGGAGGTACGTCAACGTAACCCCTCTCCTACCACTTTCCAAAATTAAATATATCGTTTGAAAGGGTTTTTTTATAAGGATTTCAAACATTAACGACAAGCGCCAAAAAGGTGAAAAATAAAAATCTTTAATTTTTTGGTAGTTCGATAGTTTGACTGTTTTTAGGATTCCGCACATGGGAAAAATGGATTCTTATAGGATCACTTTGTTGTTCGTCTGTAAAGACCATGTTTTGAAAAAATCAAAATTCTAAGTTAACGCAATCTAAATTCAAGGCCGTTCGTGCTCTGTTTATGGTGCATATTTTGACGCTCGCAAGGGAATCAAAACCGTTCACCTAGAATTTGGCAAGGAGCAAGGCCAAGTAGAAGTAGCACAAGTAAAGGAAAAATCCGAAAACCGTAAATTCATCACCAAATAATTACTTTTTTGAGAAAGTAATAATAATTATTATCACTAACCGTGACCTATGTCGCTGCATGTAGACAACAGTTTTCCAACGGCAAAGTTAAGTCTGTCCCTCAGTACTGTTTATATTTTCGTTCGAGGTATGTTCGGTGTGTTTTTATTAGGGTAGGTTACTTTTTTATATTTTAAAATATCTCGCAGTTCCAACTCAGGCAAAAGCTCATTGCGAGCCCGAGCAAAAATTACTGCTCAATCCCAGGAATCTCCCGTTCATGCCGCATTAAGAAGGCAAGCACAAGCGAAGCGACAAGCAGCTTTGAGAGCTGATGAGATATTTTCTTAAGCCAGGAAAGACTGGAGAGCCAAGCCGCCCGCACGCCAAGCTTCTCAGAGAGCGACTGAGACGCCCTTCCAAACGCAATTGCTTTTGGAGGAACAAGCCAAAAGCCAGAGAGCTGTAAAGAGCAACTGAGACGCCTGTTCAAACACAACTTCGTCTCAGAGAACAAGATCAGCCATTACAGCGACAGAAACTCCAGAACAGTCGCAGGCGAGAGGGACCTCTCTTGCAGAAATGCAAACTAAACGTCGACGGACTTTTATGAGTCACAGTTGGTCCGTATTTAATAATTCTGGATCTGGCCGAACAACAAGCCCAGTACAACCCGAATTGGTTGTCAAATTCTAAACTAACGCGGGCGAAGCCGCGGGTAACAGCTAGTAACATTATAAAGATGAAAAGATTTTTGTTTGTTTATTGAAAAAATCGAGCCAGATTCATGAGAAATAATAAAGGATATATAACATCACGCTATGACTTGCGGGAATGTACAGTAACCAAAGACGCACATAACGTGGGTGAAAAAACTACGCGCGAAGTAGTGAAGTCGCGAACAGAAGCTAGTTAGAAATAATTGTATAATTCGAGTATATTTGGTATACATTATAACGAAGGCTCAAAATTAAGGAACAAAACTTTGTTTTACGGATATATAATAGAAAAATAAGAACGAAAAAAAAAATTGAGTATTTTTTTATTTTTTATTTTTTTATCTCTAATTTTCTTGTTTTACTCACGTACAATAACTTGCACTTACCATGTTATCTCTTAACCACCTTTAGTCGACTGTTAGAGAATACCCATTAAGTCCGCATTTGTACATACTTTTGCCGCAAAAAGTTTAAATAAAAAAACGAAGAAAAGAAGTATCTGATACATCGTATACTCTCTTCTCAGTTCTGTTATCTACAATGGAATGTATTTTATCTGCAATTAGTACGGAATAACGAGCAATTTATTTCTCCACTTTATTAATTCCTTTAGCTTTATCAAGAAAAATCGCTTTATAGACTGAAGCATCATTCTCTTCCTTCCATAATTTAACTTAATTGCCAATTAAACGGGTTCTCCGAAATGATTATTATCTTAAATAGAAACGAATCGTCTTACAGGGATAGGCTATTACGATTCGGCTCATTTTAATTGGCTTGTTGAAAATATTCTTTTCATTGAATTTACTATAAATATTATTCAACAAACTCAAAGGATCGTTTGTATATTTTATAATGAAATATTGATAGTCTGTAACTATCTAAAAAACGTCAGATTTCCAATTACCAATTCTAAACAAAATTTTCATATAAACTCTAATCAGCAGTTCTATTCCGTAAATAACTACCACGATAATAAAAGGACCATGGACAGTTTTGTGTGAATCCCGGGCCCAGTTTTCAACATTGCTCAACATTGATAAAACCCATGTCATATGAAAAGAGTGTACTTCATATCATTTTACGGCAACTAAGTTCAAATATAAACCTCATTTTTCAACATTGTCCTACAGTAATAAAAACCATTTGATTTGAAAGCTCTTAGGGTGTAGGTAGGTACCTACTTCATTTCATGGTATAGCAGCTTAGTTTAAATCCAGCGCGAAATGGCACTAGAGTTTTTTTTTTGCCGACCGATGCTATAGGCGAATAACTCACTTTAACTAAATCCATCGAGGGATATTTTTACAGAATAGCACTGAAATTGTATTAATTTATGTTTGCCACGAAAAACAAATCCTGAAAAATCTCGGTAGAAAGTACCAAGCTCAAGTAGCAAAGCTTTTTGCCCCAAGTAATAAAATTCCTCTGACCCGCTCAAAGGAATGCCTAAAATTAAATTAGGTACCGGTCGTGGACGGGAGTACATTCAAGCCGGATTTCGGGCTAACGTTTAGTATAAGTAAAGGCCTTGTAGTTGGTCTTATTATTATCTTTATTACATAACTTCTTTATTATCTGGTTAAAAAGATATATATTAAGTATTTGGGTGAAGGAAAAAGATATATACTTAAAAGGGAAAGGTCACTCGCTCACTCACTCATCAGGAAATATCGACAACCGATGGACGTATGTCAGGATGGTGATTTATAGTTGGTAGACAGAAAGGGTTTTCCAAAATTCACCCCATAAGGGGATGAAACGGGGATCCAAAGTTTGTATGGAGAAATCAACTTTGACGCGGACGAAGTCGCGGGCAGAAGTTAGTTTTTAATATGTAACCTTTATGCAACAAAAGTAAAAAGGCGGACTTAATGCCTTAGGCATTCTCTACCAGTCAACCAAAGGTAGTGAAGAGATAACAAAGCAGGTGCAAATAATTGTACATGAGAAATAATCAACTCTGAGATTTTAGAATCATTAAAAACAAATATCTAAATAAGTTTAAACGTACACAAGTACATAAACTCACATATACGATATACATACTCATAAATACATAATTGTTTTATAATAAGAATAGAAAGGATGGTTATGATAAAACTCTTACTCATTGTTCTGAAAATAAATCCGCAACTTCCGCTTGAAAATATATCGACTGGTGGCTGTCCTGATATCAAGAGGAAGAGCATTCCAAAGAAGTATGGCCTGAATATGAAAGGAGGAATGAATGAAATCAGAAGTATGAGAAGGACAGTAAAGTAGAAGATTATTAGAAGAACGTAACGCCGCTACGCGCGCGCGCGCTTCTTACTCTGTATAATAACTTCTTTTTATGACCTTCAAACCTAAAAAGTAACGTTTATTATTCTAGTAATTACACAAGGATAAATCCGTGCTGCAGAGCTCGTTTTACTTTGGTTAGGTACAATTTCAAAGGTCAAACCGTTTGCGTATAATTAGCTAACCATAATTTTAAGTTTGTAAAATCACCATTTTCCTTAAATAACGTCGGATCACATTTCTTCGGATCATGAAACCTGAATAAAACTTAAAGGTCAACCACTTCACAGTAAAACAACCCATGAGAATAATCAAGTAATTAAAAAGGGTAAACGTACGATTACCCTTAATTTAGTCGCTAAGCGATGACGTCAGCATATAACGTTGGAACTAACTTAATTAGACGAACAATAGGGTCAAAGGCTTTACCCAACAGATGTTTAGGTTAGGGAGGTTCTGTTCTAACGAATTTGTATTCCTTTGAACTTGTATAAGGGCTAAATAGTTTTAGATTTCCGGGATCATATGACAGATTCCATAAATATTAATCTGCCTAGCCTAATTATTCATAAAACAAAATTAGGCAATAAACAATTAAAATTACACACATACATAACATACATAAACTCACGAAATTTCTCATGGGGGTAGGCAGAAACCACAGAACGTCACCTGTTACGATCCTTACGAACGAACGATCCTTTTGTATGAACGTAGATGAGGCGAAAGGAGTATTCCTTTCGCCTCATCTACGTTCATACATCTCGTCTTAAAAGCACGCCGGTTACGAGTTGCGGAGTACTCGTAACCGGCGGCGTGCTTGTGACCTTTCTGAAGAACCTCACCATTAGGGTCAGTGTAGGTCTTCCTAAGGCGACCCCTCCCTGCGTTGCCACTCACCTCTGCCATATAAATACCTTTACCAAACAAACCAATACCACCTACCTACCTAACAATCAAAATTCTTAGTCAAAATTGAAAAAAAAAACGCTATTACAGCACTAGTGCAGTAATGTAATATAAAAGCACGAGTGTGTAAAACACCGCATTGTGAACCTAAAGCAGTGCAAGAAGAGCAACTTGTATTGAAGAAATCTTAATAATATTTCGTATTATATTTCGTGATAAGTCTTAAGACATTAATACTTCTGCTAAGCGTCTTAATGTTGTTGGATTACGTTAACTAAGAGCGATTACTTCGTCATGAGGTATTAAGTACTAATCCGATTTTCTTTTTTCGCGTGTTAGTCCATCCACCTTCTCTGGGTACCCTCGAGATTTTGCTAGCAATATGTCACTGTTTTACCAAATTGATTCATTTTGATTGACAGGAGCAGAAATAAAGGTACCTACGGCCGACATTGAATGATTCACTTTTACGTTTTTATTATGATTCAATTTGGTTGAACCGTGTAATATTGCCATTACAGTTAATATCCGAATGGCTTTAGTAATGTTTGTTTTATTATATTAACTAGCTGACCCGCCACGACTTCGTTCGCGTGGTATCCTACCACTACCCAACCGATACCCCTACCCCTATCCTACCGATACCCCCATCTCTACACTATCGATACCGTACCCATACCTTACTCTACCCCAACCCTACCCAAACCCTACACTACCCCTACCCTACCCTACACTACACTTACTCCTACCCTACCCTACCAATACCCTACCCCTACCCCTACCCTACCCTACCCTACCAATACCTTACCCCTACCCTATCGTACCCTACCCTACCCCTACCCATAAAACAAAAAAAAAAGATAAAAAGTATCCTATGTCCGTCTCCTGGTTCTAAGCTACCTCCTCACCAATTTTCAGCCAAATCGGTTTTGCCGTTCTTGAGTTATAAATAAATAGTGTAACTAACACGACTTTCTTTAAGTATATAGATGTTGTGTTTTTTTTCGCCCGTGTTAAGTTACGTTTTTGGTGACTGCTCGGCTCCCGTGGGTCGTAGCGTGATGTTATATAGTTTATACTATTCCTCATGAACCTGGCTATTATATACAAAAATAAATATTTTTTTTCAATCCGACTGGTAGTTTCAGAGATAAGCGCGTTAAAACCAACAAACAAAAAAAAACTCCTCAACTTTATTATTTCAGTATAGATTAATTGTTTTTGCACACTTCATAGCGTTGTACCAAACACTATTTTATTACACACTAGTATGTGTAATCCGACCATGCAATCACAGCAAATGTGGTTTTGCTCGACGCCAAAGCATTTAATTTAAGCATTCACAAAGCTCGCAATTGAAATGTTCTGCGTTTTAGGCGCGTTTGCTAACACTAACACATTTAGATGTAAGTCTATATAGTATGTATTGTTCTCATTTATTTTCTACATAGAATAAAACAACAAAGACAGTTTTTGGTGAATGTAGGTAGGTACAGTAGCGGTCATAGGTGGAGTAGCAATCTACAAAGCAAATCGATTGACACTTTGGTTAAACTTACGACCTTTCGACGTCATATGCGAATTTTGAGGTGTACGTAGGTACTGTGTTATTACGTTTAAAAGTGCCTTATAATGGCCTAATTAAATAAATGATTTGACTTTGACTTTAACTTTGAATACATCACTTATACACACAGATGTAGGTATGGCCTGTACCCCGTGTTCACAGCAATTCAAACCTTAGCATGCTACTGCACCGGGGTTGCGGGACGTGCCGGGGTTGCGGGACGTCTTAACAGGATACCGTGGCCCCGGAACGTAAAGGGCAACAGAAGGAACAGGGTGGTTTTTTAGTCAGTAAAAGTCTGACAGTCCCTTCCGCCCCACCCAGGGCGGAAGGAGTCATTTGATGATTTTTACCACCTAAAAAAAAAAAAAGCATGCTACTGCACTTATGACCGCTACTGTACATATCTACAACTAACTTTTGCCGGCGACTTCGTCCGCGTAAATGTCGGTTATCGCGGACACAGGCGAAGTCGAGGAATAAAAAGTAGTCTATGTCCTTTCTTGGGATTCAAACTTACCCCATACCAAATTTCATCAAAATCGGTTCAGTGGTTTAATCTTGAAAGCGGAACAAACAGACAGACGCAATTACTTTCGCATTTATAATAATAGTATGGATGGGACAGTATTCAAAGCCTAAAATAAAATCATTACCATTCTGACGTGGGTTAGTTCATTTTGACAGAACTAACCCAGTTATACATTACTATGACGTGTATTATGTAATATTATAGGGACCTACTGAGCCTTTTTTGGGCAAATTCACTTATGACCCTGTTTAAATATTTATACGAGCTCAGGTAGCTAGCTACTTGTATAGGTACAAGTAGCTAGCTTTTAGCACATGAGTAGAATAAACTTTTAGGTCCTGGATTTATTTCTTGGCAATAACGCTCCTAGACGAAATGTGTTTGGGTAATATAATATTCTTACGACCGAATTTCGGCCACTACGGTCAATCTAAATGAAGATTAGCCAAGTACAGATGCACTGACTCTCTTAGTTCGATGGGACGGCAATGCGACAGGACTGTAGTGAGATCAGACGCAGTACTAAGGCTTTACGTGCATTCCAAAGCACGAGGGTCTTACACCGCCAACTTCCAAACTCCAGATTGCTACTGCGATATTCCTATTTAATTACTTAATTGAATGGATGGATTTGATGGATTGGATGAGTGAAAGACGATTAACAAAAGGTATTTATATGGCAGAGGTGAGTGGCAACGCAGGGAGGGGTCGCTCTAGGAAGACCTACACTGACCTTATTGGTGAGGTTCTTCAGAAAGGTCAGGTGCGGAGTACTCGTAACCGGCGTGCTTGTATGTCGAGATGTATGAACGTAGATGAGGCGAAAGGATTATGTAAGGATCGTAGCAGGTGGCGTTCTGTGGTTTCCACCTACCCCCATGGGAAAAAGGCGTGAGTTTATGTATGTGTGTATGTAATTACTTAATTATTATTACTAGCACAACCACGCACAAAAGATCTCTTCAGTATTATTATATCTATACTTATTATTATAAAGAGGAAAGATTTGAATGTTTGTTTGCATTAGGCTCCGAAACTACTGAACCAATTTAAAAAATTATTTCACTGTTGGGAAACTTCACTATGCCTGGGTGACATCTCTATATACCTAAAGTATATTAAAGAAAGTCGTGTTAGTTACACTATTTATAACTCAAGAAGGGCAAAACCGATTTGGCTGAAAATTGGTGGGGAGGTAGCTTAAAACCAGGAGACGGACATAGGATTTTCTATTTTTTAGGGTGTTATAAAATCGATTATTGACAATTCGAGGTTATTACAATTACAACAAAGTTACGATTACCTAAACAATTACTTAATTGTGTAAACTAAATTAATCAATTACTTACTGGGGATGTCCCATTTATAATCCATGTAACTGTTTTGAGACAAATAAACATTTTTCATTTTCATTTTTTTCACATAAGTAAAAAAATACTAGGGTGTCATAAAATCAAGGATATCTATTCGGGTTTTAAAAGTCGGTCTCATGGGTAGGGTATCGATATTGTAGAGGTGGGGGTATCGGTAGGATAGGGATAGGGGTATCGGTATTGTAGAGGTGGGGGTATCGGTAGGATAGGGATAGGGGTATCGGTTGGGTAGGGAAAGGATACTACGCGGGCGAAGTCGTGGCGGGTCAGCTAGTTATAGTACTTATATAAGTAGTTCTATACAATTAGATGTTAGAATAGTATATATTATTACAAGTTTTAATGATAAGATGGTAATCACCTTCCACCATCTTCTGTTCCAGATAATCCTGCTAGTGAAGGCGCTGGACAAGTACAACATCACGTACTTCACGGTGACCGCGCAGATAGTGTCACACGTGCTGGCGTATATGAACAGCTGCGTCAACCCCGTGCTGTACGCCTTCCTCTCCGAGAACTTCAGGGTCGCGTTTAGAAAGGTGAGAGGTTTATTGAGTAAGCAAGTCACCCTCTTCCATTTTATCAGTGTCATACAAACATTAATCAGGCAGGGACCATAGTATCAGGAAACAAGACCACTTGTTTTTAGTCTATTCTGTCCCACTCCTGGGTATAAGCGTTCCTCCGCTCCTTCCATCATTCCCGTTTCCGTGCCTCATCCCTCCAGTTTTGGAGGGATCCGTCCAGTTCGGCGCAGTGTGGGAAGGCTGGGACATGAGGCGAACTGGAACGAGGTCATTGTGGTTATCTTTAGGGGAGGCTATGTCTAGCAGTGGACGTCGTTTGGCTGATATGATGATGATGACGTTCAGTTCGTCTACCAGATCACTTAAGCCACACAAACCCATAGTCCTATTCTTTGTTTCCATCCTGCAAGAGTTCTGCTCTAACCAGGGTTGGTCGGTCGGTCGGTTGGTGTTTCATTTTATCTTTAAGCTGTCTAAGTGGCCTTTGCTAGTCGGCTCCGGCTCTTCGTACGCTTTTCAAAGGTTCGGGACCAGACCTAGGTTTTCGAGTAACACCAGAAACTATCGCTTTAGTACTGGGTTTAGAGTTAGATGCAGAAGACGGTCGTCTTGGAAACATTCATGTGTAATCCTGTATCAAATGATCCACAATACAAAATATTGTAAAGCTTTTATTTTAAAAGGGTAAGTATAGAGTTTCTAGCCTATTATTCTCAATACGAAACTAACTTTTAGAAGGGGCAACTAAATTTAATTCTTTTTCTTGTACTTATATGACGTTCAAAAATTCCTTTTAATGGTCTTGTCGAAATAAATGGTTTGTCTTTGACTTTTCTTGTAACAAAAAAATAGGACTGAAAATCACTTAACTGAATATTATTAAGATAATAACTGATCTATAGATACGTACTTTCTGTTTTATCGAGCGATCAGCTTCACAAGCCATTAAACTCGATCACTTTTTGAATATTAACGACGCGCGTGAACTGAATACATATAATGAGTGAATTATTAAATTAAAATATTTCATTACGAGTGCGCCGTTTTTTATTCTCCGTTATATTCATTAGTCGGTGGAAGAGTTTTATATACTTACTAATGCTAGGAATTATGAGCAATGCCATGTAGTAAAATGTGTCATATAATCTAGGATGATAAAAATGTTGACAATAATTATAATGGACTAGCTTTTACCTGCGACTTCCTCTGCGTAAAATTCAAAATTAAACATTAAACATAAATTATCGTACGGGAACACATAAATGGGATAAGAAGTAGCTTAATGTGCTATTCTAGACTATAATCTACCTCTGTGCTAAATTACATCCAGACTCGTTCAGCCATTCTGGCGTGAAGTAACAAACATCTATCCAAACTTTCGTATTATTTATAACTAGCTTCTGCCCGCGACTTCGTACGCGGATCCTGTTGCTTATGCCAGCGACAACGGGGTCGTCAAAATCGAAAATCTGAAACGTCTGATGTAGAATTCTAAGGCCCGGGGACGGGAAAACAATGGGATGAGCGAGACGATTGGAGTCGTTCCAGATCTTTAATTTTTGTATGTCAACAGGAAATTCCCATCATGGTCTGTTGCGGTTCTGCATTAGGTATTCATTTTCTAAAATAAATTATAGCCTATATGTTGCCCAGACTTAATACCCATACAATAAAAAACTTTTCTTCCCGTTACTCCGCAGCGGATCCCAAGGGTACACTGAATTAACAATAATATTGCAAATAACTATTTGGGGTTTTTCCTTCAGGAGCTAATATATAAAGACCGGAAGCGTTGCTGACCTTTGAAAAAGCAACATAAAGTTGGCCATGAGAAAAACAGCCGGTTGTCGGGTCAACACCAGCGGCGTCCGCCCTTGTGACTGTTGCTAAGACGTTATTCCTATATATGTTATAGTGTAGCTAGGCTCTTGGAATTTCACAACGCGTGTGCCAGATCTTCAATTTTTATACGTCAACAGAGAATGCTCATCAGGGTGAACAACTTTTGCTAAGACGTCATTCCTGTATATGTTATAGTGTAGCTGGGCTTTTGGAGTTTCACAACAGGTGTTCCAGATCTTCAATTTTTATACGTCAACAGAGAGTGCTCATCAAGCTGAACAACTTTTGCTAAGACGTCATTCCTGTATATGTTAGAGTGTAGCTGGGCTCTTGGAGTTCCACAACAGGTGTTCCAGATCTTCAATTTTTATACGCCAGCAGAGAGTGCTCATCAGGCTGAACAACTGTTGCTAAGACGTCATTCCTGTATATATTATAGTGTAGCTGGGCTCTTGGAGTTCCACATCAGCTGTTCCAGATCTTCAAATTTTATACGACAACAGAGAGTGCTCATCAGGCTGAACAACTTTTGCTAAGACGTCATTCCTTTATATGTTATAGTGTAGCTGGGCTCTTGGAGTTCCACATCAGCTGTTCCAGATCTTCAAATTTTATACGACAACAGAGAGTGCTCATCAGGCTGAACAACTCTTGCTACGACGTCATTCCTATATATGTTACAGTGTAGCTGGGCTCTTGGAGTTCCACATCAGGTGTTCCAGATCTTCAAATTTATTCTCTTTGCAGAAAATGCTCATCACGTGAAACAATTTTTGCTATGGTACCATTTTTGTATCTCTTATAGTTTAGCTGGTCTGTTGCGGTTCTGCATCAGGTGTTCAAGTTTCCAAGATAAATTATAGCCTATATGTTGCCCAGACTTAATACCTATACAACAAAAAAAAAATCATTCAAATCCGTCAAGTAGTTCCGAAGATTAGCGTGTACAAACAAACAGACAAAAAGACAAACAGACAAACAGACAGAATTTTTTTTTTTGGTTTCGTGCTCTATTACTGTTTCTAAACCCCCCTCAATTATTTTTTTTTTAATATATTCAATGTACAGACACACTTTTTTTACTGTTTTATATTATATGTATATAGATAGTGTAGCTGGGCTCTCGGAGTTTCACAACAGGTGTTCCAGATCTACAATCTTTATACGTCAACAGAGAGTGCTCATCAGGCTGAACAACTCTTGCTAAGACGTCATTCCTATATATGTTATAGTGTAGCTGGACTCTTGGAGTTCCCCATCAGCTGTTCCAGATCTTTAAATTTTATACGACAACAGAGAGTGCTCATCAGGCTAAACAACTCTTGCTAAGACGTCATTCCTATATATGTTAGTGTAGCTGAGCTCTTGGAGTTTCACATCAGCTGTTCCAGATCTTCAAATTTTATACGACAACAGAGAGTATTCATCAGGCTGAACAACTCTTGCTAAGACGTCATTCCTATATATGTTATAGTGTAGCTGGGCTCTTGGAGTTCCACATCAGCTGTTCCAGATCTTCAAATTTTATAGGACAGCAGAGAGTGCTCATCAGGATGAACAACTCATGCTAAGACGTCATTCCTATATATGTTATAGTGTAGCTGAGCTCTTGGAGTTCCCTATCAGCTGTTCCAGATCTTCAAATTTTATACGACAACAGAGAGTGCTCATCAGGCTGAACAACTCTTACTAAGACGTAGTTCCTAATGTTATAGTATAGCTGGGCTTTTGGAGTTCCACATCAGCTGTTCCAGATCTTCAAATTTTATACGACAACAGGGAGTACTCATCAGGCTGAACAACTCTTCCTAAGACGTCATTCCTATATTTGTTATAGTGTAGCTGGGCTCTTGGAGTTCCACATCAGGTGTTCCAGATCTTCAAATTTATTCTCTTTGCAGAAAATGCTCATCACGTGAAACAATTTTTGCTATGGTACCATTTTTGTATCTCTTAAAGTTTAGCTGGTCTGTTGCGGTTCTGCATCAGGTGTTCAAGTTGCCAAGATAAATTATAGCCTAAATGTTGCCCAGACTTAATATCTATACAACAAAAAAAAAACATTCAAATCCGTCAAGTAGTTCCGAAGATTAGCGTGTACAAACAAACAGACAAAAAGACAAACAGACAAACAGACAGAATTTTTTTTTTGGTTTCGTGCTCTATTACTGTTTCTAAACCCCCCTCAATTATTTTTTTTTTAATATATTCAATGTACAGACACAGTTTTTTTACTGTTTTATTATATGTATATAGAATATAGATAGTAGTCAGATTCGGTGCAAAGAAAAAGCAGTATAGGTAAATGGGGGATTATACTCCGTGATTTTTAATCCGTTGTAAATCTTTCAGGGGGTCAATGTACTCATGAATATGAACAACTTTTATTAAGGGACATAGTACGAAATGTGAAAAAAAAAAACAGCTGATCCATACAATTTGATCGTAATGTAGTACATTATTGTATGGATCAGCTGTTTTTGTTCTTCACATTTCGTACTATGTCCCTTAATAAAACTTGTTCATATTCATGAGTACATTCACCCCCTTAAAGATTTACAACGAGTTAAAATTCACGGTGTAGATCCCACAGATACCCAGTGCGAGGGCGGTGCTCCCGATCAGACGATGGCCTATTTACTGCATTGCCCAAGGTGTACCTGCACTTTGGAGGACATTAAAAACACCTCTGATGCCACGATAAAAGTGGCCACGTACTAGTGCCAAGTGCTACAAAAAATAATAAATAATGTCGAGCCAAAAACGCAAAAAAAAAACAGGTCTCTTGTATGGGGAACACCTTTCATGTTTTACTTTTATATATTTGTTGATATAGTGGCAATAGAAATACACATTCTATGAAAATTTCAACTCTAGCTATTACGGTTCATGAGCTATTCGGCTCGCGACGGAGTCTGGTAATAGGGTCCCGATTTTTTTTTTGTTGATGCAGGTTTGGGAAATCTTAATAGACGCCCAGACTGTCTCATTATTGGAACAGTCTGGGCAGTGCCAGACTCTTACCGGCTAAAACCACACTCCTGCCTTGGCCTGAGCCCCACACAAGTTTTTCAGGATTTTATAGGCTGTATTTTCTTTATTTCCTTTAATTTGTGTTTCATTAATAGGGTCCCGTTAGCACCCTTCAAATACGGAACTCTAAAAACGGGATTTACTTAATATCGATTCGAAAAGAGGAAGCGGGGTCTTGGGTTCGATTCCCAGGTCGGGCAAAGTGGTATTGAGTTTTTCCATCAGGATTTTCTCAGTAGCAGCCTCGGAGTCTGGATTTGTGCCCGGTTGATGGCAATAGGCTCGCCCCCTATTACATGGGACTTAAACATAACTGGCGAGATGTGGGTGTACTATAACACTAACAACAACAACATATTACGTACACTGGCGGACAAAATAGATGGGCCTTTTATTAGGCACTGGGCTGGGAGACATGTGCTTACAGACGTACATACACATACATACATAAACTCACGCCTTTTTCCCATGGGGGCAGGCAGAAACCACAGAACGCCACCTGCTACGATCCTTACATACCTACTCCTTACTCAGACGTACATGTGCAAAAGTAATTGTTTTATTTGTGATGTCTTTTTTGTTTGTAATTTATTTTTCACTAACAATAGGTTAAGGCAATACTAACACATTATGGATCCTGTAATCCGAAATAAAGAATTATTATTATTGTTATTATAATACGTACACCTCTGCCTAACCCTTCGGGGATTACAGGCGTGATATTGTTATGTGTAAGAGCAGGAAGCGCAAAAAACACTCAGGCGAACCACGTCGTGGGCGTAACTTAGTAATGTTATATGAGCAACAAGAGTCAAGCTGGGGTGACTGACAAGGACATCGGCTGACGCCAGCTTGTTATTGGGGTATAAATATTGATGGGGGGGAAACAGGCGGTTATTTATGAAACATGTTACGTATCATAATGTCAGGCAGTTCGTTAGAAGGTTAAGAGAAAAATGTGTGCGTGACCCCTTAATAAACCTGGTTTAAAGTTAATGCTAAACCCCCGAAAGTTAATACTGGTGTTACTGTTACTTAATTAATTAAAGAGGGATAGAAAGTTAGAGGCAGTTCGAAACTAGTCAGGTGTTTTATTTTATTACTGATTAGTTGATAAATTGGTCAAACGCAAGTAAAAGTATAAATGGGTAACCAGTTAACCACCCAACTTATTCTGTTAGTTGTTTTTTTTTTTCTACACATAACAAAGCATCACGCCTGTAAATCTCGAAGGGTTCGGCAGAGGTGTACGATTAATACACCCACATTTCGCCAGTTATGTTTATTGCTTGTTTTAGTTTCTATTGTAACGGAATAAGTTTTTACCTACAGAAATGTTATGTAAAAGTTTTTAGTATTTTGTTTAAACGCACTAATTTCCGGATTTACCAGTCGGAACAGAAAAAATACTTTGTACAAGTTTGCCAGATTCATAAGGAATAGTATAGGGTATATTATAACATCACGCTACGACTTATAGGAGCGGAGCAGTAAACATAGACGTAAATTAACTCGTGTGAAAAAACCACACGGGCGCCGGACGAAGTCGCGGCCGAAGCTAGTCTCATAATAATCATTAATGGATAAGTACAAATCCGAGAGATTTAAAAGTTCGCTGTTTTTGACAAAAATCCGATAAAACCCGAAACGAAATAATACCACGATTTAATTAAAAAATCTTTTCTACTAAGCTTTTATCTCTAAGCGCCAGGATTATTATTAAAACGTCTAGGTGGGATAAAATTATACTATATTACCTTATAGTCTGTTACAATTTTGGCTGGCATGACTTTTATACGTCTGAAGCGGAATGACGAACAGCTGACGCTTCAACGTTTATTGGAACCGCAAGAAAACTTATTTTCTTTTATAAAAATACGCATCTCTTATGTTCTGGGAAAAAAACTGTATTATTATGCAAGCTTTGTAGTTTGACTGTTGTTATTTAATATAAATAATACCAGCCTATTATTGCTGGGCAAATACCTCTTCTTATAGACAGAAGACACAAGCATTGATCACCACGCTTGCTCAAGGCGGATTAGCGAGATTTATATTAATTTTCAAGTCTAAGTTTCTTCACGATTTTTTTCGTAAACGATCAAAACTTAGAAAGTACAATTTTATTATGAATTGAAAAGATCAAATTGGTACTTGCCCATGCTCAGTTGAGAACTCAACCCTGGGCAAGAGAGGCGAGCACCTTAACCATTAGACTATCCTAAACAAACGTAAAAACGCATACAGAATAAAAACGCAATGCTTTCCCAATAAAGCCACCGGCACTACCCCGATCCGGGAGTCTCCCTCAGCAAAAACACGGTAGCCATATCGATACCGGAACCTCGTAAGGAATCTAATACTTTTATTGCTACATTCTCAGATCATTTCCTCACAACATGAGAAGAAAATATCCTATAACATAAATAGCCCTTCCATCCTTTATCCGATACAACCCCGAGACAGGTACAGAGATAGATACAGAAGTTCCATTTTACAGTGTGGACACAAAAATGGTTAAATATATTTTGTTTTTTTGCTATGGTCATTCTAGATGACCATTCTTTATCGTGTGGGCAGTAAGATCTTACGACCCCACATACTTTAGTGTCAGAGTTTCTAAACCGCCTCAAGGGCCTCTGACATGGTTTGAGAGGGACAGTATAATAGGCAGATATAAGTCCAGGTTTCCTCACGATGTTTTTCTTCACCGATGTCAGTGATGCCCAATAAACTTTACATATTATGAAATGTCTTGTTATTCTAGATAGTTGTATTTTTTTTGCCATCAGTCACCGTCATACGACCTCGAATTAATCCGATTAATTATATCTGGGTGTTCTCATCTGGCTAACGAAGACTACTTGCATAGACACAACCCTTTAGCCAGAATTATCCACCAGCAGCTTACTCTGAAAACTTTTGTGCCCTTTTGTGGAAGTGCCATACTAAACGTATGTGCCCGACCTAGTTCTTGAAAATGGCAATCACACATTGTATTGAGATCGAGTTGGACTTCTTTTATTCCTATTACATGCCTTACCTTAATCTGATTGGTCGTTAGCCATAAAACCCGCAAGCAATATTACCCCCACATCTTCAATTGCACGCAGTTTCCTGTCGTGGTTGGAAAATGTCCTTATAATTCCTTATTATTTTAACAGAGGGACATTACGGAAATTACAGCCTTTTTGGGCGAAATGCAATGGTTTTTAAATTGGTGTTTATGGCGGTTTTGTGTCCTCTTCCCAAGAAATCCTACCTTTTTTTCATGATTTTTTTTAATGGGATTAAGAGAAAATTGTTGAGGTTTGTTTTAACGAAAAAAAAAATGAAGTGTATATAATAGTTATGGCATTAGTGTTCATTGAAAGCGTAGGTTTTTTTAATACTTATCCAGAAAACTAGATTTGGCCGACTTCGTTTTCTTTTTTTTTCACTCACTGCACTTTAAGAATTTCACCTGTAGGTATTTACATACATACATACATAATCTCACGCCTTTTTCCCATGGGGGTAGGCAAAAACCTAATATTAACCTAAATTAATATTTAGTTACATGTAAACTCACCATGAACAACGAAACCCTATCACTACCTGTAGGCCATAATATAAATATTTGTTCCGTGCAGGAAACAACAATGTAGCGGCCGCTACATGCAGCGCTGCACCCAATTGTAGGCGTATCTTAACAATAGCGTCAACCGTATCGTGTGTTAGCAAATTTTGTTTTATTTTTTGGCAAAATACATAAATAGGGCGATTAACACACGGCACCGCGTACCGCCGCGGTAGGCGGTGAAGCGGCGGCGGTACGTGTGAAAGGCAACGACGGATTTCATAGAGGCCGCGCGCGGTGCCGTGTTTTAATCGCCTTACACTACTGAAGTCGCTATTTCGAATGAAATCATTTTCTATTTCTCTTTTAATATCTAGAGAATACTCTTGTAACTTTCCAGATTTCAATGACTATACGTAGGTACGCTTTAAAACAGTATTTACGGAAAGCAAAGCCGATTACAGAACAAGAAAATAAATGTCTATTTCGAATTCTTAAGTAGCCCAACATAATGTTGTTTATTGAATTAACTTAGTCAAAATGGAAAAGTGTGTACTTGTTTATGTTCAACTAGCTTTTGCCCGCGACTTCGTCCGCGTATATGTCGGTTATCGCGGACGCAGACGAAGTCGAAGTCGAATAAAAAGTAGCCTATGTCCTTTGTTGGGGTTCACACTTACCCTGTACCAAATTTCACACAAATCGGTTCAGAGGTTTAGGCGTGAAGAAAAGACAGACAGACAGACAGACAGACAGAAAGACAGACAGATAGACTTTCGCATTTATAATATTAGTTAGGATGAATATTGAATTCAAGTAAATTGTACTTGGAAATTAACACAAACCAACCACACTTTTATTGGAAGACTATAACTTTTGCTCTCGAATTTATTTGCGTAAATATCGGTTATCGCGGACGTAAAGTCGCTATCGCCTATGTTGGTTTTCGCGAAAATAGTCTACTTATGTTGGTTTTCTCGGAAATCGTGAAGAAACTTGAACTTATAATTAGTATGTCACTATGTCTGAATCTCCAATCCACCTTAAGCAAGCGTAGTGATAAATGTTCGTGTCTTCTCTGTATGAGGAGAGGGCTTTGCCTTGCAATGGGACAATAATAGGCTGGTATTATTATTATTACCGATTTTGACGGAACTTTTACTGTCTAATGTTATTAAGAGTACCTGAAGGCTTTTATTTAAAAAAAAATAGTGTTCCATGCATAAAAATAAATAGGTACCTATATATAAGTCGCGGGCATAAGATTGCCATTGAATAAAAAATTCTATAATGGCTCTTTTGTTCCTTATTAACCCCTTAACTATGATAAAACCATGAATATGGGCGTGAATTAATTCCGCAGCTCCTCGCCGTCAGAACTTGTTTCAACGCGTCGTGAATTAAGTAAGCTTGCACATGCTGTGACCCAATTCATCTTGTGTGTCCTCACTGAGGAGACGAGCTTAGCGGCATATAAAACCCGCGCGACGCCGCAGCGTAAAAAGTTTTTCTTAAGACACTTTTCGTGTGACTTTGTTGGTTTTTACGACGCGACGTCGGCGTCGGTACACTTAGGGTTAACTCGCACTGAGAAGTGACGTGACGCGACCCCGAGTACTCTGTTTAGTTTTTACAATATCGAACTTAGTTACTAGACGTTAAGAGGAAATACAGCTGGTCTTTTCTTCATAGATGCGCTCTTGCCTGTTTTCTTTCTATTCTTATTTCAACTTTCGGACTAACTGACCGACTCCTTGACAATTCAAAAGTGCCTGACATCATCATCTGCCTAGCCTTTTCCCAACTATGTTGGGGTCGGCTTCCAGTCTAACCGGATGCAGCTGAGTACCAGTATTCAAAAGTGCCTGTAAATGGTTTAATTAAAATAAATGCTTTGACTATGTAACAGAGAGATAGTTGTATTTAGCTAGTAGCAGCTTAGTGTAGCACGAAACAAAACAGTGGTAATATAGCAGAACGTGTAACTAAGAAACTAATCACGGTTTTTCTTGTGTTCCGTTTTCCTTATTAGGTGCAATTACTGGTGTTTATTGCGACCGAACAGCGTAAGGAAAAGCTCACGTTTCAGCCCTTAATCAACTTTCACTCGGGTAATTGAAAAAATACCCGAAACCTCTCACTACTAACTTTGTACTGCGACCCTGAACAACGTTCTAAGGTTTATCTTAACGCGAATTATTTGATCACTTGTCATGATGGCCCAGTGGTTATAGGCGCCCGCCTTTCATGCTTGAGGTTGTGGGTTCAAAACCGGGCAAGTACCAATGAGACGTTTTCAATTTACATGTACACACAGCGAAACAGATAGGCATGCAGGGTCGTCAGATATAGTTGAAGTTTTCTTAGAAACCGATGGATGTGTTTGGCTGAAACTTAACTTAATGAACTCTTTATTATCTACGTTCGAAACTGCATACCTATCTTTTTTGCTGACTGTACTTTCTAAAGTTTATCTTGGACATCACTAACATCGGTGAAGGAAAACTTCGTGAGGAAATCTGGACTTGTAATTAATATAAGTCTGGAATCGTCAATCTGCCTTGAGCAAGCGTGGTGATCAATGCTCATGCCTTCTCTGTATGAGAAGAGGCCTTTTCCCTACAGTGGGACAGTAAAAGGCTGGTATTATTATTATTTATTATTATGACAACCTCCTGAAATCCTAACAAATTGTCTAACGCATATCAAAAGTTGTGATTGGCTGACCGAATTAACAGTTGTCTATCAAATCACATGATTGAAATGTTTTGAGAATGAGTAAATTTACGTTTGTACTTCCGACGTGACTGACCTCTAGTCGGCCATCTCAGTTATAATCACGAATCCAGACTCCGAGGCTGTTACTGAAAAAATTCCTGATTCAATTACACTTTGCTCGACCTGGGAATCGAACCCAAGACCTCATGCTCAGCAGTCGTACTTTGCTACCACTAGAACAACGAGATAGTCCACTATTCAAGGCAGTATAATTTACTTACTTAAAATTAATCCTAACTAATATTATAAATGCGAAAGTAACTCTGTCTGTCTGTCTGTCTTTCTGTCTGTCTGTCTGTCTTTTCTTCACGCCTAAACTACTGAACCGATTTGTGTGAAATTTGGTACAGGGTAAGTGTGAACCCCAACAAAGGACTTTTTATTCGACTTCGACTTCGTCTGCGTCCGCGATAACCGACATATACGCGGACGAAGTCGCGGGCAAAAGCTAGTTTAAATATATAATACACAGAAAATGCCACACTTAAAAAAAAAAACAAAGTTCTTACCACTTTTTAAACACATTCTATAGCATTGAAATCGTTCAATCAATAGAGGTTAAGTAAAGGTTACCGCGGCCACCTGACAGATGGGTGACCGATCGTATTTGATACATCATACTTTGATTGAGTGTTATTTGCCAAGTTTTTTGTGAATGTAAAGAAGCGTTGACCTTTATAGTAGTTCGTTGGCCGTTGGTGTTTTGATGTCGCCATTTAGATTTAATAATAATAATAATATATTTATTTGCTAGAAACACGGTACAAGGTTGGTATATTATAGGGTACAGTTTATCATGTCTCGCCGACACACCAGCATGCAAATTGAACAGTAAATTAAATTAAATCTATACTTTTAAAGCATTATCATCAATTAATAAAATAAACAAAGAATAACACATTACCAAAATAAAATCAATATTTATTTTTAATATAAACAATTACAAACAATTACTATATATAACAATTACTTATGCTTGCTTACTTGCTTGTGTCGTGATGGCTCAGTGGTTAAGGCGCCCGCCTCTCATGCATGAGGTTGTGGGTTCAAATCCGGGCAAGTACCAATGTACTTTCTAAAGTTTATCTTGGACATCACTGGCATCGGTGAAGGAAAACATCGTGAGGAAACCTGGACTTACTGTTCCATTCAAACCATGTCAGAGGCCCTTGAGGCGGTTTAGAAACTCTGACACTAGGGTGTGTGGGGTCGTAAGACCTTACTGCCCACACGATAAAGAAGAAAGAAGACTTATGCTTGAACTTTAATGCCAGGCCAAGAGAAAAAAAAATAGATATAAAAGGAAACTTTAGCTCAAAACGGAAATACTTTGACAAGAACTTCCAACAAACCTTTTTTTCCGTGACAATATATTTTTGCTCGAAATAATAATATTACTTTAGTTTTCAAGAAAAGTTTAGAAGTGTTTTTTTTTCGTTTTGAACCATAGTTTCCATACACAGGTAAAATATTTTTACAATACTATCACTGACTCCCTTTTCATTCATCACACAATCCATCCATATTTTCTTTCTTCTCCATCCAACCACATTCATATTCATATCTCTCTTGGTCACATGCGTTTCATCCCGCCTCTTCACATGGCCATACCACAAACGATTCCCTCAAATTACTAAGAAATAAATAATCCAACCAATTCCAAACTTCTAACAGTTTATTTAATAAAACACAAACAATTACAAGAATATTTATCGGATGCTGATCACTCATCTCCGCAAGATTAAAGGGAATTCGGTTCAATTCGATCTTGTATTCTGGCATTATGCCAGTTGCCAGTGCTAGTTCATAATGCGAGTTGTTGAATGCCAGTTAAACTGGCAGCGTTTACGTTAAGTGCCAATTGCGGGTAGTTCGAAGTTTTACTGTCTATAAAGTTCGATGAAGTTCTGATTGATTAAGTACTAATTAAATAAAGTAATATTGGGATGTAATGGATGGCCTGGAGATGGACGGCGTCGACGTGAAAGCTAACAAAAGTACAAAGGCGGCCTCAATGTCTTTGGCATTTTCTACCAGCCAACCAAAGATGGTGGGGTTGAATGATGAATGAAATTAAATGAATGAAGATGACCTGAATGCGTACCATAAGGGCTGCTTCGAAGTGAAGCAATGTCTTGGGCAAAAACCTCCCGTCTTTGCCCAGCAATATGGCCTAGCAGGCTGGACGAAATGGAGCATGAGGTCTTGGGCTGGATTCCCAGGTTGGGTAAAGTGTTAAGTATTTGGTTTTTCCATCACAAAATTTTCCAGTAGCAGCCTCGAAGTTTTGATTTGTGCCCGGTTGATGGCAATAGGCTCGCCCCCTATTACATAGGACTTAAACATAACTGGCGAAATGTGGTTGTACTAATGGGTACACCTCTGCCTAACCCTTCGGGAATTACAAGCGTGATTTTAAATTAAAAAGCCTTTATCTTACTTGATCAACATCACTATTTCAAAATTGCAAAACATTTATTAACTCTATTCATCACTGTACTAAGTACATATACCTCTTTTGACAGAGAGCTATCATGTATTTCTAGTATATTAAAAGGCTTTGTTTGAACTTTCGTCCAAATAATATCACTCAGTAAGAAAACTCCGAGAAATTTCACTCTAAAGAAATATTTACTCGCTTAATCAAACGAAATGAGAAATGTGTTAAAACAACCGTTTTATACCTAGTGTCAATGTACCATGTGTACTTTACGTGTCAGAGTTATAAAACATCGACCAAAAACCTAAATTACAGTCTTCAGAAGCAAAGCCTTCTTGAGCAAGCATAACGTGGTGATCAAAGCTAGTGCCTTCTCTGTATGAGAAGAGGACTTTGCCCTGCAGAAGAACAATAAGGCTGATATTATTATTAGATTTATTTATGACTAGCGTTTGCCCACGACTTCGTCTGCGTGAGTGTTATGGATCCGATTTTTTTGTTTTAAATATAGCCTAGTATGTTATTCGCTGGTAGTGTAGTGAAAGAATTTTTAAATCGGTTCAGTAGTTTTTGAGTTTATCGATTACAAACAAAAATACAAAAAACTTTTCTCTATTTGATATTACTAGCTTTTGCCCGCGACTTCGCGTATATGTCGGTTATCGCGGACGCAGACGAAGTCGAAGTCGAATAAAAAGTAGCCTATGTCCTTTGTTGGGGTTCACACTTACCTACCCTGTACCAAATTTCACACAAATCGGTTCAGTAGTTTAGGCGTGAAGAAAAGACAGACAGACAGACAGACAGAAAGACAGACAGACAGACAGAGTTACTTTCGCATTTATAATATTAGTTAGGATTATTATTTACGAAATGTAGGTGTACTACACACATCTGTCCATCCCTTCTTGGAATAAAGGCGTGATGTTTTGTTATGAAAGTAATGATTGATTCCAAGTGCAAATAAATCTCCACAAAAACCTTTCATGTAAAATAATAGTTTCATAAACAAACAGTCCGTTGATCAAAAAACTTTATTAATAACCTTTCGCTGTGTTTTTGTAAAAGTTCGCCATGTCTTGTATGTCTAGAATATTTATCTTAGAGATAAACTACTATAACGTGGCGCGCCCCTCCATATTACTATTTCAATAATGATGAGTAATTAATGACGCCGCTAGTCGAGGAACAATGACACGCTGATTTATTTTTGTTTCGAGAGACGTCTCAGTACGCACACATGCGTTGTGAGTCTTGTAAATACTTTAACAAATACTTTCAAACGTTTTGAATTGTGGAGGGGCACGCCAAGTTATCGTAGTTTATCTCTACTGACGTATAGGTCGGAGAATATTCATACCTGAATCATAGAGATTATTGACCGTTATGAGGAACTAATGAACTCCATTTTTTTGTAAAATTTATATATGGTTTTCATGGTTAAAATCGTTTACATCGTACGGCATTTAATACGAACTTTCAAGTCCTTGTTTTTCCAATTGAATGAACCATTTGGTTGAATGAAACTTCCTACGTAATAAGCAGGATAGGTCTTGAAAGTTATCGGTGAACATTTTCATAACAGCACACTTTTTATTTCGGAATAATGTACCTACGTTTCCCATGGGATAATAATTAATTATATTAATGTTGACGTAGACAAAGTCGCTTGCTGATGCTAGTTTAGAATAGAATAGAATATTATTTATTTATTTTTATATTGTTTATGTATATTATATGGCATTTTATAGTAAGTATGTAGAATTTAATTATTTTGTACTTGTGTAGGTACAATTCATTTTAATATGTAAAATATTTGAGTACTTTTTTTTAAAATCTCTAATTTTGTTGTTTTACTCTCGTACAATAACTTGCACCTACCATGTTATCTCTTCACCACCTTTGGTCGACTGTTAGAGAATGTTTATGGCATTAAGTCCGCCTTTGTACTTTTGTTGCAAAAAGTTTATATAAATAATTTTTTTTCAGAAATATGGTATGTTTATAGCGGTGTTCATAATATTGTATAGAGCGACATGTCAAATCGTTTTAACGGTATGCATTATTTTTCATAACTAGTTTCTGCCCGCAGCGTTGTCCACGTTGAAGTCAAGTATACTATGAAACTTACATACCCTATGATAACCGGTATAATGTAGCTTTCTATCAGTAATAGTTTTTTTGTAATCGGACCAGCATTTTTAGAGATTGCCTCTTACAAACATACAATTTTACGTCTTTATAATTTTAATATGGATTCATTAAGTTTTTAAGAGAGTTTTACATTTATTACATTTAAAATAATATTTTTATAGCATCATAAAAATCATTAAGTAAGTACTCACCGAAACGTTACAGCTGGTAAAAAATACGAACCGTTTTTGGATAAATGGAAATCGGCCACGACATAAATCTAGTCGGGATTTAAAACTTTTAGGAACGTGGGTGTTAAATACATAGAAACTTCGAAATTACTTTATTACAATTCAGTTGAAATATAATATTTTGTATCACATGTGTGTATTTTCAGGATTATGCGTAGGCTTTCAGGTTTAAATTAGAGCGTGGGTACGTGAAATTGGCCATTATGGAGTCTTTTGTTATACATATATTTATTCGTAGAAACTTCAGTAATTATTCGTTTTTACCAAGTATAAACCTACATAAACTTTTGTGCTTGATTTTTAATCTTAATATTATTTGTTTGCATTCGCATGTTGCCAACGTGCTATAGAGCTCAGTATACTTGTTGTTAAATTAACAGATCGTGTTCGAAAACAAAGATCATTGACGTGGCATTCTTTTTACTTGACTAGACTAGCGGCTTCATTAATTATTCATTATTATAAGTATGACGCTGCACTGACATACCTACTCTATGAAAATGACACGTGCATTGTCTTGCGCGGTTGGCTAGTTATGATTAGTTGACCAACAAATCTGCCTGCTACTGAAGACGTGTACTTACAACTACATACAAACTCTTTCTTAAGGATGTTACTGCACACATTGAAATAGTAATTGGGTGGGGTACGCCATGTTATAGTAGTATATCTATTCTCTACCCTTTGCAATAATACTATTCTAAAAATAGTATCGAGAAAACTGATTGTTTGAAGAAACAAAAGACGGTAGCAAATCGAGTTTTTTTTTTTGTAGAGAAACAGCGAGAACTATATATAAAATAAAGATGAACTTCGCAAATGGTAGAACAAGTTCATTGAGCTAGAAGCGACGGTTGTTTCTGGAACTCAGTTGAGTAGAAACTGATCTATAGTCTATAGTAATATTATAGGGGGTAAAATAGTTTGTCTGTTTGTAAGAGATAATCTCTGGATGTACTGGTCCTATTCCATACAAATGAAGAAAATTGAAGTATCTGTTTGTCAAAATAACAACTTTTCACAAAGTAAATATGAGTGTTACACGGTACTTAGAGAAAAAAAAAGCCATTTTTCTGTCTGTCAGTTTGCACAGGCTAATCCCCGAAATGGCTGAACCGATTTTGAAGGGAGTTTTACTGGAAAGCTGAGGTTATAAGGATTAAGTTAGGCTACTACTGCCTATCTGACCTCCACAACCCAGTAACTAGATAATACGATACCCCTAGGTAAGACTGGTCGTCAGACTTTCGGGCTTCTGACGACTCGTAACGACTGTCAAAGATCCACGTATGACAGCCGGGACCAACGGCTTAACGTGCTTTCCGAGGCACGGAATGATGTCAGTAATGTCCAAGATAAACTTTAGAAAGTACATATGAATTGAAAAAATCACATTGGCACTTGCCCGGATTCGAACCCACAACCTCATGAGAGGCGGGCGCCTTAACCGCTAGGCCATCACGACACTGCCATCACTTCTTTTCTCATTAACAGAAAATGTTAACGAGAAAAGAAAATCGTTTTATCTTTTATTTACCTAATATTAATTGGCAACTTTATCATAGGATCGTTCAAAGTCTTTTGATCTAAAAAATACGGATCTTGTACTAAATTAGTTTCCCAACTCCCAACCTCATCAACGGATAGGTACTTAGATGGTTTAAAAAGATACAAAAGTAGACTAGACCCATTATTGGGAAGATTTGAGCCGGTCAGATGGGACAGAATTCTAGACTTGACTTGTTTTTTAATTTTCAATTTACTTTTATTTTTTTCCTTTTTAGTTAAAACTCCGCCATTTTTGTTATTTTTTAATTAAACTTGAATTTTTGTGACACTAGCGCTATCGAACATGACGTTTCATTTATGAAAATTGGTTGAGCCGTTAAGTAATTACGAGCACACATACAGGTCGAACACGTAACCCTCCTCTTGGAATTTGCCGCAGTCGGGTAAAAATTTAAAAAAAATCTTCTCATTTAATGTTTTTTTTTTCTATGTATGATTATTTTTCTTCTACCTACTTGAAAAATTATCCAGACCTAAATCCACAAAGCTACGACGGAAGTTTAAAAACTCACATCTGTTCCGTAATCCGAGTCCTGAACCGGCGCCATTTTTCACGCTAATAAAATATCGGAGGTTGTACCAAGATAGTTATGAGTTCACCAAGATGATGGGGGTTTGTTTGGGGTTGTCATGACATAAGAGAGAAAAAAAATGCGTTTATTGGCATTACAGCAAAATGGATAATGCTTTTAAAAACTATAAAAAACAGACAACAATCTTTATAATACTTAATGCCAAAAGGGCCACAGCTCAGCATAATGTCAGATAATGGTACAACACAAGGTGTACCATCTACGGTTACATATTAGAAAATCAAAACTTTTCTGAGCAAATTTCAAAAGAACAACGTAGGTACGGTCAGCACCAAAAGTCGATTAACATGATTACTTTTTAATTTTATTTAAATAGATACAAAATAACACAATGCACTGCTTCTCAGAATTTCAGGCAATAAGTAAGGGTTTATTCTATCTTAATTTTATATCCATTTTGTATTTCCTTTAATATAGTGCTCAATAATTACGATTTAAGCCACTTAAATGTTAATCGACTTTTGTTGCTGACTGTACAAATCAACAAAGTTTAAAATAACGATGGTCATTTGATCAAAAGTTCAGCTGACCAAAGTCTGGAATATCAATGTTTATATTATTTACTAGCTGTCCGCCGCGGTTACACCCGCGTCTTTGGTTACTACTCCGCTCCCGTAGGTCGTAGCGTGATGGTATATAGCCTATAGCCTTCCTCGATAACTAATCTATCTAACACTGAAAGAATTTTTCAAATCGGACCAGTAGTTCCAGAGATTAGCGCGTTCAAACAAACAAACAAACAAACAAACAAACACTGCAGCTAATTACGTGATGGGCAGCGGAGGAGTCCAAAAAAACACCAAAAGTTCCACTAAATGAATTTAATAAAGAAATTACAATTAATTCTTAATATTAGGTGAGTAAGTACTAAGTGGGCGTCCTAACGACCGATGTATGTGACGAAAGGCCCCGCGCCGAATCTGCTGGTTGGTTTTATTGGATGTCTCAAGTTGGGTTGCGCAATCCGTTCACAGTAACCGAATGTATGGTGATGACGTATCTGGGAGGCACTCACAGATATAACAAGCTTTATAATATTAGCATAGATTACACTATTGACCAAATCGTTTAAAGGTCAAATAGATTACTGGATAAATTATTAATGATCAAATGGATTAACTGAAAAAGGTAAAAATATTAATATTATTTTTACCTTTTTCAGTTAATCCATTTGATCATATTTTTGTTTTATAAACTATATTATTTGTAATTTATATAAGGAAAATAATTGTAAAAAATATGTTAAAATAAAGAATATGGATTGTATATTAATATTAGCGAATAGCGCCTGTCTTATACAGAAAGCCTTTTGCCATTTGATGTCACATACATTGGGATTCTAAAATTTTTCTAAATAAAACATTTGGTCATTTAAATTTTGTTATTTCGTTTATTGTTCTTTTGAAAGGTTACGGCTCTTTTATGACCCGGTTGACAGAAGTTATCGTACAAAGACCAAATAATTTTTAAATTACGGCCTTATCACCCACTTTTCATTTTATTTAGACATTTTATGAAAATTCAATGGGAGAACCCGTAAAAAAAATATAAAGTTTTGGTAAAAAAACTTTTTTAAATGTACTAAAACTGCAATTTTTACTTTAATCTAGTTGAATTTTAGTCAAATAAATATCGTTACACTCGTCCACTAATTCTGCGCGGTCAGTTAGCAGCTTCTACATGCTATGTCACTCGCACTGGCACGGCAGGTGAAAAAGTATTGTTGCGCTCACTTGCGCTCTCTACAGCGTGTAAAAATCACATAGAGGAGTTGCGTAACGCTTGCTGGCTTAGCGAACTGGAGTCCACCCACCATGCCTTGTGGTAGTTACAGAGGAAGTTACGTTCCACTGGTGAGGCCTCCATTAGATCAGGTCGAATAAAACTAATACAATAATAATAATTGCCCTGTCCCCGATGCCGGTGGGCTACTATTTTTATTATAAATGTAATATTTAATATGTATAGAAAATAATTTAATGGAATAATAATGAATTTTATTTCCTAATCACCTAATTCCTTAGGTACTAATAAATGAGCAAAAACGTTCTCTACGTGAACTATAAACTCTGTAAATAGAACTCTATGTCGTTTCTGTACGCCGTGAGTATGGTTTATTTCTTAGCTAATCACCCATAAAATATGATACAACACATAATATGCACTCACATAAAAAATAAACTTTTTTTTTTTTTTTTACCATCTTGTACAATCCCCACAGTAATGCAACACACCATTGCAAACTATACATATTTCTCTGTCTATCCAGCACTTTTTCATGTCTGTACGCCGTGGGTATGGTTTTCATACATTGGCGGGCCAATACCTTTGCTCGAGAAAGTTTTGATTTTTTAATATGTAACCCCATCTACGCAGCTGCATAATAATATGATTTGATCTACCTGGAAAGACGTAATTTGAGAGAAAAGAATGTTCATGTCAGCAAATGAACTATATTTGCCTTCTCTCCTGATGTGTACGTTTTATGGGATAACAAACAACCAAAATACGAATTAATTATATTTAATTTTAAGTAGTATAATTTTAAAAATTGTTTGATATAAATAAACATCATCATCTGCAGAATGTTCCCAACTACATATATTGGGTTCGGCTTCCAGTGTAACCAGATTCAGCTAAATTACCGAATTTCACATTAAGCGACTGCCTATTTGACCTCCGCAACCCCAGTTACTAGGTAACACGATACCCCTTGGTAATTCTGATTGTCAGACTATCAGCTACAGAATTTCAAAGTATTTCATCTAAAATTAACCCCTTGAGTTAATTAATTTATTTATTGTTCTCTATTCGACCTTTTAGCGCTTTGTCTCAACCCATTCTTCATTGTCTTAATTTCCATTTACAAGAAGCAATTAAAATCCTGTCATCTGAAACAATGCAGCCATCCTCAAATTGTACGCGTTAATAGTTGCTTTAGTTAATTGCACGTAACAGGCAAATAAATTGGTTAGCGTAAATAGGTCTTAGAATATTTTCATTGGGTTTTTGAATGTTTTTTTTGATAAATGGAAAGATCATATCTAAGGTTTAAGTAACAAAACTATTTTTAATTTTTTTATTTTCGCAATAGTTCAAAAGTTATTTCAAAATAAAAATTTACTTTTGAATCCAGTACCGGAAACACCCGAATAAACACGAGCGCGTTTGACGTCATAATAATAATAATGCCCGATGAAGTAACTAAACATTATGACGTCACAACTATGGTGCGCCGTCATTGCGCACCATAGTTTTTAGTCTCGTGATATTTTTTGAAATTTTAACAATTTTTAATTGATTACAATTAATTGAAAAAAGTTTTATTAAGTTTTTTGCATTGAATATCAATATTATTAATAACAAAGTTTTTTAATACATAAAAAAATCAATAGTTCTTTTTTTCAAATTCCCAATTACGTTTAAACACCTAAGGCCATGGGTCCAAGCACTCACCTTGTATTTCGACTGGTCGACTCTTCACATGACCAGGGAGCTGGTCATTTCTTGGGTCAAAGAACCTACTTTGCACTACAACGTGGCAATGCTGCCAGCCTTTTGGGCACTTGCCCTATTGACAGCGATGCGGACGAGTTTTTTGATGCTCTTTGAGGTTCTTCCTTTCTTTAAAATAAATTGTACACACTTTGTAATTGTAATATTTTTTATAAGTTTTGTATTTCGGTTAAATATTATTATACACTATGTAACAAAAACCCTGTCAGATCAGTGTTGCGGTTGATCAGTTTTTATGTTTTATTTTAATTTAATTACTTCTTCTTTCTTCTTTCACTGGGGAAAAATAATAATCTCAAATCCATTAAATGGTTACGTATATGTGTACGCAGTACGATGCCGAATAATACCCTTAAGGATCGGACAGGGTTTTTGTTACAGGCTGTGGAAATATTTGAATTACGTCACCAAATTCTTTATTTTTTTTATTTTTTAAAGATGTTACAAATAATAGATTTAAAAAGAATTAATTTACGTTATTATTGTTTACTGTTTATCTGAAAATAAAGACAAAACTTTATGTAGCCGTCTTAATGTAAACTATGACTTCTTAAACGTCTAACAGCATAATGAAAAACGACACCAATATTTCATTTTCAGCCCCCGTAAACTTCTGACGTTATTAAATAAATCCCCATTTGTTCGCAGGTAATGTACTGCCCGCCCCCCTATAATGACGGGATGTCGGGTCGCCCCCAGCCTACCAAAACCACCCGCACCGGGAACGGAAACTCCTGCCACGATATCGTCTGAGACTCAGTCAAGAATAGGTCGCGTTACCAAACCAAGGACCAAGCTACGGTAGTGTGAACGTGCCCTAATAACCCGAGAAATGGACTGTGAATAGAATATATCTTCGATGTACATATTTTTGTTAGTTGTAATAGATGTATATCTAAAATTGTTATGTAGAAAAATGTATTAATATTAGAATTGTAATATCATATTTTTTTATAGTAATTGTTCTTTTAAAATTTTTTGATGTCTCTGTCTCACTTCTATATTCCGAGCCCCAATATGGAAGTGAATAAGATTAATCGAAAAATAATGTAAATATTAAATAATTATGTTTACAATTTTTATCTAAAAATTTTACGTAATAAAATTTTAGTCAAACTAAAATATACGAATTAGATATTAAAAATTATTAGATAAAACATCGAATTATACGATAGATTATAAACAAATATATTTTAAATGTAAATAAAATTTTAAAAACTTTTTGTATTTAACGGAATACCTACATAGAAGTTGTAATCTTTTAGTGTAATTCATTATATAAACATTCAACTTTGTAACTAATAAAAATAATAGTTGAAAAAAACCTAGTTTGAAATTATAAAATGTTATAAATGTATGTAAATATTTACGTGAAAATTACATATATAAATGTTACGTTGTATTAATTTTAAGTGATTTCATGTAAAACGCTTTAAAGTAAGTTATTATTAATTAAATGTTTTGATAAAATGGGAGTTAATTTTGTTGCCCGGTAATCCTATTCATTCTCTATATTTATCGTTTCTGAGAATTTATCTTATAAACAACTAATATCTTTGGTGTAGACTAAAATGAACATCAAAGAAAGGAAATTAGTTGCTCAAAAGTTTGATAATAATATTAATATTATCAAAGTTAATTTAAGATTCATGAATAAGATATTACTTTCAATGACAAAGTATAGTCTTTGGCACAGAAATCACGTAGGTGTTGTAAAAGTCGACCGAGATGATAAGATAAGATAAGAATATAAATAGCAACAACCATGTTTTAACAGACGGCATACAAAAGTACTAAATACAACAGAGATGCTAAGTACAGTCGCGTTCATAAGTGCAGTAGCATGCTAAAGTTTAAATTGCTGGCTGAACACGGGGTACAGGCCATACCTACATCTGAGTGTATAAGTGATGTGTTCAAAGTTAAAGTCAAATAATTTATTTAATTAGGCCATTATATAAGGCACATTTGAACGTAATAACACAGTACCTACGTACACCTCAAAATTGGCACACGACGTTGAAAGGTCGTAAGTTTAACCAAAGTGTCAATCGATTTGCTTTGTAAATTGCTACTTCACTTATGACCGCTACTGTACATTAAGACAACCGTTTTTTACAACTAGCTTTTGCCACAGCTTTTGCTCGCGACTTCATCAGCCTCGGTTATCGCGGACGCAGACAAAGCCATGGAAAAAAAAGTAGCATAGTCCTTTCTTGGGATTCAAACTTAACCCTTAACAACATCAAAAATCAAAATCGGTTCAGTAGTTTAGTCGAGAAAGCATAACAGACAGACAGTTACTTTCGCATTTATAATATTAGTATGAATAAAGCGTTTACAGGACTTTTGAATTCAGTTCATCAGAAAGTTAAAGCTAGTTGCTCGTTCCAAAACGTAGGTAGGTCTCTATGAAGAAGAACGAGCTAGAAACTCTACGGACATACACAGTAACTTCGCAAAACGTCTTAAGACGCACCCTCCCCCCCAGCCCCCCTATAAAAAAAAACAGTGCAAATGCGCATTTCATATTTCACCAGGCGTTCAGCTGACCAATCACGGAAGAGCGTGTCCGAAAACATACAAACGTATCACGGCCTCTGTGAAAGCATTGTCCAGTAAAGATTTATAGTAGCAATAAATTAGTGTCCAGTAAAATACGACCTTATTTTACTACTCGTTAATTTATTACTATTAATGACTCACTAGGAAGTACTTAGTTAGTTTCACGGCTTTTCGTGTATAGGTACTTTTACAGGTGTAGTTTAGTACCGTAAAACGGGGTGAATAGAAAGGCAGGGGTGACAAAAAAAAAATCGCAAAAATAAAAATCCGTCTCAATAGACGGATCTTTGAAAGAGATTTTAACGTTAATATAATATAGTTTGTTGGCAAAAAAAGACTACTGTTTTTACTGAATTATAATTTACAAATTGGTCTCCTTGTTGGCGACAAACTTTATTAGTTTAACGTTAAAATCCCTTTCAAAGTTCCGTCTCGATTCACCCCTGCCTCTCTATTCACCCCGTTTTACCCGGTACTTTTATTACTTTTTACCTTGATAAAGAGGTGTTTTTCAAAGCTAAAATATATTTACTGCCTCGTCGAGCTAGTGGTCGCAAAGCGCGACTTCTGAGTAGGTATAAGGTCTTGGGTTCGATTCCTAGGTTGGGCAAAGTATTATTGGGTTTTCCATCAGGAATTTCTCAGTAGCAACCTCGGAGTCTGATCAACCTGATGGATCGACTGCGGCTGTTATTAGTTAGCTACGAGCTCCTCCAAACTAACAAAATTTGCACTATTATACAATACAATAATTTAGAGACAAAACTTCTCTAAAGAAACACTCTAAGTAGTTTAACCCTGAAAATCCGATTAAATTTATTTTTGTTTAATAGAAATTCAAATTCAATTAACTGTATAAAAGGATTCTTAATTTTTTTTTTTAAGCAATTGTAACAATTTATTTATTCTAAAACTTATTTAGTTTATAGCTGTTTTTTATTTACACTTAAACATAAAACCTTAAAGTAAATGTAAAATATGTACAATTTATAAAAAAAAAGGTTTTTTAATTGTTTTGAAATCAATAAATATTATTCATATTATTTATTTGCATTCCATAATGTGTATAATAGATGTTACATAATGCTTAAAGCTAAAGTACAGTTATGGACCCTATCAGGGCACAACAACATAGTATTATTAAACTAAAATTAAATTATAAATTACCTAAATTTAAAAAAAAAATTAGAAGGAAACTATTTATAATGTTACAATTATTGAGATCAATTTTAAATTATTATAACAATAAGTAAGGATATTATTAAAAAATCAAATAAGATAAACAATATGAAAGAAAGTAAGAAGAAAGAAAAGAAAAGCTTTTTATTCACATGAAAGTGACGCACAATACAAAATATTTTTTTTAACAGCCCGAAACAAGACAAGTTGGTACTTAATCTAAAAAACTGAATACATAATAAAAATTAAATGTCCTGAACGGAAATTTGCGCCACTACCGCGCGAAACATATGCATAATGCCGTGGCCCACACACGATGGCAAGAAACCACGGCGCTGGTTTTCAGCGTAGACCGACGCGTATACAAGTAACAATAATAAGTCAATTGAGTAACAATTTAATATTGCGATACGAAATCTATGGGGAATAGCGTCTTATATAAATACCCAATTCTTTCTTCAATGTCACAAGTCAGAATTGACATGGGTCAATTTGACACAACACAGGACAACATGACACTGACATTTTCCTCGTCTTTGGAGGCGATGTAAATATCAAAAGGAATCACTAAAAATGACACTTACGTTCTTAGCATCCAATAAGGACTCGAGCAATACAGGGTAAGTTTTTGAGATTGGGAAACACAGCATGACCAGTGGTGAAGGATCAAAGATTATAAGAAGGAAGTGAAAGCAAGAATTGCTTTATTCTTTACTATCTTCTGCCAGTTCTGCCCCCGGCTTCGCCCGCGTAAAAAGTTATTTTTCCAAGATGAAATTTTATTCAAATCCGATTTTAAATTATTGTCCCAAGGAAATATATATCCGGGATAAAAAGTATCCTATGTGTTATATCCAGGAAATGGTCTATCTATGTGCCAATTTTCATCCAAATCTGTTCAATGGTTTGAGTAACAAACTTCCAACCAAACATCTTCATTTATAATAATAGTAGGAATTGATTAAAATTATAAGAAAAAATGTATCATAGACGTTTAATAATAATCCTTACTAAATAGTGCTAAATACTAGCTTATGCCCGCGACTTCGTCCGCGCAAATGTCGGTTATCGCGGACGCAGACGAAGTCGAAGTCGAAGTCTAATAAAAAGTAGCCATGTCTTTCCCCGGGTCTTAAACTATCTCCATGCCAAATTTCATCAAAATCGGTTCAGTGGTTTAGGCGTGAAAGCGAGACAGACATCACAGACAGACAGACAGACAGACAGAGTTACTTTCGCATTTATAATATTAGTAAGGATAAGGATTATAAATGTAATAGTAGCTCTGTCTGTCTGTCTGTTACGCTTTCACGACTAAACCACTGAACCGATTTTAATGTTTGGGTAAGTTTGAATATCTCCAGTTAAAGAAATATCCACATTAAACTGAAAAGTTGAACCCAGTTTTGACCTACGACCTAACGATACAATCTACAAAACTGTCGAACTGAAGCCGATAAAATTTTACACCCCACATATATTTAATTAAAGTACCTACCTCCATATTGTCAAAAATGGCGCTTACCGCATGACTTTTGGAATACCGCCAAAAGCTGCATGAACAGTAAAAAATAACGACTTTGTATCGTTTGTTGCTGGAATTCAATGAACTGATTGTGTTTTGGTAATTTTTAGTTTGGAAAAGTTCAACTAGAATCCATTGGCCCAATTTTGGAAGCAATAAAAGTGCTTCCATGCAAGTGACGGTACACAAGTACCTACTACAGTCACAATAAGTTTTTGAAGTGACGTCACACAAGCTTTTCTAGCTGCGTTGAGCGAACTTTAGTAGAGGAAAAAGTTAAGGGCTCGCGTCACCGACATGCTAATTTTACCGTGTCACCGACATGCTAATGTGAAAAACCCAATAACACTATTTTCCCAACCTGGGAATTGAACCCAAGAGGACGCTCAGTACTCGCGCTTCCGGCCGTAAGTTCAATGGGGCAGATAATGGATGTAGTATAGATACATTAGGTGTCAGGAATTTCTCAGTAGCAGCCTCAGAGTCTTGATTTGTGCCCGGTTGATGGCAATAGGCTCGCCCCCTATTACATATGACTTAAAAATATAACAAGCGAAATGTAGGTTTACTAATGGGTACACCTCTGCCTAACCTTTCAGGGATAACAGGCGTGATGTTATGTAGGTACATTAGTCATTTTAAAAGCACTCACAACATTTAATATGAAGTGACACAATCGTGAACTAATTGCGTTATTAAGTGATTGTTATCGGAACGCCAATTAAATATTACAACACTTTCTTTTGTTTTATCGTCACCATGGAATCACAGAAAAAGTACAGGGTGAGTTCTTACACAAACACGCGATGTAGGTTGAATGGAAATGTCAAACAGTCAATTAATTTTTTTATTGAATCTGTGCAAATCTGACACACTGTATATCGGTCAGATTTAAAAGCAAAATTAATGTGACAGATTGGCAAGCCACTGTGATTAGTTGACTGAATTATTAACCACTGGCTTTTTCCCGCGGCTTCGTCCGCGTAAATGCGTATTACGAACGCAGTTGCGGAATAAAAAGAAGCTTATATCTTTTCTTGGGGTTCAAACTTACCCTGTACCAAATTACATCAGAATCGGTTCATTGGTTTAGTCGTGAAAGCGTAACAGACAAATAGACAGACATACAGAGTTCATTTCACATTTATAATATTAAAATAAGAAAGTAAATAAAATAATATAAAGTATGGACACACAATATATGGTAATCACAGCCAATCAATCAATCAGACACTACCGATAAATTGACATACTTTTTATTATCTGTCAAAACGCAATTCCTCCATTAATTTTATATGGAAATATTAATCTGTGACATCACTTTTTTTGCCAGCTCAATTTACTAACTAATTGTTGATTTCAAAGCAACTAAAAAAAGTAATTAATTAAAAGTGTAATTTTATAGGTAAATAAAAATTAATCGGGTTTCCAGGGCTTAAATAAAGTGTTGCTTTAGAGAAAGTTTGTCTTGGAAGTAAGGGTAATGGTGTCTGCTACCCAAGGACTTTCCACCGTATTCCTTCCTTCCTAAAAAGCTTCTAAAGCAAAGCAGCAAGGTTGGGGACGATCCACCCAAAGGGGGGCGCAGAGGCCGACAACAAAATATTTTTACTATCACCACTAGTAACCTAAAATTATACAGGGTAATTGAAAATATACCCGAAATCTTAAAAGGGATCATTGTACTCGTCATTATGAACAACTTTTACTATGGGACCAACCCTGAAATCATGAAAAAACAATCTACTAAAATGCTACACAACACGATCGTAATGTATGAAACAGCTGATTTTATTTTCATGATTTCAAGTTTGGTCCCATAGTAAAAGTTGTTCATAATGATATATATAATTATATAAAAAGATAACGTCTTGACGAGGGCACTGCCGTGCCCCCCGATATAATATTTTCAATTACCCTGTATAATCTGTGTAGGGGAGCGCGGATATTTTTTCTTTATAGAAAGAGAGCGTGTCAAAAATAAGTTAATAAAATATGAGCAGAGCAGGGCAACCCCTGCTCTTAAGTGAAGTTTACTCTATTCCTCAATATAAAAAGTTCAAATGTACGTTTGAAGGAAAAACCACCCTTGAAAAATCTGTAATGTTCACATTATGTCATTATACGACCGCTGCTTGTAAGTCAATCAAATAATACAAAAGCTATCCCGATAGTCAAGCCATAATAAAACTATAATTTGTACCATTACGGTCACTGCAGATAAAGAAACAATATGCTTGAGCGGTTTTCATATTAATAAGCTAGCAGCTTTTCACCGGTTTCACCCGCGTTCGGTTTCCTTTTTGGTTACTGCTTCGCTCCCGTAGTTCGTAGCGTAAAGCTATGTATACAGGGTGGCCAAGTTACCGACGTTCTTTTGATATAATTTTGGAAGCCTCTTTTCTTGGGCTTCCCAGAACATAAAAATCGTATATGGACATAAGTCACAATATCCCAGAACATGAACATAAAAATCGTATATCATATATACATATGTTCTACGATATTTTTTAGTTTAGGAGCTAGATATTTTTTTTTTTTGGGATATTCTTTCTTGCATCAGATTTTGTTGGTTTTCTCTTTTAGTGGCGCATTTTTTGGACATATTTTAATGTATAATTAATATTTTGTTCTATAAAAACAACCATTTGTCTTATCCTCACCCAAAATTACAAAAAAATAAAGGAAAAATGTTATTTCGAAAAATTCGTTTGATTTTCAGTTATTCAAAAGAAAACAGAAAAAGGGTGGAAATGGACTCAAAGTAGTTTCAAAATCTTCCACGGGCCCTCAGCTCTTCAAAACAATACAAATAACTAGTATTTTACAGGACATTATTCGGTGCAATTGGAGCTCGAACATGGTAAGGCGAAAATAAGCAATATTTTAGTATTTATGTTAAAGCTGATGAAACTACTTTGACTTTGACACGGGCCCAACTGTCATTATGCATTCTGCATACACATGACACGCCTAATCGCACAAAAAATCCTCGAGCAAATAATTACTAATATTATTATTTAACGATTACGATTATTTTATTTTGTTGTTTTACGCTCGTACAATAACTTGCACCTACCATGTTATCTCTTCACCTCCTTTGGTCGACTGTTAGAGGATGCCTATGGCATTAAGTTCGCCTTTATACTTTAGTTGCATAAAGTTTAAATAAATAAATTACTCTGTTAGTGCTGACCCCTAGACAAATTATTCAAGATAAAGCCTGTATTACACTGGTTTATAAAAATAGTGAATTTCTAAGCAATCGCGTGTCCGATATTTCCCGATAAGTTTGAAAATGAAGTAACGTTTCACAGTAATAAGTTCCCGGTTTCACATGCTATTATGTAATTTATTCTGAAGCTTTTTTTCTTGTTTGCAATTTACGTAGTGGTCGACACGTTTTTCGTGCAATGGTTTTATGTAATTACAACAACCTAAAGTGCACCTTGCTTCTTGTATTAAAACACTTTAAACACAGCATTATATCGGGTAACTGGTTATAGTAACCGATACTATACACGTTATTGTACTCATGATAACAAACAATTTTCTTAAGAAACAATTATTTTTTCAATTGCAAATTGCATGACCTCTATTATGGCACATTTTCATTAGTCGATAGGGCCCGCATGCGGCGAGTCCCCGCATGCGACATAACAACCAATGAAAGTTACAAGTCGTTACACCCCATGCGGGGATCCGCCGCGCATGCTTTTTACCGACCGTGATATCGACATGCGGGCCCTGTGGCATGCGTTCCAGAAATCTGTCGCACCCCGCATGCGGGCCCTATCGACTAGTAAAAATGAGCCATTACTCCGATAGAATACTTATTGAGTAACAAAAATAACGCACAATCAGCTGTAATTTAATTTCCTTTATTAATCGTACGACGCCCGAGGCCTGTACCCCCCAAGGGGTGCCCTTAGCCGCCAAGGGCACCCTCTAAGCCCTGGCTGGAGGCCTTCATTTATTAGGCACCACAGGAAAGTCCGCGAGATGCCAATCCGGAAATAAAGTATTATTACGCAAAGTCACACTCTGTTTGTTCCAGAAAAGTTACGAATTCTTTTCTTCCATCATCGTATTGTTTTCTATTGAGCAACAGCAGACGATTAATAGATGTGAAAAGACGTGAAAAATTCAATTAAATTGAAAGGTGAGAAGATGCCTGTGCATGGAGCGAGCAACATGTCAGAATGATTAATTGAACTTTGTAATACGAGTCCAAAAATCAATTAGTTTCGCTTCAGTCGTCCACAAAAATAAATTTCTTACATCAGGTAGGAGAAAATTAACTTTATAATTTTGTGCTAAGTCATTGTCGGGGATTAATTTTGTACTTGTGTGAGCGTAATTATTTTACGTTCTTAATGCCTTGAATTTTGTGTGTGAGTAGAATAACAATATATTGTTCTAACATAACATAATGCTTGTATTTTCTGAGGCAGGCAAGAGGTGTATACTTATACGTATAGTACTGTCGTAACCCCAAGACAAGACCTCTGTAGTAAACGCGACTGCTAAGCATAAGGTATTGGGTTTTGATTCCCAGGTCGGCAAAGTGTTGTTGGGTTTTTTCCATTAGGAATTTCTAGAAGATTTAGAAGAAAAATGACGCAAAAATGACGGGGTGTTATAAGTTTGGCGTATCTACAAGGGTATCTGTCTGTGGCATCGTAGCGCCTGAACAGATAAACCGATTTTGATTTTGTTTGAAAGGTGAATTAGTTGTAGTGTTCTTAGCTATATTTTATGAAAATCGGTCCAAGATAGCCGCCGCGCCGCGCCATCAGGGGATTTTTTAGGCCCCCACGCACAAGGCAGCCCAGGCTGCGGCAGCCAGTAAAACATAAAATATGACGTTGTATAGGAGCCCGCGCACTAGGCAATCATGAATTCCCGGCTGCGGCAGCCAATACAAAGCGCTTGTTTGCACGGCAGCCGGCTGGCTGCGCGCAGCCAGAACGTGTGTAGGCGAATGTATGTGACTGCGGTCAGTCTCCGCGCACTACTTGTAGCAGCCAGACGTATTTTGCGTTCAATGACTTTCGATACGATGATTGGCTGCTATAACTGGCTGCGCAAATATTCTGGCTGTCGCAGCCTGGCTGCGCCTAGTGCGCGGGGGCCCTAATGTTTGTATTTTTGTAATCAGTGAAGTTAGTTAGAAAAAACTACCAATTTTTTTCTTCAACTCGTTTGACAATTTATTCTAAATGTATTTTTGTTTTGAACTAATAGACCCTAAAATATTTAATTTACTCAGTGCGCAGTACACTCAGTACTACGTTAATATTTTTCTCCAAGAATCAAAGCTTGAAAGGTATTTATTTTCAGTTCATTACCAAGAAACATTTTGATAATTTGATGATTTGAGATCCCGGAGCTGCGACACTTACGTCATTTTACCATTTTTGAAATAATTAAAATTCGGACCTTTAAGGAGGTTGAAGTTAAGGCCTACAGAAAGTGTAATGTATGATTAAACTAGCTTCTGCCCGCGTAAATAAATAAAAACAAATAAAATAAGCCAGTCCTTTAAAAAACCGACCTTTTAAGTGGTTGGCTGAAGTTTAGGCCCACAGAAAATGTCTGACAATAATGTATGATGATAATAGCACTTATGACTTCGTCTGTGTAGTCTTCAGAATTACGCCAAAGTTATAAACTATTTCAGAACACAAGAACGGGATTAAAGTATTTAAATTATCCTATATGTTAGGTGGATCTATATTTTACGTTCAGCCATTTAAGCGTAACAAACATTCATCCATTCACTCCCACAAACTTTCGCAATTATAATATTCTGTAAAACATTCGCAAGAACCAGCCGTTACAAATGAACGTCAGTGAGTAAAATACCTTTTTATTAATTGAGAAATTTGCCCCGCATTGAAAGTAATACGCATAACTTAGAACGCGTAGTGGCGTTAAAACATCAGCTGGCATGACGTTAGCCTGGTGACTCCGGGTTCTTGGACTATGATACAAATACTTCACCTGTAAGCCCACGATACTGCTTTGTAACCCTGTCTGATAAGGTATAATTCATTAGGTGCCTACATCTACTTGTTTTTTATTTACCTAAATGGTTTTCCAAGAAGTTTAATCGACTAAATATTTTTTTTTCTCAGGTGAAAATGGTACAGATAAATTCATTTGTATCTCTTGACTGAGTTCTTAAAGTACTTTTCTAGTTACTGAATACACTTCAGTTGATTACCGACTGTAAAGGGTACCACCCACGTGTGAAGAAGGAAGATAATACCCTAGAAGGCCAATTCTACTAGAAGCCGGTTAAGTGCGAGTCGGACTTGCACACGAAGAGTTCCGCAAGATATAACAGTATTGCCATAATAGTATTACGCCATAAACGCAAAAAAACAGTTCTCTTGTAAGGGGAATCCCCTTTCATTTTTAACTTTTATTTATTTTTATTGTTTGCTCGTAGTAGCGGCAATAGAAATACACATTCTGTCACAATTGCAACTCTAGCTATTACGGTTCATGAGATTTAACTCGCTGACAGATGGACGGACAGCAAACATTCATGTATGAGAGGCGCGCACCTCAACCACTACGCATTTACGACAAAAATGTGTACGTAGGTAAATTAGAGGCATTCTTTCCAAAATGGAGACTGAGATTATAAAAATAATAGTTTAATTAAAAAACTAAAAAACACGCTTTTAGCACGCACTAAAAATTACAAATGGACTATTTTTTTCGTATTCCTGACAGCAAACCCTTTCATTTGATACCCATATCATGGGGGTGGATTTCAAACAGCCAGTCCGCCATCTTGGGGAGGCCGCCATATTGGATTTGTAATGACGTTTCTTAGCTAGTCATATATTGTCATCAGAACTCAAAGCGTGTGCAAAATTTCATCCTAATCGAAGACCGGGAAGTGGTTAAATTAAGATTCCAAGATTTTTTTACATACATAGTTAGTTAGTTACAAGCAGGGACCGGACAACCCCGCTTAAGAGTTAAGCCTTTTGACAGGGTAACCCGTACATGGGGTAACTCATATCGCAGTGTTACCTTTTGTTCGAGTTACATCTTCGAAACCCAGGGAAATGGTTAACACCTTTATTATGGTAACCACGTGAAGAGGTTAACCCTTTTAATGGCTTAAGCCTTTGAAGGGGTTAACCTCTTCAAAGGCTTAACCCTTTTAATGGCTTAAGCCTTTGAAGGGGTTAACCTCTTCAAAGGCTTAAGCCTTTGAAGGGGTAACCTTCACGAAAAGCTTTTATTCGTGTTACCCTGAATTACCCAATAAACTTGAGTTGTATGTAGGTGGGGGGATACCTGCACGTGCACCCGAGCGGCGCCTCATTGCCTTACCTACTATTCTTATTTAGTTACGAATTTATTTGACAACGACGAATTAACAAATATTAAACCTTACCTATACGGAATTTCACCATAAATTACATTTGCTTGTGTTATTTGATGCATCATATACAAAATACCTACCGGTGTACAGCATTTTCACAGAAATAATAGGTAACTAAATTATTTGCCTTTGCTATAATATTTAAGGAAATACGTACTACAACACGCACAAGAACTGTAAGGGCGATTGTGCACTACAAGGAATTTTACTGTCCGGCAGTCCGATATGGCACGCCATATAATGTATATACTAGTTTGTGCACTATACGTAATTTTACCGTCCGACATTTTACTTTTGCCCATTCCGGAACGGAACCAAGAAACTCATCGTTCAGAGCTAAACCACAGAATAGAGAGACCAGAATGAAAGCTTCCTATCCTAACAGTGTTCAAAATTTTTAATAATAATTAATAATAGTGGGTAGGTATGTATTATGATTAAATAAATAAATAGGTAGGCAGGTGGTACTTATGTACACACAGCAAAGCAGATAGGTATGCAGGGTCGTCAGATATAGTTGAAGTTTTCTTAGAAAACGATGGAAGTTTTCGAATGTAATTTAATTTAAAACGTAGATAATAAATAGTTCTTTATTTAGGTTAAGTTACAGTCAAAGACATCCATCGGTTTCTTAGAAAACTTCAACTATGTCTGACGACCCTGCATACCTATCTCCTTTGTTGACTGTACATAATTAATCATACTATGAAGTAGATATGTTACCGGCAATCTGTGTAATCCGGTATTCTATATAATACCTAGGCAATGTATAGAATACCTAAAACGGACAGGTAATGTATGAAATATATTATTTATTTTATACTTTGCCTAGGTAGGTATTCTATACAATACCGACAGCGCAGCCGGCAATGTGTATAAAAGAGCAGGAAAGTCCTGGTCGACGGAACCCCGCTGCGCGGGGCTCCTATTTCAGGGTGGTTTAAAAAAAAAATAATAGTCGGGGTGCCCCAAGTCTTGAATTCGCTCCGCTCGCTTTAGATGAACCACATATTATTATTGATGACAATTTTTTTAGACAAAAGCCATTATTCCATATTCATCCCTCCGTTAGGAGTTATCTGACGATTTAAAAATTTAGCCCTAAGACATATGTAAGAACTTTAGACCCGAACCAAAAAAGGGGTAGAATTGTGACTAGCCATTCCACACCACAGCCAAGTTGGTTACAGTTCCTTGGCTAATACCAATTCTAAGATTTACTTGTAAAACATATGATTTACAGTAACCTATAGACCAAAATCTATTTATTTACACATTGCCGGTGGACCAGCATGCAGGTACTCTATACAATCCCTAGGAATTGTATACATTACCTAGGTAAAGTATGTAATGGAGAATAATATTCATAATGTTTCATACATTGCCTGTACGCCCCAGGTATTTTATACATTGCCTAGGTATTGCATAGAATGCCTGAATTATACAGATTGCCGGTAACAGATACACATGACATAGATAGGTACATACATTACTTACTTTTTTGAAGTTGATTACCTACTTAATCAAATTACTTTGACTTACTCACGGACGGTCATGGCGAAACTACCTAGGTATAATGTTTCCTTCCTTGTTTTACTATTTTACGAACGTAAGTTAAGTAGGTACCTACTACCTACCTATCTAATAGAAAAGGACAAATGGAATCTTATTATGACGACTTACAAATATACTTACCTACTTTGGTAGGTACCTAGGTACTATTCTACAAACCTACTAAAACAAAAATACGAAACGAATCTTAATTCGTCAATATACCTAAGTAGGTATATATAGGTAGGTATAGCCACAGTATAAAAATACTACAGTAGGTGATCTTCATAGAAACGGTCGCAACGCGAGTCATACCTACGCGCGTCGAGTTCGGTACACTCTCGGTACACAAACAGTCTTGACTGCGCCGCCGCGCCGCCGCCGTAGTGACGAATGGATCACAGAGTACATTTTTATAAAGGAATGGATGGTGTAATATTTTTGTAAGCAGTGAGCGTGCGATTTCTCAACATGGCAAGGAGAAATTATAAACTATATTGTGCAGTGTTTGGTCGCTTGAATTCTTCGATAACGCACCCAGAGATAACATTTTTTAAAATACGAAAAGTAAGACTAAGAACAATTAAACACTTACCTATAACCCGGTTCATTAAAGAATGGAATCTAAAATGGTGGCATGTACTTGCGTTGACAGATAGTACAGTCAGCATATAAAATTTCAAGTTAAAGTTTTTTTTCACTTGGACCGATTTACATAATTTAAACGAATAAAATGGTTGTAGACCTATACCTTTCATTTGACACCAAAATCGTTAAGATATCTCAACAAACAAAAAATCACATTTTCAAGTTCCTGTCGTAATTAAATTAAACGACTTATTGTTTGAACGCGTAACATTTCTTTCAAAACTATCTTTATCAAACTTAAACGTTAAACAACATCATAAAAGGAATGTTAAATTTAAAAAATGAGACATTATAAGTACCTACAAAAAGGAAGCAAATCAAGACTATTATTTTTTCTGCTTACGGTACGCGCTGGAGTGACTATAGACGGCACTAGTGTGCGAGCGAGAGAACATGATAAGCGCCGCCATTTAAGATTCCATTCTTTAATGAACCGGGTTATACCTACTATTACGTATACGTAATTTGTTTATTTTTTTAATACTTATACAGCCTGTAACAAAAACCCTGTCCGATCCTTAAGGGTATTATTCGGCATCGTACTGCGTACTCATATACGTAACCATTTAATGGATTTGAGATTATTATTTTTCCCCAGTGAAAAAAAAAAAGAAGAAAGTAGAAGTAATTAAATTAAAATAAAACATAAAAACATACTTACATACATACATACATACATACATACCGTCAAAATCATAACCCTCCTTTTGGCTTTGCCGTAGTCGGGTAAAAACTGATCAACGGCGACACTGATCTGACAGGGTTTTTGTTACATAGTGTATAACTACACATTTCGCTTTTTCTACCGAGTAAAATACTTGATAATTTACTAATAATTTAATAAAATACATAAATAAATTGTGGATAGGGTGTAAAACTAAAAAGTGATACGAATGACCTAACTACGCCGTTCCGTAGAACTGGTAAAATAATTAGGTATTTACCATAGACGAAATATCATTATGAAATGATCATGAGAGTAATACCTTAATGGTAACCTATTACCTGGTAATGATACCTGCCTACTTAGTGAGATTTTCATTGCTGTAGATACGGCACACGCGATGAGATGGTTGATATTAAATAACGTTTGCAGCAGTGCGACATTATTGGATGGGTGACCAAAGTGCTCCTAGCTGTAGCTATAGCTAGTAATGTGAACGTTAATAAGCTGGGATGCAAACAGATTTTATAATTACTCGTTAGATGTTTCTTTCATTTTGGTTGAGTAAGTAGATGTTGAAGTTTGTAAGGATTGGAGTTTGGTTTCCTTCGGCGAATTTTTTTTATTAAATCTTTGAATTATACCATGGGTGGCCAAATTATTAGGGACAGCGCTCATAGAAATGTATTATCTAGTTGAAACATTATTTTTAAACAAAGTAATAGATTTATACGGGGTTTTTTTTATTTGATGTTATTACTGATATTAATATTATGTTTTGATGTGAAAAAATTGTAGAGCTGGTACCTTTTTTTGAAAAGTGATGTGACTTTCTCATTTAGTTGATTTTTGTTGAAAATTACTCTTATTGTAGCAGTGTAAAAAAAAAATCAGATTGACATTGCAAGTTTATTTCAGCTAACCGTAGTCAGAACGTGAGTAATGTTTCGTATAGTGGTACTATTTTTAATCTTAATACTTGAATTTTAATGTTATTAAAGTTATAACTTGAAAACCTCAAAATTACTTTTTTTCTAGTATGGGCAAGGTTTCAGACACATCTTCAAGAAAAATTAGAGAAATAAAAACATTAATACTGCACTCTACACATGCCCAGAGAGGTATAGCAACAATTGCAAGTGTTTTAAGGTTTGTAGTTATTCTAATAAAAATATAAACTGAGCAGAACAATACTCTGGAGGTAGGCCGTGTGAAAAAATGTAGCAGAAAAACGATCACCACTCTTCGTACAGATCGAAAAATCAGAGATATCTGCCTTGAAAATCGTAAAACGGGTGTTGCCCGTTTGTCTACGATGATGAACGATGAAAGAAAAGGAGTTTTCGAAAGGACAGTACAAGCGCGGTTGGCCGAAGAGAACTTGATAGGTCGTCGGCCAATCAAGACATTGAAGTCGTCTCTTCTTCATGTTCTCTGTGAGGCGTGGCTCACAGAGAACATGAAGAAGAGACGACTTCAATGGGCCAGACAACACCGAAATTTTTCTTTTGCAGGCTGGAGTCGGGTAAGAATATGTCTTTTAATAGAACAGCACGTGGTGTTTGTCACTGTATTACGATTTTGTAATATTTTTTCAGGTATGCTTCCGATAAATCAATATTTCAGATTTTGCTCGACAAAATTTATTTTGTGCGACGACGCCCTGCGGTATAACTTCATACAGACTCTGCATGAACTGCCTTGTGGGGGGGCTAAACACCCAATAAGTACCATGGTGTGGTCTGTGACCTTTTCGAAAGGCATTTAAGGCGCCTATACATCGTTGTGACCGTCAAATTGAACATGAGGCAGGACCAGTACCAACGACTTCTAGAAATCAAATAACGTATAATTTTTTTTTCCAAAAATAAATAAATAGTTTTGCCTACAGACTTGATGTTTTTATTACCTCAATTAATAAATCCTTTAAATAAAAATATCCGTGGGGCCTAAGACAACCCATTTCCCTGAAAAATTTAAACAAACTAGAAATTATTAAAATCTCGGCGCTGTCCCTAATAATTTGGCCACCCACTGTAAGTACAACGCAACATGTATTTTTATTTAACACTATTTCAATCACAATGAATTATTTTTTTAAACTAAAAAAAATATATTTTTATTCACATAACTAGAAAGAAACTCAATAGGTTGATGAAATTAAAATACTACCTATGTGCGGGCAGCCCTAACGCGTGAGTACGTAGCACGAAGTCGTAGGTACTTAATTCAAGGTTACGGCCGAGTGCAACTACTGATTATCTTTATATTGTGGTATAGCTGCGCGTGTATAGTGTGACCATTAGTGCTGTGCACTCCCTGAGGTATGCGCGGCGAGGTGGGAGGCGAAGAAAAAAGTGCATGAGTTCACATGAGATCGATATTGTCGGACTGATCTTACGATATCGGTTTACAATATTTTATGTAAAGCTTTAATATTGGCGATTCCAGACTTATATTAATTACAATTCGAGGTTTCCTCACGATGTTTTCCTTCACCGATGTCAGAGATCCAAGATAAACTTTAGAAAGTACATTTGAATTGAAAATTGCCTCCGCTCCGATTTTGGCAATATTCGCATCACTATTCTATTCAAAGCTTTTTGTCTACTTTTCTTTTCTTAAAATATTCGACCATTTTAAAAATGACGGTCTTGACCTCACGAGATAACGCACGACCCATCTTTGAATATTTATCTCATGTGCGTCTGACATAGACAGTCCGATACAAACAAATGCTAGCTACCGCCGTGAGCGTCGGCGGCAGACTGACAGAGCGCAGCAGCTGATTCTCCCCCCCGTCTCGCCGCGCGCATACCTCAGGGAGTGCACAGCACTAATGGCCACACTATAGTAGTAGTGTACCTACGCACGGGCGTTAGTATGAAGCTTGGATTCTGGTCTCTCTATTCTGTGCCTAAACTGAGGCGTATCATCCGAGTAAAGACGGACAAGTGCACAAGCCAATCATCCGTTTTTTTCATGCCATATCGGACCGTAAAAAATCGGACCGCCGATCGCCCTAACACTGATTTACTTCCGTAGCTTCGTCCGACTTCCGAATTAAATGACGAATGATGAGACTCAACAAGTTTAAACACGAATAAAGAAATATGTTGCGATGTTTAGCTTGTGCGACAACCAAAATTGAACTGTAATATCATATCAATTGACAATAATTATTATTCTATGTTTACAAATCGCTCTGTACATGCAACAATGGCGCCGGCGGGCGATAAGATGACACATGTGGTCTCGGTCTCGCAATTTTCAAACTAATGTCGATTGTAAAGAGTGCATTTTACAGTGTCATGGGCTGGAATGGGTTACCCTGTTACCGTGTTACAGGGTATTGAAAGGGTAACCTTTTTCGGAACCGGTTTCATGGCACCCGTTCGAGGGTGTAACATGTATCATAGGGTTTTTTTTTTAAGCGCTTAAAAAAACCCCTTAAAAAACCCTTTCAACGAGTACCCGGCCGGTCCCTGGTTACAAGTAAAGCTAATAAATAAATAAAAGCGTTTTAATAATAAAAAGCGTGTTAACCCTTAACCACCTAGCGTCGGTCACAGTGACTCCATGCAATATATTTTTTCAAATATTTCCGTTATTACGCGTGCAACACGCCTGTGACTCTGTGTACTTTTTCCCCTCCCTCTCCAGTTTGTGCTCCGTGCTTGACCAAGCAACACGTGCGCGCAGTGAAAAGATCCAGGTAAATATATTTCGTATGCGGTCATGGTGACCGACGCTAGGTTGTTACGTTACTTTTAGTGTTAACATTTTTTTGTTGTTTTTTAGGTTTCTCATGTCTCAACGTGATCAAAGTATCAGTAGATGGTTAGAAGAGTGTGACTCAGATTCCGAGGATCAAAATCAATCTATAATATGATCAAATCAATGCTATTCGCCGGGTTCTCAAAATAGATGAACAACCAAGAACATCTTCAGCAGGCAGCTCTGACAAATTAGAATCACGCAAAACTTGCTCAATGTGTGATCCAAAAAATAAACGTAAAACATTCCATTTGTGTTTTCAATGCAAAAATCCAATTTGCGTTGAGTGTTTTCAAAAAATGTGTGTTAGGCTGCCGCGAGAAATTGTAAATGTTAGGGAGCTGTAATTTTGTAATGATTGTGATTTAATTGTGCCAATGATAGTTTTATATAAGAGGTTATATGTTTAAGTTACTAAAATAATTAAAAATTAAGAAGTCTCATTGATTGTTATTGCTTAGATCTCAGCTTAAATAAAAAACCTATAATTTGTTAAAATATTTGTAAGTCAACTTTTATTAATGACAGTAAAAAGTAAAAAGTATTAATTTGAAGAGTTTATTAAAACAATTTGAAATAAAAACAATTGAAGAACATGATGTAGTTTTGATTTATAGCAATTTTTGAGCTTTTTACCTTCCTAATAGTACTAATACGCAAGCGGTCACCATGACCGACGTTAGGTGGATGTGTTACTAGAATATACGTTAGGTGGCTAAGGGTTAAAGATGATCGTTCCTAAAACATTAAAAATTTCTAGTCCTTAAAAATTGTTTTAAGGACAGATATTATATCGGTAATATCGATAATACCGCACCTAGGCTGTGTGAAGAGACCTTAACGTCTCTTGACAGCGCGATGATTGATTATTACTTTATTGCATTCGAGATATTATATATCAATGTACAGTCAACAAAAGATATAGCTGGAGTTTTCTTATAAACCGATGGATGTCGGATGAAACGAGTAGAGGCTACAACAAAAAAGTTGAAAGGGAATCGTTTGTCTTGGTATCGGCATGTAAAGAGGAGGGAAGAAATTCATGTGATCAGGAGAGTTATTAATATGATGAATGTGGATGGATGGAGAGCAAGAGGAAGGCCAATGAAAAATGGATGGATTGTGTGAAGAATGATATGAAAGAAAAGAGAGTCAGTGATTGCATGACGGCTGACAGGACGGAATGAAAGAAGAAAACGTGTTGCACCGACCACAAGTAACATGGGACAAGGGCAGCAAGATAATGATGATTGAAGTTTTTATAAACAAGTTCAGTTTAAAACGAAACAAATAGGTATATTGTACAGAAAATAGAATTACAATAATTTTTTACACTGACAATTCAACATGTCTCTAGAGGGCTTGACACCTTGATAGATTATTAGATACTTACTTATAATTCCAAGAAAAAAACACGGGACCAAATCCGCGGCCACAGCTAGTATTATTCTTATTACCCGATCATGTAATCACATCGATCATGCAATTTCAATTTTCCATGATGATCAATTTATTAGCATCTGGAATTTTTGACTGTCTGCCAATTGTAAAAATATAGTTCTATTCAGAATTCCGAAGCCAGTCGGGAGTATTTGATTGTCTTACATCATTGCCTTTTTTTTTGTAAATTGTACATATTTTACATTTACTTTAAGGTTTTATGTTTAAGTGTAAATAAATGTATTTAGAACACGCAAAAAAAAAACTAAAATATAAGTATATAATTTTACATCAGTATCGTAAAGTATTTATAGCTTTTTGAAACGAGATCCTGATATGTCTTTAGTCAATATCCTCTGATGTAATGTTTGATGCAGGTATGTGACCACGGTGAGATGATTTTGTTTTGTCTTTTCACCATACCACAAGATATACTATCAGTCTATTATTGTCTCACTGCACAGTAAAGACCTCTTCTCATATAGAAAAGGCATGAGCAGAGATCATCACGCTTGCTCAAGACGGATTGGCGATTACAGACTTATTAATTTATAGGTTCAGGTTTCTTAACGATTTTATTCTTCACCGATATCAGTGATGTCCAAAATAAACTTAGAAAGAACATTGTTTTTTTGTCAGCCTTTACTGTCCCACTCCTGGGCAAAGCCCCCCCACCTCTAATCCTTCCAGTTTTCTCGGTTTTGTGCCTCCTATCGCCAGTTTCAGAGGAAACCATCCAAGGCGGCAAAAAGGCACATTGGCACTTTCCCGGTATGGAATCCGCAACCGCAAGCGACACGACTCGATGATTTTACATGAACCATTTTACTTTTTTCTTAAAATTTTTAGAGTCAGTTAGTGGCCACGTTTACTGCGGCATCAGTAGTGATGTTAATGCCCTCTAAAGTGCACGTGCACTAATAACAAACATTAATCCAGGTATAAACCCTTCCATCCATCGAATGAAGCCACAGCAAAACATATCCAGTTTCTGATCAGAGCAATAAAAATAATCCGATAAGTATAAGAAGGGTAGTTTGAACGCAAAGTTTTTTAATATCCGAGTTCCATTGGGGTTGAGTAGTCAACTTGCGCAGGATATGCTATAGTACCCCTATAAGATAACTTGAAGAGTTAAGAGGTATATACAAGTCATATATTTGTGTACTGGTTGATGTTGAGGAGGTGTAATTCATCCCCCTTTTTTTAGGGTGGTAAAAATCATCAAATGAGTCCTTCCGCCCTGGGTGGGGCGTAATTCATCCCCCTTAGCCTAAGTTTTCCCGCGAGATTTAAAATTTCGATTCCTGCACGGAACAAATATTTGTATGATAAACGATAGTTGTTCCAGGTCTGGCTGTTTGTGTATGTAAGTTTATATGTTTGTAAACTCATGCCATGTCTGTCGGATGCCGTCGGATGCTAAGCGATGGGCCCGCATAACACAAGAGTGGAGCCCTGACACAGTAAGACGGGGTCGCGGCAGACCGAGGAGGAGATGGCGGGACGCCTTGGATGGCTTCCTCAGGAACTGGCGAGAAGAGGTACAACACAGAGGAAAGTGGAAGGAATGGGGGGAGGCCATTGCCTAGGAGTGGGACAGTAACGGCTAATAAAAATAAAAAAACTCACCCACGATACTGGAGAAATTTCTAGTCCGATATCGTATGAAAATTTTAATTTTGCCGGATATCTTAGTGCTTTCACCTAATCTATTTTGAACGGATAAAAAAAATAAGATTTGAAATTGACGATGCTAATCAGGATAATCCAAAAGTAGCTCATTGTGATTACACGAGCGCAGTCAGCAATCAATCATAGCAGTTGACGTAAGATTTGACAACAAATTAATTAAATTGCTTGCAGGAAACGAGGGCTCGTTCCTGTATTTATGTTTGGGAGAAAAATTATATTAGATGCCAGATAATCGCTTTACTCTGCCTCGTTGGTCTAGTGGTCGCAATGCGCGGCTGCTGAGCATGAGGTCTTGGGTTCGATTCCTAGGTCGGGCAAAGTGTTATTGGGTTTTTCCATCAGGAATTTCTCAGTAGCAGCCTCGTAGTCTGGGTTTGTGCCCGGTTGATGGCAATAGGCTCGCTCCCTATTACATGGGACTTAAATATAACTAGCGAAATGTGTGTGTGTAGGTACTAATGGATAAACCGCTGGGATACTCGCTTTGAAAAAAGTATGTTATAATGGTTTACGATGTAAAGAAAACTACTTCATTCTAACTTCGTACTGGCCGCGGAAAAATATTCTTCCACAATATAATTCCATATTCTTTTTAGATGTTATGTCACCGATGTCAGATGACAGCTAGGTATAAGGGTCAGTTCACACCGAAACGCGACGCGACGCTGCCGCTGCGTGCACACTTTAAAAGAGCGACTCAAAATATAACTTTATTTTCTACACGAAAAGATACACATTTCATTGTGAGAATTTAGAATACGTTACACCACGCAGCACTACGTCGCGATGCGTCGCTCTACGCCGCGAGGCGCCACGAGGCGTAGAGCGACGCATCGCGACGCAGCGGTGAATCGCCGGTACGCGCGCACAGAATAACGTGCAAGAGCGGCGACGTTGCGATGCGTCTCGCGGCGGCGAGCGGCGCAGCGCGGCGCAGCGCGAAGTCACTGGCCTCTTCAAGTATCTTCACGTTGCGTCGCGTCTCGGTGTGAACTGACCGTAAGGCGACAACAAACTAATAACAAGCTACGCCACCCCACGCGTGCATATTGGCCAAAAGACAAAGAGTAGTTTCACGAGATGAAATATGGCTAATGAGTACGCTTCGCTGACGTGCAGTGGCGTATTGTAAGTCTGTTTTCGCCTTTAGCACTTGCAATATGAATTACTAAAAACATTCAGCGCTAAACTTTTTTAGAATCATTGCATCTCTGTCAAATTGTTTGAAGATGACAGAGACTGAATGATGTTTTAAATGTGTTTAGTGGTTTATGGTGCAAGTAGGCAGTTTGGCAACCGTCCTAGCGCATCTTGGTTTTGTTTGTCATAGGCACGTTGTACTATACTAGCTTCAATCCGCGACATTGACCGCGTGAGTGTCACGTATACTATAAAACATAATTATCATATATTACGCTCTCCAATAGACTCAGTGGAAGAATGTTGTTGTTTGGAACAGTACTTTCAGAGATTTTCTCTTACAAACAAACTTTACCTCTTTATAATATTACTACATTTTTCTCCATACGAAACTAACTTTTAGAATGGGCAACTAGAAGATTAAATATTATTGAATTTTTTGTCTTGTAAATGACGTTCAAAAGTACCTTTAAATGGTTTAAAAAATGATTTGAGATTAACTTTTACTAAAAGACATACAAAAATGTTTTTATAGACAAACAAAACATTATAGGTACTAACGACCCGAAATTAACCACATCAGCAGCCATCAAACACAACATAGCCATTTTTTACCCCGGTAAAGAGTAATTTACTCATGAGGTTGTGTGTACCAAATTTACATTTATGTACGGTCGGTTTGTTCACGGACCCATGTCAAGAATTGGCCAAGTCATTGAACAAAAACATTACAGCCAATTTCATGTTATTCAGTTAATGTACAGAGAAATTAACTTGAGTCAAATTGAGAGTGTCAAAGCGAAATGCCATAGTGTTAATTACTACTTGCTAGTGTTTGACTGCCTCGTTGGTCTAGTGGTCGCGAACCGCGACTGCTGAGCATGAGGTCTTGGGTTCGATTCCCAGGTCGGGCAAAGTATTATTGGGTTTTTCCATCAGGAATTTCTCAGTAGCAGCCTCGGAGTCTGGATTTGTGCTCGGTTGATGACTATAGGCTCGCCCCCTATTACATGGGACTTAAACATTACTAGCGAAATGTGGGTGTACTAATGGAGGCACCTCTGCCTATGACCCGTAGCGCACTAGCGGCCTGGCCGCAGCGGCCAGCGACTCGCACATGCGTCGTTCGATCTCGCTGGCCGCTGCGGCTTGGTGTGGCCGCTGGCCGCGAGCGGCCAGGTGCGCGCGCTCTGTGGCGATTTCATACTACGGTATGTATCTCGATGGCCGCCGTGCGCTATTTCTCTAACTCTTCGGGGATTACAGGCGTGATGTTATGTAGTGTTAAGTACTACTTACATCCAGTAAGTAGTATCTATGGGGATCGAGGAGGGTTTCTCGTCAATCATCAGATCTGTCACAAATATCAAGAATATTTTGATATTTTTGGGTTGAAGCTTTCGGGGTCGGTCAGGCGAATCAGACTACATAAATCAATCTTGTTTAAAATTGAAATGCAACGAATCCCAAGAGTATCCAATAATTAGGTCCCCTTTATAAACAATAGCCGCTGCATCACTGATCTAACCCATTCAGCCTTCGTAAATTAATGACTACATCCTTCTCTTTCACTCCACACAATTATTCAATAATGAGTAGTTGCATCCCTTTCTAGATATGGAAACAAACGATAGAGTGTACAAACAGAGTTTTAATTGCGTCCTTTCAGAAATCATAAATCAAGATGGCCGACCTTTCACAGCTTCCGTGATTAATTATGATCTGAACCTAATGAATCTACTTAGAGATTCAACCTTTCACGTTTTTTAATGCTGTGGCTTAAGTGTTTTTGAAGAGACTTTAAAGTAAGTGATGATGCTAGATGATTAAGCTTGTAGTAATGATTTTTAGTGGAGTATGTTATTTAAAGGGGGTTAGGTTGTAGTCATGTTTGGGGGGGGGACTGTAATAGTCACACTTGGCAGGCGAGAAACATATTGATTAAAGGAAACAATTGGCTGTTGCATTCGATTCCTGCACGGAACAAATATTTGTATGTCCTTGAGATAGTTCTTCCGGGTATACCGGGTGTATGTGAGTTTATATATTAGGAAGGGGCAAAGTTTTATTTTAAAAATAAAAATAAGGCTGTTTATGAAATGTCAAAAGACGATTCCCACATAGAATTGTATGGCAATAGCAAAGTGTGGCGTCAATTACCAACTCATTTGACTAATTACTGTTTATTGACTTTGACGCAACATGAAATCTAATTATTCAGTTAATTGGAAATAAATCGAGTTTTCAGGGCTAAAAGAAAATTTACTAAAATTATTGGTTAATAGTACCCATCTGTACCTAATTTCTATTTGACTTGGCTTTTTAGAATAGACAAAGTTATAAACCCTTTTAACATTATGTACATAAAATTATAATGTATATATATAGGTAAGCCTTGTTAACCCAGAATAATCTGAAATAATTAATTATTAAAAACCCCAATTATTTCAGCTGGTAATAATGTTTGTACTATTAAAACCATAGGCATTTCGGGGACTGCCGACAGAAGTGAAAACTTAACGTCACATTAGCATGTTGGTGACGCGAACTCATAAGTATTGCCCTACCAAAAATCTCAATCAAAATGCTCAGCGCAACTATAGAAGTTTTCACTTTAAAAAACGTCTTTAATTTGTTTGGCTAAAGAAAGTATTTTGATTAATTCAAATCCTGACCACAGATAAAAAATACCTCCATTATCTTCACAAATCTCCATCTCCATTGGACCATTAAACCAGAACCGAAGGCTAGCCGATTGAAACGCTCTCCAACCAGCAATTAACACGAGAATTTTTGGCATTTTCGAATTAGACTCGATCCATTTCTTTTAACAAATGGACACACCATCGGTATTTGGACGGTCGATCTGAATAGCACAGTTCACTATAGCCCTATATAGGTAAGTAGAGATAAACTACAATAACATGGCGCGCCCCTCCACAATTCAAAACATTTGAAAGTGTTTGTGATAGTATTTAAAAGACTCACAACGCATGTGTGCGTATAGGAGACGGCTTTCGAAACAAATCCGAATCAGCGATTTGTTGCTAGACTAGTGGCGTCATTAATCACTCATTATTACTAGTATGGCGCTGCACTGACATACTCAGACTCTATGAAAATGACAGGTGCGTTGTCTTGCGCGGTCGGCTATTTATGATTAGTTGAAAAACAAATCTGCCGGCCTGCTACTGAAGACGATTACTTACAACTACATACAATTTACAAACTCTTTCATACGGATGTGACTACACACATTGAAATAGTAATATAGAAGGGCGCGCCATGTTATAGTAGTTTATCTATGTATATACGGGGTATAAAAAAAAAACATCATAATAGCCGTTAATTATGATAACCATGTCAAAGAACAAGAATTAGAAAAAATTACAACATGCCATGAAAACAAAAGACCGTCTAGGTTTATTCCTACCTAAAACAGGTTTATCGGCGCCAAACAACAACAGCTAGGACTTACTAATAAGAAACACAAAGCCGCGGCAACACTTCATAGCGATCTGTCAAAAACACAAAGACATTGTTAAGTAATAATCTTTGTTAAAGCCTACTTCTGTTCCACTCAACGTTTCGGCTAACTTCGAAACTCGTCAACGGATAGTTATCAATAATAAAGTTTTCTTGTAAGGGGTATCACGTTAATAATTTCTTTAAAGATTATATCAAAGGTAATTTACGCTTAAATTCCTCACGTTTCGTTGTAACGAAGTCTTCGTTTATGGAAATCAAACAATTAAGTTAAATTATTTTGATCTTTGTTTATCTCGAATTTTCGGGAAACATCAAAAAGAGACAATTATTTTCGGCCCTAGTTTGTGTAACTTTGAAATAAATATCTACAAAGCGAGCCTTAAATTATATTTATCTTAGTGGGTGATTCTTTGAAACATAGTTTTTACGTGTTTTTTACCGAAGAACACATCAAGATAATCTCCAATTTAAATATCGATTTCAGGTTTTATGGTAAAGCTAAATGTCCATCGAGGCCTCATGTAGATAATTAGGATTTTTTTAAATGAACTTTAATTATGTCTGCAGAAAACAGTAAAACCTAATTAATCTGGCGTGTCCCAATGACGCTTTTTGTTAAATTATTTAATTTTCTGCGATGTTTTGTCTCAATAATAATAAAAATAGTAAATTACACTGATATTTCAATATACGTTTCTTGATATTTTGATATTTAATTCCAAAATAATTGTATATTTTCGTAATTACATTAATTTGAAAAATGTCCCCGACTAAAGTAATCATTCAGCTGGCGCAATTTGTTCAAAGCATGATTTCACGTAAACACGAATATTTGATAGAATAAGATCGACTCGTGATTGGTCGCTCTAGTCAGTGCCGATCTGTAAATACGGAGTGCTCGTGCGCGGTGTATTTTGGCAAAACAGTACGATCGTAACTTGTGATCTGGCGTTTGTTAGGTAAGTAGCCTAATTAATTTGTCTTCATTGACGGATTGTATGTATTTTCTTACGTTTTGTAACCATATCAAAGTCTCTTATGAGGTTTTCTAATTATATTAATTACACCTTTGATTATTTACGTTTATAAATAAAGGAGCAGGATTTGATAATCTTCCAATTCCTCATTGGTCTGGACTCCATTAGTCTGGTTTCATCTGGCTCTTAAGAGCAGATGAATTTGAAAGGGGCATATGAATTAGGTTTCATTTAAATTAGGGCGGATAGCACAAGACCTGACGAATTTTTATGTATCAAATGAATTAGGTCTAACGAAAAAGTAATTGTATATCATGTCAATTTGTTTTTGTTTGTTAGTATGAGTTTGTTTGTAATATGTACCAATTTTTTTTTTGTCAAAATATTGTGGAATCGGAAACATTACCTTTGAAATAGAAGTCATTCATTTCACTAATATTTTATTTATAATTGAATAAAAATTGAGATAAAATTGCTTAATAATATAATAAAAGAAGATTAGAAAACCAAACCGTGAGAAAAATACCTGTATAAATGGATATGTTACCGGCAATCTGTATAATTCAGGTATTCTATATAATACCTAGGCAATGTATAACATACCTGGGGCGTACAGGCAATATATTAAACATTATAATAATAATAATTGTTTATTGAGACTACAAATAAGGTCCACTCTGTTAGTAACAATTTCTTAGACTATGTTAGTACTCTAAAACAGACCTTGTCCGAACGGCTAATGCCCTCACAAGCGGGCTATCTGCCCGGGCAGCTATAGAGTTCAGCAAGATGTTAGGACTGTCACGCAACCTGCGAAGTAACGAAGCAGATTTCGTGCGCCATACTGCGTCAAAGCAGTCAGTGCGCGCATCGACAAACATCGCCGATGCACTGCAGAAGCGTGGCAGTCGCAACAGCACCCTGAACGCATTGTTGTACTGGATGGATACGCAGAGAATTGTAAGCCCTTTGGGTATATCTGAACCACAGGGACCCTGAGTACAGTGTTGTGCAATATGCCTTAAAAAGAGCAATTTTAACTGCACTGTACATCGAGAGAACCTGCGGGCCAGCATGTTCGCCCAGACTGACAACGCTCTGCGCTCCCTCTCCAGATCTGAATCGTCTTTCAGGGAATCTGTTACCAGATGGCCCAAGTATTTAAAGGAGAACGGGCGGAAGTGGTCCAAGTGGCGTCGGCTGATAAAACCTAGTCTATCTAATAGTTCGTGAGTGTAGGATATTTTTTTACTATGGGCACCAAAAAATTGGCCTATGGGGAAAAAAGTTATACAGTCTAGAAAAATGAAAATATTGTAGACGAACAATGAAAAAGTTTGCCTTCGGGCAGAAGTGTTCCAAGTAGCGTCGGCTGATGAAACCTAGTCTATATAATAGTTCGTGAGTGTAAGATATTTTTTTACTATGGGCACCAAAAAATTGGCTCATGGAGAAAAAAGTTATACAGTCTAGAAAAATGAAAATATTGTACTTAGACGAACAATGAAAAAGTTTGCCTTCGGGCAGAAGTGTTCCAAGTAGCGTCGGCTGATGAAACCTAGTCTATATAATAGTTCGTGAGTGTAAGATATTTTTTTACTATCGGCACCAAAAAATTGGCTCATGGAGAAAAAAGTTATACAGTCTAGAAAAATGAAAATATTGTAGACGAACAATTCCGATTACTCGAAGACGCTTGAACCGATTTGGAAAATTCTTTATTTGTTTGAAAGGGTATACTTCCCATGTAATCCCATAGAAATATTGCCATGGTCTGATCATGAACTTCGGAGATATGGAACGGAACTCCTCATAGAATCATAGTAGAACAGTCGTAGTAACAAGTAAAATTAATACTATTAATAAAAGTTTATACGCGTAGTTGATGACTGACTGAAGAAAGAGGGAGAGGGGGTACGTCGACCCCCCTCCTACCACTTTTCAAACCTTTCACCTTTTAGTGCAATATGATAGGACAAGTAGTCGTTTATATTTCAAATTCTTAGGGAAAGCCCTTTCAAACGATACCTCACACGGTATATTTAATTTTGGAAAGTGGTAGGGGGTCGACGTACCCCCTGTCCCACTTTCTTTAGTCAGTCATCAACTACGCGTATAAACAAAGCAATTTTACTTGTTACGACTGCTCTGCTATGATTCTATAAGGAGTTCCTTTCCATATCTCCGTAATTCATTATCAGATCATAGCAATATTTATACGGGATTATTTGGGCAGTTATACCCTTTCAAATAAATAAAGAATGTTCGAAATCGGTTAAGGCGTCTTCGAGTAATCGGAATTGTTCGTCTACAATGTACCATTTTTCTGGACTGTATAACTTTTTTCTCCATAGGCCAATTCTATGGTGCCCGTAGTATGAAAATATCCTACACTCATGAACTATCATATGGATTAGGTTTCATCAGCCGACGCTATTTGGACCAAGGTCCATACTAAATTGTCCGATCTCCTTTATACACTCTGTTTATTGTGTGACCTTTAAGTATCAGAGGAGGGACCGTAGGTGGACACCTGGCATCAGACCTGAAGACGATGTACTCCGTCTTTTTGGTGTTGTATATCAACCCATGAGACTCCGCGTACGACTCACATATGGACAGTAACTTTCGGAGAGCATTAATCGAGGGAGCCAGCAGCACCATGTCGTCCGCGTAGCTCAGATTATTAAAACAAACGCCATCTACGTAGCAGCCGACACGCATGCTGCTGAGTCGCTCGACCAAAGCATTCACATACAGACCGAAGAGCAAGGGTGAGGACAGTCCCCCCTGTCTCACCCCACACTCCGGCCTACATGGCTCCGAAAGCTCCCCTACCTATCTCACCCGAGTCTCTTGGTGTAGATACCAGTACTTGACAAGAGATGCGAGCTCTGGTGGCAGTGTATATACTGTCTCCTAGCTTCTTCCAGAGTAAATCATAAGAGACTAGGTCAAAAGCCTTGGATAGGTCCAGAAAAACCGCGGAGACTGGTGTTTGTCTATCCGTGTAATACCTAACAGCGTGTTTCAGACTAAGAATGGCCGTCTCCGTTGACAGCCCTGCTCGGAAACCGAACTGGGCATCATGAATATTATTCTCTATTACATACTTTACCTAGGTAATGTATACAATTCCTAGAGATTGTATAGAGTACACTTAGAGCATACTTTTGGACAATAAGTAATGAAACAGATGCACGAAAGAATAATAAAAATAAGAATAATAATCAAAGTCAAAAGTGCAAAGTCTCATTCTTCTGCGTGTATCATCATTAATCTGGCTCATCAATTAATCAGCACACTCTAAATCCTAAACTACTTTGTGCAAATCAGTGCGTTTGATATATGTTATTACATTTAATGACTCGGACAAACTATTATGTTAATTTAGATCCAAAGGTAAAAATAAATTTAAGCCATATGAATGAGTCAAAAACCCTCTGTTTCAAAGAATCACCCTAGTTAGGTTAGATACAAATAACAATATTTTTATTCTGTTCTATATTTTTTGATTTCGCAATTAGTGAATCAATTTCGGTCATTCTATCAATAATATTATTAGGTAGGTACTGTCTAACAGTTTTTTTTTTTGAGGTGGTAAATATCATCATATGAGTCCTTCCGCCCCACCCAGGGCGGAAGGACTCATTAGATGATTTTTGACAATTTTTTTTGATTTTGAACTGTCAGACTTTTACTGACTAAAAAACCACCCTGTTCCTTCTGTTGCCCTTTACGTTCCGAGGCCACGGTATCCTGTTAAGACGTCCCGCGACCCCGGCAGGCGTTTGGCCCCTATTGGGGCCCCGTCTCTGTGCTGACAGCTCTTTGAGGCGCGCGCGAACAGAACGCGCCGTCGACCCGGGCATGGTCCTTGATCGGACGGCGAGCTACCCATTACTCGCCGTCCGCAAGCCCGCGCCTACGGTGGCCGGATGTCGCCTCGCGACGTCCGACGCCCTGGGCGTCTCCCGCGGCGGCTGGGGCGTGAGGTGGAGGGTATTGTTCTCTCCCTCACACGGCCCGCCTCCTCCTTCGCTAGCATTACTGCTTCGCAGAAGGAGGTAAAGGTGCATCGTGTTTGCGTGAAATTATATAATCGTGTACCTATACAAAATATTGTAAAATATTTTTATTTTGGTATCGAGTTTTTTGCCCATTCTTCTCCCTATAACCTTTATATACCTTTTGGAAGGGGGCAACATTTGACATCGCCAACCCAATGATCGACTCTTCTGCACGTAACCAGAGACCTGACCTTTTTTTGAGCCAAAGAATCAGCATTGACATACAACGTTACAATGCTGCCACGTTGTATGCACTTGCGCCATTGAAAGCGATGCGGACGAGTTTTTTTTGTTGTCCTATAAGACTGACTACTAAATACTATAAGACTTTTTTAATGACTTAGACATAACTGGCGAAATGTGGGTATACTTATGGGTACACCTCTGCTTAACCCTTCGGGAATTACGGGCGTGATGTTGTGTAAGTACCTTTTAATGGTCTAATTGAAATAAACGATTTGACTTTGATTTTGACGACATAAATACCAAACTCTAAAAGTGCCAATATAGACTTTATTGTCCATCTTCTTTCAAAGTCCCTATTGTGTAACTTTTGGCCTAGTCCCTTAATTGATAGTGACCCATAGTGAACAAACGACCATAATAAGTATCCGGCTGTTACAAAATAAATGGTTACATAAACTAGGGTCAGCTCAGGAAATTGACGGACAAAACTAATGCAAGAACTTAGTTTTGTCGAAGTCGGATTTATAGTACTGTAATTTTGTTTAGCCTTTGGTTTATGATGTCTGGATGGTCCAGGGGTCAAAGCGTTCAAATCCGGGCAAGTACCAATGTGACTTTTTCAATCATATTGTACTTTCTATCATGGACATCACATACATTGGTAGTTGGCATAAAAAAAAACAAAAATACCTCGTTGGTCTAGTAATCGCAAAGCGCGTCTGCTGAGCATAAGGTCTTGGGTTCGACTCCCAGGTCGGGCAAAGTGTATTCGGGTTTTTGTACCAGGAATTTCTCAGTAACAGCCTCGGAGTCTGGATTTGTGGTCGGTTGATGGCAATAGGCTCGCCCCCTACTACATGGGACTTAAACATAACTGGCGAAATGTGGGTGTGTTAATGGGTACACCTCTGCCTAACCTTTCTGGGATTACAGGCGTGATGTTATGTTGTAATGAAAAATTCAAAAACACAACTTCTCTTAAAGAGAAGTCTCTCTCTTCTTTAATTTTGCCCTGAAAACCCGATTCATTTTCGATTAGCTGTAAAATTAGATTTTTATTTACTTTGAAATGAATAAATAGTTAGTTGATTGAGTTAGCAAATAAATGACGTCTCAGTTTGCTACCCAATTACGTAGATAGGCCTTTACTTTGATAAACATAATGTAAATACTGTCATTTTTATACGATTTCATTTGTATTTGTCTTTGATTCCAGTTGTATAAGTCTCAAATCTTTCTCAGTTAAAACAAGTCTTAAAACACTGATATGAAATGGTGCAGAGATTTAAGATAACAATATTAATAACTAGCTTCTGCCCGCGACTTCGTCCGCGTCTAAATTGATATATTATGCCACGAGAATCGTTCATTTTTCCGAGATAAAAAGTAGCCTCTGTGCTATTTCAGACTATAATCTATATGTGTGCATTTCATCCAGATCTATCCCGTAGTTTTTACGTTAAAGAGAAGACATTCAAACATCCTTACAAACTGCGTCCTTACTGGCACGCTTGTATGACGAGATGTATGAACCGTAGATGAGGCGAAAGGAGTATGTAAGGATCGTAGCAGGTGGCGTTCTGTGGTTTCTGCCTACCCCCATGGGAAAAAGGCGTGAGTTTATGTATATATGTAAATTGTCGCATTTATAATATTACTAGCTGACCGGCCCACGCGTTGTTGTGACTTGAAGTAAGTAAAGATATTGAGGTCAATAATCAAGATAAAACTATTCTATCTTTTAAGTTTGACCAAATTATGGGGTATTGTATTACCCAGCTACTGGGTTGTGGAGGTCAGATAGGCAGTCGCTCCATGTAAAATACTGGTATTCAGCTGCATCCGGTTAGACTGGAAGCCGACCCCAACATAGTTGGGAAAAGGCTAGGCAGATGATGATGAAGTTTGACCAAATTACACACAGTAAGCCATATTTCATAAAAAATGGTCGAGTAGTTTCGGAGTTCATCCCGGACAAACAACGTGACGCGTAATTTATATATATTAAAATATAAGTCAGATCCAGCATGAATAGCGAAGTAATATTATCTATGGAGCGCCTGACTATCTCTCTCACACATTAACACACCCACTCACATGCTTCAAATGCAGTTCCAGATCATTAGAGCAATTAAAGTTCAGAACTAATATTGCTTCAGGAGTGGTATCCGGTACTGAAAGTTAACCACGCAGTTTAGATAGAACTGAACCACTTTGAACCGTTTTCTGGGAATTAATGAAGCTGTTTGGATATGAGGTTTCAACAGTAGAGGAACTATGCTCTGTCTATGCTTCCCGGGAATTGCATATGCATTACTGGTAGAACATTGACTCCCAAGTTACAGTTATTATACCTTGTTTGAGAGCCAATTAGTGCGCAAAATGTATGTTCTGAATAAATTATTTTTATTATTTACAGCGTATGTTTATAAAAACATAATATCACGCTCCCGAAGGGTTAGGCAGAGGTGTACGGGGTATACCCAATTATACACCCATATTACACCAGTTATGTTTAAACCCCATGTAATAGGAGGCGAGCCTACTGCCATCAACCGGGCACAAATCTAGACTCCGAGGCTGCTACTGCGAAATTCGTGATGGAAAAACCCAATAACACTTTGCCCGACCTGGGTATCTAACCCAAGACCTTATGCTCAGCAGTCAATCACTACAACATCGAAGCAGTCAGTGAGTGTTTAAAAAAAATTACATCGACACACTGACTGCAGCAAACTTCGCTTAACCTTGAATATCATCTGTTGAACTCATCTCTCCTGGAGGTATTTACATGCTCTTTAAAGGTCATATTACTCCGAACATTGTACGAATCAACAGACCTTGTTATTGTATTATGATGAGGCAGAAACCAGACATAATAAATGAAATTTTCATAAGAAAAGCATACTAGACATCATTGACGCGAAAGTAAGAACCTTGGATACTTTGATATGTACATATTTATCGTTGCCCTCGTTACGGGCCTTTGTAGATTTTTTTAAGAGCTCTTTACAGTCAACGTTTGATTAAAATTTTAAAGATAATTGGTTTACTAAAAGTGGTGGGAATTGGTAATTGGACATTTTCTGCTTTGTTTTTGGGACTCAATTAACATCAAGATGGCCATTAGCTTGTTTTGTCATCGAAAAGCTATTAAACGGCATCTTATTTTCTGTGATTAAGCCAATGTAACCCAAGACGAGTATGAAGATGATGAACTATGATAAAAATAATACCATCCTATTATTCTTCTCTGCAGGGTAAAGGGTCTCTTCTCATACAGAGAAGGCACTAGCATTGATCGCCATGCTTACTCGAGACAGATTGGTAATTTCAAACTTATTATTTATTATATGTCCAGGTTTCCCTACAATATTTTGCTTCACAGACAAACGATATTTTGCTAAAGATAAACTTAGAAAGTACATTAAAAATTAAACCAATAGTCGCTTTTTATTGTTCCACTGCAGGGCAGAAGCTTTTCTTTTCAGAAAAGGTAAAAAAAGGGAAACAATAAAAAAATATTTTTACAAAGCATTGAATCCTTAGATTTGTACGCCCTTTGCAGAACAAAAAAGTCTGTCCAAATCAAACAAAATATTGTTTTGTAGGGATTTAAACCACTTTTTCTAGCTTGATTATTTATATGTAGGATAGCAAAGGTCTGTCGTGGTAATCCCTAGATTTACTTGCTGCCTAGTATTTGTAAGTAAGGTAGCAAATAAAAAGGTACAATTGAAAATGTCGGAGAAATTCCAGTACCTAATATTTTGTTATGTGTTGTTTATTTTGTAAGGCTGAGCAGACGACGGATTTATTTAGATAGAGTAGCACAATAAATTTTCTGGGTAAGTAGGTCCTTATTAGTCTTTCACGCTTTAAAGGTCAATCCAGTTGTATTTAATCTGAAACTGCTGTTTTGTTTCGAAATTCGTTTCTTAGTTGTAGGTATTTAATTTTAGAATGTCAATTCTGACTCTTTCCTTCTTTAAGGAGACTAAGTACAGGTTTTTTGTGTTTGACTTTTATGTTCAATTTGTAGCCACATCATCCTACCGCCACCACGATGGTGGCGCCCCTGTCGTTAGATTAGTGAACTACTGACTTACACTTACTGTGCAGCGATTGGTTCATTTATTTTGTATAGCTTCTTTAATTCACTATTTTTGTTATAGTTAGAATTAGTATAAAGTAACCAGGTTTTTCTAAAATAAACTTACTACCGTTTAGCACCTCGTACTGGTCGTTTCTCTTTACCCTGATACTCAATAAATTTAATAGAGGTCTTGTACTCTGGGTCTTCCTGATGGAAAAACCCAATAACAATCGGAATCGAACCCAAGACCTCATGCTCAGTAGTCGCGCTCTGCGACCACTAGAAGTAGCAGTGTAGCAATAAGTAGGAAGTAAACGAGGAACTATCATTAAAAAACTCGTTTTTAAAAAAATACCTTCAATATCTCCGTAACAGACTGAAGGTAACCAGGTATGGTCCTGAACCAAAAAAAATCGCAATTATGAGATAAACACGTTGGTTTCATTAACCGTCCTTTCACACCCGTTATAATAGTACATCCACGTTTGTATGTTAATTCAGTCGCAGTCGTGTCGCACTCGTGTCGTACACTCTAAAACCTACGCTAAATAGCTCGCTTGTTTGCGAACAATGTTACCTTAATTTTGGTTCTACTCACAAATTGTTAGATATTTAATTGAATAAGTCAAATATTTTTCGATCAAATTAATAATGTTTTCGTCAAGTTTCGTGTAACATCATTTGCGTACGGCATTGTTAATGTGTCGCTTCGAAACTTTTATACTTTATGTATATTTTCGTTTTGTCGAATTTTTTATTGGTAAAATCACAACCAAAGGCAAAATATTTCCTATGACGGCGAGACGGGCCCGCGGTAGACCACGTAGAAGATAACGACTTGGACGGCTTCCTTAAAAATTGAAAAGACGTAGCACAAAGTTAAATTTAAAAGTATTTTTAATTAGCGTATTCTTTTCAACAAACCCTTTCATTTGATACCCTTACCATGGGATTGCACAAAACAATTACTACTCCGCCATCTTGGCTGGTCCGCCATATTGGATTTAGAACGACGTCACAAAACTCATCATACATTGTCATCCAAACTAAATGTGCATGCAAAATTTCAGCTCAATCGGTCTAGGGCAACTGTTTTAAAATTCAGTAGCAAGATTTGACCCGAACGTTTGTTCGGGTCAAATCTTACAATCATACATTCATTGCAAGTTAAATAAAAGCTTGTGAAAAGGTAACAGCTTAGGGCGGTGCGATGGCAGCTAACGGTTAAAAATCTATAACCTTTTAAAACCTCAAGCTCGACTCCGGTTCCGCCATAACCACCTCCATAACATCCCTTATTTATACGATATGGACAAACCCTGAAAAATCTTTGCTTAACCCCCACTTTCGTATAAAGATAGAACAGAGATGACCAACTTCTCCTGACCCATATTGTCCACATCGGCACACAAACATAACAAAATCTCTCGGCGTCACTAGTACATAAAAGTAACATAAACTTTAGCAAGCCTTTATCGGTTGTTGATCGTAACCCAACGATGAGAAATTATAGCCTCATTTTACACCATGATGTATTCAATACACTTTATGGGCGATAAATCAATCTAGTTATTATATTCCAGGCTTATCTTTTGTAAAACACCCGCCTTTCTTTTGTCAAACAAATCGAGTCCATTTACTTAGTTATTTTGGATATCGTTCGAGTCCAAAGTTTTGAATTTTCTTGTTTGAAAGTTTGTGAGATAAAACTGATTCATATTTTAAGTTTTTGGAGTTTAATATTATTTGAGTGTCTCTGCTCTGTTTACTTTGTTTTTGTTCTAGATTATTATGGTTTAAGATCCCGGAGTGTTTTGAACTAAGTTGTCTTAACATGGATGAAATAAAAATAGAGAATATGCTATATACACAATGACCAGTCCTGCGCTGCCCGCATCCTTTACCAGGTCATTGGTCAACCTTATGGGGCGCCTTCCCACACTGCGTCTTCCGGATCGCCACTCGAGAGCCTTAAGACCCCAACTATGTGCCATCCTCAAAATTTCAGCCATATAAGATGACGTAGGTCCGAAAACTCTTGGATCTCAGTCCATTATTACAACATTCGATCTACTTTAAGGAAGAATTTAGATAATTAGCAGACGGTATTTTAAGAAACAGAACAAGTTTGCCAACTGTTTCAATAGTAATACCAGTATTTTATTATTCGTATTTCGAATTTCGAATCATTATCAAATGCAGTCGAATAAAACGGACAAGTTTTACAAGTCTTTATCTTTCATTGTACCTCATCATATCAACCAAGTATTGTGCCACTGCAGGGCAATGGCCTCGTCTCATAGAGAAAAAGCACGAGAATTGATCACCACCAAATGCTTACCTGTCAATAATAATCAGAGCAAGAGTAAATGAAGTCAAAGCAATCATTGATCAGTTCCTCAGAAACTACAAACTAGTTGCTCGTTTCAATGGCCTAACGTGCTTTCTGAGGCACGGGGGTGTTATACGACCAACTATCAAACTCCGGACTGCTAGTATAAAATTTATAAAAATTATTATTAATTAATTAATTGAATAATTAATAAATTCACATAATTAAAAACAAGAAAAAGATAAAGAATAAAGATAGAAAAGGGTATGCTTAAATGGTTCGGTCATGTTGAGAGGATGAGTGAAAGACGATTAACAAAAGGTATTTATATGGCAGAGGTGAGTGGCAACGCAGGGTGGGGTCGCCCTAGGAAGACCTACACTGACCTTATTGGTGAGGTTCTTCAGAAAGGTCAGGTGCGGAGTACTCGTAACCGGCGTGCTTGTATGACGAGATGTATGAACGTAGATGAGGCGAAAGAAGTACGTAAGGATCGTAGCAGGTGGCCTTCTGTGGTTTCTGCCTACCCCCATGGGAAAAAGGCGTGAGTTTATGTATATGCGTGTCACATAATTAAATAAGAATTGTTATTTCTACATTTTATATTTGAATTATTTTTTTAAGTAAATACTATGTTGCTATGCCCTAACAGGGTCCATTTGTACTTAAGCTTTAAGCCTTACGTAATATCTTTTATTCACATTATGTTAAACAAATAAATGAATATATGAATTACATACTAATGGGAAAAGCCAATAACACTATCCGAATTAGCAATCGAACCCAGGGCTTCACAGTCAGCAGTCGGACTTGCAACCATGGGACCAACGGAGATGTGTGTGTTTAAAAACAAATAAATAAACATATTGTTATCAAACTTTAACGATCTTAAACCGGTTTACTTTACGCAATCGCCTGTGTTTATATGCTTGACTAACTCTAGGTATACAACTATAGCATCTAACAGCACTATAACAATTAGTATTCATCTATATTAGTCTAGGTGTTCGGTTAAGTCAAGTCGGAGCAAATACGACCAAGATAGGTAAGTAAAATGGTTTATTTCATTATTGCACATCATTTTGAGTTTGTGATTCTATCTGTATTTATATACAGACAAAAACAAGCGTATTTTAAATTTTAAAATGTAATATACACACATCAAAAGTGTCTAGGGATCAATATATTATTATTACCAAATACATCTTGATCCCTAGACACTTTTGATGTGTATATATAAGTATATTGTAAAACCAATGGCCAGTACTGTTGTACTGTGTCGTGATAGCTGAGTGGTTGAGGCACCCGCCCCTCATGCATGAGCCTGTGGGTTTGATACAGGGCAAAAACTTATTGTAACCTTTTCAATTCATTTATACTTTCTAAGTGTATCTTAATCAGCATTGACATTGATGGAGGAAAATATCATGAGGAGCCTGGACTTACAATTAATTTAATATAAGTCCTTAATCACCAATCCATCTTGAGCAAGCGTGGTGATTATTGCTCGTGCCTGTCAAATGCACTTGATTTATTTTTAATTAGTCCACGTTTCTAAAATTGCTCCCACTATGTCCATACTCGACACGTCCGTAATCCTTAACATGACACACAGTAAGCCTCCGGGATGGTTTCCAAAGCTAGCACACGTCGTTGGATACCATACAGATCCTGATTACTGGTTTCAATAAGCTTTCAACTCCTGATACACAGTTTAACCGCATACCTACTGTTTTTTTGGCTTAAATATTGTGTTCATTTTTCAATGCCGAGCATTGTCACAAAATTCTTACGAGTTAATTTTAAGTTAAAGTTAATTTCGTAACACATTACAAAATTTTCAATAGTCGTAACTCATATTCAAAGAATAAATATAACAGTTTGACATATTTTCTATACAAAAGCTGTCAAACCACCATATTTATCCCTCCGTTAAGAGTTAACTGATGATTAAAAAATTTGCCCTAAAACATCAATTAGACACTTTTAAAACTCCATAACAAGAAAAAGTAATTTAATTCTTGCAATAAGTAATGTCGTATGGAAAAGAATGGGGAAAAATCCAATTTAATTTTTAAATTACACGTGAATACGATGCACCTTCAATAACATCACTATACTAAATATTATTATTATTATTCAGAAATAATAGCTGAATTATGGTGCTCACATATTTACAAATATTGAAACCGGACACAAGCACTGCTAATATTTCAACAAACATTGAAATAGTGTAAGAGGCTGTGTAATCTTCAAGAACTAGGAACTGGGATCTATAATTAGGAAAAATTGTGTGGTCCGGGGCTAGTAACGAAGTTATACCTACCGAAAATAGATATTATAACGAAGATAGAACGTAGATGAGGCGAAAGGAGTATGTAAGGATCGTAGCAGGTGGCGTTCTGTGGTTTCTGCCTACCCCCATGGGAAAAAGCGTGAGTTTATGTACAGTACGGCGATAAATATTGCACATCGACCTTTGGAAAGAGACAATCGGCTAATTTCGGCTTCGTAGAGCGTTATCTCTGTCGCACGAAATACAAACAGTCCGACTCCTTAACTGACCGACTCCTTGACAATTCAAAAGTGCCTGTAAATGGTCTGATTGAAATAAATGTTTTGACTTTGAGTAGTTCATAAAAATATCATTTGTGAAAAAAAATCAAACTATTAGAACAAGCAAAAACAAAATAGAACACCATTTGAAATATTGGTTCACTTACCTGTGAGAAGAACGGCAACAGCGCGGTCTTATGTTACGTTTTTTGATGTACTTACGCGAAAATGTCGAGGTGCCCTGCGCAGACTTAAAAATTTTACTAGGTTCCTATTACTATAATGTATCCTGTCACTTATAAAAATAATGTCCAAATTCGCACAATCAAGCTTGCAATAACCACAATTTTATAAACACACGGGAGGGGTAGTGCGGGCACCTCAAAGGCAGCGGCGCGGGCGCTTGCATAGCAATGACGCGTGCGACGTCACAGGATCGCGGCAACACACTGACCTTGACCTACATCATTTTATGCAGGTGTTGAGAAGAAAACGAAATAGAAATAAATGGACTATCTATCTATCTATCCCTTTCGCACATACTTGAGTTGCGATTGGGATGAGTGCGTAACATGATTGTAGTACTTCATAACGTAGTACGTAGATATTATTTTCTTATCAAATTCTGATGACACGCTTTATAACTCTAGTGCTCAGGGATAAGGCAGAATATGTATCAATCGCTTTTAGAATCGGAATGACAATAAGGATTTTCACTTCGAGATGGCCGGCGCTTAATGACGTCATAGTGCCATTGACAAAATTTAAAAACTAATGTAATTTTTTACCTTTAACATTACCTAATATTAGTTGTATAGATAATAGCTATTTAAAATGAGTACTTAATTATTGCCGTATCTTTTCGCAGCTTGGAAACATGAATACAGCCGCCCAAATAGCTTGGATAAAGAAAGTCCAGGGCGCTTTTAACGTCCTTGCTTTACTGGACATATATGGTCACCTATATCCTAAGGATCCGAGCCCGATTTGTGGTCAGTATTGTTACAATATTATTTATTTCAAATTACATTATCTACATTGTTTATTCTGTACAATTTTGATTATTGACCATCGCGGTTACCAGTCCTCAAGCTTTTGTGATAAGGGGTTTGATTGTGTATGGAGTTTCTTGCCTATTCTTCTTCATATAAAGTTACCTTTTGGAAAGGGCAACTAGATTATTTTCTTCTTTTTCTTATTGACGTTCAAAAGTGTCTTTTAATGGTCTAATTAAAATAAACGATTTGACTTTGTCTTAGATTAAAAGTTTTATTTATTGTTGTAATTTACGTCATTCTAAGCTCACAAAGGTAATGCTTTAAACCTTCTAAAAGCTATCTGAAACAAGTACCGTACAACAAGTAGTAAGTAGTAGTACTCTTATTTTCTTTTCAGATGGAGACATATATGATTACATAGTGATCGGAGGTGGTAGTGCCGGTGCAGTAGTAGCTCCAAGGCTAGTTGAAGCAAATTTTAGCACACTCATAATAGAAGCAGGCGGGAACCCTGGACTGGAGAATCAAGTAAATGCTTAGAGTTTTCCAATATTAAATGTAAAATATATGTAAACTAACCCACTAATAAATTGTTTCCAGTATCCCAGCTTGGTAACTTACGCACAAAACCCCAGAATGACCTGGAATTTTCCTCTAGAAAGCGATGGTTTTACAGGCCAGTGCCACAAGGAGAGTGGATCAATATTCGGTAAAGTGCTTGGAGGATCAGGAGCTACAAACCTCATGATATATGTACGTGGAAATCCTAATGACTATAATAAAATTTACAAAGCTACCGGTGATTCTTCTTGGAAATGGGAAAATATGCTCAAATACTTCAAGAAAAGTGAAAAATTACAAGATGTTAGTGTCCTCAAATCAGCGTATGGAAAATACCACAGCAGTAAAGGTACGATTGGGGTGACAAAAGAAAATCGTCCGATCTGTGATGACTATTTAGTAGGATTTGAAGAAGCTGGAGAAGCCGTGGTAGTAGACAATATCGGTGCTGGAATACTAGGATATTCTTCAGCTTTAGTCAACGTACTCGAAGGGGTGCGAACTGAGGGTGCAAGTACCTATTTGCCTCCTCTTAAAGATAACCCCAACTTACATATAACAAGAAACAGTTTGGCAACAAAAATAATTTTTGACGAGAACAAAAATGCTGTAGGCGTTGAATTTGTTAAGAATGGTAAGACCATCACAGTGAAAGCAAGAAAAGAGGTTATTGTTACCGGTGGACCTATCAAGTCTCCCCAGCTCTTAATGCTGTCAGGTATTGGTCCTAAAGAAGAACTAGAGAATATGAAAATAAATGTAATATCAAATCTCCCTGTAGGAAAGAATCTACAAGATGTCATCGGAGCATTATTATGCTTTAAAACCAACAGACCAGCTCAACCTGAGCCATTTAACGCACACAATTACCCTGCACCATTAATAGTAGGCTTTTCAGCTCTCAATAAATCTAGTCGCTATGGAGATTATGAGACACTAAATTCTATTATGGATGACGATGAATACTTTCTGTCATTCTGTGGATTTATTTTAGGATTCAAGAACTCAATATGTGATAGACTACACTTGTTAGCGAAAAAAACACAGATGTTGGTAACAGTGATATTAAATTTAAATCCCAAATCCCGTGGACAGGTCAAACTGTATAGTACCGATCCTTTTGAACAGCCAAAGATAATCAATGGCTACTTTACCAACGACGATGATTTAGATAAATTAGTTGATTCCATCATTGACTATATTAAAATCGAATCGACTCCGCATTTCCAAAGTTTGGGTCTTGAGTTTTTGGAGGCTACGAAAAAATGTCGTCAGTTTGAGTTTGGATCCAGGCCGTATTGGAGATGTTATGTTTTGTGCATGATTACGACCTTGGGATACAGTTATGGAACTTGTTCAATAGGTTCCGTAGTGGACAGCAACTTGAAAGTAATAGGAGTTAATCGGCTTCGAGTGGTAGATGCCAGTGTTTTTCCTAATAAGGTGGGAAATCCGTTGTATACTTCAGTAGTGGCCCTTGCAGAGAAAGCTGCTGAAATAATGATTAAAGGAAAATAGATGTCTGCAATTTTTAATATTATGATTTAATAGAGATAAATTAAATGCATTTTTGTACTTTTGTTTTTTTTCTGTGTCATCAACTGCCTAGCCTTTTCTCAACTATGTTGGGGTCGGCTTCCAGTCTAACCGGATGCAGCTGAATACCAGTATTTTACATGGAGCGACTGCCTACCTGACCTCCACAACCCAGTAACTGGGTAATACCATACCCCTTGGTAAGACTGGTTGTCAGATTTGCGGGCTTCTGACGGCCCGTAACGACTGTCAAAGATCCACATACGAGTATGGCAGCCGGGACCATCGGCTTAACGTGCTTTCCGAGGCACGGAGGAGTCTCGGTGTGTAAAGATGGTCACCCATCCACGGACCAACCCCGGCAAGCGTAGCTTAACCTGATGGATCGAACTGTGCGGCTGTTATTACTTAGCCACGAGCTCCCCATTTGTTTTATTTCTGTGCGTTTTTCATAATTATATAGTATATTACATGTATGAATAATTATTCTGTAGGTGTGTATGCCACTGAACTCTTCTTAAACGGCTAGACTTATTTTAATTTTTTAAAAGATTGTGTGTTTTTGAGTGGGTTCCTGGATGACTTACATTCACAATTGAATAATCGTCGGTAAAAGATACTCTCAATTAACAACCAATCTTACTACTGTTAGAAACTAGGTACAAAAAAAAGTATAGGTAAATGCAAAAGTTTGGATGGATTTTGTCACTCAATCATGGATGGATCAATGGATCTTGATTAAATTTGGCACAGAGCTAGATTATAGTCTGGAGTCTCTGGAGTAGCATAAAGGCTATCCCGGAACGAACAGTTATTTATTTAACCTTTATGCAACAAAAAGGTACAAAGGCGGACTTAATGCCTAGGCATTCTCTACCAGTCAACTAAAGGTAGTGAAGAGATAATATGGCAGGTGCAAAAAATTGTACATGAGCAAATAATCAAAAAAGAGATAGACACAGACAGACGGAGAGACAGAGACAGTTCCAGTTGGATAATATTGCTTGTGGTAATGATTAGAACTAAAGTCGAAATACGGCTATAAAATCCAGCGAAAGCTATAAATCTATATGGCATTATTAATGAGCTATACTTAATGTTAGTTAATAAAATATCAAATCTAATATAATATTTATAGGGCAGAAGATCGATTACCGAACCCTCTAAGCGTGACTGATCAAGGGAACCGGTGAATTAGTAGTTTGGCGATTCTTTACTCTCAGTCGCAAATCAATAATGGTGGACTCAAGGTCGGATATTTTAACGAGCATTGGTTTTATTTTTATAATAAACTAGCTTTTGCCCGCGACTTCGTCCGCGTATATGTCGGTTATCGTGGACGCAGACGAAGTCGAAGTCGAATAAAAAGTAGCCTATGTCCTTTGTTGGGGTTCACACTTACCCTGTACCAAATTTAACACAAATCGGTTCAGTAGTTTAGGCGTGAAGAAAAGACAGACAGACAGACAGACAGAAAGACAGACAGACAGAGTTACTTTCGCATTTATAATATTAGTAAGGACTAGCTTCTGCTCGCGACTTCGTCCGCGTAAAAGTTGGATTCTCTCTACAAACTTTAGACCAACGTTTCATTCACTTAGGAATTGAATTTGGAAAATCCTTTCTTAGCGGACATCGACTTTCTACATAAACTACCTCCCTGCCAAATTTCATCTTTTTACATCAAGCGGTTTTCGTCTTCTGTCGCCTACCCCGACTCACTGTCTCAGGCGACCAGTATTGTGCTACTAAGGCCCACAATGTTATGCTTAACTTGACATAATAATCTAGAGATTGTGGTTTCCCTGGTTTTAGCAGAATAAAGCTCATCTATAACTAGATGAGCAATCTAGTTACACAATTTAATAGTCGAAGTGTCGACAAATTGTAGGAAAATCGCCATTTTCTCCATCCCGTGTGTCACTTTAAAACAGTTCAGGAACAGTTCCGTTAAAATAGGTAAGTACATATTTGAATATTTACTTGGAATAGAAGGCCTAGCATGATCGCGTAGGTTACCGTATGGGAATTTCATCGATTTTGGAATTGGGAATACCCGTAATTCTTGTTTCATTTAATAACAAGGATTGATGGATTCTATTGCTACTTCTACAGGCCAGCAAATTCTTTTTCAAGCAAAGAAACGAGCAATAAAATGCGTGAAAGATAGGAAAAATTACGACTCAATGCTCACGCGCCAAAATTCGCCACAACGTGACGTCATTTCGCAGGAAAATGCTCTTTAAAATTGAACTTTTATTACCTGTTACTCGGTCGTTAATAAACCTGTCGAGCTTTAGAAAGAGACACATAGGTATGAGTGAAAGAGATGATACTCCATAAATCCAAGTTCGAACATGTATGGTAATGCTTTGACGCAACGGTTCCTAAACTTTTATGGAAACAGAAGTCTTTTTCTTTTATTACAAGCTTTTATTTATATTTATGGTACCGTACAAGAAATGGTCATTACTAAAAGTTACTGCAATTCGTACTAATATTATAAATACGAAAGTAACCCTGTCTGTTACGCTTTCACAATAAACCACTGAACTAATTTCGATGAAATCTGGTACAAGGTAAGTTTGTTACATAGGTTATAACTTTTTATTCCGCGACTTCGTCTGCGAAGGAAAACATCGAGAGTATAAGTATAAAAGATAGTATAAAAGTCTGAAATCGTCAATTTGCTTCGAACAATCGTGGTGAACAATGCTCGTGCCTTATAAGAAGAGACATTAGCCCTGCAGTGAGACAATAATAGGCTGATAATATGTTTTTTTGAAGTGAAAACTTCTTTAGCGGCGTTGAGCACTTTTTCTGTAATGGGTATAAAATCTTAAACTCGCGTCAGGACACGTGACCTGATCGAAAAAGCGTAAGACGGATGGAGAGTAGACAGCTATCCCCTCTCTACGGCGCGGCGAAAATGTATTCCTGGGCCTACTGTTTCGTTTAGACAGCGCAGGGCGCTTGCGCGAATGTTCGTGTATGTTAAACGTAAACGTAAACGTTAATAATCAAGTTTTCACTTCTGCCGGCACTCCCACTTTTTTAATACTTTTATTGAGAACATCTGCTTAACATCACGCCTGTAATTCCCGAAGAATTAGCAAGAGGTATACGCATTAATACCTACACCCACATTTCGCCAGTTATGTTTAAGTCCCATGTAAAAGGGAGCGAGCCTATTGCCATCAACCGGGCACAAATTCTGACTCCGAGGCTGCTACTGAGAAATTCCTGATGCAAAAACCCAATAACACTTTGCCCGGCCTGGGAATCGAACCCAAGACCTCATGCTCAGCAGTCACGCTTCGCGACCACTAGACCAACGAGGGACTCTAATTATTTATTTTTAGTTTATTGAGAACAATGGAATAATTGGCTAACAATCAAACAATTCAACGACAAAATATGTAATTTCGCGGAACCATAATAACATTTCCACGCCATCCATCTTTAGTATATAATCGTACGTATCTTTATAGTCATTGTAATAACGCTATCCTTAGCAGGCGGTCCCACAATTTGGTATGCTAATTAAATGATAGTGCCAGCGTGTTCGAAAGATGTCATGTTTGGTCTCAGACTGAAATATGCAAGGGTGGAAAGTTTTAATTAGCTTACTGTGTGCCGACTCACGATAGTACTTGAGATTTAGCTTGGCAATTGAAATTCAGTTTCATGTGTTTGTTTGTTCGTTTCGTTTTTATTGAATGGAACGTAAATACGGGTTGATTGTCCGGTTGTGAGACACTGGAATATCGTACACGGATCCGGAGGGGTCCTTTTCAATGTAAAGTACGTTAATGATAATTTGGTAATTTGTATTGAATAATTAAAGGTATTCTATTATTTTGTTGACATGTGTTATTTTAATTTATTGTTATTATTATTTTTGACATTATTTGTGGTTATTTATTTTATGATTTTATGATTGTAGATGGAACTTTGTATCGTTATGATTTTATTACTTTGAGTTTTGTTGATTTGAGTTCTAGTATTTGACTAACATAGTATTAATAAAACCTTTGTTACTAACAACTATGGACATTATTAGTCTGAAAATAAATGAATGAATTAAAAAATAAAATAATGAATAAAAAGCCGACCAAGTACAAAACTAATTCGTTAATAAAGGGTTTCGTATCATCATCTAATATTTAAATCAACATACAAAATAACACGGTTCTTGTATGGTTCGTTTTTACCCGCGACTCTACGTGAATTTCCTTACAGATCTCTAATTTTTTGATCATATAATATAGCGTATAGTATTCAGGGATAATGTAGCTTCCTATTAGCGAAAGAATTTTCAAAATTAGACAAAGTAGATCCGCAGATTCGCGCGTTCAAACAAACCAACTGTTTTGCTTTATAATATTAGCGGATTAGCTTTATATGTATATAGTGGACCCGACAGACGTTGTCTTGCTCTAAGGTTGGCTTATAGCGCCACCTACCGGGTCCAATTGTGAAGCTGAAACATCTAGGAACCCAACCCTAACACATACAACTTTTTTTTAATTATAATGCGTCCTGCCGTTTAGTAGGAGTTCAGTTACATACTTAATTACACAAAAAATATATATAAGTACCTACTAGTTGACCGACATGTTGCTGTGGCTCAGGTTTGCAATCAAAAAATATTAAGACCAATAATTAAGATAAAAACTATCCTATCTTTCAAGTTGAATCAAACTGCACACCGTGTGCGATTAAAATCGGTTTAGTACCTAGTTTAGGAGTCCATCCCAGACAAACAATGTTACGCGTAATTTATATAATATATTGTGATTAAGATAACACAGAAATAAAACAATTGTATCAAAATACGGTTTAAGTTTGCTTTATTAGATCATATAAAATTATGGGATTATGAAAATTGATTATTGTTTCAAGAAACTATTTTTATTACTAACATAGATATAAGTTCACTGCTGTTAACATAATTATGGACATTCACAGTCTGAAATAAATGATTTGATAATAATAATATTAAAAAAGACTTAGAAGACATCACATTCCTTTAATAATCATTTCAGCAGCTTTCTCTGCAAGGGCCACTACGGGAGCATAGATGGGTACTCCTACAGTATTAGGGAAAACACTGGAATCTACAACTCGAAGCCCATTAACTCCTATCACTTTCAATTTGCTGTCCACTACGGAACCCATTGAACAAGTTCCAACCCTGTTTCCCGAGGCCACAATCATGCACAAAACATAACATCTCCAATACGGCCTGGATCCAAACTTAAACTGACGACATTTCTTCGTAGCCTCCAAAAACTCTAGACCCAAACTTTGGAAATACGGAGTCGATTCGATTTTAATATAGTCAATGATGGAATCAACTAATTTATCTAAATCATCGTCGTTGGTAAAGTAGCCATTGATTATCTTTGGCTGTTCAAAAGGATCGGTACTATACAGTTTGACCTGTCCACGGGATTTGGGATTTAAATTATATATCGCTGTTACCAACATCTGAGTCTTTTTAGCCAACAAGTGTAGTCGATCACAAATTGAGTTCTTGAATCCTAAAGTAAATCCACAGAATGACAGAAAGTATTCCTCGTCATCCATAATCAAATTTAGTGTCTCAGAATCTGGATAACGACTAGATTTACTGAGAGCTGAATAGCCTACTATTAATGGTGTAGGGAAATCGTGTGCAGTAAATGGCTCAGGTTGAGCTGGTCTGTTGGTTTTAAAGCACAATAATGCTCCGATGACATTTTGTAGATTCTTTCCTACAGGGAGGTTTGATATTACATTTATATTCATATTCTTTAGTTCTTCTTTAGGACCGATACCTGACAGCAATAGGAGTTGGGGAGACAAGGTAGCTCCACAAGCAACAATAACCTCTTTTCTTGCTTTCACTGTGATGGTCTTACCATTCTTAACAAATTCGACGCCTACAGCATTTTTTTTCTCGTCGAAAATTATTTTTGTTGCCAGACTATTTCTAGTTATATGTAAGTTGGGGTTATCTTTAAGAGGAGGCAAATATGTACTTGCACTCTCAGTGCGAACCCCTTCAAATATGTTGAAAAGACCCGAAGAATATCCTAGTGTTCCAGCACCGACATTGTCTACTACGACAGCTTCTCCAGCTTCATCAAATCCTTTTAAATAGTCATCACAGACTGGACGATTTTCTTTTGTCACCCCAATCGTACCTTGACTGCTGTGGTATTTTCCATACGATGATTTGAGGATACTATCGTCCTGTAATTTTTCGCTTTTCTTAAAGTATTTGAGCATATTCTCCCATTTCCAAGAAGAATCACCGGTAGTTTTGTAAATTTTATCATAATTTTGAGGATTTCCACGTCCGTATATCATGAAGTTGGTAGCTCCTGATCCTCCAATCACTTTACCGGGTAATGATCCAATCGCCTTCAGGCATTGGTCTGTAAAACCATCACTTTCTGAAGTATAATTCCAGTCCATTCGGGAGTTTTTTATGTAAGTTACTAAGCCCGGATACTGAAAAATATAATTTATGGCGTTAATTTGTAATGCAATTAACATAATAATGTTTAATATTGGAATAATTTAAGCGTTTACTTGATTCTCCAGTCCAGGGTTCCCGCCTGCTTCTATTATCAGTGTGCTATAATTTGCTTCAACTAGCCTAGCAGCTACTACTGCACCGGAACTACCAGATCCGATCACTATGTAATCATATATGTTTCCATCTGAAAAGAAGACAAGGTAAGAACTGTAAAATTATGCTTATAGACACTTCGTCAAGCGTGGTGCTATATCAGATAGACTTTCAGATTTCTTTTTAAAATTACCTTTGTGAGCTTAGAACGTCGAAAAGTACATCAATAAAACGTCTAATTAAAAACCTTTACTTAAAACCGTGGGAACTGGTAACTATGTTTGCCAACCAAAACAAAATTATACTGCAAAATAATGTAGCTTGGGACCAGCTTTACAAAATCTATGCATACATACATAGAAACAAATAAATTAAATTGAAGTGTCTGTTATTTATGTCAAAATTACAAGTAATTGCAACATTAACACATTATTTTAATTTTTGTCTGCCTATCTTAAGTTTGTTCTTGTTAGTCTCCGATACGGCACGACCGACTTTGATAGGACTTTAACTAGCATATAACTAAATGTTATAAGAAGTAACTTAGGCTACTGCTATTTAAAGAATTAAAATAGGGATCCGCGCATAATAAATAAAACCCTTGAGGTGCTTGTATGAAATAATAGATACTGAATAGATACTGACCACAAATCGTGTTCGTATCCTTAGGATAAAGTTGACCATACAGGTCCAGTAAAGCAAGGACGCTAAAAAAACCCTGGAGTTTCTTTATCCGAGATATTTGGGCGGCTGTATTCATGGTTCCAAGCTGCAAAAAGATACGGCAATAATTAAATACTCATATAAGTATTTATTTATTTATTGTTTAATTATTGATGATTATTGTTTGATCATCGTCATTCCACTGAAATACTCTTCAGAAAAAATCTCAATCTCACTCAATCTCTCAAAACTTAAAAAAAAATCCGTGCTAAGTGCCTCACTTTCGCAGGAATAAATAGATTTTCTTTCTCTTCTTTTTTTCTTAGATAGACATGGACATATACTCTATAAGAAAATTTAAGGCACATATTAAAAGTACACTTTGCAACCAAGCATATTACAAATTAGAAGATTATATTCAAGATAAGACTGCTTGGAAACATGCTGGTCCTGCTCCATAGGACAATTACTATTAATTCTAGACAAAATCAAGCTTGTTAATATTATTATTATTATTTTTTGACATTTATTATCTTTTATTTTCTATTTGGTTTTTTTTTACTATGGGATTGCGCAGGCTCACACACTGTTGCATTGTTGGTTGAGATGTTGAAAGTGGTCGTCTACAGTTCCAATATTTGTTAACATGTGAACACTATGTAACTTTAAATATATTTTTACCTTAAATTCTTAATTTGTAATATAAATTCCTTTTGCGTGTTATTATATAGTAGTTTTTATATAAGGTACATTGCATTCACATGTAATTACGTATGACTCTGTATACAAATAATAATACTGTAAAACATTGATTTTAAAAGAGTACGTATGGAGTTTCTTGCCCATTCTTCTCCATACAAAACTACCTTTTGGAAGGGGCAACTAGATTCAATTCATCATTCAATCTAATTTTTTTCTTGTAATGACGTTCAAAAGTGCCTTAAAATGGCCTAATTGAAATAAATGATTTGACTTTGACTTTGACTTTACTCGTATATTAGGGTGACTGGAAATTAGTGGCCGATACTTAAACACTTGATTGTACTCATGATATTATCAAACAACTTTCCCAAACAATTCTTTTTTCACGTAAAACGTTTATCTTACTCTGTATGACATAAAGAATATGAAACATTTTTAAACTTACATAACTTTTGTCCACGGCTGTTGAGAAGTATTTATTACAAAACCTGTATTATTAAATGACACCCATTTTATATCTGTACAATATGGGGTACAGACCCATACAATTTTTGGCTATCTCCTTTGACGTTTAATGGAAAAAATAGTTTTAATAAAATTATGTTTTTTTTTTATACTTTTGCTTTGAGATGTAAATAGTTATTTAATTTTCTTATTTTTTTAAATTTAATTAATTGTAATATTTGTAATGCTGGGGCACATTTTTCGAGCTCCTTTCAAAATACACTTTTTTTTTCTATATTAAATACAAATTGAATGTTGCTTTCCCCATCACAAAGTCAAAAATAAAATAAAACATTTTCACTTACCTGTCCTAATCGTATTTGCCCCGACTTGACTTAGGCGAACACCTAGACTAATATGGATGAATACTTATAATTGTAATTAGTTCTTAAATGTAACATTTGTATGCCTAAAGTTAGTCAAGCATTAAAACGCAGATGATAGCCGGTAAACCGGCTCAGAATTGTTTATATGGCTTACCATTTATATTTTTTTTTAGAACACTTCTCCATTGCTCCCTAGGTAGCAAGTCCGACTGCTGACCGTGGAGTCTAGGGTTCAAAGTGAAAGTCAAATCATTTATTTCAATTAGGCCATTATAAGGCACTTTTGAACGTCATATACAAAAAGAAAAAAGGAATTGAATCTAGTTCGATTGCCAATTCGGGTAAAGTGATTTAAGCTTTTCCCATTACTAATTTTACAGTACTAGCGGCCCTTTCTTTTTACGCGATGGTAATCCTCCGTCGTGGGGGTGACGGAGGGGCATGACGGTGTCTTACCGGCTAAAACCACCGCACTGTTTCACCTCTGCTTATGACTTGGAGTGCGGGATTCACCGCTCCCCCGCCAGACAGCAGCAGCCCCGAGTTTAGAAGTTGGTGATATGACACCCTTGTACCTTGGAAAGCACGTAATGCCGTTGAAATGCTTCTTATTGTTTCTGACTACTGGCCGACTTTTTGACAATTAAAAAGTGCCTGTTAATGATTTAATTGAAATAAATGCGTTGACTTTTACTTTACTTTTAAAACCTGCCTTATTTATTCGACTGTATTTGATAATGATTATAACTAATTTCGAAAAACGACTAATAAAATACTGGTATTATTAAGCATGCAGTTTTTTAATCTACTTTGGGTTCATTGCCTCCCTTCATTTGTTTTTTTTTTTTGAGTGATGGAATTACTGGTACTTTTATCAAGCAATATTTTTCCCCTTTGAATTAAGTGTTGTACTTGCAGGATTTATTACTACCACCAATGTCAACCGTGTGTGGCGAGTCCATATTAAATGTAAGAAAACTGTAAGAAATACGTGTGTTGCGCCATTTTGTGGTTGTGGTCGGTGGCCCGTGTGCGGCCAGGCTTAGAGTGCGCAGCAGAACCACTTTTTATGAAACATTAGGTTGAGTTACGGAAACATAAATTGTACTAAACAGCTGTTTTTTTTTTGCGATTTCAACATTCCTTAAATTATATTTAAATTAATTCCGGTTCCTTATTAAAAGTTGTTCATTTTCATAAGTACTATACTCCCTTAAAGTACGTCCCTCGTTCTACCTAACACCTTGTATAATATGTTCAGTTTTAGTAGTTAAGTAAAACCCGTAATTTCTAAACACGTATCACAAACTCGGCAATAACTCTATTCGATAACTAGTCAGTCAACCGTAACTATTCTAGTTTTGCGAAACAGTACAGATCTAAAAAGAAATGTTCAGTACTATGATTACTGTTTCGTGAATTTTGTATACAAGGTGTATTTCATCTTTCACCTTTTAGAAAGATAAACTGTTACATCACGTGAAAGTAAAGCTAATATATAAAAATTGTTGTTTTCAAAATCCTAAAATCAAACAAACAATATATTAAAAAAAAAAATATGTCCTAAACTGAAATATTATGTGCGTTTGTTTAATATCGTTTTAAACCTATAAATTAATTCATAATAATAAACCTAAACACAAAACTTATGAGGTAATCAAAAACTTACTCCTCAGCTATTATGTTCTGATTAATTTCGCTGCAGGGTCCAAGATAGTTGAATCGCTTCTCCGGGACTCGTCGAGCTTCATTGCATCAGCGCTTTTCTGGTGGTCGCCACTGTTGCTTTTGGCTTTCAAGAGTAGCAGTGGAATAAAGTGATGTGCTTGCGTCAGATAAAAAAAATAAAGGGTATTTTTTGTATTACAATGCTTCGTAAACGTTGGCCATCAGAATCTCTTTCTTTAACCAAGGATTTAAGTCTTTAGATATCGCTATATGGCTTAATAAGGCTATTTTTTACACTAAAGATATCTAATGTCTATATACTAAAGATATTTATTTTATTATTGTGTACAAAACAAATATATAATAATTATGTAGGTCCATACTAAACCGACAAGCAAAGATTTTAAGATAAACCCCTTTATGACAGACACAAAAAGTGATTTTATTATTATTATGAAACCAAAATAAAAAGTTTTATACACCCTATATTAAAATAACCCTGAAACTATCACAAATAACATCAATGTTTAATTACACACTTGTTTATAGCCAGTTACATTTAGGAATTCTTTGATAAAAATCGCTACACAAGAAAGATAGTTTTGTTCAAAAGATTTCGGGACAACATAGAGAAAAGACCTAAGTACCGGTGTTCGGTACTGTAAAGGACAAGTCGAGAACCAATGTACTCCATTCGAAGATTCGAGTAGAAAGTATTTACAAGTAAGTGATAAATATAATGGAGCTTAGACTTGCTAAATCACGCAAAATTATTCTCTCAATTATTAAATGGAATCTATCAATCTTATTTGGTTTTGTAAAAGCTTAATTGAAAAGAGTGTGTGAGTAAGTATCCGTCGAGTTTCTTCCTCACACTTCTCCATAGAGATCTACCTACGTTTTGATACAAGCAACTGGCTTTAACTTTCTGACTAACTGACCGACACCTTAACAATTCAAAAGTGCCTGGTCCTATGATGGTCAAAAAGTGTTAGAAATAATGAATATTAATTTAAAAATTACTTTGTTTTCAGTAGAGACGTCAACAATGAATGCAGCAGAAGTACTAGCAACGTTAAGGAAGAATCAGACGGCACTGTTCATTTTAATGCTGTTGGAGTTGACTGGCTACCTGTACCCTCCACCAGCTTTGCTGAGAGGTGAGTCTTTCTTAATTTGTTATTTCCTTGACAAGAAAAAACTTAAGCCTCCTCAACAGTTCATCGAGCCATCGGAGAAACTGCCATCTGGACAAGCGTTGCCGTGGCCGACTTGGAAAACTTTAAATAGACACCGTGCTCAGGTCGGCCGCAGCTAAAGAAGATTCTCTTGCTGCGGCCGACATGGGTGTGCAGCTTGGGAGGAAATCCCACCTTTGGAGATTCAGAGGTGATGTTGAGAGGCGAGTTGTGATGGAAACGACGTTCAATGTCTATGTGGCGTCCCTCCGCAGACCATGGGCCATATTTCATCTTGCACTTCATGCCTTGTCACCAGCTTACGCAAGGATCTAATGACTATGACAACGAATAATTTTATATATTAACACCTTAACTGCCACGTTAGGCACATGTGCCTGACGCTTGTGGAGGTTTGACCTTCAACATTTTTGGCCCGGCAGTGAATGTGTTAAGTATCTTATATTTGCCATCAACACTATGAAGAAGATTTCCTTGAAAATACATTGCCTTCATCTTATGTAGTTTGTCGATGCGCAACTTCCTTTTACCTTTCTTATACCTTTCTCCTCATCTAGCTTACGACAGTTACGACTACATCATATTGGGTGGAGGAACAGCAGGTTGCGTGTTAGCAACCAGGTTGGCTCAGAAGGAGTATAACGTGCTTCTCATCGAAGCTGGGCAGGACGCTCCGTTCGAAAGTGTTGTAAGCATACTTTGATTTGCTTTTTTATAATCTCTAGTAAGTAAATAATATAATTAAAAATGTATAATTATGTTGACTTTTTTCCAGTATGCATCCTTACTGCCGTTGCTCAAGAATTCTAAGGCAGACTGGAACTATACATCGGAGAACGATAACTACAGTTATCAATGCCACGCCACAAAGAAAGTAGATCTGATCCAAGGTATGATGCTTGGAGGATCAAGCGCTCTGAACTCCATGGTTTACGCCAGAGGAAACCCTAAAGACTATGAAGATTGGTGCGAGATCACCAAAGATCCTAGTTGGAAATGGAAAAACGTTCTACCTTATTTCATTAAATCTGAAGCTGTTCACGATTGTGCTATCATGAATTCCTCTCTTAAATATTTTTTTGGAAGCAAAGGGTACATCGGAGTGACCAGAGATAAGAGACCTTACACTGCTGAATACTTAAAAGGTTTTAAACAAATAGGGAAAAATATGATTGATGATATAGATGGTAGTAGAATCGGCTACTCACGGGGTTTAATAACAGTGTATAATGATAGGAGGCAAGATGCTGGATCTCAGTATTTAAAACATGTTGATGAAAATCCATACTTAGCTGTAGCGAAGGGTGCTTTAGCTACCAAAATCATATTCGATGATAAAAAAAATGCTATAGGTGTAGAAGTTATTACAGACAAGGACGAGAAGATTATTATAAATGCAAGACAAGAGATTATTGTATCTGCTGGTGCTATAAAATCACCACAACTTCTTATGCTATCAGGTTTAGGTCCAAAAAAAGATTTAGAGAATTTAAATATTCCTTGTCTGCATGACTTGCCAGTTGGAAAGAATTTACAAGACCATACACTAGCTGCTTTTATTCCTCACAAAACAAACAAGAAATTGAAAAATGTGAAACCCGACCCTACCAAATATCCTACAGGGTTGTTTGTTGGGTATGCATCACTGAATGAATCAGATCACCATACGAAGTACCCAGATTACCAAGCTATGGGTTTCATTTTAACCGATATGAAATTCCTATTGACATTCTGTGCGTTCACGTTCAACTTCCCTAATGAGACCTGCAACAAACTTTACGATGAAGCTAACGGTAACCAAGTCTTGTTAACTTTGTTGAGTAATGTATATGCGCAATCTCGTGGTCAAGTCCTACTCCGAAGTGCCAATCCTAAAGACCCTCCTAAGGTATTCATTGATAGCTTCTCAAATGACCGTGATTTGGATGACTTGGTGGAGTATGTACGACATTATTTAAAAGTTGAGGATTCAGAAGCGTTTAAGAGTTTAGGAGCAACTTTGGTGGATCTCACGACACCAAGATGTGATGTTTTTCAGAAAAGAAGCAGGGAGTATTGGCGGTGCTACATACTATGTACCATGGTTAGTCTAGCACATTATAGTGGAACCTGTGCTATGGGGTCTGTCGTGGATAGTAGATTTCGTGTCTATGGCGTAAACAGACTGAGGGTAGTCGATGCAAGTATTATGCCAACTCATATAGCAGGTCCTATTGTCTCTGCTGTCGTCATGATTGGTGAAAAAGCAGCCGACACTATAATTGAAGACGCAGGAGCATACAATGATGTTGAACATGAACAAATAAGCATTGATCAAATTAAAAATATGCCATGAATTTGGGTATCACAAGTTAAGACATTATTGAAGTCATTTGATTCGAATAAAATAATTAGAAACAATTTCGCAAACAAGAATAAAATGGAACATTTTTTTTACGTATTGTAAAGGCAAATGCATAGGTAATTTTAATATTAAACTAGATGATAGAACTCAGAGGGACAATTCCCGTATACTGAACGATCGCAATCTGAACTCAATCTGAATCTTTTAATTAAAAATACGTCTACTTCACATTTATTTTTGACAAGGTTTTAACATTGATTCTCGTAATTTAAAAACGATGAAAATCTAGAAGACTGCGACAAGATATTGAATGTTTTTAATTAAGCTAACTGGCCTTCTGATCGCCACCTAAGAGTTCTCTTTTTAAAAATCAACATACATTAGTACATAAAGGTAAGTATATCACTGGCAGAATACTCTCCTCGGTTCCAAGAATCATTTTAAGGTAAGAATTATTTCAATGTGCTAACAAACTAATCTGAAACACAAAATAATTTTTCCATCCGTTCCTGCATGAAATCCTGTAATAAAAGTAAAAAATATTATCCGGGAAAGTCAGCGAAAGTTTAGTTGGGCGCCTAGTGGTACGCTCAACCCACACGTCAAATTCACAGGCCAATTAAAAACTTTGACACGACAAAATGTAATTTAAAAACATTACGTTGTTTTTTCGTCAAAATAAGTAATTATCTTTTATAATTGGGTGATGGTTAATTTCGGTTATTTTATGAACATTCTTCACTAATCGACTACGGAGGGGTATTTTAGCAGCCTTATGTTGTATATTAACACATGAGGATGAGGATATTCGGATGGTGTGTGGTTGTATGACGTCACAGAAAACTTAAAATGGCGGCTTACAGTGAATATAAAACACATTCAAAAAGGTAAAATAAATTAAATTAAAAACAAATCATCATGAACAACTTTTACTATACGACCAACTTGAAATCGCGAATAAAGAAATCCTGACGATTCATTCATTTTAAAGAGCTATACGAACTTGTTTTTAAATAAATCAATACAAACACGAAATGCTAATTGAAAGACACCTTAAAATTAATTAAACAAAAGAGTGGTAATTTCAATCAAAGCTGTATATTACTTTATTATAATAGATCTAACAAAATTATAAATACCAATAAAAAAAATTACAAAGTACTGTACAATTTATATAAAAAAAGGAGGAAGCTTGTAGGGCATCCAAAAATTTGCCCACTTTATTGTCAATGGGGCAAGTGCCCAAAAGGCTGGCAGCATTGCCACATTGTATGGCAATGCTGACTTTTTGTCAGTCAACCACTCGCTTGGCGATGTCCCGAAAAACAATAGGTGAGCGCTCGGATAAGCTCGGATAGCCCTTTTTAAGGTTCTGATAAACAAAATATAAACTTGTAGTTAATTTCGAAAAGAGGATTAGAATCTTTATTAGATTTACTATCAAAACCTTCAATATAAGTCGGTTATATAAAATAAAGCTCGTATAAGTAGCGAGATGTGAGAAGAGCATATATCATGCGAAGGCTTTACCGGGATCGAGTGCCTTGGATATAGCAAAGTTTGTCCTAGTTTTTAGTATGGTGCCACTTACAGCGGGTTGCTACTTTGAATTTCTGTAAAGTAACCGCCGATTCCACCACTTATCGGAAAAGTATTTCAGTATTGTAGTTCTAGCAATAATAAAAAAGATTATTAATAACCTAATAAAACAGATAACTTGGCCAACAAAAAGAAAAGAAGTTTCAAAACGGTCCAACTTGTCTTCAAAGTACGATGTTTAAGTATATTCGTGTTAACAAAAAAATTCAACTTTCTTCTATTCTGCCAATATTCGAAATTTCGGGAGACTTACCAAGCACGCAGAGATATTAAAGTGCGCAAGCACAGCTAGTTCCTCCCTATTCCGAACTCAAGACGATGATCCGCCACGACCGGGTAAAGTGCAGGTCAATTATATTTACATATTTTCTGATGCATGGGAGTGCCACCTCACCAACTTCCAAACTCCGGGCGGCTGTTGCGAATTTCTTAACGAAAAAGCCCAAAAAACTGCCCAACCTGGGGATCAAACCCAAGACCTGACGCTCACCAGTCTCGCCTTCGCCCTCGAGACCAACTGGCAGCCACACAGCCAGCGTCTTCTTTTTTTTTTTAAGTGGTCAATTATATGGCTCCTTCCTCCCAGGGGCGGAAGGGACTGTCAGACTTTTACTGACTATAAAACCACCCTGTTCCTTCTGTTGCCCTTTACGTTCCGGGGCCACGGTATCCTGTTAAGACGTCCCGCAACCCCGGCAGGACAGCTAGCGTATTTACGCTTACTCTGGTAAGCTATATTATTTTTGTTTTACAAAAGTCAAAAGAACCTACCCGCTATCACTGACACCACACCTCTTGCAGTACGTGGTTGAACTTTTGCGAAGACGGATATTGTAACAAATTACTTTTGTCATTTTATCATAACATCAGGATCTTGTGCAACGAAGTTTCTACCTTCAGTGTGTAGAGGGAGCTATGAGTAATGAAGAATAATATTTTAGAAGACTATTATTTAACATCGTTCCAAAAAGTTACAGTATATGGGTAGTTCTTCAGAGACAAAATTTTCGATGTCTGTGGGTATATTTCTGTAACTAACTAACGAAACGGCATGTAATTTTTTTTTTGTATAGTTCAACTATGTATGTCCGTTACTGGGACAAATGAATTTTTTTAAATAATTGCTGTCTAGGTACAAAATAAAAATATTTGAAGCTTGTTCTTCTGATTCATATAGCGCGTCCGTTTGCCATTTTCCGGAACAAAATGGTCGATGTCGCATTTTCCCTTTGATACTTCAATTTAAATTATAATTACATCGAAAGACAATGAATTGTCCTCTTAAAAAAAAATGTGTTTTAGTTATAACTACGTTAGTATGTTTATAAATAAATAAATAAGAAGTGTCCGGCGTATAATACTGATTAATGTGGCGTAAGCTGCGCTTGACCGTACTTGGTCGGGTATTCATAATGAGAGTCTGGCTTCCTGTGCGGGGGGAAGCCAGTCGTGCAACGGACGAGCTAGAAGTCGCACTTGCGGCTGGTTGGCTTAGATCCCGGTGTTACTAAGGTAAATATGTGATTCATCTGTGTTTGGTTCAGGTGGCATCCTGATTACAATGCCTACTTTATAAAATTTATTTTATAGTTTTAAAACTTCAATCTGTGTTTCGTGTGATGCTTTTGGGTTATAGATTCGTGTAGAAAAATGACAAGAATGAATTCTGTATGTATGATGAGTTATGCATGATTGTAGGCAAAATCCTGATTCATCTGTGCCTGATTCGTATGGTCAAAACCTCATATGAATCATAAAATAAATTAGTTTTTCTTCTCTACAGCACGGAAGGAGTGCTTTTGTTGCGTTGTCCAATTTTTTACTAGTCTTATTTTATATTTACTTAGCTACCTATAACCTTTTCAATAATTTAAAAATCACAGGAGTGTAAACTTATTTTAAATATGACACTTTTGATATGTCTTAGTCTTAGATAATAATTAATAATTATTATTGTAATGTCAATTGTAACTGTCATGATGGCCTAGTGGTTAAGAGGTGCCTGAGGTGGCCATGCATGAGGTGGCGGGTTCGAAACCGGGCAAGTACCAATGTAATTTTTTCAATTGATATGTACTTTCTAAGTTTATCTTAGACATCACTGACATTGCAATGGTGAAGGAAAAACATCGTAAGGAAACCTGGACTTGTAATTAATATAAGTCTGAAATTGTCAATCCGCCTTGAGCAAGCGTGGTGATCAATGCTCGTGCCTTCTCTGTACGAGAATAGGCCTTTGCCCTGCAGTGGGACAGTAATAGGCTGGTATTATTATTATTTATATTTAACAATCATTAAAACCTATTTATTAATAAGTAAGTCAAAGTCTCTATCTTATTTCTGTTGTTTTAATATTGCAGTTAACAACAATGCCACTTAGTGAGGATCAAAAAAAGGAGAAAATGAGACTGGCAGAACGTAGAAGGATGGAAAATATAAGATTTTTTTTCCGTGATATGATCACTGATAATTGTTATCATTATTGTTGTTGTTAAAATATGATATTTTTTTGAATACAGAGCTCATTTACATAAAGTTTTTCATTTTTATTTCGGTTTCTGATTAATCTGTAACAAATTCTGATTCATCTGGGCACAAAATATTCGAACGTCGATATCTTGAAAACTACTTTTTAAAAACGAGTCCCTCATTCAAATATACGTTATTTGGTATACCTATTTTCATATGAACATTTATTTATTTATTATTTATTTATTTATTTATAATAACCTTAACAACTATCATTACAGGATTAACCTAATGCGATAGTGTGGTATTTATATATACTAACAATACTAAATTAACCTAGGAAGGAACTTTTAACATGTGTTACAGAGCTGAAAATTAAATTAAATTTTGGCCATATAAATCAGTCAAAGAATCAAATTTCGAAGAACTACCCATATACAATCATTATCTAGCCTTAGATTTCCCACAATCTTACTTACTATTTTATAAATGGGAAAATTTGGATGGATTTTTGTTACTCAATCATGCCAAAACGGCTAAATAGATCTTTATCAAAGGCACAGAGATAGATTATAGTATAGTAGCTTTTGCCCGCGCAAATGTCGGTTATCGCGGACGCAGACGAAGTCGAAGTCTAATAAAAAGCTTATGTCCTTCCCCGGGTCTTAAACTATCTCCATGCCAAATTTCATCAAAATCGATTCAGCGGTTTAAGTGTGACGAGGTAACAGACAGACAGACACACTTTCGCATTTATAAAATTACCAGTACTAGTATGGATTGACCATGAGATGTTATTATAAATAACCTATAAAAATATACATACATACATAAGTTGGAAAACACGTTACCCTTTGTATTGCGCAGTCGGATAAAAAGTACAATAATTTTGATAATTACCCCGCTAAAAAGGTACATAACAAAATTATTCGTAATTTTCAACAATCTGCTTCAAATCTCTCTTCCTAATCTTCAAATCCAGAGTAAGCACTGAATCTCCAACAAATGAAAAGTCCAGCCACAAAAAAGGGAGAACAATCCGAACATTTGCATTTCAAAGGACTCAAATAGTTCTACTTATAGAAGTTACATACCACAAAGACGGAGCCCGATTGCCGAAAGATTCTATTCAAAGCAGCCGACAGCGGTGAGTAGGGTTTAGCCTTAGCTAGAAACAAGGTACAGCTGTGGCGTAGCGTGCCCTAAGCCGGCCCTGGATAAAAATTTGTTAGGAGCCCTTCTACCTAACTGCGGAGAAACCCCAAAAAATTAAGTTTAAAAATTTTTCACAAAAAATAAAGAATATATTTAGGTATTTTGTCCCAGGAAATTTAGCGTACTACCTAAAAGTTTGAGTGGATGATATTTTACGAATTTTTAAACGACTTAAAAAAAGGAGGAGGTTCTCAATTCGACTGTAAGATTTGGTTTTTGTTTTTTGTATGTTTATTTAACTCGATTTCTCGGTCAAAAATTACTTTAGTTTTGAAAGTCGGTGCCGACTTCCATAACTGACTTTTTTGTACTTACACTTGCCCCTTACACTTGCCCCTGTAGGCCCCTCGGGGGCCCGTATCTTTGATACGACGGTAGCTACACCCCTGTGATACAGGTAGATAGTTTAAGGTGGCTTCACATCAATCATGTGTGTGGGAAGCGTAGGAACAAAGCTGTGAAATGACGTAGATGCCTGTTGGCTCAAAAGGGTAAGTTGTAGCAAAGCGGGTATTGAGGGGGAATGGAACACAGAAAAGGACGGTGGAATGGGCAGCCTCGTTGGTCTAGTGGTCGCAAAGCGCGACTGCTGAGCACGAGATCTTGGGTTCAATTACCAGGTCGGGCAAAGTGTTATTAGGTTTTTACATCAGGAATTTCTCAGTGGCAGCCTCGGTGTCTGCATTTGTGCCCGGATGATGGCAAGACTCGTCCCCAATTACATGGGACTGCATAACTGGCAAAATGTGGGTGTACTAATGGGTACCTGCCTAATCCTTCGGGAATTAGCAGGCGTGATGTTATATAAAATATTAAAACAGCGCGCCATATCACCCTTCTTTCTAAGATCGTTGTCCACCATTATACCATCTCATTTATTTAAAAGCAAGCTAGATTGAGGTTTTATTAGATTCGGATGTTTTCTAATAAAATATTAAATTACTTTAGAAAGTTCCGTAAACATTAAACTCGTTGTTATATTGTTTTAAAGGAGAGTTTGTGAGTGAGGTATTAAGTGGGGAAAGGGGAGTTTTTTGTTTAACGTGAGAAAGGTTGACTTTAAATGGGAGGGGGAGGGGGCATTCAATATTTGTGAGCAATTTTGTTTAAAGTGAAATCTTTAGCCGTGGAAAGCGATTTTTTATAGGGTCAAATCTTATGGTTAAGCGTCACCGACATGCTAATGCGACGTTAAATTTTCACTTCTGCCGGCAGCGTGACTAGGGTCTTGGGTTCGATTCCCAGGTCGGGCAGTGATATTTGGTTTTTCCATCAGGAATTTCTCAGTTGCGGCCTCGGAGTCTGGATTTGTACCCGCTTGATGGCAATAGGCTCGTCCCCTATTACATGGGACTTAAACATAACTGGCCAAATGTGAGTGTACACCTCTGCCTAACCCTTCGAGGATTCCTCATGACTCGCCCCACTTTAGATCGTGGGTGTGTTATCTATACTAATATTATAAAGCTGCAGAGTTTGTTTGTTTGTTTGTTTGTTTGAACGCGCTAATCTCTGGAACTACTGGTCCGATTTGAAAAATTCTTTCAGTGTTAGATAGATTAGTTATCGAGGAAGGCTATAGGCTATATACCATCACGCTACGACCTACGGGAGCGGAGCAGTAACCAAAGACGCGGGTGTAACCGCGGCGGACAGCTAGTAAACATATAAATTCACATACTACACAAATATCAGACACGGAACAACTATCTGTGGGCTATACATATATTTGTTCCGTGCGGGAATTGAATCTGTGACATACAGCTTAGCCACTGCGCCAACGCCAATCCTGTCGTCGTGTCAGTTTGGTCCAATAACCTTTTTCTTACAAGAAATATGATTCTTAGTAACACTGCCTAAAACGGAACGTAAAATGAATAAACTGTTCATGAATATTTGGAAAATTTTAAACTGAATTAGAGGGCGAGACTTTCGAGGCATTTATAATTTTCATTTAAAAGTTAACGTAATAAATGGTGTTATAATTTAAACGCAATATTTAAGTCCAAAAAGGGGTTTTAGCCTAAAACCATTTGACTTCGAAGTGTAACTAAAACCGCCACACAATTTAAAATGTCTCGTTTGCTTTAAACATAAATTTAATTCAGGATCGGCATAAAAATACATGACAGTTAACACTTTAGGGTCTACATTCATAAAAACCTTTAAATCAGTCCCTACCGTACATATCCCAAACGAGATAACTTACTCCACACGCTACAAACAAATTTAAACCTTCATAGAAAAGCTTAAGGTAGAATTCAGCTTGTCATCGACAAGGAGTTAGGGTACAAATAAGAAGGAAGAGTTTTTGTAAAGAGGGACAACAAAACAATTAACGCCTCAGTAAGTTTCGTGTTAACATGAATCACAGTACAGAAATATAAACCCTAGGGACTAACAGGTAAACGTAATATTAGGAAAGTTTTTATTTTGTAATGTTAATAGACTTAGGAATGTTTTATGTTAAAGGGAAGATCCAGAAGAAGGGTTAGAAAAATAAATAAATAAGGGCAATTTGCCAACGTGCTATGGAGCGCAGCATACTTGGCGTTAAACTAACAGATTGCGTTCGAAACACCACCCTGCGCTTCAATACACAGATCATTGACGTGGCTCAAAAGACTGCCCAGCTAAAATGGGACTGGGCTGGACACGTCTGCGGCATGTCGAACAATCTATGGGCCCGTAGAACCCAAGATTGGTGTCCCAAAATGGCCAGACGGGGACGCGGCAGACCAAGAAGGAGATGGCGGGACGACTTGGTGGACTTCCTCGAGAATTGGCAAGACGTAGCGCAAAATCGCGATAGATGGAAGAAGTGGAGGGAGGCCTTTGCCCAGCAGTGGGACAGTACAGGCTAGTTGTAATAATAAATTATAATATAATAGGTTTTTCCATTACGGATTTCCCAGTAGCAGTCCGGAGTTTGGAAATTGGTGGTGTGACACCTCCGTGCCCCGGAAAACACTTAAAGCCGTTGGTCCTGCGTCTGATCTCTCCCTAGTTGTGTCGGATTGCCGTCCCATTGGACTATGAAGCTCGCTCTATAGTATCGCCTGCATACTGACCTAGTCTCCTAAATGCACATAATATATTGTAGTAAAAAGGCAGTTCTTTTTTGGGTGGTAAAAATCATCAAATGAGTCCTACCGTCCTGGGCGGGGCAGAAGGGACTGAAAGACTTTTACTGACTAAAAAACCACCCTGTTCCTGTTCCTTCGTAGCCCTTTGCAATCCGGGGCCACGGTATCCTGTTAAGACGTCCCGCGACCCCAGGCAGTTTAAGAGCACCTTAACCAAAAATTCTCAAACAACATAATCTTAAAAATATACAAAGTTAAGTTACTTCTGCTGTTTTCGAGCGGTTGTTATTATTATTCATGGGTGATTTCACCACCTGAAGTGAATTAACCCTCCTTTTACACCTTATAGGTAGTCCTATCACGTCCGGGTAGCGTAAAGCCAATACCTGCGTATAAGACAGCATCTGTAGGTGCTGAATAATAGTCGATAAGATTGAGCTTAGTTTTGTCAAAACGTACCTAACCACAGTCTCTTATTATTGGAATATTTTATGCAATTTCTATTTTAACATGTACAATATTTAAGACATAATAAATAAGAGAACCTATAAAAACAAATTATACATATATACATAGACTCGCGCCTTTTTCCCATGGGAGTAGGCAGAAACCACAGAACGCCACCTGCTACCTATAAAAACAAATTATAGTAAAAAAAAAAGAAACTAGATCTAAATGGCTTCGAAAAATTCCTCCGCATTGCCACGTTCAATGGCAATACGCCTTACGCTTTATACTCGTACTATGACGTTTTTGTGCAGAATTCGTCACACCTTTGCTACCTGTTCCCTGTTCAAGCCACGATGAACCAAACTTCATTACGCACAGCAACTTTCAGCTTTTATACTACTACGTAGATCTGGCAGTCATAAGCTTGCTCTATAAGTAAATTATGTTCGCTCTCAGCACTTTTGTTTGTTGCCATTCAACTGTTATAAACACAGACATTGGCTTTACGCGTCCCGGTAAATCTTTGTAAGGCAACTTGGACTGCTCGGGAGCCTTCAGTTGACTAACTCGTGGGATGATTAGTGGCTGATACACCATTATTTTATCTTCATGCCTCCTTTGTTCCGTGTCGTGAGCTGAATTGTAAGTAGCTTCAGTTGGTGTGTTGATTACTTAACGAGGGATCTATGCTAGAGTGAAAAAATATTGGTTATTTTAGAAAAAATGTTATACTAGACTTGGTTGATTTAAATTTAAAATCAATTTTGTAGTTATTGAGTTTGATTTGGTAGAAAAAGCAATATATGGGTTTTTTTTTCTTTAAAAATGACTTTAGTAGATCACAGACACAGTAGTAGAGTAGTACAGTATAGTAGATCAGAGAGGTAGTCTGAAGACACGCTTAAGTAGTAAGAGAATTTCTGCGTCTGCTAAAACTAGTTTTTCTCATGACTTCGTCCGCGTGAATCCTAACTAATATTATAAATGCGAAAGTAACTCTGTCTGTCTGTCTTTCTGTCTGTCTTTCTGTCTGTCTTTCTGTCTGTCTGTCTGTCTGTCTCTCTTTTCTTCACGCCTAAACTACTGAACCGATTTGTATGAAATTTGGTACAAGGTAAGTGTGAACCCCAACAAAGGACATAGGCTACTTTTTATTCGACTTCGACTTCGACTACGTCTGCGTCCGCGATAACCGACATATACGCGGACGAAGTCGCGGGCAAAAGCTAGTTTTCTTATAAATCCTTATTTTTTTCATAATAAAATATAAGCTATAGTAAACAAGAATAACGTAGCTTCCTAAAAGCAAAAGATTTGTCAGAATCGGATCAGTAGTTCCAGAGATTACCGCGTTCAAACAAAAAAATCAACTATTTAGCTTTATAATTTATCTCTTACTAGTGCTTTTTGCTTATCAGCCATGTATACCGAAAGGCCGTGTATCCCAATTTCCAAACAAACTTCCGAAAACACGGGCGGCTGGTCAACTATACAGGGATACTTTTCATTCATCATCCAAATTTTATTTTCATGTGTAAGACATTATAATCAAATAATAACAAAAACAAAAAAAAACATTCAAAAGAAAATATCCGTAAAAAATCAGAATGTAGAGACACGCAGCAAGGGGGGCGTAGTGCGTGCTGTTTGTGTGCGTTCCCGAATTTTGAGGTAAGCGCGTATGCAATCAAGTTTAAGAACCCATTGTTGAACTAAGTATACAATTCAATCACAACGTGTGGAATAAATACTTATTCCACACGTTGTGATTTTAGTAGCGGACAATGGTGAAAATCATGTAATTTATTTTTATTTTTGAAGTGAAAACTTCTTTAGCGGCGTTGAGCACTTTTTCTGTAATGGGTATAAAATCTTAAACTCGCGTCAGGACACGTGCGCGTCAGGACACGTGACCTGATCGAAAAAGCGTAAAGACGGATGGAGAGTAGACAGCTATCCCCTCTCTACGGCGCGGCGAAAATGTATGCCTGGGCCTACTGTTTCGTTTAGACAGTGCAGGGCGCTTGCGCGAATGTTCGTGTATGTTAAACGTAAACGTAAACGTAAACGTTAATAATCAAGTTTTCACTTCTGCCGGCACTCCCGGAGTGCAACCCGTTTTTTTTATTTCATTAATTGATAAGGTTATCGATTCTAAATCATTTCTGAAAAGGAGAATGGCGAGACTACATGTAATTTGGGACCCAGTGATAGAAGTAGTGTGTAATATTGAAACTGATTTGTAGTTAAAGAACGACTTAAGGCTAACCAAAAATCAAATGGAAAGTAATTTGAAAAAGTTGGGAGAAAAAAAATATGAAAGGTGGAAGATTATAACCTAAAATAATCTAAAAGTAAACTAAGACTCGCAATTATTGGTTATTATTTATTTATACATACTTACTATATTATTATTTATTTTTATTCAGGTGCTAATTATCAGTCATATACCCGTTTAGCCAGATTCACCTGTAATTAATATTTTTGCATAATATCACAGGATAAGGAGGCAGCTTTATATCCCCTGGAATATTCTTTAAAAGCACAGTTGATGTACTTTTATCTACATTTACCAGAGTTTTGTTGAATAAAACAACATTTATTTATTTAAAACTTTTATTTATTTTGTAATTACTTATAAAATATTCAAGACATACAAACTTTGCATCTTCCTTTAATCTTGTTTTGCGTTCCTAGATAGTATTTTATGATTGTATTTTAAGCTAGCTGGTGCAGCGACATAGCTTTGGTGTCTGGGATAATCCACGTACCACAAAATGCTCATACCATGTGAGCAAGAGTCCACATTCATGTCCCCAACAGGCAATGGCGATAACAACAACAAGAGCAGAGTTTCTGTGAAAACTGTCCACCACCCTGCCTGCAAATAGCATGGCACGCATACTTTATTGTTAAAGATTAACTGAAACAATATACAAGTTTGTAAAAAGTTGTCAAAAATACAAATGTAAAAATAATAATATGGATAGGCAAGTACAATATTTATTAATTTCATAACCAACCTGTCGGGGTGTTTGACCATAACTTTTGGTCAATAATAAATAGTTAAAAATACTGCTTGATAAAACTTAAACCATTTTTATTGCTGTTGTAAAATAATTAATCTTAATTTGACATCTTTGTTATATAATAGTTTCCATGGTTACGGTATGACATTATACTTTACTTTCTTTTTAGGTTTTTTTTCAAGCATAAATACTTTTTACATTAATATGTAAAAAGTATTTCAATACGACTTTTTACATTAATATGTAAAAAGTATTTATGCTTGAAAAAAACCTAAAAAGAAAGCCACATTAAACACACCACACAGACACATAAACACGGGGTACATTAAACACGGGGTATTATATTCAGAAATTATTATAATGTTTTCTATTCGGATTACCATTTCAGTCATGTCAAGACGAAAAAACTGATTTTCAACTACTCCTTATTCTCAAAATAGATTGCCACATGCAGCACAGACATTACAATGGTCGAGTTGTTAGTTGTTGCAGGGTTTCTTGTTCAGAAATTCAACAAATTAGTTCACATATATACACACATCGCGAGGGTATACCCATCTCTGAACTCTTTTAACAATTTGATGACTTTTTTCAGACAAGCGATATCTTCTGTAGGTATAATTTACAATAACGCACCGCATTTGAACAGTTTGACAAAGTCCAAATCACTTGCAAATCGTCATACAGTAGTAAATGCCGAATTTAGGTTGGTATACAGCATAATCAGTCCAAAGGTAAAGCCAAGTCGTCAAGAATTTACAAAATCGCCGAAATATTATTTGTTTTTTACAACGCTAACCGTTGAAAATAGTGTTACCTATTGATAGTCGACTATCGCTAAACTATCGATAGCCTATCGATAGTATCCATATTATCTGATAGTATGATACAGTTTACGTATTTTTATAACCATATACAAAAATGGTATCGAAAGTATTAGTTCCGATAATATCGATACTATCGAAGTCCAGCATATGTTTAGGAGCAATACTGTCGATAGTATTGATGGTATCGATAGTGTGAGCTATCGATAAAACTATCGGTGTTGTATCGATAATATTACTTTAAAAAATCGATATACTATTGATAATATTATTATGTTATAGTATCGATCCTATCGATTCTCTCGCTTCCAATCAATAGTTTTAGTTATTTTGTGATATCGATAGTATCAGTGGTTTAGCATTGTTACTAGATTTCGAGGTGATCTATCGATAGAGAAACTATCGATAGTTGGGCAACTCTAGACAAATAGTTGCAAATGTCAACAAAAATGTCGTCAGTGTCAATTTGATAATGACGTTCCGTTTCTCCGTTTCATATAATCCATTACGTATGTAGCAAAATAATGAGTCTTATTTTTTTTACGGTCTATTTACATGGTTCGTATGTTTCATCGTTATGGGTTTTCAGAATATTTAACAACTTTTTAACAAGATGTATAAGTATAAAAGAAGGAAAATTACCAAGCGAAAACGAACTACTTTTTATCTAATCATTAGCCTAGAAAGGAATGTAACTATATGTTTCGTTTAGAAACTGCACGATGATTATTTTTTGTTAATTATGAATAATTAATAACTTTTGATTCCCGTTTTGTAATAACTCAGTATTTTTTTGTACAACACTTATTTACTTGATATTATAATTGATATAAAGTAGACCGTGCACATCGCCCCGTTCATTTTGGGTCCACTCTTGCCATCCTTCTTTGAATGGTGTTTGCAAAATAACCCTGTATTATGTAATTATGATGTACTCTGTATAAATAACTGTAAGTACTAGAATAGATACAATTTGTTATATTTGTATAGAATGACCCATATTGATCATGACTATGTAATATTCTTTTCTTTCGCCTACCATCTTAACTGAGATAGCTTTAATACAAAACTAGGCATGATCCTCCATTGAAAAGGCTTGACTACTCATACATAATCAAACTGACTTGAGCCTTGGGCTTTCAGTGATTGATGTTGTATTCATAGTCCAGTTTATGATCCTTAAGGGCGAAAATAGCTGGAGTCATTTAGGGAAACGGGTTAACCAATCTTGGCTTACCGAAATGTTATCTTTTTTTTTTACTCCACTATTTGTCGTTCGGTGGGACGTACCCTGGGCATTACCAGGTCAAGCAAAAAGTGTTATTAGGTTTTTCATTATAATTTTCTTAGTAGCTGCTCGGAGTATGGTATCTTCGTGCCTCGGAAAGCATGTAAAAGCCGTTACTCTTGCACCTGATCTTTTGCTGGTCGTGTTGGATTGCCGTCTCATCAGACTATTATGAGAGTGAAGAAAGAGATAGTGCACCTGTGATTGTGCACACATTTATGACCTACATCTCCTGCCCTGAACGCCATGATAGAAATTCGTTCGGAAGGATATTATTATATTTCTTGTATGAATTATTGACCGCCTTAAAATTATTTACTACAGTTATAAAAAAAATTTTAGAAATTATTTGCCCTTTTCAGTTAAGTAAAATAGGACCTTTAATTCTTTTTGCGTATCGATGGTAGTCTTAATTAAGTAAGCCCAAAAAAAAACTCCGTTATCGAAAATTAAGGATCTTGTCGTTGTTTCCAAACTCCAATAATTTAATTATGCATGAAAATTAAATTAATTAAATGCCGGTGAGTGAAAGTCAAAGCTTTATATCAATAAGTCCATTAAAAGGCACTTTTGAACGTCATTTATAAGAGAAAAATATTATAATTGAATCTAGCTGTCCTTTCCAAAAAGTAGTTATATAAAGAAAAACGGGCAAGAGGCAACTATGCTACAATATAAATCAATAATATTAAGTAGGATTTTTGGAACGAATTGGAACGAAGTTCCATAGCGCGCGTTGTGAAAGGGGGCTAGACGGAAAAAATTAAGACCAAAAGTTGTAACGACACTTTTTGCTGTAGTTGTAAGCCGTGCGGCGTACGCGTGTTTCTCTGTCTGTCTCTCTCTCTCTCTCTCTCTCTCATATAACTTCGTTAAATCCGGGTGTCCCTTGACACCTCTCAAGTTTTTTTTTTTAATATTTGGTTTTCCAATTTGAACCAGCCATTTTTTTTTCTGGGCGGAGCCGAAGAAAGTTTCAGACTCTTACTGACTAAAACCCATCCATGTTCCTCCTAATGCCCTTTGTATTCCAGGGCTTCGGTAACTCTTTCGAACAAAATCCGCAACACTGGAACCAGCCATCTTGCCACTGGATTCAGGCAGGTAGGGCGATAAACCCGCACGCATACAGTATTATAGTCGCACGACACTGTTTACTGCATATGCAACGGGGCAATTCTGTTCTTTGAAAGAGGTGTATTCTGAAATATTGTCAAACATAAACAATTAAAAAAACAAGTATTTATAATTGACTTGGTGTCGTAATTTTATTTCATTATTTATGTATTTTATACAGGTACTCAGCTGCATCCGGTTAGACTAGAAGCCGACCCCAACATAGTTGGGAAAAGGCTAGGCAGATGATAATGTATTTTATGATAATCGCCTGAAACTTGACAAGGATTAAAACTGCATCTTGTAGGTACCTTAATACAGAAAATAAATAGTGTTTTATATCTTCTTAGATTTATTTGAAATTTAAATAGCTTGTGGCCACAGGTGGAATGAATGTACTTTCAACAATCTAATTTAAAGCTAATCTAATTTAAACAGTACATACTTTAGACTTAGCAAGATAAGTACAAAGAAATTGTACACTTAATACAAATAAATTCGAATTTAATTTGCATATAAAATGAACTGAACAATTTATTTAATTTAAGTACTATGTACGACATGTAGCCTAAGGGCGTGGGCACACGGTGCGTTGCGGCGCCGCACCGCAAAGATTTCACCGTGTCAGCGGGCACACGAGCGGTGCGGCGCCGTATATAACGTTGTTATGTCGCAGCGGCGCCGTAGAAAAAAAATCGAAACGAGCGAGCGTGTGTCCTTCCTTGTGACGCAAAACAACTGAGCGGTGCCGCTCCGACGTCGCAACGCATTCACCCCTCCCCGCCTCGTTTTGGTGGTTGCAAGTCCGGTGCGGCGCCGGAGCGCATCGTGTGACATGCCACAGATATTTCTATGTAAGACGACGCAGCGACACCGCTCCGGCGCCGCACCGCCCGCGCCGCCGCAACGCATCGTGTGCCCCCGCTCTAAGAAATTTTCTTCAGGGCTGGCAGCTAAAACACGTCTTGTCTTACAAAATTAAAAACCCGTTACACGATCAATTTCAAACTGTATTACTCTGAAATAAAGTACAGTTTAGTTCAATATGCAGTGAACAACTTAATGTCCCACAAAATTGTTTAGTGTCACATAAAAGACGCTTTTTGTTCACAAGTTTTTTTATTTTATTTTACTACTAAGCTTGTCATCTGTTATTGCAAAATGATACTTCGTGTTTAAAACATAAGAGCGACGATTTTGTTTCGAAATTAATTTTGCATTTTTGAACTTTGATACAAGAACTATAAAACGGGTAGTTTAAAATTGTGTTTTAATTTAAGTAACGAAAGTAAGCAAGCACTTTAATTTTTAAAATATTTTGATGACATTTAGATTAAAATTCTTAATAGTACTTTAAATTTTATGTAGGTACTAGCTTCCACCCGCGACTCCGTCCGCGTCAAAGTATTATCATTATCATGTTTATCCCACGGGAACCATAAATTTGCCTATGTGCTTATCCAAACTGTTTTCTATCTCTGTGACAAATTTCATAAAGATCCGTTCAGCCGTTCTGGCATGATTGAGTAACAAACATACATTCGCACTTGCGCATTTCTTATAGTAGTAAGATTGTAGACACTCTCGCTGGTTTAATCATACGTATTCAACCTCATTTTATTACGAAAATTAAATAAAGTGTATACAAAATATTGTAATACATTTATTTTGAAACAGTGTGGCGTTTCTTGCCTATTCTTCTCCACGCGAAGCTGCTTTTGGAAGGGGCAACTAGACATCTTATTTTCTTTTTGATGGCATTCATAAGTGCCTTTAATGCTATCTTATCAACATCTACGTACCTAGCCTTTTCGCAACTATGTTGGGGTCGGCTTCCAGTCTAAACGGATGCAGCTGAATACCAGTATTTTACATGGAGTGACTGCTTATCTGACCTCCACAACCCAGTAACTGGGTAATACGATACCCCTTGATGAGACTGGTTGTCAGACTTAACGTAACGACTGTCGAAGATCCACGTATGACAGCCGGGTCCAACAGCTTAACGTGCTTTCCGAGGCACGGAACGATGTCTGTGATGTTAATGCTACCTTAATTGAAGGAAATAATTTAACTTTGACTTTGAGAAAGTCACTGTTACAAATACAACAATAGGGACTTGACAGTCAGCCGCGAAGGTTGACAAGCGGCGGTTTTACTTCAATAAACTCTAATTATAATTCAAAGTCAAAGTCAGATAATTGCTGGGAAACGGCTTTTTTTTTTGGTGTAATCACTGTTTATGGTAATGCACAATATAACGGACGCTAAATGTTGTACTTTCGAGTACATACAGTAATAGTACAGGGAGGTATTTAAAGTTTACTTGAATAACATTTAAAACTGATTTTCCTAAAAAAGTACCACAAGACTTTGACCTAAAATATTTCTGTAACCTGAAATTATAGGACTAAAAATAGAATTGAATTTTGTTCATTCGTGTAACCAAGACTCAACACACCAGACTATTAGTAAAACTTACTTACTCTACTTTAGCACTGACACTAAACAAAAACAAGAAAAACAAAACAAGAAATAACGAGGGTAGGTAGTGTTCCTTACTTAAAAATATCGTAATTACTAACATGTAACTTTAACATTAACATGTATTATTAACATGTAACTTTCCGCTTCATTTTTTACCCCGTTTATAAAGGTAACAACATTCGAAACCACTGTCGATATATCTTAGCCTATCCTAACTATCCTAACTAATATTATAAATGCGAAAGTAAGTTTGTTTGTTTGTTTGTTACCATTTTACGCCTAAGCCACTGAACCGATCATCCTGAAAGTTTGCATATACGTTGCCAGGTGTACAGGAACAAGCATAGGGTACCTTTAATCCCGAAAAAAAGTACTGTTCCCGAGGGAAATCACAATAACGTCCTTATGACAGTAGATGGCGCCACGTGTCTATCGAATCATGATCGAATTTTAAGTTTAAGCATCTAATACATTTTGTGAGTCTAGACTGTCGATAGACCAGTAAGTCAAGTCAAATAAACAACCTAGGAGTACGAAAGTTGTTTGCTTAATAATTTTTCACGCCCTAAACCGCTGAAGCGCATCCTGACATTTTGCATAAAGTGGCCTCCAGACGGACGGTGCGGTTGCGGCAAACCGCAGGCCGCGGCTCCAACCGCTGCAAAAACACACCACCGCGGTCACAGTGGCGGCCTGAAGTGCCATTAGCTGTGGTGTTTGTGTTACAATCGGACGTCAGTCAATATGGCTAACCGTAACGTTGTCTTATTACTCTCATTAGCCCTCTCAGAAGATGAGAAGAAAGGTAGGAAAAATACCGTTTATTTAAACACTTGAGGTGTGAGGTACCTATATTATCATTAGCATCGCATATTACTGTTAGGAATAGAGAAGTGGGATTAAATACCGGTCAAGCCCCGGCTGACTTACCGGTAAGCCAGAACAATAGAAAATCAATTGTGTCTCATTATGTGGGACTTGAGTAATTAAATTATTATTTAAATTCAACATATTTCTATTACAACTTCCATATTTGGCGTCATTTTACAAAGCAGTACACGCGGCCCGTTGTTAAAATTTGCAAATAACGCGGCCGCCACAACATTCCGCGTTTGTCTGTGACCCTCTTTATATACGTTGTCAGGGATACAGAAAAACTGCGTGACTGACACTGACATCACTGTGTCGTCAGTGACACTGACAGGTGTATTTTATTTTTATTTTTATTTAAGGTGTAAACGCATTCATAGAGGATGTATGGAAGAATGAAGGCGAACTTATAACACGCGCCGTCAGTGAAGCGTACTTATTGGCCATATTTCATCTAGAATGGCGTCGGGTGTAAAAAGTGTGCAGCAGCCTTAAGGTTAATTCACACATATCAGTGAAGTCACAGTTCCATCACAGTTCCGACACCGTCCCCTAACAGTAATACAGTGATGCGGAAGTGACTCAATTCACAAATGTCAGTGAAGTCACACTTCCCGCCACATGTCTGCCAAGTTTCGCTATGATATCCATTTATTAAGACGAAAAAAATTAAAATGGGTGCATGGATCATGGCCGGGCAAGGCAATTAGGAGAGACTGAAGGACAATGCTTGACAATATACAATTTAATTAAAGATAAAAGTAAATATTTTGAATATTTTAGAATTTTTCAAAACCGTTTCAAGATTCTTCTGCAGAAACTAGAAAGGTTTTTGATGCAGCGGCGTCCGTGATCCGGTAAAAAATATTGTTGTTGCTGATCACGTCCGTGATTGCCGGCGCAGGAACTGACACTGAAAGCACTGTGTCGTCGAATGCCTTCATAGAGAATGTATAAAAGAATAATTATCACGGTGATGGTCCTGTGCCGGAACTGTGGCTTCACTGATGTGTATGAATCAACCTTTACACGGTGACGGTGTTGTGCCGGGACTGTGATTTAACTGATATGTATGAATCAGAGTTATCGATGAAACGACCATTAATTGTTAGTTTGTTTAAAAATTAAAAACATTGTCTTTTATTATTTTTGGGTTAGTTTTCAACCGACTTCAAAAAGCAGGAGGTTCTCAATTCGGCGGTATGTTTTTTGTATGTATGTTACGCGATTACTCCGCCAATTGTGATCTTTTTAGTTTGAAAGAAATGAAATGAAATGAATTGGTCCCATAGAAATATTGTCATGATATGATGATAAACTTCGGAGATAATGGAACGAAACTCCTCATAGGATCACAGCATAACTGTCGTAACAAGTAAAATTGCTTTGTTTATACGTGTAGTCGATGACTGACTGAAGGAAGAGGGGGAGCAGGTACGTCAACGTAACCCCTCTCCTACCACTTTCCAAAATTAAATATATCGTTTGAAAGGGTTTTTTTATCAGGATTTCAAGCTTAACGACAAGCGCCAAAAAGGTGAAAAATAAAAATCTTTAATTTTTTGGTAGTTCGATAGTTTGACTGTTTTTAGGATTCCGCACATAGATCGGGAAAAATGGATTCTTATAGGATCACTTTGTTGTCCGTCTGTCAAGACCGTGTTTTGAAAAAATCAAAATTCTAAGTTAACGCAATCTAAAGTCAAGGCCGTTTGTGCTCTGTTTATGGTGCATATTTTGACGCTCGCAAGGGAATCAAAACCTATAGGGGACTTTCCGTTCACCTAGAATTTGGCAAGGAGCAAGGCCAAGTAGAAGTAGCACAAGTAAAGGAAAAATCCGAAAACCGTAAATTCATCACCAAATAATTACTTTTTTGAGAAAATAATAATAATTATTATCACTAACCGTGACCTATATCGCTGCATGTAGACAACAGTTTTCCAACGGCAAAGTTAAGTCTGTCCCTCAGTACTGTTTATATTTTCGTTCGAGGTATGTTCGGTGTGTTTTTATTAGGGTAGGTTAAGTACTTTTTTCTATTTTAAAATATCTCGCAGTTCCAACTCAGGCAAAACTCATTGCGAGCCCGAGCAAAAATTACTGCTCAATCCCAGGAATCTCCCGTTCATGCCGCATTAAGAAGGCAAGCACAAGCGAAGCGACAAGCAGCTTTGAGAGCTGATGAGATATTTTCTTAAGCCAGGAAAGACTGGAGAGCCAAGCCGCCCGCACGCCAAGCTTCTCAGAGAGCGACTGAGACGCCCTTCCAAACGCAATTGCTTTTGGAGGAACAAGCCAAAAGCCAGAGAGCTGTAAGAGCAACTGAGACGCCTGTTCAAACACAACTTCGTCTCAGAGAACAAGATCAGCCATTACAGCGACAGAAACTCCAGAACAGTCGCAGGCGAGAGGGACCTCTCTTGCAGAAATGCAAACTAAACGTCGACGGACTTTTATTTTATGAGTCACAGTTGGTCCGTATTTAATAATTCTGGATCTGGCCGAACAACAAGCCCAGTACAACCCGAATTGATTGTCAAATTCTAAACTAACGCGGGCGAAGCCGCGGGTAAAAGCTAGTTTATTTATAACTCTCTAAGTCGCAGTTAGTCCTAACTTAGCTAACTTTAGCCCAAACAGGCGTAAGACTATTATTAATTACCACAAGCCTCCCATAATTCGGTTTGATAAACAACTAGCTTCCACAATAGATAGCCTCGACTTGTAGCAATAACTTGTAAGGATTACTTTGCGGACACTGTGATAGTGTTTATTAGGACGGACTATCTTATGACCTAGACTTTGAAACTAAGACGGAAAGGAAAACGCTAGACACAAATAGAGAGACAGAGTGTCTTTCGTTCTTCTCCATAGACCCTACGTTGCTCTTTCCTATGTTTTGGAACGAGCAACTAGCTTCAAAGAGTATGTATTCTGCACTTTTTAAAAGAGTACGTATGGAGTTTTTTGCCCATTCTTCTCCATACAAAACTACCTTTTGGAAGGGGCAACTAGATTCAATTCTATTTTTTTTCTTGTAATGACGTTCAAAATCGCCTTATAATGGCCTAAATGAAATAAATGATTTGACTTTGACTTCACCTTTCTGAATTAAGCTTGATTTACACATGTCAGTGAAGTCACAGGTCCGGCACCATACCGTATCAGTGATAAAGTATTCTTTCATACATGAACGCGTTCACATTTCTCAGTGTCAATGACGACATAGTGCTCTCAGTCTCAGTTCCGTGTTCATAGAGAATGTATGAAAGAATAATTATCACTGATACAGGACGATGCAAGAACTGTGCCGGACACTGATATGTGTGAATCAGTCTTAACTGACCGGCTTCTTGACGGTTCATATGTGCATGCTAATGTGTTCAAATGTAATTTTTTTTAAATAAATGTTTTCACTTTCATAGATCCTCAGGTTGTCTATCTTTATTACCTGGAAGTTGTCACTGCTGATTCTGGCTTTCAGAAATTACAGTGGTTGATAAGCGTGGTCGTATTATAACAAAAAAGCTACCGTTCAACCGAAGATACTGGGCCTCAAGCCCTCCAATCATACTAACCCTCTACTCATTCCCAGACAAAAAAAAAAGGAAAAAGAAAGTACTTTTCTGTAATAAGCCACTGTCAAGTATTTTAACGCTGGCATCCATCAAAAATAATAACTTCATTACTTCCAACTCCCACAAGGCAATGTGTTCACGCGACTGCTCATGAGCTCCGCAATAAAGGCCCACCAAATAGTAGATACCTAATAAACTGAAATGAATGAGCTTTGAAAGTCGGCAGGCGAAACAAATTAGATGAAACTTTCGAGAGCTGCCCACATGATTGGCTGCCCAGCGTTCAGGGCTACACTTTAATATAATGAGTTCTTACAGGGACGGACTTTGAAATGGCTGAGAAAAAAATTATGGATATTTTTTTTACGGTCGTGATGGTTCAGTGATTAAGGCGCACCTTTCATTCATGAGTGACTTTTACACTTCATGTGTACTTTCTAAGTTTATCTTAGACATCACTGACGACTTTGAAAGTAATCATTGTGAGCAACGTATTATTAATGTAGGTAGGTAAGTCCGAAATTGCCAATCCGCCTTGAGCCAGCGTGGTGATAAATGCTTGTGACTTATCTGTATAAGAAGAGGTCATTGTCCTGCAGTGGGACAATAGTAACACCTTATATCATTTGTTTCCAGATCTAGGGACGCTTTTACGACGATAATTTAACTAGTGGCAAAAATGATTATATCAATGCTGTCGATTTCAAATTATTAAGTTTTTATTTCCTTTTTTACCTTTAGTAACTACTTATCTTATAAAAATAATAAACGACATTGAAGAAGAAGAAGAATATTATGTTACGACATGTCAGATTGTAAGCCACTACAGAATGTTAATGTCTCATAAGATATAGGTTCACCTAGTTTAAGAGGCAGGGTTAATAATTATTAATGTAATCATCAGCAACTACTTAGTACATTCGCAGCACTTGTTATGTACTCTTCATACTTTCACTGTACCCATTTGTAATTAAAATATAATAAAATTATAAAATAAACACAATATTCTTAATACGGCCCTGGTGAAAAGCATCCAAGGAAAATGAATCCCTTGTATCCGAAATATTCGATAAGTTTAATTTATTTCAAAATATTTTAAGAGAACTTAGGATTATTAGAACCCTTCGCTTTTGGTTTAATAGCTAAGGAGTTGACCCATCAATACTGGACTTTACGAACGGTTTTCGAAAATCTAATAAAGGGCTAAGGGGTAGGTTCTATGAAAGTCTCATGGTCACTTCGTGGTCATCACTGATTGGTTAAAGAAAGTGTGCGAGTGTGTGCGAAAAAAACAGAGTAGGTTTTAAATCATTACTGGCAAAGTGTGGATGTATTAATACACTCACAGACGTGCCTTGCTCACCTATATAGGGTCAATTTTCTCCATAGATTCCTACCTCCGTTTTGGAACGAGCAACTAGTTTCAACTTCCTGACTATATGACCGATTCCTTGACAGTTCAAAAGTGCCTGTAATTGGTCTAATTTAAATAAAAGTTTTGACTTTTGACTGTTTGACATTAAAGAGAGGAAACTTTCACAGAATAAATGAGCTGAACAAGATTTATAAACTCAAAAAATAACTTCCCTAGTACCAATTTATTTTAAGAGAAACTTTCCATCCTAAAAATACAATACTTTAATACTTCCAAAATAATAAATTCTTTTGTACCAGGAAAATGTTACAAAATGATCATGTCTGAATTTAAAAATATCATCATTAATAAAATACATCTGGGGCCTTACGTACTCTTGAATTTAAAGCAGGAAAATTGTAAGAGTAAAGCCTCGTCCCCACTAGGAACATTTGTCGAGCAACATGTGTCCCCGGTGACATCGGGCGATGTCGGGCGACGTCGGAAGACATCGCCGCGACATTGTTGAAACTGTTCCTTATCACTAATCTTCATCGACTGTGCGACAAATGTCGCTCGACAAATGTTCCTAGTGGGGACGAGGCTTAGTATCTAAAAATATAGCAATTATGTCACTGAGGCATCGATCACTGATGCACTGAGGTAATATTACTAGAGTAAATAAATCTAAGAATTTTTTCTTTGAAGTCATAACTGTTAATCAATTGAGTTGGCAACTAAATGACATTACAATAAGCCAATTCCCATACAAAATCTACGGAGGCACAGCTTATAAAAAAAAAATGTAAACTGGTATTGTCAAGTAAGTACCCAATTCTCCACATTATTCATTCTTTTTTTATAATTTCCCTGGATTACAACCATAACATTCTACTGTATAGGATAGAGGTAAATAAATAGACTCTGCTTTATCTGACATGATGCTGCAGTAAGATTACTAAGTCCCAGATAAATGGAGACAAAAGTAGACGGCTTAAACGTCTCGGGGACTACGCTAGGATTCTGTAAGCGTTGGAGAAAACCGTTTGCTTTTAAAAAGCATCGTCACCTTGGCACGGCTTTACGAGAGCAAAATCGTTTGAAAGTTTATTTCCAATACAGCAAGCTTAGTTTTTGTTTGCGACCTGAAAAGAGGTTGGTCCCAGGAATTATCATGTAAAATTCGGCTTCATAAAGTGTTTTTTTACACCCGTCAAACTATAGTCCTCCCTACAATTCCTATGAACTGCAGTCATGGCCGCAGTGAATAAGCGAGTCCCGAAAGTGAGTAGAATTTCATTATCTCCGTGGTTTTGCTAACGAGTGGTTTTAATCAAGTTAACTCAGCTCAGCATAATATTTAGTTTGCCTGAAATATGCAGACCTGTACCTAGTTAAGGACTAGATAATTTAGTTTCCTTTAAAGGTGTTTAGCAGGTTGGTTAAAGCAACTTGTATTTTGTGATAGGCCTGTGTGTTATTTTAAGAGTATATAGAGTGACTGGTAATTAGTGTACAATACTTATAAATATGATTGTACTCATGATAACAAACAACTTACCGAAAAATAAATCTTTTTTCACATTTTGAATTTATTTTTATTCAGTACTTAAGATGCTTGATATTTTTTCTAGCTCGTAAATCTCGTTCAGCACTTCTATTCTGAAAATATCACCCTCGCTGAATTTAGGAAAAGCGAGCTGTCAATCAATCCTTGGCATTGGTTGAATGACAGCACACCTCAAGACAGTTCTATATTTAAAACTTTCTTATGAACATATATACGGGATGATTTTTTAGTCACCGTCCATGATATATTAATCTTTGGCGAAAATCATTGAATACGTGTTTTTTCTTTTAGTATCACTCAATACAAAAATATTGAGATTTCAAATGTTTGCACTGCAAATGTACTATTATTAACGTTTAACTCAGTGACCACGCAGAGCGGATAATTTTAATATGAAAATTTTACGTATTGATTTTTTTTCAAAAATGGAGTTAGTGAATGATATCTAATGCCTAGAAAAAATTTGGACGGTGACTAAAAAATCTTCCTGTATAAAAAAACTGTTCAAGCACATAACGCGAGCCTATATAATATTATTAGCGCGTCAAAGTTGATATTATCCTCCCACGAGAACTGTACATTTCCCATAATAAAAAGTTTCTTATAACTTATGTGCTATTCCAGACTATAACCTATCTCTGTGCCAAATTTCATCCAAATCTATCCAGCAGTTCTAGCATGTTTTTTTTTTCTTTGTGACGATTTTAACAATCGTCAAATGACTCCTTCCGCCCTGGGTGGGGCAGAAGGGACTGTCTGACTTTTACTGACTAAAAAACCACCCTGTTCCTTCTGTAGCCCTTTGCGTTCCGAGGCCACGGTATCCTGTTAAAACGTCCCGCAACCCCGGACGTCCCGCAGCCCCGGAGTCCTAGCATGATTAAGTTACAAACATCATTCCATCCAAACTTTCACATTTATAAAATAGTATAGGATTTATTAAAAATAGGCACCTAAAACTAGCTAGCACTACAGAACCTTTTTAGCAAAACCCATTTTCAAAACAGTACTGTAATTTTACTTTAAAAACGTAAACCTTTCAAACTGACCTCAGAAATGTGACCTAACAAAAATAGAACCCACATTTTGCAAGCCCGCCATTTTGTAAACTTCCGGGTCACGGCAAAATTTAAGAGACGGTAGAAAAACGTTACGACACTATATCACTCATATTAAATTCTCAGGAAGAACCAGGAATGTCGTAAGTACGTACTTAATCACACGAGCACAGACGCTAACGAGCTGTTCTGTACAAGCTAAGCTGGTAGCTCATACGATTATGACGTTGAGTCGTCTTAACGACAGATTATGGTGCAAATGTACCCTTGATGAACTGAGTTTAGCGACAATTAAAGTTAGGTTAAGTGTTACATTGTTCCAGTCTATACGAAAATTATAAAGAGGAAAGGTTTGTTTGTTGATACCGAATAGGCTTCAAACTACTGGACCAATTTTAATCATTTTATTACCAATAGAAGGCTAAATTATCAGGAAGGCATGATAGCCTTCCTGATAATTTAGCCTTCTATTGGGCTATAATTTATTTTAAAAAAATAGAGTTCCAGCAATATTGTAACGCGCCACAATATTGGCACTTTGTTCATAACCATACCGACCGATAGCCCGATCATACAAAACTACCGCATTGGGAAACTGTAATGTTAGATGTAAGGTTGACGTAAATAAATCTATATATATAAAAATCAATTGCTGTTCGTTAGTCTCGCAAAAACTCGAGAACGGCTGGGCAGATTTAGCTGATGTTGGTTTTGAAATGTTTGTCGTAGTCCAGGGAAGGTTTAAACGGTGAGAAAATATGGGGTAGGGGTAGGGTTGGGGTAGGGTAGGGTAGAGGTAGGGTACGGTAGGGTAGGGGTAGGTATTGGTAGGGGTAGGTATTGATAGGGTAGGGGTAGTGTAGGGTTTGGGTAGGGTATCGGTAGGGTATCGGTAGTGTAGAGGTGGGGGTAGGGGTATCGGTTGGGTAGGGGTAGGATACTACGCGAACGAAGTCGTGGCGGGTCAGCTAGCAGTGGCGGCTGGTGGGTTATCGAACTGGTGGTGCACTTTACTAAAATACTAAAATTAGAAAATGCAACAAAACAAAAATTGACATAATAATATAATATGTTTATTTTTTATACACTAAAATCAATGCGACGACATTTTTCTGAAGCGAAATGTTCAATCACCTTTTTAAAACTAAAAACAATTACGGTAATATAAATAAACAATAATTAACGCGTCACACAAATAGTGAAATTATACTGGTAATCTGTTAACGACATGTCAATCATATCTGCCGTCGCGCCGTCGCGGCCAATTCGTCAAACATCGGGTGCTCTCGGCAATCCTCGGTTCGCACGTGCGGCGCTCGAGAACCCACTCATAACTCGGTACATTTCTATGAACTATCTTCTGTTTCACGCGTCAGGCGTATTAACTCGTATCTCCTACAAGTTATATTAGCAGTCCTCGTGCACTCGCCGAAGCGCACGAGAATTTGTCTGTACAGGAAAATAAGTCTTAATAGTTTAGTAAAGCGCTCAAACTGTTTCACCATAATAGGAGATTTAATTTTGTATACGTTTTTGTATGTTTAAAAATAACTATTAAAATGGTAATTTAAAAATAAAGATGAAGTACTTAATATTTTATAATTTTTGATTTTTGAATTGGTGGTTCAGCGCACGAGCGCACTTAAGGTACAGCCGCCACTGTCAGCTAGTAATAATAAATCATATTTTTGGTGGAAATAGGGCACGTCTGGAACTTACTAACCCATCTTTTTACCTGAAAAAGTAGAAATTTCAATTCGTAAAAACCACTTTTCTCAGAGTCTTCTTTGTAACCCATAGTTCTTATTTATAAATACAGATACATACAGAACCTTAAACCACTCCATTTAAAAAGAAAAACAGTTCTGAGTAAAATCCTATCTGCAAGCGAAGTGAAAACTATTCCAATACGAAAGGTATCGATTAATTATTCGAATCACCTGCTCCCGCATACCATTAACTGTGCGAATCGGATTCCTTCATGTAAAATCGATTGCCGTCTCGATTTGCGCGGAGTGCTCGCATTTTTTGGAGTTGCTTTCTACGGCGCGTGAAATCACGAGCGCACCACGCTTGCTGGAAATGGCATGGTGAAAATCGGGTGACACGAAAGAGTACGGGCTGTAATAATGTCTTGAGGCGACCGTGGCATGTGCCATGGCAAGCCACCATAGCAAGGCAAGGCTAAGATATGTTGAATTATTATTACTTCGTGTCTTTTTCTTTTGTGACAACGCAGGGAGGGGTCGCCCTAGGAAGATCTACACTGACCTTATTGGTGAGGTTCATCAGAAAGGTCAGGTGCGCGGTACTCGTAACCGGCGTGCTTGTATGACGAGATGTATGAATGTAGATGAGGCGAAAGGAGTATGTAAAGATCGTAGCAGGTGGCGTTCTGTGGTTTCTGCCCATGAGAGAAAGGCGTGAGTTTGTGTGTGTGTTTTTTAATTTAGTTCTTTAACGCTCGTACGATTATTTATAGCTGCCATGTTATTATCTCTTCACCACCTTTGGTTGACTGGTAGAGTATGCCTAAGGCATTAAGCTATTCATTTTTATTTATATAGATAGACTTGCTGACCCAGCGAAGTTCGTACCGCTATTTTATTTTATTGATTTTCTTTCATCACCTCCTTACAATAACAAACACAACAAAAAAAGAATCAACCAAATCGGTCTAGCCGTTCTAGAGTTTTGCGCTTAGCAACACATTTAGACATTCATTTTTATTTATATAGATATAATATAAATAGAGAGATAAGTTGAACGACACATCTTAATATGGCAGTAAATATCAACATCGACCACAATTCTCGCAACGCAGACACACAATTCTACCCACACAATTATATTAAAAATAGCCCCTACTTTTTCCTTCAACTTAAAAGGTTTTCTTAGAAAGTGTATTCCGACCGGTGAATGCACCTGTACCCGTGAATGGATACTTTTAGCTCGGAATAGAACGCCGTGATGTGCTCAGCTTGTTGATAGGAAAACGTCGGGATTGCTATTAAAAATTGCTGTGAGATGTATTTTCATTTTCAGTCGTATTTCAGGAAGGGTAAGGTTCTTCTTACGTCGTAAAAATCTTCCATTATTTATGGAAGGTTATTTTAAAATGAAATGGAGTATGGGATAGTTTTATTTGCAATTTCCTTTACTTATTTATAAGCTAAGATATGAAAGGTCAAAAATGTGTTATTACACTAAAGTTAGTCGTTTTTTCTTTATTATTTTCTTTGAGAAAAACGTTGCCCCACACTAGGAATTTCTCCGGTGTCGTGGGTGCGTTTAAAAACATATAAATATACTAACTTAGTTAGACAAACAGTCTAACTAACAATCTTCAAAATCAAAGTCAAAACATTTATGTCAATTAGACCAATTAATTTCAGGCAAATTTGAATTGTAAAGGAGTCTTCCTATAGGCCATAAAAAATTTGTTCCGGGCGGGAGTCGAACCCGCAGTAACCAATCACTCAGCTACTAAGCCAACAGTGTCTTAATTTTTGTTTTTCCAGTTTTTAAATACAACGAAATTCGATAAAGGTGAAAAATGATTATTCTGCAATGCATACACGATTGAATTACGAATACTTTTCTAAAATAAATAATAAAAAGGCGTGTATGTAATACAAAATGAAAGCCGGGTTTCCTTTATCAAAGCGAATGATTTATGAGTAATTAATTATTAATATCAGAATCCTAATAGATTTCATGAACTTTAAAGTACAGGTATCGGTGTAAGCTTTTGTAACTCTCCTAAATATTTAACACTAGCTGCGCCCTGTGACTTCGTACGCGTGATTTTTTCACCAGTGTTAAGTTACGCCTTTGGTTACTGCTCCGCTCCCTTATAGCGTGATGTTATATAGTCGTTTACAGATTTTTTCCAAATGGACTAGTAATTCCAAAGAAATAACAAAAAAAAACCAACAAAAAATCTTTTTCAACTTTATTATAATAAACTATAGATGATTTGGTACTGGAGGCCTACCCCCAACTCATAAAACAGTATTATTTTAATATTGTTTTGCCACGTGCACTGTTGGATTTTGAATGCTCAGCTCAGCGCCGAGAGTTAAAAATCCAACAACAGAAATTACATAATAATATTAACATAGTATTGTTTTAAGAGATGGTGGTAGGCCCCCAAGACCGTGTTTATTCCTTTTTATGTTCTTTATTAATCATATCAGAAGCCTTCTCAGCGATGACAATGGTTGCCACATAGTTCCCACCAGTTACAACAACCGGCATTACGCTTGCATCCACAACCCTCAACCGATTGACCCCATAGACTTTCAACTTACAATCGACCACAGAACCCATAGCGCAAGTGCCACCATAGTTCCACATACTAGTGGCCATGCAGTAGACATAACACTTCCAGTACTCATCAGTACCATATTCAAACTCATCGCATTCGTCACCAATAGGATCCAGTATGCTGCCATTAACCTCTTTGAAATATGTCGTGTTCACAATTGGGAGGAAGTCTTTTACATATTTGACCATTTTATCAATATCTTCTTCTTTTTCATAGAATCCAGTTTCAATTAATGGAGCATCAAAAGGATTTGTAGTGCGTAATGAGATTTTACCTCTCGATTTTGGGTACAAATTAAGGATCTGTGTGTAAGCGAGTTGCCTTCCCATAAGCTGTTGGAAGGACCTATCACAGATCTCGGATACATATTCAAAGGGCAAAGCGCAATATTGAAGCAAAAAATATAGTCTTTCTTCAATAAAAGTATAAGTGGCATAGTCAGGGATACCGGCGCATGGTTCCAAAGATCTATATCCTACTATAGTTGATGCCGGGTACTCTTGAAAATTGAATGGTCCAGGGTCTTTTACTTTCTTCGTTTTATGCATAACTGTGACTCCTTGATGATTTTGAAAATTTTCACCAACAGGCAAGTCACAAATTACTGTTATATCCTTTTCTTCTAAATGTTTCCTTGGGCCTATACCGGATAACATGAGTAATTGAGGGGTCTTTACGACTCCACCCGATACTATTACTTCTTTGTTAGCTCTTAGGAATATCTCCTTTTTCCCATTAATACTTGCTTTTACACCGATAGCATTCTTGTGTTTATCAAAAATTATTTTTGTTACTGTTGTGTTTTTGGACACAAAGAGATATTTTTTATATTTTTTCGCGGCGGGTACTAGATAACCATATGCAGTGCTTTGTCTGTAACCTTCTGCTATGGTTAGTAATCTCCGGGCATACCCCATTGAATGTCTACCACTGAGATCTTGGACTATTTCATTTCCCATTTCTTTGAATGATTCTAGATAAGGCTTGATATTGGTGCTATTATCTTGAGCAATGCCTATGTTTCCTGCTCCTCCTTCATCGCCATAATCTGGTGGAATACCTCCAACTCCTCGACAACTGCCTGTGACACAGTTGGCAATTTTTGGAGCTTGGAGTCTCTCACTTCGCTTGAAGTATGGAAGAAGGTTTCTATATTCCCAGGAAGAGTCGTTAGCTGCAGTAGCCCATTGCTGGTAGTCGTAAACAATGCCTCTAGATGCGAGCATAAAGTTGATGGAGCTGGATCCTCCAAGGGTTTTTCCGACGGGCACCCACGTAGCATTATTACGATGGCACCTCCCAGTGATTTTATTTGGAGTGGCCCTGTAGTTATAGTCTAATCCGGATTCAGGGACGTAAATAAGAGTTCCTGGCAACTGAAATATTTAACATTTAATTAAATGGTATTTTGTTGTCTATCTACTGGCTTCACCTATACAAGTTATACTTTAAAGTATCGTTACTGATAGAAAAGGAACTTACAAAAGATTCATATGGTGGTATATCTCCAGCTTCCAACATCAGTACAGTGTGGTTTGCAGCAGCCAGTCTGTTCGCCAACACACATCCAGCAGTTCCACCTCCGGCAATTATGAAATCAAATTTGTCATTATCTGTTGAGAAATAAAAAGTAAATAAAATGTTAGATTCTGTAGATTTATGTAATACTAGCTTCTGCCCGGGACTTCGTCTTTCAGTCTTCGAATTTTAGCTTGATTCGTCAGCGCGGTCTTGAGTAAAAGGGTCTTGATGGATGAACAGACCCACAGACGTATCACAAAGTGATCCTATAAGGGTTCCGTCTTTGCCGACTTTTTCGGTTACGAAACCATAAAACCGAAACAGTTCGTTTTGGCCAAAAGTGATGTCTTTATCGGTTAAAAATATTATTGCTCTTAGTTTAAAATTCAGGGAAAAAGTTAGGAATACGTTTGCATGGAAAAATGGTCAATAGCTCTGACGCTCTTTAGTATTTTTCAGCCAACTTATAGTATGCAAATAAGTTATAAAACATCATCGTCTTCCGCCATTCATCATAAAATAATGCTGTTACGCAAAACGCGTGTATATTGCGATCCATGTTCAGGCTGTCAACGTAATAAAAAAATGTTCACATAAATCAAACGGTTTTGCGTTACAAGTCGACATTACGAATTATGAGACTGTCTGGTTGTAACAGTTCTGATGTAACATTTTGATATATTTAGTTGGCATGAGCAAATATGTCACGCAACACTTATGGGAATTGAAAGATATTAATCCAAGTACTACCATAGCTATTTCTGCCACCACTCTTTGCAGTATTCATACTACATTCCACCCGTAACTTTGCCGAGTCAAAATTGTTTCATTATCCTACGGAGACCGTAAATTTTTCCGAGATAAAACGTACCTTATGCTATACCAGACTATAAATCTATCTCTCATTTTTATTAGTAGTGACATAAGATTAAACTTGTTTATCGTGGGGACCTTTGCCCAGCAGTGGGACATAATAGGTTAGTAAAAAAAATATTTTGTGCTTAATTTTAAGTAGGAAAATAGGTACAGTCTGAGTAATTTACGAGCGCGCGTAATCTGACTATGTTGATGGACGCGCGTTCGTGAAATGTAACCACTATACTATACCATTACCTAAGAGAAAAAAAAAACAAATTCATCTGATGGAAAAGGAAAAAGTCGGCGCTAAACATACAGGCAAAACCAAATTCAAATTTTATTGAATTTTTACTTTATTTTTGTTCAAATTGTAATGGGACTAACTTATACCATTTCCAATAAAAAGAATCATCATTATTTGACAAAACAGAACATCGAAACATCGATTGTCAATTTCTTTGAAATGTCCATAAAGTTCAAAACGTATTTTTTTAAATTGTTTTGATTCCATAAAAAAAATATTTCCACAACATTTTAGACTTTTAAAATATTGAATAACTAACCTTTTAGTTTAGCTTGTTTTGGAAACAAGTAATTGACAAGCATTAAAATCGACAGCACATCGAAGGCATCCTGAGTCTTTGCGATGTCTTTAAGCGCCGATTCCGTGTCCGTGGGATATGGATTCGGTGAATCTGAAACATAATAGGTCCTACATTACGATACAAGTGAGCTAAGTTTATCATTAAAGTCAAGCCAAAAGCAAAGGGGTAATCGAGTGTGTAAGGATGAAACGCTCATGTGTTTTACAATACACTGGTGAAGAAATACATTGATTTATTTATAGGTAAATACAAAAAAAAGACAGCCTATTATTGTACCACCGCAGGGCACAGGCGTCTTACCAAGAACATATCGATATTTCACATCTGCCGGACGTTCTGAAACGGCCAAGTTTTTTAAATTACTTATGATATAATACTGACCTTATTGGTGAGGTTCTTCAGAAAGGTCAGGTGCGGTGTACTCGTAACCGACGTGTTATTAAAACGAGATGTATGGATGAGGCTAAAGGAATAAGTAAGGATCGTAGCAGGTGCCGGGGTCGCGGGACGTCTTATCAGGATACCGTGGCCCCGGAACGCAAAGGGCAAGAAGCAACAGGGTGGATTTTTAGTCAGTAAAAGTCTGACAGTCCCTTCCAGGGCGGAAGGACTCATTTGATGATTTTACCACCACAAAAAAAAGAAAAAAGGGTCGTAGCGTTCTGTGGTTTCTGCCATGGGAAAAAGGCGTGAGTTTATATATGTTTTTTTTATACAATGTGTCGTTTTGCATCCTCGTCAAATTCAAGGAGGTAACTATGCTAGTGATTCTAGACCCGAATCAATAATAAAATAGGTAGGTGTTTTTTTTTAATGTTTTCTTAATTACGGAAATCAGTAAACCACCCCGGTGAAAATGCGGCCCATCTTAAGACTAGGTTTAGGATCGCTGACCGCGCGCACACACACAAAGAATCGCAAACGATAAAACCACAACACAATAGACGCCGCCCGCGCACCCCTCTCCCTGTGGTGCCCCACTCCCGCGCCCGGGCGCCCGGCGCGGCGCAAAGCAAAAAAATTATTAAATTAGTTCAAGTGATTTTGCCGCCGGCCGTGAGTGTATCGCAAATTTCGCTCCTTAGGTGCGTTTGCTTCGGTTGTTTTCGGTCGTATACGTGAATTATGTGATTGTGATGCCATCAGTGGAGCCATCCGGATGTTCGCAGAACGGTTTCCCAATAGGGAACCGCCAACGCAGAGCGTTATGCTGTCTGCTACACAGAGACTGCGGGATTTGCGCGGCAGTTTGACGTACCCCGACATGCTCAAGTTCGCGGCAGTGAAGGTCTGCCTGTCGCCTTGCAGGAAGATATCCTGGAGTACTTCCAGCGAGAGCCACGGGCAAGCACACAAAAATACCTACTAAGGTAGGTATTTTTGTCGGTCCTCAGCCCGTTAAAGTAGGAAGGGAAATTTAAAATCAACCAATTTAATCTACAAATAAAAACAAAATCATTACTAATAATTAGGTACTCATAAATCATGAATTTACCTACAATGCGCCAAGAGCGTCCCGCCGCCGAAGCCGCCGCCGCCGCCGGCAGCAAGTAGGTACCTAACCTAAATCCCGCGCTCACAACAAATAAATGTGCCACAGCTTAGCAAAACGTCTCAGGTTGTACCTAAATCCTAGTAGGTATGTATTCTTAGCAAAATCGGTAGATTTGCAATAAAACAGAATAAAGCAAAATGGCAAAACTAACATTTTATCAATCAGCTGATAACGTAGATAAGTAGATAAATCCTAGTACGTATTCTTAGATCTTAATAATAAAAACAAGTGTTATTAATTAACATCTAAGGTTAATAAAATCTGCAATTTGCAATAAAACGTAATAAGCAAAACTAACGTTTTATTAATCAGCTGACCGTAGATACTCACAACAATCTAAGGGACTCACATACACTCACGCACACAGAGACAATTGGCGCTAAAGCGCAGAGAGTGATTCTCCAATTTCAAGTTATGGATTATTCTGAAATACGATTAAATTTTAACAACTAATAAAAAAGGGTGTTATTATTATTATTCAGGTCTCGTAATTTTAATTGATTATTTATGACTTTTATGACAACCTCCTAAATTTTGACGAGGATGCAAAACGACATATTGTATAATAATTTAGTAGGTTTTATAATTACCGTGACATGTCATGTTACACTTCAGTTATTTCTTGCAATTTTAGTTTGAATTAGGAGGATGTTTTTACTCGCCACCTCACGTCGTAAAAGTCAACTTATATACTATTCTTATTAAAATAAAGGTTTTTTAAACAGCACCTAATTGATAATGATTGTCTAATCCACTTGTTGTTAAGTTTATTGAACATAATTCAATGATAGTCTAACTGGTTCAGCTATCAGTGTTTGTTTAGGATGATTTTATTTTATTAGAAAGGAAGAATAAATGTTATTCGAAGATCTTAAAATATACAGGCTGACTAAATAATTCGATTTGATTATAATAATTATTATATTCTAATCTAATGAATCCGACTATTCAATCGGATCTGCAGTTTTCCTATTCGTACGCCGAGCGCTAAGCCTTCATAATTTGGTTTTTAGTTTCTTTTTTTATTCTGATTGTTTTTTTTTTTATAATAAAGTCTGTAGGTACACATATTACCTAAATAAATGTAAAACACGTCTAATAAGAAAAAATATTATAAATGATACAGATATTAATTCCACATTTCATTCGACCAAAAAATTTACAACCTGTGTTTTTTAATTGCTTTCGTAGTACGTCACTGTGTTTTTATCGATGCAAAAATTAGTTCAGTTTAATATTATAGCGTTTGTTCACGACTTCGCCCGGGTGTTTTTTTTTCACCAGTATTAAGTTACTTGTTTGGTTACTGCTCCACTCCTGTGGGACATAGCGTGATGTTATAAAGCCTATACAATTCCTCATAAATCTGGCTATCACATACATTATTTTTTTCAATACAACTGTTAGTTCTAGAGATAAGGACGTTTAAACAAACACAAGGACAAAAACACTGCAGCTTTATTATGTTAAAGTAATATACAGGGGAAAATATAGAGTAAGTAGTACATAGTAGTGGAGTTCCTACTCCACTCCTCTCTACTCCTGTAGGAGTAGTAGTAGAGTAGGGTAATATAGAGGGGTAGGCTCGCCCCCTATTACATGGGACTTAAAACATAACTGGCAAAATGTGGGTGTACTGATGAGTACACCTCTGCCTAACCCTTCGGGGATGACAGGCGTGATGTTATAGGTAATATACATACATACATAAACTCACGCCTTTTCCCATGGGAGTAGGCAGAAACCACAGAACGCCACCTGCTACGATCCTTACATACTCCTTTCGCCTCATCTACGTTCATACATCTCGTCATACAAGCACGCTGGTTACGAGTACTCCGCACCTGACCTTTCTGAAGAACCTCACCAATAAGGTCAGTGTAGGTCTTCCTAGGGCGACCCCTCCAAAGGAATAAGGTAATATAATGTAGATAAATTTCTATCAACAAAAGCACTCAAGAAATGGAAGCTTGATTTATTCAGCAAAACTAACCTTATTAAAGGGGTACGGAAAATATCAGGGTATCAATATATTCCAAAGGGTTTCCCGATTTATGAGAAACAGCTTCATGTCCCTAGTAATTCTCCCCAACTGGCAGACCGTGTATGACCGTAATATACTTGTACTCGCTCTCCAGATGTTTTCGGACTGAACCCTCGATATCATGAGCTGTTACAGAGTGTTGATCGTTTGGGACGTACTTTATTTTCCCTTTTTGCTTTTCGGGTGATAGTTTTTATTCGCTTTTCTGAACGATGTCACACAAAGTGTGGTTTTATCGTTACGCTACTTAGTACTGTTTAGGACTGCCTCGTTGGTCTAGTGGTCGCAAAGCGTGACTGCTGAGCATGATTTCTTGGGTTCGATTCCCAGGTCGGGCAAAGTATTATTGGGTTTTTAAATAAGGAATTTTTCAGTAGCAGCCTCGGAGTCTGGATTTGTGCCCGGTTTATGGCAATAGGCACGCCCCCTATTACGTGGGACTTAAACATAGAAATGTGCGAGTACTAATGGGTACGCCTCTGCCTAACCTAACCTTTGGGGATTACAAGCGTCATGTTATGTTATCTATACTATACTATTATTATAAAGCTGCAGTGTTTGTTTGTTTGTTTGTTTGTTTGTTTGAACGCGCTAATCTCTGGAACTACTGGTCCGATTTGAAAAATTCTTTCAGTGTTAGATAGATTAGTTATCGAGGAAGGCTATAGATATACCATCACGCTACGACCTACGGGAGCGGAGCAGTAACCAAAGACGCGGGTGTAACCGCGGCGGACAGCTAGTGTTACATAATATTGTAAGTGTAAATGCTCATATTATTTCTCCTTATCTTATCTTCTTATTTGTTTATCTCATAAAAAGTTGTAGCCTACTGACATTGCGACAAAAATACCAACAGTCAGCAATTGTCTTAACAGAACGCGAGTACGCGATTAAACGCAAGTTCGCGTAAACTTTTTCGTACTTAGGAAACTGTAATAAAACGTAATAACATGAGTTCATACGAAACAAAGGACCAAATACACAAAAAAATAAAACCAAAATAAATAACGGCCAAGTGTGAGTCGGACTGCCTCACAAAGGGTTCCGTACCACCACCATACAATAATCCTGCTATAATAATAATAAATATTGTAAATGTGAAAGTTTGTGAAGATGTTTGGATGTTTGTCACTCAATCACGCGTAAACCGTTGAACAGATTTGGATAAAAATTGGCACATAGATAGACCATTTCCTAGATTAACATATAGGATACTTTTTACCCCGGTAATATGTTCCCTTGGGATAATAGTTCAACTTATTTCACGGAAAATTACTACCAAAGCGGGCGAAGCCGCGGGCAGAAGCTACATAAAAAATCCACGTATCTTGTATGGCGACCCACTTTAATAATTAACTTTTTTTTACATAGGTAGGTACATACATACTCACGCCTTTTGCGTGGAGCTTTGACAGTCGTTACGGGTCGTCAGAAGCCCAAAAATCTGACAACCAGTCTTACCAAGGGGTACCGTATTACCCAGTTACTGGGTTGTGGAGGTCAGATAGGCAGTCGCTCCATGTAAAATACTGGTATTCAGCTGCATCCGGTTAGACTGGAAGCCGACCCCAACATAGTTGGGAAAGGGTAGGCAGATGATGACATACTCACCCTTTTTCCCATGGGGGTAGGCAGAAACCACAGAACGCTACCTGCTGCTCTTTTAAATTAGTTGTTATAGTGGCAATAGATAACTATATACTCACTATGAACTTCAACTCTCTACCTATTACGGTTCATGAGATACAGCCAGCTGACATATAGACGGACAGCGAAGAGTTAGTAATCGGGTGCTGTTGTCCTCCGAATACGGAACCCTGAAAATGTACTCGATCGTAGCCTCTTTCTTTTTTTTCTAATTAATGTCAAAATGTCACTCGAACCGAACGAAGGTAATTCAATCATTGTTTACTTGATTAACTTTCCCCTAAAAAAATATTTTTCGCCGGAATCAATACATGACTTGGAATTTTCCTCATTCTATGGGAACATGGAATAACACTTTACTCAATGGATTGGATGAATGTAATTTTCTACCGCACTTTTTTGTTTTTTTTTTTTCATAAAATTTGCTTAATCGCCACTTCAGTGTTAGTAACATTGTTGTTTTTTTTATATTATGTACACTTTATGTTATGGAGAGATATGAATGTGGATGGATGGAGAGCAAGAGGAAAGCTAAAGAAAAGATGAATGGATTGTGTGAAGAATGATATGAAAGAAAAGCGAGTCAGTGATTGCATGACTGCTGACAGGACGGAAAGGAAGAGGAAAACGTGTTGCGCCGACCCCAAGTAACATGGGACAAGGGCAGGAAGATGATGATGTACATTTTATATTAACTTGTGGTAAACCTTTGAAAATGTATGTAGATTAATTAAAGAAGAAATTCAATAAAAAACAGTGACGACGACCTTTTTAAAAATACTGTAAATAAGTTAATTACCGCAAAAAAAAGTAATTATTTTACTGTTATCGGATTTTTCCCTTTACTTGTGCTTCTTGCTAATTTTCATGATTCTAGGTCAACGGGATTAGGAATTCCCAGGTCGGGAAAAGTGTTATTGGGTTTTTCCTTCAGGAATTTCTCAGTAGCAGCCTAGCCTAGATTTGTGCCCGGTTGATGGCAATAGGCTCGCCCCCTATTACAACTGGCGAAATGTAGGTGTACTAATGGCTACACCTCTACCTAACCCTTTGGGGATTACAGGCGTGATGTTATGATGTTTTGTAGCAAACGCTTAACACGTATGAGCATGTTTTTTTATTTTAAAGTTAATATTGTTAAGCCCATGTTTTGTATTCAGTTTGTGAGCAACATAGATAGTTATAGTTTTATCTGGATTCACAACTTTGTAATAATATTGCTCATAGATAGAGGTGCTTTCGTAACAAGTTATTTGTGTACCTGCCAGCTGTGCCTGGGGCTCTAATCGCATTAAAAGTTTTAAATTACGTTACAGACTAAAAATCTCACCGTCCATTAATTTTAGTTAAATAGTGATCTTTAAATAAGTAAGTATAATGCTGCGTTTATACTTAACCTGCCCCGCGTGTTGCCACGCGTAGGAAAGCTAGCATTAGAAACAGACATTTCAATTTTGTTTTACTATTTGAATAGATGTAAACATCTAGTACCTAAAAACACAGAGTTATATCACTATCATTCTCCTACAAATTCCTTAGACGAGCTCCGCATTGTGTTAGGCAACGTATCAGCGAATTGAAACCGCATACTCGTGCCCTGACTGCATACTGAAGTGAATAGGCTGTAAATCTAGGTTAGCTCTGAAGACGGGCGGAATAGGAAATAGTTGCCAAATGGGAATGTCGAATCTTTAAGGCTATATTCTGGCAGGAAGTCAAGAGTTTGTGTGCTTTAATATGGTTTTACAAAGTATGTTTATAAGAAGAATTAAAGGACCTTATATAGACAAAAGTTGGTGGTTGGTTGGTTGGTGTTGGTTTTCCCAAAATAAATAAATAAATAAGCATTAAAAACCACTTTTATACTAATACAGTCAGACAAACATAAACTCGCGCCTTTTTCCCATGGGGGTAGGCAGAAACACAGAACGCCACCTGCTAGAATCCTTACATTACCTACTCCTTTCATAAAAATATTGTAAGATTTTATTACGTCTTAAAAAAATTAAAATTACTTTAATTTTGCACCCATGTTCTTATAAAGTATATTAAGATCCGCAACCGCGAATGTATGCTGTAAAAATCCGCATCCGCATCCGCGTATGTGAAAAAAAATCTGCATCCGCTACTAGTCCACAGGCAATTAAATGGGGCTGTCTTTAAGCCAGATTTAAAAATATGTCCCGTCATTTCAAGAGGGGTTCTGAACTCCTTGTTACTACGGCACTAAAGAACTCAAAGCCTATGAATAAAAGATGCGCGCACACATTAGCTTTGAACGTAATTGAAAGCTGTTTTATGTAAGCCTTTCTTAAGGAAACTGAGGAAAAACATCCGGATTGTCTAAGGCAATGTAAATGATTTGGGTAAGACAATTTGTGTTAATTGTTTTCATGTTTTTGTACTTGAATGATGAAGGGAATCTTGACAACACACTAGTAGGTACTCATTAGTTGTCCGATTCTGTCTTTCTTCAAAGTCAAAGTCAAATAATTTATTTCAATTAGACGAATAAAAGGCACTTTCGAACGTCTTATCAAAGATTTAGTTTCAAATGTAACAGAATTAGGAAACTCCATAGTAGTACACTTAGATACTACTATTATAAAATAAATGTAGGTATTACAATATTTAAGATGTGCTTTACATAAAAACTACTATATTATGCAAATTAAGAAATGACGGTAAAATTGTATTCAAAGATAAGAATATACATAGAAGATGTTCACGTATATAAAATACCTGAGTTGTCCCAAGATATTTATTTATTTATTTTATTTACCTATTGGAATTGTAGACGACCACTCTTAACAATTCAACAAACATTGAAATAGTGTCTGTCTTTCCGTCTTTCTTACTGCCTAACAGAAGAACTACTTTTATCTGCATCAAACTGGTGTCTATAATTATTATACTAATTGGGTCCAGTAAGTGGTCACGTTTATCGCCGCGTCAACTTCAGACACTATTCAGATCGTCGAAGGAGCAGGTGAACAGACAAATCAGTCACTCCAGCATGTAGGACATAGTCTGATAAGAAGCTCTTCAGTTGCACGGGATGTCAGACTATGATGCCCCATTTGGCTAAATTATGTTTGCAGCGGCCTATTTGGGCGCGCAGTCGATTCTATGCCTTCTAGATAGACCACTGCAAAATTGCTTAGTACTCTCAAAACGAATCATCTCACATTAATTTAATTAATTACGTTAAACTAATTCTACAATCCAAATGTGTCACATTAACATAGCATTAACGATTTAATATTCATCACATCATCACGCCTGTAAACCACAAAGGGTTAGGCAGAGGTGTACCTACCCATTAGTACACCCACATTTCACCAGTTATGTTTCAGTCCAATGTAATAGGGGATATAATATACATTCAAACTAATGCTTTAAATATATTAAAAAAATACCAGCATTAAATATTCAAATCCATTACTAATAGAATAGAAACTAGAAATATTCATAAAGGTTTGTTATGACAGGACCAAATCCAATTTTTGAAATTCAAAACACCAGGAAAAATATGAATCGTAAACGTTTGGCACAGGAAGTTTAACACCCTAGAGAGAATGAATACAAAATAAAAGTTTAAATACGTAAGCTGCTTTCATATTACATTTATTATGCAAATAGCTTTTAGCTTGTTGTGGGCGATCAGGTATTAAGATGGTCTTTCTTTGAAATTTATTGCTTTACTTTCTTTAATATAGCAGCAGTAATGTCGTGATAGCCTAGTGGTTGAGGCGCCCGCTTCTCATGCACGAGGTTGTGGGTATGAATCCGGGCAAGTACCAATGTGTCTTTTTCAATTCATATGTACTTTCTAAGTTTATCTTAGACATCACTGTCGTCGTTCCGTGCCTCGGAAAGCACGTTAAGCCGTTGGTCTCGGCTGTCATACATGGATCTTTGATAGTCGTTACGGGTCGTCAGAAGCCCGACAAATCTGACAACCAGTCTTACCAAGGGGTATAGTATTACCCAGTTACTGGGTTGTGCAGGTCAGGTAAGCAGTCGCTCCATGTAAAATATTGGTGTTCAGCTACATCCGGTTAGACTGGAAGCCGACCCCAACATAATTGGGAAAAGGCTAGGCAGATGATGAATATAGCAGCAGTAATAATATTCTTCCAACTGAATTTCACTCACGGCACCCAATCTTAATAGTGATAGCCAAAAACGCAAGGGGATATTATAGTGCAAAAGCGTGTAGACAAACAAGTGCACACCCTCTTTCCTCACTCCCATAGTCCGTTGGAACGGCAATCCGACACGACCGGGGAGAGATCAGCCACAGTACCAACGGCTGTACGTGCATTCCGAGGCACAAGAGTGTCACAACTTTCAATCTCCGAGCTGTCGCTGATAAATTCCTAATTAAAACAAAAAAAAACAGATGCCTACAATAGGACTTTTGAATATAATTGTCACTTGCATGTTCTCCCAGTAAGATCAAAGGAACTCTCTTGATTTATGTGTTAAATATCATAAATATGGATAAGCATGGTAGTTACGAAGTTTTAATTTTTAATATGAGTAGGTACAATGACCCCTTTTCAGGTTTCTGGTGTTTTAAAAATAACCCTGTATACCCTAATGTGTACCTAATTAATAATTGTATTATTTATTAAACGTTACTTAATTAATAGTGAATCTGTTAATTAATCTGTGAACAAAGTTTTGGGCTACTACAATATTGTTCAAGTGTTATGTGTATTTCTTTTTCTATACTGTATATTGAAGCTATTTGTTTGAATTTCCTTTTGAATTAAAACGACTTTATGCACATCTAGTTTTAGACCATATTAGTACGGCTATGTAATAAAAGGTAGTAACGGACATCATACATTTTAACCATTACTAAATTTGGAATTTCAATAAATTAGTCTTCCGTAAATAATAAATTGTAATAGCACAGTACAAACAAGGCACCTTCATCATTCGTCTGCGATTTAACACTTATTTATTGCAGACCATTCAAATAATTAAACAGAATAATAAAATTAATAAACAAAGGAATAAATTACCGAACCAAACCAGCAACATTATTTCCGTCATTTGCAAAACCCTTTCTGTCTTCACAAATCCCCGAAATAACAAGAATATTCTTTAAATCCCTGTGAGGATCGCATTAATTATTTAGAATAATCAGCAAAACTACTAAAACTGGGAACAATAGTAATAAATTGTTTGAACAAACAGTGGCTGAATACATAATTAAATGAAAATATACTACACCTCAGCTGTGTTTAGATTTCTAACTGAAAATTGTGGTTCCGGATTTGGGTTTACTGGGAGAAAAGACGCGTTTGAAACAAGGACGGAACTAGTTATCACAGAGGTAACCTAAAAGATTACTCCCCAGAGGCCTTGCAGATGCGTTGGCATCCCAGAAACAGTCTGCATGTTACTGTCTACAAGTCTGCAGTATTTTACAAGCTTTCATTTACTTTCACCTGTCCTAGTGTCTGTGGCTAATCAAATGATAGAAGCTTAGTGTACATACATACATACATAAACTCACGCCTTTTTCCCATGGCAGAAAGATGAGCGCTGATGGCAGGATGAGTGAAAGACGATTAACAAAAGGTTAATTAAGGACGATTAACAAAAATTAACATATGGCAGAGGTGTGTGGCAACGCAGGGAGTGGTCGCCCTAGGAAGACTGACCTTATTGGTGAGGTTCTTCAAAAAGGTCAGGTGCGGAGTACTCGTAACCGGCGTGCTTGTATGACGAGATGTATGAACGTAGATGAGGCGAAAGGAGTATGTAAGGATCGTAGCAGGTGGCGTTCTGTGGTTTCTGCCTACCCCCATGGGAAAAAGGCGTGAGTTTATGTATGTCATAATCAAATTGTCAAGTTAAAGACTTCTCGGTGTTCGATCGAGCTGGTCATTTAAATACATATGCACATTGCATGACAATATAATTTGCATGCTTTTTAACATAACATAACATCACGCCTGTAATCCCCGAAGGGTTAGGCAGAAGTGTACTTATTAGTACATCCACGTTTCGCCAGTTATGTTTAAGTCCCATGTAATAGGGGGCGAGCCTATTGCCATCAACCGGGCACAAATCCAGACTCCGAGGCTGCTACTGAGAAATTCCTGATAGAAAAACCCAATGACACTTTGCCCGACCTGGGAATCGAACCCAAGACCTCATGCTCAGCAGTCCCGCTTTGCGATCACTAGACCCACGAGGCAGTCACTAGACCCACGAGGCAGTCACTAGACCCACGAGGCAGTCACTAGACCCACGAGCTTTTTAAATAAATATATTTTTAGATAGAACTGGTTTCAGTCAAACTTTATTTAGTATCCGCAGTGCAGTCAGGTTTTTAACGTTGACAAATGACAATGCGGGTGTAGTAGTGATTTGTTACAACGATAGATTAGGAGATCGCGTTACAGGCATTATGATCAAATTTAATATGTGTGGCAGTGAACATTTTATTTTCAACCTAAATACTTTAACAGAAGACATATTCTCGTTTATTTGCTTTCCACAGATAGGTTCGTAAGTACATGCTCGTTCTTAATTCAAACTTGTAACAGTTGTAACACGGTTAGTTTTACAGGACCGTTCTTTTTTTGTTCAAAAACTGTCAATCTTCAATTTTATTTCTCTGTTTTGAAAAAGGAACGCGCTGTACACTGTTTTAATTTGCCAGATGTTTTATTTGTTAGTAGAAATACCTAGCAAGTTACAGTTTTAAATCAATTGAAATAATTCAATTAGAAACTTTGACATTTAATGTTAGTGAATAAATATTTTATACATAATTAAAATATCTAATACTGATATTAATTGAAAGTTCAGTCTAAACAGTTTATTTTAAACTAAAAAATAAAAGTTGACCCGCAGGTACCGACTTTCAATTTGCGTGTTACCTTAAATTCTCATTATCCTATCGTGGCCGTACAGTGGACATTAAAAAAACCTCTTCTCTCTCGTAACAGTTTAATTACTTGGACTTTTTAAGCCGGCATTTAAAAGTTAGGAAACGCTTGCGTGGCGTGAAATACCTCGTTGGAGCAATTTTCCAATTTCGAACGAAGTTGAAACAAAAAAAAGCATTCGATTCTATTTTGAACGTAAGAGACTTCTGGCTTCTGGCGATAATATATTACAGTCATTTTCAATAATTAATTTATTTTTAGAATGCTTTTCAAATTAAAACATATTATTTCGGATAACTTAATTATGCATTTTGTTAATAACAGTTTTGAACTTAAAATACAAATGTTAGTAACATACTTGAAGTCTAGTGTCCTATACTTTTTCTCGTAGTTATTATACCTACCAATAAAAATACATAACAGTAAATAAACACACCAGTCTGTTTCCATCCTTCTGCAGGTCAAATGCAAATAATAAAAAAAGAAAACTCATTGACAATCATTGAGTTATAATGTACTACGTACTAGAGAAGCTATCTCAAACAAAAGATGGGCGCACTTGATGACAGCGGGGCATGCGCGGGACAAGCGGGGGGGTGTTATGTTCTCATAGATGCGTGCAGATGCGACATAATTTTATTATTCTGCCTACTTGTGTACTTACTCAAAGAATAAATAAAAAAGTATTTATGCTGTAATAATATTTTAATTTCCTTTAAGTAATATAAGTTTAGTTAGTTTCTGCCGTTTTGTGAATAATCTGAAGGTAACCACGTTTCTTCGCTGCGATTATTCTGAACATCCATGATTCTCTTGTTTCATGACACCCCCGAGGAAACCTTTAAATCCAAATAATAATAAAAAAACATTAATGTTATTGCATTAACATTATTATCGTGATTTAAAATTAATATTTTACTGCCCTTAATTATGTAAACTTATACGTCGATAGTGTCAAGTCTTTGCATACAAATGTTTTACTCTTTGACATTCACGTAAACATGGCCGCCGCGCCGCCGCGGTGACGCGTTGCAATTGAAAAATTATAATTAAAATTAAGCGTGTTTTAAACATAATTAATGAACTTACTGGTGAAAAGTCACTCCTTGACTTTTATTTATGTTTCTGGAGTTATTTGTACAGTATCTCAATACGCACGAAGGCATATTATAAAAAACAAAACTTCACTCAAATGTGTCACGTTGCAGCAAACGCTCGGCATAGACTAAGTGAGTTGGAGTGCATGCGCTCTAACTCGTGTTACAAACAATCGAGTTGAGGTGTCTTCTCTAGTACGTAGTACATTATAACTCAATGTTGACAATTAATTTTTTTTTAATCTACTTAAATCATTCCATTAAAAAAAGTATGTTAATACGATGTCGTAACAAATTAGAGAATCGACAAAAAAAAATCAAGGTTTTCCAGACTTTAAATAATAATAATAATAAATATCTTGGGACAACTCACACACGGCCATCTGCTCCCAAGCTAAGCAGAGCTTGTGTTATGGTAACCAGACAACTGATATATATACATATTTATATAATTTACTAGCGACCCGCCCCGGCTTCGCACGGGTGCATGTATTATACATATAAACCTTCCTCTTGAATCACTCTATCTATTAAAAAAAACCGCATCAAAATCCGTTGCGTAGTTTTAAAAATCTAAGCATATATAGGGACAGACAGACAGACAGGGAAAGCGACTTTATTTTATAATATGTAGTGATAAATACATACATATTATAGATAAATTACACCCAGACACAGAACCAACAATTATGCTCATCACACAAAGTTTGTCCTGGGTGGGAATCGAACCCGCTACCTCCGGCTTTGCAGTCAGGGTCACTAACCACTAGACCAACGAGGCAGTCGACCTCAAATCTTTGTTATCTTCCTTGATCATATCCGAGACTTTCTCGCCAATCATGATTGCTGGTCCCAGCGTCCCTCCTGCCGTTGGATACGGCATAACACTGGCATCAGCAACCCTCAGCTTCTTCACTCCATATACCCTCAACCGGGCATCCACCACGGAACCCATGGCACAAGTGCCGGCGTAATGATGCTGAGAAGTCGTCATACATTTGGCGTAACACTTCCAGTATTCCCTGCTAAACTGGCCCAATCCTTGACAGCTAGGTAACTTAGGATCTTGAAAAGCTCCACCATATTTCTTAAACTGTTTCGTATCAAGTACTTTCAAGAAATCTTTTAGAATGCTGGCAGTGTCTTCCAAGTCCTCTTTCTCAGAAAAATAGTTTGTATTATTAACGGATCATCTGTAAAGTTTTCCATGTACTGAGTTATATTATGAAGAGGTAAAATTGTTTTTTATTTATTTGTTTGTAAGACGTAATTTATGGAAGTACCTCTGGTCCGATAACCAAAAAATCTTTGACTGATTAAAAGCTCCACTATTTCCGAGTTTCCTAATATGGGTATGTTTTTATATTCGACTTCTACGAAGACGAAGTCGTGGGCAAAAGCTAGTCTATTCTAATATTAATAAATTATTAAAAGTAAATTTAAAAAATCTAAATACTCGACTGTTAAAGTCTAGACTAGCACTTCAGTCTAGAGTACCTACTTACTTTTATTTTTTAATTACAGTTCATTTTAACGCAGTCGGGTTTTTTATTACATTTTTAATTTACTTTTTTATTGTACAGTTTTTAGTTAAAAATACGCCATTTTGAATTGAATGACGTATCATTTATCACAATTAATTGAGCCGTTGAGTAGATCGTACCTAGTTCATAGGTATAGGATGCGTTTTATGACAGTTCCAGAGATTAGCGCGTTCAAACAAACAAACAAACAAACACTGCAGCTTTATAATATTAGTATAGATAAAGAATTTGATTGAAGAAGTTTAACCAAAGTGTCAATCGATTTGCTTTGTAGATTGCTACTCCACTTATGACCGGTACTGTACGTCATGGTGAATGCAGTGTATACTTATAATAGGCATACATACCAGCACTTTAAATTGACGAATATTTTTCATTTTATCGATTTGTATACAGGGTGTAAAATACACATAAAATAGCCGTTAATTACGCATATTGCCCATCAAACTAAGTAACTTTGAGTAAAAATTAACTTGAGTAAAAACTTTGACCTTAATTATATTCGTAGCCAGACGGTTCCCATATATGGTCTAATGATGGGAAGACTTTCTGCTTGCAACTGCAACTTTCGACTTCGCTAAGTGTATTTTTACACCCGTCATAATACTTTTAGTGTAGGTACCAATAAAATAAATAAACGGTAACAGTAAAAGCAGTTTTCTAAATTATCAACGTTGGTTTACAATTTTATTACAAAAACTAGCTTATGCTTGTTTATGCTTATAGCTTATACTTTGTTGATGTGAATCTCGGTTAAAACGGGGTTTTATTTTTTGTGCCGAACCTTAACTCTTATTCTAATCTCAAAGTAGTCTAAACTACTCCTTATAACATCAGTTATCTGCCAGTTTAAGTCCTGTCAAAATCGGTTTATCAATTTCGGAGATAAAGCGGAAAAAACAGGCAGAAAAAGATTTTTTTTCGTGTAAAAAATCATATTTTATTTTGTAAAAAGCTGTTAACTACAGACAGACACTTCAATTCTATTTATTTGTATAGATGTCCAATAAATATTTCTACCCCAGCTGTTTTAACCAAGCGTTGAAAGGTATAAACACAATTAATTCCTAAGTTATTTTATGTTCGGCAACAATTACTTAAACCGTCTTGCAGACAATGTCGGCAAGAGTTTACGAGGTATAAAATAGATTGGGTCGATGTTTACGAGTACCTAGTGTACCAACTTGTATTCATGACTAGTTACCGATGTTACAGCCTACTTTGACACGCGAACGGATAAAATTTTGTATTAGAAAAAACTATCACATATTACAGATCTATCGAATACTGCAGATCCAACTAAATAGCCTAAGTAAAAAGTCATAATTCGAGGTATAGCTCTCGCCTATTTCCTTCTTTAATATTGAACCAATATAGAAAACTAGCGGGCCAGGCAGACGTCCGTAGTGGTCTATGTTTTTATTTTTTCATTAATAGTTTTCTTTGTCTGTTGACAGCGATATAAATAGGCAATTTTGAGTGCTTATAAAAAAAATGTATCATTAAAAAGGAAAACATAAGGAAAAACAAATAATGTATAAGTTACTTATGAAAACATTATTTTAGTCATAAACTAGATAGAAAACAGGCGAGAGCGTTACTATGGAAAAAATATCACCCGTATTCCTCTTAATTTGAGGGAGGATAGATAGACAAGTACACAAATATACACTTTATTTGTGGAACATAGGTTGAATGCAGATGTCAAGCAGACAGTGACTTCGATCCAAACCTGCCTGTAAATATGGCACATCGACTTATACAACAAGTTCGGCTTTATAGAGCTTCCTTCCTATCACTCCCATCCGTGTATCTCTGTCTGAAATTCGACGAATCACAGTATCTACGCCCGTTGAAAGCTATTTTGCCTATAACATCAACCTTATAACTATCAGAATAAAGAGCAAAATCAGATGTAAATTAACAGTGAATGTTCTATGCCACAAAATAGGTAGACACCACAGAAGGCAGGCTTCATACATTGAGCGATGTCAGAAACACGCACACAGACGCGTAACTGCATCGGTCTCGAATGAACGCCAGTCGATATTTTGCTTGTGTGTTTGCACTCGCTCGCTGCAGATAGACTCGTGGCACTGTGTCTGTGCGTTATAAACAGCTGACCTTCTGTAGCTATCTATTCGATGAACTGAGCCGAGCGGTGGTGGGGCTGAAAGGTGGGGTAGTACGTCCGGTAGCCGAGGCTCAGTCAGGCTTCGATTTACGCAGCTTAGGACGTGGTCCCAAGCAGCGAAAATCCCTGTCCTCCATAAAATACAGTGATAGTAGAAGACTAGTCTCAGTGACGGTTTTTGTCTTCAGGCGTTAACCTGGAATCATTATGTGATTAACCAAATATAATACTGGCAAAAATCTTTTAAAATTATTACCTTTTCAAATACAACTTGCAATAAATATTTTAAAAATATTAAATAAAATATTTTTATACAAGGTTGTGCTTCTTTTTAACTGATTTTAAAAAAAGGGGGGTTTTATGTTAGCCTGTATTATTTTCTGTGAATGCACCTGAATATTTTCATCAGTCTTACTACTTGCATTTTTTTTTCTTTTTTGTTTTGTCAGCGGTTGTCTTTTTGGTGCCTTTGTGTGTAACATAAAATCAATATTAGCCGCATCCCTTGTAGAAAAATGTCACTTTCAAGAATTCCGATAAAATATTTCAATTGAATGCATGCTGTTCTTGAAAAGCACTGACACGGAAATGATATAAAATTTATGCTCTGCAGGAATTCTGTCATTTGCTTTTGATAAAGAACTGTTCGACCACGAAGTTCAGGTTGACATTTTCCGCCGTTTGATGTCATATTGTCATATTTTTTTTATTTGTCTATTTTCTGTCTCACTTCTGAGCAAAGACCTCGTCTTTCTCCTTCCAAATTTCTCAATATTGTGCGATCTCTGGCAACGTTTGCTTCGTATATGTGAACCGCCAACTCATCGGCAATCTCCTCATTCAGGTGTCAAGTGAGTGAATTATTGTCCTATCCTATTCTACTTCCTGTCCTATCATATCCCATCCAACATCCTGTCCTATCCTACTACCTGCCTACCTACCCTCTTAATTATCCGATTTCTTATAGGTACTATCCTACTTATTCTGCTATCCTATCCTAATTCGTATCCTATCCTACTTTCTAACCTATCTTACTTCTTATCCTATCCTACTTCCTATCCTGTGTTATCCTACTTACTATGTTATCCTAATTTCTCTCCTACCTAATCCTACTTTTTGTCCTATCTTATCCTATTTCCTATCCTACTTCCTATCCTAACCTATTCTATTTCCTAACCTATCCTAATTTCTCTCCTATCTTATCCTACTTCTTGTCCTATCCTATTCTACCTCATATCTTATCCTACTAATTATTCCATCCTATCCTATCCCAATAAGTGAAATTTCTGAAATGGGTTATGGAACTTATCATTTTCAATTTTTTACTTGACTTCAACGTGGTAAAAACTAGTGTGAAAATAAATGTTTGTAGGATCAGCTGATGTTTCTTTTTCAACCCTAACAGCAATATGGCGGCACAAACTACAGATACTAAGCGCTGAATACATTGTTTCATGATCCAATACAATTTTACGATAGTTGAAACGTATTCTAGATCTCTACGGTTTTACGATAGTGTATATTAAATGCAAATACTCGCAATATCAATGATCGGATTGGCTGTAAAGTTTAGATATTTTGATATTTACTGCTGTTTTTTTTATTTACCAGTTAAGGACGATTATGGCTGCCAAGATTGTTGTAGTTTTAGAATTCAGTATATAATTTGAATATTATTTAATTTCTAGCATCAGTGGGATATGATTTCTCATCTCATTTCATCTAAGTTTCCCTATCGAGACATTTTTTAAAGAACAGATCAGCTGATGCTTCTCGCCTTATGCTCACTTCAGTTGAATTAACCGAGGTAGTTCTTTTACAGATTAGCACTGGTGATTTTATAATTTAGAATGAAAATCCTAAAGATTTTCATTCAAGACTTGAAGTCTTGAATCATCTATCTTGAAGTTTGGAAATCATCAACGAAATGTCTGAGACAGCTAGTATCGTCTATACAAATATTAATATTAATTGAACTGTCTGTTTTTAATAGGACAAACGATAAACACAATTTTTCCAAATTTTTGTCTGTCTATCTGTTTGAACCAGCTAATCACTAAAACGGCTGGACCGATTTTGACGACACTTGATTGTCAGATAGATGATGTTATAAGGAGTAGGTAACTTACCTAGGCTACTTTTATTTTATAAAAAGAATTAGAGTTCCACGCAAAATCCCGCGATAACCTTTGAAGCGAAGCTCGCTAGCATCGTAATAAATAAAATATAACCGTATTACCAATATTTTCCAAATTCTTTATCCCTCCTACACAGAGATTTTCCTTTCACAACTAATGTTATTAATATCTTTTAATCCCACTAAAGATGTCTCTAAAAATCTGTTCATACAGACTGGAGCCCATCTGTGAACCCGAGTGCCCATCACTCAATGTCCCCAAGTTTGTATACATAGTTGAACGAGCTAGAAGCAAATAAAACACGCTTTTGTATCGTGTGAATAGTTTCTTGCTAAGTAATCATACTGGTTTTGCTTGTGATTTCTTGATGGCAATAATACTTTTTTTAAATCATTAAATTATTTCTTCTGCTCTGGGCGGAGCGAAAGGCGGACCCATCTGTGTTTCTCCTAATACCCTTCGCGTTGCAGGGCCGCGTTAACTACTAATTTCGCAACAAAATCCGCAACCCTGGCAGTATGTCAATAACCCTAGCGTGATGATCTTAAGACGTGTATGGGGTATTGGCCGTAGAAGGCAATACAGGGATGAAAATAAAGCTATGGGTACTTTTCCCAGCAGTGGGAAACATAAAGAAAAAGAAACATAAGGAAAAAGGCTATTTCTCACTTTATTGCCTGTAAACATATACAATACCCAGGTGATTAAGTTATCGTAGACCGACCTCCATCTCCATAGAGACTTACCTACATTTCGGAACAAAATCAACCAGAAAAAAGCTGGCATAAAAATAAAAAGTAGATTTTTCTCTGCGAAATACTACTCGTATCTTAGTATTTTTCTTATCCGGCTAAGAAAAATACAAAAATTACAGAAACTACAGACCTGTTTTATTTTACATTTAAATTAAATGAAAATAATAGGCCGGTAAATCAGTGACTGGAAATTCGATATTATTTTTAATACTGAAGTTTTATTTATAGTTTAGAGATGTTTCATATTCGCCTTAGATGGCTTCCTCGGGAACTGGCGAGAGGAGGCACAACACAGAGGAAAGTGGAAGGAATGGGGGGAGGCCTTTGCCCAGGAGTGGGGCAGTAACGGATAGCAAAAAAAAGAAGTATGAAATACAGGGTGTAAAGTTTCTCATCCTCCGTTGAAAAGGGAGGATCCTCCGATCAGCCGGGTGTTATGTCTGGGGGGCTATAACTGCCCGACGGTTAATGTCGGGATTTTGTATAATGCTAATGTCGCGGCGAACTTTGAACTTACAACTGAAAATTCCTACATCGTTGCGCGATGTAGGAATTTTCAGTTGTAAGTTCGTATGCTGTGCAATAGATGTCGCTCGCTACAATATTATTTAAAAAAAAGAAACACTTCTTTAGATAAGATTTATATCCATTGAGTGTAAAAAGACACATCTCATGGCCGTTAACTGCTCACATGCCATCAAATTAAGTAACATCGAACAAAAATAAAAAATATCGTAATGATGAAGCAACTAGGCTAGATTCAATTCCTTTTTTTTTCTTTTTGTATATGACGTTCAAAAGTGCCTTATAATGGCCTAATTGAAATAAATGATTTGACTTTGACTTTGAAAAGAGAGCATGTAACTTTCTTCTTCGGGATAACGCGTGTCATAATAATAGGGTAGATGACACCACCAATCAACTGACATACTTTTTCTAACCTGTCAAAACGCTATTCTCCCATAGATTTTGTATGGTGTAAATAACTATGACGTCACTTTTGAGTAGACTCAATTGACTAACTATTTATAAATTAGAAAGCAATAAAAAATCAAAACAGACAGTTAATTGAAAATGAATTGGGTTATCAGGGCTAAAATAAAGTGTTTCTTTAGAGAAGTTATGTCTTGGTATTATTGGTTAGTGATGTCATCTACCCTATTGTCTCCAATTGTTAGATATTAGCAACGAATATACATAAAATCACGCCTAAAGCCCCAAGTACCTAATAGTACACCCACATTTCCTAAGTTATGTTTAACTACCATGTAATAGGGGCGAGCATATTGCTACCAACCGGGTGCAAATCCAGACTCCGAGGTTGCTACTGAGAAATTCCTAATGGGAAAACCCAAAAACAATGCGCGACCTAGGAATCGAACCCCGGACCTCATGCTTAACCAACGAGGTAGTCCAGACTTATGTATTTAATTTATAGGCCAAACAAGTAAACATATTTGTTATTTTTTATCTTTTATCTTCAACAAGAAGTAAGCTATGTACCTAAATTACCTACCTATTCCTTGTTGATACGGGAGTAATTGAGGAATCGAAGGTCAATCAATATATTTGATCAAATTGTCCGTAATGACAGGACAGACTTATTTATTTATTATTAGTCTATCAGCCGTTGTTAAGAGACCATCGCTAAATAAGATGTATGTACTGGGTCGTCTGGCCGCTAGGGCTCTAAAACACGCGAACGACTTTAAAAACGACCTTATGTATTATATCTTAAAATCCGTTTTCAAATGCAAATGGTTTAATTAATCTACATGACGTATCGGTGTAACAAAAAAATCTACGTTTAATAATAATGTTATGTATAAGCCGGGGATACACTAGGGAACATTTTGTCCCGCAACATGACGCGCAACACTCAATCTACGTGACGCTGCAACGTTGCACATTGTCCCGCAACATGCCCCGCAACATTGTACGTGACGAGGGGCATGTTGCTTGCTCCATTTCTATAAACACTGACTAGTGTAGCCAGCAAAATGTTCCATGACAATGTCGCGGGACACTTCACGTAGTTGTTGAGGGACATGTTCCGCAACATGTTTCTTCATTTGCCCCCAAATGTATCCCAGGCTTTATTAAAAAAATGAAATTAGTTTTTTCAAATATCACATTTACATGCAGCAATTGGTTTTTATTAATGAAGATTATGTATTTAGAACAGCCTGGTCTAGTGGTCGCAAAGCGCGACTGCTATGCATGAGGTTCTGGATTCGATTCTCATGTAGGGCAGTGGTAATGGGTTTTTCCATCAGGAATTTCTCAGTAACAGCCTCGGAGTCTGGATTTGTGCCCGGTTCTTGGCAATAGCCAGGGACCACACACTACAGGGGACTTATACATAACTGGCGAAATGTGGATGTACTAATGGGTACACCTCCATCTACCCCTCTCGTACGGGCGTGATGTTATGTGTATTTAAAAAAAATATTTTCATTACAATTTGTAGATCCGCTCCAATTCCCCGCTGTTTCTATAGCCATAATATACGCCTAAATAAACTACACGAAAAGACCTTCTTGGATGATGCGTCATTTTTTTACTTGCGGACAAGAGTCCAAATAACAGAATGTATCTTCCCAGCAAATATTGACTAACTTGTTTAGTAAGAGAAACTAAGTATACAGATGGTACTATAATATAATACGATACATCAAAAACTATACCTACACCTATTTGCGATGTCGGTTGGTCTTCGTCATTCTTTAAATGTCGTGATGGCCCAGTGATTAAGGCATCCGCCTCTCATGCTTGAGGTTGGGTTTAAATCCGGGCAAGTACCAATGTGACTTTTTCAATTCATATGTACTTTCGGACGGCCGGGGTTGCGGGACGTCTTAACAGGATAGCGTGGCCCCGGAACGTAAAGGGCAACAGAAGGAACAGGGTGGTTTTTTAGTCAGTAAAAGTCTGACAGTCCCTTCCGCCCCACCCAGGGCGGATGGAGTCATTTGATGATTTTTATCACCTAAAAAAAAACAAAAAAAAATATATGTACTTTCTAAAGTTTGTCTTGGAAATTACAGACAGCGGTGAAGGAAAACATCGTGAGGGAACCTGGATTTATACCAGCCTATTACTGTCCCACTCATACCATGTCAGAGGCCCTTGAGGCGGTTTGGAAACTCTGACACTACGGTGTGTGGGTCGTAAGTGCTTACTGCCCACACGATAAAGAAAGATGTCGGTTGGTAAAACCTACGTATATAACCTAGTGACCTAGTGAACTAGATATTTATAAGGTAATTGGCAAAATGTGATTTGTCAATAATCAGATATCTTTTATCTGAAGAATACGGGCTTTTCCAATTTATGCCTTCAAATTATTTTTTTATTATGATAGCCAGATTCATTAGGTATAGTATAGGCTATATAATATCACACTTTGACCTATGGGACGGAGCAGTAACCGAAGACGTAACTTAACGCGGGTAGAAAAAATGATTCGCAAAAAAGTCGCATCTCTGATGCGTAGAACGCGGGTCAGCGACAATAGCATCCTGAAAACAGTGGTGGAGAGTCCTTACTCCCCTTTTTTGAGGCACTATGTAGGGAGAATGGTCAAGTAACTCTTTTCTTGCTTTATCGTTCTCTCTAAATTTCTTTTATTTATTTTTTTGTTTAACTTTTTTGTGTATTACTAACACTAGTTGTAAGGTATTTAACTAACACAATGGACTATGTTGTCTGAAATTAATAAATTAAATTAAAAAACACTACTCACAGTACCTACTTCCAAATTTCGGGCTGCTACTGAAAAATTCCTTATTGGAAAAACCCAATAAATCGTTTTGCCAGACCTGAAATCAAACCCAGGACCCCACACTAAACAGTCGCGCTTGCGTCCATGACACCAACGGGTCAATTCAACACACACCCTGTAATCATGAAAAAAAAATCAGCTGTTTCCTACAAAAATGCTAAACAACACTTGAAACATTATGTATGAAACAGCTGATTTTTTTTCATGATTACAGGGTTGGTCCCATAGCAAAAGTTGTTCATAATGATGAGTACAATAACCCCTTTTCAGGTTTCTGGTTTTTTAAAAATAACCCTGTATATAGAAAATGCGTTCACTCGTTTCCAAATCCTGCTGACGTCTGCTGCAGGTCAACGAATTTTCCTTTCTTCGTACAAAAGGGCAAAATGCCTATAAATCATTATTATCGTCCTATCGACAAATAGGTTCGCGCTGATTCGTCGCAAAGAGGGTAAGCAGCTGTCACAGTGATAAACGGTGGCATTTTCTTGTTATCACTTTTTTATCGAACTTATCGTCTTTTTGTTGGTGTGATAGTGATGATAATTTTATTAGATATCTTGTGTTTAACAAATAATACACTATTTTTTACTTTCGATGAGAACAGAGGTGTGTTTGTGGCATTGTAGCTCCAAACGGATACACCGATTTTTATTTAGTTTTTTTATTTGAAAGGTTACTTGATTGAGAGTATTCTAAGCTAGAATTTAAGGAAATCTGTTCAGCCGATTGTAGATTATATCTCCCTTGTTGATTTTTGGATGTAAGCATTTTCCACAGGTTCTTTAAATCTTAAAATTTATTTTAAAACAAATTCTTTATAGTAAACTAATTAACATTTATTTCTTCATTTATTTTTTTATCTATTTTTTCACACAGTATGGCAGGTAAATGAATAAGTACTAACATAGTCTAAAGTCTACTAACATAATTAATTATAGAAATGTAAGGTTTTCTTATAGTTGTGTTTTTGATGTAACTGGATCAAATGTTGTCTATTAAATAAAGAATTATAACATTATTATTAAATAAAGGGACACACTTAAAGAAAGTGTAGTAGGTGCTCATGAAAATGAATAACTTTGACTGTGTTTTTCAACTCTAAAATATTTTTTTCTGAGATATAAAATATAAGAATTTTTATTTATCGCTATTATAGTAAAAGTGGAGTAGAAAATTACCTTAAAGTATCTACTATATATTTTCTAAAGTACCTGAAGTTTTTCAGCGGGTACCTACATAAATTTTACGTTAAAACGAGTCAGTGTAATGTGAGTTTTTCAACCCCGATTACGTAAACTTACACCCCCGCAAACATATTTCAAATGAATTGGGGGATTAACAGAAATGTTAATAACTTACCTCGTTGGTTTAATCCATAAATCCAGTACTTTATTGAATGCCTAAGCCATTTCTTTTTACCGCCTCGTTTGTATCGTCGCAAGCGCAACAACTTAATGTGATGTCGGGCTCGATCCTCCGGTCGAGCAAAAATTGTAATTGGATTTTTGACTGACTGTTAGATCGGCCGCCGTGACGAAAATTCTGACGGGATTTTCTTTTCGTTACTCTACGAAAATATACAATACTAGCACTCTCACACTCACTCACTCTCACTCTCTCACTTGTTAGCGTAAAGACGCTAACGAAGTGTGAGAGTGTGTAAAGTATAAAGATACTTTTAACAAGCTACTATACTTAATTAAAAAAATTAAAAAACACGACTGCAAAAATTGCACATATTTATACTTTGTTTACTCGTCAGTTTTTTTTACGACGTTTTATATTAACAGTGTTATATATTTTTTAAATCTACTTGTCAAATTCTAGACGATAAACATAGACACGACCAGATTCATTGAAAAAATAAATTGAGGCTGGTATTAATTTGCGTTTTAAAGTGACCACACCGGTTTCTTTTTATTTTTTACACGCCTATGTTACTCGGAACGATGCAAGGATTGTAACCATACCCCATACATCTAAATCGGTTCAGGCGTTCAAAAGTTATGGTGGAATAAAGAAACTCGCATACATACATACATACATTACATTAACAAACACTGAACACATAACACTCCTTTTTTTAGGGCAGTCGTGTAATAAAATATCAACTAAATACATACAATTATTTAAGAATTATTGAGAAAAACTTCTGTGACAGACGACCAGAAGCAACATATAATTACGCACCCATTAGTTACGTTTGGGGTCAAAGGTCACGTACGAAATAATGTGCACGCACCACTGTAATTATCGTGTCTTCTAGCCTATTGTAATTCTAGATCCAATCAGACCCTTCTACCATTAAAAGGGTAGTAATAGATATTTGATAACCTAGGAGCTAATACCCGATACGATAGGTATTAGGTATAATCCTTGTACCTATACTGATTAATATTAAAATTAGAAAATTAGATTGGGGTGAATTTAATAGGTATCTAATCCATACAGCTATACAAATAAATAAAATTGAAGTGTCTATAAGGATTAAATAAAAGCTTTTTATTCAAAAGTGAAAGTCAGTCGCTCCATGTAAAATAATGGTATTCAGCTGCATCCGGTCAGACTGGAAACCGACCCCAGCATGATTAGAAAAAGGCTAGGCAGATGATGACAAAAAGTGAAAGTCAAAGTCAAAACATTTATTTCAATTATACCATTTTACAGGCACTTTTGAATTGTCAAAGAGTCGGTCAGTTAGTCCAAAAGCTGAAGCTAGTTGCTCGTTCCAAAGCGGAGGCAGGCCTCGTTCAATTAAATAATAATATAATTATATTTACACGGTCGTGATGGCCCAATGGTTAAGGGGGTTGTGGGTTCAAATCCGGGCTAGTACCAATGTGGCTTTTTTTAAGTCATATGTACTTTCTAAAGTTTATGTTGGACATCACTGACATCGGTGAAGGAACAAATCATGAGGAAACCTGGACTTGTACCTATTTAATATATAAGTCTGGAATCGCCACTGCGCTTGGGCAAGCGTGGTGATCAATGCTCTTGCCTTCTCTGAATGAGAAGAGGCCTTTGACCTTTAGTGGGTCAGTAATAGGCTGGTATTGTTATTATTATTTACATACACATAAACTCACTTCTTTTTTCCTTGGAAGTAGGCAGAAACCACAGAACGCCACCTGCTACAATCCTTACATACTCCTTTCGCCTCATCCACGTTCATACATCTCGTCATACAAGCACGCCGGTTACGAGTACTGCGCACCTGACCTTTCTGATTATTATTATTTACATGGTATTTATACAAAAAAACCTTATTTTTTGTTGTTGTCGCGAGCAGGCTTTTGACTTAATATTAACACTCAGCTTTTGTTTTCATAGGATGGCATAAACAGGTTATGTCATGTGTCAATTTCCCATATTGAAAGAAAATTAATATTCTAGATGCGTAATCTCACTTATCCGATATTACCTTCAGGCAAGGAGAGAGCGTTCAAGGAAACAACAATATTGCATACTAGATTCTGACCGCGACTTCGTTCGTGAGCAAGCGAAGGGTGGGTATAAAACATATCCTATGATACTCGGCACTAGTGTAGCTTTCAATCAGTGAAAGATTTTTTTTGTAATAATTGAACTAGTACCTACCTACATCTAGAGATTTAAACTTGCCCTTTTCAGTTAGATTAAAAAAAAAGTAATAAAAACATCATTCGAACACAAATCTACACTCCGAGTCTGCTACTGAGAAATTCCTAATGGAAAAGTGCAATAATATTTTGCCCGACCTGGGAATCGAACCCAAGACCTCATGCTCAGCAGTTACGCTTTGCGTCGGTCTAAGTGTTATTGGGTTTTTCCATCAGGTATTTTTCAGTAGCAGCCTCGGAGACTGGATTTGTGCCCGGTGATGGCAATAGGCTCGCCCCCAATTACATGGGACTTAAACATAACTGGCGAAATGTGGGTATACTAATGGGTACACCTCTGCCTAACCCTTCGGAGATGACAGGCGTGATTTTGTGTTATGTTATCCTTAAACATGTTTAGATTTTCGACTTTGTCGCGGCTGCGTAACCGAGAAAGGAGAGAATATTAAGCATACCCGCGTCTGCCTAACTCAGACCAGACCACAAAACAAGATTAGCATAGTAAATAAATTCAACAACACTCGTTTACGTAAATCTATTTAATAAATATTTCTACCACAGAGTAAAAAAAAAGAAGACCTAGCAGAAAATGTAAGAAAAATAAGTTCATGAATTTAATAGTAAGTTTATAGTAATTTATTAATTTTGGCAGAGGTGAGTGACAACGCAGGGAGAGGTCGCCCTAGGAAGACCTACACTGACCTTATTGTTGAGGTTCTTCAGAAAGGTCAGGTGCGGAGTACTCGTAACCGGCGTGCTTGTATGACGAGATGTATGAACGTAGATGAGGCGAAAGGAGTATGTAGGTAAGGACCGTAGTAGGTGGCGTTCTGTGATCGTGAAATTATGTTAAAATTAAAATACGATAGCGTTGTAACGTTAAATTAAATAGAGTACTGATAGTAACGATATAAAAACGCATTTGTACACATACTTACAAATAGTCAATTAGGCCCCGTTCACACAAAACGGAACACTCGTTGACAGGCCATCACAGTCAGTAGGGAGTCGGCGGCATACTTTGAGGTTATCATACATTTTGGAATTTACGCTCACAGGCAGCATCAGGCGTTTAGTGTGAACGCGGCCTTAAATCCGGGATTTCTGACGATATTTATATTTATACTTACGAGCTCCATGATACTTAGAAAGAAAGTACCTGAGACTCCTTGACACCAATCACTAAATACTTAAGTTTTCGCAATATTAAAATATAATGTATTTTCTTATTCCATTTCTTTTCTGGAACATCTCAACCTTTGTCACGTGTACCTATATCACGTTCAATGGTTTTTACATTTTCTGTTCGCAGAAGCCAATATTATGTTTAAACTAGGTACAGTCTTACACAAAAGGAAATCATTTTTGTTTTTAAATGATTGTTTGATATTTATCTATGCACTCTGAAAGAGGTTTTTAATTGCGTAAAACAAAATAAAAACATATTTTTTTACACAGAACAGCTATTACCAATAGTTCCTGATGAAATAAACAACGAATAAAGGTAGAAACAAACTTATAACACGCTACGCCACGCCACGGCATTCAAGCGTTCTCATTGGCCACATTTCATCTCGAGAAACTACTCTTTGTGTTTTGGCCAATAAGCACGCGTGGGATGGCGTAGCGTCTTATCAGTCTGTTTCCGCCTTAAATTAAATGAAAATATTTTTATTTAAGTAATAATGGCTTTTATAACAAACGTACTGGACTCACGCTATCATAGACAAGAGAGCGTAGAGAAAACAAAACATAGACTGAAACTGACATATCCTTCAAACGTTATTATGGCGGACGCCTTAACTTTTGAACCATCTACATTTTCATCACTGTTTTTGACTGCCTCGTTGGTCTAGTGGTTAGTGACCCTGACTGCAAAGCCGGAGGTAGTGGGTTCGATTCCCACCCAGGACTAACTTTGTGTGATGAGCATAATTGTTGGTTCTGTGTCTGGGTGTAATTTATCTATAATATGTATGTATTTATAAATTATATAAGTATGTACATCAGTTGTCTGGTTACCATAACACAAGCTCTGCTTAGCTTGGGATCAGATGGCCGTGTGTGAGTTGTCCCAAGATATTTATTATTATTTATTTATTTATTATCAGTTTCATAAAACATTTTCCTATTAATTGGGTAGTCAAACACTAATAAATTCTGTCAAAACCCGATTCCTCCATAGATTTTGTATGTTAATACAAAACATGTACACCATTTTTACAAGTCTCTTTTTTTTAAGCGAAGACTTGTAATTTGCTGTCAGTTTCACTTATTATTTTTTACTCTGTTTTCTTAACTATAAGGCTTTACAGTTCATGAAAAAATAAATACTAATCTGTGACGTCACTTATTTGCCAACTCAATTGACTTACTATTTATTGATTTCAAAGCCACTAAAAAATCAATTTCACAGTTTATTAATTCATCCGGTTTTCGGGCTAAAATAAAATGTTTTTTTTAGATAAGTTGTATCTTGGAAATATTCTTTGTCTACTACCCAACTTGAGTTATGTTGTCAACTGTACCTAAATTGATTACTTTGCTATAGAAGCTTCTGAGAACTATTCCACTAAGATATTTCATGTATTTTTTAACCAAAGGTTACCTGTGTCCACATAAAATGAAGACGTAGGAAAGCTGTATTGAACCAAGGTTAATATATCCCATATTGATTCAGCTGTACTGTGTTTTGGGGTTCCGAACACAAATACGTACTTAGTTGGCCGTGTAATTTGAAACACATGAGTAGATAAATGCAACAGAGACCAAGCTTCATACCACACGTTGGCACGAACTTGATAAGAATCCCTCTTGTTGTGGTAAAAATATTCGTAAGCCAGAATGATAGCAGCCAAGCCGATTGTCCAGAGGATAATAACTTGTATTTTTTTTTGGCTCGTTGGTTTTGTTGTCACAAAGCGCGACTGCTGAGCATGAGGTTTTGAGTTCGATTCTCAGGTCAGGCAAAGTGTTATTGGGTTTTCCTATCAGGAATTTCTTAGTAGTAGCCGCGGAGTCTGGATTTGTGTCTAGTTGATGGCAATAGACTCGCCCCCTATTACATGGAACTTAAACATAACTGACGAAATGTGGGTGTACTAATGGGTACCTACATCTCTGCCTAATCCTTGGGGAATAACAGGCCTGATGTTATGTATATTCTATACTTTTCTGGAATATTTCAAATCTCAAATCTTTAATGCAATCCATAATGTTAAACATACTGGTGGTCCGTAGACAATTATGGATCCAATCGGCAAACAAAATCTTAAATAAAGAGAGGAAGAGCGTTTTAATAATTTTCCTTATTATCTTTGACTTAAAAGTTTGTGATTTTCGCATGAAAAGAAGATGGAAAGAATTCCTACAGACATTATTGTATGAACTTCGCATAATCATTGTTTTCATTTTATTTTATTTTAATTTTCTTTTAATTTTGGAATGTCAAGTTTTGTTTTGTGGGTTTTGTTTTTATTATATTTTGTATTTTTATTTTATGTGTTGATATGTTTCTATTATGTGTGTGTGTGTGTGTGTTATTAGGCTATCGCATTAGGTTAAGAAACCTGTAATGGTAGTTTTTAAGAATTTTAAATAAATAAATGTCTACATGCCTGCTTTTTCATAAGGGACCGGGCAGAATGTGAAAGTGTTATTTTAATACTGGCACAGCTACATTGAATATATAAGTTACATTTATGTATGTATGGAGCCGAACCGTTTACCTAAACCCAGCAGAACTTTAGTGGCCTTACTTAATATTTCTGAATACTTAAAAACCCTTAAAAAAGTAGGTCAATTTAAACATTCATTCAATGACATTTGAAAATGAAGTTAGTCTCTGTCGAATATCTACTCCTGTGTAATAATAGTGCTAGATATATAAAGTGTGAGAGATAGACACCTGGGGCCTCGTACTATTTTGTGGGTAAAAATAGTCCTAGAAATGAGGGTTACTTTGAAAATGTTTGGGAATCGTCATTAGAGACTCTTAAGTAATTTGGAGAAAAGTTTTGTGAATTCTTTGAGTTAACATTATTATGAACTTTTCAGTAATTTTCTTTAATTTACGTTTAGAATAATTTCATATAGAAGTAACGCAAGTAATACTTTCTTTGTTACGCCTTCAGGGCTAAACTGCTGAACCGATTTTGATGAAATTTTGTACACACTGAGCACGAACCCTAAGACAGAACATAGGCTACTATTTAAGTAATCCACAACTTTGTGTGTGCGAATACCTACATAAACACGGACGAAGTCGCGGGCAAAAGCTAGTACCTACTTTACAAACTTAAAAGTGAATATATAGGTAGATAGATGGATATTCTTTATTGTTTTACACATAAACGGCTGAACAGAATTCGCTGAAATTTAGCATCCACATAGATATATTAGTCCGATATTCTAGTGGAATAATTAAGGACTTCGGCTTAATTCTTTAGTCCACGCAGACGGAGACGCGGTCAGTAGCTAGTATTTTTCACATAGAGTTATTTTTATGATATTCAAGTGCAGACGTCGTAGGGTTAGTATTAGGGTCCTAAAAACATCCCTTCTGGTCCCTAAACCCTTTAAAAATAAATGCTATGATCCTAAACAAACTAATTTCTTTGTCTGTCTGTATAATATTTTCCGTCAGCCATCTCCTAAAAATATTTATTAGTCTTATTTTCTTAGTTGAAAGTCACGACCGCTACTTAAAACAACTTTTACTAATTAATTTTACACTAAAAAGGTACTTACACTAAAAAAAACCACTCAATCTTAATATCCAGGCAAAATTATGGTAATAATTCTTAAAAAAATTAAAACTTTACACATTATTTCTTTTAACATTAAACCTGACATAAATCATTTTGTATCACTTTTAAGGAACATTTGGTGCAAATGTTGCGAAGATTGTGGAATTACTAGTTTTTAAAATTTAAATTTAGAACAAACAGGATTATCTCATTGGTCATAGACCCTTGCCATTTAAAATGGTGGCGAATATCATGTTCTCTCACTCGTTTGCTATACTGTGTGAGTGAAATGGCAAGACACGCTCCTTTGTATGGCCGCCATCTTTGAGCGATTTTTTTAATAGCGGGAGACAAGCAATATGATAAAACTAAAAACTAAGAAGTATTTTGTACTTCGGTTTATTGTAGCTACTTATTAAGTGAACCTTCCAAGCGCTTATTTTTAGGGTTCCGTACGCAAACGTCTGTCAGTCAGCGTGTTGAATCTCATGAACGCACTTGTCTGGGTTTCCCCTTTATATAAAATTATTATAATTATGTATTAAAACTTTATATTTTAAGTTATATTCCTCAGAAGGCAAAGAAGGAAGCTTTTATCTATCTTGTACAGTCAGCAAAAGAGATAGGTATGCAGGGTCGTCAGATATAGTTGAAGTTTTCTGAGAAACCTATGAATGTTTTCAAATGAAATTTAATTTAAATAGTAGATAATAAACGGTTCATTAATTAAATTAAGTTTCAATCGAAAACATCCATCAGTTTCTAAGAAAACTTAATTTATATCTGATGGCCCTGCATACCTATCTGTTTTGCTGACTGTACATAAAAATTACCTATTTCATCCATTACTGAAGATAAAAAAGAGCCTTAAAGAGTCTAATGTCGCAAATAAAACTCTAGTAAAACGTAATGGAAAAACTTTTTAACTTTGATCACATCGGTTTAGTATTCGATCCCAATATCCGATAGGGTAGCTACTATAAAATATGATACGGCGCTTGAGTCATAAATCTTCCAACTAAATTATTTGCAGTTCAAGTGTTATTTTATGTACGCTAAGATTTAACTAGTTTTGCAGACTTTGTTACATAATGTTACATCATGCCTAAACTGTAATCCCCGTAGGGTTAGGCAGAAGTGTACCCATTAGTACACCCACATCTCGCCAATAGGGTAGGTGACACCACCAATCAATTGACGTACTTTTTATGATCTGTCAAAACGCTATTCTCCCATAAATTTTGTATAACAAAACTCAAATGTGACGTCACTTTTGAGTAGACTCAATTGACTAACTATTTATTAATTTGAAAGCAGTTAAAAATCCAATTTTACAGTGATTTAAAAATTAATCAGGTTTTTAGGGCCTAAATTAAGTGTCTCTTTATAGAAGTTATGTCTTGGAATTATTGGTTAATAGTGTCATCTACCCAATTATGATGAAGTCCCATGTCATAGAGGGCGAGCCTATTGCCATGAACCGGGCACAAAGCTAGACTGCGAGGCTGCTACTGAGAGATTCTTGATGGAAAAACCCAATAACACTGCCCGACCTGGGAATCGAACCCAAGACCTCATGCTCAGCGCTTTGCGCCACTACCAAAGCAAAGCTGTTTTCCGCCGTCTGTACGCTTAGAATGCTTAGATCTTTTAAAATACTCAAAGGGTTTTAATGCGGGTTTCATCAACAGATAGAGTGATTCAAGATTAAGGTTTATGTATCTACATTGCAGCTGTGCAAAACCGGAGCGGACGCTAGTTTAAAATTACTTTACAGGCTGGTTTGCTTTGGTTCACCTCAAGCTCTCTTTATCTAAATTCACTGAGAGATTGATTTTTGAAGTGAAAACTTCTTTAGCGGCGTTGAGCACTTTTTCTGTAATGGGTATAAAATCTTAAACTCGCGTCAGGACACGTGACCTGATCTAAAAAGCGTAAGACGGATGGAGAGTAGACAGCTATCCCCTCTCTACGGCGCGGCGAAAATGTATGCCTGGGCCTACTGTTTCGTTTAGACAGCGCAGGGCGCTTGCGCGAATGATAATTGTAATAGTTTTAAAGTTAAATTTTTAATGTAATATAAATTGTCATGTTTGTGTACGATAACGCAATAAATGAATATTGTATTCTACCACATAAATGATAGTACTTTTATACTGATAAAGCAATTGGTGCAAAATTATTCCCTAACCATTCCAAAATATCAAACATGCTCAACGTTAATAATCAAGTTTTCACTTCTGCCGGCACTCCCGGAGTGCAACCCGTTTTTTTTTTTAGGAACAGACCGGACAGGCAATTTTGCGTTGTCGCATATAGGAGAAAACTCGCCATACTTTAACAGAATAGCCTGAGGCGCTAGGTTCGTGATTGTAGGGTACTAACCGCCATGGTGAATATGACACAATCATTAACACAAACTTACCTCAAAGACCTTTTGATGTAAAATCCAATCATCTTCTCATTCGTATTTGCTGTAAAACCACTATGGTTTGACTAAATCCCGCTACACAAATCGTCGTATACATTGTACAATACAACCACAAAATCGTGGTCGTTTTGTACCGAGTTTAATCTAGAACCTGTAATTCTATATTCTGAATCAGACTCATTACTATGCCTTAATTAGGTAACTAGTACTCTCCCTGTGACTTCGTTTACGTGATTTTTGGATGCCTCGTTTTGATTCTTCTTACATGATTAAGATTTTAATTTTTTAATCAAATACTTTGTATCATAAAACATACCGTGTACATAAACTCACGCCTTATTCCCATCAGGGTTAATCCTTTTACCTCGTCCACGTTCATTCATCTCGCCATACAAACACGCCGGTAAAGAGTACTGCGCACCTGACCTTTCTAAAAAACTTCACCAATAAGGTCAGTGTAGGTCTTCCTAGGGCGACCCCTCCCTGCGTTGCCACTCACATCTGCCATATAAATTCCTTTTGTTAATCGCCTTTCACTCATCCTCTCAACATAACCGAACCATCTAAGCATACTCTTTTCAATCTTTGTCACTACATCCCCTTTTAATCCGCAACGGTCTCGTACCTATAACCTCATTCCTGACTCTATCGTTAAAATACACCACACATGCTTTGCCAGGAACGCATTTCCACAGCATTAATCCTACCCCATAAATCCTACCACAAAATAGTAGTCGTATTAACATTTTGAATATCGTTACAGCCAAAATATATGATGACCACGATTTTATTTACACTATCAATATCACCCAAGTAATTTATCAATATGATCTATTTGCGGATTGTTTTTGATTTATGGAGCGCTCGCCAGCAAAGCGGAATGTTGATGAGTCCCATTACTTGAATATAAGTGGCCTAGATAGAGTGTTCAATTCATGTTTAGAATTTTGTAGCTTTTTATATTGAGTTGATGAGAAATAGTGTCAAAAATATTAGTAACTGTAGTTTTAGTGTAGGGATGGTAGATATTGCACGTTTTTTAACACCCCCCCCCCCCCCATTATAATTTTGACGTGTCTGTGTGTGTGTGTCTGTCTTTGGCATCGTAGCTCCCGAAGGGATGAACCAATTTTGATTTTGTATTTTTTTGTTTGAAAGGTGAATTATTCGGGAGTGTTGTGTTGCTTTGTTTGATGAAAACCGATCCAACATGGCCTTTTTTCGCAACTCCATCAATATGAAAAGGCTTGACTAATAGAATGCTCAATGCTGCGCACGTTATACACGCGGCCCGAGGATGCTGCATAGGATGTGCACGCAGAAGTTACGCACGCAAGTTAGCAGCGCCAGTGTCGGTCTGCACACGGACGGTTTTCTCTTGATGGTTGTCAATCAAAAATCAACTTTATAACAACGATAGCTCTCATCGCACCGCCTTTAGTATATCAAGCTCCTTATACGTACCTAATCATCCGGCACTCATTACCAAAAATACAAGATTATTTAGTTATTCCCACTTCATTTAACATAAAAGACCCATACATAACAAGACATGATTTATCACCGCCTATTCACGGCACACACGACTGACTGGCTCCGAATAGTCGCAGATTGAATGTCAACCTTTATTACCAAATGTTATCTATTGTGCATGTGATGAACGAAAATAAATCTATTCATGTTTGAAATGAAAGAAAGATCTATTTTCAGAATTCTTTCTTCTTAATGTATCTTAATAAGCTAAAATGTTACTTAGAATTAGGGCTACCGGTATGCATGAGGCGTTGGCAAAAGATAAGAGATTAGCGATATGAACTACATATTTGATTTACTTCATATTTGCTAGATCACGCATGATGGTTTTCGTGAGCAATTAAATTGCATCCTAGTTACAAAACAAAAAAAAACAAAATATAAGATGTCTTATTATAAGAACTTAACATTATAGTATGCTACTTTAGTTATGCAACTATTTAAGTAGGTATATTAACTATATAGGTAACTATACAGCATGTAACAAAAACCCTGTCCGATCCTTAAGGGTATTATTCGGCATCGTACTGCGTACACATATACGTAACCATTTAATGGATTTGAGATTATTATTTATCCCCAGTGAAAAAAAAAGAAGAAAGAAGAAGTAATTAAATTAAAATAAAACATAAAAACTGATCAATGGCAACACTGATCTGACAGGGTTTTTGTTACATAGTGTATAGGTAGGTAGGTAAATTGTACGGTAGTCTCCAAACTAGGCGGCGCCTGGATCTTGGGGGCCAGCCCGTATCTTGGGGACAATGGCAATAGGCTCGCCTCTGTTACATGGGACTTAAACGTAACCGGCGAAATGTGGATGTACTAATGGGTATACCTCTGCCTAACCCTTAGGGAATTACAGGCGTGATGTTATGTTTACGTATAATGAATAGAGTATAGCAACAGTCAATACAGCTACCACAACGCGTCAGAAAAAAAATTGAACCATTTTTAGAAGACAGAATTCTTTTCTCAAAACTCTGCCTGTGACCTAGAGGCGTTCGTACTATCAATAAAAACAGTAATAGATTATTTGGATCACTATCTGTCTATATTTAATAATAACTGTAGACAATGGCCTACCTAGCATCTCGTGCCTATTGCCCTGATGCTTTGTTCTCGTGTGAATCTTCATTTTTTTTTCCTTTATTTTTTTTTTATTTTTTTCACATAACAAACATAACGTCTTAGTCAGTAAAAGTCTGACAGTCCCTTCCGCCCCACCCAGGGCGGAAGGAGTCATTTGATGATTTTTACCACCTAAAAAAAAAAAAAAACCTGTAATCCCCGAAGGGTTAGGCAAAAACAAAAATGTATTCATTAGTACTCCCTCATTTCGCCAGTTATGTTTAAGTCCCATGTAACAAGGGGCGAGCCTTAAGCCATCAACCGGGACAAAATCCAGATTGCGAAGCTGCTACTAAGAAATTCCCGTTGGAAAAACCTATTAACACTTTGCCCGACCTGGGAATCGAACTTAAGACCTCATGCTCAGCAGTCGCGCTTTGCGACCACTAGACCAACGAGGCAGTAATTAATAAATAATAATTAGTTAGTTTAATCATTTTTAAATTTATTTTTTTCAGGGTTCCCTACCTCAATCAGCAAAATTTCCCTCATAGGATCACTTAATTATCCTCTGTCTGTCCGTTTCTTGTGGAGGTCAGAAAGGCAGTCGCTCCATGTAAAATACTGGTATTCAGCTGCATCCGGTTAGACTGGAAGCCGACCCCAACATAGATCGTTAAAGGTTAGGCAGATTAATTAGTACCGACCAACAAGCAACATTAGTGTCAAAAATCTAGCTAGGTTAATAGGTGAATGTTATTAGTATTACAATTAGATAGTTTATATTTGAATGTATCTATTGATGTTATATGATATTGTATATAAAACAGTATGCTATCTAACTCTTCAAGACATTTCTAGTTGAGCAGTGAGACGAAGTGCATCAAAATGTTTAAAATATGTGTTTGTTTAACGTTTTTTTCAACCGTGTCTGGTGAGTATAGAGACTATTTTTTATTTACTTATTACAACGATGTTATTTTACGGACTTCGGCGTTGGTTTAGTGGTCGGAAAGCGCGACTGCTGAGCATGAGATCTCGGGTTCGATTCCCAGGTCGGGCAGTGTTATTGTGTTTTTCCATCAGGAGATTCTCAGTAGCAGGCTCGGAGTCTGAATTTGTGCCCGGTTGGTGGCAATAGGCTCGCCTCCTATTACGTAGGACTTAAACATAACAGGTGAAATGTGTGGTGTACTAACAGGTACACCTCTGCCTAACCCTTTGAGAATTACAGGTGTGATGTTATGTTACAAATAATAAAAAAATGTGTATTTAATACAAATGCATCCGAATTCATATTGTAATACTTTATTTGCAGATAATGCCGTAGGTATACCTGATTACTTGCACGATATCAACGTGGTTGGCTGGATCAAGCTGCACAGATCACCTACTGCTTTTAAAACCGCCTACCTTACATGTTATTACGAGGGTAAGTGTATGGTTCCACCACGACGATAGGGTTTTTTTTTTTTTTTTTTGAGGTGGTAAAAATCATCAAATGAGTCCTTCCGTCCTGGGCGGGGCGGAAGGGACTGTCAGACTTTTACTGACTAAAAAACCACCCTGTTCCTTCTGTTGCCCTTTACGTTCCGGGGCCACGGTATCCTGTTAAGACGTCCCGCAACCCCGGCAGGCGTTTGGCCCCGTTGGGGGGCCCCGTCCCTGTGCTGACAGCTCTTTGAGGCGCGCGCGAACAGAACGCGCCGTCGACCCGGGCATGGTCCTTGATCGGACGGCGAGCTACCCATTACTCGCCGTCCGCAAGCCCGCGCCTACGGTGGCCGGATGTCGCCTCGCGACGTCCGACGCCCTGGGCGTCTCCCGCGGCGGCTGGGGCGTGAGGTGGAGGGTGTTGTTCTCTCCCTCACGCGGCCCGCCTCCTCCTTCGCTAGCATTACTGCTTCGCAGAAGGAGGTGACTGCATCCCATTCCCTCTCGCCCCGGAGCATGGCCTGAACCAGGCCCGGGCGCGAGAGGTCGCCGCCGCCTATCGCCTCCGTGAGGACACGGCGATGCTCTGCCCAAGCTGGGCAGACCTGCACCGTATGCTCCACCGTGTCCTCCGGGCGGTCCACACAGTGGTGACACCCGGGCGTTTCCTCCCGTGCAATCCGACACAGGAACCTCCCGAAACAACCGTGTCCGGTGAGGACCTGCGTCAGCCGGAAGGTGAGGACGCCGTAGCGCCTCTCTAGCCACTCCTCAAAGAGGGGTCTTACCGCCGCGATTGCAGCGTGCCCGACGACGATAGGGTTGACTTTTAGATATCGCGATTAGCGATAAAACCGGCCTTGTATTCTTACCCCCTTACTTAAGTTAAGACACACATTAAAAATGTATGTTTACTAAGCAGTCATTAATCATTGCTTATTTTAAGTAACTGCCTCGTTGGTCTAGTGGCCGTAAAGCGCGACTGCTGAGCATGAGGTCTTGGGTTCGATTTCTTTGGGTGTTATTGGGTTTTTTTCCATCAGGAATTTCTCAGTAGCTGCCTCGGAGTCTCGATTTGTGTCTAGTTGATGGGAATAGGCTCGCAGCGAAATGTCGGTGTACTAATGGGTGCACTCGGCAAAAAGCAGAGTCATCGGACTGTGAAAGTGAGGGAAGAAGCAATGCATCTATGTTTACGAAAACGCTTTTGCAATATTTCCTGCATGCTTGACTAGTCTTGGGCGAATGGCCACCGTGACTAAAATTCGTTTGAGAGTATTAACTTTGGGCAACGTTTATAAGTATTATAATGTTAATTACAGGAGCAATTTTAGCTTCTCCAATCAACGAAGCGTTAACAGACATCCTTGACGAGAAGACGAAGAAGACGAATGGATTGTACATTGGAACACATTCACTGTTCTCAGAAGGTGACTTCTTATCCATTGAAGGTCAGTGTCAGTCTACTTAAATTCAAGTAGTTCTTTATCTGTACCCAAGTCGGCCGCAGCAAAGGGAATCCCCAAAGGTGGGGTTTCGCAGAGGAAGGCACCGACCATCAGTGGCTACCTATGTGGCCTCTATCGCCGGCGTTGTGCAAATCCGTTATTAAATTATTATCTCAAGGGAACACATTACGGGGATAAAGAGTATTCTATGTGTTAATCCAGGAAATGGTCTATCTATGAGCCAATTTTCATCCAAATCTGTTCAGAGGTTTACGCGTGATTGAGTTACAAACATCCAAACATCTTCATAAACTTTTACATTTATAATGCTACTAGTAGGAACAGAATTGCCTAATTTGTTGTTTTGTCATCCTAATCCTAACTAATATTATAAATGCGAAAGTAACTCTGTCTGTCTGTCTTTCTGTCTGTCTTTTTGTCTGTCTGTCTGTCTGTCTTTTCTTCACGCCTTAACTACTGAACCGATTTGTGTGAAATTTGGTACAGGGTAAGTGTGAACCCCGACAAAGGACATAGGCTACTTTTTATTCGACTTTGACTTCGTCTGCGTCCGCGATAACCGACATATACGCGGACGAAGTCGCGGGCAAAAGCTAGTAGTATTATAAACGATGCGTTCTCTCATTATAATGATCAACATTTGTATTTTCAGGTGTTCCACTAAATGACATGCCGGTTTCTGTCTCGTACGGAGTTGAGCCAGAAGACAACTGCGTGATTCTTACAGCCAATAGAATGGCACAAACCACGAACTGTAGTAGGGCACTACCCTACATGTGTTATAGGAATCGCAGAAGACGACCGGTTAATTTGAAATGCGGTACCTTTGATAATAGTAAGTATATACGTCTATACAGGGTCATTGAAAATTTACCCGAAACCTTAAAAGGGGTCATTGTACTCATCATTATGAACAACTTTTACTATGGGACTAACCTTGAAATCATGAAAAAAATATCAGCTGATCCATACATTACGATCTTGTTATGTAGCATTTTTGTAAGGAACAGCTGATTTTTTTATGATTTATGATGAGTGACATCTGATTTTTTTTTTCTGATTTATGATGAGTACAATGACCCCTTTTCAGGTTTCGGGTAAATTTTCAATTACCCTGTATAAGGTGCAGTTTCGTATACTGGGCGTTAGGTTAGGGACAGCTTGGAAAAAACGAAAAATATAAATCAAAAATAATATTTTCCAAGTGAAATATTTTCCCGGAAATGCGTAATAAATCACATATTGGCAATAAATAAATGACTAGTTTTTAAAGTTTCGATCGGTACAGCTCTAGCAGAGGACATCGCACCGATGCGGCGACGCCGGGCGGCGCGTGTTATTTGTGCCTAAACCTACATAGCTTAAATGTAGGTACCTAGAATTATTTTTGTTGTGTTTACATTGCCGAGTTAAGTTTTTATTGTTTTTTTCATTAAATTTATGTTTAGAGGCCTGGACTTGGTATTTACATATCAATATATCACGAATCAAGTGAAAAATCGGTCGAAAATTTTGAGAATTTTCCGGAGAAAAATTCCAACGATTTTCAATCACAAATCGTGGTCTGAATTGTCTGAAACTACAGTTTCAGTTTTTGCCAACCTGTCACTAACGCCCAGTATAATACTCATTACATTCAAGGAGGTAATTATTAGGCGAGTTACTCTCAACACAAATTAATCATATTTGTAATAAAATAAAAAAAAAAAATCAAAATCAAATATTTTTATTGGAACAAAAACATGGTTACAATTATTGTGTACGATAATACTGCGTTAGTTTATTAACTGTGTCGCAGTTATTAGCGCCCACCATAAGTATGAGATATTTCAGTTTTTTCTCTTTTGTTATTGTAAAAATTTTTTTTAATGAGTATAATTGGAATTTTTGTCCATTCCCCTCCATACGGAACCACCTTTTGGAATCGGCAACTATATTTTTATTTTCTTTCGACTTTCAAAAAATCCTTTTAATGGTCTAATTGAAATAAAAGCTTTGACCTTGACTTGACTTACCTTAGAAATTTTATATTTTTTTATTTTTCAGAATATGTATTATCACCCCTAACGGGCAGTTGTTACAAGCTCCACGAAGAACGTCAACAGTGGTCGCTTGCGCATTTGATTTGTGCGGCTGAGGGGGGGTACCTGGCCGTCATAAACAATGAAGTAGAGGCCGACGTACTCAAAAATATGTCTTCAAAGAGAACCTTAAAAGTTTCATTGTATGAGGTCTGGGAGCCAATGTTCATTGGAATACGTGATTGGGATAAGAAAGGCAATTGGATGACTGTTCTAGGTACGTATTCAACTAGACTAAATCGACTACTATACTAAAACTGAAGAGATTTTTGTTTGTTTGTTTATCTGTATCGTCGCACTAATCTCAGAACTATCAATCGGGTTGAAAAAAATATATTTAATTTTAAATAATAATAATAAATAATAATAAATATCTTGGGACAACTCACACACGGCCATCTGATCCCAAGCTAAGCAGAGCTTGTGTTATGGTAACCAGACAACTGATACATACTTATATAATTTATAAATATATACATATTATAGATAAATTACACCCAGACACAGAACCAACAATTATGCTCATCACACAAAGTTTGTCCTGGGTGGGAATCGAACCCACTACCTCCGGCTTTGCAGTCAGGGTCACTAACCACTAGACCAACGAGGCAGTCAACACGACATATTTTAATTTTATCATTATTATTTATCGTTGTTATAGTGGCAATTTAAATACACACTATGAATTTTTGCTTTTGAAAATTTTAATAGGCTCGCCCTCTATTACATGGGACTTAAACATAACTTGCAAAATGTGGGAGTACTAATGGGTACACTTCTGCTTAACCCTTCTGGGATTACAGGCGTGATGTTATGTATGTATAATGTATAACATTTTAACTCTCTTCCTATTACCCGCTGACAGACAGACAGACAGATAACGAGGCTTAGTAATAGGGTCCTGTTAGCATTCTTCGGCTACGGAACCCAGAAAAGGGAGTTATGGGTCTGATGTATGTATAATACAACGTGTAATAGGGTATATACATACAAAGAGCAAGGCTTCTTTGGATGATAACAAACGATATGGCAAGGGTTTTTTAATCCTATCTCTACATGTTCGGAAATTATGATCAACAAAGAACACCGCCTGCAATAGGCGGTACTAGGCGCGCTGAATTACAAAAGAGATTTATCGTGATATTACTTAGGCAAGTAACATGGAAAGTTTTTGACCCACGTAGTGCGGTTTGACACGTTTGTTATGATTTGAATTTAAGAAACATATGAAACCGAAAATTTGTTATCAATTCTTAGAGTATTTTATATTGAGCTGAAACCCTTGCCATATCGTTAGTTATCATCCAAAGAAGCGTTACTCTTTGTATGTATATACCCTTTCCGTTATAGGCCTGCCACACTATGCTCCTCGCGCTGCTCATTGCGCTGCTCCTCGCGCTGCCGCGATGTTGCCCTCTCTGCCCACACACTGCTCTACTCGCGCAATTAATCGCGTTTTTTTTATTCAAACTGTGCACGTGTGCGTCTTGTCTGAGCGCTCGATGCGGACTGCGACTGCGCGATTATGTGGCCACACACTCGCGCTCGTATCGCCGGTCCTTTGACTCGCGCTCAAAAAACCGACAATATAGGGAGCGCTGGGCAGGACGAGGAGCATGACGAGCGGCATGACGATGATGTTGCCACACTACGTCTCTGCCTACTTTCCTCGCTACTCGCCATGCCACTCGTCGAGTGTGTGGCAGGCCCATAACACGTTGTATATTTTGATATCTTCTGCTCTTCTTAGCGTGTCGTAGACAGTCAAATTGTGTCAGCCCAAAATTCGGCAACGAGTTAGGCACTCTCAGTAGCGTCCATCAGCTCCCGAGATGAGCAGACTACGGGACATTCAGGTCTCGTATATTTTGATACCTATGATATTTCTTTACAGGTGACAAAATACAAAAGGTGTACCACAGTTGGGGATGGGGCCAGCCTGACAACTCAGGCAACAACCAATACTGTGGTTCCTTGATACAGAACGGCAAGCTGGATGACACCTGGTGTAATGTCAGAGCCATATTTATATGCGAAAAAGACCCTGAAAAAGTACGTTTCCAATTCCCTAATAAATTTACAGACCCCGATTTGTTGCTGCTTACTGATGCGGATACGGAATACGAGTGAATGATAATCATAGGTCGGAATTAGTTAGAGCTATTTATGTAAGTACTTGCATCGAAATGTTGATATTAATATGGACCTTGCCGGGATTTATAATACAATCCCGTGTGGCCAACAATATTACAAATAAATAATAATAAAAACCTCAGAGATAGATAAGACAAATAAAACAACAATTCTTTTTTGTTTACGTTGCCCCACACTAGGATAGAACTTTTTTATTTAAAAAATCACGGGATTTTTCTGCTATTTAAAATAATAAAAATAATACCTATCGGGATTTAAGGCATATCCACTTTATTCTTTCGCTGTATGAAATCAGTGTAAGCAGAGTCAACAAAAGAGATAAGTATGCATGGTCGTCAGATATATACACATCAAAAAAGTCTAGGGATCAACATCCCTAACAAATGTTAGGGATGTTGATCCCTAGACTTTTTTGATGTGTGTAGTTAAAGTTTTCTTAGAAACCGATGGATGTTTTCAAATGTAATTTAATTTAAAAAGTAGGTAATAAACAGTTCATTAATTAAATAAGGTTCAATCTAAGACATCCATCGGTTTCGAAGAAAACTTCAACTATATCTGACGACCCTGCATACCTATCTGTTTTGCTGACTGTAAATAAAAAAACTCTACCTAATTCCGACCTCTGATGATAATGCTCCTTAAAGTAAATGAGTAGGAAGTGAATGAGTACCTGAGTATTTTCATGTAATGTAACGTTCCTGCGAATATTCGACCACCGTTATCAGATTGGTTTAACCATTGTAAATTAAATGAATTATTAATTACATTACGAATAAAATCTTATCTAGTAATGATTTATCCAAACTCCAAGTTCAGTCTCCAACTGAGTTTTGAGTTTGAAAACTTCCATAAACTGTCCGATAATCTATATCTTTGCCCACACGTGCTTAAACGGCCATTTTGAACCAATACGTGACTAAAATGTTCAAACAGGCCCACAGAGATCCACTTTGAAATATTACGTGTAGCTCATCTTCTCTTTCGCGTCTTATTTTATAAACAAACAAGGTTCGTTAGTCACAGATTTTCACATCAAAAACACACTTTAAATAAAGGAAGAATTTGTTTGTCTGTGAACTGTTAGTCAGCGTTGCTGGACATCCCGATTATGGCGGAATGTCCCAATAGGGGATTGGCCAAATTTTCAAAAAGTGTTTTAACTTAATCTTTATGGATACTTATTCTCATGAAAAATAAAATTTTATTTATTTATAGCCTTTTAGGTACTCAAAATCATGTTTTAATATTGTTTGTTTAAAAATCCCGCCAAAACGCCACATGACGTCATTTGTGGTCATAACAAAATTTTCATTATGAAAAACTACAGAAACACCACGTGACAGTTTTTTTAAATTGATCACCGTATCCTAATTTATCAGTAATCTTTTAGCAACTTTTAGAATTTCAACAAAATTATGGAAATAACTGAGTGAATTAAGTTAGTTAGTACCCGTGCAGTCAATGATTGCCCACAAATGACGTCACGCACTGTTTCAGTACAGATTCAAAATATTGTAAATAACAACATTTTATTTTTTCATATAAAAACATTTAAATGAATTATATTCAATTATTATTCGATAAATAATCCTAAAACAGTATATTTATTTTATCTAAGTACATTTTAGATTTTAATCTGATTACTGTCCGATCCCCTATTTTTTGACTACAAAATTAACGTTTGGCGCAGGACAACCGGGCTGCGTTTTTTGTGGTTTTTCAACTTTGCAACGGCAATTTAGAGAATTATAACTTTACCAAAGAAAAGTAGGAAACCTACAAGAATTGTATAAATAAATAATAAATATAAGTGTAATAAACTTTTTAGTTAAGTGTTATTGTTTTATTGTGTCCCGTTTTCATAAAATCCCGATTTGTCCGAAAAAAATCTGGCAATACTTTTGGTACGTACTTAAAATGTGCTCGACGTTTATGATTGTGTGATCATAGTTTTATGTTTATTATAGTTCTTGTTTTAAAAGAATAAAGATTTTTGATATTATAAATATATCGTTTTGACATTGACCCGAAATTAAGTAAGCATATTTTTTAACAAAATGAGACAGTTCATTCCGTAAAATTCTGTTTCGATGAATTAGGTGCAGTGAGCTTGAGGTGAGGTGATATTGACCCCCGTCCTCTAGGACAGTAGGCGTCACAAAAACTGAAAAATTCCCGAAAAATAAGTATTGGGTGGAAGCTCACTTCGTAAATTCACCGAGGCAGCACTGCAGACTCCCACCTCAATTTATTGCATGACGCGCAAACACATTTTGGAAGCATCGATTTAAAAAGCCATTTTGTTTTAACCCTCGTGTCAGTCAACAGTTGTGGCTGTAGTGTTGTGACACGAAATATCGATAATGTAACAAAAATTATCTCTTAACAAAATTGTTCATTATTATGCTCCAAAGTATTGCCATTACCCTTTATCGCGTAAGTGTCCGGTATTATAGATATATTTCAGGAGATAATAATAAAAACTGACCTAGTGCACTCGCAATCGGCAGGTAATAATACACAGTACAATAATAGGATCGAGTTAAAACGCCAAAGAAAAACACATTTATTATTTATTTTTGTAGAAATTCTTTTTATTTTTTAACTTTATTTTATTTTGATTATTATTGTAAAAATGACAATAATACTTAACACACTTTCTATGAAAATTTCAAGTGTCTACCTATTACGGTTCAAAAAATACAGCCCAGTGACACACGGATGAGCGAGAGCAATAGGGCTCAGATTCCGGATCCTTCAGGCACTGAACACTAAAAACCGCAGTTGAAAACTAAACTCGGACTAACTAACTGACTGCCTCGTTGGTCTAGTGGTCGCAAAGCGCGACTGCTGAGCATGAGGTCTTGGGTTCGATTCCCAGGTCGGGCAAAGTGTTATTGGGTTTTTCCATCAGGAATTTCTCAGTAACAGCCTCGGAGTCTGGATTTGTGCCCGTTTGATGGCAATAGGCTCGCCCCCTATTACATGGAACTTAAACATAACTGGCGAAATGTGGGTGTATTAATGGGTACACCTCTGCCTAACCCTTCGGGGATTACAGGCGTGATGTTATGTGAAAACTAAACTCCTAACGAGTTAACATGAGCTCATATCCGGAACCACGTTTACTCAAATCCGAATCAATGCAAGGCACGTCTTCACTAGAATCCACGTGCAGTAGCAAGTTCAAAATGTGCTTTAAAAACTTTAGTCGTGCACGAGAAGTAGGAAGTTGCTGGCTAGCTGGCAGGTTGCCAGTTACAGGCCAGTGGCAAAGCAAGCCGTTTCTATCACTTGATTGTAAACTCATTCGGAATGTTAAGCAACTGTTACGGAATCGGTGTTTGTAACTTAAATTGGTCAGTTTAAGTTTTTAAAGAACTTTATATGAGCTTTATACCTATAGGAAACTGAATTGGCTTTAATTATCGTAGTGGTGTGTTACTGGATTTTTTTTAACCGACTTCAAAAAACGAAGGAGGTTCTCAATTCGGCCGGTATTTTTATTTTTATTTTTATGTATGTACACCGATTACTCCGAGGTTTCTAGTCCGATTAGTGTGATTCTTTTTTTGTTCGATGCAGTATACTTGCCATTTGGTCCCATAAAAATTTCATCCAATTTGGTTTAGTGCTTTTTATTTTGTGAGCATTTTTCTAAATTAAATATATCGTGTGAGGTATTGTTCGAAAGGGCTTTTAGTAAGGATTTTAAACATTAACACACAAGCACTAAAAAGTGAAAAATAAAAAGCTTTTTTACAAAAAAAGACAACCGCCTTCAAAAACTACAAAATAAAAAATAACTTTAGTTTGGAAGTCGGTGGCAATACCTACATAACAAAAAACAAAACCAAAGCCGCCGACTTCCAAACTAAAGTTATTTTTTATTTTGTAGTTTTTGAAGGCGGTTGTCTTTTTTTGTAAAAAAGCTTTTATTACAAGCTTTTATTATTATTTTTATTTTTAAATTCTTAAATCAACGGTGAACTGGGCTGCTTCTAAAATGTAAAGTAATCTTAAGCTACAAAATTAATTGATGAGGCTTTAGCATAAAAGCTACACTAGGTCATTTCATCTTAAGTGAATATAAACCAATAATTTATATTATTTATGGTCTCTAAAATATCAAAATAACAGGTGTAGGAGCATTATATTTATAATATAATTTAAGTAATTGGCTCATTGGCGATTGGCATTGGCTCATTGGCGATAAACTTAGAAAATAAGTACATATAAATTGCTCGGTATCAAACCCGCAACGTCATACATGAGAGGCATAACACATCACAAGATATACTCTTTAAGAATATTACAATAAGTACACATAATATACTTACATAAAAATATCGATATAATTCAAGCTCATCACTAGTACGGACTGCGTCGGATGAAAAGTTCGGAGCAGCGCGACGTTACCCTAATTATGTCTTCAATCAACGTCACCGTGATCTCATGGCTGTGCCCGGAATTATTCTATTATATTCCTATTATTATAATATCATTATTACCTGTTTATTCACCTAAGTGCAACGGCGAGAGTGGAATTTACAAGTGAATTTCATTGGAATGATTGTACTTATTTCTCATTTACTGTCAAAGTCCCAACTATTTTTTTTTACTTAGTTTGATAGGCATCAGGGCATGCGTAGTTAACGGCTATACAGGGTCATTGAAAATATACCCGAAACCTGAAAAGGGGTCATTGTACTCATCATTATGAACAACTTTTACTATGGGACTAACCTTGAAATCATGAAAAAACAATCAGCTGTTCCCTACAAAAATGCTACACAACAAGATCGTAATGTATGGATCAGCATTAAAGTATTGAAGACATAATTGCCCGGGTAAATTTTCAATTACCCTGTATAATCTATTTATATTAACACCCCATTAATATAAATATATTAATCACACAAACGTAGTGACCAATTTTAGGGTAAAGGAAAAAACTACTCAATACTCAATATCTTTATTGCGTACCATAATGTATTACAAGATGGAATAATTAGATTAGTCACAATAAATTATGGACCCTGTCGGGCACAGCATAGATTAAGTAGGAGAGAGGAGGAAGAGCGTTGAGTGTTTGGATTCTAATATCACCGTTATTAATTAGTTAAGGATTTTATTCTTTTTTTATATAATTATTTGATTATATAAAAAAAATATTTTATTATTTTATTTTTTTTATATAACTATCATCAACCATGACTTCCACCATTACGATCCCTTAACTAAAACTCGCGAAACAAAACCTATTATTCCCACCCGGTTAAATCATAAACAATTTCCGCTTATTCCAGCTCACCCGGATAATCGCAGTTATCCGGATAAAGGTACATTTTGCCGGTAAATATCATTACCTATTGGCTCTCGTCACGCGATGGTTGGATTAGCTTGATAAGTGCTTGGTTTGGGGTTAACGATACTGATATTAAGCTCATTCCGTTTACAGGTTGAGGGTTATGCGATGAACGACCGTTTTGCCTGGATTTTGCCACGTTTTCGAATAGTAGGAAGGTGTCGTCTCAGCTCTACTCAGGTTTGAGCGAGAGCGGTAAAACGTAATACTTATCGACGCCTGTATTAGGTAAAAAAATAGGTGTGATTAATATTACGATTTAGCACAAAGGTCAACAGTAGGTAAATAAATTAATGGTAAAAAATCTTTTTAAAACAAGCTTTTTATTGTGATGTTACTAACTTTATCGTTTTCTACTCTTCAAGCCCTTTCATTTGATACCCATATCAAGGGGATTGAGATAAAATATGTAATCCGCCATCTTGGAAAGGCGGCCATATTGAAATTATTACAATACTGAGTATTGGACATTGTATTGTCATCAGAACTAAAGGTGTATGCAAAATTTCAGCTCAATCGGATACCCACAAATTGTCGAAAAATGGTTTGCGAATTTTGAAAGGACAACTTACATATATACGAACAGTGCAAGCTAAATAAAAGCTTGTAAAAATTATAATCCAGCCTATTATAGTCCTACTACAGGGAAAAAGCCTCCTTTCGTACAGAGAAGGTACAAGCAGTGATCACCACGCTTACTCAAGGCGGATTCACAAAGGTTTATAATAATTATCAGTCACAAGTTTCCTCATGTTTTCCTTCACCGATGTCAGTGATGTCTAAAATAACTTTAGAAAGTAAATATAAATTAATTATTTTATTTTCCAAAAAATTATCGATCCGCAAGAAAATTCAAGCGGATTATGTCTGGAAGGCGCTGAATCGAATGCGCACCCCAGTAGGCCTTTGTAAACATAATTTGGCGAAATGGGGCATCATAGACCTGTCTGACACCCAGCACGATTACGGAGCTCCTGGTCAGACTATGTCCCATGTTATGCTGAAGTGTCCCAATTGTCTGTACACCTGCACCCGTGACGACCTGTGCAATGCGATGTAGCAGTTAATCACGGTGATGTACTGGACCCAAATAGTTTAGATAAAAAAAGAAGAAGAAGATCAGGTACATTGAACCCCCGATACCGTAATCGCCTCGTGGTAGCCACAGTACCTATCGATCCCTCAACCAACCTTCACAAAGTAGGTAGGTTTAATTATTATATTTCATCAACTCAATCCTATTGTCAAGCGATTATAGTCTAACAAAGCCTTTAAATGAAAGAAGCCTTAAAATACCTCAATTTACTGTACAATGAAAAATATGTTTATTTCAATAACTAGCTGATTCCTGTGACTTCGTTCGCGTGGTTTTCTTTACCCGTGTTAAGTAACGGTTTTTATATGGCAGAGGTGAGTGGCAACGCAGGGAGGGGTCGCCCTAGGAAGACCTACACTGACCTTATTGGTGAGGTTCTTCAGAAAGGTTAGGTGCGGAGTACTCGTAACCGGCGTGCTTGTATGACGAGATGTATGAACGTGGAAGAAGCGAAAGGAGTATGGAAGGATCATAGCAGGTGGCGTTCTGTGATTTCTGCCTACCCCCTTGGGAAAAAGGCGTTAGTTTATGTATGTATGTATGTTAAGTTACGTCTTTAGTTACTGCTCTGCTCCCGTGGGTCGTAGCGTGATGATATAAAGCTTAGACCTCATTAATCTGGCTATCATATGCAAAAAGATTTTTCCTAATCCGACTAGTAGTTCCAGAGATTCGCACGTTTAAACAAACAAACAAAAAATCTCTACAGCTTTATTATATTACGTTCGTGGCAACAAAATAGCTATTTCAAATTCGAGACGCGTCGTATCGCTGCAACTGACGTTTATAGGACAAGAACGAATCGCTGTGGGTACTTGTGTGTCGCATTCTAACGTTACAATTCCCGTTTGACAATTTTTCGATAACATTTTGAAGTAGACAAGGAATTTTTAAAATTTATATGTGAATAGCGTGTCTTTCTTGAAAACGGGAGACAGATTATTTAAATAAATAAAAGACAGAAAATCAAAACATTTATTTCCATTGGATGCTTTACACGACCAATCATTTAACGTACTTTTTATGAAATATTAAAACCCGATACCTGCACAAATGTGTAGCAATGTTCTTCTTAGCGTATCGATGGCAAAGAATTATAATAATTTGTTAAATTGTTTTGCCCAGTTGTCAGCTACGACAACGCCATCTGCTGACGCAGTCATTAGGTCATCACGAGTGCAGGTGACAAGGCATGCAGGGCAAATGAACCTTACCCAAAACCAAATTTCCTGCTAATTATACAAATACAAAATAAATTAAAATGTTTCTTGTGTCATTTGGCTATCTAAATAAGAAGTAATGAAACATTTTTTGCTTTTTTCTGCACATTTAGGAAAACGGCTGCACAAAGAAGTAACAAAGTACGTACTCTTTGATAATGTATTTGAAACTTTAAAAGAACTCTTGTAGTCTTGGAAAGAGAAGTCATAATGGCACAAAGGCAACTTGTTCTTATGTTCTGGAAGTGAAGAGTACTGCAAAAGTGTTCTCAAGTGGTGTATACTTTCTTTCCGCTTTTAAAACCATAAGTACATGCTTAGAAATGAGGGAATAATGACGCGTAAAAATTTCACTCATTAAATGAAGGAGCTCGTAGCTAAGTATACACATCAAAAGTGTCTAGGGATCAACATCCCTAACATTGATTAGGGATGTTGATCCCTAGACACTTTTGATGTGTAGTAACAGCCACCAGGTTAAGCTACGCTTGCTGGGGTTGGTCCGTGATGGGTGACTATCTTTACACACCGAGACTCCTCCGTGCCTCAGAAAGCATGTTATGCCCCTGGTCCCGGCGTCATACGTGAATCTTTGACGGTCGTTTCGGGTCGTCAGAAGCTCGAAAGTCTGACAATTAGTACCAAGTACCAATTAGTACCAATTATTACCCGGTTACTGGGTTGTGGAGGTCAGGATAGGCAGTCTCTCCATGTGAAATACTGGTATTCAACTGCACCCAGTTAGACTGGAAACCGACCCCAATATAATTGGGAAAAGGCTAGGCAGATGATGATGAATGAGACACACGGATGAGTTTCAGCTAATTTCAAAATTATGTTCAATTTTATAATTTATCTAATAGATAGCGAGTGGGTAGATATTATCTTATTAAGCACCAAATTAGATAAAAAGACACCACAAAATGATAATATCTAGCTTCCACTCGCGACTTCACCCGCGTTAACGTTAATATTATGACTGCCTCGTTGGTCTAGTGGTTAGTGACCCTGACTGCAAAGCCGGAGGTAGTGGGTTCGATTCCCACCCAGGACAAACTTTGTGTGATGAGCATAATTGTTGGTTCTGTGTCTGGGTGTAATTTATCTATAATATGTATGTATTTATAAATTATATAAGTATGTATATCAGTTGTCTGGTTACCATAACACAAGCTCTGCTTAGCTTGGGATCAGATGGCCGTTTGTGAGTTGTCCCAAGATATTATTTATTATTATTTATTTATATATTATTCTACGGGAACGGTGGTAGTAGGTACTATTCCAGAAATTAATCTTTCTTTGTTCGAAATTTTATCCAAATCCGTTCAGCTGTTCTGGCGTAATTGAGTAACAAACTTCCATCCATTAAAACTTTCGCATTTTAAATAGTAAATAATAATAGTTAAGATTTACAAAAAATGATAATTATGGAACAATTAAAATAACAAAAGTTTTACTGGAAAATTTTGTAAAGGCAAAGTTTCAACTGGTATTTATATAAAAGCAGAAAACTAGAACACTTTGAATGAATAATGAAAGTTCTTAAAACACTCAGAATTAATTATGAGAAAAGTTGCTTTGTGATGTCAACGTTAAGTTTCTATTATGATTAGCATTGAATACCCCTTCCATTCTCTCTTGGCTTTAATTTTGTTTACACGAATCTGGGTTTGAAGGAAGCCTCTCATCATAGTGTACTGTTCAGCTATTAAGGGGTAAGCCGAATAAGGAGGGACTTACACGCGAACTAAGTCGCTGGTAACAGCTAATAAATAACATAGCATCACATAATCATAAAATCACGCCTGAAGTCCGAGTTAAGCAGTTGGCCCCATAACTCCATTTCGCCAATTATGTATAAGTCCCATGTAATAGGGGGCGAGCCTATTTCCGTCACCCAGGTACCTACAAATCCAGAATCCGGGTTGCTACTAAGAAATTCCTGATGGAAATCCCAATTACACTTTGCCCGACCTCAGAATCGAACTCAAGACCTCAGACCAACACGACATTGTTAGTTAGTCATACAGAGGCATGAGTGTGGAAGCCTGCACATGAAACTCTGACGGTCAAATTCTCAAACTAGTTTTATGCTATTGCTGTCACTTCAAGGTGTATTGTAGCGACAGAGATACATTTAAGAACGTCTTAAAATTAAGTGTCGTTTGAGAAATTTGGGGATAAAATACGCAAATTAAGCCCCATATAAACAGAACTTGTCAAACATAATGTTTACTTAAAAAAAAGAAGTAAACAGTTGGTTCAAAATGTTGTCTTAAATGACCCTAAAAGTTGTGGAAGTCGCTTAACAAAGCTGAGAAAGTGTTAATATTGTATGAGATACACAGATGGTGGCGAGAGGATCAAGGTACAAGAACGAAACATACTGCGAACGGCTACGAGAATGTAAGTATCATTATTTTGAAAATCGAGGATAAAAAAGTATATCTAATAATTTTTATCTTAAACAAGCTAATGCCCGCGACTTCTGCTCGCTCCCGTGGGTCATAACGTGATGATATAGAAATTATTATTGTATTATTATAACCTGCCTGTACTGTCCCACTCCTGGGCAAAGGTCTCCCTCCATTTCTTCCATCTATCGCGACTTTGCGCTACGTCTTGCCAATTCTCGAGGATGTCCACCAAGTCGTCCCGCCATCTCCTTCTCGGTCTGCCGCGTCCCCGTCTGGCCATTTCGGGACACCAATCTTGGGTTCTACGGGCCCATAGATTGTCCTTGTCTTCCAGATAAAACCTATTATAGATATAATCTATAATATTCCTCACAAATCCTCTTCGTCCAGAAACTTCGTCCGCGTAAATGTCGGTTATCGCAGACGTAGACGAAGTTGCGGAATAAAAAGTAGCCTATGTCCTTTCATGGGGTTGAAACTAACCCCGTACCAAATTTCATCAAAATTGGTTCAGTGGTTTAGTCGCGAAAGTGGAATAGACGGACAGACAGAGTTACTTTCGCTAAGGATTTTAATATGGAATCCTCGTGATTGACTGTCAAATCTTTCTTATTTCCAACCGAGTTTATCTCAAAGAAATATTTTTACAAATAAAGGTTGTAAATGGCTCAACTAGCCAGTCTCTACAGTACCTAGCTATTTAGTAATAATAACCCAAGCCTATTGGGTTTTAGAGATAAACTACTATAACATGACGCGCTCCTCCATATTACTATTTCATTATGTGATTGTGTAGTCACATCCGTATGAAAGAGTTTGTATGTAGTTGTGAGTAATCGTCTTCAGTAGCAGGCCGGCAGATTTGTATGTCAACTAATCATAAATAGCCGACCGCGCAAGACGCATCTGTCATTTTCATAGAGTATGTCAGTGCAGCGCCATACTAGTAATAATGAGTGATTAATGACGTCGCTAGTCTAGCAACAAATCGCTGATTTGTTTTTGTTTTGAGAGCCGTCTCCGTACGCTCACATGCGTTATAAATCTTTTCAATACTTTTACAAACACTTTCAAACGTTTTGAATTGTGGAAGGGCGCGTCATGTTATTGTAGTTTATATCTACCACCTCGTTGCGGGTGGAGCACTGTTTTATAAATATTTAAAAAAATATATTATTAGCAATTTCTTTTTTAGAAAAATATGTTTAAAACCATGTTAATAAAGAATGTGACATACCCGAGCCTTTACAAAAATAAATTGCAAAACTCTTATATCTTGGACCAAACTCCTGAAATTGAGAGTAGGTGCCTAAAACCTTATTACTTACCTGTAGCAGGTGTTACAGGTATGTGAGGTAATGTTGATAATATTAAGTTTAGGAGAACATCTTGAATAATGTTCGAGTTTAAGCCGTGGAGAGGTTTTTTACAAGAAAGTTGGCCCTCTTTATGAAGAGAAAATTTGTTAACTGCATGAAATATAGGTTTTACTTATTTATGTAGTGGTTTAAGTATTTTTTAAGATTGTGGTTTTTTTTTATTTCGTTGGTCTAGTGGTCGCAAAGCGCGACTGCTAAGCATGAGGTCTTGGGTTCGATTCCCAGGTCGGGCAAAGTGTTATTGGGTTTTTCCATCAGGAATTTCTCAGTAGCAGCCTCGGAGTCTGGATTTGTGCCCGGCTGATGGCAATATGCTCGCCCCCTACAACATGGGACTTAAACATAACCTGCGAAATGCGGGTGTACTAATAGGTACACCTCTGCCTAACCCTTCGGGGATTACAGGCGTGATGTTATGTTATGTGGTATTTTTTTTTTCTTAACTGAGTTTTTAGACCAATGTAGGAAGTTGCTTGTAGGAAGTTTCGATCGGTTCATTCATTCCGAAAAATCATTAAGGACTTAAAAGTTTGTATTAAATGCCGTAAGGTATAAATGCTCTTAATAGGTAATAAAACTTAATGAAAAGGAGGATGCCCAAAAAAAACCCGGAGTCGATTAAAATAATTTATGTACAGGAAGATAGACCATATATAAGAGGTCGCAAATATGCAATTCGTTTCGCATAAAACTATAACCGAACAGGCCAGTAGCATATAACAATATTTATAGCGGAGTGCATTGATAACAGGTTCATTGTTTTGTTATTATGTTAGTTTCTCAGTCACTCATGAAAGAGATGGGGAATACAGATAAGGAATTACAATTTGCGAGAAAGAAAGAGATAGAAGATGTTTTATCTATGCGCGCCATTGTTATCCAGGTAGCGAAACCTTGACCGACCCTGTCCCCCGCGCAGTCCTTCGTAAGTTTTTTTCATTTATTAGGTTAATAGCCTTATAAATCCGATGAATTACCATAGGTATATAATGAGCTCTTTTTTATTTAAAAAAGATCATAATTATCTTACCTGATATGACGCTACTACAGTAGTTTTACAGAATTCAGTACGTAGGTTTTTTTAAAATATATATATTATTTATATAATATACATATATATTATATATATCAAGACGCTATTACATAACTTTCAAAAAACCTAGCTGTGTAGTGTTTTTTTAGATATATAATATATATATATACACACATCAAAAGTGTCTAGGGATCAATATATTATTATTACCAAATACATCTTGATCCCTAGACACTTTTGATGTGTATATATATGTATATGCAAATAATGTTTCATGTTATCAGTAAACATGTATAATGTACTTTACTCTCAATATTACGCACAATGCCGCTCTAAATATCATGGATTTTTAAGACTAAAGTCAATTAGTTACGATTTTTTTTTTAGTACTTGGTGATTGTTTATTCGAAAACAAATATTGAATTTGGGATATAGTATGTTCACTATACCTAGCCACACATAAATCGTTTTAATCGATTCCGGGTTTTTGGTCCATACATTTTTGGGCATTGTCCTTTGTAGATAAGATAATTTAGGGGGGGGGGGGGTAGTAAGTGTGGTAGTGTAAGTAGGTTAAATAAGTGAATTTTGATTTTGCCTAACCTCGTGGGAAAAAGACGTCAGTTTATGTATAAATCTATCTTCTTTCCTTGTTTAACTTACACTTTAATAAAAATGTCCCGAAACGAAGTTAAGAAGTTTCGGTTGTGTGCCCAAAATAATCTTGCAATTATTTGAATTAGTCAATGTACGATGTGATATCGATAGTTTATTATCGTGTATGTATGTATGTAGGGTAAGTTTCCCGTCAAATAACTTAATTTCGGGATTTGAACGGAAAAACAACCCACAAGCCGGCCGACTTAAATCACATGCCATCTTTCCGGGAGTGAATTCGCAACCTTCACTAAATCTTTAGGGAAATCATACATTATAAGAAGATTTTCTCGTTCACCTCCAACCCTAATTAGCAAGTAATGTAATTCATTTGCAGACTCCTTAGTCTTTGATCTTGGAAAGGATGGAGGGTTCATGAGACGTATCGTACCCGTCACGTGAACAATCTTAAGAAGCTTATACGGGCAATTTTTTCAGCTTATTGCAGGGATAACAATTATAGAGCAATTAAGATGCAAATCTTTGTTTAATATGACATTTCGAGAATTAGCAATATTGACAAAAATTGCTCAATTTATGTACAGTCAGCAGCCATAATTACTTGACCCCTCTTCCCTTCTTCTTTCTCCTTAGAAGGGTCAGGTAATGCAAGACATTGTACTAATCTAATCTTATCTATGTACTTTTTTTGTTAATAATTATGTAACAGTCTAAGCAATACTTTGTCCTATTTTTCAGGAAATGAGTGCTGATTGTCCTTAATACAGGCTACTAAGTAACCTAGCTAGGACTTCAGATCGTTAAATTCTTTTGTTACTAACTCTATTCTAACTATTTCTAAATTATCATCCTATTTTTGTAACAGACTGTACCACTTTTATGAAATAAATTATTATTATTATTAAAAACTTTATTAACCGGCTCACAGTCCCATAGACCTCCTACGCAAAACTAATTAGAAAGCGAGCCACCCCATCGCCAAGAAGAGCAACTTTAGTTGCCCGTATAAGCACACCTCAAGGTTAAGTAGGCGAAAAGTAGATAAATGTGAAGAAAATTAACACAAGTGAATCCCATGTTTCGATCTGGGTTTGTTCGGCGAGAGCGAGAACTTCTAAAAATAGTTGACATTTCACTGCAGACTGCGTACTTTATACTTGATTAGATTGTAATTTGATTTGGGCACGCAGATTAAATGAGTTATGTAATAGCTTGCTTCAAATGTTTTTAAATTAAACGTTTAAGTACTAAGTGAGGTTTTATTATTGCGATTAAATACTTATCTAGTGTTGTTCTATTATCAAATTTTCTTAAATAATACAAACAAATGTATCATTTAATGTCCACCTAAAGAAAATCTAAGAATAAAACAAAAGAAAATCATATTTGATGTTTTAGGCTGGGCGCAAACATCCGGTTTCCTGATCAGGTTTCCAAATCAGGAAGACACACACATACACATACATATACATAATACACAAGCACATGTAAAAAAAATATGCATGTGAGTGTATGTACATATACGCTTCCTGATCCGGAAACCTAATCAGGAAACCGGACGTCCGCGCCCAGCCTTAAAGGTTTTCAATATATGAACTAAAAAAATGGGATCTTCTCTCTTTTCTTTTCCCCACCTTCCACTATCGGGGTCTTTTAATATGTTTATCAGGACATCTCAAGAAATAACTGAACCAATTTTTTAAACTACACAAATTATTTCTTCCCATTTTGTTGTTTTTTTTCGACTAATTTCTCAGCACGGAGTTTGCAAGTTGTTGGTGTGACACCACCGTGCCTTGGAAAGTACATAAAGCAGTTGCTCCCAGTTGTGATTCGTAGATAAAAGGTAGGTATACTGTCTTTGGACTGACGGTCTGGTAAAGGTCGAGGGAAACCGCTGGATGCTGGCAGCGCAGTTATTGTGGCTATCTTTAGTGGACGTCATTCGACTGATATTATGATTAGGTATGTTTTTCAATCACAGTAGATTCCTTTCCTTCCTTCCTTGATTTCCTTTTTCTTTTGTATTTGACGTTCAAAAGTGCCTAATTGAAATAAATGATTTGACTTTGACTTTGACTTTGATTGAAAATCCCGGTAAAAGTAGGTAGTGTGAATGTTGCTTGCTAAGGCAAGCTGGCTGAAAGATTTCTATTCTAAACTCTCTGACAAATTATTATTCGTATTTAGAATTAAAATAAAATAAACGAATATTTTTTTATATATGATGACAATTGTTTGGTCATTCGCTCAGCTGGGAGCAATAGTATCATAAGCTTTCTCAATACAAGTATAAATCCGATCGTTTGTTTCACTGAATATATGATTAGAGCTCTGCAAGTGATACAAAAGGCGAATTTCGGTACCTCGGTCACTCCCTAGTGACTACAGCAGTGATCCGACATCCAGGGATCGCTACAGTACCTACACTGAACAAACAATTGGAGTAATACAAAAGGCTGTTACGGTCCACGTGGCTGGGTAATTTATATTCCTAAGACGTTAGTAAAACTATTTCAATGTATTGAGAGCAGGTACACAGTTGAGGTGGGACGGTACCTAGAAATCAGTCGATTTCCCCAAGGAGAGCAAAGGCCGGAGGACAACCACTGTGCGTAAAGATTGCTGTTTATTTATTTAAGCTTTCAAAAAGTTGTCGTGTCAATGTACCCTTATACATCGGTAAGGTATCAGCATTATAGCATAACATCACGCCTGTATTCCCCGAAGGGTTAGGCAGAGGTGTACCTACCTATTAGTACATCCACATCTTGCCAGTTATATTTATGTTCCATGTAATAGGAGGCGAGCCTATTGCCTTCAACCGGGGACAAATCCAGACTCCGAGCCTCATCATCTGCCTAGCCTTTTCCCAACTATGTTGGGGTCGGTTTCCAGTCTAACCGGATGCAGCTGAGTACCAGTATTTACATGGCGCGACTGCCTATCTGACCTCCACAACCCAGTAACTGGGTAATACGATACCCCAGCCTGCTACTGAGAAATTCCTGATGAAAACATCTAATAACACTGCCTGCACTGGGAATCGAACCCAAGACCCCATGAGAGGCAGTCAATCGATTATTGATTTATGGTGTCTAGTACCCAAGTGGCCTTCTGTTAACCCATCTTCGTGATCAAGCGTGATTTTATTTAAACGAGTGTCTTTTGTTTTAAAGCTAGATGTATCGAGAGTTTACGTAGCGGGAATGATTCACTGTTTCGTTCCTGGTGTGCGTACAGTCTAAATCACATCGTTGGTCTTACCTCCCCAGATCGAGCAATAGTGATTTACAAGGCAATATACATAGAGTGTTGGCTATAATTCACAAAGGCTATGCATCTGGGTGGCAATTTACCAAATAGCCGGTGAGTGGAGGGCATATACGGGGGGATATTTTGAGCGTTATTTTTGTACTCATATGCAGCTGCTGGGCAACAAAAAATTTTGCATTTCAAAAAGTGAATTTATATTTACTTATTTAATCCCTCGCTGTGTACCTACTGCCTCGTTGGTTTAGCGGTCGCAAAGCCCGACTGTTGAGCATCAAGTCTTGGGTTCGATTCCCAGATCCGGCAAAGTGTAATTGGGTTTTTCCATCAGGAATTTCTCAGTAGCAGCCTCGGAGTCTGGTGACCCGTTGATGGCAATACGCTCGCCCCCTGTTACATGGGACTAAAAATTACTGGCGAAATGTGGGTGTACTAATGGGTACACCCCTGCCTAACCCTTAGGGGATTACAGGCGTGATGTTATGTTAAGTGGACGGAAGCTTTTACTATCTTTCTGGCTTTTCCCAACTTTGACTACGTTTTCTCGTGTATATTCCACAGAGTTCACCACCAGTATCTAGGCTTTAGGCTTTGCCAAACCTTTACGTTTATTTAACGAGATTTATCAGTTAGGTGCGCTTTTAGAAGAACGAAATTTCCTGATTTCTGAAAAAATATATAAAATATACACCAAGCTCCGCTTTACCGCGCAGATTGATTTACCCGTGCGGTAGATATTAGCCGTCAAACCGTTTCATTTTCCTTTCCACAGGATTTTTCTACATTTTAGGTGGAATTTACTCGTGCGTAACACGTTTATTTGAATACACAGCATAAGGAAAAGGAGTTTTCTTTCGATTTACCTGCGGGTTCAACAAGTGTCCAATATGAATCAACCGTGTATTCCTCGAGGCATAAAAACATCGGCAAAAAGGTTTTATTCAAAATTATTCATGAAAATGCAGGGGCGCGCTGAATATTTTTTATGTGCAGATAAAAAAAAACCGTTGAGAATTGTTTCCGTTTACAGGATGGGAGGCAATTTAGGTACAAAAGATTTACATAGCTATGTACTAGAGGTCAGTGCTTCTACAAAGAGAAAAAAGATTTCTGGCAATATGGGATCTACTCGTACAAGCATTTTTGATGGGTTACAAGCAAGTACAAAGGAAGTAAGAAAAAAAGAGGGAGTACCTATGAGAGGGTGAGAGGGAGAAAGAAAGACGGATGTAAAAAATATTTATAGTTTAATTAATTACATATGCAATTTGGAGTATTTTATTTATTTTACAACTTCTAAAATAATAATTGTTTCTTTTTTTTATTCTTTGTCCTGCAGATTTAGTTTGTTTCGACAGTTTCATAAGGTCCTTTGCGCCATCAAGCTGGGGATTTACACTTAAGGACTCGTCTGCTTCAACTGGCATCGGTCCTTCGTCAGACATAGTGAGCCCATTTCCCTTAACTTGCCAACTCGACAGTCTGATTTAATAACTCCAGTTCTTTTCCAGACCATTTGAATATACTTTCCGAGGCTCTTTCATATCTTTAGAAATATAAAGTTCTCTCGTACACACACCAATTACAAACCAGTATGTTTCTACTCGTTGCGTTAAAATACGGTCTCATAGTTATTGAGGAGGTGACAATCTGATTTATAAGCTGCATATATCTCTCCTTGAGCACAAATTAATGGGTTTAGGAAATGTTGGTCAGAGGAATTCAGCTAATTGTAGCTGGTGATAAATAGTTATTTTGGTAGGTACCAATACAAGATCGGCCCGTAAATATCTTCCCAATGTCTGCCGTAATGAATGGTTTGAGAGAAAATTGCGTTAATTGCCCAAATAACAGAGTTCAGAATTTATTTCCCAGTAACACGTCCGGTATAAAAAGGGAGTAATCACAGACCAATCAATTGAATTTATTATGAGCTATTAAAACGAATTTCCTACTAGAAATGAATGGCAATAGTAAACTGTGAGTGAAGTTATTAATTTTCCAATTCACTACTACTACTATTTACTACTTATTTATTGATTTCAGAGCAACTAAATATCTGTTTTTTTTTTTCCATTTATTTGAAAATTCATTGGGTTTTCAGGGCTAAAATAAAGTGTTTTTTTAAAGAAGTGGTTTCTTGGAGTTATTGGTTTATTATCTTTATTTACTAAGCAAGAACTTTCTTGTACTAACAAGAGAAATTATGTGCGGTCCATAGCTGATCCACGTAGAAGCATCACGACTGTTGAGGAGTCCTGTATTCGATGTCAAGGTCAGCCTAATTTTTAAACGATTTTTCACCTGCATTGTGCACCTGTGTTTGTGCATACACTTGTACACTATAATATCTCAAATCTACCCGGATTGTCTCCGTTGAAATTGGACAATGACCAATATTCATTTAGGAGAATATTATTAGTTTGCCGAGACCCCTAGACCCCAGGGAGTTGAATTTGTTCTAAGAATAACATCCAAATACTTTAAGGCGGAAACAGACTTATAACACGCTACGCCACGCCACGGCATTCAAGCGTTCTCATTGGCCACATTTCGTCTCGTGAAACTACTCTTTGTGTTTTGGCCAATAAGCACGCGTGGGATGGCGTAGCGTCTTATCAGTCTGTTTCCGCCTTTACAGTCATGTAGCCACGTACCTTACCTCCCCAAAGAAATGAAAACAAAATACCTCATCATCATCATCTGCCTAGCCTTTTCCCGACTACGTATGGGGTCGGCTTCCAGTCTAACCAGGTGCAGCTGAATACCAGTATTTTACATGGAGCGACTGCCTATCTGACCGAAAACAAAACAAAATACCTACATTACCATTTATTTACAAAAACATCCCGCTGTTTGTTTACAAATGGGAAGAATGTGGGTCGCACAGTTTTTTCACCATTACATAAACCATTAACTTTGTCAAGTTTCCCGCCGGGTGCCCTTCAATGGCACCACTCGAACGGATAAATTTAGTTTTATTGTGTGATACGGAGCAGAAAGCACAGGTTTTCGAGATTATTTTGGTTCGTAAATTCGGAATAATTTTGGATTTCTCTTTAAAGTGGTCGTTACAAACCCTAAATGTTGATGGTGGCCAATTGATTCTTTGAATAACTCGGACAAGCAAAATATGGTATTGAATTAATGTTATTTCATCCATCCATCTATAATTAGCTTAGCCTTTTCCCAACTACGAATAAGTATGTTGGGGTCGGCTTCCAGTCTAACCGTACGCAACTGAATACCAGTATTTTACATGAAGCCACTGCCTATATCTGACCTCCACAACCCAGTAACTGGGCAATACGATATCCCTTGGTAAGACTGGTTGTCAGTCTTTGTTCTTCTTTAGTTATTAATAATTCCAATTAAGTCATAACATCAATAAAAGTTGCCAAGACGAAAATAAAAAGACTATTTATAAACAAATTTATTCATCGCCTGTCATCTTTTTATAGAAGGAATTCATTATTTTTGCAGTCTGCCCCTGAATGATAGGACAGGGCGAAATAGGTTAAACCACCCCCATTGTGATGTCGATAATTTATTGGTTTTGTGGATAAGAAAACTGGAGTTTCAAGATATTTTATTAGGTTTTTTTTAAACCAGGTGTTTTATCACAAACTTCCAACACCATTTATTTTAAGTAAGTAAACCATTCACAAGCACTTTTGAATTACAAATAATAAATTGGTTTTCAGATATAAAAAAACCGAAATAAAATGAATTTAAAAAAAATAGTCCGTCTATTCCGACTAAAGTCAAAGTCAAATCATTTATTTCAATTAGGCCATTACAAGGCACTTTTGAACGTCCGTACTAATTTCCGAAACGACAGGACTGAAAATAACAAGTTCACACGTACGAATTTTTATTAAAAAAAATGACTTGGGTTTGACGACTCCAAGATCTTGGACTATAGTTACATAGCGTAAGCGTGGACGATACTCGCATACGTTTTCATACAAAGAGAAGCTAAGTACACGTGAAGCTTAGCCGTGGATAGCTATGGAATAATTTCCGAAATTCATTGAATCTCATCGTCTAGCTATGTAGATGTCCTACCTAATCACTACACTAGATTTCTCATAAAGCAAAATAAATGTATGTTACTGGGTTTAGTTCTGCCAAACCGAACCAACCCCCTTCAATCAAAATATCTGTATATTCCCGTTCGTCCCACCGCCGCCGTCGCCCTCCTAGTAGGGCAAACGGGAACTTTGAAAAATTATAAAATATTAATTTCCGGTCGACCCACTCGGCATTTATTTGGGACGAACGGGAATACACGGAAATTGAATTCGACGTAGACGAAGTCACGATCAAAAGCTAGTTATTAATAAAATAAAGTCACAAAGCAGTATTTGTAGTCTGGAAATGTCTTTAAACAAAGTGTTCAAATGTTTAAAGTTATCATTTGTAAAGGCTGATTCACAATCAGTGTAGTCACAGTTTCGACACAGTACCGTATCAGTAATAATTATCCTTTCATACTTTCTCCATGAACGCGCCTGAACTGATACTGAGAACACTGTGTCGTCGCTGATACTGACAAATGTGTACGCCTTCATAGCGAATGTATGAAAGAATCTTATTTCATGAAACCTGTCATTATATTTCAATCTCATTTTGAAATGATCAAATTTCGAAAAATTAAATTAATCTGAAGCAAAGGCTAATTAAGCGTAGATTTAATTAGAATAATAAAAGTTACGTTTATAACAAACTTTATGACTTTTGCCGCTGAAATTAAATTACTTGACTAAGTAGGCTATTATATTTTGCTTTGGTTACAATTTGGATACCTTCTAATTTGGTCTCAAATTCTTTAGAAATGAGGGCTGAAAATGACACATAAATGTTAAAAAAATAATATTAGTTCTTTTATCCCACTGATAACCAGTCTAAGGGGCCGTCTCAACGAGCGAGAGAATCGCGGCGATATTATCGTCGTGCCACGTATTTCTATACACTCTCTTAGAAGGTGTTTACACACGGCGATGTCATCGCGGAGTTGCGATGGGTGATACATGGTACGACGATAATATCGTCGCGATTCTATCGCTCGTGGAGACGGCCCCTTAGAGATAAACCAAGATAAATTGACGCTCCCCTCCATATTACTATTTCATTAATAATGAGTAATTAATGATGCCACTAGTCAAGCAACAATAACACGCTGATTTGTTTTTGTTTCGAGAGCCATCTCAGTACGCACATATGCGTTTTGAGTCTTGTAAATACTTTTACAAATACTTTCAAACGTTTTGAATTGTGGAAGGGCGCGTCAACTTAACGTAGTTTATCTCTACCAAGGATATCGTATTACCCAGTTACTGGATCGTTGATTGGGACAGTTACTGAATAATAGATGTAAGCCGTTAAGAAATGGCCAATCCCAACTGACAGCGCCCGTTCACGAACATGAAGCGTGAATCAGCACCATTTAAGCTCGGTGCAAATGGGCCACCGACCACAGCCACCGGTGGCTGTCGCGCGCTACCGCCACATTTCGAGTGTCAGACGCGCGCGACAGCCACCGGTGGCTGTGGTCGGTGGCCCATTTGCGCCGAGCCGGCGCCGAGCCAGGCTCGCCGCAAATGGGCCACCGACCTTAGCTCCACCATCTTGAACCGAAATGATATAACGCGCGCGCTACCATCAGCAAGACATTTGAGTGAGCATGACAAATGCACTGAAGACGTTTATTCTATTATTCTTCTATTCTAATATGGCTTATCATATTGACAGTCCAGTCGACTACATCCTCAATTCAAAATGTCTCGTCTTTAATGACATCCTTAATTTTCACAAATTATTCTCATAATTAATTTTGAATTATCTGTCGACCTTTTTCAGGCAAGGTTTTCTTTTATATTATTTTTTGCTTTAAACAAATTAACCTCTGGACCAGACCTTGGAAGGGTCCTTTTAAATGAATGGAGGAAAGAATTATTAAAACAATAGGACATTTTATAGGCGTCTTATTTTTTCAGAGAAAAGGTTGTAGTACAGCTAGTAGCGGCGCTAAGATTTCGTTTGCTACAATTTTACAGAAAACATATTGTCGATTTAAAAAAAGAAAGCTAAAATGCTTATTGACGCTGACTAAGTGCAAATTAAAATAATAATTAAAAGCTATTCAATAAAAATACCAAAAAAAAATATTACTTCCTTGCTTGCTTTAATTAATATTCATCCTTTCGGGTTTAGAATAATCATTTTAAAATTCAAGTAAATTATGTATATTTGAGCGCTGTGTCGGTACAGTCCGCTTGTGTTTAAATGGGCCATTAAAATACTAGAAATTTAATATTTATTTTCTTCAATAACATTATGAAGCTATGTACCATATGCCTACTCGTACATAATTTAACAAGAGGTACAATTCTATGCTGCTATCGCTTAGCATTCACTGGTCGACGTAACCATTCGTAGAACAATGTCAAGTGACGTCAAAGTGGATGAAATTAAATTGTTTATAGAACTCTGAAACTGGTTTAATATGAAATAATTGACTAACTTTTCCTTTTACTTACGGCTCTGCTTTCTTTTCCTTTTATTCTAAAACACTAAAGAAACACGAATCCCCATTTTAAATGGATCGTCTCTGTTATTCGGACTGCCACGATTTTGGCGTAAAGGCGGTCCCTCACGTTACAGACGATTTGTAATGTAACAGTTCAGATTCGAGCATTACATCAGTGAGTGAGGAGAACCGATGGTTAAGTGCGCAACCTGTAATGATACAATTTGTAACATTAGGGCGCTTCCAGGCAGCATTCACAGTTCAGATTCTAACTTACAATGGAATCTTGGATTGTTACATTATAGGCGAATGCTAGTCTAGTAAGGCTTTATTGTAACATAATGCTCAAACTCGAATCTAGGATTGTTATGTTACTGGCAAATGCTCGTCAGTCTCAAATCTTTATTGCAATCCATAATGTGATACATACAGATGGTCATTGGACACTGTCGGATACAGTAACATTTTAAATACTTAGGAGAGTTCTCCAGTGGGGCATTATTGTATTGTATCGTATTTTTTTTAGTCAGTAAAGTCTGACAGTCCCTTCCGCCCCACCCAGGACGGAAGGACTCATTTGATGATTTTTACCACCTCAAAAAAAAAATGGTCAAAATTGACTGCCTCGTTGGTCTAGTGGTCGCAAAGCGCGACTACTGAGCATTAGATCTTAGGTTCGATTCCCATGTCGGGCAAAGTGTTATTGGGTTTTCCATCAGGAATTTCTCAGTAGCAGCCTCGGAGTCTGGATATGTGCCCGGTAGATGGCAAGGCTTGCCCCCTTTTACATGGGATTTAAAACATAACTGGCGAAATGTGGGTGTAACTACTAATGGGTGCACCTCTGCCTATCCCTTCGGGGATTACAGGCGTGATGTTATGTTATGTTTTCACTTAATCCTGAAAAACCAAGGAACAAACATTTTTATTTTTAGAAATCTAATCAGTTGCTCAGAAAGAGGCTGGAATTTGTCGTGCCAACCAATCATAGAGGTATAATTAAAAAAAAGAATGTTTCGTTCATTTTATAGGCTTTCAACGTATCTTCAGATACCTATTGTTATCGTAATAATATTGTTGTTATGAGATTTTTTTTGTGATCCTATTTTCAGGCTTAGGGGCCACCCATTAACCAAGTGAGGTCTTTTAGTATCTTTTTACACTGTCGCACTGTGTTGCATTATTTTCTGAAAACATGAGAAAGACAGAGATAGGAACATGTTAGCCAAAGCAATGCTAAAATTTATGACAATGGTACCGATTCCCTTGTTCACAAACTAAACTAAATTTAAGTTCAGTGCATCTTTTTCTTTGTATTTTATTAAGAAGAGGACAAAAGAAAAATTTCCTTTTGTCCTGTCAAATTAATCAGCGCCTGTCACTACTCCATACAAGTTTAGACGTGATTAAAAACTTGCCTAAGTACTAAAATTACGTCAATTTACGTCAAGCGCTGATTAATTTGACAGGACTAAACTAAAATTTATCTTCTGTCCTTTCCTTAATGAAATAGAAAGAAAAAGATGCACTAAACTTAAATTTAGTTTAGTTTGTGAATAAGGGAATCGGCACCATTATCTATTTAACATTTATAATTGAACAAAATAATTATATTCTTAAGATGCTGCGACAACAAGACCCGTGTGTGCGTTATCGCAGCGTCTGCGCTGCGTATATAAAGGTACATTCATCGAACGCATACGCTGGACAAAAGCTAGTGTGAAGGTGCTCTAAAGTACATATAATTATAACTGTGAGCAAAACTTAATCTCAACTCATGCATATAAATTAACACTAGATCCAGAAAATTGTGTGTAAAATAAAAAACTAAAATCCCGGCTACGTAAAAAATGAACGATAATTAAAAACTAAAAAGAAAAAGCAAGTAAGTACTCTATGACTTCAAGTATTGTAGTCTAGACTTTCACAGACGGCTGTGAAAATCTAGACTTAATCCGGTCCAGATTTTCACATAGACTAGAATCTAAATTAATGACGCCATCAAGGCCAATCTAATGACGAATCATTTATCAAAAGACATAGTACATAGACATAAGAACGGACATACATTCATACAGGTCAAACACAGAACCCTCCTCTTTAGCTTCGTCGCAGTCGGGTAAAAAGCAACTTCCCTACACCAAGAAATACCTAAAATACCGACCCATATCAACAAAAAAAACCTTCAATAGATACGGCCGTTTCATTTCACGTTAGATTACGCAAACATTTCTTGTACGAACTACAATATTCTACAAGTCACGTCCTGCGCACTTACACGCGCCAATCCACTTGTTTAGAACAGCTGAAGAGCAGATTTTCAGGTCTGCTGAAAGATAGAATTTCTTGGAACTTTGTACAAATAGTATAGTTAGTGTAATTATGTAACGTTACTTTTAAAAGTTTATACTTGACTGCGTTGAGCGTGGGATTATAGGATCCTGAGCCTTGGATAATATGTGAGTAATCTTAAATATAGGTATACAACGTGTAACGGAAAGGGTATATACATACAAAGAGTTAGGCTTCTTTGGATGATAACTAACGATATGGCAAGGGTTTCAGCTCAATATAAAATACTCTAAGAAAAAGAATTGATACCAAATTTTCGGTTTCATATGTTTCTTAAATTCAAATCATAACAAACGTATCAAACCGCACTACGTGGGTCAAAAATTTTCCACGTTACTTACCTTAATATCACGATAAAACTCTTCCGTAATTCTTCGCGCCTAGTACCGCATAGTAGCCTACTGCAGGCGGTGTTCTTTGTTGATCATAATTTCCGAACATGTAGAGATAGGATTAAAAAACCCTTGCCATATCGTTTGTTATCATCCAAAGAAGCCTTACTCTTGGTATGTATATACCCTTTCCGTTACACGTTGTATAGGTATATACAGGGTCAGCTATTTATTTTTTTCATGATTTCAGGGTTGGTCCCATATAAAAGTTGTTCATAAAGATGGTTTCTAGTAAATTTTCAATGACCCTGTATTTAAAAATGACTCCCTATTTCCCTTGGTCACGGCATCACGCGTGAACGGCTGGAGCAATTTCACTAATTCTTTTTTTTTGTGTTTTTTATTGTAAGGACAAGATTCTTATGAAAGAACTTTTTTTTTTTAATGGCGGTACGTAGTTCGCTGGGTCAGTTAGTTATAATATAAAATGAACCTTTTTGACCCAAAACCTCCCGTGTCAAGATATTGGATTCCCAGAAAGAAAACTCAAAGTGTTCCGACATAAGGATTCCGAGAAATCACTTAATTAAGATAGATATCATGACGGACACCTGTCCGTAATTTTCTCAAAGGTATCCTTAAGTAGGGAAAACCTTTAGCTTTTCAAAACGATTGATAACTTTACTAGCACACTCCCCGTGACTTCGTTCGGGTGATGTTTCTTACGGATCCCTAATTTTTTTATTATAAAATATAGCCCATAATATAGCCTATGTCACCCGGGGTCCGGGGATAATGTAGCTTCCCAACAGTGAAATAATTTTTCAAATCGGTGCAGTAGTTTCGGAGCCTATTCAATGCACCCAAACAGACAAACAATCAAATCTTTCCTCTTTATAATTATAAAAACTAGCGGTCACCCGCGGTTCCGCTCGCGTGTATGTCTGTTTTCGCCACCCCTATTTTTTCTTAAATAAAATATAGCCTATGTTACTCGCAGATAATGTAGCTTTCTAATGGTGAAAGAATGTTTAAAATCGGTCCCGTAGTTTTTGAGTTTATCCATTACAAACAAACAAAAATACAAAGTTTTCCTCTTTATAATAGATATATAATATATATATATAATATATTAGTGTAGATAACTTACTAGCTATTTTTTCCGCGACTTCGTCTGCGTAAATGTCGGACCCTCGTTTCATCCCGTTAGGGGGTGAATTTGGAAAGATCCTTTCTTAACGGACATCTTCTGACTGTAAACTATCTCCCTGCCAATTTCATCTTTATACGTCAAGCGGGTTCTGATATTTCGTGATGTGTGAGTGACCTTCTTTTTTATGCATTTATTAGATTGAGAAAGGTACAATATCCATTTTTTTAACCTTAAACACAAAAAGTGGTCACTGTATTTCATATTCTGAACAACTTTTACTACAGGACTTACCCTGAAATTGCGTAGTAAAAAAGTCAGTTATTCCATACGTTAAATTTTTTTCTTTTAATATTTTGTTTATTTGGGGGCATTTTGTATCCATGGACATTAGAGCCCCAATGTTACCTAAACTTAAATAATTACACTAATAATTTCAAAAAAGGTTTAAAAGCATTTGTTTCTATGAAATTATTTACAGGCGCTTTTGAATTGTCAAAGAGTCGATCAGTTAGTCAGAAAGTTTAAGTTAGTTGCTCGTTCCAATTAGCTAAAAAAGAAAAAACTTTATGGACACAATTGCTGCTACTGAGAAGTTCCTACAGGAACAACCGAATATTTTTTTGCCCGACTTAGGAATCAAATCTACGCTCAAGTCGCATTAACCACAAGATCAACGGGGCAGTCTTCACATTCACCCAACGCATTGTATTCAAATGCCAAACTAGAAAAATTTAATTTTGAGTTGTTCTGTGACAATAAGAACAAATCTTTCTAACAGATTTTAAAATGAGAGATCTCTCACAAATATACATCAAAGGAATCATTTTCAGTCGTCCTGACCATAGTAAAAACTTTTTTTATCTTTTCAGTTGCAATCATTTTTAACCGACTTCAAAAAAAGGAGGAGGTTATCAATTCGACTGTATTTTTTTTTATGTTTGTTAGCTGCTAACTTGCGACTGGGTGAACCGATTTTCATGATTCTTTTTTTATTTGAAAGCTGGTGCTTTCCGTGTGGTCCCATTGTCACCATTTCAATATCTGATGATGAACTTCGGAGATATGGAATGGAACTCCTCACAGAATCACAGCAGCAATATCGTAACAAGTGAAATTGCTTTGTTTATACGTGTAGTCGATGACTAACTGAAGGAAAAGGGGGTACGTCAACCCCCCTCCTACCAGTTTCCAAAATTAAATATATCGTGTGAGGTATTGTTTGAAAGGGCTTTTTGTAAGGATTTCAAACACTAATACACAAGCACTAAAAAGTGAAAAATAAATAAAAACAAAAAACAAAACCAAAGCCGCCGACTTCCAAGACTAAAGTTATTTTTATTTTGTAGTTTTTGAAGGCGGTTATCTTTTTTTGTAAAAAAGCTTTTTATTTTTAGATATAAAGATTTGTAACTATAGTTTATTCATATTATTTTCTGAAGAGGCAATTTCATTTTATTGTAACGTAAAACCAAATATGTCTATGCTTGCTCGCTACTATTATTTCTTTACTTTTTTTCTCTTTTCGATTGGATGGTTAAAGAACAATATTGTACTGAAATTGTCTCTTTATTATTCACGTAGCTTCAACAATGTAATAATACCAGCCCATTATTGTCTCAATGCAGAGCAAAAGCCTCTTCTTATACAGAGAAGGCACAAGCATTTTTCACCACGGTTGCTCAAGGTGGATTGGCGATTCCAGATTTTAATTACTTACTAGCTGACCCGCCGCGACTTCGCTCGCGTGGTATCCTACCCCTATCCCAACCGTACCCGTACCCCATATTTTCTTACCTTTTAAACCTTCCCTAGACCTCCACGAACATTTCAAGACCAAGATAAGATAAATCTGTTCAGCCGTTCTCGAGTTTTAGCGAGACTAACGAACAGCCATTGATTTTTATATATATAGATATGTCCAGATTTTCTTTCTATTTTTTCCTTCATAAATATCAATTATTACAAAGATAAAACAAAGTACATTATGAATTGGAAAAGTCGCGTACGTAATTAAACCTTTATGGTCGACTTCGTCTGCGTAAGAGTCGGTTTTCGCGGCCGCAGACGAAGTCGCAAAATTAAAGTAACCTATATCCTTTCTTGGAGTTTAAACTAACCCTATACCAAATTTCATCAAAATCGGTTCAGTAATTTAGTCGTGAAAGCATAACAGACAGACAGACAGAGTTACTTTCACATTTACGGTTCGATTCCCAGGTCGCGCAAAGTGTTATTAGGTTTTTCCATCATGAATTTCTCAGTAGCAGCCTCGCGGAGTCTGGATTTGTGCCCGGTTGATGTCATTAGGCTCGCCCCCTATTACATGGGACATAAACATAACAGGCGAAATATGGAGCTTATACTAATGGGTATACACCTCTGCCTAACCCGTCGGGGATTACAGGCGTGATGTTATGTTAATATTAGTATGGATTGGCCAAAGAAGGCACCGCATAGGAATGAGTGGAAGGCTATGAGGTAGACCTTTACCCAACACAAAATCTGAATTAGCTACCTGTAATTTTAAAGTAGCTATAACTTCTAGAGAGCCCTACCTGCTGCTACTGTTGATTACCTTAATCTAAATGCAAGCACCGTCTACGGCAAGCGGCTTCCAAAGTTAAAATAAACCATAACTGACAAGACAGTTCTAAGGCATCATATCGTAGCGTCATTACAAACATAATGGCCGTCGTTATAACTCTAAATGTACTTTGCGAAGATATTTAAATGTTTATTAACTAGTAAATAACTGATTTACTGGAAATTTGTCTCAGGTAAAACGTCTTTTAAGCACAGCAGTTTTGTGTAAGATAATATGAAGCTTAATTCTGCCGAAACGAACCAACCCACGTACAATCATATAAAATTGCAGTATCCTCTTCCCCTCGGACCGCGAAAGCAGCTAGTCGTGTGCACCATTATTTAAATTTTATTTCTTTAATAATATTACTATTAAAATACGCAAATTAAATAAATTTATTCTAAAAATATTACGTTCGCAAGTACTAGGCGCGCATAAACGACGCGGAGTGCGCAGTGTCGACGAGAAAAGGAGACAGCAACAGCCGATAAGGAACTTCTAAGCCGAGCTACCCAGCGGCGCTGCGCTCGCGCGTCAAACCTGTTATCGGTGCAGCGCTTGGTCCAATTTCAAAGGCGGCAGCGATTTTACATATAATTTGAAGATTGCAAGAATCTAAGAAAGTAGCCGCTCCACCTTCAAGATACGTACCAACTTATACTACTCACATTATTACGCTTGAAGTAAGTGACTCAACTTTTTATTATATCTACGCTGTCCGCTGGATACACCATCACCATCAACAAAGTTAAGAATGTCAGTCAGACGTTCGCCGCCGCCTTGCTCCGACTCCTTGCTCAAACCCGCCACTCCATCTGGCTCTAAGACTCCACAACCGCATATCGCTGCCGCGTTTAACTTGTCGGCATCACAACCGCTCCAACACTCGCAATCAGTACCCATACTTAACGATCCGCAAGATGGCACTGAAGACCATCCATCCTATAATGTTACCACACGATCAAAGCGCAAGTTTGAGTTGGAGGGTGACGAATGCGAATTTCGTTCCTTTACGTCTGGTATGAGAGGAATGTTTAACTCTTTTTCTTTGGAGATGGAACAGCGCTTAAAGTCCCTACAAGATGTCATAAATGAGATTAAAATTCAGAATGAGGGTATTTCTAAAAATGTGTCTTTTTCCTCGGAAAAATACGACGAATTTTTGCTCAGATTCCAAAAATTAGAGGAAGAAAAGAAAGAGGACAGAAAATACATCCAATTCTTAGAAGAAAAACTTGAATCATTGGAGCGGAAATCCATATCATCGGCAATTGAAATTCGCAACATCCCAAAATCATTACCAAACAAAGATCACTTACAACATAAATTAGAGCTTTGTCAGATCGTAAAAGACCTGGGTAACACTCTGGATGTAAACCTGACCGATTCCGACATCAAGGACATATACAAGAATAACCCAAAAAAAGAAAATACTAGTAAAATTGTGGTCGAATTCACTAGCACCTTGACTAAAGATAAAATCCTGTCCGCTGTCAAGAACTACAATAAATCTAAGCCCAAAGGTGAAAAACTTAACTCGAACAATATAAAAATTCCTGGACCGTCTAATCCGATCTACGTCTCCGAGAGCTTAACTCATAAGATGCAAAATATATTTTTCTTGGCTCGGCAATTTGCTAAAGATTACGACTACAATATTTGCTGGACTGCTCGTGGTATTGTATACTTACGTAAAACTACAAATGATCGGTATATTCGCATCTTAAATAGTTCAGACCTCGATAAACTCAAGATGAACTGACTATATGAGCTATTTTTGTTCCTTTATTTTAAGTTGCATGTCAGATTTCTTTCTTATTTTTTTAATTTGTATTTTTATATCACATTATTTGGAATAGATGTTCATACTGTACCGATCAAAATTATCTGTACGTTTTCTGTGCATACACTCACATACTACAAACTCACACACTTACTCTCACACATACACATCCTAATAAACTTACTCAATGTTTTAAAAATGATTATCCGTGGTTCTCTTATATTCTACTAGCTTTAACCCGCGGCTTCGCCCGCGTTAGAATTTGACAACCAATTCGGGTTGTACTGGGCTTGTAGTTCGGCCAGATCCAGAATTATTAAATACGGACCAACTGTGACTCATAAAAGTCCGTCGACGTTTAGTTTGCATTTCTGCAAGAGAGGTCCCTCTCGCCTGCGACTGTTCGGGAGTTTCTGTCGCTGTTATGGCTGATCTTGTTCTCTGAGACGAAGTTGTGTTTGAACAGGCGTCTCCGTTGCTCTTACAGCTCTCTGGCTTTTGGCTTGTTCCTCCAAAAGCAATTGCGTTTTGAAGGGCGTCTCAGTCGCTCTCTGAGAAGCTTGGCGTGCGGGCGGCTTGGCTCTCCAGTCTTTCCTGGCTTAAGAAAATATCTCATCAGCTCTCAAAGCTGCTTGTCGCTTCGCTTGTGCTTGCCTTCTTAATGCGGCATGAACGGGAGATTCCTGAATCGAGCAGTAATTTTTGCTCGGGCTCGCAATGAGCTTTTGCCTGAGTTGGAACTGCGAGATATTTTAAAATAGAAAAAAGTAACCTACCCTAATAAAAACACACCGAACATACCTCGAACGAAAATATAAACAGTACTGAGGGACAGACTTAACTTTGCCGTTGGAAAACTGTTATGTACTGTACATGCAGCGACATAGGTCACGGTTAGTGATAATAATTATTATTACTTTCTCAAAAAAGTAATTATTTGGTGATGAATTTACGGTTTTCGGATTTTTCCTTTACTTGTGCTACTTCTACTTGGCCTTGCTCCTTGCCAAATTCTAGGTGAACGGAAAGTCCCCTATAGGTTTTGATTCCCTTGCGAGCGTCAAAATATGCACCATAAACAGAGCACAAACGGCCTTGAATTTAGATTGCATTAATTTAGAATTTTGATTTTTTCAAAACATGGTCTTGACAGACGAACAACAAAGTGATCCTATAAGAATCCATTTTTTCCGATCTATGTGCGGAATCCAAAAAACAGTCAAACTATCGAACTACCAAAAAATTAAAGATTTTTATTTTTCACCTTTTTGGCGCTTGTCGTTAATGTTTGAAATCCTTATAAAAAAACCCTTTCAAACGATATATTTAATTTTGGAAAGTGGTAGGAGGGGGGGTTACGTTGACGTACCTCCTCCCCCTCTTCCTTCAGTCAGTCATCGACTACACGTATAAACAAAGCAATTTTACTTGTTACGACAGTTATGCTGTGATCCTATGAGGAGTTCCGTTCCATATCTCCGAAGTTTATCATCATATCATGACAATATTTCTATGGGACCAATTCATTTCATTTCATTTCTTTCAAACTAAAAAGAAGAATCATCCAAATCAATTCACAATTGGCGGAGTAATCGCGTAACATACCTACATACAAAAAACATACCGCCGAATTGAGAACCTCCTGCTTTTTGAAGTCGGTTGAAAACTAACCCAAAAATAATAAAAGACAATGTTTTTAATTTTTAAACAAACTAACAAAACTAACAATTAATGGTCGTTTAACTTTCATCGATAACTCTTAATAAAGCTTGATTCATACATATCAGTAAAATCACAGTCCCGGCACAGCACCGTCACCGTGTAAAGCTTGATGCATACATATCAGTTAAATAACAGTCCCGGCACAACACCGTCACTGTGTAAAGGTTGATTCATACACATCAGTGAAGCCACAGTTCCGGCACAGGACCATCACCGTGATAATTATTATTTCATACATTCTCTATGAAGGCATTCACACCAATCAGTGACAGCGACGACACAGTGCTTTCAGTGTCAGTTCCTGCGCCGGCAATCACGGACGTGATCAGCAACAACAATATTTTTTACCGGATCACGGACGCCGCTGCATCAAAAACTTTTCTAGTTTCTGCAGAAGAATCTTGAAACGGTTTTGAAAAATTCTAAAATATTCAAAATATTTATTTTTATCTTTAATTAAATTGTATATTGTCAAGCATTGTCCTTCAGTCTCTCCTAATTGCCTTGCCCGGCCATGATTCATGCACCCATTTTAATTTTTTTCGTCTTAATAAATGGATATCATAGCGAAACTTGGCGGGAAGTGTGACTTCACTGACATTTGTGAATTGAGTCACTGCCGCGTCACTGTATCACTGTTAGGGGACGGTGTCGGAACTGTGCTGGAACTGTGACTTCACTGATATGTGTGAATTAACCTTAAGGCTGCTGCACACTTTTTACACCCGACGCCATTCTAGATGAAATTGTTATAAGTTCGCCTTCATTCTTCCATACATCCTCTATGAATGCGTTTACACCTTAAATAAAAATAAAAATAAAATACACCTGTCAGTGTCACTGACGACACAGTGGTGTCAGTGTCAGTCACGCAGTTTTTCCGTATCCCTGACAACGTATATAAAGTGGGTCACAGACAAACGCGGAATGAACGTTATTTGCAAATTTTAACAACGGGCCGCGTGTACTGCTTTGTAAAATGACGCCAAATATGGAAGTTGTAATAGAAATAAGTTGAATTTAAATAATAATTTAATTACTCAAGTCCCACATAATGAGACACAATTAATTTTCTATTGTTCTGGCTTACCGGTAAGTCAGCCGGGGCTTGACCGGTATTTAATCCCACTTCTCTATTCCTAACAGTAATATGCACCTCAAGTGTTTAATTAAACGGTTTTTTTCCTACCTTTCTTCTCATCTTCTGAGAGGGCTAATAAGAGTAATAAGACAACGTTACGGTTAGCCATATTGACTGACGTCCGATTGTAACACAAACACCACAGCTAATGGCACTTCAGGCCGCTACTGTGACCGCGGTGGTGTGTTTTTGCAGCGGTTGGAACCGCGGCCTGCGGTTTGCCGCAACCGCACCGTCCGTCTGGAGGCCACTTTATGCAAAATGTCAGGATGCGCTTCAGCGGTTTAGGGCGTGAAAAATTATTAAGCAAACAACTTTCGTACTCCTAGGTTGTTTATTTGACTTGACTTACTGGTCTATCGACAGTCTAGACTCACAAAATGTATTAGATGCTTAAACTTAAAATTCGATCATGATTCGATAGACACGTGGCGCCATCTACTGTCATAAGGACGTTATTGTGATTTCCCTCGGGAACAGTACTATTTTTCGGGATTAAAGGTACCCTATGCTTGTTCCTGTACACCTGGCAACGTATATGCAAACTTTCAGGATGATCGGTTCAGTGGCTTAGGCGTAAAATGGTAACAAACAAACAAACAAACTTACTTTCGCATTTATAATATTAGTTAGGATTATCTCTTCATCAGAACAATATTCTCGAATTTTGTATTAATATTTATGCACTTTCACAATGTATTGGCAATTTATGTTGCTCCCTACATGATAACAAAATATTTATATTTTTTTGGTTTTAATAAAAGGTGTCACATTATTTTAATAATTTACATTCGATAATAATCATAATATCTTAAATGACCTAGAAGATGTCTCTGTTTTTCCCTCAGCCTTAGTCGAAATAGAACACTGTCAACATCTAATCGCCAAATCCTCGAGCTGTCTCAAAGTCTTAACGCAGAATATAAGAAGTATAGGTTGCAATATCCATGGCTTTTTGGTTTTTCTTCACCGACTTAAAGTGGATGTCGATGTATTGGTGCTGACGGAATGTTGGTTATCTCGGTCCCAAACAATTCCAAACATTGATGGCTATCACCATTTTTCAACAAAAGCTACTCATAATCAGAACGATGGTGTGATAGTCTATGTTAGGCTGCATCTAAATGTTTTGGTTCTGGAGCCTTGTTTTGTGGAAGGAAATTGTCTCATTATTAAATTGGGTCTCGATACCGCGATAGTTGCAATCTATCGTTCCCCTTCTTTTAAAATTATCGACGCGTTCCTATTGTCACTCAATGATGTCCTTAACAGTGTAAATACTTTTAAAAATGTCTCTATCATAGGGGATATTAATATAGACATATATAATAACGCGGGAATGACACAAGATGCGACTTCTAGTAAATACTTATGTTTTGCGGCTTTCCACGGACTTATGCCTAGTCATAGCCTTATTACTCGACCTGCAAGTGGTACTTGCCTGGATCATATTCTTTTAAAGACCAAAAATCAGGCTTTTACATATGTTATTAAATCATCGCTGACTGATCATTATCCCGTCCTAATGGGGCTTCATCTTGATATGAAACCGGTTCTTCCGGTTACTACATATCAAAAAATCAACTTTGAGGGACTTGCTATAGACATGAATAAATCTGACTTTCATAAAATTATTAATACTAATGACCCTAACCTTGATATTAACCTGTTAATCAATTTTATACAAAATTCAATAATTAATAATTCGTTAACCTATAAAATTCCTTGTCGTAGAAGAACTATAAAGCCATGGATGACACCGGGTCTGCTACGCTGTGTAAGAAATAGAGACGAACTACACAAAAAAACAAAAATTCAACCTAATAATGAAACCTTTAGGATAACTTATCTAAGATATAGAAAATATTGTGCACGCTTGCTAAATAAAATTAAACGTGATCATGAACGAGATATTATAAAAAAAGCAGGCAATAATAATAAACAGTTGTGGAAGTCTATAAAAATAATCACGAACAACACTAAGCCTAAAAATACTCCACTAGAATTACTGTCGCTTTCCTCGTCGCCTCAACAATCTGTCGAAGACATAAACAAATATTTTGTTGATGTCGGAAAGTCTTTAGCTGAGAAGATTTTATGCAGTCAAAATAAAAACTCTTCTGTCTCTGCTACACACATCACTACATTCCAATCAAATTCCCTTGTTTTGCTGGATGTTGATGAGAGAGAGATTGATTCACTGATTGTGGGTTTGAAGGACGATAGCTCACCCGGTTGGGACCAAATACCTAATAAAGTCTTGAAATTATTTAGAAATTTATTAGTGCCTGTGCTTTTACAGATTTTCAACAATAGCCTAAATTTGGGAATCTTTCCTGAAGCTCTAAAAAAGTCAGTTGTTCTTCCTGTTTACAAGGGTGGCGACAGGGACCGTGTTACCAACTATAGGCCGATCTCCATTCTTCCTTCGCTATCAAAAATCCTTGAACGCATTATACATGGTAGACTCTCCAAATTTCTGGAAAGCAACAACATCTTATCTCCGAATCAGTATGGCTTTCGCACTGGAAAGTCAACCAGTGACGCCGTTCAAGAGCTCCTATACTTTGTTGTATGTAACCTTGATCAAGGAAAAAAATGCATAGCTATCTTTTTAGATTTGGCGAAAGCATTTGACACGGTCCCTGTCCCAATTCTTTTAAACAAACTGGATCGCTTGGGTATTAGGGGAATTCCGCTACAATTACTTAAAAGCTATCTGACAAATAGAACACAGTGCGTTAAAATATCCAACAATACGAGCTGCAATCTACCAATTAACTACGGAGTACCACAGGGTAGCATTCTTGGTCCCACCTTATTCCTCACATTCTTAAATGATCTTTGCGATCTACAATTAGATAAAGGAAAAATTATTTCATACGCTGACGACACAGTTTTACTTTTTCAGGGTGATAGCTGGGATGAGGTATTCGCAGATGCACAATTGGGATTTAATAGGGTGACAGAATGGCTACGACATAATTTACTTACTCTCAACACCGAAAAGACCAAGTGTATGACTTTCACTAAGCGTAACTCATCTCAACCGTCACCAAATTACTGTATCGTAGCTCATTCTTGCTATCACCTAAATACACTTGCAGCACCTATCCCTTGTACATGCAGTCATTTAAAAAGGTCGTCTGACATTAAGTACCTGGGCGTCTTGATCGATAACACTCTGAGCTTCAAAAGCCATATTTCTAATGTCAGTAATAGGATTCGGAAATCAATCTATATCTTTAAATGTCTTAGGCACGTAATCGATCCACCTCTTCTCAAACAAATTTATCGCTCTCTCTGCGAACCTCTTATCGCATATTGCATCTCGTGTTGGGGTGGTGCACCAAAATCATCCTTAATCACTTTAGAAGTTGCTCAACGTTATATTTTAAAAGTCTGTACCTTTAAACCCTTTCTCTACCCAACCAATTTTTTATACAAAGACTGCCAAGTCCTTACAGTCAGGCAGTTATTTGTACTTACCTCTATTTTACGGCAGCACTCCCTATGTATCTATGAGCCCAGTAGAAATGCATCTAAACGACGTAAACATATGGTCTGTCAATACAATCACCAATTTAAAACTAGTTACGTGCGAAAGTTCTTTTGCTTCCTTGGCCCATATATTTACAACAAACTAAATAAAATGTTACTCATCTACCCCCTAACAAAACATAAATGTAAAGAAACTGTGCTAAATTGGTTACTTACTAAATCCTATCATGAAACTGAAGAACTACTTACTGTTTTATCATAACCTTCCTCAGTAGGAAAGTAACTTGCCATTTATACCCCATATTTACAATAATAATACTTCCAGTAGTGGGCATTACACACTACTCACATATATACTCTCACCCACACACTCACACAACACAACAAATCCCGCTCACACTCACACACATACGCATACACCCCCACACATACACATACTCTCACCCACACACACACTACAAAACACACATAATTTCACATTCAATATACACTCATAATTTATTCCACAAATCGTAAATCTAGATTTTAATTACTCTTAGTTTAATTAAACTTTGTTTTATTCTTTACGCATAAACATGCACCTACTTAATTATAATCCTTATTATTGTCACTATATGGTGGGAAGAGCGCTGCTTATCCCATAACACAGAGCTTCACCGCTCTATTTTGGGAAGCAATGTCCTAACCCTAATAATTTTATGTTTTTATCTGGATTATTCGTTTTACCTTCTCATAAAACTTACTGTTTTTGTAATGGTGAAATAAATTTTATTATTATTTATTATTATTATTAGTATCTATTTGTAATATCAAAATAACAGTTTATTACTACAAAAAAAACGGTCTTCTTCTTCTTTCTTTTGTCTTTTTGTTCCGGCTAATCTCCGATACGCCTGGACCAATTTTAACAGGACTTTCACTGGCAGATAGCTGATGTTATAAGAAGTAACTTTGAACTACATTTAAAGAACAGAAATTAGGGCACCGCCCAAGAAAACGTCTCAATATATCCGTGACATTTACACAAACCAAGTCACATTCTCATAATAACTTATTTATTATGCTAAATGTGTTACTTACATTACTATTTAGCATTTATATTTATTTATTAGCTCGATACGCTAAGAAAAAGGCTATTTAGTCAAAAAACAGGTCTATTCAAAAGTTATGCTTCGAATAGATTTAAAAATTCCTCAGCGTTTTTCCAAAATCTAAAGATGGAAGAAATCTTGACGTGCGTGGGTGGTTTGTTTTGGCATAACCAAACCCAATTTATACAGAGCTCGTCCGTTAAGAAGGCATAATATGAAGACAGAAAATATCACATTATACGTGCGGCGAAGACAATGTTCTACAAAGCCGGCCTTATTTCTCTGAACCTAGATGGAAATATGTAATCGATAGGTATGTTGGGAAGGGTAGCTGACAAGAAAAAAAATAAAACCTGCACGTAATATAGCAGTCATTTGATGCAGCCCAGGGGTATTCTTCTTTTCGAGTCGATGATTTAAAAACAATCCCTTATATTTTTCATTATAATTTTTGGGCCCGGAAGGTGGCCACGTCTATTCCGGCATCGGTAGCATTGCTAACGTCCTCTAAAGTGCAGGTGTGACACTTTGGACACTGAAATAAGCGGGCAAACGTCGGGCTTAAGGGGTTACTGAGGGTTACTTTAGAACTGTAGGGAAACTTTAGCTGTGACAATGTTATTTAGACGTCAGGAACAAAACAGTGTATCATTCCCGCCCATTGAAAAGCTAATTGCAATCTCATAAAATAAAAAAAATAAAAAACACAACTGCAAAAATTGCATATATTTGTACTTTGTTTACTCGTCAGTTTTTTTACGACGTTTTTTATTTACAGTGTTGTATATTTTTTTAAATCTACTTGTCAAATTCTAGACGATAAACATAGACGCGACCAGATTCATGAAAAAAATAAATTGAGGCTGGTATTAATTTAAGTTTTAAAGTGACCACACCGGCTTCTTTTTATTTTTTACTATGTTGCCTATGTTACTCGGAACGATGCAAGGATTGTAACGATACCCCATACATCTAAATCGGTCCAGGCGTTTAAAAGTTATGGTGGAATAAAGAAACTCACATACATACATTAACCCTGAACACATAACACTTCTTTTTTTGGGGCAGTCGTGTAAAAAGGCTCTCATAGTATTTATCCTTCTTATTTAGTTTACGAAATATCTTTTATATTGGTTCAATATTAGAGAAGAAAAAAGCTTTTTTACAAAAAAATAAAACCGCCTTCAAAAACTACAAAATAAAAAAACAACTAGTTTTGGAAGTCGGTGGCTTTGGTTTTGTTTTTTGTTATGTAGATATTGCCACTAACTTCCAAAACTAGTTTTTTTTTTATTATGTAGTTTTTGAAGGCGGTTTTATTTTTTTGTAAAAAAGCTTTTTATTTTTCACTTTTTAGTGCTTGTGTGTTAATGTTTGAAATCCTTACAAAAAGCCCTTTCAAACTATACCTCACACGATATATTTAATTTTGGAAAGTAGTGGGAGGGGGGTTGCCGTACCCCCTCCCTCTCTTCCTTCAGTCAGTCATCGACTACACGTATAAAAAAGCAATTAAGCAATTTTACTTGTTACGACAGTTATGCTGTGATCCTATAAGGAGTTCCGTTCCATGTCTCCGAAGTTCATCATCAGATCATGACAATATTTCTATAGGACCTATTCGGAAGTATACTCTTTCAAACAAAAAAAAGAATCATCCAAATCTATTCATAATTGGCTGAAAAATCAGGTAACATACATACAAAAAAAAAAAAAAAAACTTATGCGCCGAATTGAGAACCTCCTTCTTTTTGAAGTCGGTTGAAAATAGGCGAGAGCTAAACCCCGAATTATGATTAGGCTATTCAGTCGGATCTGCAGTTGTCCTTTTCGCACGCCGAAGCTCGCATAGTTTCTAATTTTCAAAAGTCTCTCCTCTCGCGTTTCCTCTTAAAGGAGGTCTATGTCCAGTAGTAGACGTTGTTCAGCTGAAACGATGATGAGATATAGGGTCTGTCCATAGATACTATACAATGCCATTTTAAAGAGAACGGATAGACGAAATATCAGACGCAACGTAACCCGATACTATTCAATAACTTGTCAATATTTATTAAAACTTAATCCATTGTAATAAAATACATTTTAGCGGAATTTGTTTACAAAATAAATGTGACAGCCATTTTGTGTAACTGTCACGAGATATCACGAAACTTTGAAGATTACCTTAGCCCTTTCGAATTGTGAAATAATCTTATACTTTAATTTTGAACGATTTTGCACTGTATTTCTTAAAAGTTAGAGTTGAAAATTGTTTGGTGGATGCGTCGGTGTTATAAGAAAACTTTTGCAGCAAAACTTCACATTTTCTTCTATTTAAAGAATTTTAAAGCTCAGCTTCTTAGTGTCGCATTTAGCTTTCAAGTCTTTTCTGAGAGTAGTCGAAATATTTTCATGTAAAAGCTAGAGACTATGTATTTTATTTATTTATTTTTGCTGTAATTCTACGTTGTTGTACATTGCTCATACACTCTTAGCATTTCAACAAACAATATTTCATTGTTTGTGGTGAGAGTGGTCGTCTACAGTTCTAATATTTGTAAATACGAACATATTTAGCTGTCATTTCTTAATTTGTTATACTTTGTTCATATTATAATATAGTGGTTTCTATGCAAGATACAACGTATTCACAATCCTGCATGATCCAGTATACAAAAAAAAACATTGGTTTTAAAAGAGTAAGTATGGAGTCTCTTGACCATTCTTCTCCTGACGAAAGTGCCTTTTGGAAGGGGGCAACCAGATTTAATTCTTTTTCTTGAAAATACCGTTCTAAAGTCCTTTTTAATGGTTTAATTGAAATATATTATTTCATTGTTTGACTATGAAATGTGATTCGTGCTGATTGAACGACCCCTCGATGACCATTCGTGCTGATTGAACCCTTGCTTCTAGATTATTCTATAGATAACTAGATTTATATTATACAGACGCCGACATTTTTAACGTCCACTGTCTGTCTATACTGCCCGTCAAACTAATTAACATTTAGCAAAAAATCAATGCTGAGGGACTTTTATTCTGGTTGTGAAAAATCACTGTTAATGCAATTATCACACGCAAATTATTGTGCTTATGTGTGCATAAAACAGCACAGAAGGTTATTTTAAGTTTAATTAGAACATTTTAAACTCGTTTTTGTAAAAAAAGTAGAAAATGTTTTAAGTTTGACTTTCAATATCTAAAAAAAATGATCGCAGTGCTTCTGCTCCGTCAAGTATCTATTTACACTCGATATATAAGAGCTGTCTGTCCTGATTCACCAACGTTAACGTTAGCTGTGTTAGTAAAAAGGCGTCTTCCACACGCGGCACGCATCGCGCCGCACCGCCTTCTCTGATGGCAACTAATTCTCAGCATATCGTATCGATTCACAGAATCGCTTCGTGTACAGATCGCCTATTATGATGATACAATTGGCAAAAATATCAACAAGCATATTCAATTGCGTAATAATAATGAAATAATGACGCAGTACTATTCAAAACCGAAACAATTGGATTGCAAATAGAATTAACCTTGCATTTATTAGCAGTAGTCATTTTCGGTGATCAGTTCACAACACGAGGACATATAATAGTGGTCAATCCCAAAATATGGGTCTCCTGAGTACATACACAACTCTTCTGTGTTTTTTTGTAACGGGTCATCTCTACAACATGGTGAAAGACATTTTGGAAAAGGCTGAGTTAGAAATCTACATACAACAGTCGATCCCGATCACGAACCTGACGTATAAACTACATTACCACATAACGCCTCCTGTTGGCTTTATGAACAAACCAAACGCATTTTTGTTCTACAAAAATGAATACCACCTGTTCTACCAGTTTTACCCCTATGACACCCAGTGGGGACCTTTGCACTGGGGTCACATGGCGAGCACGAACCTGGTTGACTGGAGACTACTTCCAACAGCGTTACGACCTGGACGTGAGCAGTGTTTTTCTGGAAGCGCCGTTAACATTGATGGCATCATGGTTCTTTTCTACACGGCATATGAAGCAAACGATGAACCACCTTTCTACAATGAATCACAGAATGTGGCATACAGTTTTGATGGTGTTAACTTCCAAAAGTATAAACGCAACCCAGTTGCCTTATATCCTCCAAAAGGCAATTACGAGTTACGAGACCCCAAAATATGGAAATACAAAAACTTCTGGTACTGCATCCTTGGAAGCAAGTCTGCAGATTTTAAGGGATCAGCATTGCTATACAAATCTTCGGTCATGACCAGGTGGGAATTTAAAAGCGTTCTAGCAAAGTCGTACGGCGATTTGGGCTACATGTGGGAGAGTCCCGACTTCTTCGAAATTAACGGAAAGTTCATCCTCCTGATTACTCCAAAAGGTATATCTACCAAAGATAGGTACAAGAACACGTACCAGACAGGATATTATATTGGCAGCTTCGATTACGACACATGTAAGTTTATGCCAGAAATTCATTTCCAAGGAATTGATTTTGGTCACGATTTTTACGCCACGCAGACTACCGAGAAAAATGGTAAAAGATACTTGATCGCATGGTTTGGAATGTGGGAGTCTGCTCACCCTGAAGATGTTGAAGGATGGGTAGGAGCTATGACTCTTGTCAGAAAGCTGGACCTAGTTGGAAATCGCCTTTTAATGAAACCTGTTAAAGCGATAACTAAACTAAGGCTAGAAACTGTCAAAGACGGCGTATTTAAACACAATTCTAGCATAGAATTCCAGAAAACTGCTGAAATAATCGTTTCAAATATCAATTTGAAAAAGAAAATTGAACTGGAAATCGTGGGGGCTTATGGTGGTGACAAAATATTAGTGCACTGGAATTCGAATAATAGTAGTAAAATTATTTTGGATAGGTCAGGAGATATCCGACAAGTGGACTGGCACCCACTGGGTAAAATAACCTGGAGGATCTTCTTGGATGCCAGTTCTTTGGAGCTCTTTTGTGGTAAAGGCGAGGTGGTGTTTAGTTCTAGGGTTTATCCTAGCGGCGACTGGCGAGTGATCAATAGAAGTTATCAGGATTTAAACGTGGTGGCCTACACACTGAAGAAATCGAGACCCTACATGTGATAACATACGCAATCTAAGAGTATTCATTTCAAGAAGACCAGGATAATACAGTCATGTATGTGTAAATAATTATTTTTGTTAAGTTGTTGTGTAAAGTAAATGTTGTTTCGTTACCTATACATTGTGTTTCGTGTCATCTTTTATATATTTTTTTTATATATCTCTGACTGACTGTGTCGTGCTACCTCAGTGATTAGGGGCTTCATGCATGAGACTGGTCCGGTTCGATATCGTGCAAATACTATTATGACTATTTCAATTCATATTATTATAAACTTTTTAAGTTCATCTTGTTCAACACTAACAACGATGGAGGAAAACATTGTGACTTAAATTGGACTATTAGTAAATATATGTCTGAAATCGCCAATCCGCCTGAACTGAGCAAGCGTCGTGATCAATTCTCGTGCATTCTCTATATCAGGAGAGGCCTTTGCCGTGCATATAAATGTATAGCATGACTTTAAATTCATACTTTAATATTATAAATGTGAAAGCATCTGTCTGATTCTTTTAGTAGGAAGTTTAAACCCTAAGAAAGGACAAAGGTTCGTTTTTATTCCGCGATTTCGTTTGTGTCCCTAGTAACAGATTTTTGCGCGGACGAAGTCGCAGGCAAAAGCTAATTCGTTATACATCTTTCAGGGGTTGAAAGGTTTTTTCAGATTTCAGAATAACCCCTCAATTAAAGTTGCTTATATTCATGAGTACTTTCCCCCATAAAAGTCATGTTGTAGATATAACGGACTAATATTTCTTTTAGAATTTGCCCACTGAAACTGCAGTACAACTTGGACTCTATACTGAAATAAAATTAGCCTTAAAAACTACTATTACCCTTAACCTAATGCGATAGCCTAGTACAAACACCCACATCATAAAAATACACTACATAACATCTACACAACTTAATCTTTAAATAAATTTACTCTTTATCTGTGTGTATCTAAAGTTTCTATTTAAATGCATCATTACTTACTAAGTTGTTTTGCGATATCAAAATCTGTAACAGAACTTACTTATAAATCTCTAAAACTAGATAATGACCTACATTTCCCAAGAAGGTATGTTATTGTCAAAATTCAGTAGCACCTGTGGCTAAAATTAATGCCGACCCCAATACACAAGATAATTTGGACGAAATCTACCCGTATCTATTCTTATACTGTGTCCGCGGCTTTGTTCACGGGATTTTGAATTCTGTTGGCATTAATTTACGGAAACTTGGAGGTGGGTGGAACTCAGTTTTATAGTAATCCATCTGAAAACAAAGTTACGTAGAAAAATAATTGACTCAGTTATCATCATTACAAACGTGTAATATTATGTATATATATATATATTATATTACCAAAAAAAGTAATTTACATTTTTAAGAATTTTGAGATAATTATCACAAAACCTTTTCGGAGTAATTGATCCCAAATAATCATAACTCACTATGGAGGAACACTTCTCCTCAATTTATAAGCCACAACGTCTAAAGCCTGAGGGCTAAGATTCGTCACTTGCCAGCCTCCGTCAGGATACACCCTCGTGCTGAACACTACCTCGCCTTCACCACAGAACAGCTCCAAAGAAGAGGTGTCCAAAAAGATCCTCCACACTTCAGAACCCAGAGGTAGCCATTCCACTTGTCTAACATCTCCTTCTCGATCTACCACAACTTTACGTTCATCAGGGTTCCATCGTAATGAAACTTTACCTCCACCATTGCTGCCTTTGATTTCCAACTCAATGGCTTGGCTCAAGTCACCGCTCACCAGTAATTCTCCAGTCTGTTCAAATTGTATACCAACATTTTCAGCAAGCTCCCCATCCCACACTGTTTCTTCTCTTAGGCTCGTTATCGCTTCAACAGGCTTCATCAGGACACGGTTATCCACTAAATCCAGTTCTCTGATGATAGTCATGGCTCCTGCCCAACCGTCAACAGCCTCTGGATAGGGTACTTCCCACATTCCAAACCACGATACCAGATACCTCTTTCCATCTTCTTCAGTTGTTTGAGCGGCGTAGAAGTCATGACCAAAGTCGATTTCTTGGAAACTTACTTCAGGCAAAAATTCGAAAGTTTCATAATTGAATGTTCCAATGATGTAACCAGTTTGATGAAGATTCTTGTATCTGTCACCTTGCGGGGCTATCCCTTGGGGAGACATGAGGAGGATGTGTTTACCATTAAGCTCGAAGAAGTCAGGACACTCCCACATATATCCCATTTCACCCGTAGATTCTCCTAGGATACTTAAGAATTCCCAGCTAAACATGTCCAAGGATCGGTAAAGCAGTACTCTGCCTTTTTCATCGTCACTTTTGCTCCCAATCACAACATACCAATAATCACCGTGTTTCCATACTTTAGGATCTCGAAAATCTGGGGATCCATTGGGTGCATATGGCAGTACAGGGTTACCTTCGTACTTCTCGAAGTCTATGCCATCGTCACTGAATGCTAAATACTGAGTTTCATTGTGGAAAGGTTCCACATCAAGTCTTACGTGGCCAGTGTACATTAGGACCAGGGTATCATCTTCGACGACAGCACTACCAGAGAAACATTGTTCCTTTTCAGGCAATAAGGCTGTAGGAAGTTGATTCCAATCCACAAGATTTGGACTCGCCACGTGACCCCAGTGCATAGGGCCCCACTGGCTATCGTAGGGGTAGAATTGGTAGAACAGATGGTATTCTCCTTTGTAGTATGAAAATCCATTGGGGTCGTTCATCCACCCCACAGGAGGCGCTACATGGTAGAGTAGTCTGTACCTAGGGTTGATATCTGCCTTCTTTTCTTCAATATATGCTTCTAATTCTGCTTTCGCGTCGCTTTTTTCAACTGACTTTAGATGAACGGTGGCGACCAAAGTAAGAAATAACACGGAAAACTTTATAAGAGTCATGACTGATTGATATAAATTTCATTTCGTGAGGTAATCTGTTTATATACTTGGGTTTTGATGTTGATAAGATATTTCAAGTGATTTGTTGTTGATATGATAAAATAAGACCCCTAGCACACGGCGTATTTTAAACGCGCATACGACTCGCGTTTCAGGAACGTGCGTTTTCGGCGCCGTAAATGCTGATTGTTGCGTTTGTTTTGATGATGGTTTACGTTTGTATTGATGATGGCTGTAACTGCGCTCATACGCGCAGTATAGACGGATTTCACGATCGCCCTGTGTGCTTAGGTTACAAGGTTGCGTTCAAATCTCGTTTGAAGCGCGTATACGCGCGTCACGTGCGCGTTTAAAATACGCCGTGTGCTAGTGGCCTAACGCACGTCAATGCGTTACGTTTTATCTCGCCTCTGCGACGCTCATGATGCCTGCGACTGAGATGAACCTGTTGCAACTTTGTGCGAAGTTGAGGTCAATGATTTGCATAACATAACAAGCCAATTTTGATTTGCTCAATTAAGAGCGTCTCAATGGAGAGGATATAACAAAATATTTGTATACGTAAGTACTCAGTTACGTATACAAATATTATGTTATCCTCTTGCTCAGTATTTAACATACACGTAGTCATGCAAAGATGCGTATTGCGTAGGCGCATCATTGCATTGCACTCGTCACAAGGAAACAGATAAGAAGTTTCTTAAAGGTATCTGTTATAGCCTAGGTTTTGATTACCATAAACCTGACTAATGGTCATTCTACTAATCATTATGAACACCTTCAACTATGAGGCCAGCACTGAAATCGCGAAAAAAAAATCGGCTGATCCAAACATTTATAATCACATTAGCTTCTGCACACGGCTTCGCCCGCGTTATTAGTATCTTTACTTAAAATAACTATCATCCCAAGGGAACACATTACCGGAATAAATAGTACCCTATGTGCTAATTTTCATTCAAATCTGTTCAACAGTTTACGCGTGATTGAGTTACAAACATCTAAACATGTTCACAAACACTATAATATATAGTAGGATAACTCGATAAAATGTATGGATCAGCTGATTTTCTGTAGGTGAAGCTTAAAAAGGGCTCAACCTTTTCTGTTTATGGTAGACTAGCTGCTGCCCGCGACTTCGCCTGCGTGAACCCAGGTGACTGTCCAGGTGTTCCAGATCTTCAAATTTATTCTCTCAAAAAAAAAAACGAATTTATTTCTTCAGCAGAAAATGCTCATCACGTGGAACAATTTTTGCTATGGTGCCATTTTTGTATCTCTTATAGTTTAGCTGGTCTGTTCTGCATCAGGTATTCAAGTTTCCAAGATAAATTATAGCCTATATGTTGCCCAGACTTTTTGAGCTTATCCCGGACATACATTTGACTTTTCTACCATTTTATTATATGTTTAGATAAAAACTAGTATAACGGATGTAAAATGACGCTTATCGTAGCCAAAACTTACACGTTCTTCCCATCATTGCAATCATTTTATTTATTCTAGAGTATACCTAGGAAGCTTGAAGGTCAAAGTTACAACTTGCTGGCACGTTTTTTACGAAAACCACCACACGTTTTAACATAACATCTCACCTGTAATCTCTAAGGGTTAGGCAAAGGTGTACCCATTAATTCACCTACATTTCGGCAGTTGTTTTTAGGCCCCATGTAATAGGGTGCTTATACAACGTGTAACGGAAACGGTATATACATACCAAGGGCAAGGCTTCTTTGGATGATAACAAACGATACCGATATCGACGACACGACACGACGAAACGATATCTCTACATGTTCGGAAATTATAATCAACAAAGAACACCGCCTGCAGTAGGCTACTATGAGGTACTAGGCGCGCAGAATTACAGAAGATATTTATCGTGATTTTAGGCAAGTAACGTGGAAAGTTTTTGACCCACGTAGTGCGGTTTGACACGTTTGTTATGATTTGAATTTAAGAAACATATGAAACGAAAATTTGGTTTCAATTCTTAGAGTATATTATATTGAGCTGAAACCCTTGCCATATCGTTGGTTATCATATAAAGAAGCCTTACTCTTTGTATGTATATACCCTTTCCGTTACACCCTGTATAATACTTACCAACAACTTTACCTTTCCCATAATATTTCATTGGGCCAGAGCGTTTAACCAAAGCACCCGTCCTTGCTTCCTAAACAAAGCAGCTACGACCGCTTCTCTTGTTTCTACTTACCTCTACGGAGGGTTCTCATATGTATATACGTGACCGGTGATGAGTCGTAACGGCACAACTGACCCTAAGTTCCGACTCTATTTTTCAGTATATTTTCAGGAAAAACCTCAGGTTAACAAAGGTGAATTTGAATAATGCAAAAATAACAAGACATTTGTAAGTATATTATAAGACATTTAAATACAATATTAATTGTTTACTGAATAAATGAAATGAAATATATGTTCAAAAACAAAAAAGAATTGACAAGTAAAATGTTTTGATACGGTTCCAATAACCCAAATGAACAACTTAGAAAATATATAAATGTATTGCAAGCACATATTAAATATAAAAGTAAATATACAAGATTTGGACAGAAATAAACACCAATTTTTATACAAAGAAACTTATTTAAACAATAACAAGATTTTAGATCCAAAAATCAAAAATAGATTAGTAAAGACAAAGGGTATTTACGATGAAAAAACGCTTTGAACTATATTACAGTAATTTTCTCATTTAAACACAAACGTTATTACCATTTGTCCATTTAAACAGAAAGAAACAATTTATTCAGGGACACTTCTCTTTAACGGGTACGCTGTAACATTTACGCTTGAGGAGCCTGAATTGGTTACCCGCCACATCCCACTAGGATACACTCTGGAACTAAACACAACTTCACCGTCACCACAGAACACTTCTATCGAACTAGCATCCAAGAAGATTCTCAAAGATTCAGAAGCAACTGGAACCCATACTCCTTGCCGAATGTCTGTTGCATTATTCCTGTCTAAAGAAATTTTTCTAGTAACCGCATTCCATGCCAAAGTAACCAGCTTATCGTCATTACTACCTTTAATGCTCAAACTAACATCTTGGGCCAAATTAAAACTAACAATTAGTTCGCCTGTTTGATTCAATGTCTCAATATTTCCATTTGCTGCCAAGGCTCCGCTAAAAACAGCTGCTCCTCTCAGACTGGTGATCGCATCCACTGGTTTCATCAAGATGCGGTCTCCCCTTAATGTCAACTCTCTGACGATGGTCATAGATCCTGCCCAGCCATCAGCACGCTCCGGAAATTTACCATCCCATGATCCCATCCAAGCGATTAAATACCTCTTGCCGTCTTTCTCCATTGTCTGGGTTGCGTAAAAATCATGGCCATAATCAATTTCCTGGAAAGGTACAGTTTGAACAAACTTGCCTGTTGAATAATCGAAGCTTCCAATTATATATCCTGACTGAAACTGGTTTTTGTACCTGTCACCAGCTGTCTTGTTTGCTTCAGGAATACCTTGAGGAGACATGAGTAAGACATAGCTCCCGTTCAACTCGAAAAAGTCTGGACACTCCCACATGTAACCCAAATCACCATTAGATTCACCCACTACACTCACATACTCCCAGTATCCCATATCCAATGACTTGTACAGCAGTACTCTACCCCTCTCACCGTTTTTGTTACCCATGACGACATAATAATAGTTTTCATGTTTCCATACTTTAGGATCCCGGAAATCTGGAGAACTGTTGGGCGCGAATGATATAACTGGATTCTTTTTCTTGTATTTGTTGAACACGACACCGTCGTTGCTGAAAGCTAAGTACTGCGTCTCGTTGGTAGAACCATCAGCATTTGTTTTATGAGCAGTGTACATTAGAACCAACGTCCCGTCTACTTCAATCGCGCTGCCCGAGAAACACTGTTCCTCCTCGGGTACTAATGCAATTCGTTTTTGTGTCCACTCCACCAGGTCCTTGCTTACCACATGTCCCCAGTGAATGTTACCCGTGGACGTGTCGTAAGGGTAAAACTGATAAAACAGATGATAATTATCTTTGAAGAAAGAAAATCCGTTAGGGTCATTCATCCAACCGACTGGTGGAGCTACATGATAGTGCAATCGATACCTGCTGTTGATGTATGTTCTGTTGAGGCTTATGTATGCTTCCACATTATTCTTGGCAGCAATTTCTTCTGCAGTCTCTTTCAGGTCACACGTCAGAACAGTCACGAACACACTTAGGAGCACCACGTATAACTTTAGCACCTCCATGTTTGATTAGTAGGAGATTGTGGTGTGAATAACATTTATATACCAGTAATGCAATTCTAAGTGCTGATTACATGTCGAGTGCGATGTGTGGAGTGGTTTATTTTTAATTACCTATGTGTGTTACCTATGTCGTGATGGCCCGCCCATAGGTTAAATCACCCGTCTCTCATGCATGAGGTTGCGGGTTCAATAACGGGCAAGTACCAATGTGACTGCAATATAATGTAAAAAGAACATGTGCGTAATATGCGTAATATGCTACATTATGACTCTTAAAGCGGTGCCAGACTTTTAACGCCTCACAGATAAAAGAAAACAGATTTTTAACATAGTCAACCAAGAGATTTTATGTGTTGCTGTGCCCTACAAGGGGTCCATAACTGTACATTAGCTGTAAGCCTTATGTAACATCTGTTATACACATGAAATGCAAATAAAATGCAAATAAATGAATATAAATATGAGATATTCAGAATAAAATGTATATTGTGTCTAGCATGTGTCAACTCAGACACAATGTTAAAATTGTCTTCATGTTTGAAAGCCAGTCTTGCAATTTAAACAACAAACGCTTGCATTTATATTAAAGCGAAATATCATACAAGCATGAACAGAATGTGGAGTGGATGGCGGTATGCGATGCGATGCAAGCGCAATTCAAATATTTAGATTATCTATTTAAAATATACCTAACAATAATAACATGTTTTTTACAGAAAAAAATGATCATATAAAATATAAGGGGGGCTATCGGATTCAAGCCTCCAAAGAATTTGAGTTCTTTCCTGATAAATTTCAAAGTTAACTTGATACTATTCTAATTAAACTTTTTTGCAAATATGACCTTCTAATGTGCAATAGTCAATTGTCAGTTTTTTATAGTATTTACTTGGTTCTCTATTGGGTCACCTAACTTTTTTTTCCATAACTTAAAGTGCCATAACTTTTTTTGTCCTAATCATCATTTGTCCGAATGATAACTTACCCGAACTTAATACCACATAATATCAAATGCCATAAAATTGAAATCGCTAAATATAATATGTCCTAAATCCGTTTGTCATAAATATTACAATCAATAATATTCAAAAGACATAAAACCGTTTTCAATAAAAGTTATAAGTCCTAAATTCAAATTAATATTCTTAGAACAAATTTTTATAACTTAGCTTTTGCTATGAACTTCTCTCAGGCGTCAGGCAAGCAAGCATGCAGCATGCAAACAAGCATGCAGCATGCAAGCAAGCATGCAGCATGCAAGCAAGCATGCAGCATGCAAGCAAGCACGCATCATGCAAGCAAGCATGCAACATGCAGCAGGCATGGTTTCTGTCACGGCTCCGGTGCTGCGGGGCTCCGGCAGTCCCACGCGAGTTTATCGTCGCAGATGGATTTAACGCTCACCACCGCAGCCTCGGCTTGCCAGCCGCAGCCTCAGCCGCGGCGGCGAGTGTTACAACCACCTGCTCCTCAACTCGCGGGCCGCCTCGCCCCTCCGCGCCTACGCGATTTTAAATTACACTCTAGGGGTAGGGCAGACAAGACTGCGTGGAGTCGAATTTACAGCGATTCGTTTTTGTCACTAAATCCTAATTTTTAGCAAATGTTTTAGGACTAAAAAAATTATTATAAATGAACATTCGGAATAATACACATTATTTAACACAATACTTAGGACATATGACTTTAGGTCATGTAAAATTAGGAGATTCAATTATTATAGTACTCGATATTATGACAGAATACTTTTATAACTAAAGATAATTATGTTAAACAAAATTTCGGGATTTTGAACATTATGGTTACTGAAGTTTATAGCAAACGTGTTATGGATAATGATTTTCGGACAAACAATTTTAGGAGAAGTAAGGGAGTACCTATTTACTTTGCTTAAAACCTATCCTCAGCGACGACAGGTTCCTCCCAAACGGCCAATCCAGGACTTGCCACTGATAACAGCCAGAGTAATACACACTCGGTAAAAATTTCAAGTGTTTATCTATCAAAAGATACAGCCCTGTGACAGACGGACAGACACTCAGTGGAGACTTAGAGTCCCATTTGGCACCCTAAGGCTTCGTTCACACGGCATTGTCCTGCACGTTTTTTTGTAATCGTTTTTTTAACGTATAGTCAACCGGATGTTCATATGGTAAATTTTCATTCGTGTAAAAACGCATAGCCGCAGTTTCCACAAGGAGACAAAGCTATACTATATGCCACTGCGAACCGAATACGTCAAAGTTCATTCGATTTGCTTGACAAGTCCGTTGAGTATGCGTTTAAACGTATAAGCGGTACACGTTTTTTTTGCAGTGCAATCGACGTATGAATGGATCTATGTACGTTGTATGGTCACTATTTATACGTTAAGACGTATACTGCAAAAAAACGTGCAGGACAATGCCGTGTGAATGAAGCCTAAAGTGAATCTCAAGTAATCACGGTTACGATTAGACATCACTTTTACTTTATATTAGAAATCCCGATTTCGCAATCATTTGAAAATAAATAAACTATAGATTCTGAAATGGTCACAACAAAACGTAAAATAAATGACCCGATTAGTTCCCAATCGCATTGGTTCCCAATCATTTGAGAATGCTTTGTCCCAAAACGATCTATTTCCATTGGAAATGCGACATTTTCGGATAACGACAAATTGCTGGTCCGTCCCGTCGAGTTAATTAAAACTTTCAATATCAATAAAATAAGTTATTTTATTCTTAACTAGGTTTTTGAACTTTCAACTGAAAAGGATCTTTAAGGATCTGAGTGTCGTGATGGCCTAGCGGTTAAGGCGCCCGCCTCTCACGCATGAGGGTGTGGGTTCGAATCCGGGCAAGTACCAATGTGACTTTTTCAAGTCATATGTACTTTCTAAAGTTTATCTTAGACATTACTGACATCATTCCGTGCCTCGGAAAGCACGTTAAGCTTTGGTCGTTGGTCCCGGCTGTCATACGTGGATCTTTGACAGTCGTTACGAGTCGTCAGATGCTTGAAAGTCTGACAACCAGTCTTACCTAGGGGTATCGTATTACCCAGTTACTGGGTTGTGGAGGTCAGATAGGCAGTCGCTCCATGTAAAATACTGGTACTCAGCTGCATCCGGTTAGACTGGTAGCCGACCCCAACATAGTTGGGAAAAGGCTAGGCAGATGATGAACTGATAAGGATATTTGGTCAAGTTCATCAAGTAGGATGATTCTGTGATAGTGATTAATATTCTAGAGTCATGATAGTACTGCTAATATTTTAAAATAAAGACATAATATATCGTATACACTATGTAACAAAAACCCTGTCAGATCAGTGTTGCCGTTGATCAGTTTTTATGTTTTATTTTAATTTAGTTACTTCTTCTTTCTTCTTTTTTTTTCACTGGGGAAAAATAATAATCTCAAATCCATTAAATGGTTACGTATAATTATGTGTACGCAGTACGATGCCGAATAATACCCTTAAGGATCGGACAGGGTTTTTGTTACAGGCTGTATAATCCGACGACCATTAATAGGTGTAAAAAGATACTTACGAAGCTGAAAATTGCATGGTTTTCCGTTTAATGCAATATTTTTTTTAGCATTGGTACCATTTTGTGACCTTACCGGAGAGCATTATGGGTATTGAGATAATGAAAGACAAAGTTTTAGATAAATTATTAACGGATAGTGTTCATGTGAATAGTTCCTTTTAACATGAGACTGATACCAAATAACGAAAACAGTCAAGTGTCACAGATGGTGCAGGCATGCCCCGAATTCATAACTTAGTTACCCTAGTAACTTTGAGAAATACATTACAATACACAAGTTTATTAATTTGTAATAAATTGATACATTAATATAGAAATTGTTATTTAATTACAGCATAAGAGACTGCCAAACAGTAAACCCTATCTTTCCATTTCATCGTAGTTGCCATCTTATATAATATATTATTTAAGATTTATTTTTCTTTTTGGCGTGCTTTTATGACGAGATGTATGAAGGTAGATGAGGCGAAAGATGTATGTAAGGATCGTAGCAGGTGGCGTTCTGTGGTTTCTGCCTACCCGCATGGGAAAAAGGCGTGAGTTTATGTGTACCTATGTTTTATTTTTTTATTTAAATATGTAACTAAACAATATACTTATTTTCTCCTTCAACACATTCTTTTAAAAGTTTTTGAACATTATATGTATAATGTCGTCTTACAAGAAAGAGACTTTTTAATATACCTTCAACCGTTTTGTGCAACGTCTTTTTTAATGAACTTAAAATGATAATGACTCATTTACTAAAAGCACCGGAAAATTATGGATGGATGTTTGTTACTCAATTACGATACGCGCACGAGACAACTACGCCTACGAACCATGTGCGAAAAGCCTTACTCTCGGGCCTGTCTCTGTTCGGGCCACGGACTGCCCCCAAGTCCGCCGCCCGCAGGCCCAATACCTCACAAAATGTTGATGAATCAGGACTGTGCTGGAACGACCAATAATCAGCCACTTCACATACCGGTCAATAACGAGAATGATTCAACTTACATAAGCAGTTAGGTACTATCACGAGGGGAAATACTGGTGTGCGCTATCTAAGTGAGTGACTACTGACTCACCCCGGCCTCGAAGTCAGAAGTCTAAGTCAAAGTATTTATTTCAATTTTTTGAACCATTTACAGGCACTTTTGAATTATCAAGGAGTCGGTCAATTAGTCAGAAAGTTGAAGCTAGTTGCTCGTTCGATTGAACAATTGAATTCCAATGTATAGGTACTCCATGTCGTTATTTGAATGTGTACAACCATCAAACATTATCTAATGTTCGTACCAAAAGACCAAAAACAAAAAACAATTCTAAAACAACTTAATAATAATAAATTCAGAACTAAAATAATACATATAATTCATAGATTAAGTTTTTGTCGTACTAAATAAATTATTTATTTAAAAAATGTTTAAAAATATTGTCGTATAATAAGCTCCTGTTATTTTACGATAAATATTAAGCAATATTATTTTTACAAACTTTTTTTTATCTGTCGTTGTTCGCGTGGACATCAAATTCAAGTCAAGTCCGTTCTTACCTGATATCTCTTATCTGTAAACCCTAAATCAATCAAAGAACAAACATTACATAGCCTAGAGATTCTTCGAGATGCTATGAGGTATTATACACTACACAGTGTAATCACTCCAAAGGCGTGGGAACGCGCGCGTTCCGTACGGTTAATGGTTAAAAAAAGATGCACGGTAAAAGTTTAATAGTTTTGTTTGTATACAAATATAACTAAATTAAATTACAACTGATGGTGTGTTATTTTAGTAACTCAATATTCTATTGAGATGATCAGGGTCATGCGCTTATTAAATAAAAGAAATAAAAGAAAAACTATTTATTCACGCGAAAATAACGCACAAAACATAAAAGAAAAATTTAACACAAAATCAAATAAAAATAAAAGTTTTTAAACAAGCTGATATTAAATCTAAAAAACGTTTCTGGAAAACTGTTTGTTATCATAAGTACCTACAATCATGTGTTTAAGTATTGGTCACTAATTACCAAAATTCTAATACCTACAGAGAAAAGTCGTTATGCCACGAAAAAGGAAATAAGGAAACCTTGAATTTCAAAGTCAACTCTTCAATACTGAAGTGGTTTGGTTCTTATCTATTTATGCACGATAGAAACGTTCAAGTTTGATAGATACCGCGTTTATTTCAAGTTCATAGGTACTTAGATATGGCAAGTCACTGCGATTTACTCGTGCGCAATATTATGTCAAGGTTATTTTTTTGTCACAATTTTGTTTAAAATATTTTGATAGGTAGAATTCTGAAAATGATGCTTCCAAGTCTCGCATGAGGTTATTCAGTTATTCGATCCAGGATTTTCTGACTGGCGCCTAGATTAGTGCATGGTTGTTGGAAAGACTCGTTTCGAAAAATACATACATACATACATAAACTCACGCCTTTTTCCCATGGGGGTAGGCAGAAACCACAGAACGCCACCTGTTTAGGTTTTGTTTCGAAAAATAGAAAGAAAAAAAAATGTTTATTGACGCAGATCGTGCGCAAACAAAAATAAAGTTTATTAAATAACATAACATCACACAAGTTAATTGTTGGTTGGTGCTGCGATCACAGATGAGCCCTTCTGCCAGCTACCACTAACAACTCGTAACCAAAACGATTCGTTTTAGTTATAACGCATTTTTTCGTACCAAGCATTAATAATAATAAAATAATAATAAAAACGTATATTAAACAAAATTAAATATAACAATTGTGAACATAGTTGGTTAGCCACAAAGCAATGCTTGTGGCACAGAGTAAGATGTTTAGGTTTTGTTTAGTTATGTAAGATGATTAGATAACGTCTAGAAAATATATCAGATATCTAGACAAGTAGGTCAAAAGGTAGGAAAACTTCACTAATAATATGAAGAGGGAAAATTATTTGATTGTTCGAAATAATCTCGGCAAATAGGTAGGTACTAGTCCGATTAAAAAAAATATTTTACTGATAAAAAGCTTCACTATTGCCGAGTTTCATTAAGCTTTTTTTTAATGGTATACTTGTCTTCCATGCAGAAAAAGCCAGTAAAATATAATGTTTATTCCTAAAACATCATAAATTATACACAAATTCTTTTAATGAAATGAAGGAAAAATAAGATCAGGAAGACTTTATTTAATTACAACTCAAAATCCTTTCAGGAAGAATTGTATAAAAAGATGAAAGACCACCACTTGGCGTCTGTTCCCTTCTAACAAATTAGCTCTGAATGTAATTAATTACTAGAAATTTAACGTAGCGAATATAATTGCCGGGCCCTGTAATTTGAGGTCTTCCGACTACGCCCGACACTCAGACTGATATCCTTACATTCTTCTGGGAAATCATTCTGAATTTTGAACATGTACACCTGAGATAAATTGAGAGGAAGTTTTTAATTATTCAAGTGTAGGTAGTAAGGTAAATCTATCGTCATTGTCCTTTCCTCGTTACAATTTATTTGGGTTCGGACCAGCATACGGTGTGTAAAAAGATACATCAAACAATATTGCTAGGAAATGACTTATTTTTATGGTGTGAAAAATCTCAGGGGGCCCATCTTTTAAAACAGTATTATTTTAATATACCTATTTTGGCTTGCGCACTGTTGGATTATCGACGGTCGGTTCAGCGCCGAGAGTTGAAAATCCAACAACAGAAATTATAAAGTAATATTAAAATGGCACTGTTTAAAGAGATGGTGGTAGGTTTATGGCAGCACACAAAGCAACACGAGCAAAATATCGTGCATGCACTGTTGTACGCACCTAATAAACAACAGTGTAGAGATCGTAGCGATAGATTATTTAACATACAAAACATACTATCGTAAAAAAAAGAATTAAAAAAAGTTGGACTTTTGACCATACTTTCATTAAGGTACAGTCAGCAACAAAAGTCGATTAACAATGTTACTTTTTTATATCATTTAAACAGACACTAAACACATAATGTACTGGCTTTCAGAATTTCAGGCAATAGCTAAGGGTTTAGTTTATCTTAATTTTATATTCATTGCGTTTTACTTTAAATATTATACTTAACTAGCTGTCCGCCGCGGTTACACCCGCGTCTTTGGTTACTGCTCCGCTCCCGTAGGTTTTAGCGTGATGGTATATAGCCTTCCTCGATAACTAATCTATCTAACACTGAAAGAATTTTTCAAATCGGACCAGTAGTTCCAGAGATTAGCGCTTTCAAACAAACAAACAAACAAACAAACACTGCAGCTTTATAATATTAGTATAGAAGTATAGATAATTAGGATTTAAAAATCATAAATGTTAACTGTCAACGACTTTTGTTGCTGACTGTACCTACTCAACAATGAGACCACGATGACATCTCAGGTGACTAAAACAAAGACTGTCTTTTAAAAAGGCTTTTGAAAAAGTTGAGCTTCCACTTAAGAATTATCAGTCATAACCTTCTCCTCCCTAGAACCTTGGTGAAATGTTGTTCTATTATTCCACTTGGCTATTTCAAACAGTGTCACTAACGAGATAACACCCGGATATTTTTACAATGTAGGTACCTAATAACAATGAACTTAATTTGATTAGGTACGATAAAAAAAATCGGCTAATTATGTGATGGTAAATAATAGATAACATTGACGTAATTATTGAAGATATTTATGGAAAAAAACGGCGACCTTTTGAACTGAAATACTCAGAATGTGTTTAAAATACTGTAATGTTATACACAAAAAAATGAAATTATGTTACATTACCTATTCTTTTTATTATATAATTAAATAAATGAATGAATTAGTATATATTATTATAGGATCAAATAAATGAATGATTTAATTAATATGTAAATAAATAAACCATAATATGCATGTAAGTAACTTTTAATTAGGTAGTAAGTATTATTTTATTTTATTTATAGTAAAAAATAAAATGATGTTATTTTCGTCTTTTAATTTTTTTTAAGTAATTATTGTTAATTCAAGAAATAAAAGGCTTTTTTTTTTATTTAATGTTATACACACATCTACATCTTAGTGGTATCTAATTTGCAATGACGAGAAATCCTTATTTATTTATTATTTATTTATACCAGCTTACACTATCATTACAGATTTGACCCTGAACTGAAACATATCAATATACCTATACGGTAAAACGGGGTGAATAGAAAGGCGGGGGTGAATCGAGACGGAACTTTTAAAGGGATTTTAACGTTATTATAATAATTATAGTTTGTTGACAAAAAAGACTACTGTTTTTACTGAATTATAATTTACATATTGGTCTCCTCGTTGGCGACAAACTTTATTAGTTTAACGTTAAAATCCCTTTTATATACTTACAATAACAGAAAATACAAGTAAAACATTATTAAATATAGCTTATAGCTCAATCCCTACCGGCTTTTCTTTTGGAAGTTCGGAACAACAGCTACTGATGCCTAATTTTCTTTATCCAGGATAACGTAGGTCCCCATCAGCGTCAGAATTTCAGAATCAGAAGTACAAAACAAAGAAATGACCTTTTCGTACCACTTGCTCAAAAAAGTGACATTCTATGCCACAAAAAGCGAACATAACAATAGTCATTTTTAATCTGTTAAAAACAGGGAAAGAAAATTGTACTGAATTTCATTCATCCTCTAGGGAGAGAATGTGATTTAAATTTGGAATACTTACCGATATTAATTATACTGCACTACATCTGTGTTTACACCATTGAGTTTGTATATAAAGCATTAAGTAGGTATACATCTTTTTGTAAAAGGAATACGCATTTATTATGCAGTTATGATTATTAAATAAAATTACGAAAACCGACGAGGCCGTATGAGCTTAATGCGTTTGCTTTTCCGACAAAAAATATTAGTCTAGGAATTTGCCGCGTTTTTGTTTTCTTCAAATACATAAACGTTAAGTTTATTTTCATTTATTTTTATAAATAACTTAATGTTCTAAAATGCATAAGTATCTCATATTATTATTGTGTTAATTTTTTCGCAAATGGTACGAAAAGTAGAGTATTTTCCTCGGTGATAAAGCTGTCTTAGTCTTGGGTGAACTTAAATCCCTCGCTACACTTAGGACTCGCCTTAAATCCCTCGCTTCGCTCGTGATTTAAGTTTTTATCACCCTCGCTACGCTCGGGAAAAAAACCTCGAGTCCTTAGTTACGCTCGCGATTTAAATCGTCACCCGCGACAGAAGACACTGCTTTATCCCCTTGGTTAATAATCTACTATTTCATCTTCATAATACATCACTACATAGTATAAAACAAAGTCTTAAAACCGCAACGGATTTTAATGCGGTTTTTGAAGTGAAAACTTCTTTAGCGGCGTTGAGCACTTTTTCTGTAATGGGTATAAAATCTTAAACTCGCGTCAGGACACGTGCGCGTCAGGACACGTGACCTGATCGAAAAAGCGTAAGACGGATGGAGAGTAGACAGCTATCCCCTCTCTACGGCGCGGCGAAAATGTATGCCTGGGCCTACTGTTTCGTTTAGACAGCGCAGGGCGCTTGCGCGAATGTTCGTGTATGTTAAACGTAAACGTTAATAATCAAGTTTTCACTTCTGCCGGCACTCCCGGAGTGCAACTCGTTTTTTTTTTAAATAAATTGAGTGATTCAAGAGGCAGGTTTATATGTATAATATATGCATAATATAGTAGAGAAACACTGATACTTTTAAAGGTTTCTAATGTGGTGTCGTAAATGTACCTAATATAATATTTAGTATCAGTATTGCACCCGTGCGGAACCGGGGCGGGTCGTTAGTATTACAATAGATTGAGTGTCAACAACTTAGTCTCAGTACCTATCTTTATTTTAAAGTCAACAACGTGTCGTTTGAAAAAAGTATTTACGGTGCGTTCACTCCGCCCTCTTGCTAGGCCCTCATTTAAAACGCCAGCCCTTCACCAGGTTATACAGCTGAATACTTCTGACCGTTTTTTAGAGGCCCATTTGTCCCATTTAGTATGTCAGCTCTTCAAAATGATAATAAATACTTATACTTCTGCGTGCTTCGAATTTGCTGCCAGAGAACCGATGTAATTTGATAGACTTCCATTCATTCATCATTTTCGGTCATTGGGAAATGGGTCCAGGTTAAAACATATCATTAGGTATGCTTGCTTGCTTATTCCATTACCGCGCACGAAAAAAAAGGTCGATTGGGTGTGTCGCTAACAGAATACGCTACCCTACTAGGCGTTTTAGTGTTTAAGAAATTACTGCCTATGTTTATTTCGTGTCATTGCTTAATTTGTAGTAGGTACTACTTTTTACAGTACTTATGTTATTGGTATTTATTATAGATACGTTTTATAACATTCGAAACTATCTTTTGGAAGGGACTACTAAATTCATTTCAGTCTAATTGAAATATGATTTTATTTTGACATTGACTTTGATTGATTTGATTCTGAAAACAATTCAAGATCGGTTCAGCGGTTCAATCGTGAAAGCGTAACAGACACACAGACAGACAGAATTACTATCGGATTTGTAATATTATAGTGTTTGGAATATTAATTATCTGTAAATCTAACTGATTTATATTATACAAGCGATTAGCAGATTTCCGCACGGATTGTTTCGGGTCTTGTTGTTTGTTAAAGTTTTATTTTTAAGCTTCTCTAGAAAGTTCTTCTGTATCGTGGATGCATCACAAACAACCCAAATAATTTAGTAAACGCACCCACGATACGGGAAAATTTTAGGGACAAAACAAAATATGATACTCGTAATTATCATTTTAAGGTCATTGAATAAAACACGTGTATAAATAACAATATTAATTAATTTTATTACAAATACGCATTACACAACTTCTTAGATCCAACTGTTTTGCAATCCGTACTTATCACATAGGATAAGCCTGACCATCCTCCAACGAAATGAGGTCAGGCGTCTACCAAGAAAATGATAGTAAACAATTGCAAATTAATCTATATTTATCACAGGCTTATCAATACTTACTTAGTATTAAATGCACAGCCGGAAGTAACATGGCATTCGTGTCTTCCTGTTTTTACCCTTGAGTGGTCAAAGATACGCGTGGCCTAGATCTGACATCGACTTGACCTATGTTTTACCCTTCACTGTTTTACAATTATTGGTAGGCGCGCAGGCAGAGCCGGCCTTAACTATGTAGGCGCCCCGGGCGAGTGCTTCGTTAGGCGCCTTTTATTATTTTATATTATACAAAAAAAAAAACTTATTTGAATATTTTTTAATCAATTGGAGAATAACACAAAGCAACAAATATTTATTTATTAATATTTTTTAGTTTAAATAAACCAAATTATTGGACTATCTTGCGCAAAGCCCCCTAGGCCCCGGGGCTTTAGGAAACCGCCCGGTTTGCCCTCCCCCCCAAAAGCCGTTTCTGCACACAGGTGCTTGACGGACAGTGGGACCTGACACCTGCACCTAAGATATTAAGTCCCTACAATTTCATCATCAATGATACTACTTAAATAGAAACACAGTTTTGATATTTCGTGTATTTTGATAAATATGTTTGGTTGTACTTAGTACTTTCTCTTCCACCAGCCTTTTATAATAGGCTCTGCTACTTCCCATCGTCATATGGTCCTTCGCTGACTCTCGTTCATATAGTGGAAACATCTTTTAACACTTTTGTTAACGAACAAAATCAGTAGTAGTTTTCAGGATAGCAAACCCATTGAGATATGAGTATGCAATATATCAATAGGTGAACCTAAAAACAGTATAATCTGTCATATGTGAGTCCAAAGAGTTTAGCACTTCATCGTTTAGCAGTTTGGGAGCGTCAATAGCCCACAGGTAGTCCAAATGGTTGAACTTCTCGTCAGGAACTAGAAACATCTCAGGTTTTGAAGGCAGCTTACTATAAAGTTGCCTCACATCCTTCTCACTGGACAGCAAGTCATTTTTAGACCAGAACAACTTGATAGGAACAGTAACCTTACTTAAGTCGTACTCCGGAGGTGAACCAGCTCCATAGATCCTCCAATTGTTCAAATATCCATAATCAAACTGCTGGAATTTCCCCGAAAGTATTTCTTGTGAGAAGTGAACAGCTGTCTTCCAGGATGTTCCTGTACCCAAATGTGCTAGGAAAACTGGCAGGAGGGTCTTGTTAAACTGTCTCTCGTTAAAGCCGCACAAGTAGAAAACAATATTCTTGCAAATTAAGGAATCCATGTTTTCTCCATTACATGTGCTTGAAATCTTGCCGAGCGCTGAATTTTTTGGTATGAATTCATACGTCCCCTGTAATTCGTCTAAGTATGCTAAATTACTGGCAATAGGTGCCATAGACTTCAATGGCGACTTCATATCTGATAAATACACGACAGGAGCTAACGCGAAGCCAGCTGTCAAAATGTCGTTATATTCAGGCTTCAATGTAAGCATGGCGAAGAGAATAGTTGTTCCCATTGAATGTCCAATGTATGTTATCTTAGTATCTGTACCTTTAGTCTCCAAAATGTAGTCTATGACCGCAGGAACATCGTGCAAAGCTACTTCATGCCAAGAGAAGTCCCAGTAAGCTTTTGAGTTTGATTTATACCAAACATGGTCTTTGGAATACCTGTTTCCTCTTATGTTGGACATCCATACGTCATAGCCAGCATCAGCCAAGACGTAAGCAAGTCCTTTTCCAGGGCCATTCATGATCCAGTCAGCAGAGCTTGCAAATAAGCCATGTTGGAGGAGAACCGTCTTCGATGACACTTCGTTTCCATGTCTGGAGCGAGGTATCCTGTGTATGTTGAGAACGTACCCTTGAGATACGACGGTGTGCGTCTCACATTGATATCCATTTCTTGTGATTATCCCAGGCACTGATAAAACAACGTCAGGATTTTCCAGCAGCGAGTTAGTATCGACAGTAGGATTGTAAGACAGTGGATCTACGAGGTTCCTTCCACTCTCCTGAATATCATCCACATAACTGTTTAAATTCTTCTTGATAATCTGCTGCTGTTCTTCAACAAAGTTTTCGACAGAGTCCTTCATGTTGACGGCATCGTTGTAGAAGGTCTTCACATTGTCACTTTGTTCTTTGAAAAAGGTCTTGAAAGACGGAACGAAGGACCACGTTTCTGGTGCAACCGCGGTTAGACTTAGGACCAGAAAAATTAAGACGCGCATTGTGATGAGGTTTAGTCGAGACTGTGCGCGAGACGAAGTAGCATCAATAATATACTAAGAGTACGCGACTGACCCCGGAGATGAGGTTAAAACGTCACACGATAACATTTTATTGTCTGTTATTAAAAAAATACCCGTGTCATTTTATCTACAATTGCTTATTTCGCACGAACTGTTATTGTAAAATGTTTTTAATTAAGATAAGTTTTACAGGGTTAGGTATTCAGATATGATAAATGCGTCACCACTTTGGGTAGAGTTAAAATTTGTAGTCGCTAATTACTTCGGAGAATTTAAATTCTCAAAGCCTGATTTGAAGACTGCAGAACCTAGTTTATTTCTCGCATACATAATGTAAGTACCATCGCTGTGGCAGACAACGCAGTTTCACAAACACGGTTTCGGTTTAAAGTTACCTTACTTAGTTAGTTAGTTACTTTAGGAAGTTAATAAGCAACGCCGAGACAAGTGAGGGAAGAATAATGAACAGCCGGTTTATTATGTAAAATACTCGTATCTTAGTGAAATGAGTGAGGTGAGTTGTCACCCCGAAAGAAAGAAAGAAATAAGACAAAAATGTTTATTGACACAGTAGACCATGTGCACACAAACAAAAAGCCAAAATAAGAAAAAAAAACATTATTGTGTGCCCCACAGCTGTGCCAAACAGGCCCAGTTCAGCATAAAATGCCAGACCACTTATGCCTGACGCTGGTTTTCAGCTCTACCTCTGTGTGTGACGTATTACGCATGTAAACCAGTTTTATTAACCCGCTGATTGCTAGGATTTGTCGGCTTAGGAATATCAAGAAAACTTAACCTAAATTCACTAAGAAAGATATTTATAGAGTAGCATTGCTAGCCAGACAATTTTTAATGATTTTTAAGAGATAGGTCTTAGAGGGCAATAAACAAAGAGGGAGTTTATGAAAGCTGTACCTATTCCGCGAATTTTAATTAAGGAATGATTGTTGTGTTCTTATCATTTTTTTTTATGTACTGTTTATTTTTTTTTTAAACTTTGTTCCGCACTAATAATATTTCTAGGTGTACGTGTTTACAAACATATTTTTTAACTTACGTACACGGAGTCACGAACTTTCAAACCCTGAACGATTGCTCAGCCACTGCGCCAACAGTGCTAACCGTGTGTAACGATACTTAAATTAAGGTACCAAGTGTAAATTTTACAGATTATACGCTATTACCTTCAGTCAGGCAGTCGCTCCGTGTAAAATACTGGTATTCAGCTGCATTCGCTTAGACTGGAAGCCGACCCCAACCTAATTGGGAAAAGGCTAGGCAGATGATGATGACGCTATTACCATAGGACTGTTTGAAAACCCTAAGCATTATTTTTTCGACGTAAATAACCCTTGCCTTGAAAACAGAACGGAAATACTTAAGTGAGACTGGCAGCTGTAATTAATAAACAACGAAACACTTAACTGAATACGCGATCAAAGGAAGGTACTTCTTAACAATCGCTAATAAGTACAACTCATCCTTAGATCTTTATTATAGTGGAAAATTCGTGATAAATTGCATCACATACTCTGTGGTTTTAACTAATTGAAAGGGAACGGAACAGTAATTAAGATGCGATGAGTTCAGGAAATACGTGTTCTCTCAACCACCTACACAAATGTTGGAATTTGCTACAAATTGTGCGTAAAATTGCGATGATTTTGTTTACGCGATCTAGATAGAATGTATCTGTAGTTCCAGTCAGGTTTTTAAGTCATAATTGAAATTAAAAAAACAAGTTTATTTTTTCTTTTTAGAACCGCCCTACACTAGGATTTTTTCCTGTTTCTTGGGTGCGTTTACAAACATAAAGACACATACTTAAAACCTTCATTTAAATTGTTTTTATTCGTACAGGGCGTTCTATGGTTTCTGCTTACCCCCATGGGAAAAAGGCGTGAGTTTATTATGTAAACTGCCCACAAGATGACAAGCCAATTTGCATGTCAATGCAATATGACCATGTCATAGAGCTGGTCTGATGGTGGAGTCGGAAAATGGCATAGCGCGACAGGCCGACAGCTGAACATGAATCTTGGGTTCGATTTCCAGGTCGATTTTTCCCATCAGGAATATCTCAGTAGCAACCTCGGAGTTTGGCTTTGTGCCCGGTTGATAGCAATAGGCTCGTCCCCTATTACGTGGGACTTAAACATAACTGGCAAAATGTGGGTAGGTATAGATACTAATAGGTACGCCTCTGCCAAACCCTTCGGGGATTGCAGGCATGATGTTATGTCCTTCGTTCTTTGCATGACGCTTAAAAGTTCTCACATCAATTGTAACTAGATAGGTATTGATAAATTGGTTTCATTACCATATCCTCTGCAACAGTTCCCTGGCTATTACGGTCGTTCATTTGTTTCTAGAAATCATTTTATCAGTCAATTGCTTCTTATAAGGTACATGAGTATGTAGATACAAATAAACACCTATCTATTTTAATATAAATCTTTCCACGACTAGAAAAGGGACTTTACCAAATTATAATAATAATTGTTTTAGGTAAGTACTTATATCACACATGATTACATTATACTTTATATAGGGTCAATTTAGGAAAATCCTTTGTTAGCGGACGTCTACTAACTACACACATCAAAAGTGTCTAGGGATCAACATCCCTAACATTTGTTAGGGATGTTGATCCCTAGACACTTTTGATGTGTATATAAACTACCTCCCTGCCAAATTTCATCTTTATACGTCAAGCGGTTTTACATATTCCAAGTGAGTAAAGTGACCTTTCGCTTTTATACAACCTGAATTTTAATCCGTTGCAAATCTTTCAGGGGGTGAATGTACTCATGAATATGAACAACTTTTATTAAGGGACATAGTACGAAATGTGAAAAAAAAACAGCTGATCCATACAATAATGTACTACATTACGATCAAATTGTATGGATCAGCTGTTTTTTTTTTTCACATTTCGCATTTTTCACATTTTCACCCCCTGAAAGATTTGCAACGGATTAAAATTCACGGTGTATACTTATTTAGATTTAGATAGATTAGAGAAAAGTAAGGTAATTCATTAAACCTAGCTTCCGATTTTATCCACATTATTCATTATTTTATTACCTACGTTATACGAGCTAGTATTTATTATTACAAACTACTGTTTATAAACATTATATAATTACTACACAAGACCATGTAAAGGGCATTATCATTACATGGACATCATAGGTGACTCATTTATCTTCATGCTACACCTGCACGCGGGGCGGGCAGAGCTCCGGGCAAAGTCAAATGGACCTACATGACCTAGTATACCTACCTATATAGTTATAAGTGTTTTCTTGTTTTCGTATCGATGACACAATATACTAATTTTATATTATTTTGGCCTAGTAGATAGCTGCTACATTGTTTGGGTTATAATTATTTAGAGATTAATTAAATATCTGTATCAGTATTATAATAATATGCATGTAATTTCTGTAAGTCTGTCTCTGGTACACATCATCTGCCTAGCCTTTTCCCAACTATGTTGAGGTCGGCTTCCAGTCTAACCGGATGCAGCTGAGTACTAGTATTTTACATGGAGCGACTGCCTATCTGACCTCCACAACCCAGTAACTGGGTAATACGATACCCCTAGGTAAGACTGGCTGTCAGACTTTCGGGCTTTTGACGACTCGTAACGACTGTCGTAACGAAAGTCTGTCTCTGGTACTATTACAAAAAATCTTTTAGGTACTACACATAAAATAACATCACCCCTGTAATCCCCGAAGGGTTAGGTAGAGGCATACCCATTAGTACACCCATATTTCGCCAGTTATGGTTAAGCCAGCCAGTTCCCAGTTGTGTTTTGTTTGTGTTGTGTTTTTTTTCTTCGTTGTCGAAGAAGTCGAGAAGTCGTGCGTAGAAGCTAATTAACAATAAGTAGGTACCTCGATATCTACTTGTTTATTGACCGCCTTGGAGGTGTCATTAACTATTAAGGCGCTTCCCTGACCAAATAACCTTGAGCATTCGTTCCCTCTAAGCCGCACGCCCCTTTCTCATAAAATTCACGCAATGATTTACTTATTATATTAATAAAAACAAACAAAGCGAGCTTTTAAAATTAAATAAAACGTATTATTTAGATTTTTTAATTATCTAATGATAAGTGCAATATTCAAATTAATAGCATATAATCAATAATTTTAGTCATTATTTTGCAAGGAGGTCTTAAATGTATTTTTAACACATTTAAAAAAATTAAATGTGATAATAAGATATCAAACATTAATGAGTTATTCCGTTCGGATCTGATCCTCTGCTGAATTATTATCATGTTTTAATTGCTGTCTTCTTCAAGGGGATCAGATCAGGGGATCAGACCGGAATAACTCACATTAATAATGTGCTTTTAGATGTCTTTTATTTCCCTTAATTAATGAAAAGATAGCCTCTGAATAACGACTAAAAACAAGGTTTTGGTCGGGGTAGCACCTTAAGTATCGAACATTCAGTAAATTGAGGAAAAAAATGTAATTAATTCGTTATCTACTTCTACCTACCTATTTTCTATATTCTGCATTTGATAACCATATATATTTTATCGCTTTCCTCTTGAGTTTGTCAAGGTATGGTGGAAAATTCCCTACATTTTATTTAATAATTTCAAGATGTTGAAACAAGTAAAAATGACTGCCCCGTTGATCTTGTGGTCGCAGGCAGACTGGGAGTGGGGTGCTAGGTTCGATTCTTAGAGCAGGTAAAGTGCTAGTCAATCAATCTGCTGTCTATGCTCCATATCTAAATATAGGTATATAACTCAAAGGTGACACAGTGATCTATCAACGCACAGCCCAAACCACTGGACGGATCGGGCTGAAATTTGGCATGGCATGTAGATGTTATGACGTAGGCATCCGCTAAGAAAGGATTTTTTAAAATTTACCCGCTAAGGGGATGAACGGGGGTCCGACATTTACGCGGACGAAGTCGCGGGCAAAAGCTAGTGCTCCATATGTGCTGAAGTTGGCCCTTGTTGGTTTTATTGGTACGCATTATTTAAAGGATCTTGTGAAGGTCCAGAAAATAATTAGCAATATCTTAATTTGGTTACGTCACCACAGGCCAATCCCGGTACATAATTGGGTTTAACAATGATAGAAAAACAATACCTCTAAGTCTTCTAAGTAATCTGTAGCGTATCTACTTACTATAGAGCCAAGAAAGCTAAGTATTAGATACCTAATGCATTTCACAATTAACATAAAGTTAGTTGACCATAACTTCAAAAGCAGTAGGAAGGCTCTGCACACAGCTGTTCTAAAAAGTTTTAGGCACATAGGTAAGCACCTACCTACTTTTAAGGAAAAAGAAAAAACAAAAACCTAGATACATGATAACTTTTTCTTTATTCACAACCTCGCTGCCAACTCAGGGTCTTAAGTACTTGACAAATCGCGACATACGCACGTGAGATACATTGTAATCAAACAACATAGGTACGCATGGATATCACTAACATCGTTATTTAGGAATACAAGAATAGATAAACTTTAAGTTATCTAGACACATTTGAAGGTAAATGCCAATAAATAAATAAATATCTCGGGACAACTCACACACGGCCATCTGATCCCAAGCTAAGCAGAGCTTGTGTTATGGTAACCAGACAACTGATATACATACTTATATAATTTATAAATACATACATATTATAGATAAATTACACCCAGACACAGAACCAACAATTATGCTCATCACACAAAGTTTGTCCTGGGTGGGAATCGAACCCACTACCTCTGGCTTTGCAGTCAGGGTCACTAACCACTAGACCAACAAGGCAGATAGATAAGCTGATTCGTAGATAAGCTGCTACTTTTATGAATTATCACTTGAATGATATCATTACATCTTAAGTCGCATGCATTCACACCAAACGTGTTATCAGCCGCCGAAAGCAAGCGTTTCGGTTTTGTATTTTTCCATAGATACATCTATATCTATGTCTTTATCTATATCTATGTAACAAAAACCCTGTCAGATCAGTGTTGCCGTTGATCAGTTTTTATGTTTTATTTTAATTTAATTACTTCTTCTTTCTTCTTTTTTTTTTCACTGAGGAAAAATAATAATCTCAATTCCATTAAATGGTTACGTATAATATATGTGTACGCAGTACGATGCCGAATAATACCCTTAAGGATCGGACAGGGTTTTTGTTACATGTTGTATATCTATACCTATATCTATATCTATACCTATACCTATATCTATATCTATTCTATATCTATATCTATATCTACATCTATATCTATATCTCTATATCTATATCTATACCTATATCTATAACTATATCTATATCTATATCTATTCTATATCTATATCTATATCTATATCTACATCTATATCTATATCTCTATATCTATATCTATATCTATATCTATACCTATATCTATAACTATATCTATATCTATATCTATATCTATATCTATATCTATATCTATATCTATATCTCTATCTATATCTATATCTAGAAATAAAACTGTAGAAAAGTCATTTTTGTACATCAAAAAAAAAATTAAAAAAATAGCCAGGGTGTGGACAACCAGTAGAACCCATTTCCACCATTTTTGTCTGTTTGTCTGTTGTCTGTTTATAAGTTCGGGCATCACGTAAACGTCATTTTCTGAATGGCGGCCTTGAAAGAATGACCTTCGCCCATGTCTGCCGACATCTTTGAGTTTTGTAGGCGTCTTTAAAGTTCTGTCTTTAAAAAAGGTCTTGCTTGACTTGATAGTATCGTAATTTATCAAAAAGTTTTGGTAAGATTTGGTCGTAATTTTGAAGTTGCGAAGTAAATAATAACTTGCAATTTGAGTCAAGTAGTTTTATTTACTTCGTAGCTTGAAATTTTAGTTTAAAAAATCAGTTTACCAATAATTCTCCTCAGAAATTTATGTCCTCCCAAACTTTCTCAACGCACTCCGCTCAAAGTCACAAATCTGCAGCAAAACATAATCGAAGCTGAAATATTAACCGGTTGCGGCGCTGCGCGCTGGTGATATTGTTTTTCTTCCAAGAATACCTATAATACCTAACAACTTTCCTTTCTCTTTCAAACGAGTGCAATTCCCAGTTAGTCTCTGATACCTATGCCATGATGATTAATAAAGCTCAGGGCCAGACATTATCCGTTGCAGGGGTGGACCTAAGTATTGGATGCTTTTCCCATGGTCAACTATACGTAGCTCTTTCACGCATAAACAACCCCAATAACCTTTTTGGGTACGCTCCAGATGGTTCCACAGCTAATGTTGTTTATAAAGAAGCACTAGCATAAATAAAAAAAAAATGATTTGTATCGGTATCCTCCAACAGCGCTTCGAACTAAAAAATATGTACACACGGCTACACATCAAGCTATACTTAACCAGTATAAGCTGACTTCTGATTGTACGAAAAGCACATACAATGCGAGGTCAGCTAAAACTGGTTTTGTACAGCTTGATGTGTAGTGTGTGTACATTGTTAAGTTCCGACATCCACGCGAACGAAGTCGCGGGCACAACTAGTAGGTACCTAATAAACTTTTATTCACACAGAAGCGACAATACGCTGACTGCCTCGTTGGTCTAGTGGTCGCTAAGCGCGACTGCTGAGCATGAGGTCTTGGGTTCGATTCCCAGGTCAGGCAAATTGTTTTTGGGTTTTTCCATTAAGAATTTCTCAGTAGTAGCCTTGGAGTCTGGATTTGTGCTCGGTTGATGGCAGTAATCTCGCCACCTATTACATGGGACTTCTAATGGGTAGGTACACCTCTGCCTAACAATAGGGTACGTAGGACACCACAGTCAATTGACGTACTTTTTATGACCTGTCAAAACGCGATTGTCCCATAAATATTGTACGGCAAAAAATAATTGTGACGTCACTTTTGAGTACACTCAATTGACTAACTATTTATTAATTTGAAAGCAATTCAAAATCAAATTTTACAGTTAATTGAAAATTAATCAAGTTTCCAGGGCTAAAATAAAGTGTTTCTTTAGAGAAGTTATGTCTTGGAATTATTGGTAAATGCTGTCATCTTCCCAATTCGGGGATTACAGGCGTGATGTTATGTGTTGACAATACGCTATTTATCAGAAATCCCATGTATCCCGAGGCTTGGCACTGTATTTTTTTTCTTCGTAAACGCCACAATCATAGCCCCAAATGCAAGACTACGACTCATTCCATCTAAGGCCACACAAAACCGCGAAATCGCATCGCATCTAGAGATGGGTTTATGCCCTGACATATTGGGCGCATTGAATAAACGCCGGATAAATGCCCGTAAACGCCGAATAAATGCCTTTTGCCTGGGCAAAAACTTTAACAGAACTTTTGTTAAAATTTTCATTTAAATAGCTATATTTGAGTGTGCAGGAAAAACATTTTCGACTATAGCTAATATATTGCAATAAACCTTAACAAATTGATATAATAGGGTACTAGCTATAATAGTAAGTATTTCGGTTCTCCGGTCGAGTCGACGGCGACGCGGGCGCGGGTCTGAGCAACGAAAGCTGAAGTTTACAAGGGGTTGGGGGAGGGGAATAACCGCCACCGCGCGCCCCGCTGCGCGGCTCTTTTAGTGATGACGATGATGACTGAAGCTATCTACATTATATTGAGCGATTTCATTACGCAATAGACATTAAATCAATCCAAAATTATAATTAGGACGATGATGATTGTAATAATTGAGATATACTATTTATTTTATTTTCTATAATTACGTATTCGAATTTTCAACTGTGATTTTATTAACAAGACTGATTACCTATTTTATGACTGATTACTTGATTAAAATTTTAATTTACAAAATACAGACATTAAGTTTCTTTTTTACAAAACAAAGTTATTAGTTTTTGTGCCCAGTGATTGGGCATTTATTTGGGCGTAAACTCATTTATGCCCAATATGCCAAGTTTATGCCCATTTTGCCCATATTTGTTTTTGCCCTCGACCCATCTCTAATCGCATCTCAAATATCTGCGAATTCCTGTAATGTTAAAGTTCCCGAAGTTCCTGCGATGCGGCATCGTATCACATCGCATCGTGGTTTTCTGTGGGAGCCCTAATAGAGGGGATACCTATGTCAGCAGCGGGAACCCTACATACATATGTTATCACTAGTTTATGCCAGCGACTGCGCTTGCGTGTATGTCGGTTATCATAGGGTTTTATTTTTATTTGCGCAAAACTCTCAATAAACCAGCCTCTATCAACATCGCTCCAGTCGTTGAGGAGTTTGGCTGGAACAGACAGGCATACAGACGGACACAGACATTAATTATGTTACTTTGGATAGATCAGACCAGACCGATCAGATCATGGGTAACTAAATCTAAAACAAATAAAACGAACCGCCTAAGGAGATAAAATACGTTTATTTCTTAAAATTTGTCAATAAACCATACGCTGTCATTACAACCGATATCCTTTACATCTCTTGTATGCATGTTCTTATCTTAGTCAATATACACAACAATATGTACGTTCGCTACATACATTCACAAAACAGATTTGTGAAAAAGGTTCACTCCTTTATGCTGTTCTAGATGCAGCGAGAGAAATTAGCATTGGGATTTACAGAAATAAATAAAATCCATTGCTTTATTTATGTTTGAATAATTCATCTGCCCGATAATATGAATATTCTTTAATTCTCAAAATAAAAAACATTTATATAAATTCTGTGTTGTAAACTGCTCTGGTTTACTTGAAATTATTTCTCTAACACCCTAAATAAACTCGGAGTCAAATTATGCCAAACTTAAACCTTGATAATGCATTGTTTATATCTGGTGTAACTTTACTTCGGATTTATTAATAAGGGGCTATTGTATGTACTAATTTGTATTATTATCTTCGAGAATACAGATATCAGGGGCATTTTTGTGCAATTGTTCAAAGTGAACCTTTTCTACGTTTTATTTCGCGCATACATTGTTTAGACAAGAAATAGTATAGCATTAAATGCCTTATATATATGCCTTATATACTCTAAGTTACATCTAAAGTCGCCAGGACTTGATCGGTTTATGCTAGAACTTGAGGCCAGCCGTAGTGCCAATCCACATTGAAGTGCTGATATCGATTCCGATAAAGTGTATTTACTGAGAATTTAAGCGATGACACAGTGATACCGGTATTACTATTTTTTTATTATTTTAAGTATATTGGAATGATAACTACAGCACTCCATGTGAATTGTGGCTAATATGATATTTTAACAAGCTACTAACTACTCATTAATTTTCAAATTCATTTCGTTCGCGTTAATCTATTAAAGAAATGCCAGCAGAACTTTATAAAGCAAAAATGTTAAACAAAACAATATTGACCACTACAAAAGCACCATATTAACCGTGGTCTACATGTCACCGAGAACCAGTTAGGGCGGTTTGAAACCGCGCTTTATGACATGTATGTATCATCACTACGTCAAGCCTCAAGCAGAAAATGGTTTCTAGACATTTTACACATTTGGATAGAGAATCGGGTCATATTTAAATTGTTAATATAATTTTAACGTAGTATATTAATTACTAAATTATGTAGAATCTTATTTTTGATGGTACTAACAGGGTAAGTTTGAAAAACATGCACATTTAATAAGAAGTAGGTACATATTTATTTATTATGAGATTGATACCATAGCCATCCATCCAAATACGTAAATATCTATATAATATCATTAAATCAAGTTTCTATACATGTTTTTACAGTTACCCTTTATATTTTGCGTGTTGCCCAACGCTATATCAATCACTATCGGCGCTGGGAAAAAAAAGAAAATAATGTATGCTTTACTCCAACTTTTTATTTATGTTTAATGCCATCTAATATAAGCAAATGGCGTGTCGTTTTTACTAAAAATGAAAAATAAGTTTGATAAATATTATATCGAAATCATATCGTCAGATTGATCGACTAATTCAGATTAGACGAAACTCTGGAGTAAAAAAAAAAAATTGAAATATTTCTACTCGATCGAAGAACCGGTCAGTGTTATCGAATTTCGATAAAATAATATGAAAAGGGTAAGTAAGACAAAATACAAATTTGTTCCATATGAAAGCCTCTTGCTAAACTATTACAATCCACATGTATACGCATATTTAAATGCTAAATTATAACTAACTGTAGAATTTTTGCTGTTTTTTACACTATCTGTATAATAATAATAATAATAATAACATATTACAAACTACTAGTGAATATTATTTTACATATTCAATTACTATATTATTATTTATTTATAACAATTATGTTTATACACCTAAACCAAGGGAGAAATTATTTTTTTTATAGAGAAAAACAAAAGAAACTTGTTTACTCTAAGCTAAATCACAAGTATACAGTAGGTACTTTGCCGGCTTAAAGAAAAATGTCTTTAATTTTATATATTTTTAAATATGTTTGCAATACACCTATAATACGAAGTATGTTTACCTATATATGTTTTCAAATGTAGATAAATGATTAAGCGATATAGTCAACAGTTCCTTTGTATATTATATGCGTTATGTACCTGTACATGTACATAATTAACGTTAGTTAAATCATAGAAACACGTACTAATGTAATTATTTTTTTTATTACTTGAAAGGTGCAACGTACCTGGCGTATCCAACGTTTTACTCTTGAGAACATCTGAACTAACTTTAATATAGGCATTTATAACTACCTACTTTTTATTGCATTATTCTATTTAATTTTTAACAGTTTTCTAAGTTTTTTTTTCTTCTAAAAATGTCGTGAACGGATATTATTTGTAGAAAACTTTCATAGAAGAGTAAATATATAGTTTAAAGTGCCTTCAAGATACACAAAAAGGGCCTGACTAAGGAATTCATATGTCAAGTATACTTTTCTTAAAATTTATTCAAAACGTTAGTGTATATTTTTCCTATACAAAATTTACTTTAATACAATTCTTTTAACTAATAACGTGTCGGCCGTTGCACCCGCGTTTAAATTCGCTATGACATTACAACAAACGTGGTTATAATCGTACTATTTTCTTAAAAAGATCGAACAGAGGTTCAAGTATTAAATTGTAATAGGTATTATGTTGGATTTACTTCAATCTCTGTACGTGTCTCTTGAAGAAAAACAACGTGATGATATATAAAATGGTTTTTAAATGGATTTCTTACACTAACGCACTATGTCTATATCACGAGATGTAGCAGAATCTATGGAAACAAAGAGTAATAAGAAATGGGAGTGACACAAAAAGTGACTGGTACTACCAACACCTGCAGCTGTACCTACTATTCTGTAAAACATCCCTCGGTGAATAAAGGAAAAGTGAACTGTCAATCCTTAGCATTAGGTAGGATGACAGATCACCTCAAGTTTACTTCACCTTTATTCTCCGAGGGTCATTCAAAAAGAATAGCGCTTCTGTTCAGACAGACAAGTCATCCTCTTGGCATGTCAGAAATGTAAATGAATATACACACTCCATTCATTACCTACTCTGTGTAAATCATACTAGTTTTGTCCTTCGATAGTAATAGTGCGCGCGTCCTATACCCAATCGCCAAAAATGTACTTACATTGTTTATACATTTTAACTTTTACGAGTTGTACTCGCAATATACGCAGTAAATTTTCTTATATTAACCTTGGACTATTGTATATCGATTCGTGAATAGTGCTTGGGGAACGTCAATTTATGTCAAAGACAAGACAACTGCCGCCATTATGGCTCATTTTCAATATGGCGCATTTTCATTAGTCGATAGGGCCCGCATGCGGGGGATCCCCGCATGCGGTGTAACGACTTGTAACTTTCATTGGTTGTTATGTCGCATGCGGGGACTCCCCGCATGCGGGCCCTATCGACTAATGAAAGTGCGCCATTATTGATTACAATCATGAGTAAAATTTAGTTTTAATTACCTGCGACAGTGATTATTCCGTTTACTTTGCAAAATCATCAATCGTTTGACAAAATTGACGTTTCGCAAGCTTGATACAATACAAGTTATATTTTTACATACATTCAAATATTTTATCAAGTTTTACCACTATCATTGCACTCACCTTAGAATAAATGCCAGCCTCTGAAATATTCCGTTATAATCTCGAGATTCTAGGCTTTACAATGTTAACCTTTGCATATTTGGTGTTTTAAGAGTTAATACAGTCGTGTACATTTTTCATATAATATTTAATTTACGATTAATTTCTATAGACCCTAAGTTTTTACACACACATTTCTTTACAAAATACATATATTTAAGCATGGCAATACTATTGAATATTTCGAAGCTGGCAACCCAGTACTGCGTGCGTAACACTCGCAAGAAGAACTCAAGATAAGGATCGTTACGCACGACTTGTTAGCTCGACAATACGAGCTGTACTCAAGCACTGTCGGGCGGATGAAGCGTCAGCGTTTGTTTGTATATGATGAAGATTGACCTCCAAAATTACTGAGCTTAATCATATATTTCGAGTTCAAGTGCCTGTTTCGACCAAGTTACAAGTAATGTTGATTCATAATTTTTACAAAGTCTTGTTAGAAGGCTCTTACAATATTCAAGGTATCCAACTGAATAATATGTCCTCAAAGGTTAGCAAAGCGGACTGTACTGCTTACAGTACAGTCCGCTTTTTATTTCAGGTTCATAAACGCTTAGATATACTTGTAATAATATGCAATCTGTGTACAGCACCCAGTTTACAGGGCACGAAGGAAGCGTATATATATTTTATATATAGTCAAAATTATATATTTAAAACGGCGAAACGTTACCATCTTACCTCACTCCTTAATCCGTCACCTTAAAGCTCGTTCGCGTCTTACTGAACAAAAGTTTATAACTTAAAGAGTAGAACTTAACACTCGACACTAATACTAAACTGTCTTGTTCAACAACTCAATTGTTCATAGTTCCGTATCACTATTATTGCTACGATATCCTGTGCGTCGACCAATGAGGGAAAGCAAGCTAAGTAACACCTACCAAGCAATTTCTCAGTTCCAATTTTATCTTTGAACCTTGATTCTTGGACTGCTTATAAAAAATATGAAAGCAAACAGAATATTCTAGTTAAACTGTCATTTATTGCGAATCACGGGTCTCGAAGACCAAGTACACATCATCGTACAATATTACACCAGAGTTCTACAATCAAATGAAAAACTACAGAATCACTGTATTCGGTGAAGCTCGTATGCGAGCTCTGATTGGCTGCTTGTGGGGTGAGACGTGAGGGCGGGGCCCCTTGGTCGACGCACGCGCCGCTCAGTGCGCGGCACGGCGCGGCGCGGGCCGCACGCGCGCGCCGGGGCCCGGGGGGCCCGAGGGGCCCGGGGGGCCCGCGGGGCCCAAGGGGCCTCGTCAATATGCGCGCCGGTCCTCCAGCTCCGACATCTGTAATTTAGTATATTACTTTTTTACTCACTTAAGAGTTTTAGCAAGGTAATGTTGTTGTGAATGATGATATATGTTTTTAGCTAATTAATTTATTAGACGATTTAGAAGCTGTTAGGTTATAATTGTTCTTAGACTGGTCAAGTAACAACCAAAATATACTTTTATACTTGAATGATTACGTAAGACTTGATGACTGTCTTTTATGTAGCTGAAAAGTCCGGTTAACCCGTAAATTCAGTGTTCTACATTATCTTGAGTCAATCAGTTGGAACAAGATCTCTGTTACCTAGATATCTCTCTTAATAGGCGGCTATTCAAAGATATAAGGTGACGTCATCGCGTGTATATTACTGCTTAAAAGCAGTTGATAGTTGAACTTCGATGTGGTGTAAGGGATGACAAAGGGACACGTAATTTTTTTTTAAAATAGAATGTCACACAGATATCTTTTACAGTTTTACCGACTGTCGGGTGTTACTGTTCACACTAGAAGCTGCCGATCCGACCTAATGTGAACATCACCGTCGTTACCGTCGTTTTACCACAGCCAACTCACAACTGCTTTGAGTTGCTAGTTGTAAGTTGTCTGTTGATCCGAGCTAATGTGAGCGTGTACGTACGTTGGCGTGCCTGGCGCGCTTGTGCGGTGGGTGCGCGTCGCTGTCGGAGATGACGAGCTCTCCTGCCAGCGCGCCGCACTCGTCGCCCGCGCCGCCGCCGTAGCCGCCGCTGGAATCATACGGGGACATATTATAACACTGTACACAACACAAAGACTAATTATTGATGGAACAAAAAGACGTCATCTACACGAAAAGAGCTGATTGTAGTCACTTTCAGCATGCGCCAGCCGGTCACTGACGCGAACGAGTTTCATGTATCACTTTTATGTATCGTACCACCGTTCTTATATTAGTCTTAAGGAGGAGCGGGACGACCCAACACAAGCATTATTACATGCTTCCTGGGCAGTTCCGGCAACTAAAATGTATTGTATGAGCAAAGTTAAAGAAATAAACTATTTTTTTTTTTAACTATTTTATGTATGGTGCTATTTAGAACAGAAACATAGATACAGATCATATCAAACCTGCCCAAGCTTTTCCAACTATGTTTATTATGTTGAAGCCGACTTCCAGTGTAGCAGATGCAGCTGAACATGGAGCGACTGTCTATCAAACCTCTTTCTCTGGGCAATGATACCAAGGGGTAAGAATTGGTCACTTTTGGGGTATCCGTAACGACTATTAAAGATCTTTTACACAAACACGTAACAGCCGAAACCAACGGCTTTACATACTTTCCGAGGCCTAACAGAGTTTACCATCACACAAATTTTGCCATGCTCATTATTGTAAAAGTAAATTATTTAACATGAAGTTTTAAATTATTATATCGAAGTTTACACCAGAAAGTGTGTCGTACGAATCAATACAGTGTAATGAGGCAGGTGTTTGCCTGCAAAACCATGACGACCATCTAATGTACACACGCGGTACAGTTGTCCTATCGTACATACCCATAGTAAGGCGAGTGCTGGTGTATGACGACGTTGGCGGGCACCTCCTCCTCCTGGATGGACACCAGGTTGCCGCCGGTCGTGCCCACCACGTACTTCTCTGGAAACACAACCGTAAAACATTAATATAGTTCTTGTAACACATCATGCCTCGTTACGTCACAAAAAATTATATCTTGAGTTGACCTGACCTGATTATTTTTCTGTCATAATATTTATTTTCTTTTCTGAAATACAGCGCCATTATACAACGTGTAACGTTAAATGCGCAAAACCTGAAAATAGTTTGATCAGAATAACGAGCAGAATCAATTGAACCACTTTTTAATATAGGTCACATTTTTCCTAAAATCTTCATTAAAAACGTTGCCGCGTCTATATATTAGTAGGTCAAGCCATCCGGCGCGCAGCGGCCCGGTGACGACTTCTCCCTCGATAGAGCGTCGTCGCAGACGCAAGAAACGATTAGAATTGCCAGTAAAACTAAATCAGCACATAAAACCTTTACTTTTGTTAATTAATGATTTGTTTTTTCTCTGAAATAGGTCAATTTAATTAAAAATCAGTTGGGGTGTCTGAGGTTTTGCGCATTTAACGTTACACGTTGTATAGAATTGGTACCAACATGAGCCGTACAGGAAAGAGAAAAATACTGCTGTTTTTAAAATGACGACTGACCACTAGAGATGGGAGTTACATGTACGAAAATATAGTTAATAATTTGGCCCTGCACAGACTAGATCTCTTCACCACCTTCGGTTGACTAGGAGAAAATGCCTAAGGCATTAAGTCCGCCCCAGTATTTTTTATTGCATAAATAAATGGTAGTTTACCTTCTCTCTCGCCGCCAGCTCCGTTGGTGACGACGGTGATCTGGTGGCCGGCCATCACCAGCGCGGCGCCGGCCGAGCTGTACGCCAGCCCGTGACCTGCGCATGCGCAACACGTTTGTATTGGTGTACTATGAAGCTGAATTGTGCATACTGTAAGAATCTGGCTTGTCTTTGAACTGTAAACGCACAGTGACATTCTCTAGACTGGTCGCTTCATCGATCTGCATGTAAGAGCTGGCGTCGATAATTCGATATCGTTTTATTCTAAAATACTTAGACTAAACCAACGGTTTAGCTTGTTTTGTTACTATATTGTCTGATTAATAAAGGATTCTATTCTATGTATAAGGGGGGTGTATTTTAGTTAGGATGAGTGTGTGTGAGTGGGCAACATACCGGGAGAGCCGGGCGCGCTCTGACTGACCCCGCTGCGCTGCGGGAACAGATACTGCGTCGACTGACTGTTGTTGCTGCTGCTCAGCCGCTGCTGGCTCGTCTGGGAACGTACACACGTTACGGTCATTTATTTCCGAGACGTAGCGTCTAAAAGCCTTTTGTATTTAATATGTAGATAAATCTAATAAGCTTAATTTATGGTTGACACTAAGTTCAACTTAGAAATCATCGTGTGTTACGGTGAAATCTACTGTATAAGCCTTCGGCTATATACTTGCCATGAGAATGTACTCAAGTGTGTATGTAGTCTCCTTCTCTATCCAACGCTACGGCTGATGAGAGAGAGGAGCAACAATCAAAGGCATGACGCGTTTGAGACCGCAGTGGATTGCTAGTGTAATATAGAAATAAAGCTAGCACACTCACCTCCCTGCTGAGCGGCTGGTCCTGTTCCTCCGGCGGGAAGAGGTCAGGCGTGGGCTCGCGGGACAGCTCCTCGGGCGTCACCAGCCCCGACACGCCGACCTGCGACGGAGACGTCGGCGCGCTCCTGCAACACACGAGATGACTCAGCCTCGCCGCGAACCTACTGAGGTTTGTATCGAGGCGCTCGCTGGCGCGGGGAGTGGCAGCAGACCGGTAGACAAAAGCCCCAAAGAATCTAACACCCTTGAATTCTTAAACGACTCTCAACGTTAAGACGTTGTTAAAAATCTTGCTGTCGTCACGATACGCTTGAAAGTGACAGGGACAATATGAGACTTAACGACGTCTTAAAATTGAGTTGCATTTAAGAATTCTTTGCTAGTAGTGTTACCGTTATAAAGTCTAAGTAAAACTATCACAAAGCCCAGCCCTGTTTAAAATCTAAATAAACGGTTATTGGCCACCCCACACGGTCTGCCCCCAGATATAAACAATTCTGGCTCCACATAAAGTTTCCAAATACTGAAGCATTTGTATCTACCAAGCAGCTGACGCTAAACAATTTACTATTCTATTTAAGTCAGTTCAAGGTTCGAAATTAAAATAGGAATCAGTATGTGAAGCCATGGAAAGAAATTTTAGTTCAACACATTTAAATTACAATCAGCCAAACCAAGAGATTACACCAGAATGCGCCTCGACACAACGCTGGTTGCCAACAGCATGTTTGATAAACAATTCCGGCCGTTACCTCTCTGTCTACTCCGCATATAGGGTTAGCTGTGATTGATTTAAAACGTCTGTTTCAGCTTAAAACTAAGCACGATCCTGTTCGGACGTGGTTATGGTTTTTTCTTGACTTTTGATCTGGCAACAACTTTACTCGCAAAGCACCTGTCGAGAGGACGAAACTAATATACTAGGTTCCTTTAAATCTATCTAACTAAATACCTGAGGGAGAGGATGTTTGACAAATTGGTCATCTTACCAGTGACCTGAGCTGCGAAGTTTGCTCGATCTATATCATAAAAGACAGTGAAACTCTAGCTTAACAAGCTCGGAAAGGTCCCATATCTGACAAGCCAATATAGCAGTCGAAGGCGCGGATTATATGTCACATCTATACCGGGCACTCGACTCATAGTAATAAGTAGAAACGTAGGGTTTTAAGCCTGATTCACACATATCAGTAAAGTCAGTTCTGGCACCGTAACGTATCGTATCGTATCGTTCTTTCATACATTCCCAATGACGGCGTTCATACTTGTCAGTGTCAGGGACGACAAAGTGCTCTCAGTGTCAGTTTCGGGGCCTTATGGAGAATGTATGAAAGAATAATTATTATCACTGATACGGAACGGGAACTGTGCCGCCCGCCACTGATATTTGTGAATCAGCCTTTAGTCAGTAAGACTCCGATATAACCCACCGCTCTCCCCAGACGGAGGGTAACTAAAAAAATGCTCTGATTATAAATAATATATTATTTATAGGAAGCGACACTATTGCTGAGTGTTATAAGCTATGTTTCATTGTATATTTGTCTTGCACGAGTATGAAGTTGTAGGCAGAAGCTAATGTAACAATAGAAATTAAATCTTGTTGCTGCAGTGATGTTTCTAGAACGAGTTTCTAGAACTATACCGCCGTTTACAAATGGAGGTCATCTATTGGCGCATCATGATCATATTATAAACTTCCAGAATTCCCTTTCTTTTCTGCAAATCCCAACTGTTAAGTCTACCTATTATACCTGGAGGAGAGTCCAAAGGGTGCACGGAACTGCACGCCGCGCGGGCGTCGAGGGCGGAAGGCGAGCTCGATGAGCTTGCCCTCGCTCTGAGGGTCGATGCGCCAGAAGCTACCCTTGCCCGGCTCCTCCTGGCTGCGGGGGACCTTGATGAAGTATCTGGAAATGGAGGGGTAGGCTGTGAGTAGTCTGAAAATCTAGAAAATAATATAAACGCGCTCAATGCTCTCTTGGACACTAGACCGGACTCCGATGTGTTTGTGACTGAATGGAAGGTGATCTTGTCAACAATGCAAAATAGGTAAATGCAACTGTATACTTTTTACGTACCTTTGTTTCGTCCAAGTAAATCTACATTATTGAATTTACTACATTATATTTTTTTAATCGTGATTACTGATTAGTTTATATGTTGTAAATTAACAAATAAATAAATGTATAAGCACCTTCTTTGTTGCACCTAAGAAAAGGCATAGTCAGTTTACCGTTTCAAAGAGATTAACCGTATTGTGAACGTATGAGAGCTAGAATTCTTCTAGCTCGTGTCTGCCGTGACGTAGTCAGGGTTGGCCTGAGACAGTCACAGACACTTTATCTATTTTTAAAGACACTCACCTATTAAGCGATAAATTGTGACGTATAGAGTTCTGCCAGCCCTTGTCAGCGGTGCGGTAGTAAGGGTAGTGCTTCGTGATGTAGCTGTAGATGCCGCTGAGCGTCAGCTGCTTGTCGGGCGCGGAGGCCACAGCCTGCACGATGAGCTGTGCGTAGCTGTACGGAGGCTTGGCATCGTCGCGCGGCTCGCGAGGCTCGCGAGGCTCGCGAGACTCGCGCACGTCGCGCGTGCTGCCGTAACCGGAGTCTGAGTTTGAGGAGCATGCCTGAAAGTAATGGATGACGATGTTAGTGAAAGATCAATGTGTTTGTATGCCTCCTATAAGAGCGGGTGTGTCAGGAAAGTCTATATTTATCTTTGGAAACATAAACCTATAAATATACTGATTGACAAACAAGCCGGAGATGAAGACGGCCTTATAATGTGATGTTACTGACGGCTTTAGACTTCAATACCATTTAAGCATCTTAAAGACAAAGTTGAAATCAAACTGCTGTCAAACTGTCAAGAAAACAAAAGAAGCTTAAACTGAGCTGAGATTCCTTGCTTGTTTGTGCGGAGCATGAGCTATGGTAACCCAGAAGCACGTCATAAATCTTCGCCCGGAGCTTCTCATTTTACATTTCTACTTGAAATGGGATTTCCACCTTTTCTTTGCCAGTCGACGCCTCAACCACAATTGCCGCTGTAGTATTGCACTAAAAACTAAAGCCGTTCTTATCAATGACGTTTACTTACAGCAGTCCCATTAGAGTTGGGCCGCGCATGGTCTGCGAGGGCCGCGTAGTGTGCGACGAGGCCGAGGTCGGCGTGTCTCCGGCCTGAGGAGCCGGCGCCACGCGGCGACGTCGGACAACTGTTGGCTGCGCTTATTGTGCCTGGAACATCGTAGGTAATGTTTTAGTTGAAATCGGCTGTTGATCACTAACCCTACAAGATTATTAAATGCTAAGAATATTGAAATTTGTTCTTAAGGGTTCCGCTCACCTCGTCTTAAAAGAAATAAATCTTAACCATTATTCCTTTTTAAGGGGCTCCCTCACCGGGAGCATTCGCGTGTAATGTAACGTTACAGAGTCGAGCATTACATCAGTGAGGGAGGAGAACTGAGCATTACAGCGCGCACCTTGTAATGATACAAAACGACGTATGCTCCCGGTGGGGGAGCACCTTTACATAAATATTTCTTTGGCTTGAATTATTTGCAATGCTATTTCCTAAAAATATTATTAATCAATTCTTGCTGTAAACTGTAGAGCTAGTGTGCTTTACCTGTGGGCGAAGGCGCCGGGCTACGTCCGTCGTTGTCAGTGGGGATGGTGATGCGGAGAGGCGGCATCTGAGCGGAGCTGCCTCCAGCGCCGCCGCCGCTCTCCTCCACCAGAGACTGGAACTCCAGCCGAATGTTCGTGGAAGGGAAGCGAAGAGTGCATCTGAAAAGCGAAGAGAAAAATTACGTTAGAACCATTTTAAAACAAGATAAGCAAGACAAAACTTTTTAAATACAAAAGCCGAAGTAATATATTAAGTTCTGTTTTCCAAGCAGTTTTAAGTCCTCTTCCAAAACCATCACATTAATATTTTCACCAAGTACCATTACTCGTTGTAACTTGGACATCTGCCGAGCAGAAAAAGCATTAAAGGAAGTTTAAACACTTCTGTTCAAGTAGGGGTTTTAAATAATCAATATTTGGCGCCCAACGTGGGACCTGCTAATCCCAGTCGGGCGCCAACATTGTCATGTCGCGACGCCTACATAATTGACCAAACTAATGACCTAGAATGATGTTTAAAGCTATATAGGACAGTTAGGACAGGACGGTGTGCCGCTTATTGGCGCCCGCAGTGCAGTAAATTCAATAAGCGGACAGACGCGCAAGTGACGTAGGTAGTAATAATGAACTGTTGCCATGGCGACGCTCTGAATGCACTTTAGCTGAACGCTAGGGGAGTCTGTTTTGTCTGGTGCACAGACGCTTTTAATTTGCACAGAAATTGTGAAAGCATAGCTATGATGGATGTTGCAGACAATATTTGTTTTGAATACAAACTCAGCTTCTCACATTTTAATTTAATTTAGACGCACGCATACAATTCGTATGTACAGACAATATTACTTTTTTAAAATGATGCAAATAAAAATATAAAGTGCCTGTAATTTTAGACAATCATGGTTGCTTCCATGAGCAACTTTTGACTAATATCGGAATAGACACGCACACGCCTACGCTTTACATTCACCTACATGAAATTACTCCCACACAGAGACTACCATTCACATCCAGATCAATGCATCCGCTTACAACTTTACTGGTGCCTGAATGTAGTGGGTACGGGGAAATGTCGACATTTCTGTTCATTTCAACTTGTTTGTACTATGAATTCAGCACTGCATAGTACAACAGATTCGGCCCCGCATTTCAACCTCGGCGGAGTCTATTTTAGATATCTCAACTTCACGTTAAAACCTCGGCCACATGCATAAGTTAGATGCTCAAATTTTACAAATGTTGCAAATAGAAATAGACTGACCGAGTTTTCGCTCCACAATATCTGTTTTTAAGACCCAGACCAATTTAGAGGTGGAAAATTAAAAGGGTCGACTCATTTATTCATGCAACATTGTGCTTAATTGGGCTTTTTTGTTCGAAATATTTTTAATTGTGATCCCGAATTTGAACAGCTTTTAACAAATGAGGAAACACAAAGATCTTTCGTTTTTACTTCGCTTTAGAAAACTGTCAACATCGGAAAGTTTCCAGAATAAACCAATTCTACAGAATCTTTATATTTGCAAACATGAGTAGTATAGTTAGTTTTTCTTTTTGGTGTTAAAAATCATCAAATGACTCCTTCCGCCCTGGGTGGGGCGGAAGGGACTGTCAGACTTTTACTGACTAAAAAACCACCCTGTTCCTTCTGTTGCCCTTTACGTTCCGGGGCCACTATATCATGTTAAGACGTCCCGCAAACCCGGAGTATACTTAGAGTAACGTTAGGTGTTACAAAAATAAGTAGATACTCCATGTCTTGCCCTAAGTTCCTCTAAGCGTTGCTTCGTGGTGGTAACATTTATACTATTACTAGCGATCCGCCCCGGCTTCACACGGCTGCAAATTTTCAACTTTCAAGGTGGATTTTCTAAAAATAACCTTCATACAAACCTTATCCGGGAAATTGCGAACAAAAAAAGAATCAGCTAAATCGGTCCAGCAGTTCTCGAGTATTGCGCTTGGCAACACATTTAGCTATTCATTTTTATAGATAGATAGCCTACATCGTAGATAGGTTACGTGTAAAAGGGGCATGAATATGGCGTCCGTTATAGACCAGACCAGGACCTCCATCCACGTTTTAAGCCCATATAAATAAATCTGCCGCCATTAACATCCACTGCAGCCATAACGCCTACTGCCGTTCCCATGCTCGGCATTCTCGCATTCTGAATGTGCTATATCGCGCGTGTCGCGAATAGCTACTTAGGTTTCCGTTGTTATTAAAGTATTTTTAATAAGGCCGGTTGAATGTTTTGCAATATGAAAGATTTTTCTCGAAGTAACACATACCACACCGTTCTGTATATTTTATCGAAATTTCTAGAATATCTACTTGATATTTGCATTAAACACATTTTTTGCACATGCTAATAATTAAGTTTATGTTATTGAATTGTATAATAAATAATTATGATTTAATAAGTAATTCTATAATGTAATTTTGATGAATAAGCGGCTTATACAATGTCTCTTGCTATTAATTTCTAAGCCAGTTACGTCACCTTATGCGGCTGAACAAAAAATAACATTTCTGCATTAAACATCGCCTTGTTTTACAGATAAATAAACTTACTTGCTTCGAATATGCCGCATGATCATTTTTTATACATTACTATATCAAAGTCATAACTCTCAAAAAAAAAACATGGAGGCCAACCTCGTGTTGCAAACTCCTGACTAAAATAGGCCCTCACGTAGGAGCACTAACTAGGTCATAAAACCGATGTGTATGATAAAATAACTTTTTATGTTAAACATTTGTTCCGTGGGGACTATAAAAATACCAGACTAAGTTATACGGCTCATTATTTTGGATAGATATGGTACTTTTGGAATGGTAAGGTTTTATCGTTATTTTAGTGGTCTGGTTCTGAGTAAAGCGAGGCTTCACTTGCCGTGGGTCTGTCATTTTAAAAAAGGTATTTAGGTACATTATTGCATCAGGTAAGTACTCCAAAATATCCACTTGAATGGGATCACAAAGTTAATGTACACTTAATTTTGACTCCCCCGTCTCTTTTGGGTTGTACTTATTTTTTTTATTTGTTCTGTTCCGCTCTTGGGCAAAGGCCCCCTTCAACTCTTTCCATCTTTCACGATTCTATGCTTTATCCCTATTAGCTAAAATATCTCAATGGAACTATGATCTGTTATGTACGATCTACATCACTAAGACAAATAACATTCACATAGCTTCCTAATTTCAAATTCCTCACAGCTCCAATTCCAACAACGTTTCTGAATATACATACAGCGATCTACATTGCGATTCCGTGGTGCTATTTCATATTAATTTAATTCAAAACCTACATTCTATGTTGGATTAATTTCCCAGAACTCGCAGCTAGGTATACATCGAACTTTTATTAAGTTCAATCGAGTACATGTCGGTATTTCGAGTTAGATAGGTCGGCTCCCATTTAACTTGTACTTCGCGAGGTAGACAGTTGCAATCTCTGCTGGGAGATTGAACTGATAAAGAGAAATGGTTCCAGCGAAATCGATGCTTTATTGTATAGCGTTTGACGGTGATTTTTCTAGAAGTGTGGATCTACTTATAATATACCTATGCGGGCCTCGTATAAACTAGAACTAATTTCCGTGCATTCAAGCGTTTTTGCCATACCCATTACTATAATCCAATTTAACAGCTGACATTAAGGACCCATTAATTAACATTAATTGTAATCCGTAGTGATTGGCAATCTAGGATTCTCCTAGTTGTAAATATGCATTTGTGCCCATTGGCCTAGTTCTGTTCTGTCTCCTGCTTGTTTGAAGGCAAGTGGAAATTAAGTTTTTCTTACTCCTCTGCAGTTTTTTTCTCATTAATTTCATTGCGGGATTCAAGACAGTTACCTAATTCGTTTCTCTGGGATTCGTCAAACTTATTGGCTCGGAGCTTTTCTGGCGTTGAAGTGGTTGGGAATAGTGGGCGGGTTACCTACAATAAACATTTTGACAGAAAAGGTACTGTAGCGAGGTCGCTACTCATTCCTGGTAAATGAATGGACATTTGTCCTTAGAGCATATGTTTCCAGGATTGCATTTTTATATAACCAATCTGCAATACTCAAACCAGTAGCTACAAATTCAGCTTCAATCTAGCACAAATACGGATTCCAAATAAAATTTCATTTCTAAATTATTCATACAGTTTATACTACACAAACAACGCAAACAACAAAATCTAAATGTATTCAAAGCATAACAATCCGTGACCCCGCGCTAAAGTTGAGCGCTAAACAAAACAAATACACTACTACTTCGTTACGTCACGGCAATACGGCATGCATCCAATGTTACGTGGAAAGTTATTGAATTCATTTGTACGGAATAACGAACGTGGGTTTTGTATAACATTTTTGTTTTGCTTCTAAAACTTTTAATGATTTCCTTTTTCCCTTAGGGAAATGCCTACACTTAACACGTGGTATTTTTTCTAGCCTTTACCAAACACAGTATGGGAAAAATACAATGAGATAATAAATGACGTGAGTCCGAAAATATAACCTTTGAGCTCGTAAACAAACATATCAGTGTTTAAAACACTGCCATCTGTTGTGTATTTTCTTCAAGTTTTGCTCACATCTCAAAAGAGGGCGCTACTTCACACGTTTTATAACATTTTACGCATCTTGTTTATTTTTCTACGAGTTAGCTTTCAACATACACTGCTCTTTATATTCAAAACAAACACCAAAGTAATCACAATTGTCTTTCAATGTACAATGAAAAGTCCGCCATCACCGCCCATCGTGTGAATGTTACAAGGAAAATTGTCTGTTTACATTGCATCCATTCATTGATGTTCTGATAAGGCTTAATGATCATTTGATTGGGTAGAGGTCATTGTTTTTTATTTACTATGGTCACTACTGAGGGGGCGGAGTTTGGATCTATATGTACGCCTAGTATTTTAATTACGATAATAATCGAATAAAATTATTTGTTAGCTTATTTTTTTTAATGCTACCTTTTAGTTTAAATAGCAACACTGAATACATGTCATGTTCTAAATTCAAACTAGTCAGAGGAAGAGCCATAGAGGATAAAGTGTGTCCAACATGGGCGATTGTATACGCGCCAATATTTACAACCAGTGATGTCATAGCGTTAATAGAGACAGGTTTGCTTGCAGCAAAACAAGATATTTACCTCATTGGTATATGCAACTAGCGTTGTATAATAACATGTTACTGATAAACACTGTTTTTCTCAAGCTGTTTAGCTTGGTATGTAAACAAATATTAATAAAACTTGGTTTATATCTGACTAATATTTTTATTACAAGGTTTTTTGATCTTACAACTCTCCTAAGATTTGGGAGTGCGTTTACAGTTGGCTGTATTGGACATATTTGTAGGACAGTAGGTCCAGAGTAGGATAAGGTCACGTAATAGGTGCCAAAGACGGGCGTCATGTCCTGACATGACGCCCGTCTTTGGCGTAGCGTAATAAGCGTGCCAGCGTGTCTGAGGCCTGCCTCAGACACGCTGGCACGCTTATTCTGACTGTGAAGCGTGTATTACAGATGGCCAGAAAAGACAACGCATGGAGACGTCTGGAAAACGAAGAGGGAGAGACCTTTGCCCAGTTATTACTGTAGAGACTGGCTAGTTCAGCCATATTGTACACTATTTATTTTCTTAATTTCTTTGAGATAAACATGTTCAAAATAAATTTTACCTTATCTATCTATACTTATAAAAATGAATCCCTATTTCCCTTAGTCACGGCATCGTGCGTGAACGGCTGGACCAATTTCACAATTTTTTTTGTGTGTTTAATGAGAAGGTTCTTAAGAAAGAAAATAAAGACGTGTCGGTATGAAGTTCGCTGGGTCAGCTAGTTAAAATATAATTTTACAAAATAATTGATTCAATAAACGCTATAATATTAATCTAAGTGTTTCAATCATGTATATTGTTTATCCCTATACTTACAATACAAGTGACCCATGGCCCCTGACCATGGGTCAGGGGCCATACACAAAAATATTTCGATACCATATGCTAATTCTGTTTAACCAATAATCTTTACGATATGTGCAAATGTTTGACTTCCGTATTCTTACATTACATCAGAATGAGAGCAAACCAAAGTATTTCTCTAGGTAGGTACTTAGATACTTTTGGATTCAGTACTAAGGTCACAAAAAGCCAAACTTAATGCGACTTATTTCAAGCGTTCCTTTCATGAACGACTTTTTTGTCAAATTCATGAAAGAAGCGCAATGTAAATAACAACTCGCGATATACTGCCAACAAAGTGCAGCGCCCTATTTCTGTGTTTACAGGCGCCCGACGCGCCGTAACGTCGTTCCGTAGATAAACACGATGTATCGATTTTATAGCAACCCCCGCGCAGGGCGCAGGGTGCAGGGTGCATGCTCCCCGCTTCGGGGAAACGCCTGATCGCCATTTCATTTGTACCTAGCAATGAAAATTATTGGAATAACCGATTCTTTGAACAGATAGGTAGAAACGATGTGTTTTTAATGTTTCTATGAAAATTGAATGGTAAACGGTTGTAGTATCTTGTGGTGCCGACAAAACAGGGTCAAAGACCGATGTATGTTTGATTATCATTTTCCATGGTTTTAGAAGACAATTATGTGATTAAACGAACTTACCTTAAGTGAAGTTCTATCATAATTATACGAAGCTCCTTCTCCGAGACAGATTAACGTGTAGATTAACGTGTAGTAGCGTCTAAGTACTAGCGCCGTCACAGATTTCAAAGCTAAAAAAAAAAATAAAGACCGTTCTCTTGTGTGGCAACACTATGTGTATATGTCATTTCGTTTAAAGCTAGCAATATAAACAACCCTATTTAGGGAAAACTAAAGTAGGGACGGGTTGGGAGACTCTGTCTCGGAGAAGGAGCTTCGTATAATTATGATAGAACTTCACTTAAGGTAAGTTCGTTTAATCACATAATTATACTTACTCCTTCTCCGAGACAGATTAACGTGTAGATGTTTGAAGTCAGTCAGGGTTGTTTATGAGTTAATAAATACTTGGCAGTAAAATTAGTGAGGCATTTATTAAAATCACAGAATCTTTGTAACTCTATATCTAATCAATAACAAAGGTAACAAAAGAAAAAACAATTTATGAGATCAACAAAATCAAGTCTCATTATTAACAGTGTCACATATCACATCACTGAACACAGTAGGATCTTAGATAACTGGCCTATTATAATGCCTAGCAAAGGTGGCAGAGTTCTGAGACCACCCAGCTGTTCTTTGTATTCGATCTATACTGATACCAGATCTTTCAGCAGCTGACGTAGAAGCATGTCTGGTGCTGCGTGCTGTGAAGGTATTCACATCAATTCCAGATTCATGTAAAGTGGTCTCCATCCATTGGCTTATAGTCTGAGTTGAAGCCTTGTGGTGTGGTTCCTTAAAAGTCAGTATTAGGTTATCAGTACCGCTTCTCAGTGGCTTTGTTCCATTAATGTAACATTTTACAGCAAGGACCGGACAAATCTCAATTCTACTTTCAAAAGCTCTAAGGTGCAATAGTGGCTGAAGGTTGCCCGTTTTAGAGGTCTTTATTATGTCTGGAATATATATTTGAATCCCATCACTCACAATCTTAATATTTTTGATATTAATCAAAGACAACGTCTGCAGTCCATGACCTGTAGCAAGGGCGAGAATAGTCGCCAGTCTTTTAGTTAATTTTTCTAAACTAATGTCTTCATTGGGGTAATGATTCGCTAAATATGTTAATACTACCCCGGGGTCCCAAGTAAGATTATACTTTGGGGCAGGTGGTTTTGTATGGTATACACCTCGCATGACACATTTAATCCTTTCATCAGATCCAATTTTTGAACTAATTAACAATGATAGGACTGATCTGGTAGTATTTATTGTACCATATGATGCCCCAGATTCAAAGATTTCACTTAAAAATTTCAATATATAGGTAACGGAAGCTTCATGTGTGTCTAAGTTACATTTTTTACAAAATAGCCACCAAGATTTCAAGGGTGAGTCGTATTGTTTCATGGAACTATTGGACAGTGAATTTAACATTATCTGGAGGGCCGAATTTGGTGTTCCTCTTTTTATGTATGCCTGGCTGAGAGCAGCCTTGCAGCCAGGGTAAGTTGTTGGTGAATGGGGTGACTTCCTCTGAAAGGGGAGGTTAATAATTTTATGATAGGTATTATTATTAATAATTCCTTGGTCAGCAATGAGTTCAATAATGGAAACCATGGTTGAGATGGCCAATATGGAAAAACTAAGATACCTGTTGCCTTATTTATCTTGATTTTATGAAGGCATTTTAAAATCAGTAAAAAAGGAGGAAATGCATAAAAAATAATTAGACCCATTAAGGGTGAATGCCTTAACTTGGAAGGCTTCAGGATCACATTTCCAGGATACAACCTTTTCACATTTACTGTTTATTCTGGAAGCAAACAAATCAATATCGGGTTTCCCATACCGATTTACTATTTCACTTATTCACTATAAACTCTTTGAGAGAGCTCCCATTCAATATTGATTTTCTAGATTCTCTGTCAGCTTCAAAGTTGTCTTTGGTATTAATATAAGAGGTATAAATCCAAATATTCCTTTCTTCACACCATTGCCATATATCTCTAGTGATACTATTTAAATATGGGACCTGAACTCCCCCCATTTTGTTAATTTATGCAACTGCAGTAGTATTATCCACTCTTATTAATACCTTGCAGTCATGCAAATCTTTTGCAAAACATTGGAGCCCTAAAAGGCAGCTTTTAGTTCTAAATAGTTTATATGATAATTATTTTCTAAGTCTGACCAGGAACCTGAAGTTTTATTTGATTCACACACAGCTCCCCAACCAGTAGTTGAGGCATCTGTTAGTATTTCTGTTTTATAGTTGTGTTGTTTTATAGAATTAGATTTGTGTACATTTTTACTCCACCAATCTAATTCTTGATAAACTATACTTTTGAGAGGCATTATTGCATCATAGTCATCCTTAGACTGTAGAAGATAGACTAGATTCAATTCCTTTTTCTTTAGTACTTGACGTTCAAAAGTGCCTTATAATGGCCTAATTGAAATAAATGATTTGACTTTGACTTTGACTTTGAAGACCTAAATATTTTGAACTTGTATACATTTTTACTCCACCAATCTAATTCTTGATAAACTATACTTTTGAGAGGCATTATTGCATCACAACCATCCTTAGACTGTAGGAGACCTAAATATTTGTCTCTTTCTAAAATTTTTGTATATACCCAGCCGTATGGAATGGCAGGACAAATTGAACTTAATGTTCCTAACAATTGAGAGAATTCTCTAATTTGACATTGCGTTTTTACTCGATAAAGCAAGATTTGTTGATTCCAAAATAAAACCCAATTACTGACATGATTGCCTTGGTTTAAGGTGACTTTTTTCGACATTGATGACGAAGCCTAAACCTTGTAAAAGATTTACTGCAAATTTTACATTTTCCTCACATTTTCTTTTTGATTTATGAACATACAGTCTGTCATGATGATGTTATTATTTCTAAGGTAAGTACAAACTGTTTTTAGTAGTTTTGTAAAGACAAATGGTGCTGTACACAGACCATAAGGTAGAGCATTAAATTCAAATAAGTGGCCATTAAAAGTAAACCTTAAATATTTTTTATAATTATCTGCTATGGGTACTGAAAACTAAGCTTCTTTTAAATCTATAGAGGTCATAAAACAATTTTTGGAAATAAGCTTGCAAGCTGTTCTGATGTCTTCCAATTTGAAATGCTCTGTGTCTATAAAACTATTGAGTTTTTTCAAATTCAATATAAATCTATAAGAGCCATTTGGTTTAGGAACTAAAAAAATTGGAGATGTGAATTGATCTGCAGAGAAAGAACATTCTGAGACTGCCTAAAGTAATTAGCTTATCAATTTCTAATTTAATTAACTCTTTTTCTTTCTTTGACCACAGTTGTATTCTGTTGTTTTAACCATGGAGCCTGCTTTTTGGATGGCTTGTGCAGCCCTTATTTTCTCAGCACAGTCTGTCCCAAATAATGTGTCATCCGGTGTTGCTGTGCGTACAGCATCTTGTACAACTTTGTTGACACCAGCCAAAGCGAAAAATCTTCTTAAAGAGGAATCCTGATGGTAACTTTCCGCAGCTAACTTTGCTGCATCACTTATTTCTTCAACAAGGACTTTACTGCTTATGTTACCTGTTAGTTCCTTGCTTAAAGATTGTCCAAGACAAGTCATCAGTTTTCCAACTATGTTTTGTCTATAACTGATCCTCTTATCCCTTTTAATGGTTGATTCAGTAAGTGAAGCGGATATCTCCGCATTCATTTGAGGAGCCACTGCCCTTGGGAAATTGATAGGTGTTGGATATTTTTTAATAATGGCCTCTCGAGATTCTTTGCCGAGTCCTGTTTGAATTATCCTTGTCCAACGGAGTGCTAGTTCTGATCTGATAGCTTCTCCAACTTCGGTTTTTTCTTCACCTTCAGTTCCCAGAGCTTGTAAGAGTTCGTCAGGCAGATTATCTTCTGAAAAATTTCAACATAAAGATATAGACATGTCTATCCGCTTAGTGATAGCGCTAAGTCAATAGTATTCCAGTGTGGAAATTAATATTTAGCATCGTCTACCCTCAGTGTGAAATTCAACATACAGACATGTCTATCCGCTTAGTGATAGCGCTAAGTCAATAGTATTCCAGTGTGGAAATTAATATTTAGCATCGTCTACCCTCAGTGTGCAATACAACATAAAGATATAGACATGTCTATCCGCTTAGTGATAGCGCTAAGTCAATAGTATTCCAGTGTGGAAATTAATATTTAGCATCGTCTACCCTCAGTGTGATAGCGCTTGCATGTATTTAGTAAGGTTCGACACAGTGTCCACCCGCACGTGGTGGCGCTTATGTGTTACTAACATTATATCCCTCTATTGGGATCACCCAGGCGTTTGAAGATTAACTCACATCGTAAGTTTAAGTACCTACCTAGGTACATAATTATGTAATTTAATATGGATAACCTATGGGATTTCATGTTTTACAAACCTGTATTAAGTTCTTGTTCCATATCATTCTGAGCAGGTACAGCAGGTGGCGGCGATGCTTCGGTTGTTTGAGCTACCTGAGGTAGCAGTGTGGGTGGAAAAGACAATTATTCAGACCTCGCCGGCAATGAACATGGCGGTGTTGAGCCTTCTGAATCGACTTCAACTGGCATCTTTTCCAGTTTCCTTTCCAATTTTCGAATCTTCCTCTTGATATAATTCTGGTCCTTATTCCTTCGTTTACCCATTTCTTGAAAGTGTGGACAATTCCGTGTAGTCGGAGAAAAATTCAAATCACTGATCACTGAATCACGAAAAAACCGTTACTTATTTATCAGAACTTTACAAAACTGTACAGAACTACTAAAATTTAGTAAATTTACCGATGACCGAAGTTTTGAGCCGGAAATACCGGAAGTGGTCATTTGACCTAAAGACGAACGAAATTGTTTGTGATATTATTTTTTATTATAACCTTCAAAATTAGGAATTCTTCGTAGAATCCTTAGATAAATTCCAGTCTTACCTTGGTGATGCTTCAGTAGATTGATAATTTTTATATTTTCAATAACTACATACCTGTTTTCTTCGTAAACAAACCCAAATGTAAATTAAACTGCCGCCGGTACCCGAGTTCACTGCACTTGTTATTTCAATAACTATACAGCTAACATTGTAACAAGCCGGATTTGACAGCTATCAAAATCCTTTGTGTAGTGTTGTCAAAACGTCTTGTCAAAATATAAATCGGCAATTAATTCGTGTTTGTGAGTGTATTTTTTCAAAATTAAGTTAAACTTAATGTTTACAAGTGATACTCGTTGTTATAGTGTATGGGTAACATAGTAATTATTCAGGATTGTGAATTGGATTTTTCAAATTATTACGTAGGAGAAACGTCAAATCCGGCCTCTTAGAACGTTAGCAGTTTAATGGTCTACGCACATCATATACCATGACTGTAGTCATGGTTTTCAATTTTAATAGATTTTCTACACTAATAACTAAGTAAATTTAGTAAAAAAAAAGTATTTTGTTGAGAGAACGTAGTGACAGCGCGAAGCACAAAAACACGTAATGACATATACACATAGTGTTGCCACACAAGAGAACGGTCTTTATTTTTTTTTTTAGCTTTGAAATCTGTGACGGCGCTAGTACTTAGACGCTACTACACGTTAATCTACACGTTAATCTGTCTCGGAGAAGGAGTAAGTATAATTCGTGTGTTGAGTCATCATCGTTATACCTTTATACAGGGTTATTTTTTAAACACCAGAAACCTGAAAAGGGGTCATTTTACTCATCATTATGAACAACTTTTTCTATGGGACCAACCCTGAAATCATGAAAAAAAAATCAGCTGTTCCCTACAAAAATGCTATACCTACCTACAACACAAACATAATGTATGAAACAGCTAATGTTTTTTTTTATGATTTCAGTGCTGGTCCCGTAAAAAAAGTTGATCATAATGATGAGTATAATAACTCCTTTTCAGGTTATTGGTGTTTTAAAAATAACCCTGTATATGTTCAGCCTTTTCCCAACACGATGGGGTCGGCTTCCAGTCCAACCGGATACATGCAGCAACTGCCAATCTATCGTCCACAATCCAGTGACTAGGTTTCCTGGTTATACTGGTATAACCAGGACGTACGTACGTTTTACGTCTGGTTTCTCTGGCTATCCGTAACGACAGTCAAAGATCCACAAATGATAGCCAGTTCCAACGGGTTAACGTGCTTTTTGTGGCAAGGTCAGTAATGGCCACCCATCCCTGAACTGACCTCGACAAGCGTTGCTTAACCTTGATCGTAAATCCCGTGCTAATTTCACTTAGCGACGTCTTCAACAAACAGTCTACATAAACCGGATAGAAAACAAATCCGTCCAATCACAGTGGCCGATAGGATTCCCCCGAACATAAACACATGAACAAACAATAAAAATATCGACATATGAATTTGCGGCGCTTATCAAGCTGATAAACAAATTGTTATCAGCCAATGACAATTGTGTGTACGTTTTTGTGTGTTACGATAATGTAAACATAAGCTTAAAAGGTGTACCTAACTGGGAGGTGTAGATCAGATACTGAACCATTTTGAAGGGGATATGAATGACGTTTATTATAAAAGTTCTTAAGGCTGGAAGCATTCCCGCCATTCTGTGGTCTTTTTTTTACGTGGTTCGTCAACTTTCTGCTAGCTTAAGAGAATAGCATCAGACTATGAGCCTCATTGCCCTAGTCGAGACGAGCGAGCAGCCTAGATATCGAGTACCTGCTAGGCAAGGATAGGACCTAATTTTTGGGCCTTTTGAAACCCAAAAATACGTAGCGTTTTACAATGAATCCGACAATGTGGAAACCACCTCACCTGGGCAATTGTAGATGTGCCTGCCTAGACCACCTACGTTACCAAACAGAATAACGATATTTATACAATTTGTAAGTACTAAAATGTGTCACAAATATATTCCTACTATTTTTTTTGTCATCGAATAGTAGATATTCTAGACGTTTTTGACATCGTCTTTAGATAGCCATAAATGCTTAGAATAGTTTTAGCCCTTACCCCATTGACACTAGGTGCTAAAATCAAACAATTATGACGTAAGAAGTATCTAGAAGCCCTAAGGGAGCGTTTGAAAACAATATGTCCATACGAATCCTTATCACACAGATACAAAGCGTTAGTGATACCGTTGTCAACTCCTTATCAGTACAATAACATTGGCGCCGTCGTATCCAAGTGCGAGTACAATTTGCTCATATTATTTAATTCAATGAATTATGTTTTGAATAAATATTATAGTTGAAGATAGGCAATTTCTTTTAATACCGCGATTTCTAAAGTGGGCCTAATAGAATCGCAAATAGGGTTAACACTGGAGATATCCAATGTTTAAAAAAAATCACATAACCTGATGGTGGACAGGGTTTCTTTTTATCTAGCCTATAATGTCCCACTGCTGGGCAAAGGCCTCCCCCTTGTCCAAGACATGGGTTACCGGGCAAAAAAATTGTGGGAGTGCCTTCATTTCTCTTTGACTTTAGGGTTCTGGTAAAACATTATCATTATTAATATACCGTCGTATAGTATTATTTACGAACATTTACGTGTAAGTAGGAGACACAAAAATCGTTGCAAAAACATTTTTTCGTCTCTTGTGACTTGTGTTTTTTGGAGCAGGGAGAAACCCTTTAACTTTTAATTAAGAGAAGATTAATATTAGCCGATACGGTAAAAGGTGTAAGTAGGTCCAAGTTTTGACTGCCTCGGTGCGTGATCAGCTCATGATTACAGACCGTTTGAAACATGCACGTGATTAAAACCGTAAACAATAAACACAAACGAGTCTCACGAAAGAAATTACTAAAATAAATAATGAAAGAAAGAACGTTCTACCACCCAATCAACTTTTAAATACTTTTCGCCCAAAATGAAAAAGCTTACCCGACAAAACAAAAAATAACAAACAAACAAACGCCGGTAATGTGTTTGTCGCAGCGCGGGCAACCCGCGAGAAATCAATAGTCACACGCTTGTTTACAACTCCGTAAGAACCCACGCACATGTGCGATTATCGCTGCGACTAAATTGCCGCAGCTGTAATTAGACACGCTAGTTATTTTAAGGTATCACAATTGTATCACGCGGTTTGTGAGTTTTGGTAGAAGTTTGTAGTGTAGGCGACGTGGCTTTGGGAGTCGGAAAATAAAGTAGGCTCAAAATTATCCAATGTTTATATTTAGCTTGCATTTTTACATCACTATATTCGTAAGACTTTGAGTAACTTCCATTGAATGCTTGATTTTATGGTTAAAACCGCAGACAAAACGGAACTACATATATTGATATACCTGTCATAATACAAAATCAGGTCTAACATCGACTTTCCCACATCGAATTTCATAATAAAATGTATAAACAAATTATAATATACATAATTATCTATAAATGAACTAAACGTGCCAAGGTAGGTATAGTCGGACCATATCCTTGGGCAGCTATTTCCAAAAATAAATCTAATGTGCTCGACATTTTGTCAATTTGACATAGGTAATATTATGATTTTGATATTGCGAAAATTAAGTTATACATTTTAATAGAAAATTTGATGACAGGCCAGATCTTAAACTATGACTGTACATTAATTACGTAACAAGACATTACCGAATACAGCTGTGTCAGATATTCATAATGCCTAATGAACTGCCAACAGGTACACTTTTGTAATACGCCATTAAATAAGGAGCGGAACGGATCTGAGCTCAGCTAAATTTGTGGAAGCAAACATTTTGGACGTGAAGACTATAATATTATACATATTGTAAACATGGCAGGGACAGCTTCATTATACATATTCTATATGCTGTGGCAGAGTAGAGTAAAGACATGACGAAAATGTAGCTTCGATTGTATTTCTAGAACCTTTTTCTAGACAGATTTCTGCTTCGTTGTTAAAGCCGGTAGTATCGTGTGCTCTTAAGAGGAAATGCGGTGGTCTATTCTCCATAGAAACGTTCTCGCCTGTTTTCTTTCTGGTTTACGGTCTTAGAGCAAAGATTTTTTACAGTAAAATAAATATCAACTACTTGTATGTTCCTATGTTTTCCTTTTTGAAGATTCATTATATTTAAAAGCACTAGAACCCTCAAAAAATGCTCAAAATTGCCTATTTAGACCACTGTCAATAAAGCCCTAGTGTACAAATTTGACAACTGTTATTGAAAAAAGAAAAACATAGGGCCACAGTATATATCCTAATTATTCAGTTTACGAAATATCTTTTAAATTGGTCTAATATTGGATGAGGAAATAGGCGAGAGCCAAACCTCGAATTAAGACTTTTTACATACGCTGTTCAGTCGGATCTGCAGTTGTCTTTGTCGCACGAATTTGAAGGCGGGGTCGCGGGACGGTCTGCTTATACGTATACAGATGGGAAAAGTGATGCGTAGTAGTTGAAATTAATATCGATAAACTAGTGTTGTAAACAGTTATCGATAAACACATTTACATTTTTTGCATGTGCTCTTTAGTGGGAAATACAAATACTTGAGCTCTTATAGACTACAGGCCCATGTCCAAAAATGGTGGGTCATATGAACCACCAGAAGATGTATATAGGACGATATAAGAGCATAAAATAATAATAAAATAATAATAATTGTAGTTTTTGAAGGTGGTTGTTTTTCAACCGACTTCAAAAAGGAGGAGGTTCTCAATTCGGCGCGTATGTTTTTTTTTTTTTGTATGTATGTTACCTGATTTCTCAGCCAATTATGAATAGATTTGGATGATTCTTTTTTTGTTTGAAAGAGAGTAAAATTGCTTAATTGCTTTGTTTATACGTGTAGTCGATGACTGACTGAAGGAAGAGAGGGAGGGGGTACGTCAACCCCCCTCCTACTACTTTCCAAAATTAAATATATCGTGTGAGGTATTGTTTGAAAGGGCTTTTTGTAAGGATTTCAAACATTAACACACAAGCACTAAAAAGTAAAAAATAAAAAGCTTTTTTACAAAAAAATAAAACCGCCTTCAAAAACTACCTACAAAATAAAAAAAAACTTTAGTTTTGGAAGTCGGTGGCAATATCTACATAACAAAAAACAAAACCAAAGCCACCGACTTCCAAAACTAAAGTTTTTTTTTTATTTTGTAGTTTTTGAAGGCGGTTTTATTTTTTTGTAAAAAAGCTTTTTTTTATTTAAAAAAATCTCATACTGTTTGCGTGTAAGCGGTTTTTAGTCCGCGTTAGGCATTACTTTGCAAATTAATTACACTATGTTATAAAAATATAACTTCAAATATACAGACCACATTACGTAAAAAACTGTCTAGTATAACATATATTTTTTTCAAAAAAAAAGAACTAGTCGTTTAGAAGTGTTGATCAATTTAAAATCATTACAAATCGTGTATCTGCACCTTAATGTTTGAAATCCTTACAAAAAGCCCTTTCAAACAATACCTCACACGATATATTTAATTTTGGAAAGTGGTAGGAGGGGGGTTGACGTACCCCCTCCCTCTTTTCCTTCAGTCAGTCATCGACTACACGTTTTAACAAAGCAATTTCACTTGTTACGATATTGCTGCTGTGATCCTATAAGGACTTCCATTCCATATCTCCGAACTTTATCATCAGATCATGTCAATATTTCTATGGGACCTATTCGGAAGTATACTCTTTCAAACAAAAAAAGAATCATCCAAATCTATTCATAACTGGCTGAGTAATCAGGTAACATAAAAATACAAAAAAAAAGAACATACGCGCCGAATTGAGAACCTCCTCCTTTTTGAAGTCGGTTGAAAAACCATTGAAAGTTACAATCTAATGTTGTACATTTATTCTATTATTTTATTTATTCTATTCCTTCGACGACAGCAGTATTTACATAAGTAATCAAAAGAGTAGCAGGGAGAACAAGTCCAATAAACAAGCCAAAATAATAAGATCAATCACTTCGTGTAGTTAGATACTACCGAACGATGCGAACACCAAAAAAAGCTTTTTTACAAAAAATAAAACCGCCTTCAAAAACTACAAAATAAAAAAAATAACTTTAGTTTTGGAAGTCGGTGGCTTTGGTCTTGTTTTTTGTTATGTAGATATTGCCACATTTTTCACTTTTTAGTGCTTGTGTGATAATGTTTGTAATCCTTACAAAAAGCCCTTTCAAACAATACCTCACACGATATATTTAATTTTGAAAAGTAGTAGGTAGACGTACCCCCTCCCTCTCTTCCTTCAGTCAGTCATCGACTACACGTATAAACAAAGCAATTTTACTTATTACGACAGTTATGCTGTAATTCTATAAGCAGTTCCGTTTCATAACTCCGAAGTTCATCATCAGATCATAACAAAATTTCTATGGGACCTATTCGGAAGTATACTCTTTCAAACAAAAAAGAATCATCCAAATCTATTCATAATTGGCTGAGAAATCAGGTAACATAAATACAAAAAAAAAAAAAACATACGCGCCGAATTGAGAACCTCCTCCTTTTTGAAGTCGGTTGAAAAATACCAGGCACTACTGACTCGGACAATAATTACACGACACGCGGCGGCATCGGCAGCGCGCGTCTTACACGCACACACTGTCAACTTACACACACATAGATAGGGCGGCCGGCCGCAGAGCGACAGCGATAGTTTCATCAAATACCTAATTTTCAAAAGTCTCTCCGACCGCATTTCCTCTTAACATTCCCAGTAACGTCTACCCTTTATTGCATAATCTAGAAAGTCCTAACAGCAACAACATAAAACAAAATGGACGGACGTAAAACGCAATGCAGCAGTAACACACTACGATAGAACACAACAACCCGGCCGCTACAGCACGAAACTGCTTAACCTATTTCCCTTGACTGACTTACAACTACAAGAGCAGCTGCTTCTGACACTCCCGACGTATAGTTGGAACAACTTATCTTCCGCCAGCCATCAATTGTGACATAAATAGAACCAAACTTGCCCGTACCCCGTATGCCACCAGCATCTCCTGTCATCGACAACAAGTTGCCAAACGTTTATAATAAGCACAGCCGCTCAAAATTGAAGGAGTTCGCAGTCGGAACACGTTCGCAACCAACAGGTCAACATAATTACACAACGGGAGGAAATTAAACTTTATATAAGCTCACATAAGGCACATGTTTGCATGAACAGGCAACAGACGAAGTATCGATCGCCAATTTCCCAGCATAACAGGCGTCCTTCACCCCGTGCCCTTTCAGTATAAACCGGCTAAATTACAAAACAGTGTTCGAAGTAAGGAAATGAGATGTACGAGACACAATTTTATTAGGTAGGGTTATAGAATATTTTTTCGTCGTTCAGGCAAATGTCTGGCGAAAATAGACGGGGAGTTTTGGGTTGTATAATAGTCTGGGTCAAAGGAACTGTCAGAGCTGTCGCCTGTTAGCATGTCCGTCAATATGTTGATGTATTGTAGAAAATGATTTGGGTCACAAACGAAAGATTATGTATGATTGTGAAATGGATTGGAAGGTAATATACCTAGCCTAAAGAAAACTGAAGTAACATTTTGATATACATTTTCTTCGTTGTACTGTTATACATACATAAAATACATTATAAAGCTGTTATATCCAATCCATTTAGCCAACATCCCATGCATTGCAGCATCACTCAAGAATTTCTGAACCAAAGCTACCAAGATCTTGTTCTTGGCGGCTTTCGTTTTATACATTACCAATATTGTCTCCGTAAATTGACAGTGGCAAGGTAAACTAACACAGAAACAACTTCTGAAACAAACACTAACTTTTCCACCAACAAATATAATTAAGTAACAAGCAACTGCGGTATCTGAGGACGGGTATAGCAGCCGTGTTGATATTAATCCTTATGTTGCTAAGGGAATTAGGATAGAAGACGTGTTTTCCTCATCTTCTTCTACTACTTAATAAATTATGGATTACCTTTGAACTTTAAGAGATTCATTATGATATTGTGTGCTTGTAGACTCATGTTTTGATTGGAAGAACTCTCATAATTCTTAAAGCTATCGCAATAAAGTATTGAGTTTTGAGTTTCCCTAGCTTATGCTTGTCTCACAGGCGGGCAAAGGCCTTCCTAAGTCCTTCTTTTCAATTATCCTTAATAATAATAATATCAACCTTTTACTGTCTCATTGCAGGAAAAAGGCCTCTTCTTATATAGCGAAGGAACGAACACTGATATAACTCAGAAAGTACATAAATGAATTATCCTTAACGAACTAAAAAACTTTCTTTGACAAATAAATGAAGATCACAACAACTCCAAAACTATTCTTGACATCTTCCAGCTTGATATCTTTCAGACTCCGACCGCCATTATCCTCATTACCCTAGAGAAAAGGGTTTATTTCACCAGTACTTCCTACAATCAATAGCTCGACAAAATAGGACCATGTGCTATTTTGTACAATCCCCAACAACTGAAAATCAAGTTGTTATAAAAGAAAGTAACAACGAAAAGATCTGAAACCTTTTTGTAGATTTAGTAATCGAAAACACAAAGCAAAACGTGTAACAGGTCCCTTTAAGAGATGGGAAAAAGATATAATGAAGTACTTACCTAGGTACCTATAACAGAGACCTCAAAGACCTTTTGAAGTTACGTTTGCTATTTTATTTGTACCTTCTTAAAATCATCGAATCGAAAAGAAAAAGCTATAGACTAATGGTACATGTGGAATGGAATGGGACCATACCCTTTTATAATCAAGCTGGTAGGTCTCTAGCTAAGTACTCGTACATCTATTGTCATTCTTACTTTGTGAATTATGGTCCAATTCTACGACCGATTTTGATACATAACGACATATTTCTCATTACAACCACTACATTGAACGACTGAAGAATATAGTTAGACTACGGTTACATAAACAACCAACTAAAATATTATGATGTAGTAAGTTTATCATATGAACACCCCACAATTAACACCCGACGGCGCGACGGGCATAGTCCGGGATCCCCCTAATGTTCCAAAGTTTAGTCACTACCCATAAGAACGAGGGTGTGGGGGTGCAAGTACCAAACAATCTGAGTCACATGTTTACCAACTTATGCAAATTTTTGGGGTAGAATGACAACTTATTCTGAGGGGTAACGTTTTGACAAATGAGGTGTTATTTTTTGCGAGTGAGTGGCTGAAATGTAGGGGTGTATTCGGAGTAGACAAATGTGGATTGATGGTTCTTGTACCCAAAAGGGACGATATTGTTCTCTTATTGGTTTTGGTATTACCCCTTCTGGCCGTAAACTAGGTTAAACCTTCTTTTTTTTGGACAAGCCCGCCCCTCTATTCCCAAACCACTAACTTCTGAAAGCCAGAATCAACAGTGGCAACCACCAGAAAAGCGCCGAGGCAGTGAAGCTGACGAGTCCCAAAAAAACAATTCATCCGTCTTGAGTCTCGCAACGAAATAAATCGGAAAAGTACAGCGGAGGACAAAGAAGAAAAAACATAATTTCAACTTCAATTGAACTGTCAGCAATCACAACCCATTTAAACTAAAATAAATCACTCAAGATGTGGAAGCTAAAAGAGAATATCTACGTACAAGCATTATATTCCTACCTAGAGCTCTCTAAATTCTGACAAAGACAACGATAACAAAGGCTCTCGTACGCTTCTATTTCCAGATTTAGCAATAACGTTGTTATGGCAACTTGAAAGGTATTCAGAGGAAAATAAAAACATGATTAAAGGAAAGTTTGGAAAAACAACGAAAACAGATGTAGCAATTACGTATTGTGTCGCAATTTCGAGGCTCAGTAACTTTTGTTATGTCTGAGCGAACCAAGTTTGTCAGTTTACAAGACTTCACCTGTTTTGAAGTTTATTGCACCGCCAGATAAGAGCTTGGAAGATTTACCTCGAAAATTGTAAAAGAATACTTTTGGCTCGTCTTTCTCGGATATTCTTGTGTAAGAATTTTCTGAACTTAAAGTTAGGAGGAAATACTTAATATGTAACATAAAATTGTTGTTCGAAAGCAATATTTACAAGTGATTCTTGAGTTTTCTTTTCACCTTGAAAGTCTAATGAAAAAATAAGCCTCTCAATAACCGCTACCGTATAAAGCGACTAAAGCCAATATAGCGATTTCTTCTACTAACTACATTTCTTGCCCAAGTTAACTAATATCGCTAAGAAAAACGTGTGGCTTCCGGCTTCATATTGGCTCCACAGACTGAATAAAGTCTGTAAGTCAACGGTCGTCCTTCCAAGTGTCGCACTAAAGTGGAAGTTAAACTTCCACTTTAGTGCGACACTTGGAAGGACCACTGTCGAGCTTTTGGTACGAGTAAAAAAAACGGCCAGGTGCGGTTCCGTACCACCGTACAATATTTAACACTACAAAAAAGCACGTTTCTCGTACTTTTTGATTATTTGTTGTTATAGCGTCCATAGTGACCACTGTGAAATTTTTAAATGTCTACCTATAACGGTTTAAAAGAAATGACCTTGTGACAGACGGACTCATAAACAGACAGCGGATTCCTCAGCGATTATCCTCCATATTATGTGCGCACCCCAACACCTTAATCGTGGATTTTTTCCTCATAATCTTCCCCTTCCTGGGCTCTTATAGAATACTTAATTAAGCGTGTAACATGTATTGGGTACACGTGCGTGTGAGCACTACTTGCGCCCTCAAAGAGATGTGAAATAAATTCTTGTTAATGCGAGCTTCGAGCCGAGCAAAACTTTTATGAAAGAGACCCGGGGGCTCGTTACTAAGAAATATTTTTATTACAACTTTTCTCTTCATCGTAATAGCACATAAACGAATGATATAATATTGAAACAGGATAAAAGCTTTCATGAAACGTGCCCAACAGTTTTATATCTGTAGAGATATAATCAGTGGGGCATCTAATTCGGAACAGAGTAAGCATTCAGTCATACTCAAGCGGACAAAGGCGTGACGATGAGGGGATTAGCAGAATTGGGTCATAGGTCGCATTGTGCACCCCTGTTAGAATGGTTCACTTGTCAACATAAGCCAGCGTCCGATCGATCTCCGCGAGGATTATGCTATTATAATCACACATGAGAGACGGATTAGGGATCATTGATCATTATTCCGGAGGAAGGTTCTCTTCAGCTACCTAATTTATGATTCCTGAAGTGTTGTTTCCTGAGAACGAGCGCGCGAACCAGTTTAAACTTTTTAAACATTACTGTAGTGTTGTTGACTATCACGTCAGAATGCCATGAAGAAGTTTTTCTCTATACAATAGACAAAGTAATCTAGTTTTAGATGATAAGGCAATCAAAAACAATAGGCATTTTAAGATGCTGATCACTTAAAAATTGCTCTTTTATATTCGGGGTACCTGATAGGCTAAAATTCAGGTACTTGCTACATCACCCACTACTTGCACGGTTATTTATTTTTCTACTTAGCCTAGTCTTAGATAGGATAGGGCTGCCCTCCATCAAAGACACTCCATACGTATACCAGCATCACCTCCAATCAAAACCACCAACATACCTGCAACAAACAAAAACGCATACATTAACAATATTGACCTGGGTTAAAACACAACATTAACTTAAGTCTCCCCAAGTAACCTACAAACGAAAATATTTTGCGACTACACGCCATGCCGGTTGGCAACAGGAAGCCAGAGGGTGGCTGAGGTACGAGGGGGGTTGGTGACGTCAGCGCGGTCGTCGCCCTCCAAGGTCACACCTCCCGAAGACGCCACCCCCCAGCCAGACTGCGTTACCCACGCGCTATGATGCGGGGGTTATGTTGTCGGGTATGTTTAGTGGAACACGCTGCAGGATGAATGTTTTATGAGCTTAGTAGAATGATGGTTTAATAAATCATCAACGAATTAGAAACTTATGGCTGCGCAGTTCTCAGGAAAGATAAAACGAAAAGAACGTTTCCTATTATGGAAGGAAATACGTGAAAAATCTCTACCATCTCCGAAGATGACATCAGCCCCAGTCGAGTAATCGAAATGACATTACCGTATCGATTCCCAACCGGGCCATTACAGTTTTCGCTAAATAAAGAACCTGTTACTGAAGAAATTTATAGATTTCCGATGTAAATGTCGTTCAAGCCGAGGCTGGCCCTATACACACGCGCTTGGAAATGTATCGCCGGATAAAAAAAATCGGAACACGCGAGGATAGATTTTAATAATCGTATCACTGTATTTTATGGCAAAAAAATTACATATACTAGCTTGTGCCCGCGACGTCATCCGCATGGTTTTTTCACCTATGTTAAGTTACGTTTTTGGTATCTGCTCCGCTCCTAGTATAATGTTATATAGCCTATACAGAGTTGATATGACAGAGGGGCATTAAATTAAACTACGTATACTATACGTGTTTAGTATTAATTTGACATTTTTTTTTTATTTTTTCAAACAAACCAAATAGCTTACAAATCAGAGTAAAACGCAAACACCCTTTGTAAATAAATTTAACTGACCTTAGATACCTAGGTATTAAAGCGGCAACGTCGCACGCGCGCGGCGCGCTTGTATTCTCTCGTATCAAAGCGGTCGGCCAAAAACTTAAAAAATCATTTGCGACTAAACTACTGCTCCTATTTAATTGATTTTTGGTACAGAGCTTGAAAATGGTACCTAGTATAGGCAGTTTAAAGGAAAGCCCATCTGTCGTATCAACTTTGTATACTTAATACTATTCCTCATAAATCTAGCTTTATACAAAAAGTATTTTATGACCATTATGTCCTGAAATTTTACGAGGATGCTTATTGTATCTTATCTTAGAAGTATACTGTATCATTTTAGCATCCTTTTGTATATCCTAAACCAAGACTAGACATAGCATAGACAATTCAATCGCTTCCTTAATCGCCAATGACCATAAAACCCCATTTGAATCTGCAGACATTCCACAAACAACATAAATATAATCATGATGAACTGCCTCCGCTATCAAAGGAAACCTTACTTTGTATCGATGTGTGTGTACCTCGTAGGTACGGGTGAAAGCTGTCTGTGTGTGTTAGATCTGAGTTGGCTGTAGCTTTGGACTGCCGCAATATGTAATGCTTTCTTGTGAGGGTTTACGATTTTGGGATTTTATATTTATTTTCTGGCGTTTTTGGAATATTGGGTTTTTATTTGAATTTTTTTTCACAAATTCTTTATTAGAAGACTATCAATGCATTACAAAAAGCGAGGATTTCGAGCACCCAATGTTAGTAGCAAATATTCTGCCTACATTATTTAAAAACCTGACAAAGTGCGAGCGAGTAGGACTCACACACGAAGACTTTCATACCACAGTACAATATTCAACACAACATATAAAAAAAGACATATATTTCTTGTATCCTCTCAGGACCCCCTTTACTTTTTATTTATATAATTTCTATTATTTGTTATAGCAGCCATATGAACACACACTGAACATTTTACGGTCTTTCTATTAATTACGACTCAAGTTTCTTGTTATTGAATAAATGACTATGACTAAAACATACAGCCCTGTGACACAGGCAGAAGGACAGACAGCGGAGTCGTAGTAATAGGATCCCATTTGGCACCCTTTGGCTACGGAACTCTAAAAGATACTCGTTTCGACCACTGTCCAGCGAAAATGTGAAAACAAACCAATATCATCAAAATTTGCATTTTAAATAACAGTCGCAAAAAATATAAAAGCAGACACAACCCTACTCTCTATTTACATAGCCAACGTGTTTGTCCATCGCCGTATAAATTGAATCCTGTTTGTCCTGCCAGTGCAAACACTTCATTTGAAACTCTAACGCTATTTGCTTAGAGCTGACTTTAGTAGGGTAGTTAGCTGGAGGCTTGCCTTGAATTCTGGGTGTTATTCAAGTTTATGGATTTGTGAGCATTGATCTGTGCAGTATGGTCAGCATGTGATGGTGTTATGGTACTTCGTTCTAAATATTATATTACAATACTAGCTTCTGCTGTCTGAAATGTCGGTTATTGGCGGTTTAATCTTATTTCTCCATTTAAACTGGACCTCCGTTTCATCCCCGTAGGATGTGAATTTTGGAAAATCCTTCTATCTGCATGCCAAACTTCAGCGCAATCCGTTCAGTGGTTTGAGCTGCGTATTGATAGATCAGTCAGTCAGTCAGTAACGGTGAAAATGAGAGATATAAGTCGACTAATATTCATCTTCTTCTTCACCAACATACGCAGGTTGGTTCGTTACCCTTTGTCATTATGAATACAACTGAATGAGACATCCCAGTTTATTAACATGTTTCAGTCAAAGGCAGAATTGGGGCTAGTGATGAAAATTGCCGGCAATATTGCCAAAGTTGCCAAAACTCCCGGGAATGTTTCCAATGTTGCCGGCAACATTGGGCAAGAAACGTATAAATAAAAAACAACTTATACTAATGTAATTGATTAGTAGGTTAAAATTGCGGTCTGCAGGGTGGTAGTTCGTATGCTTATCTACAATATCCAATCGAAAATTTTAGCTTTTACAATTATTTTCTTACTGATAAACTAAAGAAAAGAAATAAGCTATCCATGACAGTTCATTGGTGATGGAACCATAACTATTTTCGAAATATCGTAATTTTTTTTCTACGTTCTTATAGTTTAACTTTAATTCTATGAAAAAAAAACCGGCCAAGTGCGAGCCGGACTCATGCACGAAGGGTTCCGTACCATTATCTATAAAAACGGCAAAAAGATCACGTTTGTTGTATAGGATGCCCCCCTTAAATATTTGTTTTATTTTAATTATTTATTTTTGGAGTGAATATATACCTAAATATTCTGTGAATATTTCAAGCTTCTATCTGTTGCCGTTATCAATATTGAGCAACAAAATCACGTTCGTTGTATGAGAGCCCCCTTAAATATTTATTGTATTCTGTTTTTTAGTATTTGTTTTGTTGTTATAGCGGCAGCAGGAATACATCATCTGTGAAAATTTGAACTGCCTAACTATCACGGTTCATGAGATACAGCCTGGTGACAGACAGATAGACGGACGGACAGCGGAGGCTTCTATGTATTTTTTCTCGAAAACGGTGCGTCCTAGGCGAAAAATAACCGAAATTTCACTCCCCCCTATAACCCCCCGTGTCAGCAGCACCACTATTAAATTTTTGGGTTGGGGGGGGGAAGAGGGGAACTGTTTTTATTTGAATGTTTTATTTTGTTTAATGTTTCGATTTCCTTACATCATCTCAGTTACCCATGGGAGCAGCACCACTATTTAATTTTTAGTTTTTGTGAGGGGAGAGGGGGGGATTGTTTTTATTTTTTTTTTGTTTTTACTGTTTTGATTTCCTTACATCATCTCGGTTAGACGACTAGACGTTCGACTAGAGCAACAATTTCTTTCCTGAAAAGATTTCCATCCGAGCTACCATTTTGGAAATATAGTGTTTTTTTAAATTAAAAAATCACTACCCCCTCTCCCCCCCGCAAAATCCAAAAATTAAATAGTGGTGCTGCTCCCATGGGGAACCGAGATGATGTAAGGAAATCGAAACATTAAACAAAATAAAACATTCAAATAAAAACAATCCCCCTCTTCCCCCCCCCCCCCAAACCCAAAAATTTAATAGTGGTGCTGCTGACACGGGGGTTATAGGGGGGAGTGAAATTTCGGTTCTTTTTCGCCTAGGACGCACCGTTTCCGAGTTATGGGCTTTTCATTTTTATTTTTCTCGAAAAGGGTGCGTCTTCCGTACGATGGGCAACACTATATAAATTTTGGGTTTTGCGGGGGGGGGGGGGAGAGGGGAATGTTTTTAATGTGAGAGATGGAAAAGAGGTGAATATGGTTTCTATGGACACGGTTATTATGGTGCAGCAATAAAAACGTCAACTTTACCAAAAAAGAAATCTTCGATGAAGTCCTTTGCCCCGAACGATACGTAAACAGGAAGATCGCCCGGCACTTAAAAAAAAAATTGCGCCAACCGTGCGCAAGGCAAACTAATATTAAAATAACACTGGTTTTAAGAGATGGGTAGGCCTTCAGGTTAAAGATTAAAATCGACATTAGTACAAACAGATGAAGTTACTTACTTGAAGAAAAGTCCAAAAAATTTACAAAATGACACTACACGGTTGTATGATTTATATTTATTTCTTTCGGTATTAATGCCCTCTTACTTTTATTATAACATTTATAGGTGACATTCTTAAAAAACTATGGGTTCAACTATCACGAAGTCACCACTGCCATTGTTTAACTTTATCTTCAGATATTTCCCTGGATTATTATAAATTAATTAAAGTGAACAATTAATTATACAGACTTACTAGTCATACGTATAATTACACCATTACATAAAACCTCATGAGCCCATAAACATTGAAAATGGCATTTGAAAAACTCTATCTAATCTGGCAACTTTGGCAACTTTCCGGCAATATTGCGCAATATTGCCGGCAATATTGGAAACTTTCCTGGTAAGTTTCGGAAACATTCGTCAATTTTCATCTCTAATTGGGGCGAAGTTAGACACGATATTTAGAATACAGGATAAACTAAGTTAGGCGTCTAATTTCCTTAGCTTTTAGCCTAACTTCTGCTACAAATTAAGCTTGTTACATCATTTCGGCCCGGGATTTAGAATAATCTAGTTTCTCTGAGGAATCGTAAACTTTGAATTATGTGAAAGAACACGCCGCTTTATTGCTGTAGAACCTAATGGAACAGAAGTACTTAACTTAGGACATACCTTAAATTGGGTAGTCCTGTATAAAAAGTGAATACGAAACTACCTTTTGGAAGGGGCAAAAAATTTCATCTTAATCCAAATTAAACGAGGCCTTATCTATTCTAGGAGTAGGATGATGCAGACCAGTCCTTATCCAAAATGTTATCCAAACTCAAAATCAAATATATGTTAAGGGTAGGTATTTAAATTTATTATTTCCACCCAAAAATATATCATTTCGAGACTCGTTTTGTACGTCATACTTATTTGTGAAACTAATAACCATGAGTTGCTGACATGAAAGCGTAAACAATGCTATGACGATGACGTCACGACCATGCCCACGTCACCCTATGTGTGTCAATATGAGTCAATGATTGGTTAAAATCTTATACATAATGTATGTGTCTTGGAAGCGTGATAAATAATACATGTCTCGCCTAGAAGCTTCTGATTCTGTTCGCTCATGTGCCATGAAGTTGACAATATTCTAATTGATTGGAAACTGATTAGTGATAGGTTGCATAATCGATGAAACAAAATAATTGAATAATTTAACCGAAGAAGCTCCGAAATCTGAAATGGATCATCATGGAAAGATTCATTCAAGTTGAAATAGCTCGAATGAATCTTTCTACATAAGTTTGTTACACAATCACGCGAGAACGGCTGAACGGATTTGGAAGAAATTTGACATACAAATAGATTATACGCTGGAATAGAAAATAGGCAACTTTTTATTCTAGAAAAATGTACGGTTCTCGTAGGATATTTTGGAACTTCTGGCTTAATTCTGAAATCTACGCGAAGTCGCAAACAGAATGTAGTTATTTATATTTTAAGTAACAAAAGCTTGACACACAAAATCAAAGTACAAAATAAATAGTAGGTACTATATCAATCAATAGAGACTTCTAATTCTCAACCTCATTTTTCCACACGAAGCTTGGAGCGTACTACAAACAGCCTTGCATTCAATACCTAACGCTCAAAAGAAAAAGTCTAGCCACAAAGAAAAATCCGCCATCTTGCAAACAAGAATCTCAAAGGCTAGCAACATCCAATTAAGTCCATGTCAGTGCTACAGATGTACAAGTGGGCAAAGCTTTCATTGCTTCGATTCCCATTGCGAACTTTGAAGCTTAGGAAGCCGACGTTATTGATTGGGTAACAGGAATCGACATATCTAGCTTTCTGTTAGACTTGTCAGAATTTCGAAGCAATGTGGGAAGCGGAGCTTTTATAGTTTTGAGTCCGACATGTCCATCCTCACAGTCTAACGTAGACTTTGTGACTGTCAGGCATTTTTACAAGATTTTATTTACTTTCACCTGTCCCGGTGTGTTGGCTAATCAAATCTTTACAAGTTAAATTTGAGCGACTTCCCGATGTTCGATTGGGCTGAAATTTTGCGTAAATATGCATTTTGTATGTCAATACAATATAATGATATCATAGAGCTGGCCTGATGATGGAGCCGAAAAGTGGCCATAAGAACTTAATCACATCAAGTCAAATACCTACTTCCCGATGTTCGATTGAGATGGAATATTGAATGCATATTAGATATGGGCGCCGCGCCGGCGCGGCGCCGCCGTGTGCCCGTCGCACGCCGCCGCCGCCGCCGACATTCACCGCGCGGCGTGAGTGGCGTAAAGACGTGTATTTGTTTTCGTGATTGACTCATCAAAATGACTGAATTATCAAAACCTACAGTAAATAAACATTCAAGTACATAACATAATTAACTTTTAAGTATTTAGGCGGGCGTGTGAGTAGTGCGGGAGCCGCGTGCGCGCCGCGAGCACGCTGCGTGAGCGTCGCGTTATGCTGCCCTGCGGCGTGTGTGGAGAGTGCACGCGGCGTACGCGACGCGTTCTTACCCCTTCGCCCGCTATCGCTGCCGCCAATACAGCAACGCGACGTGAGCTAACACGGCACTGACCAAATTGTGACTGACTTGACTGAAGGGGGTTAAACGCCAAGGCGCGCGCTCGCGACGCGCCCGTCACACGGCAGCAACACGCGACGCCTACGCAGCGTGCGCGCCGGGCGCGCACGCGGCGCCCGCGTCTCTCACTAGATCGAGGAACGCGCACGCCTTTTTTTTTTATTGTGTTAAAAATTATCAAATTACTCCTGCCGCCCTGGGCGGGGCGGAAGGGACTGTCATACTTTTACTGACTAAAAAACCACCCTGTTCCTTCTGTTACCCTTTACGTTCCTGGGCCACGGTAACCACTATCCTGTTAAGACGTCCCGCAACCCCGGCAGGCGTTTGGCCCCGTTGGGGCCCCGTCCTTGTGCTGACAGCTCTTTGAGGCGCGCGTGAAACAGAACGCGCCGTCGGCCCGGGCGTGGTCCTTGATCGGACGGCGAGCTACACATTACTCGCCGTCCGCAAGCCCGCGCCTATGGTGGCCAGATGTCGCCTCGCGACGTCCGACGTCCTGGGCGTCTCCCGCGGGGGCTGGGGCATGAGGTGGAGGATATTCTCTCCCTCACGCGGCCCGCCTCCTTCGCTAGCATTACTGCTTCGCAGAAAGAGGTGACTGCATCCCATTCCCTCTCGCCCCGGAGCATGGCCTGAACCAGGTCCGGACGCGAGAGGCCGCCGCCGCCGCCTCCTCCCGCGTCCGGACCTGGTTCAGGGCATGCTGCAGTCACCTCCTTCTGCGAAGCCGTAATGCTAGCGAAGGAGGAGGCGGGCCGCGTGAAGGAGAGAACATCCTCCACCTCACGCCCCAGCCGCCGCGGGAGACGCTCAGGGCGTCGGACGTCGCGAGGCGACATCCGGCCATCGTAGGCGCGGACGGCGAGTAATGGGTAGCTGCGCCGTCCGATCAAGGACGAGACCCGGGTCGACGGCGCGTTCTGTTCGCGCGCGCCTCAAAGAGCTGTCAGAACAGGGACGGGTCCCCCAATGGGGCCAAACGCCTGCCGGGGTAGCGGGACGTCTTAACAGGATACCGTGGCCCCGGAACGTAAAGGGCAACAGAAGGAACAGGGTGGTTTTATAGTCAGTAAAAGTCTGACAGTCCCTTCAGTTCCGCCCCACCCAGAGCTGAAGGACGCATTTGATGATTTTTACCACCTAAAAAAAAAGGTAGTAGAAATCCACGCCGCCGGCGCCACGCCGCCGCCGATTAAAATTTGTCAGCGCGCCGCCGCCGAGTATTTTTAAGGCGGCGCCCATGTCTAATGCATATACCTACACATTGCATGGCAATGCAATATAAAAGAATACATTAAAAATAAAATTGAACTTTTTCTTGATTTTTTTTTAGCTTTGTTCTTTTTTTAAGTAGCTGACAAGAATAGGAAAGAATCATTATATTTTAAGCCTCTTACGTTCGTCTTGATTAATCGAAAAATTCCCGGGACCTAGTGTTTCCCCAGAGAGCTACCAGCTTCATTACTTGAAGTTCGCGGAGCCTAGTTGCGATATTTGAGAGCATTTTACTCATTTATTTTATCAAGAGATAGGATGCCTTAATTTACTTCCTCCTTTTCTTACTAAACGTTTTTCTCATGGGAAGGTTCAAAGTATCAAGATATTTTTCATAAAAGGTTTTATATAAAAGCTGTTGCTTATTTTCTTGGGGCTAATAAAATTGTTTAGCTAGAACACGGCAAACTTTTAACATAGCATAGAAATTTTCTTTAAAGTACTTACTTACTACTATTACAAATGCAATAGTTCGGGTAGATCGATGTTGAATGAAAGATTATAGTTTAAAATAGCACATAGGCTACTTTTATCCCGGAAAAATAAACGGCGAAGTCGCGGACAGAAGCTAGTTTTATAATAAAGCACCATTTAAATTCTACCCCGATGTTTTCAAAGGAAAAAACCATGTTGCTTTGCAAAAACGTTTCCAGTGAAAAACGGAAGGGTATCGGTTTTTTACCTGAAAGGAAATTCCAAGGAAATGAAAACTAATGGATGCAGTTGCGAAACTATAGCTTCTAGCTATCTTGAATCACGTTCGTGAAGAGAAATGTGAAATATAGCCTCTTTCTCGTTTCTAGGTAGATCTGAGCTAATGGAAATATCTTGTACATAACACAGTTTTAAGAACTGACACGTTTATGATTTAAAATCTGTTTTAATGTGACTACCATTCATTGAAATATGATATTGAATTCAACGCCTACAAGATTTAGCCAGCAATTTCTTGGCAAATGAATAATAAATAGCGAGTGATATTTTCAACTTTAATGAATGGAAACACAACTCATTGAACAAAATTAGTGCATGACAAAACGTTTCCACACCTATTTATTTGAGAAAATAATAATAAGCCAAACGAGCATCTAGTAATTGCCTCGCTATGTCTGCTCACCCCGAAATGGCAAAGCAGCGTGCATCTATTTACAAAACAAAGTTTATTTCAGCGTTGGACAAAATTAAACCTTGTAATATTCCCAAAATAGAGAGCATTTGCGTAGACATCAAACGTAAACAATGACGCGGTGTGACGAATTATATTTGCATACTGTATACGGTTACTGTGGAACTGTCCAATCAAAAGGCTCTTGATTAAATGGCGGCGGACAGATCTATCGGTCTACTATGTTGTCAAGCAACGTTGATGGAAACAGGGGACGACAGGGGATTGGTGGATTTTCGAGTAGGTACCTACCTATCATAACGGGTTTAAAAACACACTTAGCTACTGGTTCTTCTCATCATTGAGATATTTTGTCTGTTCTGGATAGTACTGGAAACCTTCTGGATACGGAGATATTGGAGGTCAACGCTCAATTTTCATTTGTACATATATTCTAAATACCCCCACATGTGATTTTTAACATCAAAATTTGAAGGCGTTTCTCAGCAATCATTTTTGCTTAAACTTACTTACTGTGATGGGCAAAATGCTTAGTTAACGGCTCTGTCCTGTGACTACACCCGTATATAAAAGCACTCTTCAACCGAATCTAGTCAGACCCTAGATGTGTCATGTGTACATGCCAAAATCGTGACTCAATACTGCACAAGGAAATGGGCCAATGACCTCTGAAGAAATTCTAGAAGGCAATCGGGACGAGTTTGTATATCATGTTACTTTGTCCACTTTGCGGGAGTTAGAAGCACCATTAAATCTTGCGACAAGCATTTGTTTCAGAGGTTTGGTTACAGCGCCATCTGTTTCCATGTTTATGAACTATATCGATTAATATTAAGTAGATCGTTTTACGATGAATGGGTTTTTTTTGGTATGGTACCGTTTTGATTATAGGGTCATACTCAGAAAAAGTGTACATTTGGTATCTTTTCTTGTCCCACTACTTCATATTAAAGTAAATATCCAAATTATGACAATGTTTCCTTTTTTACCCTCAAATTTTTATGTTAGTGTAATAAAGAATAGATTTATATGCTATTTTAACTTTAATTTTCATTAAAAGAGTATTTTTTTTGAATGTCAAAACATTGTTAAAAATTTCTCCATACATTTTTTTCGTGTCCCAATGACGATTACACATTTTCAGATATGAATTGTTACGAATATTCATAGCTTTACTTTACATAACCTGTGGCTATATTATTCTTTATGAATCAAGTAACTAAATAGGACCAAGTATATTCATCAATCATCTAGAGAAGAATTTATTTTTATTTAAATAACTTTGTCCCAAAATTATGAAGTTTTGTTACTCAGGGTTAGTTCACGCAATGAAATATTGGAAAAAATACTTTATTTTAATAAATACTTTTTCCTATTCTGGCGACACTATAACTTACGTGAAAGTCACTGTCGCGGCAGCCTTTACGTTTTCTCGGTAGTCGTGAAGTCGAGATCTATCAAGTGAATAGGGATTTACAAAAAAATCCTCAGGGTGATAAACGACTATTATTGTGCTAAGTTTATTATATTTTTTGTTTACTTACTATGTTATTTTCTATTTTTATGTATTATCTTAACGAATACGCTCAGTGATGACATAGTATACACGTGGTTTACTTTAAAATATTTGTAGAAGTTAAAGTTTCTCAGATTTTATTCTCATTTTCGTTATTTTGCGTTACGTTACGAAATTGAGAAATTGTTAAGCTTAGTTCACAAAGACGAAAAGTACTTAAATTGTAATTATTATTACCGTCACGTAATTTGGATAAAGATTTTGAAGTGAGGGTAGTTCGCGCACATACAAATTCATACACTTGTAACCTACTTAAAAAAAAGAAGTTTTTTTTTGTGTTTGTTATCTCATAACTCCTCAAGCTTTTATAATAATATAAGTAAATCAAGATTCGAAAGACATGTGGCGCCACCTATTCTCATAAGAACGTTATTGTTGTTTTCCTCAGTAAAAGTACCCTATGTCTGTTTTTGTACACCTGACAAAGTATATGCGAAATTTTAGGATGACCGGTTCAGTAGTTTAGGCGTGAAAAGGTAACAAACAAACAAACTTATATGACTGATTAGCCAAATATAATCACGTGTTTTATTCGCCCAATCCATGTGTACTATACCTTATGACATCAGTTTCGTGACGGAGATTCTCAGTATCGTTACCTATCAGTTTAGTTACAAATTTAAAATGTACACTTTTTCTGAGTATGACCCTATAATCTGTAGATTCGGATCGCCTTGTAGTATGCATAAATTGACTGGCAACCGTCAGTGTAAAGCTATAAATAATGAACTTCCTTCCTGCTTCACAACACAAAGGAGTAGTATTTATACAGCCGCATCTGGATAATCGGGAGCCAACTTTCCGAGAACAAGTTAAGGATGCTGATGAATAAGTTCGTTAAGGGTACTTTCGCGAAACCAGACAGTGTTTCCACACCTACATGATAGTTGCCGCCATGCCCTGAATACCCATTCGCGCCTACAGACACCAGCCATGCACAAAAGTTGTCAAACAATTTGCACACAATACAAGCACCGCACGACCCATACCATTGACGTATGAATGGACGGATGGCTGACCAAAAAAATACTACAAGAGTATTCTATATCCTATTTAAACGAGTGACGTCAGGAGTGAGTCAGTTGCCGGCACGTGGGGCCCATGTCCTGTCGCAAGGACCTTGGCGCATAATAGCGCTAAATTACATTCAATCATTAGGTAAATCGATGCTCCGAAAATTTCAAAGCGAACAATATCTTGTCTGAAACTTGTTTACATAAGCTCCTTGCTTGAACTTAAAGCCAGCGGTTTCGTTCACACGACTCGGAATTTATGGTTGCATTTCGTCATTCGCCAAGATGAGAGTGCGTTATTATGGCAATCCTAAGAAATAAAGACATGTGATACAACAAATTTGATATACAGTGCAAAGAATACAAACTACATTTTGATTAACCGTCGAATAACCGGTACCCGAACACAAATAATACTTAATTTACAATAACCATCACATGTAATTATTCAACCTCCTTTTTCTGTAACCGTAAAAACGTACCCCATAAAGTCGTCAACCAGCTCCCATTAAAGGCCAAAAAGGCACAAAAAACCCGAAGTGTCCGCCAAAAGGCTGAACAAACTTCGCCGACAGTCATATGCTCCCAGACAGACTAAGATTGATACTAGGTTCTGTTACTAACCGAGATACATTCACACCAAAAACAGCTTTAACGCTTTCATTATAAAATTGCAAATCCTTACGAGCTCTTGCTCGTGTATTTCATCAGATCAGATTTGTCGTCAAAGTAATTTCGACTGTGAGACAAGAGATCGTGGGGCTAAATTCAATCTGGCAGCGCCATGCTCCACTTTGGCTGGGCATGTGACTTGATTGTACGTCAACGCCGCGCCGCGGGACTCGTTACAAACATTATGTTAAATGTTTATGTAAATAACGTGCAAATAGTTAGGCACTGTGTCATATTGATTTCACTGCTTTCTGATATTTAATATGGAACATCACGATCTGTGTGGGCTAGACGTCATATCAATGCACATCTCCAAGAGTAGAAACTTAAAGATAGGACAAGACTTTCACAATTTACTAAGTGAAGATTCTACGATTTCTAAACTAGGATTATTAGCCAAAAACAACGAAACACAGACTAATCAAGTTGCAAACCCACCTCGGACCAAACATTCAAATATATGAGCCATAAAACTATTTGTCTAACAACAGAGCATATCTGGGACGATCTTTTGGTGAGAGCTCATTTCATATGGCAAAGTAATGTGTAGTTAAAACGAGAGGACATGAAAAACACATTGTTTAACCCCATGCAGACATTAGACAGACAATAAAGACACCGCGTGGCGTCATGTCGTCTCGGGGGAGCAGTGACCTCCGTCGCGAAACCATGGTGGAGAAAGAATGCGTAAGTCCATGTTGTATTGCAGCCTGACTGGTGAAGGTTTTAGTAGCTTTAAATATGTTCGCGACTTCGTTTGCGTAAATGGGGCTTTTTACTTTTGGGCAGAAAAAATTTCGTGGATATTTTTTCTAAAATGAAAGCCTAAGTTACTCCTCATAACATCAGCTATCTGCCAATGAAAGTCTCGTCAAAATCGATTCAGACGTTTCAGAGATTATCCGGAACCAAAAGAAAGACAAGCATTTTAAAAATTGTTTTTTTCTTGATTCTGTAAAAAGCTGTTATTTTGTCATTATACAAACAGACACTTCAATTTGAATTATATGTATAGAGTATAGATGTGAAAGGTAACTACACCTACACGAACATAAAACTGCAGTGTTATCAACACTGCAGTAGTTTAAATACAGTTATTAGCTGTTAGTTTATTTTTCCAGAATTGTATTGTTGTTTAATGCACTAAAGAAAATAAGTTGATGACCTAAATATGATGTTATCACGTAACGACGCCACTTTTTATAAGCTATACAATTATAGGACTCATAAAGATAAATGGAAAATGTATTAGCGGCAATAGCGGACGGCCAGAAATTTTGCAATCGCAAAATGAACTCGCAATTTTCTTATTAAGTACTTAAATGACTTTTATTTTAAGTCCATCGCCTTCACATTCGTTTAATTATTGAATTAATAATGTACCTGTACGACTTATTGTAAATATATTTTCTTTTTCTTTTTTTTTTATATTTTCTTTTTCTTTTTTTTTTCTTTTTTTTTTCTTTTTTATTTTCTTTTTTTTTCTATTTTTTCTTTTTTATTTTCTTTTTTTTTCTATTTTTTCTATATTTTCTTTTCTTTTTTTATGGAGTTTCTTTTTTATGAAATGGGCAACTGAACTAAATTCTATCTTTCTTGTAAATGACGTTCGAAAAAAGGAAATAATATATATTATTTATTTTGTTACTTACTGAAATAAATTATTTCACTTTGATTCCGGCACGGAAAATTAATTTGAAATGGCCATCAAAACATGAATAACTTGTCAACTAACAACGGGACGACTCACTTCATTCCAAACCACATCTGCAGTAACGATCTCTTTCATCCACTCAAAATCTTCCCCAAACCAGATCCCCGTGTCAAAACTAGACACAAATCATACAAAACGTACACAAATGTCAATCTGGAGACATTCCTTTGTAGCGGACCCTTTGTAAACAAATCATACTGGGACTGCGACAAAAATAGGTCGTCGCGTCCGTCACACAGACGGCACGTATTTTTGGATATGTGCACAGTTGCCAGTGGCACTAGATACAGAAAGAATATTTGATACGTACGTACGTATACAATTGCAGTGACAAGCGAATTTCGTTTGAATGTTTTCGGGAACGAAATCAGGGGATGTTTGTGATATTCGAACAATGCTGGCTAAAACTGATTGCGTTTGGGGTGGGAACCAACGTTTGGATGTTTCTTTTTTGAGGGTTTGTTTACGTTTTGTACTAGTTTTTAAAATCCATACTAGTATAGTAATCTAAAAGTGAAAGTAACTCTGTCTGTCTGTAACGCTTTACGACTAAATCACTGAACCGATTATGATGAAATTTCGTACGTAGTAAGGTTGACCCTGTGACTTATTTGCGTCCGCAGTAAAGTAACCGACATTTACACAGACGAAGTCGCATGCAAAAGCTAGCTCATTTTAAAATGTAATATTAGTATAAGCATTATTCAGTGACACCGTGTGCAATGCAAGACTATATATTTTTGTTTTCGTTCGACATTCGAAAATAATTTACTCCCTAACTACTCAAAATGCCATAAACATTTAAAATTGTAACAAATTAAATTGTTTTAAATATTTATTCCTTGGCAACATAATAGATATGAAACAATTTTCGCCATCCACTTAACCATTTCATGCAGCCGCTAAATAGCTAGTATTTCATCTACATAACCGTTGAAAGGCGCATTAGTATTCAGCCTAGATCGTGTAGAGCGCTGAAAACGTAAATAAATACAGGCGATACTGTGCCGCTGCATTTTGTCTCGCATGCAATCGTTATGGCGATGGTTTTGTCATAGATCAATGAACCACTTATGAATAATTTTTGATAAGAAAAAAGAAAAAATAACTTTTTTTCTGTTTTTTTTTTCTGACTAAAATCACAATCTTTTTTTCGTTTGTATGATTGACACAACTTTAGAATATCTAGAAAATTACATAAGCGTTTCTAAAAACCAAAAATCTATCCATACTAATATTATAAATGCAAAAGTAACTCAAACTGTCTGTTACGCGACTAAAAGTTAGGTTACTAAAAGGTTACTAAAAGCCCCAAGAAAGCACATAGGCACATAAACACATTATTCCGCGATAACCGACATTTACGCGGACAAACTCACAGACAAAAACTAGCCAATAATAGACTGTTAAACGACTAATCAAAACCAGCGCCGTTAACAGGATTTCACACATAAAAAAATAATGGTCATACGTAATTTCCATTCATTTAAGTCATCGACCGTTCTTTACCTTTAAGAGCCTTTGAAAGAATTTTAATGAATACGTGGGGCCATTAAAACAGTCTTCACGAGTTACGATCCTGAGTACGACCTGGCATACACTGGCCGCGTTGCCAACTTTACTCTCTACTGAGTAGGTTCGAAAGAAAAAAGGAAAATATTGCTGAAGATGCTCACTTTGGAGTATCTGGCAAAGAGTCCTTCTTGATGACTTTTTATTTCATAATTTACACTAAAATTACCTTAAATATTAAAATACTCGTAGTATGGGATTCAATACGAAATGCCTCGAAGACCCTTCCCGCAAGCTGCGTTAAGAACTAACTGCGGTAGGATTTAACTGTCAGAAATCGTCACGTAAGGAAAAAGCGTTATGCCCCCAGGCGATCTTGTTTCTATTTTTCTTTGACGAGGAACCCCCGAACGCACAATTTTTCCTCAAAGAACAAAATAGACTGTCTGCGAGCTAGCTAGTCTTTGGCAGTCAAAACGTAGCGTGTATTCGGCGTCTACCGTTTCATTGTTCTATAAATCGGTCACGTTACGTTTCCTTTCTCATTGTGCACCATATTATTTATTTATTCTGTAGACCTGATTCAAATTACATATACCTGTATCGTTTTTTACTGCTAAATACTAATTTAGCGTTGTTTAAAGAGTGCCCTAACGATCTACTTATGGCAGATTAAAGCTGAATGAATAGGTTGACCCTTGAGAGAAATTGGAATAAGGGCCTAAGGCATTAAGTCCGCCTTTGTACTTTTTTGTTGCATAAAGTTTAAATAAATAGACCAGTTACATAACATCCCAAGTTCCAGACAGGCACTATCTAGTTATCTACCATACATGTATTAGAAATGGATTTTAATTAGAATTTTATCTAACGGGTGGAAGGGACATCGTAAGAAACATCTTTTACCATGGATTTAGTACATGATTCTAGAGCACACAGCGATCCCATGGGGGTAGGCAGAAACCACAGAACGCCATCTGCTACGATCCTTACTTACTCCTTTCGCCTCATCTACGTTCATACATCTCGTCATACAAGCACGCCGGTTACGAGTACTCCGCACCTGACCTTTCTGAAGAACCTCACCAATAAGGTCAGTGTAGGTCTTCCTAGGGCGACCCCTCCCTGATGTTGATGATCCACACAGCGATGAAATTTAAAAAAGTGCAACCAAAGACCTACACGGTCAAAATGTATGGAACTGCATTTTTTTTTGATAACCCACTAAATATGTTAATTGTTAACCCTTGGGAGTCTAGAATCATATAATACTGTATCCATGTTAAAAGTTTCCGACCCGTACCTATAGCAGACCTACGGGCTCCTGTAAACGAAATACAAAATTACTCCTACATTTTATCTTCATACAAAATATGCATAATATGACCTACTCTGGGTCCTTAGTGTGCTGTTGGGTACTATATTTTGTCGCAGTTAGATTAAACACGCTTGAGTTTAGTTAATGGAAGAGAAAATAATTATTCCTTTGAATACGTAATTCCGGAGAACTCTTCAGTGCTACTGTTTCAGAGACAATTTACTCTTTGTAAATGCTGGGTTTAAGGAACGACTTTTATAATTACCAATAGGGTTGCCAGAACCGAAATCTGGAAAAGCAAACAACCAGCCAGTTAAGCTGGACTTTTGGCAAAAAATTAATAAAATTGCCAGATTAAATGTCTGAATTTTAAAAGTTCACAGTATTGCTTTTAATTTTTGTTTTTTTTTTTGTTTAAATCATTTATTCCCAAAAAGACAATAAAGCCACTTACATGAGAATACAAAATAACATTTAGTTTAATTATCTAATCAACCGCCACCGAGATAAGTAAGTAAAAAACTGTTTACGTAACACAATCGTAACATCATTAGAGACTTAATAAGTAATATCATTAGCCGGTAGGGTAGTTTAAAACAATAAAATTTTTTCAATTTTTTCGATACTTTATCATGAAATATTAATGTAAAATGTGTAACAAAAGCTGAACAAGCCGGACACGCCTCCAAAAAGGCTGACTATGTCCAGCTTTATCCGCCTGGTAACCCTGATCACCGAGCCCGTGAAAGTTACTAGTAATAAAAGTTGGCGTAAAATGGGGTTCATAATTATGAAGCTGCCCATTTACACGTTAACATCTCCATTAGCCATTTTCCACTACCCCCACAACCATTGTGAATTGTTGGAAACATCAACAAAATCCAATCAACTGCAGACGGTATTCACAAACCTAAAGGTTTGATTGGACTACTAGATAGATAAAACTGATACCGCCGCCGTTCACCTAGTCAACAATACAAATACTTTGAAAGACTTCCGAACCATTAAAAGATAATTAAATATTGATCCTTGATATAATTTTAATCAGGACCATGATAAGCCAAATCCATTAGAGTCTCAATTAACCGTAAGGTTTCTTTTCCCTGAGGAAATGAGAAGTAGGTATGTACTTAAAATTGTGGGGATCGTTATAGATTCTTTAAATCTTTATGTTAAGTAGATAGAAAAAGTGCATTTTTTTAAACAATCTTAAAGTATACACCGTGAATTTTAATCCGTTGTAAATCTTTCAGGGGGTTAATGTACTCATGAATATGAACAACTTTTATTAAGGGACATAGTACGAAATGTGAAAAAAAAAACAGCTGATCCATACAAATTATTGATCGTAATGTAGTACATTATTGTATGGATCAGCTGTTTTTTTTTCACATTTCGTACTATGTCCCTTAATAAAAGTTGTTCATATTCATGAGTACATTAACCCCCTGAAAGATTTACAACGGATTAAAATTCAGGTTGTATTGCCCTGTCATGCAATGTCCAATGTCAACAACAAAACCAGTCTATTTTACAGCTAAACAAAAATCAATTTCAATCAAGTCCTAGTCAAAATTAACTCAAACAATTAAAAGCATAAATCTGTAACACAAAATCTGTACGAGATCGCTCTGTTATCAACGAACACAAATACCGTATTGTTTATCAACGCAGATTAGGCGCCGCCAGATCTAGGTTGTGATAACAGCGACGTGCCACTGCCAACGTGGCCAAGACTTGTTGGGCTGAACTCAAGAAACTAATACGTAGGATTTCTTTCAGTAAGTAGTGCAGGTAGATACGACTGATTATGTGATTAGTTTAATGCATCCTATATTGCACAACTAATTTTTAATTTGTAATACTTTTTACGTATTATTAAGATTTTTTCCCTTCCAAATGTTCCGGGTACATCCCATCCGTTATACGACATATACCTACAGTCAATTAACTTCTGCGAAAGTGTCACCTTGGCAATGAATTTGGTAAACTTTCCGCTTGCCTTAATAAATTAGGTGATTTTCGAGGTCAAAACAACTGCATTGAGTCGAAAGGAAAAAGTCTTTTTATGTTATGAAACACGTAGGTCAGGAAAGTGAACATCTTGAATGAATGAATGAATAAAGCTCATGAAGTGATTAGATTGTCACCCGTTCCGCAATCCAGTTTGACAGATGAATGGCTCGTTTTTGTCTGTACAGTAGCAACTTCGGAGTCAGGATTTGTACCCGGTTGGTGGCAGTAGGCTCGCCCCTTATTACTTAGGAATGGGACTTAAACATAATTGGCGAAATGTGGGTGTACTAATAGGTACACCTCCGCCTTACCCTCCGGGGGTTACAGTCGTGATGTTATGTTAAATAACAACGAGTCAACTAATATCTAATTTTACTCTTTCTAAATTAATACTTAGTTGAAAAAAAAAATACACGTATTTTATTTATAGAACAACGTTACGAATAATTAATTATGTCGCTAAACAGTTGGTGGTCCTTGGCAAGACGAAAATTTAGTCAAACGGTCCTTCAACACCAAAAGGTTAAGGACCACTGCTTTAGTCATTATTAGCTATCAAAAAATAGTTATTTTTAAACAGGATCCTACAGTACTTCATAATTTTGCCAGTATCAGTATAAACGGGAGCCAGTCTTGGGCATGACTTTAACAAATGCTTTCACATACATCTCGCCAGAAAGTTTTCAAATCTTTTTCCTCGTCGTGCATACAGTTAAGAGATAGATTCCAAGTAACGTCCCAAGCCAGTTGCTACGCGATGCACCAGACCGGTAGAATGTCGCTGTCTATTTGTTTGTGTATGAGCAAATACGAACCGCTGTATTCGAGTTTGTGAGTATATTATAACGGTTAATATTATAATTCGTTGTTTGAGAACTGCCGAATGGGAAATAAAAACTTTAACGTTCTTAGTCATAAGTTTTGATACCCGGACACTAACAAAATTTGCATTTAGGCTTCTCACTATTTTAAGTAGGAGAAAAAGAATGTCTCAGCCATAAGTGTTCTAAAGCGGCGTCTTCTAATTTTCTTACAAGTTTTTTTGAGGATTAAAAATCATTAAATGACTTATTCCGCTCTGGACGGAGCATCAGACTTTTATCGACTAAAATCCATCCGTGTTCCTCATAATGCCCTTTGCATAACTCGTTCGAACCATATCCGCAACACTGGCAGACATAAACAGTCTAAGCTTTAATACGAACATGATTTCAGATTTTCCCAAAAGACAGGACAAAAAAAGACAGGCTAGTTCCAATAAATCTGCATTCCTTTCTACAATTCCAATACGCATACGAACATCGTAGTCTAATCGTATCAGTACTGGAGTACGATGCACTAGACCGGTGGAATGTCGCCGAATAGCGCATGTGCGCTAGACGTTGCGTGGGCGCAAGGATCACTGCATCCAGGAATACTTATAATTCAGAAATCGAAACTAGTAGGTATTTTGAGTTTGAATAACATGCAACCAATCTTACTATGCTGCTATAAATGCGAAAGTATGGATGAATGGATGATTGCTACCTAATCACGCGAGAACGCATGAATGGATCTGGATGAAATTTGGCAAGTCCGCCTTTGTACTTTTTTGTTGACAAAAGTAAAAAAAAAAAAACAGAACTACATCATAAAATATTCTATCTAAACTATATTCAACCTAAATAAGCCCTAACTCGTTCAAAGGCGACCTGCTAAGAGACTGGCGTTATCTAAATTACCCCTTGACAATAACCCAGTTAAAGTTGCGGCCATTATCTGTATTACCCTCTAAAATGTTCAATATAAACTAGGACAAGCGAGTTAAATGGAGTAGGTGACAGGCGACAGCCCTGACGGTAGGGGTGTCACCTGTGAAGTGACGTGGAATAATGTCAAGAAAGATATCATGAAAAAGATATTCTATTTTTCTTTTGTGAATGACACCCCTAATCACTTTATTTACACAACCTTGACAAACCTTTAGGTACATTTGAGTGCTGTCTGAATAGAGGGTTTCGTGAAAATACCCCCATGAAAGCAATTAATAAGCAAAATGTTTCTTGACCATTAAATAGCTGTCACATTTCACATCTACCTTTACCACAAGGTAATTCAAGCTTGTTGATAAGATAACACCTTCAAAACGGATGACTGTCAACCCTACCTTATCATCATCACGGTAGTAACATACAATAGGTATTATAATCATAACACTTGTAATGTAACTGACAATCATTTGTATAGAAGACTATGCAAGTACAAACCGTGGGGGAGCGAGACAAAAGATTTTGACAATGCAAGGCCAGTTTGTACTCTCAGTTTATCTTGGACATCACTGACATCGGTGAAGGCACATGTCGTGGGGAAACTTGGACTTATCTTTCTACTGTTATAAATGCGAAAGTTTGGATGAATGAAATTTGACATAGAGATAGATTATAGTCGAAAATAGCACAAAGGCTATTTTTTATAAGGAATAATTAATGGTAAAAAAAACTTTTTATAAACAAGCTTTTTTGTGATGTTACTAACTTAATCGTTTTCTACTCTTCAAGCCCTTTAATTTGATACCCATATCAAGGAGATTAAGAAAAAATATGTTATCCGCCATCTTGGAACGGCGGCCATATTGGAATTATTCCAATATTGATTATTGGACATTGTATTGTCATCAGAACTAAAGGTGTATGCAAAATTTCAGCTCAATCGGATACCCGCAAATGGTGGAAAAATGGTTTGCAAATTTTGAAAGGACAACTTACATACCTACATACGAACAGTGCAAGCTAAATAAAAGCTTGTAAAAATATACGGATCCCGTGGGATAATGTATCAACTCTGAAGCTGACGAAGTAGCGGGCAGTGGCTTGTAATTATTATAAGCCTGAAATCGATAATCCGCTTTAAGCAAGCGTTGTGATCAATGCTCGTGCCTTCTCTATATGAAAAGAGGCCTTTGCCCTGCAGGACAATAATAGGCTGGTAATATTATTAAGGCCAGTTTACTGTGAAAGGTTCCTTTGAAAATTGTAGGATGGTCAGAACTCCAAACTTATTTTAACACTAGAAACCATGTGATAAAATCATCGAAGTAAACAATCTGAACAATCCGTAATATTTCCCATAATTATTTATTTAATTAAAGGTACTCCAACGACTGATCAGGATAGGAGCATGCATGGTGAATTTGCCATTTATCGAAATACACAGTACTTACTAGAACGTTGTTCTAAATTCTAAAAGTTAACTTATAGATTTGTATCTTGGTACAAGTAGTGACATAAAAAAAGACAGAAAATGTTTTGGTCCTGATTATAGGAACATTAGGAACATGTCAACTGGACTTGAGGATACTTATCTAAACAATTGGCTATCCTGGTAAGGTGTCAAACCATCCAAACATTACAGCTTCCAGCTTCCTTGACCATTTGATAATACCTTTCTGACAAAGCAAAGTTGCAGTTCTGCAACACATCTGGTACCAGGCGAACAGCGGATAGACAGAGACAGTATTAATATGAAGTGTTAAGATAAAACGCGTGTGAGCGAGACATCATTAACTAACACAGTGCAGCCTATAATGCAGTGTATTGTTTATTTATTTACACACATTGATCGCGTGATCTCGAGTGCCAAAACGTGTTGAATGTTGATGCTTACAACTTTATTCATACTTCATCATCCAACTATTTTAGGGCCGACATCCAAAAATAGTTGATACTTAATTGGAGATTAAATGGATGGATAGCACTAGGCAGACTGATTGCCATTGAACTTGTAAACCAGAACTGATAGAAACAGGTAAAAAAAAAACGAGCTATAGAAGAAATAAATACAATTTTATACTGGCTTTTTTTCTGCGATTTTGTTTCGAGTGAATTTTCTTACGGACCTTAATTACACACATCAAAAAAGTCTAGGGATCAACATCCCTAACATTTGTTAGGGATGTTGATCCCTAGACTTTTTTGATGTGTATATTTTAATAATATTATAGCACTCAAGGATAACGTAGCTTCCTATAACGAAAACCAGAATTGGACCAGAGTGGTTCCCAGGATTAGCACGTTCAAACAAAAAGACTCTTCAGTTTTGTATTAATATAGAAAGTAAAGACTGACATACAGCGATATGCTGAGCCTGGAGTAGATTACTTTAGAGTTAGGTACGGCGGGAAGCGAACCTTTGTTTTATAATTGTTGATTATTGTTGCTTGTTTTATTACAAACCTGTCACAGCAGCAGTTTCGACAATTTTTCACATTAATAAATGCTGTGAATTTCGTTCGAGAAACCGTAGTTTAAAATCTTTTATAACCTTAGAGTATATGTATAATTCCACATTATCCCGTCCTATTTCTAACATTAGCAACATAACATAACCACGAGATAAGAACGTATGTATTACAACCGTCGCGGCACATACGGTCAGACAAGCGTAAACTATTATCTATGACGTCCACTAGGTCGCCAAACCTGTATTTAATGATAAATAGTACACAACACACTGCCACACTAACATCAACTTTATCATTAATCAAATAAAGATTAATATTGTACAACAACGTGTCGAGCCAACCTTCAAAAGTTATGCGACTCGAAGCGATTAGCAATCAAAACAAATAGAATTTTAAAAGGTATGGAAATAAATACAGTGACATAATAGGTACTCTGTTAAGTGGCTGATACGACTTTTATAAAAAACTGGCGAACATTGTTCGTGGAAATTACTTTTCAAACAAAAGCAATATCAATGGTAGGTACATTTACTGTTGTAGGGTAAACTGACGTCTTACTACTGTTATAAAAATGCTGAAGTGTGGATGGAAAACGGCTGAACGAACCTAGATGTTTGGCACAAAGATCAGATACTTAAATTACAGTGTAGGTACTTTTTAAGCAGGAAAACTTAACTGTTCCCGTAAGATAATATATCAACATTGACACGGGCGAAGTCGCGGGCAGAAGCTAGTATTAAATCAAGTCACTTGAAGGCAGGATATGGCCACATGCCGCTTCCCTAGCGCGTCCCTACCGTTCATCCAATTTGGTCATTGAAACCTTAAAATTTCCTGTTATTAGGAACCTAAGCTGGCCCACGCACCGCAATCAAAATCCGGTGAATCAACCTTACTTATCGGAAAGAAAAAGTATCTTCATAATTTTCGTCGACCTTCACACGACCTAACCACTACCTCCCACATGCCTGTCCCGCACACCAGTCTCCCGAGCCTTGACCAGTTTGTAATATTAAGATCCCACTTGCCTAGTCCCCACACCAGTATCTCCTAGACCTTGACAAGTATTTAGATCTTGTTTGTTGTTTACATATCATTGCGACCGTTTCCCCTCCCTCATGATATTATCTACTGCTCACAAACTAAATGTTACCCCCTTCCTCTCCCACATCATGTCAACGAGGTTGACTGTCCTTCCGGCGCGTAAAGATCCCACTTGTTTACCAATACTAAGCCGTGTGTCATTGCGCAACGGAACGTTGGCACTGCACCGCCGCGCATGCGTGGCCTACGGAATATACGGGAACAGAATGCGCTTGGGCACGCTGTTCGGGAAAAGTGCAAAAAATAAGGCATCTTCATTCTACGTTGTGGTTTTTGAGATCGCTTTACATAAAACGGTGCGTAAGCCCGTTGAGACTGATAAAAATGCACATATTTGAAAAATTTACAAATCAAGTATGTACTTAGCTAAAAATAGCACCACATCACAAAAACAAAACTCACTTGAGATTCGAGACAAAACAGCTGCAAAAAAAGAAACTTCTTAAGTCATCGACTTACTACAAAATACGAGTAAGAACTAGACATAAAGTTTTTTATTCAAATCCAACCGACAATTAAGCTGCCAGTGGAAAAACGAGCGATTGATAAAAATAAATATTTAAATAGGTATTGATCAAGTCATCGCGAACACGTGTGATAAAACTTAGGCGATTAACTATTCCGTGGCTATTTCTGTATTCTAATTCGATATTCAAAACAGAAACGTGATATTAACTACATGTCTGTGTTGTTCTTTGTGTCGACTTTCTAACTTAGTGTTACTTTGTATTATTATAATCGTTCATGAATTAATTAAGCCGAAGCGTTTTATTGGAATGCTTTTGTTTACAGAAATATGACTTTCCTTTATTTAAGTTATATTCGTATTTTTATGTTCTTTTTCATCTACTGTTGCTGTGGGTTTGAAGTTATTTTTCGTTAATCGGTTTTACTTGTGTCCGTGAACCTTGAGTTCAACTATGACTATCATGATATTTTTTTAATAATTCTTATGAACTATGAAGGTTTTATATTCGTCTGATTTAAATGGTTTTATTGCTAAGTAGACAAGCGTTTACCAATTCTACATATATTTTTCTTGGTAATTTGATATTTTACTAACCCGTATAGGTACCTATTTTTTTATTTTATAATAATCATCTCCTATCACAAACGTTCTTAAAGTTAAAAACTATAGATTGACGTCATTCACCCATAACCTCGAATTATCAATGAAATAATTAAAGCGTAACATATCGATATGGCAACAATGAACCGGTATGAATTGGTACTTAATTAAAACATAGAGAGGAGTGCGTCCAGAGGTACACGCGCGTGATTTGGTGCCGTGTGTACCTACACAACGCAGATTGATGCAATTGAAGAATATTGATTGTAATCAGAATTCAATCGAAGCAATTCTGATGTACTTTATAACTAAAAATACCATATATGGCCATCATATGCCAGTATTCATATGCAGACAGATATAACAACTTTCAAATCATATTCCTTTCTTTAATAGCAACTTAACAACTCAATAGTACCAATCAGTCACGCTGCAAAGTGCAAGCCGTCAAAACAAACAACCGCGGCGCGCACGCCCGCTAGTCGCTACACTAACCCGTGTTGGTTGCGTAAGCGCAGACTCACTAACACAATTCGTCACGCCGAGATGTAAACACGTGTACAAGGATACATTTGTTTAGGTGCACGATTGTAGTTAAGGGGTGACTATTAATGGTGTCAATGTCGGGATGGAGACGGGTCCGTTTGTGTGAGGATGCAAAGGGGATGCAAGATAAGACCTGAGGACCTGTAGCTTGTGCCGTTTATTTGAGCCAAAAGAAGATCGTGAGATTTTCCGGTATAAGTTTTGATAAAACAGCACCACTTTAAGATTAAAAAACCCATATCTAGGTATACTAATATTATAAAGAGGTAAAGTTTATTTGTATTTGTAAGGGGACATTTCTAGAAGTACCTAGACCTACTGGTCCGATCACAAAACATTATTTCCCAGATAGAAAGCTATACTATGGAGTGCCATATAGTAGGGGAGCCCAAGATGCTAAATGTGGATTTACTCCAGCGTCGTGGGAACCTTTTGGATTGTGAATATTAGATGCTAAAAAGTAAAAATAGTTACAGATAGGACCCTTTCACTGGTGGAGGAAGCGCATAAGTAAATTTAAAAAAAAATGAAAAAAAAAATCACAAACTACTAATCGAGCGTGTCCGATATTAATAGTGTATGCGCCCCACGTGTTTTTAATAACCGAGGAATATTAATCTGCCGGTTTGCATGGTGGGGGTGGCCGTACGAAGGGGCTGAAAATGGTTAAAAATGGAAGAAAAAAAAAACGGGTTGCACTCCGGGAGTGCCGGCAGAAGTAAAAACTTGATTATTAACGTTGAGCATGTTTGATATTTTGGAATGGTTAGGGAATAATTTTGCACCAATTGCTTTATCAGTATAAAAGTACTATCATTTATGTGGTAGAATACAATATTCATTTATTGCGCTATCGTACACAAACATGACAATTTATATTACATTAAAAATTTAACTTTAAAACTATTACAATTATCATTCGCGCAAGCGCCCTGCGCTGTCCTACGCTTTTTCGATCAGGTCACGTGTCCTGACGCGCACGTGTCCTGACGCGAGTTTAAGATTTTATACCCATTACAGAAAAAGTGCTCAACGCCGCTAAAGAAGTTTTCACTTCAAAAATATGACATTGAAATACTAGAGCGCGTCAAATTAATATACAGACAGTTCAACTTGATGTCCTTGTCGTGCTGACCCTTAATCTGACAATTATGTGCAGGGACTTCTTCAATCTGATGGTTTGAAACGCGCGGCCCTATATACAGGGCTCATATATGGTGGAGGTACTTAACAGGGTGCTAGGTATCCCCCCTTATATTAATCTGCCGCGCTCGAGTAAATCCAGAAATCCCTTCCTGGCCTCCCCAACTAATAGACTGTAATGGCATACTTGACTTCCAAGCGGACTAAATCGCAGGTAAAAGCTAGTTGAAGACAATTCCAGGCCGAAAGACGTTTACTGCTGGTAGTAGACCTTGCCAAAGATCGTCACAGTGTCCGATCTTACACTGCGGATTCCCGGAATCCAGCATTGAACGTCTTTTAGTTGTAATTATGATATCCAGGACAAAAACAAGGCTGTTTCAATGAATTTGCCTATAAAGTACCACTTAGGAATAGCCAAGATCTCATTTGCCGAGGCTAGGAGCTACGTCAATGAATTCCAGACAATGTAGCGAACAAATCAGGTCCACTTTAATTGAACCGAGACGTAGAAACAAGAAAGAGGCTAATAGATCTATTGAAGTAAACAATACGTAATGGAGGCGAGTCCGCAAATGTACATGATGTATATTAAAATGATGAAGATAAATAGAGTCCTGATAATAACCTATTTATACAGGGTGTCCAGTAAATAGCACGACATACTGTAGGGGGTGATAGCTTGGGTCAAGACCTACCAAAACAACACAATATATGTTCAGCAAAATCTTACAGGTTTACAGTTTTACAAAATTTTCCATTCCTTTTCTCGTATTTTTTTCTACATCAAATTATTCGTGGATAGTTACTTTACTCACTGATAAGTCTTTTTTCTATCAAAAACAAGAAAGTTTTCAAGAAATACAATTTTTTGTTTAAATTTTCAAAGAAGTATTCTCTTATCGCTTAACTTTAACCTACAGTAAAACTGTAAATCCGTAAGATTTTGCTGAACATATATTGTGTTGTTTTGGTAGGTCTTGACCCAAGCTATCACCCCCTGCAGTATGTCGTGCTATTTACTGGACACCCTGTATTTTAATTTGGACTTGCGCACTTAGGTCTTTAAAGTATGCAAGCGTAGTGGTCAATGCTCGTGCCTTCTCTGTATGAGAAGACGTCTTTGTCCTGCAGTGGAACAATAATAGGCTGGTACATTAAATTAATTAATTTGCTACCTACTTAGGAGATGAACCTATGGCCTCATGCGATTGGAGGTTATCACATAACCCCGATTAGTGCTTATGAGAATTCAAGGTCTTGTGTTAGGGAGAATTCCTTAGTTCTCTGATTCTAGGACCTGCGATCCTAATACATAGAATAAGGTAACATCTAAAATCAGACGCAATAGCCAGATTGTCCACCACGACACATTCACACATCACTAATAGGAGTTGTTTTGAAAGATGAAATTGGTCATCTCTTAACTGCTATGGCTTATATTTTAATTGTTTTATATTGCTCTTTATCTACATTGTTATCACATATCGAAGCACTTAACAAGAATTATAATGAAGCCAGAATTTTGAAAAAGCTTGATTTAAAAAGTGTCCTTTAGAGTTACTGCGTCGTAAAGATCGATCTACGTTTTGGAACGGGCTTTCTGAATAACTGATCGTTTCCTTGACTATTCAAAAGTGCCTGTAAATTGCTTTGATTTTGAAATCCTAGAAATATCTAGGTTTTTTTTTACTTTATAACTTTATTCCGCTTTTAAAATATTGAATGGAAATTTAAAAAATCATGAAAGAGTAAATTCTATACCTATTCCATTCATCTGCCTAAACAGGACCTGTTTAGCATTGAAACCTATTGCTATAGTATATCTAGACTAGATCTCAAACGACCTAGTTCGTAATACTATCAATACAAGCGAGCAAAACATTCAGACGCGTAGAATGACATTAGCTAACATAGGTGTGTACGAACACAAAGATCTTTACAATATGTGGGTAGTTTTCCATTGTAGGAATGAATGGAAAATGTTTAAAGGATAACGCGAATAAGCTTGTTCATAGTTCAAGTAATGGAAGACTTTCAAAGCTGGACACTATAGGAGGAAACCTTATGTCAGATAGAACACGAGACTTGACAATGGCATATTACCTATCAAAGGTTGTATTGAAATGCCGAACTGAATGTGCCGTCCCGCTTATTATGTGTCAGATTACCTATAAATAGCTCATTATATCTACTGGAACTACAGTTCCTCAATCATCCAAACCACTAGGTATTCTATACTAATACTGTGGTGTATTTTTGTTTGTAAGAAGTAATCTCTGAAAGAGATGGACCGAATACAAAAAACCTTGTATTGATAGAAAGCTGGACTAGCCGAGTGACAGACAAAGTCGCACTCAAAAGTTAGTTATCAATATTCCAGACTTCCTATATTATATTCCATCCCTGACGTCATAGGTACAAATTATGAATCAAGCATATTATAAAAACATAGTTGCCAAGACCTGCATAGTGACACAGGTGCAGCAAATCACGATTAAGCCCATAAATAATCCCAAAACAGGAAAAATACCGACGAAAACAACGGAATGATTCATTTGAAATGAACGTGTACCTACATAATGTCGTAGTGCTCAAGTGCTTTCACTTTTTATCCACCTGCCATCATACACCACCTTTTCCTGTTACACTTTCAACATTCAAATCAAGTTTATTGAAAGTTCACGGAACAGAAATGATGGGAAAATTGCGAGCGGTATGCTTCAGTAACGAGATAAAAATTATGAGAATTCTGATGCAACGGAAAAAGGGAACAGTTGATCGGAGACAAGGTCGTATCGGATCATCGTTGTCCACTGCTGAAGATTAATAGATAGGATGCTGTGAGAATTATTGATTTTTAAGGCGTAGTTACTTGATTTTGCTATTCATACCTCTGCATACTTCTTCCTATGCTTTAATAAAAAGCTTTCAAAGATGGCGATACTGAAATACGTGCAATATGCCAGTCGGTCTAGCTACCGCTATGAGAATGAACCATTCTAATGCAAAGATACTAAACTCTGCTACCTGTTCCCTTGCATAATTCTTACCATGCCTTAAAAAGCCTCCAATGATGACGGCTAATATATTTATCGAGAGAAGAAGAAACCTTTCCTTAAATCTTTAGCCCGGAACCCGATACCACAAGAAACCCCCCGATCATAAGCATAAGTTCAAGGCAAATGGTACTTTCCCATGTTATTATAATGACATCACCGGTTCCCATCTAATAGACTCGCTTCTGATAGCCATGTGCATTACGCCGCAAGGCCGAGCAACACATGTGACATACATACATGCAACTGTACATGGTAATGCCTAGTAAACAACATTTTGTGGCTGTATGTTTGTGATTGATGGCTTATAAGATCTGTGGATTTGATAGAAACTTGTAGATAGTGTTATTCTGTAAACTCTCTTTCGGTAAATTAGGTGAAGTGAGTTTGAGGTGAGCTATCATCCCATATGACGCTAGGGATTGACAGGTCACCTCAAAGTCCTCAAACTCATTTAATTTTCACCCAAACTCAAAGAGAGAGAGAGAGAGAGAGAGAGTTTACAGAAAAGCACTGCTGATATGGCCGAGTTGCAATTGTGTAAAAGCTGCGAGATTGAAGTTGAACCATATTTACAATCCCGCCTGCAATAGTATCAAGCTCATCCTGCCACCTTCGCCTGGTCTGCCGCTATGTCAAAGAGCAAGTACCTAAATATACACTCGAAAATGGGCAAAAGGGTACGCTGCATTGCAGATTGCAGACTTCACACGTAACGATATTAACCGTGTCAGTTGGTTAAGCTAATGTAGTTTACTCTGTAAGGCTCGTGGCGATACGAGAGAGATGTAATATGATGACAGATATTGCATAGAATAGGAGGATATCACCCGAGTTCAATAAAATGCCCTTATGTGAAAGTGGACATTTTGGCTCTGCACTAAGTCACTGAAAAATGTTTTGTATGGCTCTAATATAGAGGAAATGGATTTCTCAAAGCCACTTAAGGGTTCTGTAGTTCTAAACTTCCCCCATCTTAGTCCCTTAATGCATTATAAGACCCACATACCCAAAGGGATGAATACGCTCTCATAAGCGGTTAGTCTTGACCCAGGACATACGGCTAGGAAAACGGGTTACAACGACTCGAATAGATTACAAATTGAGCTATAAAATTATAATTTTACATAAGACCCACTTAAATTACGTAGTTAAGTAGCAATTTGCATGGTAAGTTGTAATTACTGACTACGGGAGACTACTTGGGGATTACATTACAGGATTTGCACTATGACTGCGACAGGCAGACGCCATCACGTTTATCCCTGTGAAATACTCATTGAAAAAAGCTTTAAACCTTTTAAAACCAAAATGAGTATTTTTACATGGAGGTCCAAATATAACCTCTTCAATACTCTCCCGAACAGCTCAGCAATTGTCATAGCAAGCAAGTTTGAGAATATAGTGACGCCAGGGAAGGCCAATCTCTAGCAGAGACATCTCAGCAGAGATCATGCTGATTACGAAAGCAAAAAACGAAAGGAAACGTACAAAACAGTGATACAACAGTAGGTGCACGTGCACGCTATAAACCAATGAAACAAGAAACGTCATCAAAAAGAATTCGGACATTCAACTATCTCCGAAAAGTGAATCACATGCGAGGTGATGACGTCATCACGCATCGTGGACACAACGGTATCAACATCGATATTAGTTAACTGCTTAGTCACCGCACCGTTACGGGGAATATTATGTTCAGGTAGCACCCATAATGGTTTTGATACAGGAAAATTTGAGAAGGTCACCCTGAACTGGTACGAAAATTTGGTGTGATACCTATTTCCTTGCGGATTTTACCGACAGCGCCATAAATACAGTCAGTTTCCCGTCTTTTTAATTTTGAGATACGTATGATTGATGACTCACAAGCCTAGGGTTATAAGTGTCCCTATTCTACCTAAAAAAAAAATCACAAAGTTTCTTATTGACTGTCGGTCCCCTTAAACGGCAAAACACCATTTATCACCAATTTGCCTGTTAAGCTCAAGTAAACTGATACATTTGACCAAATACAAATGCAAGCAGGTTGTTTAATATTAAATCAGTCACATAGCGTATTGCTGAACAATAAAAGGCCTTTCACTTTTATGTGTCTCCCCAGCAGTGGACCAGAAAATGAATAAAAAAGGGTTTTATAGAGTTTTAAAGAGGGTTGAAAATGCCATACGGCCTAACACGCCGCCCTAATGCGTCAATGACAATGCCTCCCTACACCAATTATATGCGAAATCCCCCTAAATTGATTGAATATTTAATTAAAGGCATATTCCTGGTACTTCATGATGACGGTGAATGCAATAAAATATTTCAGGTACTATTTATCCTACAAGTAACAAGCCAATTGCGTAATTTGCGTTATTATTTTAGTGCTATGTCGGACTAACCCGAGTTTATGTACTCATATACCCTTACAATGTAATGAGTTAATGACTCATCAAATAGTGTTCACCCCATTACAGTGTTGCTAACATGTTTGTGCTAGAAACTTCTCCCTATGGCACTATAGCAAAAGACTAAGTGATATTTTTACCCGACTACGGCAAAGCCAAAAGGAGGGTTATGATTTTGACCGGTATGTATGTATGTATGTTTGTATGTATGTATGTTTGTATGTATGTTTGTTTGTTCCCTCGTAACTTCTAAACTACTTATCATTACATGACAAATGAGGTGTCGTTAGAAGCGTCTCAGTTGTCCGCTGGTTATAGGGTAGGTGACGTGTCACCAAATCCAATATGGCGCCCTCCAGGGGATGTGAAGTCGTTATCAAAAAAAAAAAATTTTTCGCACAATATCGACATGGGTATCAAATTAAAGGGCTTGATGAGCACATTTGAAATATATATACATTATATAGCTTTTACTAGCTACTTTGCCTGTTTTTAACAGTGTCAACATGGGTATCAAATGAAAAGGCTTAATGAGTACATTTGAAATTCACTCGCTACTTTGCTTTTATTATTATATCAAATAATTAAATAGAGTTATTCCTTCAAATAATATAACCCCCAAATAATATAAGTAACCCCCAAAATAGTGTAAATAAAAAATAAGTAAAAAATAACTAAAACCCGACTACGACAAAGTCGCGCACTGAAAAGTATAAAACAAGAACAATATTCATTTGACCGATATTTTCGAAATTTTTAAGTAATAGCCGTGGTCGTACGCCACCTATTCAATAAAGATTGTGTGAAACAACCGCAGGTGGCATACGACCACGGCTATTACTTAAAAATTTCGAAAATATCGGTCAAATGAATATTGTTCTTGTTTTATACTTTTCAGTGCGCGACTTTGTCGTAGTCGGGTTTTAGTTATTTTTTACTTATTTTTCTAGAACAAACATGGAAGCTTACTCATAATAATTAGGTATCATGATAACATAGCCTTTGTTGTATAACTTTATGACCCGGAGCCTTAATTTTTAAATAGCTTCTGCATGCTAATTCGTCCACATCAAAGTTGACTTTTATTTTCCCACGGGAGCCATGTATTTTTCCAGGATGAAAAACCTATGTGTTATTCCAGACTACAATCTATCTGTGAGGCAAATTTCATCCAGATCCGTTTAGCCATTCTGGTGTGATTGAGCAACAAACATCCATCCATCCAAACTTTTGCATTTATAATAGTGGTAAGATTATTATTATTTATTGGGGAACTTATCTTGACCTGACACACAAGAACAGAAGACTTTGATCTTTTTGAGTAAAAACTGTGAGTTCAAATTATGTTTATCTTTATGCATTATCTACTAAAGTATATTGTAACACCTGTCGAATTTACTATTCTCCTAGTACTATGATATGTTCAGGGGCGCCGACTCCGTGGGTGCTCGGGTGCTCCAGCACCCACGAGAGGTAAATAGTGGGTGTCGAGCACCCACGATTATGAATATTTAAAATAATTCTCTTTCTCATCTTTTAATCCGTCCCGCGATTAGCCTAGATTTAAGAAATAATGTTTAAGATAAATGAAAAGATAAGATAAGATGAATGAAAGAAATAATGTTTAAGATAAATAAGATATATTTATTAACAGGTGCACATTATGTCAAACTGCTGTGTAATACAATAAATTATCTTTTCTAAATATCTTGTATTTTCTTATATTAAATATATATAAGTAGCTAGGTATGTCATTAAAAAAGCTGGAGCAACCACGGGAATTTCAAAAACTCGGCGCCCCTACATATGTTTACACCTTATTAGCAAGATTAATAGATAACAATTGATAAGAAAATAAGTTGGTTGACCCTCAATGACAAAACATTTTGTTACAATTAACCTGTTTACTTATTAAGTTAATCAGTTATTTACAGCTTAGTAGGTCAAAATGTTACTGCGACTTTATGTAAGGACTTTACACATTGAGCCAATTAAAAATCTTAAAAATATACTTAATTTGTGATTGTAATTAAGTAGATATCATAATAGTAAAAGTAATTGGTGGAATAAGTTAACAATGTAGTACCTTTTATCTCTGAAGGATTTAATGGCATCAAGTAATATTAATATTACTACACAAATTAACACAATTACCTAGTAAATAATAATAATCCCTGAAACTAAACCAAGGTACATAACAATTGAAGTTCCTGAAGCATTTAATCACATTGTTGCATACACTTCCTTTTGTTATTTTCCTTCCCCAAACTGAATAAAACTGGAGACTAAGTTTTTGATACTCAGCAACAGAAATAGGCCAAATGATTCAAATTATTACAGACTTCTGAGAGATGTTATTTTAAAAATTGGCTAAAACTTTGACTAAAAGTTTGAGATAATAATTTTCAGGTAGGAAAAAGGTCTAGCATTTATGAAGGTAAATATTCCTTCTAATCTTATTCCAGCCACAATAAAAAATGATGTATTCCTGACGAGTGGGGATCTTAGACCATACTGCAATTATTAATAAGATAAGTGGTGCCACCTATTGTCTGTATCAAGAGGTAAAAGAGCATTATGTTCATAATTGGTTAATTTCAAAGTGCAGAAGCATTTCCTCAGATTGTTTCATTCACACCTATTAGTCAACTAATTTAGTTAGATGCTTCCCTCAATAAGGAATTGAACAACAGTAAATACCTGATTGTATATTAAATACTTACATAAGGAAATAATTAAAAAAAAAAACAAAATGGCACATGGAATTGCATCGTATTATGGAGTTTCTTGCCCATTCTTCTCCATACAAAGCTACCTTTTAGAAGGGGCAACTAGATTCAATTCCTTTTTCTTTTGTATTTGACGTTCAAAAGTGCCTTCTAATGGCCTAATTGAAATAAATGATTTGACTTTGACATTGCATGCAGATTTGTGGCTAGATAGATGTACATGTTAGTATAACACAGAATTATGCAGTTAGACCACTACGTCTTCAAAATAGTAACAGTCTAAAAAAAAAATAATTTGCGATGCTTTTTGAATCATTGCCAATCCAAAATAGGAATTAAATATCTTCTGACATGAACCCAATTTAATTAGCTAATGAATATTATTTATATTGGTTTATAAATAGAAATGAACACAAAGATGGCCTTGGATGTTCATATTCATACAACAAGACAAACAGATATTTGTCTGCTTAACATGTTCAAGGCACATGACACATGCAGGTTAGGCAGAGAAAAGAAAGGGAAAGTTAAGCATTAGCTTCATACTGAGAGTTGAACAATTCATTGGAGTTATTAATTTCAATGTTTGATGAGAAACTGAGAGAAGATAGTAGATATCTAAGGGTATTTACAACTGCTGCCACATGGAATAATAATGATGCAACTGAGTGACAGTAGGTATCAATAAACCCATTTTATGAGATTTTTATGTCAACAACATATAATTAGTACCTATCTAGTTGTTTTGATTGTTTAGCGACTATTCAAATATTAATGTTTACCAAAAAATTGCAGTTTTTAAAAATTTGCAAATTCTGAATATTAGAGTCTCATAAAATTATTTTTTAGGCAACAATGACTTGTGAAATCTCACCGAATCAACAATCACATTTCTATGTATTGCATCATACAATCAGCGTACAACCATTTGGATGTATCTTATCTCTAATAATTATGCTCAAAATAACTAGTAACAAGTGATAATTATTATCAAACTATTCATTAAGCTTGGACATTGATCGTAAAATTGCAAGATTTTGTTTTTGTTTACCATGTCTTGATAAGATGTGGTGAGTGTTTGCAAAAATAATATTGTTGATGATATTTCCTATAATCAGATGACTAATTATAATTCTGTGAATTTTGTGAGAAAAGAAATGTTATGTTTTTATGATGCATACAGGACATAGGTATTATAACAAACTGGCAAGCATGACAAATTCTAAAAATAGATGTGTGTTTTTCATGACATTATGTTAGCAATGCTATACATATCCAAGTGGCCAGGTGTGAGACTGGTTCATCATTGCAAGTCTAGGAACATGATTTACATAAGCCACATGTGTCAACAAAGATTATGAACACTACAATTTTTTTAAACAAAAATACAACAGGTGGGTTGAACATAAACAATATGATTTGTTTACAAACAAAAGCTAGTGAGTGCACGCAAATGTATGTTGTGATGGTCGGCGGGCGCCGCGTGTGGACTCACCTCTTGGGCAGCAGCATGGCGGCGGAGCCCTTCCGCTGGAACACGCCATCCACCAGCACGCCATTCTTGCTGTTGCACGTCAGGTAGAACTCCGGGTGGTCGTAGAACAGTTCGAGATGTCTACGCGATATGAAACTAGAGTGTCCCATGTTAACGTCCACTTGGCCTCTACTAGAGTTCCGGCCGATCACGACACGTTTCTGCCGGATGAGGTACTCGAAATCGCGGCCGTCGAGCCTCGCGATCGCGATGGGGGCCGGCTCCTGGGCCCACTGCACCTTGGAGGGCGATGGGGGCGCCGACTTCAGCGAGAGCAGCGCCCACGCGTCGCTCTCCGAGCTTCGCGTAAACTGAGCCTGGGCCATGGCAGGCGCGCGCGTACCGATATCACCAACGCTGTCCACACGCGGGGCGCGGACGCCTTGCACGAGGGCACATCACAATACCGCCGCGAGAACCGCCGCCGCCGCGTCGCGACCCGGATATCCGGAACCTGCCGAACCCGTGCCTTTACAATTTGAGGTTACTGACGGGACGCACATGCGCAAAGTTTCTACTTGTGCGGTAAACAAGAATTATATAAACCACCACACCACCACGTGATAATAATGTATACATATACCTAGTCCGGAAGAGCGGATCGATACTATAAAGTACGGAGATGTCTTATATGAACAAAATATTAACCTTTTGGTTGTTGCACAACTGAATTTTCGCAATTGGACCGAAATTAGACACTAAAGTAAACACGAGGCGAGAACAAAAATAACCAAAAACGTCAGTTCGGCATACGCAGTTTACAAGTTCGCCGCGCCATCTATACAACATAGCAACAAATTGTAAATAAAAAGTTCCGTTCCATGCATTGTACAACCGCAGAAAAAACGTTATTTAATCAGTATGTAAAGTTATTTATGTAGTTATTACTTCTATTCGGCTAAATTGAACTAATTTGTCAATAGAAAATAACTTTCATAGTATTAAATACATAATCAAGTGCTTTTAATATTTATTGAGACAGGGAGTTTGTTTGAAGGTGAATAAAAGGAAAAACGGAATTATACTAATAGTGATACGCAACGGACCTCGATTGTTTAAATATCGATTTTTTAACGGCAATGAATTTATTAAATAATATTCAAATATTTAATTATCAAGAGATCAATAGTAATAGAGCATAATATACATTATTATACTGTCTTGAAGGGCTTTTATTTCAGTTTATGTCGTTATATATCATTAAATCATCGTCAAAGCTTTATCTTAAAATTCTTTTTCAAAAAAGGATTTTATATATTTAAAACACTGTTTTAATTCAAATTATGACTCTACCTAATGTTGTTTTTTAAATGTACCTAAAATAAAAAACGGAATTTGAACACAAACATTGGAAATAACCAAAAAATAACAATCGATTGATTTGTCTATGAAGTTTTTGGACAACACTACAGGAAAATACGCTGACGTCACGTCATCGAACTTTGTAGTCTATTGACTTTGTTGACATTCATATTATTTGAGTTTGTATCGCGAATTGTGTAGTGTTTTATAAAATTTAGCGATGAAAACGATAACATACATTTACAATTAATAAATAGACGTGAATTTATTGTTCCAGTCGATTACCACATCAATTACAGAAATAAGAGTGAGTGTTAATTCAACATTACCGCGAAATTTAAATTTTTATCTGTTCCTAATCATCTGCCACACTAATGGGTAAATCATCAAAAATAAATTTATACGTTTATAAATATTTAAACATTAATTAATTATCAGCTATCTTTTCATTGCGACTGGAATGTTATTCATTCAACAAATAAATAGTTCCCACTCATTTATTTTCATTGTTTTGAAAAAAAATGTCAAAAATATTTCATAAATATCTCCACGTCGTACTTATGTAGTTTTGGCGATGAACACTGTTCCTAGTGTGGCCTTATGTGCAACTATTTAAAATCTAATTTACATTGTACCAACTTACATGAATTAAATGCTTTTTGATTGACCTACCTCTTTGATAGATTAGCTTGGAATATTGCCAATGTGATAGAATTGTATACTATTTGTTGTTCACTTCATGTATTCTCTACAATTCTTGCTATGGCCGTAGTATGCTAAAGCGCTTATTCTCTGAAATGACTAGAAATAGACAGAACTGGTAGATTGAAAGAAAGAAAAAATGTTTATTAGTATGTTTATTGACACAGACTAAAAATAATAATAAAAAGGCAATTTAATAAAAAAAGCAAAAAAAATAAGAAAAAAACATTATTGTATGCCCCATGGCAGCACCAAACAGGCTAAGAGCAGCATAAATGCCAGACCACTCTTGTGCCTGACGCTGGTTTTCAACTGGACCTTTGTGTGTGATGTATAATGGATGTAAACCAGAATTAAAGAGATTTATGCATCCGATTTGTAGAATGAACATTCATTGTTGAGCAGTGCCCGCTAATGGCTTGGTGATGTTCATACCTCCAAATAGTGATATTGGATTTTTCCATCAGGAATCTCTCAGTAGCAGCCGAGTTTGGATTTGTGCCCAGTTCATAGCAATAGGCTCGCCCCCTGTTACATGGGACTTGAAAGATAACTAGCGAAATGTGGGTGTATTAATGAGTACACATCTGCTTAACCCCTAGGGGATTACAGGGGTGATGTTGTGATGTAAAAAATGTTATTTGCTTTTTGTTTTATTACTTTGTAATTTCTGTTTTTGGATTTTTAACACTGCTCAGCGCCGAGAGTGCGTAAAACCAAGTTATACTAAAAAAAATACTGTTTTATGAGATGGGGGTAGCCAGGTAGGCCCCCTGAATCCGCCACAGAATACTTCTACATTTGTTGCGGCTGATACGTGATGTTTGATTTAATTGAAGGAGAAATAATTGGACTTACCTGTTGATTACACCCTGCACAGATGGGAGGACTGTTGTCCTCAACTAGAAGAAGAAACATCTCATAATATGCACTTTTCACTGAGTTTATATTTATCATCTTTATTGTAACTTCTAACATCTTTATTGTACGAATTGCTCTTAGTTTGTTGTTTGCATTATGCAATACATAAAATACATTTGTCTCTCAAGTTTCTTATTAAAAAGTATGATGAGGACTGTACTTTGCTCCAGATTTTACTATACCTTTCTTCAATCTTACAGCTAGGTACAAGTGTGAAATTGTATGAGTAACAAAATTAAAGCCTTTAATTTCACAGACAAAAAATAAACATAACAAGAAAGTGGAAGATAGTATAATTAACAGTAACAATTAGTTTCCCACGCTTGTTCTTTTAAAGGAAAGTATTAAATAAAAATTATTTGATTTCTCCTCATCTTGGGCACCTCTAATCCACAAACAACTACCTACAAACTTATTGCAATCCATGTCCATGAGAAGGTATAAATACCCCCAAACAGCTACCAAATACAAAGGCAAATTATGCTATATTTTAATGTTTGTGTCCGTCATGCACAGAACATAATGTTCAGAGGTATCATGCAAGGAAGGAAATTACATAATTTAAACAACAGTAATAATTATGAATAATCTTTATTTGGCAAATACTTGATAACTTGATTATGACTAGGTACATAAATATACAGAAAAAAAGACAAATAAATAAATAGAACAACATAGTTTAGCTATGATATAATTTCATTAACCTATACACACTTCAAGCTTGTATTGTGCCTGTATACCTCACCCCATATAAAACTTACCTCTTCTATCAATCCGATTGATTGATTGATTAGGTCTATTCCCCCTCCTAAATGAGAAGAACAAACTAAGTAGCATAGATCATTAGTTGCAGTGGTTAAATGCTGCCCATATGCTCACCATTACACAAAACAATACATAATAATAATTAGTAAATAAAATAAAACAAGATCCCACCACCAACTAATCATCCAATTGCGTCAAGCTAGCGACTCCTCTATTGATCCAGTGCTGTTCCTTCAAGGTAGATGCCAGCGTGATGTACATGACGAAGTTGCTGGAATGCCCCGTAGTCGCTAGCACCCCCTTTCTCTCACTGGTCTTATAAATAGGGCAGAAATAACAAGGTGGGGGGTTAAAATCCGCTATCAGAGCCGGTTGGAACCAGATTATAGGGATTGTGTCGAATAGGATCTTGGGGTAGGACTCGTCCAACAGCATCGTCACGCGGTTCCATCTTGCGCCTTCGAGGAACAGGCCCTGCGGGAGGGTTCGTGTTAGTGTTTCTGGAAGTTATTTTGTGGATGTCATTCCGAAAGCTCTAATCTACTGATGCAATTTTTGTTCGGTAGATACATATACGCAAATACATAACAAAGGCGTTAAAAAAGCCCGTTGGTATGGGGTTTTGGGCTGATGCGTCTGTATGGATTGCGCGATTATACGCGCTTTCGATAAAATCAAACCATGCAAATCATTATTCGTGCTTGTCGTGCATGCAAAGCGCTAAAGACTGACTATACAAGACACTCCCATGCAGATACCAAGACACATACCCACATAAATACACTGTGTTCCTGACCCTGCTTATCCAACTCGCATTTTTGCTGCATGTAATTTAAATAAACGGCATATAATGTATAAATGAAGAGAAATCTTTTGAGTATGTTGTCATGTTGAACATGTTTTTTACCTGACTGTTATGCTGTAAAAGATGTTTAACCAATCCAAACACTGATTTCTAAAATAATATCAGCCTATTGCTGGCCAAAGGTCTCATCTCATACAGAAAAGGCACGAGCATTGATCACTCATTGATCACCACGCTTGCTCAAGGCGGATTGGCGAATTCAGACTTATATTAAATAAGTCTAATGCCCGTTTTCACCATCAATCCCTAATTTTTAACTCTAAGTCTGCATATTTTAGAGTGCGTTTCTGCTTGATCTAAAATGTCTTAGGAGATACTTAAAAATTAGGGATTGATGGTGAAAACGGGCATAAGTTTCTTCACGATGTTTTCCTTTCCCGATGTCAGTGATTTCCAAGATAAACTAAAAATACTTTCTAATTCGTATTGTAATCAGTCGTCAAGTTTTATGCCAGTATTATTCGTTGTTAATTAAAATAGCTGGTATGAGATTCAACAATACATTAACAAGTCGTGTGTGAACAAGTTCAAATTGCCAACCAACCTTACAATACACCCCAAAACTGGGTTCCTCTTCTGCTTCGGACTCCAAGCTCGTGATGGTAAACTCAAAGTGAACCTGATCGATGGGGATGTTGTTGTGTCGCGAGTAGTTCTGCAGTACGCCAGTCATGAAGGATTGGGTGAAGTAAAAGCCTGAGAGCCAGAACACGAGTGGAGGGCCCTCTTCTACCCAATCTTGTAGGAAACTTAGGCTGGGAAAGAAATAGAAAGCGTCATGTTAACTTTAGCTATTAAAATCTAATCTTTTTTGTAAAACAGTATTTCACAGTTTTTAATAGCACTTGTCTCCATACTAGGGTTCCCTGTGTCGAGGAGTAAATAGTTACGATTATAGGACAAGTGTGTGCTGGCATAAGTTGAGTGTGAAATTCAATTTCTATAATTAAGGGCTTGTACACAAAACTGCGATGCGATGCGAACCTCGGGAACTAAATGTTCCCGAGAAATTCGCAGATATTTGCGTTGCGACGTCGCACCGCAGTTTTGTGTACAAGCCCTAAGACCCAATTTTATTGTCATATCACAATAATATTATAAATTTGAAAGCAACTCTGTCTGTCAGTTTGTGACAAAAAGGTTGAGACACCGACGAATTCGCGGGCAAAACCTAGTTTAGAAGCCATTACGACCTTTACAACCTTACCTTTATAGGATGTAACAAAAACACTGTATTACAACTATCCTTTTTCCAGACAGCCGACATGTCAGATAAGGTGTTAGACGAAAACACCTGGCCTCAAGAGGCCGAAGCAGCCATCAACGACATCCGCAAGCACGTGAAGAGCGCCAGCATATCACCGAAACTGCACAGCAGCAACCAAAGGATCTACATCAACCTGACGACCCTGGAGAACTCCGATTACTGCATTGAGATGTCTGCTAACGGCTTCCGGGTGGTTGGCAGGAAGTACGACGACCTTACCCTGTCTGGCATAGAAAACATGAACTATGAGACTCCCTACGCGCTACTTAACAATATCAGCCAGAAGTACAGGGAGTCTTTCGGCGGCGAACTGATGACCAAACTCTTGGATCTAGCTGCGAGGAACTCGGAAGGATGAATGCTCACCAACACCACGTAGTCCTGTGTTGAACGTAGGCCTATCCCAAGCCCCATGACAAAGTTGTATGCTTAAGCAGAATATTGCGGTTAATTTTACGTTTGAAATAAAACTAACTTTCGTTAATTATTGATCTGTATACTGTAATCATTTATATATAAATAAGTTCTGTGTGTAAAGTTATGTAAAGTTAGTTTTATTTCAATGAGTAATATTCACATGAATATCAAAAGTATTATAAATAAGAAATCTATAACAAAATCAGGGTTTAACGCGTCGATTTCTTAAAGATATATTGACAACTTTGTCGACTTTTTATTGTAAAGGTTGATACAGATCAACACAACATGTAACGCAACGTGAACATCGGTTAGACTGTCAAAGTCAAAGCATTTATTTCAATAAAACCATTTACAGGAAGTTTTGAATTGTCAAGGATTCGGCCAGTTAGTCAAGACCGTGGGAGCCAGTTGCTCGGTCCAAAACTGAAGAACGAGCAGGAAACTCCAAGGACACCATTTTCAATCAAGTTTTTACAAAATCCTGTTTACACCATTCTTTTTGCTTCTAGCGATCATGTTGTGTTTCAAATAATCTGTACCAGCCTTTAGATTTTACGAAATGTGTCAAAATATAATATCACCTGTCAGTATTCATATGTGCTATAATAAATGTTTATGTAACTGATTTTGTATAACTGTGTAGAAATTAGTATTACTAACGTGTATCTAGTGGTGCATGCGATCTGAACTATTAGCGTTATAGCGATCATCTCTCTCGGTATAAAGTGGATATTTGTATTACGGGTGTAAAAAGACTAACTTAGCCGAAAGTTACATATTTTTCCCATTTAATTGCGATCAATTTTTTTTTATTATCCTAGCTGGACCATACCTGGGAACCTGGTTACGAAGATGTTAAAGGTCAAACTTTTTGACACGTTTTTGTTTTTGGAAAACCAATTTTAAATGATAAATATTATATTATATTTTTATTATTAAGTATATTATACTTTAAATACTGCCCCAATACTGTTGCATGCACCAGAAAGTACAAATTAATGAGTGCGGCGTTACATTGCGCCATAGTTTAAGAAGTAATTTTTCACACACAAAAAAAAGTCGTTTCCCAGCAATTTCTTTTCTTAAATTTACTTAATTGGCAGTTTACTTGATGGGCAGTATACGTAATTAACGGCTATATGATGCGTCTTTTAAACACCCCGTATAATTATGAACTGCGTGAGTTACCTACTTGCATGTTCAATATACATATATTTTCGAAAATTAATTGTAACTGACACTAAATTCCCTTTAAGTGTTTGGTCGTCTTGTAAGACTGTTAGCATCGCATACTTGCGCTAGATTCGTGTTAGGACTTAGGAGCTCCGCAAACTGAACGTGATAGTGTAAAACGCTCAACGCACGCCGCCGCGTGGGGACATAACACAGCTGCTTACAAATCACTCGCTTCCTGTGCTTATGTGCAACTATATCGTTCAGTACGCAGAGCTCCTTAATATTCTTATAAGATTTGAAGGAAGATTCGATTCACACGTCATGATGAACAATATCATTAAATTATCACATTACTGCCCTACATAATACTACAATATCGATATGACTGTTAAACAATAGCTGATTTATTATCGTGGCCAGTAACATTAGGTATAATACGAGTATACTTTTTCATAGATTATGTGAGAATCGACTCTTTATCAAACAGTACTGGCGGCGAGGCCAAAGGTAATGTTTCCATTGTGTTAAGTGTCCCCTACATACGTAACAAAGTGCAGTGGGCCTAGCATGAGCGCGCGGAGTAAACGTTAAATAAATTAGATCGAAAAAAGGACCCGTTTCGCAAATATATTTATTTAGTTGGAAAGCTTTATTCATATCAATCGGTGATACTAATTGTGCTTATCAAATAAAATTAAACCAAAATGCTATGTTTGAAAGTCGAAACGAATTAATACGTTGACGTACTCGTGCTTGGCCTGACCTGACTGTAAATACGGCACATCGATTTAAGAAAAAGTTTTGCTCTGTAGAGCATTGAATCTGTCACTGAAACCTGTGTGACAGTCTCTTTGTAAGGGCTTAAGACACACTGACAGACTCTGTGTGTCATCAAGTTTGTGACGACCAAAAGACCAGATTTTAGCAGTCTGTGTGTATAATTGACCAGTGATAAAACTTTTTCCGGTAACCCGGAATTAAATTTTAATAGTCTTTCCTCGTATGTTTTATCTTCACGCTACCTTTAGGGTAATCAGCCCTACCTATTCCAAGCACTGGTCATGACAGACATTTCGTGACTCGATATTTAGAAAGGATAAATAAGTTCGCCGAACAGGGCGAATGGATACCAAAATGGACTTTATAATATAGCAAACTAAAATATTTCATCCCTTTTAAAGTTTCGTCCCGATTAACCCCTACATTCCTATTCACCCCGTTTGACACACATCGTGTCTCGGTCGCACATAAGTCTGTCGTGCACTTAGGCCCTTAACTCGAAATGTCTCATTACCGCCGGGCGCAGTTCGGTCGCCTGTCGCTTACGTTACATGTGCAGCAGCTTCACACGGCATTTTATTTATTAGTACAATCGTCGACAGACTGAGTACAAACATTGTGTACCTCCGTAGTTTGGGTACATGTTGTAAGCTGGTTTACTTATTATGCTCACATCTCAAATGGATTGTTTATGAATCGCGTGAGGCTCCTCCCCGGAGGAGTATAAAAAAAAAACAAAATTATCATCACCGTATTTATTTTTACGTGAAACGCGCGATTTCTAGCGAAATATGAATTTAAATTAGATTTTAATGTAATATTCTAAATGTTTTTAAGATACTTTGTATCAAAAATACACGTGATTTTGAGTAGGGTTAGTCTAAAACCTCACCACGTATAACCAGGTGGAGGTGATTGAAACTGACACTGAAAAAGTACATCTAGGCCGGTACAGTAAGCATAAATTGCTATGATCAAAATGTCGGTTAGTAAGATGCCTATTAAGGTGAACGCAAAAGGTAAATGAACTTAAATCCAATGGCAATACAAATGAAAATTGTGTAATTGGGTACAATAAATTAAAGGCCACACGGAATTATATCTCGCACACAAATTGCAACTCTACTTCTGTTGCTGTGGTCATAATTCTGCATATCAGTAGAATCATACCAATTTCAAATGTTCAAATCAACAGCAAGTTGTCATTGTCATTCTTAACTATAGTACTGTTCTTGTCTTAGGTCATGGTCTAATAAAACACGGCCTAATAAAATGTTAAAGGAAATTGCCATGTATGTTAACTGAATAGAGTTCAACAAAGTCATGTACCCAAACTATTATCTCTTTAAACATAATATACACAACATAGAGTAGTGAACTTGTTTGTGATAGTAAAATAAATTGATATATGAATTCTGAGTATTTTATTTAGCCTTTTCCAATCTATGTTGGGATTGGCTTCCAGTCTAACCGGATGTATACTACTATGCTGAATACCAGTATTTTACATAGAGCGACTGCCGATCTGGACCTCCATGACCCAGCTAGTGGGCACGCTTTGTAGTTACTCTTTATAACTAAACTTGAAATGCCCCACGAGAGCTGGGACTACTCCTGCATGCACACAAAGATAATGTTTTGAGAGCGTTACAATAATTTTTCACACCAAAATTAAAAAATTTGGCCGACACCATTCAGTTTGATGGGCAGTACCCAGTGATGGGCAAAAAGTAATTAGATTAATAATTACAAATTACAGTTACATTATAATTAGTAATTAAAATACTTTGTAACAGATTACTTAAGTAACTAATTGCAGAGTACTTGAGTAATGAGTAACTAATAAAAGATTTAAAACTATATAATGATTGACAGATTTTTTTTTTTATTGTGTTTTATTTTCGTATTTCTCAGAAATGTGTACCTAATTACTTTTTATCAGATTACTAGGTAATCTGTTATAATGTAATTAGATTACATTTTAATCAAATTATTATGTAATTCAATTATTAATTAGATTACTTAAGTAACTAGTTACGCCCATCACTGGCAGTACCGCAGTACAGCAGTGTAGTAAACAGCTAAGTGATGTGTATTTTACACCAATTCTGTTGTCTAATCTACTTACCGTGACAGCAAATCAGCGACATAAGATCCCAAAGGCTTCATAGATGGGTAAGACTTGGATTTCCACGCCGCGGGCACGATGCCCTTGAAGAACGCGTTGTTGCACTCCTCAAGCTCCGCGCTCATGATGGCCAGACCCTGGGCTGCTAAGTGGACGCCGTGCAGAGTTCGCTTTACCACCGCCAGGAGGCGGTTGTATCGGATCAGTTCCTGGGGAAGTGTGGATATAGATATACGACCTACTTGTTGTATTATGGTGTCTACCCACTACACCGAACCATACTAAAACCATCCTATTCAATGAACGTAAGTATCAAATACCCCAGTCTAGACCCTACAGAGTTATAATGTTTAAGTCCATTATTAGAAAGAAACAGCTGATCATTATTTATCCGTATGGGCGTTTATATGGAACAGATGTTTTTTTTATAACAGGCTAAATATTTCATTACTGGTTTTCGTTATGTGTCATCAACTCATCACCCATTGTTTTATCTCTGGTTCGTGTCTGAACGACATAGTGAGTGGAGAAAATTGTCGATAGAAACATTATACTATAGAGAGAAGATGGAAAAGTAATTATCTGGAAATTTATGTGTCTTAATGACTGCACGAAAAGTGATTACACATTTAGAAGGGCTAGGTGGATTGGTAGTCCTGTAACAAAATACGACGAAGACTATGAAGTCCCAGTAACAATATCGTCGAGAAAAATATAATCCTTAGGACATTTCAAAGCTACCTGTCTGAGCACAGTGTTCATGCTGTTGTAGTACATCACGGGGTACTTCTCCGAGACCGCCTGCACGTCGTACAGCTTGGGGAGGCGCTCCATCATGTCTTTAGTCATGTCTACCACGCCACCTCCCTCGGCGCCCTCTCCGCCGCCCGCCACGATGTGCGTCTGCGTGAGGAGAGTGCCGAACAGCAGCTATGGGGGAAAGGGATATGCACGAATGTAACTGACGTTCTTTTTACTATTTGCAAATAGTAAGAAAAAATTCTGTGTTATTTATAAAATTCCCATAAGATTCTGGAGTAGACCAAGGTCTTGTTAGAGAATATTTAACGCTAATATCAAAGAATAGGATACCGGATAAAGAATAGGAGATCCTTATAACAGTAACAATCATCGAAGTGAATAAATCAACGTTCTGTATTGTCTTGATTACACAGAAGGTGACTAATAATTATTCTATCCATCACACTAATTTATTTTCCCAATGAAGTCTGAGATTTGGGTTGTGAATCGAAGTCATACATTCTTTATACGGTCTGTAATTCCATAAATACTTGGTATTTAATAGAACAAAGAAAATTTTGACTATCCGAAGTGGGTTCTCACCTGATTGGTCTCCTTATTATCTTTCGTGATGTCTGCATTCTCGTGCAGTCCGAACACTTCGGGTTTGGTGATCATGGGCAGTTGGCGGATGTGCTCCAGCACCGAGTTGTACTCCATGGACTTCGGCATCAGGTAGTCACCGCTTGGCGAGAACGAGTACCTGATGGTAGAGAAGAAAACATATATAATACCAGCCTATTAATGTGCCACTGCAGGGCAACGTCCTCTTCTCATACAGAGAAAGCACGAGCATTGATCACAACGCTTGCTCAAGGCCGAGATGATTTCAGACTTAAATTTATTCCAAGTTCAGGTCCAAGTTTCCTCACGATATCAGAAAGTAAGGTTTCAAAAAGTTGTATTATGTCTTACTCGGGCACAGTAGTGACCTCTTCGTTGTAGAATATGGAGAGAAGTGACAGTATGAGTCTCCTGTCCTTGTCATCAGTGACTCTCCCGCCGTAGTTACACTCGCCTGCGAGGTAGTTGAGGGCGTCGAACGGCGTCTCCGCATACTCCGTCAGGAACATCTGTTTATCAATTACTTCTTCTTATAACTATCGCTGTTTCGCACAAGTGCAATTGGCTAATATGAGGATATGTCAAACATCATAATTTTAGTGCTAAATACAAGTTAAATAATATACATTTTACATAATGAATCTTCCGGAATAATTTTATACAATTTAAAAAACCATAAGTATCATCAGGTAAAAAAAAACCTTTACTTTGCCAAAACAAAAACGCAATTCAGTCTTCGAGGTCTTCGACCTTTTATGAATTATATGAGTTACCACCTAAGAATACTTATGAAAAATCAATAAAGATATTGAGTATACTTCTCTTTTATAACCAACGCACCTGCAACTGCATAATACAGATCCTCAGATCACTCTCGTTGAACTCATACTGTATGTTCCAGCCGAGCGGGCCGAACGAGCGCCTCTCCTGCACGATGCCGTGGAAGAAGCACAGCGCGAACAGCAGGCGGCGCCAGTCCTCGGTGCGCGGACACGAGATGTAGAACTCCGGGTCGCAGATAGGGTCGGATATATAGGACCGGTAGATGTTGTTCTTCAAGCCTTTTGGCGCTTCGTTTGTCATTTTTACACCTAAAAATATAGGTTAAATTGCTTTCAAAATTCTAGCTTTACAGTGAGTGTGCTGCCATTGTTCATCGCAGAAATGCAGAAGCCAACAATTAATTTGTGGGACCCTCTGCTAACACTAGTTCCCCAACTGCCATTTGGTCGAAAATTGTTTGCTATAATGTTGTATACGGTACCTGTAGGAAACAACTTAGGACTATAATGGTTCACAAGTGAGTTAAGTTTGTCATAACAGTTGAGGCAGAAATGCAGCTCGAACCGAAAGTAAGGGCGTAATGAAGGTGAAATACACGGTGTAAGGAACATCCCTCCGAAAACTTACAGGGTGCATTCAGCTCCTTATTTTGAATCGTATTCCACGGGAATTTTCCTCAGGAAAATTTCCATATCTTTTCCACTTTTTCAGTTAGTATTCCTTTATTTCAATGTAAACTTACATTATCTGTACGCAGCACTCCATTTATGTAAAGAATACAGCTAAAATAAAAAAACCAGCAATGGATGTTGAAATACTCGAAACAAACGACGCGTGAAATCAGCTGTATAATTTCTGCCTAGCTACAGAGGCTCGCTGGGCTCGCTGCGTTTGCCGTTCGCTGCGTGCGTTTTGCCACGAAAACGATACATTGCTTATAAGGTATTTAAACTAATCAGGTTTAGTGGATTCCCGTAACGTTCTTGAAATAATTTCATGTACTGACCGGTACGGTCTTAATATGGTTTACTGAATTTACCCTGTAAGTTTTCGGAGGAATGTCCCTTACACCCGTTATAATTGTATATTTCCAACCTTTTGGTTTTTTCTTTAAAGGGGGGTTTGGGGCCCTCTCTAGGCTCAAAAGGCCACCCTTAAATCCATCCCTGCAGAAATGTGACTAAGAATATATGAAAATAAGCGTTAAAGCGGTAAAAAGTTGATGCAAGTTTATAACTGTCCACTTACCATTCTGCAAAACAGTAACCGGAAATGACGTACTAGGGTACGATGTCAGCCAGACCCGGAAGTTGGCGTGTGTGACTTGAGGGACGATGACTTCTGAACATATGCGCTCCAGTTCGCCCATCCATGACTCCATCACGTGGCAGTTCTGGAGCACCACCCAGCCGCCCGTCCCTATCGCTATGTTTATCAAGTTGGCGGCTATTGGACCCTGCGGAAATTAAGTTTGAAGGTATTGCCATTTATTATATAATTTTAATAGCTATAGAATGGTCTAACTGATACTTTTTTATAACATAACCGAAGGGTCAAACTGATACTTTTTTATAACATAACCGAAGGGTCAAACTGATACTTTTTTATAACATAACCGAAGGGTCAAACTGATACTTTTTTATAACATAACCGAAGGGTCAAACTGATACTTTTTTATAACATAACCGAAGGGTCAAACTGATACTTTTTTATAACATAACCGAAGGGTCAAACTGATACTTTTTTATAACATAACCGAAGGGTCAAACTGATACTTTTTTATAACATAACCGAAGGGTTAGTATTGAGGACTCTGGCATTTAACCAGTTAAGTTAAAGTCTCATACATAACATCACGCCTGTAATCCCCGAAGGGTTAGGCAGAGGTGTGAGTTTTTTTTTTATAGGTACTAATTAAAAAAAGATAATCTCACCTGTCCCTGTCCTAGCGAAATAGTCTCGAAGCTGATAACCTTCTTCTCCATGGAATACTTCACCAGCCCCGACATGGGATCCGACCCGGGGGACAGGATAAAGATTAGAGGGGAGCAGCAGTTGCTGTCGCTGTACGACTTGTCCAGGTCGAAGGGGGGAGGCTCAATGTACTGCCTGCCCAACTCCTCGACGACGTATGCTTGGACAAGGGGAATGAGCTTGTCGGGCCGGATGCACCTGGGTTAACGAATGTAATTAGCTGCAGTGGCATTCGGTCATGTGCAGTCGCTTCATCGATATGGTGCAATAATTTGCACGCGCCATGTTATCTCTTTACCACCTTTGGTTGACTGGTAGAGAATACCTATGGCAAAGACCGACTTTGTACTTTTATTTATTTATTTATTATTAGGCTTTTCACTGTTACTATATAATTTGTACATTGCAAACTTAAGTCTAAGCGCCTCATCACTTATAGAAAAGCACAGCATGCACTACATTATGCGCAGATAAATAATACAATTGAAATATTTAAGACCAGTAATACCAAAAAAAAATATACAAAATATGAGAACAAAAGAACATAATTATTGATTGTAGAATTAATTAAATTAAATCACATATTAAATAATAATTTAATTAATAAATTGAATACTAATGCATTGGATCAAATTTAATAACTATGATTCCCTAGAATAAAAATAAATTAAATTAAAATTAGAATAAATTAAATAAAGTCATAAAGTTTAAATCTTACTACTATTCAATAAAAAAGAAAGTTTGGATGAATGGATGTTTGTCACGGCAAAACGGCTGCACGGATCTGGATGGAATTTGACACAGAAATAGGTCATAGTCTGGAATAATTTAGAGCATAGGTTACTTTTTATTTCGGAAAAAATATACTGTTATCGTGGGACAATCGTGGAAGTTAGTAAATAAATAATTCATGTTCTAAAAACAAAAATATAGGACGGTTGCTGACTTCGTTCTGTAGTAGTCTATGGCCTGTGTACTTCAGAGCTGATGACTTACCGGAGTATGATGAGCTTGGCGAGTCCCCTGATCTGGTCGAAAGGTTCCGGCACCGGGCTCTCGTTAGGGGCCGACAGGTCATAGAACGCCTTCCATGACGGTACGTTCCGTTCGAAGTGCTCTTTGAAGCCGCGCAATCTGATGACATTGATGACATGACAGCAAATAGCACAAATAAATAAGTAATTCTATTGTATTTTTATTCTTGCAGAGTTAATTTTTTAAACTTATAAATCTGTAAGGAAGGCATGGTAATGAAAACTTGTATCATATATTTCAGTACGACAAAAAAAAATGTCGCTGGTGGTCTACAACTACATAATGCATGGAATAGTTGTTTTTTTTATTAATAATATAACCGACGAAAAATGTTAAAATAAAAAATACCAATTACAAGTCAAGGTTTCTTGACGATGATTTCCTTCACCGATGTCAATGATGTCCAAGATACACTCAGAAAGTACATACTAAATGAATTTCAAGCCACGGTAGCACTTGCCCGGTATGGAACCCGCAACTTCATGCACGAGAGGCAGGCGCCTTGACCACGCACAGTACCACAGTATTCTTAATGTATTACAGTAAAAATGAAACCTGGACTTACAGTTCCATTCAAACCATGCCAAAGGTCCTTGAGGCGGTTTAGAATCTCTGACACTAGGGTGTGTGGGGTCGTAACCTTACTGCCCACACGAAAGAAGAAGGAGAAGTAAAAATGTTCTTAAATATTTAAAACCATAGTAAACAATGAAGGACACTAACTGACTAAGCTGACTACACCTGACGATCTCGGACCACGCCTTCTCTGTGAGCCAGGCGGGCGCCGGGTTCTCGTAGGGATTGTCAAGCGCTACGCCGCCCGTCAGCAGGAACGCTAATAAGTCTTCGTCTAGCACGCCCTGAGATACATGAAGACTTTAGTAAGTTTATCAAATGACATGAAAAATTAACATCTCGAAAACTTATTTTTAGCCCGACTTCAAAAAGGGAAGGTTCCAAATTTGATTGTATTTTTACAAGCTTTTATTTAGCTTGCACTGTTCGTATGTAAGTAAGTTGTCATTTCAAAATTTGCAAACCATTTTTCGACCATTTGTTGTTATCCGATTGAGTTGAAATTTTGCATACACCTTTAGGGCGAGCGCGCACTACGATAAAAAATCGTTGCGAAAAAATATCGCAAATCTGTGAACCACAGAAATACACTACAATCCGCGCATTGCGAAAATAATTTTTTTATAGATTTTATTTCGCAATAAAAAAATCGCAACGATTTTTATCGCGGTGCGCGCTTAGCCTTAGTTCTGATGACAATATAATGTCCAATAGTCAATAATGTAATAAATTTAAATTAAAGCTTGTTTTTGAAAAGTATTTTTTTACATAATTATTTTAAAGATACTTATATAAGTATACACGAATACTTCCCTAAAAACTAGATACTTATAAGTTATAAGTACATGATACAGAATTATATTGTCTTTCCCGTCGTACCTTAGCTCTCAGAATGCCCAGCGTGAGAACGAGAGAGAAGATAAGCTTGTCCTTCTCGAACAGACTCCGGCACACGTTGTCGTAGATGCTCTTTGTGAAGTACGAGTTCAGTCCTTCGATACGCTCGTCCAATATATCGCTTCCCGGAGAGTTGACGATCGCTTGGTTGTACAGGTTTATGAACCTGCGATAGTGTGGATATTTAAAAATTGGTTTAGCTGTGATATTTTGCAAAAATGAGCGAATTTAGAATTTCCTGGTGAATTTAGGTGAAGTGTGAATGGACGGGCGCGCGTAGTCAACGAAACGTAAATTCACTGTTTTGTGGACACTCTTTACTATCAAGTTGTTATAAAATCCTGGTTTATTATTCTTGTTGCTTCTACAAGGTCCAGTTTTGCATTCTCGCCATGCTTCTGACATAACACATAACATCACGCCTGTAATCCCCGAAGGGTTAGGCAGAGATATACCCATTAGTACACCCACATTTCGCCAGTTATGTTTATGTCCCATGTAATAGGGGGCGAGCCTATTGCCGGGCACAAATCCAGATACCGAGACTGCTACTGAGAAATCCCTGATGGAAAATCCCAATAACACTTTGCCCGACCTGGGAATTAAACCCAAGAGGTCATGCTCAGCACTCGCGCTTCCCGACCACTAGACCAACGAGGCAGTTACCATGCTAGTGATTATCACAATTTTATTTTTTAGTAAGTGATTTTGAATTTGACCTTGCCATCTTGCCGTTGGGTTTAGGTAGGCGGAGCGATGAACTCACAGAGGTAGTAAGTACTGTAGGTAAAGAGCAATATAAAACATTAAAAAAATAAAGATATAGCTTTGTATCTATACATGCATGACGTACTTTTGTGCTCCTCAACTCGAATCGATCATGTTAACTCAAGATGTGGACCTGTTCACTGATAAACTAAACTAAATTATATCCGCGGCAAATGTCCACCTCACTGTCATACTAGAACAAATTAAGGCGACGATCGCAGACTTTTAAGGATTTTAAACTGAACTTTACGTAACTAGCTTAAACTGTTTTCACTATTAGTAGCTAAGCATTACTATTTAATACCTATGTTAACAACAAATAACTGTACGCGTATATTACTAAATGTGACTTGTTTGTAGACACTTTGGGTTGACAAGTCTACAAGATGTCTAATAAATAAATGCTTACCAAACCAATGAATACTGATACATAGGATCAATATTCGCCAGATCAGATATGCAGAAGAACAGCACGGAGCTGTGCTGTGACACCGGCACGTACAGCAGCCTGGCTTCGTCGATCTCCGCCTCGGTGATGGCCGCGGCAGCCTGCTTCGCTTCGATCTCGATGGAGAGGACCCTGGATGATGACAGGATCACGTTTGCTGACTCGTCTTCTAGAATGTTGCCGGCGGATGACAGGACCTGGTAGATTGAAGAATATTTGAAATCGATTGTAACGTACATACTGGATTAGGGCAGCGCAGGACCGCTCATTTGCCGGGGTTGCGGGACGTCTTAACAGGATACCGTGGCCCCGGAACGTAAAGGGCAACAGAAGGAACAGGGTGGTTTTTTAGTCAGTAAAAGTCTGACAGTCCCTTCCGCCCCACCCAGGGCGTAAGGAGTCATTTGATGATTTTTTACCACATTAAAAAAAAAAGGACCGCTCATTGTGGCTATCCTTAGGGGAGGTCTATGTCCAGCAGTGGACGTCGTTCGGCTGATAAGATGATGATGATGACGATGATAACGCACAAGACGCTGCTCAAACTGGCTAGTAAACACCCCGAATCAATGAACATATAGCCTATATTATTTGTCACGAATCTGGCTATAATATATTATACAAAAAGATTTTTTCCAATCCGACCTTCCACGGAAAGGTAGTTCCAGAGATTAACGCGTTTAGGCAAAGCAAACAAACAAACAAACAAAAACTCTTCAGCTTTATCATATTATGTAGTTTGGATAAATTAGCATTTACCTCTAAAATCTGATCCTCGATTTCCTTGAGCGTCCTCTTGTTGTGAGCTCCTTCCACGATCAGCTGGTTCTTCTTGAGCTCAAGCTCGGGCCTGTCCTGCGCCACCACGATGCCGAGCAGCTGGTCTTGCAGCCCTTGCGGTGTTATCATGAAGTTTAGAAGAGTCACCTGCAAAACCTCAGGCGTTAGTAAGGAATGCTTCGCAAGGGGAATTGCAGCATATGATCATTGAATTATTTTTCTTTAAAAAAAAAACTCGTGCGTGCTTGTATGACGAGATGTATGAACGTAGATGAGGCGAATGGAGTATGTAAGGATCGTAGCAGGTGGCGTTCTGTGGTTTCTGCCTACCCCCATGGGAAAAAGGCGTGAGTTTATGTATGTTTGTGTATGTTTTCTTTTCATATCGACCAGTGGGTCGCCACGTTTACTGTTGCATCAGAGGCGTTATTTACTCGTATATCTTCAAGGGTGCAGGTCTTCAGCATTAAAATAATGTATTCTGTACAACTTATAGTAAACAGTTTTTTTTTTTCAAAGATTATGTATGGTGTTGTGGGAATGGGCAGCAAGATACTTTTACAATTTTTTATTTTTCTTGAAAATGACGTTCTAAACTGCCTTTAAATGATAAATAAAAGATTTGACTTTGGCTTTGTATTTTGGTCTAATTTGAAAGGACAAACTCACCGTGTCCGGTCTTTTAAAGTTTATTTTTCTAATCTCACAATAAGGCTTAGAGTTATGCTGACCTTGACGGCAACTTCCGGCAGGTAGTGCGGGTTGCTGAGACGCGTGGTGATGTAAAAGCGGAAGCTGTGGTTGTACTCCAGGATGTTGTCGCCGAGCTTCAAGCAGTCCACGCCACCGGACCTAGACATTTTATTAATATTATTACACTAGCTAAAAAAATATTTATAATTGTTTTTTCTTGTTTGTACCCACTAGGCTAATCTCCGGAATTACTGGTCTTATTCAAAAAATATTTCGGTAATAGATAGGAAGCTACCTTCCCCTTGTGTAATATGTTTTACAATCAAAAAAATTAGGGATACGTAAGAAAATTCTTGCGGACGAAGTGCGAACAAACCCTGTTTAAACACATAAACAATGTCTTCTGCCATATACCTGTACACGTTTCTTAGCAGCACGGGTTCCAGCAGTGCGTCCAGAGTCTCCCGGATGTTCTCCATCATGACTGGGAAGCCCAATTGGATGGAATTCTCCAACACTCGCGAGTAGTTCGAGTCTGTCATCTTCACGACCTTCAGGTTGTTTTGGCGTTCCATGTTCTTTATCCATTTGTTGGCTTGTTCTGGTGAAAAAGATGGATGAATCTACATATACATAAAGTTCTACCAAAACGATGCAATCCACGTCAAAATGTCTCCCATTTTATTATATACTAGCGACCCGCCCCGGCTTCGCACGGGTGCATGTATTATACATATAAACCTTCCTCTTGAATCACTCTATTAAAAAAAACCGCAACAAAATCCGTTGCGTAGTTTTAAAGATCTAAGCATATATAGGGACAGACAGACAGACAGACAGGGAAAGCGACTTTATTTTATAATATGTAGTGATTTTGGATATTTAAACGGTGAATAATTTAAAATGTCCCTCTTTTACATGGAAACTGGCGAAATGTGGGTGTACTAATGGGTACACCTCTGGCTAAACTTTCGGGGATGAAAGGCGTGATTTTATGTAATTTAAAATCTATGATAGGTTTGGGACGAACATTGACCGTTTATTACTAGATAGTAATATAACACATTTGGCAGAATGAATTAGTTGGACAATTTCACAGGGATGCAGTGAGTTTTTAAATATTTTTAGTGCCTTAAAGTTTCATTTACTTAAAGATGTTAACAACAACAAAATAATGTAACATGTGAAACACATACATATTGTGAATAAATGTGGTGTTTCCCCTGTATCCTGGATGCGTTAGTAAACATTTAAACTCACTCAAATGTACCCCGGAAAGTAGAAGTGTAGTCGAAACGACTCCTTTTAGCAGTGAAAAGGCACGTCTTTGTTTTAGTGGCGTTACACAAACAGCCAGACCCGGAACTACTATTTATAAGCTCAAATATTTGATCCGTGTGGGAATCGTAACTTGAAACACGCAGCATAGCAGTCAATCGCTCATCTACTAACAAAATAAGAGCCTGCGCGCACTAGCGATTTTTAATCGGGCGATAGTTTGATCGTTCTGGAATTCAGTATGAAGTTGCAGTGCGCGCATTTGACGATTAAAAATCATACGTCTTACGTATCGTCTAACGATAGCGACTAAACTATCGGCCAACTTTAATCGCTAGTGCGCGCAGGCTCTAAATGAACTGAATCTTGGACCAATACGTTACCTTGTGGGTCAATCATGAGCGCCCATCTCCTGGCCTTCTCCACGATGATGCCGTTCTCAATGGAGTACGCGTCCACCGGCAGGCCCGCGATGTTCCACACGCGGATCACCACCGGCTCACCGAGGGTCGTTATCAGGGAAAACGTTGGCGAACATGGGATATCTGCAGGGAATCTTGCGGTCAAATAGAGCACCAGCACCGTAAAAAACCCGTGTTCAATCTAATATGATATTTGTTTATGTAGAAATATGGTGCACTATTCGCTACTTTAAAAAGTTGCTCGGTTTTCGACAACTAATATTAAAAAAACTGATTTATGCCTGCAACTTTGTCCGCTTCGTTCTAAGGATAAACAGGAATAAAATAAACAGAGAGACAGTCAATTTTTCTTTTTAATGTTATTTTTATTTCATTTTATATTACAAACAGACATTCAGTATTTTTCAATAATTAAATTAGTTCCATACATAACTATACACATCAAAAGTGTCTAGGGATCAACATCCCTAACAAATGTTAGGGATGTTGATCCCTAGACACTTTTGATGTGTGTATTTAACAATCGCCATGACACGTGTCGGTCCAATGATGTCCAATGACTTTTATTTTAGAAAAATAATTATTATTAGGGTTCAGCGCAAAAAAAAGGCGTGATAACGGACGGAATTGCGGGTATCAGCTTGTAAATAAATATACGTAATACGTAAAAGAGACGTTTTAGGAGAAGTGAAGGACTCACCCAGTTCTAAGCACCGCTTGTTCCAGACTTGTATTATTTCCCGTCGGTAGCTGACCGTGAACGGACCCAGGTATGCGATACAACCGGACGACAGGAGCACGTCACCTGGAAACAATTACATCAATTTATGGTGTTAAAAGGACAATGCCCAAAAATGTATGGACCAAAAACCCGGAATCGATTAAAACGACTTATGTGTGGCTAGGTATAGTGAACATACTATATCCCAAATTCAATATTTGTTTTCGATTAAACAATCACCAAGTACTTAAAAAATATCGTAACTAATTGACTTTAGTCTTATAAAATCCATGATATTTAGAGCGGCATTGTGCGTAATATTGAGAGAGATTTGAGAGTAAAGTACATTATACATGTTTACTGATTACATGAAACATTATTTGCATATGTATCGGGGGGCACGTTAGTGCCCCCGCCAAGACGAGTATATTTATATATACATATACATATATACACTATGTAACAAAAACCCTGTCAGATCAGTGTTGCCGTTGATCAGTTTTTATGTTTTATTTTAATTTAATTACTTCTTCTTTCTTTTTTTTTTTTCACTGGGGAAAAATAATAATCTCAAATCCATTAACAGGTTCACCGCCGGGCCAAAACTGTTGAAGGTCAAACCTCCACTAGCGTAGGTCACGGGTGACCTACGCGGCGGTTAATGTACGTGTGTGTGTATGGTTACGTATATGTGTACGCAGTACGATGAATAATACTCTTAAGGATCGGACAGGGTTTTTGTTACAGGCTGTATATACATATATTATATATCTAAAAAACACTACACAGCTAGGTTTTTTGAAAGTTATGTGTCTTGATATATATAATATATATACCTATATATATATATATATATTATATAAATAATATATATATTTTAAAAAAACCGTACTGTACTGACGTACTGAATTCTTGCAACGAAAACTTACGAAGGACTGCGCCGGGGACAGGGTCGGTCAAGGTTTCGCTACCTGGATTACAATGGCGCGCATAGATAAAACATCTTCTATCTCTTTCTTTGTCGTAAATTGTAATTCCTTATCTGTATTCCCCATTTCTTTCATGAATGAGTGAGAAACTAACATAATAACAAAACAATGAACCTGTTATCAACGCACTCCGCTATAATTATTGTTATATGCTGCTGGCCTGTTCGGTTATAGTTTTATGCGAAACGAATTGCATATTTGCGACCTCTTATATACAACCTTAATTTTAATTTGATACAAATCTTTCAGGGGGTGAATGTACTCATGAATATGAACAACTTTTATTAAGGGACATAGTACGAAATGTGAAAAAAAAAACAGCTGATCCATACATTTTGATCGTAATGTAGTACATTATTGTATGGATCAGCTGTTTTTTTTTTTTCACATTTCGTACTATGTCCCTTAATAAAAGTTGTTCATATTCATGAGTACATTCACCCCCTGAAAGATTTGTATCAAATTAAAATTAAGGTTGTATGGTCTATCTTCCTGTACATAAATTATTTTAATCGACTCCGGGTTTTTTTTGGGCATCCTCCTTTATACACTTAATCTTATAATTATGTATGATGTTTTAGTGTCGTGATGGCCCAGTGGTTGAGGCTCCGCCTCCCATGCCTGAGATTGCGGGTTTGGTACCAATGTGTCTTTTTCATTACATAGTTTATCTTGGACATTATTAACATCGGTGACGGTAAGCATCGTGAGGAAACCTGCATTTATAATAAATATAAGTCTGAAATCGGCAATCCGCTTTGAGCAAGGATGGCGATGAATGCTCGTGCCTTCTCTATATGAGAAGAGGCATTGGACTATAAGTGTGACAGTAATAGGCTGGTACTATCTATATACAATTACATCATTTATAACTCAAGAACGGCTGGACAGATTTTAATGATCTATGATTTATTGGATTCGTCTAATTCGAGAATAACAGAAAAACTATTAAATCATGCGAAAAATTGAATCTGAGGCGGTTCGGAGTTCACCGGGGCAGGTAGTTATTAAATAAAAGGTACGTTACCAATAATCTTAGACAGTAACTCTAGCAGCTGGCGCGCAAGGTCTGTCCAGCGCGCCTTCTCCCCGCCCAGGCCGCCGATCAGCTGTTCCGCTCGAGCCAACTTCGTGGAGCACAGGTCTATCTCGTCCTCTAGACCTTTCTTCTTCCGTGTCATCTCCGCAAACTCGTCGTTGAGTGTCTGTGAGAAGATTTTTGATGTGAAACATCTATTGACGCACTTTGGCAGTAAAATCGACCAGTTTGCCGTGACGGCCGACGGCATGACTCACTCTCATGCCGCCATGCCCCTACGCCATCACTCTTGACTTCGTTGTGTGTGCGAGCGCATACTATACACTCCGTAACTCCGTTGCATCTCTGTATGAGCTTTTTTTATTATTTTAGTCCATTTTTTTTGGATTTTATTATTTAGGAAAATTCATTGAGATGTTTCACATCTACCGGGCGTGACGTAACGGCCAAGTTTTTGTTTATCTATTATCTATTATTTTTGTTTATCAATTACTTGTTTACCCTATCCTAAAAACTTCGTAGTATACATACACACAAACACGAAAAGGCTTGGATTTAATTATTTATAATTATAAGATCAACCATTCTTACCAGGGGTATCGTATACCCATTTACTGGGTTGTGGAAGTCAGATAGGCAGTCGCTCCATGTAAAATACTGGTATTCAGCTGCATCAGGTTAGACTGGAAGCGACCCCAACATAATTAGGAAAAGGCTAGGCAGATGATGATGATCATAAGATACTCACCTGCAACTTGTCAAGTACGCTCTGCAACTGCGCTCGCTTGGCGTTGAGCGTGTTCATCTGCGCCTGCAACTCGGACTCCGCTTGGAACAGCGCCGCTTTCTTAGGCGCTACCACCTGTGAACAGTAGCAAACAGTTTTGCATTACACCTGTAATCAATTGGATGGATGAATGTTTGTTACTCAATCACGCTAGAACGGGTGAACGGATCTGGATGTTTGGTACAGAGAAAGATTATAGTCTGGAATAGGGTGTTTTTCACAAAAAATGACTATAGCAAAATCGGGCTGTCCCACAATTTCAAACATTTTTATTTAAAGTTTTTTATATAGCACGTGTGGATATGTAATTTTATATGATTAAAGTAATAGTTTCTTAATAGAATTAAATAAAAAAAATACCAAATAAGTAGACAGTTATTTTTATATAAAAAAAAAGCAAAATAGGAGGTGACAATTTCGCGTGTCCCACGGTGCTCTCGGTATATTTTGTGACGCACAGGAATACTTTGCATCATAATGCTAACAGAAAAACTTGAATATTTCTGATATTTATGGTTTATTTTTTATTTAAATAGCATATTTAGATAGTTAATAATATATTCTTTAATACCAGAGTCAATATAAAAAATTTCATGAAATGAAAAAAATAAAATTCCTGATTGTCACGGTCATTTTTTCTGAAAATTACCCAATAGCACATAGGCTTTAATATCCCGGAAAAATGTACGGTTCCCGTAAGACAATATATCGACTTTGACGCGAACGAAGTCGCTAGGAGAAACTAGTGTAACAAATTAGCAAGATTATTTAGATGTTCGTTTATTAATTACGCGTACAGATCTAAATAAACTTTTATTTTAAACGTTTCCCCACTCTACTAAATTATCCTATATCGTAGATGTGTTTACAAACATACACAAATTTTAATAGCTAGACGGGGTTATTCCACTGCGCTCCAAAATCCATTGTTCTCATAATTTTGATGTTCATACATTGATTCCACTGCGCTCCAAGAATTTTTAGCGATTAAAATATTGGGATATTTTAGTTCCACCGCGCTCCAAGAAATGTTGAGTAGAGTTAGCAACAAAATAAATTTAGCATGAAACCTAAGGCAAGTATATTAAATATCATAAAAATAGAACATAATAATACATATCTTATATGTTTATTTTGTCACAATCACAACGTCACGTCTAACAATACTTTTTTCTAAAAAAACGACGAAAAAATCACAGTTTTAGATTAGAAAAGTTTTCTTAAAACTAGAATACAAGCACATAACTGCAGCTATCCCTGCTAATTCTTCAACTGAGTAGTAGACACCATTACCCAACAATTTCAAGACATAACTTCTCTAGAGAACCACTTTATTTTAATTTAACAATTTATGGTTTGACTTGTATGCTGACTCTACTTATTTCATTTTGGAGCGCTGGGGAACGATTTTGGTACTTATAATTTTTTAAATAATATAGGTAATAAAAATTTGGAGCGCAGTGCTACGCATTCCTGGAGCGCAGTGGAATAACCCCTAGACGCGACTTCGTGACTTTTTCAATTCATATGTACTTTTTCAAGTTTATCTTGGACATCACTGACATCGGTGAAGGAAAACATCGTGAGGGAACCTGGACTTTATACCAGCCTAATACTGGTCCACTCAAACCATGTCAGAAGCCCTTGAGGTGGTTTAGAAACTCTAGACACTAGGGTGTGTGGGGTCGTAAGACCTTACTGCCCGCACGATAAAGAAGAAGAAGCCAGACCCGGAACAACTACCTGCAGACCATACAAAAATAATTGTTCCGTGCGGGTATCGAACCCACAACACACAGCACAGCAGCCAATCGCTTAGCCACTGTGCTAACGGTGCCGTCAAACACTTTGGTACAAGGATAGAACGAGTCCTAGATTTATACGTCCATTTAGAAGCAACTTCAAAGTCAAAGTCAAAGTCAAAACATTTATTTCAATTAGACCATTTACAGGCACTTTTGAATTGTCAAGAAGTCAGTCAGTTAGTCCGAAAAATGAAGCTAGTTGCTCGTTCCAAAACGGAGGTAGGCCTCTATGGAGAAGAACGAGCAAGAAACTCCACGGCACTCTTTTAAATTAGGTTTTTACAAAATCCTGGTTACATTATTCTTGTTGATTCTACATGTGATCACAATGAAGATGAATATAAAACAGTAGTTAAAAATAATAAAAATAAAGATGTAAGCCATAGCAGTTAAGAGATGACCAATCCCAACTGACAGCACCCGTTCACGAGCATGACGCATGGATCAGCACCACCTAGCTCAACCATTATGGAGGGAGCCAAATGATCCAACACATGCGCCACCATCAGCGAGACATTTGAGTGAGCATGACAAGCTCTCAACTGCCATGCTCATTAAGTCAAAACACATAGTAACTCAAAAATAAAACGCTCCATGGTACTCACATTTACAAAATTGAAATAAATGATATTAAAATTATACAATACTAACACTTTCGGTGTACTTATTGGTTAGATGTCTGAGGTAAGTAAAAAAGAAAAAGTAATCGTACTGATAACGGTACAAGTTATTCAGGTCGACAAAAAAGAGGGTTAGAAACATCATTCTCTTAAAAACAATCCTATTTAGTGAGCCCGGGTGGCTGTGGAGCAGGCTTAGCATTTAGCCAAGCATTTTTGTCCGTGATATAATCATCTAACTTATAATATGCTTGACTACATAGCGTGCGTTTAATGCATGTTTTAAATTTTCTCTCATTTAGTTGGAGAATATCCTGTGGTATTTTATTATAGCATTTTACACAGTACCCCATAAAAGAAGTTTTTACTTTTGACAATCTGAAACTTGGTTGATCTAATTTGTTCCTATTTCTAGTATTAAAATTATGTCTATCACTAATTTTATTAAAAAGATGAAGGTTTTTCCGAACATGCATAATGTTTTCATATATATATTGACAAGGTACCGTCATGATGTTAATTTTTTTAAACAATTCTCTTAGAGACTCGCATCTGCCAAGATTATAGATGGCTCTGACAGCCCTCTTTTGCAGAACAAAGATAGAATTAATATCTGCAGCCCGTCCCCAAAGCAAAATACCATAAGACATGATGCTATGAAAATAACTAAAATAGACTAGTCTAGCGGTATCCACGTCAGTTAATTGTCGAATTTTTCTGACAGCGTAAGCGGCTGAACTTAACCGCCCTGCAAGAGATGTTAAGTGGGGACCCCACTGCAGCTTTGAATCGAGCGTAATCCCCAGGAAAACTGTCTTCTCGACGAATTCTAGCAAGTCCTTGTTCAATATAACGTTACATTTACTACTTCTTACATTTGGTAAAGCGAATCTTATACATTTTGTTTTTTTCTCATTTAACACTAAATTATTAACAGTAAACCAATTGTGAACCTTAAGCATGGCGTTATTTACGTCGTCAAGGTGCTGTGCTTGTCTATTTACTCTAAAAATGAGTGAAGTATCATCAGCAAATAACACCATTTGTGGTTGGTTTTCTAGTAAATGAGGTAAATCATTGATATATACTAAAAAGAGGAACGGACCCAGTATTGAACCCTGCGGAACCCCCATCTTTACTTTTAAGCCTGATGAATTTACACCGTTTATTTGAACTTGCTGTAGTCTATCATTCAAATACGATTTTACTAAGCTAAGTGCTAGATCACCGAGACCGTAATGCTCAAGCTTTAGGAGCAGTGTTTCGTGATTCACGCAATCGAACGCTTTAGAGAGGTCGCAAAAAATGCCAACAGCATCCTGTGAGTCCTCCCATGCATTAAAGATATGCTTAATTAAAGTAACACCGGCGTCAGTAGTACAACGTCCTCTGGTGAAACCATACTGTTGATCGTGTAGGATGTTGTTACAGTTAAAATGATTGAGCATTTGATTGAGCATCACTTTTTCAAACACCTTGCTGAAAACCGGCAAAACCGAAACAGGTCTGTAATTATTGGTGTCCTTGCTATCTCCGGATTTGAAGAGCGGTATAACTTTGCTGTACTTCATTAAATCCGGGAATACCCCTTGGTCAACGCACAGATTAAATATTAAAGCTAAATAGGGTGCTATTGTCTCAATAATAGATTTACAAACATTAGTAGACATGCCCCACAGATCTTCGGTAGCCTTGATCTTAAGTTGTTTAAAAGCCTTCATAACGACCACAGGGTTAATATGTTTAAATTTAAATTCCTTTGGGCAGGCCGAAACATTCACTCTTAGTAAGTCAATAGCAAGTGAGGGTGAGGAATCTAACATTTCAGTAGTTTTAATTGGGATATTAGTAAAGAATTCTGCAAATTCCTGCGCAACATCGATATTACTGCTTATGACACCTTGGGAAGTCTCCAGAGTGTAATCAGTATTATGTCTCTTGTTCCTATTTGTTTCATTATTGATGATTTTCCAAACTGTTTTTATTTTATTTTCTGCTGATTTAACTTTGTTGCTAATGTACAAGGCTTTAGCTGCCTTACACGCATTTTTAAAAATTTTTGAATAAGTAGCAACATGCTTATTAAAAGTTTCAGTATTTATATAAGGCTTAAGGCCATACAGCTCAAAAAGTCTTTCTCTGCTTCTTCTGATACCTTTAGTCGCCCAGTCGCTAAATACAAACTTAGGGCAAATAGTTTTAGATTTTTTCTTAAAAATATTATTAAACTCTGTATGCACCACTGAACAGAATTCTTCATACAAAGTATTACCATTATTCATATTAAGACCCTGGACACATAACTTACTAATTAAAATGCTATTAAATTTATTTAAATTACCACATGTTATTGGTCTCGATTGTATCTGCACTTTTTGTAATGGTGTGTCGCACTCAAATGTGACGGTTAGTCCGCTGTGATCCGAAGGAAGATAATTTACTATATCTTTAGCTAAGTAGTCGCAGCAACAAAACACATTATCAATACATGTAGCAGTAGTCGAAGTTATTCGTGTCGGTTCTTGAAACACATATGACAAATTGAATGATTTAAAGAGACTAATTAATCTACTGCTATTTGAATTATTTTCTAAAATATTAATATTAAAATCACCACAGATTATTTACGACATATTAGTAGGGAAGTGTCTACGAGTGCTGCTGACCTTGATGACCCTGTCGTACACGTCCATGGCGCGCACCCAGCGGCACAGCCCCTCGCACGCAGACGACACCTTGGCGATCACTGCCGGGTCGAACTCGCGGTCTGGGATGAACCTGTTGCATAACCACGTCGCAGTGTCATCAAGTATATCTGTACTAATATTATAAAGCTGCAGTGTTTGTTTGTTTGTTTGTTTGTTTGTTTGAACGCGCTAATCTCTGGAACTACTGGTCCGATTTGAAAAATTCTTTCAGTGCTAGATAGATTAGTTATCGAGGAAGGCTATAGGCCATATACCATCACGCTACGACCTACGGGAGCGGAGCAGTAACCAAAGACGCGGGTGTAACCGCGGCGGACAGCTAGTACTTAAATATTGAACTTTTGACCTTACACAGAACTCGCTTTATTTTGCTATTGGATGTGAAAAACGAAAAAGAAAGAAACAAAATAGTCATATTTTAGTTGTCATTGGTAGGTATTACATACATTTGCAAAGTTTCAAATCGATACGAAAATCAGAAGTTGATCAAAGATTTTGTAAAAAACTAATTTAAAAAAAGCGTCCGTGGCGGTTCTTGTTCGTTCTTCTCCATAAAGACCTACCTACGTTTTGGAACGAGCAACTCGCTTCCAATTTCCGACTTACTGACCACTTCCTTGATAATTCAAAAGTGCCTGTAAATGGTCTAATTAAAATTAATGCTTTGACTTTGACTTCCAAGATTTTTCATCTAGTAAAAACACTTGAGTGAAAGACATTTTCGCAAAAGATATTGCGTATGGTTTAACAAATCGGGCACATCTTACTTATCTCTAATCTTCTTAATGATGGCGGGGGCGATGTTGTCCTTGTCGTAGTTCTTCAAGCTCTCGAGGAACTTCATGTCTCCCAGCATCTTCTGCGACGGGCCCCAGTAGTCCTCAAAAGCTTTACCTGTTTTATACAAATACAATAACATCAACAAAGTACACAATTTGTATTAATATAACATAACATCACGCCTGTAATCCCCGAAGGGTTAGGCAGAGGTGCACCCATTAGTACACCCACATTTCGCCAGTTTTTTTTAAGTCCCATGTAATAGGGGGCGAGCCTATTGCCATACATCGGGCACAAATCCAGACTCCGAGACTGCTACTATCCCTGATGGAAAACCGAATAAAGGTGTGTCCCCACATATCAGTGCCGTGTAAGGGACGAGGCAACAAAATATCAGGGCATAATATTTTTTTAGACTCCCGATGAAACACGTCCCAGCCCCGTCCCTGACACGGCACTGATGTGTGGGGATACACCTTTATACTTTGCCCGACCTGATCGAATCGAACCCAAGACCTCATGCTCAGCAGTTGCGCTTTGCGACCACTAGACCAACGAGGCAATCAGAAGCTAAGTATATTAAAAAAACAAACCACTAGGGTCCATCTTCCGATCTCCCTTGATTCCCTTCATAACGCAGACAGCCTCCATGACGAGCTTGACCCCAGCCGGCGGGTTCTTCATAGACTTGACGAGGGTAATGTCTGCGGGTTTCAGCGTGTTCAGCGCATTCAGCGCTGCCTCCAGCGCTGGCACTGCTTCAGCCAGGTCGGACTCGCAGTCGTCTTTGATCGCTTGAGCTGCTGCAGCTGCTTCGTTGGCGAGGGCCTCGTCTGCGCCTACTATCTGTGGGCAAGAGAGTTGAAGGTTTGTTAATTACTCTACATAGCGCGTGTAAAAAGTGAAAGTTCCTTCATGAACTCTGTACTATCACAAACACCCGTAATTTTTTATACTTAGAAAGAAAGTTAATACTCCTTATAACATCAACAGTCTGCCAGTAAATGTCCCGTCAAAATCGGTCTAGCCGTTTCGGAGATTAACAGAAACCAACAAACAAATAGACAGACAGGCAAAAAAAGTTTGTTGTTTTAGTATGTACAGTCAACAAAAGAGATAGGTATGCAGGGTCGTCAGATATAGTTGAAGTTTTCTCAGAAACCGATGGATGTTTTCAAATGTAATTTAATTTAAAAAGTAGATCATAAACATTTCATTAATTAAGTTTCAATCGATGACATTGATTGATTGTAAATATTGATATGCATTTAGTAAAAATCTATAGTAAATATGAATATAGTACCTATAGAACTAAAGACTAAAACCTACCTCTTTCTGCTTCTCGACCACGACAGTATCCTGCTCGATCTTGATCATGAGCTTCTCGGTCTTGTCAGAGGTCTCCACGAGTAGAGGTTGCAAGTCCCTCAAGTTCTGCTGCATCACAGCCACCTGGCCCGCGGCAAAATCTAGCTGTTCCAGACCGGTCTCGTATCTGGAGAGGTAAGGGTATAATCAAGGCTAAAATCCTCGAGGGGATATGCAGAGAAGTTGGATCTTCGCTAGTTATGTTCGCCATAAATCCAATATTTTTGAAGATATGAGTATTGCCATTAATTAGGCAATAATTAAGGCTGTGGGCTTGTACTGTGCATTTTTTTTAAATCAGAGAACCCCAAAATCTCTGATCTGATACCCCTGTGTATCTATGGAAATGAGGAGATCCGCAGAAGAGCTAAGGTAACCGATATCAAACTAACAGACATGTAAACGTTTTATAATAGTTTTATAGCAGTTAACAGTTTTATAGCAGTGTTTAACTCGACGTATCAGTTGTATAATATTTATTTTGCTAGTTGGGCGCTCGCTACGGCCGTTGAGGTCGTAAGGCTTTCGAGTGGCGACCACGTACCGGATGGCGAAGTCAGGGAAGGTGGCGGGGAAATCGCTGGATGCTAACACCGCAGGACGGGCCATTGTGGCTATCTTTAGGGGAGGCCTATGTCCAGCAGTGGACGACTTTCAGCTGATATGATGATGATTATAGTAAGGAAGGTATAGGAAATGTGTTTACGAAATGTTCAGGTTTGTTTCCGTGTCGTCATGCAAACACAGGAAACTTGTGTACAGTCACGAGCAGAAACAAGTAAACACTTAACAACATCACGAAGCAATTTTTATTGATTGAAATGTTATGTTGTTTGTTGTTGTTTAAATTAAACACTACTATGCAATACGTCTTATATCAAAGTTACAACGGCTATTTCACGAGAAAATCTCTGTTGAATTTTGCTAAGTGTTTACATGAATTTTATAGAATGTGATTATACTATCCATTAATTCCTGACTAGTTGATGTAGTTACCTCAGCCTAGCGTTGGTGATCTGTTCCACTTTCATAGCGTATAAGGACATGAACGCTTTGATCAGCTCTAGGTAACTAGTCGGCGTCACGTACACCATTCTCTTTTGTTCTTTGTAAAATCTGGAAAAAACATAAGTTATTTTAGTCTAAGTTTTAATAATCCTACTGATATTATAAATGTGAAAGTTTGTGAAGATAAGTTGTTTGGATGTTTATACGTAACAAACATCAATCAATCACGCGTAATCCGTTGAACAGATTTGGATGAAAATTAGCACATAGATAGACCATTTCCCGGATTAACACAAGGTACTTTTTTATCCCGGTATTGTTTTCCCTTGGAATAATAGTTGCAACTTACTTTAAGGAGTTAATTTTTACGCGGTCAAAGCCGCGGCAGAAGCTAGTCTCTTATATGTCTCTATCTCTATGGGACATATTGGTGCCGATTCCCTTGTTCACAACTAAACTAAAATTAGACTATTTCTATCTTTTTCTGTCCAATAAAACAAGAAAGAGACGAATGTAAATAAGAGCTGTCAAATTTAGTCAATCTGACACATCCATACAATTATAGTTGACATCGTAAAACGTGTAGATTAAAAATACGGAAAAGTTCAAGGCAAAACTAATTTGACATCTCTAATTTAGTTCTTAAATGTCATCGTCCTTTTCTTTCGCTGTATGTTAGTAAGAGATGTCAATTCTCTAAAAGTCTAGTTTGTGAACAAGGGAATCGGCACCAATCCTAACTAATATTATAAATGCGAAAGTAACTCTGTCTGTCTGTCTGTCTGTCTGTCTTTCTGTCTGTCTGTCTTTTCTTCACGCCTAAACTACTGAACCGATTTGTGTGAAATTTGGTACAGGGTAAGTGTGAACCCCAACAAAGGACATAGGCTACTTTTTATTCGACTTCGTCTGCGTCCTCGATAACCGACATATACGCGGACGAAGTCGCGGGCAAAAGCTAGTGTACTCATAACGTCACTTATTTGTCAACTTGATTGATTAAATATTTATTGGTTTCAAAATATCTAATTCCAGTAAGACGAGACGCATCGCTTTCGTTCCTCATCTGCTTGAATGGATGGATGATAAGATGCTGTACCTATCACTGAGCTGCACCACGGTCATGTGGAACAGCTGGCACATGTCGACGCAGGCCAGCCGCAGGTCATCGTCCACGTTCTGCATCTTGAAGATGAACATGTATGCCACGCGCTCCAGCGCCTCCGCCGGCCACGCCGTGAACCTGAAGGAACGCGAGATTTTTTTTTTACTAATCATGAAAGATACAGTTCTGATAACAAAAGAAAGAAAAAATATGCTGGCCGTCACGGGACGCCCGGTAGATGTAAATGATCTTAGATAATACATTTTCTAATTAATAAAAACAAAAAAAATGAAGTTAAATAATAAACAACGGAGTGCGCATGCACACATACAAGGGAGTACGCATGCACACACACAAGGGAGTGGTGGCGTACATGGCGGCATAAAAGAGCGTTATGCCATTTGCCGTCACGACAATCTTGTCGATTTTACTGCCGAAGTGCGCCAATAGATATTTCATATCAAACAACACAAATATACATTTAATACAAAACAAATTTAGGGTACATCATCCCTTTCATAAATTTCTCTCATAGTAATTCAGACACCAATAAAATCTCCGTAAATTCTTCCGCAAACATGTCGGACAATTGGATAAGAATCCAAGAGATCTTTAAGTACAGCCAATGTGTGAGGACTTAACGCGTGCAACAAGGGGGCAAAGCAAATAGGCCGTGATTTGCGGCAGTAATTGTTCGGGGCAAAATAGCGAGCCAGGTCAGCCATCCAACTCTTGGCAACGTGCACCATTTGTTGCCCAATGAGTACGGGGCTTAATTTGACTATTATTTGATTTTGTATCTTCTTTATGTATTATGGTCTCACCAATCAATAGTAGCGCAGTTGATGAGCGATGGGAACATGCGCAGGCGGTTACGGAAGGAGTCTCCGATGGGCGACATGGCGAGAACAATGCGAAGGTTAGCCTTCACGCGCTCTACGTAGAAGCCGAACATGGCTAGCGGGGTCGTCTCAATTTTTCTACCCTGTAATAACATAACATCACGCCTGTAATCCCCAAAGGGTTAGGTAGAGGTGTACCCATTAGTACACCCACATTTCGCCAGTTATGTTTAAGTCCCATGTAATAGGGAGCGTGCCTATTGTCATCAACCGGGTACAAATCCAGACTTCAAGGCTGTTATTGAGAAATTCCTGATGGAAAAACTAATAACACTTTGACCGACTCGGGAATCGAACCCAAGACCTCATGCTCAGGTGTCGCGCTTTGAGACCACTAGACCAACGAGGCAGTATATCTTCATTCCAATAATTATTATTATTCCAACTACAAAATTATTACTATCAAATCACAATAAAATTCTTTCTTTCTTTATCGTGTGGGCAGTAAGGTCTTACGACCCCACACATCCTAGTGTCTGAGTTTATAAACCGCCTCAAGGGAATCTGACATGGTTCGAGTGGAACAGGAATTCCAGGTTTCCTCACGATTATTGAAATGAAACATTGAATAAAAATAGGTTATGGGCCCGTTAAAAGTCATAGTGAAACACCGCTAGTATAAAAGTTATCTAGTTCCGCGAAGTGATATTTCTGATTTTTAGGTAGCCATCGTTATTAGTAAATTTTATAATTTACTCCGATTGTAAAATGGCTATGAGTATGAACAATGTTCAAATAGAAAAATTAAAGGGAAGAGAGAATTTCTGTACGTGGAAATTTTTACATAGACATTTTTACAACATGAAGATTGTTTTCATTTACCGATGTCAGTGATGTCCAAGATAAACTTTAGAAAGTGCATATGAATTTAAAAATTCACATTGGTACTTGCCCGGATTTGAACCCACAACCTCAAGCACTAGAAGCAGGCGCCTGAACCACTGGGCCATCACGACACAAATACAATAAAATGAAGAAAATATATTAGTAGTAAGTGAAATGTATAGTGATGTGACTCACCGACTCCCGCACGGCCGCCTGCATCTTATCCAGGATCTCCACCTTCTGATCCATGTCGTACAGGTTGGGGATGTCGCCCGTGTTCAGCAGCATGTTGATGTCCTCCACCATACCCTCGTACATTATCTGACGGAAACATTATTTATTTATTTAGAATAATAACCACACTAACGGGCAACAGCACTGTCACATACAATTCAATAAACTAACATCTTAAATCGGCATTTCAGTAGAGTTCCACAATAATAATTCAAAACGTTTGAAAGTATTTTAAAAAAACGGCTCTCGAAACAAAAACAAATCAGCGACTTGTGGCTCGACTAGCGGCGTCAAAAACTTCTCACCTTCTCAACTAAATAAATACTTTTACAAATACTTTCACACGTTTTGAATTGTGGAAGGGCGCGCCAAGTTATCGTAGTTTATATATATCATCGATATGAAAAGTAGAAGAACCTGGCTGTCGGCGAAGAGAAAGACGAGGGGCTTCCCAATGATGCCAGCCTTCATCAGTAACTTCTTTATATCGTCGCGCCATTCATTCGGGCCATACGTTCGAGATATTTCTATCTGTAAACATAAGATTAGTCGATTTTTACCTTGATGATTGTTACCTTAATCTATTAATATTAATAAGAGGAACAATTTGATTGTTTGTTTGTTTGCATTGAATAGGCTCCGAAACTACTGAACCGATTTGAAACATTCTTTCTTTGTTGGGAAGCTACACTGTCCCAGGTGACATAGGCTATATTTTATTATAAAAAAATTAGGGATCCGTAAGAAACATTACGCGAACGAAGTCGCGGGGAGAATGCTAGTTATATGATAAAGCTGAAGATATTTTTTGCGTGTTAGTCGGATTGCAGTACAATCGGACTAAGAGAGTGACTGAAGAGGGAGTACACTTATTTCTACACACACACTTGAGCACTATAGTTTGGGTACTTGACTAGTCTCCATTAATATTTGCCCTCGTGACCGAAACAGGGTCAGTGGGAGTTTTATATTTTTAATTCTGACCGCTAACCTGTATGACGTTCATCTCGAGGATACTGGCAGCCAACTTGACGGCACTGCTTCTGCCGCTGCCCCCCACACCGACCAGCAACAAGTTACCTGAGGTACAATGTTCATCAATACACGAACATAATTTAACCGTCAACTCTTAATTTCTTGTACTATGAACGTATTGTGGTAGAGATAAACTACTATAACATGGCGCGCCCCTCCATATTACTATTTCAATAATACATACATACATACATAAACTCACGCCTTTTTCCCATGGGGGTAGGCAGAAATCACAGAACGCCACCTGCTACGATCCTTACATACTCCTTTCGCCTCATCTACGTTCATACATCTCGTCATACAAGCACGCCGGTTACGAGTACTCCGCACCTGACCTTTCTGAAGAACCTCACCAATAAGGTCAGTGTAGGTCTTCCTAGGCCGACCCCTCCCTGCGTTGCCACTCACCTCTGCCATATAAATACCTTTTGTTAATCGATTTTCACTCATCCTCTCAACATGACCGAACCATCTAAGCATACCCTTTTCTATCTTTGTCACTAAATCCTCTTTTAATCCGCAACGGTCCCGTATAACCTCATTCCTCACTCTATCGTTCAAAGTTACACCACACATACTCCGCAAGGAACGCATTTCCACAGCATTAATCCTACTCTCATGCCTCGTTTGCCAAACCCAACATTCACTTCCATACATAAGTGTAGGCACCAGCACGCCGTTGTGAACAGCCAGTCGAGCCTTTTTGGGCATGGACTGGTTGGTCACAATCGTCCAAAAAATTATAAAAATTCTTTGATTGAAAGATACACTATTTACGAGTGCTACATGCTATGCGTAACGAGGAGGAAGGTGGTACAAACTAAACTGACCGTTATCTTGCAGCAGTACTCTTGTGCACCTGGAGATGTGATCCAATGCGTATCTGAACATGACCATAGCCATCGGGGACGACGACACCACGTTATACTCCTCGAGGTAGTAGTCCATCTTATCGGTCATGTCATCCAGGGACATCACCTGGGGAACATAAGATAAGATGATTCTTCATTGATAATAGTTGGTAGAGATAAACTACAATGACATGGCGCGCCCCTCCATATTTCAAAACGTTTGAAAGTGTTTGTAATAGTATTAAAAAGACTCACAACGCATGTGTGCGTACTGAGACGGCTTTCGAAACCAAAACAATTCAGCGATTTGTGGCTCGAATAGCGGCGTCATTGATTACTCATTATTATTAGTATGGCGCTGCACTGACATACTCTATGAAAATGACACGTGCGTTGTCTTGCGCGGTCTTGCTAGTTATATATACTTAGCATATTTATTGGTCTTCTAGACCAACAAATCTGCCGGCCTGCTACTGAAGACGACTACTTACAACTACATAAAAACTCTTTCATATGGATGTCTGGATATGACAGGCGCGCCATGTTATAGTAGTTTAGCTATACATTCTGTATATGGTTGACTCTCTGGACCACACACTAAGACACCCTCAGTCGTGAGGTCCAGACTTTTCCGCCACATTTCAAGAATGTTTTAATTTATTACTTACTAGCTGACCCGCCACGACTTCGATAAATAAAATAAATAAGAGTTATTTAAAATAGCATTTACACATGTGAATTTTGTGCAACAAAGGTACAACCAAAGCTGGTGAAGAGATATAATACTACGGCAAGTGCAAATTATCGTACAATCGTAAATGAACAAAACACACAACGGCATGGGTGCCGGCATGAGAGAGCGTCATGCCGTTTAGCGTCACGGCAAACTTCTATGCTATTCTCTAAAAGACTATAGGTACGACAAACTCGTCACCGAAACTAGTAAGGTCCCCAGTGGATTTTGAACTTTATGCTCTAGAGCATTTAGTTCAAAATCCATTGACGACAAACTGTCTCTTCAACGAGTTCCGAAACAGTTTGTCTTTAATAGATTTTCAACGTTGTGATCTACAGTATAAAGTTAAAAATCCACTATGTCGAAAATCCGCTGTGTTTTTAGAGAATAACCACTACTGGTCAATTTTACTGCCAAAGTACCCCAATAGATGTTTCACACCAAAAGTGGTAATGACATCAGCTTACCTGGTCGTAAACCTTAGGGTCGGCATCAGGTTCCATATAATTCCCGAAGAATATGTTACAAGCGTGTTTGTTGCTGCACTTCTCGTCTTCTGGTACGTACCCTAACTCTTTAAGGACAGTGTCCATGTGAACGCGGAAGTTACCGTACACCGCTTTGTATACCACATCAAACAGTTTTAAGCTGAAATACAATGCAAATGAACGGGGTGTAAAAAGATACATAATACATAAACTCACGCCTCATTCCCATAGAGGTAGGCAGAAACCATAGAACGCCACCTGCTGCGATCTTTACATACTCCATTCGCTTTGTATACATTCATATTCATAAATCTCGTCATACAAGCACGCCAGTGACGAGTACTGCGCATCTGACCTTTCTGAAAAACCTTACCAATAAGGTCAGTGTAGGTCTTCCTAGGGCGTACCCTCCCTGCGTTGCCACTCATGTCTGCCATATATAAATACCTTTTGTTAATCGTCTTTCACTCATCCTCTCAACATGACCGAACCATCTAAGCATACTCTTTTCTATCTTTGTCACTACATCCTCTTGTATGCAGCTGAATATCAGTATTGGATTTGTCTCCTTACCGATCACCGTCATCAATCAGCCGATCGTAGAACACCCTGTAGGTCTCGTGGATCCACAGGATGACCAGTTTGTTGAGATCCTTCATGTGCGTGGAAGGTACCAGCAGGACCCCTTTGATGACTCTCGCGAAGTCGCGCAGGTTGAAGAGGTAGTGGCACTTGCTGGGAGTCGGGAGGAACTGCAGCGTCACTGATTTGTATACCTCCATTGTTGCGGCTACTATGGTCTGTGAGGAGGAGGATGAGGTCAGGCCACCATCATGTGCTGGTAAGGAATTCGCTAATTATACCTGAACCGCTTAATTGAGTCATCGCCTGCGGGAAGTATATAATATATACCATTGTGACGTCACGCATCTTAAGAACTGTTCAGTGCACATTTCACCTCTTGTATATCACGCTACGAGCGCCCGCCATTCGTACCTCTCTCAGTCCCCATTGTACCATATATTATAAAAATATCGGCCTACTTGTCCCAGTGCAAAGTAAAGGTCTCTTCTCATACAAAGAAGTCACGAGCATTGCTTTGACCACGCTTGCTGATGGCGGTTTGGCGATTTCGGACTTATACAAACTAAATACGTCGGTTTCCTCACGATGTGTTCTTTCACCGATGTCAATGATGTCCAAAATAAAAGAAAATATAAATGCATGGAAAAAGTTATATTGGTATACAATAATACCTCGAATAATCCTCTTCAACATTCCTTAATCTTCAGAGAAGAGATCCAGACAATACAATATTATCCAAAACCTTTCCATACCTTGGCCTGCCTCTGAAGCGCTTCAATGAATCCCTTAGCGAAATGCCAGTCCATGATAGTGACAAAGATCCTGTTGAGGGTGTTGTCTTCGAAGGAATCTACTGTGATGACGAGCATGTGGCGCGTGAGGCGGGATGAGATGAGGTTGGAACCGCCGCCTGGTGGCAGCATGGCTGACACGAAGAGCTGAGGGAACATGTTTTTAAGTTAATAATACCAGCCTATTATTTTCCTACTGCAAAGCAAAGGCCCCTTCTTGTACACAGAAGGTACGAGCGAAATCACCTCGCTTGCTCAAGGCGGATTAGCGATTGCAGATTTATAATTATTAATTATAAGTCCAGGTCTCCATACAATTTTCCATCACTGATAAAGTCACAACCTACCTGGCATCGAACCCAAACATCGAACGAAGCAGCTTCTGTTTCTTCTTCTGATGCAAGATAGGCAAGCGCAGTAAGCATTACGCCATGACGACATTTTAAATAAATGATTGTTTTTTATTTGATACAAAATAGTCTACTAGATTTAGTTAATTTAATTGAAGTGGGAAAAATGTTTTTTCTCAAGCCTCCGCTATTCTTTTCTGATTAATTTCGTTGCGGGATCCAAGACAGTTGAACCGTTTCTTCGTGACTCGTCGAGCTTCATTGCCTAAGCGCTTTTCTGGCGGTCGCCACTGCTGATTCTGGCTTTCAAGAGCGTCATGTCCTAGGTTAAATTACGATCAGCTGATCAGTGCTGGTACTCACGACGTCAACGACCTCCTGGCGCACCATCTCCTTGAGGTCGTACCAGTGGCCGTGGTCTATCCACTGGCGCAGCAGCTCTAAGGGGGGCTGCGCTCCGTACTGCTCCTTCTGCGGCATGCTCAGGTCGTCCACGAACAGTACGCACTGAGTAGAAAGAACTCGTCAATGTATTTATTAATTTAATAATATAGTAGTTTTTTTTTTATATTTATTGTAATGTAACCTTTGGCACAGTAGTACTTTACTCACAGTAATATATTACTTCTAATGTATATGTCACCGTAAAATTGTAAATAGATTATAATCTATCTCGCGAGATTGTAAACTGTCGAAAGATTGTGAACAATGAAAACAATGAACATACTGCTTAAAATTTCACGCATTATTTAAGTAATAAACACATACTTGTTGTCACAATTCTTGAAGTGCGTTTCTTTAATTTGACTGAGAACGACCTACTGTAACCAATCAGAGACAGCCTTCAGAAAGTTGACAATTTAACGCGCAATAGATTGTTAAATTTAACAGTTTCACTTCGATAGATTATAATCCACCAAAAAAATGCATTACATCTTTTACTATTGGACCAACCCTAAAATCATTAAAAAATCAGCTATTCCTTATAGACGTGTGACGATATTAGGAAAAAATTAAGAGATGATTGTTAAATGAAGCAATGTGCGTTCTCTACATACCTTTTTGCCCATAGAAGGCCCGAACACTCCTCTACGTCTTCTGTCCACCTTAGACATGATAATATCTTGCGTCTGGAAAAAGATACTCTGTTTATTTACACCTAAATTCGCTAACTTGCTTCGCGCGGGAGAGGTATATCAATGTAGTGATATGTTAAAATGTAGTTTCGTATAGGTATCTATCTAGTTTAGAACAACTTTATACTATGTATAGATAAATGTGAGATTATGTAATAACAATAGCAAAACATGTATTTGAGAAAAGAAAAATAAAGGAGAAAAAAATGGTTAAGAAATTGGTATGACAACACTGTGTGAGTGAGAAAGTACGTAAACCAATGATCTTATTGTTATAAGGAACTACTTTCTTAATTCAGTCACTCAACAAAGTACATTATGACAGTTTAAAAAAAAACAAAATAAATAATAAATAGTAAGTAATAAATATGACAGTTCGACATATTTTCTATACAAAAGCTGTCAAACCGCCATATTTATCCCTCGGTTAAGAGTACTTATCAGACTATTGAAATATTTGCCCATAATAAATTATTATATTTATATTGTGAGCTATTTTTTAAGATAGTTTAAAATTAAAATTGTTGTTGTATTGTAATTATGCTCGATTTAAGGGGGTTCCTTCGATCAACAACCGCGATTCAAAATCAGCACCCAAGTACAATACATGTAGTACTTATTAAATTCCTATAACCCTTACCTGATTAGCAGAAGTCCTGGCTGAGAAGTTGATGGTGTTGGTGATGTACTTCTCCTTGGGCAGCGACAGGAGGAAGTCCACCACCATGGCGGACTTGCCGGTGCCGGTGGGGCCCACGATGAGGATCGGGGTGTTCGCCCTCACCATCTTCCTCACGAAAAAACGCAGGCAAGCGTTCTCGTTAGTCAGGATGATGAGGTCGTTCACCTGTGTTGTTTGGACTTTATGTAACTTTCAGACTATAGATAGTCGAGTAGAATAAAATATTCACAAAATCATCTGCCGTACACATGTATTAAACAAGTAAAATTTTTATTTACATGCTTTTGCCCGAGACTTCTCTTTTTGTATTTTTAATTCAGTCTTGTATTTGCGTGTATCATCAAATCAAAAAAATCAAACCAAATCACTTTTTATTTGTTAACACAGGTACAGAAATACAGATCTTATAAATTGGTAATGCCGAGCGCTATCATCACTACATAGTATAAAACAAAGTCACTGTCTGTCCGTCCCTATGTATGCTTAGATCTTTAAAACTACGCAACGGACTCTGAGGCAGTACACAGTTTGTCGGGGCAGCTAGTACAGAATGAAGTAAATTGTACAAGTTTATACTTTATAGACGATATAATTCTAATGTATCACTTATGTTTTAATTCTCTAATAACTAAATAATTAAACCATCGTTGTGTGGCGATTCTTGGGAGAGGCTTGGTGCACGGACCACGGCATTATGCTGATGCCGTCAGCCGTTTCGCGCGGTAGTGACGCATATTTCTTATTTATATTTATTTGTTCTTTACACTTAATACCAACTTGTTTTTATTTTGCTTTTGTATACAATTTTTCTTCATAAGTAATGTGCGTCATTTTCGCGTGAATAAATAGTTTTTCTTTCTTTCTTTGCTTACCTTCGCATTAGCAGGCAGCGGTACTTCCTTCTCCAACTCCATCCAGGAGATCCAGGTACCGTTGTTCCTCTTGTCGTAGAGATAGTCGAAAACGGTATCCTTGTCCGGGAACAGCTGGTTCTTCGTCAGCTTGAAGCACTTGGGCTTCGGGTAGTTCTGGTTGGCGCCATCGAGAAGCTTGCGCAGGAATGTGTCTAAGCTCTTACGGCTATCACCTGCGTCATGTAAAGGAAACAATACATTACATTAATGGGTACTTAACAACACCAATCAATTGATTTCTTTTTGTTATTTGTCAAAACGCGACACCATCATCATCTGCCTAGCCTTTTCCCAACTATGTTGGGGTCGGCTTCTAGTCTTACCGGATGCAGCTGAGTACCAGTATTTTACATGGAGCGACTGCCTATCTGACCTCCACAACCCAATAACTGGGCGCGACACCATTAAAAATAATTTCAAAACACACATTTTTAATAAAACACTTCATTTATATCCCCCTCCTCCCCGAGACACCGCCGCGCACAGACGTGTTAATGTACGCTCCGAAGTTTTTATTCTAAAAAAGTGGTTTTAATAACTCTGTTCAACTCAAAACCTACACTGTACCGCTCTAAACTGACCGACAGTCAGTCTGTGTTAATAGATAAACAATAGTCAAAGTACTTAGAACCAAAGTGAGCAAAAAAAAAAACTTTTAAATCGATCGTTATAAAAGTGCTGTGACTTGTGAGTGACTCGTGCGACCTTCAAAAAATCGAAAGGTTAATGACCGCTCTAACATTGGTACTCTGCCTTGGCGACAGTACTCGGTCTATTTGAACTAATTATTCACTGGTCATTTGGCCCCGAGGTGTAAGCCCCGTGCATACACGAAGAGGCGCCGGTTCGAATCTTAGAAAACGAAACTCTTTTTGGATGTTGTGTAGGCAACTTTAATTTGTAAACAAGTCACTTCAACATCCTCGAAAAGAAGCAACTTTGAATTCTTATAAGTACAAATTGTTTAGATAGCTACCTACATAATAAACTCAAAATCAATATGAATGTTCAACGAACGCCGCCATCGTCGATACAATCTTCGTCGTCGCTTCCAGACTTGGCGCAGTCTGAATTGCCTACCTTTGGTTCGGACTCTCACTTAGACTCGCTGACCAAACAGAACGATGACGCGGAGGGATCAACCAACATAACAAGGAGACCTAAACGAAAATACAACGAGTCTGCGGATTATCAGGAAGCAATTACAGACATAAAAACATTATTCCATACTTTCCAAGAATTCCAGAATTTAAAGCTAGACCAATTAAATTCTGCTATGCGTAACATACAGGAGCAAGCACAGGAAATACGGAAAAACGTCAAATTTGTATCCGACAAATTTGATGCTTTCCTGGAAAGAATGGAAGTCTTGGAGCTAGAAAACCAGCGTTACAAGAAAAAGTACGAGGATTTAGAATCAAAAATAGAATTAATTGAACGTACCTCCAGGGCATCTTCTGTTGAAATTAAAAACATTCCAAAAAACCACCACGAAAACAAAGACGCCTTGCGTACTATGGTGAAGCAAATTGGTAGTATCATTGATCAGCCAGTAACTGACTCAGATATCTACGACATTTATCGGCTAAAGACCAAAACTGAGGCTAATAACAACATAGTTGTCCAATTCACTACCACATTCATGCAAAATAATATCATAAAAAAAAGCCGATCGTTCAACAAAGAAAATAGTAAAAATAAGCTCAATACCGCACATCTTAAATTAACACCCATTCAACCAATTTATGTCGACGAGTTCCTGACACCGACAGCAAAGAGACTTCGTTACTTAGCGAAAACCTTCAAAACCGACAACAATTACCACAGCTTCTGGACCTCATATGGCAAAGTTTTCATAAAAGAAAAAGAAGACTCCCGCCCAATACGTATCGACCGTGAAGAAGATCTCTTAAAATTGCGTTCAAAGTGACTAGAAACACTTTTGCTAATAACCTTGCCTTTTCTATTTTATCATATTTTGTATACAATTTTGTTTAATCTTTACACTAACCCCTACTCAAAACCAAACACTACACGACTAAATCTACACAAGCAAATCTACACGTTTACTGTCATATATCTACAAATAATACCTACATGCATAACTCACTACCTCAATATAAACTCCGCTACTTTATCATACCTTCACCACTCATATACCACCACATATCACACATACATAACGGGAACTTTGAAATGCTTCGGCTCAGTATTGTTTCCTTGCGTCTCAATTATTTTCTACAGCTCCGTTACTAATCGCGGAACCCGGCAGAGTATTTCTTCCCTCTCCGAATTCAGTAGTACACAAAAAATGCACATAGTAATTAATAACAAACAAAGTTCGATAACACCCAAAATAACGTAATAAATATTGACTCTGTCTCCGTGTCGGACTCATCTACCTGTGACTTAGACGATTGCATACCACCTAATTTTAACCCTAATCAATCACTCAAAATCCTTAACCAGAATATCAGAAGCATAACCAAAAATATGACAGGGTTTCATACCATTCTTGCTAGAACTAAGGTTGAGTGGGATCTAATAGCGTTGACTGAATGTTGGCTACCAAATGCTCACTACATCCCAGACCTTCAAGGCTATAATTATTTCAAAACCCACAACAATCTAACACAAAACGAAGGTGTGGTTGTTTATGTTCATAAACAACTTCGAGTATCCGTCGAAGAACCTCCAATCGTGGATGCAAACGGCCTTCTTATAAAAATTGACATGTCCACTATCCTATTGGCTATTTATCGTCCACCAGGCTATCGTGATATTACAAATTTTCTAAATTCACTAAACACAATCCTGCTGAGCATAGCTCACTATAAAAATATAATAATCACCGGGGATATTAACATAAACATCCATGATGGATGTCTTGACACAACAAAACATAGTTACTTAAATCTATTAGCCTCACATGGTCTACTACCTGCACACACATTGCCCACGCGACTTGTAACCTGCCTTGATCACGTCATTTTGAAAACCACTCTACCGGCGTCAACTTGTGTAGCTCACTCTGCATTAACTGACCACGAAACTGTTTTATTGTTCCTAGTCAAGAAAATTCCAAAAATAAATGCAAAAAAAACCGTTGTCCGCATCAATTACGATCACCTAGACGCCGAATTAAAAAAACTTGACTCTGGACAAGTTTACCGCACCCAAAACCCTCATTTAGCAGCTGAGGAAATGATTAGCCTTATTACACAGACGATTGAATCCAATTCTAAAACCGTTAAAATACCTAATAGGAAAAAGATCATAAAGCCCTGGCTCACCCCGGGCCTTCTTCGATGTATCCGACATAGAGACAATCTACACAAAAAAGTAAAAAAGTCACCCGAAAATGAAATTCTAAAAACAACCTATAGTAGATACAGAAACTACTGCAACAAGCTACTGAAAAAGACTAAAATGGAATTTGAAAGAAAAGAATTAAGTGATGCTGGCAACAATACCAAACAAATATGGTCAGCTATAAATGCTTTAACAAATCGAACTAAAAAAAGGGACGACACATCACATCTACTACATATGTCAGCTACTCCATTACAATCTGCTAACCTCGTCAACGGATTCTTTGCAGAAATAGGCAAAAATCTCGCAGAGAACATAGTCAGTAGGCCAACTACCGATGCATCACATACTGTCAACAATGGACTCCTGCAATCTATGACACTGTTACCAACGGACGAAAACGAAGTTGCTAAACTAATAATGTCTTTACGTAACGACTGTGCTGCAGGATGGGACAGAATTTCTAGTGGCCTCCTAAAAAAACACTTAGATATAGTTGTACCACCCCTTACATACATTTGCAATCTCGCTCTCACCTCTGGTCAATTTCCCAAAGCCTTTAAAAGAGCTATAATACATCCCATCTTTAAGAGTGGGGACAGAAGCCGTGTCAACAACTACAGACCTATTGCAGTTCTTCCTGCTTTATCTAAAATACTGGAACGGATCATGAACAACAGGCTCGTGGACTACCTTGAAAAATCTAACATGCTGTCGCCTTCACAATATGGTTTTCGGGCTGGAAAGTCCACGTCCGATGCGGTTCATGATCTGACTAACTATGTTGTCAAAAATATAGATGGTGGGCAAAAGGTCTTGGGCATCTTTCTAGACCTTGCCAAAGCTTTTGACACGGTTTCTGTACCCATTCTAATACAGAAGATGGAAAGACTGGGAATAAGGGGCGTGCAGCTTAAACTATTTGAGGACTATGTGAGTGAGCGAACCCAGTGCGTTAAAATCGACGACGTCGTTAGCGAGGAACGCACTGTCTCCTATGGCGTGCCGCAAGGTAGCGTACTTGGTCCGACCCTATTTCTTATATACATCAACGAGCTGGGTTTGCTCACTCTTCCTAAAGGTAAAATTATTACTTTTGCAGATGACACTGCCCTTCTCTTTAGCGCTGGCACTTGGCACGAAGTATACGCGCATGCTCAGGTAGGCTTCAACATTGTAACGGAGTGGCTGAACAGTAACATTCTCACACTAAACGCTGACAAAACGAAATACATTGCCTTCTCCATTAAAAACTACACCCAAACAACTCCAACGACACCACTGTATTCCATTATAGCCCATTCATGTTCCAACCTAAATGACAACATGTGTAGCTGCACACACTTACAAAAAGAAAACAGCGTAAAGTACTTAGGTATTATTATAGACTGCAACCTAAGATTTCAGGAACACATCAACACTCTTAGCAATAGAATGCGTAAATTAATATATGTCTTCAAGACCCTGAGACATGTGGCAGACGAAAAGGTGAGGAAATCAATCTACTTTGCCCTCGTCCAATCGCTATTAACCTACTGCATAACATCTTGGGGTGGTGCACCTAAATACACAATCTTGGAACTGGAAAGAGTACAGAGGGCTATCTTGAAGGTCTCTTACTACCTACCATTCCGATATCCCACAGCACTTTTATACAAAGAGACTAAAGTTTTAACTGTACGACAGCTGTTCATATTACAAACGGTCCTGAAACAGCATGGACTAATTACTTTCAACCCATTACTATCACATGGTAAAAGACGTTTTGATCCCATACACCGCCATCATAATCGGCTTACTACCATTTTCTCTAAACGCTTCTTTTGCTATTTGGGTCGCTTTCTATACAATAACATAAATAGGTCGCTCTCTGTTTATAGTCTTACCAATAATCAGTGCAAAACGAAGGTAAGGAATTGGCTTCAGGAGTTAAACTACGACGAAACGGAAAAACTTCTTGCTGCCCCTATATAACTCGCTGACTTGTGAATTTATCGTATATTTATCGTACAGTCAGCAACAAAAGTCGATTAACATTTATGATTTTAAATCCTAATTATTAGGTACAATATTAAAAGTAAAACGCAATGAATATAAAATTAAAATAAAATAAACCCTTAGCTATTGCCTGAAATTCTGAAAGCCAGTACATTATGTGTTTAGTGTCTGTTTAAATGATATAAAAAAGCTACATTGTTAATCGACTTTTGTTGCTGACTGTACATAAACATTACTTTTAAAGCAATATACCATTTTCTTTTAATTATTATTATTATCTTTTTAAAACAATTTAAATACCTCCTGTTCACACAAAACATACCTAACTAACTAACCCACTCACATCTCTCTTAATCTCAGTTATATCCCCTTCTACACACACACACACACACACCCCCACACCCTCACACCCACACACTCCTACAAAACTCATATTCACCAAATACTAACACTGCAATGAAAAACAAAAAAAAAAGCTTGTTATAATCTACCGCATTTGATAATGTGCGAGTACATAATCATCTACAAAATTGTAACTATCTCCGAATGGGGGGAGTCCTGGTGTCCTGAAATACAGGCCTTACGTCTAGCTTAGGCACCAGTCTCCTACAATATGAGTATTTAACTGTAGTTGTTATGTATTGTTTTTGATGCCATGTGAAATGTACCTTATATTGTGGTGAGAAAATAAATCTTTATTATTATTTATTATTATTATTATTTGAGCTGTGAAAACCCGATTTATTTTCAATTAACAGTAAGATTTCATTTTTTTTGTTGCGTTGAAATCATGAAAATATGTAGTTGTGTGGCGTCACCGTCACAGCACTCTATTTCCACACAAAAACAATGGGAGGGACGCGTTTTGACAGCTCATAAAAGTATGTATCCAATTATTGGGACTAACTTCGAACTGGACGTTGCCTTGCCCTAATGGGAAATAGCGAGAAGTAACTATGAGTTATTATGGGCTTTATAGGAAGCTCAAAGTCGCTCAGAGAGCAATGGAGAGGGCTATGCTCGGGGTCTCTCTGCGATATCGAATCAGAAATGAGGAGTAAAGAATTAAGGCAATCGATATAGCACTAAGCTCAAGTGGCAATGGGCAGGGCACATAGCTCGTAGAGCAGACGGCCGTTGGGGTCGTAAGGCTCTCAGTAGCGACCACGTACCACAAGGCACAGTGTGGGAAGGTCCCCCACGAGGTAGACCAACGATCTGTCAAAAGTTGCGGGGAAACTGCTGGTCATTGTGGATGTCTTCGTCGTTCGGCTGATATGATGGTGATGGTAATGATGAACTAGGAGTTGCTTACCGTCGATGATGGCGGCTAGTCCCCACAGCAGCGCGAACAGGAACGTGCACTGCAGCCACATCGTGCTGATCTGACCCTCCGAGTCCAGCAGGCACGTGAACAGCCGAGTGAACGACTGCACGATCAACCGAACAATAGGTTAAGCATTCATATTAATTTTTTATTAGCCTATTTTTATGTCCCACTGTTAAAATACTAGCTGCCGCCTTTTTTTTTCGTGGAAATATCCTCATGTATACATTCGGTCAGGGCGACTTTGTTCGAAAAAAAAAGCGATGTGTGTTCTTATTTCATTTTTGATGTAAAAATATCATAATCTGCCTAGCCTTTTCCCAACTATATTGGGGTCGGCTTTCAGTCTAACCGGATGCAGCTGAATACCAGTATTTTACATGGAGCGACTCATGGATTCGAACCCACAACTTCATGCATGAGAGGCGGGCGCCTCAACCACTGGGCCATCACGATGTAAAAATATATCAAAATAAAAAATACGAAAGCCTCAATTGAGTCGATGAACTTCTAAATCATGCATACATTACACTCACATAGAACTGATGTATATCTCCCACTTTGACGAAGGCGACGCACTTAAGCGCCAGGAAGTCTAGGATGGGCTGCACCAGCCAGTCGATGAGCTCCTGTATCAGTTCGTACTGCTCCGGTATCAGCTTCTTGACCAAGTACACGTTGTAGGACTTGAGGAAGGCGCGCCAACCTGGGTCAGCACAAATAGCATGGTTTTTAGCAGAGATACAAAGTAGTCAATTGCCATTAACATGGCTGCAACGACTTAATAGTATAGAATTAACTTAATAGTATAATTTAAATTGGGTAGTTGACACTATAACCAATAATTCCAAGATAAGAGAAACAACTTTAAAAAATATAAAGGGTGTAAGGGACATCCCTCCGAAAACTTACAAGGTGAATTCAGTAAACCATATTAAGATGACCGGTACATGAAATTATTTCAGGAACGTTACGGGAATCCACTAAACCTGATTTGTTTAAATACCTTATAAGCAATGTATCGTTTTCGTGGCAAAACGCACGCAGCGAACGGCAAACGCAGCGCCGCCCTCCCCGCCAAGCGCTCTCGCGCCACGTTATTTGTTACGTCATATGTTTCGAGTATTTCAACATCCATTGCTGATTTTTTTATTTTAGCTGTATTATTTACATAAATGGAGTGTTTCGTACAGATAATGTAAGTTTACATTGAAATAAAGGAATACTAACTGAAAAAGGGGAAAAGATATGGAAATTTTCCTGAGGAAAATTCCCGTGGAATACGATTCAAAATAAGGAGCTGAATGCACCCTGTAAGTTTTCGGAGGGATGTCCCTTACACCGTGTATATTTTAGCCCCGAAAAACCGATTAGAATTTTTTTATTTTTTAAGCACAATAGTGATATCACAGTTGTCTTTTGCCATACAAAATCTATAGGAGTTCGCGTTTTGACAGGTCGTAAAAAGTACGTCAATTGATTGGTCATCTAGATACCCTGTTTATTTAGTAAAGATAAAGATCAATTTATTTGTTTAACATGAGTAGTTTACAGTACAAATGGATGCGTGCAATGGTGTACAAAATCTTACAGGTTTTCAAATAAACATTAAAATTAGTATCATACCCAACTGTTCCGGCTCCATGTAGATCATGCCACAGCGCGACACAGTCGCCGGGGATGCGAACTCCAAGTCCGCAGCCTCGAACACCAGATTCATTTTGTTCGTCATCTGCACAAAAACATAAAACATAGCAAATTTAAAATGGAATAAAAAAGTTTTACGAAAAAGACTTCGATTAATTTACAATTAACTATATAATTTGTTTTTTAATTGCTTTCAAATTAACAAATAGCTAGTGAATTAAGTCAGCACAGAAGTGACGACACTATTGTTTTTTGCCATAAAAAAAACAAAGCAAAGTATCGCGTTTTGATAGCTCATAAAAATTTGATTTGATGTCGTGATGGCCCAGTAGTTAAGGCGCCCGCCTCTCATGCTTGAGGTTGTGGGTTCAAATCCGGCAATGTGACATTTTCAATTCATATGTACCTACTTTCTAAAGTTTATCTTGGACATCATTGACATCGGTGAAGGAAAACATCGTGAGGAAACCTGGACTGCCTATTACTGTCCCACTAAAACCATGTTAGAGGCCCTTGAGCGGTGTAGAAACTGACACTAGGGTGTGTGGGGTGATCACCTGGATGATCTCTCCGCTCATGAGGCACAGCTTCTTGTTGTCGTCAAGCACGGTGTTCATGTTCTCGATCCACACGGCGTCGACGGGCCCGTCGAATAGGATCCACTTTCGGTCCCGAGTTATAGACATGGCGTACTCTCGGAAAGCTATCGCGAGCACGCCATCGGACCTAAATGGAAGTCATATCTTGATAATAAAATAGGAAGGAATTTGTAGCCAGATACTACTAAAATTGCTGAAAATATACATTAAATAATAATTGATCATATTTGACCATTTCATGTTTCATTGACCATTATAACCCGGTATTATTATTTTTTCAATACATATTATAATAATAAAATAACGTCATAACATTACGCCTGTAATCCCCAACGGGTTAGACAGAAATGTATTATATTAGTACATTTCGCTAGTTACGATTAAGTCCTATGTTATACGAGGCGAGCCTATTGCCATCAACCAGGCAAAAATCTAGACTCCGATGCTGCTACTGAGAAATTCCTGATGGAAAAACCCAATAACACTTTGCCCGACCTGGGAATCGAACCCAAGACCTCATGCAGCAGTCGCGCTTTGCGACCACTAGACCAACGAGGCAGTCTAATAAAAATACTAATAAAATAAAGCTGGAGAGTTTTTATGTTTGTTTAATTGCAAAAAAATATTTAAGTAGGTATATTAGCCAGATTCATGAGGAATAGTATAAAGCTATAAAACATCTATCCAAAGACGTAACTGAACTCGGGTAAAACTGCGGGGTATAACTAGGTATAAAACAAAGTCAAAGTTAAAACATTTATTTCCATTAGACCATTTAAAGGCACTTTTGAATAGTCAAGGAGTCTGTCAGTTAGTCCGAAAGTTGAAGCTAGTTGCTCGTTTCAAAACGGAGGTAGGCCTCTATGGAGAATAACGAGCAAGAAACTCCACGGCACTCTTTTAAATTAGGTTTTTACAAAATCCTGGTTACATTATTCTTGTTGATTCTACATGTGAAAGCACTTGTGACAATATCTAGGCATAAGAGATTATTTACATTGCATTTCATATTACGAACATAACTGGTCGAAAACACAAAATGTCCAACATACCACTCATGAGATGCAGGATCGAAGCAGCCATACAGCTGGCCCATGGTGATGGCCTTCGGGTTGAGGATGCGGTAGATGGCGCCGAACTCCTTGTGGCGCGGCGGCGGCTTGGTGAGCTGCAGCGCGCGCAGCGACTCCGCCAGCGACTGGTACGCCATCGTCTTACCCCCCATCGGCTGCCCCACCATCATGAACCCGTGGCGGACCAGCATCATCTCGTACACCTACAATTCATTTGAGCATAATAATAACAACATAATATACATAAACATCACGCCATCCCATTAGTGCTGAGCATGAGGTCTTGGGTTCGATTTCCAGGTCGGACTAAGTATTGTTGAGTTTTTCCATCAGGAATTTCTTAGTAGCAGCCTCGGAGACTGGATTTGTGCCCGTTTGATGGCAATAGGCTCGTCCCCTATTACATGGTACTTAAACATATCTTACGTTTCCGAGGCTCTCACCTGCACGATCTTTTCGAGATACCAGTCAGTAGCCTGCAGGTTCCGTTTCTCTAGGTCTTTCAGGATGCAGCGCGTCAGCTCCGCGCGGTCCGGCTGAGGGATCTCCACGCCAGGGAACAAGTCGGAGTATATACCAATGAATAGGGGCACATCCTGGGAACAGAGAATGTTTCACGAGGTCATGATAGAGTATCACACTTTAATGAAAAAGACCGGGAAAATGGGGGTCGAATTCGCACAAAAAGGGTTCCGTGCCGTCATATTACAATATTTAACGTTGCATACAAATATTTTTTTTAATAGTTTAAAAAACTAAAAGCCACGATTTTTTTTCGTATTCCATTCCGCAAACCCTTTCATTTAATACCCATATCATGGGGGTGCATTTCCAATAGCCAATCCGCCATCTTGGATGTCCGCCATGTTGGATTTAAGTCACGTGACTATTTTTTTCGTATTCCTGACAGCAAACCCTTTCATTTGATACCCATATCATGGGGGTGGATTTCAAACAGCCAGTCCGCCATCTTGGGGAGGCCGCCATATTGGACTTGTAATGACGTTTCTTAGCTAGTCATGTATTGTCATCAGAACTCAGAGCGTGTGCAAAATTTCATCCTAATCGAAAACCGGGAAGTGGGTCAAATTACGATTCCAAGATTTTCTTACATACATACTTACAAGTGAAGCTAATATAAGCGTGTACAACAAAACACGCTTCTTTTATGGCGAAGTCATTTAGTTGTTAACTTATTTTCAACTAGCTTCTGCTCGCGACTTTGTCCTTATCAAAGTTGATATATTAACCCAAGTGAACTGTTAATTTTTCCAGGATAAAAATTCCAGCTGTAATCTATCTCTGTGCCAAATTTCATCCAGATCCGATCAGCCGTTCTAGCGTGACTGAGTAACATAGATCCATACAACTTTCATATTTATAATAGTAGGTAAGTTAGTAATATCACTACGTTTTTTGTTGCTGTTACATCCAATTTTTGACCAAACCTGATACTGACCAGCAGATTGCAAAAACCGTAAGAAATTTTGAATTTTATAGGCAACCCTAAAGCGTTCCTGTATTACCTGCGACAAGAACTTAGGCATGTTGACATCGATGATAGCTCTCAACATGAGCTGTGACTCGTCCTTTTCCGGGTAATTCTTCTTGAGCGCTCCAGAAGCCAGCAGTACGGACTTGACGGCCCTCATGCCGTAGTCGTAGTGGTTCTGTGAGGACAGCTGCTCCGAGCACAGCTTGTAGGCCTGGACGATCTTGCGGGAGAGCCTGGGGGAGGGGAGGAAAGGGGGGGGGGGGAGAAAATTAATTTAGTTTGTTTGTTTGCAGTTTTGTTTATGTTGCCCCATGTTTGCGAAATACAGTTAGAATCTTTATTGTTTCTTAAAAGAATTACATTGGTATTCACATAGGTACATGAGAAAATTAATTGTTGGTACTTATATAAAAAATACCTTAACTATTTATTAAGCGTAAGTACAGTACGGACTATCTAAGCACATATACATTTATATACTTAGATGACCACATAGCAATTAGGTTATCTATTTGTAGATTAACAACCAATAGGTTATGTAATGAGAGGTCAACAGTGCAAATAGAATGGACTAGTATTGAGAGTATAAAAGTGGTCATTTATGAGTTTCTCACGCTCATTTATGAGTTTAGGTATTTGTTGCAAGTACCTGCTCTTAAATTTCTCATGCAAGTGAGTGCCATTGTAATACTTTTAAGAAATAAAAAGTTTTATATTCGTAGTTTCCCCTGCATATTGACGGGTCACACTCGATGGTATGAAGACATGTGTGGAAGATAGACTAAGTAGACACCATTAACAAAATTAAATAATCCTTAGCTTTTCAAAAAGTTTCTCTAAAAAAATACCTGAAAACCCGATTAACGTTTATTTAACCGTAAAATTTTATTTTTAGTTGCTGCGAAATCAAAAAATAATCAATCGAGTTGGCAAATTAATGACGTCACTATTGCCCGACGACATCTATGGGAAAATCGCATTTTGACAGCTCATGATTGGTGGTTCTACCTAATTATAAGTACTTACGGCCCAGCACTGACGAAACCGTTGGAGTAGAGCGTGATCTCCCCAATCATGGCATAGTCCGGCACCATCATGGCCACAGTCCTGAACAGCACCTTCAAGTTGTCCGGTAGCTCCGTACGGCCGGCATACCTGAGAAGAGGTATTTTGTCAAACTTCAGAAGCCCTATAATGCTAACTAAAAGCGTAAATAAGAGGCTGTTTTGACTGATTGAGACTAAGATTAGATTGGGAGCGGTTCTCAAAGTTAGTAAAATTGCGGTATGCGTAGTAAGCGGCTATATGACGTGTTTTGCAGAGGCATATCTAGGGTGGGGCAAGTAGGGCCCCGGGCGCCTTTCGAAGAAGGGCGCAAAAATCTCCAATTATCAAAATTAAAAATCAAAGTACACTTAATATACGTTCTGACTAACTGACCGACTCCTTGACAATTTAAAAGTGCCTGTAAATGGTATAATTGAAATAAATGTTTTGACTTTGACTTTATACTGATTTACTTCGTGACGTTATGAAAATTTAAGACTACATATTTTATTTAATGTTTTTTGAAAAACTGCGTGCCTTAGGCGCCATTTACTATTGGTACGTCCCTGGTGTTTTGTTATACCCAGTATAATTTGCAAAATATCTTTGTTGATCCTCCCGAAACTTGACGTGCACTTACCCAGGATTCATAGTGATAAACACAGAGCAGGTGGGGTTGAGGCTGATCTCTGTGCCCTCAAAAATGAAGCGTTTCTCGCGGCGCATGATGGCGAGCTGGATGGACAGGATCTGCTGCGCCACCACGGACAGGACCTCCAGTTCTATGCGGTTGAACTCGTCGAAGCATGCCCATGCGCCTGATTGTGCTAGACCCTGGAGGTAACACGTGGTATGTGAGCGGAGGCGTCATTTTCTACTGGTACCTAGTTAGGCCGGCAGCCGACATACATTATTATTGCATAGTTTTGATGACACGTTTGGTGTGTACACTAAGAGCCTGTTTCACAATCTTCGAATAAGTTCCGATTAAAATATTTGGCAGATTATTTCATACAAATTCTGTTCCTTTTTGAAAATATCTAGTGAATAGCGTTTAATCAAAGGTGGTGGAACAGGCCCGTGATTGGCTGCTGCGCTGCGTGTCAAGGGTTCGATTCCGCATGGAACAAATACTTGTATGAACTACATATAGTTGTTCTGGGTCTAGCTGTTTGTGTGTGTGAGTTTATATGTGTACTTACGATACAAGAGCAATTCTCAATGTTTAATTTTGCAAGAAATAAAAAAAGGAAATAGTTTTAAGTTCAATGCTACTAATCTAATATAGATGTACCCCCAATAACAATTTTTCTTTAAATATCTTCCTTGTTTTTTTCGTTAGAGAAAAACATATCGAATGCCTTGCTAGCTAGAAAACAGTTTATGATAACAAAATATTGAAAAAGATTACCTTGAAGAATTTGCCCAGCGCCTTGTAATCGAGGCCGTCCGAACAGTTGAAGACTACACACTTCTTGGCGACGGCCTTGGCCAGATCCTTGGTTGTCTCCGTCTTGCCCGTGCCAGCCGGACCTTCGGGTGCACCGCCCAGGTTCAACTTCAATGCACTCATGAGAGTCCTGGACAGAAAACATTTAATTGATGGTTAGTGGAAACAGGGCCGGCCTTCACTATCTAGGCGCCCCGGCGAGGGCTTCATTTCGCGCCTTTTATTATTTTATATTACCAACAATAAAACAAACTAATTTTAAATTCGGTATGTACCATATTTAATGATTGAATTTATTATAATTTATTATTATTTTATTATTTATATGTTTTATTATTATTTTATTTATTAATATTTCGTTTATTCGATTGAATGAACGAAATTCTTGCGCTAATTTGCGAAGCGCCCCCTAGGTCCCGGGCGGCGCGTCGGGCAGTAACCCGGGTCGCCCATCCCTAAAGCCGGCTCTGAGGGCGAGCGCGCACTACGATAAAAAATCGTTGCGAAAAAATATCGCAAATCTGTGAACCACAGAAATACACTACAATCCGCGCATTGCGAAAATAATTTTTTTATAGATTTTATTTCGCATTAAAAACATCGCAACGATTTTTTATCGCGGTGCGCGCTTAGCCTGAGTGAAAATATTATTCAGACGCAAGTAATGCCATTGGCCCTGCGCCTGATCTCTCACACTTGTGCTTATAATATTTCATGCGTACTCATCTCTATCGAGATTGGCCGCAGTGGCGAAAATTCAGTCAGGAGAATATTAACTTTACATGTCTTTTTATTTAAGTTACATAAAACCATAATCCATACTAATATTAAAAATGCGAATGTAACTCTGTCTGTCTGTCTGATAAGCTTCTTCTTCTTCCTATTTTCTGGTTGATTGACTCATTTTTGTCCGACTAGTATTAAGCAACCAAATTTTGTCTGTTACGCTTTCACGAATAAACCACTGACCCGACTTTTATGAAATTTGGTACTGAGTAAGTTTAAACCCAAAGAAAGAATATTGGCTACTTTTTAGCCAGCGACTTCGTCTGCCACCGCGATAACCGGTATTTACGCTGACGAAGTCGCGGCCAAAAGCTAGTTAAAAATGAAAATGGCACCTAAAACAGCGGTCCGTAAGCGGTGTGGCGACCAGGCGGCCAGAGTTCCCGAGGTACTCGAACCCATAGTCCACCTCGGTGGTGATCATGGAGCAGATGATCTTCTCGGCGCGGCAGTTGTACCGCAACTGTGAGATCCAGTTGAAGTCCGTGATGCTGACCACGTTGCGTTCTAATAGCTCCTCTTGGATCGAACGACCTGGGGGAAAGCCGCGGGGAATTAGTTGTCGTATAAGTGGTCCAACTCTTGTCTATCAATTATATTGTGGTAGTCCACGATATGGCACAGAAAAAGTTGAAAAGATGCATAATACGTGCCTAGACACCAGTTATTCAATATTTCCAAGACACAACTTCTCAAACCACTTTAGTCCTAAAAACTCGATAAATTCTCAATTTACTGTAAAATTAGATTTTTAGTTGCAATAAATAAATAATTAATAAGTTAGTCAATTGAGTTGTCAAAAAGTGACGTCACAGTACCCTATTGCCATACAAAATCTATATCAATAGAAGAAGAAAATATTCCCCCCATTTTTTTGCATTCCCATTTAAATATTTTGTCTTTCTATTAGTATACCATGCACATAAAGCGCAATGCGAGTCTCTTCGATAGCGCGGTGACCATCAGGGTCCTTAGACAAAGTAACATCGCTTCGCAGCGAAACGATATCTAAAATCGTCATCGTCTCTGAGATAACTATTTTTGCGATCACGATCGAGGCGAAAGGCGAACACTGAAAGCGCTGCTTGTCTACGCATTTGTATGGGATAAACACAATAACGATTCGTTACTTTATGGTTTCGTAATTTCGTTATGAATTATAACATTGTCTACCAAATTGCGATAACGATGTCGATTGACCACGTGACTTAACGCGGCTTATGTCAATCCCATACATTTTAGTATTTTCTAACTTTGTTATCGTTTTGCAATTGTTACTTTGTCTAAGCCCCCAGGCGTTAGATCACCTTGTACTAAGTAAACTTGACCTACAAGCTATAGTGAACGTTAAGTCACACGCATTGGTGCTACATTACCATGCACGTCGAGCACGATGAGAGCCTCTATGGTGATGCGGTTGCCAGGCGACAGTTCTCCTTGTACTAAGTAGACCAGGCCGTTGATTTGCTGCGTGCTGTGTGCTACGAGCTCGGGCAGCTGACTTGTTTCTATCGCTTCTATGGTCTGGTAAAAATATTTTTTGAATATTATAATAAAATATAGCTTATAGTACTCAGGGTTAATGTACGAATATCAAGAATCAGAACAGTAGTTCTGGAGATTAGAGTGTTACAAACTGTTTAGCTTTATAATCTATTGGGTAACCCAACTTTGTTTTAATATGTATATGTATGTAGTTATAAGTGATCAAACAAACCCAACTTGGGTTTGTTTGATCACTTATAACTCTAGAACGGCTGGACCGATTTTCATGGTTTTTGAATTGTTGTATTTTGTTTACAAAAAAAAGAGGGCGGTACGAAGTTCGCTGGGTTAGCTAGTTAGTATTATATTTCGACTTTTAATTCTATTCAGTAACTTGACAGTTCGAAGAAAAATAATGTTACCATAATACAACTAATAGTGTTGGGGTAGTGAACGATTTTGCGTAAGGAACGAATGATAAGAATGGTTTAATACCAAGTTAAGTACATTATTTAAGTTCATTCAATTTCGTTCATTCTTACACCACCTCACTATCTTTTTTTTGTCAATACTTGGTACTTAACCCTTATCTGTCAAGTTACTGAATAGAATTAAAAGTCGAAATATAGTATAAAATAGCTTTTGCCCGTTCGCATGAATGTCGGTATCACGGGGTTTTTCTTTGCACGGAAATCTAATTCCTTTTCTAAATAAAAGTGCAGAAAAGTAACAGACAGACAAACAAATAACTAAAAATATGTTTTTTTATATAATTACCGTGTAAAAAACATTCATAATAAGCATTTAGTGTAAAGCTGTTGTTTACACAAACAGGCATTTCAATATTATGCATTAGATTTAAACAATATCTCTCGCTGTGCCAATATCTCTCGCTGGAACGCCCATATCGATCTGCTTCGACTTCCGGTATCTCGGGTCGCTTGTCCAAGGAGATGGTGAGAGTTATGAATATTAATGTGGATGGATGGAGAGCAACGAGGAAGACCAAAGAAAAGATGGATGGATTGTGTGAAGAATGATATGAATGAAAGGGGAGTCAGTGATTGCATGACGGCTGACAGGACAGAGTGGAAGAGGAAAACGTGTTGCGCCGACCCCAAGTAACATGGGACAAGGGCAGGAAGATGATGATGATGCATTAGATTTAAACAAATAGTGACCAGATGACACAGCATACCTCTACAGTAAATGCCACACATGAGCCTGACTGCACGATCTGACCGGGCCACACGAGCACCCAGTGCTCTCTCTTTGTGGTGGGGTAGATGGTGATGGCCGCGTCCGCCACGTCTTGCAGACTCACGATCATTTGGTTCTCCAGCTGTTGGAGCCAGCGTTCCACCATTCCCTGGAAGGTAGCGAGTCAGGTTTGAGGAAAGAAAGGCATTTCTACTAACATCTGCTTAGCTCTTTACCTAATATGCGTGATGCAGCTGAATAACAGATTTTTTATTAATGGTACCGTACTACCGTACAATATTGCTATACAATATTACGGCTTACGCTAAAAACCAGCGCCTTGGTTTTAGTGCCTCCGTGCACGGGCCACGGCATTATGCTAAGCGTAAGCCCTTTCGCGCGGTAGTGGCGCATATTTCTTTATGTATTTATTTGATTTTTATTTTTTAGATTTAATACAAACTTGTTTCTAGTTTGCTTATAAGCACAATTTTTTTTTTTATGTTATGTGCGTCATTTTCGCGTGAATAAACAGTGTTTCTTTCTTTCTTTTTTTTTCATATTAACATCAAAAAAAAAATCGTCAAAATATACAAGGTTTCTTGCATAATTTTCAACTTTTTAAAATTTTGTTTCAACAAAAAATTTCAACATTTCAACTTTCTACCTATTACGGTTCATGAGATATAGCTCGCTGACGGACAGACAGACGGACGGACGGAAGCTTAGACAGCGAAGGCTTAGTAATGCGGTCCCGTTAGCTCCATTCGGTTAAGGAACCCCAAACAGGTCAACTAAACAGTTTATTACTAGGTGGTGGTTTTTACCTTAGCATCAGCAGGGTTTATGATCGTCGACAGCTTAACTATCTCGCCTTCTGAGGACGCCATACCAATGATTTCCTTCTTATGGTTGAACTCCAGGGTGTAGATGCCCTCGAAGCACTTTTTGAGGTGAGGCTGTACCCGCATCGGGTCCTTGGTCTCGGACAGAATCTCTAGTAGCTCGTCATTGGATAAGAAGAAGAATCTGGAGAATAAACGCGTTGTTTTTTGGGTGGCTGTATGGCTATAAAGATCAATATGTTGTGTTGTCTTGTGGTTTTAAAGCTTCGTTTTAAAGTGACCTTTGGAGTTTATGGTCTCTTTCACCAATCCCGGATAAATTTTAATTAACTTATCCAGCAGATAATTTCACAAATATTCTGAAGGCAAATCCTACTAATCAAAAACTTTCATAATCTAGTCGTAGTAGTCACAACCTCATTTCAGCGACATAAGCTATGTCAAATAATGTTGAAAAATTAGGGATGGTTTTGACTTTATGAAACTGAGCTCAGATTGCTCATCGTTCCAACCAGTGACTATTCGGACACTGTGCTTTAAGTTAAGAGCTTTAAAATCTGAATATCTTGTATCATAAATCTCTATCTGAAAGACAAATCTAACAAAAACAATATCGTCTTCTTGGGGCAGTCGTATAAAAATAAACCTCTTACCTGGGGAAGAACAGCCTCTTCTTCTCCAAGTAATCGTTCAGACCTCTCTGAATATCCTCCAACAACACATTATTGGACCTCAGCGTCTTCAACAGACCAGGGTAGTCTGTGGCTTCCAGCACCATGGGCTGCTTCGAGGTAGCACCCATGACTGCCCTCCATTCCTTGTCCACGTCCCGGAAGTTTCGGGCTTCGGTGGGCATTTGACGCATGATGTCTTCAGATGAGAAGATAGGTTCAAGGTACATCCAGGTAGCTTGGCACTAGGGAAAAATGGATTTTCAATATTTATAAATTGGTTGCGCGAAATATGGCTGGGTATCTAAGCAGCGACACGTCGGTGAAAATCACGTCACGTTGAAAAACGTGGAAAATCGTTGCCTACAATACGTTTTAGTCTACAACATATCAGGCCGAAATTACGTCAAGTTACGTCGAACAGTGCGCGAATTCGGCAAACGTTTCGTTACGCAAAAGCATAGGCCAGATGACGGTGCCGCAAAAAAAAATGGATATAGCATTGGTCATTTCATTAGATCATTAATTCATCATCACTAATTAGCTAATGGCCGTTTGGGCAAAGCATTTCCTATTTTACCACCTTACCGTAAGCCACTGGTCCAGTATGTCCTGCATGCTGATAAGCTTCTCCTCCCAACGGACCATGTCCGCCTCGAAAGCCTTCACGTACGGAGAGCCACGCATCGTCTGCGCCTTTAGGATGTGGTCGTCCAGGAGTTGCTGCACGTCATCCAGACCAGTCAGGATACCCACGCCCGTGTCCCTGAGGGAACAGGAATGTGTGAGAAGAACAGAAATTCCTGATGGAAACCCAATAACACTCTGCCCGACCTGGGAATCGAACCCAAAAACTCATGCTCAGCAGTCGCGCTTTGCGACCACTAGACCAACGAGGCAGTCAAAACATAGTATTCACACACAAAGAACTAAGGTAAAAAGTACTCAGTGCGCTATGTTTTACCAAAAATGACATACCTACATAATTTAATATTTATTTATGCTTCTAGGCTTCTGCTAGCGACTTTGTCCGCGTCAAAGTTAATATACCTACTATCAAGTAGCATGTGCTATTCCACACTATAAGTATAATCTATCTCTGTGCAATAGGGTAGATGACACCACCAATCAACTGACGTACTTTTTCTAACCTGTCAAAACGCTATTCTCCCATAGATTTTGTATGGTGTAAATAACTATGACGTCACTTTTGAGTAGACTCAATTGACTAACTATTTATAAATTAGAAAGCAATAAAAAATCAAAACAGACAGTTAATTGAAAATGAATTGGGTTATCAGGGCTAAAATAAAGTGTTTCTTTAGAGAAGTTATGTCTTGGTATTATTGGTTAGTGATGTCATCTACCCTATTGCATTCAGATCTGTTCAGCCGTTATGGCGTGATTGAGTTACAAACATCCATCCATCCAACGCAGTATTGCTGCAAGTGTTGTGCATCAAACTCACCTGTAAGTGACCACTTCAAACTTGACGCCGATCCATTCCTCCTTCATCTTGTTGAGCGCCTTCTCGAGGCTGTACTCCTTGGAGGCGTACTGCTCGATCTCCTCCAGCTGCGCGGCGTAGACGTGCACGCCTTGCTCCACCATGTCGGCCAGCGTGGTCTCCGGGTCGTGCACCACCTCCACGCCGATCAGATCGCTGATCTTAGCCCAGTGGCGGTCGCGCATGCCCTGCGACAGAATAATTTTATTATATTGTTTACACTTCCTATGTTGGTTAATAGGCTGGTATTATTATTAAAACAACAGTCATCATCTGCCTAGCCTTTTTTCCCAATTATGTTGGGGTCGGTTTCCAGTCTAACCGGATGCAGCTGAATACCAGTATTTTACATGGAGCGACTGCCTATCTGACCTCCACAACGCAGTAACTGGGTAATACGATACCCTTTGGTAAGACTGGTTGTCAGATTTTCGGGCTTCAGACGACCCGTAAACACTGTCAAAGGTCCATGTATGACAGCAACAACATTTATGTAATCTGTAAAAGAACAGTACGTCACCTTGTTACAAATAGCACTGAGCACAGGCAGCAGCACTTTGAACTTCTCCAGCTTGTTGCGCACCATGTCAGCGATGCGCTTGGCCCCGGGGAACTCGTACATCTGCTTGCCCAGCTTGTACAGCAGCTTCCACCACGACTCCACGTTCTCCACGATCTCTTCCGCCTCCAGCTCTACGAAGGGGCCGTGGTACCTGGCAGAGATGTTGGTTATAGTGGAAATACGGGTAGTGAAATACACATCCATAGCTGTTACTTCACATACTGCCCACCAAACTAAATAACCTATTGTTCCTTCTTCTCCTTCTTCTTTATCGTGTGGGCAGTATGGTCTTACGACCCCACACACCCTAGTGTCAGAGTTTCTAAACCGCCTCAAGGACTTCTGACATGGTTTGATTGGAACAGTAAGTCCAGGTTTCCTCACGATGCTTTTCTTGATTTATTTTTCTATTGCTGGAAAACAACTTTTACGAGTATTATAGAGGATGTTTTCCTGTTTCGTGGATGCATTTACAAACTACATACACAAATAACGAGACCCGGAACAACTACTTGAAGTCTATATAAATATTTTATTACGTGCGGGAATCGAACTTGTGAAATGCTGACTCAATACTCACGCAACTGATTCAATTTTATATTTTTTAATCTTGTTAATGACGTTCAAAAGTGCTTTTCAATGGTCTAATTGAAATAAATGATTTGAATTTGACTTTGACTTTGGCTGTGTTTGTGTATAGTATGTGTTCCGGGCATACGATGGTCATCATATATTATATTTTATATCTATCTAAATTGGTTTTCTCTACAATTGGGTAGATGACACTATTAACCAATAATTCCAAGACATAACTTCTATAAAAAAACACTTTATTTTGGCCCTGAAAACCTGATTAATTTTCAAATCACTGTAAAATTGGATTTTTAACTGCTTTCAAATTAATAAATAGTTAGTCAATTGAGTCTGCACAAAAGTGACGTCACAGTTGTGTTTTGTTATACAAAATCTATGGGAGAATCGCGTTTTGACAGGTCATAAAAAGTACGTCAATTGATTGGTGGTGTCATCTACCCTATTTGTCTTTGTTTTTGAATATTTTTTTTTGTTTCCTCCCTTTTCCAAATAAATTGTACACCTAGACTTAAGTTAGCAACTAAGCGGTAATCTGGCGTTCTTGTTGTCAATGTTGTGTTTACCTGTAATTGGCATGTTTATTAGAATATTACCATGTGATTTACCATTTGTATGTACATATTGTAAGGTTAATTAGTCAAGATGTTGGTGTTTTCTTATAATAATCATATCGATCTAGTATGCGACCATGCATACAATATACTAGTATTTTTAGTTATAATTATTATTTTAGTTCAATGTTAAATCAACTATTTAACAACACTTGTTATGACCTTTTTGACGGTTGAAAAAGAACGGTGAAATGAATTCATTTATTGTTGGACGTTTGAACCGAACACTTGTCCGGAATAAATAACTAACGACTAACGATATCTTTGTCTGTCGGTCATTATTTTGTTGTTCTGTTTAGTATGGACTTATGTTTGAAATAAAGATAAATTATTATTTATATTATAAATCTGTTTATATCATTGCAATCATTGTTTAATCTTAGAGATAAACATTAGATCCTTTAATATATTTGCTGTGGGTGAACCTAAATAAATAAATCATCATCGTATCTCACTGCTGGGAGATAGGCCTCCCCTAAAGATGGCCCCAATGACCGGTACTCCGCTGCCTGCATCCAGCGGTTTCCCGCGACCTTTACCAGGTCGTCGGTGCCTCCATGGGTCAGCCACAATGTGTGAATATCTCACCACTTCTCGTAGCCGTCGTAGAAGTCGTGCGCGGTGTGCCACAGCTTGTGGAAGGGGTCTATGCTGTTCAGCATGATCTGCAGACTGAAGAACGTAGACTGCTCTTGATCTAACAAGATCTCCTCGTTCAGAATGGCATCGGCTTCTTGTTTGTCGTCCTGTTTATGAAAGAACCAAAATGAGCTAAGCACAAAATACGTAGTAGTTTATTAAGTTAAGTATTGTGCCGTAGCGAAATGTTATATAATAATAAACCCTTAAACCCCCCCCCCCCCTTCCCCTTAACCCTGTAATATAGCCTTTAGAGATAAACTACGATAACTTGGCGCGCCCTTCCACAATTCAAAACGTTTGAAACTATTTGTTAAAGTATTTACAAGACTCACAACGCATGTGTGCGTACTGAGACGGCTCTCGAAACAAAAACAAATCAGCGTGTCATTGTTGCTTGACTAGTGGCATCATTAACTACTCATTATTATTGAAATAGTAACATTGAGGGGCGCGCCATGTTATAGTAGTTTATATTTACTATTCCTCATGAATTTAGCTATAGTGTGGCCATTAGTGCTGTGCACTCCCTGAGGTATGCGCGCGGCGAGACGGGGGGGAGAATCGGCTGCTGCGCTCTGTCAGTCTGCCGCCGACGCTCACGGCGGTAGCTAGCATTTGTTTGTATCGGACTGTCTATGTCAGACGCACATAAGATAAATATTCAAAGATGGGTCGTGCGTTATCTCGTGATGTCAAGACCGTCATTTTTAAAATGGTCGAATATTTTAAGAAAAGAAAAGTAGACAAAAAGCTTTGAATAGAATAGTGATGCGAATATTGCCAAAATCGTAGCGGAGGCAATTTTCAATTCAAATGTACTTTCTAAAGTTTATCTTGGATCTCTGACATCGGTGAAGGAAAACATCGTGAGGAAATCAGGAATTGTAATTAATATAAGTCTGGAATCGCCAATATTAAAGCTTTACATAAAATATAGTAAACCAATATCGTAAGATCAGACCGACAATATCGATCTCATGTGAACTCATGCACTTTTTTCTTCGCCTCCCACCTCGCCGCGCATACCTCAGGGGGTGCACAGCACTAATGGCCACACTATAAGCTATATTACATACAAAAATACTTTTTCCAATCGAACTGGTTGTTCCAGCGATTAACGCGTTAAAACGACCACACAAACAAACAAAAAATCGTCAGCTTTATTATTTTAGTTATTTAGTATTCTTCTAATATTATAAATATGAAAGTTTGTTCATCACGCGTAAACCGTTGAACAGATTTGGATGAAAATTAGCACTAAATAGACCATTTCCTGGATTAACACATAGGATACTTTTAAACCCGGTAATGTGTTCTCTTTGATTAATAAACCTATGCATGCTTCTGCATCCTGCTATGCCTACGAACCAGCTGTACGTTTCACGTCTGCACTACTCCACTAAGGTTGAGGAAGTCGTGGCGTTTTTCAGAGTGAAGACCAATTGGACTCTGAGGGTCGAAAGGTTGGAATCGCGTCACGACATCAACCTTAGGTCGTTTGTGGTCCGAGTTCCTACCCACCAGCTTCCTAAAAGAGGACTTTTGGCCGAAGGGTGTCGTCGACGTTTCCGAGGTCGATTACGCGACACCTCGCAGCGTATCACGACGCCGACGATACGTGCACAGTACTTAAGTTTGTTTATATTAAATACTAGCTTATGCCCGAGACTTCGTCTGCGTAAATGTCGGTTTACTGCGAGGTTTTATTTTTTTGCGTGGAACCCTAATTCTTTTTCTAAAATAAAAGTAGGCTAAGTTACCCCTTATTACATCAGCTATCTACCAGTGAAAGTCCCGTCAAAATCGGTCCAGCTGTTCCAGAGATTAACCGGAACAAATAAACAGACAGACAAAAATAAAATGTTATTTTGGTATATGTACCGTATATACATTCATATGTACCTACATCATCATAGTAGCTCCAATCTTTAATTTCAGTTCAATCAATCGAAAATCTAAGAAGATTTATACAAACTTTCATCCCCTTTTTATCCCCTTAGGGGTGGAATTTATCAAAATCCTTTCATAGGGGATACCTACGTCATAGTAGCTTTATGCATGCAAAGTCTCAGCCCGATCGGTTTAAAATTGACAAAGTTTCATACAAACTTTCATCCCCTATTTTATCCCCTTGGGGGTAGAATTGATCAAATTCCTTAGCGGATGCCTACGTCATAACATCTACCTGCATGCCAAATTTCAGCCCGATCCGTCCAGTGGTTTAGGCTTTTTTTTTTTTTTTTTAGGTGGTAAAAATCATCAAATGACTCCTTCCGCCCTGGGTGGGGCGGAAGGGACTGTCAGACTTTTACTGACCAAAAAACCACCCTGTTCCTTCTGTTGCCCTTTACGTTCCGGGGCCACGGTATCCTGTTAAGACGTCCCGCAACCCCGGAGTGGTTTGGGCTGTGCGTTGATAGATCACTATGTCAGTCAGTCAGTTACGTCACCTTTGAGTTATATATATTTAGTTGTATTAGTTTATAGTTATTGTGTTTATTTATGTATTGTGATTTATGGGCCTTTGCCAGCAATAAAGGTTTATTATTATCATTATAATATATAGATAACACAAGCGCACTTACCAACAAGTTCTTAAATATAACATCCACTCTTTCCACAACATCTCTTAGTAGATCAAGGTTCAGCAGCGGCGGATCAAACCTCCGGAACAACTCCAGGTCCTTTTCATGCTTCTTCAGCTTATCCTCGAAGATCGTCTTTCTACTCCTCAGCTTGTCTTCTGCCATCGACTTCTTGGTATTGAGGGTTTTAAGCGTCAGGTCTAAGGTGTCCTCCATGTCGAGTGGCCACAGGAACACACGGGTGTTTAGGTTAATATCTTCGACTGGAAATGAAATAATTATGTAATGCTTATTTATTCCGAGCTAGCAGTGTAGGTAGGAGGCAACGCTGTGCCACGAAGTTTACACAGAAATATACTTTATACAATTCGCAATAAAGTCGAACATAAACACAAACATTACATCACGCCCGTTATCCCCGAAGGTTTAGGCAGAGGTGTACCAATTAGTACACCCACATTTCGCCACTTAAGTTTAAGTTCCATGTAATAGGGGGCGAGCATATTGCCGTCAATCGGGCATAAATCCAGACTCCGAGAATGCTTCTGAGAAATTCCTGACGGAAAAACCTAGTAACACTTTGCCTGACCTGGGAATCGAACCCAAGACCAGCAGCTCAGCAGTCGCGCTTTGCGACCACTAGACCAACGAGGCATACCTATAATATAGTTCTGTACAAAACTCACAGGTGAAATGTGCATGATCCATTAGGAAGAGCACATGTTCCGCTGTAGTCCTGGCCTTCTCCCGCATGTCGAACATGGCGCAGTCCCGACAGTCCATGATGTACTCGATGAGCTCCACCAGCTGCGCCGTGGTGTCCGGGGACTCCGACGCACGCGACGCCATCTTCTCGTAGTTGTTGCAGATGCTGGACGAGGGGGCACGGATTGAATATGATGGTAGTCCTCATGTTCGTGACTGAGAGTTATCTCGGAAATGGCTGGACCAATTTTGACAGGACTTTCACTGTCAAATAGCAGATGTTATAAGGCTGCAAACCCGATGAATTTTTATTTAACTGTGAAAATGGATTTTAAGTTGCTTCGAAATCGACTTCGAAACAACATTTTTTTTAAACAGATACACAAGCGATTTACAAAAAACACGAAAATTAAATTATGAAATTGCTATCCATACTAAACAGGTATTACTTGTGGTGCGGGGTGGGAAAGCGGGCACGAGGTAACGGCCAACTTACTCCCTGTTCCATTTCCTGTTGACAAGTATGAAGTGGTCGACGATGTGCTGTCGCAGGCCGCTGACGATGTCCCAGAGTGTGTCGTTGATAGGCCCACAGTCCAGCATTATCATGTTGAGAGGTATATCTCGGCGAAGGAAAGCGATCTCGTCGCGAAGCTTCTCGTACATGTAGATGCGTTCTGAGAAGTCCTGGGATATAAAGAAAGGTGAATTTAGTTTAGGAGGACTTACCCAGTATTCATGTTTTCGGTTTGGAGAAAAATATTATTATTATAAACTAGTCGACCCGCCACGACTTCGTTCGCGTGGTATCCTACCCCTACCCTACCGATACCCCCACCTCTACACTACCGATACCCTACCCATACCTTACTCTACCCCTACCCTACCCAAATCCTACAATACCCCTACCCTACCTCTACCCTAAGTTCTGGGTTTACCTTCAAGTATGGAGGAGGTTCTTGTCCCATGAACAGCAGGAGTTCGTCCTTGGCTTTTCCGTTGAGGATGTAGAAGTACTCCTCGTAGCTGCTGAGGAAGCTGCGAGGTCCTGGCTTGTTGAGGGACACTTTGTTCAGGGTATTCTGGACCGTTTCCACCATGTAGCGCTCTTCTAAATGTACCGGTATCAGGAGTGGGTTTGGGCGGGTCGTTTCTGGGGACACAGACGAGCATGTACAGTCGCGGTCATAAGTGGAGTAGCAATTTACAAAGCAAACCTTTCAACGTCGTGTGACGTCACAGTTTGCTATTGTCATACATAATCTATGGGAGAATCGCGTTTCGACAGTTAATAAAAAGTATGTCAATTGATTGGTGGTATCTAATTTATTTTCTAACTAGCAACCCGCCTCAGCTATGCACGGGTGTAATCGTCGCTGAAAGCTCCGGGTGGCTTGACTATTTTCGATACTTCCAACAATTATCGTTATATTTCAACCAATTTACACAAAACCTTGATAAATTATATACCTAAACCTTCCTCATGAATCACTCTATACCTCGATTTTTAATTCCATTCAGTGACATGACAGTTCAAAGAAAAATAATGTTACCATACTACAACTTATAGTGTTGGGCAGTGAACGATTTTGCGTAAGGAACGAATGTTAAAAATGGTTTAATACCGCTAAGTTCTTATGTCGCCCACTTATGAGAGTCGCATTTGTAATCAAACGATGTAATCTGAGAACTGGCTTAAACCACCTTATTATAAAACAAGGTCTTTGCTTAAACCAGATTTAAACCTCCGAGCCGAGTTTTTGAATTTCGAACTTTATTTCGATAAAATGATAAAGTTTGTAATACAAAAATTCGCTCAATGGTTTAAACCTGGTTTCAGCAAAGACTTTGTTTTATAATAAGGCCTAAAGTGTTTATGTTACTGTATCGTTTTCGTTCTATGTCGACTGTGATAAAACTAGAGTTGCTATATACACAAAACTTTGTAAGTTACATTATGAATAGACAAGAAATCTAACAACAGTGTTTTGTTGAGAATCATACGAAGCATTTTGATAATATTCAAACTCAAATTTCATTGCGCGGAGATGCGCGCGGAGCCGTATTTAGGTATTTCTAAATACGTAAATTATATGATTTTTTCGTAAACACTCTGTTCCAAAAATCATGTATTCGCTCTTTTTCACATTGTAAACGAGTCCGTGTGTAGCTGCATAGTTCTCGCATACTCTCAACATCTCTCTAATTGATCCCGCAGTCGGACCCAGCAGCACCATGTCGTCCGCGTAGCTGATATTATTAATGGTAACACCCCCCACTCGACATCCGACTCGCATGCTGCTGAGCCCGACCAGAAGATCATTCACATATAGGTTGAAGAGTCTAGGAGACGTCAGACCCCCCTGCCTCACACCGCACTCCAACCTATATGGATCAGAAAGTGTTGTTGATCATTTCACAGTATTTGTTTGGTTTGCATACGAATACTGCAAAATTCTGAGAACTCCAGGTGGTATATTCCTGTCCCCTAGCTTTCTCCAGAGCACATCATATGACACTAGGTCGAAGGCTCTGGAGAGATCCAGGAAACAGGCATACACCGTGGTTCTAATGACAAACAAAATATTCTTTAATTCTACAATTTTTAATAGTGTATATCGTGTTTTAAAGATACGTTATTGTCATTGAATTTAAAATAAAAAGCTTGCAAATAAGTATGTACATTATTTAAGTTCATTCATTTTCGTTCATTCTTACACCACCTCACTATCTTTTTTTTGTCAAAACTTGGTAACCCTTTTACTGTCATGTTACTGAATGGAATTAAAAATCGAGGTATATCTATTGGTGCAAACCTGATGAAAATTCGTTTAGTAGTTTTTGAGTTTATCACGAATAGACAGACAGACGCCGCGGGGGATTTTGTTTTTGATAGTGATGCATACTCACTTGGATACATAATCTTATCGATAGACGGCAGCCCCTTAGACACGGAGATAATACTATTGAAGCAGTTGACGATGAAGTTCTTCAGGCTCTCCAGGGTCGGGTCGAAGGTGATGTTGTTGCTGCCCGGGTGGCCGACCACCTTTATGCGCAGGATCGGCCGCTTGACGAACATGTAGTCGTGGTAGGGACCCGTGAAGCTGTTACCTTCCTAGAAACACCAATCCCGGAAACATTAAATTAATTTTAAGTGGCATAATGACGGAAATGACTGGCTAAAACACTAGCTTCTGCCCGCGACTTCGTCCGCGTCAAAGTTGATATACTTTCCCACAGGAAGCGTAGTATATTTTTCCGGGATAAAAAGAACCCTATGTGATATTCCAGACTACTTCTTTCTTCTTTATCGTGTGGGCAGTAAAGTCTTACGACCCACACACCCTTTTTTTTTCTAAGTGGTAAAATCATCAAATGACTCCTTCCGCCCTGGGTGGGGCGGAAGGGACTGTCAGACTTTTGCTGACTAAAAAACCACCCTGTTCCTTCTGTTGCCCTTTACGTTCCGGGGCCACGGTATTCTGTTAAAACGTCCCGCAACCCCGGCAGGCGTTTGGCCCCTATTGGGGCCCCGTCCCTGTGCTGACAGCTCTTTGAGGCGCGCGCGAACAGAACGCGCCGTCGACCCGGACCCCACACACCCTAGTGTCAGAATTTCTAAACCGCCTCAAGACTACTATTTATGTGTGCCGAAAATCCAGAACCATTCCGTAGTTTTTGCGTTAAAGAGTAACAAACATTCATACATCCTCACTACCTTTCGCATTTATAATATTAGTAGGATTATTCTTATTAGAACGGAGTTCCTTATCCGTCCAGTTCATCCCGCCATCTCCTTCGTGCTTGCCGCGGCCCCGACTCACTATTTTACGGCATCAGTTTTGTGCTATTTGTGCCCACAGTTTGCAACAATCACTTACAAAATAATAAGTTAGATGTTCAGCGAAATGGTTAACGCTCCTCTCCACCAGGTCTCGAACTTGGTGCGACATCAGTGCACGGATGCACCTGTAACAAAACGCTTTATTTACAGCAGACGAATGGTGTCCTGTGTTTGCGCACAAATTGTGCACTATAATATCTGCTCCGTAATAGGCTAGTCCCTATTGAGATTAGCCACCACGTGACCGAAATCGGTCTGGACAATATCGTTATTTTAATGTTATTTCTGAACTGACTGCCCCGTTGGTTTAGTGGTCGCAAAGCGCGACTGCTGAGCAGGAGCTCTTGGGTTCGATTCCCAGGTCGGGCAAAGTGTTATTGGGTTTTTACATCAGGATTTTTTCAATAGCAACCTTGGAGTCTGGATTTGTGCCCGGTTGATAGCAATAGGCTCGCCCCCTATTACATGGAACTTACACATAACTGGCAAAATGTGGGTGCAATAATGGGTACACGTCTGCCTAGCCCTTCGGGGATTACCGGCGTGATGTTATGTTTTATTTCTAAGTAAGTAGTAAGTATGTAGTATTTTAAATATTTTGTACTTATGTACACTTGATTTTATTTGGATAAATACTTTTGTGTGTTTTTTTTTTTTTTTTCAAATTAATTTTGCTGTTTAGCGCTCGTACATTAATTTGCACCTACCATGTTATCTCTGCACCACCTTTGGTCGACTGTTAGAGAATGCCTAAGGCATTAAGTCCGCCTTTGTACTTTTGATGCATAAAGTTTAAATAAATAAATAAATTTCTAAACTTACCTAAAGAAATTCTCCACTTTAAAGGTGGACTCGCTCTTCTTCTTAGCGACGTAGACGGACCAGTACTGCCTCATCTTGATCATGGTGTCGGCGATATCGATCAGCCAGTTCTCCTCGAGCTCCTTCCTGGTGGCTGCGGCCAGGCGGCTCAAGTTTTCATAGAAGTCGTTGGTGTACTGCGGGAATTGGACCTGAGCTTGCATTGCTTTCATGTCCACTATGTATATGTTTTGGTATCTGCAAGAAAGATTAATCTTTTATCTACTCTTATTTATTATTTTGTTTGCGATGTTTTTAAACGTTGCCTCATATTAGGAATTTCTTCTGTATCGTTATCATATAAACTTGCCACAAGCAACCAGGGTCCTTAGACAAAGTAACATCGCTTTGTAGCGAAACGATATCTAAATTCGTCATCGTCTCTGACTTGTCAATAGTTGTCATGTCTTGCTTCATGTCCACGTGACTTAACGCGGCTTATGTCAATCCCATACATTTTAGTCTTTTCTAACTTCGTTTTCGTTTTGACATTGTTACTTCGTCTAAGCCCCCAGACCCGGAACAACTATCTGTAGACTGCCTCGTTGGTCTAGTGATTAGTGACCCTGACTGCAAAGCCGGAGGTAGTGGGTTCGATTCCCACCCAGGACAAACTTTGTGTGATTAGCATAATTGTTGGTTCTGTGTCTGGGTGTAATTTATCTATAATTATTATTATTTATAGACAAAATAAATATTTGTTCCGTGCGGTAATTGAACCCGCAGCACGCAGCGCAGCAGCCAATCGCTCAGCTACTATGCCAACAGTGTCGCCAAATTAACTTATTAACTTATTTGAAAATAGTTGTTGTATGTACAAATTACGTATATATGTGCGTCACTTTAACATGAATAAACAGTTTTTCTTTCTTTCTATGTGCCGTAAGAGCTGGTTCACATTAGGTCGGACCGACAGTTTTACCGTTGACCGACTGTCGGGTGTTGCTGTTCACACTAGAAGCTGCTGATCCGACCTAATGTGAACACCAGCACCGTCGTTACTGTCGTTTTACCACAGCCAACTCACAACTGCTTTGTAAAGACCCGGGGTCGCCACAAAGCAGTTGTAAGTTGTTTGTCGGTCCGACCTAATGTGAACCAGGTGTATGTTCGGCCCGCCCGCATCAGAAGGGCAGCAGGGCGCAGGAGGGCGCTCAACGATCTCCGGCCACCGTGAGGAGGGGCCTGCGAGCGGCAAACTTGGGGCAGTTTGTCGCTCGACCAGACATAGGCCTGTGATGGCGGCGCGCAGTGTTCCGTGCGCGCCTCTCTAGTGGAATGTGCGGTCGCAGGATAGGCCGCACATAGTGAAGGGGGAATGGCGGTCCAATACCAGTCGGGGGCGCGGATCATGCGTAATGCGAATACCGGGCTCCCGACTTATGGTAGCAGGAGGAACCGTGGGGTTTTAGTCGGTAAGAGTCCGACATACCCCTCCGTTATCCCCAATCGGAGGGCATCCATGAGGATTTCCCCACGAAAAAAAAAAAAAAAAGGTGTATGTTCGTCACGGTCGCACCTCTCCTGCCACATGCGGCGCAGCTCCAGCAGCACGGCGTTGCCGAGGCAGTAGCGGTGGAACAGCGCCTCCTGCGCCTTGAGCAGCGGCGTGTGCCACGGCACGGGCGCGCGCACCGCGTGTGCCGGCCACAGCGGCGGCAGGAACGGCACCTGCAGCCGCCGCTGCTCCGACGGGTCCTGCAGGATGTAGTTCAGGACGCATCTGGGGAACAACACGATCAGCTGCCACTTTATTTTATTCAGGGTATTTCTTTTTTTGCATACTATTCCCAACAAATAAGACCCAATAATTTATATTAATTGTAATCCATGATGTTTCACAATCTGGCACTTTACATGCATTGCATTACGCACTACACAGTTATAAGCCCGTATACGCACTATGCAGTTAACCGCAATGCGGCCAGCCGTCCGGTTGACCGGAATCAAAAATTTGTACGAGAAAGTAGTTGCTATACGCACTGCGATGCGGCTGCCGGCCGACCGCTGCGGTCGTTCTGAGCGCTGCGGTCCGACCAGGCCCGACTGAACCGCAAGCGCAACCGCATCCTGCGGTCAGCCGGACGGCTGGCCTCATTGCGGCTAACCGGATAGTGCGTATATAGTCTAACAGTAATTTTTCACACAAAAAATAAATGTCGTTTTCCAGTAATCATTTTTGCTCAATGTTACTTAATTGAGCACTATGCGTAATTAACGGCTTTAGGATGTTCCCGAGATGGAGAAGTACTGCTTTGCTTATTCAGAATCAGATCATACAAATGTGACGGCTAAGTGAGATACTAGGTTCAATTCCTAGGGCAAGCAAATATATTTTTACAAGCTTTTATTTAGCTTGCACTGTTCGTATGTACCTATGTATGTAAGTTGTCCTTTCAAAATTTGCAAACCATTTGTTGATATCCAATTGAGCTAAAATTTTGCATACACCTTTAGTTCTGATGCCAATACAATGTCCAATACGCAATACTGTAATAATTAGAAATTGAAGCTTGTTTTTAAAAATATTTTTTAAATTAGTTTATTTCACAGAGTTTATAACTCTTTTAATTGTAGATAAAAGGCTCGTCATTTAAAATCTATTGAAATGCGGGTATACACGTTGAATAAATGTACAAAAAAAGCACCTCTTCATAGCCATCACGTAGAACTCCTTGATGTCAGCCTCGCTCTGGCGCACGTTGGCCTGCCACGTCAGGATCAGCATGCGCTTCTTGATGTCCGCCGTCTGCTTGTCCACTTCGACCCGAGCGCGCTTGTACAGGTGGATGGGGTATTCTGGGAGCTGCTTGCCTGAGAGTGACTAGAAAGAAACATTAATATTGAGAAGAAGAAAAACAGTTGCGACACCACATCTATTACTACACTATACTATTTTAAAAGAGTACGTATGAAGTTTCTTGCCCATTCTTCTCCATACAAAACTACCTTTTGGAAGGGGCAACTAGATTCAATCTTTTTTTTGTGTATGACGTTCAAAAGTGTCTTGTAATGGACTAATTGAAATAAATTATTTGATTTTGATACTAATACTCTAGCATACAATAAATGTTATATTTTAATTGTGAATCGTTTACTTGATTTATTAGCTATTCTGCTATTCGGGGCAGGAAGGCGGGCGGGACCGCTGACCTCTAGCTATGAAATCACGAGTTGTCTCCACTCGTGATTTCATAGCTATACGTCAGCGGTTCCTAACCTTTTCAATCTTGTTCCCCTATGACGTGTCAAGGAAATTGACTTAACTCCCTCCCCATTAAACAACAAATATTCTTAAATCAAATAAGGTAATCAATACCCACTTTACAATAATGAGCGAAATATTAGCCACATGGATGAATTAGGTATTTTTTTCATATTATTACTAACTTTGATACTAATTATTACCCCTGTAGAAAAGCTATTTTACCCCCGCATGGGTAATTACCCACAGGTTCGGAATCAATGGTATACGTTATTCTTAAAAATACGCCTCATTTCATAAACTTGCCTTTCAAAGTAAATTATTATTATTTTTTATCCCCGATTGTATGTCTGTTGTGTATGTCTGTCTGTGGCATCGTAGCTCCCGAACGGATGAACCAATTTTGATTTTGTTTTTTTTTTATATATAAAAAGTTAGATATCATAGATTTTTATATAACCAATAGAGATGAAATAAGATTGGATAAGAGAAGCATAGGACCGGACGATGTGGCGATGTTTGGGGGACTCCTAATACTAGCAGAAGACCTGTGATGATAATCCCTACTAATATTATAACTGCGAAAGTAAATCGTCTGTTACGTTTTCACGATTAAACCGCTGAACCCATTTTCATGAAATTTGGTACGGGGTGAGTTTAAACCCCAAGAAAGGACATAGGCTACTTTTTATTCCGCGACTTCACCTGTGTCCGCGATAACCGACATTCACGGGGACGATTTCTCAGGCAATGCTAGTGCCCTATAGTCGTAAGGATACTCACTACGGTCAAGTAATATTCGATACTCCTCAAAGCCTTCGGGCTGATGAACCGGTAATGCTCCTCCTCGGTGACCTGCAGCATTTGCTCCTTCTGCTCGTCCGGGGTTCGCGGCAATTCGAACTCTAATTTCGCTAAACGCCTGAGAAATTACAAACAGGTCAATTAGCCATTCAAATTAATTAGTTATTATTAGAGGTGTTAAAAGACACATCATACAGACACATAAACATAACATCACGCCTGTAATCCCCGAAGGGTTAGGCAGAGGTGTACCCATTAGTACACCCACATTTCGCCAGTTATGTTAAGTCACATGTAATAGGGGGCGAGCCTATTGCCTTCAACCGGGCACAAATCCAGACTCCGAGGCTGCTACTGAGAAATTCACACCAAGACACATCATACAACTATTAAATACGCATATTATTATAAGTACGTCCTAAGTCTAGACCTGTAGTCTAGACTAAACTACTATAACATGGCGCGCCCCTCCATACTACTATTTCAATAATAATGGGTAATTAATGACGCCGCCGCCGCTAGTCAAGCAACAATGACACGCTGATTTGTTTTTGTTTCGAGAGTCGTCTCAGTACGCACACATGCGTTGTAAGTCTTGTAAATACTTTCACAAATACTGTCAAACGTTTTAAATTGTGGAGGGACGCGCTAAGTTATCGTAGTTTATCTCTACTCAAAGTCTAGAATACTTGCTTTTTTCTCTTTAGTTTTTAAAATTTTATTCGTTTTTGTTCATTGAGTCGCTTTTGTTCCAATGTTTTTAAACTTTTACCATGAAGACCTAAGTCACTTCAGCCGTTTAAGCGTGAAGAGTGGCAAACATCCGTCCATCCATCCTCACAAAACTTCGCGTTTATTGTAGCTGTACGGTTTACGTACATTAATATTACTCATAATGCTGACTAGGCCAATCGACCGATTCATTTGTCATAACATTATAGCGCTATTTCAGTGTGCACTTTACCAACACGCGTAACAGACGTATGTAAGAATCACCAAACTTTACGGTGTACTGAACCTGGAATCAATAAACTTTTGGTTTACTGTGTGCAGATAATTACATGTTGGTTACACTCAACTACCTAACACTACAACTACAACACACAAACAAGTACATACAAACAAGTATAGTGTATAGTTCAATACAAACAACTGGACTGTACATTAAATGGTCCTTCGAGCCGGATACTTAGTGATTTCTGTGTCTCTTGAACTGTGATAACGAATCGGTTTGGCTGGCCTCCCAGAAGCGGGTTTCACCGGTCCAAATTGAGAGTCGAGTGTCACTTCGATGACTGCAGAGACATTGAGTATCAAGGACCTTCAAGATTCGACGAAACTCGCGAACTAAGACGGGTAACGAAGAAACCTTGAAGAAGGAGACAACTGGAGCTATACAGTCGTCTTCATATACCAGACACAACTATTCTGGAGACTCCAACGCAACCGAACTACTGCCTTCTACTCTATACTTCTGCTACTTAAGGTACTTACTTACTTACCTAAACTTCGCCTTAAAACTACTTACTTAACATGGAACTACTTACCAAACAAGTCGGCATCTTTGAGGACATCAAAACGTTATGCACCAACTATAAAAAGGATAGCATAACTAGAAAAAATGTGGATTACCTGGAAAAGCGTTTGAAAAACTTAGAGGAACTATGGGGAGCCTTCGATGAGCAGCATAAAATCCTTTTGGAAACCATAGACACTAAAAACATCGGATACTTCAAAAATGATGTTTATGAAAAAACTAAGAACATGTACACTAAACGTTCAATAGTCCATCAGCACCATAAAGGCTACTTTAGCTCGAATATACAAGCGCGACACAGTCAATGAGGGTGCGTGTGCGTGTATGAGTGATGTCTCAACATTCCACAGATAACACACACTAATAAACTGTCGCCACACTACGCGAAATAGCATGATATTTCTGTTGCATTTAGAATACGCGTCTGTTCTTACCATAGCATTGCTAAAATTCGCATCAATCTAATATGTGTTGGTAGCTGTTTAGGCTAAGCAACAGCTTCACGATCAATAAGGTCTGAGTTCGTATCTTAATTACTTCTTGGCTGTTTTTTTGTTTCTTTGAAACCATAATAATGAAAAGTAAAAACTTGTTAGGTTTATGCTTATTAATAATGAATCATGCTTATTATTTATTTTTATACGAAGAAAATGTTAGTTATTGTATTAAGTTTTAACTATTTATGTGATTTTTAATTTACTTTTTTGGTGTTGGAAGGTGGAAATAAAAAAGTCGTGCTTAATAATAACAATAAAGGTTTATTCGTTTTATTTATTTATTTAATTAACTGACAAGAATTGTGACGTTACATTCCTACTTAGATAAAAGAAATTCACTTGTAACCGTTCATAAGATTTTTTGTGTTTACCCACGTCATATCAATATAACAAGAAAAGAATATTCTAATAACACAAATATGATTGTTAATACCCACTTATTATAGGTAATCGATATTTAGCAGTTTATTGAAAACAAATATAATTATTTCTTTATATTGATTTAGACCCTTTTTAACTTTACGAAATGTGTGAACAAAGCGAACAAGATAAAGAATATTATGCTTATCAAGTAAAAACTTACAAAAAGTCATAGTCTGGATGAGATTCGATCTCACGACTCCTCGATTCAAGCACCTATCTGCAGGCGTTTAGCCGATAGGCCAACTTGACTTATTTTATAATGTTGAAATTATGAACTACAAGCATTTGTCGACGGCAATGATGATACATGTGACTGTTCTCGAAAATAGAAGGTCGTAAGTCAAACTTAACTTGAAGCGAATGTTTTTTGAGAATGTCTATCCACTTATGGACGCCACTGTACGAGTCAACTAAGAAGCATATTATGGATCTATTGACCTTCCAAAAGAGACAACAACAACAAAACTTAAATTTCGATCTAACTGGGTTAATGGATGAAGAAACTGAAGAAGACATCAAAAAGCTCATCACGCAACAGGAACGTAACTTTAAAGCTTTAACTAAGGCTATGTCAAAGATAAACATTGACTTCATAACTGAAAAGTGGGAGTTCGAAGAGCATCTAGCAACCTTAAAATCAAAATGGCAATCCATCGACAAGATACACTGGGAACTAGAAGATGAGCTAAAGGTGTCTAGTCTGAAAGAAGATTATAATGAAAAGTACGAAGCCATTGAACAAAAATACGATAACATGAAAAGAGATCTAAACAGCAAAATTTGGTCCAATATCCATTACCAACAATCAACACCCAAAATTGAAATCCCTGAGTTTACTGGCAAATATGTTCATTGGATTACTTTCAAAGATATTTTCCTTGAAACCATACACAACAACCCAAGTATTCCCAAAGCGCAAAAAATGCAGCACTTGAAGACAAAACTAAAAGGTGAAGCAGAACGCCTCGTCCATCACCTGTCAATCAGTGCCAATAACTACGATTCCTGTTGGGAAATACTATCTCATCGGTATGACAATCGCCGCCTTCAGTTCACCTCGTTCATGAGCACTATGCAACACTTACCCACCATTCAGCAACCCAACGCCAACAACCTGAAAAGAATGCATGACGTGATAACGGAGTGTCTAAATGGCCTCGGCAACATGGGGGTTGAAGTGAGTAGTTGGGGCCCGATAATTGTTTACATGATGACGCAAAAATTGGATTCTACGCAAAAGGTGGCAATTAACGGAAAACATGTTTCATCAGTTCTGGAAGCACTGGTCCTCTGACTACTTAACATCATTACAAGCTCGCAGTAAATGGCAGAAACCTACTCCTAACATCAAAACGGGTGATATTGTCCTGATTAAGGAAAACAACCTTCCACCAGGAAAGTGGGCCCTCGGACGTGTAACCGAAGTACATCCTGGTAGCGACGGACACGTGCGAGTCGCAACGTTAAAAACGCAAGGTGGCATATTGAAGCGACCTATTACGAAACTGTCACTGCTGCCAATCGAAACTTTGCAATAACTAAGCAAATAAATTATAAATAAATAATAAATAAATAAATATCTTGGGACAACTCACACACGGCCATCTGATCCCAAGCTAAGCAGAGCTTGTGTTATGGTAACCAGACAACTGATATACATACTTATATAATTTATAAATACATACATATTATAGATAAATTACACCCAGACACAGAACCAACAATTATGCTCATCACACAAAGTTTGTCCTGCGTGGGAATCGAACCCACTACCTCCGGCTTTGCAGTCAGGGTCACTAACCACTAGACCAACGAGGCAGTCGAATTAAAGTAACAAGCCACTGTAAATTCACTAGCTTATCGAAACTGAGGCATACCACACGGAAACTACTTCTTGACTTCTCGACAATGTCAATAACTTTACTACTGTTAACCACTTTAGTGGTCACAACATACGGCAGTGTCACGCCACAAGAAACGTCTAGTGTTCAAATTACAACTCTGGGAAGCAACCGCCCTATATACTACGATACCATTGGAAAAGTACAACTAATTCACGATGAATGGAGACTGCTGATGTATTACAATTTATCTACGTACTGGAGTGGAGTTCAAAAATTCGAAAACTACTTACAAGACATTTCGTACCTGTGCAAAAGTTTGGAACCAAAATATTGTGAAACTACCATTCGTCAACTATCACACGAACTGGAACTTCTGCAATATTACAACAACATACTACTGGCCCCACACAAGCATCTGTTGGGTCGCAACAAACGAGGACTGATCGACGGTGTCGGATATGTAGCGAACAGTCTGTTCGGTACCCTGGACCAGAGATTTGCAGATCAATATCAGAAAGATATTCAGAACGTACAGAAGAATGAAGATTACCTCCTACAACTCGTACAGAATCAGACATCTATAGTCCAAATCGAAAATGAACTATTGAAGAAAAACGAAGACAATATTGGTCAACAGTTTACACTTATCAACAACTTTATGAACGACACTGACGTGAGATTAGCGAAGATCGAAACGGGAATCGAGATAGCTATGGCTACGAGCTTTTTTACTTCCGCTTCGCTCGCTGCACATTTATTGTTGAAAAACTTGAAAAACATTCAAGAGACTTTTTTCAACACACTACTTGATACCTACAAAGGACGAATGGATGTTCATCTGCTCACTCCAGTCAACTTAATTCAACAGCTGACCATCATCTCAGGAAGGCTACCAAAAACATTGACGTTACCGGTAGATAATATTCAAGACGAGATAAAGGACATCTACAAACTAATATACGTGAAGGCTCGTGTAACCGACAGTTACTTCCTGTACGAGCTTCACATTCCGTTGGCTAGCGACGAAGATTTTGCGATATACCAGATTATACCACTGCCCATGAAGGATCCACAGAAGGAAGACGAAGCGACAGTTGTTCCTGTCACGTTCAAGTACATCGCAGTGAATATGGAGAAAAATACTTATATCAGATTAGACGATAAACAATTAAATCGCTGCACTCAGCGACGAACGGATAATCTTATCTGCATTATGAACTTGCCTATCTTCAGTTTACAAAACGAAAACGCACCATGCGAAGCCAAACTACTAGGCCATCAAACAACCTTGCCATGCATTACGGAGAATACGAAATGTAAAACTGCCTGGATTAAATTACATAATACGAACACATGGCTAGTGACGTGCTGCAACTCATGCACAATACGTACTGTGTGCGACGGTGACGTCAGATCAGATGTCATCAATACGTCGTCTATAGTGTCGCTGAAACAAGGATGTCTACTTCAAACGAGGGATTTGAAGATACACTCTCACAACAACTACAACAGTAATGCCAGATTGGACTACGACATTCAGATTCCTACTCTGGACAAAACAATAAATAGCATCGTGAATACTCACTCGACGCCTTTACTGAAAATAGACCACAACGACGGCATTGCAGTAGTGGAAGAACGACTACGGTACTTGCAAAGTAGAGAAAAGCTTCCAGCGGTACTGACGACTCACGATATTCATCATTACGTGATTTCTTACTTGCTACTGGCTGTAACTGGATCTGCAATAATTGCATGGATAGCTAAAAAACGAGGTTGTTGTACGAAGAAAACATATGATACAAATCAAGTCACACGAAACACAATCGAAACCGTTGAAATGCAGGCCAGTAAACCTACGACTAGGATGAACAAGCTGTTCAGGTCAAGCTCACTACTGGAGCGCCCGCATCCGAAAAGGGCAAGTGACGAAACAGGGTGGAAGAGCAACGGCAACCATCCACGTGCGAAGACTAGTCTGGATTCTGCGGCCTTATCTAACGATATCGAATTTCATTTTTAAGAACACATATTGTTTATACTTATACTTTTACATTTTATTACTTATGTTATTAATTTCTTGCTTTGTACTGGTGATTCTTACATGATCATACTTTCCTATCCCTTCGCTCGGGTTAGGAATATGTACGGTTTACGTACATTAATATTACTCATAATGCTGACTAGGCCAATCGACCGATTCATTTGTCATAACATTATAGCGCTATTTCAGTGTGCACTTTACCAACACGCGTAACAGACGTATGTAAGAATCACCAAACTTTACGGTGTACTGAACCTGGAATCAATAAACTTTTGGTTTACTGTGTGCAGATAATTACATGTTGGTTACACTCAACTACCTAACACTACAACTACAACACACAAACAAGTACAAACAAACAAGTATAGTGTATAGTTCAATACAAACAACTGGACTGTACAGTAGCAGAAGGATTACCTTTTGAACTCCTCCTGTGCTGCTAATTCGGCTGCTTCCTTAGCTAGTTTTCTCTTCTCAGCTCTTCTGTATTTTGCATCTACTTCGGCAGCTTTCCTCCTATCGTATTCACCGGAAACCAAATCTTCCAGCATTACCAAACCTATTAAATAAAAATTATATGTTTTATTAAATCATACAAACAATAATGAGCATTGATTTATTTTTCTTCTAAACTAATATTATTAAAAGAAAAGATGTATTTTTGATTTTAATACATGAACTAAAAAACTGCTTAACCGATTTTTACCAATGGAAAGCTACATTATCAGCGAGTAACAAAGGCAAAATTTTATTTAAAAAAAATAAGGATCCCTATGTCGTAGGCAAAAGCTAGCATATATTTTTATGATCTCATCTGTATTCTACGAAAGGGTTGCCATTAAAAGTATTAAGTATTTAGAACCACAATGAACACCACAATACGGCCGACGTATACAAAACAGTAAACAATTTCGTTGAACTATAAGATCCATTGCGCAGCCAAACAGCTATCTTTAGACCGCCAAGATACGTCGGCCGTACTCACAGATATAGCTATCTATATCTGTGGCCGTACTGTACTCTATCACATGGCAAAAATGTTGTGCTGAACCTAGGATTTACCAGTTGGTAAGCAGTATGCAAAAACAAGTAAAAGTACGAAAAGTAATTAGTAGGTACCATTTTTTTTCGGTCATTATATAAAGCACTTTTTTTGTATTTTATTCATCATCATTTTAAAACATGTTACTCAGCAAATAAAATTAAATGAATAGGTATAATAAACGTTTATTTATCATATTTCATTAATTAGCATAGGTATTCACAAAATATTTAGCCATAAAAACATACAAAACTCGCATCAATTTTAATTTTATTTTCATCGGATTTTAAGTCACAAATAAAAGAAAAACTCCTTCTCTATGCATAAAAAAATCATTCTGCTCTCTGCACACCCCTCCGGGGAACACGCGTGATATTAAGATAATCATGTTACCATCACGCGCATGCACAAATCTCAAATTCGCGAAAAAAACTTAAGTTTTAATTTGTTATTTTAAGTGTAAAATGTACACTAGCTTTTAATTAAATCTGATATGCTTTCAAGCTGTACAAGTTTTATTAAAATCGGTTCAGTGGTTTACGAGTCTAGATGCAATGATGTTATACGCGTCATTGAGTCCAACTCGCACTTGACCGACTTTTTGAGGGTTGGATCCGCGCCTGGCTACCCTCACCTTTCTGCAGCTTATTCTTGTTCTTCTCATCCTCAATTGCTTTCAGTCTCTCCTGCTCCTTCTCGGCCCAGGACTTGATCGGAGGGAACTGCATCTCCCCGCTAGGACTCAGAGGGCCGAACAACTGTGGCGGGATCCTCTTCTTCGGCGGCATGTTGACCAGTCGTATTGTTTTAGTGGTGGAAGTGTGGCAGTTGCCTGTGAAGGGAGAAATCTAGTTTATTATTAGGCCAAAGATGTAGCTTTGTGTATCTTAATGCTATAAAGCTACCGCCTTATTATAAAACAAAGTCTTTGCTTTAACCAGGTTTAAACCTTCGAGCCAGTTTTTGAATTCCGAACTTTCTATAGATAAAGTTTGTAATACAAAAATTGGCTCTATGGTTTAAACCTGGTTTAAGCAAAGACTTCGTTTTATAATAAGGCCTAAAGAGTTTTTTTATTTGTTTGTTTTTCGTCGACTGCGGGCGAACATTCAACACGGCAAGACTACACAGTTTGTGTGTTCGCCTAGAAAAACACATAAGGTTGTGTGTGCGCCGCACTTGCGTTTTTAGTAGAGTCACAAGGGGTGTGTTATCCCGCAGTCAACTGGTAAAACGCCCTACTGGAACTACCAGTCGGATTGTACAAATTATTCTGTATATGATAGCTACATTCAAGAAATAGTATAGGCTATATGTATAACATCTCGGGGCTGCGGGACGTTGGGGCTGCGGGACGTCTTAACAGGATACCGTGGCCCCGGAACGCAAAGGGCAACAGAAGGAACAGGGTGGTTTTTTAGTCAGTAAAAGTCTGACAGTCCCTTCCGCCCCACTCAGAGCGGAGGGACTCATTTGACGATTTTTACCACCTCAAAAAAAAAAGTATAACATCACGCTATCACCCATGAAAGCGAAGTAGCAACCAAAAACGTAACGTTTCATTTATTTCATATCATTTAAATTGGGAAGGGATAAAATTAATTTCATTGACACGTCATGCTTGACAAGATCAAAAACGTTGTGTGTTCTAGATAAGTCAAAGTCAACACGTTTATTGCGAACTCGTCGCCGCTCTTGCACGTCGCGCGTACACCTTTTCGTACACGATTCACCGCTGCGTCGCGATGCGTCGCTCTACGCCTCGTGATGCCTCGCGGCGTAGAGCGACGCATCGCAACGTAGTGCTGCGTGGTGTAACGTATTCTAAATTCTCACAATGAAATGTGTATCTTTTCGTGTAGAAAATAAAGTTATATTTTGAGTCGCTCTTTTAAAGTGTGCACGCAGCGTCGCGTCGCGTCGCGTCTCGGTGTGAACTGACGCTTAGTGTACAATGTTGATGTTATGTTATGTTTATGCTAAAAATAATAATATAATGTTATGATAATAATTACCGATAGAATCTGAAGGCCCGGTGTGCCTGTAGGAGTCGCGATGTGGTACCCCCTTCGTCCAAGCCTTTCTCTGCATCAGCGGTATAAATTCACTGCACAAGCGGTCGCTTTCACCTGCAATTCAACCATTTAAAGCTCTTTGTCTTTATCAATAAATTTTATTATTATAACACAAAATATTAGAAAATATGTTTCAAAGAATTATTATGGGTAGCAAAAAGAAATACTGTTTTACTATTTTCGTTTTTTTTTGTAAATTATTTTAATATCATGCTGTTGGCTAGTGAGGCTAGGCACTACTGACCGCCGCCTGCTGAGGTTTTAGCATATTTCTCCCTCTTTCTTGTGATGATCATCCATAATAATTTATTTAAAATTCAGCTCAGCCAAATTATAAGCATAAAATAAAGAATAGCGTAAAGGAATGAATTTTTGTTACACTTACATTAAATAATAAACCTTTTATTCAGAAACGCAAAATGCACACTGGCGTTCTTATAATGCAAATAAATATTACTCTAGCGTCGATATGTGAGCAAATTTGCATTTTATAACGCTCACAATAAAGTGAGTTTTTCTAAATCAGCGGACCGCTTAGAATGCTCTGCGTATTTGGTATGTGGTATGGTCGCTACAATATTTATTTATTTATGAATCTATAGAAGATAATTGAACAAATTAAAAAATCATAATTTTTTAAATAAGTAAGTACTATTACTATTGTAGTAGCGCTACGCTACGAGTTCCGGGCTGAATATGTATGGCTGTTAGTATAAATAAAAGCACTTCGCGTTTTGATCACACCTCAGCTATTTTTGTTTAGTTCTCCCTAAAGTGGTGGCCAACAAACTCCCCTCAGCAAAAAGCCGGCCCCTTTACTAGTTTTTTTTTCTAATTGTAAACCCGTCTACTTAGTTTCACAATTTAACAACAGATGTCGCTGTGCGCTTACGTCACGTTTCTGAATCGCGGTGTTAAGATTCTCCGGCGTTTGGTTGGGTGTCTCGCACCGAGCGTGTTCGGTATCTCTGGTTTCCCTTCAAAACGCATAAATCTTTCGCCTTTTACTAAAGATTTCCGTGGAGGGGAACACTCAAATGAGTCTATAGCATTTTTGAAATACTCTGCTTCGGCGGAGTTTATAATACTTGTCATTTTGTCAATAATTTAGTCAAAATAAGCCAAAGCCGCTGGCTACCATGATTTGCAACAATAATGGATAAAAAAATAGTCATAATTATTGTCTTATTGTATCTTTCTTTACCTGTTATAGTATATTTACTCAAGTCCCACGTAATGAGACACAATTGGTTTTTTTATTGTTCTGACTTACCGGTGTAAGTCAGCCAGGGCTTGACCGGATATTTATGTATATTTTTTAGGTATATAGTCTTCACGAGTAATTATATAATATATACATAAGTATTGTAAAAAGTTAAAAACATAACATAACATCACGCCTGTAATCCCCGAAAGGTTAGGCAGAGGTGTACCCATTAGTACACCCACATTTCGCCAGTTATGTTTAAGTCCCATGTAATAGGGGGCGAGCCTATTGCCATCAACCGGGCACATATCCAGACTCCAAGGCAGCTACTGAGAAATTCCTGATGGAAAAACCCAATAACACTTTGCCTGACCTGGGAATCGAACCCAAGACCTCATGCTCAGCAGTCGCGATTGCGACCAACGAGGCAGTCAAAGTTAAAAACATTAAACATTTATTTTAAAAGAGTATAAGTATATTGAGTTTCTTGCCCATTCTTCTCCATATTATGAAACTTCATTTTCGTAGGGATTACGAATTATAATAGGTATCCGTTACCAATTTATTTCTTCTTGTAAATGGTGCCAAAGGTGCCTTTTAAAAGTCGTAACTTTTAAATTCAAATGAACTTTTGAATTTATTGACTTTTGATTTGAAATTTGGCTTTAGATTTCGGATCTGGATAAATGGCTTAATCCCAGCAAGGTTCTTGGTCCACCCGAGAATAAAATCCAAAAAATTGCACTCCGGGAGTGCCGGCAGAAGTGAAAACTTGATTATTAACGTTGAGCATGTTTGATATTTTGGAATGGTTAGGGAATAATTTTGCACCAATTGCTTTATCAGTATAAAAGTACTATCATTTATGTGGTAGAATACAATATTCATTTATTGCGCTATCGTACACAAACATGACAATTTATATTACATTAAAAATTTAACTTTAAAACTATTACAACCCAAGACCCAAGATTTTATACCCATTACAGAAAAAGTGCTCAACGCCGCTAAAGAAGTTTTCACTTCAAAAAAAACTTAATAATTATCATCTTGCTTTCTACATACATAAAATTGGTAGCCTATTTTAAAAATTTTAATCATGATTTTTGAAGTGAAAACTTCTTTAGCGGCGTTGAGCACTTTTTCTGTAATGGGTATAAAATCTTAAACTCGCGTCAGGACACGTGACCTGATCGAAAAAGCGTAAGACGGATGGAGAGTAGACAGCTATCCCCTCTCTACGGCGCGGCGAAAATGTATGCCTGGGCCTACTGTTTCGTTTAGACGGCGCAGGGCGCTTGCGCGAATGATAATTGTAATAGTTTTAAAGTTAAATTTTTAATGTAATATAAATTGTCATGTTTGTGTACGATAGCGCAATAAATGAATATTGTATTCTACCACATAAATGATAATACTTTTATACTGATAAAGCAATTGGTGCAAAATTATTCCCTAACCATTCCAAAATATCAAACATGCTCAACGTTAATAATCAAGTTTTCACTTCTGCCGGCACTCCCGGAGTGCAACCCGTTTTTTTTTTTCTAGCATACCCTCAGCTGTTACCTTTCAAACAAAAATATTGACTGTAGTGTCAGTCAATTATTACAGGATTATGTCCGTATTACCGATTAATAGAATGAAGCTCAAGCTTCTCTAGTCTTATCTATATTCTCAGAAGACAAACATCCACATTTTGCAAGTTATGTAATAGGGTGCATGACTAACATAAATATAATAAATATTACGCATAGAATAGACCGAACTTGTGTCCAGTTGACATTGTGTAACAGGTTATCGCCCCTTTAAACAAATTTAGTTCAAACATTTGTTAGTAGATGTCGCTGTGCTCTCGCGCCGCGTTTCTGAATCGCGGTGTTAAGATTCTCCGGCGTTTGGTTGGGTGTCTCGCACCGAGCGAAGTTCGGTATCTCTGGTTTCCCTTCAAAACGCATAAATCTTTCGCCTTTTACTAAAGATTTCCGTGGAGGGGAACACTCAAATGAGTCTATTGCATTTTTGAAATACTCTGCTTCGGCGGAGTTTATAATACATTATCAAAACATTGATTCTAATTATAAGTTAGAAATCAACACGCCTAGGTATATTCTCAGCAATTAATCAATTATGTGCCAACTAGTGCCTTATTTCATATATTTGAATAGTTATTAATTCCTGAAGAATAAGAACTTGATCTGTCTGTCAGTCAAGTTTTACATTAAATGATATTATAATTCATTCCAATTAAAATAATTGTAATACCAATACTAAATAAATTGACTATAGAAGAATTGGTATATGTACAAACTCTGGTTTTTTGTACTTTTGCATGACTGTTGCTAAAAAACAAGTCTTGTATCTAGCTCAATATACAAAGAATAAACCTAAATAATGTAGATTGAACCCCCAGTAGAAACCTCGCCAATTTATTGGTATACCTACATTGTTACACCAATACATAAAAAAAGTACCTACAAGTTTCAAAGATTTAGACTATGTGTACAATATTATGCGATAAACACAGAGAACAAAAATGATATTGAACTAAAATAAAGAGACAAAAACTAATACAATATCAGTACCATACACCTGCGCCCACCGAAAAAACTGTAGGAGTCTAATTATTACTCGTGTTTTATCCATATTCAACAATGACCACTAACCGTCAGGGTACATATTCATGACAGCTTTTACGAGTACGCTGTCCTCGTCCATCTCATGATCGTATCCGGCGCGCGGCATACTCTGCAAGGTGATGCCGCCGGAGTCCTTCGCTATGAACCGGGACGGACACGGCTTGGCATCCGGCGGGGGCGCACGGCGCTTCTTCTTACGGCTACTTTCACCGCTCGCCATTGTAATCTGGGAATTTGAATATGTGTGTAAATAAGGTCTAGTCAAGGGTTTTAGGTTAGCGCCGCTGCAAATGTTAGATGTGCCGTGGGTTAGGACGAACCTACTTATGTTTGCCGCTTTGTCCAGGGCTGTATATTATAAATAATATGCTTTCGAAAGATATTTTTAAAAGCCTGCAGAAATTTGGTGCCTGGAGCGCAAAGATACATTGAAGTTATTATTCCTTCCGTATACCGTATACACCGTTATTTTTCCTTCTATTGTTGAATTTTATATTTAAGTACCTAGGATACTTCATGATATAGTTTATTAGGTGCGAAGGTTTAACATCGTCTTGGAATAGTTTGTAAGATTTTGTACTTATTATAATAAATAAATGAATAAAAAAGTTGTAGATTAAAGTTCTTTAATTATGCTCCTTAAATCAGAAAAAAAAACGATCAAAAAACCGTTGTTATTATGAAATATTGTTGAAATAACTGCATTTTGCTGATAAGGCTTTTTTGTAAATGTTTAATAATCTACATTGCTTTATATAATGGAGAGATAAAATAATGGAGCTGAACTAACATTACTGAATGCAGTATCATAATCATATTAGCCGAACGACGCGACGTCCACTGCTGGTAACAGGCCTTACCTAAAGATAGCCGTAATTACCACTCCACAATGGAATGATATCAGTATTTTAAAATAGGGCTACTGTATTTTATTTATTTATATGCAATTATGTGGTCAAACTGCTTTCTAATCAAACAACATATTACGCTGAGTGTTAGGAGTTTGATATATCGAATATGCTGCGATATATCAGAGATAAACAGCAAAGCACTTTCGTCGATTTGACTCGTTGGCTTGTGCATTCATGCATATATACACATCAAAAAAGTCTAGGGATCAACATCCCTAACAAATGTTAGGGATGTTGATCCCTAGACTTTTTTGATGTGTGTAATTTTCGCGCAGTTTCGTCTACAAAAGTAAGTTACAGTAATACAATATACAGTAATAAGAAGCTTTTTCCTCCAGTAACAATGATCACTTACCGTTTAACTAAACTCACATGTATCACTATAAGTATTTATAACAATAAAAATAAATTATTTGATAAAATAATTACGTAGTTTGTGTCTTTGCGACTTTATAAAAAACGTTTCTATGGACGCGTCGCCATAGCAACTTCATTTTGTTTTAATATTTTGACGTGATCGTGAGTGATGTCTTTCAGCCAGTATTTTTTAGTAATTACTTTTTATTCCCATGAATCTATACTTTTTTTGGATAATAAAGCTGAAAAGATATTTTGTTTGTTCGTTGAAAACGCGCTAATCTCTGGAACTACCAGACGGATTGCAAAATTATTTTGTATATAATAGCCAGATTCATCTTTACTTCTTTACTAATATTATAAAGAGGTAACATTTGTTTGTAAGTTTGTATGGTAATCTCCGGAAGTAATGAACCGATTTTGAAAATTGTTTCACAAATTGGAAGCTACGTTATTACTGAGTGCTATAGGTATATTTTATTACCAAAAAATTAGGGATCCGTAAGAAAAATCACGCGAACGAAGTCGCGGGGAGAGTGCTAGTAAGGAATAAGTATAGGCTATATAACATCACGCTATGCTACTCACGGGAACAGAGCAGTAACCAGACATAACACGGGTGAAAATAAACCAGGCGTACAACGTCACAGGTAGAATAGCAGCCAGTCTATTTAAAACAGACTTAAAAAAACTGTATTCTTAATTTGTTTGAGGGTTTTTTATAACTCCGGTATTTGTGCGCTGCCGCCAATTGGGAGTCGATCGCCGACCTTTATCTCATCAATCACACCTTGATTCTATAAAATAACAGTTTGATGACGTCACTGTCCTAACAATTACATCTTGGTTTTGAACACGAGGCCAAAATGCGAATAAGTCAAAACTACAAGCATAATACAGGGGTATTAAGCTTACAGAAATAAGACTCGCAATGAGCTAAGCCAAATAGCGGTATCTTATTTTATATATTTAATTCCTTATAATAAGAATGAGATAGAACATAACATCACGCCTTAAATCCCCGAGGGGTTAGGCAGAGGTGTACCCATTAGTAGACCCACATTTCGCCAAATAAAGAGATATAAAAAGATCAATAAAAGTAAAGAAAACTATATTGACGTAATTTCAATTTTCTCGAAACTAACTATCCCTGCGATATCGCTTTTGCATTTAGCACGGCAGAATAGTTATAAAGGAATGTTCGGAAATAATGTCTTTACACGATGGCAGTGCCAATGTTGATTTATGATGTCACAATATTTTTTTTATCGTTTAGCATAATTATTATAGTTTACTGTTGACTACGAAGGCGACCTTTCACTCACGACAGCTTAACTACCGATACGAATACCGACCAGTAGGATAAGACGATTAGATAATGTATTTATGTGGGCCGATCCCGGCGGCACTGCAATGCCGGGCCGACCCGTGACGGGAGTGGAGCGAGCCCCGAACATCCCGTCAGCGGCGTCAGCTTACAAAAATCAGTTTAATATACTGGTCCCTCAGTGAGGGAACTTTCAGATATTAAGCTGAAAAGAACAGATACTACACTTTGATCTTAGCCAGAGGCCGAGAAGCGATACCGCAGAATTGAAAACCGGGGAGGGTCATTCTATCGCGGAGAATCTTAACACCGCGATTCAGCGGGACTGCGTCACGGCACAACGCCATCTATCGAGCAATAGTGTAAACTCGGTTACCAACTTGAAAACAGTCATGGTGTTGCAGAAAACAGTTTTTTTTTTACTTTTTGCAAAAGCTGCATGCTGTTTATTATCTATAAATAATAACTACATAATACTTTTATTATAATAAATCTGAGGTTTTTTTGTTTGTGTGAACGCGCTAATCTCTGGAACTATTAGTCGGACTGGAAAAAATATTTTTGTAATAATCTGATATCCAGATTAATGAGGAATAGTATAGCCTTTAAAACATCACGCTACAATTCACAGGATCGGAGCAATAACGCGGGTGAATAAAACCGCGCGGACGAAGTCGCGGGCAGAAGCTAGTGCCGATTTATATGCCCAAAATACCACGAGACACTGACCCCAGTGTCTTGGGGCTTTTATATACGAACAATAAAAAATTAAACAACAAGTTTAAATACATTTTATTTTATTACAAATAATTTTAATTGGAACTTTACATAATCTCCATAATATTACAAATCTTATAGACTACAGGCCCATGGCCAAAAATGGTGGGTCATATGAACCACCAGGTAACGTATATAGGACGATATAAGAGCATAAAATAATAAGATTCAGCACTATGCCGTCACTTGTAAGCTGTCCAACTGAGTGCTGATGAGAATTGAAAAGTGCAGGTAGAGTGAGTACATTTTGGTCATATATTTTTGTACGGCATTTTTACCATCGATAGATCCATGAAAAATAATAAGAAAGCGCGCAGTGCCGTACAAAAATGTTGGGCCACAAAGTCGGTATTTTTTTTGATTTTCTGACAATTTCCAGGGTAAAGGACATCAACCGTTTTGTATGGCGTTTGGGCTTGAACATGAACATAAAAATATTGTACTATTTTTGATTTTATTGAGTGGCTTACAGTACATAGAAAACATATATATAGGAAGTTTTGTATCAAATTGATTAATATAATAATTAAAAAAAAACTTTAACACTTTAAAATCAATGATTTATTTGTAAAATTATTTACTTTCGTAAGTTAATAAAACGTGCACTAAGCTGCATTTCCAAAAGATTAATAATGTGTCTTCTCCTGTGAGTGATTTCAACACCACAATTTATAGATTTACTAGGCAAAATCGGAAAGTCCATGTTGTTCATGCGCGGGTCGTCGTGTGTGTTCATGTCGGATTCATTATCCGAAGAAATGCCAGGGTAAACGTTTAAAGCGGTTACTGAGTCCAAGAGTGAGCCGGGGTCGTTAGGTAAAAAATCATCAGAATCCATTTTGAATAGCGCAAGTCGTCAAAAATATCCAAAGTCGAAATAATATTCACAATAATATTCGAACAAGGGCACGAACCTTAGACTATGGAATAAAGAGGACTGGGCATATACATCCTTATGACAGTATTCGCTGCGGCCGGTCGCCATTTATTGTCATAGCCAACAACAAGTACATCAGCTGTCATCGCGACTTGTTTGTTTCAGTGTTTTAAAGAAAATTTTGTATTAATAAGCGAAAATTGTGCTTGTTTATAGTGTAAGAACTTGCATAATACTGCGTCTATTATGGGTAGGTGCAGTGTGTCAGGCTGCCGCATGAAAGGCAACAAAAAACATCCCATTATAACGTTGCACAGGTTAGTAACCTAATTCATTCAAAATATCTTGTTTTTTCTATTATTTTGAAAGATTTTGCTATTTGTAAGGAAGTTTATAAAGACAAACTTCCTTTTCTGTAATCATTTACTGTTTTACTATTAAAATTAATGATTTTTAAGAAAATCATTCGTCAATCATAAATAGAGTTTCGGTTACACATTTTCAGTATATCGATATCGACAGGTGAATAATAATTAAACATGATTTCTTTTTTTATGATTTTAGATTGCCAGCATGTAAAGAAAGAAGAGAACAGTGGCTGGATATACTTGGGATTGAAAATTTAAATACTTCAACGAAACATATTTTTATTTGTTCCCTGCATTTTGAAGAGAAAAATTTCAACCGAACTTTAAATGTAACAAGACTGCGCGATGATGCTTTGCCTTCAAGTGAGTTGATGGTAAGTATGTTATAAATTGTAATTTGACAAGATAGGTATGTTTATAGTGTTTACCTACTTACTTACTGACAAGTAACCGAACTATACCAGTTGATGGAGAGAGAGATGGGATGAGAAGCATGTCAGCAGCTGGAAGCTGAAATACTGGTATAAAGTTTCAGATTTAAATACACATCAGTCAGAATAAATAGATAAATGTTTTTTTCTGAAAACTATAAAACATTCTTAAAATTCTCGAGCAGACTGAATCAAAACCCAATATAAGTTGAATGATTTTGACTTTCAGGTTATAAAATGTTGTACCAATTTTAAAATGCAAGCAAAACAAATGTGTGTGTGTTAGTGATTAAATTGGCAATGTAAATATTATTAAACATTTATTGTTATTCTTTGTTTAGTTACCAGCGCAATTTGATGAGTGTGAGCAACAACAATCGGTTTCTCACAGGGTGTTGGAAGAGAAACCTGTCTGTAGCACTTCTAACTATGCAAATGTAAGTGTAAAATTTTTCATAATAATTACATTATTATATGAACGAAACAAATCAGGCCAAACTCGATGGGGTTGCATCGTTTCGATAAAATTCTCGAGCAGACTGAATCAAAACCTAATATAAGTTGAATGATTTTAACTTTCAGGTTATAAAATGTTGTACCAATTTTAAAATGCAAGCAAAACAAATGTGTGTGTGTTAGTGATTAAATTGGCAATGTAAATATTATTAAACATTTATTGTTATTCTTTGTTTAGTTACCAGCGCAATTTGATGAGTGTGAGCAACAACAATCTGTTTCTCACAGGGTGTTGGAAGAGAAACCTGTCTGTAGCACTTCTAACTATGCAAATGTAAGTGTAAAATTTTTCATAATAATTACATTATTATATGAACGAAACAAATCAGGCCAAACTCGATGGGGTTGCATCGTTTCGATAAAATTCTCGAGCAGACTGAATCAAAACCTAATATAAGTTGAATGATTTTAACTTTCAGGTTATAAAATGTTGTACCAATTTTAAAATGCAAGCAAAACAAATGTGTGTGTGTTAGTGATTAAATTGGCAATGTAAATATTATTAAACATTTATTGTTATTCTTTGTTTAGTTACCAGCGCAATTTGATGAGTGTGAGCAACAACAATCGGTTTCTCACAGGGTGTTGGAAGAGAAACCTGTCTGTAGCACTTCTAACTATGCAAATGTAAGTGTAAAATTTTTCATAATAATTACATTATTATATGAACGAAACAAATCAGGCCAAACTCGATGGGGTTGCATCGTTTCGATAAAATTCTCGAGCAGACTGAATCAAAACCTAATATAAGTTGAATGATTTTAACTTTCAGGTTATAAAATGTTGTACCAATTTTAAAATGCAAGCAAAACAAATGTGTGTGTGTTAGTGATTAAATTGGCAATGTAAATATTATTAAACATTTATTGTTATTCTTTGTTTAGTTACCAGCGCAATTTGATGAGTGTGAGCAACAACAATCGGTTTCTCACAGGGTGTTGGAAGAGAAACCTGTCTGTAGCACTTCTAACTATGCAAATGTAAGTGTAATATTTCATAATAATTACATTATTATATGAACGAAACAAATCAGGCCAAACTCGATGGGGTTGCATCGTTTCGATAAAATTCTCGAGCAGACTGAATCAAAACCTAATATAAGTTGAATGATTTTAACTTTCAGGTTATAAAATGTTGTACCAATTTTAAAATGCAAGCAAAACAAATGTGTGTGTGTTAGTGATTAAATTGGCAATGTAAATATTATTAAACATTTATTGTTATTCTTTGTTTAGTTACCAGCGCAATTTGATGAGTGTGAGCAACAACAATCGGTTTCTCACAGGGTGTTGGAAGAGAAACCTGTCTGTAGCACTTCTAACTATGCAAATGTAAGTGTAAAATTTTTCATAATAATTACATTATTATATGAACGAAACAAATCAGGCCAAACTCGATGGGGTTGCATCGTTTCGATAAAATTCTCGAGCAGACTGAATCAAAACCTAATATAAGTTGAATGATTTTAACTTTCAGGTTATAAAATGTTGTACCAATTTTAAAATGCAAGCAAAACAAATGTGTGTGTGTTAGTGATTAAATTGGCAATGTAAATATTATTAAACATTTATTGTTATTCTTTGTTTAGTTACCAGCGCAATTTGATGAGTGTGAGCAACAACAATCGGTTTCTCACAGGGTGTTGGAAGAGAAACCTGTCTGTAGCACTTCTAACTATGCAAATGTAAGTGTAATATTTCATAATAATTACATTATTATATGAACGAAACAAATCAGGCCAAACTCGATGGGGTTGCATCGTTTCGATAAAATTCTCGAGCAGACTGAATCAAAACCTAATATAAGTTGAATGATTTTAACTTTCAGGTTATAAAATGTTGTACCAATTTTAAAATGCAAGCAAAACAAATGTGTGTGTGTTAGTGATTAAATTGGCAATGTAAATATTATTAAACATTTATTGTTATTCTTTGTTTAGTTACCAGCGCAATTTGATGAGTGTGAGCAACAACAATCGGTTTCTCACAGGGTGTTGGAAGAGAAACCTGTCTGTAGCACTTCTAACTATGCAAATGTAAGTGTAAAATTTTTCATAATAATTACATTATTATATGAACGAAACAAATCAGGCCAAACTCGATGGGGTTGCATCGTTTCGATAAAATTCTCGAGCAGACTGAATCAAAACCTAATATAAGTTGAATGATTTTAACTTTCAGGTTATAAAATGTTGTACCAATTTTAAAATGCAAGCAAAACAAATGTGTGTGTGTTAGTGATTAAATTGGCAATGTAAATATTATTAAACATTTATTGTTATTCTTTGTTTAGTTACCAGCGCAATTTGATGAGTGTGAGCAACAACAATCTGTTTCTCACAGGGTGTTGGAAGAGAAACCTGTCTGTAGCACTTCTAACTATGCAAATGTAAGTGTAAAATTTTTCATAATAATTACATTATTATATGAACGAAACAAATCAGGCCAAACTCGATGGGGTTGCATCGTTTCGATAAAATTCTCGAGCAGACTGAATCAAAACCTAATATAAGTTGAATGATTTTAACTTTCAGGTTATAAAATGTTGTACCAATTTTAAAATGCAAGCAAAACAAATGTGTGTGTGTTAGTGATTAAATTGGCAATGTAAATATTATTAAACATTTATTGTTATTCTTTGTTTAGTTACCAGCGCAATTTGATGAGTGTGAGCAACAACAATCGGTTTCTCACAGGGTGTTGGAAGAGAAACCTGTCTGTAGCACTTCTAACTATGCAAATGTAAGTGTAATATTTCATAATAATTACATTATTATATGAACGAAACAAATCAGGCCAAACTCGATGGGGTTGCATCGTTTCGATAAAATTCTCGAGCAGACTGAATCAAAACCTAATATAAGTTGAATGATTTTAACTTTCAGGTTATAAAATGTTGTACCAATTTTAAAATGCAAGCAAAACAAATGTGTGTGTGTTAGTGATTAAATTGGCAATGTAAATATTATTAAACATTTATTGTTATTCTTTGTTTAGTTACCAGCGCAATTTGATGAGTGTGAGCAACAACAATCGGTTTCTCACAGGGTGTTGGAAGAGAAACCTGTCTGTAGCACTTCTAACTATGCAAATGTAAGTGTAAAATTTTTCATAATAATTACATTATTATATGAACGAAACAAATCAGGCCAAACTCGATGGGGTTGCATCGTTTCGATAAAATTCTCGAGCAGACTGAATCAAAACCTAATATAAGTTGAATGATTTTAACTTTCAGGTTATAAAATGTTGTACCAATTTTAAAATGCAAGCAAAACAAATGTGTGTGTGTTAGTGATTAAATTGGCAATGTAAATATTATTAAACATTTATTGTTATTCTTTGTTTAGTTACCAGCGCAATTTGATGAGTGTGAGCAACAACAATCTGTTTCTCACAGGGTGTTGGAAGAGAAACCTGTCTGTAGCACTTCTAACTATGCAAATGTAAGTGTAAAATTTTTCATAATAATTACATTATTATATGAACGAAACAAATCAGGCCAAACTCGATGGGGTTGCATCGTTTCGATAAAATTCTCGAGCAGACTGAATCAAAACCTAATATAAGTTGAATGATTTTAACTTTCAGGTTATAAAATGTTGTACCAATTTTAAAATGCAAGCAAAACAAATGTGTGTGTGTTAGTGATTAAATTGGCAATGTAAATATTATTAAACATTTATTGTTATTCTTTGTTTAGTTACCAGCGCAATTTGATGAGTGTGAGCAACAACAATCTGTTTCTCACAGGGTGTTGGAAGAGAAACCTGTCTGTAGCACTTCTAACTATGCAAATGTAAGTGTAATATTTCATAATAATTACATTATTATATGAACGAAACAAACCAGGCCAAACTCGATGGGGTTGCATCGTTTCGATAAATACTTCCTGTAGTTACCTTCCGGCTTCATCACCAGAGACAAATTTTCGTGTCTATGCTGTCGACTGTTAAAGAGATCCTTTATCTGGAGCCAATCCTGAATCTCCATTCAGATCATCCAGCCTATCATAAAAATGCACATTGGGTCATCCATCTAATCAAATAGAATTCACATTCATAACAAATAGGTAGTCAAGATTACATGGTAAGTACCTAAAGGAACATTCCTTTAGGTACTTACCATACAATCTTGACTTTTAAATACAAACTCAATCATCACTCAATATTAAAAATTATTTTGACGTGACAACGTCTTATAATTCGATGGAGCCGGCTGCACGCAGGAAAAAACATGACTCATGCGGCGTTACCTCGCTCTGAGGGAACGCCGCATAGCTATTCTAAAAGCCTGTTCAATCATGTCTGGCGGATATCATGTGAAGTAAAGGCTATGTTGTTGTTATCTGGTCATCCAATATTGTTATATAGGAATTGGCGGATTGTTGTTTCACCTAATCGTAAAATCTTGGTTCTGGTAACTGGTAATAAATAATTTAAAATAATAAATAATTTACGGCAGAAAACTTGTACGAAATTGCGGTAAGTTATTGTGTTTTTCTTTTGTTTCAGGATAAAGCGCTTGAAATTATTCAAAAATTAAAATCAAAATGTGAACATCAGAAGAAAACAATTAAAAGATTAAACGAAAAAGTGAGAAGACAGAGTAAGAAAATAGCAGATTTTAAAACTGTTATGAAAGATTTAAAAGACAAAAATTATCTGAATGATGATCATGCGGCTGTGTTGGAGCAGTGTTCAGGCCCCAAAGATTTTCTAAAAAGACAAATTGCGAAATCGGTCGGAATACCTTTGGAAAGACAATATAGCGAAGAAATTCGAAAATTCGCATTGACGCTCCACTTTTTGTCTCCAAAGGCCTACAATTTTGTTCGTCGTACTTACAGTTCCTGTTTGCCACATCCAAGAACTTTAAGTAGGTGGTACCAGAATGTAAACGCTGAACCTGGGTTTTGTACAGAGGCTTTTAATGCTTTAAAACTCAAAACTCAAACAAGTGAGATGCCAGTGATATGTGCTATGGTTTTGGATGAAATGGCTATTAGAAAGTCTCTTTGTTGGGATCCTCAAACTAAGACTTATTATGGAAGAGTTAACGTCGGCATTGATTGCGATATGGACTCACTGGAAGTAGCCAATGAGTGTCTTGTATTACTGCTGACCTGTATAAACGGTAGTTGGAAGTTGCCTGTGGGATACTTTTTCATAACGGCTTTGTCTGGGGAACAAAAAGCAGTACTAGTTAAAACATGCATCCATAAATGTGAAGAAGTTGGCGTCAAAGTTGTGAGCTTGACCTGCGATGGTCCAGCTGCAAATTTTAGCATGTTTTCAGCATTAGGATGTGACTTGAATTCAGGCCATGTGACTTTTACTTACAGTAACAGCATCATACACGCTTTTATTGATCCCTGTCATGCTATCAAACTAGTCCGAAATGCTTTCGGTGAATTGAGAGTGTTTTACGATATGCATGGCAGGAAAATAGATTACATTTACCTGGAACATCTGCTAAATTTGCAGGAAGCCGCAGGACTGCACATGGCCACAAAATTAACAAAGGCCCACATACTTTACCAAAAACAAAAAATGAAGGTACGACTTGCCACGCAGCTTCTTAGCGACTCGGTGGCAGATGCCTTGGAGCATTGTGCTGATTTAAAAATCCCAGAATTTCAAGGAAGTGAAGGCACAGTAAACTTCATTAGATTAATAAACAGCGTTTTTGATGTCTTAAACAGCCGATCAATTAGACCACCGGGGTGGAAAAAGGCTATATTTTCTGGAAATATTGGTCTGGTGGAAGCTCTATTCGAAGGTGCTATAGCCTACCTTCAAAATCTGATGCTGCCATCTGAGCAGAAACTCGTCGATTCCAGAAGAAGAACTGGCTTTGTAGGGCTTATTCTGGACATGATCAGTGCAATTAAACTATATAAATACTTGATAGATGGTACCAAACTTTTACAGTACCTGCCATTGTACAAGGTCAGCCAGGACCACCTCGAGTTGTTTTTTTCTGCCATTAGAGCTCGAGGCGGCTTTAATAATAACCCCAATGCGGTCCAATTTAGGGCCGCTTTTAAAAGATTGTTAATAAGAGCTGAAATTAGGGATGCGGGCGTTGGCAACTGCGTTCCTCTGGAACAAATTACTATACTAACCTGCTCTAGTAAGACCAACCCAGTCACGGCCATAAACGAATTAACAGAAAGAAATTCATTTGTTGAATTGCCAGAGGATGATAGTGAGTTGTTCGAAGAATTTATACACTGCATGTATAATAACTTACCCAACTACTCCGAAAGCGTAGTTACATATATTGGCGGTTTTATATCGAGAAAGTTGGCTCGCTCGGTAAAATGTCATATTTGCGCAAATTTGTTATTCGGAGATGCCAATGCCTACCAAAAGAGTTTAATAACTTTAAAAAATAGGGGTGGATTAGTTTACCCGTCAAAAGACGTAACGAATACGTTAATTAAAATCGAAAAAATTCTCAAAGGTATTTTTCAAAAGCAGCTTCGGTCTGAACAATATTATCTGCATGCGTTTCGATTTTTCATGGAACATTTTGATGAATCAAATTTGTTCAAATCGAACTGCGAACATGACACGAACCACAGACTTTTACTAATTAAATCTATAGTCCAAACGTACATGGATCTGAGGTTTAAATACTACGGGAAAAAGACCACAGAAAAGATTTCGTTTCGCAATTATTTTAATAAAATCATATTATTCCGTAATGAGTGAATGACTGGCAGTTTTATTAGACACTACCCCATCGAGTTTGGGCTCATTTGATTCGTCTTGACGAGTACTTTGATACTAGATGGTAACCAGGGTCTGATGATGGAGCTGGAAAGTGGCCATAGGAACTCCGTAATAAAACGACACAACCCCGTCGAGTTTGGGCTCGTTTGATTCGTTTTGACGAGTACTTTGGTCCTACATGGTACCCAGGGTCTGATGATGGAGCTGGAAGGTGGCCATAGGAACTCCGTAATAGAACGACACAACCCCGTCGAGTTTGGGCTGATTTGATTCGTTTTGACGAGTAGGTACTTTGATCTTAGATGGTACCCAGAGTCTGATGATGAAGCTGGAAGGTGGCCATAGGAACTCCGTAATAAAACGACACAACCCCGTCGAGTTTGGGCTCGTTTGATTCGTTTTGACGAGTACTTTGGTCCTAGATGGTACCCAGGGTCTGATGATGAAGCTGGAAGGTGGCCATAGGAACTCCGTAATAAAACGACACAACCCCGTCGAGTTTGGGCTCGTTTGATTCGTTTTGACGAGTACTTTGGTCCTAGATGGTACCCAGGGTCTGATGATGGAGCTGGAAGGTGGCCATAGGAACTCCGTAATAGAACGACACAACCCCGTCGAGTTTGGGCTCGTTTGATTCGTTTTGACGAGTACTTTGGTCCTAGATGGTACCCAGGGTCTGATGATGGAGCTGGAAGGTGGCCATAGGAACTCCGTAATAGAATGACACAACCCCGTCGAGTTTGGGCTAATTTGATTCGTTTTGACGAGGTACTTTGGTCCTAGACGGTACCCAGAGTCTGATAGACAAAAATTCTAAAAATGGTGGAAATGGGTTCTATTTGTTGTCCTTTAACACCCTGCATGGCTATTCTTTTTGAATTTTTTTTATGTACAAAAACGACTTTTCTACAGTTATATTATATGTATAGATTGTGTACTTATAGAACTTGAAAACGAATGGTATTGAGGGTTTAACGTGCTCTTATTTGTGTGTATATTTGTATAAAATTTGTATTTTTATAAATTTGTATTAGAAATTGATTATAACCGGTAACAACGCCTTTTATAATTTTTAATAAATATTTGTAAAATCATAATTTTTGTTTCATTATGAATAATCGAGCCAAGTAGTAGTACCTATAAATAAATAAAAAATAATTATAAGTAGTATTAATAAAAATGAATCCCTGTTTCCCTTGGCTTAACCTTGAAGATCGACCTGTGTGGCTGTTATTATTTAGTTACGAGCTGCTCCTCACTTAATTTCCACCTACCAAGTCATAAATTTGCAAAAAATACTTTGCACAATACCACAGACAATTCGCTTCAACAAACCTTTACTGAACTGTTTTCTTTTAAGTTAGCAACTTTTCAAATACAAATTTATTACCATTGGAAAGGTGACGAACTAGAGAACAAATTTAGATTAAAATTAATTATTGAAACACTGTAGTTTTCTTTATATTTCAGGTCGAATTTGATCATAATTTTTTTTTAAAAGTACTTATTTATTTTTGGAGCGTAATATCTTATTTTTTAACCCTAGTTTGAGGAATGTTCCGACGTATTAAATCGCCGATAATAACAAAAACTACTAAAATAATGCAAAAAAAGAAGTTATGAGTGCTTGAAGGTCAAATTTTGGAAAAATCTCAATAAAGTATAAACATTGACATATCTCCCAAACTATAAAACTTTAGTAAGAGAAAATAAGGTTCAATAAGTAGGAAATGACCTCCTCTATATGCGAATTTGCTTTGGCGGGTCCAGAACTAGTCACCCTGTATAAAAAGAAAGTCTTGTTAGTTACATTATTGGAATATCGAAATTCTGCCAAGAGTGTGTTATTTTTTTTTTTTAATATACCTACATATATCTACCCGTGCGAAGCTGGGGCGGGCCGCTAGTAATTAACAAAAATAAGTACCTATAGTCTGACAAACGAGAAAAAAATCTCTATTTAGTCATTAGGTATTTATTCTTTTCATTGGTAATTAAAGACCATAGGTGCAGGTACTACAGGCGCGGTATGCTGATCACTATTATTGATACTCTATTAATTAAGGCTCCTACACATATGTCCCCGGCACAAGCCGCAGAAACTAGTAGTCCGCACGAAACTCAATCTTAATTCCAAGCGCTAAGTAACCTTGAGCCACGCGCGGAAACTTGTAGGAGGCTTTATACTTACTCATAACCACCTTGTTGAGCGTGATCGCCACAGTGATTCTGGCTGCAGTTTCGGTCGCATACTACGCCCACAGGCAAAAGCTAGCAATGTTCACAGTTTTATTCGTGATCGCCGCGGTGGCAACTGGGAATAAATGGGATAAACATATCATAGTACAATGAGTTTTATTTTGAACAATACGTATGTACAAGTACAGAATATAGAGGATTATCCATGTGCCCTGCCATATAAAATGACACTCTGAGCGTGTGCGTTTTAATGCTCGCATTAATTACCACGTAAATAAAACTGAAGAAAGCTAAAAGAAACTCATTTTCGAAAATTTTTGAATTCTCTAAACACCGTGCAATTCAACTATCGATAATAAAATGCGCGCAGCTCTACGGCAAGCCGCCATCTTTGTGCCAGACTCACATTAGGTATGCACGTTTTTTTCGTAGGTATGTCATGTCTACTCTTTTTCCATAGTCTAAGGCACGAACACAGAGCGAATGACATTGACATTGACAATCGATCACCAATTCTGGTTCTGGATCGGGGTTGCCAGTTCTCTATACTAGGTATCAGTCGAACTATACGATACCGAATCGATTCCGTAGGAATCGATTTCATATTATATTATGAGCTGTTTTGCTTTGCGCAATTATTTTGGTTATGGCTCATGCTGCATTCTAATTAGAATCTTCAAGAAAATCACGCATTAATAATATCCGCTACCATGACGGACAAAACCTAAATAAACGAAGACGAAATACCAATTACGAACGATTATTACAATTGTTACGTTTATTACATTTTTTTTCCCGATAGAAGCTTTCTTCGTTTGTTCTACTACGTTGCGTAGGCAAGCTGATGATTTTAACACTTCAAAAAAAAAAGTTGTTCTAAATAAACTATATTTTTTTATTTGTGTGAGGTTAAGATGATGACGATGCTAATGATGAATATTCCAACGGCTAGATAAAGCTTGGTCTTCCATCAAACATTTTAATGTTTTGAAGCTCTCGAATCGAAACATCGAATATCGATGTTATTTTTTCTGGATTTTTATTTTGGCAACCCTAACTCAATGCATCCCGGCACGTTGCACAGCAACTGTCACCATACACAACCAATAATCAATTAAAAATCTTTTTTATTCGTTTTTAATATTATTTAGTTTGACACTCCCAAAAGAAACCAATATTTACTAAATATTATTACTAAATTATTTATGAATTTCTTTTTTCCCAATACAGCTGTTCACCGGTTAGCCCATTTTGGTTGAAGTCCTTTGGTCATTTGATTCTGTACGGCATCAGTTTCATACTGTTTCAATGCAGCTTCTAATCCATTATTCCGCAACGCCGTACAAAAATCATGCGACAAGGGGAAAAAATCGAGGGTTGCAACCCCCTCTTTTTCCGTGGTCCGGGGGGCGATTTGAAACAACATAAAATTAATTTATTTTGAAAGTATTTTATGCATAGATAATATTTTTTTACATGCCGTACATTTTCGTTGGTCCAAAGGTTTGTAGGGGAAAAACAACTCAAGGAAAAATCCATAGAACGAAATGATATGAAAAGATATGGTCTGCATTAAAATGTACGGCATCATTTTTTCCTAATTTATTTATCTTAATACTATTTAAAACAAGGGAAAAATGTAGAAAATTGCTATAGATTATTAATCTATGAATATTTAAACTTTTGCAATAATTCAGTTTTTGTATTTCTCTATAATTTTTTTTAGAACAGTTTCTTTTGAACGGCAATACTATATAACAATTGTATTTTACAATATCATGTTAAAAAAGAAGTTGCCGTACAGAGTCAAATGATTTTACAGCTTTATAAATCAAGTATACCATGAAATTAAGATAATTAATTAATTTACATTCAAATGAACAATAATTTTTTGACGGCATTATTTTTAATAGTACTTTTGAGTGCTAGCTAATGTTTTGGAACCGAAGCCGTACTTTTTCAAATCACCCCCCGGACCACGGAAAGAGAGGGGGTTGCAACCCTCGATTTTTTCCCCTTGTCGCATGATTTTTGTACGGCGTTGCGGAATAATGGATTAGAAGCTGTATTGAAACAGTATGAAACTGATGCCGTACAGAATCAAATGACCAAATTTACCCTGGAAATTGTCAGAAAATCAAAAAAAATACCGACTTTGTGGCCCAACATTTCTGTACGGCACTGCGCGCTTTCTTATTATTTTTCATGGATCTATCGATGGTAAAAATGCCGTACAAAAATATATGACCAAAATGTACTCACTCTATCTGCACTTTTCAATTCTCATCAGCACTCAGTTGGACAGCTTACAAGTGACGGCATAGTGCTGAATCTTATTATTTTATGCTCTTATATCGTCCTATATACGTCACCTAGTGGTTCATATGACCCACCATTTTTGGACATGGGCCTGTAGTCTATTATAAAACATTATTTATGTTAGTATAATAAATTTCTCTATACAATACAATACAAATTGACATGGATTATACTCGATACAATGTTTTAAAAATTGCGCAATTTGGAGCAATTATCAGTTTTATTACAGTTTCTTTTAGTTTCATAATTATTGTAATACTGACAAATTGACCAACCTCATTCTCTCTGTTATTTGGTTTTCAGATTTAATTCTAATTCATAAAGTAATGCAAAGTTAGGGGTTTTGCCAAGACCTTAAGCCGTTGACTGCATTTGTTACGCCAAACCCGTAGCGCGGCTGGCTACACAGTTCCACTTTGCCCCATCAAGCCGCCACCTTACTGTGGCAAAGTAGACTGCCTCAAATTTTGCAGTGGAATATGCCCCACTAATTTGATTTGATGGGGCAGATTCCACTATTATAAAATCTTGGTGAATTCTGCCCCATCAGGATTGACATATCAGAATTTTGTATAGGTAGGTTTGCTATATTTGTTTGTCCTTTGTCAAATAAATCCTCATAAGACCTTGTAAACACTACAATAACATAATAATGATGACAATATTCCCGACATCTAATAAAAATTGTTTAATACTTTAATGCATAAGACTTTACATATATATTTTAAAGTCATAATTAAAAGCTAGCTTCATTATGCTATCTCAGATCTTTTGTTTATAACCAGAAACATGCATGTGAGTTCGCAAACCAAGTCCCTTCAAACAAAACACTGGTTGGACCGTTTAGTAAGACCCGCTTGCGGCAGCTAGGGTTATCCAAGTTAGTTGCTAACACAGGTCAATTATTTTTATCATATTGTAATTTATCCTCGTATTACCAACTAACTCTGAATTTAATTTCTGACACAAATGGGTCTAACAATGTAAAAAATTATAGCAAACCATTTTATTAATATTATCATTTGGCACCCGGGCGTAAATGCATATGTTTACTATCCCTAAAAGATCATATAAAACTTATTCTATGCCTCTATTTTTATCACAAAATATAAATGCAATGTAGCACCAGTTCAGTGATTATATTAAAACTTACAATAATGATTAATATTTATAATTATGAATCATATGAATATGTTCTGTCGTTTTAAAAAGGGCCAAAAAAGTAGGAATTGCATCAAAATGTATGATTTTTCTTTTTTTTTTATAGTTCATTCACTAATTAAAAGATCACATGACAATCAAAGATACCATTTATTCTTCATACGCATAAATCAAGTTTTTGAGTGACACAAATGAGAAACATAATTATTTCCCTAATGATATTTTGTGATTGTCTGTGGAGAACACTAATGATAACATAATAATATGTTATCATTCACTGTACGTCAAATAACTGCATTTGGCCCCTTTGAAAACGATCCAGTTAAAGAATACAACAGCTTAGTATAATATCGATATTTTATATCACAACCTTGTGATTAGATTGTGGACGTTGCATATAGGCCATTCCTTGTTTTTATATCTTTTTCTCTTGTATACAGACCGACTTTAATACACTCTGCATCTTTCAGGGGTTGAAATAAATCATGAATACGAAATGATTACGAACAACTTTTAATATGGTACAAACAAAAAAAAACATCTACTGTTCCTAACAAAAAAAAAAATACACTGCAATGCAACGCAATCAAAATGTACGGAACAGCAATTTTTTTTTTTACATTTCAGTGTTGGTCCCGTAGTAAAACTTATTCGTAATCATAAGTATGTTTATCCCCTGAAATTTGCGCAGTGAATGAAAAATCTGAATATAATGTTTTCTTCCGAGCCCTAGGCTTCAATAACTATAAATTGTAAAATGTTCGCTTGGCGTCACTTTTACATAAACATTATTAATTACTTGGGAAGACGGGGAAACTTGTCCATCCTACATAGCACGTCTGAAAATTCGTAAACATTATCCAAGATAGACAGTCGTCAAATACCCCTAACTGTACAAGAAGATGCTGTGTTAACTGCTTTGGGTAAGCATGTAATTAGCACCTCTGCCTAACCCTACGGGGATTACAGGCGTGATGTTATATTATTGTATATGTAATTAGTATTTCTTAAGTTGACGACAAGATGCTAACAGTCAGTCAGTCAGTTTTTTTTATTAGGGTATGCATACCTATTCTCCCCATTCTTTTCCATACGAAACTACATTGTGTCTAATAGTATTGAAGTGCCTTATAATGATCTAATTGAAATAATATTGACTTTGAGTCAAGGCCATTGCCTCTCCGCCTCCTCACTCCTATTCAAATAATTACTCGACCCTTGCCAGCTGAAGGAGCTGTCCGTATCCCCGTCCTCAGGTTTCCTCTCGTTATAATTCGAAGCTCTGTTCTCTTTAGCGAAGGAGCGCGGCCGTCCCTCGATCAAGGAGTGACTGAGACGGGACGCATCGAAGTGGAAGCCAGAGTTCGAAGGCTTGCGGACCTCGCGGAGGTACTTCCAGGTGTGGCTGTCTGGACCCTCGTCTGTTGCTTTTGGACTGTACAGCCATTCTGAAATGAAGGGCATAAGCGGTTATTATGTGCTGGGTAATTGGTTTGATTAAAAGCTTTAATATACGGGGTGTAAAAAGACACATGACATATCTCTTAACCAGCGTCGCCAGACGTCCCGATTTTGGCGGAACGCATGTTTTTGTGAAGCATATTTTTCTGAAGAATAAAACTTTTTAATTTTGATTTCTGTTTTTTTTTTTATTCAGATGTTGAATGAGACTCAACTTTTAAAAGATAGGGTAAATCTGATTTAAAACATAATATTTTTATTAATTAGTATACATTTTCTATGGCTAGCATATAGCAAAAGCTATAGATCTATTGTCACGTAAACGTAATTTTAACACAAATAAAAAGATAAATATTTAAAAACTTTTGATCATAATTATGCGTTTTTTACTATGTCCCGCTTTCGACGAAAGAATCCCGCTTTTTTCACTCAAAAAGTTAAAAAAATCCCGACATGGCAAAAAAAAATCTGGCAACGCTGCTGATAACCCTGTGTACTGCTCATCACACTAAGCAATATTGAGCAAGAATTATTACTGGGAAACTGTTTTTGTTAGTGCGCATTGTACTGCACGCAAAATATTGTGCTTACGGGTGCATTCAACTGTACAGGGGGTCATAAAGTCTAGTTAGAACATTTAAAAACTTCATTTTCGTAAAAAGTTGTTCGTTAAGTGTCTCTTTACACATATTTTAATCTACTGTTACATAACTATTAACTAAACTTACTACTACAACTAATCTAAACTACATAGCCAATAATGTAAGATGGTACAATTTGAATGAGTACATACCTAAATTAATATTTAGATTAACTAAATAAGGTTTTAGTGCTTGAAGACATCGAAAAAAGTGATACGCAAGCTTTTTAAATAAAAACAAAGCTTTATGGGAAAACAAACATTAAAAATAAATGGAAAAGTAAGTGATTTTGGGGTGCGTGAAATTTTTCTTTTATCGTTAAAATACGGATCAAATTCACAAATCGTAATCGCGACCGATATTTATATTACCGACAGAAGCATATGGAATGGAATAGAAAGGATCTTAAACATGATTCTAGATACCGCGTATAAATTGTGTCACCATAAAAGCGTTTACACCGTACGGTGTTTCATACAAACTTTCAAGTCCTTACTATTTGAAATGAATGAACCGATTTTAATGAAACTTCCTCCGCATAAGCAGGATAAAAACTTAGGTCTAAAAACTTATCAGAGAATATTTTAGAAAAATCGTGATACAGCAAAATTAAATTTTAAGTTTTCCATAGAAACAGTGATTTTCGATTATCTTTTCTTAAATTTAAGACTTTTCGAAAATGTTCTCTGATAGCTTTTGAACATGGGGTGTTCTGGGAAGCCCAAATTTTTTTTTAAGGACATCGGAAACTGAGCCACTCTGCTTAGCTATTGTTGCTCCACATACCTCCATTGGACACGTTAGATATGGCAGTGAGCAAGAAGTCCTTATCCTTAGCCTGTAGCACCAGCATGTGCCGTAGGATGTCCACCATGGAGCGCTGAGCCAGAGCTTTGGCTCGCATGTAGTACACAGCCACGCTGGAGACGTTATACAAATGATATTAGGATTCATAGATAAAATAATTGTACTACATTCAGAAAGCGGTACTCCTAGAGACGAAGTGCATTGTTAGGAGATTCCTTTCTCAGGAACCTTGACCAACGGTAGCTTGGATCCTGTTCCTGATACTATTTTTATACGAGTATTTTCAAATGTTTTTACTTTTATATAATTTTTAAAAAATGTAATTTAATATGTATGTACTTGTAATTAATAAATGAGTAATACCAGTCTATTATTGTCCCACTGCTGGGGATCAGAGGGGATCTGTCTCCGGTCGTGCCGGCTTGCCGTCTCATTGGACTATGAGAGCGAGGAAAAGGTGCACCCCACTCGCCTATTTGTGCACTTAGCTAATCTCCGTTAAGAATAACTGTTGTGTCCAAAATTCTGTCGAGAGTATATTATTCTTAACAGAATGGTGTCATTACCCCAGGAACAGCATAAGGAAGCCGATGACTCCAGGTCTGACGATGAACGTGAGCACGATACGCGCCGTGTGGCGCTGCTGCAGCTGCAGCACGCCCTCAGTCATCACGCCGAACACATACTCGTAGTCGCGGAACGGCCCGCACGCGTGCGATGATGTTCTGGAAGAAACAAAAACTATATAGTCAAAGTCAAATCATTTATCTCAATTAGACCATTAAAAGGCACTTTTGACCGTCATTTACGAAAAAGTTGCCCCTTTCAAAAGGTAATTTCCTATGGAGAAATATGGGCGAGAAAGAAACTAAATACTTATTCTTCAGGTATTAAGCATTACACGTCTTTTAAAAATGACAGGCTTTTATGACAGGGTTTTATGACAGGCAACTATGTCAAACTTTATTTTTGGTAATATAAACTCCGCCGAAGCAGAGTATTTCAAAAATGCTATAGACTCATTTGAGTGTTCCCCTCCACGGAAATCTTTAGTAAAAGGCGAAAGATTTATGCGTTTTGAAGGGAAACCAGAGATACCGAACACGGTCGGTGCGAGACACCCAACCAAACGCCGGAGAATCTTAACACCGCGATTCAGAAACGCGGCGCGAGAGCACAGCGACATCTACTAACAAATGTTTGAACTAAAATTATCAAAAAGCAGCCCTTTTTGATAATTTTAGTTCAAACATTTATTTGTTAGTAGAAGTCTGTTACAAAATGTGAAATGGGTACAAGTCCGATCTACAACTTAAATTATATGTACAGTCTTATTAGTCATACACCCTATCCTATATTATACACCATTCTTAAAGTTAAAATCAAATTATTTATTTAAATTAAACCATTAAAAGGGAATTTTGAGCATCATTTATAAAAAAAAAAAAATAGTTAGCCCTTCTAAAATATAGTTTTGTATGGAGAAGAATGGGCAAGAAACACTCCACATACTTATTTATTCTTTTAAAATATTGTGTATACATTAATAATTTTAGAGAAAAACCTCAAAACAAAATATAAAGATGAAAAAGAAAACTTAATTATATAATTACTCTCGAAGACTATCATAGTATCTAACAACAGTTATTTAATTATAACGTTAACATTCTTTACATTTTGTACTTCTTGTAGTAAAGTTTACTACAACAACTAACAAGTACATAATGTTACAACTCTAGCAACAACAACATCTAAATTTTGATTACAGCCAATCAATTAAACGGTATTATAATTTATAAACTCCGCCGAAGCAGAGTATTTCAAAAATGCTATAGACTCATTTGAGTGTTCCCCTCCACGGAAATCTTTAGTAAAAGGCGAAAGATTTATGCGTTTTGAAGGGAAACCAGAGATACCGAACACGGTCGGTGCGAGAGACCCAACCGAACGCCGGAAAATCTTAACACCGCGATTCAGAAACGTGACGTGAACGCACAGCGACATCTGTTGAAGACTTTTGGAACTAGAAGCTTTTGAACTTTAACCTTTAATTTTTTTTAAGTTATTCTTCCAATGGATGTCACAAAGGAGACAATAGTAATTTGCTTTTGCTCCAATCGCATTGACAATGTTTGAACATTTTTTTATATGCGGATCTATTCAAAATTGAATGTGACATAGTCCCCATGTTCAATTGGTCTTGTTATACTACAAGTTGCTTTTTGAATTCAAAAGTATTTATAGCGCCAAATTATGTAGGAACAAATTAAGGTTACATTTTAACAAAAGGGCTATTACAGTATCGACGAGTTTATTAATGACAAATGACAATCATAATCATAGGTATTTAACGTATTGCTTGACTTACTGATAACTTGAAGTGAATCGTTTTTATTTATTTTATGTCTTATTAATGTATTAAATAATGTAGAATAATATTTTTTACCTGTGCAATTGAAACACTACGTAGGTATTTTGTTATTAAATAAATAAATTGCTTAGTTAAAATGAATGTTTAAATAAATTTGAAATTTTTCAAGGGTGGACCAAGATCCTAGCCCTTTATCCAGATACGGGGTCTGATAGTAACAACAGTACTTTTCAAAGTCAAATTATTTACATGTTTTAATTTCGACTATTATTAAAAAGTAATTGACATGAAAAATTTAATGAATCAAGTTATCCCTTTCAAAATTAAGTTTCATATGGAGAAGAATGGGCAAGAAAGTTTATTATTTTAATTACTAGAAGACCATAATTATTATATAGGTACTTAAAATAAACATAATTATTATACTACAGAAGGTAAAGATAATATTGCACAGTAGATTTCTACTATTATTTAAAGGTAATTTACAAGAAAAAAGAAATTAATCTTGTAATCCCTACTAAAATAAAGTTTCATATGGAGAAGAATGGGCAAGAAACTCCATAAAATAACTTTTTCAAAATAAATGTTTTTACAACACATAATTGAACATTTATTATACTTTTTCAAAATAAATGTTTTTACAACACATAATTGAACATTTATTATATTATTACTCGTGAAGACCATCATATAAACCTAATAAAATAAACATAATTATACTACAACAGGTAAAGACGATCGACAAAAGGTAATAAAAATTAAAATAATACCTTCATTATTTTTGCACTCGCACAAACAATGGTGGCTACATTTTGGACTATTGCCAATTTGTCAAGTAATTATAAACTCCGCCGAAGCAGAGTATTTCAAAAATGCTATAGACTCATTTGAGTGTTCCCCTCCACGGAAATCTTTAGTAAAAGGCGAAAGATTTATGCGTTTTGAAGGGAAACCAGAGATACCGAACACGGTCGGTGCGAGAGACCCAACCAAACGCCGGAGAATCTTAACACCGCGATTCAGAAACGTGACGTTAGCGCACAGCGACATCTGTTGCGGCAAGACGAAACTAAACAAGTCCAAAGAAATAATTTTATACCAGGAGGAGGTAGCGCCGCCCTTTTAAAATGGTTGCAGTAAAACTGTAGCTTAGGGTGTCGTTACAATAGGAAACGGCGAGGGGTCGATTCTGTGCTTGTTAGTTCAGTCACTGGCCTCGTGCTTATATTTAAAAAAAAAGAGATATATTTTTGTGTTTATTTTTTGTACGCGGCATTCAGCAGAAATACTGATCCAGTTACAAACATATTTTTATACTCATAAAAAGCCTAGACAACTATAACAACTGGAAAAGCTAAATTGGCAATTGATTTATGTAGACTCGACCTCCACGCGGAAATAATCGTGGGCCGAAGCTAGTATATTATAACACATTTACCGTACCGAATAGTTTGGTGATAGCGTCGGAAATACAAACAATTGGAATATTATGACCAAGATGATGGTATGCAAAAGGCTTGCAGATCGCAATAGCGTCAGTTAGTAAAAACAAAAGGGTAAATATGACTTACCTGAAGAATAATGATCCCATACCGAACAGTGTCGTGAAGAGTGACAGTGTGACGAACATATAGAGTACCGTCTGCGTCTGCGCAGCGCGCCATACCTGCAAAAATACAGTTTTTGCAATGTGAGCTGGACTGTCATGCCAGATGTTTAAAAAAAAAAATTGGTTGCCTATGTGGTACACATAAAACAAAAAAGAAATACCAGCCTATTACAGTCCCACAGTAGGACAATGGCCTCTTCTAGTACAAAGAAGACACGAGCATTGATAACCACGTTTGCTCAAGGATTGGCAATTTCAAACAAAAAAATATATTTATGACCCTCAACTCACAACTGTGCCAAGTACAGTCCAGAATAAATGCTAATGCCATTTTTTCAAGTAGCCTCACCTTCCTAGCCGGCTGACAAGCTCTCAAAGCGCACTCCTTCTTGATGTAGAACAGAAGTAGAAACTTGAAGGTGACAGCCACCACCAGCAGGGGACAGAACAGCATCCCGAACCACAGCACGGCCTGGTTGTAGATGAGCGTCAGAGAGTTGTACGCTATGTTGAACTCTGGCGCACTCACGGATTTGCTCCAACTGAAGATTTTTAAATGTTTCATGTTATTTCATAGATTGGCTGCAGAAACTGAATCGAATTATTTGCAAGTATTTCAAATCCAGATCATTTATTTCAATTAGGCCAATAAAAGGCGTTTTTGAACGCCACAGACAAGAAAAAGAATTGAATCTGTTTGCCCCATCCAACTTAATTATGTTTTCTTCTCAGCATCTCGCCTTTGTTTTGGTAATTTCATCAACCAAAATCAGTGAACACACTAGTGTGTTTATAAATAATTCATTTGAAACAAACCTGTAATGATTGACAAAATGGGTCTTTAAAAAAGAAAGCAAATTACAAACTTAAAATAAGTATTTCAAAAATATTTTCTTAAAAAAACAATATTCACACAAAATAATATGTACAAAATAATAATACAAACTCACTTATAAATTAAGCCCCTAGTGAACTCAAAGAGTGGCAACACAAGCAAAGATATGGCGGAGTCTAGCAACACCAACCGGTACGCCTCCTGACCGAACGACGTTTCCCAACACTGGAATAATAATATTACAACATGGAGAAAGCAAAATAAAATAATTTTGGAAGCGAAAAGTTTTTAATATTTTGAGGTCAAATGGGTCAATTTATGCTTTTTACAGTGATGCCACAAGTAATAATTATTGTTATAGTGCATGTAAAATGAATAAAGACAGAAGCAAATAACCGTTGGTGTGAAAAATCGCTATTTATGGTTGCACGCAAAATATTGTGGTTATGGGTGCATGCAATAGTACAGGGGGGACAGTAGAGTTTGGAACTTTGACTTCCAATATCTCCGTAACTGGAAGTCTCCAGATATTTATTTATATTAATTCCAACAAAGACAATAGGCTAAATGACACCACCAATTAATTGACATACTTTTTATGAGCTGTCAAAACGCGATTCTTCCTTATTTCTCTATTCTCCTTATTTGGCAACTCAATTGACTGACTATTTAATGATTTCAAAGCCACAAAAAATCTAATATTACATAAGTTGAAAATTAATCGGATTTTCAGGGCTAAAATACAGTGTTTCTTTAAGGTGAAACCGACGGGCTGCTCCCAGCCATTCTCCCGAGAGATGGCGCTGAAGTCAACATTTTTAGTTTATTTGAGTTTTTGTGTAATTGGACAATTATTAAGTCATAGGAGTAGTCTTAGCGGTTATCGGATATTACATTTTATTTGAATAGGTCATATCATTTCCTCAAAATCTACCCAATTCGACATATAACTTGTTTAAAACTTCTGTCATTGAATACAGTGTCGTTTACACACACATACATACCTCTGCGTTTACGAAAATTGAACACTAGATGGCGTGAATATAAAAAAAACTAGTTAAAATTTTTCTGTCTAAGTAAAAATAAGTTATATTTGTTGGCGTAAACTATTTTATTGATTTATAAATATGGGAAATAAATTATGTCAACATTGATTACAATAAAACGCAGTTTTATTTTATTTCATTACACTATTTTAATCGTTTATCAAAACAGAAGTATTTGAAGCAACATAATTTATAATTTTGGGAAATAAATTATGTCAACATTGAAAAAAATAAAAATTAAAAAAATTAAAAAAGTACCTACCAGCCTCTTACTGTCCCACTGTAGGGCAAAGTAGGTACCTACATATGAATTGAAAAAGTCACATTGGCTTGCCCGGATTCGAACCCACAACCTCATGCATGAGAGGTGGGCGCGTTAACCACTGGGCCATCACGACACTTAATTTTGATTACAATATAACGCAGTTTTATTTTATTACATTACACTAGCTAGGTATTCAATATTTTTTCATCTATCTACCTAGGTACCTACTTCACGGCAAGAAAATCTTCAATACACTCGACCTAAACCGTGCTTATCAACAACTAAGTAGGTAAGTACCTACCAGTCTACGAGCTAGACATCGAGAAAACAGCCATCACAACACCTTTTGGCATATTCGAGTTTACCTACACGAATAGGTATGTCCAGGTCTCAAGAATGCCGGACAGACATTCCAACGATTCATCTATCAAGTACTTAGGTACTTAGTAAGTACCCGATAAGTAGGTAGGTAGGTAAGTACTACTTACCTACCTACTTATCGGATTAGACTAGGTATCTACGCATAAATTTCCATTCATCGACGACGTAGGTAAGTAGGTAGGTAGGTAGGTACTTACTTACCCAATAATCGCATCTGAAAATGAAGTAAAATAAAAATAAATAAATATCTTGGGACAACTCACACACGGCCATCTGATCCCAAGCTAAGCAGAGCTTGTGTTATGGTAACCAGACAACTGATATACATTACATACTTATATAATTTATAAATGCATACAGTATTATAGATAAATTACACCCAGACACAGAACCAACAATTATGCTCATCACACAAAGTTTGTCCTGGGTGGGAATCGAACCCACTACCTCCGGCTTTGCAGTCAGGGTCACTAACCACTAGACCAATTACCTCCGACGCCAACTCCCTCACGTGCGACGCAACGAACACCTGCGCAGGAGCTGTCCTTCAATAACTTGTAAACAAGAAATATAAGTACTGCTTGGCTAGGTACCTACCTATTTCTCAAAGAAATTCTCCGAAACACTTACCCAATAATCGCATCTGAAAATGAAGTAAAATAAAAATAAATAAATATCTTGGGACAACTCACACACGGCCATCTGATCCCAAGCTAAGCAGAGCTTGTGTTATGGTAACCAGACAACTGATATACATTACATACTTATATAATTTATAAATGCATACAGTATTATAGATAAATTACACCCAGACACAGAACCAACAATTATGCTCATCACACAAAGTTTGTCCTGGGTGGGAATCGAACCCACTACCTCCGGCTTTGCAGTCAGGGTCACTAACCACTAGACCAATTACCTCCGACGCCAACTCCCTCACGTGCGACGCAACGAACACCTGCGCAGGAGCTGTCCTTCAATAACTTGTAAACAAGAAATATAAGTACTGCTTGGCTAGGTACCTACCTATTTCTCAAAGAAATTCTCCGAAACACTTACCCAATAATCGCATCTGAAAATGAAGTAAAATAAAAATAAATAAATATCTTGGGACAACTCACACACGGCCATCTGATCCCAAGCTAAGCAGAGCTTGTGTTATGGTAACCAGACAACTGATATACATTACATACTTATATAATTTATAAATGCATACAGTATTATAGATAAATTACACCCAGACACAGAACCAACAATTATGCTCATCACACAAAGTTTGTCCTGGGTGGGAATCGAACCCACTACCTCCGGCTTTGCAGTCAGGGTCACTAACCACTAGACCAATTACCTCCGACGCCAACTCCCTCACGTGCGACGCAACGAACACCTGCGCAGGAGCTGTCCTTCAATAACTTGTAAACAAGAAATATAAGTACTGCTTGGCTAGGTACCTACCTATTTCTCAAAGAAATTCTCCGAAACACAACAGCGATACAGTTCATACAGTACCTATACCTACGGTCTACGTTCGACAGAGTTATTAGCCTACCTACCTACTTATCAATTTATAGGTAGGTAGGTATGTCAATCAAACACTTCAGAAAAATGTTCGATGGAAGAGATCTCATTGTTTACACCGATCACAAGCCACCATCTGATAGATACCTACCTAACGGCCGTAACGATACCTACGCAACGCAAAGGGGCGGCGCACTCGTCAGCTGTTGTTTATTAGCGAGTTCATAATTCAAAGGTTACACGCTCAGTCTGGCGTCATTCTGGTCAATTAGTCTGGTCCGGCTAAGACTGATGCCAGAATGATGGATGAAAAACACGGTTACACGCTCATTCTAGACCTAGACTGACAGCAGACTGATAAAACTTCAGTCATAACTTAGTAAAGCGTAATTTTAGCTCCAGAAACCAAGTTTCCGTAGTGTAGCGGTTATTACGTGTGCTTCACACGCACAAGGCCCCCGGTTCGATCCCGGGCGAAAACAGTTGCTTTTTGTATTTTATTGCCGATCATAAAAAGTATCTTCACGCTTTTTTATTAATTGGGTGATCAGAGAAATCTGAAAAATAAACATTTTGTTAAAATTCTCGCGTCAGTCAATCACTGACCACTGTCCCCGACGCAATCTAAATAAATATTTTTTTTATTTATTTAGATCAATACAACTATCATTACTTACATGTCATGTTACCCCAAATCGGTAACGTGGTATTTCATAACATAGGTAGCTCATACAAAGCAACAAAAAAAATAACAAAGTGAGCTATCGTAATCTGATACGACAAATAATTTGGTTTTGCGGCATACTTGGCCTTGATAACAATCATAGATTTCTAAACGTAAGTTTCAAGGCGAGAAATAGTAGGTACGTAGTTTACTTTTATTTTAACAAAATGTTTATTTTTCAGATTTCTCTGATCACCCAATTAATAAAAAAGCGTGAAGATACTTTTTATGATCGGCAATAAAATACAAAAAGCAACTGATTCCGCCCGGGATCGAACCGGGGGCCTTGTGCGTGTGAAGCACGCGTGATAACCGCTACACTTCGGAAACTTGATTTCTGGAGCTAAAATTACGCTTTATTATTATACAAACAATTTATTATAATTATTCATCTCAAGAAAATCGTCATACCTACCCGGTACCAACACTCTCAATATTCTGCGAAACGTCTACGTCACACGTTCGACCATACCTACTAACGCTGTGCACAATTCAAGTCACCCTGGAATGAACAACACACATTATTTGTTTCTGAACGCACCATTACCGTGAACGTGAGCTTGTAGGTTCCTACTACAAAATAAAACGAACTAAGTAATAATAATGTTTGTCTGTCTGAAACTATATTTTTTTTTTACTAAGTATTTTAAAATGCGTAAAAGATGTTTATCGTAACCCGGCAAAACCATAGGTATTTAGCAAATGTTTGCAAGTTTAATTTTGTGACTACTTTAGTAGGTACCTAGTTTACCGATTTATAATGGTTGACCAAAAAAACACATTCAAATATGAAACACTGACTCATCATCACTGACACGTATGACGTAGGTAATCAGTATTGTGACGATATTTCAGAAAAATCACGGGCCAACATGCTGTTTTTTAGTTTCTAATACCACCAAAAATATAATTGCGTATTTAGAATAATTAATTACTATACCTACCTACGATAAATTAGTTACAATATAGTCTCAAATACATACTGGAGGAAAATTGCAATTTTAATCAATGAAAATGCATAGCATACAAAAAATACACAAGAAATTCCGCGCGCAAATCATAGCGCGTGACAACCGAAATCAGAATTTATTAGGAATTATTTTTCTATCATAGGTATTTATCAAGAGTCCCAAACAACAACAAGTGAACGAAGTTTGGCAACGCTTTTTTTGTCAACGTATTCCTTATATGAAAGAACGGCAACGTTGCTTATAACCTACACTACGAGTATTGGTATTTATGTTGCCACACAACAATAATAAATAATAAGTAAAATTGTTTAAAAAAACATAGATGTCGAAGGTCATTAGTTTTATGTTATTTTATTCTTGTTTTGATACGGTTGGAAAGGAAATCCAATTATTGAACTTAGATATTGATTTATCAGAAATTATTTTGCACGCCATCTAGTGTTCCAATTTTTAAACTTCGCCTTTCGTTTGCTTGTCAAAAGTACTCAAAAGTCCCGCAGTGTCACGCACACTACTAAAGAAGTGTCAATTTTTGCCGAGATTTCACTATTGTTTTTCTCAGTGAATAATGAAGTTATTGGCTAAAAACTTCGGACGCGAGCACATTTTATTGTAAAGAAGTGATAAAATGATTAGTTTTAAAGAAAGAGTGTCTGTGTTTAGTGTATAACTCTAATGAAAAATGTATGGACGGAGGGGTCGTCGCATCCACCTTAAGGTGGATGCGACGACCCCTCCGTCCATACATTTTTCATTAGAGTTATACACTAAACACAGACACTCTTTCTTTAAAACTAATCATTTTATCACTTCTTTACAATAAAATGTGCTCGCGTCCGAAGTTTTTAGCCAATAACTTCATTATTCACTGAGAAAAACAATAGTGAAATCTCGGCAAAAATTGACACTTCTTTAGTAGTGTGCGTGACACTGCGGGACTTTTGAGTACTTTTGACAAGCAAACGAAAGGCGAAGTTTAAAAATTGGAACACTAGATGGCGTGCAAAATAATTTCTGATAAATCAATATCTAAGTTCAATAATTGGATTTCCTTTCCAACCGTATCAAAACAAGAATAAAATAACATAAAACTAATGACCTTCGACATCTATGTTTTTTTAAACAATTTTACTTATTATTTATTATTGTTGTGTGGCAACATAAATACCAATACTCGTAGTGTAGGTTATAAGCAACGTTGCCGTTCTTTCATATAAGGAATACGTTGACAAAAAAAGCGTTGCCAAACTTCGTTCACTTGTTGTTGTTTGGGACTCTTGATAAATACCTATGATAGAAAAATAATTCCTAATAAATTCTGATTTCGGTTGTCACGCGCTATGATTTGCGCGCGGAATTTCTTGTGTATTTTTTGTATGCTATGCATTTTCATTGATTAAAATTGCAATTTTCCTCCAGTATGTATTTGAGACTATATTGTAACTAATTTATCGTAGGTAGGTATAGTAATTAATTATTCTAAATACGCAATTATATTTTTGGTGGTATTAGAAACTAAAAAACAGCATGTTGGCCCGTGATTTTTCTGAAATATCGTCACAATACTGATTACCTACGTCATACGTGTCAGTGATGATGAGTCAGTGTTTCATATTTGAATGTGTTTTTTTGGTCAACCATTATAAATCGGTAAACTAGGTACCTACTAAAGTAGTCACAAAATTAAACTTGCAAACATTTGCTAAATACCTATGGTTTTGCCGGGTTACGATAAACATCTTTTACGCATTTTAAAATACTTAGTAAAAAAAAAATATAGTTTCAGACAGACAAACATTATTATTACTTAGTTCGTTTTATTTTGTAGTAGGAACCTACAAGCTCACGTTCACGGTAATGGTGCGTTCAGAAACAAATAATGTGTGTTGTTCATTCCAGGGTGACTTGAATTGTGCACAGCGTTAGTAGGTATGGTCGAACGTGTGACGTAGACGTTTCGCAGAATATTGAGAGTGTTGGTACCGGGTAGGTATGACGATTTTCTTGAGATGAATAATTATAATAAATTGTTTGTATAATAATAAAGCGTAATTTTAGCTCCAGAAATCAAGTTTCCGAAGTGTAGCGGTTATCACGCGTGCTTCACACGCACAAGGCCCCCGGTTCGATCCCGGGCGGAATCAGTTGCTTTTTGTATTTTATTGCCGATCATAAAAAGTATCTTCACGCTTTTTTATTAATTGGGTGATCAGAGAAATCTGAAAAATAAACATTTTGTTAAAATAAAAGTAAACTACGTACCTACTATTTCTCGCCTTGAAACTTACGTTTAGAAATCTATGATTGTTATCAAGGCCAAGTATGCCGCAAAACCAAATTATTTGTCGTATCAGATTACGATAGCTCACTTTGTTATTTTTTTTGTTGCTTTGTATGAGCTACCTATGTTATGAAATACCACGTTACCGATTTGGGGTAACATGACATGTAAGTAATGATAGTTGTATTGATCTAAATAAATAAAAAAAATATTTATTTAGATTGCGTCGGGGACAGTGGTCAGTGATTGACTGACGCGAGAATTTTAACAAAATGTTTATTTTTCAGATTTCTCTGATCACCCAATTAATAAAAAAGCGTGAAGATACTTTTTATGATCGGCAATAAAATACAAAAAGCAACTGTTTTCGCCCGGGATCGAACCGGGGGCCTTGTGCGTGTGAAGCACACGTAATAACCGCTACACTACGGAAACTTGGTTTCTGGAGCTAAAATTACGCTTTACTAAGTTATGACTGAAGTTTTATCAGTCTGCTGTCAGTCTAGGTCTAGAATGAGCGTGTAACCGTGTTTTTCATCCATCATTCTGGCATCAGTCTTAGCCGGACCAGACTAATTGACCAGAATGACGCCAGACTGAGCGTGTAACCTTTGAATTATGAACTCGCTAATAAACAACAGCTGACGAGTGCGCCGCCCCTTTGCGTTGCGTAGGTATCGTTACGGCCGTTAGGTAGGTATCTATCAGATGGTGGCTTGTGATCGGTGTAAACAATGAGATCTCTTCCATCGAACATTTTTCTGAAGTGTTTGATTGACATACCTACCTACCTATAAATTGATAAGTAGGTAGGTAGGCTAATAACTCTGTCGAACGTAGACCGTAGGTATAGGTACTGTATGAACTGTATCGCTGTTGTGTTTCGGAGAATTTCTTTGAGAAATAGGTAGGTACCTAGCCAAGCAGTACTTATATTTCTTGTTTACAAGTTATTGAAGGACAGCTCCTGCGCAGGTGTTCGTTGCGTCGCACGTGAGGGAGTTGGCGTCGGAGGTAATTGGTCTAGTGGTTAGTGACCCTGACTGCAAAGCCGGAGGTAGTGGGTTCGATTCCCACCCAGGACAAACTTTGTGTGATGAGCATAATTGTTGGTTCTGTGTCTGGGTGTAATTTATCTATAATACTGTATGCATTTATAAATTATATAAGTATGTAATGTATATCAGTTGTCTGGTTACCATAACACAAGCTCTGCTTAGCTTGGGATCAGATGGCCGTGTGTGAGTTGTCCCAAGATATTTATTTATTTTTATTTTACTTCATTTTCAGATGCGATTATTGGGTAAGTGTTTCGGAGAATTTCTTTGAGAAATAGGTAGGTACCTAGCCAAGCAGTACTTATATTTCTTGTTTACAAGTTATTGAAGGACAGCTCCTGCGCAGGTGTTCGTTGCGTCGCACGTGAGGGAGTTGGCGTCGGAGGTAATTGGTCTAGTGGTTAGTGACCCTGACTGCAAAGCCGGAGGTAGTGGGTTCGATTCCCACCCAGGACAAACTTTGTGTGATGAGCATAATTGTTGGTTCTGTGTCTGGGTGTAATTTATCTATAATACTGTATGCATTTATAAATTATATAAGTATGTAATGTATATCAGTTGTCTGGTTACCATAACACAAGCTCTGCTTAGCTTGGGATCAGATGGCCGTGTGTGAGTTGTCCCAAGATATTTATTTATTTTTATTTTACTTCATTTTCAGATGCGATTATTGGGTAAGTAAGTACCTACCTACCTACCTACTTACCTACGTCGTCGATGAATGGAAATTTATGCGTAGATACCTAGTCTAATCCGATAAGTAGGTAGGTAAGTAGTACTTACCTACCTACCTACTTATCGGGTACTTACTAAGTACCTAAGTACTTGATAGATGAATCGTTGGAATGTCTGTCCGGCATTCTTGAGACCTGGACATACCTATTCGTGTAGGTAAACTCGAATATGCCAAAAGGTGTTGTGATGGCTGTTTTCTCGATGTCTAGCTCGTAGACTGGTAGGTACTTACCTACTTAGTTGTTGATAAGCACGGTTTAGGTCGAGTGTATTGAAGATTTTCTTGCCGTGAAGTAGGTACCTAGGTAGATAGATGAAAAAATATTGAATACCTAGCTAGTGTAATGTAATAAAATAAAACTGCGTTATATTGTAATCAAAATTAAGTGTCGTGATGGCCCAGTGGTTAACGCGCCCACCTCTCATGCATGAGGTTGTGGGTTCGAATCCGGGCAAGCCAATGTGACTTTTTCAATTCATATGTAGGTACCTACTTTGCCCTACAGTGGGACAGTAAGAGGCTGGTAGGTACTTTTTTAATTTTTTTAATTTTTATTTTTTTCAATGTTGACATAATTTATTTCCCAAAATTATAAATTATGTTGCTTCAAATACTTCTGTTTTGATAAACGATTAAAATAGTGTAATGAAATAAAATAAAACTGCGTTTTATTGTAATCAATGTTGACATAATTTATTTCCCATATTTATAAATCAATAAAATAGTTTACGCCAACAAATATAACTTATTTTTACTTAGACAGAAAAATTTTAACTAGTTTTTTTTATATTCACGCCATCTAGTGTTCAATTTTCGTAAACGCAGAGGTATGTATGTGTGTGTAAACGACACTGTATTCAATGACAGAAGTTTTAAACAAGTTATATGTCGAATTGGGTAGATTTTGAGGAAATGATATGACCTATTCAAATAAAATGTAATATCCGATAACCGCTAAGACTACTCCTATGACTTAATAATTGTCCAATTACACAAAAACTCAAATAAACTAAAAATGTTGACTTCAGCGCCATCTCTCGGGAGAATGGCTGGGAGCAGCCCGTCGGTTTCACCTTAAAGAAGAAAATAATAAATCTAGAAATAATTACAAGTGTGCTCCCCCAATTATAGGAGCCCACATAGTTCACTAACCTAGGTATAGTATGGTATGATCCGGAACAAAAAAAAATCGCAATAATGGAAAGAATAATACTTTGTGTGTTTTTGCTCCTGCTATAGATAAATAAAAAGTGCATTAACTTTGTCAGCATACACAAAACAATGCCAGCATTAACTTTTTCACACAACATACCTCGTCACCGTGTTTCTGTGACCAGTAGACAAGCAGTAGCATCAGGGTGCCCAAGTCAAGGAGCCACGTCCGCGCCAGCGTCACGTACAGCGCCGTACGAGGGTTGTAGAACTCTAACCTGGAAGACACGACAAGGATTGGTGTTCATAGAGGAAAAAGAACGGTTTATTTGTAAGAATATTAAATCTAGGTTTTTGTCACCGTTTTTAGTTACTGCTAGCTGTTATAGCGTAAAGAAAAAAATAGAAAAAACAAAAAAAATGCAAAAAGAAAAGAAAAAAAAAGAAAAAGCAAAAAGAAAAGAAAAAAAAGAAAAAGAATTGTTCCAATCCGACTGGAAGCTCCAGAGACTAGCACGTTTAAACAAACAAATAAAAAAAACTGTTCAGCTTTATTATATTAGTATAGATATTTGTATAGTGTAGTGTGACTATTTTCTTATTTGACAATAGTAGACTGAAGAAACTACAGACTGTTCCATTTTTCAATGACGGTAGAGTAACCTTTGTTCAGAACTATCGAAGGGAAGCCGGTAGGAATCAATTTGTATAGAGTCCACGCCACTGTACTGTAGAGGTCCAGGAGTCACAGATGTACAACACTCACTTGACAACCACATGGAACATAAGCGGGCACACGGTGACGCACGCCGTCACCACCACGGACACGCACAGCTCCCAGTACGGCAGCCCCGTGCTCCAGCCCAGCAGCAGCCACAGGCCCCACTCGATGCCCACTATGAGCGCCAGCACGAACACACTGATGACCACGTTGGCCCCATACTGGGCCATCTTTGTGAGGCACGATGTTGCGGTGTTCTTGCGATTCTGTTCGCTTAGGAGTTCCTGTAATGGGGTATGTAAGAAATTATTATTTATTTAACATATCTATCGCGTCAATGTTACTTGGTATTACCCAGTTACTGGGTTGTGGAGGTCAGATAGCCAGCTCAGCAGATCAGCTGCATTCGGTTAGACTGGAAGCCGACCCTAATATAGTTGAGAAAAGTCTAGGTAGATTGATAGATTGCGTCAAACTTAATACAGATTGTTGAACTCGTTAATCTACATCAATAGAACGTTAGTTTATTTACACGTAGACATACAATTTATAAAAAAAAAAGGCAGAAAGGAGACCTCATAGGGCATCAAATTTTTTTGATGCACTATGAGGTCTCCTTTCTGCCTTTTTTTTTATAAATTGTACATATTTTACATCAATAGTAGATTTTGAAAAATATATCACCATAAAAAATAAGGCTGTAAAAATAAAAAAAATAATTGCGTTGTAAATCCAACAGAATGCAAGGCAAAATAATATTAAAATAATACTGTTTTAAGAGATGGATGTAGGCCCCCAGGTTCTTTAGCAGACGGGTGGTCTACTGTCAGGTGCTTCCTTCAAATCGCCAGCTACCTAACATATAGAAGAATATTATGTCTTCTAGATCCGTTATTGTTACCTTGAACTCGTTGTAAAGACTGTTGGCATTAAGTTTGGCTGCTTCCTGCGTCACGACACCAAAGTCCCAGCCACAGAAGACCTTGTTCGCAAACACGTGGCTCAAACCACCAGATGTCTGTATAAAGTTCAGTCGATACGAGTACGCGGTTCTGAAAATACAGAAGAATAATAATAATACCAGCCTATTACTGTTCCACTGCATGGCAAAGGCCTCTTCTCATACAGAGAAGGCACGAGCATTGATCACCACGCTTGCTCAAGGCGGATTGGTGATTACAGACATATATTAATTATATACGTCCAAGTTGCTTCATGAAGTTCATCTTTCGAGCAACATATTACAGAAAACATTTTCATATCCTCCTTCTCGTCTCGATGATACCTACAATTTATACTACTTCGGCCCAGTAAGTGACCACATTATTGCCGCGTTAAAAGCGCTATTCAGATCGTCAAGGGTGGGACAATTGGTGAATATTACAGTTGAATTAAAAATCGCAGTCAAAATCACTTACCGATAACACAGCACTCCAAAGAACATAAGATACAGACAGACCATGGTGAAGAAGTAAGCGAACGCCATATTGTAGGTGAGCGTCGACGGCGTGGCTATGGCGCCCTCGTGGTAGTGGCCGTAGAAGAGGAGCGAGTCTGTTAGACCACCCTGTAAAAAGACCATGACGATTGTGATAGGCACACTCTGAATTAAAAAAATGTAAGGTCGAGGGACCCCCGTCGGGAATGGACTCCCGTATGAATAAAAAAAAACAAATAAAAGTTTAAATAAAATATACAAATATTTAGAATTGAGGTTATACAGCTGGCCGCACACAATGCTTGCTGCTCTAATCTCGATACTCGCACGAACACATCCCTCCAACCATATACACTATGTAACAAAAACCCTGTCAGATCAGTGTTGCCGTTGATCAGTTTTTATGTTTTATTTTAATTTAATTACTTCTTCTTTCTTCTTTTTTTTTTCACTGGGGAAAAATAATAATCTCAAATCCATTAAATGGTTACGTATATGTGTACGCAGTACGATGCCGAATAATACCCTTTAGGATCGGACAGGGTTTTTGTTACATGCTGTATAATAGAAGGAGGCAGAAAGGAAGAGACAAACAGGGATTGGCCTACTTTCTTTACACTGAGACTAGATTGCGGCTTGAATTTGAACGTCATTTAGTTAGATCTATCTAAAAAACCTTACCATTCCCGTAATAAAATCCAGGGCACCCAACTGCACCCTATCAGCTTTCGCCTTATCATGGAGCGCCTGAGGTATGACCACGAAGGCGACGACCAGGGTTGCCAGCAGCAGGTCCAGCGCGAACAGCCAGCGAAGGAAGTAGAAGTAGGAGCCCACGGCCGAACCGAAGTGACCTTCGATCTGACGGATGGGCTCGTACCAGAACTCGAAGGAGAAGACTACGTCGCGGCAGCGGTCACGGAGCTAGAGGAAAGGTATAAAAAAACATATATACTACACACATATACTGGAAGACAGTTTGTGGGGCTGCAAACTAGCGGAAAAGTTACATTTCATCCAAACATTCAGCCGAATTCCATAAGGCAAGCGTTCCCAAACTGCGTCGCGACGCACTGGGGCGTCGTAGAGCTATCCTAAAGGCGTCGCGCGACAGTAGGCACTAGTCTCATTGATTGTAGTACAATCTTCTTCTTCTTCTTTATCGAGTGGGCAGTAAAGTCTTACGACCCCACACACCCTAGTGTCAGAGTTTCTAAACCGCCTCTGACATGGTTTGAGTGAAACAGTAAGTCCCAGGTTTCCTCACGATGTTTTCCTTCACCGATGCCAGTGATGTCCAATACAATTAGTACTATTTAATTATTATGCTGTTATATTTTCCACACGTTGACAGTTTACTCACCCTTTTCCACGCAAAACAAATTCGATACTTCATCCGCTTCCACATTGAGATGGGTCGTCTCTTGGACCTGAGGCTGACTGACGCAGACAGTTTGGCACGTACGTTCCTTTTTATCGTCAGACCTTGTGGTAGATCTCTTAAGGCCTCCCTGAAAGATGAGAAACTATTATTAGCAAAAAAAAACAATGGAGTGTTGAAAGTAAATTATTATAAAGTTTTTCGCAGCTCAACTGCTGGATTCGGTTGACTAAAGGTGCGATTTAGAACTTGCGATAGGAAGACACTAAGAACTTCTCTTGTTTCTTGGGTGCGTTCAAACTTATAAACCCACGTTCAAAAACAACCAGAAACTTGGCACAACGTCCTATAGCCTATAGTGGCGAAAATGCAACATTTTCGGGCTTACTTGTTTTATTTATTTATTTAAACTTTATGCAACAAAAGTACAAAGGTGGACTTAATGGCATAGGCATTCTCTAACAGTCGACCAGAGGTGGTGAAGAGATAACATGGTAGGTGCAAGTTATTGGACGAGCGTAAAACAACAAAATTGGAGATTAAAATAAAAAGTACTCAAGTAGTCACTACCTGTAGGCCATACAAATTTTGCTCCGTGCGGTAATCGAATCCGGTACGCAGCGCCGCAGTCAATCGCTCAGCCGCTGTGCTGACCGTGTACTCTTGTTCGCTCAAATGGAGAACATGCGTCAGGATCGTGGCAAAGGATAACTATACTATTAAGTCATAAACCCACCTCCTCAACTCCTCAGCTACAGGATCATCCTCCATCAGTCGTTTATGTTGTTCCATCTCCCGCACTATGATATCTGCCTGCTTGTCAGCCGAATCAGGGGTGTCGGCCTCCGCAGCCTCCACTTCTTCCAACAGCGCATTATGCTCGGAGTTGTTACGACGGAGTCTTAAAGTGTCTGGAGAAATAATATTTAAAAAATATACTAACTTCTGCCAGTGACTTCGTCCGTGTCAAAAGTCTACGTAACCTAGCGGTATAAAATATACTTTACCAAATATACCTACATAAAAATTTCATACAAATCGGTCGATCCATTTCGGAGGAATGTGACCACCAACACCGTGACACAAGATTGACATACACATTATCATCGTCGTCTTAAACTAATTGTAATTTTTTATGGTATTAAAAGTACTCTCCACTTCTAGATTTTTTGTTTGTGTGTTTGCGCGCTAATCTCTGGAAATCCCAGTCCGATTGGAAAAATTCTTTGCTTTGCTTTCAATCAGCTATATAACATCATACTATGATCCACGGGAGGGCAGTAACAAAAGACGTTACTAAACGCAAATGAAAAAAATCACTCGTACGAAGTCACAGGGAACAGCTAGTACCTAATACGATAATTACAACTAATTTTAGACATTACCTATGGTTTCGTACTTTCGTATCTGTTTGTTAACAAAACAGGATAAAAATCTAAATAAAATCAGTAACTGGTTAACAATTTAAAAAAATACATTTATTAATTAGGTCGTATACGCGTTAACGCATTTTCCTTGATTGAGAATTTTTATTGTTACTATGTTAGCTAGATAACGTTTGATTAGTTCTAGACGAAATATATTCATTAAAAAATAAATAAGAGATACTAAGAATTTTATATGCATAACTTAATTTAATAAGCCCAAGATTGGTGCCCCGAAATGGCGAGACGGAGACGCGGCAGACCACGAAGAAGATGGCGGGACCTGGTCAACTTTCTTGAGGATTGGCAAGACGTGGCGCAACATCGCGATAGATGGAAGGAATGGAGGGAGGCCTTTGCCCAGCAGTGGGACAGTACGGGCTAGTTAATAATAATAATAAATAATAATAATAATAACAAACCTTTAATACTACCTCTTCTTCTAACAGCAGTAAGTTCAAAAACTTCAATATCATCTGCTAATACAGACATTGTGATTCACTTGCATGCAGCACATTATTTATTACTTCACACAACACCTCACTACGTTATCTAACTACTATCATAAACACTAAAGTTTGGATGGCTGCATGTTTGTTACTCAATCACGCTAGAACGGCTGAACGAATCTGGACGAAATTCAGCACAGAGATAGAGTCTGGAATAGCACATAGGCTAGTATTTAGGACTTTGGCAAAATTCTGAAATCAACACAGACACAGACGAAATCGAGAGTTATTTAAGTATAAACAAAAATAACATTATTTAACAATAATATTATCTCAGGTCTATGATGAATGTATAACGTAGTACAAGGTATAAGGTAAAACTGACTGCACTGTGTATAATATTGTTTGAAACAGAGCTAATTATTGAGTCCTGATAAAGGTGCTTGTTGACTGTAGTGTAACGCGGGTTGTTTATATTACGTCGAGTTCCTTTGAGTTGCGTGAAGGAATATGTATTCACGAACCGAACCGAATACAAACACAAAAAAAAAAACGGATTCTACAAGGTGTACTCGCGAACGAATATTTGGTTTGCGAATGCTCGCGCATTGGATGCCCGCTTATTTAAAGCGCATGCAAATCCGTCTAAACACAGATATTTACGATAATTAATATTAATAAAAATAAGGCTTTCTTAACTACGTATTATGAAAGAATGAAAGAAAGAAAGAAAAACTATTTATTCGAGCGAAAGTGACGCACATAACATAGAAAATTTTTGTTTGCAAAACCTGTATCGAATTTTTTGACATTTCGTTATTATTATGTGTATGTGTGGGGGTGTGTGTGTGTGTAATTTTGCGTTTTTAGATTATTTTAATTGAGTTTTAAATGATATTTTTAATTTTATGGACTAAGTCTGAAATAAATGAATTATTATTATTAACCTGCTTACTTTGCCACTTTTTCATGTGTCAAAAAGTTTCATTCGCTTTAAAAAAAAAAAATTATATGAAAACATAATGAGTAATCTACACCTAGACGTAGTAAATTTCATGAAAATTTATAATATTACCAAATATCTATTTCATTTTTGTAAATTAAAATATTTTAAGCATAAAAACAAATATGGCAAAGTCAGCTGTCACTTCTGGTAAATTTGCCATTTGAAATTAAAAATGAAATTTTTGGAGTTTAAGAGGTTAAAAAGTAATATATTTGCACTCTTCCTATATCCCGTAAAATAAAAGTGAAAACTTTATATTATTTAGCACTGGTAATTTATCTCTCTAAGAAGGTGGCAAATTCACCAACCTTTCAAAAATATTTCATAGTAATATGAAGTTAGGGTTAGGGTTGTCAAATAAAAATGTTTTCACAGTAGGAAAAATTTAATAAAAGTAAAAAAAAAAACAATCAATTTTAGTGAGATCAACAACGTTCTGTTGCTCTGTTCCCTAAAAAAGGTCGGCGGCGTCGTTTTTCCATCTTCTAAAAAAAATTAATGTTTATTTAGTCAATATTTTGTACACAAGGTACTCATGAAATTAACCTGAAGGTAAACTGAATAGCGACTACAGCATATAATGACTTATAAACGTCCCATCAATGTTAAACAGTGTCTAGGAAATTGCAACGCTATACAGTATTTGCGCAAATAACTAAATCACTTCACTTATTTAATTCATACTGACCCAAATAAAAAAAAAAGTACTTTTTAAATTACCCACCACCCTGTGTACCTTTTGTAAAACAACCTTCATTTTAAGCACATGCACTGTGTATTTCATATCTGGATACCTACCTACTTATATTATAAGTAGGTACTTACAACGACATTTTAATTAAAATATTCATAAGAAATTTTGTGGCAGCCCTAACCTCCAACAAAACATGGCAAAGTCACCATCACGGACGTTGTAATTAGGGTTGTTGAATTTACCAACACCAATTGCGAACTACAGGTAGCTTGTAGCACAGTAAATCAGCTCATAATTAGCTAAAGAACATTATGCTAACATAATATCAAAAAAGTACTTACGTAGGCAATGCTTTTCCCATTTGTTTTTGTAAAAGTTCCGGAGCACTAAGTTTTACGCCACCAACATTCGAAAAAAGTAACGGCCGAAAATGACATCTCAAAAACAAGCTGGGTTGCCACATCTCATTCGGTGTTGCCATTTAACTCATAAATTTTACTATAAAGGCGTACATACATGACAAAAAACTGTTATTAAGAAGTAACTACACTTTTTCCCTCAGAAGTTGGCTATGGCAAACTCAGCAACCGTTGGCAAAGCTAGCAGGTTTTACTAAGTTTAGAAAAAAATAAAATAAATATTAAATACAAATGGAAATATGCATTTTAAGCAAGTATCGTGCGCCTCAGTTCTTGTGCTACAGCCTACACGTAATTACGTGCATGTTACAGTGCAGTTGAAGCCAACGTTTATCATAATTAGCGGTCGTTAGCAATTATCATCGTTTGTAATACATATCTGAGTAATAAACTCTTATTAAACGATAATTGTGTAAACGCCCATTGTTCTTTCTGGTAACCTTTATGGTATGAATAACTCTCTCTTTCTCTCTGTATTGTCCTTATAAAAAACAAGGCGTGAGGTCCTCACGCCTTGTTTTTTCCTCACGGTGAGGATTTTGTTTTGATTAGTTAATTTTATATAACGTTTAGGTAGGCATAGGCATGGAATCGTGTAGCAAGGTGCTACACAATTCCATGCCTTGGAGGATTAAAACTAACAAAGAACCTTCCCTTGAGACATATACAATGCATAAATAATAAGTGATAACAATAACAAATGATATAAAATATTATTTATTATCGTTCAGTCTAGTCATCGCCAACGCCATCTTTTGGCAAAATGTCGCACCAAAATGTTTAAATTCCTAAATTGTCTATAGATGGCGCTGATTAGCTTATAGCAACAATGTATTTAACTTGTGGCTTTCATAAAAAGTTCGTTTCTACTTATACAGCTTATACTTACTGTAGGGCAGCTGTCGTGAAGGCATGAAGTTGACGGCCACCTGCCTAGCTGCGTTGTTCCTCAGTGTGTTACGCCGCGCACTCGTCGGCCTGGTTTCTACTTCTTCTATTTCGTCTTCCATATTGCCTTCCTTGAAAATATGAATACATGACTACATTTTTAATAGCTGGGTTTAGTTCTATCAAAACAAACCACTTAGAAGTAATAGTACCTAAATGTTTCCGATACTCTTGATTTATTTTAATTCTATTCCAAGCACAAGTTTTAAATATACATTGAACTGTAACTGCTGAATAGTTATGCAACACGTTAGGCATATTGCATTAGTTATTATTGTTTTAATATAGTATATTTTTATTGTAAATTTTTATATCTTTAACTAATGTAAGCCAAGGGCCGTTTTTATGTTAAAGTAAAATAAATAAATAAATTAGTTGCTGTCAGATAATTATTTAAAATAAATTTGCTTATTTTTTAGCTTAGCTAGGGTTGGCTTATTTTACCAGAATAAATTTCAATTACAAAATAGTTTTATCAAGTCATATTTGATTATATGTTTCTGTTGTATATATCAAGCTGGTCTCCGCTACTTAATGTCTAAGCACATAGTTCTTGTATTATTCATCTGTGGCGACAACTATACAACTTGATTCCCTTCCTGACTGAATGTGCCATTTTTCATTTCACAGTTAGGTGGTGTACACTGTGTACTATTGCCAAATAATAATACAATCTCAGTTGCACTGCAGACATTATGAATACTCCATCAAATAAAAAATTTATTGAGTAATTTTAAATATATGAATTCCCCACAGTCACAATGGCCCAAACATGAAGCTAAGTGGGGGAAACAGCCCAGTGAAACTAACTATATGAATTCTCACCATAATTCATACACTTTTTACATTAAATCCTCTCAGTTTCTTTTTCACACTCATTCTAAAATTAATTATATTATTGTTATTAACAATTACTTTGAATTCACAGAGAACAAATTCTATACTATTCATATCTGTATAAATTATTCTCAATTTTAATATAAGTAGGTAGAGAAGTTTCAAATAAACAAAGAGTTTTTTTTTTATTCTATTCCTTATTTGAATAAAAATCAAAGTGTATGATATTGTATTCTGTTTGTTTTTGATAACATAAAAAGTACCAGCAAACTAATCAAGGGATAGTTGTAATGCCATAGATAAGATTCTTATCACCATTGTTTGGATAAATCCTTACTTATTGAACTATAAAACCTAATTATGGACACACAACAGTGAATAATTCCATTGTGTTATTGGATTGGTAAGGTTTTGTTTTGTAGATTTGGATGGATTACATACTTTTCTGATCTACCTCTTTTACTTAGCTACTTGATCTATAAAAATAATTTAAATTGAGAATCATTTCTAGAATGCCTACAAAGGCATGGTAGAACATGATATTTTTCATCTCATGACTACAAACTAACTGGAAAAACAAGCTGATTATACAAACAGACACCAGTGTTTTTTTTATATTAGGGCGTATTTAATCATTAATAAGAGATGGAAGTATTTATAATGAGTCATGTATGTGTGTATTATTGAACATTTCAAATGGAGCCAAATAAATATTTGAATTCTTATTATTTTGTAGTTATTCTTTTACAGGAAAATATTTAAAGAATCCACAAAGATAAACAAAACATACCTGCTGGTAAATATTATTACCGCTTGTTGCACTGCCAGCTTAGCAAACAAACAAAGTTCTGTTTGAAATAATTTTTCAAGTAAGTAGTATAGTTTTGTAAAAGTTATATTTTTTGAAATCACTAAGTTAATTGTTAAAAAAACGTGTTAGATTGGAGGGTAACCTTAAAGAAAAAGAAAATGCTAATTTAAATAATTGTAAAATAATAAGTTCATGAAAATCTTAGCTGAATAAAAATATTTTGCTACTGTCTGACTGACTGAAATATAAACTGAAGTGAAGAAAAGTCAAAGTGACATTTGTAAATGATAATGACAGTGAGTGACAGCGAGCGACACTGACTGACACAAAACTTCAAAGAATGCATTCATTCGATAACATAGACTATTAGACTACTATTATATGTCGTTTAGTTTTATTACGTTCACATCAAAATAAGTGGTTTTTATCTTTTTATAATCACAATTCGTTTAGGTTATGATCGAGTGTATGAGTACCGTACTCATCAAACTATAACCTTCTTAAAAATAAAACGTTTTAGACAAAAATATTGCATCATTCGACATTCCGCGCCCGAGCCTCATCGTTTTAGCGAGTTTGATAGAGTTGCATAATTAAACGCACTCCAACTAGCAGCTGTCAGTTTTCTGTTGTGTCTGTGGCTATTTATTAAACTCAAATGTCAATCAATCCATGAATGGAATCAAATGGAATGAATGATCATGTGATCATGTCATCATGTCAATGTCAATCAGTCATTTCTTGCTGCTGAGGATCGTGGGTGGGTCGTGATTTTCAATAAGTTTTCTTAATGACATGCATTTCTTCTTTGAGAGAAATTAGTCCGTGTATAATATTTCGCTTGTTTTAGTTTTACTTAATTATTATTGCTCGAGTTATTCACATACAAAGCGAAAATCTATCGAAGATTGAACGGAATGCACGTTAAAAGGTAAGATTGAATTGCTTTTGGTGTTTTTTATCTACCCACCGCTTTAATGTAAATAAAAAGTTACTCCCTGAACAATGAATGACTCATCCACTCTTTAATTTAAACGAACTCTGTGGTTTAAATATAGACATGGGTGTCAGAGGGGTAAGTCGCAGATGCATCCCCTTTTTGTTTTTTTTTTGTTCCGTATATTTAGGGAGGTACTTTAGGAACTAATTGTATCCCATCCCATCTTCCAAGTGACGGTGGAATGAGCCACTCAGCTGGGTAGTACAGAATAACTTATTTACCACATCTGATCTGCTACTTCTGCTAGCTGTGGCTAAGTGGGAGTCAGGTCTTTAGCTTCTGCCACTACACTTTAGTTGTGGTACGTTGTGTGTCGATATCTTTGCGCCATCCCATTTTCCTAGTTCGATGTGCCGTGCTGACACTGCCACTGCAGAAAACCTCACATGTCAAGAGTATTTCTAGCCATTTGGGGTAGAAACCCTGAGGTTGTACAGTCCATGTGCTCATAGCCTTTTTAAGGTATTGTCCAAATGGTTGGTTAACACTTCCCGTGACCCAAGTGCTGGCTTTTACCTTGGCTAGACGCTAAGCATTGCCATCCAACATTGCAACTCCAGTCTTTTGGGTATATTTCCAGTTGATGGCAATGCGTTGGAATTTTTCTTGTACCATTTAGTTTTAGTTTCATTTTTTATTATTATTTGATTTTTTATTGGTTATTGTTAAGTCTGCACATGTTATTACTGTACATATGAATTATTATAGTTGAATAAAAACAATTTTTTCCTGTTATAATTAGTTTAAAAAAATAATTGTCTATAAAAGAAATAAGTAGGTAGTTCTACCGTCCCCAAAATAAAACAAAATAAAGATCAGCCGAGGCTTAAGGAATCACGCATATTAAAGCAAGGTCAAAGTTATTCACGTAACAACATAAATGCTTGACAACACTCAGATTGGCTACATTGGTATTGCCATAATATGGTTTCATTGTTCTCAATTAGGATGCTAATAGTCTTGCAGTTCCAGAAGTAAGAGACCTACATTAAAATAGAAAACTGTCTGTTTTTAGGACGTAATCTTTGGACATACTTGAACAAGATTTTAAGGTCTAGGCGAGAATACTGAATGAAATCTATCACACTGTTTTCACTTAGGTTATATTGACAGTTAAATCTAAAAGAATCACTACTACTGTTGTACAAAAAAAAAAAAAAATATATTTATTTAAAACTTTATGCACAAGTAAAAAATATACTGTACAAAGGCGGACTTAATAAAATATGACACACAATTACAATTTACTTGGTAACAAAACCGTAGTATGATGTATTTCAATCCCAAATCCATCTATGGAAGTATGTGGAATGTATGGAAAATGTATTTCACTTTCAAATTGTACATAAACAGCAATATAAATTTATCAGGCTGCAGCTGAAGCAAAACAAATATCCAATATTATATTTTTATAGATTATTTCTTCTCTTTCACAGATTCTAGATGCTTATTAGAACAGGATGGCATCGCCACAGAATATCTCGGTAGACCAGATGAGGTTGATCTTGACAGAGGTCATAGACGCTTTGGAGTCCCCTGACTATGCCTCCAAGCTGGACGAGGCTAAGGAAGCAGCTGGCAATGAGATGCTGAAGATGATGCAGATTGTGTTTCCAATGGTTGTTCAGATTGAAATGGAAACTATTAAGCGTCATGGATTCACTAATTCTAGAGAAGGTAGTTATTGCCTAGTCATAGAGTCTGTCGGTATCGGCCTAGTTTTGGCAAAAAAAAACTTATATTTATATTTAGCTGCTATCCGACAGAAGCCGTAACTACATTCGGGAAGTTTCGTGCTGCGATCGGGTATGTTCGGTGCACTAAGCTGCGACTTGCGAGCAACGATGTGCCATTTTGCCGCTTCCGTGCTCACAGTCATGTGTCGTCTCATGACAGATAGTAATTTCACCTTGCACAGGAGTTACATGTTTTATCTAAGAATCGAATACAGCAATACCCTCAAATCCTCAATGCTTAGGTATTGGGATTGCTATTGGTCAGCATTTGCATAAAACTACATTATAACTTAAACTTTGATCGCATCGATCCTTGGTCGAGCCAGGCCACGCTGCTGGGCTTGTAGCCTTAAATTCGTCCTATAACCTAGATCCGATCCAGACTGTCCCCTTACTGCCCTGCCCCAACGACGCCCTAAACCGAAGACCATACCCCATAGGGGGTGCCCTTAGCATGTAGTCGCTTAGTTTAAAGTTTTAAGCACTGGCTTAATTTTCGAGGTGCCACTAAAAAGTCTGGTTAAGCAGCAGACAACCTCCTAGGTTGAACTACGAGATGTCATTATGAAAAAGGAAAAGTAAATGACAATTTGACGTGTTTCTTTTGGGAACTGCCATTTACTGAATTCTGTCAGTTGAGAGTGGATTTTAATAATCTACATTTTAAACACGATTGAAATGAGTGTCCATAGAATTTGTTTACAGATTGGCGATGTATTGGAATGGGATTTCTTAATTAATGATTCAAAAGTGCCTGTGAAGGGTTTAATGAAAAATAAAATAATTTGAGTTTAACTGTATGTAAAACCAACATTTACAGGCATAGTGCAGTTCACACAGCTGGTCCGCGAAATGGAGACCCTGGATGGCGAGGTGGCGCGCCTGCACACTCAGATCAGAAGCCACTACCTGCCGCCCGTGTCCATCAGCTCGACCGTCGATACATCTCTGTGAACTGGTGAGCATTCCTATTCAAACATTGTAGTTTAAAGAGTTTTTGGTGTTGTAATGTGGCAAGCTTAACCGAAGGTTATCTGCGACGCTTCGCTTAGTAAAAGTATTTGACTAGAGGTCAATGAACTGGGCAAACTTCACAGGCTTTTGTTTTTTTTTATTTGGTGTAAGCGACAATATTATGTAAGCGCGGCCTTTAAAATCCTTGACTGGATCTTCACTCCCCTCATGCACAAAATTTTAGACACATAACAGGTATTATTGGTATTAGGTTGAGGGTATGGTAAGGTTACCATACCCTCAACCTACTTAAATCTCTAGTTCAGATGATTTAGATATCCTTTTTCCATACGAAACTACCTTTTATCGACTTCAGTTTGTTAGTCGATAAAAGGTAGTTCTGTGTAAAAATGAACGGATAGACCGAAAAATCTACACGGCTTTAGCAAGAATTTCACCGGCAGTCTTCATTTCATATTCTATGTGCTTCTGAGTGTGATAAACGCTAAATTTGATTCAAAAACTTTCGTTTTATGTTCTGAGAAAAATAAGAATATCTTTTGAGAATTTTGAATTATGTTTTAGGTGACTCGGCGATCACCACGCAGGCGCAGTGAGTCACATCAAAAGCACATAAGAATTAAGACTACACACACGTATTATTTACATGCCACGAAATTGTATTATTAGATTTATTATACATTTATATTTTGAATAAATTCCATTTTATTATGTATTATAATATACTTTTATTTTATTCCGTTTTAAAGTTTTCCTTTGAACAACCCTTTTTTTTTCTTTTGTTTTTTTTTGGCGCGGCGGAAATCCCCATATACTTCCTCCGTGGTGGGGGTGACGGAGGGGCATGCCAGTCTCTTACCGGCTAAAACCACCGCGGTGTTCCACCTCTGCCTATGGCCGGGTGCGGAATTCGCTTAAGCATTTACCGCTCCCTTTGAACAACCCTTAATAGCCTGTGTGCTATTTCAGACTATATTAATATTTCATTATTTGGACTAAAGCGATTGGTTACACTGAATTAGTTTATTAAACTACCGGTAACAATTTGTATTCTAAACGGTTATATTTACTTTGCATCTCTTACTCATCGCGTTTAAATCTCGGTTATCAGTTACTAACAATGACAAAGACAGGGATGACAAACCTTTATTGGTGAACGTGTCATTTCTAAGAATAAAAAATTGCCGTCACAGGACGCCCGGTAAATGTGATACAATATAGAAGATATACAAAAAAATAATAATAATGGAGTAAAATAATAAAAAGGGAAGCAACGGAGTAGAGCGCACACACAGGGGTGCGGTGGCGTAGAGGAGGCATGTGATAACGTCATGCCGTTTGCCGTCATGGTAAACTGGTCGATTTTGCTGCCAAAGTGCGCAAATAAATTTATTTCACATCAAAAAATTAAAAAAGTCTTTAAATCTTCATTTGTTACTCCAACTTTGAACAATAATTGTATTTAAATAAATGAAGTGATTTTTGCAGTTGCAAATTAGATTAGTTCTAATATATAGATTTATCAATTAATTTAATTATCAGCGTTCCCGAATAATTTTGTCATGTGCCACCACTGGCACGCGTGTTCGGGTTCGCAATCCCTGAACGAAGATAATAAAGAATAAATATTTACTAAGTAGTAGTCGCTGATAAGAACTTATTCGAGACTAGTATGTAAAAGATTTTACACTGATTTTAACCCATAAAGACGAGATTTAACGTCGCAGAATATTTTATTAAACGTTTGAAAATTTTCAATATTTAAATATAATTAATTAAGCTAAAATAACTTTTCATTTCAGGTGGTTCCAGTCCTAATGAATCTCTTAAAAATCTCAAAAATGAAACGAAGACACTTAAAGTATATTCTGTGTGCGTGTGTGCTAGTGTTCATATACAATTTCTTTGGTATTAGTGACTATATACATGCTAAGAGTTTCGATGACGATTTCGACTACCCTCTTAATTTAAATATAAGAAAAATTGTGGATGATGTGCTAGCGGGCAAGAAGATTACAGTGGTCCCTATAAATTACTACCCCTACAAGTTTCTAACAAACTCAGGAAAATGTTCTACCACAGACACGTTAGATCTGTTCATAGTGGTCAAGTCTGCGATGGACCACTTCGGCCACAGAGACGCCATAAGAAAAACATACGGCCGGGAAACAGTACCCGGACAAACTGTCAAAACATTATTCTTCCTGGGAATAGATAGTGAATCTAAGTCAGACCTGCAGAGAAAAATAGACAAAGAAATGGAAGAATTCAAGGACATCATACAGATGGATTTTATCGACAACTACTACAACAACACTATAAAGACTATGATGTCTTTCCGCTGGCTGTACGGCCACTGCTCCACAGCCGACTACTACTTGTTCACGGACGACGACATGTACATATCTGTGAACAATCTCCTCGCTTACATACACGACAGGGAAGCGACGCGCAAGCCTGACGTGACTCTCTCACAAGTTGCATCGAAGAACACCACACCCGCAGCTTTAACTACGGAGTCCGAAAGTGACTTCCTATTCACTGGTTACGTTTTCCAGTCGGCTCCACAACGATTTCAGGTGAGCAAATGGAGAGTATCCCTCGATGAATATCAATGGGACAAGTGGCCTGCTTACGTGACGGCAGGTGCTTATGTCCTGTCGAACAACGCTATGACAGTTATGTACATAGCAAGCCACTTCGTCAAACACTTTCGGTTTGACGATATTTACTTGGGCATAGTGGCCAAAAAAGTCGGTATCACACCGAAGCATTGTCCAGATTTTTATTTTTACAAAAAGGAGTTTACTTACGAAGGTTATTTAAATGTTATAGCGTCTCATGGTTATGGAGACCAGGATGAACTACTTAGAGTATGGAATGAGATGAATAGTAAGGTGTGAAAGTGTGGGGACTTTTTTCTATTGTTCTAGTTTTTTTTTAATACATGTTGTTTCCGACCTTGACAGATCAGGATCCTGCCTGATCAAAATGCCAAAAATAAACTAGAATACGATAAAATGGAAAGGACGTCGTATCATAAACTTTTACCACGGATTCAGTCTATGAACCTGGACCCCCCAGACGAAATTTTTCGTTGGTGCTAAATGAATGATCTAGTTTTCCATACGCCTAAAAACCGATATTTTGTTTAATAACCGACGAATAATTTTATCCCTGGGGATCTAGATTTATGTAATAATAATACATGGGATAATTGTCGATTGGTGTCTCATTACATTTAAAGTTACCTAAGGGGCCTCTGGGAGTTGGCTTCGGCCCCTCGTACACCTTCTAAAGGCCCGGGTCCCCAGGGTCCCGAGATAAATATTGAGTCACAATAATAATAGTAATTTTATTTGTTAGAATATTGTTGTTGTAATACTTTCATGGTAAAAGTTTTCGACACTATGCCCTTCCACTTTCCACCCGTTATGTGACATGGTCAGGGCCTCGCTAGGGTGCAACTCAATGCGAGGATAAAAATGTTTCGCCTCATTTCAGCTCTCATCCAGGTCGGTGTGTATACTCTTATATAAACTAAGAAAAATGCTTCAATGTTACTCTAAATGCTCAAATCATTGTCTCTATTAAGGTGCGTCTACACTATAAGGTGCAATTTTGCATTTTCGTCTCTCAGGAGGTTGTAATAAGAGATAACATTACGACACCTAGTCAAAAATGAATAAATACTTGTTTTTTATGTTTGACAGTATTTCAGAATACACCTCTTTCAAAGAACAGAATAGCCCGTTGTGTATGCGGTAGGCAGAGCCACGTTACTATATCACTGTGTGCGTACAGGTCCATCGCCCCGCGTGCCAAAACCCAGCGGCAAGATGGATAGTTCTAATTCAAAAATCATCAATTTAAAAAAGAAGCTTATTTTTTTTATTATCGATTCGTGTTGAGAATCTCTAACATATCTTACCTCCTTGAATTTGATGAGATTGCAAAACTGCACTTTGTATAAAATGGTTTTTTTAATATTTTCCCAATGGCATCCGTTACCGTTGACAGCAGTTGTGTACCTATGAGGTCCGGTTGACATATCGAGCGCTTTCTTTTAGAACTCGAATCATAGAAATAAAAATAATTTAAATTAGAGATAAACTACAGTAACATGGCGCGCCCACAATTCAAAACGTTTGAAAGTGTTTGTGATAGCATTTAAAAGACTCAACGCATGTGTGCGTACTGAGACGGCTCTCGAAACAAAAACAAATCAGCGATTAGTTACTCGACTAGCGGCGTCATTAATCTCTCATTTATTATCAGTATGGCGCTGCACAGACATACTCTTTGAAAATGATAGGTGCGTTGTCTTGCGCGGTCGGCTATTTATGATTAGTTGACAAACAAATCTGCCGGCCTGCTACTGAAGACGATTACTTACAACTACGATTGAAATAGTAATATGGAGGGGCGCGCCATGTTATAGTAGTTAATCTATAAAAGTGGACGCACCGTTAGCATGGTGTTGAAAGACTGACCACGATCTTGATATGTAATAATTTATAGGTCATAATGATAAACATAGACACGTCTATCTGCTTATGCTCTTAAGTACCCTAAATACTCTGAGCATTAATAGGAGGTGTAACAGAAAAGGCCCAATAATAGTTTTTATACAAAATCAATTTCATATGGAATCCGGGCTTATTATACGCCCTTGAAGTAAGGCTATAGACTAAGAACTAAAGCACTTATTACACTACTCAATCGGTAGGACCCTATGGGTCGTGGCGCGGTAAATGCGGTCGAGAAAACTCGATCGACCTAGCAGTATCTGTAGCAGTAGCACTATCTCTCTATCAGTTACTACATATCTACTCTATCTCCTACCTAGGGGATAGAAACCCTAGATAGTGTATATAACCCTAGATAGTGTGTATAAGCACTTAATACTTGGTTCTTTTGTGGTTGATCAAATTCGTTTCTGTTACACCTCGAATTATTCCAATTTTGTTATCCTAAAACATTGTAAGGATGTATTTGTAGTTTTCTAAGTAGATGTAGATCTTTCTTGAATGTGCAATTAGATTTATAATGGTGCCGGTTCCCTTGTTCACAAACTAGATTTAGAGAATTGGTATCTCTCACTAACATACAGCGAAAGAAAAAGACGGTGACATTTTAGAACTAAGTTAGAGATGTCAAATTAGTTTTACTTGAACTTTTCCTTATTTTTAATCTATACGTTTTAAGATGTCAACTATATTAAAATTGTATGGATGTGTCAGATCGACTAAATTTTACAGCTCTTATTTACATTCGTCTCTTTCTTGTTTTATTGGACAGAAAAAGATAGAAATAGTCTAATTTTAGTTTAGTTTGTGAACAAGGGAATTAGCACCTTTATCTACTTTAGAAAAACTTATTCATAAAATTGTTGTTCGCAGCTCATGGTTATTTTAGTTCATTTAATGATTATGATAAGCAAATTACTATTAATTGTATAAAAATGCGTTATTTGTATACAATGTATTGTACTTAAGCCAAATTCTCTTTAAGTTAAGGATTGAGATCTATTTTCTTACCACTTTCTGAATGCTTGTTCAAGTTATTACACCATCATAAGTCACCAGTCATCATTGTTCCAAAGTAAAAAGAGATGAAGCTAGACGGGAATATAGCACCATCCTTTTTCCGCACAGAACCAATGAACTGACGCCTCGTTAGCCTTGATAATATTATGTCGTCGGTGCGCTTGCCAAATCTGATATGTGCATTTTAAGGACTTTTCTGAATATTATAAAAATACAACAGAATATGGCAAAAAATATCTAATTTAGTCTATTGCAAATTTTGTTCCAGTTATAATTTTCACAATGACAGTTTTTGCCATCGATGTGTCGATAAAAATCAATGCCATCTGGCCTAAAAACGAATAATCAAAATGCACATATCAGGTTTAGCAAGCGCACCGACGATGTCAGATGTGAATAGAATCATTAAGGCTGATTCACATATCAGTGACGCCACAGATCCGGCACCGTCCCGTATCAGTGATAAATTATTCTTTCATACATTCTCTGCACTGACACTGAGAGTACTGTGTCGTTACTGACACTGACATAATAATTTATCACTGATATGTGTAAATCAAGCTTTAGGGCGCTTGTAGACGTCCGTTTTTTTCACCGGAAAACGGACCGTCAATAAACGGCTATCCTTGTATACATATATTTTTTTACCGGATGAATGTTTAAAAGAACCTTTTAAAAGAACGCAGGTAGACGACACACAATTTACAGAAAACAGGCAATACGTCCGGCAGCGTCAACACGCACCAATACACTGGCGTGGATGACCGCTCTTTCTTACACCGGACCGGTGTCCGTCGCGCCGAGGGGAAGCGGTGGTGCATCCGGCGTAAATTGTTCGCCGGACCGATGTCCGGTGCATGTACACATACTCATTATAAATCATACACCACCGCGAATCCGGCAAAAAACACGGTCCGTTATCCGGTGAAAAAAACGGACGTCTACAAGCGCTCTATAGTTCAACATAGAGCAACACGGACCACCGGCGGGTCCAGTAGTCCATGTTGCTCAATGTAGTTCAAATTTATTTGAATAGCCTTCTAAAAACTGATATTATTTAAATAAGATATTAAATTGTAGTATTTAAGTAAGTATGTATACTTACCTATTTTCGTTAATTACTGTTAATTACAACTTATGTTTAAACTCTTTGAATTCAAATTGAAATAGTATTTAAATTTAAAATGTACAACAATATAATAATTATATTGTCAATTGAAAAGTACAAATAGTATTATGTACTTTTAAAGCTGGTATACATCCGTAACACGACACAGTCTAGTTGAAAACCAGCGATAGGCACAAGTGGTCTGGCATTTTATGCTGAACTGGGCCTGTTTGGCGCAGCGATGGGGTACACATTTTTTTTTTATAATAATTCAGTCAACCAATCCCAACAGCTTCACGCGATAATTTGTTACATTACTTTTTGGCTTGATAAACTGGAGTCAAATTACCTAACGTAAGTGCCGTTAGCTAAAGAAAAACCGTCCATGGCTACCAGTACTGGCTCGTTTTTCTAATTGGGTACTTTTGACACCACCAAACAATTAACATACTTTTCATGAACTGTCAAAACGCGATTCTTCCCTAAGCTATGGAAGAACGGGCACGCTGCAATCGCAGCGGTAAGACCCCTCTTTGAGGAGTGGCTGGAGAGGCGCCACGGCGTCCTCACCTTCCGGCTGACGCAGGTCCTCACCGGACACGGTTGTTTTGGGAGGTTCCTGTGTCGGATTGCACGGGAGGAAACGCCCGGGTGTCACCACTGTGTGGACCGCCCGGAGGACACGGTGGAGCATACGGTGCAGGTTTGCCCCGCTTGGGCGGAGCACCGCCGTGTCCTCACGGAGGCGATAGGCGGCGGCGACCTCTCGCGCCCGGGCCTGGTTCAGGCCATGCTCCGGGGCGAGAGGGAATGGGATGCAGTCACCTCCTTCTGCGAAGCAGTAATGCTAGCGAAGGAGGAGGCGGGCCGCGTGAGGGAGAGAACATCCTCCACCTCACGCCCCAGCCGCCGCGGGAGACGCCCAGGGCGTCGGACGTCGAGAGACGACATCCGGCCACCGTAGGCGCGGGCTTGCGGACGGCGAGTAATGGGTAGCTCGCCGTCCGATCAAGGACCATGCCCGGGTCGACGGCGCGTTCTGTTCGCGCGCGCCTCAAAGAGCTGTCAGCACAGGGACGGGGCCCCAACAGGGGCCAAACGCCTGCCGGGGTTGCGGGACGTCTTAACAGGATACCGTGGCCCCGGAACGTAAAGGGCAACAGAAGGAACAGGGTGGTTTTTTAGTCAGTAAAAGTCTGACAGTCCCTTCCGCCCCACCCAGGGCGGAAGGAGTCATTTGATGATTTTTACCACCTAAAAAAAAAAAAAAAAAGCTATGGAAGAATCGCGTACAATACAAACTCTATAGTTTGTATTGCAATAACAAACTATGACGTCACTTTTTGCCAACTAAATCTGTTTTGTAAGGCTAAAATAAAGTGTTTTCTTAGAGAAGTTGTGTCTTGGAATTATGTATTGGTTAATGGTGTCAAATACCCAATAAAGATAATGCTTTTAGTATCTTTTGCATATAAAATATGTAAGTAATTATTTTAAGTTTTGAAATGCTTTCAAGAATCTTTAGACGTCTTGCGTGAAATAAAAATGATGCTAAGACGCTATGGCACCAAAGATCACTACTTGGCGTATAACATATTTAGTACATCATTGCATCCCTGTCACATTGTTTGAAGGTGACAGAGACAGAATGATAATATTTAAATATGTTTAGCACTAAATGTGCTCGGTAATTAGAGGTGCATGCGGGCCTTAATTTTATATTTTTACGCTCACATTAGAACCATTCATTGCTCTCAGATTTGTATAAATAAATCAATTGGTATCTATACAGTTGTTTTATTACTCAGTTTGTAGTTCGTGGCCTCTTTCGTTGTTGAAATTCGAATTTAAATTATGGCATTAAAAAGTCTCCGATAGACCGAAACCATGAAATTAGTAAGTACCCACTTATGAAAAAAAAATATAAAATGTCGATTATTTTTAGCGGTTTTCCTCAATAAGAACAAAATCGAAAACTCAGGTGATAAAGTTGACCACTTTATGAAGGTTGTGCACGATATTTGTATAAATAAATAAAAACGAATGAACAAATAAAAACAGTTGTTATTTAATAAACTCATAAATGTCTCACGTCACATCATAATGTATAGTTAACAATTGTAAATATAGTAATAGAAAGGGATGGAAAATGAACATCAACTATTGTACAACTTGCAACAAACTACTGAGAAACTGCCCAGTAATTCAACATAAATTCAAATATATTCTTCTATGTAGCTCGCAAAACTTAAATTTTCTTATGTTTTTTTGCAAAAAAGCAACTATGTTTACGACGTTGACAATAATGCTATTCACGATTAAAATGAAGAAAGTTTAAATTCTGCGGGCTACCTTGAAAGATCGCTATACATACAAGAGCCTTAGTTCCCGTTATGATAATATGTAGAATGGCATTTTGAATCTGCAAACATTGAAATGGCACAAGTGGGCTCTCTTCTCCTATATTATTATTATCTCTTTGATAAACTGGCTGCCTCTCCTTTCTTCGTTTGTTCCTCCATCTCTTTCTATCGTCAATACTCTTCCCTCACAGTCACAAGGACCTATTCACATCACCCCCCAATCACTCGTTTCTCGTTGTCTCGCTCATGAGTTCGCAAGTAATGGCAGTAGACAATAGAGCTTGTATATAATATGATATAAATTAAATATTACGTTTCAATACGTTCAATCTATCGTGATTTCATAGAATTCATATTTGATGCATCTAGCGTATACTGAACAAACACAGGCGATGTTGGCACTGCGTGACCTGTGTGCACAGCGTGGTGAATATAGGTACCTACAAGATGCAATTTTGCAACCTCGTCAAATAGATTCTCAAGACTCAACACGTAATAATTATAAAATAATTAGTAGTATGACGCTGCCTACCGCATTAACAACGGGGCTATTCTGTTCCTTGAAAGAGGTGTATTCTAAAATACTGTCAAACGTAAACAACGTGAAAATACAAGTATTTATTATTTATTGACCAGGTGTCGTAATTTTATTTGATTATTAAAGTCTTCAAGACAATCTCCTGAAAGACGAGGAATTATAACTGCACCTTATATGTACGTTTTGACTAGAGACGTAAAGTATGAAACTCTCTAATAGAGGCGCGTGCGCGGTGTCGTTCGATAAAAATCACGCTATTGTGAACGCATTTTCAATATTTTATTTGATTGGTTACTAAAATCCCTACCTAACTACCCTGTAAAACAATATTTATAAGTTAATAAAGTGTCCTATACCTATGTTATATAACTATGTTATTTATCATACATCTCATCTCATTCTAAATTCCGAATATAATACAAGAGGTCAATTAATATAAAACTTGGCACCTATGGTACTAGATATATCTGTATAATTATATAATGTTTATATTTTTATAGTAAATCGTTTTGTATTCACTTCATATCCACCCTAGACTAGGTATGTGTTTAAACTAGACACGTATTCTGTTTGTCCCTTTATATAAACCCGGTGAAGCGCAGTACCAGGGGCAGATCGTGAATTTTAGGGGCCCTGGGCTAATACTACTTAGGGCCTACTAAATTAATCAAATTAATTGCAATTTTGTCAAAAAATTGTTTACAATAATGATTTACACCGCACCTATAGGAAACAAATGAGGACAAATAATACTTCATTATGATACAAGCGAACTAAGTTTGTTATTATAGTCGAAGCTGAATTTTATTGCAGCCCGAGCCGAAGACGAGGGCGTAATGGAACCGAGATTGTAGTGATATAAAATACAATATTTTTTTAATAGTTTTCTTTATAATTACGGGGCGCTAAACTGCAGCCCGAAAGGCCTATAAAGATCTGGCCCTGTGCAGCACTGACACTGAAAACCGTGCTTCGCTTCACCAGGTCTTCGAGGGCTTTCAGTTCAATTCAAATGGTTTTTATTTTATTCAAAAGTTCGAAGTCGTGTCTAGTAAAACTACTTCCAATTCCTAGGCCTAAGCTGCAGCATCTAACTCCCTGAATACGTAGGTGGCCTTCATGATAGCCAGCCATAGATCCTCGTCAGTGATCTCTCGGTGGATGGTGAACCGGATTGTCTTGCTGTTGAAGTATACCGCTTTCAGTATCACACCCTCATCGTTACTTGTTTTGCAGTCACCCTGAAGAGAAAAATGGTGGTTGTTAGCTCCGCAAGTGTGGTTTGCAAACTGATTCCAGAAACGATCCAAGTTGTTTCGCTACAAAACCGTTTAATGGCTCATTTTCACTAGTCGATAGGGCCCGCATGCGGGGTGCGACAGATTTCTGGAACGCATGCCACAGGGCCCGGATTCGGTGAACCGTTTTCATTAGTCGATAGGGCCCGCATGCGGGGTGCGACAGATTTCTGGAACGCATGCCACAGGGCCCGCATGTCGATATCACGGTCGGTAAAAAGAATTCGCGGCGGATCCCCGCATGCGGTGTAACGACTTGTAACTTTCATTGGTTGTTATGTCGCATGCGGGCCCTATCGACTAATGAAAATGCGCCATAAAGGCCGTTTTACAGCGGAGGTCCCATCCAAAAAAAATAAAACAACTGTTCCATACGTTTTTTTTTTCGTGTAAGTGTGGAACAGTTCATATTTTTTGATTGCAATAAAGATTTTAGATTAGTGGCTAGAGTACGTGGAAAATATTTTACTGGTTATTAAACTTTACTAACAGATTTTAGGTCGATCGATTCTGCTTATAGTATAGAATTAGTAATTTTATTCTCTCATAGGTACCTGTGTCTCAGCAAGGGAGACCTGAGCAAGTCGTGCCACCACCTTCTGAGCCGTTAACGAGCTTTTTTCTGGTATTCTCACGAGAATTATGTTGGTGTGTTGACCCTCTAAGTCCACCGTGAACGTCTTTAGAGACAGGCTGCTGATCGCTGAAACAAGTATCAGGAAACAGCAATGAACTTCCAATTGTTATAAGTAATATCATCATCATCATATCAGCTGACCGACGTCCACTGCTGGACATAGGCCTCCCCTAAAGATATAAAGAAAGAAAGAAATAAAAACTAGTCTAAAGAACAAATAAATACAAATAAGAAATATGCGCCACTAGCCCACTACCGCGCGAAACGGCTGACGCTCAGCATAATGCCGCAATATACTTATTTTTATCCCGTAAAATTGACTTTGAATACCTAATATATCAACTTTGATGCGAATGAAGTCGCGAACAAAAGCTAGTACTAAATAACCAGGTCAATACACCTAGATAATCTTCATTATAAATAAACCCAAACCTTTAGCCATAAGGCTCGCCCGTTTATGGTCAAGCTCGAGCTTGGGCACGACCTCATCGAGTGCGACGATAGCGGCGGCAGCTAGCACACCCGCCTGGCGCATGCCTCCGCCGAGCACCTTGCGCATACGCCGCGCTCTGGGAACAGTATAGGTACTTCATTTGGTCTCCTAATCACTTCTCCTTTTATTATAGAAACATTTAAGTTAGCAACAAGTTTTTGATAAGATTGAACGTCTGACTTAAACTCTTGGATAAAAAAATACAACACAATCGTTTCGAATCGAATCGAATTAATTAATGTACTAACTGTTCAATAAAAAGATAAGATCCGACGAGGGCCGACCCCACAGGAGCCGACAGTCCCTTACTGAAGCAGATGGACACACTGTCAACGTCCCTGACGACCCTGCTTGGTTCCTCCTTCAGGTATTCACACGCGTTGAAGAGCCGCGCGCCGTCCATATGGATCGGGAGATTGTGGCGCTTGCAAACAGCTGATAGATCGTCCAGGAACTTTAGAGGCAACGCCTGTAATGAAAAGGATTCTGTAGCGCTGTTGACGATGTTGGATATTTGCACGATGATTGCATGAAATATGCAAAACCGCTTAAATGAGTTCTCGCCTGCTAACACTTTTCACCGTAGCGTGACGTCACATATCTTAAGAATTGTCCAGTGCACATTTCGCCTTCTTGTGTATCACACTACGACTGCCTTCCACCCGCCCCTCTCTCGGTCCTCGTTCTCGTCCTACGCGGGGGTAGGACGAGACGTAAGCGAGTAGGTACTCATTTAGGCGGTTTTCTAATTGACATCAGTAAATTAAATACTTGCCTTATTTATTGAAGGTTCATCATAGGGATTTTGAATTTGAACAAAGCTGACATAGGAGGCATGCCTATTTCACCAAATTCCATCCCAACTAATGATTGAGTCCGAATTTATGGCCCAAATGTGGTTGGTTGATTGTTTGAATTATTTTTATATATAGGTATACGAGTATGTGAAGATAAATATAATAAAGAATTAAAAAAAAAACGTTAGGGTGTCCTCGTACGGTATGTTTGCATACTAATGGAAGACGATCTTGTCTGCATGTTTGGAGTATTATGAGATGAGAGCGAGAATGTCGTATAGCGGTGTAATTCTATTTTAAAAAATTCTATAAAAAATTGAGACTAAGAGCTACCGAACAACATTCAAAATTCGACGCCTCAAACGTGATATTGCGGAAGCTATGTTCTAATAACTTTAATGCTGGAAAACAAACGGTTAATTTCGAACGGCCAACTAGCTTCATGATTACCTATAGCCTAGGCACCTATGTTGAGTCAGTTTTCGGTGATACACCGCGAGGCCGCGAGGTATACCGGTCCACAGACAATACTAACGGACTTAACATGATATAAATAATTTATTAAAGGTATCTTATGATGAAAAAACAAGATTTAATTTAAATAGTTTATTAAAAACAGGAAATCACAAAAGATTGATGCAATGCAAATTAGTGACTTGTTTAGCATATCACTGCGATTGCGCATGGTCTAGATTAGTAGTTCAATCACGTGAATGTCTGGATGACAAGACCAACTCAAGAGAGGACCAACTCAACAATAAGCATGTAGGTATGTGGAATGCAAAAATGTATGAGTAAAATAAAATTGTATGCCAAAAAATAAAAAATACATCACTTTGACTCTACTACTCTAGCAAGCTATGGAACAGCCAATCTATTGATGGGAGCCACTGACCTTACCACCACAGACGTTGTGGGTATTCTCCACGGAGACGAGCGAGGTGAGGGGGTCGTGGTCCCTCGGCGCCTTAGCCGGAGGTTTCTGTTACCCCCTCAATCATTACTATTAGGTCTCTAACAGCCAGGATAATCGGGAAACAGCAGCGGCAGTCATAATATTCCAAGGCCTCTTTATTGTTTACCCAGTCTTATGAACGGATTTCTATTTTAAAAACTCCATCTACTCTGTGAGTGTTATACTCAGATACACTGTTGGTGATTATAGTTTCCAACACAGCCGGAACAAAACTAACTATAAGGTTACCAATATTTAAACGGCTCTGCTTCGCTTAACAGCCCCGCTCTTATCTGCTTTGGAGGACTGTTACCAGTTGCGTAGCCTGTCTTAGGAAGGCCCCCTATCAAAATTTGTTGGTAGGACTTTCTACCTAACTGCGGGGAAGCCCTTATGGAGGGTAACGGATGAAACAAAAATATGTTTATTTTTTCCCTGGATGTTTAGGGCACGGCCTAAGAGTTTGAGTGAGATAGTGGATAATATTTTACGATTTTTTACTTACACGGGTTTTGCCCCTGTAGCTGGTATGGGGGAGGGGCAGTATCTTTGATACGGCTGTTACGACAGTAGCCAGGCCCCTCACTGTCACCCTTTACCAGATACCTATACCTACCTACTTTAGTAGAGTGCTACTGACCTTTCCACCGCAGCAGTTATGCGTATTCTCGACAGTCACCAAAGAAGTGTAGGGTTCGTGGATATCAGTCCCTCGGAACCGGCTCTCCAGTTCCACAAGGTCGAATGTCCCGTCAGGGTTGTTGGTGATCGTGGAGAGAAGGACACCAGCCACCTGGGCAGCACCACCTGCGTGTTCAAATTGTTTTGTTACGTGGGTATAGGCTATGGTAGGTCGTTGTTCAGAACTCACCATATTCTACAGACCTGATACCCTTTCAAACTTTGATCGGGTAATAGACAGCAATAGATGAAGACTTTCACGAAAGTGACATTAGCTCTTCAGCAGCAGCATCTGTGTTAAATCTCCGTTTTGCAACATTGGCTAGCAGCCGGGGGCGCTGACCACGTGTCACGAAAATACCGAGCTCCAGACTTATGGCTGCAGGAGGAACCGTGGGGATTTAGTCAGTAAGAGTCCAACGTACCTCCTGGTTCGCCCCAGACGAAGAGTGTCCATGAGAATTTCCCCAAGAAAAGAAATAAGATATCCGTATCTTCTACCAGTATGATACCGCAACGTTACATCATATTGCAGATATAATCGCCATTTAACGCAATATGTAAATATTGCGCCACGAATGCCAAAGTTTTTATAATTTTGATAGCGCGATCCTTCCTACCTTGCTCATATTTGTAGATGTGAGTTAGGTTGCCGACGAATGCCTCTGATCCGCGCTTGTTACAATGCACCATTACTGAAACAAACAGACGTAAATTAACACAAACATTGTTTTATGTTTATTTTATTTTAAAAGAGAACGTTACCCTGCTCAGAGAATTTTTCTTTTAACGATGCGTTTAAGGCGCTGCGCAAACGTATAGACACTTTTTGTTACAGTCACGGCACACCATCACAGCACAGGGACGGGGCCCCAACAGGGCCAAACGCCTGCCGGGGTTGCGGGACGTCTTAACAGAGTACCGTGGCCTCGAAACGCAAAGGGCAGGAACAGGGTGGTTTTATATATAGTCAGTTAAAGTCTGACAGTCTCTTCCGCCACACCCAGGGCGGAAGGACTCATTTGATTATTTTTACCACCATCACAGGAAACCATTGCTGTGTCCGGTGACGGCGTACGACGATCGGACACAATCACCGGTCGCTACTCCTGGGCACTGGTACAATTCGTTGCTTGTTTTCTGCCAATTTCACGATGGACGCTCGGTGTGGATGGCTTGTATGTCGGACACAGGATACGGACACCGGTTCACAGTGTTTCAGGATTGCTTGGGAGCGGACATGTTTTAACTAATAGCATATATCGATGTAGTAAGACCTAATAACAAAAACTGCAAAAGAAACCCTATGTCAAATATTCTTAGTTTTCGAGAAAAAAAATGCTAAAGTTGCTAGTTCAGAGTATGTGTCAAATAGTAAAAATGATTTTTTTTCTTGAAGAGTCAAAACTAAAAGTAATATTTAATAACCTCGTTTTAACACATAAAATGATATGTTATTTAAGCTTTACAACAGCTATGAAATGTAAGTAATTACGAAGATATTAGCAAAAAATCGAAATTTCGTTTTTATTTTTTATTATGTTAATGACATCATTTCCGCAACAAATTTTCTCCTAAAAGATAAGTTGACCTTTTGTTCTTGCTGTATAAAAAAAATCAGCCATTTATCTCGCAGAATAAAGAAGTTATTAAAAATTTAAGAAAACACTCAGCGCCTATATTTTTAGAAATAGCAAAAGTACTGTGAGATTTAAAATTTGTTTGCTATTAAAAGTAAGACAGGAGTACAATTTAACTTAGACGATCAAACAAATATGATTATACCTAATCTTATCTTATTAAACCTAATGATCGATCATTAGCTAAAATTCTCATTTATTCTATTTTAAAGATTAGGTATAATCATATTTTATTTGTTTGATCGTCTAAGTTAAATTGTACGCCTGTCTTACTTTTAATAGCAAACAAATTTTAAATCACACAGTACTTTTGCTATTTCTAAAAATATAGGCGCTGAGTGTTTTCTTAAATTTTTTATAACTTCTTAATTCTGCGGGTTATATGGCTGATTTTTTTTATACAGCAAGAACAAAAGGTCAACTTACCCTATAGGAGAAAATTTGTTGCGGAAATGATGTCATTAACATAATAAAAAATAAAACCAAAATTCGATTTTTTGCTAATATCTTCGTAATTACTTACATTTCATAGCTGTTGTAAAGCTTAAATAACATATCATTTTATGTGTTAAAACGAGGTTATTAAATATTACTTTTAGTTTTGACTCTTCAAGAAAAAAATACATTTTTACTATTTGACACATACTCTGAACTAGCAACTTTAGCATTTTTTTTCTCGAAAACTAAGAATATTTGACATAGGGTTTCTTTTGCAGTTTTTGTTATTAGGTCTTACTACATCGATATATGCTATTAGTTAAAACATGTCCGCTCCCAAGCAATCCTGAAACACTGTGCGGTTGCAAATCGTCCGTTTGCGCAGCTTAACTATTATAAGGTTTGTTAATGTTGCTTTTGCCTTCAACTGACGACTTTTAGTTTCCAGTTACCGACACCGAACACTTTTTGATCGTTAACGTGTATGTGTAAAGTGAAAGCAACTAGACATAAAAAAAAATGTTTACGTTTGCGCAGGGAATGGATGATTTCTTACTACTTACTTCTGTTAGAAATCAAATATTCATTGGTAGCTTATATCTGACACAAGACACAAAAGTGTCCAAAGTTTGCGCAGCGCCTTAATAGCATGTGTAGGTAAAACTCACATGCATACTTACACAAACACCCAGACATGTAATGTTATACATAGTTAAATAAATAGGTCCTGTACCTTCTTATCTATAAAAATAAATAAAAGTGTCTGTTTGTAATATCTTAATAACAGCATTTTAATAATTGCATAAGAATGTTTACATGGCACTTTTAATAATTATAACGGAAAAAAAAAACGTTTTTTTTATACATATTTCTTAACTACGAATCGTCCGGCCCAATTTTGACGAGAGTTCCACTGGTAAATTTTGTAAAGTTATAGTTAGTTACCTATAGTTATAGTTAGTGTAAGTAAATTTTAGGAAAAGAAAAAGCTCCCTCGCAAAAAACCGACATACCTACTTACACGCGGACGAAGTCGCAGGCATAAGCTAATCCATATACTAATATTAAGTATAAAATAAATACGAAAGTAAATCTGTCTGTTTGTTTTTCGCGGCTAAACCTCTGCTGAACCGATTTGGGTAAAATTTGGTACGAGGTAGGTTTGAACCCCAAGGAAGCATAGGCTACTTTTTATTCTGCGACTTCGTCCGCTAAGATAACCGATACTTACGCGGACGAAGTCGCAGGCGGAAGCTAGTCTGAAATAATAAAAGTATTATTATGATGCCTGTGCCCAATGATAGAATGTCAATGTCATTGCCTGTGCCTGATTCACCGACATGCGCGAGCGCGTTGTACACGTTTTTGTTTCTTTTAGCAAACAATTAAATAAAACCTTGAAAAGTCAAAATAAATAATTATGTAAAAAAAGTATTTTCAGTTTCACGTACTTAATTACCCAGTATTAAAAGTACGTATGTATCAAAATTTTGTGTACCTAATATTTTTTAAATATAAAGTAGAGGTAGCAACCGTAATTGTGGTCATCCCGTAATCATTCAGTTAGTCTATCTATTACAGTCTATACGTGGTCTATAGGTAGGTACTATACACATAAATGTAGGTATAATCAGTTAGTAGTTATAGGTACGTACGTAACCACTACCAGAATGTCTCTGCTCGAGTAAGTACTTAAATTCACTGGTCGTAGTTTGCAAATAATAACCGGTTATTCACCTACTATACATATTTAGACTGTATATCGATTGGCGACATTGGCGTACCTAACTGGGCGAGAAGTTAGTAAAGTTTGTTTATCGATTGAATAAAGGAAGTATGGCATAAATACACACCTACTCTAGAGTCTAGACCCTTCCAGGTTTGTTTCTAGTATCCTAAAATCTTGAGAACACTTCTTGTTCGTTCTTTATTGTTTTGCCCCACGCTAGGAATATCTCCCGTATCGTCGTCGGTGCGTTTACAAACATATAAACTCACATACACATACAGCCTGACCCGTAACATCTGTAGGCCTTACTAATATTTGTTCCGCGCGGGAATCAAACATGCAGCAGCCAATTGCTCAGCCACTGCGCCAACCGTGCTATCAAAAAGTTAAGTTTTATAAAGTTTACTTTATTTACAAATGGTTTCTCTATAGACTATTTACAACTAAAAACTTATCGTCATACTCTCATAGACTACGGAAACAAGCAGAGGACTAGATCAGTAGGTGTTGCTGGTATGTGTTTCGTCCGTTAGCCCTGCAGGCCCCTGCATACTGCATGCACTACCGGGCAGGTTCGTAGTCGGAAAATGTGCGATGTGCGACAAGCGACCCTATAATATTACTTTCTAGCTAAGTATACTTAGTGGTTCCACCCGCATTAAGTTACGGCTTTGGTTATTGCTCCACTACCGTAGGTCGTAGTGATGTCTTCTTCTCTACTATAGACCATCTATCTTCTATCCATTTAAAATGCTTTGTCCTGAATGACTGACTGACGGATCAACGCTCAGTCTAAACCGTTGATCATAGAGACCTGAAACTTGGAGGGTGTGTTCTTCGTATGACTTAGAAGCTCGTAGCTAAGAATGGATTTTACAAAATTCTACACCTAAGGGGATGAAGCAGGGGTCCAAAGTTTTATAGAGAAACCAACTATGACGCAAAGTCGCGGGCAGTCGCTAGTATTTTAATAAAATTGACGAAATTAATGGTCGACATCTTGTTTTAAATATCCGGATAACTACATTATTACCTAACAACTGACTGGATTCAATACAAGTCGGGAAACCCGGCTTCAATATATACCAGTTTATAAGTGACTCTTGCGAAAAAACTGCTTGAGATATTGATCTTAGTAAAATAAAGCGACTAAATTAGGATTTACACTTTTTTGTTGCAACTTTGCACAATGGAGTGAATCATGTTTTTGTAGACACAAAAACTGTGTATTTCGACTGTCTGCGTTAAATAAGCGATCTTTAAATATTTTTCCAGACATAATAATTTAATAGTACTGCGACACACAGCTCTATAAAAAGAAGAAATAAGTTAGCCATAGCCAACGACCATACAGGTGGGGTCACATTTGTGCCCGGTTGATGAAAATAAACTTTCCCCCTATTAAACATAACTGGCAAAATATGGGTGTACTAGTGGGTACACCTCTGCCTGACCCTTCGGGGTTTACAGGCGTGATGGTATGTGATGTGATTTGTCGTCAATCCTTGGTGTAAAAGGTCTGCATGCGCGTGGATTTTCGAGGCGAGAATTGAAATATTTTTTCGTGCAACATTGAAGATTGAACTACAAATATTGCTAACTAAACAAATCTACACGAGCTGGCGCGTGCCAGTGCCGGTTGACGTGATAGGACATCTTTCGGTGTAAAATAGTCAGCGTGATTTCAATTTTCGCCCATTTAATCCACTTCCGGCCGGTGGGAAACCACATTAACTTATTGCCTATTGTCCATGATTCATCAGATACCTACCACCTACGTAAGTCGTAAAGTAACTCGATGCTCTATGTCAGTCAATTATGGGAGGGTCCTCCATGAAGAATGCAGCTCACCATTTTTTTTTTTCATTCAACAATAACATCGCAATAATTCGCGTTTTGACAGCTCATAAAAAAATATGGCTAATAACCGGTCAAGCCAAGCGTGGTGTCAAGTGCTCAATTGAGTTAGCAAATAACTGACGTCACAGTACCCTATTGCCATGCCATATGCCTAGATATGAGGAAATCGCGTTTTTACAGCTCATGAAAAGTATGCTAATTCATTGGTTATGTAAAGGTACCTACTATGCCCGTATTTCTCGCTTTTTATGCGGAAATCGGATGCCATCATGCAAGTTTTTTTTTTGAATACTGGTATTCAGCTGCATCCGGTTAGACTGGGAGCCGACCCCAACATAGTTGGGAAGGGCTATGCAGATAATCAAATGATGGTTGTATATGGATGAAACACAAAAAAGTCAAAGTGAAAGTAAAAGTCAAGTGTAGGTAATGAAAGTCAAAGTCAAGTCAAAACATTTATTTCAATAAGACCATATTTTAGAGGCAGTTTTGTATTGTCAAGGAGCCGGTCAGTTAGTCAGAAAGTTGAAGCACGAGAGAAGAACGAGCAGAAACTCCACGGAAACTCTTAATCAGTTAGAAAGCCTACGTGTAATTTTTTTTTTGTACGGTCTAATTATACTAGAGCAGAGAGCTTTGCGGGAGTCATAGTGGTCGATCCAAAAATAAATAAGAATGTGGATTTACTACCGTAGTTTACCGGGAAATGATCATTCAGCCTATAGGCTGAATGATAAGCAAGCATATATGCTTCACTAACTTAGGTAAGTATGATATGAAAACCCCACTCACATGCTATGAGATTTGCCATAGTGCCAGAAGGAACGAACAAGGATGCCTGCTTCCCCAACACAGCTGCTAACTTGCTCTCCAGGGTATTCACCGTCGGGTCTTCTCCGTAAACATCGTCACCCAAGGCTGAATTGACCATGGCATGCTTCATAGCCTCAGTGGGCTTCGTCACCGTATCTGATCGCATATCTACTATGTAAGCCATAGTTTAAAACTTTTTATAATATTAGCCACAAAGTAACCTAGCAAGTCAACGCGTAGTCCGACTGAACGCCGGCAATCGAATGATGGTCGAATGTCGAATAACAACTCTCTTAACAAGTTAGCAACGTAACTGTCGCGGCTCATCCTGCTGTCTACCTAGGTAGGTACTATGTGAAACATTTCAGATAAAAATGTAAGACCATTCTTGTTTCTTTTATCTACAATCAGTTCTCCTTGAACTGCGATAACTCATCGAATACCAAGTGGAAGCAATAAAATACTCTATTGTGGTTGTTTATTATTTATTGGATGATTGGTCTCCCTTATCTCATCGGTTTTATATGTATTTTTTCTAATTTGAACTTTAAACCTGTTCCAGTAAGAATCGTTATTGCATAAATTATGTATTATCTTGACAGTACTTCGTAACCAATCGTATCTTTTTTGATGTTGGTACTATTCGATACCTACCTGTTTGGATATTTTACAATGAATCATTCATTCCAGATAGAACATGGAATTATTACTTTGTACCTAATATACCAAAACTATCTAGAATTGATTCGTTGCTAAAAATTTCATTTTGTTTTGACTAGTCGCCTTTATTTAAAATATTTTTGACAAACAAACACCCAACGCCTTCCCATGGTGCCTCTTTCGTTTTGCACTGACTTGTATCTGTGGTGGATGTATAACAAAACCTGAGACACAAAATGGCCGCCCAATTTTCATTTCGACACATTTCATACGATTTGGAACCTTATTTCAGTCGATAACCATAGACTAGTATATTATAATGGGAGAGTCGATAACTGATGCTTAAAATGGTGAGCATACCACATTCTGACAGTTAATGACTTCAATCATTTTAACGTATGGCATCTCCATAATATGAGGTATATTTTTATGATTTTATGATATTATCTGATAGTGTTAATGCATCTCAAATGGCACTGGTAAAGTGGTAAATACTTGTGGTTGTGACTTTTAAAACCACAGATATAGACACAGAGTACATTATACTATATTGAAATAGAGACCAATCTTGTTCCGTGGAACGGGTCATTTGCGTTCGTGAAGAAACTAGCGCCATCTGATATTCTAAGTTAGAACTACACCTGTGTTATTGTTATGGGTGGTTAGCTATACGTAGCTATGTAGGTTTATATTATTATAGGTTTATATTATTTTCAAATTATTAGAGCGGATTTAAAGGATTGGTAAATGAAATACAATATTTAGCTATCATGTTTTTATTTTAAAAAGTAAAGTTTGTACACGGCACTGGAGTCCTATCTCAGTTTGTGACACTATCACTCACAAATTTTCCTTTCTAGTCACTGATATGGATTTACCGGAGGACCTTTCGCTTCGACTCAACGGCAAATACGCAAAATACTTAACACAAATAGAAAAAAAATAAACAAAATATCGCAAAACACCGGCGCAGGCGTCAGATTTTTGCAGACATTTGTATTGGGGTTACCAGGTTATTAGTAATAAAAACCACCAAGAAAATTCTACCACCGCCGCAATGAATGTAAGTGTAAATTATTCCAATGTATTTTAAATGACGAAAGAAACAAAAATAATACATTCTGTGCATATTTCGCAATTGAAAAAAAAAGTAGTAATCAGTAAATACTGATTACTACTTTTTTTAGTAGTAATCAGCTATCGGAGCAAGGCAATATTGAAAATTTGCACTTTTAGTTAGCGCCATCTAGTTTTTGAAGTTGTAGTTATAATCAGCGATTATAATCCGACAAAATTAAAAAACACACATAAACTAATTTTGTGCAGGGATTACGTATACTTCGTGAATTTGTGACATTGTACCCCTTGCTGTCCCCAGTTTTTTGTACTAAGATTGAGCACCCTGGATATAGATAGACATAGATAACGCAAGTATCACGATCTGTATGAAAACCAAGCGTGCCATTTTTTGACTACCTATTATGACGTCACAAGCACTATTTAGTGATGGGAAAATCAAATCGATTCCCCCTCGTCCTACCCCCCGCCATGCGCCAGCGGCTCACCCGGTCAGCAGTACGCTGAAAGTCTTTGTAGTGAGAGGTTGCGTGCTCGAGCGCTTGCGTTCCGACGACGTGCTAGTTTTTGGATACCTTTGCCATAATTTTTTAATAACATATAATAACAAATACAATAACATAAATAATAAAAATATAATAATAATAATAACATAATTTAAATCGATTTATGAATCGATTTTATGACAGAGTAATGAGATATACAGAGGAATGAGATAAACAGAAAAATGAATGACAAAATAAAATTCCTGATCTGCTTATAAGGCAGTTAGGAATATATATTTTTAACAAAATTGTTAGTATTTCCCTAATTATTTCTTGTAATTGTTGTAGACTATCAAAATGTCGGAAACAAAGACAAAATCCAGAGAAGAAATTTTAGAAGTAAAACGAAAAGCATGTAAAATACGTTATAATAAAATCAAAATAGATCCAAAATTACATGAGCTACGAAAACTTTTTCCCTTCAACAAAGCTTGTTTCCTCAAAATGTATTGAACAAATAGTGCTATGCTTTGTTGGGAACCAATCTTTGTTTCCCGTCGCCTCAATCCATTTTTGTTTTAAATTGGGTTCATGTGGAAAACTAAAAAAATCACGAAACGTTACGATTATATATTAAAATTGTCTACAAAGTACTTATATAATACAAAATCATTCCTCTGTTTCCGAAATCGATTCTTGAGAATCGATTTGTGTTGCATATGATGAACAGCACTAATCGCTAAAAATGACAGAAAAATGATAAAAGTCCCTGTACTACAAAACCGAAACGATATACGATAGTATCGCTTGTTTCGATATTCATTACTTGTTAAAACAAAACGTCTTATCGACCGCTCCAAGTAAAAGCAGCAATGTAATAGGAACGTTTTGTTTTTCTCAAATTTGGTATTACCAGGTATTACTGAGGGTATTCGATTAAAAATAATTGTTTTTTTAATTAATTACGCATAATATTAATCATAAAATGACTTACCGATGGAAGGAAACGTTTACTTTATTTTTTCCCCTCGCATTTGTACAGTTTTTACAATTTATAACAGCACAATTAATCATTTTAATATTTTTAACTGACGTCCGACTAGCGCTATGCTCCGATGCAGACTGAGCGCGAAATTGGCCACTTACGATTTTTGTACGTAAGCTAGGCACGCGAAGTAGTTGCTCTCGCGTTATCTATGTCTATCTATATCTGTGTTTAAAACATAAATTGTGACTTGTCAGCATAGAGGTATACCGATGGAAATGTCGAAATATTCTAAATGGGAAATAAATAAAATAAAATACTTGTTGCAACGTGTCTTGTCCGCCATTTGATTGAGCATTAGTTCTTTGATTATTGGCTGATTTTTCGAACGTTAAAGTAACTTTTATCAGAAGAATAAACAATAAAGCGATATTTTCTATGGAAAAGCTGTCAAACTTTCATATTTACCACGGACGAAAGTTTGAAAAATCAGTCCTTATTATAAGGTTCACATTCGTAATATTCAGCAGCTGTTTGATTTTTGTTTTTTATTAGCATTTTTGAAGTATTAAATTAATCAATGATTGTCGGTGGCTTCCGTCAGGTGGCCCGTGTTGCTCTATGGTCGGTGGTCCACACCATTACACACCATGGAGATAATAAGTACGGTACTGCTATAAATTATTTCCAACACAGTCATCAGTCATCATGACACGCTAGCTATTCGAGCTATTCAGACTTTGACAGCCGATTTGACGCTAGCCATGTCAAAATAAACGTTTATGTTTACGGTTTACGCAGCATGTTCTGAATGCACTTGAACAAATGAAACGCGTGAACGTCAAGTTTAAAATTAGTCTGTTCGCGACAAATTCTCAGAATAATCTAGTAAAGCATTTCATAATACATCATAACACGTGACATTTACAAAATTTTAGTGTTTCTTCCAAGGTTATGTAGACGTTTATGTGTGGACCAAAATGACATTATGGTTGGTGTATCCGAAAAACGTGTAGTTTTATTCTTGTGAAATGTGAACGCATCCATAATTTGTTCTCTATTACAATTTTAATGACAGCTGACATTAAGGTATTACCCATTGGTTACATCTTTGAAGTTTAGTGCAACAGCGTGTGTAACGGCCAATCAAAATGGAAAAGACTTAACGGTCATCATAGTTGATCATTCGTTTTGTGTAATCGAGATCTAACTTTGACGACAAGAAAGAAGTGTCGGCGACAAGTCGTTAGCTTATTTTAGTTGTTTTGCAATTACAAAAGTGTATTTTACTTTGTTATTTACGGTGTGAACATGTTTAATGCATGTTCATCAATCGGATAAAATAAAGTTCAACTTCTTATTTAAGTAAAATATCGAAAATCGTGTTCTTATTTCGGCTAAAATCAACGTGAATCGGGCGTCGACCGGTCCATCCCTCCTACCCGTAACCGTCGCCGCTCGTGCTGTCAGTCGCGCTATCGTCATTTTGTACGTATCAGCGCCGTGCGCGGTCACGGCAAACGCGAGGCAACAGAGCAACGCCGTGTGTATAACAATAAGCAGGAACGTGTGTTGTGGTGTGCCGGTCTTAGTGACCGATTAATGTGGTATCTAGTGTCGGTGTTGAGCTGTCGTACGGGCCGCGCGGCGTGATCAGGCGGCGCGATGGTGGACATGGATAGAAACGACCCGGAGCTCCGGTACTTGTCGGTGGATAGGAACAGCTTCAATGACCCGGCCACTCAGGCGGAATGGACGCAGAAGAGGCTGGTGTGGGTGCCCCACGAGTCCCAGGGCTTCGTGGCGGCTGGGATCAAGGGGGAACGGGGTGATGAGGTGGAGGTAGAGATAGCAGAGTCAGGGAAGCGTATGCTGGTGACTATAGATGATATTCAGAAGATGAATCCACCCAAGTTTGACAAAGTCGAGGATATGGCGGAGCTGACCTGTCTGAATGAGGCGTCCGTGTTGCACAACATCAAGGACAGATACTACTCTGGACTGATTTATGTAAGTATTCAAATCTATACTACCTCTTGAGTTTATAACAGTAAATACATCTAAAGTTACACAACACACATAATTCCAAGGAATTAAAAACATTTTTTTATTATCTGTTGTACCAAGTTTATAATAAGAAGCTTATCTTATCATCAAACTCTTAATCATCTATGTAAACCTCAATAAGGTTAAAATGCTGACTAAGAGTTCATTACTCCTTGCAAATTTACTATGTGTACTTAAAAAATTACCTTAATATGCAAAGAATTAAAGTCCAATTTAAATTATTGAGATAGAATTTAACAATTCAAGTAGTAAGGCATAGTTATTTATCAAACAGCTTAATATGTTAGTTACTTTTTAAAATTCTCACAACTTAATACTTCGATAACAGCAACAAAGTTGAATGAAAAGTTAACTTTTAATATAAGTTCCCACATATTATTATGATCGGTAGGACTATGTCTCTAAGAAGAACCTTTGGTAAAAGTTATCATCTACAATTTTTCAAAAACTTGACTAAAAACTTAACTTAATTTTGTTGAACTATGAAACTTATCTTAATGCCATACAGGTACCTTTACTAAATGTAAGTGCCACACCTGATTAACTAATGCATCAACAAGAGTTACCTACCTTCCAGTAACTCCACACATCATTAACTACATAACTAGGTACAAACCAAATAACAATTCCTAATGAGTCTTTTTTTACTAATAACTATATTTCAAGAATGTATGAAGGTTATTATGAATCATTGTTACATAAATATGAAGTCATACCTTGAACAAACCTTTTTGGTAACAATGTTGATGAGTAAGTAATGTTTAAATACTTTTTGGTCATAACCTTATCTTATGTACTTAATTTTCTGAGGTAACATTATAAGGGCAGCAATTTATAGACATGGCTACTTTGTTACTAGAAATATATTAGGAAACTAATAGGTACTATTGCTGAATACAATAAATAATACAGGCTTGTACAATTACTGGGAAAACAAGAATATAAAAAAAAATGTAAACCAATTTTTGTTTTTTCCAAAATATAAGTAAGTACCTAATTTTGTTTGTCCCATTTCTCTGTATTCATTTGCCCTGCAATCCCAACTTTAAAAATTTTGAGCAAATAATTAAAAGAGGCAGCTACTTTATTAATTTAGCAAATCATTCCCATTAATTAACCGTTAGTTCCTAAGATAGATTTAATTGTATATTTTTGTCCTAAGTTAAATTCTGCATTTTCCTTTAAAAGAATTATATTTAGCCATTTATTTCAGGTCACCTTTATTTAAATGAACAGGATAAATTTGCTAAAAAACAGGTACACATAAGTAAATCCAGTTTTAGTGTGACATCACTGTCCGTCATAACCTTACCTTATTTGTCACTGATAACTGTACAGGAATAGATTGTATTATCAGTTTCCATTCTTTATTATAATGCTAGCGACCTGCCCTGGCTTCGCACTGATACAAACAATATGTAAAAACTTTCTTCTTGAATCACTTTATATTGATGAAAAATAGGTTGCGGGACACCATTGGATGCGGGCAGCACAGGACTGGTCATTGTGGTTATCTTTAGGGGACGCCTATGTCCAGCTGTGGATGTTGTTCGGCTGATATGATGATTGATGAAAAACCTCATTAAGGGCCTGTGCACACCGCGTTTTTTAAACGCGCCGTTGACGCGCGTTTGTAGCTTTATAGGCGCGAGTCAGTCAGTCAACAAACTGCTCTGTAGGTTAGTTTCTAAAATGCGCGTCACCGGCGCGTTTGAAAAACGTGGTGTCCTCAGGCCCTAAAATCCATTGCTTAGTTTAAAATATTGAAGGGTACAGAGGGCAGGAATCGATTTTGTTATACTATGTAAAGATTTTCTTAGCTGTTTGATAAAAAATATAAATAGTTAGTAGTCACTAGTCATTATCAGTTGTTAGTCATAATTTTTAAGGCTAATTGATATGATTGTAGGTAAGTAGTTGTGTTGTCAGCCAAGTACACTAAGTACATTGTAATAATAATAAAAGTGTATTTTCGGACATCTAGTCTATACTGAAAAATTACATGCACATTTTTAAAAACACAATAGAAAATATATAAATAGCACAAAGTAACAAAAATATATCATGATAAATAAATAAATATCGTGATAAATATATAATATGTAGGTATTTAAATATTTATTTACTTTACGCTTTACTAGCTTTTGCACACGACTTTGGCCGCTCAAATGTCAGTCATCGCTGATACAGATGAAGTTGCTTAAAAGTCACTTAAAAGTTCTAAGTACCAGTAACAAAATAAGCAACTGTGCAATACAAAGTTCATTTAAAAGTAGGACTGCTTACTAATACATAAGAGTTTTATTAATATGACTCTTAATACCATTCTTAACATTGCACATAAATTTTTATTACATAAATTCTATTACCAACAGAAAAAAAACTACAAACTTGAATGACAAGCGGCAACAATCAGACATATGGTCACCATTCTCTACTACAACATAGTGTTGTCGACCATATGGTCCATTATAAAATTATCCATCGCTATTCATGAAAGCATGAAGCTTATGACACATTATAGTTCTCCTAATATGTCCAGGTCACACTAATAGGCCTTACATAGTATGTACATGTTACCAATTTACAAATTCTTATAAGGCTGTCAACACTGATTACCCCTTATGTTGCCACTCTTGATATTTGAGAAGACAATTAAATGATTTTTAAGTATTATCATAATTGTTGTAGGTAGAGGATGAATAAATGCTTGCCTTGGCCACAGTATAAATATACTACCAGTAATTGGACTCGGCCGTAACCTTGAATTAAATACCTACTTTTTCGCTGTACCTACTCACGCGTTAGGGCTGCCCGCCGCCTATAGTATTTAAATTTCATCAACCTACTTGAGTTTCTTTCTAGTTTTGTGAAAGTAAATACATATTATATTATTTTTTTTAGTTTATTTAAATTAACTATTTTAATTTAATACAAATAATGTTAAAATTTAAAAAACATAGGTAAATAAATATTGTAAACAAAAAGGCACAAAAAATGTAAATTTAGTTTTGAACTCAAACCATTTTGTACACCAAATTGTTTCATCAAATACAGTTGTAATTAACAAGTCCATTATGTGATAAAACAGTATTCAAAAAATTACCTACCCTAACTTTACGTATTAAAGATCAAATTGGCTTAACTGTATCACACTGTATTCTATAATATTGGCCTCCTTGAACAAGTCGTTCTTACTCATTAAGCTCGTACGTATAGAATATGTTATCTACTGCTAATTGCAAAAGGTTCAAATTCATCTAACTTTACCATTACTAGGTTACCATTTATTACGAGTGTAAACGTTAAATGTTATAAGTATAACTTACTAATATTATAAGTACTTATAACATTATCATATTATACTACGCGCCACGCGGCTAGCGAATTCATGCAACCAAAAACAGCACAATATTTTCTACTCGTCATATTAATCAAGATTTTTAGAGAAAAAATCGGTTATTCGCGGTTAAAAAACAACACACCGTCCGTGCGACACTGCGGTACAGCCGTGACTGTCTGCGCCGCGAGCGCACCCCGAGATCGAGGCGCGTAGGTATAGCTCGCATTTCGTCCGTTTGTATGAAGTTGGAGTACTGATTATAATATTACCGTGCCTTGGCCCTCTTTTTTATTTTATTGTGTAGAATTAATTGAATTCCTTCGATTTTTGTATGAGGTTGTATTTAATTTCTTTACCCATTCAATTTATTATGCACAGATTTTTATTTAAAATTGCTATTTTTAACCAACTTCAAAAAAAGTAAGAGGTGCTCAATTCGTCGGAATCTTTTTATTATTTAAGGTCATTCAAATTGTTTAAAATTTATAGAATCTGCACTATCTGGCTAGCCCTCAAACTATGTATTACAATGTAAACTCGCAGGAGAAACTCTCGACTTTCTCCAACTGTAAATTTCAGTACATTGCCTGAAAACTTAGTCGGATTCATGGATTTCATGGTACTCTCACAGACAATCACAGCGAACTTTTTACCCTTACGCCGTTAGTAATAAATAAGGTTAAAAATTGGTCGACCGCCATCATTCTCTGTTGTACATGTGAAGATGCATTCTGTGACTGTACATGACATAAAACTCCCTCAGTCAGAAACTATCAAACATGTATCTGTGTCGTAACATCTTGCATCTATTTTCGCTTATTTATGTACTTTATTGTCCTCCATATTAAGCTGTCATGTCCACACTTCACAGCTATCTGATAACAGTTTACTTTTACAGCACTCGCCCAGTTCTGTAATGACCTCTTTACATAAGTGGTGTAATTAAATGTTGTATTGCACAAGCTTTTGCAATAAACTAAAAAAAACCTTTTTATTTAATCATTTTTTTGTCCTAGTCCGTGTGGTCCTACAACATTTTCATTGTCCAGGTCTTGCCTTAGTCCAATTTTTGCATTGAAGTCCCCTAAAATAATATTCCAGGAACTTCGGTGATCTTCACAAGCTTTATTAAGTAGGTCGTAAAATTCTTCCACTTCATCATCGTGGTGAGAAGATGTTGGTGCATACACTTGAATTACGGCTAATGTTTTTGTATCTGATATTTTTAATTTTAAAACTGCTATCCTGTCTGAGTAAGAAATGAATTCATGAATATTATTTTTCCACCTTTTCGCGACTAAGAAGCCTATACCGTATAGACCTCCACCTTGCCCATTATAATAGAATATACTGTTTTCCCTTTCTATTTTGTAGATTACTCAAAAGCATTCGACAGTATCACACACTTTGCCATATTTGACGCTCTTAGTAAACAAAATGTAGAACCAACTTATATACGTCTTTTACAGAATATTTATTCTAGTAGCACAGCCGCAATAAAATTAGAAGGGATAGGTCCAAGGTTTCAAATCTTGAAGGGAGTCAAACAAGGCGACCCGTTATCTCCAAAGCTATTTACCAGTACCCTAGAAGAAGTTTTTAGAAAGTTGACGACCGACTGGGAAGGAAAGGGTATCTGCCTCGGCGAAGCGAGGTTGACAAATCTACGTTTCGCCGATGACATAGTCCTTTTCTCTTCTTCAGCCTCGGAACTGGAAAGCATGCTGCAAGAGCTCAGCAACGCAAGCCTTGAGGTTGGACTGAAGATGAACATGTCGAAGACCAAGCTCATGACCAACAGCTCACCAATTAACGTGCAAATAGATGGAGAGAGAATGCAATGTCCAGGAATACATCTACTTGGGCCAAGTGGTTTTCCTTCCAGGCAAGGCAAGATAAAGAAGTTGCGAGACGCACTGAAAATGCCTGGAAGAGCTACTGGTCCATGAAAGAGCTTTTCAAGGGCGACTTACCCATCCCCTTAAAACGCAAGCTAATGGACATGTGCATTCTCCCCATCTTGACTTATGGTGCACAGACTTGGTCTTTGACTAACATCCAGAAGTCCAAACTCAAGGTATGCCAACGGGCGATGGAGCGCAGTATACTCAATGTTAAATTGACAGACCGCATCAAAAACACCACACTGCGCTCCAGAACGCAAATCATAGACGTAGCACAAAAAGCTGCCAAACTGAAATGGGACTGGGCGGGCCATGTCTGTCGGATGCCGTCGGATGCTAAGCGATGGGCCCGCATAACACAAGAGTGGAGTCCTGACACAGTAAGACGGGGTCGCGGCAGACCGAGGAGGAGATGGCGGGACGCCTTGGATAGCTTCCTCGGGAACTGGCGAGAGGAGGCACAACACAGAGGAAAGTGGAAGGAATGGGGGGAGGCCTTTGCCCAGGAGTGGGACAGTAACGGCTAAATAAAAAAAAAAAAAAAAAATTTTTTTGTCGCTTTTGTATTTTCTTTACGACGTTCTCAGTCCGCAAAAAATAAAGTGAATTGACCAACCGGGCCTTTTCTCATTATTTTTCGCGGAGACTATACCTAAAGTAACCCTTAGACCTTAGGTACAGTCAGCAACAAAAGTCGATGAACATTTATGATTTTTAAATCCTAATTATTAAGTACAATATTAAAAGTAAAACGCAATGAATATAAAATTGAGATATTATAAACCCAGCTATTACCTGAAATTCTGAAAGCCAGTACATTATGTGTTTAGTGTCTGTTTAAATCATATAAAAGAGTAACATTGTTAATGGACTTTTGTTGCTGACTGTACATACTAATGTAGTCATGGTTGACTTAATTTTATTTTCTGGACACATCGACGACTGCATCTTTAATCACACTTAAAGATCGCCTATTTTTTTTCCTATAATATTTCAGTCTTAAAGTTCGCTTAGGGTGAAATCATGTGCGAAAATTGGGTCGTCGCACCATAGCCCATAAGTACGCGTGTTTACTCGTCATCTATCGCCCACTTAAATGCCAAAAGCAAAAAAATCTAACAAAAATGGCTTCCACGTTAGCATTATTCACCTAACCATAAACTAATTATTTTAAGTCTTAAGTACCATTCTGCATGCAACCATAAGGTGTCAAGCTGTGTTCGCGATATTAATGGGGCGTGAATCTTCCTATTTACATAACAAAGGTGCCACCATTCATTGTCGGATGGTGACCGTCAACGATTGTCCGGATGGTTGCTAGTGGCAGACTTGCCATGTATCATGCTGTCTTCTAAATTCCTAATTCATGCTTCCATGGTCGAAGAGTAGTCGACTTTCATTGTATAATTTGGCCACCCATCTTCTTGTTCTTGAGGGCACCAAGGATATGATTTCAATTTAAGTAACTTTAGGCCTGTGAATATATCACTCATGATCACTATTTTTCTGGATTAGTTCCAAAGCTCTAGTTCCAAAAACCCGCTCTGAAATTAAAAATCGACTGTGTTTGCAACGAATTTCATTTTTATTCATAACGGATCATTGTCAGGTCCTGAGAACTCGTAAACAACGCTAAAGAATACCTGATGACAAGTAATGCCGATCGCCTACGAGGCAATTCTAACCTGATTCCTTTTGTAAATACTCACGATTTGCGTAGGATGATTAGCGGTAGATTATGATTAGTTCCGAAATACTTGCATAAGTAATACCTTCGCTGTTGGGTCTTGAAGTTTGTTTGTCCTATCATGTTTTAGTATCCGTCCGATAGGCATTCCTTCAGACGGATACTATTTTTCTCATCCTTTTTGGTCCTGCTAATCTTCTCTTATCAAAGTAAGGCTTAACAGGTCCTCAGAACAATATCAGAGTAACGATTTGTTCAAGTTCTCGCATGAGGTCACTGTTTCGCCATGCAAATTTCCTCACAGCCATGGTGGTCCCATTGAAGCCATAACTTCCTTTTGTGACTCACATTTTTAACAATGGTGGTCTCCATTGGGCCGAGTTTTTGTTTTTATTGTTCATTTTCTTTGCCCCTTAAGGCGTTTGTTGGTTTAATGCCGTTTTTATAGAGCAATAATGAGTGAGCCAAGTATGAAGGCGATGGGCAACATTTAAGTTACGGATATTAGTTGCTTTTGATACTGTTTGAAGTTGTTAATATTCTCGACAAACGGTATTTGCGCTAGTTAAAGGAACGCAAGTACAACTACAAATACAACTACCTAGCGAAAAAAGCTTTCAACTCAAGGTAAAATTAAACTGAAATCAAGCATGATTTCAGTTTAATTTTACTGACCACGGCTAACTTTGTGTATGGGTGTATTTTTACCATAATCTAAATCTTCCAATCAATTACATATTAAGAATATCAATGTGGTACTTTTTATTTCTGTTAACTGCCATCCTTTGCCCAACCAACTGTTGTCAATGTACTGTTCATTATGAATACCTACATCATTATATCGGGGATAACAAGTTTGTATATCGTACAGCGTACTCGCTTCTTACACGCAAAAATATTTTCTTGTTTAAAGAGTGTTGACCTTTACGGATTAGAGGATTTAAGTTCCAGCATGCATGGTGACGTGATGACGTCATTCACCACTAGGCCGATGCGTTCCTTGAAGGTTTTTCCATGATATAAAATATTTCTATTATATGCAGATTGTTTAACATACCTCACTCTTTGTTCGTTGCTTATCAATTTAATGAGTCACGTATCCACCACAGTGGCGATAGGAACCTTCGTCCGATTACGACAAAACGCGCTTTATCTTGCAGAAACAAGATTTAATTTCAATTTCTTCATTAGAACGAGCATCGTGTACCAGGGCAACATAGGATCGAGTAGATGTCGCGAGTAACCGAAATGCTACGCGACCAATTCGAGTGGGCGGCTTATACCTCAGAAGGGTTAATTCTAAAGCGGCGTTCGAAAGTTGTTCGAGTTAATTCAAACGTTTGGCTAAAGCGTCGTGCTCGAGATGAATGTCAAGGTGAGGCGCGCCGCCGGCCGAAACGGCCGCGGATGTCGTTGACCCGGCGGGGGCGCGGGGGATGAGGGGGGGACGGCCCACGCGAATATGTACGCTACGTTTGAACCTCCACCGACGTTCTAGCATCCTGGTACTTGTGGCAAACTTGACTGTTACTCCTTTTCACTCTCGTGTGATTTTTTAAATTGTTTGTTATTAAGTCGCACAAATATTTACGTGAAGCAGGTCAAAAAAACATTGAGCTTAAGATTTCCAGAGCAAGAGGAAATACGCGTTACTCCTTTGTGTTTTCTAAGTTCGTTTTCGTTTGCACTGTATTTGTCAGTCGTCACACCGCTGTGTTGAAGATGTCTGAAACAGCAACATGAGTTTATTTTCAGAAAACAATAAGCATACAAATGTTTGCGATGAAATTGTATAAACTTATACAGAAAGTACAAAAAATCGTCAAAGAGCCTACTGTTTACGAAATGTTGCCAAGTCTTAGGTTGAAAAATGACGCCTAGATCCGGTCATGGCTCATGGTAACCATCGCCGTCACGTTCACGGCCGATAAAGCGTCTGTACGTAATCGAATTATTTCTTATACACTGTTAAAGCACGTCCGGGCACTTAGCAGCTTATCATTACATGCCTCTTCTTCATCTTTTTCAAAAGCCTTCTTGCTGGCAAACACATCAGCTTAGGCATTTCTTTTTCTTTATTCCACTTACTCTTGCACTCCATTTAGGTCTTGTTCTGATTAACCAGAACAACCATGTCAAAGTTTCTGCCAGTTTTCGAAGTAAATGTAAGCTTTTTAGATGAGTGAACCTTACTATGCATTGACATACCTATTATAGTTTAGCGTAATAAGATTTGTGAGTTCGCTCGTTTTGGCAAAAGTCTACTTGGCTGCCCTTTGTACCTTGCCAAGGAAAAAGAAACATTAAAATTCATAAATTGCGTATGTCACCGACCTCGGAGCTACTCGATACTCAATAATAATATGTGATTTGATGGCAATATGCTAAATTCTAATAATACTGCACATGAAGCCATGATTGTATTTATGTTTATTTGTAACTTTACCTCTTTAGCGCCAAATATACATATTCCATTTACAATCGGAATAAGGTAAAGCTGCAAATTAATAATCAGAACCCTGAATAATCTAAAAAAATACCCTGTTATCGAACCATCCAGAAATAAGCTCATAATTATATCATCCTATGTGAGGAATATCATACAAGCGTGTGCCATACATATTTCATGACTAAAGCTTTCCATAGACAACTTAGGATTAATCGCCACGGGACACATTATCTATACTTTAATATTATAAAGCTGCAGAGTTTGTTTGAACGCGCTAATCTCTGGAACTACTGGTCCGATTTGAAAAATTCTTTCAGTGTTAGATAGATTAGTTATCGAGGAAGGCTATAGGCTATATACCATCACGCTACGACCTACGGGAGCGGAGCAGTAACCAAAGACGCGGGTGTAACCGCGGCGGACAGCTAGTCATAGATATTTCATTAAGTGCTTCTACCCTCACCCTGTACCGGCTTTTCATTAACTGACAGGTCATTGGCTGTCTGGCATTTTATATGAAGTGTTCTGGCTGCGGGAGAAAAATTTGCAACTCAATAGAATGGAAATGACAACAGAAAGATTAAAATAAATCACATAAAAACAATGCTGTTTCTCTACTCTAAAAATAGCATAAAGTAAAGATATGGAATCGTCAAATCCGGGATGTTATTTTTTAAAATCTATACTAATATTATAAAGCTGCAGTGTTTGTTGGTTTGTTTGTTTGTTTGTTTGTTTGAACGCGCTAATCTCTGGAACTACTGGTCCGATTGAAAAATTCTTTCAGTGTTAGATAGATTAGTTATCAAGGAAGGCTATAGGCTATATACCATCACGCTACGACCTACGGGAGCGGAGCAGTAACCAAAGACGCGGGTGTAACCGCGGCGGACAGCTAGTTATTACTAATCTTGCACGTCACTAAATTCGTGTTATTGCATTGATTAGGCAGATTTCTGATACAGCAAGGTCGTTCGATAAAAATGTGATTAATTTAGCTGATGTCGGTTCTACATCTATAGCCTATCTCTATGTTGATAACAAATCCAATTACATACTAACGGGAATTATGTTAGCCTTCAAATAATGGTTTTATCAGCATAACATGTAGAGATAAGTAAACTCACAATGCACGAAAATCCGCAGAGCTGATGTTAAATTTGCTAGAAGGGACCTATTCATTTGAGATTTGAAAACTCTAAGCACATCCAGCCAAAAAGCTAAGAAGATCTTATTGATCCTGGATAGTATAGACGGCCAGAATACGATACATAAATATCATATCCAAACAAAAAAAATATATTAAAACAAAAATAAATATAAGTACGTTTGCCAAAATCCATAGGATGAATCATCAAGGCATGAGTTTAATCTCCGGAATTTGAATCAATAATTCAATCGTCTCCCTATCACAGTTCGTTGCTGGACATAGGCCTCTCCCAAGTAGCGCCAGAATCCGCATGTGGCATCTAAAATAGAACAATATGCAGATTGTCGATGGCGGCTTCGTGGACTGTTCCGACACTCGACGAACTATCCACGCTATCCATCTTATCCACCTCTTATCGCACCGATAACGCAGGAATCTCGTATGTATTGAATTTTGTAATCAATACATTACTTACATGCTAACTGGATTTCTTTAAAGTTATAAAATGGTCAGGGTTAATGGCGTTGAATTAGAACCACTTTAAAACCTGTCGGATTCTTTACTTGGGTTCAATTAGATAAAAAGTCTTCTCGATGTTTTAAACTTTTTGGTTTTATGCTATTCGATTTTTCATAGTGTCTTTTGAAGTATCTTAGGACCCGACATTAAAAACTAGAAGTAGTGAGCCCAAAATGAGTCTCCTTTACACTGATTGAAAAGATCATTAGCAAAGTCTTTCCTTTTCCATACTTACCGGTATATCATAAATGGTTGTAACTTACATAATTAGCGGAATGCGTCAGTCATTGTGGCCGCTTCAATTGCCTTGTTGTTCAGATAAGTGCACTAGGAAGGATGAGTAAGAGCATCGTAATGCAACTGGAATTATCTGCTATTTTAAATACTGTTGCTATAGGATTATTATGATAACATAAAATTCAAACGCGGGATCGTGGGACATCGGCATGCGGCTTAAAGAAAGAGAAAATACCAACTTAAATACAATAAAAAACAAAGATTGAGTAGAACTTGTTTCCCTAGTACTATGCTATTATCCTATTCAATTTTTTAGTTGCACTCGCGAACTTTTCAGCACTGTAACTTTAGTTTCAAATCGTAATTAATCACTTTCCAACTGACTTTACAACTAGGCAGCCGCACCCTCAAATAATGCACTAGCAACAGTTAGCACTTAGTCATCCATTAATTTGCCTACCCCTACTTTGAAACCTATCAGCAGTAAAGTCTGAACGAGCCGCACCCTCGCAGACACCCTAAGGGGGGTGCATAGGGTGCAGGGTAGGTGTAGACGGGGTTATGAAACTTTCAGACGTCGGATTGTTTGTGCAGGATATGTCTGACATATGGCTCGTAAATTGTAGGGGCTTCGCGACAAAATATTAGGGGCTTTCGTTTGCTGATTGAAAGGGTGAACATTTTGCGAGAAAAATACAGGTACTTCGGGGGATGAAAAGAGAAAAATGAGGTGTGGATTACGACTTATGTTAGAGTATTTTACGTGGCCGACTCAGCCGAAAATCATTTTAGAATACTATTTCTAATTAAGTATCCATTACCAAGTAGCCAAGCGTAATATACGCATAGAGCCACCTTATAGCCAAGCAATAAATACGTCATTTAACACTTAGAATTCTATGTGGGAAACCTTGGTAGAGCCTCGGCCTCAAACTGACCCATCATGTATTCAACCCACAGAGTCGATGTTTCTTCCCTATTTGTATTACACATCGTACAAGTCATTTTAATACCTCAATAAAAATCACCGATCCATTTTGCGGTCGTCAAAAACATTATGGTTGACGTCTGACGAAGGAAAGTATATTTGTTTTGGCAAGCGAGCAACATGGTAATGTGTTGAAATATAACACTGATGGATTACGGCTTGCCAATGATATTGCAAGGACTTTTTTTATTGCAGTCGCTTTATGTGGATCGGTTTACATGCAACTGGACTAGTTGATAAGACTTCACTTCTGGATGGATAGAAAAGTTCGAAGTAATTAGTGACGGACAAGACGAAACTGAATTTAGATTTCTTGCTATAGGGTTAGAATTTGCTACAGACCAATATGTTGCAAAACGTTCAGTGAACTTAATCATAGAATGTATAGCTCCTTTGCGAGTAAACAACTTTTAACAAGCGAACCATATTGCTTGGGCTTACTAACAACTTTGTCTACGCAAATGCATTCAGCTCGTTCAGTTGCAAAAATGTTGCCTGCAGCTTTGCACTGCCGCTCTAAAGCTATGGATACTAATGTATAGTGCTCTCCTGCACTGCAGATACTGGTGCCGCAATGGACCAGGTATCTGCATTACTTAGTGCCCCAAAAATACTTGCCAATTTTCAAATCATGGCTGTCAATTTTCAATTTCGAGTTGATGCTGGTACGGTTTAACATCGGCGAGTATATTTAATTTCTCAGTTTTCATTGCGATCAAAAGTGGGATTTAGTGAACCGTCTGTAATAAATGCTAGATTTATAAAAAAATATAACTTTTCTCATGCTATAATTTGACAATTTGAATGCAAATTCCAATAGAATCTTTCAGAATCGCTTAAAGTGCTTATAAAATTCTGTAATGCTAATTATAAAAATATGGTTATTAAATTATTATTCAAACGTTATTTGTATAGCTTAACTTTAAATCGATGGAAAACTGGTTTGATTAACAAATCGTTCTCGATGGTCTAATCTTAATTAAAGTCCCGTTACTGGACAGAAAATTACGAAGACATTAGGGAGATTTCCATTTCCAAACCGAGGTCACAGTGCAGATTAGTTTAGTCCATATGGATTTCTTTAGAATAAAGATGAGGGGTTTTAGCATCGCTGGCTGCATTGTCAAGTGTTGTTGGACTTTGCTTCTGAGACTAAAATAGGAAAGTCCTTTGCAATTCATTTAGTCAGTGAAACTAATTATTTAGATGCTAGACAGCAATTGTATTCAAACCTGCGTGTTGCACAACTCTAGCTGATTATTGCTCAAAGTTGTGAGCTATCCCTGCAGGAGAGAACGCGCCACATACGATATAGAAAATTTATCTGTTTCTAATGGTCCAGGCTGTCTATTTAAAGACGGGTGATGCAACCGATGTTTTTACATCTGAAAGGTCTTCGATCTAATGTTATATTTGTCCGTTACGTATGACTTACCGTTTGTTTTCTATTATTTCTGGAGGGAGGTGCCAGGAGTAGATATGAATGAATCCGATGATAAATGTAATATTTTGGGCGGTTATGCCAATATTTTAAAGTGATGTGCAGAATTAGAAGCATTATTAATGGAACGAGAATCGTTTGAAGTCATTGTTGCAGTAGTTTGCGTGCCTCAGTTATACCTAACGTGCTGACGTAGTAAATGGTATTTGCTTATTGCCTACGTGCGTTACAATAAACCTATTCTGGTTATTCGTGCATTGCAGTTTTTATAAATAAATTCATGTACCTATTTAGTGTTGATCATGGGTTTTAGTGTGTAACATGGTTTTAATACTGTTTTGCAACAGATATTAACATATCGAGCCGAATACTATGAATTTTGAATATGGCATGATAAAAAAATGCACAAATATCGATTAACACTTCAATTTTCGCATAACACTGTGCAATCTTAGGTTCTACAATTTTGATGTAAATCTATTCAATTCACCTATTCTTAAACCATCTGCGACCTTCCACTAGTCGTGATCCACGCTCGCCCGGCCACACGTGCGTGCAAAATTAATATGGAATAATAATTGACTATGAATGAAACTCCTTGTTACACTAAAGGAATAACTGCTACCATATCTAGTGGCCTATAGTTAAAACATAGCTATTTTTGGCCCAGTCACGTTGGTATGTTATCTGATAGGTGCGGAATGTAGAATATCGTGACCGATTGAAATATCCTTACGCAATTATCTGAAAGAATAGCTAGAACTTCTAGTTTTTAAATCAAAAATTTGAGTCGTTAAATATAGCCCACATTGTAAGCGGTTTCTGGAACATAATAACAGCTCATTCGTAGGGCTGTGCCATAACTACCTAGGTATTACAATTCACGCTGAAAAACAACTATTTTATCAATGAAGATCTACCGGATCCTAGCATATTTTATTCGATAGCTACAATGTATTAGAGAGTTAGCAAAATAATTGTGGTCCCAATATGGTCCCTTGGTGAACACCACACTATGTTTAAAAACAATTCTGTTGTTAGAATGTTTTGCCATAAAACTCCTGTTAAACTTAAACTCATTATAATATCCATGAAATGTATTTCAATATAATAAGCGTAACTATCATGAAATATTTCTTTGTAACAAGTAAGCCATGGTGTCAGAAGCTAAAATAAAATCATTGTTTATATAATTAACGTGAAATTAGATCATCACGGTTTCTAGTTCATTGAATCAGTGAGGTTACCTACATTTTAATTTGGTATGTTTGGATGAAACGCAAACATTTTGAACAGATATTGTTTTCGGTTGATTTTACGTATTCTTCGTTTACGCCTGTATGTTGAAACAGTTACCTCCATCTTCTGCCCGCGACTTAGGCCGCTATCACACGGACTGCACCACTACAACCGCACGCAGTCTCTATATTCAACTGCATGCAGTTGTACGTTCGACTTCGTGCAGTCATGATATCAACTGCACGCGGTCGGCTGCAGTCGAGAGAAGTCAATATCGACTGTATGCAGTCGAGCCTTCAACTTCACGCGGTCGGCTTGCAGTCGAGAGAAGTCAATATCAACTGCATGCAGTCGTGCCTTCAACTTCACGCGGTCGGCTGCAGTTGTAGCCGACCGCATGAAGTGGTAGCTGACCGCGTGAAGTTGAAGGCACGACTGCAGCCGACCGCGTGCAGTTGGTATCATGACTGCACGAAGTCGAACGTACAACTGCATGCAGTTGAATATAGAGACTGCGTGCGGTTGTTGTGGTGCGGTCCGTGTGATAGCGGCCTAAAGTCCCCGTGAACATATTTTATGGCACTCGGCAATAGTGTAGCTTTCTATCAGTGAAAGATTTTGGAGAATCAGATCGGTTCTTCTAGAAATAACCTCTTACAAACAAACCATTTTATTTCTTTGCAATGCTAGGTAATGTCGCCTAATTAATACATGGAATGTCAAACTTATTACGTGTCTTCAAAGTATTTTGCTAAATTAATGCCTTTTAAAATTAGTAACTATGCAAATATTGACTTCATGCTAAAACTATTTTTACTTGATCTGCAAACTTTTCATTTTACAACGAAACCGAACCGTAGCGGCGATAGAGTAATTGCCAGCCAATACATTACAAACCTTCCGGTCTGCAGTCTTTATTACTTTGAAATGTTTACGTATCTCCATTTGTTTTACAATGTATTAATTTGTTATCCTCGGTGTCTAGACAGTGCGTCGTAAAGGCTAGACCAGGGGTATCCAAACTTTTTTATACTGCGTCTCCCTTTACATAATATTGTAATTATTTTGGCTACGGCTTGCTCAAAGAAGATATTTGTGTGTAGCGCTAACAGACATTAGGATTACTATATCTATTTACTAGCAAATATAACCGTAAAATGATTGTACTACAATCAATACGACTTGTGCCTATCGTCTCGCAACGCCCTCAGGATTAGGGTTATCAGATGAAAAAATCAAAAGTCCGGAGAAAAGGCCTGATATCCATTGAAAAATCTTGAGATTTTTTTTACAGTTTTTCAGTTTAAGAATTTTCACCCAAACGTACTTAACAATTTTTGACTGCCTCGTTGGTCTAGTGGTTAGTGACCCTAACTGCAAAGCCTGAGGTAGTGGGTTCGATTCCCACCCAGGACAAACTTTGTGTGATGAGCATAATTGTTTGTTCTGTGTCTGGGTGTAATTTATCTATAATATGTATGTATTTATAAATTATATAAGTATGTATATCAGTTGTCTGGTTACATTAACACAAGTTCTGCTTAGCTTGGGATCAGATGGCCGTGTGTCAGTTGTCCCAAGATATTTATTTTATTAATTTTTTTTTTTAATTTTAAAAAGTCGTAAAATTATCGTTTATATACACTGCGGACGTCGCTCACGCGTTGCACATCGCACTCGATATAATAATTTAATTAAAAATATAATTTGAAGAGCTAACATGTGGGGCATTTTATAAATCCATAATTAAAGAAAAAACCTTACTTAAAACTGTATCTTCACATATTAAGTATGATAAAACTGATTAAGTACCTACTTGGATAAATAAGTACTGATTTTAATTGTGCAATTATTACCAAGGGAAGATTATTTTAGTTTAACTTTTTATCAAAGAGATCTTTAAAATGTAAGCTGTATTTTATTGAAAATTCAAAAAATCCTGAGATTTCACAAGATTTGCAAAATCCAGCCACAATCCTGAGAAGAGTCCAGAAATCCTGAAATCTCAGGACAAATCCTGAGATATGGTAACCCTACTCAGGATAGCCACGATGCCACAGGCCGTTGCGACGCATAGTTTGGGAACCTCTGGGCTAGACGTTAAAACCCTCAAGCCTTGGGGGACGGTATTCGGAATCGGAAGAGCCTTTGCAAATATTGTTGTTGGTTGTCAAGATAATTGCATTTCTTTGTCGTACTATGCTTTGTTGAAATAACGATTCCATTGTTTTATTACCTACTCTCATAAGGAACAACTAAAGGGCATTTGGTCACAAATACCTACATTTTCTTATACACATTGTATTATCTTTTCACGCTCTCACAGTTAGATGAATAGGTATACAGCAATCAAAATTGAATCTAAACAACTTTATTAATCACAATTTCAAGGAAACTTATAATTAATAGGCTACAGTAATGTCTGATTCTAAACTACCTTGGAAGCACTTCCTCAGAATATCGGAAACGCTAAAAATTCTTGAGTTTCCTGAGTGTTAAAGAATGAAAATGTATGCAATAAAGTAATTCTCACATTTAAGGAATCCGGTGCGTTTTGCCTTGTGCTTATTTAGTAACCCAGCTCTGTATTAACTTGTTCGCTAACTTTAAGAATGTTGGTTTTTATTTTCAATTTTAAAGGTTATTTGTTGAGGTTATATCTATTTTTAGTGTTACGCATATTTACATAATACCAGCAGAGGCCTTTGCCCTACAATGGGACAATAATATGTCCCATTGTAGGGCAAAGGCCTCTTCTCATTCAGAGAAGGCCAGAGGCGGATTAAACGTTGAGAGCGCCATAGGCAAGTTTCTCATCGGCGCCCCTATATTGATAATAACTCGCGCCCCTGTATTGAAAATAACTAACTTACTGGCGCAATTCATTTTATGCTATATTATTTTATTTTTTTTTGTTGCAATTTCGCCCGCGCCCCCCTTTGTACCCTCGAATTTTTCTTCTTTTTTTTTGTTGCAATTCCGCCCGCGCCCCCTTTGTACCCTCGCGCCCCTAGGCACGTGCCTAGTTTGCCTTAAGGGTAATCCGCCTCTGGAGAAGGCACAAGCATTAAACTCGGGCTCAAGGCTGATTGGCGATTTGAGACTATTAAAGTCTATGTTTCTTTCCTCACGATGTTTTCCTTCACCTATGTCCGTGATGTCCAAGATAAACTTTGAGTATTTAAAGTTCTTGCGAATTGTAAGAGTCACATTGGTAGGTACTTGCCCACATGGGATAATGATCAATGAAAACAAAGTTTATGATCGTTATTGCCTGTTGGCTATCTATTTATTCGTAAGGCTCTAGACAGACGGACTGCATTTCAACTGCAATCCAACTGCAAATTTGCAGTTCGGATGCAGTTTGAATGCAGTTGCCACGACTGCAATAGAACTGCAAACCAACCGTGCAGTCCAATTGCAGTCGGCGTGCAGTCGTGTGAACTGCACACCGACTGCAATCGAACTGCATCCGAACTGAGCGGTGGCGGACCGTTAAAGTAGTGCGGACGGGTGGGTATGGTGCAGTTCGGATGCAGTTCGATTGCAGTCGGTGTGCAGTTCACACGACTGCACGCCGACTGCAATTGGACCGCACGGTTGGTTTGCAGTTCTATTGCAGTCGTGTCAACTGCATTCAAACTGCATCCGAACTGCAAATTTGCAGTTGGATTGCAGTTGAAATGCAGTCCGTCTGTCTAGAGCCTAAGTCCATCGATGGCATTTGTAAACGATATAAACTTTATTGCTAACTTTAATCTATTGCATTTGCCACGACTCGTGTCGCAAAAAATAGTAATAAGTAATCATAATAAAATAGAAACCATTCTTAAAGGAAAAATGAACTTAAACGATTGCTTTAATGGTGTCTTAGTCAAAGCTATAAAATTATCCCTTATTTCATTAGACAGAATTAATTCAATAACCTTATGGTTTATTGCTATGTTGCTCTCAATTAGGGCACGTTTAAATATGGTCTTGAGTGATTACTATTAAATACTAGCTATTCCTCGCGGTTTCATTCGCGTTTAGTTACGTCTTTGGGTTACTGCTCCGTTCCCCTGGAGCGTAGCGTGATGTTATATAGTATATAATTTCCTCGATAAACAGACTATATGCAACGCAAAAGGTTATTTTTCAAATTGGATTAGTAGTTTGTTAGATTAGCACGTTCAAACTAACAAACACTAGCTTTATGATATTACTTAGTATATGTAGATTTGGTGTGCAGACCTGTTTTGGTTTAAATTCAATATAAATGTTGCATTTAAATGGATGAATTATAACACTATTTGCAGTTCCTACAAGTATCAAGACTACTACTTTCATGGAAAACTAAAGTCTTGATAATAATTATATGTAAATTCGTACAAATATAGCAAATCTACCAACACAAATGATGATACATCAACGCGGGAGGTGCTTCGAACAAAGCACATGCTCATATAGTCTCTTGACCTGCCAACCGAAACCAAACACAACACAATCATATACCTTAATTCACATAAAAATAAGGTTGAAAATCTTTAGTATTTTAGCATAATCAGCTCTGGTCTTTGTCCATGACATCTGTTAATTAAACTCTTTATTGCTTTTTGCGAGCGATCTGACGATCTATTATAAATGATTGTTATTAGAGCTTCGATCGTAGCATTTATAATGGACACAGTCATAGTGCTAAGTTGTTGTAATTACGTCTGAACGTGCGCAGGCGCTTTGCAATATGGCGCCATGTCTAGCGCTCAATCCAATCGCTAAATTGATCCTATCCAAAAAGAGGTCTTCAAGCATCATTATTCGGAATTGGTAAATCACTATTTTATTATAATAAAGCTGAAGAGTTTTTTCTTTGTTTGTTTAAACCCGCTAATCTCTGGAAGTACCAGTCGAATTGGAAAAGATCCTTTTGTATAAAATAGCCAGATTAACGACCAATATATGGGCTATATAACATCACGCTACGACTCACGGGATCGGAGCAGTAACCAAAAACGTTAGCGGGGTAAGAAAACCTACCACGTGGATGAAGTCTCGGGCAAAACTCATCATCTGCCTAGCCTATCCCAACTATGTTGGGCGGCTTCCAGTCCAACCGGATACAGCTGAGTACCAGTATTTTACATGGAGCGACTGCCTATCTGACCTCCACAACCCAGTAACTGGGTAATACGATACCCCTTGGTCAGACTAGTTGTCAGACTTTCGAGCTTCTGATGACTCGTAACGACTGTCAAAGATCCACGTATACGGCTTACGTAACGGCTTAACGTGCTTTCCGAGGCACGGATTGATGTCAGTAATGTCTAAGATAAATCGGGCAAAACTGCTGCGCAAAAATCTAACCCAAATAGATATACCTATTTTATATACAGCTTCCGTCATTGTGCTCCGTGCTTTGCCCATAAGGTCTGAATAACAACTAAATGTTCTCGATATGGAGTGTTACTCGGGTCAAAGTTCACAATGTATAGAGTCATGAATTGCCCTTGGCTGTAAGATTAAGGTCAGCTCGTTAGTTCGTTTGATTTAGATCGTCTTAAATCATGCAAGGGTATAACTACTGTTACTGTTATTTATTTCTCTTTCGCAAAGTGGTTTGAATCTGATCTTTCGGTCATCTCAGAAAGGAGTGAAATAAAGGATGTAAATACTGCTGCAGCTATTTGATATCAACATTTATATTTTGGCTACTTATTACAAATGAAATAAGCTATGTAATGTTGTATGGAACCTCAAAACTGTTAAGGCTAATATTGATAATATCATCGTTGATTAGGAATACGAGAAACGTTATTATGATAATTTTGTACTGGGCCTACGGAGAAGCCATGATTTATTACATATAGCGAAATAATGTTGTTTTCCCACTACGTCCACATTATCGTCTCCATGCAGACGAAATCGCAAATAAAAACTAGTTTAAAAAGAAAAGGTTAATTTTCCTTATCTAATGGAAGGTGTTTACAACATCTTAATACATCATTCCACGAATGTTGTCCAAAACGTTTCGAAAGCGTTACATTACAATCCACGTCAACCTCATTGACTTCAATATTCGTAAGTTTGACACGTCCATTCATCATGTCCGTAAAAGTTGTCACAAACGCATGTACCGCTGAATTCGTCGAACAAACCCATGTCGTCTGTATGTGCGACCCTATATGGGCATGTTTTAGCCGCCATATGCCATGCCGTGTGCCGACCACGACTGGTCATTACACATGGTGCATTGATTAACTGTAAACGGCTTTGGAGCGCAATCAACGATCGCATTGAAAGCAAAGCACCATTTTTTGTTGATTCTCAGCTTGATATTGACACCGCGCTTTAAATCGTGTTGTGGCATTCTTTTCGTCAATTATACTGTTAATGCTTAATTAAGGTTTGCAGTTCTTAGCTACAGATTTGAACTTTATATTTTTTGGTCTTGTTCCATTATACCTAAAGGACGCACGTAAAACGTCTAAATTATGATCATTGCATTACTGATAACAATCTAGACAGTTCTCGCCCTTTACGTTTTTTTACCATATTTGAGTTTTACTGCCAGATTTATGTTTTAATCAAACGAAATTTACCTTCCAAATAAGGTAAAGTTTCCAACATTTAATTGTATACTTAATAAAATATGAACAATACGAGAGTTTCACGCAGAATCAGCGACTTGACTTGCGCAACCATGTAATGCCTTACATGGCATAAGTCGGGCCGGTATAGGACCTTCAAGAAGTGGGTCGCCGTTAATACCATCTGGTCAGACAGGACAGGGCGCGATGCAACCACACTGTGGTGTAATACCACCGTAACGGTACCAGAATGCCTCGTGTGAGAGAACTACGGGCTAATTAACATTCTGACGGTATGCCATTCCGGTTTTGATCCTTTTGCGATTCGTTAATTCACTACTGTTCTCTTGTACTTTATGTAAGTTTAAGTTGTTGCGAGCTTTTATTCCGTAATGCTGTGAATATTCCAAATTGTGTTATTATGTAGGCGTCCTTGTGAAGGTTCAAGCGTGACCTTATCTGAAGTTGTTATTACCAATGTTGGGAGAACAGATTGCTTTTAATCAGTCGTGGTATATTTATTGCTTGGAATATTGTAATGTTTTGTGCCTTTTCTTGACTTCCTATAATTTCAATTACGATTAAAAAGCTAAGATTATCTTAGTCATTACTTAAATTAAAAACATCATTAGGAAACCTAATGCTCGTGCCTTCTCTGTGAATAAAAAGCCTTTTGCCCTGAAGTAGGACAATAAAAGGCTGCAATTTTCTTAAATATTTTTTTTATGAGTAAGTATCATATAATGTAGGCAGCAAAACAAGATGTTTAACGTACGGATCCCTCTTTCAGTTACAGGTATTTATTTCAATAATTCAATGCACTCGATGAAGCCTCGAGAATAATAAGTAGGCTTCGTTAATTTGCAAATCGATCCACATATCAATAACATGATGACTCAACGTTACTTGGAAGTGTCGTACGTCATCGACCCAACAGAAGCGTTTGACTGTCTGTAGGCCCTAAGAGGCCAGCTTTAGCACATGAGCTGTAGTCTGCTGTTGCTATGGAGTTGTGACCTTAACTATCCATTTTCTTACTAGAATAATGATGATCTACTTGCTTTACTATGGTCTTTTTGTCCTTCCCAGAATTTGGTTTACGTTAGGAAGTTATTATAAAATATCATTCGGAGTCAATGTCCTTTCCATCAAACATATTACTTCATTTAATTACATACCATAATGTGTATAAAAGATATTAGGTACATATGGCTTAAAGCTAAATTACAGTTGCTTTCCCTATTAGGGGACAGCAATATAGAATAACACACACTTACGAACACTGATGATGGCTTTGGAATCCGAAAAGTACATTAAAAAAAATTTTTTTTGCAAAAAAAAAACCGACTTCAAAAAAAAGCGTGGAGTCGGTTCGAGTCGTGGAGCGGTTGGAGTCGGTGCCAAGACCGACGATATTATATCCAACCGTATGGCACCGACTCCAAAAATTTGTTAAATTTTAGTATAGGTTAATCGTAGGTTAGGTTAGGTTTATTAATATAGGTAGGTTATAGTATTATTTTTAACTTTTTAGTGCTTTTTTTGAAGTCGGTTTTTTTTTGCAAAAAAAAATTTTATTTGATAATTTTTAGTGACATATTTTTGTCCGATTGCGATAAAATTTCATGGGACCATTTGAGAAGTATAACCTTTCCAACAAAAAAAGAATTTTTGAAATCGGTTGGCAAGCGACGGAGTTAAGCGCGAACAAACCTAAAAAAAAAAAAAAAAACAAACATCCGAATTGAGAACCTCCTCCTTTTTTAGAAGTCGGTTAGTGAAATGAAGCTTTTATTACTTTTAGACTTTCATCTTGTAGTTACTAGTCGGTTTCTATCTGACTTACCTAGCTGCTTCTAGTCCTTGCACTTAGACTTACTGGAAAGACATGTTTATTCCTTGAATTCCATATATTTCTTTCCTCACTACACATGCAAAATTCACAGGTGTCACTATTCTTCCTATTGTTAATATCTATTGTGTGAAGGTGACATCATGTTACCGCTGGCTCGTCATTGGTTCCCAGCATTGTGTCGTATGTGGTCTTACGTGCTATACATCCTTATTGCACCGATACTTGCACTTGCACTCTCTCTTTTAATATAATACTTATTGCAACTACCCATGCACGCGCGGTGAAGACAAGCCTTATCTCGTTGAATGATCTTGGCCTAATCTGGTTCCAACAACTCCCAACAAATATTGGAGCCTGATCAGATGCCAGTATTACATGGAACTAATGGAACAGCTGCAGTATATCCTCTCCCTCTATAATAATAGACAACTAGATTCCGTCCGCGACTTCGCCCGCGTCAATGTTAATATATTATTCTATTCCAGACTATTATCTATAACTGTGTGCCAAATTTCATCAAGATCCGTTCTGGTGTGATTGAGTAACAAACATCCATCCATCCGAAATTTCTTATTTATAATAGTACACATACAGTAAGATTGAAGATAATATTAAATAATAAGATGAAAGCTTTACCTGAGTATTTGACAAAGCTTTTACAGCATCGACAGAACAGCGTGGCCATTTCTCGACTAGTTCTGCAGCAACTTTAAATTAATATCTAAAGCGATAATAAACTACCTGGTAGGTGTTAACTACCTATCAGAAAGGTCGTGAGTTCAAAACTGTCTGTGGTGTAATAGTATGCAGTAGCTGAGCATTGAACACTAAAGTGAATGGAGCCGCGGGCAAAAGCTACATTAAATAACTTACTTATTGTGTAATGTAACTAACCTTTTTTTTTCTTTTCACAGGTAAGTTCCCGTTTTTAATACAAACGCGTTGTTTTTGGACTAAAGGTTTGTTAAGAGAGTTGAGTTAATTCCAACGATTCATTAGAGACAATAAGTTCAAACATGGATGATTATCCATATAAAAATCAAAAGGTTGCATCTTCAGACCACAGATCTATGACAGTCGTAACTCAAAATAGTGTATGGGGTGTACACATCACAGAGTTAATTACGCATACTGCATATTAGACTTTGCATTGACCAAAAAATAATGATAGAAAACGACTTTTCTTACTTAGCCAATTAGGTACATATTTTTGGTGTAATATCACTCGTTTATGGTAGGACGCAATATAACGCACGTCAAACATTTCTTACGGATTAATGCAATAAAGAAAAAAAACATAAAAGAAGTTGGAACTTTGACACACAATATCACGGTAATCAGAAGGTTCTCAGGTATTGGCCAGAAAAAAAATCTCAAGCGCAGGCCACACCGCCAGCTAGCGGACGGGCGGGCTAAGCGGGCGGGCGAAGCGGACGAAGGAAACTATACAAACTACGCGAAATATTGGCGAGCTAAACTATGGGGTTCACACCGAAAACTACGGACAGACGAGCGACGGATATTTCGTTAGCTTAGCTCGTTGGTTAGTCGGTAGCTCGCGGTGTGAACCGAAGTATGTAAAGAGGTGAAACGATGTTCGCCCGCCTAGCCCGCCCGCCCGCTAGCTGGGAATCGTCGGATATTTCGTTAGCTTAGCTCGTAAAGCGCAGGCCACACCGCCAGCTAGCGGACGGGCGGGCTAGGCGGGCGGGCGAAGCGAACGAAGGAAACTATACAAACTACGCGAAATATTGGCGAGCTAAACTATGGGGTTCACACCGAAAACTACGGACAGACGAGCGTCGGATATTTCGTTAGCTTAGCTCGTTAGGTTAGTCGGTAGCTCGCGGTGTGAACCGAAGTATGTAAAGAGGTGAAACGATGTTCGCCCGCCTAGCCCGCCCGCCCGCTAGCTGGGAATCGTCGGATATTTCGTTAGCTTAGCTCGTTAGGTTAGTCGGTAGCTCGCGGTGTGAACCGAAGTATGTAAAGAGGTGAAACGATGTTCGCCCGCCTAGCCCGCCCGCCCGCTAGCTGGGAATCGTCGGATATTTCGTTAGCTTAGCTCGTTAGGTTAGTCGGTAGCTCGCGGTGTGAACCGAAGTATGTAAAGAGGTGAAACGATGTTCGCCCGCTTAGCCCGCCCGCCCGCTAGCTGGCGGTGTGGCCTGCGCTTTAGGTTAGTCGGTAGCACGCGGTGTGAACCGAAGTATGTAAAGAGGTGAAACGATGTTCGCCCGCTTAGCCCGCCCGCCCGCTAGCTGGCGGTGTGGCCTGCGCTGATGGAAATAGTAAGTTTCTGCTTCGTTCAGTGTCTTTTTCCACCCGTTATTCGTCAATGATAAGCATACAGTAAGCAACAGTCAGAATACATCTTCCACACGCTCCTTTAATCGTCTTTCCCTATAAGATCAATATAATATGTCGAGGCGAGCGATCCACAAACCGGTAACGGTACCGTTGCCAGTGGCATTTGGTTTATGGGTCGCGGGTTCCAAACCTGACGGCGGCTTTGGGGTTTTTTTTTAAGAAGTATTACCGTCCTGAATTTGAGTCGGCTTTTTAAAGTTCAAGTTTTGTTGTAAAGTGCAAAATTTTAAGATAGAGTATGAATTCTTAGCATCTTTCAACTGTTGGTGTTATCGTAAAGCATTATACATAGTTACATTTCAAGAGCATGAATTTCAAACAAGTGAACTTCCTTTTTAAATAACAATAAGTATAATAGAAATCATTAACATAATACATAACACAGGTATAGTCATCCAAGGACAACAGAGTTATTTTCATTCTTGAATGAGAGGAAAGCATAGTTTGCCATTTTTTTAAATGTATAATTGGACCAAAGGTCAACTGTTGGAAGTTTATAATTTTTAACTATGAAAGCATAATTAACATTATTGCTACGTTTTGCTCAAACTCGGCATGTCAATTTGTATCTCTCCGGATAGGGTAAGTCTTTCAAGCATCCAGTTATTTCCAGATATACCCAGAAATCCACCGTTCTTTACTGCTCTTACATTTGAATCATTATCATTCACCCAAAAGCCAGCTGAAGAAGTTTTTCAGATATTAATATTGCCATAATCACCGCTACATATGGATTTAAACTTCAAAATCCACTTACTAAGCCAGGTAAAGAGCGTGAAGAAAAACTAAGTAAATCCTTCCATTCTGAGTTAATTGAGTATCTCATAGTGGTCGTTCCGTTACGTGGTCGCCGGTCATTGTCGTCACTCGCCGAACGAGTCGGGGTCCACTGTGCTGTGGCTTTTATTTTATTTTCCTCGTCTACCCTACACTTTCTTTGTTTATGCTTTTTATGGTAAATAGGTTTTGAATCATTGTTGCAGTCTACGTGCATTTTTGTTTGTTGGACTCTGCCATATTCGGTTATGATATCAACGAGAGCTCTACTTACAGTTGCTGTTGTCGTATCGTTCATTAATGTAGCAACCTTTTAGCATGTTTCATTAATTTACATACTTAATCTATTTTATATCTTTGTTCATTAATAAAATGCGAATTATGGCTAATCAGTAGTCAAGCAAACACGATTACCGTAATCGTATCGACATAATCTTGGATTCTCGTAGGTTCTAGTTCCAGAAAACATCTGACATCATGATTATGTACTTACAGTGGACAAATAAGATCCACAGCATCTTGAGTTGCGACCATATGGTCAATTAAATTATTTATTTCACTGCGGCCGCCATGATGAATTGTTTGGTCACAGCTGTGCTAGCCCAATAACTACCATACCTCAAGTATCCACCCATTCTGAATTCTAATGTCCAGGCTTACCAAATCACTATCATGGTATCACAGCATTTTGAACTCCAATACAATAGCGATAAGGATTAAACACTGTTTTTGGTGGTGATCTAACTGGAAATGTAGCAAGGTGCGTCAAGGACATCACTTAACGTTTGACTGTGGTTGTTTCAACTTTTTTTTAACCAGTTCGTGTCTTGATTTTAGGGTTGGTACGGCAAAGTTAAGATTTGATACCATTATCTATGGAAATAACATGCTAAAGAAATAGTTAAATCACGAGGAAGTAGAGTAATTGCCAAAGATTTAGTGGTATAATATGTGAACCTGTAACTAAACAACTTGATTCCTGTTGAAATCCAACTAATCAACGAATGTGTTTTAATTATTTGGCCGTTATTTATCGCTATCTCTTTCAATTCTACATAACAATATAGTTTTTCACATGCCTGACAATTAATAGCAATTTTCCTGTCAATGACAACCCTAGTCCCACCCGCTCCTCCCGCACTCCTCCGCGTCCTCAGCGGGCGAAGGCCGGCGCACGCGCACCTCTTCGAATTTTGAATGGTACCAACGACAATATGGCAGCCTCGTTACCGGATGTGTTGTACGCTACTAACGATTCGCTAAATTCGAATGTCTTGTTCCATTGTTTCAGTTATTTGGCATAATATGTGGATTAAAAAAATCTTGACTTGGCATGAATGATCATTAGGATGTTAATGTTACAGGTTTCGTTATCGTTTTGTTTTTCTTAAAATAGATCTTGATTGTAATTAATGTGTTCGGTTACGCTTTTTTTGTAACGGTTAATGTTTGAGTTGAGCGATGATGATGATTTTGATGATCAAAGTTTCTTAGAATCTGTTACATTTTTACAACCTGTTCCCTGTTATATTTTTTCTAGATTTCCGCCCTGATTATGTGTAATTAACGAATTAATTCTTAAGATATTGTGTTTAGATTAAATGAATAACGTAACTTAGGCAATAATGCGTTATATTTTAAATAATTACGAACGCCGTTAAAAGGTCACTGACAGACAGACATTCCGTTGTTATCAGCGCTTAATTGAATAACAACATAGTAGTTATTAATTGTACGGAACATGTTAATTGGACACATTATTATTGAATCGTGACGGATAAACTTAATCATTTTGACTAATTAGGTATGTACTTTGTTTTGGTGCATATTGGAGTATATCAGAAGTAGGTAATATTCATATGTTAGGGATACCAGGAAAAAGTCTGCATTCTTATTGTATTACTAGCTTTATTCCCGCGACTTTTCTTATCCCAATTTTTTATTTAATTAAAATATGCCCTAAATTACTCAGAGATAACGTAGCTTTTTATTAGCAAAATAATTTTCAGAATTTGACCAGTAGTTAGATTAGCACGTTCAAACAAAAAACAAATTCTTCAGCTTTACAATATTAGTGTAGATTGTAGTAATATTAAAACTACGACACACACTCACCTACATTTAATAAGCGACATACATAAATGTTCAAAATCTAAAGTATTTTCCAAATGCTTAGACATTCTCACGACGATTTCAATAAAACTACCAGTTTGATTGTAAATAGGAAAGTAAAATAAAACATTAGATAATATTCAATAACATAATAGTCAGAAGATCTAGTTAAACCAGAAATGCAACTTCGAAGTGGTCTCTATAAAAATGCCATGAAACGAAACGTAATACCGGTCGATTACACACCTGTCATAGAACCAAATAGTTTGACCATGTTCTACAAGATTTGCGTATTATGTATTCGTTAAAGTATTTTTTTAAAAGGAACCTTATGTTCAGTACCGGAAAGATTATTGTTAATATGGTTATCTTGGACATTACTGACATCGGTGAAAGAAAACATCATGAGTAAACCTGGTTTTGTTGTGATCAATGCTTGTCCTTATGCCTTTTGCCTTCTCTGTATGAGAAGAGGCCTTTACCCTGCAGTGGGACAATAAAAGGCTGGTTTTATTAATTTATAGCTCAAAAGCTAACCTTATTGTTAATACCTTAAAGTGTATAGTTAAACATAGTACCTAAACAATGATGATGCCGTTTGGAATACTTCTTTCAATGTATACTAGCAGTCTTGAGCTTGTTGTTTGACATCTTCATCTCAGCTTTTATTTCACTTACTTTCCGATAGCCAACCATTCTGTGCAGCAACTAACGTTACCTCCACTAAATTTCTAACAATTAAACATAGAAAACACCAGCTAACATCAAATCCATAACAGTTCAAGATACAAGTCTTATAATTAAATTTTTGTGCAGCCCAGCCCACCCACTGGGTAACATGCTCAAGCGCCGCTGGTTCAACGGCCTTGCTGAAATGTGCGAATGTCATTGTATACGCCCCACATTAGAATAACAGCGTAATTGTTCTCATAATGTCCATCATTTAATGTTTTAATTCGATTGTACTCAAATTTTAAGATTTTGATCGTGAATGATGGTGTATGTAGAGCTGCAATAGAGGAATTTAGATTATTTATGGACGAACTAATAGAGCAGAAGGTTTGTAAGCCAAAATAGGAGGAAAATACAGACTGATAATAATTATACAACGTGTAATTGAATTAACTGAAATCCTGAATATTACTGGGGTATTTGAACTCATCATTATGATCAATTCTATGCTATGGGTTGCTTTGCGAAAACTTAGAAATCATAAAAAAAATACTGTTGATCTATACATATTGTTTGAACTACGTGAACACAAATGTATGGATCAGCCGATTCTTACTCCATAATGATAAGTACAATTCCCTTTTCAGTTAGACAGTAAATTAAATTACACCTTGTATAATATCTAAATACCATATACCACCCATTACTACCTATACTCATGTTTGGTTACATAGTTTGAAGTGTTCATTAAGACTTGAAATCTCAAGTGAAGTCCAATCTTATCTCACTAACTAGACCAACTCGCGATAAACTGAGAAACTTGACATTGTACCCGCTTTTATCAGAGATTGTCTGATAGCAACTTATAGAGCAACTTTCTAATTAATAGGTTCATTTGAATACAATATAAGCCTAGATCAGATATGAAATCTTAACATAACTGCGACTTATTTTGTTTGTTTGGTTACTAAACATCAGCTGCGTAGTATTTGCAATCTCTTGATAAGATTTCGTTTTATCGTAGTTTTGTGTTTCATGTGTTTCTGGCGTGCAGTCTGGAAATTCCTTAGTTACTTGCTTATGTTTTTAAGTGTTTCTTTTACTACATGATTAGTTTCTTCTTCTTCTTACAATATCTATTCTCAGAGTTTACGAAAAAAAAAGAGTAATTATCACAAATTGGTTATACATTTAACGGATGTAAAAATGCTTTCAATTTAGCCTGGGAAACCATCAAGTTAAGCACATATTGAAGATCAAAGATCCAACTCTGCTTATGAAAATAAGTTTTAAATGCTCTAACCTAAAAACATCCCTTCAGCCCCTGGGGGCCTACTCCAATCTCTTATAACAGTATTATTTTAATATAACTTTGCCTTGCGCACTGATGGATTTTATACGCTGGCCTCAGCGCCGAGAGTTGAAAATTCAACAGAATACATAATTAACGGCTAAATGAAGTGTCTTTTAACATTCCGTATAACTTCTTTTTAAACCCCTCCTCATCTAACACGCTTTATTCTTGAAATTTCCTCCAACTGCCGGACCATTGCTCAACTAAACCACTCCAGTTCTACTTCATGCATTTACCTGCAAATCTGGTGTTCGATTTTGACATAATAACATGAAATCTTTACCGTACGTGTCGTGGCCACAATAGTAATAATTACTTTTTAACCGCGCCGTCGCCGCAAAGGATTGGGGTCATGGAGCCAGCTATTGTCTTGTAGCTTCTGAGTTATGATCATTGGCCAATGCTTCGATTGTAATGATCGGGATTATTTGTATTCTCTGTGGAGCAGTATGTCAGTTACATAGCTACTGTTTTTTGTCTAAGTAATTCTATCGTTTTCAACCGACTTCAAAAAGGAGGAGGTTCTCAATTCGGCGCGTATGTTTTTTTTTTTTTTGTATGTATGTTACCTGATTTCTCAGCCAATTATGAATAGATTTGGATGATTCTTTTTTTGTTTGAAAGAGTATACTTCCGAATAGGTCCCATTGAAATATTGTCACGATCTGATGATGAACTTCGGAGATATGGAACGGAACTCGTTATAGAATCACTGCATAACTGTCGTAACAAGTAAAATTGCTTTGTTAAATACGTGTAGTCGATGACTGACTGAAGGAAAAGGGGGTGGGGGTACGTCAACCCCCCTCCTACTACTTTTCAAAATTAAATACATATATCGTGTGAGGTATTGTTTGAAAGGGCTTTTTGTAAGGATTTCAAACATTAACACACAAGCACACAGTTAAAAAAAGCTTTTTTACAAAAAATTAAAACCGCCTTCAAAAACTACAAAATAAAAAAATAACTTTAGTTTTGGAAGTCGGTGGCAATATCTACATAACAAAAAAACAAAACCAAAGCCACCGACTTCCAAAACTAAAGTTATTTTTTTATTTTGTAGTTTTTGAAGGCGGTTTTATTTTTTTGTAAAAAAGCTTTTTTTAACTGCCCGAATCCAAAGTCAATCTACAATCATTTACGTATTATGATATTATAGTAGTTTTTATGCGAGGTACATCGCATTCACGTGTAATTCTGTATGTACAAATATTGTAAAACATAGATTTTAAAAGAGTATTTATGGAGTTTCTTGCCTTTTCTTCTCCATACGAAACCACTAGAGTGAAGGGGCAACTAGAATCAATGTTTTTAAGACCTTCAAAAGTGCTTTGTTATGGCCTAACTGTAATAAATGTTTTGACTTTGAATCAACTTTAGAACTTTCGCAAAATAAGGCCCTATAAATTCTGGTTTTTATTATCCTAAATTATGGACCAATAACAGTTCATACCAAAAATACTTAACTTAATATCCTTTTGAAGTAACTTATAGCTCGTTAAACTTGGTCCATGGTCGGAGAAAGTTATCTCGTTTCTTATCATGATTACCTCATACGGTCGTAAACTCGTAACGTTTCGTTCCTCGTGTGCGTAAAAACTTAAAACTCAAATGATTGGGCAGTTGGCACCATTTACCAATAATTTTAAGACACATTACCTTGTTCCTAAACTCAGGTAAATACGTGTGACAGAACTATTTTCATGAAAGTAACCACATTAGCTCTCTGTCAGTATAGTCAGAGCAATTCTTGAAACTCCATGTCGAAGTTATAAATTGCTTAGAATCTGTCTTTATTTTTGCTCCAGTTTCCTGGAAAACGACTTGATTTCAGCGAATCGTGTACATTTAAGTTAATTAAGTTAATTAAGTTAATATTATTTGGTTTGTTATGCGACTATCTAAAAGGTAAAGCTTTGTATTAGGTATCCGTTCGCTTAATAATATTTTCCTTAAATGCTGTTGTTGATGGCTCAAATAGCAGACAAAAAATAAGCAATAGAATTCATTACGAATCTTCAATACTACCTACTACATTTACAAAGAATGGTATTGATGATGCATTGCTATTTCTAACAAAGTAAACTGAGCAAGGTACTACGCAGAAGTTGACCACAATAGAAGCTGATCTAAAGCAGTGACCTTCGGCAAGTTGTCCCAGATACCAATTCGAGTATTGTGGATTTGTGGCTTCATTGATCTATACACGAATTTCGCGATAAACCACATGCGTAAACGAAAGGTGTTTATGGACTTCATAAAACTGTAATAACTGTTATTCACATCATAGATGTCTAAAGTAATGGTTCTCGTAAACAGAAAATTTTAATGATTTTGTTTTTAAATGTTTGTTTATGGATGTTCTACGGGAGTTTGTTGGCGTTCATGTGCATCCCGCCATCTTACGATTCGGAACTAACATCTCCGGAGAGCCGCGTTGTAACGCCATCATAATGCTGTTGATGATGCTGCCCACTTGACCACCTTGCAGTGGCGGGTCGATTGTCGTAAGAAGAGAAGCCAAAGCAAACATTTCTATGTGTAATTAAAAGCGTTCAATTGATAGTGTATTTAAAATATCTGCAGTAAACGAGTTGTATGGAGTCCTCGCCACTTGCTACCTTGTGCTTGAAGGGATATCGAGGGGATACGACTGACTTGGTATATTTTACCAAAATCAGTGAATAGTTTGCATTTTATCCGTCTATTGCAATTACGATGATCTAGTGGTATTGATCCTCTGTCTTTTTTTAATAGTTCGATTTTGATTATAAAACTACAAAAGCGATCAAAAATACTAAGTGTGTCAGTCATATAAAGTAATTTAACATATCCAAAGGTAATTCCAGAATATTTCCCAATGACTTGCCAATTTCTGCTATCTCACCAATAACAAAAGTGGCATTCATGATTAAAACATCGCAGTTCTAGAACCACTGAAACTGATTAAGCCGACATAGGCATCACTCCAACTATGTCTGGACATTCAGGAGACGGAGCTATATCTATTTATTCGACAAGTTGCGCCTGGCTGACTGCCAACTGTCTACAGCTAAGCTTTTAAAGGACCGTCTTATAGAACTTTTAGTGTTAATAGACGAGGGTTATTTCATTAGATCTATTGTGGCATTTAAGACTTGCGGTAATTGAGTTCTGTGGCGCCTAGGAAGGAAATAGGGAATTCGAAACATGGACTTTGTGTGGCCAAGAGAAGAGTAGTGTCGTTAGGTTTTCGTTTTAATAGCGTAATTACACATTATTGTTTTACTGCAAACTGTTGGTCGTATATTGATCAAGTTTTCACTACTGTACAGGGGCGGACTGAATTTGTAGGGCCCTGGGCTGACACTACTTTGGGTGCCAATTTAATCAAAAAATATTTTTTTTTAATACATTTATTTTTCTTAAATGGGGTTTGTATTTACGGGGCCCAAGCCTGGAGCCCAAAAAGCCTATGAATAGACCCCCCGAACTGTAAAAAACTGCTTTCCATGTTTTTGCGTTAATCATTGCCTTTATCAGGAGACTCTTTCCATATGAAACGAAAACACATTTTATTTTCCAAATCGATGAACCGATCATCCGAATAAGTATTAACGGTTGTTGTAACTTATGGCAACTTGCTATGACCTTTGCTACCTTTAGTGCTGAGCGCAGAACTTGGCGACATATTTAGCGCTGGCAACTCGTGACTCATGTTAACGGTCGCTCGGCAAGTTTTTGCACAACAATCTAATAAAACTAGACAGTAACACATGGCCAGTGAATCATTGGACGTTGAGTTTGAATAGTTTCCGTTTATGTACGGATTTGGGGGCCGGCAATTTAGTTTGGGTAGGAGAGGAAAGGAAAATGGTCTATCCTGGTTCAGATAATGTCCTACTGGCCGTTGGATAATTTGTGGATTATTGTCTGCCATGACAGTACAAGCTTATTGGATCACTCACTGGTTTTATATTGTTTGTGGTTTCAAAAGTGCCTTTTAATGGTCTAATTGAAATATTTTTTTTTACTTTGTAAACGCTTGCAATTTTTGATAAACCCTTTGTTCAAACGGTCATTGACAGGTTGTTCAGCTGCAGTTGAGGTGCTTTTTTTAACACCTAAAACTAACGAACAGCTCACTCCTGCAGCTTTATTGCTCATCAAGAAGCTTTTGTATTTTCCTCCTGGCAATTAACACCTTGATCACACCATACCCGTATGCTAGTATTACCAGAAAACCCAGACAAAGGACCACATTCTAATTCTTCTTAATCTCTCAAAATGTAAGATTTATTGTGCTGTGTAAGTGTTAATACGAATTGTTTAGTTAATAACAACAAATATGAAGGCAATGAACGCTCTGTTGCAGAACTTGCAGGTCATCATTGCAATGAATTAGGGTTGCTGCGTACATACAAATGTACTTTTGCACATGAAAGCTGATGATGCAGTTATTTACGTAAGAAACATTGCCATTTCGTTTTTCGTAACACGTTACGAAGGGAAAAGTTAATTTCTGAAGCCTGTAAGTGTACAGATATTAACTGCTTGTTACATCTGATCAATAATTATGCGTTGGCAGTTCTTTTGCCAATTAACAAGCTATTTTCAGAAATCTTTTGCAATTCACGCTATTTTTAACAATGACCTTTTGATTCCAATTACAGTAATCAGTAACGTAAAAATAGTGTCATAAACATGATTCCTTGAAGGGTATTTCGCTTGTCTCATGAACATCTGAGATTAATTATTGTTGGCAACCCTAGTGTCGTTTCGGCGGTCGTTACCGTTCGAACAATGCTGTGCGGTCAACGCACGTTGCGCGGAGCAAACGTCAAAACAAAACTGATTTTACAACTTGCCACGTGGTACCAATTTGAGTGCACTGTTTAATTGCACGGAATTAGGGCCCGTGTTGTTTTTCACACCCGTATTTTTTTGGATGATAGGAACTGTAGGTACAGCCGAGGATAGTGGTGGATGACCACTTTTCAACCTTATTACTTAGGATGTAAGGGTGAAACTGGTTCACCTTTGAATTAGTTGTACCCTACGGTTTCACCCGCGTTCAGTTAGATATGTCTTTAGTTATTGCTTCGCTAGTTCGATGTTAATAATAGCCTATATGCTAGTGAATCTGACTATAGATATTTTCCAATGTAACTAGTAGTTCCCGAGATTGGCGCATTTGACCAAACAAAAAACTGTTCAACTTTATCATATTAATAATAACAATAATTCATTTATTTTCAGGTTACAAAGACCCATAGATAAATACCTTAACCTAAGTATACTATATAATAACAATTGTGTTAGTAAATAAAACTTAAAACTATGTTAGTAACATTAAGTAGTATCTTATAGATAGTAAAAACAAAAAACTTCTTTCACATAAGCTATTATAGACTAGAAGTTCTTATAAAATATGAGCCAATGAGTATTGATTATTCAAACTAACTGTTATTCCTTATGGATTATTTTTAAAATGTTGCAATACTTTAATTTAATTTAGCATTGTTGAGACGCTTCTTCATGCGTCAATTGAACTCGTTTCAAAGTAATTCAATGATTATATGCGGGAGCGATAAAAATTTAGTGTTCGGCATAAAAATGCGCTTACGCATTCAAAACCTCATTGAAGTACCTAGCTTGCGTAATTCTTTTTATATAGAATTAATGTATTCAGGTCAATGAGTAACACCTTACCTAGTTTGGTGATATTTTCGAGAAATGATGACTTATTTGGTGTAAATTAAAATTATTAGTAATTAATTATAGTAGACACCTCATAAGACTTAAAAATTTCGCAGTTTAATAGGTTCTTGTGTTGATTCCTAAACTGAAACAAAAACATATTTTATAGCTCAACTCATATGGTCTTTAATTATTAAAAGTCAAAGCATTTATTTAAATTAAACTATTTACAGGCACTTTTGAATTGTCAAGGAGTCGGTGAGTTAGTCAGAAAGTTGAAGCTGAAGAACGAGCAAGAAACTCAACTCTTTTCAATTAAGTTTTTATAAAATCTTGGTTGCATTATTCTTGTTGCTTCTATGTTTGTTGTGCTTTTATATGTGAAAACAATGTAGGTGGTGGTGGTGTAAGTTCATTTCGTGCATTAATATCAATTAACTCATCAAACTCGTGTCACACTGGCATCGAAGTCAAATCTAGTCTCATACTTGCAAGTTGTTTAATAATTTACTTAAAGAAAAAAAACCTAATTAATGTTTCCCAGAAAATCTCCATTCTGTCAGAACTTGGTAACAGAGGAAGTGAAGAATGCCTCATGACTCACACTGCATATTCAAGTTTTGAAAATTCGCCGAAGCAGTTTACGAATTCAAATGAGCATGACCATTTTAAGCGAAAATAATACCTACTCGTAATAACGTTGGACTTTCCAGTGAATGAGACTTTCAGTCCGGCCCTGCAACCGTTACGCTGAATTCATTCTGTAGGTGCCGATGCCCGATCCTGCTAGAGCTTAATACGTTAGCACTTCTAAAAATATTCTTAACAGTGAAAACAATGAGAACATTTACAAGATCGATACGGGTTCCATCTTGATTAAATTTTACTACTATTATAAATGCGAAAGTTTGGATGGATGGATGAAATGTGAGGCTACTGTTATTATTATTATATTTTAACTAGCTGTCCACCGCGGTTACACCAGCGTCTTTGGTTACTGCTCCGCTCCCGTAGGTTGTAGCGTGATATAGCCTTCCTCGATAAATGGACTACCCAACACTGAAAGAATCATTCAAATCGGACCAGTAGTTCCAGAGATTAGCGCGTTCAAACAAACAAACAAACACTGCAGCTTTATAATATTAGTATAGATTTTACCATTCGTCTCTATGGATTTATTTCCGTGCATCTTTTTAACCGACTTCTAAAAAAGGAGGAGGTTCTCAATTCGGATGTTTGTATTTTTTTTTTTAGGTTTGTCGCGTTTTACTCCGTCGCTTGCCAACCGATTTCGAAAATTCTTTCTTTGTTGGAATGCTTTCTTTGTTCTTCCCAGATGGTCCCATGAAAATTTTATCGCAATCGGACAAAAATATGTCACTAAAAATTAATAAATAAATTTTTTTTTTGCAAAAAAAGAAACCGACTTCAAAAAAAAGCACTAAAAAGTTAAAAATTATACTATAACCTACCTATATTAATAAACCTAACCTAACCTACGATTAACCTTTACTAAAATTTAACAATTTTTTGGAGTCGGTGCCATACGGTTGGATATAATATCCTCGGTCTTGGCACCGACTCCAAAAAATTGTTAAATATTAGTATAGGTTAATCGTAGGTTAGGTTAGGTTTATTAATATAGGTAGGTTATAGTATTATTTTTAACTTTTTAGTGCTTTTTTTTGAAGTCGGTTTCTTTTTTTGCAAAAAAAATTTTTAACACTCATAGTCTTAGTACTCCATAGACTCGGGCGCTGTGTTTGTCATTGGTTTTCCAATATGTTCTGTGTCGTGTCACCAATCCAATCATCTACGCATTTGATTAGGTTTTCTTATCTCCGCGTTTGCACAAATTGACTTTACTTCAGAGCTGTTCACTTTCAGGACAATCTACTACTTTGGCACACATTTCTGCATTTCCATATGACACGTAAAGGCGAATATTTCGCATGTTAGCTCACCGGGGAAAGGCTTCTTACCTGCGATGAGTCAAGAGTCAAGCAAGATGGATGCTTGACCTCAATGATACATGGATAAATTGTTAAGTGAATCATTTCGTCTTGCTCGAAGGTATATGAAGGGCTCGCCTGGTATATGACATGTTGAGAGCTGTAATATATGGTAATGTATTCGTGTCTGTTTCTAATGGTTGTTCAACATCGTTTATTATGAACAGACTGTTGAACTTCTTATTTGGATCTAAAGTTCTTTCAAAAAGTGCAAGAGGGTTAAAAAACATCCTTCTGGCTAGATCGGCAACGATTTCAAATTAAGCACTATGACGCTAAGATTCAAATCTGTAATAATATGTCTTCTCCATTCTTGTCACGTATAAAACTGGCAATACTAAAAGCAGTGAGGTTACACATCAAGATGTGTGACCTCACTGCTTTTAGTATTGCCAGTTTTTTCAAATAAAATAAGTAGTTTTATCCCAAACGAAACTTCGTTATGATCATCATTTGACGTGATTAAATCTAACGATTTAAATCTTTCTTAAGAGTCACCAATAACATATTCATTACTTACTCATTCCTTGTATGTTGTAAGTGAAAGTTCTCTAAACGGTTCCCATTCGGTTTTTCCCATGCGTTGTTTTTAACGCTTCCGTACCCAAAGGCCGTCTTTAGCAAAGACGGACAGCGGAGTCTTAGTAATAGGGCCCGGACCCTATGACTCCGCCGCCCGTCTGACTGTCTGCCATGCATGATAGACACTTAAAATTTTCTTAAGATTAATGAGGTAAGTATAGGCTTTATGACATCACTATGATCCACGGGGCCGGAGCAGTAAGCAAAGAGGTGATCTTAACGCGGCTGAAAAAAACCATGCGGACGGACGCAGTCACGGGCGGCAGCTAGTGTTTTGATACTTCGAAAATGGACCTTTGAGAGATGGGGCATTTAGTCATTTTGGTTCTACACAATCATGACTGTTCCTAACACAATATCTGTAGTCTTCAAGTGGTTTTCTATACAGGGTGTCCAGTAAATAGCACGACATACTGTAGGGGGTGATAGCTTGGGTCAAGACCTACCAAAACAACACAATATATGTTCAGCAAAATCTTACAGGTTTACAAAATTTTCCATTCCTTTTCTAGTAGGTATTTTTTTCTACATCAAATTATTCGTGGATAGTTACTTTACTCACTGATAAGTCTTTTTTCTATCAAAAACAAGAATGTTTTCAAGAAATACAATTTTTTGTTTAAATTTTCAAAGAAGTATTCTCTTATCGCTTAACTTTAACCTACAGTAAAACTGTAAATCCGTAAGATTTTGCTGAACATATATTGTGTTGTTTTGGTAGGTCTTGACCCAAGCTATCACCCCCTGCAGTATGTCGTGCTATTTACTGGACACCTTGTATGTGTATGCATATATTTTCCATATTTCTTGATTCGAACCAGTTCGGTGACTAACTTGTAATTAACAGCTCTTTCTTTCAATCGCTTCTGGTTTGCAGTGACTCAAATAGTTGCTTCACTCGTACGATGGGTGTGTGACGCATTAGTTTCGTAGTTTTTATAAGAATACATCTTCGGTTAACCGAATTAACTGTTTGTTTTTCTTAATGACGTTCTTGTGGTCGAACTTATTATTGGAGTTCGAATAATGTTTGTCATGGTAACAAGAATTTCGTGTTCTAGTGACGTCATTGATGCTGCATTTAGTTTTTGCCTTATTAAGCTTGATGAGTGTATATAGATATATCTTATTACGGATATGTCCTCTCTATTAAGTTTTAATAAAGCCATACAAACAAATAAATATTAGTTTTTGTTTATCGTTAGTAACCTTTTTACGGCCTCACCGTATCTTACATACAATACACACATTATGGTCATGTTTTTCAACCATACATATCTCTCAACCCATGACAATGGGTTCTTTGACATGAGGTCATTCATACATACGACGTATCGTGTTTGATCGGCCAAGTACTGCAAATCGTGACGGATCGTATCAGGCTAGCTAAATAAGCTATTTTCCTTATTTGTCCTAGGAATTATAATCAGCGGAACTTTATCTTCCATTCCTGGAACTGAATAGCAATCAAATGTTATGTGACTTCCTAACTAATATTGCAAATGTTTTATTGAATTTGTTTGTTCTATTTCCCTAGACTACTATCAGAACTAGGTTATCCACTAGTATATTATCGTACAGTCTGTTGGCAAGGACGTCTGACCCACCATAAAAATAAACGAATTTGGACCCTCAGCTTGTAGCATTAAGGTTTATTCAATTTATATGAGCTTATCAAACTAGTGCTCGAGAACTCGATGAACAAATACAATAATAATACAGACACGCAAATTTGATCTTTATTACGTTAGCATTAGGTTATATATTATAACTACTTGTTATAATATTATTAGTGTAATAGCTTATTTTAATGATTGCATTCAAGTAATTCTGGTCTCGTGGCCTGTATATAAGACTGCGAAAAACGAGTTGTGAGATCAAATCCTGCGACGAACTTATTGTTTTGCTTTCAATTTAGAATTTATTTAAAAACTATTTCTTGTATTATTGTAAAGAACTATAGACGGATAATCTTCAAATAAAAACTTTCTAAAATGGTAATATTTTCGCATAACTTGTAATAAGTGGGTAGTTGAAAAATAAATATTAGTATTCATTATAAAACTGGTATTTTCAAATGCTACGGGTATGCAGTGACTACGCGCAAACATATTTTACCTTGCCTTACTAAATTCTGTGAACTTTAAAGTTTTTTAATTTACCCACCAGTTTAAAAGATAAATTGACGTAAATCATATTGCTCGTTCTATAATAATGCAACCAATATTGTAGAAATGAAAACAAATTAAAAAAGAAACTGATAATAGGTGGACTGTGTTTTGACACCCACATGTTGTTAGTCGCCAATCCAGCATCAAACCGCTAAGCCACAAGAACTTGTTGGGAATACGCGAAATTAAAGATTGGTTTGTAATAAAATTATGTTGTGTAACTTAAAAGCTTTTCAACTTTAATGTCAACGAGATAAGGATTAAAATAACTTAACAAAATTATATATAATTCTGGTAGCTCCGACAATGTTACCTTAAAGTTACGTGTTAAAGATCAAATTTGCGTGTCTGTTTTGTTATTGTATTCGTTCATCGAGTTCTCGAGCACTTGTCTGATAAGCTCATATAAATTGAATAAACCTTAATGTTACAGGCTGAGGGTCCGAATTCGTTTGTTTTTAGGGTGGGTCGGACATCTTTGCCAACAGACTGTACTAGCTATAACCTGCGGTTTCACCTGTAGGTAGTATACATGTAGCATGATTTAGCCCAAAGGGAGTTTTCCAAATCAGTCTAGGAGCTCCTCCGATTATCGCGCTCCAAAAAACAAACAAACAAACTTTTTAGCTTTACAATATTGTATTGCTAGCGACCCGCCCCGGCTTCGCACGGTTGTAATCATAGGCCGTCCTTTGAATCACACTATCAATTGATGAAAACCGCATAAAAATCCGTTGCGTAGTTTAAAAGGTCTAAGTTTACAGACGGCGAGAAGGGAGTTTGTTTTATACTATGTAGAGGATAACAAATAAACGTGTGATTTTGGTAACTTTTGTTAGTCTGTGTCCTATATTAGTCTTGAACTTTGTCAACTAACTATAGGTACAATATTTAAAAAAACATCTTTATCTACTTCTGGACACAACTACAGGCAGAAGCTATCAGAACATCTATCAGCGACGTATCAGTATGCTAATCTGTTCTATTTCCTTTAATTGATTCTAATGAGATCTATTCCATCTGCATATTGATGACTTATTGCTTTTGTAAACAAACTACACTTATCTAAATGCCATTTGCAGTAATTAATCATTTTCGACGTAAATGCAACGTGGTCATTAGTGTTTATCACATAGTTACCACGTAACTTCACGAAAACTTCACCATCCACCACCACCATCTTGACACCATTCAATCAATCTGCCTAGTCTTTTCCCGTCTACGTTGGGGTTAGCGTCCAGTCTAATCGGATGCAGCTGAATACCAGTATTTTACATGGAGCGACTGCCTATCTTACCTTCACAACCCAGTAACTGGGTAATACGATACCCCTTGGTAAGAATAGTTGTCAAACTTTCGGGCTTCTGACGACCCGTAACGTCTGGCAAAAGATCCACGTATGACAGCAGGGACCAGAGCCATGGAAAGCCATCTTGATTAAATCTACTTAAAGTAAAAGCACAAGAGAAGAAAGGAAATAACCTAAGTTTTCCCAACTCCCAACTTTGTCTCACAGCTGTTGTTCTCGTTTGACCACAAAACTTTGGAACAGTTATCAAAATCAAATGTCAAATGTCATCAGCACGCTTCGTAACTTTGCTTCATGGTTCGTTTAAGGTAAAGAATAAAATATGAATGTTTGAGCGCCCGGGGATTCCCCGTGTTCGGAGAAATGTATTGAAATAATACAAAGACGATTGTCTTGTGTATGATACGAATTGCCCGAAGCTTGGAATACAAAAAGTTGGTTTTACTGACCACCTTGATAGATAGACAAAAGGCAAGATATGCAAAAGAAATACTAATAAAGTCACAGTCAAATCATTTATTTCAATTAGACCATACGAAAACTTTTGGACGTCATCAAGAGAAAAATATAATTGATTTTGAGATTGTGCAATATTTAATAAATATGCAGACAAGTATAAAAGATCAAATCTAAAAAGCATTTAAAGGAATATCGCACGAAAGAAAGATCAGCAAGGGCACGCCCTACCTGACCGGTTCGGCGACAGACCGGAAAATTGGCGCGCGACAACACGACGCCCCAACGACAAGACACGCATCTAATTGTATTAGACGGCTGCGATTGTCGTGCGACTGCTATTGGTGATCGCTAATTAGTTGCTGGAAGTGACGAAGGTGGAATCGTTTGTACAGATGGAAGAGTTTTGAGATATTCATATAAGGTTTACTTTTGGAAGCAGCCCAGCAATTTTCATTTACGAGAGCATGTTAAGCAATATGCGACCTTATGTATTTGCCATGTTATTATGGTGTGACAGAATGATTTCGTGCATGATGTTGATTTTGGCGTTAAGGTTTAATTCAGTTAAGCGTCAGACCAGAAAATTGATGCTAGACGCTTAAATTGCTGTTGAATGTTATGGTCTGACGGAAGTTTGAAGAAGATATTATAAGGAGAATGTTTATGAAGTGTAAAGATAAGTTTTCCTATAGCGTGGTATAGTTACGGTCAATTTAACAGTAAGACAAACTCAAAATGCAGATCAAATTGTTACCCCAATAGCTCAATCATCGAGGTATTTTGACAATACAAATACGAAAACCTTTATTTGCTTCAACAAGTTTTGTCCAATTGTTTAGTGTTTGAAGCTCCCTTCTAGGCAAGAAATGCCTTAGGACACTTGACAATTGGGTTGTTGTAGGCTCAGCAAAGAATATAATGTATTTTAAATCTGATTTGTGGTCCCCATATTATCTGAAGCCACGCGCCGAAGCTCAAATAAAGATTTAATCGGATTTAATATTGAAGCGGTACAATAAGAAATATCTTGCGTATCAAGAGGGTCCCCTGATCGGACCGGTTCGGCGTTGGACCGAGAAATTGGCACGCGACGATGCGGTGCGTCTCTATGCACATTTGTTTTTTTCATTGAAGAGAAGTTGAATTAAGAATAATATACATATTTTTATTGACCATGTTACCTATTTTACATTGAAGCCCTCACTGACAAGCTGGGTTGTTACCTGATATACAGGAATCGAGTGTCTTTATCCACATATTATAAAATACTAGCTTCTGCCCGCAACTCTATCCGTGTCAAGTTGATATATTATCCCAAAGGGCCCATACATTGATCCAGGATCAAGCTTATGTGCTTTTCCATATTATAATCTATGTCTGTGCCAACTTTTATCTAGATCCGTGGTAGGAAGATGATGCATATTTACTACAGGCGCAAAAGCTGTATTGATGAGTCTCAGTCTTTAAATATTCTCAAGTTTACATTGATCTTGTCACATTTTGAATTGAACGCTCCGTTCATGATAAAACGTTATCCAATCTACAAACAGCCTACTCTATGGAACAGTAATTTAACATTATATCTATCCTGCCTTACCTTCCTACCAAACTAATGTAAGCCATTAATCCCATAATCTGATAATCTACCGTCATACGAAACCTATATCATTGGTTCACAAACCTCTGCGTTTCAAAGTCAGACGTGCTGCAATTAATAAAGAAACCATAGGATACAAATCCAGTTTAATATTGAAATGTCTCCGAATATTTACAACGAAGCGGCAGGTGGTGCCAGCCCCCTCTCGCCCCCGGCTGGTGCAGGTGCATTGCCCCCCGAACTCGTCCCGTCTCAGAGATTATAGGCTTTGTGGAAAGCAGGCGCGGATCCAGGGGGGGGGTCATGGGGGTCATGACCCCCCCCTGGGCTATTTTCTTTTAATAAGAATTATTATTGTAATGGAAGCGGAGCCTGTCCTGACAGTGACTAGACTAGACCTTATTATACAGGGTGACCCAGATAAGAACGTCCAAACAAAAATTTTGTACCCCTCTCTTCTTGGGCTATCCAAACCATCCCCATGTATGTTCTAAGATTTTTTTGCGGTTTAGGAGCTAGACGACATTTTAATATTTTTTTGGAAAATTCTTTTTTACATCAGATTTTGTAGATTTTTACTTTTTGTGTGGCATTTTTTGGAAATATTATAGATAATTAATCCTGGAAGTATGGTCTTTGATAGATGAAAATAACTGTCTGTCTTATGGTCACCCGAAATTACTTAAACTTAGTTCAAAGCCAAAAATGATGTTTTGCAAATTACATTGCAGATTTTCGGCTCATAAAGAAAATTCACAGTAAGGGCCCAAATGACCTTAAAGTAATTTCAAAACCTTCCATGGACCCTCAGCTTTTTAAAACAGTACAAATAACTACTATTTTACAGGACATTATTCAGTGCAATTTAAGCTCGAACATGGTAAGGCGAAAAAAGCAATATTTTAGTACATAAGTGAACCCTAATGAAAATGAACTAGAATTAACTTTTATCAAGTTTTCAATGCAATATGAGCTCTTTGTCATGTTTATTATTTGCACAATGGTGATTCGGAGTAGTTATTACAGTTAGGTTAGGTTTTGGGCAGAACAGCACCATGAACTCTCCGCAGTAGTGACCTCTCGCTCCCGAACATTGTTCTCTCGATGGTCGGGAGCGAGAGTGCGTGGGAGGCTGTCGCCTCTTTTTGGGAGCACGTCATGCGCGCAAAGGAGGCGGCAGAGAGGGAGAGGGAAGCAACTGCCTCGCTTCCCTCCAGGAGAAGACGCACCGGGCGCCGGAGGGCGCAAAATGACCTCGGGCCTCCATGAGTTGCCGGTCAAAGTCAAGTCGGTAGTCCACCGCCCGATCAGATGCAGGCCCGTGTAGGCGGCGCACGTGTTTCGCGCGCGCCACACTAGAGGATTTGGCGGCGCTTAGACCGCCGACGTAGACGGGACCCGCCTACACAGGTGGCGGGTCAAAGCCTGGCGGGGGCGCGAGCGAATCCCGACCGTGGTGGTTTTAGCCGGTAAGAGTCCTAGACCTAGACGGGGGATAGTCCATGAGGATTTCCCCACGATAAAAAAAAGGGTTAGGTTAGGTTTGGTCTGGATAGCCAAAAAAAAAGTTAGGTTATGTTAGGGCACGCCGCTATAGCGGCGGTAAGTCCCGTGTGTGGAGAAGGAAGGAGTGGCTGGAGAGGTGTCATGGGCACCACATTTCGGATGACGCAGGTGCTTTCTGGACATGGATGCTTCGGGAAGTACCTGTGTCGCATAGGCCGGGAGACGGTTCCTAGGTGCCATCATTGTCAGAGCTGCCCCGAGAACACGGCGCAGCATACGCTGGAGGAGTGCCCAGCTTGGGCAGCGCAGCGCCCTGATTTCATTGCAGCGACAACTGCGGGTAGCCTCTCGTTGCCGGACGTAGTTCTGTCCATTGTCGGGAGCGGGAGTGCTTGGGACGCCGTCGCCTCCTGCGAGGAGGTGATGACCGCTAAAGAGGCGGCGGAACAGGAGAGGGAGGCTTCCGCTTCCCATCCCACCCGCCGTAGACGCACCAGGCGCCGGAGGGCGCAAAACGATCTCCGGCCACCATGAGATGGGGCCTGCGGGCGGCGGACTTGGGGGCAGTCCGTGGCCCGAACAGAGACAGACCCGAGAGTAAGGCGCGCGTGGTATTCCCCGCGCGCCTTGTTAGAGTCAGTGCGGCCGGTGAGTGACGGCCGCACCGGATGGCGGGACACGCCTTGTGGCGGTGTCGGGTCGATACCTGCCGGGATGCGGAAGAATGCTCTGAGCGCCCCCGTGCCCCGGCAAAAGGTAATTGGAGGAACACCGTGGGGTTTTAGTCGGTAAGAGTCCGACACACCCCTCCGCTTTCCCCGAGGTGGAGGCAGTCCATGAAGATTTTACCACGAAAAAAGTTAGATTAGGTTAGGTAAACCTAACCAGTTTCGTAATTTAAATTAGTAATGAGCTCATACTGTATTGAAAACTTAATAAAAGTTCGTTTTAATTCATTATCATCGGCTTTCACTTGAAAACGAAAATATTGCTTTTTTTTCCTTACCATGTTCGAGCTTTAATTGCACCGAATAATACTAGTTATTTGTACTGTTTCACAGAGCTGAGGGTCCGTGGAAGTTTTTGAAATTACTTTAAGGTCATTTGGACCCTTATTGTGATTTTTCTTTAAGAGCCGAAAATCTGCAACGTAATTTACAAAACATCATTTTTGGCTTTGAACTAAGTTTAAGTAATTTCGGGTGACAGTAAGACAGACAGTTGTTTTTATCGATCGAAGACCATACTTCCAGCTATGCTATTCTCAACTTTATAGTGTAGATCACAAAGTTGAAAATCCTCTAAACACAAACCATAGTGCCAGCGCTGCCGCGGCGCTGTGTTTTTAGAGAATAGCACCGCAGGATTAATTATCTATGAAAATATTTCCAAAAAATGCGACACAATAAGAGAAAATCTAGAAAATCTGATGTAAAGAAGAATTTTCTAAAAAAATACTAAAAAGTCGTCTAGCTCCTAAACTGTACAAAATCGTAGAACATACATGGGGGTGGTTTAGATAGCCCAAGAAGAGAGGAGTCCAAAATTTTCGTTTGGACGTCCTTATCTGGGTCACCCTGTATGACCCCCCCCTGACTTGAAGGCTGGATCCGCCCTTGGTGGAAAGTCAATGTTCAAGAGTGTAAGGTATTATTGAACCTGTGTCCTCTTGTGTCCTTTTAAGAGGGTTCGGTTTGAGTGTTTGTTGTTTCTCATCGTTACTTCAGGCAAATAATAATCCTTTGTTTATTTTAATACTAGCTATTGCTTGCGACTTCGTCCGCGTTAAAGTTGATATATTATCCGATGGGAACCGGACATTTTTCCGGGATAAAAAGTAGCCTACGTACAGACTATAATCTGTCTCTGGGCCAATTTTCATCTAGATCAGTTCAGAGGTTCTGGCGTGATTGAGTAACAAACATTCATTCATCCAAACTTTCGTATATACAGCATGTAACAAAAACCCTGTCCGATCCTTAAGGGTATTATTCGGCATCGTACTGCGTACACATATACGTAACCGTTAAATGGATTTGAGATTATTATTTTTCCCCAGTGAGAAAAAAAAAGAAGAAAGAAGAAGTAATTAAACTAAAATAAAACATAAAAACTGATCAACGGAAACACTGATCTGACAGGGTTTTTGTTACATAGTGTATTATTATAGAAAGATTTAGTACCTCTGAGTGATATCTTCTATTGAGTTCTGTATCAAATGGTTTTTCTATCACTATTTCCGTCAACATTGTAATGAGTTATTTGATAATATTTTTCCTCTAGTAACATAGTTTTCATTAATTTCCGGGCTTTCGCGTTGTTTGCCGCACCTATCTATTAATTAAATTAAGTAGTTAATTAGTAAAGTGGATGCAGTAATAATTTGTCATTCGAGTATCTAGCTGAAATGTATGGCCATACTTTAGTAATAAATGGTAATGCGTAAAAATAACCCTTTTAGCATTACTTAGTTGAATGGATGGATGCTTTGCGGTAGCTTTTCATACGTAGAATTTATTCCTATAATAAATAAAGGCCCTTGTTAATCTAAATAATCTTACTATTATTATAAATGCGAAATTTTGGATAAAAATAGGATAGAATAATAGTCTGGAATAGCACATAATAATATGCTACTTTTTATCCCGGAAAAATTTACGATTCCCGGGGTGGGATAATACATCAACTTTGAACCGGACGAAGTCGCGGGCAGCAGCTGGCATGACCATAATTACCTCAACCTTGAATTTTATCAATTACTAGTTTGTTATTTTATCATTGAAATTAAAAGCTTAACGAAAAGAGATTCACCCATTCTTTTCTACACTTCCAAAATGTCAACCTGTTTTCACACCTTCCAACAAATTCCTAAGTTTTCTTGTCGACCTTCCAGCTGCTTGAGAAGGTCATCCACATTGTCTATGGAACCACTAACGAGTTACAAATACTAATGCCACCGTGGGATATGGTGTGACGTCAGCACGATCATGATCACGTCATCCATAATCCAGTCTTGATCCACTACACATACACTGTTTGTTGGTCGCTGACAATGAAAGCTGTTAACGTTTTAGTATAGGTAGGTCATTCAAGTGCTAATTTTAATTGGATGTTTGGTTTTTGCCTTCCCTTGTTAGGACCTTTTTTTTTTTTTAGAAACATCACCTATTACTGCTCACTTGTGTAAAATATCTTGATCGTCTGCTTATTTATAAAGCACTGTTTTATAAGGGTTTCTGTATTTTAAAACGGAACCTTTAGATCACTTTTCTCCGTCTATCATTGGTTTTTCTCAAGAAGCAATGTAGGAATTTGAATTTTCACGTCAAAATTGAAAGTAAGTATCCTTTTTTAGACTTATTAATACACCGCGGTTACGGCCTTGTCAATTTTTTTAATTGCCTAAAACTTTCCTTGATAAACGCGCTTTATGCAAAAAGATTTTTTGCATAAAGCGCGTAGTAGCGCGCAAAGTAGAGATTGGCATAACAAACAAACAAACTTCACCTTGATAATAATTTAGTACACAAAAAAGTAAAAGAGGTTTTTATTAAAAACTGCATTATTGAGTGAGTTCGCAAGAGGATTCACCATGACAAAAGTTGTTATCCAGAACATATAACATGATGCAGAGATGTAGCCAAATGTAGAAACTGCAGATGGTATGTTGAATTACAAAACCTAAGGCTTTTTCAAATACGACTACATACAATTTATTTACAGTGTACGTTTGGGTACGCAAAGTATCTTTCTACTATTTATCTTAACGCAAGTCAAGGGGCACAGATATGATAGCAGATGATATCTGAGTAATCTTTCACTACTAATCAGTTCTTCACTTTGACCCATAGTCAGCTACTATGCGAGGTATAGCCGACCAGATAAAGATTGCCTAAGGACCTGCTAAAATGAAGCGATGATCCGAATATTTGAAGTTGGCGATGGGCCATTGTGTAGGCCTGTGAAGCAGCCATGTGTGCGACAGACAGACGCCACCTGCCATTTTGGAAGCTGTAGGCGTAACCTAAAAACATGAAACTTAACTGTTTTTTAACGTAGATCCTATCAAAGCCCGTTTTAACAATCCTGTTGTTGTAAGACTGAAAATAGAGAAAATAAAATGAAAAGATTGTGATGGCCCAATGGTTACGCCCCTCCCCCACTCTCGAAAACGAAAGGGTACGGGCAAGTTACCAACTCATATGTACCTACTTTATAAGTTTATCTTGGACATCACTGATATCGGTGAAGAAAAAGATCGTGAGGAAACCTGGACTTATAATTAATTGATGGCTGAAATTCACCAATCCGCCTTGAGCAAGCGTGGTGAACAATGCTCGTGCCTGTATGAGAAGATGCCTTTGCCCTGCAGTGGGACAGGCTGCTATTATTATTATTAAAAAAGTGTAATTATAGCTCGTGATGAAAATATATCGACATTTTATTAGTGAGCATTACATCAGGTCTTTCAGGGCGAACAAACAGACCTTGAATCAGGACCGGATGACCGCCCAACGGCCTAAATGATTGATGTATTATTTATTTATGATGCCAACAACTGGGTGAGCCCGTACGTGCGTCTTTCGCAACTTTTAATGTGTTCAGTTCATGTTTTTGAGACACCGTGACACACATGACAGGATTGGAACGTACACAAAATGTTTTAGTGGACATCGTAAATGGTACCTACGGTTCTCAATATTAGTATCTTGGGTAAAATTTCGAAATTCTTTAGCATAAAACTGCAAAAAGCTCTATAAAACACGAAAACACATATTTCTGGTTATCGACAACCCTTCACCATTCACAAGTCATTGTAAACACGTCTTCGTTGACCCATCCTCGCGTCAACAAAAACAAGAGCGCAGCACAAGAACAAAACGCACTTATATCGCAACGGATGCCACGATACGAAACGAGCCTATATCCTGCGCAAGCGCAGTTGAACGACCCCCGCCATTCCTCTGATAATAAACTAATTATCAACGCTAATTGTAATTGTTGAAAAAATGTTTTTATGAACGGTGAATAATGCTCGGTGCTCCTTCCTCTGATAAGATTTGTTACGTAAACATTAGTCACTGATAAGGCTATGAAGTACTGGGAAGTAGGTAGATGGTAAATAAATAATATGGCATGTGAGTTGACCTAGAAATAAGACAAATTTTTCCTTAGTGATGTGATTAATTGTAAGTACTAGATAAAGAAAATATTTAATTTTTCTGACTCAGGAGTGTAGAAATTGGAACAAACAAAGAGAGGCATAATAGGTACCCAGCAGCGGGTGAAGATAGATGATGTTTAATCTTTAAGGGGTGAGCAATAAGGTTTACCGCGTAATTTAAAATTTCTTACGTGTTTTACAATTTGCAGCTATAAGGCGCAGCAATAAGGTTGTATGGTAACAAAAATGTATTTAGAGAATTATAATCAGTACAATCGTCAATATAAGTCTCTAAATTATTATTGACCGCAATTATCATTTTTTAATTAAAGAAGCCGATTTACGAGTTACACTTGAGAGTTCTGATGATTCTTATTGTGTAATCACATATTATTTAGTATCGCGTCTATTTTTTATTACCATATAAACCGATGCTGAGCTGCAAATTGCAAAAAACAATAGACAATTTTCACATTCACAAAGAAAATGTTTGAATTTTCTTGTCATTTTCACCTCATTATATCGAAAATTGCTTGAACATAAGCTTCGAAATGAGTTTTATCTTCCATGCTTAATCTTCCTACATAACACTAAATCTTGAGACATTGCGACCCCCAATCAAGTCAATAAATTGCAAAGCCTTTACAAAGTACCGCTCGACAATCTTAATGTTATCTCCAAACAAATTGCTATTATCTAATCTCGATCTAGGTTCATTTGAAGCAGTATCTTACGACAAACAATAGCTACTTCGCCTACATGCTTCCTTAACCGGCAGCACTATTTGGGTGATTTATATTAAAAGCTCACTGTTTGTATTAGAGAGCATTGATTTACATCACGTTAATAGTGATTAGCCGTCATTCATATATGGAGCCGCGATCGGATCAGATTGATGTCTTAACTTGTTAAGAGTTCTGAGAAAAGGTTAATCTGTGATGGAAATTGGAGAGGTCGTGATCCCCGGCGTAAGTGTGGGTAGGAAACATCGGGGTGGTTTCTAAACAGTTTCTGACTGGTTTCTAGTCAGTAATAGTCTGACTGACCCTTACCAGGGCGGAAGCCAAGCATGAGAATTGCCCAAACCGAACAAAAGAAAAATTATGGGTATGGAGACTGAGGATATAAAAGTCAAAGAAGACAAGGCTTCAACACTCAAAGATTGTTAAAGACAGAACAAATAAAAAAAACAGTTCAGCAATCTTTTTTTTGGGAATATTTAAATTTAAACTCAGCTCACTCACCTGTCAGTCTAAAATTAGCAGCCTTTAATTTTACCCAGAATTCAATATTTACTCCATCATTTTACATCTTATAATAACTACAGACCACTTTTATATCAAAACACTTGAATGACCATATAAGGAGGCCTTCAAGTCACGTACATACGTGATCCAAGCGTTTCACCATAACACGTCTGTTAGCCATGACTCATGCACTGTTTACATATTTAGTCACACACGTACATGCAAAAGTAAACTAGAATTTTGAAGAATTTGAAGGTGGCAAGGATGATTTTGCCATGCTGGTTGGGGTTATGTGGGCGTTAGATAAGGATTACCGTCGTCCCTGTACTAATGCGCTGGTTAATTATATCGTCTTTGGAATATTTAATGTTGGCTGTCGATTGGTGGAAAATTCGATAGCAGCAGTAGAATTTATGGCGAATTTTAATGTGACTGTTACCGAAAACTGATAAGCATTTAATTTAATGTCCCATTTAATTTTCGCGAAAAACTCATTACAAATTCCAATTCTAAAATAAATTACTCGATAATTCGTTTTAAACTTTGTGTTAAAGAATTCATATACCATTTTAAGTTGTCCGAAAGATACCACAGTATCTAAAAGGCTAGACCAATAACCAACTTTTAATGCTGATTAGACTGACCAATTATAACTTAACAACTCAATATGTCATTCATTATACCACTAAAGGATCCCTCTTAATCGTTAAAATTTATAATTACTCTGCATTCTAACACACTGACTGCAATGAGTGTAATTATAAACCTCATACATTCTGCTGTAATGGCTGCCTCATTTAGATCATTGATCTTGAAGTTCTAGCTTTTATCGTCTGGTCGTGCTAAGTGTAATTTTGCAACTTGATAGGTTTCTAAAGCATATTATTATCATGACTAGCTTCTGCTTTTGACTTCGTCCGCGTGGTTTTTTCCAGCCGCGTTGAGTTACGTCTTTGGTTGCTGCTTCGCTCCCGTGGGTCGCATTGTCATGTTATATACCCTATGCTATTTCTAATGAATCTGGCTATGATATACAAAAATATTTGTTACAATCCAACTTGTAGTTCCAGAGATTAGTTTTACTTTTAAACAAACAAGAACAACTCTTCAGCTTTATTCAATTACATTAGGTGATGTAGGAATATCATAATACCTAGTTGATCACATGCCTGATAGTTATGTAAAAGCTATAATCGTATCTACATTCTAATAAGACAAGACCAGCGTATTTAGCAGTGCATTAATTAAAAGGCGGCCTCGCGCGGCCTTGCCTACCGTTTGTACAGATGCGCAGGCTCAGGCTATCGTTCGGCGCATGAGTCAGGATTGTGAGCGTTGAGATAACGTTATTGGATCAGTACTCATTTATTGTATATGTATCATTATTTATTTTTGTGATTGGATTGAATGAGTACTGTCTGTTTTGTGTTGGATAATAGATGCTTTTATGAGACGTCCAAGTAAAGTTTTACCTATTTTTGTTGCTGGAGACTTGTGAATGTTATCAGATAATTGGTTTCCATCGGTTTCATTCAGAAAGTGACCTAAGCGTTGCAATGCACCTTGGACATGCACACGTCAACCAGTAACTCACCATCAACGATCATTATTTCAGTATCGTACGAGCCTTAACCATCAACTTCATGCGAAACGCATCCTGGCAATTGACCTGGATAACACAACTTTGCATGTCAAGACTCTTCAGTAATTTAAAACCATTTTAGTTCGTTTTGCATTCGAGACGCGGTTGCTCAATATTAATTAGTGGAGAATCATCAATTGTCCAGTGTCGTCTTCCATTAAATACTCTTCTGCCAGCCTTAATGGTGCTTATTAACTTTGTTCTTGTGGTAGCCCAAGGTCATGAACGTTTCTTGGAACAACGGTCATTATCAGCTAATCAATTTTATGAATTTATTGTCCCGTTTAAGAGTTTTATTTATGGCTCTATGTTTTTTAATGTGGTATGGTGGGTAATGGTCCTTTTGCTCTTGGTTAGAAGTTCGTGTTACGTGGAGCCTTCAATTTGTTTGTGGTTTTATAAGTTATCACCGTTAGCCTTGTCTGTAATAACTTATTTTGCGGAGATTGGTTTGATACATGTTGCGTTTTGATTGAAATGCGATTTTAAACTTTATAGTGCGTTGCAGCGATCTCGTTTATCGCGCCAATCTTATTCCATCTTTGGATTTTAGCATTATACAAAAGAATTTTTTCAACGTGCTCGTAAACTGGTCCATAAAATATATTTGCGGCCATTTTCGTTTGCCGAATGTCGATGTGGTGAGTCATACGTTACGTTGTAAGTTGTAACTCACCTTCCCATTGTGCGCACGCGGTGATTGCGTTCCTAATGATGACACATCGGTGGTAACGACGGTTTTCGACAAATTAAGAATGTGGGGTCAAGTCGTGGAGGATAATGTTGAGTTGGTTGCTTTGGGTTTCACTCGAACGGTTTCTTAATTGTCTTCAGTCGAAGGTAGAAAGAGGTGGCCAAAGTTAAATAAATTCTCTTCCTTACCTTTTAATGTGTTTCGTTTAAGTTTTAAATAAGTTCGATTTAGAAACTAATCAAAAGACACATTCGCCGCTGTTTATGTAGTTAATGAATAACTTTACTTTTTTTCTAACACAGATCCTTGGAAACTGCATAATAAACATGCTATAAATCAGCTCAAAAAACAATTCACGCTTGTGAATGCTCGAGTTTTTCCCACCCAGCTGTCATTTTGTCACTTAGATCTTGTAAAGTGTCATTCAGTCGGACTTTTAAGCGTTCGGTGCATTACCAAAGTATTTATTAGCGTACACCATGTATGGGTATCGTTGAACACGACCAAATATGGCGGCAGTCTCGTGGAAACTGTGTCGTATTAGTTTTTGTGGTCCTTCGAAACGAGAGGTTGCGACACACCTCACAATTGTAAATACACAGCTGACTAAAGACAAACTATGGGGGGTGGAAGGGACATTGTAACGATGACTTTTACCATGAATTCAGTGCCTGATTGTAGACTACTAAGCGATGAAATATTTCGTTGGTTGTTGAAAAAAAAAATTTCCATACAAAAGTTCAACAATCACCTCATGGGTATATGTTACCGTTATAGCGACTCTTAAATGATATAAGTTTATTTGTATTTGTAATGTATGTCATGTAACACCTGACTTTTCAACTTTCATCGTCTACTGAATAGATGGAAGAGTTTTCGTTACGATGGTTCCACTCGTTATGTTATTATGGATATACATATAGTGTGTTCAATGTACATTTCAGACTAGCCAGATTTGAAAATGAAAACATTTTTGGTCGGCGAAGAAACCGCATTTAATTTGTGTGCAAAATGTGTGTGGGACAAGGGTTACCTGTGCGATCTTATAGTAAAGGATGTCTACTTTTAGAGCTGGAACCGTACTCGCGGAATCCCATCAGAAATTCCGGAGCGAAATACCTTTTTATATGAAGTCACCGCAAACGCCCGTGTCAGAGCCTTCGACATTCTTTAAGCAAGATTCCAAACCTGACATCATCACAAAGCTACGTCAAAAGTTTCACTATAGTACTACTATCTCGAAACCCTAACTGAGATGAAGCCTAACATTTTCCAGCGTTTCGCGAAATACTAACGGGAAATTCTTTCACTACCAATTAAGTTTTTTTCTTATTAACATTTATTGGTCATTATCATTAAACAGGCGTATTGTCATACACCCACACTTTACTAAAGGTAGTTTCCATATAGTATGTTATACTAGGCTATTGACATTTTTACTATTGGCACCCGCCTCGGCTTCGCACGGATACAATGTAGATACTAACTATACGTATAAACCTTTCTCTTATATCACTCTATCTACTGGTGAAAACCACATCAAAATCCGATGCGTAGTTTTAATATGTTTTAAGATCTAAGCCTAAATACGGCGGGAAGAGACTTTGTTTTATGCAGACATTTTTTTTCTTCAAAAGTTCCTTGATCTGGTACAGCTGGTAAACTAATCTGCTGTACTATTTTAATGAACATTATGTCATCTTTATTATTCGTTATTCAAACGACAAGTCCAGTTTTTGTTTAAAGAAGATATCAACGTTTGGATTTTTTTAGAAATTCAATTAAACACTTAAGCGGGTCAAAGGACAACTACATTTAAATATTAACTTTTTATTATACGATGACAAAAAAAATAGAATCGAAGGAAAATACCACCAGTTTATTATTATCAAAAGCACATTGTTTTACATACAAATGTCGTTATTATAGATTTGTAAACAGGTACAGTGTTATCTGTGAAGTTTCCTGTTGTTTAGAACTGGCCTGTTATCTTTTGTTAATATGTTTTCAATAGTTTACCTAAAGACTGCTTGATTATGGAAACGTTTATGTTGAAGAGGGAATGTTTGTGTTATCTTGAGTGAAAAACAAAGAATAGTGAGATCCAGTCATTCTATTAACACCAGAGAAACCACAAAGTGTTGGGAGGTTTTCTGTAAAATCAGTACTTTACATTAAAAAGAGCTAAAGTTTGTTTGCTTTTTTACACGACTGCCCCAAAAAAAGGAGTGTTATGTGTTCAGGGTTAATGTATGTATGTATGTATGTATGTGAGTTTCTTTATTCCACCATAACTTTTAAACGCCTGAACCGATTTAGATGTATGGGGTATCGTTACAATCCTTGCATCGTTTCGAGTAACATAGGCTAGTTAAAAATAAAAAGAAACTGGTGTGGTCACTTTAAAACGTAAATTAATACCAGCCTCAATTTATTTTTTTAATGAATCTGGTCGTGTCTATGTTTATTGTCTAGAATTTGACAAGTAGATTTAAAAAATATATAACACTGTAAATAAAAAACGTCGTAAAAAAAACTGACGAGTAAACAAAGTACAAATATGTGCAATTTTCGCAGTCGTGTTTTTTTAGTTTTTAATTATAGTAGCTTGTGTTTGTAAGTGATAATCTCTCAAAGTAATTGATTACAAAAATTCTTTCACTGATAGAAAGCTTCACTATTGCCGAGTTTTATCATAGGATATATTATTGTCTTTAAGTTCTAAACGGACGAAGTCGTGGGCAGAACCAAGAAGCAATATAATGGTTGCCATTGGTTCGGCGAATGGTAAAATTAAGGTATAGAATCTAATAAAGAGGTAAAAGAATCTCTGGAAGTAAAGTGCCGATTATAAAAATCTTTCAGCGATAGAAAGCAGTACTACTGCTGCGTGTCATGGGCTTTTATGGTATAGATACTTGACTTCTACGCGACAAAATCGCGGGCAGAAGTTAATATTCATAATACAAAACAAATATGGGAGGTGATACCTCTAAATTTTTCTAAAGACCAGAAAGATACCGTTGTTTAAACTAAGAATTACTGAATTTTCTTGTACTACATATTATTTTACTATCTAATCAAAACCTAACACAGTAGTCATTAGGTAGATAATTATATCTTTTCCGTTCAAAGTGTATTAACGTATTACATTATTGTAAGTTTAATTAACGTCGTTGTAGGTTTAACGAGTTTAGAATCTGGATAGATTTAAAATACAGCCTTTAGTATACCTTCATTGTTTTTATGGTTTCTCTTATTAAGGGTCTTATGGTTCTATCAAAGACCAATGAAATAACCTCAGATGCGATTTCAGTATACCTAGTTCAAATAAAGAATAAAAAACAAATAAAACCTTATTTTAATCTCCACTTCACTATACTTTTTAATTGATGGTAATATCGCTTTTTTTTGCTTAGAGACTGGACGTAAAACCTCTAGACCTCTCTGAACAACATGAACTAAATCGGCTAATCGGATCACCGAACTGACCTTTTCAATTCCTATTTTAAATCCGACACCAGTCATAAAGAAAAAACAAAACTTAGAACCAGTACTTACTCGTATTTACATTAATGAAACATGTTCTTTAATCCCTTCAAAAGTTAAACTACCTTTAAACTAATCAGAATTCACCGCACACAGCAATGTAAATTTATACTATACTTTCATAGAACAGGGACACCTACTACGACACTTACTCAGAAGTGGTCTCGTATTTCAGGGGTGGCCAACTTGATTAGACCCTAGATCGACATTTTGCTGACAAAACCCTGTGCGATTCACCAATTAAGTACAGAGGTACTTCTTAAAATTTTAAATGAAACAGTATACTTCAGTATACAATTATTTAGTATTTTCAACCGACGAAAAAACGGAGGAGACGCGTATATATTTTTTTTAAAACAAGCAAATTAATTAATTCAAATTCAAAAATCAAATTAACGTGAAATGTTTGGCGCTGACTCAAAATTACTTAGGTATACTTAAATTAGTTTAATTATGAACTTAGTTATTAAGGTTAATTAAAAAAAGTTTATAATTTTTTGCTTTTCAGTTTTTTCGGCGGTTTAATTTTTTTTGTTAAAAAGTTTTTATTTTATTGGCAGTTGAAAATCACATAAGATTAGATACACGCAGCATTCGGTTTGATTACGTTGCGCAGTCTATTATTCGTATTCATATTTTCTGCCTTGCCGCGATCGACCAGTTCGCCATCCCTGTCATATTTTATAGAGTCAGCCGTAACTTATCGATCCATAGATCATCGGCTAGGTCAGGTGTTAACACAACAACATTATAATACTCCTGCGCAGTACCCCCGACGCGGGTCACATCGTGAATTGATTGATATAACTTTATCTTGGTGATAACGTATCTTTGATGTTGCCGGTTTCATGTTTGGTCGATATGGTTGTGCTGAAAATAGTTGACATGCACTGACTAGCGATTAAAACTAAAAAAAAAAGAAGAGTTTCTACTAGCTATGCCCTGCGGTTTCACCGGCGTTTAGCTACGTCTATCTGTTTCTGGTCTTCTACGGTCTATCTATCTGGCTATCCTATGCAAATACAACTTTTCCAATCTGACTGGCAGTTTCAGAGGTTAGCTCGTTTAAACAAACAAAACATCTCTTCAGCTTTATTATATTAGTATAGAAGTATCGGTTATGTACTTTTTAATTTGAAAAGTAATATTTGGTCCTTGGCAAAAAAGAATCACAAAGTTTCTGACTGCGATTGAAGTTACTTTCATGTTTTTTCATGTTCTCAATCGAAGTGTATTAGTAGTATGCGCATAGGACAAAAACTGACAAACCTGACAGTAACTAACTCTATTTAAGGTTATTTCTCCTAAAACCTTCGAATAATAAACACGTAACCCTAACAAGTTTAGCAATAATTAGGAATCAATCTTACCATATCAAATCCGTCAATTTTACGATCCCGCCAATTAGCATCAAGTTATGATTCTGTTACTAATTACTTGTTTGCTCTAAGATACTAGTACTCTAGTACTATCTACTTGACCTAAATAACTTAATGTTTTAGTGTTAAAGTCATTTGCACAGATAGTAGGCAGGGCAAGTCCGATTGAATTCTAACTGGCCACTCGTATAGAGTGTTTATGTTGACTGGAATTTCAACTGTTTGTGTATTATAATGTTATGTGGGCAAAGGACTATTTTAATTTAGAATGTAATTTAGAGCGAAGGGTTTGCCTTCTCTACATGGATAGTTAGACTTGTGGAGGTTCATTTATTTTATGATAAGAAAAGCTTTGAGAGAACTGTTTCCAATTCGATGGTGCAGGTTTTTTTTTTTTTTTAGGTGGTAAAAATCATCAAATGACTCCTTCCGTCCTGGGTGGGGCGGAAGGGACTGTCAGACTTTTACTGACTAAAAAACCACCCTGTTCCTTCTGTTGCTCTTTACGTTCCGGGGCCACGGTATCCTGTTAAGACGTCCCGCAACCCCGGCAGGCGTTTGGCCCCTATTGGGGCCCCTGTCCCTGTGCTGACAGCTCTTTGAGGCGCGCGCGAACAGAACGCGCCGTCGACCCGGGCATGGTCCTTGATCGGACGGCGAGCTACCCATTACTCGCCGTCCGCAAGCCCGCGCCTACGGTGGCCGGATGTCGCCTCGCGACGTCCGACGCCCTGGGCGTCTCCCGCGGCGGCTGGGGCGTGAGGTGGAGGATGTTCTCTCCCTCACGCGGCCCGCCTCCTCCTTCGCTAGCATTACTGCTTCGCAGAAGGAGGTGACTGCATCCCATTCCCTCTCGCCCCGGAGCATGGCCTGAACCAGGTCCGGACGCGAGAGGTCGCCGCCGCCTATCGCCTCCGTGAGGACACGGCGGTGCTCTGCCCAAGCGGGGCAAACCTGCACCGTATGCTCCACCGTGTACTCCGGGCGGTCCACACAGTGGTGACACCCGGGCGTTTCCTCCCGTGCAATCCGACACAGGAACCTCCCGAAACAACCGTGTCCGGTGAGGACCTGCGTCAGCCGGAAGGTGAGGACGCCGTGGCGCCTCTCCAGCCACTCCTCAAAGAGGGATGGTGCAGGTTTACATTATACTTAGCAACTTGAAGTAACGGTACATCCGTTATAAAAGTTAGTATAAGTGGTATAATTTAGTCAGTTTTTAAATGTTATAACGATTAACGACCCTTGTACCTTGTACTGTTGGATCCACCGGTTTTCCATACAGAAAATAAAGTAATTTCCCAGCGAAAATTTTTACTCAATGTTACTTTTTTGGGCAGTATGTAGTAAGCAGGTATGTAGTGTGTCTTTTTATTATTATTTATTTATTTATGTTAATACGGCTTCCAAAAGCCAATTACAGTAACAACTATAAAAAAAAAACACAATTATACCCTGTATCTATCAATTAGTTTAGAATCCGGTTCAACCTTACCATGAAACCGGCAGTGTCTTCTCGTTTATGAGATGTATACGACAAAAAGGTTAAAGGAACTATAAAGAACACGCATATACATAACACAACATTCCATGTAACACGAGACAACACAAAAAATCCAACATAACAAAAGCCAATTTTCTTATAAGAAACAACACAATAGTTTATGCGCAGGCGCAGATGCGCGGATGTTCGCGATTGTTGCGCTGCGCGTGATTCACTCTTGCACACTTCTTGTTCTTGCCGCCATTTCTACGGATGCGGATACTTTCGTTTTCGTTTGTTTTTTCCTGGGATGTTATGATATGGCTTGTTAGTATTGAAGTTGCATGTTTATGTGGGAAGAGGTAGTATGGCAGTTGATTCATCTTTACTAGCGATTTAATGCACGTAACCTCTTGTTTCGTCTAGAATCTCATCGACAATCGGCGATATTGTCCCAATAAATGCCAAACCACGGCAATTCAACTAACTTAGAAATTATCGCAATCTAATCTCAGTCTCAATCTGTCAAAAATGCCTCTTAATTTATCTACATACTAGCTTTTGCCCGCGACTTCGTCCGCGTATATGTCGGTTATCGCGGACGCAGACGAAGTCGAATAAAAAGTAGCCTATGTCCTTTGTTGGGGTTCACACTTACCCTGTACCAAATTTCACACAAATCGGTTCAGTAGTTTAGGCGTGAAGAAAAGACAGACAGACAGACAGACAGACAGAAAGACAGACAGACAGACAGACAGAGTTACTTTCGCATTTATAATATTAGTTAGGATTTTGACTAGTTTTTGACAAATTGTGACAAAATTTTGCACGTTTTTAATTAGCATTGGCTTTCTAGTATATGGCATATACATACAATTTAAGTCAGGATAATTTTAGGCATCATGTCAGCTGTGAAATTTCTGGTCCTTTGATACGTGAACAATTACGCAATATCCTGCCAAACAATCAAACAGTTCCGACATATTTACTTAATAGAGTCCAAGCAATGATCGCAGCCTGATAGCTGTTTACTACGATCTTAATAACGACCCAATAGCTAAACTGTCCATCATATACATTCTTGAGTTTACGATCCTGATAATAGCCATATCGAATTTCATTTTCACCCAAATAGGTACTAGCAGCGTTAGAAATGGGAGTCTGGGTTTTATGGCAATGTAAATAAGGTTTGACGGGGATATCGAATGAGGATTGGGATTCTTGATGTCGAAAATGTTGGTCGCGAAGAATAAATCATATAAGTTCATATTGTATTGAGTGTTTGAATTATCTTCTTTATAAGTAAAGGTTAAGTAAACCGAATAAAAATTAGTGAAAAGACAGCAAAACAAGAAATATTATTATAATGTCAAATAATTTAAAAATGTCAGAAAAATACCTCTAACCAACTGTTCTCTCTTCATTCACAGACATACTCCGGCCTCTTCTGCGTGGTGGTGAACCCTTACAAGAAGCTGCCCATCTACACGGAGAAGATCATGGAGAGGTATAAGGGCATAAAGCGGCATGAAGTACCTCCCCATGTCTTCGCCATCACAGATACAGCCTACCGTTCCATGTTACAAGGTCAGTTAATATCATCTAAACACAAACAAATGAATAACATTGAAGTGTCTGTGTGTTATGTCGAAATACCAGCTTTTTACAAAATAAATTGAAAGATTTAAGTAATTTTTTTTATTGTTGTCTGTTTTGTATCTGTTTGTTCTGGCTAAATTCCAAAACTTTGACGGGACTTTCACTGCCAGATAGCTGACGTTATAAGGAGTAACTAAGCCTAGATAATATATGAGGGTTTCGCAAAAAAAAAATAACCGACATTATAAAATTACACTTAAAACTAAAATTTTCAAAAGACAGCTATCCGTAATGGAAAAATACAGGTTCTCGCAATAAATAACCTCTTGCCTTGTACGAAATAAAGTGGTATGCGACAGTTGTGCCATAAGTCATTCCGTATCGGCGCCATTACAGAACAATTAGACGAACGGCCCTTATCTTTGAACTCTAGTGAGGGGCCCCGGTATCGATACCCGTTTTAGAAAGCTATTTTAAATTTAATTATTGAGGGTAAGGTTCTGAGTTTTAATTTAATTAATTACCTCGATGTATTTTACTTTTAAGGAGAGCATAATAATATAAACTGCGATTGTGTAGAAACATTTAGTAAATAAAATGCAAGGCCTGAGAAAAAAAAGCTTTTCAAATATGTAATGAATTTAACAGTACTCGCTCAATTGCTAAGTCGTCTCGTTTTGGTTTTGCTGCTTATTTTACCCGGTTGCACATGATTTAGAACGTTGATACTGATTATAATACATATCCATGCCAATATTATAAATGCGAAAGTAACTCTGTCTGTCTGTTAAGCTTTTACGACTAAACCAACGATCCGATTTTAATAAAATTTGGTACGGGGTAAGTTTTAATCGCAAGCAAGGATATAGGCTACTTTTTTTTTATTTCGCGACTTTGTCCTGCGTCTGCGATAGATAACCGACATTTACACGGGCAAAAGCCAGTTATTAATATTTACCTAAAAGAGTATTGGTATTGTAAACGCAAAATTACTAAACTAGCAGTCTTAGTTTAGTAATTCTGCGCTTACAAAAGTTACCTAAACCAAATATGGGAAATTCTTATTAGCTATTTGTCCCTTCACAGCTGCGATGTAATTTATTTCGTATCGAAAGCTATTACTAAACAATTAGAGCGACCTAGTAAATTATCTTTGTCTAACTAATGTATTTGGCAGGACTAGTATCGGTATTTGTATTATATTCCACAAGTGTACCCATATTTGATACTTCATTAGTGTGGAAATTATTACAAAGGAGCACTGGTACTGGCACTGGCACCATTTGTAAGGGGGGACAATATTGCTGACATTTAGGAACGATCACAGATTAAACTTAGTCTCAATCTGTCAAAAATTCCTACTATTTTACCTAATTTTTTTGACATTGATTGTCGCTGAGATGATATTGCGGCTAGATGAACTTATCGTTTTTTTTTTGTTAATTGACTGGATTTTAGTCCCTGATATATGTATGATTATGTGACTTCTGGTTGCCCCTTATAGGGGTGTAATAAGACATATCACATAGCCATAGCCATCAAACTAATTAACATTGAGCAAGAATTATTGCTAGGAAACGACTTATTATTTGAATGCAAAACATTGTAGTTTCGGGAGCATGCAACAGTGCAAAGCAGTGCCAGTGCAGGGTATTGAAAGTTTAGTTATAGCATTTAAAACTTGGTTTTGTAAACAAACTTGGAACTTGACCTCCAATATCTCCGCAACCATAAGGTTTCCACTTTACCAGGTATAGCCCAGAACAAAAAAAAAAGTAGTAATGATGGTAAGAACATGTACCTAACTTTCGGTTTCGGTACACGTCTTTTACACTCGTTATCCTTCATTATGTCCCATCACTAAGACACGACAGCACTAATGATCCCTGGTGTGCAGGTACCAGGCAACGCCCACGTCAAAGTGAACGTTTCGTAACTGCTAACTGCGACATGGCGACAGAATTCAACCACACAATACAATGCAAATCCATTGCAGGAAGTATTGGTGCAGGAAGGAAAATTTATTTGTGTAACACAACTAGCAATGTAACGGCTGCCACTGCCTATTTGTTTTGATAAGTACAGGATAGTAGCTTTGAAAATGTAGTAGGTAAATATTATAATTTAGGAGTTAGTAGGTTGTAGATAAACCCATCTTGTAAAATGCTTCAAAATTTGATTTTAAAATGGAAGTCAGCCAGCGATGTTTATTGGTCTCTCCCAAGTTGGGCCACAACACTTAGTTCTCTGCCTATAGTATCCAGCCTTTATAGTCACCTCGCATATATTTATGCCATGATCACGTAAACAAAAAGTATGGACTGATAGAAATAATTACCTAATTTTAAGAAAATTATTGACGACAATCTCGGAATTGCGGGATTATGTTCATACAAAAGTCATTCCGTACCTACTAAGCCAGCACCTAAAGTTCAACCCTTACAAATCATTCGGTACGGTTCCTGAAAGATTTAAGATATAAAACTTCACATAAATCCTATAGCTCTCGCAAATGTAAACCAAAAGTTCGATCACATTTATTTATTGAAAACTACCTACGTAATAACACCAGCTGGTTGTTTCTTATCAACGACGTAAGAATGTATTTTATCTTCACGCTTTTTTCACATACTAAGTTCAAGTGATAACAACAAAAGAATAAGATTAATTTCAACCTTTGTGGTCTTAATCTACACGTGCATCTGGTAGAAGAAAGAAAGAAAGAAAAATTGTTTATTGTCACAGAAATCTTACTTCTTACAACTACTATAAATACGAGAGTTTGGATGGATGCATAGGTTTTGTTACTCAATCTGATTAAAAGGCATAGACTTATGTTCTGTTTCCGAGGGATAGTATTATCAGCATTGACGCGGACGAAATCATAGGCAGACGCTAGTACAGTCTGTTGGCAAAGACGTCTGACCCACCCTAAAAACAAACGAATTTGGACCCTCAGCTTGTAGCATTAAGGTTTATTCAATTTATATGAGCTTATCAAACTAGTGCTCGAGGACTCGATGAACAAACACAATAATAATACAGACACGCAAATTTGATCTTTATTACGTTAGCATTAGGTTAAATATTATAACTACTTGTTATAATATTATTAGTGTAATAGCTTATTTTAATGATTGCATTCAAGTAATTCTGGTCTCGTGGCCTGTATATAAGACTGCGAAAAACAAGTTGTGAGATCAAATCCTGCGATGAACATATTGTTTTGCTTTCAATTTAGAATTTATTTAAAAACTATTTCTTGTATTATTGTAAAGAACTATAGACGGATAATCTTCAAATAAAAACTTTCTAAAATGGTAATAATTATTTTCGCATAACTTGTAATAAGTGGGTAGTTGAAAAATAAATATTAGTATTCATTATAAAACTGGTATTTTCAAATGCTACGGGTATGCAGTAACTACGCGCAAACATATTTTACCTTGCCTTACTAAATTCTATGAACTTTAAAGTTTTTTAATTTACCCACCTGTTTACAAGATAAATTGACGTAAATCATATTGGTCGTTCTTTAATAATGCAACCAATATTGTAGAAATGAAAACAAATTAAAAAAGAAACTGATAATAGGTGAACTGTGTTTTGACACCGACATGTTGTTAGTCGCCAATCCAGCATTAAACCGCTAAGCCACAAGAACTTGTTGGGAATACGCGAAATTAAAGATTGGTTTGTAATAAAATTATGTTGTGTAACTTAAAGGCTTTTCAACTTTAATGTCAACGAGATAAGGATTAAAATAGCTTAACAAAATTATATATAATGCCGGTAGCTCCGACAATGTTACCTTAAAGTAACGTGTTAAAGATCAAATTTGCGTGTCTGTTTTGGTATCGTATTCGTTCATCGAGTTCTCGAGCACTTGTCTGATAAGCTCATATAAATTGAATAAACCTTAATGTTACAAGCTGAGGGTCCAAATTCGTTTATTTTTAGGGAGGGTCAGACGTCTTTGCCAACAGACTGTACGTGCATATACAGCATGTAACAAAAACCCTGTCCGATCCTTAAGGGTATTATTCGGCATCGTACTGCGTACACATATACGTAACCATTTAATGGATTTGAGATTATTATTTTTCCCCAGTGAAAAAAAAAAGAAGAAAGAACAAGTAATTAAATTAAAATAAAACATAAAAACTGATCAACGGCAACACTGATCTGACAGGGTTTTTGTTACATAGTGTAGAAAGACAGGTTAGATGAGCACAGTACAGAAATTAGTAGGCAGATGCTATGAAATTTTAAAATCGGTTAAGTAGTTTTTAAGTTTATCCATTCCAAACAAGTCTTTTCCTCTTTTTAATATTAGGATAAAATTCACACTCTCAGGTCACGGCTTTTTTCATCATGTATTCACAGCAACATCAACATTCTGCCAGCATTCCGACCTCCTACTTCAAAATGTATTCATTTTAATAAAGGGTCGCCCTGAAAACCATTGCTCTTAAGCCTCTCGGCTATTTCCATTATGTCGGGCAGATAAAAGCCGTCTGGAAAATGTGCATACATATCATTAAAGCACATGTTTTGCATTTTTTTAATGACCTGGGCTTTTATATTTTGGAGAAAAAATACACGCAGATATACACCTATCTACAAATCTAACATTTCACTTGATGCGCCTATCTTGCTTTTTTACTTTTATTATAAATGCGTAAGTTTGAATGGATGGATGGATGAATGGATATTTGTTACTCAATCACGCGAGACTGGCTGAACAGATCTGGATGATATTTGACACAGAGATAGATTGCAGTCTGGAATAGCACATAGGCTTTTATCCCGAAAAATGTACGGTTTCAGTGGGATAATAAATCAACTTTGACGCGGAAGAAGTCGCGGGTAGATGCTAGTGACAAAAAAATCTTTGTTTACATAAATATTTGAATAGATGATAATAAAATGTCTCATGTTTTTACACGTTGTTTTATGTGTTTCAAAATTCTACAAATCATATCTCATCTCAAACAATAGCAATCTAAATGAACTTAGCACCTTCCACTCAGTTCCCATAGTTTGTCTCCATCTTGATACTATCAGCAGCACATAAGTTGTCGCAGATGAAATACGTTTCTTATCCTAAATATCATCAACATGGTCATACACGGCGGATTTATAACAGTAAAAGCGTTTTCAGACGTCTTTTATAATGCGCACAGCAAAGGAGTGAACCCTACCTGCGTCTGTATTTCCGAACGCATTCAACCCTTATCTCTTCAAAGTTACAGTGAACAGGACTCTTGTGGGTGTGCTCACTCCATCTTAGACTTTGTCTCTTGACCTTTGACCTAAACCAGAGATACATATAAAAAAAAAGATAATACACCATCATTACATAACCCTAGCTATAAATAAAAAAATAGCCGTCAGTCCGTGCGAGTAGGGGATGCAGGTCGCTTCTCCACAACAAAAAATTAGGACATCGATTAATGGTATTAAATTTTCACTTTCAGATCGAGAGGACCAGTCAATCCTTTGCACAGGAGAGTCAGGTGCTGGTAAGACAGAGAACACCAAGAAGGTGATACAGTACCTCGCGTACGTCGCCGCTTCCAAACCCAAGGGATCTGGCGCGGTAAGACAATTTACTGATAGCAAAGCTTCCTAAGATGTAGATTATAATAGTTTCGATTATACATGAAGAATTTACTAAAACTGAAACATTTTGACTGACTAAAGCCTAGGGTGATTCTGAGTTTTATGATTAAATATATGAAAGTCTAGTATGTTAGTCAGTCTTTTAAGGTTTAGAAAGAAAAAAACTAAGGTAATTAAGGGCTAATTTCTGAATAGTTAGAAAACTTTTATCTGAAGGATATACGTGACAGTTTGACTTATTTTCAAAAGCTGCCAAACCGCCATATTTATTCTTCTGTTATTTATGAGTTATCCGAAGATAAAATTGGCTCTAAAGGAATTAAAGCTTCTGGTAAACTATGAGAAAATAAAAATAAAATGTAAATCAGCAAAAAAAACCCGTCTTATTTAGATTATCGTTTATTGTCTGTGATTAAACATAATTCGAGCACAGATTCAAAGTTTATGTCCGTAATAAAATTAATTATTTGTTAGGTTCACATGTCTATAATATAATAAGTTATTCTTATTCGTTTTAATTTCGTTTTCTATTAGGTAATCATTCGAAACACTTTCTCAAAGAAGTAAATAAACTTCAACATACAAGTTAAATTTACTTTCCCAGTAGCGAGTAAATTAACAATGTTTTGCTAACTAATTCAGTAACTGCGACGTACGTAATTATGTACCGTGGTATCCTTTACACGGGGACTTGACTGTTACTTAAATAATTGAGTAGGTAACATGAATGAGGACTGCGTTTTGAACGTAAGTAATGGGGATATTTGATTCATATTTTATTTCTACGTAAATGGGGGAAATTATAGGAGAATTACACGAAGCGAATGTTAAATATGTTTTGTTAGTCTTTTGGAAATTATACCTCTAAAAAATATTATGTGACATTAATTGGTGAAACCCGAGTTTTAATTTTAAAAATATATTTCGTCTTTTAGCATATTTGTTCATTTTAAATGTGTTTTGTTATTTTGTAAACTAACTAACATGTATTATTGTAAAGCGTTCACATGTGTACTGGTTCGACTATCGCGTTCGGGTGAGGAATGGAACCAGTTTGTCGTTATCTGGCTAGCCTCTTTACTGTACAAATAGCTAGAATAAAATGTTATAAGTAAGCACTTTCTATTCAATATGTAGTTTACATTCCTTATACTGCAAGAAATACATTCTGTAATTGCGAAAAAGTATGTTTAATTATATCTAGGTCACGATGTTGAGTGTTTTTGCTAGTCTAACGATTATTTTGCTAATTGATGCTAATTGTATGTTTGTATTACTTAGCATCATGTTCTGTCTATGTTACAATATATCACAAAAGTTTCACACCTAGATCTTTGACTGCGTATGTATAAAATGCGTAACTTGTGTGGTTCACTATACGCTATTATGACTGTTATCTTTTACTTTTAAGTAGCACTCTGACACCTGCATGGAATGGAGGTGGCTTGTGTTATTGTGTACAGCACACGGTTGTATACCATCTATGTACAGCATGTAACAAAAACCCTGTCCGATCCTTAAGGGTATTATTCGGCATCGTACTGCGTACACATAATACGTAACCATTTAATGGATTTGAGATTATTATTTTTCCCCAGTGAAAAAAAAAAAGAAGAAAGAAGAAGTAATTAAATTAAAATAAAACATAAAAACTGATCAACGGCAACACTGATCTGACAGGGTTTTTGTTACATAGTGTATACATACTGCCAGAAAAAATAACTTTTACCCTTACTAATATTACACATGCGAAAGTAACTCTGTCTGTAACGCGTTCACGATTAAACCACAGAACCGATTTTGATGAAATTTGGTTCGGGGTAAAACCCAAGGAAGGATATAGGCTTTTTATTCCGCGACTTCCTCTGCGTTCGCGATAACCGACACTTGTACGGACGATACCGAGGGCAAAAACTATTTTTTTTACAAATTCAGAAAAAAAGGGTGTTTTTTTTTCTGGCAGCATCCCATATGAACAAATCTTTAATCTTCTACAACACACTGATGTATATTTTTTTTATTTTCTCTCTTCTCCGTGAACCTGGCAATCGATACGACAACAACAGGGACCGACACCACAGTTGATTATAGTAAGTCAAGGATAAATTATAAAAAAGAGATTAAATCAACTAATCGCCTGCCGAATTGGGGATATCATTTTGAGTGTGGTATATTATTCTCGTATATTTCAATTATAAATGTATAGTAGAAAATTATGAAAATAACACAACTAACTAAAATAATATAAAGTAATTGCAGTATCTTCGATGTGAAAATATAGACAAAAACAAATATCAACCTTATTTTTATTATAAATTTTATAGATATCGTTTGATTCGAGAATAATTTACCACCACAATTTGCCGGATTTGGGTGCTTTTTCCAGCCGTTAGCATGAGAAATGGTTCTTATCATTATTCTTCTTTCATGGTGAAAGCATAATTATTCCAAGTCTTATTGACTGTTGAAAAATGTTATCTATGCCTTTGTCTTAAGATTGAACATATGAAGCTTGCTTGCACGGTTACCCGGTATATTACTTGAGTTTATTATAATGCCTATTTATTAAATTTACGTACTCATTTTTTATTTAATTTGGAGGGGACAGACATTATAATATAATTATAAAACAGAAGAAGCGCTGTATTATAACTAACGCTATATTATTGTTTGTATTTGAAAGCGACAAAGTATTAAAAAAAAATACTGGCATAAAATTTTGAGGTTTGACTTTTTGGTCAGGTTAAGTTTATAATATTACTACATTAGGTAAAAAAAAAACAACTACATTCCTCTGTTAAAACCTTAAAATATGCATTGTTAAGTTTCCACGAAATTGTTTTTGTTATTCCATATTATTTTCATACCGATAACAAATCACCTTATTTCAATGTTAAAATTACGTAGCTAACATTTATAGCCAATTATTTTTGTTCAGAATTCAAAATGTCCCTTTTAGAATTGATCTTCAACCCACACACCCTTAAATAAGCTTTTCTTACGTCATGTGCTAGCTGTGTGTTCATAACTTTATCATTAACTTGCATTACAATAGACAATTTTCACAGAAAATCGTAAATATACCTCTTTATTGTGTATCGTAAATAAATCATATAGGAAACCAGTAATATGTTGTTTAACAGTGTATAACTGTGTAACATGTTACATGCCCATTTACATAAATTAAACATTCTTGTCCGTTGTAACGCTTGTGTTGCTGCAACATATCTCGCATCATATACTGTAACATGATCTGCAACACGTTGCACGTACAGAATAAGATAAGGAGGTATGTTTACAGATATAATTAATGTTGTGACGTTGTTAATTTTTTGTAAACCTGCTAACCCTGTATCATTAACCTGTAACGTTTCATTTCACGCTGCTAACTCCTACGTAGACAAACGGACCTACATTCGAGGTAATGGAACGCTAAAACCTTAGTTTATTAACTACATAAAATCAATGCTTGAATTTTTTGTTGTGCACATAAACATAAAAATTGGAACTACTCTTTTTTACAATGTTCCATAAGCTAATTACTTTCCTTAAACCTTGATGCTAAAGTTAACGCTATTTTGTTTTGTTTTGTTATTCTAATGATACAATTTTACAACAACAAACAACATTACTAAAAGCTTGTTTTCATCACTTACATCATCCCTATGACCCCATCGGCATGGACCTAAGTATTATGTACCCACTGAAACAGATTAATAACCACATTTTCTCTTATAGGGCGAACTGGAACAACAACTGTTACAAGCTAACCCTATTTTAGAAGCCTTCGGTAACGCCAAGACTGTTAAAAACGACAATTCTTCTAGATTTGTAAGTACACAGCTATGCATCAGCCATTTAAGATATAAAACAGGCTAGCTGAACAGATCCTATAAGGTATTATTTCTAATTCCAGGGTAAATTCATTAGAATAAACTTCGACGCGTCAGGTTTCATAGCAGGCGCGAACATCGAAACGTACTTACTCGAGAAATCAAGAGCAATCAGACAAGCGAAAGACGAAAGGACATTCCACATATTCTACCAGTTACTAGCCGGTGCGACGACACAGCAGAGAGCTGAATACATTCTAGAGGACCCAAAGAGTTACCCATTCTTGTCAAATGCTGCCTTACCCGTCCCCGGCATCGATGACGCGGCTGAGTTCCAAGCGACCATCAAGTCCATGAACATTATGGGCATGAACAACGAAGACTTCAACTCGATCTTCAGGATAGTGTCCGCGGTGCTGTTGTTCGGCTCCATGCAGTTCAAGCAGGAGAGAAACTCTGACCAAGCCACGTTGCCTGATAACACGGTCGCGCAGAAGATCGCACATTTACTTGGTAAGTTACTTTTATCATGTTATGAAATGCTGGTATTGTGATTCTTAATCTAATGTGCTGTCTTTGTGTTCCAGGTCTGTCAGTCACAGAGATGACAAAGGCATTCCTCAAGCCCAGAATCAAAGTCGGTCGCGACTTCGTCACGAAAGCACAGACCAAAGAGCAGGTGGAGTTCTCCGTGGAGGCCATCGGCAAGGCTTGCTACGAGCGCTTGTTTAGATGGCTCGTCAACAGAATTAACCGCTCCCTCGACAGGACCAAGAGACAAGGAGCTTCCTTCATCGGCATCCTCGACATGGCCGGTTTTGAAATCTTCGAACTCAACTCCTTTGAACAGCTCTGTATCAACTACACGAATGAGAAACTTCAGCAACTCTTCAACCACACGATGTTCATCTTAGAACAGGAAGAGTACCAGCGCGAAGGTATCGAATGGAAGTTCATTGATTTCGGCCTTGATTTACAACCGACTATTGATTTGATCGACAAACCTATGGGTATAATGGCCTTATTGGACGAGGAGTGCTGGTTCCCTAAAGCAACTGATAAGACATTCGTTGAAAAGCTGGTATCGGCTCACTCCGTCCATCCCAAATTTATGAAGACTGACTTCCGTGGTGTTGCCGACTTCGCAATCATCCACTACGCCGGCAAAGTAGACTATTCTGCAGAAAAATGGTTAATGAAGAACATGGATCCCCTCAACGAAAATGTCGTTCAGCTTCTTCAGTCGTCTCAGGACCCGTTCGTCTGTCACATCTGGAAAGATGCAGAAATAGTAGGCATGGCGCAGCAGGCCATGACCGACACGCAATTCGGCGCGAGAACCCGCAAGGGCATGTTCAGAACAGTCTCTCAATTATACAAGGAACAGCTGACCAAACTGATGGCAACGCTCAGGAACACCAACCCGAACTTCGTAAGGTGTATCATTCCCAACCACGAGAAGAAGGCTGGAAAGATCGAAGCGCCTCTAGTACTCGACCAGTTACGTTGCAACGGTGTGCTCGAAGGTATCAGGATCTGCAGACAAGGTTTCCCCAACCGTATTCCCTTCCAGGAGTTCAGACAGCGCTATGAGCTGCTGACTCCGAATATCATACCGAAAGGATTCATGGATGGAAAGAAGGCTTGTGAGCAGATGATCGAGGCTCTAGAGTTAGATCACAATCTTTACCGCGTCGGTCAGTCCAAGATCTTCTTCCGGGCTGGTGTACTGGCACATCTTGAGGAGGAAAGGGACTACAAGATCACTGACTTGATAGTCAACTTCCAAGCGTTCTGCCGAGGCTACCTTGCTAGGAGAAACTATCAGAAGAGACTGCAACAGTTGAACGCTATCAGGATCATTCAGAGGAATTGCGCTGCGTACCTCAAGTTGAGGAATTGGCAGTGGTGGAGGTTGTACATCAAGGTAAGTGACTTCATGTCATATGATATTGTTCAGGATGAGTCTTTGAGATGGAACTGCAAGACGGAATTCGGAAATATGCTAAATAGAGAAAAAATGGTTTTAAATTTTGAATTCGACTTTTGGTTGGGACAAGATTTGTTTTTCAAAAATAAACTGCATTTCTTGTTTTATCTAAAATCGAGTTCTTGATCGTTTTATTCTCTACTTCGCATAGTTTTGGCTTTCGCCCTGCAGGCTTATCTCGAAAACTTACCCTTTGCAAGATGGACTTACATATTTTTATGATCTAACTTCTAGTATACATATAAAAACATTATGCAGACTTTATAGAATATATATTATGTATCTAATATCTATGCTATAATATTATAAGCACCACACACTTAAAATCTACGCCAAAGAAACGTTTCCCCCAACAAAATCCTCTCATGAACGGATAATAACAATTTCATAAAACATACAAATATTCAATTCAGTATGAAACAACATTCCATTCCATAATGTTACCATGTGTGCTGTATCACCCTTCGTTAAACAACATGTTATATAACGTACTAGATGTATTGTTTCAGAAACATTCCAGCCATTATGAATTTTATACAAATGGCTACTATTCACACAACTATATAATCTTGAGTTATTGTTAACTAGAAATGTCATACACTGGCTTCTTCTGTCATGATGTTTTATTGAAACTTTTACTTTTCACTATCGGATAGTTTAGTCAAAATGTCCTCGATTACGGGCATCGTATGCCATAATAATTTGCCATTCAAGTTATGGCTTTAAAACGTGTGCGTTAAAATATTTTTTATCATGACACTCTGGTGTCACCGGGTGTATTTAAACATTTGGCTTCCCATATTAAACAATGCTTACCTACTATGATATATCTGCTACTACTTATACAAAAAGTTCTTTTTTTTTTTCAGTGATTATTTTTCCTTTCATTTCATAGCTACGTTTATGCGAGGCCGTGCGGCATGGTGTTTTATAATATAACTGTTAACTCAGTTTTTTATAAAACGTCATTTGCACGCTCTTGCGTGAGCGCAGCCTCAAAATTTTTGCAGCCTTTCTTCAAGAGTGAGGGGTTTCTTTCTTTTCTTCTTCGTATGTATGTAGAAATATATTCTTTTTATTATGTTCGTATTTGTGTACATTTTATCTTCAACAGGCAACAAAAGCAACGGGTAATATAAAACTATGAAACTGTACAATTTGACTAGGTAAGTGCACGCATGTACTGTGACGTCACGAATATTCCTAACCGCATTTCCAGGTGAAACCTCTTCTGGAAGTGACGAAGCAAGAAGAGAAGCTGACGCAGAAGGAGGACGAGCTGCGTCAGATCCGCGACCGGCTGGATACGCAGGTGAAGCGCTGCCAGGAGTACGAGCAGAAGTATCAGCAGGCCAATGCTGAGAAGACACAGCTGGCTGAGCAGTTGCAGGTTGGTTGACGATGTCTCTTTATAATTTTGTCTTGTTATATAATACAAAGGCAACCAAACAGACACTCTTAAAAAATGTTCAAGGTATTTTTAGCTCTTTAAGATATAGACTCTGTAGTATTTGCCCATATAAGAATTCTGAAACAAGTATCAAAACTATAAATATGCCAATGAATTGTTTTCGTGAATAAGTTTCGTCTTTCATTCAGTTTCTATGTAATGAACAATATCTCATAGCTTTTTATAGTTACTTTAGGGGACATTCTCGGTTGAATTTTGTATAAATTAAATATATCGAGTGCACTTCCCCTTCCAGGCTGAACTAGAGTTATGTGCGGAAGCTGAAGAGAGCCGCGCCCGCGCCGCTGCAAGGAAGCAGGAGTTGGAGGAACTGCTTCACGACCTGGAGGGCAGGATCGAGGAGGAAGAGGAACGTTGCAACGCGCTGCAGCAGGAGAAGAAGAGGCTGCAGCTTAATATACAGGTGAGATAAGTTTGTTTAGGCTATTATTAGTTCTTTTCTTATTTTGTAAGCAAGCGCAAGTTGAATTTACAAAAAATAATAAATAATAAATATCTTGGGACAACTCACACACGGCCATCTGATCCCAAGCTAAGCAGAGCTTGTGTTATGGTAACCAGACAACTGATATACATACTTATATAATTTATAAATACATACATATTATAGATAAATTACACCCAGACACAGAACCAACAATTATGCTCATCACACAAAGTTTGTCCTGCGTGGGAATCGAACCCACTACCTCCGGCTTTGCAGTCAGGGTCACTACCACTAGACCAACGAGGCAGTCATAAAAAATGACTTCAGTTTTTGTCTATTCAACTTTCACATCAGTCATAATCATCAGATGCGAGCTTAGTAGCTTTTAATCATCTTATTTATCATATTGGCAACGTCATTGAAAAAGGTCAGTGAATAGCCAAGATCAAAAGAAACTAAAGCAGAATCTATAGATTAATTAATTATTATTATGTTTTTTCCATACATTGATGTTTCTGAACACCATGTTCGTTGCATTTTAAAATATCTGACCATTCTCATGTATGCTACAAAAAAAATCAAAGCAAACATATCCATTGTAACAAAAATAACTTACCCAATTTCTCCCCACACAGGACCTGGAAGAACAGCTGGAGGAAGAAGAGGCCGCCAGACAGAAGTTACAGCTGGAGCGAGTACAATGCGACTCCAAGCTCAAGAAGCTAGAGGAGGACCTGGCGCTCAGCGACGACACCAACCAGAAACTCGTCAAGGAGAAGAAGGTATGTCATTTTATCTACCAGATAAAATTAAACGGATTTATTAAAAGTATCTTCCAGATAACTGGGACTTAAAAAAGATGGTAGCAGTTTAGGGGCCATGCCAGGTTATAGTAGCAGGATTTATCTGTTAAATTGTCAACAAACTTAGTTATGAATATTACAAATTAAATTCAAAGTCCAAGTTCCAGTTTATAAATAAGTTAATAAATTCATCTAAAGATTCCATTACATATTTAATTTGTTATTTACTTACAAACTGACCTAATAAAATCCTGTTAAAAACATAGTCTTCTAAAATAATTCCTCAATGCATAGCCTTCTGAAAGAAACATCAGCAAATATTTTAATTGTTGACAATATATTTTAGATTTTGGAGGAGCGTGCCAACGACCTGTCTCAAGCCTTGGCCGAGGAAGAGGAGAAGGCGAAGCACCTCAGCAAACTGAAGACCAAGCAGGAGTCCGCCATCGCAGAGCTGGAGGAGAAACTTCTTAAGGTAAGGCTTCCATACAGCATTTTCTTTAATGTTTTTAACAAGTAACGAAAAAAAAAAAATTAACTTTGAAATACTCAAATCACTGTGAAAGGCCTCAAAAGATCCATCAGACATGAGTTATCGCTGACTCTAAAAGTGGCAACAGATCGTAAACTGAATCAAATAATTAAAAAAAAAAGATTGGTCTATTCAGAAGTGTAGTATGTATTACCTTATTTATGTAATTTTTCTTATCAGGATCACCAAATGCGTCAAGAGGCGGACCGTGCTAAGCGAAAGCTGGAGACTGAACTGCAAGACGTGAAGGAACAGCTCGCTGAAAGGAAAGCTCAGCTTGAGGAGTTGCAGATTGTGCTCAGTAAGTGTAAAGTGGGTGATAGACGTACGAACTTAAAGTTCGCGGTTTTTATGATCGTGAACTTACTCGGCTCGACGTTGGTGACACACGTGAAGCTTGCTCAGTATATCGCGATGTCGTCGAGAGAAGAAGTACGAGCCGAGACGAGCTACGAGTAAGATTTCAAACAGGTTGGATCGCCGGCGAACTTGCGCGGCAATTTTAAAGTACGCGTTTTTAAGGTGACACACGCGCGAAAAAGGTCGTCGAGCCACAAGTCCGCGTACTTACTCGCACGTCTATCACCCACTTTAAAATTAACTAAAATAAATAACTAACTTATTTTTACGAGAAACTATAATGAAACTTCTCAACCAGTCACTTGGTCGTTTGTGGATAAAATCGCCGTGGTTGTATGATTGGCTGCTGAACTACGTGACTCTGGTTCGATTCCTACACTAAACAAACATTATGTGTATGGCCTTCAGGCAGTTGTTTTGGCCCTAGTAATGAGAATGGACAAAAATAAACAAACTATTCTTTATTTTGTTATTTGTGTTTGTAAGTTTTACCTACACAATACATAAGAAATGTATAGTTAAGGATAACGTTTAAAAAAACCACCCAAAAATCTGGTGGTTAGGTACCTAAAGCGGAAGTATAGTCACGCGACTAATCTTTACCTTACTTCCACAGCCAAACGGGAAGAAGAGTTAGCGGCCGCAATAAGCCGTGCGGACGAAGAGAGTGCGCTCCGCGCGGCCGCGCAGAAGGCGGCGCGCGAGGCCGAGTCCGCGCTCGCCGACGCGCACGAGGACCTGGACGCCGAGCGAGCCGCCAGGACCAAGGCCGAGAAGCTGCGGAGGGACCTCAACGAGGAGCTGGAGGCGCTCAAGAGCGAGCTGCTCGACTCGCTTGACACTACTGCTGGTGAGTGTCTACTTGTGTACGGGGTGTTAGGGATATCGTAACGAACACATGATCCATGGATTTAGTACATACATAATTCTAGATACCCCAAGTACCATAAAAAAGTGCAACAAATCACTGTGTAAAAACAACAGTTTCGCAACGTTTTCTCGCAACACCAATGTTACTTACTTTAATTGTATTATTTTAAATACGAAATATATCCATATTGTATGCAAACACGTTGCTAAATGTTCTCTAATTTTTTTAACCGACTTATAAAAAAAACATGATGTTCTCAATTCGGTTGAATTTTCTTTAAAACATGATATTCTCAATTCGGTTGAATTTTCTTTTATTACTCTATTAGACAATATTCTCACGGTTTAGCACACGTCACGTCACGTATCGAGTTTCTATTATACTTACTATGAAATACTAATTATCTTTTTCACCAACAGCCCAACAAGAACTGCGAACGAAGCGCGAGCAAGAAGTAGCGGTACTGAAGCGTAGCTTAGAAGAGGAGGCGGCGTCCCACGAGGCCGTGCTCACCGACCAGCGACACAAGCACTCGCAGGAGCTACAGCAGCTCAATGAACAACACGAACAGATCAAGAAGGCTAAGGCTGGTGAGTAAACTAAAAAATAATAATGTTAAGTAAAATAATAATAAGTACTTCCTCCGTGGGGGTCCACGAGGTGGACTGACGACCTGGTAACAACTGGTTACAACTTTGACTTTCAATTAATTCATTCTTAGAATTAAAATTTTTGCAGTGAGTATTACATGCATTTGAAAACCTTAAAATACAATGCGCATCCTATTAGACTACAGGCCCTTGTCCAAAAATGGTGGGTCATATGAACCACCAGGTGACGTATATAGGACGATAAAAGAGCATAAAATAATAAGATTCAGCACTATGCCGTTACTTGTAAGCTGTCCAACTGAGTGCTGGTGAGAATTCAAAAGTGCAGGTAGAGAGGCCTGTAGTCTATATACTTTTATAACCCCTAATAAACACATGTCCCTATTTTGCAAATAAACTATTTGCTTTGAAAAAAGAAAAACAACCTTTTCCGTATAAAACTGTCACTGTCAGCCAAAACTATTCGAAAAAAAGCTTGTAAAAAGTAATAAACAACACGCCATCTTCCAAATTCAAAATGTAAAAGTTATATTTTGTAACTGTCATACACGATTAAATATTTTGTCCAATATTTTAGTACTTATTTATATTTATTATACATTATTATGCACGGATGGCGTGCGAGCGTAAGCAGAAGAACGTAAAGTTTGGGCTGTCGAAAGACGATAACTTCGAGGTGGAGAACTTTACATTCCCTTGCGACAATGTGAGCACGTTCAGTTCCGCGCGCGACTATTGGCAACACATGTGCAACAGTCCCGAGCCAGGACGCAAGACCGATTACTCTTTAATATGTAAAGGTATTTTTAGTTCTGACGGTAGATCCTTTGTGCATTGTCATTGTATCATATCCACAAGTATTTCTCCAACGTCAAAGTCAAAGCATTTATTTCAATTCAACCATTTTCAGGCACTCAGAAAGAGTCAGAAAGTTGAAGACATCAGACATACACGCTTTTATGCACAAACACATCATACTCAGGGTTGGCAGTCAAGAGGGCATTGAGCATCCTTAGAATACGACACAGGGGAGTTGACTCTGAAATCACTGTAATAACAATATTAGTAAAACATCTACGTATTATTTTCCAGCTCTTGAAAAAGCGAAGCAATCACTAGAAGCGGAGAACGCGGACCTCGCCACCGAACTAAAGAGTGCAAGCGCGGCGAGAGCGGAGGGCGAGCGGCGCCGCAAGCAGGCCGAGGCGCAGCTCGCGGACCTCGTCGCCAAGCTGCAGGACGTCGAGCGGACCAGGTAACAGTTCTCTTGATAACCAAATTAGGATGTAACTTAATAAATACGAGTTAGTAAACATAAATTATAAGCTTAAATATTCTAAACCAGCTTTTACCCTATACTTCGTCTGCATGGATTACTGCTTCGCTCCGGTGGATCGTAGAGTGACGTTATAAAGCCTATAAGATATCATGAATCAGATTATCATACCTATACCAAAAGATTTTTTTCCAATCCAACTGGTATTTCTAGAGATTTTTAAGCAATAAAAAAAAGTGTGTTTAGTTTTATAGTATTTTATTTGCTTCTTGTGACTATTGTGTGTAGAAATAGTAAATGAATAAACGAATATGTTTGCAGGTCGGAAGTGCAGGAGAAATGCATCCGCTTGCAGAGCGAGGCGGAAGCGGCGGCGGGTCAGCTGGAGCAGGCCGAGCTCAAGGCCTCCGCCGCGCTCAAGCACGCCGCCACCGTCGGGGCCCAGCTCGCTGAGGCACAGGTACGCCGCTTGTCACGTTACAGAAAGACAAAATAGTCTACTAAATGTCGGTTAGAACGGGGATTTATTTTTATCCTTTTTCTAAAATAAAAGCAGCCTAAGTTACTCCTTTAATCAATTATCTGCCAGTGAAAGTTCAGCCAAAATCGATCCAGTCGTTTCGGAGATTTGCAGACAAACAGACAGACAAAAATAAAAAAACAGCTGCTGTTTTGACATCACAAACAGGCGCTTATAATAATAATGTGTTTTTTTTTTATTGGTCAGGCACTCTTGGAAGAGGAGACGAAACAGAAGTTGTCTCTGCAAACCAAGCTGCGCAACATCGAGCAACAGCTGGAGCAGGCGAGAGATCAGCTCGAGGAGGAAGAGGAGGCCAAGAAAAACCTGGAGAAACAAGTGAGTAGCAGGGCAAGTTATTCGTAGGATTAAAAGACACTGAAAAAAATATCAGCAAATTCCTACTATAGTGAAACTTCAAACTTTTAAAGGAAATTAAAAACATCTTTTTATGAGAGACAGAATTATCTGTATTCAAATAGAGATTAATGATAAATTATTTTTTGGCACTATTTTTATTTTGGACGCCATTAAAAATAAATTAATATTTGGAACAGCTGATTTTTTTTAAATAACCGACAAAAAGTGTTCGTTCTGAAGGGTCTCTAGAATGATGTACTAAATCCACTATAATAGTTTGTGTGATAATGTATCATTCACAGTGAATTAGCCTTGTTAAATACAAACCACCTGAGGCTAATACCACTTTCTAATAAAAAACGATTTCCTCAGGTCACTGCCCTTACCCAGCAAGTTGTGGACGCGAAGAAGAAGGCCGAGGAAGAAGCGGAGAACGCTGCAGCGCTTGAGGAACAGCGCAAGAAGCTCAGCAAGGATGTGGAGGCGCTGCACAGGCAGATCGACGAGCTGCAGCAAGCCAACGACAAGCTGGATAAGAGTGAGTAGTCATCCCCTCATCAACATTACATGTTTCCCGTAACTAGCAGCATTCTCACGAACAACAGCAAGATCTTCGTTCGATTTTGGATAAGCTTACCCATTCTGCGCCGTAATTCTTCTCTGTTAAAACATTTTTCTATCATAAGAATTCAGTAAAGGAGGTTTTATTTTTTACAATTGGAAAGATCTTGGTTTGTTTACATAATTGAACTAGTTTCCGCACGCGACTTTGTCCACGTGGAAGACAAAAATGTACCTATGGCACTCAGCAATAAAGTAAAAACAAACAAACTTTAACCTCTTTAATTATAATATTAGTAAGGAATGTTAATGTGAATTTGCTTATCTGCTCTGTATAAGAAAAAGCCTTTGTCCTGCAAATAACAATAATAGATAATAATAGAAGTATCATTCAAAAAACATTAGTGGAATTTTGCCTATGCCACTCATCTGTGATGCAAATTTTACACCATCTGCAAGTCATAAACAAATACAGGATCAATTCATTACGCCGACGCTACGTGTTTAGTTATTTATTAAGACTTTTATTAAATGTATTAGTTTATTTTTATAAGATTATTTTGTGTATTTTTTCTATGGGCAGTTCACAGTTGCCTGATAATAAAAATAAAATTACTTATAATTTTCTTAAATTCTTGTGTTTTAGGTAAAAAGAAGATCCAGGCAGAACTAGAAGACACCAACATCGAACTGGAGGCGCAGCGAGCCAAGGTCATGGAGCTCGAGAAGAAACAGAAGAGCTTTGACAAGGTATGACCTGGCTATCTATGTCTGCTTGAGTTTTACTCGCAGATAATTTGTTTGTAGTGACTTAACAAGATCTACATTGAGGCCAACTGTTATTCCAGTTTTTATTTTTGGCTTCCACATTGCTTGCCATATTTTTAAATATTTAGCTTTTTTTTAAAGAAGAAAGAAATAAGCGTCTTTATAATGTTTCAATTGTAATTAAAAATAAATGTTTAGTTTGTTTGGTAAGGTTACCTAGTACCGGTAGGTTTTACCTTTTATTAGTTTTTAAAATTAAACAAATCACTTTTATTATAATTATACTATACTAGATGTTATGACTATTCATATAAGTAATTACAATATTGTTGTTATCCGTCACAGGTGGTGTCGGAAGAGCGTGCGGTGGCGGAGCGATACGCGGCAGAACGTGACGCGGCTGAGAGAGATGCGCGCGACAAGGAGACGCGCGTACTGTCACTCACGAGGGAGCTGGACACTGCTGCTGAAAAGGTAACACACACTTCATTATCATTTCAATTCATAAATACTGACGATAAAATAATACAAGTTGCCTTGTACATGCATAATTAGCATTGCTCTGCTTAAATTCGGACTTACTCTGTAATATGGGAGTAAGCCGGAGTTGCACGATGCGGACCCAGTGCAGTGATGCCACATAATGTCTTCGAATATTTATTTTAAAACCATGTTAGTGGTATCGGCTCTTTATCCATACTAGACCAAATCGTATTGAAACAAATAATCTGAAAATTTTCAGACATTTTTCAAAGAGATCTGTTTGGTCTTTGACTTTGACCTATTTTATTTCTGTGATGTGTCTTTGAGTAGTCGGTAAGGAAACACCGACATCATCAACTAAAAAATATTCTCTATTTTTAACACTTCACAATATTCCCCACAGATCGAGGAACTAGAACGCACAAAACGCCTCCTACAATCAGAACTCGACGAGCTCGCAAACACGCAAGGCACCGCCGACAAGAACGTTCACGAGCTCGAGAAGGCCAAGCGAGCGCTCGAGTCGCAGCTGGCGGAGCTGAAGGCGCAGAACGAGGAGATCGAAGACGACCTGCAGCTCACTGAAGATGCCAAGTTGCGGCTGGAAGTTAACATGCAGGCCATGCGCGCGCAGTTCGAGAGGGATTTGCAGGTATGTCGATATAATGCTAAAGTCTGTCCCGTGTGCCTGCAACTTAAAGTTTCACAAAATACTTCATTGTAAATAATAAATTTTAAATGTAAGCGGTAATAATTATGTGAAAAGTACAAGTAAAAAAAGTATTCGACGATTATAAAGTTTGATTTTCTTTTTCAGCAAGGCTTAAGTCATCAGAAATTTATTTTAGATTTGAATTTGCATAAAATTGTCTTAGAATTCAAGCTCTTGAAATAAGTACGTAACAGCTCCTTTTTAAATTAATCTTTATTATTTTTAATTTATATTTCCTGATTCCCAGGCCAAGGAAGAGCAAGGCGAGGAGAAACGCCGCGGTATCGTGAAACAATTACGCGACTTAGAAGGTGAACTTGAAGAGGAGCGTAAACAACGCGCCGCCGCACTCGCCATGCGTAAAAAACTGGAAGCAGACCTCAAGGACTCCGAGCAGGCCCTGCATCTTGCTAATAAGGTGAGAATTAACTTTAAAACCTCACACCACAATACACACCTTTAAGATAAGAAAAGATATCATTATTTTGCAAATATTTTATTATTATTTTCTATTCATCTAACACAAGAATTTCATATTTTTTAAATAAATAATTGAAACATAAACATTCGTCAATGAGTGACCGATTGATATGTTTGAACATTTTTATTAAAAGAACTATTTTACTCGCCCCAGGTGAAAGAAGACGCTGCGAAGCAAGTGAAGAAGCTGCAGCAGCAGCTGAAGGAGGCGGCGCGCGAGGCGGAGGAGGCGCGCGCGGGCCGCGAGGAGGCCTCGGCGGCGGCGCGCGAGGCGGAGCGGCGCGGCAAGGCGCTGGAGCACGAGGCGCTGCAGCACGCCGAGGAGCTGGCCGCCGCAGACCGCGCGCGGCGCCAGGCCGAGGCCGAGCGCGACGACCTGCTCGACGAGCTCAACAACTCCTCCGCCAAGGTTAGTAGCCGTCATTCTACCGAATTGAATCATATGAAACATCTATAGGAGCTCTTTAGCAGTAATATCCACTAGTTTGCCTTGACAGCAAATGGCATGACGCTCTCTCATACCTTATCTACACCTGAGTGTGTGCGCGCGCGCATACTATACACTTCGTTGCCTCTCCGTATGAGCTGCTGTTTTTTTTATTAGTTTTTAAATTATTGTAGAAATTTAAAAATGCACTAAGATGTTTCACATCTGCCGCGCTCTCTGTGACGGCCATCTTTTTAAGTATTATTGAATGTAAATTTTCAATATAAATAATTATGTGTACCTATTAAACACATAATTATTTATATTGAATTTTACTTATTTATTTATTTACTTATTTACATTAAATTCACTAAACCTTAATATTTAACTTCACAGAGTACACTTCTCATCGATGAAAAGAAACGTCTGGAAGCGCGGATAGCAGCCCTCGAGGAGGACCTGGACGAGGAGCAGTCAAACAACGAGATCCTCAACGACAGACTCAGGAAGTCACAGGTATGTTGTGACCAAAACCTATTGTAATTTAGATTACCATAATTAAGAACATGATATCGAGAAATATTTATCGAAAAATCGGTATTATTTTAAATACTTTTTTAATAGTCAATAACATTTCTCAAATTACTCATTTTTACCGAAAATACTAGAAAACTTTTCGAATTAGACGATCAATAAAATTCCATTATCTAACTATCCTTATTAAAATTTTGCAAGCCATTTGTGCGTATTTTTTTTTTGCATTTTTGCAATGTTGTTTTCCGCAATCATAACTAATCATTATTATTTGATCAGAACCAAATCGACCAGCTGACGATGGAGCTGGGCACAGAGAAGTCAGCCACCCAGAAGCTGGAGAGCGGCAAGTTAGTGCTGGAGCGACAGAACAAGGAGCTCAAGGCCAAGCTTGCCGAGCTGGAGACTGCTGCGCGGACCAAGACCAAGGTATTCATACTCTGAAAGAAATAAACTAAAATATACGCTCGTTTACTAACATTCGCCAAGTACTTTTTAGTCTGAGAGATAGTAGGTTATTTAAATCTAGTGGTGTTCATAGCAGCTGGATTACGTTTATCGAATTATCGATATCTATTTTGAGGTGATCTAAATCGAAATTACTGTGATATAGTTTGTTCTACTTATTATGAAATATATATACAAGAAGGGCTGTGCTGTAGACTTATTTATCGATAAAGGATCTCCAACAAATTACAATAAATACCTACATTTTTCTTTTCATCACAGAGCGTAATCACGTCTCTGGAGCTGAAGGTGGTTAACCTGGAGGAACAGCTGGAAGCGGAGTCCCGCGAGCGGCTGGCACAACAGAAGTCTTCGCGCAAACTCGACAAGAAGATGAAGGAACTGGCGCTGCAGCTTGATGAGGAGAGGAGGCACGCCGACCAGTACAAGGAGCAGATCGAGAAGGTACCTACCTATATACCATTTTATTGCTCATCAATTAAAAGAAATTAGATACAATGGCAATGAGCGGTCCTATCGTCTTTAGTTACTGCTCTGCTCCCATGTGTCGTGTGATATTATTTAGTTACAATCTTTCTTGGTATACGGGTTATCGCGAAAGAATTTTTTCAAATCTGCTGTCAGCTGTCGGTTTCTGAGATTAGCTTAAATAAACTCTTTATCTTTAAAATATAAATAAGTATAGTTTTTGTCCTCTGCTGGGGAAAATGCACAAATGTTGTAAAAATACATAACTCAACTGTGCATAATCACTAACACAATCCTATCATCTTCCAGATGAACGTCCGCGTGAAAGCCTTGAAGCGTCAGCTGGACGAGGTCGAGGAAGAGGTGCAACGCGAGAAGGTCGGCAAGCGCAAGGCGCAACGCGAGCTCGAGGACATGCTGGAGACGCACGAGACGCTCACCAGGGAGTGCAACAATCTGCGCAACAAGCTCAGGTAGGGAGCACATACTGCGCGATACTGCGCTCAAACAAATGAGAGGGCACACTCACGGTACTAGGTTTCTGATGGTTTAAGAATCTTTACCAAATAATAATAACAGCCTATGTCCCACTGCAGGGCAACGGACTCTTCTCATACAGAGAAGGCACGAGCATTGATCACCACACTTGCTCATGGCGGATTGTCAATTTTGTATTAATTAAAAGTCCATTTTTTCTCATGATGTTTTTCCTTCACTGATATCAGTCATGTCCAAGATAAACTTAGAAAGTACGTGTGAATTGATAAAGCCACATTGGTACTTGCCCAGATTTGACTTTGGAGGTTACGGAGTATGCAAGCTACAGTATGCATGCAATCTCTAAACGCGTTCGTAACTGTTGAATTCTCAGAATTCATTTTGTGTGTTTTGTTGTAAACGCCGTAATTGGAGCGCTCTAGTGGAAAACGTGCAATTCTATTTTTTTTCTTGTAATGACGTTCAAAAGTGCCTTAAAATGGCCTAATTGAAATAAATGATTTGACTTTGACTTTGACTTTGACTTTGTGCCGTGAGTTTGACCTCTAAATAATTTATCTTGAACCCATTCGTGACTAACAATAAACATTTTTCTTCTGGAGTATAGTAAAATGTAATTAAAAGTTTATTATTCCTAAACTTTTCAGACACATTAGTCGTGACTATTCAAAGTTACAAAGTCGCGAGTTACTGAATCCCTTTGAATCTCCGACGGGACACTGTCAAATATTAACCGACATGATTGTTTACAATGTAGATAAAATGTTTATGTTTCCGCTAGGCCGTCGTTTGCCGACGACGAAACAATTAGCGAGTGAGGGAGTGAGTAAGACGAACAAGAAGCGAGCGACTAGCGTCAGGTAGTAGAGTGGGCTAACTATATCATGCTCGAGATTAACTAGGCTCTAGTTCAACTATACCTCGACTTTTAATTCCATTCGGTAACTTGACAATTCAAAGAAAAATAATGTTACCATAACTAAGCTTGTAGTGTTGGGGTAGTGAACGATTCTGCGTAAAGAATGAATGATAAAAATGGTTTAATTTATAAAAAAAAACCTTAAAATATTCGTATATAAGATAAGATGTGGAATTAGGAATAATTAATAATTGTTAATAAAAGTAATATTCTTATTTTATTTTCTTCTAATAACACACACAGGCACAGGTAAAAGCAAAAAATAATAAATATTTTAAGATGAAAGAAGTTAAAATATTATTTGATAAAAGACTAATGAGATAATAATAAGTAATAGAAAACGAGACCCCTTCGTCATGGAGTACTTGGTTATCTCAGTTATTAAATTAAAAATAAAAAGTTTGCATATAAGTACATTGTTTAAGTTCATTCGATTTCGTTCATTCTTACACCACCTCACTACCTTTTTTTTGTCAAAATTTGGTAACCCTTTAACTGTCAAGTTACTGAATAGAATTAAAAGTCGAGGTATAAGTTCTAATTGAACTAGGTTCTACTTCAACTAAGTCCTAGTTTAACTAGGTTCTAGTTCAACTAAGTCCTAGTTTAACTAGGTTCTAGTTCAACTAAGTTCTAGTTAACTAGATTCTAGTTCAACTAAGTTGTAGTTTAACTAGGCTCAAGTTCTACTAAGTTCTAGTTTAACTAGGCTCAAGTTCTACTAAGTTCTAGTTTAACTAGGCTCAAGTTCTACTAAGTTCTAGTTTAACTAGGCTCAAGTTCTACTAAGTTCTAGTTTAACTAGGCTCAAGTTCTACTAAGTTCTAGTAACAAGAGTCTAGTTCTAGTTTAACTGGGCTCAAATTTTAACGGGCTCGCTCGGATTGGACAGCTAAATACATGTGGAATGGGGCATTCGCTTTATAATACAGAGTTCTCAAGAGTTCTCACTAATATGCTTGAAACTCTTCATTCTTTACTGTCATCCAATGAATGAATGGGATTGTTAATTTATCATGGAACCAAAACCTTCATTTCATTATTGTGTTGTTTAATAAGGAGTATTGACAATGTAATTGGATTTAATCATTATTACAAAACGCTGGGTCTGTAACATGTTCCTGATATTCTTCATTACATCTCGGGCTGGGGAATTGGAGGGGGGGGGGGGACATGGATAGATCCAAACCTGGGCATTTTGTGGTCGAAAAGCGTGAGTTTATTTGTCGCTTTTAATAATAACTGTATTTCATGTGCCGTCCGTTTTCTTTAGAATATAATGTTTAATCAAAGAGTTGAGAATATTTTGAAACAATATGTGAGTGGTTGACCAAAAAGGGACCTGGAGGGATTGGAAACCGTTATTTTTTTTTTTTGAATTATTTAATCTGTGGTCTTTTAGCTTTGTTTTGGTCTAACCAGAATATTTTTAGGTGCCGTAGTGTTTTTTTATGATTTTTTTTGTGAGCCGAGGCCGAGCCGAAACTTGTTTCTACACGAAATTTCAAACGCGATTTACTCGAAATCAATTATTTTCCCTTGAGGTCCCTTTTTGGTCAACCACTCACATATGTTTTATTGTACTAATAATAGCTTCTGCCCGCGACTTCGTGTGCGTGGACTTCTAAACTAAGCTAAAATCCTAAATTATCTCACGGAAAACACAAAAACGGAAAAAAAAATTTGATGCAAATATTGCCTATGTGCTATTCCAGACTTTAATCTATCTCTGTGTTAAATTTCATCCAGATCGGTTCAGCCCTTCTGGCGTGATTTAGTAACAAACATCCTTTCAAATTTTTTATTTTATTTTAGTTAATAGACAATGAATTAATTGAATTATGCGAATAAAAGCGGACTTTCTCTTGTATCAAAACATTCTCAACTATTACCAAAACTTATTTGAACGTTTTGTAACTTGTCGTTTCCTCCGTGTTCCAGACGGCAGGGCGGCGGCATCGGGTTGTCGGGCGCGTCGTCGTCGTCGCGCATGAAGCGCACCTCCCTCGCGCCCGGCGCCGGCTCCGGCGACGAGTCCTTCGACGACGTCAACGACACCACCAACAGCGTCGAGTAACACACACACACCCCGCCACGTCACCACGTCGACACCGACCGTGCGTTACAGCTGTCGCGTCAAGTCGACCTGTAATTTGTAGGGCCGTGTCCTTACTAAGCAGTACGGTGTATCGCTATGATGTTTCATTTAGAACTTGCAATATATGTGCGTTAAGTCTTTTGGTTGTATGTGTCGTGCTGCTTAGTTTAACATCGTCTTGAAACAAGTCTGTTGTCGTCGACTTGTGACGTGCACGGCTTAGCGGTGACGTCATGAAATGCCCACGTAATCACTACATGTAATAGCGGATGTGAGGTAATGTGTTCTTTTAGGATTTTTATCTAATGTTCTTAACTGTCATCTGAATGCATGCATTTTTATATGAGCACAATAGCCCAACAGCTGACAGGCGTTGTCAGCCCAGCGGTGGACTGTTGCGGTGACCTGCTCGACGAGCGCGTAGCTTAGCTCGAGAGGTTGACTGGAATATTAGTAACATGCAACACATATTACTAATATTCACTTTTTTAATTAATAAAATAATGTCAAACGTGATTAACTTTCAGTTTAGTCGACAATTTGACCTTAGGCTAAGTAGTTATTTTTGAAAATTTATTGTTATTCCTTCTTTATTCTTTCTTCTTTGTAACATTATCGACGTACTTAATTACAGAAGAATACATTTCTTCATATTACGCTCTTACATGTAGGTATGTTCAACAATCGTATTTTTGTACAAAAAATGTTTGACGAAGGATTATGATATAAAACCATGATCACATCCAAATAATAATGTACATTAATTTTGCAAACTTACGATTGTGTAGCTGTGGCCTATAAGTCAATGTAAATCGAGTTAATGTATGGATATAGCGAACAGCTGAGAACGCATAGGCTTTTGTATCTATTATACGTTTTCTTTCATTGTATAATAAATTATATATGTACGTGAAATTTTATTGTCATTATGAAATATTTTGAGTACATATTTTTTTTTCAGTTTTAGGTGTATGAATCTGTACGCTAATTTATACGACGATTATATTTTATAAATGCATGAAAAATTCTAAACATAACGCGCTGTAACCTGTACCGGCCGGCCTATGGCGCACAGTACGTAGAACAGTTGCTATTGGTGTACACGTTCGTACGTCTAGAACACTACTGAATAACGCGGGTGCTCAATTTACACTAAAATAAATTGCATTTAAACAGTCGAATCTCTGAAAAACAATAGCAATTGGTGATAAACCCCATCCCAGTATTAAACTATACATTCCTAACAATCGAGATTTTCACTTTGCCCAGACAAAGTCGGACGGGTAGATTGTTAAATTACTCATTGGGTGATATTTCTAATGAAATTTTTTTAAAGTATTATTAAAATGTGGCAAAATATTACTTATACTGTTTGAAGATTGCATTTAAATCGCGACTGAGTAATCAAGACTGTTGTTGCGATAATTGACTCCCCTCCATTATCAATTGTACCGTTTGCTGAGATCTATCAACCACGTTGTGCACTGAGCATGCTCAATACAAACTGAGCTCAATTTTATGTTTACTTTATAAATTATTTTTTACGACGATTGACTCTTGTTTCACTCAGTTTGTTGGGCTTGCTCTGTTCGCGTCACTTTCATCTATACAATGTAAATATAATCAGTGTAAGTCACTGAGCGCTTAGTTGCCATACAAATTTTAATGATAGTTGATAAGTAAACATGTGAGCTTTTGATGTGATGAGGTGCGACGGCGCGCTCGGCTAACACGCTCAACCATATCGCTTGCAATCGGCTCGGTTTTTGGAAATAATACTGAGCAAAATATACAAACGCTATCATCAGTCAATATTTATAGCTTTGCAAACATTCTTGCTAGAAATTCTGAGCCGTATCGAGTTGCACACTTTTTCTTCGTTGTTTTATGCAAAACGCGAGCCGCCGTCACATCTTATATAAGTGTTTAACAATAAAGTCCCTTACCATCTCCGTAACATCTTGAATGTAAATACACCTGGCCAGGTGGTGTCTTGTAAATTGTTTACATTAAATACAAAACGGTATTATTTGTGTCTGCAGGCGAGGGTTTGCGCTAGAACGGCTTGCTCTTATAGACTTAGGTAAGACTCGTAGTAATAAATTGTGGCCTTAAGTTTTCTTTATTATCGACTTAATACGTAAAATGGATTGGAATTAGTCTCTTGTAACAGAGGCCTAACTTGTATCGTGCGAGCATTTTATCATTATTTACCAGAGTCTTCATGACCACTTTTTTTTATTCATTATTATAGTTTTCCGAATAATAATATAAAATTTAAATGTAAGTAAACATTGAAGCATAAACTTATTTTACATAAATATTATATTTAATTATTAACAATATTGATAATTGTAAAATTGGCCATAGGTTGTAACAAGTTATCAGTTGGCATGCCAATTAAACAATTTTTCATGATTTTTATATCATTTGTTTTATTTTAATCTCTTTGAAATCAATCAAAATCCTACTCAATCCTTAGCTACCTTCTTGACATTAATTTATTAAGGGCCCACGTCAGAAAATCGGTGATTTTTTGTCGGAGAGAAATGAAACGTACTGATGCACGAGTGAGTACAAATGCAACGTACACTTGCTACAAAAAGTCTGTCCGACGAAACTGAAATGATCGTCTGATCCGAATAATCGGTCCTACTAGTCTGATGTGGGCTGAGGCATAGACTACTACTATATTAACTGAGAGGCTGAGGCCCTAACACACAGCACACTTCTGATGAATGGCTGAAGCCGTTCTCCTATCTAAGTCAGTTTTTATAAAACTTTTGGCACTTGAGAGCAGTCTCAGTTTCAAAATATTTAAAATAATATCGTTTGTCTAATAATAATATACATGTTACCGGCAATCTGTATAATTCAGGTATTCTATACAATACCTAGGCAATGTATAAAATACCTGGGGCGTACAGGCAATGTATGAAACATTATAAATATTATTCTCTATTACATAGGTACTTTACCTAGGAAATGTATACAATTCCTAGGGATTGTATAGAGTACCTGTTGGTCCATCGGCAATGTGTAAATAAATAGAATTTTGGTATAATTATGTTACTGTAAATCATAGGTTTTACAAGTAAATCTTAGAATTGGTATTAGCCAAGGAACTGTAACCAACTTGGCTGTGAAATGGTTAGTCACAAACCTACCCCTTTTTTTGGTTCGGGTCTAAAATTCTTGCATAATTATAAATATCTTAGGGCTAATTTTTCAATCGTCAGATAACTCCTAACGGAGGGATAAATATGGCGATTTAACAGCTTTTGTATAGAACATATGTCATCAATATGTGGTTCATCTTAAGCGAGCGGAGCGAACTAAGACTTGGGGCACCCCGACTCGGACATCGCCATCCCCTTCGTGGTTATTTTTTTTAAACCACCCAGGTCTCCGTCGACCGGGACTTTCCTGCTCCTTTCCTGCTCTTTTATACACATTGCCGGTTGCGCTTTCGGTATTGTATAGAATACCTAGGCAAAGTATAAAATAAATATTTCATACATTACCTGTCCGTTTTAGGTATTCTATATATTGCCTAGGTATTGTATAGAATACCGGATTACACAGATTGCCGGTAACATACATACCAAATGCGTAATATCAAAATAATTTCTGCGTGTACCGAAATCATAGTTCCTGTCAATGTCATCAGGAGACGTATGTCAATGTCATTGTTATCATCTAATGTCAAAATCAACGCTCGAAAACAATGACAAAATGACAATGACATGACAGTTCGATCGCTGATTTCCAGTGAATTTCCGTGAAGGAAGTGATTTTTTCAAAATAGTGTTTATCATTACTCACCGCCATAATTATCTATAGAATAGTAAGACGGTTACCGGTTTACCTTCGCCTTCAACCTCAAGTTATTAGACACAATTATTCATTCAAAATGAGCGAAATAGACACATACTTTGACGCTGCCTTATCACTGGTAAAATCCGCTGGAAACCTTATAACTGAGCACGTAAATGGCTGCAAAATCTTCGAGAAGAAGTCCTGTGATATCGACCTTGTTACTGAAATAGATAAAAAGGTCGAAGATACACTCATTGGGGGTTTATCAAAACAGTTCCCCGATCACAAGTTTATTGGTGAAGAATCAGTCGCCGGAGGAGCCAAGTGCGAGCTGACTGACGCCCCGACGTGGATCATTGACCCAGTAGATGGAACACTCAACTTCGTGCACGGGTTCCCTCACAGCTGCATATCAGTGGGTCTTGCGATAAACAAGGAGTGTGTTGCTGGTATTATTTACAATCCAATCTTGCAGCAATTGTTTACCGCCAAGAAGGGGCAGGGTGCTTTCCTAAATGACAAAAAAATACATGTGTCAGATTGTACTGAGCTGCGCAATGCATTAGTTGCATTTGAAGTTGGTACAAGCAGAGATGAAGAAAGATGTAAAGTAGTATTCGAGAACTACAAGCGTATTGTGAGCAAAGGGCACGGCCTGCGGGCATTAGGCTCTGCTGCCTTGAACATGTCAATGGTAGCAATGGGTGGAGCTGATGCCAATTTTGAGTTTGGAATCCATGCTTGGGATATTGCTGCTGGAGATATTTTGGTGAGAGAAGCTGGTGGAGTCTGCATAGACCCTAGTGGCAAGCCTCTGGATTTATTATCCCGCAGAGTTCTGTGTACCAGCACTCCTCAGCTGGCTAAGGAGTTGGTTGAGACCTTGGTACAGATCTATCCAGAGAGGGATTAAGTACCTAATTTCAATATTTTATATTTATGTATGTATAATTGTGTATCAATGTTTTGAAATCTGCCAAAAATATTATGCACCTTTATTATCCTTTGTGATGTGTTTTTAAAATTATATTGGCTGTCTTAATTAGCCAAATTACCTATCTTTAAAAGATTCTTAAAAAAATTTTGGATAATTGATGGGTATATTATATTATTTTTAAAATGGTTACATAGTTACTATGTAACAGAACTTCAATATAAAATTGGTCTCTCTACACAAACTTGTGTTACGATCTTTTCTAAAAGCTTTAAATGACGTTTAAATGTTCAGATACTGTTTTAATTGTACAAATCAGTTATTAACTTACTTATTTTGTTTTTTAGAAATCCATTATTTTTTATCAAGTCCTTTTTGTGATTTATTATTTTATTTGAGTATTTTACATATGGCTTACGGACCAAACCAAATATGTGAGAATATGATGTTACAAAATTGCCATATAAGTAACATTTATGTTGGTTCTATGGTGAATTGGTGATGGTATGTCATAGTAAGCTGTGATTATAAAATCATTCTCAGAAACTTTGACAGACATAATGCCTATCACTAACATAATCATTAATGTCAAAGCAAACAACAGTTTGCTTCAGTAATTTTCATTTATTAATTATAGATAATGAACTACAGTTGAACATTATGTGCAAGTATAATTGTATGCAATTTTCAACCTTATTTCCATTAAGCTTTAGTTCACTATCCAATAATCAATGAACACTACTTAAGCATATTGCTGGTCTCTATGTAAGCAATCGCTCTAATGGTAAGCCATTATAATACAGTGAATACAGGCTTTCATATTGATAAACAAGGATTGTTTTGTATTCAGAATATTATATTATCAAAGGTTATATGTTGTGATGGCCTACCAGTTGGGGCACCTCCCCTTCTCATACATGAGATTGTTGGTTCAAATCAGGGCAAGTACCAATGTGACTTTTTCAATCCATAATAATTTCTCAAGTGTGGTGATCAATGCTTGTTCCTTCTCTATATCAGAAGAGGCCTTTGCCCTGCATTGTGATAATAATAGGCTGATATTTCTATAAAGGTTAAATAAAGGACAATGTTGTAACAGTTACCAGTATTGTCTAATGATACTGATAATGCACTGGATATGAATTGAGTACTTAATATTAGGTGAATAAGATCTATTAGGTATGTGATTTCCAAAGAACTATGTTTAAGGCATGACAAAAATATTATAATGTAAAGAAAACAAATTAATATATTGTTAAAATAATTTATTCACAATGTTTTATTTAATCAAGATATTAGTCAACGTTAAAGTAATAAGTAATAAAATTTACAATTACTAACTTATTAACAAGTAATCTTGTAAGTGAATGCTGTGAAATTAAAACAATGTACCTACTTAATTATACCTACATATTGTTTGTTTTGTACATTAGTCCTTGTATACTATATTTATGGTTGATCTATTATATGTCTAACTTTACATAGAACATTTTGAGAAAAAAAATAATTATACAAGAAAAGTAGTAGGTGTATCAAAGCAGGTGCAAAAATACTGAAACAGCTAAAAATACAATATTTTTCATTTTATATCACGAAAAATTTCGCCATCATTAAATGGCGGGCAATTTTATTACTTAATTAGTTTTTTAGTGAGATATTTTACTTACTTAAGTATATTTCCAACTTTAATAAATACTCGATTACATAGCTATAAAATCAATAAAAATAATATTTACGTTTAAATTCAAACAGTCTTTAGTCGTAAATCGTAATAGGAGTTTGTCAGTCATTATTGTCAGTTCTGTAATATAATCTAACTTTGTCACGAAGAGATCTGGTGTAAAAATATCGTTGTCTTATTAAACGCTAGTTCATTTAATACCTACCCATGTAAGTCGATGTTATGTAATAAATAAAATTATATTTGGTCTTAGTCATTTGTCGTCATTTTTAGTCCATTTGGTCAGAAATTTAGTCAGTTAGTCCGTTATGTCATATCATGTCAGTATTTTGGGTCAATTTACAGGTGGTTACGAGTATTTCACCTACAACTCGCAAAAGTGTATTGTCTTTCATATCGTTTGATTAAAATTGTCCTCAGTCCAGTCAGTCTGTCTTCAGTCTCCAGCGATAGCGCCATAATCACTTCATAATGTGCCATTGTCGTGGATTCCTTCCGTGTTTGTTATTACACGTCTCCTATTATGATAACAGGTAACAGGATATCGAGTTATTGTCACAGTAAGTACCTACCTACAATAATTAGTCCAGTCATTATTACGTCATATTACATCAGATATACTATCTCCATTACTGGGTCAGATTAGTCGTTGTCAATGTTCATAAACTCCATAACATAGAAAAATAACGGTACCGGGTAAATGCGGGATACTTTAACCTTGTACCTATGGAAACTTTGACCCAAAACGGAAATATACGTTTGAGAAGAACTTCCTGCCTCTTGAATAAGAATAAACCATCGTATTCAATGAATTATTTTCTTATTCTAATTTTATTACTATTTCTGTAATTACCTATTCAAAAGATGAGACGTTCAAACGTTTTTCCGTTTTGGGCCAAAGTTTCCCTACAGGGGTAAAGTAACCCGCAATTACGGTAGGTACCTAGTTATTGTGTTAAATCGGTGAAATGAATGCTTTTTTTTTGTAAATGGCTAATAGTCTAAATTGCTTATTTATCGTGAAATAACGAAACTTATTAAAGTTAGCATTTAAATAACGACAGCGTTGTAACGTTATTTTACTAATGTTAAATTAAACGAAGTATGATTTTGTATTTTCTATGTTACCAGTAAAGTAGACATGGGCATATTACTATGTCTATATAACGTCAAGTCTTTTGTTACGTAAGTGAGAGGTAAGTCAGTCAGTCAGTCAGTCACTTCAATTAATTGTCCGTTAATTTAGTCGTCAATAATCAAACTATGTTTTAGTCAGTCTAAAGGTCAGTTAGTCTAAGTAGTCAGTACCTACATAAGTGTTATCGTATTTAGTCATTTCTGTTAGTCAGTTTTCCTGGTTTGTATCATGTCAATTTCGCAGATATGTAGGGTAAGTCAGTCAAGTCGCGTTACAAAAATAATATTTATTTTAGTCATATATGAGTCAATCAACGTTCTGTAGTAGTAAGTAATTGTCGTAATATTAGTCAAGGTCAAAATCAGTCTAGTCATTCCATCTACATCGACAAAGTCAATTTTTAGTCAGTCGCTTTTTGTCCTTTTTGTTGTCATGTCAAGTCATTCAATAGGTCGCCATCACTGCTACTCCTAAGCAAATCATACTACCTACTTTTTATAAATATTACCAGAATCTGAAACTTTACGCTTGACCTTCGATTTCCAAACAAATTTTAAGGCCATTGTTTTTCAAATAAATAATTCACTAACTACCTATAATATCCTTATAATTAATTAACTAATTTGTTTGGAGTCAATGCAAGATTTCCCCTAAGCCTGGATATACGTCAATGCTTTCCAAATCCTGGTCTTCGTCTTCTAAAGCTGTTGAAAACGATCGGCGTGGGTATTTCCTTCAAAGCGTAAGGGTCTGTTTGTATGGCTGGCATCTTGTGCTGTTCAGGTAGATCCAAGTTCTCCTCGTAGACTGCCCATTGCGATGGACTGCAAAAGAAGATATGGTTATAAGTCTTATGAAGAGTATAAAACATTTTGATAATCGCTAAATTCTTTTGCTGTTGTTTGAAATCAGAGCTTTAAAAAATTGCTGTTATTAAAGAAAAATATATCTGTATGGGTTCCGACTTTGGTCCGGACCCTTAAAAAATCCATAAGACTTCGTTTCAAATTGCATTTATGTAAAGAAGTTAATTGGGTAACTCTTAATCGGATTCAAACTGATTCAAGCGCTGTCATTAGGGTTAAAACATTTTTTATTGCATAAGACATGAAACTGTAAACTGAAGTCTAAATAATACCAGTAGATGTTAATATGACGAGTGGTAACACTACTAACATTCTATAAGTTGGAAAAGGGCAGATGATGAACTTACCTATTCTCACTGGGTATGACTTGGAAAGCCACAGATGGAGTCTTAGCTGGACTCGAAGGCTTCACCCTGTTTCTTTGCCGACTCTCACCCTTGGCATTTACTTCTATATCATCTAAAGACGCCATCTTATCAATGGAGGATCTTTCTTCTATATTGACCTCGTGATTACCAGAATAGTTATAATTATCTGCAATAGCAACTCTCTTTTCGTCTTTATTTGTCGGTTTTGGAGTACTTTTGTCAGAGTCAGAGTATTTGTGAAGAACATTTCTAATGTAATAGTATTTGTTTGTCTGTATGGGCATTTCGTCATTGCGTCTTGTCGGTCTTTGTAAGTAAGGTTTAGTCGCAGTCTCGTACACGTAAAATGTCGATAGTTTCATGTTCTTGTTTTCATTTTCATTTGCGTCAAAAGTCGAGAAGTCTTTGCTCACAGTGTCAGCTTTATGTCTTTCAGATACTTCTTTGTCAGTCATGTCTTTTTTAGTCTCACTTTTGTCAGTTACGTCTTTTAAAGTCTTGTTTTTGTCAGTAGTCATTTTCTTTTCAGTATGTGGTTCACCTTTGTAAGTCCCTACGTATCCAAAGGTTACTAGTTTATACAAGTCAGTCGTGGTCTCAGTTTTGTCAGTCACTTTGTTTGTTTGGGTTACAGTCTCGTCATTAGACCTAGCTGATGATGGGTAGCTGTATTTAGTCGTATGAGTAGGTCGGTTGTATCTGTAATTGGACGGTGTTTCGTCTTGTCTGTTATAATAGTATGGTTTGTTTGGTCGTCTGTAAGTGTCATCGTAAGTCTGATAAGTCACTTTAACCACGTCTCTGTCAGTCATAGGTCGTCCAGTAGTATGTCTTCTAGTCGTTTGTCGCCAAGACTCAGTTGGTCTCGGTACGTAGTTAATCAAGTAAGTGTATTTGTCAACGTTCTCTGTCACTGTAATTACTGGTCTGTTATTAGGTCTGTTATTTGGTCTGTTATATTGAGGTCTTTTATGTGCAACGTTGTTTATAACAACGGACTGCACTTGATGAGTGTCTTCGTCATCTTCATAGTCGTATTCGTCATACTTGTTCGATGGTCTACGTCTAGAGTCGGGTTTAATGTCGTCAAATCGTCGGCTTTTGTTTTTGAAGTCAAGTTTGTCATCAATCTGTACGTCGCGTCTAGTCACGGTGGGTTTAGTCGTCATGTTAGGTTTAGCAGTCGTGCTAGTCATGTCTTTAGTCAAAGTCAGGTTAAGTTCGTCACTGTCACTGTCTTTTATTACTTTAGTCACGTTATGTTTGTCAGTCGGGTTTTCTTTCGTCAAACTTTCAATGGTCATATTTTTTATAGAACTAGGATTAGCAGTAGGTTTTTTTTTATTAGGTTTTATTGCACCTTTCGGTACAGTTTTTTTTGTCGTTGTAGGTTTGAATGTTGTTGTCGGTTTTTTAGTTAGTCTTGGAGTAGTTTCTTCATTTTTGCGTATATTATTGTCAGATTCCGAGTCAATTTCAATCCAGGGTGATAGGTCAAAGTTGTTTAGTAGTCCGTTCTGGCAAGATATCCTATCATTGTCAGGGTTATCAGTTGAGAGAAACACGAAGGGCTGGACTGTGTCGATGCTGTCTAAAGTACGGCAGAGAACTTGTGCGAGGGAGATTCTACGTATTTGTTGAATTTGTGCTGGTGTGAATGATGAGTCGAAGCCTCCATTTTCGTACCTGAAATTGATAATAGATTTAGAAAAAAATCTAAAAACAGTTCTTGTAGGTATTAACCAGGTTTCTATTATGTCCGACTTACCAGAAACGATCTCCCTTTCTGAGGTTGGTGAACTGCTGTGCTATGATACAAGCGAAGGTTGGTCCTACTAGACCACCCACAACAGGCCGCTCCGCCATACCCGCCGTGAACAGATCTATGTCATCTACGTGCCTGGAAAATTACAAGATTCTTTGTAAGAAACTGTAGAAATGGTTTTGCCTTATTATTTATATGTAGTCAGGTAATATTAAGGATGAACAATTGATTTCAAAACTTTATTTACTTACTGTTTTCATTCTGGAATGTATACATATGAAAAAGCTACCTACCTATAAAGCTCCTTTATCTTCCTCGCAGCTCTAGCTGGCATCACCCTAAGCAGATCCTCAAAATCTTCAATAGCTGACAGTCCACACGGTTCCCTCCACGATGTATACGGAGGGACTCCATGGTCCCTCCCCCTCTGGATGTTGATAGCTGCCAAGTCCATCCCGAAGTCAAAGTGAGGAGTTTGGAAGAGATGGTTGGTGAGTTCTCCCGTGATGAACTCATCTCGTTTCTGGATGGGCTGGTTCAACATGCCTAAGAGTAGACGGTCTACTGCTCCGATGGACCAGATGTTGGAAGGATTGGTCAACTCGTTGTGAAGGGATACATCTGAAAGATTAGATGTAAGAATTAATTAGTTATACGTGTATTTGGTTTGGTGAGAGTCCTATCGAATTTAAAGTAAGTAAGTGAAGTATATTCATAAATAGGTAGGTATATACATTTTTGGAAATTCTGGCTCCTCTACAGGTATGAATGGGCAGGTACTTACTATTACTCATGGGTCGATGGAACCTGTCGAACCGCACCATGGAAGACTGCACCAGGCTATGACCGAACCTAAAGGCTGCTGAGCCGAACGCGCTAGCTGGACTTGGATTAATCTTTGGATCATAACCCTTATAGAAGCCCTTCTTTTGCAGCTCCAGCTCGAATCGGCGAATTACTTCAGAACCTGGTAACGTAAAGCATAATTAAGCAGATTTTTGGCAAGATCTACTAAGAACATATGAGTAATGGGAGAAATACCTATTATCTAAATCTAATACAGATAAGCAGCAATATTGGATTTACTAGAGAAAATATTTTCAAGTATATTCAAATAAGCCATGTTCATATTTCAGAAGTTCTTCAAAGGTCAACTATTCTTCCAAATAACGTTTAAACGTCTTAATTTTTTTTGCTACTATAGCTTACCCAACACAATAGGCAGGAACTCCCTGTACGTGATATGCTGTATCATGGCTCCCACTATCTTGCGCGTTTCCTGGTAGATCTTCTCATCGCTCCAGTGCGGGTTCAGATGTGTTAGTTCTTGTGCCATTCTAACAAAAAAAAAAAACAAGTCTGAGTCTATTCTGTCTCTAGTTGCAGACCAAATGGACGTACTTTAAAAAAAAATGGAGAAGCCTCTATTTAGTGGTCGTTAACTGCCTCATTGATGCCCATTGATACCATCTGTTTTAATATCTGGTATAATGGTACAGCAGCGTAAATGCCTCCTCACCTGTTATGCTGCCTCAGCCACACGATATGAGCGGCCACCAGCCCCGGATGCTCGTTGACCCTGGCGTCTCCTGACTTAAAGCAGTCGGTAGATACTGCTCCCTTGCGACAAAGCTCGTCTTTTCGCTCCGGCGGTAAAACCGGACGGCGCTGTTGTACTCGACCGTATTGGAGCATACCTGTGGGAATGAGAGGGTAATAATTAAGGATTAAGATTTTTTATTCTGATTTTTTCCGTAATGTTCTGGGCGAAGTACCTAAGTCGAAAAATTGTTTTATTATCGTTTGGCCATTTTCAAATTGTATCCAACTCCAAAACTCACCATTCCTAAACATCCTCAGCTTATCGGACTTGGTAGCCGAGCTTCCGTACAGCGGTGACCCATCAATGTACGCCGACACCTGGTTGAGCTGCTCCCGCCAGCCAAGCGCACAGTCATCACGAGGAGCCGGCGAAGATCGAACGAAGTCCAGACACCGCACACCACGAGGACCGTAGAACGGATCTGATTCTGGCACTGGGATGGGGAAGCATTCAGGATGCTGTGGAATATAGAGATTTGTTACCAAAATGTGATCACTACATACACATAAACCATGCAATTTCTTTTCTGTTTGCCAAAAGCAAAATACTTCAAACAAGACTCACCATAAACTCTTGAGGAACGAAATCCTGCCCACCATCCTTGCAGCACCTCGGCACTGATCCATTGAATCCCCTAGACTGCGAAGAAGACGTCACATCATGGTCCAAGAACTGCCCCCACTGCATCAACAGATGCGTCACTCCGATGGTCTCAGCATTTCTGTCTTCATGTATAGTGGAACTGATCTCTCTTGCTGAAGGGAGCTTGGATCCGAATATGGATCTTCTCGCAGCCTGGATTCCGTCGGAGTAGGAAGGTGAGAGGAACCGCTGGACTGGGGTCATGGTTGCTCCCCAGCGGGGACGGTTGAAGTTGTTGCAGGTACCATCATGTGTGCGGTATCTGAGGATACATAGCAATTTACTTTTTCATATCTTAATGTTAGGGATAACTTTATCATCTTTGTTTGAGTCAAAGGATCTATACCTTTTAGAAGCGGGAGGACACTTCGGCGCACCTCGAAGAGGACAGTTCTTCATGAGAGGCGACTGCCTCATCATGCTTGCTGTCGGGAACTGCGTCTCCTCCGTGCGACCTTCCAGACCCGAGCCATTGCCACCGCTGTAATAAGCGAAAGATGTTGTAATTTTACTTACTTTTATAAATGCAAAAGTTTGGATGAATAAATATTTGTTACTCAATAACGCCAGAACGGCTGGACAGATCTGGATGAAATTTTGCTCAGAAATAGATTAGAGGCTGGTATAGCATATAGGTTATCGTACCGTTCCCTTGGGAAAATATATCAACTTTGATGCGGACGAAGTCGCGGGCAGAAGCTAGTAAAATATCTACTAAAAACGCGATCGATTTTTTTTCTAAATCTGACAAAATAAAACAAAATCAAAAATAATAATAATCTCTGCTTCCTGTCAGCAACAGCAGATAGGGGAACCAATAATCTGACCTTGACATATGACATGACCTTATGCAATCCGGTAACCGCTGCAGTGAACGGTCATAGAGGATATTATCATTATCAGCTCTAAATACAGACACATGATTGCATTTCGTCGTTTATTACCAAACAGTAGGAAACTACTGAACATCCTCATGATAATTATAATCCCGAGATTTTAGCATGTAAATAATATTCTCTCGACTGAATTTTGGTGACGACAGTCAATCTATGGAGACTAGACAAGTACCTACGCAGAAAACATTATAGGCTAAAAGAGTGTGCACAATAATAGGTGCACTTCTCTTTTCCTCATTCTCAGAGTCAAACAACCGGGCAGAGGCATGGGGCTGTCACACTACCAACACCAAACTCCGGACTGTAACTAAGAAATCCCTAACCCAATCACAATTTTTGCCCTTCCTGAGAACCGAACCCAGGATCTCACGCTCAGCAGTCGTGTTTCGACCACTGTCACTATGAGAAAGTGCAGGTCGTAACACATCACATAAAAGTCAAAGTCTAAATCAAATAATTTACGGCAATTAGACTATTGTTAAAAGGCAAAACATCAGATAGAGCTTTTTGGTAGATGTCACATGTTTTTGACTTTGACTTTGACTAACATTTCAGTTCCCTCTCAATATTTTCCTTTCGCTAGTCGGGCCCGTTACCACACGACTGAAGCCTCATTTAGACGATGCAAGAAATATGGTGCGATTTGACGTACATTGCGGGAACGCGCGGCTGTCATGTCAAAAGTGACTGATCATTGACGGAAATGTACCACAACTTGCACGATATTTCTCGCACCGTCTAAATTAGCCTTAATATAATAATGATGGATTGACATTAACGTGATCAGTACTCCGCTATGTAATGCATTATATTAATGGGAGTCGCGTGCTGCGGTGAGATCGCAAGCCAATTAATTATCCCGCGCGGTGAACCACAGGCATTAACGCGTTGTATCAATATCTAATGAAACCTCAAACAGATTAATTAGCTCATGCTAATGATTGTAATGATAAGAATACACGCGAGGATCTTTGCCGACGCCTTCATGAGAATCTTCCCTTTAGAGTAGTTTAGAGAATGAGTGTGAATAGGTGGTTCTGCGCTGAAAGTTTATCAAAACCTTCTTCTTCTTCCTTCTTCTTGCACAAAGTAAATATAACAGTTAATAATTAGGTAAGTACTTTGTGTCGTTATACGCTTATTACGGAAACAAAAAAATGCAATTTAGGGCTGATTTTTACACGACAGATATTATTAGAAAAAATCAGATCATTCATACATTTATGTCTTTTTTCGTGATTTCAGGGTTGGTCCTATTATAAAAGTTGTTCATAATGATCGGTTGAAAGACTCCGGGTATACTGGATTTCACATTGTCAAGTATATTTTCTACACAATAGCTGACAAACTGTCTTCTTCACATAAGAGTTATCTGACAATTGACAAGTAGGCCGACTTGTTTAAAATGTTTAAAACATCTTTTTGATACTAAACTTTCAGTATCAAAAAGGTAGGCTAGATGATGATAATATCAGGTGAAGACATAAAAGATTGTCTAGATAGGTACACACAGCAAATTCGGGCAATATCGTTTATTTTTTTAAGCAACCACCAAAGATAGGCGCCCATTAATTTTACGCACATCAACATCAATTTGTTGGTGTGTCCTGCAAACCTATCTATTTTGCTGTGTGTACATATGTACAACATACTAATGAAAAAATATGAGAGCCTACTATAGACGAAAGAAGTACCTACATACTGCTTAAAATAAAAATAACCAATTAATTACTTAACAATAATCACCTAGATCCATAATTATTGCAAATTAATAAAAAAATGCAAAACCGAACCGGATCCAAAAACGGATTCAAAACGAATCGTGATGAGTAGTAGTTCAACTATCACAACAAAATGTACTTATTTTGCAACAAAACTCCTCTAGCAAAGGTCAATAATTATAAACGACTATTAATAAAGAATCTTAACACTAACAACTAAAGTCTATAACAGCTTGAAATGTTCCTTGTTTATATAAAAATATACTACTATTATAATAAGAGTCCCAAGGCTCAATATTAACATAAATTGTAAGCGTAAAGATTCAAGGGAAAGTGAATATGTATTATGTAAATGTTGTTTCGAAAATCAATGGAGTCGTCTGGAGAAAGTCATTCATAAAACTCTCACGTATATTTTGGGCATTATCGGTTTTAAATTGCCTGCTTCTTAGGTTATTGACTATTTCGATACAAATAAATTCATCCTACGCAATGATTTTAAATAAATTGTAATATTGCAAGTTGATGCAATCTTTGCTTTAGATTCCAAAGCTACTCTGCAAAGGCGGCTTATGAAAACCAGAGAGAACAAGATAACACGTTTCTTGTATGGGGTTCCTTTAATTTTTAACTTTATTTGACTTTTATTATTTGTTGTTATAGCGGCAATAAAAATACCTACATACTCTGTAAAATTTTCAACTCTCTACCTATTTAAGTTCATGAGATATAGCCTGCTGGCAGATGGACGGAGAGTGGAGGCTTAGTAGAACCCTAAAAAGTAAGAGTTAAAGAATTAGGGCTAGAACTAGGGTCTCAGGGCTGATTTTTTAATATTAGTCAGATAACTCTTATCCAAAGAATAAATATGACAGTTTGACATATTTTTTAAACAAAAGGTGTCAAACCGACATATTTATCCCTCCGTCAAGAGTTATCTGACGATTGAAAAATTAGCCCTTAACGAAATTCCTTGATAAGAATCTCCGTCAAGCGTGAAGTGAATTCTTAAATGAATTTGATTCAGTACCTATCCAAGATACATTGGACAGTTGTTTAAAATTTCCTCTCATATCCAGACAGTTCTTCAATGGTCACGTTCAAGGACATAAGTAATTAAATGAAGCAAATAAACAACATGCAACGTTACATGAGGGAAGCGAATGTTAATCATATTAATGAAGTGCAGCCAAGTGAATCAGGAAACAGTTTTTGCGTTTAATTACGAATGGAATTGTTTTTTAGATGCACATGAAAAAACAACGCATGGTTCAGTGTAATTATTAATATCACTCTTCCTTTACCGGCTGGTTTTCAAAGTCATGTGTATTGACTTTACTCACATGACAATCCTCATACATACCCTCTGTCTGGGAATAATTATTATTTATCGTGTGGGCAGTAAGGTCTTACGACCCCACACACCCTAGTGTCAGAGTTTCGTTAATGAAATGGTTGAAATGGTTTAATGAGATAGTAATAGGCTGGTATAAGTCCAGGTTGTTTTCAGTCACGATGTTTTCCTTCATCGATGTCAGTGATGTCCAAGATAAACTTTAGAAAGTACATATGAATAACCACTGGGCCATCACGACTGCTGCTATCTGGGATGGAGGGTTATTTATTTAAAACTTTATGCACATGTAAAAAAAATACACTGTACAAAGTCGGACTTAATGCCTTACGCATTTTCTACCAGTCTACCTTATGGTTATGTCGGACTCTTACTCTCTCAACTAAATCCTCACGGTTCCTCCTGCTACCATGCGTCGGAAGTTCGGTATTCGCTTGACACATGATCCAGGCCCAAGAGGCCCAAAATGACTAAACAACATCTAATCTATAGATACTAATAAAATAAAGCTAAAGAGTTTTTCTGCGTTGCGTGACGCGGGTTCAATTCTCGCAGGGAATAAATATTTGTATAGCCTACAGGTGATGGTTGTGTATGTTTGTAAAGTCAGGAGAAACTCTTTGTCTAAGGTTCACTTACATCCTTTCCAAACACAGTTACCAATTATCAAGCCCACACTACAATATCTTCATTACTTATCAAATTAACACCTTCTAATGCAGTAAAAGTGTGGTCATCGCACTTTTATACAAGTTTTTATTTAACAGCAATCAGTGTCACGTAAATAACACTTAACGATGGTCAATATTTAACATTTGCATTATGGAAATCTAGTAGCTGCTCTACTAGTTTGTCAACTTGTCTTCGTGAGGCATTTAAAAGTTAATCGTTTTCGGTTTCGCTGATGTCAAGAACGTTTATTTAATTTTCTTGAGTATGTAGTTGTTAATCAACTGCAAGCAAGTCTGGATGTCTGTAGAACTTATATTTTAATTTATGTCCAAAAACTTTTTTCCTGAATGCTATTGAGATTTTTTTACAATAAAAATAAAAACATCGTTTACATTGTCTTTTTTTATCATTGTAATTGATTGCTTATCTTTCAGTTCTCATTAAAATCTAAATAATTTATTTAATCGCTAATTTTGTAGTAGTACATAGTGAGTATTTGGTCTAGATACTTAAAAAAAAAAATCACTTACGTTCGAAGGTTTCGTAATCTCCAACGACAATTCCTGTTTTGTTTGAATTCGGAATGAAGCGGAGAGCTTTGTTCTCAGCCAGGAACCATTGAAAAGTTAACGATTTCTATATTATTATGTCATGTTTATTGACATAAAAATAAATAAAAAACGTTTTCATATAAAAAATTCCACATGTGCTGTTCGGTTCTCAATGTAATAATAAACCTTGATGTGTGACCTCGGGTGAAAGCGAAGCCGCTTTCGCTTGCTCACATAATAATTATAGATTTGTGTAGTGTACGAGTATCACTTGTTATGAAAGCGAGACGAGCGATTGTTTACGTACTCAATTATTGATTTATAGGGTTAGTTAGTTTGTTGGGAATTTTGTAGAAAGTGCGTTGTAGGGTAACATTTTTTTTTATTGGTATGTTATGCTTTTGCACGCTTATTTAAGTAATTGTTATTGAAACAAATTTTTATTTTTAAATTAAATTATTACCTAACTTTGGTTTAATGCTAGCAACGTCAAAAATAAGGATAATTATTTTATAAAAAAATACGATAAAATAAATAATAAGTACTAATCTAAAATTTTTAGGTAATTATAATTTTAAAGCTTTCATATTTATTTTACGTCTCTTGTATTATTTAACTATAACTGCTAAAAAAAATGGCCGCTTTTTTTTAATGATTTTTTAGGTAGGTACCTACTGGCTCTTCTCAAGTCATCTGATCTCCGATAGTTACAGATTCCATGACTGCCTGTGCCTAAATGAATAGAACAGTTTTAGGGTAGAGATCATATCATATTGCTGAGTGTTTTAACCTCTTTCACCATGAAAGCGATAAGAGCATGATCATTAGATCGCAAAAGTATTTTTTAGAGTGACTATTATACCTAATTTAGTTTCTTGCGGTTCTATAAAACCCTGGGAAAAATAGGAGAAAATAATTGATTCATCCATGTCTAATCTGTTATTCGTTTTTGTTTTTTCAAGTTTGCCATTTCTCTTGTGTCGTGGGTGCTTTTAGAAACATATAAACTCATATACATCGTAACATAAAAAAAAACCAAAGGTACAAAAAAATTGCATTACCGACCTGCATCTTCCGCGCCGCAGTCAAGTCCAGTCAGTCAATCCGAGTCAAGTCACGTCATTTCGTCACACTAGTCACTGTCACCGTCACGTCACTTGTCAGTCAATACCATCGTCTTCAGTCATAAAAAAAACACCGTCAAAACATTTATCTTGTCTTTAAGCTTACGTTCGAAAAAAAAAGAATGACTACAATTTGAATTTGGCGCGCGAGAATGTCAGTGCGCGTGGGGCCGCCATGGCGTCCGCGCGTAACTGTCGTGGGGGGAGGAACGCGCGCGCTCAAATACTACCACTACTACTCGCAAAATGTCGTAATTATAATTTTATAAGGTGCATGTTGACATTAGCAAAGTGCTACGGTACGATAAATAAACGATTTGATTTGGAACTGATCAATTCGTTTAAGGGGATCGATGTTCTTTCAATCGGGTTCGGATATCGATTTTTTGCATCAATACAGAAAAATTTCAATGCAATATCGAGTTATGAAATTGGTAATCGAGTTTTCCCGCGTGAATGATTACTAGAACTTTTTTTTTTTTGGTTATAACATTCTTGATAATATTTACGTTCTTTCCTCATAATGCAGGCAACAATTTAATTTATTATCTTGTAACAGCTACCTTCAAGAACCAGAAATAGATAATTTCAATTTGCCGGTACCTGAACATCCGGTGAGCATCCGGGTTAGACTGGAAGCCGACCCCAACATAGGAAAAAGCCTAGGCAGATGCACATTAATCATTTTCAAAGTCTTAAAATGAGACAGATAATAAAACAAATTATCTGCATTTGCATAAATACTTATGTAAATGCTTTTTGGTCAGTGTGAAGAAGTATCGAGAGGCAACATCTGGATGTTGTGAAAGCCAATAACCTGACTGCTTGAGGATGCTCAAGGCCAAGTGAAGTAGTCTGACTCGATGGGAAAGCAGCATCGAATGATGCCGAGAACACCGCGACAGGCTGCCATGTCGAGATGCAGACTTTTTCGCAGTTACATTAGAAGGAACTTCAATGCTCATTGTTTCATCGCAGAATATTATAGAAAGCACTTTCTTTGGTCTTCATATGTATAAACATTTTAAAGCTCTAGACGCTTTCATACGAGCCTATATTATCTCCTTATAGCATGCTCGTAACTATAATACAGTAGCTGAAATCGGCATGGGATAGAATTACTTCTTATTACTACTATTATAAAAGCAAAAGTTTGGATGGATGAATGTTTGTTACCCAATCACGCTAGAACGGTTGAACAGATGTGGATCAAATTCAGCACAGAGATAGGTTATAGTCTGGAAGAGTATACATAGACTACTTTTTATCCTGGAAAAATGTACGATTCTCCTGGGATAATATATCAACTTTGACGCGGACGAAGCAGAATATGATATATTTTAGAAAGCAATGTCGTTTAATTCACTTTTGAAGTAAATTGTATCTACTAGGGTCCGTGGGTGCTCATCATTTTAATCAAAGCTGTTCTTGAGTTGTTTTCTACATCAAAATATAAAATCGAAAGGTCATACTTTTACTCATCACGAAATATCGAAAACCGTTCTACCTATAAAGATGGGGAGGTAGACTATAGTTAGTAGATGTCCACTAAGAACGGATTTTCCAAAATTCACCCCCTAAGGGGATGAAACCAGGGGTTCGACATTTACACGGACGAAGTCGCGGGCAAAATCTAGTAGGGACATATAAAAGGATGTATAAACGCCATTTGATATTAAGCAAGGGAGTCAAGGCTTCAGGGCCAATCACTAAAAAGAGTCTGCAAATAATATTGCATTTGTAAGCTGTGTTCCTCTTACTAAGTGAATGGCCGTGTGTCGTGTCGTCTTAGCACAGCGGTAGATCCGCGTGACATTATGACCTTTACTGCTCTAGAGACGTGTAAAAGCGGATGATTATTGTCTTTCACATGTTGAAATTGACTGGGAATAAATCTATACTTACATTATAAAAGGTAAAGTTGTTTGCTTTTTTGTTTGGAGGTTATCTCAGGAAGTACTTGTCCGATTACTATAATTCTTTCAGTGATATAAAGCTACACTACTGCTGAGTTTGCAGGCTATATGTTTTATGAATTTGCGAACAGAAGTATGTAAGTAATTAATATAGATGTGTGGGATTCTCTCTTAGGTCTTGAAGATTTGGTTAAGTGAGTTGGAAGACTGCGGTGCCCAAATTCAAGTTAGTAATTATTGGCTTGATACAGGCTAATTAAAACTATAAGAGGACCATTTGTTTCTTTACCAAAAGCTATCAAGAGGTATTTTGATTGATTATAAGATTTTGTAATTTGTAGCACTTACCACCTATTGCAATATTTAAACTGTCTAATTCAAATTCGTATAATTGTTGAATTTAAGGTTTCTGGACAAATAATTATAAAATATTTTTAAAAAGTATAGTGTTTCTTGCCCATTCTTGTCAATACGTAACTAAGTTAACTTTTTTCCCTTATAAATGACGTTCAAAACTGTCTTTTAATTGAAATAACTGACTTGACTTAAACTGATTTCTCAAATGGCTCACTTTTAGGGAGATCCCCTTTAAGAGAAGAATGCTCCAAAATAAGTACTTAAATCATGAATTTGACTAAAACCACTTTCACTAACCTAACCTAACTTGACTACAGTCGTCGACTCATTCATAACACTCACATTTCATTGTCTCTCCTTCTACAGGTGTAATAAAAACTATACTGAATGACCTCATTCGAAACATCACGTCTGGTCTATGTAACCACAGTAAGTGCTTTTTTTTGTTGTCGTAAATCAATGGATGGCAGTGGGCTGTGACTGCGATGTTTCTAAACGAAGTTCTGCTGTGGGTTAATGTCAATTATGTGGTAGATCAGTGACGCTGACTGCGGCTTATCTGTGAGGTTACGCTACGTGCTTCAATCAGTCGGTATTGTACAGCCTTTCCATATTGAGAGGTAAGACCCCAAGCCGATTTCTGCGACTAATAGTTGGGAAATAATATTTCTTTAAATATTAGGGAACTAGTACTCTCCCTGCGACTTCGTTCGCGTAATTTTTCTTACGGATTCATCATTCATTCGTAATAAAATATAGCCTATAATACTTAGTGATGACGTAGCTTCCAATTTGCGAAAAGAATTTTCAAAATCGGTTCAGTAGATCCAGAGATTACCTCCTACAACATGGTCAGACTTAGCTCCTGAAGCTTAAACATTTATGAATTAATTAAATACCTATTTCTAAACTTTTAACTGTAAACAAAACCGGCCCTATTAAATAAAACCGACCGGCGACAGGTGACAGATGTCAAGTTTCATTGATTTCAGTTTCAGTCGTGAAAATGTGTCAATTTAATTTTATGTAAGTTGATCGTTAAATCGTTAATAGGTAATCTGCATTCGCCTGCATCGAACCTTACTTTGTTTATTTTATCTGTTGCATTGCAGTTACAAAAAAGAAATCTTCTGATTATTTATTTCCTCGCCAATCTAGTTTACTATAGCTTAGCGGTCCCTTATAATTAAGGGACCGCTTAGCTAGTAAACTATATTATTATATCTACACTTATATTACTATAATAGCTTCCCCAAAAGTACACCCATACTTATTAAGAAAATTACTAGATCCGTGTTACACTTGATCGATTTCTCACTTTAGTGTATGAAAGCTAATCTTTTACATTTTGATTGCAAATCACTTTTTATTGGCAATATAACGGAATGGTTTTGTTCTCTATTTGAAGACTTTAAACTTCAATAATAAATTGGTTAATTGCTTACTAGTTTTATTGTTATTAGCTACTGGCAATTAGAAATCGATGTGCTTCAGATTTGCTTAAATTAATGTCTGTCTAGCCTTTTCCCAACTATGTTGGGGTTGGCTTCCAGTCTACCCGGATGCAGCTGAATACCAGTATTTTACATGGAGCAACTGCCTATCTACGTTAGGAATACATAATACGATACCCCTGGGTAAAACTGGTAGTCAGACTTTTGGGCTTCTGACGCCCCGTAACGACTGTCAAAGGTCTGCCTATCCCTCGGAAACCGTAAATATATCTGGTACAAATAAAATCTATGTGCTATTCCAGACTATAATCTATCTCTACGCCAAATTTCACCCAAATCTGTTCAGCCGTTCTGGCGTGATTGAGCAACAAACATCCATCCATAAAAACTTTTGCATTTGTAATAGTAATAAAATTGTAATACGCATATTCATTAAAATGTTGATCGTAGGTAACCTGCATTTGCCTGCATAGAACCTAACATTGGTTTTATACCCGTGAGAACTTTAAGCCAATATACACCAGTTAATCATAACAGAATAGATATTTTAATATTTTTTTTTACAAAAACAGTTACAACGGCAAAAAACTCTGTTCAAATCTAAATGATTACTATCTTCGCAGACGCTATTTAAAACAGTAAAAGATTATTCTTTTACCAATAACAATAACATTATAACCGAAGTTTAGTAGGCACAAGGTTAGCAAAAAGTTAAAAACATAACACTACACTTCCGCGGTTGGCTAAAAAAGCCAGTTGCAACTGACCACTGGCTGTGGTTTCGATTTATTTCTTCGATAGTGTTACATCGATTACGGAACAGCTGTTTTTTTTATTATTGCAATTCATAATATTTGTATTATTATATTTCTACTAGCTTTCGCCCGCGACTTCGATCGCCCTATATCCAGGGTCTAGATTTTACACCAAGTTTCTGATTTCAGAAGCCCAATCTACACACATCAAAAAAGTCTAGGGATCAACATCCCTAACATTTGTTAGGGATGTTGATCCCTAGACTTTTTTGATGTGTATATATATATAAAAATGAATCCCTGTTTCCCTTGGTCACGGCATCACGCGTAAACGGCTGGACCGATTTCACTTTTTCTTTTTTTGTTGTGTTTGTTACTGTCAGGAGAAGGTTCTTATGAAAAAAAAAAAAAAAAGTCGGAAATGTCGGTCTCAAGGGTAGGGGTAGGGGTAGGGTAGGGGTAGGGTAGGGGTAGGGTAGGGGTAGGGTAGGGGTAGGGTAGGGGTAGGGTAGGGGTAGGGTAGGGGTAGGGTAGGGGTAGGGTAGGGGTAGGGTAGGGGTAGGGTAGGGGTAGGGTAGGGGTAGGGTAGGGGTAGGGTAGGGGTAGGGTAGGGGTAGGGTAGGGGTAGGGTAGGGGTAGGGTAGGGGTAGGGTAGGGGTAGGGTAGGGGTAGGGTAGGGGTAGGGTAGGGGTAGGGTAGGGGTAGGGTAGGGGTAGGGTAGGGGTAGGGTAGGGGTAGGGTAGGGGTAGGGTAGGGGTAGGGTAGGGGTAGGGTAGGGGTAGGGTAGGGGTAGGGTAGGGGTAGGGTAGGGGTAGGGTAGGGGTAGGGTAGGGGTAGGGTAGGGGTAGGGTAGGGTAGGGGTAGGGTAGGGGTAGGGTAGGGGTAGGGTAGGGGTAGGGTAGGGTAGGGGTAGGGTAGGGGTAGGGTAGGGGTAGGGTAGGGGTAGGGTAGGGGTAGGGTAGGGGTAGGGTAGGGGTAGGGTAGGGGTAGGGTAGGGGTAGGGTAGGGGTAGGGTAGGGGTAGGGTAGGGGTAGGGTAGGGGTAGGGTAGGGGTAGGGTAGGGGTAGGGTAGGGGTAGGGTAGGGGTAGGGTAGGGGTAGGGTAGGGGTAGGGTAGGGGTAGGGTAGGGGTAGGGTAGGGGTAGGGTAGGGGTAGGGTAGGGGTAGGGTAGGGGTAGGGTAGGGGTAGGGTAGGGGTAGGGTAGGGGTAGGGTAGGGGTAGGGTAGGGGTAGGGTAGGGGTAGGGTAGGGGTAGGGTAGGGGTAGGGTAGGGGTAGGGTAGGGGTAGGGTAGGGGTAGGGTAGGGGTAGGGTAGGGGTAGGGTAGGGGTAGGGTAGGGGTAGGGTAGGGGTAGGGTAGGGGTAGGGTAGGGGTAGGGTAGGGGTAGGGTAGGGGTAGGGTAGGGGTAGGGTAGGGGTAGGGTAGGGGTAGGGTAGGGGTAGGGTAGGGGTAGGGTAGGGGTAGGGTAGGGGTAGGGTAGGGGTAGGGTAGGGGTAGGGTAGGGGTAGGGTAGGGGTAGGGTAGGGGTAGGGTAGGGGTAGGGTAGAGGTAGGGTAGGGGTAGGGTAGGGGTAGGGTAGGGGTAGGGTAGGGGTAGGGTAGGGGTAGGGTAGGGGTAGGGTAGGGGTAGGGTAGGGGTAGGGTAGGGGTAGGGTAGGGGTAGGGTAGGGGTAGGGTAGGGGTAGGGTAGGGGTAGGGTAGAGGTAGGGGTCTCGGTAGGATAGGGGTAGGATACCACGCGAACGAAGTTGTGGCGGGTCAGCTAGTTCTAATTAAAAATCTAGTCGCAATATCATCTCAGCGACAATCAGAGGCGTTTTTCCAATCCAGACCACACCAGACCGTCTTACTAAGGGGTATCGTATTATCCAGTTACTCAGATAAGCAGTCGCTCCATGTAAAATACTGGTATTCAGCTGCATTCGGTTAGACTGGAAGTGGAAGCCAACCCCAACATAATTAAGAAAGGGCTGAGAGGCGTTTTTGTCAGATCGAGACTAAGATTACACTGTGATTGTTTTTAATAGTCAGTAGAATTCCCCCCATATATTGATAACCTCATGTACTTGCTGATCAACGTATCCCTAACAAGGATTCTGGTAATGTTTATTAAAATTAATTTACTACCGTAAAGAAGTAAGGTTCAGCAGCTCTGCAGCTAGCACCAATTCTTCCGGACTCCCCATACCTTATAGTTCAATGATATTTACTGTATACTGTATAGTTCAATGATATTAAACTTTTTATACCGGGAACTTTTCTATTTAACGAGCGAATAGTAAGGAAGTGTCATGCGACGTGCGCACGCGATTGATACGTAACTGATGCATTAAACGCAATTAATAATAAGGTTTCTATCTCTTTCTTTTATTAAGAGTTGGAGGGAGAGAGATATAATTTTCACTTTATTCTTTGTCATGTGTGGTATTGTATGCTTTGCAGTAGTAAATTATTGTTTTTGAGGAAGAAGTGCAACGGGTGTAAAAAAAAGACACTAAATGAATCTGAAAGTTATATATTCTTTTCACCATTGCGATATTTTTTTTTATTATGGATCATCTGGGAACCTTCTGAAATGTCGTGATGGCCTAGCGGTTAAGGCGCCCGCCTCTCATGCATGAGGTTGTGGGTTCGAATCCGGGCAAGTACCAATGTGACATTTTCAATTCATATGTACTTTCTAAAGTTTATCTTAGACATTACTGACATTATTCCGTGCCTCGGAAAGCATGTTAAGCCGTTGGTCCCGGCTGTCATACGTGGATCTTTGACAGTCGTTACGAGTCGTCAGAAGCCCGAAAGTCTGACAACCAGTCTTACCTAGGGGGATAGAGTCTGACAACCAGTCTTACTGCAAATACCACCTACATGCAAAGATTTAATTTTACATTGTTTTCATATACCTACCTATACTTACCTAGAAGCAACAATAATAATGTAACTAGGATTTTGTGAAAAACTTGTGTCCGTGGAGTTTCTTACTCGTTCTTCTCCATAGAGCCTAAGTAACCTACGTTTTGGAACGAGCAACCAACTTCAACTTTTTGACTAACCGACCGACTTCTTGACAATTCAAAAGTGTAGGTTTAATTAAAATAAATGCTTTGAGTTTACCTACTCAAATATCTATAGTAACTACAAAAACAGATAGGACATACCTACAGGACACCACAACAGATCATACAGACATGTAAATACATATATAGATAGATAGGTGCATAGGTAATACACAAACACACAAAACACACAAATCCGCACCGGAAGTGGTAACAGCCCGAGGCGCGATACACAGCGGAAGCGATATCCCCTAGTGCTGGGGCACTAGAAATATTGCAAATAGGTAGTTTGGGATAAAATTGGCGGTAACATGTAGGCATACCTTCCTTTATACAGGGTAATTGAAAATATACCCGGAACCTTAAAAGGGGTCATTGTACTCATCATTATGAACAACTTTTACTATGGGACCAAACTTGAAATCATGAAAAAGAAATCAGCTGTTTCATACATTATGATCGTGTTGTGTAGCATTTTAGTAGGGAACAGCAGATTTTTTTTTTCATGATTTCTAGTTTGGTCCCATAGTAAGAGTTGTTCATAATGATGAGTACAATGACCCCTTTTAAGGTTTCGGGTATATTTTCAATTACCCTGTATAATATTAAGGTAGATAATATGAATATAATTATTCTCATTTACACTTCATATTCTAAACTCATCAGCCGAATTATATTTTAGGTTAATATTTAGATAATTAGTAGGCTGTACTAGCTTTTGCCCGAGACTTCGTCCGCGTAAATGCCGGACCCCCGTTTCATTCCCTTAGGGGGTGAATTTTGAAAATCCTTTCTTAGCGGACGTCTACTAACTACTTATAATCTACCTCCCTGCCTATAGATACGTCACGGGTTGTTTGATATTTCGTGATGAGTGAATGAACCTTTAAATTTTATTAGAAGATAGATTGTAATTGTCTTATAGGAGCTCGTGCCTAAGTAATAACAGCCGCACGGGTCGATCCATCAGGTTATCAGGTTAAGCTACGCTTGCCGGGGTTGATCTGTCGATGGGTGACCATCTTTACACACCGAGACTCCTCCGTGCCTCGGAAAGCACGTTAAGCCGTTGGTCCCGGCTGTCATACGTGGATCTTTGACAGTCGTTACGAGTCGTCAGAAGCCCGAAAGTCTGACAACCAGTCTTACCTAGGGGGATAGAGTCTGACAACCAGTCTTACTGGGTAATACGATATATTACCCAGTTACTGGGTTGTGGAGGTCAGATAGGCAGTCGCTTCATGTAAAAAACTGGTATTCAGCTGCATCCGGTTAGACTGGAAGCCGACCCTAACATAGTTGGGAAAAGGCTAAGCAGATGATGATGACGCTGGGAACCTTCTGGTTACGGAGATATTGAACGTTAAAGTTTCAACTTTTTGAGAATTTTTTTTGACGAAAATCTTTTTTTTTGTATGTTATTAAACTGCATAAACTTTAATATTCCCACGAGCCCTGTACTTCATTGCGTTCTACCATAAACAGTGATTTTTCAAAACAAAACTAAGTCTTTTCCCAACAAGAAGTTTTGCTAAGTAGATGTTACTTATTTTGATGGGCAGTATACGTTGTTAGTAACTCTGTTTGTCTGTCTGTCTGTTACGCTTTTACGACTAAACCACTGAACCGATTTTGATGAAATTTGGTACAGGGTAAGTTTGAACCCCAAGATAGGACATACATAGTCTATTTTTTATTCAGCGATTTCGTCTGCGTCCGCGATAACCGACATTTACGTGGACGAAGTCGCGGGCAAAATCTAGTAGTACTTAAATAAATAGTCATTGAATGTCATCATCATTTCCGTGAACTATGCAACGTTGGAAATACCTGTGTAGGTACTATTGAGTAAAACAATTGATCGAATTGAGTAAACAGAAGCCGACGGTTGAGCAAAAAACGAAACAATGGACAGTAAACACCATTTAGCTATTTAATAGATCATGACCGTACCGTAAACTTTAATATAGAACGGAAACAATTTCAAAAAGTAAACATTTTTTATTAGAATTTCTGTTTCAAAAATCGAAAAGTACATATAAACACTATGAATGTTAAATCTCAAGTAGGGCAGCGCCGGGCACGCTGCAATCGCGGCGGTAAGACCCCTCTTTGAGGAGTGGCTGGAGAGGCGCTACGGCGCTCTCACCTTCCGCCTGACGCAGGTCCTCACCGTACACGGTTGTTTCAGGAGGTTCCTGTGTCGGATTGCACGGGAGGAAACGCCCGGGTGCCACCACTGAGTGAACCGCCCGGAGGACACGGTGGAGCATACGGTGCAGGTCAGCCCCGCTTGGGCAGAGCACCGCCGTGTCCTCACGGAGGCGTTAGGCGGCAGCGACCTCTCGCGTCCAGACCTGGTTCAGGCCATGCTCCGGGGCGAGAGGGAATGGGATGCAGTCACCTCCTTCTGCGAAGCAGTAATGCTAGCGAAGGAGGAGGCGGGCCGCGTGAGGGAGAGAACGACACCCTCCACCTCATGCCCCAGCCACCGCGGGAGACGCCCAGGGCGTCGGACGTCGCGAGGCGACATTCGGCCACCGTAGGCGCGGGCTTGCGGACGGCGAGTAATGGGTAGCTCGCCGTCCGATCAAGGACCATGCCCGGGTCGCCGGCGCGTTCTGTTCGCGCGCGCCTCAAAGAGCTGTCAGCACAGGGACGGGGCCCCAACAGGGGCCAAACGCCTGCCGGGGTTGCGGGACGTCTTAACAGGATACCGTGGCCCCGGAACGTAAAGGGCAACAGAAGGAAAAGGGTGGTTTTTTAGTCAGTAAAAGTCTGACAGACCCTTCCGCCCCACCCAGGGTGGAAGGACTCATTTAATGATTTTTACCACCTCAAAAAAAAAAGTAGGGCAGCGCGGGAGCAGCGTAAGATATTTATTGTGACTGATCCTGTATTTATCTTACTTCTTACTACTATTATAAATGCGAAAGTTTGGATGGATGGTTGTTTGTTATTTAATCACGCCAGTACGGCTAAACGGATCTGGATGAAATTTGGCACAGAGATAATTTATAAACTACCGTGGGATAACGTATCAACTTTGATGCAGACGAAGTCAGGGGCAGAGGCTAGTTAATCATAGTTGTTTTATTTTAACTCTTGTTTTCCCTGAAACATTTATAGTAATGTTGTCAATTGGTATTTTCTAGTAATATTTATATCTAAAGACTTTTAATATATTAGAATTGCATAGTATATCATTTAATTTCTAACACTGTTAAATTAATTGTGAGAAACTATAAAATATCTGAGAGACCTGCTAAGTAACCAAACATTAGACTGTAATAAATACTAAGTCATTAATTTATGTTAATGACTATCGCTTAAATAATGGTTTCTAAGAACTTAATAACGTTTGTCAGCAGTCAGTAATTCACAGCTTTTCATTATTTTCCAGTATTCTGCGTTTTGTCGTCACATCTGCGAGGTGAAAGTGTATTTCAATACCTTCAGTAATAATGCGAAAGTTGTGTGATCTCGGAAAATATTCGTATTGTGTTATATGCTTACATAAGTATACTTTGGCGACATTCCAACGCACCGATTCTTAAACTTTTCAGGCAACGGAACGCTCAACAAAGAATTTTTATTTTATGGAACTCCAAATTAAATGATTAAGATTAAAAGACACTGCAAAGAAATAAAATCTTAATTAGAAATATTTTCTCAGTGACATATTTCCATTCTTTACTTTCATTTTTAGTGAAGAATGGAACTGTTTCACTGTTTTATGAAAAACTAGGTTTTGTTCACGACTTCGTCCGCTTGGAAAGCAATTTATGTGGTCTATGGCGCATTTTTGAGGCTCGCTAGATAATCACAAACTATAGAGGTCTTCCCGTTGATCAAGAATTATTAAATTTGGCAAAAAGTAATGCTATGTAGCACAAGTAAAATAAGAAGTCCGAAAACCGTTAATTTTTAGTTACATCACAAATAATTACCTTTTGCGATTATAAACTTATTGTTTTGTATGTTGTGTTAAACATTGTTTGGTGGTAGGGACCCTTCGTGTGCTTCCTCTTTCCCATGGGGGTAGGCAGAAACCACAGAACGTCACCTGCTGCGATCCTTACATATTCCTTTCGCCCCATCCACGTTTATACATCTCGTCCTACAAGCACGCCGGTTACGAGAACTGCGCACCTGACATTTCCGAAGAACCTCACCAATGAGGCCTGGTAGATATTACTCTATATTGCAATTTTGACGATGATATCGTGTCAATTCAATTTAACTTTAAAGAAGGTAACTAAAAATCGGAACCGATCTTAGGCGTGCAAAATCGTAATTTCTTTTTACATAAGGTAACATTGCATCATACGCATTCATCTCCCTGCACGGCACTGCGTGTTAGGCTGCAATGTTCTCGGAACTGCACGATACGGCCCGTGATGCAAGAGATGATACTAACGACCGCATAGCACTGCATTGGATGCTAAAAATCTATTTCAGCCAGAAATAGGTTTTTATGTTGCTATTTTTCTGCTAGCTTATCAAGATTTAAATCGTCCATTTGTGTCCTTTTGTCCTTAGTGTGTCTGTCTGTCTGTTACCTCTTCACGCTTAAACCGCTGAATCGATTTTGATGAAATTTGGCATGGAGATAGTTTAAGATCCGAGGTAGGACATAGGATAGTTTTTATCCCGGAAATCACCCCCTACGGCGGTGAAAAGGGGGGTGGAAGTTTGTATGCAAGTACGATATAAACAAGTTCCACGCGGACGCAGTCGCGGGCAAAAGCTAGTATTATAAATGTGAAGGTAACTCTGTCTGTCTGTTCCGCTTTCACGACTAATCCACTGAACCAATTTTGATGAAATTTGGTATGGGGTAAGTTTGAACACCACGAAAGGACGTAGGCTACTTTTTATTCCGTGACTTCGACTGCGTCTGCGGGAAAAAGCTAGTCGTGCATAAATCAAACGAAAATTGGCAATACCTACTAAGTACAGATCATCGCATAAGCAATGTGTCTGGTATTTCAGATGACCATTAACATCAAGTGTGCCGTAGTGCTGTCTGCCATCCAATGTCATAAAAAAAAATAGTACGTAACCATTATTGGGCAGTCGGACATTTAACGATTTAAATCTTTACTATTTACTGAAATCACTGAAATGATTTTTTCAAATCATATGTACTTTCTAAAGTTTATCTTGGACATCACTGGCATCGGTGAAGGAAAACATCGTGAGGAAACCTGGACTTACTGTTCCATCCAAACCATGTCAGAAGCCCTTGAGGCGGTTTGGAAACTCTGACACTAGGGTGTGTGAGGTCGTAAGACCTTACTGCCCACACGATAAAGAAAGAAGACTGAAATCACCAACATATCCGAAAAGTCAATTCATCTCTGATCAGTTACCTAATCTAACTCTCACGTCAACCGCAGTGATTGGTTGTCGGAAATAGAAATAGTGCATAAAGAAATGTGATTGATAACAGACTTAAATTGACAACTCCGACTCACACTTAGCAGGTTTTTAGAACAGGTTTAGGTAAAATTTGCCAGCTGTACCTCAGTTGAAAATTTCACCTAAACCTGTTCAGCGGTTACGACGTTATTAACTGACAAAATATTTTCTTTGCTATTATACTGCCCTGCTAAGCCGAAAGGCGCTATCTCTGAGATACGCCCTTTTAGTTTTTTTTATACCATTCAATAGCTAGAATAATTTCGCATCTAATGGTATAAGCCAAATAGCGATATCTAATTTAAAACATTAAAATAAACCACTAAGAAATTTTTTTATATCTCAATTTTTCCTTAAATTCCGAAGAGATTTGGCGGCATGTCGTTTTTATGAAGCCAAATAGCCTTATACCGACATAGGCTAGAAACGCTTAAAAAATGTTAATCAAAAACCTAAGTAAATTTTTAAGCCAATAAGCGGTAAGTTCATGTTTCGAAAAAGTTCCGGAGTTAGCGCTTTTACGCTACGTAAATGTGGGTATTATTAGTTCGCTAAGGTTTGAGATACGGCTATACTTAAGTATTAGGTAATTAAAATTGACTTTAATATCTTTAGCAATAAGGATTACACTCACTTACATTTCACAATAGAGCGTGTCGTGACATGAAGATAAACATTAGTAACGATCATTTCTTAGTTTTGTTTGCGGAAGGAAGCAAATTCGTTTTATGGTGTGTTTAAAATAAGAATGTTAGGGTACCTCCTGAAGTGCTAGAAAGCCGAAATTTGGTATGTAAACAAAGTTTAGTTGGAAGTAGAAAGACTGCCTAGCAACTTACAAAAAGAACTGAAATCCCACAAAAAACATTTCATGTAAAATGTTGCCAAGACAACCACATAAGGTTTGCCCTGTGAAAAAGATATCAGATCTCATGTAGAGCCAAGCTTCTGAATCTACACGGCCTAACTCTACCGACTCTAACTTCACAAATTCTACATATCAGTAAAAATGTATGGCTTGGCTGTTTCGTTACTTACTTCAGAAACTAAATATTCGCATCACCTCCACGACGGTTTCGAAACGGCGAAGCCATACATTTTTACTGATATGTAGAATTTGTGAAGTTAGAGTCGGTAGAGTTAGGCCGTGTAGATTCAGAAGCTTGGCTCTACATGAGATCTGATATCTTTTTCACAGGGCAACCATGTGGTTGTCTTGGCAACATTTTACATGAAATGTTTTTTGTGGGATACAGTATTTCTAATTACGCAGAGATAAGCTTTTGTGTATTAATATCAAGGTAAGTTTTTTCTAGTTAATTCTAAACCCATTACGGCTAGCATTGTATGTACAAAGTTCTTAAAATTAGACAAGCTTCCATCCCCAACTAAAAAAACAGTACCAGCAGGAATATGTCAAACAAAAAAAACAATATTTTAAAATCTCTTTCCAGTTTAATACCTGCTAATAGAATGTCTTTTTGGCGGGGACTACCAACTTTTGATTAATTTTATTTCATAGAAAGCAAATAAATTGCTTTAACTTTTTTTTGTAATTTGCTGCTACATCTAATAAAGTTGTTAAAAAAATATTAAATGAAGTTTTATTACAAATTTATTCGGTATTTTCATCAAAAATGAAAAACACATCATTTTGTATAGAACTTTCTATGAGCAGAATAAGACTAAAAGCACTATCTCAATTTTTGAAGCCTTTATTTTTAATCAAAATAGCGGTATCTCACAAAATAGGTATAATGGTGCCATTTATGGATAATTTAGGTATGTCAGTTATATCTAGGGTCAAAAATACGTTTATATAAGTTTTAACAGTTTTAAAAATATTAGTTTTAACCCCCGTTTGAAGGTGGGAAAAATCCATTCACAAAAAGTCGTTTTTCTCAAAACTTACTCTGATTGAGTTAGCGCTTTTCGGCTTATCAGGGCAGTATAGTTTTGCTTCATTTGTTTTGTCGAAGTAAAACTAAGTGAGTGAACGTTAGAAGGTATGTCGTGTTGTTTTTTTATAGAATGCTTGTGTTATGATTAGGTTTCGTTAAGTGGAGAAAGCTTTGATCAAATGTCATTAGAACCTCTCCATTTTTGCTTAACGGCCTGGTAAAGTTTTTTTAAGATTTACTTTCATTAGCATAACATCACGCCTGTAATCCCCGAAGGGTTAGGCAAAGGTGTACCCATTAGCACACTCACATTTCGTCAGTTATGTTTAAGTCCCATGTTATAAGGGCGAGCCTATTGCCATCAACCGGGCACAAATCCAGACTCTGAGGATGCTACTGAGAAATTCCTGATGGGAAACCCAATAAGACTGCCCGACCTGGGAATCAAACCCAAGCTATTCATGCATAAACCTACATTCAAAATCCCAAACACAATACGAGAATTGTTATTAAATCAATTTCAATTCATAAAAACTTGTCAATACAAGTACCTTGTAAAGGCCAAGAAAACACGCAACATCATTATTTCCAATCAGGGTGAAATCTGGACGGATATGCGCATAATACATCCGTATGTCACACGCTATCTCAGAAACTTGTCTTACACGACTCGAGAAAGTTAGGTACCGAGTTCGAGATTGGAAATATAGTTGCATGCCCTTATGTGGGATAAGGAGATAGTAACTTGGAAATTATTTTAGGAATAAGTAATAGGCTTTTTCCTTTAATTGGTTATAGACTAAGAGCTCAAAGTCACTAGACCCATGTCATCTTAGCGTGGCTAAAATTTTAAGGTTAGATAGAGAAATACTAGGTACATTTGGAGGATCGGCTGAGCGTTTGGCTTTTGCTGGTTCGGTTCCTACGCGGGACAATTATTATTAGGCATTAAGTCCGCCTTTGTATTTTTTTGTTGCTTATAGTTTAAATAAATAAATAAATTATTTGTATGGCTTACAAGTAGTTGTTTCAGCAGTGGTTGTTTGTCTATATGAGTTTATGTTTTTAAATGCATCTACAGGAGAAATTCCCACTTATTTTATACTAAGGAAACGCTTCCCCACAGAAAACGGATTTCTAAAAAAGAAATATGCCGTTAAGATGATTACTTACGAACTTGGTTTTAGCTTCAATGAAATGTCTTGTAGAACATTTATAAATAAAAACCAGCTCATTTGAACGTCAGTGAGTCAGGTACCTTTCTACATGATAGGTCCTACTTGAAAAAAGACCCAGAATTGAAGCTAGACATATTCCTCTACCTATAATATGAACACCTCGATTAACATACATACCACGTTTCTGGCAAATAGATATTCTATTTAATTCTACTCTACTTTCAAAATTTCAGCCATGCTAAGTTGACGTAGACTAGCGAGTCTAAGATCTTGGACCATTAGTAAAAGTAGGTAAATTAAAAAGCTATTAGAAAGAAGTCGTATGATCCAACGTAGGTACTATACCGTTTCTGTTGTTGAATATAATGGAAAAAGAAAATTAAATATTACGTAACAAATGACATATTCTCAAGAGGTACTTTCAATATGATTTTTTTTGGGTTATCAAATCAAAGGATGCCAAACGGTACCCTGTTACGAAGACTCTGCTGTCTGTCTATCCATCTGTCTGTCCGTCCATCCGTTTGTCCGTCACAGGTCTGTTTGTATCTTTTAAACCGTAATAAGTACTTAGACACTTATTTTCACAGAATGTTTACTACTGATATAAAAATAAATAACAGAGGTCACCATAACCAAAAAATGTGTTTTTTTTGTATGTAGTGTCAAATATTGTACGTTGGCACGAAACTCTTCGTGTGATAGTTCGACTCACACTTATTTAAGAAAAGTCTGAATTCTAAAAGATTATTCATATTTATCAATTACATTTTCAACTACCTAGTTAACAGTTTTCTTCACAAATACTTTTACAGCGCCATTAAATACGACACCTATGTAAAGAAATAATGTACTTATTTACTATCCCATTAAAAAGCTACCTCTTGATGGTACTTTAAGAGCTATCCACAAGTCGGCGAAAGTCTGCATTCACAGATAATTTACCTCCAGCAATCAAGTGAGAGTTTCAGTAATATTACTTTCTATCTAATTTGTATGTTCCTCGGTAATAAAACTATGCACCGTTGCACTCTCGTATTCATTAGATCAGCGAATTTGTGAGGATGAGCGTGCATTTGCATCGTAATGACGAATTAATGGACGCGTAGCTCGTTGTGTACGTTGAAAGCTTTTATTTCGGTTAAAAAACTGCGGTGTACTGTCTGATTACTTTTGTCATTACTGTATATGCAAGTCAAAGTTGTGTTCAGAAAGGATGCATTTTAGTTCTGTAACAAAATGTGAAGCGTGGTTTAGTATTGTCAAAATAAATAAGCCTACAAAAATATCATTACAATTACTTCGAAAAATGACAGAAATTGAATTGAAATTGAAAATACCAGTACTTCCATAGATTGTCGTGTTACAACAAAGTACAAACTTAAAGATCAGCGTTTTTTCAATAACCTATAAAATAGGACAAAACTTTTAATGTGGGTTGGTTTCTTTTGATACAATTAACCTAATGTTAATGGATATAGTTGGTAACAGCAACTTTATAATGAAATACCAAATAATGTGTTTGACAGTAACAGTTGGTATACATATAAAAAAGTCCTAGAAGAATACGTTAGAACTAAGTACTAGCACCGAATGTCATAATTATATTTAATTCTGTTTTTATATGAAAATGTAAGTGGTCACAGAGACTGTCTAAACTTTTATTATTATTTTATATACATTTCTCAATATGTAAGTGAACTGTAATGTTTTTTTTTGAGAAATAAATGTCTTTAAACCGAACAGTCAGAATATTTACAGTGCTCGAGAAATTAAACACAAGAAAATAAAATAAAATTAAATTAAAAAAACTATTTATTTCATGCAAAAAGGTTCATTCTATTACATAAGATAGTGCTTAATCATTTACAGGTAAAATTATGTGCACTATCACTTTATTTTTTTAATTTAAGAGCACTTCAACATTAGATAACTTCAATAATATTTTCTCTTTCTAATTCACTTTTTTTGACATTCAAATTGACATGTTGATCACGAATAGGTTACGCTAGTATTTTGGGGTTCTGTAACAGAATGTTGCCAACGAGGCTTTATTACTAAGCCTGCGCTGTCCGTCTGTTTATCAGCGCGCTTTATCTAATGAACCGTATTAGGTAGAGAACTGAAATTTTGACAGCGTGTGTATTACTCGGGCCTCTATAACAACAAATAATTTAAATTAAAAAAATAAAATAAAAAGGATTCCCATACAAGAAACATGCTTATGAATGTAAATTAATGAAAATATTGAAAAGTGGTACAGAACTATTCGTAAGCGAGTTCAACTCGCTCTTGGCCCGTTTCTTACAGACCGAGAGCATATCCGTCCTCATAACCGCAGTACATTCATTTAGCATTATTTCTTAACAAAAAATGACTGTATATACAAAAAACGGGACAAAAACTCTTGGTATGTTACATAACCAACGACTAGTCGTAAGTCAATATATCATAGCGGCACGTAACTCGGAGTCATCGTCATCGTTCGTAATTAGTAAATATGTAATGAGCACTTTCGCTTGTAGAGAAAAGTGTGAACGGGCGAGGTACACTGAGTGCGCAGCATCTGTAGGTGTTGGCAATGTTTGGTAGGTGGCCTATACAGGGTGGTCCAGGTTAACGATGAAAGCCTGTTTTCATGGGCTTAAAATACCACCCATGTATGTTTTCCGAATTAATATAGTGTTTGGGAATAACCTGACATCTGATTTTTTTCCTGATTTTTTTACATGGCTTTGTCGGGTTTTTTATTTAAATAAATCATGATTGTATGATCCACGGCCGATAAAAAAAACCGCCTGTCTATCATCATCCAAAGTGACCAAAACGATTAAGATTATAAAGATAAAGATAAATTATTTGTCAAAACATGCGTTTACATACAAATTAAAGCACGCAAGATCCTAAAAATCTGAAGTCCGAACATGTTTTACCTGTCAAGGCGTAAAAATTTTTGGGGCAATTTCAATACGACTTTCCAAGTGCTTAGGTATTTGCCAGTTCTTATTTACGTATTAAAATTATATTTCAAAAACTTTATAAAAAAAAAATATTTATATTTTTTTGATTATTGTCCACATCATTTTTAATGTGATTATATAAATTTTCCTAATGTAGTATGCTTTTTCACAGTATTTTTGAGGAAAAATATATTTTCTCATTTTGTTTAGCTGGCCATCGTTGCGCGCAATCGTCGCAGGCGCCATTCAGAAAATATAATATTTAAGGACCAAATAAAGAACCAACGTTTTTACATAACAATAATTGCCAAAATTCCGCACCCGCTATACCAGAACCGCAAATGACACAGCGTCTACGTTTACGTTAAGTTTCCGATACCGGCGCGTACTATTGCGCAACGTTAACGCGTACGTGCGGGGACAGTCGCGTGGTCGCGTTATGATCCATTAGACATGACAGTTATGCTGATCTAATAGAAAACTGATTATGAAATATGATTCAATGACTATTATTACGACCGGTCGAGTATTTGGTGTAATTTTATTGATATGTTAATTTATATATTGCATAAGTAAGTAGGTAGGTACATCCCGGAGTTTAATTAGGTAGTAGATACCATTAACTAATAATTCCAGGATACAACTTCTCTAAAAACCACTTTATTTTAGCCCTGAAATCCCAATTAATTTTTAATTGACTGTATAATTAGATTTTAGTTGGTAAATAAGTGACGTCACAGTCTGCTATACCAACGCTAAATGTGAGGGAATCGTGTTTGAGAGCTCTAAAAAGTATGTCAATTAATTAGGTAATGACTACCGATCGTATAAACAAAAATTAGGTTCGAATACCTGAGTTTCCATCTGCCAAAATATCCGCCAAAATAGCCTTAATTTTCCTACGACAAGATTTCGACATCGACTGTCATCGACATTCAATATCAAAAATAGTGTGAATGACTGACTGCAGTTACTGATCGTTTGGCTGCTGCATTGCGTGTCGCGGGTTTTATTCCCGCACGGAACAAATATTTGTATGACCTAGAGATAGTTGTCACGGGTCTGGCTGTTAGTGTATGTAAAGTTTATATGTTTGTAAACACACCCACGATACAGGATAAATTCGTCAATACTCAATATCTTTATTGCTTTTCCATATAGAGAGGTGAAAGGAAAACTGTATCAAGCGACAATTTGGTCGTGTTATATTCAACCTTACTTTACAAACATAATAAGGTTGAGTGTATAACGAGACCAAATAAAACTAAACTAAATCATAAATGTGAAATAAATTCCATGCTGTTATACGACAGTAATATAACCATAGTTGATTGGTTAAGATCTCTAACTTATGAAGAAACAGAAAACATTCTAACATACTGGATTCCCACACACGTAAATATACACACACCTCACACACCCTCACCCCCCGCACAATCACATCCTCACTCACCCCTACACACACGCTCAACCCCCATACAATCACACCCTCACTCACCCCTACAGACACGCGTACACAAAACACACACCTATGCACGTATAAATACGTGCACTCCTGACACATCGAGAGCTGCTTAAATTCTTACTTTACTTTATTATTATTTAATTCTATTTCTTTCTTAATTTTTGTTTTTGGTTTTTTAGTTTCATAATTTTCATTGTTAAGATACGACTTAAGGGAAGAGTGAGACAGCTCCGACACAAGTACTATTGTAACTTACTGGAGCTGCCTCAGTTTATGTATGACATAATGTTTGAGATGAAATAAATAATTTTGTATTTTTTTTTTTTAGTTGTCGCTTGATACATTTTTATTTTCACCCTCTCGATATGTTTTCTTAGATGGTAGTTTATATAATTGAGATCATTATGGACCCTGTAGGGCACAGCAAAAGGGTAGGGTGGGGTTACTACAGTGGGGAAGCGTTTAAAAAAATACATCCCATGTGATTTAGTAATCGTTCAGATATTTTAACTAGTACCTCGTTAATATCTAACACTAACGATCCGTCAGTATGTATGTCATTCATTATGTATTACCCAACTGTGTCGCACATGGGAACTGGCTTTTTTAAATGCTGATATATATTGATGGAAATTCGTACGTTTTTAGTTTGTATGTGAGTTTTCCACGCCTTATATGGAATTTAGTTTGTGTTAGTACCTAACGTTGATTTGTTTGGTTTGATATTAATAAAATGGTGGATATAATGTTGTCTAGGTTGTAATGTTGTCTCGTAACCGGCGTGCTTGTATGACGAGATGTATGAACGTAGATGAGGCGAAAGGAGTATGTAAGCATCGTAGCAGGTGGCGTTCTGTAGTTTCTGCCTACCCCCATGGGAAAAAAGCGTGAGTTTATGTATGTAGGTTGACTTTTTTGTGGGTAAATTCTCATAGTTAGTAATAGTAGTATAGCTTACCAGACGATGAAGTCCCTATCATTACAATCGCCAATGGTGCCGATTCCCTTGTTTATAAACTACACTAAAATTAGAGAATTGGCATCTCTTACTATATAACATATAGCGAAAGAAAAGGACCGTGAAATTTTAAAACTAAGTTAGAGATGTCAAATTAGTTTTGCCTTGAACTTTTCCGTGTTTTTAATCAATGCGTTCTGACATGTCAACTAAAATTGCATGGAAGTTTCAGATTAACTAAAATTGACAGGACTAATTTATTTCCGCCCCACTCTTTTATTTGACAGAAAAAAGATAGAAATAGTCTAATTTTAGTTTGTGAACAGTGGAAACGGTAACATTATCCATTTACCTTTTTTTTTTGAGGTGGTAAAAATCATCAAATGAGTCCTTTCGCCCTGGGTGGGGTGCAAGGGACTGTCAGACTTTTACTGACTAAAAAACCACCCTGTTCCTTCTGTTGCCCTTTACGTTCCGGGGCCACGGTATCCTGTTAAGACGACCCGCAACCCCGGCAGGCGTTTGGCCCTGTTGGGGCCCCGTCCCTGTGCTGACAGCTCTTTGAGGCGCGCGTTAAACGGAACGCGCCGTCGACCCGGATCCATTTACCTATTATCAAAAAGACTGATTGACTGTCTGGCCTACGGAGCTTACCACAGACGTAAAATAAATCAAACAACCGAATTCGAAATTCAACATCCTACGCGACAGCTATACCTCTGTGAGAATTAGAAAATATCGATTCATTAATCGATGACACTTTTCCTATTGTAAGATATTAGCTGTAGCTTTTTATCGATATAGAAATCGGAAACTCTTGCGCTGAGGCAAAAACTTAACGCATTCAGCCTATATAAAAGAGTCACAGTATTGTGTTAAGATGCGTGCGCGCAACTGGGAGATTAGACAGAAAGCATCTTTGTTTCATTTCTACGGTCTATGGGAATTTGTGAAAAAGTTGTTTTTAAAAAACATTTGGCGTAAAATGTTGATCTCTCTTTATCGTGTGGGCAGTAAGGTCTTACGACCCCACACACCCTAGTGTCAGAGTTTCTAAACCGCCTCAAGGGCCTTTGACATGGTTTGAGTGGGACAGTAAGTCCAGGTTCAATGTTGATAGCAATTGAATTGTGCTAAGAGCCTAAGATTAAAGCTAATTGCCCTTGAGGCGGTTTAGAAACTCTGACACTAGGGTGTGTGGGTTCGTAAGACCTTACTGCCCACATGATAAAAGAAAAGAAAGAAGAAACTTATTACCAAGGAAGAAAATTAAACATCGTAAGAAAACCCGGACTTTTAATTAATAACATAATATCTGCACGCCTGTAATCCCCGAAGAGTTAGGCAGAGGTGTAGATACCCATTAGTTCACCCAGATTTCGCCAGTTATGTTTTAAGTAATAGGGGGCGAGCCTATTGCCATCAACCGGCCACAAATCCAGACACTGAGGCTGCTACTGAGAAATCCCTGATGAAAAAACCCAATAACACTTTGCCCGAACTGGGAATCGAACCCAAGACCTCATACTCAGCAGTCGCGTTTTGCGACAACTAGACCAAAAACGCAGTAAAAAAAAAGCAATATAAAACTTACAAGGATCAGATCATCAGCTTCTTCACAAGGTAAGATGAATGTCGTCAGTGAATGTACAGAATGCCTGTTTACTTAAAGATCATGATATTTATCTTATTCGACGACCGGTTAAAACTAGGTTTATATTTAAGTAGAACTTGTTATAAAAATGGCCGTTTTGGAAAAAAATCGCACCATCAAAGTAGGTGTAAGTTTGTAAAACAACGAAAATAGATTGCATCCAATGCAAGCAACTGAGACTGCAATACAATTTTTTTTTAAATTAATTAATTAGTAAGTAATGTGTTCTAGGATAAGTCACGATGTTTTTTTGGTCACAAAGTATGTAGCCTGTATGGAGTATCTTGCCCATTCTTCTCCATACGAAACTATATTTTGGAAGGGGTAAGTCAATTCTTTTATCTTTTTGATATGACGTTTTAGAAATAAATGGTAAGACTTTTTGTTATTGACTTTTGATATAATATGCTTTAATTTTCCCCTTTTCTTTAAAAATAGATTCAATTTTAGAAATATCTCGACTTATACCATACAAATATTTGTTCCATGCGTTAATCGAACTAGCGATACAGCGCAGCGGCCAATCGCTCAAACACTGTGCCAACCGAGTCAACAACAAAAACAAATGATTTTAATGATATATTCAGTGTTCGCATACATTCTATTCTAGTTTTGTTTAGTCAGAATCATAATTTACAAAGACACAATCTAATGTACTCTCTCCATTGTCTATTATAACAATGTGTTTAGAAAGCAGTGCATTATTTGATAAAAATATGATTCACGGTAAGAATTCAATTTATTATTGTGTTTGTTACGGGTAATAAATTATTATAATACCTTGTTCTTAATAGAGATGTAATTACTACATTCATTTTAATGACTATCAAATATGTTTTATCATGATTATTTTATGTATTTTTTAATTTTATGCTGGTTTTACTGAGTTTGGTTTTACAGTTTGTATTGTGTCAAAGTAATGTCTGAAGGTCAATATTGCTAATTAAAAGCGTAGAAAACCTAGCCGCAATCTCATCTCAGCGGCAATCGATGACAAAAAATGTACATTTTTTGCAATTGTTCTCAATAGTGGCAATCCAGATAGACAGGCACTTTTAGAAACGATCGCAATTTAGATTTTGGTTTAATTCGTTACAAAAAGTATTGAATACTATGTCATCACAACTCTTTATTTTATAACTTTAATCCATATTAAAATCCATACTAATAGTTATTATATTATAAATGCGAAAGTAACTTTGTATGTCTGTCTGTTACGCTTTCACGACTAAACCACTGAACCGATTTTAGTGAAATTTTGTACGAGATAAGTTTGAAACTCAAGGAAGGACACATTTCATTTTATTCCGCGATTTCGACCAATAAAATGTTATATGTAGGTAATTAATAGTAATATTACTATGTAAAATGTATAAGAAAAACAATTTATAAATAGGAGATCTTATAGCCCATTATGAAACTCAACATCGCAGCTGTCCAAGAAACAAGTGCCTAAAAATACTTCTTTCCTTATGTTACTTAGGTCCACGTCATCGAAGCCGCGTCCACAGCCAGCCACACATATTTATTATTACAAGCTTTTATTTAGCTTGCACTGTTCGTATGTAAGTAAGTATGTATGTATGTAAATAAGTTGTCCTTTCAAAATTTGCAAACCATTTTTCGACTATTTGTTGTTATCCGATTGAGCTGAAATTTTGCATACACCTTTAGTTCTGATGACAATATAATGTCCAACACTCAAAATTGTAATAATTTTTAAGCTAAGCCTAAAAAGTTGTTTAAGTTAAGCTTTTAGCTTGTTCTTTTAAAAAAACTTTTTTAACAGTACATTATTATTGATGACACCTACACACAATCGTGAATGTCAATCACATACATCATCAATATACGTATCACAAATTCACCCGAGAGTTCACTGGCCGGACCAGGAACGCATAAAATCGAAAGTAGCTGCGTGAAATTTCACCTTGCTCTTGAAAGCGAAAGGTGCTCACAACATATTGTTAGCTTGTTTACACCGTAAACAGTGGACTATCATGTTATGGGTAGGCAGCGGTCGGAGTATGCAATTAGAATTGTATGAATAGTGTAGTACTGACTTTGGGAATGAATAAACTCAATTTTTAATTTGTGTAGTGAAAGGCGGTTAACAAAAGGTTTTAATATGGCAGACGCAGGGAGGGGACGCCCTAGGGAGACCTACATTGACCTTATTGGTTCTTCAGAAAGTTCATGCGCAGTACTAAATGTATGAACGTGGACGAGGCGAAAGGAGTATGTAAGGATTGTAGCAGGTGGTGTTCTGCGGTTTTTCCCTACCCTCCATAGCGAAAAAAGCGAAAAAAGCGAAAAAAGCGTTAGTTTATGTATGTTTAATGTTATATACGTATTGGGAAATGACGACACGGTGGCTGAGAGATTGGCTGTTGTACTGCGTGTCATAGTTTCGATTCCTGCATGCAGTGCCCGATCTAAAGGGGGCCAGCCGGGCAAATGCCCAGAGCAGCAAAAATGAAGGGCGGCAAAATTGAAGGTGCTAGGCGGTTGCACGAAGTACAACATACTCTCATGAATTTTTGTATACTTGACGTATGTGAATATTATACAATTAAAACAATATCACATAATATATATCATCCCATGTTCGGAATAGCAAGCTCATGACATAATATATGGTGTTGGTGTAAAGGGCGGCGAATATTACTATTGCCCGAAGCGGCTAAATAGCTAGATCAGGCCCTGCCTGCACGGAACAAATATTTGTATGGCTTACAGATGGTTGTTACGGGTCTGGCTGTTTGTGTACGTCTTTCTTTGGTTACTGCTCCGCTCCCGTGTGTCGTAGCGTGATGTTACATAGCCTGTACTATTCTTCATGAATCTGGCTATCATACAATAAAAAAATATTTTGAAATCCGATTGGAAGTTCCAGAGATTCGCGCGTTTAACACGTTCAGTGCCACCGACTCGCCCGGAGAAACCACGTAAATTTTATTCCAGCGCCGTAGAATCGCCCGGCGAGTTTAATGTATTTGTTATTTTTTTCCAAAATGCATGTGTATTTTCTGCTTAAAATAATACTGAAGTCCATTTTTGACCCGCCTAGCGAGTCCAACGTAAAATGTAGGCGGCATCCGAGAAAACATCGTGAAAATCGCAGTGGTATAATGAAAGTGTTAACAAACCTAAACTCTTTAGATTTATTATATTAGCCTTACCTGTTATAACGTTTGTCATAAAAGAGACATTATCGTATCGCGTAGGCTGTAATATCCGTTACAATAAATTACAACTTATAACGGTTACGTACGTTTTATTATAAAGCCGTAACTGTATAATTTACTACGTTATATTGTTGAAGGTGTGGGTGTGTGGGTGTGTTTTGTTAGTCTTGGGATCAGCTACCTCTTTCGTCTTTTAGAGAACTTTTAAGAACGTAGTGTACTTTGTTTTTAAATTACTAGGAAGATTAGTTTTGAGTTTTGACAACTTTCATCGTGAACATGCTATTCCTATGACTTCTGGAAGCCAGAACTTCAACAGTGGCGGATTAAAAAAGTAGCCTATATTCTTCTTTGGGGTTCAAATACCTTTAATGAAAATCGATTCAGTGGTTTAATCGTGAAAGCGTGACATACACACAGACAGAGTTGCTTTTCGCATTTATAATATTAGTATGGATGGGACAGAAAATCAGAAAGGTCAGGTGCGGAGTACTCGTAACCGGCGGCGGCGTGCTTGAATGACGAGTTGTATGAACGTAGATGAGGCGAAAGGAGTAGGCATGTAAGGATCGTAGCAGGTGGCGTTCTGTGATTTCTGCCTACCCCCATGGGAAAAAGGCGTGAGTTTATATATGTATGCATGGATGGGCAAGAACTACAAGTAGTTTATCTACAGCTACCGCAAATTAATTACCTAGTACATAATGATGTGTAATTAAAGCTAATCTATACAAGCAGTCGGTGCAACGGGGCGTGGCTTCCTCTTCCTCAGAGACAGGTTGTTCCGTTCTGTGTAGCTTGCGCCTTATAATATCATGTTGAGCTGTTGATGGTGATGTGTTCGGGTTAATGTGACGGGTTTCGATCTGGTAGTCACTTGTTTTTGTTTTTTTGTATGGAGGTGCTTTTAAGGCTAATGAGGGTACTAACTTGGATATTAGAAGATACGTAAAAACGGGCGAGTCTGTTGTCACCAACTGGGCACAAATCCAGACTCCGAGGCTGCTACTGAGAAATTCTTGATGGAAAAACCTAATAACACTTAGCCCGACCTGGGAATCGAACCCAAGACCTCATGATCAGCAGTCACGCTTTACGACTACTAGACCAATGAGGCAGTCATAAGATATAAGACATAAGATAAGGCATAAGATATTTTATTTTGTAAATATTAGTTAAGGGATATATCGGTCGTGAAGTGACCAATCATTTCCCGAAAACCACATATTATTCTACTCGTCATTACAATCATTTCTTTCTACTACATAATACCAGGGAATCCACTGGTTCTGGAGAGTCAAAGTAAAAGCATCATCGCTTACCTTCTCTTGTTAAACCTTACTAAAATACTAACGAATTTAGACTTGACGTCACACTGCAGAAAATTCCATTCACAATTGCCTTTTTTTGTGTAAAAAGTAAATTTTATAAATAATTCAGTAAGTACAGCGCTCAAGTAAATAAATAAGTTGTTATGTAAAGGTGCTTGTTAACTGAAACGCTGTTATGTAATATATTATGTACTGAACTGACGGAAGCTCCTGTCAGAAGATAAATCGGTATTTTAGATTAATAAATTAATTGCTATTTTTGTACAGCGCGTAATACAGGGATTGACGTTTATCTGTTCCGGTGAGAGATTTAATACTTAACATAAAACATAACATCACGCCTGCAATCCCCGAAGGGTATGGCAGAGGTGTACCCATTAGTACACCCACATTTCGCCAGTTATGTTTAAGTCTCATGTAATAGGGGGCGAGCCTATTGCCATCAAACGAGCACAAATCCAGACTTCGAGGCTGCTACTGAGAAATTCCTGACGGAAAAACCCAATAACACTTTGCCCGACCTGGGAATCGAACCCAAGACCTCATGCTCAGCAGTCGCGCTTTGCGATCATTAGACCAACGAGGCAGTCAATACTTAAATGATTTACATAATAGTATTAGGTATATCTCAATGGTTCAGTCGCCCGCCTCTCATGCACTGCATGCACAAGGGTATGGGTTCGCAACCGGGCACGTTCAAGAACCTACCTATTTTACGACGTGTTCCACATTGAACACCCGCTTTTTTGGCACCTGGGGTATTTCACATTCGGCACCTATCGATATTTTTGGCAGGTGCCAAAAGTGGAATACTTTATTATTTAAAATTTTATTCTATACAGCCTGTAACAAAAACCCTGTCCGATCCTTAAGGGTATTATTCGGCATCGTACTGCGTACACATATACGTAACCATTTAATGGATTTGAGATTATTATTTTTCCCCAGTGAAAAAAAAAGAAGAAAGAAGAAGTAATTAAATTAAAATAAAACATAAAAACTGATCAACGGCAACACTGATCTGACAGGGTTTTTGTTACATAGTGTATATGGCACCTACGGATCAGTAGAACAATAATAGGCTGCTATATACCTATTATTATTATTATGATACATTCGATATTTTGATTTTCGATATTTTGATTTTCGACATTTTGATTTTCGATATTCTGATATGTATCCATAATACTTAAGTCGTTTTTTTACTAATCTTTTTTGACTTAGTTTGATGGGCAGTATGCGTAGTTAACGACGACAAAATTAAGTGTTTTTGCGTAAGGTCGCGTAATACAGTGACCCAATGTGAATACATTAGGTCACACGCACAAAATTGCGATATAAATATATCGTAATTCCCTTTAATATAATTTTGTGCGTCTGGTGTATAACTGTCTTTGAGAGCATAACGATGCATACTAATTAATTGCAAGGATGATGCAAATGTTACCCATTTATACACATTACAATTCTGTAAAAAGTTTACAGGTGAAACTAGTTACACATAGAAAAATAAAAAATAAACATAATACACGTAATTATTTAGAAAGACTATTTCTTTAATTATTTAATTACAGTAAGTAAAATAAAATGAAAAATCTTATAATACAAGCACGTAATATTAAAATTAACTTATAATTTTATTTACGTAATGCTTATATACTTTTGCTCGTAATTTTATCACGTTGAGAAACGTGGTGTCTCGCTTGAAGAATTTTATCAGATAATTGAAGTTAATGTTCATAAAAGGTTATTATAATTATGTTTATGCCTAATTAATAATTACGCACGCTCCTGACGTTCGTTTCGGTACCTAGATGGGGATTACCTACTTCACTAATTAGTTATAACACTCAGTTTATGCAATGGTAATGTTGCCTTTTGGGCACTTGTGCCATCGATTACGATGCGGACGAGCTTTTTGATGTCCTATGAGCTTCCCCCTTTCTCTTTGTGAAATTGTACATACCTTTAAATATTTTATCTATAAAATAAAAGGGAACCGTTAATGACTGACTAATCTATCAACACACAGCTCAAACCACTGAACGGATTGCGCTGCACGCAGATAGTTAATGACGTAGGCATGCTAAGAAAGGCTTTCCAAAATTCACCCCTAAGGGGATGAAACTGGGGTCTAAAGTTTGTATGGAAAAACTTAGAAGAAACGTAGGAGTAAACCAAATTATCCGAATTTAACGCAAGCAAAGCCGCGCGCAAAAGCTTGTTATTTATAATTAAGGATAGATTTAGATTTTCTGCTCTTTGGAAGGGGAAACTAGATTTAATATTTTAATTTTTTGTTGTAAATCACTTTTGAAACATGTTAAAGGCTTTTATAGTCTAATTGAAATATACGATTTGACTTTGAATTAAGTTGTAAAATAAATGAAGTAATTATAAAATAGCCATGTCGGTTCAAACACAATGCCATCAACGCGAATCTCCCCAAGTTTCCCATACAATACACCGGTTTTTGCTGAACCGGTCGCAGCTCGCAATATCTCCGTGCTTTCTAGAGAGCGCAGCTTTCGAACTTGCGCGCGCGCCTGTCATAACACGTTTTCTATATATAGAGAATGCCGTGATTGTAGATTTACGTAGGACTATGGAATTTTTAGGGTTCAAACTAAAAATGCTTTAAAATACATTTCAAATAAATCATCTTTTGAATTGTTAGGGATCTGTCAGTCGGAAAGATGAAGTTAGTTGCTCGTTAAAAACATTGGGTTCCTATGGAGAAAAAACGAGCAGGAAACTCCATGGACACTATATGTTCAAATTCTTCAAAGTCTTTTCACAAAAGTTGGTAACGTTGATGATAGGTCATTTTGTTTTATTTTCTTTTTAATCACGGAAATATGACTGTCATTATTTGCCTTAAAATGAGGACCCTTTGGATCTTTGACAGTCGTTACACGTTGTCAGAAGCCCGAAAGTCTGACAATCAGTCTTACCTCGGGGGTATCAGTTACTGTGTTGTGGAGGTCAGATAGGCAGTCGCTCCATGTAAAATACTGGTATTCAGCTGCATTCGGTTAGACTGGAAGCCGACCCCAACATAGTTGGGAAAAGGCTAGGCAGATGATAAGGACCCTTTTACTTATTACATAACCAGCTTACGCCCGCGACTTCGTCCGCGTCAAAAATTATATTATTATCTCACGGGAACCATACATTTTTTCGGGTGCTATTCCAGACCAGACTATACTTATAATCTACCTGACTTAATTTGAGTAACATCCATCCAAACTTTTGCATTATAATAAGTAGTAAGATTAAGCATAATCTCAGGTTTTGATCAACGGTACATTATCTTTTGTAAACCATAACCAACATTGATGGATAATAACAGTTCATCATCTGCCTAGCCTTTTCCCAACTGTGTTGGGTTCGGCTTCCAGTCTAACCGGATGCAGCTGAGTACCAGTATTTTACATGGAGCGACTGCCTATCTGACCTCCACAACCCAGTAACTGGGTAATACGTTACCCCTAGGTAAGACTGGTTGTCAGACTTTCAAGCTTCTGACGACTCGTAACGACTGTCAAAGGTCCACGTATGACAGCCGGGACCAACAGCTTAACGTGCTTTCCGAGGCACGGAATGATGTCAGTAACGTCTAAGATAAACTTTAGAAAGTACATATGAATTGAAAAAGTCACATTGGTACTTGCCCGGATTCGAACCCACAACCTTATGCATGAACTGTTATTATGGATAGTAACAGTTCCAAACACTCAACTCTTTATCATTCACAGTCATGGCAGAATTGCCAAATTCATTGTCAGTTGCGCAAACTGACCTTGACACGGACGTGGTGCGCGCACGAAAGTGATGACCAGTGGGTTGATAGGTTGTTGTGACAGGGCATGGAGAGGTTGCGAAAAACCCCTGCGACTTGGGTGGCGGAAGAGGGTATAAGGGGGTGAAAGCAAGTAACCGAAGGGTGTAAAAGACACGTTAAACAGCCGTTAATTTAGTATATTGGTGCCTGTTAACTAAAATTGGCAGGTCTAATTTCTTTCCGTCCCTTTCTTATTTTATTGGACAAAAAAAGATGGATATAGTCTAACTTTAGTTTAGTTTGTGAACAAGGGAATCGGCACCAGCGACCAGCAACATTGAGCAAAAAGAAGACTTAATTTTTAAGCTTTAAGTTTGTAAAACATTGTGCTTACGGGTACATGCACACAACACTACTTAGAGGGGTCGTGTGTGATACCAGAAGTATTCCAGGAGCGGTCCAGAATATAAAAAAAATTGGCAATAATGATAAGAACTTGTAATTTTCGGCTTCGATTAGTGTGTTTTTACACTCGGGTGATACTCCACCACGACCACCTTGTAGGAATGGATCAAACACGCGGAGCGGAGATATGGTGTAAAATTGAACTAATTGGTAGATAACTGCACTCCTCTTCGCTTCAATGAAATATCACCTTTAACCGGGAGTCCATTAGGACTAGAAAAAGCAAAAAAAGCAAACAAAAAGAAAAAAAGATTGCTTTCTTTAAAAAAAAAAAACAATTAAACCAAACGAGCTGTGTAATATGATGCAAGAAGTTACAATCTACATTCTAAGATCCAAAGTAACTAGTAAATTTTACCTTCACTGCACATAAAGTAACAAATAGTAACAAAACATCGATAGTACATCACAAATCCTAGTCATGACAGAATCACCATTTTCATTGCCACTTACGCAAACTGACATTGTCGTGTTGACGCGATGTGTGTGCCAAAACATAAACACTAAGTACAGACGAACAAACTATTTGGTGTACAGCTAACTTGCTATTAATTTAAGAAAAATGTTGTTTGTGTATTGAACCATTTGGTAGTTAAGATCATTAACTAATAATTCCAAGTCACACCTTTTTTAAAAGCAGTATTTTTAGTCCTAGAAACCAGATTTATTTTCATTTAACAGTAAAATTAGATTTTTGGTTACTTTTTTCTCATGCGTCATTCTTATTTCAAATATATAAAAGGGAAAGTGTCTGTGTCATTCACTCATTCATCATGAAATATTGAAAACCGCTTGACGTATAAAGATGAAATTTACCCGGGAGGTAGATTATTTAGTAGTCCGCTAAGAAAGGATTATCCAAAATTGACCCCCTTGGAATGAAACGTGGGTCAAAAGTTTGTATGGAGAAATTAACTTTGATATGTACGAAATCGCTCGCAGAAGCTAGTAATTAATAAAAGTCTAAAATCGCCAATGCCTTGGGCAAGCGTGGTGATCAATGCTTATGCCTTCTTTATGCAAGAAGAAACCTTTGGCCTGTACTGGAGCGGCCAATAGGCTGGGATCCAGTTTAGTTTAAGCAGAAAGATGAATATTTTTGCCTATATACCAAATAACATGTTCAACTGTACAAATGAATAGTCCTGCTAGTTCATTGTCGCGCATGCGTCGTGCGTGTAATGTTTAACGTTATATAACTAAGGTTAAAAGTCGTTTGTAAGCTTATTTGCGTTCCGTTGAGGAATGAGTCAGGTGACTTTGTGTTGATTTTGGTGAATGGTTGGTCAGACAGGGTTCAGAGGTTATAAAGGTTATATTTTTTACCAGACTGTGCAAGGGAAAAGAGAGATTTATATTTGTTGCTCTTTGTTGATTTACGCTTCTATGAAAATTTATCAAAATCATTAATAATTGTTTGATTATATTTCCTTAAATTTCTAAATAAAAATATCTTTCATCTTTAATGAAAAAGTGCAAAACTGTGAACTGAAACTGTGATGGTTTTTTTGCGATTCCATCATTGGTTCCTTATAAAAAGTTATTCATTTTCATAAATACTATACTCTCTTGAAGTATGTCACTCATTCTACCTAACACCTTGTATATTGCTGAGAGCCATATAATAATATATTGCATTGTATACTTGACTTCCACGCGGACGCAGTCGCATGCACAAGCTAGTCTATACATAATGTATTATGTCTTCTTTGATTATCTCTTTTATATTTCGACTTCCTTTATTGCGCAACGCCCCAATCAAATCCGCATTTGCCATCAATTCTAAAGTTGCATTAAATCCAATTTAAATTCGATTCATTGCTAAACCGATTGCTATTGTTTACATAAAGGCTCAGAGCAACCAGAGCAACCGACAAGTGGGTCATAAACACGGTTAGTTAGATTTGTAACGGACCGAAGTATTTCTATGATTGATTAGTGTAACAAGAAATTAGAACTGTATAATTTGAGTCAGACTTGCATCATTTTGTTTGCGTTGATGTCTTTTGTACGGATCATACAAAACCATGTTTTTCGCAACACAGCAAAGTGACTGGTCGACTCTTTACATTACCAGAAGGTTGGCCTTTTCTTGGGCCTAAGAATCAGCATTGCCATACAATGTGGCATTCGACCCTAATCTCTTTAAAGTAAAAAGGCTTCTTCTGGGAAAGTTCACTCCATCGTAGACTTTGTCTCTGTCACCTCTGACATAGACTAGAGTCAATAGCAAACCTATCTTATATAAAAAACGCGGCAACTATTGAATAGAATGTTTAAAAAAAACCGTAATCCATCATGGCGCATTTTCATTAGTCGATAGGGCCCGCATACGACATAACAACCAATGAAAGTTACAAGTCGTTACACCGCATGCGGGGATCCGCCGCGCATGCTTTTTACCGACCGTGATATCGACATGGGGGCCCTGTGGCATGCGTTCCAGAAATCTGTCGGCCCTATCGACTAATGAAAACGGTTCACCGAATGCGGGCCCTGTGGCATGCGTTCCAGAAATCTGTCGCACCCCGCATGCGGGCCCTATCGACTAATGAAAATGAGCCATCAAGGATTACGGGTTGTTTTTTAAACTTTGCCGCCACTAGGAATTTCTCCTGCATCGTAGGTGCATTTACAAACATATAAACTCGCATACACAAACAGCCAGACCCAAAAACTATCTGTAGGCCATACAAATATTTGTACCGTGCGGGAATCGAACCGCTTAGCCACTGCGCCAACCGGGCCGTGGTTTGGGATGACATTGTTTCTTTTTATACACCTTGGATGATGTACCCTTTACAGTAGGTACTTATTTAATTTGTTATTTTGTATTTAATTTTTTTTGGTTTTAGTTATATTTCCTTGTTTAATTTATTTTTATTTAATTTTTTTAGAAAAACTTACAGCTAATAACAGAAAATAGATAAACAGTTAACTAAAATTAAGGCCAATTACAAGTTTTCACATTTAGACGATTGACCTAAAAAATATAAAAGAATAAGGAAGAGACAGTAGGTAGGTATAGAAAAAACACAGATATTATAAACAGTTTTGTCCTCTACGTTTTATTGTGAATGCTATGTATACTTCTAATTGGTGCTTACATTAGAAATAATACTTTGTACTTCAATTTCAATGCTTAATGTATATGCTGTTGGTGTACTTTTATAAATAAATAACCAACGCATTTACGTAACGTAGATTGGACTGACATGGTCTAATCTCAAATCGAAAACCAGAAGACTAGATTAGTAATCAAATATTTGCAAATCTTTACACAAATCGGTAATTTGCTCCAGAGTAGATTGATGACAAATCAATCGATAAAGTTGAGGCAACTAATTTTGTAATGAAATAAATGTCGTAAAAGCATGACGGATTGTTTTCGAGTAGGTACCTAATCATTTCTGCGTAATATTAGTTACTCGACAGTGACGGAAAAAAGAGGAGTGTTGTATTTGCTTAAGCAGACGATACAGATGAATAATCGTATTGTATTGTAGTGGTTAAGACGCCCCCCTCTCATGCATGTGGTTGTGGTTTCAAATCTGGGCAATTACCAATGTGACTTTTTCAATTCATAATATGTACTTTCTAAAGTTTATCTTGGACATCACTGGCATCGGTGAAGGAAAACAAAGTGAGGAAACCTGGACTTACGGTTCCACTTAAAACCATGTCAGAGGCCCTTGAGGCGCTTTAGGGTGTGGGGTCGTAAGACCTTACTGCCCGCACGATAAAGAAGAAGAAGATCGTATTGTAGAATTTCTAGGTTAAGAATCATGCAAATCTTTATATTATAAATGCAAAAGTTACTGTCTGTATGTTTGTTACGCTTTCACGGCTAAATCACTGAATCGATTTTAATGTAATTTGGTACCGAGTAAACTTGAATACCAAAGAAGAATATTGGCTATTTTTTAATCCGCAACTTCTTCTGCGTCCGCTATCATGCGATTCACGATATTCACGCGAACGGGTCAAAGTCATATCGTTTATCAATGAGACGATTAAAAGGCATTTTAGACCATTATTTATAAGAATTCGGGCTCGATTCCCAGGTCGGGCAAAGTGTTTATTTATTTATTTAAACTTTATGCAACAAAAGCGTACAAAGGCGGACTTAATGCCTAAGGCATTCTCTACCAGTCAACCAAAGGTGATGAAGAGATAACAAAGCAGGTGCAAAAAATTGTACATACTTACGGAAATAATCAAATATGAGATTTTAAAATCATTTAAAACAAATAGCTAAATAAGTTTAAACGTACACAAGTACACAAACTCATATATACGATATATAATATATAAATATATATATATGTATATATACTAGCTGTCCGCTGCGGTTACACCCGCGACTTTGGTTACTGCTCCGCTCCCGTAGGTCGTAGCGTGATGGTATATAGCCTATAGCCTTCCTCGATAACTAATCTATCTAACACTGAAAGAATTTTTCAAATCGGACCAGTAGTTCCAGAGATTAGCGCGTTCAAACAAACAAACAAACAAACAAACACTGCAGCTTTATAATATTAGTATAGATATATGTATATATATTAAAAACATATATACATACTCCTACATACATATTTTATAATAAGAATAGAAAGGATGGGTGGATGGAAGGGTGGGTATTGGGTTTTTCCATCAGGAATTTCTCAGTATCAGTCTCGGAGTCTGGATTTGTGCCCAGTTGATGGCAATAGGCTCGCCCCCTATTACACTGGCGAAATGTGGGTGAACTAATGGGTACACCTCTGCCTAAACCCACAGGGATTACAAGCATGATGGTATGTAAGTAAAAAATTTATAATTGGTAGCCTCGTTCAATAAATAGTTTCATAAGAAAAAGCATGGACAAGTAACTCCATATTTATTAAAAAAAAAAAGTTTCACAAAAATTTATGCAGCGGGCAAAAACTAGTTCGTAATATCTCATCAATTATCATAAATTAATGAGTTATTGGAAACCGCAATCAAAACATCTGCAGTCCTTAGAACATCTTCGTTTACAAAATAAACTATAAATAAACCATAAAGATTGTCTGTGGCCTACCAAAAGACAAACTCGAAGATGAATAAATTACTTAGTACTATACTCAATGCTCAATATCTTTATTGCTTTTGCATATGTATGCTTAGGTGGTGACTTAAATAAAGTAGTAACTAAGTAGGTAACTGCCTCGTTTGGTCTCAATACTCAATACTTTATTGCATTCCACATGTAGTACTTAGGTGGTAAAACTTAAAATTAGATCACATGGACCCTGTCGGGCACAGCAAAATAAGTGAGTTAGGAGAGAGGAAGCACTTGTAAATTATAATTATTAAACAGTAGGTAGGTAATATAAACTAATAGTAGGTATAAATATAATATAGAATATAAATATGCATCTATTGGGAGATCTTGTAATAATTAATAAATATAATATAAATATTTAATTATAGCGTACATCAGTGCCTCAAGCTTTTAAATTTTTTTTTTTAATATCTTCTTATTAGTTTCCTGTCCGCGTAGTCTGTAAAGAGTATGTTTATAGCCGGACATAGCCTAGCGACGGATGCAACCGTATTGCAACAGCCTATGACTAAGCGGACGTGAGACATCAATGAGGACCTGTCCAGTGAGTACCTACGTACTGTAACCACTATGATGTGAATGCGGTACTGCGGGGTAAAGTCTGGCCAGCGAAAGCAGACCACATCAAAACGCGGCAATTTAAAAAAACCACATTATCTACCTATCTTTTATACATATAAAATGCTTTGTCCTGACTGAGTGACGGATCAACGCACAGGCTAAACCGCTGATCGTAGAGACGTAATATATGTGTCAGGTGTTCGATTCCCGAACGTAACAAATATTTGTATGGCCTACAGGGTTGTTCCGATCTGGTTGTTTGTGTATGTGAGTTTGTAGGTTTGTAAACGCACCCATGATAGAGGAGAAATGAGTATTGAAACCCGAGACACGAAGCACAGCAGGTAATCGCTGCGCCAACTATACTGTCGTCTGTACTTATAAGGAGTAACGCCACGACCACGGCTCCAGGCGCTACTGTGTCTTTTTTAAGGATGGGAAATCATCACTCATGACTACAATCATGATTTCTTCCGCTCTGGGCGGAGCGGAAGGAAGTGTCAGACTCTTACTGATTAAAACCCGCCCGTGTTCCCACCAATGCCCTTTGTGTTCGAGAGCCGCAGTAACTTTTTCGAACAAAATCCACAAACGTGGAGGAGCTTCTGTGATACAGCATTAACTCATGACGTCCCGAGTAAACGACCGTGACTGCCTCGTTGGTCTAGTGGTCGCAAAGCGCGACTGCTGAGCATGAGGTCTTGGGTTCGATTCCCGGGTCGGGCAAAGTGTTATTGGGTTTTTCCATCAGGAATTTCTCAGTAGCAGCCTCGGAGTCTGGATTTGTGCCCGGTTGATGGCAATAGGCTCGCCCCCTATTACATGGGACTTAAACATAACTGGCGAAATGTGGGTGTAGGTACTAATGGGTACACCTCTGCCTAACCCTTCGGGGATAACAGGCGTGATGTTATGTTATGTCCCGAGTAAAGGCGATTTCAAGTTAATTTTATAGAGATCACAAGTAACATTATATCGTTGTAAAATCGGTCTGAGAGATAAATACTGCATAAATGCATAAGTTTAAGATTCACATCTCAATAAACTACATGACATTTTGCACAATACTGTCCGGTTGTAAAATTGCTTAAAAGTATTATAAATGCTAAAAAATTGCAACATTGTGGTCGGATGTGAGCTATCAATGAAGAACTGGTTTCTGAGGTGACGAGAAAAATAACTGTTTGCGAAATTATAACATTTACTAGCTAAGTATACATCGCCGTTTAAAATCTAATTGAAAAGAGTGCCGTGGAGTTTCTTGCTCGTTCTTTTCAGCTTCAACTTTCTGACTAGCTGACCGACACCTTGACAATTCAAAATTGCCTGTAAATGGTCTAATTGAAATAAAGGTTTTGACTTTGACTTTGTTTTCCCGCTTCCAGTTAAGTCTTTGGCTACTGCTCCACTCATATAAGTCGTAGCGTGATGTTATATAGCCTATATGGTTTCTCATGAATCTGGCTATCATATACAAAAATATTTTTTTTGATTCCGACTGGTAGTTCTAGAGATAAATGCGTTTAAACAAACAAACAACACTTTTCATGTTTATTATATTAGTATCGGTAAATAAAATGGCAAAAAAATGATTTATTGATTCGATTCCGTTGTTACAAAAAAATGTTTTAATTCGTATTTGACTAAAACTGGTTTTATAAATAATTGCTTGCGTTTCGAGGATTCTTACAATTAAGAAACGGTAAATTGTTCTCGTGTACCTGATTTTTAAAATTGCTTGTACGTAGGTATAAAATGCCTTGTAAGTTTTTTTTTAATCTTACGTAACCTCTTGTGTACTCTATACTACTAGGGCATCCCTTTTAAAGTGACCTTTAAATTGGTAGGTGACAAGAGTGACAACAGTACGCGCAAGTACTCGCACCTAGACGACGCTTGAAAAGAAAGAAAAAAGGTTTATTTGACACACTCAGGCCATGCGCACACAAAAATAATAAAAACAAAAAGGCAATAAAAAACCAAAAATAAAAACCATTACTGTCGCTCATATTTCACACTAGAAAATGTTTTCTATTAACTTTTTAGACCTATGTTTCCTGCTTATGTGTAGGAAGTTTCATTAAAATCGATTCATCAATTTCGAAAAGTAAGGACGGTGTGTGAAATGCTGTCAAAGGCTTTGGAGTAGTCGACGAAGGCATAAATGGGACTGGGCAGGACATGTCTGCCGTATGTCGGACAAACGGTGGGCCCAAATAGCGCAGAACTGGTGCCCTGAAACTGGGAGTCGGGGCCGCGGCAGGCCACGAAGGAGATGGCGGGACGAACTGGATGGATTTCTCCAAAACTGGAGGGATGAGGCACTGAATCGGGAAGGATGGAAAGAGTGGAGGGAGGCCTTTGCCCAGGAGTGGGACAGAATAGGCTAACAAAAAAAAAGGACTTAAAAATTTGTATCAAATACCGTTCGGCGTAAACGCTCAAAGACTATTAGCGAATTTTTCGTTAAAGCATAAATGAATATAGATCAATATTTAGATCTGATAATTTATTTCTAGTAGGTTTACATCACATTTTGCCAGCACTTTTACTAAATAACACCAATAAAATAAATTGATCTAGTTTTTTAAACGCAATCCTTTCAGCCTTGAGGTCAATTGAAGGTGGTCCGACCATCTTTAAATTAGATTTATTTGATCTCGTGTGAATTTTTAACACTTGCAACACTTAGAAAGGTGTAAACATCATAAATAGCAAGGCTAGGATTGGCTGGGGGTGTTCAATATTTGCATTTGTCATTAGAGTAACCTTGCAAGTTTGTTTTTGGAAAGCGTAAGGCTTCGTTCACACGGCATTGTCCTGCACGTTTTTTGACAGTATACGTCTTAACGTATAAATAGTGACCATACAACGTACATAGATCCATTCACACGATGATTGTACTGCACAAAAACGTGTACCGCTGATACGTTTAAACGCATACTCAACGGACTTGTCAAGCAAATCGAATGAACTTTGACGTATTCGGTTCGCAGTGGCATATGGTATAGCTTTGTCTCGTTCACACGACACGATGTCATACGTTTTTAATCGAATAGCAATTTTCGAATAATTTTTGAAATGATCCTGTGATCGATTTTAAAGTGATCGTACACACAGATTCTTGATTAATAGGATGTACCCAAAACCTTCTGTTTTGTCGGCGGCGAGACCGGTGGCGCGGCTGGCGCCTTCGATACCAATATAAAAGTACAACCAAGCATGGATCCATCAGTGACGTCTACTCACTGTGACAACTGTGCGGAAACGGCGGCTATTCGTTTTTACACGAATGAAAATTTACCATATGAACACCCGGTTGACTATATGTTAAAAAAACGATTAAAAAAAAACGTGCAGGATAATGCCGTGTGAACGAAGCCTAAGGGTCAGTTCACGCCGAGACGCGACGCGACGCGACGCAACGTGAAGATACTTGAAGAGGCCAGTGACTTCGCGCTGCGCCGCGCTGCGCCGCTTGCCGCCGCGAGACGCATCGCAACGTCGCCGCTCTTGCACGTCGCGCGTACCGGCGATTCACCGCTGCGTCGCGATGCGTCTCACGGCGGCAAGCGGTGGTGTAACGTATTCTAAATTCTTACAATGAAATGTGTATCTTTTCGTGTAGAAAATAAAGTTATATTTTGAGTCGCTCTTTTAAAGTGTGCACGCAGCGTCGCGTCCCGTCGCGTCTCGGTGTGAACTGACCCTAAGTGTATTTTGATTTGTTAAAGTTTTTCATACCCTAGGAGTGAAATGCTTCTGTCAGGGTTGCGGATTTTGTTCGAAAGAGTCACCGCGGCCCTGGAACGCAAAGGGCATTATGAGGAACACGAATGGCTTTTATTCGGTAAGTGTCTGACACTCCCTTCCGCTCCACCAGCAATTTTTAAACTTTTTGTTGCGTGGGATTAAGTATATCCCGGCTTTTGTATGGATCTACCTTCAAATCTTTAAGTTTTTTTTCTATTTAATAATCAAATAATGGTGGTATATCATCTCTATGATTGTGGGAGGATACTTTGTTTTTTTCCCTCCCGTGATTAGATCATTAAGATGATTCATAAAGTTAATTGAAATACGGTGTGGTCGCAGATGAATTTGGACCACCTCATAGCCAGAACAGAATAAAAAAAAAGAGTAGTGGACTGTCGTATTTTACAAAAACAACGTAAGAATACTTTATTAAGTTAGAATTCTGAATTTCCGTGGTTTTTAAGGGGTTTCGTGCCTCAGTCGGCAAAAACGGGACCTCTATTAGGATCATATTGTTGTCCGTTTTTTAGACCCTTTTTCTCAGGACCGCGTAGAGGTATGAAGCTGAAATTAATATCGAATACTCAAGGCTGCTTGACAAAAATGTAGGTAAATTAGCAGTATTTTTGATAGATTGAGATTGCGCTGCGATCTTGATTACTTTACGTGATTGGAAATGATATAATAAAAAGTCGATTTTACGTGCACACATTTTATTACTAGCTGTCCGCCGCGGTTACACCCGCGTCTTTGGCTACTGCTCCGCTCCCGTAGGTCGTAGCGTGATGGTATATAGCCTATAGCCTTCCTCGATAACTAATCTATCTAACACTGAAAGAATTTTCAAATCGGACCAGTAGTTCCAGAGATTAGCGCGTTCAAACAAACAAACAAACAAACAAACACTGCAGCTTTAGTATAGATTTCTACTGTTCGCAAATCACACAATATAGAAAATATAATAAAAAATAATTATTATTGTGTAGCTATTATTTCAAGAGACTGAAGAGTAGTATGTAACGAAATGCAATCACCATTTAAATTCCCAACGACAGCGAAATTTGCAAAAGTTGCAATTTAATCGCAAAACCAAGTTTCAAAAACCAGAAAATTACTTTTGAAATCTTTATTTTTTTACGAATCCAGTTACAAACAAGTTTATGCAAAGTTCACTGCTTACTTTGAAACCGTATCATTTGAGAATGATCAAGAAATTGCATGGATGGGAATGTTGTCGGCGCCGGAGCATCTTATTGCGTTAGCCGCCACTGGCTGCGCAGGAGATAATTACGTAAACGCTGACATCCTAGGGATGGAACAACGTTGTGGATGGGAAGTCATTATGACTAACTTTTATTCGCGACACGTTAATTAAATTAAAAAACAAGACTTCTAAAATAAATTTGAAATCCTCCTGGGATGTATTTTTATAAGTGTAATTTAAGTTCAGGAATTTCTCAGTAGCAGCGTCGGAGTCCGGATTTGTGCCCGGTTGATGGCAATAGGCTCGCATTACATAACTGGCGAAATCGGTAACTAATGGCTGCACCTCTGCCTAACCCTTCGTGGATTACAGGCGTGATAATAATATGTATACATGTACGCAATTTAAGTTTTAAATCAACAGGTTTTGTTGGTATACTCTTAAAACCAATCTAATGTAAAGGTAAATAGAATTTAATTAAGACTGCTTGATAGCTACACGTTTTAATTTCACACTTAATCAGTAAATAATTACATTTCCAACGGATCGCGGTGTCAATTACAGTATGTAGGTACTCTTCACGAGATTGCATAATAAATTAGGAGTGCCTTTGAGGTCTATGACCTCTACAAGCCAATGCCCTCTTCGATAAGATCCATTACTGTCCCACTGCATGGCAAAGGCCACTTCTCATACAGAGAAGGCACGAGCATTGATCACCACGCTTGCTCAAGGTACATTGGCGATCTCAGACTTATATAAATACTAGCTTATGCCTGTGATTTCATCCGCGTGAATATGAAGGAGTTTTATGTTTTCTTTGTGGAGCCCTTATATTTCTAAAATAAAGTACTGTGTTACTCCTTATAACATCAGTGAAAATCTTGTCAAAATCTGTTCGTACATTTTGGAGATTAGCAGAATCAAACCCTGTCTGTTTGATTCAGCTAATCTCCAAAACTAAAACAGGAAAAAAACCCTGTAAACATTTATATACTGATTTTGTAAAAAACAGACACTTCAAATTTATTTATTTTTATTAAATAAATAAAATGATCATCTCATCATTTGCCTAGCCTTTTCCCAACTATGTTGGGGTCGGCTTTCAGTCTAACCGGATGCAGTTGAGTACCAGTATTTTACATGGAGCGACTGCCTATCTGACCTCCACAACCCAGTAACTGGGTAATACGATACCCCTAGGTAAGACTGGTTGTCAGACTTTCAAGCTTCTGACGACTCGTAACGACTGTCAAAGATCCACGTACTACAGCCGGGACCAACAGCTTAATGTGCTTTCAAAGCACGGAATGACGTCAGTAATTTCTAAGATAAACTTTCAAAAGTACATATGAATTGAAAAAGACAGTCAGTCAGTTTTTAAATAAATAAAATAAAATTTATTTGTATCAAAAAGCATTAAGCGCTAAATTACATTAAATTCAATCAAATTTAGAGTGGGGACCACAGGGACAGGGAATTCTAGTGTGGGGACCAGGGGACATACAGGTCCCCTAGTCCCCCACACTAGGATTGCCTGTGTCGTGAACAGGTTTCTTTATTATGTTTTGTTTCACCGATGTCCAAGATAGACTTAGAAAGTACATACAAATGGTCAAATGGAAAAAGGTACAAGAAAACTATGTTGTGTTCATTGAGCATTGAATAAATAAATAAATAAGTCATAATGTGGATGTGGATAATGTGTTAACCACAGTGCCATCACGACATTTAAGATCTATAAGAATTTATGCTACAATTTAAAAACAGTTTCTAGTGAAGATTGCATTATCGATTACTCCACTTAGTCTACATTATTTACCCTTTTCAGTCTCGAGTTGTGTTGACATGATTCGAGAATCTTGATTACTTGTTACGTTATAAGTCTACTGAATTTGATTAATTAAATTATTTAAGGATATTTTGTGATACCCAACAGCGCCGTAGGGTATAAAACGCAGAAGAAGACGTGGTGAAGAAACACTTGTGCATTTATTAATATATATGAACTACACGTCACGTTGTTAGTCCGGGATGAACTCCGAAACTACTCAACTTTTTTATGAAACATGGCTTACTGTGTGTAATTTGATCAAACTTAAAAGATAGGGTAGTTTAATCTCGATTATTGACCTCAATATCTTTACTTACTTCAAGCCTCAGCAACGCGTGGTCGAGTCAGCAAGTACATATGTATATCGTGGTCGATTTACAGGTTGTATAATTTATTATGCTAATTTGGAAAAAAGACTTTTTGCAAACATCGCATATTTTTTGGATTGGAAAGCCTTAATGAAAATCGGTATTCTTAATAATACGGAATCGTTTTTTTTTTATTATGGATTCAGTATAAATGATTGTAGACTACTAGTAGAAACAAAATAATAGTACCAGTCTTATATTGTCCCACTATAGGGCAAAGGCCTTTTCTCATACAGAGAAGGCACCAGCACTGATCACCACGCTTGCTCAAGGTAGTTAATGGTGTGCAGGCGAGGACTCAATTATGTGGTTTAGTTATAATTATAGGCACGAATTCAAAATAAGTCCAGGATTCCTCACGATGTTTTCCTTCACCGAGGTCAGTTATGACTACGATAAACTTAGAAAATACATATTATGAATTGATTAAATCCATATTGGTGCTTGCCCGTTGCAAACCTACAGGCTTTTAATAACTGACTAAAAATTTCATCGCAAATCCGTGGCAATCATTTTTATCACGATGTCCTCTCCATGCGGTATACTGATATATCACTAACCTGGTAAGTTGTTTTAGCTTGGTGGCAGCTTGCAGAGAAGCATACCCGTATCGGGAGAACTCAGCTGCTTCTTCTGAAGGTGCATTAAACGCTGCCACGTAGCGAGCTGGACTGGAGTCGTCTAGCCAAAGACCTGAAATATTTAATTTTACATTTAATTATAGGTACGTAAAAAGTTTGTAAAAGCTTTGTATTGGGATAGTAATGTAAACGTCTATAATGCTTAATACGTCGTTGAAAAGAAACACTCACCCATAGAATACAGCTTTGGCTCCAACACTGTGTATAACTCATGCATTTTTTGCAACCCATACTCTGCAGCTTCCATCATCTCTTTATTTTCTCCTATCGTTAAATTCCGCGTCTCACCATCACCTCCATCCATCTCCAGACCCAGTTCATCATCGTAATAGTCATCACTGCCCTCATCAGGTTTATCTTTACTTTCTTTATCATCAACAGTCTTATTTGCTTTTGTTAAATTGCCATTGTCACAATATGTTACTACGATGGTTGACACGTTTTTAGTTGCAGAAAAAGAGTGGTTATTGTTGTGATCTCTTTCTATAATAGTTATGTTGTGTACTTCTTTAGTTAACGTACTGTTGAATAGAGGCATCAGATGCTTTAGAACTTCTAGTATGTCAGCAGATGTTGTGTTTTTTGTGTGAGGATCTTTTGTTAGGATTTCTACGTACTTCGTTTTTTCAGTCGTATGAATATCTTCTTGTCTTTCTGTACTCCTGGTAGGTTGTTTATTAGTTGAATTGTTAGTTAGAAATGTATCAATCTTTTCTTCTATACCGCTTTTAATTTGGTTTACTTTTATAAAGTCATTGGTTTTATTTCTAATTCTATCTTTTGGAGATGTCACTATGATTGCTTCATTTAGTTTATCAGAAGTATCACTTATATTATTTTTAATTCTATTTATTGATGCTATGATAACATTTATGAGATCTTCATCCTTTCTACTTATGTTTTCATTTGTTATATTAGCTATTGTGCTCAGGAATAGTTTGACTCTTTCTTTATCTTTCTTCTGTATGTCTTTGTCTGAGGTTTTGTTGTTAATTTTGAAAACATCTTCAATGATTTTTGAGAAAGGACAGTTTGGTGTGGTCCCTGTTGAGTTTGTCTTTGATTCTTCGTTACTGACACTCTTAAGAAGTAGTGATATCACAATGAAGATATATTTGTACCTGAAAAACAAGAAACAAAGAGTTAGGTTATTTATTTTAACTGAAAATATTATACAGGCTTATAAGGACATCGTAACGAAAGTTTTACCATCGATTCCGTTCATGAATCTAAACCCTCTGAAGTCAACAATTGTTGTCGGTTGTTTAAAAAAAAGGAACTGTTCCATACATAAGTTCCACACAACTACATGGTCAAATTGTACAGCTGATAGTTTAAAAAATCTCGTTACACTATCCCTTCCATTCAATATAGGATAGATTCCCTATTTAGTAGACAGTAAGAGAGCTCCAGCGATCAAAGTGATGGTAGAATTAAATCTGGTTCAATAACAAAATGGCGTAACAATCTTGGCTTCTCTTCCGTATGAATCACATTAACACAAGTGCGCAAGCACAGTGCACTTACTCACACTAAATTATAGCCAACCGTCCATCCTGAAACAAATACCATGTATTACACAAGTCCACATTACGTTAAGTTGTGTGTAGTCATAGGTTACGCACAATTGTCCACAGCACATACCCACTTTCGCGACGGGCGACGGTTTGTCAGAAATGGAAAGTATGCTTTCTCTACGACTTGTGGTGTCTACTAGTTATTGTGAGCCATCCGTACGTAAAATGTCAATGTATTATTTTGTCACGCTCTTTTTGTGTTAGGAAATGCAATTAGGTGCATCGCTGCTTCGCTGTGCTTAGTCAATTGGTAAAACAGTGTTATCAATACAATGAATGGGTTGATGTGACAGCGTCTTGGTACCATGATACCAATAAAAGTGAGTACTTAACGACACTGCTAACATGGGTGATCTAGTAGAAGACTGCAAGGGGGGAGGGGTAGGCATTATCATAATCGTCAGGTTTGAGAGAAGGATTGATGATCATCATTTGTTGTTATTCGAAGTCGAAGAATGAGGTCAATGACCATGTTCTTGGTTTCTTTAGCCGCTGTTTAGGGTTCCGTACTTGAGGGGTGCCAAACGGGACCCTATGTTTGTCTGTCCACCTGTCTGTCGCAGAGTTGTATCTTTTGAACCCTAATAAATAGACACTTGAAATTTTCATAAAATTTTCTATTGCTGCTATAATACCTAACATAAACATTGTTTTTGCATGTCGTGTTAAATATTGTATACTGGTACGGAGCCCTGAATGGTGTGAGTTGCACTTGATTTGTTTTTATTACTTGGTTATTCCTTTTCAGGATGCTTTTTTACACCAAGGATGGCATGGCAGGGAGCAGAATAAGCAGGGATAGCGCGTACTTTTCCGGGATCCCCGGCGTAAGTGTGAGAAGAAAACACCGGGTTGCCTTTTAATCAGTAAGCTTCTGACCGACCCCTTCACCCCCGCTAGTAGAGGGGACATCAATGACGATTTTTCACCCCGAAACAAAAAAAAACGAGATAACACGGCAACGTTAACTTACAAAATGCTCAAAGGAGATCTAATTACACCTAATTAAAAAACGATTCGATGCATTAAACATTTCTTAATTTTAATAAGAATCCATTGCAAATGTCGCAAGATTAATACAAGTCTGAGATGTTTTGCGAAGCTTTCTCGATTGGCAAACTTAGTCCAACGCCATTGTTGGGCAAATTAATGAACGTTTACTTCATCGTGCAAATTGGGTTGCTAAATATTAGGTGTTTGGCATTTCATAAAAAAGTCAATTGAACGATTATTGGAGGAGATAATATTTATTTAGGTAAGCTGATTTTTTTATGATGAACTCTTTGCGATAATTTGGTGTAGATTAAAAATAATTGGTACTTAAGAAGTGTATAATTTATAGATAAACGGAACGCAAAACGATTACATTTAATAAAGATAGGTATTCCGTAATATACATTTTAAGCGGGTCGGCTTTATTCGGTTCGACATTTTCATCGAATAAACCGAACCGTTTTAAGGGCTTTTTGTAAGAACATGAAAGGCCCGTTAAGTCATATCTCAATTAAACAACATATCAATTAGGGATATGAGTAACAGAGTAACAAGATCTCACTGAGCTGACTGAGCCGTGAACATCTTAAATTAATGGCAGTAGCAGATGACACATACAAATATGATAAAGCTGAAGATTTTTTATTTATTTATCTAGCTGCCGATCCGACCTAATGTGAACATCGTCGTTACCGTCGCTAGCCAACTCACAACTGTTTTGTGACTACCCGGGGTCGTCACAAAGCAGTTGTGAGTAGTTTGTCGGTCCGATAAAGCTGTCGGTCGGACCGAATGTGAAACAGGCCTAGACGGCGCGTTCTGTTTCACGCGCGCCTCAAAGAGCTGTCAGCACAGGGACGGGTCCCCAACAGGGCCAAACGCCTGCCGGGGTTGCGGCACGTCTTAACAAGATACCGTGGCCTCGGAACGTAAAGGGCAACAGAAGGAACAGGGTGGTTTTTTAGTCTGTAAAAGTCTGACAGTCCCTTCCGCCTCACCTAGGGCGGAAGGACTCATATGATGATTTTTAACACTTTAAAAAAAATGTGACAAATTGACAAGAGCGCGAAAGCTGTGGTAGGTTGACTGAATTATCAACGACCAATCACAACAGCTTACGCACACTCCGGGTTTGAAATGGTTACGTCTCTGAATTTCATCAATTGATGACGATTATGTACGTACGTCAAACAAAGTTCCTATAGCATAATCATATCACACATCCGTATGTTTGTCATCGATCTACTTTCAAGTGAGAAAAACATACCTGTGTAAGTTATGGTCTAAGATCCTGAAATTACCCGACCTACGTTATTTAGCATGCCTAAAAATTTGAGGAATATGAAGTTAAGAAGGTATGCGTACTTGTTAGCTTCAATGCTGAGCCTTTTATCAGCAATAGCTGGTTGTACGAGTACAAAAGTCGTATTTTCATGTTATAACTATATTGTAAAAAATTTATTTGAAAACAGTAAGTATAGAGTTGCCTGTTCTTCTCCGTATGAAACTACCTTTTAGAAATAACTATAATAGATTCAATTCTAATTTCTTGGCAATTACGTTTACGAGTGCCTTTTAATTGTCTTTCTGAAATAAATAATTTGACTTTGACACTATTTTTTTAGTTATTTTTCAACACTGTCTATGGACCATAACTTCAACCTGAAAAATTAACACATACCTTCTTTACTATAATATACCTCTACCTATTTATTTTAAAAATTTTAGCCATGCGTAGATGACGTGGATCTGACGACACAGGGCTCTCGGTCTATTACGTAAGTATAAGTTACAAGTTAAGTTATACTTAAGTTCCGTGTCACGGGAAACAGGAAAGTATTGTGCGTGTGATTATATAAAGTAACAACTTGCTTCACGAGAGAAACTACAGTTTTTGCATATTATATTAAATATTTTATTATATTGTTATGGTAAAAAGGTATGAACTGGTTTTTAGATGGCTTCCAAGAGGACTTATGAGTACTTGAACCCGACTTTCATTCTTAGATCATTGACAGACGTTACAGGTACTCAGATACCCAAAATTCTGACAACTAGTTTTATCAAAGGGTATCGTGTTACCCAGTAACTGGGTTGTGGAGGTCAGATAGGCAGTCGCTTCATGTAAAACACTGGTATTCAGCTGCATCCGGTTAGACTGGAAGTTGACCCCAACATAGTTGGGAAAAAACTAGACAGAAATAATGATGAATATGTATGGACAGTACTTCAATGTATGTACTTGGCTTGCGGTTAGTCACCTTCTTGGAATGTGAATCTGAGTGATGTTTATATGTTTTACAGGATATTGGTAAAACTGCAACAATAGGCAACAATAATAACAGGCACATGAACATGGACAATGGTAACAATATTTATGGTGGGTGGGCGATGGTGGTATGGTTGTTACTGGTAACAATAGACTCGCCCCCTATTACTTGGGACTTAAATATATCTGGCGAAATGTGGGTGTACTAATGGTTACACTTCAGCCTAACCCTTCAAGGATTATAGGGCTGATGTAATGTTTTTGTGATAAAAACTGACATACATTATTGTAAGACGCTTTGAAGTTCTGACCTTTGAAAAGGGCCCAGCATTAAAACTAGCAAGTACACAAAAAACCTATTCTTCTACCTATCCTCATTTCAGCCATCCTAAAATGACGTAGCTGTAGCGACTATGGGTTCTAGGATTATTATAACAGCTAAGAGTTACCGATCTATTACTGGTACACGAAGTTACTTGTGGGTGTGAGAAAAAGTATTCGGTCCAAACTGAATTGAAGCTTAACTTTTAAAAGATAGAGTTGGAAGTCTATTGTCGGGCTATAGATGAATGTAAGACAAATGAGTCATGTAATCACTTTTTGATAAACGATTTAATTTGAAGTTATTAAGTGCTGATGAATGGGGTTTTGATTTAATTTAATAGTAGTTATTGATGTGTGAGGTAGTTATAGTCTTTTAAATTGTTTTATGTAAATTAAAAAACATAGAACAGAATTATAGATTTATCGATCAATGTTTTTATTTTGGCCACCATTGAAGGTGTTTTCTTTGCATCACTGTTATTATAGATATTTCTTCTAGGTAACATACACGTTAATTGTTGACTTAGCCTTAAGATGAATAAAAAAATAAATTACAAACCTTAAAACTTCCATAATTCACAGTCCAAATTCAAATCCTGTTCTTAAACCGAAAAAAAATCACAGACAACAACTCCACTCCCGCCAAAATTTGACAGTTTGACGGCGACAGATTAAAAATCCTTGTTTTTTTTTTAATTCGCGTTGTGATCCAGGCGCGTGTTGTGGTTCAGCCAAGCGCCATTGGACTAGCTGTTACATAACGTCGGGAGGCTGGAACGATTACAGTACAGTTATAAGACCTCGCATCGAGCGATGATCTCGTCTCACGTCCGCTTGCTTGTTTTGTGGCGAAATGAGCTTTTTTGGCTCACTCACACCGTTGCGTTACTTTTTTAAAGATTCCGTTAAAATTGGCCTGTTATTGATATTATGTGTATTTAGCGGAAATATAAATATTTGTTAGTATAGCTTCTGCCCGCGACTTCGTTTGCATGGAAGACGAGTGTACCATTAAACAAAGCACTAAAAATTGAAATCGGACCTGTAATTCCAGAGATTTTCTCTTACAAACAGAAAAACATACAATTTTTATCTCTTTATTATGACTGCCTCGTTGGTCTAGTGGTCGCAAAGCGTGACTGCTGAGCATGAACCCTTGGATTCGATTCCAAGCTCGGGCAAAGTGTTATTAGGTTTTTCCATCAGGAATTTCTCAGTAGCAGCCTCGGAGTCTGGACTTGTGCCCGGTTAATGGCAATAGGCTCGCCCCCTATTACATGGGACTTTAACATAACTGGCGAAATGTGGGTGTACTAATGGGTACACCTCTGCCTAACCCTTCGGGGATTACAGGCGTGATATTATGTTTATGTTTATTATATTAGTATAGATAGAGACAGTAACAAAAAACATAATCAGAAACGTGGTACGTATTGTCTGGTTCACCTACCGCTCTCGTCAATTCCTATGGTCTTCTAAAGAAGCATCAAGCAAAAAGCAGCTTCCATTGTGATGCTGTAACGCTCCGCATAATTCATTTGCCAAGAATGGCAGGTGTTAAGGATCGTGATCTTGAGAACTTTACAGTTTAGCCGACCGCGTATTGCTCGGGTTTTTGCTCAAAGATCGTGATGGTTTTTAATATTCAACATTAAGTATTGTCACGTTTACGACTTCTGAAGATGAACGTTCACCATTGTGAGTCCAACCTGTGCTATATCTACGTAGCAAAATTATGTCTGCCTATCGCCGTTTAGCTAAAGTCGTTGTTTGTCATTATCCAAAACCTAAATCCGCGCTTTAAGTCCTCCTTTGTTCCGTGTATTTTTTATGCATAAAGTTTTAATAAATAAATAAATAGCTTCAATACTAGATATGGTAAGATACCATAGGGTCGTGTTATTGTGTTACCCATTTACTGGGTTGTGGATGTTAGATAGGCAGTCGCTTCATGTGAAATTGGAATCCCGCCCCAACTGACGTATTTGAAAAAAGGGTAGGCAAATGACTTTATATAGTGAGTTAGTTTTAATGGGAGATTTTTGGTAAAATGCAAATTATTTCGTAAACGAAGTCTTGGAATCAAAAGTAGCTTGTGTCCTCGCTTGGGTTTCAAACTTACCCCGTACCAAATTTCATCAAAATCGGTTCAGTGGTTTAGTCGCGAAAGCGTAACAGATAAACAGAGTTACTTTCGCATTTATAATATTAGATCCACCCCCGACAAGATCAAGTTTGCAATACATAACCAGAAACAACAATAACCGACGGAATCCAAGACCCAGTACCAAAGATCACTTGGCCAATTTTTTGCGATCATGGCAATAACGTCTGCGGTTGAAAACGTTACTTTAATGGACGCGCCCGTTACCACATTGTTATGTCGATAGATACTTGTTTTATTGACAGGAAATCGATCAGGCCGTTTTTTGCGGTATATTCGAGGTGAATCGGTGATGTCATTCCGGTGAATTGGGTGCGAATGAAAGAAATTTAATAAAGTTACGGAATGCTTCTAGCTTCTGCTGGGAATTTTTTGTAGGACCTACTGTTAGAAACTATGGATTTTTTAACTAAAATCTTTGATTTACGCTCTTTTGTTGCTTTGATTTTGGCTTGATTTAATTTAACGGTAATTTGTCGCATGATAGGTGGTGGTATATATTTGGGCGGCGCATGGTTCTCTTGAAACTGGCGAAAAAGAAGGCTAATATAAAAATCGTTGATTAGGTACCTACTACAAACGCTTATGAAATTCAGCCCATTTTATGTTAATTCTCTTTTTAGCCAGGTTCATAGAGTGCCTTGTCGGCTAAATCGGCTTTGTCTTTATACACACATCAAAAGTCAAAGATGAATCAAAGATCAAAGATGAAAAAGAAAGAATCAGAAGAAGAATCAAGAGAAATCAAAGATGTATTATTACCAATACATCTTTGATCCCTAGACACTTTTGATGTGTATATTTTCGTTATTTTTGGGAAGGAAACCAAAGGGTTCATGTTCAATAAACATACGTAGATACATTTTGGGTTGCCATCAGTCTCGGACGCGTAAATATGGTGTTCACGTCAGGATCCAAAGTCAAAAAGTCAAAGTCCAAGCATTTATCTTAATTAGACCACTTATATACATTTTCAATTTTCAAGGCGGCGGGGCAGGAAGATAACAGGGACCGGGAGAGGTGCGGGCGTGGGCGCTCGTAGCGTGATACACAAGAAGCGAAATTTTCACTGGACAGATCTTAAGATATGTGATGTGACGGTGAACACTTGGGCAATAACAATGATCTTCATACTGTGCCGAGGATATTTTGGCAATGCATAGGTAAATATTTCTTAGCCACATGTTCTCTCGCTCGGTACGGTGCAATCGAGCCAAAGCGCCTAAGGCAAATCATTCTATTCTGTGTAAATCACAATCCGGACATGAGCGATTTATCCCATCGGTTAAAGACCTTTGCTTCGAGAAAAAAAAATAATAACAAAAAAAAAAACAAAGCTATTGTCACAAAATGGTCTGAGAATTTCGGACCAAGATTGCTTCGCGTGTTGAACGGTAATGGAAATTTTGATGGGACAGTCATTTGTCATATGAATACTTCGGCTGTCATGGCGGTCAGAAACCTTTATGTTAAACTAGCTTTTGCCCGCGACTTTGGCCGCGTAAATGTCGGACCCCCGTTTCATCCTCTTAGGAAGCGAATTTAGGAAAATTCTTTCAAAACGCATGCAAGGGCGGATCCAGGGGGTCATAGGAGTCATGACGCCCCCCTGGCCTGGGCTTTCTATTTTTTTTCTTTTTTTTTTTAATCGAAACAGAGCCAGTCCTGACTAGACCTTATTATATGACCCCCCCCCCCTGACTTGAAGGCTGGATCCACCCTAGAGCGCATGCCTACGTCATAATAACTATATCTGCGTGTTTTTCAGCGCAATCCGTTCAGTGATTTGAGTTGTGTGTTGATAGATCAGTCTAACGGTTGCCTTTATATATATACACGGTTACTTTTAGGTCGTTCTTGAACCGAAAGCCATAAACTCGATCATCAAACTCGAAACGATTGGGACCATTTTTTTTCAAAAATAACAATAAAAAAACAGCTGTTCAGTACACTTTGACGAGTTAGACGAACATAAATGTACTGAAAAGCTGATTTTTTTATTGTTATTTTTGAAAAAAAATGGTCCCAATCGTTTCGAGTTTGATGATCGAGTTTATGGCTTTCGGTTTTAGAACGACCTAAAAGTAACCGTGTATATTACATATATGGACTAGTTTTTGCCTGGGACTTCTTTGAATAATTAACATAATCTAGATGATTTAAGTGCCCAAGTACTGACCACGCCCGATGGGTGAGGTAACAAAACAAGCCATACAATTAAAACTGCACAAATATGCATTAGCATGAGCGCATGACCAGCTTTGTAAGCCAGAATTGATTCTGGTAATGACCCGGATAATGTTTAATTATGCGGTAATTGTATACAATAATGGTTTTTCTTATTTTTTATTGAATAGCCTTTTTATTATTATTCTTGTGTGCACATGGTGTGTGTCAATGAACATTTTTTTCTTTCTTTCAATGGTGTCACTGTCATGAGCTATCATAATAAGAAGAAATTATAAACAGAATAAATATTATAACAAATGAAAATAACGTACCGGTCAAGTGCGAGTTCCACTTGCATACAAAGAGATCCGTACCATCGTAAAAGATATAACAGTATTGCCATTATAGTATCGAGCTAAAAACACAAAAAAAAACAGGTCTCTTGTATGGGGACCCCCAATTTGGTATACAAATAAATTAGAGTATGGAATAGCACAGCTACTTTTTATCCCAGAAACATACACGGTTCCTGTGGGATAATCAACTTTGACGTGGACGAAGTCACGAGCAGAAGCTATAAGCCTCGAAGGGTAAGGCAGAGGTGTACCCATTAGTTCATCCAAACGCTTGTTATGTTAAAGTCACATGTAATAGAGAGCGAGCCTATTGCCATCAACCAGGCACAAATCTAAACTCCGAGGCTGCTACTGAGAAATACCGATGGAATAGCCAAATAACACTTTATCACTTTATACTGTTTCTAATTTTCAGCCCCCGAAAGATGGACAGTAGAATTCATCGAAAAAAACATTGAACCAAAGTGACGGACAAACAAACTTTCCTAATCATCAACACACGATATATTTTTGATATGTGCACAACGTACCTATGCTATTAACAGCCAAGGTGCGCTTGCGCAACGTGTATGACAGTACGTGACGTGGGTAAGTAGAGATGACCCTAACCTGTTTAGTTTGTTGCGAATTGATTACGGAACCCTATGGTGGTTGCTCATCATAATACATGACCGGTCTCGTCGTCGCTACCGTGACGGCTGAGCGTGGGTTCTTAGGTTTGATTCTCAGGTCGAGCAAAGTTTTATTAGGTTCATCCACTTTTTTTTTTTTTTTTTAGGTGGTTTCCGCCCTGAGGGCAAAGGGACTGTCAGACTTTTACTGACGAAAAACCACCCTGTTCCTTCTGTAGCCCTTTGCGTTCCAGGGCCACGGTATCCTGTTAAGACGTCCCGCAACCCCGGCAGAGGTTTATCCACTATGGATTTCTCAGTAACGTTTCGGAGTTTAGAAGTTATTGGTATGATACCCCTCGGTCATTAGAAAGCACGTAAAGCAGTTGATCCTGGGTCCGATCTCTTCTCGTTTGTGGCGGATAGCATCCCCTCGGAGTACTCGGATTGTGGGAGTGAAAGACAGTAGAGTGTATTTGTGTTTGCGCACACTTTTGTGCACTATAATATAATCTCAATTGTTGTCTGAAATATATGTTTTTGACTTTTATTCTAATTTTCTGTGACTTTCACATATCGAATAAATACATATAATAATATTAGTTGGAGTTAAAAACAATCTTTACATAGTATAAAACAAAGTCGCTTTCCGCAGTCTGTACGCTTAGATTTTTTTAAATACGCAATGGATTTTAATGCGGATTTCATCAATAGATAGAGTGATTCAAGAGGAAGGTTAATGTATCAACATTGCACGTGCGAAGCCGTGGCAGGTAGCATGTTAATAAATAAAACAAACATTCATAAACAAATTGTTATTTTATTGTAAAAATACAAAATTAAAAATATTCTCTGAACACTGGTTTTACTGTTTCCGTGCAAAAAGCAACTTGGCGTTGTGCTTATTAACGAACCTCTTAATTTTAAAATAGCTGGTGGGTATTCAAAATATTCCAGTCCAGGTAAAAGTAGTTGTTATTCTATATTTAAGATTTCTTGATTAAACGACGGAAGGAACATAGTGACACAAGCTTTTAGATCCCCAGCGTCAAAGAAACTTAGTCGTCGACTATTAAAAAAAAACAGCTCTTCCATACATTTTAGTCGCGTAGGCGGTGACTGCCGGAGGAGCGGTGAATGCTTATGCGAATCCCGCATTCCCGGCTATAGGCAGAGGTGGAACAGTGCCGGTAAGAGTCCGGCATGCTCCCGTCACCCCCACGACGGAGGAAGACCATGTGGATTTACACCGCGCACAAAAAAAAGGTGTTGTCTTGTTGCTCGGTGTCTCTTTGTAATATCGAATTAGAAATGAGGAGATTCGCAGAAGAACTGACGCTGACATAGCTCTCAGAATTGCGAAACTCAAGTGGCAATGGCCTGAGACATAGCTCGTAGAGAAGACGACCGTTTGGGTTGTAAGGTAAGTGGCGACCACGTAGTCGCAGTGTGGAAAGGCCCTCCACGATGACCTGAAGAAGGTCGCGGGAAACCGCTGGATGGCCGCAGGACGATGATGAGGAGATGATGTAGGTACTTTTGTAAAATTTTAAAAATTTTCTTCGTCTAGAGTCATGGATATAAACGAAACCATAAACTTTTGTTATGGGGTACGTTTGCATAACGATATGTCTACCACCGTGTCTAGCTATATCTTATTGGCGTAAGCACAGAAGTTTTAAAATAATATTTGTCCTGTTGTCACATAACTTTGACAGTCAAAAAAAGCTTATTAGAAGTTCAATATCTGCTACTATGTATTCTACTTGTGATTTCACCATAATGATAATATGAGTCACCTAGCAATACGTCTGGAAGGTTGAAAAAGTTTGTGTAAAAAAGAAAATGAATTCGATCAATCAATTGAATGGATTTTTTTAACATTCAATCAATCTAAACAAGTAGATCTATTTATACACGTAGTAATAATAGGTTTTTTTATAATAATACTAGCTATTGCGCGCTACTTCGTTTGCGTAAAAACCGAATTCTTATTCTATCATAATAATAGTCTAAGTTACTTCTTACATCAGCTATCAGCCAACCGGAGAGACAAGCAATCAGACAGACAGACAACAATTTGAAAATTGTTTTCTACGTGTATATATACACATCAAAAAAGTCTAGGGATCAACGTCCCTAACAAATGTTAGGGATGTTGATCCCTAGACTTTTTTGATGTGTGTATGTACCGTTTAATCGTTCATATTTATTCCAATGTTAAAGGCATCTCCAAACACCAGCAATATTATCACCCAGACGATATAATTCTGTAGAACAAATTCTATTACTATTTCGTCTGTGTCATTATCGCCCCCGTGATAATGTTGATCATGTGTAGGGAAGCCTTAAAAGTATAGTTGCAATGTCGAAGTGTAGGACTCGCCTAAAAGTACGGCACGCTAATTACTGCCCATGTTTTAATAAAAAACCCTTAAATTCATCATCTGCCTAGCCTTTTCCCTACTATATTGGGGTCGGCTTCCAGTCTAACCGGATGCAGCTGAGTACCAGTATTTTACATGGAGCGACTGCCTATCTGACCTCCACAACCCAGTAACTGGGTAATACGATACCCCTAGGTAAGACTGATTGTCAGACCTTAAAAACCGTTAAAAACCCTTAAATTATTTGCCGTTAAATTTTTTTTTAAAGGTTATTTTTTATAATAAAAAGTCTGTGCTTACGTCAATATGTTTTTAATTGGTTAGTACAAAAAATAAAACCTAAATTAAGTATTTAATATATTAATTAAAATAAAAAAAACAACAGATCACAGACAAGTATTGTGACGTTATCAACAAAATGTTGTTGTTATTGACTAAACAAGTTCTATTTAAAAATACAAATATGTCTTTTGAAAACAAGCTTTTATAATGCATTGTCATGCAATGTACATATGTATTCCAAATTCCAGCTCAATCGAACACCGGGAAGTGGGCCAAATTTAACTTCTAAGATTTGGACCACTTTTCGGCTCCATCATCAGACTAGCTCTGTGACATCATTATATTGCATTGTCATGCAAATTGCACATTTACGCAAAAATTAAGCTCAATCAAACATCGGGATGTGGCTTTTTTTTAACTTGTAAGATTTGTTTAGGCAAAGACACCGGGACAGGTGAAAGTAAATAAAAGCTTGTAATAAAAGAATTTTAAATAAATTGTAACATTGAAATTAGTTAGGTGTGAAAAGGGTGTTTTGATTAATGGTCTGTATGTTGCATATAGCTTCCATTCTTGAAGTTTTCAATATTTTACTTAAATAATTAATATGTTGATAAACTAAGAATTCAATCAAATATTTAAAAATCTGTCTTTTATTTATTTTATTTGTATCAGGAAGTTAGTAATTTAGATTGCAGTTTTGAAACCTCATCAATGTCAAGGAGGTGAGTATGTAGGTAGGTACTAGTGATTCTAAACACACAAATCAATAATAAAATAAATAAGATTTTTTTAGATTATATTCGAATTCAATCTGAATCTGACAACCTCCTGACGTGGATCAAAAATGCACCCTGTGTAATATTGCTTAAAATCGTTAATTATATGAAATGTGTCACCCAATTTTTATAGCACCTACAAAGGGATTCATAAAGATCTAAAGTAATTAAAAGAATATAAAACCATTTATTATAATTTTGATAAAATTTCACAAGGAGGCGGGAATATAGGAAACATTAAATTTCTCATGGCTTCAGTAGGTAGGTACTCTAAATTTTACATAATCTCTTTTAAAAACTATCTAAAATTAAAAATAATTATTTTTATACGTATCACAAATTTTAGTTCGATATTTCGCTTAACAGATGTCGCTGGTCGCTGTATTAAAATATATTGTATTCGAAGAATTATTCAAAAATTAGTGTTACGTATAAATCTATATCTTTTCTTAATCGTAATAAAAGAATGTGTATAAAAATATTTATTATGAACATATTAAACTCTGTCTTTCGAGATCACGCCTTAGCTTCCAATAATTTCTTCTTATCACATAATCAGCTCCTGAAATGAGAGAAAAAGAGTTTACAAACTTTAATATAAAAAGAGAGAGAGAGAAAGAGAGAGAGAGAGAAAGATAATCATATAGAGAGAGATGAAGTAGTTTGTTGGCCCCTAAACATATTAAACGTAGGTATTTGTAATACTTTAGCAACTAATCCTCGGCTATTATTCAATTGGTTTCGTATCCAAAGACCAAAATTGTCGTAAATGTAGGTGTTATCTTGAGTTGAACCTCGTGGAACCAGGAACTTAACATGTGTAATTTATTTCCTCAGCACTGTTCAGAGAACGTGGAAGGAGAAAGTTAAGGAAACCACTACTGATTTCTAGGAATTTAAAGAAACCAGTATGTGGTTTCCTCAAGGTACCCAGGATAAAAAAAATCGAAGACATGTGTTATCGATCAACCCACACTAGGGCCTGTTTTGTGGGTATCTACCCTCTTCCTCTTATAGAGTGGAGGCCCGTATTCCAACAGTGGGAATGGTATAGTGACTTCGCCGGTTTGCCGGCCACCTCTGGTTTTCGGCCAGTTCATAATACCACCACTTTTTTATTTGGAATTACAAAGAGCTCAAAATGAATTAAGTATTTACTAAGCAAATCTTGTAAACTATCAACGCCATCTAGTGCCGCCAAGTCAATTTACTGAGCGTTGTAAAGACTTGATATACAACCAACGCCATCTGTTATTTAGTTACAAAAGTGATGTTTCGCTCACCTGAGTCTAGATGTCGCTAGTGTGTCCGCCGCACTTCCCGCTCCGTCTTGTCCTGCCGCTTGAGGTCATTGATCGTGGGGACGCCGCCAAACAGTACTTTCGCTGTCATTTGCTGCAAAAATACAAATATTTCTTAATAACTATTGCAATTTGATTGATTAAACACCTTGGTTAGCTTGAAAATGCAAATGGATTTGCTTCATTGCTCTGATAGTCCCAAAGTAAATAATTAAATATAATTTGCATAATAAGTTTATCGCGGTTGGGGTAGGTGCGACCCCATTCTACGTCGTGAGACGTAGACGGCTTAATGATTATACTAGTTATATGGAGAAGTGCTTCTGTTCAGTAACTGCATTTAGTGCAGCACTAATTTAAAATGCTAACTCTAGGTATTGACTATTGGTCTAGAGAATTGGTTAATGTCTGAGCTATCATGGTTGAATTTAGTTCAATTTACTTTAGATTGTCTATTTCCTTTTATAGTCTATACCAGTGGTTCGTACCCAGTGGTCCAAGGACTATATTTTGTGGTCCTTGAAAGCGTTTAAAGGGTCAAAACAATACTCTTGGTTTCAAATCATTTTATACGTGTTACGAATAATTAATAGTACAAGTCAATTAAACTATTAACGGGCACTATTGAACTGTCAAGGTGTCGATTAGTAAGTCAGCTTGTTGTTCGATCCGAAACGTAGTTTTTTAGTCAACTAGTTGCTCGTTCTTCTTCATAGACTATTGAGAAGAAACTCCACGGATACTCTTTTCAACTATGTTTTTATAAAGTCCTGATTACATTATTCTTGTTGCTGCTTTAAGTGAAAACAATAATTATAGAAAAGGAACAATATTAAACAGTTAAAAAAATAATAAAGATAATCATATCAAAATATGAATATTACACCATCGGAAAACTGTGCCTACAACCTTACCCATCCTTTTCAAGAATTTTCATAAAATACAAATCGTAAAACCAACGGACACTGTCAGAGACAGACGGAAATTAAGTGCTGGAGGTATTGGCAGAGTTCCAAGTTGCACCTGTCTGCGAAAGCAGTAGCCTTTGCGAATTGATGATACGATTGAGCATTACAGTAAAAATAACCAATGGAAAACGATACTTATCGACAGGAATGATTACTGTTACTTTTGGACACTGGCAATCTAGTGGATTACTCATCATAACATCACGCCTGTAATCCCCGAAGGGTTAGGCAGAGGTGTACACCTACATTTCGCCAGTTAGGTCTAAGTCCTATGTAATAGGGTCGGCAAAGTGTTATTGGATTTTCCCATCGGGAATTTCTTAGTAGCAGCCTCGGAGTCTGGATTTATGCCCGGTTGATGGCAATAAGCTCTAGGTTCTTGAAAAAAAAAACGGGTTGCACTCCGGGAGTGCCGGCAGAAGTGAAAACTTTATTATTAACGTTTACGTTTACGTTTAACATACACGAACATTCGCGCAAGCGCCCTGCGCTGTCTAAACGAAACAGTAGGCCCAGGCATACATTTTCGCCGCGCCGTAGAGAGGGGATAGCTGTCTACTCTCCATCCGTCTTACGCTTTTTCGATCAGGTCACGTGTCCTGACGCGCACGTGTCCTGACGCGAGTTTAAGATTTTATACCCATTACAGAAAAAGTGCTCAACGCCGCTAAAGAAGTTTTCACTTCAATAAATAATATTCTTCAGACCGATTTTGGTGACCAATCTTAATGGAGACTAGTCATTACGAAAGAGATAGTAGGAGGACATAAATCGGTAGTTTGGCGTTATACAAACCACCAAACTTGATAAAATCTCGGGTTGTATAAGACAAGTATGAACAAAATTCTAAAATAATTAGGGGCGTAAACGCCAATCAGAGACAGATCACAGGATATACAGCCAAGTTTATAATTTTATTTGCCTGTTACGACGTTTGTGGTAATGAAAAATGAAATACTTTTCATTTACGGCCCAAATTTCAAGAAAATCTATGTTTAGCGATCCAAAAATTATGGCTGTATCCACCATTTTTTTGCGAATATCGTAGTTTTAAATATACCAATCGATAGAGGACGAAAAACTAAGTATGACTGCATTAAAATCTCATTTTGGCCAAAATGGCGGTTACGCCCTTTGAGCCTAAAGGTATCGATATTATAGTACACTTCAATGGGATTGCAATCCGAAGCAACCGAGAAGCGGTCAGATGCAGGACCAATAGCATTACGTGCTTTTCAAAGCACAGAGATGTCACACCAACTTCTAAACTCCTGGCATGTACTGAGAAATTCTTAATTAGTTCCTAGTCGAACTATGTTAATAATAATAATAAATAATTATACCAGCCTATTACTGTCCCACTGCAGGGCAAAGACACCTTCTCATACAGAGAAGGCATGAGCATTGATCACCACGCTTGCTCAAGGCGGATTGGCGATTCCAGACTTATATTAATTACAAGTCCAGGTTTCCTCATGATTTTTTTCTTCACCGATGTCAGTGAAGTCCAAGATAAACTTTAGAAAGAACAACAGACTTTATTATACTTTAGTCTGGTATGAAAACCATTCGATATAAGTCAATAGTGAGTTGATTACACCCCTGTATCTGACATGCACTTATCACATGTCCACTACCTACCCATAATTATCGCGCTCAATACAATTCCGGATCCACATTTCGCCAAAAACATAACACATTGCTCAACTGCTGGAAATTGGATCGTGTTGAAACGAACGTCCGCAATTAGGCATGCCATTATCATTTGTGTCCCACAGAGAAAGGGCTGTTAAGGTTTGTATCGATTTCTGCCGGACAAAGGATCGGACGAATAATTTGGTTTTGTGTTTAAGTAATTAGTGTATTGGGAATTAGAATTAATAGTTTTATTGAGGGTGTTTTGTTTTGTTTTGGGGGAAGTGTTGTCTAGTGTCTTCAAAAGATGCAGTTTTGCGTTCACGTCAAATTCACGTGAGTGCATATGTTTGTAAACGCACCTACGATAGGTATCGCAGAAATTCCTACTGTGAGGTAACGAATTATTTTTTAAATCTATTATTTTCATGGTCGTTTAAATACTAAACTATACTAATATTAGGATTTTGTAAAAAGCTGATTGAAAAGAGTGCCATGGAATTTCTTGCTCGTTCTTCTCCATAGAGGCCTACTTACCTCCGTTTTGGAACGAGCAACTAGCTTCAACTTTCTGATTAACTGACCGACTCCTTGGCAATTCAAAAGTGCCTGTAATTGGTCTAATTGAAATAAATGTTTTGACTTTGACTTTGAATTACAAAGACCTAAAGTTTTAATTTTTTTGTTGTTTGTAAGAGGTAACCTCTGAAAGTACTGGTCCGATTACAAAAAATCTTGCACTGAAAGAAAGCTACACTATTGCCAAGTGTTATAGGATATATTTTAAGATATATATAACGTTCACGCAGACGAAGTCACGTACGAAAGCAAGTCAATAATAATTAAACATTCCAAAACAAACAATCTTCAGAATGAATATTATCATCTTTTATTTCTGCCCCAGAAGCATTGCCTTAACCGTTATATTTTAAGTGGACGATCAACTTTGGTTGCTCCACATTTAATAATTACAATTTTTGGTTACATGGCCATATAGCAGAGCATGCTATACTTATGTAGATTGCTTTAATAAAATTCTCTTACGTATGTAAAACTTGAAATCTGGATCATTTCTTTGCCACTGTAAAAAATCGGTCAAGTGTGAGTCGGGCTTGTACACAAAGGGTTCCGTCCAACCGTAAGATATTTATTATTAGATATTTAGAAAAACACATTGCTTGTATTTTAATTTTTAACTTTATTTATTTTTTAAGTTATTTAATTTTTAACGTTATTCCATTTTTACTTTATTTAATTCTTAACTCTTTTTGATTTTTATCTTTATTTAATGTTTGGTTTTATGTATTTTTTAAATTTATTTAATTTTTGACTTTATTTAATTTTTATTATTTGTTGATCTCTACCTATTACGGTTTATTATACAGTCTGCTGGCAGACAGACAAACGGACAGACGGATGGACAGTCAAGGCTTAGTAATAGGGTCATGTTAGCACCCATCGTACTACGGAACCCTCAAAATACACTTTAAATTTTTGACCAACTTTCGATATTTTTATTAGTGATTAAGATTTTTAATTTTAAATGATAAAAGGAAGATAAAAGTTATGACCGTATTGTGATTAAGAAGGGAAAGTTTTATACTAAGTGCTGTTTTGCAAACTCGTCAAATTGGACGGGTATATCCTCAACACGAATCAATAATAAAATAAATAGGTTTTTGTTAGTAGGTGATTTTTTAATTCGAACTAGCCATTTTGACCGTCCATATATGTGTATTCAGGAAGGAAAATTTGAACGAGACAATCGGAAGAAACCTATATTAACTGAAAAAAAGTTTTAAAATGCTAAAGTTAAAAAAGTTGCTTATTTTCATGTGTTTTTAGTTACCATGAATGTGTGCCAAACATCAAATTTTTTTTTTTCAGTACAGCCTTTTAAGCATGAATGAGCAACAAATGAACATCCATCCCCACGGGGTTGCGAGACGTTTGGGGTTGCGGGACGTCTGGGGTTGCGGGACGTCTTACTTAACAGGATACCGTGGCCCCGGAACGTAAAGGGCAACAGAAGGAACAGGGTGGTTTTTTAGTCAGTAAAAGTCTGATAGTCCCTTCCGAGTACCCAGGGCGGAAGGAGTCAATTGAAGATTTTTACCATCTTAAAAAAAAAAATCCTCACAAACTTTCGCGTTTTTAATAGTAGTACCTACGATAATGTTAATACACAACATGATATTTCATTACACGTATTTACGTGTATGATACAATTACCCAGTGAAGCGAACATCCTAGCACAAACGGACAGACTTCGCAACCCAACCAGACATTCCATACATAATGTATGGAAAATGTAACGTTTCTTATGTATGGAAGTTACAGAGCGAGTAATTGTATTGGTTGATTCATTGTTTTGATCAGAATCAGAAAATAAAAACATTGCAGAAAATAATAATTCTGATGCTGTAGATAATTATAATAATATGGCTGAAAGGTATCGTATTACCCACTTACTGGGTTGTGGAGGTCAGATGGGCAGTCTCTCCATTTAAAATACTGGTATTCAGCTGCATCCAGTTAGACTGGAAGCCGACCCCAAAATATTTAGTTGGGAAAAGGCTAGGCAGATGATGATGAATAATGTATAATTCGCTTTCTAGGCTATTCTCACCTGATAGTTTCCATTGCTGGCAACACTGGGAGGTGCGTAACTCCTTCCCCCGTACCCCTGGCCGGTCCCTCCATGATACAGCGTGTTGTTATTCGCGTCCCGTGTGGTCGCGGTCGCGTACGATGATTTGCAGTTTTGGGACATCTTGTATTCCTGGAATCAAAAAAGAACAATTTGAGAACCTTGGAAATTAAAATAATTATGGTCTTGAATATGGGAGGGTAAGGTATACTCCATGAGATAGACTAAGGGCTGGTTCACATTAGGTTGGTCCGACAGTTTTACCCAACGATCATACAGCCTATAGACGCCTAATACACGATGTAACGCACGAAAACTATTCTGCCAACTTGCTGAGGTACGAGGGGGACGGGGTACTGCGTTCTGATTGGCTAACTCAAAGTCAGTGCATGTTTACGGCTCACAGGAGTGGTCAAAACTAATACGAACTTGGTGACTATTGGTGAGTGACGACGGTTATAAGACTTTTATGCCTAATGTGTTGACAGACATCGGTCGTCTGTTATTAGGAGTCTAGGTATATATGGTCGTTGGTTTTACCGCTGACCGACCGTCAGGTGTTGCTGTTCACTAAAAGCTGCCGATCCGACCTAATGTGAACACCACCGTCCGTCGTTACCATCGTTTTATCACAGCCAACTCACAAATGATTAGTGACGACCCGGGATCGTCACGTCAATAAACAGTATTTCTTTCTTTCTCTTATCTTTTAACGTTTGTAGAGACACTTAAGATATAGGAGAAATTCATAATGTGGGGAAAAGTTTAAAAGAAAGAAAATTGTTTGTTGTCGACTAATATTTCACAGAGCTGCATAAGTGTGAGATCACACTCAGTTGGACAGCTTACAAGTGACGGCATAGTGCTGAATCTTATTATTTTATGCTCTTATATCGTCCTATATCACCTGGTGGTTCATATGACCCACCATTTTTTTATTTTTTTTTATTTTTTATATATATATATTTTTTTTATTTTTTTATTTTTTTTAAATTATATAAGTATATATATCAGTTGTCTGGTTACCATAACACAAGCTCTGCAAGCTTAGCTTGGGATCAGATGGCCGTGTGTGAGTTGTCCCAAGATATTTATTTATTTATTTATTTATTTATTTTTGGACATGGGCCTATAGTCTATTAGATTTAGGCACTAACAAGTCTAGTCTAGACATCAATTAGAGTATCAGGTCACTCGTTAATAATAAAACAATGTTTCTTCTAAATTCGAGCATTTTGGGACGTTTAGTAGCAATTCAGATTAATAATTTAAAATGTCTGTTCTACATTTGGGATTTAAAGGCTTGCACAAAATCTATATCGGATTTACTAACATTCTGTATGTTAGTGTATCCGATATAGATTTGTGAAACGCAGGGAGGGGTCGCCCTAGGAAGACCTACACTGACCTTATTGGTGAGGTTCTTCAGAAAGGTAAGGTGAGCAATACTCGTAACTGGCGTGCTTGTATGACGAGATGTATGAACGTGGATGAAGCGAAAGGAGTATGTAAGGATCGTAGCAGGTGGCGTTCTGTGGTTTCTGCCTACCCACATGGGAAAAAGGCGCGAGTTTATGTATGTATGTTTTGTACTTTCAAGGAAAAGCTCTATTATTGATATGAAGTTTGGAATATGAAGTTAGAACTTTGACCTTCAATATATCAGTAACCTGAAGATTTCCAAATATGTCCCCTAACGAAAAAATAAAAAAAATGATTGATGTTTGTTAATCAATCACGCCAGAACGGCTAAACGGATCTGGATGAAATTTGGCACAGAGATAGATTAATAGTCTCGGCTCGAAAAAATGTACGGTTCCCTTGGTATATGTCAACTTTGACGCGGACGAAGTCGCGGTCAGAAGCTAGTATTATATGTAACATACATACCGCTTGAAACACGACCGCATCAGCGACTTAACTACACTACATATTAAAAAAAAAAAACTTAAAAACTCGATCAGAGCTGCAATGTCTTCGCGTGGACTGTGGCTTTGGTAATTAAAAAAAAAACCAGACGAACCGAAACTGTGGCGGTACAGTTACTAACTGTAACACGAAACGAACAATTAAATACGCAGCGCGAGCCATGAGCGGTAGCGGGGAGATTAACTGGTAATTAAAAAAAAAAATACAAATTAAAAAAATTGTGTAACTGGATGTTTTGGATTTTTGGATGTTTGAGTTTTTGGATGTTTGAATTTTTGGATGATTGTTACGTTTAAACGGCTAAACGGAATTATTATGTTATTTATTAGTTATTATCGATTTTCTAAATTATTTTTATTCAAAAGGGTTACACTCTAGAAATGATCCCATATTAATTATTTAGTGAACACTTCATGTAGACTTTCGGAGATAATTTTATGAACATTAAAGTGTCTATACAAAGTTAAAAATGTTACCAATCCAATTAAAGATTTTAAATGGTACATAAAAATTATAGGTTACATACAATCAAAAACCCCCGACGGCGGCCATCTTGATTTAATTTTTATCAAACATTCGGTAAAACTACTCCCGACTAATTCGCCTTTCAAACAAAAAATAAAAAACAAAATAACAATCGGGTCATCCGTTCGGGAGCTACGATGCCACAGACAGACACCCCGACACGTCAAACTTATAACACCCCGTTGTTTTTGCGTCGGGGATTAAAAACCAAATCTAATCAATCACCTAACACCATATTCCCCTTTAGCATCAATAAAAAGCGTGTTATAATTTATAAATAATAAATAAATAAATAAAAAAAGATCTTGGGACAACTCACACACGGCCATCTGATCCCAAGCTAAGCAGAGCTTGTGTTATGGTAACCAGACAACTGATATACATACTTATATAATTTATAAATACATACATATTATAGATAAATTACACCCAGACACAGAACCAACAATTATGCGCATCACACAAAGTTTGTCCTGGGTTCCCACCCAGGACAATCGAACCCACTACCTCCGGCTTTGCAGTCAGGGTCACTAACCACTAAACCAACGAGGCAGTCGAACAAGCTCAGCAACATTGATATTCTTTATCAATTTATAAACGGACGCACAAAACTTGAAAGTAGGTGTTTCAGTATTCGTTTTCATAAATATTTCAGTATCAGGACGTCGAAAATTCAATACCCGTCGAACACGAACGTATTTCAGACATGTTCTCGATTTATTACTGGCATAAACGCTGAGGGAACCTATCGCGGAAAAACTATAAGGCTAGGAACTCACGAAGCTGTTTTCACCCGCATCCGCCGCGGTTGCGGGCCCGCAGCTTCTGTAGAATGCAGATATATATGATACTAGCTGACTCGGCCACGCGTTGCTGTGGCTTGAAGTAAGTAAAGATATTGAGGTCAATAATCGAGATAAAAACTATCCTATCTTTTAAGTTTGACCAAATTACACACAGTAAGCTATATTTCATAAAAAATGGTTAAGTACTTTAGGAGTCCATCCCGTAATTTTGTGTAAAAAATTAAAACAAATTTCAGGACACGTTTTACGCCCGCGGTGTGCGCGGTTGCTTGCGGAACCCGCTGCACTTTCGGGCAGCTAGTAGCATCGCACGGGCTGCGGTCACACGCAGCCTCGGCGAGATGCGCCCGCGCGCTCTGCGATCGTTTGGCTGGCGACCGTGTGTGTCCATGGCGGTCTAGAAATCGCCCGCCAAGTTTATTTTTATTTATTTATTTTTTATTTTAATAATTTTAGGAAAACTTACAGCTGATCTTATACAATAGTTTGGTTGTGGATAACATTAAAAAGGCCAATTAAAAGTAAAAGTAAAGTAAATATAGGTGGTGGACACAATAAACTGGATTGTATAATACCTACATGGAGAAATAAAAATAAAAACAAAGTAAAGACTATTATTTATGAAAGAAGTGAGTGCAGAGAGTCTTTTTTAACTTATTCACACTAGTGTAAAAAAGATCGATTATTCGTTTCCGAGCGATTATCGCAACCGTGATAGCTGTGTAATCGCATAGAACTCCGGTCTCGCGAGTTTAGGCGGCTTTTTTACCGCGATAGGCGCGGGTTAAAACCGCCTTGTGAGTTCTAAGCCTTAGACGTAAACTATTGGCGTTACATATATCTAGTGTCGCGTCGCCGCAGTTTCAGACAGTAACTCGTTTAAGAGGTTGACTGTAAGCGGCGTTGAAAGCGAGAATAAACGGGGTGTAAAAATGGTCATTCAAAATGAAACATGATAAAAGAAATCGAAAATTCGTCGACCTTTTTTTTTTCTTTTTACAATATTACGTCTTGTGGTCGCCATTTTGAATTTTGATTACTATTATGTCTTTAGTGACACTTGTAAGATTTAGATGAATCGATTGACGTAAGAATCATCAGGATCGGCCCACGCGTTTGGTCTTTAGAGCGCCACAAAGAAACAAAATATGCATACATTTTTTCACAATATGGCGTCTGGTTGTCGAATTTTAGAATTTTAATTAGTTTCATGATTTTAGTGATACTTGCAAGATTAAGACAAATAAAACTGACTGACGTAAGAATCATCAGGATCGGCCGACGTGTTTGGTCTAGTAAGTCGGTAGAGCGCCACACAGGAACAAACATAGATAGGACATACATGATATAATAAATAAATTACGCTTTGCGTCGTGCATTCGCATACTTTATTATAAAGTATTGTACGTTATATAGGGTAAACGTAATTAAACGTATAAAATACTTTATTTTGCCAATTTTAACTATAGAAGGTTTTTTTAATTGTTTACAAATAAAAAAGTTAAGCGATTTTTTTGCGAGTAAAGGATGCATCATTAGAAATCTGCCAGCATTGTGGAATTTGTTCAAAAGAGTCACCGCGACCTTGTAACGCAAAGAAGAAGAAGAAGAAGAAGGAACACGGATGAGTTTTAGTCAGTAAGAGTCTGACAATCCCTTCCGCTCCGCACAGAGCGGAAGAAGTCATTTAATGATTTCCCATCCACAAAAAAAAGTTTATTACTTTTTATTTTGTTTTACCGGATGAGTTTTAGTCAGTAAGAGTCTGACAATCCCTTCCGCTCCGCACAGAGCGGAAGAAGTCATTTAATGATTTCCCATCCACAAAAAAAAGTTTATTACTTTTTATTTTGTTTTACCTTACAAAGTAGATATTCTCTATTTATTTAAAAAAGTTGGCAACCCAAATCATTACCCACACAGAAGGTCTTTATCTTATCGAAACGAGAGGCTTGCAACACACAAGTGTCGTTATCTATAACACATCATGAACTGACCTGATTCCTGATGCATTTTTTAAATTATTATGTCGATCACTTTCGGTGTGCGAAAGTGCATTGGTTCATTGCAAACGGCATGTCGTTATGCGCATGTATATGTGCTCAGATTATACTTAAAGATTGAGCAAAACTTGAATTAAATGTGCATTGAGGTGGTTGGTTAATTTTTGTATTGGTTACATTACAATATTAAATCTGAAGAGTTTATTTGTTTTATTGTTTGAACGCGAAAATCCCTGGAACTACTGGTCCTGGTTCTGGAAATTCATTCGCTAATAGGAAGCTACGTTATTATCCTGAGTGCTAATGCTATATTTTAGTATAAAAAAAAAATATTTTATACCTATCTGTAAAAAAAAATCTCAGGGATGAAGTAGCGGACAATAGCTAGTGCACAATATAGCAATTTCAACGTAAAGTACACTTAGATATCGTCTAATAATAGTAGAAACAGGTAGAAAAAAATATTTTTCTTAAATTTTTTTGCTGCAATATTTGTTTTTATCTGATACTATCACAAACAGATTTAAGGGAATATTTTTCTAAAGACGACCAATTTATCTTCTTTGGTAATACATTTATTTCTTTTATTTATTTTCTCATTACAAGTTAATTATTGTAAAAAAAGTCATAGTGTAGTTCAGAGGTTCCCAAACTAATGTCGCTATTTTTTGCTGCTACATTTTAATATTCCTAAAACTCGTAAAAAAATGTAAAAATTAGGATTTGGAGTGATAAAAATATTACTGTCAAAGTAATTAAGTAATACTATTTTTTTCTGTCAAATTTCACTTAGTGTTTAGATTAAGCAATATTATTTTATGTGAAATAAACATTATTATTATTCCATTTATTTATTTTTTTACATATAAGTTACATTTTTAAATATTAATATAAAAAATATAAAAACATTTAAAAATATAAAAAATAGTAGCCCACCGGCATCGGGAACAGGGTCCAAGCTACCGGTGGTCAGGGCTCCTGAGAAAGGAATCTCCTAACAATACGCGCCGTGTCCAGGAGTACCGCTTTCTGAATCAAGCCCTTGATCCAACCGCCCAACGAGAGCCTCCTAAGGTGTTGGTCGAGGCTCTTGGCTATTATGCCATTGGCAGTCACGACTATCGGCACAATGATTGCTGTACTCACATCCCACATATCGACAACCTCTCGAGCTAAGTCAATGTACTTCATTTGTTTATCTTTTTCAGCCTTCACGAGGTTCTCGTCATGTGGGACCGTATTATTATTATTATTATAGTGTTCTGACCCCTGGGGGTCCAACTGGAACACTTTGGGAATGGTGAAACACTGGTGTAGTTGATTCAATGAATTGAAACCGTTTACTGATTAAAGTAACAGGACAAAACAATTATGGGCTAATCCATTCATTCGATTTGTTTGTGATTTAAATCATGATTTCACCGTGATTTGTGTGACGGTAATATCGAGATGATTGACTTTAAAAGCAGATCATTATATAAATTATAGCTTTTTGTTAGTTTCTATTCTTATCAGAACCTAATTGGATTAAAATTGTTTCAGATCAACCCTGAAATGTGTAAACAAATCAACCGTTCCATTGATCGTTTTGTAATGTAATTTTATCTGATTTCATTGTTAGGGTTCCGTACCTTAGTCCGCCCGTCTGTGTGTCTATTCGTCTGTTAAGACCCTTTTTCTCAGGAACGCGTGGAGGTATCAAGCTGACATTATTATCAAATACTCAGGTCTGCTACCCCTAGGAGCAGTGAAATAATTAAACTTCTGAGTCAACGCAATCTAAAGATAGGGTCGTTTATGGCGCATATTTCGACACTCGCTAGAGAATCACAGGTTTTTAGCGAATTTGGTATTGCGCGAACTCCTAATTCTTATTCTAAAATAAAATTAGTTTAAGTTATTCCTTATAACATAAGCTTATACCCGTTAAAATCTGTCAAAATTGTCCCAGCAACATAGGAGATAGCCCGGAACAAACAGATAGACACGTACAAAATTTGAGAAATATAAATTTTACGTAAATATTCATATGCAGTTAGTAAAAGGGTGTTACTTCGATATTACAAACAGACACTTCCATTTTATTTATTTACATAACATCACGCCTGTAATCCCCGAGGGTTTAGGCAGAGGTGTACCCATTAATACACCCACATTTCGCCAGTTATGTTTAAGTCCCATGTAATAGGGGGCGAGCCTATTGCCATCAAACGGGCACAAATCCAGACTCCGAGGCTGTTACTGAGAAATTTCTGATGGAAAATCCCAATAACACTTTGCTCGACCTGGGAATCGAACCCAAGACCTCATGCTCAGCAGTCCCACTTTGCGACCACTAGACCAACGAGGCAGTCATTTAATTTATTTGTATAGAATATAGTTGTAGCATATTATTTTATGACTCCATGTTTGGTAAATGTTAAATCAAAAGTAAAAATTCAACACTCTAAAAAAGGCGTGCTTCTAAATTCAAATAGACCAGTAGCTATTTATGATTAACGTTGATACGTGAATACAGTCGCTTGCGCTCCTAACTTGTCCATCCGACGTGGGTGCTCGGGATTTTTTTGGCGTTCCGTCAAAATGGATTACCCATTTTCTTTTTGTTGACTGTACCGACATAGAAAAATGCCGTTTTTATCCGAGCTTTTTATAATTCGGATGAGCATTTTTAAAAAGGGGGTAAAACATTGTTGCCATTCTGCTGTTGGCAAGCGCTTGTGTCTCGCACAGAGTAATTTGATCAATCTATGCCTCTTTATGAGAATTAAAATGCCTTTTCGAGGTAAAAATATCGTTAGTTTAACGGCTGGGTGAGTTAGTGTGAGAGACTTTCTTTACTTTTTTCATGTAAAAGCTTTGTAGCTTTTTACGAGGCAGGTTTTTTTCAAAGACGGTGCATTATCTTACATACTGTTTTAAAAGAAAAATAAATTATACTTATATTAAGTGTACAATTGTGGCTTTAAATATGTAAAGCCACGGTTTGAGCAAACAACAACAATGTAATCTACCTCATGCCTCGATGCCTCGCATTTATGCCTCAACAAAAGCGTTTGGAAAACTTCAGTACTCGCATCAACACGTTACTTTAAAAAAAATACAACTTTTTAACATTACACACTTAGTAACCAAACATTACCTTGAAAAGAGCAGTTCTCGAATTTAATATAGAGCGATTAAATACAATTGCAAAATTAAAATTTTCACACAAAAAACAATAACTTGCACCTTATTGTGATCGTGACAAGGGTGTGAATTCGTTTATTTGGTTGCATAAAATATTTTGCTGCAACTTGGCGACCATGTAACACGGAATTTTACCGCATACCTACTTTTTAAATTATACATAAGTATATGTTTATATAATGCATTTTCGATTGTTGCTCTGATTATGCGACTGGTTATGTGGGTTTCTTTTAAAGATTTATACAGATTTGTAAAGCAGAGGAAGCTAGGAAGTAAAGGCAATGATAGCAAAATCACTTTTTGAATTGGTCAGTTCGGGAATCAATTTATAGGCAACGAACAGATTAGGCTGGATGAGATATCATTAAATGAGTTCATCCGCGTTTGAAATCCTTACAAAAAGCCCTTTCAAACAATACCTCACACGATATATTTAATTTTGGAAAGTAGTAGGACTTCAAAAAGGAGGAGGTTCTCAATTCGGCGCATATGTTTTTTTTTGTAGGTATGTTACCTGATTACTTAGCCAATTATGAATAGATTTGGATGATTCTTTTTTTGTTTGAAAGAGTATACTTCCGAATAGGTCCCATAGAAATATTGTCATGATCTGATGATGAACTTCGGAGATATGGAATGGAACTCCTTATAGGATCACAGCAGCAATATCGTAACAAGTGAAATTGCTTTGTTTATACGTATAGTCGATGAATGACTGAAGGAAAAGGGGGACCACTCTTCAAAACCCTACCACTTTCCAAAATTAAATATATCGTGTGAGGTATTGTTTGAAAGGGCTTTTTGTTAGGATTTCAAACATTAATACACAAGCACTAAAAAGTGAAAAATAAAAAGCTTTTTTACAAAAAAGATAACCGCCTTCAAAAACTACAAAATAAAAATAACTTTAGTTTTGGAAGTCGGTGGCAATACTTACCTACATATCAAAAAACAAAACCAAAGCCGCCGACTTCCAAAACTAAAGTTATTTTTATTATGTAGTTTTTGAAGGCGGTTATTTTTTTTGTAAAAAAGCTTTTTATTTGTATATGACGTTAAAAAGTGCCTTTTATTGGCTTAATTGAAATAAATGATATGACTTTGACTTTGACTTTGAATAATTTGGTCTGCCGGTCGATTCTGTAAAAAAATCCCTCGGTCTCCAAAGTCAACGTAACAATTTCACAAGCAGTAACTAAAACTTTGACGGAATAATATTGGTACATGTCTTACAGATGAAATAACAATATTTAAAGAAACTTGTTCGCTGGTATTCGTTCCGATTCAAACATGCAATTTCGCGATATCCTACTGTCCAATACCACTAATCTCTGCAATGAATTTGCATAATTTTATATTCTACTTGACACTTGACTTAATTAAAATTGCAAACCAGACTGTTATGGCCGTTTACACGTGGATATGCAAGTGATTAGTTTAGTATGCTAATAGTGCAAGTGATTAAGACATGGTGTCAAGTGAGTTCATTTTCACATCATCGAGAATCTCTGAGAGCTATAGGATATATTTTAAAAATAGGAATACGTAAGAAAATGCGCGGACGTAGTTGAAGGTACAATAAGTAAAAGTCAGTAAGTAAGATATAAGATGTGATTCTTCAGTCTTAAAAGGGATTTTCTTTTGTAAAATTGCAGGTATGCTTTCTTTTTTCAGCTCAAAGAATATATAGTAAAGTACAAGAGAGATAGATAGAGAAAACTTTCTTTATGTTTGTTGTTTACTCAATCTAGCTAGAACGTGTCAACAAATGTGGATGTTTAGCACAGAGATAGATAATAGTCTGTAATAGCACATGGGCTGCATTTTATATCGGAAAATGTACGGTTTTCGTGAAATTTCATATCAACTTTGACGTGGACGAAGGCGCGGGCAGAAGTTAGTATAGTAGTATATAATAATATATTTTTTATTAAATTTTTTCTTTGGTCCTATAGTCAGGTATGTCAGCACCATCCCCTGAAGCAGTTATTAGGTCCTCACGTTTGCAGGTGACAGGGCATCTTTTTTTTTTGTTGAGGTGGTAAAAATCATCAAATGAGTCCTTCCGCCCTGGGTGGGGTGGAAGGGACTGTCAGACCTTTACTGACTAAAAAACCACCTTGTTCCTTCTGTTGCCCTTTACGTTCCGGGGCCACGGAATCCTGTTAAGACGTCCCGCAACCCCAGAGGTGACAGGGCATGCGGCGCGAGATGAAAGGTGGGCCATGGTCTGTGGAGAAATGCTGCATAGGCACTGAAGGTCGGTGCCATCTGCGAAACTCTACCTGTGGAGATGTTCTTTGCTGTGGCTGACTTGGGTCTGGAGTCTAAAATGTTTAAAGATGCCTAGATGGCTCGATGAAATGATCGGAAAGTTTAACTTTATCTCGCCAAAGATCTTCCCGAGGTGGTGTCAGATTAACATTGCAAAATACTTAGTCTGTTAGTTTGTAACAAGAATTCAAATTTTAACTCATTTTACGTAAATGGGTACCGAGTGCTTTAATCTACGAGGTTTAATGTTGCTGCGGTCAAGTCTTGGATCAATGACCTCTCTTTATCATGTACTAGCCACCCGCCCCAGCTTCGCACGGGTGCAGTGTAGATACTATTAATACCTATAAATCTTCCTCTTGAATTATTCTATCTAATGATAAATACTGCAATAAAATCTGCTGCGTAGTTTAAAAGATTAAGGCAGAAAGCGATTTTATTTTATATTTGTTTAGATTGTCAATTTTAAATTCGTAATATCTTATGAATGCAATGTCCGATTTGAATAATTCAACAAGTTACTATAATTAAAAAATTAAAAAACACGACTGCAAAAATTGCACTTACCTATTTGTATTTTGTTTCCTCATCAGTTTTTTTTACGACGTTTTTTATTTACAGTGTTATATATTTTTTAAATCTACTTGTCAAATTCTAGACGATAAACATAGACATGAGATTCATAAAAAAAAATTGAGGCTGGTATTAATTTACGTTTTAAAGTGACCACACCGGTTTATTTTTAACTAGCCTATGTTACTCGGAACGATGCAAGGATTGTAATGATACCCCATACATCTAAATCGGTTTAGGCGTTTAAAAGTTATGGTGGAATAAAGAAACTCACATACATACATACATACATACATACATTAACCCTGAACACATAACACTCCTTTTTTTGGGGCAGTCGTGTAAAAAGTAATCTACACTATTTGGCCTCTTCTCATACAGAGAAGGCACGAGCATTGATCACCACGCTTGCTCAAGGCGGATTGGCGAAACTAAACTTTTCTTATGTATCTACTAGCACTCTCCCCGCGACTTCGTTCGCGTGATTTTCCTTACGGATTCCTAACTTTTTTGAAGTGAAAACTTCTTTAGCGGCGTTGAGCACTTTTTCTGTAATGGGTATAAAATCTTAAACTCGCGTCAGGACACGTGCGCGTCAGGACACGTGACCTGATCGAAAAAGCGTAAGACGGATGGAGAGTAGACAGCTATCCCCTCTCTACGGCGCGGCGAAAATGTATGCCAAGCGCCCTGCGCTGTCTAAACGAAACAGTAGGCCCCTGTTTCGTTTAGACAGCGCAGGGCGCTTGCGCGAATGTTCATGTATGTTAAACGTAAACGTAAACGTTAATAATCAAGTTTTCACTTCTGCCGGCATTCCCGGAGTGCAACCCGTTTTTTTTTTATATATAATATAGCCTACGTCACCCGGGGATAGTGTAGCTTCTCAACAGTGAAAGAATTTTTTCAAATCGGTTTCGTAGTTTCGGAGCCTATTCAATGCAAACAAACAATCAAATTTTTCCTCTTTATAATATTATATATTATCAATCAATCAATCAATACATATAATAAAACTGTAGAAAAGTCGTTTTTGTACATCAAAAAAAAATCCAAAAAAAATAGCCAGGGTGTTAAAGGACAACCAATAGAACCCATTTCCACCATTTTTAGAATTTTTGTCTGTTTGTCTGTTTGTCTGTTTGTCTGTTTATATGTTCGGGCATCACGTAAAATGTACGAAAGCAATGTCAATAACTTTTATACACAACGATTGAGCGTAACTTGGAGTAACATTTAGTTTTTGTTTCATTGCAATCGGTTTAGTCTATCAAAAGATATTTGAATTTAAAGTTTTCTAGAAGTAAAATTAGGGTTATGTGCACTTGGTCTCACAAGTTGTGAAAGTTACGCGAAGTTGTGAGTCACAACTTCGCGTAACTTTTATACACAACAATATGTGAAGTTTTTTGTATCATCGTAATCACTTCACACCGTATAAAAAAATGTAAATTTATAAAATTATAATAATGTTTCCGAAGTAAAATATTAAAACAGCGCCATCTATCGAACTTAGACGGGACTTTAACTAGAGAACAACTGCGTGCAGTATTGAATAAAGATATTCGAATGATGGCGTGTTGCGTGTGACGTCATTTTCTGAATCGCGGCCTTGAAAGAATGACCTTCGCCCATGTCATGGGACAATGGGACCGGAACTAATACTCTTTATTAGTTCCGAATAGGTCCCATAGAAATATTGTCATGATCTGATGATAAACTTCGGAGATATGGAACGGAACTCCTTAAAGGATCACAGCAGAACCATCGTAACAAGAAAAATTGCTTTGTTTATACGTGTAGTCGATGACTGACTGAAGGAAGTGGGGGAGGGGGGTACGTCGACCCTACCACTTTCCAAAATTAAATATATCGTGTGAGGTATTGTTTGAAAGGGCTTTTCGTAAGGATTTTAAACACGAACACACAAGCACTAAAAAGTGAAAAAATAAAAAGCTTTTATACAAAAAAGACTTCAAAAACTACAAAATAAAAAATAACTTTAGTTTGGAAGTCGGTGGCAGTACCTACATAACAAAAAACAAAACCAAAGCCGCCGACTTCCAAACTAAAGTTATTTTTTATTTTGTAGATTTTGAAGGCCGTTGCCTCTTTTTTTTTCCAAGAATACCTATAATTCCTAACAACTTTCTCTTTCAAACGAGTGCAATTTCCAGTTAGTCTCTGTTATGGCATGATGATTAATAAAGCTCAGGGCCAGACATTATCCGTTGCGGGGGTGGACCTAAGTATTGGATGCTTTTCCCATGGTCAACTATACGTAGCTCTTTCACGGATAAACAACCTTAATAACCTTTTTGGGTACGCTCCAGATGGTTCCACAGCTAATGTTGTTTATAAAGAAGCACTATTAGCATACTTAAATAAAATAAAAAAATATTTTGTATTGGTATCCTCCAACAGCGCTTCGAACTAAGAAATACATTGTTAAGTTCCGACATCCACGCGAACGAAGTCGCGGGCACAGCTAGTATTATATAAGTATAGAAGTATAGGTTATATAAGTCCAGGTTTACCTTCACCGATGGCATTGACGTCCAAGATAAACTTAGAAACTTGCGCGGAAAGGGGTTTTGTACTCAAATCTCAAAAAAGAATAAAAATAATAATACCGTCGTCCGTAGCTAGTTGCGACAATACACAAGTAACTGTGTAAAACCTCCAAGGACTCGGGGGAGTAATCCCCTGCTTAAGGGATTATGAAAAATTCATTTTTCTTAGCATTTAAAGCACTTATTTTTTTCTTGTACGTTGAGAAAGTTGCCGTTTTTCAGTGGAATGTTTTATAATTGTTGGCACGTGATGGAAGTTGGGAAAAGTATGTTTTGCTTTAGATAGTTTGTTGATGATTTTAGTAGTTTGATAGGTCAAGGATCCTGTGGTCGTTAGATCTACGTCATTTACGTTTTATGCTTCAAAAGTACAAAGGCGGACATGCCTCGGGCATTCTGTAACAGTCAACTAAAGGCGGTGAAGAGATAACATGGCACGTGCAAATGCAGGGAGGGGAGGGGTCGCCCTAGGAAGACCTACACTGACCTTATTGGCGAGGTTCTTCAGAAAGGTCAGGTGCGGAGTACTCGTAACCGGCGTGCTTGTATGACGAGATGTATGAACGTAGATGAGGCGAAAGGAGTATGTAAGGATCGTAGCAGGTGGCGTTCTGTGGTTTCTGCCTACCCCCATGGGAAAAAGGCGTGAGTTTATGTATGTATGTGCAAATTATTGTACAAGCGTAAAACAATAAAATCTTTCTACTATCTTAAATGTGAAAGTTTTGATGGATGTTTATCACTTAATCACGCCGGAACAGTGCAATTTGGAACAAAGATAGATTTATATACACATCAAAAGTGTCTAGGGATCAAGATGTATTTGGTAATAATAATATATTGATCCCTAGACACTTTTGATGTGTGTAGTTTGGAGTAGCAGATTTTTTAAACATTCACCATGATGAAATGACGTAGATTTGCTGACTCTGACCTCTTAGTCCATAAGATGACACGTGTATCAGATAGCAGTGAATGTTTGAAAAGTCTAAAATAAATTTACATATGAAATAGAAAAAATCATAATAGTACTTGCCCAACCCGTCTGTGAACCCACAGCCTCGTGCATGAGGGTGCAAACATAAAGATACAGGTTTTTCGGTCCCGATATGCCAGTACGGGTCGGTACTTATAGGTACGGGTTCAACAACATATTATAAAAAACAGGTAAATCTGTTCTTGACGGCGAAGACGACACACTACGCTGGCAATTATTGTTTAAACCCGTACAGATAGTCGGTACCGACAAGTTTTCACCTGTTTCTTTATGAACGTGCACATATTGATTGTATGAGCTATTTTACCCGTACCAATCGGTAATGATCTGTACCGACCTGTCCGTACCTGTAACCTGCTTCTTTATGTAAGCACACTAAGCACCCTAAGAGACTAAATTATAATAATACCAGCCTTTTACTGTCCCACTGTAGGGCAAAGACTTCTTCTCATACAAAGAAGGCATGAGCATTTAACGCCACGCTTGCTCAAGGCGGATTGGCGATTCCAGACTTATATTAATTACAAGCCCAGGTTTCCTCACGATGTTTTCCTTCACCGATGTCAGTGATGTCTAAGATAAACTTTAGAAAGTACATATGAATTGAAAAAGTCACATTGGTACTGCCCTGGATTGCTCTAATGCATTAGAGGTGGGCGCCTTATTTACTGGGCCATCACGATTGTGATTAAATTATACTTACATCAAAGCAGTGGCGGCTGGTGGGTTATCGAACTGGTGGTGCACTTTACCAAAATATTAAAATTAGAAAATGCAACAAAACAAAAATTGACATAATATATGTTTATTTTGTATACATTAAATCAATGCGACGACATTTTTCTGAAGCGAAATGTTCAATCACCTTTTTGTAAAATCGGGTATTAACACCATACACAGTATAGAATAAAAGTTCTCGAAAAAAATCGAAACAAAAACTAAAAACAATTAAGGTAACACCCCCAATAATCGACACTTTAACGTGCGCAAACAAGCATTTTTTTAAATTTTTTCTTACTTTATGATAATATAAGGTATTTTGGAGCATTGGGTAACGCTTCAGACTTCGTTGCGTAATATTTAAAAGCAAACATAAGTTTCATATAAATAAATAAAGTAATAATATATCGAAATAAATTAACGTTTTTTGGTCTAGTGATCGACAGCAGAATTCTATTTTTCGACACCCGGTAATCGACATGTTCCAGTAATCGACATCCAATAATCGACATATTCCTAACACTTTTAAACAATAAATCCCAATAGAAAAGCCGAGATAATCTAGTATTATATGTGACGAAATAAAAACTTAGTCTTAATCAGTATTTTGATCATTTTAATCAACAAACAATCTTTATAATAAACAAATAGTGGCTAGTAATTCGTAGGTTTCTAAAAAAATACACTTTTGCAATATAATACATCTCTTAAATGTTAAACAATAAATGTAGAAGATGTGTCATTTGGTTTCGGTTTAGTATCCGCCTTTTCTTGTTTTTTTTATTGTTTTTATCTGTTAGTTTTTTCTGTTTTTTGTTTTTCTATCTTCCTCAATTTTAATCGCTTTCTTTTTTCTCTTTCCTTGGATTTAATTTCTAATTTTTTCACCTTTCTGACAACTTCTATTGCCTGTATTATTTGAAAAAGTGTGGAATTTTTTTTTGGTGCCAAAAAAAACATTTATGTCGATTATAGGAACATGCGAAAAAAAAAACTCCAGTTATCGACAAGCGTGTTTTCATATTATATTATAAACTTACAATTGCAAAGACATTACTAAAATCTAAAGAATTTGGGTTCTAACTTAATAAATAATTTACATGCTCGGTCAAGCAAAACAATTAAAAGTTATGGGCATTATATCTTGCTCACCTCCTTAGCGATTTCGCTAATGAAACGGGAATTTATTTAGAGATCTCTGCCGGTTGGTATGTTCAGCTACGCCATTTTCTTTAAAACAGCCGAATCTATGAAATATCTTTCGCAATGATAGCTAGATAATCCTCAACTATGTTTATGGTTCAAATACGTTCCGAAGCGAGACTCAACTCTTGTTTTTTTTCGTTAACTTTTTAAGTGTCGAACACTGGGGCTCTGTCGAACACTGGGTGTTTTACCTTACGGTAATATAAATAAACAATAATTAACGCGTCACACATACAGTGAAACTATACTGGTAGTCTGATAACGAGCATGTCAATCATGGCTGCCCGTCCGTCGCCTCGCGCCCATGCCGGCCGGCCAAATCGTCAAACATCGGGTGCTCTCGGCAATCCTCGGTTCGCACGTGCGGAGCTCGAGAACCCACTCATTACTCGGTACATTTCTATGAACTATCTTCTGTTTCACGCGTCAGGCGTATTAACTCGTATCTCCTACAAGTTATATTAGCAGTCCTCGTGCACTCGCCGAAGCGCACGAGAATTTGTCTTTACAGGAAAATAAGTCTTAATAGTTTAGTAAAGCGCTCAAACTGTTTCACCATAATTGGAGATTTAATTTTTTATACGTTTTTGTATGTTTAAAAACAACTATTAAAATGGTAATTTAAAGATAAACATGAAGTACTTAATATTATGTAATTTTTGATTTTTGAATTGGTGGTTCAGCGCACGAGCGCACTTAAGGTACAGCCGCCACTGCATCAAAGTATTCTTCAACATTCGACCTAAGAGTATGTCAAATGACAGGGGAGGGGTCGCCCTAGGAAGACCTACACTGACCTTATTGGTGAGGTTCTTTAGAAAGGTCAGGTGCGAAGTACTCGTAACCGGCGTGCTTGTATGAAGAGATGTATGAACGTAGATGAGGCGAAAAGAGTATATAAGGATCGTAGCAGGTGGCGTTCTGTGGTTTCTGCCTACCCCCATGGGAAAAGGCGTGAGTTTATGTATGTAAATCTATTTTTATTGCCTTCTAAAGTCTAAGCAGACTAAACAACAAATCTGGAATAACCAGACCAGATTAACAAATTTTAATATCCTCGATATGCCGGACCTAATGAATATCTCAATACAAAATGGCCGGACTTTATAAAGGATGTCCGCGTTTTATTGAATCAAGGATTATTTATGTGGAATTATCAAGTGCTCCAATTGAATAACATTACGCTGATGATTCAGAATTTAGAAGGGTTTTACCGGATTTTGTTAGAGATAGACCAGAGAAGGGTCACTAGCATCCGGAGTTACCTACTAAACGTAACGTTAATTAGATAATTTTTTTTTAAATTTCTAATATCCGTTTCACAAATTATATTTATTAATAGTATACTAGCTTCCGCTCGCGACTTCATACGCGTTAATGTTAAAGAAAGTTAAAATGATGTTGTTGTTTGGCTAAATGTGGGTGTACTAATGGGTACATCTCTGCCCAACCCTTCGGGGATTACAGGCATGATGTTATGTAAAATGTTTATTGACACAGATCATGTGCACATAAAAATAATAATAAAAAGGCAATAAAAAAAAAAAATAGAAAAAACATTATTGTGTGTACATATAACTGTACCAAACATTAATATATAATCCCACGAGCACCGCACATTTTTCCGGGATACAAAAGTAACTTATGTTTTTACTATTCAAGATTAAAATCTATCTCTGTGCCAAATTTCATCCAAATCCGTTTAGCCGTTATAGCCGTTAACAAATCATCCATCCATTTAATCTTTCGCGTTTTTATAATAGGAAGTACGATTTACGTGGAGTTTCTTGCTCGTTTTTCTCCATAGAGACCTACGTTTTGGAACGAGCAACTAGCTTCAACTTTTAAAGCTATTTTTTCTTGTAAGGATTTTTTCTTGTAAGGACTGCGTAGAATAGAATAGAATAAAATATATTCATTGTAAAACATGAGTGTACATCAAATAATTTGTCAAGGTCTCATAAAAAAAAAATTAAACAAAACAAAAAAAATTAAACGTAAACATTTATTTATTTTGTAAAAAGCTGTTATTTTGACATTACAATCGAACACTTCAATATTATTTATTTGTATAGATTGTTTTTTTACAATTATTTTGTAAAATTATATTCTTAGCTATATAAATTTATATTTGTGTGTGTTTATCATCTGCCACCAGCCACATCTTCAATGACTTTCAGAACTAGCACCTTTCGAAATTATATCATAGCGAATCCACGATAATTTTATGCGCATTGAACTTTTCAACAAACAATTTTCGACAAACACAGACATAGTCAGGTCATTCTCTAGACAATAATTATAGTGCAGAAGCTAACGGGAGGACCGGACTAGAGGCGACCTAATGCTCTGAATAGTTCAAACCGGTCTCGGTATCTGGTATTTGATACCGGGATTATTTGTGCGCTCCAATAACATATGTTGCCTTTGTCGGAGGTTGTTGTGTTGGTTTCCGGGGAAATTTGAAGTTTATGTTGGGGATATTTTGCGCTGGTATATATTGAATAGCCTATGGTATATTGAATCAATTACCGTGCGTTTGTCTTGCAAAAAGTCGAAAGTGTATCGACCGGATTTTTTTTGTTTTGTTGCCTAGGGTGGTTTTAACGTATTATCCTAGTATTAAGGCTAAAAAAAAACAAAATAAAAATCTAGTTGATACAGTCATCTTGTTAGTTATTGTTTGGACATCACTGGCATCGGTGAAGAAAAACATCGTGAGGAAACCTGGACTTACTGTTCCACTCAAACCATGTCAGAGACCCTTGAGGCGGTTTAGAAACTTTGATACTAGGGTGTGTGGGGTCGTAAGACCTACTGTCCACACGATAAAGAAGATTGTTTTAATTTTTAGGTCATTAGTGCTTGTTTTAGAGATAGGTGGTATATCAATGTATTTTTTTATGTTACACAGAATAATATTGTGAAACATATTTATTAATATTTTTTTGTGTACGTACAATAACAGACTTTTTAAAAATATGTGTTCTGAATTTTTGTTAAGTTTCGTTTCCTTCATATTTATCATATTTTTTCATTTTTCAAATTAAACAAAGTTTTACAAACTTTCAGCGTACCGAAAGACCATTTCGGAAGATTTCAGTTAATTTGAAAAATACTGTTGTCCGAAAGTTTGACATGCGTAAGCAAGAACTTTTACTTTTCCCGAAGAGATTTCCTTCATGGAAACCAAAAGGCTATTTTATATTGCACTTAGGGCTGATTTTTCAATAGTCGTTTTTAATAATCGTAGTTTGACATATTTTCGGGGTTGTGGGTTCGAATCCGGGCAAGTACCACTGTGACTTTTTCAATTCATATGTACTTTCTAAGTTTATCTTAGACATCACTGACATCGTTCCGTGCCTCGGAAAGCACGTTAAGCTGTTGGTCCCGGCTGTCATACGTGGATCTTTGACAGTCATTACGAGTCGTCAGAAGCTTGAAAGTCTAACAACCAGTCTTACCTAGGGGTATCGTATTACCCAGTCACTGGGTTGTGGAGGTCAGATAGGCAGTCGCTCCATGTAAAATACTGGTACTCAGCTGCATCCGGTAAGACTGGAAGCCGACCCCAACATAGTTGGGAAAAGGCTAGGCAGATGATGAGTTCGACATATTTTCTATACATAAGCTGCCAAACAACCATATTTATCCTTTCGTTAAGTGTTTTTTAAGATTAAAAAATTAGCTCTTAGGTAATTAAAAATCATTATTGTACGTACCCGAAATCTTACAGTTTAATATCACTTACTCCAAATTATAAGTACGAAATTCAAAAACGTTTTATTTGTAGATAGATAAAAAAGCAATTCCGAAAAATCCGGAAGCGCCTTGAGATTAGGAGCACTTTGGAAAATTACGACAATTTGAAAATGATCACATCTTGTTATCAACTTAATATTAAATTATTTTATTTTTTGTTGTTTTATTTTTTTGTGTTGTTAACTTGTTACCACATAGACAAAAAATATATTTTTTCTTTCTTTCATATTCGTCTTATTTTAAATGCGAAAGTTCATATGAATCTTTGTTATTAAATCACGCCAAAACAGCTGAACGGTTCTGGATGAAATTTCGCACAGATATAGTCTGGAATAGCATATAGGCTTTTATGGGCTTCTTGTGGGATAATATATTAACAATTATGACGCGGACAAAGTCGCGGGCAGAAGCTATATAGGTAGTAACCATTAAAAACCGAAAAATGAACACCACACTAAGTTACACAGTCCATTTCTTTACATTTACCACCAATTATGAAACAACAATGAAAGAAAATAAATAAAAATATTTACTCACAATATGACCCACAAATTGACAAGCACACAGTAAATGTAATACTAGTTAAAAAATGTGTATGTCTGTATTATATATATTGGGTATACGGTGCCAATGAATGATATAACGGTGGCTGACCACATCCGGGTTCGCGTCACATAACCGGGACATCCGTTAATGCTGCTACAAATTGTACAGGGGAAACCCGGAGTTTTGATAGGGTTTATAAAACAAAAATCAGTATCTAATTACCAGTCATCCCATATATCTTGGATACAATTTTCAATTGTAATTTGTGGTGTATTTTAATTCATAAACAAGTAATGGGTCATGTACTCACTAGTTTTAAGCCTAGCGTGTAAACTATGTCGTGTACATTGTGCATTAAATAAATAAATAAATAAATTAATTAATAAACATTATTTAAGGGGTTCTGGTGGAGCCTGTGAATGTAAAACACGTTCTTAGGGTCAGTTCACACCGAGACGCGACGCGACGCGACGCTGCGTGCACACTTTAAAAGAGCGACTCAAAATATAACTTTATTTTCTATACGAAAAGATACACATTTCATTGTAAGAATTTAGAATACGTAACACCACGCAGCACTAAGTCGCGATGCGTCGCTCTACGCCGCGCTGCGCCGCGCGGCGCCGCGAGACGCATCGCGACGCAGCGGTGAATCGCCGGTACGCGCGCACAGAATGACGTGCAAGAGCGGCGACGTTGCGATGCGTCTCGCGGCGGCGAGCGGCGCAGCGCGGCGCAGCGCAAATTCACTGGCCTCTTCAAGTATCTTCACGTTGCGTCGCGTCGCGTCGCGTCTCGGTGTGAACTGACCCTTAGGCTGAAGACCAATGACTCAAATTCCGCTAGCTTTCAAAATTGAGGTATCAGATCTGGTTTAATCCGCATCCGGCACGTGTAAAAGATTAGTTCAAGAAACTTGTTTTTTAACCCCAGACTTGATTAGTGTGGTTTCGGTGTGGAAAAATAGTTCGAGAACTTGGAACGTTTCATTTCTAGAGTGGTCCTGAAATATTTTTCTCACGAACGAAACTATTATAGCATACCGTAACATCACGCCTGTAATCCCCGAAGGGTTCAGCAGAGGTGTAGGTACCCATTAGTACACCCACATTTTGCCAATTATGTTTAAGATGGGTGTGGCGTAAATAATGGATAACCCTGAAACTGTCGATTGGCCAGATTATCATCTATCATTAACCCCACTTATATCGCTATATGCCCATGGATGTCCAAATTATTGATATTTTTGATATTTTAAATAAAAATCGTACTTACTCTTACAAAATCACACTGTCATTTCTACAATTGGTTACTTTTTCTCGATTTGTTTTTTTTTATGTCACTCCTGAATATTTATATTATCAGATCAGTATCAAGATTTTTTATTACATTCTAAGATAACATTGCAAATAATACTTATTCTTAAATTTTAACATTTTTTTCACGGAATTATGCAGTTTTGGGCCCCCAGGTAGGTACTTATCAATAATATGTACTACTATTTAATGCAGATTCTAATTAATAAACAGTATCTTGATATGATATGGGTCTTAATTTAGAGCATATCAACTAACTCCTAAATTATTCTCATAAGTACTTCTGTTATTACAAAAAACAGTAATAACATCATATTATCGATGTTATGAGAAACTTGATTCAGGTAAAACAAAACTTACCTTATCCGCATTTTTGGACAACTACCTGGAATCCTAGTCCTGTTCGGTATACAAAATAGTTGCTAGTAAAGGACAAACTAATTGTGAGAAAGAAAGAGAAGATGATGTTTTATTGCATTCATTCGAACAAAATAAAGCGACTTTTACTTCAGTGCACCAACGTTCTCGTACTTAGTCGCACGTATCTGTATAGCTCTCTCTGTTATTATCGTTTATTCGTGATTTTACTGTTCTTACCGGACTCCGATTTACCTGTGTATTGCACTTGTTTTCTGAGTAATCCCCACAACATTGCTATTTATACCATCTGGACTGTGATTTGCTCAGTGATTTGGACGGTTGACCTGTGATATTGTTCGGCTGTGTTCGGCAGTGTTCGGCTCGGCGACAATGCCTCAAACTTACACACCATTAGAATATGCCAATATGCACTACATTTATGGTGAATGTAAAGGTAATGCTAACCAAGCTGCTGCACTTTATCGGGAGAGATATCCAAACAATCGCCACCCAGATTACCGAGTTTTTATTCGAGTACACAATGCGTACTCTGAAGGCAGAATACCTGGCAGCGGTGTGGGCGGTGCCAGTGAGGGAAGACCGCGTAGCAGCAATGATAAAGCGTAATAAATGATCTGAAGTTTTGGACATAGTAAATGAAGATCCATGGCATATCAACCAGAACGGTACATCGCATATTAAAACGACCCAAATTATACTTCCGAGAGATTATGCTGGTATCCATAACACAATTTTCTTCAAAATCTTTCTTTGGATACCAGAGTTCATACAAAGACTGCTGATAACACTAATGGTTTTATAATTGTATTACGCTATTATTGTATTCGCAAGGTGTTGTTCGTAAGTGTTTGATTGCGCAACTATTTTTGTTTAATAAATCTTATTCCATTCTATTCTTTTATTCATTTCGAGTAGCATTTTGTAGAACAATGTTAAGAAGAATAAGAGAGGAACAAATTTTTTTTAACAAAATATTGTGGTCTGACGAGTCTTCGTGTCAGAGAAATGGATATTTAACACAACCTCTATAACTGGCCACCTCGCTCGCCAGATTTAAACCCATTAGACTTTTTTTACTGAGGCTGCTTAAAGAAGATAGTTTATAAAGAAGAAATCACTCCAGTTGAACAGCTGCGACAACACATACATTCGGCTGCTGACGAAATATCATCGGCAGGATCTGCGCGCCGATTGAAACGGTCCTTCATGAGAAGGTGTGGAGCGTGCATAGCAGCTGAAGGAGCCCACTTCGAATATGTTGTATACTTTTTTTTCAATAAATTTGATTACTTACTAATGTCTTTCATTGTAAACTTGGCTGGCGAAATATGGGTGTGCTAATGGGTACACCTCTGCCTAAACCTTCGGGGATTACAGGCGTGATGTTAAGTAATGTTTGTAATAACTCGAAAGCGAATTCTCAAACTGTTTAAAACTAAACAAAAAATGGAAACTAAATAAGTTTCAGTCCATAAATTCAGAATACATTAATACTATTGAACCCAAATATCCCTAACGTTACTGGGAAAGTACCCCTTCTGTTACTGAGAAATATAAACAACTTAATACTACATCTTTAATGCGACAGACGGACAGTGTAAGTGTCCGTATATTTAGTAAATACCCAATATTCTGCTTGTTTTGTGAGCTGGGTCGCTACTGTATCTAGCCAAGGTTGATTTGTTTATTTATGTGAACGTTGAACGAAGATATATTGATGCATTTTCGATATCAAGTTTTTTCGTGTTTGCATAATGATTATTATGATTAGGAAGCTAAAGGCAAATTTTTAAATTACAAAATATTATTATTATCAATGTTGCTCCACGGTCATAGTCTAAAAAATAAATAATTTGACTTATATGAGTTTTCAAAGTCAAAATATATATTTCAATCGAAAGGAAAAGTCACTCACTCGAAAAATCGAAACAAATCAAAAACCGCTTGACGTATAAAGATGAAATTAGGCAGGGAGGTAGTTTATAGTTAGTAGACGACCGCAAAGAATGGAATTTACCAAAATTCACCCCTGAGGGGATGAAACGGGGGTCCAAAGTTTTTATGGAGAACGCGGGTGAACAATGAAAGGCACGCTTCAACGTTATTTACAAAAAAAAGAAATCAAATTCAGTAAAGCATCTTGAAAGAATCTCTACAGATATAAGTAGGTAATCTTTAATTAAATTTTTTATTTGACAACTCTATTTGGCTATTTAACTTAATATTATATCTGACATTTCTTATATTTATTTACTAGCGACCCGCCCCGGCTTCGCACGGGTGCATGTATTATACGTATAAACCTTCCTCTTGAATCATTCTATCTATTAAAAAAAAACCGCATCAAAATCCGTTGCGTAGTTTTAAAGATCTAAGCATATTTAGGGACAGACAGACAGAAAAAGCGACTTTGTTTTATACTATGTAGTGATTATTCTTTATGACGATTTTATTTGAAATGGCTATTTTATTGTAGGTAAGTACCTTCTTATTTTTTGTTTTTTTTTGACGATTGTAATTTTTACCATTTTGAACTAATTTTTTTTGACATTCATTTAATTATTGTACTATGATAATTCTAGCATATAGGTATAAGCGTTTTAGTTCCTGTACTGCTAGCTTATAACGCAATAGTTTAAATAAATAAAATAAATAATTATAGAATAGCAGCAATTACAAACACTGCGCCCAATAGCTTCAATTTTCGATCTCACACAAAAGTAAAAAACGTTAAGATAAGCGTTACTGTCATGGCCGCTACGTAATCACATTGTGCGCGATTCAACCCTTACAGACTACCTCTGTGGTACATTTACGTAAGCTAAGTAGCGATCACTAGCACTTACAGATTTTCGCTTTAGATAAATTGCTACTCCAATACTGATTTTATTAAGGAGCTGGCCCAATTGAAGGCGGGAAGCGGGGTTTTGATCTGTAATTTTTTTGGAATGTAGCTCCTTTACGCGTCTTTCGCTCAATAGACTGCGCATCCAAGTAGGCCGCTGCAAACATAACCTAGCATAATGGGGGATTATTATTATTTGTTTTTTATGGGCCTTAGTTGCCTGAAATAAAGGTTTATTATTATTACTATTATAGATCCCATCGAAACCCGATCTGATCAGACGATGGCCCACTTATAGTAGGGGAGCCCAAGATGCTAAATTTGGATTTACTCCAGCGTCGTGGGAACCTTTTGGATTGTGAATATTAGATGCTAAAAAGTAAAAATAGTTACAGATAGGACCCTTTCACTGGTGGAGGAAGCGCATAACTAAATATTTAAAAAAATGAAAAAAAAAATCACGAACTACTACTCGAGCGTGTCCGATATTAATAGTGTATGCGCCCCACGTGTTTTTAATAACCGAGGAATATTAATCTGCCGGTTTGCATGGTAGGGGTGGCCGTACGAAGGGGCTGAAAATGGTTACAAATGGAAGAAAAAAATATGACAATGAAATACTAGAGCGCGTCAAATTAATATACAGACAGTTCAGCTTGATGTCCTTGTCGTGCTGACCCTTAATCTGACAATTATGTGCAGGGACTTCTTTAATCTGATGGTTTGAAACGCGCGGCCCTATATACAGGGCTCATATATGGTGGAGGTACTTAACAGGGTGCTAGGTATCCCCCCTTATATTAATCTGCCGCGCTCGAGTAAATCCAGAAATCCCTTCCTGGCCTCCCCAACTATTACTACAGTGCCCAAAGTATTCCTACACCTGCACTTTAGAGGACGTTAACAACGCTACTGATGCCGCGATTAACGTGGCCACTTAATGGGCCCAAAAAATATAATAAAAATAAAAGGCATTGTCTTAAACTATCGACTCGAAAAGAAGAAGAACGGGTCTTTCGGTAGCAGAATTTGTCGCGTAAGGAAAAAGCGTTATGCCAGACGACTTTCCTCTTTTTCTTTCTCCCTGTCTCTTTCTATTATATATGGGTGTCAGGACAACTTTTTTCTGTGTTATAGTGCAATTGGATGCTTTTTCTCTTCATTGGATAAAGTTAAAATCCTACTACCCAAATTGATAACTTATCTACCTATCTAAGACTTAATAATTTAGTTTTTATTATTCTATTATTTACTTGCTTCTGTCCACGACTACCATTATTAAATAAAATGAAAAAAAAAAACTACGTTTTGCATTTTTTTTCATGTTCAAAAATTATGTTACAATAAAAAAGTTTAATAACTTTAGATATTTTAATTAAGTAATCTCGTAAACTTATTGTTATTAAATAGGTTATCTAAAATAAAAATTCCAAATTATCCAATAAAACTAGTTTCATTTCAAACTATTTGCGGACTAATCTATCAAGCAATAAAATAAAATATATATAAATAAGCATTATACAGTTAAACGAATACATCAATTTAGTTTTATGCTAATTTATTGCACCTGCAACCAGACTACTTATGAGGTGACATTCTATCTTAATCAATTCCTTTAAAATCAATTCCTTTAAATGTTAACTGATAACACGGACGAATCATTATGTTATGGGGATTTAATAATTATTATGCCATTCAATTTTTTATTTTAATTTGACAACGAGGTCGATTATTTGATGCTTGCAGAGGCCCCTTCTAATAAAAAATTATGTGGTAAGTAAGTTGTTATTTTCTTCTTTATTCATTTCGTTTGTTACGCAATCTCGCCGGAATGACTAAACGTATGTGGATTAAATTTAACACAGAGATAGAATAAAGTCTGGAATAGCAAATGGGCTACTTATTATCCCGGAAAAATGTAAGGTTCCTGTGGGATAATATTTGAACTTCACGGGGACGAAGTCGCGAGCAGAAGCTATACTGAAAACATACATTTAATGCACAGCATAGCTATACATGAAATGAAATTATTATTATTTTAATACCAGCTTATTACTGTCCCACTGTAGGGAAAAGGCCTCTTCTCATACAGAGAAGGCACGAGCATTGATCACCACGCTTGCTCAAGGCGGATTGGCGATTTCAGACTTATATTAATTACAAGTCCAGGTTTCCTCACGATGTTTTCCTTCACCGATGTCAGTGATGTCCAAGATAAACTTAAGAAAGTACATATGAATTGAAAAAGTCACATTGGTACTTGCCCGGATTCGAACCTACAACCTCATGCATGAGAGGTAGGCGCCTTAACCAGTGGGCCATCACGACATTTTATTTTATTATTGTTATACTACAAATGACATATTCCTAATAGAATAAAAGAAGTATTTTAATGGTAGGTATTAAGTATAATCCGCTATACGCTTCTCGCTTGTAGTGTATCGCAGTAAGTGTTTTCTATTTTATTCGTAAGCTATCCCTAGATATGCCTGTCCTCTTTACTGAATTAGTATCATTAACACTAATGGATTAACTTTATTTACTACTAACTTTGCTCGCGACTTCGTCTGTGCAATTTTTTTACGGATCACTAATATTTATATATATTTCATTTTTGTATTAGTATTTAAAAGTATAATTTTTATGTGTTCAAATAAAAAAAGAAAATGTTAATATTCTTCGAACCGAATTTCAGTCACTGTGGCAAAGTCCCATTGACTAATAGTCCACCCAGGAGATATAGTAATAGTAATAGTTTAATAGTTTATATTTTTAATATGTATTAGTTTATAGTTTGTTGCATTTGTTTAGGTATGTATTGTATTTTTATGGGCCTTAGTAGCCTGAAATAAAGGAATTATTATTATTATTATAAGAATGTGCGCAAACACAGAAGCACTCCCTCTTCCATCACATTTATAGTCGTCGACGACGACGACAATCCGACATGACCGGGGAGAATCAGGCGCATGATCAACAGCTTTACGTGCTTTCCGAGCTACGGGGATGCCACATTACCAATTTACAAACTTCGGGCTGTTACTAAGAAACTCCTAATAGAAAATTCCAACTATACCCGACCCATTAATCGAACCCAAGGCCTTAACAACACAATAGCTTGGAAAAACCTTTGGACTTCAAGGCAGTAGGTACCTAAGAAGTTAAATGAGACAATTTTAAAAAGTACTAGTTAGTCCGCTTGGCTGTAAACCGCGGTTTCACCTCGAGTCGCCAAGGTCGTGGTTCTGATAAAAATGTAATACCTAAATGTAGGTACTGGAAGTAGGCACGTAGGAATGTTAAGTTCCTCATTTTATTCCAGTTAGGTGTAGGGCTGCCATCATCTAAATTGCCGACGCCGGACAAAAACTTTAAAATCCCCGAAAAAAAAAAACAAAATTTTTAAAATAAAAATTTAATATTATAACATTTTTTTAAACTAATGTTTGTTTTGATTTATCGCCTATCTTTCAATTAATCGGCACTTTTAGTGTCAGGAGAATCCCCTCCCGGACGTCCCCCGGACCCCCTCTAAACTAGGACAAATCCGGGGAAACCCGGACGAATGGCAGCCCTAGTTAGGTGGCAATCTAACATTTAAGGCAATGTTGTATAATGTACAGAGTGGATATCTATACTAATATTATGAACGCGAAAGTAACTCTGTCTGTCTGTAAGGGGGGATCCAGTCTTCAAGTCAGGGGGGGGGGGTCATACAGGATACCGTGGCCCCGGAACGTAAAGGGCAACAGAAGGAATAGGGTGGTTTTTTGATTTTTACCACCTAAAAAAAAAGGGGCGGTCATACCCGGGGTTGCGGGAAGTCTTAACAGGATACCGTGTCCCCGGAACGTAAACGGCAACAGAAGGAACAGGGTGGTTTTTTAGTCAGTTAAAGTCTGACAGTCCCTTCCGCCCCACCCAGGGCGGAAGGGACTGTCACTGTTACTTTCTTGGGGTTCAAACTTACCCCAAGTTTGAACGAGTTTGAGAGAGTTTATACGTTACAGGGTACAGGAGAAATTCCTAGTGTGGGGCAACGTTTAAAAAAAGAAAAGAAAAAAAAACTACTATCTTTTTTCAAAACCCGACCCAAGTAGCAGGAAACGCAAGTACCCAACACACTCCCTAGCGGTTCCCTAGCTATTAATCGACGTCAATCATCATAAATAACAGACACGCGAAGTTTTCTAAGAAGAAATAACAACAATAATACGTAATACTGTTATGGTCAAGAAAATATTAAAAGAAAAACCTTTCAATAAAATAATGACGTGGGTTCTGACGTATTGAAGTTATGGGAATTATAATGGAGAAAGAGGTTTTATTAGGATATTCTTTAAGCTATTGACCGAGACTTAGTTCGCGTAAATTTTCTCGCGGATCCCTATTTTTTTTGGAACGAAGTTCCTTATCGCGCGTTGCGAAAGGGAGCTAGACGGAAAAAATTAAGACCAAAACTTGTAACGACACTTTTTGCTATAGTTGTAAGCCGTGCGGCGCGGCGTGCGCGTGTTTCTCTGTCTGTCTCTCTCTCATATAACTTCGTTCCATCCGGGTGTCCCTTGACACCTCTCAAGTTTTTTAATAAACTATAGTTTTTGTTACTCGTTGATAATGTAGCTTTCCATAGGGGAAAGAATTATCAAAATCGGTTAAGTAGTTTGTGAGTTTATGCATTACAAACAAAAATACAAATCTTCTGTCTTTATAATATTTGTTTACACTACCTTTTCCCCCCTCGACTTCGTTCGTGTAATTGTCGAGTATTGAGGACGCAGTTTAAAAAGAGTACCCTATGACCTTTCTTGGAATTCAAGCATAGTCTGTACCAACTTTTATCAAAATCGGTTCAGTAGTTTAGCCATGAAAGTGTAACAAACAAGTAAAATAAATAGATTGGTGGTAAAAAAAAAGAATTTTGATGTACCTACTTTAACATAACACGAAATAACGTACAGTCCGCAAAACAGATAGGTATGCAGGGTCGTCAGAAATAGTTGAAGTTTTCTAAGAAACCGATGGATGTCTTTGACTGAAACTTAACCTAAATAAAGAACTATTTATTATCTATGTTTTAAATTAAATTACATTCGAAAATATCCATCGGTTTCTTAGAAAACTTCAACTATATCTGACGACCCTGCATACCTATCTGTTTTGCTGTGTGTACATACCTAGTATTTTTTTTGATTGTTTGTTTGTATGCATGTTCATCATAAGGTAGGTACAGTCAGCAACAAAAGTCGATTAACATTTATGATTTTTTTAATCCTAATTAATAAGTACAATATTAAAAGTAAAACGCTATGAATATAAAATTAAGATATAATAAAGCCTTAGTTATTGCCTGAAATTCTGAAAGACAGTACATTATGTGTTTAGTGTCTGTTTAAATGATTTAAAAAAGTAACATTGTTAATCGACTTTTGTTGCTGACTGTACAAGTAGCATCCCTAATGCCGCTCTATAAAACCCAACTTTTTCATCCCTAATGCCATTCTATAAACCAACTTTTTCTAAAACTGTGTCACAGGTATTTATTTTATGGGGCATCTAAAAAGGAACTTACGATGGGAACTAATTAACGTCTGTCTCAGCTATTTATTACTTGGTTAATTAAAAATAAATGTTAATTTATTACTTGAGTGAAACTTGAAACACGGCTGAAAAAAAAACCGAGAATTAACTTTAGATTTCGTTTTTTTTGTGGTAAATTATACATACATATATGTGAAAGTAACTGTCTGTCTGTATGTTTAAATTGTAACTTTATTATGGTAAAATTACTCAACTGATTGTAATGAAATTTGACAAAGAGTTAACTTGGGATCTTGACATGGACATAGGTTACTTTTTAATCAGTGACTTTGTCTATGTCCGGGATGACCGGTTTTTATACGGACGAAGTTAGGGGCAAAAGTAGTAAAATTTATATTTCTTTCTTTTTTGTCAGTAAAAGGTTACAAAATTCATTCATGTAGTTATTTAGTAACTAATTTTACTCAAAATATTTTTTGTATACAGGGTTATTTTTAAAACACCAGAAACGTAGCCTTTAAAAATAACCCTGTATATAATAGCCAGATACATGAGGAAAAGTATCACTACAACATATATAGAACAAAGTCGTTTCCCGCTGTTCCTATGTATGCTTAGATCTTTAAAACTACGCAACGGATGTTGATGCGGTTTTTTTTTAATAGACAGAGTGATTCAAGATGAAGGTTAATGGATGGTTACACGTGCGAAACCGAGGCGGGTCGCTAGGCTATAATTATAATAACAAATAAAAATCAAAACTGTACGAAGTCTTTGGGAGCAGCTAGTAAAAACAATAAACAACATACATACATAAACACACGCCTTTTTCCCATAGGGGTAGGTAGAAACCACAGAACGCCATCTGCCACGAACCTTACATAGTCCTTTCGCCTCATCTACGTTCATACATCTCGTCATACAAGCACGCCGGTTACGAGTACTGCGCACCTGACCTTTCTGAAGACCCTCACCAATAAGGTCAGTGTAGGTCTTCCTAGAGCGACCCCTCCCTGCATTGCCACTCACCTCTGCCATATAAATACCTTTTGTTAATCGTCTTTCACTAAGGCGCTCCACCCACTGCCCCGCGCCCCGTCGCAGATTTATTCAGGCAGATTTTACCGTTGTATGCAAGTATCTTAATTTATATAGAAATCACGCCTAGCACAACACACTGCCGACGCGGAAACGAGCGGGAAGGCGCACCGCGCGCAGATTCTGCCAATCTGCGCGGGAGCGCAGGGCGTGCCGCGGGATATGACACACCGGCTCTGCCGTCCCGGGCGTGATTTTATACTGTACAGACGTTTGCACGATGGATTTCGACGTAGACAAATTTATTTAGCGCGAGGCCGTCGTAATCTGCTTCACCGCGCGGGGGAGCAGATTTCACCGCTAAGTAAGGCAGATCTGCGCCTCCGTCGCCGCGCGCGTTATCTGTCGCTCTGCTCACCGCGGCGGGACGCATCTTCAGTGGGTGGAGCGCCTTATCCTCTCAACATAACCAAACCATCTAAGCATACCCTTTTCTATCTTTGTCACTAGACATCCTCTTATAATCCACAACGGTCTCGTATAACGTATGTGTCTCGTGTAACAATGTTTTTTACATAGGTATTCCTTTGTATTGCATTACAGCCTGTTTTTAATAAATCTTCTATTACACGATCGCATACGCAACGAAGTCTGCTTACCCCATCTCAGACAGACACAATCTTGAAGATATCTAGGCTAGGCATAGCGAGAGCATCTCTAGACCTAGGTGAAAGCCGGGTCTTTGAACCTAGAAAGTATTTACAAGTTTCTCGAGCGTGGAAAACGTTGTGTACTTGATATATCTCTACATAGTATAAAACAAAGTCGCTTCTCGCCGTCTGTAGGTACGCTTAGATCTTTTAAACTACGCACTGGATTTAGATGCTGTTTTCTTCTGTAGATTGAGTGATTCAAGAGGAAGGTTTATACGTATCGTTAGTATCAACATTGCACCCGAGCGAAGCCAGGGTGCAACTTCTTTAAGATTGGTTGAAGTTGTGAAAAAAGCTTCATTTAATTTGTTGTTTTATCTTATGTTATAGCGGTCATAATTATAAACACTCTGTGTAGCTATTACGGTTTGTAAGATACAACCCTGTGGGAGACGGATGGACAGGCAGATAGCGGAGCCCTTAGTAACAGAGTTCCGTTAACACACTATAGGCACGGAAAAGAAAAAAAAAACATTCAAAATGAACATCACGTTTTTTTTTTTTAGTTGGTAAAAATCATCAAATGACTCCTTCCGCCCTGGGTGGGGCGGAAGGGACTGTCAGACTTTTACAGACTAAAAAACCACCCTGTTCCTTTTGTTGCCCTTTACGTTCCGGGGCCACGGTATCCTGTTAAGACGTCCCGCAACCCCGGCGAACATCACGTTTAAGAAAAATATTACAGATACCAACTTAACAAAATCCCCAAAGGAATACTTTGTCAAACTTCATTTGGGTAGGTAATAATAATCACCCTTCACAAGAAAGGACAGGAGAAGACATTAGAACTAATAAAGTGAGTGCGACAGCTCGTTTATATCCGAAATAGAGTCGTAATGTAGAACAGTAACGGCATGGAGACATCACGCTGGATTGCCGATAAAACAATTTATTTGTCTCGCAGTTTTGTCAAGGTGTGTTGTGGCTAGGGAGTCAGCGGAAAAGATGGTAAGATAGTTTTAGTGGCGATGATGCGTGAATCATGCATCTATACTAATATAATAAAACTGGAGCCCTGTTTTGTCGCATGCATTTATAAGCACAACGTTTTGCATGCTTATCAGTGATTTTTGAAAACATATAAAGGTGTTTCCTAACAATATTTTTTGCTCAAAGATAATTAGTTTGATGGACAGCATGCGTAATTGTACGCTATTGCATGTTTCTTTTTACATTCCGTATTACAAGAGATGCAAACAAAAATTAAATAAATAAAGAGTCTCTACAGATTTCTTTCTCATTTTTTGTTAATAGTTGAAATATTCCGTTAGTCAAGTGTCGTTTAAAAGTCAAAACTTATTTGAAAGCTTAAGTTCAACCTATGACTTTATTTTTTATTATCTACATTATTATATTATTTCCTGTTACAGTAATAAAATTGTAAAATAAGCAGTTATTTACATAAATGCATAAACATTATGTATGAATCATGTGGCAGACTTTTAATTTATTAAAGAACACTACCAGTATGTTTTGTTTTAATGGCTAACTAGCTCCTGCCCGCGACTTCGTCCGCGTAAAAGTGGATATCTCCATGCAAACTTTGGGCCCCCGTTTCATCCCCTTAGGAGGTGAATTTTGGAAAATCCTTTCTTAGCGGACGCCTACTATAAACTGCCTCTCTGCCAAATTATCTTTATACGTCAAGCGGTTTTAGATATTTCGTGATGAGTGAGTGAGTGAGTGAGTGAGTGAGTGAGTGATCTTTCGCTTTTATTTATATTGAGACTAGCTTCCGCTCGCGGCTTCGTCCGTGTCAATGTTCATTTATTATCCAGAATAAACAGCGCAACGTACATTTTTCAGAATAAAGATATTAACTGCGTCTCTGCGTCAAAGTTAATATTTTATACTACAGGAACCATATTTTTCCCCAGCCTATGTGCTACCCCAGACTATAATCTATCTCTGTGCCAAATTTCATGCAAATCCGTTCAGCCATTCTAGCGTGATTGGGTAACAAACATCCATCCATCCAAACTTTCTCACTTACAAAAGCAGAAAGATTCCCATATTTAACAGACACGACATTTAATTTCCCATTTAATTTAATTTAATTTTAAACTGTCGACCTTCAAATTACCTTGTTAATTTTTTTTCAACGAGTTTATTTTTGCTGTACGTTAACTCGTAAATATTGATACAACTGATACATTTTAAATTGCTGTTTCATTACAAAATCTGGGTGCATATAATTAATCTTTTAAAAACCTGTACATGGTAATGACAATGTAGTACTTATATTATGTACAAGTAGCAACAGCACAGCCTTGGTTAAGTATACGGACAAAAATATTTGACATTTTCTTTAAAACATTGGAACTTTACGAAGTAATATAAGGTAATACTACAAACACGTTCATAGGTGTAAAATAAGAATGATTTATGATGATATTGTCGTTTCCTTGATGCTCTGGAATTTTTATTTTTTTATTTTCTTTTTAAGGAACTGTCTTCTGCGGCTGATCGAATCTTTACCATGAAATGTGCCTCATAGGGCTGATTTTTCAAAAATTAGAAAACTTTTATCCAAAGACTAAATATCACAGTTTGACATGTTTTCTATACAAAAGCTGTCAAATAGCTATATTTATCTCTCCGTTATGAGTTATCTGACGACTGAAAAATTACCCCTTATTGGTCTAATTAAAGTCAAAGTAAAGAAAAATATTTCAGTTATACCATTTACCTATACCTACACGCACTTTTAAATTGTCAGTTAGTCAGAAAGTTGAAGCTAGTTGCTCGTTCCAAAACGGAGATAGGCCTCTATGGAGAAGAACGAGCAAGAAACTCCACGGACACTCTTTTCAATTAGGTTTTTACAAAATCCTGGTAACAATATTCTTGTTGCTTACATATGAAAATAACTAAACTTGTAATAAATAATTTGATATTTACTGTAAATAAATATTTTTACCAACCGCCAAACATAATTTAATACACGTACCTATCTTAGCTTGTTTCATGGCCCCACACTTATTTATTGTCTTATCCCTAAATTGGTACCGATAGCAACGAAATTAAAACTCGCAACTAATAGCCTGTACTGATTTACTACTAGCCCAGAGGTTACCAACCTTTTCAATCTTTACCCCCCCAAGACAATGAAACTCATTTTACCACCATCCCCCTTAAAATTGTAATAAAATAATAATGGTCGTAGGTTACCTATATCAAAATGAAGATGAGGTGGTAGAAAGGAGTGTGTAGCTAAGTAATAAAAGTCGCACGGGTCGATCCATCAGGTTAAGCTACACTTGCCGGGGTTGGTCCGTGGATGGGTGACCATCTTTACATACCGAGACTCCTCCGTGTCTCGGAAAGCACGTTAGGCGCGGTCCCGACTGTCATATTATGTGGTTTTTTGACAGTCGTTACGAGTCGTCAGTAGCCCAAAAGTCTGACAACCAGTCTTACCAAGAGGTATTGTATTACCCAGTTACTGGGTTGTGGAGGTCAGATAGGCAATCGCTCCATGTAAAATACTGCTATTCAGCTGTATCCTGTTAGACTGGAAGCCGACCCCAACATAGTCGGGAAAAGGCTAGGCAGATAGATAGGTAGAATGAGAATAAATCTTTTTTTGCATATACTTGTAGCTTTTGCCCGCGACTTCGTCCTCATAAATGTCGGTTATCGCGGACGCAGACGAAGTTGCGGAATAAAAAGTAGCCTATATCCTTTATTGGGGTTCAAACTTACCCCGTACTAAATTTAATCAAAATCGGTTTAGTGGTTTAGTTGGGAAAGCGTAACAGACAGGCAGGCTTACTTTTGCATTTATAATAGTACCTAGTAAGATTACTAGCTTTATTACCCCCCGCAAGAAAGCTATGTTACCCCCCCAGGCATAATTACCCACAGGTTTGGAATCAATGCCTAGCGTCTGTATTAATTTACGTAGCTGACGGTACCGCGTACATAATTAGGTTGGTTGATTGCGCGATTGCTCATTATTGCGTTTTAATAAACATAAATTAATGGGATGTTGAACGAATTTGCTTATATCCGGTTGTAGCAACAACAAATTGAGTACGAATTCCATTCAATTTTATTCATAGGGTTATGAAATCTACTTAGAATTGAGACGTAAATGCAAGAGTTTTTGAGGTACAGCCAAAAGTCTGTATTTGCTGACCCCTCTTAGAAAGAAGAAAGTCAAATCATTTATTTCAATTAGATTAAAAAAGAAAAAAAAAATAGCGGAGAAGTGCGAAAAAAGTTTTTTTAATCCAAACACTCAGCTGATTTCCATAAGGGTTTCAAATAAAAAATTATTAGTATTTTTTTATACATTGGACAGTTGTATGTCAATACTCAATATCTTTATTGCTTTTTCATATGTATGCTTAGGTGGTAACTTATATAATTGAGATCAATTATTGACCCTGTAGGGCACAGCAAAACGGTAGGAGAGAGGAAGCCCCGTTTAAAGAGATCATTAATAGAAAATTAAATAAGTTCCAACTTAAAAGTAATTATGAAAATCATGAATAACTTAACTATAACTTTGCTTATATCTATAATAATAATCCATTTATTATTTTATCTTATGTTTACAACGAGAGCACGTAATTTCAATCTAATCTAAATACTTACATCAACTTGTTAAATGGTCAGTCTTTCTATTCAAGTAGAAAAGTAGGAGACAAAACACATACCTACTGAGATACACACCTGGTACTTCGAACACCTGAAAGTAACCACAGTTCCTAACAGACTTTATCCGGATTTTAAAAACCGGACATTTTTCCGGTCATAAGGGGATTCTTCCAATTTAGTTCCGTTCATTTCGTATTGAAAAAGTCAAGGAATTAAACGGAGACTTCTCTTGAAAAATTGTGTCTTTTCCGCCAATCGTCACGTTCTGGGAGTGTCGTTTAGTTTCCCTGAGGACTTACAATTTTCACCTTGAGAGAAAAGGTTTTTCCTGTTTAAAATATACAGTTTTGGTGAAAACTTAGTTTCCTGTATGAATTCTGAATTGTTAACCCGCTTTTTTTTTTGCAGATGTAGGGTTGTCACCAGGGATAGAATAATTGGATGTATATTGTCTGCCTCGTTGGTCTAGTGGTCGCAAAGCGCGATGGCTTAGCATGAGGTCTTGGGTTCGATTCCCAGGTTGGGCAAAATGTTTTTAGATATTTCAATCAGGATTTTCTCAGTAGCAGCCTCAGTCTGGATTTGTGCCCGGTTGATGGCAATAGGCTCGCCCCCTATTACATGGGACTTAAAAGCTAACCGGCGTATGTGGGTACACCTCTACCTAACCCTTTGGGGATTACAGGCGTGATATTATGGTATATATATTTACTTAATTTTTTTTGCTAGGAAAGCATAGATACAAGTGTGACTTCCGGGATTCCGGTATCTATATACTTTTAACATAATAAAGCTAAAAAGATTTTTTTGTATGTTTGTTTAAACGCGTTTTGTGAAACTTCCAGTAGGAATTTTAAAAATATTTTTGTATATTTTAGCCATAGGCACTCATAAGTAATACTCTCGGCTATATGATATCACGCTACTACTTACGGAAGCGGAGCAGTAACTAAAGATGTAACATAACGCAGGTGAAAAAAAAAACACGTGTACGAAGTCACGGTCAACAGCTAGTTAACACACACAACATAACATCACGCCTGTAATCTCCGAAGGGGTAGGCAGAGGTGTACCCATTAGTACACCCGCATTTCGCCAGTTATGTTTAAGTCTCATGTAATAGGGGGCGAGCCTATTGCCATCAACCGGGCACGAAATCCAGACTCCGAGGCTGCTACTAAGAAATTCCTGATGGAAAAACCCAATAACACTTTGCCCGACCTGGGAATCGAACCCAAGACCTCATGCTCAGCAGTCGCGCTTTGCGACCACTAGACACATAACCAAACCTAGTTACATAATCAAATAAATGCATATTTACTTCCGCATAATATTATATATATATTTTTTTTATGTAAATAATTAATTCTGTACAGCGTAGTGGTCTGCCTAGGGCGGGGATGGCGAATGAATGACACGCGAGCCAGTGCTTGCACTCGAATAAAAATATTTTGGGCACTTTGACAAATCAATGTTATTGACCAATGAGCTTCCTCCTTTCTTTTTTCAAATTGTAAGTACCAACTTTGTAATTTTATTGAAACTAAGTTACTTAAGCGGCTTGCGGTAGGAGTTAAGTGACAGAATTCGTCACGTAAGGAAAAAGCGTTATGCCTCTCCGAGCCAGAGGAAAGGCCTTCTCTTCTTCTTTTTTTCTGTCAGTTTCTATTATATACGGGTGGGTGTGGGGGTGGGTGCGAGTATCGAGATTCGAGCAGTAAGCATTGTGCGCGGTTAGCTGTATAATCTGAATTTTACACATTTGTAAAAATTTAAACAACTTATTTTTTGTTTTAATTCATACGTTATTATAAGTTTTATGTTTATGTAGGTTAATTATTATGTATTTGATCGAATCTTATTTGCAGCAGAAATCACACTAACCCATATTTTTATAAACATAAAGTTGTTGCAGTAATTGCGAGTTATGCATGTTAAGTGGGTTATCATTGAATAGGCATTTGAATTTGAAAATAATAATTTAAAAAAGTAATTTTATTGAAAATTCATCTTCAGGTTTCTCTTAAATAATAATACCAGCCTATTACTGACCTACTGCAGGGCAAACTCCTCTTCTCATACAGAGAAGGCATGAGCATTGATCACCCACGCTTGCTCAAGGCTCAATTACAAGTCCAGTTTTCCTCACGATGTTTTCACGAGGTTTCTCTTAACATTTTTCATTTTGAATGACCATAATATCCTAACTAATATTATAAATGCGAAAGTAACTCTGTCTGTCTGTCTTTCTGTCTGTCTGTCTGTCTGTCTGTCTGTCTGTCTGTCTGTCTTTTCTTCACGCCTAAACTACTGAACCGATTTGTGTGAAATTTGGTACAAGGTAAGTGTGAACCCCGACAAAGGACATAGGCTACTTTTTATTCGACTTCGACTTCGTCTGCGTCCGCGATAAGCGACATATACGCGGACGAAGTCGCGGGCAAAAGCTAGTCTATCATATTTCTTATTTGGTACTAATTAACTTTTGTTCCTCAAATCGTAAAAAGCCGTTAACATTTTAAAAGTTATTACCAAATTATTGTTTTACGGCGCAGAACTTAAAGCGCAGGTACCTAATAGCAATTAATTATTAATTATTTGACTACCTAATTTAGGCTCCCGGCTATAACTGCGTTGGAATTCCGATAAAGGTTACGCTAGCGATTTGATGGTTGTTTTAAATATGATAGTGAATGAATATGAATATCAATTATGTACAGTACCCGGCGATAAATATTGCACATCGACCTTTGGAAAGAGACAATCCGCTAATTTCGACTTCGTAGAGCGTTATCTCTGTCGCACGAAATACAAACAGTCCCGTATATTAGGAGCTGTTAAAACAAATTATGATTTACTTCTTTTGATAATTCTTTTTATTCTTTGTACGAATGTGCAATATTTATCGCCGGGTACTGTACAACATATCAATTTAATTAAGTCTTAAATAATAAAAGCTTCTAATCATTTCATTGGATCGCCAAATCTGCTACTTACTACTACACACATCAAAAGTGTCTAGGGATCAACATCCCTAACATTTGTTAGGGATGTTGATCCCTAGACACTTTTGATGTGTATATTATAAATGCGACAGTTTGAATGGATAGATGTTTGTTACTCAATCACGTCATAACGGCTGAACGGATTTGGATGAAATTTGGCACAGAGATAGGTTGTAGTCAGGCATGGGACATAGGCTGCTTTTTATCCCGAAAAAATGTACGGTTTCCGTGGGATAATATCAACTTTGAGGCAGACGAAATCGCGGGCAGAAGTTAGTGAACTTAGGTAATACTTTATCAATTTTGTTTACTTCTAGCCTTCCTGGAATAATTTAAAATATGTATAATATATGTCCGGGGTTGCGAGACATCTTAACAGGATACCGTGGCCCCGGAACGTAAAGGGCAACAGAAGGAACAGGGTGGTTTTATAGTCAGTAAAAGTCTGTTACCACCTAAAAATAAAGTATAATATAGTGTATTATTAGTGTATATTTTATTTTAAATATATATTATAATAATATTATTATATATATTTATAATAAAGTATAATTTGTGTGTGTGTTAATGTAAACTTGTAAATAAAATATTTAAATACGTCCAGCGCAAATTCAAAGCATTATTTGAAGTAAAATATTTGTTCTTTTTTTCTCAGTGTTTGTGTTTGTATCAGATGTGTATCTATAAACGCGTTAGCAAAATATTAAGCCTCAAACGAGAATGAAATAATCATGAAACAAATATTGATATTTTTGTTTTGATAGTTAGTTTTGATTTTTAGTTAAATGGGCAAAAATATTTAAAATTAAAATGAGTAGGTACGGTAATAAACAATATGGCGGATTTTTTTCATAAAAATAGAGTTGTGGCGAGTTTACACATACTTTTTTTGTGGCGAATTTACTTTGTGGCGAATGTACAAAAACCCGATCCTTTAATGTTTTTCGAATCTCAATGGAGTCTAGCCAAGTACCTATGCTGGGATATTATAGTGCAGGGTTGTATGCGCAAACACAGATGCACTTCCTCTCATTCCACTCTTATAATCCGATGGGACGACAACCCAACACAACCGGAGAGAGATCAGGCGCAGTACTTTGGAATGGAAAAACCCAATATCACTCTGCCCGATCCGGGAATCGAACCCAAGACCCCACGCTAAAGTCTTGCGAACACGAAACCGACGGGAAAGTTGAAATTACCTATTGTATTGTCCTGTATAGGTCTCTAGGTAGAAGAAACCTATAAATTTTCAGTATTCTAAGCCAATTTCAGAAATAGGCTATCTAGATTCCAGTGCCCTCGCGATAAGGAAGTAAATTGGCACTTTAAGATTCGATCGATAGTTTGCAGGTTCGTATCTCGGCTGAAGCACTTAACACAAGCACTCTTAGTTGGCGGAGTTAACGGGAATAGTAGATTTGTACATTGTTATTATTGGTTTTTAACTATTGTGTTAATTGGATAATAGTCGAAGTAACTGTATAAAATAATTGGGTGCCGCGCTGTGGGTCATAGATTTTATTGACTTACGAAAAGGTACACATAACAAAACAGATAGGTATACAGGGTCGTCAGATATAGTTGAAGTTTTCTTAGAAACCGATGGATGATTTCGAATGTAATTTAATTTAAAACGTAGATAATAAATAGTTTTTTATTTAGGTTAAGTTTCAGTCAAAGTCATCCATCGGTTTCTTAGAAAACTTCAACTATATCTGACGACCCTGCATACCTATCTGTTTTGCTGACTGTACATATTATTTCAATTGTCTTTTTACGTAAGACTAGCTAATACCCGCGACTGCAGTCGCTTGACAGTCGATTATCATGGAGTTTTTTTGTTTTGCGTGGAACTCTATGTCTTTTTTTTTTTTAAAAAATTAGCCTAAGTTACTCTTATTAACATGTGCCAGTGAAAGTTTCGTCAAAATCGGTCTAGCCGTTTTGGAGATTACCCGAGACCGTCAGACAAAAAGAAAATTGTTGTTTGGCATATATACCTTGAAACACACATATTTATTTTGTTACCCGACTGCGCGACGCAAAGGAGGGTAATGTGTTTATTTAACAGCTGTTATTTTGACAATACAAACAGACACATCATTTTTTTATTTGTGTAGATTTTCCTCTGTATTTGCATTAACATTGCAAGAGAATCCCTTTTCAAAATAGAGTAACAAAATAACAAAAGTAATGATTTATTGTTATAGTATAAAAACCAGACAGACACGTTACTTTAAAGTCACAAAAAATAACAAGTTAAACGCAAAATAACTCGTAAAAAACATAAACATTCGCAAAAACAGATTTTTTTTTTCTACTATTTATGTTTTTGTGTGAACAACCGAGAGCCGCAATTAATTTTTTGCTGTTGATTTTAATTTGATAGGCTTTGTACAGTTGATCCATGATTTAACACTATTTATTATCGTAGCATAAACACGAAACGTATTATTATAGTTTACATTGTAAAATTGAACAAAAGTTTAGGTATACCTACCTAATAATTTTTGTTACAATAAGGAACCTACCTACATCGGTATATAGGCAACATTTTAGTGCACAATAATTAACATTCATTAAAAGAGACAATAAAAAATAAAACCTAAACGGCAGTTAGGAAAAAAAACGTTAAAAACTGAAATGAGAAATAAATTAAATGAAAAGGAAATAACAACTCACCTTCCGCAAACGAGATCAAAATAACAGCCACAAAAAAAAACACTGGCAAATAAATAAAAAAAAAACAACTTGCGAATGTCAGTTTCAAATTCAAAATAAGAACAGCTGGGATAGTGCCAAACGAAATCGGACAGTGGGTCCCAAAATTTCGTGCTAAAAATGAGTAAGTAATACAAGCTTTTAGAGAAGTTTCAGGCTTTTCGAGACAAGCTTTTTCGAGCTAGCAACCAGTGCATCAGTTTGTACGGTACAGTAATGAATGGTGAAGCAAGGTGCCCGCTTGAACGGCTTTGGCGGTAAATGTGTGTCTTAAAATGTGATTGGCGCAACACTACTTGATACTTTTGATTGGATTTCGCGCGTTCGACGGGATGGTAGTGTAGAATTGATGAGTTATGACTTTTGTCAATGTACATCGCCATTCCAGGTTTTCTGAATAGATATTGATTAAACTTTCTTTAGCGGTTATTACGTCAAGCAATAAATTGACGTAATTAAAATAGAGATTGAAAGGACATAGGAAAATGTAATATACTATTATAGATTATACTGATGGATATTAAAAAAGACGATTGTTTTCTTTTATTTGTTTATCATTGTATCCAAAAAACTGTTGTATGAGCATTTTTGTAGCGTGTTGTCTTGTTTATTTACTGAAACATGTCAGCAAAACAGGATGCCAAGGCTGAGTACCTATTACGACATTAATTACATTTGATAAAGTTCTCAATTTTAATACTGACCGAATAAAATAAAGATAACATTGCAAAAATGAAATTTAGCACAGTCACGATGTTGTATCAAAATATCTCGGTCACAGTACATAGTGTAGCGGTCTGTAGTCTCGAATCGACTTGGCATTTTGGCTGACAAAACGCTCGCGCTGATGCTGGATAGTATGGAGTAGTATTTTATACTAATTCAATTATAATTTATTAATCGTGTGTACGTTTCAAGATATTGTGTCAATATAAACGCTATTTTGAGATGGTTAAGGAACTTTTTCAAAAGTCTAAGAAGCAGTCCTAACACACTACACTACGCATGGTAAATACGAACTTACATTGACTGTGCTTAACATGTATAGACAAAAATGAATAAATAAAATAGCCGTAGAAGGAGATCCAAGGAAACTAGGGAAAGTTATTCGCATATGAGAATAGATACTGTTGCTATGGCAAGCAATTGCTTAAAAATCCGTCGGATATTTCCAATTACTTTTCAGCAGATGGTCCACTTCTGTGGACGAGTAGTAGGTATAGTGATATGGGAGCAGTGAAATCGTCAAAATGTTCGGCTGGTTAAACGCTGTCTTTTTCAAATACTAGGTAGTATTTGAATATAAGGCAGGACGGTCCTGCTCTGCCCGCCCGCCACTTCGTCTGCATGGAATCCAGTATACTACGAGTATTAAACAGCATGGCTCTCGAAACAAATATTTTTCCAAACAAGGGAAATCAAACAATCTTTAACTCTTTGTAATATTAGCATAGAGTACAGATAATGTGTTAGCATAATTTAAAACTAAATGAAAGCCCAAGTCAAATTATTTTTTTCAAAGGTACTTTTGAACGTAATTTACGAAAAACAAATATAAAATTGAATCTACTTGCCCTTTCTAAAAGATATTATAGTTTTGTAAGGAGAAGAATGGGCAAGAAACTCCGTATTTCTCTTTTTTTTTAATGTTTAACCATATTTTGTACAGTTATATGAATGTAAAGACGAAGTACCCAAAATAAAAATCAGTTTTAGGTAGGAACCAAGTGCTATAAATTAAGAGATGAGAGCTCAATTATTTTTGACATTGTGATCGTAAACGATCAATGCTAACATTTTAAAAGACAATCAAGTATCAAGCATGTTATGTCATCACCGGTATTGCATTATTATGATTTTTAGAAAACTATTTTGCATTTAAACCACTTCATTTATCAAAATTATGATCCATTTTAAAAGGTCAATATGGTAATAGTGACATAATTAATGATATTGTCACAGTTTTCGATTATAGTCGTTTTAATTTAGTATTAAAATGAAAATTAATACTAATAATAATGAATGGCAGCTGTTAACAGTAGGTATGTATGTAAATTTTTGTTTTAAAAGATGAGATCATACTTTTTGTAACTATGTGTTTATTTCGCGTTATTTTTTTTCAATGTGCAGTTACATTTTATGGCATGGCATCAAATATAAGGTACAGTTTAAGATCCTCATGAAATTCAAGGAAATTACTATTCTAGCGATTCTCGACACGAATCAATAATAAAATAAATAAGATTTTTTTTTTAAATATTTAATTTATGAATTTCGTACTAGCCATCTTTCCGCTGAGTTTAGGCAGGTAGGGCAACCCGAACCTGCACGCACACAGTGATATAATCACGTGACAGTGCCCACAGCATCTGCAACGGGGCGATTCTGTTCATTAAAAGAGGTTTATTCTGAAATACTGCCAAACATAATCGTGGTCCAATAGTTACGCAGACGAAGTGGCGGCCAAAAGCTAGTGTTGGTTTAGCTTTGATTTAATAAAAAGCCGTCTCCATACCCCTTACCTCGTAGCGGCGTATGCGTCTATAGGTAAGCTTCCCACGGTGAACTGTGATGCAATTCTAGTGTCTAATGTCAGAGGTGCCCGTTTTTTGTACACCGTTAGCCCTGCACAAATACTGTGTGGTCTGTGTGACAGGCGCACAGCGATATCATGAGCGGAAGCGGGATACTTGGACACATATACAATTCCTGTTGCTCGATAGAACATCTCATTCATTCTGTGTCAGAGGTATCTGTACAATGTACAATATGATATTTCGTACAAATGCTGTGTAGTGTGTGTGAAAGACGAGGAGCGATATCAAGATAGAATCACACTTCTGTTGTTCTATAGAAAATCTTATTAATTCTACGTTTGAGGTGTTAGAATTTTGTAGAAATGCTGGGTGGTGTATGTGAAGAGCGACGAGCGGTTTCATAAGCGGAAGCAGTTACTTAACATACTATTAGTGCTGCAGCCAATCACTCATCCTCTGCACCAATCGTATCGTTATTACATTTTAGTGTCAAATTGTTGAACTATGCTTATAAGTATTTACTTTTAAAAGGACATTTAAAAAGATTTCCATGCGATCGAACAAAAATACTAACAATATGGCATTTGCCTAAAGCAATAATAAACAGAAGCTAATAATATGATGTAAAGTAGTTAAATCATTAGTTCATGACACATAATTCCAGCATTTAATTTAATGTCAAAGGTTGACGTTTTATGCTTTTGTTGCAGATAAATGTGTGGTCCATGTCAAGGGAGGTCGCGAGCGCGATAAGCGGATAGTCGTATGCAGTTCTAAAGTTTAATGTTAAAGGTGCGTCTTTTGGTTTACCGTTAATCTTGCTTTGTGTATGGTGCAAGTTAAAGGCGGAAGCAGAAAGTTTTATTTTAGTAAACAAGTCATACATCATCAGCAGAACGACGTCTACTGCTGGATATAGGCCTCCCCTAAAGATAGCCACAATGACCGGGCCTGTGCTACCCACATCCAACGGCTTCTCGCGACCTTTTCCAGGCCTTCCCATGCTGCCTTCCGGTACGTGGTCGCCACTCGAGAGCCTTACGTCCCCAACGGTCATCTGCTCTACGAGCTATGCACCCTGCCCATTGACGCTTGAGTTTCGCAATTTTGAGAGCTATGTCGGTTAACTTAGATCGTGTGCGGATCCCCTCATTTCTGATTTCATCTCGCAATTAAGTATTAATAGCGAATTCTGTTTCAAACATCCGTACGACGTTTTAGGAGACAACATGCTAATTCGCTTTAATCGTTTTTTTGAGCTTTTTATTGAATACTGCGAAAGTAGATTAAAAACAGATTTTTGATAATTTCGTGTAAATTCAAAAGAGAGAATTTAATTATCCCAAAGTAAAAAAAAAGATAATAACCTATTTTCACGCATTCAGACTGACTGCTCTTTGTATTTTTATGACGTAGGTTGTCATGAAAGTCATGAAAGCGAGTCACAGGTATAGGAAGCAAGAATTTATAAAGAGAACTCATTTTCAATGTCTAATTTGAAATCAAGAATTCTGTGTGGTCCATATTATAAGCGTTAGCGAGTAATCTATCTGTTTTCTATCTATCTATCTAACTTTCTATCTATCTATGTTCTATATTCATAAAAAATATGGCTAAATGTGTTAAGCGCAAAACTCGAGAATGGCTCAATCAATTAGGCTGATTATTTTTTTGTCGTTTTTGGATTTAGAATAGATTTAAAATTAATCAGTCAAAGTCATAATCAAATCTGTTAGCAATTCAATAATCAACAAGAAAAATCATTAAATCTTGTTTCTCCATTCAAAAGGTAGGTAGATATGGATAAGAATGCACGTTAAATATTCAAAATCTATACTATTACTTCGAAAAATGAGATAAAATATTAATTGGCTCATTTCGGCAAAAGCCAACCTAGTTATGTGTTTGTATTCTCAAACGTATTTTATAGTTACTCTTCTAAAGCTTGCAGTAATTTCCCAGTTTAGCAATGTCGCTGTATCTTCTCGCTTGTGCCACGACCCGGCGGGGCTCGGCAGAGATGGTAGCGATAACACCGTCTTTGTACCTCTACAAAGGTCGGTATCACTCGCGATTGTCCTATTGTGAACCACGATGACAGAATTAGATTTTTGCTCAACAGTACTTGACAGAGGTACACGGTGATAAGTTTGATATCCATTGTCTTTTGTGGCGTCTTTATTTTGAATAGGTCAGGCTTGTTTTGGGCCAATGGTACATCGCTTTGAGTGAAAAAACGAAAAGTTGAAAACAGACAGATGAAATGCTTTGAACATATTACTTTAATCACTCTTATAAGCTAAAGAAAACTGAAAAGTGTCTATGGGATAGGCTCTTGTTATTTTACATGGCGCTTTTTGCTCGTCAACGCGCGTATCTCTCTGCAAACATAATAATGTTTTTTTCTTATTTCTTTTATTTTTATTGCATTTTATAAAATGTTTTCTTTCTTTCAATCGTGATATACGTAGAAAACGCGTCGTCGACGAAAGCATGCCAGCGATAAATACAAACTATTATTTTTCATACATTACTTACATAACTAAATTACAATAAATGTATTGAACTGCAATTATCTATTTCAAATCTAAATTAATATTATACTTAAATACATAAAGATTTGTTTGTAAAACGTAATCGTTGGAAGCAATGGTTCAATTACACAAAAAACTTTCATCGATGGATAGCTACACTATTGCTTTATGTCAAAGTATATAATTTATGGTATACTTGAACTCCACGCGGATAAAGCCGCAGGCAGAATCTGGTAAGGTTAATTTTTCGATTAGATCAAATTTTGCCAATCATCATACTCAAATGACGAGGCAAAATCATCATTATTTTGAGCTACATCGTCAGTAGTTTCATAATTAGCAAGGTCTATCTTATCGGCTAAGAAAGTGTCGGGAGCATATGTCGTGGACTTCTCCGTAGACCAGAAACTGTCCATCCTAGTCGTTGTGGCTTCAACTGTAGTCGTCTCCGTAACACTTTCTTCTGAACTTTTTTCTTCTGAACTATCTTTAACATCCTCTGTTGGTTTTTGTTCAGGTTCTGGTTGGCAGAATTCTCCCCAGAAGTGCCAGCCGTGGGGGCAGATGAAGACTTGCGGATGCAAGATTCCGTTCTTTGTAAGACAGACGTAGTAATGGTTGGAGCTTAATGGCAGGACTCCATGTTGGCCAATAGTTTTGCATTCTGGGATCGGTCTGTCTGTGCATTGGCTGTTTTCCAGTTTTACCTGGGAAGAGAAGCAGAGGGTTGATGAACTTAGATTAAGCTAATTTAATGATTCTTTGTTTGGGTTTCTTTCAGGACATCTTTATAACGAGTTTTAATATCTTCTCAGTCGTGTTCCATCGTCGTCCCACCTGATTATGAGAGCGGGGAAGAAAGAGTACACCTGCGTTTGCGCATACACTTGTGCACTATAATATCTCCTGCTTAGTTGCCGGACCGAACGTAAATCTATTATTATAACCAGTAAGGAATATCTTTTATAAGCTTAATGGCCAAAATAACTGCAGTTACAGCAGATTTTTTTTCAACAATCATGCAGATGAGTATAACAAAACTTACCGAGCACTGGGCAGTTGCAGGGTTGTACCCATAATGTCTTGGACACAGGGCTGTCCTATGGTCTGCAGGTCTACCATCAGGTAAACCTTCTGGTGGTGAGCAGAGGTGGAACTTCCTGCAGTCATGTGCATCTGGGAATATTCCCACCTGGAAAAAGATATATTTGAAAGTTCATATCAAGTCATAACCCTGACTAGTGACTGCAGATAAAATTAAATATCACCAGGTTTATATCTGGTGATATTTAATTTTATCTGTCTGTTGACCTTTTCTACTAATTCTGTTGTATTTATCGACGAATCTTTAATATTGATCTCCCACGTCAATAAAAACGGTAAAATAATACTCGCTTCTTTCTTTATCGTTTGGGCAGTAAGGTCTTCGACCCCTCAAACCAGAGCAGAAACAGAGTTTCTTAACCGTCTCAAGGGCTTCTGATATGGTTTGAGTGGGACAGTAATAGGCTGGTATAAGTCCAGGTTGCCTCACGATGTTTTCCTTTACCAATGTCAGTGATGTCCAAGATACACTTTAGAAAGTACACATGAATTGAAAAAGTGACATTGGTACTTGCCCGGACTTGAACCTATAATCTCAAGCATGAGAGGCGGCCGCCTTAACCACTGGGCCATCACGACATTACTCGCTGAAACTCAGTGTTAGCAATAATACAATGTAGCTTTTTTAATGGCTACTTACCTGTTCACAGGTATGTTCAAATTTTAGGGCAGGTACGCTGCATTCTGGCGCTGGTACCCTGGAGCATTGTCCTAGGTGAGCATTGCACGTGAAGCCTTCTTGACATGCTTCTAGAGGTACCTGTGCATACAAAGTGCGTGCTATGTATTTTATTCTAAAAATAATCTTGACCAATCAAATCAGTCGATAGCAGCCCAATGGAGGAACCTGTATTCTACGTTACACAGAGTTAGTGCAGGAATGATTAACGATTTTTTAGAGGAGACAGACTTTGATAACTATTTAGTCATAGAATCAAACCAAGGTTATCAAGTTCAAAGTCACAGCATTTATTTTAATAAAATCATTTAAAGGCACTTTTGAACTGTCAAGGAATCGGTTAGTTAGTTAGAAAATTGAGCCTCATTGCAAAATATAGATTGGTCTCTATTGAGAAGAACGAGTAAGAAATTCCACGGACTCTCTTTTCAATCAATTTTTTTTCAATATCCTGGCTAACATTATTCTTATTGCTTCTAATATATTTGTGAAAAACAATGTGGGTAAAAAGAAATAAAACAATGAAAAAAATAAAGATATAAGTCATGGCGGTTAAGAGATGAAGAATCTCAATTGACAGCGCTCATTAACTAATATACTGTCATCAATCTAATGTTCGAAATCATACCATCTAAAACATATCTTCATCATCATCATCCACAGAACGGCTGAAGCTAGTATCTTCAAAAGGACCGGTTTACCTTCAGCCATCCTACAGGCAATGGGACACACGTCACAGCTTGACTGCAGTTCTGGCAAGCCATGCCAGGTCGCGTGCAGATGCCTTCGACATCCAGTTCTCCAGAACCGAGGGTCATGCCCAGTGGGATGCCAGCCATGCGGTTGCCATCGAGGACTCCTCGAAGATCAAAGGATGTTGTCAACTGGAAACACAGGTTCTTGAATTAACTCTTGCTTTTAACATTAAGGTTACAATCAGAAGGGGTCTGAATTTGGGTTCAATATATGCGAGATGTCGGATAAAATACAGGGTTTTAGTAAAAATATATACTCTTTGAAACCTCTGCGGATTGGGGCCATATTCAATTCATTTAAGAGATTTTGAACTCTCCGTTTTGTTATAAAAGTTGATATTTGAAACATAAAATGCTTTTTAATTAAGGTACAGGTTGGGTACGTGTTGATAGGATATTTTCAGCAATATTCTTTATTAGGCTTTGCGATTCTTTTAGTTTAGAGAATTCCTTCTCGGATCCCTCTCCGGTCGTATCAGATTTCCATGCCATTGCACTATTAGAGTGAGGGAAAATGGTGTGTGTGTACCTCTGTTTGTGCACACACGTGTAGACTAATAACACTCCTACGCACTTGGCTTATATTCATTGACATTGATCGAAATTCGGTTGGGAGAATAACATAACATCACGCCTGCAATCCCCGAAGGGTAAGGCAGAGGTGTACCCATTACACCCACATTTCGCAAGTTATGTTTAATGTTAATAGGGGATAGGAGGGTGAGTAGGGGGTCGGTCGGGAGAATATTATTTTTAGTTAAAAAAAATCGTCTTTTTCTACGGATTTTGTTATGCTAATAAAATCATGGCGATAAACACTTGAAAAATACTTGTGGGACACAGCAATGCCAATTTGCTGTCAAACGCAGTCATTATTGCATTATTCTCCCATAATTGTTTATTGTAGTAGTAAATGAGGTTTCCATCCTTAGCATGAGACTGCTATGGGTTGTAAATAGCATATTTTTAAATACACCACTCAAAGCGTCATACAAGACGAGATGTATGAACGTGGATGAGGCGAAAAGAGTATCTAAGGATCGTAGCAAACGTTCTGTGGTTTCTGCCTACCGCTATGGGAAAAGGGCGTGAGTTTATGTATGTGTATGTGCCTGCAGTCAAAGAAGTAATTAATAATAATCTAAAAATTAACTTTAATTGCCTAGGCCTAGAACGAGTGCCCTAACGTAAAATTATTTGATTAGAGGCGATTTCCAATACATAAATCGACTCGATTTTTTTTGTTCAATTTTATACGACTAGCACAAAAAAAATAGTATCATCCTGTGAATTTTTATTGATATCACCTGTATCCATATTAATATTACCAACCGGGCACAAATCCCAAAAAATCCTTATGGAAAACCTACTTACTATCGTAACTTTCTGCAGTAGCTTTTGCACCCATTCGCTTGGAGGGTTATGATGACATGACATTCAATACTTAATTTCATAAGTTACACTTAGGTCCACTTGGGCGAAGCTGCGTGCACAGCTAGTCAGAAATAAAGGTCGTTCCGCAGATATAATTTTTGCTCAATGATATTTAATTTTGATGGTCAACATGTAGGTAATTACGGCTATAAGATGAATCTTTTTACGCCCCTTATAATAAAAAACATAATACTCACAGATCCGCTAAAACCAAAAATGGACAGTAAAACTAATTTAATCCACATTTTGAAAACACACAAGAACCGCTTATAAAGAGATGTATATTAAAACTAATATTTTTCTGTACCACTTTAAAATGCGTCAAATTATGTGATTCCGGGCGATCTTTGACATTGCTATCTTTTAAGATAAATAATATTTATAAAGTAAATAGTGTTGTTTTTTATTCAAAGATTTTTTGCTGTATTATATTTTGGGTATATTTTGGGACTGCCTCGTTAGTCTAGTGGTCGCAAAGCACGACTGCTGAGCATAAGGTCTTAGGTTTGATTTCCAGGTCGGGCAAAGTGTTATTGGGTTTTTCCATCAGGAATTTTTCCAGCACAGGGACGGGGCCCCAACAGGGCCAAACGCCTGCCGGGGTTGCGGGACGTCTTAACAGGATACCGTGGCCCCGGAACGTAAAGGGCAACAGAAGGAACAGGGTGGTTTTTTAGTCAGTAAAAGTCTGACAGTCCCTTCCGCCCCACCCAGGGCGGAAGGACTCATTTGATGATTTTTACCACCTAAAAAAAAGCATTACTATATTAGTTTAGATAGAAAAACTTTATAATTGATACTTATGTAAATTTAAGTTCATGAAAGTGTTTTAATTAAGTATTTCGAGTATTTTTTTGTCAATTCCTAATTTTGTTGTTTTACTTTCGTTCAGTAATAGCTTGAAAGTCTGTTGTCAGTTGGACTGGACGATAGTATTACCCAGTTACTGGGTTGTGGAGGTCAGATAGGTAGTCGCTCCATGTAAAATACTGGTACTCAGCTGCATCCGGTTAGACTGGAAGCCGACCCCCAACATAGTTGGGAAAAGGCTAGGCCGATGATGATGACTTTCGTTCAGTAATTGGCACCTGCCATTCCATCTCTTCACTACCTTAGGTCGACTGGTAGAGAACACCTAAGGCATTAAGCTCGCCTTTGTACTTATTGTTGCGTAACGTTTAAATAAATAAATGAATCAGTATTTTTTTGCAAAATAATGAAAGATTACTGAGTTTAAAAGTCAAGGTCGTTGCTGAACCCGGAATACGCCATTTTGTGTGTCACGTGCCGACATGCATGTCACGTGACGATGGCCTGCTATGCGATGCAAACATCCTAATGTAAATGGGCTGCTGTACGTGCTGAAAACCTCAAAGGGCGCAAATGTAAATTAAAAGCGAAATAAACTTATCACGAAATATCGAAAACCGCTTGATGTATAAAGATGAAATTTGGCAGGGAGGTAGTTTATAGTTAGTAGACGTCCGCTAAGAAAGGATTTTCCAAAATTCACCGCCTAAAGCGATAAATGGGTTCCGAAATTTACGCGGACGAAGTCGCGGGCAGAAGTTACTCTTACTACTATAAATGCGAAAGTTGTTCTAGTGTGATTGAGTAACAAACATACATCATGTTTGTTACTCAATCACACTAGAACAGCTAAACCGATTTAGATGAAATTTGGCACAGAGATAGATTATCGTCTGGAATAGCTCATAGGTTTCTTTTTAAAATATCAATTTTGACGCGGACAGTCGCTACGGGTCGTCAGAAGCCCGAAAGTCTGACATTCAGTCTTACCAAGAGGTCTCGTATTCCCCGGTTACTAGGTTGTTGAGGTTAGATAGGCAGTCGCTCCATGTAAAATACTGGTATTCAGCTGCATCCGAATGCTATGCTAGAAAAGGCTAGGCAGATGATGATGAACTTTGTCGCGGACGAAGTTGCGGGTAGAATCTAGTTACCAATAAAACGAATAGCTCCAATGTTTACCAACAAACCAAGACTAGACGTAATATAAACAAGTGGCTTCATAATGAACCAACAGCGATGACTTACTAGCGAATTGTACTTTAAAAGGGCGAATGTCAACGACCGTCTGCGCACTGAAGATGTTTACGCAATCATTCTAATACTTTACTGTATTCATACTAATATTATAAATCCGAAAATAACTTTGTCTGTCTGTACTTATATAACGCTTTTTCGACTAAACCACTGAACCGATTTTGATGAGGTACGGGGTAAGTTTGAACTACAACAGAGGACAGGCTACTTCGACTTCTGCGTCCGCAATAATCGACGTTTACGCGGACGAAGTCACAGGCATAAGCTAGTAATGTTATGAAACAGTAAACTAATGGGGATGGACTTGTCCTTAGACAAGGTTTACTGTATTTGAAACTTTCACTTTTCTTTTTAACTGACTTCAAAAAAGGAGGAGGTTATCAAATCGTTTTTTTTTTAAGTTTATTATCTTAGATCTCAGTTATCAACCAATTTAGAAAATTCTTTTTATAAATGAAACGATATACTTTCACATTTCACATTGGTCTCATAGAATTTTTATATAAACCGATTCTGGATAAAGTGCTTCTCAAGATAATTCTTACAAGCTAAAGTTTAGGTTGCTATGTTATAGTTTATTTTATCTCTGCCTACTCATTTTCAAGATTCAATATTTTCTTCACCACTTAAAGTTACCGCCTGACAAAGTTCTTAAAGCAAGAACTTTTGTTTCGAACGCTTGCAGCAATTGAAGTTGGCCAGGCGTTATTACTTACAAAGCGGTATCTCGAAATAATATCAAGACGATTCGGTGCCAAAAGCCAATGGAATCGTATATCGAAACCTGTCGAAATGGGTAATAAAAATGCCGTTTCGAAAGTAATTTTAAATGATAAATGATCTAGAACATTATTTCTATCTAGATTTAGGATTTTAAGCTGGAATTGAAATATTTAAAACTTAGGTTGAAGTATAACCTCATTCCTCACTCTATCGTTCAAAGTTACACCACACATACTCCGCAAGGAACGCATAGGGGATCGTTGCGGATTAAAAGAGGATGTAGTGACAAAGATAGAAAAGGGTATGCTTAGATGGTTCGGTCATGAGGGGATGAGTGAAAGACGATTAACAAAAGGTATTTATATGGCAGAGGAGAGTGGCAACGCAGGGAGAGGTCGCCCTAGGAAGACCTACACTGACCTTATTGGTGAGGTTCTTCAGAAAGGTCAGGTGCGGAGTACTCGTAACCGGCGTGCTTGTATGACGAGATGTATGAACGTAGATGAGGCGAAAGGAGTATGTAAGGAAAGTAGCAGGTGGCGTTCTGTGGTTTCTGCCTACCCCCATGGGAAAAAGGCGTGAGTTTATGTATGTATGTATGTATGTTGAATACTTCTAGTGTGCAAGTTTTTCAGTTTCTGCTTACTCTTAGTTTGAAAAGAGCAACTAGCTTCAACTTTCTGACTAACTAGCCACTTCTTGACAATTCAAGGGCCTGTAAATGGTCTAATTGAAATAAATGCTTTGAATTTGACTTTGACTTTGAGTCTCTTAAAAAAAGACTTAGAATATCAGCCTATTATTGTCCCATTTCGGAGCAAAGGCCTCTTCTCATACGGAGAAGACAGGAGCATTGATCGCAACGCTCAAGGCGGATTGATTCTAAAAAAAAGCATTCACGTATTTAAGTATTTATATTCATATTTCTTTCTTTCTTTCTAAGCTACCAAGCCCAATATTTTGCTATTCAAATAAATAGGTGTACAGACCTTATATCCATAAAACGTGAAGGACCCTTTTGGAACTCTGTTAGGGTCAGTTCACACTATACCGACCCCTGAACGGGAAATGAACGGATATAAGTACGTAACACAATTCCATAAATATTGTTTTATTGTCTTCCTTGTCGGGTAAAGTGAGTTGTGTGTAAGTCCAATTTCCTTTCAATCCTATTTTCTGAAGCGTTAGCATCACGTGACACGTCTGTAATCTGTTTAGAATGTGTTCTTAGTATATTGTGTCACAAATAATGAATTGATTGGTATACCTAATCATCTCCATTCAGCAGAAAGATGCCCACAGCTGGGCATAAAACCGTCCCCAAGCCAAAATAAACATATTATAAAAATAAATATTGTTTATCTAAAAAATAAAAACATTACAAGCAGGCGGCGCGGTGCAGTTTTAAATAGTTACCGGGAAAATTTTAATCAGCTTTATTAAAAATACTCAAATAGTGACCGCATACTGTAATGAAATTATCCTGAAAAAAATCCTGAAAAAGGCCGAGGGCAAGGTAGGTATCATTTTTAGCCACAGAGTCCTCTTTGTTGTGTGGTTAGATTAATCATAAGCCACTGCCTTGCCGAAGTCTTGAAGTCTTGGGTTTGATTCTCAGGTCGGGCAGTGTTATTGGGTTTTTCCATCAGGAATTTTTCAGTAGGAGCCTCGGTGTGTGGATTTGTGCCCGGTTGATGGCAATAGGCTCGCCCCTTATTACATGGGACTTAAACATAACTGACGAGATGTGGGTGTACTAATGGGTACGCCTCTGCCTAACCTTTCGGGGACATCATAAAACAGCCTATGGTACACAGCGATAAAGTAGCTTTATATCAGTGAAAGAAGTTTTGTAATTGGACCAGTACTTCCAGAGATTACTTCTTACAAACAAATTTTACCTCTACCTTCCTTCCTTTTCCTTTACCTCTTTTACCTTTACATCCAGCCACCGTAGGCGCGGGCTTGCGGACGGCGACTAATGGGTAGCTCGCCGTCCGATCAAGGTCCAGGCACGAGTCGACGGCGCGTTCTGTTCGCGAGCGCCTCAAAGAGCTGTCAGCACAGGGACGGGGCCCCAACGGGGCCAAACGCCTGCCGGGGTTGCGGGACGTCTTAACAGGATACCGTGGCCCCGGAACGCAAAGGGCTACAGAAGGAACGGTGATTTTTTAGTCAGTAAAAGTCTGACAGTCCCTTCTGCCCCACCCAGGGCGGAAGGAGTCATTTGATGATTTTTACCACCTAAAAAAAAATCTCTTTATAATATTAGTTGAGATTATATATGTTTACATTACGATAAACTACTAATACATATTTTTCACGGGTATTGAAATCGGTATTCTATTAAAAAGAAAGGTCAAATGCCTAAGATCATTACAGACCTCACAGGATCAGAAAAATACCCAATTTCTCAGAACCCTATGACCTTTACGTCGTTAGGCCACTTTTTACTCCTCTCCCCAAGGACGAAACTCCAAAAAAAAAAGCAATATCACTGAGTACTTTCACACATACTAACATGCTACGAAAAATATTACCAAGAGCGCTTCAGAAATAATATTCCTAGCTTAGCATTTCATGTAAATATTCGTGAAATGTACGGAACATTTTATTTGCTACTAGGTACATGTCAGGGAGCGTGATAGACGATATCTTTAATGGCATCTGATATGGTTCGTTACCTCCTCTTTGGTAAATTCTCGTAGAAAAGGGAGAATATTGTACACGTATTGAGAGGAAAGGAATGTTAGTTTAAGGGGTCGTTTCATCACCTTTGAATAGACACTATTCACCAGTAGATCTGTCATATAAAAGTATTCGCTTCTGGTCGATTTTCGAATTGGAAATACGATCTGCGCTGCGTGTGCGGGTCCAATTCCCGGGCGGAACAAATATTAGTATGGATATTTTATAGATACAGATATTTGTATGTGAGTTTATATGTTTGTAAACGTATCCACGATAAGGCAAAATTTCTAGTCTGGGGAATTGTTTTTTTAACATACATAACATAATATCACTCCTGTAATCTCCGAGGGCTTAGGCAGAGGCGTTCCCATTAGTACACCCACATGTCGCCAGTTATGTTTAAAGTCTCATAATAGGGGGCGAGCCTATTGCCATCAACCGGGCACAAATCCAGACTTTGAGGCTGCTACTGAGTTTCTGATGGAAAAACTCAATAACACTTTGCTCGACCTGGTAATCGAACCCAAGACCTCATGCTCAGCAGTCGATCTTTGTGAGCATTAGACCAACGAGGCAGACAGAGTATTTTATTTATCATTTGTTGCTATAACAGCCTTAGTAATAGACATTCTGTGAAAATTTCATACATGTCTTAGTCTACCTATTACTGTTCAAAAGATACAGTTATTATGACAGACAGACAGACAGCGGAGCCTTAGTAATAGAGTTCTGTCTGACACCCTTTCTGTACGAAAAATGAAACAGAATTTTATTAAATGCTCTGCCAGGTAATCTAATCGGAACATATTGAAAGGTTATGTAGGGTGTGGGTTACTTCGTATTTGTATGTGAGGACGTGAGGTACTTTTCCTGTACTGTTTAGTTATTTATTAAGAACGTTTACTTCATACAAAAAGAAGTCCTTATTTTTCGAAATGTATGAATTGATTTTAATGAAACTTCCTACACTTTTAGGGGGATAAAAAGTTAGTTGAGAAAATTTTACAGTGCCGTGTAAATATAGCGACGATAAGTCCAATAATTCTACTATTATTATTTAACGCGAAAATTTATATGGATGGATGGCTAGGGGTGCTCCTTCACGCTTAAACGGCTGAACGAAGTTAACTATATAGTTATTGATATTTTTATGACGTTTTTGTGTTTACGTCAGATAATGTAAGACTTTGGCCTAATCCTGAAGTTTACAGAGATGAAGTCGTTTTTTTTAGGGTGCCGTAGTTCTGACAAGGAACCCTTATAGTTTCGTCATGTCCGTCTGTCTGTCTGAGGTTTTGCTAAGAGACTGTTAGTACCTACTATAAAGCTGTAATTTTGTAGGAATGTGTACCTACATCAATTACACCGCCAAGTGGTATAATAAAATTTTGGAAAATATTTTTTTTTAGTGTACCTACCTATAACTGTGCAGTGGGGATGAATTCTTTTTCCGTCGTAGACGACGAAAAAAATAATAAAAAAGTAAAGAAAATCAACGATCCCCACACGATTTTTCGACTTAATGCTACATTACGAAATATAAAATTTAAAGTGAAAATTTTTGTTCCAATAGGGCGTCCCCCCCCCTCTAAATTATATCAGTTCAGCAGTAATAGTCATTGAACTTGGGTGTTGGATAATTTTTCTTTTAAATGCAATGCTATCAAAAGACATTCAATTTCCTTTTCACTAGCATCCACTATCAAGCTCTATTACTGAACGTTCGCCTTATCTCAGGATTATCGGCAATTTATATGATAATCCTCACAGTGGCTCTTAGTAGACGAATGACGGTAATACCATGTTAACCTAAAACTATATACTACAGAAGGCTTAGAAAGATTCGCTTTTCTGTGTGATTTTTTATGAAGAAATGCTCTGTGAAGTACCAATGTGAATTTTTCTATTTCATAGGTTTTTCTAAATTTATCTTGGACAAGGCTGGTCAATCCCAGGCCCGTGGGCTTTTTTTTAAGGTGGTAAAAATAACAATAGTTTCTAAGTTTTTGTATACTAACCGGTGGACCTAGTTGTCCTAAAATAAACAATTTGGAATTTTTTGAATTTTGAAAAATCATCAAATGACAGACTTTCAACTGTCAGACTTTTACTGACTAAAAATTACCCTGTTCCTTCTGTTGCCCTTTACCTCTCGGGGCCATGGTATCCTGTTAAGACGTCCCGCAACCCCGGCAGGCGTTTGGCCCCGTTGGGACCCCGTCCCTGTGCTGACAGCTCTTTAAGGCGCGCGCGAACCGAACGCGCCGTCGACCCGGGCATGGTCCTTGATCGGACGGCGAGCTACCTATTACTCGCCGTCCGCAAGCCCGCAGGCCCGCGGGCTACGATGTGACCCGCCAAGCCATTTAAAGCCCGCCATTCGTTTCAAATCTGATGGTTTATAAATCATAACAAATCAATAAAATATCATTTTCTTTTCTCGAGTATAATTTTATTATTGTAGTTACCACAGTGGTGACTACGAAAATAACCCGGTTCGGTCCCGGATCGGTCTAGAGAACCGCCAAAACTTAAAAATGTTGGCCAGCCTTGATCTAGGACATTACTGATGTCTAATGAACCATGAGGTAGACAAAAACAACATTCATTTTTTTGATCCTTTTTCTCATGGCGGAGAGCATGGACACTGACAATTCCCTCATGGACTATTGGACAAGACAATATGTCAGGCGTTCTTGATTTGGTGCATCTGTCTGTGTATTGTGTGTGTATTATTATTGTCGAATGTATCGTAAATGTTATTTGTTAATAAATTGATTATCTAACACAAAATAATATGGATAATATGTAACTTATCTGAAATAAATAATTTGAATTGAATTGTAAAACGAAATAAAACTTCTGTCCAATTTATACTGTTGAACAAACGTGTATGTAGCATATTTCTGGAAGTTATTCCCCCAGACTTCGCCTGACAAACGGATGAAACTCGAAGCGAATGTAATAAGAAGTTATTTGATCGATGATCGTTGAATGGTGTGGGTTAAAGTGTAAGAATATGCGGAAGATAGAAGTAGAAAAAAATTGATACCTAATAACTCAATTTAAAAGAGTGTTCATGGAGTTTCGAAACCTATTATTTGGAACGAGCATCTAGTTTTATCTTTCTGACTGATTGACTCTTTGACAATTCAAAAGTGCTTGTTTTAATGGTTTATTTGGAACAGATAATAAGTAATTTGATTGTGCGTTCAGTTTTGGGAACGATTTGATGAAAAACGTAAGGGTTTTAAGAGCAATAGCGCACTAGCGGCTTGCTAAGCTCTAAAGAATGAAATGTACATACCTACTGATACACATTAACATAATAAAAAATATATTTCTGTTAGTTTAAGAGGTAAATCTCTTCTTCCTTTATCGTGTGGGCAGTAGGGTCTTACGACCCCACACACCCTAGTGTCAGAGTTTCTAAACCGCCTCAAGGGCCAAGAGCGGCAAGAGGTAAATAAAAAAAATATTATGACAGGTTTTTTATCATATATTTTATGATTCTAATTTTGATCACTAGAAAAAGAATTACCAGTACCTAAAAATCTGGAAAACGAAATACAGAGAAAGAATAAAATCTTTATTTATTTTTCCAGACTTTTAACAAATTCGATTTCTTTTCAATTAGATTCTTTCTCATAAGTTTACTTTAAAAAAAAGCTTGTAATAATAGTTACTCTTAAGCTAACCCACGTCCTCTCTGAACAATGTCCTGATAATAACTAAAATCGCTTCCAGTTCTTCCCTTGAACACAGCTATTGAACGGAATCGTTCACTCAGTCGGCCCTTTTTACTTTTTCACGCCTTCTTCTTGCTAAAATATGGGCCTTTCAAACTTATTTTCAATTCTTTCGGGTTCCGACTTAGAGAAACTCCTGCATTTTCTTAATCATGAATTATGAAGTTGTCTATAGTATCTTTGAAGTAGCTTTGTTTATGTGAGAGTGCTATTGTTTGTTTTCTTCAGGAATTCAGTTGTAATTGATGTACTAGTTCTGAAAAAACGTATATTGGCCCGTTTCAAAAAATTGTGTTACGGGTAAATTCCACGGAATTTAAGTTTTCCATTAAAACAAAAAATTACATTTTTTTTTAAACTGCACATTTCGAAAATGTTCTCAACTAACTTTTTTGACCTATGTAAGTCCTGCTCATGTGTATGAATTTCGGAAAATGAGGACTTGAAAGTTTATATGAAATGCCATACCGTAAACGCTCATAAAACACGACAAGCCAGCTTAATGTCACAAAAATAGTTTTTCTCGACCCAACTCCAGTATGACGTCGTATGACGTCACGTCTCGCTATTAACAAACATTATAATAAATCAGTTTATTTTTCGACACACAATATTTACATAACATACAAATAATAATAATGATGAATACACATTACGCAATCAAGAAACAGATCCAAAACCACATCCAGTCTTAAGCCCCTCAAATTCCTTTGAAGGCAAAACACAAAATTTGGGGGGGAAACTGAAAAACCACAGAGGTGTCGTTATGAAAAGCGATCGTATACGTAAAGGTTTGAACGGGGCTTTCAGCCAGGCTTTGTGGGTGCATCAAACGGGCACCATTTCCGCTTCCGCCCGACTAGGCACTGATCGCGAACACCCTTGATGATACAGAGTTAGGTGGTGACTAGAATGGACAGAGACAAAAGATAATATATAAACTAAAAATAATAAAATTATAAAAAAAGTTTTTTTAACCATTATAAAAAAGACACAGCCTTCAATTGCGCACACTGTCAATAAAACTTAATAAGTTTGACCAATATTTTTTTGCTGGAAAACGATTTTTTTTTTGGTGTATTAAAATACTCTCTTAATAATAATGCGCACAAATAATTGTAATTTTGTGCCCAATAGCAATAACTCGTCGTTATCAAAGGAATAAATATGGCGGTTTAAATTTATTTTTTAGTTAAAAATTATCTAATGAAAAATCAACAAATTAACATTAGAATCAACACTTCCTACTATCACGACAAATTGAATAAAACAAGAATATAGGTACTAATTAATACCTAATAAAAAAAATCATACAATCCTATAATCATATTTTTTTACGTCTTTTCGTCTTAATTTTCCGGAAGACTGATTTACAGTTACCCTAAAAAAGATTTAGACTCACTTCCCCGCATTTCTTAGTTACGATATTAGGTTTTATGTAATCTGAGGTTACCCAATTTTGTACCAAATGAATCCATCGACTCATTGTGAGCCTTAATGTTATAGATGTCGTTAGGTCTTACTTTATAACCCCTTTTTTGCATTACGTTACCTCCATTATCGTGAAGATCATGCTCCCACCAAATATCACAATTTATTTTTATTTGGGGTTAGTCAGCAAAGTATTCTTGCCGTCATCACCTTAGTAGCATATTTTTTAAATTTAAAAATCGTTGCCCATGTTTGGGAGTCTGTGGGTGCGTTTACAGTTCTATACACAACTAGACCCCGAGCAACGGCTATTCAAGTATTTTTTCCGTGCGAAAATCGAATTAGTTACATGCAGCGCAGCTAGTCAATCATTGCGTCAAACGTGTCCTGACGTGTTTTTCTGACTTGAGCCAGTAAAGGCAGGCAAAAAAAAATATTATTCACGAAATTTACTAGTTTTACATCCAATTATTTACAGATTTAAAATACTGTTAAACGAATTTACAATTTCAATTTTTACTCCCTTTTTCTGTTATCCCAAGTATTGCAAATAGCCCTGTCTATCCGTTCATAGCTCGTCGTCACGTGCCAGTCGACTGCGTGTGGACACAGCTCTTGCTCCAATGACTTCTTGTGGCGTGTGAGCTCCGCACCAATATTACTGGTCAAAGGCAAGTGCTTATACTTTGATACGCTGTATTGGGCTGGCTGCTCAGACGTGATTATATACTGTGACTGCCTGGCTTCAAGTTAAGTAGGATTTGACCTCTGTTACACTTATGGGTGCCTGGTACTTGGGGTACAATTATTTTGCCAGCCTATTGTCCTGCAGGGCAAAGGCCTCTTCTCATACAATAAGTACATCCGTACGAAAAGAGTCTAAACTCTCGCTCATCTGTCTGTCTGTCTTTTTGTCCCTCTGTTACAGGAATGTATGTTTTGAACCATAACAGGTACACATGAAAATAACACTACTGAAATTTTCATATAGTGTTTGCTATGGCCACGATAACGACAAATAATGAAACAAAAGAAAACAAGGGAACAAGTTTCTCAGTAGCTGCCTCGAAGTCTGGATTTGTGCCCGGTTGATGGTAATAGGCTCGCCCCCTATTACATGGGACTTAAACATAACTGCCGAAATGTGGGTGTACTAATGGGTAGGTTTACCTCTGCTAACCCTTTGGGGATTACAGGCGTGATATTATGTAATAAAAACCAAAGGGATCCCTGAACAAAAAACGCGCTCTTTTGACCTTGTCTTTGACATGCAAGTTCGATTTGGTACTTTGTCAGTTTTTTTTACAAAGGCAAGCTTTTTTTCCCACTTTTCTATGCCCAAACTAGTTTATCTGAAATACCTACTAGATAATATGTAATAGCCTAAATTCCTGAAGTCTGTACATCTGGCATAGGATACCGCAGTCTGTGTCGCATCGAGATACCGCAGTTTTGGCAACATGCATGTAGTGACATACAAACTTACATTTTAGATTTATAATGAAGGTTTTTCTTGAAAATTTTGTGTGTAATATCTATGTTCGTATTCTCTATTTCTTGCTATAAATAAAAACACAGAATTAAACCTGTAGCTACTGGATAGGATTCCTTTTTAATCGACAGCAAACAAGATGGAGGTGCTCTATTCGGTTCTAGGTTTTTTACGTATACTATATGTTTGTTACCTCTTGATGTTGTTTGATTTGATTAGATAAGGTGTAATGAATGGCAATTATGTAATGTAATTATCTGCTGTAATGATTACAAATTAAATTGACTTTCTAAAGTGATTTCAAAAACGAAAGGACAAATTATAAAGAATAAAATTGTATGTTGATTTTATAGCACCGTCATTTATATAAAACGATTTGAATTGAATTATTTTTTATTTGAAATAGTTCCCTTTCAGCAAGTAACATGCCACAGAAGAAAGAACATTTAGTTTTTTTTATTATTTGGAAAGTTTTCATTTTGAATCTGTAGAAGCAGTATTCCACCTACCTATATATTCATTACATCAATACACCCCTACACACCTACACCCACAAAAGATGACATCAAACGAAAATCAACTAGCCACAAAACTTCAGCAGCTATTTAGTTAAAAACACCTACAGCACAGTCTGGTTCATTTTAAAACCAAATCAGTTTTGGCAACAAACGGGCTGGGTTGCGCCAACCTGCGGTCAGGTTGCTTTGAAACTTTGTGGAATTGTATTGGCAAGCTCTAGTATTTAGTTAGTTTTACCGAAGATTTTTAAAGGTAAAATTTTGAACTGGCTTGTTGGTCTAGTGGCTGAGCATGAGGTCTTGGGTTCGATTCCCAGTTCGGAAAAAGTGTTATTGGGTTTTTCCATCAGGAATGTCTCAGTAGCAGCCTCGGAGTCTGGATTTGTGCTTGGTTGATGGCAAAAGGCTCGCCCCTTGTTACATGGGCCTTAAACATAACTGGCGAAATGTGGGTGTACTAATGGGTACACCTCTGCTTAACCCTTCTAAATTAACAAGCGTGATGTGTAATGTCAATTCACTAACTACTATTTATTAATTTTAGCAACTTTAAAATCTAATTTTACAGTTTTTATGTTCCATTCCATTTAAATTTACAGTTCCCATAATAGAATACCTGTACACTCCTTCCGTATGGCGCGTACAAATGGCGGGTCCTATCCTACACAAACACTCCGAGATTACAAAACAAACAGTTGCTACCAATTCTAAACCAATTTGTAAAGTCGACGATCTCTTATTAGTCCACCCAAACTTGAGCATCGAGAACCAATCGAGTGCAAACGGTACCACACTACGGCAATGCGCCATCGCGAGGTATGCTCACAATTTCAAGTTTCCGCGCGTCCATCGCATACCAGCCTAGAATTCTTTGTAAACCATTCGGAATATTGCCAGCGATGTATGCCAAAACTTCGTTGCAGTCAACTCTGTGATTCTGTATGCATTTTGGAATAGATGTTTGTGAATTCGCAGAATTGTTATTTCGGTTTCATTTTACAGTGAAATGAAGGAATGTGTCTGGTTTGAAGTTGCCTATTTGTAACTAGCTTCTGCCCGCGACTTCGTCCGCACATCGGACATCGTCGTACTTATCAATTTATTTTAATTTATTTTAATTGATTTTAATTGATTTTAATTTATTTTGATTTATTTTAATTTATTTTATTAAGTTATTTTAATTTTGGTTTGAATGGATTGTTATTGTCCGAAATAAACGTTTTTGAATTTGAATTTGAATTTGAATTTATCCCATGGAAACTGTAGGTACATTTTCCGGGATAAAAAAAGCTTATGTGCTATTCCAGACTATAACCTATCTCTGTGCCCATTCAGATCTGTTTAGCCGTTAATATTTAAAACAATAAAACATAACATTACATCATTTATCATCACGCCTGTAATCGCCAAAGGGTAAGGTAGAGGTGTACCTACCCATTAGTACCTACACCCACATTTCGCCATTACATGTATTATCACTACATAGTATAAAACAAAGTCGCTTTCCCTGTCTGTCTGTCCCTATATATGCTTAGATCTTTAAAACTACGCAACGGATTTTGATGCAGTTTTTTTTAATAGATAGAGTGATTCAAGAGGAAGATTTATATGTATAATACATGCACCCGTGCGAAGCCGGGGCGGGTCGCTAGTAAATGATAAAACATAAATAACAAAATATAGTACCTACTTCAAATTCTGCCGACCCCTTAGGGAGATATATATTATTATGTTTTAGGTAACATTCGTGCTTAGTTCATTACAAAAAAGCGCTTTAAGCACATAAAACCACCAGCTAACAAAAAGCTGTAGAACTTTCGGGTCAACATTTAAACAGAGCTGAGTGATACGCAAAACAAGTTGTTATTGTTCGTTGTATTACTGTTGGAATTACTGTTACTGGGTACACTTACTGTAGCATAATGTATGTACTACTTGTTACGAGTATAATTTAATTAGGCTTATCCTTTGTTTTAGAGTGAAATATTTAGCTAGTCGGCCGTTTATGCAAAGCTCAGCTACTATGAACTCTTAAACTACCTACCATGAACTCTTATCGCGATCCAAAAACTGAATTGTTCTTCAAATAAGTCAATATAACGCATCAATTTATGTCATTTATTGACGTATTTTCTCTTATCGCGATCCAAAAACTGAACTGTTCTTCAAATACGTCAATATAACGCATAAATTGATGCGTTATATTGACTTATTTGAAGAACAATTCAGTTTTTGGATCGCGATAAGAGTTCATGGTAGGGCAGCTGAGCTGTGTGCTCAGTTTCAATCGTTCAGAACTTACATTATGCCTATATCAAACAAATTAATAACACAACATAAAGCCTGTAATCCCCGAAGGGTTAGGCAGAGGTGTACCCATTAGTACATCCACATTTTGCCAGTTATATCTTGTATATTTTTTAATATTATATTTTTGAGTTATTTATTTATTTTCTTGGGCCACAGAATCAGCATTAAGCTTTCTGCTTTTTTTAATAAATTGTACATACTTTGTAATTTTATTTTTATTCTTATGTTTTGTGTTTAGGTTATTTTATTATACACTATGTGGCAATAGGCTCGACCCCTATTACATGGGACATAAACATAACTGGCGAAATGTCGGTGTATATGTCGATACACCTCTGCCTAACCCTTCGGGGATTACAGAACATGTTATTTTTATAATGTAAACAATATAATAATGTAAAAAAATGGGTATCGGTAAGTGGCTGAGACAATGAAGCTGTAACCTACCTATCCATTTTTTTTTTAACAAAATTGACAGCCCTGTCAGGGACTGGCCCTAGCAGGCTCCGTCATCTATGCTGACGTCTCTTTGGGGCTCGCGTGGAACACAACGCGCCGCCGACACGGGCTGGTTCTGATCGGACGGCGAGCTACCCCAATGCTCGACGTCCGAACGCTAATATGAAATGAAAAAAAAAATGAAGTGAAATGAATGAAGATTATTTAATACCAGATTAACATCCAATTAGATATACAAAAATAAATAATAATTTCAATTATAATTACAGTGAATAAAGTGCGGCGATTTTGATGTGGTCAGGCGCAAATCCACTGACACTGCTCGACCTGGGAATCGAACACTAAACACTTAACCAACGAGGCAGTCCAACGGATATTTTTTATACCCTTTTTGTATTTCCATGGGATACTTAATAATATCAACTTAAACGTGTACGAAGTCACACGCGGAAGCTAGTATAAAACGTATTAGAAAACCACTCACAGAATTGGTAGTAAAAGAATCCAATAACGGTCGTCTCGAAAAATAATCGATACTGAAAAGAAATCTCAGAAAAAATTGGAACATTGCCCCCATTAACCAAAGCAAACATTATACGGTACGTAATTTAGGCTTCAAATAAAAGTCGTTCGGTAATCGACTTTAAATTAACACGTACCCTTATCAAGGAGATGGCTTCAGCGTGGCATATTTATCACCGGACCGGCGGGGACATTACCACAATATGCCGTATTGGCGAATTTGGTGTAACTACCTTTTCTCGAAGCAAAAAAGGGAAGAAAATGACGTGGAAATTACCTGACTATTGTAAAATTACGCTCTGAAAAGTATGAAACTTGAAAATATTCTCATCTGAAATTGTTATGCACACACTAGTCATTATTTATCGGATATGTACGCATCTTCATATTAAACTGGTGTTTTCTATGTATAAAAGCTGAATTGAGTCAATAAGTCCCTAAGGAGAGCGTTGAGTATGGACCCTGGCTTAGGGTTCCTGGAGAGACGAGAACACCGAGAAAGGTTCACATTTTCACATAGGTATTTTAGTGGGCTATCTAGTAGGTATCTCTAACATTAAATGCGTTTCGTTCAGCCTAAAATGTATGAATTCTCTAATTTTTCGTAAGTAATTGTAATTTTTTTTTTTATGATTAACTCTGTTTAATCAATAGTCAAAATCGATGGCATAGGTAGGTACTGTTTTTGCTGGATAATGATGACATTGAGATTTGGTATCCTAACTATCCTAATTTCCTAACTAATATGTTAAACGTGAAAATTAGTTTGTTTGTTTGTTACCTTTTTACTGAAATTTTGCTATACTTTGTCAGGTGTACAGTAATGAACATTGAGTACCTACTTATTATCCCAAAAAAAGTAATTTATGAAAATAGATAACGCCACGTCTCTTACGAATCATGATTGAACTAAATTCTAAATTAACGCATAAAAAAATATTTTTTGTTAGATAGTTGATTGGGTCTTTATGGTAGAACTAAGCTTAAATGAAGTACAAATAGGTCACAATGTACCAACTAATAAGATGGCCTTTATAAACCAAAGCTTTAGTTAAAACCACAAAACGTTATCGTAAAAACTTTTCAGATTGTGTTTAATAAAATGTTATGACGGAATATTTTAAAAGCATTGTTTTAAACAATGTCAATAACGGGATTAAAAACAATGTCATTTAGAACGGTATTAATTTTAGAAACTCCGTAATTAGAATAAATTAGGATTCCCAGAACAGAAGGGGAGGCGGGCATAATATTGCTGGAAGTGGTAAGAAGAATAAAAAGGTGAGAAGAGAGGAAAGTAGAAAAGAGAGATAAGGAGACAGGATAGGAGAGAGTTAAGGATTGATTTAATGAACAGATGATGGCGAATGACGGAGGATGAGAATAATGACTTCTTCAATTTCAAATTGATTTTCACAACCGGTTTTAGGAATGGTTTGAAAAAAAGAAAGAAAGAAACTATTTCCTCACGCGAAAGTGACGTAAAAAAAAAAGTTTGTTTACAAAAGCTCAAACCAAAAAACAAGTAGATATTAAATCTGGAAAACTAAATAAATATTATCTTACCGTGCGAAACGGCTGATGCTCAGCATAATGCCATGGCCCGTGCACGAAGGTATGAAACCACGGCGCTGGTTTTCAGCGTAGCCGGCGGCGTGTCGCTGACTCACACTACAAGTAGGTAAAACATGATTTACCTATAGCTTCGAGGCATATACGAGTATGCTCAATTTTTTATTGCGTTGCATACAGAGATTTTTTTATCACATAATTTGTTCTACTGTGTCCACTAAAAAAACACATGACTCTTCGGTCTTGGTGTCCGTTATGCTAAAATCAACCTTATTGAAATGCAACAAAACTCTAAAAATAACTTTACTATCATATCACATTCTGTCGATAGAGACATCAATATTTTATGATACTACCTTCATACCTATGTATGGAGCACTCCAATATTGCATTTCCATAACACGACAACTATTTTACTCACCAATATTTGAGATGAAACTTATCTTGTTGGTACAGAAAATGTTTATTTTAGAGATGGTCACAGATAGGTCTAGATCGTCTTATTTGAAATATAAAAGGCACTGGAGGGGAGGGAGGGGGGGGGGGGTAGCATTTTAGTTACATAACATCACGCCTGTAATCCCCGAAGGGTTAGGTAGGGGTGTACCCATTAGTATGCCCACATTTCGCCAGTTATGTGTCAGTCCCATGTAATAGGGGGCGAGCCTATTGCCATCAACCGGGCACAAATCCAGACTCCGAGGCTGCTACTAAAAAAATTCTGATGGAAAAACTCAATAACATTTTGCCCGACCAACCAAGAGCAATCGAAACCAAGACCTCATGCTCAGCAGTAGCGCTTTGAGCCACTAGACCAACGGGGCAGTCAAAATGTAATGTATAGATATTTCGTATCTTTCGTTTACTATTTTCGCTCGAATGTCTTTTGCTTAAATGTTTGAATATCAAAGTCAAAGTCAAAACATTTATTTCAATTAGACCATTTACAGGCACTTTTGAATTGTCAGGGAGTCGGTCAGTTAGTCCGAAAAATGAAGCTACATATATAGTTGCTCGTTCCAAAACGGAGGTAGGCCTCTATGGAGAAGAACGAGCAAGAAACTCCACGGCACTCTTTTAAATTAGGTTTTTACAAAATCCTGGTTACATTATTCTTGTTGATTCTACATGTGATCATAATGAAGATGAATATAGAACAGTAGTTAAAAATAATAAAAATAAAGATGTACCTAAGCCATAGCAGTTAAGAGATGACCAATCCCAACTGACAGCACCTGTTCACGAGCATGACGCATGGATCAGCACCACCTAGCTCAACCATCATGGAGGGAGCCAAATGATCCAACACATGCGCCACCACCAGCGAGACATTTGAGTGAGCATGACAAGCTCTCAACTGCCATGCTCATTAAGTCAAAACACATAGTAACTCAAAAATAAAACGCTCCATGGTACTCACATTTATCTAATAAATGAATGGAAGAATGAATGCATGAATGAGTGAATGAATGCATAATAAGTATGTGGTGAAAGTACAGAAGACAAAACGCTTATTAATTAAACAAAACATACACAAAATAGGAACAAAACCACAAGGACCAAAAAATCACGACACCTACGTAAACAAGTGTCAAGTTTCAAATGGTAGGGTCAACAAAAAATCTTGCGACGAAAACGGGGGGTAGTTGTAATGGCGGTACGATTTATAGCGTTATTGTCGAGGGAGTTTAATCGAAAGCGAGACTTCGCTGTTACTGATTTATGGAAGCCGGTGTTAAATAGTTGTTTGATCTCTTAGTTAAAAGATAGAAGTTAAGTTTGGGGAACAAATGTTTTGGAGTTCAATGAAGTTGAGTTTAGTTTTGCCAGAACAACCTAACTCACGATATCTCATGATTAAATTAATTATGTCAATCTAATGAAATATACCTAATATTATGTTTTTGACTATATCCAGGATTGCAGTTCGGTGTACATTCAAAATGTATGTTATATATACTTAAATTTAAAAAAAAAATAAGAATTTAACTTTATACATACAGCCTGTAACAAAAACCCTGTCCGATCTTTAAGGGTATTATTCGGCATCGTACTGCGTACACATATACGTAACCATTTAATGGATTTGAGATTATTATTTTTCCCCAGTGAAAAAAAAAAAGAAAGAAGAAGTAATTACATTAAAATAAAACATAAAAACTGATCAACGGCAACACTGATCTGACAGGGTTTTTGTTACATAGTGCATAATAAAATAACCTAAACACAAAACATAAGAATAAAAATAAAATTACAAAGTATGTACAATTTATTAAAAAAAGCAGAAAGCTTAATGCTGATTCTGTGGCCCAAGAAAATAAATAAATAACTCAAAAATATAATATTAAAAAATATACAAGATATAACTGGCAAAATGTGGATGTACTAATGGGTACACCTCTGCCTAACCCTTCGGGGATTACAGGCTTTATGTTGTGTTACAAGATAGGTATAACATTCATACAGTTTTGCTTAAATGTAAAGTATGTTCCTAAATATTACGTGGCTGAAATAGGTAACGTACCAAAAAAAAAAAAATACTCAACATTTCAACCATGCCAAAGTAACATACGTCTAGCTGCTTAGGGATCTTGAACCGTAACACCTTAAGCAAACGATCATACTCCTTTATTCATCACAACGATATTGTTAAGACTTCTTCTCACATTACAGCACAAAAGTTCAAAGATAAGTACATATAAATATGATATACTGCATACACGAAGCACGTACCTATGTTATTGTGTCATATTTTTACGACTGTTTGCGAACTTGATAGAGTTACTGCTCAGTGAACGTGCTTGTGTATGACTTTTACTTTTTAGCGTAAGAAGTTGTCTGTATTATTTGTCTATTGTTTTTTAGTAGGTAGGTACTACGATAGGTACGATCAGCGAAAAAAGTTCAAGTGCAAAATATAACATAAACCCCGAAGTGTTACGCAGACGTGTACCCATTAATATACCAACATTTATGCCAGTTATGTTTAAGTCCCATGTAATAGGGGGCGAGGGCACAAATCCAAACTTCGAAGCTGCTACTGAGAAATTCGTGATGGAAAAACCCAATGACACCTTGCCCGACTTGGGAATCGAACCCAAGATCGCGGTCAGACAGCGATCGCGTTTTGTGTACGACTGTCTCTTTATTAATTACCATTAATTGAAATACGGAATGAATGAAATGAAGTTAAAATAAACTCTTAGCTATTATGTATCTGCGGGAGACGCCCAGGGCGTCGGACTTCGAGAGACGACGTCCGGCCACCATAGGCGTGGGCTTGCGGACGGCGAGTATTGGGTAGCTCGCCGTCCGATCAAGGACCATGCCCGGGTCGACGGCGCGTTCTGTTCGCGCGCGCCTCAAAGAGCTGTCAGCACAGGGACGGGGCCCCAATAGGGGCCAAACGCCTGCCGGGGTTACGGGACGTCTTAACAGGATACCGTGGCCCCGGAACGCAAAGGGCAACAGAAGGAACAGGGTGGTTTTTTTAGTCAGTAAAAGTCTGACAGTTCCTTGATGATTTTTACCACCTAAAAAAAAAAGCTATTATGTATCTGTGTTTCTTCATTGTATGTATTCATTTTATGTATCTGTGTGTATATGAGTCTTGTTACTTGAAATAAACGGATTTTATTTATTTATTTTATTAGCTTTTATCGTGAGGAAAACTTATAATTATAATAAGTCTGAAATGGCCAATCCGTTTCAGAAAAGCGTGGTTATCAATGCTTGCACTTTCTCTGCATGAGAAAAAGCTTTCGCCCTATATAAGCTGGAATTAGTATTACCTGAAATGCTGAAAAGTGAAATGACAATCGATGAGATGAGTTTGCGACTAGAACATTTTTAACTGACTTCTAAAAAAGGAGGAGGTTCTCAATTCGGATGTTTGTATTTTTTTTTTTAGGTTTGTTCGCGCTTACCTCCGTCGCTTGCCAACCGATTTTAAAAATTCTTTTTTTGTTGGAAAATTTTATCGCAATCGGACAAAAATATGTCACTAAAAATTAACAAATAAAAATTTGTTAAATTTTAGTATAGGTTAATCGTAGGTTAGGTTAGGTTTATTAATATAGGTAGGTTATAGTATTATTTTTAACTTTTTAGTGCTTTTTTTTGAAGTCGGTTTTTTTTTTGCAAAAAAAATTTTTTGATTAGTAGAATTGGTCTTCAGATAATAAATGGATTTTTTCAGTATGTGTAAGATCATTCATGATATATTATTATGTTAAACGTAAAGAACCCTAAAGAAATCTATCAATAAGCAAAAACACGATCAATATTACAAGAAACCTTTTTTTCTGACATAAATAGCCACAAGAAATACTATCAGCCATTAATTTGAAGCTGCGGATAAATCGACTCACGTGTTATCCGAAATATCCTACAACCAGAACATATTCCCATCCTTAATCTCCAAACAATAGATCATACTCAATATATTTCCCAGATTCGCCTGAAGAACAGAATCGCGATGTTACTACGGACGCCCACGGCATAGTAAACGTTTAGTTGAGACAATTGACCTCGAATGCTACTTACCCTTCCTACTTCATATTATTACGTCAATAACAAAGTTGTAGATAAGTTTTGGGTTTTTTTTGGGTGTTCAAGTTGTGAGAGAAGGGAGGGCCAGAGTTAAGATAGGGTATGTTTTGTTTCTGACGGTTCTGAACCTCTTTGGACTGCTGAGGTTGAGGTCTTGGGTTAGATTTCCAGGTTGGGCAAAGTGTTATTGGGTTTTTCCATCAGGAATTTCTCAGTAGCAGCCTCGGAGTCTGGATTGATGGCAACAGGCTCGCCCCCTATTACATGAGACTTAAAACATAACTGGCGAAATGTGGGTGTACTAATGGGTACACCTCTGCCTAACCCTTCGGGGATTATAGGCGTGGCGTGACTCCTTCTTCGAGGAGTGCTCTGCAATGATCTCTTTTATCGTGTGGGCAGTAAGGTCTTACGATCCCACACACCCTAGTGTCAGAGTTTCTAAACCGCCTCAAGGGCCTCTGACATGGTTTGAGTCAGTAATAGGTAGAGTGAGGACAGTAATAGGATGGTAACCTGTACAGGTTTCCTCACGATGTTTTTCTTTACCGATGTAGAACCTTGATAGAACTTCAGCTCACCGCTTCCTCCCATATCTTGTCCATCAAACAACACTCACGCACATCCCTGGCACAGTCTGGCCCATAAATTTTTGTACCTCCTGTCTCTAGACGATTTATGTTCTTAAAGATACGTGGCCAATGGAAATTGATGTTATTATATTATACATGAATTACTATTGCTTTCGATGATATTGCCTTGACGGAAAATTGGATGTGTGTACAAAAAATAAGTTAGAGAGCATTTGTTTGTTTGTGTGATGGATTTTTTTTAGGTCTGCTGCACGTCATAACTTTTCATTCATCAGTCATAGGACTTCTACTACTGAACCTAGGCATTCCCTACAGATTTCCAATAGTAACAAAACATAACAAAATAGTATACTTTTCATTACGTAACAAAAACATTGCATCACATTACATATATAACATCGCGCCTGTATACTCCGAAGGGTTAGGCAGAGGTGCACCCATTAGTACACCAACATTTTGCCAGTTATGTGTAAGTCACAAGTAATAGGGGGCGAGCCTATTGCCATCAACCGGGCACTAATCCAGACTCCGAAGCTGCTACTGAGTTTCTGATGGATAAACTCAATACCACTTTGCCAACAAATCTTTAAAAACATTACTTTGTAAATCTACTAAAATTCACAATTTCAATCTTCCCATCACATAATAAAAATATCCATACAATATATGAAAGGGTCTTCAGTGTACGTGACCAAATCTTCTTAAAATACTCCTGAAATCGTACATATAATTCTAGATTCTGGTAAGCAAGCTATGCATATAAAGAACTTGATAGGTTTTGATAGATGGCGACTCTTCTGTGGATTTGCAAATGAAATATCTGAAGAGAATATCAAAATTGTCTCTTTTTATTGAGTGTTATTTGATTTATATTTTTTTGTAACTGCTATTGAAAAATAATTTATATTATATATAAAGAAGTTTTCTAAATATACACATCAAAAGTGTCTAGGGATCAAGATGTATTTGGTAATAGTAATATATTGATCCCTAGACACTTTTGATGTGTGTATAATAAAGAAGTTATCTATTTCTGTCAAAAATTTTAAGGTAGGTTTTTAACGATATAATATTCTGGTTGTGACTATTCAAAATCCCGGTCACACTGTCCATTGGAGGTTCTGCAGTGGTGTCTGTAAGGACGGGTCCACACCAACAGGGACAAAATACTACTATAGTACCTAACTGTGCCTGCGTCCGTGACCACACCTGCGAGTACAACCACACGCCCGCTTCCGTCTGGCCAGGCCATAAGAAGCGGTACAAAGTTCATCACAAAAGAAAATATACTTTTTAAAACAATTTACTTTTCCTAACAACAGTACTTTTAAAATGTTAAGAAAAAAAAACAAACTCCTATCTATTTCTTCCAAATCTTTCGTTTAAAAAGGTCATAAAACCTAGTAAACTGTTGATTTCTTTCGAATACGTTCGCTGGACGTCCAAGAAGCGAATAGAATCGTAAATTATTGTTATCTAGCCCGTTTAGTGCGATAATGAAATGAAAGAATTGTAACAGGCACGCGCGATTGTTAAATATAGTGATAGCGAAATAATGGTTAAGAAGATCTGTGTGCTGACCAGCATTCTGTTCAGCAAGATTCTAGCTGGAAAACTGGCAATTAAGAGAACATAGTCGTTTTAAATAGTGTAACTGAGAATAGTGCACACAGCGTATGAAACGAGTTTTTTAAATTGGTTTAATGTATTTTTAAAATCAAACTCAAAGTATTTCAATAAAAATATTTACTAATTGTTAAGGACCCTGTCAATTATTTATTTATTTATTTATTTAAGCCTTATAATTCCCAAAATACATTTTAAAAATCGTTACATAATATAAAATCTTAATTATAATATTCATTTGGTTCTTAAAACAGACCTGTCCCTATTAACAATGTTGGATCTGCAAATCAGTAATTTTACAGGAGAGCGCGTCAAAGTTTAAATTGCTTATAATTATTTAAATATAAAAATTAGGTTTACAAAAAAAATCTATAAATTTATATACGTTTTAAAGCTTATGTACATAGTAATATAATATTATTTTTCCTTTTCTAAATATATAAAAAGTCAGAAATGACTTTCATAACGGTATTGGAAACATTTTATTTAGTCGGATCTGTCATATCCTACAAAGTTACTTGGAACAACTTATCGATTAATTGTCGCAAGTTCCACATACATCATTTTTAATAGGAAGTTCTAGTCAAGTTTTTGTCGTATTTAAAATGGAATGAATTGTAAATAAAATATGTAACACATGTTTAGTTTAATATTTATTGTTTACCCAACTCACTATGTAAAAGATTGATATGTAACAGAAGATCATTGATTAAGCAAGTTGTCTAAAAAGTTCCACCGCTAACTACTAGATGGCGCTGTGCCTATGACGCGCATTTCTGACTCGCGGTGTTAAGATTCTCCGCAACTTAACGACCCTCGCTAGATCAGTGAACTTATTTAATCCAACTATCCGGACGGTGCATTCGCGGGTCTCGTCCTCCTTGGAAAGATCACGTGGGACACCTCCGCTAGTTGAGTTGCGTAGTACTGTTCCCTTGGGAATATTTTTGGATAGAGGACTTCATTCCCCGACCTTCGTCCTAGGACTTGGTCGTGTGGAACTGTTCCTATTTTTATCCAAAAACGTTTTAATATTACTAAACCGACATTGTAATTTTATTGCTGCTGAAAATTAAATTTCATCGAACAATCCTGCCGAGTTTCTTCTGTCGAGTGACGTCACGGGCAACCCCTCCTACAATTCTGGCGCCCAACGTGGGGCCCGAAATCAAAGCAAAGTACATCACACGGTACGGACGAATGACAACAACACCTGCAGAAAGGAAAAAGGCAGAGATGTCGGTGACAATGTCCGATACTCAGTTCGAGGCGCTGCTGTCGAAGCTTTCACCGGGAAGACACGGCTCTTTCACAACCTGTAAAGCTGAATTCGACGGGACCAAGGACTCCGAAGTGACGGAAGCTTTTTTGGCGGCAGCATTAGTTTTTAAACTAATAGAAAATGTAAGTGATGCAGAAGCGCTCACTGGTTTACCACTACTCCTCAAAGGTGAAGCTGCAGTGTGGTGGCAGGGAGTTAAAAATCATGTCTCCACATGGGACGACTTCAAAGAGCGTCTCCGTCATGCTTTTGCCCCAAAGAAACCTGCCTATATCATATACCAGGAAATAGTCATGGAAAAGCAAGACAACCGCACTACCACTGAAAGCTTCGTCGCACATAAGCGAATGCTATTTGCTCAACTTCCGGAACCTGAAATACCAGAATCCCATCAACTTCACATGATATACGGTCAGCTGAAACACCGTATACGTGACAAAATTCCTCGCAACTCCATTAAAAGCTACGACGATTTATTAGAAGCAGCTCGGAGCGTCGAGCAGATGTGGGTTGATAAACCGCATAACGATGACGAACGCAAAGAGGATAAGCGAAGACCGACCTCGAAACCCAAGGTGAAGTGCGGGTTCTGTCATTTCTTCGGCCATAATACCGAACAGTGTAGGAAGCTGAAAAAGAAAAATAAGGAATTAGAGGCAACTGAGTCCGACAAGGTTCCTGAGGGACAATCTGCAACAGCTTCTACCAAAACGACGCAGGCTCCATCTCCTTCCGCACCTAAGGTGTCATGCTACGGCTGTGGTACGCCCGGTGTAGTTCGCAGTAGCTGCCCAACATGCTGCGCAAATAAACCACGTTCACTACCGTCAACAAACTTAGCCTTTTGTCCGGTTAACGTCCAAACTGATATAAGAGCAAGACCAGTGATATATGTGGATATTGACGGCATCAAAGGAGTCGCTGCCTGCGCAAAAACCAGCATTGCCTCATATCAATTATATAACCGACTGAAAGAAAAAGGACAGAAATTTGTGAGTGAATACGCTCGGATCACGCTAGCAGATGGGATACCTAAATATCAACGTGTCCTGAAAACAAGGGTACCAGTAAAAGTAGAAGACAGAATCATTCCCACTTCTTTCATAGTCTTGCCTGAGTCAAGAGACAATCGCACCCTGCTAGGAGTTGGTTTCATCCAGGATTCACAGATGGTGCTGAACTTATCACAGTTCACTTGGGAATTTCTTGACAGCTATATAACCTACGAGCTATATGAGGAGGACTTTGCATCTTTTATTGATACTGCAAGCAGCTATGAAGACATGACTCCTCCATACGAGCATTCTTCAGTACCTTCAACGTCGGCAAATGCTTATAAACTGATTCCGCTAGACGAATCAACGATAAAACGACCCAGAGCAGTCTTTGATGGATACTCACCCCGCTTTGCTGATTTTATAATGATGGACGCAGAGCGCAACGTTCGAGAAGCGGAAGACACCCTAACATCTCAGGAAAGAGATCTCTTCCCTAGTACAGACGGACCTAGTAATGGTATTGATACTTTTGTCGAATCATTTGATTTATGTTCGCTAGGTATTAATGATCAGCAAAGTGATGACCTCAATAAAGTTCTGGCAGAGTACGAGGATGTTTTTATTGATAATGGTAACCCATCATTACTTGGAGAGCATTCGATTATAACAACCAATAATATCCCTATATCGGTGCCTCCCTATAGATTATCCCAAGCTAAAACAGAAGTCCTTAAGACCGAAGTAGATAAAATGCTGAAAAATGGCATTATTGTGCCATGCACTTCACCCTGGGCCTCGCCTGTAGTAATGGTACCGAAACCTAATGGTGAAACACGGGTGTGTGTTGACTATCGCCGTTTAAATGCGATAACTGTACCAGATACTTACCCTATTCCACGAATAGATGACTTGTTGCACGCTGCGAAGCCAACGCCTTACATGACGTCACTCGACCTGAAATCTGGTTACTGGCAAGTTAGGATCAGGAAAGAAGACGAAGAGAAAACAGCATTCATCACCCCTTTTGGTCTTTATAAATTCAAGAGAATGCCATTTGGTCTACGCAATGCACCGGCTACCTTTCAGCGACTTGTCGATAGATTCCGTGTTACCCTAGAACATGTTACCATGCTGGCCTATCTTGACGACTTGCTCCTATTCTCCAGCACATTTGAAAGTCACCTGTCCGACCTGAAGGACGTACTACAAAGAATGAGAGAATATAACATCACTGTAAACAAAGAGAAGTGTAAATTTTTGCGATCTTCAATTAAATATTTAGGGCATATCATAACGCCCGACGGTTTGAAAACTGATCCAGATAAAACCAAAGCCATCCTTGAGAGGCCAACTCCTAAAAACCTTCAACAGCTAGTATCATTTCTGCAAATGTGTTCCTGGTATCGTCGGTTTATTGAAAACTTTTCGGCGATAACTCAACCACTTACTAAGCTTACGAAGAAAAATGCAAACTGGGAATGGAATACGGAACAAGAAGATGCATATAATACACTGAAACAACGCCTTACAACTGCACCTGTTCTAAAACAAGCAGATGGAACCAAGCCTTACATCTTGAAGACAGATGCCAGTAGCTATGCGCTGGGAGCAGTTCTAGTCCAGGGGGAGAAGGAAAATGAGCATCCCGTTGAATATGCGAGTAGATTGCTTACACCCGCTGAGAAAAATTACTCCACTACTGAACGAGAAGCGTTAGCCGTAATCTGGTCACTAAATAAATTTAGAGCATATGTCGAAGGTCAACCTGTGACTGTGGTAACCGACCACCAAGCTTTAAAATGGTTAATGAATTTAAAATCGCCAACTGGACGTTTGGCTAGATGGGCCTTACAACTCCAATCATTCAATATTATTAATATTAATTACCAACCTGGTAAACTGAATACCGTGGCTGATGCGTTGTCAAGACCACCGTGTTGTGAGGATAACTCTACCTGTGAGATATGTTCTGTAATCGTAGATATGCCTACGAGGAGTACTAAAGAAATCCGGGAAGAACAAATGAAGGATGCCAAACTTCAGAAAATAATAGGAGCCTTAGAGGAGGCTAAGGGAGCAGAGGATGCTGCATACTGGAGCAACAAAGGATACCTTATGAATAATGGTATGCTATACAGATTACATACTGATTCCGAAGCTGATGATGCTCAACTCGTGGTACCCAGTCACGAGTGGGCAAACGTTCTCAGTGCTTACCATGATGAACCATTAGCAGGACACTATGGGGCTGAGAAAACTTACAAGAAGATAGCCAACAGATACTATTGGAGTGGTATGCGTAGCTATGTAGCAAGTTACGTGAAAAATTGCTTGGAATGCCAACGGTATAAACCCTCTAATCAGAAACCGGCTGGATTACTTCAAACCACAAGCATGTGCCAACGATTTGAAGTAGTTTCTTTTGATTTGTTTGGACCTCTACCACCAACAGAAGATGGAAAAACTTGGATACTAATCGTTGAGGATGTCGCTACCCGCTGGGTGGAGCTTTTCGCTTAAAGCGGGTATTACACCTCCCTAAATTTAGGGTCCGATATTTAGGGTCCGATTTAGGGCAAGAAATTCAGTCGCCGTAGCTCGCGATTACACGTTCACTAAATTTAGGGTTCTAAATCAGATTTGAAGGACGAGCGACCAGTGACGGACGGACTTTTAAATAAATAGTACTCAAGTTTTCAATCTTTTTTTTTGTGTTTTAATTGTTGCATTTTGGTCATAGTTTTTATAAACACCTAATAAGACAGTGTACCCTTCATTTCTTAGACTTTTGTTCAAATAATTTGCATCACCTTTATTCCATAGATAAGGCATCTCCTTATATAATTCTAGGATATTTTGGATAACCTCCTTTTCTGTCGTCATTTTGTAGGTAGGTACGCACGTAAATACTAGGGAGCAAAAGACAAACGTGCGCTCTTGACGGTAGGCGAGCGGTGAATGAGCGCCCTGAATTTAGGAAATGTGATTACACCTATCCGATTTAGCCATTTAGGGCGTCGGAAACCATCCTTCTCCCTAAATCGTGCCCTAATTAGGGTGCTATCACCCTAAATGCGATTACACTTCTCTGAATTCAGGGCATCCTAAATATCGGACCCTAAATTTAGGGAGGTGTAATACCCGCTTTAGTTACCGCCACCGCTGAAAACTGTGCAATGACTTTGATCAACGAAGTTTTCCTAAGATATGGGATGCCACGCCGAGTAATAAGTGATAATGGAACTCAGTTTGTGAGTGCGGTAATGCAACAAGTTATGTACAGTCTGAACATAAAGCACCAATATACCCCTTTGTATCACCCGGAAGCTAATCCTGTTGAACGTAAAAATCGCGACTTAAAGACCCAACTAGCTATAATGGTACAAGGAGGGAAACATAATATATGGTCAGAGCTTCTGCCGGCGATTCGTTTTGCTATGAATACTGCTACCGGTTCTACAACGAGCAAAACCCCGGCGTACTTGACGTTCGGAAGGGAACTAAACTCCCCTCGTGACAATGAAGTTGACTTTAGAAACATAGTCATTTCAGAAAACATCATACCAGAAATAACTCCAAAACTTGAACAACTAGCAGAAACCTTAATCGAGGCAAGAGAAGTACAAGAAATGAAAGAGGAGTCACGCAAAGCATATGTTGATAAGCATAGGCGTGAACATCCACAGTATCAACCAGGCGACTTGGTACTTGTTAACTTACACCCCGTGAGCAAGGGAGCTCAAGGTATAACCGCTAAATTTGCGCCACGTAGAGATGGGCCATACGTCATCATTAACAAACATGGACCCACCTCTTATAAAGTAGCTTCTCCAAATGATCCTACTAACCCAATCGGCCTCTATCATGTTTCTGCTTTGACTCCATATACAGGTGAAAGCCTTGAAACAGTTCCAGAACCCGTGCAACCACTTCGAAGAAGAGGGCGACCTAGAAAGGAGAAGGTTGCCAACCAGCCTTCGCCTGGGGCCAAACGAGGACGTGGACGTCCTAGGAAACAATAATCCCGCTATCCAGTCCACCACGCCGAGCCGTCTTTGAGGACTGAGGGGGAGATTGTAACACATGTTTAGTTTAATATTTATTGTTTACCCAACTCACTATATAATAGATTGATATGTAACAGAAGATCATTGATTAAGCAAGTTGTCTAAAAAGTTCCACCGCTAACTACTAGATGGCGCTGTGCCTATGACGCGCATTTCTGACTCGCGGTGTTAAGATTCTCCGCAACTTAACGACCCTCGCTAGATCAGTGAACTTATTTAATCCAACTATCCGGACGGTGCATTCGCGGGTCTCGTCCTCCTTGGAAAGATCACGTGGGACACCTCCGCTAGTTGAGTTGCGTACAGTGTTGCCAACCCGAATTTTTGAAAATTAGTAGATTATGTGCCAAATGTTGGTAGAAGTTGGTAGAATGTAAAATACAAAATTGGTAGATCTACCACCTCAAGTTAGAAGATTTTTTAAGTTTAAAAAAATGCATGAACTGTTCTTAAATTAATGTTCATTTTTGGAAATTATACCTACATATTTTTATTGAAATGTTCTGCAATAGGCTGCCCGTTGTTTGCTATGAATCTTTTAGTACGCAACAATCCCTCTAGAGTATTCGTGCAAATTCTATTTCTCTGGAAGGTTTTCATATTATTAATTGCAGAAAACAATCTCTCAACGTTGGCGCTCGCTACTATGTGAAAGTGCCAGTAATTTTCTCACGAATTCGCATAGCAACATTGGGAAACATTGGATATGGATTGACACCGTTAATACCTACGCAGTTATTTAGTTTTAACAATAAAACAACACAAAACAGGAGCAAAGATTCACCATTGATTCCGCAACAAACCAACCGGGAATGGGCCACAGAACACGGAACAGTATAATAATGTCTATGGGCGCGAAATGGCGCGAACGGCGAACTGTTGCTGACGTTTTTTTTTGTGGTTTATGTCCTGGACTCTATCATATATCGCATGGCGCACGCAACACATCGCAACGTCGCTCGTCGTTATAAAATAATTCATAGTGGTGATATGTCAAACTAATTAAAAAATAGGTAGATTTTAGGTCTAGGGTGGTAGATAGGTAGACTGAAGTGAAAAATGGTAGATCTACCAAAAAGTTGGTAGATATGGCATCACTGGTTGCGTAGTACTGTTCCCTTGGGAATATTTTTGGATAGAGGACTTCATTCCCCGACCTTCGTCCTAGGACTTGGTCGTGTGGAACTGTTCCTATTTTTATCCAAAAACGTTTTAATATTACTAAACCGACATTGTAATTTTATTGCTGCTGAAAATTAAATTTCATCGAACAATCCTGCCGAGTTTCTTCTGTCGAGTGACGTCACGGGCAACCCCTCCTACAAATATTATTATATTAATTTCAATATATTTATTTCAAAAGTAAATATCAATCCAAAAGAACGGAAATTAAATTGTATTTAGCTTGATAGGAACACTAATTAAATGAATAAGCACTAAACTACCACATGACGTGCGCCCCTACAACATGATTCGTACTGCCACAACCGACAGTGCATCCTCCTTTCACGCCCCGCTAAAAACGTCGTAAGTTAAACATCGATCATTGTTAACGGACAGTCGTGCCATATACGACTTTGTTAACGTGGCTATATCAAAAACTATGAGAAAATAATAATTTTTTGGTAAATATACTGAAAGATAATGCTTTTTTTAGGTTTATAGTGCAATAAAACCAAAGTCAGTAAAATTGCATATCCAACCTTGTTAATAGGGACAGGCGTCGTAATAATTGAACATGCATTTCAACCATAATTAATTAACAGAATAAATTTTTAAATAAATAGATTGATGTCATAGATTAAAATTTTCATATATTAAAAATAAAATTAATATAAATTTGCTACATAATCATTTGTTCAATTACTATCTATTGGGTGCCCATTTAAGGGCGAAGGCCTCCTCCATCTTATGCCATTCCTCTCTGTCTTGGGCTATTCTAGTCCAGGTGGGGCCGGCCACGGACCCTGTCAATACATGCTGTAATCCTCGAAGGGTTAGGCAGAGGTGTACAAAATACAAAATCCAATAATTGTTTAGCCACTACGTCAACCGGACCTACCATTAAAAACCCTGCCCTGTATAAGCAGTCCGTTTAGTGACGTTAGATCCGCCTCGAAGTACCGCAAGACTATTATGGTCATCACAATTAATTTACTGTGACCGCACGAGCCGCCCCGCCCCTAAGTAAGTCACGTATATTTCTAAGTTGCGACTTTAAACGTTCGCTAATGTATCGTGTGGAGTTGCCTTTATGTTTAGGTCGGTATAAAAGTGAATAACTTTTTGTATGTGATTGATAAACTGTTAATATTGGTATGGTTAGGAGAAAGACAGAAAGAGAGAGAGAGAGAGAGACTCGTGACATTTTAAAATTATTTGGTTTTTAAAAAAATCTAAAAACTATCTTTAGCCCGTGACCTCGTTCGTGTAAATGTCGGTTATTTATTTATTTCTAACAGCTTACACTGTCAGGTCCGTTTTACCCTTTTTTTTTTTTTTGACACTTAAGAACTTAAACATATCCATCTATATGCATATACTTACTTAAAAATACTAAACATTATTAAATTATTACACCATTATAACACAAAAATATAGCACAACATAACATAACATAAAACATAGCATATAACATAATTACATAAATAAACCCAGTACCTATACATAAACTCTTACAAAATTTCCAAACATTTATCCACATAATTAATAGTTATAGTTTAGTTATAGTGTGGGTTTTCTTCCTGCCAGGGCTGCAGATATTTTTCGAAAGAGTTACCGTGGCCCTGGAATGCAAAGGGCATTAGGAGGAACACGGATCACACACACGGAAACACGGATCACGGGTCACACGGATGGGTTATAGGCAATAAGAGTCTGACTTATATAACTGACCATTCGCATTCGGCATTTGGAAGCTACGTTAATCCTGAGTGCAATAGGCTAAGTACGAGTATATTTTACTAGTAAATAATAATAATAGAGTTTCGCTAGTATTTTTATAAAATCTAAATATTTTGACTTTGCTATGTATTAGTGTCCGACCGAAGGTGCAATTCTGGCCGAAGCCGAAGCCGATTAATCGGTATTCACCAAAACCTTCGGCCGAAGCCGAAGCCGAAGCCGAAGGTGTCATTGACCTTGAGAAATACGATAGTTACTTTGATCTCAGAATATACTAGATACATATTGTGAGAGCTTTAGAGATTTAGCCCTATGAAATATGAAATATTTAAAAACAAAACACTTATTAGAATTTTAAGACGCGCTCTCAAACTTGTTTTGACTCGTTTAGTTTACTAACTGCGATTGGTTTGGTCCGGTGTGGCGGCGCGGCGAAACTCTGCTGCTCTGCACACTCTCCGTCTCGCTCTAGCATCGTTCAGTAAATTTCAAATTTTGACAACTAGCAAACCTTCGGCTTCGGCCAAACCTTCGGCAAATTTTTGGCCGAAGCCGAAGATTTGGCCGAAGGTGCTTTTTTGGCCGAAGGTGGCCGAAGCCGAAGCCGAAGCCGAAGCTTCGGTCGGACACTACTATGTATATTTGTAGAGTAAGTATGGGTACTATTAAAATAACTTTATTCTTTTACTACTGAAGGTAACGCAATGCTAAACTACCAAGTTTAGTTTGCCGTCGACCACAGCGCCGGTAACCCCTTACCACAGCTCATTTGTCTGTTTTCCAAACCTATTCATATTAAACCTGTAATTACGAATATACCCTACCAGTATTCTTGGTACAAAATTGTTGTAACCAGTAAACTTTTACGACAAGATTCAAAGAGTGAAAAGGGCCATGTGGATGGAAGTACCTATATCTAGGCACCTTTCAGAGGTCCCAAATTTTTGCTCCAGGAATTATAGGGGTCAGGTGTACAGTCAACAAAAGAGTTTGGTATGCAGGGTCGTCAGATATAGTTGAAGTTTTTTTAGAAACCGATTAATGTTTTCAAATGTTATTGAATTTAAAAAGAAGATAGCCAGAGGGCTGGCTATTTCTTAGGCCAAAGAATCAGCATTGCCATACAACGTGGCAATGCTGAGTCAGCCTTTTGGGCACTTGCCCCATTGACAGCTAGCGACTCGGACGTATTTTTTGATGGCTTATAAGGTTCCTCCTTTCTGACTTTTTTATAAAATGTACTTATACATACTTTATAATTATTTTAAGGTTTTATGTTTAGGTTAATAATTGTAAATTGTTTTAAAATGAATTAAGTTTCAATCGAAGACATCCATTGGTTTCTAAAAAAACTTCAACTATATCCGACGACCCTGGATACCTATCTCTTTTGTTGACTGTACATAATATGTGTAAGTACTGTTTTTATGTGTAATACTGTGTCGAGGTAAGGACGCGGTGGCAGCGAGTTTATTTTTGTTAAACTTGTGTTGAAAGGTTTAAATGTGTGGTTACAATGTAAAGGGTTGTTTGATACGTTTGTCCGTTATCAGGGGGGAGGGGGGGTTAGGGGCCCAGCCTCACTACTATCTCGCTAACGATTTTATGAGCATTTTTTATGTTATGGGACAGTAAACGATTGCAATCTAATCTATCTCATTCTGTCAAGAAATACTTTGATTTATCTGCATTATGTGACATAGATATGTAATGTAATTGAGAGTTGCGGCCTTCTGACGTAAAGAGGACATCTGCCTGGCAAATAGGTTCATGTCCCAGTGAAAAAGCTCATACACTGTCATTAAATCGACACCACTCTTTCCCTCAAACCAGGAGCATAGCAGGATGACAGTAGACATGGCAGTACTACCGTAGTCCACCATGAGTCGTATGTGGTTTTTATTTCTACTGAAAATTTGAGAGAGTAAAGGTACGTAGGTTTATTATTCTTTGGTAATCCTGAGAAATCTAGATTAAAATCCATAATATGGATTTTAATCTAGATTTCTCAGGTTTAGGCTTGGGGTCGATTCCCGCACGTAACAAATATTTGTATGGCCTACGGATAGTTGTTTCGAGTCTGGCTGTTTGTATCTGTGAATTTATATGTTTGTACCCACGATGCAGGGGAAATTCCTAGTGTGGGGCAAAGTTAAAAAAAAACTATTTAAAGTTTTATGTTTTATTATATAACGCCACGTACTAAATCATCATCATCTGCCCAGCCTTTTCCCAACTATGTTGGGGTCGGCTTCCAGTCTAACCGGATGCAGCTGAATACCAGTATTTTACATGGAGCGACTGCCTATCTGACCTCCACAACCCAGTAACTGAGTAATACGATACCCCTTGACAAGACTGGTTGTCAGTCTTTCAAGCTTCTGACGACTCGTAACGACTGAAAGATCCACGTATGACAGCCGGGACCAACAGCTTAACGTGCTTTCCGAGTTTAGAAATCCTGATCCTGAAATACCTAGCAGTCAAAACTAAAAAATGCAACGTCCTAGACATTTTATCTCTGGAATTCCTAATCTAATTTAATGCAAGTCTCCATTATGTAATCCTCTCCTTAATTGAAGTTCTTTTTTATTCAAGTTATTTGAGTTTATATTAGTACTTTACTGTAATAGCTTTTTGTGTACCGTTTCAGAAGAATCGTAAAATAAAAGAAAAGTGTTCTTTATGAGTTTAGGAGAAAAATGAAATTAAACGATGGAATATAATGTAGGTATTAGACAGACTGACTGGGGTATATTAAGAGTCTTCATGAGTACTTTGATGTTGAAAGGAATTGTACCGAGACAGCGCATTCCATTTAAACAAACTTCGGTCAATAATTAAGAATAAGAGAAAGAGAGAAGACATAAGAGTCTTCTAACAGGTGCACTGTTCTTCCACAAATGTAAAACATTGATTTTAAAAGTAGGTATATGTATACTAGCTTTTGCCCGCGACTTCGTCCGCGTATATGTCGGTTATCGCGGACGCAGACGAAGTCGAAGTCGAATAAAAAGTAGCCTATGTCCTTTGTTGGGGTTCACACTTACCCTGTACCAAATTTCACACAAATCGGTTCAGTAGTTTAGGCGTGAAGAAAAGACAGACAGACAGACAGACAGACAGACAGAAAGGCAGACAGACAGACAGAGTTACTTTCGCATTTATAATATTAGTTAGGATATTTACATAGGTAATATTATACGCGCTGCTTTGCGCTTGCAACTGTCGAGTGTTGACTCAGCAGTTGCGCTTGCAAGGGGCAGTCAAATGAAAGAAAAAAATAACATAACATTACGCTTGTAATCTGCGGTGGGTTAAGTAGAGGTTATTTTTAAGTCCCATGCAATAGGGGGCAAGCCTATTGCCGTCAACTGGGCACAAATCCAGAGATCGAGGCTGCTACTGAAAAATTTCAGACGGAAAAACCCAATAACACTTTGCCCGACCTGAGAATCGAACCCAAGACCTCATGCTCAGCAGTCACGCTTTGCGAACACAAAAAAGAAATTAAGCTATTACACTCTACTTCATGGCTTTTGTCACAGAGAAGTGGTTCAAGGCTGATGATAAAGGGTCCTGGAAGCGAGCCAGGATAATTCCAGGATCCAGTTTTTAGTATAAATTTTACTGCGCATAATTCTATTTCAGTTGCAAAACTTTGGAAATATTTTCAATTTTATAGCTGGAAATAAAACTTTATATAGATTTTATTCTCAGAGTGAATGGAAATGGACAATGTTTGTTTAAATTATGGCGAGATACTGTTTAAAATGCAAATGGAAAATGAGTCAATTAGGTCCATTTGCGCTAAAATCTTAACTCAATTCTAGTTGCTAACATGGGGTTAAGTTACAAAATGTGAAGATGAGTTTGTGTTGGCCAGTAACTTGTGGTTAAAAGTTAGCCCTGCCTGGTGCAAGTGGGCGTTAATTTTCTGTATTGCTGTCACTACATTGGCAATGGATGATTATGATGCTCAGGTAAACCTATCTACCATGCATTATTTAATCGTTCACCGCATAAATGTCCGTATAGATCCCTAATTATTTGAATAGTAAAAATAGCTTATTATAGTACTCAGGGATAACGTCAGAGATAGCTTCCTATTAGCGAATTTCCTATTACAGAATTTTCCGAATCGGCCAGGCACTACCGTTCAAACAAAAATACAAATCAATAAACTTTTCTACATTATTGGATTCACACGGTGGGGATACCAGGACTAATCTAAATATATCAGTCATCATAAAATATCGAAAACCGCTTGATATATAAACGCCGTCCGCTAAGAACGGATTCACCCCTTAAGGGGATGATACGGGGTCCGACAACGACACGGACGAAGTCGCAAGCAAAAGCTAGTAATTAATTTATGTAAGTACTAGCTTTTGCCCGCGACTTCGTCCGCGTATATGTCGGTTATCGCGGGCGCAGATGAAGTCGAAGTCGAATAAAAAGTAGCCTATGTCCTTTGTTGGGGTTCACACTTACCCTGTACCAAATTTCACACAAATCGGTTCAGTAGTTTAGGCGTGAAGAAAAGACAGACAGAGTTACTTTCGCATTTATAATATTAGTTAGGATGAAAACGTGAATCCATTAAATTCACCTCCATTTTTCTTACATCCATGTCAAGATCGTAAGAAGTAGAAACTTTTCAACTTGTTACGTGAAAGTTTATCATGAAAAATTCAAATATTAATTTCTGTGTGGCGAAGTAAATCTATGTTAGGGATTAACTTGTTGCAATATATCTCGCATACTACCCCCGTCAGTGGAATTAAAGGGGACTATATTTTAAGGCGTGAGTTTATGTATGTATGTATGTATATTTTAAGAAAAAAAAAATGCATGAATCTTTTAGAAATCTAGAAATTAAGAATTTTTCGTTCTTAGATTTACTGACTTTTTTATGTCTAAGAGCAATAGCGCACTAGCGGCCTGGCCGCAGCGGCCAGGCCGCTAGTGCGCTATTGCTCTATGTACATTAAAGGTGGTAAAGTTTTTGTTTGTTTGTAAGGGGTAGGTAATCTTATAACTGATCCAATACACTATTGCGAAATTCTATAGGCTATATTCATCCCCCATAGCAAATAGCTTGACAATGTACAGCCTATTAACAGACAAACCCAACAAAGCAAAGATCATAAAAATCAGTTCAGCCGTTCTTGAGTTATAAATGATGTAACTAAACAGACATTGTTTTATTTAGGGCTAATTTTTCAATCGTCAGATAACTCTTAACGGAGGGATAAATATGGCGCTCATACAGCTTTTTTATGGAAAATATTATTATGTCAAACTGTCAATATTAATTCTTTGCATAAAAGTTATCTGACATATGAAAAATCAGCCCTAATAAATAGATTTTCTAATGCATTTTTTTTTGGAAATATTTTTTTAAAATATTAAATCCCGAAAGTATGGTCTACGATCAATAAAATATTATCTGTCTAAGGCATTGGCCTCTATGAGCCGCGGTCGGGCGGTGTACGTGTGAAAGGTTTCATGGGATTTCATGGAGGCCAATGCGACGCAAGAGATCCGCTTCACCGCCTACCGCGGCGGAGTGCGGTGCCGTGTGTTAATCCAGGCGATTAACACACGGCACCGCACTCCGCCGCAGCTACGATAGATCCAAGAAAAAAAAACAGTCACATTTTCTCATCGCGTTTCAATCAAGGTCAGTTTGACAGCAAAAACGTAACAATTTTCCGAAAGGTCGTTTCAATTCTTACTTCGTAAACCTGTAGCGACGTTGTTTCCACAGTTTACAATACATTACAGTAATTGTATTACCGTCCAATTTGTGACCCTTTCTGTCGCCGGGGAAATCTTCTAAGGTAGTGTAAAAATCATTTGTATGACGCTGTCGTAGTACATACAAACTTGAGTTTTATTAAGGTTCTGAGACACTTTTCGGCGTATTTTATGAGTGAACGTTTCTCTGTAGGCCTAGCACACCCGCACGGCATTATTTACAATCGCATTCAAATCCCAGTCTCAATTTGTCAAAAATGTCTTTACTGTTAGTCTACTACTTAGTCGCACAGTGCGACTGCTGAGCATGAGGTCTTGGGTTCGATTCCCAGGTCGGGCAGTGTTATTGGGTTTTTCCATCAAGAATTTCTCAGTAGCCTCGAAGTCTGGATTTGTGCCCGGTTGATGGCAATATGCTCGCCCCTATTACATGGGACTTAAACATAACTGGCGAAATGTGGGTGTACTAATGGGTTCACTTCTGCCTAACCCTTCGGGGATTACAGGCGTGATGTTATGTCTATCTTCTTTAAAGAAACACTTTAGCCCTGATCACCCGATTAATTTTCAATTTCCTGATTTTTTTTTTATCGCTTTGAAATCAATAAATAGTTAGTCAATTGAGTTGCCAAATAAGTGACGTCACAGTTCGATAATGGTGCCGATTCCCTTGTTCACAAACTAAACTAAAATTAGACTATTTCTATCTTTTTCTGTCGAATAAAAAAAGAAAGAGACGAATGCAAATAAGTGCTGTCAAATTTAGTCAATCTGACACATCCATACAATTATAGTCGACATCGTAAAACGTGTAGATTAAAAATACGGAAAAGTTCAAGGCAAAACTAATTTGACATCTTTATCTTACTTCTTAAATGTCATCGTCCTTTTCTTTCGCTGTATGTTAGTAAGAGATGTCAATTCTCTAAATTTAGTCTAGTTTATGAACAAGGGAATCGGCACCATTGCCGTACAAAATCTATGGAAGAATCGCGTTTTGACAGCTCATAAAAAGTACGTCAATTAATTGGTGGTGTCAAGTAGCCTATTGGCCTTCTTGACACTGAGATTAGATTTGGAATGTCATTTAAATAGTTGAATTATTGGTCTTCAGTCAGAATTGTAGGTCCAAGTTTCCTTCACCGATGTCAGTGATATCGCGTTCGTGTTAGGGCCTCTGGTGATTCGGAGGCAGTCGTATAGTAAGGTTATATTGCACTACACTTAAGTTGTATATATTTTTAATAAACAATTTACACTGACTGTCACTTAAGAACCCCAGGGCGATGAAATCGATCTAAATGCAAGACTTTCTCAGTTTAGTGGCCATTGAATGGTTTATTCATTTATTGTATCTCGAACAGAGGCACACAAACACATACAAGCTAGTTAGTTATGTTTACACCTCACCCGTCCGCTCTAGATTAAGTAATGTTTATACTTTAGTAATTCGATGTCATTTGCAAGCTCAGCGGTCCATGCCTGCTTAGTACATATGTTATGTGTATATTTTAGGAATAAGATATCATTTGCAAGCTCAGCAGTCTATGCCCACCGGACGAGCCATGTACAGTCGGTGATAGCTGTTGCCTGACCCACACTAAAAACGAACGAATTTGAACCGTCTGTTAATAATATTAAGAGTTATTCAATTTGTATGAGTTAATAAGACTAGCGCGACTCGATGAACGCGTACAATACTATTACAGATACGCAAATTTCGACTTTAAAACGTTAGCGTTAAGATATTTATAATTTGTTATGCAATTTTGATATTTATGCTGTAAAACTTAAAGTTTATCAGAGTGTTGTAATATAATTAGTGTCATTGCTACTAATAACTTATTTTCATAATTATATTCAAGTACTTAGATCTGGTCTCGTGGTCCGTGGATAAGGCTGAGGCGAACAAGATGCGAGTTCAAATCCTGCCTCGAGGATATTGTTTTGCTTTCAATTTAGAATTTATTAAATAAGTAAATATTCCTTGCATTATTATAAAGCATAATAAATCCAGCCTTCAAATCGGCAGTACCTACGTGTTCTCATTTTTTTATCCTCAGTAAAAATCCTGAGTAGTTAACTTGAGTCTAAGAATGGTTTCTCACTCTCCGAAACCAAAAGTAGCTACAGAGTCTCAAATCGGGCTAGTGTGCGCCTCCAAAAATACGAAAACACATGGCTTACATAAAGTCAAGGTAGGTATAATAAAGTTTGACAGGGACAATAAAAATCAGAAGAAAAATATACACATAATATCACGCCTGTAGTCCCCGAAGGGTTAGGCAGAGGTGTACCCATTAGTACACACACATTTTACCAGTTACGTTTAGGTCCTATGTAATAGGGCAAACCTATTGCCGCTAACCGGGCACAAAATAGTCCGGTCTGTTCCAAAAAAATCATGAGGGGCTCATGATCATTATCATATCAGCCGAACGACGTCGTCCACTGCTGGACTTAGGCCTTTCCTAAAGATAGCCACAATGACCGGTCCTGCGCTGCCCGCATCCAGCGATTGGATAAACACAACCCCTTAATTGCAACCAATTAACCTAGCAACCTAGGCCAAGTTTCAAAGCTATCAAGCCATGATCATCAGAGTTCAAATTAACTTCAAAGTTTAAACTAACTCAGCTGTAACAACCAGCGGTTATTTGATAAACAACAAAGTAATTAAGTATTTACGTATGCAGTAATATGGATGCGGGGTTGCATAATTAACAAAGTACCAAGTAGCTTCAGAAAGTAAGCACTTTGTTGCCTTGTTCCAGCGTTTTATGTTTGCCTGGTACTTCTGTTGATTATGTAGATGTATTTTTGTCCGTGTCTGTTTACATCTTTGGTTTCTGCTCCTTTCCCGTAGGTCGAAGCGTCATGTGAAGGGGCTCGCCAATGGCGGTCCAATGCCAGTCGGGGGCGCGGATCATGCGTAATGCGAATACCGGGCTCCCGACTTATGGTAGCAGAAGGAACCGTGGGATTTTAGTCGGTAAGAGTCCGACATACCCCTTCCTTTATCCCCAAACGGGGATCTATGAGGATTTCCCCACGAAAAGAATAAAAATAAAATAAAGGTCGAAGCGTTATGTTATGTAGCCTATACTGTTCCCCATAAATTTGGCTCTCATATACAAAAAATATTTTTTCCAATCCGATTGGTAGTTTCGTGATTACACGCGTTTGAACAAGTAAAACGTAGATCCAGTGTTTATAAAAAAAATATAAATATAATTATACGGTGTGTAATATTATAAGACACATCACATAGGCGTTGAGCATACTGCTTATCAAACTCAGTAAGACTAGGCAAAAATCATTACTGGGAAACGACTTTTATTTTTAGTGTGAATTAATCACTGTTTATTTACACAATGTTACGCACATAAAACATTGTGATTAGCAGGACATGCAACAGTATCTACAGGGGCATGTGAGTATATAAAGTTTAGTTATAACAGTTATTTAAAACATAACATCACGCCTGTAATCCCCGAAGGGTTAGGCAGATTCGTACTCATTAGGACACCCACATTTCGCCAGTTATGTTTAAGTCTCATGTAATAGGGGGCGAGCATATCGCCATCAACCGGGCACAAATCCAGACTCCGAGGCTGCTACTGAGAAATTCCTAAATCCTGATTTTTTTCTATTTAAAAACTGTTTTCGTAAAACTTTCAATGTTTTCGTAACAAGTTTCCCAGACAAAAAAAAATATCGCAGAGATGAGGAGAACATGTACGAGTAGTAACCTTTGCCTTCGTTAAATATCTTTTTACACACCTGTATTATGTAAGATAATACCAAAGTCCCGTTAATTCTTTTTCACAAGGACTTTTAGCCATATGGTACTTTCAATAGACCTCAATCAGTCATACGAATACAACGGATTTTTCCTTTATAACGTACCCGAATTTTCACTGCAGTATGAATGTCCAATTTGTACTAACAAAGGGTCTGTGTGTCAATATTTTAGTCACAAACGGATTTATTTTAATAGATCATTGATAATCCGTGGCGTTGTGCCAGACTGTTGATTGAAAATCGTCGCTTCGATGCCCGAAAACTTGTATTTTCTGTTTTCGATGTAAAAATTTAAGGTCTTGTGCCAAAATGTGGTATTGGGTACTGAAATCTATAATATTGAAAACTAACTGTGCACGCGGATTTGCTAACCCAACATTCTTTTTTAATTGTAAATCAATGGAAATGTGTAGTTAAAAGTCATGATATTTATAAGCGAACTCGTTAAAACTTTATGGTAATATGTAGGTAGGTATAACTAGCTTCTATCGACTTCGTCTGCGCAGACTTTAAGAATAAAGCTTTAGAATTAAATTATTTCACGAGAATACAAAAACGGGATAAAAATTATTGTATAGTGAAATAAAAATATAGATCAATATTTATACCAATGTCTGCCTCATCTTGATCTTGATTGATTGATTGATCTAATTATTTCGTTTAACCGATAAAGCGTGAAAGAGTAATAAACATCCATCCATTTATCTTCACAAACTTTCGCGCTTAAATAGTAGTAGGAAGTAGTAATACTATATTGTCATCACATTCCTTCTATAAATCTAGTTGATCAAATGATCACAAGCGCGACTGCTGTAAGTTGTAATAATGAGTGTTTCTTTACGTAAGTCTGTAGAAGTCTGTAGAATCCCGGAGTCTGGATTCGTCCCCGGTTGGCAATAGGCTAGTATTGAAAATGAATAGATTCGGAATTGTTTTCAGACAAAAATATAGTCGTACTAGATAGCCTTTTACGATCTTTACGTGTCTACTTTATTAAGGTGTGTCCAAACACGGCGTGCAAGGTGCGCGGCAGCTACGCGCGGCATTCGCGGAACACAAATTTGCCGCGCGACTAGTTTAGACCTTCTGCGCGGCAGTACTGCGCGGCATGTCCGAGACACGCCGCGCTCTTTATTTCGTATTCAAACCACAATGAAAGCGGCCGCGTGTGTTGTTGCTCTGCTTATTATTCGTAAATTACGTAGAAGAAGGAATAGAAGAAAGTGTATTAGACAAAGGCAGTGTTGGATGCGACCACTCTTTCAACAAAGGACAAAGAATCTGGAAGTGATCTATTACGAAATCAACTACCGAACGCCACAGTTTTTAAGATTATCTTTGGAAGAATTCGAACACATACATACATTGGTAGAACCATTTATAAAAAAAATGGATACTCACTGGCGAACGGCAATAACGTCGAAGGAGAGACTTGCAATAACGTTACGATATTTGGCTACAGGAGACTCCTATTCCAGCCTACAATACACGTTTCACGTATCAAAGCAAACAATATCAACAATAATTCCAGAAGTGTGCGATGCCATAGTGAGAGCTCTTAAGGACATGGTACAGGTAAATAATTATGAACTTTATTACTTATATTATTTTTATTATTTAGTAGTAATTAAAAAACAACACAATCATCATTCATCAATCACAGTTGCTCTCAACTAATTCACAATATTAATCTACATCAGTGTCTAAATCGTGAATCAATTGTGTAAGGCCAGTACCCATGTTACTAGAAGATGATGAGTCAAGATCGGTAAGCTGTGAAGTGAAATATCCTCGTCTGTTTTCAGCGTTATATTCTTGTGTTGATGATTGATTGAGGCGCTCCATATCAGCTTCGTATAGTATAGTATTTATTGAATGTTTAACTCTCGTAAACATAGTGGCATCATATTTTCTAAGTTCGGCTGCTATGTGCATGCCAAAAGCAACGTAAGGATCATTACTATTACTGTCATTTTGTTTTCGCATTACTTCTAATGCTTCTTCTATCATTTGATTTTCAGCATCATACTCTGACTCTTGGTATGTCCTCTTGTTAGCTGGCTTTTCTTTTCTTGACGACTTCTTGGTATTTGTATCTTGGTCTCGAGTGCCGAGTTCCGAAGTTCCTGGTTCCAAAGTGCCTTGTTCTGAAATGCCTTGTTCCGGAATAGCTTGTTCTGTATTACCCGGCTCTGAGGGTGAGCCACAATCCTGAAACAAAATTAACAAAATAAATAAAACGTTATTAATATTATTTTTTTCAGCTACCAGTATCAGAGCAAGATTGGAAAGCAGTATCTAAAGACTTCCAGGAAAAATGGAATTTTCCGCACACCATTGGGGCGTTAGATGGAAAACACATAACTATTCAAGCTCCTTTTCGTAGCGGCACTGAATATTTTAATTATAAAAAATTCTTTAGCATCGTGCTATTAGCATTAGTAGACGCAAACTACAATTTTATGTATGTTAACATAGGAAGCCAAGGTCGAATTTCAGATGGAGGAGTTTATAAACATTCCGAATTGTATCGAAAGCTAGAAAATAATCAACTTAATGTACCAGCACCAGAAATTTTACAAATACCCTACATAACTAACATACCATATGTAATATTAGGAGATCAAGCTTTTGCATTAAGCACACATTTGATGACACCATTTGCAGGAATTCATCCAAAAGGGTCAAAAGAAAGGATTTTCAACTATAGACTGTCAAGAGCACGCCGAGTAGTAGAAAATGCTTTTGGAATCTTGTCGGCAAAATTTAGAGTATTGAGAAGTACAATGATTTTAAGCCCAAAATCAGCCAAAACCATAGTTCTAGCTACTGTTCACTTACATAACTTTCTTCGCAGAGACTCTTTATTAAAAAAATCAAATAATTCAGCGAATGAAGCAGCTACCTTTACTCCAAATCAATTTATTACCACTCCTTCTGATATTCGTATTTTTTTGTCAAGATATTTTATGACAAACGGATCAATTGATTGGCAAGAAAGATATTAAATAATTACATAACCTTAGGTTAAAAATCATCCTAACGTAATTAATAAACGGCCCCTTAGCATTATCTGATCTCATAGATTTTGTAATATGCGGGCTGTAGAAAGGTATGTATAATACGGTACTTGCCACTGCATCAATAGGGTTATTCCTGTCATGTAAAAAACTGAATGCTTCATAAGCAAACCATTTAGATTTATAGGCCTTGTTTCTACCTGCAACAGAAAAAGAATATTATTAAAATAACTGAAACATAAGCTGATCTTGTGTCTTATTTACTCGCACTACTTTTATAACTAACTAACTAGCCCTCGAGCAGGCCTTCACTCGGCCGTACCCACAGCGATAACAAATTATTTAACGTTTGATAAGATAGTTTATAAAAGAATTGAACTACGCGTTTCATACATGTTGGATCATCACGAGAGCAACTTGAAAATTTGATTTTTTGTTTGTTGAGATATCTTAACGACTATGGTGTCAAATGAAAGGTCTAGGTCTAAAACCATTTTATCAGTTTGAATCATGTAAATCGGTCCACGCGTTTAAGAGATAATTAAGAATTAGTATAGTGAAAATGTAAACAGCCAGAAATTTAAAGTACCTACCTACCTACTGTTATAAAATGTAATAAGATTAAACTTACATACCACAACCAGTGACATTACTTGTTTTTTCTCTGTTTCTCTCCCTTCTATAAGAACTCAAAAGACTTTTCATTTTCAATTTTAAAGCTGCTTTTGGTTGTACTAATGTTTTTGCTATTTCATCCCATAGATCTTCTCTCACGTTATTATTGTGATATTCTTTACGTCTAGTATCCCATAATGGACTATGGGAGCCATAAATTTCAATAAGACGAATTGCTGTTTCGTTATCCATTTTACCTGATAAAAAAAAATACATCCGTCCACACACAACCACTGGCGAACCAACACTAACACCGTTCGCGGCGATCGCCGCACGCGGCAGGTAGCTCGCGGCTGCCGCGCGCGGCAGTCGTCCAATCATAGCGCGGCTAGCCGCGCGCGGCAGCCGCGCTCGAATGCCGCTTTATGTTTGGACACACCTATAAAGTTAAATAAAAGACGTCTTTAAAAAAACCACCCTGTAGGGCTATTTTTTCAATTGTCAGATAAGTCTTAACATAGGAATAAATATGGCGGTTTGACAGATTTTGTATAGAAAATATGTCAAACTGTCATATTTATCCTTTAGATAAAAGTTATCTGACTATTGAAAAATCAGCCCTTAATGGCTTGATTTAATTTAAATCTTATACTTATTTGTGAAATAAAACAAATGTTGAACTTAAGAAAAGCAACTATTCGATTTATACAAATAAAAAAAGCTTTGTAAGCTGTTTATTTCTGTATTCTTTATTTCAACATATTTTTACTTAAATTTTAAAGCAGAAATTACAAATAATATGTTTAGGTGCTATTATTTTAATATTTAGGTGTTACGATGTCTACTTTGCAATTGCAATTTTCAGTAGGCTAATTTGTAAGCTGTAGAGTACCTTGGAATAAATAAATAAACTTGATACAGTTTTTCACGTTTTAAGCAGTGTGTAATAGTGCTCATAGATCATCCACTCTATCTCGCCTTGTGCAAATTGGTAACTCAATCTACTGCTACAAATTGTGAAATTGGATTACTCCGTGTCCCGTTGAGTCCCCAATTAATATATTTCAAAATCTATTTCAAAATATCGTGATTGTGTTTCGTTTTGTATACCAATCTGTAACAAAAAAAATGGTAGGTTTGAAAACTCAAAACTTTTTAGCACTCTTTTGTTTCATATATGAACTTTAATCCCTTTTTTTTCTTTGACAAATCCTCATGGATACCCTCCGTCTGCGGACTCCATACCGACAAAACCCCACGGTTCCTCCCGCTACCATAAGTCAGCCCAGTATATGCTTGACGCATGATCTGCGCCCCCGACTGATATTGGATTTGCGGATGCATATTCCCCTAGAGGGGCACACCCGGAACACTGCTCGGTGCCATTACAGGGTTGACTTTATCCTAAGCAGTCAAACTTAAGAAAAAAAACATCATAAAATAATAAACTAGTACCTTTCAACCATCATGATGGCTGTAGCAAGCATGTAACCACCAGCCAGGAGTATGAATGCAGGTGCTGCTCCACCCAAGGCAAGGGCTCGAGGAGAACTTCCCTCGCATTTGACTTCAAACGATGATCTGCGTCGCTGGATGCAGGAGACTATGCCTTGTTCTGTTAGACGCTGAAGACTGGAAGTAGTCGAAAAGAGAAAAGTGGTGGAGAGAGGTAAAGCTCTATGCAGCTGGGAACCAATAGATGAAAATAAGACCAATAGAAGAAAAATAAGCATTACTCACGATGTTAACTCATGAACTAAATAATAAAATACAAAACGAGAAAAGACTAGGTAACAATCAATTCATTTCATAAAGAAACAAAAAAAAGGTCCTAGAATTAAGATTTAAAAAACCCAAGATTGCTTAGTTTCCAAATGCATCATTCTTAGATCAAAAAGACATCAGATTTGAAACTGAAACTAATCTAAAACTTAACTCTTGAACTAAGGAAAGTGAATAAAAGCCATAGGATCTAAAGTTATGCTTATATTTATTTATTTAAACTTAATGCAACAAAAATTATAAAGGCAGACTTAATGCCGTAGGCATTCTCTACCAGTCAATCGAAGGCGGTAAAGAGGTAACATGACAGGTGCAAATTATCGTACAAGCCTAGCAGAATAGAATTAGATATTCATACTTACCTCCAAGTCATAAACTCCTTAAAAGGGCTATGTTTCTGAAGAACTGGATATAACAACGTCTTCTCCATGGACTGCAATGAACCCAGTTCACATAGCTCTTCTTGGGTAAACGTTTTTGATATTAAAGCATTGGCATTGTTCACTTCGGTGTGGTATGCGAAGCCTGCAAGATGTTGTTGATCAGAAAGTAATTCAAATTAATAATTAATCAAAACGAGAGAGATGAAGAATCATAGAACAAATGTTGTTGTTTATAATTTTTTTTTTAATTTTTTTTTTTTATTCTTTGTATTAATTAATTTACCTATGGATTTTTATCCGAAATAAACGATTTGATTGATTGATTGATATAATGTTAATAATCTAGTCCTGATACTGCCCCGTTGATCCCAAGGTCGCAGACGCGACTGTTGGTCAACCGACTGGATACGATTCCCAGGTCGGGCAAAAAAAAGTGTCATTAGGATTGTCCATTAGTTTCTCAGTAGCAGCCTGGAGTTTGGCAGTTATTTATGTGACATCCCTGTATCTCGGAAAGCATGTACAGCCGTTGGTCATGCGCCTGATGTCTCTAAACCGAGAGGACAAGTGCACCTATGTTTGCGTATACACTTGTGTACTAATTTTTTTTTTTTTTTTTAATATCTACTGAGTACTTGGCTAATCTCCATTGAGATTGTCCACCGCGACCGAAATTCGATAGGGATAATATTATTATTAACTAGCTGCTGCCCGCGACTTCGTCTGCGTGAACTTGAAGTTCCACATCAGGTGTTCCAGATCTTCAAATTTATTCTCTCAGCAGAAAATGCTCATCACGTGGAACAATTTTTGCTATGGTGCCATTTTTGTATCTCTTATAGTTTAGCTGGTCTGTTGCGGTTCTGCATCAGGTGTTCAAGTTTCCAATATAAATCATAGCCTATTATGTTGCTCAGACTTTATACCTATACAACAAAAAAAAAACATTCAAATCCGTCAAAGCTTTTTGAGTTTATCCCGGACATACATACAGATAAACAGACTAAAATTCTAAAAACTATATTTTTGGCTTCGGTATCGATTGTAGATCACACCCCAAGTATTCTTTTAGACTTTCCTACCATTTTATTATATGTATGTATAGATTTAGTCCTGCGATGATATCAGTGCTCAAAAAATAACCCTGTATATTAAATCAGAAATCCTTTATTTTTCCCATACTAGATCTTCAAATCTAATACCATAGAAAAACGATCCCGGTCGTAGTAAATTACAGCAATTTATAACGGAACTCCAATTTCGGGTTCATGTATAAAAACGTTCCCGGATCTGGCTGAGATGTGAGCATCGATCGTGTTACTCTTATGGGTCGTCTAACTAGTTTACTTAGTATAGTTTTAGTTTAAATAGTTGGTGCCACAATACCTTTTAAATTGGTTTTTGAAAAAATCGTTCTAGTTACGTTCGACTTAAAATTGTGATTTGCTTATAAGCTTATTAAAATATTTATCGGTAAACAGTATAGAAACCTCTACTGTTTACGGTTTATACGCGGGTAATAACTGTTCCATTATGCGGATTTGAATGTTCTCCCACCACATCACTATTTAAATTATTAGAGTCAGATACACATATTGGTTTCTGGAAATTACATTTTTCCTGCTGTTCTGCTCTGATTAATTTCGTTGCAGGACCCAAGACAGTTGAATCATTTCTCCAGGAATCGTTGAGCTTCATTGTCTAGCCACTTTTCTGGTAATCGCCACTGTTGAAGCTGGCATTCAAGAGTTGCAGTGGTTGGGTGGTTGGCGGGTGCACAAAAAAGAAATAAAGTAGCTTTCTGATTAAAGAAGATTAAGATTCTCGAGTTACCTCCTTTCTGCACCATCTTGATCCCCTCCACCAGATCTACTAGTAACGGGGCATTCTTCTTCTTATTGAATACTTTTTTCTTACGCAGCTCATCCTCGATCCGAGCGTTCCTTTTGTTAAAATAGTAGGTAGGAGTCTGCAAGATTATGACATTAGTTGGCGATTTAATTATTTAAGGAAAGCTTTGTTGGATTAGACATTAGGTTTAAAAATGTGGGTGAGTTTACTACCAGCTGCAAACTAAAGCACACTTTGTAATGTATACATCTACATATACAAATAAATAAATTGAAGTGTGTAATGTCATCACAGCTTTTTATAAAATAAATATGAATGTTTACAGGCCATTTACACAAAAATAAGAAATTTGAAAATTTTTGTCTGTCTGTCTGTATGTTCCGGCTAATCTCTTAAACGGCAGGAACGACTTTAACAGGACTTTCACTGGCAGATAACAAATTAACGAGAAAAAGAGTACCAATAAACAGTAACTTAATTAAGCTACTTTTATTTTATAAAAATAATACGAGATTTGCGCAAAATTAAACCCCGAGATAGCCGATATTTACGCGAACGAAGTGGCGGGTGTAAGTTAGTCTTATAAGTGGTGCCGATTCTCTTGTTCACAAACTAGACTAAATTTAGAGAATTGACATCTCTTACTAACATACAGGGAAAGAAAAGGACAGTGACATTTAGAGCAATAGCGCACTAGCGGCCCTGGCCGCAGCGGCCAGGCCGCGGCGGCCATCGAGATACATACCTTAGTATGAAATCGCCACAGAGCGCGCGCACCTGGCCGCACGCGGCCAGCGGCCACACCAAGCCGCAGCGGCCAGCGAGATCGAACGACGCATGTGCGAGTCGCTGGCCGCTGCGGCCAGGCCGCTAGTGCGCTACGGGTCTGAAGAACTAAGTTAGAGATGTCAAATTAGCCTTGAACTTTTCCGTATTTTTAATCTTACGTTATAAGATGTCAACTTAAATTGTATGGATGTGTCAGATTGACTAAATTTGAAAGCACTTATTTACATTAAGTAGTCTCTTTCTTGTTTTATTAGACAGACAAAGATAGAAATAGTCTAATTTTAGTTTAGTTTGTGAACAAGGGAATCGGCACCAATATCTGCATTTTAATAAAATATTAAAAATGCCCACCATATATTTACAACTTTACCTGCAACCAAGACCTGGTATACCCAATATCCTCATAGATCAGCTCCAAAGGACTCTCGAGCAGTTCCTTTAAGGAGTTGATGGAAGGTGGTGGACCGTTGAGTAGCCAGCTAACCACGGAACTGGTGTAGTAGTTGTATATCAGTACGCAGGACAAGCCAGTCACCAGAATCGCGACCTTGCGAGCTGGAGGTGGAAAATTTAAACGGAAAAATAAGTTTAGTGGCTGGTGAAGGCAGAATATCTATATTTTTTTGTACCTAAAAGAGTATAATAGTAACCCACACATCCATATCACTACACTTACAATAATTATTATAAATGCGAAAGTGAATCTGTCCGTATGTTGGTACCTTCATCACGGGAAAATCACGGAACCGATCGAAATGAAATTTGACGAAGAGGAAGCTAAAAGGCCAGGAAGGAAAAGGATATAGGTTAATTTTTGATTTGCAACTTTGTCTGTGATTACGACAACCGCGGACAAAGTCGCAGGCAACAGGCAGCATACTCATTTTAGGACCTGACATTAATCTTTCGACTTTGATAACTTGGATCAATCAAATTCTTTTGATTGCTATCAAAGAAACTTAATTGTGTGTCAGTCATTGTAATAAATGGATAGCTTTCAAAGGTTCCATAAGGGAGGGCCTCATTTATCAGATTTGAACATCATTTAAGTACTCTCGCCGAAAAAGTTAAGCCTTAAGCGAAATTAAAGTGGAAACTTACTGAAATAAATCATTACCTACCTGTTGAAATCCTCTTTGTTCCACCATCATCAATGTCTTGGAAAACTGTAAAATGCTCATAACATTACCAAAACTCAAAACAATACAAAAAAATCTTTATGTAAATATGGTAAAGTTTGACATACATTGCTGGCAAATAGAAGCAACGACAGAGAACACTGCATACTGCGACGACGATGGACGTTTTTCAAATAATGCTGACAGCAAGAGTACAACAGCGCATAGTACTGATACTGCTATCACAGACCACCATGCTGTAGGACTTAGTGGTCTTAGAAATTGGTTCTCGAACTTCCCAGGACCTACAGTTGGGATGCGGTAGTAGTAGCGAGTTCTGGAACAGAAGATAGATGATGTAAGACATGCTTTAACCGGCCATTGTCTCCTAAATAAGCACCTATTTATCATAGGTGTGACAGCCAGCCCTCAGTGCAGAAGGTGCATAGAAGGAGAAGAAACGACACAGCAGGTGTTTACAGAATATAAGAGCGTGGCAGATTATCGGACATGGAATCTCCAGAATCGCTTCCGGAAGCCTGTAGCAGTCTGAAAAGGCTGCTAACGTATTGGGATAGCCTGGGTTGGTTGGAGCAAGGCCACACAGAGAGCGTGTGACCTCTAAGTACAATAGCCCAATCAAGAGGCTAAATGCGGAAACAGTTCAGTTAAACTGAACTAAACTAAGTAAGGCAGGCTGAGGATTAGGGTTAATAGAGGAAACATCAGACCTAGTTTCAGAAGGGATAGTCAAACACAGGGTTTCGGTTGCTATTAACAACCAAATAGAATAGTCAAATAACACTTTACCCATCTCGACCCCATGTTTAACATCCATGCTTACAACTATTAAGACAGAGAAGATTACAGTTAATTAAAATTAATTGACGAGTGAAGTGATATATGCGCTATTATATAGGTTGTGCGTTATATAGGCGTGTTATTAAGAATAGAATAGAATAGAATAGCATTTATTTGCAAATATGGGTAATACATAAGTAGATAGTAGTAGGTGTACATCTGAGTTCTGCCAGATGTACACCTACTACTATCTAAGTACTTATGTATTAAGTTATTGATTTCGCCCAAGATTTCATCCGCGTGGTTTTTATCACCTGTGTAACTTTGCTTATTCACATGTGCCGTAGTGTGATGTTATAAAGCCTAACAAGTATGCCTCATTAATCTAGTTATACAAACAATAAAAATCCTCAGCTTTATTTTATTTCTATTAATAATGAGTCAAATAAAGCTGATTTTGTATTGCAGTCCTCTTAAAAAGTTACTTTTACATAATATTCTGATAACGGTTCTGAATTTTATTTATTATTAGTTCTTTCTTTAGATTAAGTACCAACTTGTTTGGGCTGTTGTAAAATTATTTTGTATGCGTCACTTTCACGTGAATAAATTGTTTTTCTTTCTTTCTTTCTAATTTTAATATAGGACCCGGAATCAAATTTGCATGTCAGAGACTTATAATTTTTTCGAGTCCGAATGTTTGTTTCTGTAATTTGAATTCTAAATATGCAGCTGTATTGTAGAATTTTGTTTAATCTTGTATATGTCCAATCAATATAACTCCAATATAGCTCCATAAAGAACATTGATAATAAAAAAGTTTATATAAAATAAAAAATCCGGAAAATATGAACTTAATGAAACGAAAAAACAATTACTCAATTGCTGTCAGTGGCGAATTCAAAACATCGCTATGTTCTTGAACACTCTTGAGACGTCGAATAACTGGAGACAGATCTTGCTCCCGAAAGAATAAAGTGTTGGATACCACCTGAAAATAAACAGTAATTCTTTATACAAATATGGTAAAACATTGATTTTAAAAGAGCATTCTTTTTTTTCTTGTTTAAGACGTTCAAAAGTGCCTTTTGATGGCTTAATTAAAATAAACTAGCGACCCGCCCCGGCTTCGCACGGGTGCATGTATTATACATTATAAACCTTCCTCTAGAATCACTCTATCTATTAAAAAAAACCGCATCAAAATCCGTTGCGTAGTTTTAAAGATCTAAGCATATATAGGGACAGACAGACAGACAGGGAAAGCGACTTTGTTTTATACTATGTAGTGATTATTTGACTTTGACTAATTCTGCGTCAGGCACTCTTTTTGTGAAAATCTTCAGGTGAAGTGAACTTGAAGCTCATCCGACCTGGTGCTAAGGATGCTTAAGCTCGCATCACATATAGAAGGAGATTTTTACACCACTGCTGGTGTTCCTCAAGGACCAATACTGGGTCCAAGTGGAAACTCGCCAAAATATTTATATAAAGTTATAAAACGTATTTTGTTTTTAAATATAATACAATAAAAAAAAAAAAAGTTAATAAAGAAAGATTCTTAAGTAAGTTACCTTAGAGCTGTTTTTATCATATGTACCAATCCATCTGTCAGTGATAGTGGGAATGTAACTGTAAAATAATACCAGGTGTAAATACGAGTGTACTTTAGATAACAAACGTTGCTTAGAGAGTACTTTTGCCGTCTCTATCTCGCATTTGTAGTTTGAAAGATGTGCGACAGGAACAGAAAAAACGATTGGCTACTATAAATCAGCCGCGGTTTCCCCAGCGTTATATTTTTGATTACTACTCTGCTCCTGTAGATCGTAGCGTGATGTTAAATAGCCTTTAACCTTCCTTGATAAACGGGCTAATAATGCAAAAAGTTGTTTTCAAATCGGATCAGTTGTTCCTGGTATTAGCGTGTTCAAACAAACAAATAAACTTTTAAAGCATAATAACATTAGTATTAAATTATTTTATGAAAAAAGTGTTGTATAATTAATTAATTACCTAATGTTATGCATTTTGGCTATATCATACAGTACAGCGGCGGATGTTTGTGTTATCATGGCAACCCCAGGAACTGGTTCTAAGCCTGTTAATAACTCCGGATCAAAATGTTTCGGCGCTGGTTGAACCTGGAAAAAGATTTTTCTTTAGTCATCATTTTCATTGATTTAGGTTATGACTTTGTCAGCTATGTATGGTATTTTAAATATTTATACATTATACAAGCACTTAAATAAAAATATCTTGGAAAAGACAGTCTTTATTAAGGCTCTGACAGGACCTACTTACGTTAATCTTAAAAATCTTTCTAAAAACTGAGTTGTTTTAATTTTTGTCACAAAAACATAGTAATAAACAAATGCCCTTTCAGCAAAAATATACAAGTTTTTTTACTGATCAACATTATATTATGAAAATTAATAACAAACGTAGTTATTTGAATGAAAACTTGGTTGTTTTATTTTCGATTACTCAACTCATTTTTTTATATATCGAAAATTGTTTCATATTTTCTAATAAATTACGAGCGTTGCATCATTAGGGTCGGTTCACATCTGACGGAAGATACGCCACGTATCGTCAGTCGCGTAACGCAGAAAGTCAAATAGATAATAAAATATATAACCATACACACATAACCGATGATCGACGTATCTTCCGTCAGATGTGAACCGACCCTTAGGTACGATTCAGACCAACCGGCTCGCACCGGGCCGGGCCGGGCGGCATTTTACAATGCGGTAAAGAACATTGAAATGTATCAACAGTAATTATAGTTCATATTTGCATGCAACTTTACCTCCGTCGGCATCCGGCCACGCGTCGAGACGTGTCGCCGGATGCGTCTGGCTGTCGCGACGGCTGTACGGCTCCGACGGACGCGATCGGATGCCGCGGCACGCGTTCGGCTGCCGCCGCATACGTTCGGCTGCCGCGGCACGCGTACGGATCCGTTCCGATGCGGCCCGATCCGAGCCGGTTGGTCTGAATCTTACCTTTCGCTTCTCTTTTCTATGTAGTCCAACAAAGACCACGATTCAACTGTTATCCGCGTCTTGATCAAAAGACATTGAAATGGGATAATATCTGTGAGTGAGAGGCTACTAGTTATATCATTCCACGACCATAAATGGAGGTACTTACAACCAATATCATCCTCATTGTTATATTCTCGAAATCCCATCGTCGATAATACTTGTACCCGTTCAAATTAATATCCAAATTAAACCCATTATCAGCATCCCAAGATCCAACTTCATGTACGATCAAATTACCTCCTTGGATCTTGCCATAGTTGTATACATCGTAGAGTTTATAGTTCGAGTTATCTATAAAAATACTATAAAGTGTTATATTGGGTACTGCTAGCGGTACCCCCAGCTTCGTTTACTTGGACCTAATTGTTTATAAACAGTGTATTTTAAAACAGCGGTGCTATATTGTAAAAATCTTCTTTTGTGACCCATTACGTTGGACTGAAAGATAACTGGTGAAATGTGGGTGTACTAAAATGGGTACACCTTTGCCTAACCCTTCGTGGATTACAGGCGTGATGTTATTTTATGTGCCGTATATGAATACTTTCAGAATATTGTCTGAGAAAGTTACACAGATTTTTTTTATGTTTTACAACTTAAGTACAACCATAGTATATGACTACACAATACACCTACTAACTGCTCAAACATTCAGGTTTGTTGCATACAAATTTCTTACGGAAAGCACTTTAGTCGACATTGGAGCTGAACCCAGCACCAAACGTTTCCTACACTAACGAGGCAATTTAATCTAACACCGTATTTAATATTATACTCTCCTTTAAGACAATATTCCTGACAAGCACATTATTGCAAGCACTTGAGTGTATTACCTAAGATACAGGTTTATTCCTAGTTCAGGTAGAATCCAAATATTATTTATCTATAGTTTTTAATGCCATAATTTTAAATATTTTTGTAATCAATTATTTCAATAAACAATTTCAATTTTAATTTCAAGGCGCTATGTATGGCCTTTAGGTAGTTGTTCCGGATCTGGTTGTTTGTGTGTGTAAGTGCACTTGTAATATTATAATTTTGTTAAGAATTTGAATCTAAATATTCATCGAAATATTCCTGAATTATAGATACACAAATTATGGATAACTATTTCGTACATCCATACCTGCGCAAGCTCCCCATTACTGACGCTTGTCAAGTCTCCTCTTTCAGTGCACGTAGGTATTATACAAAAGCGAACTTAATGCCTTGGGTGGGAATTTTCTACCAGTCTACCTTAGAGTGATGCAGAAACAAAAAATAGTAGGTGCACCGGTACAGAAAATTTCCAAGAACAAAATATATATACAAAATACACAAAATAGAGAGAGAGACAAAAATACATACTTTTATATATGTTTTCAAACGCACCAGAAGACATTTCTAGTGAGGAACAAAGTTTTTTTTTTAGTTGTAGTCTACTTCCTTTTTTAAACGTTACCTACATTTAAAATAAAAAAAACTTGACCAGTTTTATACGGAGCGAGCTCTAAAAACAGTCCCCCCACCTTCTCCAAAAGAAAAGAAGGGGTGACTCCTTTTTCCAATAAGTTCTTAGTGATAAGATCTTAAGGTTCTGTTTCACACATCGTTAGTTAGCTAGCTCTATAGATAAGAGTCTTAAATTCTGGTAGGTAATGGACCTTTTTCTTCCTTAATTTTTATATTTTTGTTTTAGGGTTATATGGATAAATGGGACCACGCTTGGAACTTAATTTGACAGTGATTTTTATGGAACAATTAATTGGTAAGGTTACTGATTCCGTTTTGGTTAAATTACTGCTAAATTGTTTAGACGAAATTCATATAATTATGTATTTTTTTGGAATGCTTTTTTTTGCAATATCGTTGTGCAGCGGTATATAACATTTTTCTAATTTTGATGATTTTGTATTAATTCAAAGTCAAATTACTTATTTCAATTAGACCATTAAGAGGTACTTATTATTATTTCATCATCAGCCAGCCTAGCCTTTTCCCAACTATGTTGGGGTCGGCTTCCAGTCTTCCCGGGTGCAGCTATTTACTACCAGTGTTTTACGAGGAGCGACTGCCTATCTGACCTCCACAATCTAGTAACTGGGTAATACCATATCCCTTAGTAAGACTGGTTGTCAGAGTTTTGGGCTTCTGACGACTCGTAACGACTGTCAAAGATTTAAATTTTATGAAAGAAAAACCTTCAGAAAAAACCTTTAATTTTTTTAAGTTAAATTCTATGTTTACCATTAAAATTTCAGAGTTTATAATACAGGATACCTACCAATTAAAAGTTTTCACCGTTGAACGTAGGACAGGTAAATGGAGATAAAATTAGAGTCATAAGTCCGAAGTCTGTGCATAAGATTATCATAATCTAGTACCTAAATAAAGGATATAGATAAACTACTATAACATGGCGCGCCCCTCTATATTACTATTTAAATGTGTGTAGTCGCATCCGTATGAAACCGTTTGTATGTAGTTGTAAGTAATCGTCTTCAGTAGCAGGCCGGCAGATTTGTTTGTCAACTAATTCATAAATAGCCGACCGTGCAAGACAACGCAATTGTCATTTTCACAGAGTATGTCAGTTAGGGTTTCTTATTTCTCGACCTTTTTTATTTCCCGGAGCACGAGAATTCTCGACTACTATTTCCCGGGAATTCCCGGGTTGTCGTGAAATATGGTTTTTTTTAAATATGTGTGATTTAACAATAAAACTACGCTTTTTATGCAATATTCAACAACATTTATCAATCAACAACGTTTATTTTTAGTTTCATGTGACTTTAATTATAGAAAACTTTAATTAAGCGAAATAAACTCTAGCGAGATTTTTTATCATTATTTTTACAAACAATTAGGACTAAATAGTCTTTTTCTTTGGAAAAACAAATATCTTCTAAAAACAATGTCATCATGTCATTGTCACCACAATAAAACTTAGTAAGTACCTTACATACTAAATAATTTACTTTAGTCTCTGTCTGTACTACAAACTTTTCAATTATCCTAACTACTTAATATTATAAATGCGAAAGTAACTCTGTCTGTCTGTCTGTCTTTTCTTCACGCCTAAACTACTGAACCGATTTGTGTGATATGGAAAAAAAGGACATAGGCTACTTTTTATTCGACTTCGACTTCGACTTTGTCTGCGTCCGCGATAACCGACATATACGCGGACGAAGTCGCGGGCAAAAGCTAGTATAACATAAAACGACAATTTTTCAATTAGGTATAAAAAATAACAATCAGACTAGCTTAATAATTACGAGTGAGGAACAGGTAGGTACCTTAGTTTAGTCTTTGTATCAACTTTTCAATATTTGTTATAATTAATGGACAGTCTTTTCGTTACGTAAGTAAACATTAGAACCTAATAAACAATTATTATTTTAGACTAAATTGCAATCGCGGAAACTGCTTCAAAAGCTAGCCCACTATATGTCTTGTTATTATTAAGGAAATAAGCCTTTAAAACTACGAGGGCATTTATAGCATCTGACAATCGGTTTCGTATTTTCGTCACAAAGTTTCCAGACAAGGAGAAAACCCGTTCATTTTCCGCGCGCGAGCGCAAGCGCGTTATTAAGTTTTTAAAATTTTTGGCTGAATTTCTCGATTTCTCGATTTCTCGACCACTTTTTTCTCGTCTCGAGTAAGGCAAAATTTCCCGGGAATTCTCGCTTCGAGAACTCTCGAAGAGAAACCCTAATGTCAGTGCAGCGCCATGCTAGTAATAATGAGTGATTAATGACGCCGTCCGTTAGTCTAGCAACTAATCGCTGATTTGTTTTTGTTTCAAGAGCCGTCTCAGCACGCACACATGATGTGTTGTACCTAAGTCTTTTAAATACTATCACAAACACTTTCAAACGTTTTGAATAGTGGAGGGGCGCGCGCGCCATGTTATTGTAGTATATCTCTACGAATTATGCCTAGTAAAGGAAATAAGATGTCTTCACTATGAACGCCTAGACTACGTCATTTCCTCTCCTTTATATTGTCACTTCCGTGGTATTAGGTACGCTGTGTTTAGTTTTACAGTCTCTCTCGTTATATTTTAAGATTTAATGTAGTTGCTCCTTCCAAAAGGTAGTTTCGTATAGAGAAGAATGGGCAAAAAACAATAATTTGACAGTCAATTCAATACGACTCAATAGACTGCGTCGTTGGTCTAGTGGTCGCAAAGCGCGACTGCTGAGGATGAGGTGTTGGATTCGATTCCCAGGTCGGGCAAAGTGTTATTGGGTTTTTCCATTAGGAATTTCTCAGTAGCAGCCTCGGAGTCTGGATTTGTGCCCGGTTGATGGCAATAGGCTCGCCCCCTATTACATAGGACTTAAATATAACTGGCGAAATGTGGGTGTATTAATGGGTTCACCTCTGCCTAACCCTTCGGGGATTACAGGCGTGATGTTATGTATGTCAATGTCAATATATGAATAAAAAAATGAATAAATTCAATTGTAATTATATAAATGCGAAGGCGCTGTACCTAAAATAAATTATGTAAAGTAGTACAATAGGTTAAATATTAATAAATGAGCAAATAAACCCAATAACCCAATCTAGTTAGGGCCGTTTCAGATCTGACGGAAGATACGCCGCGTATCGTCAGTCACGTAACGCAGAAACAGTCAAATAGATAATAAAATGTCCAACCATACACACATAAGCGATGATCCGTTAGTGCGTCAACCATACTAAAGACGATACGTTCGACGTATCTTCCGTCAGATGTGAACCGACTTCGCATAACTACAAAAATTAAAACATTACCTTTCATAGCCACCACGACATCAGTATCTACACTTATATTCAGGTTACTAAGCACTTCAAACACGGTCGTATTTTTATCCTTGTCAGACATGATCGTATTGATATCAGTATCATTATACTTCTCAATTTCCGCCTCATCATCGTCGATAAGGAGCCATTTGTGATTTGAGTCTAACCACATGTTTTGGGATACCTGGAATGTTATTAATGTATATAACGTTGATACATACCGTTGCGGATTAAAAGAGGATGTAGTGACAAAGATAGAAAAGGGTATGCTTAGATGGTTCGGTCATGTTGAGAGGATGAGTGAAAGACGATTAACAAAAGGTATTTATATGGCAGAGGTGAGTGGCAACGCAGGGAGGGGTCGCCCTAGGAAGACCTACACTGACTTTATTGGTGAGGTTCTTCAGAAAAGTCAGATGCACAGTACTCATAACCGGCGTGCTTGTATGACGAGATGCATGAACGTAGATGAGGCGAAAGGAGTATGTAAGGATCATAGCAGGTGCCATTCTGTGGTTTCTGCCTACCCCCATGGGAAAAAGGCGTGAGTTTATGTATGTATGTATGTACATACATGGGGTACCTACATACCTATAAAACTAAAAAATGTTAAGAACGTTTACGCCGTAAGGCATTTCGTACAAACTTTCAAGTCGTAAATGTCATATTTAAAGAAAGATAACTGGAAATCTCTGTTTCTCTAGAAAACTTATAATCGGTCGAATTTGATGCAACACAATGTTCCGAAAATGTTCTCTGATAACCTTTTAGACCTATATATCCTGCTTATACGTAGGAAGTTTAGTATAATTATTTTAGAAAAAGAATCAGAGTTCTGCGCAAAAAAATAAAACCCCCAATTTAAAAAAAAAAGATAAGATTTTGAACATGGAAAGTTTGAAAGGCGTAAGAAATTATCTTAAAACGCTAAAATCACAACGTACAAACAAGTACAAAAGTGCACTTTATAAGTTAGAGTAAACAATAAGTTTCAGACTATCGAGTTCTTGGATAACATAATCAATTAAGCGATAATCCCTTGACTGGTATCAGAATCACGTACATGATTTAAAGGGTCACAAAAATGGGTCACTTGTGTCAGTAACTACTACTGGAGATTTATGGCAAGCCTACTAATCTTATTATATCTTTTTACTGCGAAAGTTTGGATGTTTTGTTACTCAATCACGGCAAAACGGCTGAACGGATCTCGATGAAATTTGGCACACATATAAACTATAGTCTGGATCAGCAAATAGGATACTTTTTATTATGGAAAAATTTACGGTTCCTGTGAAATAATGCATTAACATTGACGCGGAGAAAGTGGCGGGCAGGCGCTAGCAATATTATAAAGCTGAAGTGTTTGTTTGTTTTTTTTTTTTATTTAAACAAGCTACTTTCTGGCTCGCTAATGAAAGCTGCTATCGCCTGTACTTTACTATAAAAAAAATAGGGATCCGTAAATTAATCTATACTAATACTAATAATATTATAAAGCTGCAGAGTTTGTTTGTTTGTTTGTTTGTTTGTTTGTTTGTTTGTTTGTTTGAACGCGCTAATCTCTGGAACTACTGGTCCGATTTGAAAAATTCTTTCAGTGTTAGATAGATTAGTTATCGAGGAAGGCTATAGGCTATATACCATCACGCTACGACCTACGGGAGCGGAGCAGTAACCAAAGACGCGGGTGTAACCGCGGCGGACAGCTAGTGATAAGATGTTTACCTTCACCGATGTCAGTGATGTCCAAGATAAACTAAAATACTTATACCAGTACAGCTGTCCCTCTCAAACCATGTCAGAGGCCCTTGAGGCGGTTTAGAAACTCTGACACTAGGGTGTGTGGGGTCGTAAGACCATACTGCCCACACGATAAAGAAGAACTAAAGTAAGTACTTTACATAATATGAATTATAAATTCATATTGGTACTTGCCCGATATCGAACCAACTACGTCATACATGTGAGGCGGAAACTGGACCATCACGACATAATAAAATTGTCGTACTAGGTACTGTGAAAATAATTTTCATGATCAATGAATATTTTCTATATCAACCTCAATATGGCCGGCTATGACGTCATCCTCCCATAATCCCCATCAATCTTTGGTAATCAGATTATTGATAACAGTATTACAGTTATCAATATAGGGAGGCGCTGAGCCCGTAATCAGTCATGCTTAGAAACAAATGAAGAAGCCTTTTCTTTGATAGGAACGTAATGGCTAAAGATCCCAAAGTTCAGTTCAAGTTCATATTTAACAAACGAAAATGGTCGTAATAGTAACTATATTATTTGATTTCTGTTTATTACAAACTAACCATTGCCCGCGACTTTGTTCGCGTCAAAATTCTAAAGTCTAAGGGCGCTTTCAATTTATGCGTTTCTTGGCTGCCTGCTGCGGAGCCGAAGCGGTGCGTTAGACGTACAGCGCACGGACGATCCTCTTTTTTCATACAAAACGCACGGTGCGGCAACAGTGCGGCGGCGGCGCCGGTACCGCGAACACTCGACAACCGGATATATAACGTCCGTTGCCGCACCGTGCGTTTTGTATGAAAAAAGAGGATCGTCCGTGCGCTGTACGTCTAACGCACCGCTTCGGCACCGTAGCAGGCCGCCAAGAAACGCATAAATTGCAAGCGCCCTAAGTCAAAAGTTTATTTGTGAAACTTAGTTATACTATAAAATAGTAAACTATGTTTTTGTCTTAAGACATAGATAAAACGAATAATATAACATGCAAAATAAATATGTTAAAAATATTACATTAACAAAAAAAAACGTTTTAATATTCTTAAAAAATACGGAATCCTTAATTTTATTGAGATTGAAATATACTCGCTGTTATCGCTGATAGCTTCCGAAAAAAACAAACCGTTTAAGTAGGTATATGATATAGTTTTTGAGTTTATCCATTACAAACAAAAATACAAACCTTCTCTATTTATAATATCAGTTTAGATTACATTATAAATACTTGTGCTAAAAAGTGTCTAATCAAATCAAATCTATATTTATTTGCGTAAATAAGGTACAGAAGGTTGGTAGTATGTATGAAATTGTTCTCTTATTAATCTGCCTTTAATTTCGACGTGCATATATAAGATTAAAGTTACATATTTTTATTTATTTCAATTAATTATTGATCACAATCATGCAGTCATTATACAGATAATCCCATTAGAATTGCATTATTAAATTAAGATGTCGATTCATTATCATCTGCCTAGCCTTTTCCCAAACTATGTTGGGGTCGGCTTCCAGTCTAACCGGATGCAGCTGAGTACCAGTATTTTACATGGAGCGACTGCCTATCTGACCTACACAACCCAGTGACTGGGCAATACGATACCCCTAGGTAAGACTGGTTGTCAGACTTTCAAGCTTCTGACGACTCGTAACGACTGTCAAAGATCCACGTATGACAGCCGGGACCAACAGCTTAACGTGCTTTCCGAGGCACGGAATGGTGTCAGTAATGTCTAAGATAATCTTTAGAAAGTACATATGAATTGAAAAAGTCACATTGGTACTTGCCCGGATTTGAACCCACAACCTCATGCATGAGAGGCGGGCGCCTTATCCGCTAGGCCATCACGACGACCAAGATAAGATGTCGATTCATTTTATTAATTAATATAGCTCACACATTGTTAATTATTTCAGAGGTTATACTCACAAAATACATGACATCTTCAGTTTTTCCACATCCTGAATCTATGAAGACTCCAACAGGGTATAACTTTCGCTGCAAGCAACTTTCGACTCTATTGAATTCAGTCAGAGAGTCGCCAATAGATGTTGATGATACGGCCATCATGAAGCTTGATGATAATTTTGTAAATTGTAGAATCCCTAAAAGGGTAAAAAATATGATTAAATTGTATAATATCTACGTAACGAATGTAATTTACAGCAACGTTATCAAGTTCATTTTCACAGAAATGGGCGGTTCCTAAAGGCTCCTAAAGTCGGCCAGCACGGGATTCGGAAACGCCTAACTTTTAGAGTGTCAATTTATGTGATGACAGGTTTGATTGAAGCGAGCTTTAATAACTTACAAAGAATATCATTTTCACAAGTTAGCAAGCAGGTAAACTTTACATCTCTGTACTTAAAATATTCAACACCAAACTTCAAAGAGTTTTGATCTAGACCTGAAACAAAATATTTTGTCAAACATATTATGTAGGTACAGTCACGAGCATAAACAAGTAAACACATAGCAACATTCTAAAGCAAATTACTCCTAAAGGATTGATTAAAATGTTTTAATGGTATTATGAATATCATATTCTGGATTCTTACTACCTACTATGACGTAGTTCTAATTTCAAAGTTGCAATCATTCATTAACGAAAATATAGCTTTAATTTTTGCTACATGTATACATATTTATGCTCGTGACTGTACAATATTTACAAACTCAAATATAAAAAAAACCAATCATAATAAAAAAAGAAACTAAAACTAAATTGGCCAATGGCCATATTGATGCCTATTATTTTTGGTTTCTTAAAAAATAAATTAAAAAAAAACGAAACGCATGTGACCAGGAAAGTTAAGAACTTATGAATATGAATGTGGATGGAGAGCAAGAGAAAGGCCAAAGAAAAGTTGGATGGATTGTGTGAAGAATGAAATGAAAGGAACGGGAGTTAGTGATAGCATGACGGCTGACAGGACGGAGAGGAAGAAGAAAACGTGTTGCGCCGACCACAAGTAACATGGGACAAGGGCAGGAAGATGATGAAAAAAAAAAAGAAACTAAGTAAATGGCATCAAAAAATTCTTTCGCATCGCCGTCAACGAACCTGATATTAGGCAAGGAAATATTAACGTTAGTATTGCTAGACACCACATCTTGATGGTAAGTCACTAAAACTGATTTCATTTGTTTTTTCGCTTTTTATATTTTCGCAAACCTACGTACGGTTAGAAAAAAATCATCGCTTGCGAGACTTTTTTTGAGAATTAATTAACTATTTCTTTTCAATCCCAGGAGCGTAAAGTGAAAAACTCGGATCCAATTAATCCTCGCATGCAATTTCGAAGTAAATTGGATAACAAAGAAATTCTTGTAAGTACAAGAGCATTACTGGAGATTAAAAAAAAAAACAGTTTAGAATAAGTTTGCATAGTATTTTTAGAATAGTTTTCTACTTCTTGATTATTTCGCTGGTTTAGCGGTCTATACAGGACTTTTGTCCTGCATTCAATTCCCAGGTCGAACGAAGTGTTTTTCAGTTTTTATATAGGTAAGTCCAGGTTTCCGTCAGTGATAACCTTAGAAAGTACATATAAATTCAAAAAGTCTTATTGGTAAATGGTAAATTTTATGATAACTCGATTTTGACATTTATTATTATTTAAATTTTTTGTTTCGAATATGAATTAGTGCATTACTTAAATGTATGTCGTGTATTACTATGTCTGAAATAAATAAATAAATTATTATTATTTATTGGTACTTGCCCAATACCAATACAAATATGTAACCTCAAGCATGAGAGGCAAACGCCTACACTACTGGGCTATAACGATATGTTAAATGTCAATATTATTTTATATAGTTTCGAAATAGGTACTAAAAAAACAGTACTTACTATCTCTGGTAAATGTACCCAGTCATGTGATAAATTGTCTCAGGGCTGTGCCTGACATGTTTGTAAACGCCAAACTTCGCTGTAAGAAATATGATAAAATATTTGGCATCCCTACACGGTATGCCGAATTTACATTTCGATATACACCTTATGTATTAAACATTAGGAATATTTTAGGATACGCGAATTGCTAGCGCATCGACCTCAGACTGCTTGCAATTTGAAAGGGATTTGTCTACCTTTGGGCGGTTGTAAGCTGGATGATATTAATGAATCCGGTATTAGGATAGATCTTAATGATGAGTTTATCTAATAAAAGCTTGCCCATACAGGATGTAAACCTAATAACAGTATTAATATAAGAAATCAAGAGCACGGATTCTGCAGGTGACAAAAACTTAACCAAAAGAGTGTCCGTGGAGTTTCTTGCTGGTTCATCTCCATCTACCTACTGTAGGTAGATGGAGAAGAACCAGTGTAGGTAACCTACACCTAGCTGCGTTTTGGAACGATTAACTAGCTTCAACTTTCTGACTAACTGACTGACTCCTTGAATCCAAAAGTAAATGGTCTAATTGAAATATACTTTGACTTTGACAAAAAATTACACGGCAACATTCTTTTAACTACTTATAGATAAAGTTAAAATACATAGAAATTAAAAAAAAACAAATGTCATTGAACTAAAAAAAAAACAATTATACTAAACGCACATACTATTGGAGGTCTATTATTTCTTTGTTTGTTTGTAAAAGATAATGTCTGAAAGGCTATGATTTATGGTAAAGAAAATTTAAGACACATATTAAAAGTACACTTTGCAACCAAGCATATTACAAATTAGAAGATTATATTCAAGATAAGACTGCTTGGAAACATGCTGGTCCTGCTCCATAGGACAATTATTACTATTAATTCTAGACAAAATCATGCTTGTTAATATTATTATTATTTTTTTGACATTTATTATATTTTATTTTCTATTTGGTTTTTTTTTTTACTATGGGATTGCGCAGGCTCACACACTGTTGCATTGTTGGTTGAGATGTTGAAAGTGGTCGTCTACAGTTCCAATATTTGTTAACATGTGAACACTATGTAACTTTAAATATATTTTTACCTTAAATTCTTAATTTGTAATATAAATTCCTTTTGCGTGTTATTATTAGTAGTTTTTATATATACAAGGTACATTGCATTCACATGTAATTACGTATGACTCTGTATACAAATAATAATATTGTAAACATTGATTTTAAAAGAGTACGTAGGTATGGAGTTTCTTGCCCATTCTTCTCCATACAAAACTACCTTTTGGAAGGGGCAACTAGATTCAATTCTATTTTTTTTCTTGTAATGACGTTCAAAAGTGCCTTAAAATAGCCTAATTGAAATAAATGATTTGACTTTGACTTTGACTTTGGTATGCTATACTTTTTCACGGACGCAATCGCTAGCAGAAGCTAGTGAGTAATAAAGAGATAACAAAAAAAATACCCTTGTTAATCGTAGATTTATTTGCCAACCATACAAATGAATACTCAATACACCAACTTGACATCAAAATGGCCGGATAGCAATTGACTAGTCACATGTCTATAGAACTTGTTTCTGTTTGATATCAATAGTTTCCATGTCCTATAGCAATTTCCATAATTGGAGTCTTTGATGATAAATTCCATTCAGTAGTTAATCTGTATGATAGATTTATTAATACAAAGAAGTTACCGGAAACATGGATGATAGTAATAATCGATAATGGTAATAGTCGATAATGAACTAAAATCTAACAGAAATAAAGTCAGAATTAGCATAATTGCGGGAAAGACAAAAAATGTTGTGTGTAATTTTTAACGCACATAATTTTCAATTCTATTCTTGGCGATTTTTAGTTGATTATCAATTAATAAACAGAGACTACTAAGGCATATTGTCGCATTGTTTAGACTAGCCCTTATTCGTTGATTTCAAATAACGCCAGTTAAATGTTAACTAATTTTACTTGTACTTGTTTCAATTAATTAATTCATTAAATAAATCGGGCAATACATTTTTTTCGTGATCTGAAAATTAAAACATATAATTATTTAAAATGGCCTTAATTTGTTTTTTGTTTATGTTAGTTTATTTATTTTTAAGCGATCATACTTATGTGTTATTTATTTCAAAAAAATAATATATTGTATAATCGAGACGAATGAGAAAACGGTTCTACTTTTTAAACATAAACTACAAAGACTTTGAACCATTCATTGAACACTTTTGAACGTTCAAACATCTCCTGAAGCTGCATCGTTCAAAGCTCGCGGAATGTCAGACACGTGTACAGAAACGGATAGAATTGAATCAGTCGTGAATAGTTTTCAAAATACCGATTCATTGGTAAATGCATTGTTATGCCTCTACGGGAAAGTGACCATGATTTTTGTAGAAATAGGACTTTTTTCTATTTTTTTTATAAATTGTTATTATTTGGTTAATAAATAAAAAAATAAACAAACAAACAAGCAATAAACTAAAATTATTATTATAAATAATAATCGTAGCTTTTCAAATTTAAAAATAAGCTCGAATCGAATGCTTTTACGGTGGTGATTGGTTCAAATGCGAGTTCTGAGTTTGTTTCCTAAGTTAGACAAAGTAAAATTGATGGATGGGATTAATGGATAGTGCATTAGATAATTCGCTCACATGGGATTTAGAAAACTGACCATGTGATTTATGAGCTAAAATTCAATTTGGAACGTGTTACGTCCAATTTTACCGACGCTTTTGGTTTATACTTCGAAAATATCGTAGTATTGTTTTGAATAGAGTGTTAATGGAGTTTCTTGCTCATTCTTCTCCATTGGAACTTACTGTTTGGAACGAGCAACTAGCTTCAACTATCTAACTGACTCCTTAAGGAATCAAAAAGACTTGTAATTGATTTATTTCAATTAAATGATTTGATTTTACCGATCACGTACTAGGTGATTACCAGCAATCTAGCTAAAGTAGCAAGCACCTGATGATCAGTAAAAAAACAATGAATGAATATAAACGATGTTGATGTGTTTTTGTTTTTTTATTTGATCTCATTTTATTTTACTATGTAAGAGTTATATGCACCTATGCGTCTGTTTTAATTTAAATTTCATACAAGTTTGCAACTATGAAATGTATCTACTAACACTATAGGTATCTATGATATGTATCTCCATTAACATAACGATTGTTATCTGAATCAAAAGGTTTAATTTAAAAAGAATCTATGTTGGTCTTTGATGACCTTTCCACCTTCCATTCATCATGTCTCTCGACCAAGTAAATAATGGTCACCCTACTCGCAGCGGTACTGTAGCTGTCTCAAAACATTCCCGCTGTAATTGGACGAGTTTCAGCAGATTTCGCTCGCCCTTGTCGAGCCATGCCAAACGTCATTACACAATTTCTTTTAACCGAATTTCAGCGAATATTTTAAAGCATGGCTGCAAGACATAGAGCAACAAGGACCACCGGATTATCGTGGGACGTCATCAATTCAGCCGCGCAACTAGATTTAGTCTACTAGACTAAATCTATCTGCGCAATGCGATTGCATCCAGTTTTATTGTACGCACAGGACCACGCAAGATACAAGCCGCTTTCAACCGGTCCTATTGAAAATCAGTAGGGGATGCCTATGTTCAGCAGTGGACGTATTACAGCTGATATGATGACGATGACAGGACCACGTGGTTTCATACTTTGACAGAGGGAAACGACTGCATATAGCGGTTCCCCTCCGGCCCGCCGGTGGTACATGTTGCTCTATAATGGTGCCGTTTATGTTGACTAACTTTGTATGGGACTACTATTACTACCCCTAAGGTGATCGTATCTAACCGATTTCGGCCACAGCAACTACAGTTTTTATTTCTCTTCATGGTGATTGGCTTAGATACGCTGTTCTATCATGAGCCTTCATGTGACTGGCATAATCAACTTCGGCTGACAAACTTCGAGCACAAAGTGAACATGTAAGGAACGACCGACGAGTGGACGTGTATGGAATCAAATCGTATACAAACGCGAAAGTTTGTCAAGATGGATGGATGCATGGATATTTGCTACTCTTTCATGCTTGAATGGCTGAACGAAATTAGCCGAGAACACATATATACAACGTGTAACGGAAAGGGTATATACATACAAAGAGTAAGGCTTTTTTGGGTGATAACTAACGATATGGTTTTAGCTCAATATAAAATACTCTAAGAATTGATACCACATCGGTTTCATATTATGTTTCTTAAATTCAAATCATAACAAACGTGTCACCGCACTACGTGGGTCAAAAACTTTCCACGTTCCTTGCTCTTGGTATGTATATACCCTTTCCGTTACACGTTGTATATGTTGATATTGATAGCTTAACACATAGCATAATTTTATTGTTAATCCATTTTTTTAATTAATGATTCTAAATCATTTTTTATTAATAATTATTTAGATCTTTAGTTCAAGTCTGAAGTATACGCAGACGAAATTACATGAAGAAATGTAGAAGAAAGTATATGTATAATAAAGTTTTGGGTAGGTGTGTGCTTTAAAAATCAATTTTTGGCTCATTTCACAGTCAATTGCGTACGTGTACAACCATAAAGGCTTCTGAAGATCTTTGAATAAAAATAACAACTGTATTCCACATTTCATTCTGAGTATTTATTTCACATTTGCGCAGTACCTAAACTTGGTTGTAGTATTTTTGTAGTTCATAGCATTGTTACAGAATAACTGGGAGTTATTTTGCAGTGTTACTCTTTTGTTTTCAGGTTCTTGTTAGTGATGGTCCAAGATCCCGGAGTCACCAGACCAACGTCATTTGAGCAAGGCTGAAATTTTGAGAATAGGTAGAGGAATATGTTATTCAGAGGTTGTGTGTACTTGCAAACGATTTAAAGTATCTGGCTGGAGTTATGGTCTATGGAAAGTGTCAATAATGTGTATTGACACTTGACTGAGACTTTGTGTGTGTGTGTTGTGTATGTGTATTGTGTGTGTGTTGTGTATTTTTATCGATTTCCTGCAATCCATACTATATATACTATGACATTATTATTATTAAATGATAAAGTAAATCTGTCTGTCTGTCTGTTTGGCTTTCATGACTAAACCACTGAACCAATTTTGATGAAATTTGGCACGGGTTAAGTTCACATCAACAAAGGACATAGGCTAAATTAACTTCGACTTCGTGTGCGTACCCGATAACCACATTTTTGCGGACGAAGTTGCGGGCAAAAGACAATACATACAGTACGTTAATGGCAGCCTATTTCAACGCAAGTGGGTAAGGTATTTTTTGTACCTAATAAAGTCAAAGTCAAATCATTTATAATATTTCAATTAAACCATTTACAGGCACTTTTGAATTATCGAGGAGTCAGTCTGTTAGTCAGAAAGTTAAAGCAAGGTACTCGTTCGAAATCGTAGGTAGGTCTCTTTGAAGAAGATACCACAAGCATTTCTTTAATACGTATTCCTCTATCCGTTCTGATACTTTCAGTCATGTTGAAATGACATAGATCTGGCGACCCTGGGATCTCGGACTATGAAGTAATTAACACGCTACCTGTATTTCTTAGGTAAACAGAGCTCATGGAAAAATAATGGCTAACAAGATTATTCTATCGCGGTATCTATGTAGGGAGTAGCCATAATATGCTATACACTAGTTTTTAAAATGAACTTAAATACAATAGAAATTGAATTGAAAATTGTGTGTAAGAAACAATTTCGCACGGCATTTCGTATCTTGCACTTAATTACGAAAAACCTATAACCCACGCTTATCAGTGACGCTTACAATGTGAATGGCGAAGAATTTTAAGCCATTTATTAAAAAAGAAATAGCTGTTCTGTGTCTTTGTCTTTTGCCTACTTCGCTACACTCACAACACGCCTGTAATCCCCGAAGGGTTAGGCAGGGGTGTACCCATTAGTATACCCACATTTCGCCAGTTATGTTTAAGTCCAAAGTAATAGGGGGCGAGCCTTTGCCATCAACCGGGCACAAATCCAGACTCCGAGGCTGCTGCTGAGAAATTTCTGATGGAAAAACCCATTAAAATTTAGTATACCCATTACAGAATGTGGCTTTGGCCTATGACCTTCTGTTGTATACTATAGGATGCCTAAGGCATTGTATAAGTCTAACTTTATACTTTTGTTGCATAAAGTTTAAATAAATAAATGTGATGGTATTACCGTGTATGCTCCAAATATAGAAAATTCAATACTCCTAAGTAAGTCAGTCGCCATTAGAAAGCAGCCACTCGAGACCAACTGAGAGAATATCTTAAATTAAACTATAACTCATATACCAATCGAATTATTTCAATGATCTAAGATGACATAACGTATCAATTTGCAGCTGGGGAGTAAAATTATAACATGATAGACAGATAAACAGTAAATATATTTATTGGACCCTCTCTCGAACCAAAGAGGTTAGGGAGTTTGTGTGTTTGTAAATGGAAAATCTCTGGAAATAACGATCCGATTGCAAAAACGTTTTAAAAATTAAAGCTCCCCTTCCGGCCGCCAAAAATTATTTTTGTATGTAATTTCCAGAATTATGAAATACATAGTACTGGCTTTATAACATCACGCTATGACCCATGGGAGCAAAGTATTAACCAACGATGTAACTTAAAACGGGTGAAACCACGGAGTATTACTTCTTTTTTTTTTCTCCTGACCGGGATCGTACCTACTACACATCTACGTCCCTACCGAACCTCTCCGCTGCAGTAGTCCACCAAATGCTTAAAAAAATATTTTTAAAAACAAGCTATTTAAAAAAAATATATTGTATTGAGTATTGGACATTGTACTGTCATCAGAACTAAAGGTGTATGCAAAATTTCAGCTCAATCGGATAACAGCAAACGGTCGAAAAATGGTTTGCAAATTTTGAAAGGACGTATCAATTTGCAGCTGGGGAGTAAAATTATAACATGATAGACAGATAAGCAGTAAATATATTTATTGGACCCTCTCTCGAACCAAAGAGGTTAGGGAGTTTGTGTGTTTGTAAATGGAAAATCTCTGGAAATAACGATCCGATTGCAAAAACGTTTTAAAAATTAAAGCTCCCCTTCCGGCCGCCAAAAATTATTTTTGTATGTAATTTCCAGAATTATGAAATACATAGTACTGGCTTTATAACATCACGCTATGACCCATGGGAGCAAAGTATTAACCAACGATGTAACTTAAAACGGGTGAAACCACGGAGTATTACTTCTTTTTTTTTTCTCCTGACCGGGATCGTACCTACTACACATCTACGTCCCTACCGAACCTCTCCGCTGCAGTAGTCCACCAAATGCTTAAAAAAATATTTTTAAAAACAAGCTATTTAAAAAAAATATATTGTATTGAGTATTGGACATTGTACTGTCATCAGAACTAAAGGTGTATGCAAAATTTCAGCTCAATCGGATAACAGCAAACGGTCGAAAAATGGTTTGCAAATTTTGAAAGGACAACTTACACACGGACAGTGCAAGCTAAATAAAAGCTTGTAAAAAAAGAGCACTTAGTTTTGACATCAACAGGGGGCCTACCACCATCTCTTAAAACAATATTATTTTAACATTACTTTGCCTTCCGCACTGTTGAATTTTCAACGGTCGGTTCAGCGCCGAGAGTTGAAAATGGAACAACAGAAATTACAAAGTAATATTAAAATAATATTGTATTACCCAGGATAAGTGGTATTTTATCTTTCACCGTATTTACATAATTCGTGTCGCAAACTGAACGTCATATTACTTTCATTTCTGCCTACCTTCTGCATGTTATTCAAAGGGCTAAAAGGGAAGTTTAGAAGGCATTAAAATTATGACACCGCAATAACTCAGCGCAAACGTCACAGAAATGCTGACGTCATAAAGGTGTAGGGTCTGGCCCTACCTGATACGCTGGGATTTACGAATGCTAAAATAGACCTGACATTTTGTTTTATAGTTGTTGAAGGAAGAATATTTGTTTCTTTATTCCATTGTGTGCTTTTTTCAGGTCATATTATTATGTTGGCGATTTCTGACTAAATTACAAGTCCACGTTTCCTCACGATGTTTTTCCTTCACCGATGTCAGTGATGTCCAAGATAACTTTAGGAAGTACATAAAAATTGAAAAAGTCACATTGGTATAGATAACGGCACGAGTGGTGAGCACAAATTTCACCTGCGCATATGTTAATTTTTCGGTCTCTTTGGCGGAATGAAGAAGGCGGGGGGCGCCGATCTTGCACGCGATTGGTTCGTCAATTGATACTCGTCGTCTATTGGTCTATCGCCTGTCACTCGGCTACTGTACACTTTTGTGCAAATTTAATGAATCACGTTTTAAATTGTTTTTTTTTTTGTTATTACGTATTAGTTTTTTTTTAATATAGTTTAATTTCGTTATTTCGTATTTGAAGTATTTTTTTGTTCAATAAAGTTCATTTTTATTATTTCGTTTTATAAAATTGCTGTTTTAAACATTTTTATTTTTTGAAAAGACATTAAAAAGCTTTATGTGTTAGTCTTTATTTGGCCAAAAGTGTACATGCGCGAAATCCTACAATCTGTGCTCACGACTCGTGCCGGCCAGACAGCATCAGAGAAAAGGTACCCCCTTTGGTAATGACATCAAACCATTTAAGTTTTTTGCAGTGTATTGTAGATGTCGTGTTGGTCTAGGGGTTAAGACTGCGGCTGAGCAATGCGATGGTTGCGAGTTCAAATCCGCGGAATAAGTTTCTTTTTTTCTTTTTTTAGGATTTCATTTAGGATTTTATTTTTTAGGTGGTATTCGTCAATTATTATTTATGAAATCAAATGTTAAAATATGTAGGAGGTTTATAAGAAAAACTAGTCATGTTGCATAAACAATATTCATTTATTTCCTTAATTACATAATAATATGTAGGACTTCATGGAATCCACTTCTTGGTTGAATATACAGTTTTTTTACTTTTTTTAATTGGGGTTATTTACTTAGAATATTACTTAACTAACCACAAAATAAATACTCTGGGTGAGGTTTAGAACGTTTAATATTAGATAACCGTTCGTTTATAGATATTTCTAAAACAGTATTATGATGACGTGTAGGTTAAGTTGACATTTTTTAAATAGTGTGTATTGTTAATTTTGTTTAATTTATAAATAAAAGCCTGGTTAAAATTTGATTTACAGAGTAAGAACCAACATGCTAAACTATAACAGTATAGCAATATACATCTTTCTCTTTTATCAAATTTTTTGATAACCCTTTTAACACAACATTAGAAAAATATGTGAGGTCAGATGGTGCATCGTTAACACATTACAAGACTAACTAGATTCGTAAACAAGAGTAACTGGGATCGACAATAAAAACGGTTGTTTATTTTTGATTAAGTAACTACTTACTAGATAATGATCCCACAAATATTCGAAATTATTAACACTTGCTCATACTAATTTTATCAGTTAAGTAATACAATAAATCTGCCGAGTAAATTGCTTACTAATAACGAAGAGGATGGCCGTCATTGTCTATCACTTCCTGAAGTCGACTTTTCATGCCCAAAACCATATTGAAGCATGCAGCACTATTCCGCATTAGCTCCCAAGTTTTGAACACCTCTTTATCTAAATTTGTTTTAGACTTAATCTCACTGGAGTCCCAGTTCAAAACCATCTGACCCCACAAGTTTTCAATGGGATTTAGGTCAGGGCTTTTAGCCGGCCACTCAAACACCGTTATGTCTTCTTGGGCCTTCAGCCAGTCTTGCACGATTCGGGACCGATGCACCGAAGAATTATCCTGAACTAGGTAAATTTGGCCCTCTGGATATGCGACCCGCACTGACGGTAGCATTACGTCCTTCAACACTTCAAGGTATCGCTCACTGTTCATGCGGCCACCTATTTCCACAAGCTCGCCTGGGCCCATTGAAGACATCCATCCCCAGTAACCTAAAACAGTTAACCTTTTGAAATCTCTTGCAATATGTAATCCAATTAAATGTAAAAAAAAAAACAATTAGAAATAAACATAATTTCAATAACAATGCTATTTACCTAGTGTTAACCGCCCGCTGGTTCTCAAGTCTAATACGTTTTTAGGGTTAAACCTCTGCCCACTTCTTCTCCATAAAATTTTGCGACCATCCTTATCTGACTTGAAGCACTTTTCATCAGTAAATATAACAATTTCGTTTTCCCAGTCAAAATTTAGATAACGAGCGGCAAAATCTACTCTGTTGGTGCGGTGAACATCAGTAAGCTTAATTTTTCTGGCTGGTTTATAATTATGAATGTTCGCAGCGTGTAGATGTCGCCGAACAGTGCTAAGCGACACACCAAAAGTTTCAGCACTTGAACGCGTAGTTTTAAAGGGTGCCACTGAGTGAACTTCCACAATATTACGGTGTCGCTCCGATTCATCAGTGTAAGCAATTGGGCGAGGGCCTTGGCGATTACATTTCACATCACCCGTCGCTTGATACCTTTGTATCCATCGACGAACTGTTTTTCTCTGTAATTAAAATGATAATATTAGAAATACATAAAAAAACAACTTATAAGTAATTATGCATCATGATTGCAGCAATAAATATAATGTGTAAAATGTAAATCTTACCGTTATGCCCATATCTCGTGCTATTTTCTTTATGCTTTGTTCCTGTTCCCAGAGAACAACAATTTTAGCCTTCAAAAAAGTTGTTAATCGAACCATTCTATCGGTTAAAAGAATCAACTTTTCAAAAACTTAATAAATTGGAAAATAATTATTACAGCGAAGATAAAACACACAAGCAGATCGGCACGAAAATGAAACGATTTGAAAAGTATTTATACCCTCAATAACAGTTTTGTGTATGGCAAAAAAGTAATCTAATTTCAACCATATCTCGCAGTTCATACGGCAGCTAAGTTTCTGAAGTCAAATTACGGTAGTGCAACAATTAGAATCCAGCACATTCTATTCAACCAAACAAAAAATCTATGCTAATTTCAACCTTATCTTTTAGATATTTGAATTGTCTTTTAGTTAATTTGAATTGATTTTATTTAATCGTAAAACAAAACGGTAAGGTAGAAATATAACACGTCATGGAAGTTGAAATTTAAACCTTATTATCTAGAAGATTAGAGCGTTATCAACCTTGTTCGATAAATGAAATAATTATATTAACAATTTCGATACATTTGCTAACTGTGCGAATAGCCTAGTGGTATAAGACACGGTCCAGATTATCGGCTGGCACATGGTGGTGCGTGTTCGTATCTTCAACCGCGCCTAGCTTTTTGTAAGTTATTCATTGTAAGCCGAAAAAATTCCAAAAAAATATTAAAAAGGTGCAAAATATACTGATTGAGTGGGATCGGTGGCAGGCAGAGATGGGTGAGGCGGCGTGGCGGGGGAGGGAGCCGCTTGGGCTCTGAGTCACGTGACGCGATCGCCCGAGTGGCGGCGCGCGCGCCGTCGCTCGGGCGATAATTCTTTAAGTCTTGGGGGGTTCCTTTTCTCTGAAGCTGTCTGTACATGCGCGAAATCCTACAATCTGTGCTCACGACTCGTGCCGGCCATTATACTTGTTCGGATTCTAACCTACTACAACTTCATGCATTTCAAGTTTATTTTGGTCATCACATCACTGACATCTTAAAATTACTTAAGTACTTTACTTCTTTACGACGATTTTATCTATGGATCCCTCATTTTTTTGAACAATAATATATACCAATGTTACTCGCTGGTAATTAAGCTTTCTATGGGTTAAATAATTTTTAAAATTGGTTAAGTAGTTTTTGGGTTTATCAATTACAAACCGCTTTAAGCAAGCATGGTGATTAATACTCTTGCCTTCTCTGTATGAGAAGAGCACTTGTTCTGCAGTGGGACAATTAAAGGCTGAATTTTTTGTATTATTAAAACATCCGCATTCCGACAAACTGAAAACATTTAGAAACTAAATATTTCTTACCTCCGTGTAAGCCCAAAATAAATCTGAAGAATGCTGTCCCTTGAGCCTGAGGGTTTCAAATGGTGACGTTAGTTTTTACCTGCTTTTATAATTTACGTACGTCGGCCACTGTTGACGGTAAATGTTTCTAGTTCTGTTGGTTGGTTAAAAATACGGTAGGTATGTACGATGAAAACGTGTATAAATTTTGGCCTTTGTTACGTCTTATCGTCAATTGATGTAGTAAAGTAAAAGTAAAGCCCTTTACTTTCAGGTTTTTTAACTTACCCTAAATTGTCTCTCTCCAAGGCAGAGGTCTCCTCTCATTCCTTCCACTTTCCGCGATGTTGTGCATGCCAGATAATCAATGTCGAACTTGTCAAAAAATTTGGTAAATTAGAGGTATTTTTGACAGATCGAGACTGAGATTAAAATGTACTAATGGGTAACCCTCTGCCTAACCCTTCGGGGATTACAGGCGAGATGTTATGTTATTAAAATGTGAACTTTCTAAAAGAATATAGGAAATACTTACTCTGATTCCTGAAAAATGGCACAGCATTGAAACTAGTGATCAATCAACAGTGTTATAAAAATTGAAGCATCAATTTTAAAAAATAAACAGAAAACTCTTACCAAGGTTTTCTAGAAAATTTAAAAACAATTTCCAATTCTCTCTCATGGATAGCTAAAATCTACCTAGGTACAGTTAGTCAGAAATCATTCCATATTCGTTAAAACCGTATTATCTTGGAACCTTAAACCTGGTAATTAGCACAAAAAACGTCCTAATCATACTTCTAAGTCATTAGCTCCGAAACATTAAAATTTACGCATAAAAAGAACTTTTAACTTGAGATAATAATCATCTCTTTTATGTGGAAACTCGTGAAAATGCTGATTAGTAGAAAAATATGCTGGTATTACAAGATTTGTGCTCGAATGACCGGTTCTACCAAGTCCTAGTAATATCTATCTAGATACTAATATTATAAAGAGTAAAGATTTATTTGATTGTTTGTTTGCTTTGAATAGGCTCCAAAACTACTGAACCGATTGAAAAAACTCTTTCACTGTTGGGAAGCTATACTATCCCCGGGTGACATCTAAGGCTATATTATAGACTATATTTTAGTATAAAAAAATTAGGGATCCGTAAGAAATATCACGCGAATGAAGTAGCGGAGTCTTTTTTCTTTATTAAGAGTTCTTTTTTTATTTAATATCTAATTTTGTTATTGTAAGCGTGTGTCGCGGGTTCATTTCCCGCATGGAATAAATATTTGTACAACGTTTTGTCTTCCCGGACAATATATCGATGGCAGCAAAGTAGAAACGGACATCTACAAAATCGCAACTTTACAGGAGAGCAGATTTAGTTTAAAATAGTGGTTATTTTGAGAGTTATGGACCGATTAACCTGAAATTTTCTATAATGCTTTAAAATAACCTTCTTTATGAATTGTGTAATAGGTTTTATCGCTTTATCGTTGTTTTACTGAAATAACGTAGATGTCTTTTTTTACTCTGAAAAAACTTTGACGTAGAAGAAGACATCTGCCTGATAACCGTTTATCAGGCAGATGTCTTCTTCTACGTCAAAGTTTTATTACATTGTAATAAAAAAGTGCCCATTTCATTTAAAATATCTAATAAAGTAAGATAATAATCTCCTGTAATACATTTAAGGATATTTAAAGAACATCTTTATAAACGAACAAGTGGCAGATGTCCGTGTTTACGTCGAACCGTAACCTCAAAATATTTTTTATTACTTACTCTAAGATTTCATTACTAGCACTAATAATGAACTGTAAACACTATCATTATTATTACATTTATACCGGTACGCGCTAGAATGTGACAACTGACTGATGTCTTTGTTGACGTTTCCATTCATCTGTCAAAGCTCCGAAGTAAAGGCGGACAAATTCACATGTCCGTTTCTACTGCGATGTTTTTTAAAAATCCAGTGTAGATGTCTTCATTTACGTGTCAAATTTTCTTTGTTATATTGAATTTTGAAAAAATTTTAATACAGACTTGTAGATAGGATTAATATAAGCTCATTTTTGTAAAAAAAGCATTTTCGAAAAAATGTAGATGTCCGTTTCTACTTTGCTGCCATCGATATAAATACTTAATGCCGGGCCATATTTAATTATAAAATCAAATAAACACTTTAACGTAAGTGAGTAAAGTATCTTTTGTCCCTTACATCTGAAAAATGCCCTTATAGCATTGAAACTAGCTGTCAACTTGCAGTGGCGGTCAAAATTTTATGTGGGCAACATACATTTGAGGCCCTCTAGTAATGCAAAAATAATGGATTTGAAAAACTTTTGAAAGCGATTTTTTCGCCGTTTTTAATGCGACCAAAAGTTTTATTTGTCCTGCCTTCGGGGTGCGAGGCCCTTAACACTGCGAGGCCGTGGGCGATGGCCCACGTCGCCCACGCCTTACGCCGCCTCTGTCAACTTGCATCCTATGCATACCTTCTTGACGTATTATGTTTGTGTTCCTATATGCATATTGATGGGGCTCGCAAATGGCTGCCCAATACCAGTCGGGGGAGGGATCATGCGTCTTGCGAATAATATATACCTAATACTCATGTTAGGAGAAGGAAACGTGGGTTTTTAGTTAGTAACAGTCCGACATAACCCTCCGTTCTCCCCAGAGGGAGGGAATCAGAAAATTGGCTGGTTGTTTAGACCAATACACTGTTTAACGTGACAATCATGTATGGAGCTCGACGTATAACTGACAAGACACATCTGCCTCCACGTCTGCATTCCGGTGGGAATACAATATTCTAAGATCAATGCAATCAAATTAGAATTCTAACCCGATTGGTATTACGTCTAAATTAATTCAATTTATAAGCTCGCTATTCAACTATCGCTATTACATTTGATCTTAATAGACTATCTTCTATTTGATTTGAGATATTCTAGTTCATTGGGTTTGAGATAAACTAATAAACGCTAATTTATTTGTGGGTAATTGTTAGTTAGCAGTATTTTAGCTTTAAGACAAGGTGCATCCTCGTCTTTCAGGAGGTTGCTATACAAAACATAATTGTCCAATGTGTCTTTTTCAATTCATATGTACTTTCTAAGTTTATCTAAGACATCATTGACATCATTCCGTGCCTAGGAAAGCACGTTAAGCCGTTGGTCCCGGCTGTCATACATGGATCTTTGACAGTCGTCAGAAGACCGAAAATCCGACAACCAGTCTTACCAAGGGGTATGGTTTAGTTACTGGGTTGTGGAGGTCAGATAGGCAGTCGCTCCATGTAAAATACTGGTTTTCAACTGCATCCGGTTAGACTGGAAGCCGAACCCAACATAATTGGGAAAGGGCTAGGCAGATGATGCTATATAAAACATAATTAATTATATAAAATTACAAGATCTGGGGGCATCTGTTAAAACAGTACCATTTTAAAATTACTTTGTAATTTCTGTTGTGTAATTTATAGATAGTTTTAAAATTAATCAACGTAAAAAATCCAAAATAAATTATTACAATCACTCCAAAACATTAATGTCACTCTAATTTTCCCAAATTCGTCTAAACTAAAACTCATTATTATGCTAAACAAGCACTCACCCTAAACTTATAAAATTTGCCTGACCGCGTTCCACGCCAACCGTATAATGAACCGCTACTAACTATGAGCGACAAAATTCTCGTCAAGTGTTGAAACTCCTTAATTTTGTTACAGCGAAGGCTACTCAGTTATTTAAGACCTCGAACAGACTGCCAGAGAACATGGCTACAATGGGAATTTATGACGAGATTTTGAATGGAACCTAGGTACTGTTCCGATAGGATAGTTTTGCTGTAAGATCTGAAAATTGGATGAAGATTGGCGTTTGAGAGGAACGAGGGTTTGAAGCTGTGTGGCTTTGAGCGTTGGGATATAAGCTGGCAGTTGGAGTAATGGCTACGTTTAACCAAATTCTTTTGCATTTTCATCTCATTCTTAATCTGTCAAAAAGCCTCTATTTTACTTTTTTTTTTTAACATTGATTGTCATTAAGATGAGGTATCGACTAGATTTTGAAAGTTTTTAAGTAGAATTTGCCTTCTGGTTGTTAATTTAAGTAATCGTATGAATGTTTCCATTTAAATCTAGGTGTCCTCTAATTTCTCAAAAGCTTTAAATATTTTTTTCGTACCACTTGCTCAAAAAAGTGACATTCTATGCCACAAAAAGCGAACATAACAATAGTCATTATTAATCTGTCAAAAACAGGGAAAGAAAATTGTACTGGATTTCATTTATCCTCTAGGGAGAGAATGTGATTTAAATTTGGAATACTTACCGAAATTTATATTGCACTATATCTGTGTTTACACCATTGAGTTCGTATAAAAAGCATTATACATCTTTTTGAAAAAGGAATACGCATTTATTATGCAGTTATGATTATTAAATAAAATTACGAAAACCGACGAGGCCGTATGAGCTTGATGCGTTTGCTTTTCCGACAAAAAAATATTAGACTAGGAATTTGCAGCGTTTTTGTTTTCTTCAAATACATTAGACGTTTATTTTAATTTATTTTTATAAATAGCTTAATGTTCTAAAATGCATATCTATTATTGAGTTAATTTTTTCGCAAATGGTACGAAAAGTAGAGTATTTTCCTCGGTGATAAAGCTGTCTTAGTCTTGGGTGAACTTAAATCCCTCGCTACACTCAGGACTCGCCTTAAATCCCTCGCTTCGCTCGTGATTTAAGTTTTTAACACCCTCGCTACGCTCGGGAGTAAACCTCGAGTCCTTCGTTGCGCTCGCGATTTAAATCGTCACCCGCGACAGAAGACACTGCTTTATCCCCTTGGTTAATAATCTACTATTTATCATATAGGTGTTTAAACCTATATGATAAAAAAATTAAATTTAAAACTATTTATTTCATACAAAACGGTTCTTGTGCTTACATAAGCATTATGCAATAAGCATTAAATTAGAATATATAGCTTAAGCATTATGCGTAGTTAACAGTTATGTGATGTGTCATTTTATACACTCCATATTTAACAGTCCCAACACCTTATTTTACTTCAGAAAATGCAAAAATTCAACAGTCAATTTGACAAAGTTTCAAATTCAAAAACAACATTGAACAACTCTCAAAAACCGATACCAAAGTAATCACCATACCCAACCAATAGAATTGCTAATACAAAAACTTCAAATTTACATCACAAGTAAACCTTTATTCCGTTTTAAAACTGCAAGAGTTACTGGCGCGAACTTGGTCGCGGCCTAACTTGGCTAATCTTTACAACTTGGCTGAAGTCTTGGTTGAACTAAAAATTGAATTGTAAGGGTTTTTTAAAAATTACGAGTAAAAAATTGAATTACGTTTTTATTGATAGTTTATCGATTTTTTAGAAACTTAAATTACTCAAGAAATATTCATAGCCTAGCTTTTACTGAACTAGGCCAGCTGAAAAAAATACATATTATAATACCAGCCTAGGTAAAAGAAAACATCGTATTTTAAATGCGAAAGTAATTCTGTCTGTCTGTTACCTTTCTTTCACGACTAAACCACTAACCCAATTTTGATTAAATTTAGTAAGGAGTAAGTTTGAACCCCAAAAAAGGTCATAGGCTAAGTACTTTTTATTTCGCAACTTCATCTGCGTCCACGATAACCGACATTAACACGGACGAAGTCGCAGGCAAAGCTAGTAATAAATACATTATTTTACTATCCAAATCTTATTTCAAGTAATTTATAAGGGTACGTCCACATCTGGCGAATGTGCCGCGAATGTGCAGCTCGCGAGCCGTTTGCGAGCTGCCCGCGAGCTGCACGCGTGCATTTTTGTTCGTGCGTGTTTTTATACGAGCCTTGCATGAGTTGCGCTAAAGAGGCGCACCAAACCATTGCCATGACTGCACAGCTCGCGGGCAGCTCGCAAACGGCTCGCGAGCTGCACATTCGCGACACATTCGCCATATGTGGACGCACCCTTAGACACCATGTACAGAATCACTTTGACAAAAACCACACAAAATAAAATTTTATTATAATTGAATTAGTCTTGATACTTGACAGTAACAGTTAACTCCTTTTACCCTAAAGGAATAAAGTGTAAAGTTTTCTTAGAGAATCGTGCCAAAACCCCCCCAAGCGGCGCTGATTCCCCTTAAATACGGACTGACAACCGCGGTGGGGAACTTTGCCTTAACTTTTTACGTAATTTTAACTGTCTCTCTGCAATAGATTTAAGCTCTAAGTTCGGTTCTTGGTCCGAAAAAAGTGCTGGTGAATTTTCTCATTAACAGGGTATTTTAATTAAATAAATGGCAACCCTTTCGTTATTACAGGGATGGTTGATGTCATCGGTGGATAGAATATTTTCTAATAGTAATAATAAAAGTTGTATTGTGAGGAGATTCCTTTCTTTGGAGCCCTGACTGCTCGCGCTGGTAGCTTGGACCCTATTCCCGATGCCGGTGGGCTACTATTTTTTATATCGGATAATAAAAAAATAGTAGCCATAATAGGCTATTATTTTTTGTTCAACTGCAGGGCAAAAGCCTCTTTACATACGAAGAAGGCGTGAGCATTGATCACCATTTGCTCAAGGCGGATTGACAACACATAGCAATGTATTTACTATTTAAAGGAGCAAAACTGCAATGCAGCAGTATGTCTGGCAGTAACGGTGATTGACTTAGCTCAGCCCAAAAATAATTAAGCAGGTTACTCACACAGACGACGCATGCTACGGATGTTCTGATGATTATCTTCAAATGGCTGAACAGGTTTTCTTTATTCAAAGCTAAAAATACTCTGGATCAAGACTCATTTTAAACAAAAAAAAAACTAAATCCAAATCGGTTCAGCTGTTTCTCAAACTTTTTTGGCAACAGAACCCTTTTAGAAATCGGAATATTTAATAGAGCCCTAAAGGAATCAAAAACAGACTTACTTGACATGAAAATTACTTTTTTATCTAATTGTTTGATAGAAGAGTTAAAGTTGCATGTCAGGTTTTTTCATTATGACTATTATTTTCGCAGAGAGGTTTTGTGGAGCCCTAAGGTTCCGAGGAGCACACTTGTGAGTATGGCTGCCATAGACGACTTAGAACACCCTCCGTTTTCTTCGGGGGTTAAGAAGTATGTCGCACTTCATTTAATTTAGCGTTCAACAAAATCCAACAAAATCGATACTCAACATTTTTGTTACACAAAGTGTGAACAGAACCACAGGTCCGCTGGCATACCAATGTCTTTCAATGCAAACCGTCTGGCGGGCAGCCAAGCTGGTGCTTCAAGACTTGCCCTTTTAGGCCAAATAAATATTTGTTATTACTCCAAGAAATATGACTGCCGGATTAACTTATGCTTCTGTTTTTTGCGTCTTATTATAATTTAGGAGGCATAAGGAGTCGTGAGTACTTGCCGAGATATGTTTAGAAAGAGATGGCGGTAGTGGACAGATGAAGTAGGTCACGATGTCATTGTAGTCTGAGACCCCAGTGTCGTGAGATCTATGTCATTTTAATATGGCAAAAATTTTGAAAATTGATTTGACTCCACCAATAAATTGGCATAGGTATTTTGTTTTGTGTATTTTTTAAGAGCTGTCAAAACGCCCCATACATTTTGTAAGGCAATAGTAAAGTGTGACGTCGCTTATTTGCCACCTCAATTGATTAATGTAGGTAAATGTAGGGGTGTGTAAGGGTATGTGTGTATTCCAAGACACACACTTACAGATTACATATATATAACGTATGTTGTATGTAAACTTCTAAAAGTTAGGCTTAGAACAGACTTAAAAGTAATCTTTGAAATTCGTTCAAATCATTTATTTCAATAAGATCACTTTCAAAATCCAGTCCAACTAAAAACCTAATAAAGTCCGACGTGCTTAATTACTCAATCCTTTGCTCAACTTGTCTCAAACGTAGGTGTTCACAAGTACTTGCACAGCTGATTACATGTAAATGTAACTCAAACTGAGCCGGGAACTGTTCACAATGTTAGTTCTACCGGAGAAGTTTTCTTTGAGCTCGGCCAAGTAGTTAATTTTCAATGAACGTTCGGATTCGTATGTGCTGAATGAAAGGGGGATTGTGTAACTTTGTAGGGTTTTCGTATCTGGGGAATTGTATAGAGTGACTCGTAATTAGTGACCGAAACTTACACATGATTAAGGTGTTCCTGGCTTAGTAATAGGGATAGTAAAAAAAAATCCGCCATCTTGCAACGGCGGCCATATTGAATTTAGTGTGATGTTAACAAATTATGGATAACTAACCTACACTACATACATACATACAGTGCAAGCTACATTAAAAGATTGTAATAACAGCTGCACGGGTTGGTCCATCAGGTTAAGCTACGCTTGCCGCGATTGGTCCAGGGATGGGTGACCATCTTTACACACCGAGATCCGAGACTCCTCCGTGCGTCGGAAAGCACGTTAAGTAGACGTGTGTCATTGACGGTTTTATGGTTAACGTAATTTAACTGTTAATCATCAATGGTCAACAGGTTGAAAAAACTGTTAAATTATTAACAGGTTTTTAAATTTCAATCGTTAACGTATTGCGTCAATATTATTAATGTTATGCCATTCCATGAGTTAACGTAACGTTTTGTTGTAAACAGTTTATTAAAGAATATTAGGACTATTATTAAATTAAAATTTATTGGTAGAAGATTTTTAAAGTTGACGACGGCGACGTTGACGTTGATTGACGTATATTTAGCTAATATTTTTGAGTACGTTGAGCCGTTGACGCAGCTTATATTTTCAACCAGTTTTTTCGGAAACGAATAAAGTAATGTGTAAAGACGTGTTGACGTTTCAGTTTTTTCGGAAATGAATAAAGTAATGTGTAAAGACATGTTGACGTAAATTAATAGCTAATATTTTCAACCTGTTATTTCATTGATGAATAACAGTTAACTCGTTGACGAATGAAAAGTCGTTAAAGAAAACAGTTTGTTGATTCAACGCCCACCTCTAACGTTAAGCTGTTGGTCCTAGTTGTCATACGTGGATCTTTGACAGTCGTTACGCGTCGTCAGAAGCCCGACATTTTGACAACCAGTCTTACCAAGGGGCATCGTATAAAATTGTATTAATTACCCAATTATTGGGTTTTGGAGGTCAGATAGGCAGTCGCTCTATGTGTATTTTGTGTGTTTTCTTACGTGCATAGTAAAGAGTGCAATAGCAAACTCAAAAAATTCACATTTCTATAGACGAACACTATTCTCTAACTAAAAACTAATTATTATAACATCCATAACATCCACAAATTTAATTTCATCCGCATTTTTTCCAGCCATAAAACAATTTAACGGTAATGTTAAGAGATTCGCAAGGAGTCCCGGCAAATCCCGGGATTTAGCTTGAATAATGTCCCGGGGTAGAACCGGGACAGGAGCATTTATTTTATTTATATAGCTCATCGGTTACGGATCTAACGTTCTATTGTGAGTTAGGTCGTTCTTAGGATATTGTACGTGCTTTCTTTGGGTTGCAGTTACGAGTAAAAAATGATGGCGCTTCTAGTAATGGTTGTATGCTTATGTCTTTGAAGTTTTTGTTGCTATACTATGATTTTTTGAAGTGAAAACTTCTTTAGCGGCGTTGAGCACTTTTTCTGTAATGGGTATAAAATCTTAAACTCGCGTCAGGACACGTGCGCGTCAGGACACGTGACCTGATCGAAAAAGCGTAAGACGGATGGAGAGTAGACAGCTATCCCCTCTCTACGGCGCGGCGAAAATGTATGCCTGGGCCTACTGTTTCGTTTAGACAGCGCAGGGCGCTTGCGCGAATGTTCGTGTATGTTAAACGTAAACGTAAACGTAAACGTTAATAATCAAGTTTTCACTTCTGCCGGCACTCCCGGAGTGCAACCCGTTTTTTTTTTTCTTTATTTTGAACTAGCTTTTGTCCGCGGACTGCCTCGTTGGTTCAGTGGTCGTAAAGCGCGACTGCTCAGGTCGAGGGTTCAATTGGGTAGATGACACTATTAACCAATAATTCCAAGACATAACTTCTATAAAGAAACACTTTATTTTGGCCCTGAAAACCTGATTAATTTTCAAATCACTGTAAAATTGGATTTTTAACTGCTTTCAAATTAATAAATAGTTAGTCAATTGAGTCTGCACAAAAGTGACGTCACAGTTGAGTTTTGTTATACAAAATCTATGGGAAAATCGCGTTTTGACAGGTCATAAAAAGTACGTCAATTGTTGATTGGTGGTGTCATCTACCCTATTCCCAGGTCGAGCAAAGTGTTATTGGGTTTTTCCATCCAATATGATATTTTAACTACAAAACTACGGACATAAGCCGTCACATTAAGTAAATAAGTTAATATTTAACTCTGACGTCATTAATTAGCTACAAAATGGTCGTCTTTCGTGAGAGTGGAGCCGCGTGGTGGAGCTAGTCCCCAAACGGCCTCGTTAAAAGTCATAAAAGCCCTTAAGACCACAACAAGCCTGGCTTGTACTATAATACAAGAAATACAAGCCCCGGAGTGTAATGTAGCGTTTATAATACTTAGGCCCGTTTGCATCAAAATCTTAACTCAGAGTTAGTACGTAACATGAGGTTAAAAAAACTTAACCGTAACATTATAATTATTGTGAATGCGTGTGTGGGGGAGGAAGGGAGCCGTGTATGTTGTTAATTATAATGACACTATATTTAGGTAGGTACTTATTAGGCAATTTTTAATTGTGATATTTTACTATATTCCGTTGACTAAGTATTTGACTGTAATTTAAGTAGGTAACGTGCTTGTGTTTGATTTGATTGGTAGAACATAGTAAATATAAATGATTGATTAAGGTCGCTTTGCACAAACACTTAACTTAAAGTTACTTGTTAATACGATCTTAAACAAAATTAACTCTAACATAAAGGCTGCCTAGTACCAAAGACTTAAGTCAGAGTTAGATGCTAACATAAGGTTAAATAACAAATTACGTATAACATTTTGTAGTTTATCTTTATATTAGCACTAACTCTAAGTTAAGTTTAGTGCAACTGGGCCAAAGTGTTACAGCCAATTTTGTTTAAAGTTAGTTAGAAATTAGCGTAATACAAAAGATGTATTTCTTATCCTAAGTACCATGACTAGGTATAACTATCAAAATTATATTATTTCGAATTTTGAACAACAGCAGGTTCTAGTTACTTAGCAGGAGGAAACGCCCGGGTGTCACCATTGTGTGGACCGCCCGGAGGACACGGTGGAGCATACGGTGCAGGTCTGCCCCGCTTGGGCAGAGCACTGCCGTGTCCTCACGGAGGCGATAGGCGGCGGCGACCTCTCGCGTCCGGACCTGGTTCAAGCCATGCTCCGGGGGGAAGGAGTCATTTCATGATTTTTACCAACTTAAAAAAAAAGGTTCTAGTTACTTTTTAACCCATTTAGACCTGGAACTATTTTTTTTGTAAAATATGTTTTTTTTCTAATTTTATCGTGTCATAGAACATTATTATTAATAAAAAAAATATTTAAAAAAATATCGATTGCATAGGGGGGGTATAATGGGCCGTATCCTATGTGATACAGTAGGCATATACATAAGCATAAAGTCCAGCATCTAAAGCAGAAAGTTTTTATTGATAAAAAATACAATGCATTATTTTTTAGTATGATAAGTAAGAAAACACTCAACATGTAGACCAATATTGCACTTTACACACCTAGCAGGACACAATCGGTGACACAGGAGTGTTTTCCCAGTACATACGTCAACAAAATGCATAAAGCACACTTCATTTCCTCCATTCTGATATCAGCGGGAAGATTTTTCCTTCCTAAGTATTTGTTAGTCTCAGTAGTAATAGTAAGTAACAGATAAAGATCTTCTGAAAAAAATAAAGAAAACCATTCGATAGGCGACCTTTGTTGAGGAACATGGAACATAGGCTTCCATGACGCTTTTCCTTTGGTGTAGTTCTTTTTTCTCCAGTTGTACTTTTTAGATATTTTACGTAATGGTTCGCATAATTCTGGTTCTTCAAGACTTGACTAATGACTTTCAAAATCTTCTGCATTTGCTCGATGCAACTCAGCATTCGATCTCAACAAGCTTGATGGTAGGTTGTTGATTTCGACGTTATCTTCGTCCCCAGAATCTTCATCAGTCAACTCCTCGGTTGCATTTTCAGGTGGAAGCAAATAAATATATTTTTCTGTAATACTATTTTCGATTTCATCTTCTAACAGCGTAACGATTTCATTCAATGTGAGTCTGAAACAAGAAATATGTTACGCGTATTAGCCTACTGTATCAAATACGATACACTATATTTTACAAGAAAAAAACATGAACAATTTTCAAAGAAACAATAAAACTAAAGCACTTGATTTACGGCATAACTTTTATTCTTGTTGTAAATTGATAAAAATACAAGATACTTTGAAAAAAAAATACAATTTCTTACCGTTTTGATGACATCATGCGATCACAAAGCACAAATCACTGACAAAACGTGTATGTTGGCAACTTGTGTAGCCGGCAGCTATAACAACTAAAGTGTTCTTGGAGTATTGCTCACACCTTACACTTGACACCGGTACCAAATGTAAACAAATTCTTATCGAGGGTACTTAAAAATAATTTATTACTTTCGGTGTGTCCTATATGAGACGGTAGGTCTAAATGGGTTAAGGTTGTGTACCCAAACTGGACCATATTCTTACCAGCCCACTATTTTCCCACTGTGTGGCAAAGGCCTCTTCTCATACAGAGAAGGTACGAACATTGGTCACCACGCTTGCTCAAGGCGGAAAGGCGATTTCAGACTTATATTAATTATACGTCCAGGTTTCCTCACGATGGTTTTCTTCTATGACAGTGATGTTCAAGATGAACTTAGAATTCATAATATATTATGTAATAAGTTGTATTGGGGTGGTTTTGTTGGAGATCCTAAATAAATAAAGCAATAAATAAAAAGAAAAAATAACCATAAATAAATAAATAAATAAACTAACTAATATGAAAGCCTATGTGCTATAAGCTTTAATTTACTGTTAAAATAAAATTAGGGATCCGTAAGAAAATTAGCAGGCAAAAACTAGTTCCGTATAAAAATCGAATGAGAACTTAAAATACCTACTTACCTATGAAGTTTCTGACCAAACTTTCAAAGTACCTAGGTAAACTTTTCAAAAGTAACCTATATTTTCACTCACAGAGATGTCCAAAGTCAGTATTACTCAAGAGTCGGAGGTATAAAGTTATGATTTATGGTAGAATGTAAGTTAGCGCATTGCTGAAACACCAGGCTATCCTCAGGTGATTTTAAAATTGTCTCTAGAAAGATTAATGTAAGCTGTACAGCGGAACGGGTGGGTTTCCACTTGCAGCGATTTTCGAAACATGATTGAAAATGAAATAGTTGATTAACAAAAGATATTTAAATGGCAGATGAGAGCGGCAAAGCAGGGAGGAGACGCCCTAGGAAGACCTACACTGACCTTAGCGGTGAGATACTTCAGAAAGGTCAGGTGCGGAGTACCAAAAAAAAAAATTTTTTAAACTATTTATTGCATGCAAAAAGTTAATTTGTTTACATTATGATAGTGCTTATCTTTTGCAGATAAGATTATGTGCTCGAAACCGGCGTGCTTGTATGAACGTGGACGAGGCGAAAGGAGTATGTAAGGATCGTAGCAGGTGGCGTTCTGTAGTTTCTGCCTACCCCCATGGGAAAAAGGAGTGAGTGCCTAAAAAGAAGATTAAAATATGACATACTACCTAGTCTTAAGTTAACTTGGGAGTAGAGAACCTGCAGTAGTGTTCTGTAAAAATCTCCCTTCAGTGAATTAGTCTACCGGCCTGGCTTTCCAACTAGATTCAATTGAACTAACGGCATAGTTGGCGCACTGGCTGAGCCATTGGCTGCTGCGCTGCGTGTCGCGGGTTTGATTCCCGCATGGAACAAATATTTGTATGGCCTAGAGAAAGTTGTTCCGGTCTAGCTGTTTGTGTATGACTCGACACAGGAGAAATAGTGGAGCAACGTTTTTCTTTAAACGATAATAAAAAAACTTTTTTTATTGTAAGGTGCATTGGGGCTATTTCGAAAATGGGTATATTCCGAAAATGCAAAAAATCTACCAAACGCAGCAATATATTCCTGCTGGCAACATTAGGCAAAGTGCCATCTTGGATTTACTTGTGGCGCTGGCGACAGACGTCGCGAGTCACCCGCACTAACATTACGCGAGTGTCGTCAAATTATTCAAGAGAAGTGATTTCGCGCCGAAATTTGGTGATTCGTAATAACCCCAAGATAGTTTTCTCGAAATCCTGGTAAGTTATTTCAATGTTTGTTTGTTTTTATGATAGGTTTTTGTTTTGTGCTTAATGATAATAGGAATATAAGGTTTCAACTGTGTTTTTTTATTTTTTTTCTGATTTACCCCTCCGGGTTTATTACGATATGATTGTTTCGCAATAACCCCACTTACGTTTTCCTACTGTAATTGTCAGTAGTTCTCAAAGTGTATCGTATTTTTGACCCCCGACGCAAAAATGACTGGATGTTATAAGTTTGAAGTTTCTGTATGTGTTTGTGGGTAGTTGTGTAGGTGTGTCTATGGCATCGTAGCTGCTGCCCAACGGATGAACCGATTTTGATTTTTTTCTTTGAAAGGTGAATTAGTTGCGAGTGTTCTTAGCTATGTTTGATGAAAGTTCGGTCGGGGGTTAATTAAAATTCTTAACTTTGTTTTGTACCATAATGTCGACTATGCTTGTTATTTTTTTTTTGGTTGGGTTTTCAAATCCCTTTCCATAATAGGGGGTTGTGAGAGGTGGGGAATGGTGAGGGAGTAGAGTCACCCCTACTTCCCAAAAATAACTACCCCACCCCGCCTCTCACAATCCCCTATTGTGGATACCGATTTAAAAACCGCATTTTACCCTTAAAACACTGCATGGTGTATATCGGTTCTGGAGTTGTATGTCTATGGTATTGGTCAGTTATTGCTTGGTTATTGCATTTTTTGTGTTGACAAAAGTTATTTCTTTTTTTCAGTGTCATCATGCCTCGTGCTTATTTAAAAAAGAAAAATAAAACATACACTCCTCAAGATTTAGCCACTGCCATACAGAAGGTAAGAAATGGGGAGCTTACCGCATATGCTGCTGCACAGAAGTACAAGATTCCAATGACCACTCTTCATGACCATGTCAAAACTAAAGAGACTATTAGACAGAATGCAGGTAGACCAATTGTTCTACCTTTAGAAGACGAAAAAAAGTTAGCAAGCACCATCATAGTCATGGAGAAATGGGGATTTGGGCTCTCAAGATCAGAAATATTGGAGATTGTGGCTGAATATGTGCGCGTAAACAATATTCAGACACCATTTAAGAATAACACGCCTGGACCTGATTGGTTTATTAACTTCCGAAAACGTCACGGTTTGTCCATCAAAAAAGCACAACCCGTAGAATATGTGCGAAGAAAAATGACAGATCCATTCGTCATTGCTGAATATTTTGATTTGCTGAATAAGACCTTACAAGATTTAAATCTTTTAGAAAATCCAGAATCGATTTGGAACTTGGACGAGACATCATTGTGTCTGGATCCGACCAAAACAAAAGTGGTCGGACAAAAAAATAAACCATGTGCGAGGACCACCTATGGAAGTGGAAAAGAAAACATCACTGTGTTAGCAGGAGCGAGTGCTAGTGGTAAAAAGTTGCCGCCTTTAATAGTTTTCAAAGGAAAATTTGTTTGGGACCAATGGATGGCTGATCTTAATGATGATGATTACGATTTCGAATTAACATATGCTGCAAGTACTAAAGGGTGGATGGAAACAGAAATGTTTACAATTATTTCGAAAAAGTACTCATCCCAAGTCTCGGCGAAGAGCGACCAGCTCTTATAATTTATGACGGGCATTCAACTCACGTCGATGCCAGGGTTGTGGAGCTTGCGGTCCGAAACAATGTAACTATTCTCAAATTACCCCCAAATACATCACATTTGTTAAAACCGCTTGATATATCAGTATTTAAATCATTCAAAGCAATATGGGATGCAAAACTGGTAGAGTGGCAGAGAAGAAACGTTGGTACGAAAATGCCAAAAAACGTTTTCGCACAAACTATGGCAGATACTTGGCAACAAACGAACCCTGAAGTTATAAAGAGTGGATTTAAAAAGGCTGGAATATACCCTTTCAATGCACATGTCATACCTATTGACAAATATGATCCAGACGCGTATCAAAGATACAAGAAAACTTTACTTGCCCACACACTCAAACAGCCAAAGTCACTCAAAGAAATATGCATTGAATCATTCAACAATCAGTCTGCAACAGTTAATGAAACGATTGAAATAACAGACAATAATTCCGTTGCTCTGCTATCTGAACAATCAAGAAATGCTGCCCAAATGTTGCCCTTTGAAGCCAGACACCCGAGCCAAGTACCAGCATGTTTGCAGAATTCGAAGCCAACAAAATCCAAAATAAATATAATATCAAACATAGTCATAAAGAAAGCATCGCAAGTACCACTTCAAAACCCAACACAACTCGATCGATCAGTTCCATTTGAAGAATTATTGCTGAGGAAAATTCAACAGGATAAAAAGAATAGTGCTCCAACAAAAAAAAACGTGTCACAAAAGGTGCGGAAGTGATAACTGCAGCCTTAGGAAAGAAAACTTTAGAAGAAGTGAAAGAAACGAAAAAAAAGTAATAAAATTGCAACTAAAACTAGTAAAGCAAATGATAAACGAAAACGTAAACGGGAACCTTCCTCTGATACCACAAGTATATCCGATATCATCAGCAATCATAGCGATTCTGATATTATTGATTGTGACGATTTGGAAGACTTGATGGACGACTGCGAAGATAATTTTGATTTCTACCAGGAGGAGACAAGTTTACAGAAATCAAGAAAAGAAAGGAAGTGTGTTATAGAGATGAAAAACGATAAAAATATAACCAGTGAAAAGGCACTCGCTGACAAAAGTACAAATTATGTATGTTCTAAGAAAGGCAAAGGTGTTGGCAAAAAAAGCAAAGGTAAAGAAAATCAAGTCGACAAGAAAAACAAAAATGAAGGGATCAGTTATTTTGGAACAGGTGAGGAAGACATAAATGAGCAGATTGCAGAATATTCTAAAGAAAAACAAATCTGTAAATTACAGCTACCAGGAACAGAGAATAAAGAATTAGCATGTGGAATTCCAGAAAAGTGCCTCGTTGTAAGGGAACTTTATGATTTAAATGATACGGTGCTTGTCAGGTATTTTATAAGAAATCAATGGAAATAATTATTATGTTGGGTTGGTTGGGTTCATAGAAAAAATAACCAAAGATGAAGAACATTTGTACTACTTTATCAACTTCTTGAAAACCACGAGAAGACAGCAGCATCTCACTTTTGTTGAAACTAAAAAAAGAGATACTGACAAAATTCCTGAGTCGTTACTAGTAAAGAAAATAGAATTACAAAAGAAAAGAGATCAAGACAAAGAATATTACTTGACCCATGATAAAGAAACTATTTATTTCGACTGATTTTACACCAAAAAGTATCTAACTAAGGAAAACAACCACATCTACGTCCGCCTTCTAGACTAGATGCATAACTACTTCTTTTTTTATTCATATTATGTGCATTTGTTGTGATGCCTAACTGTAGTTAGCTTCCAAGAACATTTGTGTTTTTTATTTTAGTACCGCAAGATTCTGAAGAGTACCCAAAAATTATCAAAAAGTCTGTGATTCTTATGTGATTTAATAATTTTATTACATATGTTTAATGTTAATATAATTTGTTGATTCTTAAATAATTATAATTATTACCCACTTTACTCAATATGAAGTTACGTACTTACTTCTAAAAATAAAAGTTGATCTCACTGAATAATTGTTTTATTTTATTATTGACATTCTATAAAAGACATTAAGAAAATAAGTATGTAGGTACCTAAAAATAACTTTGTTTATCCATCGCGCAGTTTTAAATTTTCTAAAATATCAAATGATATGTTGAGAACCACTGTCACATAATTATGTCTGAACATCAAGGTTTTTCTGGGATAATTCCGTAATACAAAGTTATAGGAATTCAAATTAACGGTTATTATTTAAAAACTTACGATATCAAAATCTATGGGGTAATTACGATGGAAAATGAAATGTAAACTCTGGCTGAAATGCAATAAAGGCGACTTTTGAGCTCTTCCGGAATTATCCCGCGATAGTTCGCAATATTTTATCCATATGACCCAAAAATATGGTTCTTTATTTAAAACACTTTCTTTAGCAAATCCAACGATATACATATTTAAAAATATAATTTATGCTTTTCAAAGGCTTTTCAATATCTATGCAGATCTAAAACAGTAAGACTCGTAAAATAGATCATTCCCGAATAATCAAGTGAAATGTTCACCTCTAGTCATTTTCCAGAAATTTCTATCGGAATTGCCCCAATGCACCTTATCTGATTTTTAAAAGGGCGTAGGTAATTGAAATAAATGATTTGACTTTGACATTGACACCATTGTCCGATAAGAATTTACAGAACTGTATGACAAATTGTTTATGATTATAACTTATAACTGTTGCAGCTCCTTCTAAAAGTAAACTGGACTAATACAAAACTCTGTACTTAGTAATTTAGTTCAATATCTATGAAACACAATGTTGATTCGGATCTTATACCTGCCATTTTAAACCACTCTCACTGACGCCACACAAAAATTATGACAAGGTATATGTAGAGGGGGTTTGGATTTTCGCCAGCACGCCCGTACGAGTTTCCACAGAATTAAGTCATCCTATACATAAGTGATGGCAGTACAGAGACATTGTTTTCATATTCTCAAGGGGATTATGGTATATCGCTCTAGATAATATTTCTAGGACGATTAAATTTTAGAAATGGAAGATAGAAATAAAATCAAAAATCCCGGTTGCGCAAAATATGAACTTTAAATAAAAATAATAATAATACCAGCCTATTACTGTCCCACTGCAGGGCAGGCCTCTTCTCATACAGAGAAGGCATGAGCATTGATCACCACGCTTGCTCAAGGCGGATTGGCGATTTCAGGCGTATATTAATTACAAGTCCAGGTTTCCTCACGATGTTTTCCTTCACCGATGTCAGCGATGTCCAACATAAATAAACTTTAGAAAGTACCTACATATGAATTTAAAAAGTCACATTGGTACCTACTTGCCCGGATTCGAACCCACAACCTCATGCACGAGAGGCGGGCGCCTTAACCACTGGGCCATCACGAACGAACGAACTTTAAATAAATAACTGAAAATAAATTATTGTTGAATTATTACTTACACCAATGGCTGCGCCAGAACTTCAAAGTAACCATACCTACACACGTACAGTTTGGACCGCGCATCTTGTGGCACTCACCCCCTTATTTAAGTTTAAGTAGAATATTATACTTAGTGTGTAAAAGTCTTGTATTTATACATATAGTAGAAATGTTGTAATGAATTAACTTCAACAAACAAACGGACTGCACTAGTCTAAATAATAGTACTTACCTACTTAAATATCGTCGAGCGCGTCACAGCGACCGTTTGTTTCGAGCGGCAGAGGGGCGCGTGCGCGGTCGCGGGGCGAGGGCAATCGCCAGCGCGCGCGTCGCCGCTAGCCGGCCGCACCGAACAGTCGAGAACCATCTGCGACGCGGAGCGCTAACTTTTTCGTATCATGCGCCTAATAAGCATATTTACGCGAAACATTAGTTTTATATTGCTCGTACGATTTTGTTGAGGAACTTGTTAACATGTACGGCAGTTATTTTAAATAATTGGACACTGGACAGATCGTAAATAACGTGTGCTCAACTGGTACCTATGTGACAGTGACAGTAGTTATGACAGATATATCTACCTAGATAATTAAACTAAAAATGTTGTGTTGCTAACAGAAATATCGCGTGTGCTTTTTAGTGTTATCTATGCTTTTATCTTCACATAACTACTGCTTATTGAACAATATTAAACTTTAAACGTGAGTGCTTATGTCAAAGTTGTGTCATTTCACACTCTAAACGTAGTGATTTATATACTCTGTGTCACACTCCGGAAGAACCACATTGATTGAAATACATTGGTGACCCTGGAAGAAAACAGAATGAGTCAAGAAAATCAAGACGAAATCGACTCGAACAGAGAAACCCAGTTATCTCGAGTCGGTGTGAGGATACCGCCATTTTACCCCGAAGATCCAGAGCTTTGGTTTTGTCAACTTGAATGCATATTCGCGTTGGCCAATATCACTAACGACTCCACCAAGTTCCACCACGCTATCAGTCAGCTGCGCCCAATATACACGGCAGAGGTCAATGACATCATCACAGCCTCCGCGGCTCCCGACAAGTACGAGCGATTAAAAACGGAGCTAGTGAAGAAGTTGTCGGCATTAACGGAGAAGACGAGGATGCAGCAGCTACTCACTGACGAGGAGCTCGGCGACCGCAAGCCGTCGGCATTTTTGCGTCACCTGAAACACCTGGCAGGACCAAATATGCCAGAGATCTTTCTGCGGACGATATGGACCAGTCGTTTACCTAGTAGCATGCAACCTATCATTGCGTCGCAGTACAAAGCAACTCTAGAGGAGGTAGCAGAGATGGCGGACCGGATCAACGACTTCTTACCCAAACAAGTAGCATCAACGCCATTGCCTGGCAGTAGTGTCGACCTGATGGCTGACCAAATTTCTGCGCTGACGAAACAGTTACAAGAACTAAAAACGCAAGTGGAAAGACTGTCGCGGCCACGACATAGAAGGAGGAGTAGAAGTAGGGGACGCTCACTATCCAGGCGTTCTAACTCCAACTACAGGAAGTTTCCGACCTGCTGGTACCATCATAAGTTCGGCAACAAGTCAAACAAGTGCGTGAAACCGTGTGATTACTAGGGTTAAAGGTCAGGTCAGTAACGGTGACCGACGACTGCCGCAGTTCTGGTCGCTTATTTGTGACAGACCACGAACAGAGTATCTTGTCGACACTGGTAACATTCAACAAAAGAGATAGGTAGGTATCCAGGGTCGTCAGATGTACTATGTACTTGAAGTTTTCTTAGAAACCGATGTCTTCGGTTGAAACTTAATCAATGAACTGTTTATTACTTATCTAGGTACTACTTTTTAAATTAAATTAGGTAAGTAAGTCTGCCCTGGTAATCGATATAGCAGTAAGTCAAAAAAGGCGGTTTCGAGAAAACGGCGCGCAAAGATTTTGGTTACAATTTTAGTGTTTGTGATAAAACTATACACTCGATTTTTATGTTCTATATGTCAAAAGAAAGGGAAAAATGTGTTTTTTACAGTAGAATAATATTGTTTTAAAATTTTCATCAGGGTTATCGTAAAACATAACAAACCGTGTCTTCATTACTATACTCTTAACTAATTTAAATTAATATTTAGGTAAGAGGGCAGTAACTGCCATTGATACTGCTCTCTTGCTTAGTAATATTTCATACCGCTCTGTTGCTTACAAATTTTAAAATAATAAATTTAAATTTTATCTTAAAACAGCAGTAAGGGAGCGTCATACTGCCCTTTACCTTAGATCTTGAAAATGATTTAGGCTATTTCACTTTGGAGTATAGAACGTTACTGCTTTTTAAAGTAGTATTTTAATAGGTATTATCACGATTTCATGAGCAGGAACGTCTATGAATAGTGGGAAAAGAAGAAAAAATCTTTAATAATAAAATCAAAAATCGTTTTATTCATTAAAAATAATCAATGAGAACAATCTTAGATAGTTTTTGGAATTTGGATTAACGCTATTAGATCAAGTATAAACAAAAAACTTCTTTAGAAACATAATTATTAATCAAAACTTAAGACTTAATCAGAGACAGATCAAATATCACAATATTGGTCACCTGGTTTCACAAAATTATTCTTATATAGAGTGAAGAGCTTCTCGTATTTGTTTATAGCTGGAGGGTGGTCAATTATTTCTTGGACTTCAGAAGCGTATTGCGGCTCCAAGAGTGGCCTATGACATAATATTTCGTGTCATCTACCTTTATGTTAGAAAGCGCAAATTGTGCTTCCATTTGCGAAAACCAAAGTGAAGGCTTCTCCGGATAGAACGGTGGTACCCTCACGCCCACGCGGAATGTTTCCAGGAGTTTCTCCTCTCTATTTTGATCGGTAATGTTCTGTTTCATCCGTGTCCTTGTTGGGGACGTCACCAGTATAGAGTAAAGAGGGATATCTTCGCTATTATGTACTTCAACCTCGAAATAAAAACGCTTAGTTTTATGATGGAAAATTGTAAAATAATCAAAACGTCAACAAAAGAAAACATGACATAGCGTAGAAAAGTAAAACAGTTCAGTGTAAGAAAAAGGTCGAAGTAGAAAGAAGGAGTATACAATAAAATAGGTCGGAACAGTATAGTACAAAATTAAAAGTTATGTAAATATTCGCCCACACTTACAATCTAACTTACGAGTAACTTCCGTTTTAATTAGATAACATAATCAATGAGATCAACAATCTTAGTTATAATTATTTGGCATAACACTTAAAAAATAATAAAATGAAATAAAACGCGAAGCGAAATGGCCGAATATTTTGATCATTATTTGTACCTAGGTAGCACAGTAGCAACTACTTACTGCTCTACTGATTTGCAAGACTATATATTTTTTTAATCTTATGCCATGTTATATAAGCAATAAGGGAAGGTACTGTGTTTATATTTGTATATTTAGGAGACATTCATTATAATTAATATCTTAAAAGTGCAGTACAGCTCCATACTGTACATCTTACTAGTAAATTCATTTGGTACATTGTTGGTTCAAACAAACGAAAAGAGCAGTATGTCAGAGATTTACTGCTTTTTTGTTAAGGAATTTGTTAATACTAAGAAAAAGGGTAGTATGTCAATGAAATACTGCTCTTTTACGTAGTAACTAGATTTATCGTACCGTTCTTACTGCTCTTTATCAAATAAGAAAATGCATTTCTAATTGACGTAGAAATATAAAACCTAGATAGGAAGAAAGCTCGTTTGACGTACATTCCAAATCGATAATAAAAAAAAAATGGCCACCTTCGACTTACTGCCCTCTCGATTACCAGGGCAGAAGTACTTACCTACATTTTTGTAAACATCCATCGGTTTCTAAGAAAACTTCAACTACCAAGTATGTACCTATATCTGACGACCCTGCATACCTATCTCTTTTGTTGAGTGTACAAAACGATTATAAAGTGAATTAATGGTACAAATACAAAGTTTGTAATTATTAGGTACCTACTTACGTGAGACGCGTTATCCTGGAACTTGTTCAGGAAATCGATCCGCCATTTTGTGTGTACCTACCTGGTATCTATACCTACATAAGTAAAATTAAAACATTTGTTTGTAATATCAAAATAACAGCGTTTTATTTAATGTAGGTACCTACCTTACCTAATACCTATTTTAATTTTACAATGTAGTACCTACTTACAGATTCTATTTTTTTAAATTTCTATCCGTCTGTCTGTTTGTTCCGGCGAATCTCTTAAACGGCTGAACCGATTTTGACGGGATTTTCATTTGTAGATAGTTGATGTTAAGTATAGGAAATAACTTTGGCTAGAATTAGTGATCAAAAACTTTTTTATTTATGTCTGTCTGTCTGTTTGTTCTGGCGAATATCTTAAACGGCTGAACCGATTTTGACTCGACTTTCGCTGGCTGATAGTTGATGTTATAGGAAGTATCTTAGGGTAGATTTAGGGTTCCGCGCAAAAAAAATCCATTCCCTGCATTTACGTGGACAGAGTCGCGGGTATAAGCTAGTTCTATTTATTATACAGCATGTAACAAAAACCCTGTCCGATCCTTAAGGGTATTATTCGGCATCGTACTGCGTACACATATACGTAACTATATATTTAATGGATTTGAGATTATTATTTTTCCCCAGTGAAAAAAAAAAGAAGAAAGAAGAAGTAATTAAATTAAAATAAAACATAAAAACTGATCAACGGCAACACTGATCTGACAGGGTTTTTGTTACATAGTGTATATTTCCCCTCCATTGAACTAAAGAAAAAGCTAGTTCTAATATTTCTCCTCCATCGAACTAAAGATTTGTGGCAGTGCTATAAACGTGTCAAATATCATCCCAGCTTCGGGGCAATTTATGCGGGTATCATCAGGGGCTATTGACTAAGTCAGGTAAGGCCTAGGGTGTCTTTAAATACCTGAGTCAGGTATTTTTCTAGATTTAGGTTATGCACAGATTTAAAAGAGTCAGGTTATATTTTCATCCATATTTTTATACGGTCTAGACATGCCTTTGGTTATTGGCAATATCACGAGTGTAAAGGGACACTTAGAGTGCGTTTCCATAGAAGCGGAGCTGCGCGGAGTTCAGCGGAACAGAGCCGTGTAAATAGGTAGGTGTTTCCACTAAAGCTGCGCAGAGATGAGCGGTGCAGGGCTAAGCTGTGTAGCTGGGTGAAGTGGAGAATAAAAACAAAAAAAAACTCTACAACTAAAACTCTAAATCTACTCTAAAACTGCAAAAATCTCTACACCGCACAGCCCCGCTCTACACCGCACAGCCCCGCTTCACCCAGCACAGCTCCACTAAGCTCGACACCGCTGTGCCCCGCTTATCTCCGCGCACCAATTTCAACTCCGCTAACACTGTTTCCACTGAATCGGAGCGGAGATAAGATGTGTATTTTGAGCAATGAGATTGGTCAATTTTTATAAGTCTCTGCTCAGCTCAGCTTCTGTGGAAAGGCAGCCTTACTGAGCCGAAACTTACTATTTTTCCCAGTCATGGAGATTTATTTTTTATACATATAGGACCATACCTACCTGGGAATCTACTAGAACTTACGTAGATTGAAAGTCAAAAGTTCTAACTATTTATTAGGTAGACTGCCTTGTTGGTTTAGTGGTTGCAAACCGCGACTGCTGAGCATGAGGTCTTGGGTTCGCTTCCCAGGTCGAGCAAAGTGTTATTGGGTTTTTTATCAAGAATTTCTCAGTAGCAGCCTCGGAGTGGATTTGTGCCCGGTTGATGTCAATACGCTCGCCCCCTATTACATGGGACTTTAACATACCTGGCGAAATGTGGTCGTACTAATGGGTACACCTCTGCCTAACCCTTCTGAGATTACAGGCGTGATGTTCTGTTATGTAGGTAGTTGTAGTATAATCTCCAACTAATATTGAACATTGCTTTGCAAATTGCAATGAAACCAGGTGTTAAGTTATGCTAAGGGCACATCTGCGTTTAGGTAGAAGCATAAACCCTAAGCTAAGCTAAGCTTAAGTGGGATTTGATACAGCTCACATAATATTATGTGGTGGATAAACCTGAATTAGCAATGTTGTCGAAATTACGACAAACTCATAACCAAGGGCGGATCCCGCTTTGGTGCCAGGGGGGAGGGGGGGTCACATATCACATGGTCGTGGTCAAGTCACAAGAAGTTATAATTTAATTTTTATAATCATAGATACAAGTAAAAAGCAGGTATTTTATTAATGTATGAAAGTACTTTGTAACAATTTCTAAGAACACTTAGGTAAGTACCTACTTATATTGGAATTTTAAAGTTTGCCCAGGGGGGGGGGGGGGGAAAGAGTTTTGTGTACGCTATTTTACTTTCTTATTATTCTTTCTTTGAGCGCTTCGATATCGCCGATTTTGCCTAGTCAAAATAGTTCTAGGTATATTTACGTTTGCACAGGGAAGTACCTACCTAGGTAGGTACAAACCGGTCGAGTTAAGTTTGCAACGCGCGTAGGAATACAAAGAATGGAGCACTATGAAACGAATGTTTGTTAAAAAGTGTCGGCTATTTTATTTATCTTTTATTTAGTAAGAGACGTGGTAATATTATATTAATTAGGTACCTACTACTCTTTATTTAAATACATAATCTAATTATTGTAATTCGGCGTGCAAACTCTGATTGAAACAGTTTATTAATTTATTTTCATTCTATTATATTAAAAGGCGTGAGTTCATGTATGTGTATGTATGTTGAATCGACTTCATCTGCGTCAGCATTGCTGACGCAGATGAAGTCGATTGCTGACTCAGCAATAACCGACATTTGCGTGGACAAACGACAAAGTCGCAGGCAGCAACCTCCAAGACATAGCAGACATCTTAGTTTGTCTCGTGGCCGCAAGCGCGACTGCTGAACGTTGAAACTTGGGTTTGATTCCCAGGTCGGGGTTTTTCCATTAGGAATTTCTCAGTGTGGTAGCAGCCCGGAGTTTCGAAGTCGGTGATGTGATACCCCTGTGCTAAAGCCTTTGGTCCTGCGCCTGATCTCTTCCCGGTGGTGTAGGATTGCCGTACCATCAGATTTGATCAGATCAGACTATTATGACAGTGAGGTAAGAGGGAGTGCACCTGTGTTCACGCACATACTTGTGCACTAGGTATAATGTATCCTACGTACAGTAGGGCTCATAAGTGGAGTAGCAATCTCACAAAGCAATAGTTTGTTATTTTTTAACTTACGACCTTTCGACGCCGTCTACGAATTCTGAGGTGTTCGCACTGGTACTGTGTTAATACATAATCACTTATACGCACAGAATATGTAGGTACGGCCTGTACAGCGTGTTCACAGCAATTCAGACTTTAGCATGCTACTGCACTTATGACCCCTTACTGTACTTAAGTACCTACCTCCATTGAGACTAGCCATCGTGACCGAAATTCGGGAGGATATATTAATATCTGAAATAGCACAAAACCTCGGATCTTGGGATCCGTGTGCTCATGATCTCTTCAAGAAGTTGTCCAAACGGCTGGGTGACACTTCCCGTGACCCAAGGGCTGGTTATTACCTTGGCCAGAGGTTAAGTATTGACATCCAACGTGGCAATGCGGCCAGTCTTTTGGGTACATTTCCAGTAGACGGCGATGCGGATGAATTTTTTGATGCCATTTTAGTTTTAGTTTCTCTATTTTTTTATTCTGATTGTTTTTTTTTGTTTTTGTTATTAAGCTAGTAAATAATGTATATACATATTACTTAAATAAAATACCTATTATTTAATCTAGTTGACCCTTCAAATAACATAAAAAAATAGTTATAGAAGAAAGGGTAACATATGTTGGGTTCAAATTTAATAAAGAACAATGGTTCGTAACGGTAATAACTCTATAGGAATGCAGCCGCCGCACGATGGGGCATATCCAATAACAACCACTACTATAAACTTTGTCTACACTTGGTTTATGCTGCGAGTTTGCTTGGTTTTAGAGACATTTAAAATTTATTTTTTTAATAGTTATTATTGTAAGAAATATCGAATACCTTTTGACGTATAAGGATGAAATCTGGCTAAGAAAGCATTTTCCAAAATCGACCCCATAAGGGGATGAAACGGGTATCCAAAATTTTTATGAAGACACCAATTATGAAGCAGGTGAAGTCGCGGGCAGAAGCGCAGTTGTATATAATTATTGTATTCACGATTTAAGTAAAATAAAAAATAAAGGTACCTACAATGTATATTAGGTGATATTAATGTTTATTTCACAAAAGACGACTGCTGAGAATGAGGACTTGGGTTCCATTTCCAGGTCGGGCAAAGTATTATTGGGTTTTTCCATCAGGAATTACTCAGTAGCAGCCTCGGAGTCTGGATTTGTTCCCGGTTGATGGCAAAGGCTCGCCCCCTATTACATGGGACTTAAAAAAAAATGGGGAAACGTGGGTGTTCCAATGGGTTTCCCTCTGCCTAACCCTTCAGGGATTACAGGCGTGATGTTATGTATGCATATAATAAAAGCCTATTTAGAAAAAAATAAAAATCTTAAAAAAATCTTTTTTATTTTTCTAAAACACTTTCATACACAAACCGACAAACAATTTCACTCAACACCTAAACCCTCATTTCCTCTGATCCTCTTTATGGCCGTAACTGAAACTTAGACTTTTTTATTTGAACCCAGTACAGTGGCGGACCCAAGTTCTGTCGCGAGATTAGTAAAGTTTGCAGTGATTTAAACTTGAGTTGTAGACTGTACCTTTTTACAGCTAAAATGTTTTTTAATAAAAAAAAAATCGGTAATTGTTTTCAATTTGCTAAACTAGCTTCTGCCACGACTTCGTCTGCGTAGAATTCAAAATTAAGCTATGGCGCAAAATTATCCTTTGAGGACATGAAAATGGAATACTTATAAATTATTCTACGAGAGGAATAGCACTTAAGCTAGTCGTTTTTATCCTGGACTAGCTAGGACTAGGACTACTTTACATATGAATTGAAAAAGACACATGGTACTTGCCCGGATTCGAACCCACAACCTCATGCATGAGAGGCGGGCGCCTTAACCACTAGGCCATCACGACATACTCCCATAATATTAACACAAATTAATTTGCTAGACTAGACAACTGTATTCTAAACCTAACCCAGACAAGAGACAAGTACTCAAAACAATTACACCAATAAGCTGACACTACAACTCAACTAACTACAACATTCATATAAATTCAAAGCCAGTCTTCCACCAGCAGCATTGACATAGTATAACATATAGCTCACAGATCACGCTACCGACAGTGCCACCACGTTACACGTAAGACAAACTATGGTATTAACATTCCTAATCTGTTTGCTACAGCTTCGGTGGCGTACAGCCAAGTTGTGTTGCACGTTGCTGCAACTTGCTCTGTTTCTTGCTACAAGTTCCGTTAGGATTTGTTGTAGATGAAGCGAGGCTAGTAGCTATATGAAGATGTGTTTTGACATACTATACTAAACTATTATGTCAAGACAGTATGACATTAAGCCTTTTCTATGGTAAAAAGAAAAGGCAATCAGCAACATTATTATAAATGAAAATATAAAAAAAAAAATATTTTGTAATGACGAGATAAAAAAAAGGGAGGCGCACTGGCAGCAGGACAGCTGCTGTTGGTTGAATATCTCGAGGTGATATCGGCGGTGCGGTTGTAATGTGCGATGACTATTAAAAATCTTTCAGACATGATCTAAATGACTTATTTTAGTTACAAAGACAGTATTAGCAAATATTTTCACTCTTACATGAATTGTTTTTGTATAGCTTGAACAGACAAGAGACTGCTATCGCTTCGCATCGCACTGGACGACATACTTCACCAACACAATCCTAAGCAGTTTAGGGAGTAATAAATCTATTGTTCTGTCAAAACAACAACTGGTTTTTGCTTATCCGCTGTATTGTTAGTGACTATGATATTATACAGCTGACTCTGATCAACTTAGAAGATTGTTGTGAAGAGGAATGGTCGATTTAGAAAGAAGAACTAGTGAAACTAAAATATTGTTGAAGTGAAAACTTCTTTAGCGGCGTTGAGCACTTTTTCTGTAATGGGTATAAAATCTTAAACTCGCGTCAGGACACGTGCGCGTCAGGACACGTGACCTGATCGAAAAAGCGTAAGACGGATGGAGAGTAGACAGCTATCCCCTCTCTACGGCGGCGGCGCGGCGAAAATGTATGCCTGGGCCTTTTTTTTTTTTTTTAGGTGGTAAAAATCATCAAATGACTCCTTGCGCCCTGGGTGGGGCGGAAGGGACTGTTAGACTTTTACTGACTAAAAAACCACCCTGTTCCTTCTGTTGCCCTTTACGTTCCGGGGCCACGGTATCCTGTTAAGACGTCCCGCAACCCCGGCAGGCGTTTGGCCCCTATTGGGGCCCCTGTCCCTGTGCTGACAGCTCTTTGAGGCGCGCGCGAACAGAACGCGCCGTCGACCCGGGCATGGTCCTTGATCGGACGGCGAGCTACCCATTACTCGCCGTCCGCAAGCCCGCGCCTACGGTCTACTGTTTCGTTTAGACAGCGCAGGGCGCTTGCGCGAATGTTCGTGTATGTTAAACGTAAACGTAAACGTAAACGTTAATAATCAAGTTTTCACTTCTGCCGAAAAAAAATATTTTTATTAAAAATATATTTTTAAAAACAAGCTTTAATTTAAAATTATTACAATATTGAGTAGGTATTGGACATTGTATTGTCATCAGAAGTAAAGGCAAAATTTCAGCTCAATCGGAAACAAATGGTCGAAAAATGGTTTGCAAATTTTGAAAGGACAACTTATTTACATACATACTTACTTACATACGAACAGTGCAAGCTAAATAAAAGCTTGTAAAAATGGGGTCATAGACCGGCCTCGTTTGGATCAGCTGTGCACGCGTTCCGTACAGCTGATTTTGATCGAAAAATGAATAATTAATGTTAAAAGTTGAATATGTAGTTTTGTTTGTAAAAAGGGATAACTAAGTTAAATGACCACTGATGGTGTGTTTTTTTTTTATATTTCGTTTTTTTGTTTTATTTTTTCCGTAAGTTGTTTGTTATCATGAGTATAATCATGTGTATAAATATCGTACACTAATTACCAGTCACCCTATATACCTAACACTAGGTTCTGCCCGCGACTTCGACCGCGTCAAAGTAAATTTTTCCATTTATAAACTTTGGACCCCCGTTTCATCCCCTAAGGCACCCTGTCTAAGAATGTTATTCTTTAATTTCCGGAGGGAAATTGCTGAGTTATGCCGAAGACAGACCTCAGCCATATGGGAAGGAGCTTTGGAATCTTTGTAATAATATTTTTTATTCGTGACGTCAGAGCTTAACGACAACAGTAGGTGCATATTAATTATTTAGTAACTTCTAATCCTGACATCGTCCGAGTCAAAGTCAAAGTCAAAGTCAAAGTCAAATCATTTATTTCAATTAAGTAGGCCATTAGGTATAAGGCACATTTGAACGTCATTACAAGAAAAAAAAAATAGAATTGAATTTAGTTGCCCCTTCCAAAAGGTACATAGTTTTGTATGGAGAAGAATGGGCAAGAAACTCCATACGTAGTGTTTTTTTTCTGCATTAAGTTACGTCTTTGTTTACTGCTCCGCTTCCGTGGGTCGTAGCGTAATTTAATGAGTGAAAGACTCATTTTTTCACTCATTTTTCCACTCTCTCACTCATCACGAAACATCGCAAACCGCCTGACGTACCTAATATATAAAGATGTAATTTGGCAGGGACGTATATTATAGTTAGTAGACATTCGCTAATAAAGGATTTTCCAAAATTCACCCCCTAAGGGGATAAAACAGGGGTCTAAAGTTTGTATCGACACATCAACTTTGACGCGGACGAAGTCGCGGGCACAAGCTACTAAAAATATAAAGACCAACACTATTTCTGCTAACATAAAAATAAACAGCCCACTGCCTACATCCATTCTCCTTTGGTCCTCGTCACTCGGTAAATTACTACCGTCTTGTTTCAGTTGTCAGTTCTTGTTATTGTAATATTAAGCATTCGGGAGCCGCCTCGTGAAATCCCTTGACTTAGAGCACTTTCACACGTCCCACTGCGCAGCGGCAAAATTTTGCGAAAAGTTGTAACGTGTGAATCGTGTTACAATACTTAAAGTTCTATTTAGTTCTACTGGTATCAAAATATATTCTCGTGACAAGCTTTTAGATAATAGAAAATGGATGCGATTTTTTTTTAAAGTCATGTAAGTAGTTTTGATTTGTTTTTGTTTTCATTGTTTTTTTTTTATAATTAAGTCTGTAAATATTGTTATAAAATGATAAGTTTCATTTAAGTATTTCAAACTTTAAAATCTGAACCTAATGAATAAGGCGATTAACACACGGCACCGCGTACCGCTGCGGTAGGCGGTGATGCGCCGATTATCATACGGTACACCGCACGACGGCGCGGTCGTGCGGTGTACCGTATGTTAATCGCGTAACCACACAAATAAAAAACACTAAACTACACATTAAATGTCAAGCCGTTCTCGCGTGATTGGGTAACAAACATCGATACAAACATTTTCATTTAGTTGTAAGATAACAATTAAGGTAAAGAGCAACACAAAACAATTAAAAAAAGATACAAACAATGACAGTTAAGAGCCAACCAATCTAAGTTGACAGCACCCGTTCACGAGCATGACGCGTCCAGACGCCCACGTAGCGTCGTCGAGACACGTGTGAAGACACCCCAACCCACTTGACTTACCACACATCAAATTATATACAACAAACAACACTTCTAAATATTCATGAGATTAGCTTAAAAATTCTCTCTTGTTTGTTCTAAGTTGAACACCGAAGCTTTGTAAGACGTGATTAAGTAGCTGAGCAGTAAGACTAACGAAACACAAACGTGATGGAGCGTAAATTGCTGCGCGGGGTAAGCAGGAATGTACACAGTTCCTCCACGAAAATTCAAAAGGTAAATTAAAGTAAAATAGAGAAACTTCTTCGTGCTAAGTAGAATTTTCTCGGCTTGTTGTTTACTTGCTTTTGTTTAGGGAAAAAGGTTGAGATGGTTAATTTGTAGTTTTATTTTACACTAGCGATCCGCCCCGGCTTTGCACGGGTGCAATGTAGAATACAGTTTTTTCTAGTAAGAAATACAGACTATGTTACTCAGGTATAATGTAGCGTTCTAATAGTGAAAGAATTTTTGAAATCGGTCAATACGTTTTTGGGCAAATTCGTTACAAACATGTTTGTAACGAATTATTATTTAAAACGTAAAAAAAAAACGTATTTTTACGTAAAAGAAAGATTTATAATTATGTATGTATACATAAATATAAATCTTTCTTTTCTTTATAATATTAGTGTAGATAAACTTTTTGGAATTTTATGTCCCAATCCTTTTATTTACTTTGAGTAGTTTTGAATTAAGCGCCCAAACAAACAGACATACAAGAAAAGCGACTTTATTTTATCTTCTACTAGAACTTTTCCCGCGACTTCGTTCGCGTGATTTTTCTTACGGATCCCTATTTTTTCTAAAATAAAATATAGCCTATGATACTCGCAGATAATGTAGCTTTCTAATGGTGAAAGAATTTTTAAAATCGGTCCAGTAGTTTTTGAGTTTATCCATTACAAACAAACAAAAATACAAAGTTTTCCTCTTTATAATATTAGTGTAGACTAGCTTCTGCCCGCAGCTTTGCTCGCGTAAAAAGTAACTTTCCACAAAGTAAGTTGAACTATTATTCCAAGGGAACAAATTATCGGGATAAAAAAGGTATACCTATATGTTAATTAAAACTTATAGAAGTAAAGTTCGAGGCTACAGTTATAGTGAATAACATAACATAATATCACGCCTGTTATCCCCAAAGGGTTATACAGAGGTTTACCTATTAGTACACCCACATTTGGCCAGTTATGTTTAAGTCCCACGTAATAGCGGGCGAGCCATCAACCGGGCACAAATCCAAACTCCGAGGCTGATACTGAGAAATTCCTGATGAAAAATCCCAAAAACACTTTGCCCGACTTAAAAATCGAACCCAAGACCTCGTGCTCAGCAGTCGCGCTTTGCGACCACTAAACCAATCAGTAAATAAAACTTATAGAAGTAAATTTCGTGGCTACAGTTCTAGTGAATAAATAAATGAGAAATAATAAAATTATCTTCAGCCCGTTTTCCCTGGAGGCGGAGTAGCAAGTCGTTCGGTAATGAAGTGAGAACTTTCACAAACTTAACGCTGCTAATTAGGTCGTTTTGTTAGTTTTTGCTTCGAAACTTACGATATTGTGTCGCTTCTTAAATATTATATTTTGTTGTTTGTGTTTTGAAGGATCTTGCGATGAAAGTTTTGGTGCTGGCGTTGGGAAAATTAAACTGGAATAATTTAATTTATGATTCTGTAAAATTAAGTGAAATAAACTGTATTTTCAGGCAATTTAATTTGTTGTTTGTTCTTCAGAAAGGTCAGGGGCGCAGTACTCGTAACCGGCGTGCTTGTATGACGAGATGTATGAACGTAGATGAGGCGAAAGGAGTATGTAAGGATCGTAGTAGGTGGCGTTCTGTGGTTTCTGCCTACCCCCATGGAAAAAAGGCGTGAGTTTATGTATGTATGTTAATTTGTTAAAATAAAACGGTCTGAGTGCTCACCTTGTTTTTCGGGACATCGCCAAGCGACTGGTCGACTCTTCACATGATCAGTTGGCCTTTTCTTGGACCAAAGAATCAGCATTGGGATACACCGTGACAATGCTGTCAGTCTTTTGGGCAATTGCCCAATTGACAGCGATGCGGACGAATTATTTGATGCCCTTTATGCTTTCTCCTTTCTTTTTTATAAATTGTACACACTTTGTAATTTTATTATTATTCAAAGTTAAATCATTTATTTCAATAAGGCACTTTGGAACGTCATATACCTACTTTGAAAAAATTTCTTTCTAACACAAAGTACTTGAGTTCAAGGCTGTAGTGACCTCTCCAGTACCTACATCCTGGCTTTTGTATATGAGTAATCTTTTTACCTCTTTCCCAAGTCGGGCAGTGTTATTTGGTTTTTCCATCAGGAATTTCTCAGTAGCAGCCTCGGAGTCTGGATGTGTGCCCGGTTGATAGCAATAGGCTCGCCCCCTATTACATGGGACTTAAAAATAATTGGCTAAATGTGGGTGTACTAATGGATACACCTCTGCCTAACCCTTCGGGGATTACAGGCGTGAAGTTATGTAATCTTTTTACACTTACGCCTAATTTCTAGGTAGCACAATCTCATAAACCCCTCAACACACACGTCTACCAACAAGACGTGACATCGTAAAGCTTGGTTCACACACTATAAACTTTACGTATCAATAAAGATAACTGGCTCAGCAGAATTGTAGCCGATCTTAGTTATGGTACCGTTAAATTTTATAGCAAAAATATAATGGTAACCTATGGTCAATAGGGTTGAGGTAATTGGTCGTTATACTGTTTCAGAGTGTCTTTGGATTAGGTAGAAGATAATTAATCAATAGTACTAGCTTCTGCACCTACACCTACCTACATCTAGACCTACATACACTGACCTTATTGATGAGGTTCTTCAGAAAGGTCAGGTGCGCAGTACTCGGTACCGGCGTGCTTGTATGACGAGATGTATAAATGTGGATGAGGCGAAAGGAGTATGTAAGGATCTTAGCAGGTGGCGTTCTGTGGTTTCTGCCTACCCCCATGGGAAAAAAGCATGAGTTTATGTATATGCACTAGCACTTGCAGTCTGCAGATTTCGTCCGCTTTGAAGTCAAGTATACCATAAAAAAACATAGCTTATGCCACACGATATAGTATAGCTTTCTTTCTTACAAACAAACCTTACCTTTTTAAAATATTGGTATAAGATAGGCGAAACACCTTTGTATTAAATACTAGCTTTTGTCTGCGACTTCGTCTGCGTAATTCTTACAATATAATAGCCTATAGCACGCAGGGCTAACGTAGATTCCTAATAGCGAAAGAATTTTCTGAATCGGACCTTAGTTCCAGAGATAACTTAATAAAACAAAAACTATATTTTTAAAATATTGGTAGGTATAGATTTGATTAAATTGATCTATTCAGACTTAATGTTCTTTGTGTGGTGGTCTATGGAATTGACAAGGCTGACCAATAGTTATTAGAGGTCATAGACCTTAATTCTATAATCTATCATCCACTAAAGCCGCGTTTTTTATTTCAATATCCTAACTTTGGTATAGAAAACCCTTGGCAGTAATATTCAGCTTAGTATTTTGATCAGCACAGAGGCACAGGGGTGCAAGTCGTGACTATAGCACAAAGTGTGCTGGTGTTGCCATGCCGTGTACTAGGATAATGCGCGCACGTTATGCGCCTTACTTTTGTGGTACAAGTTATAAGCGGAATGCAATTTTGTTTTAGGTTCCATTGCGAATTAAAACTCTTACACTCTTATCTATTAAAAAATCTTTAAATCTCTGAAAAATATGTGCGTTTCATTTATGACCTTGAAATTTTTCATCACATAATAGTGTACAACAGATCATCGCGTTTTTATTATTTTTTATTTTCTTAATATTGACGTGAATGAATATTATTGACATTATTATCGATGACAAATAAAGTAATGATGTATAATCACGAGTATAAACATATAAACACATAGCAACATTCTAAAACAATTTTTATATAAAGGATTGATTAAAATATAATTGTGTTACAAATATCATATTGTGGATTCATCCTAACTAATATTATAAATGCGAAAGTAACTCTGTCTGTCTGTCTGTCTGTCTTTTCTTCACGCCTAAACTACTGAACCGATTTGTGTGAAATTTGGTACAGGGTAAGTGTGAACCCCAACAAAGGACATAGGCTACTTTTTATTCGACTTCGACTTCGTCTGCGTCCGCGATAACCGACATATACCTACGCGGACGAAGTCGCGGGCAAAAGCTAGTACTACTATAAAGCAGTTATAATTTTTAAGTCGCAATCATTCATTAACGAAATACTCGCTTTAGATTTTTGCTAAAATTTTATACCTCACTTATTTTAAAAGCAGTTTTCTTAACCTAAAATAGTCCGTTCTTGCATGCAATATTTGTACGCCTTCTGGCATGACATGGCGTCCTATTGTTTATACTTAAAGAACAGTATATTACTTACCTATTAACTTACTTACCTACTTAATAACAAATAATAAATTATTTAATTTGATTCAATTGACGACACATTGCCATAAACTAAAGAATAATACCTACCTAGTAATTGATGACGAATTAAAAAAAAAACTTTAAATGTCAAGAAAAACTAAAAAAAAAACGCTTTACTCTTTACCCTTGCACTTCGCCGTATGCGGTTGAAAAGTGCGGTGCACCAGAACCCACAGGGACTCGAAATGAGCATACAAAGCAGCCCTATACGCTATTGATGCACCAGACGGCGTAGCGACAGCAGAACAACAACAGTTTTACGTGAAAGCTTGATTTATAACGTGTTCTGAATAGTTCGTGTACCGTTCTCGCTTCAGACGTGGAAAATATGTATGGGATAACATAAAATGTAGTACTTTAAAGAAGATGTATTTTGTCTGGCTTCAAGACAGATGACATGATGTTGGTTGATAATCTTATGAGCCAACTTTAGGGTACTCCATAAATTGGTTGGTGTCGTGATCGTAAAATGCGACTGCTAGGTGTGACGTCTAATTTTTTTTGTGTTAAAGTCTTCAAATTAGTCCTTCCGCCCTAAGGGACTGTCAGACTTTTACTGACTAAAAAACCACCCTGTTCCTTCTGTAGCCCTTTGCATTCCGAGGCCACGGTATCATGTTAAGAAGTACCGCGACCCCGGCAAGTGTGAGGTATAGGGTTCGATTTCTAAGTCAGGCAAAGTGTTTTTGGATTTTTTACCCACGTGTGTTTGCGCATACTTAAGAACTACTATTCTACCATCAACTTCATCTGCGTCAAAGTTGGTATGTTACTCAAGAGAACACTACATTTTACTATAATCTGTCTCTATGCCTTTTATACAGATTTCTTTTTTTCTGTCTGTCTGTCTGTCTGTCTTTTCTTCACGCCTAAACTACTGAACCGATTTGTGTGAAATTTGGTACAGGGTAAGTGTGAACCCCAACAAAGGACATAGGCTACTTTTTATTCGACTTCGACTTCGACTTCGTCTGCGTCCGCGATAACCGACATCTACGCGGACGAAGTCGCGGGCAAAAGCTAGTAATAGTATAAGTACGATTATAATATCTACTGTGTGTACTTAGCTAGTCTCCATTGAGATTGGCCACTGTGATCGGAATTCAGTCGGGAGAACATTATTATTACAAAAGTCGGATTGCTTTGTTATGAGAAACTCTCTCCCCGCGACTTCGTTCGCGTGATTTTTCTTACGGATCCCTAATTTTTTGATAATAAAATATAGCCTATAGCACTCAGTGATAACGTAGCTTCCAATTTGTGAAACAATTTTCAAAATCGGTTCATTACTACCGTAGATTACCCCCTACATACAAACTTACAAACAAATGTTACCTCTTTAAAATATTAGTGTAGATAACATCTTGTTTTTGTATGAAATAGATTTCTTTAAATCTATAACGGCCCAATTGTATTCAATAGAAAATATTTTTACATCTTTGGTACTGTATCTTGTCCAGGCGGTTTTCCTTTGGAATGCGCTTCGTCAGAATATCAGGACGGCCACCAGTCGGTTTACATTCAAGGTAAAAGCTCGCCAACACTTAAGAAGTTGGCATACTCGTCCCACAATTAATTTGTTATATTTTTTCTTCATCTATGTATTTGTATCTCTCTACTCTGTATACTTTGTTTGTATGTATACCTATGTGTATTTATTACTAGGTAATTTTTTCGGTACCCATGCACCTACTACGAGTATGTTATGTCTCTGCATCACCCTAAGGTAGACTGGTAGAAAAAGCCCAAGGCATTAAGTCCACCTTTGTACAGTGTATTTTTTTACATACATAAATAAATAAATGATTATTTATTTGACCAAAGTTCCAGTTCAATATCATTTCCACAAAAACACGGCTATACTTAGTCGTTTTATAAACCCCTAAACCCCATTGAAAAAAAAAACCATTTATCATGAAAAGTTATTTCACAAAAATAGTTTGTACTTCCGTTTCAATGGAGCGCACAAACATTTTTTTGTGCTAAACCTATCGGAAATAAAAAATAAAAGCTATTGGTTGCCCGATTTAGAACTGAAATATTTGTGTAGGCTCTAGGTTATAACTGTTTCAGATTTTTTTTTGAATTTTTATTCTATTTTGTTCACTTGGCAACAAAACGACAACTATGAATTCAATTTCTCAGTCAAAGTCAAAAGTTTTTAGTGATTGATTAATTTCTATGTTAGTTTAAATAAACATCACACCTGTAATCCCCGAAGGGTTAGGCAGAGGTGTACCCTAGTATACCCATATTTCGCCAGTTATGTTTAAGTCCCGTGTAACACAAAACGAGCCTATTGCCATCAACCGGGCATAAATCCAGACTCCGAGGCTGCTACTGAGAAATTCCTGACGAGAAAACCCAATAACACTTTGCCCGACCTGGAAATCGAACCCTAGACTTCACGCCCAGCAATCACGCTTTGTGACCACTAGACCAACGAGGCAGTCAAAATTCAATACCATCAGCAAAATCATTGCAGATTTCTGATAAGATTTAAATATATTTGCGCTAAATCTATTCAAAACCGAAGTCCTATTAACTTCTAATCAAACAATCTAAACCATCTTCGTTGTCGTTCTCTGCTGATGGTACGTTATGTCAAGTTCATTAACCCCATGTGACGTCATCGCCGACGGTGTATCGTCACGTTCCCCCCATAACTATAAGCTGAGCCTAATTTATGCCGGCTTTTAAAATCCGCCCTCAAAATGTTCCTATAAAACAGGGGTTGGAAACAGGTGCATTTAATATGAAACCGTTCTTGTAATATATTGCGTACAAAAAAGTAATTAAAATGGGCACAGAATGAGCAATTTTCTCCTGAATATTGAGGGAAACTGATTGGCAATTGTGGCCAACCTTTTGATGTTATAAATCGTCGTAATTTTTTAACTTCAGCGAGATTATCAAGCGTGCGGTAGCACTGCCTATATCAACTTTATTCCCAATGCAGGATAAAGTTGCGTCTTTTTAGTATTATTAAGTACTAGCTTTTGCCCGCGACTTCGTCCGCGTAAATGTCGAACCTCCGTTCATCCCCTTCGAGGGTAAATTTTAAAAAATCCTTTCTTAGCGGATGCCTACGTCATAACATCTACCTGCATGCCAAATTTCAGCCCGATCCGTCCAGTGGTTTGGGCTGTGCGTTGATAGATCACTATGTCAGTCAGTCAGTCAGTCACCTTTGAGTTATATATATTTAGATTTATTTTGTTTAGCTATGGGCTTTTAAAAACCGATAGATGATAACTAAAACTTCCAATTAAGGCGCTTCCCTGACCAAATGACCTTGAGCATTCGGTCCCTCTTTACCGCACGCCACTTTCTTATCTCATCTCTTTCTCGTCTTTCTCGTTTTCACGCAATTTTTCGGAATTATTGAAATATAAAAAAACAGCGAGCTTTTTAAATAAAATAAATCTTGTATTATTTAGATATTTTAATTATCTAATGATTAGTACAATTCTCAAATTAATAGCACGTTGCATTAAGCAAAAGATGCAAATAATCAATAATTTTAGTCATTATTTCGCAAGGAGGTTTTAAATGTATTTTAAACACATTTAACAAAATTAAATCTTGCAATGTGATGATAAGATATCAAACATTAATAAAGTGCTTTTAGATGTCGTTTATTTCCCTTAATCAATGAGAAGATAGCCTCTGAAAAACGACTAAAAACAAGGTTTTGGTCGGGGTACGGCCTTAAAATCAGGTTACGCGTTTCCAAACGTCTTTTATATAAAGCGTACAGCAAAGGAGTGGAACTCTCTGCCTGCGTCTGTATTTCCGAACGCATTCCTAATTTCTTCAAAGTTAGAGTGTAGGTACAGGCTTCTTCTGGGTAAGCTCATCGTAGACTTTGTCTCTGTCATCTCTGACCTAGACTACAGTCAAGAGCAAACTCATATTTATCTAAATATATACAAGCGGAAGGTTACTCACTCAGTCACTCCCTCATCACCAAATATCGTAAACCGCTTGATGTATATACTTAGGTGAAATTTGGCATAGAGGTAGATTATTAGTTAGTAGACGTCTACTAAGAAAGATTTTTTAAAAATTCACCCCCGAAAGGGGATTAAACGGGAGTCCAAAGTTTGTATGGGGAAATTTAGGACCAAGAAGGAGAAATTTAACGCAAGCAAAACCTAGTAATTGTACGTATATAAAAAAAAACTTGCGGTCAAAGGTCAGGTGCGCAGTACTCGTAACTCGTGCTTGTATGACGAGATGTATGAACGTGGACGAGGCGAAAGGAGTATGTATGGATCGTAGCAGGTGGCGTTCTGTTGTTTCTGCCCTATGGGAAAAAGGCGTGAGTTTATGTATGTGTGTCGATAAAGTACGTTTTCAAAAAGCACCATTTCTAAAACATTAACCCTAGTTTAAAATAAGAGAGCGCGAAAATTCCGTCCAAAACTCTAAACTGGCCAGTCACAGCCATTCAACAAGAATTCTAAGAGTAACGACACTTTAATTAATATGCTAAGTCCCCAGTTTTAGTTCTAGCAGTAAATAGCTGAAGTTCGTTCATTACAGCCGTAGAGCGCTTGTCGCTGAAAGACAAAGAAAATTGGTCCGTTTTAGGAATTTTAAGTTAAAACTAGAGCATAAATAAAATTTTAATTAGAAAAGTATTTTGGAGACATGTTTGTTTAGGTTTTCTATGTTTGTACACATAACATAACATCACGCCTGTAATCCCCGAAGGGTTAGGCAGAGGTGTACACATTAGTACACCCGCATATCGCCAGTTATGTTTAAGTCTCACGTAATAGGGGCCGAGACTATTCCCTCCAAGCGGGAACAAATCCAGACCCCGAAGCTGCTACTGAGAAATTCCAGGCAAGGTTTATACCGTGCCTGGCATGGGAATTAAACCTAAAGACCTCCTGTCCAGCAGTCGCGCTGTGTGACCACTAGACCAACGAGGCAGTAAGAGCAATAGCGCACTAGCCTAGGCCGCTGCGGCCAGGCCGCGGCGGCCATCGAGATACATACCTTAGTATGAAATCGCCACAGAGCGCGCGCACCTGGCCGCACGCGGCCAGGGCCGCTAGTGCGCTATTACTCTAACCGTATTACTCCTTGCATGCCTAAAGTAAAAATAATAATCTTATTAAATCCTCGCGTAAATGTTATTCTAGTTACATAATAAATACCCGTTAAGATAAGTAGAGACACAGATTAGCAATAGATCAACAACCTTAGTACAACATTAATATTTCGCATTAATTAATCATTTCAACGTCGAGTTACGAGTGTTAATCTAGCAGAAAAGTAAGATATGGTATTGTTGTTAGGTTTAATTATTGTGTACTTAGATACATATTGTCAGTTTAAGGGCAAATATTTCATTAGTCAGATAACTTTTATCCAAAGAATAAATATGACAGTTTGATGTATATTTTCTATACTTACGCTGTCAAACCGCCATATTTATCTCTCCGTTAAGAGTTATCTGACGATTGAAAAATTAGCCAGCCAAAAAAGTTAAAAATTATGTGGCAGGTAATTATGGGGGCAGGTTTCTTGATTGGACCCAATATACTTTTTGTTTGCGTACCATAATAAAAAATAAAGTATTGTACAGATGAATGTATAATATTTTATTGTTATTATGTGTATTTTTTTCGTCGCTTACATGTGTAAGTGTTTTTTTATTAAAAAAAAATAGAGGTTTTCCATAATAACTTCGATTGCACCAATCCTTTTATTTAGTTATGAAGTATTTATTTGTGAAATACTTTCATATTATTTCCAAATTATATAATATTTTATTTATTATCCAAATAAACATTACTATTATTTGAATATTTTTATTGTATGACTAACTAATGGTTGCATAAAACTTTGAGTATAAAATTAGGCAGTGACCATTAATGTACCTATTTTTTTTTTTTATTAAAATGTCAAATATTGTTCACCTCATGGGTTTGTTACAGCAATCCTACTTAAATAACAATTTTGTAAGAACTGACATTGCACCTGTAACAAGCAGTAAATGAATTTGTATTAGTATTTGTATTCTTACCACTCCAATATCGCAGATTTTAACGCTACTTCTATCAAGCTGCTACGACACTTCGTAGCTCGTAGACCAGTCTACGCGCTACGGCGGCTGTTGTTCTCATATTTCATTGTCGGCACGGTACAATCATAGTGACAGAGTGTATCTATCAATCAGAATGATAGACGCTCTTCAAGAATTTTGATACTAATTAATATGAGTAACAATTATATACATAGTTGAATTAACGAATGAATTATCTTTATTTAGGCGAAGCTGAAAAATAAAATATTGTATTCTTCGTACATTGCCATTTATAACGTGGCATGTAAAAATAATTTAATTTATATTATTATAGTAACACAATTATAATTTATTTAATCTTACTTACGTAGAATATAAATATATCAACTTTGAAGCGGACGAAGTAGCGGGCAGAAGTTAGTAAATATAAAAAGCTTTTTTATAAAAAAAGATAACCGCCTTCAGAAATTACAAAATAAAAATAACTTTAGTTTTGGAAGTCGGCGGCTTTGGTTTTGTTTTTTGTTATGTACCTAGGTAAGTATTGCGACTTCCAAAACTAAAGTTATTTTTATTTTGTAGTTTCTGAAGGCGGTTATCTTTTTTTGTAAAAAAACTTTTTTATTTTTCACTTTTTAGTGCTTGTGTATTAATGTTTGAAATCCTTACAAAAAGCCCTTTCAAGCAATACCTCACACGATATATTTAATTTTGGAAGCTGGTAGGAGGGGGGTTGATGTACCCCCCCCTCCCTTTTCCTTCAGTCAGTCATCGACTACACGTATAAACAAAGCAATTTCACTTGTTACGATATTGCTGCTGTGATTCTGTGAGGAGTTCCATTCCATATCTCCGAAGTTCATCATCAGATATTGAAATGGTGACAATGGGACCACACGGGAAGCACCAGCTTTCAAATAAAAAAAGAACCATGAAAATCGGTTCACCCAGTCGCAAGTTAGGAGCTAACAAACATTAAAAAAAAAATACAGTCGAATTGATAGCCTCCTCCTTTTTTTGAAGTCGGTTAAAAATATAAATAAAAGGATCAAAATCAAACTCAAAATTTTCAGTTATATACCTTTTCATAATTACTAGCTTATTCCCGCGACTTCGTCCGCGTAAATAGCCTATGTCCCTTCTTATGGTTCAGGCTTATTCTGTTCCAAATTTCACCAAGATCATAGCTAAGGTTAGGGTATTGGATTATTGTTGGTAAAACGTTCCCTTGGTAAAATTTAAAAGTTCTTTTTATCGCCCTTTTCCACGCAGACGAAGCCACGTAGAATACCTAGCCTTGTAATACAATTAACTGAATGACCGAGCCAAACCGCGATACCTTAAAAAAAATGCGAATAACCCAAACCACAAGAAATTTCCATAACCAACAAAACTCATTTAATATACTCACATGACACAATAAACGGGTCACTTTTTACACAATACACAATCCGCCCAACATTATTTGGGCGGATACCGCTTGGGCGGGCCTAATGGTTTTTTTTCGTCAAAAAACTGGGACCTTTGACAAGCTTGTGACGTAAAGGGTTGGTTTTCGTGTTAAAAAGTTGTTTCGCGATGTCATTTTGGCTTTTAACGAGAACCAAGGGTCTCAATTTAGAGTTTTTGCTGATTTTTCGAATCTATTTAAGCTCGGATTATCTTCTTTGGGGTAAAATGCTGGAGATAATTAGAGGAATGAGATGCTTGGATCTTGTAATCCGTGTATACTTTTTCATTATGTAATAGGTCATCATTCTTACATAATAATATTATTTTGCGGCTAAACTCAATAGAGAGTTAGAGACTAGACGAGTCCGCAGGAGAAATTTGGTATAGTACACAAAATAAATGCATGTGCAAACACAGGTCCCCAGTGCCCTGTTCCCTGACTCTCATAGTCTTTATGCAAGGTATAGGCATTGCATTAACGTGTAATTCTGTATTTATTTATTTAAACTTTATGCATCAAAAGTACAAAGGCGGACTTAATGCCTTAGGCATTCTCTAACAGTCGACCAAAGGTGGTGAAGAGATAACATGACAGGTGCAAATTAATGCATGGTTGCTGTATGATTCTGTATGTATGTATGGAGCTTCTTGCCCATTCGAAACTACCTTTTGGAAGGTGCAAATAAATATAAACCTTTTTTCTCGTGAGTGAATGAATTTTCATGAACCAATTGAAATAAATGATTTAACTTTGACTTTGACTGACGCAAATCCAACACAACCAGAGAGATATCAGGCGCAGGACCAACAGCTTTCCGTGCTTTCCGAGGCACGGGGTTAACACACCACCAACTTCTGCTACTAACAATAATAATCTATACTATAATATTATAAAGCTGCAGTGTTTGTTTGTTTGTTTGTTTGAACGCGCTAATCTCTGGAACTACTGGTCCGATTTGAAAAATTCTTTCAGTGTTAGATAGATTAGTTATCGAGGAAGGCTATAGGCTATATACTATCACGCTACGACCTACGGGAGCGGAGCAGTAACCAAAGACGCGGGTGTAACCGCGGCGGACAGCTAGATCTTAATAACTTGGGATAGAGTTCTTTAACCAACTAAACCATTGTAATTATACTCCATATATCGTATATTGTATAAGTATATATCGACAAAGCCTCTAAAAAATAAATATATATTAATACTAGCTTTTGCCCGCGACTTCGTCCGCGTATATGTCGGTTATCGCGGACGCAGACGAAGTCGAATAAAAAGTAGCCTATGTCCTTTGTTGGGGTTCACACTTACCCTGTACCAAATTTCACACAAATCGGTTCAGTAGTTTAGGCGTGAAGAAAAGACAGACAGACAGACAGACAGAAAGACAGATAGACAGACAGACAGAGTTACTTTCGCATTTATAATATTAGTTAGGATTTTATAGACCTACACTGACCTTATTGGTGAGGTTCTTCAGGTCAGGTGCGGAGTACTGGTAACCGGCGTGCTTGTATGACGAGATGTATGAACGTAGATGAGGCGAAAGGAGTATGTAAGGATCGTAGCAGGTGGCGTTCTGTGGTTTCTGCCTACCCCCATGGGAAAAAGGCGTGAGTTTATGTATGTATGTATGTATGTAGTATTTTATTCACCTCATTCTGGAATAATGGCAATGTAAATAATAAAGCTATATCACAAACGTCAAGTTACGGTTAACCTGCCAGAGTTATTAAGCATGAATTCTCTGGCAGGCGTATTGCTATTAATATTTACGTAGGCGCTGATGAGACAAGTTTCTGTTGAGATATTAAACCAACGACACTGTTGGGTTGGGAATAATCTGTTCTTACATTAAACATTATAGTTACTTTAGAACTTTGTAAAATTGTTTTCATTATTTAGGTAACCGACATTGCTTTCTAAATTGCGAAAGTCAAGTGGCAATGGGCACATGGCTCGTAGAGTAGACGGCCGTTGAGGTCGTGATGCTCTCGAGTGGCGACCACGTACCGGAAGGCGCAGTGTGATGACGGTCGCGGGAAACCGCTGGGTGCGGGTAGCGCAGGACCAGTCAATGTGGCTATCTTTAGGGAAGGCCTATGTCCAGCAGTGGACATCTTTCAGCTGATATGATGGTAAATTATTTCGTGAATTTCAGCAGAATCTTCTTGAATAAACACGGTTACTTTTAGGTCGTTCTTGAACCGCAAGCCATAAACTCGATCATCAAACTCGAAAAGATTGGGACCATTTTTTTTTAAAAATAACAATAAAAAAAATCGTCAAAGTGTACTGAACAGCTGTTTTTTTTTTTATTGTTATTTTTGAAAAAAAATGGTCCCAATCGTTTCGAGTTTCATGATCGAGTTTATGGTTTTCGGTTTAAGAACGACCTAAAAGTAACCGTGTATAAGAAATGTAAACTTTTGATGGCATTTGATGGTACTTAGCAATGTATCATCCAGATAGCGAAGTTTAACGATCATTATTATGTACAGTAGCGGTCATAAGTGCAGTAGCATGCTAAGGTTTGAATTGCTGTGAACACGGGGTACAGGCCATACCTACATCTGTGAGTATAAGTGATATTGTATTCAAAGTTAAAGTCAAATCATTTATTTAATTAGGCCATTATAAGGCATTTTAAACGTAATAACACAGTACCTACGTACAACTTAAAAATTCGCACACGACGTCGAAAGGTCATAAGTTTAACCAAAGTGTCAATCGATTTGCTTTGTAGATTGCTACTCCACTTATGACCGCTACTGTACCTAATTACTTAGGTACAGTTACCGGCACGTAAGTTGGCAAGAGTTTTTGTAGTGGGGGAAGTTTGCGCACGCACAATTTTATACATTTTTATATGCGCGAACTTCCCCCACTACGAAAATCTCTTGCCAAGTTACGTGCCGGTAACTGTACAATTTAGACGCTATTACCAACAACTAAAGTTCGAATTGACTTTCTTATTTATCTGCATCGTTGTTAAACTTGTATCTACTTCGCTCAAACTGTCAAATATTGAGCAGTCAACTAGATGATAAGATTTTTGATCGTAAACAACAGTCGGGAAATTAATATCGATGAAATAGACATCTGAAGACTCCGGGACATATCTATTATCGCTAAATGTGTTGCTAAGCGCAAAACTCAAGAACGGCTTGGCAAATCCATATAAATGCAGTAGGAATACTTATCGCCAATCCGCTTCACATCTTTGCGTAACTTCTATTTGAATCTAGCATCTATTTTGCCTTGAATTTTGGCACAAATAACTATGGATTATAGCAATTAATATATCAAAGTGTAGTATGGTAACTGCGGTGTCGCGTCTGTGGCGGCTGTGGTCTGCGGTGTGAGGCTGTAATGCCAGTTATGCTCATATTAACGACCAACCAATTAGTGACGATAATTAGCTTATTCTGTTAATTATTTTACGATAATACTTGTTGTTTTTATTGTGATATAAGTAGCAGTAGTTAGCGTGAAAGCTTTAACATGTTAGGAACGTTAGGTACTTTACATGGAAATGCATTTTGTAATTAGTTTTGTTTGTATTGTACCATTCGTAAGAACGTATTGTCGAGAAAATGCTCTACTGTATATTAATCTAAGCTGAACTTGCCTCTCTGAAACTTAAATCTACCTTAAGCAACTATTTTGTGCTACCTTTTGCAATGAATTCATACGGTAACGGACACAGCAACCAAAAAACAAAAACAATTATTAGAAAAATGATTACCAGGAAACCACAATAAATTACAAATAAATAAAAACAATTGACGTAACGCCACGCCAACTCCGAAGTCAAAACAACCAGTGACGTATGTTTGACGTCGACTCTCCAACTCTTTTGTTCACAATTCTAACATAACAATGGGTAAGCAGAGTCTCAAATGGGGTAAAGGATTAGCCGGAATCACAAAGCTTTTGTTTTAACACAAAAGGTGAGATTTACAATGACAGTGAAGTTTAGTAAGTCGGTCAATGTGTCGTGTTGTGTCGGAGCGTAAGACCATTGTGTTTTGTTTTATTCTTTTAAGGAATGAAAAGTTTTGTTATAAAAGTTTGTAACGTTTTTGGTCTAGTTGTTGAGAGTATATAATAGCTGGAAGTTGTCAGACTTTTAGGTTCAGTACCTACTTTGCATTTTTTAATTAGTACGGTATTGAAAAAATTTTGTTCTAAAAAATAATCGATAATTGAATAGACTCTATTCAATTTATGTTGACTTAACTCTAAAATTTTAAATTTATATGGTTTCGAGGAACTTATGGTACGACAATAAGTATATGTTTATAGAAATAATCTATACGTATAAAATACTTTGTCCTGAATGACTGATGGATCAACGCAAAGCCCAAACCGCTGATCGTAGAGACGTGGAACATGGATGGTGTGTTCTTTGTATGATGTAGGCATCCGAAAAGAACGGATTTCCCACAGTTAGTTTGTAAAGATTGTCTGGAGGAGGCATAACGCCTTTTCTTTACGTGATTATTTCTGCCACTTAGGTAACTCCTGCAAGCTGTTTTAAGAAACTTCGTTCCAATAAAAACTGTAAGGCACTCTTCTATTGTAACTCTCTTTAACATAAGAACCACAGAGTAAAAATTACTAAAATGTTTGCTAACATAAGTCGCATTCACAATTTAGCTCAGCAACCGTTTGACAAACAAATTAATAGCATATCTACGTTGTATGGGCAGTTGAACTGTGCAATAAACTCCGGCCCGTGTTTGTGGTCTCACTGGAAATTCCCTCGCAAACTCATCTGTGAAGTGTAGCATTTGAGTTACCAGGGCAACGGGCGATGTAAGTTGTAAGCGATGTGGTAGATAACAAACATTGATTGCTTATTTGAATATTTTTTTATCCATAAATAAACTAATTAAAAAAATATTTTTAAAAACAAGCTTTTATCTCAAATTATCACAATATTGAGTTTCTAGAGTATTCTAGAGCCTGTCACCTACTCTAAAGGAATAATTCTTAGACCATTCTTCTTATTACCATTATTCTTATTAAAATAAACGTTACCCCATGGTAACGTTTATTTTAATTCATTTTATACAGGAATTTTGTATGTGCTCCATTAACATCAGTTCAGTACTATACTTCGCAGCCTGCTTTACGAGAAGCAGAACCAATCAGATACTCGGTTGAAAATAAAATATTTAGGCTCTTCAAGTCTGTGCAAATGGATAGATGAGAGCAAAATAATTATTCGGCCCTCCTATTCATTATATTCGTTTTTATAAATCTAGATATTATTATTCACTATCATAATACCTATACATACATATAAACTACTCAAAACGAAATATGCCCCACCACGTTTTTAGGGTGAAATTAAAAAGTATTAATGTTTATCATATTTTTTATGGACGTGTTCAGGCTAGGGATTAAGAAAGTGTTTAAACGTAATCAATAATCAAAGATCTTGTAGGTTACTTTCAATATTCCACTGTCAAACGTGCAATGGATGAGGCCAGCAGCCGTTCTTTTTTTATTTTTTTTTCCTTTTGATTTCCGCTACCGCTTGTCACCTCAACCACGCTTCTAGATCGACAACTCGTAGAACCCGAGTCCTCTTCGTTAATTAGACTCCTGTGTAAATTTGTACAGTCGATTCCACTTAATAATTACTGACAGTTTTTTTTCTAAATAAAAAAAGAACGTTGATTTTTATCAAGTCTTGAATTTGTTAGCTTTTTAGTGAAAATTGTGGGCTTCTGTTATTTTATGCTTGGAAAGGAATGGGGAGGGAAATTTAGTACCTATATCTAAATATCATAACATTCTTTACTATCTACTTAACATCTTTTTCTTTCTTCTTTTTTCTTTTTTATTACTTTTTAATAGGTAGGTAGGTGTTATTAAATTCACTGCATGACGTGCAGGTGCGGAGTACTCGTAACCGGCGTGCTTGTATGACGAGATGTATGAACGTAGATGAGGCGAAAGGAGTATGTAAGGATCATAGCAGGTGGCGTTCTGTGGTTTCTTCCTACCCCCATGGGAAAAAGGCGTGAGTTTATGTATGTATGTATGTGCATGAAGTTTTAAAAAAAAAAAAAATATCTATATTCTGTGGAAAATGCCGTTGGTTACATATTTAACCATCTTCTGTAATTATTTAAATACTATGTAATATGTAACTGTTTATTTTCCCAAATAAATAAAATAAATTAAATAACATCATACCTGTAATTCCCCGAAGGGTTAGGTAGAGGTGTACCCATTAGTACATTCATATTTCTCTAGTTATAAGTCCCATGTAATACAGGGCGAGCCTATTGCCATCAGCCGGCACAAATCTAGGCTCCGAGCCTGCTACTGAGAAAATAATGATAGAAAAACCCAATAACAGTTTACCCGACCTGGGAATCGAACCCAAGATCTCATGCTTAGCAGTCGCGCTTTGCGACCACTAAACCAACGAGGTAGTACCGTACTACTATTACAATTTTTAAATGCGATTTAGATGGTGAATTTGGCACGAAGATAGATTATAGACTGGAATAGCATATATAGGTTATTTTTCCAGGAAAAAATTACGGTTCCCATGGTATAACATATCAACTTTGACGCAGATGAAGTCGCGGGCAGAAGCTATATAGTAATTAGGAATAAAATACTGCAGGCTATTACTAATTAATATCAACCATAACAGCAAAACAAACATTATCTCATTCCAATTTCATTAGCAAAACTATACCACAACATAAATTACGTAATTATTTTACAGAACAGTTTTAAAGTGTGAAATAATTGTGTTAATTTGTTGGCAACTGAAATAAACTAGGCATTAAAACCATCACACTAATTACTTGCGCTCCTATTTTTTTTTGTTTATAAAATGGAAAATATAAGTACTGGAGAGCAAATTATTAATAGAAGAAGTGTTCGTAATTAAAAATGAAGTGAGTTTTAAGTATTTATATTTTTAATGTTTTTAAAGGCAATTTTTTAAATCGTTCTTTTTAATGGAGGGATAAATATGGCGATTTGACAGCTTTTGTACTGAAAATATGACAAACTGTCATATTTATTCTTTGGATAAAAACATGTGTTTAATTTTAAAGTTGATTAATCCATAATAATATTATAAAATACGAAAGTAACTCTGTCTGTCAGCCTGTCAGTCTGTCTGTTATTGCTTTAACGACTAAACCACTGAACCGATTTAGATAAAATTTGGTAGGGGATAAGTTTGAAAAACCCTAACAAAGGACATACGCTACTTTTTATTCAACTTCGTGAACTGAACCGATTTTAATGACATTTATTTTAACTAGCTTTGCCCGCGACTTCGTCCGCTTATATGTCAGTTATCGCGGATGCAGATGAAGTCGCGGATCAAAAAGTATCCTACATCCTTCCTCGCGGTTCAACCTTACTACATACCAAATTTCATCAAAATCGGTTCGGTTATCGGTTTAGACGTGAAAGCATAACAGACAGAAAGACAGACAGAATTATTTTCGCATTTATAATATTAGTTTTAGAGCTATTACGCACTGTCGACTAGTCGCCGTCGACTTGCACTCGTTTGTGCATCACCACTGAGCGGCGAGTCGTCGAGTCGCTCGAGCGACCGGCGACCAAGTGCGTAAACACCTATTTGAACTAATGAAAGTCAATAAGTGGACAGTGCGTAATGGCTCTTATTCTCGAATCTTTTTCAATATCCCAACGTGTAAGTCTATAACACAAATATAACAATCTTCTAAGAAACTAAGCTATAATATCTCCCAACATTACATAATATAACCTATTATCTTCTGAATCCCCGAACGCTTCTAAGTACGCGACCAGCGCGGCGCGCGTCAAAGATTCTGGGTTGTACGACTTGGCCGGTAACCAAGTGAATGTTCAGCGATATATATTGTGCTAAAACAATGCCTCAGGTATATATGAAATACTTGTGTCTTTACTGTAGTTTCGGTATGTTAGTAATTGAATGTTTGGTGGTTGAAATATAGTGTAGGAAATGTAGTGTATAGTGTAGGAAATCATTTTGGGTTACTGGCATGTCCCTGGAAGTATTTGGTATTACAGTTATTTCTGTAAGTAGGGGGGGGATATTTTTAATCTTTGATTTGTGAGTTTCCTAATTATCTCCCATTCTACAAATATAATAAAATACTGTCTATGAACTAAATATCAATCACATTTCAAATAAAAAAACTGTTTTTTGTCCTCATATAGGGGACGCGTTTATGTTTTGACTTTGTCTTATCTATTATTATAGTAGAAACAATAAGAATGTACACTGTGTGTTTTCAATTTATTCATTTTTTTTAATACGGGACATACGATGAAATATGAAAATAAAAATCTGCTGATCCACACAAAACTACACAGTACACTACAATACGATCAAATTGTACGGGACAGCTGATTTTTTTTTCATGTTTCTTACTATGTCCAGTAATAAAAGTTGTTCATGTTCATGAGTAGGTACTTCCACCCCATTGAAGATTTTAAAAGTCATGATTTTAGTTTTAGTCAAGTCAAGATTTTAAATTATTATTAAAAGTCACCCATTCTATATAATTTCGCTAGGGCTTAGATAAACTTACATTCAAGTTTGAGTCTTATTCCGTTGTCTTTTAACTACTTATGTTTTCCAGATTACCACACAACAAAGTAAATAACTCAAAGTACCTACCAATCACCTCTCTTTATATACTTTTATACACTCCGTAACCACAAAATAATCCCCTTCTTATTCGCTCAAGCAAGTTTCAATCTAACGTCGGACAAAATCCGACAAAGACCTGCCGAGATACTTTTGTCGGATAAAATGCATGTCGTCGCCCGGTGCAATACCGACCCGGGTGTCTCGTAAAACCGGATGAATCCGGCTTTCACGGGTAGTAACCGGAGCTGTGGGATCACTGGTGTCTTTGATCAGTCTATATTTTTGGTTAGGTGAGGTGGAAATGGTGTGTATGGATCAAGAAAATGGATCTTGGATGGTATAAAGATGATAGGGAGATGAGGTCAAGAGGTTATTTAGGGGATTGGTAATTAGTGGCCGATAGGTACTTACCTATATACACATGATTGTACTCATGATAACAAACAACTTTCTCAAAGAAAGTTTTTTTTAGAGTTTCGTACCTCAGTCGACAAAAACGGAATCTTTATAGGATCACTTTATTGTCCGTCTGTCTGTCTGTACGTCTGTCAAGACTGTTTTTCTGAGGAACGCGTAGAGGTATCAAACTGAAATTAATATCAAATACTCAGGTCTGCTTCCCCTTGGAGCAGTGAAAAAATTAAACTTCCACGCAATGTGTATAAGGTCGTTTATGGCGCATAATTATATTGATGCTCGCTAGGGAATCAATACCTTTATGGGACTCTCCCTTAACCTAGAATCATGGAATTTGACAAGAAGAATTGCCATGTAGCACAAGTAAAGGAATAAATCCGAAAACCATTTTGTAGTTACATCACAAATTCATAACTTTTTGCGAAAAACTTATTTTTTTGTATGTTGTTCAATTCTATTTTTTCTTCTTGTATAAATGACGTTTAAAAGTGCCTTATAATGTCTTAATTGAAATAAACGATTTGACTTTGACTTTGTATTGTGGTATGGAAGCCTTCACACTTGGCCGTTTTTTTAATTTGCAAAGCGCATAACCTCAATCAAAGCATTTATAGCACTTGTATATTTATAACTTAGTATAAGATATAAGATTTTAATGTATAACTGTTTATTTTCCCGAATAAATAAAATAAAATGAAATAAAGTGTGAGGCAACGTATTCATGAAAATATGAAAATCACTAAAAATACTATAGCCTATATTCTCGTACCAAAGGTCATTGAAAAGCCCTCCCTAAAATGAAGTAACTATACGCACTCCATATTTGACCAACTCAACCCCAAATGGCCGTCACCCTCTAAAAGTTAATGAAAGCCGATATATCCGGTTATAACCAGTAAATGGTCGTGTAATGGCGGCTTCGGGAGATCATTATGTGACCTCCCGTGTACATAATGTTAATAAATTGCCTGCAGCTTGGATAAATATGCAGTACAGTTTATATTAAAGTTATTATGAAAGTTATAGCGGTCAGCTTGGCCGGTGGCCAGGTTGACGTGGATTTTTTAAAGCGGTGGTGATAGGGTTATAAATTTTACAAGCGTGCCTTTTTTTGGTATTTTCGGAGTGAATTTATTTCAATGTTCCGTGTATGGACTGCGAGTTTTTTATACTAGTGGTCTGGAAGTAACTACTATTTATGTGGTAGGGTTTTATTCAATAAGGACACATCACAATTATAGCCGCTAAGTACGCATACTAATTAATGTTACAATTCTGTCTGTAGACTATTTATTTACTTTCTCTGTAATTTGTAGCAAGAAATAAATAAATTATTATTAAGTATCTCCTATTTATTAAATAATTATACATTCAATTCCTTTATTCATTAAATATACATAAACCTAAATTACATTTTTAAATATTAATATCAATATACAAACATTTAAAAATATAAAAAATAGTAACCCACCGGTGCGGTGGCGGAAACAGGGTTTATTATTATTCACATTTATTTATTTTATTAAATATACAATTACATTTTTAAATATTTATATAAAACAATAAAAACATTTAAAATTATAAAAAAAATATTATCATTATTATTATACTGCCCAGCAAACTAAGTAAGTTTAAGCAATTTTTTTTGCTGGGAAACGACTTTTTTTGTTGTTGTGGAAATTACGTTTATCTACTGTTTGTAGTAACATTGCGCAATTTATACTTTCGGGTGTATCCAACAGTATAGGGCTAGTGACAGGTTTTCAAAATGGTGTCAAAAAGTTGGAACTTTAACCATAATATATATTCGTAACTCTAAGGTTTCCAGGTATAGAATGTATTTTTTTCTTATTTTTTTTATTGCTATTTTGTTTTTATTGTTTTTGTGTACACATATATGGTCTGTGTCAATAAACATTTTTTCTTCCTTTTCTTTCTTTGTATCTCGTATAAAACAAAAAAAATAATTATCGCTATAATGGGAAAAATATGTTAATTTCGGCTATGTTAGGCGCTCCACCCACTGCCCCGCGCCCCGTCGCGTAGCGCGGGATGGCAGATTTTACCGTTGTATGCAAGTATCTCAATTTATATAGAAATCACGCCTAGCACAACACACTGCCGACGCGGAAAAGCGCGGGAAGGCGCCCCGCGCGCAGATTCTGCCAATCTGCGCGGGAGCGCGGGGCGTGCCGCGGGATATGACACACCGGCTCCGCAGCCCCGGGCGTGATTTTATACTGCAAAGACGTTTGCGCGATGGATTTCGACGTAGACAAATTTATTTAGCGCGAGGCCGTCGTAATCTGCTTCACCGCGCGGGGGAGCAGATTTCACCGCTAAGTAAGGCAGATCTGCGCCTCCGTCGCCGCGCGCGTTATCTGTCGCTCTGCTCACCGCGGCGGGACGCATCTTCAGTGGGTGGAGCGCCTTAGGCGTCTTTTTAGATTCGTTATAATAATATGCTAACATCGTGGAGAACTTTAATATTGCGACGTATGTAGTTCGCATGTCGTGCGACAGATGCCGCTACAATCTCACCAAAAAAAAATCTTTTAAATTATTATGAGCCGCTTAAGTTATTGTAAGATTAACGTTAATCGACGTCTGTAAGTGCGGTCGTAACACTTTTATGATTAACGTAGCTTAATTTAATGGCTTTATCAGTAAGCGACTGCCTACAGACAAGTTTTATTTTGAACCGTGAATTTAAAATGTAAAGTAATTAATGATATAAGACGTAGTAATAAAATTTTAGGGTCTACGTTATTTTAATATTACTTTGTCATTTCTGTTGTTGGATTTTGAACTCTCAGCGCTGAGCCGATCGTTGAAAATCCAACAGTACGGAAGGCCCTAAGCTTCTGCCCATGACTTCGTCCGCGTGGATTTTTTACCCGGGTTGGGTTACGTCTTTGGTTACTGCTTTTCTCCTGTGGGTCGTAGCGTGATGCTATATAGGTAGCCTATACTATTCCAGAATTTGGCTGTCATACCTATACAAAAGATTTTTTCCAATTTGACAGTTCCAGAGATTACTGCGATTATGTTTTTTTTTTGTATAATCATCTTAACATCACGCCTGTAATCCCTGAAGGGTTAGGCAGAGGTGTACCCATTAGTACACTCACATTCGTCAGTTATGTTTGAGTTCCATGTGCCATCAACCGGGCACAAATCTAGATTCCGAGACTGCTACTGAGAAAATCCTGATGGAAAAACCCAATCACACTTTTCCCGACTTGGGAATCGAACCCAAGACCTCATGCCCAGCAGTCGCGCCGTGCGACCACTAGACCAACGAGGCAGTCGTTGTATTTTTTCTCGTTAAAATAAGCCGATTTGTAAATAAGCCTTTGAAGTAAAACCTTGCATCCGGTGGCGTGAAGCTGTAAACAAATTATATTGAAGGACTTTGAAGTTTAGTAGAAAAAAAGGATGGAAAATTATATTTACTCTATATCTGGTTTACCTCATTGGTGGTAAAAGGATGGGTGACATACGCAGTGCAGAATAAAAATAAAAGAAAGTGAGAGTATAAAAGAAACATAGAAAAACAAAAAGGAAGAAAATAAAAAATAATGAAATAAAGAAAAAAAAGAATATTGTCACACAGTCTTTGGGTACATCGGTACCTACTCGAAACATTATTCACCGTGACTTTTTAGTCGTCTTACAAAGGCAGCCCAGTTCATGTATCCATTGACTAGTAAACGTTCATAATAAAAAAAATAGGTATTTATGAGATTTGAATAAATTAAAATTAAAAATATTATTCATTATTATGACGCAAGGCGTAGTTTTAGAAACACCCTGTAGCGAGTCTCGTTGAAAAAGGAGGTGGAATGATCTGCTCGACTCGTGCGCTAGGTAGGTATACTCTACAGTTTGATACGTAAACATTTTTAACCGGGCGTTTCATTTTTAATGTAAAAAAAAAAATAATGAAAAAAATAATAATAATCGCGCCTAGAGGTATTTTATGTCGGATACATTGAGTGGACCACTTTTGTAAGACGACTAAAAAGTCAAGGTGTATAAAAGTAACTAGCTGCTGCCCGCGACTTCGTCTGCGTGAACCCAGGTGACTGTCCACGTGTTCCAGATCTTCAAATTTATTATCTCAGCAAAAAATGCTCATCAGGTGGAACAATTTTTGCTATGGTGCCTTTTTTGTATCTCTCATAGTTTAGCTGGTCTGTTGCGGTTCTGCATCAGGTGTTCAAGTTTCCAAGATAAATTATAGCCTATATGTTGCCCAGACTGAATACCTATACAACAAAAAAAAAATATATTCAAATCCGTCCAGTACTTTTTGAGTTTAACCCGGACATATATTTGACTTTCCTACCATTTTATTATATGTATATATAGATTGCAAGTTAGCTGTCTGTATATCAAATGGCGTGTTCCACTGTACAATAAAAAGTTAGCATTATTTTATACCAAAATACTTAACACACAGACTTCGTTCACCTGTACAGTAATAAATTATTCATTTCCTAATATCTACAAGAACCTTCGTTTAACAACACAAATTGCCGACAAAAGCCCACATAACAACATAAACTGTAGTTAACAGAACACGTCGGAAAATGAACATTACTTATAATTTACTGAAACATACAAATTACATTAAACCATCGTTCACGTGTGTGAGAAAGTTGCTTAACTTACTTTGCTGTATTGTTTAACTTTCCAGTCAAGTACATAGGTATTACATACACTATACTGGGCGTTAGTGACAGGTTGGCAAAAACTGAAACTGTAGTTTCAGACCACGATTTGTGATTGAAAATCATTGGAATTTTTCTCCGGAAAATTCTCAAAATTAAAAGAAAACCAAACGAAACTTTAAAAACTATTTAAAGTTTCGTTCGGTACAGCTCTAGCAGAGGACATCACACCGATGCGGCGACGCCGGGCGGCGCGTGTTATTTGTGCCTAAACCTACATAGCTTAAATGTAGGTACCTAGAATTATTTTTGTTGTGTTTACATTGCCGAGTTAAGTTTTTATTGTTTTTTTCATTAAATTTATGTTAGAGGCCTGGATTTGGTACTTACATATCAATATATCACGAATCAAGTGAAAAATCGGTCGAAAATTTTGAGAATTTTCCGGAGAAAAATTCCAACGATTTTCAATCACAAATCGTGGTCTGAAACTACAGTTTCAGTTTTTGCCAACCTGTCACTAACGCCCAGTATATACATATACGAGTATATACACATATTTTGTTATGTGTTATTTTTTTTATTAACAGACTTTGAATGAACTAGAATTGTTGCTGAAGAAACAATATTCCTTAGGTACCAGTTACTATGGTCAAGTTTGATGGCTAGTTTTTTTTTTTAACATAACATCACGCCCGTAATCCCCGAAGGGTGAGGCAGTGGTGTACCCATTAGTACACCTACATTTCGCCAGTTATGTTTAAGTCTCATGTAATAGGGGGCGAGCCTACAAATCCAGACTCCGAGGCTGCTACTGAGAAATTCTTGATGGAATAAGCCAATATCAATTTGGCCCACCTGAGAATCAAACCCAAGGCCTCATGCTCAGCAGTCGCGCTTTGCGACCACTAGATCACCAATGGTCTGGATGACGCTGTCTCAATCTTCTATACTATATATACTATATAATATTATAAAGCTGCAGTGTTTGTTTGTTTGTTTGTTTGTTTGTTTGAACACGCTAATCTCTGGAACTACTGGTCCGATTGAAAAATTCTTTCAGTGTTAGATAGATTAGTTATCGAGGAAGGCTATAGGCTATATACCATCACGCTACGACCTACGGGAGCGGAGCAGTAACCAAAGACGCGGGTGTAACCGCGGCGGACAGCTAGTGTACTTATATACAACATGCAGGTCTTTCTAATGAAAAATACAGTCCAATAAAAAAAAATCGTTTTAAATCGCCATCTTTGAAAACAAGATAAAAAGAAACTTACGCTACATTGTTTGTTCCCAAGAATATTGAATTGTTCGTCTTTTCCGCCTGCCGAATACTTATTGTTTTCATTACGACTCGGGAATGGCGGAAAACATATTTATTTGACGTTATTTTTCACTTACCAAACGAAAATAACGTTTTGAAATGGTGTCAAAGTTGATTGTTATTTGACTTTATTGGTTGTAACTGTTCTTGTTAGTCTATACAAATGAATAACATCGAATTGTCTGTTTGTAAAGTTAAAATAACAGCTTTTAAATACATACGAATGTTTACATGGTACTTATAAAAAAAAGTTTTTATTTTATTTTTTGTCTGTCTGTCTGTTTTTTCCGACTAATCTCCAAAACGCCTGGACCGATTTTGATGGGACGTTCACTATCAGATAGCTAATGTTCTAAGGAGTTTATTTTAGAAAAATGTGTAATTAGGAAGACGAAATAAAACCGCGGACGAAGTCGCGGGAAGATACTGATTCATGAATAATGCATTTTTTGTAGGTGGTAAAAATCATCCCTTCCGCCCTGGGTGGGGCGGAAGCGATTGTCAGACTTTTACTGACTAAAAAACCACTCTGTTCCTTCTGTTACCCTTTACGTTCCGGGGCCACGGTATCCTGTTAAGACGTCCCGCAACCCCGGCAATGAATAATGCCTTCAAATTAAATAAATATTTTGTACGAAACGAGTATTTTCAATTCAAAGGTTGATCGAATTTACGTTACGTTTACTCAGGGCGTTCGTGCTTTGCCTCCTGATTACCTACTAATAAAATCAATTTTGCCTCGATGGTCTATAATAATAGACTGCACTAGGTCTATATATCCAGCAGTAGGTCAATATAATATAAATAACCAGAAGTTTCCCAGATATGGACCAGAACAAAAAAAAAATCGCAATCATTAGAAGAACGTTGTGACTTTACTGCGTCGTTGGTCTAGTGGTCGCAAAGCGCGACTGCTGAGCGTGAGGTCTTGGGTTCGATTCCCAGGTCGGGCGAAATTTTATTGGGTTTTTTTATCACGAATTTCTCACTTGCAGCCTGTGTCTGGATTTGTGCCCGGTTGATGGCAATAGCCCCCTATTACATGGGACTTAAACATAATTGGCGTAATGTGGGTGTACTAATGGGTACACCTCTGTCTCACCCTTCGGGGATTACAGGCTTGATGTTATGTAATTTTCACTATTATACTTTGGTCTATCAAATAAATTTTATTATTCAATTATCTACCTAAATATTCTATCATAAAGGTATATTTTTAGAACTCAAATCACTTCAATCAATGGTGTGTCATTAGGGGATGGTGGGAACTCACTCATATGTCGAAATCAATAATGGCGGTAACAAGTAATGGGCTGAGAGCCCAGAGTCGCCAGATTTACGTCAATTTAACATGGCTGAAATTGTGAGAATTGATAGAGGAGTACGTAATTAAAAAGGTATGCGTATTCGCTATCTGTAATGCTGGGCAATTTTAAAGCCATCAGGTATACAAAAGGTACTCACCTCACGTTCAAGTGTTATGGCTGATTTTTTTGTATTCCGTTCTACAAGACATTGTTAAAATCCAACATTATGTACACTAAACGTTCAATAGTCCATCAGCACCATAAAGGCTACTTTAGCTCGAATATACAAGCGCGACACAGTCAATGAGGGTGCGTGTGCGTGTATGAGTGATGTCTCAACATTCCACAGATAACACACACTAATAAACTGTCGCCACACTACGCGAAATAGCATGATATTTCTGTTGCATTTAGAATACGCGTCTGTTCTTACCATAGCATTGCTAAAATTCGCATCAATCTAATATGTGTTGGTAGCTGTTTAGGCTAAGCAACAGCTTCACGATCAATAAGGTCTGAGTTCGTATCTTAATTACTTCTTGGCTGTTTTTTTGTTTCTTTGAAACCATAATAATGAAAAGTAAAAACTTGTTAGGTTTATGCTTATTAATAATGAATCATGCTTATTATTTATTTTTATACGAAGAAAATGTTAGTTATTGTATTAAGTTTTAACTATTTATGTGATTTTTAATTTACTTTTTTGGTGTTGGAAGGTGGAAATAAAAAAGTCGTGCTTAATAATAACAATAAAGGTTTATTCGTTTTATTTATTTATTTAATTAACTGACAAGAATTGTGACGTTACATTCCTACTTAGATAAAAGAAATTCACTTGTAACCGTTCATAAGATTTTTTGTGTTTACCCACGTCATATCAATATAACAAGAAAAGAATATTCTAATAACACAAATATGATTGTTAATACCCACTTATTATAGGTAATCGATATTTAGCAGTTTATTGAAAACAAATATAATTATTTCTTTATATTGATTTAGACCCTTTTTAACTTTACGAAATGTGTGAACAAAGCGAACAAGATAAAGAATATTATGCTTATCAAGTAAAAACTTACAAAAAGTCATAGTCTGGATGAGATTCGATCTCACGACTCCTCGATTCAAGCACCTATCTGCAGGCGTTTAGCCGATAGGCCAACTTGACTTATATTATAATGTTGAAATTATGAACTACAAGCATTTGTCGACGGCAATGATGATACATGTGACTGTTCTCGAAAATAGAAGGTCGTAAGTCAAACTTAACTTGAAGCGAATGTTTTTTGAGAATGTCTATCCACTTATGGACGCCACTGTACATTACTTACTTTCAAAAGTGCAATGGCCTAATTGAAAAAAAAAAATATTTCACTTTTACTTTTCTGTAGGCATAATAAACAATTACCTACTATAAAAACGAGTCCTCATACTTGTACGTGAGTACAATAACTCCTAAAACTAAAAAACCCACCATTAAAGTTCAACACCTATATCTTTTAATAAATAAGAAAAATTTTTACCAAAGAAAACAAGGGACAGACATGAGCAATGAGATTTTTAGTGTATTTAAACAATGAAAGCCATTTTCCTTTAAGTACACGGACGGCTCGGTCGCGATATCTCCGAGGAAAAAAGAAAAAAATATGAGGCCCGAAAAAGATAGAGGAATATCTATGCACAAAATTTCAGCTATGCGAAAATGAAGTAGGTTGAGTGACTCTGGGTCTTGGATCATTATAGTAAAGCTCTTTGTGAAAGAATTCCTCGGGAAAATTCCGAGAACTATAATGATGTGTGATAACAAGGAGTGTTCTGTTTCTGCTTGAAGGGTGTAGATGTGTGTGATAAGCAAAAAATCTTTTACGATTATATGTAGATATATATTTTTTTAAGTACTTAAGTAGGAAATCACCACAGTAAGCGGGCAAGTACCAATATTGTGACTTTTTCAATTCATATGTGTACTTTCTAAAAGTTTATTTTGGACATCAACATCGGTGAAAGGAAAAACATCGTGAGGAAACCTGAACCAAAACTTGCGACTCAATTTGGGAAAATCGCTGTCAAATGGAATGGCATAAATTGATGCGTTATATTGACGTATTTGAAGAACAGTTCAGTTTAGGTCCTAAATTGGTTCGCGATAAGAGTTCATGGTAGGACCCCTAGACTTATACCAGCCCCTATTACTGTCCCACTTAAATCATGTCAGAGGCCCTTGAAGCGGTTTAGAAAGTTTATAAAGGAGTAGAAGAAGACCACAGTGGTATTGTGAATGATCATTTTCGACATTATACTATCGATGTATATAGGCTAAGTTATAAGTACCCCTAAAATTGTATGACTAATGAATCAAGGAGGTCTTTAACTTCCACATAGCAGAAGCTAAAACATAAACATTACGCCTGTAATCCCCAAAGGGTTAGGCAGAGGTGTACCCATTAGTACACCCATACTTCGCCAGTTATGTTTAAGTCCCAAGTAAAAGGTGGCGAGGATATTGCCATCAACCGGATACAAATCCAGACTACGAGGCTGCTGCTGAGAAATTCCTAATGGAAAAACCCAATAACATTTTGCCCGACCTGGGAATCGGACCCAATGCTCTGCATCTCTCCAGTTTGTACTTATTTCTATACTTACGCTTATAAACGCTGCAGAATTCTTGAAGAGTATTTGAGTGTGTTTAATTATATTAATCCATCTATTAGCAAAATGGCTAAGCGATAGCCAATGTAACCACCTTTATGAGACGTCTTCTAGTCTCCTAATAAGTAATTTTGAATTCTGTAGATGAGTTACAAGAACCTATTTTACTCCAGTAAGAGCGCCGCAGTGCGATCGTCAATTGTTTTTCACCAAGGATGATGATTTCTTTTTGATCAGCCGAGATTCAGAAATGAGGCTAGCGTTTTGACATGCCTTGAATAGTTAATTGACGCTTCTTTTCGTTTCTGAATCTAAGCCTCAAAGGAGTTCAATTAAAACAGCACACATTACAGATTTTCATTTATTTCAGTGATTACTGATTACATAATTAATAATAACATACGATACCTTACAGCTATTGATTCTAAAAAAATCATTTCCAATATCACCCTTAACTATTTAATAACGGATAAATCCATTAATAAAAATTACAGTTTATTACTTCTTAAATTTAATAAATTAAATGAAGGTAATCAAGTGAAACATTTCAAAGTTTTAACGACTAACACAGTCGGTGTTAAAAATTTTATTATGACAGTTGATAGCGTGATAGTCAGGGCGTGTGCCCGTGAAAATCTTTGGTACAATAACACAGTAATAACAAGAAAATAAAATTATTACAAAAAACATAAAATAATTAAAAGAGTACTTCCTTGAAAATTCGCCGACACGCTAAAATAGAAATCGATGACAGAATTTGCCACTACATTTATATAAGTTCCCTTATAATCCTCTAAATTTAATTTAAACCGTTTATATTATTAATCTAAGGTTAAAATCTCTGAATTGCATTTTTATTATATCGATTAACAAACAACTGTTGATTTTCTCGTTACTTAACTAACACTACCTTTACTTGCTAAAGATTCTAACTTTTTAATAACTATTTTTTATGCCTAAAGGATAGTTAAACTTATGAGTGTAGAAGGTTAATAAATTAATACCATGGGAAGCAGAAATGGCAAGTGTAGATGACAAAATAGAAAAGTACGTATAAAGAATTGACATAGGTTTCATAGACAATGACGCTGTAGAGAAAGCTGTGATGTTAGAAAACAATCCGCATGATTTTATTGTCTGTGGTGTTTGATAGTGTGAGGCGGTCGGATGACTAGCGACGAATCATCTAAATAAATTAAGAATCACTTCACAGCCCGAATGATTTTCCATACACCGTGTCTAGATATGGTAGAGGAAAGTTTTTTTTAAATTTTAAAAGAGTTTTTTTTTAAGTTTAAAGTTAGATTTAATTTTTTTTTAATCTATAATTATCTACAGTGCGTAAGTTTAATTTTTTTCTATTTTAATCAAAAATTAGGATTTAATTCAATCCGTTTAGTTGGAATGTTAGATTAGTAGCACTACACGGACTGGTTACCGCCAGAATTGTTTAGATTCAAATGGAAATTCTTCACCAAACAATTTTGGGGAACAGTCGCAGAAATCTTAGAATACGAATTTAGAAGAATTTTATATGGAAACTACGTATCGCTTTTATAAGTAATCTTTCAATGACTTAGGTAGAATGATTGTCGGGTTAATTTGGAATTACACTAAGCTAAATGTGTGCTAGATCATTTTTAAATTGTATCTTGATAGCTTGAGTTTAAATACTTAGTTTTAATCATTGATATACAAAAAACCCAAGATGCACACTCAACGTCTAAAAAACGTCCTCACAAAATGAACGCATTATGCGCTCATTTCCGACCACGATCGGTCGTAAAATTTTATTATTTCAAGTACACTGCGTTGTAATAACATCTTTAAACAATTCGCATAAGGTTGAACTTGCAATTGTAGCTTATAGAAAGAGACAGAAATAGTTTTTCGGGACACTTTCGAGCGTTACTTTTATTCGAGACTGTGCATCTTGGGTTTTTTGTATATCAATGGTTTTAATATGTCATAAGGTGTCGGGATGAAATCAATAAATGTTGAAGAGCGGAAAATAAATGATAGTATTGCTTAGTAGCGATTATATTAAGAACAGGAGATAGAAGAGAGCTAATAGCTAGAAGCAACTAGATCAATGGCACTGTGGAATGTACCGTGTTTATAAAAAAGTAACCTAACAGCTTAACAATTAAGTTTCAAACAAGATTATGTTGCATTACTCTTAAATTTACATTTTTTTTTTCATCTTCATCTACCTTTTTTTAATCGTTTAACTTTATTCATCCTACTTTCCCTTTATTGCCAATATTTTAACATTTTTCTAATCCGTGATTCAGCGAATATGTATTAAGTTGTGATTTGCGATTATCCCTATAGTTTAATATTATATTTTTTATTAAATACGAAGATTCGTGAGCTCGGAGAATCTTCACATTTAATCTTTTTTTTTTTATTTTATTCTCTAAAGTTGTGGCAAAGTCTGTCGTGAAACCAGATGAAGTGAACACTTTACCTGGTTTAATAGAATCCATCCCAAATCCATACAAACAGATGAAAAAGGAAGTTGCTTATATTCGTATGGAACTGCATGGGTTCTTTAGAACATATATTCTAAACAATTTTCAAGGTAATACTCGTCAAGTTTTATTTCAAATAAATTATATTCGGTTGTTCAACGTTCAATTAAGATTAGCTTACACTTTCCACATTACATTTTTTTTTATCTCATTCATTTAAACTTTCTCATTAATCTCTACCGATAGTATCAGGTCCAAACATTCTATTACTAGAAATACAAAATTTAACGTATTTACAACCATTTTTAAAACTTCATTTTTTTTTAACAAAAACATTCATAAGTACATCCTTGCTTCGCGCACAGTCTAAATGTACATTCTTTACATTAGAATTAAAGGGGACTAGATTCATTTGGGAACAAAAACTACATAAACAAAAATAATGAAACTAAAGTAACATTCGACGTTTGGCTCTAAATTTGGTAGTTATTCTACATCTTTATATTGTCTGGCAATGCTTTCTTCACCTTCTGCGTGTCCAATGTTGATCTCCTCGTCGGTCAGAATGTACCAGACTCCATCCCATACTCTTTAACTGAATATTTTAGAATTTTGGTGATATTTTTACTTATGTATTATTATGATTACATAATGATGCATTTTCCTTTCTCGGCCCAAGGGTTATTTTTCTTATCGGGAGCGTGTATGAGCGGGTCGTTCTTTTCATTCTCTTCCACGTACTCCCTCATCCTGTAACAAGAAAGGTTGGAGTATTAGAAACTAGCTTTGGGCCGCGACTTCGTCCGAATATTTTTTTTACGCGCGTTGAGTATTTGGTTAGTGCTTCGTAGCATGATGTTATATAGTCTATATTATTTCTCATGATATTGGCTAACGAATACAATTTTTTTTGCACCTGCCATGTTATCTCTTTTCCATCTTTGGTTGACTGGTAGAGAATGCCTAAGGCATTAAGTCCGCTTTTGTACATTTTGGTGCATAAAGTTTAAATCATCATCTGCCTAGCCTTTTCCCAACTATGTTGGGGTCGGCTTCCAGTCTAACCGGATGCAGCTGAATACCAGTATTTTACATGGAGCGACTGACCTCCACAACCCAGTAACTGGGTAATACGATACCCCTTGGTAAGACTGGTTGTCAGATTATCGTGCTTCTGACGACCCGTAACGACTGTCAAAGATCCACATATGACAGCCGGGACAACGGCTTAACGTGCTTTTAGAGGCACGGAGGAATCTCGGTGAGTCTCGGTGCATAAAGTTTAAATAAATATAATAAATATCTAATATACCAATACGACTGGCAGTTCCAGAAATTACTTATCGCGTATAAATAAACAAACAAAAAACGCGAGTTTTATTCATATAGATGAAGGAAAAGCTTGAAATATTTTCTTTGGTAATATTTTTTTATGACGATTCATGCGGTTTTGCTTTTAGGCATGTTAATGCCGCTTTTACTTTGTTTTTTTTTGGATAAAATTGTTATTCTGTGCTGATATTATTTTTATTAAGATCTGGAGGCGTATGGTTGGAAAATAAATTGATTTTGATCTTTATATGTGTTGAACTAGTGACTATTGCTTCCTACCCTTAGATTGGCCGTTAATAATAATATCAACAGCAACCACGCAGTGAAACTCGGAAAAAAATATCTACAATATTAATGGCGAAATGCAAGGGAAGCGATACATTCGCGTCATGGCGATAAATCATGGCTGACACAACAAAAGCTGACCATCGTCTAGCATCCGCCATATTAGATTTAGTAAAGCTTTAAGGATTTTGTGTGTTGTTACTTTGAAAATAATGGATTAAAAAAAATACCATCCTATTATCCTATTATCCACTGCAAGGCATATAAAGGCCTCTTCTCATGCAGAGACGGCATGAAGGCCCTAATGCTAACAAAATTAAATATTTTAATGACGTTTCTTTATACAGTTGTTAGTAAAATATACTCACAGATAGGGATTGCAATCCCGCAGCTCACTCAATCCCGCGGGATTGATATGCGGGATTGATCAATCCCGCGCGGGATCCCGCGGGATCCCGCATATTTGAAATTATTCACAGTAGTTCAACTTTTTGCCCCGTTTGTATGTAAGATAAAGTATTAATTTTTTGACCTTAAAGGGCTATAAGATCGAAAAATTAATACTTTTTCTTATTTAAAATTATGTTATAAAATCGAATTGAAACTACAGGTTTTTGTTTTAAAAAATCAAGTATTATTAATTAAACATGTCTTACATTATGCAACAAAAATTATTTGTTTTCTAACAAAATAACAATGAAATTATAATTAAGTACGAGTAATTAGTAATCAGCCTTATTAGACCTTAATTTTTAAATGTTTAGCATCAAAAGTTTTGTTTAATTTTACCTTATGGGCCTCAGCACACGGCGTACCTACCTATTTTAAACGCGCAGACGACTCGCGTTTTAATCGGTCTACGGCGCAGACAACGCGTGTTCTTGAAATTGTCTTGAAACGCGAGTCGTCGCGAGACAATAGTTTATGATGTTTGTAATTCATCATAATACTTGATTTTTTAAAACAAAAACCTGTAAGTAGTTTCAATTCGATTTTATAACATAATTTTTTTAAATAAGATAAAGTATTAATTTTTCGATCTTATATAGCCCTATAAGATCAAAAAATTAATACTTTATCTTACATACAAACGGGGCAAAAAGTTGAACTACTGTGAATAATTTCAAATATGCGGGATCCGCGGATCCGCGTTTTGAAGGTGCGGGATCCAGCAGATTAATAAGTGGTGCGGGATCCCGCGGGAATGCGGGATCCCGTTTTGCGGGATTGCAATCCCTACTCACAGACCATTAAATTACACTATAGTAGGTACATTTCTATAATAGGTAAGAACATTTTATTGACAATGAGTAAAACAAAAAAGGTTTTTATGCAGTTTTGAGGGCGACCTACTGGCCATCTCTTTCTAAATTCGAATTCGAAACAATAATGGCGGACGCGAAAATCACCGTCATCATTGTTCTTAATTCGAATTCACGATATATGAAAGTATAGAACAAAGTATGATGCATGATGGTTCGAATTATGAATCTAGAAAACCGTGCACAAAGCGCGCAGACTTAACGTAACGGTAATTCTATAGATTTTAAAAATGGAAATACCCGTTTCACTTATAATATTTATGTTGTTTAAAGGGTTAATTCAAATCAATGAGTGAAACCAATTTAAACTGCCACAAAATGCAATAGGATAGTCGTATTTCCAATACGAAAATCGAGTCGAATCGAATACTTTGATGTTGACGCGCTCGCGCTCGGCCCTCTAGTGTCCTTGTTGACGACACAAGCGTTTTCTTATTTGCACAGCTGTGTCCCGTTTTAAATATAAGTCTATCAGGTGTATTTTTATTTTGGTATTCACCTCTATCCTAAGCCATAATATTATTTATTGTGCAATACATAAATCTCTTCTTTGATGTGTCTCTTTCTCACAATGATACATTCCTTATCACTCACACATCTGCTTAGCCTTTTCCCAACTATGTTGGGGTCGGCTTCCAGTCTAGCCGGATGCAGCTGAGTACCAGTATTTTACATGGAGCGACTGCCTATCTGACCTTCACAACCCAGTAACTGGGTAATACGATACCCCTAGGTAAGACTGGTTGTCAGACTTTCAAGCTTCTGACGACGTCCGGCTGTCGGCTTCTTATCACTCACACATGCCAATACTTATATAGTTCCATTCATTTAATTAAGAATTACGCAAAGTCTTAATTATCTCACGAGAACACAAGAACGGGATAAAAGTTATATTACAGATTATAATCTATCTCTGTACCAAACATCCAGTTGATCTAAAACATCCTTACAATTCTAGTTGATAAGAATAAATAAATAAATATCTTGGGACAACTCACACACGGCCATCTGATCCCAAGCTAAGCAGAGCTTGTGTTATGGTAACCAGACAACTGATATACATACTTATATAATTTATAAATACATACATATTATAGATAAATTACACCCAGACACAGAACCAACAATTATGCTCATCACACAAAGTTTGTCCTGGGTGGGAATCGAACCCACTACCTCCGGCTTTGCAGTCAGGGTTCCTAACCACTAGACCAACGAGGCAGTCAGAAATAAGAAGAAGAATAAGAATAAGAATATTTTGATTAAAAACACGGAAAAGCTCAAGGCAAAACTAATTTGACATCTTTAACTTAGTTCTAAGGTGTCACCGTCCTTGTCTTTCGCTGTATGTCAAGAAGAGATGGCAATGTTTTAATTTTAATCTGGTTTGTGATCGGTACCATTATTTTCTTATATCAATATAAGAGCTTTGATTCAAGATTGCACGACCATGACGTATAACTAATAACAATATTCAGAAGCACTTTGAATTATCCCAATTTAAATAACCATCGAAGCGCTTCTATATCTCCCGTCTGCACCTTAATCCACTTGAGTTCAATTTTAGTTCCATAACGGAGCAAACTCTTCAACGATATCAATTAATACTAAAACTTTAATTAAATGAATGGTGTCTGCAAAGTTTTCAATGGAGAATACACTTTGATTACATTTCGAGAGGTGGAACTTGTGGTATTTTAATGGTTCTTATAAATACCGAATGTTTTGTTTATATGAAAGTTTTGACAGTGCTGGCATTTCATGATTTATATGGATTGTAAAAATGAACATCATAACCGTTTACTACGCAAACTGACTATCAAATTATGTAATACTAGCGACCCGCCCCGGCTTCGCACGGGTGCATGTATTATACATATGAACCTTCCTCTTGAATCACTCTATCTATTAAAAAAAACCGCATCAAAATCTAAGATCTAAGCATAATAGGGACAGACAGACAGACAGGGAACGCGACTTTGTTTTATACTATGTAGTGATAATAAATGATATCAACCTATTACTGTCTTACTTCAGGACGAAAGCCTCTTTTCAAACAGAGAAGGCACGAGATTTGATCACCACTCTTGCTATCACTAAGTAATATTGAGTAAAAATCATTACTGGGAAACAAAATATATAGAAGTTAGCAGACTCGTACCACAATTAATTGGTTGTATTTTTATCTCTCTATAATTTGTATATTTTGTTTGTATGTATTTATAATTAATAATAATAATAATAATTTATTTATTTCAAAAGTGTGGTACAGTCCGTTATAGTTACAACAAATAGTTTTAACAAAATAACAAATTCATAAAAAGGATCTGGCGTCCTAGCTAGGTTACATAGTAACCTGTATTAAGGTACGCCACCCGGGTTTTAAGACTAAATTTCAAAATTAAGAAAAGAGACTGCCTAGGACAGTGATAATATAATACAATTTAAGTATGCCATTTCTTATGAAGCGTGTAAAGTGTAGTTATGTGTGTGTTATGTATGTATAAGTGTGGTGTGTGTGTTATGTCATGTATAAGTTTGGTGTGTGTGTTAACAGAGGTGAGATGGATAAATTTAGATATGGAGTGTTGGACAAAAATTGCTACAGTGGTGAATAAAGCAGTGATTCAGTGTCGTCATAGTTTTTGTTTGTGAGAAAGAGTGTCATCTGCTTTTTACACATCTCGTAAGAAGATTGATGTAATGGAATGGTCTTGTTTAATCTGTTATATAAAAAAGGTCCAAGGTAGAAAAAGTGACGTTTACTAAAGGCAAAGCGTGTGAACGGTACGTTGCAAATTTCTTTTTTCCGTCTGGACGATGATTGTGTTTGAGTAAAAGGAGTTATGGTGTGTTGCTGTAAAACAGTGTTCAGAATAAATATTTGTCGGACGGTAAGAACTTTGCATTTTTGGTATAGGTCAAAAGTTGGGTAGAGCATTGGCCGGAAGGTAGCGATCTTCAGGATGGCTCTTTGTGCCACTTCCAAGGGTTTGAGTGTAGTTTATACGGCTCCTCCCCAACTAGTAATACAGTAGGAGATTACAGATTGGCACATGGCAAGGTAAACGGTGCGGAGTACAGATGCATTGCCAATATGTCTCAGGGTTTTAAATAGGTAAATCAATTTACGTACTCGACCAGTGAGGTGGGTGATATGTGCTTTGAAGTTAAGGTGTTTATCAAGGGTGATACCGAGGTATAATAATTATATTTTATTCTTGGAAATTTTCTGTACCTGTGCACCTACTACGTTTTGTTTCTGCATCACCTTAAGGTAGACTGGTAGAAAATGCCCAAGGCATTAAGTAATCGCGGCGGTAAGACCCCTCTTTGACGGGCACGCTGCAATCGCGGCGGTAAGACCCCTCTTTGAGGAGTGGCTAGAGAGGCGCCACGGCGTCCTCACCTTCCGGCTGACGCAGGTCCTCACCGGACACGGTTGTTTCGGGAGGTTCCTGTGTCGGATTGCACGGGAGGAAACGCCCGGGTGTCACCACTGTGTGGACCGCCCGGAGGACACGGTGGAGCATACGGTGCAGGTCTGCCCCGCTTGGGCAGAGCACCGCCGTGTCCTCACGGAGGCGATAGGCGGCGGCGACCTCTCGCGTCCGGACCTGGTTCAGGCCATGCTCCGGGGCGAGAGGGAATGGGATGCAGTCACCTCCTTCTGCGAAGCAGTAATGCTAGCGAAGGAGGAGGCGGGCCGCGTGAGGGAGAGAACAACACCCTCCACCTCACGCCCCAGCCGCCGCGGGAGACGCCCAGGGCGTCGGACGTCGCGAGGCGACGTCCGGCCACCGTAGGCGCGGGCTTGCGGACGGCGAGTAATGGGTAGCTCGCCGTCCGATCAAGGACCATGCCCGGGTCGACGGCGCGTTCTGTTCGCGCGCGCCTCAAAGAGCTGTCAGCACAGGGACGGGGCCCCAATAGGGGCCAAACGCCTGCCGGGGTTGCGGGACGTCTTAACAGGATACCGTGGCCCCGGAACGTAAAGGGCAACAGAAGGAACAGGGTGGTTTTTTTAGTCAGTAAAAGTCTGACAGTCCCTTCCGCCCCACCCAGGACGGAAGGACTCATTTGATGATTTTTACCACCTCAAAAAAAAAAAAAAAAAAAAGGCATTAAGTCCCCCAAAGAACAACGTAAGTATCTTTTTACATGATTGTGTATAAAGTTTCCTATATAAATAAATATCTCTATGTCAAAATTCTGTCAAATTTTTAATAATAAGATGTCAACGAAAGTAAATACAGTTTATTTTCAAACGATAACTACAAAGGAAAATTTCATAATCAGGCTACTGAATAAACAAAATTATGATTTATTCATTCACTCAGCATTAAATTTTATGTGGTAGTAACGCCTTCATTTTAACAATTTATAGACACGAAACGATTTAATTTGAGCGAGCATAAAGATACTTGTATTTTCTAGGCGTGTCTTTAGAGACTAGGTTTATCTCCTGGGTTTATTTGGAAACTAATATTATCAGTGTATTAGAATCAGCTATTTGTATGTAAAATAGAAAAGAAAATCTGTATTTTTAGGCAACTTTAAAGGGACATTCAGTTGCAAATTTTTAGTACATGACCAAAAAAGTTGTAATTTTTCGTCTCTTACTAAAAAAACGGGCCAGTGTGAGTCAGACTTGCACACGAACAGTACTGTAGTACTATACTAATTACAATAAATAAGTACTAGTTAATTGTATTACTATACACAACAAAAAAAAAATGTAATTTTTGAGATGAGGTGAAAGGAGTATTTAAGGATCGTAGGAGGTGGCGTTCTGTGGTTTCTGCCTACCCCCATGGGAAAAAGGCGTGAGTTTATGTATGTATGTATGTAAGTATGTGTAATTTTTGTTATATGTTTGTTGTTTTTTGTGTCCTATTACGGTTTAAAAAATACAACTCTGTGACAGACGAACGGACAAACAGCGGAATCCGATAGGGGAATAGACTTTCGATTTGCACCCTAAAAATACATAAAATTAGAAGGGAATAAAGTTCACATTTATTTATCATACGACAAATAAACAAACAACAGACATCTTTAAAAATATAACGCTGATATACCCGAACAGTAACCCAATTTCCTTAACAAATATTAGATTAAAACACAACAAAATAACTAAATTAACCACATCAATTATTCCCCGTTAATCTTCAATCAGCATAATCTACCAATAATACAGAAACAACTTCCTTCGCCAATATTCACCTAAAATTCGTAAAGTCCTGTAAATTTTTAATCGTTCCCACAAGATTCGATTAGCCGTGATTGGTGGAGCAGTATTAATCCCTCGATGTACAGGTTGATTCAATTTTCTACCGTGTACCCGGACGGACGGAACATCCTGTACTACAATTTTTATTTGTGAGAGAAAATTGTTGCTACCCTTAATTGGCAATTTACGCGACGTTTTCCGGTTTTTGTGAGGGTTTTTTTTTGTTTTTTAGTTTCCCGATAGATTTTTTAGTATGGAGTCGAAAAGTTTGTTTGCCTTGTATATTTGAACGTGCGAGTCGTACTCGCAGATGAAGAGTCCCGTGCCACAATAAAACATTAAAATCGAGATAAAAACGCAAAAAAACACGTTTCTTGAATATTTCCCTTTTTTAATTTAATTTAGTCAAATTTCCGGCAAAGTGTCATTGGGATTTTCCATCAGGAATTTCTCAGTAGCAGCTTCGGAGTCTGGATTTGTGCCCGGTTGATGGCAATAGGCTCGCTCCTACTACATAACTGGCTCAATGTGGGTGTACTAATGAGTATACACCTCTGCTAAACCCTTCGGGGATTACAGGCGTGATGTTATGTACTATGTAATATTGAGGTAATGCTAAAAAATCCTCGTAAGTATTATGACGTTCCTACTAAGAATTCCAGCATTACAGAAAAAAAACAGCTGATATTAAAACCAACATGGGAAGGTAACATAAAAAATACAATATTTCCTCAAAGCCCGATACCAACCTATTCCTATCCAATATCCATCAATTTGAATACATCTACATAAAATATACAAAAATGATATTTGTGAAAAACAATAATTTCCTTCGGTGGACAGATCTTGTAATATCAATGTTTGAAGAGCTGTCCTCGGGACGGGGGATGGCCCGGGATGGTGAATAATTTATCACTGTCCACCCGAGGGATGACATTTTTCGGTCTTATCTTTTTTGATATTCTCTTTTTGAAATGGGCCGAGTTGTAGGCGTTATATTGGTTGCCTACAATGTACATGTACCTATATGATTTTATTATTGTAAATTGAAAGGTTTCAAATTTATTTTTTATGATATCAATCAATTGTGATTGACTTATGTGTAACTAGCTTTTGCCTGCAACCTCGTCCGTGTGATTTTTTGTATGTTTAAGAATAAGAAGAATAAGAATAATTTATTTTGCCAGAAACTTGGTTACATGATGTTATAAATATAGGTATATTGCACAAGCTCAGCATGTCTTACCGTATACAATCGGTATGCAAAATTACACAATACAAAATTCAAAAATACAGAAATTAATTATGTCAGAAATTCATTAGATATTATAGAATATTTTAAAATTCATTACTAAAACATACCAACAATCAAATCTTTCCTCTTTATAATATTAGTTTAGATTAAAAATAGGTACATCATATTGTAAAATTGAAGAGTTTGGTCTTGAGAGCACATAAATCCGAAACTGCTAGTCCGATTCTGAAAATTCTTTCGCTAATAGGAAGTTACATTATCCCTGAGTGCTATTATCTATATTTTATTACTAAAAAAATAAAAATCCGAAAGAAAATTTACAAAGACGAAGTCGCGGAAATAATCTACAGTTGATAGGTATAAAAACAATGAGAAAAACTAGATAAAATTAATGAAAGGTAGCTATTACCATGTCAAACAGACTGAAGTCAAAAAATATACCCAAATTTTATTTTTAATTTTTTTACACGACATTAAACAGGCCTTTTCCAAACGCTCATAGTCGTATCAAAGTGGACATAAAATTACGAATGCAAATTAAACAGTGTATCCTAAACCAATAAAACACAGTCGCCATTTTATTTTTCCTGAATTTCAACCCACATTTTACTATGGCGCTTAATTAAAGCTCAATTTGGTGGCCATTGTGTACATACATGTAAATGAGCTGGCCAATGCTGGCGAAGGTCCGGATTTTAAATTTAAATGAAGATTTATTACGAGGTAATTTATCATTAATGTTTTGTGGGTTGTCCTTATAATATAATTTGAAAAAATCTATCAACCTATTAGTGTTCCACTGCAAGACAAGGCCTCTTCTCATACAGAGAAGGCACGAGCATTGATCATAAGACAAAGGATGTCAACAGTATCTGCCCAATTTTGTACAGAAGGTACACTAAGTGGCATTAAATACACTAGATTACACTGAATAATATTGCACTCTTAAATTATTTATATAGTTGCCCGGGGAAGAGAATAAAATAACTTTTGATCGTAATAAAAAGCACGCCATTTTGGCACTCTAGTAAATAAGCACCTAAACAAAACTGTCAAATTGACAGACGAGTACACCGAAACGCAGAAACGGACGGAATGACATGTTTCAACAAAAACAAATCAAAATGCCTTTTACGAAATGTCAACCCGAGTGACAACCAATTAAAACGCAATCGTGCATGCAAAGTTGCCACATGTTTTAATTGTATTAGGTTATATTTAAATGATTTACTAAATAGTTAAAAATGATTTATGAATAAAAGTAAAATTATTTTCGAATTCCTCTATTTTTTCTCTACGATTTGGTGCACGTGTACCTCGAGGTACAGATTTGGGCAAACTTATATGGGATTTTGTTGACCTCCTTTCCTGGATGTTTTCCTTTACCAATGTGAATGAGGTCCAAGATAAACTTAGAAAGTACAGTCGACAAAACAGATAGGTATACAGGGTCGTCAGATATAGTTGAAGTTTTCTTAGAAACCGATGGATGTCTTCAATTGAAACTTAACTTAATTGATGAACTATTTATTATCTACTTTCTAAATTAAATTACATTTGAAAACATCCAATAGTTTTTAAGAAAACTTCAACTACAACATTATTTTTTGTTTATGCGAAACCCGATACGACTGTCTAGTATTTTTGTGTAAAGAATCTATGTACAAAATTTTAAAACCGTATCATAAAATATCACAAAGTTATAAACTTGTATATTACCTGGGGTTGTCCGTTCAAAAACATGCTCATTTCGCGGTACACCCGCGTAAACCGCGTCTCCTGTGTTATACACTCGTGATAATAGTTTGGCAATATGTACCTAACCGTACGGTGATTGTATTGTAATGAACTGTTAATAAAATTGAATTAAAATATTTTTGAAAAAAAAAATAACATGGTGTAAAAATTTTTGGAATCGAATCAGTTACTGATTCTGAACAAACTATATTCAGGTTTCGCATATACTAAAAATAATGTTGTATATCTGTCGACCCTGCATACCTATCTTTTTTGTTGACAGTACATGTGAATTTAAAAAAATCACTTTGGTACTTGCCCGATATCGAACTCCGGGCTATTTACTGCACTTTAAATATTAATGGTGCATAGCATTATCAGATAATATCCAATAATACAGCTTTGAGTGTCCACCGCCTGATAAACGTATTACATTAGCAGAAAAATCGATATCAACCTGAAAAGCAGGCCAATTGGCGTGAAAGTTATTGTATTAAGATAAAATATGGCATAGCCATATAATAAAATCGTAACAATGTAATGTATGTTGAAGCATCACACAATTTTTACTGGACAGAGAGGTTTGTTCAAATTTTGCAAGAATATTCTCTGATCTGTTAAGTCTATACATTATCACGCTGTTTGTTATGGAGGATGAGCAATGTTAAATAGGTGACCTGGCAATCTTTGTACCGCTACAGAATAAATTAAATGTGGTAAATTCTCTTCGTTATTTTTTATTCCACTATCGGGGCGGAGAAAATTCTAGCAAATTAAAGATCACAAATGTCGGTCTAGCCGATCATGAGTTATAAATGGTGAAACTAACCCGATTTTTTTATTTATACCTATAAGATTACTAGCGACGCGCCTCGGCTTCGCACGGGTGCTTTTGATTAAAACCACATTAAAATCCGTTATTAAAGTCACATTAGTAGGTACTTGCCATCTATTGAACTCACAACCGCATGCATGAGTAGTTGGTACCTCATTCATTTCGAAAAATAAGGAAGTATGTATGAAATGCCATACGACGTAAACGGTCTTATGCGATTTGATAATTTGTAAGTATACAAGTGACAAAGTTCATTATAATTAAATAACCCTATACAAATTATTGTAAGTCGTTGGAGAGCCTTAAATAAATATCATTAACTATGACAGTCGTTACCTACAGGTACTATGAAGCCTCAAAAAGTCCAACAAGTATTAGGTCAGAGTACCAAGCCTGACTAATTGGATTGAGCAGGTTACACACAGACTAGCCTCACGCTCTGTACGGCCGCAACTTGTTAGGCTGAATGCCTAGTACGGAGTTAGTGTTGGACTTGATTATCGATGTCTTGAAAGTATCGATAGTCGCTGAATATCGTGAGTTTTTAATTAATTACGTGAATGCATATCGATGATGTTATTGATAATTAAGTTTAGGTTTATTAAGTTTAGTAAGTATTAAATTATTGATAAGTAAGAAATAAGATCATAATGATTATGTTAATATTTTAAATTACACGAATTTTCTCAAAACCGCACGCCTATACCTAATATGTACTGTTGTAGAAAAAATGTCTATTATTCGATAGCCACAATCCACACGAATATGAAAAATGCAATAATAACTCTGTCTGTTTGTATATTACAGCAAAACTTTAAACCTAATCGTAATAAAATTTGACAAAGAGAAAAATTGTAATCTGAATAAACATATAGGTTGTTTTTAAATCTACAACTTTATTTGCGTCTGTGATAAGTAACTGATAGTCACGCCGACGAAGTCTTAAGCAAAAACCTAATAATTTAAGAAGACTAGCCTTTTCTTGGGCTAAAGAATCAGCATTGCCATATAGCGTGGCAATACTGCCTGCCTTTTGGGCACTTGCCCCATTGACGGCGATGCGGACGAATTTTTTGATGCCATATAAGGTTCCTCCTTTCTTCTTTCGTTTGAATAAATTGTAAGTACATAATTATTACTTTGTAATTCTGTTATTATTCACAAGTTTTGTGTTAATATCAAATAAATAAATACAGGTGTATAAATAGTAAATAAATAAATGTGTATTCATGTTTATTCCTACCTATTAAAGAAATGTATTTTCATTAACATTTCAGAGTTAAAATAGCAACCTATCCACATAAGCACTGGAATGATAATGAAAGTTCTCCCAACAAACACTACAAATTGTCCTTGCAATAAATTATCAACTTACATCTAGCAGCTGTGCTCCAACTTACACATATGGCAGTAATATCGATACAATTCAAATTGATGGAGCACACTATCGAAATAAAATCTTATCGATATCGAGTCGTTATCAACACTATTACATGAATTGCACGTAACTACACGTGGGTTTTATGGGTATGTTTTATCACGTACTCTTATTGAAGAGGTAAGCAGGGACGATCAATACGAATGCGAGGTGCATTGACACTTCTATGGGCGGAAAGTGTTATGCTGTCTGTACACAATGGCCAATGCTGGCCACTTTAACTCTGCGGACAGATTTTCAAGTGAAATATATTTTTTTGAACATAAAACTTCACTACTTTTCGTTGATTGGGGAAATGATAAGAGTTGTTCGTTTTTATGCAAGGTATATCGTATTAAAAGAGTAAGTATTGAATTTCTTCTCCATTTTTCTCCATACGAAACCACTTTTAAGAAGGGGCAACTAAATTCAATTTGTTTTTGTTTTATATGACATTTAAAAATGCCTTCTTATCGTTTAATTAAAAAAATCTTTGATTAACTGAATAACCAACGTTACTATAAAGTTAATAAATTACTATGATCTATAAAGATTATTTAAATATAATTCATAAATACTTATTAAATCACACTAAAAAAAAAAAAAACAGTAACTCTCCCAATATGTTTATAGCAGCCAGAATTATAATAAAAGAAAAAAAAATTATGTCCGAGCCACCCCTGAATACAATGCCAAAGTCCTGAACAACCCTGTATATTAAAAAAAAAAACAAACAGCAACATCAACACACTATTCTCCGTTCGCTGTCATAAACTTTTAAGTCTCATCACATAATTTAATTTAGCGGAACATGAAGCACGTTCTGTTCGGAGTAACGTTATTTTTTATGTTCAGCATTAAGTTAATTTGCGTAATTCTCCAATGAAGTCACGTATCTGTGGGGGGTGGTAGTGGGACTGACAGACGGGTGGCAGACAGGGGTGGCAGACAATCCAAAAGTATTAATGAACTGTGTTTTTTTATCTATAGAAATATCGGTAAATACGGTATATGTTTTTTACCCGCGTTCGGTTACGTTTTCGGTTACTGCTCCGCCCCCGTGGGTCGTGGCGTGATGATTTATAGCCTATACTATTCCTTACAAATCTGGCTATCAAATACAATAAGATTTTTTCCAATCCGACTGGTGGTTCCAGAGATAAGGGCGGTGAAACCAATTAACAAAAATATTTTTTTTATACTGTTCCGTTTATGTTGTTGTCGTGCTTGATGGCAAAAGGCGGGTTAAGTGCTATGTGCATACATCTACTCATCTCTGTATTCACGTTTTGGTCTAGGCCGGGCAAAGCGTTATTGATTTTTTCTATTAGTAATTTCTCAGTAAAAGTTTATGAGTTGGTGGTGTGTCCCGTGCCTCGAAAAGCCCGTAAAGCCTTTGGTCCCGGCTGTCATTTGAAGATCTTTGACAGTAGGTACAGGTAGTCAGAAGCCCGAAAGTCTGACATCTAATCTTACCAGTGTTACTTTATGTAATAAGTACATTTTAAGCTAACAAATTATTAGTAATAATAATTTATTAGTACGCTTAGCTAAAGTATGCAAATAAATGTCAGAATATTTAAATTAATTAAATTATTAAGAACACAATAAATTGTTGTAAAATTTAAATTAACCATTATAACGTTATTGTTATTCAACTTGTGTCTAAGCTTTCAAATACATTTTTGAATAACGAAGCCAATATTTTAATCAGTTGACTACACACAGACAGAATAAATTAGGTTAATTGGAAAATCCTTTCGCAAATAATCCGAAGATATTATGTTAAAATTGTAATGAATTCAAGTGACATTCAAAAAGAGACTGAATTTAGGTGAAGTGATATGAAATGGGCTGTCATCCCTCCCTTGTTTAAATTTTATGAGTACCTAAGTATGAATGTTTGTACTTACAACGTGGAATGTAATAAATAATTAAGTATTTTATACCTATTAAATCCTAAGTCCGCCTTGTTGGTCAAGTAGTCGCAAAGCGCGACTGTTGAGCATGAGGTCTTGGGTTCGATTCCCAGGTCGGGCAAAATGTTATTGGATTTTCCCATCAGGAATATCTCAATAGCAGGCTCGGAGACTGGATTTGTGCCGGTTGATGGCAATGGCTCGCACCCTATTAGATGGGACTCAAAAACATAACTGGCGAAATGTGGTTGTGCTAATGAGTACACCTCTGCCTAACCCTTCGGGGATTACAGGCGTGAGGTTATGAAGAATAGGTCTGAAGAAGAAATCTCAAGTGACTGACAGCCCTAGAGACAGGAGGAGACAGGGGAGTTTTACGACCAGATTCACGATTAGTACATGTTACGCGTTAACTTTGATGATTGTTTTACTGCAGGCAGAGTATACAAGTTTAATTACCGTAGTTTAATGTAACTTTTAGACGTAGAACTGATATACACTTTTATTTATTTACAGCAGACAATTTTTAATAGAAAGAAAGAAAGAAAACCTGTTTATTCACGCGAAAATGACGCACATAACATAAAAAGAAAAAAAGTAATGTACATAAAAGCAAAGTAGAAAGAAGTTTATATTAAATCTAAAAAATAAAATACAAATAAATACAAAAAGAAATATGCGCTACTACCGCGCGAAAGGGCTTACGCTCAGCATAAATATATCATAAAGTTAATAAGGTGGGTAAGTATTATTTTTTAAATCGCCGTAGTACGTATTTTTATTTTTATTTTCACTAATTTTATAAAAAGGGAATATTGCTTGTTTGTCTGTAGAGGTAATTTATGAAATTACAAACCCGATAACAAAAAAAAAAATCCTAATAGAAAGCTAGACTATTGCCGAGTGTATATTTAATGGTATTCCAGACTTCCACGCGGACGAAAGCGCGACCAATAGCTAGCCAGCTAGTTGAACAATGTTTTGAAGCAGCAAAAACCATCAGTAAAGATAAAAAGGTCAGTTTATTCAAACATCAACTTACTTTTACAGCGTCATTTAATTTTGTTAAAGCTGAGATTGTCTCAATTACTGCCAGAGTTCACTGACAGCCCTACTGGCGGGGGAGACGGGGAGTTTTACGACCATCCTTGCAAATTAGTACAAGTAACAGACTGACTTTGATGATTGCTTTCACGGCAAACTATATCGACTCTATTTGCTTTTTCTACGTCAAATTATGTACGACGTGGTTTATCTAGTTAAATTGTTCGTTTGACAGCCGGGTTAGTTGCGAAGGTGAACTTTTAATTGCGCTGTCAGTCATGTTAGAGAATTGATAGTAAATCAATATTGTATGGGCAGGGGTGTGGTAAAAGATAGAAGCTCTGAATACTAAAATATTCCTTCATTTGAGAACGTTTGGCTGAAATTTTGTTGTAAGAACATCTTACTAGCATTATAGATGCGAAAATTTTGATGGATAGATGTTTGTAACTCAATCACTCCAGAACGGCTGTACAGATTTGGATGAAATTGGGCACAGAGATGGATTATAGCATAATAGTCTATTAAGTTTTTAAGATGCGGGCAGAAGCTATGCATAATAATATAATATGTTGCAGCCTACTGAATAGTATACAAAAAAATATATTATATAATACCAAGATACTTAATTTAATATTATTTTCAGCAAGCTGTGTCGTGATGGCTCAGTGGCTAAGGCGCCCGCCTCTCATGCATGAGGTTGTGGGTTCAAATCCGGGCAAGTACCAATGTGAATTTTTCAATTCATATGTACTTTCTAAAAGTTTATATTGGACATCACTGGCATCGGTAAAGGAAAACATCGTGAGGAAACCTGGACTTCACTGTTCCATTCAAACCATGTCAGAGGCCCTTGAGGCGGTTTAGAAACTCTGACACTAGTCAAGTCAAGTAAGGTCGTAAGACCTTACTGCCCACACGATGAAGAAGAAGTAAGAAGAGCAAGCTGTTATGATACGTTACAACAATAAAACTAGGCGTGTTGGTTGTGGTGGTTCAATGAAAGAGCTAGCCGTCCAATTGAACGGCTATTTTATCCAGTTGGCTGCTATACATACAACATAATAACAAGCTAAGTCAATATTATTATAAAATATCAGGCACAATGTGTGTTTTAAAATAAGAATACGCAGTTCTTTAATTATGAAATAGAAACAGACGATATTTTTAACGGTACGGTCATAAAAAAAACAGTAAAGAGTTAAGAATGGGTCATTGTTTTATTTGTAACTTGTAGATAATAAAATAAAAATAGTACTCGTTTTCTGTTATTTGAAACGCAATTATGTGCTTTTCTTTCATCAAAGTTTTATATTTTGTGTATTTTGCTCTCAATTCTGTACGCCATCTACATTGTAAGCATATTTTCTTTATTATTCGACTGCTACTGAGCCGTATTACCCAGTTACTGGGTTGTGGAGGTCAGATAGGCAGTCGCGCCATGTAATATACTGGTATTCAGCTGCATCCGGTTAGACTGGAAGCAGACCCCAACATAGTTGGGAAAAAGGCTAAGCAGATGATTCGACTGCTACTGAGAAATTCCTAATGGGAATTGTCAATAACCCTTTGCCCAACCTAGAAATTGAAGCAAGGCCACACGCTCACCCATAGCGCTTGCGACTAGCAGACCTACAGGTCATTATCTAACCAATAAAAGTAATTGTATTAACATAGCTCCATTCCCTTGACCGTTACGACGGTATCGGTTAAGATCTAACTAGGGAGAACAATATTGTGAGCTATTCATAAAAATTAATGGTTCAGTAGGGTTGTCAGTACAGATATACATACACATACATAAACTCACGCCTTTTTCCCATGGGGGTAGGCAGAAACTACAGAACGCCACCTGCTACTTTCCTTACATACTCCTTTCGCCTCATCTACGTTCATACATCTCGTCATACAAGCACGCCGGTTACGAGTACTCCGCACCTGACCTTTCTGAAGAACCTCACCAATAAGGACAGACAGATACCACTGAAGAAAATGGAGATACGGTCTACTATCTATCGGGGTAGATAGGTCTCTTTAATTCTAGCTTATTATTGACTAACTGCAGGACAAAAGCCTCTTCTCGTACAGAGAAGGCATGAGCATTGATCACCATGCTCGTTCAAGGTGGTATGGCAATTTCAGATTTATATTCATTACCTATAGATTCAGTGTCAAGTGTCGTATGATTGCATGCGTGAGATTGCAAGAATCAATGTGACTTTTTTTAATTCATAATATGAACATAATATTTACCTATTTTAAGATATTTTATAAGTTTATCTTAGACATCACTGACATCGGTGGAGGAAAACATTGTAAGGGTCGGTTCACATCTGACGGAAGATACGCCGCGTATCGCCAGTCGCGTAACGCAGAAACAGTCAAATAGATAATAAAATATCCAACCATACACACATAACTGATGATGCGTTAGTGCGTCGACCATACTAAAGACGATACGTTCGACGTATCTTCCGTCAGATGTGAACCGACCATAAGGGTCTGCCGACTTTTTAAAAATATTATCAGACGGCATAGGTAAGTATATACTAGTGCCATAATGATAGAAGACAAACCTATTGGAATAATGTAAACATAAATCTGAAAAGGCCGCAACTGAGAAATTCCTAATAGAAAATCTTAGTACCTACCTAACGCTAAGCTTGAACTTGCTGTTCAACCTAGAACCTCACTCTATGCGGACCGGCATTCAAGAGTAATGTCTAGAATAACAGATATTGTCCCTTAAAGTAAGTACAATACCTTTTGTTCCTTAAATTGTAATCAAGAAATAAACCCGAATTTCAAAGGAGAATGTCAAGTTTTCTTACAAGCCTTGGACTTTTTATTTAGGTCCGTCAAAAAAGTGGCGACACTAAGAGGAATATCTAAACTAAGATGAATATCTAAACTAATATTATAAAGAGTTAAAAGCGCTTGTTTGTTTGTAAAAGGTAATCTCTGGATGTACCGGTCTGATTACAAAAAATCTTTCAGTAATATTACAAAGAGGTAAAATTGCTTGTTAATTTGTAAGAAATAATTTTTGGAAGACTCCAACTCCATTACAAAAATAGTATTTACTGACACACACACACAGCTACACTATTACGGAGTGTCAAAGGATATGTAATAGGTTATATTATACTTGACATCGACGCGGACGAAAGCGCGAGCAGAAACTAGTAGCAGGTACAATATCAACAAAAATTCCCTAACACTTTATGACAGGTTATATAAATAGCTCCCATCTCTTTTGCAAGGAAAACATACCTCACTTTCTATTACGTCAAGTGGGTTTACATAAAGGAGATGGGCAACATCCTTTTATGAGGTAATAACTACATAACACTATTATCAGAACGCCACGTGTAGTGAGTGATAAAGAAATTGTTCCTTCAAGGCTCGTTTCGTTATTATAGCGGTTCTGTTCTGTATTAACTGAGTGTGTTTTTGCAAAGATAATAATATTTAACTAGCTCCTCCTTTTTTTTTCTTTTTTTTTGAGGTGGTAAAAATCATCAAATGACTCCTTCCGCCCTGGGTGGGGCGGAAGGGACTGTCAGACTTTTACTGACTAAAAAACCACCCTGTTCCTTCTGTTGCCCTTTACGTTCCGGGGCCACAGTATCCTGTTAAGACGTCCCGCAACCCCGGCAGGCGTTTGGCTCCGTTGGGGCCCCGTCCCTGTGCTGACAGCTCTTTAAGGCGCGCGCGAACAGAACGCGCCGTCGACCCGGGCATGGTCCTTGATCGGACGGCGAGCTACCCATTACTCGCCGTCCGCAAGCCCGCGCCTACGGTGGCCGGTGCGTGGTTTTTTTCACCCGTACGTCTTTGGGTACTGCTCCACTCCCGTGAGTCGTAGCGTGATGTTATACAGCCTATACTATTTCATGAATCTGGCTATCAAGCACAAAAAGATTTTCCAATCCGATCCGTTCATATCCAATTATATTCGTTTAAAACAAACAAACAAAACATCTCTTCAGCCTTGTTATATTAGTATAGACAAACAAACGCCTGTATTTCTTTGGGTAATTAGAGATGTACGATTTTATTTTATATCATTAGATGACAGACTAGCCAACGACCCACCTGACGGTAAATGATCACCGCTACCTATATAGACATTTGCAATAACAGAGGCTTTGTAGATGCATTATCATCCATCATAATTACACCTGCATCCATACCCTTCAGACTGAAACACAGCATTGCTGTTTTGCGGCAAAAATATAAATAGGTGTGGGGGTAGTATTTCCCCGAATGAGATCGTACACAAAGAGCTTTACTACTCCTAAAAAATATTAATAATATCTAGTCTTATTTTGGAGGGTAGGTATTTTCGAGTCCTATACAGACGGACTTTGATGTAATAGCCATTTCTTAGGGATGAAAGTACTCACGAAAAAACCACTTCTAAAATGAGACTATCTCTGAAATATGAGAAAAAAGAACATGCCATGTTCAATACATTTTGGTCGTGCTTTGTGTAGGGAACAACTGATTTTTGATTTGATATTTTAGAATTTGTCTCATGGTAAAAGTTGTTAGTATTCATGAGTGCTCTCACCTTCTTGAAAGATAGCCAGGGAAAAAGAAGTCAACCTGTATAACTGAGAGTCTGCTGTAATTAATTGGCCAACAATCCGGACTCTGGACTGCTACTGAGAGAGTATTATAAGAAACTATGCAAAAAGATGAACACACAAATTACTAAACTTTATACTTTCATAGGAATAAAGAAGACCACACTCCTTTGTCACATAATTAGGAATGTTTTAAGTACTTCTAATACCCGACCAACCAAACCCAAAGAAATTAACCAAAAGGTTTAGCAAGTAAAAAGTTTATCACCCTTTATTCTCGTACGTCGTCAAGGTCAAACGAGAGCTGTAGCCGAAAATAAAGTTGAAGCACGTGCCATTATTCCGGCCTTTTTATCCTTAGATACAGATGGAGTATAATATACTTGGTCCATAAGAGTGGGTCCAGACAATACAATCATATACATAAAAACTAATGACCACTTCATACGGGCAGTCGTAGGGCTGGCGAAATAATTGTATAATTTTGAATTATATACAGAGGAATCGTAGGTACTGTAGATAACTGAATTATTTATAAAGAAAGAAAAAATGTTTATTGATACAGACTAAAAAAAGAAGACATAAATGAATGGGGTACTTAAAACCACCAATCAATTGACGTACTTTTTATTACCTGTCAAAATGCGATTCCACAAAAGATTTTGTATGGTAATAAGAAACTGTGACGTCACTTTTTTGCCAGCTAAACTGATCAACTATTTATTATTTTCAAAGCTAGTAAAAATCTAATTTTACTTTTAGTTGAAAAGTAATCGGATTTCCAGGGGCTAAAGTGTTTTTTTTTTGAGAAGTTGCGTCTTAGAATTATTTGATAAAGTACTCAATTGTTTTATAAATATTCAAGTAGAACCTGATTTTGATAAAAACGATGTTTCAAAGGCAGTTGATGAAAAAGATAAACTAATTAAAATTTTTATTGCCGGACTGTGATATAAAAGAGAGAAACATGAAAGGGATCCCAATGTGCACACTTGACTTACCACAAAAACGTGTTTAACAGCATCAAACGGTCCTCACAAAAAGGCCGTTTGACATATTTTCTATACAAAAGCTGTGATATTGTTACATTTATTATTTAGGTGAAAGTTATCTGATGATTGAAAATAATGAACAGCAAATATGCATAATGTGGATGGGTGAGGAGGGTGAGGAAGGTCAAAGAAAAGATGGATTAATTGTGTGAAGAATGATAATAATATGGAGGAAAGCGGAGTGTCAGATCTCAATGGAATTTCAATGGAAGAAGAAAACGTTTTGCTCCCACCCTAAGTAACATGGGACAAGAGCATTAAGGTGATGATAATGATGCATACAGCACATGATCTTAACATGTATGTTTAAGGTTTTAGTAGAGCATTAAGGTGATGATGATGATGCCTACAGCACGTTATGATCTTAACATGTATGATCAAGGTTTTAGTAGATTTTGATATCTTGTACCTACTATTGTAAATGCGATAGTTTAGATGGATGTTTGAATCAATAACTCCAGGCCCGCGAACGAATCTGGATGAAATTTGACACAGGGATTATAGCCTGGCATAGCACTTATGTTACTTTGTATGACGGTAAAAATAAATGTACTATTCATGTGGGATAATATTTCAAGAACATATTCGCTGGCAGAACCTAGTAACACATAAAAGCCTAATCCAAGTCAAAGATAACTATCCGCTTCACTGGCTAACTATAAATATCTGCTCCCACAAAGGGTAGCCATGATTCTTTTATCTTTACCTACAAGTAACGAAAGTAATCCCTCTTCTGCCTTAGAAGGCACGTTTGCGATCCAATGGGTATAAGGGTTGCGTTGGACCTTTAGGGTAACTTAAAAGCTTTAAGACTTTAACAAAAAATCGACTGGATAGACATGATTTTGACCCTTTTGTTGATGTTAAGCTCATTGAAGTATATTTATTTTGAATTAAACCACAAAAATATAAAGATAAAATTTTCAACAAAATTGTAGGTAAAGCAGTAACGCACGCTGGATAAGCACCTAATGATAAAAAACTCAATTGATAAGAAATGTGGGCTAAAAAAGAAGCTATATATAAATCACAGCACTCACAACAAAAATAACTTATATCAGCAATCTAGCGATAGAATCAAATCAACGTAAGTACAAAGCTATGTCTATAAAAAGAATAAGTTTCACAGTGCAGGAATCACGGAAAATCATTTAGGCCAAATCTCGAATAAGGGCAGCTTTTCTTTTCGCAAACCGCAAACAGCCCTATCGAAGCCAAAATCCTCCCCTGTCACATTTACAGAATGAGACCACTCCGTTTTTGGGTCAACCGTTTTGAGTGAAGCAATGTGTTTATGTATTTAGAATAATATAATCATCACTTAGCTACGGGTTATTGATCATGACAAGAATTGTCGCGTGTTTTGTTGTCGTGAAAATTTCTTTTTTTGAAAGAAGCCTGCCCGACTTCTTTATAGCGGTGTTCATTGTCGCGGTAATTTCTGGGTCGTTAGGTGAAGTGCTACTTGTATGTGTGACGATACGTTCGAATATTTGGATCAGCATATCTTCGTTAGATGTTACTTTTCTTACAAATCCCATATAAGTGGAATGTGAATTATTATTGTTGCGTGAAATTGTGTTACTACGTTTTGATATTATTCTCTACAGGAATTTGCTCTTAGTGAAACCATAAAAACATATTTTCTTGTTAGTGTAATGGTGTAGAAAGCCTCAAAGTATTACCCCCATTCAATAAATCCACAAAATTCCCCATTGAACAGCTTTTGCTAACCGACACATAAAAACGCATCAAATTAAGAACATCTTTTTGAAGTTCGTTACACACAACCTTTTTAAAAAATTAGGGCCATTACATCAATGGATAGGGTGGGGTATTGGGGTACCCAAATTCCTCCCCTGTCACTGGCAATGTGAATCAGTTTTTAGGTCAGTTGTTCCGAGTAAAATGGCGATATGTTGATGACGTTCTTATTTGACGGAGAACGTGTGTAAGTGGGAGTTTTGAGTAAGCATTTGGTGTTCTGTTTTAAAGGATTGGTGTTTTGTAGCGACATGTTTTTTATTTGTTGCAAGTACATGTCTAAATTGTCCAGTTTAGGGATTAATATCGTTTGTGAAATGTTAAAGAAATATTGGCCATGTTGAGCAAAGTTTATGCACAAGATTTTAAGTAACCTAACTAAATAGTTGATTGATTTGAATTTTTCCAGGCTTCACATATTTTTAACAAAATAAGTATGAAAGAAAAAAAAAATCTCCAATTTAGGAAAACTGATTAATTTTGCAATAGATGTGAACAAAACATTAGTTATAAGGTCGATGGAATTTTTGCTTAGTTATACGTGTATGTTACTGCGTAGGTGTGTTTTGGAGGCTTTTGATTTTGTTCCTATTCAAATTCTACTTGACAAAATGGAAGCTTCTGGTATTTGGGGTCACATTTTAGACATCTTTCAGAGCTAACTTAGGCGGATAAATTATTGTACGAAATATCAAGTTAGAGGATAACATATAAAGTTTGGTGTTCCCCAAGGCAATACGCTCGGTCCAACATTTTAGCAAAAAACAGTACAATGATATCTTCACAAACGAAATATTTATGAAAAGACAAATGCTTGCAATAAATGTGAGTGAAACCTCCCTCACAAGGACAGAGGAATTTTGGGTCAGTTGAAACATGTAACTATGTTGTTATGTATATTATGTTGTATATAGCTGTGTTGAGAGACCCAAGACCCATGTTTGGTGGAGGACGTCTATGAGTTGTATTACAATCTACATAAGTATACTATATATGTGAACGTTTATGTCTGTGCGTGTATAATTACGTCTACATCTATTTTTGTCCAAACTTTTTCGGAACATTTTCTTTTATGTAGATAGTCTTCTTCTTTCTCTACATTGTGAAATGTTGCAATTGTTACAATGTTCTTTTTTATTACTTTTTGCATTAGTTGTGGTCCTTAAAAACCCACGATAGGCAGTTGATACAGAATACTGATTGTTATATAGTCAGAAACATTTTGTTAGCTTCAGAACAAAATGTATTCTCAATTTTGCCGCAGAAATAAAATAACTTTTTACGCAGACAGCTGGTACCAATATCTAACATGGAGCATATACACTATATAAAAAAATATCTTTGTATTTATATCTGTATATAAGTACGTTGACGGCTTACTTTCATCGTACGTGTTCAAGTACTTTTTCCAAAGCATTTTGTCGTTTTTATAGAACAAGCGCGGAACATGAAAGACCACCTGATGCCGCTCGTAAAATTTTAGGAGAAACGTTTATACTGCGAAGTTTTTTCTTATCTATGTTTATGAGTACAAAGTGCCCAATATATTTTGGTATATTGTGAAATAAGGAACTGAATTTGAAAGTGTTGAGTTTGACTTTTTCTTGCAAAATTCTTATTGGTCCAAGATCCCAGATTCACCAGACGTACATCATCTTAACATTGTTGATTTTTGGTTGCTTTTTTAAGATTATTATCATTAAGAAGGTATACGATATCAATACTGGGCTCCTTTTCCGGTATTAGGTATACCTAATACCGGAAAAGGAGCCCAATCTCAGTCTTAATTTGTCAAAAAAGCTTCTATTTTGCCTATTAAATTAGCAAGAACACATACCTTCTTTAAAATCAAAGTCAAATCATTTATTAGGTCACTTTTAAACGCCGTATGAAAAAAAAAAGAATTGAATCTAGTTGCCCCTTCCAAGAGGTAACTTTTAGTAAGGAGAAGAATGACAACAAAAATCCAACATTCTCTTTTAAATCAATATCCCTTACATAAAAAACACTATATTATAATACGCAAAAAGTATTACAAATTAAGGATTGACGGATAAAATACTTAGTCATATCTGCATATACCTCTATCTATTCTCAAAATGTCAGCCATACTGAGAAGGCGTAACTCTGGTAACTCTGCGATCTTAGCCCATAGTAGGACGATCAACAAAGCTGCTGTGATGTCTAGTTATAGTGGACGTTGTGACGTACCTTGTTCTTAGTTACCCGTTGTTGATAGATCACCCGCTGGTTTCCATTACCAGCAGGCGGTGGTTACATTTTAGATAAAAATTCTTAACTTACTGCAAAAACATGTTTGTTTTGGTTGCTAGGATACAGTTTTTTCGTTCAACTTTCTGACTGACTGACTCCTCGACAGTTCAAATAAATGGTTTTGACAAATTCAAAGTCGGATTGGTGATTTTAGACTTTTATGAATCAATTTCAAATAAACCCTTTTGTTGTTTAAAAGAAAAATAACTTTTTTATTGATAAATTAGCTTATGCTCATGACTTCGTCTGCGTGAATAGCAGTTATCAGCGGGGTTTTCTTTTTTGATTTAATATAAAAAAATAAGTAATAACAGCCGCACGGGTCGATCCGTCAGGTTAAGCTACGCTTGCCGGGGTTGGTCCGTGGATGGGTGACCATCTTTACACACCGAGACTCCTCCGTGCCTCGGAAAGCACGTTAAGCGGTTGGTCCCGGCTGTCATATATGTGGATCTTTGACAGTCGTTACGGGTCGTCAGAAGAAAATCTGACAACCAGTCTTACCTAGGGGTATCGTATTACCCAGTTACTGGGTGGAGGTCAGATAGGCAGTCGCTCCATGTAAAATACTGGTATTCAGTTGCATCCGGTTAGACTGGAAGCCGACCCAACATAGTTGGGAAAAGGCTAGGCAGGTGATGATTGCAATTAGTTCAAAAATTGAATTTTTTTGTCGAAACTTGATTCTATTTGGGAAGAACCAAATAATTTAAATCCACATAAAAAGAGACAAAATATTTAAAATATAAGTTCTTATAGTCTGTTTTTCATAACTACTGTCAAAGTCAACTTAATTTAACTATTCATTGTTCAAAACGACCTTCAGTTTTTGTATAAATGCTTCTTATAATCATTACTAACATGTAAATAAGGAAAGACACACATTGTCATGTCAGTCGTAGAAATAATATAATATAATATTATAAATTATAGCCAAACAACATTGGTTAGATCATAAATAATTTAGGAAGATAAAACACAAACCGGACAAAAAATTATCATATTGTTGACTGTGGAAGAGTTTTGCCCTTTGAGATAATAAGCTTTCTAGCCTCTTCTCATACAGAGAAGGCACGAGCGTTGATCGCTACGCTTGCTCAAGGTGGGTCGTTGATTTCAGACATTTAGGAATTGAAAGTCCAGGTTTCCTCTGATGTTTTCCTTCACCGATGTCAGTGATGTCCAAGTAAAAGTGTAAAAAGTCACAATGGTACTCGTCCGGTATTGAAGCCACAACCTCTTCCATGTCAGGTGGGCGCCTAACCATGGGGCTATAGCGAGTGACGTTTTGACAATATTGTACGAAAAATTTAAAACATCATGCTTAATGCTTGTGAATATCAGAATGATTGTCATCATTATCATCATTATCAACTGACGGTAAACAATCATTAAAGAAAATGATACCTCCCAGATGACTGATATTGTCATTTGACCTACTGATGTTTATCAGAATAGCTGAAGAAGCCAGACTGTTAAACATAGATACAAATCAAAAATGTATGTTCCCTTCTTTCTATGTCGATACATCTGAACTAATTTGATACTATTGGGCCTAGAAAGTGGGCACGTTTATTGCTGCGTCAGAGGCGTATTCATAACGTCAAGGGTGTAAGTGAACGAACACTTGGGACGCTATAGCAAATGGGACATAATCTGATCAGGAGCTCCGAGGGCATCAGACGGATCCGTGCTACCCCATTCTGTCAAATTATGTTTGCTGCGCAGTCGATTCAGTGTTTTCCAAATAGGCAACTGCAGTTAACGACTATAAATGGAGACAGGAGGCAAGTGCTTTTGGACCTTCACGAATTCCTGAAGTGTTGATTGCTTCTCTTGCTACAAACTGCTTCTCTCTTTTGGTGGTCTATCTAGTTGATGTGTCCTAAAACCTAGTAGGATTAATGTGTTAGAAGAACACTGCCAAGCCGTCTTAAAAGTAAGCCAGCAAAATGCAGGTAACTAACAAAATCAAATGACACAAAGTACGCTTTATCACCAAAAAAAACTCTAGCAAACAAGATGAAGAGATTATTGACAACAAACTATACGTTTCTTATCCACCAAACTAAATGCATAACAAAGAAGCAAAACGTTTTCATCATTACCATTCCTCGCGCGAACCTCCAGCAAAAATGTATTATTTGACAAGACAGAAATGTTTGCACGCAAAAATGGCTAGTCAACGAAAACAAATGTAATAGAATGAAGACAGAAAAAGAATTAGGTTTATGTGTCATACCTAAAAAAGAAATCATATAAGATTATGATAAGATAATTATATTTACCTTTCACGAACCACATTTTCGCGGTGGTTGAGAATGGAATAATGGAGTGTATGAAGTAAATCTCATTGCTAAAAATAGAAGGACTAAAGAGCAAAGTAATGAAACAAAAATAGAAGAGAAAATCCCGGTAGCTGATGGGCATGGCAACAGAATGAAGGAAGAAGAGGAAAATTAATGTGCACAGAGTGTAGGAACACAAGAGGGCACAAGTAATGGCCTGTTTCATCTCTGAATAGACACTATTCACTTGCAGCGTTATTCTGTAAAAATCTCCCTCGATGTATTTAAGTGAAGTGAGTTTGAGGTGAGCTATCAATCTCTAGCATCAAACTGGGATGACAGCTCACATCAAGCTCATTTTTATCCAAATTCGGCAAAGATTTTCACAGAATAGACTGCAGAATGATATATTCTAAAAAGGAACACAATGTATATAAAATGATCTGCCAAGTAATTTAATCAGCATTTATTCGAAGGTGGTTAAACAATTTCTTAGACAGAAAAGGTGTGCTAAGTATGTAGAATCGAAATTTCACTTATCTTGATGAAAAGAGTTAATCGAAATCATTCAATCAGATAACATTAACATATTTTCTAAGACTAGCTTGCCTTCAAGTTAGTTGATAACATAGGCTCATCTATCCAGGTATCTATGATGGAATGTCGTAATTTAACCCATACTAGCAAATAACTCTGAGATTTTTGGCGCAAGTAGGCACAAAAACCACATAGTTCAAAGCCACTCAGTGTGAAATAGATAATTAAAATATGAAAAGGTTATCCGCACACTAGCTAATGAATGACCGACCAGCCAATAGAAGCTTTTACTTTCATTTCACTGACCCATTCATCCATTTCAGTTACGCTTTTTCGCTATTATGTTACGTCGGCCAATCGATACCTTTTATGACGACCTCCACTAGAAACACTATATTCCCTTCAACTTTTTTTACTGTTACCAAAAAGGGTCGCCAAGCTTTATGGAAGAAACACAAGGAATATTGCGAAAACCCTTTCACTTTCCGAAGCTATAAATCAACTACAGATGAAATGTTTGTTGTTGAATGTTTGTTGTTGTTGTTGTTATTGTTGTTGTTGAATCAATTGTTGTTGTTATTGTTGTTAATAAATAAATAAATAAATAAAGAAATATAACCGACGGAAAGAGAGGCTTATTATGGAAGTATAAGTAATGGGAAATATTCCCATGTGATTGGAAATCTATGAGCTTTTGTATTGGCTTTGTTCAATGTTCAGGGGTATATAAAGGTCAGGGTATGGTTTGGGGTTTATTGAAAGCAAGTAATCTTGCTTGCTAATGCTTCATTGGTTTAACTTGGTTGGGTTAACAATCAAAGTTCTAATGTAAATGGAGAAGTTACTTACATATTTAGTAAATGGAATATTTTGGAGAGTTCTGAGAAAGCGTTGAAAATATACTGTAGTTGAATATTTTCTGAATATATTTTTTTTTTCTTTATAAATTAATGCGTACTGTTGAGTACGAAGAAGGGGAAGGAGATGGAATAGGGAAAACTGAAGACAGCCTAGTCTAAGAGCCAGAAAAATTAATGGCAGTATTTTATGTCTTGCATAAGGTTTTGTATCAAGCAAGTACCAAAGTAACTTTTTTAATTCAGCATGTATTTTCTAAGTTTATCTTAAACATCACTGACATCGGTAAAGGAAAACATGTTTTATGGCATATTTGAGTTTTACGCGGTCGTATTTGCGTGCTAGTCGAAGATAAAGCTACCTCTTTCTAACACATGACACAAAAAAGAGACGAAAGATTTCTTTCACGGTATTTTCTTTCATGCAACAGTATTTTTCGTTACAAAATGAATACGGTACTGAATAAAATTCCGATAATAAGCTCACGGTAGACAGACGGGGCGCACAGACAAAATAAAATCACTGAAGGTGCATTTTTTTTAATGGCAGCTCTACTGTATTTCTGTTCTTTTTCTTTCTTCGTTTATGTGCGCGTTTTTATGGTTTCTTTTTATTTTGTGTTAATAAAAAAAGCGCTTTTCAATAAAATGTAAAATGTAAGTACCTACACTTTTATTTTACACTAGCTTCTGCCCGCGACTTCGTCCGCGTCAAAATTTATTTCTCCATACAAACTTTGGACCTCCGTCCCCTTAGGGGGGTGAATTTTAGAAAATCCTTTCATAGCGGACGTTTAGTAACTATAAACTACCTCCCTACCTAATCTTTTTACGTCAAGCGCTTTTCGGTAATTCGTGATCAGTCAGTTACTTAGTGACCTTGCGCTTCGGAACACTCGGAACCGGCGTGCTTATATGACGAGATGTATGCACGTAGATGAGGCGAAAGGAGTATGTAAGGATCGTAGCAGGTGGCGTTCTGTGGTTTCTGCCTACCCCCATGGGAAAAAGGCGTGAGTTTATGTATGTATGTATATAAATATTAATTTTACATTTTATTCTTTTTAAATTAACTTCAGTACTCAGTCGTGGTATGAATATGTTTACTTATTGTTCTTGGAAAATAATGTATAAATAATAAATAATGTATAATATACATTATTTCGTTGGTCTAGTGGTCGCAAAGCGCAACTGCTGAGCATGAGGTCTTGGGTTCGATTCCCAGGTCGGGCAAAATGTTATTGGGTTTTTCCATCAGGAATTTCTCAGTAGCAGCCTCGGAGTCTGGATTTGTGCCCGGTTGATGGCAATAGGCTCGCCCCCTATTACATGGGACTTAAACATAACTCGCGAAATGTGGGTGTACTAATGGGTACACCTCTGCCTAACCCTTCGGGAGTACAAGCGTGATGTTATGATGATACAAACTGCTCCCTGCAACTTCGTAGAATTTTTTCACCCCATCTTAAGTTACGCCTCTGGTTACCGTGCATCTTACGTGACATGAGGTATATAGCCTACACTTTTTCTCATGAACCTAGCTGGCTATCATATACAAAAAGATTTTTCCAATCCGACTAAGTTCCAAAGATTAGCGTGTTTAACCAAAAACACGAACAAAAAATCTTTTCACGTTTATTATACAGGGCCATTGAAAATTTACCAAGAACCTAAAAAGGGGTCAGTGTACTCATCATTATGAACATCTTTTACTATGGGATCAAACCTCCGGGGTTGCGGGACGTCTTAACAGGATACCGTGGCCCCGGAACGTAAAGGGCAACAGAAGGAACAGGGTGGTTTTTTAGTCAGTAAAAGTCTGACAGTCCCTTCCGCCCCACCCAGGGCGGAAGGACTCATTAGATGATTTTTACCACCTCAAAAAAAAATGGGACCAAACCTAAAATCTTGAAAAAAATATCAGCTGTTCCATACATTATGATCGTGTTGTATAGCGTTTTTATTTCTGGTAAATTTTCAATGACTTCTGTACAGGGTTATTTTTAAAACACCAGCAACCTGAAAAGGGGTCATTATACTCATCATTATGAACAACTTTTTCTATGGGACACACCGTGAAATCATGAAAAAAAAATCAGCTGTTCCTTACAAAAATGCTATACAACACAATCATAATGTATGAAACAGCAGTTTTTTTTTTTCATGATTTCAGGGTCGGTCCCATAGAAAAAGTTGTTAATAATGATGAGTATAATGACCCCTTTTCAGGTTGCTGGTGTTTTAAAAATAACCCTGTATAGATTTGGAAAAGAGGTTTTTATTTTAAAATTAATTAATGAATTCCACGGCAGTGATTCTGTACCAAATCTCAGAACGATACTGATACTGCCCTGAAGTATCTACTATCAAGGAATGATCTTAAATTATTTCAACAAACGTATTTCAAGAAATCGTATTAGCAATGTGTGTTACAACGTGGCTAAGAAACATGTGCGTTCAATGACGTCACCATAATTTAAAACAGATAATACATAATTACAAGAAATACAGTAAACAGGATAATAAATTCATTTAATTATAATTGTTTAACTTAAACAATAACTTGTGGTTATATAACCGCAAATTATGACGGTTAACTTAAGTAACTTGATGGTTTAAGTAGCACATAACAGATCATAATATTTTTCATTAATAGATCATATAAGTGCTATTCCTTCACTCTCATAGTCCGTTGGGACGGCAATCTGACACGACCGGGGGGAGATCAGGAGAAGGACCAAAGGGGTTTTGGGGCTCGGTGTGTAAAGATGGTCACACATCCAAGGACCAATCCTTGCAAGCGCAGCTTTACCTGATAGATTACTTAGCAACGTGCGATTAAAAGGCTAATACTAGCCTTTTATTTATTGAGTTTCTTAGGCCGCTATCACACGGACTGCACCACAACAACCGCACGCAGTCTCTATATTCAACTGCATGCAGCTGTACGTTCGACTTCGTGCAGTCATGATATCAACTGCACGCGGTCGGCTGCAGTCGAGAGAAGTCAATATCAACTGTATGCAGTCGTGCCTTCAACTTCACGCGGTCGGCTACAACTTCACGCGGTTGCAGCCGACCGCGTGCAGTTGGTATCATGACTGCACGAAGTCGAACGTACAACTGCATGCAGTTGAATATAGAGACTGCGTGCGGTTGTTGTGGTGCAGTCCGTGTGATAGCGGCCTTACATTTACGTACTTCGTTCACATACCTATTCTCCATAATCCGGTACGATGAGAAGCAAACTCTGTTATCACCGTGCGAAATCGTTTCGGTTGAAGCTGTATTGTTTATTTTTCCAGAAACAGTTGGTGAAACTTTTAGGTGTTATTCGTGATATAATTCTATTTTTGAAATAGTGTTGATTGAGTGTGGTGAGGTTTTGAATGATATACTGTCTAAATAAATCTGGATTCGAAATTCGAATTCAATTTAGTTTTTTTTTTCTTTTCTACACGTGGATTGAATCGATTAGAGTTCCTTATTTGAATTTGGAACGACCTATCGTACCTTTTGATTAGGCAACTCCTTGGTCCTTATAGTGACTACGTGTTAATGGTCCTTCGATCTTTATTATGTCCGTAATAACAATTAAATGTCGTGGAATTAATAAGATGATCACTGAATTTATATTGACTTCATTAGGTGAAAACTTCTTAAAAAAAACGTTGCCCTACCCTAGAAATTACCTCTGTAGCGAAATTGTGTTTACAAATGTAAATATACAACAACTATCTATAGGCAATTCAAATATTCTATTCGGAAATCGAACAAGCGACTCGAATGGTATTTTCCCAAACCAAAGCATTTAAACAGTGAACCGCCATAGTTTTAACTTTCCACTTTTTCGAAACTGCAAGTCCAACGATCACCATAGTAACACTAAACAAACAAATGACAATCTAGCAATCGATTGCAAAATAACAGAGATAACGCTATACGGCGAAAAGAGAACGAGCATCACTGTGTGACACACCATAATCACATGTGATCAGAACATAATTCTATCTTTGCATAATAATCAGTGGACTGCCACAAATAAAACACAGGCACATTCATTTATAGAACGACTCCTTATGCGCAGTCGCAAGCGCACTCAATCGTGTATTGACAGCTGTTTTGATTGGAGCTGTGTTGCCAGTGTGCAGTTACCCTGAAAATTAGGAACTGGGAAAATCATCAGCAAAAAAAATTAAAAAGTGAGTGTGGATAAGCGTTATCTTCTAGAAAGTATGTTATTATCTGCCAGATTAATGTACATAGTTAAATTAATTTTGTAATATTAGAAACTCTTGATCTAAGGAAAATTATTATGAGAAAATCTGGTCTTGTAACTACTATAAGTCTTAAATCGCCAATCCGCCTTGAACAAGCGTGGTGATCAATGCTTGCCTTTTCTGTATGAAAAGAGGCCTTTGCCTTTCAGTGGAACAATTTTTATAATGGTCTTAAATAGGTCGAACACCTAGAAGTAACTGATGACGTTTCTTCATCATTAAATTAGAGATAAAATTAATGACAGTAATAGTCAAAAAAACATTAAAAGGGAATAAAAAGTTGCTATACTAAGCACAATGTAACTCAAATTAAGGTAACGGCCCACGTCTGACTGAACTTAAGTATCTTTTCAATCGTCTGTAGCGCCCCGTTTTCAATATATTACCCTTTTTTTTAATATCAGGGCAATATCGGCACTATTTTGCCGAAATATTTCATGGCACAGAGAATATTGTTAGATAATATATTGGCTTTTTCATCGACAATCTATTTTGTACTATCCACAAATGTAATAAAATCAGTTTCATTGAACATATTATATGAGAATTTGAATAGCTTTTTATTAATCTTCTTCAGAACCTTTGAAGAAGAAGAAGAGACGATATTTTTTTTTTATATGTATAAGATGGGTTTTCTCTTGACTCTAGTGGCAGAGGTGACAGACAAAGTCTACGATGAAGTGAGATTACCCAAAAGAAGCCTTTTCACTCTAACTTTGATGAGATTAGGGTTGAATGCGTTATTGCCTCAGTCAAATATACAAAAAAAAAATTAAAGTGTCTGTTTTTAATTTTAAAATAACAGCTATTTACTAAATGCATTTGAACGTATAGACGGTAATTACAACAAAAAAAAAACAGTTTTTAAAATTTTTATTAGTCTCTTTGTTTCGGCTAATCTCCGAAACGGCTGTACTGATTTTGACGGGACTGTCACTGGCAGATAGCTGATGTCATAAGCAGTAACTAATAGCAACGTTTATTTTAGAAAAATCAAAACCCCGCAGATAATCGACATTCAAATCATCGAAATCAGGCACAAAAGCTACTTTTAAATAATAAAATTACAAATACCGTCATTCAAAAAAGTCAACTTGAGATAAACTATAAAATTTTTATTCAATTTCGAAAAGAAATCTGGTAACATTATTTTCCCATTTCGGAGATTTAGAACTAAATCTGGCAACACAAAATGCGCGTGGGCAGCGGCATTTGTTTGTACTAGTCAATCTGTTTTGAGTGTGGTTACCGTCGATTCGCGCGCCGTTCCTTACCGCGTGCTTTCATAAAAATATTTCAAATAACGGAAGCATAAATGAAAGAAAGAAAATTATTTTAGATTTGATATTATTTTTGACATACTGGAGAGGTGATGTAGGATATTTCCATTCAAAATTGGAAGCTGTGTGATTTCAGCTAATTTTAGAATGTCTCATCTATTTTGTTTATACTAAGGCCCGCTTGCACCTGCCAGGGTTATCTTATTAGGTAGTTTACTGTTTTGAGATAGTCGCTAATACGGGCCCATATGAATGACAAAATTTAAATTGTAACTTAACCTTGAGATAGCTAACTCTAAGTTATGTTTTTGGCACAAATGGGCCTAAAAGGTGGGAGTGAGACAGGTGTATCTATCTATCTTCTATATCTAAATAAAATTGAATAGTTAAATGTGTTGCTAAGCGCAAAACTTGAGAACGGCTGGACCGATTTGGCTGATTCTTGTTTTGTTGTGTTCGTAATTTCCATTAAATAAAAATTTCCAAATATTTTTTTGGAAAATCTGCCCGAAATTACGTTAGTTAAAGACGAAAATTTGCACCAGTGTGAATTTAAGGCGCTTCGCTAGTGCAACATATAATTATGTATAATGTATATGTGTATGTATGTATGTACTGTATGTATGTATGTTTGATTATCACAGTAAATACTCGACGATTTCATGTTGCACAATTTTAGTGATTTGGAAATGAAAACCATATGGTATAGTCTCTTAAATCGAAAGACAGATAAATAAAGACTCAAAACTCATAGTCAAAACTCCCAAAGGTCAGACCCACGCAAAAAATCTAAACGACCAAATTGCTTTGGGCTAAGTGAAATCTGATAAAAAGCTCGTGATAGATCTACTGAGGGAAATTGATCATTTAGTTGGACGGAATTTAAATTCGAATTTCGAATTTGATGCCTATCTTAAACACCACTACTTTATGGGCTAATTTTTCAATCGTCAAATAACTCTAAAAGCTGCGTTACTTAACCAGCCCCACGTGTCACCACGCGTGGGAAAGCTATCGGTTTCATACATTTAAGTATAGAACTGATCACATTTGTCCCGCCCCGCGTGGCGTGGAGCGACTAAATGTATGAAACTGACTTTGACTTGACTTGAAACCGATAGCTTTGACTGACTTGACTTTGACTTGACTTGAAACCGATAGCTTTCCCACGCGTGACGACACGCGGGGCACGTTAAGTATGAACGCAGCGTAACGGTGGGATAAATTAAATATGGCAGTTTGACATCTTTTGCATAGAAAATATAATATGCGAAACTGTTAAGAATTGTCAAACTGTCATATTTATATCTCGGATAAAAGTTACCTATCTAATTATTGAAAAATCAGCCTTATAAGTCTTTTAAAACTTCTCTACATAGTATAAAACAAAGTCGCTTCCCGCCGGCTGTAGTCTTAGATCTTTTAAACTAATACGCTACGGATTTTAATACGGTTTTTATCAAAGGATAGAGTGACTCAAGAGGAAGGTTTATGTATCTTTATTGCACACGTACGAAGTCGGGGCGGGTCGCTAGTCTATATTTCCATACTAATATTATAAAGAGTAGTAAAAGTAAAGTTTGTGAGGTTTTAGGAGGTAATCTCTGGATCTACTGAACCGATTTTGAAAATTCTTTTGCAAATTCTATTCTATTCTATTCTAAATTCTATTCTTTTTATATATATAAAAAATACTATTATTTATGTTATAACTTAATAATTGTTATGTGGTTCACTGTGCAATATCTGTTTCCGTAAGTAGCTAAGACTCACATTAATTAGTCGTTTTAAATCTTTATTTTTTTGTTACTAACCTTTTTTAAATTGTTTTCATTATAACTTTAACCTTATTAACTTTTATATTTTTTCTTGTAAGTCATGCTGTGTACATATTTAGGAGTGCAGTCTCGACCTGAACTTTAATGCTGTGTTACTCATGTAATGTGTGGTCTGTATTCTGTTTTGTGTTCCTTAATTAAATAAATAAATAAATTGAAAGCTACGTAATCACTGATCTATATTTTATTACCAAAAAAATTTTGGGATCGGTAAGAAAAATCACGCGATCGAAGTCGCAGGAAGAGAGCTAGTTGAAAATAACGGGCGACTACTATATAAATCACACTTTTACTATGTGAACTACAAAGTCATAATTAATGAATCTTTTATAAATAATGATAGGCTTTATGTATCTTTTAATGATCCTAGCTTAGCTACGATTAATGATAGATAGACACGTCATAGTATTGTTCTTAGAAACATGCCTGTTAGAAAATTAGTAACAATAGTAAAAAACTAGATTATGGTGCCATAAAACTCATAGTTCACACTGTTTTTTGCATAATAGTGTGTAAAAATAAAGCTGCTTGGGATCTTGGGATCTTTAGTACTTGTGTACGTTTAAATTTATTTAGATTTTTGTTTTTATGATTTCTAAATATTTTATTTGATTATTTCTCATGTACAATTTTTTGCACCTGCTATGTTATCTCTTCACCACCTTTGGTTGACTGTTAGAGAATGCCTTAGGCATTAAGTCCGCCATTGTAATTTTTTGTTGCATGAAGTTTAAATAAATAAATAAATAAATAAATCTTGTCTATACTAATATGATAAAACTGAAGAGAATTTTTGCTTGTGTGTTTGTTCAAACACGCTAATCTCTAAAAGTACTAGTCGGATTGAAAAAATCTCTTTGTATATGATAGCCAGTATCATAAGGAATAGAATAGGCTATATAACATCACGCTATGACCCACGGGAGCGGAGCAGTAACCAAAGATGTAACCGCGGGGTATAGCAAACCAAAATGTATTTATACAGGGTGGTCCAGGCCAGATGGATATACAATTTTTTTTAGGTAGTTGGCTTAGGGACCTATTTGTACCCGCCAGGAAAAAAATCGCTCGATTAAGTTTTTTTGAGTTTATGAAAAATCGGTCGATTTCGAGAAGAGTAATTTTTCTTACATTGATTTGAAATTAAATGCACTTAAAATTTGCTGATCAGTCTGATTTATTTTTTTGAAGGAGTACATTGTTTAAGTAATCACCTAAAATAATAAAAGAATAGAATTTTTCATTTTAAAAGTAAATAAAAAAATATTAAAACGCTGAAAGTTTTTTTTCGGTGTGAAACGGAATTGAAAAGGAATATTTACATTAATATTGGAACGTGTCGAACTAGTAATTATTGATGTGTTACTATATTTTATAACCACATATTTCCTTATAATGACATGAACCGTGACTACTGATAATATTGTATGGATCTTGAGTTCAATAGCGTTGTAAAATTGTTTACCTTTATTGAGCAGCACGTTACTTATATTTAATTGTTTTAAAATATTATTACAGGTATTGTAACATACCTCGACTGTCTCATTGGTCTAGTGGTCGTGAAGGGCGACTGCTGAGCATGAGGTCTTGGGTTCGATTCACAGGTCGGGCAGTGTAATTGGGTTTTTCCATCAAAATTAGTATAGATTTTGAAAGCACTGGACTTAATACTTTGGCAGAGGTCGAATTTAAAGCTGTGACGATCAAAATTAATGTGGAAATGGAATGGAAACAGTACAGTCGATACCAACATTAAATAAATAAATAATAAATTCATTTATTTCAGGTAAATAACACCCATTGCCACACATAAAACATAAAACAAGGAGAAAATGAACTAAACTAATGGACGTGCCATTTCAAACATAGATAGAAAAGAAGAGACTGAAGATCAAAATTAAAAATCTGAATCATTAATTTTAAACTAGCGATCCGCCCCGGCTTCGCACGGGTATAATTTATTAAACTATCCATACTTATAAACATTTCTCTTGAATCACTCTATCTATTGATCAAAAACCGCATTAAAATCCGTTGCGTAGTTTAAAAGAAGTTACGCGTACAGAGGGACAGACGGCGGAAAGCGACTTTGTCATAAACTATTAGACAGAGATAAACCATTTACAGGCATTTCTAAATTGCTTACTTACTAATTGTTGAGCAACTGCAGGAAAAACATGTTTTAATTTATGACAATAGGTATGGTTAACTTCGTATAGTTTTCGGTCAAAATCTTAATTCTTCTGTAATTTGTAGTTAAGACATAAACTACACACATCAAAAGTGTCTAGGGATCAACATCCCTAACATTTGTTAGGGATGTTGATCCCTAGACACTTTTGATGTGTATATGTGCGACTATTAATTCCTGTTTATTTTAAAATGGTGATCAAAACTGTCAACTTCATTGATATTTTACTAAGAATTTTGTTTCCTCATTTACAGTAATTTCCTCAAACTATTGTCGTTTTGTTAGTCAGAATCTTCTACATGTATTTCTAAAAACCAAGTTGTGAATAAATATTGTTACAATTTAGAACTTTTTGGTCTCCTTTTAAGCAACTAAAATTCTGGACTTAGATTATGAGAAATGGAGATTGTTAGTTTTAATAGTATTACAAAACTGACTGAATACTAAAATTTGGGTACGGTCAAAGTTCAAGCTAGGTCTTTCATACAAATAATAAATGAGTTAGATTATATTAAAGATAATGAAGTAGACACACTAATATACAAGGCCACAACCCAAATTGAGTTCAAATAATTAAAACTTAAGAACCAAAATGTTGGTAGCAAAAAACTCCCTACAATGACGTCATTACACCTGTCACGGAAATTCAATGCATTAGGGTACACCGTGTACAATCAAAAATGTACCAAATTTTATCAATGACAAGGTGCAAAATAGCACGTTAATTTTAATGTTTTTCGTATCGATTTAGCTGTTTTGTGTTACACAGAATTACGAATGGAATTGATAATAAATAAAATGGGAATTCCAAGTATGCTGCTTCTAACACATGAAGTATACAATTATTGATTAATATTGCCTCTAGAACTGAAATTAATGGGACTCGAGCAAACGTTGAACCCAACCCAAAACAATATGATGAAACACTTAGCTCTACAGGAATTAACTAAAATAGGACGAATATGACACATTTTAATTGGCGCAAAACGGGTCGTTCATAGAATCATTCAGAACTATGACGATATTTGAATTAACACATAGTCAAAATGACAGAAAATTACAAAAATACGTGAAAAAAATACGAAAGACACAGGGAATCTAATCACATCGATTAAATAAAAAACCAGCATACATAATCCCTTAATCGCTGCACGCCCTCCACGCAATTTTATACCTTTGAACCGTTGTTAAAAGCACTATTATCCCTTGCACACACATAGGGCGACTCCCGCTCCCTTGCACTACACATCATGACATCACTCACTATACTAATATTTTTAAATTTTAAATAAAGAATTACTCACGCAGCAATGCTTTTTGAAAGCGGCCAGCGTTCCATAGACGCTTGGTACTTCATGTTTTCAATCTGCTTTTTGAGTGCTTCTTTGTCCATGGCTGCAAGAATACTAGGGTCCATCGCGCAGAATCTGTGGTGTAAAACACGCACACATAGTTAGCGTATACTGTGTCTGTGTAAGAGAGGGACGACTCGAGTACAGTTGTGTAGAGCGTTGTCTCGCTAGGAATTTATAATATCGTCAATTGTACTACGGTATCTAAATTGAGTCGTAAACATTTATTTTGATCGGTATTGTTTGAAAAATAAACAACGCTCTTTTACATTTACAATAAAGGTAACTACTATTATAACAAATAGATTATTTGTGGTTGAACAAGTCTATGACATTTTGTAATAGATTTCTATTGAATAATAATATTATGTTAGTGATAACATATTTTATATAGTTACTACATAACTAAATTATACATATGGCACAAAATAACCTACTATTTTTTTTTATTCACTGGTAATTTATTTTTATGCACGCTATTAAAGTAAATGAACAGGCAAAAATACTTTCAGAACACTAGGCTAACTACAATCTAAAATTATTTGGCATTCTGAATAACATGAATAAGTTAAAAGTTGATAAAATCAATTATCTACATTCAAATCGTTAACTGATGCGTAACATTACGCATAGAGGCAAAGATAAAATTATTTTGACTTTCTCCTTGTTCCATAATAATTTTACAAAACTTCATTCCCATTTCAATTTTCACCATTTAAACAAATTAAAACAATACCTAACAATTTATATTATTTCAACACTTTTGTAACTCACTGTACTGTATTGCCATCTCTTTCGCTCGTTAGGGGAAACCTGCTTGTGTGTGTTGGCGTACATGTGTAGGTGATGCGCGCGCAGAACTTCAGTTTCTATGACAACCCCTTTAGGAACACTGAAGTTAGCTTGCGCAAAGTTAGTTAGCAAACCACTATTTGATTTTAGACTTTATTTTTGTTGCATTATGGTTGAGTTCCAGTTGTTACGTCAGTTGTAAAATTAATGAATTAAAGCGTAATGCCCGGTAGTTCTTGGCATTTTGTACACCATAATTCTTTGTTTTCGGTCGGCTATCATAGAGGGCGCTGCACGCAGCCATTAAGCGTGCATCAGTAGACTTATGCCATATTTATTAGACCTAAGTTATAAAACAATGTAACTTTTTCAAATCATATGAACTTTTTTAGTTTATCTTGGACATCATTGACATCGGTGAAGGAAAATATTGTGAGGAAACCTGGTTTTTATAATTATTATAATAGTCTGAAATGGCCAATCCGCCTTGTAAGCGTGATAATCAATGCTCGCATCGTTTCTGTATGAAAAGAGGCGTTTGCCCAGCAGTGGGACAACAAAGGCTGGTATTATTATTATTTTGCAGATAATATAATAAAACTGAAGTTTTTTTTATTTGTTTGTTTAAATACGCTAATCTCTAGAACTACTAGTCCGATTGGAAAAAATCTTTTTGTATTAAATAACTACATTCATAGGGAATAGCATAGGATATATAACATCAAGCTATGATCCACGGGAACGGAGCAGTAACCAAATAGGTAATTAAACGCGGGTGTAACCGTGTGAAAAAAAGATTTTATAACTTATGTAACAAGTAATTAGGTTAATAATCAAATGGACTTTGATGTCTACTGAGAGGGGATTCTTGTGACCTTGGAAAAACGTCCCATTGGCCTCAAGGGTTAATCAAATTAATCAAGCAATAAATTCTGTGTGAAGTTGGGACATCTATAAAGGAAAAAGAAAGAGTAAACAGCTGTTTCTATACCCGTCTCTTTCTAACACAACGGTAAGCGACGATAAATTATTAAATTAATTACCAGAGAGCTTTAAAAGCAAGAAATCTTGAGATAATTATTAATTAAAAGTACAATACAATGGGAGATATAGATTTTTATTTTGATAATAAAGACAATAGGTTAGTTTAGCTTATAATTAAAATCCATCATGCTTTATACTTAGCGGAGAAGTAAGAGGAAGAAAGTTTACTGAATTGGTACTAGTTTTCAATGTATACTAGTTTTTGCCCGCGACTTCGTCCGTGTAAATGTCAGACCCCCGTTTCATGCCCTTTTTTTAGGGTGATAAAAATCATCAAATGAGTCCTTCCGCCCAGGGTGGGGCGGAAGGGACTGTCAGACTTTTACTGACTAAAAAACCACCCTGTTCCTTCTGATGCCCTTTTCATTTCGGGGCCACGGTATCCTGTTAAGACGTCCCGCGACCCCGGCAGGCCGTTTCATGCCCCTAGGTGGTGAATTTTGAAAAATCCCTTCTTAGCGCATGCCTACATCATAATAACTATCTGCGTACCAAACAGAGCAATCCATTCAGTGGTTTGAGCTGTGTGTTGATAGGTCAGTCAGTAACGGTTGCAATAGAATAATATGTGGTGATGGCTGGAGTGGTTAAGATTTTGATTCCAGGCAAATATCTATTAACATGAATTCTTCAAGTCATATGTACACACAGCAAAACAGATAGGTATGCAGGGTCGTCAGATATAGTTGAAGTTTTCTTAGAAACCGATGGATGTTTTCGAATGTAATTTAACTTAAAATAAATAGTTCTTTATTTAGGTTAAGATTCAGTTAAAGACATCCATCGGTTTCTTAGAAAACTACGACTATATCTGACGACCCTGCATACCTATCTGTTTTGCTGACTGTACATTCTAAGTTTATCTTGGACATCACTGACATCGGTGAAGGAAAACCTGGACTTGATAAGTCTGAAACCGCCAATCCGCCTTGAGCAACCGTGGTGATCAATAATGTTCGTGCTTCTCTGTATGACACGAGGCCTTTGGCCAGAGGACAATAATAGGCTGGCATTATTAACATCAGTGCTATCTATGTACAGAATAAGGACAAATTATTTTTTTAAACGTTGATTAGGTATTCCGAGGTCTACCTAACATAGCTACAAGAAATACCTTAGATTATCATATTATTTTTATTTAGAACAAGCTTGTATATAAAAACTTTTCCATTTTGTAAGACAAGAGCCTTAATGAGCCTTGGAACGTAATAGTACAGTCACATGCAAAAATATGTACCAACAACTCGCTTATAATTTAAAGACAACTATTTTATAGGGATTATAAAATGTACAGGAATAGTTTCCATCTCCAGCGAAAGATTGAACAAAGTCAAAGTCAAAAAATAACTTAATTAGGCCATTAAAAGGCACTTTTAAACGTCATTTACAAAAACAACCAACCTAGCTTACCCTTCCAAAAGGCAGAAGAATATGCAAGAAACTCTATACTTACTCTTTTAAAATAAATGTTTTATACTATTTGCATACAGAATTATACAGAATTTGGTACACGTGAATGCAATGTACTTACCTTGTATAAAAACTACTACATTTATATACTAACCTATATCTACATTTATACTTATCGAAACTTAACATAACATCACGCCTGTAATCCCCGAAGGGTAAGGCAGAGGTGTATCCATTAAAACACCCACATTTTACCAGTCATGTTTAAGTCCCACGTAATAGGGGGCGACTCTATTGCCATCCATATTTATATCATTCTTATTTTATTGGTAATTCCTTATGTTATTATATATATATCCTTAATTAATTGTTAATTGTTAATTAATTGTTATTTGCATGGCATTTCTTTTCGCTTTTTTTATATTTATTATACTGTTAATTTTAATTATACTTTAATTTAATTGTACTGCCATTCTAGCGGCACTTATTATTACCATGCTATTATAATATTTTTGCTAATATGTGGATAATGTAGTGGGCTGCAATATTGTTTAATTACTATTAACTATTCTTGTAACATTTTATATTGTAGCTGTTTATTGTCCCATGTTGAATAAAAAAAAAAAAAAAAATCCATCGGGCACACGAGGCTGCTACTGAGTTTCTGATGGAAAAACCCAATTACACTTTACACGACCTGGGAATCGAATCCAAGACCTCATGCTCAGCAGTCGCGCTTTGTAACCACTAGACCAACGAGGCAGTCAAAACTCGTATCGAACTATCGTAAAAAATATGTTTTATCCTGTTAAAAGCAATTAAGGGTAAAAAAATACTTGCTAAAATTTTACTTGGCTTACTTTCACCGAAGCCCGAAAGTGTGACGCAATCTACTACGTCATATTTAAAAAACCCTACGAGAAACTCGAATTTAATTTCGCTATTAGTGCGTCAATATTTTTGGCCTTGACTGTACAACGGCCAATTTGATGGTATCTTTAAGCAACAGATGTCCTTGCCCAAAACAGCAGAAATGAGAATAAAAACATGGTACGTAGATAATTGCCCCAGGCCTCTCGCTTCTTATTGTAGGATTATTGTTAGAGGAATATTATTTTGTTTGTAAGGATTTGTTACTAGTACGTACTGTGAAGGTTGCTTACTAAAGCAAACCGGCTGAAGACTCTTATTCTAAACTCTATGACAAACTACTATTCATATTTAGAATTAGAGTAAAATCTTCTCTAAATCGCACGGCTGGGTGCACCAGAGTCACAGGATATGAAACCAATATAAGTATAAAGCTGACCAGCCGTTTTACTAGTATTTGCGCCCTGCAAATCACCCCTAAGGTCCCAAAGGTGGATTTCGGTACCTCGGTCACGTCCTAGTGACCACGGTAAGAATGTATTATTGGGCCTTTGGCCAGAATAATGGACGGAAGCATCGTATTACATGCATAAACTCTTGCTTTCCAAAATCGTGTCATCATGCATTTGCATGCTGAATGTCGTGATGGTCTAGCGGTTAAGGCACCCGCTTCTCATGCATGAGGTTGTGGGTTCAAATCCGGGCAAGTACCAATGTGACTTTTTCAATTCATTATGTACTTTTTAAAGTTTATCTTAGGCGTTACTGATGTCATTCCGTGCCTTGGAAAGCACGTTATACTGTTGGTCCCGGCTGTCATACGTGGATCTTTGATAGTCGTTACAAGTCGTCAGAAGCTTGAAAGTCTGACAACCAGTCTTTACCTAGGGGTACCGTATTACCCAGTTACTGGGTTGTGGAGGTCAGATAGGCAGTCGCTCCATGTAAAATACTGGTATTCAGCTACATCCGGTTAGACTGGAAGCCGACCCCAACATAGTTGGGAAAAGGCTAAGCAGATGATGATGCATTTCCATGCTAAGTATTATAGCCTAATAAAAAAACTCCAAAGGTTTGTGCCCGATGGATGGCATTAGGCTTGCCCCCTACTTAAACATAACTGGAGAAATGTAAAATAATTTTCAAACTTCGAGTTGCTACTAAGAAATCCACACTTATATTATAGACTAATATTATAAATAAAAACTGTCTGTCTGCCTGTAACGCTACACCACTGAACCCATTTTGATGAAATTTGGTACGAGGTAAGTTTAAACCCCAAGAAATGACAGGCTACTTTTTATTTCTCGACTTTATCTCCATCCGATCAAAAATTCCAGTAACAACCCGACCTGGGAATTGAACTCGAGACCACGACACCAACGCGCTTAAATGCCTACATACAACATTATTATAAAGTCTGTTGTTGTATTTCTATAAAGTCTCGAAGGACCGATGTGCGACTTCGAAAGTTTTTATAGCTGAAGTTGGTATTATAAAAAGACAACTTTTCATATAAACAGGGTTCAAAATAAACTCAGAAATATTGTTTTGAAGTTTCACGTTCAAAATAATTGGGGATATAGAGGCTGAAGTTGATTCCTATTTCCACATCTAAAGATGTGGAAATAGGAATCAACTTTTAGTTTTCTTTGCTCTTTTGTTTACTGTACGGTACTTCTTAGCTTTAGCTGAGAAGCTGCGTGACGAAAAGAGTAAGAAAGAAAGAAATAAATAAAGAAAGAAAGAAAGTTAAACTGTTTCTTTGTTCTGTGAAAATATTGGTAGATTCATCTTTTTTTGCTACTTCTTCAGTGACTTCGTCAGCGTCCGCGAAAACCGACAATTATTCATTTGTCTTAATGACAAAAGCAGTGCACATGCAAAAATAAACCTTACTACAAATACTAAAAACTCTGTTTTCAACGTGATAAGGAATCTGATCTCCTCTCCGAGCCGGTCTGTGTGAACGGACCCTTACGCGGATGAGAAAAACCTAGTAAAACTATAAATGAATAAATAAAGAGTGCCGTGGAGTTTCTTGCTCGTTCTTCTCCATAGAGGCCTGCCTCTGTTATGGAACGAGCAACTAGCTTCAACTTTCTGACTAACTGACCGACTCCTTGACATTTCAAAAGTGCCTGTAATTGGTATAATTGAAATAAATATTTTGACTTTGACTTCAAAAAACACATAAGTAGGTACTTATAGTCTTTTCAGCTAAAACATCAAAAGAACAAAGCAGGCCATCTGGAACACATAGTACGTAAGTGCTGACAAACAAAATGTTGTTTAGTAAATACTACAGCGACTGTTCAACACGAGTGTTCTGCTACAGTTTCAGTGGAAATCTCTGTAAATAATGCCGTGGGAATAAATGGTGTCTGAAAAGCACATTTGTGTGAAGGTATTAAGTTTTATTTCTGCTAATTTTCGATTTTGTATGTATTTTTTTCCCAATTGGGTAGATGACACTATTAACCAATAATTCCAAGACATAACTTCTATAAAGAGACACTTTATTTTGGCCCTGAAAACCTGATTAATTTTCAAATCACTGTAAAATTGGATTTTTAACTGCTTTCAAATTAATAAATAGTTAGTCAATTGAGTCTGCACAAAAGTGACGTCACAGTTGTGTTTTGTTATACAAAATCTATGGGAGAATCGCGTTTTGACAGGTCATAAAAAGTACGTCAATTGATTGGTGGTGTCATCTACCCTATTATGTTGGGGTTGCTTCCAGTCTGACCAGTTGCAGCTAGATACGTTAGTGTTTTACATGGAGCGACTGCCTATCTGACATACACAACCTAGTCACTAGATTACAAAATACGCCTCGGTAAGACTAGTTGTCACACTTTCGGATTTCCTTATCGCGCGTTGCGAAAGGGGCCTAGACGGAAAAAAATAAGACCAAAAGTTGTAAAGACACTTGTTGCCGCGCGTTGCGAAAAGGGGCTAGACGGAAAAAATTAAGACCAAAAGTTGTAACGACACATTTTGCTATAGTTGTAAGCCATGCGGCGTGCGCGTGTTTCTCTGTCTGTCTCTCTCTCTCTCTCTCTCATAGAAAGCAAGCCAGTTATATTAAACAAGTCAGTTATATTAAAAAAATAATAATAAATTAATATAAAAATAAAATTTTATTACAATTCCTTTACTAATTAATGGATAGGAACTTCGTTCCATCCGGGTATTCTGTGATCCGGGTGTCCCTTGACACCTCTCAAGTTTTTTTTTCCATTTTTTATTGAATTAAAATAAGCTTAACATATCTTTAGGGTACACCACACTACTTCTGAGGGAAGACTTAAGGTATGATTCCGAACCACGCTGCATGCAGCAGTGATGCCTGCAGTTGCTGCCTAGCTCGGAATGTAATGTCATTTAAGCTTACAGAGATAGTATGGGGGGACCAGTAGTGCCGCGACAGCACTGTTGCGGCAGCACTGCTACGTGCAGCGTGGTTCGGAATCATACCTTTACACTAATTTTATCACTACTTAAGAAACTTTCTTCATCCTTTGTCATACAATAGATAATTCTGGTCGAACGTTTGCCTGACTTCTAACTAAATAATAAACAATAATAAGCAACAACAAACAACAACAATAATATATATTTTTTAAGCTGTTAGTCTTCCATGCTTCATTAAATAAATAAATAAATAATAATTATTAGGTACCTACTATTATTGTCCCACTGCTGTAAGTGAAACTTGCACGTGGATGTGAACCAAGAACATCTATACAAATAAATAAAATTCAAGTGTCCGTTTGTTATGTCAAAATAACAGATTTTTTAATAAATCAATATGTATATTTAAACGGTAGGCACTTTTCTTTTTACTTTTATCTGTCTGTCTTTTTGCTGATTTACGAAACAGCTGGACTGATTTTGACGGGACAATTCACTGGCAGAGAGTTGATGTTATAAAGAGTAACTTATGGTAATTTTAATTTAAAAAAAGAAAAAGCCCCTTGATAACATGCACGCAATCAAAGTCGCGGACATAAGCTAGTCATAAATATTATTATGCCCACTTACCACCCCTATTTTCATAAAACTACCTACTCACGTAACAGCCGATACCCCAAAGCCAATAAGGAAACATGATCAAAATAAATGGTTTGTCAAATAGAATTCTGTCGTGGGAACTGAGCCCCTTTCTCTAGAGAGTAAGCTCTCTAGAGAATGAAATATCTTATTATTTCACATCGTTTCCTTTGTGTTTTATTGATTTTGTGAGATGATGAACTCTTCCGTAAAACAAAAAAAAAATGGAAACTGCCTAGTCAAGTATTTAATAGTTGGTGGTTATACATAAAGCAACTCGAACAACAATGTCTGTTGTAATTAATAAAAAAATATTGAACCTTCACAGTACTTTCAAAGTTTTATTTTTACTGAATTAAGCTTATGGTACACGGTACACAGCAACAGAGACACTCTCTGATTCTCTCTGTCTCTGATTGCAACTCGTGTTCATCTTCATACAGAGACACTTCAATTTATACACTGAGTGTACCGTGTATAGTGTCACATAGTCTAAACGTGATATAATTTCTGCCATAACGACTCAACCCAAGTCTTAATTTTCAAAGTGGATACTATTTTTGATATTTAAAGTTGATTAATTTTAATTCAGTTACGATTTAGAAAGTTGTAATTGTGTTTTTATGTCTGTATTGATTGACAATGTGATTTAATTTGATTTAATTTTTGTTTGTTATTGTTTTAGAAAGTCATATTAGTTTCGTGTTTCTATGTCTGCATTGACTGATAATGTGATTTAATTTTTGTTTGTTATTGTTTATTTTCAATAATTATTATGATTCTATATTGTTACATAAAAAACAAGTATTCTAAACAAAAGTTTGAAATGTAAATTAAACAATTATTGCTTGATAGTAATCTAATACATTTGACATAATTATTACTGGATTAATTTGCCATAATTAGTTTGGTTATTGAGATAGTGCGGGTGCAGAACAATTAACATATCTGCTGGGTACTAAACTTTTCAGTACCTAATCCTAAATGATAACCGTATATATAATTTTATCAACTTTTAACAAACCACAATATACTTAACGTCACTGATATTAAGAACTAATACCGCAAAACCGCACTTACCGTAAAATTCCTCAGCAAAACCAAAATAAAATACGAAACATTTTAAAAGATCTCACCTATTTACTAATTGCTTCTTAAAGTTCCTGTCTCCTCTTTGAGCTTAGTGTCCACTCAGCTTAGTCTCACGAAGCTTACTGCCGTCTGCAACATAATTGTTAAATGAATAATCTAAATGAACACGACTAGAGTGTCAAATGGGAAGGAAAAATGAACTGCTCGACGCTCACTTCTGATTGGTTGATTGTTTTCATTTTGTTGTATTAGGGAAAATAAAAATTTATACTATCTTATGCTCGTCACTTTGTCCGCGTAAATGTCAATTATAGGCGGTGCTTTTTGCGCGGAACCTTAATTATTTTTCTAAAATAAAAATTGCGCAAGTTATTTCTTATTACATCAGTTAGAGTCCCGTCAAAATTAGTTCACCCGCTTAGAAAATGAGCCGGAATAAAAAGACAGACAGACAAAAAAACATTTTTGGTGTATTTACCGTGTATAGTAAAGTAACAAGCCGTTATTTTAATAATAAAAACAGACACTTTTTTATTTATTTGTATAGTCTGCAGGAAAGTGTTGTAAAATTACCGTTTTTATTGTGGTGTAACTATGAAGTATAAATTACAATACAAACAGTTATAGCACACCATACAAAATGATTTGCGTGGTGTGCTATGAACTCATTCTGCGTGAGGTGATTTTACCAACAGCGCGATCCATACAAACGTCATATTTCTTTGTCAATAAGTAATTGACTGCCTCGTTGGTCTAGTGGTCGCAAAGAGCGACTACTGAGCATGTCGTCTTTGGTTCGATTCCCAGGTCGGGCAAAGGGTTAGTGGAGTTTTCCACCAGGAATTTCTCAGTAGCAGCCTCAGAGTCTGGATTTATGTCCGGTTGATGGCAGTAGGCTCGCCCCCTATTACATGGGACTTAAACATAACTGGCGAAATGTGGGTGTAATAATGAGGACACCTCTGCCTAACCCTTTGAGGATTACAGCCGACAAACTGTACAGCAGTTTAGCAGAAGATATGTGTATTTTTCTTTATAATTTTCATTTATTTATTTATTTATGATCAATGAAAGACTTACAGCTAAATGAACCATTTTAAAAAAAGATAGTAAATATAACTGACAGCCAATTACAATCCTTCACTTATAAAAAACAGGCTGGCAAAGATGGTGTGAACAACACAGTACTGCTCACACAAGAAAAAGAAAAAAGAGAAAACAGGACAACAACAAAAGCTAAAACAAAACAAAAACAAACTAAGAAACAACATAATCTAACATAGGCACTAGAGCTTACATCTTTCGAGTACACATTAGTCTAAACTTACACAATATCTATATATCTATCTTAACTTTTCTTGAATAAATAAAATAATGTTTTTCAAAGACACCTAAACCTTTTATAAAAGCTAAAAGAACTTTTATTATATACTTAAGAATGTCGATATTGCCTTACCTAACCTACTTACACTACTTTTAAGTGTTACACACTTAACTTGACGCCAATCGTAACTAATCCGATTACTGAAGTTAGATTTGGCGACAACTATCAGGTTTCGGAATTCGTGACACATAAGGATTACGTGACGTAATTGAACATCTTTCAAGAAAGTACCTTCTTAAGTACATTCTTATTTCAGATGAATATCCTGAGAATTGTATAAAAATGTCGTGGGAATTGTATTAAACATAATTCACAAAAAAAAACATATTATGATTGCTTGTAAACGCATAAACATATGAACTCACAAACAACTAGACCAAGAACAAATACCTGTACCAATACAAATATTTTTCTCACATGAATATCCTGAGAATTGTATAAAAATGTCGTCTAAAATGTATAAAACGTACTTTACAGAAAAAAAAAATTTTGTTTACAAACAATTATTTAGGACAGGCAGGACTAAAACCCAGTACAACCTAGCAGACATCCATATTTCGAGGACCTACATCCATTCCATATGTTTATTCATTCATTGCGTGCACGTCGCTGCCAATGGGGGGTCATTAGTAATTTAAACGTGGTGACAACGACAGCTTGCAGTCAAGGTGAAAGGAACACTATCATACACTAGGGACTGCAGTGTCCCATGGGAAATTAGACCTTATTTACTTACTGTTAATAGAGAGAGTCGTAGGTAGTGGTATCGATTTTAACATAACATCACATCACGCCTGTACTCTAAGGGATAGGCAGAGGTACTCTTTAGTACACCCACATTTCGCCAGTTATGCTTAAGTCCCATGTAATAGGGGGCGAGCCTATTGCGATCAACCAGGCACAAATCCAAACTCCGAGGCTGCTACTGAGAAATTACTGATGGAATAACCCAATAACATTTTGACCGACCTGGGAATCGAATCCAAAGCCTAAGCTCAGCAGTGGCGCTTTGCGGCCACTACACCAATGAGACAGTCACGTAAAAATTGAGGTAAGAATCTAGCGAACTAATGACTTCTTTTTATGAAAACCTGATGTCTGTACCAGTTTCCAAGGTCACAAGCTCGTCCAACCACTGACTGGGCTATGTCATGCGTGAAGTAACTGGTTGCACTCTTGAACTAAATTTAGTTCAAGGAAGACCAGTTGCTAAACAAAAGAGACGGAAGAAAGAGAATTGTAAGGACCGGAGTTTGAACCTCGAGTGCGCAAAATTTCAAGTGTCTACTTATTACGGATCAAAGTATTGAATTCAAAATTTAGGACAAAACGTCCTAGAGATCAGGGGTTCCCAAACTGTGCGTCGCGACGTCCTGTGGTGTCGAAGAGCTACACTGAAGGTATCGCGCGACGATTCGATTGGCACAAGTCGCATTGGCTGTAGCACAATCATTATACTGTTATTCTAATGAATAACATAACATCACGCCTGTACTCTAAGGGTTAGGCAGAGGTGTACTCTTTAGTACACCCACATTTCGCCAGTTATGTTTAAGTCCCATATAATTGGGGGCGAGCCTATTGCCATCAACCTGGCACGAATCCAGACTCCAAGGCTGCTACTGAGAAAATCCTGATGGAAAAACCCAATGACATTTTGACCGACCTCGAAATCGAACCCAAGACCTCATGCTCAGCAGTCGCGCTTTGCGACCACTAGACCAACGAGGCAGTCTAATGAATAGAAAAGTAATAATTGAGATCTTTGGGGTTTTCTTGAATAAAATATAGGTAAATAATAAATGCATAAAGTATAAGCTTAATGCCTGTTAGCGCAATACGCAAATAATAATTATTTTCTATAAGAAAGGCGTCACAAAAATAAGTAATTACAATATGTAAAAGGAGTCGCAGCATAAAAAAGTTTGGGAGCCCCTGTCTTAGATTATTACTGTTAATTATCTAGGTCATTCTGTATACATTGTAATTGAATACAAAACACAAATGAAACCACATGAAAAACAATACATTCAGTCACAATACTCGTGCTAATTATGTTAATTAATATTAATGCTAACGCGTATATAAATTTTAAATAGGTTTGAGTAATAAATTATCTGTGGAAGCTTCTAAAGCTTTTTTTTGTTACCGTTCGTAAAACAACAAAGGAATTAATTGGATAACTAAGGTACCCTTAGTCCATTTTTCATAAAAAGAATGCCTATTTTTCTTTTTTTTTAATTAGAACACTAGGCATTTTGCGTAGAGAATTTAAATTGAATAAATAACTTAATGATTAATTAATAATCTGGGGAACGCGGAGATTAGCCAAACAATGTTTTTTTTATTACTGACATAACAATATTGATAAAATAAACACAAAATAATTACTTACGTGGGAGAAGCGAACGTAAAAACGTATTTTCCACGGAAACTCAACAAGTAATTAAAAACAATGAATACAGTGAAATAGACTTTACACCGTCAAATATTCAACCTATATTTTTCATTGCGTGACTTACCGGGCTTGCCGCAAAACTAATTTAATTATCACTAATTCGATTACCCCAATAAGCTTCTGTCTGCCCTCTACTCACACATACTCACACGCACACATGCACAAAAAAAACAATGACATCCAACCTCGAAAACTCGAAACTCCTTTAAAAACCTTTTCCATTTTCAAAACTTGAATTAGGAACTGCTTTCAAACGGGCGAGCGCGAAAATTTTTCATTTTTTTTTGTGTTTTTTTTTACGTTCGGTTTTTGCAAGTTTCTTGAGATAGTTTTTTCCGATTATCGTGTTTTTTTTGTTTGTTTTTTTACACTTTGTACTGTAATGAGTAACGTACCGTCTGTCTTGAGTGCCAGTGCCACTATACACAGGCCTCGTATGCCGCTACCGCTCTACGCTCTAATTGACCAAGAATGTATCATGCAACTTCTGATATTCTAGCTTTGTAGTGCTAAAAATAAAGAGATGTCAATTTGCATTCTATTATTGCGTGATTCGGTACGGTGTTAGAAATTTTACATTGTATTTCATGCAAGTTTGCATGTAGAACTGGATATTTTTTGTTTGAATTTTGTTTTAGTTCCATAATAAAAATACTTGTCTCTTCAAATTTGACAGCTGTCATTCTGTCATACGTCAGTCACGTTTGCTATAAATATCTACACTTATTGTTCATGCACAATGTCTTATATTGCATTAAAAAGACAGAATAAAATAATGTTTAACACCTGAGTAAACTTTGCGTCTCAATTTCGGGTACGACTGTTCCACGTTTATTTAAACCACAAAACAAAGTAGGTACCTATTTTTAACCACAAAAAAATTATTACCACTCTCTATCACCAATCCACTTCAAATCCCCACCACCAAACCCAAAACGATCCCCATCAAGGTAATATTTAACAAAATAATTAGAAAACTAATTAAAAAATTCTCACATACAGTCTTGTGCCGACCAACCGACTTGAACAAGGGCTCGCACACATGCACAGCTAATAGACACGCACCCATAGACAGGTGTACGTGTATCGACGACGTGGATGCATATTGACCGTTTAGTATTATGAGTTAGGTTATAGTGATGTGCGTTTGCATTGTCCCACGAGATTTTTTTTTGACGGATGATAAGTACAGAACGTTACTGTTTTGGAACTCTTTACTAATAATGTCAAACTGACAGCAAAATGATATGTAAAGAATGAGTTGTAGTATTCGGTCTGCTGAAAGCACTATTGATCATTGATTCATGATCGTTTGTCGATGAGTTGGAGGGGGCACAAAAATACAGATTTTTTTGTTACAGAGTTATTTTATGCAATCAATTTCTCTTCGTGGTAATATTACTGTAAAATACAAAGTCAAAATAAAAAAAAAATTATTTATTTTAAAAGAGTGTTCGTGGTGTTTCTTGCTCGTTCTTCTTCATAGAATGTGTTTGGAATGAGCATCTAGCATAACTTCCTCTTTCTGACTGACTCCTTGACAGTCCAAATGTGCCTGTTTTGAAATAAATGCTAGTAATAATGTCAGTCAAAAAGTCTGTTAAAACACAAAAAAAAGGTTTTTTTTTTATTTTTACAAATGTACTCATATCGTAATAATCCATCATTCAAGTTGATGTTAAAGTCACTCCAGCTCGTTTCTCTATACTTTCCACTCTCCAATTCATTTTATTACTTAGGTATAGGGTGGCGTAATCAGTGAAGCGATACTTACACACGACATGATTGTACTGAATGATAACAATTATCCCAAAGAAATTATTTTTTTACTTTATTAAGCGCATAACCCCAGTCTGTAATATAAATCTCGTTCATCCGACAATGGAAACGCACACCATTCTCACAGAGGCATCAGGTAAATGATTCGTGTCATGGATGTATGTATTGCAGGTGCAAGCTATCATACACATACATACATTTTACTATTAACCCTTGTAGGCGCCAGCATCGACGTGGATGTCATTATATTTCTATCTGCAGTGATTGGGTAACGAGCAGTTATCGGTAAGTATGTTAACGTTTAGTAGTTAGTAAGTGTTTATCTACTCATAGAATTTGACTGCATCGTTGGTCTAGTGGTCGCAAAGCGCGACTGCTGAGCATGAGGTCTTGGGTTCAATTCCCAGGTTGGGCAAAGTGTTATTGGGTTTTTCCGTCAGGAATTTCTCGGTAGCAGCCTCGGAGTCTGGATTGGTACCCGGAACCCGGTTGATGGCAATAGGCTCGCCCCTTATTACATTGGACTTAAACATAACTGGCGAAATGTGGGTGTACTAATGGGTACACCTCTACCTAACCCTTCGGGTATTACAGGCGTGATGTTATGTAGATGAATGTAGAATTTGAGAAAGATTTTTTTAGTTAGATATAAAATCTGCTTAGATTTTTTATTGATATTTGAAGGATTATTCTACTAATTCACAAGTTCTATCTAAAAATTTTTTTTATACAAGATTTGATATTTCATTGTCATGCAAATTGCATATTTACACAAAATTTCAGCTCAATCGAACATCGGGAAGTGGCTCAAAAGGGAATGCCCGAAAAATGCTTGAAATAGACAGAAATTACGAATCGTCCTAAATTGTATTTAAAATAAAATAATGTATAATGAAATAATTCGAAATAACGGGGGTTCCACACAAGAATTTTTTTGTAGGTAGTGTTTAATATTCTACGATGGTACGGAACTCGTCTTGTGCGAGTCCAACTCCCACTTGGCCGGCTTTCATTCTCCATTCCTCTATTCTTCATATTATATATTGTTCCTTTACGTCAAAACTAGCAACCTGCCCCGACTTCTCATGGGTGCAAAAACCTTCCTCTTGAATCACTCCATCTATTGATGAAAACCGCATTAAAATACGTTGCATAGTTTAAAAGATCAAAGCGTAGAATAAGAATTAGAATTAGAATTTATTTATTTTGTAAAACATGAGTAGAATTGAAGGTCTTAAAATTAATTAATTAATATGAGGTGGCTACATATTTTGCCTTTTATGGCGTACAAAATTAGTTGCATAGATACAAACAATATAAAAAAAAAATTACAATGTCAAAAGTTTATGCGTACAGACGGCATTAATTACTCAAGTCCCACATAATGAGACACAATTGATTTTCTATTGTTCTGACTTACTGGTAAGTCAGTCGGGGCTTGACAGGCGACTTTGTTTTATACTATACTAGCTGTTACCCGCGGCTTCGCCCGCGTTAGTTTAGAATTTGACAACCAATTCGGGTTGTACTGGGCTTGTTGTTCGGCCAGATCCAGAATTATTAAATACGGACCAACTGTGACTCATAAAAGTCCGTCGACGTTTAGTTTGCATTTCTGCAAGAGAGGTCCCTCTCGCCTGCGACTGTTCTGGAGTTTCTGTCGCTGTAATGGCTGATCTTGTTCTCTGAGACGAAGTTATGTTTGAACAGGCGTCTCAGTTGCTCTTACAGCTCTCTGGCTTTTGGCTTGTTCCTCCAAAAGCAATTGCGTTTGGAAGGGCGGCTCAGTCGCTCTCTGAGAAGCTTGGCGGGCGGGCGGCTTGGCTCTCCAGTCTTTCCTGGCTTAAGAGAATATCTCATCAGCTCTCAAAGCTGCTTGTCGCTTCGCTTGTGCTTGCCTTCTTAATGCGGCATGAACGGGAGATTCCTGGGATTGAGCAGTAATTTTTGCTCGGGCTCGCAATGAGCTTTTGCCTGAGTTGGAACTGCGAGATATTTTAAAATAGAAAAAAGTAACCTACCCTAATAAAAACACACCGAACATACCTCGAACGAAAATATAAACAGTACTGAGGGACAGACTTAACTTTGCCGTTGGAAAACTGTTGTCTACATGCAGCGACATAGGTCACGGTTAGTGATAATAATTATTATTACTTTCTCAAAAAAGTAATTATTTGGTGATGAATTTACGGTTTTCGGATTTTCCTTTACTTGTGCTACTTCTACTTGGCCTTGCTCCTTGCCAAATTCTAGGTGAACGGAAAGTCCCCTATAGGTTTTGATTCCCTTGTGAGCGTCAAAATATGCACCATAAACAGAGCACAAACGGCCTTGAATTTAGATTGCGTTAACTTAGAATTTTGATTTTTTCAAAACATGGTCTTGACAGACGAACAACAAAGTGATCCTATAAGAATCCATTTTTCCCGATCTATGTGCGGAATCCTAAAAACAGTCAAACTATCTAACTACCAAAAAATTAAAGATTTTTATTTTTCACCTTTTTGGCGCTTGTCGTTAATGTTTGAATGAAATGTGAATGTGTGAATGAAATCCTTATAAAAAAACCCTTTCAAACGATATATTTAATTTTGGAAAGTGGTAGGAGAGGGGTTACGTTGACATACCTCCTCCCCCTCTTCCTTCAGTCAGTCATCGACTACACGTATAAACAAAGCAATTTTACTTGTTACGACAGTTATGCTGTGATCCTATGAGGAGTTCCGTTCCATATCTCCGAAGTTTATCATCATGTCATGACAATATTTCTATGGGACCAATTCATTTCATTTCATTTCTTTCAAACTAAAAAGAAGAATCATCCAAATCAATTCACAATTGGCGGAGTAATCGCGTAACATACATACAAAAAACATACCGCCGAATTGAGAACCTCCTGCTTTTTGAAGTCGGTTAAAAACTAACCCAAAAATAATAAAAGACAATGTTTTTAATTTTTAAACAAACTAACAATTAATGGTCGTTTCATCGATAACTCTTAAAGCTTGATTCATATATCAGTAAAATCACAGTCCCGGCACAGCACCGTCACCGTGTAAAGCTTGATTCATACACATCAGTGAAGCCACAGTTCCGGCACAGGACTATCACCGTGATAATTATTCTTTCATACATTCTCTATGAAGGCATTCACGCCAATCAGTGACAGCGACGACACAGTGCTTTCAGTGTCAGTTCCTGCGCCGGCAATCACGGACGTGATCAGCAACAACAATATTTTGTACCGGATCACGGACGCCGCTGCATCAAAAACCTTTCTAGTTTCTGCAGAAGAATCTTGAAACGGTTTTGAAAAATTCTAAAATATTCAAAATTTTACTTTTATCTTTAATTAAATTGTATATTGTCAAGCATTGTCCTTCAGTCTCTCCTAATTGCCTTGCCCGGCCATGATTCATGCACCCATTTCAATTTTTTTTCGTCTTAATAAATGGATACCATAACGAAACTTGGCAGACATGTGGCCGGAACTGTGACTTCACTGACATGTGTGAATTGAGTCACTGCCGCATCACTGTTTCACTATTAGGGGACGGTGTCGGAACTGTGCTGGAACTGTGACTTCACTGATATGTGTGAATTAACCTTAAGGCTGCTGCACACTTTTTACACCCGACGCCATTCTAGATGAAATTGTTATAAGTTCGCCTTCATTCTTCCAAACATCTTCTATGAATGCGTTTACACCTCAAATAAAAATAAAAATAAAATACACCTGCCAGTGTCACTGACGACACAGTGATGTCAGTGTCAGTCACGCAGTTTTTCTGTATCCCTGACAACGTATATAAAGTGGGTCACAGACAAACGCGGAATGTTGTGGCGGCCGCGTTATTTGCAAATTTTAACAACGGGCCGCGTGTACTGCTTTGTAAAATGACGCCAAATATGGAAGATGTAATAGAAATAAGTTTAATAATTTAATTACTCAAGTCCCACATAGTGAGACACAATTGATTTTCTATTGTTCTGGCTTACCGGTAAGTCAGCCGGGGCTTGACCGGTATTTAATCCCACTTCTCTATTCCTAACAGTAATATGCGATGCTAATGATAATATAGGTAAGTACCTCACACCTCAAGTGTTTAATTAAACGGTTTTTTTCAAACACCACAGCTAATGGCACTTCAGGCCGCCACTGTGACCGCGGTGGTGTGTTTTTGCAGCGGTTGGAGCCGCGGCCTGCGGTTTGCCGCAACCGCACCGTCCGTCTGGAGGCCACTTTATGCAAAATGTCAGGATGCGCTTCAGCGGTTTAGGGCGTGAAAAATTATTAAGCAAACAACTTTTGTACTCCTAGGTTGTTTATTTGACTTGACTTACTGGTCTATCGACAGTCTAGACTCACAAAATACAATTAGATGCTTAAACTTAAAATTCGATCATGATTCGATAGACACGTGGCGCCATCTACTGTCATAAGGACGTTATTGTGATTTCCCTCGGGAACAGTACTTTTTTTCGGGATTAAAGGTACCCTATGCTTGTTCCTGTACACCTGGCAACGTATATGCAAAATTTCAGGATGATCGGTTCAGTGGCTTAGGCGTAAAGTGGTAACAAACAAACAAACAAACTTACTTTCGCATTTACCATGGGTGGCCAAATTATTAGGGACAGCACTCATAGAAATGTAATATCTAGTTGAAACATTATTTTGAAACAAAGTAATAGATTTATTAGGGGTTTTTTTTATTTGATGTTATTACTGTTTGATGTATGTTTTGATGTGAAAAAATTGTAGAGCTGGAACAATTTTTTTGAAAATTGATGTGACTTTCTCATTTCGTTGATTTTTGTTGAAACTTACTCTTAATACAGCAGTGTAAAAAAAAAATTCAGATTGACATTGCAAGTTTATTTCAGCTAACCGTAGTCAGAACGTGAGTAATGTTTCGTATAGTGGTACTATTTTTAATCTTAATACTTGAATTTTAATTTTATTAAAGTTATAACTTGAAAACCTCAAAATTACTTTTTTTCTAGTATGGGCAACGTTTCAGACACGTCTTCAAGAAAAATTAGAGAAATAAAAACATGAATACTGCACTCTACACATGCCCAGAGAGGTATAGCAACTATTGCAAGTGTTTTAAGGTTTGTAGTTATTCTAAGAAAGACAACCCATTTCCCTGAATAATTTAAACAAACTAGAAATTATTAAAATCTCGGCGCTGTCCCTAATAATTTGGCCACCCACTGTATAATATTAGTTAGGATTATTATGTAGTGATATGAAAATGTCATCTGTCAAGATTCCAAGCTAAGCAAGCAATAAAGCCACTTACCCCACTGACCCGTCTGTAATTACGAACAATTGTTGATCTTTGACCTGCCATTAATGTTACCTAAATGCATATTAAAGGTTGATTGGCGGCCGATTAATTTTGACATTAGTGGTCGTATATTCGATTATCGTGTGATTAATATTTGTATTGTTGTTGTATTTGGGCGCTTAAAATAGCCTATATGAATACTGACTGACTAGCATAAACGCAACATCACGCTCGTAATCCCCGAAAGGTTAGGCAGAGGTGTACCCATTAGTACACCCACATTTCGCCGTAAAAAGGCATTTTTGAACGTCATTTACAAAAAGGAATAAACTGAATCAAGATGGGGTTCCAAAAAGTAGTTTCGTATGGAGAAGAACGGGCAAGAAACTCCACAGGTACTTACTCGTCCACAGCTCATTCAGCATAAGGCAAACGGCCAGTCCAGAGCCATTTTTACACGACTGCCCCAAAAATAGGAGTGTTACGTGTTCAGGGTTAATGTGTGTATGTATGTATGTGAGTTTCTTTATTCCACCATAACTTTTAAACGCCTAAACCGATTTTAATGTATGGTATCGTTACAATCCTTGCATTTTTCCGAGTAATATAGGCTAGTACAAAATAAAAAGAAACCGATGTGGTCACTTTAAAACGTAAATTAATACCAGCCTCAATTTATTTTTTTAATGAATCTGGTCGTGTCTATGTTTATCGTCTAGAATTTGACAAGTAGATTCAAAAAATATATAACACTGTAAATAAAAAACGTCGTAAAAAAGCAGTAACAGTGAACACTAATTTCCTAGTTATACCATTACGGTCTGCAGTTAAGCAACACGTTGAGGTCGGGTTCCAGATGAGTGGCGCGCGTGTGTAACTGTTCTTACATAAATACATAATTATTATCACGCTTGTATGCACTCTTTAGGTACCGTACTGCAACAAATGCTTAATGGATGCTTCGGGGACTCGAAGCATCCACTTAGCGAATTCAACCCCAATGAACCCCCGGAACAAATGTGGTGGCAGAGAATACGGGCTTCAACCCTACTCAACACATTACTGATACAAATAAATTAACCTACTGTTCTCTTATAAAAAAAAAAATAGAATAAAATTCATTTAATTCAGGCAAAACCCATAGAAAAATACAAAATACAAACATAATACACAACGTCATCATACTAGAAATAAACAATAGAATTCAATAAAATAAGAATGTCAAGGATAATAAGATTAAATAAAATAAAATTTTAAAAAACTGCAACGAAATTTTGGGGAAACTCAACAGATAATGCGATGGTTTTTAAGGCCCAAAAGCGTTGTATACGTGCCATGTTTCGCTTGGACTCCACCGACTCTTGTAAACCGTTCTTTATAGCACACAAAATTTTAACACTTCCTTCACTTTACATATTAGAGATAGCACTGTTTGTTCATAAAAACCCTCATCTATTTGAGCAACTATCTGATGTGGTAAAAAGGGACAGGCGCAAACTTAATAGTAATAGACTGTGTCTACATAGAGCGAAAACAGCTCTAGTAAGAAAAAGCGTATTATGTATGGCGCCAAAAATATATAATAAAATCCCTAATGATATTAAAAATTATAATGTAAAAGTATTTAAAAATAAATTGAAACTTATTCTGGCTAAAAAAGGTTATTATAGTATTCATGATTTCCTCAATGAAAATAATTTTAATATTTAATGGTTTTTAATCTTTAATTATAATGTTTAGTTGTCTTTTTCTTTAAATTAATTTAAACGTTTAATTGATTTGTGGTTTATTTTACTTTTACTTATCTTTATTTTTACTTATCTAATACTAATTTGACTATAATGTATAATGTTAATTCATTTAATTCATCTAATTTAATATTATTTTGCGCGCCGTGTGCCACGGCAAAACATGCTGTACATATATTTTATTGAACATCTTGTTACCCACCATGTTTTATGCAAATAAATGATTTGATTTGATTTGATTTGATTTGAAATACAATAATGTCCACGTAATTAATTAAATAAACAATAAAAAAAATGTGTAAAACGGTAAAATTAAATTAAAGCAATATACTTAATGGTAATCATTAACACTACTTCTAATGCTAGCATAGCATAACATAACATAACATCACGCCTGTAATCCCCAAAGGGGAGTACTAGCAGTGGTTGCCTCGATGGTCTTGTGATCTCAAAGCGCGACTGCTGAGCTGCATGAGGTCTTGGGTTCGACTCCCAGGTCGGGCAATGTGTTATTGATTTTTCGGTCAGGAATTTCTCAGTAGCAGCAATAGGTTCACCACCTATTACATGGGATTTAAACATAACTGGCGAAATGTGGGTGTAGGTACATACAAATGGATACACGTCTGCCTAACCCTTCGAGGATTACTGGCGTGGTATTATGTGTATATGTAAAAATAGATATTTCTTCGTGTGAGAATTGAACCCGTAACACCTTACTCAGCAGTCAATTACCACTGCGTCAGCCGCACCATTAAAACTTTACTGCGTACTCCAAAGCCTTCTTTACAAACTGAATATTTAATTTCACTACTCCAGTTTGCATACTATTGTCCCCTACGCTACGCAAACCACAGTGTAAATGAAACAGCGCTACTAGTATCGAACTATATAAACTTGGTCCACAGAGTATCGTATTACGTACACTTATGGCATCTGTATGGCGTATTGTACCACTTCTAGTTCTGGACTTTAGACTTATAGGGTTGGCACTTTAACTGTCAGTTTTAAATAAATTTTATTTGTGTGATTGCTGGAAAACTTTGTATAAACTCTAGCTGGATTAAACAAATTATCCAACCAAATTAAATATTATTTTTAATAGGTAAACTTTGTTCGAAGTTTCGAATTTATTAACGTTGATTATAGTGCACATGCATTAATAACTGCTTTTCCAAATTTTATGGTTTAAAAATTTCGAACATCGGTATTTCTACTAACCTAAAATAAGTACGACTGCGCTGATTTAAAAGCATTAGCTACTCGACTCGATTTTCAAATGGGAAATACGACTTTCGTAGTTTATTTTTCAATCTATAGAAATAAATATTAAATGTCTATTTGTAATCAAAATAATAGCTCCATAATAAATAAGCAGTTTACTAAAAAAAAAAAACAATTTCGGCTAAATTCCAAAACGGCTAGACCGATTTTGACGGGACTTTTACTGGCAGATATCTGATGTTATAAGAAGTAATAGGCTACTTTTGTTTAAAAAAAAAGACTTACGGTTTCACGACAAAATAAAAACCCCATGATAACCCACATTTACGCAAATGAAGTGCGGGCATAAGCTAGTCTAGTATGTTACTTAATATTAGGGCAATTCTTGTAATTTTTAAGGACTTTTAGCGCCGCTCCAGAGATTGGTTCAAGCTTACAATAATAACTTTAATGATGTCGATGTATTTGCCCTATCTAAACATAAATTTAAAAAAACAAACTGTTATGCGCCTTTCTTTTTCATTATTTAACTATTAGACAGCAAAAAATTGTATTGTTGTTTTATATTTTTATTACTTACCTAAGTTTACCAAAACTGTATCTACTATAAGCTAGTAATATGTGGAAACGTAGTGGATTGTACATTTACTTTTAGCATACTGTGTATCTAGATGTAACACTCAGTGTATGATTGTTTGTTTCCCAAATAAAATAAAATAAAATAATCTGTCAAAAATGCTCTCCATTTCACCTAAATTTCAGATAATCATTGTCATGATCATTGATTGATTAATTATTGATCATTGCTACGAAATTTTGAACGTTTTTAATTACGATAATTGGGCTTCAGATATTTTGCATAGATACTAGTCAGCGTGCCAGCCCTACTTCGAACAATTGGTGTGACAATGATTGTTGTGCCGTCGCACAGACAAGGGTCCAACACAATGCGTTCTCACATTGGACTATTGATTTAACACAGTTTTGTACCCCTGATACATATTCATACAATACAAACACACGTACAAAGTAATATGCATGTATGGGGTGAGTGGAAGAACATGGGGGTGCATTAATATGACTATCTGTTTCGTACTACCATTTTTACAAAACTTAGAAGTTAGTTATACTTTCTTATTAGGTATATGCGGCGTAGAAAAAAACACATCACAAAGCCATTTTTATCCATTACTAGCTGTCCGCCGCGGTTACACCCGCGTCTTTGGTTACTGCTCCGCTCCCGTAGGTCGTAGCGTGATGGTATATAGCCTATAACCTTCCTCGATAACTAATCTATCTAACACTGAAAGAATTTTTCAAATCGGACCAGTAGTTCCAGAGATTAGCGCGTTCAAACAAACAAACAAACAAACAAACACTGCAGCTTTATAATATTAGTATAGATATTGAAGAAGACCACAAAGTTCGATCAGTTTTAAACGCCCAAAGCCCAGAGACATTGCAACTAAATTCTGACTTTCAAAAGAGGTAACTGAAAACGGAATCACCTCTTTAAAATTATCGAATTAAAAGATAAGCGATATTTACACGAACGAAGTTGCAGGAATAAGCTAGTATAAACTAAACATTACTACAATATAATTGAAAGAAAAACCACACGATAACAATACAAATATTATTTTGAACAAGCAGTAATTACCAGTCGTGAACAGAGCAGCGTATTTCCTAAACCTAATTACAAAGCGCCTTACGCCCCACCCTGTTCCAGCGCATCTAGTATTCAGTACCCCACTCCAACTCAGCGCATCCCGCGATAAATTCTAATAAATTGCAGCAATATTATATTCTAATCTGTGCCGACGCTGTAAGTTGTGAAATCAATTAAGGTTGTACCGCGCTGGGGTGAGTGTTCATTATAACAGGACATTCTGCATACACTGGGGCGCGCTACAGTGGTAGATTTAGAAAAGCTATTTCGTATGCAGGCAAAAATACCCTAAGTATTCATTTATGTCTATTATACTGCCAATCAATGTTATATTGTGTGCATGATAGCTTTTTAACCTGTCAAGCCCCGGCTGACTTACTGGTATGACACGCTTAAAAGAGATTAATGTAAAAGAATTGATAACTATTACTTAACACATTTATATTATTGTCTGAAATAAATTGCAAGTGACGAAATCGGTTACATTTTTTATTTTCTTATGACCGTCATCTGCTTAGCTTTTCCAAAATATATAGCAGTTGGCTTCCAGTTTAACTGGTTGCAGCTGAATACCAGTATTTGCATAGAGAAACCTGATCAGATGGATATGTTGTACTGTTTCTCAAACAATGGGACACCTGAAATCGTGTCCTATGTGCCTCGATGTTTGCATCAAGAATTGATATACGCTTCTGATGGTGCTAAACTTGTGGCTAAGTTCTAGGCTGACTCAATCTTATTTTTATAAAAACGAAGGGACCAGAAAAATAAACCCATTAGGTAAGGCCTTTTTCAATTTATGCATTTGGTGCGAGACTGTTGCAGCACTGGAGCAGTACGTTTGTTGGACTGCACACAGACTTGTATTTTTTAATACAGTTGATGCGTCGAGTGCGCCTATCAGACCCGCACTATCCAAACACACTAATACAAGTTACTAAATCGAAAGTAGTCTGACCAAAAAATATAACCCATTGTAGAAGGTATAATTTGGTTGGGTTCGTTTTACACGTTCTGTTTTTAATCAAGAGCCCCGGCACGTCTAGTGTATGTGCTGTTACCAAATCCATTTACTGTCATGTATGAAACGTAGTAGCTTTTCCCAGGGTTAGTTATTATGTGTCTGCTATTTGTGGTGGAGAAGTAAATAGTGATGGACGATACAATTGGTGCAGCAGCTTCGCTACGTGTCGCGGGTTCGGCTCTTGCACGAAACAATAGTTGTTTGGTCTCCAGGTGTGTATGTGAGTTAATGTTTGTATGCACCCACGATACAGGAGATGGAGGAGGAGGATTTTCTAGTGTGGAGCAAAGCTTATAGAAAAAAAGAAAGTTCCTATAGCAATATTATATTGTTGTGGGTAACGTATGTTTATTTAGTATTAACAACATTAATAGTTAGTTCTTATATAAAAATTTGATTAAGTAACATTTGAATAACGTTGTGTCTTTGAAGAAACATTTGTGTAACTGTTGTTCTGTTTGTTTTCCCAAAGAAAAAAAGAAATAAATAAATTACTAAATTCGTAAGCGCAAGAGCGGCACAAATCCAAACTCCGAGGCTGCTACTGAGAAATTCCTGATGGAAAGACCTCATATAAGTAAACTATGTAGTGTAGAATTCACAAAGGCATTGTCAACACTTTTCACAAGGGTCATAATTTTTCCTATCTTTCAAAGAAAAGTATACAAAAACTACGTCGTCTTTCATATCTCTCTCATCAACGGGGCGGGCAAAGTTTGATGCGTTTCCAAGCAAACTCAATTTTCAACGGACACGCGATGAATTTGAACAAAAGATGTGCCTAACTTGCCTAACGAAACATGGCGCGAACACCAAGTTATATTAGAAATCTGAAAATGAAAAAACTTGTTCGTATCTATTTTTGGTTTCGGCATAAAGATTATGAATAATGGTAATCTTCTATAGGCACCAAAGAGTCAAAGTCAAATCATTTATTTCAAAGGCACTTTTCAACGTCATACAGGAAAAAGGAATTGAATCTAGTTGTACCTTTCAAGAGGTAAGTAGTTTAGTATGGGGAAGAATTTAACAAGAAACTCCATACCAACTTTTTCGAAATAAATGTTTTATGTTTTATTTTTCAATTACATAAGACAGTGCTTAATCTTTTGCAGATGCACTATCACTTAATTTTGAGTATTGCTCACTCACATTCTTCCTAGTCCAAGAAGTGAACCTATACATATCTTCCATTCTAAACTTCTCCACGGTGAAATAATGATTTTAATATTATGTTTATAAATTGATAAGAATTTTTATTTTTCTTTTTGACTTGTGGTACAGCATAATGTAGAAATTATGTTTTTTCTTACTCATCCGCTGTTCTTTACTGATTAATTTCGTTGTTGGATACAAAGCAGTTAAATCTCCAGGACTCGCCGAGCGGTTTGCTCGCGGTCGAATGGTTTTACGTACTCGTCTCATAAAACAAACGTTAACACTAGTAATTTAAGGAAGGCCCTCAAACTATAAGTGACTGCGCCTTGGTCTAGTGTTTAGTGACCCTGACTGCAAAGCCGGAGGGTTCGATTCCCACCCAGGACAAATTTTGTGTGATGAGCATAAATGTTGGTTCTGTGTCTGGGTGTAATTTATCTATAATATGTATGTATTTATAAATTATATAAGTATGTATATCAGTTGTCTGGTTACCATAACACAAGCTCTGCTTAGCTCAGGATCAGATGGCCGTGTGTGTGAGTTGTCCCAAGATATTTATTATTATTATTTATTATAAGTAAATGCTAAGTCTAAAATCACAAGCTCTTAAAAGCTCAACTGAACAGTCAGCATGCTCATATGAATCTGTATTGTATAACTGTGCAAAAACTGAGCAGTATTTAAGTGTAACAATTAATGTGATGAGTCGGCGGGTTGCTAAGTATTTCCTTTAAGATGTGCAGACCTCGTAGCGTTCTGTAATAATGAGTGGCAGCCGATGGCGGCGGGTATGGTGCAAGTTGCAAGAGATAGCGATTGACATGATTTGGAATTATCTGTAAGTACGAGGTAATGCAAATTTTTAGTTCGATAATTTATGTCATTACTATCTAGATACAATCAATGTATAACTAAAATATATGCTTAGAATGGATTTAAAAGTAATCAGCAATTCATTATTAAAGTAATCATAATTACTCACAAAAAAAACCTATAAATTTTGGATATGGGCTGCCTTTTCAAGTTTCTGGTAAATAAAAAATAACGTTGTACACCAGTTGTTTTCAAAGTGGGCGGCCAGGGACCAGGGGTTTTCAGAGACCAGCTAAGGGGGGCTTGGACCACAAGGACCTTATTTTACAGATTACGCCGTACATATGGCATTTCATATAAACTCAGTAACATACATACATAAACTCACGCCTTTTTCCCATGGGGGTAAGCAGAAAATACAGAACGCCACCTACTACGATCCTTACATACTCCTTTCGCCTCATCCACGTTCATACATCTCGTCATACAAGTACGCCGGTTACGAGTACTGCGCACCTGGTAAAACTTAACCCAAACTTAGTAACATGCTTAGATTTGAAAGTTAGATATTTAAACAATTCTGCGGCGGATCTGTCTGCGGGTCTGTCAAACTTTTGCTGATTAAAACCACCCCGGTGTTTCCATTCAATACGTGTATATATTTCTTTATATGAGTGTTCGCGCTTTCTGCGATCTCCAAATGGAAATAAAACACCCCTAAGTAAACATACAGCGTCGCCATTCCCTCATCACTTGCGTCCTTACCGCCATTAGCGGCCGCCCATCAAAGTCCACTTAGCATCTGTCTCAACGAGTACATACTGTTTTGTAAACTATTCACAAGTACTTAAAGGTGCAATGTTTTGTATATTATGTACTTATGTTGTAGTTTAGGTACAGCTTGCACTGTGTGTTTTAACTTTGTTAAGTTATGGACTTTAGAAAGATCAGTTTTGTTTATTTTTTGTTTAGTTTTTAGTAGAAAAGGGTATGCTTAGATAGTTCGGTCATGTTGAGAGGATGAGTGAAAGACGATTAACATAAGGTATTTATATGGCAGAGGTGAGTGGCAACGCAGGGAGGGGTCGCCCTAGGAAGACCTACACTGAACTTATTGGTGAGGTTCTTCAGAAAGGTCAGGTGCGGAGTACTCGTAACCGGCGTGCTTGTATGACGAGATGTATGAACGTAGATGAGGCGAAAGGAGTAGGTATGTAAGATTCGTAGTAGGTGGCGTTCTGTGGTTTCTGCCTACCCCCATGGGAAAAAGGCGTGAGTTTATGTACGTATGTATGTAGTTTTAGTACTTGAAAGACGAGTTGGAGTTGCAAGAATTTTGCGTATTTAAAACTTGAATCGACATTCAGAACACTTCTCTTCTCAGAAGGTGGGATTTCACTTGGTTTTTTATTCATTTCAATAGGTTTACACTTATTGTGTGTGTTATTGAGTTTTTCGATTGGGAGTTTCTCAGTAGCAGCCTCGGAGTCTGGATTTATGCCCAGTTCATGGAAATGGCATAATGAGAGTGTACACCTCTGCCTAAACCCTTAGAGATTGGAGGCGTTATGTTATTGTGCTTTCATTTCCTGACCAACACTATTCTAACTTCCCTATCTATCACACCCAGCAACACCACATCTTACACACAAAACAATCTGCAACCCGTTCCTACCTACAAAACAAACATTCGTATAAATCTCATTCATCCGCCATGATAACAAGCACACTGTCCGGCAGGCGAACAGACGAACATCACGTCATAGAATCCAATAACGCTAGTGATCCGTGCAGATTTTGTGAGAACCAAGATTATGATGGAGTAGGTGGATGTAGATGGGACGGAGCTTTCATGAGGTCATTTTTATATATGGATGCACACCGCCTGGCACGTTTTAGACATACGATAGAAAGAAAGAAAGAAAGAAAGAAAGAAAGAAAGAAAGAAAGAAAGAAAGAAAGAAAGAAAGAAAGAAAGAAAGAAAGAAAGAAAGAAAGAAAGAAAGAAAGAAAGAAAGAAAGAAAGAAAGAAAGAAAGAAAGAAAGAAAGAAAGAAAGAAAGAAAGAAAGAAAGAAAGAAAGAAAGAAAGAAAGAAAGAAAGAAAGAAAGAAAGAAAGAAAGAAAGAAAGAAAGAAAGAAAGAAAGAAAGAAAGAAAGAAAGAAAGAAAGAAAGAAAGAAAGAAAGAAAGAAAGAAAGAAAGAAAGAAAGAAAGAAAGAAAGAAAGAAAGAAAGAAAGAAAGAAAGAAAGAAAGAAAGAAAGAAAGAAAGAAAGAAAGAAGAAAAAAGATGGATACGAAAGAAAGAAGGTGCGAATCGGATATTTCCAACTGAATTTTTTTAGCTCAATTAGCTATAATAAAACATGCGACAGAGAAATCAAACCCTATGCTTGATAAAATCCATGCAGCTTACAAAAATTCAATACCAACAGGTGTCTATGTTGGTACATAAATAAAACTTTCATTCCATATTCACAGTGTCCCATCTATCACTCATATGCCTACTCTTTGTGCGAGATAGAGAACCAATATCTGGTATTGCAGGCGGCTTTCATATAGTGTGCCACGACCGCGCGGATCACTGGAATTTATTAGTTTGCTGGGACTGGAGATGAAATCCATGGACGGTTGACCAACTGTGTAAATGAATCAACGATTCACTGGGCGATTTTTTTCAATGATTGTTTGAGCCCAACGCCTGCTCAATTGTAATGAGCAAATCAACGTAGCATGTAAATAGTCTCGATTATGTTTTCCTTTTTTTAAATAATTAGTTTTAAATATTATAGTTTATTATGATGTGTGTAAGGTTGAGTTTACATATACTTGCGGTGCAAACGTGCTGTATTTTTACAGTTTCTTTAGGTGATATTTCAAGTTTTTTTTTTTAATTACCCTTAATAAATATTTACAAACATACTACGGCTTGTCGGTTTATCATGAATAACTTCCTACGGGGCTTCGTCTCTCCTACCCTTTTGCTATGCCCTACAGCAGGGGTCACCAAATGGCGGACCGCGGTCCGTATCCGGACCGCCGACGTGTATTGTGCGGACCTTAAGAAAACACTAAACTTCATACTAAAACTATTATTTAAATATGTCAGAATATATGTAAATAATAAAATAAAAACTTGTGGCATTTTAGTTTAGTCCAGTTTTCCTTAGTAAAAACATATTATGTATTTTATTTGTTATTACCAAGTGGACCGCGACAGTCTCATATTTTTCATATATGGACCTCCAATAACACTAATTGGTGACCCCTGCCCTACAGGGTCTTACCACCTAAGAATACACATGAAAAAGCAAATAAATATATTGAGTATTGAGTATCTTCCCAGATATAATATATGTGCTGGGTGAATATGTATGGAAGAGCAGAGATGTTTTTTTAATGCTACGTTAGGCTCTTGACAGACGGACTGCATTTCAACTGCACGACTGCCAAACATTTACCATGACTGCAATGAAACTGCCAACCGACCGTGCAGTTGGCCTGCAGTTCCAATAACTTGGCAGTTGGAATGCAGTCCGTCTGTCTAGAGCCTTAGCATTTCAGCACCGTTATCAGTTTTGAATCCATAGTATTAGATAAGTTGTAGGATTGTACCAATCATTTCTCACTTAGCAGGTTGCTTACCACTTCTTCAGTCTTCTCCAATTTTCTCAACAATCACTTACCACCACTTACCAGCTCTAAGTAAAGACTGACATGACATTTTCCTTTTCTTTTTAATATTCAACGCGATGTGACGGCTCGCGACGAAATTGTCACCTAAGTGATATTTAATGGAACCAATAATTTCCCTAATGGTTCCTTTTTCAGCATTTCTCTACTTTGATAGTAAAATGTTAAATTGTATTGCTTGATGCATTTGCAACAAATTGTGTCTTACTTTTTGATTACGACTTTGGTAAAAAGGGTTTTTAAAGTGAGTGAGGTTGACCTCTTATAGGGCATCAAAAAATTCGCCCGTGTCACTGTCAATGGGGCAAGTGCCCAGATATTTGCACCATCTGAGGTTTTCGGCACCAGCAGCAGCCACCCCAGAGCTCAACCTGGTTAGGTACCTTAACCAGGTTATAAAAATATCATAAGGGGTGTCAATTCTCAAAGGATTTCTAATTTTAAAGAGTTAAGATTCTTATAATAAAATTATAAGCACTAATTTAACTAGTTTAATAAGTCATTCTTCCCGATGTTGTACGTTCATTAACTATTAAGATTCTCTTTTGTTTTTCTCGTAAGTGAATATTGTAAAATTCTTTTTAGAGAAATAAAATTCTTGAAACTGAAGATTTCTTTTACCTTTTTTTTCTCGAGTACTCATGAGACCTACTCATCTACTCACGCTCACGTGCCCGCTTACCGTAGAATTTTGGGGCACATTTTACATTTTTACTCTATTATTAGATTAACAAAATTAATTACGTCATGTTCATTTAAGAGGCGTCAACTACCACTTAGCGCTCCAATATTTCAGCGTTTTACTGAAAACTGTTCAGTCGCGTTACGTCACTTCTTGTCTTGTGTTCACTGAAAATTTCAGATGGCGTTAACTTTATTAGATTGCTTTCAAATTTTAGTTGTTTTAACTTGATTATAATACTATGGGAACAAATAGGAGATGAAAACATTTGCTTGTCTGGTTTTGATTTTGTTTTCTATAGCCTACACTGTCCCACTGCTGGACCTCCCCAAAATCTTTCCAGAAACTCTTTTCCCGCGCGCCACCTAAAACCAGCCCTCGTGGTACGCGTCCAGATCATCTCTCCACCCCTTTCTGGGCCGTTCTTGGCGACACCATCCATCTTCAGGCACCCATTATCTAGACTTCTAGAGATTCTAGCCCAGTGGTCACTGACCATGAATTTATCTAAAAAAAACATACAACAAGAAAAGAAAGAATCATATTAAAAAACTAGTTTCTGTCTGCGACATTATCTACTAAACTTCAACGTTATTGAACGTTTTTATTCAGAATGAAACAAAAAATTATTGGCGATCTAATATTGTTTCTCCATACAAACTTTGGGCCTGCGTTTTATCTTTCTAAGGGGTGGAATATAGATTTTTATTAGAAATGTTATAAGATTTATGTCTTATATAACATCTCCTGAGGCGAGGATGCAAAACTGCACCTTGTAAATATGCTTTTCAGCTAATTTCCTACAGCCGTTTAATCGTCAAAACCTAACAAAGTGGTGTGACAATGTCAAATAGATTCCAGTTTAACAACTGCTAGAATTCCATTCATCCTCAAACGAGTACAAATCCAAAACATGTAAAGCAATATTCAAAGTTCAATATTACCTTCCGACTGTGACCCAAAGACTTTGAATATATTACCTACTGCTCCGTGATCCAATAACTTGGAACGTTCAGTACATGTCGCAGAGTTCGTGTCGCTACACGAAAATCTTAGACAACGCATCCGATATCGAATTTGCTTTAAAATACACACATCAAAAGTGTCTAGGGATCAACATCCCTAACATTTGTTAGGGATGTTGATCCCTAGACACTTTTGATGTGTATACTTTAGAATTGAACACTTGAACTGGAGTTTATTACATACTAGCTGAAGCCTGCAACTTTGCTCGCATGAAAGTCAAACACAGGATTTTATAATTTTTGCGCAGAATCTTAATCTTTTTTTCTAAAATAAAAACCTAAGTAAGGTACTCCTTATAACATCAGCTATCTGTCAGTGAAAGTCTCGTCAAAATTAATTCAGCAATTTGGATATCATGCGAAACAAATAGATGGACAGACAAACAAAAACTAAATATTTTTTTAATAGTTTAAAAAACTAAAAAACACGCTTTAAGCATGCACTAATTTTTTTCGTATCCCGTTCAGCAAACCCTTTCATTTAATACCCATATCATGGGGGTGCATTTCAAATAGCCTGTCCGCCATCTTGGACGTCCGCCATATTGGATTTAAGTCACGTGACTATTTTTTTCGTATTCCTGACAGCAAACCCTTTCATTTGATACCCATATCATGGGGGTGGATTTCAAACAGCCAGTCCACCATCTTGGGGAGGCCGCCATATTGGATTTGTAATGACGTTTCTTAGCTAGTCATGTATTGTCATCAGAACTCAGAGCGTGTGCAAAATTTCATCCTAATCGAAGACCGGATAGTGGGTCAAATTAAGATTCCAAGATTTTCTTACATACATACTTACAAATGAAGTTAATATAAGCGTGTTAACTCTTCAATTCCCATAACCAAGTTAATAGAGATTTTAGGTTTCTTTTTAAATAAAATAACTTATAAACATTTAGTTTTGACAAAAAAAAATATTTAAAAAAATAAGCCCCCCCCTCATTTCTTTTTATGGGGGTGTCACCTACAGGTGACACTGGGCGTTGTGACATTAGGACTCTAAAGGAGATTTAGATTGTTACAAGTTATTGTTCAGTAGGAATAAAACGTCAGAGTTTATAAAAATAAAACAATATATTGTGAAAACTGTAGAAGCAAAATAATACATTAGATCCAAACCAATATTGCAGTTATTTTTTTTTTTGTGCGCGGTGGAATTCCTCATGGACTTCCTCCGTCGTGGGGGTGACGGAGGGGCATACTGGACTCTTACAGGCTAAAACCGCCGCAGTGTTCCACCTCTGGCTATGGCCGGGAAGTGCGGGATTCGCATAAGCATTCACCGCTCCCCCGGCAGGACCACAATTGCACTTGCCACACATTTTTCTAGTGCTTTGGTGACAATATCAGTATCTTTGTTATGAACAGTCGATTTGCGAGTGGTCGTCAGCACTTCGTGCACTCCTCACCTCGGCAGGCACTCTAATGTTCAAAGGTATGCAAGGTGCATTTTGGCATGCTGCATCTTAGCCAAACGCAGATAGAGGGAACCACCACTTTTTGCCACCAGGAGACATTACTGTACCATTTGTATGCTCTTTTTTTCTTTTTCGGTGCAGAGGTTCTTCTTCTTCTTCCAATCTATGTACTTCTCCAGAAGTAGATGGACTATTTGTTACTTCTACTTGAGATCGAAACATGCGACTAGGAAGATAAAGAATATAAGCTTCGTTTTCCTCTCTACTATCTTTGTCCGTCACCACACCATCATCAGGAGGAAATAAAATAATACCGCCTGGATCCTTCCTGGCCTGCAACTCCTCGGCAATCTTATCTAAGGTCAACCTGTCATATGTAAATAAGGTCTAAAACACCATCACAAACATAAATAAGCCCAAAACGTAAACAAAACTCTTAGTATTATTTAGTAGGAATTGAGAACCATACAGTTATTATAATGCCCAGTGTCACCTGCAGGTGACACGGCATATTTCCAACGTTATAACAAACATATTCAAAGTTATTTTTGTCAATTAAAACATTTATACAATAGCTTATTTATTCATTTATTACATGCAATAAGAAAAAATAACAATACTTACGGTCTTGGCCTTTTTATTTCACTTTTTATCGCCAGAGATTACATAAACACAGACTGCTCGAATTTCGCGCGATTCATCAGTTTGTATTTGACAGATGACATTTGGCTAGTGTTTTTAGAAAAATATAAATAATAGTTGGACTTATTGGCTTTACAACAACGGTAGTGGAATTTAAAAATATAATCTCCATGTGGTAGAAAAAAAAAATAAACCTCTGTCACCTACAAGTGACACTGGGAATTGAAGAGTTAAAAACTTTTTTTTTGTTAGGTACCGTGTAATTATTAAAATTATTTAATTTTTAAAAAGCTGTTATTTTGTGATATCTACTACCCTGCCAGACATTTAATTTAATTTATTTATATAGAAGATGTATCTAGATCATTGCTGCATTCTCCCTTCTAGTGTCAGTATTTATCATCCGGGACACTCAAGCTCGCTTGCTTATTGGTTAATTATAAACGATGACGTTATTCACTATTACAAACATGATTCATAGGAAAATTAATCATTTATGTCCCAGGCTAATAGTGTCCGCATTAAGAACCCATTAATTAACTTTAATTGTAAATCCGTGGTGGCAATCCGGACTTCTCCCCAGTTATAAACGTCCCTTTGGGTAAGGAGATGAAAAAAAAACCTTGGAATTATAAACGACTTTTTATTCAAACATGTTCAATATGAGAAACACAATTAAGTATATTATCATCGAACAAAAATAACTTATGACCAAACATAAATGGCTGCTACCCGTAACAAAGCTACACTTCATAGAAACACGCATGAGTGCTATTTCTACGTACCCGTACGTACCTGTTATCTGGGCCAATCACGGCACGGCACTACTGCCAGGCGTACTGCTACGCTGCAGGAAACAAAAAAAAAATGCTCGGTGTATATCGCTGCTTTACATATTAAAAGTAATTATTCTTTTTGTCAAGTCAAGTGCGGTTGCTAATCTCGCAGCATGTAATATCTTAAAACAAAACGAAATAATCTTCTCTTACGATAATCTTCTTCTTCTCTTTTACTTCTTTTTAGATTCTGTCTTCTTCTTGGTAGCAGATAAGGTTCTAAGGTTAACTTCTTGAGCAACAGCCTCTTCTTTCTGTATCATCATTTCTACCAAATCTGGTGTGAAAGTGGCATCTAGAAAGAAAATTCTCAAAATGAGAAGAATCTTAGACGGCACAATTTAAAAGAATAATGAGCCTTACCCCAGTTGAAGTTACCCTTACCCCAGTTTTTTGCTTTAGCAGCCCGGAGCCAGGAAGTAGGTGGTATGACACCCCAGAGCTTTAGAAAATACCTGGATTGCCGTCCCATTGGACTATGACAGGCAAGGCAGAGGGAGAGCACCTGTGTGCGTACCTGTCTACTCTCCATCGAGATTGGCTGCCATGCGTTGCAAAAGTGCCAACTTATAAGGCTTATACCTCTTTATAAATGTATTTCTTTGGAAATGGCTATATTACCTGCCTATTTATCATCAGTTCTAATAAAATCTTCAGTCTACTCACCCACAAATAGATTCTCCAGCAACTTGCACCGGGTCTTCTGTCTGCCCAGCACATGCTCCTCATTGAAGATCTGCAGTTCACGCATGCGCTCTAACGCGGCTTCTAAGCGTGCGTGTCTATCATTCTTAGCTGCTTCTGCCATGTCCGGAGTAATAAGGATACTAGGAAAATAATGAACAAACCCGTTATAATATTACTAATTTCTGCCCGCGGCTTCGTCTGCGAAGACTTCTGAATTGAGCTAAAGTCGTAACTCAAAAACAAAAACGGGATAAAAAATATCGTATCTGTTTAGTTAGAGTAATATCTACAGTCCCTAATATGCCCTTTTCACATGCACGTGTCACTGCACGTGGCGTGTAAAGTAGGAATGTATGAGCTCCAATGAGAGCTTTCACAAGGCACGGCGAATATGCCGTGACTGTATGCATATGTCAGCACAGGGACGGGGCCCTAATAGGGGCCAAACGCCTGCCGGGGTTGCGGGACGTCTTAACAGGATACCGTGGCCCCGGAACGTAAAGGGCAACAGAAGGAACAGGGTGGTTTTTTAGTCAGTAAAAGTCTGACAGTCCCTTCCGCCCCACCCAGGGCGGAAGGAGTCATTTGATGATTTTTACCACCTAAAAAAAAAAAAAAAAACTGTATGCATAAATATGAAAAGAGCCTTAAATGAGTCTAATACGGTGTAGTCATACCATGACGACCGTGCTATGAATGTATCAGACAAGGAAATAAACATTATAGGGACTACTACGCCTACTTTGAACGTTTCAACCGATAATTGTTGACGCTCCGTGAATGGCACACTCCGATATTGGTCGGTGACGGAACGATCTAGTGGGCATTGTCTCATACTTTTTATACAAAGAACATAGTTTTGGCAGACACGTTTCTATTACGATCATGGGCAGACTTCTTAAGAGTTACCTGACGCTAAAAATAAATATTTAAACTTCTTTCTCACCATTTTTCTTCATTCTTCTCTTTCGTACAGAAAGGTAAGAAATCGAGAGGTATGAATTTATCTCGCAGAAGATCTGGCATCAGCAGATAGAGAGCCTCCTCTTCAGTCTCCACGGTCATTTCAAATACTATCAAGGAAAATAAGATATAAGTATATGTTAGAAAAACATTACCTTTTGTACATGACAATCGGGTGTTAAAGAATCTGCAGCTTGTTTTATAACTAACTAGCTGACCCGCCGCGACTTCGTTCGCGTGGTATCCTACACTACAAATACCCCTACCCTAACCCTGCCTTACCCTACCCCCTACCCAACTCTACCCCTACCCCTACCCTACCTCTACTCTACCCCTACCCTACCCTACCCTACCCCTACCCTACCCCTACCCTACCCCTGCCCTAACCCAACCCTACCCTACCCGACCCCATATTTTCTCACCGTTTAAACCTTCCCTAGACCTCCACGAACATTTCAAAACCAAAATCAGCTAAATCAGCCCAGCCGTTCTCGAGTTTTAGCGATAAGAGATAGAGATTGATTTCGCCGTAACTTTCAAACCAAACGTCAAATTTTAATGAATTAAGGACTTAATATTATCTACATAAACAGTACTTTGTGACAAAATAGTTTATTTTGATAAGGAGTAATGACATGTGTAAAATAAATGCGTTTAATAAATAAAGATCTAAAAAAATTCATGATTTTTAAATAAAAAAATGGTCGTTGTGTTTAACTCGAAATAGATAGGTATAGTGTGTCGCGGACTTTTTTGTAGATATTTTTAAAGTCTTTAATTAATTAGAACATTTTATGGTTCTATCTTTTATAGTTTAGGCGGCGAACGCCAAATAAGGAACTTTTTTGGATGATTTTTTACACCTTGGGTCCGAAAAACCCAAATATCTTACGGACCCCTATTTTTTGTAAAATAAAATATAGCCTATAGCACTCAGTGATAACGTAGCTTCCAATTTCCGAAAGAATTTTCAAAATCGGTTCAGTAGATCCGGAGATTACCCCCTACATACAAACTTACAAACTTACAAACATACAAACTTACAAACAAATGTTACCTCTTTATAATATTAGTATAGATCTCAGTAATCATCAACCAAAGCGGCAATTTCCATAGAACGCTCTTAATTTTATGTCTCTATGTGTCAAAATTATCGTTAATTCAACATCACTTTTGACAAGTTTTTCAACGTCAAAGTCAAATCATTTATTTCAAATAGACTTTTGAACGTCATAAACAAGAAAAAAGGATTGAATCTAGTCGGGCTTTAGTGACGCATATATAATTTCCGTTTAGGACATTATTTGGACCTACTTATGCAAAACGGAATCGTACACAATGAAAGTCTTGAGAAAAGCAATTTTTATTTGACAAATAATTTTATTGCACACTTTAGAGGAAAGTGGCTTTACCTCAATTAAAAACTTTTAATGGAAAAAAAATGAAAATAGTTGGCGCCTTCCCTAGACTTTTTGAGTAGTGTATTAGGTATATAAAAAATCAGCTTTTAATTACCATCAGTTTCCGACACAGGAGTCGGTCTCGGAAAGTCCCCATCTGCAATAAAAATTAAATTGTTCACAACGCGACGATGAGAATAAAATTAAATCGTAGATTGAAAAGATGCAAGTTAAATATTTCCAAATGCAGCGGAGCACAAAACTATGTAATGTGCATGCAAAATTATATTTTGTAGGTATAAGTCTTTTTTAATGGTAGGTTATACTTATTAAATAAGTAGTACTTCATATAAAAATAGCAAATAAAAATCTGAACTAATTACCATTTTTTTTATTTATGTATATATATTTTTATATTTATTTAGGTCCAAAATTTATGTAGAACATAAAGGTACAAGTTGGTAGCCGACTGCACGCAACAGCAGCAGACGACATATCGTCGCTTCAGTACAAATAGGTAGCAACTTGTACTGAAGCGTCAATTGTCGTCTGCTGCTGTGGCGTGCAGTCGGCTACCAACTCGTACCCTAATAGTACATTCAATAAATTCCAATATTTGCAAGGTAAGTGCCAAAACCCACCGGCACTAGACGTGAGGCATAAATATTAGAATAGGTAAGTGGATTAGGTATTTTTCGATCCGAATCCGTACCTAATCAAAAGCGTCGAGGATTAGGTATGGTACAAAATATTCGTACACAGAAGGGATTCCGTTCCTTAAGTAACTCGTAACGAATGCACGTCGTAGTTAGGAATCTAATTATTACTATTTGGAATAAAATTGAAAAATACGATATGTTTCACTAAACTAAAATAAGAAATACTTAGTTTTTGGAAGCTGCTGACTTTCTAGAATCTTCTCATGCCAAAAAAAGTGTTACCGAGCTCTCGTGAGAAATATCTGTGTGACGTATTTTGCCGATTCCCGCCATTTACTTATTTTGTTAAAAAAAAATAAAAAAATATATCAAATTAAATATTGGATTTCATTGTAATAATTATTTAAAAATAAAAATTCCTTCATAGTATCTACTGACAACTACTTTTAAATATTGCTCTAACCGTATTTTATATTAAACTATAGTTAACAGGAAAGATCATGCTGAATATTTCCTACGTAATCCACATACGATACATAATATTGGTAACAGCCTAACAGGCCAGCGGCTATATTGAATAAATATTAGGATTAGGTAAATGGAATAGGTATTTTAAAATATTAGGATTAGGTGGATTAGGTATCATTTTTACCTAATCCAACCCATCTCTAACCGGCACAAGCACAATAGTACTTAATTGTGTCAGTCAGTCAGTCACACACGTGACGTATATGTAGTTGGGCCATGGGCGTGGCCTAATTAAGAATAATACTTATTATAATAAGTACCATTCAATTCCGGTATATATATCCGGCAAATTATAGTTTCTACGGGCGCTGACCAGCTAAAGCCAATCAGTTCCCTTTCAAGAGAAATCTTATTTCTATAACAGATTATGTCAAACGTTACAAGTTCGCGGCTCGCTGGAATACTTATACTCCGCGCGGTAACGTAACCATAGCGACTTCTAATTTTTCCTGTGCTGCCATCTATCGAGCTTGCGGACAACTTTGCGACTAATTTTAGTTTGTATTACTTCTTTTACTGGACATTTAGCTACAAATAATAAAGATATAGAAGAAATATAATACAAGAATTATAATTATACAAAATAGATAAGGAAAAGTCCTATTTAAGTATTACAACCTTTTATTTACTTTCACCTGTCCGGTGTCTTTTGAGCCATTTCCCGATGTTCGATTAAGCTAAAATTTAACCTAAATGTACAATTTGCATGGCAATGCAAATAATGTGTAATGATATTACAGAGCTGGTCTGATGATGGAGCCGGAAAGTGGCCATAAAAAGTTAATGAAATGTTAGGTACGAGCCCACTTCCCAGTGTTCGATTGAGCCGTACTAATTTTAAATACGTCATTATAATTATTATATTATTATACTCAATACTTATATGACAATGCATTATAAAGGTTGTTAAACAAAATAAAACTGGTTTTATTACTGTTTAATAAAAAACAAATGCATTTTTGACTAAGGAGTGAAGAGTCAAAGATAAAAGTCAAAATACTTATTTCAATTAGATCATTAGATCTTAAACTTTTAAACACAGAAAGTTAAAGTTAGTTGCTCGTTTCAATGATTCTATTTTTTTACATATGATGGGTTCGCTCTTGAATTTAGTCTAGGTCAGAGGTGACAGAGACAAAGTGTACGATGGAGTGAGCTTTCCCAGAAGAAGTCTGTTCACCTAACTTTGAAGGGATTAAGATTTTTTTTAATTTTAATTTTTCTTTATTTAGAAAACCAACAGCGGTACTTATAAAATATTACAGAAATATAAAACAGTATGTATGGCTAATAATAGGTTTCCCTGTTTAACATAATTTGTGTAAACCATGCGAACGGACTTCAGACAGTGATGACATGACAGATGATTTAAACTAAAGAATTTAATTTACTACAATATACACGTATATATAGGCTAATTAATAAAAATTAAAAGAAAAATTGAGCAAAATTGATGATGATGATGATAATGATGAACAGAGCGAAGTTGCTTGCTATTTGTCTTCCAAAATTATTAAATTATTATATATTTGGAGTACCTATTAAGTTGTTTTTTTATTCTCATAAAAACTAATAAACGATGCATCTCACCTTTAGTTTCTTCAGCTTCATTCTCAAACACTGTCCCCTCCTAGAAAACAGAATTAAAATAATAATAAATAATCCCCATTGGTCTCATGGTCGCAACCGCGCTGCTAAGCGTTGGGTCGTGGATTCGATTCCCAGGTCGGGCAAAAAGTATTATTGGCTTTTTCCATCCTAACTAATATTATAAATGCGAAAGTAACTCTGTCTGTCTGTCTTTCTGTCTGTCTGTCTTTTCTTCACGCCTAAACTACTGGACCGATTCGTGTGAAATTTGGTACAGGGTAAGTGTGAACCCCAACATAGGACATAGGCTACTTTTTATTCGACTTCGACTTCGTCTGCGTTCGCGATAACCGACATATACGCGGACGAAGTCGCGGGCAAAAGCTAGTTAGAAATAAATCTCAGTAGCAGCCCAAAGTTTGAAAATCGGTAGTGCGACACCCCTGTGCCTCGGAAAGCACATAAAGCCGTAAAGGCTACTTTTATTTCAGAAAATAAAAATTAGGATTCCGTGCTAAATAAAACCCCGTGAATAACGCATAATAGGCTGGTTATAAAAGAAACTTACATTTAAATGCGGACTGCTCCCTGATTGGCTAGCAAAACTAGAAGATTGCAACCCCGTCGGCAGTGGAGGCGCCACCAGAAATTCAGCACGAAATTCTTTCCTTAAAAAAAAAAACATTAAAATTTAAAAATAAAACCTGACAAAAACTGTTTACTCTGGGGTATTTAGAATCATGTACTGAATGCATGAGTTCATACCTAGCAAGCTCATTAGAACGGGCCATAACGGCGGGAAGAACATAATTTCTTTCTCCAACGCCATCCTCAAATACTTAAAGTTTCTTCGTTTTATACTTTTTGCCCTGAATCAGAACAAAAATTTGGATTCTTTTTTCAGTCTGGCGTGACTTCCACAAGCCTTAAAGTGAATATCCTCGTGCTCGCCTCTCTAGGGGAATGTGCAGTCGCAGGACAGGCCGCATATGCTGAAGGGGTCATCAAATTAAAGCTGCAGAATCGTGGGGTTCTTGTTGGTAAGAGTGCAACATAACCCTCCGTTGTCACAAGAGGGAAGGAGAAAATGAAGAGGACCACAAGAAACATAAAACTTACTGACCTGATATGCACCCCTGCCTGATTCCTTCCACTATCTAAAGCGGCCCACGATCTTCTTGCCATCAAATACGCCAGATCTCTCTCATCATCTCTGCTGGCTACTGCTCCACTTCCAATTGCCAAAGCGCATTCCAGTTCCACGAAAGCATCACCAGGCTGCGGTTGTTGCGCCGCACGTACTACTTGCGTTGCCTTCTCAGGTTTTTCTTTTACCGTACTTGTTTTCCCCTGGTTGCGAAGCATTCTTGGTGAATCAAATGACATGGCTAAGCATTGAGCAGATCAAATACTAATTTATGAAGCTTTTTTAAAAGAAGCAGTTGCCTCACTCTTGGAATTTCTCTCCTAACGTTTATTTATTTAAACTTTATGCAACAAAAGTACAAAGGCGGACTTAATGTCTTAGGCATTTTCTAACAGTCGACCAAAAGTGGTAAAGAGATAACATGACGTAACGTTGGTATGCATTAGGCATACTCTAACAGTCGACCAAAAGTGGTAAAGAGATGACATGGTGTTGGCTTAATTTCTTGTAATGAATATTACCTTTTCTTTTTCTTTGACAGTGGCCGTTGCTTTCTTCTGAACGTGCATTTCAAGTGAATCATGTGTATTACGAACTTCGTTCACTCTTTTCCATTGGTCTAATGTTAATGGCCAGCCCGCTGGACATGTGACCCTGACATAGACAAGATTTGATCATTTACTAGCCTTTGTCCGCGACGTCGCCCGCGTAAATGCTGTTTATCGCGGGCGCAGACGAAGTCGCGGAATAAATAGTAGCCTATGTCATGTGTGTATGCCTATGTTCCTTGGGGTTCAAACTTACCCCGTTCCAAATTTCATCTAAATCGGTTCAGTGGTTTATACGTAAACGCGTAACAGACAGACAGATAGACAAACAGACAGAGTTACTTTCGCATGTACAATATTAGTATGGATAATAATAAGTATGGATCAGCAAATAAAGTCTTTATTGTTATAATCAAATCAATCAAAGGCCATTAATTTCATTAATTAGAAAAGAGTGAAAAAAAAAATAGATGGTCCATGTATTAGGCAATGGACGGATAGATATGTGCGTGCATATGTCCATGTTACTAATTAATTTATTCCTTTTAAAATATTGAGTTACATAGGCTAAGGTCATACTAACACTACATGGATCTACTGGTCTGAAATAAAAATGTTGATTTGATTTGATTTTGTTAAAATATTAATAAAACTTTAAAATTATTAACAAAATGTACATAAGAAACTTACTCAATTGAATATAGATTGGGTTCGTGAACATTCAGCCTTATCTAAAATAGTAAGAAATAGTTTTAAAAATTAAGTAGCGATTGGAGGAAAAATCTCGATTGGACAAACAGTCAGCAGCATGCTGAATGTATGTAAGTAATATTTAAGTACATAGGAGATGGCTCACGTCAAAATCCAAAAATACACTATCGGGATAAAAATAATCGTATGTCTCACCACCACCCAGATCATAGTTTACCCCTCTGAGATACAGAACCATAAAAATGAATTACGACTTTCTTGTAATCTGAACAAAACTCAATTTTGGCTGCTGCTAGGATAAACCAAAGGAAGTGGGACAGTGTAGTGTAAAAATAAATTAAATAAAAGTACCTTTGAAGTAGATCGGTTCTTGGAGTGTAAAAGACCTTTCGGAGATTTCGGAGTTTTTGTCACGGAACGGTTTCCAACGAGAGCCTGTTAAAACATAGAACATTTCATAAAATAGTAATATATTCATCAAGTCTGTATACTTCGTAAGAGAGGCAGAAGAAAGAGGATTCTAAGAAGACATTCTGGAAAAAAAAAAATTGGAATTCATGCGAAAAAGCCCTTATTCGCTCTGCATTAAGCTCAGTCACAGGCCAGGCAATGGAGTGTCAAAGAAAAAATACTCAATGGATGAGGCGACTCAGATCAGTTGCAAAGCTAATACGTGCGCGTTGACCATAACGCCGATTTTCTAGTCGCAATCTCATCTCAGGAGCAGTCAACGTCAAATTTTTTTCAAAATAGATGGTCCATTTATTATTATTATTATTTTTATTTTATTTTTTGGTTTTGTATAACTTGAAACACCAGACTTCGTTCCAGAACGCAAATCATGGACTGAAAGCTGCAAGAGTGAAATGGGCAGTCTCATTTTAGTCTTGCAGATTTTTGGGCTGGCCATGTCTGTCGGATGTGGGCTAAGCAGTGAGCCCGTATATCACAAAACTGGAGGCCTGACACTGTTTGACGGTCATTGCAGGCCGAGGAGAAGGGGGACGCTTTTGATGGCGCTCTTAGGAATTGGCGTGATGAGGAAAAATCAAAGGGAAATGGAAGGAATGGGGGCAGGCCCAGGATTGGGACAGGAAAAGCTAGCAAAACAAAAATGGATTTTTATATTTCCTCGTGATTACTTACTGCACTAGGTTGCTTGTTTTTAGTTACTGGTGTTGCATCTAATCGTATATACGGCCAATAAATTTCACCTTTTCCAGAACATGTTGATATCTCCTCAGTTCCACCGTCAGGTAATAATAGGCGTAGGGTTGCTACCATTTCCAGCTATGAGAGATGAATAAGTTATATGAAAAAAATACAGTAACAAAACTCATTTATAAGTCCAAGTACCAATGTAAATTTCTGTATTTCATATGTATTTTTTAAGTATATCTTGCAAGTAGTATCTTGGACATCACTGACATCGGTGAAGAAAAACATCGTGAGGAAACCTGGACTTATAATTAAATATATTATGTTGATTTTATATAAGCCTTACTATTTCCTATAAATCTGGCTTTGATATACAAGGGAGAATACTTCCAATCGGACTGGCAGTTCAGGAGCCTAGCGCGATTACCTTTATTATATTGTATTGATAGACAAATAAAACATACATCAGATGAAGAGGCAGCAGCCCTAAAGCTCACAGCCTCATGCATCGGTACGGAAATCTTGATTCCTCCCAAAATATTCCTTCTATTTGGTACAAAGATCTCGTCTACGTGCAGTTTACTGGCTTGAGGCAAGGGCAACTCCTTACAAAACTCATCGTTGTCACAGATGTGGAAGGCATCACTGAGACAGGACATTATCGTCAGCTGCCAGTTCGCTTCGTAGTTGACGCCGGAGACCTCAGCGAGCGTGCCGTGGCCTATGACTGTGTATCTGTGGATGAATGACATCTTGTTTATATTAATTTAACCAGCTGCGATAGCGAATGTCATTTTTCTGTCGAGTTTTATATATTTTTGACTTAGAAGTAATAATTATATAATTATTCTTTATAACATCAGCATTCTACCAGTGATAGTCCGTTCAAAATCGGTCCAACCGATTCGGTTTAAAAATTTAAAAAAATAATAAATAAAACCCCGAGTGCTTAAAACATGATCTTAATAAAAACTGTACAGAAAAATTCAGTAATTTAGAATTTTGTTAAGTAACAGTCGAGACCTATCATTGGGAAGATAGTTCGATGGCAGCAAAGTAGAAACGGACATCTACATTTTTTCGAAAATGCTTTTTTTACAAAAATGAGCTTATATTAATCCTATCTACAAGTCTGTATTAAAATTTTTTCAAAATTCAATATAACAAAGAAAATTTGACACGTAAATGAAGACATCTACACTGGATTTTTAAAAAACATCGCAGTAGAAACGGACATGTGACTTTGTCCGCCTTTACTTCGGAGCTTTGACAGATGAATGGAAACGTCAACAAAGACATCAGTCAGTTGTCACATTCTAGCGCGTACCGGTATAAATGTAATAATAATGATAGTGTTTACAGTTCATTATTAGTGCTAGTAATGAAATCTTAGAGTGAGTAATAAAAATTATTTTGAGGTTACGGTTCGACGTAAACACGGACATCTGCCACTTGTTCGTTTATAAAGATGTTCTTTAAATATCCTTAAATGTATTACAGGAGATTATTATCTTACTTTATTAGATATTTTAAATGAAATGGGCACTTTTTTATTACAATGTAATAAAACTTTGACGTAGAAGAAGACATCTGCCTGATAAACGGTTATCAGGCAGATGTCTTCTTCTACGTCAAAGTTTTTTCAGAGTAAAAAAAGACATCTACATTATTTCAGTAAAACAACGATAAAGCGATAAAACCTATTACACAATTCATAAAGAAGGTTATTTTAAAGCATTATGGAAAATTTCAGGTTAATCGGTCCATAACTCTCAAAATAACCACTCTTTTAAACTAAATCTGCTCTCCTGTAAAGTTGCGATTTTGTAGATGTCCGTTTCTACTTTGCTGCCATCGAGTTGTACTCATAAGTACTTTCATCCCCTGAACGATGGCCATGGAATAAAAACACACCCCCTACAAATCTAAAAATTAACCTTAAAAAGACAAATAGGTAAACTTACCCAAGGATATTAGGCGCAAAATCAAAAGTAATATGACTATTATAAACTTGAGGTAAATGCTCTCCAGAGTCATTGTTATACACTTCCACTGTGCTATGCGCAACGCTGCTTTGGACATCAAAATGGACTTTGACAGGTGCATGACAGAAGAAGACTCCTTGGAAGTGTGGGATCCATTTGCATTTTGCCGTGACGGGTGTCATGCCCGTATGCTGTTGTAAACCACAATCCCCGCTCAGTGCCGAGGCTACTGAGTAAGCGTATTTCGCTCCGGGCCACATAAAAAAGAACTCGTTCATCAGCCTTGACAATCCTTCTAGCGTACCGAATGCTCGCTCGTTTATCTAAATAAACGTAAGTAGATTGAATTAATAACGCAAAGAAGACGGATGAAAAAAGATTGCATGTAGCGGAGATGAGAATGTTGAGATGGATGTGCGGAGTGACCAGAATGGATAAGGTCAGGAATGAGTACATAAGAGGAAGTCTGAAAGTGGCGCCAGTGACAGAAAAGTTGAAAGGGAATCGTTTGTCTTGGTATGGGCATGTGAAGAGGAGGGATGAAACGCATGTGACCAGGAGAGTTATGAATATGAATGTGGATGGATGGAGAGTAAGAGGAAGACCAAAGAAAAGATGGGTGGATTGTGTGAAGAATGATATGAATGAAAGGGCAGTCAGTGATTGCATGACGGCTGACAGGACGGAGTGAAAGAGGAAAACGTGTTGCGCCGACCCTAAGGCTCTAGACAGACGGACTGCATTTCAACTGCAATCCAACTGCAAATTTGCAGTTCGGATGCAGTTTGAATGCAGTTGACACGACTGCAATAGAACTGCAAACCAACCGTGCGGTCCAATTGCAGTCGGCGTGCAGTCGTGTGAACTGCACACCGACTGCAATCGAACTGCATCCGAACTGCACCATACCCACCCGCCCGCACTACTTTAACGCTCCGCCCCCCCGCAGTTCGGATGCAGTTCGATTGCAGTCGGTGTGCAGTTCACACGACTGCACGCCGACTGCAATTGGACCGCACGGTTGGTTTGCAGTTCTATTGCAGTCGTGTCAACTGCATTCAAACTGCATCCGAACTGCAAATTTGCAGTTGGATTGCAGTTGAAATGCAGTCCGTCTGTCTAGAGCCTAAGTAACATGGGACAAGGGCAGGAGGATGATAGCGGGCAGAAGCCTCGCGTTAAGTTACGTCTTTGGTTATACTACTTCGTTTCTGTGGATCGTAGTGTGATGTTATAGTGCCTATATTCCTTATAAAGGCTAGCAAAAAGGGTGTACCAAGATGCCTCATCATTATCATCGGCCTACAACAGGGGGCCTACCGCCATCGCTTAAAACAATATTGTTTCAATATTACTTAGTAATTTCTGTTGTTGGATTTTCAACTCTCAGCGTTGAGCCAAGCATTTAAAATCCAACAGTGTGCAAGGCAAAATAATATTGTTTTAAGAGATGGGGGTAGGCCCCTAGTCCACTGCTGGACATAGACCTTTCCAATCGCACGCCACTTAGCTCGATTATCGGCAACTCATATTCAGTTGCTAACAGCTACCATGCGTAGATCGTCGCTCCACCGAGCCTGATGACGTCCCACCATACGCTTGCCGATTCGCGGTATCCACTCAAGAACACGTCTACCCCAACGGTCATCGGTTCTACAAACACACGCAAAAGTTAAATGTTCTTCCCATCATTGCGATAATTCGAGACCAAATCTTTTCTGGCACGATTACTTACTAAAACCAGTTTTGAATGTTACAACTAATTTTTCAATACTACCATGAACCCTAATACTGTTGTATGCACCCGAAAGTACAATGTTTTGTGTGCAATACTTTGCGCATAAATAAACAGTGATATTTCAAACCAAATATAAATGTCATTTCACAGCAATAATTTTTACTCAATGTTGCTTTGTTTGAGTAGTTATATCCATAGAACGACTATGTAATGTATTTTAAAGAAATACACACTCCATATTTTTTTTTAATTTCAATAACTTACTAATTTCGTAGTCTCAGGTGTAAAGGTTATGTTAGCTGCAAGGACCTTCCTAGCCCAAGTCCCTCTCCAATAGGCTTGAATAACAGAAGCTGCTTCATGTTTCTTAACTGTTTTGTCCCTTTCCTCCTTCAGCACAGCGCATGGTAATGCATCAGTGGCCATTTCACAAATTTGCGACGTTATTGGCGGCTCGGGTGCCACTAGCAATTTATCCATAATTTCTGGTGCCACTAAGGGTATTTCTTCTTCATTTACCTGCAATTTTGTTATTTACTACAATCGTGAACTATTTTTAAGGAGGTAACTTTTAGATTTTTAACAAGATTTTTTTTGGTTATACCAAATATTCATTTCAATATTCATTTAATATTCTAATTTGAACTAGCCATCTTGCCACTGGGTTTATTAGGCAGGCGGGGCGATGACATGCATGCACACAGGGACGACATAGTCGCCCCACACTGCATACCGCATACGCAATGGGGAAATTTTGTTCATTGAAAGAGGTGTATTCTAAAATACTGTCAAACAGCTAGAAAATCAAGTTTCATTATTGGCCGGTTGTGGTGGCTAATATCGGATCCCCCGTTTCATCCCCGTAAGGGGTGAATTTTTAAAAATGCTTTCTTAGCGGACGTCTCCGAACTATAGGTAAAGTACCTCCTTTCTTTATACGTCAATATGCTACCTTTCGCTTTTATTATATTTAGATTAATGTCTTTTATGATAATCTCCTGCTTGACGAGGATGCAAAACGTTATCTTGTATACCTTGAGTATCGTCTTTGGATTCAAAAGTGCTATATAAAACACTGGAAACACTAACAAATCATACAAGGAAGATAACCAAAATGAAGTTAATAATATAAATATACTACCTGTTCCGGTTCCCCTACAAAAGTGACCTCTCGTGGTTCCTGCTCTTCAGCACCTTCTACCTCCTCGACCTCTGGCATCAAGCAATCACAAATTTCCGCATTTGTAAGCTCTCGCAAAGACTTTGGTGGGGGAGGTTTGACGGGGAACCCAAAATCAGGGTCACAGAAGTACTTTCTCAAAACATGAGTAACTGCCTTCCATTCCGTCTGATTCATGACCTTTGATAGATGGGACTGTAAAGCTTGTCTAAACATCCAGTGAAGGAGATGATTGTCATAGCCCACTACATCTTTATCCCAGGTCAAGTCAGGTAGATATGAACTGTAGAAACAAAATAAGACTTCACTGTTATTGGGCACTACACCATCAATCAATTGATATTATACTTTTATAAGCTGGCAATTCACTGACACAGGCTGCAACATGACAGCATTATAGTACTGTTATAAGCTTCTGCACGCGACTGCTCCTCTTCCATGGATCATAGCGCGATGTTATATAGCCTATACAATTTCTCATGAATTTAGCTATAATATACAAGAATATGTTTTCTTATCCAAGTGGTATTTCCAGAGATTTGTGCGTTTATACAAACAAACAAAAACTATTTTCAGCTTTATTTTATTGGTATAGATGTGTTACCATATACCCAGTTACTGGGTTGTGGAGGTCAGATAGGCAGTCGCTCCATGTAAAATACTGGTATTCAGCTGCATCCAGTTAGACTGGGAGCCGATCCCGGCATAGTTGGGAAAAGGCTAAGCAGATGATGATGTGTTACCATATTACGAAATCTGCCATTCTTAACAACAAATAAATGATCTGATTGGTACCTGAAAAACTCTCTATCGGCAAAAATTATAGTTTGGTTGGTTCGGCTAATTTTGATCCAATTTGAGAAACTTGAACCAAGGTTTAGGAGAAACTTCGATGCCCAAGGACATTCATGGACTGCGGCACCCAGTACCACGTCCCTCGTACTGAGAAGTAGTGAGGATTCACTAATCATCATCATATGCCAGTTAATTCGATAATATGTCCAGATTCTGTTAACAAAAAGAAAATTTAATATTAAAAAAATATGTGAAGTTGCGACAGATGTTGGGTTTTTTCATTGGTGACGGAAGTTGGTAGTGTGACACCCCTGTGTCTTGGAAAGCATGCCGTATGGTCATCCGCCTTTCCCGGCTTTCTGCATTATAATATTTATAGTATAATATATTCTATATCAAAAAGTAGTATTGAAAAAACACCCAATACCACTCGCGCCTTCGAGACAAATCTAATGACGTATCATAAAAATCAGTTAAGCCTTTGAGTAGTTACGAACGGATATATGTACGTACAGGTCAAACACAGAACCAAACTTTGTCGCAGGCGGTTAAAAATTCAACACCTCACCTAAAAAAATGTCTTCCCGGATCCAAAGTGATTTCAAGTGACTCGTAACGTCTTGCTGCCATGTATGCCCTCTGGTTTGGCATTGTGGTATCTTTAAACCATTCAAATTTCTCAATCACCAAGTGGGCCGGATCTATGTACTCATCCACAGGAAAACCACTATTGCTAAGTATTCTAGGGTGCAAAGCCGCGAGGCACACCCTTAGCTTATTCACTTCAGGTCCATCTAATTGTAAGTATAAGGGAGAGTTTTTTGGAGCTGCAATGTCAGTCATTCTCATCACTGATGATGCCTTTAAGTTGATCCTTACTGGTGGGTTACTCCCGGCTGATGTAAAACTGTACAGGGATGGGTAAAATACCACTTGGAAGTATTTCAGAAGGGAATGAAACTGAAAGATGATAAATTGAAATGTGAACTTTGTGGACATGGAAATTAGGATACATTTTAATTTTGTGCCCGGTTGATGGCAATAAGCACGCCCCCTATTTCATGGAAATTAAACATAACTGGCGAAATGTCAGTGTGCTAATGAGTACACCTCTACCTAACCCTTCGGGTATTACAGGCGTGATGTTTATGCAATTTTTTATTTAATGATCTCCTTTTTTGGTGCAAAGGGAATAGGCGTCCAAATATAACTGGGTACTTGACATTGCCAATCAATTGAGACACTTTTTATGAGTTATCTAAACGCGATTTCCCCATAGATTATGTATGGCAACTAGCTTTTGCCCGCGACTTCGTCCACGTAAATGTCGGACCCCCGTTCATCCCCTTAGAGGGTAAATTAAAAAAAAACCTTTCTTAGCGGATGCCTACGTCATAACATCTACCTGCATGCCAAATTACAACCCGATCCGTCCAGTGGTTTGGGCTGTGCGTTGATAGATCACTATGTCAGTCAGTCAGTCAGTCACCTTTGAGTTATATAAATTTAGAAGATAGCAGTAGTAACATAACATCACGCCTGTAATCCCCGAAGGGTTAAGTAGAGGCATACCCATTAGTACACCCATATTTCGCCAGTTATATTTGGTTATGCTCATTCTGTGGTCTGTTTAAAAAAATAAACTATCAACTTAAGTGTGTTTTTGTGTTAGATACCTATGCTTCACTATTGCATTGGGTTGTACATACCTGTAATATTAAATAATATTTGTAAGTGATGATTAATAAATAAATAATAAATAAATCTTGGTCTGTCGCGATGTGGCTTAGCGCTGAATGGGATCAACTCAGAGAAGAAGCAAATAGAAGAAAGCAGATACCGCATCCAATTGTATCCATTCCCGGAGTTCTGCCCTTGCTTGCTGCGATAAAGCTGCTGATTGTGGCGCTTGAGATTTTGGAACTTTCTTTTTCTTTGGTGCGTCATCATCTCCTTTCTGTTAAAGTTAAGATCGAGAATGATAGTTAATGGTCAGCACCGCTCCGACACGGTAATGGCTCGGCCGGAATCGCCTTGACAATCCAAGCCAGCGCGCCGCCCGCAAACGGTCACCTTTTCTATCTTGTCATTGTAAAATTTACTTTAACGTACTCGATTAAAGCTTTAAATTGAATGACAAATTGTATGCTGTGATAATTATACAGAATAAGATTTGACAGATACGTAACAAAATAAAATCAATCTAACCTGCGTCGCGTTACTTAAACCGTGTTCCTCTAGAAATCCCTTTGTAATCTGTAAATAAAATATAATTTAGAATTATAAAAAAAAGTTAGAACGTAAAGTTAAGGCCAATTAACTTACGCATTTATTTATTGGGGCATAAAGTTGACAATCCCTTTCTCCTTTTTGATGTCAGCTAGTATTAGTATAGAAATATATAGATAGCACCAACCGATTCTGTACTCTGCACATCCAGCAAATGGGGGGCATAGGAACTCTTCAATAGGCCATTCACTTTGATAAACTTGGTCCGGGGGCAGTCATAGGCCGCATAGAGGCCGTGTCTCTTAGCCCAGTCTACCCAGCGGTAGTATTTCCATAATGCCACCTCTGAAAACCACAAGTAATTATGCGTCTTTATGCGTATTAACTTGCATTTATTTCTATAAATCTGTTTAGGTTTAAAGGTACGGGATAAGTTTGAGCTTGAGTTTCGCCATTTTAAGAGCTATGATGGTCTCCTTAGTTTTTCTGTGAAACTTCTAATTTCCGAGCATAGCCCTCTCCATTGTTTTTCAGTGACTTTGAGCTTATTTCAATGCCGTAATGATTGCGACACAGACTGATCGAATACTTGGACATACGAGGTGGATCGACAACCCCGGAAAACCGCTGCATGCAAGCAGCGCGGAACCGATCAATGTGACTATTTTTACGGGAAGCCTATGACCACGTGGACATCATTCGGCTGATATAATGATGATGAAGATGAAGTTTGAATCCCCAAGCATGGAAGTAGGCTTCTTTTTATTCCGCGACTTCAGGAGGACTTCTTACCAAGGAGTCGGTCAGTTAGTCAGAAACTTTAGTCAGTAAAAGTCTGACAGTCCTCTCCGGGGCGGAAAGACTCATTTGATGATTTTTACCACCTAAAAAAAAAGGCCTCTATGGAGAAGAAAGAACAAGAAACTTCACGGACACTCTTTTTAATTCGGTTTTTATAAAATCCTGGTTACAATATTTATTCTTGTTACTATATCTATATAACTTTTGCCACTGTCTCGCAATAAGAAATATTTGATTTGATTTGACCATATTTACCTGGTTCTGGTAGAGGCTTCTTTATCGGCACATCTCTTGCCATCATGACGTACAGACACATCTCGTGGCCAGGCGTTATCCCCGGCAGTATATAAGGTTGTAATTCCTTTGAATCCTTAATAACTGCATACGTCATAGTGGTTCTCTGTTAAAACCAACCATTATTTAAAGCAGAGGTTTTAAAAGTGGGGGATGCATCACCAATGGAATCGCGGAGACCAGCAAAGGGGGGCGTGGACTATCACTGTAGTTAAGAACCTGGATGCTTAGAAGGGTACAACAGGCCTATTACTGCGTCACCGTTGTCTGTCCGTCTGTCTGTCAACGGGTTGTAGCTCATGAACCGCAATAGGTGGAGCATTAAATTTTTGCAGAATTTGTATTACTATGGCCGCTATAACAAAAAATATAATAAAAAACATAATAAAGTTAAAAATTAAAGTGGTCCTTAGAGGAAACGTTATTATAGGGTGGTACGGATCCTTTCGTGGGCGAGTCCGACTCGTACTTGGCCGGTTTTTAGGGTTCCGTAGCCAAATGACAAAAAACAGAACCCTTATTTTATGTTTATCTTAGCGTTTAAGTTTTTATTGCTTACTTTTACTACAGAGGCTAGTTCCTTAGCTGTAGGCTTTTTGGTGCTTCTCGATTTGACTGTACTCGCATCCTCTTCAATATCCCAGCAAAAGAGCGGTACTTCGGCGGTCATGATTGTCCAAAGTTCGTCTAGGGCTGAGAAGAGATTTTAATTGGCAGGTTTAGGGTCATGAACGGCTCCAATACAGCAAAAAAATTGCCATTCAAGTTAAGGTTTTAAATCGTGTGTGTTAAAATATTTTTTAGAATGAAGAGATAACTGGTGACGGGTCGCGTGTAGGTGAATTTAACAATTCGACGCCCCCCGCGAATAATCCGGTAATCGTAAAAGTGTAAATGTTCAGGAAAAATAAAAAACCATTTTTCCTTAATAACTCCATTAAACAACAAGTATCAGAGACTTTTTATATCGCATATGGAAGCTAATTTTTTCAGGTATCTGGTAATTTCATCAAAATTTAAATAGCCCCAAGGGCTTCGTTATAAGTTGGCTGGATGCATTTTACTATATTAGTGTAGGTCAAGCTCTGGTCAGTAATGTCACATTACGATATTATTCGTGTAAATTTATATTTTCGACGGCAACGGTTAAATCGTGTTGCGCTATTATTCGTGTAATTTGTTTTGTATACTGAAAATTTGTAAAAAGCTATTATTAGGTTATTCGATTTTTTAACAGTTACGTACATTTTATTGTTATGACTATTACTGTTTATTCGAATAGTTTACTTAAGTATTATTTGATGATTATTTTAGTATATTTTATGAAATAAAGGATATTCTAGTAAATGAAACAACTTTGGTTAGTTTGACAAAATACGATAGTTATTAATATGATAAAAAATAGACACTGCACTGAAGACACGACTATTACACATGATTACACAATCATGAAAATTATAATAAGGTCCTATACAGTTAAAAATCTTAATCAGAATCCTCATCGTGACGAGCCTCTTTATTGGGCCATTGTGTGTGTAAAGAAATATCCTCAAAATTACTCTAACCATCCCAGGTCCTCCAACCATCCCAAGTCCTCCTAGAATGGCAGCAGCCTTTTCAGACTGCTGCAGGCTTCGGGGAGCGATGCCGGCGATTGAAGAGTCCGTGCCCGTTGATCCGCCACACTTCTGCACTCCAAGAGCACGTGCTGTGGTGTTTCTTCCGCCTCCATGCATCCTCTGCACAGAGGGCTATCTGTCACACCTATGGTGAATAGGTGTTTGTTTAGGGGACAGTGGCCGGTTATGATGCCTATGATCTTGCGGATTTTGTCCCGTTTCAATCTAATAAGGCTGCGGGCAAGTCTTTTTAATGCTTCCGGAACTGCATTCTTTGTTTGCCTGCCGGTTACACTGTTTCTCCATTCCATTTGGTGTGTTTCCTTGGTTTTCTTACGCAGCCATGATTTTATTTGGGCTTGGGGTATGGGCAGCAGCGTTTCCGGACCGTATACTGTTGTCTTCGTACCTTTTTAAGCCAGTTCATCGGCTGCGTCGTTACCCAGTGAGTTACTATGCCCTTTTATCCATTGCAGGGTTACTTTGTTTGTGTTCGCAATGTGTTGGAGTGTGTAATGACATTCCAAAACGAGGGCAGAAGTTACAATGTTGTTTTGTAGCGCTTGAAGCACCGATGCACTGTCTGAGATAATTTTGATATTGAGATCTCCGACGTCTCTGGCTGCAACTGCTTGAGCCGCTCTGGTGATACCAATACATTCTGCTTGGAAGATTGTATTTAGTTTGTCTAAAGTTGTTGAAATATTGATGTTTAACTCGTTCGGGGGACGCCAGCTCCAGTACCATATATTATTATGGTTTTGGATACGTCTGTGTATATCCTAACTTCATTGATGCCAGAGAAATCTTCAGCCTCCGCCTTGAGTTGGATATCATATCTTCGATCGAAGATGTGGTTACATGAAGTTCTGTCCATGGGTGGCTCCAGGAGTGGTATTTCCTTTAGAACCCCTTGCAGAACTTTGGAGTGTGTTGTATCTGCGTTTAATTTTCTATCTATTTCCTATCTATCTCTATAGCTTTATCAACAGTAGGTAATGCTGTCAGTGTCGGGAGATTCCGGTTCAATTGTTATTTCAATTTTATATTTCTGCAAAACATAGTTCGTTTGTGTAAGGAGCCACTCGATAATGAATGTAGCTGGAAATCGTTAAAAACCCCGAATAAGCCTGTACTAACAATGGCCCAATAAAGAGGCTAAGTGCGGAAACAGCCCAGCTAACCTAACCTAACCTAAGCCTGTACTAGCACTTACTTAAATAAGGTAGAAAACTATTTACCCGAATAATATCGTAACAATGTTTACTGTCAAATCATATTGATATTTTTTTTCGTAAAGATCTAAAACCATATTATTCGTTTAAAATACATTTTAATGAATTTTTATGGAATATACGCGTAGTTTTTCATATCTTCGTAAATAAAGATAGAAAAATTCTGAAAAAAAATTACATGGTGTATTTTAACTTCTAGATGCCGAAAAACGCATAACATGAAAAACCCCGTAATAGGTCATTACCGGATTATTCGCGGGGGACGTCGAATTGGATTTTAGGTTGGCTTTGCACGTTTAAACAAAACAAACAAACAAAAAATTAGATAAATAATTATGACAGTTTGTCATTATTATTTTCTATTGTATAATAAAATTGCCGCCATGTTAATTCCTCCTGCACACACCTTTATTATTTTTGTTCAGAGTTATTTAAATACCTACCTATTTCTGTAATACTGTTTACTTACTTTCAGGTGAATAATGACGAACGTTCACACTACCAATTAAAGCATGCAAGATGTCAAACTCCAGCATCACTTCATCTTCCACATCCTCTGCGTCTTCGTCAGAATTCATGTCAGGTGCTGCAAGCTTGAGGAGCGCCTGTTTGATTTTGATTAGCAATTAGTTGCTCGCGTGATACGAATGTTTATAGTTGTAGGCGCTAGTTTGTTTAGGGAAAAGTTTAGAGGGAGTTTAAAGTTTGTCGGAGACAATGAGAGTTCTAGGGGTTAGCACTTTTAAAACAAACAAACAAAAAATCTTTAGCTTTGTTGTATCATCTAAGATATTATAATTAAACCTCGTTCTAGCAACTAAATCTGAGTTAGTGGTGCAAGCAGACTTTTTATTTTGGACAGTTTTTAAGTCTAAGAGAACTAAAACTGCGTAGACGCAAAAAAATACCAAAACAAAAAACAGACGGTACTTTCAGCGACCACAAACAACTACCAGAAATGATCTATTGGATAATTTTCTTCACCAAACAAGATCCTCAATTTTACATAATTTGTTGTGCCACTAAGAAAATAACCCAATTTACAAGCATCAAGTAATTTAACTGCGCTGTCGCCATCTGAACACTTTCTCATTAGGAATTCTGCGGAACCACAAAGCTCGATTACTTTGCCAACGGTTGTGGTAAACGGGGTATAAATCTCCAATTTATTTTGCAATAAACGAGCGGTTACCGGGCTGGGTACCGTTGGGAGAAGCACGGGGATAGCGAGTAAATGTTTGCAGATTTCGTTGATGTGGGTATTCAACTGTTTTTTGATTTTGTGGAACTTTGGTACACACAGGAGCGGAAGGGATGACGTAACATCACGCCTGTAATCCCCGAAGGGTTAGGCAGAGGTACACAAAGTACACCCACGTTTCGGCAGTTATGTTTAAGTCCCATGTAATAGGGGGCGGGTTTATTGCCATTAACCGGGCACAAATTCAGACTTCGAGGCTGCTACTGAGAAATTTCTGATGGAAAAACTTAATAACACTTGGGAATCGAACCCATTCAAGACCTTATGCTAAGCAGTCGCGCTTTGCGACCACTAGACCAACGAGGTAGTAAATTTTTTATTTACATAAACTCACGCCTTTTTCCCATGGGGGTAGGCAGAAACCACAGAACACCATCTGCTACGATCCTTACATACTCCTTTCGCCTCATCTACGTTCATACATCTCGTCATACAAGCACGCCGGTTACGAGTACTCCGCACCTGACCTTTCTGAAGAGCCTCACCAATAAGGTCAGTGTAGGTCTTCCTAGGGCGACCCCTCCCTGCGTTGCCACTCACCTCTGCCATATAAATACCTTTTGTTAATCGTCTTTCACTCATCCTCTCAACATGACCGAACCATCTAAGCATACCCTTTTCTATCTTTGTCACTACATCCTCTTTTAATCCGCAACGGTCCCGTATAACCTCATTCCTCACTCTATCGTTCAAAGTTACACCACACATACTCCGCAAGGAACGCATTTCTACAGCATTAATCCTACTCTCATGCCTCGTTTGTCATACCCAACATTCACTTCCATCACAACTGGCTTCCGCCCAGTTGCCCACTCCTTGCATTCTATCCTGATCACGAAACCAACTTTCAAAGTTCCCTTCCAGCGTTCCAAAACCTTACATTCTTCGCTTAATAGACATCCATCTTCTGCTGTCACCCCTCGAGCCAATCTTACCTGTTTCCAGAACAGTTTAACATTGGCCCTGAAGTTATCAGCGAACTTCCTGTTATACTGCTACTGCTGCTATATATCTATATTTAGCTGTTAGTCTTCCATATTCGTAAAAAAAGCGGAGGAAAAAAAACCATAATTAATTTTAAAAAATGTAGCTTCAAATACCTTAAGTCTAAACAGACAATCATAAAATTTTATTTACTCATTATAGCGAAATATTTATCATAATAATTATTATATTATGTATTAAGACAATTCCAGTTTCAAAGACGAACGACGCCATTCAATCTTAGCTAATAATACCTACCTATATTTATAATTTATATTACTTATATATATTTATAGAGCAGATAAAAATATATATATTTTCCGTTCGCGACAGCCATAGTCCGATGGGACGTCAATCTCCAACACAACCAGGGATTCTAAATTTTACAAAATTTTATTATGACTGTATTTTAAGTAGTTGTTACCTCATTTTGCATGCTGTGGTCTTCTAGAAGTGAAAGAGTACATCTAAGTACATTACACCTTTTGTTGACAATTATTTTGTATGTCATGATTTGCATGAGATATAATATGTATTATTCGAGATCTTAAATAATAGTCCGGTCAAATTAGACCAAAAAATAGGAGTGAGGTTACAATAATTCACACCCAGCTGAAAATTGGTAGGATTGTTCAGAACACCATCATAAACGAAACCTAAAAAGTCCTCATCAATCCGACACCTAGATTTTTTTTTTATTAGGGGTTCACAAAAATGGGTTTTTAGCGATTTTCAGCAAAACGGTAAGTTTTATCATAAAATTAGTAGGTACAGACAAAAATTGTAGGTCAGATAATTATCTATAAAAATGTCTAGATACTTTTTTTCCTAAGAGTCACCATTTCTAGATATAACGATTAAAAAAGTTGGAAGAGTTGTAATCGTCCTAATATGTAACTGAAAAAACCAACTAGAAACGCAAAAAGAGCAGATTACCTTAGTCAGCAGTAAGGGCCACAGGTAAATTTCGCTGGCAGTGACAGCTGGTGGTATCCTAGTCGATCCAGGCTTCGCAGGGGGGTGAGTTAGGAGGGGCGAGAACGGTAGCAGGGGCGCACCGGAGGTATCCACAGGGATTTGATCATTCACCCATATGCAACGCCAGGCTCCCAGGTAGAAAAGGCGAACTAGGTAGCATCCTACAGATATAAAGGTATTGTTAAGGTGCTCCCTCATCTGGAGTATTCGCTTGTAATGTAACATTTCAGATTCGTTTTTATTTATTTGTTCTAAATCTACAGAAAACGTAGCTACACAAATTCTGCCAAACAGCATAAAAGTTTGTCGGCAGTTGTTCTCGTAAACAGTATTAAAGATGTTGCTTTTACAAACATAATTATGTCTGTATGTTACTAAAAATTATTACATACATACATACAAAATCTCAAGCCTTTTTCCCATGGCGATAGGCAGAAACCACATAACTCCACCTGCTACTTACGATCCTTACATACTCCTTTCGCCTCATCTACGTTCAAATTATTACTAGACTCGAATATCTTGTTAAATATAATTTACTGCGTTACAAAAAAAAAAGGACTATGGACACAGTAACAGGTGTTTCTTTAGAATTTTGAATATGATATTAAAGTACCTACTGCATATAAATTATTACACATTGTATCATCAAGTTGCGCACTGTAATGCTCGGTTCTCCTCCCTCACTGATATAATGCTCGCTCCACTCTGTAACGTTACATTACAGGCGAATGCTCCAAGTGAGGGAGCACCTTTACGTACAATAAAAGGGTGAAAATAAACTAAAATGATTAACAGGAAATATTCTTCGATGAATCAATGATTTTGTTGAATCATTTTAATTCTGGGAAAAACGTGATGTTTCAAAACATCGTCATTCTTTTGATCACATCACAACTTATTAATTGAATACTAGTATTAGCCCGCAACTTGCCCTGTATTATTGTGTTTTTTTTTCAATTTACCCGTTGAATTAAGTAATGTAGATTTTTTCCTAGTGATGACTAACGAGTGTTGGCAACGACATAAGCACAGTGCGACGTAATCGTTTCCTTACTTTCAAACAATACCATATTCAGCGAATAGGAAACACTTTTCCAACGAATCCCTTTCTCATTGCTAAGCGTGATGATTTACTTACAAATGGAAAAGTTAATTCTGTATTCCAAGAAAGATACATAACATAGCATCACGCCTGTAATTCCCAAAGGGTAAGGCAGAGGTGTACCCATTAGTATACCCACATTTCTGTTTGTGTATGTGAGTTTATATGTTTGTACCCACGATACAGGAGAAATTCCTAGTGTGGGGCAACGTTCTATTTAAAAAAAATAAAAATTAAATAAATAAAAATAAATAAATTTCGCCAGCTATGTTTAAGTCCCATGTAATAGGGGGCGAACTTATTGCCAACAACCGGGCACAAATCTAGACTCCGAGACTACTACTACAGATCTACAGAAATTCGTAATGAAGAAACCCAATAACACTGCCCGGTCTGGGAATCGAACCCAAGACCTCATGCTCAGCAGTCGCGCTTTTGCGACCACTAGACCAACGAGGCAGTGTTTACGGTGTTTATGTTGGAGTTTATGGAATTGTGTAGTGTTAAAATCATACCGTTTTTAGATAGTGTAGGCTTATGCTGTACCCCACCCCCTGGTTTAAGGCCAGGAGAGTATATATGGCACTTTGCCCGCCAACCTTCTGGTCCCAAGGCACAGTTAAATGATTCCCACTGATGTTCCACCTGCAAAGTTTTCAAAAATCCTTAGCACACAGCATTATTATCAAAAGGTTTAAGAATAATATTATTATGATCTTCAAACTTTTAGAGTTTTTCATAGGCTGTTCTGTTTTTTTTTTGGTAACATTTTTAATAGTAAGTAGTACCTTCCAAACCATACAAATTGAGTGATATTTTGATCTGGGCTAGGCAAAATAACGTCACACTCGAGTAAGAGACCGTAATCGTTGTGCGATAAAATATATAAAATTAAATCATTAATTTCTCAGTCATTTTTTAATGGATTTTAATTTTTTTTATCACTTAATTAATGTTGTTCAAAAGGAGATGTTTCAAAATGGGCCCAGTATATGTACAGTACCTCAAAAAATCGAGAAAAATCCCTGGAATTCGGGAAAAATACAGATAAATTGCATAAATGCATATTTTTCTTGTAATCATTTGATATTTATCAATTATTTTTATCGACTTTCAATATGGCGTCTCGCCAATTTAGGTACATACTCTGTGAATAAAAACCAATGACAGTATACCATAGATCGACCATTGATCAGATCGTGAACTGTCTACTGTCACTTCGTCACTTGTCAACGTCAGTTGCTTTCGTTGTCGATCGTGTTTTGATGTGTAAGATTTAAAACAATAATAAAAAAGAACGTAGTAGAACGAAGTACGGTAACGTAGTGATTCTCTTTGACAATATAAATGACAGAATTAAACATGTCAAACGTCAATAATCAATCAACTTGACAGCTTACCGCCATGACGGATTTTTGTTGTGTGTTGCAATTTCAAGTGTACATTCTTGTGCTTTACTACCAAACAAAGCCAATTTATAGTAATTGGATGATTGAAAACTGTTTTAATTGTGTTTCCCCGTTTTTTAGTATGGTGTACAAAGACCTGGCCGGGGCTCCATACATTTTGAAACATCTCCTTTCAATTCCATTGCGTTAAATATTAAACTAACAATATCATAAAACTTCTCGATTAGATTGCATGAAAAACCTTTTGTTAAAAGCGGTAATCATTGCAACAATCTCCTTTATGAATCAGGCTAAAAATATCTAAGAAGATGTATAACTTACGTTTAGATGTTCCATTCTCTCCAACGCGAAACATGCAGACAGAACCTTTCTACAAAACGAGGACCTGAAGAGGACTTGAGCGTGACACAGCTGCACGTCTGCTATCGCCATCTTGCTCAGTACATCATTCTCCTGTAAATAGTATAGAATTTACACCTGGTTTCTCAACCAAAATATTAATGTGAGATATTGTCAAGCGCGCGTAAGCTGCTTTTTTACACGACTGCCCCAAAAAAGGAGTGTTATGTGTTCAGGGTTAATGTATGTATGTATGTATGTATGTATGTATGTATGTATGTATGTGAGTTTCTTTATTCCACCATAACTTTTAAACGCCTGAACCGATTTAGATGTATGGGGTATCGTTACAATCCTTGCAAAAAAAAAACCGGTGTGGTCACTTTAAAACGTAAATTAATACCAGCCTCAATTATTTTTTTTACTTAATCTAGTCGTGTCTATGTTTATCGTCTAGAATTTGACAAGTAGATTTAAAAAATATATAACACTGTAAATAAAAAACGTCGAAAAAAAAACTGACGAGTAAACAAAGTACAAATATGTGCAATTTTTGCAGTCGTATTTTTTAATTTTTAGGTATATTAGCTTGTTTGGGACTATAAAATAAATAAATAACAATCTTTTAGTAGCAGGTATCGAAGGCCTAAAGCATGTTAGTATTACAAAAACTTAAAAACTACGTTAGTTAGTAGTAAAACAAGAAAACAAAAACACAAACTAAGCATCCGTTTCTGTTATAGGAAGATTTTTTTTTTGTTTTTGTTACGGGATCTTGCCTTTTTCCCATGGGGGTAGGCAGAAACCACAGAACGCCACCTGCTACGATCTTTACATACTCCTTTCGCCTCTTCCACGTTCATGCATCTCGTCATACAAGCACGCCTGTTATGAGTACTGCGCACCTGACCTTTCTGAAGAACCTCACCAATAAGGTCAGTGTAGGTCTTCCTAGGGCGACCCCTCCCTGCGTTGCCACTCACATGTGCCATATAAATACATTTTGTTATTTGTCTTTCCTCATCTATCTAGTCAAAGATAATTTATAAGCTCACATCAAAAATAGTAACTTCGGCACCCCATCTATCCATTGCCAGATCCTCAGCCCTGATCCATCCGTGGAGGTACTGACGCACAGACCGTGGCAGCGGTTGGGTCTGGTCATCTACCCACAGGGGCGATATTGTGGTAGCGGTCTTGGACTTGTCGCCACCGCCTTTGACCTGGGCGCCACCCCCCTTTGGCGACTGACTGGTGGTGCCAGGCCGCTGGGTTGAGTCAGCAGACTTCGGCAACGCCTTTATGTTTGCGGCATTTAGCCATGCCCTATAGGCTGCTGTACCCTAGAATAGTAATAATAAATAATTATAATACGAGCCTATTAGTGTCCGCCAGCCACAGGACAGCCAGCCTCTTCTCTACTAGAGAAGGCACGAAAATTGATCACCACGCTTACTCAAAGCGGATTGGCGATTTCAGACTTATCTTAAGTAAAACTTCAGGTTTCTTTACGATGGTTATCGTAACTGAAAGCGGCTGAAACGGCAGGGTATAGCAAAAAAATAAACTCTGAAGACATACCATACCCCATGCATCTACAGCCAACTCGTTATCACGGAACTCCCGGAAAGGACACTCCAAAGGATCCACTTGTACGACAACAGGCACCTCAATCTGTATAAGAGTTCTTCGAGCCATTTTGGCTTAGCCTATTTACTTTGAAATATTATTAAATTACAACGGTAATATTTTATTGAAATGTCAATTTGACGTAACAATATTGTCAACGATGAAATAGGTTGTAAGTATATTCTGCTGTTATCCAAGTATCTGCGTTGTTAATTCCAAGAGAAATATAAGTAATTAACTAGCATTCTCCCCGCGACTTCGTTTGCGTTATTTTTCTTACGGATCCCAATTTTTTGATAATACAATATAGCCTTAATGATAACGTAGCTTCCAATTTTCGAAATTAGCTTGCAATTTTCAAAATCGGTTCAGTAGATCCAAAGATCCTACAACTACACAAACTCATAAACTTTACCTCTTTAAAATATTATTTTGTATAGATAAAACTTCACTTATCAAATCGATGATAATACGATGGTTTGACATAATTTTTAAGGCGGCAGCTATTAGAAACTCCCGCCACGAAATGTCAAATAACATAAAATGGCCGAAATACAACGCGTATCGATGCGTCTAGTCTTTTTTTTAAGGATAGGAAATCATCAAATGACTACTTCTGCTCTGAACGGAGTGGAGCTGATAACTGGAATAGCTCAAAGGCTACTTTTTATTCCTGAAAAATGTGCAGTTCCCGTGGGATGCCCTTTGACGCGGACAAAGCCGCGGGCGGAAGCTAGTATACAATAAGACGACTGGACAGATTTGATATGACATTCTTATGTCCGAACACACAAGCAAGGTCGCTCACACAAAAAATCTAGTCACGGACAGTCACAAAGACTTTGAATGTAAGTATAGCGTATGTGTTGTATTATGTCAGCAGCTTTCAACTAATCGATGTTAATATTTTGACTGCAATCGGAATTTTATGGAGTCGCGATTCGGTGCACATTATGATTAACAGTCGCAATCTCTTCTCAGTGACAACTAATGTCAAAAATCACTTTTTGCCAAATTAAGATTGAGATTAAAATACGATCGTTAAATCGATACAATTTATCAAAAATACATTTGATAACATAACATCACGCCTGTGATCCCTGAAGGATTGGGCAGAGGTGTACCCAAAAGAACACCCACATTTTGCCAGTTATGTTTAAGTCCCAGGTAATAGAAGGCGAGTCTATTATCATCAACCGGGTACAAATCCAGATACCTACGCTGCTACTCAGAAATCCCTGATGGAAAAACCCAATAACACTTTGCCCGACCAGGGAATTGAACCCAAGACCTCATGCTCAACAGTCGCGCTTAGTGACCACTAGACCAACGAGGCAGTCACTCCTAAGATATTTTCACCAATAATCAAAAAGGAAATTAAAGCTATGCAAGACAATTTGACCACTTATGCCAATGCTGTATCGTAGGCGGATATGGGTCGGCATTTAATGCAGGAAGTGAACCAATAAGCTAAGAGTACCGGTTCGCCGTGAAAGCCTCCGAGAGCGGCGGCGTGGGTAATACCGGCCACATTCAAATGGTAAACTAGAAGATTTTATGTGGGAAATTATTGAGATCTTTAAGTCGATTAACATACGGCACCGCGCACCGCCTTTTTTAAGGTGGTAAAAATCATCAAATGAGTCCATCCGCCCTGGGTGGGACGGAAGGGACTGTCAGACTTTTATTGACTAAAAAACCACCCTGTTCCTTTTATTGCCCTTTACGTTCCGGGGCCACGGTATCCTGTTAAGACGTCCCGCAACCCCGGGGACACCGCGCACCGCTGCGGTTGATGGTAAAGCGGATCTCATGTCGCATTGGACTCTAAGAAGTCCTTCGATGCTTAACACACGTACCGCGCGGTCGAGCGGTGCAATCCACTTTACCGCTACTGCCCTCCGCGGCGGTGCGCGGTGCAACGTGTAAGGGTTGGACCTCATCTGGCAGCACGGAATCGCCTTTTTCCGTCGCCCTTTCTCTTTCTGTCGCTTAGAACTGCCATTTGCTAGGCGGAGACAGAAAGCATAATGCGATAGCACGCGGCGGAATCCTCGAGGCGATCGCATTATGCTTTCTGTCTCCGCCTAGCAAATGGCAGTTCTAGGCGACAGAAAGAGAAAGGGCGACGGAAAAAGGCGATTCCGTGCTGCCAGATGAGGTCCAACCCTTAATCGCCTTACAGTGTAAAAGTATGTAATGTATGCAAAAATACTTAGTAAAATCGAATACTTACATATTCTTCACATCATTGTAATCATTTTGTTTGTTCTGGACTTTAACTGAAAGCCTTTCAGTTACGGAGTTATCGGAGGTCAAAATTCCAACTTTTATAATTTCAGTAAGTTCAAATTGCCCGCTTTCGAACCTACAACCAAATGCATGAGAGGCAGTTGCGTTAACCACTGGTACATTACGATCTTTTTTTAATTGTACACAATTTTTAAATAAACTTAATTTTTACAAGCTTTTATTTTTTATATAAAATAAATGTTTACAAAAAAGTAGCCCATGTCCTATTCTAAACTATAATCTATCTCTGTGCCTTTCATTTAGATCCATTCAGAAATCCTGGCGTGATAAGAAACTTTCGCATTCATAATATGTACAAAAATACTTAGGTATGTATATACTTTATAATAATAATAATAAAACCTTTATTTCAGGCAACTAAGGCCCATAAAACACAAATACATAAATAAGTACAACTTAAGTAGGTACTACTGCTTACCTCTCTACTCAGTTAATATAAAAATCGTCTTAAACAAGTTTGTAAGTAAGATTCAGGAAGGAAACACTTGTTTTAAAGGTCGCTTGTTGCCTTCATGAATCACTGGTGAACGTACTTTCACTAAAATTTCGATGAAATAACACTAAAATATGATTGGCGTTCATTTCTTTTGGTGAATCATACGATAAAGATGAAGATGTCGTGATAGCACAGTAAGTACCAATGTGACTTTTTCAATTATTATGTACTTTCTAAGTTTATCCAATGCTGCGTACACACCGGCCCAACGAACGCCAACGAAGACATAGAGATGAAGCGTGTATACTAGAACAGATCCAGGGACTAGGTATTTAACGAGACTAGGTAGCACCTATTCCAACTTTTAAAATACTCGATCCACCTAGTCTCAGTGCCTACACGCTAAAGCCTGTGTAAAGTATGAAGGGAAGTTTACAATTCATTAGTACTGAATCCGTACCTTCACGTATCGGTGGTACGCAAAGACTTTAGACTAAAAGCATACTTAAAAGTATGCGTACTTCATGGACCAAGTGGAACAGGTATTTGGATCGAGTATTTGTACGGAATTGGACTAGGTGCATCTAGTACCTTTACCTAGTACGACTCATCTCTAGGCATTCGTTGGCATTCGTTGGTCCGGTGTGTACGCAGCATTAGACATCACTGACGACATTGAAACTCGCAAGTAGGTATACACACTTACTCCTCCTCCTTCTGCCTAGCCTTTTCCTAACTTTTTTGGGGTCGACTTCTACCGGTATTTTACATGGAGTGCCTGCTTATCTGACCTCCACAACCCAGTAACTGGGTAATACGATACCCCTAAAATTTTGAGAATAGGTAGAGGTATATGATTTAATTAAAAAGGCGTTGAAGGTAAGGTACGTAAGCTAAAATGAGTTGTTCAGTCTACTCTGGGATTTCATTGCAATAATTTCCATGGAAAAGTTTTTTTTGTTGTGTCCCAAACACTGGTCGAATTACTTTTCTGACTCAAAATTTGGATTTTAAAATTGGAACGTTTTTCCGTTTATCATTATAAAGCTAAAGAGTTTGTTTGTTTGTTGTTTAAACTAATCTCATAATTACTACTGGTCTGAGTATTTTACTAAGAGAAAGCTACGTTATCGCTGAGTTCTATAAAGTATATTTTACTGTAGAAAAAATACCCCATAAGAAAATTCATGCAGACAAATTCATGTGACAGGCAATAGCTAGTATTTAATAATTCAGCTTTGAATAATAATTGGAATTTCGCTGCACGTGTAACACGTGTCTTACCTACAAGCACGTTTTAAATAACTTGAATTGAATAAATAAACATCCTATAGAAGCAGGTTTATTAAAAAGAAAAAGAAAACCTACCTAATTAACGAACAGATAACAACATATTTTTATTAATTTTGCATGAAAAACAAATAAATTGTATTAAAGTCTATGCGCATTTTAATTCTTTTATAAATCTGTAATGACCTTTCCATACCTTATAACTAATAAGATTTTTTGTTATTTTTCTTCTCCAGTGATTTTCCTAATACACATTAATATTATAAATAAGTGATAAAAAGAAAAAAATCGAGAGGAAACCAAGACAAGACACATGAGTTTTTTTTATTTATTTTTTTGTTATAAGAAAAAAATTGTGTCTCATTAGATTTTTTCCTGTAAGTATCGTGGATGAATTTTAATTTATTTATAAACTCACATCATAAACGGTTGTTTGTGTATGTGAGTTTATAAAAAAAAACTAAAAATAAGACCAAGAACAGGACTCAAAATTAATATAAGTCTGAAATCGGCAATCCGCCTTGAGCAAGCGTGGTGATCAATGCTCATGCCTTCTCTGTATGAGAAGAGGCCTTTGCCTTGCAGTGGGACACTAATAGCCTGGTATTATTAATTATTTTATTTAAATATAAAATGTTGTATTATATTAAAATAAAAGATAATTATAAAAAATACACATCATCCTCTCACGTCGTTACAGTTCGAATCGCCTTCAAAATTAATAATAATAATAATAAAAATATAATTTATATATATATGTACACTAAATAAATGGAATAATAATAGTATTTATTTGTCAGAATAATGTTACAATAGATCTTAAATTTATTACATGTCCAAATTATTCTACCGTTTTCGGTGTACAAATACTTATAGACTACGGATTATAATAATGTCAATATTAATAAATAAAAAAATAAAAAAATGTCAAGTCTTCTTCTTTTCGAGTCGATGATTTAAGACAATCCCTTTTTTTTTTTTGTCAAGTCATAATAACATATTTAGAATTGCAATATAAGTATTGGTAATGTAATGTCAATCTTTATAATCAAGAAAATCATTCACTGAATAAAAACATTCGTCCAAGATCCATGAAAACATTCGACTTTTAAAATTATAATGTGAGTATTCTCAATTTCTTATTACTCTTCCATCTCTCTCACACTCATTCACCTTTCACTCGCACATTTTACGTTCCGTTCTATTCATCATAACTCATTCACTAGGTACATAGTCAACAGTCTCATAGTTCCTCGGTTTTTTGCATCATTCAAAAATAGATCACTCAAAGATAGATTGATAGATGCATTTATCAATTTGCGGGCAGCGTTTTTTTGCTGGGGACATGTCCGGCTTAGCCTTCGTTCACACGGCATTGTCCTGCACATTTTTTTGTAATCGTTTTTTTAACGTATGGTCAACCGGGTGTTCATATGGTAAATTTTCATTCGTGTAAAAACGAATAGCCGCAGTTTCCACACAGTTTTCACAGAGGAGACAAAGCTATACCATATGTCACTGCGAACCGAATACGTCAAAGTTCATTCGATTTGCTTGACAAGTCCGTTGAGTATGCGTTTAAACGTATAAGCGGTACACGTTTTTTTGCAGTACAATCGACGTGTGAATGGATCTATGTACGTTGTATGGTCACTATTTATACGTTAAGACGTATACTGCAAAAAAACGTGCAGGACAATGCCGTGTGAACGAAGCCTTAGTCTATGACAATGTGACGGATGACCTATTGACAGAATGTTCTGTCAATGTCATAAAATGCAGGATATTTTAGAGCAAGGTTGAGTTTTTTAAATAGGATTTCACAAAAAACGATTCATTATTTATTACCTAATAAAATTTTGACATTTCCATCAATTTGCATTTTGCAAAATACGTGATTTTTTTACCACGCGAAATTGAACCTTATATCTACAATACATTGCTCTACAAATGCTCCAATTTCGTCTATTATAGTCTATTAGCCTTCATCAAAATGTTTTTACCTATATGTCTTTAAGTTCTCAAGGTGAACTAGCAGCCGGCTTGTAAATGTCGACTGCATTCATTGATATGATTTAAATCACTTGATATTCTGGTCTTCGGTGCATCTGGTGTTGGATGAAGTCGAATAATGAAGTTTATTAGGTTTGAACAATCAATTTTCTACGTGAGACCGTCAGTAGCAGGAAATACTCAAGCCTGTTGTTTGCATAAAAGTATATGTTAACAAGCAACTATCTTCAACTTTCTGACTAACTGACTGACTCCACAACCATTCAAAAGTGCATGTAAATGGTCTATGAATTGCCACTTAAGCACGTTTTCCTCGAATCTCAATTAAATAGAAAAATATTTAATTAATCTTTTTATTATATTTAATTTTAGAAACAATGTACCTACATTATTTACACAAAGATAACTCAAAACAATTAAATAATAATAGGAAGGATAAATTAAAACAAAATAGCATTAAGAATTAAGATAAATTAATAAGAAATAATTAAAATATGTTTGCAGAAAGGCAGGTATATTACATGACTTATATACTTTGGTACTAACGCGAAGTTTGTGAGGATTGATGGGTGAATGGATGAATTGGTGTTTGTTACTCTTAAATGCTTAAACGGCTGAAAGCAATTAGCTAAAATGCACAAGTATAGATATTGATCTAGCTTAATACATAAGGTAAATTGCTATCCCGTTTTTGAATTGAAGACTTAAGCTTAATTCTGAAGTGCACAGACGAAGTCACGGCCAAAGGCTAGTAACATTATAATTATATGTTATGTTACAGAAAAAATCCAGTAAAAAATATCTTCCGTCGAAAGAAACATCGCAAAAAAAGTCTCGTTTGTGACACAGTTATACCATACACATACTATTATTACGTATTTAAATACATTGAAGTTCTCATTTAAATCTTCTTATTACATAAACGTTTAAGAAACAGGTGTGCCCGTTTTTGGTTCAGAGATGTTTACACCTGTGGCATCTTGTACATGAAATAGGGTCCCTCTCACTTGTTTACGTCGTTTACAAATTCTCACTTTCATTATCGCTAGCTTGACCTAGGTACTCTTTGACTCTCTCGATTAGCACAAAATCAAAGTCACAGTCAAAATTATTAATTTCAATTAGACCATTCAAAGGCAGTTTTGAACGTCATTTACAAAAGAATTTTTTTTTTTAAATATTGAATCTAGTTGCCCATTCCAAAAGGTAGCTTCGTATGGAGAAGAACGGGCAAGAACTGTTGAATACAAATAACTGTTCCTGATTTGACTGAAATAAATACTGGTTTGCCTCGTTGGTCTGGTGGTCTAGTACAAACGCGGCTGCTGAGCATAAGATCTTGAGTTCGATTCGAAGGTCAGGCAAAGTGTTATTAAGTTTTTCCATTAGGAGTTTCTCAGTAGCATCAGTTATATTACTGTACAGTTTTATCAAAATCCGTTGAGTTGATTTTGCGTGTAGGAGTTACATACATCAATCCTAACTATTCACGCTTAAATTGTAGTAGGATAGACAGTAGCGATGCAATATTGTCATTTATTGCAGATTTGTACAGAAATAAATTTTATATACAAAAAATACTTTTAAAACCAAGCTTTTAATTTAAAATTATTACAATATTGAGTATTGGTCATTGTATTGTCATCAGAACTAGAGGTGTATGCAAAATTTCAGCTCAATCGGTTAAGATACCAACAAATGGTCGAACCGCGCGTGGTCCGCCTTTGTACTTGTTTTGGGCTTAAAGTTTAAATAAATAAATAAATAAACCAATTTTGAAAGGACAACTTACTTACATACATACATACGAACAGTGCAAGCTAAATAAAAGCTTGTAAAAAAATACGTGTTCCAAATACAATTGAAACTAGGCTGAAAGTGCAAAAATATTTATATCAATCGTAAACTTAAAAAGCCATCGTATTTTACATGATAATCCTATTCATGGTCTTGCAAAGCTTTTTGGCAATCTTCCAAAAGCATCACTTCTCGGACTTTTACGGAATAGTAAAGAGAGATGCTGTGCTCAGATTTTCTGTTGAAACATGTAGGTAAATTGGAGGCGTTTTTGACAGATTAAGACTGAGATTAGATTGCGATCGTTTCTTCTTCTCCGCCGTTGGATTGTCTGTCGGACTATGAGAGTGAAGGAAGGAGTGCAAATGTGTAGTTCGAATATGTGCGCAAATACAGGTGTATTTGAGCACACATTTGTGCATTATGATATCTCCTGTGTGCTTGGTTTGTCTCTATTAAGATTACCTGCATTGACCAAATTTTGATCTGGAGAATATTGTGACAACCTTTCGCCCGAGACTTCGTCCGCGTAAATATTTGACTCCTGTTTCATCCCCTTAGGTAGTGAATTTTGGAAAATCATTTCTTAGCGCATACCTACGTATAATAACTATCTACGAGCCTAATTTCAGCGCAATCCATTCAGTGCTTTGAGCAGTGTAATGATAGGTCAGACAGTCAGTAACGGTTGCCTTTTGAATATTTATATAGATTAGATCTATACCACAATTACCAATCCATCTGTTAAGACTCAGGAAATCCTTCCATGGTCAACAGTGTGTAACGTCTTTAGATATAAAGAGGGGCTCTTTAGTAACCCACGAACCAAATTCATAGTCCTCCACCTCATTTAAATGATATCGCCGGCATTTTAATATGTGATACACTTAGCTTCGCTTCCTGCATGCGTTGCACTGATATAATTGTCACAATCGTCTCTGTAACTTTACAATAAGGTCAGTTGCAAAATGTACTGAGTGAAAGTAGTTTTACACCACCAGTTATTAAGACCTCTCATTTCTCATACTTCCTTAGAAACGCCGGGTTTTAGCACTGGTTTATGGACGTCCATTTTGTAAGACCTGCCAACATGGTACAGCTTTGAAGAAGCTAGAGTTCTTGCCATTGGTTTTGTAAGCAGCATAGTTTGGCAAATACTCGATACTCGTTTAACGATTGTGTCTCGATGAATGATACGTTAATCATTATAATCGTACGATCGGTAATTTGACAGTATTTTGAGTGTTTCGTCATTTTAAAGATTATTTTGTTCGTAATATTACGTTGGAAGTGCAATTTGATATGTAATTTAGAATTGTCTAGGAGCTAGATTGTGATGAATCCTTGAAAAAGAGATTGGCAAGTAATAATAGATTTTTAAGTGGCTTGAACCAAAGAATTTATACCTAATGTATGCAAGGTCTATGTTGGGTATAATTGTGCCATCCGTTTCAATTTTCCTAGTACTCAATAAGGGGATTGCACTAGCCATTTTAGAAGACGTAATGCAAGAGTAACGGCCATGCTTAAAAACGCAGCTGAGTCAGGACTGAATGGTAACTGAGGAGGCCACCAGGGGCGGGGCCAGTCGGGGATCACGGATTTTAAGTCGCATACTCTCCCAGGATCCTCAGCTGAAGTATGGAAAGGGAACACCGGGGTGGTTTTTTATTCAATTAGGGTCTGACAGAACCCTCCGTCCCCATAGGGTGGGGGACATCCATAAAGATGTTTCACCTCGGAAAAAAGGGACGGGATGTAAAATATATGGAGAGTTGGGTGCCATGGTGCAACTTGGGAGAGGCCTAGTCCAGCCATGGAATGTGATAGGCAAAGTTGCTTTGAATAGATGTGGAATGCGGTTAAGTTCCAATTATACCTTCTATTGGGAGCTCTGTTTGCGGCTGAAACGAGTTACCTAATATCGAAACCTACCTAGATATCATTGTTATTTAGTAAAACATATTATTTTAGAATACTGTGCCCAAAGGATCCAAACGGAGTCATAAATTAAAAACTGTTCATGATTTATCCGTTATTAATTAACAAAACTCTACATAGTATAAAATAAAGTCGCTTTCCGTCGTATGTAGGTACGCTTAGATCTTCTAAACACTCATCAATAGATAGAATGATTCAAGAGAAGGTTATACGTATAGTTAGTATCTACATTGCACCCAAGTGAAGCTAAGGCGGGTCGCTAGTAAATAAATAAATAGTGCTCTCGCTCATTCCTCCTTAGCCCACTGACATAAACCTGAAACTTTACGCTACAACAAGAAATATAAAAATCAATTGTTATGATTGTGTTTTTTACACCGTCTTAATATTGTATGGTGGCAAGAAACCCTTAATTTGCAAGTTTTTAATAGGGTAGATGACATCACTAACCAATAATACCAAGACATAACTTCTCTAAAGAAACACTTTATTTTAGCCCTGATAACCCAATTCATTTTCAATTAACTGTCTGTTTTGATTTTTTATTGCTTTCTAATTTATAAATAGTTAGTCAATTGAGTCTACTCAAAAGTGACGTCATAGTTATTTACACCATACAAAATCTATGGGAGAATAGCGTTTTGACAGGTCATAAAAAGTACGTCAGTTGATTGGTGGTGTCATCTACCCTATTAAAGCATAATTAAACAAGTAGCACAGAAGTGCAAATCAATTCTCTTGCACTAATTAATTGTACTAATGGTATGTAATAATGAACTCGTAATATGTCTCTTTCGGTCCCGTTACCGTTAGATCACATTAGGCAACGCTGTCAGAACCAGTTTATATTCGCTAATGATACATATTAGTGTACAAATACAATTGGAAATATTGCAATAATTAACTGTTTGAGGTTTTTTTGGCCGCACGTAATTATATTAGTTAATAGCGTACCGGCTTTGCTCGGTTGAAAATTTCGACATTACCGGTGGATTTCCCAAAAAAAATAATTTTTATATTCAACATACTTTGTCCGGGAAATTATGAAAACAACTAAAAATAAACAGCCAAATCGGTCAAGCCGTTCTCGAGATTTGCGCTTAGCAACACATTTAGCCAATCATTTTTGCATAACATCACGCCTGTAATCCCCAAAGGATTAGGCAGAGGTGTACCTACCTAGTACACCTACATTTCGCCAGGTATGTTTTAAGTCCAATGTAATAGGGGGCGAGCCTATTGCCATCAACAACAAGCAGGAGACAGAACAGAACTTGGCCAATAAGCACAAAGGGATGTTACAACTGGGAGAAGCCCAGATTGCCAAGCACCACAGGGGAGGGGTCTGTCAGACTCTTACTGACTAAAAATCACCCCGTAGTTCCCTTCCCCACTTACGCCGGGAACTCCAGGCCTGCGCCTTCTCCGATCCCTGACATTTAATTTTGCCCATTTAACCAATAGACCACCCCTTTTTTTTGCGCGGTAGAAATCCTCGTGGACTTTCTCTCGTGGGGATGATGAAAGAGCAGCTGACAGAATCCTTGAAATATTATAATAGTGCCTGTAAATGGTCTAATTGAAATAAATGTTTTTGACTTTGACATGCAGGAGTCTTACCGGCTAAAGCTAGCAAGGTGTTCCACATCTGCCTATGGCCAGGGGTCCGGTATTCGCAAGCATGCACCGTTCCAACCAATAGACTATCCTAACCAACCCAGTTTAAGGGGTCGATTCTGTAAAATTCGAACATCAACTCGCATTCACTCTCACTTCGCTTGACCTTGATATCGCTATCGCTATTGGTCGCTTCGGAGCGGAGTTGATTTTATTGGTCGCTTAAAGCTCCGAAGCGAAGCGAATTTTACAGAATCGACTTGCTGCATTCAAGGGGTACCTAACAAATTCATCAACGAAACTGCATATTCAATCGCCAAACACTATGTTACATGACCCTAATATGTTCCGGCAGTATTCAAGAGTATAATATTTTGTGGTCTGACCCAGTTTCGTAAGTTCGGTTATTGATTGCAATTAGTTATGGTAGATTACCATTATGTTTGTGACGAATAGCATAACCGTATATTTATGTAGAATTACATGCTGATTGTGGATGAAAGACGATATTGATATGTTGGTGTTGTTTGCAATACTTTAATTATTATCGCCCGCGACGATAATATATTTCACATAACATCACGCCTGTAATCTCCGAAGGGTTAGGCAGAGGTGTACCCATTAGTACACCCACATTTCGCCAGTTATGTTTAAGTCCCATGTAATATGGGGCGAGCCTATTGCCATCAACCGGGCACAAATCCAGACTCCGAGGCTGCTACAGAGAAATGCCTGATGGAAGAACCCAATAACACTTTGCCCGACCTGGGAATCGAACCTAAGATCTCATGCTCAGTAGTAGCGCTTTGCTACCACTAGACCAAGAAATGATTACCCACATTTATTAGATTTTTTTTTTAGTTTTGTCGTTTAAATAATCCTTACTAATATTATAAATGCGAAAGTAACTCTGTCTGTCTGTCTGTCTCGCTTTCACGCCTAAACCACTGAACCGATTTTGATGAAATTTGGCATGGAGATATTTTAAGACCCGGGGAAAGACATAGGCTACTTTTTATTAGACTTCGACTTCGTCTGCGTCCGCGATAACCGACATTTGCGCGGACGAAGTCGCCGGCAAAAGCTAGTAGGACATATTTGTTTCTTTTTATTTATTTGTGTATAGCCTTTGGTCGAGTCCTCGTCTGCCTAAATGGCGGTCATCGCGAACTCAGACGAACTCGCGGAATAAAAAGAAGCCTACGTCCTTTCTTGGGGTACAATCCTACCCCGTGCCAAATTTCATTAAAACAGTTCAGTGGTTTACTTAGTCTTAAAAGCATTACAGATAAACAGACGGATAGAGTTACTTTCGCGTTTATAATATTTAGTACCTATGGAAGTATCCAATGGATAAATCTAAACATATAAGAGCGAAAGGTCACTCACTCACCACGAAATGTCGAAAACCGCTTGTCGTATAGATGAAATTTGGCAGGGAGGTCGATTATAGTACTAGACGTTTGCTAAGAATGATTTTTCCAAAATTCACCCCTAAGGGGATGAAACATTTACGCGGACGAATCACAAGCAAAAGCTAGTAAATAATATACACGGTTATTTTTAGGTCGTTCTTAAGCCGAAAGCCATAAACTCGATTATCAAACTCGAAACGATTGGGACCATTTTTTTTTCAAAAATAACAATAAAAAAAACAGCTGTTCAGTACACTTTGACGAGTTAGACGAAAATAAATGTAATGAACAGCTGTTTTTTTTATTGTTATTTTTGAAAAAAAAAATGGTCCCAATCGTTTCGAGTTTGATGATCGAGTTTATGGCTTTCGGCTTAAGAACGACCTAAAAGTAAGCGTGTATAAGCATCTTTTTTTTTATTCTACATAGCTCAAGCAATTTAAGATACTTAGTAAGGTAGGTACTTTCCGAGATATTTTCCCATGGCATAAGGCAGAAGACAGATAGGTACATCTAAAGGTTACTCTCATTACCTTTTAAGAGTGAAGATCGTGAGTAGACCATAACCATCACTGCAGACAGAGTAACAGTATGCTGGAGCAGTTTCTGTTGATTGATATTGAACTAAAATGGAACAGTAATAGGGCTGAAAATTGCGTTTATTGCATGCAAGATGATAAATGCCGCGTGGAAGAATATCTTGCACACAATTTTTAACATATTCGTGATTAGATTTTTCCTGCGACTTTGATCGCGTAACTGTCAGTTATCACAGATTTTTTTTCGCGGAACACAATATTTTTTTGTTATTAAAATAAAGTAGCCTATTTTACTTCTTATAACAATAGCTATCTGCCAATAAAAGTCCCGTGACAACCAATACTTTCTGTTTGTCTGTTCATTTCAGCTAATCTCCGAAAATGCTGGACCAATTTTAACGGTACTTTCCGTTACAATAGTTCCTTTAAAGTTGGTAAAATTGCCTAGTTACTAGTAGAGAGTAACGTAGGCTAACTTTTTTATTTTAGAGATAAATAAAGAAATAAGGTTTCTGCGCAAAAAACTCAAAATTCCGCAGATCATCGAATAATATAATCGATAAATCGCATTAGCTTCTCAATTAATAAATAAAAACTGCAGAAGGTTATTGTTGCTATGCGTGTGCTAACCCTTAAGCTGTAAACACTTTTGAGAAAACAACACTAATCAGCGTGACTCGAACTTTCGTTTCAACCTCATTATGTCCTCCATTTGCAATGTTTAGGTACCTTCACGTGCAAGTAGAAATGTCAAGAATACTTGTTTAGAGGCAATGATGAAAGTATTAGACTGCCTCATTGGTCTAGCATGTCTAGCTAGTCCGATTCCCAGGTCGGGCAAAGTGTTATTGGGTTTTTCCATCATGAATTTCTCAGTAGCTGCCTCGAAGTCTGGATTTGTGCTCGGTTGATGGCAATAGGCTCGCCTCCTATTACATGGGACTTAAACATATGTAACTGGCGAAATGTGAGTGTGCTAATGGGGACCCTGGGAATTACATACGCTGTGATATGTATGTAAGTCATTGAATGACTTTTTTTGTTCCTGGCGGGGCGGAAGGGAGTGTCAGACTCTTACTAACTAAAACCCATCGATGTTACTTCTAGGAAGGGAGTTCCAGACTTTTACTGACTAATCAGTGTTCCTCCTAACGCCCTTCGCGTTCCAAGATTGCGGTGACTCTTTCAAACAAATTCTACATCTCCAGCTGGATACCCCGTGTCCACTATTAGTGGACTGTAATGTGATTAATAGCTGGTAGGGTAAGATTGGGCAAATAAACACTAGTAGTTCGATTTTACGTCTGCACGCTATTATATTTCTGACACAACTGAACTACTCATATGACACATTTAAAAAAAACAATGACAAAAAAATAGAAAAAGAACATAACAGTTCTAAAAACAAATACACTTCAACAAATAAAAAAGTATCAAAAAAGGTTGACCGTCACCAACACCCCGTATGTTTTAAAACCACAATATACATGAAGTAAGTACTAATCTTTAAGAACCATGTCCGGAAGCCATATTTGGCGTCAGTCGAGTAAGTACAGTCGCGGTCATAAGTAGAGTAGCACTCTACACAGCAAATCGATTGACACTTTGGTTAAACTTACGACCTTTCGGCATCGTGTGCGAATTTTGAGGTGTACGTAGGTACTGTGTTATTACGTTCAAAAGTGCCTTATAATGGCCTAATTAAATAAATGATTTGACTTTATTTATTTATTTAAACTTAATGCAACAAAAGTAGCGGACTTAATACCTTAGGCATTCTTTAACAGTCAACCAAAGGTGGTGAAGAGATAACACGGCAGATGCACTTTGACTTTAACTTTGAATACATCACTTATACACAGAGATGTAGGTACGGCCTGTACCCCGTGTTCATAGCAATTCAAACCTTAGCATGCTACTGCACTTATGATCGCTACTGTACCTACCTATGTGTCTATTGTCGGAAATAACACTTTCACTCATGACTCTATTGATCGATTGTTTCATGTTGCAAAACACATAATACGTTTTGGTTGTTTGCCAATGCATTAATACCCTTATTTCCATGACTTTTGCTTGGAAAGTGTCGTTTAATGGTTTGTATTTGGTAGGTGTTGCTGGCAATCTGACAAAATCTACGTGTTGGCAGTCTATTACTACTTTCTTCTTGATCTTGGAACGATTAGAGAATAATTGTTTTAATCTGGATTTCAATTTTTACCTACGACAGAATGAAGGACTAAGGAAAGTCATGATGCGTGGTTTTATGACAGACCTCGCGACTACTCAACTCTTTTAAAAACGATTTTTTATTTGTACTTCCTTGTAGTCCGGGGATTTTACAGAAATTTTATTTTAATCCTTTTTCTAAAATAACTTAAGTCTGGTTTTTTTCAAAATGTAACTCTTACATTATTTTGTTTATCTTTTACATTTGTTTTAATCAAGCAGAAACTAATATTAGTTTATAGTATGATCATTGAATTCTTCTCCATAGAGGCCTACCTCCGTTTTGGAACGAGCAACTAGCTTCAACTTTCGTACTAACTGACCGACTTCTTGACAATTCAAAAGTGCCTGTAAATGGTCTAATTGAAATAAATTTTTTGACTTTGACTTTGACTTTGAATTTAACAGGTTCACCGCCGGGCCAAAACTGTTGAAGGTCAAACCTCCACTAGCGTAGGTCACGGGTGACCTACGCGGCGGTTAATGTGTTAAGTATAACACCACTTTTTAACCGACTTCAAGAAGAATAATTAGCCTTAAACATAATTGCAAGCAACGTAAAAAAAATGATATTTTGTTTCATAAGTTACTGTTGTATATGTTGTGTTGTGGTATATTTTACCAATGTCACAATGGCCTATTGGTTAAGGCGCCCGTCTCTCATGCATGAGGTTGTAGACTCCATACCGAATAAGTACCAATATGACATTTTCAGAGTCTATCTTGGACAGCATTGACATCGATGGGGGAAAACGTGAGGAAACCTGGACTTTGTAATTTATACTTATAAGTCTGATCTGAAGTGGTGATCAATGCTCGTGCCTTCTCTGTATGAGGCATTTGCCCTCCAGTGGGACAATAATATGCTGGTAGTATTATTTTATTACATGTTACTTTAAGCGGAATGAACGTTATCGTAAAACTGTAACTATAAACATATGCTGTAGTAAATTTTAGGTACTTTAATATTTTAACTTAAGCTTTATTGTAATCTGCAAGCTTTAGTGCTTATCTCAAAGGATAGATAAACTATGCTTACCGTTTTAAGCTCGCGTTTAAGAACGTAATTATTATTGTATATTTATGTACCTAATAACTAGCTTCTTCCCGCGAGTTTGTCTGAGCTGACATGACTGGCTATCATATACAAAAAGACTTTTTCCAATCTAGCTGGTAGTTCCAGAGACTAGCGTGTTTAAACAAGCAAACTAAATCGTCTCCATTTTTATTATATTATTATAGACAAGTGAATTGTCCTGGGTTCGCATGGGTGCAAATTTCCAATTTTTTCGGTGGATTTTCCAAAAATGTTTTTATATAGATAAACCTTGTCCTAAAAATTACGAACCTAACAAAAAAAATATCAGAAATCGTGGCACGCCTCCCACTTTAAAAACCCCTCTTCTAAACAAATGCAGTGGACCCTTCAAGCATGTCTTAAATGTTTACGCCGATTTAAATGACATTGTTAATAAGCAAATTGACAGAACTAATGAAGTGTTGTGGTCGTGTCTTGAATGTGATATTTTTTGTCTCTTTCGCACTCACAGCGCGTACGCAAGGGGTGAAAGGAAACGAACTGATTTTTAATTTGACAAAAACGTGTAGAATTTAGAGCGTGAGAGATCTTGATACTTTGAGAGTAGACTAAGAATATACAAGTAGAATTGTAAGTTTTCACTGCCTCCAGAATTTAAATTATCACTTAGATATTTCGAAAGGCAGGTAATCAACTAACCTCATAAGTTTAAATAGGCAAGTTTAGTACTTTTTGGGCTTACTTAATACTACGGAAATGTATTTCCTTCCCAATAACTTAATAAAACTAAGAAGTCATTACAATCAATTTATTTTTGCAGTTTTTACTTTCCCACTCTTGGGAAAAATCAAGGGAAATAGAAGGAATGGAAGGAAGGGGGGCCATTCCTTCTATTTCCCTTGATTTTTTTGCCTCATATCGCCAATTCCTAAAATATATACATCCAAGGCTTCATGTCATCTTCTCCTCATATTAGTTGGACTACTTTAAATACCAAACAGTCTACTACGTTTGTGTTTTTAGTAACTTCATAGTCTGAATTATTAATAACTACATACTATTTCGATACTTCGACCTTCAAATGACTACCTTGCAGAACTGCCTGTGTTATTAACATAGTTTTACTATAAAATTTGTAACATTATCATATTTTATTTGATAAAATTGTCTTTGTTGTGTCGACCCGCGAATTATACAAAAAAGGCGTAGATATTTAATTACTCGTATTTCCTTGTCATTTGATAGTGATAAATAATTATGTTGACATACCTGTGAGTGATAATTATCACTCATAGGTATGTCAACATTCAACTTAAACAGATATTCTTATAAATATAATTTGAAAAAAAAAATCACGGACTTTTTTTGTTAAAAGCACCTTTATAATTAATTGTTGCTTAACTTAGAAAAGGTGGTCATCGTTTAAAATATTATACATTAAAAAAAAGAGAAAACAATCACCTTCTACACAAATAGAATTTCTCTCTATAATAAAAAACGAACTACGTGTAATAAAAATATGCATTGAAAAAACACTCTCATTTTTATACCAATCAAAATTCAAGACAAAGCTTCAAGACAGTTAGGTCCGCATATCGGCGCGAACGCACCTTTGAATAACCAAGAACCACGAAACGCAAGGCTTTCCGCCGCACGGTCAGTCCACGACTGTCTCTCAAACCGGACAGACGACAGGACAGACATGTCTTATTACCAAACGATTTTTATATAAATTTGTCTATGCGAATCTAGTTTATATAGCGAAGTGAACGAACAAAAAAAATTGTGATATTTTTTATAATTTTCACGTGTTTTTGTGACCGACTGTACTGAGTGCGGTACTGTGTTGTGCGGATATTTGGTTTTCTAATTTATTTCTTGTATTGTGATTTTCGTGGGAACCCGGAAAAATGGTGAGCAAAATATATTTTTTACGGAAAAAAACTAAAATGATTTTTTGTATTGTTTTTAGGTAAATAGAAAGTTCTTAGAAAGTTTTTGGTTGCCGGGTTACGAAAAACTATAATTTATGTTACCTACAAAAGTATTATTTAATACTTTAGTTTTTATAGATCCTACTAAACGAGTAATTTGCATAAATTCCGTATAATCCTAAAATAAGTTTCCTATAAAATAAGTTTTTCTATTATAGAATTATCATAACGACACTTTCCACGTTTTTTATAGCAGAAAAACACCGATTAATATTTTTTGCTTCGAATTTTAAGTCGCCTTCAACGTCCATTTTATTTTAAATCACCTTAAACTTTACAATAATAAATAACAAGGTCCGAGAAGTTTTGGACCTGTTTTAGTAAATACCTTTTTTGCATAAAACGCGAAATGTCGCTATCTGCGTCTCATTTTATTATTCCTTAATTTTTATTTCCTTTGTTCTTTGTTCGAAAGTATCAAAATCAAGGAATCCTAATATACTTATTCTAAATTTCTGTTTTTATTTATAAAAAAAAATAAAGCTTTCATATTTAAAAATTGAATCTCCCCAAAATCAATAGCCAAGGTTTTTAAACCGTACAGTATTCCTAATTTAAAATTCACAGAATTCATTCCGTTCCTAATTCAAATTTAGCGCCTTATTCTGTTCTGAATTCGAATTCGAAATCCTTAGCGGTTCGCTATTCGAAATCGGTAAGCGTTGTAGCGCTGACAATGAACAAAAAGACTCAGTTTCTCTCAGTGAAAGTGAACAGTGGTCTTGTAGAAATCGGCGCATTCGCACAGCCGCGCTCGTGTGTGCAACGTTGATTTAGTTTTTTCCGTACCGTACGTGCTATTATGATCAGTGTTAAGAAGATAGAAAGCACGTGTTTGAGAAGGAAAAACAAAGAGAAAGTTTAATGTGCAGCTTTTTGTTTTAGCGCTTATTCGAATATATGACAAACGATTCGCACCGAAATACGTAAAAATGCTTTCGGAACAAAAAGTCATCTTGCCTCAGACTTACTGATGAATAAACTGTTTTTCTTACAAACCCCTTATTTTTTTTTAAATAAAATATAGCCTATATTACTCGCCGATAATGTAGCTTTCTATAGGTGAAAGAATTTTTAAAATCGGTCAGGTAGTTTTTGAGTTTATCCATTACAAACAAAAATACCAAAATCTTTTCTCTTTATAATACGTTTTATTACTCCATCATCAATAAATTAAAATCTCATTGTCAGACAAATACTGAAATCCATTCAAGTTTTATTTGACCTACAAAGTAATGCACTTACAAGAATATACAGTACCTACCTGGACACATTTCTACTCTACTAACTGATACATTGCCCTCACATATTAGCTCATGCATTAAGTCCATTGCTGCTTCACCACCCACTTTCAACGACCTACTGCATTCAATTCCAGCAATGGACGTAATTCCTAAGACTTCTGTATGTGGACAGAGCGAAGATCGATTGTAACATTAATCTTACTGCGCGAGAGTTGTTCGGAATAGAGGGAATTGGGTTATTACGGTACTTGGGAGTTAGACCCTGATATATGGGTTATGTCAGCTGATATATTCTTTACTTATATTATAAAGAGGTTTGTTTGTTTGTAAGTGGTAATCTCTGGAATTACTGGTCCGATTATGAAAATTCTTTCACTGGTAGAAAGCATGGCAATAGTGTAATTGCCGTGTTCCATAGTAGGTTTTATAATATACTTGACTTTGAAGTTAATTAAGTCGCACGCAGGAACTACTAATTTAAAAAGTTAATACTTTGTCTTGTAAATTAATAGAGACTAAAGAATCAAGCAGAATAAGCACAAAGGGAAATCTCGATATTGACATTTGCGATAATTTAAAAACTCTTTTTTGAAATTTTTCATTTCTCTATGCCAAAAACCTTTCCTATATACCATCACTAGCGACCCGCCCCGGCTTCGCACGGGTGCATGTATTATACATATAAACCTTCCTCTTGAATCACTCTATCTATTTAAAAAAACCGCATCAAAATCCGTTGCGTAGTTTTAAAGATCTAAGCATATATAGGGACAGACAGACAGGGAAAGCGACTTTATTTTATAATATGTAGTGATATAAATACACACATCAAAAGTGTCTAGGGATCAACATCCCTAACATTTGTTAGGGATGTTGATCCCTAGACACTTTTGATGTGTATATTTGTACCGTGCGGGAATTAAACCTGAGACATGCAGCGCAGCAGCCAATCGCTCAGCTACTGTGTTTATCTAGGTCGCTAGACAGAAAACTAGTGGCAAACAATAGTGATCTTAAAGCAAGGTATGCATAAGGTTAAAATTCAGAATGACCTACTAACTTTTATTTCATAGCCGCTTTTGCTCGCGACTTCGTAAGCGTAAATGCCGGTTATCGCGGACGCAGAGGAAGTCGTGGAATAAAAAGTAGTCTATGTTCTTTTTTGGGGTTCAAACTTACCTTGTACCAAATTTCATTAAAATTGGTTTAGTGGTTTAGTCGTCAAAACGTAACATACAGATGGACAAAAAGAGTTACTTTCACATTTATAATATTAAAGTATGGATTTGATAAACAAACAAACCTAAGTACACTTGATATAATGACCCTTAATTACAATTATTAAACTGTTAATTATTTCCTGTAATTGATAACGAATTTGCATTCATCTAAATAATTGATACACGCATCGCTATTCAAATTACTGATAATTGTTCTCACCTAATTACTTGAACGAAACATACATTGTTGTAGTTTTCATTTGAATATTGGGATAGTAATGGGTGCTAACATTACAATATAGATGGTAATAATAGAGGTGCTCGTGGCTAACTCAGTGACCCATCAGGTTAAGCTACGCTTGCCGGGGTTGGGACGTAGATGGGTGACTATCTTTATACACATAGACTCCATGCCTCAGAAAGCACGTTAAGCTGATGTCCTACGTGGATCTTTGACCGTCGTTAGGTAGTCAGAAGCCCTAAAGTCTGACAATCAGTCTTACTTAGGGGGATCGTATTATTTTTGATCGCGACTTCGTCCGCGTAAATGACGGTTAAATCGCGAATGACAAAGTGTTGAGTTAGATAATAATTATTTTGCCATCTCCTTTGACGTTTAAAGGGAAAAATACTTTAATTTTTGAAGTGAAAACTTCTTTAGCGGCGTTGAGCACTTCTTCTGTAATGGGTATAAAATCTTAAACTCGCGTCAGGACACGTGCGCGTCAGGACACGTGACCTGATCGAAAAAGCGTAAGACGGATGGAGAGTAGACAGCTATCCCCTCTCTACGGCGCGGCGAAAATGTATGCCTGGGCCTACTGTTTCGTTTAGACAGCGCAGGGCGCTTGCGCGAGTGTTCGTGTATGTTAAACGTAAACGTAAACGTAAACGTTAATAATCAAGTTTTCACTTCTGCCGGCACTCCCGGAGTGCAACCCGTTTTTTTTTTTACTTAAGTTCTGCTTTGAGGTGTTATTAGTTATTTCATTTTCTTTATATTTTAATAATTTAATTGTAATACTTTTATACCGGTACAAAACTGAGGCACGTTTTGTGTATCTCCTTTCAGCTAATTCCGTTCAGTCGTTTATGTGTGAAACAGTAACAAACATTTATCCATCCATCCATTAAACCTTACAAACTTTCACGTTTACATTAGAAGAACTATATTTTCAAGATCCACTTCCAGATATATTTTTTGATGGCATAAGGCCGATACTAATACATCTATTGTGAGTAGACCAAAATCCTCGCTGCAGACAGAGCATACCTACCAAAAACAACAACCAACTCGTTTGAGAAACCAGTGTAGAGATAAAAATAAAGTTTATAAAATATTTCGTATGACATTTGTAATAAAAAGCATTGCACTGCGCACTCTCGCCCGACATAATTTGGTTTGCAAACTGATTACAATTTTTAATGAAGGCATTAAGAATCTTTTTTGCATAACTAATGCATATTCAGTTAAGTAACTAGTTCAAGAACGAACTTTCTTTGTTTCCACACTTTTTTGTACGTCATGTTTGTCTGAACTTTGGTTTGAACTTTCGTGACTTGTTTGAACTTTTTCACCTTAAGTTGTAACTGGTTCTTCTTTTATTCATATTTTAGCATTAATCTTGCATCTGGATTTTTTATTCCAAACTCAGTTGACATTAAAATATTCTGACTTTGTATTGTGTCACCTATCATAATGAAAAATATATATCAGAGAATTTTGTATGTAGTGTTTCGATGTAAAATTTTCCTAACTCAAAGTCTTAACTAGACTGGTTTGGCAAAGGCTTTTAGAACGAAAAACGGTATACTATAGTTTTCCATAATTTTCTTCTATAATTATAATGTGAGCAGTAAGGTCTTAACGACCCCACACTTTTAGTCACCATCTCATCTAAGTGACAATCAATGTCAAAAATGCAGACAAATTGAGATAAATTGAATGAATTGATTGAATTGTCTCTATGACAGATTGAGTCAGAGACTTGAATGCGATAGTTGTTGGACTTGCGAGCATTGCCTCCAAGGCATGTGGACTGCAACCAGCTTTGAGGCCATACGCCTCAGCCAAAACAAAAACAGTTGCCCAACTCAACTTAAAAGCATCAATCAACAGCTTTAATCTATCAGAGATTAGCAGTAAAAATTGTCACATCACACATCTAAGATTATAGTGACATTTCCATTTAAAATTGTGCCGTGTTGTGGTCTACGCAATGATATTACTGTTATGGCATAGCCGCATGGTGCAATGGCTATCGGGTTGGTAGCTTAGAAAGGCTTGGTTATTGTAAGTCTTAGATAAATTGTATCAGAGTTGAATGTTTTTGGTTTTATCGTGGGTTTTGTAACGTTATTGATCAAGGAATCGTGGAGTGCAGTTGTGAAAATATCGTTGTTGGAAATGACTTACAAAACTAAGCTTTTAAGAGCTTTAGCAAGACACCATTACTAATCTTGCTATAGGACTATTATGGACTATTAATCTTGCATCCATAATCGTTTTCATTTTACTATACGTAAAAAAATATGGATGAGTCGTATGGAATAAGAAATTTAGATGCATTTTGAAGTAAACTTTCTTGCTCTTTTTTAAATAAAATCTTGTCCCACAGTAGGGATTCCACTGACAACCAGACCCGGAACATCTAGACATGTAGTCTTCTTGTCCATAAACACCTACCTATATTTTGTGACGAGCAACTATCATCTACTTTTAAACTAAATGACCATTGCCTTGACAATTCAATTGTGCCTATCAATCATTTGTTCTGGGGTTTTAATTGGATGAGATGATGAAACCAAAATTGCAACTGAACCCTAATTTCTAATCCCAAATATAACGTGTTCATTTGTTTTGTTTTTTCTGCCAATATCTGTTTACGACTAAACAATTTCATCTAGCACCTTCCTCATGCAAGGATGACCAAAACTCTGAAGCAAGCCCTTTGTCTTACCTTAGTTCCATAGATTCCTCCACTAAGTCTACAGCTCCCCACTTCCGAGTCCCGGCATCCCTTTCACCCAGTCCTTACGGCATAGTTTCAACACGATTACGTAACGAGACCGTAACGACTATTGGCCAACAGTTGCGTCCAACCTCATTGTACTACCGAGGATGTGTGTATCAATTGATATCGTGTATTACAGCTCGTTTATTCGAATGATCTGAAGTATCGATTGCATTTAGAGAAACATTTGTTCTTATGGCGACATTGAGTAATGTTATGTGGTGTCTTGCCTTCTGAATTGTTTCTAAGTTAGTTTTGGGTCAAAATAGTAGTAATAAGGCCGGTTTTTGTATATTAAAGGCGTCTTCATACACGAGCAATATTATCACTAAGCGATAATGTCGCAGGCGATATAGAAATTGTTCTACGGGTGACTTGATAGATAGATAGATAGATAGATAAAACATTTATTCGGTGCACACAAAAGACACATCACAACACTAAAGTACAATCAATCAGCTATGGACTAGGACAAAGTAAGGTGTGTGTCTCAAGTGGTGGTAATATCGCTCCTGTGTGGTGATGCCTAAATAGGATATAATTATTTTATTATAAATTGAAGGAACGAACTTGATGCCTTTTGCAAGGCCTGTCAACAGTAGCTGAATACAGACGTCTGTGAAATAGGGAGCGGAAGGCGGTGTTGCAAGCTTCGATATGCGGTTTTTGAATTATTTTTGTATCACATTCACTGAATTGTTTAAAGAAATCTGGAATTCCTCCTAGAATTTTTAACTTTCAAAAGAAGGTAACACCAGTGTTTGCAGAAACCATATCATATTACTATATTATTCGCTTTGTATCACGGTCGTCTACTGCAGCAGTGAAATTTAGTTGTGGAATGGCTCATTTTATGGCCATTTGGATTTAATGCAAGATTAGGTATCCCTGCACTTTTTCAAGGAGAAGAAGGATATCGATAAAGCCGGAATGCACCAAGGCTTTGGTAGGAAAGTAGGTTTAATAGGAATCTGATAAATACACACTATCTAATAATACACGTCACAAATGAGCACTACGCTCCGTCGCCCTGCCTGGCCAAGCGTGAACCTTGGTGAAAACGAGCCTACTTGATAATTATGTGCCATATACTTGCTGTATGTTTAAGCTGTTGTAGTTGGTGGATAAGCTGATGTACAACGACGAATGTTGATGGTAGAGACCATTTAAAATCTATGTCCTTGGCAATAAAGTTGAGAGGGCTCAACTGTCAACGATCATGATAGCTTAACAAAGAAAGGATCCGTTATTTCTAAGAAAAAAAATATACGCCATTAAGAGCGTAACGGCGCGTACGCATCTGTTTAGCATATAAACCTACATGCTCATTACTCTTTTTTTGCATAAAATACTGAAAGCCTTGGATTTTAAATAATTTTATGATTAAGATTTAGATAATGTTTTGCAATGGTTTTCTGCAGGGTTATAATTATTTTGCGAGATACTTTATTTTCTATAATAAAAATAGTAAGTTACTACGTATAATATTATTATCAGTTATCTGCCAGAAAGTCCCGTCAAATATACTCACAGACAGACATACATTTAAAAATATGGTTGTTTAGTATAAGTAGGTACCGTGTAAACATTAATTGATGCATACCTTTTTCGCTTTTCACAATTAAATTAGTTTTTCTCTCATAGTAGTGAAAATAATAAATGATTACCTCAACAATAAAAGACTGTGACGTATGTGGAAGTGTTGTTTTACTTAAACACACACTCGACGCTCCCACAGATTCAGCCATTTGATAAGACGGAGGTTTTAAAAACATTGGCCCACTTATAGGAGTCCCCCATCAAACACGTTCCCCATTCTCCAGGGATTATCCGGGAATCGAGGAGGAATCGAGGAGTTTGAATTGTTACCAATGAATTTTAAGTTGAATCTCGCTTATGTGGAATTTTGGGGGATCCGTGATCCCTTTAGGATTTAGTAGATCGGTTCAGCTGGAGTTGGCTTTTCTTTTGTTTTTCTTAGATGGCGTATTAAAAATAATTTAGGGTAAGTGTATTTTCTTTTCTATAATTCTTTCGTAGTGATCAAGGAAAGTAATACCTAAAGGCTAAATAGAATCGATTGAATGGGTCGAAATGTCTTGAAGGCCCTGCGGTTACGGGTTTAAATCCAGGCAAGTACCAATGTGACTTTTTCAATTCATATGTACTTTCTAACAATAAGTTTATTTTGGACATCACTAACATCAGTGAAGGAAATCATTGTGAGGAAACCTAGGCTTATAGTTAACATATACATTAGTATGAAATTGCCTATCCACTTTGAGCAAACTTGGTAGCTCGTGCCTTCTCTGTATGAGAACGGGCCTTTGCCTTGCAGCGGGACAAATATAGGCTTGTGTTAGTGGGCTCGTGATAAACCTACAGACATCATATAGGCAGAAATAAAACAGAAGTCAAAAGTCAGAATTCGGCAGAATCTAAAAACATACAATTACAACTTTCGATTTTAATATTTCATCTACATTCAATTCAGTACGATAAGACATAAAGCATTATATGTTCCATAAATTTCCAAAAGGTGTGAAAAATGAAAATATTTCTTCTGGTTAAAAAACATTGATTGGTGCGTACATTGGGGCGGTTAATCTTATTAACGGAACGTCACGCTCAATTTTAAGCTGTTATTTTATTGTTAAATGCAAATGAGACGCGTGAGTAGCAAGACAGGAATAACACAGAAGTATCATTAGGCTAGGTCAATCAGAAGAGGTTTAAAGTAGTAAGACATGGCATGAGTACATAGAACTTATTTCCATACGACTAGTAAACAATACACACATATAACATCACGCCTGTAATCCCCGAAGGGTTAGGCAGACGTGTACCTATCAGTACACCTACATTTCGCCAGTTATGTTTTTAAGTCCCATGTAATAGGGGGATATAAGTCTACCGTAAAAAATGGGCTAATCAGAAGATTAAGTTAGTGAACCGATTAGTCAGGGTTGTGATTTTTTCCTTCTTATTGGTGAGGTTCTTCAGAAAGGTCAGGTGCAGAGTACTCGTAACCGGCGTGCTTATATGACGAGATGTATGAACGTAGATGAGGCGAAAGGAGTATGTAAGGATCGTAGCAGGTGGCGTTCTGTGGTTTCTGCCTACCCCCATGGGAAAAAGGTGTGAGTTTATGTATGTGTGTTTATGTATGTAGTACAAGCGGAAATAAAAACCAAAACCTACTTACTCTAAATAGACACTGGACACTTAATATCAATAATATAATATCAAGTATCAAAACCCAAAGTGTAAAAACGAAACTATAAAAGAAACAATTCAGTAAAAGTATCAAGGAAACAGCATACCGTCTACGATGTACAGTCCACCTGTCAGTGTGATGGAGGTACTTACGCAACCACAGCAGACAGTCCGTATGTTATTGATACGGAACACGGAAAGGCATTATTACTGTGTGCAACGTCGATAGGCTTACAGCATGTACCGGAGGCCCTAAGCACGAATGTGCTGACGTAAAAGTAATAAACTAGCTTCTGTCTGCGACTTCATTCGCGTGGTAAAACATCCTATGACACTTTAGCAGTAGTGTAGCTTTCCGTCATCATCGTCATCATATCAGCCGACGTCCACTGCTGAACATAGGCCTTCCCTAAAGATAGCTCCAATAACCTGCGCTGTCCACATCCAGCAGTTTTCCGCTTTCTATCAGTAAAAGGATTTTTGTATTTGGATCAGTACTTAAAGAGATTACTTCATTTTTGTTTTATATTAGCCTGTTCTGGTCCACTCTTGGGCAAAGGCCTCCCTTCACCCCTTCTATCTTTCATATTTCCGTGCTTTATACCTCCAGTTTTGCAGGGATCCGTCCAGTACGTCTGACTTTTTTTTTTCTTCTTTTTTTTTTTTTTTTAGTTTTAGGTGGTAAAAATCATCAAATGACTCCTTCCGCCCTGGGTGGGGCGGAAGGGACTGTCAGACTTTTACTGACTAAAAAACCACCCTGTTCCTTCTGTTGCCCTTTACAAGCCGCGACCCAGCCTCACTGTCTCAGGGCACCGGATTTGTGCTTTTAAGTTTTTTTAGCATTTAAGCAACTTTTTGGGCTACGACAGCTATCTTACCTAGCTAAATTACCTCTTGTAATACAAAAAAAACTTTACCTTTTTATAATATTAGTAAACATTTTTTTTTGCTAGCCTTCATTGTTCCACTCCTCATAAAAAAAGGGCAAAGGCCTCCCCCCATTCCTTCGACTTTCCTCTGTGTTGTGCCCCCTCTCGCCAGTTCCTGAGGAATCCATCCAAGGCGTCTCGCCATCTTCTCCTCAGTCTGCCTGCAGTGGGAAATAATAGGCTGGTATTATTGTTACGTGGAAATGATGGTGGCCATGGAACTTCTGTTGTATGCCTGTATTATAATAGTTTGTACGGTCATTGTTCGTTTGCACAATAAATTAATCATTCTCTCGTTTATTGCTGGCTTTAAAAAAATTACGAATGTAAAGGGAGATTTATGTGTTTTACTTCATTTTTACTTTTTTCTTAAAGGTTAATTTGAGTTATGCAATAGTAAGACTTAGTGATGTAATGAATAAATTTATTTTTATAACCGTTCCTGAACGTGAATGCGAACATCTGTCACCGATATTCACATGCGAATGTGAATATTCAGTTTTTAAATCTGACGCCATTTTTGTCAATGATTCCAATCTAAGAGTTGATTTGCTGCACGAATCATACGCACCCATCTAAAACAGTTTACATCTTATTCCGAAAGTTACCGAAAAATACTGATAGCTGTTTGTTTACTTATCAATCTTAATATCATAAATCGCAAGCAGAAACAAGTGAATTGTGAAGTAAGAGTGAATGTTTTTTTGACGTTCATATTCGCAAAAATTTTCGCTTGAATTTTAAAAATGCGAATACGATTGCGAATATTTGTTGCATAATAATTAAACATGCAACATCAGATAAAATCAATTATAATTAAGTAATCTAACGTAACCGCATCCATACCAGACTAGACTGTGTCAGGAACAAGACGGTTAGTTAGGTAATAACCATTTTTTAATAACCACTTTTTTGGTTATAATCGCTCCGACCCTCAAAGATGATTGGTTCCACCTTCTGTGAGTTAATGCTTTGATAAATATTTTTTTTTAACGATTTCTTTACATTTAAATCTTGACGGTAATCACCGTGAATTTATTTGGGTCTAGGAATGAATTGATTGTGTCATAATTTGGAAAAAAATCTTAGGTATCTACTGATTTAAATGACGTCACAACTGAGCGATTGGATGCTGTACTGCATGTCGCCGATTTGATTCTCATACGGAACAAATATTTGTATGGTTTACAAATTGTAGTTGTTCGGGGTCTGGTTGTTTGTGTATGTATTTTGTATATTTGTAAACGCAAAAAAAACAAGTAAGTAATAGACGGATTGGGACGGATTATTTTAGGTGGAAGATAATTCACATAAGATAACATCACGCCTGTAATCCCCGAAGGATTAGGCAGAGGTGCACCCATTAGTACATCCACATTTCGCCTGTTATGCTTAACCGGGCACAAATTCAGACTCCGAGGCTGCTTCTGAGAAATTCGTAATGAAAAAACCCAATAACACTTTGCCCGACCTGGGAATCGAACTCAAGTCCTCTTCTCAAAAGACGCGCTTTGCGACCACTAAACCAACAAGGCAGTTAAAGATAAATTTTCATAGTTTTGAAACCTACCAATCCATTATCAAAAAGAATAGAAAAACATGAAAAAAATAAAATACAAAACCTCATCTCTCATTGAAGCTTTGAAAGTTTCCTTAATGGAAGATTTTGTGTTTCCTACGAAGAACAAAGACAAAATAAATGATATCGAAAATAACGATCATTCTTAATATACTAAATAACAATTTTATATAAATCACAATTTTATATAAATAATAGGTATTATGGTAAAAATACCAAGTTTTCCTTAGCTACCAATATTTTTTGCCCAATTTGACATAATAACTTCCACTATATTTTCATATACTTACTACATATATTTCATCGAAACTCGTTTGCTCCCAAACGTCGACTCAAGCGTCAAATCTCAACTTTATCTCCATGTAAATAAAGCTAGTTTTCCATTGTTGATAACTTCACTGGTTTTTCGACAGATATTATTATAAATGTCCATGTATGCCAAATGTCATGGTTACCAAGTTGGTTACAAAACGTTCGTATTTATCTGATTTCTATCATGCATGACATGATTCTCGTTACATGTAATTGGGATGTCATATTTCTATTATAATTAAATAACGTAACTACCATATCCATGGCTCTTAGTGATGTATTTTGAAATGTATTTAACGAATCCATCCATACTAATATTATAAATGCGAAAGTGTGTCTGTCTGTCTGTTACCTCTTTACGCTTAAACCGCTAAATCGATTATGATGGAATTTGGCATGAAGATAGTTTAAGATCCGAGGAAGGATATAGGATAGTTTTAATCCTGGAAATCACCCCCTAAGTCGGTGAAAAGGGGGTGGGAGTTTGTAAGCAAGTACGATATAAACAAGTTCCACGCGGATGTAGTCGCGGGCAAAAGCTAGTACTATAATATTATAAAAGCTAGTACTATAATATTATAAAAGCTAGTACTATAATATTATAAAAGCTAGTACTATAATATTATAAAAGCTAGTACTATAATATTATAAAAGCTAGTACTATAATATATATAAAAATAGTCCAGATTATGAGCAAAATGAAGTCATATCGCGCAAAAAAATGCCGATAGTCGTTGGGTTAACTTTTCATGAAAATATAAAACCAATAGTTCACAATGATGTCATTAAGCAGTTTGACCTTTCAATACGAAGATGTTTGCCCGTCAAATAATTTTTGTATCCGTAATTTATTCAAATTGCTCATAGGGCTACTGATAATTGCAAAATGTCAGAGCGTTCATCGTAAAATGTACTGTACAGACAGAAATTTACATTTTAATCTCGAGGGCAGCTTCGTAGAATAAAAGGATTCTGTTTGTTTGCATCAAAAACGTTTTTTTTGAAAAACCTTTTTCTATCTATAATATATAAAGGCGAAAGGTCATTCACTCACTGACGTCACGAAATATCAAAAACCGCTGGACAAAACAATAAGGAATTCAATTTATACATAATAATAATAAAAATTAAAATGTAGTCGCAATCTCATCTCAGAGACAATTAAATGTAGATTAATGAAAAGCATTTTTGACAGATTGACACTAAGTTTAGATTGCGATCGTTCCTAATAGTTAATAGCCTTTCTGTATAAAAGATGATTTCATTATTTTATTTAGCAAGTTTTAAAAATTGAATTAATTAATTAGCTACAAAATGAAATGTTCAAAAATCCGATACCTACCTACAAAAAAGCATTAAAATTTTGAATGCGAAAAGGTGTTTGACACCAAGCTAAGAACAAGTTTTCACCTAAAAATAATCTTTTATTACATTTATCACCTTTTAAAGTCACAAATGAATTTTGTCTGACAAAAAAAGAATAAATTTTCAACCATACAAGTTATTATTATAAAACTTCATCCGTGTGATTGTCGGATATCTGCGGGATTTAATTTTTTCACCTAAAGCTCTGATTCTTTTTCAATATAAAAGTAGCCTAATTTACTCTCTAAAACATCAGATATTTGTCTGTGAAAGTTTCGTCAAAGTCGGTCCAGCCGTTTTGTTAATAAGCCGCGGAGCAAAAAGACAGACAGACAAAAATTCATATGCATTCAATAAAACGCTGTTATTTTGACATTTCAAACAATCACTTCAATAGGTATTTGTTAAAAAATTATGGCATAATACAAAATAAAAATCGGCCAAGTGCGAGTCGGACTCGCACACAAAGGGTTCCGTACAACTATACAATATTTAACACATCATCCAAAAAATAAGTTTGTAATCGCAAAAAAAGTAATTATTTTGTGATGTAACTACAAAACGGTTTTCAAAATAATTCCTTTACTTGTGCTACGGAACCCTAAAAATCACAGAAAAATATAAAAATACTGCTATCACCCCCAGTTAAGTAACATTTTGCGGTTAACTATAGTCAAACAGTTACATAAGAAATAAAATCGTGATTCAATTTTGATAATTATTGCATTACCAGTTCTGTTATGCCTCTGTCAATTTTCTTTAATTGTAATGTTTTTTAATTGTGTAATAATAAAGTAATCATTGGTTTTTGATCGTGAGCTATTAGTTTTAAGAACTACCGGGTATTTTGCTAGTTTTTTTGTCTGACAGATAATTTTATAAACTTGTTTGCAATGGACCATATTTTGTTACTGTGCAACATAATTTATTGCGTAGGTACGTCATTCAAACTGGTCTATTTTACATAACGCTTGATTTAGATCTGTCAGTCATAATTTAGTGTTCTTTATTTGTTATTAATACAAGTGTCTCATAGATACTAGAAGGCCCAGTTGCGCAAAAATGTTAATTCTGAGTTACTTGCTAAATTAGTTACAACAATTTTCGTACATAATTATCCTCAATTGTTATAGCAAATAATAATAACATAGCTTCCTGTTAATAAAATAATTAACAGCATCGGACCAGAAGTTTTGGTTTTTTATGGATTTGCGCGTTAAATCAAAAAACAAACCAACAAATTTTTCTTTAGCTTTATATGTAAAATAGAAGTAAAGATAATTTATGTAAGACATTATGACGCAATTAGTGTAGATATACACTATGTAACAAAAACCCTGTCCGATCCAATAAAGGCGTATTCCTGGTTCAACATACTTGCTAGAAAAAAATGTTATAAAAATGTAACTCATATCAACCAAATATTATTTATATTTTTTTTTATAACCCATGCGAAATTTAACACTGAATATGGCAAATTTTCATAAGTTGACAACACTCCACCCGCCGGCAAAATCAAAACAAAAAACTGTAGGTGAACTTTGTCGAGCGATCAGTGTTGCCGCTGATCAGTTTTTATTTTTTATTTTAATTTAATTATATTCACTGGGGAAAAATAATAATCTCAAATCCATTAAATGGTTACGTATATGTGTACGCAGTACGATGCCGAATAATACCCTTAAGGATCGGACAGGGTTTTTGTTACATGCTGTATTTGTAATTTAACCTCGTGTACCTAGCAACTAACTCGGAGTTAAGTTTTGGCATAAGTGGGCTCAAGAAGCTAGAATATAATGGAATAGTATAGTTGAGTTTTTATACAAAAAATCCATACTACAACGAAAGACAAATAACCTTGCAAAAAATATAATAAAGATATCGAAATATATATTTCTGAATTGATTCATGATGTATAATGATAACTAATAACAATTTTTATTAATTAAGATAAAATAAAAGCTAATTTTTATCACAACGTGAGACAGGAAAAGCAAGCTAATAAAAATAAATAAAACTGGAAACTAATTAGTTCATTCTATTTCAAATATACATATCTTCCATCACGCTCTTGCCAAATTAGGTAAACTTGTGTGACTACTATTTTTTACCCAATTTAAGTTACATCTTTAGTTACTGCTCCGCCCCTGTGGGTCGTAGCGTGATGTTATATAGCCTTTACTATTCCTCGTGAATCTGGCTATCACACACTAAAAGTATTTTTCAATCAGACTGGCAGTTCCAGAGATAAGCGCATTTAAACACACACATAGAAGCAAAAATGTTTCTACTTTTATTATAGTATAGATTCTTTGGAGAAGTAATTAATTTTAATGTGTTTTTCGAAACCACAAATACAAATGTTGATGTAGAAAAATATTAAGTTTTTGCTTCACTTTAATTAGTAAATGGAACGGAAATCAATGAAACATAAACCATTTATTTATTTCTAATATTACAAAAAGACAAAGTTTGTTTTTTTTTTGTATTTAAGAAATAGATAAAAAGCGATAATCTCTGGGAGTACTGGTCCTATTAGAAAAAATCTCTTACTAATAGAATAGCTACACTATTGCCGAGTGTCATAGTATTATCTTTTCTGAGCGGAAGAAGTATAGGCAGAAGCTAGTAATTAATATTAGTTTGAAAGTGTCAATTTCCTAAAGCGAGCATGGTGGTCAATGCTCGTGTCTTCTCTGTATGAGAAGTGGCCTTTACCCTGCAGTGGGACAAGACTCGTAGGTATTATTTATTTTATTAACAAACAGTTTGGTTAAAAAGTTTTGTTTTTAGAAGTAGAAGATATTGGAATTATTATAGAAGTTATTGGATAAGACTAATAACTTCTATATCGTGCCATGAAGGTCCATACTTGAGTGTATCGAAATATCCAGACATAACTCAATATTCGAGCTGTAATTTATTTCGAAAGCTCTAGAAAATGATCTTGAATAAATATCCAATTCAACAGAAACATGATAAGTGACGTCTTGAGATGAAGCAAAGATATCGAACCTGTCTGGAGTATGTCTCAATGATGTTTTGCAGAAATATTATACTCAAATTGATTCAAGACTGTCTCCACGAGACACGAGCCCATTATTTTTGAGCCACGAGGAAAATGATTTGAAATAACTTGTATAAAAATTATGTAGTTCGTATTTTTAATAATAATTTGTGTTAGTGGTCGCAAAACGTGACTGCTGAGCATGAGGTCTTGGGTTCGATTCCCAGGTCGGGCAAAGTGTTTTTGGGTTTTTCCAACAGGATTTTTTTAGAAGCAACTTCGGAATCTGGATTTGTGCCCGGTTGATGGCAATAGGCTCGTCCCCTATTACATGGGGCTCAATCATAACTGCCGAAATGTGGGTGTACTAATGGGTACACTTCTGCCTAACCCTTCAGGGATTACAAGCGTGATGTTTATGTTGGTTAGTTTTTAAAGTAACTAGCTTTGCCCACGACTTCGATCGCGTAAAAGTCAGACCCCCGTTTAATCCCTTTAGGGGTGAATTTTGATACTCTTTTTTCTTTTACCTTCATTCAAAAAGTCACTGCAAAATATTTAATAACATTAACTTTTAGAAACGATCGCAATCTAATCTCAGTTTGAATTTGACAGAAATGCCTCTAATTTTTACACGACTGCCCCAAAAAAAGGAGTGTTATGTGTTCAGGGTTAATGTATGTATGTATGTATGTATGTATGTGAGTTTCTTTATTCCACCATAACTTTTAAACGCCTGAACCGATTTAGATGTATGGGGTATCGTTACAATCCTTGCATCGTTCCGAGTAACATAGGCTAGTTAAAAATAAAAAGAAACCATATGTAACGCATAATTTAGCGTTCATATCTTAAAGATAACAGCATCCTGTTATCTTACGCCCCCCTACCACGATTCACGCATATTTTTTTACGCCACAAGACTGTCGCGTAACTCATTACGTATAAATTATTACATGACAATAAGTGCCGTGGTAAAACTCACAGTCACAGACACGCATTAATAGCCTAGCTTCCTTATACGCCTGTACGACGTAGATATAACGGTTTTTAGGGGTCCTTACCCACCTGAGTACAGAAGAATGCTCAGAGCGACCTGTGTCCCTGTGTCTTTCGTCTTGCCAAAGGAACACCGTGGAAAGGAAAGTTGTTGAAGGAACACGGTAGGGTTTTCGTAGGTAGGAGTACGACACACCCCTCTGCCTTCCCCCATTAGAAATTACCCAAAAGAAGAAGGGTCAACAGGGCCCTATTACACAATAATGTATTTGTTTCTTATTTTTGTTTTATTTTTTTATTGTCTTTTTGATATTATTATTTTTGTGTGCACGTGGGCTGTGTCAAATTATCATTTTTTTCTTTCTATTATTAAGAATTCGCTGTTTGTACGTCTGTCTATCAGAGAGCTGTATATCATGAGCCGTAATAGGTTGAAAGTTGAAATTTTCAGTGTGTATTAAAACTAAAACCAAAAAAATAACGTTATAAATTAAAAGGGGTCCCCCAATGATACAAGAAACGTGCTTGTGTATGTAGTTTACATATTAGTATATAGTATACATTGTTCGGTGGTACGGAATTCTTCCTGTGATAGTCCAACTCGCGCTTGGCCAGACTAAGAACTGGGACGAACGCAGCGTATCTAAGTTTACGATTGCAGTTTTTCGAAAAGGTAGTATCGTGTATTAGGTGCTTTATAAAAAAGTAATTGGTAAATTATACTGATTGCTAAGTGTCGAGTGATTGATTGTTGTTGTTAGGAAGCGATAAATTAAGTTTTTTTTTTAAGACAATTTTCAGTAATTGGTTCTTAATTTACATATTTCATGTCTTCAAAAAACTTTAAGCCTGACTTACATATAAGATCACAAATAACGGTTCCGTACCAAAAGCATGCTAAACGAAATCTTATTACTAAGACTCCCGTGTCTGTTTGTCTGTACGTCTGTCACAGGACTGTAGCTATTGAACCTTTAAAAACCCGCTTAAAAATTATAAAAATGTTAAGTATGTGCTACAACATTTAATATTTTTATAATTTATATTTTTATGTTAAATATTGTATGGCAGTAAGGAACCTTTTCTCGTGGAATCAAATGCAATTCATCACGAACATATATACATAACATCACTCAAATCCCTGAAGGGTTAGGCAGAGGTGTACCCATTGGTACACCCACATTTCGCCAGTTATACACTATGTAACAAAAACCCTGTCAGATCAGTGTTGCCGTTGATCAGTTTTTATGTTTTATTTTAATTTAGTTACTTCTTCTTTCTTCTTTTTTTTTTCACTGGGGAAAAATAATAATCTCAAATCCATTAAATGGTTACGTATATGTGTACGAAGTACGATGCCGAATAATACCCTTAAGGATCGGACAGGGTTTTTGTTACATGCTGTATTTTTAAGTCCCATGTAATAGCATATTGCCGGGCCTGATCCGACGCTGCTACTGAGAAATTCCTGGTGGAATAAACCCAATAATACTTTGCCCGACCTTCCAATTCAACCCAAGACCTCATGCCAAAAATAATCAAAAATCAATTGTCAAAAATAAAAAAACAATTCCTTTTCAAAGGGGATCCTACTTATAGCTGCAATAAATAATATAAATGCAGGTCAAACCTAAGTATTTCTTGATTAGGTGCAAGCCGCCAGTTCAAAAGATCAGAAAAGATCATTATCCATAAGTAGTGAAAGGATACCAGTAGAGAAGCTAGCGTTGAGCAAGCCTTTGGATTGAGATAAATCTACGTCTAAAGCTAACTGTCAGATTGGCTTAGGTACAAAGTCATAATATTATTTACATAACATAACATCACTCTTGTAATCCTCAAAGAGTTAGGCAGATGTGTACCCATTAGTACATCCGCATTTCGCCAGTTATGTTTAAGTCCCATGTAATAGGGGGCGAGACTATTGCCATCAACCGGGCACAAATCCTGACTCTGAGATTGCTACTGAGAAATTCCTGATGGAAAAACTTAATAACACTTTGCCCGTCCCGAACCCAGGAGTTCACGCTCAGTTTTCGTCGCGCTTTGCGACCACTAGAAGTCAAACAAGTCCAGTTTGTGTCCAGTAGTTCATATTACACATCATTATTATTCCATTTATTTATTTTACTTACATAATAGTTACATTTTTAAATATTAATATAAAAAACATAAAAACATTTAAAAATATAAAAAAATAGTAGCCCACCGGCATCGGGAACAGGGTCCAAGCTACCGGTGGTCAGGACTCCTGAGAAAGGAATCTCTCAACAATACGCGCCGTGTCCAGGAGTAAGTACCGCTTTCTGAATCAAGCCCTTGATCCAACCGCCCAACGAGAGCCTCCTAAGGTGCTATTCATCATTATTATTACAGTCAAACGATGGTTACTGCAGGACATAGGCCTCCCCTAAAGATCGCTACAATGACTGGTCCTAATATTAGGAATTATTTTTTGCCAATAACTTAAAGTAGGTATGTACAAACGCACCACGAAAGATAAGACTTGACACACCACACAAACTTCATTATTTCGTAAGAATTTTAATCTAAATGTCATCGAAAAATCCCTGAATAGATACACAAATTATGGATTACTATTTCGTACATCCACACCCACAAGCTCCCCACTAATGACGCTTGTCAAGTCGCATCTTTCGTTGTATTGTACTAAACATAATATTCTCGTTAGCAAAAACCTTGTAAATCGATGTAAGAAATTGAAGAAAAATAACAACACACTTACAACAACATTTTCCCTTCAAAACAACAGCAAACTCTGTGAAACTTAATATAATAACGATAGCAAAAACAATAAACAACAAAAAGCAGTACGGTCCGCAATATTAACCTCGTTGAACTCGTGAAAGTATCGCTTGAACTTGGCGAAAGTTTAGTCAACATTAGCTGCGCCTGCGCCTAGCGTGCGTACTCGCTAATGGTTCATTTCTGCATAAAGTTAACGGCCAGTACTAGTTTCTATTTTTAAATTTTGTTCCTGTTTTTAAATATGGAAACTGGTTTGGTAATTCAAGGTAGTTGTTTTTTAATTTATTAATTTAAACAAAATAGCATTTATTTCAAATAAACTATTTCCAGGCTCTTTTGTTTGAATTGCCAAAGAGTCAGTCAGTCACATGTTAAAGCTAGTTGCTCGTTCCAAACAGAGGTTCCAATGGAGAAGAACTAGCAAGAAGCTTCATAAATACTCTAAGTAATAAATTACTTCTAATTAAATAATAAAATCTTTAATAAAAACCACGGGAGCGGTGCAGTAATCAACGACGTAACTTAATGTCATAAGTTTTTGGCTGTCGAAAATTCTAGAACAAAACAAATTAATAAGAATTTTTATGCATAAGGGTCAGTTCACACCGAGACGCGACGCGACGCTGCGTGCACACTCTAAAAGAGCGACTCAAAATATAACTTTATTTTCTACACGAAAAGATACACATTTCATTGTAAGAATTTAGAATACGTTACACCACGCAGCACTACGTCGCGATGCGTCGCTCTACGCCGCGCTGCGCCGCGAGACGCATCGCGACGCAGCGGTGAATCGCCGGTACGCGCGACGTGCAAGAGCGGCGACGTTGCGATGCGTCTCGCGGCGCCGCGCGGCGCAGCGCGGCGCCGCGGCTCTTCAAGTATCGTCACGTTGCGTCGCGTCGCGTCGCGTCTCGGTGTGAACTGACCCTTAGGTATAAATAAATTTTTAGTGTTCAGATTAAAGAACATAATGATTTCGTCATCAAATGATCTTACGTATTGCCAAATATATAATTGCATTTATTTCGGCTATCATTCAGTTATGAATAGATTTGATATCGATACTATTTAACACGACCCTGGCCTGACTTTCTTGCAGAAATGCTGTTTTTATATATATTTATGGATGAATGTACTTCGTTATGTGTTTATTGAGAATAGTTTCTGAGTTGTCGGAAAGATTGTATTGTCCTGTTTGTAACTAGTGTGCGAAAGTAACTCTGTCTGTCTGTTATATATTCATGACTAAACAACTGAATGCGGGCAAAAAGAAGTTTAATATAAGCTTTAAATGTTAATAATGTATGCAATGAAATTATTTGAATTATCTAGTAAACTATTGCGAGACAATAATTTTGCACGCCAAAATTGTTAATTAATCAACGTTAAATAAGCAAAATCGTTACAATTACTTACATTTTTGACATGGATTCTTTATCAAAACTAAACCCATTTGAAGTATATACACACCTATCAAGAATTACTAGCTTCATACAACAATAAACAATAATCACAATAAATCAATCTTTCCAATAATAATCAGATAAAGTAACTTAATAATTTCCTTCAACGTTACAAACAATGAGGCAACAAGATTTATTCATTCGTCCAATCAAATAGCTAACTTCTTGCTGCGAGCGAAACTGGCCAATCACGACCATTGTACTTAGACCTATCAATATGGCCAGCCAATCAGTAAGTTTATGATTCTAGAATTTTCTAGAAGAAAGAGAACGTTCTAGGACGTTTAATTTTATCAAATTAATGCCGATGCATGAATGTCGATTAACACAGGATTTTGGCGCTAATCATCCGCTATCTGTCAGTGGAATTCCTTGATGACTGACTGACTGATGAAATGACTTCTTCCGCTCTGGGCGGGGCCGAAGAGAGTGTCAGCCTAGATTCTTCTCACTGACTAAAATCCATTCGTGTGCCTCCTAATGCCCTTTGCGTTCCAGCTATGCTATTCTCTAAAACACAGCGCCGCGGGCAGCGCTGCGGCAGCGCCGACACTATAGTTTGTGTTTAGTGGATTTTCAACTTTATAGTGTAGATCTCAAGGTTGAAAATCCACTAAACACAAACCATAGTGTCAGCGCTGCCGCAGCGCTGTGTTTTTAGAGAATAGCACAGCAGGGCCGCAGTGACTCTTTCAATCAAAATCCGCAACCCTGGCATATCCTTCTACCCTACTATTATTACAAACGCGAAAGTTTGTATGTATGGATGGATGTATCTTTGTTACTCTTTCACGCTTAAACAGCTGAACGGTATTGTCTGGAATTTGGCACACAAACAGATATTGTTTCAGCTTAACACATAGAATAACTTTTATCTCGTTTTTGTGTTTCCGTGCCTATTGTATGGAACAAGCAACTGGCTTTAACGTTTCTATAGACCGATTTCCTGGTAATTCAAAAAAGCCTGTAAATAGTTTATTTTACACTAGCTATACCCCGTGGTTTTACCCGCTCTGAGTTCTGAGACGTCTTTAAAAAAAACTGGTAGGTAAAATACTGGTATTCAGCTGCATCCGGTTAGACTGGAAGCTGACCCCAACATGATTGGGAAAAGGCTAGACAGATGATGATGAGTTCTGAGACGTCTCAGATAACTGCACCGCTGCAGTGGGTCATAGGCTCATAGCGTGATGTTATATAAAACTGATATTCAACTGTTTTTTTCCAGACTTACTTTAGCATAACTCTAAATTATAATGTTAAGAAGCCGATTCTTTATGCCAAATGAAATTTCGAATAAAAACTATTTTATTTTCAAAGTATTGTTAGTTCTTTATGTCTAATCCATTAAGAAACATAACCATGATTTTTATTACGTCCAATTGCTCCAAATTCACTACTAGCCAAGCTCAATTTACACTGGTTATTACCACCATTTTGATTTGAACCAAGCCACAGAGTAAATACAACACTTGAAAAGCTCTTGTTAGACTGGTGGTTCTTGGGTAACTTGGTGTTGAAAGCTTGCGCACGCGTGTACAAGGCCGCCTGGTCTTAGTAAGGACACTGTATGTTAGTTCGTCACTTTGTATTACGATTTTTAATGTCATACTAGTATTTGTTGACGTTTATGTATGTAAAAGAGATGATAAAATCTTTTTGCTTGAGGGCTGGCCTAGTCGAGTGCGCGGAATGAACAACGTAAAAATACATCGATATTTAAATTGAAAATACCCGGTTCACGCTTAAATATTAAATTCTAGCTTTTGCCCGCGACTTCGTCCGCGCAAATGACGGTTATCGCGGACGCAGACGAAGTCGAAGTCTAATAAAAAGTAGCCTATGTCTTTCCCCGGGTCTTAAACTATCTCCATGCCAAATTTCATCAAAATCGGTTCAGTGGTTTAGGCGTAAAAGCGAGACAGAGAGACAGACATATAATATTAGTAAGGATTCAGTTTGAAGACTTTATTCATATTATCAGTATAAGGGTGAATTGCGCAAGCAAAAAAAATACACGGCAAACCTGAGAACGGTAGTGCAATGTGCTGATTTTTAATTTTATATATTTTTTCTCAACAAAGTACTTCTCTACCTTGGCAAAAAAAATCATTGATTTCTACCCTCTAATATACCAAATAAAAAAATTACAAAGTGTTATTTTATCATCACGGTGGCCTGTCCTGAACCCAATTCTGCTCATAAAATACCTTCCCCTGCAAATACATTCGAAATATGGATTTAAATCGATGTTGTTATCATTAAATTATAATATATTCGATCAGATAAAACTGTTTTTGTTTGTTTATCTTCTTTCTCATGGATTTGACAGGCAGTCAACTTTTGTCCGGAAAAATGTTATCATTTCAGAGGACAGTAATTTTTAGTAGAATAGCCATGTCAACATTGCGTTATTACGCCCTTCTCACCTTTCCTCACTTCGGATCAGTCCGGCTCAAGCTCTCGGCGCGAACGCACCGGTCCCAACTTCTTGCGGTATCCCGCCAAAAAAGAAAGTTTATCATTTCAGTAACATGGGGACAAAAATAGTTTCATTTCGGTGGATGTTTTAACTATGAATGAATTATTATAAATTATGAATGAAATTCTATCATTTCGGTGGTCATTTTTATCATTTCGGTAGACACTTTTCATTTCAGTGGACTCTTAAAAATTCATCCTTAAATACACACATCAAAAGTGTCTAGGGATCAACATCCCTAACATTTGTTAGGGATGTTGATCCCTAGACACTTTTGATGTGTATATTTATGTAGGTTTTGATGAAATTTGATGTCCACTCACGGACAATGTTATAAAATAGGCTAAAGTTTTATTTGTCACTAAAAATATGTAGATAGCATTGGAATAAAAAAATCTCACCGAAATGACAAATAAAAATCTCTTGTTGAAATTCACCCATAACATATTATTGTGCTTGTCATATAAAATTGCATCTAAATGCTATAGGATATAGTCGTATTTCGTAGAATTATAGAATCCATATTTTTCATTGGAGGATGAGGAACTCTCTACCCTTTTCCTCATACCTCAAACCTCAAGCTCTATTTATGAAGAAGGCAATTATATTCCACTAACCGAATTTGACCGACGTGGGAATCAAACCTAAGATCTCTAACTCAGCAGTCGCATTTACAACCATAAAACCAACAGGGTAGTTGTCTATACTAATATTATAAAGAGGAAAAATTTGATTGTTTGTCTGTCTGCATTGAATAGACTCCGAAACTACTGAACTGATTTGAAAAATTCTTTCACTGTTGGGAAGCTGCACTATTACCGGGTGACATAGACTATATTATAGGCTATATTTTATTATAAAAAAATAGGGATCCGTTAAAAACATTAGTGCTTGTAGGTAATAAAAAGGTAGGTAATATTAATATGTTAAAGTAACACTTAATAACTTACAATCTGCATGTTATTTCCCTTCTCTTTTCACGACGCCATATTGGATCTCGTTCGTCCAGTCTTAGTGCTGAGCCAAAGTTCATACTTAAGGTCATCACATCACAAGTAAATGCAATGAAATATTTATTTACCAAGTTCTAGGCAGTGAGAGTGTAATAAGTTATATAACGTTATTACATTTAGATTATGTAGGTAGGTATGCTGTGTGTGTGTATCTATGTGTACTTTCTCCAATACCGTGTTGTTTTCATATCGAAGACCTCAAAGAGTGCCGTGAAAAATCAGTTTCATTATATTAGTATAGATAAATAAATCCAAACGCGACTGCTGAGTATTAAGGTCTTGGGTTTGAATCTCAGGTCGAGCAAAGTGTTATTGGGTTTTTCCATCAGGAATTTCTCAGTGATAACCTCGTAGTCTGGATTTGTGCCCGGTTTATGGCAATAGGCTCGCCCCCTATTACAAGAGAATTAAACATAACTGGCGAAATGTGGGTGTACAAATTGCAGGCTCTCATCTCAGCAATGGATGCAGTTTTGTCATAAGTCTAAGAATATTTTTTCTTAAAAAACGTTGTCCAACGCTAGGAATTTTTCCTGTGTCGTGAGTGCGTTTACAAATCGTGAATGCGTGTAAGTCGGCTCGCACGTGCTAGGCCCACAGGGCGAGTAGTTCCACTTAGCACCATCAAGCCGCCATCCTGCTGTGGCAAAGTAGACTGCCTACAACTATGCGGTGGAAAATGCCCCACTAATTTGATTTAATGGAGCAGATTTCACTATATGTAACTAATAAATAATACAAATAAAAAATAAAATTGTACAATATTTTAATACTTTTGTTTAAAATACTTCCTACGTATTAAATCTAAGTTTCCAATACGACTTACGTTTTACTTACATATTGGTCATTACATTTACTTTTTACAAACAAATACAAAAATACGAGCAAACCTACCTACATAAATCCTGAGGTGCCAACCCCAGTGAGGCAGAATCCACAAAGATTCCATACTAGTGAATTTAAATCTGCCCCATTAAAATAAATTAGTGGGGCATGTTCCACTGCAAAATTTTAGGCAGTCTACTTTGTCACAGAAAGGTCGCGGCTTGATGGGGCTAAGTGGAACTACTCCATAGGACTCACCGACAGACAGGATAGCGACATATCAATCAAGTGTGCAGAATTTATTAGGACCCAAGCCGACGTCCGACAAAACAGATTGTTTGTGTGTGGCGCAACTGTCATTTGTAAGCAAGACGACAGTTTTGACGTGTTGCGCTTGCGCAAGATGTGGAAGCCTTGTAATATATCCGTTTTTGGACATTGACTTTATCTATGGTTTATTTATGGTACTAAGAAACCTAGTGTTTGTTCACTACACACACAACTTACATCAATTTTTTCCCGTTTTTCGAAGTAAATGATTTTGGTAATTATTTAACTATGATTAATAATTTTAAACCTGTTCTAATGTCATTTGACTACTGGATAGTAATGTCATTTGACATGTTTATTTAGTTTAAGGCACATAATCAATTCGAGGGATTCGGAGGGATGAAAGGAAAAATATATTAAGCGACAATTTGGTCTCTTTATATATTCAACCTTATTATGTATTTATAGTAAGGTTGATTATATAACACGACCAAATTGTCGCTTGATACATTTTTCCTTTCACCCCTCGAATTAATTATTCAAAAATCGTGGTTTATTTTGACAGTAATTCTACCAAAACAAGGCAACCCACAATTGTTAAAACAATCAGGAAAATTTGGAGAATGAATGTCGTATCAATGATTAGGTATTAATAGTTCATAAGTATATAACAATAAGGTAGTCATTCATGTATGGAAATCTTGTTCGTTCTCAAAATAATTAAATACTTAGTAATGGATGAAATGGATAAATTAAATTGGATGTATTTTTCTTAAAATTGAAAAAAAAATCTTGTCGCTCGATTGCTTGGTATCTCGTTTTTTTCAAACAAAATTATTTAAGACTGCCATTTATATAAATTAAAAAATAGAAATTAATAATGTATTAAGTCTATTTTCATCATACCTATGTACTACTAAAAAAACTGTAATTTAAAATGTAGGCACAAAAAAATTTACCTTTGAACTTTTATAATATTCAAAGAAATCATTCCACCTTTTTTAACAGTGTCGAAAAGATGGAAAAAATACTGACTTCTGTCTTTTAATTTTAATAATAAGTTGTAATTGTTATTGTTGCAAAGCGCGACTGCTGTACGGTCTTGGGTTTAATTCCCAGGTCCGGCAAAGTGTTATTGGGTTTTTCCATCAGGAATTTCTCAGTAGCAGCCTCGGATTTTGGATTTGTGCCCGGTTGATGGCAAAATAGGCTCGCCCCTTATTACATGGGACTTAAACGTAACTGGCGAAAAGTGGGTGTACTAACGGGTAGACCTCTGCCTAACCCTTCGGGGATTACAGGCGTGATGATATGTATGTATGATATTGATCTAGCTTAATACATAGGATATTTTTTACTCCTTTTCTGTGTACAATGCAGAAGAAGTCGCGGGCGGAACTTGTAATTTATAATTTTCACCTTCATACAACGATTTACCTTCAATACGATTCATTGACCTCACTTACTTGCACCATATCCGCTGGCAGTCAAAATTATTACTAGTTTTACTATTTCTCACATACATTAACTGTTTACCGACTTCCCTAGGATAAATACTGCAACAGAAATGAGTAATGTATGTATAATTTTCGTAATTACATCAGTTGTTGAACATTCCTTCCCTATATCAATCTGCCTAGCCTTTTCCCGACTATGTTGGGGTCGGCTTCCATTCTAACCGGAGGCAACTGAATACCAGTATTTTACATGGAGCAACTGCCTATCGGACCTCCACAACCCAGTAACTGGGTACTCTTGTTATCAATATTGCCGCCAATTTATCTACATTTTTTGACATTGATCGTCGCTGATATGACATTAGGTTTTAAATGAAATCAAAGTTTTTTTCACTGTTTCATAAAAGTCATTGCAGTTTCGTAAGCATTTACCTGTTTAAGAGAAAAACCAACCAAGTACACGTCGGATTGACACACAAACGGTTTCGTACCAACAACGTACCGTAATACTAAGCAAAAAACGCCAATTTTGTGGTATAGGCGTTCCCATTCAAGAAACGTCTTTATTTTTCGGCGTTTTACCTTCATTTCTAACACACAACATCACGCCTGTAATCCTCGAAGGGTTAGGCAGAGGTGTACCCATTAGTACACACACATTTCGCCAGTTATTTGAGTCTCATTTAATAGGGGGGAGCCTACTACTGGTCATTATTTCTAACTATATTTTATTTTATTACTTAATTGTTGTAATAGCATTCAAAATAAGACATACCTAATCTGTAAAAAATTCAAATATCTACCTATTATGGTTAAAATTGCGGCTAATTGTAGGTGTACTAATGGGTACACCTCTGCCTAACCCTTCGGGAATTACAGGCGTGATTTTATGTGTGTATGTATGTCTAAATGTAGACCCATATAGAGACACCAAGCCAGCATGCTCTACAAATATTATATCACCTTCAAAAGCTTACACAGTGACCTCTGCAATTTACATCATATCCGTTACTGATAGAGCCGTAACGCTCTACCATTTTGTAACAATTATCAGTAGAGTCCACGTCTTGAATAATACTGAGGTTAAGCAACCATCGGTCAGGTCTGGAAGTGGATTGGTGTGGTCAAAAACGTGCGGGAGTTGAACTGTTTTCTAACGTGTTTTTTTCTTCTTTCTTTCCAGGTATGTTGAAATAAAGTACTGGATAAGATATTTACTATTAAGGATGGGGTAAGTAGAGATGAAATTACAGTTTGTGTGTTTGTGTTTGTGTTGTTTGTTTGTTTGTTTGTATTTGTTTTTTTTTTGTAGTTTGTAGTTTAGTATTTTGGATGGCAAACCCAATTTTTTTATTCGTTTTGAAGCTTATACATACATAAACTCACGCCTTTTTCCCATGGGGATAGGCAGAAACCACAGAACGCCACCTGTTACGATCTTTACATACTCCTTTCGCCTCGTCCACGTTCATACATCTCGTCATACAAGCACGCCGGTTACGAGTACTGCGCACCTGACTTTTCTGAAGAACATCACTAATAAGGGCAGTGTAGGTGTGGTTTGAAGTTTATCCCAAGAAATAATTTGGTTTTACTAAAGCTTCGCCTCGTCAATATCGTAATGATCCAGTAGTTAAAGCGCCCTAATGCACGAGACTGTGGGTTCACAACCGGACACAGGCAACTGTTTCATAAATATGTAAGTTTTATATTATTATCCAGGATTTCTCCTTTTTTTTTTCACTGATGTCAATACATCAGTGAAAAAAAAAAGGAGAAATCCTGGACTTATAACCCGGAATCGCTAATCTGCCTTGAGCAAGCGTTTTGATCAATGCTCGTGCCTTCTTTATATGGCAATATTCATTTATATGGCGGAGGTGAGTGGCAACGCAGGGAGGGGTCCGGTCGCCCTAGGAAGACCTACACTGACCTTATTGGTGAGGTTCTTCAGAAAGTTCAGGTGCGGAGTACTCGTAACCGGCGTGCGTGTATGACGAGATGTATGAACGTAGATGAGGCGAAAGGAGTATGTAAGGATCGTAGCAGGTGGCGTTCTGTGGTTTCTGCCTACCCCCATGGGAAAAAGGCGTGAGTTTATGTATGTATGTATGTCGTGCCTACTCTGTACGGGAAGAGACTTTTGCCCTGCAGTAGGACAATAACATTCTGATATTATATTTATTACTAGTTGCTCCCTGCGACTTCGCACGCTTGGTTTTTTTACCCGTGTTAAGTCTGTCGCCACTGCTGCACTCCCGTGGTTCATAGCGTGATGTTATATAGCCAATACTACCTGTTTAAACAAACAAACAAAAAAGCTTCCCCTAATAAAATACATCCCGACACAACAATCCTTATAATACTTAGTAATTTTACAATAGAAAATTATAAAGGCGAGCGCACATTGCGCCACACAACGGACATTGCATATTGTGTGTGCCGCCCATAAATAGCAGCCGAAACATTGACCAATAGGTTGCTTTACACGAACAGAAGACACGCTGCCTCGAAAGTAACACATCACTCTTAACACCAGCCAATAAAGTTCAAACTCGCTTAAATGAAATTTTTCACACAGCATTCACTTAAGTTATGAAAATTTTAATTTTGCTACCGTGTTAGCAGTTATTGCTTAGGAATTAAGGTGTTAAATTTGTGATTATGACTGCAAAATGTTAATTGGTTTATCATACAATGGTGGGTGATTATCTAATGGATTTAAATGTTAAAAAAATTAAGTAATGATAATGTAATTTTGTGATATGCATAATTTGGAATTTTTTTTAATGTATTGAAAGGGCTGGCCATTATTTTCTTTTTAATTCTATTTATTAATGTTAATTCTGCTGTACCTTTGACATTACTAAAAGCGAATATATTTATTTATACTTTTCTTAAGTAGTGTAAAACCTGAAGACAAAAAGCACTGGAACCTACCAAATGAAAGTTGACGTTGAGTTGTACTTTCTAAAGTTTATCTTAGACATCATCGATTTGAAAAATTCTTTCATTGTTGGGAAGCTACACTATTCCCGGGTGACATAGGCTTATTATATTTTAAATAATTAGGGATCCGTAAGAAAAATCACGCGAACGAGGCCGCGGGAAGAGACTGAAGCCATGTTTTAAATTAGCTCAAATTTCAAGTGTGGATACTGCCATTTTATTTTATATACGGGATGTTAAAATACACTAAAAAAAGTAACATATTGTTCCCATCATTGCGATCATTTTTGTTCTGGACTATAGCTGGGAATAAACTGTTATATTGAAGGTCAAAGTTCCAATGTTTCTGTATGTTTTTTTTACGAAAACGAGTTAAGAGTGCTTGTATCTCATAAAGCACATTCACTTATTCCGAAAGTGTTGCACCCATTAATTGCAGTCACACACACAATTATTAAAAATTTTCGTAATCGGCCATTTTACACTGGAACACACCAACATTGTCATTAGTAACCACTGTAACCTGACCTCTTGCATTTTAAATACGAAAACAAGCAATTTATGCATAAGCAAACTCATTTATATGAAATTAAGGTTAATTTTACAAAAAACAAAGATATCAAATGTTGACCTGGTTTTGTGGAATCAGTTGTGTGCTTTCACTTGTATGTAGAGGATTTGATTTCACCTTTCTCAAAAATTGTTGGCCTACTTGTAAAAATGAGTTCCTAACACCGTTTTTCTTTGGTTTTTAAGATATTTTGTTAAGTTTTTGAGTAAATAACATACATAAACTCACGCCTTTTTCCCATGGGGGTAGGCAGAAACCACAGAATGCCGCCTGCTGCTACTCAAACTCAATATTACTTATTACACTCTTACATACTACTTTCGCCTCGTCCACGTTCATACATCTCGTCATACAAGCACGCCGGTTACGAGTACTGCGCAGCTGACCTTTCTGAAAACCTCACCAATAAGGTCAGTGTAGGTCTTCCTAGGGCTTCCCTTCCCTGCGTTGCCACTTACATCTGCCATAGAAATACCTTTTGTTAATCGTCTTTCACTCATCCTCTAAATAAAACTGAAAATTGTGGAAGATAAATTCTTATCTGACTTTCTGCCACGAGGGCTAGTTCAATTCATAATTTATGGGTGAAAAGCCTCCCGTAGGCACCTATTTGGGTTTGCGTTTTTGTACTTCTTATATTTTAATAGCTACTGCCGGCGACTCCATTCCCGGTCATTTTTTTGAACCAAAAGTCTTTTCAGAACAACCCTACTTTCATCACAATCAGATCGATGGTTTAGGAACGCATTGAGCAAACATACAATCATTTTTATTCATATAGATAAAGTTTCCGTTTTTCCCTTTCAAGTACGGAAAACTAAAAAACACGGCTTTCAGAAAAGCCATTACACGTTTTCTTAGAACCCGAAACCAAAGCCAAAGACACTCAATAAGATCCTGATAAACCGTCTCAAATTAAAAGGACAACCTCCTTGGTACATTCAAAGCCTCAACATGGCCCTCTGACGTCATCCCGTGCTATTAATTATGTTGTTACATCAAAGGGCCAATTTACCCTCAAATTACGGATAATTAAACAAACTTCATCCGACTTTTTGATTAAACAGCTGACTTAATTACCTTTAGGCGTTAAGGAGATAAGGACAGAAGATAAAGTCTGGGCTTAACTTGATTTTGGCCTTTTTTGTCCTTGGCTGTAGAATCCCCAAGGTTGTTCCCCGACATCGGGGGCGCGGCGGGGGGGTCTGTCAGACTCTTACTGACTAAAAACAACCCCGGTGTTCCTTTCCTATACTTATGTATACTACCACTTATGCCTTATGCCGGCGATCCCAGAAGCCCACGCGCCTTCCGCGATCCTCGATTTTGTCCTGAATTTAGAAATGGGTATCGGTATTACGGGGTGAATACAGAGGCAGGAGTGAATCAGGACGAAACTTTAAAATGGATTCTGAAATAAAACTAATATGTTTAGTTTGTCACAAACAAGAACAATAATTCAGTAAAAACAGTAGAGTCCTTTTTGCGAACTAATTATAATTACTAAACACTAAAGTCCCTTGCCACCCCTGCCTCTCTATTCATCCGGTTTTACGGTAGTGCGTTAGTGTTAGTATGTTAGTGTTTACCTCACAAAAGTCGTTTAAATTGTGGTTAATAAGTAATTAAACTCGATTAAAATTTGTAGATAGTACAAGGGTACTACAACGGCTTGTGGTTAAATTCAAACTCAAATCTGGTACTCCAAAATCAGGAGCTTTTTGAGTTAGATATTGTTTTAGAATTAAATTGTTTGACGGAAAGCTGACAAAAATATAATAAAACCTTAACTTACAAATAAAACCTTAACCTATTAATAAAACCTTATTGGAAGCTATATATTTGAACCGTTTGGAATTGCAACACTAGGGCCATGAGATTCGAGTGCTCACCTCAACTGGGACTCTTTACGCCACCAAATGGCTTGCTTTTTCTTAGGCCTAAGAATTAGCATTGCCATACAACTTGGCAATGCTGTCAGCTTTTTGGGTACTTATCCTATTGAAAGCGATGCGGACGAGTTTTTTTAATGCCTTATGCTCATAGGATATCAAAAAGCTCTCATTCCTCTATTAAAAATTGTAAATAACTTATTACTTAGTGTTAATTATGTTGTAAGATACATTTATTTTTTACCTGAACTAACAGAAGCGTAACTGACGAAAATGTTTATATCGAACCCAGAAAGTATTGGATGTATCAGCTCGTGTACAAGCTCTTGCAACAGACCCAATTTCGTGCTTTTAAACTAGTGCTATCAGGTACACTGACCCCAACACAGCTAGTTACATAAGTACAGTTAATACTCTAATTGAAACAAAAAAGTGTGTCATTTAAATTATATATTGACAGTGTACCGACCCCCCTTATGTAACTGAGTGACATGTTTAAGTATGCCGTTTAACTATTACGTCACGATGTTAAGCAAAGTTCTCAAGTGATGGCGTTCTTTGCTGTCTGCAAACAGTACAGGTTTGCCGTAGAAGTTGCTGTTGGTTTTATGTTTGTGCCGTAATCAGTGTATGTTACGTCTTATTGACCTTTGTTGGCTAGAACTAACAGTTTTGGATGTATTTACTGGTTGGTAGGTATTTGCTTTAAAATCTTATGTAAAATTTTGTTTGCTTACCTACCTACATTAATAAGTAATACGCGGTTTCACTCGCATTCAGATGCATCATTGGTTACTGCTCCGTTCTCGTATGTGCGACTGATAATCTGACTATCATATAAAAGATTTTTTCAAATCCAACTGGTTCCAGATATAGCGTGTTTAATCAAACAAACAAAAATTCTTTTCAGCTTTATTATATTAGTATACATATAGATATTGAGCATTTGCCACTGCACTCTTACATGCGCCAATAACTTTACTCTGTGTATACTTTACATTATTGGCAGAATAAGAGATTCATATACTTTATCTTTAACATCCCTCTGTACCTTATTTACGCAAATAAATGATTTTGATTTTGATTTGATTTTTTATCTACGTAAAGGTTCGCAACCATGTTGGCAACTAACTTGGATTGAAAGGTAACCCTGGCTAGCGTAAGCGGATCGAAGGCATCATCAATACCCTTAACCTGCAATGCTATTATGTAAAGTATAATAAGTATTATACAAAATATTGTAAAACATTTATTTCAAAAGAGTAAGTATGAAGTCTATTACCCATTCTTCTCTTTACGAAACTACCTTTTGGAAGGGGCAACTAGATTCAATTCATTTTTCTTGCACGTTCAACGTTCAAATTGCCTTTTATTGGATAAGAATTGACATGAATAATTTGACTTTGACTTTACGAAGCTAGTGATAAAATAACTTTTCTTCAATCAAAACTTCTGTCTTACCTTCCACATTTCGCTAATGAAGGGCCCATCAAATATCGGGTATCCTAAAGAATATCCTTTTCTAAGTAGGTATTTGATTAACTGGAGCTGAGTTTTCTGCTGCCTTTGAGATATTTAAACTTAGTTTTAATTTGAAGTTCTCCGTCTTTTTATAAGTTTTCTGTTGAGAAGACTGTTAGTGTTGTGTTTAGAAAAGATTAGAAGAATAATAAAACTAGAGAAATAAATCCTCATACTCAATAGTCGCGCTTTGCGACGACTAGATCAATTAGGCAGTCAGTATTTATTCAAATCAAATATATCAATCAAAGTATATACAGCACTAATAACGTTTTACTTACAGATAGCTATATATTTATTTATTTGACAAACAAATATAGCAAACCTACCTACACAAATTCTGATATGTCAACCCTAGTGTGGCATAATCTACCAAAATTTTATACTAGTGGAATTTGCCCTATCAAATCAAATTAGTGGGGCATATTCCACTGCAAAATTTGAGGCAGTCTATTTTGCAACAGCAGGGTGGCAGCTTGATGGGGCAAAGTGGATTCAATTAGACGATAAAAAGGCAATTTTGAACGTCAAAACAAAAAAAAAATGAAAAAGAATTTAATAGTTAGTTTCGTAAATAAAACCTAATTTACTTAACACTAAAGCTTAATAGGAACTATGAGAGGAAGCACTAAAACAAACAAGGTTCTAACTAACGGATATTAATTTAAGACGTGAGAGATAAACTTTATTCAAGGTTTAATAAACAGCTAATATTTACGCGCTAATATTTCATGGAAACAAAATATTTATTCAACACAAGATATTTATAGAAATAATGCTGACATACTGACATACTAAAGATTTGAATAAAAAAGAAAGTGGCGTGGATTTCAAGGACATTCCGATCATTGTAACGGTTACTTGGCTTTTTAAGGTTCCAACAGAATTCTGTTATTAAGTCTCCACTGTCTGTCTGTCTGTCAGGCAGCGAGCTGTATCTCAATAACCGTAATAGTGAGTTGTGTTATTGTTGTTTTTGCAACGTTTTACACGTGTGTGTTTATTAAAAAAGTTTCTTTAGTATGGTAGATAAATAGATACAAACGATTTCCTTTGTGATAAAAACTTGTTATTGATCTGTAATAAAAACCTTGTAAAAAAAATGTTATTAATACGAGTTACATCAACTAATTAAATGCATGGGTAGAGAGTTAAAATTTTCACAGAGTGTGTGTTAATATAGCCGCTATAACAATAAATGATGATAATTAAGTCAAGTTAAGAATTAAGAAACGTTTTATTTAGTTTTTTGTCCATTCTAATATTGTACAGTGGTACGGAGTCTTTGATCTGTGTCCGACTCGTACCTGGCCGAGTTTTTTTTTCTTTGTTATGTCAGTTGGTGAGCTGACCACAGTTAAAATATAGTTATAGCTTATACTGATGACAAACATAATAGATTTATTCAAATCAAATGAGGTTTTACGATCTTGGATCCGGGTATCTAATTTTTTTGCATAATACCTAAAGAATAATATTAGGTTTTTTTTAAGTTTGCTAATGGTTTTCAAGTTTTGGTGCTTTGGGTATTTTGGCTTTTGTATTATTTTGTATAAAAGATTTATATTGTATATTTTTTTGCAATTAATTGATTGTACTTTGGACTTTAAGGCTTGACTTTGAGCTTTGATTACCTATTGGGTCAGTAAAGAAGTTGACAAATCTTTCAAGATTTTTAAAATTAATGAAGAGTAGGCAAATTAATGATAACACGTTGTAGAATTTACTAAATGATAATAAATGATATGAGAAAGAGTGTTATGTAAAAAAGTCTGAATAAACAACAAGATGAGAATATATCCTCTACTAAAAACAGCATGCTTAAAATATTTACAAAAAGGACTGATTCATTCGAACAAGCGAAATCAAAACTCATCATTGCTTATCCCTCATAAGACCTTAACACACCCAGTAATGTTAAAAGCCGTAACAAGACAAAAACAAAAAACAACAATTCAACAGCAAGTCACTCTATGTCAGAACATAATTTTAAAATTTCCTCGACAATGCTTCATACAATTTCTTTCCGGTGAGTTAAGAAGGAGTGAACATAAAAAAGTCAAGCTTATGCGTTATGCTGGACAGTTTGGCTTGCTCTCTGCTCACGACACGACTGCTACACGATTCGATAATAATTTTGTTGAGAATCTATACTAATATTATAAAGAGGAAAGATTTGATTGTTTGTTTGCATTGAATAGGCACCGAGCAAACCCGGGTGACATAGGCTGTATTATATTAGTACCAGCATTGCACCCGTGCGAAGCCGGCGGGGCGGATCGCTAGTAAAAATATTATAAAGCAGAAGACTTTGTTTGTTTGAATGCGCTAGTTCTAGGAACTACTAATCAAATTTAAAAAAATTCTTTGCGTTATAGCCTGTTTATCAAGGTAGGTTATAGGCTATATAACATCACGCCATGGCACAAGGGAGCGAAGTAGTAATGAAAGACGTAAGGCGTGTGAAACCGCGAGGTATTGCTAGTCCTAAAAATAAAGACGGTGATGAATTTGTAACAGAAGGAGATGATACTAAAGACAATGCTACTAGTATTAAGAGTGATCACGTCGTAAAGTATCTCAATCAAACTTTCCAGTCTAAAACCTTGGAAATTAATTAAGTAACCGATTTTAATTAAATTTGAAACATACAAGCTACACAGGTCCAAAGAATCAGTAAAGAACATTTTTGATACACAATTTTGAAGCTAATGTAGAACAAAACTCCAAAAGCGTTAATTAAGCCAACGAACAAGACTGTATTGGGAAAACGGTATGTTTTACACCACTCAACTTCGTAAATTGAGAAGAAACTTTTATAATCATAGCTCTGATTACCAAAGGTACAAGAAACTTTTCAGAAACACTTCGTTGACCTTTTAACCGAACGACTACCTTCCGATCTATAAAATCGTCAAATCAAAAACTGTCTCAAAGGCTCAAAGGCTCCAAACGAGACCTTACAGGGACCTTCGAAAGTTTATTGACCCGACCCCTTTGGGCTAACATTGGTTCTTTAAACATTTCTGGGAGATTATTTTTCTTTAGCCTGGAACGGATAATATAAGATAATAGAGTATCAGTTTGAAGATATAGTAGATAGTAAATAAAGAAAAGTAAACAGAATATGATGTAATGCTTACTCCGTAAGCTGTTTCCTTGTTTATGAAGATCTAAGAAATTGTGGTCTCAAGGAAGATATAAGAATCAAAATGATGCGGAAGCAGTAAACATATAAAAGTTCAATCGAAAATATTTGTTTGTTTTCGTTGCAGTTTTAGTTTTGAACTGAGTTTTCATATTTCTACGGAATTGGGTTTAGGGTTAGACGCAGCAGTTTTTATTGTTTTAGATATATTTTTAGATGACTTGAGATTAACTTGGATTACTTTAGGAAACTTGGTGATGTTATTCTGTGGAGTAATTTTAAATTAGTAATGCATCGATAACTGAGCTAAATAAAGGCTTCAATGAAATAGATATGTTTGTTGATATTGTAGGATCGTGATGGCCCAGTATGCATGGGGTTGCGGGTTCAATATTGGACAAGTAGCATTAAGACTTTTGCAATTCATTTATATACTTTTTTAGTTTTTCTTGGATATCACTGACATAGATAAAGGAAAACATGGTGAGGAAAACTGGACTTAAAATAAATTTAAATTTAAAATCGCCTATCTGCTTAATCAATGATCAATGGTCATGCGTTCTCTAAATAAGAAGAGGTATTTAAGCGAAAGTTTGTGAGAATGGATGAACGTCTAAATGGATGTTACTTTTTCATGTATAAATGGTTAAACGGACGTAGTTGAAATTTGGCAAGAATGTTGATATTGATTTAGCCTAACACATAGAATAATTATATCCCGTTTTTTTCCCGTGGGATAATTTAGAAAGACAGATGAAGACGAAATCACGGGCGGAAGATGAGCTTATTATAATATTGAAGCAGCAATTCCAAATCCAATCGAGACATTGAACATGAAATTACCTTTTACATTTCCGTAATAGAGTTCTCAAGAAATAAATCAAACGTGTCCTTACAAATCCGAATCAACGAGCCGTGAAGATAATCATATCACTTCCGATCTACGTTATAGGCTGGACAATATCCTTCACTATTGTTCCTACCGGAAACATCAACCACTTCAACTTTACTGTCTATTTGGACTTTATCTTTCCGTAATTAAGTAGCAAATTCCATTGGCATGATTGCAAGATAATTTTTGGCTTAGACTTTGAAAGTATCAACATGGTGCTGTTTGAAATTCAGTCCTATCACACTGACTTTAAAGGTTATTACTAAATGAGATAAAAAAGAACATGAATTTAGATTACCAAATTAATTTTGCCGTCATATCTCGCGGAATCTAGAATCATTTGAAGGTAATAGTCGTTTCTATGATTGTAATTGTTAATTTGGTAATTTTTGGACTTTGATAATGGGATTCTTATGTTTTAAAGCTTCAATGTTCTGTCGGAATGATGTTAATTGAATTTCTAATTAATTAATGTAGGTACAAACTGTTATGGCGGGAGCCGATACCAGAATATTTGAGTGTTTTATCATTAATTATTTAACTTCTTTAATAGCAATAATTAGGCTGTTACTGCTTGTTATTTATAATTACTGCTTTTATTAGCTTTGCTTTCTTCTTTTGTAGGTTTATGTGAGTGTACCAAGATTAATTCAACCTTCGTTATAGTCTACTAACATTATAAAGTTTCTTTTTTTGTGTAAGAGGTAATCTCTAAAATTACTGGTCAGATTACAAAAAATCTTTCAGTGATAGAAAAGTACACTACTGGTAATTATAATCATAAGCATTGTATTATGGTATACTTGACCTCCACGCGGACGACACGGTAGTGAAGGAACAATGTTCCTTCATTACCTACGTTATCCTCTGTCAGACCATCATCACACCCTCGACATTCCTTTCAAACGAACTTATTTAATTACTCAGGTACTTCCACCAGCACTTGCCTATCCATACCCTTTTGTATATGCGGTAGCCATTATATGAGTCAAGCTTAAAGTGCTTATTACACTATCCAATCGGTAGGGTCCCTATATCCTTGGTAGGTCGATCAGGTGTTCCCGACCGCACTTGCTACGTCACGCCAACCCTATCAATAGGGCTCTACCAATTGGGTAGTGTTAAGCTCTGTAAGCCAATCATGACACGGCAGTACTGCCAGAACTACTGCTGCGTTACGAGAGACAAAAAATAAATTATAAAATCGCCATTTTACGACGCAATGGTCATACTTTTGCGGTTATACGTCTAATTTACTAAGTGTTTTTAATAATAATATAAGTTTTTGTTTCAACTTCCTCCAAAATCAAAACAAACCATTAACTAGCGACAAAATTAACGATAAAATTAGATAGGTTGACGTCATTTGGATATATTGCAAAATACCTCACGATCAAGGTTGTCGGGAGTGAGTCAGTAGTAACCATAACTTTATTCATTCTACTGACCATTTATAAAGTCTATCTATTTTAAATTATATCACAGTTAATGTCAAAGTTGCTTTTTTTGGATACGGCGATAGTGTGGGTTGGTGACGTTAGATTTATTCGTGTGAATATGTGTAGGAATCTTCTATGGTGATCTAGAAGATGGAAGAATTTTGGTTTTTAAGCCATTTCCAATTATTTTCTTAATTTTAATGGCACAAATAACAGACAAGGTAATCCTACTACTATGATAAAAGCAAATATGTCAGTGAGGATGTTTATAACTCTTTTACGCTTAAACGGCTGAATAGTATTGGCTAAATTTTTATTCCGTTTGTATGTCGTGTACGGTCTGTAAATTAACTCTTTCAAACTTATTCATATTCCATCAAAAAAAGTGTTGCATACTAAGTTGCTGTGTTGTTGTAAAATTTTTAATACTTGACTAATAATTTATTTTGACATTGTGCTTGTATTGTGTGTCTGTGTTAAGTATGCCTGTATTTGTTTGTTAAACTGTTTTGCATGCCTTAGTTAAGGCAGAAAGTATAAGGGTCACTCAATTTGTTAAATAACATCTCAATACTGTACCTACTTTCTGTGCAAATAAACAATTATTCTATTCTATTCTATTCTAAGCCAGCAAAATAGGCACCAATCCAGAAATGTGACGTAGTCATTAAGCATTAGCTTATAAGAATATCTAATATACTATATCATTTTAAGGAGAAGGTTTCAATAATAAACGGCACGTAGAACAATCAACATCTCTTTAAATTTGTCTAAGTCCCTTCCTTACATAGCGACCCTGCCAGCATGCAAGATGCTTTAGAATAGATATAAATATCTAAAATGACCTATGAATTAAATTTTGACGTGATCCATTTTAGTACAACTTAACCAATTTTATCTCTCTTTACAGGTAAGCAGACATACTTCATCAATACATAAGTACGGACAACAGCGCTTTAAAGTAAACACTGCTACATCTTATACGGTTGTAATAAGAGCCATTTTACAACAAAAAGGTATGTGCTGGCGACTGTAGACAGAACTTGAGTCTCAATATTAGTCATAGCATCATAGGCACTCTATGAATTCAGGTCGTGATGGCGATGTCGATTCGGCTAAATGTCAACCATTTTATCCAGAATTTTATCTCTTGATTAACTCATACTGTGTTGGTTTAGTCAGCAATTAAGATACATTATGTAAAATTATCTGTATTTCTTGGAGACGAATTACTTAAGTGTTGGAAGTTAAAGTTTATCTATCTAACCGACACTATGTTTTTAAGTATTAAATATATGTTAGTTGACTGCCTCGTTGGTCTAGTGGTCGCAAAACGCGACTGCTGAGTTGGTCTTGGGTTCGATTCCCAGGTCGGTCAAAGTCATTGGATTTTTCCGTCAGGAAATTCTCGGTAGCAACCTCGGAGTCCGGTTTTGTGCTCGGTTGATGGCAATAGGCTCGCCCCTTATTACATGAGTCTTAAAATCATAACTGGTGAAATGTGGCTGTACTTAATGGGTACACTTCTGCCTTACCCTTTGAGGATTTCAGGGGTGATGTTGTGTAAATATCAGGTTGAAGGGACCGGGGACCCTCCCCCCGGTCGTGTCGGATTGCCGTCCCATCGAACTATGAGAGTAAGGAAAGAGGGGGTAGTGCACCTGTGTTTGCACAAACACTTGTGCACTATAATACATTATGTATATTCTGCGTACTTGGCTAAACTCCATTCCGCTGTGACTGAAATTCGGTCAAGAGAATATTCTTATTATTTTTAACCTTCGAAGTTTCTCATAAATCTTGAATTCAAATTAATCAGCGACAAACTTAGAAATAATTATATATCATAAATGTTTTAACACGGAAGTTGAATAAGAAGAATTATTTATTAAGGTGTAGGCTTTCAAACCAGTTCTGATTGGTAAAGTCAGAATTTTAACACAAAGTGGTAACGGAAAAGGTGCGGTAATGGACTGATTATGATGTATTTGCGTCGTTTTTACAAGTTTTTTTTTTTAAATTAAATTAGGCACGGATGTGTTGATTGCTCAAAACTTTGGGCTACATCCTTTTAAGGAAAGATTTATTTATATATTTATTACTAGCTTTTGCCCGCGACTTCGTCCGCGTATATGTCGGTTATCGCGGACGCAGACGAAGTCGAAGTCGAAGTCGAATAAAAAGTAGCCTATGTCCTTTGTTGGGGTTCACACTTACCCTGTACCAAATTTCACACAAATCGGTTCAGTAGTTTAGGCGTGAAGAAAAGACAGATAGACAGACAGACAGACAGAAAGACAGACAGACAGACAGACAGAGTTACTTTCGCATTTATAATATTAGTTAGGATTTAAACTTTATGCACATGTAAAAAAATACACTGTACAACGGCGGACTTAATGCTTTGGGCATTTTCTACCAGTCTACCTTAGGGTGATGCAGAGACAATACATAGTAGGTGTATAGGTACAAATAATTTCCAGGAATAAAATACAAGCGGATACTTTTACATTTACTTATTATCTATGGCAAATAAAATAAAAATAAAAAAAAAATTATTTATTTTATTATCTATGGATTTTTATCAGAAGTGTCGTGGGCTCAGTGGTTATAGCGCCCGCTTCTTATGCACGAGGCTGTGGGCTCTTAACCGGGCATGGCCAACTACCAATGCCTAAGTTTATCTTGAATATCACTGACATCGGTGAAGGAAAACATCGTGAGGAAACCCACATACTTATAATTAACTAGCTGTCCGCCGCGGTTACACCCGCGTCTTTGGTTACTGCTCCGCTCCCGTAGGTCGTAGCGTGATGGTATATAGCCTATAGCCTTCCTCGATAACTAATCTATCTAACACTGAAAGAATTTCTCAAATCGGACCAGTAGTTCCAGAGATTAGCGCGTTCAAACAAACAAACAAACAAACAAACTCTGCAGCTTTATAATATTAGTATAGATATAAGTTTGATATCCGCCTTGAGCAAGCGTGGTGATCAGTCCTCGTGCTTTCTCTGTATGGAAAGATGTCTTTGCCCTGCAGTGGGACAAAGGTGTTATTTATATATTATGATAGTTATTGAAGCCCACACCACATTGCAATCAACAATACTGACAGCCAACGACATCTCAAGAAACTATTAATCAAAAAAGAAAATTCCAATATTTCTTCACAGACTTAACAATAGGAAGTGTACAGTTACAATTTAAACAAGATCAAAACAGAGTACCAAACTGGGTCCATAAGCTGTGTGTGCAACGGAACTTCTGGTTTGACAACTGCTGGTCCGCTACTGACATTTTGCTACGCTGTGGCTGCATTACTTGTTGCGTAAACTGGTGACAGATGTGGAACTATTTCAACCGTTTGCTGAGCAGGTTTTGTTTTGAAATTGTATTAATTTTAGTCGTGGTTGAAGCTTGTTATGCAAAGTTTTTGTGTTTTTTTTTGGTGAACGAGAGGATTAAGTACTGATGAAATTAGTTGATGTAGAAATAATTTTAAATACAGAAAAACTGGCCATGTATGAGTCAGACTTATGCACGAAAGGTTCTGTTATACGTAATTTAACACTATCAAAAAAATGTTTCTTGTGAGAGGACCCCCTTTAATTTTCTACACTTTTATATTTTATTATTTATTGTAATAGCAGCAAGAGAAATACACATTCTGTGAAAATTTCAACTTTCTACATAATACGGTTTATGAGATACAGCCCGCTACCAGACAGACAGACGGTAACGAAAGCTTAGCAATAGAGTCCAGGTTGGCATCCAAAACAAGGAACCCTAGTTGCCAATTCTAAAAGGTATGGAAGCTATGCTTCATACGAATATTACGAATAAGAATAAATGAGAAACTCCATACTTACTAACTCTTTTTAAATAAAAAATGTTTTACAATAAACAGTACTAAGTATTCTACATGAATAAAGTCGTGGTCAGAAACTAGGACCTTATTATTATGGCTACACGTCTCAAGGTCGCACCAGTTTATCTTATGTCAAATAACGGGTATTTACTTCGTTGTGGATTGACATCTTAACATTGTCACCGTACTTGATATACAAGTTGACATTACAATCTAATCTTTATTCGCCTAGCAACTGAAACGCGTTTTGAATGTTTGGGACCTTTATAAAAATGGAATGGACTTTGCTGGCGATTGCATGACACATATACCTACCTGTCTTTTTATTTTATGTTAGTACTATAGCTTATGTTCGCGGCTTTGTCCGCGTAAATGTCGGTTATCGCGTGTGCCTGTAAAACTGACCATAGAATCGGTTTTTGTTTACAATTTCATGTTATGTATTGCGCGGAGCCCTAATCCTAGTTATAAAACCAGCTATCTACCAGTAAAAGTCCCGTCAAAATCGGTCTAGTTGTTTTAGAGATTATCCTGGACAATCAAACGTACAGACATACTTTTTTTTGATACCGTGTTGTATCGTGTAAACATTTATAATAATATGAATTTGGTAAGAAGCTGTTATTTTGGCATTTCAAAAACACACTTTAAATAGATATTACTGATTTGTTTGGAAGATTAAATAAAGTATTTTTATTATTAAAAAAATGTCTCAGCTGCTGTAGATCTACGTTCTCAATTAAACAAAAACACAAAACTATTAATACCTACACAAAGATAACTAAAACATTACATAATATCTACAAGTCTATTTGTACCACTTTTACTTTTAAAAAAGACCAGGCCGAGTAACAGGTTGAATAACAGTTCCGACGTACCAAATTGCTTTGAATCTGACCTCAAAGTACCTTGGGAATACGAGAACAGTGTGGGAACAGCGAACTTTGTAGAAACAATGTCTCGCTACTGAAATTTCTTCCGCGAATAGTTTAACGTTGAAGACGATTGTAAGTTTGTGTTTCGTTTCTCCGGAATAGCAGCCATTTTGTGTTTCTGCTCGTTTCCTTCAAGCTGCTTCGAAAGACTGCAGTCGACATTAAGTTAAAGTGGTTTCGCTAATGTGAAATTGGTATGCGGTGGTAGCTGCGACTGAATTGCGAAATTTCAATCTGTGTGTTGGTTTGTTTTGTTGTGTTTTATAGTAGACTAGTTTTTGCGCGCGACTTCGTCCGCGTAAATGTCGGAGTCCCGTTAAATCCCCTTATGAGGTGAATTATAGAAAATCATTTTTAGCCCATGGCTGCGGGACGTCTTAAAAGGATACCGTGGCCCCGGAACGTAAAGGGCAACAGAAGGAACAGGGTGGTTTTTTAGTCAGTAAAAGTCTGACAGTCCCTTCCGCCCTACCCAGGGCAGAAGGACTCATTTGATGCTGGCTCAATGCATTTGAGCTGTGTGTTGATAGATCAGTCAGTCAGTAACGGTGCCGGTTGGCTTTTATATATTTAGATATCATTTGTTTTTTTTTTTGACGGTACGTCTGGTACAGTGGCGTACTTTAAAAAAATAAATAAAGAAAAACAAATTGGTTTTAAAGATTTTGAATAATGATAGACAGGACAATCTATCTAGTATCTTTGTGGTTGTAATAGGAGCGATTTTACAACAAAAAGTTATAGTCAGATGTGCTGTAGACTGTATACAGGGTCATTTAAAATTTACCCGAAACTTGAAAAGGGATCATTGTACTCAACATTATGAACAACTTTTACTAGGGAACCAAACCAGTAATCATGAAAAAAAAATCAGCTGTTCCCTTCAAAAATGCTTTACAACACGATCATAATGTATGGAACAGCTGATTTTTCTTTCATGATTCAAGGTTGGTCCCATAGTAAAATTTGTTCATAATGATGAGTACAATGACCCCTTTTCAGGTTTCGGGTAAATTTTCAATGACCCTGTATAATTCCATAAAAAAATGTATTTAAAAACAATATCAGAAGGGAAACAGCTCACAAGTAGGTAACTGCAACTGATAATTGGCGTTGCAAATATACTTATTGCCAAATGTAGACAACGGTTGATAGCGGAACATGAATGCAATCGAGACTGCTATTACGTGAAACTCCTTTCATGAACCTATGTTATAATCTAACATAACATCAAAACATCACGCCTGTAATCCCGGAAGGATTAGGCAGAGGTGTACCCATTAGTACACCCACATTTCGCCAGATATGTTTAAGTCCCACGTAATAGGGGGCGAGCTTTTTGCAGTCAACCGGGCACTAATCTAGACTCCGAGGCTGCTACTGTGATATTCTTGATGGTAAAATCCAATAACACTTTGCCCGACTCGGGAATTGAACCGAAGACCTTACGAGTATGCTCAGCGGTCGCGCTTTGCGACCACTAGACCAACGAGGCAGTTAAACAGAATATACGGTAGTTAAAGCGTAATGCTTTAACAACCATTATTTCGTTATCTACACTAATATTATAAAGAGGAAAACTTTGTATTTTTGTTTGTTTGTTTGTAATGGATAAACTCAAAAACTACTGGACCGATTTTTAAAAATTCTTTCACTGTTGGGAAGCTACACTATCCCCGGGTGACATAGGCTATATTTTCAAAAAAGTTAGGGATCCGTAAGGAAAATCACGCGAACGAAGTCGCGGGGGAGTGCTAGTTTAACTATAAACTAGCTTCTGACCATGGCCTCACCCGCGTAAAAAGTAACGGAGATATTGCAGTTCAAAGTTTGTAAATGTTTAACACCACGTTCGTATAAATGTATAGATTTTATCTTCAATCAAGCATTATAAAGAAAAAACAAAACTTGAAGAAAACAATCCCACTCGATCTATCAATCCAAAAAATAATACTTTCAACAAAGTTTTTCTCATAAAAAAAATATCGCCCAATAAACAATCTTCCAAACAAATCGCCTGTCATATCTTCTACAATTCAACAAAAAAAGGCTTTCTTAAAGAAATATACGTACTCAAACTACACTAAAGTGACTACTGAAAATTGGCTCCTGAAAATTCCCGACTGAATGCTACAGATAAATGTTCTGGACGTGGCCAGAAAGTTTAGGAAATCCAGAATTTTTAGGGTATTTTCGGAGACTGTTACTCAAATCCCCCGGTTACGCTAGCAAAGCAATAAAAAGGTAAAAATTTTGCCCAAGTCTGCCCACTCTGATGCGAGTAATTTTGCCTAGGGAATTTTTGAGGGTTGAATAATTCAGTATTAAAACGGAAGACTAGAATTTTACGATGTCTGATATTTTAAGGGTTGAATTTTAGTTTTACAAACGTCGGTACAAGCTACTGCTTAGGGTTAAATTGACTATTAAAATAAGAGTTTTTATTAGTTCATTTCTTTTTCCTTAGAAAACAAAAACACAATCGCTTTCATAAACTACAAAGTGTAAGTATTTAGTTTCGGATATAGGTGACTTTGGTTTTGTTTGTTTTTTATTTATTAACACAAAAAATTGTTACACCTTGAATACATTACTTTTCCTTTTTTAAGTGGGTTAAAAAAGGAAAACAAACCTCATTGAACATATTTTTTTAAATTACTACTAAAGTCCAAAAAAAAAAATCGCCCATTTTTTAATTTTCTAGTGGCCTGTTTAAGGTACTTACTAAAAAAACCTAAGTAAAACGTAAGCAAATAACATCAGTCAGTCCCTTATCTTCTCTAAACCATTTAAAACAAATTACGCAACCTAAGGCCGGAAAGCACAGTGCGCAAAAAATAGCACACATCAGGACAAAAAAGGGCACATTACCGAAATTCGGATACTTTTCCGAGTAATGAAATTGTAATACAAACGGTTCGGAAGGAAAAAAAGGAGGGATGCCAGTGAGCCCCTGTGTCTTATTTCCAAATCGTAAACAAAGTATAATGGCTGGGTGTTCGTGGTATGGTGATCAATGTAGGAATTTTCTCGGGAAAAAGAATAAAAAATAAGGAGGTTTTGCGTAAATAAATTCGTTAGTAAATTCTTTATATTTTGTTTTACGAGTTTTGTCCCTTAAAAGGTTGAGCTGAGCACCTTTAAATTTTAATAAGCAACGCGATATGGAAAAAAAGTATCAAAGCTTTTTTATTTAAGGGATATTCTTACCGCACTTTAAAAGATAAATTAAATCGAAATAGAAAATGGCAAAAAATATAAGAAAAAGGACAATATGAGTCTATAAATGACTTAATGCAGGGCAAAGGCCGCTTACATACAGTAAAGGCAGGAGCATTAATCATCACAGTTGTCGCTTGTTACCTTTACCCGTTTCAGTACAATTCAAGATAAACTTAGAAAGTAGGTACATGTAAATTAAAAGAATCACATTGATACTTGCCCGGTATCGAAATCGCAACCTTATGCATGAGAGGCGCCTTAACTACTTGGCCTCCACGGCAAAAATAAAATACCACAATAAAATTAACATGAGTATAGAAGAAAAAATACTAAAAGTAAGACAACGGAACATATGGAAACGAATGCTCTTGCATATATTCGATTAAGTTAATAACTACACTTAACGGCGCATAAATCGGTCCGAGTTATAAGAAAAAGCGATATTTGATACAGAACTCGTAAACGGCGTGATTTATGAAGGTGGACGAGGCGAAAGGATTATGTAAAGATCGTAGGTGGCGTGCTATGGTTTCTGTCTATCCCCATAGGAAAAAGGCATGAGTTCTTAGTTATGAATGTATGTTATTGAGTTATTGACACAATTTTAATAATAATCATAATTCGTAATACATAGATGTAGAAATGTATTTTCAATTTGTTGTCACGATGAAACTCATATTTGATTTTTAATTATTATCTATTTGTCATAATTGTTATAGTTTATTTGTAATAATAAACGTAGACCTAAAGTTCAAATAAAAGCCGCCTTTGACCACAAATGTAAACCATAATCGTGACGTATTTACAACGACATAAAAGTCAACACAGCCTCTGCCCTAAAAACGAAATAATCATGATCACACTTTTCAAGCAAAAGTAAAAAGTCCAACATTACTGTTAGCGCGTAACAAACTTAACAAAAAAAAAACTACAACACAAATCGATTCCGAATAAATAAAAGGCGCCACAAATAATTCAGTGTTTTTGTCCACATCCGCTCACGATTTGGACCACAGTGCGCCGTCCCCTGCGTGTCGGAATCTACCACGCTCTAGTTCCTACAATTGTAACACTTGTCAATTTCTAAGTAAATATTTCTAATACCTACCTTTTATACAAGTTTATTAGCAAAATGGAAAATTTCACATTTAATTGGAAACTCGTATTTTAATTGCTTCGTCCATTTTTGTGTTTTACGGCTACCAAAGAGAAATGGCTGATGTTTATCTTGTGGCAATTTGTTGGAGTGTTAATTAAAATGGTTTAAATCATGCTGATGGAAGAAAAACATAAAAAGTATCATGGCGCGGAGCCGTTGAAGTTTACTGAGTGGAAGTGAATTATTGCTGTAATCATAGACTTTGTTATTAGCTACGTTTTTATGATGTCACATAACATCACGCTTGTAATCCCCGAAGTGTTAGGCAGAGGTGTATCCATAAGAACACCCACTTTTCGCCAGTTATGTTTAAGTCCCATGTAATAGGGGGCGAGCATATTGCCATCAACCGGACACTAATCCAGCCTCCGAGGGTGCTACTGAGAAATTTCCTGATGCACAAACCCAAGAACAAGCTCAGCAGACGCGCTTTGCGACCACTAGTCCAATGAGGCAGTTAAACCTACTCAATAGCTACGCATAAAACATTGCCTATTGCAGCAATAATGCTTTTTTTCCAGCAATAGGCTCAGCAATAAAATAGCTTTCTATCAGTGAAAGAATTTTTGTTATCGGACCAGTATGTCTAGAGATTACCTCTTACAAACAAAAAAAAAACCGAACCTTAACTCTTTACAATATTAATATGAAAATGTAGATATAAATCCAGGTTTCTTTAAGATGTTTTCCTCTATCGATGTCAATGATGTCCAAGATAATAGAAAGTACATGTGAATTAAAAAAAAAGTCATATCGATACTGGCCCGGTATCAAAACCAAAACCTAGTGCAAGGGAGGCGGGCGACTTGGCCATTATGACATAAAATTGTCATAATGAAAAATATTTTCATGAACAATAAATATTTTCTAGATCAACCTCAATATGGACGGCTATGACGTCATCTTGCCATAATGCCCATCAATCTTTGGTAATCAGATTATTGATAACAGTATTATAGTTATCAGTATAAGGAGACGCTGAGCCCGTAATCAGTCATGCTTAGAATCAAATGAAGAAGACAAACATCAACACAACATCATGCATGAGAGTTGAGTCCCTTAACCCTTTCAATTAGCAACAGAAAAGCCTAGGCTACCTAAAATAGTGCAGTCATTAGACCCCCTACTGAATGTTTCATAGACAGAACATTTTGAATTAGCAACACTGCAGTGTTCCGCAATGCCTTTTGGCCAAATGTGGCATTAGTGATGTGGGAACGTCGATTATGGAACGACAATTGATATCGATACTTAACTCTCGGCATTTTTTTCAGTCGAAGTATTTATTAATGCGACTTTTCGTGAAACGAGTATAACAGGTTTTACAGATACATATTTTATAGTAACTTAAAAATCTACCGTTTAAATACTATTGATTTAACAATATATGAGAAATTAAACATATTTTTTTTTTAATATTAAACATTAAATGAAACATTATACTTATACAATACAATTTTAATAAACGCTATGGAAATATGCTGCGTTAACGCTAACGTAATTTAGATACGTTAACTCCATCAAAAGATAATGAGTAAAGTTGCTTCCATATAATTATTACAAAAGCTAGTATACGAGTATCATCGTAAGGAGTCTAGCGTGATAAGCTGATGAAAACCATGCTCCAAATTAGCCAAGAACGCTAATTACACCATCATTAACAAAGCAACATTAGTAGCTATTATAAATGTTAAGTAAAAACTACAATAAGTGTTTTAACAATTACTATGAGTATCACATTGCTTAGTTAAGAAATCAAATTTATTATTTCTTTATTTTGTCTGCCATTAGCCTTCGCCACAACAATTTAACTATCATTGAATGAAAAAAAAAAAAAAATGTATTTATTATCTTCTCTTTGCAGTTTGCAAGTGTAACGATAAATGGATATATCTAAAGATATTTAAGCGTGAATTAAAAAACATCTAGAATATAAATTACAGACAATGGCCTATTAGTTATATTAATGTAACGTTGTTGGTGCCTGAAATATCTTGTTATATTAATTTGACTTGCAAAAACCAGACATAACTAATTTTGTAGCAGTTTTTGTAAATCCAGAGAGAAAAGTAGACGTACAATTCATTTGGTTATAGTTAGAACATTTGAACAGAAAAAAATTAGGAAAATTTTGAGCGTACAAAATATATCGATACTAAGAAATCCAAAAATCGATACCCCATCACTAACCAACGACAATTTGAAGCTGCAGAGTCCAGCAAAAAGTCTCATTGGATATTTATCTGTCGTGGCATTCGACCTAATACTGTTGCACTGCAAAAGCACTGCACTGATGAAATTTCAACGACCACGCTTTTTCGCGCACTGTTTAATTTCCAGTCGAAATTATTCCAAATGTTGGAAAAATTCTTTTCGTATTTGGCGAAAGTTTACGGAATTAAAAATGTGTTTTTGATTGCCGTTCCGGATTCGAAAATGAAAAATGAGGGACGTTTTAACGGGTTGCGCATTGTTAGCGAAAGAAAGTTAATTTTGGAAATGGTTAAAGTTAATGGAGAAGATTGGTTTGTTTTCTTTTAGAATTAGGTACTTAAAAACCGGATCTTTGTTTTTGACTGCATGTATTTTTAGTTTCAGTAATGCAACATAAAAATCAGAACAGGTACTACAGTCAGAAACAAAAGCCGATTAAAATTTTAGATTTTAAATCATAAATAAGTAAGCAGAAGCACAGTATCAAAGGAAATACAAAATGGATGTAACATAAAAATGAAATAAACTCTTAGCAAAGCTCTTAATAAGCTCTTAGCTCTTTTTGCTGGACTCTGCAGCTTCAAATTGTCGTGGGCTAGTGATGGGCTATCAATTTTTGGATCTGTAATGCTGAGAAGCAGTGCGCTGAGTTATTTCGTCTGTATATAAATGATGTAAAATTAACAAGGTTAGTCAACTTTTAGCGCTGAACGTACCTATTAAAAAAAAAACAGAATTTTAATAAGCAGTAAATTATCACTTTTTCCAATGCCAAAAGTGACATGAGAAGCCAAAAATTCAAACATCGAATAAATTAACAGTCATAAATTAAAACAGTCGTCGTAAAATAACGTTAAAACTATAATAGAATTTATAACTGGAGCACTAGATATTGCTAAACGTGCTATCTTTGTACTCGATAGTGTACATTACAACACTGCCGCGTAATATCGCTTGCAAGTCTTACAACTTTACAGCGGAACGGTATACGAAAAGTGTGTCTTTATTAAAGTCTTTATTTCTAAATGGCATTTGTATGTCTCTATTAAAGTACTATATTTCTAAATGGCATTTATACATAACCGTTGCAAGCTACTATTGTTCAGAGATCCAATCCAGCTTGTAGCCTTGCTATCCTTCCCTAGTGACCCCGCAGTAATCGCTTAGTTTTTAAGTTTTACGCCCTAGCTGGAGGTCTGAATTTTTAATGCACTTTAGGAATATCCGGTTTAGCAGCTGCCAACCTCCTAAGGTGACCAGAGAAAAGTCAATCCAAAAAAAAAAAAAATATTAAGTATCCCATAGTAATACAAAAACATCTTTTGTTTAAGTATTGATATTTTTCCCTTTTTTTGGACGATGATGTTTCAAAACAACATCGATAATTACTAAAACATATTTGCCCATCACTAAAATATTGACTCGCAAAGAGCCAATGGCGACAGACTGGACAGAAAATAGTGTTGTAATTAGGTTAAAACAGGTTTGATACCAAGTGTGTCATAATGCTAATGGCAATTAGAAACATATTAGAAGAAAGATCAACCTGTCTGTCTGTTTCATCTACTAAGAGGCTAATTCTGCAATTTGTATTCTTGAACGTCATTATGATGTAAAGAATCTGAGAAACAGGTAACGAATAAATAAGTTGCATTATGTTAAGCTTTCGCTTTTCGTGGGAACACAAAAATGAGATAAAAGTTAGCCTATTTCGCTGACTGAATTCAATAGCGGCACAAGTCAAAATTATGGAGTTTTTACTTAGTTATAGATTCTTATTCTAAATTAGGAGCTTTATTTTATGCATTAAGATTAATAAAAACCAAACATCAACTACATATTCCATAAAGTGCAGTAACAAAGAGCTTATTAGTGCGCACGCATATGTCTACAACAGTTAAATTGTGCGATTTCTCAAATTGATGAATTTTGTCTTGTGCCACTATTGAATTCAGTCAACGATTTGTGTTAAGCTAAATTAATATCTTTATACATATGTGTTAAATTTCAGCAAATTCCGTTCAGCTGTTTAAAGGAATGGAATGAATTTTCTTACAGTTTAATAATCTATTTAATAGTCAAATATAGCTTATAGTACTCACGGATAATGTAGCTTCCCAACAGTTAAAGGATTTTCAAATCGTACCGGAAAGCGCGATCATACACAAAAACAAACAAAAAATGAAGTTACAAGAAAGTCTTCAGATTTATGATATTAGTTTATGTAGATATAACTTAACATCACGCATACCCCGAAGGGTAAGGCAGAGGTGTACCCATTAGTACACCCACATTTCGCCAGTTATATTTAAATCTCATGGAATAGGGGGCGAACCTATTGCCATCAACCGGGTACATATCTAGACTCCGAGGCTGCTACTGAGTAATTCCTGATGGAAAAACCCAATAACACTTTGCCCGACCTGGGAATTGAACCCAAGACCACATGCTCAGCAGTCGCGCTTTACGACCACTAGACCAACAAGGCAGTCGATAGGTATAGGTAGATAAAAAATAAATAATGTAACAGAATTAGGCTTGAATTATTGGTTTAGTGATTGCAAGTGGAGCTGCTAAGTAAGACTTCTGGATTCGATTCCCAAGTAGTACAAAATGTTATTGAATTTAACCATTCAGTTTTTTAAGTAGCAAGTCAAAGTCTGGATTGCCTATAAGTGCTTGATTAATGGAAACAAACACGCAACCATCTTGCTGTAAAGTTAAAAAACGATTCACTCTCGATTCTCAAATAAAAACACAAACACAGTAATTTTTCCTTCACAGCTCACATTAGCACATAATGATTAATTACATCCACATAAACGTACATACAAACGTAATATGGAAAGCAAGGTCAATGACCATAATGCGGTAATTATTATTACCTTTAGATATAAATGGGGTAATGAATAAGACCTTAGCTTTTCTGAGACATATTATTCTAGTGTAGTTACATATGTGAAGGTCGTAGTAAAGTAAAATTAATTGTAATGGTCACGAATCGTCGTAATACAGCTGTTCTATACACACATATATTATGTCCAAATTATTGCCATATTGTAAGTCAAAGTCAAAAGTCAAGCATCTATTTCAATTAGACCATTAGAAGGCACTTTTGAACGTCATTTACAAGAGAAAATAAAAATGGAAAAGTTGATTAATTTTTTCATAATTTCAGAGTTGGTATCACAGTGAAAGTTTTTCTTAATGATGAGTACAATGACCCCTTTTTATGTGTTAAATAAAAACTAAGCTGGTGCACGGCAATACACAAGTCAAGCATGTATTGTGTATTGCTGTCCATTTTATTGAATATAGCTTTTGCCCGCGACTTCGTCTGCGTATATGTCGGTTATCGCGGACGCAGACGAAGTCGAAGTCGAATTAAAACTAGCCTATGTCCTTTGTTGGGGTTCACACTTACCCTGTACCAAATTTCACACAAATCGGTTCAGTAGTTTAGGCGTGAAGAAAAGACAGACAGACAGACAGACAGAGTTACTTTCGCATTTATAATATTAGTTAGGATTAGACCCGCCGTTTTGACCCGCATCCGTTCTCTATGTGTTTGAAGCTTTATTGTACCACCAAGCATCTGTATTCCAAAAAAATGATTGGGCAATCTTGTAGGTGAACCATTTTCACTAATTAAAAACGTTCAAAATCTAGTCACAATCTCATCTAAACGACAACAACTAATGTCAAAAAATGTAGGTAAACTTGATGACATTTTGATAGAGACTGAGATTTGATTGGGATCGTTCCTAAAAGTTAGTAGAAGTGGCCCTCTGAAATCTTTTGTAAAAAAGTAATTACTGAAATATCACTACTTGTAACATTATTTGCAGTAACAAAATGAAGGCAATGATATTTGCATAAAAAAATAAAGGTTATCGTAGAAGTAATTTGATAAAACAAGAATTCTTTTTAGACAAAATTTTACTAAAATAGTAAACATTTAAAAACCTTGTATTTTCGACCTCTGTTTCCTGATTTAAGGTCAATTTAAACTGTTAAGTATTGTTTTAATGCTTAGAAAATAAACACATTTTTATTGTAGGTAACACAAAAATTTACTGAAGCTTTATAGGTCCAAAGATAATTAACAAATTACGTAACTCCAAAAAAGTTAGCCTTGACTCAATATTTTTTTAAAGGGTTAGATATTTGAAAAATATTCGGAATTTGGATTAAAAATGTGTGCCAGTAATAAAAATAAAAAGGAAAAAAAAAACGGTTGGAAGGATAATATAGTTATGAAAACTTTACCATGGAGTTACTATAAGATTAAAAGTAAAAACAAAAAATGAACGATTCACGGTCAAAATGTATGGAAGGCTGTATCCATACTAAAAGTTTTCATTACGATATCCCTTCTACCCTAGACCGATCAAATTTTATTCCGAGACATTATTTTAGGTCACTTACAAAACTTTTCTTACATTAAGCAACAAAAACCTAAAAGTTACTAAAACAACAACTTTATTAACTAATAAAAAATGACCGTATCGCATGCCACAAAAAAATAGTTGTTATAATTTTTATGAAAAGGCTTATCTAAGATACTGGCTGTGACCTTACTAGCCGATATAATACAGAGTAATGAACGACAGAGGTTACAAGATTTATTTGTTTTACTGCTACTTACGAGTTGCTAAAATACATAAGAGATGCAATTTATATTGAAGTTAGGTAGATATGTTAGAGTAAGCAAACTTAGTAGACGGTGGTTTTTATCCATATGGCTCAACGGAAAAATTACCAGTAGAGGAAAAATATTAGACATATCAGTAAAAAAAAAAATTCATTATTATTTTTGACGAAATCAAAATGTTTTTTATGTACGCCTATTCTATCCCACTACTGGGCAAAGATCTTTCACTTGTTTCATGTTTCCCGATACCGTGATTAAAAATCATTTACCTATTTAGTAAAAGAAATAATTTCATTTTAGTAGAAAAACACAATTCGCCATTTTTGGTGCAAATATTAAGTTAAAGAAATACAATGACATAGTTAACATCTCATCAAAGACCTACATTTTATATTAAACACACATTTTGAAGTTATTTTCCACTAGCAGGACCTACTTAAAAATATGTTTTAATTAAAGTTAATTCCCAATTTGAATGCGTCCATTTAGACAGCTATCTTTATTTATCGCCAATTCACAGCATTCTCCAAATCAACATTACCATATTACGCATTATACAATAGCTCCTAACAATCAAAAGTTCAACATTACATAATGGGCTCATAAAATGACACAATCTCTTGTAGGCATCAAAGAGGTAATCTGGTAAATAACTGGAAACGCCCACGAGACGAGAGGCGCAGATTTATTAGCTATTGTACGCACTTCCTGGGGAAAGTGATTTGTTTGGAGTTCTGGGTGTTAGTCATACTGATTTTGTTGATGTTGTCATTTTAATTCTGTGTAAAAACTCTGAACTCTTGACTCATCGTGTGCGAATTTTTTTTTTTTTTTTTTCATTATGTTACGTCTTGAGTTACCAGTCCGCTCCCGTCGGTCAAAGCATGATGTTATATAGCCTATACTCCTATTCCTCGTTTTCATATAAAAAAGTTTTTTTCCAATCTGGCTATTACAAACAAACAAAAAGCTTTAATATATTCGTAGATTGGTTACGACCAGATTATTCAGGTATTTTTAAGATAACCAATCCGTCTTTGCTTACAAAAGTATACATTTTATAGGAAATGTATTATAAATCTTTTAGAGGGAGATTTAGTATGTATTATTTGGTATTGGAACAATATGGAAATTAAAAAATATATAATATATTTATAGTTAAGCGACTTCCCTTTAAGTGACGCACATAAGTTACCGGTTCCGTGCATATAAGAACAGTCGGTTTACTGACAAATCATTAATACATACAAGACTTCCGCATACCTTTATTATTATTTGAGGTTAATCACTTTTTTAAAATAATATCATCACAGTTTGGACCTGACCTGACCTTATTAAATCAGTAGACATATATTATTAAACTACTTAATTGTATGTTTAAACTGACATCTACTTTAGAATTATACGAAAAAATAACAATAACAAAATATATACATAATAATTATGTACTATTAAAAGTGGGGATACCTATTTTATTAAAAAAAAAACTATATAGTCCACAAGACTGGATATAAAATCACACATGCAAAAAAAAAAACTAAAAAAAATATTTAAAAAAAATCTCCGCCTCTGTTGCTAACTACTCTGTACAAAGTTTTTGCAGGCAGCGCCTTTTCCTTTCATTCGACCTTGCGTGCGTGCCACAATAGTAATACGCTGATACACTGTGCGAACTACTTGCTAATTGTTGCTTGTTTTAATTTAGTGGGCAGTTGTTGCTGGTCTGGTATTTCCTTTGGTTGGTGGTCGAAGTTTGGGTGGAGATAATTATATCGAGAATACACTAGGCTGGTTTTTTTTTGTCGAAATTAGGTCACGTGACTTTGGTATTTGTTAGGTCTTGTCAGTTGTTTTATTACGTGGGTTTAGGACTTTTCAAAAATATATTCTACCAATATATTACATTTTTTGATGACAACTTGCAATTTTGTTAATAGATTAGTGAAAAATCAGAGAGGCATTTTTTTTTATTTTAGAAACTTTTGGATTTTAATATCAATCTTTACCTGTCAAAAATTAACATTATTTTTTTTGGAAATTTATAGTCATTGATTGTCACCGAGATAAGATTACGCCTAGATTTTGAACGTTTTTGATTACAGTAACTGGCATTTAGGTCTCTGATGCTTTTTAATTTTAAACATTTTCCATATTTAGTAGCCTAAAGTTACTAAGGCGATTTATGAAGTCAGTCAAGATCTCTTCGAAATAAATCACGGATCTCTAACAAACTTAGTGCTAATACTGAGAAACCTGACAGGTAACTACCTACTACTGGTATTCAGAAAACCAGATATTATTTACATTGTGTAGAGGATATTGTCGGACATATAATCTATACTAGCTAATATTATAATAAGGTTGAAAACTTTATTTTGCTGTTTGAACACGCTAATCTCTGGAAGTTTTGGTCCGTTCGCAAATAAGAAGCTACGTTATCGTGATATTTTATTATCAGAAACATTAGGGATCCGTAAGAGCCGCAAGTAAAAGCTACTTTAGTAAATATTAAAAATAATAATACCAGTCTATCATGATCCTACTACAAAGCAAAGGACTCTTCTCATACAGAGAAGGCACGAGCATTGATCACCACGCTTGCTCAAGGTAGGTTGGCGATTCCAGACTTCTAATTATACAAGTCGATGTTTCTTTAAGATGTTTTACTTTAGCAAAACAAAAGAATAATAATCTCACATCACACGTAAATACATCATCTATAAAAAAACTTGACCTATTCGTTGATCACATCATCGGAATTATTTTTAGTGTCATAGAAATAAAGGTTATAAAAATACTTCAGACTTTTAATAATCTTTGCTTTAGTTGTGTCAAAGGTCCACTTAAAAGCACTTAAATATATTAAGAGTAATTCTAAAGGACTTACATCCGCACACAGATGCTCAATAAATAATAATTTAACCTGAGTACTTAAAATGTAAAATTTTCAAGTATCGTAATATTGAACCAAACAAACATTTATGAGTTTCCCGAATTAAAAAAATTTACAACCGGGGTTAGGTCCATTTTTGGCATTTGACCGTATATCTGCTTGGTCCTTTTACTAGGCTTGTGTTCATCAACATAATTATTCAAAGCATTTATTTCAATAAACCATTTACAAGCACTTTTGAATTGTCAAGGAGTAGGACAGTTAGTCAAAAACTCGAAGTTACTTGCTCGTTCCAAAACGTAGGTCTCTATGGGGAAGAAAGAGCAAGAAACTCCGTGGACACTCTTTTCAATTAAGTTTTTGTTTTTAATACCTAATCATTTTGATAGAATATTGGTATATAATATAAATATCTGACTCTAAATTGTAGTATAATACGCATCACGAAAGATGAGATTTGATAAGCGTCAGTAATGGGGAACTTGCGCAGGTATGAATGTACGAAATAGCTATCCATAATTTGTGTATCTATTCAGAGATATTTCTATGACATTTAGATTAAAGTTTTTAACAATTTATAATAATTATTACAAAATAATAAAGTTTATCTGGTGTGACATGTATCTTCTTTCGTGGCGCTTATTGGACCTACCAATTTAATGTTTTAAATTTGAAACATCTATGAACACAGAATGCACTTCATATTCAGTATTGAAAAAACAGCGGTCTGTTTTTCCAATACCCCCTGAAAGCGCGCTCCAAACTACTTGTGGTCTATTTATATTTACCATCGCTTTCTCGAAAGCCCCATAAGAGTCTCTTCCATAAAACGATTATCTTTATACGAACAGGGTAAATAGAGGGACAAGTACCACAAAAGTACCATTTGGGCACGTTTGCCTAAGCATTATGGTAAAGATTGTACCCATTTTTTGTACTGTAAAAATAGACTTCGGCTGAATTATTGAGGTTAACGTTGGTAATAATGCATTAGTAGAGGCTTTTAGCCTATATTGGCTACGTAGCCTTTTTCCGTAACCAGCGCAGCGGCGGTATTCTGTAATCTGACATTGGGATCTTAGGTGAAATGAGTTAGAGATGATTTCTCAATCTGACTTCAAGCTCAGTTCATCTAAATTCAACGAGGGAGATTTTCACAGAATACACCCGCAGATGTAATTCGTGGGGAATCTTTCAGTGTTTTACCGACAAACGGTTTATAGAAATGCAGGGGTGAATCGGAACGAAACTTTGAAAAGAATTTTAACGTTCAAATAATGTAGTTTGTTGCCAACAATTACATTAAATCGTAACAATTTAAAAAAGGACTCATTTTTGGCAATAATCTGTATTATTTTATAACATAGGTACACATAAACTTACGCCTTTTTCCCATGGGGGTAGGCAGAAACCACAGAACGCCACCTTCTACGATCCTTCTTTTGACCTCATCTACGTTCATACATCTCGTCATACAAGCACGCTGGTTACGAGTAATGCGCACCTGACCTTTCCGATTTTATAACAATTTATAGGTATATATCGTTTTGTAATTCTTTATTTGTTGCGATTTTTTATCTCTTTTGCGATTATTTCCATATAAATTCTGTAAAAATATTCTGCGATTAAATTATCGTTTGGAACGCTAAGTCACAGTTTAAAAAATAACCCTCTTTATAGTTTATCCGTGAATAAGACCATTTAAAGTCTTAAACCTATTTTACAGATTAAAATGATTCGTTTATCTAATCGATCAATCTTACGTCGATTGCATGAAGTTATATCGCTTAAGATCGACGCTAACGCCATCTGTCAAGTCTATAAGTGAACTGCGGCGACATTGATACATTACTTGCTAAAGTATTTACAAAATTGACTTTACACTCCATTAGGCACCCTTTCTGCTTATCTCGTTATGTTATTGGCTCAACTATGAAGCTTTGAGGAAAGGTTTTGATTTTATTATAGACTTGCCTCGTGACTTCTTATGCATTTATTTCAGTTTTTAAAGGGTTTTATTTTTGCACCGGACATTATTTCTTTTTCAACCGACTTCAAAAAGGAGGAGGTTCTCAATTCGGCGCGTATGTTTTTTTTTTTTTTTTGTATGTATGTTACCTGATTTCTCAGCCAATTATGAATAGATTTGGATGATTCTTTTTTTGTTTGAAAGAGTATACTTCCGAATAGGTCCCATTGAAATATTGTCATGATCTGATGATGAACTTCGGAGATATGGAACGGAACTCCTTATAGAATCACTGCATAACTGTCGTAACAAGTAAAATTGCTTTGTTAAATACGTGTAGTCGATGACTGACTGAAGGAAAAGGGGGTGGGGGTACGTCAACCCCCCTCCTACTACTTTTCAAAATTAAATATATCGTGTTTATAAAATAAAGACTCCTTATCCATACTAATATTATAAATGCGAAATTGTGTCTGTCTGTCTGTCTATTACCTCTTCACGATTAAACCGCTGAATCGATTTTGATGAAATTTGGCATGGAGATAGTTTAAGATCCGAGGAAGGGCATAGGATAGTTTTTATCTTGGAAATCACTTCCTGAGGCAGTGAAAAGGGGGGTGGAAGTTTGTATGCAAGTACGATATAAACAAGTTCCACGCGGACGTAGTTGCGGGCAAAAGCTAGTAACTTATAATTTTAGCAGTGAAATTCTAATCAAAATCGGTCTAGCCGTTTCGGAGGCAAACCACGCCTGAGATCCCCAAAGGGTTAGGCAGAGATGTAGCACATCCGCATTTCCCATGTTATGTTTAAGTCCCATATAATTGGGGGCGAGCCTATTACCATCAAACGGGCACAAATTCAGACGCCGAGGCTGTTACTGAGAAATTGCTGCTGGAAAAACGCAATAACACTTTGCCCGACGCAGGAATCGAACCCAAGACCTCATTCGTAGCAGTCGCGCTTTGGAACCACTAGACTAAGGGTCGGTTCACATCTGACGGAAAATACGCCGCGTATCGTCAGTCGCGTAACGCAGAAACAGTCAAATCGATAATAAAATATCCAACCATACACACATAACCGATGATGCGTTAGTGCGTCGACCATACTAAAGACGATACGTTTGACGTATCTTCCGTCAGAGTGAACCGACCCTTACAAGGATATTAGGTTAATAGTGAGGTTAAAAAACTTTATAAGACCTCTAACTATATCAACATTTACATGAAATCAACTAACTTTATTTGATTACTTATGCTTAACAAATACGATACTATTGACTAGTTATTTCGACCTTATTGGTCTTACTAAGGTAATACAAGAACACATATCCACCGTCTTGAAGTCAACATGTTTTTCTTAGATGCAACTCATCAGTATTCATACAAGATTCTATATACTTTGGTATAAAAAGTTGTAATTTGCTGAGTAAATTGAAGAAGATGTATATACAAACACCGTTCTCTTGTCTACTATGTATATGACAATGCTTCATTCAAAACCCGACGTAAATTATAAATGCGAAGTAACTTTGTCTTTCAGTATGTTTGTAACTTCATCACGGCAAAACCACTGAACCGATTGTAATGAAATTTGATAAGAAGGTAGCTTGGGGTCTGGACAGGGACATAGGCTATTTTGTAATCCGCGATTTTGTCTACGTCTGTGATAACTGACGTTGATGCGGGCGCGTTGCGCCGTAAGCTTATATAAATAAAATCTTTTACATTTACACTAAACTAATACTAAGAAAAGATTTGTATTTTATTTGTAATGCATAAACTCGAAAACTGCTAAACCGATTTGAAAAATTCTTTCACCTATGGAAAGCTACGTTATCAACGAGTAACATGGGCTAGGTATATATTATTTCCAAAAAAAAAAATAGGAATCTGTAAGAAAAGTCACAGGTCAATAAGACGTTGTCCCACACTAAGAATATCTCCTGATTAAAGTATTTTTTTAAAGGACTCAAAACGCTGTTGTTTATTATCTATAAGCTAATTAAGATCTTTATATCCAAACAGTTATATCATTTATAAATACCACCACCTAAATTAAAAACCAAAAAAATCGAAACGACAGCCAATGATGCAGAACACTCGTAAAACCCATCCAGATCTGACATAAAGCAATACGGTCCATTTTTCATTGTTACCGTGATATCAGACCGTCGAACAGGGTTCACCAAATGGCGGACCGCTTATTTATTTTGTGCGGTCCTTTAAAAATTAGTAAACTTCATACCTAAAGGCATCTTCTCATACAAAGAAGACACTAGCATTGATTACCACGGTTGCTAAAGGTGGAATAAAAATAAATAATAATAATATAAATGTTAAAATAAACACAATATAAAATAACATTATACCTGTAATCCCCGAAGGTTTAGGCAGACGTGTACCCATTTTTTACCCATATCAACCGGGCACAAATCCAGACTCCGAGGCTGCTACTGAGAAATTCATGATGGAAAAACTCAATAACACTGCACCTGGGAATCGTGCCCAAGACCTCATGGTCAGTTGCCGCGCTTTGCGACCACTAGACCAACGAGGCAGCCAAAAATATATATGTTATTAAGTATTTAATGAAGCCTGCACATAGTCTTTATTATTAAAAATATTCAGGTTTATTTTTTATCCACTAACTGGACCATGAGAGTTACATTATTTTCAAAAACGGACCCCCAATAAAACTAATTGGTGAGCCCTGCCGTAGAGTATACGACAGTATGACGCATTTAATAAATTACAACGGGCCGGGGCACGATTTGTGCTAATATTTGTACTGTGTCGCGTACGGTGTGCAGATAAATTCGTAATTAATTTCGTGTTGAAATTATGTGTGATGACCTGGGTACAAGAGATAAGTAGTTGTTGTGTGTTTTGTTCGTGTTATGTTGTAGCGTCAGCTTTTAAAATAAAAAAGGGAGCTTACCAAATTTTATTTTGGTTTATAACAATTTTAATGCCTGAATTACGTTCAGGCTATTAAAATTGTTATATCTACCATGTATTTACAATAAATAGCAAATTGTAAAAAAAACAGCGAGTCAGAGTCGCACACGAAAAAAAAAGTTTCTTGAATTCCCATCAATTTTTTATTTTATTTTATTTTTATTATTTGGTCTTACAGCGGCTACAGCAATTCACATTGTAAAAAAAAACCTAAAAAGGTGAAAAGGTTGGCTATTACGGTTCAAAAGAGTTAGCCCTGTGACAGACAGATGGACAGCGGAGTCTTAGTAATAAATTCCGTTTGGGTAAAACGAATCTTCGAAAGCTTACAAACAAGTGCCCATCGCCCGACATCTTAATTTTAATGCGCCATATGAGTAAATATAAAGTTTACCTTACTTAATGATAAGGTTACAGCAAGCGAAGCAAAGGTTAATATTATAAAAAGGAAAGATTCGATTGTTTGTTTGTTTGCATTGAATAGGCTCCGAAATTACTGAACCGATTTGAAAAATTCTTTCACTGTTGGGAAGCTACACTATCCCCGGGTGACATAGGCTATATTATATTGTATTATAAAAACATTAGGGTACCGTAAGAAAAATCACGCGAACGAAATCGCGGGAAGATTGCTAGTTATTGATTTCTCTTAAGTATTTACTTAATTACAAGACGCCAATGATAGCCTTGCCAAGAGCATCGAACTCAAACATTTTGCAATATGCTCTCGAATACGTACAAATTACAAAAGAGTTTGTGTAGACATGTACAAATTCAGAAAGCTATGTTTGACATGAAATGAATACCAAACAACGTTTTGAGGAAAATGAGGTGAGGAGTAGGTTTTTCTCGTATTAAAATAAGTCCTTGAAAGTTTTTTTTAATGGATATTCGTCTTGTTTTATAATGGCCATTTCCTGACTAACTTATTATTATTTTTTTATAATGATATGATTTTTATTTAATGAATACTTGTTAGCTAGTTGTTAACTTATTGTGCATGCTGCGGTCTCCTTTAAGTGAAGAAGTACACCTACATAATACCTTTTGTTGGTTGTTGATTTGTATATATCGTTTGTTGGAGATCCTAATAAATAAATGTAAATACGGCTTTGTTCTTGACTCTAATCTAGATCAGAAGTGATCTAGGCAAAGTCTACGATAGAGTGAGTTTACCCAGAAGAAGCGCGAATTTATAGCTTTTTACAACCGAATTAATTAATTTTTTTGGCTCACTAATAATTTTTATTACAGACCACGTTAAAATTATTTTTTACTTCCAAATAAATAATTTACTTCAATTACTTATATCAAAAAAGTAATTTTTATTTTTACGTATGTTTTTAGGTTAACAAATAGTTTTAATTTAATTAAGAATTTTCCTAAAAAAAATTGACCTCCATTTCTATTAAGAAAAAATCTCGACGAGAACAGTTTAAATACAGATTATTTTCCCAGCGACGGATTCATTTGTCATAATTTTTCTGTAATCAGTACCACCCTTATTGTTCGGCACGATAGTGATTTTAAATTAAAAGAGCCGTGGGCGTTGTCCTTATTTTCATACCGTTTTTAGCTACGTAAAATAAATGCCTATGTAATAAATGTATCTATATTTTGTTAGGTTATTTATTTTCTCGTTAAAATAAATATTACTTTACCTACATAAAAGAATATTTACCCATGTTGAACCAACCGTGAATGAGTTAAAGTTTGCCTAATTATACAAGCCTATTCCTGTCCTACTATAGGGCAAAGGCCTCTTCTCATTTAGAGAAGGTACAAGCCTCGATCATCACGCTTACTCGAGACGGATCGGCGATTTCACCCTTGTTTTTGACTGCCTCGTTGGTCTAGTGATCGCAAAGCGCGACTGCAGAGCGTAAGGTTTTGGGTTCAACAAGGCAGTCGGACGTACCTATACTAATATTATAAAGAGGTAACATTTTGTTTGTAAGTTTGTATGTAGGGGGTAATCTCCGGAAGTAATGAACCGAATTTGAAAATTGTTTCACGAATTGGAAGCTACGTTATCATTGAGTGCTATAGGCTATATTTTATTATCAAAAAATTAGGGATCCGTAAGAAAAATCACGCGAACGAAGTCGCGGGGAGAGTGCTAGTGATAGATAAATAAGTATCGTGTAGCATGTTATCTCCTCACCACCTTTGGTTGACTGGTAGAGAATGCCTAAGGCATTAAGTCCGCCTTTGTACTTTTGTTGCAAAAAGTTTGAATAAATAAATAAATTAAATAATAAATAAATACAAATATTATGAGCCGGTTATCATATACTTTTACTATATATACTCTAAAGAGGTAAAGTTTGTTTGTAAGAGATAATCTCCGGAAGTTACTGGTCCGATTGCAAAAGTTCTAGCACTGTTGTTAAGCTACACTTTTGTCAAGTGGCATAGGCTGTGTTCTATGGTATTATAGATTTTTACGCGGACGTAGTGGTGGGCTCAATCTAGTATTGTTTTTGGCTTGAACTTTGTAAACAAAACTTTCTATGTTATATGCGTCACTTTCGCAGGAATAAATAGTATTTGTTTTTTCTTTTTTTCTAAATAAATAAAAGTCAAATCATTAATTTCAATCAGACCGTTGAACGAACAAGAAATGTCTTAGTAAATACATAATATCAACGTTAACGCGGACAACTGATACCTAATCAATAAAGATATGGAATACTTTTTTAAGGAAAAATATTTTTCTTTGCACAGTTCTAAGCTAATATTATGTTATAATGACGATAAATATTCTTCAGTATTAATAACAGAAAAAACAATGTTCCGGTAAACTAATACTATTAATATTAGATATTTATTACGTTCCTTCGAAATCCGATTCTCTCAAGCCAATATCATAATTGCCGTTTCCAATACAAATGTACAGTCAACAAAAAAGACAGGTATGCAGGGTTGTCATAGGGTGTGTATTTGAAATTTTCTTAGAAACCGATGAATGTTTTCAAATGTAATTTAATTTAAAACGTAGATAATAAACAGTTAATTTAGGTTTTAAACGAAGACATTCATCGGCAGACAGACATATTCTATATATTATTTGATGACATCCCTTGTAAGCTGACAATTTGTTATGAATTCATTGTACACCTACTCATGTTTGAGCAAATAAAAATGATTATCTTCTTGGTTTCTTCAACTTAAAAAGAAGAAGAAAAACTGTTTATTTATGCGAAAATGACGCACGTAAAATAAAAATGAAAAATGAAATAACGTAAAAGCAAAGCTGAAACTTCAACTATTTCTGTCGACCCTGGATACCTATTTTTTTTGTTGACTGTACTTACTACCTACTTTCTTTAAGAGGAAAAATACGGTTTTAATACGAGAGAAAACACTAATGTTTCAGATGAGAGCATCCCTATTTACATTAAACATGGAATGTATTTCTGTTTAATGGATTGTATGAGTTTATTGGGTGAATAAATACGGGTAGAACACATTGAATTTTTACGCAAAGTACGTTAGTTTATTTACAATTTTAAATGTAATTTTGGTAGCATGAATTGTTTACTTAACTGGCGAAATGTTGGTGTACTAATGGGTACACCTCTGCCTAACCCTTCGGGGATTACAGGCGTGATGTTAAGTCCAACTCATTTCTAACTTTGACGTCACGTTCAGCGCAATGGCTGAGTGATTGGCTGCTACACTGCTTGTCACGGTTTCGATTCTCTCACGGAACAAATATTTATATGGCGTACAGGTAGTGGATTCTGTATCTAAGTCTATATATTTGTAAACGCATCCACATTATAAGCGAAGTTTCTAATGGGGACAAAATAAAAACTTCTGGTAACAAACTCCACTAAACCCCACTCAATCAAACCCAGAACTTCAAGATGGCGCATCTGTGTGACGTCCAAAACAAATCTAAACAAAACCAAGAAAAAAATAATAACAATTCGAATAAAAAACAACATATATAACAACAAACTTTGGTAAAGCAACCTTCATTTAAAAACCGTAATTAGGATGCTGAGGGAGACAGAGAGAGAGAGAAAGAGAGAGAGAGTGAAAGTCTAAACTAAGTTCGCTCATTATTTGGCGAATCTATTAAAAATGCTTTTTATCCTGTTCCCAAAATTCCTTCAACATGTAAAATTGAATGGAATGAAGTTTTTGAGTCTTATTGCAAACTTCCTTTCAACTTCAAGTCGTTCATTAAAAGAATTTATAATAGCTTGTTTAACTTATGTTAATTACGTAACTTCACGCCTGTAATCTCCGAAGGGTTAGGCACAGGTGTATCTATTAGTAGGTACCTACACTCATATTTTGCCAGTTATGTTTAAGTCATATGTAAAAGGGGGCGAGCCTACTATTATAAACGCAAAGGTTTGGGTGGATTCCTCGCCTGCCGGGGTTGCGGGACGTCTTAACAGGATACCGTGGCCCTGGAACGTAAAGGGCAACAGAAGGAACAGGGTGGTTTTTTAGTCAGTAAAAGTCTGATAGTCCCTTCCGTCCCACCCAGGGCGGAAGGAGTCATTTGATGATTTTTACGACCTAAAAAAAAAAGGTTTGGATGGATGTATTGTTTTTACTCAATCACGCCAGAACGGCTGAACAGATGTGGATGAAATGTAAGACTGAGATAGATTATAGTCTGCAATAGCACATAATATTCAACTTTTTATTTTGTTAAAATATACGGTTCCCGTGGTATAATACGAGTATATTAACTCTAATATGTAATATATAAAGCTGAAGACTGTTTTTTGTTTGACCACATTTATCTCCGAAACTTCTAGTCCGATTTCGAAAGTTCTTTCGCTATTCCTGCTTCATTATACCTGAGTGCTGTAGGCTACACTTTACTATAAGAAAAATAGGGAAAAACAAGTATTCTAATAAAGAGGTAACATTATTTGTTTGTTTGCGAGATGTTACTTACCTCTGGAAATACTGATCTGGTAACAACAAACCCTTTCACTGGTAGAAGTTTCACCATTGCCGAATGCTGTATGATATAATGAAAAGAGTGTCCGTGGAGTTTCTTGTTCATTCTTCTCCATAGGAACCTACCTATGTTCTGCTGTAATCCCCCCAGGCAGAGCTGTACCCATTAGTACACCCATATTTCGCCAGTTATGTTTAAGCCCCATGTAATAGGGGGCGAGCCTGTCGCCATCAACCGGGCTCAAATCTAGATTCTGAAGCTGCTACTGAGAAATTCCTGATAGAAAAACCCAATAACATTTTGCCCGACCTGGGAATCGCACCCAAAATCGCAGTCGCGCTTTCCGCCCTTTAGACTAACAAGGCAGTGAAGTTCTTACAACGAAAAACACTCGAGACTAACTATGAGAGCAGACACCCCCTGCATATTTCATATAACAACTATTACAAGTCTGCCCTACGTAGATACGGCTTGTATAATCTCAATACTGGGGTCGCGTCTCGCTGCTGCATTATTCATAGCCGTGACGTGTTGACGGCCAACTGAAACAGTAATCTTGAAGTGTAGGGTAGGTTGTAGTGGGGGCGAGAAGCGGGGAAGGACAAGATAATAAACTGCAGTGTTATTCTGTAATGATCTCGATTGGTGAATTTAGGTGAAGTGAGATTGACGTCAATTCCTAGCGTGTGTGAGTTGACAGCTCACCTAAAAACTCACTTTACGTTTTACTGTATTACATTTTTACAGAATATACCGGCTGTAGGCCTAGCAAAAGTTTGGAGAAACGTAACGAAAATTCGATCGATTTTTTATTTAAAAAAATCATTTGGTACATAAAACTTTAGTTTGAAAATTGAATCGACTATATGACATAATTAATGGAATTATTTATTGCAATCGTCACTTACTAAGAAACTAATTTGTCCCGCTGTTCATTTGTTTTGCACTTCCATCTTCTTTTGGCGGTCATTCAGCTCTGTTGGTCCCATATCCTTCTGCTTTCTTTCATAATTATTAAAGGTTATTTTATTATTTATTTATTATTATTCTATTCAATATGACATTTTCTATCAACCTTAAATTTTTCATATCGAAAACAAAAGACAATCGCTAATTTAGAACGAAAATCAAAATGAACAAATTCGCTTACAGTAGCACCGATCCTAAAGGTCCTGTACCAAGAACCACTTACGAAAATATTAAAGTGGGGGGGAGTGCGACTCCGTATGGTAAAAATATTATATATTTTTGTCACAACCACGTCGACGCACACCTACCTACGTCACGGGATTATATTACAAAATTCTGAAAAACATTGACCTTCAGCATTAGATATTTATAAAATTCTGTTTCTCTAGAGAACTGTGGGGTTTTTAAATATTTATAAAATTCATTGAAAGAGCTTTAGCGATACGAGACATATTAAAAATTAAACATTTTATAATACATAATCACGCCTGTAATCCCCGAAGGGTTAGGCAGAGGTGTGCCACCAGTTATGTTTAAGTCCTATGTATTAAGGGGCGACCCTATTGCCATCAACCGTGCACAAATCCAGACTCCAAAGTTGCTACTGACTTTCTGATGGAAAAATCTAATAACACTTTGCCCAAATTGGGAATCCAACTCATTTAAATTTATACTCCTTTAAATATTAGATTTATTTGTTTACAAAATTTTACTTTACTGGGGTTTATAATTATATTAACTATATTTATAGGCACAATGACAGCTATGTAATGCGTCTATAGACACCTTGTGATCTACACTAATAATTTTATTCAATAAAGCTAAAGGGTTTTTTTCGTTTGTTTAAATGCGCTGATCTCTGGAACTACCAGTCAGATCGGGACAAATATTTTTATATATGATAGCCAGATTCATAAGTAACAGTTTAAGCTATATACCATCGCGCTACGACCCGCAGGAGAGAAGCAGTAAGCAAAGAAGTAACATAACGCGGGTGAAAAAAAACACGCGAACGAAGTAATATAGGGACCATATTATATGGTTTAGTTATCCAATGGGGAACTACTACAATTACCCGTTGCTTTGTCTGCATTTATCTTTACTAAGGTTTATAGAACCATAGAGAATGGAAGGAAAAGCATAAAAAAAGATGATATTGAAACCAACTCAAGGTAAAAGCATCAACTGTCACTTAATAATATACTTAAAATCTCATGAACAATATGATTTATTTACCTACCAGGCTCTATTTTATAATCTCCTGGTAGCCCATCAATTCTCAAAATCTGTTTCTCATCAAAAATTAATTAAATAACCATAAATTTCAACTTATTTATTATTCAAAGGCTCATCATAAACCAAATTCGATCATGAATATTGGTATTAAAATTAATTGAATAGTAAAATAAAATATTCATAACCAATTAATCTTTTGTTGCAGTTGCCACCAAGATTGCTTCGGTGGGCGGTTGCTATCGTGCTGATAGTGGCTATCATCGCACCTGCGTCAGATTCGACAAGTAAGTACCGGTACCTACGAATACATAACATCACGCCCTCGCCTCATTAGGACACCCACATTTCGCCAGTTATGTTTTTTTTTAAGTCCGGTGTAATTGAGGGCGAGCCTAATATTGCCATCAACCGGGCACAAATCCAGACGCCGAGGATGCTACTGAGAAATTCCTGATGGAAAAACCCAATAACACTTAATGAAAATCATTGGTGATTTAATCCGTGCGGGTACGAACCCGCAACCCGCACAGTATTCACGCTAGCAACCACTAGACCAACAAGATGACCGAGTATGCGCAGGAGTTTCCAAGCCCATCAATCAAACTTTAACAAAAATCTTAAACATCAAGCCTTAAATGAACGCACAAACTTATTTGAACATTTAAATTACGATTTAGTACCCAAAACTGTTCACGAATGCTCTTTACCTGACCTCCCATCTTGCGTTTAGCATACTAGGCCACATCGTATGTAAATTAGTATCAAAACTGTTCACTAATATGGTCAAATACAAGGCACAGTTTAGCATCCTTGTCAAATTCAAGGAGGCAGTTATGCTAGTGATTCCCAATACGAATCTAAATATGTAAAAGAGAAAGGTCACTTACTCACTCACTCACTCACTCACTCATCGTTTGACTTATAAAGATGAAATTAGGCAGGGAGGTAGTTTGTAGTTAATAGAGGTCCGCTAAGAAAGAACTTTCCAAAATTCAATCCTTAGGGTCAGCGCACACCAAGTGCAGAGCAGAGCAGAGCAGAGCATTTACTGAGATTATTGAAAAAAAATATCTTATGATTATTATCATACTTCGCAAAATTGAATACACGCCCAAATTTGATGCTCGACCATGCTCGAGCAAGCCGACTGCGTGTTCTAGTATGCCTTCATCAACGTTTGGCATCAAACTGATCAAGCACACCCGCCGCCGGGCAACCCAGACCATATTTAACAGAGATGGCTCGCGCATTGTCGAGCATGCCGCCTGCATGCTCGAGCAGTAAAAATTTTGGTCGACCATGCGCGAGCATTTTGCAGTTCGGTCTGCGCTAATCCTAAGGGGATGAAACGGGTCCAAAGTTTGTATGGAGAAACAAGATTAGATCGCCAATTGACATTTAGTAAGCAGACTCCATAATAACGTAAAATTTTCGAGGACCTAGGGATCGCACATTAATCTCGAAAAGTGGGGGGGGGGTCCGTAAAAATCACGAAATATCACAAGGACTTTATCCGTTTAACGCGCAATTTCTTAACCAGCAAACTAATTATTCCGAATTAAATTAAAATATACCTGCATTATTAATAATTAGATTATATTCTAATTAAGATTCTTTGTACCAAAAAATTACATACCTACACGTGGTTTTGGGTAGGGGGGAAACTGAAACTCATCACGTCAATTCAATGATGACGCCCTACTCAAAATAATGACCAATAATATTAATTTTGAGTTATTTCATAAGATACATTTGATGTTCCACATAGCTTCTAATTCAATTTAGCATAGAACACAGTCTGTCTCTCTTGACGGCGCATCTCCTGGCTGCACGTAGTGTCAATTTGCAAGCTTTTCGTTCACCCCTTACGGAACCACTACCTGGGTTGAATAATAAGAAGTCCACTCATTAGGGAGGTTCACTTCTAGGATAATTTATCTGTCAGCTTGGTAGTGACTAATTTCTGTGTACTAAAACGTTGTACTTTTAATCAGTTTTGTTTGATTCAAATCGAGGAAAAATTACGTGATACCATTCTTTTTAAATTCTGGCTTATTTTTGGGCAAACCGAGATTGTTAATCTAAAATTGTTCAGAAGAATCAGCATTGTCAGTCTTTTGCTGGCCAAGTGCGAGTCGCACTCGCTCACCAACGGTTTCGTACTACCATACAATATTTAACACTACAGCAGACCCCCTTTAATTGGTTATACCCATTAATTGTTGTTATAGCGGTCATAGTAATACCTACACACTCTGTAAAAATGTAAATTCTCTACATATTACGGTTTATGAGAAGCCCGCTCACAGAAGGACGGACGGACATCAAACGCTTAGTAATAAGGCGCCAACGGGACTTTAATGATGCTGACATACCTACCTACATATTTTCCAAAAACTATTCTTACACTGAATACCTAAGCACAAATATTTCGGGGCCCCAACAGGGCCAAACGCCTGCCGTGGTCGGGGGAAGTCTTAACAGGATACCGTGGCCCCGGAACACATAGGGCAACAGAAGGAACAGGGTAGTTTTTAGTCAATAAAAGTCTGACAGTCCCTTCCGCCCCACTCAGGGCGGAAGGACTCATTTGATGATTTTTACTACCCAAAAACTAAAATAAATAAAGCACAAATAGGTATTTTCTGTCTAACACAGACGACAAAAAACAAAAAAATACTATGCAAAGGTTTCCGAACATTTTGTCCAATTTTTTTTCAAAATAGCTTTGATGGACAGTATGTCATTCGCGTTTTATAACTGGACGGGATTGTTTGGTCAAACTGACTTTATGAAAAATAGGGAAACGCGGTCGCAGGTACCACAGACTCGATTGGAGGAAATTAATTGCATTTTATTTATACACCTCGTTTATTAAAACTCGTAAAAAATAGCTAAAGAGTTTTTTTTTTGTGTGTTTGTTTAAACGTCTTAATCTCTTCAACTACCTGTCAGTCGGATTGGAAAAAATATTTTCGTGTATGATAACCAGATATTTGGAAATTGTATAGGCTATATAACATCGCGCTACGGCTTATTGGAGCGGAGTAGTAACCAAATATGTAAATTAACGCGGGTAAAACAAACCACTAGCTAATAAGCTAGTTTTTTTCATAAAATCCGTATTTTTTTTCCAAGTTCTACGTAAATTGCTATGATATTTTCAATAGCCAAAAATACACGTTACATAGTAATAAAAAAATCTTCTCTGATTCTCTCTTTAACTAAATGTCTCTGGGTGAGACTAATGTTATAAACATGAGTTCCCTAAGCCACCCTGTCCATTAGCAACCTTCTGAAAAAGATTGCTCTTACCACAATAGGTTAGAGTTCAAACTCAAGACAACTCACTGAGTTTCTCTTTACTTTTTATTATTTTGTTAGAGTCAAAAATTGGGTATTTGACACCATTAATTCCAATAAACGAGGTATTCCACGAAGCACACCCAAATGAAGCACACCCAGAGGAAGCACACCTAAGGTATTCCACTTAGCACACCCGTAGGTGGGCTTCAAATAATAAATTTAAAATAATCAATTTCCTATTCCACGAAGCACACCTACGAATATCAACTCGCATAGTGCGGGGACTAAAAAATAAAAATGTCGATAGAAGAAAATATTTATTATTTAAAAGACTAACTTAAATTTCTAACATCATTCAGTTTCATTATAATAAGAGTATAAGAGTCTGTAAGTTAAAATTTATTTTGTATTGTTACAAGTTTTGGATTACTCAAGAAAAAAAAGTACTAGGGTATCATAAAATCGAGCAGGTATACCAACAAAAATATTTTTGATCTGTTAAAATCAAGAGGGTAGTTTTTTTAGCACCTTACACTGACAATATCATCCAAAGCAATATCTCCAGCTGTTTTACTCAGAATGGAATTCAGGGTTTATCATAAAAAAATGTACTAGGGTGTCAGAAAATCAAGGATAGTAGACACCGAAGTTTTACACCTATTAATATTGACTAGCCGTTTTTAAGGCCCAAAATAGCTATAGATAGATACCATTGGGACCAAAAACTCCGACCATAGATTCTACCAGATACTCAAAAATTTATTACCCAACACACATGTCCTGCAAGCGACTTTTTTGCAGCCCAAAGATATGGTTATGCGGGCATGTCCTGACATGTCCTGACTGGACACGGCTGAAGATATATGGTTGATAATCCCGCAATTTATTTACCTAAAAACATACGTTTTTTATCGGCCGTCTGTTTTAGGGTGGACCTTATGGATGAGCCGATCTTTTGGCAAACATTTACACATAAATCGGTGATTTCGTTCTGTTAGTTTTGTCATGAATACGTCAAAAATGAGTAAACTTATTCTTTTCCGATACTGGACAAGTACTATTAATGAGACTTTTTTTCATTCATATACTTTCTAAGTTCATCTTGGACATCACTGACATCGGTGAAGGAAAACATTGCGGCGAAATCTGGTCTTATTGTAGATATAAGTCGGCAATCGCTTTGAGCAAGCGTGGTGATCAATGCTCGTGCCTTCTCTGTATGAGAACAGTGCAGTGAGACAGTGACCCGGTATTCTTTATTGATTTTTTAATGAGGCTCTTAGTATTCTCATCCAAATGATTGTACAAAACCTTTCTCCATACATTTTTAATGGCCATTAATAAACGTTGACCCTCAAAAACGACTCATAAATTAACTAAATTATACAAAATATTACTACAGCCCACATATTAATTACTAACGCAAATTGATTTTAATTACTCTCGTGTGCCTTGAAAATAGACAAGGAGATAGTGTGTTAATGAGTGTTAGTGAGTGATTAGTTAGGTAAACACATCTATAACGCTACTGGGTTTTAGTCGTTTACATTCTAGTAGGCTCGTTTTAGGATAATTGCATTTTAGTCCAGGATACCATAGTCGCTAGGTGTACGTCGTTTTAAAATGGCAGTTTTGAGGATACAAATAAACTCTTCAGCTTTATATCTTCTTTCTTTATCATGTGGGCAGTAAGGTCTTACGACCCCACACACCCTGGTGTCAGAGTTCCTAAACCGCCTCAAGGGCCTCTGACATGATTTGAGTGGAACAGTAAGTCCCGGGTTTCCTCACGATGTATGTAAATTAATTAATTTAATTTAATTATTTAATGTAAGGCGATTAACACACGGCACCGCACGCCGCTCCGGCATGCGGTGATGCGGTTCTCACGTCGCACTAGCCTCTATGAAATCCGCTTGAACCTTGCACACGAACACCGCACGACCGCGCGGTCGAGCGGTGTTCTCGTCACAACCGCATCACCGTGCGGACGTCCGCGCGGTCGTGCGGTGCCTCACACACGGGGCGCCGCATCACCGTGCGGATCATCCAAGGAGGTTAAAAATATAGGGAGTGCGCGCTTCATACTACAGAAACGGTCCTAACTCGGTGACCTTGAAATGAATGAAAGGCACCGAGTTAAGCGTTCTGTTTCTTTCTAATACACACAATAAATAATCCACAATTTCTAATCCACTTAACAATGCCAGAACGAGATAAAATACAGAACTCAGTGCCTCTCTTTCTAAGAAAAATGAGGAACGGTTACAATGTTCCAAGCGCTCGCTCCCTATATTTTTAACCTCCTTGGGATCATCGTGCAGGGTTCCCAATTTAGGGGTTTTCTCCCCAAATTTAGGGGGTAATATAATTTTTTAAAAGGGCGTTATATGTTTAGGTGTATTTTTAGGGACTTTTGGCTTCTTATATTTTTAAATCTATTTTTTTTATTTGTTGACCTAGCACCATAGTGGGTATCAGGACACATGCGCGAAAGGACGTTTCGGCGCCAAGACACTTGCGCGACTCCCTTTGCGCGATAGGTCACTTGCGCGAATGACAGTTCCACGATAGACATTTGTGCGCCTACACTTGCGCGATAGATACTTCCGCGAATCCACTAGCGCGAATGCAGATATGCGCTAATATATAGTATATTTTTATAAAGGATATAATGGGCAAAATTCTTGAAATAAGGTTCCGTACACACATCACTTTATCCATTAGATAAAATTTATAACGGCTAATTACGCGTCATGGGTGTAGTGTCCATGGTTTTCGAGGGTGCTGATGCCGAAAATGTAGTCAAAATGAAAATCCAAGATGGCGGCCGCAAAATTTTACAAAATATGCTTCATGGGTGTCGCGTCCATGGTTTTCGAGGGTGCTGATGACGAAAATGTGGTCAAAATGAAAATCCAAGATGGCGGCTGCAAAATTTTACAAAATATGCTTCATGGGTGTCGCGTCCATGGTTTTCGAGGGTGCTGATGACGAAAATGAGGTCAAAATAAAAATCCAAGATGGCGGCTGCAAAATTTTACAAAATTTGTTTCATGGGTGTCGTGTCCATGGTTTTCGGGGGTGCTGATGCCGAAAATGAGGTCAAAATAAAAATCCAAGATGGCGGCCGCAAAATTTTACAAAATATGCTTCATGTGTGTCGCGTCCATGGTTTTCGGGGGTGCTGATGACGAAAATGTGGTCAAAATAAAAATCCAAGATGGCGGCTGCAAAATTTTACAAAATATGCTTCATGGGTGTCGAGTCCATGGTTTTCGGGGGTGCTGGTGCCGAAAATGAGGTCAAAATGAAAATCCAAGATGGCGGCCGGCGGTAATTACTCGTTATGAATTTTATCTAATAGATAAAGTGATGTGGGTCATCATATAGATGCCTATGCAAACGAATTATTTTGCATCACGAAATTAAACTTCAAGGCATTTTTTTTGCTTAACATTTATTTTACATGTTGTAATATTATGTGCATTATAAAAAATAAACAGAACGTTATACCTACATGAATCACAAACGAAATTAATAAAATCAAAAATAAAACTAAAGTTTAATACTTTAGTTAACCAAAGCTCACAAAGTGATATTGGATTGAATGAAACAAATCGTTGATGGTATTGAAGCACCCTCGAAAACCATGAACACGACACCCATGACGCGTAGGTAATTAGCCGTTATGAATTTTATCTAATAGATAAAGTGATGTGGGTATGTGTACGGAACCTTATTTTAAGAATTTTGCCCATTATCCTTTATAAAAATATACTTCGCGCATATCTGCATTCGCGCTAGTGGATTCGCAGAATTTTTTTATTTTTTTCCCAGAATTTTCTTCGCAGTTTTAATTTCACCAAAAGTTCCCCAAAATTTTTCCCCAAATTAGGGGAAAAAAAAACCCCAACCTGGACACCCTGAAAACTGGTCAAAACCGGTAAAAAATAACTGGTTAAAACCAAAACTGTTCAAAATCGATCCGCACGGTCATGCGGTTGAACCGCATCACCGTGCGGACAACCGCATCGAAATCCGCTTCACCGCCACCGCATGCCGGAGCGGCGTGCGGTGCTGTGTGATAATCGCCTAAAGCTGAAGAGTTGTATGTGTTTGTTTAAACGTGGGAATCTCAGGATTTACTGATTCAATTTGTTTCTAGTTTTTTGATTATAATGCCCATTTATTGAGAAAGATTATATGCTATATAATATTACGCTACGACCCAAGGAAGCGGATCAGAATTCATAGACATGAGTTAGCGCTCATAGACTATTTATTTATTTAAACTTTATGCAACAAAAGTACAAAGGTGGACTTAATGCCTTATGCCTTAAAGCATTCTCTAACAATCAACCAAAGGTAGTGAAGAGATAACATGGTAGGTGCAAGCTTGGTGCAAGTTAAGTTAGTAAAAAAAAAAAAAGAAAAGTAAAACAACAAAATTGGAGATAAAAACAAAAGTAGGTAGGTAATTAAAAATTTTACATAAATAAAATGAAGTGTACACAAGTACAAAATAATTAAACTCTACATAGGGGAGCGGGGGGCTTGTTGTAACAATTTTTAGTTTTTTCGATGGGGATCTCAAAAAATTGAGTGTTTTCATGATAAAGCAGTTTTAAATGAAAGGGCATCTATTCAGGTATCGATTAGAATGATAACTGGGCTTAAATTAAAATAAGAAATCTGTATATTTTATACTTTTTGTGAAAGAAGTAGCATGTTACAACTTACCCCGTAGTTGGGACTAGTTGTAACAGGCGTGGGGCAAGTAGTAACAAAATAATAAAACAGGCTTTTTCAGGCTTTTTTGTGAATGAATATGAGAAATATTACTTATAACGTATTTATTACAAACTAATAAGGTTAACATTGTTTCTTTATTAACATTTAGAGATCTTTCTTGTCGTACAGTATCGATTTAGTCTTATAAACAAAGTTATAACATTTCTTTCAACAGTCAAAATCATTTCTGAAGCTTATTATATTAATTTTTGGTCATTAATCTTGCTTTTTTTTATTTTACCTAAATCATCATTAACCCTAAACTTTTGCTAGTTAAAAATCATCCTTAATCAGTTTTGAAACGAATTATCACAATCAACGTGACAAACTAGTCTAGCTTGATATTAAATGCAAATTCAGTCTTCATCAGAATCACAGTTTTCACAAACGAGCATACACAGCAGATACAGGAGCATCTTTTACACATTTAACTGGTGACCACAATTTGCAAACCCCAGGCTTCTCCGTCATCTGCTATTTTCTTTTCCACTAATTAAACAAAACCACTCACTCTCTCCGTTTCTGAATCTGATCCGTCGTTGAAAACCTTTTTGTGCACTTTATCAATGTTTTCTTTTTTGGTTCATTCTCTATTCAATCGATTGTGTATATAACGACAAAATGCTCATATAAAAACACGAAGGGGCAAGTTGTAACTAGTTACAACGTGCCCCGAAATTTCGTTACAACTAGCCCCATGCCAAATTATTGAACATTTTTAATTATTAAAAAAAAAGTTTATTATTATTGTCAAATAAAAGTAATTATATAAGATAGCCTAATATAATATTGACTATACAAATCAAACGATACAGATTTTATTAAGACATTGCAGTTATTTAGAATCAAACTTTAAGAATTTAATTTTTTTACGTTACTTGGCAAAAATCATGGGTCTGCTCGTAACTACTCTCTGCGCTCATCTGAGCCACCCTGGCTGTGCTTATGTCGTAGGCCTCGTTATAAGGAGTAGATTAAGTGTCAATTTAAAACAAAATATTCGAAACCTGCTGAGTAATTAAGCTGTTACTACTTACCCCTGTTACAACTAGCCCCACGCTCCCCTACTATAAAAATGCCATATTATAATATACATAAACATATTATTAATAATTTTTGATTTTATTGTAATTTATTTTGATTTAACTTATTAATGTTAATGGAATTATTATTTATTTATTTAATGATGATGGATTATTGTTTCAAGAGACTATTTTTGTTAGTAACATAGTTTTAAGTTCACTGATGCTAACATAGTATGGACATTCACAGTCTGAAATAAATGATATAATAATAAAATATAATACTTTGATGTTTCACAAAAAAAGCTGGTATCTTATCCTTACGTTTCTTTCTTAAGATTTATGTCTATCATGAAAGAGCATACGTATTTACCGTCTGATTTGTCTTAAATGTGCGCATGATGGGTTTGAAAACGTGGACGTGCGCAGAATTCATTCTGATGCTGTTTTTTATGCAAATCATTTCGTGTTTACTGTGGGGTGAACAGCTGAGCTATATTAATTGGATCGCGTCGACGTACCTGCTTGTTTTAGGGTTAAGTGAGGGTTTTATTGTTTTTACATAACCTCTCGTTGGTCTAGTGGTCGTAAAGTGCGACTGTTGAGCAAGGCGGCCTTGGGTTTGATTCCTAGGTCGGGCAAGTGTTATTGGGTTTTCCATCAGGAATTTCTCAGTAATGCCACGCCTGTAATCCACGAAGGGTAAAGCAGAGGTTTACTTACCTATAAGTACACCTACTTTTTGCCGCCTATGTTTAAGTCCTATAAAATGGGGGGCGAGTCTATTGCTATCAACCGGGCACAAATCCAGTCTCAGTCGCTGCTACTAAGAAATTCCTGATGGAAATACTCAATAACACTTTGCCCGGCCTGCGAATCGAACCTCATGCTCAGTAGTCAAAATGTGCAAATGAACGATGTTGCCTACTTACCCAATTATTAATATCCTATATTAAGTATGCGAGAAAAACGAAATGCTTAGACACCTAAATGGATGAAAGCATTCTATCTCATCTACCAGAGCATACAATTTATGAAATAAAACTTAAACCGTAACATACACACATCCAAACTGAAAATAATGTCCCTTTTCACTCATCCAACCTACCTCCACTATACATCATACAAAATAAACTCTCATCTGTCCCTGGACAAAGCTAGCGTTTACAAAACAAACACCCTGGCTAAACTCATACATTAAAACCGTTTCTTTTGTGGGAAAAATATATTAACTTGCCACACAACATTGAACCTTAACACAATAGCTTAAAGTAGACATTCCAGTGTAGTGTTCCCAGCCATCAGTTACAGGATGTCCCATAAGGGCGTTCGGAATTCAAAGTGTGGAGCAAGTTTATTACTCGGAACATATTGGAGAAATGGTTTCGTAAAAATGTTGCTAAGACACCTTCCGTTTCGAAATTCTATTTGTTTTAAAATACTTATTTGTCGTTTAAATGCATTACACATGAAAGAGATATTTACGGCCATTTTGTAACCATAATTTTAGTGGGGTTTTAAGTAAAGTGAAAAGAATTGTTGGCATATTTAAATGTGAGGTAATAATGTGATATTTAAAATTGTCATCACTTGAGATCGGCTCGACTGCTTTTGGCTGATTCTTTTTGTATTTGTTATTGTCAGGGCAAGGGTTGTATGGATGACTATTTTGAAAAAATCACTGGAAAATTCTAAAACAAGGATTGTATTTTTGTATGAAAATCTCGTTGACGTCTGACGTTTAGTAAATTGCACCTGTGCGGAGCCGGGGCGAGTCGCTAGTTTAAATATAAAAATGTTACAATCCCTCAACAGTATATAGTATGACATTTTTTTTACTAAAATTGCTATAATAATTCCTTTAATAAAATACACTTTGTTACTTTCTTTTCGTATCAACTGACTCAAATTTTGTCCGACCAGTAAGTATTAAGCCACCTGTACAGCTGTATCATTAGCCTCGTTAAGATCTGGGTTGGTGCAGGTGATTGTGCACACTTGGCTGCTAGGACCACGCGTGACATAAAGTATTTGACACCAAACAAGTACCGTCAAATATTAAAAGTCAACACCTCCAAAATCATTAAGTCATTACCTTTCAACTCCAAAACGCGTAAATAATACGCATCTTAAAATTAACTCACCCTGTAACTAACGCTCAATACATCACTAAGCCAACTTAACGCAACGCGGCTACCTTTGAAGTTAAATTGAACGGAAAAATTAGGTGCGAGCACAAAGTCTTTGATGTCAAGATTGAAGCCCTTTAGGTGAACTGAAAAACAAAAAGAAAAGCTACACAAAGTTGAAGTGAGTTTTCTAACTTAACTATAGTTCTGAAAATTGTTCAGGATTAATAAGCGATTACTGGTTGAGAAGTTGTTAAAAAATAAAATAAATAATTCCATTATATTATTGTCCCATTGTAGGGTAAAGGCCTCTTCTCATACAGAGAAGGCACGAGCATTGATCACCACGGTTTGGTGGCAAGACGGATTGGCGATTTCAGACTTCCATTCAAGTCCAGATTACTTCACGACGTTTTTCTTCGTAATGTCCACGATAATCTTAGAAAGAACATATTATAATGAACTTGAAAAAGCTACTTTTGATATCTATACAATATCTTATGTCACGGTTTTTGTGGTCGTACACCTCCGAAACGGCTCGACTGATTTTCATGAAATTTTTTATGTATATTTGGTAGGTATGAGAATTCATACCGCTACAAAGTCGCGGGCATTTTATAGTTTACATACCAAATCGTAGGTCTGTGTTATTGAAAAACTAAATATTACTTCCGAAACTAACTTTACTAGAGCATGAAGCGAAATTGCTGTGTAACGACGCCAATTGGTTCAATTAATATTTTAATTATATCTTCTAGACATATTGCAAGACAAACTAATTCAGACCGGCATTGTTCCTCCTAACTTTTGCAATGACAGCTTGTTGATAATGTTCCTAATATTTGATGTATCACGCTTTGCACATTAAGGGGTCAGTAAAACTCTAAATGGTGCTGAAATTAGGTCTTACTCAATATTACATGTCTCTAAAGACCTTGGGACACCTAATTGAGGAGGTATTGAGATTTCTTTTATCTTTTTCTCTGGATGTTGTAAGCTGATGCGTATAATACATATCACTATGTATAATTGAGTAGAACTAGAAATCCCTTTTTATAGGTAATTTTATCTTGCTTATACATACTTACCAGCTGCGCCCTTTGGTTTGGTCACGTAGATTTAATCTAACCTAATGAAATAAGTATTGAATACTGTGTCATCACAACCCTCCTTACTTGGTGGACCCAGTTGGTGTAATGGTTGCTAACTACAGTTGAGTTATAACGGGTGATTTTTTAAGAGGTATAGGATTAGATTTTCAAAAAAAACACAAAAAATTTGAAAAATTTGATGAAATCTTTATTGGAATCGATAGAACGATCAATATAATTTAATGTTTGAAGATGATTTCATGCAAATGCTGGCCGCGGCTCCGGTTTAGATGGCCCATTCGCAAGGCCCAATTTCGGCACACTCTCTCCAACATATCAGCCGGTATATCACGAATAAATGCTTCAATATTGGCTCCCAGTGCGTCAATCGTTGCTGGTTTATCCCTGTAGACATGAGCTTTAACATGGCCCCACAAGAAATAGTCCAAAGGCGTTAGATCACACGATCTAGGCGGCCAATTGACGGGCCCAAAACGTGAGATAAACTGTTCACCGAAGGCGGCTCTCAATTGGGCCATTGTTTCGCGTGCCGTGTGGCATGTGGCACCGTCTTGTTGAAACCACATGTCAGGCATGTCCAATTCTTCCATTTTGGGCAAAAAAAATTGGAAATTGGAAGAAGTGCGCGATGCACTCTCTTAACCGAGCATGCATTTTGATAGTAAAATTCAATAATTTGCAAGCGTTGTTCGTTCGTAAGTCGATTCATGGTTAAATTATAGACCAAACTGAACAAGTTTGACAATGACACAAGACACGATTCACGCGTGATCTGTCAAAAACAGTGTTGCCAAAAAGATACCAGCAAAAAAATCACCCGTTAGTAGATAGTGGATTATTTCCTATAAACTGTCCCTGCCTATTTATTAAGTCTTTTTCATTATTATCTTTCTGCCTCTACCACTGCCTTATTTGCGGTCTTCTTCTTTAATCCCGTCCTGTTAAGCGTCATTCTATCACTGACTCTCTTCTCTTAGGCCTTTCTCTCCCGCTCCATCTATATACATTTATATTATCAAGTTCTCCTCATTATACTCACAGGCAAAACCTCATGTTGATGCGTAAAATAACCTACATTAAGTGACGTCATTAGTATAAAATTAGTTGTTCTTTAAACCACTGCCTTATACATTTCCTTTCTCTTCCACAGCCGTTCGCAGAAGACTCCGCAAGCCAAGCAAAGTTTCCACTTCAGTTACATCCAGCGTATCCAGATCTTCAGACCAGATCATATCAGCTAGCGTCAACAGGCCCAAGATACGTGGACGCCCAACCATCGCCAGCAGAAAGTCATCTGCAGTTCTTGACAATTCTGTCGGTACAGATCATCATAAAGACAAAGATGGATATAAGGTTAGTTTTATTATTTTTTATATTTGTATTTAAACATCAATACATTTGTAAGAACCTTGGTTTTTAAATTGTAGGTAGAAGCATTCTTTCAAAGTAAAGGTTTTTCTCAGAATGAACGAATATTGAACGAATTATTAATTTTAATTCGTGTATAAAAAGAGAATACTTAATCTTATCCAAGAATCTTTAAATTTATTGTGAGTCATTCTAAAATCTTGACATTCTAATTGATATTATTACGACATGCATACAAAAATGTGCTCGTCAGAGTAAAACAGTTAGGAAAGTATTATAAGATGATAATTCGCTGTTCATTTATCACATAACCTTTTAAAATGTAATTAAAAACGATTTAGAAAGTCAAGTTTTCCCCTAAGTCCGTTAAAATCAAATAACAATCAATAAACATATAACGACCGATTAAAAAAGGTTTTATTTCCATCTAATGAAAGGAAAAGACATCGGGCCTAGAAGTGAGCCTTGCGGGAACCCACTTACCAACTTACCATTACACTTATAATACTCACTGCATAAATAATATTAGTTCCTAACCCCTTGAAATAGAAGCGGTAGCATTCGTTTCCGACATGTAAATGTAATTTTGTAAAAGAATAACACAACACGGATATGAGTGAACATTTCGAACGTAAAAGTAAAGTTGTTAGCCTTCAAAATAAGTATTTGTCTCCTTGTAAATTTTTATTTAATAAAATGAACTTTGTTACTTAGCAAATAAAGTTAATAATGCAAGGAGTTTACTCGTTTCAAATGTTTAATGTTTCCCAAATGTCTTTAAAAAAGATTTTTGAATTTTGAAAATATAAAACTTCTTCTGATTGAGACCCTATTTTGAATGAATAGAGTTCAAACTTAAATGGGCAATTTGGGACAGTATTCATGTTAAATGAGCTGGTATTTTTAAGCATACAACTCGTTCCCGTCTGGAGTGAGTTGTAAACCTTAGTGCCTGAACACAAAGGAATATGAATCTAGAAATACACGTATAATGCTGGCGAAAGGATCTTAAATCCTTGAAGATAATTGTGTGCTTTAAAAATGCAGTAAAAGATTTGAATTTTCTCGTCATGATAAAATGCATTTTAACTGTGCACCGTAAGATTTAGAATTCTATGTAGAATAAATGCAATACTGAGATACACCAAGAACGGTGGAAACTGTTACCATTTTTTTTTTTTTTTTTTTAAGGTGGTAAAAATCATCAAATGACTCCTTCCGCCCTGGGTGGGGCGGAAGGGACTGTCAGACTTTTACTGACTAAAAAACCACCCTGTTCCTTCTGTTGCCCTTTACGTTCCGGGGCCACGGTATCCTGTTAAGACGTCCCGCAACCCCGGCAGGCGTTTGGCCCCTATTGGGGCCCCGTCCCTGTGCTGACAGCTCTTTGAGGCGCGCGCGAACAGAACGCGCCGTCGACCCGGGCATGGTCCTTGATCGGACGGCGAGCTACCCATTACTCGCCGTCCGCAAGCCCGCGCCTACGGTGGCCGGATGTCGTCTCTCGACGTCCGACGCCCTGGGCGTCTCCCGCGGCGGCTGGGGCGCGAGGTGGAGGATGTTCTCTCCCTCACGCGGCCCGCCTCCTCCTTTGCTAGCATTACTGCTTCGCAGAAGGAGGTGACTGCATCCCATTCCCTCTCGCCCCGGAGCATGGCCTGAACCAGGCCCGGGCGCGAGAGGTCGCCGCCGAAACTGTTACCATGGATTCAGTTTATGATGATGATACGATGATATGAGACCCCCAGCGGAGTATTTCATCGAATATTAAAATAAAAACAGCTATTGCATACAAAAGTGCAACACCTACACGGTCAAAATGTAAAGAATGGCTGGTTTTTTTTAATTCCCGACTGAAATTGTCAGTCCTGGAGGGCTGCATTGAAAGATTCATAGTAAAAGTGTATAACCATGTATAACTCATAACATTTATCATCCTGTATTCTCCGAAGGGTTGAGAAAAAGTTTCTATTACATCCATGTTTGGCCATAGGCCATATTGTCATCAACCGGGTACAAATCCAGACTCAAAATTTCTCCCAAAGTTCAAAAGAAAAACCCAATAACACTTTACCCATCTCCATTTCTTCCACCAGATCGTCTGCTACTACACCAATTGGTCTCAATACCGTACGAAGATCGGCAAGTTCACCCCTGAAGACATCCAGCCTGATCTCTGCACCCACATCATCTTTGCTTTCGGCTGGCTGAAGAAAGGCAAGCTCAGCTCCTTCGAGTCCAACGACGAGACCAAGGATGGAAAGACTGGATTGTATGACAGGATCAACGCGTTGAAGAAGGCTAATCCCAAATTGAAGACTCTGTTGGCTATTGGTATGTATATATTAAGATATTTGAATTTGGAAGCATCAACAAAAGCATAACATAAATTCAAAGTAGGCTAGGTAGGTAATAGGAACTTTTAGGAAGTAAATATAAAAATCTGTTGACAAGTTACAGTAGATGGATTGATTATCATTTATAATCATCCAGTTATAAAATAATAAACATGAAAAGGCTTACAGAAATCTTTTGAAGAGGCAAATCTCGTTTAAATATAATATTATGGGTTTCATATCAAGTTTCTAAAACCGTATTATTTTATGAACATGTTTACCTACACACTATAATTAATTAGGTAATTCACAATTAATTTTATAGTCTAGTCTAGTATGTCTATAATGTCAATTATGCATGCATTCACGTTATGCAAAATATGACACTAAATGCATCAAGTTTTCTTAAACACATTGAGTCATAATTTTATTGCGGAAATAAGCAATAAAATAAATCAATTATGTAATGATACAAGCTATATTGTTTTGACCTATTGGCCCACACACAATAGTTTAATTATGTAAGTTCAAAAGTCCACAATAACATATTCAACATATTATATTATCGTAATGCCCCAGTAGTAAGTAGGCCTTTTGTGCGAGAGGTCGGAAATCCAGCAAGTACTAATGTGACTTTTTCAATTCATATGTGTTAAAGTTTACCTTGACCATTATTGACATCGGTGAAAGAAAACATCGTGAGGAAACCTGGACTAATAATTAATTTAAGTCTGAAATCGCAAATCCGTCTTGAGCAAGCGTGGTGATCAATGCTCGTGCCTTCTCTGTACGAGAAGAGGCCTTTGCCCTGCAGTAGAATCAGTAATGGGCTGATATAATTCTTGTTTATATTCAACATAATAAAGAATAAAAAGTAAACGCTTGAAGCCAAAAAAGACATACCAATTACATCCATTTCTCGAAAAGCATTAATATTTTTACGACTCATTTGGTATAATATGAAAATTACAAAGGAAAATAGCATCAAAAATACGCCTGAAGCTTTCATATTTTACGAAGAACACTTTGATTATCCATCTGAAAAATACGCGATTCAAAATACACGAGCAATCGCATTCGATAGACAGCTTTCAAATCGATATTTGTGATGTCCAATAAAATATCGATAAAAATAGAATTATTAAAAATTACATCTATAAATCAGTTTGTCATTTTTGATGATAGATTAAAGTGATTATTATAATTTTTGTAATAATTTTAAAGCTGATCCAATTAACTGATGGTACTGATGAATAATTTATATTTAATTGCTTTCGGATAATTTTAGATTGAAATTCAACCAACCCATCCATTTAATTAGTTGATGTAACTTGTATTAATAACAAATTATTAAATATAATATGTAGTTTTAATTACAGATCAATAACAAGTTTTTATCACAGAGGAAATCGTTTATATTTATTTACTTATCATACAAAAGAAGCTTAAAAAAACACACACATAACGTTGCAAAAACAACAATAACACACCTCACTTTCATACTCACTTGATGGCTTATATAACGATTGGTTCAATCAATCATTAGCCGTTCAATCAACCAGATGAAGCAATCAATATTATTATAATATTATGACTCAGGTTTTGACGGTAACATAACTTTCTAATAACTAAATGTTTATGGTTTGTACGTGTTATAACGGTGAGGTGTGTTAACGTAATGACTTTTACGTTGACAACATAATATCACGCCTATAATCTCCGAAGGGTTAGGCAGAGCTATACCTAGTGTGAGTGTACCCACTTTTCACCTGATAAGTCCCGATAGCCGGTAGTCTGGTAACTGGGCACAAATCCAGACTCCGAGGCTGTTACTAAGAAATTCCTGATGAAAAAAACCAATAACACGTTTGCTCGACCTGGGAATCGAACCCAACACCTTATGCTCAGCAGTCGAGCTTTGCGACTACTAGACCAACGAGGCAGTCATATGATTTCTATATTTAAAAAATATCTATTCTATTTTTGGAAGCAAAACAAAACACAGAAAAACAGAAAAAATATCTAAATAAGACGCAAATGTAGACTGCTTTTTTTCGACTAAACTTGTTTTCTAACATGAATTTTAATGACTTATTTTAATAAAGTAGCAAAATAATAAAATTATCGATAAACCTGTCCCCCTCACTAGTCCATGTGCGAACACACCGCGCCGCCTTTCCCACGGTACAAAGCGCATTCGCGCGACATTTTCACCTATTTTCACGGGAATGCCTAACAAAAAACCGCGCCTATTTTCATGAGAGCTACGTGTCGGTTGTGGTGCAATGCATTATGAGCGCTTAAAGAAATCGACACGCCATTTTTTTGCTGTTTCACTTCACTATTCTGTTGCGAAAATTCGCTCGTGTTTAATAGTAATTAGTGTGATTTTTATAGATTCGTGTGAGATAATTCTGATTGATATAAGTAATAAGAATTGAACATTGGCTTGTAAGGGGCCTTGATATATGAAACACTAGCTTCTGCCCGCAGCTTGGCCCACGTAAAAAGTAATTTGAACAGTACAGATAAACTACGATACTTGACATTCCCCTACATATTACTATTTCAATAATAATGAGTAATTAATGACGCCGCTAGTCAAGCAACAATGACACGCTGATTTGTTTTTGTTTCGAGAGCCGTCTCAGTACGCACACATGCGTTGTGAGTCTTGTAAATACTTTCAAACGTTTTGAATTGTGGAAGGGCGCGTCAAGTTATCGTAGTTTATCTCTAAAGTAAGTTGAACACCTAAGGGAACACATTATCAGGATAAAAGTATCCTATGTGTTAATTCAGAAAATGGTCTATATATATGTGCCAAATTTCATCCAAATCTGTTTACGCGTAATTGAGTAAGACGCAAACATTGAAAGTCAAAGTCTGAACTTTTCTTTGTTTGAAACGAGTTTGGAATAACATTAACATCACGCCTGTAATCCCCGAAGGGTTAGGCAGAGGTTTACCCATTAGTACACCCGCATTTCGCCAGTTATGTTTAAGTCCTATGTAATAGGGGGCGAGTCAGTCAGTTTGAAATGATATTTAACTAAACTATGTATAAATACACCCACGCGTGCGTTACGTGCAAAAATTAAAGTCTTTATTTTAACTCATTATTACTTAGTTTGATGAACAATTTGCGTTGTTAACAGCTATGTGACGTTTCTTTTTACATACCGTAATTTTTGTTTAACCACTGCCAAGCAATTTTTAGTTTTCAAACACAAGTGCTATAAAGCCTACTTTCCCTATTTACTTTATCTTTATTTAAAGACATTTACGAGCAAAACTTTAGCTATTGCCTAGCTTTATAAATGACTCCCAAAGCAAACATTTAATGTAAGAAACAGCGGAAACAAGTTTTTGATACATAAAGTATACCTAGATAGTATATCTAGATAATTTTGTTATCTAATTTTTGTAACAAAATTATCTAGGTGGCTTATTATTAACAAGAAATCTTCCGTTGATTATAAATTATGAATGGTCATCGTAATTTGAAACTAGTCGAGCTCGTATATTCTGTAACAACCTATTTCGATTTTAGATAAAGTGGATTTGAGGTGAGTTGTTCATATACATTAAGTAGGATAATGACTCACCTTAAATTCACTTCAACACAAATTTCCAGAATTACACTACCTACAGGTTACCTCACAATAACTTACGTACATTATTAATAAGTTCTGTGATAAAAACACTTAAAAAATTCAAAAAGTCAAGTACTTATGTCAGTTTTTGAGTCTATAACTTTAATTTATCATTATCGACATCAAACGACACCTACTGCTGGTCATAGGCTCCCCGTAAAGATAGCCACAAATGACTGACTGACTCTTATTATTTTCCGCTCATTCTCAAACACCAATCTTCCTCAGGCGGCTGGTCCTTCGGTACGCAGAAGTTCAAGGAGATGTCAGCGACCCGGTACGCCCGACAGACGTTCATCTACTCCGCTATCCCGTACCTCCGCGACAGGAACTTCGACGGTCTTGACGTGGACTGGGAGTACCCCAAGGGTGGAGAGGACAAGAAGAACTTCGTGCTGCTGCTGAAAGGTAAGAACTTATACTAAGTATCTCAAAACAAAGGAAGTACCAAATAGAACATAATTTTATGGCACTTTAACATAATTGTAGAAACTTACCGCCGAGTTGGGGAAGAATAACATTTTGATACATTGCAAGCAACGTAAATTACTAAGACGATAGTAAATTACTCGCATAGTAACGTTACCACACGTGGAATTTATTACAGAACAAGCTTATGTTCGCGACTTCGTCCTCGTGGTTTTTTTCATACGCGGTATATTACGACTTTGGTTACTGCTCAGCTCCCATGAGCCGCAGCGTGATGTTAGCCTATAATACACCTCATGCGTCTGGCTATCATATACAAAAAGATGTTTCTAATCCGACTCGTAGGTTCAGCGATTAAACAAACCAAAATATCTTAAGCTTTATTATTTGATTATTTTAAAATATTGTTTTAACACTCTTCTAAATACTTCCTTAGTCACTGGATAAAATGATCAAGCCATGTTATTCAGTGCAAATATATGTGTAAACTACACCTTACACATGACGATAATTCAATCCTTTCAAAAAAACAAAATGAAACCAGAAAACCGATACATCCAAACATTTTATTCCCCATTTTACTGTAACTGAAAGCCGTAGTTTTCCGGTATTTTACCGATGTACCGGCATTCATTTTAAATGTAATCTGACCGGGATTGCAATATCTGTGTCCGCGCTGTGGATCTTCTAAATATTGGCAAATATCGGACTGTGGTCGGTGCACTCAGGTGGCTGTTGTAGCCGCAGACCAAAGAAGGATTTAGAGGGGGCAACTTCGACGAACCTTCAAAAAAAGTTGTAAAACTATTTTATTTTTTTAGTTCTTGATGAATTTTTATTTAGTCTTAATTTATTTTATTACTTATGAATTTTAAGCACGTCTCCATTTTATTTAAGTCATATACGGGTGCCTTCCTCTTGAATCACTGAATCTATTGATGAAAACCGTATTAAAATTAGTTGTGTAGTTTTAAAGATGTAAGCATACAGACGGCGGGATGCGATTATATCGTTTCGTAGAGATAAAAGATTCAATTTGATTTGTAACTAAAACTAAATAATGCTTCTAAGATTAAACACAAAATTAAACACAAGGACCAGCAGTATCAAATGTCAGAATATTACAAACGAGGCGGTAACGTTACATGCATTAGTAATAAGTAAAATTAACAACTAAAGCCAACTACATAAAGTTGAATCTCCAAAGACTAAGGAAAATTAACTTGAAAACGGAAAGGTGTGATATCAATTAAGGTAAATATTTAACGTTGGTCCAACCCATTGCATCCCTTGTGGCATACATAAGAGATGACTTAGGTAAACGGGAAGGGTTGACTTGTTTGTGTAAAATATTCAAAGTAGAATCAATATTAGGTCATTGTATTTTACATGTAGCTCGATTGTTATTTTATAACTACATAGTAGGACTTCGTCCGCGTAATTGTCGATTGGCGATCTAATCTTGTTTCTCCATACAAATTTTGCCCTTCTTTTTCACCTCCTAAGGGATAGAATTTCGGGAAATCCTTTCTTATCGGATGCCTACGTCATACAGAGAACACACCCTCCAAGTTTCAGGTCTCTACGATCAGCGGTTTAGGCTGTTCGTCACTCAGTCAGTCTGTCATTCAGAACAAAGCATTTTACATGTATAGATTTCCATCCTTTATTCTTATAAAGAGTGGAAATATTCTTGACTCATCGATGCTTTCCGTTGATCGAACCATTTTGGAGTTATAATGGAGTTTTAAAAAAAAATCATCATCATTATAATTATTATCATCCAAACGACGTTTACTGCTGGACATAGGCCGCCCCTAAAGATAGCCACAATGACCGGTCCTGCTCTGCCTGCGGTTTCCCGCGACCCTTGCCAGGTCGTCATCGGTCTACTTCGTGGTCAATTAATGTAATTATTAACAATTCTTTTTAAAATAGTTTAAATCCTTCAACAAACAAAATAAGTACCGCAAATAATCTGATTACAAAGTTTGCCATCAAAATCATAAAAAAGCCGCGTCTATTTTCAGTCATAGGGCTGTGCGCTATCAAAATACAATTTATCGATATATCGATAGACCGTGTCGCTACCGCTGTTCGGCTGCACCTGTCGCCGGCAACGGCAGTGTAGTACAATAAAAATAGTTTATCGATACAATTTTTGGCGTTTTTATAACTGTTTTTTATAGTTATCTAGCGCCAATCTTAATTGGCTTTTATTAAAATGGAGGACATATTTTCGAGATATGTTTAATGTTTAGTTTTTAATAACAATTTTTCTGCAATACATTGCAGATTACTATTTAGAATATCCTATTCATAGTATTAGGTATTCCAAATTCAAACACTGGCATTTTTTGGAACGGCAATAAGTTTTAATAAATTGTAAACATGTTTATTTAGTCAACGCATAATGCATTTTTAATGTAAAATACCAAAAGATTTATTAAAAATGTATATCTAATCATCATTGTATAATACTCGATACCACACATTTAAAACTACCTAATTATACTAAAAACGGTATTCAAATACTAGAACTTTATTACTATGTCAATCAATTTACAAAACAAGGTCAAAAACATAATAAATTACAGACAAATCGATTGTTGTCATACTTTATATTAAAAAACTTAACTATTTTGTGATTTTATTCAAGGCAACGTAAAGCATTGACTTATCTATGACAAAAATAAACCTTCGACCGACGGACGACGCAGTCAATTATGCAAATGTAATAATATGAAATGCAGATATGAATTTTAGCTCTAAATGAGATATTGCTTTGTAGTTAAATGTTTAAGGCTTCTACTTAGATTGTAGTAAACAAAGATAACTGAAGTATTGATTATGTTTCACAATGCAATAAAAAGTTATTTTTCACGCCAAAAGAAAAGTCATTTCCCAGTAACAGTTTTGAGTAAAGTTAGTTACTTAGTCTGCCCAGTATGCATACTGTAACGGCCCTAAGATGAGTCTTTTTAAATTCCGTATAGATACAAGAATTTGGTGTTTTTGATAGTCGATAAATAATAATCAAATAAATCTGCAAATAAATAAAACTGGTTTCTTTTGAATATTTCATATTCAAAGTTTATGTTCTAGAAACACCGATGCAAGGTCATTTTATTTGACACAGAAAAATACCTACAAACTCAGCTTGATAACACGAAAACTAATAAATGTACAGCTGACTGTATCAGACAGAGTTAATTTATCAATGCTATAAAAAAATCCTTTATCTTAAATTATTATAAAGATTTAAAAAGCCAGTTTTTCAACACATTTTTAAGCTTAGGATCATCGACCACCAACCTCAAAAAAATAAAATTAATGTGTCTGTTAGTCACAATAACATCTTTTTTAAAAATAAAAATCGATATTTACACGATACTAACACGAAGATAATCATTTTATTTTTTATTTTGGAGACCTCATAGGGCATCAAAAAATTCGTCCGCGTCGCTGTCAATGGGGCAAGTGCCCAAAAGGCTAACAGCATTGCCACGTTGTATAGCAATGCTGATTCTTTGGCCTAAGAAAAGGCCAGCCCTCTGGTCATGTGAAGAGTCGACCAGTCGCTTCGCGATGTCCCGAAAAACAAGGTGTGCGCTCGGACCCCATGGCCCCAGTGTTTCAACCCCAAACGGCTCAAATACATAACTTCCAAGAAGGTTGTTATATTTGCGCCGCTTGAGGTTTTCGGCACCAGCAGCGGCCGCCCCAGCACAGCACGTCGTGCTAGGAAGGTGGGATGGCGCAAGGGTGTCGACACATGTTGCATCCCACACCAAAGGCCTACCCAACTTCCAAGGCATTATGGTCATCCCATCTGGTCTCTTCCCATCGTCGCGTGCCAAGCCAATTGGTTCTAGAACAGCTGGCACTCCGGCGGAAGCAAGAGCACGACGGATTATGTCGTTAATGCTGGCGTGCCGTGCTATCCGGCCTGCGCTTTTACAACATGATAGGCCATGGTGTCCGAGGCAGTCGACTGCTTCACCGCACTGACAGCGATGCGGAGCCCCACAAGGAGCGCCCAGACGTAAGCATGTAGCGAGCCGAAATGTAGTGTCATCCAGCATAGTGCCTATGTTGGATGACGGGAGTGCCTGAAGCCAAAGACCCGACTCCCACTCACCCACAGCCAGCAGGCGGGCGCGCTCGGCAGAATTGGTGGACGTATTAATAAGGTTGTTCCGTACCAACCTGCAAAGCGGCTCGTCCCACTGTCTCTGGGAAGATGGGATCACGGGCCGATCTGTATCCGGGCAAGCTACTTTCCAGGCGTTCACTGCTTCGGTCAAGCACGGCACCTCAAAGTTAACCAGTGACGAGGATAAGATTTTACTGGTTAACTGTTCAGTGCTGTGGACAGAAGACAAGAATGCCGGTAAGCTAACACTAGAAATTTTGCGGATGCCGAGGCCACCAAAACGAATTGGTAGAGTGGCTTGTAGCCACGCTCGGTCATCCAAGGCCACATTCAGTACTGACGTTAAGGTGTTTCTAATAACTTTGTCAATTTTGTCCAAGAGGTGTGGCTGCTTCCACAAAGGTGAAGACCGGAGATAATACATAAAATTTGGGCCAAAACAACAATATTTCATGAGGGTAAAAGCGGAATGTAGATTAATTTTGGAAAGCCGATCCGAAATATCATTAAAATGACTAATTTTTTCGTCAATAAAAGGTAAAAAACTATCTTCCAAAATTGGGGACCCTAGGAGGTGCAATGAACTTTTTTCTAAAATTTTAATTTGTGGGGCTATTGCATTAAATTTTTCTATTGTCGGTAGTCTGTCGGTAGTGTCAGAGAGGTAAATTTCGCATTTTGAAGGGTTAAGGTCCAGGCCAATCGATTTAAATTCCTGTTTTAGTCGTTGTAAATCTTCCAAAACGGTGTCCATATCACCTCCTAAAGTCCCATCATCCAAATACCATACGTTAAATTTGGAATTTAGTCTTTGTATAATGGGATGTATTGCTAAACTGAAAATGGCAATGCTGTTAGCCTTTTGGGCACTTGCCCCATTGACAGCGACGCGGACGAATTTTTTGATGCCCTATGAGGTCTCCTTTCTGCCTTTTTTTTTTATAAATTGTACATATTTTACATTTACTTTAAGGTTTTATGTTTAAGTGCTTTAATTAAATATTTTTTATTTTTGCCTTTCTGTTTGTTGCGGCTTATCTTCGAAACGGCTGGATCGATTTTGACGGGCAGAGTGACGTTATAAGGAGTCAGACCGGTACAGGTAATTGTGGTTATCTTTAGGGGAGGCCTATGTTCAGCAGTGGACGTCGTTCGGATGATAATTATGATGATGATGATGATAATGATAAGGAGTAACTACTTTTATATCAGAAAAATAGGGTTCCGCGCAAAAAAATGAACCTTCCGACACCAATTATCGATATAATCCTTCATCATCTTCCCATCCCTAAAATCCTTTGTAACATCAAAACTCGCGGCACGTTTCGTCACGGCTCTGTCACGACAACACTTTAGTCGTGTCTTAGCCATAACGAACAGCTTAGAACTAAATTATCAGCCTTTCGTAATACTGAAGATGAAACAAAAGAAGACTTTAGTTTCGAACACAAATTAGGGTAAATTGTTGAAAGATCACGAAGATTTTGATTCTTGAAACAAGTTGTTACTGTTTCAACCGAATGGGTAATGACAATGTCGTTTGCAAATTGAGGTATTCCTTTTGCCTAATTGTAGACTTCTAGTCCAAAGAGTATTTGTATCGCTTGGAGGGTATGCTCATAATGTAAACAATATAACATCAAGCCTATAATTCCCGAAGAGTTAGGCAGAGGTGTACCTCGTACACCCACATTTCGTCACGTTTCGTTTTCTGCGTCGCTTGCCTAGTGGTCGCAAAATGCGACTGCTAAGCATGAGGTCTTAGGCCGTTTGTCCACCGCCGCCGTCACCAGAACGTCAACGAAAACGAGATGACGGCGCCGAAGTACTGATACATAGACTACTATAGCCGCGTGTCCACCGCAAGTCCGTCACCCGAGCACCGTCATCCCGGCCGCCGAGTTTCGAGTAGATCGGCGTGACCTGTGCCGGCAACGGCAATACAAAACACGACTGAGCCACCGATATATCGGCGCGGTGGACAAACGATCGCCGTCACGTCATCTTAAACTCAGCCCGAAATAATCTCGTCCTCGGTGACGGTCCGGTGACGGCGGCGGTGGACAAACGGCCTTAGGGTTGATTCAAATGTCGGGCAAAGTGTTATTGGGTTTTTCCATCAGGGATTTCTTAGTAGCTGCCTCGAAGTTTGGATTTGTGCCCGGTTGATGGCGATAGGCTCGCCCCCTATTACATGGGACTTCAACATGACTGGCGAAATGTGGGTGTGGGTGGGTATGCTCATGCTATGCTGTAGTGGAACAATAATAGGGTGGTTTTATTATTATGGTCAATATTGTTCCTTTTTGTGTGACTAAAACCAAAATCGAATCGAATCGTAATAGAGGCGTTATGCAAAGTACAGTCAGCAACAAAAGTCGATTAACATTTCAAATTATTAAATCCTTAATAATGAGCAGGATAATAAAGGAAACACGAAATGAATATACAATTAAAAAAGAATAAACCCTTAGCTATTGCCTGAAATACTGAGAAGTAGTGCATTGTGTTTTTAGTCGCTATATAAGGATATAATAAAGTAGCATTGCTAATCGACTTTTATTGTTGACTGTACATCGCATCCAAGTTTAATCCTATATACAAATATTGTAAAACATTTATTTTAAAAGCGTAAGTCAAGAGTTTCTTGACTATTCTTCTCCATACGAAACTACCTTTTGGAAGGGGCAGCTTGATTCAATTCTTTTTCTATGACGTTCTAAAATACCTTTGAATGGTCTTATTGAAATAAATTATTTGACTTGACTTTGGCAATAACTACCAAAAATTGACGCTACTGACGTACAGTCAGCTACAAAAGTCGATTAACATTTGTGATTTTTAAATCCTAATTATTAAGTACAATATTAAAAATAAAACTCAATGAACATAAAATTAAGATGTAATAAACCCTAAGCTATTACCTGAAATTCAGAAAACCAGTAAATTATGTGTTTAGTGTCTGTTTAAATGATATAAAAAAGCAACGTTGTTAATCGACTTTTGTAGCTGACTGTACATAATATCATTTGCAGCCAAATACTACAACTATCCAAACATTCACATATTATCGTCATTACCTCCATTCTAATCTACAGACCCTTGTTTGTATCACCTCATTACACTAAAACAAAGCTAAACATCAGCTATGTAGATTGTTGTATGAAACCCGTAACTAAGTAAGTCTCAAGTTTAGTACTTTAATTACGAGGTGCGGAAGAACTCACTCCGATCTACGTCATTAGGGGACTAGTGTTATGGACATGAGCGGAGCGATTTTTATAGTTAACTAGCTTTTGCCCGCGACTTCGTCCGCGTATATGTCGGTTATCGCGGACGCAGACGAAGTCGAAGTCGAAGTCAAAGTCGAATAAAAAGTAGCCTATGTCCTTTGTTGGGGTTCACACTTACCCTGTACCAAATTTCACACAAATCGGTTCAGTAGTTTAGGCGTGAAGAAAAGACAGACAGACAGACAGAAAGACAGACAGACAGAAAGACAGACAGACAGACAGACAGAGTTACTTTCGCATTTATAATATTAGTTAGGATTAAAACGGTATTACACCAATGAGAGAAGATGAGAGGATGTAGTGACAAAGATAGAAAAGGGTATGCTTAGATGGTTCGGTCATGTTGAGAGGATGGGTGAAAGGCGATTAACAAAAGGTATTTATATGGCAGAGGTGAGTGGCAATACAGGGAGGCGTCGCCCTAGGAAGACATACACTGACCTTATTGGTGAGGTTTTTCAGAAAGGTCAGGCGCGGAGTACTCGTAACCGGCGTGCTTGTATGACGAGATGTATGAACGTAGATGAGGCGAAAGGAGTATGTAAGGATCGTAGCAGGTGGCGTTCTGTGGTTTCTGCCTACCTCCATGGGAAAAAGGCGTGAGTTTATGTATGTATGTATGTACACCAATTACAATTATTAACATGAAAATAGAAAACAAAACAAAAGTAAAACATCCAGTTGACAACATTCAGTGTTTTAAATTAAATTAAAAATTAATTTAAAAACTAATATTATCTTCTTCTTTTCGAGTATAATATGATTTAAGGCAATGCATTTTTGTTTCCTATACTTTTTAGGCCCAGTAGGTAGCCACGTTAGCGTACAGTAGCATTGTTAACGTCCTCTAAAGTACAGGTCTGATATTGTTTTATTAATTGCTAACTAAGAATCGCTTTTAAAAGTTACGACATACCATTTTAACGTAATAAAACAAACGAAATTATTATACTTAATTGATTATCAACTTTATTATTATTTTTATTAATAGCAATTGTATTTCTTTATTCGTGGTATTATTAGTAAAATTAATCAATAGGTAATGCAATTAATATATTTCAGTTATTTTTTTTCCAATTGGCTTATCAATTTAAATCCTAACTAATATTATAAATGCGAAAGTAACTCTGTCTGTCTGTCTGTCTGTCTGTCTGTCTGTCTTTTCACGCCTAAACTACTGAGCCGATTTGTGTGAAATTTGGTACAGGGTAAGTGTGAACCCCAACAAAGGACATAGGCTACTTTTTATTCGACTTCGACTTCGTCTACGTCCGCGATAACCGACATATACGCGGGCGAAGTCGCGGGCAAAAGCTAGTGCAATATAAAACTGGAATAACTCCTTTTAGAATACAGAAAACAGAAAAATATACTTTACCGATTAGATAAATGGGTAACCAAGATTCCGACACACACTATGGCTCATTAACAAGAAACATTAGGGGGTCTTAATTACACCCCCAATGACAAATAGTTAGGGTAACTTTCAGTTGCTAATGTTTTGCGTTGCCTTACTCAATGAGGTTAGAACTAGGCCGTTAGTTTAATTAAATTAAAATGTGAAGATGGATTGTTTAATTTTCTGTTTTCTACGTGGAAGAATGGCAAGGTACTTAAAAATAATTAAGAAATTATGCTAAGAGGTTCGGTAGAACTTCTGAACATCTGAACTATATAAAAAAACGTTGCCCCACACTGGGAATTTCTTCTCTATCGTGGGTGCGTTTAAAAACATATAAACACACATACACAAACACTTCCAGACCCGAAACAATATTATCTGTAGGCTTTACAAATATTTGATAAATATTATAAAAATCCGTCTATTTTAAGTCTTAGAAGCTACCTTTGCAACCATTAGATCCGCTTGGGGAATTATGATGGCATGACATTCAATACTTAATTCCTTAAGTTACACTAAGGTCCACGTAAGCGAAGCTGCGGGCACAGCATAGTCTCTCATATGTCTTAAGATAATATATTTAACTTCCGAGTGAACGATGTCGAGGGCAGAAGCTATTACGAATATAAAAACATCAAACATTCTTAGGTCAAATAATTTAATATCTACCCGATGATTATATAAAATAAAAGGTTGTTGTATAAATAGTAACTTAATTATCACAATATGGTTATTCATATTGACATTGAATTTTGGTTGTCACTGTGTAGATAAAAGATATATGTTTTATCTTTTTGCAATAGGTACAAGCTACCTACTGAAACAGTAAGAAGTAGGTAAGGACAATATAAGGATAAATTGACGTTGATTTTTTATGCTAAGTTAGCCATAAAATTAATTAGAACAAGTTTTAAAAAGCTTCTTAGTTTTAAGACTTTTGATCACTCAAACCTTTATAATTACAGCATAAAACACGAAATAAAATCTCCATTATAACCATAGCAACGTGAAATTCGAAATACAAAAATGCCTTTGATGACGTAAGCGAGCAGCGGCCATTTTGGAAACTCCCACGGGAACATAAAAAAACAGGCGGTCAACCGGCCAACTTTTAGCGCAAACAAAGTCGCGGGGCATTCTCTAGTTTATAACTCTGTTTGCATAAATTAAACCATAACTCTTTGCCTTTTATAAAACCATATAATTAAGTTATCATCATGCCTTCATTTTTCTTTTATTAATCATAGTTTTGTTCACTTATTAATTGCTTTAGCAAAATGCGCACGAATTTTTTGCGGTTTGTCGAATAATAATTTATTGACTATAATATTTTTTAGAAAATAAAAACACGTGTATCTGTATGGTCACTTTCAAGCCAAGGTCAAATAACACGAGACACAGTTCATCCTGCAATGAAATGGTAAAAAATAAAAACCAAAATGTTTAGTAATAATTTATTGACTTTAATATTTTTTAGAAAATAAATACAAGTGCTTTTGTGTTGTCACTTTCAAGGCAAGGTCAAATAACACGAGACACGGGTCATCCTGCAATAAAATGGTAAAAAAAGAAAACCAAAATAAATTTTAATATTTTTTAGAAAATAAATACACGTGCTTTTGTATAGTCACTTTCAAGGCAATGTCAAATAACACGAGACACAGTTCATCCTGCAATGAAATGGTAAAAAATAAAAACCAAAATGTTTAGTAATAATTTATTGACTTTAATATTTTTTAGAAAATAAATACAAGTGCTTTTGTGTTGTCACTTTCAAGGCAAGGTCAAATAACACGAGACACGGGTCATCCTGCAATAAAATGGTAAAAAAAGAAAACCAAAATAAATTTTAATATTTTTTAGAAAATAAATACACGTGCTTTTGTATAGTCACTTTCAAGGCAATGTCAAATAACACGAGACGCGGTTCCTTCTGCAATAAAATGGTAAAAAATGAAAACAAAAATAATTTATTGACTTTAATATTTTTTAATAAATAAATAGGTACACGTGCTTTTGTGTAGTCACTTTCTAGGCAAGGTCGAATAACACGAGACACGGGTCATCCTGCAATGAAAAAGTAAAAAATAAAAACAAAATAATTTATTATTGACTTTAATATTTTTTTGAAAATAAAGACACGTGCTTTTGTGTAGTCACTTTCAAGGCAAGGGCAAATAACACGAGACAGGTCATTCGGCAATAAAACGGTCAAAAGAAAAACCATCTTTTATGACTCTAAAAAATAACGCTTTCGTGAGAACAAAATGATGCTATCACTATAAATAAACACTGAGAACCAGCTCTCTACCTTAAAAAAAGACTTCAAACTTCTGATCAACGGTCACAAAAACTAAAACATTGTTTACTAATTTTAGTCTAACAGTCTAACCTTATACACAACAACTAATTAGAAAAGTTTAAATTTATTTTTATACTCAATGATTCACATCAACAAACTTTATTACTACAATCTAAACTAATATTGTAAAACTGAAGAGTTTGTTCAAACGCGTTTATCTCAGAAACTACTGGTCCAATTTAATAAAATAATTTTACGTTTGAAAGCCCTTTTATTGAGGAAGGTTTAAGGCTATATAACATAACGCTACGACCCATGGGTGCGCAGCAGTAACCAATGACGTAACTTAACGCGTGTGATATCGCGGGGTATTCGTAAATAGCACAAACGATTTAATCTAAATTCAATCATGTAGTAAAGCCTAATAGGTTTCAAAATCAATTCCTGATTTATCTAAATCCCATTTTAGTTTTTATTTAGTTCTTTATCCCAACTTTAGTCATAATAAATCGTCTACACTAATACGTATTTACTATATAAAGAAGTCTGACTCATAAAGCTGCATCCTCACCTCGACATTTAGTTAAGGTCAAATTTTAGTGTCGTTTTCTATGTAAATGATATCATTATGTGTTCCTTGTTTTAGTCTTTGACGCCGCAGATTGTGTTTTTTTAGTTTCTGTTCAAAGTTTCTAGTTAAAGTTCAAAGGTTCAGTTTAATTTTTCGTCGTTTCTGTTATATTTTTTCTTCTTTATTCAGTTTTTTTTTCATTGCTTTGTTTGTATTTTAAATTAGATAGTTCTTAGAGATTATATTTTTAGTCTAGCAATAGGAAGAACCAAAAATTGAAAACTTCCAAGTAATAATAAGGCAGGAGACATAGACCCCAGCGTTTCAATACTTTGGTCCCGACTCAGGCCCAACGCCACTCGTTCAACTTGTGAATTCTTCTTTATTGTGTGGGCAGTAAGGTCTTACGACCCCACACACCCTAATGTCAGAGTTTCTAAACCGCCTCAAGGGCCTCTGACATGGTTTGAGTGGTGGCATAGGCTGGTATAAGTCCACCTGCTGCTGGCTGGTTAAGTTTATCTTGGACATCACTGACATCGGTGAATGAAAAACATACCTAGTAAGGAACTTGTGAATTGAAAGTATTCATAATATTGCATAGTGTTAAATGTCTCACCACTATAACGGCATGCCAAATTAACTAACAATTACTTTTTTTTAATGCTGTTTGATTTCTGCTTCTAAGTAGGCTAATATTTTCATTCTTCAGTCCAATTAAGGAATGTAAAGCCTTGTAGACAAGCCAATAAAGGTGTGTGATCAAACGTAGCTCGTCGACACACTGAACAATTGCGCAGACTTCAATCAGGAGCACGCTCAAACATTGACGGAGTATGGAGCGTGGGCACAGTGATAGAGGGTCGATATACTTATTAGAAAGGCTATATATTTTTAAGGCTATTATTTCAAAAGCAGAGAAGTAGCAGGTTATATTCTCCAACTTTTATTTTTGTTGTAGCTTATTTTGGTCAAGTTGCGATTAATTTTTCGAATCCCTAGATCTTGAAGTAAGCCTGGAATTCCTAAAGAAAAAGCATTTTTTAGGACTCGAACAGGTTGACATGTAATCAAGGTTATTCAACAGAAAACTAATTCTACTAATTAAATTAAAATAGTCCAAAATCTAGTCGCAGTCTTATTTCAGCGATAATCACAAATTGAGACTAGGATTAAATTGCAATCGTTCCTATTGGCGTTAGTAAAATTGGCCCCTTTAAGCTTCTTCTCTTTTTTAAATTTCTTCAGAAAGTAAGCATTTTACCATTGAACATATTTTTCTGTTCCTTCATTTTGTTTGACTGTTTACATTTAACTTAATTAATTAACTGTTTATATATATTTTTTTACACTTAAACAAAAAACCTTAAAGTAAATGTAAAATATGTACAATTTATAAAAAAATAAAAAGCTTTCTTACAAAAAAAGATAACCGCCTTCAAAAACTACAAAATAAAAATAACTTTAGTTTTGGAAGTCGGCGGCTTTGGTTTTGTTTTTTGTTATGTAGGTAAGTATAGCCACCGACTTCCAAAGTTATTAAGTTATTTTTATTTTGTAGTTTTTGAAGGCGGTTATCTTTTTTTGTAAGAAAGCTTTTTATTTTTCACTTTATAGTGCTTGTGTATTAATGTTTGAAATCCTTACAAAAAGCCCTTTCAAACAATACCTCACACGATATATTTAATTTTGGAAACTGGTAGGAGGGGGGTTGACGTACCCCCCCCTTTTCCTTCAGTCAGTCATCGACTACACGTATAAACAAAGCAATTTCACTTGTTACGATATTGCTGCTATGATTCTGTGAGGAGTTCCATTCCATATCTCCGAAGTTCATCATCAGATATTGAAATAGTGACAATGGGACCACACGGGAAGCACCAGCTTTCAAATAAAAAAAGAATCATGAAAATCAGTTCACCCAGTCGCAAGTTAGGAGCTAACAAACATAAAAAAAAAAAATACAGACGAATTGATAACCTCCTCCTTTTTTTGAAGTCGGTTAAAAAGGCAGAAAGGAGACCTCATAGGGCATCAAAAAATTCGTCCGCGTCGCTGACAATGGGGCAAGTGCCCAAAAGGCTGACAGCATTGCCACGTTGTATAGCAATGCTGATTCTTTGGCCTAAGAAAAGACCAGCGCTCTGGTCATGTGAAGAGTCGACCAGTCGCTTCGCGATGTCCCGAAAAACAAGGTGAGCGCTCGGACCCCATGGCCCCAGTGTTTCAACCCCAAACGGCTCAAATACATAACTTCCAAGAAGGTAATTATATTTGTGCCGCTTGAGGTTTTCGGCACCAGCAGCGGCCGCCCCAGCACAGCACGTCGTGCTAGGAAGGTGGGATGGCGCAAGGGTGTCTGTTATTATCTACTTCTTAAATTAGATTTAAAAACATCCATCTATTTCTTAGAAAACTTCAACGATATCTGACGACCCTGCATACATATCTCTTTTATTAACTATACATAATACATAAATAAATAAAGTTTCTTCGCTCACAAGCCCACTGCACCCTTAGCTTTTACATTGATTACTATGTGGAATTACTCGCAAGTGAACACGGAGAGATTGGGAGCCCGATGTCAGGTCAATTTCACGCAGTTTTCAGTTCTTTAGACATGTTTTAAGGGGGAAAATGTTCCATGTGAACATTTTAGCTTTTAAACAGGGAAGAATTTTTTAAATTGGACACACATAAACGTATTTTTTGTATAAGTAATGTCTTTTTATGGAAATCATGAGAATCAATCTTGCAGTTAGGATAGCTGTAGGTCATAGAATATAATTGGATTTAGTGCCGCCAGAACGAACCAAACCACATCAAAATTTCTATGTAGGTACGGTCTGTACCGCGTGTTCACAGCAATTCAAACCTTAGCATGCTACTGCACTCATGACCGTTTACTGTACCATTTACCTAGGTATACGTATTTTGGTCTAAGTGTTCCCCTTTTGTGGAAATCAATCTTGCAGTTGGTTCAATATTATAATTCAAATCAACCGAATCTGTAACCGTTTCAAATGACAAGAGTATTCTAAATTTGAATTCAAGAAAAAGTCGTTACAACCAAATCCGAACCTTGTTTATAATTACGTAATAATTATTCCAGAATACGTTAATGATAAACTCTCTTTGTTTATAATCGTAAATCCAATTAACGCTCAACCAACAGCAACAGAATAATTACGTATTAAGTAAGAGGCTTCCCAAGAAAAACACGAGGAAGTTCCGTACGGAAACGGTGCTATATGAGGAAATCGGGTTACTTCTGTATGTATGTAACATTTAAATATGCCTGTGTGTGATGTAATACTGGTTGTAATTTTTTAAATACTGATGGCAGATTTTTTTGTTCAAGAATTAAATGTCTACTTTCATACATAACAGAATTGGCTTTCCCCAAACAAATTATGGTCGTCTTTGTGGAAAAGTTGTAATTACACGACTGCCCCAAAAAAAGGAGTGTTATGTGTTCAGGGTTAATGTATGTATGTATGTATGTATGTATGTATGTATGTATGTATGTGAGTTTCTTTATTCCACCATAACTTTTGAACGCCTGAACCGATTTAGATGTATGGGGTATCGTTACAATCCTTGCATCGTTCCGAGTAACATAGGCTAGTAAAAAATAAAAAGAAACCAAATAAATAAATTAAATTAATTAAATAAGTAAATTAATACCAGCCTCAATTTATTTTTTTAATGAATCTTGTCGTGTCTATGTTTATCGTCTAGAACTTGACAAGTAGATTTAAAAAATATATAACACTGTAAATAAAAAACGTCTTAAAAAAAACTGTCGAGTAAACAAAGTACAAATATGTGCAATTTTTGCAGTCGTGTTTTTTAATTTTTTAATTATAGTAGCTTGTTTGAATTAAACGCTCAAATAAATGATTGCTTTTAATATTGTCAATTGTTGAGTATAGTTTGGCTTACACTAGGTTTTAGAACGAAAAATAATGAAAAAAAAAATAGCTACTGTAATGTCCCACTGCTGGGCGAAGGCCTCCCCCGAATCCTTCCAGGTATTCCTTTACCTAAAAAAGGGTCCCACGGTGCGCATGCCACACCTGTAATCACCGAAGGGTTATTTCGCTAGTTATGTTCAAGTTCCATGTAATAGGGGCGAGCCTATTGCCATCAACCGGGCACAAATTCAGGCTCCGAGGCTGCTACTAAGAAATATCTGATGGAAAACCCAATAACACTTTGCCCGATTCGGGAATCGAACCCAAGACCTCATGCTCAGCAGTCGCGCTTTGCAGCAACACAAGATAGTCCAGTCAGTTGTTATTTCATATCTCCAGTATTTCTTAATCGAAATTGATGTTTTTTATATTTTCATCTAAAATGTTTAACTAATAGCCTTAACCTATGAATTGTTTATTATATCTTGTTACAATGAACAAAAATGATGATTGATTGACTACAATCGCGTGCAGGCGCCGAACAAAAACTTGACTAAAAACTGGCATAGCGTGGCTAAACTGTACTCTTGTGCAACCGTCCTAATAGCCATAAGTGCGTTTAATTTTCGTAACGCCACGCCATTTTACTTGCAGGGCCTAAAAGAAATAGCCAATTACAAAATCGTAACCATTTCGTTTGGTTCAGTGATTCGAAGCGTAGCTGAACATTAGTGGTCAGATTCTTGATTGTTTTAGTGGAATAAGGACCAGAGTATAAAGTTCGTGGTCCTTAATCCCCCCTTAATCCTAAAAATGGATATTCTTCTTTTTATACATAAACATAACATCACGCCTGCAATCCCCGAGGGGTTACGCAGAGGTGTATCCATTACTGTACACCCACAATTTGCCCAATCTTTAAGTCCCATGTAATAGGGGGCGATCCTATTGCCATCAACCGTGCACAAATCCAGACTCCAAGGCTGCTATTGAGAAATTCCTGATGGAACAATCCAATAACACTTTGCTCGACCTAGGAATTTAACCCAGGATCTCATGCTCAGCAATCGCGCTTTGCGACCACTAGACCAAAGGCAGTCAGTTCTTTTTGTATTGATGATATTATCTTATAATTTGGGCCCAATAGGTCGCCACGTTTACTGCCGCGTCAGAGGGGTTGCATAGGTCATCAAGGGTGCAGGTGTACGGGCATTTGGGACACTTCAGCATAATATGAGACATAGTCTAACCAGGAGTTTCGCAATTGCACTGGGTTTTGGATGGGTCTATGATGCCCCATTCGCGAATTTACAGCAACCTACTTGGGTTCGCAGTCGGTAAAAACCACTCATTTTGATTTTCTCGTGAATTAAATCGGTCGTGAAGATACTATCATAACCTCATAGGTAATACTTTACGTCGTAATTCACAACATTCGAATCAAACCGCAAGTTTAACGAATATGACCTTAAGGCTTTTGACCTTAGAGTTAAAAATATAATTTCACGATATTGCCTGGTCATATCGGACATGCCATAACAACATGTATGACCTCTTAGTTCCGGTTTTATGTACTTAGACAAGTATGTACCTCCATTTATTGAAGTCGATAAGTTATTTCCGATTTTTTTTTTATTCAACTACTAGCTTGCCTGCGATTTTGTCTGTGTAATTTTCGGTTATCTGAGGAGCTTTATTTTTATGCGTGCCCTTACCTATTCTTTTTCTAAAACAACTGAAGTGTCAGTTCTTGGTAAAATAACAGCTTTTTATTGTTTACACGGTACATGGTCTTTAAAATTTTTGTCTTTCTTTCTGTCTGTTCCCACTAATCTTCGAAACAACTGAACCGATTTTGAGAAGACTATCATAGACCAATAGCTGTCAAGGAGAAACTGAGACTACTTTTATTTTAGAAAAAAATTAAGGTTCATCATCTACCTAGCCTTTTCCCAACTATGTTGGGGTCGGCTTCCAGTCTAATCGGATGCAGCTGAATACCAGTATTTTACATGGAGTGACTGCCTAGCTAACATCCAGAACCCTGTAGATGGGTAATACGATACCCCTTGGTAAAACTGGTTGTCAGACTTTTCGAACTTCTGAAAGATCTATGTATGACAGCCGGGACCAACGGCTTATGAAAAAAACCTTAGGTACCTTTCGTCCGCCACTTTGTCTGCATCCGCGATAAACGACATTCAAACGACCATAAGCCATATCTAGTAAATACATACATACATAAACTCACGCCTTTTTCCCATGGGGGTAGGCAGGAACCACAGAATGCCACCTGCTACGATCCTTACATACTCCTTTTGCCTCATCTACGTTCATACATCTTTATGGCGATAAAAGTACGCAGGTTACGAGTACTCCGCACCTGACCTTTCTGAAGAACCTCACCAATAAGGTCAGTGTAGGTCTTCCTAGGGCGACGCCTCCCTGCGTTGCCACTCACCTCTGCCATGTAGATACCTTTTGTTAATCGTCTTTCACTCATCCTCTCAACATGACCGAACCATCTAGTAGTAAATACGTATCTAGTAAATATACAATTAATATCATCATTGAGCACTGTGTCATCACGACAATATGTGCTACGCTAAGCTATTCTTATTACGTACTAAAGTGTACCAACATGCCTAATATTTAGTTTCCTTATGCCAACTGTAGGTCCACAAAGTTCATGACATGACTACTAGGGGCCACAAAATGTGGGCCACGGTCGACGCAGTGTGAATTGTAGATGTGAAAAAAAAAAATTAATCAATTGCGACACAGCCACTTATCATGTTTCTGCTGACCCCACTGGTATGGCATTTATGTAATTTTCTCTTTTTTTGTTGACGGTTTATGTGCGATGTTATGGTTTTTAATTTACTGTTGTTGTTGTGAGGTGAGCAGAAGGTTAAGTTCAATAAATATATATTTGTTTTAAAATATATTTGAGTGGACTGCCACTTTAGTCTGGTGGTCGCAAAGCGCGACTAGTGTGCATGAGGTGCAAAAAAAAATCGTAAAAACAGCAAATATAGTCCCTATATTAAACTAGCAAAGACATATCGTATAAGAAGGGTTTCCCTTCCTGGCAAATAAATAAATACAATTATTCACAATTCCGAAAAAATATCATCTTACCACTTTATTTATTGGTAACATAAATTATTGTGTAAAGTAATATTGGTGAGGACACCAATATCACTAAGTGAAATAGGAATTTGATATATTGTTTGGTGATTTTGGAGATTGCTAGAAAGACTGCGTGTTTCAAATGAATTGGTCCTTTTATACGGAGTTTGTTATAAAATTATTTTTGGTCCTTATATTCGGAATCGATAGAAAAGAAAAAGGCCATACAAATACTTGTCTATACGTGAATTGAACCCGCAAATCGATCGGCTACTGCGCCAAGAGCCGTTAAACATTATTTACGTTCTTAACAATCAACACTTTATAATGCATACATTTTCTTGGCTCCTCTCTGTCGTTGTCGATAAAAATCTAATCTTTAAAATATCAAGTTATGATTCATACATGACCTAGTAAAATTTAACTACCAAACTTGAGCAGCAGATTTCTGGTAACCCTACCCTGAAGGGTAGGGTTACCAGAAATCCGAATACAGATGGACATTCAGGTTATGGGATGAGTAACGTGTCCCGTCCGCCAAATTAGTCGCTGTCCGACCTGTCCGATTTTTGTTAGTCATTTTACATTTAATTCATTAGAAGTTGAGACGATTTTATGATAATGGATCGAAAAAAGCATTTAAAATACTGTTTCTTTTTAAAACCCAGACATAAAATCCGGCTTTTTTACACAATTTTACTCAAAAGTCCGGCTTAACTTGGCTTTCCAGATTTAGGATGTTGCAGCCCTAATTCCGGAGATAAAAATTTAGTGCCAAAATAAAGTGAAATATGAATTCGAAAGACACAAGTACCAAGCGATAGTGTTATTGTTACTGTGGCACAAAGCCAGTCTGCATATAGATTCTATATTCAAATGAGATTTAAAACAGTTATATACCTACATTGTTGGCATGTTCTAGGATTCCAAATTTGAATTAATGTGTGAACTTTTTGGAAGTCCTATTTTTTTAAATCTGTTTTTGGAAATTAGAAGTAATTCGTTATTTGAAAACTGGACTACGTACTTATGTTGTTTGACGTTTGTGGGTTGCAATATTATATTATTGACAATTTTATTATGTGCTAAAATGAAAGCGATTAAAATCGTCTAAACAAATCTAGGCGATTTTACAAAATATCATGCACATTTTAAAGAACGTAAAAAATCTTTAATTATTGCTCAAAACAACTACAAAATTATTGGTAATCAAACCTTCAAAAGACCAGTCAATAGTCAAACTACAAGTGCAAAATGAATAAAAACGGGAGCCCTGTTCACACTCACAGGACTATGAATCCTGCTCACCCCTCAAGCCGTGTGTAAATCAGACAGAACAGAATCGAGGCTAACAAGTTCATCGGACGTTCACTGTGAATCCTTTCACAATCATGGTCTACAAAGCCTTCGTGCGATATTGTCAAACTATTTTGTATGTTACCTTAAATGCAAAATGTCTAGACTTGGGTTTAGTGATTCATTTGAAGTTCTCGACTGGTTGGTTAGTATTTATAGATATACTAGCTATCGCCCGCGGCTTCGCTCGCAAATTAAGTTTAAAATTCGATCATAATTCCAAAGACTTGTGGCGCCATCTATCATCATAAGAACGTTATAGTGATTTCTCTCGGGAACAGTACTTTTTAGTGGTTTAGGCGTGGAAAGGTAAAAAACAAACTTACTTTCGCTTTTATAATAGCTATTAAGTTAGGAAGTTAGGATATCTCTTTAAGTATGACTAATTTCTAAGTTAATATATTATCCCACTGAAACCGTACATTTTTATAAGTAAGTGGAACTGCCCGAAAGGCCTTTTTCTTTTAAATTACCGTTTTTCACCACACTATGATACTATAGTCACTATCTTCTATATTGATTACATTTGGTCGAAAATCACATTTTCGACCAAATAACCCTTACATAAGGTTCAAAATGAGATTTTCGACCAAATGTCCCTTGCGTTATTTCATATTTCCAGTATCGATATATTGATTTGATTATTTGTTTGTTCAAACCCGCCAGTCTCTGAAACTACCAGTCGGATTGGATTTTCAGCCAGATTCATGACGAATAAAGGCTTTATAACATCACGTTACAACCTACAAAAGCGGAGCAGTAATCAAAGTCATAACTGAACGCGGGTAAATCCGCGGGGTTTAGCTAGTAGGGTATAAGTAAGAGGAATCATTCACGATTATTTCATTGAAAACATTCCACAGTCAAAAACAATTGAATCTCGTACTTTCAATAAAACAATAAGCAATCGACACGTAGTTAATAGACAAAGTATGTACCAACTTTAACAGGTACAGTAGCGTTCATAAGTATAGTAGCAATCTACAAAGCAAATCGATTAACACTTTGCTTAAACTTACGACGTCGTGTGCGAATTTTAAGGTGTACGTAGGTACTGTGTTATTACGTTCAAAAGTGCTTTATAATGGCCTAATTAAATAAATGATTTGACTTTAACTTTGAATACATCACTTATACACACAGATGTAGGTACGGCCTGTACCGCGTGTTCACAGCAATTCAAACCTTAGCATGCTACTGCACTTATGACCGCTTACTGTACAGTCGACCGCATATCAAGAGGGTCATTTTACTTACTTTTAAGTAAGGATTGCAAGTATTTTTGACAGGTTGAGAGGGACATTATTCAGTCTGGGTAAAATGCCTCTAATTTAAGTTTACCTTATTCTTTTTACATTAACGGTCGGTTCACATCTGACGGAAGATACGTCGAACGTATCGTCTTTAGTATGGTCGACGCACTAACGCATCATCGGTTACATGTGTGAGGCTGGATATTTTATTATCTATTTGACTGTTTCTGCGCTACGCGACTGACGATACACGGCGTATCTTCCGTCAGATGTGAACCGACCCTAATGGTCGTTGATATGAGATTGCGACTAGATTTTTGACGGTTTTAATTAATTAATTAACAGAGTTGGCTTGAAAAGCCATCCTTATAGCTACGGCTGAATCGATTTTTAATGGAAGATAGCTGATGGTAGGTATAAATTTAGTTTAATTTATTAATTTCAGACAACATAGTCCATTGTGTTAGTAAAATACCTTACAACTAGTGTTAGTAATACACAAAAAAGTTAAACAAAAAAATAAATAAAATAAATTTAGAGAGAACGATAAAGCAAGAAAAGAGTTACTTGACCATTCTCCCCACATAGTGCCTCAAAAAAGAAAAGGGGAGTAAGGACTCTCCACCACTGTTTTTAGGATGCTATTGTCGCTGACCCGCGTTCTACGCATCATAAAGAGTAACTTCAACAACTTTTTTTTTTTATTAAAGAATTAGGGACCTGTACAACAAAAAAATACCCACAGGTAACCGTCGCGCGCAGTTGATATTAATACTTACTCGTATTATGCCAGAAACTAATGTTTATCCCATTTAAAAATTAATGGAATTCACGTTACGTTTATTCTGTGAGCTTGTTCTAAGCTTATTATGACCATCTACTATTGGTAGACTGTACTACATCACTCATTGTCCTTGCTACATTTAGAGAGGAACCCTTTCGAAAATTCCTTGCAATATTAACGCTGAGCTATCTTAATAGTATCAGCTGTCTGGTTACACACTTTTTGTGTAGTAACCTTTTATGGTCTAAGATCTAGAAATTGCCAAACGTAAGTACCTACGTCATATTTCATCCTTAAATACATACAAATAAAACCATTTATTTCACTTGAACGTAAAATATAGAGTTAATATAAAATAATTACCGGGTAAAACGGGGTGAATCGAGACGGAACTTTAAAAGGGATTTTAACGTTAAACTAATAAAGTTTGTCGCCATCAAGGAGACCAATTTGTAAATTATAATTCAGTAAAAACAGTAGAGTTTTTTTTGCCATCAAACTATATTATTTTAACATTAAAATCTGTTTTAAAGTTTCGTTCCGATTCACCCCTGCCTTTCTTCTTACCCCGTTTTACGGTATAGGTATTTAAATAATTATTTACTTTTATTTGTTAACATTTTGCATGCCAACACTAAAATAAATGGCGCTTAATATAATTATAATATTATGTTCTCTGTACCTACATTATTTTAGGCATATTAAAAACTTTGATTTGATTTAGATTATACATCAATCTTAAGTAAATATTCCTCTACCTATTCCCAAAATTTCAGTTATGTTATTTGACGTAGGTTGAGAGACTCTGGGATCTTGGACTACAAGTTAAATTTTGAATAAGTATGAGAATTCCTTGGGAAGATAATCGAATGTCAGTCATACTTGGAATCTAGTTAAAGTTAGCTAAATTTGTGGTGGTTTATAGCATGCGCACGATTTGTTGTTGCAACTACGTGTGATTGATGACGATCTTAATAATTTACTAACCGTTGCTAGCGACTTTTCTGGCCTGAATTATCATTAGGATCCATTTGTTTTAAAATAATCAAATAGCGTATAAAATTCAGGAATAACGTAGATTCTTATCACTGAAAAAAAAAAATTGGACCAGTAATTCCGGAGATTAGTGCGTTCAAACAAAAATAAAAAAACAATAAACTAGATTTCGACTGCCATGTCTTCTTATTTAGAATAGACATAACATAAACGCCGTTTTCCTTTGGGTCAGACAGAAACCACAGAATGCCACCTGCTACGATCCTTACATACTATCCTTTCGCCTCGTCCACGTTCATACATTATTTAGAGAAAAAGTGTATCTCATAATAATATTTAAAAAAAAACAAAAGCCAACAAAAACTACAACATTAAAAATAACTTGGTGGAGAAATTGGTGAACATACATAAAAAAAATACCTACATACAGTTGAACATACATCCTCGTCTTTTTTTTAAGGTCGTTTAAAAATAACGTTCGATATGGCTAAATCGGCCAGTCTCAACAGTACCCACATCATAAGAAATTACCGCTACCCATAAAAGCAAAATAAAATAAAAAATACTCATCTCTTGTTACAGAATTACGCGAAGCCTTCGAAGCTGAAGCTCAAGAAGTAAAGAAACCTCGTCTCCAACTCACTGCTGCTGTACCAGTCGGTCCTGACAACATCAAGGGAGGATATGACGTACCTGCTGTTGCTAGGTTGGTACCTAATTCTTGACATCAAATATTTGAAAAGTGACTTAAGTGACTAAGTGGCTGGTGTTTATCTTGGACATCACTGACATCGGTGAAGGAAAACATCGTGAGGAAACCTGGACTTACTATTCCACTAGAGGCCCTTGAGTTGGTTTAGAAACTCTGAGACTAGGGTGTGTGGGGTCGTTAGACCTTACTGCCCACACGATATAGAAAGAAGAAGACTTAAGCCCTCCTACACCCAATGAGTGTACACAATAAAATGGTGGATTTTTTCGTTCTAATAAACCTTTTAATGCTGAAAATAATACATTCGACTAAAACTAATGTGTTCTATAAACTACAGAACCGAAAAACCTGAACATAAATGCTGCCATTAATTCAGATGAGTTTAGGGTCAACTCATACAGAGACAAACTGCGACGCGACGAGCCGTGCCTTTTAAACCGACTTCAAAAAAGGAGCAGGTTATCAATTTGGTTGTATTTTCTTTTACGTTTGGTATCTCGGAACTCCGTCACTTATCAACCGATTTAGCATTTTTCATTTTATTTAACAGGATATACTTCCAGATTGGTCCCATAAAAATCGTTCAAAATGGGGTAAGTAGTTTGGTTTCGAAATCAAAATAACTGAAAAAAAATGTCACTCAAGTAAAAGAATTTACGTATTTTGCTTTCTTAAGACTTTTTAGTGTTTATCCTTAATAAGGCCAATGACAGAGCTGTACAGGTTGCTCAATATTGGTCGGATAAAATTTGAGTGAATCGACACGAGAAGAAGAAGAAGAGTGTTTATCTGGTCATTTTATATAGTTATGGATTTTGATGATAGAAAGTAGGTACTAAAAAGCGAAACGTAAAAAAAATCTTACAAAAAAGACAACCGCCTTCAACATTGTACCGTAATCGAACTACTATATTGTGTCTTCAATAAAATTGTCGAAGGTAAGGCGTAAATAAGTTCAGTATTGTCCCAATATCTTAAAAAGTGCTCACCTCGTCACGTGTCGTCTCTTCTGAGTGTGAACTGACCCTTATTCCATTCACAGTAAGAACCGTAAGATTTAATTACACAAAAAATCTATTTTCGGCTGCCCTTATAATTTACCAAAAAGTTTTTTAGCCCGAACCTCAAACATTAAACTTCCTAAGTCCATTTCGTATTTAAATACTGACCCAAATGATTTTTATTAGGCAGAAAAACCAGTGTCGCACGAGCGTTGCGAAATTGTCTCTCTTATTAATAAATTTTTGACATTGTTCAATGTTCAACACACGCCATGCGTTTTCCCACATTCATATACATTATTGTGCGGGTTACAACTTTATCAAAAACATTGGCTATGAAAAGGCTTTGCAAACATTCACCCTCTGGCTCGGCACTAAGGACCACAAAATCTGGTCCTAATGTTCGAGAACTGAATAAATATGTTAGCCATTATAAGCACATTATTATTTTGATGTGTTCTTATCGCTCTTTTGACATGTCTATCAGAAACATTTAAATTTTGCCTGTTACGAAGATACGCTGTCACTTTTGAAGTTCTTTGTATTAAATTTTAATTTGTTGATGCAATGTTTTGACATGAACGTCAGTCTTGGTTGAGTACTTGTCTAATTATTTATACGGAGTGTATAAACACATCACATAACCGCTAACTATACTACCGCATACTGCTCATCAAACTAAGTAACTTTAAGCAAAGAATATTGCTAGGAAACCATTTTTTTGGTGTGAATAATCACTGGTTTTAATAAAGCGCAATGAAACTCATTTTGCGTGCTATTATAAGATTTTATTTATACCGTGTTAATAACTGTAAACACAAGTAAAATAATGTTTTTTTCTTTCTCTTAGCTACCTGGACTTCATCAACGTCATGGCGTACGATTTCCACGGCAAATGGGAGAGAGAAACCGGCCACAATGCTCCTCTATACTCGCCCTCATCTGACTCTGAATGGAGGAAGCAACTGTCTGTCGACCACGCTGCCCACTTGTGGGTTAAATTGGGAGCTCCCAAGGAAAAACTTATCATTGGTAAGTTCTTATTTGGTAAAAACGTGTCACTTTATTTATGTATAGGGTAGAACCGGGTAATACCGGTCAGGAGGTAATACCGGTCAATATAAAATCTTACAAACTACTGCGTTCCGATGCACGCACACATACACAGCGAGTGACGTAATGTTGCCAAGCAGCAACGCACCGGTCCCCGCTTCATTCCGCAGCCGACATCTTGGATGAACGCACGTCGATTGTTTTCGCGCCTAGTTGATGTAAAATTTCGGGGTAAAACAATAAGAGGTGAGTGTTTATATTTTCACGTTTCTTACATTGTTATCTAGGATTGTTGCACCATAATTACTTAACATTCAGAGTGATAATCGTTTTTTAACTTATTTGGTCAGGTTTCCTATCTAAAATTTTTTTACGGAAATGTTTCGAGTCGGGCAATGCCGGTCATGCTGACCGGTGTTAACCGGTAAAAATTGGTATACATGACTATTATTTATGTTAATATTAATGTTTTTTTATTATTTCAGAATACCTAAAAGAAGAAGCCAACCCATTTCAAAGGCGTCGTGGAGCCAAGAGCAACTACGCAGGGGTTTTAGACTAGTGGATGAAGGAAAAACTACAAGAGAAATGAAGAGAGGAAAAACTATAAATCGATGGAAGTGAAAAAAGCTAAAAAGAGAGTGCTTCAAGATAAAAACAACCGTAATGAGAGTACGTCGGACTCGGAAGTAGAAATGACAGACCTGCGTGAAGATGAAGACACCGAATGCTGACGAGGACTACGAAAACAAATGTATAATTTGCGATGATTATGGGCATAATAACGAGCTCTGGTATAGATGTGTGCTGTGTGGTCTCTGGGCACACGCTGAGTGCTCTGGTTATGACTCTCCTGAGGGTTACATTTGCGACTTATGCCTGAACAAAGCTTGACCGGTATTAGCAACCTACTGACTGGTTTTACCTGCCAAAGTGTCTAATACCAGTCAAGCTAGATTTTTTTTTAAATGCTGATTATGTCAAAGTTGTTTTAATTATTGATCTCAATTAACGTGATTTTGTTAGAAGAATACCTATAGTTTGATTGTTAAAAGGATTAATAAAGAAATGTTTATTAATATCTGATTTGTGATTATTTCGCCTTAAGTGACCGGTAATCCCCATTCTTACCCTAAACTCAATTACAACAAGATATTGTATGAATACAAAATGGTACTTTGATACGTGTATCAAAAGACCATTTTTTACCTTGGCACATAAATTCATAATAAGCTATCAAGCAGTGTAAAACTATAAAAAAGGAACAATGTGAAAACAGACTAGAATCTGCATGACATTATTTAACCCCTGACTTTTCGCCCCTATTTCTTCGTAACCAACATCATTTCTTGCTAAACTTTTCCCTTAAACAACATATTCTTAAATCTTATCTCAAAGCGCCCCACGTGTCTTCAAATGAACCAGAATCTCCAAGAATTCTCAAGGAACATTTTGATAACGTACATAATTTGCAGGTATGCCAACATACGGACGAACATTCACCCTCTCAAACCCTAATAACTACAAAGTGAATTCTCCAGCCAGTGGGGGAGGGAAAGCCGGAGAGTACACAAAGGAAGGAGGCTTCCTCGCCTATTACGAGGTTATTATAATTAAAAAATATTGCTCCAAGTATCACCTGATTTATGTCTGTTTAGATGGTGTTTATGAGGTTGTATTTTGGGAGTTACAAAGTGGAGATATTTATTTGGTAGATGAGGTCGATTAAAGTGATATTGTAGAACAAGGTTTGGTTGGTAATGTTAATTACTGTTTCATTTTGTAATGACATTGAATGAAAGGGTTGTATTGAGAAAAGCGTCTTGATGACCCAGTGGTTAAGACATCCGCCTCACATGCACAAGGCTGTAGGTACGCAACTGGGCACGGGCAAATATCAATGTGCCCCTTTCTATTTCATATTTACTTTCTAAGTTTATCTTGGACATCACTGACGGAAAACATGAGAAAACGGTGAGAAAATCTGCACTTAAAATTAATGTAAATCTGAAATCACCAATCCATCTTGAGCAAGCATGAGAAGAGGCCTTTATCCTGTAGAGGGTTTAATAATAGACTGGTATTATTATTAAAGACAAAATAGTTACTGGAAAGAGATATTTGTAATATGAATGAACATAAGCTTTTGCAGATGCCAAAGTATTTGGTCTAGGGGATGGAAAACCCTTTTATGAAAAAAGAAAACTCGATGTATGTAACCTATTAACTTAATAGATAAATTCCACAGGTATGCGACCTACTGCGGAATGGTGGAACATACATTTGGGATGATGAAATGAAGGTACCTTACGCTATCAATGGAGACCAATGGGTTGGCTTTGATGACGAGAAGTCTATCAGAAACAAAATGAGGTAAGATTCCGAAGTATTAAGAATTATTATTTAATCTTCTAAAGTTTGGATGGATGTATGTTTATTACTCAATCGCTCCAGAACGGCTGAACGGATCTGGATGAAAGGTATATACATAGATAGATTATACTCTGGAATAGCACTTTTTTATTTAAAATATCAACTTGAAACTGGATATAATAATAATATAGGTATAGTGAAAAGATTTTTTTTTTTGTAATTTATAAGTTCAAAAACTACATAACCGATCTTAAAAATTTTTTCACCAATTAAAAGCTATACCTATTATCAGCGAGTAGTATAGACTAATAAGCTAATTATCTTAATTAAAAAAAATGGTGCCGTTAGAAAATTCACGCGGAGGAAGTTACGGGCTAATGCTAGTATAATTATAAAAAAAAGTATATATAGCTCTTGCCTGTGACTTTATCCGCGTGCCAGTCGAAGATCTCGTTAATTTGGTTCTGTCATAAAATCCTCGTCGACGTCTCTTACATATAAACTACCTATCTGCATAATTTCAGCTTCAGGTCAACTGGTCAAGTAGTGTTCGAGATTTCATGTTTATTCAGCGAGTGTTCATTCGCTTTTATGTATAACTAGCGACCCGCCCCGGCTTCGCACGGGTGCAATGTAGATACATAAACCTTCCTTTTGAATCACTCTATCTATTGATGGAAACCGTATTAAAATCCGTTGCGTAGTTTGACGGACTTAAGTGGGCAGCAGGTAGGAAGCGACTTTTTTATAATAGAGAAGATATTGGTCATTCAAACATGTATATTGTGATGTTTGCATAAAAATAAACGAGAATTTTATAGCTATAAAAATGATTATTTAATGAATAAAAACAGTACTACAGAGTTTATTCAGATGAGAATTATGCCACAGTGACATTAATATGCAAAGCCATTTAAGTATATCATCATTCTCATGACCTATTCAAAATTGAAGCCATCATTACTTTCAGCCACAATTAGTCCTAATTAAGTTACAGGTCTCCTAGTTTAAGAGGCAGGGTATTTTTTTGTTTAATATAGATTTTATAACCATTCTCATGTAAAAACTGCTATTTGGTTGTTGTATCCCTACCACTGTTGGACCTTAAAAATTTGAGTTGATATAAAACACCAAACATTGTCCTTTCATATCTCTGTTACCAATTGGGTCCCAGGTTAATAAAACAAATAAAAATAATCCCAATGTTGGGAAGAACACCTGACTATCAGTTTCATTAAGTGTCTTTTTACTAGTTGATAGCTCGATGACCTGACCACTGCAAAGTCAACCAACTCGTTGATAGTCAGCCGTATCTATTTTTATTACATTCCCTTCATTCCTATGCATAACATACAAAGTCATTTCTTTTAGTAAGGTTATAAACTGAACATGAAGTAAGTAATAGCAAGCAATAGGCTCACCCCCTATTACATGAGACTTAAACATAACTGGCGAAATGTGGGTGTACTGATGGGTACACCTGTGCCTAACCCTTCGGGGATTGCAGGCGTGATGTTATGTTTATGTACAAAAAGAAGAAGATCCATTTTTAGGATTAAGGGGGATTAAGGACCACGAACTTTATACTCTGGTCCTTACTCCACTAAAAAACCATGAGTCTGACTACTAGTAAGTTTATAACGTAATCTTTGTCTGCAGATGGATCAAGGATAATGGTTTCGGTGGTGCCATGGTCTGGACAGTTGACATGGATGACTTCAGCGGAAGCGTGTGCGGCGGTGACGTCAAATACCCTCTGATTGGAGCTATGAGGTAATCAAAGTTTATATAAACTTTAGCTGTCTAAAAGGCGGTAGTCAAAGTTAGTATATTTCGTTTTTTAGTATTTTGATATATCGAGTAACCAAGATAGTACACTATACTACAAGGTGCACTACATAAGTAATATCTTTCAACTTTTTTTTTGTTAGCTTATGCTGTCCCACTCCTGGGAAAACGCCTCCCTATCTCCTTTAACAACATAAATGCAAAAGTAAATAAATATACACAACAGCTATCTTTTTTCATTTTTGGCTGACGATATGTGTATATATGTAGACATTATCAAGATCTAACACTAAATTCCTACGTCGCTAGATCTTGAGAAACACCCCTTTGTGACAAACCGACAAAAAGTGATCCTTTAGAGATACGAAACCATACCTAAAATATCACCATTTAAATTGCAACAGTATTTTATCATTTTTTATCTATTTCAGAGAGGAACTCCGCGGTATCTCTCGTGGTAAGGACGCTAAGGACGTCGACTGGGCCTCAGTTGCCTCCAACGCTCTCGTTGAGATTCCCGAGAAACCAGAACCAATCAAGATCAGTCTCTCTGACGTCATGAAGAGGGTTAAGAAACCAACCAAGGCTCACATCATTAAGAACAATAATGCTGCTTTTGATAAGAATAGTAAGTTTATTGGTATTTTTTATCTTTCATTGAATACTTAATAGTAAGCTTAGGTATAGGTCTTACCTAACAGTGAATTCGTTTCTCTGTCCTCTTTCATTTAATAGACTAACAGTAAATTTATTGTTCTGTTTTCTTTTCATTTAATACCTAAGGGTAAAATAGGTCTTTCTTTCTTTCATTTAATACTTAAAAGTCGGTTCATAGGCCTGTTTTACTTTTTATTTATTACTTAACCGTGAAAAAGGCGGTCTTTCTTTCATTTAGTACCTAGCAATGAAATAATATTTCTGCTTTTCTCTCATTTAATATATAACAGTAAATTCATAGTTTTGTCTTATTTTCATTGAATACAATAACTACCAAGTTTTATTTTTTAATGTCGAAATTTTTTAAGCACCGTTTCTATGGCATCGCCGAATATAAAAAAACTTAACTATAGTAAAATATTATATAACTAGGTAGGTCTTTTTATGCCGGAACTACTTATATCCCATTATCAACTTCGGCAACAGCTATGTAATTTGTCGTCAAAATATAAAATTTTTATTTAATAACATCTTAAAACACTTTCACAACATGCTTGATAATTGGCGCCGTTTACCGAATACACAAAGGCTATCTATAATTTTAGCTAAAACAGTATAACTTTCTAAAATTATGTTTTTATCTAACGCCGAAAAATGTTGATTGATGTTATATAATTTTTGATTGTGTCAACAGTTGATTACAGTAGGTGCCACATACTTATTGGGAAGAGAGAATATGGAGTTGTTATTTCGTACATAATCAACTAAATTGTAGCTTAGCCTCTGTTAGAATACCAACAATATTAAGTAATCATTCAAGACAAAGTCAAAGCATTTATGTCTTTAAAATAAACCATTTATTGGCACTTTTGAATGGTCAAGAAGTCTGTAAGTTAAAGTTAAGCTCGTTCTAAAACGTAGGTAGGTCTCTATGGAGAAGAACGAGCACTGGAAACTCCACGGACACTCTTTGCAATTAAGTTTTTGAAAGATTCGTTCAGAAGTATTCTAGTGAAAAGTTTCCAAGAATTTCCAATCCATTTAATGACATTCTTTTATTCAAGAAAGAGACAGAAGAAAGCCGAAATCAGATTAAATAATAAGCCTTAAACACAAGGATTATCTTCAAAAACTTCAAAGCGTATAAAAGTTACGATTTCGTTTAACAAAACTCTTTTGGGCACGTCAAGCGCAAAGCTCCGATGTAAACATGTTCGGGAAATTCCATTTTCTAACATCAGGAAAAATAAACAATGTTGAAAAGTAAATGGAAGATATTTTTGAGTCTGTAACGCTTCACTTGGCACCTGTATCGACAGTTCCCCAAGTAATATGTTAAGAATTTTAGTAGAAGGTTACACCTTTAGCACCAACCGAAATTGTGAGGTTAAGACGGCCGGAACGTGTTACAAGAAACTTATAACTACTTATGAACAATTCTGATGTTCAAAGCCAAAAGCCGAGCTTGTTAGCAGCGCTGTAGGGCATAAAATATACACTTTATATCGAGACAGGAAAAAGCCCCCAAGTAATACCAATACAAACAACGTCAGAAGTCCATTCAGTGAGACCCAAAAATTAAGGGCACATCGAACAAAGACTTCGCGCCTATAAAGTTCCATTACCGAACATTCTTTGTTGAAATCTCTTAACAGATGGAACAAAAACAACAGTAAGTGTATTTGACACTAAAAGCTCGACATTCCATGGAGTACCGCAAGGGTCACTCCTAGGCCCTCTGTTGTTGCCAAGAATGGCTTAGGAAAGTCGACAATTCGTGACATAGTTGCTAAAAGTTTGAAACATCGAGTGCTTTTACGTTCAAGTGGTATTAACGACCAGAATCTAAAGATCTGTGAAAATGAGTTCGCAGACACTTTGGTGATATATTTTTGGCTTGTTGGGAGGGCAGGGGTAGGTCTGCTTGGATTGGTAAGGTGGCCCAAATGGGGTTTGTGATTTAATGCCGTCAAGTTTATGACATTGCCAACCGACATCTTAACAAGTAGGTAGGAGTTTTACGGCCTCTCAAGTGGGGAAGGTGTAATAAATAACATATTTTCAATGTAAAGCATTATGTTATACTTCCCTAAGTATTCTTGTGGAAGGAAACTTTTTATTTGGAACACGAAACGTTGGTTCGAAGCGATTTCAGAATACATTTTTTTAGTGGAAAGAATATTAATGTTACCTTTATAATAAAGGTACCTTTTTCTGTTGGTGAATATTGTAATGGTTTAACGAAAAACTTAAGGGATATCATTATAAATAGTGGAATTCCATAGTAACGAAATTTTTTACCGTGGATACAGTATAATTATGATTATAGAACTAAAATATAAAAATAAATCAGCTGTTCCATACAAAACTCCCCTGAACGGGCAATATTTATCGAATAGCTATTTTAAATTTTAATTACTCACGACAAATCTTAACTTTGTAGAAGTTTTCGTTATAATTTCCCTTTTACCTCATAATGTATTTTTTTATAATAATTTTTATATATAGCTGAACATTTTTTCTATTAAAAATCATTCCATAATTGATCAAAATTTGATTGCTGTCCCACGATTGATGGATGAATCTTTTATCAAAAAACTCCAACGAATTCCAAATTGCAATATAATACTAAGTGATAATGGATTTCAAACTAGTGATTTTATTTTTGAGCTAATTTTAAAGTGATTTGAAATAATGTATAAAAAAATATTTTTCAATTTTCCGGGGTACAAAAAATTAAATATTACAATTTTATCATTCAATGTTAGATAGGTATGTACTTGCAATAATTTTGTTACTGACTATTAATTACCTCTTAATTTTACAATACTATAATTTATTTTAGTAAACTTTGTTTGTAAATTATTAACGTATTTAATTAAAGGAAAGGTGATTAAATAAATTATACAATTAGCATCTCAAATATTGTAAGACTCATTTCGCAAAAGTAAATTAATTAATTAATGACAATGATCTTAATAAAGCGTTCGACAAAGAAGTATTTGCGTAATCAGATAATCGAACGAGAAACTGTTTACACTTTTATTTCAAAAAGATTATTCTACCGAGATTTATCAACAATCTAATAACAAAACAAATAATAAAATTTCTTTAACAGAACGCGAACCACAAATCCTTTGCTACTTGACCTCCTGGTCTTCTAAGAGGCCGTCAGCTGGACGCTTTCTGCCCGAGAGTGTTGACCCCACCCTCTGCACCCACATCATCTATGCCTTTGCAACCCTCAAGGACCACAAACTGGCTGAAGGAAACGAGAAAGACGCTGAAATGTACGACAAGGTTGTTGCTTTGAGAGAGAAGAACCCCAATTTGAAGGTATGTTCCCAATATCTACATTGATTTCCTTTTAAGCTACGAAATGTGTTTCTTATCAAATTGTATCATGTATTTCATCTTTTAAGTCTTCCTGTTTTTTTGTATCGATGATACATCTACAGTAATTTATGCTACTTTGGTCCTTTAGGTGGTCTTAAGTTGGTATTTTGTTTTTAGATAAACCATTTTTATTCTTTATTTCTTTCGGTGGGCAATGTGTAAAATGAAATGTGCAACTTTGAGTATCATTTTCATGGGATTTCATTTACTGTTTCAAGTTTTGTATTAAACGTGCTGTTAATTTCTTTCACTAGATCCTCCTCGCCATCGGTGGCTGGGCCTTCGGCTCCACCCCCTTCAAAGAGCTGACCTCCAACGTTTTCCGTATGAACCAGTTCGTGTACGAAGCTATCGAATTCCTCAGGGACTACCAGTTCAACGGCTTAGATGTAGACTGGGAGTATCCTAGGTAAGACAAAATTACATTATTTGGAATAGGCTTATCCTATACCTATCTCACTAATATTATAAATGTGATGGTTTGTATGTTTGTTAATCAATCATGCCTCGACGGTTGACCAGATTTGAATAGAATTTGGCACACGGTTAGATAATATCCTGGGTAATTTTTATGCTTTTAGTAAGATCCTGTTTTATATTGCTCTTCACCTATCTTATTCTTGTTGCTTCTATGTATATGTTCTCTGTCTACAAAACTAATTAAGTAAAGTTGACACAAACCAAAATAAAATAATAAATTGAATACAAATTAGTGATAGGCATCGTGAATATGTCGAGAGCAAAAGAATACTAAGTATTGTATAATAATACCATCACTCAAAGCTTTATCAACCCACAGTTTATTTACGTATAATATAATACGGCCTAATAAAGGTTTGGCTGCTAAATTACCATACATTTCGTCAAAGTTTAAGGAAATTACGAACAAATTAAGAAATTGTTCGTTTTAGTCAAGGTTGTTTGGCCAGTATTTGTAAATACGTGTGTGTCAATGTTTGTGAACTATGATGGAATATCGCAATCTTAAAGCCATTACAAACTGCCAGCATTGGGTTAACTTAAATTACCTAGTTATTGATTGCTAAACAACGAAATAGTACCTTCCTATTATAAAACCGGCAGCGTACCTGTCGTATTTGAACTTGCATTGGAAAGGTTTGCATACTACCTTATTATATTTAACACTACATACAAAAGATAATCACGTTTCTGTATGAGGACCCTCTTTAATTGTTAACTATTTTATTTTAATTATAATAATATGTTGTCATAGCGGCTATAGCAATATCCACTGTGTAAAAATTTTAAGGGTTTACCTATAAAACCAATTACGGTTCCAAAGATACAGTTATGTGATAAGCGTAGGTACACACAGCAGAATCTTAGTAATAGGATCCGTTTGGCACCATTTGCGTACGAAACCCTTAAAAGCAAGTTAAATAATGGAATTAAGTTGCAAAAAAGTCTGTTCCATAATATTAAACTGACTTAAAAACTCAAAGGTTAACAATATTTTGGCACTGTGTTGGTTTTATGTCTAACCACCATAGATTAAGCAAGCTTACCAATTTAATAAGATTCGATCCAGCCTATCCCTTTGCTTGCTTGCTTGCTAATTTGTATTAGTTTATAGTTTGTTGCATTTATTTATGTATTGTATTTTTATGGGCCTAAGTAGCCTGAAATAAAAGAATTATTATTATTATTATTAACCAGCAACCTCCTAAGCCAAGGTCCGTATCACACAGGGAGTACCCTTAACATATAGTCGCTTAATTTATAAATGAGGCACCACTGAAACGTGCAAACCATCCGACAACCTTCTAGATTGACCTGTAAAATGCCATTCCGAAAAAACAAAAACAAATGTTGGTCTTACTTTTCAGAGGAGCCGATGATCGCGCAGCCTTCGTTTCCCTGCTCAAGGAGCTTCGTCTAGCATTCGAAGGTGAAGCCAAATCATCAGGTCAGCCTAGACTTCTGTTGTCAGCTGCTGTACCAGCCTCTTTTGAAGCGATCGCTGCTGGATACGATGTGCCTGAGATTTCTAAATACTTGGTAAGTTTATTGTTAATTAAATCTTTACCTAGATATCTACTCTTTATTTATGTTTACTTAACACAACGCCTGTTATAAAACTATAGGCAAGTGTGCAAAATGCGCATTTTATTTACCATGAGTTACCTATTTCATCCCATTTATTTCCATTAAACCAAAGCAATACTATTACTTTAGTATCAAAACAATTACTATGGTATAAAATATTTTAATAAAATAAAATAATAAACTTTTAAATTTATATTTAACTGTTCTGTTTCAACAAACGGCAGCTTAATAATAAAAAAGACCAATTGAATCAAGCTTTTGTCTACCTTCGTCTGCCTTGATCAAATTATTATAATCATCTGTTATCTTGTTAGAGAATTTAGTATATTTCGCCTTCTGAAACATCTTTGTTGCTTTCACAGGACTTCATCAACGTGATGACTTATGATTTCCACGGTCAGTGGGAGCGCCAGGTCGGACACAACAGCCCTCTCTTCCCTCTTGAGAGTGCTTCTGGCTACCAGAAGAAACTTACTGTGGTATGTACCAATATTATAATTTTTAAAACATTATTCGGGCTTGGCCAAAATATTCCTTTTGTAATGAAAATTAATATTTGTATAGGATTATATAAACCTTGTAAATTTCTTATTATCTTCTACAATAAACCCAGCTAATTAATTTTGTTGGTCCTTTCATTGTATCAAAGGACCAAAAAAAATATTGTTTCAATTAAAATGAGTTTACTTTTCAGGATTACTCTGCTCGGGAATGGGTGCGCCAAGGTGCTCCTAAAGAGAAGCTAATGATCGGTATGCCGACATACGGCAGGTCCTTCACCTTGATCAATGATACTCAGTTTGATATTGGAGCCCCAGCGTCCGGTGGTGGTAAGTTTATGGTACCAGTAAAATAGTCATATTTTCCCAACAATGTGGGGCTGCAATATACTGTTTTAAGTATGGCCTTACTATACTTAAAATGTTGCTAAATTACTCAGCAAAAATGTTCTGTGTGGACCGGCAACTACAACAAATGTTAGAAGCTAGTTAAGTTAAGAATCTTTATTACACAAGAAAGTAGTTACGAAATTGTGTGAACCCTACCTGACTCCTGTGCTAGGTTTGAAAATACGGTCCAATTTATTGAAACATACTTTTTAAACCGATTATTTCTGCTCGATACATAAGAAACATATCTTAATACTTCCTCTTACCTCAGGTGCCGCTGGACGCTTCACCAACGAGGCTGGTTTCATGTCATACTATGAAATCTGCGAGTTCCTTCGTGAAGATAACACCACTCTGGTCTGGGACAACGAGCAGATGGTGCCCTTTGCGTACAGAGACGACCAATGGGTTGGATTCGATGATGAGAGATCGCTGAAGACCAAGGTAACACTTTCAAAAGTTTGGTTCAACTTGAATTCTTGCATTTGAAATGAGATGTTCTTTTTTTAATAGAATGACGTATCTTTTTTTTACCCACACCCGGAATGCCACTTGTATCATGAGTTTATTTACAAACATAAACTCACATGCACAAACAACCAGACCAGAAACTATTACTCTACTACTAACTAAATAATCTTCTTCATGATTTCAGATGGCCTGGTTGAAGGAAGAAGGTTTCGGTGGTATCATGGTCTGGTCTGTGGACATGGATGACTTTAGAGGATCCTGCGGCACTGGAAAATACCCTCTGATCACAGCTATGAAGCAGGAACTTGGAGACTACAAAGTCAGCTTGGAATACGATGGTCCTTATGAATCAGCTAGCCCCAATGGACAATACACTACTAAAGATCGTGAGTATAGTTTCTGATGAGTTTCAAGATTAAGTATTTGGTTTTTAATTCATCATCTTCCTGCCCTTGTCCCATGTTACTTGAGTTCGGCGCTACACGTTTTCTTCTTCCATTCCATTTTGCCAACCGTCATCAGTCTCCTTTTTTTTCATATCATTCTTCACGCAACCCATACATCGTTTCTTTAGCCTTCCTCTCCTTCTCCATCTATTCACATTTCTATTCAAAACTCCTTAAGTTACATGCGTTTAGGCCCCTTCTAAATTCTAACAATTATATTTTTCAGCTAACGAAGTGCTCTGCGAAGAAGAAGAAGGTCACATATCCTACCACCCTGACAAAGCTGATTGTACCATGTACTACATGTGTGAGGGAGAAAGGAAACATCACATGCCCTGTCCACAAAACCTGGTCTTCAACTACAATGAAAATGTATGTGATTGGCCAGAAAATGTAGAAGGATGCACTCATCACACCCAAGCTCCACCCGCTCGACGATAGATTAGCTTAACATCAAATGGAAATAGACAACTGTAAACTATTAAATTCACGTTTGCTTAAAAAATAACATTTTTAAATCATTTGTTAGGTAATATTCGGTGTTTTTTAGGTCCTGTTGTAGCTATGTAAATCGCAATAATTATAAATACATAGTGTTCAAAATTAGGTTTATCTAGATGATGTATTGATTTTTCTGAGATATATTCGTGAACTTTTGCAAACTTCAAAGGGTGTGTAAGATTGTTCTTTTTTTTATATTTTTATATTAAAATTGGAGTTTAATTAGGAAGGTATACGCGCCATTTAAGAAAGTGCCACTGTGACTTCAAACAAAAACATAAATAGGAGATATAGTGGTCGAGAAAAATCATCAATCATTAGGTACGGTGCAGGAAAATATTCAATTCTGAATGCCAACCACAGTTAGTGCACTAGAAAAACATAAAATTAAAACGAAATTGGACAAATAACTATTAATAGATAGATAGCATTCTATGGAGAATTCATTCATATGAAAATTATATTTTCTTTAATGAAATTAAACAGATATAAGAATCTTCATAGAATGGATTTTCTAACTTCATAAGAAACATGGCAGACCACCAATATTTAAGTTACTTATGTATTATTATTTATTGGCGTTAGTTGGCTTCATGGATAGTGGATGAAAGGAATTGTGTGATAAACAAATCGATACCTTTGGGTAGAAATGTCGTATAAACCATTTTGGCCAAATTGAGTTATATATACCATTTTTCTCAGATTTTTTTTCTCTATCGATCTGTATATACGAAATGCAGAAATTCGCACAAAAATGGTTAATACGACCAAGAAATTTTCGGTCATAGCTTCTTAAAAAAGGTAAATTTTGGATGTAAAAGCCGAATGTTTTTTTTTTTGTAGTTTTGTTATGGTGTAATGACCATAATTTATATTAACTCAGGGCGTAAAAATAGTCGTTAATTGTAAATGGTTTATACGCCCTAACGTGTTAAATGCATTACCATGGTTTATTATAGGCGCAGAATGCCCAATTCTCAAAATGACAACAGATTCGCAAAAGGACTAGTTCTCTAAATGGCTAATTATCAAAATGGCACATTTTCTACAGTTAGGAGTATTCTTATAAATAAAAGTTTTCGTAGTATATCTAAATCATACAATTTCAACTCACTGATTAAACAAACACATGTAGTGTTTGTTTAATCAGTGAGTTGAAATTGTAAGATTTTATAATGCATTAGAATAGAATTACTATCTAATAGTTACGGTGTAGACAAAATCGAAAACCAATTTTAAGTAATTCTAATGAAACACAGGATGGCTGGACAACAACTTACTGAAAGTTTTTATTTGAAAATAAATTAGAACACTACAACATTATAAGTGGCTACTGGACACATTTTGTTATACATCCTCATTCTAACATTTATTACTTAAAATTGGCTTGATTTTGTCTACACCGACACTATTAGATAGTAATTATATTCTAATGCATTATAAAATCTTACAATTTCAACTCACTGATTAAACAAATACATGTATTATATTAAGAAATCTTTTATTTATAAGAAAACTCCCAACTGTAGAAAATGTGCCATTTTGATAATTAGCCATTTAGAGAATTAGGCGTTTCGAGAATTTCTCAGAATTAGGCTTTTTGAGAATTCGCCATTTAGAGAACTAGTCCTTTTGCGACTCTGTTGTCATTTTGAGAATTGGGCATTCTGCGCCTAAACTAGATAGACAGATACAGGCGCATTTGTTTACTTGGATGCGAGTTGGCGCACTGAGCGTTTCGTCACGTTTCGTTTACAAGTTTTATTGTTATTACAACAAATGAATAATAAGTAGTGACTAAATAATTCTGTAAAATGGAGGGACACTAAAAAGGAATTAGTCAGAATTCAATTGATCTATGATTATAAATGGTTTTTAATACAAAAAATACTACATATATGGGTTTTTACGACAGTAAATGTGACCATAAGCTTACCAAAAATGGATATACGACATATACAATTTTTTTAAAGTACATTTTCATGGGGTGTATTAACCAAGAATTGATTTTTTCTTAGACGTAAATCCAAGCTAACTTTAAAACTAAAGAAGATAGATAGGTTTTGATGATTTAACCTTTTTCATTTGCAAATTGTAAGAACCTTTCTCATAGATCATTTTTTTATAACTTCAAAAACAAAAAAGTTATGAATTTTTATGTAAAAAAAAAATTGTTTTTCTGCTCTCCTGAAAAGTCGGGTTTTGGTTTTTACGACATTTCTACCCAAAGGTATCGAAATGTAAATTTCTTTAACATTATTATTGAAACTTCTTAGCTGTATCTATTGTTAAATTATATTTCTTAGACTGTAAGTAATTTACTCTCCCAAAGGTACATAATTACAAACTATTTCTATGAAGACGATACTGTCCTTCAGATTTGCTGTTGTTTTCTCTAGATGATGCTCCGAATCCTACTTTTTAAACGACAAAGTATTTTTGATAATACACCAGTTTTTAAAACAACTACCCACCTCTCATTCTGAAGAAATATCACTGCCAAAAAAGTCTTCATTAACGTTAATTAAAATATACAATTTATTGTTCTGAGAAAGATACTAAAATAAACCAAAATCATGTATCTTTGGGACCGTATCATCATAATAATTATTTTAAGTAGCAAACCGAAGCTTTTTGTACTTTTAACGGAATACTCAACTACAGCTGTTACACTGCCTGCGACACTGCTACCCATAGTACATAGGCCGCAAACACACTGACGGAGTTATTCAGTGACAAAATTGGGATAGTTCGTGAGTTTATTATAATTATTTTAGTTAATTAAGTGATTAAGCTTGTAAATATTGTATTTAGATACAAAAAGAGATGTAAGAGTATTATTATACATTTTTTAAAGATTTATTTTGTATTATTTATAATTCTATTCAGTTTCTTTATGTGTTTTTGTACTTTTACTTTTCCTAGGGATTTGTGGGTAAGGCCAGATTTTACACTGATAGTTAATTGAATAATTATGAATAAGTTGATATTTGCTTTTCAAATTCATAATCGTTATTATTCAAAAATAAAGATTAATACTATTTAATACTAATCATCATCTCAGTGGAGACTAGTACGCAGAAGATATTATAGTATATCCCCTCACTCCCATAATCCTATGAAACGGCAATCAGACACAACCGGGAAGAGACCAACGGCTTTACGAGCTTTCCGAGGCACGAGGACGTTCAACCACCAGCTTAAAAACTCCGGGCGGCTGCTACGATATTCCGAATAGAATCTCAATAACACTATACCTGGAAATTGAAACCAGGATGCCCTGCAGGATGCGACTGCTGAGCATGAGGTCTTGGGTTCGATTCCCACGTCGGGCAGTGTTATTGGGTTTTTTCATGACGAATTTCTCAGTAGCAACCTCGGGGTCTGGATTTGTCCCCCTATTGCATGGGACTTAAACATAACTGGCGAAATGTAGGTGTACAAATGGGTACATCTTTGCCTAACCCTTCGGGGATTATAGGTGATGTTATGAGATGCTCGTCAGTGGCACTTGCAACCAAAAAAGACTAGACGATAGTCAAAGGACCTATTTTAGAGTTGAATTCAAACAACGTACTCAGTAGCTCAGTTGCATTTTCACAAGAGATCAAGTGATCCAATATGAAGTACCAATACCAACCGAGCTGGTTAAAATTCAGATCATGTGCTAAGCCAGTACAGCGTTAAGTACAGTCGCGAGCATAAATTGTACAATCTTAGCAAAATTTGAAAGCTATTATGTCCTGATTGAAATGTAGTACCTACCTATTATGACAATAGTATTTTCGTGACCAATTTATTTCAGTTACCATTCCACATTGCAAATGGTTTTTCATGAGAAAAAAATAGCGTTTGAATTTTTGAAACATTGTTGATCGTGAGTATACGTATCCGATGCAGATGTGAGCTGTAAACAGCATTCTGTATCACTGATGCTGCGCTTTTCGATGAAATATATATATATGTAGGATTGCTGACCGAAATAAGACACTGGAATCTCTTTAACTTCTTTTTAATAAAAATAAATTCTTCAAATCAACATGCATCTTCTTTCACTTTCCGCCATCTTCTCCTTCTATTCTTCCCTCTCGCACACTCATCCATCTCATTCTCTCTAGGCTTCATTCATCACCTTAATTATGAACTGCAGTACAGATAAAATATTCCTACATATATTTGTAAGTAGATACGATGTTGTGTTGCCTTCAATAGTAAAGTTGTGCTTGATTTTCATGAAACTCGATTATGGAAAGACACAACAGGAAAATAACTAGATTCAATTAATGCCTTGCCTTGCCAATAAAGTGCCTTGTAATGGCCTAATTGAAATAAATGATTTTGACTTTGACTTTGAACAATATTATCATCTTCTAGAAAAGGCAACCCTTACTGACTGACTGATCTATCAACACACAGCTCAAACTACTGAACGGATTGCGCTGAAATTTAGCACGCAGATGGTATGACGTAGATACATTTATCCTTTCATATAACTTAATTCTAAATCAAATATAATATATAACTTACGCATTTCTCATTATTTTCGAAAACCATATTTAAAATATTTGTTTGTTTATGCTTCCACTGCATTTATTCTGTATTTTCAATCGCAGTTTTAATATGAATAAAATTATTTCCATTAAAACTTGCCACCGCTTTAAAAGCAGTACGAATCAGACATTCATTTTGTTTTAATACGAAATTCATCATTCGCGTCGGTTGAGCTGAGTGTGCATCTGTTTCCCAATTTAATGAGATTGGTAAATCCGACTGTATTGTGGTGTCTGCTTTAAAAGCAGTACGAATCAGAATTAATGTTGTGATGGTGCAGTAGTAAAGGCGTACATTTCTCATGCATGAGATGAGGTTACAAGTCTGATAATGGGCAAGTAAGCACGTCATTTGGGACTTTTTCAATTCAAATGTACCTACTTTCTACATTTATCATGGACTAGCTGTTACCCGCGGCTTCGCCCGCGTTAGTTTAGGATTTGAAAATCAATTCGGGCTGTACTCGGCTTGTTGTTCGGCCAGATCCAGAATTATTTTAAATACGGACCAACTGTGACTCATAAAAATCCGTCGGCGTTCAGTTTGCATTTCTGCAAGAGAGATCACTCTCGCCTGCGACTGTTCAGGAGTTTCTGTCGCTGTAATGGCTGAGCTTGCTCTCTGAGACGAAGTTGTGTTTGAACAGGCATCTCAGTTATTGGTCTTACAGCTTTCGTCTTGTTCCTCAAAAAGCAATTGCGTTTGGAAGGGCGTCTCAGTCGCTCTCAGAGAAGCCTAGCGGGCGGGCAGCTTGTCATGGATACCACTGACATCAGTGAGGGGAGACATGGTGAGGGAACTTGGACTTGCAATTACTATAAATATAATAATGTGTAATATTTGTATGGCCTACAGATAGTTGTTCCAGGTCTGGCTGTTTGTGTATGTGAGTTTATATGTTTGTAAACGCACCCACGATACAGAAGAAAATCCTAGTGTGGAGCAACCTTTTTTTTTTAAAAAGAAAGAATGAAGAAAGAGTTTTTTGAAATCGTCAGTCCGCCTTGAGCAACGACCATACAGCCTATAGACGCCTAATACACGATCTAACGCACGAAAACTATTCTGCCAACTTGCTGAGGTACGAGGGGGACGAGGTACTGCGTTCTGATTGGCGAACTCAAGGTCAGTGCATGTTTACGGCTCACAGGAGTGGTCGAAACTAATACGAACTTGGTGACTATTGATGAATGACGACGGTTATAAGACTTTTATGCCTAATGTGTTGACAGACATCGGTCGTCTGTTATTAGGAGTCCTAGGTATATGTATATGGTCGTTGGCCTTGAGCAAGCGTGGTAAACAATGCTCGTGTCTTCTCTGTATAAGAAAGAGGCCTTTACCCTGCAGCGGGACCATATTAATCTAGCATATTATATCAATGTTATTTAAAATCTTGACACGTTCTGACTAGATTGCTATCAGAACCGTCTGTCTAGGCACTCTGAATCATCAGATAACTTTGTCCAAAGTGGCTACCGATCTAAAAGTGCTCCGACGAAACTTTTATTGGGAACTTCGCACCATTCGCAAAGAGAATGAACTTTCAAAATGGATTTAGTAGTTTATGTAACACGGAGCAAGTTTTATTTGTTAGAATTGGACTAGAATGTGTAGTTTTAGTGTAAGGATAGGTTGTAGGCTGCGCACTCAAGTAAGATGCTGCAAACATAACCTAGCAAAAATCCGTCAATCAATCTGCCTAACCTTTTCCCGAGTATGTTGGGATCGGCTTCCAGTCTAATCGGATGCAGCTGAATACCAGTATTTAGCTTTATAATATTAGTATAGATTAGTCCACTATAATAATAAGCTAAAATATATAGCTATAAAGGTGGAAACAGACTTACCAACACACTACGCTATCCCACGCATGCTTATTGGCCAAAAGACAAAGAGTGGTTTTACGAGATTTTAATGTAGCCAATGAGTACGCTTTATTGACGTGGCGTAGCGAAGCGTCTCAAAAGTCTATTTCCGCTTTAACATTCACTAATAGCCCATGTAATAGCCTTAAAATACCACTATACCTTTCATATTAAAATCTACAAGACACACATAGACTATTTACACCTTAAAGAGTAAATCCATATGAACATCCATAATCTTGTATTTAATCTACAAATACAGCATACCAGAATCTCATCCTGCTATGCATTTCAAATGAACTCAACAAATACTCGAAATTGAACCCTAAACTTCTGAATCCAAGGTGGATTTTCAACTGGCAGGGAGTAAAGGATGCATAGCTCAACCAGGAATTCTATTACCAGTTTAAATATGATTGCAAACAGATGTATGGAGATCATTAAATGTAAATTCTTGTATTGTATGGATAGTGCTGAATTGTATCACATTTTATAGGTTATGTTTTATGATTGTGTTTTATAGAGCCATGTTTATGAGTGGTATTAGAATTGTGTATGGATAGAGGAAGTATTACCATGTGATTTACCTATTTTATTCTAGTAATATAGAGCCTAAATTACTCAGGGATAATGTAGCATTCTAATGTTGAAAGAATTGTTGAAATCGGTCCAGTAGTTTTTGAACTATTTCGTTACAAACATACAAAAATATAAATCTTCCCTCTTTTATAAGTGTAGCAAAAAACTGTCTATTACACTAACTTCCATTAATTCTTTCCGTTGCAATCGTAATGCTTCCTGAATCAGAAGACGCTAGCCACAGTCACTGAGATGAAGAGGAAAAACCAAGCAAACATTCCATAAATAATGACTAGCCGGATAGCTCTGAATCCATCAGTATTAAGTAAACTTGTTTCAGTTTACTTAAGAGTTTGCATACGTGCAACTTTTTGTAGTTGGTGTATAGTGTATTAGTTTCGTTTATGATATTTATTATTTATAAATAAAAATATGTAAAATTGTGTGATTTGTAGGCCCGATACTTTGCCTTGAACACTTGGATTTTCAACGCTCAGCTTAGCGCCGAGATTTGATAATCCAACAACAGTTACAAAGTAATATTAAAATGGTACTATTTTAAGAGATGGCGATAGGCCTCCTATTCCCGTAACTGAAAACGACCAAAATTTTGATCTGGCTTCACATTATGACGTTGAAGAAATGCTATTGAACCTTAAAAATAATTTAATAGAAAATAAAATAAAAAAATTTTAAAAGAAATTCCGATGTCGAATTTATTTAACTTTTTAGCAGACAGCGATAAAGTTCTAAGAATTTTCAAATAATAAAATACACGGCAAATTCTTTAATAACATTTACCCAGGGATACAAAAGCGGCTTAATTCCTTACCCAAATCCCCAAGGCATATTACTTTTTCCGGCCACATATTGTCTAGCAATATTGTCGTTCGTCTGCGCTCGACCTAAGCCCGGACGATAAACATAGTTCTTCATTGCAAGCCCTGTGTTAAATAAACAGCAATTTGTTAAGCCTGACTTCTGCTCGGCTTAAGAAATGAAATGGAATTTATTTCGCGGCGTTCTGATTAAATGATTCTGTGTTAAAAATAATTCTCTGCATCAATACAGTACCCGGCGATAAATATTGCACATCGACCTTTGGAAAGAGACAATCGGCTAATTTCGGCTTCGCAGAGCGTTATCTCTGTCGCACGAAATACAAACAGTCCGGTATCTATTAAGAGCTGTTAAAACAATTATGATTTGCTTCTTTTGATAATTCTTTTTATTCTTTGTATAAAATACGAAATACGATAAAGGTCGATGTGCAATATTTATCGCCGGGTACTGTACAGGGGTTGTGGAGATATTTAAAGTTGACATCACGCCTGTAATCCCCGAAAGGTTAGACAGAGGTGTACCCATTTAGTACACCCACATTTCGCCAGTTATGTTTTAAGTCCTATGTAATAGGGGGCGAGCCTATTGCCATCAACCGGGCACAAATCCAGACTCCGAGACTGCTACTGACAAATTCCTGATGGAAAAACCCAAATAACACTTAAAGTTTAGTGAAAACGTTTAAAACACTCTTTCGTAAAACAACGCAAATAAGTTAGAACTTTGACCTTCAATAACTCCGTAACCAGAAAAATAAAAATAAAACATTATCAAAGCAAACTTTGCTAGACCAAAATCTTACAAAATAATACATCTCAGCACAAACTTGGTCACATACTTAAAGAAACAACTCGTGAAGGTTTATATTACTACTTATTAGTTGCTACTAGTTTTACTGTGGTCCAAGGCATAAACTTTTCCCTGCCCAAGATTTCAAAGCATAAGGATCGATAGCATTTTTGCAAATTGGACTTCTTATGTGAATATTAACTGTTGTAGATTCATTTTAATTTGTGTAGTATTACGGAAGCGATTTATATTTAACTAGCTTCTACCTGAGACTTTGTTCATATGGAAGTCTAGAACCAATACCTATCATAAAAGTTTATAAAATATAGCTTGTAGAACTCGGTGATAGATTAGCTTTTTATCAGTTAAAGTTAATTTGTAATCGAACTAGTACTTCCAGAGATTACCTCTTACAAACAAAGGAAGACAAATAAGCTTTACCTCTTTATAATATGTATGAGAATAGATGAGATGATAAATTAATTAAATAGTATAAAAGACACGTAATAAAAATATAATTATGTAATTGTTTTGACATTTTTGTTTAATTACCGTTTGCATTTTTATTTACCACTAGCATTTGCCCGCGGCTTCGCCCGCTTTAAAAGTAACTTCATGTTGAACAATTATTCCAAGAGAACGCATTACCGGGATAAAAGTATCATAATTGTGTTAATCTAGGAAATGGTCTATATATGTGTATGTGCAAATTTTCATTCAAATCTGTTTTACGGTTTACGTAACAAATATCTAAAGCTAAAGGTAGGGACTACCCTACCTTTAGCCTCTTACTGGAACAAAAAGCACCTCGATTAAAACGCCATCTCTTATCGCTCACACCCCACACATAATACGCTAATTACCGTTAGTTAACAAGGATCCGCCAGGGTGCTGGCACAGTCTTTGAGGCCACTGGACCGACGCTATTGCAGTCTCTTGGATTTATATATGTTTGTTTCGAACATACTTGTTTTTGTTGCCAGATTTTCTTATCAGGGGAATATAAGGATCTGAGGATAAGTTAGTAAATACGCGTAAAACATTATACTCAATTAAGAAGTAGGTACAAAAAGCATCAAGCCTAAGGTATATGTTACATGTACAAACCTATGTATGATAGTCTTTAAATTATACAGGGTTATTTTTAAAACACCAGAAACCTGAAAAAGGATGTACTCATCATTATGAACAACTTTTTCTATGGGACCAACCCTGTAGTCATGAAAAAAAATCTGCTTTTTCATGCATAATGATTGTGTTTTTTTTAGCATTTTTGTAGGGAACAGCTGATTTTTTTTTCATGATCAGGTACAGGGTTGGTCCCATAGAAAAAGTTGTTCATAATGATGAGTACAATGACCCCTTTTCAGGTTTCTGGTGTTTTAAAAATAACCCTGTATGTTATGGTCTTTGTTACCCGAAAGTAAGAAAGAAAGAAACTGTCAAAGATCTACGTATGACAGCCAGGGGTCCTACCATGAACTCATAACGCGATCCAAAAACTGAATTGTTCTTTAAATACGTCAATATAACGCATCAATTTATGTCATTATATTGACGTATTTTCTCTTATCGCGATCCAAAAACTGAACTGTTCTTCAAATACGTCAATATAACGCATAAATTGATGCGTTATATTGACGTATTTGAAGAACAATTCAGTTTTTGGATCGCGATAAGAGTTCATGGTAGGGCTGCAGGACCAAATAATAAATTGTTAGGAGCAAAACGTTGAGTGGAAAAATCGATAACTGTGATGTGTTCGCAGACGAATGAAAGACCATCTTGACAGTATGTTTGAGGTATGCCGAGATGAGCGTGTGAATGTGGTGCAATTAATTCTCTGTCTTTAAATAAAGTTATAGATTTATAGCTGTTTTATGTTAAAGTAAAGTTAAATATATGTTCTTCATCTTTTTCTTTCCTTTTTAAACGTTGACGTTGACAAACATATAAATTCACATACACAAACAGCCAGACCCGGAACAACTAACTGGCCATACAAAAATTTGTTCTGTGCGGGAATCGAACCCGTTGGTCATTGGCTGTCATACGTAGATCTTTGACAGTCGTTACGGCTCGTCAGAAGCCTGAAAGTCTTTTAAAAAGTCTTACCAAGGGGATTCGTGTTACTCAGTCTGGGTTGTGGAGGTCAGATAGGCAGTCGCTCCAAGTAAAATACTAGTATTCAGCTGCATCCGGTTAGACTGGAAGAATATAGTTAGGAAAAAGCTAGGCAGATGATGATATTATTAAATTTTATATTATACTAGCGACCCGCCCCGGCTTCGCACGGGTGCATGTATTATACATATAAACCTTCCTCTTGAATCACTCTATCTATTAAAAAAAAACCGCATCAAAATCCGTTGCGTAGTTTTAAAGATCTAAGCATATATAGGGCCAGACAGACAGACAGGAAAAGCGACTTTATTTTATAATATGTAGTGATTTTTCTGCTAGCCTATAATGTCCCACAGCTGGGCAAAGATCTCCCCTTAGTCCGTCCAAGTACTTATTCTTGTCTTGCGCCACCTCGAAGCAGCCCTATTATTATTAATCTATCTTAAAATCAGCACAGTGAGAATGACGTAGATATTGGAAAATCAGAAAAAAAAACTATTTGGTCGGTATCGCGGCAAAGCTATTGGTTTATGCGCTACTTACTGCAGTTTCTTGTAATACTGTCAAGTGGATTTAATAACATTCGTCGTAAGACTGAACGCAATGCTTTTTTTTTACTCCATCTCCGCTTTCGGTGGTAAAAAAACGTATACATATGCGCTGACAACGATTCGCTTCTATTTATTAATTTTGTGTATGTATAGTTTTGGTTTTAAGTCATTATTATTTAAAAAAACAGTCATGTCGGACACGATGGGTCCCATATCGAACCAAAACGTAAAAAAAAGGTGGGGCAAAGTGTTATTGGGTTTTCCGTCAGGAATTTCTCAGTAGCAGCCTCGGAGTCTGGATTTGTGCCCGGAATATGGCAATAGGCTCGCCCATAATATTACATGGGACTTAAAACATAACTGGCGAAATGTGGATGTAATAATGGGTACACCTATTTGGGGATTACAGGCGTGATGATATGCAAAAACAAAATAGGTCTCTTCAAAAATAAAAGTCCCCAAAGACTTTCATTTTTAACTTTTATTTATGTTTATTATTTGTTGGTATAGCGGCAATAGAAATACGCATAAACTCTCTAGCTATTAAGCTAGAAAGTTGTCACAGAACTGTAATCAGTGTCTGCCTCATCTGCCTAGCCTTTTCCCAACTATGTTGGGGTCGGCTTCCAGTCTAACCGGATGCAGCTGAATACCAGTATTTTACATGGAGCGACTGCCTATCTGACCTTCACAACCCAGTAACTGCTCGAGTAATACGATACCTCTAGGTAAGACTGATTGTCAGACTTTCAAGCTTCTGACGACTCGTAACGACTGTCAAAGATCCACGTATGACAGCCGGGACCAACGGCTTAACGTGCTTTCCGAGGCAGGGAATGATGTCAGTAATGTCTAAGATAAACTTTAGAAAGTATATATGAATTGAAAAAGTCACATTGGTACTTGCCGGATTCGAACCCGCAACCTGATACATGAGAGGCGGGCGCCTTAACCGCTAGGCCATTACCTACGACATTTTCAACTGTAATCAGTGTATACCTAGTAATTGTGGGGGGTAGTGTATCTCATAAACTGTTATCAGTTCATGAGATACAGCCCGTTGACAGACAGACGGACGAACAGCGGAGGTTTAGTAATAGGGTAACATTGATACCTTTCCGGTACGGTACCCCAAATAGGTGTAAGAACAGTCTTCGTGATCTGCACCCATAAACCGTCCGGTTTACTCGATCATTAACACAACAAAAAATCTTTGACACATAAAAAGAACAACTTATTTGAATTTCAAATAAAACAGTTATGAATAAAGCATAACTAGTAGTTTTATGAAATAAATCAATTACTATGTGTTAATTGTTTACATCGGCGTGTGGCCGGTAGAAACTTGTGCGCAGTCTTCTGTTTAGCGGTTAGAGGAAAATTGTAGGGCGCGCAATGATTCTTGATACTTGAATGTAATTTCTCCACATGCACGGAAGATTTTAAAGTCAAGCATTTATTCTATAAGATCAATAAAATGCACTTAATTAATGTCTTTTTTGATTTATTGATTGCTGCTTCCGTGGTCAGGGTAAAAACAAAACAGCTTATGGTTTTAGAGTATGAATGAATGCTTTATTTGACAGAATAATAATGTGAAATTGTAAAAGTGACATAACGTTTTACTTTTCCACATTTTAGTTGTGCAATTTTAAAAAAAAAATCATGCAAAAAGTAATCCATTTAAAAATAATTACAAAGATACAATCTCCTTGCATTTTTTTTAAATAACCTTTTTTAATTCTGGCTACTACAGAATACAAAACAGCATAAGTAGTAATAATTATTACTTTGTCAAATACAGGATTTAAAATTACTAAAGTTTTTAATCAAACAAAAACATCCGTTAGTATACCCAATTAAATATATTGTGCATTCTCATTTTTACTGGAAGCTTCTAAAATAGTTCTGCTAATAAACCATGGGATATAAAATGAATGAGCATTGCACAAAACTGTAGTATTGTACTATAGACATCTGCCTCGAATAATTAAGGTTAGCTGATCTTGAGGTGAGCTTAAATCCCAAGCACTAATTAGCACAAATAGCTCACCACAAACTCACTTCATTTAAATTAATTGAAGGAGATTTTTACAAAATAAACATTCTGATATCAATTACTTACTTGTAACTCTAAGTAAACAATAATTTTAAAAACAAAACGGCCTAATCAATAAGTTTGAGTCGCCTTGAAAACATTCTTGGTCATTCATCTGTATTATAAGCTGACCACTACTACGACCGTAAAAAAGCCCAACTATCAAGACCTTTCGATCCTACTACAAATCGCGTCTTCAAATGCTGAGCGCCGCTTGCGCACCACTCGCTCGTATCAGTATCTCTAGGTCACTCGCGGTAGCTCGTCTTTCACTCTATCGTGAATGAGCGAAGTGACAACGAAAACAATCGATTAAAACTTCGAAACTTGATGTCGTTGAGGTTTTGTGTCACAAAATTTTAATGAAAATAATAGTGTTGAGAAAAGTGATGTGATTTATTTTATTTTATTTATTTTAGTGCTGTGTGCAGTGATTAAATGTTGTTGTCACATTGACATTGTTTGTGGATAAAGCTTTTTATTGTTTTAAAGGTATGGTCATACTTTTTTTTTAATCATTTTAGCCTAATTCTGTCAGTGTAAGCCAACCCACGATCTCTTAGTAATTAAACTAAACGTTAAATACAGTAATACTAGTTCAATGTACAAATCTAAAAATTAATCGACGTTAGATAATATCCAAAATTATTACAACTACCTACTTTTGGCTTGCAATGCTTGAACGTAAAAATCTTTCGTTAAATCTTCATCTGTAAAACACAAAATACATACCTAATCTATAGGTACTAATATTAATAAAGCAAAAAAGTCTTTTATAGGTCGACAATTCAATCACAAGGAATAAAAATACGACATTCAAAATTTCCAACATCGATATTGTTAATTAAAAAAAAAGGTCAGTGTCGATTGATGTACCCAATTGAGACAACGATTTATTTGCGGGTACTTATCAACTCCTGCACTAAAAGAATAATCGCATAGTAATCTTCTCAACCTGTCAAAAATACCTCCAATTTACAGGTACATTTTTGACATTGATTGTCGCTGAGATATCTGTTAGACCAACAAGTCAGACCAATAGCTAAGTAGTTTTCTAAAATCAATCTCCGAACATTATTTGTATTTAACACCATAAAAGAAAATTGCCATGACAGACAAGATTTATTTAGCATTTTATTGGATACTAGCATTTTTATCACTTGTCTTCTAAGATATAAATGTTCCAACCATGTATGTTTGAGACTAGGTTTTTCCCGCGGGTTCACTTGCGTTAAAATCGGGGTCACGTAGTACACTCTATAGAACTACTTTATAAACAAACTTTGGACACCTATTTCATACCCCTAGGGAGTGAATTTTGGAAATTCTTAGCGCATGTTTACGTCATAATAACTATCTGCGTTCCTTTCAATCCGTTCCATGGTTGAAGCTGTGTGTTGATAGATCAGTCAGTCAGTAACAGTTGCCTTTAACATTTAGTACACCAACATTTCGCCAGTTATGTCAAAGTCCCACGTAATAGGGGGCGAGCCTATTGCCATCGACCGGGCACAAATCCAGAGTCCGAGGCTGCTACTGAGAAATTCGTGATGGAATTCCTTTTATATAGAAGATTTATCCATTTACAGAGATTACACATTTCTTGTTGCAAAATTCTCTTTATGTCTGTTCCTAGAAACGCAGACGGTATTGTTTCATGATAAGTATTTATTATTTGAAGTGTATGGGATTATAGTGACAAAGTAATACTAAGTATATATTAAAGCCTAACAAAAAAAAATTGCCCTACACTAGGAATTTCTAGTTAGATAGATATCGCGTCAAAATTCCAACTTTTACGTTTTTTAACGCAAACAAGTTTTAAATGTTATTACTAAACTTTGACCAATGTGACTTTTTCAATTCATGAATATGTACTTTCTAAAGTTTATCTTAGACATTACTGACATCATTCCGTGCCTCGGAAAGCACGTTAAGCTGTTGGTCCCGGCTGTCAAAAGTCAAAGTCAAAGTCAAAAAGTTTATTTGTGTCATACGTGGAGTTTTGACAGTCGTTACGAGTCGTCAAAAGTTTGAAAGTCTGACAACCAGTCTTACCTAGGGGTACCGTATTATCCAGTTACTGGGTTGTGGAGGTCAGATAGGCAGTCGCTCCATGTAAAATACTGGTATTCAGCTGCATCCGGTGAGACTGCCGACCCCAACATAGTTGGGAAAAGGCTAAGCAGATGATGATGACTAAACTTTAAATACCCCCACGTGCTTGTAAAGATGGTTACCCATCCAACCCTGGCAAACGTAGCTTAACCTGATGGATTGGCCCGTGCGGCTGTAAACAGTTAGACACGAGCTCCTTCTGAATCACAGTAAATACGATAGCAAAATATTTAGACGTCGGTTCGTAGAAAGTGTTAATAACGTGGTTATTAATCATAGGCGTCGGTCGGTTAGTGTCACTTAGGCTAGTACTAATAAATCACACTCAACGTAGCACTTAGGCTGTGCACTGACCGAGCCAAGGCTCACAAGACTGTAATTATAACGAATAATAATGTTCTCCCCATTATTGCGATATGTTTGGGTTCCGTACCTCGGTCGGCAAAAACGGAAACCTTATAGGATCACTTTGTTATAATAATAATAATAATTTTTATTTGCGTAAAACATGGTATAAACTGGTGTTAGTTAATAGGTTAGAATGTTTCGCTAAGATAAAACATAGCATGCAAAAATTTAATGTTACAGGGTAATTAAGTAATGAAGTAAATTAGTGTCAGAATATAATGTCAATATTTTTTATCCATAAATTCATTCAAACTAAAGCTACATTCATTTAGCCATTTTTGTTGTCTGTCAAGACCCTTTTTCTCAGGAACGCGTGGAGGTATCAAGTTGAAATTAATACCAAATACTCAGGTTTGCTACTCCTTGAAGCACTGAAAAAATCAAACTTCTAAGTCAACGCAATCTAATGATGTTTATGCTCCGTTTACTGCCCATATTTAGACGTTTGATAAGGAATCAAAGCCTATAAGGGACTTCCTGTTGACCTAGCATCGTGAAATTTGGCAAGAAGCAATGCCATGTAGCACAAGTGAAGGAAGAAATCCGAAAACCGTAAAGTAGTTACAACACAAAATAATAGTTACTTTTTGCGATTTTTTGTATGTTGTGTTAAATATTGTATGGTGGTACGGAACTCTTCGTGCACGAGTCAGATTCGCACTTGGCCGGCTTTTTATTTTACTGAACTATAAAATAACTCTTGTTCGTTACAAAAATAACTCTTATTGCACTGTTTTTATAGTTCGAATCACGATGTCTTACACTCAAAATAGCGTCTTCGCCCTCGCCTTTTTGTCATTTAACATTAATATCACCTGAATACCAAACTTGTTTCTAAACGTTTGACACTTAGTTTAAATCTCACTGTAAAATCGGTCAGGAGGTCAGTTGCGATGCGATCGTATGTTGTATGTATGTATGCAACTGCATAAATTATAATAATAGTGCATAAATGTACGACTTATACCATACACGTTACTTTCCCAGCCAATTCCGAACTATACTTAGTCTGGTTTGGCCCCAGGAAAGTCTTCTTCTCTATCGTGTGGGCAGTAAGGTCTTACGACCCCACACACCTTAGTGTCAGAGTTTCTAAACCGCCTCAAGGGCCTCTGATATGGTTTGAATAAAAAAAATCAATAAAATATGATAAAAACGGAAAAAAATAAAAATCATTATTAATAAATTAGGCAGGTTAAATTAGCAACCAGTTGGATATAATTAAGCTCACTTTACCTAAATCCCCACAGAGATATTTCTACAGAATAAACCGATTGTTCAATCATAAACACAACCCACAAAACACTCACTTCCTGACCAACAACAGAACATTGTTGAAATCAATGCAGGAATTTACGAGAACGTCACAAAAACCTCACATACGTACATAGGAAGTAACACGTAACCGTTTCGCTTCGTCGCGGTCGGGTAACAACTCTATCAATCATTGTCTTGTGACATCATTAAGGAAGGAGGAATATGTCTGTTTATCATCATAATCAACATGTAAGTGACCACTGATTTACTTGCCAACAGAACGCAGAAGAACTTGGACCGTCCAAGTATGTAATCACTACATAGTATAAAACAAAGTCGCTTTCCCTGTCTGTCTGTCTGTCCCTATATATGCTTAGATCTTAAAAACTTCGCAACGGATTTTGATGCGGTTTTTTTTAATAGATAGAGCGATTCGAGAGGAAGGTTTATATGTATAATATACACATCAAAAGTGTCTAGGGATCAACATCCCTAACAAATGTCCCCTAATGATCCCTAGACACTTTTGATGTGTGTACATGCACCCGTGCGAAGCCGGGGCGGGTCGCTAGTTATTACTAAGTTAAAGTTATAATCATCATCATATCAGCCTATAGCCGTCCACTGCTGAAGGTAGGCCTCCCCCAAAGAGCGCCAACCATCCCGGTCTTGGGCAGCCCGCATCCATCCGCTGCCCGCCACCCTCTTTAAATCGTCGATCCACCGTGCAGCAGGGCATCCCACACTACGTTTGCCTAGACGAGGTCTCCACGCCTTTTTTTTATTTTTTTAGGTGGTAAAAATCATCAAATGGCTCCTTCCGCCCTGGGTGGGGCGGAAGGGACTGTCAGACTTTTACTGACTAAAAAACCACCCTGTTCCTTCTGTTGCCCTTTACGTTCCGGGGCCACGGTATCACCTAACACGTGTCTGCTCCACCGACCGTCTGTCCGTCTGCAGACATGGCCGGCCCACTTCCACTTCAGTGCACTAATTTTGCGAGCAATGTCGGTGACTTATAATAAAATTCCTAAATGCAAAACCTTTTTCTTTTTTTTGTGTTAAATATGGTACTGTGGAACTAAACCCTTCGTCTGCAGGACCGACTTGCATTTGACAATAGCTCAGTTCTTACCAAAGGCCACGACCCGCTTATAGCGTATCGTTATATATGTCAAAAGTCAGCATCTAGCGGCAAAAGAAACTTAATTTACGTGACAATAATGTTGATAAGTAGGTATTTGTTGCAAGTTGAAATATCTCTTTTTCACATATGCAGCGGTAAAACACCTAAAGCGGAATTTTTGTGGCCCAGACATTAGATTAATTATTAATTTCTCACGACGTCATAAAAAACAAACAAGTTGTTGGTCTATAAAAGTGAACCAAGCTATGGCCCAGAAACTCTAATAAAAAGTCACTAAGTACCAGTTTTAATAATAAGTTACAAATAAATCACGCTTTTTAATTGGTGGATTTTAAACTTAGAATGTTTTTCGGTATCGTGTTCACGCGTGCTTTGGTGATATTAGTTCGATTAATAAGTTATTGGCATTATTAAAATAAAAAGCAGAAAATACTTAATTTTTGATTAGGAAAATAGTGTCTTATTTTGATGATTTAAAGTAACATTTATTTAATCAATCATGTCGGCTACTGGCCACTCACAATACAACACAGACCGTGTGATTAGATACGAAATTCTTTGCTGTAATCGTCTGGTGATTGAATTGAATGGGATTACCATCAATCTTACCTAAGCAATACGATACAAAACTAAACTGACTATCCAAACTATTTGGACTATCGGAAGTTATACTTCAAATGCATGTAGCATCAGCAGTTGAGGGTATTCAAAATTCATTCATCATATTTCTTTATCACTACGTAACGTCTTATGCAAATAAATTAATCAGCAGACCCGACCTTTAACAAATCAGAGGATCATTGTCAGCCTATTCATATGAGTGCATTAAAAATAACTTCCATTCATCTATGATCATTTCAAATAAACAATACCTTTTCCATTTCCTCACAATATTTTCCTTCACCGATGTCAGTGATGTCCAAGATAAACTTAGAAAGTACATTATGAAATAGAAGAAGTTACTTTGGTTGCACGTGCCCGATTGCGAATACACCGGAGTGCATGAGAGACAGACGAAATCACGGCATTTCAAAAAGCGCTCTAAAAACCTACACTTAAAATACAATTCAGTAAAAAACAGTCCGTCTAATTGATAAACCAACTGTCAATAAAGTCCACTCGCTCTTCAGAATCGTAGTTGCAATCGCATCGTGACCAGACAGCGACCGCACGGGTCGGCTGTCAAATGTCAACAACCGTTGGGCGAACACGATTTGAAATTCAAATATCGTATGGTCATGTTCGGAAGGACGGTTAAAGATGGCGGCCGGATGGGTGGAAAGGATCAAAGATATTCCTTTTTTAAATGTGGAATAATGGCGGAATGTATTCAATGGATGGTATTGATTGATTGTGTTACTGATTTATGTTATCCCAAGAACTTATGATAGTGGTCTGTGTTATGTAAGACTGTAGATGTGCAATTAATATCTTATCTTCACGCTTAAATAAGCGATTACTATTACCCAAAATATGACTAGGATAATACTTTTGTATGAAGTTAATTGTCGGTAAGGTTACTTTAAAACATCAGCCATAAGTGTATGACCTCGATTCACTAAAGTCATGGCTACCACTTAATAACTTCACGTACATTCCTAAGTTCATAACTTAAACCGAACATAAACCTAACTTTGTATACTTCAACTTTAATTAAAACTAAGTTCTACCAGTTTAAATTAACAGCAATTCTAATTAAACTTAGACAATTAGTATCATCGTATATTTTAGAGCAACTCATTGTAGGTTTCAGAGCGGTAACAAAAAGTTCAAGTCATAGATTGAACCTTGAACTGAAACGCTTCATTGAGCAAGAGTGGTGCAAAAACGAGGCCTTTTAAATGATTTGTTGACGTTATATTGGATTAAACAGGGGCGGACTTTGAATTTTCTGGGGCCCTAAATTAACACTTGGGGCCCCATCTAATCAAACTAATTGACATTTTGTCAAAAAAACTGTTAGCTATTATGATGTATACTATATTATTAACAAATTAGGACAAAAATAGTCCATTAAAATTCAAATAAGCTAAGTTTGTCAAATCAGTCGAGGCTGAAGTGCAGCCCGAGCCGAGAGTGTAGCGAGAAGATACACATATTATATTACGCATTTTAAATATTTTTGTTATTTCATTATAGGGCCCGGGGCTCTTTATTTTCACGGGGCTTAGGCTGCAGCTCAAAAAGCATACCTAGATCCGCCCCTGGGTTTAAAAGAAACAATAACACTGAAACTCCGTGACGAATTGTAAAAAACAATTGAATGAATAAATCAATTCTTTTAGAGTACAGTTTTAATAGGATTTCCTCTTGGTAAAATGTTTTATTGCACAAGTCAGCTTCCGTAAGTTGACACTTTCACAATTTTGGTCGGACTTGCATCTTTTTAAACTGTGTAGTTAAGTTAATTTTAAATAATTACTCCACCTCGATAATATTACATATTTTTTCGCGGGGAAATCAAAGTCAAAGCAAATTATTTATTTCAATAAGGCCAATATAAAGCACTTTTCTTTTGAAAATCATACAGGTACATGAAAAATAATTCTATTTGCCCCTTCCATAAGGTACTTGTACTCTTGTATGGAGAAGAATGGGCAAGAAACTCTTTACGTACTTTAAAATCAATGTTTTACAATATTTGCATACAGAATCATATTTAATTACACGTGAATGCAAAGTACCTTATGGTATAAAAACTACTATATCATAATCCTCATCGATACCCTCTGTTTAGGGAGAAAGGTGGGTTATGTCGGACTCTTACCGATTAAAACCCCACAGTTCTTCCTGATACCATGAGTCAGGAGCTCAGTATTCGCTTGATGCATGATTCACGCGCCCCACTCGTATTAGACCACCATTGGCGAGCCTCCTTCACCGTGAGCTGCCTGTTCTGCGACTGCACATTTCCACATAAACACGATACGACGTCGCGTCGTACAACGATGCGGCGTCGTTTCACGATACGACGTCGCGTCGTGGAAATCTACGATAAGCATCGTAAAAAACACGTCATCTTAACGTAATGTGCCACGCACGATACACGGCACGATGCCGTCGATACAGTGGGGTGGTGTTTTAGTTCATTCCGAAAAATGGACCGCTCTAGACGCATTCTGCTTCACGAAAGAAAAGACAGATACTCAGAAGATATTGGATCCACCCATTTCTTTCAAACATGAATAACGGGAGTCACTTTATAAAGAAGTACAAGCCTTAAAAATAGACCACAACAAGGTTTTGGATTCCTTTAGTTAGATAGATAGATAGGTAATTAAATGATCGACTTCAATACCATCCGTCATCTTTGAATTTCGAATAACAACTGCGCAGGATTGCATCGTGAGTTTCTAACGTCACGACGTCGTATCGTGCATTGACACGTCACGACGTCGTGTCGTAGATTTCCACGACGCGACGTCGTATCGTGAAACGACGCCGCATCGTTGTACGACGCGACGTCGTATCGTGTTTATGTGTGGGAGCCCTAAGTCTAGTCGAAGTGCCGACTGGAAAAATATGCACCTACCTTTACGACATAGCGGCAATTGGTTTCCGACTTCCAAATCGAGAACGGATGCATTTACGAGTATTTGACATTTCAAAAACATGACTGTTATCTGTATGTCAAGGTGTACTAAGTGCATTCATGTCGTTAAAGAATGTAGGTACTAACTAAATTGATCATGATTAAGGTAAATGTCAGGTTTTAATCTTGTCTGTTTTCGCAAGGAATTTTTTTTACGTCCATTTCTTTATTTTTTTGGCAAATACCTGAAAAGGGATCCTTGTACCAATCGTTTAAAAAAAAACCTTTTACTAGATCTGCCTAGTGAAAGGTTTTTTTTATACAAATACCTATACCCCATACCTGGATAGGAACGATATTGATATCGCGAAAAAAGATCAGCTGATTGAAATATTCGTATAACTCGACAAAATGTTAATTTATTCATATTAACTTGAACCTTAAAAAATAACGTCAATATTATAAAGCTAACTTCAATAAATTAAAGGTTGAAGCGACACTAAGTAGCCAATGATGTTAATAATCTGTTAATGAATTAAAATAAAATTAATATCACTAAAGATAATCAAATAATTGGTTCTCCATTAATAATCGCATTACGGACGTCTATCCGTTATGTCGACGGGACGCGACGTCGTCGTTTTATAATGTACCTAAGGATTATGAATTTTAATTAATCTTCGTATATACTTAACATTATAAAGCTGGAGACTTTTCTGTTGACCGCGCTAATCTGCGAAATTACTGGTCTGATTCTGAAAATTCTTTCGCTATTTATTTTTACTTTAATTAAAACGGTTATAGAACCAATTAATATAATAAAAGACACTGATAGATTTTTTTTTTTTTTAATGTAATAAAAACTAAGACTTAGATTTTTTGGTCACAAAAGCTAGTAAAATAATATATTAGAATATCCTCATGGACAGACCCTTCTACCGCCCTGGAGGAGGGGTCTGTCAAACACTTACAGTCTAAAAACCACCCCAGTGTACCCTCCCCACACTTACGCCGGGGATCCAGGGAACGTACTTGCCTTCCACGATCCTCGACTAGTGCCAGCCCGCCTTTGCGGCCCTCTTGAGATGTAATATGAACCTCAGTCGAGATATATAGGTACCTGTACCTTTAGTATAGCAACAAAACACCTGGAACGATATTCAAGTAAAAGATTAATCAACAACAACAACAAATAACAACAATCGTTTAACAATTGTTCCGGAAAAGAAAAAACCTCGTTAAATGATTTCATTTAACGAGGTTTTTTCTTTTCCGACAAAAAAGTATCATCAGCCTACTTAATTTCTTCGTAACGTAAACAAAAACTTAACAAAACTAATTACACTCATCAACATTCAGGTTATCAAACAATCGATGGACGCATGCGCTGCGCAACCCGTTATCGATCGCACGCGGATGCGTTCGCGCACTGCTGTGAATATCCATTGACTTTCCAAGTATGGCGGATAGGTAACAGTGGGTGATGCATATTTTTTAAAACAACTTTTATATTGCATTGTCATACAATGTGTATGTATACAAAATTCCATCTTAATCGAACACCGGGAAATGGGTGAAATTTAACTCGTAAGATTTGATTAAGTTCCTATGGCCACTTTCCGTCTCCATCATCAGACCAGCATTATATTGCATTGTCCTGCAAGTTGCACAATTACGCAAAGTCAATCGAACATCGGGAAGTGGCTCAAATTTAACTTGTAAGATTTGATCGGCCACAGACACCAGGACAGGTAAAAGTGAATAAAAGCTTATACAATAGGGTTCATTGCTCCTAGCACCTCTCTAATAATCACGAATTCCGCTCACTGCTCCTAGTTTACGCCTCACCACATAAAGTGTTTGCACATCTGTCACAGGTTACGAAGTACAGAAGGAAATAATGTCCGTTCAATAAAACCCGGTCAAGCGTAAGAGCTGGTTCACAGTAGGTCTGACCGACACTTTTACCGTTGATCAACTGTCGGGTGTTGCTGTTCAGACTAGAAGCTGCCGATCCGACCTAATGTGAACACCACCGTCGTTACTGTCGTTTTACCACGGCCAAATCATAACAAACTTAAATAAATAAAAAACTACTGTGAAAAAGGTGTGTAAAAGGTGTTTAAAATCATCAAATGACTCCTTCCGCCCTAGGTGAGGAGGAAGGGACAGTCAGACTTTTACTGACTAAAAAACCACCCTGTTCCTTCTGTTGCCCTTTACGTTCCGGGGCCACGGTATCCTGTTAAGACGTCCCGCAACCCCGACAGGCATCCTGAAATCCCGGCAGGGTCACACAGTAGTTATGTGTTGTTTATCGATCAGATAAAACTGTCGCTCCGACGTAATGTGAACCAGGCCTAAGTGTGTTGTGTGGTAATAGCACCATTTTTACTATTGAGAATGTTTGTGATATTGTTACAGAGTATTGGTTTACGACATTTTTCGGTAGGAAAAATAAATTGGTAACCGCCGTAAACTGCTTGATTGTATCGTCGCCTGCGGGGTACAGGGGCACGGGGGTAGGACGAAGAGGGGTCCAGTTAAGGCGCGGGCGGTAAAAACAAAGGCGTTCGTAGCGTGATACACAACAGGCGAAATGTGCAGTTTACAAGATATTTATTTATTTAAACTTTATACACAAAAAAAAACATTGTACAAAGACGGACTTAATACCTTGGGCATTTTCTACCAGTCTACCTTAGGGTGATGCAGAGACAAAACATAGTAGGTGCACAGCTACAGAAAATTTCCAAGAATAAAATATAATTATAAATACATAAAAGTATAATATACATACAGACGAACAAAATATACAAAGTAGAGAGAGATAAAATACATAGATAGAGAAATACAACAATTTAATTGTGGGACCAGATATGTGACGTCATAGTGGTTAACAATCAGTGTCAGTCCACGAGGACTCAATTAGGCCGTCTAGCTATAGGTACCACGGATTTTTATTTGCTTTTAGTATTTATTACACACAAAGTCAGGAAAACGTTATTGGTAATTTACCTTTTTATTGTGGCCAACGTTTATATTTTGCATTTTATGATTTATGAATACAGCTACCGCGATGTATATCTAGTCTACTCAAGCGAAACAATTCCAATTAAAATAAAATCTGTTGTTCAATTAGTTATCTAATCTCAATCTCATGATTGGATTTTATTCGTTCGTAAGATGTAATAATACAGATTATATGACGTTCAAAAGTGCCTTTTATTAGCATAATTGAAATTAATGATTTGACTTTGACTTTGATTAGGTACTGTAGAAGCTGGATGAGCCTTATAGGTACAACTTATTTCATTTATGAGATAAATACTACTTTTAAAATAAGAATAGAAGCGACAGACCATGTGTTGACGGCTGTCATGCAAACAAAATAAAATAATTTATTATACGAAGTATTTATTCATCAGTATTTTAATCATAGTAGACTATAATAACAATATCCCGGTACAGTAGTGACCCTTGCCTCGGGTGCTACAGTACCTACAAAATGCATTTTAGCACATTTTGTAGATTCTACTTGTACATTAACATTACTGACATCGGTGGAGGAAAACGTCGTGTGGTAACTTAGACTTACTTAAACTAATATTATAAAGAGAAGAAGATTTGTATTTTTGTTTGTAATGGATAACCAAAAACTACTTACTTAACCGATTTTAAAAATTCTTTCAGCTATGGAAAGCTAGGTTATCAGCAAGTAACGTAAGCTATAAAAAAAAATCCATGCGAAAAGTTGTTAGTAATTTATACCTTTTTTTTTGAGGTGGTAAAAATCATTAAACGAGTCCTTCCGCCCTGGGTGGGGCGGAACGGACTGTCAGACTTTTACTGACTAAAAAACCACCCTGTTCCTTCTGTTGCCCTTTACGTTCCGGGGCCACGGTATCCTGTTAAGACGTCCCGCAACCCCGGAGTAATATAATACCTAAGTTTGAAATCTCCAATCCGCCTGAAGCAAGCTTGATGATCAATGCTCGTGCCTTCTCTGTACGACAAGAGGCCTTTGTCTTGCAATAGGACAATGATAGGCCAGTATTATTATGCCTATGTAAAACTATATCTTACACATACAGGAATGCTTGTCGGCACGTTCAACGCAATGTGATTGCAGTTTCTTGCACGTGTCATGTGTGGAGTTAGTAATGACGTTTTTTGTTATCATTGTCCATTATCAATCGAAATTTGAAATTGTTTACTGTGTATCGTGGAGCAATGGATATGTGTTTGTTAATAGTTTGAAGTTTCTATAAAGGCTGATTTAGACGGTGCGAGAAATATCGTGCAAGTTGTGGTACATTTCCGTCAATGATCAGTCACTTTTGACATGACAGCCGCGCGGTCCCGCAATGTACATCAAATCGCACGATATTTCTTGCATCGTCTAAATGAGGCTTTAAATGTTCTTTCTTGATAGATTTTTTGATCACTTTTTAGCAAGACGTAATAATTAATAATTCAGAGGATTAAAAAACCTATTATTAAGTAAAAAAATATTTTCTAACTTTTTTTAAGCTTCAAGCAGCTCCAAAGTTTTGTTTTTAATTTTAAGGTTTACATCATACCATGCAGTTATATAAGAAAACAATAGCTACTTATTAAAAAAAAAGAAGATTTTATCACAGACATTTAATTTTATCTAAGTTTCATGTAAGAAATTTTATTCTTACCTGTTTTCATAATAACTTAGAATATTTAAAATTTAAAGTCTTAACATGCTTTTTGTCGTCGTTTGTTTGATTTAAATTTAATTAACAAATAGCTGTCCTGCCGAATTTCTTACCGCTTCAGAATCAATTTTTTATTTTATATTTTTTGGCCTGTTTTTAGTTATTCTGCTATTTTCAAATTAGTCGAACTCAACAAATAATAGATCATTAAAATTGATTCAGCAGTTTTAGAGTTATACCATATATAACTCTAAAACTGCTGAACCAATTTGCAATGCAAATTGGTTCAATTTTTTTAATCTCTTAAGTTAAAACAAAGACGGGGTACTTTGTTTTTTTTTTTTTTTTATTCATCGTGGGACAATAAACAGCTACATTATAAAATGTTAGAAGAATAGATAATAATTAAACAATATTGCAGCCCACTACATTATCCACATATTAGCAAAAATATTATAATATTATGGTAATAATGAGTGCCGCTAGAATGGCACTTTTAACTTAAGAGATTAAAAAAAAATGTTACCCCACACTGGGAAGTTCTCCAATATCGCGGGTGTGTTTAAAAATATATAAACTCACATACACACCCAACTAGACCCAAAAAGTAGGCGAGAATAGAACCTGCAGCACCCAATCAAGTTACAACACATGTTCTTGGCTTGCAACAAAAACATTTACATAATTTATAACATTATTAGTTTGTAAAGCAAGGTACAGTGGTCATATAGGATAATTTGCATGTCCGTGTGTATGAGAGAGCTAGCACTAATGTACCGTTCATAATAGATCAGTCGTAATTGCTTGGTTTCTATAAATGTATACGTTTCTCTAGAGTGGGTAGAAATGTACATTATACATTGTGTCTTTGTTAAGGTAAGCGTCCACTTGTCGGTATCGTACGCATCGGACGGATCGCATCAAACGGATAAATTTTTCACAGTGCGCCCACTATTTCGGCAGCGTACGGATTACTGACGGTGAGTACCAGCATACGGATTGACGATGCCAGTTCATTCGGATTTTCGTAGTGAGCGCACGTGTGGACACTGTGAGAATGGAGGAAAGCGATGAAGAACAAACAACAGCAAGCGCACGGGGTGCGTCCACTAGTCGGCATTCCGTATGACGTCATCGGCACGCATCGCAAAAGTTGCCTCTCGAAGCAACGGTGTCGGCATTGCCGATGTGCGATGCGTACGGTGCGGACAGGTGGACGCACTTATATGAGTTTCTATACAAAGAATACTACGATCCGTTGCGTGCGATCCGTCCGATGCGTACGATACCGACAAGTGGACGCTTACCTTTAATGTATGTTTGGATTGCTGTCACTTTGACAGTTCAATTAACGTTTTCTTTTTCGTCCGTAGTGTTTGTGTGTGCAATTAATATGTGGAACTACAATTACACTACTAGAAGAACTAAAAGAACTAAAAGAACTAGCTTTGGCCGGCGACCTTGACCTTAGAATTAAGTAAAAAAATGTATAAATAAAAACTTTTATTTTTTGTTATATCTATACTAATATTATAAAGCTGCAGAGTTTGTTTGTTTGTTTGTTTGTTTGTTTGTTTGAACGCGCTAATCTCTGGAACTACTGGTCCGATTTGAAAAATTCTTTCAGTGTTAGATAGATTAGTTATCGAGGAAGGCTATAGGCTATATACCATCACGCTACGACCTACGGGAGCGGAGCAGTAACCAAAGACGCGGCTGTAACCGCGGCGGACAGCTAGTTATTTATATTCGTAATTTTCCTGAAATGTTTTGTAAAATGCACCGGAAAAGTCGGAGTTGCAACCGTTAAAAACCGGGGTGGTTCGCTAGTATTAAAAAAAACGAATGGCTAAAAGTCTTGCTAAACGCAAAACTCAAAAACAGCTTTACCGATTTGGCTGATTCTTTTTTTTGTATTCTTAATTTTCCGGACAAGGTATATACATTATATGAAAGATTATTTTTGGAAAATCCACCGGTATAGTTGGTTTGCCTTTTATGGGATAAAAATTGGCTTTTATGTTAAGTTACATAAACATACATCCATCCATCCATCTATTCGTCCTCACAATCTTGTCCGTGGCTGGCCCCACAACCTTCTGCAATAGGCGCAGGCGCCTTAACAATGGGCCAAGCAAGCCACAACTGCGATTTTTACAAGTTGTTAAGTGCTTTTTGTTCCACCTCATTTGCGTACCAACTCTTAATTTTTTTCATCATCAAGATAAACTTTCCCTAGCCATCTAATACCTTCATAAAGAGACAATAGTACTTCTCTCACGACGAAAATAATTATAACAAATTCACTATTATTTCAACTGTTTACTTAGCAATCACGAAGATTTTTTGTTTCTCACGCCGTCTGTCTTACTTTCTTTCTATTTGTATAGGTTAAGATGCAAATTAACTAGCCCATAATGATTGTTTAGGCTTTTTTCAGGGTTCCGTACACAAAGGGCGCCAACGGGAGTGCTAAGCCTCCGCTGTTCGTCCGTCTGTCTTCTCAGCGCCGTATCTCATGAACCGTAATAGGTAGAGAGTTGCGTTGTAATTTTCCACAGAGTGTATATTTTGATTGCCGCTATATAAGAACAAATAAATAAAATCAAAATTAAATGATTTTTAGTTTGTAGTGTGCTGGCCGGTTCGTTTTTGTCGTTGAATGGGATGCAAGTCTTCGGCGACCTCCCGTTTCGACAGTCGGTAGATCGGATGGCCGGTCTGTTTATAATAACCTTTCTTGGTGCATTTAGGTGAAGTAAGCTCTCAAACTCCTTAGTGTTACAGGAAAACCCAATAACACATTTTGCGCGACCTGAGAATCGAACCCACTTCGGTCAACAGTCGCACTTGCGATAAAGAGACCTACGGGACAATCAACAGAACCTCCCTTTTAATAGAGGAAGTAAGTCCTCGATTGGATATTTCGTGTCTTCGACGACAATAAATGATTCTCACGACAAAAATTCTTTTATTCTATCATTGTTTATAAAAATCACGTTTATTTTTCTTCCCACGCTTTACAAATTACTCCCTTTGTCATTTGTTTTTGTTGTACGGCTACTATACAATCGCAATCGAGGCATACTGGGTTATTTTAACCCTTGTGGCGTTTTAACACTAAACTAATATTATTCTCTGGTAATGGGGCGACGCAATGGGGACGGCTTTGGGGCGCGCCTTCCTTGTTTCTGAGGTCGAATAAGTCAACATTTCCGTATTCTCTATGGTTTGACGAAAACTGTAACTAATGTTGATGATTATTAGAACCTGTAGATATAGTCAAACAGGGCCATATAGTGTGAAAATTATTACATTATATTGAGATAGCCTTTCTTCTCCATAGAGTCCTACCTCCGTTTTGGAACAAGCAACTAGCTTCAACTTTTGGACTAACTGACCGACTCCTTGACAATTCAAAAGTGCCTGTTATTATTAGTCTAATAGAAATAAATGTTTTGACTTTGACTTTGACTTCTACTGCCTCGTTCGTCTAGTGGTCGTAAAGCGTTTCGATCAAGCGGTTCGATCCCCAGGTCGGGCAAAGTGTTATTGGGTTTTTCCGTTAGGAATTTCTCAGTAGCAGCCTCGGAGTCTAGATTTGAGGTTGCTGGCAATAAGCTCGCCTGGGTGTACTAATGGGTACACCTTTGCCTAACCCTAGGCGTGATGTTATGTATGTTATCCCAATAGTCCCCGTGGAAACTTTCGACCTCCACGTAAGCGTAGCCGCTGACAAAAGTTATTTAGAGATAAATATACCAAAGACTAGATCACATTATTATAAATCAAGCAATAAAAAGGATGTTACTATTTAAAAATAACCCGACTTACTGCATTGCCATCGTATAAATGTTAATTTTATGGTAATGTGGGTAAATTATGAATGCATATTTCTGTTACCGTTTGACTATCAATAGTTTACAGTTGTATCGATTTAAGATAATAAAATAAATAAAATGCTAAAATGTTTCTCAGAGGTCAGTTTTGTTATTGGAATACTTTTAAAAACAGAGTCGCTAGTCGAACTTGCATACGACGGATTCCATATCACCGTACCATATTAAACACTAAATTATTAAAAAGACACGTTTCTTATATCCCCATATTATTATAAGAAACGTGGCTTTAATCTTGAACGGTATTATTTTTTTTATTTGTTTTAATTTTAACGGTTTTCGTATTACGGTTCAAAAGATACACCCCGTGGCAGTTAGATAGACGTCTTTGTAATAGAATTTCGTTTGCCACTCTTTGGACGGAACCTTAATAATGTTTTTCCTATTGGTGGTTCTTAGGTTAATTTCGGATATCGTTGACAGTTTTACATTCCAGCTATAAACTTATGTTTTCTTTATTAAAATAAGTATGTAGATTAATAAAAAAATAAAATTAAGTAAAATATTGGTGATACAACGGTTCCCTTTAATTGAAATCAGTTAGGATCTTAAATCCAGAACGAACTGTTTAATAATTGCATGCTTATTGAAGGATAGATTTATGTGATTAATGATGGGTAATTATTATAATAATTTTAATATCCAAATTGGGTAATTTTTTTTTCAACTTTTTGTAAATGCCTGTGTTTAATAAATGTACTTAAGTAAAGAAATGAATAAAGGATCATAATAACAAAAGAAGACATAAGAAAACTTATCTACGAGTACATGCAGAGATAGGCGACAAAACCTTAAAATACAGGCTGTAGGTATTTATTTCTTTATCTCTTAATTTCCAATATTTTCTCTAAACATGACATTCGACATCCACAAATGCATGTTATCACCCAATCGATACATTCATGGAATGCATGAACGATTAACCTAACGGGTTGCGCAACCACTAACGACCGATTATAACCGATGAACCGACAAATAACTGCAGTTGATACTATAAACACCGGTTAACTTTATTGAGGAGTACATGACTATTAATCGCGAACAAACTAATAAATTATTTATATATTTATTTCCTGGTTAAAGACCACCCATTATCACGGATAGGTTACTTTAAAAGCCTGATTGGTCTAGTGGTCGCAAAGCGCGACTACTGAGCATGAGGTCTTGGGTTCGATTTCCAGGTCGGGCAGTGTTATTGGGTTTTACCATCAGGAATTTCTCAGTAGCAGCCTCGTAATCTGGATTTGTGCACGGTTGATGGCAATAGGCTCGCCTTCTATACATGGGACTTAAACTTAACTGGCAAAATGTGGGTGTACTTTTGTTATGTAAATGGTACATTATAGCCAAAGTTACCGGCAAGGGATTTTTTAGTTTTAGTTTTAGTCCATTTATCAGTTCACTTAGTTATAGTTTCATAGGTAGTTGTTTTCTTTGGAATAATCTGGACCACGAAAGCTGCTTCACATTTTATACTTTTATAGCTATCATCATTTCTTTTGTAAAGATTGTTAAACTCCTTAATTTTTCCAAATGAACGTATTTTTTTTTATTTGTCTTTTTTTTTGGGGTGGTAAAAATCATCAAATGAGTTCTTCCGCCCTGGGTGTGGCGGAAGGGACTGTCAGACTTTTACTGACTAAAAAACCTCCCTGTTCCTTCTGTTGCTCTTTGGGTTCCGGGGCCACGGTATCCTGTTAAGACGTCCCGCGACCAAATTAAACTGTCTTTAAGAACACACTCAAATATTAACTCGCAGCTAAGACCTGAGCGGCTTTTAGTTCAAATTAAACCGTTACCTCTAAAACCACGGTAGCAGTCTAACTAATACACTTATCTAATCTAGGCTTAAATACATAGCCCCAGTCAGACATGCACTGCGCTTTTCAATCTAGGTGTAAGTCGAGCGGTGATCCAGATTCGGGAACACTGCCAAAGCATACACCTTCATTACTTAGATTGGTAGGTAGCACTGCAGTTGAAATATTTTTATATTGCAGGTGGCTTTTACTTTTATTTGGTTGGTATTACTGTGATGGAATCACATTATGTTTAAGTATCTTTTAGAAATGTTGCAGTATGGCGCGTTTATAAAATTGCGTGTTTATGAAAGCCTATCAAAATTTGTGCTTCTGCTGAACATGATATAATAGGCTCGATTTTTAGGTATTGCAAAGGGAGGTTTTTCCATCAGTTATAACACTTAGCCCCTTAGCCCCTTCGTACACAAGGCTACGCAAATCTTCAATACTCAACGATTTTAGTCTTAAAGCGACTGCCGCCATCCATTCCATTGAAGTTCGTACACGAGTCGCTTGTCGACTTCAATGGATTTGTATGGCGGCAGTAATCGTTGAGTATCGAAGATTTGCGTAGCCTTGTGTACGAAGGGGCTTAGTAGCAGCCTGGAGCCAATATTTATGCCCGGTTCACAGATTAACTAATAGTTCTTACCGGTTGATGACAATAAGTTCGCCCCCTATTACATGGGACTTTAAACGTAACTGGCGAAATGTGGGTGTGCTAATGGGTACACCTCTGCCTAACCCTTCGGGGATTACCGGCGTGATGTTATAAGTTTACGTATGTAATTCTTAGTTGCAGTCCTGAGCCGAAATTTGTGCCTGGTTCATGACAATCGGCTCCCATAACTAAACTGAAATGTAGGTGTACTTTAATGCACTTCTGCTGAACCCCCGGAGGTATAGGCGTGATATTACAAGTCATTTTCTTGTTGGAAGTCATTACTATGATGACAAATGACTGTTTGTCTAGTGATCGTCGAGATCAAAGAAATACATTACGTTTAGTATTTACATTTCCATTTCATAACTATTCATGACTTTTACTATTTGATGACATGTGGTTGATGTACCTACTCTATTTTCCTTTCACTCACTCATACTCTTATATATCATAACATTATAGTAAGCCTAGCATTATATAGTGCGCTGACGTAAAAGAATTCGATTTGAGACGCTTTTGTGATTGGAAGTATGATTATAGTATTTCATTTAATAATGGTGCCGATTCCCTTGTTCACAAACTAAACTAAAATTAAACTTTTTCTATCTTTTTCTGTCCAATAAGACATGAAAAGGGGCGGAAATAAATTAGACTTGTCTTTAGTTAATCTGACACATCCATACAATTATAGTTGACATCCTTAAACGTATAGATTAAAAATATGGAGAAGTTGTAGGCGAAACTAATTTGACATTTCTAACTTAGTTTGTAAGTGTTACCGTCCTTCTCTTTAGCTGTATGTCAGTAAGAGATGCTAATTCTCCAAATTTAGTTTAGTTTGTGAACAAGGAAATCGGCACCATTATACCACTAAAATGCAAAGGCCTCTTGTCATACAAAGAAGGCGCGAGCATTGATCATCATGCTGATTTCAGAATTATATTTATTTACTAGCTGCTGCCCGCGATTTTGTCCGCGTGGATTTCTTCCCTGGCGTTAAGTTTCGTCCTTGGTTACTGCTCCACTCCCGTGGGTCGTAGCGTGATGGCATAGCCTATACTATTTCTTATTTATTTGGCTATCATACACAAAAGATTTTTTTTTAATCCGACCAGCAGTCTCAGAGTTTTGCGCGTTTAAATAAACAAAGAAAAGGCCTCTTCAGCTTTATGATAACAGAAATAGTATAGATTGTAGATGTATCGTCGGTACGAAATAAAGAAGAAATCAAGCGATAATTGAATAAAAAATGGCCAACATTGTCTTTACATCGGATTCAAAGGGTCTTATTAACCTTTCTGCGTATGCCTTCAGGGTTATCAAGCACAAAGGTCAAGATGAAAACCTTCCCATAGAGTAGGCGTACCGACTTTTATTCTGTAACCAAAAATGCAGACGGAACAAATTAAAATAATGAAAATCTATAACAATAATACTTTCCCATTACTAAAGAGCTTAACCTCAAAAATTTTCCCTACAAAAATCTACTTCAACCTTATCAAAATACGATTCAATGTCGCTTGTAAGTAAGCAGTAATGTTAATAAATTAATACAAAACCTCCGAACAATGCTGGGTGTAAATCTTTGAACAACAATGCGCTATAAATCGTCAATTGAATGGTATTAGCATGTCGAAACGGAAATTAGCGAGGGCGAAACAGGCCACTAATATATGGTGCGTGTACACCCCACAGGCTGTAAATAGGGCCCAGAAGAATAAAGACGCGCGTGTAAAATTTAAAGTTGGATTCTTTATCCTTGGAAGTTGGATGGCCTAGATACGCACGAAAACTATTCCGCCAACTTACTGAGGTACGAGGGGGACGGGGTACTGCGTTCTGATTGGCTAACTCAAGGTCAGTGCATGTTTACGGCTCACAGGAGTGGTCGAAACTAATACGAACTTGGTGACTATTGGTGAGTGACGACGGTTATAAGACTTTTATGCCTAATGTGTTGACAGACATCGGTCGTCTGTTATTAGGAGTCTAGCTAGGTATATATGGTCGTTGGCCTAACTTCATAAAAAAAGTGGCCAAGTATGAGCTGAACGCGATAAGTTCTGTACCTACTCCCGTACAATATTTAACACACCATACAAAAAAAAATTGTTTATTTGGTGATGTATCTACATCGGTTTTCGGATTTATTCTTTTATTTGTACTACATGGCATTGCTTTTTGCCAAATTTCATGATTTAAGGTCAATTGGAAGTTCCCTACAGGTTTTGAGCGAGGCGTCTAAATATGCGCCATAAACGACCTTATCTTTAGATTGCGTTGACTTAGAAGTTAGATTTTTACTGCTCCAAGGACCTGAATATTTGATATAGAGTTAAGTCAGCTTGATACCTCCACAATAGCCTGAGAAAAAGGGTCTTGACAGACAGACGGATTTTATTTTAGAAAAATATTATTAGGGTTCCGCGCAAAAAAAACAACGTGATAACCAACATTCACGCGAATGATAAGTCGCGGGCATAAGCTAGTCTAAAGTAAAATAAAATATTTTTTGTAATTTAACTTCGTGTCAGTGACTAACTCTAAGTTAAGTTTTCGGTACCAGTGGGCCTAAAGAATATTACCAAACCGCTTGGATGGTCAATACCAGGTGGTCACAACACATTAAAAATGCACTCCTGTCGTGTTATTAGAGAGCGATGGCGCAAGAATGATACATGTCTGCAAAATGGCGTAAAAATTGCTGTGTTTTTGTTATTTATTGCTTTTTGGCATCTGCGCGGAGTTGTTTAAATCTGGCTTAAAGTCTATATTGTACTATATACGCAAGATATAATAATAATACCCGTCTATTTTAATCCACTGCGATGAAAGGCCCCTTCTCGTATAGAGAAGGCACGAGCATTTATCACCACGCTTGCTCAAGGCGGATTGGACATCGTGACAAAACCAAGATTTATAATATAAGTTCAGACTTATAAATCTTGGTTTTGTCACGATGTTTTTCTGCACCGATGTCAAGATAAACTTAGAAAGAAACACATATGAAGTCCGCGAAAATGTCGGACCCCCGTTTCATCCCCTTAGGGGGTGAATTTTGGGAAATCGGTTCTTAGCGGACGTCTACTAACTATAATCTACCTCCCTGCTAAATTTCAAGTCTTTACGTCAATTGGTTTTTGATATTTCGTAATGAGTACCTTTCGCTTTTATATATTTAGATAGGTATATAACTTATAAACCCACATACACAAACAACCAGACCCAGAACAGCTATCTGTAAGCCATACAAATATTTGTTCCGTGCATTAATCGAACCCGCGATACACAGCGCTTCATCCGATCGCTCAGCACTCATGCGCCGATCGTTTTGTTAAATAATAACGACCATAATTATCACCATTACAAATAATCTTAAAGTAAACATTGCCACCTGCAGCGCTGCCCACCTCATTATCGCTTAATAACACATCACACGAAGTATTTGTACTTTCTAACTGGTTACTTCCCCAGTAACTGTCTGCACTTTCCCCGAGCTTACGATCTAATAGCTTAACTAGTTTATTTTCTTGGGTTAGTCTGCGTTGATGCTGTTTATTTGTCAAGTCATAGAGAGGAACACATCACGCCTGTAATCCCCGAAGAGTTAGGCAGAGGTGTACCCATTAGTACACCCACACTTCGCCTGTTACGTTTATGTTTAAGTCCCATGTAATAGGGGGCAAGTCTATTGCCATCAACCAGCCACAAATACAGACTCTATTGCTACTGAAAAATTGCAGATGTAAAAACCCAATAACACTTTGCCCGACCTGGGAATCGAACTCAATATCTCATTCTTAGCAGTCGCGCTTTGAGACTACTGGACCAACGAAGCAGTCCAATAACGTAATAATAATTCTTATGAAAACTTAGTTCTGTCTTATCTGCCCTACCCACAATTAATACGTCAAACTAATGCAATATGCCAATTATTATGTCACATATTATTGCATTACTATCCAACAATAACAATACGCCTCCCCTCCATACAACCTAATTCAAAAACTGGAAGAAGAAATAGAATTAAACCCAAATGGCCAAACAATACAATTTTACTGCCAAATAGTTTACGTACGTTTTTGTAAAATGGAAACAAAAATCTAGGAAACCACATCTAAAACTGTCGTCTTTGTATTCCAAAATCCAAGACACGAGCACATCCTTTAAATGAAGCAGCTTGCCCCAATTGGCACACACCCAAACAGGCGAACAAAGCAAATATTCTTACAGACAGACTGAACATCACATAATATTACCTACTACTGTATTTTTCCAAAGAATAGGCAAAAAATACTGAAAACATCGACCATATTCACCAGTTATTCAAGTGAACGTTTTACGGGCAATCGTTCTTGCGGGCAAACGTCCTTCGGTCAAATTATAATTCGGACAAACGTTTTTCGGTCAAACTAACATTCGGTCAAACGATCATTTGGGCAAACGTTCTCTGTTCAAACTATCATTCAGGCAAAGGTTCTTTCGGGTAAACGTATTTGATCAAACAATCATTCGGGCAAATGTTCGTTGGTCAAACTATAATTCGGTTAAACTATCTTTCGGGCAAACGCTTTTCGGGCAATCGTTCTGTCCGTCAAACAATCATTCGGACACACTCATAATATTTTACGTCTCATGTAATGGGAGGCGAGCCTTGCCATAGGAAATTCCTAGGGATTGAAAAAAATCTGGGGCTCAGCAGACAAACAGACACACAGACTATGTACATATAGATAATTATATAACCTATATAATATGTGACTTTCTTCCTAGAAAATTGTTTTACTACCACTGTAACGGTCGTAAATTGACATGTCTTCAATTGCCAAGTCAATCGAGAACGAAGCTGTAGATAAACTACGGAAATACTATACTGCTATATTGATTAGATTATCCTACCCTGGTGGTCTTATGGTCGCAAGTGCGATGGTAAACGAGGGTCTTGGGTGTGATTTGAGGGTCTTGGTTGGGCAGAAAGTGTATTTAGGTTTTCCATCTCTCAGTAGCCAGACCGAAGTTCGTAAGTTACTTAGTGGTTAGTGTGACACCTCCGTGTCTCGGAAAGCACTCAAAGCAATTGGTCCTGTGTCTAATATCTACCGTCCCATCGGACTATGACAGTAAGGGAAGAGGCAGTGCATCTGTGTTTACACACACAAATATCTTTGCGCATACACTTGTGCACCATAAAATCTCCTTTGTACTTGGTTAGTTTCTATTGAGAAAGGTCTTCACCGTGGGTCGTGATGGCCCAGCGGTTTAGACGCCCGGCTCTCATTCTCGAGACTGTGGGTTCACGGCCGAGTACGGACAAGTAAAAATGTAACTTTTTTACTTTTTAAGTTTATCTTGACACATCACAGGTGAAGGAAAACATCGTGAGGAAACCTGGGCTAACAATTAATATAAGTCTGAAATTGTAAATCCGCCTTGAGCAAGTATGGTGATCAATGCTCGTGCAGTCGTGCCTTCTCTGTGTGAGAAGAGGCCTTTGCCTCGCAGTGAGATAAAAATAAACTTGTTTAATTTATTATTATTAAGGCCTGAAAAGCTAACAACAAAGTAAATAGTACTTAGAAGTTATAATACATTGTTTTTTAACAACGATAGATACATTACACTGTTTATGGCATGCAAGCATCAAACTATTACTGCATAATAAGACCTGGTTTAACAAGATTATTAAGACGATACAAGTATAACTCAGGATATAAGGATTTATTATACTTTTATGCAGGTAAAAATGCTAGCAGTATTTCAATACGTACTTACGAATAGAATAGAATATTTATTTGCGTAAAACATGGTATACAAGGGTGTTAAATGTACAAATTAAAAAAAAAAAAAAAAGCATGTTTAGCTAGGATACAAAACATAGCATGCATAAAGACAAGTTTGGGCAACAATAATCGGTTTTATTGTAAACATTAACATTTTTTATCTATTAATTCTTTTAAACTATAAAAACTACACTCGAGTCCACCCGAGAACTCATCTTACTATATTATTATTAATGCGACAGTTTGGATGGATGGATGTTTGTTACTTAATAACGTTAGAATCGTAGAACGGATCAGGATAAAATTTGGCAGAGAGATAGAATATAGCCTGGAATGGCACATTGACACTTCTGTGTTTCTCTGACAATTCTATGAATATTTTAATGAACTACAGAAACAGCAAAACCTAGAACAACTATCTGTAAGCCTCGCATCAAACAGGAATCGAACCCGGACCTGAAACTTGGAGAGTGTGTTCTTTGTATGTCGTAGGCATTCGATAAGAAAGGATTTTCCAAAATTCACCCCCTAAGGGGATGGCACAGGGGTGCAAAGTTTAGACGGAGAAACCAACTTTGATACGGACGAAGTCGCGGGCAGAAGCTAGTATTCTATATGATAGGTATAACATTTAAAAAAGAGCCAAAAAAACATTAAAATAGCTTTATAATAAAAGCATTCAATACATCAATTTATTTCGAAAACACTATTGTAAGCCAATCCATTAAAAAGTTACCAATTCATCAATGAAAACCACATCGAACTGGCATTTTCATGAAAAAGCAATATCGGTCTACTAAAATAGCAGTTTCACTGACATTTTAATGAAAAACAAATTGTGAAATAAAAGCGATTTAAAATGGAACTGGCATCCGTGGAGTTGCATTAACAAAAACTTCTGTGCAATTTTTTTGCAATGGTACATAATTAATGTGGTGGGCGTTCACGACATGTGGACACAGTTGGAGCTACAGCAGTGGCATAAACTATTATATATTAAAATTATAATTACTCAAAATTTATATACAACTAGTTGACTCGGCCACGCGTTGTTGTGGCTTGAAGTAAGTAAAGATATTGAGGTCAATAATCGAGATAAAAACTATCCTATCTTTTAAGTTTGACCAAATTACACACAGTAAGCCATATTTCAGAAAAAATGGTTGAGTAGTTTAGGAGTCCATCCCGGACCAACAACGTGACGCGTAATTTATATATATTAAGATAATAATGCGGGTGGAAACGGGCCTTAGCCTGTATAATCTTAATTATGTTGCCTTGTAACAAAGGAAACCGTTCAATTAGTTAATTAAAATCATGCAAATTGAACCGTATGTTGAACGTGGAAACATATTCAGTGAACGCTTAGATTGCAATGTTCGAAGTGAACCAATTCCGTTAAGTCTATCAAAGTCTCATCGCACGCTACGAAATCAATTTAAATCAAAACGTCAAAGTGCAGGCTACGGGTAAAACGGTTCTGCAAATTAAGATGAAAATTATTTGGTGTATGTATGACTGGCTAATGAAAACCTGGAAGGTACTGAGAATTTTATTTATTTACAACTTAAGCAACAAAAGGTTAATGCCAACAAAAAGCATTCTGTACTAGTCAATCAAAGGTGGTAAATAGATAATATGGCAGGTATATTTTTTCCCTAAATACTATATTTAATGTAAAGAAAGAAAGAAAAACTGTTCATTCAAGCGAAATGAAGCACATAACATAAAAAGAAAAATAAATGTACATAAAAGCAAAGTAGAAACAAGTTCGATGGCAGCAAAGTAGAAACGGACATCTACATTTTTTCGAAAATGCTTTTTTTACAAAAATGAGCTTATATTAATCCTATCTACAAGTCTGTATTAATTTTTTTTCAAAATTCAATATAACAAAGATTTGACACGTAAATGAAGACATCTACACTGGATTTTTAAAAAACATCGCAGTAGAAACGGACATTTGAATTTGTCCGCCTTTACTTCGGAGCTTTGACAGATGAATGGAAACGTCAACAAAGACATCAGTCAGTTGTCACATTCTAGCGCGTACCGGTATAAATGTAATAATAATGATAGTGTTTACAGTTCATTATTAGTGCTAGTAATGAAATCTTATAGTTAGTAATAAAAAATATTTTGAGGTTACGGTTCGACGTAAACACGGACATCTGCCACTTGTTCGTTTATTTAGATGTTCTTTAAATATCCTTAAATGTATTACAGGAGATTATTATCTTACTTTATTAGATATTTTAAATGAAATGGGCACTTTTTTATTACAATCTAATAAAACTTTGACGTAGAAGAAGACATCTGCCTGATAACCGTTTATCAGGCAGATGTCTTCTTCTACGTCAAAGTTTTTTCAGAGTAAAAAAAGACATCTACATTATTTCAGTAAAACAACGATAAAGCGATAAAACCTATTACACAATTCATAAAGAAGGTTATTTTAAAGCATTATAGAAAATTTCAGGTTAGTCGGTCCATAACTCTCAAAATAACCACTCTTTTAAACTAAATCTGCTCTCCTGTAAAGTTGCGATTTTGTAGATGTCCGTTTCTACTTTGCTGCCATCGAGTTGGTATTACCTAAATCTAAAAAAATTATATCAAATAAATACAAGAACAAATACGCGCCGCACCGCGCAAAAGGGCTTACGCTCAGCATAATGCCGTGGGTTGTGGAGGTCAATAGGCAGTCGCTCCTGTAAAATACTGGTATTCAGCAGCATCCAGTTAGACTGGAAACCTACCCCAATATACGAGTATGTAGTTGAGAAAAGGTTAGGTAAATGATTAATACTTTCACCGCCGGGCCAAAACTGTTGAAGGTCAAACCTCCACTAGCGTAGGTCACGGGTGACCTACGCGGCGGTTAATGTGTTAATTACTAGCTTCGGCCCACTACTTGGGTGACCTGGAAGTACCACAAAACATATCGACACTCAAAAATATCAATAAAAGAATTTTCTTAATCGGATTTCTTACTGACATTACCTCTTATAACCAAACGAATAAAAGAACAAACATACTTTACCTCTTTTTACTTGTATAAATGCGATATTTTCCTTCACCAATTACTTACATTCCAAAACAAAACTAACTTGCATTACCGCTAACAATATCGCTGTGGACATAGAGTAATAAAAATCCAGATTATACAAACGGGTGCAGATAAATTCCAGTTTATTACAATCCCCGTATAAATAAACGAGTTTCCTAGTTATAAACATTTTTCATAAAGGGGGAACGTACAGATAGCTTTATCTGTTTTCTAATGAAATTCTTCCAACAAATTGTAAAGTTTTCAAGTCTTTAAACAAGTTGCGATAGTTGTTTTTAAAGTTTCGTTAAGATGGTTATTGTCTGATGGTTATTGTGTGTCATCTTTTTTAGTGGAAACGTCTATATCGAATGAGAACTTAGATTTTATTTATGACTAGCTTCTGCCCGCGACTTCGTCCGCGTAACGTGACGTTAGCCTTTAGCCTTCCTCGATAAAGGACCATCCAACACAAAAATATTTTTTTATTTGAACCTGCAGTTCCTGAAATTAGCGCGTTCAACCAGAAAAACAAACAAACTCTTCTGCTTTATAATATTAGTATAAATAATATTCCCCAGACCAATTTCCATTTCAATGGAGGCTAACCAAGTACACAAGGGATATTATAGTGCACAAGTGTTTGTGCAAATTTATCTTAGACATTACTGACATCATTCCGTGCCTCGGAAAGCACGTTAAGCCGTTGGTCTCGGCTGTCATACGTGGATCTTTGACAGTCGTTACGAGTCGTCAGAAGCCCGAAAGTCTGACAGCCAGTCTTACCTAGGGGTATCGTATTACCCAGACACTGGGTTGTGGTGGTTAGATAGGCAGTCGCTCCATGTAAAGTACTTGTACTCAGCTGCATCCGGTTAGACTGGAAGCCGACCCCAACATAGTTGGGAAAAGGCTAGACAGATAATGATGAAGTGTTTGTGCAAACACAGGTACCATATACACTCCCTCTTCTCAAACTCTCATAGTCCAAATAGAATTCGAAATGGAAAAACCCATTAACATGGTTTGCCCAACCTGAAAATTGAACCCTATCTCAGCATGTAGTTACTTACATTAGTTCAATACGTACATATTTACTCTCGACTTGAGTAAAGAAATAGATGGGTGGTTCTCTGATTTCGCATCAATCACATGTCCGGTTGCATAAAAAAAAAGTTACTAACATTTAAGGAGATTCGATTAAAGCTGATTGATTTGAAGACATTTAGCGAGGTGTATTCAACAAAAGAATAACGTAAATAAAGACACAAAAATAATAAAAAATGAAAAACACTCACAAATTTTAATGTCCTTACCATCGATGTCCTTTACGCGAGTTCTTAACTTTAGAGTTCAACATTTCTAAGAAGGTATAGTTATATGTATCTGTAATTTATTCCATTTATTGAACTAATACTAAGGATTACTTGCCTTCAATATCACACATACGAATTAATTCATTATTTTTTTAAAAATGTATTTGTCTTTGTCACCGAAAAATAGTCACTACCGTAAGCAGGAAAAGAAATGTACACAACTTTTTACATGGAAATCCTACTCTTTTACCCTTCCCCCGCACAATTCCGCAGCGACCGGTCGCTTCAGAGCAATTGAGCAAGAAACCCGCGCTCTCGAGAAATAAAAGATACTTAGGTAATTGTTATCAAAAATTACCTTTGGTCCGTTTAGTGGTCTTTACCGTATTTGAGAAATTTTAGGTAAGTCACACGATTAATATTTTTAATGTACCTCTGAAATGTTTGTCTTGATGAGTATTATTACGAGAGTAATATTTATACAAATAGCCTTTAACATAATTGATTTAAAAATCAAAATAACATAAAATGTCATTACTGTGATAGTCTTTACCATAATTTACCATCAGTTTTCAGCCTCTGAGTAATCATTTGTTTCGTTCAGTCTGATTTTCCTCTTTATTAGTACTTAGTATAATAAAGAAGAAAATGAGACTGAACGAAACAAATGATTACTCAGAGGCTAGTTGCTTAGATTACACCTTGGTTGTTATTTTGTTTTACAATTTGTGTAGTTTTAATAGTAATACACTTAGGTAAACGATTATTACAGTAAACAAATGAGAAATACTTGTGCTTTACTTATTTTAAGAAAATAAATAAAAATATTTTAGTTTGTATCTCATTTCATGTAATCATTGTACATAGTAATCATTTCCATAACGCGAAAAATCATTACCATCACGAATTTAAACTTTAGCTACCTATATCTCGGACATTAATCGATGCAATTCGAAAATATTTACACATAATATTATTAAGCCATTATATTTTCGTTTCACACTAAGATTTTCAAAATCTAAAATTTCTCTCATTTTTTTCAAATTGAACCGAAATCAGAGAACCACCCAGATGCTTATCGTCACTACAGAACATTTCCAATATTATATATCTTTGAAAATATTAGGTATATATTTCATATCATTTACCAAATATAATAAAAAGATACAGTAGGTAGATACTCTCTCATACATTTCAAAGGAAATGATATCATGATTGATGACCCGGGAACCTTTACGCGCGAATAAATCACATTTGTCTGAGATATATCTCTTGACCATTTGATATGGAGAATTACATTGAAGTTTTATATGTTAGGTTATTTCTTTATTCGATTTTATTTGGAGATCAAATGGTATTGAAGAACTGAGATGAAGAAGAAAAATAATATCCTTTGATTGTGAGAGGTTATTTAGTTACATAATAATGCCAGCCCATTATTATTACATATAACATCACGCCTGTAATCCCCGAAGAGGTAGGCAGAGGTGTACCCTAATTAGCGCTTCCACATTTCGCCAGTTATGTTTAAGTCCCATGTATTAGGGGGCGAGTCTATTGCAATCAACCGGCCACAAATCTAGACTCCGAAGCTGCTACTGAGAAATTCCTGATGGAAAATCCCAATAACACTTTGCCTGACCTGGGAATTGAACCCAAGACCCCTGCTCAGCAGTCGCATTTTGCGACTACTAGACCAAAGAGACAGTCAGTGAAGGAAAGGTAATTAAAAAAAACAGTAATTAAATACAATTAACAATTTCTAATTCCAGGACACAAAAGTACTCAACGAATGATCGTCAAAAAATGAAGTGATCTTCAAATTCAATATGGGCAGTGGAGCCAGCACTGCTACTAGCCGCAAGTGGCCAGGCCGTAAGCGGGAACTGCCGTCCCCTCCGCCTCAGGCAGACTCCTCAAGGGTGCTGTTCCTCCTGTATCTGATACACAGGACTTGGAATGTGGTCGTGGAACATGTTGATTCGAAGAGTGCCAGGTAACTTTACTTTTAATCCGTCTGCCAAGTCCAGTTGTAATGTGAACTGGGTGACTATGTGAACCTTGTACTACAATTTTTTTGTCTAAACCATCCCTGTACTAAGAAGATGAACTAAAAAAAATATTTATCGGTCGAACCATTTTTGAGTTTTTTCTAGGCAATTATTTTTTATAGATTTTTCCATGTAAAGCAGCAAATGGATGTTGTTCATTAGTTCAAATTTCCAGGGTGTGATGACAAGAATATAATCAACAAGTTTCAGCATCATAGCTTGTCATCATGATTGATCTAGACTAAAACACCATTAATGAATTATACCTCCTCGACTGAATTTCAATGGAGGCCAACCAAAGTTTTTTATTATTATATAATATGGGTTTGTTCTTGACTCTAGAGGTGACATAGACAAAGTCTACGATGGAGTGAGCTTACCAGAAGAAGCCTGTTGCTTTTTATACAACGTGTAACGGAAAGGGTATATACATACCAAGAGCAAGGCTTCTTTGGATGATAACTAACGATATGGCAAGGGTTTTTTAATCCTATCTCTACATGTTCGGATATTATGATCAAAAAAGAACACCGCCTGCAGTAGGCTACTATGCGGTACTAGGCGCGCAGAATTACGGAAGAGATTTATCGTGATATTAGGCAAGTAACGTGGAGAGTTTTTACCCACGTAGTGCGGTTTGACACGTTTGTTATGATTTGAATTTAAGAAACATATGAAACCGAAAATTTGGTATCAATTCTTAGAGTATTTTATATTGAACTGAAACCCTTGCCATATCGTTAGTTATTATCCAAAGAAGCCTTACTCTTTGTATGTATATACCCTTTCCGTTACACGGTGTATAATAGTGCATAAAAACTTCCTCTCTCCTTACTCCCATAATCCGATGGGATGGCAATACGCCGCGCCCGGACAAACGTCAGACGAAGGACCAATAGTTTTACGCATGTGCTTTCCAAGGCACGAGATGGTCCCATCACCAATACCAAAATTCGGGCCGCTAGTGAAAATTTATTATGGAAAAGTTTCATCCAACTTAGGATTCAAAACCAGTAGCCCTAGCTCAGTACAAGACAGTTTGAAACTACCATTATTAGTTCCCTAAACACCTCCGTAAAACAATATATTCCTTTAGAGGGAACCACAAATACAGTAGTTTCAATTTGTGCCATGTGTGGTGTTTGTGGTTCGAATACATTGTATTATTGTACAGCAGTAATGAACAAACAAACAGTGAGCTATGTATGTCATGTCATTAGGTGTATAACGTCTGCTCCGAAATAATCCTGTTTTATGAAAGAGACGTCACATTACGAGTATGATACTCTTATCTTTATTAGCAACTAATATTACGTTTAGAGCTGGAATATTATTTAGTAAGGAGGCTGACATCGGTGAAGGAAAACATCGTGAGGAAACATATACTTATATCCATACTAATATTATAACTGCGAAAGTAACTCTGTTTATCAAAATCGGTTCAGTGGTTTTAATAAACCACTGAACCGATTTTGATGAAATCTGGTACGGGATAAGTTTGTACTCCAAGGAAGGACAAAGGCTACTTTTCATACCGCGACTTCGTCTGCATCCACGATAACCGGTATAAGTATATGTATAAGTACGGACAAAGTCGCGGGCAAAAGCTAGTATGTAATAATTATTTTCCAAAATAGTTCTTATTCGTCTGTATTAAATGCCATTCTTCAATGATTCCAGATGGCGTGGCTCCCACACCGTGCCCAGTTCCGGCGAGGGGCTAGCACAGAGGTTCGACTCCGTCAGTCTGGCTGACTCTGACCTGGGTTCCTGCTACTCCAGCTGCAGTTGCAGCTACTGCAGATTGAGGGAGTGCGCCCATGATTGTGTCAGGTGAGTTCCAATTTTCTACTCTGCGGCCAGACTGTCTCTTACAGCCTCTTGTTATAAAATCACTAGCTGTTCCTGTGGTTTTCAGCACGTGGATCTACATATAATTTAACGTTTTATTATAACTATACAAAACCATACAAAACTAGGTTCAATTGATAATATCACATTTCTACAAGTGAACCTAGTTGTTCTAATGGTCGTAAGCGCTACCGCTGAAAATTTATGGGAAGTTGTCTGTAAAAGTTAAAATGATTAGTGGTAAGGTAGTTTTAGTTCATAAATGTATTACTTTTAGAACTTCCGACGTGAATCTCATTTTACTTGTTTGATTGGTCCAAGTCTAATTTATGTACAGATGACTGTCAGCTTTCACTTAAGTACCTGCCTACCACAAGGTAATAACCTTTATTTTTCTCTTTCATTTCAGGTAAGACAATGATTTCAGCATCTGGCAGCGCTATCATGTTGAACTGCGTGGCAAGCCTCTTCTCATGCAGAAAAGGCATTGATCACCACGCTTGCTGAAGGCGGATTAATGATTTCAGACTTATATTGATTATTATAAGTCGTAAGATTTTCGTATTCGTTACAAACTGATATAACATAACATAACATAACATCACGCCTGTAATCAAGGGTTAGGCAGAGGTGAACCCATTGGTACACCCTTATTTCGCCAGTTATAATGAAACTGACATATAAAAAAAGAAAAAGTCACATTAGTACTTCTCCATGCATGCCTGCGAATACACACTTTTCTAATGCATAAGAGGCAAGCGTGTGAAAAGTCATTAACGATTTGTCAAAGTAAAAGTAACCTAAAATAAACTTTAATAAAATTCATAATCTTAATACCCAAGAAAGGAAGGAAGCACGTAGAGGTTCCTAATATGTTTTACTTAAAGCATGCATGATCTAGTAAGATAAATCTTCAGGAAGAGGAAAATAATGTTCGGAACCCTCGGATTTAAGTGATGCAAAGCCCAGAAGCTTTATAGTTACCCATTTTTCTTAGAAAAACATACGAGAAAAGGCTAACTGATGCATTTCAGTAGTACAGCTCTTTGTGAAGGATCTTGTCTGGGGTAGTACTATCACCATACCTACATATTGTGTTCTAGATTGAGGGGTATGGGTGCCGGTGTAATTATATAGGCACACTAGCTTCTACCCACGACTTCGTCCGCGTCAAAGTTGGTTTCTCCATACAAGCTTTGAACCCCATTTTCATCCCCTTAGGGTTTGAATTTTGGAAAATCCTCTCTTATCGGATGCCTACGTTGTATAAAGAACACACCCTCCAAGTTTCAAGTCTCTACGATCAGCGGTTTAGGCTGTGCGTTGATCCGTGAGTCAGTCATTCAGGATAAAGCATTTTATATGCATAGAAGAAGATGAGATATTTTATCTTTGTCTCTGGAATGGCAACGCATCTGCAAGGCCTCTGTTATTGCTGCTCTATTGGCAACTCTGACCACTCTTAACATCAGGTGGGTCGTCGCATCAGCTTGTTTGCCATCACACAAAAAAATCTACATCACACATTTTCCATCCAATTCTCGCGTAGAAATTGAAACGCTGCGGCCATCTTTTAAGACTAAAAACTTTATACAGAATACAAATCTGTTTCAAAAGCTTTTGCCAAAACAAAAAATTCTCGCACCCCATTTTAAAATAGAAAGAAAACCTTCATTTCTTTTTAAAACACAAGATAGCTTCTAAGTAAACCTCACCTACCGGTTCAAATGCTTTTGCTAAACCCAAAAACCCCTTTTCTCGAAGTCAGGGCTTACTATTAGAGCTATTACGTAATGAACGCTCGTACTCCACAATGTTAGAAAAACCTGTCAAGTGTGAATTGGACTCGTAGATGTAGGGTTCCGTATCATCTTACAATTTTGAAATCAAGCTAAAAGTTGCCGAAAAAAAACACGTTTCAGGTATGAGTACCCCCCCTAATATTGAAAAAAAAATGTTTTTTGTGTAGGTACCGTGTAAACATTCATATTAATTTTGTAAGAACTGTTATTTTGATATTACAAACAAACAGACACTTCAATTTTATTTTTTAAAGATGTCTATTACAGACAGAAAAAGTTGTTCAAGTTTAATTTATTTATTTAAAACTTTATGCACAAGTAAAAAAAATATACTGTACAAAGGCGGACTTAATGCCTACAAAGGCAGACTTAATGCCTTGACTTAATGCCTTAATGACAAGTTATATAACAGACCATCACGCCTGTAATCCCCGAAGGGTAAGGCAGAGGTGTACCCGTTAGTACACCCACATTTCGCCATTTATGTTTAAGGCCACTATCCCACTGGCGTTTTACGAGTGGGTTTTTCAATCGAACCCAAGACCTCATGCTCAGTAGTCCCGCTTTGCGACCACTAGAACAAGGCAGTCTAATATTTCATTTTATTTTTGTTATTTATTTTTTCGTATAGCGGCGATATCAATACATACTTTATTCATATTCATAATTCATTTATTGCGTACCATAATGTGTGAAGGATGTTACATAGGCTTAAAGCTAAAGTACAATTATGGACCCTGTTAGGGCACAGCAACATAGTTCTGACTTAAAAATTAAGATTAAAAAAGTAAAAATAAAATTTTAGCAAAAACAGCAATTCTTATATATTGAGATCAGTTACATTCATATTCATATCATATTCATATCATATTCATATCATATTCATATCATATTCATATCATATTCATATCATATTCATATCATATTCATATCATATTCATATCATATTCATATCATATTCATATCATATTCATATCATATTCATATCATATTCATATCATATTCATATCATATTCATATCATATTCATATCATATTCATATCATATTCATATCATATTCATATCATATTCATATCATATTCATATCATATTCATATCATATTAATATCATATTCATATCATATTCATATCATATTCATATCATATTCATATCATATTCATATCATATTCATATCATATTCATATCATATTCATATCATATTCATATCATATTCATATCATATTCATATCATATTCATATCATATTCATATCATATTCATATCATATTCATATCATATTCATATCATATTCATATCATATTCATATCATATTCATATCATATTCATATCATATTCATATCATATTCATATCATATTCATATCATATTCATATCATATTCATATCATATTCATATCATTTATTTGCATTCCACAATGTTAAAGAGGTCTTAAAAATTATGGCTTAGAGCTAGGCACAATTATGGACCCTGTAGGGCACAGCAAAAACTTTGTGAAACAATCATTGACAGACAGACAACGGTGGCTTAGTAATAGGGACCGTTGAACCCTTCTAAAACGGTACCCTAAAAACTCTTTATTTTTGCTTCTATTATTCGTTAGTTTTCTAGTTTTGGGGTGTGGTTGACTCGGAATATTTCACTGTAATTTATAGAGGCTAAACATGTATTTATGGATGTATGTAAGAAAGGATTTTATGAGCAAAATATGTATTGTAGATTTGCATATTTCTTGCTTGTCTTTTTTAAAGTTACGAAAACATGCTGCTTAAATATAAATATTTAAATACTAGCTTGTGCCTGTGACTTTGTCTGCATATATTTCAGAATTAAGCCAATGTCCTAAATTTTCCTTTGGATACACAAAAACGGGATAAAAAATAGTCTATGTGCTATTCCAGACTAAAATCTATCCATCCAAATTTGTTCAGCCGTTCTGGCGTGATTGAGTAACAAATAATATATGAATATCCATCCATCCAAAGTTATGCATTTTTTTTGTTTTGTTTTGTTTTGTTTTTTTTTTAGTAAGATGATGTCAACTAGCTATTTATCTTGTCCTTAGTAATTAGTTTTAATGCCACCAGAAAACTAAGGGCCTTATCACACTAGCGGTTTGCGAGCGGTTGCGGGGCGGGGAGGGCGCGCAGCGAATGCGTCTCGGACGCGTGGCAAATTCGCAACGTTTTCGTCGCGTGTTTGTAGCAAATTAACGACGTACACTGCACGCTTGACGTCCACGCTTATATTCGCGGCGATCTCGTTGCGCGTCCGCAACAAATTCGCTGCGCGCCCGTAAAGCCATGTTCGCACGGACGAACAAATTTGTTGCGTTGCATGATATGCAACCACTCGGTTCGCACCTGCGTACCACTAACAAACATCGAACACTATGTTCGTCAAACATGTTTGTGGCGATCCTATTAGTATGTTCTGTATGGACGGTGTTCGAAAACTTTCCGCTACTTCACAATCGACCACTTCCAGCGGCGCCGCCATAGCTATTAAGATAGAGTTCACGACTGTTTGAATATTTGACTGCCCGAACTCGATTCGAACTATGTTCGCGTTCGTGTTCGAATATGCGGCTCCATACGTACGAACCAAATGTTCATGTTTGATGTTTGTGTTCACGGCTTTCCGTATTCGTTTTGCGCCCGCTCCGCTTTAAGGACGCTCGAAATCCGCTAGTATGTTTAGGGCCTTAGTTTCCGTCATAACTGCAGCCACACCCTCTCAGCACACAAACCAATTAAATTCCACTGTTGAGAGTCGTTGAAGTAAAGTGGCGGTTATTTGCACACACTCGTGTCTGAGTCTAACTAGATTGCTTTCTTTGCTTTTAATTCCTTATAAACGTTGCTAGTTACAGACTTTGTTGGTATCGTTGATGTAAGCTTTGTCTTATTTATAGTTCAGGTGAGGGTGTGATTGAAGTAGTTGACACAGTTTTTATGACAGTTGACATAGTTTTTGTGAACTGTCAAAACGCGATTCTCTCAACTTTGTATGACAATATCGAACTGTGACGTCACTTATTTGCTAACTCAATTGACCTACTACTTATTTATTAATTTCAAAGCCACAAAAAAAATATCGGGTTTCTGCTGAATTTTCTGCTGTTATTTTTTAAGATGTGTCTTGAAATTTGTGGTTAAAGGTAACAACTACCCAATTCTAAAGGTCGATCACTGTATCTAGAAACATTCTAAATTAACTTAAGCACATATTTAAGGTATACCTTTACTAAGTCACATCCTAGTAGGAAGGACTGAATCAAACTCTATAACGTGCAAACTTGACTATGGATTGATAGCAGGCAAAGATCGATCCACAAATCACATAAAGAAATCGTGTGAAAATATTATTTTATTTACCTTCTGTAAATATTCCATATCACTGATATCTTCATTATTCTTCTTCTCTCGTTTATTTCAATTTGAACGTATCTCAAATAAATATACAAAATTGTTTGATAACTGCCTGAATCTTACACAAAACAATATAAAAGATTAAGGGTCTGTTTCACTACCCTCGAATAAATTCCAATTAAATTACTGGGAATTTTATACAAATTCTGTTCCATTTTTGTATATTTAAGAACGATTGCATTCTAATTTCAGTCTCAATCTGTCAAAATGTTTCTAATTTACCTGCATTTTTAACATTGATTGTCGCTGAGATGAGATTTCAACTAAAATTTAAACGTTTTAAATATTAGAATTGATTTTCAAGTAATTAAAATGGTTCAAAATTAAGTCGCAATCTCATCTCAATAATTAGAGGCATTTTTTACAGATTCAGTTTGAGATTAGGTTTAATTCAAGTATTCTGATAAAGACGAGAATATATATCCTATCCTACTAATATTTTAATTGCGAAAATGTGAAACGATGGATGAATGTTTGTTACTCTTTCACACAAGAACTACAGAACGGATTTTTATTAAACTTTACAGTAATATAGCTTATACATCAGAATAACACATGGGCTACTTTTTATCCCGGAAAAAATCCATTATTGACAAATTGCGGTAGTGAAACAGACCCTTATAATACTAAACCTATATTTTCCTGCAATTCTCAGACACAAAGCAAACTGTTTTAATAATGTCTTAGAAGAAAGCATCTTATGACTTCAAAGATAAAACCACGTTCTATAATGGAAGATGTTTAAACTTCAAAGGGATTCTTAGCTCGAAACGTTGTGATTCAAGATCCCAGAGTCACCATACCTGCGTCATTTGTTTATTTGTTATTATTAATTTCAACGGTTATACACTAACTACAAATATGACTCAATTAATAACATGTTTAGACATTGGATTGTATCGGAACGAAACTTTAACAAGGAATTTTAATGTTGAAATTAATTAATTTAATGATGAAATTAATGTTGTTGTGCGGTATTGATAGTGTTGCAAAATTATGATTGAATAAGTAATTCTATATTATAAAATCTATAATATGATTCTTGTTTGGATAAATATTATATGATTGTAGCTCATGCACTATCTCTTGTTACCAATTTCTATGCCAACCGTATACGACTGAACATGATGAAACATTTTAATATTTAATATTTTGTATAGGTATACAAAATATTAAATATTAAAAGTAGGTACTTCTAAGCAAATAATAATAAATTGTATTATATTCTATTCTTCGATGACGTATGTCTGATGACCTTGGGCTCTCAGTCTACATCTTACAAATATTACCAAATAAAATTTAAGGAGCACTTGCGTTATTTAAAAAATTCCCTTTCGTTCAAAAGGAATTGTAAAAGTTGGGGGATTTTTTATTAAAAAGTATTATGAAAACGTGTTTTTGCAAACGTAATGTATTACCATTGTGAGATGCCGAACGTTGAATTGCCAAGGTCAAGAACTTTTGGCTTTTGATAAAATATTCGGGTCCCAAACTTCAGAATCGAGTTTGATACGTGAAAAGCTTTTTGAGGGTTCCGTAGAGGGTACCAAACGAGACCCTATTACTAAGAATCAATCATCTGTCTGTATCTTTTGAACCCAAATAATACACATATAGTGAAAATTTCAAGTATCTACATACTTGATATTTTCTCTATGTGTGTATTACTATGGCCACTATAACATCAAATAATAAAATAATGTTTAAAAAATAACATAACATAACATCGCGCCTGTAATCCCCAAAGGGTCAGGCAGAGGTGTATCTATAGTACATCCACATTTTGCTAGTTATGTAATGTAATAGGGGGCGAGCCTATTGCTATCAACCGGGCACAAATCCAGACTCCGACACTGCTACTAAGAAATTCCTGATGGGAAAAACCCAATAACACTTTACCCGACCTGGAAATCGAAGACCTCATGCTCAGCAGTCGCGCTTTGTGACCACTAGACCAACAGGCAGTCAAAAAATAATAGAGTCATTTATGGAACTTGCTTTGTTAGTATGTATTGTTAAATATTGCGAGGTGTAGGTACCGGCACAAGACGTGAGCACAAATGTCACCTGCGCATTTGTTAATTTTTTGGTCTCTTTGGCGGAATGAAGAAGGCGGGGGGGCGCCGATCCTGCAGTCCGCTGCACGCGATTTGGTTCGTCAATCGATGCTCATCGTCTATTGGACTATCGCCTGTCATTCGGCTGCTGTACACTTTTGTGCAATTTTAATGACTTACGTTTTGAATTTTTAAATAGTTTTTTTTTTTGGATAATACGTATTAGTTGTTTTTTTTTTATATAGTTTAATTTCGTTATTTCGTATTTGTTGTGTTTTTTGTTTAATAAAGATCATTTTTATTATTTCTTTTTATAAAATTGATGTGTTATAAACTTTTTTAATTTTTTAAAAGACATTGAAAATGAATATGTATTAGCCTTTATTTGGCCAAAAGTGTACATGCGCGAAATCCTACAATCTGTGCTCACCACTGGTGCCGACAATTATAGGTAGTACGGAACTCTACGTGTATGAGTCCGACTCGCACTTGGTCGGTTTTTATGTATGGGTCCAAGTTATGATAAGTCGTTATAGGTGCCCGTAGGCATTTGCTTATCGACCTGTTTATAAAGTCAGCGACATAATATCTCATGAGCATAAATATACAGGGTGACTTAATTTAGTGTCTTTTAATATACGAGCTTTTATTTAGCTTACACTATTTGTAGGTAATAAGTCGTTCATCAAAATTTGTAATCCATTTTTTGACTATTTGTTGGTATCCGATTGAGCTGAAGTTTTGGTGACAACGCAATGTCCAATACTAGGTTCCGTTTTTATTAAAATAAAAAGCTAGTTTAAAAAATGACATATGTTTTGATTTACTTTGATTATTATCAAGATTGGAATAGGTAGAGTATATTTACCAATAGTTCGAGGAAGTAAGTAACATAGAGTTGATAATACCTCCTCTTAAATCCCGGAATTTTAAACATGATGATAATAAAAAAACTAATTTAAAAATATTTTTAAAAACAAGCTTTAATTTAAAATTATTACAATTTTCAGTATTGGACATTGCATTGTCATCAGAACTAAAGGTGTATGCAAAATTTCAGCTCAATCGGATATCAACAAATGGTCGAAAAATGGTTTGCAAATTTTGAAGGACAACTTACATACCTACATACGAACAGTACAAGCTAAATGAAAGCTTGTAATAAAAAATAAAATCTAAGTATAAAAATAAAATATGTAAGTAACATTATAATATTACAATTAAGTATTAAGATTGATAATCCATAATTTGGTGCTTTTTTTGCATCCTCATCAATACAAACGCCATCTGGTGGTTAACAGGTAAACCACGCGAGGCAAGTGTGATAGCACTACCCAATAGAACCTTTCACTTTATTCAACTTGTGCAAAGCTAAGCAACGCAATAGTTTTAAGTTGTGTACATAGATGGCGCTTGACGTCTTTATGTTTCAAGATTGTACCTAACACTGTTATACCCCAGTCATATGATTATGTAGGTAAATATAGGTAGGTAGTATAAGACTGCCTCGTTGGTGTAGTGGTCGCAAAGTACGACTGCGGAGCATGAGGTCTTGGGTTCGATTCCCAGGTCGGGCAAGGTGTTATTGGGTATTATAATCAGGAATTTCTCAGAAGCAGCCTCGGTGTCTGGATTTGTCCCGATTGATACCGATTTATTTATTATTTATTTATTTTACAACGGTTAAACCAATTACAGTAAATCAATTTGAAAAACGTAGTTACATAAATGCAATAAACAGGCGATGCGATAATATAATAGGCTTGCCCCCTATTACATGGAACTTAAACATAACTGGCGAAATGTGGGTGTACCTACTAATACACCTCTGCCTAACCCTTCGGGGATTTACAGGCGTGATGTTATGTAAATATAGGTAAGTAGGTACACCTATACTTATTGCATACAACTAAAACCAAAATTATGAACTCTTAAAGGTAAGAGTTCACATAAAATCTCGATCCATCACTAGATTTCAATGTCTTGCTAAACTAAGTATGTTAAGTAAGGGCGCGTTCACATAGAACGTCCGATTTTACAGGATCCGTTTTAACTGATCCGTCGCTACTGGAGGTAATATTCACACAGCATTTACAGGACTGATTTTAACTGATTCGTCGCTACTGGATGTCGGATCCGTATTTTTTACTGGATCCGCAATACTGTATTCTGTGTGAACTCGCTCATACAACTACATACGCTAATAACATATACGTTTAAACGGACCAGTAAAACGGACGTTCTATGTGAACGCGCCGTAAGTAATTATTGTTGTTGTCTTCTTTCACCATTGTACTATGTCGTGTCTCTGCTCACAACATTATATAGTTAAATTAAAATATTACTCACAAAGCGAAATTTGTTGTCTTTTGAGTAAATAAAGATTCTTTAACCACAGATCACCCCCCTACAAACTATAAAACATCACGCTACGACCCGGAGCGGTGCACTAACCAAAGACATAATCGAACGTATGTGAAACCGCGGGACATAGCTAGTATTTAACAAAGAAAACGTAAAATCGTCGCCTTGAACCCTACCATAACAACAAGGCATCATTAAATGAGCATTCAGCGAAATGAAGCTATTTCTGTAACGGCTTATTGTGGCAAACTTTCCCTGAAACTGTTATTGTCGACCTGTACGTTATTCTGTGAAGCCATATTGGTTTTTTGAACGGTGAACTGAATGGTAGGTGCTGTGGTTCGATTTGTTTTGTAAACGGAGGTTAAAGTACCATTTTCTCAGTACCATCACCACTACTGTTCCACGTACCATCTACATCATTACCTACTTGTAAGTGAAAAATAATATTAGCCTATTACTGTCCCACTGCAAAGCAAAGACCTTTCTTAATACAGAGAAGGCACGAGAAGGCATCACCACGCTTGCTCAAAGTCGATTGTCTATTTCAAGGTTATATCTAATCTAAACATATAAAAGCGAACACTCACACACTCATCACGAAATGTCGAAAACCGCGTGAAGTTGGTATAAAAATGAAAGACAGGGAGATAGTTTATAGTTAGTACACGTCCGCAAGAAAGGACTTTCCGAAATTCACTCTTTAAGGTAAGAAGATGAAACGGGGATATAAGGTTTGTATGGAGAAATCAACTTTGACGCGATTCCTTCTCCAATATCGTCGTCAATGTCGCAAGAGTCGTGATGGCACAATAGTTAAGGCACCTGTCTCTCATTCGCGAAGCTGTGGGTCCTGAACCGGACTCGGGAAAGTACCAATGAAAAAATCGTAAGGAATCCCGGACTTGGACCTGTGGGCTACTAGAAAAAAATGCCTAATCGAAAAACCCAATAACATTTTATCTGACCTGGGAATCGAGCCCAGGAATTAGCTCAGCAGTCGTGATTGTAACCACGAAACCAACAGAACAGTCAAGGAGCACTTTCCCTCTAACCCCATACATACTTATCTACCAGATATGTTAGCAATAAAACGCGTTAAACACGCGTTAAACACGTTAAATTATATGAAATTGTTAAGATTCCAGCAGGCGGTTAGCGATGGTACAGATAAAGGTAACTGTATAGGGTGATTGGAAGCCGCTGTTCAGTGTCTATTGGTTTTATAATGATTGGTTAAGGTGCTAAAGTTAGCTGAGCGGGTAAACAATACAAACAATACGGATTGTGAAGTAAAATAAAATTATTTAGTTGTAATATTATGAATGCTAAAGCTATATTTAAATTTAAAAATATGTTTTTGTGAATCGCATTTTAAGTGAACTGTGTTCTTATGAGAAAATAAAGTTCTTTAATTCTAACAACAATTGGGTATTAGATACTATAAACCATTAATTACAAATCATAACTTTGCTTAACAATCACTTAATTTCCACCTGATTAATTTTCAATTATGTAACTTAAAATATTTTGTTGCTTTGAAATAATTTTTATTCTTCTTTTGTTTCTTCTTCTCAGGTGACGTCACTATTTAAGATTGGTATACAAAATCTATGTGGGAATCGCGTTTTGACAGTTTATACATATAACATACATACATCGCGCCTATGGGTACACCCAATGTAATAGGGGGCGAGCCTATTTCCATCAACCGGGCATAAATCCAGACTCAGTCAGTCTTTGTACTTTATTTTGCTGTATTTCTATCATATAGTTATAGTCGCTTTTAAAACCCGAGGCACTTCGAATCAACCAATCTCTAGCCACTATCGCTTCCGCTAACATTCTCGCCTGGACCGCATACTACTGTCATGTCTCGCCCCCGGCGAGCCGATGATTTCATGTTTACAAGCTTTCGACATGTCGAGTGTTACTTAGCGACAGAAACACACAAGAAAAGCCGTATTACAAATTGTGTTTGTAACGGGTGTAAGTGGACACTTAACGAAACTGAAAGTTACATATTTTTCCCAACATACATACATACATGAACTCACGCCTTTTTCCCGTGGGTGTAGGCAGAAACCACAGACAGCCACCTGCTACGATCCTTACATAAGTACTCCTTTCGCCTCATCCACCTTCCCAACATTACAGTTTTTTTTTTTTCAGGACAATACCTGAGAACTGTCTTGTTACAGTACCCGACGATAAATATTGCACATCGACCTTTGGAAAGAGACAATCGGCTAATTTCGGCTTCGTAGAGCGTTATCTCTGTCGCACGAAATACAAACAGTCAGGTATCTATTAGGAGCTGTTAAAACAATTATGATTTGCTTCTGTTATGTATGTACCTATACTTATAGATGTGGCTGCGCCGCATAGTAAGGAACGGTCAAATACATCAGTGCGAATCATTCCGTCTTTTAGTTCACACCTCTCACTCTGTAGGTTCCTACTTAACAGCTTCTTTTGATAATAATTCTTTTTATTCTTTGTATAAAATACGAAATACGATAAAAGTCGATGTGCAATATTTATCGCCGGGTACTGTACGGAGATATTGAAGGTCAAAGTACGAACTGTTTGCTACGTTTTTTCGTGATAACCTGTTTAAATGTTATAACTAAACTTTAAATACTCCCACGACCCCCAAAGTAGGTACAACGATTATGACATCTATACCACAGAATAACCAGAATGAAAGATTCCTAACAGTGTTCAAAATTCTTACCTACTTTCATAGGGCTGTCACTATTGAAAATATATAAAATCGGGATACCTACATTCAATTGTTAACATTTAATTTATTTCTATATTTTAAGAAGATTAAGATAATAATAGTGTATGTATTATGATTAAATAAATAAATAGGTACCTAGGTAGGTGGTACTTATGTACATTATTAATCATACTATGAAATAGATACACATACATAGATAGGTAAGTACATACATTGCTTACTTTCTTGAAGTTGATTAATCAAATTACTTTGACTTACCTACGCACGGACGGACATAGCGAAACTACCTATAATGTATTCTTCCTTGTTTTACTATTTCACGAACGTAAGTTAAGTAGGTACCTACTACCTATCTAATAGAAAAGGCTAAATGGAATCTTACTAAGACGACTTACATATACTTTGGTACCTACTATTCTACAAACCTACTAAAACAAAATACGAAACGAATAATACGTCAATATACCTACTTACCTACATAACAAATTATTTCATAAGGGAAAGCCTTATCGCCATCTTAATTGTTCTGGATATTATTACTTACTCGTAAATAAATAGTTACTTCTGTAATAAGCATTAAGCATGTGTTTGTATCAGTAAATATAGACAATTACCTGACAAGATCCTTTGGATATACAAAAAAAGAAGTCTCTTTGTTCTTTCGACCATTATTTGTATACACAGTGCAACAGTTAGGCATCTTTAAAAACAATTTAACATCCGCGTCTAAATACATATTGTAACTGTGTCCGCGTCGTACCCGACCGCTGTCGCTGGCACACCTTAAGTTTGACCGCTAGCTGAGCCGACTCAAACCGGTTTGCACCCGAGCGGGCGCCGGCGCACTCCCCGCGCGCCTTGTCGGTGACAGGTCACGCACACATAGTTGCGCGCGTAGTAGTGTACCTACGCACGGGCGTTAGTATGAAGTTTTTATTCTGGTTGTTCTGTGTCTATACTGTGGTATGCATCCGAAAGTATGTTTTACGTGTTTTACATTAAGTACGTACCTACTACCATAAAAAGTAATTTTTCACACCAAAAATAAAAGTAATTTTCCAGCAATATTTTTTGCCAATTATTTTATTAATTGACAAACGAAAATATAAAAATACAAGCAAACCTACCTATACAAATTCTGAGGTGCCAACCCTGATGGAGCAGAATCCACCAAGATTTTATACACTACTGGAATCTGTCTGCCCCATCAACACAAATTAGTGGAGCATATTCCACTGCAAAATTTTAGGCCGTCTACTTTGCCACGGCACGGTGATGGCTTGATGGGACAAAATGGAACTACTCTTCTAAACGACTTATGCACTGCTATGTCTGAAATAAGGATAATTCATTTTTTATTCCATTGAATACCTGGAAACTGTTAATAGACAAGTTGCAAGACGGTTCACCGAATCCAGTTGGCCTGGACGTTAACCCCAGTGAAGGCTAAGCAGATGATGGAATAGATTTGTCAGTAAGTTCTAGAAATTCTGCCAAAAACTGCTACATACGCGGAATTCTCCAATCAGATACACGCACTCCTAATCTAAACTGCCGAAATGCACGTTATTCTATAAAAATAAAAGAAAAACGTTAAATAACTGGTTCTAATCGTTGTAATAGCCCAGTGGTTAAGGCATCCGCCTCTCATGCGCGAGGTTGCGTGTTCGCTACCGCGCAAATATCAATGTGACTTTATCAATTCATATGACTTGCCTCTGTTCATCTTAGACTTTACTAATATCGGTGAAGGAAAGCATCGTGGGGTAACCTAGACTCATAATTAATATAAGTCCGAAATCGCTAATTCGTATGGAGCAAGCGTGATGATCAACGCTCGTGCCTTCTCTGTATGAGAAGAGGCGTTTGGCATCAGGAACAAGGTCCAAGCTACTGGTAGTCAGGGCTCCTGAGAAAGGAATCTCCAAACAAAACGCGCCGTGTCTAGAAATACCGCTTTCTGAATCAATCCCTTTATCCAACCGCCCAACGAGACCCTCTTCAGATGTTGGTCGAGCCTCTCGGCTATTATGCCATTGGCTGTCACGTCAATCGGTACAATGACTGCTGTATTATTATTGTTATTAACTGGCTCAAAACTCACATAATAATACCTAACCGGAGCAGAGGTTTGATGCGTGATAAAATTTTCATTTCTTTTTAAAATGCCCGTCCCAAGAATGTTATTATTGCAGTAATGCTGTTAGTCGTTAGTTCTATGAAATTGCGAAAATTATGTCAAACTGTTTGTCATTCCGCATGTAACGGCTTTAGTGAACACGCAACGTGTTTGCTAGGCCTACTTTGGAGTTCATTACTTCAAGAGTTACAAAACGTGATGAAAAAATGGTTCGTATTTTTGAAGTTGTGAGTAATTATTTATTGCTACAGTAAGGTTCTAATAGTCTGTCGTATTTATTAGTGCTGATTATTTTAAATGAGCTACTTACCTATTTGTGGTCTTGTGGAGGTCCTCGAGACCACAAAATATGGTTTAGTACACCCGACCCATCTGTGGCATCCAGTCCTGCACAAACTGGGGGTTGTCCTTGTGTGCACTTGCATAATGTACAGAGAAGGCACGATTAACAAAAGGTATTTATATGGCAGAGGTGAGTGGCAACGCAGGGAGGGGTCGCTCTAGGAAGACCTACACTGACCTTATTGGTGAGGTTCTTCAGAAAGGTCAGGTGCGGAGCATAACCGGCGAGCTTGTATGACGAGATGTATGAACGTAGATGAGGCGAAAGGAGTATGTAAGGATCGTAGCAGGTGGCGTTCTGTGGTTTCTACCTACCCCCGTGGGAAAAAGGCGTGAGTTTATGTATGTATGTAAGGCATGAGCATAACCTTTCCACCACAACATATACCACCATCTCCGAAAATTGTAACCTCAATCTGAGCAGACTATCGCATACCTTCGGTTAAAACGAGGACTTTTGGATTTACGATAATGAATTTATTAAAGGAGTGAATCTAAAACTTGTATTCATTCTTACTCCCTTACCTTATAATTACAAGACTAACGATGTAACATAGATCCCCCTTCCGAGGTCAAAGCTACCGGTCATACGGAGGGTCCACTTCCTAAATCATCACGATCATTAGTCAGGGTCAAAGGTGCATCGATGCGTTACGTAATACCGGCTTTAAGGTTCATCAAGCTCAATTAATTACTGAACCAGAAATAAATTGGATCATTTCCTTAATGTTTTTACTTTATTTTAGATAATCGAAATCCATCCAATTTTGTTTGAGTGTCATGATGGTGGGGATTTATATGCCCGACTTAAGAAAGTACTAATGTTAAATTTTTATGTACTTTCTAAGTTTATCTGGGGCATCATTGACATCGGTAAAGGAAAACATCGTAAGGAAAGCAGGACTTATTAGTTATACGTATATAAGTGAAATCCCCAATCCGTCTTGAGCAAGCGTGGTGATTAATGCTCGTGCCTTCTCTGTATGAGAAGAAGCCTTGGCCTTTGCCTTATTATCCAATTTTAAATCAAAATTTTAGACTCGGTCTATTTTTTATAATTTTAATAAGAATGAGTTTAAATACATTCTTCAGCTATAGTTATGAGTTCGTCTCCCTCGTTAAACACAACAAGCAAAAGGCATCTTTAATTAGGAGTGAAGAGAGGTGGAATCCGCCTGTACATTTCTGGTACCCAGAATGGTTTTCCAGAATAAAAAGCCTATGTACTATTCCAGACTATAATCTACCTCTGTGAAAAATTTCATATATTAGATCCGTTTAGCTGTTCTGGCATGATTGAGTAACAAAAATTGAAACTTTCGCGTTGATAATATAAAATATGGATATTAAATTTTATAGTTAGTAAGAATTGTTGGGTGTCATAGTCTTGCCAATGCATTTTTAAGCTTTAAATTTTCTTTTACCGTTCAATCACAATATATTTCATTTTCTTTGCTTGCTTTGTTTGTTGATAGATTGCTTATGTTTTCTTATATCCGCAGGTTGTTTAGTAGTATCATCTGTAACAACAACACACTCTAGTTTACTCATACTATCTACAAAAACATAATGTGTAGAATTGAAATGTTTACAAACAAAATCATAATGTGCCGTGCATTCTAGTATTATATTTCCTGACATAACACTCCAACATAATATATACCGACAACACAGAAGCGACATAACTCGAATAGCTTCGTAAACTTGACATCGAACTAGTCGCAAAGTCGCAACGCGCGCGGGCGCACGTCTGTCGCAAGTTTCGAAGTCGGTTAAAGATGGTGTGCGTGTTTGTGCTGTGAATAAAGTGTTTTAGTGAATTGGGATATTTTTCTATTCTGCTTTTGGGTGATTTTTGAAAAGGTGAGTTTCTTTTCTGGCTTTTTGTTTTATTATCAAACTCGCGTGCTGTATAGACGGTAAGCCGGTCGTTTAAAGCTGCAGTGACATCTTAGGTTAAAAGAAAAGTAGCTGAGGCTCTATCACTGACGTTTTATTCTTCGTTTTAAAGAATAAGGATTTCTTTATTAGAATCCACGGTTCCAGAAACAGGATGTAATTCTTTTTCTTTCGGTAATTTTTCTTTTATTATTTCTTTTTTTTTTTGTCAACTGAGTCTCATCCATTGGGGTCTTGTTCTGAGATTCCCATGTTTTCGTTTAGCTTTTGTTTTACTTCAGAACTGTTACCGTGTCATGTGCGTGCAGTTAGCTGTTACTGAAGATCGTCAGTAATAAAACTATTTTCTAAGCTCCACTTACTGTTGAGGAGAAAATCGTGATTCATGGATTCGGTATGTTGCGAATTGAATTTTGTGCATCTTTTTTTTTATTTCAGGTTCGGTTTCAATTTAAATGTATTGTGTTTGTACTGGTTTTGAGAGAATATTTTAGCATTCAGATAGCTCCGTAGCTGATGAGTGCCAAATAGTTTCGGAGGCGTCATTAAAACCCAAGTTTCTGTCAGGTATTAAAGGTATAATATCTGGGAGTAACTAGTCTGATTATATTTTAGTCTATAAATAAATAAGCTCGATGAAATTTTGTAGATCATAGGATAAGGATACTTATATTTAGGTTTGTGGTTAGTCAGTGTCCTGTCAAATAACTTGATTCCAAAATGAAATGGAATTTAAATCTTGGTCAATATTTAAAAAATCATCACACTGTGGCCTGGGCAATAAATTAATTAAATTGAATACCTGCCTATTATTGTCCTACCGCAAACTCCGCAAAGCAAAGGACTCTTCTCATACAGAGAAGGCATTGATCACTCTGCCTGCTCAAGGCGGATTGGCGATAACTCTAAAAGAGTTATACTAATTACAAGTCCAGGTTTCCTCATGATGCCCCAGGCTATAAAAAATGTAATGTTATTACAGTCTATTAACTAGGTATTTCAAGTTATTTTTTACAATACCATAAAATCATCGACCGTGCTTTTTCTCTAACTATAATTGAATTTTCTGCTTAGTATCCCGTTAGAGAACATACGGATCAGTCACATTTTTCCATTTACTATTATTATGTCTTGTAAAACTACAAAAATTTACACCCAATCTAAATCTTCTATAAGAAAGCTGAAAAGATGTTTGTTTGTTTAAGCGCGTTTATCTCTGGAACTTCTAGTTCGATTTTAAATCATCTTTTTGTATATGATAGCCAGATTCATGAGGAATAGTGTAGGTTATGTATCATCACGCTACGACAAACAGGAGCGGAGCAGTAACCAAAGACGTAATTTAACAACTGAAAAAAAAACACACGTACGAAATCGAAGGGAACAGCTATGTTGTGTGCAGCTCACCTAACCTTATATTAGCCAGCCATTAAAATTTTGCAACTTACGTGAAAGCGAAGATGACTTTTTTTTTTTTTTTAGGTGGTAAAAATCATCAAATGACTCCTTCCGCCCTGGGTGGGGCGGAAGGGACTGTCAGACTTTTACTGACTAAAAAACCACCCTGTTCCTTCTGTTGCCCTTTACGTTCCGGGGCCACGGTATCCTGTTAAGACGTCCCGCAACCCCGGAAGCGAAGATGTCTGTAGTTGAAGAAATCATGAAGATTTTTACTGATAGAAGTTTGTGAAGACGGAAAATTAGAAGAAAGAAAGCGAAGAACATACATACATAAACTCACGCCTTTTTCCCATGGGGGTAGGCAGAAACCACAGAACGCCACCTGCTACGATCCTTACATACTCCTTTCGCCTCATCTACGTTCATACATCTCGTCATACAAGCACGCCGGTTACGAGTACTCCGCACCTGACCTTTCTGAAGAACCTCACCAATAAGGTCAGTGTAGGTCTTCCTAGGGCGACCCCTCCCTGCGTTGCCACTCACCTCTGCTATATAAATACCTTTTGTTAATCGTCTTTCACTCATCCTCTCAACATGACCGAACCATCTAAGCATACCCTTTTCTATCTTTGTCACTACATCCTCTAAAGCGAAGAAGGTTCTTAAAATTACAGAAGAATCAGAATTCTTAAAGAAGAATTTGTTTGAAGAGGTGAAAACATTAAATAAACATTAAGTAGTAAATAAAACAGAATGTAAACTTGTAACCTAAATCTACAGTCGTGGTCATTGACTTTACTTTATTGATAACGGGAATTATTGCCCAACTGTGGGACGCGATAAATTGCTCAGTAATCAGATGTGCTTTTACGATAATATGAGAAATATGTAAATGAGTTTTAATTACTTTCTTTGTTTATCTATCATCTTACGTATGGGTCTGCATATAATTTTATTCATAAATTTTCTTTTTATTTTTATACCGACTTCGAAAAAGGCTCTAAAGTAGACCAGCATGTTTTTTTCTTAATTTATTTGCTTTGTCACGTATTGTTGTTTAAAACTTTTGAGGATTAGATAAAGGTAAGTACCTAATATTCGATTAAAAATTGACGTTAAGATTTTAGTGCTGGGTAAGGATAATTTATAATATTCTGGATGCCTTTTTTCGATATTGGATGAAATGAGAGTTAGAAATGTAAAATAAGACATTTTTATTTTATTCGTCGAAAGTAAACTGTTGTTCTGTTTTATTTAAATCTATTCTGTCATAATATTCATAATACTTGTGAATATTACACTTGATAACTGCCTCGTTAGTCTAGTGGTCGCACAGCGCGACTGCTGAGCATTAGGTCTTGGGTTCGATTCCCAGGTCAGGCAAAATATTATTGGGTTTTCCCATCAGGAATTTCTCAGTAGCAGCCTCGGAGTCTGGATTTGTGCCCGGTTGATGGCAATACTTGCCCCCTATTACATGGGACTTAAACATAACTTACGAAGTATGGGTGTACTAATGAGTACACCTCTGCCTAACCTTTCGGGAAATACAGGCATGATATTTGCAACCATACGACTTGTTGCTTAGTCAACGAGCTTTGCCAATTAATAAATTCATGTCCAAAGCAATAAAGCACTTTTAATACCTGTATCGAGTTTTTATTACTTCTTGCTAAAGCTTTTATCACGCGAAGCCTACTTTAAAACGTTTAGTTACGTATGAAAAAAAAAACTAGATCCAATTATTTCCTTTTCTTGCTTACGGTACTTCCTTAAATTGCGTACACGTGCACTTATTGACATAATTGTAGTTATCTGACATAATATTGTGTCAGAGAGAGTGTCCATTGAGTTTCATGCCTATCTCCATTGAAATCTAGCTTCAACTTTCTCACTAACCGACTCCTCGACAATCCAAAAATGTCTTTAAATAGTTTATCTATAATTCTATACTAATATTATAAAGAGGTTTTTTTTATGTAAGAGGTGATCTCTGGAAGTATTGCACCGATTATAAAAATCTTTCACTGATAAAAAGCTACACTCTTACTGAAGATATTTTATTTTTGATTACAATATGAACTTTGTAGTACTTTTATTCATAATACCTGTAGAAAGAGGTTATTTTTTATTGTCTGTATGTAATAGATAATATCTGCAAGGGCTGTTCAGGGATATGGATATGTTTTATAGTATTTTTGACTTCCTAATGCTTTGAATATGAGTTTACAGCTATGTCTAACTGATAAATGACCGCCATCGCCACTGCCACCGCTGATGGTCACTCTTGTAGCGAATCTATTTAACTAATAAATAAATAAAAATGAATGTCTAAATGTGTTGTTAAGCGCAAAACTCCAGAATTGCTGGACCAATTTGGCTGAATCTTTTTTTGTTCTGTATTCATGATTTCCTAGACAGAGCATTTATGTATTTATTTTTAAATCTAGCTAATATATCGGGAATTTTCACTCGTCCGAAGCCGGGCGGTTAGCTAGTTATGAATAAATGCAAATTCTAAACGATAGCTACTTTCCTAAGATGTGTATGATGATTCTATAATAGCTATGTTTTTCCTACGTTCTGTCTCATAACATTGTACCATGTAGGTTGTAAATCTCAAGATGTACGGAAGATTTTCACATCATTAATAATAATTAATAAAAGCTTGATTAATACTCACGCGAGAAAGCGCTAATAATAAATCAAATCATAAAATTGTAATTTTTACATAAGTAAATCTAATTTCTTATTTATTGGTAAGTAATTATATAATTTTTTTACTACATAACTAACAAATTGATCGGTTTTCTCATAATTTCCGAGTTATGTTAATGTTATTTTATTACTTTATTAGCAGATTATTACGTGTTTGTTACGTTATAGTTATGAGAAAATAGGTCAGTAAGATTAATTAAATAAAAATGCATGTAATAATTAATGCAAATAGTTTGGTACCGGAATACCTACTGCTATTATATACCAATATGATAAATAAATCTGAAAAGAATTTTTGTTTGTGTGTTTTTTTAAACTTGCTATTAATCTCTGGAACTATTGACCTGACCTGACCCTATTGACCGAACCTTGACAATTCAAAAGTGCCTGTAAATGGTCTAATAGAAACAAATGCTTTCTTCGACTTAGGCTTTGACTAACCAGTCGGATTGCATAAATTCTAGGTGTACCTAAGTATATGAAAGTACGACTCATGAAGAATTATATGGGATGATAAAAAAAACAAGCGAACGAAGTCACAGGAAGTACCCCCCTCCCCTTTAATCGTAATTAAAACATGCCCCCTAAATAATAATTGCTCTATGTATTATTTAAACTCAACTCATACTATGTACTTACAAAACTTTACGACACATTAGGCACGTACCTACTAGTAGCATAACAAATTAATTTTCGTTAGCAAATTAAACCATAAAACATTTAGGTACTTATAGGGCTAACGCGCACGTAAACGTTACCCATAGGTTACGCGTCCAACCTTGGCTAGTTCATAGTAATAGGTTAGAAATTTAATTGGTGATACCTATTCTTTACGCTTTTCCTTTTGTTTAATTGGTAGGGCAATACATCTGTCATTACATTCTGTCATACGGTGTGGAAGGGATATAGAAACTAAAACTATTACCATGGATTCCGTAGGTACAGAAGCGTTTATAAGTGGAGTAGCAATTTGTAACAAAGCAATAGATTGTCATTTTTTAACTTAAGACCTTTCGACGCCCACTTTACACACAGGTACGGCCTGTACAGCGTGTTCACAGCAATTCAAACCTTAGCATGCTACTGCACTTATGACCGCTTGCTGTACATGACTCTAGATCCCTAGTAATAAAGATAATAGTATACTGTGGAGTTTCTTACGTGACCTTTTTACGTTTTGGAACAAGAAACTGACTTCAACTTTCTGACTAACTGGCCGACTCCTGAAAATTAAAAAGTGCCTGTAAATGATTTTAAAACCAATGATTAAATTTTTTCAAACACTAATTTTTCAAGTCGTTTCATGTATGACAGTTTGACAGTTTGTATGGAATATGGGTACCTATGTCAAACCACTATATTTACTCTTCAAATAAAATTTTATCTGGCGCAGACAAACTGATAAAAATGTAAGCATTCGTTTTTTCATTAATAGACGCGGAACTCTCAATTAAACCAAATATATTAGTGAAAGATTTAGCACTAAGTATCTTCAAAAACTAAACCGCCGACCATGAATAAATACATAACTAATCTATTCCGAGTTGCGTAACACGACGTTTCCATAATTTCCAGCTGCTCTAATGAATTTTGTGTAAAAATTCAAACGACTTCCGCTCTTGAAACGTATGTTATAATGTCGCATTTTAATTGCTTGATAATTAATGGTTTTAGACTTATGTACACACACAGCAAAACAGATAGGTATGCAGGGTCGTCGGATACTTATAGTTGGAGTTTTCTTAGAAACCGATGGATGTTTTCGAATGTAATTTAATTTAAAACGTAGATAATAAATAGTTCTTTATTTAGGTTAAGTTTCAGTCAAAGACATCCATAGGTTTCTTAGAAAACTTTAACTATATCTGACGACCCTGCATATAATTGCCGGCACGAGTGATGAGCACAGATTGTAGGATTTCGCAGCCGAATTACAGGCGATAGTCCAATAGACGATGTGCATCGATTGGTTCGGCAATCGATGCACACGATTGACGAACCAATCACGTGAAGCGAACTGCAGAATCGGCGCCCCCCGCCTTCTTCATTTCGCCAAAGAAACCAAAAAATTAACATATGCGCAGGTGAAATTTGTGCTCACGACTCGTGCCGGTACCTATACCTATCTGTTTTGCTGAATGTACATGCTTCTGCCTACGTTTTCGTCCGCGTGAAAGTCAAAGTCAAATCCGTTTTTGCTGATGTCTCCTGCCATATCCTATCTAGGTCAAATAGTTTACGAGATTAATCAGTGAGTGAGTGAATGAGTGTCATTTCGCTTCTAATAATGTTTATTTTTATACAAGGTGTAATTGAACCATAAAAAAGCAGCTAATTATTTATGTTAATGTAGTTGTAGTATCAGCTGATTATTTTTGTGAACTCAGATTAATTTGTTTTAATTTCATTAAAATAAAATTGTCATCTTTTGGCCGTTTGGGGTTAACACAAGAGCCATGTACCGTTCCCGTGGCATAATGTATTAACTTTTTTTCGGACGAAGTCGCAGAAAGAAGCTAGTTATATAATAATTGACTATATGTACGTTATATCACGTTGCAGTTCATAACTATGATTTCGCTGGCACCGTCAGACGCTCCAGAGAATTTTAATATATGATGACTGGAAGGGACGTGATGCTATTCAATAAGGACTTATAACTGTTTCTCATGGTATTTTCTGTAGCTATCATGTACTTAGCTTGTTATTATTGAGGAGTACCTATGTGTATAAAAGATATTGAGTGCTTACCGTGTCTGCAAGTCATTTCTAGAATAAAATTGGTATTCTTTCACGATCAGTCAAGTTCATTATAAATTTTATTTTATGCTTCTGAAAAACTTTGCCACGGTTGGCGCAGTGAGTGAGCGATTGGCTACTGCACTGCACGTCGCGGGTTCGATTCCCAACTGGAACAAGTATTTGTATGGCCTACAAATTCCGAGTCTGGTGCTATGGCTTTCCATAGCACGAGGGAATCACACCACCAAATTCCAAACTCCAAGCTAATATGAGCAATTTCTGATGGAAAATACCAATAACACAGTCGTGCTATCGACATCGAAATCAGGGAGACAGTTGACGAAACAAAAAAAAGAACAAATTAAAATTATGCAAATACAGTATCCAAAATTAAGCTTTTATTTTAATTTTTAATTAAATGTTTACAAATAATTTCAACAAACCATCGGATTATTGTTGACATAACTCGAATTAACGTCTGATTGCATCGCATTTCGTACTACCTACCGTTAAATACAGTAAACGTTCCGGTTACATCATTTTAACGATTGATTGATTGTAAATAAATAATCGGTCTGTTGATGTTTTTGTCCTTGAAACGTTTGTAAACAGATTGTAAAAATACAATACTCGTACACTTTGGTGACTTCACATAACAGGCTCCATACAAATGTAATCGAGTCCTTTTTACAAGCTTTTATTTAGCTTGCACAGTTCGTATGTAAGTAAGTATGTATATAAATAAGTTGTCCTTTCAAAAGCAAACCATTTTTCGACCATTTTTTGGTCAATATGTAATTTATCTCCACGATTCTTTGTAGATCTTGTTAGTTAGTTTCAAGTCAAATAACTCAATTTAAAAATGATACTTTACGCAGTAACTACTAACATAATATCATGCCTGTAATCCCCAAAGGGGTAGGCAGAGGTGTACTCATTAGTATCCATAGATATAGTAAAAAAGGAGATATGGCGTGGAGTTCAAAATGTATAGAAAACCGGTGAAGCCACAATTGCCCCTCCATAACGCTAATATTGCACACACAGTTCTGTCAAAACAATACTACGAACAAGTGCACACACGTGACATCGATAACTCAGTCATTTAAATATAAACCTTATTCCTTAAACCACAGCGTACTTTTTCCGTATAATTTACTCACACTAAAACAATTATCATTGTGTGTTGTCGGGACACAGGGGGCGGAGCAATACTGCGGAGTGCTGCGGACCTGAGCAGCGGACGCACCATGCGACATTACGGCTTATCGCGGTTTCGTTATGTCAGTTTTACATTGCTTGTTTAGTCATTCAGTGACAGACTGAGGTGGTTGTAAAAGAGCAATGTATTTAATGCAAAAATAATACAGTCGGAGTAATATAAGAAAATAAAAATAAAGTAGTACAAGTGAAATATAATTTTACGGATTGTTGTTTTTCTTGATTTTTAAGACAAAAATTGTAAAATACTTGTGCTTAGCTGTGGTAACTGATGCCATGACTTCTGAAATTTTTGTTTTGGCTTCTATTTTTACAAGAAACCACTGAACAAGACGGCATAATCGTTTTTTTTAAGCGGTTTTATCACGATCGCGGTTGACAACACACTAACTCGCGGTGACGGTTATTTTTTCAATAGCTGAGCAAAACGCTCAGCACCGCGTGGTCACCGACACGCCCCCTTGCCACTTCTCCTGCTTTTAATATTTCTGTGTTAGTATCCTACCTTACCTATAAGTTGCATCATTGGTCTAGTGGCAACAAAGCGCGACTGCTCAGTATAAGGTCTTGGGTTCGATTCCTACGTCGGGCAAAGTATTATTGCGACTTTCCATCAGGAATTTCTCAATAGTAACCTCGGAGTCTGGATTAGTGCCCGGTTGTTGGCAATAGGCTCCCCCCTAATTACATGGGACCTAAACATAACATGCAAAATGTGAGTGTACTAATGGGTACACCTCTGCCTAACCCTTCGGGGATTACAGGCGAGATTTAATGTTATGCCTAGATAATAGTGTTCTTATCTATATACAAAAGTAATCGATTTGAATTACCTACTTATTGACCAAAAAATAAAACAAGAGTATTTCCTAAGGAGCGAGGTGTCGGTAAAGTGCTCTATGGATATGATTGATTGGTTCACTCGTAATGTGATGTCAGTCAGGTGAAAGTATCGTCTCCCGTTGGAGCGCCAAGTACAGTTATTTAGTCGTAACTTATGGATATGTAACAGTTACTGATACGGCGTAAAATTGGTTATTTCGATGCAATCTCCGTTAATCTGTTTTATACAAATACTTAAATAAAATTAAAGTATCTATATATAACTAGCTGCTGCCCGCGACTTCGTCTGCGTGAACCCTATACTTACAGCACCAAAAATTCCTTCTCTCAGCAGAAAATGCTCATCACGTGGAACAATTTTTGCTATGGTGCCATTTTTGTATCTCTTATAGTTTAGCTGGTCTGTTGCGGTTCTGCATCAGGTGTTCAAGTTTCCAAGATAAATTATAGCCTACATTTTGCACAAACTTAATTACTATACAACAAAAAAAAATCATTCAAATCCGTCCAGTACTTTTTGAGTTTATTCCGGACATACATACAGACAAACAGACAAAAATTCTAATAACTATATTTTTGGCTTCGGTATCGATTGTAGATGACACCCTAAGTATTCTTTAAAAAAAATCAGTGTACAGTTTTGACTTTCCTACCACTTTATTATATGTATATAGATGTCAATACCTATAGCAGCCTTTGGAATGGGCAACTAGATTCAATATTATAATTTTTCTTTTCTCTTGTAAATGACGTTCAAAAGTGCCTTTTAATGGTCTAATTGAAATAAATGGTTTGATTTTTACTTTGACTTTAAGTAAGTAATAAGTAAGTAAGTAATATCTTGGGACAACTTACACACGGCCATCTGATCCCAAGCTAAGCAGAGCTTGTGTTATGGTAACCAGACAACTGATATACATACTTATATAATTTATAAATACATACATATTATAGATAAATTACACCCAGACACAGAACCAACAATTATGCTCATCACACAAAGTTTGTCCTGGGTGGGAATCGAACCCACTACCTCCGGCTTTGCAGTCAGGGTCACTAACCACTAGACCAACGAGGCAGTCAAAAAAACTTTATGTTTACACTGTACATTTAACAAACGCACGTGGACGAAGTCGCGGGGAGAAGCTAGTATTTTGATAACTTTAACCGGTAATGGATTTCAACAATCGAAAGTTTTGTTAAAAATGATCCTAACGATTTAAAACACAGTTTAAATATTATTGTTTAAAGTAAGTCAAGATCAAAGCATTTAGGTATTTCTTTATAGTTTTAAGATACTCGCTGATAATGTAGCTTTCTATAGACATAAATATAACATCACGCCTGTAATCTCCAAAGGGTTAGGCAGAGGTGTACTCATTAGTACACCCACATTTCGCAAGTTATGTTCAAGTTCCATGTAATAGGGGGCGAGCCTATTACCATCAACCGGGCACAAATCCAGACTCCGAGGCTACTACTGAGAAATTCCTAAAGGCAAAATCCAATAACACTTTGCACGACCTGGAAATCTAACCCAAGAGCTCATGCTCAGCAGTCGCGCTTTGTGACCACTAAACCAACGAGGCCCTGCCCTGGGAGCGGTGAAAGCTTATGCGAATCCCGCTCTCCCGGCCATAGGCAGAGTTGGAAAACTGCGGTGGTTTTAACCGGTAAGAATCCGGCATGCCCCTCTATCACCCCCAAGACGGAGGAAGTCCATGAGTATTTTCACCGCGTACAGGGTCCTTAGACAAAGTAACATCGCTTCGTAGCAAAACGATATCTAAATTCGTCATCGTCTCTGAGATAACGACAAATACTAATATAGGCGAATAATAACTAATAGAGGCGAAGGCGAACACTGAAAGCGCTGCTTGTCTACGCATTTGTATTGGATAAACACGATAACGATTCGTTACTTTATGGTTTCGTTATGAATTATAACAATGTCTACCAAATTGCGTTATCGATGTCGATTGACCACGTGACTTAACGCGGCTTATGTCAATCCCATACATTTTAGTCTTTTCTAACTTCGTTATCGTTTTGAAATTGTTACTTTGTCTAAGCCCCGTATAACCAGATGTCACGTGATCGCTGATGGTTAGCAAATGTCAACTCGATACAATTTGATTTTTCCGTCGGCGTGAACGCTTACAGAAATGGGATTTTGTCTAGGGGGGCTGGAGTCTAACCAAAAACTCACAAAAATTGTTCTCAAAGTGGTCGGGTCATAACTTTAATGTAAATAATTGTAACGAGTCATCTTCACATTCTAGTGTTGTGTAAAGTGGGCTGTGGGAATCGTGATATGCAGAAAAACAATAACCGTTTGTAACTAATGTCTTCTCTCTTCACGCTCGTTTCTCTGAGCGGGGGGCAGAGTTCAAACTAGTTTAGAGTACTTTTTAATAGTTTAATAACTAACTGCCCTGTGACTACGAACGCGTGGTTTTATCACCCGTGTTAGGTAATTAAGTCTTTGGTTACCTGCTCCGCTTACATGAGTCATAGCGTGATGTTATATTATAGCCTATACTATTCCTTAAGAGTCTGGACATCATATACAAAAAAAAACTTATTCTATAAAACTTTTGCGATTAAACAAACAAACAAAGAAACAAACTCTAGGTATATAAGAATAAATAGTTTTTTTTTTATAACATTCTACATTACATGCTAAAAATTTTTTTTTGCAAAAAAAAAACGACTTCAAAAAAAAGCACTAAAAAGTTAAAAATAATACTATAACCTACCTATATTAATAAACCTAGTGACATATTTTTGTCCGATTTCGATAAAATTTTCATGGGACCATTTGGGTAGTATAACCTTTCCAACAAAAAAAGAATTTTTGAAATCGGTTGGCAAGCGACAAACATCCGAATTGAGAACCTCCTCCTTTTTTAGAAGTCGGTTAAAAACACGTCTTTCGTATAGTTAAGTTAGTCAAAAAAGAGTGTAACTAAGTTCTCAAATGACACCCTATCACCCCTTCACAAACGTCCCTACTTCTAACAAACAAATCTGTCTGCTGCTTAAACTACAAACGGCTGACGTAATACTCAATTTACTAAATCCCAGAAACACGTGTATCAAAATAATTATCACATCTCCATTAAAAATCATTATGATACGAGTATTAATAATTATTAATTATCATGAAATGGATCGCGTGTGAAAGTTAAATTAATTAACAATATAATAACAAAGTATGTAGGTGTTTTGTCACGATATTTGTTTTAGAACAATTATCTTAAAACATAATGGAACAATAACAGTTTGCTGTTTTTTACGATTATTTGTTTATTTGTATAATTTGTTTTTATCTAGAATTTTTTATTTATATAATTTGTATTTGTTTAGTATCTTATTTATATAATTTCCGTTGTGAATGTGGAAATGATTGTAAACCACGAGAGACTTCCGTAGACATTCACTTGTATAGTCATTTGTTTTAGCAAGTTAGCGGTGATATAAAATAATATTCTCTATACCGATTTCGGTCTCGGCGACCAATCTCATTGGAGACTAGGTCAGGCAAAGTGATATTGGGTTTTTCCACCAGGAATCGATTTTTTTTTTCATTATTTCTCAGTAGCAGCTTAGGAGTCTAGATTCGTGCCTGGTCGATGGCAATAGGCTCGCCCCCTATTACATGGGACTTAAACATAACTGGCAAAATATGGGTGTACTAATGGACCTTTCCCTAACCCTTCGGGGATATTTTTATTAGAAAAAATATAGGGGTTCGTAAGAAAATTCACGCAGACAACGAACTTGCAGGCGAAGGCTTGTTTTATATAAAAGCGAAGGTCACTCATTCAGTCACTGAATAAACACGAAATCTCGAAAACTAATTGACTTATGAAGTTAAAATTCGGCTGATAGATAGGAGACGTCCACTTCTTCTTTTCGAGATGATGATTTAAGACAATCCCCTTTTTTCTTTTTAATTTATAGTTTTTGTGCCCAGTAGGTGGCCACGTTAATCGCAGCATCATTAGCTTTGTTAACGTCCTCTAGAGTGCAGGTGTAGAAACACTTTGGGCATTGCAGTAAAACGGCCATCGTTTGTTCAGAAGCACCACACTCGCACTGAGTCAAAGTCAAAGTCAAATCATTTATTTCAATTAGAACATTAAAAGGCACTTTTGAACGTCGAGAAAAATTTGAATCTAGTTGCCCATTCCAAAAGATAGCTTCGTATGGAGAAGAACGAACAAGAAAGTCCATACTTACTCTTTTAAAAAATATATGGTTTACAATAAGTAGTAGGTACATTAATTCTATTTATACGAATGTGAAGACGAGTGACGGTGGGATCTATAATCCCCCATTTTGCTAAGTTATATTTGCAGCGGCCTATTTGGGTGCGCAGTCAATTGAGCGCTTTCCATATAGGCCACTGCAAATCACAACCGAGTGGCAAGTGTTCCTGGGAAACGAGACGTCAGCTAAGAACAGATTTAGCCACAGACTGAATAAAGGTCTTTGACATTATGTACGCGGGCGAAGTCATAGGCAAAAGCTAGTGACCAATAAATGTAATCCAAGCTCACTTGCATCCAAGATAAAGATTAAGTTACGTTAAGTAACAAACGCTGATAACTAGTTGACGTTGATACCACTTTAATACAAGCAAAAAGGAGCGTAAAGATTGGAAGCTTTAACGCTCATTTTTGCATATCAAAGGAAAACACAAAATGCTATTAATCGCGGTTAAGAAAAAAATCTTTACAAATAGTTAAAGGGTTAGAACACCTGCCTTATGGGACACTTATAGATTGATTAGGAGTTTTTTTGCATGTGTACCTTAACTTAGCTTATAAAACGTCCGGAGTTCCATTAGTTCCCTGATATATACACATCAAAAGTGTCTAGGGATCCCTAGACACTTTTGATGTGTGTAGTTTAGAACAAAAAAATGATGGTGATTATGGGAAAAATACGAGTATATAACCTTCGGCTTCGTTAAGTGTAGTTTTACGCCCTTCATTGCGTTAATAAGATTCTGCTGTCCGTCCGTGTGTCACAAGGCTGTATATCATGAACTGTGACAGTTGACACTTGAAATTTTCACAGATCATGTTACATTTCTGTTGCCGCTTTAACAACAAATACTAAAAAACAGAATAAAATGAAGGGGTCTCCCATGCAAAAAACGTGTTTTTTTTTGTTTGTTTTTATGAATACGGGACCCTTCGTGCGCCAGTCCGACTCGCACTTGGCCGGTTTGTTTTTTGTATTTTTCTAACATAACATCACGCCTGTAATCCCCGAAGGGTTAGGCAGAGGTGTACCCATTAGTACACCCGCATTTCGCCTGTTATGTTTAAGTCCCGTGTAATAGGGGGCGAGCCTATTGCCATCAACCGGGCATAAATCCAGACTCCGAGGCTGCTACTGAGAAATTCTGATGGAAAAACCCAAGGAGCGAGGTGTATTTTTCTACTTATAGAATATTTCCCACCAAACCTTTAAATCCTTTCTAAATAGGTCAATATATTCATAATAATTTTCGTAGTTTGTTCACGTAATATATCAACAGGTAATAGCAGCTATTCTTATTCATTTCATAAGCAGACCTCGTGCTTTGGCAACTGGTGGCATAGTGAGCACGTGACACGAATAGAAGTGCTCTAAATATTACTGAGAAATGCATTTTTATGATAATACCTGGGTAAGTGGCTTCATACATCACTATTATACTATAAATAGATTTCTCAGGGAGAACATTTAAAAAGGTTACATCATAAACTCACGCCTTTTTCCCATGGGGGTAGGCAGAAACCACAGAACGCCACCTGCTACGATCCTTACATACTCCTTTCACCTCATCTACGTTCATACAAGCACGCCGGTTACGAGTACTCCGCACCAGACCTTTCTGAAGAACATCACCAATAAGGTCAACATCATTATCCATAAATCTTAAGCAAATTGAGCGTAAACCACAATCTAACAATAATTTATTAATTAACTAGCTTCTAGCTTCTTCTTTTCATTATCAGGCGAAATGTGGGTGTACTAATGGGTACACCTCTGCCTAACTCTTCGGAGATTACATGCATGATATTACGTGTACTAGTTTTTGCCCATTTGCCATAATTATTATAAGTAGTACACCCTACACCCACATTTCACCAGTTATGTTTAAGTCTCATGTAATAGGGGGCGAACCTATTGCCATCAACCGGGCACAAATCTAGACTCCGAGGCTGTTACTAAGAAATTCCTGATGGAAAAATCCAATAACATTTTTGCCGGATCTGGGAATTGAGCGCAAGACCTCATGCTCAGCAGGCGCGCTTTACGATCACTAGATCACCGAGGCAGTCAAAACTAGAAGTTACTATAAAGTATCAAAATAATAATAATAAATAATAAATAAATATCTTGGGACAACTCACACACGGCCATCTGATCCCAAGCTAAGCAGAGCTTGTGTTATGGTAACCAGACAACTGATATACATACTTATATAATTTATAAATACATACATATTATAGATAAATTACACCCAGACACAGAACCAACAATTATGCTCATCACACAAAGTTTGTCCTGGGTGGGAATCGAACCCACTACCTCCGGCTTTGCAGTCAGGGTCACTAACCACTAGACCAACGAGGCAGTCAAAATGAGGTCGGATGTCGCTAAACCAGTCCAGTGTCAGTACTAACCTACAAAGAAATTAACCGAAGCAGCATTTTAGTATCATCCAATTACACACGTTCAAAAGAAACACACAGCGATCGACTTCGAATAAAAATTCTTCGCTTTTTTTAAAGTGACAGCAACTTTCACTGGTTTCGCATAATTCGGATAGCAGTGTTCATTAATTTCAGCAAACGGACGTAAAAATGTATGTTTTTGTACACGATTGTGAATGAGTGGATTGTTTAAATGAATGTTACTGTCTTTTGAATGTGCTATAAGACAGATTCACGCGATATTATTGAGATGCTTTTTTCTGTTTTAAAAAATTGCCGTGAATTTTAATATGTATTTGTATAGTGTTTAGATTTCATTATACTGTGTGTTTATTGGCAAACGTTAATCATCATCATCTGCCTAGCCTTTTCCCAACTATGTTGGGGTCCGCTTCCAGTCTAACCGGATGCAGCTGGCAAACGTTAAAAACAGGAAACTAAATAAAAATGGATATAAATGTGCTCTTTTATTATATTAATTTTTTTTTTTAAATTAAGTAAAAAAAAGATCGTCATTCTTTTAAAATTTAGAAAAATAAGTTATATTTTTCAAATGATGTACTTCCTTAAACTATACTGATATAATAAAGTTGAAAAGTATTTTTATTTGCTTAGACATGCTAATCTTTGACACTACCAATCGGATTGCAAATTTTATTTCGAAATCGCGAGCAGAAGCCAGTCATTATTTTAATAAAATACTTTTTACAATCATAAAATATCCAAACATTACACCTCATTCATAAAAAAACAACTGACAGATCATTTTTAACCCTCACTTTGCCGACACAAAATATGTAGGCTAGTCCAGCGGTCCACGGTAGCCAATGGGTACCGTTTTAACAACTGCGCAGACGCCGGTGTTCCGTCGAGAGGTAAATAAACCCACAGTAGCTACGTATGTCGACGGCAATTAGGTATGAGGCCTGCATTGTAGGTGTTTTTTTTATAAAAAGACAAGAAAAACTTTGAGGTAAAGTTTTGATATGGTTCACGGGTTTTTACTTTTAACGGTGGATTTTTTGTTATTGTGCGGTTGATGATTGAAATTGAAAATCAAAAAAGGTAAAATATAAGATAAAGAAATATAATTGAACGTAAGTGTATAGATCTATTAGAAGTAATTCTTCTTCTCTATTAGTATTTTGAAGTATTTCTGTGAACAAACACTTTTTTCTTTTTTTTTTCATTACTGTAGTAATAGGTTCGTACATTAGGCAGAAGAATTAATTATATCCATTGCTGTTTATAATGGACTAATGATATGGATGGTAATATTATTAAAATTAAAACAAATTAGATACAAAATCTTCTTTTGCAAGTATGCTGGAAAGAATTACTTCAAACATTTACAAAGTCAGGACAGCAATTCTACTGCAAAACTTTAAAGAACGATTGCAACCTAATCTCCGTCACAATGTATAAACTAATTTCGGCAATTTATAATTTGCATATTTTAATTAGTTTAAACGAACTTACATCATATTCAGAAAGCCTAGTAGGTATGTAAAGTGTTATATAATTTATTAGTGAGAAAGTAAATGCACAAGCATATATTTACTTAAAGCCCAACACACACAGAGAGCGGGAGCGGGACGGGTGCGGGACGTGAGCGGGACGTGGGCGGGACGGGAGCGGACCGTGAGCGGGACGGGAGCGGGACGTAAGCGTGACGTGAGCATGTCGGGTCGGGTTGTATTTCTTATCCTTGTTGTTGTATAAGGATGTCCACATACTGATAGATAGATAGATAAAACATTTACATACTGAACGCTCACGCCACGTTCCGCTCCCGTCCCGCTCCCGTCCCGCTCCCGTCCCGCTCCCGCCCCGCTCCCGCTCTCTGTGTGTGTTGAGCTTAAGTCGGTAAAAGGCAACGTCGACAATTAGCCATCTGTCGGACATACTCACTTGACTTAAATAGGATACAAAAATGTTCTAAGTGGCTTCGCTAGTTTTTCTCCAAGTGACTTAGTAGGTATTTCCTTTAAAAGGTAAATCGTTGTTTGAATGAACTGTTAGTGAAACGGTGCTATTTGCAGGTTGTTTTTTTTTCTCTAGTCTGGTGTGACGTTTATTTTAAGTAGGTACAATCACCAGTATGTACTGTCGAACAAACTATTTGTTCGACTGTACAGTCAGCAACAAATGTCGATTAACAATGTTACTTTTTTATATCATTTAAACAGACACTAAACACATAATTTACTGGCTTTCTGAATTTCAAGTAATAGCTAAGGGTTTATTATATCTTAATTTTATGTTCATTGCGTTTTATTTTTAATATTGTACTTAATAACTAGGATTTAAAAATCATAAATGTTAATCGACTTTTGTTGCTGACTGTACATACTGTACAGTCAGTACATACTGCACAGTGTGTGTATTTGTTTACGGACAACATTAATTTATCTTTTTGGTACATTGCTATTTATTGTTATTTTGTGTTCATATATATTGGTGCCGATTCCCTTGTTCACAAACTAGACTAAAGGAGATCGGACATTTTAGTATGGACCTTGGTCCAAATGGCGTCGGCTGATGAAACCTAGTCCATATGATAGTTCATGAGTGTAGGATATTTTTATAGTATGGGCACCATAAAATTGGCCTATGGAGAAAAAAGTTATACAGTCCAGAAAAATGGTACATTGTAGACGAACAATTCCGATTACTCGAAGACGCCTGAACCGATTTCGAAAATTCTTTATTTATTTGAAAGGGTATAACTGCCCAAGTAATCCCGTATAAATATTGCTATGATCTGATAATGAATTACGGAGATATGGAAAGGAACTCCTCATAGAATCATAGCAGAGCAGTCGTAATAAGTAAAATTGCTTTGTTTATACGCGTAGTTGATGACTGACTGAAGAAAGTGGGAGAGGGGGTACGTCCTTCCACTTTCCAAAATGAAATATATCGTTTGAGGTATTGTTTAAAAGAGCTTTTTGTAAGGACGATAATAAATATTGCGCTAAAAATTGAAAAATAAAAACTACAAGGTGAAAAATAACTTTCGTGTTGGAATTTGGGGGCTTTGGTTTTGTTTATTGGTGCGGTTAACTGTTTTGTAAAAAAGTTTTTTATTTGCACCTTTTAGTGCAATATGATAGGACAAGTAGTCGTTTATATTTCAAATTCTTAGGGAAAGCCCTTTCAAACGATACCTCACACGGTATATTTAATTTTGAAAAGTGGTAAAAGGGGTCGACGTACCCCCTCTCCCACTTTCTTCAGTCAGTCATCAACTACGCGTATAAACAAAGCAATTTTACTTGTTACGACTGTTCTACTATGATTCTATGAGGAGTTCCGTTCCATATCTCCGAAGTTCATGATCAGACCATGGCAATATTTCTATGGCATTACTTGGGAAGTATACCCTTTCAAACAAATAAAGAATTTTCCAAATCGGTTCAGGCGTCTTCGAGTAATCGGAATTGTTCGTCTACAATATTTTTTAATTGTTTCTAGACTGTATAACTTTTTTCTCCATAAGCCAATTTTTTGGTGCTCATAATAAAAAAATATTTTACACTCACGAACTATTATATAGACTAGGTTTCATCAGCCGACGCTACTTGGAACACTTCCGCCCGAAGGCAAACTTTTTCATTGTTCGTCTACAATATTTTCATTTTTCTAGACTGTGTTACTTTTTTCTCCATAAGCCAATATTTTGGTGCCCATAGTAAAAAAATATCTTACACTCACGAACTATTATATAAACTAGGTTTCATCAGCCGACGCCACTTGGAACACTTCCGCCCGGAGGCAAACTTTTTCATTGTTCGTCTACAATATTTTCATTTTTCTAGACTGTGTAACTTTTTTCTCCATAAGCCAATTTTTTGGTGCCCATAGTAAAAAAATATCTTACACTCACGAACTATTATATAGACTAGGTTTCATCAGCCGACGCTACTTGGAACACTTCCGCCTGAAGGCAAACTTTTTCATTGTTCGTCTACAATATTTTAATTTTTCTAGACTGTATAACTTTTTTCCCCATAGGCCAATTTTTTGGTGCCCATAGTAAAAAAATATCCTACACTCACGAACTATTATATAGACTAGGTTTCATCAGCCGACGCCACTTGGACCACTTCCGCCCGTTCTCCTTTAGAGAATTGACATCTCTTACTGACATACAGCGAAAGAAAAGGACGATGACATTTAAGAACTAAGTTAGAGATGTCAAATTAGTTCTGCCTTCAACTTTTCCGTATTTTTAATCTATACGTTTTATGATATCAACTATAATTGTATGGGATGTGTCAGATTGACTAAATTTGACAGCTCTTATTTACATTAGTCTCTTTCTTGTTTTATTGGACAGAAAAAGATAGAAATAGTCTAATTTTAGTTTAGTTTGTGAACAAGGGAATCGGCACCAATGTCTAATAATTATGTATATAATATCTTAATATCTCGCTTCACGTCGTTTGTCCGGGATGGACTCCTAAACTACTCAACCATTTTTTATGAAATATGGCTTACTGTGTGTAATTTGGTCAAACTTAAAAGGCATTGATTAACTTAGTATGGACTAGCGGCGTCATGTTTTTTTTCAGTGGCCACAAATAATTATTATGTTACTTTGTTGTGTTGTTAAGTACACATAATATATGTTCAATTATTTTTATCCTAAGTTATATCGAAGTTGAGATATTTGCATTTGAAGATTTTAAAAATGTCGTCAATATAAAAACTTCAATTACTGTCCTGCGTACAGAAATCTTAGATATGTTTTTGAAGGTTGTTTTTAGAGATTGACTTTACTGTTTCACAACCATGTGTCAATGTTACGTTACTTTTGGGTCTTGGGAAATAATAAAGACACATTACCTCGTTGTAGAGCGAAGTCATTAAGTGCAAAAAAGTAGTTTCGAGATAATAGTGTTTTAGAGAATTTTTGTTTTTTAATTCGAAATAACACATTAACACTTATAGTTACAAAAAAAACTACTATAGCATGACGCGCCCCTCCATATTACTATTTCAATGTGTGTAGCCATAACCATATGAAAGAGTTTCTATGTAGTTGTAGTATTCATTAGCAGGCCGGCAGATTTGTTGGTCAACTAATCATAACTAGCAAGACCGCACAAGACAACGCACGTGTCATTTTCATAGAGTATGTCAGTGCAGCGCCATACTAATAATAATGAGTAATTAATGACGCCGCTAGTCGAGCAACAAATCGCTGATTTGTTTTTGTTTCGAGAGCCGTCTCAGTACGCACACATTGTGAGTTTGTTTGTACGCACACGTTGATACTTTCACAAATACTTTCAAACGTTTTGAATTTGTGGAGGGGCGCGCCATGTTATAGTAGTTTATCTTTAGGTTGCGGTAAGTAGGTAGTTACTAAAAAAACCTCAGAACCATAAAAGGGTTTATAAGAATATACAACCTTAATTTTAATTTGATACAAATCTTTCAGGGGGTGAATGTACTCATGAATATGAACAACTTTTATTAAGGGACATAGTACGAAATGTGAAAAAAAAAAACAGCTGATCCATACAATAATGTACTACATTACGATCAAAATGTTATGGATCAGCTGTTTTTTTTTTTTCACATTTCGTACTATGTCCCTTAATAAAAGTTGTTCATATTCATGAGTACATTCACCCCCTGAAAGATTTGTATCAAATTAAAATTAAGGTTGTATAGGTATAATAACTTCTTCGTGTTTAATGAGCTATCAAAACCAAATATCTCCGTTCCGATAAGGTTTACAGAAATGTGTCCATAATAGCTTTTGATCGCATTATTCTGATCTTTCAAAATATCTAAGTTTCATTAGTGGCCATCCAACTTCAAAATGACGCCACTTTTACGCAAACCCCTTTATCTCGATTATTGACCTCAATATCTTTACTAACTTCAAGCCACAGCAATATTTTTTTTGCCCCACACTACTAACTTGTCCTGTATCGTGTGACAAACATATAAACTCACATACATAGCCAGACCCGAAACTACAATCTGTATAGTTCATACAAATATTTGTCCCGTGCGGGAATCGAACCCGTGACAAGCAGTGCAACAGCCAATCCCTCAGCCTCTGCGCCAACCGATCCGTCGAAATGAACTTACTGTAACCACATCATTGCCTCTGCTGATCCCACATTGAGTGAAAAGTTAACAATGATGAGAATCAAACGTCAATTTCTATAATTTCCAACAATTTCTTCGCTATTATTTCCGTGAACCATTTTCCTATCGACGCATGCGCTGTGCTTGGAATGTGTGAGAGTACATTAATTATCGGTAATGAAGATCAGTATCGTGCTGAAAAATGTCTTCTAATATTGATATGGAAGGCTCAAAACCAGGCACACATGTCCTATGCCGTTGAGGGACTTTCAATTTGAACTTTTTGACTAATTGACCGACTTCCTGACAAATCATAGGTGCCTGTAATTGGTTTAATTGAAATAAATACTTTGACTTTGACTTTCAGCATTTTTTCCCAAATTTTCAAGTAAAGATATTGCCTAAATGGAATTTGCCAGAATGGACGAGGTTACGTCATTATTTTCTTAATATAAATAAAACAAAATGACATTTCAGAAAGTATAAAAATTAATAGACGAAAAAACGTTCACTAATTTAATTTTATTTGTTGTTTATTTACTACATTAATTATGGGTCGTGTAACCGTTCTTAATTCTCAATATCAAAAATTACTCCTAAGTAGGTATGATCTTAGCAATTTAACGCTCAAAATGTTATTAAATTATAATCAGTAAAATTTAGAGCGAAAAATTGGAGAAAATTGATTTCTAAATCAATATTACTCAAAGCCATTGTTCCATTGCACGGCTTCTTCTCATACAGAGAGGGCACGAGCATTGATCATCACACTTGCTCTGCAGACTGGCGATTTCCAAATTATATTAATTTTTGTATCCAGGTTTCCTCACGATGTTTTCCTACATCACCTAAAGTAGGTACTGATGGGATATATGAATATAAAATACTATAGCTTCTGCCCGCGATTTCATCTGCGTCAAACTTGATTTCTTCATACAAACTTTGGACCCCCGTTTCACCCCCTTAGGCGGTTAATTTTGGAAAATCCTTTTTTAGCCGATATCTACTAACTATAAACTACCTATCTGCCTTTCATCTTTATACGTCAAGCGATTTTTAATTACCAGGATACCGTGGCCCCGGAACGCAAACGGTTACAGAAGGAACAGGGTGGTTTTTTAGTCAGTTAAAGTCTGACAGTCCATTCCGCCCCACTCAGAGTGGAAGGAATCATTTGATGATTTTTACCACCTTAAAAAAAAGCGGTTTTTAATATTTCGTACCTGCCTGTATATTTCGACTGCCTCGTTGGTCTAGTGGTCGCAAAGCGCGACTGCTGAGCATGAGGTCTTGGGTTCGATTCCCAGGTCGGGCAAAGTGTTATTGGGTTTTTCCATCTGGAATTTCTCAGTAGCAGCCTCGGAGTCTGGATTAGTGCCCGGTTGACGGCAATAGGCTCGCCCCCTATTACGTGGGACTTAAACATAACTGGCGAAATGTGGGTATACTAATGGGTACACCTCTGCCTAACCCTTCGGGGATTACAGGCGTGATGTTATGTTATGTTTCAATATTTCGTGATGTGTGAGTGAGTGAGTGAGTCACTTTTCGCTTTTATATATTCAGAAGATTGGCTTGGCTCTATGTAGAGCAATATAGAGACGATAAACTGTCTCTTCTAATTAATGAAAGGATGCATATTACGGTAAAGTTGTTATCGGTAGAGCCTTCCTAAGTCGCGATGATTGACTTTAGAATGGCCGTAAAATTGATATTTTATAATGATAATAATCTATATCTCTATGCTGGTAATTTAATCAGATTAATGTTCAAGCCATATTTGTTTATAATCTAGCTAATTAACTGGAACAACTTCTTCATTGAGTCTGTAATAGACATCTTTAAAGTCAAAGTCAAAATCAAATCATTTATTTCAATCAGGCCATTATCAGGCACTTTTGACCGTCATTACAAGAAAAAAAAAATAGAATTGAACCTAGTTGCCCCTTCCAAAAGGTAAAAAAATAAAATTTAAGTGACGTGTTTGTAATGTCAAAATAACAGCTTTTGACAAAATAAATATGAATGTTTCATTGTCTCCGTCAACGTCTGATAATCGGTACCGATTTTTTGTCCGAGAGAAATAGAACATTATAAATTCTAATATACCAAGCAACGTAGATGTCCAACAAAACGTCGGTTCTACGAATCTATAAAATAATCGTCCGAAACTGAAAATCAGACCGACAAAAAGTCTGACGTGCGTGGAGACCCCAAAGGCCACATACACCAAATTCAAAATTTTGCCTGCCTATCTGTTTATTTCCGCTAATTTCCGAAACGGTTGGACTGATTTTGACGGAATTTCATTGGCAGATAGCTGACGATTGATTAAAAAAAATGAGGAATAAAATTTTTACTCAATACCGAAGAATTTTCCGAAGTTCTAAAGTTTGTACGGAGAAATAAGATAAAGAATATATTATACACATATTATTCGTGGGTAGAAATACGCCCACAAACTCAAAATTCTATTAAATAATAATGGTAGGCAAAGGAAGCATTTCATTAAAATGTCAGCGCGTTAAACCATGGTCTAGACCTAGTTTTAGTATCAATAAACTACTCTAATAATATCGATAACTCAACATTTTACGACGGCTCACTACCGCATGTAAACATAGACACACATAGACAATATATAATATAGACAGGCGTACACAAAAGGCTAACTTGTTTAACCTTTTTTAAACGGTACTCCCTTTCTTCTCGACGCTTTGCACACGGAGCAACTTAAGTTGAGGCAACTATCAACTCTTTAAAAGTTTCCTGTAAAAGTTGATAGTTGCTATAACGTTTACGGTTGCCTCAACTTTATGGCAATCTGTGAGCAACTTTCATAGCTAAGTTGCTCAATCTACGCAGCGATCAAGCATCAGCGTATAATATTTAACAGTTGCTAGTTGCGGCAATTAGGAACTAACTTAGTCATCGATTGCAGTAACTGAAAACTGTTGACGATCGCCGAAACTCGAAACTCGTGTTGCTATGTGTGCGCAGTCCAATTGAAATATTTGTAAACAGCTAGTTGCCAGTTGCTGCAATAGTTGCTCTATGTGCAAAGCGCCTAAAATTGGTTGTCCGAAAATCATTATCCATAACATGTTTGCTATAAACTTCAGTAACCATAATGTTCAAAATCCTGAAATTTTGTTTAACATAATTATCTTTAGTTCAAAAAAAAATCAGTACAGTTTTTACAGTAGGCCAGCTGTAAGCCTTATTTTCAGAATCTCATTATTCGATTATTATAAAGCTCTGGTAAAAAAGAACCCTGCTAGATAGATTAATTAATATAACGATATTTTATTTGAACCCTCTGTACTTTCCTACTCTGTGGCCCATGCGCCCGCGCAAGGAACTTAATAGATCATTCTAGGTTAACGACAACTAATACTACGTTAAATCTATGGCAGTATAAAACATACTTATGGGTTATTAGTCTAAACTGTTAATTAAAATATAATATTAATATTTAATTATGGCACTCAACCCTGTATTATGGTTGTAATAAAATGGAATAGAACCATTTCTATGATCTAAGAACATGTAGTCAATGGTTTTCTTTGACTATCAGTTAGTGTAGGTTTAATAATCCTCTCCCGGGATCCCCTACATAAGTGGGGAAAGGAATACCGGGGTAGTTTTTAGTCAGAAAAAGTCCGAAGGACCCCTTCCCCGACTTGGGCTGAGCGAAAATATGAATATATCGCTCATCCAATAGAACAATGACGTAATTACGTTTTAGCTATTTTTCAGGAGAACGTTTTAAAAGTTTGAAATTGAAAATATGATATATTTCCAATGATTATGATAAAATCTTTTAATATTTATGGATGTTACTTTACTATCAATAATAATTTATTATAACTTCATGAGAAAACTAAAGAAAACTGATAGAAAATTCCAAATAAAACAAACCTGACGTACACTTATGCCATTTTATAAATCAATTATAACAATTATGACATAAACTAGGTTTTGGAATGGGAATAAATCATGAATTTAAACAACAAATTATTCAATTTAGTTTTATTTTTAAAAATCAGTTTACATTTATAAACGTATAATAACAAGTATCAATTCTTTTTTATTTTTTTACTTAATTTTTATAAAAAATAATGTACCCAAATTAAACTTAGCACAAAATAGAGTTATAAAAAGCGTCATAGTATTTTGGCATGATATTAGTATTTATTAAATTCGACAAATCAGCTTTTTTAAGATCTGAAATAAAAAGTTTAGCACTTGCGTAAAAATAATGTAAATTAAACTTAGCACAAAATAGAATTATAAAAAGCCTCATAGTATTTTGGTATAATAGGTATTAGTATTTATTAAATTCGACAAATCAGCTTTTTTACGATCTGAAATACAAAGTTTAGCACTTGCGTAAAAATAATGTAAATTAAACTTAGCACAAAATAGAATTATAAAAAGCCTCATAGTATTTTGGCATGATATTAGTATTTATTAAATTCGACAAATCAGCTTTTTTAAGATCTGAAATACAAAGTTTAGCACTTGCGTAAAAATAATGTAAATTAAACTTAGCACAAAATAGAATTATAAAAAGCCTCATAGTATTTTGGTATGATATTAGTATTTATTAAATGCGACAAATCAGCTTTTTTACGATCTGAAATACAAAGTTTAGCACTATAGGCGTTTTTCAGGCATATTTCGGCAGGCGGATTTCGTCTAAGACGTCTTCTAGGTCCCATACACATACCACATTGAATCCATTCTGCTGTATCGTCGTATGATACTTTGTATGAATAAACATCAGACCCCTTAATAAATTTAATTAATCTAATGTCCGATAACCTGACAATATCTCCATTGAGGTTTTTCTTGAAATTAACAGATAATTGTTCAGCTAAATCTTTCCAATCAATAAAATCTGTAAAATTCAGTTCATGGACGACGTAAGGCTTGCCCCTTTTCTTAGCATTTCTTATTAATTGAACATATTGATCAGGAACGTATATAGGGCCTGATTTTTTTGCATTTTTAATGTTTTTTTCAATAATGGAGTGTATGTTATCCCCTTCGTTTTGGGTGTGGCCTCTGACTAAAAACTTATGGGTAATTGAATTAATTGCCAATGTTCTTACTGCATAGGCATACATGCTTAATAAGTATCTGAAAAAATTAACATTCAATATAGATTAATAACAGTATTGACTAATGTTGAAATCAGAATTAATTAGGTGCACTAAAAACTTACCTATTCTTTTGTTGACCACAACAGTTATCCGAATAGAATATAATATCTATGTTGGGACTGTCGAGAGCAATCTTTTCTAAAAACTTGAAAACACAAGAGCCTATTTCTATTGCACCACGATTGCCCAGTCCCTCGTGCCAAAAATAACAATCTGTTGTTTTATTTTTTAAATCGGATATCTGAAATATAAAACAGTAGGTACTTAAGGTATTTAATTAAGGTAACATGAAAAAATGACATTAAAATTAAAGGATTTAACAATAACTTACAGTAGGTAAAATTAAAGCAGTTCAGCTTTGACTTGTAAAAAAAGCAGACGATTCACCTAGTGGTACTGGCATTACTGCTTATAAATCACTTTTTACTTACTAATAAATCACTTTTTACATAATTATTTGTAAGTGAATTTGTCGGAACAGGAACGTATTTGGCAATTGTGTCATATAATCAAACGATCTTGTGCAGTTTTATTGACATAATGACATAATTGCCAATTGCGTCGTTGTTCTACCAATAAAATTAAAATAGTTTGTCATAACTTACATTTACGTCGCTATGAGTCCTGACACGTTCTCACTTCGCGGGGCGCCCCGCACTATTGTCAATTAAGTCGATGTTTCCGGGTGACCTTTTGAAAAATACGCCAATTCCCTAACGACAGTCACTCACTCTATCGAAAACCACCGTAACTACAATTCTGTCGTTTTTGTCATAGATAGAACTTTCGAAACGTGAACTTATGACATTCAAAACTCATTTTCGATATTTTGGTAATTACGTCGTTGTTCTATTGGATGAGCGATATGAAAATAAAAAAATCAGCTGTTCCATACATTTTGATCATGCTGTACCTAGTTGTAATGACGTTCAAAAGTGCCTTATAATGGCCTAATTGAAATAAATGATTTGACTTTGACTTTAGTGCATTTAAATTAAACGTAGTGGTAGTTAAAGGTCCTGAATATATTAATTCTTCTTTGAGCCCTAAAATTATCTAAATCTTAGCACTATAAAAGGCCTACTAAATATACAGTACACAACAGCTGCCCTACCATGAACTCTTATTGCGATCCAAAAAACTGAATTGTTCTTCAAATAAGTCAATATAACGCATCAATTTATGCGTTATATTGACGTATTTGAAGAACAGTTCAGTTTTTGGATCGCGATAAGAGAAAATACGTCAATAAATGACATAAATTGATGCGTTATATTGACTTATTTGAAGAACAATTCAGTTTTTTGGATCGCAATAAGAGTTCATGGTAGGGCAGCTGAACAGACAAACTATTCAAACCAATTCAAATATGACATTTCTACAACGAACGCGCCTAGCGTTCTTAATTTGAATATAATAGAAAATGGCGGACAAATATGGCGGTTAAAATGCCGCCAATTTATATGCTAAACTGGGCTCTTTTAAGGGTTACATCTGCCCGTATTTATGGTAATAATTGCACCTGAAAGCCTTAAATGGTCTCATACGTTTATTCATAAGATAAATATGTCGGTTCAAATGGTTCTTGTGCGAAAAAAATATACAATTCTGCACAGGTGGCGTTATGGCGTATAAATTCTAATCTTAAGAATAAAATAATGTGGGATACAATTTTAAAATGCCGTGTAGAATCTAGTCCATCTTGGCTATAATTATAGTTGGCTCTAGTACCTACTCAATACTCAATATCTTTATTGCTTTCCATTATGTAGGTCTTCTTAGGTGGTAATTACTTATGTAATTGAGATCATTATGCCCTGTATGTAGGGCACAGCAAAAGGGTAGGAAAGATTAAGCCCTGTTTTAAGAGTCATTAAGTTTGGAAAATAAATAAGTTAAAATTTAGTATTTATAGGTATAAACAAATAAAAAGTAGCAATAACTACCTCTGTTTAAGAGGTACCACAATATATTAAAAATTATTTTAGTCTACACACATACATACATATTTTATTATCAACAAAATTTAAGATCCGTAAGAAAATTCACGCGAACGAGTATAGTAAGGGAACAAAATTTCAATATTAATAATGAGTTTTTAAAATAATAAGGGATTAAAATAAACCTCGCAGTGACGTAGCAATTAAGTGTTAATTTTCTCGTTTATTTAATCAAAGTTAAGCTGCCTACCTCAATGGACAACATCGTAAATGAAATTCAGCCGTTTTTAAACCACATTTCATTAATTTCTCCGCAAGAAATCTCTTTAAAAAGCCAATATATTTAATGTTAGACATTTTCCGTTACATATATGGCGCAATTATTATTACTATATATCACGAATGGTCAATTAAATCACATGATGCCACCCACGTGACTTTCTATTGTTGCTAACTTAATAATACACTTTAAAAATTAAATTCGCAAGTGAAGACATCATTGTGCTGAAAGGGATAGAGTCGAAATTCGTCGTGATGTGAAGTTTTGAGTACGCAAAAAGTATGCTTGTTTGAAAGTGTGTTGCAATTTTAATAACGGCAAATTAATCTGTAACTGTTGCGGCGCTTGCGATCTTTATGAAGTGGATAAGTGATCAAACGGTATCATACGGAGTGTTAGGGTTACCTCATACCGTAATGCGACGAAAAGTGCAGTTCTAAGACAGCGATATAATATAGAACTTTAATTAGGTACTAAACGAGAAAGAACACCATTTAAGCGAGAATTTAAATAAGAGAATTCGAATACGTCACGGCGCGACGCAGAGATACTTTGCCTTGTTTTTACTCGGCTTCACGCCGCGCCAGGCAGTTGGGTAGCGACATAGTGAGGCGACGTCGGGTCTCGATTTGAGCTGACTCTAACTTGACCCTTATTTGTATGATCTTTATAAAAGTACTTGCTATGCCCCGCGGTTACACCTGCCTTAAGCTTCGTTTTTGGTTACTACTTCATTCCTGTGGGTCGTAGTGTGGTGTTTTATGGTCTATAATTTCCTCAATAAATGGGCTATACAACACAATTCAAATCGGACTAGAAATTTCTGAGACTCACTCATTCAATCAAACAAAAAAACTCATCAGCTTTATAATATTAGTAGGTACAGATTATAAAAATGTATCACGTGGGCTGATCTTGATTTAAATATAGTAATTATAAATTTAATCAAAGTTATAGCCAACCTACACACACATAGTCATCTTCACATTATGTAATAAGTAAAACTATCTTTTCATAGTTCATCTTCAAAAATGTTGAACATAATTTATTGCAATGTAACTTTCACTACACTAAACTCTTATGATGGATATCATATAGTTAATCATAACTAATTATTGTATGAACTGACTTGCAATAATAACTTGTAATATTCTCTCGACCGAATTTCGGTCTCGGCGGCCAATCTAGCCGAGTACGCAAGAGATTAGGCCCCCAGCACACGGCGTATTTTAAACGCGCAGACGACGCGCAGATGACGCGCGTATACGCGTTTCAAACGAGATTTGAACGCAACCTTGTAACCTAAGCACACGGGGCGATCGTGATCCGTCTTTACTGCGCGTATGAGCGCAGTTACAGCCATCATCAATACAAACGCAACAATCAGCATTTACGGCGCCGAAAACGCACGTTCCTGAAACGCGCGTCGTCTGCGCGTTTAAAATACGCCGTGTGCTAGGGGCCTTAGTGCACAAATGTATGCAGAAACACAGAGCCACTCCTTCTTTCCTCAATCTCATAGTCCGATGGACTCTGGATCAACGGCTTTACGTGTTTTAGGCATAGGGGTGTGTATACTCAACTCATAAATTATGCTCTAGCATTTGTGCTTCCGGGTTCTGGGCCCATAACCTATTGGAAGAATGATAAGAGCAGCAGTGGTAGATTGTATATAGAGATGGTAGAGTATATTCATTCGTGGTTAATATTTTACACGCAAGTTACATAGGTTACCAAGTATAAGAACATAAACAAACCGTAACTATGCTAATTTCAAATCAGTGACAGACATGTGTTAAATATGATTAGGCCAGTGCATACATAAATATGCGACCTCCAATATATACAACCAATTTTTAAAAGTACGGGCACCTTTTACTCCATTTACATAAATATACAAGCCAAGCTTACTGAGCCCGTTTAATTTTGAACTTCATCCAGACTATTTCTCTAGTCTGTAATTTTGTATTAAAAACTTTACTTACCTCGGAATGAAGTTCCAATTACAATGTAATAATTGAATCAAAGGTAATAAGTCAGCCGCAGTTTCTCTTATGAATTCCCAACTCATTCCTTACAAACACTTCGTGTCATCGACGGTTACACCCAGCTTTCCCAAATTCGATTAACAGTAAGCAAACAAATCGCCACCAATTTTCCATCAGCCCCAATCATTCTCTCACTTCATATTACCCTCATCTATAAAGAAAATCGGTTTACAAACTTTCACGTTCAATAACTCAAACATTTTGCGATATTATTGAAAACCTCAGCAATAATAATGAACAAACCACAGCGCTTTTGATAGACCGCGTCGACCGTATAATGGAACGTATTTACGATCGTCTTGCGTTTCTTTTTACGCAGTTTGTGGCTAGAAGATGGGTGGTTATGTGGAGGAATCTTCGATCGGTGTTGTGATTGTGAGGTTAGTGGAAATTGTATACCTACTTATGTTCAGGACAGTGGCTTAACTTGCTCTGGATGGGTCCTGTATCAAAATTTATTGGGGAGCCCTTTGAAGTCCCAATGGAGGGTAAACATTTTTCACAAAAGAAATAATGTTTATTTTTCCTCGATTTTATGCTCATAGATAAATGTTAAAGTAAATAAATAGTAATTAGAAAAAAAAAATTTAATCCGTAATAATAAGACACTTCACTAAGCAATTTATTCAGTTGCAACACTGAACCATTAAATGTATGCCAGTACAAAAGTTTAAAACTGCCTTACACCAGCTGCTACATAAAAAATGTTATTACACGTTAGACGACTTTCTGAATGATAAATTTAATTAACCAATCTCCTAATAAATAGAATTTGTTATTGTTTAAATGTGAATATGATTATGTTATTTTGTTTATTTGTTAATTTGATAATTTTAATTACTTATTATGATTTAGTGACATTATTATTTATTTGTAAGTTTGGTTCTATACTTACTTTATCTAACTTGATTTTTTATCTCTAATTTTGACATGATTTATAATTGACATAATTTCTAAAATGTATTTGGCTTAAAAACCCTTCATATTTTGTATGCCTATTGGCGGGACACAGCTTGGATCCTATTTATTATAACATCTTCTGTATGTACCCTGTGTTCACAAAATAAATGAATTTGAATTTGAATTTGAATTTGAATTTGAACAATAAAATTCTTTACAAGTTTTATGCCCAGCAACATTTTTTTTTCTCTCTTTTGCATTCGTTTTTCAACCAGCAAGTCCATATGTTTTCACGTGCTGTAATTTTATTATAATCCGGATTTAAAACTAGCCTACCTATTTCCATATCTTAATCCTAAACTACCTCTTTGTCGAAATTAGTTGCTATGCTGTGATCTATTTATATTATAGAGAGGTAAAATTTTATTATTGGGAAGCACTTGTTCAAGATCGATTCCAAAAATTCTTTCATAGATACTCATAGAATAAATTGTCGATTGTGATAGAATACTGTCTCTACCTGCATTTGTATTTCCGAACGCATTCGACCATAATCTCTCCAAAGTTAGAGCGAACAGGCTTGCTCTGAGTAAGCTCATTTCATCATCGACTTTGACCCTGTCACCTCTGACCTAGACTGGAGTCAAAAGCGAACCCATCACATAAAAAAAAACGGGTTGCACTCCGGGAGTGCCGGCAGAAGTGAAAACTTGATTATTAACGTTTACGTTTACGTTTAACATACACGAACATTCGCGCAAGCGCCCTGCGCTGTCTAAACGAAACAGTAGGCCCAGGCATACATTTTCGCCGCGCCGTAGAGAGGGGATAGCTGTCTACTCTCCATCCGTCTTACGCTTTTTCGATCAGGTCACGTGTCCTGACGCGCACGTGTCCTGACGCGAGTTTAAGATTTTATACCCATTACAGAAAAAGTGCTCAACGCCGCTAAAGAAGTTTTCACTTCAAAAAAAGTTCAAGAAAGAACCAGTAAGATAATAAACAGACAATTACTTTCGCATTTATAATATTAGTGTGAATACTTACTTCCTAGAAAACTTGTCGACAAACGAAGACACTGACTTTGAAAACCAAACTCAAAACATTATAACTTTCGCTTTACACTTTTACTCATCGTACACGATTCATGAGCATTCTTGTTAGAAAATAGTAACAAAAACTGGCTTAGTGCGAGTCAGTCTCACACACGAAAGATTCCGTACCCTCACCCAATAGGTGTTTAATATTACATACAAAAACCGTTTGTAAAGGGACCCTCTTTAAATTATAACTTTATTTGTTATTACATACAGCCTGTAACAAAAACCCTGTCCGATCCTTAAGGGTATTATTCGGCATAGTACTGCGTACTCATATACGTAACCATTTAATGGATTTGAGATTATTAATTTTCCCCAGTGAAAAAAAAAAAGAAGAAAGAAGAAGTAATTAAATTAAAATAAAACATAAAAACATACATACATACATACATACATACATACCGTCAAAATCATAACCCTCCTTTTGGCTTTGCCGTAGTCGGGTAAAAACTGATCAACGGCAACACTGATCGGACAGGGTTTTTGTTACATAGTGTATAATAACAAAATAAAGTATAAGTAAAGTATACCTACATAGAATAAGTATACTTTTTTTGTTTATGATGATGATGATAATTATGACCACTTCACACTTCCACTTTTTAATTGGTCGTATCTATGTATTAACATACTCTATGATGAAGTGGTCATATCATCATTCTCATAAACAAAAAAAAGTTATATTGCTATTGTTTTGTTGTTATATTGTTGTTAGTTGTGTTGTTGTTGTTTGGCCATGGGTGGCCAAATTGTTAAGGTCATCATCATATATTATCAATCGTAGGATGTCCACTGTTGAATTTAGACCTCCCCTATAATAGACTTCCAATAGTGTTTACATAGTACCCATTAGTACACCCACATTTCACCAGTTATGTTTAAGTCCCACGAAAAAGGGGGCGAGCCTATTACCATCAACCGGGCACAAATCCAGACTCCGAGGCTGCTACTGAGAAATTCCTGATGGTAAAATCTAATAAGGCGATTAACACACGGCACCGCGCACCGCCGCGGAGGGCGGTGTGCGGTAAAGCGGATTTTACCGCTCGACCGCGCGGTCGGGCAGTATACAGCATGTAACAAAAACCCTGTCCGATCCTTAAGGGTATTATTCGGCATCGTACTGCGTACACATATACGTAACCATTTAATGGATTTGTGATTATTATTTTTCCCCAGTGAAAAAAAAAAAGAAGAAAGAAGAAGTAGGTAATTAAATTAAAATAAAACATAAAATCTGATCAACGGCAACACTGATCTGACAGGGTTTTTGTTACATAGTGTATACGTGTGTTATGCAGGCCATCCACCATCCAATCTATCGTCCAATCGGCAGGACGCTACCTTGATACGCTGATAGTTATAATTGTCATGCCAATCCACTCCCATCCACGGTCCAATCGGCATGATCCAATCGGTAGCGTCCTGCCGATTGGACGATAGATTGGATGGTGGATGGCCGGCATTAGGCACACTCAATACTCAATATCTTTATTGCTTCTCCATAAGTGTACTTAGGTGGTAACTTAAATAATTGAGATCATTATGGACCCTGTAGGGCTCAGCAAAAGGGGACAACGGGACAACGGATTTCTTGCAAGCAGAAGCAGATCCGCTTCACCGCCAACCGCGGCGGTGCACGGTGCCGTGTGTTAATCGCCTAACACTTTGCCAACTAACAAAGCAGTCAAAACTCATTACTCCACAGTCCTATATTAATGAAATCATTCACAAAACTAACAGAATAATATGCATAACAATATCCACTTTCTCCACAAATCGCCAGTCATTGGTGTTAAGCAGAAATATTGAAGACTCATTCCCATTCAATAGGTGACCTTAAAAAGTAAAAATTGTTAGAGGAATGAATAGAAAGATTCTATTCGAAAGATCTTTTCGATTTCTATAATAATGTGTTTATATGTAGTTCGACTGTTTCTGTGTGGAGAGTATTATGTTTTCAAAGTTTGGTATATTATTGTAACTTTCGAGACTAGAATATTTTGTTGTTTTCAATAAAAACGTAGCCCCTACACCAAAAATTTTCCATCAGGAATTTCTCAGTAGCAGTTTGGATTTGTGTCCGGTTGATATCAATAGGCTTGCCCCCTTTTACATGAGACTTAAACATCTTAAACATATGTGACTGGCGAAATGTGACTGTTCTAATGTACTTCTGCCTAACCCTCCGGGGATTACAAGCATGAAGTTATGTAAACTATTAAAAAAAAAACAATTTTTGAGACTCTTAGTAAAGATGAAATGTGAATCTTTTGATAAATCATGAAGTAGGTATAATTATTTAATCAAAAACCTCCCAAATAACTAAAAACAAACATACCTACCTATCATTATAGTTTATTTTGACGCATTTACGAACACAACCTGTAATTTTATTCCATTAGCAGCAATTTTCCCAAAATGACCGGTAACTGGTGCGGTATGATTTATCTAATGCGTCTGCGCATGCGATGTTAATAATGGCTTGATTCAAGTTTACCTTCTAGTGTATGGTTATCTCGTGTTTGTTTATGGTTTCTCGTACCATAGACAAAACAAACATGAAATATTATGTTTCATGTAAGTAAAAAAAAAAAACAAAATATGTATATGTAGTTACTTTATTTTACACTAGCTTCAGCCCGCGTCTTCGACCGTGTGGTTTTTTTTTTCATCCGTGTCAAGTTACGTGTTTTGTGCTCTGCTCTTCTCCCGAGGGCCGTAGCGTGATGCTATATAGCCTACATCCTATACCCATACGATTTCTCATGAATCTGGCTATCACACTACAAAAATATTTTTTTTCATTCCGAAGGACAGTTCCAGACACAGAAAACAAACTAGCAAAAAGTCACTTTAGCTTTATTATATTAGTACAGATAGATTACTAAGGTACCTAAGGTCGAATAATTATTGTACTTTTATGCTCTAAAAATAATCTTTTGGGTCAAATTTTTGTTTTCTTCTCTGATATTTTAATTATGTTTTCTAATTGACATTTTTTCGTTTGCAGGTAAATCTTAGCAATATCCATCAAGTTGTGAGTATGTTTTTTTTTTCTAGATAATTTAGTATTTCAAAACTGGACTTAGAATTATATAATTTACTAACGATCCGCCCCGGCTTCACACGGATGCAGTACCTATGCACACACAAACATTGCTATTGAATCACTCTATTGATAAAAACTATACAGTACCCGGCGATAAATATTGCACATCGACCTTTATCGTATTTTATTGTATACACATACATACATAAACTCACGCCTTTTTCCCATGGGGGTAGGCAGAAACCACAGAACGCCACCTGCTACGATCCTTACATACTCCTTTCGCCTCATCTACGTTCATACATCTCGTCATACAAGCACGCCGGTTACGAGTACTCCGCACCTGACCTTTCTGAAGAACCTCACCAATAAGGTCAGTGTGGGTCTTCCTTGTATGTATTTATAAAAAGAATTATCAAAAGAAGCAAATCATAATTATTGTTTTAACAGCTCCTAATAGATACCGGACTTGTATTTCGTGCGACAGAGATAACGCTCTACGAGCCGAAATTAGCCGATTAAATGTCTCTTTCCAAAGGTCGATGTGCAATATTTATCGCCGGGTAGTCTACTTTATTGATGATTTGTGTTTTTGGATGTTTGCAACGAATAGGCTCAAAAACTACTGGACCTATATTTATTACAAAAAAAAATTGGGGATCCCTACTAAAACTTCAATAGTGTAACCTAAGGTGTAAAAAATAAATGTCTATCCGTGCGAAGCCGGGACGAGCCGCTAGTATACTATAAATATAGAAATTTTAAATATATGTCGCTTTCTTTTAAAGCCTGTTTTATATTTATAGCTTAATAAAGTAATTTAAAAGGACACCATTCGATCTAAAACTTTCTTCACCCACTTAATTTAATTAGTAATAAAATATGTATTAAGAATACCTACTATCTACCTACATAGAATTTAGAAATTACATCATAAACGTATAAAAATAAACCTGACTTTCACTTATATGTATAAAATTAAATATGTATGTAAATATAATAAAATAAATGACGGATTATCCAATCTTGAGTTATTTGATCGATCGAAAAAAATTAAATTCACACTTATCTATCTAATTAAGTTATTTTTTTAAAGTAGGATTATCATAAATTAGATTGTTGACTGTCAACTGTCAACTTTAATTCCGGTATGTAATGATACTTCCTTAATGATGTATATTAAGACATTACCCTCTTTTTGGGCTGTGCCACAGTCGTCTATCTATCTATAACTAGCTTCTGCCCGCGACTTCTTCCGCGTCAATGTCAATACCTACATCATCCCATTATAAACTATCTCTGTGCCCAATTTCATCCCTCTCCGTTCTGGCGCGATTCATCATCATCTGCCTAGCCTTTACCCAACTATGTTGGGGTCGGCTTCCAGTCTAACCAGATGCAGCTGAATACCAGTAGTTTACATGGAGCGACTGCCTATCTGACCTCCACAACCCAGTAGCTGGGTAATACGATACCCCTTGGTAAGACTGGTTGTCAGATTATCGGGCTTCTGACGACCCGTAACGACTGTCAAAGATCCACATTATGATAGCCGGGACGAAAGGCTTAACGTGTTTTCCGAGGCACGGAGGAGTCTCGGTGTGTAAAGATGGTCACCCATTCACGGACCAACCCCGGCAAGCGTAGCTTAACTTGACGGATCGACTCGTGCGGCTGTTATTACTTAGCCACGAGCACCTCGTTCTGGCGTGATTAAGTAAAAAATATCCATCCATCCAGAATTTGCACCTGCAATGTTATCTTTTCACCACCTTTGATTGTCTGGTAGAGAATGTCTGAGGCAAAGTCTGTCTTTGTACTTTTTTTTGTTGCATCCGTACTTTCGCATTTATAATAGGTAGTAGTAAGATTAGGGGGGCAATTCAAGTAACTTTTTGGGGGAACAATCGCAATTTAATGTCTTAATGACAAAAATGCCTCTAATCTAAATTTTTTGACATTAATTAGTCGCTGAAATAAGATTAGGTACGACTAGGTTTTGAACCTGGTCTTCATGATTTTCAACCGAATTCAAAAAGCCGCCGACTTCCGAAACTAAAGTTATTTTTTATTTTGTAGTTTTTGAAGGCGGTTATTGTTTTTTTTCATAAAAAACATCAGTTTCACCGTTTCCTTCAAAAGTAGAGGAAGTGGAACCCTTATCCATAATCACCAAGAATGTTTACTTTTACTATAAATATGAGCATTGTAAGCAGACACTGGGCATAGAGCTCGCTGCGCCTGAGTGGATATTTATCACGTCTCGCATGAACAGCCTCGTAATATATGACAAAACTGTTCACACGAGACTCGAGGTGTCTTAAGTTGTACTTGTTGTGTACTTGTTTGATTCTTTAACTTCGTTCTTAGGAACAACTTTTTTATCTTTATGTTTTTCGACGAAGCTATAGTCAGTCAAAGTGAAATCATTATTTCAATAAGACCATTAAAAAATTAATAAAAATTAAATCTAGTTGTGGTAATGAGGTATCATCGAAAGCGTCAAAATATTCCGCTTGTGATGTCATAGAAAATCGAAATGGCGGCTTACAGTAGACATAAAACATGTAATAATAAAATAAAATTATAGTTATCATATATTACCTATGTTTGGTCTCCAATTAAAGGTCTTAAGGCTGATTCACACATATCAGTGTCCGGCATAGTTTCGGCACCATCCTGTCTCAGTAATAATTATTCTTCCATACATTCTCTATGAACGCATTTACACCTATCAGTGTCAGTGACGACACAGTGTTCTCAGTGTCAGTGCCGGCGCGTTTATAGAGAATGTATGAAAGAATAATTATTACTGATACGGGATGGTGCCGGAACTGTGCCGGACAATGATATGTGTGAATCAAGCTTTATGAGCACATTCCAAAAAAAAATATTAGTCGATTAATTAGTCGATGAAGTCGGAAGTCAAGCAAATGTACACAAGACACAATTTCTTCCTACATTCTCAAGAGAAAACGAAATTATAAATATAACATCATTTAAATAATCATGTTTACATTTCCATCGTATTAGCATTTACAGTTAATTTACAATCAAAAGAATGTTTTATAATCTTGCATAACCAATCTCGATAACTACTGTGACAGGTAAGATAAAGTTTATTATTATAGATAGATCCGTTTGGCAGTAATTATGTAATGTTTTATATGTTAATGAAACTGGCCGGGGATAGATCGTGATGGATTGTTGATTTGATGTTGTGTTGAAAACCGAAATTAACATTTTTATGTTATGGTTGTCAACGTCAAAAAAATGGTCACCATTTATAAATATATTACGTATAAATATTTTTCTTCATTAAGCATTAATAGAAAAAATATTTAAAAGAACGTTTGGGTCTCTCGTTAGAGATTTTACAAGATAGTATATTTTAAGATTATTTAATGCTAAAAAAATAAGGGTCATCTAAAAAAATAAATCAAATTCAATGTTTTACATAACAACGGCTGTAATACCCTAAGGATTAGGCTGAGGTAAACCCATTTGTACACCCACATTTTGCCAGTTATGTTTTATTCCATGTGATAGGGGGCGAGCCTATCAATTCAATGTTTCAATCAGTCCAAAATAGGAACAGATTACCTAAGTCTTTTGTCCAAAACTTTATATTCTGAAGCAAACAGTTACAACCCTGTAAAATAGAGGTCAAAAGTTCTTCTTTAATCTGGCAACCCTGTAAAAAGATCCAGACGGTAAATATAGGTTTCATAAAAACCGTGTCATTAAAAAAAAATCTAATTACATCTTCGCCTAGACGTCTTCAAAATCAAAACCACGGGCATAATTTTTTGCTTTATTGTTTAAATGAAGGTCAGGTTTTCAAAAGTAGTTCTCTATATAATTATGACTAATGTGTGGAAAAAATAGTTCAAGGAATTTGAAATTGTATCTGTCTGCTTCATTAAATATGTATCTCTGCAGACAGGGGACTATTCTGCAAACTTTTAGGAACGATCGCAATTTAATCTCAGTTTCAGGTACTGTCAAAAATGCTTGTAATTTATTTACATTGGGTGTCGCCGAGTTGTGATTGCGAGTATTGCGACTATATCGATACTGGAAATAACGTAAGGGACATTTGGGCGAAAATCTCATTTTCGACCTAATGTCCCTCACATTTGGTCGAAATTAGATTTTCGCCCAAATGTCCCTTACGTTATTTCATATTTCCGGTATCGATATTTTGATTGTTAATAATCAGTAGCATTGCATTTCAGATCCGTTTCACTAGGTAAGTACTCTTTTTTATGATAAAATATATTATAGCCTACAGCACTCAGTGATAAAGTAGCTTCCAATTTGCGAATAAATTTTCATAATCAGTACAGTAGATCCAGAGATTACCCCCTGCAACCTCACAAACTAACAAACTTTACCTCTTTATAATACGAGAATTAGCATAGATAAATCTCTTCTAAGCGTGCGTTTGGGACGTGCATTGAACACTAATGAATCTAATTCGACATACTGTATTAGTTTGATGATTATTGAAATTATGGGTTGCCTCATTTTGGTACAACAAGCTCAAAAATATCCAAATTTTTGAACTTTAGGTATAAATACCGTTTCATTCTTCAGCAAACTTGAGATTACCGTTATCTTTTCTCACCTCTTTTTTTTGTTTCGCAAACTAACGCTCGCCTTCTAAATACGTGATCATGACAGCCCTATGTTAACAAGTAATAAAATTCAGAATTTATGACTTCTGTACGAGTTGCTATATTTAATTATTATCAATCTTTATTTTTAACTACCTAGTAATAGAGTCGATCATTATTTTAAGATTGCTCGTTATAAAACTTTATTTGGCAAGTAATTAATTATTTTACGAGGTCGCAAAGCGCGACTGCTGAGTATGAGGTCTTGGGTACAATTCCCAGGTCGGGCAAAGTGTTATTGGGTTTTTCCATCAGGAATTTCTCAGAAGCAGCCTCGGAGTCTGGATTTGTGCCCGGTTGATGGCAATAGGCTCGCCCCCTATTACATGGGACTTAAACATAACTGGCGAAATGTGGGTGTACTATTGGGTACACCTCTGCCTAACCCTTCGGGGATTACAGGCGTGATGTTATGTTTAATTAACAAGTTTGTAGATACATATAGAAAAGGCCTCTCATGGCCTTTTCACATACCTACATGTGATTTGGACTGCCTCATTGATCTAGTGGTCGCAAAGCGCGACTGCTGAGCATAAGGTCTTGGGTTCGATTCCCAGGTCGGGCAAAATTTTATTGGGTTTTTCAATCAGAAATTTCTCAGTAGTTTTAAAAGTAGTCTAAGTTATTCCTTATAACAACAGCTGCTATCTGCCAGTGAAATTCACGTCGAAATCAGTCCCGCCGTTTTGGTGGTGAGTCTGAGAGACAGACTGACAGGTAGGCAGAAAGATAGACAGAATAAAAAAAAAAAATTGTAAGTACCGTAAAATATCATGTGTATTTTCTAAAAAAAACTGTTATTTTAACATTGAAAACCGACACTTCAATTGTTGGCGAGCCAATAAATAAATAAACATAAAATGTTTAAGTAAAAAAATCAACAAATGTTTAATAAACATACAGGCATAGGTAGGTAATGTTCTCACGTGAATATTACGATATTATTTGAACACATAACATTCTGACGTCACAAAAGTAATCTATTGTTATGTCAGTCAATCATAAGTTATGCCACGATTTAATCAATGACAAAAAGCTGTTGCATAGATTATCATATTGCTGTGTAGTGTTTTGCCCGCGACTTCATCCGCGTATATTGCGACAGACATCAACATCCATTTTGCTTCTTTATTGTTGTTTTATGAATAAGTTTCTTGTTATAATATTTTGAAAATTACCTCATAATAATAAACCTACACATAAAAGTTATATGTAGGTAATAATAAAATTACAAATTATATACTATTTATAAAAAAAATGAAAGGAGGGCCTGTCAATGGGGCAAGTCCAAAAGGCTGGCAGCACTCTGGTCATGTGAAGAGACAATCAGTCACTTGGCGATGTCCCGAGCGTTCGGACCCGGAAAAAATACAACCTGAATTTTAATCCGTTGTAAATCTTTCAGGGGGTGAATGTACTCATGAATATGAACAACTTTTATTAAGGGATAGGTATAGTACGAAATGTGAAAAAAAAAACAGCTGATCCATACAATTTGATCGTAATGTAGTACATTATTGTATGGTTCGTACTATGTCCCTTATATTCGTAATATTTATGAGTAGATATGTTTATATTATGAATTTTGTGATATTAATAGATTCCATTCACGTTCGAAGATACACAAGAATCTACATCTACATGTACGTATTTGAATTTTATTTATAATATTATGCTTTAGGATTATTAATTTAAAATGTAAGGATTCTAACCTTCATAGGGTGCTTTTTTGTGTCTAAAGTTCTATAGATTTTAAATGTTCGTGAATTCAAATTTAGAATAATGATGACAACAAAATGATGGCCAGTAATCTTGTATAATTATGTATGTTAGCAGCTTCGATGCAACAAATAATATTTGCTATACAGAGCTATATAAGTTAGAGCTTTAAAACGTGTGTTTTGAAATATTTTTTTCATTGACAAGATAAAAAGGTGACGGCTCGCGGGCGTGCGCTCTGGTTACTAATAGACCTGGCTAACGGTTGGATTTTTTTTGCCTGTTATAATGAACAATGATTATCATTTATATTTTTATATAATATACCTGCCAAATAGATCTTGTAATACCTACAATTTAGATCACGCCAGTCACTGATACTGATAATAATTATATGTGTACGAAGATCGTGATGAACACTCCTACATTTTTTTAATACAAACTGATATTTATAAATACGAAAGTGAGTCCGTTCATTTGTTTATTACGCTTTCACGGCTAAACTACTGAACCGATTTTGATGAAATTTGGTATCGATTAAGCTTGAACCCCATCAAAGGAGATAGGCTAGTTTTTATTCTGCGACTTTGTCTAAGTTAGCCGAAATTACGCGACAAAGTCGCGGTTAAAAACTATGAGACCATATTCCTTAAATGACGTAATAAATACAATACCTTTTTTCTACACAATACTTATTATAACTACAAACTGGAGCAAAAACCGGTATATCAATCAATGGTTGTTTTTGCGCTTCTCAAACATTAGCACAAAAAATGCTCTTGAACCGATTGACTGTCTGATTGAGTAATTGTAGCTATAGGTACAGTTAGTGTAGGTAGGTACGTAGGTACTCTATAGGATTATTATACTAATAACATTGTATTATAAATTTTGACACAAAAAATACAAAAAACTACAAAACGGTTTTCGGATTTTTTCTTTTACTTGTGCTACATGGCATATATGTGCCAGAAACGACCTTATCTTCAGATGGCGTTGACTTTTCACTGCTCCGGGGTTGCGGGACGTCTTAACAGGATACGGTGGCCGTACAGTTTTTACAAATAACAAATTAATAAATTGGTTAGTCAAGTTTCAATACAAAATATATGGGGGAATCGCGTTTTCATAGCTCTAATGCTGTCTAGTACTTATCCAATTGTACTATACGGGTTGTAAAAAGACATATATATATATATGTATATGTCATAGCTGATATCAAACTGCCAATTAAACTAAATAACGTTGAGGAAAAATTTTAGCTAGGAAACGACTTTATTTTTCATGTCTAAATCACTTTTAATGCTTGCGCACAATGTAACCCATGCAAAACATTATATTTTCGGGTTTGTGCCACAATATATCTAGGGGTCGTGGCATGTTGCGGGACGTCTTAGCAGGATACCGTGGCCCCGGAACGTAAAGGGCAACAGAAGGAACAGGGTGGTTTTTTAGTCAGTAAAAGTCTGACAGTCCCGCCCCACCCAGGGCGGAAGGACTCATTTGATGATGTTTACCACCTTAAAAAAAAGGGGTTACTAACAGACCTGAATAGGTATTTGATATTCCCATCACACATTCCTGAGAAAAAGGGTCTTAACGTTTGTTAAACAGACAAACAAAATTAAACAGACTGACAGACGGACAACAAAGTGATCCTATAAGGGTTCCGTTTTTGCCGACTGAGGTACGGTACCCTAAAAATATTGACGAATGAAACAAATCGAGATGAAATTCTTAATCGGTTTACATAAAGTCACCGAGGGAGATTTCTATAGAATATCCCTATTGCACTTGTCTCTACCTATTGCTCACATATCGATAAACTGCAAATGTATTATTTAAAATAATAAATTATGCAAAATACTACTTTCTAAATCAGTTATACTCACTATCCTGCTTACCCACCTAACAAACATGACATTGCATTTTCAGCTACACACACATTTTCACTCATTCCGCATTCTTGAATGCGCACGCGATCGCGAAAACCGCTAATTGGATTATGGAACTCGATTAGAAATCGTTTAACAACGACCTTACTGTATAATATGTAATACATTACCGCATATTTTCGCGCGATACTTCGATAAATCATAGGAAAGAACGCAATGGATTTGAAATATAGAATGGTGTCGTGTGACTTCGAGTCTTGTGGTATGGGAGAAGCAAAACAGTGTGACATTCGATACCCGACTTTCGTTCCACATTTGAAATTGAAGATTTGTATCAATAAATATTTTATAAGAAGTAACAATAATAAAATATGAATTAATTCTCGTGTGAATACTCTCATTGAGTTGCCCAGTTGTTCTCCTGGTTGGCTGGTACGCGTGGGGTCTTGGATTCAATTGCCAGGTTGAGCAAAGCGTTAGTGAGTTTTTCATTAGGAAACTGCAGCCATTACGGGTAGTCGGAAGTCTGATAGTGCCAGACTTAACAAGAGGGTATCCTGTTACCCAGTGATTTAAAAAAAATACGTATGGAGTTTCTTGCCCATTCTTCCTCATACAAAACTACCTTTTGGAAGGGGCAACTCGATTCAATTTCTTTTTCTTTTTGTATATAACTAGCGACCCGCCCCGGCTTCGCACGGGTGCAATGTAGATACATAAACCTTCCTCTTTAATCATTCTATCTTTTAAAAAAAACCGCATCGAAATCCGTTGCGTTGTTTTAAAGATCTAAGCATATATAGGGACAGACAGACAGCGACAGCGACTTTGTTTTATAATATGTAGTGATGTAGTGATGACGTTCAAAAGTGCTTTATAATGGCCTAATTTAAATAAATGAATTGACTTTGACTTTGAGAAGAATGGGCAAGAAATTCCATACACATTCTTGTATAATCAATGTATTTTTACACGAATCATACAGAATTACACGTGAATTCAACGTACCTTGCATAAAAAATACTATAACATAGTTACCTACTATACGCAAAAAGTATTACAAATTAAAATTGACAGTTAATATAATATGTTCAAAGATACATAGTGTTAACAAGTTTACAAATATTGGAACAATTAAATAGTATGTGTGCCTGCGCATAATGTGATCTAGTCTTCGATATACTTAAGTACATATTATTGTTTTAAACACACACACTTTAGTAAGAAAAGTGCGTTGAACTGTATTGTAATGAATACTTAAGCCAATGAATTAATCATTGAGGATGTTAAAAGCAAGCTGGAAAGATAAAAATTAAGATAAACATCAATTTATTCGCTGTAACATAAGTAGATTACTTTACAAAGATATGCATGCAATGCTCTTAAATATAAGTACCTAATGTTGCATGGTAGGTGGCGTATCTGCAGTTATTATAGTTTTTACAAATAATAAATTAATAAATTGGTTAGTCAAGTTGACTGCCTCGTTGGTCTAGTGGTCGCAAAGTAAGACTGCTGAGCATGAGGTCTTGGGTTTGATTCCCAGGTCGGGCAAAGTGTTATTGGGTTTTTCCATCAGGAATTCCTCAGTAGCAGCCTCGGAGTCTGAATTTGTGCCCGGTTGATGGCAATAGGCTTGCCCTCTATTACATGGGACTTAAAACATAACTGGCGAAATGTGGGTGCGTACTCATGGGTACACCTCTGCCTAACCCTTCGGGGATTACAGGCGTGATGTTACGATGTTATGGTTAGTCAAGTTTCAATACAAAATATATGGGGGAATCGCGTTTTCACAGCTCTAATGGTGTCTAGTAAGTACTCAATTTTACTACACTTTTGATGCTTGCGCACATTACGCATGCATAACATTGTATTTTCGGGTTTATGCCACAATATTGTACCTAGGGATAATGGCATATTTAAATTTTAGTTGTAGGTAATATTTAAAACTACGTAGTTTACTTACAAAGGACGTGTCAAAAGTTAGAACTTTGACGTTCAATATCTCCAAAACCAGGTTGGGAACCTGGTATTATGTCAAATCAGTACATTTTGCGTCCATCTGACAAGTGACTGTCACAGTGTTTGAACGGCGCAAATGGTAGATTTGAATTTAACAAGGACACACCTCACTAAAGATCGTTTTACTTTAAAATTTCCATTTCTCTCCTCGCCGTTATGCTATGGTCACTATAGTCATATAAAGGTGCCGATCGCGCGTCTGCACGCATCGTTATGTCACCCCGGGACGTGCGTATGCGCACTTGCGCAGGCGGTACGTTTGAAGTGCAATATCCTGTAATATTGTCACATTACTTCTGTTGAAAAATTACTCACACGAGCTGGTTTTCTTAGAAGTAGCAATTACTGTACGGTTCTCATTTTATTTATAGTTTTAGTATGGCTTCCATGGAGTGTAATTCCGTTAAGTTTTTAATTGAGTTGGTACTAGGTGGAGGCTTGAGTAGGTATTTGTGTTAAAAGAGATGGACAAGAATTATATGAGCCTGTGCCCCAGAATCTTATGGGCTTGTACAGGTATGAAATCAATAGTACAGATCTTGTTTTATACAAATCAAAAAGGTGCATACTTCCCAATAGCCGTACACAAAAGTTATGAAGGTTTAAAAAGTTGATTTTGTCACTAAAGAGAAACACAAAACAGAAATGATTTATTCTCTTTCTTTTTTTTTTTTAAAAAGGGAACCGCCTTCATAAAACCTATCCACTAAAAAGCACAAAATAATTAGTAGGTACATATTTACTTAGTTTTTTAATTCGGTGCCAAACGAAATATTTAGGACAACCAAATTTTTTCTAAGTCGCTAGAAAAGTTATAGTTAACTAGCTTTTGCCCGCGACTTCGTCCGCGCAAATGTCGGTTATCGCGGACACAGACGAAGTCGAAGTCTAATAAAAAGTAGCCTATGTCTTTCCCCGGGCCTTAAACTATCTCCATGCCAAATTTCATCAAAATCGGTTCAGTGGTTTAGGCGTGAAAGCGAGACAGACAGACAGACAGACAGAGTTACTTTCGCATTTATAATATTAGTAAGGATTATAAAGTCCGTTTCTTAGCGACGCTTTTCTTCATCGATGTCAGTGATGTCCAACATAAACTTAGAAAGTACATAGTATGAATTGAAAAAGTCAATAATAGATATTGTTTTATAAATACCTATAGATACATCACTGATCATCAATCAACAATCCAGACCAACACACATAAATAATTTAAAAATATTCCCCGTCTTTTTTTTCCGTTGCACCAAATAACTAAACAAAACAATATAAAAAGTTCCGATTGCCCCGTTCGACACACCATTATGTTGAACTCACTAGAAGCCAACAGCGAGTCAACAGAAGCATTCTAGTTTTAACAAACATAACTTTGCTATCAATCCCACATTCTCTGCCTCAAAAACACTCCTTCAATTCATTTTTCCAACTACAAGATCTAACTTTGTCAACCATTTTCTAATATGCGGTTGATCACGACCTTATATCTTAAGAAATAAAGGTTGATTTTGATTAGCTAGGTGATAGTTCAAGCTTGTACTCGTAACGGTCATCTACCTCCTACAATATTATGGTCGCCTGGTAACGGGTGTAGTTATTTGCTTTAGAAAAAAAAAATGTCATGATCGCAGGTACTGTTACGATCATTGATTTTTAGAGTACCGTACCCAAGGGTCCAAACGCTCATCTGTCCGTCCGTCCGTCTGTTCGTCTGTCACAGGGCTGTATCTTTTAAACCGTGATAGGTAGACACTTGAAATTTCCACAGACTGTGTATGACTAAGGCTGCTGTAACATCAAATAAAAATAAAATACAATATAAAAGTTAAAGGGAGTCCCCATTCAAGAAACTTGTTTTTTTTTTTTTCTTGATTTTTTTTTTATTTTTTTTCCTTTTTTTTTTAAACTTGATTTTTATTGGTATTTTTTATTTATTTTTTAATACCTATTGCATAGTGGCACGGAATCCTTTATTAGCGAGGCCGATTCACTTGGCCGATTTTTTAATGACTAAATTGACTAACCCTTTGATGGTATAGGTACGGTGATCGTACATGGATATCAATTTCATTTGTAAAAGGAAAAGATAAAAAAGATAAATGTTTTCTTGCAATGAGTTTCAAGAAGTTTCAATTAGCTATGTGATGCGCCTGTACCGTTTGAAGGTGTAGCAGTAACGTGTTGGATGTAACCCATTCAGTCACCATTTGTGTACACAATCTGCCATGCTGGCCATTTTCAACCGACTTCAAAAAGGAGGAGGTTCTCAATTATTCGGCGGTATGTTTTTTTTTAACTCTTGACTCAAAACGTCACCCACATTCCGCTAGTTATGTTTAAGTCCCATGTTATAGGGGGCGAGCCTATTGCCACATCCAGACTCCGAGGCTGCTTCTGAGAAATTCCTAATATAAAAAACCCATTAACAATTTACTCGACCTGGGAATCGAACCCAAGACCTCATGCTCAGCAGTCGCGCTTTGCGACCACTATACAGTCTCCTATTTCCTAGCTAAATTAATCTCCAACTGTATTAAAGACAACCCAATTTCATCAACTAGGTACAAAATTAAGTACCTACCTACATTACTTCAAAATCCAAGTACGGTACTTGCAAATCATATCATAGCCTTCGCCCATAATTTGTTAGATTACTGCACTTGGTATGTCATTATTGTCCGATTGTGATTGAATGTGACTTGCTTAAAATAAACTGTAAAAGCGTAGACAACATACCTAAGAATAATTTTATTAATCGTGTTGTGTGGGGTGAGAGGACGTCTGAGCAGGTTAGTGAGTATCACAACCTCTGTCACTCTAAGCTCAGACTTATAGATATTCCTCAGGAGCTGAGTGATTGTTGTGATAAATTCTGTGATCACAGAGAACATTGTACAGCTCTTGATAAAATGTATTCTAATATTGTGAATATACTGGTACAGGCCGCCGTACAGTCTTATAAGATAAAATGTCGGAGGAAGGGTGGCTATGTCACGGGGTGGAACAAGTATGTCGCAGACGCTCACCGCGAGGCACGGCTTAAGTTCCAGGTGTGGACAATGGCTGGTCGCCCAGCTAGTGGTCCTGTATTTCGTGATATGGCGGAGGCGAGGAGACATTTTAAAGGTAAACTCAAGTGGTGCCAGAACAGGCAAGATCAGCTTAAAATGAATCTCCTTGCTTTCAACCACGCTAACAAAGATTTTAGGCATTTTTGGAAACATACTAATAAAATGAATGTGCGGCCAAGTCTCCCGGTGAGTGTTGGTGGTATTACTGACCACAAGAATATTGCTGACGCTTTTAAAGACCACTTTTCGGTGCAGTCACTCTTAGGCTCTCATGGAGCAATCGGTGCTGAGACCATTGAGACGAAGCGGAACGCGAAAGTACCAGCCAAGAGTGTGGCTGCAATTATTTCCAGAATGCAGCGTGGGAAGTCGCCGGGTCACGATGGTCTCAGCATCGAACATTTTAAAAATGCGGGAGTCCATCTACCTAGAGTTTTGTCGCTATTTTTCACTCTGTGTCTTGGGCATTCTTATTTACCGGAACCACTCATGCGGACGATAGTAGTCCCAATAGTTAAAAATAAAACTGGTGACACATCCGACATGAACAACTATCGACCCATCTCGCTAGCCACCACCATGGCCAAGGTGCTTGACGGTCTGATGAAAGGCTGCCTCTCAGAATATGTTAAAGTGCATGACGCCCAGTTCGGATTTAAGGCGGGCGTGTCCACGGAGAGTGCCATACTCAGCCTAAAGCACACCGTCAAGTACTACACCGCGAGGAGGACGCCGGTATACGCGTGTTTCCTTGATTTGTCGAAAGCTTTCGATCTTGTCTCCTATAATGTGCTGTGGGACAAGTTGAGGGGCACGGGTGTGCCGGCGGAGTACACAGCCCTTCTCCGATACTGGTATGCTCACCAGACAAATCGGGTGAGGTGGGTCGGTACTCTGTCGGATGAGTATCAAATGGAATGTGGTGTGAGGCAAGGGGGGTTAAGCTCCCCCTTGTTATTTAATTTATATATTAATGAACTTATCGAGCGGCTGAGCAGTACACATGTCGGCTGTCATATAGACGGTGTATGTGTCAATAACATAAGTTACGCGGACGACATGGTGTTGCTCAGTCCATCGATGAGCGGACTGAGGAAGCTGCTCACGATATGCGAGACGTACGCGGAGGTGCACGGCCTTAAATACAACTCAAAGAAGAGTGAGGTGTTAGTGTTTACGGCACCTAAACAACAGCCCCGTCGTGTACCTCCAGTATATCTCAACGGCGTAGTACTCAATGTGGTGAGTAGTTTCAAATACCTTGGTCATGTTGTAACCAGTGACCTACGTGATGATGGTGACATAGAGCGCGAGCGCAGGGCGTTGGCGGTGAGGAGCAATATGCTCGCCCGTAGGTTTGCTCGCTGCACGGCAGACGTCAAAGTGAGTTTATTTAAGGCGTTCTGTCAGTCCTTCTATACGAGCGGCCTGTGGGTGTCATATACGAGCCGAGCCTACAACGTCCTGCGCGTACAATACAACAACGCTTTCAGGATGCTGTTGCGGCTGCCGCGACGTTGCAGTGCATCGGGAATGTTTGCTGAAGCTCATACGGATGGCTTCTACGCCATCATGCGTAAGAAAGCGGCTTCCTTACTGCAACGCTTGCGTAGCACTCGGAACGGCATCCTGAAAATGATTGCTGGCAGAGTGGACTGCCCCATCCAAAGGCACTGGGTCAAAATAAGTATAGGTTTGAATTAAAATTGAGATAAGTAATACTAATAACACTAACATAGCATATAAGCACAATCTGTTACTAACCACTAACAACGTATGGACTGGTATAGGTCTGAAATAAAGATATTTTATTTATTATTTATTTATTTATTTATTACCTCTACGGAATGTTATTTGGAAGGCAAATCTGAGGTACACATTGATTTGGTCTACTTGCAAACGTAGATTGAAATATATAATTACGTTATTTTGTTGGTATTTATGCTGAAATTCTGGATTGCTACTAAAAAAATCTTAATAATATTTTGCCTCACTTGGGAATCGTACCCAGGAACCATGTACCAGACCACTCGTGTCCAAGGCACTTAGTCGAGTGTGATATCCCTGATTCCCTGTGTCTCGTAAAATCGTTGATAGTTTTTTTCTTTTATGCCAAGTGTTATTAACTTATCCAAGGATATTAAACTTACTCACCAATGGACATGGTTGGCGGAGTGTCTGTGAGATTGGCTGCTGCGCTGCATGTCACGGATTTGATTCCCGCTCGGAGCAAATACTCACATGAAATCACGATACACGAAAAACTTCTAGTGCAGGGCAAAGTTTAAAAAAAATTTTTGAAAGAATCTATGGCACTAAATGTTTCTCTTACAAATGATACCATTCAGGAAATCTGGGGTTAGTGTATGAGATCATACACTAACCCTGCGTAATGCGGGACGTCTTAACAGGATACCGTGGCCCCGGAACGTAAAGGGCAACAGAAGGAACAGGGTGGTTTTTTAGTCAGTAAAAGTCTGACAGTCCCTTCCGGAAGGAGTCATTTGATGATTTTTACCACCTAAAAAAAAAAAAAAAAAAGTGTATGAGATCATACATACGTTAAGCTATATTGCAGCATGTTACGAAACTGTTCATTCATGAGAAATGTCAAGATAAACTTTTAGAATGTGTAAAGGATAATTATGCGCTTCCTTGCAACAAATAGGATATCTAGATTGAATAAACATTATTTTTTAATTTTATTTAATAACTTCCTTGCAAAGAATAGGATAGATAAGTATCGTGGGTGCGTTTACCGACGATACGGGAGGATGAACTCAAATCAGACCCGGAACAGCGTATTTAGGCCATCATCCAGATTAGTTCAACCATTCTACCGTGATTGAGTAAGAAACAGCCGTACAAACTTTTGCATTTATACAAACATATAAGTACATACATAAACTCACGCCTTTTTCCCATAGGGGTAGGCAAAAACCACAGAACGCCACCCGCTACGATATTTACATACCTACTCCTTTCGCCTCATCTACGTCATACAAGCACGCCGGTTACGAGTACTCCGCACCTCACCTTTCTGAAGACCCTCACCAATAAGATCAGTGTAGGTCTTCCTAGGGCGACCCCCCTGCATTTATAATAGTAACTATGTAGCTGACCGGATCACGCGTTGCTGTAGCTGCATTGCAAGCTGTATTGCAAACCTGCAATCAAAAAATATTAAGACCAATAATTGAGATAAAAACTATCCTATCTTTCAAGTTGGATCAACGTGCACACGGTGTGCAAAGATTGAAATCGGTTAAGTTGTTTAGAAGTCCATCCCGGACGAACAACGTGACGCGTAATTTATATAAATTAAGATTGAGAGTGATCTTTTTTTTGTGTACTTATTCCATAATTTAAGACTGACTTACTTCATATTCATATTCATTTATTGCGTACCATAATGTGTATAAAGGTTGTTACATAGGCTTAAAGCTAAAGTACAATTATGGACCCTGTTAGGGCCCAGCAACATAGTTCTGACTTAAAAATTAAGATTAAAAAATAAGTTAAAAATAGCCGTGGTCGTATGCTACCTGCAGTTGTTTCACACAATCTTTATTGGCTAGGTGGCATACGACCACGGCTATTACTTAAAAATTTCGAAAATATCGGTCAAATGAATATTGTTCTTGTTTTTTACTTTTCAGTGCGCGACTTTGTCGTAGTCGGGTTTTAGTTATTTTTAACTTATTTTTTATTTACACTATTTTGGGGGTTATATTATTTAAGGGAATAACTCTATTTAATTATTTGATATAATAATAAAAGCAAAGTAGGTAGCGAGTGAATTTCAAATGTACTCATTAAGCCTTTTCATTTGATATCCATGTTGACACTGTCAAAAACAGGCAAAGTAGCTAGTTAAAGCTATATAATGTATATATATTTCAAATGTGCTCATCAAGCCCTTTAATTTGATATCCATGTCGATACTATGCGAAAATATTTTTTTTTTCGATAACGACTTCACGTCCCCTGGAGGGCGCCATATTGGATTTGGTGACACGTCACCTACCCTATAACCAGCGGACAACTGAGACGCTTCTAACGACACCTCATTTGTCATGTAATGATAAGTAGTTTAGAAGTTACGAGGGAACAAACAAACATACATACATACATACATACAAACATACATACCGGTCAAAATCATAACCCTCCTTTTGGCTTTGCCGTAGTCGGGTAAAAATCATAACCCTCCTTTTGGCTTTGCCGTAGTCGGGTAAAAAGTAAAAATAAAATTTTAGCAAAACCAGCAATTCTTATATAAGTAATAATATTGAGATCAGTTACATTATATTCAAATCAAATAAAAAAATTAGAAAAATACAATTAAAAAAATAAATTACAAATAAATTAATTACAGTTACTTACAATTACTTAAAATCAATTACAATTCCAAAGTCTACGCAGTTAAAGCTGCAGAAGCTAGTTGAACAAAGTTTATAACTAGATTAACTGCCAAGAGTGAGCCGGACGTACTGCACAGTCACCTGTGTTCGTTACTTTATGCATCTTCATTCATACATCGCTTCAGATTTATGAAGGAAGTCGTCATAAAGCTAACAACACACTATTATGTTTAACAAAGTCTAACGCAAATATTTTATTCATACATGTTTCCTGGGGCCGTTTAGGCTTAGTCTTAACAAAATATATATAAATTGAAGTGTCTGTCTGTACATATTTTTGTACTAAATGCTTATCATAACATAACATCACGCCTGTAATATCCTAAAGGTTAGGCAGATGTGTACCCAGTACACTCACATTTCGCCAGTTATGTTTAAGTTCCATGTAATAGGGGGCGAGCCTATTGCCAGTATCAGGCACAATTCGAAACTCAGAGGTTACTACTGAGAAATTCCTGATGAAAAAACCCAATAACAATTTGCTCGACCTGGGAATCGAAACCAAAACATCATGCTCAGCAGTCGCGCTTTGCGACCACTTGACCAACGAGGCACTACTGTTTAGAAAAAATATAAGGGTTCTGCGCAAAAAAAAACCCCATGATCATGCAAACGAAGTCGGGACATAAGCTAGTATTAAATAAATTAATACTATTATGTGTATCGTGCAGTAGAAATGTGCAGAATAGTAAAATGTTCCTAGTTAAATCAAAACTATACGAAGTCCCAATAGCACAGCTCCGTTTCAACTTCCATTAGATTCATTTGTGTACAGTCGCAGTCAAAAGTGCATTGCACGTTAATTTATGAATATTTTTAGGAATATCAATATGTTTTTGTTTTTGGGTTTTAGGTTTTTTTAATTTTGACTGTAATCTGTAATGTAATTTTATGTGTTTGTCACCTACCGTTATGGATCCACGTTATCCGAAATAAATGATTTTGATTTTTTAAATTTTTTTTTTAGGGGGTAACTAGATTCAATCCCTTTTTTCTTTTGTATATGACGTTCAAAAGTTCCTTGTAATGGCCTAATTGAAATTTAAAATGATTTGACTTTAACTTTGTATCATTTGAAACTAAGACGCTCTTGCATTATAAACAATTAATGTTAAACGAATTTAAAAGGATTTTTTACACTTTTTAACCGACTTTAAAAAAGGAGGAGGTTCTCAATTCAGCTGTATATTCACTCTTTATGTTTGTTACCTCAGTGCTCCGTAATTTATCAACCGATTTGAAAAAACCTTTTTTTATTTCAAAGGATATACTTTCAGATTAGTCCCATAAAATTTTTATCGAAATCGATTCAGTAGTTTGGTTTTCAAATCAAAATAACTAAAAGAAATACGTATTTTGCTTTCTTGTAAAGGTAAAAGGACATTGGACATAGACAAGTGTCATTTAATGTCTACTTACTACGCATAGATATAGTTAGTACTGTAACTCGTTTGTTCCCGACATTTTATTACCTGTCCAACACCGTTTAGAATAAATTAACAGCAATTGACGAGTTTAACTTGCATTCCGATGTGAGAATTGTAGAAAAAGTCCGTTAATTACTTACTTAATCAAACTGTTTCTCTTAGGAGTTGGTAGTTAGTCGGATCTACTGGCAATATAAAGATATAGGTAGTTGGGTAACGGGAAGGGGTAACGGAGTAAACGTATGTTATCTTATAACTATACATATACAACGTGTAACAGAAAGGGTATATACATACAAAGAGTAAGGCTTCTTTGGATGATAACTAACGATATGGCAAGGGTTTCAGCTCAATATATATAAAATACCTAGGTACTCTAAGAATTGATACCAAATTTTCTTAAATTCAAATCATAACAAACGTGTCAAACCGCACTACTTACTTGGGTCAAAAACTTTCCACGTTACTTGCCCAATATCACGATAAATCTCTTCCGTAATTCTGCGCGCCTAATACCGCAGGCTAAGGCGGTGTTCTTTGTTGATCATAATTTCCGAACATGTAGAGATAGGATTAAAAAACCCTTGCCATATCGTTTGTTATCATCCAAAGAAGCCTTGCTCTTTGTATTTATATACCCTTTCTGTTACACGTTGTATAATAAAAATGAATCGCTAAATGTGTTGCTAAGCGCAAAACTCGAGAACGGCTGGACCGATTTGGCTGATTCTTTTTTGTCGTATCCGTTATTTCCCGGACAAGGTTCTTATGGAAGATTTTTTCTGGAAAATCCATCGAAAATGTCCGATATTTGCACCCGTGCGACGCCGGGGCGATCAGCTAGTACTTTATAAATGTAAGTTTGGATGGGTGTTTGTTACTCGATACTGAACGGATCTAAATGAAATTTTGCACCAAAAAAGACTTTAGTCTGAAATAGCACATATTTTATCCGGAAAAATGTACGGTTCCCGTCGGATAATATATCAACTTGGAAGCGGACGAAGTCGCGGGCAGAAGCTTGTTCTTTCTATATTGCGAGGCGTCATGCTAAAACTCTTCTAGACTTCTAGTTTTTATGCAAGGTACATCGCATTCACGTGTGTATGCAAAAATAGATAAGTAACATCAATGCAAGAGCTTATGACAGAGAATGTCAATGACAATTCCAAATTTGAAATCACCCTTTAATAAGATTACGTAACGCGCAAATAATAACGAGGACTGTCCCTTTAAATAAAAAACAACCAGGTTCTAACCAGCTCACATGTTCCTATATACTCGTATTTAAGTTTTCAATTAGGTGAACGAGTAAAACTTGTACATTTTCCCAAGACACTTCAGAAAGTTGTGTAGAAAACCAACAGGACTGCACGAAAGCTTGTCAAAATTAATGAGTTTCTTATGTAGCCAAACTTAAGTGGGTATGTAATATGTTTACTCACTTTTCTTACACTGTACTTTAGTACAACAATAGGACTACGTACTGCTTAGAAGCAGTTACGTGATACTATTGTCACTGCAATCAGAAGATATTCCAGCTAAAACTTCTAGTATAGATATATACCTATATATCTTCTATAGCATTTCAAATTGTTTCTGTACCTATACATGGTGGAAGGGACATAAGGACGCAGGACACAGGATTGTCATTTTTCGTCGATTATGAAAAAGGCAGAGGCGTACCCATTAGTACACCCACATTTCGTCAGTTATGTTTAAGTCCCATGTAATAGGGGGCGAACCTATTGCTATAAACCGGGCACAAATACAGACTCCGAGGCTGTACTGAGAAATTCCTGATGGAAAATCCCAATAACACTTTGAAAATCCACAATCAACAAATATCGAGTACAACAAAGTTACCAAACACTTTTCCACTCGTCATTACTCAAACAGTTATACTATTACCGGGTGGGAACATTTGACAAAGAGCCATTGTTTAGTTAGATCTGGTGTTCGGTCCTGAGTGCCTGACATTCGTGTTCTGACCTTAGCCATTGTTTCGGGAGAGGTTTATCTTTATAAATTGTCCTCTATGGTGGAAGTAGTGGGTGCTAGGATATGATACGAAGCTTTTATTTATCTACTAGCTTATGCCTCCGACTTTGCGTGGAACCCTAATTCTTTTTCTAAAATAAAAGTAGGCTAAGTTACCCCTTATTACATCAGCTATCTACCAGTGAAAGTCCCGTTAAAATCGGTCCAGCCGTTCCATAGATTAACCGAAACAAACAGAGAGACAGACAAAAAATTTAAAAAAAATGTTATTTTGTATGTACCGTATGTACAAGTACATTCATATGCATGTAGTATAAAGCGGTTATTTTAGTATTACAAACAGTTAACAGACACTTCAATTTTATTTACTTGTACCTACAGATTAGCTCAGTGGTTAGCTGTTCCCTACAAAAATGCTACTCAACACGATCGTAATGTATGGAACAGCTGATATTTTTTCATGATTTCAAGGTTGGTTCCATAGTAAAAGTTGTTCATAATGATGAGTATAATGACCCCTTTTCAGGTTTCGGGTAAATTTTCAAAGACCGTGTATACTAATAATATTACAAAGCTGAAGAATTTGTTTATTCGAACGCACTAATCTCAGAAACTACTAGTCCGATTTGATAAAACTCTTTTACATTATATAGCCCGTTTATCGAGGAAGGTTATAGGCTATATAACATCACGTTACGACACACAGGGGCAGAGCAGTAACCAAACATGTAACTTAACGCACCAGTCTTTGATAAATCGCCATCACACATCATATAGTGATGGGAATCCCACAATTTGCATTTGGTATCTCGGTACCAATACCCGATTTAAACATTATGAATTACCAACTTCCTATTGAGACCGATAAAAAACTGGTTACAGAGATCGCCCTACAAAATTGATCTCGATTCATATCGATCAACGCGCATGCGCCATGCAACGGTTTTTGAGAGCTCCAGTTACTTTTTAACGTGGGAATGGATTATATGTGTTGGCTGTAAATAAAAAATAAAGCATAATCTTATGTGGTAGATGTATTAGGAAAATAATATCAAAAAACGTTTAATTATGTAGGTACGGATGGTTGGATGTTTGTTACTCAATCATGTCAGAACGGCTGAACGGATCTGGATGCAATTTGGCACATACGTAGATTATAGCCTGGATTACGATATAAGTTGGTGGATTACGATATACTTTTTATCTCGGAAAAATGTACCGTTCCCCTTTGACGCGGGTGAAGTCATAGGCAGAAGCTAGTTTATACATATATCTATAGATGTTATTGATGTCAAAAGCCTACCGTATACCTACTGTCAGTTCCAATAACATCTAACGATGCATTGTCTGTCAGTAGAGATTTATGTAACACCACTACGATTCATGGTTATAAAAAAACAAGGAGGCTTTTTTATTTTTCCAAATAAATATTACCTACTTAAAATTCTATAGAACTACATCGACTCAACGCGTGATCAAACTTGAATTTCATTGATCTACATTTTGACCGACAAAAGAACCATTCAATTTTATTGATGTTTGAATAGACTGGTACCCATAATAAGTGTTTTGTTAAAGTATGTTATGGGTATTACATACTAAAGCTCAATTCACATCGCCGCGGAATGGAATGGAACGTCAACCTTATTGCATGCGAATTTCTAGTACTTATTGACTTTGACCACTTCTGATGATAGACTAATCCATTTTTTATAGTCCAGTACATTTACAGTAATTTGATAGTAATCTTTGTGTACTAAATAATCTGTAATCACAGCAATAATGATGAATGTACCACATTTGTGATTACTTTTTGCACAGTAATTGAAGCAACAATGAAGTGATCAATCTTGATCATTCAAAACTTCAACTGTTAGCTTTTATTGCTAGCAATATTTCATTTACTGTTTTTTTTTTGTTATCTGGAGCAGTTGTAGATTAGTCATAAAGATGGAATAGTTATACAATGTGATAGGGGTGAGACTTCTAACCCGTTAAGGCTGAGTACTACATCTAATTTTATCGACAAAAAAAATAATATGGGGGGGTTGAGCCCCCTCCCGAGTAATTCGTGAAAATATTGAAAAATAGCGATTTTTCGGTCAAAATAATTCAGAAATGATTTTTTTTTCTCACCAAAACATTATCAAACATATGAAAAAAGTAATGAATTAGTTAGCCAAGGTTATTAGCTACAGTTTGACTGCCTCGTTGGTCTAGTGGTCGCAAAGCGCGACTGCTGAGCAAGAGGTCTTGGGTTCGATTCCCAGGTCGGGCAAAGTGTTATTGGGTTTTTCCATCAGGAATTTCTCAGTAGCAGCCTCGGAGTCTGGATTTGTGCCCGGTTGATGGCAATAGGCTCGCCCCCTATTACATGGGACTTAAACATAACTGGCGAAATGTGGGTGTACTAATGGGTACACCTCTGCCTAACCCTTCGGGGATAACAGGCGTGATGTTATACGTGATGTTATATTAAAATAGCCATAATTTTTAGGGGGAGGGGGTTCAACCCCCCATATTATTTTTTTTGTCGATAAAATTAGATGTAGTACTCAGCCTTAACGGGTTAGAAGTCCCACCCCTATCACATTGTATAATTATTACATGGGACTTAAAAAATATTTCTGTCCTATAATAATCATTTTAGCAGATCGCAATCAATCATTAATGCCCTTTACTGCCAACCCATCAAGCACTAGCGAATCATTCATCTATTACCATCTAACAACTCATTACCATACCGATAAAATCAAGCCGTCTTTCATTGTCAATCAAACTAAACAAAATCATTTATCGGTATCGAAAGATACCGCGAGCCCATCACTATAATTCGATACCAGATCTATTTCGACATCGATTCTCGTTCACGTCGATTCTCGGTACACATTGTTCTTGTAATGAATTGGTAACGATCGTCATTGCGGTGTCCCAGGAACCATCCATTGTGTTGGTACCGCGAAACGACACTTCCTACTTTAATTCGCCATTGTTCTTTATAATGGGGGGTAGGGTTACCAAACTTTGGTTGTTGAAGCATGAATGAATAGGTGGTGTTTTGACGTTCGTCAAAGAAAATGATTGGAACGTTCTGCTTGGAGATTGATAATAGAACACGCTAGGCGTGCTTTTTATCCGATTGCCTTTAATAATAACCATAGTTTTTGACTGCGACTTCGTCCGAGTTAATGTCGGTGATCTGCGGTGTACTGTTTTTGCAAACCTAATTATTTTTCTAAAATAAACGTAGTCTAAGTTATTTCTAATCATATCAACTTTCTACCAATTAAAGTCTCATCAAAATCGGTCCAGCCATTTCGGAGACTAGCCGAAACAAACAGACAGACAAAAACTTAAAAAAAAATTGCATGTAGATACCGCATTTAGAAAAATGTTGTTATTTTGACATCACAAACAAACATTTCCATTTTATTTATTTGTGTAGATAAAAAGAATTTAAAAGATCTACCAAGTAGATAGTTCTTTTTTTAAAACCATTGCCCTTTGCTAATAACTGCTTACGCCGCGTCGTGTGCGCATAGCGTGAAGCGTTCCATGAGAACCACTAGGGATGGACGTGTTAATTATAATATCGAGTTTATTTTAACTTTTTTTCTGAAGTGTTAAGCGAGGAAAGAGTTTTATTATCCTGTCGTAGCATTATTATTTAAATTATAGTGAATCTTGGATCAAACTGTCTTCAGTCAATTTTCTTCTCCAACTAAATGTTTAGGTTATCTTGTTTAGGCCGACGCCTAGTAGTAGTAGTTTTGTAGTAGTTTTTAAAATAAAGTATTAATTTTATATGCAACCACTATAATTAATGTTTCATTTAAAGGTTAAAATCGCCGCATGGTAACAGGTTTTACCTAATCTTAAGGAAATTAATACCTATTTGCAAAATAACAGATTGAATTATAGACTAGATAATGTATTAAGTAAGTAAGTAGGTACATGATTCTAGATCTCCAGAGATGAAATTTTTAGTCTGTTATTAATAAAAAAAATCAGCTATTCCATACAAAAGTATAAATACCTCACGGTCAAAATGTATGGAGCACCTGATTTTTAAAAAAACTTACTTGCCCTTAGGGATCTAGAATTATGTACTGAATCCATGACAAAAGTTATAATACTATGATCCTTACACCCCATACACTTAATCCTTTCTCATTTAAAACAATAATTCCTATTGCAATCTTAATAGTTATCGACTAAGAATTTATTTTTCCAGAGTCTACAAAAAAATATCCGTTACAGTAGCGACAAAATGAGATACTTATCTCATAAAACGTTATCTTTAAAACTAAAGACTCAAATAAATTACAATTAAGGTATTTTAATTAAGCTCTTAAGTGGAAACATTTAACAAGCGATTAGCTGGTTAATTAACTATTAAATATTCTTAATATGAGACTTTTGTGAATAGGTAGCGACTTGTTGACAAAATAAAATAAAAGAATTCTCTTTGAATTCACCGAGAGATTCTTGATATTTATTTATTTTTGTTCGTTGGCAAGGTGATTATTATTTGTGATATCTTGATAATACTTATAAAAATACTAGTCTATTATTATACTACTGCAGGGCAAAGGCCTCTTCTCATACAAAGAAGATACGAGCATTGACCTCTACGCTAGCTCATGCCATATTTACGATTTTAAACTATACTTATTAAAAATTAAAAGTCGAGTCTTCCTCACAATGTTTTTCTTCACCGATGTCAGTGATGTCCTAGATAACAGTAAGTACATATGAATTTAAACGGTCACTTTGGTACCTTGCCTGGTATAGAGCCCACAGCATCATAAAGAGAGGAGGCCGCCTTAATCACTAGGCCATCACGATCAGTACTGGTAACAGTTTAGAAATACTCTTCTTCAGTTTAAGCTACTAACTACTTAATTTCACTTTTCCCATTTACTCCAAATCCCAAAATCGATGGGTTACTTCACGTTCAATTACCGATTATTTGAAACAAACCGTTAAATTTTTACTCACTTTTATTTGCCACCTAGAGCTTCAATCAATATCAATTTTCCACGACACTTTCGCTTCGAAGTAATCGATTAAATATCGGTTTTGGTGTAAAATTAATTGGTATAATCGATACCGAAAGAAAGTTGGGTGCGCATCACTAGCTCATTAATATGCGTGGTAGGGTGCAAAGTCAATGTGTTCTTCTTGATATTTATTCATTATTAATGGTCAAATGCTTGGTACTGATGCATTTTAAACGAATATTAAATGTGATGCAGTATTTAATTATAAATTATTTATTTCAAGCCGTGAGAGAGCTTGGATATCCAGGATACCGATTTTTTTTTCGTTTTTATAGAAGCTGCCACAACCGGTTTTGGATATACCCGATATGTTTTGGATATACCTTCTGATTGTAGAACTTTTTTGGACATTTTTTTTGCAATACAAGTTTTAGATGCCCAATATACTTGTTGTATGCACCCACAAGCACAATTCTTTACAAAAAAGCAGTGATTTTGCTCACCAAAAATAAAAGTGGTTTCCCAGCAATATTTTTTGTTCAAAATTACTTAATTTGATAGATAGTATGCTTTGTTACCGGCTCTGTGATATATCTTTGTACACCCCATATGAACACTGCCATCAACAACCTAAGAAAAACATAAAATGTCAAATTTTTCAAACCAAATCAATCAACATTCCAATTTCTCTTTCAACCAATCACCATCTTCCACAGACGTTCGAAAATCAAGAAAATGACAATACAAAATTGAGCCTCCAAATATTCAGAATCATTGAAACCCAATGGCGTTTAGCCGAAGCTTTCCTACACTTTCTAAAAGTTTCGATATAATTATCTGTTTTCAATTGTACTTGCTTGAAGTACTTGCCCATTATATCTTGGGCTGATTGTTAATAGAAGTAAAAGTTGGATAGTTAAGTGCTGATGGTTAAAGAGTTCAGTGAGATGAAACATCATTTTGTGAGAGTGACGTCATTGCCCCATACTGCGGTACTGTATCTACTCATGATTCGTTGACTTCGCTGAATCATGCTACGTCAACTGTTTGTTACCAAAGTTAGTTCAGTATTATTTTCTTAGAGAAACTTTGGTACCTGCGAAGCTACCATTAACAAGGCATACCCCATCAAACTTACTGACTTTTCTTTTCGTATGAAAAATTTATTACTCTAATTATGATAGTGTGCAATGTAACACACACAAAACATTGCACTTTCGGGTGCATGCAACAGTATTAGGGGCCGTTGTAGTATTTAAAGATATAACATAAAACTGACTAACTGCCTTGTTAATCTAGTGGGCGCAAAATGCGACTGCTGCTTGCTGTTTGGGTTGGATTTCCAGGTCGGGCAGTGTTATTGGGCTTTTCCGTCAGGAATTTCTCAGGAGCAACCTCAGAATCTAGAATTGTGCCCGGTTAAAGGCAATAGGTTAACCGATTTAGCCCCGCGCACTTCATTTTGACGTTAAACATAACTGGCGAAATGTGGGTGGACATAACATCACGCCTGTAATCCCCGAAGGGTTAGGCAGAGGTGTACCCATAAGTACACCCACATTTCGCCAGTTATGTTTAGGTCCCATGTAATAGGGGGCGAGCCTATTGCCATCAACCGGGCACAAATCCAGATTCCGAGGCTGCTACTAAACAATAAACAATACCTATTAAATTCAATTTAAACTAAACTAACTGTCATGAACACAAGAGTATAAAAAGCTATACTATAATAGTCTCAAAACAGCAGGTGGTTTAAAAATACTACGACATTGGACATTAAATAGAGTTATCTACCTACATCAGCTATTTCCTTCGGCTACACCTGCTTCCAGTGTCGTGGTAAACTATTATTTATTATACTGTTTGCTACTTTATATTTTAATGGTTAACGAAGAGTAATGTTTTGTTTGTTTGTTAGCGAAATGAAATTATGTATTTGCTTTTTTTTAGATCTGTGCGCCTACCGCCATCTCTCAAACAATATTATTTTAATATTATTTTGTAATTTCTGTTCTTGCATTTTTAACTCTCGGCGCTGAGTTGAAAATCCAACAGTGCAAAAGAAGAAAAAGTAATATTAAAATAATATTGTTTTAAGGGATGGTGGTAGCCCCCCCTCCCCACTCTGTTCCTTTTTTAATTTTACAACTTAAGTTTAAATCCATCCAAAACACAAACAATATAATGAAAATATAAGGTAGATATAATTTATAAAGAGAAAAGGGGCATCTCATAGAGCATCAATAAACTCGTCCGCATCGATGCCAACGGGACAAGTGCCCAAAAGGCAGCATTGCCACGTTGTATGGCAATGCTGATTCTTTGATTGGTCAAAGACTGAAGATGGTCATGTGAAGAGTCGACCAGCCACTTGGAGATAATTTTTATTTATCTTTAATTTGTCGTAAGTATAATTATCTTTAACAAACTGTAGTATTATTTATTTTTTATATACCTACCTCCAGCTTTAGATATAGAGACAAAAAGACAAAAAAAATAGTAATTTTCGTCTAATTACCGTGTAAACATTCACACTTATTTAGAAAAAAAACTATTATTTTAACAAACAGACACTTTATTTTCATCTATTTGTATAGATAATTATAATCTTTCCTACACAGGAAGAAAAAGCGTGGGACCATTTTAGTTATAAATGATGTTAAAACCATTTAAGTCGTTATTACTTTAAGTTTTACTTGCATATGAAGGGAAAAAGGCGTCACCAACGATACACGTGTAATATTCTTGCATATTAAACGTATCCTGTGCTGACGTCGAGTTGCAAATTGAGCTTGATTACTGATTACCTAGCTAGGCTGTTACTACAACATTTATTCTCTGAGGTAGTCTGTGTCCGGGGTTGCGGGACGTCTTAACAGGATACCGTGGCCCCGGAACGTAAAGGGCAACAGAAGGAACAGGGTGGTTTTTTAGTCAGTAAAAGTCTGACAGTCCCTTCCGCCCCGCCCAGGACGGAAGGACTCATTTGATGATTTTTACCACCTCAAAAAAAAAAAAAAAAAAAGGTAGTCTGTGTGTAGGCAGATCAGGGGGCTTAGACAAAGTAACAATTTCAAAACGATAACGAAGTTAGAAAAGACTAAAATGTATGGGATTGACATAAGCCGCGTTAAGTCACGTGGACATGAAGCAAGACATGACAACTAACAAACACGTCACAGACGATGACGAATTTAGATATCGTTTCGCTACAAAGCGATGTTACTTTGTCTAAGGACCCTGAGCCCATCTAGCTATTTTGCCGCTCTTGACAAAAGTAATATTCGCCGTCCTTTACACTAACACCATGAGCTTGCTATTCTGAAGATGGGATGGATATATAGGTATGTGATTTTGTTTTAATTGTATAACATTCACATATATGTTAGTCTACTACGGCTTCTGAACAAGTATACAAAAATTCATTAAAGTGTGTTTGACTTCGTGCAACCGCCCTCATTGCTGCTCTGGGCATTTGCCCGGCTGCCCCCCCCTTAGATCGGGCCCTGAGGCAGATAATACTTGCAATTGAATGTAATTTTCTAGACCTACCACTACTTCAACCACTGAAGCCGCTGCTGTGGTCCCCCATAGAACCATGCGTGTAATAATCAAATTCCTTCATGTAAGTCCTTATCGGTCAATCGTTCTTTTGAAGAAACGTTCATTCAGTCGAACGTTTTTTCGGGGAACCGTTCATTCAAGCGAACGTTTTTTTGGGAAACCGTTCATTAGGGCAAACGTTCTTCGGGTAAGTGGGTTTCAACCAATCGTGACGCACTCAGGGTTCATGAACCACATCTACATGTAGATGTCGTATAGTCGCACTTTCTTTCTTTATCGTGTGGGCAGTAAGGTCTTACGACCCCACACACCCTAGCGTCACAGTTTTTAAACCGCTTCAAGGGACTCTGTCATGGTTTGAGAGGGACATTAATAGGCTAATATAAGTCCAGGTTTTCTCACGATGTTTTTCCTTCACCGATGCCAGTGGTGTCCAAAATAAACTTTAAAAAGTACATATGAATAGAAAAAGTCACATTGGTACTTACCCGGATTTGAACCCACAATTTATTATTCGGGCAAACGTTCAATCAGGCGAACGTTTTTCCGGGGAATCGTTCTTCGGGTAAGTGAATGTCCGCCAATCGTGACGCACTCAAGGGGACATGTAGATGTCGTTCAGTCTCACTAACGTACAATCTCGCATTATTACAAACAAACAACATTCCCATAATTTCTAGATCAAATACCTCCTGTCGTGTGACTCCAGATGATTATAGTTCATCAGTGAGCTCGATGACACTCGTTAGCATAGATCTACAAATGACAGTATCATAACACAATCGTTAACTTAGCTGGGAATGTTTAGATTGCATTGCTGTAATGCTGTTCTAAGATGTATGTAACTCGACCACGAACCACCTTTCTGGCCGGCAGATTCTCAAGCCCCATTTTTGTCTTTAGTAAGTACGTGCCGAATACTAACAAATGCTTAAGTAAATTTTTATTTTAATAGTGTGTTTTGAAGGTTAAGTCTTGTTCTTGTCCATTTTTCTCTGTACCACACTCCTTTTTGGAAAAGGCAAACATAACATAACATCACGCCTGTAATCACCGAAGGGTTAGGCAGAAATCTAACCCGGGCGTTACACCTCTGTGTACCCATTAGTACACCTACATTTCGCCAGTTATGTTTAAGTCCCATGTAATAGGGGGCGAGCCTATTGCCATCAACCAGGCACAAATCCAGACTCCGGAGCTGCTACTGAGAACGGCTTGACAAATCGTCATCATCATATTGTTCCACTGTAGGGCAAATGCCTCTTCTCATTCAGCGAATGCACGAGCATTGATCACCACGCTTACTCGAGGCAGATTGATGATTTCAAACCTATATTCATTATAAGTCCAGGTTTTCTCACAATGTTTTCCTTCACCAATGTCAGTGATGTCCAAAATAAACTTAGCAAGTACATGTATGAATTTAAAAACTCACATTCGTACTTGCCCAGATGAGAAAAAAAAAATTAAATTTAAAAAATTTTGTTTGAATGAATGATCGGGATAATTTATTTTATTTTTATATTTAAATTTTATTTTTGTTTTATTTTTATTTTCTAATTTTTTATTCTAAAAATACCCCATGTTGCTGTGCCCTTACAGGGTCCATAATTGTACCTTAGCTTTAAGCCCTAACATCTATTACACACATTATGGTATGCAAATAAATGAATATGAATATGAGAGTCTCAACCACTGGGCGATCACGACGTTTCGCTATCTCTTTACTAGACATCCTTAATTCATTTCCTCGTTGCACTTTGGCTTTAAAACTATTAATCAAATAAACAATTAACACCATTGAATTACTTATGTACATAACTAGGAACATACCCCCGTTCCCACCTCGAACACCGTTAATCTAAAATGATGGACGATGCTGGGCCAGTTCAGGGCGTAGCTATTAGTCTGCTGGCCCGTTTATAAGATTTGTTGTGACTGCTTTACTAACATGCATAGGTGGGTTTAATATGGGAAGTATGTAATGGCTAGGTATCGGAGCAATAAACGCAATAAACTTAACACAAATTTCATTAAAATTTTCAGATGTATTAAATACCCGTTTCGTTTATAATATTTATTGACTGCCCTGTTGGTCTCGTGGTCGCAAACTCGACTGTAGAGGGGTCTTAGGTTCGATTCCCAGCTCGGGCAAAAAATGTTATTGGTGTTGTTATCCCTAGAAGGCAAAACAATATGAATTACGCACCTACAATATTTTTTTATGATTGAGTTTCCTGTTCATTCTTCTCCATACGAAACTACCTTTTGGAATAGACAACTTGATTTAACATTATTTAAATATGAATTGCTTTGACTTCGGCTTTGACTTTGACTTTTAAGCAAAACAATCTAAACTATTTTCGACGATTTTTTAATTAAACAGCCCCAAATGGAAATGCAATATCATCATAATTATTTACAAGGTTATTTAATACCAAATCTCTCTCTCAGTTTTCGCACAAAAAAGCCCATAATTGCACATCGGCAATATAAAGTACCAACACTGCATAAAAAATAAATGGTAGCAAACCAGTCTAGTCCATTTCACAAGATAAGTGAAAGAGAAATAGGTTGACGTGTGTTTATATTGGTTTCATTCCCAGCAGCCTGTTTTTAACGCCGGCAGGTTTCAACCGTTCCGGTTTTAAAATAACATCTCTGGAGCCCTAGGTTTGATCCCCGGGAAGTCATTATTTATTAATTTGATTAGGAAATTCACATAATACCAATATGAGGAGGTCAGATAGGCAGTCGCTCCATGTAAAATACTGGTACTCAGCTGCATCCGGTTAGACTGGAAGCCGACCCCAACATAGTTAGGAAAAGGCTAGGCGGATGTGACCAATATTTCCCGAAATTATAGGCAAAGATGTAAGGTATCCCATTATTTTTAACGTTATTTGTGAGGATGGATGGATGATTGTTAGTTAGCTACTCTTTCACGCTAAAACGGCTCAACAAAATTTGCTGAAATTTGGCACACATGTGATTGATTGATTGATCTAGCTTATCACACAGTTCGTTTTTTGCCTTCCCATATGATAATTATTAGGACTTTCGCCTGATTCTGAAGTATACATATACGAAGTTGTGAGTAGGAGTTCTTTTTTCTTATAATAAATAAAACAGAAGTGCTATTCACAACCGGATCCTAGCAATCTTAGTAAGTAATCGCACTATTTTACCTATATACTTAAGTTCCAACGTTAGCACTAACCGTTTGTTACTTTCGTTGCTAGATTAACTGGAAGCGATCCATATCTTATCTGTGGTTCGCTGAATCGGACTAAGTATTTAAACCTGGTTCTGCCTGGTGCGTTCTTTGTACTGTTGAAATGTCAGGAGGTTAATTAAGGCTGTTAACAAACACAAAGTACTTTCGCAAAACACAATACAAAAATTCGTTAAAATCATAATAACATGGAATTTGATATACTCAAATATAATATAGAAAATAATGAGATAAGGTAAGGTTAACATCAATAAAGAAAACCACGCTATAAAAGGCAACATAAAAGAAATAATTACAGATGTTTATCACAAACTTGATGACGCGAAAAACAATACTCAGTTAATCCGCTCTGAAAAAGAAACTAAACAAAAGAATGATGAGACTGTACTAATCCCTATATATACACATCAAAAGTGTCTAGGGATCAACATCCCTAACAAATGTTAGGGATGTTGATCCCTAACATTGTCACATTGTTAGGGTTGTTGTTCTTGTTTGATGTGTGTAATTGGTACTTTGTATATGTACTTATGTATAAAGGAAATCATACAAATAACATTATGCCTGTAATCCCCAAAGGGTAAACCCATTAGTACACCCACATTTCGCCAGTTGTGTGTAAGTCCCATGCAATAGGGGTCGAGCCTATTGCCATCAACCGGTCACAAATCCAGACTCCGAGGCTGCTACTGAGAAATTCCTGATGGAAAAAGCCAATAACACTTTGCCCAACCTGGGAATCGAAGCCAAGACCTCACGCTCAGTAGTCGCGCTTCACGACTAGATCAACGAGGCAGTGAAATTGGTTGACAGGGGAGAATGGAAGAAAAAAATAATTACTAAATCGGATAGCCTGACGACGCACTGAAAAAAAAAACAGCTGGAAGTCATGGGCAGTCATATAAAATAGGTATTCTTAAGAATTTATGACGAGTTTCATATTCCTATTCATATTACATACATACATAAACTCACGCCTTTTTCCCATGGGGGTAGGCAGAAACCACAGAACGCCACCTGCTACGATCCTTACATACTCCCTTCGCCTCATACACGTTCATACATCTCGTCATACAAGCACGCCGGTTACGAGTACTCCGCACTTGACCTTCACCTTTATATTCATATTCATATATTTTTGTTTTTCATAAGCAAGCAGGCGATTCCCGGATAGGCTTGCGATCCCTTTTATTAATCTATCCAGTTTACACTCGTTTAGTAGCTGGGCAGTATAATGGATACAATTTAACTTGTGAATGGGTTCGCTTCTTATAATTTATTATCAGATGGGGTTGGTACAGGCATTTGATAAATGCATCCTTGAAGATGCAGGGTAGGGCAGGCAAGTGATCATTTTTATGTTTTTATGGCCTCTGTTTTTTTAAGGGTTTTGCAGATTTTGGTATGCTGTTTGTGTTTTGGTTGGGATCAAAGAATTTTATTGTCATAATAAAGTACACAGACAGCTCACTCAAAATAAGATATTTTTTCTGTAGTGTGCGTATGTCACTGAACTCCTTCTTAAATGACTGTACCGATTTTAATAAAAGTTTTTGCCTTTGCCTTTGCACTTTAGTAAATCTGTTCGTTTTTTTTAATTTCTTATAAACAAACCTTGTTCTGACAATAACGAACACAAAAAAGAATTATCTAATTTGTTGCAGTCGTTCTGAAGTTATGCGCGTACATACATTTTCGCGATTTATTTTTATTTATATAGTTTCATTGTGTCTGTAAATAAAGATATTTCTCTAAAATTAAATATCTCTGTCTACTAAAAGATTTTAGTTACAGTAACAGTTTTAGGTACAGCCCTAACTAATCCCTACAAGTATTTTATTAATGCCCCCGCGCATATTGTAAAGTCTACTGTAATAAATATGATTTTACTTCTTGATATTGTAATTCAAAGTTATAAATTGAAAACAAAAATCTTTATGGCGTCTTGTTTGAATGCGTTTGCATTAATTTGTTAGAATGGTTCAATGTTTGCTTGGGGCTTTACATACGTGTTTAAATCTTGATTTTTTTTTATTAGACAAACTAACTGTAGTCCTGTGTGCTACTTCAGGGATCTATTTGTACTTAGGATGGAACTTCCCAGTATCTAAATCTGTCAGATACCCGTCTTCCATCAAATTTCATCAAAATCGGTTCAGTGGTTTAGTTGTCAAACCGTAACAGACAGACAGAGTTACTTTCGCATTTATAATTTTTTTTTATAAAAAAAAACGTAGCCCCACACTAGGAATTTCCCCTGTATCGTGGGTGCGTTTACAAACATATTAACTCACATCTGGAACAACTATCAGTAGGCCATACAAATATTTGTTCCGTGCGGGAATCGAACCCGCGACACGCAGCGCAGAAGCCAATCGCTCAGCCACTGCGCCAACCATACCGTCAAAAAAAAAGCTTTTTCACAAAAAAAGATAACCGCCTTCATAAACTACAAAATAAAAATAACTTTAGTTTTGGAAGTCGGCGGCTTTGGTTTTGTTTTTTGTTATGTAAGTAGGTAAGTATTGCCACCGACTTCCAAAACTAAAGTTATTTTTATTTTGTAGTTTATGAAGGCGGTTATCTTTTTTTGTGAAAAAGCTTTTTATTTTTTCTTTTTAGTGCTTGTGTATTAATGTTTGAAATCCTTACAAAAAGCCCTTTCAAACAATACCTCACACGATATATTTAATTTTGGAAACTGGTAGGAGGGGGGTTGACTACCCCCTCCTACCAGTTCCCCTCCCCTTTTCCTTCAGTCAGTCATCGACTACACGTATAAACAAAGCAATTTCACTTGTTACGATATTGCTGCTGCGATTCTGTGAGGAGTTCCATTCCATATCTCCGAAGTTCATCATCAGATATTGAAATGGTGACAATGGGACCACACGGGAAGCACCAGCTTTCAAATAAAAAAAGAATCATGAAAATCGGTTCACCCAGTCGCAAGTTAGGAGCTAACAAACATAAAAAAAAAAATACAGACGAATTGATAACCTCCTCCTTTTTTTTTGAAGTCGGTTAAAAACGGAGGAAGTAAGGAATACTTATATTATATACCTAATTTGAAGTGAACGCAAATTATAATTATTGTAATGGCATCTATAATAAGTAAAATTATGCAGTATTTTCACTCTACTATAATGTTGCTATTTTTGAACTATAATTAGAATTTAAAAATTTGAATCTAGTTGCCCCTTTCAAATGGTAGTTTTGTATGGAGAAGAATGGGTAAGAAATTTCATACTTACTTTCTATACTTATTTGATAAAAAGTATTATATTTTAAAAAGAAACAACATTCATTGTTGTATGCAAATATAATAAAACATGAGTAATCTTTACGCCAGACGAACATTAAAGTTGTGACATTGTATGAAAGTACTACAACATTGTTTTAATTATTCATACAACGTACTGATATTGATTTTGTATGGAAATATATTCGTGCAGCGATGAAAAAATATGGGTAGGGTAAAGTACCTTGTTGATGGACGAAGTGTAGTGATATTAAACTTTTGGAATCGTAATAATTTTGTTAAAAATGTTTGGTATTTCAATCATTTAAAGAACGCCTTTCTTTCCACTAGTTGTCCTCTACTCAATACTTTGGTGAATCGCAATTTGTGATACGTTTTTGTTATTCACATAAAAAAAGAAAGAAAGAAAAAAAAGAAAGATCAGGTCGGATCTTCAGAAAGGTCAGGTGCGGAGTACCCGTAACCGGCGTACTTATATGACGAGATGTATGAACGTAGATGAGGCGAAAAGAGTATGTAAGGATCGTAGCAGGTGGCGTTCTGTGGTTTCTGCCTACCCCCATGGGAAAAAGTCGTGAGTTTATGTACGTATGTATGTATTATTACCTACATTAAGGCCGCGTTCACACCAACGTAACGCCCGCTGACAGTCGGCCGTCACAATCCGTAGATAATCGGCGGCTGACTATGCGTTTGGTGTGAATGCGGCCTAAGTTTTAGCTTCTGCCCGCACCTTGATCCGCTTAGTAAAACATACCATACGACACTTCGCCATAACGTAGCTTACTATCAGTGAAAGTTTTTTTTTAAACGGACCCGTAGTTCCAGACTTTTACAAGAAACAAATAATTTTACCTCTGTATTGAGTATGTTATACATCTATTTCTACAAACCACAGCCAATCATTCTCCGTAGCTGACACGCTCTGTTTTCTCACATTCCCTGATCGAGATGGAAGTAGAAAGTTTCATCATTCATAAGTATTGACAAATTGCTCATATTATTATCTAGACTCTTATAAATTGCTAAGCAATCGACTGGATCGAATTAAGTGCTGTATGTAGTTACTTTTATAATGGTTGCTTTTAACATAGGTCGACAACAGGCGTTCCTACCTGAAGTAAAATGCAGTTTCGCTTGAATTTCGTCGGTGGCATGTTAAATAGCGCGTGTGAATTTAAATTTGTTTTGTTATTGTGTTTACGATGAACTTTATAGTGATGTAGTCTAGTGATATCGATAGTAAATTCCTTTTTAAGTGTTGAAAAGGGCAGCAATTAAATTATTTCATAAGCTTTAATTTAGGTAGGTACTTAGAAAAATTAAGTACATGCTTGTTAAGAAATGTTTGGCTCAGCTGTTGGTATGTAGTCAATTTTGTGTACTTTAAGTGATTTTTTATAATTCAACCTATTTATTAATTCTTAAAATAAATTATACATATTTTGTAACTACTATCTTTGCAAATTCTGAATGTATTATTAACAAATATTTACTGCCTGTTAATTAAATAATACATACCTAGTACAGCACTACCATAGAAGTTACTTTAGATTAATTCAACTACCTAAGTTTAGTCTAAGTTTTTTAAATTACCTTCCTAATAGACAGTGTTAACATCTGATCGATAGATACTCAATACTCTTCGACGTCACTATGAAGTACTTATCAAAGACCGCATCATGAGATGGTAACAAATTATTCACATCAAGTTTTATGATGACCGCGCGAAGGAATGCTACTCATCTGTCCCTGTAAAGGTATCATTGCAAGGGTCTTATTTATTTACATCGTAACTTATTTTATTACCTAAAGACACTTTTTTATTTTACTTTTAAAGTTATTACGCTTATTTTATTGGAAATGGCTTCTGCGAGTAACGTCGTTTACACGTTTACTTAGGAATTAAAGAAGCCCGAAAACCCCAAATCTTCGTGCGGGAACGGAAAAATGGGTTAAGTAAATTCTATGAGTTTAGACAGATCAATACCTATCTATAGGTATGTGCGCCAAATTCCAGCTAAATCCGTTCAGCCGTTAAGAATAATACATATCCATCCATCTTTATAAACTGTCGTCCTAAAAGTAATAAGTAGTAGCTTTTAGTAGTAGTAAGATTAAAATAACTCTCCAGTATATTGCGGTTTTGACTTTGGTGACTAAAATGCACTAAAAACTTAACTCAAAGTTTAGTCTAACTTGAAGTTAAATTACAAAATTTCATCCATCATTTGTAATTTAACCTCGAGTCTGACTGAAAAGTTTTTGGCGGAAATGAGCCTAAGTAGGACAATGCCTTTCGATCCAATTTTTCAAATAGAAAATGTGCTAATAATTTGACAATACCTACAAGCAATCATCGATTAAATCATTTCGTCAGTACTGATGATTGATATTTTCCCTTTTTAAGTAGACCAAAGTCTTTATCGAGACAACTCATCTGCAAAGAATCACTTTACCTACTATTTTTTTTGGTAATGATCACTTTTTACACAATTGCTCAAAAAAGAAGTGTAATGTTTTCAGGGTTTCCGTGTGTAAGTACATACACATATCATCACGACAGTAATCGTCTAAGGGTTAGACGTACCCATTGTACCACATTTGGCCACGTCTTTAAGTTTTTACAAAAACATTGCACTTTCGGGTGCATGCAACAGTATTAGTAGTTGGGGAGGCCAGGAAGGGATTTCTGGATTTACTCGAGCGCGGCAGATTAATATAAGGGGGGATACCTAGCACCCTGTTAAGTACCTCCACCATATATGAGCCCTGTATATAGGGCCGCGCGTTTCAAACCATCAGATTGAAGAAGTCCCTGCACATAATTGTCAGATTAAGGGTCAGCACGACAAGGACAATAAGCTGAACTGTCTGTATATTAATTTGACGCGCTCTAGTATTTCAATGTCATATTTTTTTCTTCCATTTTTAACCATTTTCAGCCCCTTCGTACGGCCACCCCCACCATGCAAACCGGCAGATTAATATTCCTCGGTTATTAAAAACACGTGGGGCGCATACACTATTAATATCGGACACGCTCGATTAGTGGTTCGTGATTTTTTTTTTTTCATTTTTTTAAATATTTACTTATGCGCTTCCTCCACCAGTGAAAGGGTCCTATCTGTAACTATTTTTACTTTTTAGCATCTAATATTCACAATCCAAAAGGTTCCCACGACGCTGGAGTAAATCCAAATTTAGCATCTTGGGCTCCCCTACTATAGGGGTCGTTGTAGTATTTAAAAATTAGTTATAACATAAAACTGACTGACTGCCTCGTTGGTCTAGTGGTCGCAAAGCACGACTGCTGAGCATGAGGTCTTGGGTTCGATTCCCAGGTCGGGCAAAGTGTTATTGGGTTTTTCCATCAGGAATTTCTCAGTAGCAGCCTCGGAGTCTGGATTTGTGCCCGGTTGATGGCAATAGGCTCGCCCCCTATTACATGGGACTTAAAACATAACTGGCGAAATGTGGGTGTACTAATGGGTACACCTCTGCCTAACCCTACGGGGATTACAGGCGTGATGTTATGTTATGTGTTTTTTTGGTAATGATCACTTTTTACACAATTGCTCAAAAAAGAAGTGTAATGTTTTCAGGGTTTACGTGTGTATTATTATTACCGGCACGTAAGTTGGCAAGAGTTTTTGTAGTGGGGGAAGTTTGCGCACGCACAATTTCATACATTTTATATGCGCGAACTTCGCCCACTACGAAAATCTCTTGCCAAGTTACGTGCCGGTAACTGTAAGTACATACACATAACATCACGACAGTAATCGTCTAAGGGTTAGACGTACCCATTGTACACCCACATTTGGCCACGTCTTTTAATTAAGTTTTTACAAAAATCTTAGTTACATTATTAGGCCGCCAATTGTATGTTTTGTAGTAGATAGTTTATTTAAGTCATATTTAATCTGGTGTACAATAAAGAATATATAAATAAAAAATAATAATTATTCTTGTTCCTTCTACTTAAATGTCAAAACAACATTTAGGTGAAGAACAATAAAAAAAACATTAAACAAATTATAAAGATGTATGGCATGACAGTTAAGAGATGACCAATCCTAATTAACAACGCCCGTTCACGAACTTGACGCGTCATCAGCACCATAACCGAATGACCCAACGCACGCGCCACTATCAGCAAGACATTTGACATTGTAATTGTGAATAACCCCTTATGCTAATCATCTTTTAACACGTACCTACTAATAAATTTTACGAACATGTTAAAATCAAACTTTAAATATCACTTATCAATCGTATTATATGCCAATATTTCATGTTAATAAGCTATTAAAATGCCTAGCTTAATAATAAAGGACGCGATAATAGCTTAGTCCCGTAAGATACTTACTTAAAGATAATATTACCTAGACATTCTAAATTAAAACCTTGTTTACTTCAAAATAGGGTACAGTTTCGTGTGTGAGAATGTTAGATGGTTAAGTATTATTCTGAAAAGATAATGAAAATCGCGTAAGCTTAACGGTATGGGGTCTTGTAGTAAAATATATTGTGGCCTTTATAGTCAATAACGAATCGTTTTACCACTGGTAGCTTTTTATTATCAAACTGGGCACTTTATTGAGTTTAATATCAAAATAATTAATTTTATAACAAACCTGTGAGCTACAGTTTCATGGCTGTATATAAAAATCTGTTAAAGAGAATATTAGATGAAGCAATAAGGTTTACAAACATGTTGTAACCTAATAAAGTTTTTTTTTAAACATTATTTTAACCGTCAATTCTTCTTCAAGTGTAATTCTATACGATTCTTTATACAAATATTGTAAAACATTGTTTTTAAAGAGTATGTTTAGAGTTTCTTGCCCATTCATTCTTCTCCATACGAAACTACCTTATCGAAGGAGCAACTAGAGTCATTTTTTTTGTATGACGTCTTCAGTGCATTTTCATGGTCTAATAGAAATAAATGATTTGACTTTGAAAACATCATTTTAACAAGACATAACGATCGGTAAGTAATTGCAATTGGAAGAAGATTCACAAATTTTATATCATCACAGCTATCTAACAGATTGACCATTATTGGGATGAAGATTGATAATTCTCGATTGAGAGATTGACAGTCTTGCTACGACCGATTGACAGCAGAGAATACTAGCATCAATATTTCCAATTCCCGTGAAGCAGCGGTAGCGGTAACTTACTCGTATAAAATAAAATGAAGTTTTTGCAATACAGACTTCCAGTATTCGCTAATCTCTTATTGCACGGAAATCTTACACAATGAGAGGTCAGCTTATACTGGTATAGCTTGATATACCGTCATATGTACTAGGGGTTTACAGAACTGGTTATTTGAACCTACATTTTATTTGCCGTTGCGACGACAAACGTTTAAAACTGAGAACATTTCACGGCCTCTTTAGATTGCGGGAGAAGTTGCGATAAAATGTACTTACGACAATTTATATATACTTATACATACTAGCTGACTCGACCACGCGTTGCTGTGGCTTGAAGTAAGTAAAGATATTGAGGTCAATAATCGAGATAAAAACTATCCTATCTTTTAAGTTTGACCAAATTACACATAAGCCATATTTCATCCGGGGTTGCGGGACGTCTTAACAGGATACCGTGGCCCCGGAACGTAAAGGGCAACAGAAGGAACAGGGTGGTTTTTTTAGTCAGTAAAAGTCTGACAGTCCCTTCCGCCCCACCCAGGACGGAAGGACTCATTTGATGATTTTTACCACCTCAAAAAAAAAAAAAAAAAAATTTCATAAAAAAATGGTTGAGTAGTTTAGGAGTCCATCTCGGACAAACAACGTGACGCGTACGGATGAATAAGGACCACATGTTGTTGATGATATTGTTCTGTTTTATATCTATGTCAAAAGAAGTTAAGTACTATGAATGTAATTTTTGGAGAATTTTTATTTCTTAATTTGTTTTTTAAACATGAATAATATTTAAAAAAACAAATTAAGAAATAAAAATTCTCCAAAAATTACATTCATAGTACTTTCTAATATACATACATACATAACATCACGCCTGTAATCCCCGAAGTGTTAGACAGAGGTGTACCCCCACATTTCGTCAGTTATGTTTAAGTCCCATATAATAAGGGGCGAGCCTATTGCCATCCACAGGGCACAAATCTAGATTCCGAGGCTGCAGTTTTCTACAGAAAAAAAACCCTTCTTAATTTACAAACCAACTTGAAAGTTCGTTTAAGGTACAGTGTAAACGATCTTAAAACTTATTGCCATAAGTAAGGATTTAACACTGCGATGATACCAGTTGGGACGATCAGCAAAAACGTTAGGATATCTCAATAAAACAAATGAGAATCGGAACAACAGCACGACTACAAAATCACATACGTAGCAGAAATTAAATGAATCTAGTGAAAGTCCAACATTAGGCGTATCATTAAAACTTTTTACTGCCAGCATTGTTTTGGTTATAAACACAATAATATACGAATTACGTCAAACAGTAATTACTTAAATGAAAGTACTGCTGTAGTGCTTCTTCTTGTATGAGATTTACTTCCACGTCATTGGTACCTGCGCCAAATTATGGCATTTTGTTTTTATATACTGCGTGGCCCATGAAGCGACATCCAAAAAAAAGGAAGCGTTTCACGATTATTTTATAGTTTAAGAACTAGAAATGCACGTTACGTTTAGATCCCGAACAATAGACAATCACTGAACATAATAATTGTATCTATTCTTCGGCTTTTATTTCATAGCAATTTTTTTATCCGTTGATTTTATGAAACCATAAGAGCAATAGCGCACTAGCGGCCAGGCCGCGGCGGCCATCGAGATACATACCTTAGTATGAAATCGGCTATAGAAATCCGGGGTTGCGGGACGTCTTAACAGGATATCGTGGCCCCGAAACGTCTGACAATCCCTTCCCAGGGTGGAAGGACTCATTTGATGATTTTTACCACCTAAAAAAAAAAAAAAAGGCTATAGGAATAGGTACAACATAAACTTTGGTTCTTTATACATCGTACTGTTAAACATTTTTTTTAAAGGTTATGTGTGGAGTTTCTTACCCATTCTTCTCCATAAGAAACCTTTTGGAATAGGCAACTAGATTCAATATTATTATGGAGGTGCTTTAAGAAGGCCATGGAGAGGGGTTTCAAAAATTGTCTCTTGGACATCGTTTTATGGGCCACCATATTTAAGATATTCAAGTTAAAAGGGTACAAAAATTTGCCATAACTTCATGTACAGTCAGCAAAACAGGTGTGCAGGGTCGTCAGATATAGTTGAAGTTTTCTTAGAAACCGATGGATGTTTTCGAATGTAATTTAATTTAAAACGACATTATATAATCTAAGTTTAAAACGTAGATAATAAACAGTTCGTTATTTAGGTTAAGTTTCAGTCAAAGACATCCATCGGTTTCTTAGAAAACTTCAACTATATCTGACGACCCAAGACCCATGCCTATCTGTTTTGCTGACTATCCATATGTATGCTATACCATGCTCTCCTGTTAGATTACCTATTTTGCTCGAATTTATCGATGTCTGACTTACTTTATCGTTATATCCTAAAATACACGCGAAGGCATGTAAAGTAATATTGATGACCACGCTAGTCTTTACACGTGGAACTGTCTTTGCTGTGTCGGCGTTTCCGCCACATTCTATTTTCCGAGAGCCCAATAAGTAGTGTGGATTTGAACGTCGTCGCGGATAGATATTTTTATTGTACTTTTAAAATCCAATTAAAGTTATATTTCAGTGTTTAAATAATTGTTTTTTTAAAAACTAATTCGATAGACACCCCGTAACAGTGGTGTCAGAAGTGGGATACTCAGCAATCGTTGGCTAGTATCCCTTATAAAGTCCGCGGAGTGCATCTTGACAAACTTTTAAAACTCTTACAAAATCCTACAAAGTCTTACAAACTCTATTTGGTGTGCAAACCACGAACTCTACGAATCCTGTGTGTTGCTGAGGAACTGCGACAGTAAGTCTTACCGCGTAAGCCTGCCATCCTCTAGCGCTTCGCCGCCACGTGGTGCCACGTGTTCACGCCGTGTGACCTCACAACGTGGTCGAGCCTGTTCGTGCTTCGTATCTGACGGTATCGTCGGGTCCTGCTGCCACCATCCTGTCCAACTAGGTACTTACCTGGTTTACCTGGTGCCGCCGCCGTTGGCGCCGCTGCTATACACGTTGTCTGTGCGACACGTGTCCGTTGTTACCCGCCACCTCGGTGCTGCCGTCCAAGTCCTGCTGCTTGTCCTGGTTCCTGCGGACGTACTATTGTGCGCCCGGTGCCACGAGCTGCTGCTGAGCTGCGAGTACAACATACCTGCTCTACTGAAATCCGTGATGTCCACACTCCTTCTCGCGGTGCTGCTGTGAGTCGAACATTTGATAATTCGTTATTGCTAACCTTTTTCCAGATAACATTTATATTATTAATATTCCCTACAAACTCTTATACTGTCGAAAAACTTTATTTTCTTTTAATTGTTTATCATTTTATATCCAAAATGAGTAAGGGCGAAATCTTGCTTAGCGAACAATAATTATCCTATTAAAATTTTATGCGATTTTATTGACACATACAATGGAGATCGTGAAACCTTGTCTGCGTTTTTAACCAACTGCCAAAATTCACTTAATCTAGCATCTGAGAGTCAAAGAAAATTACTTTTAAAATACATCTTATCTAAATTGCGAGGCAAAGCTCAAATAGCTTGTTCTAACAAAGTTTTCGATGACTTTGATTCATTGCAGTCGTTCCTCCGCCAAAATTTTGGCGAAAGGAAACATTACAGTCATTTATTCTTCGAGCTGCAGTCTTGTAGGCAACAACAAAATGAGTCAGTGTCACAATTCTCGTTGCGCTTAGAAACCTGTCTCACCGACATGCAGACAGAAATTCACAACTCTGAAACTACTAAGAGAGATTTGTCAGGGAGAATCGCAATGACGGAAGACCTAGCTCTCCACACCTTTATTTTTGGCTTACAACCTAATCTTAGTAATATGGTGCGGTGTAGAAATCCTAAAACTCTGAATGACGCTATTAACATCGCGATCGAAGAAGAAAAAATACAAAATTTCTCCTTAAAAATCTCCCCAAAAATTGCTAAAATCTGCAAGTTTTGTAATAAATCTGGACACTTAGAAAACGAGTGTCTGAGAAAAAACCGAGCTCAGCCTTCAACTTCGTCCAACGTTCAACCTCGGGCCTCTTCTAGCTCTCGAAACCAACAAAATTATCAGCCGAATCAATCAACAGACGTAGTCTGCAGATATTGTAAGAAAACTGGCCATGATATTTCTCAATGCTATAGGCGCAAATACAATAACTCAAGGAAAAATAATCCTCCGATTCAACACAACGTCACGGCTTCACCTAATCAAGTTGAATCGTGTGGGGAAACCGAGGAATTTGCTGACGATTTAAACTAAAGAGTCGGGTGTCGTTAGCGTGCCGCACTACGCCCGACCGTGTTCAAGGCACAAAAGCTCGTATTACAAACCCACAAAATCATGTTATAAATCAAAATAAATCTAAAACTTTGATGTTGACCAATCAACCGGGTAACCAGCCCCAAACCGACGGTCAACTCAAATCTTTTGCCATGCGACCGGGTAACCAGCCCCAAACTGAAGGCCATTCAAAATCTTTTGCCATGCGACCGGGTAACCAGCCCCAAACTGAAGGCCATTCAAAATCTTTTGCCATGCGACCGGGTAACCAGCCCCAAACTGAAGGCTATTCAAAATCTTTTGCCATGCGACCGGGTAACCAGCCCCAAACTGAAGGCCATTCAAAATCTTTTGCCATGCGACCGGGTAACCAGCCCCAAACTGAAGGCCATTCAAAATCCTATGTTGCCATGCGACAGGGTAACCAGTCCCAAACAGAAGGTATACACATTTCAAATAAATCTCAACACATTCCGTCAGGAGCCTCTGTTTCGTTGAGTCCTAATATCTTACAAAATCAGGAGTCCATAACTCCAATCCATGAGATTAAATATTGCAGAATCTCTCTACCTCACGTATTTTTAAATACTAATTATTCAGACAAACCCTTACGTTTTCTTATTGACACTGGAGCTAGTGTTAGTATTGTAAAACTCCAACACTTTAATTCTATGCCACCCTTATCTAATAATAAAATCAAACTCAAAGGCTTGAGTGAAGACGACTCCTGCTACGAAACCTTAGGGTCATTCACCATCGATTTCGAATATATTTTTCCTTCAAATTCTAAACTCTCTTTTAGTTACACTTTCCACGCTGTCAGTAATAAAGTACGGCTTAATTATGACGGTATTTTAGGTAATGATTTCTTACGAAAACTCGAATGTGATGTTAAGTACTCTCAAAACTCTTTGCTTATCGGTGGTCATCTCATACCATTAAATTTTAGTAATCCTGTCTATATCATTCCACCTCGCTCCGAGGCGATAGTCGAATGTCCTGTGTCAAATTCCTTGGAAGAATTAAATTCTATGAAAGAAGGTTTAGTTCTCGATCACATGTATACGGAAGGAGTTTACTTAGCAAATTGTATTGTCTCAATCAAACCTAATAATCGCATCAATATTTCAATATTAAATACTACTGAATCTCAAGTTGTATTTAAGAATTATTATGTCCACTTAATTCCCTTTGAAAACGTATCGCCGTCCTTCCAAGTGTCTAACCAGGAAAACCTTCAAATTATTAATAATCTCGGTGAGGCGTCTTTAGATAGAGCACAAAAAGTACTAGATCTCATCCGAACAGAACATTTAAACCCCGAGGAAACAAAAACACTCTTAGAATGTTGCTCTGAATACACAGACATCTTTTACCTTGAGGGCGAGCCTTTAACTTGTACTAATGCCATTGAGCATTCGATCAACACTGGTGATGCTGCACCGATTCATGCAAAATCATATCGCTTCCCCGAATGCCACAAAAGTGAAGTCGAAAGCCAAATAAAGAAAATGCTCGATCAAAATATCATTCGTCCTTCAAAATCACCATGGAGCGCCCCTATTTGGGTGGTCCCCAAAAAAGTAGACTCATCGGGTAAGCAGAAGTGGAGGATAGTCATAGATTATAGGAAACTCAACGATGTGACTGTTACCGAGGTTTATCCTATCCCTTTAATTACGGATATCCTTGATCAGCTGGGTCATTCGAAATATTTTACTACGCTTGATCTTGTAAGCAGTTTCCATCAGTTAAATTTAAATCTCAAAGACGCGCCTAAGACTGGTTTTACGGTAGTAGGAAACGAAATTTCCGGGCATTACGAATTCACGCGAATGCCTTTCGGACTGAAAAATGCCCCTGCTACATTCCAAAAACTTATGAACACTGTTTTATCCGGTCTTCAAGGTCTTCACTGCTATATATATTTAGATGACTGTATTATCTATAGCCAAAATCTTCAAACCCATATAGAAAAACTAAAATTAGTCTTTGACAGATTCCGTCAATTTAATCTAAAACTACAACCCGCTAAGTGCGAGTTCCTACGGCATGAAGTAGCGTATCTAGGACACATAATCACCGACAAAGGTGTCTGTCCTAATCCCGATAAAATCAAGGCCGTCACTGAGTTTCCAACTCCCAAATGTCCTAAAGACATCAAGTCTTTCCTGGGTTTAGTCGGTTACTATAGGCGATTCATAGAAAACTTTTCTAAACTATCTAAACCCTTAACCTCCCTTTTAAAAAAGGACGCCTTATTTAATTGGTCAAGGGAACAGGAGCACGCTTTCACTATTTTAAAACAAAAACTAACTACAGCGCCTCTTTTACAATACCCTGATTTCGGTCAGCCTTTCGTGTTGACAACAGATGCCTCCAATTACGCTGTAGGCGCCATATTATCACAAGGCGAAATAGGCAAGGACAAACCTATCGCATATGCGTCACGGACGCTAAATAAAGCTGAGGGCAATTACTCCACCACAGAAAAAGAACTCTTAGCTATTGTTTTCGGCGTACAAACCTTCCGTCCCTATCTTTTCGGCTATCGGTTTAAGATCGTAACTGACCATAAACCTTTAGTTTGGTTATTTAACGTTAAAGATCCAGGCTCTAAGTTAATTCGCTGGCGTTTAAAGCTAGAGGAATATAATTACGAGATTGTGCATAAACAAGGAAAATTAAATTGCAACGCCGACGCTCTGTCGCGCTTCCCACCGCAAGATAACAACAACACTAACCAGCCTGTATGCGCCGTCGATGATAGTAACTCTCCAAATCCTTCGAATTCGCCCTATAATTGTCCTTCGCCTTCCACGTCAGAAACCTACGAAAAGTATCTAAAACTTATTAAACAGCCGAATTTTAGTTTCGATACGGTCATTCAAGAATTTAAAGAATCTCTACTCAAAGCCAAATGCAAATTAATTGTTTATCCTACGTCAATAGATTTGGACGATTCTGTGCCTTATTGCAAAGAAATTACAGAATTATCTACGAGTCAACCTAACATTCGCGACATAGAACGCGAGCTTTACACTTCATACAACACATCAAATGATAATCATTTATTCACTCATTTATTTGTGAGAGTCCATCACTACGACGAGATGTCGTACAAAGACATTTTTAAGCTACTAGTCGAATACAGAGACATGATAAAATTTTGATATATGGAGGAGAAAGAGATTGCTATATCCGATTTTTCGGATCCATTCACAAAACTTTCTTATACAAAAATTTATAATATCATAGCTTACGTTTTCCACAATACCGGCTTTAAAGTTAATATCTACAAAAATTCTATACTATTCCCTACACCCGAAGAGGTTAAACAAATACTTCGCGATAACCACGATTCGCCTTCCGCCGGTCACCCCGGCATCACACGAATGTTAGATAGAATAAAGTCCATGTATTGGTGGAAGAATATGCGGCAAGACATTGAAGACTATGTAAAAAATTGTAGATCTTGCCAGATAAACAAACCTTTACGTCAAACCAACCGTGCTCCCATGATTATAAATTCCACCGCAACAAAACCGCTTGAAAAGTTATTTTTAGACATAGTAGGTCCTCTTCCAGAAACTTACGAATTTAAATACAAGTTTATTCTCACTATTCAAGACGACCTCACCAAATATTCACAAGCCTATCCTTTACAAACATGTTCAGCAGACGAGACTGCTAAAAAATTAGTTCATTTTATTTCTCATCTCGGTATCCCTAAAATGATCGTCACCGATCAAGGCACTAACTTCAATTCTGAAGTTCTCAAGCAACTGAGCAAACTATTTGGCATTAAACATATTCTAGCAACGCCTTATCATCCTCAAACCTGCGGTGCCCTAGAAAGGAGTCACTCAACATTAAAAGAATATTTGAGACCCTTCGTCAATGAAAACGCACATACTTGGGACCTGTACTTAAACACAGCTATGTTCTCATACAATTCTAACGTTCATTCGACCACTAACTTCTCTCCATTCGAATTATTACTCGGTTTTAAACCCTATATCCCTAAATCTATCGACGCGTTAGAAAATAACACCTACACCGATTACGTCAGAGTATTAAATCACAGGTTGTATTACAGTAGGCAGAAAGCGTTACAAAACATTCAAAGTTCTAAAGAAAGGTCTAAACGTTATTACGATTCTCACGCTAAGCCTATCACTTACAATGTCGGTGACTCAGTGTATCTCAAGTGTCACCACAAACAAAACAAAGCTCTCTCGCCAGTTTGGAAAGGTCCGTACAAAATCGTCAAGATCAATGGGAATCACACCGTGACTCTCCTAATAAATCGCAAACATGTACGTCATCACTATGACGAAATTAAGTTGGCGTCTGACGGTGCAATAACTTGATCAATTTCAGGCACCTTGCTGTGGAATGTCGATGCCATCAAGTCGTCACGCCGATAACAAGCAGTTCCGGTCTATACTTCGATAAGATGATCAACATTAAATTTACCAACGATGATTGGAATGTAGTTACATATTTAGATATCAGCAGAACACAATCGCACCTAGATATAGTTGAATCCCTGCTCGCCAGGGTTGGCGCTTATTGTAAAGATTATAGCTCGTCTAAAATTCAAGTCGATTGTTTAAACGCGTTATCAGCGCTGCAGAGCCAGCACGATAACAATATTAAGAAATTTTCGTCTGTTTCTTATATCGTAAATAATAATGCAATTAATAATAAACGATCCAAACGCGGCCTGATCGATGCGGGCGGATCTCTTTTAAAAACCTTTTTCGGCACATTAGATTCAGATGACGCCGTCAAGTTTTCAAACGCTATAGACCAAGTACAGACGGATGAAAAACAATTAGCACACTTGATGAGAGATAATATCCACGTAATCAAATCAACTATTACAACCTTTAACAGTTCAATATCAAAACTAAATGAAAATGAAAAGCGACTTAACAAAAACCTTGAAATCATCGATCAAGCTTTTCAACAACTAACTAACACCAATGATAAATTGGATGTTAAATCTAATATAAACGCATTTCTTAACGCTGTCGAAAGCATCATCATTTCCTTGTCATTCGACATAGAGGATATTAATAATGCGATTCTATTTAGTAAGATCAATATTTTACACCCGACTGTACTTAGTCCTTATCAACTGTATAACGAACTTGAACATAACATGAATAATATGCCAAGGTATTACGAACTCCCTGTATCCTTGTCGCTACAAAATATTCATGATCTTATCGATATTTCTAAACTCATATGTTATTTTCATAATAACAAAATAATTGTAGTTATTAAAATCCCGCTCGTCCTACCTCAAACTTACAACCTATACCATATAATTCCAATGCCAGTCCCCTATGACGTTTCGCAACCTGATACGTTCGCGCTTATCGCTCCGAGCCGTCCTTACCTTGCAATAACAATCGATCATATGTTCTACTCGCCGTTGCATAGTGTAGACAAGTGCAAAGTGATTCGTGACAAGTTTTACGTATGTGAATTAGAAAGTGTATATTCAAGTGTCGTGAATCCGATCTGTGAAACTATCCTAATTACGGAATTAGTCAGTAAGCTACCTAACTCTTGTGAGATTAAATTGTTAAAAGGCTCAATTCAAGTGTTTCATAAAATTAGTAATAACAGATGGATATACGTCATATCCGAGCCGGGCAAATGTCATGTATCTTGTGAAAATGATGGCAGTAGTTTTGATGAAACTTTATTTGGAACAGGAATATTGTCTTTAACTAAAAACTGCAAAGCTTTTTATAAAACTTTACAATTTGTGCCGTCATCAAATGTTTTCGTTAATGTAAGCTCACGTGTTGTTTCTAATTTCAATCTCGTTGAAGATGACTGCTGTGAGAAGAGTAGGGTCAACCATTCACTTTCACGTTTACCGTATCAAAAATTAAATAACGTTAACAACTTAGACTCTTTATTACAAGCTAGTATGCATCTAAACTCTTTCGAACAAGAATTAAAAGACATTGAAGATCCGACGCATTTTCAAAAGTACGGAGTCCATTATATGTCCTTAACTTACACATTTTTCATTATATTTCTTTTATATTTACTCTATAGAGGTCGGAAATTAATGTGTCCAAATTCAAAAGTTCCATGTTGCATACAAATATTTAATCAATGTAATAATACTAAGAAGGTGAAGAGTCACAGTCATCCTCAACAAGCCATTGAACTATCTGTGTTTGAAGAAGCTGTTGAGCCTGATCTGTCAACATCAGTGCCAACATCATTGAAACGAAACATTTTAGTATCAAAACAAAATTAACCTCGTTATTATAATATTTCTTATAACGTCTAACTAAAATAACAATGTGCTTAGCTTATATGAAACAGTTTGTAAATCTTCAATGACGTTCAAATCCTAATCGCTGTGAATCTTAAATTTCGCATCTTTTCATCTCTGATGCTCCATCTTATTCGGGGGGCTGTTATATCCTAAAATACACGCGAAGGCATGTAAAGTAATATTGATGACCACGCTAGTCTTTACACGTGGAACTGTCTTTGCTGTGTCGGCGTTTCCGCCACATTCTATTTTCCGAGAGCCCAATAAGTAGTGTGGATTTGAACGTCGTCGCGGATAGATATTTTTATTGTACTTTTAAAATCCAATTAAAGTTATATTTCAGTGTTTAAATAATTGTTTTTTTAAAAACTAATTCGATAGACACCCCGTAACAGTTCCATTTGCAATTTGTGTCCGGGACACTCATTACATTGGACATTCGACTGTGGTCAACAGAAGGCCAATTCGACTACTTAAAAGCATTCAGAATCTGGTCGCAAAATCATCTCAGTGACAATCAATTTAGTTAAATAAGAGACATTTTTGACAAATTGAGACTGAAATTAGATAGCAATCGTTCCTAGAAGCTACTGGAATTGCCCCCAGTTTTTGTCGAACAAAAAACAAAAAACTATCAAGTGCCAGTAGGTCAAACCGATTGCAATCATCTACGTTATCCATAAGTAATTATATTTCGTTCCCGTCATTGTTTCGGCTAGCAAAAAGTGAACATTAGGTACATCAAGCGGAAATTATGTGAAAGTAGATAGGTACCAACTATTAATTGGTTACAATTTTTGCAATACAGGATAGACCATAATCGATAAACGTGCACAATTAATTATTACTAAGACAGAACAAGATACAGGGACAACTTGTATATAGACTGCTTCACTGTTTGTATTTTATGATAAAAGACTTCTTTTTTTAAACTTATTCGTCGTCAAGACAATGTTCGTCAAATATTGAACATCATTTACGCGCATATTTTATAATTAGCCATTGCTTATCCCCGTGACTATGCCCATGTGAGTGTTGGTTGTAGCGGACGCGAAAAAGTCTTATGTTTTTGTCCAGATTCCAAGCTGTCTCTTTGTCAAATTTCATTATGATCGGTTCAGTGGTTTTGCCGTGATGATTTAACAAACAGACAGTCACTTTCTCATTCTAAATATTATAGTGTAGAAGTGTGAAGTGACTAATACTTGACGCCCATTCCCTGTCCTTCCGGATGATATGCGATGATGTGGTCGGTCGTGATTCATCTTTGACTAAAAATAACTTACTCATTCTCGACTTTGAAGACTCCTAGGTTCAAGGCTACAGCTACAAGAACTACTACTTATCTGTAAGCACACTGAACTTATCCCTAAAAGTTTTGATATTGGATGGAATGACCACAGTGGCCATAGTAGTGACGATATCCTTGTCCGATGTTGAAGAGAGTTTGGCAGGCTACCTGGTTCACTTATTTTCACCAAATGTATCTTTAAATCCTAGAACATAAATCCACATATTAATTTTCACAATTGAACAAATCACAAGTGTTCAAAGCATCATTAAAGTACCGTATTCCATAATATTTAATGCTCGAGTCATCGTTTCGTAGAAATGAAAATTAAATGTTTATGGTTTCATGTGGCTTATAATATGTTAAAAATTTGTTAGGAAATAAATGGTTAGTGACAGCTTATACATGTCGTTAATTTAGGGCTAATAGAAGACATAGTTACCATCGGCGATAAGTGATACGCGATCGCTAAACCAAACACAGCGAGAGTCAAAACGCGATACAGTTGAAAAATAGCTGATTGCCGGATAGCTCTTAAATTATTGTGACGGAATGATATAAATAATATACATGTATAATGATGCAACATTTATTTTTAGGCAATGAAACTTGAACTATGAACATGAATATACACACATCAAAAAAGTCTAGGGATCAACATCCCTAACATTTGTTAGGGATGTTGATCCCTAGACTTTTTTGATGTGTATAGATTGAATTCATTGGAATAGTTTTGATTTAGGAGAAAAAAAAGAAGTGTGACTCCCACTTTCTCGAACCTAATTTTTTATATTAACCGGTTCTGTCCCATTGCTGGGCAAAGACGGCCCTTCACTTATTCCATCTATCACGATTTTGTGCTTCCTCCTTTCAGATTTGGAGGATATCATCCAGTTCATCCTGTCATATCCATCGTGGTCTGCCGCGACCCCGTCTCACTGTTTTAGGTCATTTAATTATCAACAATCAACCACGGAAGCTTACGCACGCTTGGCAATTTGTCATATTGATTTTCGTTCGAGAAATTACGGATAAGTCTTGTAGCAAGAAATATCAAAGTGACAAGAAGAAGAAGACATAAGATTTAATATAAACCCTCATGAAGATCTGACCAATTTCTAATTAAACCCAAGATAATGTAAAAATAAAAAAAAATAAAAAATTGTTTATTTCTCACCACAAAAATCATTTTACAATATTTAGAAACTTAACAAGCAATATTTTTATATAATTATACAATCTACTGTGGTGGCTGTGATAGTTGCCAAAAAGTATTGACCCTATCCCCTGAACTAGGTGGTAACCTGTATCTCAGGGGGTAGTGTTCAGCCATGAGGTATACAATATTTACCGAGTGCCACTACTATTTAAAATTAGATGACAAGCTAATGATAATGCTAAATACTAAAACATACCCTACCAGATCGGTAAAGTCAGAAAGGCGAGTAATGTTTTACAGCAGATCACCTCTGTCGAATGAATCCTGTAAGCTCGTGACAAAAAGGTTCCGCATACTAAGTTAGAAATATGTAGTCGACGGAAATAGTAACAAGAAATCTTGCTTGGAATTCTTGGTGGATGGTACAAATGTAAAGAGCAAGCGGAGGTATAACAGTATCACTATGTGCAGTCTAACAGTGTTTGACTTCGTTTAATTAAAGCTTGAGATGAGCTATTATCATCTCATCTACTTAAAGCTCGGGATAGAGATTTTTACAGAATAGGTACCTACACTGACTCAAGTCATTCGGTGGAGAACTATGAGAGTATGAAGTATTCAATTGAATGCCCTAACTAAAGTAACATGATGATATAATATTTAACGAAAATGCCAGTTTCTTCCCATTCTTCTCTATACGAAACTACATTTTTTTTTTCTTCAAAATTACTTTCAAAAGCTTATTTTAATTGTCGAATTTAGTAAGTAATTTAACTTTGCCTTTAACTGCAATACGTTCCACATTTAAATTCGTTCGAGATATATTAACCGGTCGGCCATATCTTAAAATCTTAATCAATCCTTTATATTAGGACATAATGCGTTTTCAAACTTTTTCAGCTTATTACTTGGTACTCAAATCAAACTTGGAATATAATGCACATTATTTTACGTATTGGGCTGCTGATTCCCTGTAGCTACCAAGCTTAAGGTACCGTTCGTCTAATGCGATTTGCCTCGCGATCATTCTTGTATTTTTGATTACGGTGCTTACCATATTGGATTTATTTAATATTTATGATTGTATGGCTTGTTATGGTGAATTGATTCTGTGGTACTTTGAATAATTATTGTAATATCTTGATGAATTTGAGATGTATAAGAAATATCTGGATATATAAGTGGTGGAAACACAGTGACGCAAACTTACGTTTTGTACAAGTTAGATTACATTTTTTTGTCGGTTATTAAGAAATAAAATCAGCAGTTTGCAGTTTGTTTTGAGCGTGTATGTTTTGTACTGTAGTATGAAACAGCTCATTTGTTTTCAAATAATCTACGACAATTACGTCGTTGTCTAGAAATATGTTCTGAATCCATCTTAAAAGTTGTTACTTACTGGTGAAAGGGACTTCCAGTTATAAGAACATTAAAATAGTCGCTCAACTATGTGTGAAAAACGCAAGTGAAACACAAAGGTCAACGTTTCCATACCAGTTAAATTTAGCACCTATTTGAGTGCGAAAATCGTAAGTTGAAAGCGAAAAAGTGTAGAGTAAACTTTTTTCTGTAGAAAGGAATTTTACAACCATTTTTAATGCGAATGTTTCGAATGATGTATGTTTGTTACTCAATCATGTCAGGACGGCTAAACGGATCTGTATCAGATTTAACACAGAGAAAGATTATAGTCTGGAATACCTAGCACATAGGTTTATACTATTTATCGCGGAAAAATGTATAGTTCCTTTGGGATATTATATCAACTTTAACGAGGGCAAGGCCGCGGGCAGAAGTTAGTCAGTTAAAAAAACGGGTTGCACTCCGGGAGTGCCGGCAGAAGTGAAAACTTGATTATTAACGTTTACGTTTACGTTTACGTTTAACATACACGAACATTCGCGCAAGCGCCCTGCGCTGTCTAAACGAAACAGTAGGCCCAGGCATACATTTTCGCCGCGCCGTAGAGAGGGGATAGCTGTCTACTCTCCATCCGTCTTACGCTTTTTCGATCAGGTCACGTGTCCTGACGCGAGTTTAAGATTTTATACCCATTACAGAAAAAGTGCTCAACGCCGCTAAAAAAGTTTTCACTTCAAAAATTAAAAAAGAAAGGACAACGCGTGGCGCGTTAAAAATGAAATCTTGTGACAAAAAAATAGGACCATTAAAACACGAATAATGTTTTAAAATTCAGAGCGTTTATATCTGTTTACGCTATAGAACAGGGTCGTTTTATTTTCACTCGAGTGTAAAGCCGACAACGGGTTTTATACAGGTTTTCAAGATCCATCCGATAAAGTTTTATATTTAGTATTTTGTACTGAAATTTTTGAACGGGAAATTGGAATCAAGTCCGTCTGAATGTTACTTAAGGAGATGGCCATAACTTCCAAATGTATGGATAAAATATCTGTCAAAACGTGTCATGTTCGCCCTTTTGAGTATCAAATAGCGATTGAAATAAGGTTTATATTCGTATGACACGTGTCAAAGTGCATACTATTTTGTATGACAAGTCGACAGCTTTATTTCATACTAATATTATAAACTGACGAGTTTGCCTCTTTGTTTTTTTGTTTAAACACGCTAATCTCCGGAACTACTAGTTCGATTCTGATCATGTGTTCGCTAATAGGAAGCCACGTTATCCCTATGTGCTATAAGGCTCTATATTAATTTAAAAAAAAATAGGAATCCGTAAAAAAAAATTGTCGGGGTCCAAGATGTCACTTTACCTAAAGAAATTATGTAATTGTGACGCAGAGTCCATGCGTTAGTCTAATCTAGATAAATAAATTACCCGATGTTACCAGTTTTAATCACAGTCGTAACTTTACTGAAAACACTGCCCTGTTTTCAATAAATCTAAGGCCTATTAAGATAATTTTGTCCATTACTCTGCCCTCTAAACGGTGGACCGTCAATATAAATAAGTTAAGCAGTGTGCACATTAGAATACCGCTACACAGACATGACCTACCGCAAGGTAATCACGACTCGGATTTATAGCTCAATAGCGCATTTTTGTCCTCAACACAGGGACGGATTAGGCAGGATGCATCTGTAGTTTTATTAAAATCATAGTGACCAGTAAGTAAATGGTATTTTCGATATTGCTACTCAAATAATCATGCTTGAATTTATAATTGCATCGTTCGCAATATTCTCTTGTATTACTTTAATTGCACATGGTCCGTGTAACCTGCTAAGAGTTATCAGTGTTATCACAAATCGTGAAATTCTTTAAAGATTTCATAAAAAAAAATTCAAAGCTTAAAAAAAGTTTGTTTTATACTTTTGTCTTTTTATAATAATAATAAAAAGGCCACGGACACCATTGGATCCGACTTATATAAAAAAATATATAACTAATAAGAAAAGAGAATAATAATAATTAACTTTTATTTTAGACAAGGTTCATAATTTTAGTAACAATTCACATAATATATAATTTATAATAAATATAAATTTTATACATATTTAGACGTACAGTAGCATTGCAATTATTATTATTGAAATTCTGTAATAATAAATATTATCACCCGTGAGAAAGGACGCAGACTAAACGAGCGCTGATGTCGCTCCGCTATCGGTTCCCTATAAGGTAAAAGTTCGTGAATATAAATAAGCCATGTGCATTGGGATACCGCTATTCAAACATGACCTAGGTCCCACAAGGTACACGACTGAGATTAATAGTCGTATAGACTCGAAATTTTGTCCACAATACAGGTACGGATTTAGTTCATAGAAATTTAAAGGTTAACTTTTTAACTGAGAAATTGTTTTAGAGTGTTAAATAACAGAACAATGTTCGGGAGAATAATTATGATTTGACTAATAACCTACAAGTTTTTATTTTGTAAAAAGTTAACTTAGAAGCTTGCTATATTTTTTTTATAATATTCTATTAGTTTATCTTAAACTTAATGTCACAAAATAAAATTTTAGTTATTTAAAAATACATAATGAAGTTCTCAGCCATATTAGCTGTTGCTTTCAAAGCTCAAAACTCCCAATTTCCAAAGTAAAAAAAAAGAAAAAATTTAAACAACTTGAATCCCTCCCTGTGTAACCTTAACCACGTTTCAGAATCGTGATTTGTTATGCTTTTCTTATTATTTTTGTAAATAAACTTGACGGTACATCCACTTATAAAGGGCGTGAGAAATTGACGGACTTTCACGATTTTTAGTGCCAAAATAAAAATAAAATAAAATTAGAGTTATTTGGGTATCTGGGTTTATAGGGTGCACTACCTTTAATTTTATAACCTTATCTAAATACTAATTTTTAATATTATTACGCTGAAGAGTACCTATGTCTCTTTATTTGAACGCGTAAACTGTGAAACTATTGCTCCAATAAAAATACCTAAATCCTTTTGGGTTATATAGTCTGTTTATCGAGGAAGGTTTTAGGCCAATATAATATCACGCTACGAGCCACGGGAGCGGAGCAGTAACCAAAGACGTACTTCAAACGGATGATATCTCAGGGTACCGCTTGTGGTTATTAAGAGACGAGCACTCTCCCCGCGACTTCGTTCGCGTGATTTTGGATCCCTAATTTTTTGATAATAAAATATAGCCTATAGCACTCAGTGATAACGTAGCTTCCAATTTGTAAAAGAATTTTCAAAATCGGTTCAGTAGATCCAGAGATTACCCCCTACATACAAACTAACAAACAAATGTTACCTCTTCATAATATTAGTATAGATTAACCATAAGGTTAATGGTATCCCGTGTCTTTGAAAGCACGTAAAGCCATTGGTCCTTACTGTCATTTGTAGATCTTTGATAGTCGTTACGGGTAGTTCGGAGCCAGAAAGTCTAACAACCAGTCTTACAGGGTAAGTATTACCCAGTCACTAGGTTGTAGAGGTCAAACAGGCAGTCGCTCCAAGTAAAATACTGGTATTCAGCTGCATCCGGTTAGACTGGAAGCCGACCCCAACATAGTTGGGATGCTTTGCTATAAAAATTATAATAAATAAACATCATATTTGCCATACATTCCTACATTGTATTACACTAATGAAATTCAAAACTTGCTACCGCATCTAAGTTTATCGACATGCGTACATCTCTAATGGCTCTGACATTCTATCGATATCAAGTTCTGCGTAAAGTAGGTAATAGTGTTGTGCAGGTTATCTTACATAATTAAATGCGAGCTTTAACCGACTGCGATGCGCTAAAGATGGTATTATGTTTGAGACTTTACGATAATTGTGTAGTTATTTTGTTGTGTAGATGGTTATGTATAAATAGACCACCCTATGTTTTAATTCGGTTTGCCTCGAGAAGGACATATTTACGAAGCTATAATACGCTCCACGAAAGATGAGACTTGACAAGCGTCAGTAATGTGATGTTTCGATGACAGGGCGCTTTCAATTTATGCGTTTCTTGGCGGCCTGCTGCGGTGCCGAAGCGGTGCGTTAGACGTACAGCGCACGGACGATCCTCCATATATAACCGGTTGTCGAGCGTTCGCGGTACCGGCGCCGCACTGTTGCCGCACCGTGCGTTTTGTATAAAAAAAGAGGATCGTCCGTGCGCTGTACGTCTAACGCACCGCTTCGGCACCGCAGCAGGCCGCCAAGAAACGCATAAATTGAAAGCGCCCTAAAATTAAAATTTATGAATTATAATCTAAATGTCATCGAAATATCCCTATTACATTACATTATAATACTAGCTGACTCGGACACAGACTCGGACACGCGTTGCTGTGGCTTGAAGTAAGTAAAGACAATATCTTTAGGTCAATAATCGAGATAAAAACTATCCTATCTTTTAAGTATGAACAAATTACACACAGTAAGCCATATTTCATAAAAAAATGGTTGAGTAGTTTAGGAGTACATCGCGGACAAACAACGTAACGCGTAAAAATATTAAAATTTACAAGGAAATAATAAAGTTTGTTCGATATTTAAGTCTCATCTATCGTGGCACGTCTTGTACTTAAGTATTCATTTTTAAAGAAAGCATCTAGAACTATAGAATCCAGATCAGTGGCTCCAAAAAGTTGACCGAACACGAGTAGGGTTGTCAAATCTTTGTCTGTCAAAAATCGACAGAAAAATTTGTTAATTTCGACAATCGATTTCAGACACCAACCGTCATTGTGACATTTCATAAATCGATTAATAGCTTGTGCTCGTTAAATCGATTAGTTAAATATCACGAGGTTTAATAACGGTGAAACTTAATACCATTTTTACTTCATACAATATTAACTTTTAATTTCATACAAAGTTGTTTCAACTTTAACGCAAGTTTAATTTGAACAGATGCCAAGTTTTGGCATAAAAAGCGCATGCTTACTTGCATATTGCTTACAAATCGATTCATTAAATAACTTACTTTCCACTTTAATGAGACAATAATAAAGTACAATTCACATTACAAAGTTTTAGAGAATACTTGTTTCTAACCGCAACTTCGTCTACGTAGAGCTTAAAGTCCTAAATTATCCCACGGGAACACAAAAACGTGTACCAAATTTCAGCTAATTTCATTCAGCCATTTAAGCTTGAAAGATTATCAAACATCTATCCATCCTAACAAACGTAGTAGTAAGATTAACTTATTCGATCGCTGACAGATCCGATACGATTCTCCAATCGATCAAATCGGTACGTCCATCGTAACGTGTCAATCGATTGCAGTCTCTTGAAACATGAATTATTCAATCGATTATAAATCGATTCTCGAATAATCATTAAAAGACGTGCGCAGAATTGAATATATTTATTAATGTATAGATATGAAAAAAGTAAGGTCTTGGTTGTTTGTGATTATGTATCGTCATGTTCTTTTCCTTAGGGCGTGTGTTGAATCTCAAGTCGTAGATGTCTAGTTGGAGTATTAATTAGACAAGCTATTGAGGTAATAGAGTGTGCCTTTAGAATACATCATTGTGTTTCTACAGAAGTGATTTGTATTTTATAGCGCCTGCTAATTCTTGCAGAGCAAGTTTAGGGCACGAGTCATAATAGATTGTCAATAAAGTATGACTATTTATACTAGATTTAAAAAAAAAGTACAATTCAATGAATGAATGAATCAATGCAAGTTAAATGATGAATGATCACTGTATGCTGAGTTTACTTAGTTACTTAGTAAACTATAACAAAATGGAGCAAATCTTTTTATTTATAAAAAAAAATGATGATTTGTATGAATACATCCCAAATATATTACACATTTTTGTTACTCATATACTGTAGAAGAATATTTACAATTTAAGAAAAAGTAGAACAAGAGGAAAGTTAAATCAAATCTTTATTATTTTTTATTTATTTATATTTAAAAATAAGTACAATGCAAGTACCTACTTAAATATTATGTAGCTATAAATATTATGCATGCCAATAATGAATAAAACAATACGGTACTTATTTTATTTTGCGAAGATGGTTGTCTTATTCATACTTACTGGACGATCAGCTTGACAGGCAGCTGTATCTTGTTATAGTTCTTGCAGATAATGTCAGAGACATACACATAGACACACCCCGGTGTGTTCGTTAAGATGGCCGTTTAAAACTACCAACACAGTTTTAGTTTTTAATATTTAAAATCAATTAAAACTATTTGTCTGACCCTACCAAGTGTACCTAAAATACTAACTGTTATTACAATTCAGACACACCACAATCCCAGACCTATAATTCTAGATAACAATAACATCAGCCGGGGATCGAACCCGCTACGCTATCGGGGACGCCATTCGTCTCGCATTCGGTCCCGCAAACTTTATTAGAATAGAATAGAATAGAATAGAATATTTATTTGCGTAAAACATGGTATACAAGGGTGTTAAATATACAAATTGAGGCACAAGCATGTTTAGCTAAGTTATGACATAGCATGCAAAATTTTAAAGAAAAGACAAGTTAAGGCAACAATAATCGGTATTTTTTTAAAACATCAACATTTTTTATCTATTAATTCTTGTAAACTATAAAAACTACACTCGAGTAACCACTTATGAAATTTTATTTTAAATAATTTTGTATTTAAAGCTTTGAAATGCCTTGGTATCTTGTTATAAATGCGCACACACATTGCCATGCAGTTTCTATTGTATTTAGACAGTCTAGGCAAATCATTTAACACCAGTTTATATGGGTCTCGTCGGTTCCGAGGATTGACATCATTAGCAGTCTTAAATAGTTGCTTGTTTTTCATAACAAAAACACATAATTCATAAATGTAAAGCGACGGTAACGGTAACAAACCAAGTTTTTTAAATATTGGTCGACATGAGTCGTCGGGCTTAAGTCCACAAATTGCTCGCATGCACTTTTTTTGAGCGATGAATGCTCTTTGGAAGTCAGTGCTGTTACCCCACATTATTAGTCCATAACGTAACAACGATTCGACGTACGCGTGGTATGACATTAGAGCAGTTTTTATATTAGTTACATTTTTTACTTGTTTTAATGCATAAACAAATTTATTAATTTTAGTGCTAACATTGTCTATATGCTCTTTCCAGTTAATGTCTTTATCTATTATTACACCTAAAAATCTAGTACGCGTTACTTCATTGATTTTATTAATATTGAGTTTAATGTCATTTTTGGTATTATTTGATCGATTAAATTGGATGTAAACGGATTTGTCTAAATTTATCTTTAAATGGTTAATGTCAAGCCAATGCAATAATTTGTCAATTGTATTATTTATTTATTTATTTATTTATTTATCAGATGGAAAACCAACAGCTATACATAAGATGGATACAAAAAATTGATTAAGTTACATTAAGCCAATTACAGGTTCTCACGGGTAGAAATATAATAAATATAATAGAAATCTTAAGGATCACTAACAACAAGCACAACAATCAATAAATTTAAGATGAAGGAAAAAGGTCACAAAATTAAACGAACGAAAGTACAATAGTAGGTACACACTATAACTACTCATGACTATGAGAACAGGAACACACGGCCGGAAATATAATAATTATTAAAGTGATCTGAGGGATCACTAGCAGCAAGGGCAAAAGAAAAATAGTTCCAAACTTAAAGAATAAAATCAAAGACGCCAAAGAACAGCAGTACACACTAATCACTTTTGAAGAAATCAAGGTTAAGCTGATTACGCGCTGATAAGCCTTTAGTGGTAAACACGTCAAACGAGAACTTTTTACACAATAAATTAAAGTCCCTACTCGCTCGCACTAAGTAAGAATTTTGTCTGTATTTAGATGAAGAAAGGGGGATGGAGACAGGTGGGTTAAATCTAACTGACCTCTGGGGAACGTTGAAATTAAGTTTTAACAGAAGATCAGGACAGTCAATCTCGTTCCCTATAATTTTTAAAAGATAAATGCAATCCGCCAGTCTGCGGCGATTTACAAGTGGTTGCAGGTGGAATTTCTTGCAGAGATCCAAGTAGTTGTCAGATCGATACGGAATACGGAGTCGAAAACATAGAAAACGAATGAACCTTTTTTGAATATTTTCAATGCGTTCTATGTATTTATTATAGAATGGGTTCCAAATTTGTGACGCATATTCGAGGTGACTCCGCACAAATGAACAGTACAAAATTTTTAGAGTTTTGGCTTTCTTAAAACACCCTGCAATTCTCATAATAAAGCCAAGTGACTTCGATGCTTTAGCTACTATATGCTCAACGTGTACGTTAAATAAAAGCTTAGAATCGTGGTAGACACCTAAATCACGCACTCCATCGCATCGCTGTAATAGTTGCCCTTTAAGTGTATAAGTAGTAGGGATTGGCACGCGTTTTCTAGTAAAAGAGATTACCGAACATTTAGTGGGGTTTAAGTCTAGTTTATTAATCCGGCAGTACTCATCCAAACGTGCCAGGTCAGACTGAAGAGCATGCATGTCATCCAGTGAAGATATTGACGAAAATATCTTCATGTCATCGGCAAAGCAAAGTAGCTTTGAATTGTGGAAACATGAGTCTATGTCATTAACATAAATAATAAAAAGTAACGGACCCATCAGTGAACCCTGGGGAACACCACTGGGAGCCGAAACCCAGCTTGAGATGTAGTTACTAATAACGACAGCTTGGGACCTGTTTTCTAAGTATGAGGAAAACCAGCGGAGTAAGTCGCCTCTAATGCCGTTGCTAAGGAGCTTTGATATGAGGATTCCATGATCGATTCTATCAAAGGCTTTGCTATAGTCCGTGTAAACGACATCAACCTGTGCCCCATTATCCATCCTTTCCGTTATAAAGTCATTGAGTAAGGCCAGGTTGGAAACAGTTGAACGGCCTTTAAGGAACCCATGCTGTGAAGGACTAAATGACTGCCTAAGCGCCGCGTAGACTTGGTCATAGACCACCCTCTCAAAGATTTTAGCTAATATGCACAGTTTGGAGATTGGCCTGTAGTTAACTATTTCGTTTTTATTACCTTTTTTATGCACTGGTGTTATAAAGGCTGACTTCCAAATTTGGGGAACAGTACAATAAGAGAGTGACTTTTTAAAGAGAAGTGAGACTGGTAGTGCTATGCTTTTAGCACATCCAATCAGAAATTTAGGTGATAAGTAGTCCGGGCCCGCAGATTTGAATGGATCAATATTACTAATTAGTTTTTCTATAACTTTTACGTCTATTTCGATTGAGTGGATATCTGAGGGCAAATCTAGATTAACAGCCGTTTGGGAAGGGCAGTGACTACTGGACGATACAGCACAAGGGTCAAGAAACGTAGAATAAAAGTGGGAAGAAAACGCATTACAGATAGAATCAGGGGAAGAAAGTGTCGCATCACCATACTTAAGGTAGCTAGGCATTATGTTTGACTTAGACCGCTGCTTCACAAAGCTCCAGAAGCGCTTAGGGTTGATTTCAATAGAAGCTTCGGTAGCCGCTACATAGTTAACGTAACATTCTACTTCCAATTTTTTAACTTTATCACGTAAATATTTAAAAGTTGCTTCGTCAGAGAGTCTACCGTACAACCTAAATTTGCGAAGATATTTGGATTTCTCCTTAATTAAACGTTTCAGAGACGGGGAGTACCATGTCGGGTATGAGCTATGAGAAACTGTTGCAGTAGGAACAAACCTACTTTGAATATCCGCTATGGTAGAATAAAAAACATTTACAGCGTCGCTAAGCGACATGTCACAAAATAGGTTCACCCAATCTATAGCTGATATTTCCCCATTGATTTCAGCAAAGTTCCCTTTATCGTAAAGATACCGAATGTAAGGGGCTGGAGTTAAGTGTCTGTACTCGAAAAAGTTCACTTCGATTCGAAGGGCCGGATGATACTTGTCGACAGGTGTTAAAGGCGCAGAACATTCATACACTGAAACAGTCTCATTACACAACACCAAATCCAAGATCTTACCATATTCATTTACTATTCCATTATGCTGAGCGAGCCCCAAGACACGCATATCATCCGTAAGCATGTACTCGTCACCACTACTAATATTCGTAGGCACCAATGTATTATAATTTAGTTGCCATAAGATTCCACTCAAGTTAAAGTCGCCAACAATTAAATAATAATCAGTTGGATTAATTAGCACTGAGTTGTTTAAACTGCGGAGAAAATTTGACAATTGTTCGGAGAATGAATAGCCACGATTTTGATTACATAGGTACACAGTGCAGATATTTAACTTAACGCAGTTTTTAGAGTTGGGCTGACGCACACTCAATGTTACCCACAAGTCCTCGGCCGAAGAATGTAATAACGGCTGCGGCACCGCAGCTATACACTTACGGACAGCTATCAAAACACCACCACCGCGAGTCTGACCCGTGAGGCAATAATCCCGGTCGCGACGCCACACAATATACTGATTACCAAATAACTCCGAATCTAAGATGCCATCCACTAACCAGGTTTCGGTTAACATAATGACATCGTACGAAGAGAGGCACAGTTCACGGTAAAAAGTTTCAGTTTTGGTACGGAGCCCACGGACGTTCTGGTAATAGACGTGCAATTTATTATTGTTACCTAAAGCCATTGATAAAATTTAAATATGATATAGTAGCACAGTATATTATAGCTAGACAACAACCACCCATGTAGTAGAATAAAAAATTATTTGAAGCGATTTTAGTGTCATTATTGGAATGCGCGAGCAATACATAAATAATAAGAACTGACATGTTAACAATTAATAAAACAGCTGGTAGGGTAATTGTGCACAGATAAAGATTACTTCGAACAAAACTAGGTGCGATTAACCACAAAATCACAGGTAGCTGTGCGAGGGGATAGGCAGTAATTAGAGTAAATGATAAGTGCGAGCGAGATAAGCACAAGTTTAAGTGTTCAAAAAAATAAAACAGCGCGTTAAGAGATACAAAAGGCTCATTAGCGAATACAAAAGCGAGGTGTCGAAGCTTCCAGAGCGGCAGCGGTGCTAAACCTTTTACATAAAATAACAAAACAGCTGAGGTTAGTGTGACAATATGACGATTAGATTTACTTAAAGTAGACTTATGATTTGAAATAGTGTAAATAAAAAATGATAAGTGACAAATACAATACTCTAATTTAGTTTGTTTAAATCCTTTTCATTGGTGATAACAAGGACAGCCGACCCTTCCTGCTTTCGGACATGTATCTTTCCGTGCTTAACCCATACGTGCTTAAACTCCCTCTCCTTTGCTAAAGCTCGGGTTTTATTCAGCAACTTCTTGGAATCGGGGTTTAGGTGGTCATTAACGTAAACCCGGTTAGATTGGCCATCGAATCCAAGGTCATGAGTAGACAGTGTCTTGAATGAGCGCGCAGCCGCAACAAAATCTTCCTTGACATACCTATTCAGGAAGCTGACCACAATTGCCTTATCTTTGGAGTTAAACAGCGGGATTCTCGAAATATAATTAATTTGGGTTTTGGGAAATGTAAAATTAACCTTCTGGGCGATCGTATCCAGTACAGAAAATAAATTTTCGTCCTTTTTCATAGGGATGCCCTTGATTTCGACATTATTAAGTCTCGATCTCTGGTCACTGGCGGACAGCTCCGACTTGATCAAGTCAACGTCCAGTTGAAGAGTGCGGACAGAATCCTGAAGCTGCTCAAGGCCAACAACCCTAGACTCAATTCCTCCAATTTTGGTAGATAGGTCATCCAGCCGTTTACTTTCAAACTCATTAGAAGTCCTGAGTTCCTTGAGTTCCTTCTTAACGATCTTAATATCTTGAGAAAGCGTCGGCAAACTAGCTAGTTGAGCCTTGAGCTCACGGATCTCAATAAGGATCGTTTCCAGAGATGCAGGTTCAGGTGTTGGAACTGGAGACGGGGACGGGGTCGGTGATGGTGAAGAAATCCGGCACTTGGGACATTTCCATGCAGCTCTTCTGTCGTTTCCTAGCTTCCTCCATCCAGCCTCAGTGATGTTAGCGCAGCCAAAATCGAGGTGCCTCAGGCATGAAGCACATTGGACACCATCATTGAAGTCACTATTGCAGCTGGCACACTTCATCATACTAGACCCTAAGTTCAGGCAGTGACAGTAAGACGACGGCGGCGAGTAAAAGGTTTAGAACCACTGATTACAAAACCGGTTAGCCGAGGTGCGAAACTAGCGCAGCGATCGAGCGAGGTGCGAGCGTGCTTGCTTAATGAGTGATCACAGCGTAATGTCTTCATTGTCTCATTATTAATGTCAAGTTCATGTTCTGAAATGGTATTTAATTTTTTATTAGATGTCACTATAATAGAAATATCGTCAGCAAATAATACGCATTTATGGTTAGTTATATTTATGATGTCATTTATGTAAATGAGGAATAATATTGGGCCTAGCACACTTCCCTGTGGAACGCCATATTTATTATGTTTATATTCTGATGAGTAGGATATTATGACGTTATTTTCATTTTTTTTATTGATGATGACACATTGTTTTCTGTTGCTTAAATAGGACGACAGCCACTGAAGTGCCGGTCCTCTAATACCAACAGCTTCCAATTTTTGTAGCAATATGTCATGTGACACCAGATCGAAGGCTTTCGATAAATCAAAAAAGAGGCCTGTAGTTATATAATTATTATTAATATTTGAAAGTATAACTTGCATGAGGGAGAAAATAGCTAACGATGTGGACTTGTTCTTTTGGAATCCAAACTGCTGGTCACTTATAATATGAAATTTATTGCAAAAGTCAGTTAACCTTTTAAACATACATTTTTCAAAAATTTTAGATAATATGGGTATTAGAGTTATAGGTCGGTAGTTGTTGATGTCACATTTATCTCCCTTCTTGAATAAGGGCTTTATTAAAGACAGTTTTAATTTTTCAGGAAAGGTGCCTTGTGAAAATGACATGTTTATTAAATGCGTCAGAATACTAGTCAGTTCGTTGCAGCAGGCTTTGACGATTTTTGTATTAATCTCATCATAGCCCTCCGACCTAGTGTTGGACAGAGACATTATTTCCTGTCTTACCTCGTTATCCTCCATTGGTCTAAGAAACATAGAGTTGACGCACGTACTTTTGAACCTGTTTCGATTTGTGCTTTTTTCCCCTTGTGCATGCGTTAAGTTAACATAATTGTTATTGAATATAGTAGCCATTTGTACAGGATCTGTAGTTATTGTATCATTAAATTTAATACATTCTATGTTGTCTTTATGAGTGTTACTGTTTATTTCGGTTTTAATGACATTCCATGTGGCTCTACATTTGTTATCATGATTATGAATATATTTTATATTTGCACTTTTTTTTGAATTATAAATACATTTATTTAGCAGACTAGAGTAGTTTTTATATTTATTTTTATTAATTAAATTTTTATTTTTATAATATCTATACCGTAGCTTCCGTTTAGTTTTGCAACTTTGTCTCAAACCTTTACTTATCCACTTTTGTTTGTTTTCATTATTACTGTTGATTTTAACTCTTACTTTAGGAAAACAGAGGCCATACAACAGACACAGTAGCTCATGAAAATCATTGAATGCACAGTCAGTGTCAGTTTTGAGATAAGAATCTGACCAAGATAGATTTTCCAGACATTCCTTAAATTTCCGGATGTTGTCTACGTTATAGTCTCTTTTATAAATATAGTATATTGTTGATGTTTGTGGTTTCTTTTTGATTGGAAAGCTTAACATTTGTGCTGTGTCGTGATCAGACAGATACAGGGGTAGTACAGTGGCAGTTGCGTTGGTAATGTTGCTTAAAATATGGTCAATACAAGTCAGTTTGCGAGTAGGTACATTGATGTGGATTTGTAGATTATGATTGTTAGATAAATCTTGCAATCCATTTGTGATGTTACCTTTTTTAAGAGTATTTATGTTTAAATCACCGGCCACAACTATATTTATTTTAGATTTGTATTTATTTGACAAATCGTGTAAAAGATTGTTTAATTTTGTCAAAAACAGATTGGGATCAGATTGTGGTGTTCTATAAACACATATTACTATTAATTTATTATTTATAATCTCTATGCCACAAGCTTCAAAAGTATTTTGAGTTGCATGGTTTTTCACAAATGATAGCTCTTTATAAAGTAAACCTATTTTCACTAATATGCATGTGCCACCTCTTTGTTTCTCTCTACAGTAGTTAGTAGCCAACTGATAGTTGCAGATTTTCACATAATTTTCGTACCCTTTTTTTACAAAGGTTTCAGATAGACATATAACATCAGGATCATTACTCGCTTCTTTTAATTCCTGAATAGTCATTTCTAGTAGTTCTTGTTTAGATAATAAACTCGCTATATTTTGATGGAGTATTCTAAATTGGTGTGTTTTGTTAGTTTGAGATACGAAAAAAAGAGTCACGCTTGTTTAACACAGGAAAGTAATAAGGTATAGTCCCTATTTGACCTTTTGGGTTGTGTTGCAGAACTTGCAGAGAGGAACTATGTTTGTGGGGCGTTGTATCCTCAATACGACCAAAGTAGTAAGGAATTGTCCCTTTTTTGGGTTTATCTGTAGGAACGTTTAATTTGGAACTTGATTTGTTACTCGCTATCAGTTTCCGTATTTCGCTCGGATTTAAATACTTATTACTATAATCACAACAATCTATAACATGATTTATCGACTTACAAACATCGGAAAGATTTGCGGATGTTTGATTTACGAAGTGACAATTTTTATAACTATTACAAACATTTTTTATAGAGTAGTTTAACTTACGGACATTGAGGTACATGTTATTGATGACATTTAACACAATTATAGTGTTATTTATAAATGTATTACCTATCCTGTTATATCGTTTCTGTATTATTTTATCATCTGTGTTATTTGTGGACGCAGGTACTTAATGTTTCGTATATTGTACATAGTATATTTAGGGTATGTAGATATTTAAGTCATAAGTCAGTCAAATTATTTATTTTAATTAAACCATTAAAAATCACTTTTGAATATCATTTATCACGACAAAAAAAAATTAGTTTAGTTGTCTCTTCCAGAAGGTAGTTTTGTATGGAGAAGAATGGGCAAGAATATCTTATAAAATGATTATAAAAAATTCTGGGGTTGAGTTGAGAAACCCAGTTTTAGGTATTGATGTTTTCGGATTTTTTCCATTAGCAATTTGTCAGAAGCTGTAGGAGTTTGGAAGTTGGAGGTGTGAGAATTCGTGCTTCGGAAAGCACGTAAAACCTTTGATCCTGAACCTGATCTCCCCCCGGTTGTGTCTGATTGCAAGCCCATCAGACTACAACAGTGAGGGAAGATGAAGTGGGGGTGTGTTTGCACACACACTTGTAACTATAAGGCTCCTAGCACACGGCGTATTTTAAACGCGCAGACGACTCGCGTTTCATAAACGTGCGTTTTCGGCGCCGTAAATGCTGATTGTTGCGTTTGTTTTGATGATGGTTTGCGTTTGTATTGATGATGCTGTAACTTCGCTCATACGCACAGTATACGGATTTCACGATCGCCCCGTGTGCTTAGGTTACAAGGTTGCGTTCAAATCTCGTTTGAAGTACGTATACGCGCGTCATCTGCGAGTCGTCTGCGAGTTTAAAATACGCCGTGTGCTAGGGGCCTAATATCTTGGCTAGTCTCCATTGAGACCGACATTTAGTCTAGAAAAATATTATTATTATTCCTTTTTATCATCCTGATACTCGTAATTTAATGTCAAAGCAGATAATAAACAATAGAATTCATGAAAAATCATCGAAGTATTCCTGTTTGAACACAATCAATATTTTATCGTGATGCTCATTTCATAAAATTGATTGTTGACAATTCGGGGATATTACAACAAAGTTACGATTACCAAAGAAAAAAAAAGTAAGTAGGTACTAGGGTGTCAGAAAATCAAGGGTACCTATTCAAACAATAAAAAGCTTTTTTACAAAAAAAGATAACCGCCTTCAAAAACTACAAAATAAAAATAACTTTAGTTTTGGAAGTCGGCGGCTTTGGTTTTGTTTTTTGTTATGTACTTAGGTAAGTATTGCCACCGACTTCCAAAACTAAAGTGAAGTGTTGAAATCCTTACAAAAAGCCCTTTCAAACAATACCTCACACGATATATTTAATTTTGGAAACTGGTAGGAGGGGGGTTGACGTACCCCCCCCCCCCTTTCCTTCAGTCAGTCATCGACTACACGTACAAAGCAATTTCACTTGTTACGATATTGCTGCTGCTTGATTCTGTGAGGAGTTCTATTCCATATCTCCGAAGTTCATCATCAGATATTGAAATGGTGACAATGGGACCACACAGGAAGTACCAGCTTTCAAATAAAAAAAGAATCATAAAAATCGGTTCACCCAGTCGCAAGTTAGGAGCTAACAAACATAAAAAAAATACAGTCGAATTGATAACCTCCTCCTTTTTTTGAAGTCGATTAAAAATGACTTCACTCATTATTATCTACAAGCAAAGTACAAACTGAATTGTTCGGCAAATTCGCGAAAGCTAGTTAATAATAATTTCTTAGTTTTTATTGCATCAATGCATAGGTGCTCCAACGGGAATTCTTCAAATCATCATGGAGTTAGAATGCATCCATACACTCCCAACTTACCCCACACACCTTTTGCCGTTCCCCCCTAAGGGCAGCTACTGGTATATGACTTTATCACGCCGCAGCCGCACGGGGCACGGCAGTAACCTACAATTTACCTATCTTATAACTTGCCAACGGATTTTATAGGCGTGATTAAATATTCTGATGTTTGCAGGCTTAGGTTTAAATTGTCCAGATATGGAGTCAGGGACGTGGTTTATAGGAATAGCTGGACTTTTAGTCGTATATGTAAGATAGCTAATGAATTAGATTTAATACCTACTGCCAAAATAATCTTAAAAGTTTTTATTTCTCCCATTTTTCAAAGTAATTGTAATGATATTAAATACATCGCGCTGATTTATTTTAAATCTATTCTAAGTATAAGTTTGTTACATCGATTCCCAGGTCGGTCGTTTTTCCATCAGGAATGTCTCAGTAGCAGCCTCGGAGTCTGGATTTGTGCTTGGTTGATGGCAATAGGCTCGTCCCCTATTTCATGGAACTTAAACATTTAACTGGCGGAATGTGGGTGTACTATGGGTACCTTACCTCTGCCTAACTCTTCGGGGATTGCGGGCATGATGTTATGTTTTGTCTTAATTATATCACACTGACAAGTAACACCCACTGCAAGCGCATCTTCCGCAAACAACGCTTCACTGAAAAAACAGCTGACACACGTTTTTTCCTGTCAATATTAGCATAACATTCATAAGTAGGTGCTACGGTAGTCAAAACTTCCACACATCACTCGATTATCTAAAATCGATTTACATAACCGATTCTCGATTAACCAAGACGTTACCGATTGTTGTGTAATCGGTAAACTAATCGATTCGCACGTGTTATATGAACGGAAATCCGTTATGGGAAAGTGCAATTGAACTTGTTTAAATGAATCTACATTATGGAGGATTTGCGATAATTGGAGAAATTTCAACACTGATATCTACTTTCCTCTGAGGTGTAAAATAATATTTATGATGATTAAAGAGAACAATAATTTGTCTGTCGTTGTTTTAATTTATGTATTGTACAGTAGCGATCATAAGTGGAGTAGCAATCTACAAAGCAAATCGATTGACACTTTGGTTAAACTTACGACCTTTCGACGTCGTGTGCGAATTTTGAGGTGTACGTAGATACTGTGTTATTACGTTCAAAAGTGCCTTATAATGGCCTAATTAAATAAAAGATTTGACTTTGACTTTAACTTTGAGTACATCACTTATACACACAGATGTAGGTATGGCCTGTACCCCGTGTTCACAGCAATTCAAACCTTAGCAAGTTAGCATGCTACTGCACTTATGACCGCTACTTACTGTACTTAAAAGAGACGAATTATTTGTCTTTATCCTATCCTACTATCCTATTCTGTTCTACTTTCTACAACTATAATAAAACCGAAAATTTGGATGGATGTTTGTTGTTCAATCACGCCAGAACGGCAGAACGCTTCTGGATGATAGATTATAGTCTGATATAGCACATAGCTTCGGAGTCTGGAATAATTGTGCCCGGTTGATAGCAATAGGCTTGCCCCCTATTACATGGGACTTAAACATAACTGGCGAAATGTGGGTTAACTAATAGGTACATCTGCCTAACCCTTCAGGGATTACAGGCGTGATGTTATTTGTACTAATTTACTTCGGTTGATTGAATGTCTGTCAACTAAGTACCAGGTTTTAGTCTTGAATCTCACTTTTAATATTTATAAATTACTCGTCACATTGAGACCGGGATGGACTTCTAAACAACTTAACCATTTATAATGAAATATGGCTTACCGTATGTAATTTGGTCAAACTTAAAAGATAGGATAGTTTTTTATCTCGATTATAGACCTCAATATCTTTACCTTCAAGCCATAGCAACGTGTGGGCGAGTCAGCTAGTAAAGCTATATTTACTTACCATTTCAAATACAAAATCAGAGTAAGCAATACAACTAGATTAATTCACTCCTAACTACAAGAAAATAACACAAAACTACTCCAAACATTATTACATTTTCCAACGTTTTAATCCGTTGCGGAGACAGCACGCCTGCCAACGAAATAGCATCAATTTACACCGACCATCATAACCAGATCCCTGATCACACTCATTCTATTCACAACTAAAGATCTTGAACTGACTCCTCGCGACAGTTATTAGAAATCTTATTTTCCGCAGGCGATTTCAATAATACGTTGATGTTACTAGCTACACTATGTTTTACGATGAAAGTGGGGCAAGCAGAATGCTAGTTATAAATTTTCATGTGGATTTCCTTTTGAAGCAGAAATGAAAGACGGCGGGAATTGGATCGCGTATTTAGAGCGACAGTGGAATGTTTGAGGAAAGCTGTCCGATCGTTTTTAAAAGAGTTATTTGTTTTTACAAATAAAAAATATTGGTCGTAGTGTTTTGAAATGCAATTACTTATCTCACTTGCGTACAAGCATCGAGGTCTGTGGACATAGGTCGTTGTCGTAAAAGTATTCGATCCGAGTTTAATTTTATTATGAAGCACCAAATACTGTCGTTATAACGGGTGCAAAAATTCACCTAACGCGACGGGAAGATCATGTAACTTTCGGCTTTCGTCTAACATAGCCGAAAGTTACATGATCTTCCCGTCATTGGGATCTTTTTGTTTGTTCTAGAGTCTAGACCATATCTGGGAACGTTCTGGTTACGGAGATCTAATCTATACATATAATAAAACAGTAAAAAAACTGTATCTGTACATTGAATATATTAAAAAAAAAAAAATTGAGGTGGGTTTAGAAACAGTAATAGAGCACGAAACTAAAAAAAAAATTCTGTCTGTTTGTCTGTTTGTCTGTTTGTCTGTTTGTCTTTTTGTCTGTTTGTTTGTACACGCTAATCTTCGGAACTACTTGACGGATTTGAATGATTTTTTGTTGTTGTATAGGTATTAAGTCTGGGCAACATATAGGCTATAATTTATCTTAGAAACTTGAACACCTGATGCAGAACCGCAACAGACCAGCTAAACTATAAGAGATACAAAAATGGTACCATAGCAAAAATTGTTTCACGTGATGAGCATTTTCTGCTAAGAGAATAAATTTGAAGATCTGGAACAGCTGATGTGGAACTCCAAGAGCCCAGCTACACTATAACATATATAGGAATGACGTCTTAGCAAGAGTTGTTCAGCCTGATGAGCACTCTCTGTTGTCGTATAAAATTTGAAGATCTGGAACAGCTGATGTGGAACTCCAAGAGCCCAGCTACACTATAACAAATATAGGAATGACGTCTTAGCAAGAGTTGTTCAGCCTGATGAGCACTCTCTGTTGTCGTATAAAATTTGAAGATCTGGAACAGCTGATGTGGAACTCCAAGAGCCTAGCTACACTATAACATATACACTATGTAACAAAAACCCTGTCAGATCAGTGTTGCCGTTGATCAGTTTTTATGTTTTATTTTAATTTAATTACTTCTTCTTTCTTCTTTTTTTTTTTCACTGGGGAAAAATAATAATCTCAAATCCATTAAATGGTTACGTATATGTGTACGCAGCACGATGCCGAATAATACCCTTAAGGATCGGACAGGGTTTTTGTTACATGCTGTATAGGAATGACGTCTTAGCCAGAGTTGTTCAGCCTGATGATCACTCTCTGTTGACGTATAAAGACTGTAGATCTGGAACACCTGTTGTGGAACTCCAAGAGCCCAGCTACACTATAATACGAGTATATACAGGAATGACGTCTTAGCAAAAGTTGTTCACCCTGATGAGCACTCTCTGTTGACGTCTAACAATTGAAGATCTGGCACACACGTTGTGAAATTCCAAGCGCCCAGCTACACTATAACATAATATAGAAATGACGTCTTAGCAACAGTTGTTCAGCCTGATGAGCACTCTCTGTTGACGTTTAAAAATCAAAGATCTAGAACGACTCCAATGGTCTCGCTCATCCCGTTGTTTTCCCGTCCCCGGGCCTTAGAATTCTACATCAGACGATCTTCGATTTTGACGACCCCGTTGTCGCTGGCATAAGCAATAGGATCCGCGTACGAAGTCGCGGGCAGAAGCTAGTATATAATAATATTATAAAATGGAAAGATTTGATTGTTTGTTTGTTTGCATTGAATAGGCTCCGAAACTACTGAACAGATTTTAAAAATTCTTTCACTGTTGGAAAGCTACACTATCCCCGGGTGACATAGACTATATTATATTTTCAAAAAAATTAGGGATCCGTAAGGAAAATCAAGCGAACGAAGTCGCGGGGGGAGATATAAAAACCGTTTTTCACCAAACATTTTTACGTTCTCTATCGGAATCTTACGGAATCTATTTTAGCCACTGCTAATAATCAATAGTTAGCCATCATAATTATATTTTTTTAAATATTTTTTTAAATTTTTAGGTTTTTTTTTAACTTTTTTTATGAAAACTAAGAAAAATAAACACAGATAAAACTGCGTTTATGCGTTATGCTTTTTTCGTGTTCATCTATAAAACTGTACCTAATAATAATTTAATAGAAATAATAATGAAAGTATTTTAATAAGAAAATGTTTGTTTGTTACAGTGAACTCACATTGCTGGAGGGCATGGCGAACTGCGGAGGCTGGAGCGAGGAGCCCGTCTCTAAGGTATGTACACATTTGCAAAATAAAATTATATCTACTTGTAAGGGTCAGTTCACACCGAGACGCGACGCGACGCGACGCAACGTGAAGATACTTGAAGAGGCCAGTGACTTCGCGCTGCGCCGCGCTGCGCCGCTCGCCGCCGCGAGACGCATCGCAACGTCGCCGCTCTTGCACGTCATTCTGTGCGCGCGTACCGGCGATTCACCGCTGCGTCGCGATGCGTCGCTCTACGCCTCGTGACGCCTCGCGGCGTAGAGCGACGCAACGCGACGTAGTGCTGCGTGGTTAGGTTAGGTTAGGTTAGGTTAGCTGGGCTGTTTCCGCACTTAGCCTCTTTATTGGGCCATTGTACGTATAAAAAATCGAATCCTCATAAATCACTCCAACCATCCCAGGTCCTCCCAGAATGCCAGCAGACTTTTCAGGCTGCTGCAGGTTTCGGGGAGCGATGCCGGCGATTTCAGAGTTCGTGCCCGTTGATCCGCCACGCTTCTGCACTCCAATAGCACGTCCTGTGGTGTTTCTTCCGCCTCCATGCAACCTCTGCACAGAGGGCTGTCTGTCACACCTATGGTGAATAGGTGTTTGTTTAGGGGACAGTGGCCGGTTATGATGCCTATGATCTTACGGATTTTGTCCCGTTCCAGTCTGATAAGGCTGCGGGCAAGTCTTTTTGATGCTTCCGGAACTGCATTCTTTGTTTGCCTGCAGGTTACACTATTTCTCCATTCCGTATGGTGTGTTTCCTCGGTTTTCTGACGCAGCCATGATTTTATTTGGGCTTGTGGTATAGGTAGCAGCGGTTCCGGACCGTAGACTATTGTCTTGGCGCCTTTTTTTGCCAGTTCATCTGCTGCGTCATTACCCAGTGAGTTACTGTGCCCTTTTATCCATTGCAGGGTTACTTTGTTTCTGATTGCAATGTGTTGGAGTGTGTTATGGCACTCCAAGACGAGGGCAGAAGTTACCGTGTTGTTTTGTAGCGCTTGAAGCACCGATGCACTGTCTGAGATGATTTTGATGTTGAGATCTCTGACGTCTCTGGCTGCAACTGCTTGAGCTGCTCTGGTGATGCCAATGCATTCTGCTTGGAAGATTGTGTTTAGTTTGTCTAACGTTGTTGAAATATTGATGTTTAGGTCATTCGAGAAGACACCAGCTCCAGTACCAAAACTGGTTTTGGATCCGTCTGTGTATATCCTAACTTCATTGGTGCCAGAGAAATCTTCAGCTTCCGCTATGAGTTGGATATCGTATCTTCGGTCGAAGATGTGGTGACACGAAGTTCTGTCCATGGGTGCCTCCAGGAGTGGTATTTCCTTTAGAACCTCTTGCAGAACTTTGGAGTGTGTTGTATCTGCGTTTGATTTCCACAGTCCGTGCGACCTTAATCTTAAAGCAGCTAACTTAGCCTCTTCCTGTATGATAAGGTCCAGAGGTCTCAAGTTTAAGAGATACTCTAAAGCGGCTGACGGAGTGGTTTTCATACAACCAGTGGCTGCTACGCTCGCTAGGCGTTGCAGACTTTGGAGTTTTGTTTTTACTGTGGACAGTTGTGTTCTGGGCCACCACACAACTGATCCATAGGTTAGAGAGGGTCTGATAACTGATGTGTACAGCCAAAGGGTTATCTTTGGATTGAGAGCCCATTTTTTGCCAACGAGTCTTCTGCACTGACCAAAAACTATACAGGCCTTCTTTGTTTTTGCGTCGATGTGACTCGCCCAGTTCAATTTATTATCAAGTATGACGCCCAGATACTTCACTTGTGTTGAAAGGGAGAGTTTGATGTTAAATAATTTTGGTAACTGTAGTTCTGGTAACTTCCTTTTGTTGGTGAAAAGGATGAGTTCTGTCTTTTTCGGATTTACTGACAACTGTTGTTCGTCACACCATTCTTCTACAATCTGAAGGGCCGAACGCATTACTTTACATAGCACGTTTTCTGCATTCCCGTCCAGTATTGTTAGGTCGTCTGCATAACCAATAGTGGTGTAGATTTCGTTTAGTCGTCTTAGAAGGCTATCTACTACTATGTTCCATAATAGAGGTGATAGGACCCCCCCTTGTGGGCATCCTCTTACTACTTCCGCTCTTGTCGTAGTGTTCATCTCTATCTGAACCGCCCTCTTGCTTACTAGTTCAGTGATCCAGTTTCTCACAACTGGTTCTACTTTAAATTTTTTGAGGGCGTGGTTGATGCTGTTGTGCATAGTTTTATCAAAAGCTCCTTCTATGTCTATGAAGGCTGCGAGTGTTGATGTTTTGTTTGTGATAGCCGACTCTATTTTATGCACTACTGCGTGTAGAGCCGATTCTGTTGATCTGCCCTTTCTGTAGGCATGCTGTTGAGGGTGTAGCGGTTTAGTTTTTAGTGCTCCATCCCTGAGGTGTCTGTCTACTAGTCTTTCCAACGTTTTCAGAAGAAATGATGTAAGACTAATGGGCCTGAAGGATTTGGCGTGGGTGTAGTCTTCTTTACCTGGTTTAGGTAGAAAGATTACCTTTGCTTCCCTCCATGCTTTGGGTATATATTTAAAAGCTAGGCAGGCCCTGTAGATTGGTATCAAAAGTTTGATTACTTGATGGGAGTGCCACTGTAGTAGTGCTGGAAATATGCCATCCAGCCCTGGGGATTTGAACGGGTTGAAGCTTTTTAGGGCCCATCCGATCCTGTCCGCGGTTACTATATTTTCAGCAGTTTCCCATTCTTGGGTTGTTGGTGTGTTGTAGTGCCCGTCAGTCCATCTCTGGTCTGGCGCTACTTGACAGCCGGGAAAGTGTGTTCCCAGTAGTACTGCACTGGTTTCATCGTCTGAGACTGTGTAAGTGCCGTCTTCCTTTTTGAGGGACCCCAGTAGGTTGAGGTCACCTTTTGCCAGGATTTTCCTTAGTTTTGCGGCTTGGTTAGTGGAGTTTATGCTGCTACAGAAGTTGTGCCAGGCTTCCGCTCTGCGGAATCTGATTCTTTTCTTGTAGTGTTTTTGTGCTGTTTTGTATTTGTCCCAGTCCTCAACAGTCCTGGAATTTTTTGCTCGGTTAAAAAGTTTCCTTAGTCCCTTCCGCAGTCGTTCGAGTTCTGGTCCCCACCATGAACTTTTTTCCAGACGTTTAGGAGTTACAAGAGGACATGCCAGTTCGTAACTGTTTAGAAGTGTTACGGTTAGGAGTTTTAAGTTTGATTCGATGTTATCTGTGCTAAGTGTTGCATCAGTCCATCGTGCGTCACCTAGTGCTTTGGTTAGTGAGTTTATGTACCTTGTTAAATCTGTTTTGCGGGGATTACGATATGGAACAGGGTCTGTTGGCTTATATTGTATCTGGAAACACACGCGGCGATGGTCAGCAAAGGATGGCTCGTTTGAAACATGCCATTCCCCGATGAGGTTGGCCGCCGCGTGGGTTGCCAGTGTGATGTCAATTATAGTTTGGTACCTGGAACTTACGAAGGTCGGTTCTGTGCCTTTGTTTATGATGTTCAGGTTTGTTTGAAATAAGTATTCAGTTAGTGACTCACCCCTTTTGTTTGTATCCTTACTTCCCCACAGCGGGTGATGCGCGTTACAGTCTGCGGAGATGATCAGTTCCCAGTTGTGTGTCTCGCAGTGTTGCACCAGGTCGGCTAGTTCTTTGGGAGGAACTTCACCTTCACTCGGCATGTACACTGAGGCTAGAACTAGGCTGGTTTTATCGTCCTTGAGTATTTTCACTGCAGTGAGGTCTCTAGAACAGAATTGGTTAAGCGTTGTGGTTGGAATGGTGTTCGGCATGAAAATACATGTCCTTGGTTTCTCAATAGTGGTGTTCAGAATTAACTTACCACCGATGTTAGTCAGACCGCAAATTCTATTGTTTCTGATCCAGGGTTCCTGGATCAGGGCGACCGTCTTAGTGTTCGCCTCCAGCACTCTGCGTAAGGTCGCCGCCGCTATTTGCTTGTGCTGGAGGTTTGTTTGGATTACTTGAATATTGGGGGAATTACGGGCTACGCAGGACGTCATCTTCGTCGCTGGTAACTCCCTCAATATTCGGTGGTGAGTAAGGCTCCGATCCTCTCGGGTCCGGTTGGGGAGCCAGGCCGGACTGCTCGGGGGCGGGTGCTGTGCAGCACCTGTTGTCCTGCGGCAGGCGTCGGTTCTTCCGATGCATGGAAGCGGATGTACCCGCTTCCAGACATATGGGCCACACGACGGTCGCGATCGAGTATGGTCTGCCTCTGGTCCTCGGGGATTCCCAGGAGTAGATGGACCACCTTTTCCTTGGACCCGGGTTCTTGTTTGTTGTCATCCACCGTCATATTGTAGCATTGCCAGGATTCCACTTTGTACCAGGGATTCTGGGCACAAAGGACTCTCTGCAGCATGGTGGATTCGGTTATTCGAGTATGAAGGAGGAGCCCCGCCTTGATCCTCTTCTTCAGTTCTGACTGTTTCACAACAGCCAGGGTGGTGTCTGGGATTGGTGAGGGAATGGATTTAACCGCTCCCTCCAACCAGCGTAGTGCGTGCGCATCCTCACACCACATCGCCAGGACGCCGTCCAGAAGGAACGGACGCCCGCGGAAAGATGGAGCTTGCGCACTCGGAGACGGTGGAGACAGAACAGCTTGCAGGATGCTATCATCGATAGTCTCCCGAAGCTGTTCTGCCTGGGCCGGCGTAAGGTCCCTCGGCGGGACAGTGATGACTGCTACCTTCAGGTGCGACAGGGTCGCATCTGCGTAGCTCACCTCCCGCTTCGGTTTCGCGTCAGTTTTCGCGCGTTTGGTATTCCCCCTGGGAGACTGGGTCTCGTCTAGACGAGAGCGCTTCGAAGAAGCGCGCCCTTTCGGGCCAGTCCCGGTTCCAGGCTGCTCCTTTTCAGGGCAGGTGGATCCATTCGCAGCGGTCCGCTGGCTGCGATTACCCCGCGGCTTCCGTCTCTGTTTCGGCTGGTGGGCAGGGGGAGGAGGCGGCGGTGGTGGTGGTGGTGGTGGTGGTGGGGATTTGGGATGCGTGGACAGTGCCGTCATCGCCGCGGCCGTCTCCATGGAGGCCAGCGGCTCTGGCTCGCGCTGCGTTTCCGCTGCTGCGGTGTCTGTCACGTCCGACTTGGTGGCTTTTGTTTTGGCCTGAAGTGCTTCCCTTCTCGCGCGCCGGTTAGGGCGACTGCGTTCCGGTTTGCCCTTCGGCCCAGAGGTGGGTCTCGCAGCTAGTTCCCTTTTGCAAGGGCGCTTGCGAGCGACTACCGTCCACTGTGAGACAGTGTCCGTGTTGGTTGTGGATGGGATGGCCTCCACAAGGCCAGAAAGGTCCAGGCTGGAGCCTGGTTCAGAAAAAGGTTAAGGCACAACTTGTCCCCCCCAGAATACGAGGGACAGACAGAGCTAGGCTCCGTGAGGGATTCTCCACTACCGGCGGTAGTGGTACCCTCCTGGGGTAAAGTTTGTTTGAATTGTGCTGCCATGGGGTTTTTAGGGCTGAGGATTTGAATGCCACACACTACTTGCCCTACGTAGGTGTGGTGCAACTTTTTGGGGGGATTTAGTGCCTCAAGGCTATGCGGGCCTAGGTGTGGTTTTGTGCCGCCACGGTTCGGCTGGGTGGTTTAGGGAAAGAAGGGATGGGAAAGAAGGGATGGGAAAGAAGGGATGGGAAAGAAGGGATGGGATTGAGGGGGGAAAAAGGGACGGGAAATTAAGGAGAAAAGGGGGTGGGGTTAGGTAGGAAGGAATGGGATTGTTGAGAAGGGAATGGGATTGGGGAGAAAGCGATGGGATTAAGGAGAAAAGGATGGGATTAGGGGGCGGGGTGGGGGGGGACGGCCAGAGGTTTCTGTTATACCAATTGCATAGGGCACTTGGCAAATAACGGGCGGCAACCTCTTGAAGGATAGTCCACTGGCCTTGTTTTAGGGGATCCTCACGACCTGCGCTACCCCCTAGAACCGTTTGCCAAACTCAGCATCGGACAGATACTGAGAGTAGAGAGACTGGCATTCAAAAGTGTTGAGATGTTTGAATGTCATTCCCTCCGCCCAGTGCTGCGTGGTGTAACGTATTCTAAATTCTCACAATGAAATGTGTATCTTTTCGTGTAGAAAATAAAGTTATATTTTGAGTCGCTCTTTTAAAGTGTGCACGCAGCGTCGCGTCTTGGTGTGAGCTGACGCTAACTGTACCACTGTAGGGCAAACAAGAAAACTGATAGGAAAGGAAGAGAAAAATAAATGTATCAGCCTGTATATGAGGTACTAAGGCAAAGATCTTTTTCAATTAAAAACTTGAGAGGTGTCAAGGGACACCCGGACGGAACGAAGTTATATGAGAGAGAGAGACAGACAGAGAAACACGCGCACGCCGCACGGAGTGTCGTTACAACTTTTGGTCTTAATTTTTTCCGTCTAGCCCCCTTTCGCAACGCGCGATAAGGAACTTCGTTCCAAAAAGAACCAGCCAAGTGCGAGTCGGTCTTGCGCACTAAGAGTTCCGTACCATTATCTATGAACATTTCGCCAGTTATGTTTAAGTCCCATGTAATATGGGGCGAGCTTATTGCCATCAATCGAAAGTCCTGATAGTAAAACCCAATCACACTTTTTCCGACCTGGGAATCGAACCCAAGACCTCAGCAATCGCGCTTTGCGACCACTAGACCAACGAGGCAGTTCTAAAAAAATCATTCTTGTACAAGAATAATTGACCGCAACATAATAACTTTAAGCTGTTGAAGCATTGTCTGATTTTTTTGTTTATTTTCTAATGTTATATGCAGGCCCCTCTCTTCCACTGGGCACTCTGGGCAAGTGCCCAGGGCCCCACGACCGTCTGGGGCCCCGGCCTGTCCCCAAAAAAATCATTCCTTGCAGTTTGTTCAGTGACAAAACATTTGAATTGCAGTGCGATTTACAATAATTTTCTTGCTCCAAGCTTAAGAAATTAGTACTATGTCTCTTTTATTCTTCTTCTTTATCGTGTGGGCAGTAAGGTCTTACGACCCCACACACCCTAGTGTCAGAGTTTCTAAACCACCTCAAGGGCCTCTGACATGGTTTGAGTGGGACAGTAATAGGCTGGTATAAGTCCAGGTTTCCTCACGATGTTTTCCTTCACCGATGTCAGTGATGTCCAAAATAAACTTAGAAAGTACATATGAATTGAAAAAGTCACAAGACATCAATATAGTCACATAATTGAGATAGAGTCAATTGAACATGAAAAAATTATTTTTTTCAACTATCAGTACACATAAAACACACAGGGGCCCCGAGATCCTTGTGCCCGGGGCCTACAATATGTTAAAGACGGCCCTGGTTATATGTAAAATCTGTCGGGCTTGCCTCTAGGTACGCCACTACTAGCACCTACCGATCAATCAAGTGTTACATATCGCATTCCACTAGACTTAGCTTGTTATTAGAATATAATCTTGTATAAAATAATTTACGACGTGAAATCTATTTAATTACGTTGGATTAAGAAGTTATCTACTAATCTTTTAAACTAGCGCGTGCGTGCACGCAGATTGACGTATAGTTTTACGCTCACTCACACCAGTATAGGATGAAACACAGGTGTCTCTTTGCAACATGTATTTCTATATTTCGATCTCCAGGCGCTCTAAACATTTTTTATAAGTATTTCATTATACCTGTTATATTAAATAGGTATATCATTTATTAGATATTTAATTTATTCGATGGCAATAGGCTCACCCCCTATTACATGGGACTTAAACATAATGGCGAAATGTCGGTGTAATAATGGGTACACCTCTGCCAAACCCTTCGGGGATTACAGGCGTTTTGTGATGTAGTTCGTTCCTTTTCTTTTGAACTTTCGTGAAAATATTCCTGCTATCTCTTTCTAACTTCATCAATCTTTTCTTCCATACAATTACCATCATCTAAAACTTGTAACAATTGTAGTTCACAAACATTAATTTAGTTAGTTTCGACTTGAAAATGAACAAAAACTCATAGAAAACGAGAGCGTGCGACCGACTGGTGATAAATTACCAGTGGCGTATAGGGTAGGTGTGCCTGTTCATGTCCATAGAGATTATCATCAAGTGGATGTAGGCATATAATCCATTTTCGGCACTAGTACCTACCTCCAGGTCTTTTTCTATCCAGAAAAAAATATGTTTTGCAAGATCGCAAAGAGTTAAAGACAAATCCGTGTCCTGATTTGTTCCTTAACAAGGTCCATACCAGCTACAGCTAGCTAATGCCGCACCACTGTTTTAAAAATGATTATTACTTTTTTTTTAAATGTTTCAATTGTGACACTAAACACGAAATTTCAAAAAGCTTTAATCCTACAGGTACATAGATATGAGGCGTCAGCTAAGAACGTATATTACCTATGTCTTTGACTTCCACGGGTTTGAAGTCGAGGGCAAATCAAAATATATAAAAATTATCAAGCTGTAATGACATAGTTTCATTCTCTAAATCTTTCAGACGAAACAAAGATCTTCTGTGTATCCAAAATAACAAAAAAGTTAAAAATAGTTAAAAGAGGTGTTTAAGTCATTTTGTTACTAACATGCTATGGGCTTTTATGTCTGTAAATATAAGATTTTTATTTTTATTATTATGTAAAATCCACCATCAAATGGCAGTTATTACGACACCACACACCATAGGTAAGAGGCATCATAAAAAAAATAAGAACAAGCACGGCACGTATGCATAATGTACACATCCAGTAATTGTGCCTCTCACCCTACATACAGTATACGCAAAAAAGACAGATGTATCACATTACATAAATGATTACGAACAGTTTTTCACAATCAATTCATGAAGAAGGCAATATTTCGTGTGCGTAAAACATAGGTAATTTATGCAGACAGAGGCGTGAACTATTTGTTCTTTAGGCCAATTGGGATGTCAAACAAGCTTTTTGTCCCCGATCATTCGCACACAAATTTCAACCCTCCGTAAGATATGCTTAGAAGTGAAATTTCCAAAAACATATGTTCGTCTCTTTGTGATTTTCTGTACCTAATTAATTAGTGTGTGTTTTTATCTAAATATATAAAAGTGAACTAATGTTCTATAGGAAAATTGCTTAATTAGGATGTCAAACAAGCTTTTTGTCTCCGATCATTCGCACAGAAATTTCAACCCTCCGTAAGTTATGCTTAGAAGTGATATTTCCAAATACATGATTGTCGTTTTCTTTGTGATTTTCTGTAATTAATTAGGCGATTAACCCACGGCACCGTACGCTGCTCCGGCATGCGGTGGCGGTGAAGCGGATTTGGATGCGGTTGTCCGCACGGTGATGCGGTTCAACCGCATGACCGCACGGATCGATTTTGACCAGTTTTAGTTTTAACCAGTTATTTTTTACCGGTTTTGACCAGTTTTCAGGGTGTCCAGGTTGGGGTTTTTTTTTCCCCCAATTTGGGGAAAAATTTTGGGGAACTTTTGGTGAAATTAAAACTGCGAGGAAAATTCTGGGGAACACATTATTTTTTGGCGTAAGTTTGGGGAAAAATGATTTTTGAATGAATTTTTTTAATGCAGTGCGCAAATAGTGACATCCCGGAAGGTGGTGGAATAGAGAACAAACTGCTATGGGGGCGTTCCATTTCTCGCAATACGTAGCAACTGTGAATACACGCTTGGATACTAACTCTTTTCTTGTTATTCCGGTCAAAATAGATATTCAAGAGTACAAAAATTCGCAACAAGCTGAAAATTTGTATGAACGTTGAGAACATCATCATAAACAAATAACATATAACGCCCTTAAAAAAATTCCATTGCATATATTTACCCCCTAAATTTGGGGAGAAAACCCCTAAATTGGGAACCCTGCACGATGATCCGCACGGTGATGCGGCGCCCCGTGTGTGAAGCACCGCACGACCGCGCGGACGTCCGCACGGTGATGCGGTTGTGACGAGAGCACCGCTCGACCGCGCGGTCGTGCGGTGTTCGTGTGCAAGGTTCAAGCGGATTTCATAGAGGCTAGTGCGACGTGAGAACCGCATCACCGCATGCCGGAGCGGTGTACGGTGCCGTGTGTTAATCGCCTTAGTGTGTGTTTTTATCTAAATATACCTATATAAAAGCGAAAGGTGACTCACTTATCACGAAACATCTAAATTCGCTTGACGTATTAAAATGAAATTTGGTAGGGAAGAAGTTTATAGTTTGGATATGTCCGCTAAGAAAAGATTTTTCTTGAGGTTCCAACTTACTCCATGCCAAATTTCATCAAAATCGGTTCAGTGGCTTAGTCGTGAAAACGTAACAGGCAGATAGACAGAGTTACATTCGCATCTATAATATTAGTATGTACCTATACCTATAGAAGGATGAGAAAATTAAAAAATGCACTGTGAATTCACTCATTAAAATACAATAATTACAAAAATACACAAAAAAACATATCATGACATTTATGTAAACAAAAAATAAATATTTTCTACATTGTACGTATCTGTTAAAAAATTAGGAAATAAAATAACGATATCACCGTTACCATAATTATTCTTAAAACAATAGAGCACTCAATTACAAACTTATATTGTACTTTGAAAATCAAATTAACTAGTTATTTTAAACCTTAGTCCACTGACACAAGGTTCAGAAGACGGAAATTCTGACAGAAAATGTAAGTTGGTAATTCTATGTCACCTGCCATTATGTTCGTATGTGCAGATAATGTGAGAATTTTTTTAACTAATTTGTAACTTCCAACTAAAAAGAATTCTAAGAGTGTGTAATTATTTTAATAATAAATTATGTTAAGGAATTAACTGACTTAGTATTTTACATTAATCTTCATTGTTTTCACACGTAGAAGCAACAAAAATAATGTAACCAGGATTTTGTAAAAACCTAATTGAAAACAGTGCCGTGGAGTTTCTTGCTCGTTCTTCTCTATAGAGGCCTACTCTCGTTTTGGAACGAGCAACTAGCTTCAACAACCAAAGTACAAATCCAAGCATTTTTTTTTTTAATATGTAGGTACATAGCAAGGAGGCCGACATTGCGCATTGCAGTTGTAGGTAAATTCATGCCAGACATATTTATCACTCATCTAATCGAAATGACGTAGGTACAGTAACCAAATTATAGATATTTGAAACTAGCAGCTTCCTGCGACTTTGTATGCTTAGTTTTTGTTGTTTCTGCTCCGCTCCGTTCGGTCGTAGTGTGATGTTAAATACCCTATCCTACTATTCCTTACGAATCTGGCTATAATAAACAAAAAGATTTTTTCCAAACCGACTGTTTTAAACAAACAAACAAAATCTCTTCTGCTTTATAATAATACTAGCTTTTGCCCGCGACTTCGTCCGCGCAAATGTCGGTTATCGCGGACGCAGACGAAGTCGAAGTCTAATAAAAAGTAGCCTATGTCTTTCCCCGGGTCTTAACCTATCTCCATGCCAAATTTCATCAAAATCGGTTCAGAGGTTTAGGCGTGAAAGCAGACAGAGTTACTTTCGCATTTATAATATTAGTAAGGATTATTTGAAATTGGAACTATTCACGCTCATCAAGTTTCACAATAAATGTCATTCAATTTTGTATTGACAAATACGATACTACATAATGTTTGTATTGCACACCTAATACGCATCATGTTTGTTCTCTTAAAGTTCAGCTTCAATAATTACGAAACTTTATGAGCGTGGAATATTGTGTTTTGATAGTTGAGATTGGAAATATGATATTTATTGTTTTTATCTGTACAATTATTGTATTGTTTTATTTAATTGGTTCCCATAGATTTTTGCCTAAGTAAAATCTGTCTAGGTACAATACTGTAGATACAAGACTCCTTAGAACTTCAATTAGAATTATAGATAAACTACAATAACATGACGCGCCCCTCGACAATTCAAAATCTTTGAAAGTGTTTGTAAAAGTATTTACGCATGTGTGCGTGCTTAGACGCCTCTCGAAAACAAAAACAAATGAGCTATATAATAACCAGTAAAAGTAATTAGACACAAATTAGTACTAAAACTCCTTTTACACTCTTTTTTGTTAATATTTCGTCTCGTGACTAACTCCCGAAATAAATATATGTAGGTATTTTGTATTTCAATCTTGATCTGCAATCCCTGACTGATGTTAATGGTTTTAATGCAAACTCGACCATTGATTGATTACAAGCAAAGATTAGGATTAAGAGACATCATTAATTTCGTCTGCAAATCTTTTCTTTTCTTTTTTTCTTTTTTTTCAATCTTCATCACTACATAGTATAAAACAAAGTCGCTTCCCTGTCTGTCTGTCTGTCCCTATATATGCTTAGATCTTTAAAACTACGCATCGGATTTTGATGCGGTTTTTTTTAATAGATAGAGTGATTCAAGAGGAAGGTTTATGTATTTACATTGCACCCGTGCGAAGCCGGGGCGGGTCGCTAGTTTTTCATAAGTTAAATATTAAACGACAAACCGTACAGGTTTGCCACTCGTAACACTACCGTACAATTACCGCCCGTTTCCGCTCATACTACCGCCTCTAGGCTAATTATCATCTCGACACTCACTTATTGTTATTGTTTTATTCATAACATGCATACGGAATTTATTAACTTTTTTCCTTTACTGTATGGGCTTAAGTGGTAAGCTGTAGCGGATTATACTAAGTAGAAAGAAAGAAGAAAAGAAAGAAAAACTTTTTATTCACGTGAAAGTGACGCATACACAAAATAATTTATCAACAGCCCATACAAGTTGGTACTTAATCTAAAAAAAACTAATAATACTTAATAATAAAATAAAAAAAAGATTGCGCCACTACCGCGCGAAACGGCCGACGCTCAGCATAATGCCGTGGCGCAGTGGCGGCTGGTGGGTTATCGAACTGGTGGTGCACTTTACTAAAATATTAAAATTAGAAAATGCAACAAAACAAAAATTGACATAATATATATGTTTATTTTTTATACATTAAATCAATGCGACGACATTTTTCTAAAGCGAAATGTTCAATCACCTTTTTATTAAAATCGGGTATTAACACCATACACAGTATAGAATAAAAGTTCTCGAAAAAAATCGAAAAAACAAAAACTAAAAACAATTACGGTAATATAAATGAACAATAATTAACGCGTCACACAAATAGTGAAACTATAGGTAATCTGATAACAAGATGTCAATCATGGCTGCCGTCGCGCCGCCGCCGCCGCCCGTCGCGGCCAATTCGTCAAACATCGGGTGCTCTCGGCAATCCTCGGTTCGCACGTGCGGCGCTCGAGAACCCACTCATTACTCGGTACATTTCTATGAACTATCTTCTGTTTCACGCGTCAGGCGTATTAACTCGTATCTCCTACAAGTTATATTAGCAGTCCTCGTGCACTCGCCGAAGCGCACGAGAATTTGTCTTTACAGGAAAATAAGTCTTAATAGTTTAGTAAAGCGCTCAAACCGTTTCACCATAATTGGAGATTTAATTTTTTATACGTTTTTGTATGTTTAAAAATAACTATTAAAATGGTAATTTAAAAATAAAGATGAAGTAAGTAAATATTTTGTAATTTTTGATTTTTGAATTGGTGGTTCAGCGCACGAGCGCACTCAAGGTACAGCCGCCACTGCCGTGGCGCACACACGATAGCACGAAACCACGGCGTTGGTTTTCAGCGTAGGCCGACGTGTCTCTGTCTCGGAACTATAGGTAAACATCATTCACTGTCATTCACTCATCGTTCCGAGGCACAGAACAAATAAAATTTTGACACGGACGCTGTTCGGCACAGCGCTCTCAAAATATAAGTGTCATTAATTTATGATTGTTCCTTTCTTAAACTGTTTGGTTGGTCTTTTGGATGGAAGTGCGATTGCTAAGCGCGGGCTCCTGGGTTCGGTGTCAACTCGACTTAAACATAAACATAATTTGTAACAAACCATACACTCATCTTGGTTCAGCCGACGCGAATTGTGAAATTCGAAATACCTACGTGAATTATATTTTTCTTACTCCTCCGCTATTTTTTTCTGATTAATTTCGTTGCGGGACCCAAGACAGTTAATCTTTTCTCTGGGACTCGTCGAGCTTCATTGCCTCGGCGCTTTTGATTCTGGCTTTCAGGAGTTGCAATGGGTAGGAACTGTGTGGCGGGCTTGTCCTATAAAAAAAATACCTACGTGAATTTCATCTTGAGTTACCTCGAGTCAAGTTTTTTTTGAGTTGGCACATTACTAAGTTGACCCATCACTAGTTTAGTTTCGAGGGTCGGAAAACTGTTATTGTGTTTTTCCATTTGGATTTTTTCAGTACCGGCACGGACCTTGATAGTCGGTAGGATAACGTCCTTGTGCTTTGCAAAGCCGTTGTCTTACTCCTGATATCTTTCCTGTCGTGACGGATTGGACTGGATTGGACTTGGCAATATAATATCTACATCGTACTTGGTAGGTCTACATTGAGATTGGCTTCCGTGACCAAAGTTTGATAGCCAATCTTCGATCGTGTTTTTAGTTCAGTGCGTTTAACACATATTTATTACTTTATCTTTCAGACAGATCAGAATCATACGCCCTTATGATTAATAATGTCATATTTTCCCTACTCATAAAAAATACGCGTAGATCGTAGATAGTAATCAAAAATAACAATCAGTAGACAGAAACATACAAATTAGATTAATAATCCTGTAATCAATTCAAAATCAGAAGGATCTAGATTTGAATCACGAAGCTATATTTAGATGGAGATAGTGGAACCAGACACAACAATACACTAATATAAAATGTCTGCGCTAAATTGATTAATAAATTAAGACAGTACAAACTGTCTTAATTTATTTAAAATGCTAATAACTGGGCTCAAACTGTCAATGGCAAAATAAATGTTCTCTCTGTACTCCATTCAATACAGCATTAGAAAAATAACGTTACAACGCTTTCGTTATTTCAATATTGGTATATACGTTATTTTACGATACGTTCCTATAAAGCAAAGTAGTCTATTAGCTATTTACGAAAAAAACACTCAAATGCAGTCATTTCAACAATAATAACAGTAAGTTCTACAATAATTATGATGATATCGGGGCTTGGAGTTCATAGACACAGGCCTATAACATAAACTCGTATGGCATTTGTTTAGATAAAGCAATATCTACTTTTTTTTATGCTTTTTTTTTCCAAACTTTTATTTACTGTCACCTTCCCAGTGTCTGTGGCTAATTAGAACATACAAGTTGAATTTGAGCCACTTCCCGATGTTCGATTGAGCTGAAATTTTGTGTAAATGTACAATTTGTATGACAATGTATAATGTCGCTGATCGGAAGATGGAGTCGCAAAGTTTTTTTTTTACATAATGTGTGTAATTTTTAATCGTTTCACTTGAACCATCTATCTCCTATGACTTGTACCACAAGCTAAACAGCTGGACGTAAACGTGGTCCGTTTGTTGAACTCGATTACTTTCTTCAAACAATTAACGAGTATGATGCATTCCTGAATTTACTTACGTAATTAACTTTTTAGTGTTATACTGTTATAATTGTTTGTAAAAAGAAAGATTTATTAAACGTGTTGTTTTTACAGAAATACGCATCTTTATAGATCAACTATAGTTCCTGTCCACGACATCCCATCCTATTTATTTTATTATTGATTTGTGTTGAAAATCACCAGTTTAGTTATCTCCTTGAATTTGACGAAGATGCTATACTGCACTTTGTAGATGACAACGTTCTAGATGTACGCATTTTAATGGAACTGCAGGTTTTAACTATACATATTTATGATAGTGACCGTACCGCTGCTAAACAAATAATGGATAACAAGAGAAAGATACAAGTCATCAAAAAACCGAGTAGTCATCGCTTCCTAATAAAAACGTACATTTCCTTAAAAATCTTAGTTAATTAATTACCCTTTGAATCATAAATTGTAATCTTAATTAATCATCTATTTTACGTAATAGTGATATAACTCAAGTGTAACAGTCTTTACGAATATCTTACGACATGAGAATTCTTGTTAAACATTTGTAGTGATTAGTATAATACGATTATTCTTGTTTCATATTTTGTATAGTGCGAATTTTTTGTTGTTTATGGTGACTATAAAAGCGGTAAAAGAAACCTTTTTCCTGCATTTTCACTTTGAGGAAAAACGCGATGCTCTATTTTTGAAAGCGTCTTTCCATGGTTTTCCCAAAACACCCCCATGTATGTTCTGTGATTTTTTGTAGTTTAGGAGCTAAACGTAATTTTAATAATTTTTGTTAAATTCCCATCGGACTTTAAATTTTTCATAAATAATAAATGCGTAGTGTGTGGTCAATGATGAATTAAAAAATCATCCGTCTAATTATCATAGTGACAAAAACTAAGTTCAAAGGGAACCATTTTGTTTTTTAAAATTCGTTCCACATCCATAGGGGGTGTTCATTAAATACGTACGTTTAGGGGGGGGGGGTGTCTAGCCGAATCTCATGAGGGGATCAGTTTAATTTTAGATAGTTCCTATATACTCAAGTATTTTATTGTTCGGTGTTTTCACTGTGATACTAGACTACCATATTAAAAATAATTAAGCAAATCATTTTTTTATATAAATCAGTTTGAAAAATCTCACATGAGATTAGGGGAGAGGAAGTGGGTCGAAATATCGCCAAAACTACATCACGTAAATAATGGATGTCCCTTTAAGCGTCCAGCAGTGCTATACTGTAAAAATCTCCTATGTGTAACAATGGATTTTATCATGGTGTTCAAATTACACACCATATAATACTTATAAACACAGGTTACATCACCTAACGACTCAATCCACTATCTATAAACACACACCACAATTTTACAACACAATAGTTATTTTGTAGAAAATGTACCATTTTAATAACACGTTAGATCATGGCAACACTTGAAACGGTTACGTTACAAATACGTATAACGTAACTCTAATAATACGTTACATTTGAGAAAGTATTGTAACGTAGATTTTTTTAATTATATAGCACTCGTTTTTACTTACCTGCATGAACGAATTTGATTGTAGAAACGTGTCAGATTGAAGTGCAAAGGGCCTAGCGTGAGCGCACGTACACTAACGTAAAAGTATTCCATTTTCGAATTAGATTTCTTCTTCTTCTAATTTAAATATGTAAAAGCGAAAGGTCCACACTCACTCATCACGAAATATCGAAAACCGCTTCACGTATAAAGATGAAATTTGGTAGGGAGGTAGATTATAGTTAGGAGACGTCCGCTAGGAACGCGGATTAACAAAAATATAAGGGGATGAAACGGGGGGTCGCGGGCAAAAGCTAGTATGAATATACATTTACTTAGCATTTTAGGGCATTGTGGCTATCTTTAGGGGAGGTCCATCAGTGGAGATTGTTCGGGTGATATGATGATGATAGCATTTTGACAAGCACAATAAGTATAAATAAAAGCCTTAAAATTAAATAAATATTACATTATGTATGAAACTAGCATTTCCAATTAAAAAATTTGATCGAATTTACGTTACGATAACTCCGCGCGTTCGTGCTAGGCCTTTTATTTTGTTACTCGTAACTAAATGGTATTGCTGACGTTTTAAAAAAGAATACAACCGAATTGAGAACCGTCTTCTTTTTTGGACTCGGTTAAAAAAAGAACGGGAGGTACTTATATCTGTCGAAATCCAATATTTTTAGACATTGTCGTGTGAACGTAAAGTCGGCCTTTATTTTTTCGTTCGACTCTTTCAATTTATTTATATCAATAAATATAAAACGGTTTATGCTCGGTACGTTTGCGTTTAGAAACGGTGCTATTACGTTTGTAAATTACCATATTTTAGGTCATGTTATCTGAAAATCACCCTCTTTTTTATGTGATTAGAGTTTTGAATTAATTGAAATGTAACAGCACTTTACTTAACATGGTTTCTTATCGGATCTAACCTTAATCAAATTTTTGTCTCGTTTTAATTTGAGAATTTGGTAATTGACAAAATCATTCAATTATTAGGTAGTTCACACAATTATCCAATAATTCCAAGATATAACTTCTCTACTTAGATTATATAATGTCCTTCTCTAATTGATTTTTTTCTTTTAGCCCTGAAAACCCAATTAATTTACAACTAACTATGAAATAAGATTTCGAGTATTTTGCAATCAATCAATACTCAATTGATGCTAGAAACCAAAATCAACGCTATTTTATGCAAATTGCTACAATGACATAACAAGGAATTCTTGACAGCGCGTCTTCACACTATCTAATCATATTCTGGTCAATAAGTAACGAACGCGATGAAATTTTGGCAATAATATAATATATGTATGGGCACTAACATCTAAGCCTGTCTAAATTTTCCTTCAAATAACCTTCAAAAACGCGGTGTGCATAGGCCCTTTATGTCGCATAGTACAACTGGTACAATTATGTCAAACTGATAAGGGTCATCACCACCGCTTCAGTCTAAACGGCACCATGAGAGCTCACAAAATAAAACAGGGCTTGTAATACATTAGAGAGTACATAACAGATAAAACCGTATTCCCACTAATGATAATGATATGGTAGGGCGCCATTGTGAGCGCAAATTAAAACAATTTGTATTACATAAAATAAAAACAGTTCGATGTAATGCAAGCCATTGTTGTGGTTATACTGTTACTGGCTTCACCATGGGAAGTTATATTAACACTATCTTTTGATTATTATCTAGTAGAGGTCGTATGCTTGTACAGTAAGCGGTCATATATGTGCAGTAGCATGCTAGCATGCTCCAACGCACTAGCGGTTAACCGCGTGGGCGGCTAACCGCGCGGTTCCAGTTTAATATGCAACCGCTTATGATTGTACGCACTAAAACGCCACAAAATAGCCGCCCCCGCGGTTAACCGCTAGTGCGTAAGAGCGCTTAGGTTTGAATTTCTGTGAAGACGCGGTAAAAGCCGTACCTACATCTATGTGTATAAGTGATATTGTATTAACACAGTACCTACGAACACCTCAGAATTCGAACACGGCGTCGAAAGGTCGTAAGTTAAAAAATGTCAAACTACTGCTTTGTGAGATTGCTACTGCACTTACGACCGCTACTGTACAGGTAGAAGTTTCCTTAAGGACAGATCCTCAGAGTCGGTAGATGATGGTACAATACGCGGCACAAAAGATGAAACTTGACATGCGTCAGTATCCATAATTTGTGTATCTATTTATGATATAGATGAAGAATGATGACGATCATTGTGGGTGTACTAATGGGTACACCTCTGCCTAATCCTTCGGGGATTACAAGCGTGATGTTGTTGTGAAGAAGTCATATTGATACCAATGTGGTTATTGAACTTATCGAACCATTAACCACTGGGCTATCGCCACACCTAAGAAGTATCCTAAATATTTATTTTCTTTTTCCAGGACAAGCAACGCCCTCCAATCTACAATCCCGAGGACTACGCAACGTCCTTGAAGAAATGGGGCAAGAAGACAGGTGGTGCGAGCCTGTACGACTTGGAGGCAGGACAGGATGCTAACAAATCGAGGACCCTGCCTACCCAGGGTGGCAAGGACTTTAGGTCTGTATCAGAACCGTGAGACATGGTCTTTATGGAGACTGTGTGAAAGTGCTGATTTTATGCTGAACCAAAGTTTTTTGGCTGCATAACTCAAAATTAAAAAAAACAGAATCCTATGAGGTATCTTTTTGTCCCTCTGACACAAAAGGGTTTTTCTCAAAATCTTTGCAAGTTGCAAGGAATTTCGGCACAATGATAAATTGATAGAATAGATAATTATGTTCAATTTTTTTGCTAGTTAGTAATACAGGAATTAAACATATTTGAGATTTTACATGATTTTACATTTAGAGGTATGAGGAGAAAGATGGAAAGTTCCTCATCCTCTATTGAAAAGGAAGTATCCTTGAACCAGATTTTGTGTCGGGTGGGCTACTGCCCGACGGTTGTTGTTGGGATTTTGTATAATAATTATGCTAACGACGCAGAGAACTTTGATATCGCAATGTAGAATACTTCAGTTGTAGTTCACATGTGCTGCAATAGATGTCACTACAGTTGTATTATTTAAAAAACGTTTATAATGTAAAGGAGATAAGACTCATAATTGTATGTATTTTCTTTTTCAGGAACCCATGCTTAGGTGTGGGTGAGGAGATGACACTACGACAGTTCGGTACTCCTAGTGAACTGCTAACCAAGCTCAGAGCGGATCTCCGACTGTCTTTTCCAAGGTAAATATTACCCTTTTAATAATAATTCTGTATGAGGAGAGGCCTTTGGCCTGCAACAGCCAGATAAAAAACAACTATCTAAATGATGAAGATCGAGCGACTTTCGGATCTTAGTCTATAGCAGGGTTTCTTAACCTGTGGTCCATGGACCACTAATCTTCTATCTTCTATCTTCTTCTTCTATATATGTATACACTATTTAACAAAAACCCTGTCAGATCAGTGTTGCCGTTGATCAGTTTTTATGTTTTATTTTAATTTAATTACTTCTTCTTTCTTCTTTTTTTTTTCACTGGGGAAAAATAATAATCTCAAATCCATTAAATGGTTACGTATATGTGTACGCAGTACGATGCCGAAGAATACCCTTAAGGATCGGACAGGGTTTTTGTTACATGCTGTATAAAAATCAATTGCTGTTCGTTAGTCTCGCTAAAACTCGAGAACGGCTGGGCCGATTTAGCTGATTTTGGTTTTGAAATGTTTGTCGTAGTCCAGGGTTTAAACGGTGAGAAAATATGGGGTAGGGGTAGGGTTGGGATAGGGTAGGGTAGAGGTAAGGTAGGGGTAGGGGTAGGGTACGGTAGGGTGGGGGTAGGTATTGGTAGGGTAGGGGTAGTGTAGGGTTTGAGTAGGGTATCGGTAGTGTAGAGGTGGGGGTATCGGTAGGATAGGGGTAGGGGTATCGGTTGGGTAGGGGTAGGATACCACGCGAACGAAGTCGTGGCGGTTCAACTAGTTTGTAATAATTCTAACTCTGACTTTATAATTTGTAATTTATTTTATTTATTTTTTGTAATTTTATTTTTTAGACTGCTTAAGAATATTTTGTTTTGCGTGCCTATTTCCAGGCAGAATGTACCATGGCTCACTCCTATTTACTAACCTATATCATTGCAAATAAATGATTAATTGGATTTGATTAAGGCGTCCGTGTTATGAACACCATAACCACAACCACATAATGTATTAATATAAAATAATGGATTTTAAATAATGTATGACCCGTCAAAACGATCATAATACTTATTATTATTAGAGCAAGCGAAACGCTCGTTCTTACGAGTGTTTCTAAAACTAGAATTCGTAATTGGTTAAAACTAAATGCTGACATGTGCCTTACATTATCAACAACGGCTCCTCAATTTAACATCCTAATCCAGCGTAAGCAGCAGCACACTACACACTAACTACTTAGTAAAGTTTAATCGTAAACAATAAAAGCTGGTAAAAGATATTAAATTTACCGATTTTTAATTTTTGAAATTTAAAAAAATCTGACATTTTGAAAGGGTTCCATAGCTACAAAAAGGTTGAAAACCCCTGGTCTTTAGCCACAGCCTTGGAGATTAATTGCCAAGGCTGATGCTAATAAGCGTAGTTACCAAATTGCTATAATACTTACATTATATTACTAGTACAGCCAACAAAACAGATAGGTATGCAGGGTCGTCAGATTTAGTTGAAGTTTTCTTAGAAAGCGATGGATGTATTAGATTGAAACTTAACTTAATTAATGAACTGTTTATTATCTACATTTTAAAATAAATTACATTTCAAAACGTCCATTGGTTTCTAAGAAAACTTCAACTACACACATCAAAAGTGTCTAGGGATCAACATCCCTAATCAATGTTAGGGATGTTTATCCCTAGACACTTTTGATGTGTATATATCTGACGACCCTGCATACTTATCTGTTTTGTTGACTGTACATATTATTACTCACCTGCCTATTGCAAATTTTACAGATAACAATACCTAATCTATCTCATCATAAAAAAATGGCGATATTTTTACGTTATTCGGCTTCCTCATTGCTAAGTATCGGCTAATTTGAGTAGGTCGAATTTGCGATAGGTCGATGTGAATACCTATCTTATCTAATAAGTAACTAACTACTACAAATTGTTTTATGGTACCTAGATTTTACAAAAATGCTATCAGTTAGCAAGCAGGAACTGCATTATAAGTACTTCCCTATTTTTAATCGGCTAAATTTTATTGCCTTCTACAATATACGAATGGCTTGGCGCTCTTTGGGGGACGCCTACATACAGCAGTGGACGGCCATAGGCTGATGTTGATCATCATCATCTGCCTAGCCTTTTCCCTACTAGTTAAATATTGGGGTCGGCTTCCAGTCTAACCGGATACAGCTGAGTACCCTGTACCAGTATTTTACATGGAGCGACTGCCTATCTGACTTCCACAACCCAGTAACTGGGTAATACGATACCCCTAGGTAAGACTGGTTGTCAGACTTTCAAGCTTCTGACGCCATAGGCTGATGATGAATATACAAATAAGGAATAAATATGAACATGACATAATTATAATTTCGACTGCCTCGTTGGTCTAGTGGTTAGTGACCCTGACTGCAAAGCCGGAGGTAGTGGGTTCGATTCCCACCCAGGACAAACTTTGTGTGATGAGCATAATTGTTGGTTCTGTGTCTGGGTGTCATTTATCTATAATATGTATGTATTTATAAATTATATAAGTATGTATATCAGTTGTCTGGTTACCATAACACAAGCTCTGCTTAGCTTGGGATCAGATGGCCGTGTGTGAGTTGTCCCAAGATATTTATTTATTTATTTATTTATAATAATACATTATTTACATCTACATAATATATACTAATATTATTTTGTTATTCTTTTGTGTAAGGCGTTCATCAACGTAATCTAATCTCCATACTTTTATCACACTATAACTTGTATAAATAAAGATGAACCACTAAACAATATATGCGCCTGCGCATTAAGTGTGGCATTCCACCATTATGCGTATTAACCGGTAGCCAGCACAGCATCTAAAATGACTAGTTTTATGGTTTATTACGTACAATGTTGCAGAATAACTAGCAGCTCAAGGTATAAGATGAAGCGATTTTAAAAGCCAATTCTTTTAATTAAAATCGTTTAAAATCTAGTCGCAATCTCATCTCAGCGAGAATAAAATTATTTTACTACATTTTTTGCCATTGAAAACTAGTCGCCTTTAATTAGAGATATTTATGACAGATTAGATTGCGATTATTCATAAACTTTAATAGAACTGCTCTCCTGATCTACCGAGATCACTATGATTATTCTCGCAAATATTTTTTTTTACATTCGGTGTCTTGTCAACTGAAAGACGTCCATTGCTTGATGTAAGTTACAGCAAGCTACTGCAGTAAGTCGTAGATCCCGTTCGACCTTGTTTAGAGCTGTTAAATACTTAGGTACATACGTTTATCTGTGAAAGAATAACAAACTTTCATCCATCCAGCCTTACAAACTTTCGCGTTTAAATTGAATGCTACCTGCATTCAATTTTTTCAGACAAAATTCTGATGATTTTTATCCCCAATCATTAATCCCCTAAAAATCCTCGAACCCTTAGTACCTACAAAAATCGCTTCTCGCTTCACACTTGCACCTGTTATTAAAGTACTCTTAAAGGGTATTCTAAAAATAGCGTTCGAAAATTAAAGCGTCAAATAAAAACAAAAATAATAATTTTATAGTGAGTCGCAAACTTTTTACGGCTTTGGAACTTCCAAGTCCTTATAGCAATAAAAAGCTATAAAAACTTTTATGAAATTGATATTATTAATTTCATGACTAAAAATAATTTAGCTTCATTTTAATGGCTCGCACCTATCCCGTAAATATTTTTAGTATCCTATAAAATATTAACGTAAAAATAATGGCTGGTATTAAGAATTTTCTTAATTTCCGTTCAGACGCAGATTTGCATCCTCAGCTTTCAGGAGGTTGTCATAAAATATATAAATAATCAAATATAATTACAACACCTGGTCAATAATTAATAAATACTTGTTTTTTTTTCTTACTCGTAGTTCTTTATGTTTCAATTCAATTCAATTCATTTATTTCATCAAATATAAGCTAACAGTTTACACCAAATCGCTTATATTTATGCTAATTACAAATTACATACTTAGGGGCTATCTTAAATTATTTCATCACATTTAAATAAGAGATAAATAGTTGCTCTAGCGGTGGGGCTGTTGTCAGTTCGGGGGGAGCGTCACATAGGCGGGTAGCTGAGGAGTCTATGTTGTCGTCTTAACAACGCCACGCATATACTGGTCACAGTATTTCATACGCAGGGTAGTTCTACTAACTTTTAGGAACGATCGCAATCTATCCGTCAAAAGTGCCTCTAATTTACCTATTTATTTGTCGTTGAGATGAGATTGCAACTTAGATATTTATTATTAATTTATTCAACAACAATTTACATTGTGTCTGAATGTTTTAACACACCAAAAAAATATATAAAAATAATCATTACATCACAATAGATTAATTCATTACATGTCACATAATAACCGTATAAAAAAGAAAAAATGATAAAGAAAAAATGAAAACAAGGTAAAATAGGAATAAACAGAGGCCCCGAACCGTGTAAGCGGAAATTCGTGAAATTTTACCCACTATTAATCCGTAAGCTAAATTTTCTAGAAGAAAATAAACGTAATATTGTTTCTTTCGCGTAAAATCTTTACCCCCTATTTGGGCTTATCCGCAGTTAGGTAGAAGGACCCCCAACAAATTTTGATACAGGACTCGTTTGGGGCAGCTACGCCACTTGCGACTTTATATGTTTTTGTACCATCGATACAAGAGAAATTCCTAGTATTGGGCAAGGTTGCAAAAAAAAGTCTATGGACACACGCAGTGAGTGAAGTACATCTAATAAAAGAAAACAAAGTGCAATGGCAGCGAGTAATTACGTGTCGGTTACGTCTCGCCACCGCGCCGGGTAGCGACAGGCTGCTAAGTGTCGGGCCTTTAGCACGAGCGATAGCGGTTTAACTATTATGTTCTTTCTAAAGAATCAATTAATTTATGGAAGTGCTCATTTTCATGGCCACAGGGCCCTAGTTGAGTGCGTGGAGTAAATGTAAATTTAATTTGTTAGATTTTTAAATGTTGATATAACACATAAGATTCTAATAAACGGGAAAGTAGAGATGGATGTATGTTTGCAGGTTTTTCACTCTTAAACGGCTGAACGGATTCAGCTGTTTGGAACTCACGTGGTTATTGATCTAGCTTAACACATAGAATAATGATTTTATTCCGTTTTCGTATTCTCGTGGGATAATTTAGGCCTATCTTAATTTTAAAGTATACACAGGCGAAAATGCGGTCAGAAGTATAGTATAGTAAAGGTATAGGTACAGGTAGTATAGTAACTTCTCTCTTATTATCCTCCAACCTCTTTATATCCCCTACCGTATGAGAGTTTGTTTTTTTGTTTCTTTTTTGTATGAGTTAATCTCTAAAACTACTTATCCGATTACAAAAAAATCTATAATTTATGGAAAGCTTCACCATTACCGAGTACCAAGTTTTATGATATTCTAGACTTCCACGCGAACAAAGTCGCGGACAGAAGCTAGTTTTAAATATGATGCAGATTACAATTATACATCTTTTACTACTGTTTTCTAATTGTACCTGTCGTAAAATTATCGTAGAATACAAATGATACAATTTACTTTGCTAGGAAGCCAACTTTAATGCTTAGTACTTGTTGAAATTAGTTTCAACGGTAAATTAAACTGTTAGGTACTTGAATTTTTATTACAACATGTTGTAATACAAGATTATTGCAGAATTATTCATCTGTAATCTAGAAATTTCATACTTATACTTGGGCTCATAAGGCATATATTTAATTAATTTATACCAGACTATTATAATCCCACTGCAGGGCAAAGTCCTCTTCCCATACAGAAAAGGCACGAGTATTGATTACCACGCTTGCTCAAGGCGGGTTGGCTATTTCAGACTTGTATTAATAATAAGACTAGGTTTCTTCATCTTATTTTCTTCACCGAAGTCAAGTGATGTCTAAGATAAACTTAGAAAGTACATAGACATAAAAAAGTCACATTGGTTGGTCTGAAACTATCTAATGCGAAAAATTTTGTTTTGATGGAATATATTATTCTAAGCATACGAAATAGACATAATAAAGTTCCAATAAGATATTGAAACTTAAGCTCAGATGACGGATATATCCCACTTATCCGCATCGCTCATTTTATGGCCACACACGTAAAGTTTTTGTACTTCAAATAACTGCGTTGGTTCCCGTGAATCCTTCGGGTAATTGTTACTATATTTTTTCTTTATGTCGTCAAATTATACCCTTGTGTTTATTACTGTGAGCCGTTCTTAGGGGTGTCACCTGTTCTTTTTGCCAGATTATACACTCGATTTTATAAGTCGTGAAATTCATGTTATTTGAATTAGAAAATAAATCATTACCGTCGACGTCTTTATTATTGAAGAGCTAAGACTTAAATGTAATATAAATGTGAAAACATAATATTAATGTCAGAAACAATATTACAGTCAAGTTTACATCGATTTCTATTGCAGTTACGTACTATCAATTTGTTGTGATTTTGATTACATTAATTTATAATAACTGACGAAAAATATACAGAAAATACTCTTAATAAAATATACAGGAAAGTCAAGAAAAATATATAGTACCAACCCTTTTTTTGAACTCTTGACAACCCTGAAATTGTTTCTAATAGCGAACTCATTACTTTTTATCTCACCGGCTCACACATAAAAGGTTGGCAAAAAAAATATAAAAATTACTCTTTTTTTTCTGATGAGTGAGAAATTTTTAGAGTAAGACATTTTAGAGTGAGAAAGGTAATTCAAGGTCACTCATTCAGTTTGTAGTTACAAAAACTTTCTGATCCCTGGTGAATTCTTCTCCATCGATGATTTATTTAATCTAATATACTAATATTATAATGCTGAAGAGTTTGTTTGTTTCTTGTTTAAGATATAGTTGTTTATCTAAGGTGTCGCTTGTAGAAACTGGTATTAAATATTACTCTTTTTTCTCTCTAGTTTCGTCCAAGAGTTCTCGTGCGAGCCTCTAGATGGCGTCACTCTGTTGCTTGAACTCCTGCGCAACGTGCAGCTAAGCCAATCAGGAGAGGGCGCGCGGGGTCCACCTGCTGTGAGAAGAAGGCCGCTGCTAGATGAATTGGCATGTTTGTAAGTACCGGACTCTTGATATCCTCTTAACCGAAATTTTGGTCACGGCAGCTAATCTCAATGGAGACTGGACAAGTATACTGTAGATAATATAGTACACAAGTGTGTGCACTAAGACAGGTTCAGTCCCTTTTCACTCGCTCTCATATACAAAAAACCCAAATCCTGTCATTTCAATCAACATCAACAACCCCTCGTGGGGAGAGATCAGGCGCAAGACGTTATCGTGCTTTCCGTGGCACGGGGATCACACACCACCAACTTCCCAACTAAATCTTAATGGAAACATCTAATTACACTTTTTGATTGTAGTTGCATTACAAACTCCATAGTCCAACTATTAACTAAACGTATTTTAGTTCAATGAACCTCCACCAATAATAAATAAATTATTAATAATTAATCTTTCAATACTAATTTTGTATATACACACATCAAAAGTGTCTAGACACTTTTGATGTGTATATTTGTTACCAAAATCCTCATACTTTCCAGACAATGCCTATGGAGCTGCTGCAGCCGATACCCTGACTGCGTGCGGAGGCTGGTGTCTGGCTCCAATGGGGTGTACACCCTCACCGTCTGCATCATGTCTACTGTCAATAAATCCAGGGTTTTGGCATTGCAGGTCAGGAATACTTCCTAGTCTTGTGTTATTTTTTTCATTATTTTTTTTTTTTTTTTTGCGATTCTCTTGTTACCTACTGGTCCCAATCTTTACACAAGCTTGATTTTTTGTTCCAGCTCCTGACCAAAGCCTGTTACCCACCAGCAAAAGGCCACAGCATGGTTTCTGAAGCCCTGTCCACTCTTCGCCTACGATACGGTGAACCTGTCCGCTTCAGGTTTCTAGTGGGGATGCTGCAAAGTTCTGGTGGTTCTGGAGACCTGCAGGCAGCTGGACTGGCCTTCATTAATGCGTTATTAAGCAGTGCTCCAACTCCTCAGAGAAAGCTGTACATCCAAGCTGAGTTGGAACAGGCTGGTTTTGATATTGTTACTTTGAAAAAGGTGAGAATAATGATGTCTTGTTGCAAAATCCATGAGTCAAATCAATTTAAGCTTATATGAATAACTAGCTGTCCGCCGCGGTTACACCCGCGTCTTTGGTTACTGCTCCTCTCCCGTAGGTCGTAGCGTGATGGTATATAGCCTATAGCCTTCCTCGATAACTAATCTATCTAACACTGAAAGAATTTTTCAAATCGGACCAGTAGTTCCAGAGATTAGCGCGTTCAAACAAACAAACAAACAAACACTGCAGCTTTATAATATTAGTATAGATACGTCTGATAAGAACAACGTTAGTAAGTTAAATAAAGAATTTGATAAACTTAGAGATAATCCAAAGTTATCCTTTCATACCATTGTCTTATCTAAAACATTGAACGAAGATTGACCTCTGTTACTGAATATTCTTTAAATTGTTCCCAGATGGTAGCCAAGCTGCCGAGTGTAAACGATCAAGTGACGAGAGAGATAGACGATTACGAGAAGCAGCTGATAGACATCGACACGCTGAGCGAGAAAGCGAACGAAGCTCAGAGGGAGAAGGACGATATGAGGCACAAGCTAGATTTGCTTGAGAAGAGAGTTAAGGTGAGCCTAGCCTAGATAGACTTGCATAGCAACGAGAATTTGTACTATGATGATTCAGTATGTTTCAATTGCGTAGTATAACGACATACCAAGCAGCTGAGGCATCCTTAAAAGCAATATCTTATCATGACCAACCCTTTTTCGCCTATGTTTAAAGATATATAATTTCATATCATACCAAGGATAGATAAAAAAAAACATATTAGTTATAAAACTTTTCTTATTCACAGATTCTTCAAGAGGAAAAAGGGATCCTACTGTCTTTGGAGAAATGTTTGAAAGAGAAGTGTTGCGAGCTCCAAGAGGAAGTTTCGTCGCTCCGGTCTGAACATGGCAACTCCAACAGGAAGAAGCCATTTGCCATGAAGAAAAAAAACTCTATGCATAAAAATAGAGGTAAGCATTATTTTTTAATTAAACCTTGACCCCTAAACGAGCCGGCTTCATAAACTAATGGTATACTTATTTAATTTTTGCAGACGAATCATCACCACCAGAAGACGAAGGTATCAGTTCCTCAGAGAGATCTCTAAGCCCTGAAGGTGATCCTCAAAGAGAGTCCTTGGTCTACGAAGTTTTCAACGTCAAAAACGAAACATACGACCTAATGCGAAACAAACGTCCATTACACAAGAAACTAGAATGCAAAAAGAATGATAAAAAATCTTCAGACGAAGAAGATGAAACGACAATAGATGAAGTAATTCAAGAGTTAAGAAATATAGTCAATCATGCTGAATCAGAACAGTTTGCTAAAGATTTCATAGATGATCGTTCATCGAGATGTAATCAGACATCAGAGATCAACGTTCCAATCAACGCTTTAGAGTGCAAGAAGCATAGAGATGAAAAAGAAGATTCCATAACTAGCACTAGACATAGCATACAGATCAAGGGAAAATTAGATTTCCCAGATGACAGCGTTGAAGAAGATCAGGAGTCTGAAATAATTCCAAGCAAAATAGTCCCCCACCCACCTAGAAAGGCTAAGAGCCTGTTACACTTATTTGTCCCACCAGTAGTAGAACAAGGGTTGGTTTACAAACCTCCTGACCTTTATGATGATAACTTCTACTCCAGTGACGAAGGATCTGATTCTTTACTAAGCGCCTCAAAGTATACTAAGCCTGTAAGCAAGAAACCATCGGTATCCAGCTTTGATTTTCATGAATGTCGTGCTGTGTTCAACTCTATTACAGATAGGATTAAAGATGAGAGCAGAACTAAGCGTTCTAGAACTCGTTCTAGGGATGAAAGTAGGCGAACGTCTATAAAACGAAGCGGGTCCTTTCAAACTTCTGAGAAAGGATCTCGTCAGAGAGAGTATATCGATAGTATGTTTTACGCAGAAACACACACTCCCATAATCGGCTCAATGTCTGCTTTGCAAAGATCCAATTCTAAATGCAGTCGTGTTGATGAAATAGTAAGCTTGATTGAGTCTAAGAAACTAACTAAAAGCCTAGACAGGATTGATGAAGGTCTGAACTCAATGGTGGATATTGTTATGCTAACCGAACCTAGAAAGTCTTTTTGGCCGTATGAGAGACGACAGAGATCCTGTTCTAGAACTAGCAGTGATGGAGGCAATGAAAGTCCATTGATCCCAATTAAGAGATCCAACAGCAAACTTGCCAACATTAAGCGCAACACTAATCCTAATTACAAGGAGGATGTCCACAATATGGACTCGCAAAAGTATTTCATGTCCCAGCCTAAATTGAACTCTGGAATCGACCAATCTAACTTCAATAGCTCCACATTTCTGGTAAAACGGGGCCATAGCAACGCTGGCTTTTATTCTGGACCTCATATGCTTAGAGATGCTCCTGCCAGCATGACTAGTCTTGTTGTCACTGGCACCCACAGTCATGCAGATTTGAAAAGAACTCTTTCTCCAATTGGATCCAATTCAAGCAAATTCGGTATCCATAAAGTAACGGATATGCCTTCAGGGTTGTACTAATAGGTGCCTCTATTGTATGTTTTCGGAACCAACGACTAATTTTAGTGTTTCGTACCTAATTTTATCACTAGTGCAATATAGCCCTTTAGGATGAATTAACGTGTTAGTGAAACTTTCAGTTTTTGGTGGGTCGGAATCACTCAACTCAAAAATGTATGCTTAAATTATTTTCATATTTCATATCTTCTTGTTCCGTTACATTTGAGACAGATATACGAAATTCTGCAGAGTAAGAAAGCTGATTTTTAAAGTGAGTCAAATTATACTTTTACCCTATTACTGACCTTCCAAAACTGAATAGTGTAAACTCATTTACTAATTTATTGTTTAGTTGTTTAGCGATTATTATTATGTATCTTGGTAATTTTGTTGTTTAGCAAAATTTGCTTAAGATCACAACGTCACTGCTGCCAGTTTATATATACCTACTATGTTTTATTTCTATATATTTTTAAATTACAATTAAAATACAAACGTGGTGTAAAAAATAAGCAGTTAACAACGCATACTGGGCAGTATGCGTTGTTAACTGCTTACCAAACTAAAGAACTATGAGTAAAAAATATTCCTGGGAAACTACTTTTATTTTTGGTGTGAAAAATCAATGTTGCATCCAATAATACAGGGGCCACGGGGTACTTAAAGTAAAGTTAAAACTTGGAAAAGTTGGAATTTTGACCTTTACCTCTGTAACCAGAAGGTGCCCAGACATACCGGGTTCTGGACCATGGTTCTGAACAAAAAAATAATTATAGATAAATTACAATAACATGGCGCGCACCTCCACAATTCAAAACCTTTGAAAGTGTTTGTAAAAGTATTTACGCATGTGTGCGCGCTAAGACGCCTCTCGAAAACAAAAACAAATCAGCGATTGGTGGCCCGACTTGCGGTGTCATTTTATTATTCATTATTATTAGGGCCTATTTCACCACCTTTGATTAAACGCTATTCACCAGATACTTTCAAAAACGGAACAGAATTTGTATGAAATAATCTGCCAAATAATTTAATCGGAACTTATTCGAAGATTGTGAAACAGGCTCTAAGTATGGCGCTGCAGTGACATACTCTATGAAAATGACACGAGCGTTGTCTTGCGCGGTCGGCCTATTTATGATTAGTTGACCAACAATTGTGCCGGCCTGCTACTGAAGACGAATACTTACAAACTCTTTCATATGGATATGACTACACACATTGAAATAGTAATATAGAGGGGCGCGCCATGTTATAATAGTGGAAAAATAATATGTAACTTTCGACTTCGTTACGTATCTTTTTACTCCCGTATTCTGTTTAATTTAATTTTATATTCTGTTCACAATACAACAAGCAGGAGTCGCAATATTAAAGTCCGCTATTTTTTAAACTTTTTGTAAATGAATAGACAGAGTTCATTCCATCAGTCACTCACGACTTATACCTCAATTTAATATTTTTATTTTGTAAGTACGCAATTGAATTAACATAACATAAACTAACTGTATATTGGTCTACTATCAAATTACCTTATTTACTCGTTGTAAATAATACTGTTTATCAATTTAAAACGTAGCATTTTCTTGTATTTACATTACTATTGTAATAAAGACATGTAAGCATTACTTTGGTCTTAATTTTTTACTAAACCAGCCTATTACTGTCCCACTCAAACCATGTCAGAGGCCCTTGTGAAACTCTGACACTGACATTGTGTGGGGTGGGGATTCAAGACCATACTGCAAACACGAAAGAAAAAAAAGAAAGAATTTTATCAGTTTTAATAAGTTCATTTGTCTGCACGTGCCGTTCAGGAGCAAGGATTGACCGCTAGCCTAATATCCCAGAACGCAACCGTTTTATATCATTCTTAGTAGCTCTATTAATCAAGTCAATACAAATGAATTTGATGTATCTGTATAATAATTATTTATTTTTTTACTCACAAATATAATTATCTTGACATTCTCAATAATTAACCTAAATCAATTTATAAAATAATAATAATAATAATTTTTTAAAATTAAAAATTAATATAGAAGATTTGAACTCCTCTATTCCCAAAAAAGTTAATTACAATTAATAAACGCGTCAGGCACAGTAACTTTTTAAAATTTTTTTTGGATACAACTTGTTATTCTAATATGTATATTTCAAGTACGACTCAATCCAAAAAAATGTCCACTGTGCCTATTACGTTATACAATCGATTCTAATCGGGTATACTGATTGCAAAGACTGATGTAATATATATACCAAGCTTTGTTGTCATATATTTCATGATTCATGCTAATGATAAAATTAATTAGTAGCGCAAAGTTAAGTTAGGAGTAATTACAAGCTGCGAGCCCACAGACATCGCGAGGAATGCGCCGCGAATGGTTAGCTACGCATGTTTCAGGCTGCATCCAATGGCGTTCGACTGTTATGCCGGCCATCCACCATCCTTCCTATCGTCCAATCGGCAGGACGCTACCGATTGGATCATGCCGATTGGACCGTGGATGGGAGTGGATTGGCATGACAGTTATAATGGACGGCATAATCGAATTTCGATTCTTTTGGCATGATCCTTCCGATTGGATCATGCCGATTGGACCGTGGATGGCGGTCTGCGCGTTCGTAGATAATCTTGAGGCGCAGCCCTCAATTCTTTAAATAAATTTGTATGAGAAAACTGTTTTTTTTTTCATTAGCCACTGTTTGCACCACTCTGCTGGAACTTTTCAACTAAACGTCGCTGCCGATTGGACAATCAAACTGATCGTGGGTGGTGTATATGGACGAACTGCAGATTGGATCATGCCTGCAGCGTCCTGCCGATTGGACGATAGGAAGGATGGTGGATGGCCTGCATTAGAGGGCTGAGCGATAAGATACTGCGCTTTGTGTCGCGGGTTCGATTCCCACATGGACCAAATATTTGTAAGACCTGCAGGTAGTTGTTCCGGGTCTGATTATTTGTGTATGTAAGTTTATATATAGGTAGGTAGGTATGTTTGTTAACGCACCCCCTAATGTGGGGCAACGGACCTGAAACTTGGAGGGCGTGTTCTTTATATCTATAATTATTCATATTTATTAATATAAAGAACACACCCTCCAAGTTTCCTCCAAGTTTATCGGATGATAAGAAAGGATTTTCCGAAATTCTAATCCTTAGGGGGTGAAAAAGTGGGGCGAAGTTTATGGGACATCTAGATTCCTTTTTCCAATCTACTTCAAGCATGAACATTCTTTAACAAAATTGACGGAAGACGTGCTTCGTATTTTATTGAAATTCATCCCCTAAAGGGGTTCAATTTTCGACTTCTACGCAGATGAAGTCGCGGGCAAAAGCATTTGGAAAATTTTTAATTTTTGGAAAAATATTCCTCACTAGAAATAATTATCCAAATGCTCACAGCATTTGGATTCGAAACAAAATTATTATTATTCCACCACTGTTGCCGAATTAGTTATCTAAATCAGTATCTAAAAATCCTTAGGTACTGATTTAGATAACTAATCTCAACTTTACATGAAAATATTGATATCTAACAAAAACCTATAATCAGAAAATGAATAGGTATGTAGGTACCTACTGTGTATAGACAAAATTAAGTAGGTACTTCGTCAATGATAATAAAAGATACAGATTATTAAGTAATTAAAACTTTAATCTTATAACGATCTTAGACGCTGATTGGTAAAGAATACAATTAAACATAATATAACATCACGCCTGTAATTCCCGAAGGGTTAGGCAGAGGTGTACCTATTAGTACCTACTAGTGATGAAAATTGCCGGCAATATTGCCAAAGTTGCCAAAACTCCCGGGAATGTTTCCAATGTTGCCGGCAACATTGGGCAAGAAACGTATAAATAAAAAACAACATATACTAATGTAATTGATTAGTAGGTTAAAATTGCGGTCTGCAGGGTGGTAGTTCGTATGCTTATCTACAATATCCAATCGAAAATTTTAGCTTTTACAATTATTTTCTTACTGATAAACTAAAGAAAAGAAATAAGCTATCCATGACAGTTCAATGGTGATGAAACCATAACTAGGTATTTTCGAAATATCGTAATTTTTTTTCTACGTTCTTATAGTTTAACTTTAATTCTATGAAAAAAAAAAACGGCCAAGTGCGAGCCGGACTCATGCACGAAGGGTTCCGTACCATTATCTATAAAAACGGCAAAAAGATCACGTTTGTTGTATAGGATGCCCCCCTTAAATATTTGTTTTATTTTAATTATTTATTTTTGGAGTGATTATATTATACCTAAATATTCTGTGAATATTTCAAGCGTCTATCTGTTGCCGTTATCAATATCGAGCAACAAAATCACGTTCGTTGCATGAGAGCCCCCTTAAATATTTATTGTATTCTGTTTTTTAGTATTTGTTTTGTTGTTATAGCGGCAGCAGGAATACATCATCTGTGAAAATTTGAACTGCCTAACTATCACGGTTCATGAGATACAGCCTGGTGACAGACAGATAGACGAACGGACAGCGGAGGCTTCTATGTATTTTTTCTCGAAAACGGTGCGTCCTAGGCGAAAAATAACCGAAATTTCACTCCCCCCTAAAACCGCCCGTGCCAGCAGCACCACTATTAAATTTTTGGGTTTGGGGGGGGGGAAGAGGGGAATTGTTTTTATTTGAATGTTTTATTTTGTTTAATGTTTCGATTTCCTTACATCATCTCAGTTACCCATGGGAGCAGCACCACTATTTAATTTTTGGTTTTTGTGAGGGGAGAGGGGGGGATTGTTTTTATTTTTGTTTTTTTTTTGTTTTTACTGTTTTGATTTCCTTACATCATCTCGGTTAGACGACTAGACGTTCGACTAGAGCAACAATTTCTTTCCTAAAAAGATTTCCATCCGAGCTACCATTTTGGAAATATATAGTGTTTTTTTTAATTAAAAAATCACTACCCCCTCTCCCCCCCGCAAAACCCAAAAATTTAATAGTGGTGCTGCTGACAAGGGGGTTATAGGGGGGAGTGAAATTTCGGTTCTTTTTCGCCTAGGACGCACCGTTTCCGAGTTATGGGCTTTTGATTTTTATTTTTCTCGAAAAGGGTGCGTCTTCCGTACGATGGGCAACACTATATAAATTTTGGGTTTTGCGGGGGGGGGGGAGAGGGGAATGTTTTTAATGTGAGAGATGGAAAAGAGGTGAAAATGGTTTCTATGGACACGGTTATTATGGTGCAGCAATAAAAACGTCAACTTCTACCAAAAAAGAAATCTTCGATGAAGTCCTTTGCCCCTAACGATACGTAAACAGGAAGATCGCCCGGCACTTAAAAAAAAAATTGCGCCAACCGTGCGCAAGGCAAACTAATATTAAAATAACACTGGTTTTAAGAGATGGGTAGGCCTTCAGGTTAAAGATTAAAATCGACATTAGTACAAACAGATGAAGTTACTTGAAGAAAAGTCCAAAAAATTTACAAAATGACACTACACGGTTGTATGATTTATATTTATTTCTTTCGGTATCAATGCCCTCTTACTTTTATTATAACATTTATAGGTGACATTCTTAAAAAACTATGGGTTCAACTATCACGAAGTCACCACTGCCATTGTTTAACTTTATCTTCACATATTTCCCTGGATTATTATAAATTAATTAAAGTGAACAATTAATTATACAGGCTTACTAGTCATACGTATAATTACACCATTACACAAAACCTCATGAGCCCATAAACATTGAAAATGGCATTTGAAAAACTCTATCTAATCTGGCAACTTTGGCAACTTTCCGGCAATATTGCGCAATATTGCCGGCAATATTGGAAACTTTCCTGGTAAGTTTCGAAAACATTCGTCAATTTTCATCTCTAGTAGCTACCTACACCCACATTTCGCCAGTTATGTTTAAGTCCCATACAATAAGGGGCGAGCCTATTGCCATCAACTGGGCACAAATACAGACTCAGAGACTGCTACCACAGTATAAATATACTACCAGTAGTTGCACTCGGCCGTAACCTTGAATTAAGTACCTAAAATTTCGTGCTATATACTCACGCGTTAGGGCTGCCCGCACATAGTATTTTAATTTCATCAACCTACTTGAGTTTCTTTCTAGTTATGTGAATGAAAATAGGTATATATTTTTTTTTTATTAAAAAAATAATTCGTTGTGATTGAAATAGGAAGTGTTCAATAAAAATACATGTTGCGTTGTTTAATTAAAAGATTTAATAAAAAAAAAAAACGGGTTGCACTCCGGGAGTGCCGGCAGAAGTGAAAACTTGATTATTAACGTTGAGCATGTTTGATATTTTGGAATGGTTAGGAGTATAAAAGTACTATCATTTATGTGGTAGAATACAATATTCATTTATTGCGCTATCGTACACAAACATGACAATTTATATTACATTAAAAATTTAACACACGAACATTCGCGCAAGCGCCCTGCGCTGTCTAAACGAAACAGTAGGCCCAGGCATACATTTTCGCCGCGCCGTAGAGGGGATAGCTGTCTACTCTCCATCCGTCTTACGCTTTTTCGATCAGGTCACGTGTCCTGACGCGAGTTTAAGATTTTATACCCATTACAGAAAAAGTGCTCAACGCCGCTAAAGAAGTTTTCACTTCAAAAATTCGCCGAAGGAAACCAAACTCCAACCCTTACAAACTTCAACATCTACTTACTCAACCAAAATGAAAGAAACATCTAACGAGTAATTATAAAATCTGTTTGCATCTCAGCTTATTAACGTTCACATTACTACCTATAGCTACAGCTAGGAGCACTTTGGTCACCCATCCAATGTCGCACTGCTGCAAACGTTATTTATCAACCATCTCATCGCGTGTGCCGTATCTACAGCAATGAAAATCTTACTAAGTAGGCAGGTATCATTACCAGGTAATAGGTTACCATTAAGGTATTACTCTCATAATCATTTCATAATGATATTTCGTCTATGGCAAATACCTAATTATTTACTAAGTACGTTCATAAGTAAGCAGATAGCCGAAACTAGGAAACTACCTAGGTACCAGTTGTACGGGAACGGCGTAGGTAGGTCATTCGTATCACTTTTTACACCCTATCCACAATTATTTATTTATGTATTTTATTAAATTATTAATAAATTATCAAGTATTTTACTCGGTGGAAAAAGCGAAATATGTAGGTATTTAAGTATTAAAAAAATAAACAAATTACGTAATAGTAGGTAGGTAAGTGTATACTTAATTGTTTTTAAAGTCTTACCTTCCGTATTTAAAAAAATGTTATCTCTGGGTTCGTTATCGAAGAATTCAAGCAACCAAACACTGCACAATATAGTTTATAATTTCTCCTTGCCATATTGAGAAATCGCACGCTCACTGCTTACAAAAATATTACACCATCCATTCGTCACAACGGCGCGGCGGCGCGGCGCGGCGGCGCAGTCAAGACTGTTTGTGTACCGAGAGTGTACCGAACTCGACGCGCGTAGGTATGACTCGCGTTGCGACCGTTTCTATGAAGACAACATACTGTACATTTTATTACCGTGCTGCTACTGAGAAATTCCTGATGGAAAAACCCAATAACACATTGCCCGACCTGAGAATCGAAGCCAAGACCTCATAGTCGCGTTTTGCGACGAGTGGTCCTGTTGGTTTATACTGATGACGTGCTATTTAAAAAAAGTGCTTGGAAAAGGCTTTAAAATAAAACAAAACAATTAAAAAGCGGAATTCTTATTTATAACAACCATATTTACACTATAAATCTATATTACATTACTTTAAAAATCATTGTCGACTGTCAATTTCTTTTAACAAAGGAATCAAAGTATTTTCATAGACCTCATCTCTCACATCCTGACCCCAAATAAAATCGTAATGGTTGAAAGATTCCCTTTCAACTCTATAAGTACCAACTACGTTAGGTAGAACATCGGCAAGATGCAGTAAATCTTTGAAGTTGACTTCATTGTCACTCAATCCGTAATGCAAGTAAGTCGGTGCGGTGACCCTGCGCAAGTCGTACTCCGGAGGGTTGCGACTGCCGTAGATGGCCAAGTTCTGGATGAGATTATGGTTGTAGCGACGGAAGGCTTCGAAGCGGATGGTCTGACCGTAGTGGGCTACTTGACGGACGGAGGCACCGGCCGGCGCGTGCGCCATGAACAGTGGCAGCATCGTCTGGAAGAAGAAGTAAAATGTGAATCTACAGTGTTTATACACACTGAAGAGAGGTTATAAATAACCTCCAAGTATGGAAACTGCCATTTCATTTATATATATCGAGTGTTAGAAGACCTAAACGAAACTTGCGAATATTTTTCGTTCTGAACTAGGCATAGCTGGGAAAATACTGTCTACGGAGACATTGAAGGTCAAAGTTCCAATGTATCTGTCGTAAAATCGTCTCCAACAATAATTTTTACTCAAACTTACTTAAACTTATGAAGCTACTTTATTTAATTCGATGAATGATAAATGACAGTTCGAAAAATAAATTGAGACGAATTCAAAATTCAAAATTGGAACTCAAACTGTCATGTTCCTGAAGTAAAAATACTTACGGAATTATAAGAATCTCTGTCATTGAGGCCAGATAAAATATCAGTTTCGCAGAGTGTGGCAAATATGGCTGATGGATTTTCACTGCAGAAGTTGTTCTTGAACCATCCGACGAAATCATTTTCGCCGAAAATTTCACCTACTCCCATAGCGAAGGCGGCAGTCTGTAAAACAAATAATGGAATTATATGACGTTCAAAAGAGCCTTATAATGGCCTAAGAAATAAACGATTTGACTTTGATTTTGAATTAAGAAAAATTTAAAAATTAGGGGGGAGCACCTTGCAAGCCTTACTCGCGGAGCTGTCTCTGTTCGGGCGATTGACTGTTCCCAAATTTGCCGCCTACAGGCCCTATTTCATGGTGATCAATCTGGATATCAATCTATAGGGGAGGCCTATGGTCAGCAATGGATACATCCTACGACTGATATGATGATGATCTTCTTTATCGTGTAGGCAGTAAGGTCTTACGATCCCACACACCCTAGTGTCAGAGTTTCTAAACCGCCTCAAGGGCCTCTGACATGGTTTGAGTGGGACATTAATAGGTTAGGATGGATCTGAACACCTGGTATTTTCATACACGTGCCCATTTTCATTACATCTGGGGTTTTATTATACCTAAATCCTGGTTAATTCGTCATCTATAATTATTTATAAATGATTCTAATCAAACAAATCATGTGTGACTTCTTTTTTGCAAAAACCTAATTATAGCATACGTAGAAGATATATGTGTATAATTATACTACTTAATATGATTATCGTTAGTGATTGTCTACTAATTTGCGTTACGTTCTTTACTATTTGCAATCTATGTCAGCCATTTTTATCAATCCACGAGTTCAGTGATTGTTAGTTGATAAAATCATTTATTATACAATCGTTTAATTTTAATAATAAATGATAACAGCCTATAATTGTCACACAGAGCATTGATCACCACACTTCCTCAAGGCGAATTAGCAATTTCAGACTTAAGTCCAGGTTTCATCACGATTTTTTCTTTCACCGATGTCAGTAATGTCACAGATAAACTTAGAAAGTACATATGAATTAAAAAAAGTCACATTGGTACGCCCAGATCAAGCGCCTTATCCACTGGTCCATCAATATTTCGGAAAATAATCTTAAAGTTTGAATAGATGGATGTTTATTACTAAATCACATCGAAATAGCTAAACGGATCTGGTTGAGGCACAGAGATACATTATAGTCCGGAATAACACAAAAGCTTATCTCGGAAAAAGGCACGGTTACCGTGGAATAATATAAGTATAATACATACGTAGGTAAACGTTCATGTGGACTAAACTAATTAAAAAAATAATTTCAATAGCAGATACTAACCTCAATATAACTCTCTAACGGCGCCAAAGATCTGAACATCGATACTTGATTGTTCAAGAAGTATGAAGCTGGAGCCAAGCCTTGGAAGGACAAGAACTTCTCATTGTACTCTGGTCTCAAAGAATTGAGGACCAAGAAGGTAGTTCCTCCTTGAGAGTGGCCGATGTAATGGAGTTTCTCTTGTCCTGTGGTCTCAAGAACGTAGTCTATGAAGGCAGGCAGGTCGTGGTTGCCTATTTCATCCCAGCTGAATCTCCAGAAGTTCTGGAGGTAGGCGTCAGGGTTCATTGTCCTGTGTTTGCGGGAGTAGTAGTTGCCGCGGGCGTTGCCCAGCCATACGTCGTAACCGGCTTCAGCCAGGAGGTAGGCTGCGAAGAGAGAGATTAACTTTAGAGTATAGTAGCGATATAGTATTTTGTTAAGAGGAATCTGTCAAAGAGGAGAGTTGAAGGAATCACTCCCTGTTCGCTACAGACAAGGTTATCTTTACCATTGGAAATTTGAATTTAGGCTCAGTGGCATTGACTTTTGTACGTTGTACTCTTACGGCCGCTTCGATCGAATCCTGCCTTAAACCAATCAAGTAATGGATTATCTGTCTGTTAATATGAGATTGCAAACTTAGCTGTTGATAGCTTGCTGCAAGGATCGATCTAGAGACTGCATTATAGAAAGCGGCCGTTAATAGGGAATGCATTTTGAACTTTTTGTTTGACAAAATACGTTTTATATTAGATAAAAATGTGTGATCTGTATTTTCTTTTCTATAAAAGTTATACTTACCATTTTAAGTCAATTGAAATAAATATAACGTGTTTTTATAGGATGCATTGGCATATTTTTTTTAAATATAATAAAAAATAAAAATTGCCTTTTATTTCTTGCCATATTAGTATGAATCTCAAAAAAAAATCATGAAAATCGTATCTACATAAGATCACATAATTTCAGAAGCAATTTTGTTGCTAAAAAAAATTGCCAAAATGCCTACCGTGAATATTTGATTGATCGATCATAATCACAATAAACACATATAGTCGATGATATTTACCGATTATTACTCTGATATTTACCGATTATTAGCTTGATATTAACCGATTATTGGTTGATACATTGGTACCGATATTATAAGAATGATAATTATTGATCTTGATTATGTTTTAATGAATGCGCTTCTTGCATGCTTGTTTGGAAACAACTAACTGGTGAAAAAATAAATCCATAATAATACGGTTGTATGATACTTAGTAAGTACCTATGTGTCAATAAGTTTATTTTATTTTTCAATACAATGATACAACTTAAAGCCAAAGGCAAAGGGCAATGTACTGTCAAACTTAAGTAGCTAAGGTATCATACTTTATTTATATTTCATGAAAAAACAGATAATTGTATAATTTCATGACAGCTTATCAAAATATACGGCTGTTGCGGTTGTTGTTGTTGTTTATATTTATTATATGTTGTTGTTTATGTTTATTTTATTATACCCCGGAGGGTTAGGCAGATATGTACCCATTAGTACACCAACATTTCGCCATTCAGATGTATGTACCCAATCCGCAAGGGCGGGTCTTCCCGCCAACAATGCGTAGGTACCTACATTTTTTGTACTGCGAAAGTAATTGTCTGTCTGCTACGCTTTTACTACTAAACCACTGAACCGATTTCGATGTAATTGGGTAAGGAGTAAGCTTGAACCCCAAGAAAGAACAAAGGCTATAATTTATTCCGCGACTTCGTCTGTGTCCGCGACAACCGACAATTACGCGGATGAAGTCGCGGGCAAAGCTAGTATTATTATTATAGCCAATTAATAATATTATCAATTGCTATGTTAATCCGTTTACAAACCCTGTCTGATCGTGATTATCATTAAAATGATACGTGGTTTTATGAATTAATTATAATTAACTTTGAACAGATAATTTATCGTGATAACGTTATTACGTTTTCGTCCGGATCTCGTTTCTTTTAATCTAAATTAAATAAAAAAGATAAAACGTTTAACTGATTTTCATGTTCCATTTTTGAATTGTTAAGCAGATGGCTAATTTAATGAATATTTGGTAAATCTAGATTTTTTACGGAAAAATAAACACTATACCTATCAAATCTACTGTTTTCGTGATCTAAAACTGTAGATATTTAAGTAACATCACGCCTGTAATCCCCGAAGGGTTAGGCAGAGGTGTAATTAATTTCTCAGTAGCAGCCTTGGAGTCTGGATTTGTGCCCGGTTGATGGCAATAGACTCTAAATAGGGTCACTACAAATTATGAGACTCACCAAGAGCAGATCCAGGTCCTAAGACAAGGAAGTCAGCGGAGGAAGACAAGAGTCCGTGCATCACGAAGACGACGGGTCTCTTCACATTGGGGTCGTTGTTCTGGTCCCTGCCATGAGGGATCCTATGGGCCTCCAGGATGTACCCATCGGAGGTTTCGATGGTGTGGATTTCGATAGGATATCCGTATTTGGCAACAAGGCCAGGCTGTGAAGAAAATAGAAGTTTTAGAAAGAAAGAAAACTATTTATTTACGCGAAAGTAACGCACTTAACATAAAGAATTGTTTACAAAAGCTCAAGCCAAAATACAGGTATTAAATCTGTTAAAAAACTATAAGTTTTTTTTTGTTTTTTTGGCTGCTTTTTGGGGTTTTGACGTTGCCTGCTAATCTATTCTTTATCCTTACTAACGCTATCACGACTAAACCGACTGCATCGATTTTAATGTGGGATTAGTTTTAACCCTAAGAAAGAACATAGGCTTCGTTGCGTCCGCAATATCCGACATTAATTTACGCCGTTAAGTCGCGGACAAAAGCTAATATAAAATTTGGCGGAAGTTAAAGTTAATTAATTTATTAATTAATTTTTATGGATAAACTCTAATCGCTGACTTGATGGGGTAACACTAAAGATTTTAATTTAATTTTATTTATATTCTATCTAATAACGGGAAAATTGACCGCATTAGTCATAAATGATTGTGTCTGAAGTAAAACTGGAAAAAGAATAGCAACAGAAAGCAAACTCTTGCTATCATACTTTTTTTTCCAAAAAAAGAATTTAGACTCTGACTCTCACTGTTTTGATAAACCAAATACCTACATATTTATTTTTATTTCGTTTATTATTTTTTTTTAATAATTTAATCAATAATAAAAAAAAATAGTTTCATTAATAAATTAGTTTAATTTGATTTTTCTATCAAAAAACTATTTTATAAAAATAATCAATATTTTTATTAAAATATTCTAATTACACTTACCGCATCTAACTGGGAATCCTCTTCAATGTTGTTAGAATACCGAAATGCCGGGTTAACCCCAAAAAGGTCTTTGACATGATCGGCATTGGGAGCTTTTCGAGCTAAAGCGGAAACCGCTAACGCGACCAGAAGTGTAAATTTAAGCACCATTTTTGCACGCTAGTGATCTACTGACAACTATGAAGTGTTTGCAGCGGCTTTTGTAAGCGTCTTATCGCATCGTCATCGATGTTATCTAGTGTAGATTAGACAGCCGTGAAAATTTTGTTTATGAAATTCTACGGATGTTCTTAACGTTGGTTTGAATTTTTTTTTTCTCTTTTTATAGTTCTTAATTTGAATCTTGTAGAATCTTAATTTTTGTTTTACTATTTAAATAATGTTGGACAACATTTGAGGAAAATAAAAAAATTGAAATACCTAATTTAGAAAACACAGAAAAATTTTTTTTTTTTTGGAAAAATAACGTGATACCTACTTATATTATTTCAATTATAATTATCTATAGTTAAATTCGTTATAGCCTTAAATACATTTACCATACAGGCATACAGCAAGTCACATAACGTAACGTATTATTAATTTCGTATTCGTATTTCGTATTTTTTTGTTTCGAATTTTCGTATTTTTTCCTCAATTATATATAAAAAAAAAGCTTGCAGCCGCATGCTATCATGACTTTCCAAGTCATGTTCAGTTCAGTGTCAGTCTTTCAAGTTTACAATATGAAACGGAGTGCCAGGAGCAGCACCATCGCAGGACATGCGTCGCCTCCTCAGCTGCCCGTGGCGTCGTGTCCAACCACCTGCACCATTCAAGATCTAAACGAGGCCTAGAGCTGTACAGGTTTCTCAATACTGGTCGGACAAAATTTGAGTCAATCGATACAAACAGAAGAAGAAGAATATCAAATACGTCTATGCATTTTATTTCCCCTTGGTTTTTTTCATTTTCCTTCTACCAGGTCATCATGAACGCATTTTTTTGTACTAGGTATCTACTCTTCAGCCCTATAATAAAAATGTTATCAGGATTTAATAAATATCAGTCACACGCAGTATTAAACGTATGGGTTTATTGTTTAAAAGGGATTAACGCCAATCGGCTAAGTTCAATGACGAACGAACCGATAATTAATTTCATTTTTAATCATTTGTTGCGTTATAGAAAAGATCCAAATGCTTTGTTAGGCGTCCGTACCTCCGTCGAAAAAAACGTAACCCTAAGAACGGTTTCGCACTATGTCCGATCCGAATCCAATCCGAACCCGTGAAAATATGGTCCAGAGTAGTCGTAGAACTATTTATATGGTAGTTTAAGTACTAGATCCGGCTTCCGTCATCCTATTTCTTTCCGAAGAAACCGGAGAAGATTATGGACGGCTGAAGTAGCCATAGTATTATATGTATGAACGCTACGTCTGAGCAGAAATTGCTTGTCTGATCCAAATCCAAGACAACCAATTTCTGCTCGGACGCAACTAACACAGAAATAGTTCTACGACTACTCCGGACCGTATTTTCACGGGTTCGGATCGGATTCGGATCGGACGTAAGTGTGAAACCGCTCTTATGGGATCACTGCACGGGATGGGACTGCAAAGCCGGAGGTAGTGGGTTCGATTCCCACCCAGGACAAACTTTGTGTGATGAGCATAATTGTTGGTTCTGTGTCTGGGTGTAATTTATATATAATAATTATGTATGTATTTATAAATTATATTTAAGTATGTATATCAGTTGTCTGGTTACCATAACACAAGCTCTGCTTAGCTTGGGATCAGATGGCCGTGTGTGAGTTGTCCCAAGATATTTATTTATTATTTATTTATTATTATTTACTGTGTTTTCCGTCTGTTTGTCTGTCTGTCTGATCTCTGTCCCGCAGCAGACGTCGCGCGTCGTTCGGCTATGCTGATTGCTATTTTCAAAAAGATCCATCAGACTTTGCTATCGAAGAGCTATTAATAGAAAATATGAGTAAATCAATATCAGTAACATCTCGTGACTAATTTAATTTTAGCCTACGACTAATTGTAAAAACTCATTAAGATTTGCAACAAAACGATAAAATGACATTTTAATCAGTATACTGCAGATAGGCAATATGTTATATTTACCGTAAATGAGTCACTTTTTATCCTTGATCATGATATTTAAGTACGTTAATTTTGTAGGTACTGTTGTCATTTTACTAAGTGACCGTAACAGGAACATATTAAAATTAGGTAGGTAAAGCATACGATATCTCTATAGTACCTAAGTACCTAGGTCCCATATTAATTATCTGTGGTATTGTTTGTATTCTAAAATAGACCGCACCATTAATGATAAATAAATAATAACCCTTTATTCAGGAACTTAAAAGATAAAATACAACATGAATCTTAAATTAATAATGTAGGTATAATAATGTGAGGTGCCTGTACTAGGATAATCCTGTATCACAGGCTGCAGGAGCTCTAACAATATGCTATAACTAGCTTTTGCCCGCGACTTCGTCCGCGTATATGTCGGTTATCGCGGACGCAGAAGAAGTCGAAGTCGAATAAAAAGTAGCCTATGTCCTTTGTTGGGGTTCACACTTACCCTGTACCAAATTTCACACAAATCGGTTCAGTAGTTTAGGCGTGAAGAAAAGACAGACAGACAGACAGAAAGAAAGACAGACAGACAGAGTTACTTTCGCATTCATAATATTAATTAGGATTATGTAGGACAGTTGATTTTTTTGTTTAATATCTAACATTACATAATGGCAAACTTATTTCATTTAACTTAAACTCTACTAACATAGAAATAAACATATAAATATTGAAGGAAAGTATTTGCGACAGCAGAATTATAAATTAGATTACAAAAACACATTCGAAGCGCGACATCCCTATTATTTTCCCAATGCAGGACAACGCCTCTTCTCACACAGAGAAGGCACAAGAATTAAACCACGCTTGCTGAAGGCTCAGACTAAAATTAATTATTAGTCCAAGTTTCCTCACAATGTGCTCCTTCACCGATGTCAGTGATGTCCAAGATAAAGTTAGAATGTACAGTCAGCAACTAAAGTCGATTAACATTTGTGATTTTTAAATCCTAATTATTAAGTACAATATTAAAAGTTAAACGCAATGAATATAAAATTAAGATAAAATAAACTCTTAGCTAATGCGTGAAATTCTGAAAGCCAGTACATTATGTGTTTAGTGTCTGTTTAAATGATATAAAAAAGTAACATTGTTAATCGACTTTTGTTGCTGACTGTACCTACATAATAATATGAATTGAAATGTCACATTGGTAACGCAACCTCGTGCATGAGAGGCGAGCCTGTTAACCACTGGGCTATCACGACATTTTTCATTAAGAAAGTAAGCATGAAATTCCATCTAATGCCTGAAAACAGACAAGTTTCAAAGATGGCGGAATTTTCATCGCCTGTAATCTATGTTTTGTCTCTGCATCACCCTAAGGTAGACCGGTAGAAAATGCCCAAGGCATTAACTCCGCTTTTGTACAGTGTATTTTTTAATATGTGCATAAAGTTTAAATAAATAATCCCCGAAAGATTAGGCAGAGGTGTACCCATTAAGTACACCCACATTTCGCCAGTTATGTTTAAGTCCCATGTAATAGGGGGCGAGCCTATTGCCATCAACCGGGCACAAGTCCAGACTCCGAGGCTGCTACTGAGAAATTCCTGATGGAAAAACCCAATATCACTTTGCCTGACCTGGGAACCAAAAAACCACCACCATTTCACAAAGTAGATGTCTTTTTTTTATAAAGTGATATAACATTATTGTTTAAAAAATCACTATTATCTATATTTCATACATGTTTACTGAGAGAAGCTTACATTTAATTATTTTACAGCGCCATTACTGTAAGAATATGTTTATCACACAATATTTCTAATTTATTGAGCTTTATCTCTGTGCTAATCAAACCACTTAATAGAACTTAAACTGTGGGCAATTGAACACTATAAAATGGCCTAATACTAGCTGAAATTAAAATTTGATTTTTTCGTTCATAAACCTTTATATTGTTCTTGATAAAACCCATTGAATTGTTATTTTATTGTACTTAGGTACAATAAAATAAATAAGAAAGTGAAATCTTCACGCCGCAATTAGTAAGGCCTTTATTTATTAAATAAATAATAAGTAATAAATAATAATATTAATATGCCATCGGAAAATACTTTTGATCGCCTGCCAAAATTTCGTAGCTGGCGCGCATAGATGCATTGAAGGTGGGATACGAATCTAACTATATTTGTTTTGTTTGTTTTAATTTGTGTGTATATCATCGTCTTGGAGTACTTAGTCTGTAAGATGTTGTACTTATTGTTATGAATAAATATAATAACTAGGAATTTTATGTCTAGGAGAGGGCTGAGAGAGACAGATTCACATCCTCACACTAAAGGCAACATCAAAGAATTTATTAAACTAAACCATTTAGTTGATGAATCATCCCATATAAATAAAATCTCTTTTTTTGAAAACAATTTTCCCCAAGATTATAAGGAATTTACCGACATCATGATAATATCTAACAAAAGCTTATAAAATGGGTGGAGTGATGAGTAATCAATGCTGGAAAAATAAACATAGAATAGGTACCATACATTAGTATTACTAATCATTACAATTTTAAACTAAAATATGGAGATAATGCGCATGATTCATAAACAAAATGGTTGATGTAGGTACCTACACGTGAAAGGTTTTAACAAAAAAAAACAAAATATTTTGTAGATAATACTATTTTGTTAACTTTGCATTGCTCATGGTACTTTTACATTTCAATCAAGACGTGCTTACAACTTTAAGGGCCTCGTTCACCATCTTCAAGTAAAGTGTTGATTAGTTACTTCCCAGTTAAAGTTAATTGGCAAGATTAGCATCTTATGATTAGTGCTACTCGGACAGTTACGGGGGACTTTAACTGACGATTAGTCTACTCGTCACTTTACTTGAGGGTGGTGAAAGAGGCCCTAAAGCTCATTTCCTACGCTACAACACACATAACATCGCGCTTGTAATCCACGAAGGGTTAGGCAGAGGTGTACCTTCTACCTATTAGGTAGTACACCCACGTTTCGTCAGTTATGTTTTAATTCCTATGTAATAGCGAGCCTATTGCCATCAACCGGGCACAAATCCAGACAGCGAGGCTGCTACTAAGAAATTCCTAATGGAAAAACAATAACAATAACATTTTGCCCGACCTGGGAATCGAACCCGAGACCTCAGCTGTCTACCTAGTTTCTTGTTTGAAACAGGGTTTGATTTGCTATTTAATGTAAGAACCAATTTCCTCGAGACGGATGTATTTAAAAGAAGTGTGGCAGATACTCATGAAAATGAAAAGCCTTTTTCCCATGGGGGTAGGCAGAAACCACAGAACGCCACCTGCTATGATCCTTACATACTCCTTACAAGCACGCCGGTTACGAGTACTGCGCACCTGACCTTTCTGAAGAACCTCACCAATAAGGTCAGTGTAGGTCTTCCTAGGCCTTTTATGTGAAAAGCTTTTTCTATGGAAGCAACATTGAGTTTGCCAAAAAAACAGTTGCTCCTTATATTTTGTTGAGTAATGCGAACAATAACTGTATGGAGCAGTTAAATTTCTTTTTCTTAAAGGAAATCTTCATGGGTGACCTCGCAGTGTATGTGTAACTTCAATCACACAATATAAGTTAAACCGGGGTGATCGAGCACAATCCCCTCCTCCCCCTCGAACCACCTTTTTTTGGGGTAGTAAAAATCATTAAATGAGTCCTTCCGCCCTAGGTGAGGCGGAAGGGACTGTCAGACTTTTACTGACTAAAAAACTAATCTGTTCCTTCTGTTGCCCTTTGTGTTCCGGGGCCACGGTATCCTGTTAAGACGTCCCGCGACCACGGAACCCTCGAACCACCTTCCGGTGAGGTATTTATCCAACCCCTCCCCCCTGGCACGATAGACGCAGTTACTTTTGAGAGTCCATAGGCCGTAGGACATGAGCATTACGTACGCTACGATAAAGCGATAGCATTATTATAATCCTCTTATTATTAATAATAATAATTGTTTTCTTTATGACGTGTTAGTGTCATGATTAACCTAATTCAGATGACTGATTAATTATTAATTTTATCAACTGGCTTCAGTAAGATTTAAATAAAACAAAAGTTAGTAGTTGTCGAATTACGATAAGCCTGTGTAATTTATCGCCATTTTGCATAATACTTTAAACTGAAAAAGAACCTGGATAATGTTTGTGCCTTGTCATGTTTTCTTGAAAGTTACAACAACCAACTTTAAATGTAATCTTCATTTAATTTCTTTTTTACATACACATACATACATAAACTCACGCCTTTTTCCCATGGGGGTAGGTAGAAACTACAGAACGCCACCTGCTACGATCCTTACATTCTCCTTTCGCCTCATCTACGTTCATACATCTCGTCATACAAGCACACTGGTTATGAGTGCTCCGCACCTGACCTTTATGAAGAACCTCACCAATAAGGTCAGTGTAGGTCTTTCTAGGGCGACCCCTCCCTGCGTTACTACTTCTTTTTTTCCTTTTTCCCTCATGGTCAGATCTCTCGTTCAAATATTTCTGACCTTATCAAAATCCATATCGTGCGTTGTTATTATACAAAATAATCTATCTAGCTATAAATTTTTTGTGTCCTGTCAGAATTTTGGAGACGTATAGCTTCGTCCCTCTTGTATTGCATTAGTATAAAGGCGAGACTCCACCAAAGCGGAGACGAAATGAGATGTCTCGTAATTAACCAATAGGATATTGTATTGTGCTGAAGCTAAGCGCTGAGCTGTCAAAATGACGCAAGCTGATTGGTTGTGAGACACACCTCTTCTCGTCTCCGCTTTGGTGGAGTCTCGCCCTAATAATTGGCGGCAGTGCTGCGTGTAATGAAATCGATTCCCACATGGAATAATTATTTGTATGGCCTACAGATAGTTGATGCTCCGGGTCCGACTGTTTGTGCATGTGAGTTTATATTTGTAAGGATAGAAAAATTAAAAGAGAGAGGAAGAGTTAGGAAGTGGTTTAAAAAAAGAATTAACCCACTCAAGTATTTTTTTTGTAAAATATTCCGATTCATTTATAAATACGACCCAATTTTCTTCGTTTGGTTATTATTTGAGTGTCTTTCAACTGATGCTGATCTAACTCCTCAAAAATATTTAATTCTATATGTCATTCAAATCTATTGTGTCTTTTGCTAATAGATTCACCTGAATATTCTACTTTTATTCATTATTGTTTTATTTTTCAACGGTTAAATGATTTTTCGTGTTTGATGGCCCAGTGGATGCCGCCTCTCATGCTTGAGGTTATGGGTTCAAATCTGGGCAAGTACCAATGTGACGTTTTCAATTCATATATACTTTCTAAAGTTTATCTTGGACATCACTGACGTCGGTGAAGAAAATCATCGTGAGGAAACCTGGACTTATACCAGCCTATAAATGTCCCACTCAAACCATGTCAGAGGCCCTTGAGGCGGTTTAGAAACTCTGACACTATTGTGTGTGGGGTCGTAAGACCTTTGCCCGCACGATAAGGAAGAAAGAAAGAATGATTTTTTCAATAGATCTCTAGAATTTACGCATTATCTTTGTAAATGTTTTTAGTCATTCTATCAAGTTTTATAGGTAGTCCGTGCTTAAATCTTCCTAGCTACCATTTTAATACACATTTACAGCTAATATAAAATTGAATCCAACCTAATCTGTCACAACAGTACAAAAGTCTACAGCGTACCTGCCACCTAGCTCTTTTATTCGCAAAATAAAGTCATAAAACTATTAATGATTGTCAAATTGTCAATTTATTATCATTTTAATATTTATGACTACAATTTAGGTAGGAAGGTACCTACTGTAGATTAGATATTTTAGTTAGGTACAAAAATCGAAATTTCTATGTTTTTATTGCATGCTATAAAATGTTTGTTGTTTTATTTGAGACAATGACATGTGGGAGGTCGCGCATTTTCTGGATAATATTAACAAAATTCAAGACTGAGCATTTTACTTAGGCTTTTTATATATGGCAGATGTGAGTGGCAACCCCGAGAGGAGTCGCCCTAGGAAGACCAACACTGACCTTATTGGTGAGGTTCTTCAGAAAGGTCAGGTGCGCAGCACTCGTAACCGGCGTGCTTGTTTGTCGAGATGTATGAACGTGGACGAGGCGAAAGGATCGTAGCAGGTGGCATTCTGTGGTTTCTGCCTACCCCCATGGAAAATAGGCGTCAGTCTATGTGTATGTATAATTATGTATCTCATAAAAACTGTATTCACTTGAAAAGTTTGTCGTTTCCTAGGTCATAATTTATGTTGCACAAAGGTTAAGTACCTATCGTTTATATTGTTTTTTAAATACACCTGATCCATACTTACATTTTTTTTCAAGTTATACTTGACAAACAAAAAATAAGGTAAAATATCATATTGACTATTTTTACCATCACAACCGTTTTGGAGACACCTACGTGAAAATAACACACAATATTCTGTATAATTCGCACATCTAATTCTGATGCTTCGTCATATAAATACAATAAAATAATAAAATACCTAGGTACTATTTCTTACTATTGATAAACAGTTTCAGAACATAACAAAGATAAACAAAAATCCGATAAAACTATTATTAGTTTTAAAAAAATCAAGATTTTTTCCTCAATAAAACCTAAAAATATGCCAAAATTATTGTGGTCTTAAAACCGTTCAAGCCGTTTCGGAGATTAGCTGGAACACACAGAAAAAAAAAATTTTTTATTCATTTTTATTTTGTAATAAAAAGCTGTTATTTTTACATTACAAACAAATATTTCAATTTTATTTACTTAATATAGATGATACTATCAATGACGTCAGCAAATAGGTAGGTATTCAAGATTTTCCATTAGATTTAACGGAAGTCGTATTTCTACTAATTTATCTAGTGGAATTAAGCGTACTACAAGGTATTTACAATACCTACTAGCAGAGTATTTACCTGTCTGGTACAGTAGCGGTCGTAATTGGAGTAGCAATCTACAACGCAAATTGATTGACACTTCGGTTAAACTTACGACCTTTCGACGTCGTGTGCCAATTTTGAGGTACCTATACGTAGGTACTGTGTTATTACGTTCAAAAGTGCCTTATAATAGCCTAATTAAATAAATAATTTGAATTTGACTTTAACTTTGAATACATCACTTAGACACACAGATGTATGTACGGCCTGTAACGCGTGTTCACAGCAATTCAAACCTTAACATGCTACTGCACTTATGACCCTGACCGTACCTGTCTGGTACATATCCATAGTATGGTGGATAATAAGTCTCGCTTCTGAATTTGACGACATGATCAATTCCTTAAAAAAAAATAAAAAAAAAAATAAAAATAGCTTTATTGATTCCTTCCATTGTATGTACATCATTTTTCCATATAATTATGTATATTTTATTTCTTTTTAAAAAAGATATCAATTGTCTTATATAAACAAAATAAACTTAACGAGACAGTTGATACAGAAGAAATACCAAAGACGCCCCTCCCACTTACATATCCCCCAGTACGGCCGATCAATTCCTTAGAACCTTATAATATTCTCCCGATTTTAGTGCCTCGTTGGTCAAGTGGTCGCAAAGCGCGTCTCCTGAGCATGAGGTCTTGCAGGGTTCGTGATGTCATATTCTCCCGACCGATTAACCAAATAACACTAATAATTATTATTAATTAACTAATAATTGTTATTATTATATCTACCAGGCCTCCTAGACAATCATTTTTTTAATATTCACTAAGAAATTTCTACTGGATATAAACCCACTAATACTTTGCCCGACTTACAATTCGAACCTTAGATTCTAAGCTTAGCAGTCGTGCTGGCGGCTACGAGACCCGATCCCGAATAGAAGAATTGAAAAAACACCTAAAAAACAAAACACTGTTGACATCATCACTATTAGCAACACATGACCAAATCACTTCCTATTTAGTAAACATTCTGTAACTATCAACCATCCCTTTGTCTAAAATATAATCAAAATAAACAATAAAACAAATAAACAAATAGTCTTCTGTACAAATAAGAATGATCGTAACGCGCACCGCCATTTTCTTGTAGGCGTTAACAGTAGTGGATAGGTTATTAGTTTTTTAAGACACTAATAAAAGGGACGATTGTTCAAATAACACTTAATTGTGTGATTGATTTTTGTTACTAAATTAGTGGAAATTTAATGACAAATATAATAGGAAAACTACATCATTGAAATTAAATAAAGACAAAATTCTGAGCTCAAAATTTTGATGACATTCGAGTCACAGAAAAAAGTATTGAAGAAAAAATTTAACAGTAAAAAAGAGAGCGGATCAAAGGACCAACAAAAATAAAATAAAAACTTGGTCCTAAACATTTGGGCAAAAAAATCCTAAGATGAACCAATACATTTTCTTCGTAACGTTAGTAGCTCAAATGACAGACGTATTCTATTGCAAAGAAGATGCTGATCGTATAGATGTGTTTGATATGACAAAACCTACGACTTGGAGAGCCTTGTCCATGTATTATGGCGCCATGGAGAAGCACTGGTAAGTGGAATACTCATATAAACATATAAAATTTTTTGTCCTGAATGACTGACGGATCCACACACAGCCTAAACCGCTGATCGTAGAGACCTGAAACTTGGAGGATGTGTTCTTTATATGACACAGGCATCCGATAAGAAAGGAGTGCCCAAAATTCATACCCTAAAGGAATGAAATAGGGGTACAAAGTTTTTATGGAGAAACCAACTTTGACGCGGACGAAGTCGCGGGCAGAAGCTAGTCTCTATATATGTAAAAGGCAACTGTTACTGACTGACTGATCTATCAACACACAGCAAACAGTCAAACGACTGAACGGATTGCGTTGAAAGGAGATCCGCTTTGTATTTGACTTCACCCGAAAAGGAATAGGATTATAGGAAGATCAGGATGAATATTTTCTAAATAACTTGTCAAATCAAAATCAGTTATTTGCGTAAATAAGGTACAGAGGGATCTTAAAGATAAAGTATAATAAATGAATCTCTAACTCTGCCATTAAAAACATAATTATTGAATGTCAAAAGAAAAATTAATTAATCTGGTCCAAAATTTCTAGGAAGGTGTGCATCAACTGCGGTGTACCGGCTCTAGGTACTGGAATGCATCTAGAACATTCGGGCAGCACGGAATCCATGCACCCGGCTGTTGTTCCCGTCGAGTACTTGTTTAGTCGGTGTAAGTACATAAGTACATAATTATCTATTTCCCTACGTAAGACATTAAGCTACCTTCAGAAAATATAGTGCCACCTGGGTATCTGGGATCTTAAAGGACCTTGGGTTCTTATCACTCAAAGGCTGTTCTTTCACCCAGTTTTCCAAATAGGCAGGTTTAAAATGACAGTTATCATATTTACAGAAGGTTTTGCTTAGAGAGTTCGAAATGTAGCGTTTTTCGTATATAGAGGCTAAAAAGTTAATAAAAAATTCATATTTCATGTTGTTATTATGTGTTTTTATAAATTGTCTTACTTACACATGCTTTTGAGCTATAAAGTCCTAATTATAGAGGAATACATTGAAAAAATCGATAAATAAAATCCCAATTAAAAAATCTATATTATTATTTATGCCTGGTTGATGGCAATATTCTCGGTCAGTATTACATGGGACTTAAAAATAACTGGCGAAATGTGGGTGTAGGTACAGTCTGTTATAGCTGTTATCCAACCCACCTAACTGGTTCAATAAAATTAGGCGAATTTGAACCTTCTGCAATTAAAAACAAACGAATTTGAACCCTCTGTCAATAACGTTAAGGTTTATTCAATTTATATAAGTTCATCACACTAGCGCTGCTTAATGAACGAATACAATAATATTATAGATCGCCAATTTGATCTTTAAATCGTTAGCAATAAGATACTTATAACTTGTTATGCAATTTTGATTTTTATGCCATATGATTTAAAGTTTATTAGAGTATTGTGATATAATTTAATGTCATTACTACTAATTGCTTATTTTAAATAAAAAGTTCAAGTAGATTTGGTCTCGTGGTCCGTGTATAAGGCTGAGACGAACGAGATGCGAGTTCAAATCCTGCATTGAGGAATATTGTTTTGCTTTCAATTTAGAATTGATTAAGTAAATATTTCTTGCATTATTGCAAAGAACCGGCCACATACTTCAAAAATATCTAAATTGTTAATATTTTCGCCTAACTTGTAATAAGTGGGTAGTTGAAAGACAATTTGCGTATTCATTATAAAACTGGTATTCAAATGTTAGTAAGGATGTGGGTAGGAAAATAAAAATGAACCGTGACAGTAAACCTCAAGCCAGTCTACGCGCAATTGCAGTGACTACGCGCAAAAATTTCTTACCTTGACTTGGTAAATTGCAAAAATCTTCTTTTTCCAATGTTTTTATATATTCTATTGTTTCATTATCATGTCTCAATGTCTCAATTGAGTGATTATTTGAAATACAAAAAAATAATCTATTTGCTGAAGGAGAATGTTGGCATCAGAGAGATTGCTTGGAGATTTAGCAGTAAGTGTGTTTGTCTAATTTTATACCTAAGTATTCCTTATGAATGATATGTAATTATTTTTTATATACTTAAACGTAAAGTGACATCCGTTTTTATTTATTTGTTTCAGAGAAATACAGTCAGATTGTGGTTAAGACGTTTTAAAGAAACAGGAAATGTTCAAAAGGGTCGTTCGTGAAATCGTGACCAAAACCTGTAATGTTTACTCCCGTATTAGAACGGATTGTTAGTAGACATATTCATGCATGCTGCTGGACTGAAACAATACAAGACGGCACGTAAAATTCAATGAACCGCTGTTCATCGCCAAGCAAGAATCCGCTTTGCCCAAGAATATCATTGAGTTATAATGTACTACGTACTAGAGAAGCTATCTCAAACAAAAGATGGGCGCACTTGATGACAGCGGGGCATGCGCGGGACAAGCGGGGGGGTGTTATGTTCTCATAGATAACAATAATGCGTGCAGATGCGACATAATTTTATTATTCTGCCTACTTGTGTACTTACTCAAAGAATAAATAAAAAAGTATTTATGCTGTAATAATATTTTAATTTCCTTTAAGTAATATAAGTTTAGTTAGTTTCTGCCATTTTGTGAATAATCTGAAGGTAACCACGTTTCTTCGCTGCGATTATTCTGAACATCCATGATTCTCTTGTTTCATGACACCGCCGAGGAAACCTTTAAATCCAAATAATAATAAAAAAATATTAATGTTATTGCATTAACATTATTATCGTGATTTAAAATTAATATTTTACTGCCCTTAATTATGTAAACTTATACGTCGATAGTGTCAAGTCTGCGCCTAAAAAATGTTTTACTCTTTGACATTCACGTAAACATGGCCGCCGCGCCGCCGCGGTGACGCGTTGCAATTGAAAAATTATAATTAAAATTAAGCGTGTTTTAAACATAATTAATGAACTTACTGGTGAAAAGTCACTCCTTGACTTTTATTTATGTTTCTGGAGTTATTTGTACAGTATCTCAATACGCACGAAGGCATATTATAAAAAACAAAACTTCACTCAAATGTGTCACGTTGCAGCAAACGCTCGGCATAGACTAAGTGAGTTGGAGTGCATGCGCTCTAACTCGTGTTACAAACAATCGAGTTGAGGTGTCTTCTCTAGTACGTAGTACATTATAACTCAATGAAGAATATATAGATTTTAATTGGAAAGAACATGTTGCTCAAGAGATGGTGCAGGCAGCACCACCGTCAGCAGCCCACAATACTTAAGTGTCAGTGTGTGTTTTAAATAAACTGTTGTTATCATAAATTCTAAGGAAGTGTTTCATACATTGAATAAGCAGGTCCTTTTTACGATCATATTAAAAAAATCAAAAATACTTATAAAAATCTATGTAGTAGGTAAAACACCAAAGTATGTAATGCTATTTTCACTTTTATTTTATAAGTAGGTATGACAGTTAATGTGGTGATGTTATTGTTATGAAATAGAAATATTATATTTCTAAACATGTAACATGTTGATTCACTACATAATTTTTTACCTACTTTAAAAATAAAAATATAGGTATTTTATAGACAGCATTGAAACGAAGACACTGCTTTTTTTATCAAGTTCTAGCTCAAGTAGTTTATTTTATATATACTCTAACTTGTTTTATATGGTTTAGCTTTATAATATGACAAGTAATTATTTTTGTCAGTAATTATTTTACATTTAACCATATTGAATAAAATCGTAATAAAAATTATTACTGTTTTTCATTTCTGTTGTTATTTTTGTATTTAAATAGTCAATTTTTGTTAACTATTTTAATTTAATATAAATAAAATTTAGAACGCAAAAAATATAAATGAATATTGTAAACAAAAAGTGACAAAAATTCATACTTAGGTTTGATCTCACTACCATGTTGCTACCACTTGGTCAAATCGTCTTTACAAATGAAGTTGAAATTAACAACTCCATTATGTGACAAAACAGTATTCAAAAGATTATCTACCCTAACATAACGTATTAAAGATCAAATTGGCAACAGTATTCTATAATATTTGCGTCCTTGAACAAGTCGTTCTAGCTCGTTAAGCTCGTACGTATCGAATTCATAATTATCTACCGCTAATTGCAGAAGGTTCAAATTCGCCTAACTTTATTGAGCCAGTTAGGTGGGTTAGGTAACAGCTATAATAGACTGTACTAATGACCTACACCTGACCTAAACCTCTGCCTAACTCTTCGGGGATTACAAGCGTGATGTTGTTATGATAAATTGTCTTTCAGTGTCAATAGTGGATGTTAGTACTCTAACAACGCTTAATCCAGCGGTGGTCTTAACCCTCGACGTGGCATTACAATGGGCGGCGCTAAAGCAGGACCCGAAGGAACCAACACTTTTACTTTTCAAGTTTGGATGGACAGAAGAGGATAACCAGCAGATTAATGTGGCTACTTGTGTCTGTAAGGTGCCTGGTAAGAGGATTTAATATTATTACTTGCCTATATTATCCAACTGCAGGGCAAAGGCTTTTTCTCATACAGAGAGCGAGCATTGATGTACACGCTTGCTCAAGGCGGATTAACGATTTCAGACTTATACTAATAAGTCCAGGTTTCCTCACTATGTTTTCTTTTACCAATGTCAGTGTTAGTTGTCAATTTATAGATATGTAGGTAGGTGGAAAAATAATGATTTAGGTGCAGCGCAGACGACAGACTATCCGTGACGCACTTTTTAGTCTGTGAAAATAGAACCTATGCAATTATATGCAGTAACGCAAACGACGCGCAAAAAGTCCGGCGCACATAAAATCCGTGTAATTCGGGCAGACCGCACCGCGCCGCTCCGCACAAAAAGTGTGTGAAAAAAATTGAACGTTTGCTTCAACGCGCGCTAACGCAGACGGCGCACACTTTAGTCGGCAATCTGCATTTGCTAGGGGTGGACGTAACGCACGCGATCTATTATCATGGCGCCAGAGGTCGATGTAACGATGTTAATTCAAGAAATACAAAACAGACCAGCAATTTATGATACTTCTAAGGCAGAATATCATGATAGAGATTTAAAAAGAAAAATGTGGAAAGAAATGTGCTGTAATGTTTATTCAGCTCCTGTTTGGAGTTTTGGACATGTATGACGTCTAGGTCTTAAAATAAATAACAACTCATCAAAATCTAGTAACAGACATTTTATAAAATTTGAAAAAAAATCCGGATGTTGTTTCAGAAGTGAATGTTTAGTATGGAACTGTCCCTTCAGTAATCTTTCCGAAAGTATAGGATGTACCCAAAATTCTCTATTTCTTCTTCTTTTTCTGTACTTTATGTACAAAATAATACTACGCGATCTCTGCACGATTTCCATAGCGTCTACGTCCCTACAGTTCTGCCGACAGAATGGTCGAAGATGTGCGTCGTGTGCGTTGAGTCTGTGAAAAATCCGCGACCGACTTTTTGCGCGCCATGCAGACTTTTTGTGCGCCGCAGACTCGATCGCACAAAAAGTGTGCCGTCTGCGCTGCACCTTTATTTTAATATTAGCAGCATCAACATCTGCAATACTTGTACAGTCTGTTGTCAACATAAGCTGACCCACCCTAAAACAAACGAATTTGGACCATCTGCCTCTAACATTAAGATTTATTCAATTTATATGAGCTATGACCCACTTTGTCTGATAAGACAAAGTGGGTCAGCTTATGTTGACAACAGACTGTACAAACTAAAATTACCGCTGTGAACAGAAGCCTAGTGTACAAATTTGAAAACTGTCAATGAAAACAGAAAAACATACCTAGTAGTCCATCCAACAAAGAGATTGTAGAGTGCGTGAGCAAGGCCCTAAGCAATTACTTCAGAAAATTGTTCAGGTTGCTTAGAGAGTTAACATACTAAAAGTCCTGACGTCTAGGGGGTGAGGCGGAGTGGGGGGAGGGGGTTAAAGTTCCCATTTTTCAGTTTTTCGCTAATATCTTTTAAACGGTGCATCATTGAGATAAGATGTCTTCTACGCAATGAAAGCTTATAAAATTATGTACAACATTTATCTTATACACTTTTTCACATTCCTACCTATTTTCGAACTACACATTCCGGAAAGTGGTGGACGGTGGATTCCTACTGCACAGAGTAGTTTGGCAAAAAAATGCCTGTGTGCCACGATTTGTGATGGATATATCACCTACATCAACCGCCACTATCCTGGGATGAGTCGTACTGTGGTATTCGATGGGTACTTAAACTCAGCTAACTCTACAAAGTCACAAGAACAGAGGCGACGATATAAATTGAGGAGGTCGGCTGATATGAATTTGTCTTTGAACACAGCAATACCAATGAAGCAAGAAGATTTTTTGTCTAATCCTACCAACAAAAGTCAGCTCATTTATTTACTACAGACAAAGCTTCAGGAAAATGGTATAAAAACTCTCCAAGCCACTGATGATGCTGATGTTCTTATCGTGAAGACTGCTGTGGAACTATCGACTCATAGACGAATTAAAAGATAATATGTATCAAAGATACAAGTTTTCATTACTCAACGGCTGAACCGATTTGGATGAAATTCGTTATGATTAAAGATTTGGATTTTTAGGCTACTTTTATCCCGAAATAACGCAAACAAAGTAGCAGGCAACAGGTAGAGATTCATAAAAGTAGTTTTTTCGAAAATTTTCACTATTTCAGAATGTATATATGTAAAAAATGGGTAGTGATTCGAAAAAGTGTATCAGACTAAAGTTGTAGGAAATTTTATAAGCTTTCATTGCGTAGAAGACATCTTATCTCCATGACGCACCGTTTAAAAGATATTAGCGAAAAACTGAAAAATGGGAACTTTAACCCCCTCCCCCCACTCCGCCTCACCCCCTAGACGTCAGGACTTTTAGTATGTTTATTCCCTAAGTACCCTGAACAATTTTCTGAAGAAATTGCTTAGGGCCTTGCTCACGCACTCTACAACCCCTTATGGGTGATTTATTGGATGGACTATAGTAGTTACACCTAATATTCAAAAATCTCTCCACCCGCGCTTCCTTTCACGTTTACTTCAAATAAAATCTGAGGAAGAATTTTCAGCGTAGCACTATACTGTCTTGACTCATTTTATTTATAACTATTTCTAATGTATTTATTTACCTACTATTTTAGCCCACTATCTCTATCGCACCGCTTTGAACGATAATCCTCACTGTTATTTATTTCCAGTTGTTTTCCTTGACCGATAGATTGTTGACATTGTGAGTTTAGTCACCTGGCGACCGCGCCGTATGTAAATATTTCGAGGTGTTAACTAAGGATCAGCGCAAATGGGCCACCGACCACAGCCACAGGTGGCTGTCACGCGCTACCGCCACATTTCGAGTGTCAGACGCGCGCGACAGCCACCGGTGGCTGTGGTCGGTGGCCCATTTGCGCCGAGCCAGCGCCGAGCCAGACTCGGCGCAAATGGGCCACCGACCACAGCCACCGGTGGCTGTCGCGCGCTACCGCCACATTACGAGTGTCAGACGCGCGCGACAGCCACCGGTGGCTGTGGTCGGTGGCCCATTTGCGCCGAGCCTAAGGGGACTTTTCTGACAGCACGTTCCGTAGTACAAAAGTACCTACTGTCGTCATGTTTACCTTTAGTAATTTAAAGTCAAAGTCAAAATCAAAACATTTATTTCAATTAGACCATATTTTTAAGGCACGTCTGAATTGTCAAGGAGTCGGGTTAGTTAGTCAGAAAGTTAAAGCTAGTTATTCGTTCCAAAGTAGGTATAGATAGGTTTCTATGAATAAGAAATACAAAGAAACTCCACCGATACACTCTTTTCAATTAGGTTTTTACAAAATCTTGGTTACAGTATTGTTGTTGCTTCTCTGTGTAGGTATATAATAAAAACAAATGGGACATGGACATGGGACTTAAACATAACTGGCGAAATGTGGGTATACTAATGGGTACACCTCTGCCTAACCCTTCGGCGATTACAGGCGTGATGTTATGTTCTATACCAGTAGATAGATAGGTACCTAAGATGTAGAGGCACTAAAATCAGGATAATTTTTCTGACTAATTTATCTGACCTCAGTTTCAAAATCAAAATTTTATCAAAATTATAAAATTGGTTTATAGATAGAATCAAAAGGGAGGATCCTCCGACCAGATGGGTGGGCATATCTGGTGGGCTACTGCCCGACGGGATTGTTGCTGGAATTTAGTATACGAGTATATGCTAACGTCGCTAACTTTCATTGTGCAATGTTGAAAACGTCAGTTGTAGTTAGTTTGTAGTGCAATAGATGTCTTTACAAACGAATCCTAAAAATATTCTACTAGGTACGCCTTTGTCGGTATACGTCGAAGAATGAGTATAATAACTATTCTACCTACCTCTAAGTTTGACCAGGTATTATGTGTGCTTCGTGGCTTAGATACAATTTAAGAAAACTCGTTCCAAAGTGCCATCCGTGATTTTAGAAAATATATACGGTATGGAACTCACTTCTAGGCAATAAATGAAACCTCAAGTAATAGGTACTAGTCCACAGAAGTATAGCTTAATTAAATTTTAAATCGAAAACCGAAAATTAAAAAAGTAAAATTTTCAAACAAAATAAATATCAAAATAAATTCAGTTAAAGTAAACACTCTGTTGACAGTTCTCTGTTGACTGTTCTGTTGGCGCGGCTTTTTGATTCGTTTGAAAATTTGAGATTTACGAAAAAAAATTGATCCAATTCTACAGTATTTAAATTTGTTCAAAATTAAAACTCTACTTTTTGACCTAATTACTGGACCGATTTCGTTAATTTGTATATCGTCAGAAAAGGCGATAACAAGTATGTCGTATAATTTATTGCATAATGTGATCCCCATACTGTATATTTAAAATTACAGAACTATTACTTTATCAAAACCATCTCTTTCCCTATTCCAGGACTGAGTTACGAGCTAGCAGAATGGATAGCAGCGAACTTGAGCCACGTGGTTGGTGTGGCTACTGACACACCGACCTTCGAGTCAGAACAGACCAGGGAATTCGCCAGCAGAACTGTCTCCAACGTCCTGGGGAGGAGCGGCATCTACATGATTGAAAATGTCAATTTGAGGAGGAAGATGCCAGGTAGATAATTGACTTCTCTCTTTTATTTTATTCTTATGGAACTAGTTGATACATTAATATGTAATAATAATAATAAATCATTTTATTATCAGGCAACTGTGGCCCATAAAAAAAAAACACAAAATAATCTTATAAAAATAAAAATAAACTAATACATAATATTACCTATAGTGTTTTAATAATAATAAATCATTTTTATCAGGCAACTGTGGCCCATAGAAAAAAAAACACAAAATAATCCGCCCCTAAGACGACCCACTGACCAAATAAACTAATACATAATATTACCTATAGTATTTTTCTAAGTGATCTCTTTGTGGCTTTGCCCGTAGATCTAGGTAAGCTAAAAAACAACTTTTCGTTGCGAGCAACACGTTGTTTCTTTTGTTGCGTGTACCTATCTATATAATTATCGTATATCTTCTGACACCTTCCTCTCGTTGTGACTCAATAATCTCCTGAACAAATTTATATAGTAGGCCAATCCCGCATCATGACGACACGTCAGCAAAATGTGAATAATTAGACATCTTAATTATTAATTTAGACGTCTTAATTGGCTAAAACTACGTAATATTAAGATGTATTATTATTATTATTTTATATATGTATAAATTTGGCAGGTGTACGCATTATCACATATAAATCGTATGTGGTGACAATAATAATAATGAAGCGATAGCAATGAATTAATTGCTAATTTGTTGCCTAGAGTGTTATCATTGATGGAGCAAGAAACTCCACGGACACTCTTTTTTATAAATAAATACATTACAAGATTCTGGTTACAATTACTTACAATATTCTTGTTGCTTCTCTAAGTGAAAACAATTAACGTGAAAAAACAAAAAAAAAAGAGGTAAGCTATGGCAGTTATCGGACTTATCGGATGACCAATCGCAACTGACAGCACCCGTTCACGAACATGACGCGTGGATCAGCACCGTTTAGTTCACCCATCTTGAAGAGAATCGAATGATACAACGCACTCGCCACCATCAGCGAAACAAGAAAATCTTGGTCCTGATACCAATTGACTAACGTGAGGCACACCTCTTCAGCTAACTTGGGGCACACCCCTATTTGCCTGCCTATCTACCTAAATGACGCAAAACTTTATCTACTCAGAAACAAGAGAATAAACAAAATAATTAAACATATATCCCTTACGGTCATCAGTCAGACTTAAGGCATTAATTAATAAATTATAATTATCTATAGTCGTGTGACTTCCCAAAATTGTCTTAGTACAGTTGACATCAAAACTTGAAACGCTTTATTAATTAATTAATAATTCGGGTTTCATACAAAGTATCGTTCAAGTTTCGTTTCAGTTGGTCTCGGCTGTCATTCGTAGATCTTTGAAAGACGTTACGGGTAGTTAGAAGCCCGGAAGTCTGTCAACTAGGCTGACCAAGGGGTATCGTGTTACCCGGGTGTGTAACGGTTGATATAATAACAAAAAATCTAACGTTCACTTGACCTAATTTCAATTAACATAATTTTGTTTAATATAACGATCAGTTGAGATAATGAATTGTTGATATAATTTCATTTTATCTAATTTCTTATGATATAATTAACATTTCCTATAATGCACATTTGACATAATATTCATGTAGTATATTATTCATTTACTATAATATTCATAATCTCTAAGTAACTTTTAATATAATTAAGAAAATCTGATACGATTTTAAACGCCCGCTAGTATGGTGCTAGCAAAAATGCATCGCATAAGCATTAATTGCTACAAAAGTTTGCTTTTATGCATGAGGTGGGTAGACTATACACGAATTTATTATTTTTCTTACTGTCATACAGACTTTACAGCGAAATATTCATTGTGTGGCTATTGCAATCTCGATATTTGTTTTATATTTTATGTGTATTATTCCGAATGTTCATTTATAATATTTTTTTTAGTCTTAAAACATTTGCTAAAAATTAGGATTTAGTGACAAAAACGAATCGCTGTAAATCCGACTCCACGCAGTCTTGTTTCCCCTACCCCTAGAGTGTAATTTAAACTCGCGTGGGCCTGCCGGAGCCCCGCAGCACCGGAGCCGTGACAGAAACCATGCCTGCTGCATGTTGCATGCTTGCATGCTGCGTGCTTGCTTGCATGCTGCATGCTTGCTTGCATGCTGCGTGCTTGCTTGCATGCTGCATGCTTGCTTGCATGCTGCGTGCTTGCTTGCATGCTGCATGCTGCATGCTTGCTTGCCTGACGCCTGAGAGAAGTTCATAGCAAAAGCTAAGTTATAAGAAGCGAAGCGGGGCTCCGTCGACCATGCATAGAATATTTTAAGGTTTGGTTAGGTGCCATTTGAGTTTGGTTAGAACTGTGACCATTAAACATGAAAATTAGGTCAAAAGAACATTAGGTCTAATGAATGTTATATAAAAAGAATATTATACATAATTATTGAAAATTATATAAAATGAACGTTATACTAAATGTTTTATATTAAATGAAAATTATATCATATGAAATATTAGGTCTTACGAAATTAGGTTATATGATTTTATAGCATATGAAAATTATATCATGTGAACGTTATTTCAAGTGAAATTAGAGCATTTGTTATTATATCATACATTACACACCCCGTGTTACCCAGTAATTGAGATGTGGAGTTCAGATAGGCAGTCCCTCAAGAAAAAATCAAATAACAAATACGTATGATGTTTTTTTTTACGATTTACATGAATATTATAACGATACTCGCGTGTTTTTTCAAGGTTCCTTTAATAGGTTCGGACTTCAACCGTATTCTTTGCATTGGCTAATTTTGATTAGGTACCTACGCAATCCAAAAAGTAGGTACATTTTGACATTTCATAAAAAAAAGCAAAATACAAAAAAAAGGTTCTTATCGAGTTTTTGTGACGACTGTACCTGCAATAGATTTGCATTAATTTAGTATTAATGAATGATCAAACGATCAATCACCATTGTCTTGCTGTTGTGATAGTACACGTGCTTCTTTTGACGTCCTTCCAATAATCTGAACATCATGCAGATCCGATAACAATTATCTAAATGTGAATAGGTACCTACCTACTAAAGTACCTACCTAATTTTTTTTTGGGCAATACGGCAGTAAAATAGAGTCGTTTGCCGTGACGGCAAACGGCACGACGCTTTCTCATGACGCCATGCCCCCTCTAAGCCACTGCTCTAAACTGTATAACTGTGTAAAATTGAGTTTTTTTTTTCGTTTTTCTTTTATTTATCACCTTTTAAATTGCAATGCCTTAATTACAGGTAACTAAGTTTTACCTATTGGTAACATCTTCAAAATTCTGTACCTACACCTAATTCGCAATAAAGAATTTAAATATGAAATTCTCTGTATGAGCTGCAAATTTTAATATTCACTAAGATGTTTCACATAGGTTTTTTTTTTCATTTCAGAACAAGGATGCATGGCCCTAGCAATGCCTCTGAAACTCCTGAACGTAGCCTACGTGCCGACTCGTTTGACAGCGTTCTGTCCCACGACGCATTCAGATCTATCTGTGGTGATGGCTTTGAAGAAGGATGTCCAGTCGCAGGCGCGGTTGCCCCACAGTCGAGTGTATGATGTCAATTTAGATGAGATATTAAGCTAGAATATAAACTGAGGCTGGTATTAGCTACATAAGGGTCAATATTTGTGGTGTGTGTCCTTTACAATACGGCCGACGTATTTTGGCGGCCCTGAAGTTAGGGTCAGTTCACACCAAGACGCGACGCGACGCGACGCTGCGTGCACACTTTAAAAGAGCGACTCAAAATATAACTTTATTTTCTACACGAAAAGATACACATTTCATTGTAAGAATTTAGAATACGTTACACCACGCAGCACTACGTCGCGATGCGTCGCTCTACGCCGCGCTGCGCCGCGAGACGCATCGCGACGCAGCGGTGAATCGCCGGTACGCGCGACGTGCAAGAGCGGCGACGTTGCGATGCGTCATAAACAACACTACAATGACAATGACATAAACTTTATCTTGTCTTCAAATTACTTTTAATTATAATAATAATAATAACTATTTTATTCAAGTAGGTACTACGTAAAACCACAATGAAAATTGTTAAAGTTAGGGATTTAGATTGTATGCGTAGGACCGAGTGTTGTGCGCAATTTACCATTGGACTGTGCCAAGCCAAATTGATTCATCGAAAAGATATAAACATGCGCTATTTTCGCTTGCAGGGAGTGCGGCACTCGGGACTACAGCCTGCTTCCTAGACTTTATGTTTTCGGCCCAGCCTACCGTTATCAAAGATTACTTACTATATCCAACCCATTGTGCTATTATCAGAAGTCTAGAGTTCCATTATCAAAGAACTTACACCACTATCAAAGAATGAAAGTTCCTGTGTTAAAAACATCTGTCTTTCAAAGACAATTACTTACAAATAATAATATAGATAGTAATGAAAAATTTGTTGATTAATTTTTGGTGTTTTTCTTTTTTTAATTTTTACTGGGACTTGCCCACATTTTGCTTTAAATTGACCCACCTGAGTCTATGGTAAACCATAGACGGATGTAGCTAAACAGCCTAATATCCCAACGAACGTTTTTCAGAAAAAAACACTCATTTTTCTTGACATGAGTACCTTTAATTAAAAAAAAACGAATAACATAATTATTATTTTTATATTCCTAGACATATGAAAATATTTTGTAATAATAAGTTGTAATAAGCCTAAATGTTGTAAAATTTGATTATTAAAAAAACCATGTTTGAATAAATAAGCTTTATTTTTGGCCAAACTATTACATTTCATAAACCTTTACAAATATATTATATTAAAATTAAATCATTACTAATGTAACAAAAGGAAATTTAAAAAACTTAGTAGGTACAATTTTGGACCCTACATTGTTCAAAATCTATAAAATTTTAAAGAGTATACAACAAAATATTGGGTCCTTCTACTGACCAATATAATGCCAACTATATAATATACAAGTTGTTTAGAAGGTCGATGCAAAGCCGTAAAGCGGAGCTAGTATAGACTATTTAGAACCATTTGAACCGAACTTGTCTTAGACGAAATATGTCAATTTTTTTGGCAAATATTTTAATCAGTTTGTAAGATAAATTATTTATTTTTTAGTTATCTTTCAAACCGGCCATTATTTGCAACTAACTGCAAAAAATTTTAGTCATCAGAACAATTAAATTTTCTAAATAAAAACACACTTTGTCTTAGAAAAGTTCGGTTCAAATGGTTCTAAATATTCTACACTAGCTCCGCGTTACGGCTTTGCAACGACCTTCCAAACACCCTGTATAAAAAAGAGGGAGATAAGGGGGTAATAGTTATTTCTAAAAATTTATAAAAGGGAAGCCTTATAGAGAAGAGCACCCAGATTAATACTGAAGCACCCTCATATCTTTCACGCTTAAGCAATACTTTTGCTCAAAATGCCGTTAACAGCTCTCCTGCCCTGCCAGCAATCGGGTAGCAACCAGGCTTGCCAACCTTAATATATGAATTTATAGACATGGCAATTAAAAGGCGGGAGTGTCAAAAAATGGAGGGACCTGGCAAAGTATAGGCGAAAAATACTATTAGGAATTATTTTTAAGAGCGTTTACGCCTTGTGGCATTTTATACAGACTTTAAAGTATTTATTTTTCGAATGAATGAACCGATTTCAATGAAACTTCTTACACATAAGCAGGATGCATAGGTCTAAAAAGTTAGTCGAGAACATTTTCGAAATGAAAAGATAATCGGAAATTATCTGTTTCTATGGGAAACTTAAGTTTTCTCGAATTTAGCTGTAACACATTTTTTTTTAATGATCTCTCTAACTTTTTAGACCTATGTATCCTGCTTATGTGTAAGAAGTTTCATTAAAATCGGTTCATTCATTTCGAGAAATAAGGACTTGAAAGTTTGTATGAATTGCCGTAAGGCGTAAAATTAAATGCTCTTTAATGGTTTTATTAAATATTTTACTTTAGCATAAAAGGCCCGCAGCAACAACCGAACGGGACAATTGCCGCTCCCCACACGCTTTTCCCGGGACGCATCCCCTAATGCTCTAAAAACGGGACGTCCCGGCTCCAGCGGGACGGTTGGCAAGCCTAGCAACAACCGACCTTCACTACATACACCGATGTCGCATTGTACGACAAGCCTTATTCAATATTATTGTGATTTCAAACGCCCATACTAATTAATACTTGATAGTACAGCTCTAATTAATAAAACCGCTTTCAAAGCTCTTTCAATCCGAATAAAAGCATATTATTGTCGGATCTCTTCAATCGGGAATCTATCGACTTCAATAAAATTAGGGAACAATACAGGTTTTTGATTATTAAAAATGTACTTTATTTCAAACATCTTAATGCCTAATTTCCTCTATTAGGGGAACATACATAATACTTTTCTTTTAATATATTATTGCCGCGGTTTCACTGGCACTGCTCATATAGGTAACATTAGGAAGCAATATGTGAAATATTAAAAATAGATTTTTCTTTGAATTGGTGCACCTATACCCTTACATATTTTTATAATACTATATTTTGGTACTTACATGATGATTTTCTATAGAACTGTAATCTTTATTATAATTCAAGGTTATATTAAAAGAAATGTATAAAAGATAAATTGAGACAATTTATATTTAAAACTATCTTAAAGTTTGGCAACCCTATTCTGATTATTACTTTATGAGTGTTGCCAATACATTAACAATAACACCATAGTCAAGCAGAACAATTTGTTAGTAGTTTTCAAAAATAAAATACATCATAGACAATTTTCAATTTTATTTAAAATAAAAATAAAAGTATACATTGATACATTTTGGAATCGGACCTTTTCAACACCAAATTAATAGCAACACTGAGCAGTATTATTGTTTCCATACAATCCTTTACGGGATTATAAGACAGGACATACATCATACAAGTCCTCATACAAAATTTAGTTAAACATCGATAATACTGCGCAAATATCAATTTATTCAATCAGAATAGAGTCTTAATAACTATAATTATCGGTATTTATAATCTACGGAAACTAATGACATCAAAATCGTTAGCTTGGCCCAAAAATGCTTTCAGGAATGCCGGTGTAAGCATACAGTGCCGACGAAAGGTTGACAGTGAACTGACCTACGTTGCAGGATAATCGTCAGTTACCAAGACGAATTGCATTGACCATAACTAAAATAATAAGCTAATTACAATCTAAATAATAATATTGCTACATCTTTTAATTTGTAATAATATATATATGAAAAATTATGGAAATACATTGCATTTTCAATACATATTCTACTCATCACTTAATAGTAACTGTATTCAAAATACTGGAAACATTGGTTTATCGTTAAGAACTACTCCACCAAGAATTCTTTTTTCTTGTTTTCAAAACTGTCAATCAAAGTAAATATCATTAATGACAGTTACACACAGGCTTAAAATTGGCCATAGAGATCATTCGTTTAGAAACGACTTAACTTTCGGCAAAATAAAGTTTGAATCTGCCACGGGTAACTGGAACCGTACGGTACCATTTGTACTTCACGGATGTGTCATTTTAAACATCACATGGGATCAAATGGTTCCCAACAAGATTATACATGTTTAAGAATGTTCTTGCGACTAACAGATGTCAAGTTTTCTTGTTGAAGTAGTGTATCATCGCGGTAAACCAAAGTGTGCCCATTTTTACAGATTATATGAAATTCTATTTTATTTTTACGTTATAAATCGGTAAGTATATCTAAAATTGATTTTATTATTATCAAGGTCTGTTATTAAGTTTTCTATTATCACTGGATAGCTAACCTTAGCACAAATCTGTCTGAAAAAGTACATAATATTAGGAAATTAAATCATTACGATTATTCAATCACATAATTAAATATTTTGTTATGTATAGGTAGGTATTACTAATGACTCGGCTTCGTCAAAAAGTTGCGAGGTCTTGAATAAGGTCTATTGAAAAAGTTTTTATTTGATCGACGTTCTTAGCAACCAGACCTTCATTCTACATTTGAGTATATAAAAATGTTTATTTCACACACAGTTCCATGTTTAAAATGCGATATATTTGTACATTTCAATTTTATTTGTATGAAAAAGTATGAAAATATACTTCTATTAAGTCGTGATAATATATTATCGCAATTCAACATCAAAATATTTGTGTGTTTATCTACACTCAACTACTCAATATCACCTTAGGATTTCTATAATTTCTTAATGAAATTTTCCTCGAACTATCGCATTCCCGATTTCTGTTTGACGAAGCGTTTACACTAATTTGTCAATAGGTTTTCTCAGTCAGCCACCATTATCGACACTTGCAACTGGATCAGGCTCGTGGAGACCACCGCATAAACTATTACTGTGCGTTTTGTAATATCATCCAATCATTTTGTTGTTTAATTTTAAAGCTCTTGGCATTTTGTGAGAAGAACCTTAATTTATCGACAAAGGTATTTTAGTAACACTCACATCACTAGTTTTCCCGCCGAATCCGCCATTTTAGATTAACGAGCATTCGAAAAAAATTGAAAATCGAACTTCATTTAGATAAAAATAAGATTTGTGTAATATTCTCCACAATCAATACCAGAGCGTGAATTCTAACCGATATTTTATGGCACAGAGTAATTTAAGAACAGAGCCCAACCCAGTCGGTCTTCTCATAAAAATAAAACAGCCAAGCTTAGTCCTTCCAATCCTTTTTGATGTCGAAGCACCATTCCCATTGGAGATGTACATTTTTGTCGTCGTCAGTGAAGAGGCTGTTGACGGAGTACGAACCTCTGGCGACGATCCCTGAGGGCGCGTCCTCGGGAGGCGTCGTGTACGACTGGATCTCGGTTTTTGGCGGGTACGAGCCAACCATGTGGGTCATTTTATCGACTGTAAACGAGAAAGATGTGTTTTAGTTTGTGACTTGTAAAATTTGTATAAGTACGGGGTGTAAAAAGACACATCACACAACCGTTAACTGCGCATACTGCCCATTAAACTATGTATAAAGAGCAGAAAATATTGCTGGGAAAGTGGGAAACGACTACTACTTTTGATGTAAAAATCACTGTTTGTCATTGTGTGCACTATAGCGCACGCAGAATTGGGCTTACGGGTGCATTCAACAATACAGAGGTCACGGGGTTGTTTTAAGTTTAGTTAGAACATTTCAAACTGTTTACAGTAAAAAAATTTGGTTCTTTCGACTTCAATTTCAATATCTCAGTAACCATAATGGAAAGAACATTTAACTTTCGGTTTCGTTAAGTGTCTTTTTACTTCTGTTATAATTTATCCTGGTTTCTAAAACCTCTAATAAAAATTACCTGTTGAATATCATTTCTGTTGTGCTAGTGAAATAATTTTACAGAGATTTTTAGAAACCAGAGAAAAAACGTCTAAAATTCGAGTAACACAAAAATAACATCGAATACCACATCAATCCAAATTCTTATAAATATAAAGGTTTCTTAGATTAATCCAAGATTCCATATTTAAACACAAACAAGCAAGATTTTTATCAGCCTATTACTTCTTTGTGAATTTCTGCATTCCAAATATAAAATCTTAAAATAGTGAAGTTTGAAAATAGAACTGACATGAAACAAATATAACACAACGAAATACATTACAACCTTTATTACTTAGATGTGCAGCCTGCAGCATATTCCAAATATAAAACCTTAGAATCGCGAAATTTGAAAATAGAACTGACTCCAAACAAAAGAGAACACACAACGGTATATTTAACAGCCCTTATTTTTTCAATGTGCAGCGTATTCCAAATTTAAAACCTTAGAATTAAGAGGTTTGAAAATAGAACTAACTCCAAACAAAAGAGAATACACAACGAAAACAACACTGCATTCAATTTCTAAGTCTTGGACGTTGCACTATTCGAAGTATAAATATAACTAGTCTAAGGCCATACTCTAGGCCCCTTCTTCTACCAACGGGTATTTCTATAATGATAATATAGATCACAATCATAATTACTGCACAAAGAGCTGCGCTTTCTCACGGACTGCCTGGTTTTATACGATAAGCTAAGGAATAATTTATGAAGATATCGATTCTAGACCACGGCTTAGGGTGGCTCATAGGTAATACGTATTGATTTGCTGTGCGGCGTACGATATGATCTTTTTATTTAGGATACTCTTTCAGAAGGTATAAGGAAGGAATTTGAATTTTAAATTTTTGAAAACAGAACTTGGCGTACCCACGCCAAGTTCTGTTTTCAAAAATTTAAAATCACGCTTGTTGGAAATCGAATGATTTTCCATTAATGTTTGCTATGATTGGTGGCTATTAGGTATCTATTGTCAGATCTAACATTGATCGATTCGATTGAATGTTCTTAATTTTTATCAACCAACCAATCAATCACAGGCGTTTATATGACAGTACATTTACCCCCTTAAAAAATAATAAGTAAACCAAATTGTCTAGCGTATGTAATCCGCCGCGATTGACTACTACTAGAAATTACTGATGGAAAAACCCAATAACACAGCCTGACCTGGGAATCGAACCCAAGACATGCTCAGTAGTCACGCTTTGCGACCACATAAAAACTACTATAAGATAATAAACATACAACATTTTTGTCAGAATTTTTTTGATCGTATAAAATCTGTCTTGCTTGCCCTTTTGCTCACTTAGTTAAGTACATATCAAGTACAGCGAACACACGTCACAACAAAATACAATCATTCATCAATCGGGAACAAGACTATTTCAAAATTCCATCACATTGAGTCACGACATCGAATACAATACAATAACGACATTGAATCATACAAGGTATCATGGATGCAGTTTGAATAAAAAACGAATACGTACCGGGCACTGAGGGGGGCGCGTGAAAAAATACAAGGTGCATTTAGATCGAGATTTAAGTGAGAATATTGGGCCTACCACGAACGCACTAACGTAAAGATGGCCAAACTATTATGAGCCTGTGCCCCAGAATTTTATGGCCTTGTACACATATAAAATGGATGTCATTCAATAGTACAGGTTTTGTTTTACATAAATCAAAAAGGTACATACTTCCCAGTAGCCGTGGACAAAAGTTATGAAGGTTTAAAAAGTTGATTTTGTCTCGTAGGATTTTAGGACAAGAACGATAAGATACTTGACATCAATGACCAATAATTACAAGACGCAACTTCTGCAGAACGGAAGAGAGTGTCAGATTCTTGCTGACTAAAACCCATCCGTGTTCCTTCTAATGCCCTTTTCTGGGCCACAGTTACTCTTTCGAACAAATTTCGCAACCCTGGCAGGTTATGTGTCAAACGGGTATTTTAAATTTAAAAATCGAATGTATATTACGTTTAGTTAGCGCGCTCGTGTTAGGGTTTCAAAAGTTTTACTAAAAACACATTATGACAGGACGCTGCTGCGCGCTTCATACAAACGTAGTCTATTCATATTTTATCTGCGTTTTATTCTACTAGATGAAATTTTATTGATAGAACAAGGTCACTATTAACTAGGCTTGTGGTTAGTCTGTATCCCGTCAATAATTAATGATACAGGGTAACTCGAAAAATCGTGATTTTACTATTAGTATTCTTTTCAATTTGAAATAAATTTCATCTGGTTAATACTTCTAATTATTAAGAATATTTTATGACCTTCTTATAGATCAAACTTAGTGTAATACGGCAGAGTTTAGACACTTATTGACCAAAATATGATAACACTACATTTTGTATAAAGCACGCAGTCGGTACAATTATTTTAAAGGTAGGTACAATTCCGAAGACGACCGCATCCATTGACAGCAGCGACAAAGCCACAATGACAGGTGGCAGCATCGGTAGTTCGCTACTGGTTTCTAATTATTTCTATGAAAACGCCTCCCTAATACGGCAATGTCATTGCTGTCTACGTCGCGTTCAGAAACTGTACCTTCCTTCAAGAGCCGTATTCTATTAAAAAGTGAATTTTATTCAAATCGAGTTTTAAAACGATATTTATACTTGAGCATCGCTTTGAATAGGGGTCTTAATAGATTTTTATTGAGAAAGTATTATTCAGGACTCGTTACCTGGTACTCCGAGCCGGTAAGTCTTCTGCACGTATTTGAGTCCGTGCACGATCTCCCTCTGCACAATGAAGTCGATCCTTATCCTGTATTGCACACCTTCCTTTATCACGAACACCTGGAATTTTAAAGAGATGGTGTCAGGAAATGTTTCGAGTAGATAGGGCGGGGGAATTCTGGAGATGCTGCGTCCGACAGTGGCTTGATATAGGCTGAATATAGGAGTTGATCTTTGGTAGTGTTTTGAATAAGAGAAAACTTATAATTTTTATACTGTTTAAAATTATATGTTCGTGTGATTAATTTAAAGAAAAAGATAAACGGTTCGGTATTCTCAATGCATTCTTGATGTTGTATTGAGAATGCCGAACTTTAACATCACGCTACGGCTCAGGGGAGCGACGTCACTAACGCGGGTGAAACCATGGAGTATAGTATAGTTAGTTATAACTAAATATTTTCCTTTATACAATACTATTTAGGTGCTGCCTAACCCTTCGGAGATTACAGGCGAGATGTTATTTTAAGTTTAATGCCAGTAGCAAAATACTACCTAATGAATTCCAGAGAGCTGTCACGATGCAACATTATAACAATTAGTTGCACAATTTCCTATGTCGACAACCATCTGTTTTGAGCAGGCTAACGCGTGAAGCAGATATTTAAGCGAGCGTAACGACACGAGCACGACACCGGCTAGTTTTTAGGTCGTGCACTGAACTATAGTTGACGCTGGCATAAATCATAGTGCGCAGGATTGATACAGCGGGATACTGAAGTTGATAAGCTTATCGAATGACCAGTGTAGTACTAATTAATAATATTAATTAGTAGCTTTTGCCTGCCTCTGACTGCCTCGTTGATCGCAAAGCGCGACTGTTGAGCATGAGGTCTTGTGTGCGATTCCCAGGCCGGGCAGTGTTATTGGGTTATTTTGTCAGGAATTTTTCAATAATAGTCTCGGAGTCTGAATTTGTGCCCGGTTGATGATATGGGCTTAACTGGCGAAATGTGGGTCTACTAATTCAAAGCATTCAAGTCCCAAAGTAACATTCAATAAGATATGCACCAAATACCCAACTAGGTGTTTTATTGAAAAATCTATACATACAAAATGCTTTGGCCTGAATGACTGACTGACGGATCAACGCACAGCCTAAACCGTTGAACATAGAGATCTGAAACTTGGAGGGTGTGTTCTTTGTATGACGTAGGTATCTTTCACTAAAGTTCCCGAGGTTCGCATCGCATCGCATCGCAGTTTTGTGTACAAGCCCTAAAAGTTACCAAAGAATTTACAATTATTCTGGTACCAGAACATCAATTCCGATTCAAGAAAAACCAGACCCATCCGTCCCTTTGAACTGCGCCTGAGACTCGCAAACAAAATCTATATACGGTACACAACAACGTTTTAATAAACCTAGAAAACTGTACTCTATCCAAACATCCTGTACGTTTGGGTACTGGCAGAGTGCCAGGTCGGGCGTATCGTGATAATTGTGACTAAGCGACTTATTGGGCACCGATCATCGTGCACCTGTCACTTGGATGATTAGTGAAAGGGATCGCGTGATTTGTTCCCAGTCCGGCTACAGAGATTTTTGTGCATGACATCATGAGAAATAGCTCTTGAAACTTTGAAGAATATGATGAAGAAGATAGTTGATAGAGCTCCTTGGGAGAGGACTCGTTTGGGGAAGTTCTATGAAGATTTTTAACGTGGCGTACATGTAATTGGTTGGTAGGCAAATCCAGAATAATATGGAAAAGTAAGTCTGTCTGTCTATTATGCTTCCACTAACCGATTTTGATGAAATTTGGTAAGTATGAACCCCAAGAAAAGACAGGCTATTTTGTATTTCGCCTTTTTTTTCGTCTGCGTCAGCGATAACCGACATTTACGCGAGCAAAAGCTAGTCCTTGATAAATAAAATTCGTTTCATTGGGTCATCAATCAATCAAGCCAACATAATTCCACACGTCAAATGTGATGGCTTTCAGCCCAGACGAGGAATACCCATCTACACTAACCAAAATATCCTAGACAAAAGATAAACATAGACACGAAACAGTAGTATCTTTCGGTACTACCAACAGACTCACGTGTCTGATGACGTCACTAGCCGCGTAGACTCCGCCCCAAAACAAAAGAGCAGCAGTGATATACGAGTCTGTGCATAGCTCATTATGTAGGTACCATTTTAGATATTTTTAGTACACTTCATAGCCGAATGTTAGCTGTTGTGAATATTGAGAAAGTCAGACTTGGTGGAGATCTGTCTGGGCTTTTTGGACTATAGGCAAAACTGATAAATTAAATCAGTTGGACTCTGATCTACAGTTGTTACAGTCAATGGATTAATTGGCAAGAGCCTCAACCAACACCTAGAGGTTTTTGTTAGGCAGTTGGATCTTTGAGTTGGTTGGAAGGGCTTGATTCAGAAGGCAGTACTTCTGGACACGGCTCGATAAAGGGCTTGATTCAGAAGGCAGTACTTCCAGACACGACGTTTAATGTTCGGACGTTCCTCTCTCTGAAGCCCTGACTGACCAGTTAGTAACTTAGATTCTGTTCCCGATACCGGTGGGCTACTATTTATACTAAAATAATAAAGCTGAAGATTTTTTAGTTAAACGCGCTAATCAATGACAAAATATTTTTTTTCCAATCGAATGGTAGTATTCGGATTGGAAAAATTTTTTTTTGTATATGCACGCTGCAACGTACGGGAGCGAGCAGTAACCAAAGACGCAACTTCGACGTAAAGTCGCGGACAGAAGCTAATTTTCTTATATTTTTGAAAGTCAAAAATTGTATTTATAGAAATAAATAAATACGTTTGAAAAAGATTTTAATAAGTCAATCTTACAGAATAGATTACCTCGAACAATCAAATCAACAACTAATTAACAAAAATTATAACCGTTTACAACCGTAAATCTGTCAGCAACATCAACATGCCTCGTGACGTCACTTACTACGTATAATCCCACTACCATAGTACAGACTGCACACATGATAAATGAGTCGGTGCATCGTAAATCATTTAGAGAGTTATTAAATGAGCGCAAGCGTCTATGCGAATATGTTTAGCGTTTTGTTAATATTTCGTAGAGATATAAATTATGTGAAGTTGTGTGTCTGTTTCTGTCCTAATGTATGTTTGATGTAATGTAGATTAGAGCTGTTGCGGGACGTCTTAACAGGATACCGTGGCCCCGGAACGTAAAGGGCAACAGAAGGAACAGGGTGGTTTTTTAGTCAGTAAAAGTCTGACAGTCCCTTCCGCCCCACCCAGGACGGAAGGACTCATTTGATGATTTTTACCACCTCAAAAAAAAAATGTAGATTAGAGCTGCGTTTATACTTAACCTGCCCCGCGAGTCGCCACGCCTGGGAAAGCTATGAATCGGTTTCATACATCTAGTATAGGACTGATCACATTTGTCCCGCGCCGCGTGGCGTGAAGCAACCGACTAAATGTATGATACCGATAGCTCTCCCACGCTTGGCGACACGCGGGGCAGGTTAAGTATAAACGCAGCGTAAGGCTGCGTTTCCATAAGAGATGTGCGAAGATGCGTTGCGAGAAATGTGTGAAGCTAACCGATTACAGAGCTAGCTTTGCTGTAGTTTTGAAAATGAAAATTTGTACACATCTCTCGCTACGCATCCAAGCGTATTTCTGTTAAAAACACAGCCTAATGGGTCGAGATTCTATGTGGCGCCGAGTTAAGTAAATAGGGGGGAGAGGGGGTGTAAACCCCACCAATCAATTGACATACTTTTTACGAGCTGTCAAAAAACGATTCTCCCAAAGATTTTGTATGGCGATAGGGTATGACGTCACTTATTTTCCAATAAAAATCTACACTCACGTGCATAAAAATTAGGCCACTCGGTAACATTCAAGAGCAATTTCCTCGTAGACTATTGATTCAATTTATTTGAAGTATGCCTGTGAAGATAGATGCATGTCTTTTTACGCATACGTTAGATATTTTGAACTAGCTTTTGCCCGCGCCTTCGTCCGCGTGAATTTTCTTACAGATCTCCAATAACTCTTTTTTTATAATATATAGCACTCAGTAGCAACCTCGGAGTCTGGATTTGTGCCCAGTTGATGGCAATAGGCTCGCCTCCTATTACATGGGACTTAAACATAACTGGCGAAATGTGGGTGTACCTACTAATGTGTACCTCTGCATAACCCTTCAGGGATTACAGGCGTGACGTTATAGCACTCAGGGATAACGTAGCTTCCTATTGGCGAAAGAATTTTCAGAATCGGACCAATAGTTTCGGAGATTAGAGCGTTCAAACACAAACAAACAAACAAACTCTTCAGCTTTACAATATTATTAGTATAGATTTGAACTCAACGAGGAAATCGCTATTGAATTTTGCCACCTGGCCTAAATTTTTTACACGTGAGTATATTTTTATCGTTAATTTAATATTAATTGGTTTTTAAGGTATTGGCTAACGATGTCGACGCTCGTATTATGAGAACACAGTTCCAGGAAGAGATTTTCCGTTAGTTAGTGGCAATAGTTTACATAATATCAAATCTTCAGCGTGACATCATGGCATGTACTTCTTAGCCAACGAAAAAGAGGAGGTTAATCAAGTCGACGCCATTGTAATAATGTAGGGCGTAGAAAGACATCGTTTAGCCGTTAACTATGGCTGGGAAACATCTTTTATTTTTGTTTTTGGATATATAAGCACGCTACAGACTTTGCTTTACGGGTGCATCGAACAGTACCCCTGTACTGTTCGATGCACCCGTAAAGCAAAGTCTGTGTAGTCAGTCAGAAGTCAGAACATTTCAAACAAGTTCGAAATGTTCTAACTGAATTTTAAATACGGGGAGTCTTTAAAGTTCAGTTAGAACATTTCACACTTGTTTTCGCTATTATCGTAGAGAAAAGAGTTGAAAATTTGACCTTCAATATGTTCGTAACTAGATGGTTCTCGGGTAACGTAAAGGACAAAAAAATATATATTGTAAGACGAGAAAAACATGTTATGTAACTTTCGACTTCATTAACTGTCTTTTATAACCGTTTTGTTTTTATAATAAAGTTGGGAAATGGGGTGTTTAGGTTATATAATCACAGAACCTTCCAACAATTAATACCGAAGTACCTTACCCTTCCGGCGGAATACGGCAGAGGTACCCATTAGTACACCCACATTTCGCCAGTTATGTTAAAGTGCCATGTAATAGGAGGCGAGCCTATTGCCATCAACCGGGCACAAATCCAGACACCGAGGGTGCTACTAAGAAATTCCTGATGGAAAACCCAATGACCGTTACCTAGGTAGGTATATTACGACCAAAGTGTCCATGTAGATTGAACTAGCGTTTATAACTCTTTTCAATGTCAATCCTTATATTATCCAACTATTTTACCATCACAATAGTTAACATGTTAATGGGTTCAGGAAAAAACAGTACTTGTACCCATTTTAATGCAATTATTTCCTTAAAGGACCAGGATAATGATGAAATGAAAATATGAACCTACTTACATCGCAGTTTCTGTTATAAATAACAATTTAAGTTTACAAATATTCACAATGAAATGACGTCTTTCAGAATTATTTAATCAAGAGTACATCCTAGAGGGAAAAGAAAATACGTCCATATAATACAGAACTGTCCGAATTCTTAATCTCAGTCTCAATATGTCAATTTTTTTTTTTATCTGTTTTTTACATGATTTTGACCGTTTTTAGTTACAAGAATTAGAATTTCGATCTAATCGAATTATAAGTTAACTTATGTTTATTTGCCGCCATATTTGACCGCTTTCTACCGTATTAACCAGAAAAAGTAGCTTCTAATAGGTACTTTTCAGTTTAGTGGGTACTAAACTATGTCTTTAAAACCAGTAAATCGTATATTTCGTGGCGACACTTTATGCATCTTTTTCACACGGGATCTACATCTACGTCTTGAGCGAGAAAATAATCTAATAGGTACTCACTTTATCATCGACGATACAGGTGGCTTATAGATTCCTACCAGATCTAAGTCAATCAATCTGCCTAGCCTTTTCCCGACTATGCTGGGGTCGGCTTCCAGTCTAACCGGATACAGCTGACCTCCACAACCCAGTAACTGGGTAATACAATACCCCTTGGTAAGACTGGTTGTCAGACTTCGAACTTCTGACGAGAATGTAACGACGGTATAACAGATCTAAGTAAATAATTAATTAAATAAAAGCCGTTAAGATAACATACCTGCTTTTTAAGATCAGTGAGGTCCCCGGAGAGGTCCAATTCGACGTCATCGCGTCCAGTGACGCACAGCGCGAGCTTCTTGACGATCACTCTGCGTGGGTCGTTCACGTCTGTTGAACAAATAACAATAAAATCAGATTTTACATCAAGGTTTCTGGCAGTTTATAATCGGAATGTGATTTTTCATTCGTTCGTTTAAAACTTGATTTTGCCCGCGACTTCGTCCGCGTCAATGTCGGTTATCGCGGACGCAGAACAAGCTGCAGAATAAAAAGTAGCATAATGACATTCTTATTTTATTGAATTCTATTGTTTATTTCTAGTATGATGACGTTGTGTATTATAGACTACAGGCCCATGTCCAAAAATGGTGGGTCATATGAACCACCAGGTGACGTATAGATATAGGACGATATAAGAGCATAAAATAATAAGATTCAGCACTATGCCGTCACTGGCAGGTAGAGTGAGTACATTTTGGTCATATATTTATGTACGGCATTTTTACCATCGATAGATCCATGAAAAATAATAAGAAAGCGCGCAGTGCCGTACAAAAATGGTGCGCCACAAAGTCGGTATTTTTATTTTTTTTCTGACATTTTCCAGGGTAAATTTGGTAATTTGATTCTGAACGGCATCAGTTTCATACTGTTTCAATACAGCTTCTAATCCATTATTTCGCAACGCCGTACAAAAATCATGCGACAAGGGGAAAAAATCGAGAGTTGCAACCCCCTCTCTTTCCGCGGGGGGTGATTGGACAGCTTACAAGTGACGGCATAGTGCTTTTTTTTTTTTTTTTTTGAGGTGGTAAAAATCATCAAATGAGTCCTTCCGTCCTGGGCGGGGCGGAAGGGACTGTCAGACTTTTACTGACTAAAAAACCACCCTGTTCCTTCTGTTGCCCTTTACGTTCCGGGGCCACGGTATCCTGTTAAGACGTCCCGCAACCCCGGACGGCATAGTGCTGAATCTTATTATTTTATGCTCTTATATCGTCCTATATACGTATCGTTCATATGACCCACCATTTTTGGACATGGGCCTGTAGTCTATTATGTTTGTATTTTTCTATGGGTTTTGCCTGAATTAAATGAATTTTATTTTTATTTTAATTTTATAAGCTACTTTAAGGACATAAGTTCTTTCTTGAGATGTACCTTTTATCAAAATCGGTTCAGTGATTTAGTCGTGAAAGCGTTATAGACAGAGATACTTTCGCATTTATAATATTAGTATGAAATGCCTATGGATTAATGTAGCAAATAATTGAGCGCGCGTGCTGTGGTTGGTCAACTGAATTATTAGACTACAGGCCCATGTCCAAAAATGGTGGGTCATATGAACCACCAGGTGACGTATACAACGTGTAACGGAAGGGGTATATACATCGAGAAGGCAGGGCTTCTTTGGATGATACCAAACGATATGGCAAGGTTTTTTAAATCCTATCTTTACGTGTATTGAAGTTATGAGATTTTTAAAAACATCGATACCAGAAACCGAACTTGTAAAATTCTAATAAACACATCACTAGCACTAAGTCAGCTGATCGGTGTCAGCGAACTATTTGTAAGTAAAAATAAACCTCTTACTCCTGGTATTTCTAGAGAAATGGTTCCGCATGTTTATTTTTGTTTGAAAAATAATATTACTGACTTTCCTATGTCGCAAAACGGTTCTTAATGTAAAAAGAAATTAAATAAAGTACTAAGACTGCATGAGTAATGAGAATTGATATTGCAAAAATGAAAATCCTTTGCATAAAGAACCCTGATTTCGTCGTACTTAGGTTTAGGGGGCGTGGTCAGTTGCAGTCCTTATCGTGTCTTGGAGTCCTGGTACAATTAAAATGACAATGGGTTCCGTTCATGTTTTTTTTTAATAAAGTTGTTTATTTTTTGTTTGTAAAATAATATTACTGACTTTTTCTATGTCGCAAAATGTCGCAAAAATGGTTCTTAATGTGAAAAGAAATTAAATAAAGTACTAAGACTGCATGAGTAATGAGAATTGATATTGCAAAAATGAAAATCCTTTGCACAAAGAACCCTGATTTCGTCGTACTTATGTGGGGTTTACACGGGTGACTAAAGCCGCACAATTTCTGCCGCGCGGCGAAAATCGATTGTCTAAATGGCAATTCGGCTAGATCGCAAGTGACTAAAGCCGCAAGCCCCAAAGTAGGGTAGTATCCGACTTTGGCCGCGCGGCGACCGGCCGCATGCGGCTGGTAACTAAAATCGACCGTGTAATCGATCAGTCGCAGGCGGTCGCCCGCCGCATGAAGTTGTGCCTCGCGCGTGTTTTGTCTAAGGGAATGACCGAGCCGCAGGCAATTTTAGTCACCTGTGTAAATAAGCAAGCGATGCAGCACGATGAGGTGATTTGTGAAGCGACTAGCCGCACGGCTAAAATCGACCCGTGTAAACCCCCCTTTAGGTTTAGGGGGCGTGGTCAGTTGCAGTAAACTGGTAAAAGAAAATAATTAAAGTACTAGCACTGCATAAAAAATAGGAATTGTTATCGCCGAATTAAAAATTGTTTGCATAGAGAACCCTGATTTCATCGTTAGTTAGGGTTTAGGGTAAAGTGAACAATATTGATGTCCGTGTATTTTAAATTACTCCTGGTACAGACAACTTTGAATTGTTTAAAATAACTTAAATAATGTTATAATAACCCAGTGGTATAGGCCTCAACTTATGATTATGAGTTAGGTACTTCATGGATTCGAACCCAGCCAGGCTAGTAGTACTTTGTATTATTTATTTCATCACCACTCTCAAAACGGTGAAGGAAAACATTCACGATGTTGTCCTAGAACCAATTTGATAATAATTATGTGTCAACCCGCACTGGGCCCGCGTTGTGGATTATGGCTCACTCCCTCTCACAGAGAGAAGGCCTGTGTCTCAGCATCGGGAACATAGGCTGATGATGATGAATCTTGATCAATCAGTATTTATTTTATTGCGTAATGAAAGCTCAGAGTTCATCAGACTCTGACGCATTACAAACGTACAACCTTAGATTAAAAATGTCGCAACATTTTTAAGCTCCAATGTAGGTACCTCAATCATAATAACATGATCTTTAGTGGATTTAAATGAATTATTGTTCAATATTGATTTTAAATTACGTAATTAACTCTTATTTTATTTCTTATCTTATTTTATTTTTAAATATTAGATTTTAACAAACAGGTAGATAAGCATAAAAAAAACATCCGAATTGAGAACCTCCTCCTTTTGGAAGTCGGTTAAAAACTTTATCGGAGTTGAGACGAATTTTTAAATTGTAAAATAATCTTCAACAACATTTTTAATGGTAGTAGTTATGGACACTAACAATTACACCGACCCTATACCAGGGCATACATAGGTACCGGCACAAGACGTCAGCACAAATGTCACCTGCGCATTTGTTAATTTTTTGGTCTCTTTGGCGGAATGAAGAAGGCGGGGGGGCGCCGATGCTGCAGTCCGCTGCACGCGATTGGTTCGTCAATCGATGCTCATCGTCTATTGGACTATCGCCTGTCATTCGGCTGCTGTACACTTTTGTGCAATTGGCCAAAAGTGTACATGCGCGAAATCCTACAATCTGTGCTCACCACTGGTGCCGACAATTATAGCAGAAATTGGACCTTTATTTAGTGTTATTTTTATTGTTCTTCACTCTCTTCAGTTGTCGACTATTCCGCGTGCAGTTTAGACTTGTTTCTAATACTTATTCGTGTGATTCGCGTATTAATTAGTTCAATCCTGAGCCTACAATTGACTTTTTCTTTTTGTGCTTTCAAAATGTCGTTGAGTGATAGTGAATATTTTGAAATGATGTTGTGTGTCGGAGCAGAAGATGGCAAAATACATCAAAAATACAGTGTACTCAGTGCGGTGCGATACAGTGGACGAAATGAAAGTACTTATTGAGGCTGCTTTCATCACCATAACACCAGACATGCTGCGCAATGTCCAGGAGTCCCTGAACAAAGTATGTAGGTACTTGTATTGCGCGCTCGCTTTAGCGGCGGCATCTTCTTTCATTTTCGTGACGCCGCCTGCGTTAAGTTACTAGGGTACTAGGCGCGCAGAATTGCCGAAGAGATTTATTGTGGTTTATGCAAGTAACGTGGAAAGTTATTGACCCACGTAGTGCGGAGACACGTTTGTTATGATTTCAATTTAAGAAATCGATGATACCGAAAATTTGGTACCAATTCTTAGAGTATTTTATTTTAAGCTGAAACCCTCGCCATATCGTTAGTTATCATCCAAAGAAGCCTTACTCTTTGTATGTATATACCCCTTCCGTTACACGTTGTATAGGACGATATTAGAGCATAAAATAATAAGATTCAGCACTATGCCGTCACTTGTAAGCTGTCCAACTGAGTGCTGGTGAGAATTGAAAAGTGCAGGTAGAGTGAGTACATTTTGGTCATATATTTTTGTACGGCATTTTAACCATCGATAGATCCATGAAAAATAATAAGAAAGCGCGCAGTGCCGTACAAAAATGTTGGGCCACAAAGTCGGTATTTTTTTTTTATTTTCTGACAATTTCCAGGGTAAATTTGGTCATTTGATTCTGTACGGCATCAGTTTCATACTGTTTCAATACAGCTTCTAATCCATTATTTCGCAACGCCGTACAAAAATCATGCGACAAGGGGAAAAAATCGAGGGTTGCAACCCCCTCTCTTTCCGTGGCCCGGGGGGTGATTTGAAACAACATAAAATTAATTTATTTTGAAAGTATTTTATGCATAGATAATATTTTTTTACATGCCGTACATTTTCGTCGGTCCATAGGTTTGTAGGGGAAAAACAACTCAAGGAAAAATCCATAGAACGAAATGATATGAAAAAATATGGTCTGCATTAAAATGTACGGCATCATTTTTTCCTAATTTATTTACCTTAATACTATTTAAAACAAGGGAAACATGTAGAAAATTGCTATAGATTATTAATCTATGAATATTTAAACTTTTGCAATAATTCAGTTTTTGTATTTCTCTATAATTTTTTTTAGAACAGTTTCTTTTCAACGGCAATACTATATAACAATTGTATTTTACAATATCATGTTAAAAAATAAGTTGCCGTACAGAGTCAAATGATTTTACAGCTTTATAAATCAAGTATACCATGAAATTAAGATAATTAATTAATTTACATTCAAATGAACAATAATTTTTTGACGGCATTATTTTTAATAGTACTTTTGAGTGCTAGATAATGTTTTGGAACCGAAGACGTACTTTTTCAAATCACCCCCCGGACCACGGAAAGAGAGGGGGTTGCAACCCTCAATTTTTTCCCCTTGTCACATGATTTTTGTACGGCGTTGTGGAATAATGGATTAGAAGCTGTATTGAAACAGTATGAAACTGATGCCGTACAGAATCAAATGACCAAATTTACCCTGGAAATTGTCAGAAAATCAAAAAAAATACCGACTTTGTGGCCCACCATTTTTGTACGGCACTGCGCGCTTTCTTATTATTTTTCATGGATCTATCGATGGTAAAAATGCCGTACAAAAATATATGACCAAAATGTACTCACTCTACCTGCACTTTTCAATTCTCACCAGCACTCAGTTGGACAGCTTACAAGTGACGGCATAGTGCTGAATCTTAATATTTTATGCTCTTATATCGTCCTATATAAGTCACCTGGTGGTTCATATGACCCACCATTTTTGGACATGGGCCTGTAGTCTATATCAACAAAAATATAAACACGTGCAAAAAAATTAGGCCACTGAACAAAATTCAATAGCGATTTCCTCGTTCGGTACGGATATTGATATATTTAAAGAATGTATTCATAAAGACATACACATGCGCTATATATCTTCACAAGTATACTTTAAACAAATTAAATCAATAGTTTACGAGAAAGTTGCTCTTGAATATTGCGAGTGGCCTATTTTTTTTGCACGTGAGTGTATAGTTTCTGGTTCGGGAAATAGAGGGGTTTATTCCGACTTTTGAGTCGCAGTTACGTTGCGTAGCTACAGCGAAGCAAGACCGAAGTCGAGTTCCCGAGTTGAGTTTTATAATATGACATGTTCATTAATTACGTTATTTGGGTACTTATTTCTATGACTATCTATAGAAACATGTTAATAAATCCCTTCTTTAATTTTTTTTTCGAGTACTTGACACTACGTGGTCATGCAAAAAAAAAACAGTCACAGCTCTTTCACACGGCAGTCCAGTTTTTTGCAGGATCCCGTTTTCTGCAGGATTCCCGTTTGATGGCGAATGTGTTTATATGCTAGCGTTCATACGAGCATCCTGCATGCGGGATCCTGCAAAAAACCGATCCGGTCGAATTGTGCCATTCGGTTTTGTCACTAGAAACTGGATCCGAAGTCCAGTAAAAAGCGGGATCCTGTTTAATCACACATATATTTCAATAGCAGTGTTCACACGGCTTCCTGCGTGCGGTTTACTGAATACTGAATAGCTTTTTACTGAATCCTGCAAAACTGAACTGCCATGTGAACACAGCGTCCAGTTTAGCAGGATACCGTAAAAAGCCGATCCTGCAAAACTGGACTGCCGTGTGAAAGGGCTGAGGTCACAAAATTCACCTAAACATATGTTTTTTTGGCATAGTTACATAACATCAAGCCTGTAATTCCCGAAGGGTTAGACAGAGGTGTACTCAGCATTTCGCTAGTTATGTTTAAGTCCCATGAAATAGGGGGCGAGCCTATTACCTTCAACCTTCAACAGGTTCTTATAGGTACTTCAATTAAATAGGTATTCCAATCAGATTTACTCATAAGCCAAAGAAATCCCAGCCAAACTGCGAAGGGTAAACGGAGGCGACAAAGTTTATAGGGCGGCCTAATTACTTTGCAAGGACGGCTAATTCCCCGACTAGGGTTACAAGCTAATTAGAGGGAAGGCCTCCGGAATTCCACTGAAATTACTAAGCTCGGGGATTATAGAGAGAAAAGTAATTTGGAAATAGTTTACAAAGGGACTAGTAATTTCGGAAAACAGCAGAAAATGTTAAAACAAGTAGTACAAAGTTGGTGCCCTGAGACAGGGGTCGCGTCAGGCCACGAAGGAGATAGCAAGATAAGCTGGATGTATTCCTCCAGAACTAGAAAGATGAAGCACAGAATCGTGAAAGATGGAAAGGGTGGAGGGGGAATTTTGCCCAGGAGTGGAATAGGACACGCTATTTAGATAAAGAACAAAATAAATAACTGGAAAAGAGTAAAAAGAAAACGAACTCTTTCTACAACTTTCGGTACCGTGAATAAAAACGCCCACAGTGAGGAAACCTGCAGTACTATTCTGTAAAAAAATTAAATTAAAAAATCCCGGCGGCAGCCATTTTGGACCGATTTTAACCAAACATAGCTAAGAACACTCCCGACTAATTCACCTTTCAAACAAAAAAAAACTAAAACAAAATCGGTTGCCACAAACAGACATACCGACACGTCAAACTTATAACACCCCGTCGTTTTTGCGTCGGGGGGTTAAAAATCTCCCTCGAGGTAAACTGAGTTTTGAGGAGACCGGTCAATCCCTAGAATAAAGTATGATGACAGCTCACCACAAACTCGCTTCACCTAAATGTACTGAGGGAGACCTTACCAAAAAGACCAGATGGACGGTAAAACTTGACGGTTATTAAGACACACTGATGACACAACATGACAAGAAGCAGTACCAAGCATCCCTCAACTTCTAGTAAAGTTCTCAGCAATTTAGACTAGCAGAATTTTATGCTGAGTGAATTTTATGTGGGGCACACAATAATGTTTTTTTTTATTGCCGGTTTTTATTTAAACGGTCACAGAAAAAAATTAAAAATCAACGTCTACTTAAATCAAACCTTTCTCTCAGAAAGGAACGTATTATGCTTTCAAAACAGTTGAATACCTGTGCAGTTGAGTTAGATAACTGTCAGGAAAAGTATGATACTGATATTCAGCAGCTCCGAAATGATTTACTTTACAAGGAGTATCTACTGAAAGATATTTTTGAAAAATATGAATTGTCTCAACAACAATTAAGTGAACGCTTGTTTGAAGCTGGAGAACTACTGGACTTGGTGAAGTACAGTGCAGAGAGGTATGAGTCTTTGACAAATAATCTCTCATGCAACTGTGCTAACCAACCACCTTCTCCTGAGCCACTGATTGACATATCTCCACCGGTATTGGCTCTTCCAATGACAAACTGTGACAATAGACAGGAAATTAATAAAACTATTTTATTCTGTGATGAACTAGGGTCAGGCTTTGGCAAAATATTACTCAATTACATTAGCCATAGTTTTACAAATAATAGTTATCATAATATAAGTTTTCATCAAATTATTAAAAGAATTGTGAACTCAAACCTAGACCACTACTCCACGCTGGTTCTATTATTAGGTAATAGTACAGGTACTACCAAAAAGGACATACTGGATGGTGTCGACACCTTATTAAAGCTAAATATAGGGAAGCTAATGTTGTGTGCTTTTCCTTATTCTGACACTTTGTCAGATTTTGAAAATAAACATATTTATAAGTTGAATAGTATTATTCATAGGTTGACATGTTGTCATAGTGACAAATTATTATTTTTCGACACTAATAAATTTGTTAGTGGTTTTAAATTAACTCAGGGAACTTTATCCCTGTCAGGAGAATGTAGACATTTAATTGCTATGTTGATAGCATATAATATTAACACTGTTATAGCTAATATAACAAATTGTAGTATAAGTGACGAGACTGTGTTGTATAGCTCTGCTAACAACACAGTGATTGATTGTTGTGAAACTTTGATTTGTACGAAGGAGTGTCCACCAGTAATACCAATATCTTTAGAATACCAGTCAGCCACTACCAGTCAGATAGGGTATTCTCTCTCTGCTGAAACATACACAAGGATTTTGAACTCTTCGATTGAGGTTGTGGGGGTCACTCCGGATAACTCTTTAAACTAAATTGTGAGACAACAGAAGTTACCTCTTCAAATAATCACTTATTGTTACTGAATAATAAAAAGGTATCTTCTGGCAAGATAGCATGTAAGGGAAAGCAACATACTTTAAAATTGTTTAGTCAAAATATTCAAGGTTGCTCTTCCAAATTACTAGAAATAGAGATGTTTCTAGAAAAAACCAAGTTTGATATTGTTTGTTTTACCGAACATTGGCTTAAAGATAACCAAGTAATGTCTATTAATTATGAAAATTATTGTGTAGTTAGCCATTTCACCCGGAAACAGATGATACATGGTGGCTCATTAATACTTATTAAAAATTCAATTAAATCTAAAGAACGTAAAGACATTGTAAGACTATCAGTTGAACACACTATTGAATTGTCCTGTGTTGAGCTTGATAAGCATGTTATAGTTTGTGTATACAGACCTCCCAGTTACCAGAATTTGTCTGTGTTTGATTCTGTAATGGAAGATGTGTTAAAAAAAGTTAGTATTGGTAGTAAATCAATCATTATATGTGGTGACTTTAATATTAATTTGTTAGAAAATAACTCTAGTAGTATCAGATTATTAAGTCTTTTCAAATCATTTGATTTGTCAAATGTTTTTAGTGAGCCTACCCGAGTGACAGCTTCTTCTGCCACTTGTATTGACAATATATTTTGTAATTGTGAATACCTACATAAAGAAATTGTAAATAGGCTGCCATCTGATCATAGTGGACAATCATTTACGTTTTGCGCCTACATACCACTACAAAAAACTCAAATAAGGTTTAGGCCAATTACTTGTAAAAGTTTAGAAACATTTAATAATTCTTTGTCTGATAAATTATGCACTCATAGTTTTAATAATATAGGTGACCCAAATGAGTTTTATGCAGATTTTTTTTCAATTTTAAAAAACCAATTTAATGACAATTTTCCGCTAAAAACTAAAAGTATTTACACGAAGTTCTTATTTAGTGACTGGGCGACCCCAGGTATTCGTAAAAGCAGAGAAAAATTATTTGAACTTTATGGACTGAAGCAACATACAATTAATACAAGTTTTCATAAGTATGTTTCCAAATATTCAAAGCTTTTTAAAAGTGTTTGTAAAATAGCGAAAGCTCTTCACATAAGTAAAAAAATAAAGTCAGCTGATGATAAAATAAAAACTACTTGGCAAATAATAAACAATGAAACAGGTAGGAAAAAACAGCGTAATACTGAATTTAATTTAGAGACTGCACATGGCCCTATAAATTCAGATATAGAAGTAGCCCAGGAATTTGAAACTTTTTTTGCTAATATTCCCCTTCAAACTACTGAGGCTTTAAATTCCTCCCCCACTCTTTCTGCTGCCTTACTTAAAAAAAATGTTAAGGCTTGTCCTGTGGAATTTAGATTTCAACATACAAACCCCCAGGCTGTCATAAAAATTTTTAAAGATCTTAAAATTAAATCAACAGAAGATCTTTGGGGAATGTCTGTAAAAGTTAGTAGGTCTATTATCGAAACTATTGCGCCCTATTTAGCCGTAATATTTAACACCAGTGTAGACCAAGGAGTCTTTCCCGATCTGATGAAACACAGTAAAGTCGTACCATTGTTTAAAGCGGGTGATAGTAAGGAACCCAACAATTATAGGCCTGTGTCGATTCTACCAGTTCTCAGTAAGGTATTTGAAAAGTTAATGCTCAATCAAATGTTACGTCACTTTAATAAAAATTCCATCTTTCATGAACAACAGTACGGTTTCACCAAAGGGCGTTGTACAACTGACGCTGGTGTCACCCTACTTAAGAACATTTTTAACGCTTGGGAGGAAGCCCAAGATGCCATTGGAATCTTTTGCGACCTCTCAAAGGCGTTCGATTGCGTTAACCATGAGACACTTTTGATGAAGCTGGAGCACTACGGGATTAGTAAAATATCTCTTGGTTTACTAAGGTCATATCTGATAGGTAGACAGGCTAAAGTTCAGGTAAACGGCGTAAACTCATTAGGGTCTGAAATGACTATGGGCGTTCCTCAAGGTTCGATATTGGGTCCATTTCTATTTCTAGTTTATATAAATGATTTACCTCAATTACTGGAAAATGAACCGAAGATGGTGTTATTTGCAGATGACACCTCATTGATTTTTAAAATAGACAGGCGGTCACAAAATCTTGACGATGTGAATAACTCTATTCTTCAGGTCCAAAATTGGTTTACAGTTAATAATTTAGTACTAAATGAAAAAAAAACTAAATGTATTAGATTCAGTTTACCAAACGTTAGAAGTAGCGAATGTGATATAATATTGAATGGAGAAAAACTGGAATTTATTAATCAAACAGTTTTCCTAGGAATCACGCTAGACGACAAATTACAATGGAGACCTCATATAACATCTATTGCGGGACGGTTAAGTTCAGCAGCTTATGCTGTTAGAAAGATTAGACAGTTGACAGATGTAGAAACTGCGCGATTAGTCTATTTCAGCTATTTTCATAGCATTATGTCTTATGGCATTTTATTGTGGGGTCGGGCTGCTGACATTGAAACCATTTTTATTTTACAGAAGAGAGCTGTCAGAGCCATTTACAATCTACCTCGTCGCGAATCTCTTAGGGAACTATTTAAAACGATTAATATTATGACAGTGCCTTGCCAATTTATTTATGAAAATATTATGTATGTGAGAAAAAATCTAAAACTTTTTAAGAAAATATGTGATAGACATAATATTAATACCAGAAATAAAGATAAAATAGCTCAACCATATTTTAGATTGTCTAAAGTAAATACATCTTTTATGGGGTACTGTGTTAAATGTTACAACAAAATACCTCCTGATATATTAAAATTAAATGAAAGAAAATTTAAGACACATATTAAAAGTACACTTTGCAACCAAGCATATTACAAATTAGAGGATTATATTCAAGATAAGACTGCTTGGAAACATGCTGGTCCTGCTCCATAGGACAATTACTATTAATTCCAGACAAAATCAAGCTTGTTAATATTATTATTATTTTATTTTTTTTCTCTTTTGACACTTATTATATTTTATTTTCTATTTGGTTTTTACTATGGAATTGCACAGGCTCACACACTGTTGCATTGTTGGTTGAGATGTTGAGAGTGGTCGTCTACAGTTCCAATATTTGTTAACATGTGAACACTATGTAACTTTAAATATATTCAATTATTCAATTCTTAATTTGTAATATAAATTCTTTTTGTGTGTTATTATATAGTAGTTTTTATATAAGGTACATTGCATTCACATGTAATTACGTATGACTCTGTATACAAATAATAATATTGTAAAACATTGATTTTAAAAGAGTACGTATGGAGTTTCTTGCCCATTCTTCTCCATACAAAACTACCTTTTGGAAGGGGCAACTAGATTCAATTCTAATTTTTTCTTGTAATGACGTTCAAAAGTGCCTTATAATGGCCTAATTGAAATAAATGATTTGACTTTGACTTTGACTTTGACTTTGCCTTTTTGTTATTATCATTTTTGTGTGCACATGGCCTGTGTCAAATAAACCTTTTTTTCTTTTTTTTTCTAGAGTATGAGACATAACTTGAAAGCGCAATCAATACAAACAGTGTCGTAATATTTTGTCTGCATCAAATAAATCTAGATTCTACTAAGATATAACTTCGCGATGCTTATCATCTGGCAAGAGACGAGAGTGCCGCTTAAACTGTTTATGATATCAAAAAGAAAAACACACAATTTATGCACATCGCTTACGTCTCTAAATTTATTCGTACGATGATGTAATAATAGATCTTATTTAGAATTTAGCGTGTGCTATCTTTCGTTCGCGACAACGTCTGTAGAGAAATACCGATAGATAAGCTATACTGTTATTATGAAGCTAAAGTATTTGTTTGTTTAAATGCGAAAATCTCAGAAACTACTGGTCCGATTTGATAAAGTCCTTTTGCGTTATGCCGGCCATCCACGATCCTTCCTATCGTCCAATCGGCATGACGCTACCGATTGGATCAGTTATTGACCGTGTGTGGGAGTGGATTGGCATGACAGTTATAATTGACGGCATAATCGAATTTCGATTCTTTTGGCATGATCATTCCGATTGGATCATGCCGATTGGACCGTGGATGGCGGTCTGCGCGATCGTAGAAAATCTTGAGGCGCAGCCCTCAATTCTTTTAATAAAAGCGATGGTCCAAAAAAAACCCAGAGTCGATTCAGACAAATTAGGTGTCAATAGCTTTATTAAAATGCACAATTTACCCCACCGAAAAAAAATTGCCCATATCCATGGGGTATATGAGTTATAGACGAACAAAGTATATATGGAAAAATCGTGAATAACTTGTTATTTTTACCAGTTTTTTCAACAGCATTATATTAATAATAATAATTATAGGACAATAATAAATATAACTAGCGATCATATGCAACTATCAAGTTCAAAGTCCTTTATTAATGAGATTACGTCTATTTTTTAAGTTCTCTAGCATAATTACCTACCTAACTTTGTTATTCATTATTTTGTTTTCGCTAAACAAATACACACAAATACTTCAGAATATGATGCGTTCATCTTACCTCTCGCTCTATTGAGTGAACGAGAGGCTTACTTAAATATTTTTCCCACAGTATTTGTTTTTTTTTAAATAAGCGACTGAAAAAATAAATAATCTGAGACAAAATAGGCACATTCAACTGTAAAAAGATTTCACGAAAAAGTATCTTGACATATGATTTACAAGCTGTGAAATATAAGATTTAATACTTGATAGGTTCATATAATCGCTACTTATATTTATTATTGTCATATGATTATTATTATTAATATATTGCTGTTGAAAAAACTGATAAAAATAACAAGTTATTCATTATTAATATATTGCTGTTGCAAAAACTGGTAAAAATAATCAGTTATTCATGATTTTTCCAATATACTTTGTTAGCCTATAACTTTTATATCCCATGGATATGGGCATAATTTTTTCGGTGGGGTAAATTGTGCATTTTAATAAAGCTATTGATACCAGATTTGTCTAAATCGACTCTGGGTTTTTGGTCCATACATTTTTGGACCATCACTTTTGCATGAGAAAACTGTTTTTTTTTCATTAGCCACTGTTTGCACCACTCTGCTGGAACTTTTCAACTGAACGTCGCTGCCGATTGGACAATTTAAACCGTGGTTGGTGTATATAGACGAACTGCAGATTGGATCATGCCTGCAGCGTCATGCCGATTGGACGATAGGAAGGATCGTGGATGGCCAGCATTATACATATAGCCCGACGCAAGGGTTCCTTATTGCGTCGCGCAGTCCGGTAAAAAGCAAGTTTTCTATAGAGGAAGAATAGAGAAGAAACTTAACAGGTGTACTGACGAACTACTCTGCGGAAAAATTGCTGTTTTTTTAAAAACAAATAGGTACTTACGATACGAATAAAAACGTAATAGAATTCTTTGTTAAATGATTGGCATCCTATAAGCATTCTGAAAATGTGACAACCCTGGAAGTTTACGTGAAGCTTTATAGTCCTGTCAATCAATCAAATTGGTTTCGTAAGACCGAAGTTCTAACCAATAGCGTCGAGCTGAGCTATTTACGATGTCACGCGTCGATATTTAATTTAAAAGGTATTGGGTTATAATGGAAACCTATGAAAGAAATGATTTTTGGGAGATTTTTTCCGCCTATTGCGCAATTATGGAAAAAAAGGCAATTCTACTTTTCGGGCTAATGCTTGGCATGTAATTTTAAACACTTATTGGTTACTTAATTAATATTATTATTCCAAAATACTTTTACTTTAAAAAATTACATTTTTAAATATTTAAGATACTTATAAAAATTAAAAAATTAAATTTTACTTTACGGGTGGCTAAACCTTAGCCATTATAAGTCATCGGTAAAAATATTTACTTACGTTAATTTGTTTATTTTTCGTATTATTATTAGTACCACATTTATTTTATGTTTTTTTCTAAAGTAAGTACACTATTTCTAATTTAATTTGTGAATTATTTGCTTGCATCTTAACGTTAACATGGTAGGTATTAGCTATTTTCAAAAATGTGAACAAATACTGCGATCAGCAAATGTCTACAAAGAAAAAAAACTTGGTCTAGTATTCTAAAACGATTTTAAATGTCCTTGTTTGTTTTATATCGTGGATGTACCCCTTTTAATAAATAAAATAAATAATGACCTTTGAAGTTTGACCTCTTGCTTATCACAAACAACCTCAGGATGCGAGTCAAGACGGTTTATCGCAAATCAAGTCCTCTTATACAGGATGCACTCCATCACTGAGTGCACTCGAGCGAGTAGGTCAACGTAAATAGGTCACTGTCGTTATTGTATTAGCCACAGCTGATAGCTTAGCTATAAAGGAAATTGATGTGGCAGCAAGCGAGACGTTAGTAGTAGGGCTTCAATATACGCGTCGGGAAGTATTATAACAATGGATGGAAATGTGGGTGGAACGGTTTTGGATTTCCGCGCAAAAATTAAATATATCGATGGCCGCATCGAATAAATGTGCAAGTGAAAAAAGTCAACTTTACAGGAGAAAATAAAAATGTTAAATCCTTAATAACGCGGGGTTCCTTGTAAGCAGATCTATACAATGAATTACTTAATTATTTTTAGACTAAAATGTATAAAAAATATTAGGGGGCAGGATGGGCAAAGAAGACGGACGCAAAAGAAGTTACGGAAGAAGTAGCCCACGTTTATCAATTTTATGTAATTCAATCGTGATTCGAAAGACACGTGGTGCCATCTATTATAATAAGAACGTTTTTTGTTGTTTTTTCTCGGGAATAGTACTTTTTTAGGGATAAAAGGTGGCTATGTCTGTTTCGTTTGTACTAATGATTATCCTAGCGATTGATTCTGGCTAGTTTTCTTACGTTTCTTTAAAAGGCAGTAAACAGAATCACGAAAGAAACATATCAAATGAATCACCGAGGATGTTAAAATAAAAACCCTATGAATTTTCGTCATAGTTAAGTATCTCAGCGACTAAAACTTATCCACTACGAGCACACAACATTCATAATCGAATTAACCTTCTCGATTTCCCTCTCCTACCATATCGATAACATGCTAAGTATCGATTACTCGTTAAACGTACAATGCCGTGCAATGCAGGTTGTTTGGCCGACCCACGCGTCAAGGTCACATCATGCGTGACAGCATCTGTCCTTGACATTAGTTGCAAGTGTATGTACCTATGTCACGTAAGGGTTACTCTACATACCACATAATACACTTAGGCAGGTCAGCCTATTCGGTTCCGTTACCGAAAGATTCTTTCACTGCCCCTTTCCTAAAATTTGATGCGTTTTTTTTTATGGGGTCATGCTTGCTCTTTAAGCATAACATCACGCATGTAATCCCCGAAGGGTTAAACACTACTATAGATGGGCAATCCACCGGGTAGAAACCCAGCGCTTTGGTAATTACCCAGAAAATTGGATTGAATTTATTTGAGCACCGGTTTTAAACCCGGTGGATTGCCCATCTATAAACGTAGTGTTTAATATTGAAAAAATGGTTTTTCATATTCGAGAACCCCTTTATTTTTTATTTTACTTACTACAGCGGTCAGAGCAATAATAATATGTTTCCTTGACAATTTTAAGTGTTACCGATTACGGTGCAAAAGATACAGGTCTGTGAAGGACAGACAGACAGCGGAGTCATAGTAATAGGATCCCGTTTGACACCCTTTGAATACGGGTCTCTAAAAATAAAAACATATTTTTTCTAGTTTTACAGCAATATCGATAATTCTAGTTACCTACCTATTTTACCATCAATTACTTCAAAGCTATGTAGGTCTCTACATTTTCGACCAGTTATGGTCCATCTAGGTAAAAACAACATTTTTATAGCCCATTTGCGCAACTAAGGAAAACGGTGCATTGGACATGTCATAAAAATTGTTTGTCAACGTAAAATGATTAGATAAATCATGCAAGTAGCTACATATCAACGACTATTGATATGACATTGATAACACATTCTAGAAAGCTTGATAAGGAACTTACGTAAACGGAATTAGTTTAATCTTTAATGTAGGAATAGAAAATCGCTTTAAAAAATGGCGGGAGCTCAGATCTAAAAGGCCTCAAATTCAAAGTTTGTGGTGACATTTTTTGATGGCATTGTGTTTTCATGCGATGGCCAGTCTGTGACTAGCTGTGACAGTGACTAGCTGTCCGCCGCGGTTACACCCGCGTCTTTGGTCACTGCTCCGCTCCCGTAGGTCGTAGCGTGATGGTATATAGCCTATAGCCTTCCTCGATAACTAATCTATCTAACACTGAAAGAATTTTTCAAATCGGACCAGTAGTTCCAGAGATTAGCGCGTTCAAACAAACAAACAAACAAACAAACAAACAAACAAACACTGCAGCTTTATAATATTAGTAGTATAGATAAATGCTAATTACGTAATAACTAAGACAGAAGGTATTAAGTAGGGACTGAATAAATCGACTGACTTGGTATTACATGGATCTCACAACTTTTTACAAGAAGTAAGAACTGAGTTGCGAGACTTGTTTTTTTTTACAAGTTTTGTTTTTGATGGCATTCGTCTTTTTACAAAAGTATCATCCATACTAATATTATAAATACGAAACTAACACGCATCTATATACAGAATCTTGATTTGGTAGCTAGTTGGCAGGGTAGATAATGTCTTTATGATAAAATCAAATATTGTTTTTTTATTTGCTATATTTTTTTTGGATTTTTATTGGATGTCTGGATGATTTAGCTAGCCAATGCTAGCTTGCCAGACTAAATAAAACAGCATCCTAGGTACATCTGTGTCCACCTTTTTTCCTTTACTTCCTCCTACTTAACAAAATTAAAAGATGGGTTTTTTTTTGTAATAATTCCATAAAATCCTTACCGACAATAACAGCACCAGCTTGAGCCTCTCCAAGCAGTGCCTCCTTGTACTTCCTTAACGACTCATCCTCCTGGTCCGCAGCGAGGATCTCGTCAATTGTCTTCTCTGGAGGAGGCCTGTATGAGGACTTGATTTCTTCCTCTTCTTCCTCCTCTGGAGTACGGGTTACTTCGGGTTCTCCAGACATGGTCGGTATGCTAAAAATAAAATAGTTATGGTTTATATTTGGGGTAAATTTTAACAGTTTACTAATAGATATTAGATCGGGGGAATCATTTCTCAAGGGTTGAATTGTTTCTCTGGGAATAAAGCTTCATTGCCTCGTTGGTCTAGTGGCCGCAGAGCGCGACTGCTGAGCATGAGTTCGATTCCCAGGTGCGGCAAAGTGTTATTAAGTTTTTCATCAGGAATTTCTTAATAGCAGCCTCGGAGTCTGGATTTGTGCCCTGTTGGTGGCTATAAGCCGCCACATTTTACATGGGACTTAAACATAACTGGCGAAATATTGGTGTACTAATGTGTACACCTCTGCCTAACCCTTCGACTATACAGGCGTGATATTATGGTGATCAATAGGGCAAGTTATAATAATGCATGATGCAAACCACTTGAAGCCATATTTATCATTAATGATTGACATTTAAAGATCACAATTGACTGTAGGCAATGCCTATTGATATCATGATAACTCATTTGAATGTTATTGTCGCCATAACAATCAAGTTATTGATATGTGCGATCAATTATTGGGACTAATAGAAGATGCTTGAAAATAATTATTTTTCTATACAGAAAATATTGGAGGTAGAGTTTATTTGTTTTTCATTTGAAAGAGGTAATCTCTGACATGGAGTTGGGCAGGACACCTGGCAAGACGCGGTGACGGCAGGTGGAGTAAAGCTGTGACAGAGTGGCGTCTAAGAAATGGAAAAAGAAGTGTTGGTCGTCCGGCGGCGAGATGGGCAGACGACATTGTTGCCATTGCGGGAGTGCCCTGGATGAGGCTGGCGCAAGACCGTGGAGCTTGGCACAAACAAAGAGAGGCCTATACCCAGCAGTGGGTGAAGACGGGCTATGGATGATGTTGATGATGAATCTCTGAAAGTTCTAGTCAGATCAATAAAAAAAAAAAATTTGAAAAATCAGTACTTACAGTCATCATTTGTAAAATTGCATGCCTTCAGGCGGATTATGGAGAGACTAATATATTTATTGTATGTTACCTACATTACCCATTTTCGCAATAAATGTATATGAATATATGAATATGAATCTTTAACTGACAGAAAGATACATTTTTGTTAAGTGCCATCAGATATGTTTTACAGACTTGATTTTTATATTGACACCGTTCGGGGCAAAAGCAAGTTTTATAAATCCAGCTAAACAATCAGATAGGCAGTTGGCTGCACATAAAAACTCCAACCTAGTTCGGAAGTCTAGGCTAGGTAGATGAACTGCCTAATCTATACAAACAAATAAAATAGATGTGTTTGTTTGTAATGTCAAAATAATCAAAAATGCTTTTACCAAAATAAATATGAATGTTTACACTCTACTACTTTGTACTCTCACAAAAAGACAAATGTTTAGAATTTTTGACAGCCTGTTTATTTCAGCTAGTCTCTGAAATGGCTGGACCGATTTTGACAGGACTTTCACTGGTAGATAGCTGATGTTTTAAGGAGTAATTTAAGCTACTTTTATTTGAGAAAAATAATTAGGGATGTGTGAAAAAAAGTACTAAATAAATTATGTACACACAGTAAAATACATTGCGAAACCAAAATTAGTACAATTACCTAACTTGATTGGTATTTAACTCCAACTCTGACCTAATTAACGGATTTTAAAACTAAAACCGTAATCACAGAATGTACCATAATGAACCTAAAAAAAGTAGCTTGAAAATGATGTTGGAACCAATCGATGTCTATTTGTGGTGTATGACTAACTGATTAATCAATACTGATTGCTCAAGGTCAATCAGAGTTCTAATGAAGCTATTTACTTGAAATTTGTCTATGGCAACTTTATGAACTTAGGCACATGTTCTGGACTTGATAGGCCAGAGCTGATTAAGATATTATTGTTATTTTTATTTCAGCATTTAGATTTAATGATGCAGAATCTAGTAATATGTGATGATTTTTTAATACCTAGTCCATGGTCATGTATAAATATAAGGTACCCTACTTTATAAGGGATATTTAAATCAATTTTACACATTCACCGAGACAAAAAAAAATAGTTATAACACTATGCTTTATCACATAATCTACATGATGCATTCAGCCAGTGTTTTTACAAGTATTAAGGAAAAAAAAAGAAAAAAAGACAGGGATAATCAATCAAAAGGAAATAAAAGAGAAGGAAGCGAATTGCATTTCAGTGTCACATGCGATAGTATAATACAAGCGTATGAATCATAGTCCCCCATAACCTCTACAGCCAACTTCAATAAAATTGATAAAAATAAAGCACCTTTTTATTTTAAAAAAATATCACTCAGACCGGATTCACGCGAGACGCATAGATAAAGAATATTTCGAACCCGCTTCCCGTGAAACTAGATGCAAAACGAAATACGTAAGCCCGCTAGTGGAACCGCCCAAAAAAAAAACAAAAAAAAATCGTAAACGTAATTGACAAAAAGTCCGTGAATTGAATTTAAGTTGTTTAAAAATAAAGCAGCGTTCCCTGAAGTAGCGGGGCGCTACATCCTACAATAACATAATTAAGCGGCTTCGTCATTGCAACCGAATGAAGCTTCATACGCTGCCTTATCACGACATTCATATAACTTGGAGGATATAACTTACGTTTCAATAGAAAATGCTGGTTGGACAAAACAAAATCAATAACTCGTAATTGCACAATCGTAACAAGCACTAATTAGCACCAAAAAAGGATAAACAACTTACGAAAATTAGCGATTTGTAAAATCTATAGATCAAAAATGACGGACAAAACGATTCCGGGCGGTCATCGAACTCTCAAAATTAATTTATTCGTCGTCGAAATGGCTGTACGACATTTGCAACTCTGGCATCTCAATCAAATATTTCTATCTCACTTTACTCCCTATGATCTCTCTGTCATTTCTCGTACAACAAAAAGAGATGGCGATACCTCGGTGACATCAATTTTCAAGTGTTGCCAGACTAATAAAACTACATTGTCTATGGGACTTCCGGTGTAGTCGTTGTTTATGGATATCGTTTTAGTGACATAGTGACGTACGTTACATACTCATGAGATATGTATGTGGTTTATTTGTTTTGTCAACTAAAATAATGAAAATCGTACTCATGAGTTTACAGTCATTTCAGAAAATAATATTTTTTTAACCCTATTGGGTATTACGCAACGCTTCAAAAAATGAATTGTGTAAAAATCCGTTCAGGGGGCTTACTATCACCTCTATAGCAGGGCAGAAGTTGCCCGGATATTGAACTGCCTCGCTATTTTGTACTATGACATCGTTATAGCAGGCCTGTAACAGGCCTGCTAAGTTAACGTTTACAAAACCGTTCACCTTTTTTTTTGTATAGACTTTCGTACTATGACGTGCTATTTGACAGCAGCAAAATGATAATGGAACGGCTGTAATGTCAAAATTAGCGATCGCTAAAAAGTTACTATGGGACTAGCTTTTTCAACATCGTTTTGTAATCTAAAATGATATTCGTGGCAACATGTTACGTTTATATATATAATATAAGAGTTTTTAAAGTGGAATTGTAAGCGAATTAAACCAGACTTTTTCATTTTTGTAGCTGTGTAACGAGTACGAAATATGTAAATAATAAAATTGAAGTGTGAAAATCGTATGGAAAAACATACCAACGGCGTTGCATTTGGGAAATAAATAACAATAATGAAGTTAATGACAGGGAATAAGAATCAATTAATATAGGTAAGAAGATATAACTTAAAATCATCAATGGTAACCAAAACCTATGAAAATACGTAATGTAAGTATAAATAAAAACCTACTCTACAAATCTACAATACTCAATTAATATTTGTATTTTACAGGCCTATCAAAAGATTTAGTCCCCCGTTTGTGCGAGGGTTTTGAACCTATAATGAAAATAATAAATCCTCCAAAGGCTTAGTGATCTAAGCAGAGACTAAGGTGAGTGTTATCAATTCATCAGATTTTCTATTGTGGGGCATAACTACACTAGTGTGTTTCTTGTGTATGTTCCTTGCTAAACATAATTTGCTGTGTATTAAAGTGACAATGAAAAACATAAGCAAGTAATCTTTTAATCCATTTATTTCAGGAGATTCTCGGTATTGACTCAGAAACACAATAATGACATCAATTTTATTTGGAATGCAGAACCAGTCTCCAGAAGCCTTTTACACTGAGAAGCATAACAAGACCCAAAACATTATTGAGAGGACCATTGATGTACTAAAGGCTCGATTGAGATGTTGATTAGCCCATCAAGTGCTACATTTCCAATCACAAATGTTTTGCAAATGCATGTGTTTCTACACAACATAATGTAACACAGTAAATTTATGAAAATAAAACAATGACCGCATCTAGTTTAAAAAAATGTGTTTAATTTTTACCTGTTTACAAATTAAATTATTATCATTTATCACATGATACTTTCTTATGACTGACTGAAACATATATACATATAAGTAGGAACCCATATTATCCATATTCATATTCATTTATTGCATACCATTTGTTTATAAAGATGTTACATAATGCTTAAAGCTAAAGTACATCCATATAAATGCAATGAAAGTTTACAAGAACAAAAACTGGTAACAGAGATGACTGCCTGCAGGAGCCATAAATTCATATGGTGTACTTTGTTGGTTTCTAATATGCAGGTATATGTATAGAAAAACACATCATGAGTATTATTCTTTATTTTAATTTTCATCCTAAATACATAGGTATGGATAATGATTAATTAGTTAGGCTCTCCACTGGATGGAATTACTAGATATATTATTTTTCAGTTTAGTAGACTAGGAGATGTCAAGAATACTGGGGCTCCGTTGCATTCCTGTAAAAAGGTTATGTTTCTTGGATTATGGGCATTGCAGTTCTTGTATTTCGATATTTCAATAAATTCCTTTACTATAAATGTACCCATGTGTGTATTTTTGTAGGAACAACACAACAAAATACTTTTTTACAATAATTGTGACTGAAACAAAATTTACCAAAAGCACTCTATACCGCAATAAATAAATTACTTCTTATCGACTTTAATGTCTAGTAGGGCTTTGAACATTATAATTATATTACTTTTGTAAAAGGCTGTGAAAATCATTAAATTAATCAAGTGAAATGTTGTTTATATTTACGCGCTGACAGTTGATGAACGTAGGTACGTTCTGAATATCACATTGTATCTTTAAGAGTTAAAAAGGTTTTTTTAACGTGAAACTTGTGCTTTTAGAGCTTTTAGATAATAAATCATGGTAAGTTGTAATACATAATCTTAGTTATAACGTGTATTTATCTAAGAAATTTAAGTTATGATCATTAAAAAAAAAAACCGGTAATGTGTTAGAGAATTATATCGTAGTTTTTGAACGTTGTTTATTCACAACACTAAGACTAAACTTCATCATCAAAGCAGGCAGAGACAAGCATTGCCGTTCAATAATCGTTCACCTTTAATACGGTCATGGTACGATTTTTAGCGATTCCTAAGCAGGCCTGCTTTTGAATGGAAGTTGACTGACAGGCATTTGAACGTTTTCTTAAAAGGTGATGGTAAGCCCCCTGTCTCCTAAAATATCTAGGACATTTTCGTTGCGCACTGTCTTTGTGTCGTGCAATGTTGAAGGCCCTAGTAGCAAAGACATTAGATTACGAAATAAAAAAATCAAAATGTCAATGTCATTGTCATGCATTGATGTCCATGTCAATACTCAATTAGTATGATCACAAAATAGTCGAAATAATTAATATTATTTATCAATTAACATGAAACTTACAACAACAATATGTGATTGCTTTCTTTATCAATTAATTTTTTTACACAAATGTGAATGAAAAGAATAAGAAGCTGTACCTATAATCAAAATATAATCATAACCTAACTGCATAATGTTATTTCATAAGTCTATAATTATTTTATAGCAATAAATTACTTTGAAATGGACTGAAAATAATATTTTACACACATTAGACATCAATTCAAATAATGTTTGTAAGTATCCCAGTTTTAATAATACCTACTTACAGAAGTCCTTTAATTGACCTCTTTCAATTCAATAGCAAACAATATTGTTGCCTTGATTTCAGAAATTAAACATTTTACGTCTACCAGCTCTGATAAGACATCAGAACTATCTTATTAGATCTTGTACAACGACGTCGCAAGCTTCTGATGATGAAAAAGAGCGCGAACTCGCAAGAATTGCTAAAGATGTAAGATAGTTTTGTTTATCATTTTCATGATTTCTCTTGCATATTCCCGACCGAGTTTTGGTCACGGCGGCCGATTTAAATGGAGACTAGCTAAATACGCAGGGAATTTTGTAGTGCACAAATGTGTGTGTAGACTCATGACTCTCTGTCTCTCTCATAGTCTGTAAGGAAGGCTACAACCAGACACAATTATCACTACTACAGTTACCGGCACGTAAGTTGGCAAGAGTTTTTGTAGTGGGGGAAGTTTGCGCACGCACAATTTCATACATTTTTATATGCGCGAACTTCCCCCACTACGAAAATCTCTTGCCAATTTACGTGCCGGCAACTGTAAGAAAATTAATTCATTCGCTACTAAGAAATTCCTGACTGGTAAAACTTCAATAACATTTTGCCTTGAAATCCAGAATTGGCAGTTGCGCTTTCGCCTACAAGGGCTTGTAGGCGAAAGCACAGGCAAGCAACAGGGCCAAATTGCGTTATATACTTAATCATAAGTATACAAATATCTCAAAATGTGTGCTAAAGAAATTTAAAACAACAATGAACAAATATTCATAAAAATAAAAAAAAATACTAGTCTACACTACTACCTCTGTTGTTACATGTATAACAAAAACCTTTTTGGCTATATGTACTGCTAAAATTAATACACCTCCCATGTCAGCCTGTATACTAAACAAGTTTATATTCCTTGAAAGCCTGAACTAAAATACCACACTTCCCTTTCCAGGCCTCCATAGACCAACCCCCAACAGCTTGCTGTCAATCTGGGTGTTCCAACTGCGTGTTCATAGTGTGGGCAGAGGCCTTAACAGCCAAGATGCAAGATGTAGGGCCTGAAGTCAGTGAGAAGATATTGAAGATGGTTGATGACCCATCAATGAAAGCATACCTTGAAATGGAACTGAGGATGCGAGGATTGAAGAAATAATGGTCCTGCCTAATTAAATAGTTCTGACTAATTTTGTAGATTTTATAATGTATGGTTGGAGTCATAAGTGGAGTAGCAATCTACAAAGCAAATCGATTGACCCTTTGGTTAAACTTACGACCTTTCGACGTCGTGTGCGAATTTTGAGGTGTACGTAGGTACTGTGTTATTACGTTTAAAAGTGCCTTATAATGGCCTAATTAAATGTATGATTTGACTTTAACTTTGAATACATCACTTATACACACAGATGTAGGTACGGCCTGTACAGCGTGTCCATAGCAATTCAAACCTTAGCATGCTACTGCACTTATGACCCCGACCGTACAGTTAGTGTTACCTCATGAGGTGCATTCATTTATTTAAGATATTAACACAATATTGAACTTATTCAAAGTACTATGAGGTATACGCCCGAAAGCGTGTTGAAATCTGCTGCACTGCATAGCATGTCGCATTTCTGCAAACTTCAGATTGCATAAAATATACCTTATTGTGTAGTAATTAAGTTTGATATTGTGTTTGTGTTAAGTAGTATGAGCTAACATTAACTTTGCCACTCTGAAGTAGTCTTCATATCTGTGCAATAGTCTACATATCCATACTAAAATAGCAACAAGCCATACCATAAATGCATCATGCCTATTATCAGAAAAAAAAACCTATATGACACCATATTTCTTCTGTAAGCCACAATTAAGCTAAACTGGTTTAATCTAGTATTTCTTCATAGTAGAGATCATCTGTTTATTAACAATAATGTATTGTCAACTGGGTTAAAAATTAATAATAATCTCAAACTAATTCAACATGTCAAACGTCTTACATTTCCTATCCAGCAAGTTACAGGTTACTGCTTTTCAATTATCATCGGAAAGTAATGCTCAGAATAAAAAAAAAAAGTTTTTTGCAGAACCTACCCCAATTATTAATAAAAAGCTTTTTCACAAAAAAAGATAACCGCCTTCATAAACTACAAAATAAAAATAACTTTAGTATTGGAAGTCGGCGGCTTTGGTTTTGTTTTTTGTTATGTAGGTAAGTATTGCCACCGACTTCCAAAACTAAAGTTATTTTTATTTTGTAGTTTATGAAGGCGGTTATCTTTTTTTGTGAAAAAGCTTTTTATTTTTCACTTTTTAGTGCTTGTGTATTAATGTTTGAAATCCTTACAAAAAGCCCTTTCAAACAATACCTCACACGATATATTTAATTTTGGAAACTGGTAGGGGGTTGACGTCCCCCCCCCCCCCCTTTTCCTTCAGTCAGTCATCGACTACACGTATAAACAAAGCAATTTCACTTGTTACGATATTGCTGCTGTGATTCTGTGAGGAGTTCCATTCCATATCTCCGAAGTTCATCATCAGATATTAAAATGGTGACAATGGGACCACACGGGAAGCACCAGCTTTCAAATAAAAAAAGAATCATGAAAATCGGTTCACCCAGTCGCAAGTAAGGAGCTAACAAACATAAAAAAAAAAATACAGACGAATTGATAACCTCCTCCTTTTTTTGAAGTCGGTTAAAAAGAAACACTGTGTATTTTTTTTAGTTTGAAGTATAATTTATTAGCCCAGTATACTTCCAAAAAGACTACTACTCAGAAAAGTACTTTTTCCCATGGGGGTAGGCAGAAACCACAGAACGCCACCTGCTACAACAAAATGAAAAACTGCTAAAACAATACATAAAAAAACCGGCCAAGTGCGAGTCAGACTCGCGCACCGAGGGTTCCGTACAAACGTGTAGGTATATAAGTAAAAGTTATGGTATTTTTATTGCTAAATGAAATCCATAACATAACAATGTGGAAAGCTGACGGTACCTTGTCAATACATATATGAAAACATTATGTATGTTCGGAAAAATCTTCATCTCTTTAAGAAGAGAAGTGATAGACATAATTTTAATACTAGAAATAGGCACAATTTGGATCAATCTCGGTTTAGATTGGCTAAGGTACGAAATAGTAAGTTTATGATTATTAAAAAAAATATACTATGTGATGTAACTAAAAATTTAAGATTTTCGGAATTTTTCCTATATGTGTACTTTATAACGTTGCTTCATGCCAAATTTCAAGATTCCAGGTCGTCTGGAAGTATCCTTTAGGTTTTGATTCCCTTGCGAGTAGTTGCGAGTTTCAAAATATGCGGCTTTAATTGCTGTATCTTTTGATTGCGTTGACGTAGAAGTTTGATTTTGTTACAGCTTAAAGATATTATAGACTTGAGTATTTGTTAAGAATTTCAATATAATACCACTACGCGTTCATGAGTAAAGGGGTAATAAGTTTAAAATTATTAAAAATATTTTTATTATATGATGTAACTAAAAATTTATGCTTTTCGCAATTTTTCCTTTATCTGTGTTATAAGACGTTGCTTCGTACCAAATTTCAAGATTCTGAGTTCACGGGAAGTACCCTGTAGGTTTTGATTCCCTTGCGAGTAGTGGCGAGTTTCAAAATATGCGGTTTTAATTCCTGTTTCTTTTGATTGCGTTGACATAGAAGTTTGATTTTGTTACAGCTTAAAGGTATTATAGATTTGAGTATTTGATATGAATTTCAATATAATACCACTACGCGTTCATGAGGAAAGGGGTAATAAGTTTAAAATTATTAAAAATATTTTTATTATATGATGTAACTAAAAATTTATACTTTTTGCAATTTTTCCTATATCTCTGCTATAAGACGTTGCTTCATACCAAATTTCAAGATTCTGAGTTCACGGGAAGTACCCTGTAGGTTTTGATTCCCTTGCGAGTGTCGAAAATTTGCGGCATAAACGGGAGTATCTTTTGATCGCGTTGACTTAGAAGTTTGATTTTTTCACAGCTCCAAGAGACCATAGACTTGAGTATTTGATATGAATTTCAGCTTGATACCTCCACGCGTTCCTGAGAAAAAAGGTCTTGACAGACAGACAGACAGACAGACAGACAGACGGACAACAAAGTGATCCTATAAGGGTTCCGTTTTTACCTTTTGAGGTACGGAACCCTAAAAAAACATTATAGGTACCAACAACAATATCTTTTAATAATTTTTATGTTAGTAGGCAAGTTAATCTCATTCATTCATTCCATTAAATACCATCCATTCATTCCATTAAATGTGAAGTGGAAAATAAATACAGCCAGTCGATTCTGTAAAATTCGAACTCACTCTCACTTTCACTCTCACTTCACTTGACCTTGATTTCGCTATCGCTATTGGTCGCTTCGGAGCGGAGTTGATTTTATTGGTCACATCGGAGCGACCAATAAAATCAACTCCGCAGTTTTCACCGAGGTGAGTTCTTACAGAAAAGCATAGCTGTTCTTCTAGACTTCTATCTACTTACTTATAATCGTTACTTAAAATTTAAACAGATGTAGTTTAAAATTTATTTGAATTGAATAAAGTTACATAGTTACCAAAATATGAGACCATAATCTGTAAGCTTGCTGTCAATACAATTCTCGTAAGCAAAGTTTATAAGAAAGAGAGCGAAAGTCTAGATATTACAGTAACTGTCTTAATACATTTGTTAGAAATGTAGATAATATAAAGATATAAGAATAATTATTGTGATAGTACAGATTATATATTTTTTATTGTTATTTACATTTGTAAAGTCTAAGTCAACCATTTGTGTAAATGTCTCAACTTGTACACACTTATTAAATAAATTCGAATTTAAGTTAAGCTTAGAATAACATTGTGCAATAACATAATGCTCTTGATATAATAGAGATGGATTAAAAATGTCTATATGTATGTAATCATAGCGTAGCTTGATTTCGAAGTTATTAATTAAGTATAGAGATCGAAATAAAGTATTAGTAATAATATATTCATGATAATTATTACGCTTATTAACTTTAGAATGTCGAATAGATCTTTTTGTTGAAATTTTAGACTTTCATTTTTTGGCGTCTTGTGTATCTTCCTACTGATTGACCTATAAAAAAATATATTTTAAAAAACATGCTTTAATTTAAAATTATTAAATACGATATTGAGTATTGGACATTGTATTTTCATCAGAACTAAAGGTGTACCTATGCAAAATAGCTCAATCGGATACCAACAAATGATCGAAAAATGCTTAAATGAAAGGACAATTTACATAGGTACATACGAACAGTGCAAGCTAAATAAAAGCTTGTAAAAACGAAATAATTAAAAAAAAAGTTGTATGTCATGATAAAATAGGTTACCCAATACGATAAACTATAAACGTGAACAAAAATCTTTACGTATAGTCGCAAAGTCACTTCCCGTGCCGTCTGTATGCTTAGATGTTTTAAACTACGCAACGGAATAGAGTGATTCAAGAGGAAAGTTTATGTATCTATATAAATTGCACCCGTGCTACACCGGGGCGGGTCGCCTGTATTTTATATTATATTTAAAAATATTACATAGGTACATGACACACATAAATTAAACTCATTAAAAAAACTTACTCATTTAAAAATAATAATTAATTGAAATCTATGATTAGTCGTCACGTACGACTTGGCTATCATATCAGATACGGAGAATAACGTTTAAATAATCTATTAAATGACACCACTTTCATCTTTTTACAACCAGGTCCAAGATAAGCGTATGCGTGTTCTTCTGCTTCGTCTAGCTGATTGTAGGTACCTACTTAGGTGGTAGACATTTTTAGGTACTTATGCTGGTTGCAAGTCCGGCAGCATGTGGACAAACCCTAGAATACAGGCTTATTATGATGTTCATTTCAAAACATCCCCCAGTTCACCCGTCGCCGGCGCATACAAAATGTTACTACGTCATAGGTACACACAGCAAAACGGATAGGTATGCAGGGTCGTCAGATATAGTTGAAGTTTTCATAGAAACCGATGGATGTTTTCGAATGTAATTTAAAACGTATGTAGATGATACCTAAATAGTTCTTCATTTAGGTTAAGTTTCAGTCAAAGACATCCATCGGTTTCTAAGAAAACTTTAACTAAGTATATCTGACGACCCTGCATACCTATCTGTTTTGTTGACTGTACCTACGTGTGTACTGTAACCCTCTGCTCGATTAATTAAAGAGCTTCGTTACAGAACATAATTTGCATGTTAATTATTTACAGTTAAAAACATAATTTACATGTTATAATTAAGTATTTACCCTGTTAGTCAAAGAAAAGTAACAGCGAATCAGAGATTTTTATCCTCTTTGGCAGTAGCTTTCTGAGTCTAAAAAAAGGTTAGAATAATTTGTCTACGAGTCGCGGCCGGGTATAGCGAGTAAATAACGAGGATGACGCAGTGGCTTTTTTTTTTGAGGTGGTAAAAATCATCAAATGAGTCCTTCCGCCCTGGGTGGGGCGGACTGTCAGACTTTTACTGACTAAAAAACGACCCTGTTCCTTCTGTTGCCCTTTACGTTCCAGGGCCATGGTATCCTGTTACGACGTCCCGCAACAGGCAGATATACCTACGCTTCAAAACTCAATTTATGTCGTTCAATCATAAGGTACCACATCTTAAACTTTGGATTAAGAAGATTCTCTAAGCGTAAACGTTGCGTAAAATAAATTAAAATAACACGTCGCCCTTCACAGGTCATGTAATCATTATATCTGTATCTAAGGCGGCTTTGCGTGTCTCAGTTGTTTGTTGTTTTAGAATGTGTTATTTATCCATTTTACTTTGTACTTAGAGATATCTAGGAGGACTAGTAGGAGGTTAGACAGAGGTAGGTACCTACCCTGTTAAGTTGGAATATAAGATTTTATGCTTTGAATTTAGAGCATTAAAATGAAAACCCATAGCTCCATCGCATACAAATTCAAAACATAACAAACATAACATCACGCCTGTAATACCTCAAGGGTTAGGCAGAGGTGTAGGTAGGTACACATCACCCACATTTCGCCAGTTATGTTTTAAGTCCCGTAATAGAGGGCGAGCCTATTGCCATCAACCGGGCACAGATCCAAACCTTAAGGAACTTGAGGAATCCAAACATTGAGGCTAACTGAGAAACTCTTGATGGAAAAACCCAAGAACACTGCCCGACCTGGGAATCGAACCCAAAAACAGTAAAAAGTATAGGTAATGCGGTGTAAAACAGTAGGTAAGTACCTTTATTACCGTTTTTAACAGTGTAGTTGGCAACCACTACGTGTAATATCGTTTTTTGCGACTGCTCAAGATATTTAGTGCTCATTATACTCACGCATGTCATTAATATAAGAACTCTGCTCAATAAAATAACTGTTTTATTAAAAAAGTCTTTATTATATCAACAGTCAACAGCAATATTCAGTTAAGTAGGTACATTCAGGTATAATTAAGTCCGTGTAGATTTTATTTATGTCTAGCACTCATCCACAAATCTTTGGTAAAATTTCAATTTCTATACTTACGCTAATTATTTTATATACTTGGATTACGTGGGTGTGGGAATAAGCTGGACGTCATTTGACACAAAGAAATGTGTTTATCGAAATCGACACATACATATACTTATACAGGGTTTTTTTCAAAACCGTGTAATAGCAGCCCTACTTTTGATGACTTATCTATCAGCTTAGTTAACGTAAATAACGTTAACAATAAAAAACCGATGGAGATCATAAATTTGTGGTCGTGGTGTACAAGAATGTAAAATAAGGTACCAAAAACGTCGATTGTTATTAAATAACTCATATCTTTGGTTCTACTTGGTATTTTTTTTTATTTGTATTTTTTTCTGAATGGCCATTAGTTCTACCATGACCCATTTCAAGATTATCCATTCATTACCGGACACCCGATATATCGTCGCTCTCCCCGCTAACTGTCCTAACTAGCAATTGATGATTTTCCAGGGCAACCGTTTTTCGGTCGGGCGTTACAATCGTGTTACTGTAGTTGCGTTAGTTGTGGCTTAATCAATTTATTAAGAATACAGAGACTTGTCTCCTAAGAGAAAGAGAACGTGAAAATGACCTATCACTTTACGAAGAATTTGTCGACTGAATAGATTTGGTTCACTCAGTATGCACCCGCCCGCACCCCCCGTGCGTACTGCAGTGTGGCTTCACTTAATGCTATGGCAATAAGCTTCATATTCGTAAAAAAGCTTGAATCTATTCGACGTAAGTGAAAAATAAAATGTGTAAACATCGTAGAAAAAATTCTAGCTATGTGTCATATGTACATACTTCAGTAATTTTGAATATTTTTTCCCTACTTTTGCACTTACGCAATACAAAATACGTGATTATCTTCTAAACGGTAAACGACATAGATACGACGATTAGAGAGACTTATTCGAAAAAAAGTTCTGAACACGTAGGTAATGTCAGTGCAGATACGTCAGTTTGTGAGATACGACAGTTAGCGGGGAGAGCGACGATATACAGGCTGTAAGGGTAAACACCGTTGTCACTAAGACCATAGGTAGTTGATTTAATTATAAAAATGTTTAACTAAATTTAAAAATAAATAACGATTTTTTCTTTCAAAAATTACGACCCGTAACGACTGTCAAAGATCCATGCATGACAGCCGCGACCAACGGCTTAACGTGCTTTCCGAGGCACCGAACGATGTCAGTGATGTACAATAAGAATGAAAAAGTCACATTGGTATCTACTTGCCCGGATTCGAACCCACAACCTCATGCATGAGAGTCGGGCGCCACAACCACTGGGCCATTACGACATATAGGGTGACTGATATTAGTGTAAACTTGTTATGTAGTTCGCATGTTGTGCGACAGATGTCGCTACATAAGTGTAGTATTTTAAAATGATCATATCGATTTTGACAAACATCACAACAATGGCAGGGATTTGGTCAAAATCACACACAACACACATACATTTTAATATAAACATTCATAGACAATTTGACACACAAAAACTTATTACATATTCTTACATAGTAACATGGTCATAGATACAATAATAGGTCCGTTACAAAATTGTTCCAATATTTTTTTTCATATCAAAACAATATAATTTACATAACTACTAATTAAAATTAATAAATAAGTACAATTACTTATTTATTTCTTACCCGTTCAGTCATTCTCAATTTCGTATAGTAACGTTACCTTCCAATAGCTAGGTTTCTATCACATTTATCAATTTATTTTCTAGCATCATTCCGATTACTGATACTTAAAAAAAAATCGTCATTTCAATAATAATATTTTTCAACACACTTGCTTTGAAAGTGGCTTTGATTACCCCGCTTTTAGGGTCACAATGCGGTGTATTACGCACGAGTGTTTTTTTCTTTACATTACCACACTAGTGCGACGTAATGGCGCCTCGGCCACAACGAGAAACTAACCTCGCTTGTATCATAATGTACAATTGTACTATACAATAAATAAAATCAATTATACACCATTTATTATAGTATTATATAAAAATAACGGCCAAAAACGGCATATTGGTGATTATTTTTTTTTTTTGGAAATAGCTTATACTTTACATTTATTTATATGTATCGTGAAGTAACATTGAAAGAACATCATTGTAATTTTTAGGTTATTTTAAATGAAAATATTCTTCTTGCGAATTTCAGTTACAACGACCATAAGTACATAGTACATAGGTCCCTACTAACGTTTCAAGAAAATCTTTCCGAATCCCCCATAGCAACACGACTCATAATACAATATCAACGTAAATACTTAAGACTAAATTTAAGTAATATAAATAGATACATAAAATATACCTACATACCTACAAGTAGCCCCAGTATCCAAAAATTATACGAGCATCCTACATATTATTATGGACATAATTATCTATCCAACTTGTCTATGGTATTAATAGGTACTCTAAATTCAAAACAAATATATTTCCAAAAAAAAGGTTTTACATTTCCTTACCTAACCTACACCGGCGCCATTTTTTTCCCTGGCTTCCTAAAAAATAGTATTAATAGCCGAATCACTCATAGCCCGTATACTTGTTCAAGTACCAACATACATACATACAAAACATCACGCCTGTAATCCCCGAAGGGTTAGGCAGAGGTGTACCTATTAGTATACCAACATTTCGCCAGTTATGTTTAAGTCTAATGTAATAGGGGGCGAGCCTATTGGCATCAGCCGGGCACAAATCCAGACTCCGGGTCTGTTGATGTGAAATTCGTAATGGAAAAGCCCAAAAACACTTTGCCCTACCTGGGAATCGAACCCAAGACCTCATGCTCAGCAGTCGCACCTTGCGATCACTTTTTGTCCCTGGCCTCCTAAAAAATGGTTTACATAGCCAATTTACTCGTAACCCGTATACTAATTCAAGTACCAAACGTATATAAAAGGATAACACCGACTTTAAAATTCATTGAGCTGAAGGATAAGTCATTATATTAAAAGTGTCTCGAGTTATGCAAAGACACGTTTATAAATTGCGCAGTTATGAGATATTGAAGAGGCTGTAATGCGCGTTCATTGAGATAACTTTGTTAAAGGTTTCCGCCCACGTCAATCTACCGTGACTGACATTTTGTCGGAAAGAAAATGGAACATACAAAGTGCACTTTTGGACGATTACGAAAGCGAAGGCAGTGGCGGTAAAAGCGGATTGCACCGCTCGACCGCCACTGCTAATAGATGGTTTGTTATTATTATATTTGATTATTAAAGTCGTTTATGACACCTGGGCCTGGGCGAGGATGCAAAACTGCACGCAGATGTCCTATAAAAAATCGGTCAAACTGAAAAATCGTCCGATCCAGTAATCGGTTCTATTATATAATATATAATTAATATATTTTGGCATTACAAAATTCCACCATATTATGGTGGAATTTTGTAATGCCACCTGGAGGGAAAGTACTCTTAATACTGCAGATAGAAAATTTTACTCAAAGGAAACATTCTTTTATTTTTGAATAGGAAGCAAACTGCATTCAAAGATTTTCGAAAATTCTCTTCTCCCTCACCCGGGAATCGAACCGGCTAAAATCTGAAAAAATTATACCCTGTACTTTTATTGCATCGATCGTTAGGGTCAATTATAAGGATGAAATCTCTCTAACAAACATGATAAATTAAATGAAAGAAAAACCAGGAAATAAATAAATTAATTTAATTATTTACAAAAAACGGTAAACTTCAGATTTCCTGGTTTTCCTTTCATTTACAGGGTATCATTTTTTCAGATTTTAGCCGGTTTGATTCCCGGGTGTGGGAGAAGAGAATTTTCGAAAATCTTTGAATGCAGTTTGCTTTCTAAGTATTCAAAAATAAAGGAATGTTTCCTTTGAGTAAAATTTTCTATCTGCAGTATTAAGAGTACTTTCCCTCCAGGTGGCATTACAAAATTCCACCCTGTATAACAAATCTGACATGTGCCACAGCCCTAAATGACATCCAATTAAGTACGTATGAGTATTGAGTATGTCAGACGTTAATAAATTACTTACAGGTACTGGAACATATTAATAGAATTATTAATGATATCTTGGCTTGAAAGTGCGTGGGATAAAGGTGTGTGTACACCGACGACGTTTAAGAGCCTATACAACCTCAAATGGCTTAGCAGAATCCTCTGATACGCCGAAAATACTGCAGCATTAATTTTGAAATAAATATATGGTAAAGTTGAGGATTCATGTTAGGGCTTATGTTTGGCGAAAACACGATTCCATAAAATTTTCTCGATAGAAAAAAATCTCAAAGTTACCTCTAAACTGAACAATAAACCGCTGGCAATCATAAAATACTTAAAATTAGATCATGAAACTTTTTATACTAACTGAACTAACTATAAAGCAGGTCTTATGTTATTTATTTTTCTGAATTTCCTTTTTTTTCGCCGTAAAATAAATAGATTTGCGCGTAGACAACTATAATAAAAAGCAAGCAATAGTGCGTGGTACGTGCAAGTGCGAGCGAGTAAGACTATATTGAAGTAGCGTGCAGCCTTAAATACGCATGAGTATTGCGATTTCTGAGTGTGATTCTAGACGCCTCAGCGGTAACATACCTTTTTAACAAAAGATATATATAGATAAATTGATAAAGGTACTTAGATATATCGGCCTACTTGATTGTATCTACCGGATAATAACAAAAATAATAAGAACTAGCTTTTGCCCGCGACTTCGTCCGCGTATTTGTCGGTTATCGCGGACGCAGATGAAGTCGAAGTCGAATAAAAAGTAGCCTATGTCCTTTGTTGGGTTCACACTTACCCTGTACCAAATTTCACACAAATCGGTTCAGTAGTTTAGGCGTGAAGAAAAGACAGACAGACAGACAGACAGAGTTACTTTCGCATTTATAATATTAGTTAGGATTAGGATAATGTTAAAACATCGTCTCCTAAATGGCATATAGATACAAATTTACTGACACCTAACTAATAATTCTTATTTTCTATTTAGTACTTACATAGAATTACTTATAATAATAATATGGGGTTTCAATTTACTTGCTCTTAACATTTAAAAAATCCTCCAATAGAGGAAAAGTCACATCTTACTTATTTTTTACATTAATCTTGAAATTTTGTAAAAATACAATACGACATTACATAAATTGATGTTTTCAAATGTAATTTAATTTAAAAAGTAAATGATGAACAGTTCATTTAATTAAGTGTTCCAATCGAAGATATCCATCGGTTTCTAAAAAACTTCAACTATATCTAACGGCCCTGCATACCTACCTATTTTATTGACTGTACATAATACAGTTCTTGTGCTACATACTAATGTTACAATGTAGGTCCACTTGGGCCAAAAACTTAACTCGGAGTTCGGAGTTAGGCGCCGACAGTTAGTTTCTAACACAGGTAATAAAAAATTACTAAACACGGCATTTGGTAATTTAACCTCGTGTTAGCTAGTAACTAACTTTTTTATTAGGAAAAGCCCGCCACACTATACCAAACCACTGCAACTTCTGAAAGCCAGAAGCAACAGTGGTGACCACAAGAAAAGCGCCGAGGCAATGAAGCTTGACGAGTCCGGAGAACGGGGTAAACTATCTTGGTTCCGGCAACGATATAAATCAGAAGACATCAGCGTAGGAGTAAAAAAAAACGTAATTGTCACTCTCTTTCAAACAAAAATAGTAGATTATTAACCAAGGGGATAAAGCAGTGTCTTCTGTCGCGGGTGACGATTTAAATCGCGAGCGTAACGAAGGACTCGAGGTTTACTCCCGAGCGTAGCGAGGGTGTTAAAAACTTAAATCACGAGCGAAGCGAGGGATTTAAGGCGAGTCCTGAGTGTAGCGAGGGATTTAAGTTCACCCAAGACTAAGACAGCTTTATCACCGAGGAAAATACTCTACTTTTCGTACCATTTGCGAAAAAATTAACACAATAATAATGAGATATGCATTTTAGAACATTAAGTTATTTATAAAAATAAATTAAAATAAACTTAACGTTTACGTATTTGAAGAAAACAAAAACGCGGCAAATTCCTAGACTAATATTTTTTTTGTCGGAAAAGCAAACGCATCAAGCTCATACGGCCTCGTCGGTTTTCGTAATTTTATTTAATAATCATAACTGCATAATAAATGCGTATTCCTTTTTAAAAAAGATGTATACTAGTTTAATGCTTTATATACAAACTCAATGGTGTAAACACAGATGTAGTGCAGTATAAATATCGGTAAGTATTCCAAATTTAAATCACATTCTCTCCCTAGAGGATGAATGAAATTCAGTACAATTTTCTTTCCCTGTTTTTAACAGATTAAAAATGACTATTGTTATGTTCGCTTTTTGTGGCATAGAATGTCACTTTTTTGAGCAAGTGGTACGAAAAATATATTCTTAGTTAAGTTTTTCGCTTAACTGGGCCTAAGTAGACCATTATCTCCAAGTTATATCATAGAACATGATTGTCTTGTCCTTGTTTTTTTTACTAGAATATAGTAAAAAAAACAAGGACAACGTTATTTATTTAAAAAATAAAAAAAAGTAAATAACTTAAGTACAAACTTTCCATTTATTTAATAAAGTATTGAAACACAGTCTTGTAGCTTTAATTATAATTGCGAGCATTTTAAATATAGGCCGATCCAAAAATGTCTAAGTTTCCATTGCAAAAGAATTATCTTGCTAGAAAAAAATATCATCAAAAAGTTTGACCTGCAAAAAGAAAATATTGAAGAGGGATGAATCAAACGAGATTGAATATAAGAAGGAGTAGGTATACGACGAAAAAAACAAAAGGGTTCAAGGCTTTTCCTTGTATAATAAAATGTTACTTACGAAAGCTAGTAACCATTTTTTAGGTACAATTGGGTAATGGGTTAAAAGAAATAGGTCAGAACGAGAACCCAAATACAAAAAAGATTCTTTGCCAATTAAACCAACTACAATTTACACTATCCACAACACTCATTTTTTTTACAATTAACCTAACAGTTCCATAACTTTACAACCAGGTACCACCTTCATAATCGACGCAATACAGTCTCCTCAAAGCCGCCAGTTTTCTGGCTCTACTGGCCACACCATCGTCCACCACCTTCCCCTCACATTCATACACCACCATCCAATCATTAAAACTGTCCTCCACATAGCCTGCACCTTCAACGTCCACCTCATCAGGTACATCCACGTCACAATCGTTTTTCAACCAGAAATATTGAAGGGAGCTTTGTTAACGTCATTCGTCGCAGAACATTACGACAGGGGCAGAGTGGTGGTCTCTGTTGGGGATGAAGCAGTCGCAGGCTGGGGGTCCGGGGGAGGATAGCGCTGAGCCGGGGCCTGTGAGGCCTCCGCAGGACAGGCGGGCCCTGTCCCGGATGTTGTGTATGGAGCGGTTTAGGCCCCATAAGTCTTCGTTCTCTTCGTTCATGTTTCGGAGTAGATCTGGTTCTGTGGACAGTGGGGCATAGTAAACACATCACGAAGTAATAATATCCTCCTATTATTGGCAAAGGCCTCTTCACATACAGAGAAGGCACGAGCATTGATCACCACGTTTGCTCTAGGTAGGTAGGTAGATAGGTTAGGTTAGGTTAGCAGATTTCCTACCGACGTTTCCTTCACCAATGTCAGCGATGTCCAAGATAGGCTTAGAAAGTTCATACAAATTGAAAAACTGGGCCATCACGACACTTACTAAGCATAATTTGTGACGCTTCTTAAATGCTGTAACAATCTGTTCTTAATTCGGTCTCAATATAATATTACTTGTACTAAAAAGCAGATATCACGATGTACTTACGGTATCTACTCATGGTGTTTTTTCTCCTCTCATGGTCTTCCCCCACTAGCCACCACGTTCGCATCTCTCCCTTACCCTAAAAAAAGAGTGTCATAATATCAACAAAAACTCTCAAGAAGGATTCGTAGTAAAGTCCTGGCCATACCCAAAGAATTGCTTCCCCAAAAAAAAGGCGAATTTAAGAAATCAAAAAACTCGGCTGCTTCAGACCATCTTTAAATAAAACCTGAAAATAAACATCTCCTGTAGACTAAAATTCAGTTAAGTTACAGTCGGGCCCCATGATTGTTGGAAAGATTTAAAGCGGTCTTCATTTTTAATCATCAAAATCAGCCCACGCGTTTGGTCTCTAGAGCGCCACAAAGGAACAAACATACATTACAGGCTGATAAACACATTACCTTTTGCGTCGCGCAGTCGGCTAAAAAGAAAACCATAACAAAGTCTCCCTTACCTTTATATTCACAATTCCCCTCTCCTTAAAATGGTATCCGCCATGCTGTTTCAGCAGCAGGTAGGTGTCATGGCTCACATGGATCCTCTGGGGCTCTCCACTGGACTCCATCCTGGCTGCAGTGTTCACTGTGTCTCCAAAGAGGCAGTACCTTGGCATCTTGACTCCTACCACTCCTGCTGCACACTGGCCGCTGTGTATACCTGGAGAAGGATGTTCTATTATACTTTTGTGGTCTTTTTGGGTCTACTAGGTGTCGCAAGGACCAATAATTGAGAAAAAAGACCAATATTGGCTAAAGTCACACTTTATTTTAGCCCTGAAAATCCAATTCATTTTCAATAAACTGTAAAGATTTTTAATTGCATTGAAATTAATTACAGTTGTCCTTTGCCATACTAAATCTATGGAAGAATCTAGTTTTGACGGGTCATAATAAGTACGTCAATTGATTGGTAGTGTATGAATACACAATTTTCTCTAATGGCTATAAGAATAGATAAGAAAGTTGAAAGGCAGGAAAGAAAATTGTTACGGTGAAGTTTTTTTTTTTGCCTTTTTTCTTTCGCCCTTCGTCTTTCATTACTTTGTTTGAAAGAAATTTGTGGAGACAAAGGTCGTGAATATAGATTAATAATTTATTAGAAAACTCTGATACCAACCTATCTAATGGAATTTCTTGACCATTCTTCTCCATACGAAACTACCTTTTGGACTGGGTAAGTATTCGTTGATTTAATATTACTTAATGTTTTTTTTTTCGTGTATATGGCGTTCAGAAGTGCCTTTAAGGGACTAATTAAAAAGAATTAAGGAAATTTCTTTTGCCTTTATAATATAAGTAAGGATTGACTGTCTGTCTAAAAACATGTCTTACTCTCATGCACTCTTATAGCCTAATAAAATATGTGACGTACATACTCAACATTTTCGCGACATAAAGTAAAAATGTCACGATTTTATTACAAGTACCTACTACATCTGTTCTTTGATACAAAAGAAACAAATAACGATACATTACGACACAAAAAATGTCAGACACATCTGTCGCAATTTATGTCGTTTTGATTAGATTCACAAAATGCTGAAAGTCAAGCAGTTCATTACAAGGCTCGTTTGTATTGGTAGGTAGACTCAAATGACAAATAGGTACCCGCGATTTCGTCCAAGTAGGTACTTAGTTTTTTTCACCCGCGTTAAGTTACCCATTTATATGGATACTAGCTTTTGCCCGCGACTTCGTCCGCGTAAATGTCGGACCCCCGTTCATTCCTTTAGAGGGTAAATTTTAAAAAATCCTTTCTTAGCGGATGCCTACGTCATAACATCTACCTGCATGCCAAATTTCTGCCCGATCCGTCCAGTGGTTTGGGCTGCGCGTTGATAGATCACTATTGTCAGTCACCTTTGAGTTTTATATATATAGATTATTCCCCATGAATTTGACTTTAATGATCCTGGCGTTCCGTGTCTCCCGCCTGACATGCATGTCCGATGGACCGAGTTATAACCATTTAAGAACTACGAGCTGACCGCCTCGCCGTGCTTCAGCTTGAATGAGAGTTAGCAGATGAACGAAATAGTTCCTCGGTCATGACCGAATTGAGCACGACTAGTTAAGCTCAGTTAAGAAAAAACGTTCCAAAAAAAGGTTTGGGGCCGGGCGCAAACGTCCGGTTTCCGGATCAGGTTTCCGAATCAGGAGGCGTATATATACACACAAAAATATACATAATACACACACACAAATGTAAAAAAAAAAGTATGTATGTGTAATTTATGTATGTGTGTGTATATACGCTTCCTGATTCGGAAACCTGATCCGGAAACCGGACGTTTGCGCCCAGCCTAAACCACTCTACACATGTTGTTTTATCGCACCAACTTTACATAAAAAAAACACTACCTATTCCGACCACTGAATATAAGTCATCGAAAATATTCAACATTCAAAATTGACCCTAATAGGTATTTCATTTCTAGGCTAAACCAGAAAAGTGCTTTTTACGCGATATTGAGGTTAATCCCAAAGGTAATAATAATGAATACAATGACCCGTTTCAGGTGTAGGCTAAACGACAACTTAGCCTGTGTACTTAATGAGAATGTAAACGTACCGTAAATTCTAGTAGGTACCTATTAGTTACCTACTTACATACATAATAGAAACGATTTTTATTGTGGTTTACTAGATTTTACTTGCAATTTCGGCCACGTGTATTTTCTTATGAGTACCTAATTTTTTTCATAATAAAATAAATAGCCTATAGAATTACTTCTCCTTCTTTCGAATCGATAGGTTTACATACATCGCCTTGGTTAGGCAGAGGTGTAAAACGCATTAGTAGATACACCCACATTTCGCCAGTTATGTTTAAGTTCCACGTAATAGGGGGCGAGCCTATTGCCATCAACTAGGCACAAATCCAGACTCCGAGGCTGCTACCGAGAAATTCCTGATGGAAAAACCCAATAACACTTTGTTCGATCTGGGAATCGAACCCAAGACCCTGACCCCTCCCCCCCTCAACCCCCTCCTCGCCGCCCCACTCAAACTTACTAATGATGGTCATATGTTTCGGCAACAACGTAGTAATTTCAGCGTGGTTGGGTTAAATTTCCAATAATGGTTTTGTTCTACTTGTTGTTACGTAGTTGGATTCCTTTGTTCCGTGGATGCTAACCACAATGTTTACTAACAACAATTTATTAATTAATTTATCTTTTGTCTGTCGTTTGTTTAATTAACGCTGTTTGAAAATCAACGACGCAATAATGTCAATACTGAACTCAAGTGATCTGATTGGCTGTTGATATTTTAGTCAGCCAACCACAGAACAGAACAGAAGTTAGCATATTTTTGACGTTTTATGAGTTACTTTCTAGATTGATGTTTGTATCAGAAACTGGGTGTTTGAGACGGTTTGATGCGTTTTTATGCAAAGCAGAGGGCTAGTGGCATTTTTTTTTTCATGGTGAATTCCTCATGGATGCCCTCCGTCTGGGGATCACGGAAGTTTATATCGGACTCTTATCGACTAAAACCCCACGGATCCTCCAGCTACCATAAATAGAGGGAGAAAGGGAGCCCGGTATTTGTATCCATTATGTCTGCAACTACGACTTACCTATCCTAATATGCAGTCTAGCGGCCGGCATATGCCTGGATCTGATCTTGGGTACAGCGTCCAGCACATGCAGGGCTAAGGACGCCACCTCAGCAGCATGGCGGGAACATCTCTCAGGTAGACCACCCACCACCATGTAAGCATCGCCTATTGTCTCCACCTATATCAGATAAGATAGGTGAGAAATCGATAAATTGGACGAATAAATAAAAAAGGAAATAAAGTTAAAAAGACCACGGATAAAAGGACCAAAAACTTGTTACTTATTATTTCGCAACGGACTTGTACCAAATATTGTTCTTTATTGTTCTAGGTCCAAAATCTATTACACACAATATTGGTTTAAGATCCTAGACATTTTAATAAAACTTTTTTACGTAATATTTCTTTCTGAGGGCGACCGTATAAGTGGCATTATAATCTACTTACCTTGTAAACGTTGTAGTATGATATGATGGCATCGCAGCAAGTGTACAGGTCGTTAAGGATTTCTACCACCTGAGGGAACAATAAATCAATCTTAATTATCATTGATACATTTTGAACTGCCGCTATAATCTCATAAACTTATCAATTTAATTTATCGTATGTCACATGAACAGGGTTAGGGCCCATGTCTTGTTTCTCTTATAATAATTGACACATGTTTATTGTAGTAAATGAAGTTTTATATTGAATCGCTATCTTGGAAAGTGCGCTAGAGGTCGCGACATGCTGTAAGCTAAACCTAAGAGCAAAAGGACCAAGCAAGTTGAGACATGCACTCACTATGACCAGTAGTTCCCGAGATTAGGGCGTTTAAACAAACAAAGAAACTCTTTATTTTATTAGTAGAGATTGCTAAACATACTGCGTAGTATATTATTATACCCGTAAGATATATGTATAAGTATATTATACCCGTAAGATATTAAAGATCAAAAGCGAAAAAGTAAAATAATAATTATGTTAATTTTTTTTCAGTCGTGGTAAAGAAAATTTTTCAGCGTTACAAAGCACGTCCATTTATTTTGCAAACAACTTTCTTAAGGTAACCTAATTATTACAAGATGTCGAAACAATTAAGTCGGCAAGAAAAAAAACTATCCACTTGTGTGAGTCGGACTCAAGGACCGAGGGTTCCGCAATAGAACATTGCTTACCTGCATCGGGGTGTTAGTAGCCGCTAATTTGGTAAACCCGACGATGTCGCTAAAATATATAGTGACGAAGTCGAAGCTCTCTGCTTGTACCCTTTCACCGCGCTTCAAGGCTTCTGCAACGGTCCTGGTGTGCAAAAACATAAATTTAATTATCTCCGAACCGAATTTCAGCACAGATCTTCATAGACGCTTGCCAAGTATGCAGATATTATAGTGCAACAAGTGTCTGCGCAAGCGCAGGTGTACTCCCTCTTCCCTCACACATTACGACTAGAGGATGATCAGGCGCAAGACCAACAGCTTAACGTGTTTTTTGAAGCACGAGAGTGTCACACTACCAACTTTCAAGCTCCGGGCTGCTATTAAGAAATTTCTATCGTTAAAACCCAATAACACTTTACCTGACCTGGAAATCGAACCCTACCCTCGGTAGGATTTTAAGGATTCACTTTTTCTTTGTAAAAAGAGAGATCATTTAAAATAGTACGATATTGGTCTTTTGTCATTAAGTTTAAAAAAAACTGTTGAAATGTGGGTGTCCTAATAGGTACACCTCTGCCTACCCCTTCGGGGATTACAGGCGTGATGTTATGTTTTTTTTCCTTGAAATGTAATATTTGGTTTTCAAAGGATTGATTTTATTTAAATTATGTTGCCCGCACGACCTTGAGTCTTAATGCCAATGAACGATCACATTGCAATATAAATAAATTTACCATATTTTAATAAAGTTTCGATATATCTGCACATATGATTTTGCATCAATTCAAGGACCAAAACTATTCATGACCGTTTATCCATGAAAATTGATGTCCAAAATATTAAATAATTTCTTTAAAAATGTACACAAAGCTATTTCTCGGTAGAATAAATTTATTGAAATACGTAGATAAAAGTTGTGAGCGGCGATCGATGGACGTAAGGTGCCATCCATAAATTACGTCGCATAAAGGGGTAGGGGGTCAATAAAGTGTGACATTGTGTAACACGAGGTGGGAGGTGTCCTAAGCTTTTGTCACATGACTTGATTTTATTATAAGTTTTTTCAATGGAAATAAAAAAATAAACTTACTAACTGACTATGAGATCATTAAAATTAAATATGGAAACAATAAAAAGAGGTAAAGTTTGTTATACTTAGGTATTTAATTTTTGTAATTTAATCATTTTTTATGTAAAATTGCCAAATGTGTCACAGTCACACCAGAAGGGTTCGGGGCTGATAAATATAACCACCTGTGACAAGGACCGGGGGGGATGATAAAATCATATAATTCGTGTGACGTAATTTATGGATGGCGCCTAACTGAAATGTTAGTAGTTTCAAGTCTTTGAAAATTTGCCCATCACGCCTCACCCACACAATGTTGTCCAAAACATTTTATTTCCAATGCGAATAATAGTTTTAAAATTGTAAATAATAAACTAGCTTATGCACGCGGTTTTGCTTGCGTTAAATTCGGGTAACACAGTTTGCTCCTGTCTCTCCAAGTTTTTTCATACAAACTTTGGACCCGCGTTTCATCCCATGAAACGACCGATATTATCCTAATAACGTCCTGATCGTTCCTGAAATTTAGAACGTAATTTCCTTCCGAGCCGGTCCTGTCGTGTTATTGGCTTTTACGTTTATTAGTAAATTCTTGGTAGTAGTTCAGAGGGCTGGCTTTGTGACGGCACCCTTTGACATGGGATTTAAAAGGACATTTCTAACAGCTTGCTAGGTACAAAAGAGGTACCGTCTAGTTATATACTAGTCAATAAGTAATTGAGCTAGATGTAATTTTGTAGATACGATAGGAGTAGGATACAGTAAAAATATTTGATATAACTTAATTCCAAAGTGATATTTTTTTTATATATTAAAGGTTTTTGGTTACTGCTTCGCTCCCGGGGTTCGTAGCGTGAAGTTTTATAGCCTATACTGTTCCTCATGAATGTGGCTATTATGTACGGTTGGGGTCATAAGTGGAGTAGCAATCTACAAAGCAAATCGATTGACGCTTTGGTTAAACTTACGACCTTTCGACGTCGTGTGCGAATTTTAAGGTGTACGTAGGTAGTGTGTTATTACCACTACACAATTGAATACATCACTTATAAACACAGATGTAGGTACGGCCTGTACCGCGTGTTCACAGCAATTCGAACCTTAGCATGCTACTGCACTTATGACCCCGACTGTACACTAAACTATAATAAGGGGAACCCTCCCCCCCCTATATACATTTATGTTCATCATAGAAAAATACAAGCTTCTTACCTTGGTAGCATTCTGTTGAGCAAGTCATCAGTCCTCCTCTTCTCCTGTAGCAGCTGTTCAGTCCTGGCTGCTACAATAGCTTCCAGGTTCGAAGCATACTTCTCCATCATTGCCAGCATGTTGTCGAATATGTTCGTTTTCCTGGACAAGTCGAAAAATTCATTGAAATTTGAACTCTTATTAAGTACACTAATAACTTACTTACTTACTTAGGTTTACTAATTCTTACAGAGGCGGATCCAGAGGGATAAGAGACTCAAGCCCCCCTCAAAAGTAACTGAGTTCCTCCGTGACAAATTTTAAAAAATTACTTTAGTTTTAAAAATTACTCACATCCCAGCATGCATATCCTTGAGCCTCAATCGGACGAGCCTCAAATCCGGCCTGCGGTCAGATCGCTCGCTCCAGCAAGCGTTTAGGACTGCTAGCACAGCTGGTCTTGCCACCAGGCCTCCAAGTGGTGGCCTGAACAGCACTCCGCCTATTGGCTGACGCACACGGCCAATGATCTCTATAGGGGGTTGGAGATAAAAGCATTATTCTTTCTGGCCCCCAAGATACAGGTGCTACCTAGTTTGGGGATCGCTGCCTTTGCCTTAGCTTACGAAAAATTGTGTAACGGCTAAATTCGACCGATTTTAAATTTCGATTTAAAGATCTAAAACAAAAATTTCCAATTCTTTTTTTAAATAAGATATGTCAAAAATTTTCTCTAATAACTTTTTAGACCTGCTTAAGTATGCGTAGAAAGTTTCATAAAAATCGTTTCATCATGGCTTCCAGTCTAATCGGATGAACCGGAATATAAATATAACCAGTATTTTACGTGAAGCGACCCTATCTGACCTCCACAACCCGGTAATTGGGCAATACGATACCCCTTTGGTAAGACCTGTTGTCAGACTTTCAGGCTTCTGACGACCCTTAACGACTATCAAATATCCACGTATGACAGCCGGGACCAACAGCTTAACCCTACAACCTAAATAAGTCAAAAGAAACTTACCAGCATTAGTAAGATTAGTATCTCCCCATGGCCCGTTCCTCCCGAGGATCTCGTACAGAATTATACCGAAAGAGTACACGTCTCCCTTCTGCGAGCCTCTAGGGGGAGGGCTGGGGTCTCTCAGCAGTTCAGGCGCCCTCCACAGCATGCGGCGCTCCATCCTCAAGGCATCTTCGGCGTCGGAACAGCCGTCTAGTAAAGGAAATCTTTACAGTTTCGTACTTAAAAGGTTTCATCGTCTACGAGGCCCCATTATTAAAGCTCCGCTGTCTGTTCGTCTGTCACAGGGCTGTACCTATCTTATGAATCGTAATAGGTAGATGCTTGAAATTTTTACAGAGTATGTGTTACTAAGTATGACCGCTATAAAAACAAATAATATAAAAAAACGGAAAATTCTAAATTAATTAAATAGAAACGTGTATTTTTTTCTCAGAACTGTCTTTTTTATGTAGTGTTCAATATTGCCCGGTGGTATGGAAATGGAACCCTTCGACGTGTGAGTCCTACTCGTAATTATTTTACCAGTTTTTGTGAGGATAGCTGACAAAAACTTGGACACAGGCCAATCATTATGTTTATAGAAAGAAACATTGGCGTATTCCAGTAGTAGGTACGATAATATTTTTTCTGTATCTAATCGCCCATACGTGGTGATAAGTTTTTGTCTCTTTGTATAATAAATAAAGATAATAATATATTAAACTAAATGACCCGTTAAACGTCGTACCACATAGAATTTGTTTTTTTCCTAATTTTCTTTTTGCCTACATTGCCTTAATGCCTAGAGTATTGAGGCAAAAAAAACAAAAAACAAATTATTAAAACCGGACGAGCCATTTTCGAGTTTTAGTGAGACTTACGCACGGCCATTGATTTTTAGTTTCATGTTTTCATAAAATTGACGTGTCACGTCATCATACAAGCCCTTTTACACGGCATCAAAGGTTAGTGAAATTCGCCCTCAGTCAAATCAAGCGTCAATCTTATAATTGGTAGGATTACAGCCACAAATCCATTTATTTTATTCAATTAAATGGCTTTGTCACACATTGGGTCGATCTACAATCCGGCAATATATTTATTGCTGGAAATAAATACGTGTAGTCCATGTTAAGAGAAGCTATAAATTTTGTAAACACACGTTCTGGGGATCGCAACCTTTGGATCAAATACTGCGTCGCGTCAGCGTTAATTCACTTCAAAATGAAGGCCAAAATGTTTACGTTCCATGTGTGTTACATGCGTTCCAGACGTACCAAAAATCATTAGACGACAGCGCTTTATATCGCTATATTATAACCCAAACAAATGCTCATTAGTTTCGTATAACGCGTAATATGTTACTTTGAGTTAATTGGATTTGGGATTATTTGTTGTCGATTGTATTGTCGCTACGTAACTTAGTAGAAGTTCTTTATTTACATAATTTATAGCTTCTCGTGGCGGGGGCTATAGATACAGTCGCTCCTTTTGTAACAGGCCTTTTGAACTCGGCCAGCATAAAACTTTTGTGTTCACAAATCAAGGTTCTGTTAACCTATCAGGTTTCAATATCTGATTGAAATATGAATACCGTGAAATCTCGGTCACTGGACATGGGAAAACACAAAAATGTAAATTGAAAAAGGAATTTTAAAAGTTCACATAATTTTTTTGCGCCAGTAGTTTTATTTAACATGATATAAAATTGGTTATTGGTTTATTTAGGTAGATACTAAATTGTATAATAGTTGTATAATCGTATAACGATTTGTGGGAGAACCGGTTTAGGTAGGTAATTTAATAAAATAAATCAATATAAAAAAGTCATATAAAAATACACACAGATAATATGTTTTTCAACCGACGAAAAATCGGATCGGTTCTCAAATCGACGCGTATGTATTTCTTTGCAGATTGGTTTCTTCAAAATTGAGCTAAGTATTGTCTATCAAAAATGACAGACAAAAATTAAATATAATATATTGTATTGTATTTTACAAAATTAAATCATTATTCATGTCATATGAGGCAAAACAACTGACCAATTTGTACTATTCAAACAAACAAATTCCCCAACAATATCATGCTAGACCCTTCCAGCCACGTCCCTAGAGTTTTAAAATAAATAAAAGAAAACTCACATTTCACATTATGAAGCCCATAGTCAGCGATCTGCAGCACCCATCGGCTATCCACCAAACAGTTGCTCGAAGACAGGTTCCCATGAGAAATCAATGCTGAATCGTGCAAGTACGTCAGTCCTCGGAGCAGGTCGGCTACCAGGCTTGCCACGAACATGTCGTCCAGGTGCAGGTCTCTGTCAGCAAGGACCCTGGCGAGGGATCCTCGGGAGCAGTAGGCTGACACGATGCATGCTGAGCCGCTTTCCACGCAGACGCCTACGAACGCTGTCAGGTTTTCGTGGCGAAGCTCTCGGATCTGGTAAAAAATAATAGAGGGTTAAAGAACATTGTATAGGAAACATTTTGGCGATTAACACACGGCACCGCGCACCGCCGCGGAGGGCGGTGGCAATAAAGCGAATTTCTCGGCGGCAATTTTTCGCGGCAAGCGGATGTTGAGCGGTGTACGTGTGTTAGGCATCAACGGATTTCTTAGAGGCCAATGCGACATGCGACCCACTTCACCGCCAACCGCGGCGGTGCGCGGTGCCGTGTGTTAATCACCTTAAGATAGATTCAGTACACGATTCTAGAACATCCAGAGCTGACATTTTCAGTTATTACAAAAAGAATCAGCTGTTCCATAAAAAGAGCAACCTATACGGTCAAAGTGTATGAAACAAATTATCAAGTTTTCTATTCGACGAATAAAAGACTTATAGGAACAAGGCATTAAACATTAAACTAATTGCTAATTTTAGCTAATTTTCAATCGTCAGATAACTCTTAACGGAGGGATAAATATGGCGTTTTGACAGCTTTTGTAAAGAAATAATTTGTCAAACTGTTATATTTTATTCTCTGGATAAAAGTTATCTGACTATTGAAAGGGTTGCTTTTCAATAGTCAGATAACTTTTATTTATAAATAAGCAGTAACAATAGCATGATTTTTGTGGCAACACGAATATTTCAACAAAACAATACTTACAACGAAACTTTATTTTACAACGTCTTAGAGGCTAAATGCAAACAAAAACCAACTAACTAAAGTAAAAACAAATTAATTGAACAATAATTACTTTAGGACGGATTTAAGATTTGATTCAAATCATACGCACGAGCTGCCACAAACCCACGTTTCCGAAGCGATTGCTGACCCAATTCCAGGCCAAGGGCAAACTCCACAGAATCAAGATTATGTATTTGGCATATGTAATTATCTCAGTTCAATTAGATTCGGGGCTCATGAGCCACTCAATCTAAGGCATCTAAAACGTTTGGCTTCATCTTGTAAAGCCAAGGACACACTTCCTAATTGCTAGACCTTTGACAAAATTAAGTGTCGCCTTTCATGCAGCAGATACCGATGCGACTTTTTCAATTCTTATGAACTCTCTTAGTTTTTCTATACTAATATTATAAAGAGGAAGGATTTGATTGTTAGTTTGTTTGCATTGAATAGGCTCCGAATCTACTGAATCCAATTTGAAAAATAATTTCACTGTTAAGGCGATTAACACACGACACCGCACACCGCCGCGGAGGGCGGTTGCGGTAAAGCGGATTGCGCCTCGACCACGCGGTGGGGCGGTGTACGTGTGTTAGGCATCAACTGATTTCTTAGATGCCAATGCAACATGAGATCCGCTCCACCGCCAACCGCGGCGGTGTGCGGTATTGTGTGTTAATCGCCTTAGTATAATTATGTCCTCAGTTTTCAAAATTACTAAAACTTAACTAGCAAAGACATCAAAGAAAGAATTTAGGTCACCTACTAAGAATAACTCGGACAATAAATCCCATTATTGTTGGATTTAGGAAACTTGCCCGCGTAGGAGTCGGTAGGCGTGTGGCCGAATTTTAGACGTAAAAGAACATTTGGGGTCGATCTTTATTTATATGTTTTGGGCCAGGCTTACTGACGGGTATCGTGTTACCAAATAACTGGGTTGTGAAGGTCAAGATAGGCAGTTCGCTTCGTGTAAGGCACTATGGTAATATTTAGTTGCATCTGGTGAAGACTAATAATTGGGAAAAGCTTAAATAAATGACATTGAAAAACCGAAAGAAAATATTCAAAGTAACAATAGGGAATTTATGGTTTATTTAAATTACTAGCTGACCCGCCGCGACTTCGTTCACGTGGTATCTTACACTACCAATACCCCTACCCTACCCCTGCCTTACCCTACCCCCTACCCTACTCTACCCTACCCTACCCCTACTCTACCCCTACCCTACCCCTACCCTACCCTACCCTACCCTACCCTACCCTACCCTACCCTACCTTACCCTACCCTACCCTACCCCTACCTTACCCTACCCCTACCCTACCCCTACCCTACCTTATTTTCATTGTTTTTTTTTTTGTATTCTGCTATTCGGGACGGAAACAAATCCAACAAATCAAAAACCATGGCAATCGGTCCAGCCGTTCTCGAGTTATAAGTGTTGTAACAAACACGACTTTCTTTTATATATATAGATTTCTTAGCGCGTGCCATTGGTGGGTCATTCCCACGGAGGGTCAAAGTTGAAAAGTTGAAGATTTATTTCGCCAACAGCCGCCATATCCACGTCATTTTGAACTATATTTAAAGAAAAAAAAATACATACTAATATTATAAATGCGAAAGTAACTCTTTCTGTCTGTTATAACGCTTACACGACGACTGACAACCGATTTTGATGAAAGCTACGGAGTACTAAAGTTTGAATCTCAAAAAAATACATAGGCTACTTTTTCCGCAGTCAAGGACAAAAACTAGTAATTTCTAAATAGTGAGATTTCTCTATCTAAATCCAATTGTATACTAGTAAAACAATCCTTCGTGTAAGTAGACGTCAAGTGTCTATTATCTAAAGACAATAATAGACTCAAGGTTCCGAGTTATATTTTTACTATGGCCATAAACTTTACTATCATCATAAAATGTGATAGTATGGGCTACTGGCAAATAAAAGACGAACTCTTACTAACATTAGATAGGGGGAAAAGATTGCAGGTTTGTCATTGCTACTGAACAGTCTCAGGGTCTTTATATAAAAAATAATTTTGATGTCCAAGCCAATTGACAAAGGAATTTATACAAGGTGTAATTTTTGCATCTTCATCAAATTCATTGAGGTAACTCAGCTAATGATTCTCAAGTAACTAAGCTGTGAGCAGTGATTCTCAACACGAATTAGTTTTTTTTTTTTTTTGTATTCGAACCAGCCATTCTTGCCTCTGGGCAGGCGGAGTGATAAACCCGCACGCACACGGCGATATAAGTAGTCGCATGACACTGTCTACTGCATACGCAACAGTGTGATTTTTATAGTTAAAGTTACAGTTACAGGTACATAAAAAAACCATTCAAAACGTCACAGTTCTAGACTAGACATTATAGTCTCTCCTAATTTGCTGCACATACAATACTACGTTCACACATTCCAGCATGCAATACATCTGGCTATTCGTCAACAGTTGCAGAAACTACACCTTTTTTAAATGATTACCACGCAGTTTATAATGTAAAATTACGAACAAATTCTGTTAACCTTGAAACTTCAATATCAGAGAATACAAAAAGTAAAATGATTGATCACAAGTCCAAGAGATTTCACGTCTCATTAAATCTTACAAATTAATGGACCAGATATCCCAATTCCAACGATACCTGAAGCTAAAAATGGAACATTTTTATCAAACACTAGCTTCTGCCCGCGACTTCGTCCGCGCAGTTTATTTCACTCGCATTAAATTACGTCTTTGGAGACTGCTCCGCTCCCGTAGGGCGTAGCGTGATGTTAAATAGCCTATACGATTCCCCAAGAACCTGGCTATAATGTACAAAAAGATTTTTTCCTAATCGACCAGCAGTTCTAGGGATTAGCACGGTTAAACAAACAAACAAAAAACTCTTCAGCTTTACTATACACATATTTATATATGTATAGGTAGATGTATTAAAAATTCTAAGAAAGTAACGTTTATTGAAATGTATCTCAAGGACAGAATATTATTGTTGTCCAATAAAGTCGATGCTGTTCGTCCATATATGTATAATTTCTCGATGAGCCATTGTAAGTGAAAAGGAAAAGAATTTCAATATTTTTTGCCTCTTATTTGCGCCGTTTTGATCTATTTTCGTCAGTTGTGTTACAAAAATAGTAGAAATACATTTGGAGAAAAAATGCCGGAAGGTATGACGCTCAATAATAAGAAAGAGTAAGGTTTGGAATAAAAATACGGGCACAAATCAAAATACAGCAACTGAATTTTTAGGGTAAAACCAAAAAATTCTTTGCCCGACTTGAGGGCAAACCCAGTGTCAAAGGAGCCTCCATTAAGACTGAATTTTAGTCGGTAGCCAAGTACATAGGAAATTTTATAGTGCACAAGTGTGTGCGCAAAAACAGGCGCACTCCCTCTTCCCTCACTCTCGTAGTCCGATGATCTCTCGGTCGTGTCGAATTGCCATCTGGCAATCCGACACGACCGGGGAGAGACTCCAACGGCTTTACGTGTTTTCCAAAGCACGGGGGTATCACGCAATAAACTTCGGGCTGCTACTGCGGAATTCCTAATTAAAAAACCCAATAACACATTTTTCTTCGACCTGGGAATCTAACACGTGACGTACACAGACCAAGGCTATGCTGGTAAGTAAGATAGCAAATCAAGCATCACTCTTACCTGTTTTAGTTCCTTCTTGATAGCCCTGGTGACATCAATGCTTTTCTTCCGCAGCCGTTTGATTGCGACTATGTTGCCCCTGTACATGGCTATTGTTGTATGGGCGCGTCTTGTTTCCATGTCATGCTGCATTGAGGTCTGCAGAAAGAAAGGTAAACGTTCAACTTGATAGACTGATATCCTATTTTATTATCATACTGCTATTATAAATGTGCTGATGTGCAAAAGTTACACGTTATTCCTATATTGCGATAATTTTTTGGTTCAAAATTACGCTGTTTTATAACTTAATTTTAAATACCCCGACCCCGGTACTGTTGTATGCACCCGTAATATTTTAGGGTGCCATTCATTATGCGCTACCATAAACAGTGATTTTACACAGCACAAATTAAAGTAGTTTCTATAAGGCTAGTTTCCAAGAATTTTGGTCACTGTTACTCGGTTTGATAGACAGGATGCGGGGTAAACTGATATGAGATGTATCTTTTTACACCCCATATGTTTTCCCAATAAAAAGTGTTTCTTATCAATCAATATAGATAAAAATGTTGCAATAGTGAAGAAAGATAATAAAAGGTATTTAAATAGTATGACAAAAAAAACTCACTTCACACACTACCTTGTCAGTGCTCTGCGCATTGTATGCTGAGATGAAGGTCAAATCCTTAGCTTCAATCCTCCACAGCACTGACGCAAGCTTCTGTTCATATCTATAGTGACGGACCAAGAGCGCGGCAGCCAAAATAGCCGCTGCTGCAACTGCAGCTGCTGCTGATAATACTCCAGGGTCATGGGGTAAAGAACACTTAATGCCATCGAAGCCGCAGTCTGGTTCAGCAACGGGCGGGTTTCCTCCAATCCAGGCTATGTTGTTGGCTCCTACTAGTTCCTGTGATTAAAAACACTCGTGTAAAAGCTTGTTTTAACTTTCAATAGCCCTTTTTCTTTTAATAATTTGTACATATTTTACATTTACTTTAAGGTTTTATGTTTAAGTGTAAATAGCCTAAAATGCCTATAACATTTATAATATCTATTTTAAGCTTAAAAAGTGTGAAGCTTCTTTGCAAGGTAATAGAGTTGCAACTTAAATGCTTAGAATTATTAAAATGACATTACCCTCATTAACCACATGACAAAATGGATACATTAATACAGACTAATGGGCTATAAATTAGTCTTTTCACTGAATAAAATAGCAAAGGGTTTAAACCTTAATAAACGATGTCCAGCTGTGAATTTATAGTAGACGTAGGTATATTCATATTAACAAACTCATTAACTATTGAGTTTAGGTCTGTTTTTGCTTTTCATCAGAAAACTGTTCTCATTAAGGAATATCAATCACGCACGTTTCTCAACGATGATATCATCGACATAGCACAACTTTACTAACCATGACTCTTATGTTTCTGATGGTCGTCAAAAGTAGATTATCTTCAAAACTTAATACAAACACTGTTGTGGCAGTGAAATGAAAACAAGGGGCTTAAAAATAATTGGATTTGTTTAGAAATTGCTTGTAAACTTCTATCTGATGGTAAACTAGCAAAAGATCTTTTCCGAATAATGGAATTTTTACAACAGTTTTAGAGAAATGGCTACACTGTTTGTTTTCAACAATTGGAAATTTCACCGTCTACATGGCTTTTCTTTTACGAAATATATATATAGAAATAAATAAAATTGATGTGTCTGTTTGTAACGTCCAAATATCAACTTTTGACTAAATGCATATAAATGTTTATATTTTCGTGTCCTATCTGTCTGTTTTGTTTTATTCGGTTAATTACCGAATAAAACAAAGAAGCAACTCTGGCTACTTTTATTTAAGAAAGTGTTTGGTTTTATCCATGACGTTGTCTGCGTCCGCTTTAACCGAGATTCACGCAGACGAAGTATTGTATCTATAATAGTAAAGCACCAAATGGTAAATAGAGTAGAAGGATCAAATTACAAATAGTAGTACCTACAAATACGTCTGTTCTATTTTTACGTTTACAATAAGAATAGTACACTAAAGATTTCTCTCTTTTACTACTTTAGCGACCTTCCTTTGGTTTAGATTACATGTTCTCAAGTAATTTTCTTTAGTCATTCAGTTGCTTTGTGCCGAAATAGTTATGAGTATTATTGGAAACGACCGTAACGGAAAAATCTTGAGATATTATTGAGCAACGCTTATCTAGGTTGACTATTATATTGTTATTTTCGACTCAATAGTTATTGTTAAAATATCTTGGAATTTTTGTTTATATGTTTTGGAATTTATATGAAGCTAAGCTCGGATGTGCTAGAGTACACAGCGAAAGGGACTTTGTCTCGCTCGACTAAGTTCATAATATTCAAGGTCAGTATAAAGTCCTATTAAGGGAACTCGTTTGGTAAGTTACAAGCATGTATTTTACATTCACTGACAAGATCCAAAGTTGTCAATTAGTTTCAAATGTAAACTGGTAATTGCGTAGTACTTAGAAATGCTATCGATCGAGCGGAGAGAAGACATTTTGAAACTTGTGAAAATGAATGAAATGTTTGTTCATTTCATCATATATATTATATATATTTCGATTAAAACAAATTAATTATTTATTCATAACAATTAAAGAATGAAAAGAAAATAGATCTTGTCACCTTCGCTATACTGTTGACCTCTTAGGTAAGATTTAGACCAACCGGCTCGCATCGGGCCGGGCCGGACGGCATTTTACAATGCGGTAAAGAACATTGAAATGTATCAACAGTAATTATAGTTCATATTTGCATGCAACTTTACCTCCGTCGGAGCCGTACGGATCCGTTCGGCTGCCGCGGTATGCGTACGGATGCGTACGGCTGCCGCGGCATGCGTACGGATGCGTACGGCTGCCGCGGCATGCGTACGGATGCGTACGGCTGCCGCAGCATGCGTACGGATCCGTTCGCATGCGTACGGATCCGTTCCGATGCGGTCCGATGCGAGCCGGTTGGTCTGAATCTTACCTTAGGCGATATCCTCGTAGTGAGATCACTTACCGGTAAAAAATCTGAAGAGTTGACGTATCGGAAGGTGGCTACTGGTTGAGCACTCCAGCCTCCTGGAACGCTGGAGTCAGCTACCAGGCCGATGACAGTGAAGTTACCCTCGGCGTCGCCTGCGCTGTCCATGTTAACCTAGGAGAATAAGTATTTTTTTTTAAATCATATGTTAATTCTAAGTTTATCTTATACATCACTGGCATCGGTTAAGGAAACAATCTTGATGAAACCTGGACTCCTAATTAATCGACATCATCATCATATCAGCTGAACAACGTCCACAGCTGGACCTTCTATAATTACTGGTCTTGCGCTGCCTGCATTCAGAAATATATGTCTGAAATCGCTATCGGCCTTGAGCAAGCACAGTGATCAATGTTTGTGCCTTCTCTGTATGAGAAGAGGCCGTTGCTTTGCAATGGGACAATAATGGGCTGGTATTATTACTATTATGTATTACAAATTTTACAAGGTTTCATTCAACTTTACGACCGAATTAATTCATTTAAAGAAGACAAAGAACACTGATTTGCCTTTGTAAAAATCACACTTTGTAAGAATTCATTCTCTGAATCGCTAAACTTTTTCTTTGACAGTGTTTTATCAGATCAATGAAGCTCTACGGTACTAGGTACTTCCTAAGGTGGTGCGCAAACGAGGACATTTTTGTGTCTTGTATGCAAACTACCAACGAATATTTGATTTTTAAAGAACCAGTATGAAATCAGCCACTTCTTGCGCAGACGTAAACACATTTTCCCGTTGCTTCCACTTTACACATAGTCACATACTCGTTGACGATCATAAGTATATGGATAAGTTTTATGGATAGGGGTAGGGGTAGGGTAGGGTACGGTAGGGGTATGGGTAGGGTAGGGTAGGGGTAGTGTAGGGTTTGGGTAGGGTATCGGTAGTTTAGAGGTGGGGGTATCGGTAGGATAGGGGTAGGGATATCGGTTGGATAGGGGTAGGATACCACGCGAACGAAGTCGTGGCGGGTCAGCTAGTAAAATTATAAAAATCGAAATCCGTCTTGGAATCATCAACATCCTCCTCTAAACGACTGAAAAAGCAGGATAAAAGCGTAAACAATAAATAATAAAGTACCAAAGTCGAGGACAATTCCATCGTTTAATATTTGCGACTACCCAGAGTTAATTAATGCGACGTGAGAGTAAATTCCAACGCATATTTATTCTAACTTGTTATAACAACGCTCTTTCTATGAGTACATCCATACTTCCATATTTATATTATAAATGCGAAAGTATCTCTGTCTGTCAGTCTGTCTGTTACGCTTTCACTGCTAAACCATTGAACCGATTTTGATGGCATTTGGTACAGGGTAAGTTTGAACCCCCAAGAAAGGTGCTCCAAACTATAAAGATAAGTTCTAAGTTACAGTACCCACCTACTTAGCTAAAAATAATCATTTACATAGTATAAAACAAAAGGCTACATTTTATTGCGCGACTTCGTCTGCGTCCGCGATAACCGACATTTACGAGGATATAGTCGCGTGCAAAACTTAGTAAATAAAATAAATATAAAACTCGCAGTTCGAATAAATTAACTCGTAATCCCAATGTTAAGCTTTAACTTAAGGTGGTAAAAATCATCAAATGAGTCCTTCCGTCCTGGGTGGGGCGGAAGGGACTGTCAGACTTTTACTGACTAAAAAAAAACCACCCTGTTCCTTCTGTTGCCCTTTACGTTCCGGGGCCACGGTATCCTGTTAAGACGTCCCGCGACCTCGGACAATGTTAAGCGTGCGTTTAGTATTGTAGGCTACCAGAAACAATGATTTTAAAAACCAAAAATAAAAGCCGTTTTCCAAATGCTTTTTACTCGAAGTTAATTAAACTGAAGACTTAAGTTAATTAGACTGATGGGCAGTACCTATGCGTAATGAACAGCTATGTAATGTGTTTTTTAACACCCCTTTTAGCTCATAATACCCCGTAATTCTAAACTTGGTTAAACACTACTAATTACCATAAATTAACAGAACTATGACCTAAGTTAGTCAACACACAGCGACCTCTAAATATGCATTAGCATAATAACTTTATCGCTACAAAACATACATACACACACTTCAAACTTATACCTTTCTCCATGGGGGTAAGCAGAGACTGCAGAACGCCACCTGTTAACTACCCTTGCTTACTCTATGTGCTATGTTTATCCTAACTAATAATATTTAAAGAGAAACGATTTGTATTTTTGTTTGTAATAGATAAACTCAAAACCTCCTAAACCGATTTTTAAAAATTCTTTCGCCTATGGAACACTACATTACCAGCTAGTAACATCCTTACTAAATATATACTAATATTATAAAGCTGCAGTGTTTGTTTGTTTGTTTGTTTGAACGCGCTAATCTCTGGAACTACTGGTCCGATTTGAAAAATTCTTTCAGTGTTAGATAGATTAATTATCGAGGAAGGCTATAGGCTATATACCATCACGCTACGACCTACGGGAGCGGAGCAGTAACCAAAGACGCGGGTGTAACCGCGGCGGACAGCTAGTTATAAATACGAGAGTAACTCGGTCTATCTGTTACACTTTCACGACTAAACTACTGAACCGATTTTGATGAAATTTGGTACAGGGTAAGTTTGAATCCCAACAAAGGACATAGGTTACTTTTTACTCGACTTCGACTTCGTCTGCGATAACCGACATTTACGCGGACGAAGACCCGGGCAAAAGCTAGGAAATAAATAAAGATTTGACGCGGGTGGAACCGCGAGGTATTTCTAGGTTCATTAATCTCATAAGACCGTTACTACGCATTAGCATGACCTTGATAAAGAACACCAATGAAGGTCAGAAGTTGTTTTTGAACGAGCTCTAAAGTAAGGTCTCTAAAGAGCTTTGTTACTTAGAGAACGTCACTTCCTGCTTAATGTAGCCGACTTCCGCTGCAGGTTTCTTCGGCTTTGATCTCTTAGAGTAGTTTTCAAGGTTAAACTTTTACATTAATGTGTAAATTCACAAAATGTTTGTTTATAAACAAAAAAACACGGAGAAAGATTTAAAACAGAGAGGTATTATAACTTTTACATGTTTATTTGTGTGTCTGTTTGGGACATCGTTTTATATACTACTAGCTTCTGCCTGCAACTTCGTCCACTAAATGTCAGATCCCCGTTTCATCCCCTTAGGCGGTGAATTTTGGAAAATCCGTTCTTAGCGGACGTCTACTAACTACCTATCTTCTACCTCATCTTTATACGTGAAGCGGTTTTCGATATTTCGTGTTGAGATGAGTGAGTGTGTTCTTTCGCTTTTGTCGATTTTTTTAAAGCTAAGTAGGTACTAGGTACTTAGAACTTATCTTTTAAAGTCAAAACTTATCTTTTAAAGTTTTTTAAAGTCAAAGTCAAATCATTTATTTCAATTAGGCCATTATAAGGCACTTTTGAACGTCATATACAAAAAGAAAAAAGGAATTGAATCTAGTTGCCCCTTCCAAAAGGTAGTTTTGTATGGAGAAGAATAGGCAAGAAACTCCAACCTCCTTTTTAGTTTGGAGGACCATCCAGTTCTACTATTTATTATATTTTGTATAAAAAAGGTACACCTACATTACCTATTTATAATGTCAATCCCGGCTTTCCGATCATCCAAAGGAATACACACCGTTTCTTCGCTTAAAGCTCAATCGTAAGGAAAATATTCTTTGTACGAAAAATAAGACCATTAAATGCCTTAAAGTGGGGTTACCTTTCTGGCGAAAATCGTCGATAGTTTAGCTGTGAAACTTGCCAACCCAACAAACATATTTTCACATTTATTTTATTGATACGAATTTTCCGTTCTATTACACAAAATGGTTTTATAAAAGACTAGCTGTTACCCGCGGCTTCGCCCGCGTTAGTTTAGAATTTGACAACCAATTCGGGTTGTACTGGGCTTGTTGTTCGGCCAGATCCAGAATTATTAAATACGGACCAACTGTAACTCATAAAAGTCCGTCGACGTTTAGTTTGCATTTCTGCAAGAGAGGTCCCTCTCGCCTGCGACTGTTCTGGAGTTTCTGTCGCTGTAATGGCTGATCTTGTTCTCTGAGACGAAGTTGTGTTTGAACAGGGGTCTCAGTTGCTCTTACAGCCCTCTGGCTTTTGGCTTGTTCCTCCAAAAGCAATTGCGTTTGGAACGGCGTCTCAGTCGCTCTCTGAGAAGCTTGGCGTGCGGGCGGCTTGGCTCTCCAGTCTTTCCTGGCTTAAGAAAATATCTCATCAGCTCTCAAAGCTGCTTGTCGCTTCGCTTGTGCTTGCCTTCTTAATGCGGAATGAACGGGAGATTCCTGGGATTGAGCAGTAATTTTTGCTCAGGCTCGCAATGAGCTTTTGCCTGAGTTGGAACTGCGAGATATTTTAAAATAGAAAAAAGTAACTTACCCTAATAAAAACACACCGAACATACCTCGAACGAAAATATAAACAGTACTGAGGGACAGACTTAACTTTGCCGTTGGAAAACTGTTGTCTACATGCAGCGACATAGGTCACGGTTAGTGATAATAATTATTATTACTTTCTCAAAAAAGTAATTATTTGGTGATGAGTTTACGGTTTTCGGATTTTTCCTTTACTTGTGCTACTTCTACTTGGCCTTGCTCCTTGCCAAATTCTAGGTGAACGGAAAGTCCCCTATAGGTTTTGATTCCCTTGCGAGCGTCAAAATATGCACCATAAACAGAGCACAAAACGGCCTTGAATTTAGATTGCGTTAACTTAGAATTTTGATTTTTTCAAAACATGGTCTTGACAGATGAACAACAAAGTGATCCTATAAGAATCCATTTTTCCCAATCTATGTGCGGAACAGTCAAACTACCAAAAAATTAAAGATTTTTATTTTTCACCTTTTTGGCGCTTGTCGTTAATGTTTGAAATCCTTATAAAAAAACCCTTTCAAACGATACATTTAATTTTGGAAAGTGGTAGGAGAGGGGTTACGTTGACGTACCTCCTCCCCCTCTTCCTTCAGTCAGTCATCGACTACACGTTGGAAATTTGTTACGACAGTTATGCTGTGATCCTATGAGGAGTTCCGTTCCATATCTCCGAAGTTTATCATCATGTCATGACAATACTTCTATGGGACCAATTCATTTCTTTCAAACTAAAAAGAAGAATCATCCAAATCAATTCACAATTGGCGGAGTAATCGCGTAACATACATACAAAAAACATACCGCCGAATTGAGAACCTCCTGCTTTTTGAAGTCGGTTGAAAACTAACCCAAAAATAATAAAAGACAATGTTTTTAATTTTTAAACAAACTAACAATTAATGGTCGTTTCATCGATAACTCTTAAAGCTTGATTCATATATATCAGTAAAATCGCAGTCCCGGCACAGCACCGTCACCGTGTAAAACTTGATTCATACACATCAGTGAAGCCACAGTTCCGGCACGGACCATCACCGTGATAATTATTCTTTCATACATTCTCTATGAAGGCATTCACACCTATCAGTGACAGCGACGACACAGTGCTTTCAGTGTCAGTTCCTGCACCGGCAATCACGGACGTGATCAGCAACAACAATATTTTTTACCGGATCACGGACGCCGCTGCAACAAAAACTTTTCTAGTTTCTGCAGAAGAATCTTGAAACGGTTTTGAAAAAATCTAAAATAATCAAAATATTTACTTTTATCGTTAATTAAATTGTATATTGTCAAGCATTGTCCTTCAGTCTCTCCTAATTGTCTTGCCCGGCCATGATACATGCATAAATGGATACCATAACAAAACTTGGCAGACATGTGGCCGGAAGTGTGACTTCACTGACATTTGTGAATTGAGTCACTGCCGCATCACTGTATCACTGTTAGGGGACGGTGTCGGAACTGTGCTGAAACTGTGACTTCACTGATATGTGTGAATTAACCTTAAGGCTGCTGCACACTTTTTACACCCGACGCCATTCTAGATGAAATTGTTATAAGTTCGCCTTCATTCTTCCATACATCCTCTATGAATGCGTTTACACCTTAAATAAAAATAAAAATAAAATACACCTGTCAGTGTCACTGACGACACAGTGATGTCAGTGTCAGTCACGCAGTTTTTCTGTATCCCTGACAACGTATATAAAGTGGGTCACAGACAAACGCGGAATGTTGTGGCGGCCGCGTTATTTGCAAATTTTAACAACGGGCCGCGTGTACTGCTTTGTAAAATGACGCCAAATATGGAAGATGTAATAGAAATAAGTTTAATAATTTAATTACTCAAGTCCCACATAGTGAGACACAATTGATTTTCTATTGTTCTGGCTTACCGGTAAGTCAGCCGGGGCTTGACCGGTATTTAATCCCACTTCTCTATTCCTAACAGTAATATGCGATGCTAATGATAATTTAGGTACCTCACACCTCAAGTGTTTAATTAAACGGTTTTTTTTCTACCTTTCTTCTCATCTTCTGAGAGGGCTATTGAGAGTAATAAGACAACGTTACGGTTAGCCATATTGACTGACGTCCGATTGTAACACAAACACCACAGCTAATGGCACTTCAGGCCGCCACTGTGACCGCGGTGCGCGGTGGTGTGTTTTTGCAGCGGTTGGAGCCGCGGCCTGCGGTTTGCCGCAACCGCACCGTCCGTCTGGAGGCCACTTTATGCAAAATGTCAGGATGCGCTTCAGCGGTTTAGGGCGTGAAAAATTATTAAGCAAACAACTTTCGTACTCCTAGGTTGTTTATTTGACTTGACTTACTGGTCTATCGACAGTCTAGACTCACAAAATACAATTAGATGCTTAAACTTAAAATTCGATCATGATTCGATAGACACGTGGCGCCATCTACTGTCATAAGGACGTTATTGTGATTTCCCTCGGGAACAGTAATTTTTTTCGGGATTAAAGGTACCCTATGCTTGTTCCTGTACACCTGGCAACGTATATGCAAAATTTCAGGATGATCGGTTCAGTGGCTTAGGCGTAAAGTGGTAACAAACAAACAAACAAACTTACTTTCGCATTTATAATATTAGTTAGGATAATATTTTTTTATACATGAACCCCCTTTCATTATAGGTTTATTTATTTTTTATTATTGTTTTTATAGCGGCCATAGTAATACATAACATAACATCACTAGTTATATTAAAGTCCCATGTAATAGGAGGCGAGCCTATTGCCATCAGCCGGGCACAAATTCGAACTCCGGGTGATGGCAATAGGCCCGCCTCCTAACACATGGGACTTAATCATAACTGGCTAATTGTGGGTGTACTACTCTGCCTACCCTTCGGGGATTACAGGCGTGATGTTACGTTAATATTATTAAGCTCAGGGCAAATACGCAAATAAGTAAATAAAGAAAATAAAAAAAATTGTAACGATACAATTATCGCTAATGGAAGTAACCCGTTAATTGATTTATTAGCAAAACTTAGCGAAATTTACGAGGATAAGAATTATGGTCATCGCTCATTATTACCGTACCGCTCCGCCACGGCAATATCTTGACCGGAATCACCTCAAAAAATCTAACCGTTAGCTATCAGCGCGCCGCCCGCGATTCGTCACCTTTTTCTCTTGTCAATATATAAGTTATTTTAACGCATAAAATATAAAGTCTTAACTTGAATGGCAAATTCGTTGCTGTGTTTTGGTGTTCTGTTGTAATAAGTGAAGATCTTTAGTTTGAATAATTTGACCCTTGTTGATTAAGCCCATTAGCGCCGTTTAAGATGACGCAGACCGCTGCTCGAGGGAAGCGATCCTAAATCCCTACGATATTTATAGACAATACCAGCAAAATATTAATACCTTCATTTAAGCGACCATTCCAGCGCTCAATAAAGTCTTAGTTTAGTTCTATTTTGGTCAATAGGTAACTAAACTTAATGAAATTTTGTAGATCTATACTAATTTTACAAGCTACTTATAATTAAAAAATTAAAAAACACGACTTTTTTAATTTACAGTGTTATATATTTTTTAAATCTACTTGTCAAATTCTAGACGATAAACACGACCAGGTTCATTAAAAAAATAAATTGAGGCTGGCATTAATTTACGTTTTAAAGTGTCCACACCGGTTTCTTTTTATTTTTTTAACTAGCCTATGTTACTTGGAACGATGCAAGGATTGTAAACGTTACCCCATACATCTAAATCGGTTCACGAGTTTAAAAGTTATGGTGGAATAAAGAAACTACATTAACTCTGAACACATAACACTCCTTTTTTGGGGCAGTCGTGTAATAAAGAGGAAAGATTTGATTGTTTTTTTGTTTGCATTGAATAGGCTTTGAAACTACTGAACCGATTTGAAAAATTATTTCACTGTTGGGAAGCTACACTATCCCCGGGTGACAAAGGCTGTATTTAGTATTTTCAGTATCAGTATTGCCCCCGTGCGAAGTCGGGGAGGGTCGCTAGTGGGATATAAACAACAAAGCTATATTTCGACTTTTAATAGGGTAGATGACACCACCAATCAACTGACGTACTTTTTATGACCTGTCAAAACGCTATTCTCCCATAGATTTTGTATGGTGTAAATAACTATGACGTCACTTTTGAGTAGACTCAATTGACTAACTATTTATAAATTAGAAAGCAATAAAAAATCAAAACAGACAGTTAATTGAAAATGAATTGGGTTATCAGGGCTAAAATAAAGTGTTTCTTTAGAGAAGTTATGTCTTGGTATTATTGGTTAGTGATGTCATCTACCCTATTCTATTCAGTAACTTGACAGATAAAGGGTTACCAAGTTTTGACAAAAAAAAAAGATAGTGAGGTGGTGTAAGAATGAACGAAATTGAATGAACTTAAATAATGTACTTAACTTGGTATTAAACCATTCTTATCATTCGTTCCTTACGCAAAATCGTTCACTACCCCAACACTAATAGTTGTAGTATGGTAACATTATTTTTCTTTGAACTGTCAAGTTACTGAATAGAATTAAAAGTTGAAATATAAGCTTACTAGCTTTTGCCCGCGACTTCGTCCGCATATATGTCGGTTATCGCGGACGCAGACGAAGTCGAAGTCGAATAAAAAGTAGCCTATGTCCTTTGTTGGGGTTCACACTTACCCTGTACCAAATTTCACACAAATCGGTTCAGTAGTTTAGGCGTGAAGAAAAGACAGACAGACAGACAGAAAGACAGACAGACAGACAGAGTTACTTTCGCATTTATAATATTAGTTAGGATGGGTAGTCAGTATTCCTTTAAATAACTTAATTTCAAAATGATGCAAGGTAACTTAAAAAAAACGTATTTTTCATTACGAATTATTGTTGTTACATAATAATAATAATACCAGCTTATTACGGTACCACTGCAGGGCAAAGGCCTCTTCTCATGCCGAGAAGACACAAACATTGATCACCACGCTTGCTCAAGGCGGATTGGCAATTTCAGACTTATTATTAATTAATTATAAGTCCTGGTTTTCTCATGATGTTTTCCTTCACCGATGTCTGTCATTTAAAAGATAAACTCAAAAAGAATAATTGTTGTTACATTTCATATAAATATTTTGTAAAACAGAGAATAAAATACTTTTGTTTTTTATTACAAGGTTGATTAATATGCCTGTTACCTACAGGCATATTAATTTTTAGATAAATAATCTTATTTAAAAGCCTTATTAAAATGTTAGTTAAAAAAAACAATTTGTACCTACAATTCTCATTATGATTTCTGTGTCCTTTATTTAATTATGTTCACAGTTTCGCTTAGTAACAAAAATACTAGATATTTATTTTGCCTCTGGGACTAAAATTTTATACAGCATAAAACACACGGAGAACGGTTGCGGGTCGGGTCAGAAGTACTGCGAGTATAAAACCCGACAGATTCACTAATTTCGTATCATGTCATTCATTTTAATACTGGTTATAAATATTTCCATCATATTCCCGTACCGACCCGCACCCGTACTTTATGTGTTTCGCGCTTTAGTTGTTTCTTTTTTGCCCAACATATTCATCAACATTTATACAGAAATGTGTAGTACGTATTCAGACTAAAAGTACCACCTTTTTCTCTTGTTATTTTTTTCCTTTTAATTAATCCTACTCGAGAATTGAGGCCAATTGTTCTATTACAACAATACTCCGTATCAATTTACCAGCCTGTATATTTTCGATACTTGTGTTATGTTTCGTGCTAAATATAATACCGTTCCTGGACATTTTTCTTTTTTGGGAATTCTTACTAATATATATTGTAAAATAATGCGGAAGTTTTTATGGGTGAATATTTGTTAGGTACTTAATTACGCTTAACGGCTAAACGGATCTAGATGAAATTTGGAATAGAGACAGATTATAGTTTAAAATTATAGAATGCAACTGAACAGTTTTTTCTTTGTACGCGCTCATGCTTGGTTCTCTGAAAGCATTGTTACTCCACACAAATTATCTCAGCAAAGGAAACACGAAAGGCAAGTTTAAGATTAAGAAAACAGAGGAAAATTTAATTTTAACGGATAAATTAATTTGATGTTTTCAAAACAGCTTTTAGTAGATTAGATAGAATTATGAAATTTTCCTTGAATCGCGAAGAAAACACCCGCATTGCGATCCTCCTAATCCGAACAGAACGGGGCAATTAGGAATGGATTTTCAGTAGAATTCGGTTTTAATAATACATAACATCACGCCCGTAATCCCCGAAGGGTTAGGCAGAGGTGGACTCATTAGTACACCCACGTTTTGCCAGTTATGTTTAAGTCCCATGTAATAATAAATAAGTGATAATAAGTAATATGTAATAATGTGGTAATAAGTAATATATGTGTGTGTTTTAATAATATATTTCCTTAAATAAAACTCACTCACAAAAGAAACAAAATGTATCTTTAAAATGAATGAAAGTACAAAATAGGGAATTTTTCCGACTATGTTGGGGTCGTCTTTCAGTCTAATTGGATACAGCTGAATACCAGCATTTTATATGGAACGACTGCCTATCTAAGCTCCACAACCCAGTAACTGGGCACCGCAATCCCCCTTGGTAAGAAGACTGGACATTCGGGCTTCTGACTATGATTGTTCAAAAATCTACAAATGACAGCCGGGACTAAAGGCTTTACGTGCTTTCCGAGGGACGACGGTTCACACCGCGAACTTCCAAAATCCGGGCTGCTACTATGTACAATTTTTCTCTTTGCCTGACCTGGGTATCGGATCCAGGACCCCACGATCAGCAGTGGTGCATGTGACTAAGAGACTAATGGGGCAGTCAGGGGAAGTTAATACTATTCTTTTATTCTAGGAAAACATCCTAAGGTAACCTGGACTTATAATTAATTTAAGTCTGAAATCACCACTCAGCCTTGAGCAAGCGTGGTGATCAATACTTGTGTCTTCTCTTTAAGAGTAAAGCAATAATATCAACAACAACAATAAACAATAATATCCTAAAATAGCTACTTTACTCAGTACTCGTTATTTGTATTCAAAGCAATATAATTTAAATTAGAGCAAACTTCTTGCAGATAAGAAAACTTTACTGAATAAATAAACACGTAGCGATAATCCTACGACCATGTAGCCACATGCCTAGGATTGCGTAGCAAATCCCTCACGACCGCGTAGCCACTCGCCTAGGACTGCGTAGCCACTCGCCTAGGACTGCGTAGCCACTCGCCTAGGACTGCGTAGCCACTCGCCTAGGACTGCGTAGCCACTCGCCTATAACCGCGTAGCAGCTCGCCTACGTCCACGTACCTAGCGTAGCAGATCACTGCATTGGTGGCGTAGCTGCGTAGCAGGTACAATTAGCTACGCGCAACGACCACTCACTCAATAATAAAAGTAACAACCTATTAAGCTATAATTAAAATAATTATAATTTTACTGGACTACTAAATTAATTACTTATACAACTTGTAAGTATAAAATCTGCATAAAATTTAAATTTTAACTAGCTGCTCCCTGCGGCTTCGTACGCGTGGTCTTTTCACCAATACGAGTTACGTCTTTCTTTCTGCTCCACTCCTGTGTGTCCTTTCCGCTCCGTAACCGTAATATTATGTGACAATCTCATTTTAATACATAAATCCAATGGATTACTTCGTATGTTACGACGCATACAAAAATCTATTTTTATCCCAAATACGATCGTAGGTATTTTTTAAAGAAAATTATTTTAAAAATGTGTTCACGACGTGTTAGCAGTTGCCTTGTTGGTCTAGTGCTTACCTACTGTTGAGCAGGTGGTTAGTGGTTTGATTCCTGCTTAACCCTTCGGGTTAACAGGCGCAATAGTTATTATGTTATGTATAAAACAGATAAAACAAAATAACCTCCAATTTATCTAGATAAAACTTTCTAGACCGAATTATTTGTAAACAAAACTTCTAAAACACAAAATAACAATGATAAATATTAGTAGGTATCTAAGTTCAAGAGATAAAGAAATACATAAGCCTTTATATTGATAAGGGTTTTCCATTCATGTTCCCTTTTGGGGAAAATGGATACAACTTTACTGAACAAATATATTTTGAATTTGATTTATATAGTTAAAGTTTTGAAGCCACGCTAGGGTATATTAAAGTATATAAATAGCAATATTTAATAATTAATCAATCTGTCTTACCCCAAGGATTATAACTTTTATTTAGAGAATTAGTATTGTAAAGTTAACAAACTCAGTCCCTAAAACCCACACTATTAAGGTAGGAATACACAAGTTAATAACTTGCACAATACTGTGCAATTAGCTTACGTGTCATTGTGAAGTATACGATATCACCAATCAAAAATTGATTTGACACTTAATGTCACTTTTTTAAGTTACTTGCATCTTTAAGTCAGAAATAAATGCTAGTAACTTGCATAATAGTAGGCAAGTAGCTTGCATGCTTTTTTGATGTGCCCGTTATTACCAACGAAAAGTTTTTATAGCACAATGGCATTCAAGTTATTTTAAGTGAGATCTAGGAAAACACATACCAGTAATTTACACAATAGTATGAAAGTAGCTTGCACGTCAATGTGATATTCGCCAATCAGGAGTTCTTATAGCAGTTCGAATACCACGCAACTTGAATACCAATACTTGCATACTGTGTTCTTAGCTTAATATTATGACATGATTATTACGATCATAAATAAAATTAAACTTCGATACTGTTGCACTCTCGCGCATGCTGTAGCTGACAAATAACGCCTAAAAATGTCAACTTACGTCAAATCCTTGCACTGATCTGTAGGTGGTTGGGCGCAGTAGTTTCATGAGTGTGGTGCCATCTGTCGGTGGTAGCCCGGAGCGCATCGCAGCGGTCGCCGCCCGCGCCCACAGGGTCACTGCATCGTACAGGTGTGCCGCCTCTATAGGGACCTGTAGGGAGTGGAACGTTTACTTAAAACAATAAACTTATTTGTAACTAGCTTCTGCCCGCTACTTCGTCTGTGTAAATATCGGTTATCGCGGACGTAGACGAAGTCGTGGAATAAAGAGTAGCCTATGTCTTTTCTTGGTTTTCAAACTTACGCACCGCATTTCATCAAAATCGGTTCAGTGGTTTAGTCGTGAAGGCGTAACAGACATACAGAGTTACTTTCGCATTAATAATGTTAGTATGAATACGGTGTGTAACGTAGGTTTGGCTGCTCTGGGATTTCTGACTATACGTTTCATAACCATTTATTTAAACCATCAGGGGGAATTCCTAATATAACTATTGATGTTTTCAATATTAGGCAATAATACCAGCCCAATATTGTCCCACTGCAAGGCAATAAGGCTTCTTTCTAAATAAATATATTTAATTAATTAAAAGCACTTTGAAGTGAAGGTACAATGCGTTTGCAGTATAATGAGAATTAGAACAAGAACAAATAATTTATTATGTAAGTTATTTGCAGTTCGAAATTACTTTGTATTTTGGCTTTGTATCTTATCATATCATAACATAAGATCACGCTTGGAATCTCCGATGGGTTAGGCAGAGGTGTAGGTACCCATTAGTACACCCACGTTTTGCCATTTATGTTTTAGTACTATGTAATAGCGAGCTAGCCTATTGCCATCAACCAGGCACAAATCCAGTCTCCGAGGCTGCTACTGAGAAATTCCTGATGGAAAAACCCATTAACATTTTGCCCGACCTGGGAATCCAACCCAAGACCTCATGCTCAGCAGTCGCGCTTTGCGACCACTAGACCAACGAGGCAGTCAAAAGTAAAATATGAATATGATTTTGCTGTTTTACGCTTGTACATTAATTTGCACCTACCATGTTATCTCTTCGCCACATTTGGTTGACTGTTACAGAATGCCTAAGGCATTAAGTCCGTCTTTGTACTTTAGTAGCTTATAGCCTCAGACCAACAAAAAAAGAAAGACGGCGCGCCGCGAACATCATAAGTGAAGCCATAAAACCGTGCTCCTGCATGTATACATACACGCTCACGCACACACCTACACTAAAACCATGCTCATCGCTCTTAGTACGTCACGAGTCGTCGTCAAGTGAATTTAGATTTAAAACATAGAATTATGCCTTCCTGTGTAGTGAAAAGTTGCAAAAACAACAGCAAATCACATAAAAAGTCTCACGGAATCACTTTTCACTTATAAGTACATGAAATAACATCGTTACTCTATTAAAAAATGGCAACCCTTCGATACACACATAGATAAAAAGGTGGCTTCACTTTTGATGTTCGCGGCGCGCCGTCTTTCTTTTTTTGTTGGTCTGAGCTTATAGCTTTATTAAATAATCCTAACTAATATTATAAATGCGAAAGTAAGTTTGTTTGTTTGTTTGTTACCACTTTACGCCTAAGCCACTGAACCGATCATCCTGAAATTTTGCATATACGTTGCCAGGTGTACAGGAACAAGCATAGGGTACCTTTAATCCCGAAAAAAAGTACTGTTCCCGAGGGAAATCACAATAACGTCCTTATGACAGTAGATGGCGCCACGTGTCTATCGAATCATGATCGAATTTTAAGTTTAAGCATCTAATTGTATTTTGTGAGTCTAGACTGTCGATAGACCAGTAAGTCAAGTCAAATAAACAACCTAGGAGTACGAAAGTTGTTTGCTTAATAATTTTTCACGCCCTAAACCGCTGAAGCGCATCCTGACATTTTGCATAAAGTGACCTCCAGACGGACGGTGCGGTTGCGGCAAACCGCAGGCCGCGGCTCCAACCGCTGCAAAAACACACCACCGCGGTCACAGTGGCGGCCTGAAGTGCCATTAGCTGTGGTGTTTGTGTTACAATCGGACGTCAGTCAATATGGCTAACCGTAACGTTGTCTTATTACTCTCATTAGCCCTCTCAGAAGATGAGAAGAAAGGTAGGAAAAAAACCGTTTAATTTAACACTTGAGGTGTGAGGTACCTAAATTATCATTAGCATCGCATATTACTGTTAGGAATAGAGAAGTGGGATTAAATACCGGTCAAGCCCCGGCTGACTTACCGGTAAGCCAGAACAATAGAAAATCAATTGTGTCTCACTATGTGGGACTTGAGTAATTAAATTATTAAACTTATTTCTATTACATCTTCCATATTTGGCGTCATTTTACAAAGCAGTACACGCGGCCCGTTGTTAAAATTTGCAAATAACGCGGCCGCCACAACATTCCGCGTTTGTCTGTGACCCACTTTATATACGTTGTCAGGGATACAGAAAAACTGCGTGACTGACACTGACATCACTGTGTCGTCAGTGACACTGACAGGTGTATTTTATTTTTATATTTATTTAAGGTGTAAACGCATTCATAGAGGATGTATGGAAGAATGAAGGCGAACTTATAACAATTTCATCTAGAATGGCGTCGGGTGTAAAAAGTGTGCAGCAGCCTTAAGGTTAATTCACACATATCAGTGAAGTCACAGTTCCAGCACAGTTCCGACACCGTCCCCTAACAGTGATACAGTGATGCGGCAGTGACTCAATTCACACATGTCAGTGAAGTCACACTTCCGGCCACATGTCTGCCAAGTTTCGTTATGGTATCCATTTATTAAGACGAAAAAAATTAAATTGGGTGCATGAATCATGGCCGGGCAAGGCAATTAGGAGAGACTGAAGGACAATGCTTGACAATATACATTTAATTAAATATAAAAGTAAATATTTTGAATATTTTAGAATTTTTCAAAACCGTTTCAAGATTCTTTTGCAGAAACTAGAAAAGTTTTTGATGCAGCGGCGTTCGTGGTCCGGTAAAAAATATTGTTGTTGCTGATCACGTCCGTGATTGCCGGCGCAGGAACTGACACTGAAAGCACTGTGTCGTCGCTGTCACGGATTGGTGTGAATGCCTTCATAGAGAATGTATGAAAGAATAATTATCACGGTGATGGTCCTGTGCCGGAACTGTGGCTTCACTAATGTGTATTAATCAACCTTTACACGGTGACGGTGCTGTGCCGGGACTGTGATTTAACTGATATGTATGAATCAAGCTTTAAGAGTTATCGATGAAACGACCATTAATTGTTAGTTTGTTTAAAAATTAAAAACATTGTCTTTTATTATTTTTGGGTTAGTTTTCAACCGACTTCAAAAAGCAGGAGGTTCTCAATTCGGCGGTATGTTTTTTGTATGTATGTTACGCGATTACCTACTCCGCCAATTGTGAATTGACTTGGATGATTCTTCTTTTTAGTTTGAAAGAAATGAAATGAAATGAATTGGTCCCATAGAAATATTGTCATGACATGATGATAAACTTCGGAGATATGGAACGGAACTCCTCATAGGATCACAGCATAACTGTCGTAACAAGTGAAATTGCTTTGTTTATACGTGTAGTCGATGACTGACTGAAGGAAGAGGGGGAGGTACGTCAACGTAACCCCTCTCCTACCACTTTCCAAAATTAAATATATCGTTTGAAAGGGTTTTTTTATAAGGATTTCAAACATTAACGACAAGCGCCAAAAAGGTGAAAAATAAAAATCTTTAATTTTTTGGTAGTTCGATAGTTTGACTGTTTTTAGGATTCCGCACATAGATCGGGAAAAATGGATTCTTATAGGATCACTTTGTTGTTCGTCTGTCAAGACCATGTTTTGAAAAAATCAAAATTCTAAGTTAACGCAATCTAAATTCAAGGCCGTTTGTGCTCTGTTTATGGTGCATATTTTGACGCTCGCAAGGGAATCAAAACCTATAGGGGACTTTCCGTTCACCTAGAATTTGGCAAGGAGCAAGGCCAAGTAGAAGTAGCACAAGTAAAGGAAAAATCCGAAAACCGTAAATTCATCACCAAATAAAATTACCTTTTTGAGACAGTAATAATAATTATTATCACTAACCGTGACCTATGTCGCTGCATGTAGACAACAGTTTTCCAACGGCAAAGTTAAGTCTGTCCCTCAGTACTGTTTATATTTTCGTTCGAGGTATGTTCGGTGTGTTTTTATTAGGGTAGGTTACTTTTTTCTATTTTAAAATATCTCGCAGTTCCAACTCAGGTAAAAGCTCACTGCGAGCCCGAGCAAAAATTACTGCTCAATCCCAGGAATCTCCCGTTCATGCTGCATTAAGAAGGCAAGCACAAGCGAAGCGACAAGCAGCTTTGAGAGCTGATGAGATATTTTCTTAAGCCAGGAAAGACTGGAGAGCCAAGCCGCCCGCACGCCAAGCTTCTCAGAGAGCGACTGAGACGCCCTTCCAAACGCAATTGCTTTTGGAGGAACAAGCCAAAAGCCAGAGAGCTGTAAGAGCAACTGAGACGCCTGTTCAAACACAACTTCATCTCAGAGAACAAGATCAGCCATTACAGCGACAGAAACTCCAGAACAGTCGCAGGCGAGAGGGACCTCTCTTGCAGAAATGCAAACTAAACGTCGACGGACTTTTATGAGTCACAGTTGGTCCGTATTTAATAATTCTGGATCTGGCCGAACAACAAGCCCAGTACAACCCGAATTGGCTGTCAAATTCTAAACTAACGCGGGCGAAGCCGCGGGTAACAGCTAGTGAATTTATAAATTTAAAATTCTTTAACGTCCCTCGATTTGTCGTCTTTAGTATTCACCGTCTTCACCTATTTTATCATAATTTGACACGGTCCATCCACCGTTTATTTGGTCCTTTCTTATTTCTTACTCCTACAATTTAAGTCATAGAACTTCTATCAAATACAGGACTACTTTGTATGCCAAACGGATAACAAATACTAACTGTCTCCGAGCTTGTTACCGACTGACCTCGACAATACGGCTGGTATACCCGACTGTCCTACTTATCGTGTTATCCTAACTAATATTATAAATGCGAAAGTAAGTTTGTTTGTTTGTTTGTTACCACTTTACGCCTAAGCCACTGAACCGATCATCCTGAAATTTTGCATATACGTTGCCAGGTGTACAGGAACAAGCATAGGGTACCTTTAATCCCGAAAAAAAGTACTGTTCCCGAGGGAAATCACAATAACGTCCTTATGACAGTAGATGGCGCCACGTGTCTATCGAATCATGATCGAATTTTAAGTTTAAGCATCTAATTGTATTTTGTGAGTCTAGACTGTCGATAGACCAGTAAGTCAAGTCAAATAAACAACCTAGGAGTACGAAAGTTGTTTGCTTAATAATTTTTCACGCCCTAAACCGCTGAAGCGCATCCTGACATTTTGCATAAAGTGACCTCCAGACGGACGGTGCGGTTGCGGCAAACCGCAGGCCGCGGCTCCAACCGCTGCAAAAACACACCACCGCGGTCACAGTGGCGGCCTGAAGTGCCATTAGCTGTGGTGTTTGTGTTACAATCGGACGTCAGTCAATATGGCTAACCGTAACGTTGTCTTATTACTCTCATTAGCCCTCTCAGAAGATGAGAAGAAAGGTAGGAAAAAAACCGTTTAATTTAACACTTGAGGTGTGAGGTACCTAAATTATCATTAGCATCGCATATTACTGTTAGGAATAGAGAAGTGGGATTAAATACCGGTCAAGCCCCGGCTGACTTACCGGTAAGCCAGAACAATAGAAAATCAATTGTGTCTCACTATGTGGGACTTGAGTAATTAAATTATTAAACTTATTTCTATTACATCTTCCATATTTGGCGTCATTTTACAAAGCAGTACACGCGGCCCGTTGTTAAAATTTGCAAATAACGCGGCCGCCACAACATTCCGCGTTTGTCTGTGACCCACTTTATATACGTTGTCAGGGATACAGAAAAACTGCGTGACTGACACTGACATCACTGTGTCGTCAGTGACACTGACAGGTGTATTTTATTTTTATATTTATTTAAGGTGTAAACGCATTCATAGAGGATGTATGGAAGAATGAAGGCGAACTTATAACAATTTCATCTAGAATGGCGTCGGGTGTAAAAAGTGTGCAGCAGCCTTAAGGTTAATTCACACATATCAGTGAAGTCACAGTTCCAGCACAGTTCCGACACCGTCCCCTAACAGTGATACAGTGATGCGGCAGTGACTCAATTCACACATGTCAGTGAAGTCACACTTCCGGCCACATGTCTGCCAAGTTTCGTTATGGTATCCATTTATTAAGACGAAAAAAATTAAATTGGGTGCATGAATCATGGCCGGGCAAGGCAATTAGGAGAGACTGAAGGACAATGCTTGACAATATACATTTAATTAAATATAAAAGTAAATATTTTGAATATTTTAGAATTTTTCAAAACCGTTTCAAGATTCTTTTGCAGAAACTAGAAAAGTTTTTGATGCAGCGGCGTTCGTGGTCCGGTAAAAAATATTGTTGTTGCTGATCACGTCCGTGATTGCCGGCGCAGGAACTGACACTGAAAGCACTGTGTCGTCGCTGTCACGGATTGGTGTGAATGCCTTCATAGAGAATGTATGAAAGAATAATTATCACGGTGATGGTCCTGTGCCGGAACTGTGGCTTCACTAATGTGTATTAATCAACCTTTACACGGTGACGGTGCTGTGCCGGGACTGTGATTTAACTGATATGTATGAATCAAGCTTTAAGAGTTATCGATGAAACGACCATTAATTGTTAGTTTGTTTAAAAATTAAAAACATTGTCTTTTATTATTTTTGGGTTAGTTTTCAACCGACTTCAAAAAGCAGGAGGTTCTCAATTCGGCGGTATGTTTTTTGTATGTATGTTACGCGATTACCTACTCCGCCAATTGTGAATTGACTTGGATGATTCTTCTTTTTAGTTTGAAAGAAATGAAATGAAATGAATTGGTCCCATAGAAATATTGTCATGACATGATGATAAACTTCGGAGATATGGAACGGAACTCCTCATAGGATCACAGCATAACTGTCGTAACAAGTGAAATTGCTTTGTTTATACGTGTAGTCGATGACTGACTGAAGGAAGAGGGGGAGGTACGTCAACGTAACCCCTCTCCTACCACTTTCCAAAATTAAATATATCGTTTGAAAGGGTTTTTTTATAAGGATTTCAAACATTAACGACAAGCGCCAAAAAGGTGAAAAATAAAAATCTTTAATTTTTTGGTAGTTCGATAGTTTGACTGTTTTTAGGATTCCGCACATAGATCGGGAAAAATGGATTCTTATAGGATCACTTTGTTGTTCGTCTGTCAAGACCATGTTTTGAAAAAATCAAAATTCTAAGTTAACGCAATCTAAATTCAAGGCCGTTTGTGCTCTGTTTATGGTGCATATTTTGACGCTCGCAAGGGAATCAAAACCTATAGGGGACTTTCCGTTCACCTAGAATTTGGCAAGGAGCAAGGCCAAGTAGAAGTAGCACAAGTAAAGGAAAAATCCGAAAACCGTAAATTCATCACCAAATAAAATTACCTTTTTGAGACAGTAATAATAATTATTATCACTAACCGTGACCTATGTCGCTGCATGTAGACAACAGTTTTCCAACGGCAAAGTTAAGTCTGTCCCTCAGTACTGTTTATATTTTCGTTCGAGGTATGTTCGGTGTGTTTTTATTAGGGTAGGTTACTTTTTTCTATTTTAAAATATCTCGCAGTTCCAACTCAGGTAAAAGCTCACTGCGAGCCCGAGCAAAAATTACTGCTCAATCCCAGGAATCTCCCGTTCATGCTGCATTAAGAAGGCAAGCACAAGCGAAGCGACAAGCAGCTTTGAGAGCTGATGAGATATTTTCTTAAGCCAGGAAAGACTGGAGAGCCAAGCCGCCCGCACGCCAAGCTTCTCAGAGAGCGACTGAGACGCCCTTCCAAACGCAATTGCTTTTGGAGGAACAAGCCAAAAGCCAGAGAGCTGTAAGAGCAACTGAGACGCCTGTTCAAACACAACTTCATCTCAGAGAACAAGATCAGCCATTACAGCGACAGAAACTCCAGAACAGTCGCAGGCGAGAGGGACCTCTCTTGCAGAAATGCAAACTAAACGTCGACGGACTTTTATGAGTCACAGTTGGTCCGTATTTAATAATTCTGGATCTGGCCGAACAACAAGCCCAGTACAACCCGAATTGGCTGTCAAATTCTAAACTAACGCGGGCGAAGCCGCGGGTAACAGCTAGTTATTTTATATTGCTTTGTTTTAGGGACATAACAGTGAAGTATATCTATTTTTGTTTATTTATTCTTTTGTTTTTGTGTTGGGTTTTTCCTTTATTTCTTTTCTTTGTATTCGACTATTCTTCTTTTGTTTTTATGAGACAATTCGACTTATTTGTACCTGATTAAAATGTCACGAATATTTATGTGACAGTAGACCGCCACTGCTTCTGTCTGAACGAAGCACAACTTGAATAAAAATTGATACGAAGATTATGACGTGTGTTAAACAAATATAAATAAATAAATAAAATAAATAAATAAATATCTTGGGACAGCTCACACACGGCCATCTGATCCCAAGCTAAGCAGAGCTTGTGTTATGGTAACCAGACAACTGATATACATACTTATGTATATTATTTATAAATATATACATATTATAGATAAATTACACCCAGACACAGAACCAACAAATGCTCATCACACAAAGTTTGTCCTGGGTGGGAATCGAACCCACTACCTCCGGCTTTGCAGTCAGGGTCACTAACCACTAGACCAACGAGGCAGTAGGGTATATTAGGTTAGTATAAAAAAAATAGGTAGGTACTCTCTATAGACCAATCGTGGTAAGAGCAGTTTTATTTTAATTATACGTATATAAAAAAAATAGGCGCGAGGAGAGGAGGGAGGGAGGTGCGGAGTACTCGTAACCGGCGTGCTTGTATGACGAGATGTATGAACGTAGATGAGGCGAAAGGAGTATGGAAGGATCGTAGCAGGTGGCGTTCTGCGGTTTCTGCCTACCCCCATGGGAAAAAGGCGTGAGTTTATGTATGTATGTATATAAGAGGGGTTTGCTCTTGACTCTAGACAATTCGTTCAACTGAAAATAAATCAGTAACAATCTGAAATAAAACATCGGAATATCTATATTTATCCGCCAGTATTTGAACGACTTCATGCCTCCTGACCTACCTCACGATTTATCCTATTCACCTCGTCCTAGTTGTCTATTTCCGTATGTACGCAGCTTAGGGTTCGATGCCCTAGTTTTATATTTACTGGCCTAAAAATAAGGTTTATTTTCGTTCACAAAAGCGTGTTTTATGAAAGTAAATATTAATTGAATCTTGACTAACTTGACTGACTTTGGAATTCTTTGAAGATATTTTTTATCTAGTTTTTACGTTTCTGTGAAATAATTAAAGTCTTTGGTTTAAAGTCTTTGCAGGCAAAGCCGCGAGCAGAAGCTAGTTAATGAGAGTACTAACTAGGTGCAAAATTAAAATAACATAACATGCCTGTAATCCCCGAAGGGTTAGGCAGAGGTGTACCCATTTGTACACCCACATTTCGCCAGTTATGTTTTTTAAGTCCCATGTAATAGGGGGCAAGCCTATTGCCATCAACCGGGCACAAATCCAGACACCAAGGCTTTTTTTTTTAGGTGGTATTAATCATCAAATGAGTCCTTCCGCCCTGGGTGGGGCGGAAGGGACTGTCAGACTTTTACTGACTAAAAAACCACCCTGTTCCTTCTGTTGAAGGCTGCTACTGAGAAATTCCTAAAAAATCCCAATTGGTAAACTATTGGTATAGATAGAATAGTTAACTCTGCAGACTAACTCTATTGGGTTAGTTGCGATTGGGTAATTTATACCTGATTCGGTCTGATAAGTCATATTATATATAAACTGTAAACTGTCCCTGAGGGGAACGGCGGCGGCGCTGTAAGCTGAGATACAGGCTCACGCCTAGTTCGGCTGCAGATGCTACTTCTCTTTATTATAAGCAAACTGTCAGCCTAGTTTTTGTAAGAACTGTACTGTTTTTTTGAGTAAATAAAAAATTATTATTAATTATATATTAAGACCACGGCATTATGCTGAGCCTGAGCGTCAGCCGTTTCGCGCGGTAGTGGCGCATATTTCTAACTTGTATTTAGTTATTTGTTTTAAATTTTTTAGATGTAATATTAACTTGTTATTATTTTACTTTTGTGTGCAATTTCTCTTTTATTTTATGTGCGTTATTTTCGCGTAAATAAATAGCTTTTCTTTCTTCTATTTCGTTATCAGAATTGATAAGGAAGACTTTACTACTGAATCATTTGGTCACCTGCCACAAATAAAACAAGTTTTTACAAGAAATCTTTAAATTAAAATGTCTTTCAAATTACGAAAATATAATTCAATTATTTAGAGATTCAAGATTATTATTTTCGTATAATTTTTCCTGATAATGTTTTTCCTTATTCTTTTCCGCTTAAAAATGTTCAAAGGAAATATAGAAAACCCACTTAAATAAAAGCTTGTAAAAAAAAGTTACGGCGGCGACTTCCTTTAACAAAGAATCTCATGAATTGCAAATCTCAAATTACTACAAGGGATAACATAAACAAATGCAATTTAATTTGGTCCTTTTTTTTGATGAAGTCATTGTCCTCAGCTGTCACCCGAGATAAAAGTCTTATTTAACTTGTAACCTGAGTGTCTACTTACGAACACGTTGGGAAAAATACAGGAAAAGTACATTGGATCGGTTTTTGTTTACCTCTGCACACTTCTGAGTGAAATTAACGAAACAAAATGTTTACTATGATTCCCAGTAGCAGACTAGAGTTTGGAAGTTAATGGTGTGAAACCCCTCTAGCAGCTAGAAGCTAATTAAAGAGAGTACTAATTAGGTGTAGAATTAAAATAACACAACATAATATCACGCCTGCAATCCCCGAAAGGTAAGGCAGAGGTGTACCCATTAGCACACCCACATTTCGCCAGTTATGTTTAAGTCCCATGTTATAGGGGGCGAGCCTATTGCCATCAACCGGGCACAAATTCAGACTCCGAGGTTGCTACTGAGAAATTACTGATGGAAAAACCCAATAACACTTTGCCCGACCTGGGAATCAAATCGAAGACCTCATGCTCGCTAGACCAACGAGGCAGTCACAGACATTTACAGTATGCACTAATAAAACATTTGCTTTCGTGGTTCAAATACTTTATTGCAGGAATGAAGCCTTGATGTACCGCCCCGGTAACCTATTTATCTGTCAGCGCTTTTAACTCGTTCTAAGATAAACTTTCAAAGATCCTCGTGCAAGTAAAGTGATCCTTATTGACAGTGCCAATCTGAGCCGTGCGTTTGTCTAGTTCTTCTTTATTTTTGAACTGTTTGTTGTTCTATGCAGAGGCGTATATATCCAGGGTAGAGCAAGTAGATAATTTAAATCGAAAATCGTGATAATTTGTTTGAATGAAAAAATAAACAGCTAACTAAAAGTATCAAGTCAAGTCAAAAGTTAACTCAAAATTATTTATTTGCGTAAAATGTGGTATGTACAAAGATGGTAAATATAAATAAAAGTTCAAACACATTTCGCCATAAAAATGACATGCAAACATTATTAAAGTTTTAGGTTACACATCGTTTGGTAACTACATAAAATACAACTTCTAGGTTTATTAAATCTAAAAGAAATTATATTTTGCTGTTAAATATTAGTCAACATACAAATTAAAATATAAAACTTAAAATAAAATATACACATCAAAAGTGTCTAGGGATCAACATCCCTAACATTGATTAGGGATGTTGATCCCTAGACACTTTTGATGTGTGTATTTAAAATTAGTTTACAAACATAACATAAAATAGTACGAAGTAACGACCAATTCGTTATAAATAGTTATAATGCATTACGGTAGTGATATGATTAAAATTGGATTTTTTGAGAAATACGCATTAAATGTAGAGAGAGATTGAATATAAAAATCAATATAAGATTACCACCCACAATGATCTCTTGAAAACCCATTTTAATAAAAATAGTTTTGTAATCGCAAAAATAACTATTACAGCATAAAAAAAAATATTGTAAACAATTCTATTTCGTCGACATCGAATGTCAATTAGTTTTAATTGAAAAAAAATCCAATACAAGACTTTTTTTTACTAAAAAAAGGTATAGAAAAAAGGGGCATTCATTTATTTTATGCAAAGACGACCTGACTTCGGTGACATTGCCTTTCGTCTTTGTTGACTTGCTGTTCTCAATCTCATTGCGACGTCTTTGAACATATTAAAACACGACTAAAGCTTTAAACGATTAGAAAACGTAAGTACTTACTACAGTGTCAAAAATTTCCCTGCACTTTATAGGATATTTAAAACGGTACCGCAGTAAATGTGGCCACTTATTGGGCCCAGGAACTTGATAAAGAAAGTAAAAAAGAACTAATCTAGATACACCGACTCAGAAAGAAGAACTACTTAATATACCAAGATAAAAACTAATATGTCACCACTAACTTCCAAATAGGCTGCCATTGAAAAACTCCTAATGGAAAAGCCTAATGACAATTGTTGCCCTACCTGGAAATTGAACCCAGGACCCCACGGTCAGTGCTTGTTACCACAGGACCAATGGGGCAGTTGATGGAACGAACGACTGACTGGCGGGGGACAGAACCTGAATACTATGTCGTTGAACCAAGACACGTTTTGATACCTGTGTACCTAATTTCACCAAAATACGTTCAGTCCAATGTTTCGATCACATGTACACATCGAAACATTTTTATTTTTTTTAATTTTTTCATTTTTTATTCAAACTTTCACAATATTAATTGTAGGACAGTGCAATTACAAAAAAAAACATTCACAGACAAATCCTTTATTCATACACACCCCCACAACAAAACATTCAACTGAAGTAGTTAAAATCACTAGGTATATAAGGTTCCCTCTACCAATAAAGGAAGTATCGAACAAATACTTCAAAGGTTTAAGGCTATTTGATACCGCCTTGCCATAGGTCAGGTCAAAGACCTAGGAAATAGGTCACACTTAACATGGCGATGTAGATGCCTAGTCGCCATATTGTCGGCGTGTTACAAGTGATTGCACTATTGTGGCTCGCAACGTGCTATGGGAAACATCTGTAGGAATATTTCAGTATGATAATAATCGTTGGGAACTAAAATCGTCCCATTGTACGTTAATATAATGCATAAACATAACATCACGCCTGTAATCCTCGAAGGGTCAGGCAGAGGTGTACCCATTAGTGCACCCACATTCCGCCAGTTATGTTTAAGTCCCATGTAATAGGGGGCGAGCCTATTGCCATCAACTGGGCACAAATCCAGACTCCAAGGCTACTACTGAGAAATTCCTGATGAAAAAACCCAATAACACATTGCCCGACCTGGGAATCGAACCCAAGACCTCATGCTCAGCAGTCACTCTTTGCGACCACTAAACCAAAGAGGCAGACGAGATAGGTTAGGGGTGAACAGGGAAGCAGGTGAGAATCGGGACGAAAATTTAAAAGTATGAATCTGGCTATCGTATACAAAAATATTTTTCCAAATTCGGCTGACTTCCAGAGTTTAGCGCGTGAAACAAACAAACTATATACTCTTTAGCTTTATTATATTAGTAAGTATAGATAATACAGTCTGCAAGACTCATTATACGATGAAGTTTACAAACGCACAGAATAATATTCTCGTTGAGTTTAGCATAGTAGGTACTAAACTAACTACCTAACCAAACTAACCATCAAGAACCTAACTACCTTTCTAACTAGTAATTTTTGCTAAAATAACTAACTTATCTTTGAAGATGAGAACCTATGTACATAGACATATACGTACATACATAAACTCACTTCCCATGAGGGTAGGCAGAAACCACAGAACGCCACCTGCTACGATCCTTATATACACCTTTCGCCTCATCTACGTTCATACATCTCGTCATACAAGCACGCCGGTTACGAGTACTCCGCACCTGACCTTTCTGAAGAACCTCACCAATAAGGTCAGTGTAGGTCTTCCTAGGGCGACCCCTCCCTGTGTTGCCACTCACTTCTGCCATATAAATACCTTTTGTTAATCACTAGTACTATCTGTTAGTTACTGTACATGCTATTTATAACTCTTCGACCATGCTTTTTTACAAGATAAAGCCTAGTTTTGCAACCTCGTCAAATTCCAAGAGGTTTCATGAATGGACGTGATCAATAATGAATAAATAATTGATTTTTTTTTTCGTTATTTGCGTTTGCCAGTTTTCAGAATACACCTCTATCAAAGAACAGAATCGCCCCATAGCGTATTCAGTAGGCAGTGTCACGCGACTATATCACTACGTGCGTGGGGGTTTATCACCCCGCCTGCCTATACCCAGAGTAAAGATGGTTAGTTCGATTGAAGTCGAAAATGTTTATACTTTATGCAACAAAAGTACAAAGGCGGACTTAATGCCTTAGGCATTCTCTAACAGTCGACCAAAGGTGGTGAAGAGATAACATGGTAGGTGCAAGTTATTGTACGAGAGTAAAACAACAAAATTATAGATTAAAAAAATAAAATAAAAAATTAACAACATAATAATCAACTAATATTTTTATCATGATTTCAGAGTCAGTCCCGTACTAAAAGTTGTTCACAATGATGAGTACAATGACGTATTTTCCCATTCTCGGTTAATAAAATTATACCTTGTATAGATTTTAATAAAGTTCAGAGTGGACTTACCGATGCATCTTCGAAGAGTTTGTGGTAGTTCGGCACACAGAACGGAGGAGCAGCCGACATCTCGCGAATCATTTGGCAGAGTCTCCTGTGGGGTACACATAATATCAAGTATCATCATTTATCCTTTTATTTTTCACAAGCAAGTCGCTCCGGCTTCGCTCGGGTGCAATGTAAATACATAAACCTTCCACTTGGATCACTCTATCGATAAAAACCGCATTAAAATCCTTTGAGTAGTTTAAAAGATCTAGGTACGAGAAGTGAAATTAATTTATTTTAAAATGTTCTCTGATAAATTTCTGAGACCTATGTGTAGGAAGTTTCATTATAATCGGTTTATTCATTTCTAAAAATACTTGAAAGTTTGTATAAAATATTGTACGACGTGAACGCTCAATAACAATCTATTTTGGTTGCAAACACTACTTAAATGACACAAAAATAAGAAAATAAAAAGAGAAACCAAAACTAAATGGCGTCAAAAAATTCATCCGCATCGCCGTCCACTGGAAATGTACCCAAAAGACTGGCCGCATTGCCACGTTGGATGGCAATGCTTAACCTCTAGCCAAGGTAATAACCAGCCCTTGGGTCACGGGAAGTGTCAACCAACCGTTTGGCCAACTCCTTAAACGCAGCGTTATCAAATGCACAATCCGAAATCAGATCAACAAAACTTTTCCTATGCAAACTAATAAAGCCCTAACTAAAACAAATTCTAGCATCCAATCCTCCGTCCAGCTGGCCAAACACCGAGTGATGTACTACGGAACTGGGTCATACAGTTCATTCACATTTCCTATAAACAAATCACTTAATAGAACGGCTTCGGATATTGATAGAGAACCTTTAATAGTTTCCTGTGGCAGCCGTGAAGGATTAATTATAATGTTGGTCTTTGAATTAAATATTAAAAATAACGTTGTTTTTCTTATGAACAGGGAGTCGATTTCCTGTGTCAGTTTGACGGGTTAATAATAATTATATCTTAAGAAAGAAAAGCTATTTATTCTTGCGAAAGTGACGTACATACAAAAAAAGTTGTAAAGCTCAAGCCAAAAAACAAGTATTAAATCTAGAAAAAAGAACTGTTGACATTTGTACACGGAAATAAGCGTGAGTTTTAGGTAAGATTAAAAATTAAAAGAAATTATATAGTGTAAAACAAAATTGCTTCCCATTGACAGTACGCTTAGATCTTTTAAACTGCGCAACGACAAATGAAAATACTTTTATAAAATACTAAAAACTTTACGTTTTCCAATCATGCTATAATATAGGTTTATTTCTACCAAAAAGAACCAATGATCCACGTCAATTCATCGAAGTATGTTTTATAATTTTAGTTACACTGCTGCGCCATTGCTACGACGTAGCTGATGTAGCGCCTACGCAATACCCCTACGACGTAGTAGTCAATCACGTGTCTCCTTAAATCAAGGTTGGAAGATGAAAAGTTGAAGAGTATTTATTACAATCTCTTTATATCCCTTTTTCGTACATATATTTATTTTTACCATTCTCACGATTTCTTGGTTCCAGACAAACTCATCATTTTCCTGCCCTTGTCCCATGTTACTTGTGGTCGGCGCAACACGTTTTCTTCTTCCATTCCGTCCTATCAGCCGTCATGCTTTCACTGACTCCCTTTTCTTTCATATCATTCTACTTTTTTTGTTATTGGGTTTTTCCATCAGGAATTTCTCGGTAGCAGCCTCGGAGTCTGAGTGTGTACTCGGCTGATATCAATAGGCTCGCCCCCTATTACATGGGACTTAAACATAACTGGCGAAATGTGGATGTACTAATGGGTACACCTCTGCCTAACCCTTCGGGGATAACAGGCGTGAAGTTATGTTCATACTTCACACAATCCATCCATCTTTTCTTTGGCCTTCCTCTTCCTCTCCATCCATTCACATTATGAGAGAAAAAGCTTTTTTACAAAAAAAAGCTTTTTCTCTCATAATGTGAATGGTTGACGTACCCCCCCCCCCCCCCTTTTCCTTCAGTCAGTCATGGACTACACGTATAAACAAAGCAATTTCACTTGTTACGATATTACTGCTGTGATTCTGTGAGGAGTTCCATTCCATATCTCCGAAGTTCATCATCAGATATTGAAATGGTGACAATGGGACCACACGGGAAGCACCAGCTTTCAAATAAAAAAAGAATTATGAAAATCGGTTCACCCAGTCGCAAGTTAGGAGCTAACAAACATAAAAAAAAAATACAGTCGAATTGATAACCTCCTCCTTTTTTTGAAGTCGGTTAAAAACTGGGGCACTGGCTTATTACCCTTTTACCATAAATGTTATCCATACTAATATTATAAATGCGAAAGTGTTTCTGTCTGTTACCTCTTCACGCTTAAATCGCTGAATCAATTTTGATGAAATTTGGCATGGAGATAGTTTAAGATCCGAGGAAGGACATAGGATGGTTTTCATCCTGGAAATCACCCCCTAAGGCGGTGAAAAGGGGGGTGGAAGTTTGTATGCAAGTACGATATAAACAAGTTCCACGCGGACGTAAAAGCTAGTAAATAATATTAATACTGTAGCACACGAGGCTTTGTCTGAGGCCTTGGATGGAAATAGACCACTCTCGTTGACTTTTCCTGTTAATTTCATAAAAGGCTCTAAATATAAGTATGTAGTTTGTAGGATACTCTTACAGCCAACAGACATAAATAGACTCATGTGTGTCGAGAATGTTATATTAAAAAAAAAATCACATACATACGTCATACACTAAACATAACTACAGAACGCCACCTGCTACGATACTTATATACTCCTTTCGCCTCATCTACGGTCATACATCTCGTCATACAAGCACGCCGGTTACGAGTACTCCGCACCTGACCTTTCTGAAGAACCTCACCAATAAGGTCAGTGTAGGTCTTCCTAGGGCGACCCCTCCCTGCGTTGCCACTCACCTCTGCCCTATAAATACTTTTTGATAATCGTCTTTCACTCATTCTCTCAACATGACTGAACCATCTAAGCATACCATTTTCTATCTTTGTCACTACATCCTCAAAAAAAAAATTCAATGTACGAAAAAAACTGTCAATTCTTAATTTGTAATACCTACTTATATGAGCGTTTATGTTAATTTAATATTACTGATTGTATTTACTTTTTATATGTTAGGTTATTTTTTTTATCGTAAATATTTATTATCTTTTATTTAACCCTTATGTGAGTGACGAGGTACCCGGGTACCTTTGGCGTTTTCAAACTCTAAAAAAAATATGTTTTACGCCCTGTAGGTAGCTGTGACTTCCTGAGAGCTCTTAACTATTTATGAATTACATATTTTTTAATGTATTGATCAAGTCTACTATTTACAATGTTTTGTGGAAACCAAAACATATTATAAACTCATAATTGAGTGACGAGGTACCCGGGTACCTCTTTGTAACTATGAACTACCATGTGTGACTATGAAGTAAGTATACACATCAAAAGTGTCTAGGGATCAACATCCCTAACAAATGTTAGGGATGTTGATCCCTAGACACTTTTGATGTGTGTATTTATAATTTCATACAAAAATTCAATAAGAAGCATTTGTTAGTGTTTTATTTCTATAAAAATACAAATCTGTGTTCATACAGAATTAGTACAGCTTTCGAAGCACGTGGACGTGTTACATGTTGGACGAGTTACTGCATGTTCATCACAACTTGGTTTTCTGCAGTTAGTGCGAGCTTTTCGAGTTTTTGTTTGCTTGCGTTTGAGTTCTCTGCATAGGTTTAACAACTTCCGACGACTGCAACACGCCCTGTAGAATCTCGTCTAGTCTGACTTATAGAAGTTGTAGATCCAGAAGAAATTGTGTGTTGTAGTAATTGTAGAAACTGTATGAAGTTACCCGGGTACCTCGTCACTCTATTAAAGGTATTTTATTGGTCACTCACATAAGGGTTAATTGTATTTACTGGGCAATTACCCGAACACTGCTATTGTTTTTTTTTCTAAAGATGTCCCACACTAGGATTTTCCCCTGTATCGTGGGGGCATTTAGAAACATATAAACTCATGTGAGTTTATGTTTGTAAGACTTAAATCACGAAATAATAAAACAGCCTGCGTTTCATTTGTTTGTAGTTTGGACCCTGACCTGTACTGTGACCTTCTCAGGGTCACAACAGTATTTAAAGGTGCTGCCACACTGCTGTTTAATTACTCAAGTCCCACGTAATGAGACACAATTATTATTGATTTTTTATAGTTCTGACTTAACGGTATGACGGCCGGGGCTTGAGCGGTTAAAAATATTTACAAACATTTTCTAACACTAATACATTTTACTAACAAATGTTAGGAATTGTTATACATTCCATTAGGAATTGTTAAATGTTTTAAGTGCTCCTAAACCGATGGAAAATGTTTACAAACATTTATAACATTCGGAAAATCGGCTCGCTCGCAGTTTGGATTTACATACGTTTTTATTTTGTTACAATTTGCCTAACATGAAAACATTTTCTAATAATGTGATCGTATAGGTGAATAAATGTTTACTAACGTTTGTAAACCTCTTTAAACAGCAGTGTGGCAGCACCTTAAGTATAATATTTTTTTTTAGTTACAGTTATTTTCTGATGCACTTGGTCGCGTCCCAAGATAATTAAATTATTTCTCTAGAACCTGTCGAGCTTCAATGTCTCAGCACTTTTTTATTGTCATTCTTTTTAATCTTATTTTTCTTGGCTTTTCAGTACGTATATTTTTGCGAAAAAACGAACATGTATTCTTTTTTCTCTTGCTTTTATACGAATGTAAAACATTTTCGGTCAAACTGAAAAAATCCGGTTCGGTTTTTCGTTGAAACTAAATCAAAATGGAAACGCAACATATAAAAAAGTTCGATATATGTTTCGAACAAAACCTCCACGTTTCAATGTCAGAAGCCATGTTTTTATTTTTTTATTTTATTATTTTCACCTCTAGTTTTCAATTTCTGATCAGCCGCGAGCACCTTTGTAAATAAATTGTTATTTCGTATCCACAATTTGTTTTCATCTTCATTTGAAATTCCATTATTTTGTAAGCTGGCTGGATCAAGCAATCCGTTGGGATTTCTTGATGTTTTCTTATGATAGTGACGACGTAAATACGTGATACGCATTTATTTAAATTCACATTGACGTAAAAGGGCTAAAATAATATGCAACTGGGGGCCTACTACCATCTCTTAAAACAGTACCTACCATTTTTATATTACTTTGTAATTTCAGTTGTTGAATTTTAAACTCTCAGCGCTGAGCCGAGCATTGAAAATCCATTAGAGCGAAAGGTATCTTCAATCTAAATATTTAAAAACGAAAGGGCACTCACTCATCACGAAATATTTAAAACCGCTTGTCGTATAAAGATGAAATTTAGCAGGGAGGTAGCTTACAGTAGACGTCCGCTAAGAAAGGATTTTCCAAAATTTACCTCCTAAGAGGATAAAACGGGGGTCCAAAGTCTGCATGGAGAAATCAACTTTGACGCGGGCGAAGTGGCAGGCAGAAGCTAGTTTATTTATACAAAAAAAAAGTAGAAAGGCGAACATAATGCCTTAGGCATTCTCTACCAGTCAACCAAAGGTTAGGTAGGTAGGTAAAATGTTGTTGGCAATGTTGACCTCATCTACCTGACCTTGATATTTTCTCTTTCAATAATAAATGAATTGTTGAATATGGGTCGATTTTTTTTGGTAGTACTAAGCTTATATATTGTACTTACTCATAGTGTGGGTTGGTCGGGAACGAAGGCGTCAACTTGAGTACCGCGCGGAACGCCAAGACATCGTTGGTACTGTTCTGTCCGAGGTGATCTGTGGGCAAAGATGTAATTAGAAGGGTGCTACCGGGACTCTATTATTAAGCCTCCACGGTCGTACGTCTGTTTATTTGCGGGCTGTATCTCAGGTAAGACAGAGACAACATTTTCACATAGTGTGTATTAATATGGCAGCTAGAACAACAAAACAAAACAAAAAAAAAGTAAAAAATTAAATTAATTTCCCTTACTAGGATTAATATTCCATCTTATCTTATTAATTATCTTTTTTATTTTTGGTCTTAAAGTGTAGTTTAAGCACCCTTTGGTGTTTATTGTCTGGATGTTATAATTGTGTGTGTGAAAACAATAAACTAATAAATCTTGGCTCCAAACAGTGATGAAACTTTGCAAGTTTTGCCCAACTTTGCCTGAGCGGTAAAGTTGTGGTGAGTTTGTACGGACAAGTTCCCCATATCCTACAACAACTTCCATGTATAACAAACGTGGAGCAGTTTATGGAAAAAATAGGAACTAGATGCTTTTCTGAACGTGGTTACGTGAAATTCGCATTGCTTGTAGTATTTATTGCCAAATACAAAACAATTAATACCTATAGCTACCAAAACCCGGCGCAATCGAGGTCTGCCCGAAATTTCAGTACAAAATTCTGTGTTTTTTGAAAATGTTAATAGTTATTTTTTACATCGTTAAGTGTGTTATGAAATAACGATCCATACTTAAATCGAATAAGGTTGCTAGTTAATAAGATAAGTTACAAGATAATTATAAATTGTGAGCGGAATATGTTTCACGCCAGCTCTATTTACAGTGATTTTTAGGTACATTTTCAAATAATCCATGAAATCTGCTCATGTATATTATTGTTCTATTTACGCTGACTCTAACGCGATACTAAATTAACCCCACCGTGCCCCCGAAAACATGTTTAACTATTGATCCCGGCTGTCATTCGCAGATCTTTTAGAGTAGTTACAGATCAAGCTAACATCAAGTCAACAAGTTAGACAACAAGTTAACTGATGTTAACATAAGGTTAACATCAAGTTAAGCTAGGTTTAGTCGTCAACTTTGCCCAGAGTCAAAGTCTTTTATTTTTAATATTTTTTTTATACAATCCATTAATCATCTTGGTACTTACCTATATTTTATATATTGTATGTATTATAAAGTTCCATTACACCTAAACGTAACACGGTTTTTTACTTTATCGAGAATGCAAACAATAGCGACGTTTTATAAATTTTCTTTTGACTGATGAGCTATGAGATCGTTATACTAAATTCTGAAAGATTTCTCGAGACGATCACATTTTTAGGTCACTTGGTAGAAATTGGAAATCTCAAATGAGATTAATGATTTCGATCACGGATTGCAACTGAGATTGTTGAATTATCTGGTTGTAATTCAAAAATAATAGCTTTTTTACAAAAATTTAATTAAAAATTTAAAAAACCCCAAACGCAAAAAAGCTAATTAATATTTAAAAAGTCAAAAATAATACGTATAAATAATAAAAAGAAATTTTCATCGCAGTCGCTATATGCAATACTTTCTTATCAAAGAAGTCACATCCACACCACATCCAGCGGTGGATCTTTCATTGAGAAATATTTTAAAAGCAGTAGGTAGATTCACCAGCATGTGTGATGGCGGCGGTACTAGGGTCATAGATCTCGTCGTCCACAGCGACCACAGCATATTCTCCTTGAGTGAGGAGTCCTCGACGTTGGAGTACCTTCACAAAGTCCACCAGGGCTATGTGCTCGCCCAGGAACACGTACACTGTGGACAAAGGAAATTAAACTTAATTTAAATTACTATAAAAGTGTCTTCAAAGATAGTCGGTATGTGCCAACACTAGAAGGTTACAAACTAAATGACGTTGAAATCTAGTGGCAATCTAGTTTCAGTGACTGTCAAAAGCTTGACAAAAAAGGCTTAATTCCTACATTCACAGTAATACTACGTCGTCGTAAGTTGCTCGTACTTAATATTAAAAAGCTAAGGTAAAAAATAAAAGTATTTGTTTGTTTTTCTTTTTGTTTGAGCGCGATAAAATCGTTTAAAAAAATCTTATAAACGCTAATAGGAAGCTATACTTTATCTCCGAGTGCTTTAAGAAATATTTCTTTAAAAAAAAAAAGGGATACGTAAGAGAATTCAAACGGACGTAGTCACGGCCTGGAGCTAGTAAATAATACGAAACAACTTCAAAATAGAACCATACATCCTCTCCACTATTCCATTTCCTTTGTTTTATTACGCACGTTCAAGTTGAAATGGGTCACATATATTGTGGGGCAATTGAATGAACTACTCGACGTTGCATAGTACTACTTTTACTACTTTAGTACTACTTAGGTAAAATTCAATCTGGGTTGTTGGAAAGTTCTATATTGTTGTCGTGATTTAATGCACCTATTTTTGTACCGGTTTAGATTCATATTTATTATTTACTACACTCGGAAAACTATTGCTATGTACACTCAACAAAAGAGATAGGTATGCAGAGACGTCAAATATGGTTGTGTGTCGCGGGTTCGATTCCCGCACGGGTCAAATATTTGTATGGCCTACAGATAGTTGTTCCGGGTCTGGCTGTTTGTGTATTTGAGTTTATATGTTTGTAAACGCACTAGCCCGATACAGGAGAAACTTATTGGGTGGGGCTAAGTTTAAAAAAAAAAAAATACTTGTCATTTACAAACTCATCTCACAATACTCTAAATCGTCTTCCATTCGTCTGCGAACATATCACAATAACTGAGACTCAACTGGAAAATGGGCTTCAATACGAAAAACATCTCAAAATTTTTCAAATATTAAGTACGTACGGAACGAATATTTTTAATTTAAAATTCAGTTACGTAACGCTACGATTACATAAGCGCGTTCGTGCTTGGATTTCATACTTATGTCAAAAAAATATCGAATTACGTAAAAATCAGAAGAAGCGGGAGCAATGACCTCATCAATATGTGAGCCAAAACATCGGGAAGCGAGGAAGGAAAAATGAGCGAAAAAACAAAGATTTATTCCAAATTCAAATGGATTTTTTTTTTATTCTTCCAAGATGGCGGCCTTTTTTGGCGGGTGTCTGTAACTGTTATTGAGTGTCTTTTAGAAAGCAATTTCACATAAATGATAAATAATATGCTTCTTTACACACAATAAGTTACGTGTCGTGTTGTCATTTATTTGTAAGTATGCCATTACTTAGATATTAAAGTAATATCTTAATAGGCGTCGAAACCCGCCAGTGCGAAATAACAGTTACTAACCAACCTTTTACAAAGAAGCATTTTGTATGCCAATATTTAGTACTTAACGAAAGTGTCTAAAGTCTGTTTTAGTACAACAATAATTTTTAAAGACTTTAGGTTTCGTACACCTAAAGGTTTCCAAACGAGACCCTCTATACTAAGTCCTGCCTTCCGTTCCACTGAGAGTAGAACGGGGTCCGTACGGAATCTGATTAACTTGCATCCGTTTGAACCGGAGCCCGGGTTTAGAGTCTGTCTGTCCGTCAATCACAGGGCTGTATTTTGAACCGCAATAGGTAAGACACTTGAAATTTTCACAGAGTATGTATTACATTATGTCGCTACAGCAACAAATATGTCATTATATATAAATCAATTGCTGTTCGTTAGTCTCGCTAAAACTCGTGAACGGCTGGGCCGATTTAGCTGATTTTGGTTTTGAAATGTTTGTCGTAGTCCAGGGAAGGTTTAAACGGTAACAAAAAAAAATCGGAAGTCTGTCTCAAGGGTAGGTAGGAGTAGCGTACCACGTACCACGCGAACGAAGTCGTGGCGGGTCAACTAGTATAATATAATAAAAATAAAAGAAACTTAAAAAATTCTGGCAAACAAGAAACGTGTGTTTTCAGAGACTATTGCTCGATAAAATTGTACGGTGGTACTTACGAAACGATTCCTAAACAAATCCAAAGCGCACTTACATACACACCTACCTTACATACCTACACGATACGCAAAACGATATTTACAAATACATTCGTCACATAACTTCCAATCACGTTTTCCTTTGACCAATAAAATATGTTTTGCACGTATATCGATGACGTTTCACTTGTATTCAGCCACGACACTCGTTCACAAACTCATTTATAACCGAAAGTCAGTGTCGCATAACAGTCAAATGCAGAAGTTTTAAAACATCACGCCTGTAATCCCCGAAGGGTTAGACAGAGGTGTACACCACAGCACACCCACAATTCGCCAGTTATGTTTAAGTCCCGTGTAATAGTGGGCGAGAATATTGCCATCAACTGTGCACAAATCCAGGCTCCGAGGCTGCTACTGAGAAATTCCTGACGGAAAAACCCAATAACACTGCCCGACCTGAGAATCGAATCCAAGACCTCACGCTCAGCAGTCGCGCTTTGCGACCACTAGACCAACGAGGAAACAATCATGCAACCTTGCCATACTATACTTATAGTTTATACCTTTACAGTACTAATTGTCTACTTTTGATAAGTCGTGAAAGAAGAAGGAAAGAAAAGGAAGAAAAAAGGTTTATTTGACACAGGCCATGTGCACACACGTGTTGTACAGTAGCGGTCATAAGTGCAGTAGCATACTAAGGTTTGAATTGCTGTGAACACGAGGTACAGGCCGTACCTACATATGTGTGTATAAGTGATGTAGGGATTCAAAGTTAAAGTCAAAGTCAAATCATTTATTTAACTTACTTACTTACTTTTGAACGTAATAACACAGTCCCTATGTACACCTCAAAATTCGCACACGACGTCGAAAGGTCGTAACTTTAACCAAAGTGTCAATCGATTTGCTTCGTAGATTGCTACTCCACTTATGACCGCTACTGTACAAGATTGAACTTCTGCACTTTTCCGTGGCATAAGCTCGGCTTTATGTGTATTATGAAATTCGTCGCCATTCAATGCGAATCAATATAATTAAAATAAGTTATTTTCAATTTACAAATCAAACAGCATTTATCATCCAACGACAGTTTCGTTCAATTTGAATTTTACTGACCTTTAAACACTTTGATTCCCAGAATTATTCCATCGAAAGCTCGAACTTTAGATTCCAATTTAAAATTGCGAAAATATCTATAACAAGATCTACGAAATTCTTATGAACTTTTGTAAATGTTTATCAATTTTATAAAAAGTTTAAGATTTGAAAAAGGGTCACTTGTAAAACAATTGGTTTGGATTAAGTACATACTTATACAGTTAGCAGTTATAGTTTACTCTTCATATTAAATCAGAATGATTTATCTATACTTATATAGAATTATAATTTAACTAGCTGACCGGGCCACGCGTTGCTGTGGCTCAGGTTTGCAATCAAAAAATATTAACAAGCTACTATAATTAAAAAATTAAAAAAACACGACTGCAAAAATTGCACATATTTGTACTTTGTTTACTCGTCAGTTTTTTTTTACGACGTTTTTTATTTACAGTGTTATATATTTTTTAAATCTACTTTTCAAATTCTAGACGATAAACATAGACACGACCAAATTCATAAAAAAAATAAATTGAGGCTGGTATTAATTTACGTTTTAAAGTGACCACACCGGTTTCTTTTTATTTTTTACTAGCTAGCTAGCTAGTCGTGTAAAAACAATAATTGAAATAAAAACTATCCTATCTTTCAAGTTGGATCAAACTGCACACGGTGTGCAAATTTGATTGAAATCGGTTAAGTATAGTTTAGGAGTCCATCCCGGACAAACAACGTGACGCGTAATTTATATATTTTTCACCACCTTAGGGGGTGATTTCCGGGATAAAAACTATGTCCTTCCCCGGGTCTTAAACTATCTCTATACAAAATTTCACCGTAATCGGTACAGCGGTTTAAGCGTGAAGAGGCAACAATATGGGGATAATATGTTTTTTTATTTGTCTGTGTATACGTGCTTACCTCTGGAACTGCGTGTCGGATTGGAAAAAATATTTTTGTATATGATAGCCAGGTTCATGAGAAACTTATATTTTGTTCTGTAAAAATAAATCAGACACCACTGATTCGCTAAAGGCCTGATGCCTTTACCGAATCAGTGGTGTCTGATTTATTTTTCCCATTAACACATAATGTTCAGTACAATTAGTGAATAAAGCCCGTTCACAGGCCACGCATAATGTAAAGCAATACATCAACGTTAAGCCTACATCACAGTACAATATGTTACAAAGAGGATTAACATCATAATCGAGCAATTACGAGAATTGTACCGATAGCACGAAAAATTATACGTAACTCATAATGGAAAAATAATTATATTAATTATAGATTTTTTTGTTTATTATAGTATTATAATATAATAAACCTGAAGAGTTTTTTGTATGTTTGTTTAAATGCGCTAATCTCTGGAACTGACGGCAGCAGCGGGTTTGAAAAAATCTTTTTGTATACGATAGCCAGATGTATGAGAAATACTATTCTACTAATATTATAAATGTGAACGTTTTTGAAGATGTTTAGATGTTTGGTTGTTTGTTACTCAATCACGCGTAAACCGTTAAATAGATTTAGATGAAAATTGGCACATAGATATACCATTTATTGAATTAACTCATAGGATACTTTTTTATCCTATTAATGTGTTCTCTTGGGATAATAGTTCAACTTACTATACGGAAAGTTACTTTTTAGAAGGGCGAAGCCGCGAGTAATAGCTAGTAGACTATATAACATCGCGGTACGACCCACGAGAGCAGAGCAGAAGCGCAAGATGTAACTTAAACTGTTTCTTAGGGACAGAAAATTGAAGTAATTGACAAAATTATATATCAATGCAAGCAAGCAAGCTGTTGGTCCCGGCTGTCATACGTGAATCTCTGACAGTCGTTCCGGGTCGTCAGAAGCCCGAAAGTCTGACAACCAGTCTTACCAAGGGGTATCGTATTACCCAGTTACTGGGTTGTGGAGGTCAGATAGGCCGTCGTTCCATGTGAAATACTGGTATTCATCTGCATCCGGTTAGACTGGAAGCCGACACTAACATAGTTGGGAAAAGGCTAGGCAGATGAAGATGATGATATATCAATGCAAACAAAGTGGACAGAAAAAGTTAGTAACTACAAATTCCTTTACCTATTCTAATAATTTTACTATTCTTCTCTAAAATCTTAGTCGTTACGCCGGTTTCCTAATAAAAACTAAACTCTGGCTGCTACAAATAATATATAATTAGTTTAGTTAAATATAAAAGCAGTCTCGGTTTAAATTTCATCATTAGGTACTTTAAATAAACTTTCCAAATGGAAACATTTAAATAATTCCGTTTCCATAATGTGGCAGAGAATTTTCACTGGAAATAAAAACAGACAATTTAACGAGATCTCTTTGATTTCATGATTATATTAGATTTGATTATAAGTTTACAAATGACTGCCTCGTTGGTCTAGTGTTCGCAAAGAGCGACTGCTGAGCATGAGGTCTTGGGATCAATTCTCAGGTCGGGCAAAGTGTTATTGGGTTTTTCCATTAGGAATTTCTTAGTAGCAGCCTCAGAGATTTGTGCCAGGTTGATGGCAATGGGCTCGCCCCCTATTACATGGGACTTAAACATAACTGGCGAAATGTGTGTGTACTAATGGCTATACCTCTGCCTGATCCTTTGGGGATTACAGGCGTGATGGGGTGGGCGTGACACGTGGTAAGACGAGAACGGGGACCGGGAGAGGTGCGGGCGGCGAGCGCTCGTAGCGTGATACACAAGAGGCGAAATGTGCACTGGACAGCTCTAAAGATATGTGACGTCACAGTGGTTAACGGTAAACATTGTCAGCAGGCGAGGACTCAAAAAAACGATTTAGCTATAGTAAAAAATATTTAAAGTACTTACCTCTAGTTTTGTAATAAGTCTGATCAACAATCCTTTCCATGTCAGAAATGTGACGAGGTATGTAATCAGCGAAGCGATGCTCGGCAGTTATGACCATTCCATTGGACTGCGCCAATTCCTGAGAACAAATTGTTTAAATTATTTGACGAACAGAGAAATAAACGGAATTTTAGAAGATAATTCCAGTTTTAGCAATCTGGATCAATACACAGATGAGCTCGTTTAAACATGGCGAAATCGGCGCGGTTTTCATTTAGGGTGGTTCTGGGTCAGTTTAAGCATTTATTTCAAATAGCACATGCACTTTTGGATTGTCAAGGAGTCGGTCAGTTCGTCAGAAAGTTGAAGTTAGTCACTCATACGGAGATAGACTTCTTTGGACAAGGACAAGACGAAAAACGTTTGGATAGAAAGCTGAGTTCGACTCAGAAATCGCTCGCTATCTGCTCGTATTTAGATGGATGATTGTTAGTTATCTACCTAGGTAACTTAGTATCCATCCCTACAATCATTCGCGTTGATAATTGTAGTTGATGTTTTTTAATCTTTGGATTTTGACTTCTAGTATTTTTTCAGTTAAAACAACGATGTTATGTTTTAAAGTCTAATCAATGCCACGTCAGTCACACAAATAGGTATTTGTACAGCGTAAATGTTTGTTAAGGATCGAACACGCGTCAGGCATTGCAGATGCCAATTCCACTGTGTAAAGCTGTGAAAACTGAACACTGAACACCTCGTTTGCTTTGACAAGATGACTCAGTAAATGGGTCAATGTTTGTTCGTAAACGGGAAATGACCTGAAAACTTTGTCATTGTCTGTAGTGAAATTTTACTACTTCTTAAATGCCTCTTGACTTTTCCAGTGGGATTGATTTTTAATAAATAATACTGAACTAATACTTATGGTATTACATATTACAGGAAACTTACAGTTTTAGATACAGTAAAAATAAGAACCCACTCTGAAATATTACTACTATTAAAAATGCAAAAGTTTACATGGATGGATGGATGTTTGATACTTAAATTAATATCTAAAGTAATTTTGAGTTTTTAACCGACTTCAAAAAAAGGAGGAGGTTATCAATTCGACTGTATTTTTTTTTATGTTTGTTAGCTCCTAACTTTCTACTGGGTGAACCGATTTTCATGATTCTTTTTTTATTTGAAAGCTGGTGCTTCCCGTGTGGTCCCATTTCAATATCTGATGATGAACTTCGGAGATATGGAATGAAACTCCTCACAGAATCACAGCAGCAATATCGTAACAAGTGAAATTGCTTTGTTTATACGTGTAGTCAATGACTGACCGAAGGAAAAGGGGGGGGTACGTCAACCCCCCTTCTACCAGTTTCCAAAATTAAATATATCGTGTGAGGTATTGTTTGAAAGGGCTTTTTGTAAAGATTTCAAACATTAATACACAAGCACTAAAAAGGAAAAATAAAAAGCTTTTTTACAAAAAAAGATAACCGCCTTCAGAAACTACAAAATAAAAATAACTTTAGTTTTGGAAGTCGGTGGCAATACTTACCTAGCTACATAACAAAAAACAAAACCAAAGCCGCCGACTTCCAAAACTAAAGTTATTTTTATTTTGTAGTTTCTGAAGGCGGTTATCTTTTTTTGTAAAAAAGCTTTTTATTCAATTTAGTAATTTAGTGTTTTTGTATGTTTGTACAGAACGTGTGCGGATTTGACGTGCACTTGAGCAGTTTCTCATGACTTTATTTTTGTAATAAAAAAATATTTAAGTAATCAGTTTCTACAAATACTTAGTTGTAAAACTAAGAAAAAACAAAACTAATTGTTATTTACAAGTCGTTTCTATTCCATTTGAACTCTTTCTAACTAAGTTATATTTCTAACAGCCAAGTGTATCTTTGCTCTCAGTTGTAAATAAAACTAGTTGAACAAAATTAAACTAAAGTTCAAACTGAAATATGCAGGAGTCTTTGAATTAAGTAACAATACGTAAAAGTAATATGAAACTAGGCCATAAGTTGTATAAGATAAGTTTCAAAATGCAGTGCTTTAAAAATCCTTACTAATATTATAAATGCGAAAGTAACTCTGTCTGTCTGTTATTCTACAAGTCGCCTCGAAATCATAATATAAAATATTTTTTTTACAGATTTTTAAATCAAATCTTTAGTAAAAAAAGGGAATAAAAATATGGTAATTTCTGGATGAAAGAAAAAAATAATATTGCTTCGGATCCAAAGACCATTCCATGCATATTGTAAGCGTAGGAAGCTTCTAAAAAGGTAAAATCGTACATAATTGTAAATTGCGAATGATAAAATTGTATTTCGTAACGCCGGATTCGTTCCACAAGTTAAATATATTTGGATTTTTCTTCTTTTGGAATTTGGATATTTTGAAACTTTCAAGTCCTTATTTTAGTAATTAATAAACCGATTTAAATGAAAATTCCTACGCATAGGCAAGATACAAATGTCTAAAAAGTTATCTTTGTTGTTCCTAAGCTTATCCTTTTGACCACTACAGTCATGTATAAATGACAAACCAAAATGTGCCCAGAACGCCACAGTCATGACTACATGACAGACTAAATACATACGATTACGATTTTTACGTAAATAAAGCCCCAAAATAACATTGCTTGTTTATTTCCTTTGCTAATTATGTTCCTTAACTCATCCTAATTCATACTAGGTGAACTTTTTTCTTTCTATTTCATGTATATTAACATAAGATGACAAAAACTAATACCAATTATAAAGTTTCGAATTCGTAGTTTGGCGCCGAGGCCGAGGGCACATTTATGCTTTTTTGACGTGGCAGTCAAAAGGTTAATAGGCGGTATGGGTAGTTAACGGCTATGTACTGTGTCTTCGCATTCAATGTCGGCATTTTTTGCGCGGGCGCTTATCTATGAGCCTATTTACTTAAATATAATATAGTATAGATGGTTCGGTCATGTTGAGAGGATGAGTGAAAGACGATTAACAAAAGGTATTTATATGGCAGAGGTGAGTGGCAACGCAGGGAGGGGTCGCCCTAGAAAGACCTACACTGTCCTTATTGGTGAGGTTCTTCAGAAAGGTCAGTTCTCGTAACCGGCGTGCTTGTATGAACGTAGATGAGGCGAAAGGAGAATGTAAGGATCGTAGCAGGTGGCGCTCTGTGGTTTCTGCCTACCCCCATGGGAAAATGGCGTGAGTTTATGTATGTATGTATGTATATATAGTATACCTATGCGGTGCACGCGACATTCGAGAGATTAAGGTTATGCACGTATTTCTGTGAAAATAAACATTTTGTTTTTCTCTCGTTGGCAGATACACGTTCGTGACATTTTATTAACCTGTTCGCCTGGGAATGTTGCAATAACAAAAATATTTATAAAAGGATAAAGTCCTAACATGATTGTCCTTTAGGCAGGTAATGAGACAAGGGACAAGGGTGACATGTTGAACTGACCTTTTTTTTTTCGTGTGGAAATCCTCATGGACTGCCTCCACCTCAAGGAAGGCGGAGGGGTGTTTCGGACTCTTACCGACTAAAACCCCACGGTGTTCCTCCAATTACCTTTTGCCGGGGCACGGGGGCGCTCAGAGCATTCTTCCGCACCCCGGCAGGTATTAACCTGCCACCGCCACAAGGCGGTTCCCGTCACCCGGCGCGACCGTCACTCACCGGCCGCACTGACTCCAACAAGGCGCGCGGGGAACACCACGCGCGCCTTACTCTCGGGCCTGTCTCTGTTCGGGCCACGGACTGCCCCCAAGTCCGCCGCCCGATGTTGGACTGACCTTGCTACGTATCACGATATCTTACTCAACTTGACTCAATCGGTTAATTTTTGAGCATTTCAACGATTGGCCCATTTCTGTCTATTTTTATTAGCACATAAGAGACACCATATGCATTTCATAAGAGACATCTCATGTACGAGGTTATAGGCTCACAGCGAAACATGAGCAAGTAACAATGAGACTTTTTCTTTTCCATAACAAATGTGTTTTTTCATATATTTTTTTTCATTTTATTATTAAATAGTGTTCAGTTTAATTAGTTATATTCATTTTATTTTATGGCACTATACCTAGTTTTAAGACCATTATTTACAAAAAAATGAACTTTTAGTTGCCTCTTCCAAAAGGTAGTTTCGTTTGGAGAAGAATGGGCAAGAAACTCGATACCTACTCTTTTACAGCCAAAGCTAGTCAAAGCCACAAAGTTTAAGTTAAAGACAAAGCATTTATTTCAATTAGGTCATTAAAATGCATTTTTGAACGATCTAGTTGTCAAAAATCTAGTTGCCCCCTTATTCCCCGAAATCTAACAAACGACACCTAACTTTCAGACGTTCTTAATATTTCTTAGTACCTATTCTTAATGTTCTTAGTATTTCTGTCGCAACAACGTACCTTAAAGTGACAGAGATAGCATTAGACTTAAATGTGACTTAAACTGATCTCACCTTTATAGCATCCATTTGCTGTGCAGCAGCCGTCAACTCATCACCAGCCACTATTGCGAACTTGTTCCATCCAAACGCCTTCAGCAGTGCCATGACTGACTTGCTGGCTTTGTATGCTGGTGGCAGAGTCCTGGCGAAGGTGGCTCCGAGACCTGAGCCCTTTTCGGAGCCGTGGGCGCCGGCACATTTCTGGCAACAAAGAGTAAAGGTTGGTTAATTATGTTTATACAAATAGTTGGCTGAAAATATAATTATAATAACAAGATTTTAAACGATGGAGTAATTAATTGCTTTATATTAAATAGTTCCATCATGAATTTAAAGTAATATTTCTATTATGCTCGTTATATACTTAAACCTTAAAGTGGATTTACATTCAGTTAGTTCTTAAAAGGGGTGAGCAGAGTTCAAATTGTTATAAACGTTGCTTAACATATTTTTAATGAGAATCGCAAATTACCATTAATGCAGATAGTCTGCCTAAACTATTAATTAGTGTGGAAGACGCTGGTGACTGTGACACAGTTTATACTACACACATCAAAAGTGTCTAGGGATCAACATCCCTAACATTTGTTAGGGATGTTGATCCCTGATGACACTTTTGATGACACTTTTGATGTGTATAGTACAGGCTGTTGGCAATATTATCTGACCCACTTTGATCTTTAACACGTAACGTTAAGGGTCAGCTAAATGTTGACAACAGACTGTACTAGCTTTTTCCCGCGACGTCGTCCGCGTCAAAGTTGTTTTCTCTTTACAAACTTTGGACCCCGTTTCATCCATTTCATCCATTTCGTAAATGTTTTAGAACATCCGCAACACTGGTAGCCTTTATCTGACCTGGGAATGGAACCCAGAACCCCAAATACAACAGTCATGTACCAACGGGGCAGTCAATATTAGGCGCTTTGCACATAGAGCAACTATTGCAGCAACTGGCAACTAGCTGGCAACTAGCTGTTTACATATATTTCAATTGGACTGGCACATAGCAACTCAAGTTTCGAGTTGCAGTGATCGTCAACAGTTTTCAGTTGCTGCAATCGATAACTAAGTTAGTTCTTAATTGCCGCAACTAGCAACTGTTAAATATTATACCGGTTTTAGTTGCCGGTTTCTTCAACTGTCAATCGCAACGCGTCGGGTGATTTCACACCCTCCCTCCCTCTCCCTGTGCCCTGCAATGCCAGTGTCCCTACGGCAACGGCATACGGCAACTCGGCTATGAAAGTTGCTCACAGATTGCCATAAGGTTGCGGCAACCGTAAACGTTGAAGCAACTATCAACTTTTACAGGAAACTTTTAAAGAGTTGATAGTTGCCTCCACTTAAGTTGCTCCGTGTGCAAAGCGCCTTAGCTTTTGTACAAAAACGTGGGTCTACGGCGTAGACCCTTTTCGTAGCAACGCCTACGCCGCGCCGTAGACATTGTAGCACAACGTAAGACGCAGTTTGGCATAAACAAACACCTACCATCGTAATGGGATATTACTCATTAAATATTTGTTTTAGCGTAATTATGTACTCGGCCTGTTTTATAGCGTGTTCAAGTGTTACGTGAGAGAATATTTACTACGACATAATGACGCTCTAACTCGCGTTAAGTTAATAAGATTAGCGCGATTAAAAAATCTACACAAAAAAGTACTTTTCAGCTTTATCTATATATCGGGTGTCCGGTAATGAATGGATAATCTTGAAATGGGTCATGGTAGAACTAATGGCCATTCAGAAAAAAATACAAATAAAAAAAAATACCAAGTAGAACCAAAGATACCTATGAGTTATTTAATAATAATCGACGTTTTTGGTACCTTATTTTACATTCTTGTACACCACGACAACAAATTTATGATCTCCATCGGTTTTTTATTGTTAACGTTATTTACGTTAACTAAGCTGATAGATAAGTCATCAAAAGTAGGGCTGCTATACACGGTAGTGTAGGGGTAGTGTAGGGGTAGTGTAGGGTTCGGGTAGGGTATCGGTAGTGTAAAGGTGGGGGTATCGGTAGGATAGGGGTAGGGGTATCGGTTGGGTAGGAGTAGAATACCACGCGAACGAAGTCGTGGCGGGTCAGCTAGTTATATTATAATAACATCACGCCTGTAATCCCCGAAGGATTAGGCAGAGGTGTACCCATTAGTACACCCTCACTTCGCCAGTTATGTTTAAGTCCCATGTAATAGGGGACGAGCTTATTGCCATCAACCGGGCACAAAACCAGACTCCGAGGCTGCTACTGAGATATTCCTGATGGAAAAACACCAATCACTAACCAACACAATCACCCTGTCCGACCTGGGAATCAAACCCAAGACCTCATGCTCAGCAGCCGCACTTTGCCACCACTAGACCAACGAGGCAGTTTCGCATAATAATAATTCTTCTTTCCTATAATTATACCCCATATTTTACGGTTTCGCTTCCACGTGCTGGGAATCGGCTGGTAATAATTACTGCAGTATTCACTGCGTCGTACTCTATCGTCGTCTACTGTATCGATCTGCCATATTGTGCTCGAAATTCCAAGTAATGGATATTGCACGGTACTGACTATTATATAACTAGTGCTTTGGTAAACCAGAATTTTCGATAAATGTTTGTTCGTCTGGTTGGATGTTACCCCATTGATACCGTGGTCGCGAGCACGACTGTTGAATGTGAGGTCCTGGGTCTAGAATTTGGGGCAACGTTTTTTAAAAAGAAAGAGGAAAGAAAGACAGAAGATAAATGTATTTATTTATTTAAACTTTATGCAACAAAAGTACAAATGAAGTATCCTCTATTAACCTAATGCCATAGGCATTCTCTAACAGTCAACCAAAGGATACTAGCAGAAAGCGTTATAAACACGGCGCGTATTGTTAGGAGATTCCTACACTGACCTTATTGGTGAGGTTCTTCAGAAAGGTCAGGTGCGGAGTACTCAAAACCGGCGTGCTTGTATGACGAGATGTATGAACGTAGATGAGGCGAAAGGAGTATGTAAGGATCGTAGCAGGTGGCGTTCTGTGGTTTTTGCCTACCCCCATGGGAAAAAGGCGTGAGTTTATGTATGTATGTATGTATTCCTTTCCCAGGAGCCCTGACCACCGGTAGTTTGGACCTTGTTCTCGATATTGGTGGGCTACATTTTTTTTTGTTTTTATTTTTATACTAACTACAAAATGGAATAGTTACTTACATGTGATATGAGGGGTAGATTCCATGCAGCAGCGAGTTTGGCTTCAGTATGACAAGTACCGTCGGGTCCGAAGAACGCCACCACACCCAGGTCGCGCATCTGAGTCATGACCCTGCACAAAAAAGAGGTAGAGGTTATCTTTCAGTCAAATTGAGATAGGAATCTTTTACGCAGTTACCCCACAGCTGTTACGCTCAACAGACGCGCCCAAAGGATCTAAAATAATCATTATACGAGCGTAGTTAACACAATAATAATAAACAACTGATAACTCCTTTGGTCGGACAAAAAGTGTTTTTGGGTTTTTCCATTAGGAATTTCTCAGTAACAGCCCGGAGTTCGGGAGTCGGTAGTATGACACTCCATGCCTCAGAAAGCACGCAAAGCCGTTAATCCTACGCCAGGGGTCTAGCCCCATCTCTTATAACAATATTATTTTAATATTACTTTGCCTTCCGCACTGTTAGATTTTGAACGCTCCGCTAAGCGCCGAGAGTTGAAAATCCATCAACAGAAATTACAAAATGGCGGTAGGCCCCCTGATCTATCCACGGTTTTGTCGGATTGCCGTCCTATCAGACTATGAGAGTGAAAAAGAGAGTACACCTGTATTTGCACACACACTTGTGCAAAATAGTATCTCCCGTGTACTTGATTAGTCTCCATCCGAAATTGGGCCAGGAGAGGATACACTTACCTTATTAAAGAAAATTACTATTTTAAGTTTTATAATTCAAGCAAAGGTTATACTTACCTTACTCCTGAAAGCAGCTGACTTACCATTCTATTTTCTGAATAAATTGTATTAGGCTGTTGTTATTTGTTTTGCATGATGTAAGATGAATAGACTCAATACATTTTGTAGTCATCTAAAAGTTTATTTTGTTTTATATAACGGTGTAACAAGTTATAGTATTCATTATTATTTTGTGTAATAGTAATTTTTCTTATGTTTGATTTTTTTTTAATCAGAAGTCTGAGATGTGCCTTTGTAAGTGGTGGTATTAAGTTTCTTTATGAGTAAAACCTTGTAATATTGGTGTGAAAGGTTGTATGCCTGAAGAGTAGTTTATTGTGTTTATTTCTCTATTAATGTGTAAGAAAACAAATTAGTACTTAGAGTCAGTCTGAGGGCAGACTGAAAGCAGGATGGCCGAGTTGTAGGATTATTTTATCTGTACCTATTGCAGTTCATAATAATAATTAAGGTGATGAATGAAGCCTAGAGAGAATGAGATGGATGAGTGTGCGAGAGGGAAGAATAGAAGGATAGAAGATGGCGGAAAGTGAAAGAAGATGCATGTGATTTGAAGATTTTATTTTTATTAAAAAGAAGTTAAAGAGATTCCAGTGTCTTATTTCGGTCAGCAATCCTACACCACATAAATATAAACAAACCGTTTTGTTTTGTTTATAAACCATTTATTTAGGATCTCTTTAGGAGTAATAGCTTTCTACTTCGAATAACCCGAATCAAAACATTGTAACGTTATAATAAATTATGGGCTGTTCAATGTTTTGTTTGTTTACAGTGTGTATTGTTTTGATCAACATAGAACGGCGTGGAAAGTAACGGTTACTGATTGTTATGAAAGCCAGTTATACAAGCGACCTATATGTAGCCAGTAATACACTTCATAAAAGGTTTTTTCAAAAAAACGAGTCGACGACGGTCGACCAGAAGGTCAATTCTACTAATTAAAGACGTTTAAAATCAAGTCACTATCTCATCTCAGCGTCAACGTCAAAATATGTAGGCGCACAAATTAAAAACATTTTTGGCGTATTGAGATTAAGAAACAATACACTACAATTAAGTTATATTCAATTATAATATGTACATACAATATTTACAGACATAATAAATAAGAAAACCTATAAAAAAAACCATTAAAAAAGGGGCATCAGAAAAATACACTGAGAATAGATTGCAATCGTTCCTAAAACGTCAACGCCATACATTTTAAGTTCTGAGGAGGATGAGCCTATTGCCATTAACCGGGCACTCTAATGTTAATGAAATAACAATGGAGACCCCCATTACTAAACTGTCAAAATTACAAGCTAAGAGCCATTTCCGCCAAGCTTTGGTTAAAATGGACTATCTCGAATAGTGAGTATCTACCTATGTCAAAATGCTAAAACAGGACATTTCAATTTTGGTGACTTTTTGACTTTTAGATTGACATTTCACTGCGCTATTTTGGTATAACCAGTCAATGAAATTGTTTTGCAATTAATCTTGAATAGGGTGAATTGCAAGCGTCGGTAAAACATTGGGATCAAGATATGAATTGAGATGCATTATTAATTGGCTCTTAGTGAAATTATTGGTGACAGCGCTTGGCGTTGCTTTCAAACATTTGGGTTATTACCCTGTGGGGGTTAAAATAAGTTTCTATGGAGATAATAAATCTTTTAATACTCGTAGTATGAACAAAAACTCATTAAGACATACATGAATGAGTTTTCTATCGGATTATACACACATCAAAAAAGTCTAGGGATCAACATCCCTAACATTTGTTAGGGATGTTGATCCCTAGACTTTTTTGATGTGTATACTTTGATTATTACGTGGGGTTATTGTGTTGCTTATTTGATTTAGGAATGTATTTATTGATTATACTCAGATTTGTGACTAATAGTAATTACAAGCACAAGTAAAGCTTACTTGTAACATGTACGAAAAGAGTGGGTAGTAAGCAAAATTACCAATCTTTTTTTTTATTTTACATGAACAATTCTAGGTTTCTAGGCTTAAAATATAAATGTATGAAAACTACATGCTATTTTCGAGGGTTCTCATTGATCAAAAACATAAAATAATAACATTTTCTCGATAGAAAAACATCACGAAGTAGCCTCTATTTTTTTTGTTTTTCGATTTATACACGCTATTATAATGACTAATATGACGAAAATTTGATAATTAGTTATACATGAGTGAGGGTTTTGTTTAGGCATATTCGGTAATTACTTTTAGTTTTGGAGTTATTACGATAAAACACTTAACACGGGCGCGCGGGTGAATTATAATATAAGGAACTTCGTTCCAAAAGTTTGCTGGCTTTTGGCGCGCCCTTAAGAACTAAATTCCGTAAGTTTTCCAAAGAAACAGAGATTTCTAACTATCCTTTTTAAACAAGACATTTCGAAAATGCTCTTTGATAATTTTTCAGACCTATATTCCTTCCTATGCGCAGGAAGTTTTATTAAAATCGGTTCATTCATTTCGTAAATTAAGGACTTGAAAGTTTGTATGAAACGGCACGGCGTAGGTAATGCTCAATGTTTGACGACCACACACGACAACCGTCACAAAATACATAAAAGAGAGATAATAATCCTTGAGTTTTAACAAAATCACTCATTTATTCGACCTTGAGCCTAATTTCTGGTTCAATAAAGCTCAATGAAAATTTCTATACAAAAGACGTAATAATACCTTAAAGTTTTAGAGTGAAACTCAGCGTTCAAAGTCATGACAACAATAAAGTTTCAAGTTTGGTTGTGTTTGAAAACGATTGTTCGAATTCTCGACGCAATACGAGCTATGGAGTAGGGGTAATTATCTTTTCCCTCCTTTCAATAAACCAGTCCTAGGATAGCTAAACTACGTAATTACAATATGTAGTTACTTACAGCCTACTTCATCAGCTCTAGAAACGTATCGAATAATTTGTCTGGAAGATAATCTCATACAAATTCGTTATACCTATGTAGGAAGAGGTAGGGGTGTAACGTTCATCTGCATTTATTTTTTTAAAGCGTTTACCTCGTGCGGTATGTTATGACATGCTTTCAAGCCAAACAGTCTACAAACTTCATTTTGAAAACTTTAACACTTTATTTATTTTTTTAACAGTAGATATCGATGATCAGTAGCAGAGCAGTAGCCTCGGAATCTGGATTAGTGCCCGGTGGATAGCAATAGGCTTGCCCCCAAGTAACATGGGCAAGGGCAGGTAGATGATGGTGATGATGAGATATCGATGATGGCCCAGTAGTTATGGCGCCTGCCTCTCATACATGAGGTTGCGGGTTCGATATCGTGCAAATACCAATGTGATTTATTCGATTCTTATGTACTTTAGAATCTTATCTTGGACATCACCAACATTGGTAAAGGGACAGGAAAGAAAGAGGAAACCAGGACTTGTAATTACAAAGTCTGAAATCACAAATCCGCCTTGAGCAAGAGTGGTTAATGATTCTAGTACCTTCTCTGTATGATTAGGGGGAGTACCCCCATCTCGTAAAACAGTATTACTTTAATATTAATTTGACTTGTACACTGTTTGATTTTCAACGCTTAGCTCAGCCGAGACTTGAAAATCAAACAACAGAAATTACAAAGTAAAATTAAAATGGTATTGTTTTTAGAGAGTGTGGTAGGCCCTCAGAGGCCTTTCCCAGCAGTGGGACAATAAAAGGCTGGTATTGGTAGGAAAGTACTTACCGTAAAGAAAGGCTATCCTTGTCGTTAGGCAGGTGTGGTCGAGATCGGCCGATGTCAGCAGCGACGTAACGTAGCTTCAGGCCGGGTAGCAGGCTCGGTTCCCGGTTGATAGCCGCCACAGCTAGCGGCATGGCGCCTAATACCGTCTGCAAAAAAATAATTCTTTACAATACTAAAAAAAAGTTTATTTAAAAACCTGGCCGCGTCGAATTTCTAACAGATTTTGATTTGCGACATTACGACGTTTTAGTGAAAATATAAATAAATCACATGGGACATACATTACACATACATTGCATGGGACTTAAACATAACTTGCGAAATGTGGGTGTAGTAATAGGTACACACCTGCTTAACCCTTCGGAAATTACATGCGTGAGATTTTGTTATTTTATAAATAAGTCGTAACTATCTTAAATCTAAGTAGTCTTGAAAGACTGAATGAAACAGAAAAAACTATGATACTTATAAAATTAAAGTACATTGAATAGTCTATATTCATAAATATTTCTCCGAAGATAAAAGATTATTTTTACAATGTAACGCAGATTTTCCTCAAGATGATGTCTCGATATTATCTGTAAGCGATAGGAGGATAACATCTAACAACAATAACGTATAAATACCCACGTTATATCATGTCAGATATTAAGTTACCGTATTAGGTATCTCATTTTAATTATTAGCATAGTGTTCTTATGATACTAATATGTAGTAGGCCGAAAATTTCTTTGTCATATTTATTTGCATTTCACAAAATTGGTTGTTGCTGCTTTATGTTCGTTTGTAGACTGGATCTAATCGCCCACACATAGCTAGCCTTTTTTTTGTTTTTGGGGTGGTAAAAATCATCAAATGAGTCCTTCCGCCCTGGGTGGAGCGGAAGGGACTGTCAGACCTTTACTGACTAAAAAACCACCCTGTTCCTTCCGTTGCGCTTCGAATTCCGTAGCCACGGTATCCTGTTAAGACGTCCTGCGACCCCGGCAGGCGTTTGGCCCTATAGGGGCCCCGTCCCTGCGCTGACAGCTCTTTGTGGCGCGCGTCAAACAGAACGCGCCGTCGACCCGGGCCTGGTCCTTGATCGGACGGCGAGCTACCCATCTTTCGCCGTCCGCAAGCCCGCGCCTACAGTTGCTTTCTTAATATAGGAGAAGAACCCTTTATATTGAGACATAATCTCACGCATTTTTCCCATGAGGGTAGGCAGAAATCACAGAACGCCACCTGCTATAATCCTTACATACTTCTTTCGCCTCATCCACGTTCATGCCGGTAACGAGTACTACGCACCCAACCTTTCTAAAGAACCTCAGAGGTATTATATTCATAAGATTTTAATAGGTATTGCGCCGCAGGGTAGACCTTTATCTCCCAAGAACCTGTAGGCGATCTCTTTGCCCGGTGTGTTTTACAAAAGTGACGCACGTCTGCGATCCAGACAACCCATTGTCTTTCCTATTCAAGACTAGCTTGCTTACTAACCTTGGCACAATGTACAAGACCGTATTAATAAAACGCTCTCGTAAAAGCTGGACCGCTAAAAGGCTACACACACAAGTGGCAACTCTTAAATGCACTCACAGTGCATAATGGACAGCTTGAGGTAAAGGCGTTTACGTGGTCTTTTTAACAAACTCGAAAGGACTTTGAAAATTGAGCATTTACTATGCATCACATAACATCACGCCTGTAATCCCCGAATAGTTAGGCAGAGGTGTACCGATTAATACACCCACATTTCGCCAGTTATGTTTAAGTCCCATGTTATAGGGGGCGAGTCTATTGCCATCAACCGAGCACAAATCCAGACTCCGAGGCTGCTACTGAGAAATTCCTAATGGATAAACTCAATAACACTTTGCCCGACCTGGGAATCGAAACCAAGACCTCATGCTCAGCAGTAGAGATTTACAACTACTATACCAACGAGGCAATCAACATTTGGTATTTAACACCTCATCAACGTTTAAAACATAGGTTTTTAAAATAAAAATGAGCTGATGATCATCAAACGCCGGAACAGATCACATCAGTTCAAACAATAAAACCGCATCAAAATCGGTCAATTCGTTTTAAAGCTACAATGTCACAGATACACAGAACAGACACGTTGAACTTACAGCACCCCTCTTTTTGCGTCAGTCGGGGGTTAAAAATGAACAAAGCATAAAGAAATGTTTTGTAAAATACTTCATGTTGTTATGCAGGTCCAAAAAATGAAACATTACTCTTTTTTTTTATATCAATATTCAAGAGACATATAAATTCAACGCTTACAAAAGGTTGGGAATCGCACTTTGAATACTAATGAACCAAACCATTTTATTTGTATGTATAAAAGCTCTATTATATGGATTTTGTAAGCTAAATCTCCACTTTTACACATATTACTTGTTATGTATACAAATAAATAAAAAATAAAATTTCTAAAGTTTATCTTGGACATCACTGGCATCGGTGAAGGAAAACATCGTGAGGAAACCTGGACTTACTGTTCCACTCAAACCATGTCAGAGGCCTTTGAGGCGGTTTAGAAACTCTGACACTAGGGTGTGTCATAAGACCTTACTGCCCACACGATAAAGAAAGAATAAAAAATTGTCTATTTGTGATGTCAAAATTACAGATTTTCACAAAAAGAAAATGTTTGAAAGGTATTACATGAGAAAACTAATTTTTATAATTTTTTGTCCGTCTATTTGTTCCGACTAATCTCTAAAATAGCTGAGCCGATTTCGACGGCATTTTTATTAGCAGAAACTTGATGTTATAAGAAGTAACTTAGAATAGTTTTATTTTAGAGCATCTATTAGATGTTTCAGTCGTTACGGGTCGTCAGAAGCCCGAAAATCTGACAACCAGTCTTACGAAGGGGTATCGTATTACCCAGATACTGGGTTGTGGAGGTCAGATAGGCAGTCGCTCCATGTAATATACTGGTATTCAGCTGCATTCGGTTAGACTGGAAGCTGACCCCGACATAATTGGGAAAGGCTAGGCAGACGATGATGATGAGATGTTACTATAATTTTTTTAAATTTTATTTTTAACTTTTATTTAAAAAAAGAAATAGGGTAATGCGCAAAAAAAAAAATACCTCGATCACGGAGTTTCACGAGAACAAGATCGCGGGCGTAAACTAGTCAAACATATAACGTTACTTTGATTGCAGATTCCTTACAATCCCATTTGGACGCGGAAGGCATTCGTTTAATTGGGTCATACGACCACAGTCGAGTTCTCGAGGGGGTTACATGTGTCCTCATTACAATTTTAATTACTTGTGTTGCCGAGTTCCTCCCTGTATTAAAAGAAGTAAGCTTCGGATAAGTAATTTAGCATGGAACATTGTAACTTCCTTGGAAAATAATGGGATATAATTGGGTAGTAGATACCAATATATTGAATTGACATCCTTTTTATGAGCTGTTAAAATATGATTTTCCTATACTTAGATTTCGTATGAAAAAAAGAAAGAAAAACTGTTTATTCACGCAAAAATGCCGCACATAACACAAAAAGAAAAATTGTACATAAAAGCAAAGTAGAAACAAGTTTATTTAAATCTAAAAAATAAAAATCAAATAAGTACAAAACTAAATAAGCGCCACTACCGCGCGAAAGGGCTTACTCTCAGCATAATGCCGTGGCAAGTGCAAGTGTATGGCAATAGCAAAAGGGTGACGTCACTTATTTGCACTTTTTCCAAGATGTTTATTTTACTACGACTGCCTCGTTGCAGCATGAGTTCTTGGGTTCGATTCCCAGGTCGGGCAAAGTGTTATTGAGTTTTTTTAGAATAGAATATATTTAATTGCTTAAAACATGGTATACAATTATTTTAAAATATGAGACCTCTCTCTCTCATCTGGAATTACTCAGTACCCTTTTGTTTCGGTGCGGGATCGATAGCCAGTACTTTCGATGTAAGTGATCGGCCACGTGTACCTAGCACCTAGTACCTGATCGGCCACGTGTACGTACGTAGCAAAATCTAATTATGTTGCGCGTGTCAGGTTTAAACAAGCTTTTGCCTAAATATTTAGTCTATCCGACTTCCTAATTTCTGCTATACTATATTATACAATTATGCCCCGTTGGTTTCGTAGTCGCAAGCGGTCTTGGATTCCATTCCCAGGTCGGACAAAGTATTATTGGATTTTTCCATTAGGAATTTCTCAGTAGCAGCCTCGAAGTCTGAATTTGTGACCGGTTAATGGCAATAGGTTCGCCCCCTATTACATGGGACTTAAACATAACAGCAGGCGAAATGTGGGTGTACTAACGAGTACACCTCTGCCTAACCCTCCGGAGATTGCAGGCGTGATGTTATGTTATGTTTATCATTGCATTTCTAGAAACATATCTAGTCTGCAGGCGGATTTGAGGTCTCAAGAAGCGACACAATGTCATACATTCATGGAAATACAACCAAGTGTCTCAGTCGTCCATTCAGCCCTGTGATGTGTTCCACTATTGTACAAAACTAGGTCAGAATTTAATTCGTAGGTAATGCAATTTCCTGCATCAGACCCACACATCCTATATTGAATTGTTAACACTTTGTGAATGGATTTCACAGTTTGTGTAAATAACGACATTGTGCCAGCTGTCCAAAGTTTTAGGGACAACTGTTTGGTTTGGTCTATAAATAGCTGTACTTGTTTTTGCTTTGTCATCTTTTTAGGCTCTTTTACAGATGAACAGTTTCTCGCCTAGAATTAAATAGGCGATTATCGAGAGTAGGTAATAATAAATAATAATAATAAATATCTTGGGACAACTCACACACGGCCATCTGATCCCAAGCTAAGCAGAGCTTGTGTTATGGTAACCAGACAACTGATATTACATACTTATATAATTTATAAATATATACATATTATAGATAAATTACACCCAGACACAGAACCAACAATTATAGGTAGATAAAAGGTTTAATCACTTGTTTTTATTTTGATTTTATGTAGCTATAATTTTACCCCCATGGGAAAAAGCCGTGAGTTTATGTTTGTATGTTTACAACTTTCTTTTTATTTTTTATTTTTATATAAACAGTTTTTGTTGAAAGCAGCACGTTAGATTACTACATTACTTCTGCTCGTGTCTTCGTCCACTAGATAAATAAGTATATCAAAACGCATTGTATAAGTAACTCGAACATAGTATATTTTTGGATTCGGTTTACAGGAACAAGTTTACAAGAGGTGCACTATAGCGGGACTCGCATGGACATTCGCACCTTTTGACAAGCGAGTAACTGCTACTTCTGTAAATGAGCCTTTATTTTATTTAAGTTACTTTACTGCATTCAAAAGTTGAATTGCGTTTAGTTTGTCTTCTCAAGGGACTTCATGGTTTAAGTTAAGCTTTGATGTAAAGTCGTGACCTGGATAGAATACTACTTTACTATTTGTACTTTACTTTATACTTAGTACACTAGTTTATTTTTGGACTGCCTCGTTGGTCTAGTGGTCGCAAAGCGCGACTGCTGAGCATGAAGTCGTGGGTTCGATTCCTAAGTCGGGCAAAGTGTTATTGGGTACACCTCTGCCTAACCCTTCGGGGATTACAGGCGTGATGAATTGTTGATCAGGTGTCGTGATTTTATTTTATTTTTATGACAACCTTCTGAAATTGACGAAGATGCATAATAATAACTGCACCTTGCATATGTTCCGTGCGGGAATAGAACCCGCGTCACACAGTGCAGCAGCCAATCACTCGGTCACTGCATCAACCGTATCTTCGCCTTCTTTAAAACTTTGAAACCGATTCAAACTTCTAGCACAAAAACAAGTCATCAATTTTATTAATTAGTCCACTACTTAACTTACGAATACTTTTAAAAGTCAAGTATCGCTCGAAGCCATTTTACTTCAGTTTTTTTTCAGAGCGATTAAAAATTTCAAAGGTTTATCTTGAAAATTCGGTGTGTGTTTGAAATTGAAGTTTTGAATTCAATTAAATTATAATTAGTTTGTAAGAAATACTTTCTCTCTAATTAGTTACAATCACACTATAAATACCTAATTACTTTATTATTTATGACAAGATTGGCTGGTTACTCGCAGGGTATAACTGAACCCAATTTTTTTTATTACATAACATCACGCCTGTAATTCCCGAAAAGACAGGCAGAGGTGTACCCATTAGTACACCTACATTTCACCAGTTATGTTTAAATCCCATGTAATAGGGGGCGAACCCATTGCCATCTGCTGCATATTGCCATTTGCTGCTACTGATTAAATCCTGATGGAAAAACCCTTAACACTTTGCCCGACCTGGGAATCGAACCCAAGACGGCATGCTTAGCAGTCGCGCTTTGCGACCACTAGACCAATGAGGCAGCATTGTCAGTCAAATATTTTTTTTAAAATACTTATAAAAATTAATTTTAACAAAATGTATTTAATTAAAACTTTATAGACACGGTTACCTAATTAGAAAAGTTTAGGTACTAGGTTTAGGTTTCTTATACAATATAAAAATTAAATTCTTTTGTATTCTAAAATAATCATAGGAATATTTTTATTTACCCAATAGAAAAATAGATAAAAAACTTATAAATATTAATATCAGCAAAGTATATCTACTGTAGAAGCTTGTAATTAGCAAATGTCCTTACTTTTTTTTCTTTTTTTACATCCTTTAACATAATTATTATAAAATTAAAATGGGAAAACTCTTAGGGCCCATAAGACTGACAACCATTAAGGCCTTGGCCCACGTCCAATAATCGGCGACCGATTTTTATTGGAGAGAAATGGAACATAATATAAATTCCAATATATACTAATGCAGATGTCCCACAAAAAGTCGGTCCTACAATAATTACTATGAAACTACTGAACTGTCTGACAGTCCGTCCTACAAAAATTCTAAACTGGGCGGAGACACATACCCTCAAGTCACATGAAAATTTAAATGTATTTATTAACAAAATAAAATGTCCAACACGTTTTTAAAATAAAATGAGACTTCGTTAGCATAACAAAATGAATATGATTTTCATTTTAAAAATCCGTGTAGGTATTCTAGCGAAATAATTTAAATATGAAGAAAAATGCTTTTAACATTTTTCCAGCTTGTATTTTGAATTATGTCTGGCGTGCAACCATTTTTCATAGTTGTAATAAAATATGACGAAACAGGAGTCTTGATAGTAATGAATGCAAGAGTGGATTTGTAGTCTGAGATCCTATAGTCGCCAGACCAATATCATTTCAGCACGGCTGAAATTTTGAAAACATATAGAGGAATATGTCGATAAGAAGGTACTTGCAGTTTTAATGCTAGGCCTTTTTTCAGGTATAAGGTCAAAAAGTACTTTACTCACTTACATACGTTCAAGTTGACAGCCGGTATTATAAGTCTGGGCCTTTTTTTTTTGGTGGTAAAAATCATCAAATGAGTCCTTCCACCCTGGGTGGGGCGGAAAGGACTGTCAGACTTTTACTGACTAAAAAACCACCCTGGTCCTTCTGTTGCCCTTTACGTTCCGGGGCCACGGTACTTATCCTGTTAAGACGTCCCTCAACCCCGGATAAGTCTGGGGCTTCCCTTCATTCTTATTGTTTCCATGTGTGTTTTACTAACATAATTTATAAGTGTTTTATGTAACTAACCCGTGGACCTCTGATGTGTAGTAAATAAATGAATTATTATTATTATTAATTATAGATGAACAAAAATATTTTTATAAATATAATTATTTATGAAAGTGACAAGAATAAGGTGGTATTATTATTTTAATTAAATAGGATGATAGATAATCTTCTCTGTTAGACAATTTTGTGCTATCAAAATCTAGGCTCTCTGATTGACCTATCCACTACAAACTCCCAATGGACGAAACTACGAGAATGTAATCAACAAAGATATATTACCCTCATTACTCTCGGGTGGGTCAACGACCTACAGACATACTTGATGTCACTACACTACTACTGGCAAAAGGCATAGATTGATGAACTATCTCAGACTTTTTGAACATTACCGCGCACTAGAAGTTTCTCTAGTGTCGTGAGTACTTTTAAAAACATATGACTATGACTGCCTCGTTGGTCTAGTGGTGGCAAAGCGCGACTGCTGAACATGAGGTCTTGGGTTCGATTCCCAGGTCGGGCAAAGTGCTATTGGGTTTTTCCATCAGGAATTTCTCGGTAGCAGCCTCGGAGTCTGGATTTGTACCCGGTTGATGGCAATAGGCTCGCCCCCTATTACATGGGACTTAAACATAACTGGCGAAATGTGGGTGTACTAATGGGTACACCTCTGCCTAACCCTTCGGGGATTACAGGCGTGATGTTATGTTATGTTATGACTATGTACTTTTAACTTTGTGTGATGAGCATAATTGTTGGTTCTGTGTCTGGGTGTAATTTATCTATAATATGTATGTATTTATAAATTATATAAGTATGTATATATATCAGTTGTCTGGTTACCATAACACAAGCTCTGCTTAGCTTGGGATCAGATGGCCGTGTGTGAGTTGTCCCAAGATATTTATTTTTTATTCTTTCTTTCTTTATCGTGTGGGCAGTAAGGTCTTACGACCCCACACACCCTAGTGTCAGAGTTTCTAAACCGCCTCAAGGGCCTCTGACATGGTTTGAATGGAACAGTAAGTCCAGGTTTCCTCACGATGTTTTTTTATTTATTTTATATAAACTCACATACACAAACAATTAGACCCGCTACCTGTAAGTCAATCATATATTTGTTCAAAAGCGGGAATAGAACCCGAGACACTCAGATATTGTATGAACATTGTCCCAAAGGACACGTCTTAATTATTATGAGAAGAAAATATTATTACCATAGCTTTGTTGTTGGAAATAAGAATTTTCTTTTGATGCCTAAATACGCGGACGGATCTCGTAAACCTACAAAATGTCTCCTTCCTTTCTTCACTCGCGTAAAAGTGATTACGATTATACTTTATCCTCGGGTTTTCCTTATTTAACATCCAAGATGGGACACAGAGAGATTTCATTACTATAACTTAACTCTACTTAACTATAACTTAACTCTAGCTCTAAACCAGCCTACTAGGCCTCATAGTAACACTTGTATTGACAACTTTGCCCATAATTTAAGTAAAGGATGGAAAGCGGAAATTATTGATCTCATGTTATCAGATCACACATCACAAATACTTAAAATACCTGTTAATAAAACGTGTCGCCTACAATTTTGGAAAACGGTAAAAAAAAGTTACACCAAAGAGAATCTTGATAAATTTAAATCATGTATACAAAACTTATCTTTCAAAGAAGTTTACGAAAGTGATGATGTTGATGTAGCCTATAAGACCTTTGTTGATACTTTTTTGTTGTTTTACAATCTCTGTTTTCCAGAGAAAATAATAACTATAAAAACAAAGAAACAGGTTAAATGGGTTTCACATGGTATTAAAACATGTAGTAAAAGACAGAGACAGCTGTTGTGGAATTACAGACTACACCCAACAAAACAAGCTAAAAAAGAATTGAAAAAATATACTACACGGTACAAAAAAATTGTTAGACTAACCCAGAAGGCACAAAATAATTACTTTATAAACAGCTCGCAAAATAAATCTCAAGCCACATGGCAAATAATCAATCGTTCCAAAACTAACTTACCTAAAGAACAGATACTGACGATAAAAACAGAGAATTTGACTTACACAAACCCGATTGACATAGCAAATGAATTTAACGACTACTTTATAGATGACATTGAGAATAATATAACAAATGACATTAAAATTAATAAAAAGTTAGATAATTTGACAATGCAATCAATGTTTATGCAACCTGTTCTAAAATCTGATATTATTTTAGCAACAAAGACACTTAAAAATACTAGTACTGTAGGTATTGACGGTATATCCACAAAAGTCATCAAATACGTAATTGAGCTTATAGCACCTGTCTTAGCACATATTATGAATATAGGTATTACCGAGGGCGTCTATCCCGCTGAATTGAAAAAAATCATAATAAAACCGCTCCATAAAAAGGAAGACAAAAAGAATATAAAAAATTACCGGCCAATAGCCAAAATTCCTGTTTTTTCCAAAATTTTTGAAAAAGTTATTTATAACTCACTATACCAATATCTTAATAAATACAATATTTTGTGCAAAGAACAAAACGGTTTCCGTAAAAATAGAACAATTAACATGGCTATTTTCGATTTTTTAAATAATGTTATGTCTGCTGTTGATAGAAAAACTCCTGTCTGCGCTATTTACACAGACATGACTAAGGCTTTTGATTATGTTGATCACAAAATCCTTTTAGACAAATTACATTGCTATGGCATCAGAGGTAACATTTTAAAATTACTGGAATCATACTTAAGTAATAGATTGCAATGTACAGAAATCACAAGAGTTTGCGCAAAAACCAAGACAGAACGAACTTATGTGTCAAAGTTCAGAAGTATAAAGTATGGAGTGCCTCAAGGTAGCGTGCTTGGGCCACCTTTATTTCTAATTTACATAAATGATTTGCCAAAAGTGACACAACAAGAAATGATTTTGTTTGCAGATGATAGCACCGCCATAGTAGAATGTAAAGACTTAAATACCTATCAATCTGACATTAATAATACCCTTACTGACATAATTAATTGGCTTAATATGAATAATTTAATAATTAACCTTAAGAAAACTAAAGTAATGCATTTTCACCAGAGAATTGAAGCTCCAAAATTTTGTGTTAATTATAATGGCACTAAAATAGAAGAAGTAAAAGTAAGTGTATTTTTAGGTATTCATATTGATAATAACCTTAATTGGAAACCTCATATAGAACAGCTTTGTAAAAAAATAAATAAATCTGCCTATGCACTTTTTCAATTGACTAGAAAAGTTAATATAGATGCGTTGCTTGTTGCCTATCATGGTCTAGTTGCCTCACTTCTAAGATACGGAATTATTTTTTGGGGTAACTCCACGGATAGGGAATTAATATTCAAGGCACAAAAAAGGTGCATTAGAGCCATGTGTGGTCTGAAAACAGACGACAGCTGTGCACCGTACTTTAAATCTTTAAATATACTTACGCTACCTTCATTATACATATTAGAAATTAGTATATTTGTCAAAACAAATCCTAACCTTTTTGAAAAAGTTACAATGGTACGAAATGTTCCAATTCGTAGTCAGTACAAAAATTCTTTGTTTAATTATAAATGTAAAACTGCATTATTAAAAAAAAGTGTCCTGGGTATGGCACCGCGCATTTATAATAAAATTCCAGACGCCATAAAAATATTGAATTTTACACAATTTAAGAAAAAAATGAAATTGTTCTTAATTGATAAATGTTATTATACTATTGACGAATACTTAAATGACGAATTTTTATAGCATTACATCTTGTCAATATACTTATAACAATTTTGATATTTTATTTATTGGGACATATTATTACTTGGACATTTTGATTATTTTGACATTATATCATTTTGACACTTTAATTATTTGACATTTTAATTGTATTGACTTTTAATTGTATTGACTTTTAATTGTATTGACTTTTAATTGTATTGACTTTTAATTGTATTGACTTTTAATTGTATTGACTTTTAATAGTATTGACATTTAATTTATTTAAAATTTGAATAGCTTTGCAAATTATTTGTACTTATTCATAATTAGAGTAATATTTAATTGTTTAATTTATTTTCAATGTACCTAATACTTACCATAAATTATGCATGTTTTTTTAATGAAAATTCTAAAATTTAATTCTCAGCAACAATAGCACCCCATATTTGTACGCCTCCAGGCATAACATAGCGCTCTGTTCATTAAAAATAGATCTGAATTGTTTTTTACCTATGTTAACAAATAAATAAATTATTATTATTATTATTATTATTATTATTATTATCATTTTGACAATAAAATCCCACCAAAAACATTTTGTAAAAAACTAGCCAAGTCTCGATGGAGCTGCTTGTTTATCTCTAAAAAGTAATGAAATCTAAACAAAGTCGTGCCAAGTCTAAGGTTCCTTACTGCGATTTCTTTATTATTATAGTTAATGTTGTGTGACTTGGCCGTTGAACATTCTTTATACGTTAGTGTGTACAAGTCAATTTTGTTTAAGTACACGTAATTTTATATCTGTTGTAACTACCTATGTTTATTAAGCGAGATAATAGCCCATACTGGTATTGGTAGTTGGACGCTAGTGTCTCATTTTAGGCTGTTGTTGATTGTGCAATACATGCATTCAGCATTGACAATGCTGACTTCTGCTCTTTTCTTTTTGGAGCGTCAAATTGACCATCGATCCAACATAAAATAGACGTGCAGACGGACTTCTATCAATGATTCAATTGAATCAACGTTTTCCAAGTGGCAATTTTCCATCGTCAATGGGTAGCGGTTCTGGCGACAGATTGGTGCAATGGTGTCATGGAGCACCTGGTTTTGTACCCTTCAACGGCCAAGTCACACAACATTAACTATAATAATAAAGAAATCGCAGTAATTAACCTTAGACTTGGCACGACTTTGTTTAGATTTCATTACTTTTTAGAGATAAACAAGCAGCTCCATCGAGACTTGGCTAGTTTTTTACAAAATGTTTTTGGTGGGATTTCACATCTTTTTGTAGAAACGTGGGCATATTGATTTATTTTATTAGATTTTCTTATTTGACACAGATTTTTTTTTTGTTATTTTTATTGTTTTTTTTTGTTTTTTTTTTTAATGAAGCGGCCCACCAAGTTGAATATTTTTTGTAAAGGCGGTATGTCGCGATCTCTAATAGTTTGGTTGGGCTCTTGTGTTTTCTAATCAGGGTCACCAGGTACTCCAGATCTTCGATTGTCCTAGTTTTTATAGTTTTCCCTTTATGTTGCCATTAAACCCTAACTCTGTACCAAATTTCAGCTCTCTGAGTTTATGGGAAGTACTAGTTCTATTTTGATGATTATGAGTGAGTGAGTGAGTGAGTGAGTGTCATAAATGCGAAACTTTGCTTTCGCTTAACTTCGGAACTAAATGACCTACAGACTTGAAATTTTGGATTTTAAGTATATGATTACAGGTTACTAGATGACGAAAATTTCTGCGTTCTGGTCTAATCCAGAAGTTCTCAAATAGGGGCCTGAAAATGCGGCGAAATGGTTCCAGTAAAGGATGGTACGGCAGTGTTTGCTTCGCGCTCGACTTTGGCGGGGGCACTTCCGTGCCCCCCGATTGACCCAAGGCGCCGACGTTTCATCTAATTATTCGGCAAAACGATTTGCTTTTAGTAGTATTATCGAAACATAGAGTTAAAGTTAATAATAATAATAACACATAACATAATTTCACGCCTGTAATCCCTGAAGGGTTAGGCAGAGGTTCATTAGTACACTCAAATTTCTCTCAATGTTAAGTCTCATGTAATAGGGGGCGAGCCTATTGCCATCAACTAGGCACAAATCCAGACCCCGAATAATAATATCCCAGCCTTTTATTGCCCCACTGCAGAGCATACGCAAAGGTACAAGCATTAATCACCGCGCTTGCTCAATTTGAAACCATCTTGATACTTCATTGACCTAATTAAATTACACTTTTAATATCACCAAAGATCCTCGTAAACACTTCAAGAGAAACTTAATTAAATTGAAAATATAAACGGTTATGTTAAGAGGCCAGAGTATCTCGATTTTCTTAGATCTTATTACATTGACTTCTTTTAAGTTTATTTAACAAGAGTCTTCTAAATATAGAACATTTTATTGAATCATTTCTTTGGTCTTAGGTATATTTAATCAGCTTCTGCAAGCGACTGTGTCCACACTTTGTTACTGCTAACGTAGCGTGATGTTAAATAGCCTATACCTACTATTAATTATGAATTCTAGATTATTTAAACAAACAAACAAAAAGAAATCTTCAGATTTATTATATTAGGTAAGTATAATACCTAATCTTTTGACTACCTGGTTGTGTATAGTGGTCACTATAGTGTATAGTGGTCACAAAGCGCGACTGCTGAGCATGAGGTTTTGGGTTTGATTCCCAGGAACCCTACGAAAGCAAGTTTTAAAAATTCACTCGTCACTCTGCCTAGTGCCTGCCCTCTTAGGAACCGTCCGTCGACGACATACGTCAAGCCATTATACCCAATGTCGGTCGCTCAATTCCTTACGGAAAAACTGTCAATCACGACGGATTCCGTTAAATCATTCTGATTAATAACTGACAAATAACTGGCTGATTGATAACTGACATAGGACTTTCTATCGAGGTAGCTGAATCTTTGACAACATTTCCAAGAGTGGGCGATAACTCCCCCTTGTGGGCGCTGCAGGCCTAAAGGGGGGCAGTAAGAAACCCAGAAAAAAAATCGGGGCTTTGTGTAGAGGCATGGGTAGCGATTTGTACTTTCATCTAGGTACTAGGTAACTTTTAAGTAGGTGAAAAATGGGGGCGCCAGAAAATAATTTATTCTCAAAGTGGGCAGTAGACAAAAGTTTGGGAGCCCCTAATCTAGGACATTGAACTACTTGTCCACACACGTTTTATTAGCCGTACGGCGCGTTTGCCGTGCGGCTAAATAAAACGTACAAGCGTGTACATGTCACGGCAAAGCTACCGGTCTAGACAACGGCCAGGTGCCGCTCAGTACCTACATTTTTTCTAAGTAATCCGTCACGAATTGCATACGTCCGGCGCCGTCGACACACCCCGATAGACTGCCATACAATACTGGTGAAAATCACGCCGTGCGTAGACGCGGCGCGCCGAGGGGCAGTACGGCGCACATGGCCGCGGCGCCGCGCGCCGTGCCGTGGCGCTTTCATAGTGATCCATACTGACGACCGTGCCTACACGCGGTGAATTAACCGTAGATTTTCACGGCGATAAACCGTGTCGTGGACAAGAGGCCTTAAGGTTTTATTCGAGACTAGCTTCTGCCCGCGACTTCGTCCGCGTCAAAATTGATATTTATTATACTACGGAAAACGTTAATTTTCCGGGATAAAAAGTCTATGTGCTGTTCCAGACTATCACCGTGTCCGTGGAGTTTCCTGCTCGTCCTTCTCCATAGAGGCCTACCTCCGTTTTGTAACGAGCAACTAGCTTCAACTTTCTGGGGCCCTCAAGCACAGGGGGCCCTCGAATCCTTACCAGAAAATCTCGATCGAACGGAACTTTAAAAAAAAAACCCATTTTAAAAAAAAATATGACAGGTTGCAACTCGACTTCAACTCCGTTGAGAGAAAATCGACACACACAGTTAAAAAATTGCAGTAGGGCCCCATTTTTTTATTTGCCCCAGGGCCCTTGGTTACCTAGCTACGCCACTGCTGAACAACTGCCTATAGGCCAAATAAATATTTGTTACGTGCGAAAATCGAACGCAGCACAGCAGCGAATCGCTCGGCCACTGCGCCAACCGTATCGTCGTTGTGTGTGACTTGAATAATGGGAGTTAATAGACTTCCATTATTCAAGACACATAAAGGAAGTGCGGATGTAAGTGAAAATTCCGGGATGGAGGTGAGACGGATGTGACCTTGTGTCCTTTTGAAAGGTCAAGTGTGTGTAGTTACTGCGTAGATTCGTGGTGGAACAAATAAGTAGCAGCTGTTACTGTGATAGTCACGATTTCATAAGATAAGTTAGAAAGTTATGAATCATTGCTGTTTATTTCTGGTGTACCAACTTCGTAATGTGTGTAAGAAAAGTTTTACTGCCTCGTTGATCTAGTAGTCGCAAAGCGCGACAGCTGAGCATGAGGTCTTGTGTTCGATTCCCAGGTCGGGCAAAGTGTTATTGGGTTTTATCATCAGGAATTTCTAAGTAGCAGCCTCGGAGTCTGCATTTGGGCCCGGTTAGTGGGAATAGGCTCGCTTCCTATTACATGGGACTTAAACATAATTGGCGAAATGTGGGTGTACTAATAGGTAGGCTTTGCCTTACAATTTGGAGGTTACAGACGTGATATTATGTATGAGTTTGATTACATTGCGCAGTCTGTTATATGCATTTAAATTTTTTGCCTTGCCGCGATCAACTGGAATAATAGCCTCCCCTGACCATCCCTAGCCATCCCTGTTCTATTAGCATAACCATGTAAACAAAAACCAGAGTTAGGACTCACAATGCTACTGGGTTTTCTACTGTCATCTAGACTTTCTGACTTTAACGATGCAGTAAAAATAATGGTACGTTGACGTATAAATTGTAACGGAAGATAAGTATTTTATGAAGGTGCTTCCAAACGGGAAATGCTTTTGTTTTTTTCATGTTATAGAACGGTAAACAAGCCGACGCGACGGCCCGTCTCAGTAAGGTGGTCACCGCTGTTGGACTACCAGAGGAATTATAGATGCGTTTAATTGCCATCTTAAAAAGCCCAGCCCAGCCCAGCCTTTTCATATTTCTTTATGTATTTATTTGATTTTTTATTTCTTTTCTTTTTTTTATGTTATGTGCGTCATTTTCTCGGGAATAAACAGTACTTTCTTTTATTTCTTTTTTTCAAAAACAAAGTCGATGTATCATGTGCCTGTAATAGCTGCTGGTGTTGTTTTGCGGCAGAGAATGGTGGTACCTAGTACTTCCCTGGACAAGCTTCTTCACAAAGAAAAATTTGACCCTTGTAGGGACACCGAAAAATATGGCGCATAGAATCTATTATTTATATAAAAGACAACCTTTACTGACTGACTGATCTATCAACACACAACTCTAACTGAACGGATTGCACATAGGCACGCAGATAGTTGCTATAGCCTCGGCGGTTTTCTAAAGGTTTTGACCGTAGATTCGAGCTTTCAAAAGTTGCAGTGGATGGGAATATTGAGGCGGGTTTGTCCAAAAAAAAAAAGCCACACATTGTGGGGAAAGTATGGCCCGTCTAGCACACCCATAAATGATATAAAACCGGCAGAAACATCAAACGAAGTTAAAGAAAAAAAGTCCTTTACTGACCCTAAAAAGTAAATTATAATAAACATGTTACGATGTCTGGCTACGACCAAAGAGGATACAATTTACAGATAACTTTTTGCGACCTTCATTCCAACTCCATAACAAAAAGGAAATTATAACGTAAAATTAAAGCAAAACCTAATTACACTGAATTTAAATTACAACGGAATTTAATTATAAACTAAAAGTAAGGTATTAAAAGAAGCTACTTAAATATTTCTTTTTCTTTTTCCGAAACTAGGCTTAAGTCTCCCTCAGGATTTCAACATCTCTCTCACTCTCTTTTTACAAGCTTTTTTTTAGCTTGCACTGTTCGTATGTATGTATGTGACAATACAATGTCCAATACTCAATATTGTAATAATTTCAATATGGCTGCCGCTCCAAGATGGCGGATTACATAATTTTTATCAATCCCCTTAATATGGGTATCAAATGAAAGGGCTTGAAGAGTAGAACACTATAAAGTTAATAAAACAACACTAAATTCAACATGACCGCCGCTCTAAGATGGCAGATTACATTTTTTTTAACCCTCTTATGGGTATCAAATAATATCCGGAAGATCTTAACCTTTATAGGCCTGGCTGTCATACCAGTATGACAGGATTTCAGGATTTCAACATCTCTCTCACTCTCTTTTTTTCTCTCTTAAGAGCGTTGACGTCATACGGCATTTCATACAAACTTTCTAGTCTTTATTTTTCGAAATGAGTGAATCGGTTTTAATGACTTGAAGTCCTTCGCATAAGTAGGATACATAGTCTAAAAAGTTAATGCTGTTTGACTGCTTACTTCTTTTAAACCACGCAATAGATTTTGATACGGTTTTCACTTTCATTTAGACAATTTCTTTTTCTCACTAGGTATCATTAAAAAAACTAAACACTCACCTGACTTCGTCCATAAGCTCCAAGAAATCCAACAGTAATAGTCTTATCGTTGGTCCAATTTCCGTTTACATTCGGACACACTTTGGCACCTCCACAATCACTATTCACCACATCAAACAGATTCACTCCTTCCGTCTCCATACCATCGACTGACAGTTTCCCTTCAATCAAATTTAACGTCAAACTGGAATGAATATTGTTCAAGTATATAGAATTGAGTACATTAGTTGGCATAAACTCTGCATCATCAATATTCGTTGTGTTAATCACTTCGCATTTTTTATGATTTGTTGGTTTACTTTCTTCTTCATTTGTTATGTTATAAACATCGTACAGATCTGTTTTGTTATATTCGATATAGTCATCTAAGTCTGTATTGTTAATTTCTGCATCTTGCTTGTTTTCGTCTTCACTGGATAACCCAATAGCTATTAGTATGAGGAAGATGACAGTTGTAATGTGCGCCATTTTAATTTTTTCTGTTCAGGTTGGGTCCATCATTGGAGTGGTTTCTGTGAAAGAGAATAATTTATTTAGAAATATGTCTTACGAACATGTAGATAAAGCTTCAATTGAAAGTGACAGCACAGAAGGCGCAGTAAGCTGTAGGCCAATTCTACTAGTGGCAATCTTATGTCAACAATAATTCATGTCAGAACAGATTGATTGATTGATTTTTTTTTTTAACACTGTCACATATTAATTTCTCATGTACCGAGGGTGCGTCTACAAACATTTTAGTATCACCCGGAACAACAACCTGAAGACGATACAAATATTTATTCCATGCAGGAATCGAACTCGCTAGGCGCTCCACAACAGACAATCTCTCAGCCATCACCTTGCTGTCAATTAAACAAAGCCTCCATTAAATGCTTACCCACTCTATTATACACTTGAAGACTGTTACTATTGTCTTTCTGGATTAGGGATAAGGTCTATTATAATTCCCCAGTTTCAATTAAATTCAATTAATTCAACCTGTCTATTTTCAGTTAAGTTTATTTTGTCTAACCTTTGAATGGAATTTCATAAATCATACTTCGACAACGAACATCGGGACGAATAAAGGGTAAACCTCATCTCTGATTATATATTCTCAGAATTATATTATTATAATTTATTCTATAAGTTATAAAAGTATTGATATGTTTGACAAAAACTAAATTTTGACTTACTCAAGCGAAAGATGAGTCTTTTGAGATATTACATCTATATTATATATTAATCTATACTAATATTATAAATGCGAAAGTTTGTCTGTCTGTCTGTCTGTTACGTCTTCACGCTTAAACCGCTGAATCAATTTTGATGAAATTTGGCATGGAGATATTTTAAGATCCGAGGAAGGACATAGGATAGTTTTTATCCCGGAAATCACCCTCTAAGGCGGTGAAAAGGGGGGTGGAAGTTTGTATGCAAGTACGATATAAACAAGTTCCACGCGGACGTAGTCGCGGGCAAAAGGTAGTATATAATACTACTACTACTATTTTTATTTATATTTACCATCTTTGTACAGACGCCAGCAGATCAACCTATCCGAATCTGTAAAATTTTACCAATCGAATATTAACCTTCCAGTATTGTGATAAGGTTGAAAATCTATTAAAGAAATTTGACAGATTGAGGTAGGTTGATGTGCTGGCGTCTGTACATACCACATTTAACGCAAATAAATAATTTAGACTTTGACTTTGACTTTGAATAAAGCTGAAGAGTTTTTGTTTGTTTGTTTAAACGTGCTAATCTCTAGTCACATCCAGAAAAATTAGGGAAAATCTTTTTGTATTTGATAGCCAAATTCATGAGAAAAAGCATATGCACATCACACGCTGCAACACATCTCATATAAATGCTACAAATCACAGAAATCAGACTTCACTTAACTCAGTGATGGTGAAAAAAAACCACGCGGTCGAAGTCAGAAGTCAGAAGCTAGTCTATACTTTAATATTATAAAGAAGTAATGTTTGTGAGGTTGTAGGGGGTAATCTCTGGATCTACTGAACCAATTTTGAGAATTCTTTCGCAAATTGCAAGCTACGTTATCACTGAGTGCTATAGACTATATTTTTAATCCCCGACGCAAAAACGAAAGGGTGTTATAAGTTTGACGTGTCTGTCTGTGGCATCGTAGCTCCGGAACGGATGACCCGATTTTGATTTTTTTTTTGTTTGAAAGGTGAATTAGCCATGAGTGGTTTTTAGGCTATGTTTGACAAAAATCGGGCCAAGAAAGCCCATATTGGGGAATTACTAAATTTTTAATTTAATTTTAGACTATCAAAACATTTGGAATCTGTAAGAAAAATCACATAAACGAAGTCGCGGGGAGAGTGCTATATATTTATAATATTTGTGTAAATATTTCAGTCACATTAATATTTGAGATGTAGGTATGTCTAACATTATTTGTAAGAATATTTATGTGTAAAACAAATAATTATCAAGTTATATTTGTTTGATAGGATTCTTAGAAGACACGTGTCGGTGACGTTAACACGAATATAAGGGCTTAGATTTAATTAAGTGTCCTTTGAGATAATGGTGCCGATTCCCTTGTTCACAAACTAAAATATAATGAGAGAATTGGCATCTCTTACTGACATAACGCGAAAGACAAGGACGGTGAGATCTTAAAACTAAGTTAAAGATGTCAAATTAGTTTTGTCTTGAACTTTTCTGTGTTTTGAAAAACACACAGAAGGCATTGATTAATTAATGAGTTCTGACATGACTTTATGTTTACCCACGATACAGGAGAAATTCCTAGTATCGTACAAGGTTTTTTTAAAAAGGCGCTCCCTCACCGGGAGCGTTCGCGTGTAATGTAACATTATAGATTCGACTTTGAGCATTACATTACAATACTACCTCCCTGACCGACGAGCGTTTGTGTGTAATGTAACATTATAGATTCGACTTTGAGCATTACATTACAATACTACCTCCCTGACTGACGAGCATTCGCGTGTAATGTAACATTTAGTATAGATTTGAATTAGGAAAGCGCATTGATGTTACAAGTTGTATCAAAATATTACACATTTTATCATTACAAGGTGCGCATTGTAATGCTCGGTTCTCCTCCTTCACTGATGTAACGTCGTTTTGTATCATTACAAAGCGCGCGCTGTAATGCTCAGTTCTCCTCCCTCACTGATGTAATGCTCGACTCTGTAACGTTACATTACACGCGAATGCTCCCGGTGAGGGAACCCCTTAAAATAAGTAATAAATAAATAAATTATACTACACAATATACCTGTGACTAAAGGAGACTAAAATGCCCGAATCGACCTTGATTCACAATTTCAATAACTTTACTACAAAACAAGATTGTTTTAGCTAGACTTCGAAATATTTACGAAATACATAGGTGATTTGGTTCGTTTCGTTATTATTTTTAGATCGAGATTGTAATACAATACTCGCTGACTACACTACCAATATTTCAAGGGTAAAAGTACTTACTCGTAAAATAAAAATAAAATATCAACAACTTTTATTATGAACATCACAAAAAGAAATCTGCTGTTTCATTTTTTTTTTTGTATATTTTTGTAGGGAACAGCTGATTTTTTTTTGTAGTTTATTTTGTTTATATTTATAGGTATATTCACCTCGTGGATTAAAAGTAATGTTTGTATAGCGTACGTATCTACTAAAGGGGGTTCAAAATACACAGTGCCTCCCTTTGAATAATCAGTCAATCAATCTGCCTAGCCTTTTCCCAACTATATCAGGGCCTGCTTTCGACTTACCGTATGCATCTGAATACCAGTATTTTACATGGAGCGACTGCTTATCTGTGCCAGTACCAGTTACTGGGTAATACGACACCCCTTGGTAAAACTGGTAGTCAGGCTATATTTTAATTAGAAATCTCTTTTAGTTAAGTAATCACTCTCTGTACTGTCACCCCTTGGTAAAACTGGTAGTCAGGCTATATTTTAATAAGAAACTCTCTTTTAGTTAATCACTCTCTGTACTGTCGTTATAAGCCAGTAGCGTATCCGGTGGGGAGGGGGCTAAAGGGCTCAGTGAAAAATATGTGCTTTTTCAGTATTTACTTTGCTACAAACCTACCCTCAGCGGGATTTAGCCCTTTCCAAACGACAATCTTGGATCCGACACTGGTAACTCCTAATCAAAATACAACTCATAAAGCATTGTCTTGAGGTTATTCTCTGCATAGTAAAAACCACTTACGGGCAAAATATTTTAGGTAGGTATCCCTCCCCTAAAGATAGCCACAATTACTGGTCCTGCGCTGCCCCCATCCAGCGGTTTTCCACAACCTTTACCAGATCGTCAGCCTACCTCGTGGGCCTTCCACACTACTCGAGTGGCGACGACGTACCGCGTGGTACAAGGAAAAATCTTCCTTTACCTAACAAGTTTTAAGTCCTCGTTATTTCTCTACTTCAAAGACAGATTGCTTCTTTATTTATTCGGAGACAGTACTTTTCCAATGAGTGTTTTTCTTAGGAACGTGCCTTAGACCTTGTCACAAGTCTATTTACAAGACCCTGTATTGACAAGTAAATAATAAAGAAACTTTAAGAAGCTCTGATAAACATAACGGATGTAAAATGACACTTAACAAGAAGAAATTTACATATTATTACATGTTTTTTTTTGTTCTTGATCTTAACTGGAAACCTTCCGGGTTACGTAAATATTGAAGGTCGAAAGTTTCAATTTTTTTTACGTTCTCTTTCCAAAACTAGTTGTAACATCACATCATCACGCCTGTAATCCCCTAAGGGTTAGGCAGAGGTGTACCCAATAGTACACCCACATTTCGCCAGTTAAGTTTAAGTCCCATGTAATAGGGGGCGAGCCTATTGCCATCAACCGGGCACAAATTCAGGCTCCGAGGCTACTACTGAGAAATACCTGTTGGAAAAGCCCAACAACACTTTTCCCGGCCTGGGAATGGGAACCAAGACTTCATGCTCAGCAGTCGCGCTTCGCGACCACTAGACCAACGAGGCAATAAAATAATAATTCAATAAAATGTGTAAATGTTATAACTAAACTTTAAATATCCCCCACGATCAATGTACTGGTGTATCCACCTAAGAACGCAATATTTTACATTACTGGCAACTAGATTCAATATTATAATTTTTCTTTTAAATGACGTTCAAAAGTGCCTTTTAATGGTCTAATTGAAATAAATGATTTGATTTTGACTTTGTAACGCGCGTACCGTAAACAGTGATTTATCACACAAAACAGTTACAGTCGTTTCCTAGCAATCATTTATGTTCAATGTTCCTCAGTTTGATAGACATACGCGTAGTTAACGGGGATGTGTTGTTTCGTTTTACAACCTGATACAAACATACCTAAGTAGGTATATACGTACATAGATATTGAAATTGTTCTCATTACATCAGTGTACGCCCCCGACGAATGGAGACGCTCGTGAAAATCTTATCACACGCAATATTTTTGTTTACCTATTATTTTTTACGACGTTCTGCGAATTAGACGCTCCATTGAACATGGTCCAATTGTCGTTTGTATTCATGTTAGACTGGCGCCATTTACGTAGTTACCTAAATTGTGTAGTTGAGTACTATCTAATTTAATATGTTATTTATTTCAATCAAAACTAGACATTAAAATTATTATAAATTAATGTACTGTTTTGATCGAAATAAATAAGGTATTTAAACACAAAACTCATTAATAATTAAATTACAAAGTACCTAAGTAAGTATGTAGAAATTATGAAAAAGATAGGAGGAAGCTTCTATAAGCTTCCTCAAAAATCCGCTTCCATCAAAAATTTGTCCGCATCGCTGTCAATGGGGCATATGCCCAAAAGGTTGTCTGGACTCTCGGCCCAAGAAAAAGCCTACCCTCATGGTCATTTATGGCAATACTTTAAATAACGTTACGATACAAAACTAAAATAATTCTAATTTTGACAACAAAAATGATTGGTGGAATCTGTGCATCTGTGCATGGGTATAGTTAAAATTAATTAAAACATTTATTACAAGTGGCTTTGTAGAGGAATTTGTATTGTCTAAATGTTATTAGATATTTTTTATGCTACCTCATTTATAACTAATTAGTGTAGCTAAGATTTTTTTTTAAATATTTCTGTTGAACCTATAAACAGGCTAAGGAAAAAGTGACCTGCAGTTTGGCAGCTTAAACTTCCCTCTTCCTCTTCCCTATTTTAGGCTGACCCACGGGATTCCGGGAGGCCTTAGCACGAATTCTAATTCGATCTACTTACCATTATATATTGCAGAGGCTAAGCATTGCCATCCAAAGTGGCAAAGCCGCCAGTCTTTTGGGCACTTCTTGAATTTTTTGATGCCATTTGGTTTTAGCTTCTTTTTTTATAAAAAACTAGCGACCCGCCCCGGCTTCGCACGGGTGCATGTACTATACTTATAAACCTTCCTCTTGAATCACTCTATCTATTAAAAAAAACCGCATCAAAATCCGTTGCGTAGTTTTAAAGATTTAAGCATATATGTATAGGGACAGACAGACAGACAGACAGGGAAAGCGACTTTGTTTTATACTATGTAGTGATGCCGAAATACAGGTTCTCCCTAGTTCGGCTCCAGATGCTAAAACTTTTTGTGTACTTTTGTTTTATCAAAGCACTGTTTATTTTTAACTAAAACTGTTTTTATGAAATAAAGATTATTATTATTAAATATTTGTTTGTTATAGGTTTTCTTATTTATTAAGTCTATTAATATTTTACGAATTGGCAATACCAGTTCCGCATGTATTTATATTTAAATTGAAGGCTTTACACGTCAATGGTTCATGATGCCTGTCGCTAAAATTAAACTATGTTCCGCTCGATCTGTTATGAGTTTAAGGAATATTGAATATAAAATGTTACGCTCGCTTGGAATCGACTTCCAAATAAGAAAAGCGTGTCAATCGCGTTTCTATTTCTAAAATGGACTTGAAGCAAATCGTTTTAAGTTTGCGCGCTCGTGCTAGGCTTACAAAAGAATTGAAAGGACCTTCATGTTCTCTTTGAACTCTTTACACTGAAAAATCCAGGTCAATATTTTTCAAACTCCAATAATAACCAATCGATTCAAACATATAAAAGCAAATAGCAAAGTGTTATTCGGTTTTTCCATCAGAAATTTCTCAGTAGCAGCTGTGGTCGGTGCCTCGTATGCGGCTTAGATTAGAATGCAAACGTTTCTAAAAATTACTAGAACTGCCCTCTAATCACTTTCAATCACAGCATCCAAAACAAAGAAACAAAGCTAATAGAAACGCCATTAAATAATCTATATCGTATCAATAACAAGTACGTAAACGGAAATATTTGAATATGTGAGAAGTAGGTACCTACTTACATAATCAATAACAATCTTGAAACGTATCCATCTTATATTGTTCCGAGTTTGATAAACAGTACAAGTTTATACGCTAAAGTTGCTATTCCCGTTTGTATATTAAACTTGAATAATCGATTATTGATGTGAAATTAAAGTCTGTCTGAGGAATCGAATCCATAATGAGGTTATCCGATATAGAATGTGTATACAAAGAGGTTAAAAAATATGAAGTGACAAGGATCTTAACATTCAACTCAATAATCTCTCAATAATTCAACTGTTTTTGTCAACCAAATTCAATATGCTAAATGTGTTCATTACCTACTATCCAGCAATATTAGTTCAATATATATCCAACACTTAATGCTAAGAATAGATTTAAAATTAATACATAAATTCTCTTTTGAAAAGCTTACTTTGAAAAATTAAATTAAAATTAAAAGAACCCCGACACTTCTAGTCAAGCCCTTTCATTTGATACCCATATTGTAGGAGTTATGAAAAAATAGTAATCCACCATTTTGTGGCGGCGGCCATCTTGGACCTATCTCATTAAACATAGCTTAGAACACTACCGACTAATTCACCTTTCAAACAAAAAAAAAAACAAAATCAAAACAGGTTCATCCGTTCGGGAACTACGATGCCACAGACAGACACACACACAAACACATCAAACTTATAACACCCCGTCAATTTTGCGTAGGTTGTTAAAAATGCAAGTAAATTAAGGTTAATTATAAAGGTTTATTATTATTATTATTTTTAAATTAAAAATCACACTAAAAATTACGTAAGTAGGAATGACTTACATAATTATAAAGAAACGAAAAGGAACAGTACAATCAAAATGTAATAAGATAAGTGTTTGAGGATACCGAAATATTTTAATCCAAAGCTTTTCTTGTTTAAGTTAATTAAATTTGCTGTGAAGTTCAACGTTTCCTGGAGAGTCACGTCTAAATATTTTTCTTCGACAACAAACACGGTTGGCAACAAAAATACTTGAACAAAGTTTCATCTCTAGATATTTTTATAAAACGTTCGCAAATACTAGGAATTTTTCCTGTTATACTGGTGCCTTAAAATAATATCAATCTCGCAAACATTTAGATTGGAAAAACGAAAGTTGTGTCGTTTACTAACAGAACAGTTTTGTCATCATTGTTTTCATGATTGATATTCCGAATATAAGGACAGACTCGACGTGTCCCGATTTGCGCAGGACGTCCAGATTTTCAGGGGCCAGATGACAAAAATCGGTGTCCCGATCCTGGGTGAATACGGACACCAAATGACCCGATTGTGTACTTTAATGATGTACTGATGTACTTTAATCGATAATTTTGTCAGGAAAACGAATAGATCTGTGACGTCCTCCGCCCACGTCAGACAATCGATGACCGATTTTTTGTTCGAGAGAAATGGAACGTATGATGGCAATAGTGCAACTCGCACGTCCTACAAAAAGTCGGTCCTACAAAAGAATGAATAGAATATATGATATACGTGAGAAAATGTGTTTGTTTTCTCACCAAACTTGCTGATTAAAAAAATATATACTTAATTTCATTTAAAATCCCGATTATTTTAACCTTCCCTTTCGTTTGACACACTATACTTTGCAATACTAGTCTTGACTCAAGTCTGCGTACAGCCTTAAATGTATTTTCCAAAGTTTACGAGCGAACGTTATCAAATAATTGAACAGTCTCCAGAAAATTGGGCGATACCAATAGTTTGACCCCTATGTCCCTCTTAGGACCGATTTCATCAAACAAGTATAACTTTTACTCAAGAGTATACTGCCGTTTACTCTAGAGTAAGAAAAGCTATTTATTCACGTAACAGTGACGCAGATGCATATATTATTGTTGTTTAGAAAATCCCAATACAAAAACATAACATCAAGCCTGTAATCCCCGAAGGGTTAGGCAGAGGTGTAACACCATTAGTACACACACATTTCGCCAGTTATGTTTAAGTCCCATGTAATAGGGGGCGAGCCTATTGCCAATACCAAAACAAGTTAAATCTAAAAAAAATTGAATAAATATTTTCCTAGACGGAAATATGCGCCACTACCGCGCGAAACGGTTGACGCTCAGCATAATGCCGTAAACCGAACACGAAGGCATGAAACTACGGCGCTGATTTTCAACGTTTTTGTTATGTGCCAAGTAATTCCATGCAGACGTTTAAGCGTGAAATAATAATAAACACCCATTCATCCTGGCTTCGTTCACGTAGTTTTTTTCACCCGCGTTATGTTACGTCTATGGCTACTGCTCCGCTCCCGTAAGACGTAGCGTAATGTTATATAGCCTATACTATTCCTTAAGAATTTTAAAAGAGTACGTATGGAGTTTCTTGCCCATTCTTCTCCATACAAAACTACCTTTTGGAAGGGGCAACTAGATTCAATTCCTTTTTCTTTTGTATTTGACGTTCAAAAGTTCCTTGTAATGGCCTAATTGAAATAAATGATTTGACTTTGACTTTGAATCTAGCTATCATATACGAATAGAAATTTTCCAATCCGACTAGGGATTAGAACCCTTTATAGGGCAGAAGCGAAATTAGTACTTATGGCGTCTGTAACCACCCGACAAGGTTGACAATAAGGTTCATATTTCTCTTATACTTGCATTGGTAGTCGACCTTACTGCATAAATGAGTTGTCTAGTCTACTAGTCAATATCACATTTTATTCCAGTCCATGTGTAAACCAATCCCGACACAAAAAATTCAAAATCAACAAAAAAAATTCTGCCCTATAAGGGGTTAAACAAACAAAAAACAACTCCAGCTTTTTTATACATATAGATGGATTATAAATATGTACAGTCCATAAAAGAGATAGGTATTCAGGGTCGTCAGATATAGTTGAAGTACCGATGGATGTCTTTGATTGAAACTTATTTATGAACTATTTATTATCTACTTTTTAAATTAAATTACATTTGAAAACATCCATCGGTTTCTAAGAAAACTTCAACTATATCTGACGACCCTGCATACCTATCTCTTTTGTTGAATGTACCTTACGTAGGTACCAATTCAATAAGGAATATCGAATACTCAGAATTACTTATTTGTATTTGTTTTCGTTCATACAGGATGATGTAATACATTATTTTGTATGTCATAGAATATTCAGTTATGCAAGGAACGGAATCCTAAGTAAGATATGTATGTTTTGAATCCTGGTCTGGGGCGCCAGAAGCTTCAAATACGCATGTACTTTCACGAGTAGGTACTTCAGAGAGTCTGGTTGGTTTAGCCATATCGAACCCAGAGACGTATCTAGGGTGGTGCAAGTAGCGCACGAGCCCCGGGCGCCCATTGAAGGGGGGCGCAAAAACCATTTCATACACAACACGCATGTTACCCCCGCCACCCACATTTTGCCAGTTATGTTGAAGTCCCATGTAATAGGGGGCGAGCCTGTTGCCATCAACCGGGCACAAATCCAGACTCCGAGGCTGCTACTGAGAAATTCCCGATGGAAAAACCCAATAACACTTTGGCCGACCTGGGAATCGAACCCAAGACCTCATGCTCAGCAGTCGCGCTTTGCGACCACTAGACCAACGAGGCAGTAACAAGTGAATATTAACAAGTCTCAATATGTGGCTAGGGTATTCCTGCGTGTGTTCAAACTTTAAATACACATTCTACACTTAGCCATCCCGTCAACCAATGTTCAAAGTTTTGAAACTACACCCACATACCTAATAGAAACATTCCCCCGTCGCATTACAGAACAAGTAGGTACTAATTTTGTCCACACTTAAACTTTCTAGCCAGTTTTTGTATTTCGAACTTTATTTCGTCTCTTCTTAAGTTTTTAACCGACTTCAAAAAAAGGAGGAGGTTCTCAATTCGGCCGGCATTTTAATTTTTTTTCTTATGTATGTACACCGATTACTCCGAGGTTTCTAGTGTGATTCTTTATTGTTCGATGCAGTATACTTGCCATTTGGTCCCATAAAAATTTCATCCAATTTGGTTTAGTGCTTTTTATTTTGTGAGCATTTTTCTAAATTAAATATATCGTGTGAGGTATTGTTTGAAAGGGCTTTTATTAAGGATTTCAAACATTAACACACAAGCACTAAAAAGTGGAAAATAAAAAGCTTTTTTACAAAAAAGACAACCGTCTTCAAAAACTACAAAATAAAAAAACAACTTTAGTTTGGAAGTCGGCGGCTTTGGTTTTGTTTTTGTTATGTAGGTATTGCCACCGACTTCCAAACTAACGTTGTTTTTTTATTTTGTAGTTTTTGAAGACGGTTGTCTTTTTTTGTAAAAAAGCTTTTTTGAATATAAAAATTGTCAGTTGAAATTAAAGTGTTGCTAAGCTATTAAAAATTCTGGGCAGCTAATCATTACATTGCAGCATCAGATAACTCAGTACAACTCGCACCAACACTGGAACAGATTATACAAACAGAACGCAATCAATCCCAATCAATTTGTCTCGTCCATCAATTTCTCAAGTTCATTGCTAACTTCCAGGAGATACAAATAAAAAGACTGCTTTTAACCCTTAAAATAGATTGCTAGGGATGGCCGTTTTCCGCGATATCGATGTTGCTGAAACAAAAAAGGATTTTTAAAAAAGAATTGGTGAAAGTGTTCCAAGAGTTTCCACTGATGAGACTTGGGGGGGAAATGACAGTGCTTATTGGTTTTATGATTTAGGCATTATGTCTATAGCGCCTCTTATTATTATGGGACCTAAACATGTATGGCGAAGTGTGGGTGTAATGATGGGTGCGCCTCTGCCTAACCCTTCGGGGATTGCAAGCGTGATTTTATGTAGACCAAATTTGATGAAAGTGCTTCAATTACTTATATTGAAGCCGCCTTCCCTCCCCCCTCCTACCATAATACAGATACAGTGAGTACGTCACAGTACCTACCAAAAGTCATTAACTGTTAAATAATATAAGTAAGTTCCACTCATTCTGACTCAGCAAAAAAAGGTTATCACTCTGAATATTTACAATTCTATTTACTATATTATTTTATCTTTTAACGCTGGGAATCACCTTTTCCAAAAATTGTTAGTATATCAAAGGTAATAAATCCCTATATATAAAAAAGATAGTACCTAAATAAAATGGTAAAATGTTTAGACTGGTTACAGTTTAGAAATGGCAGTAATATGAACTGAAGTTGCTTCTAACCCTCTTATATTCTAGTATACGACTAGTACGATGGGACATCGTAAATTCGTAACATAAAGTTTTACGAGAATTTTTTGAGACAAGATGAAAATTTTCATCTCTTATTATAAAAAAAGCGGCTGTTCTATTTATTTAAACTTTATATGCAACAAAAAAGTACAAAAAAATGTTCGCAATTCCAGACTATTGAGTCTCAAAACATCGATATTACTATTTTTATAGCGAAAGTAGCTTTTGCCTACTACTTCGCCCGCGTAAATGTCGAGCCCGTTTCATCGCCATGATATTAGAGGATGAATTTAAATAATCCTTTCTTAGAGCATGCCTACATTATAATACCTATCTGCGTGCAAAATTTCAGCGCAATTTATTCAGTGGTTTGAGCTGTATGTTTTTAGAGGTATGAGAAACAGGGTATAAAGTTTCTCATCCTCCGTTTGAAAAGGGAGGATCCTCCGACCAGACGAGTGTTGGGTCTGGCGGGCTTGACTGCCCGACAACATTAGCGCGATGCAGACATAGTTGCAGTTGTAGTTCACATGCTGTGCGATAGATGTCGTTACATGTTGATAGACCAGTCAGTCAGTAACGGTTGCCTTATACATAACTAGCTTTATAACTAGCTAGCGCAAAGTTGATTTCTCCGTACAAACTTGGAACCCCCTTTTTATCCTCTTCACGTGAATTTTGGAAAATCCTTTCTTAGAGGACATCTACTAACTATAAACTATTTCCCTGCCTTTCATCGTTTTTGATATTTCGTGATAAGTGAGTGAATGAGCTAACACGTTTATATATTTAGTTATAGACTAGCTTCTGCCAGCGACTTCGTCCGCGTCAAAGTTGGTTTCTCCATACAAACTTTGGAACCCTGATTCATCCCCTTATGGGGTGAATTTTGGAAAATCCTTTCTTAGCGGATGCCTACGTCATAACATCTACCTGCATGTCAAATTTCAGCCCGATCCGTCTAGTGGTTTGGGCTGTGCGTTGATAGATCACTATGTCAGTCAGTAAGTCACCTTTGAGTTATATATATTTAGATTATCGATATCAAACACAATCCCTACCCTCTACGTGAGTGCGGGGGTGTGTGGACAGTGGACACACGGACGATTGATTAACACCGCGGAAAAGTACGCAGTAGGAAGCGACACTACCCATTTAGTTGAAACGGTTTCTTAACTCCAGAAATTAATAATGTATCCCGATCTTCAAGTGATGGTTTCGATTCGCCTTCTCAAATATTAAAGGAACTACCAGTAGGTACAGCAACAAAAGTCGATTAACATTTATGATTTTTAAATCCTAATTATTAAGTACAATATTAAATCTATACTAATATTATAAAGCTGCAGTGTTTGTTTGTTTGTTTGTTTGAACGCGCTAATCTCTGGAACTACTGATCCGATTTAAAAAATTCTTTCTGTGTTAGATAGATTAGTTATCGAGGAAGGCTATAGGCTATATACCATCACGCTACAACCTACGGGAGCGGAGCAGTAACCAAAGACGCGGGTGTAACCGCGTGGGACAGCTAGTGTAAAATATAGAGCAATAGCGCACTGGCGGCCATGGCCGCAGCGGCCAGGCCGCGGCGGCCATCGAGATACATACCTTAGTATGAAATCGCCACAGAGCGCGCGCACCTGGCCGCACGGTTTGGCCGCTGGCCGCTAGTGCGCTATTGCTCGTAGAGTGGGTAGTAAGCAAAATTACCAATCTTTTTTTTATTTCACATGAACAATTCTAGATTTCTAGGCTTAAAATACAAATGTATGAAAACTACATTATTTTTCGAGGGTTCTCATTGATCAAAAACATAAAATAATAACATTTTCTCGATAGAAAAACATCACGAAGTAGCCTCAAATTTTTTGGTTTTTTCGATTTATACACGATATTATAATATGACAAAAATTTGATAATTAGTTATATTTATACATGAGTGAGGGTTTTGTCTAGGCATTTTAGGTAATTCCTTTTATTTTTGGAGTTATTACGATAAAACACTTAACACGGGGCGCGCGGGTGAATTATAAAAGTTTGCTGGCTTTTGGCGCGCCCTTAACGTGAGTAAAAAAAGTGACGCGGGCGAAATCGCGGGCAGAAGCTAGTATATCATAAAACGAACAGATTAAATTAACATAAGTCAAAGTCAAAACAACGTTATTAGTGTTTTGTGTTATAAAACAGTAGGTACCTAAGTAGGTAATTGCTTTCATGTCATGGAAAATATTCAACATAAATGTATAAATTCAAAATATACGAGACTTTTCATCTTCAACATAATCATGACAAAACAAATTCAAACACACATCAAAACACGCAAAATGTTTTATAACTTTGATGAAATATTCCTAATAAATTAAAGGGTTAAATATTTCAATGCGTGGGCGGTTTCAATTATACATAAGAACCTCCTCCAATTACGGAGATCACAATGTAAACAACTTAGATCTCTTCTCACCCCACCGTACACAACGGCCGTGATAATAAAATACACCGACATTCAATTAAAATAAATGAATAGCTGTTTAAAGTAGGTGTCTCTGAGAACAAACAGTACGTTTAATTTGCGTTTTACTGTTGTCATGCATTGTTTAGATTATCTATACAAATAAATAAAGATGAAGTGACTATTAAAATTTGTAATGTCAAAATAAGGTAAACGCAGCTATCAACGACCCATCGAAAATCTGCAGGTATTACCGACCTATAAAAGTAATTCGAAATCTTTACGTTTCCAGAACTATTTTAGCTATAGTAGGCAAAGTTACACACGTGTTTATTCCTTGAGCATCGTATACTTTTACGTTTTTGTGAGTAGCTGTGCAAGAAACAGATAAAATACGCTAATTACTGCGGGGCACCGTGGACGCAGGGCGTGTAGTACTGTTCCCTTGTTCCTTCAAGTAAGTACGTGACTTTTCTATTTAAGACATTTATACAAACAAATGACGTCTATACTTTATCTTATATTACTAAATGTATTCATTTAAGTGTCAACTCTTGATTCCTTACGACATTTTATTAATAAAAAGTAATTTGAAACGATAAAACTTTAAATTAAAATGGGACGGTGTTAGCTTCATCAGTTTTAGTCGTGGCAGCTATCAACGACCCATAAGTCGGCAATGGCAGCAAAGTAACTTTTCGTTTTATTTTTCTTTTAGGTTATTATATCACACTAACACAAGTATTTTTATGGACCAGTTTAAATCTAAGCTATCAGTCTTTATAAAAATCTATTAGCGACTAAACTTTTTTGTCTAGTTTTTACCTTTTAGCGTTGTCAATTTAACCAAAGTTATGATATTTTTCGAGGATCGATATTAAATAGTATCAGTAATAAATCATTGTTTTTGTGTTTAAAACAGTGTGCATTTGTTCATATTTTTGTGACATTAATCAATTATAATCTATTTTATAGTCCGAAGGTCAATTAAATTAAAATAACCATTTTTTTATGAGTCGGTAATACAATTTATGTTTATACTTACATACTTTATTACCGACCCATGAGGGTCGGCAATAGCAACTATAAGAAGCTATTACTGATCGTATATAGATTATTTAGTTTCTCACCTTACTTTTATGATTTAGCTGATTTTGGTTTTGAAATGTTCGTGGAGGTCTAGGGAAGGTTTAAACGGTAAGAAAATATGGGGCAGAGGTAGGGCAGAGGCAGGGCAGAGGCAGGGCAGAGGTAGGGCAGAGGTAGGGCAGAGGTAGGGCAAGGTAGGGCAAGGCAGGGCAGAGGCAGGGCAGAGGTAGGGCAGAGGTAGGGCAGAGGTATTGCAGTGGTAGGGCAGAGGTAGGGCAGAAGTAGGGCAGAGGTAGGGCAGAGGTAGGGCAGAGGTAGGGCAGAGGTAGGGCAGAGGTAGGGTAAAGGTAGGGCAGAGGTAGGGCAGAGGTAGGGTAAAGGTAGGGCAGAGGTAGGGCAGAGGTAGGGCAGAGGGAGGGCAGAGGTAGGGTAGAGGTAGGGCAGAGGTAGGGTAGAGGTAGGGCAGAGGTAGGGCAGAGGTAAGGCGGAGGTAGGGCAGAGGTAGGGCAGAGGTAGGGCAGAGGTAGGGCGTAGGTAGGGCAGTGGTAGGGCAGAGGTAAGTCTGGCAGAGGTAGGGCAGAGGTAGGGCGGAGGTAGGGCAGAGGTAAGTCTGGCAGAGGTAGGGCAGAGGTAGGGCAGAAGTAGGGCAGAGGCAGGGCAGAGGTAGGGCAGAGGTAGGGCAGAGGTAGGGCAGAGGTATTGCAGAGGTAGGGCAGAGGTAGGGCAGAGGTAGGGCAGAGGGGGGGCGGAGGTAGGGCAGAGGTAGGGCAGAGGTAGGGCAGAGGTAGGGCAGAGGTAGGGCAGAGGTATTGCAGAGGTAGGGCAGAGGTAGGGCAGAGGTAGCAGGGCAGAGGTAGGGCAGAGGTAGGGCGGAGGTAGGGCAGAGGTAGGGCAGAGGTAGGGCAGAGGTAAGGCGGAGGTAAGGCGGAGGTAGGGCAGAGGTAGGGCAGAGGTAGGGCAGAGGTAGGGCAGAGGTAGGGCAGAGGTAGGGCAGAGGTAAGTCTGGCAGAGGTAGGGCAGAGGTAGGGCAGTAGTAGGGCAGAGGCAGGGCAGAGGTAGGGCAGAGGTAGGGCAGAGGTAGGGCAGAGGTAGGGCAGAGGTATTGCAGAGGTAGGGCAGAGGTAGGGCAGAGGTAGGGCAGAGGTGGGGCGGAGGTAGGGCAGAGGTAGGGCAGAGGTAGGACGGAGGTAGGGCAGAGGTAGGGTAGAGAGATCATCACTAGCTTATACATTCCATTGTTGGAAAAAGGCCTTCTCTCATACACGATCGGGAATAGCTGCATAAAAATCGTTAATAGCTTCACAGCCGTTTTTATGGGTCGGTAATAGCAACAATCGACTAAGTCACTTTGTAAATTATTTTTTATAGGATAATCCTTTATTTAAATGTATTTGATTCAGTAAATACATTTTTTATACATAACACTAGCATATAAAATTAAACTATCAATCTTTAGAGGAACCAGTATACTAAAAAAAAATGGTTGATTTTAAAATTGCCTTAAGGGGGTCGTTATTACCTGCGTTTACCTTAATGGCTTTTTATAAGAAAAAAATATTTACACGGCAAGCACAAAAAAAAACTTTTTTTTTTAATTTTGTGTTTGCTGCCTTTTAGTTCCAGCTAATCTCTGAAAAGGTTGGACTGATTTCAATGAAACTTTCATTGGCATGTAGCTGATATTAAAGAGAGTCACTTTAGAAAAGAAAAAATTAGGGTTCCACACAAAAACCCCGTGATAACCAACATTCACGCAAATAAAGTCGCGGGCATTAGCTCATTGCATTAAAGCTTTTATTAGATTAAGGTTTTAGAATGAAAGAAAGAAACAAAATATGTTTAAGACGCACATTACATAAAAAGAAAAAATAAAAATTGTACATAAAAGCAAATAGAAACAAGTTTGATCTCAACCATCTAAAAAATATAAATCAAATAAATTAATATAAAAATAAATATGCGCCACCATATTTATCAAATAAAACATTTCATAAGCTTAATCTTATAGCACATAGTGCAGATCATTTTTCTTCTTGACGCTATGTTATTAAGATGTATACAATACGTGCCACGAAAGACGAGACTTGACATACCACACAAACTTTATTATTTCGTAATAAATATTATAATATTGTGAAGAATTTTAATCTAAATGTCATCTAAATATCCTTGAATAGAAACACAAATTATGGATAAACATTTCGTACATCCATACTTGCGCAAGCATTACTGACGCTTGGCAAGTCTCATCTTTCGTGGCGCATAGTATACTTTAGGAGCTAACGCAGGTGTGTTTCGTAAGGGTCAGTTCACACCGAGACGCGACGCGACGCGACTCAACGTGACGATACTGGAAGAGGCCAGGGACTTCGCGCTGCGCCGCGCGCCGCCGCGAGACGCATCGCAACGTCGCCGCTCTTGCACGTCGCGCGTACCGGTGATTCACCGCTGCGTCGCGATGCGTCTCGCGGCGCCGCGCGGCGCAGCGCGGCGTAGAGCGACGCATCGCGACGTAGTGCTGCGTGGTGTAACGTATTCTAAATTCTTACAATAAAATATGTATCTTTTCGTGTAGAAAATAAAGTTATATTTTGAGTCGCTCTTTTAAAGTGTGCACGCAGCGTCGCGTTGCGTCGCGTCTCGGTGTGAACTGACCCTAAGTCATCAAATTGCCATTACGTCAGGCCAGGGGTCGTTCTATAGACTGCTCAATGTAGTTTGGTTAGGAACCCTAATTATGCGAGCCTGACTTGCTCTTTGCCGATTTTCTGACGACGGTCGCCAGTCTTCCAATATTATGACAGTACGTAGGCATGTGTGTTTCTATAATACCTACATATTTTCGCAAATGTCGTCAGACTCAATTAAAGGCTATCTGAAGACCAATTCTACTAATTATATAAAACATTCAAAATCTAGTCGTAATCTCATGGTAGCGAAAACAATTATAAAAAAATTGTGAATTAGAGACTTTTTTGACAGATCGAGACTGAGATTGAATTGCGATCGTTCTTAAAAGTTAGTAATATTGCGCCCTTATCAGGGACGGATCATTTAGGCTTTTAGGGCTGCAGCCCGGGGCCGAGTGAATATAAACCATCCCCATTGAAATAAAAACTACACTCTCGGCTCCATTACGCCGTCGCCTTTAATATTAATGAAGTAATCAAACTTAGCTCACCTGTACCGTAATGGACTTTTATTATTCTATTTTATTTTACCTTAAATTATTTTTTTTTATTTTATCTTAAATTAATTAATTAATTACTATAACTATTATATTTTTATATATACGAGTACATCATTATAGCAAACAGTTTTTTGACAAAATGGTAATTGTTTTGATTAATTAGGTAGGTTCAAGTAGTATTAGCCCAGGGGCCCACGAATTCACAGTCCGTCTCTGCCCTTGATTAGCCAGTTAATAGGTGTCACTTTACAACAATCAACACCAACAACTACAGTCAAAATCTTCATGAAAAAAAAGACCCACTATATAAGTACCCACGTGATGGCTGTATATAATTTCAACCGCTAACGAAGTTAAAAAATAACTTTTAGAGAAATGATCCTGATGAATGGGGGAACATTTTTATAGCGAGCAACTTTTTTGTTTCGGTGCGGGATCAATAGCCAGCACTTTCTATGTAAGTGATCGGCCACGTGTACCTACGTACGTAGCAAAATCTAATTATGTTGCGCGTGACAGGTTTAAACAAGATTTTTCCTAAATATTCAGTCTATCCGACTTCCTAATTTCTGCCATACTATATTATACTATTATGCCCCGTTGGTTTCGTAGTCGCAAGCGGTCCTGGAGTCGATTCCCAGGTCGGGCAAAGTGTAATTGGGTTTTTCCATTAGGAATTTCTCAGTAGCAGCTTCGGAGTCTGGATTTGTGCACGGTTGATGGCAATAGGCTCGTCCACTATTACATGGGACTTAAACATAACTAGTGAAATGTAAGTGTACTAATGCGTGCACCTCTGTCTTACCTTCGGGGATTACAGGCGTGATGTTATGTATTTATGTTTTTGTGTGTTTACTTTTGTTTATCAGAAGGCTAAAATTTTTTCACTGATAGAAAGCTGCACTATTGCCGTGTGTCATATACTCAACTATCTATCTATATAAAAATCAATTGCTGTTCGTTAGTCTCGCTAAAACTCGAGAACGGCTGGGCCGATTTAGTTGATTTTGGTTTTGAAATGTTTATCGTAGTCCAAGGAAGGTTTAAACGGTAACAAAAAAATCGGAAGTCGGTCTCAAGGGTAGGTAGGTGTAGGGGTAGCGTACCACGTACCACGCGAACGAAGTCGTGGCGGGTCAACTAGTCTTCAATAAAGTACACTTAAACACTATCCTTTGCACTTGCGCAGTAACATTAAAGCGCTTAAAGTCACTACAGCAAATCGACAACGCCTCGTTGAGCTTAATTTAAAATGGAACGTGGTCCGTATCACTAACGCTCGTGTTAACAAATACCCAATAAACAAGTTGAGAAAATAATGTTATATTTCAGAAAATATTCTCCGTTCAATATCTGCCTAGCCTTTTCCCAAATATGTTATGATCTACACAAAGGGTGCTTCCAGTCTAACAAGATACATTTGAATACCAGTGTTTAACATGGAGCGACTGCCTATCTGACCTCCACAATCCAGTTACTGTGAATGAGACGGAATGATTTTTGGCAAGTGTTTCAATATTAGCACAGTCATGTTTTACTAGCAGATTTGGTACCTACAGTTTGGTACATACACTTAGCCAACTACTTAGATCCTACCTACTATCCAATATGTAGGTAGGTACACACTGCAAAACAGATAGGTATGCAGGGTCGTCAGATATAGTTGAAGTTTTCTTAGAAACCTTCGATGCTCGAGACCTTCGATGTTTTCGAATATAATTTAATTTAAGACATAGATAATAAATAGTTCTTTATTTAGGTTAAGTTTCAGTCAAATACATCCATCGGTTTCTTAGAAAACTTCAACTATATCTGACGACCTTGCATACCTATCTGTTTTGCTGACTGTACATTGCAAATTTTCAAACTTTTTCATAGAACGCCACAATCTAAGTGTTTTTCCCAACGTGGGGTCCCTACGCAATAACTTAACGTGGGTACTTTAAGGCTATAATATAGCCCTTGGCGTGTAAGTGGCAACAAAGTTTTAATAGCCCGTTAGTCTCCTCGTACAACTTGAATAAAAAACAAGTGAGAAATGTTCTTTCTTTTTGTAAAAAAGAAGGGTTCTTAAAAGTATACTAATGTTTTTAAGAAAAGCTGTAAAATTGGAACGCTTTTACTATATTTCAATTTTGTTCTAGTGTTTTTTATTTGACTTTTACGACTTTAGCAGAGTTTTCGATATTTCTGCTAAACTTTACAAAATATAGTACAATTTATGAACCATATACCTGACCTAGATGGGTCAAAAATGGATAAATATTAACCCAGATAATATGGATCTAGATGAGATAAATATTATTAAGCGTAAACTACGAGTATTTCTTTTAGAGGTCAGGTACATCAGGCACTGCAAAAAGTGTATCAAATCATGGCCGCAGATTTTTTTTCTCTTTATTTTAAGATTAGCTTCTGCCCGCGACTTTCGAAGTCAAATATATCCTAAAACATACCTTTGCTACTTGACAATATAGTGTAACTTTCTATCAGTTAAAGTATTTTTGGAATTGGACCAGTACTTTCCGAGATTACCCCTTACAAACAAAAAGACAAAAAAAAACAAACAAAATTAACATTATAACACCTAATTTGTACTTTTTGTATTCGAAAATCAAAACCCGTTCACTAGATTGTCGATAAAGGACTTAATAGACAGAGAAAATTACTGTAGTTCTTAGAACATTATCGAGGACAGCTTCGAGGACCGTGATTGCACAAGTTCTCAGCCAGTCCCCAGACACTTCCAGCAAACTTCTTGTCACACATTGACCGAATAAACCTTAAATATTATACAAGTACTTATAATATTTATAAACAAAACTGTTGTATCCCATCTCATATCACATTCAAGGACGGTCGTGAGAATGTAAAGCCTCGTGTTTTCTGAGATAGTGCCACAGAACAGATGGATGCAGAAGACCCAAGTATTAAATGGACGAACACACCCCTGCGTACGGAAAGTTCAGACAGACTTTCAAAGGTACTTTTGTACTCTGTGGACATAAAAAAAAACTGCACAAAAGATACATCTGTCTTCTGTCTTCTTATTCTATCTTCTTACACTATATAAAGTGAACGGTAATTAGTGATCTATTCTTGTACATGTTCTTGTTACATGTTCTTGTTGTACATGTTCTTGTTGTACTTGTTCTTCTTGATCATGTTCATGATAACAAATAACAGCCCCAAATTTTTTTTTGTTATAATGTTTTTTTTTTGTACCAAAATTGCGCACGTCTTGGGTCATTGGGGTCATGCATTTTACAAAATAAAAAAGGTTTTTTTGGGAAAGTTGTTTGTGTGTACAATCATGTGTCACTTGAGCTACTGAACTTGTTTATATCGCGGCAAACCACCAGCTTTATATAATATTTGTGCTGCGTACAATAATATTTCTTCATCTTACCAAGCTTTAACACAATTTGGTTCTATAATAAGCTTAGTACCAAAACAAGACAATGCACGATCTGACAATAGATCAAATAATTAGGTCAAAATAATTCTGTATACCAAAATAAATGTGTTACATTACTTTTACTATACAGCGATAACAGTTCAATATTACTAGTACATGTAAAGGCCCCTATTACTTGGGACCTAAACATACCTGGCGATATGTGGGTGTGCTAATGAGTACACCTCTGCCTAACCCTTCGGAGATTACAGGCGTGATGTTATGTGAAGAACATTGTAAAACAAGTTTTAAATGATTTTACTAAATAAAAAAAAGCGACAAATATGTTCTAAAATATAATTAATTAATTAATTAAAATCGCTTTGTATACTTACTACTTACTATTGTTTGTTTTCCTTATAAAAATAAGTACTTAGCTATGACATGAATTTACAAATTATTACCAAACCGTCGTCGGTGAACGTCACATATAAAACCGAGGAAATTTACGTTAAAATTATTATGTTAATAAACCATAAACCCGACAAACATGTATTCAACATAAACACAACATGTTACACGCTGTTGTTATCTTATAGACCCCAATACGATGCCAGCACCTATAGATGTATATCAGTGAGATCGACAACTGCTGTCTATCCGGTAGGCCATTACAGTGTAGTATGGTATACAAGCCAAGCGCTTGCCAAATCGAGCGATCTCGATTCAATCTACGATAAACATTGTTTTGACGACCTATTTAAGGGAGAGGGTTTATTGTAACAGGCAGTGACAGAGACTAGTATATAAGCTATCGCTGAAGAGATGAGAAGATGAGGTGGGGAAAAAGAGAAACTCGTGGCTAAGTAATAACAGCAGCCTGGGTCGATCCATCAGGTTAAGCAACGCTTGCCAGGGTTATTCTTTGGATTGGTGACCACCTTTACACACCGAGACTCCTCTCCGTGCCTCGGAAAGCACGTTAAGCCGTTGGTCCCGGCTGTCATATGTGGATCTTTGACAGTCGTTACATGTCGTCAGAAGCCTGAAAGTGTGACAACCAGTCTCACCAAGGGGTTTCGTATAACCCAGTTACTGAGTTGTGGAGGTCAAATAGGCAGTGGCACCATGCAAAATGGTACTGGTATTCAGCTGCATCCTGTTAGACTGGAAGCCGACCCCAACATAGTAGGGAAAAGGCTAGGCAGATTGATTTGATTGATTGGGTGGCAGAAGTGACACTTGATAGTATACCAGGCTGTGACTGATAGTTTTCCAAAGAAAAACCAAATTCAACTATTTTCGACCTAAAAATTCGGCCAAGCACCCCATCTGGGAATATTCTGGTGACGGAGATCTTGAAGGTCAAACTTTAAACGACCCCGCAAGGATAATGTATTACATGCGCGAGATTGCGCGCTGCCATAAATAATGATTTTTCACACCAGAAATAAAAATCGTAGTAATGTATGTAACTAAAGCTTACACAACTCTCACCAAAGCTTTAAATGGAAAGATGAAACAACAGCCATTTTCCCCTTTGGGTGTGTTAATGAGGCTGATAAAGTAATACGTAATAGCGTCCTCCCTATTAAGGTAGCATTCCGATGTTGCCGACCGCGATAGAAGACTACGACTGGGTCGCGCGACTCACTGCTTAGTATGAATTTATATCGAACCCTCACCAACGCAAGCGACCGCTGGTCGCGCGACACGGTCGCCTGTCGAGGTCGCCAACATCAGAATGCTACCTTTAGATAACAAAAACAAATTACGATCACAAATCTACTTTCCTAATGCAAATGAAATCTCCTAAAAACACAAAATTTAAGGAAAAAGGAATACTTTATTTTTCCCCCAAAAGCGAAACTTTTCAATAACGCTTTTATTTTTATAATAATTATGTAAACAAAAGAAACCATTGGAAACAAAATGGCTACTCAACCTTTTCATTTCTGTAAACAAACGTAAATTCATTTAAATTCCAGTGCACGGTTTATTCTTTCATTCTTTCAAATGTTTTAATAAAACAGTCGAGATATTAAACGATAAATCCTTACTCGTCTACGTTAAAATTAATTCGGCTGTTCACATTGAACAGAGGGCATGAAAAGTAGAGAAGTGTATAACGTTTTAACGTAAAAACTAAAACAATTTTTTATAAAAAAATGCTACTATACTATCCACGAATATTTAAACGAAAAAATATAAAGAAGAGCCTATTTAGGTGTAAAGAATCCATTATAAATAATGTATTATTGAACCGGTTAGGATATTGGCTTGGCTATTTAAGACTGGACGTCTTAACAGGATACTGTGGCCCCGGAACGTAAAGGGCCACAGAAGGAACAGGGTGGTTTTTTAGTCAGCAAAAGTCTGACAGTCCCTTCCACCCCGATGATATTTACCACCTAAAAAAAAAAAAGGCTTCCTCTCTCCTACTATAGGTATTTGTTATTTTGCTGTGCCCGACAGGGTCCATAATGATTACAATTCCTTTTAACTTTCCACCGAAGTACGCATTGTAGAATGCAAATAAAGATTGAGTATTTATTTATTTATTTAAAACTTTATGCACAATTAAAAAATACTGTACAAAGGCGGACTTAATGCCTCAGGCATTTTCTACCAGTCTACCTTAGGGTGATGCAGAGACAAAACATAGTAGGTGCACAGATACAGAAAATTTACGAGAATAAATTATAGTAATAAATACATATATACATACATACAAACAAAATATATAAAGTGGAGAGTGATAAAATACATAGGTGGTGAAGTACAACAAATTAATTGTGGGACGAGTCTGCCAACTTCTTGAGTATTGAGTTTTAAAGGAAAAATTGTTAGTGAAAATTCCACTTTCTACATAATATTCCCCCGTCAAATTTCTGTCACGGCGGACAGTATGCAGGAAATATTATAGTGCACAAGAGTGTGCGCAAACACTAGTGCACTCCCTCTTATCTCGCTCTTATAGTCCGATGGGACGGGAATCCGACACAGCCTGGGAGAAATCAGGTGCAGCCAACGGTCTTAAGTGCTTTCCGAGGCACGGGATGTCACAGCACCAGCTTCTAAGCTCCAGGCTGCTATTGCTATTATTATTATTGTATTTGACTGCCTCGTTGGTCTAGTGGTTAGTGACCCTGACTGCAAAGCCGGAGGTAGTGGGTTCGATTCCCACACAGGACAGACTTTGTGTGATGAGCATAATTGTTGGTTCTGTGTCTGGTGTAATTTATCTATAATATGTATGTGTTTATAAATTATATAAGTATGTTTATCAGTTGTCTGGTTACCATAACACAAGCTCTGGCTTAGCTTGGGATCAGATGGCCGTGTGTGAGTTGTCCCAAGATATTTATTATTATTTATTATTATTTTTATTAAGAAATTCGTAAAGGAAAAACCCAATAACACTTTTTGCCCCACCTGGTAATCGGACCCAGGACTCAACGCTCAGCAGTCGCGCTGGCGACCACGAAACTAACGGGGCAGTTTAAGTACCTCCAGTTAACGTTCTCCAAATGAAACTACCAGAGAGTAGTAACTAGATTTCATCCTTTTTTTCTTTAATCATCATCATCATCATATCAGCAGAACGACGTCCAGTGCTGGACATAAGCCTCAGCTAAAGATCGCCACAAAGACCAGTCCTGCGCTGCCCACATCCAGTGGCTTTCCGTGACCTGTACCAGGTCGTTTTTCTTTAATATGCCGTTCAAAAGTGATTTGTCAAATGAAAATAAATAATTTTATCATGAAAGACATTCTATTTCATTTTTAATACGAGCACAACGGCAATGTTTATACCTATTTATAAAATACTAGCTGTCCACCGCGGTTACACCCGCGTCTTTGGTTACTGCTCCGCTCCCGTAGTACGTAGCGTGATGGTATATAGCCTATAGCCTTCCTCGATAACTAATCTATCTAACACTGAAAGAATTTTTCAAATCGGACCAGTAGTTTCAGAGATTAGCGCGTTCAAACAAACAAACAAACACTGCAGCTTTATAATATTAGTATAGATAACTCATTATTATCCCAGTCCATTGCAGGGCTTCTTAAACAGAATTAACTGCTGTCAATTGCATGAACCGTCGTACAATATTGTTTACTAAGTACATTGCTGATCGAAGTTACTAACACTTGAATTTGAGAATGTTGTTACTAACCCTTTATTAAAAAGAAAAAGAATTTTATTAATAAAAAAAGAAGTTAAAAAGTATTGATGGTTAACGACTTGAGGTATTTTCACCCTGTATTTCAATTTAATAATTCACAATCCTAACTAATATTATAAATGCGAAAGTAAGTTTGTTTGTTTGTTTGTTACCACTTTACGCCTAAGCCACTGAACCGATCATCCTGAAATTTTGCATATACGTTGCCAGGTGTACAGGAACAAGCATAGGGTACCTTTAATCCCGAAAAAAATTACTGTTCCCGAGGGAAATCACAATAACGTCCTTATGACAGTAGATGGCGCCACGTGTCTATCGAATCATGATCGAATTTTAAGTTTAAGCATCTAATTGTATTTTGTGAGTCTAGACTGTCGATAGACCAGTAAGTCAAGTCAAATAAACAACCTAGGAGTACGAAAGTTGTTTGCTTAATAATTTTTCACGCCCTAAACCGCTGAAGCGCATCCTGACATTTTGCATAAAGTGGCCTCCAGACGGACGGTGCGGTTGCGGCAAACCGCAGGCCGCGGCTCCAACCGCTGCAAAAACACACCACCGCGCACCGCGGTCACAGTGGCGGCCTGAAGTGCCATTAGCTGTGGTGTTTGTGTTACAATCGGACGTCAGTCAATATGGCTAACCGTAACGTTGTCTTATTACTCTCAATAGCCCTCTCAGAAGATGAGAAGAAAGGTAGAAAAAAAACCGTTTAATTAAACACTTGAGGTGTGAGGTACCTAAATTATCATTAGCATCGCATATTACTGTTAGGAATAGAGAAGTGGGATTAAATACCGGTCAAGCCCCGGCTGACTTACCGGTAAGCCAGAACAATAGAAAATCAATTGTGTCTCACTATGTGGGACTTGAGTAATTAAATTATTAAACTTATTTCTATTACATCTTCCATATTTGGCGTCATTTTACAAAGCAGTACACGCGGCCCGTTGTTAAAATTTGCAAATAACGCGGCCGCCACAACATTCCGCGTTTGTCTGTGACCCACTTTATATACGTTGTCAGGGATACAGAAAAACTGCGTGACTGACACTGACATCACTGTGTCGTCAGTGACACTGACAGGTGTATTTTATTTTTATTTTTATTTAAGGTGTAAACGCATTCATAGAGGATGTATGGAAGAATGAAGGCGAACTTATAACAATTTCATCTAGAATGGCGTCGGGTGTAAAAAGTGTGCAGCAGCCTTAAGGTTAATTCACACATATCAGTGAAGTCACAGTTTCAGCACAGTTCCGACACCGTCCCCTAACAGTGATACAGTGATGCGGCAGTGACTCAATTCACAAATGTCAGTGAAGTCACACTTCCGGCCACATGTCTGCCAAGTTTTGTTATGGTATCCATTTATGCATGTATCATGGCCGGGCAAGACAATTAGGAGAGACTGAAGGACAATGCTTGACAATATACAATTTAATTAACGATAAAAGTAAATATTTTGATTATTTTAGATTTTTTCAAAACCGTTTCAAGATTCTTCTGCAGAAACTAGAAAAGTTTTTGTTGCAGCGGCGTCCGTGATCCGGTAAAAAATATTGTTGTTGCTGATCACGTCCGTGATTGCCGGTGCAGGAACTGACACTGAAAGCACTGTGTCGTCGCTGTCACTGATAGGTGTGAATGCCTTCATAGAGAATGTATGAAAGAATAATTATCACGGTGATGGTCCGTGCCGGAACTGTGGCTTCACTGATGTGTATGAATCAAGTTTTACACGGTGACGGTGCTGTGCCGGGACTGCGATTTTACTGATATATATGAATCAAGCTTTAAGAGTTATCGATGAAACGACCATTAATTGTTAGTTTGTTTAAAAATTAAAAACATTGTCTTTTATTATTTTTGGGTTAGTTTTCAACCGACTTCAAAAAGCAGGAGGTTCTCAATTCGGCGGTATGTTTTTTGTATGTATGTTACGCGATTACTCCGCCAATTGTGAATTGATTTGGATGATTCTTCTTTTTAGTTTGAAAGAAATGAATTGGTCCCATAGAAGTATTGTCATGACATGATGATAAACTTCGGAGATATGGAACGGAACTCCTCATAGGATCACAGCATAACTGTCGTAACAAATTTCCAACGTGTAGTCGATGACTGACTGAAGGAAGAGGGGGAGGAGGTACGTCAACGTAACCCCTCTCCTACCACTTTCCAAAATTAAATGTATCGTTTGAAAGGGTTTTTTTATAAGGATTTCAAACATTAACGACAAGCGCCAAAAAGGTGAAAAATAAAAATCTTTAATTTTTTGGTAGTTTGACTGTTCCGCACATAGATTGGGAAAAATGGATTCTTATAGGATCACTTTGTTGTTCATCTGTCAAGACCATGTTTTGAAAAAATCAAAATTCTAAGTTAACGCAATCTAAATTCAAGGCCGTTTTGTGCTCTGTTTATGGTGCATATTTTGACGCTCGCAAGGGAATCAAAACCTATAGGGGACTTTCCGTTCACCTAGAATTTGGCAAGGAGCAAGGCCAAGTAGAAGTAGCACAAGTAAAGGAAAAATCCGAAAACCGTAAACTCATCACCAAATAATTACTTTTTTGAGAAAGTAATAATAATTATTATCACTAACCGTGACCTATGTCGCTGCATGTAGACAACAGTTTTCCAACGGCAAAGTTAAGTCTGTCCCTCAGTACTGTTTATATTTTCGTTCGAGGTATGTTCGGTGTGTTTTTATTAGGGTAAGTTACTTTTTTCTATTTTAAAATATCTCGCAGTTCCAACTCAGGCAAAAGCTCATTGCGAGCCTGAGCAAAAATTACTGCTCAATCCCAGGAATCTCCCGTTCATTCCGCATTAAGAAGGCAAGCACAAGCGAAGCGACAAGCAGCTTTGAGAGCTGATGAGATATTTTCTTAAGCCAGGAAAGACTGGAGAGCCAAGCCGCCCGCACGCCAAGCTTCTCAGAGAGCGACTGAGACGCCGTTCCAAACGCAATTGCTTTTGGAGGAACAAGCCAAAAGCCAGAGGGCTGTAAGAGCAACTGAGACCCCTGTTCAAACACAACTTCGTCTCAGAGAACAAGATCAGCCATTACAGCGACAGAAACTCCAGAACAGTCGCAGGCGAGAGGGACCTCTCTTGCAGAAATGCAAACTAAACGTCGACGGACTTTTATGAGTTACAGTTGGTCCGTATTTAATAATTCTGGATCTGGCCGAACAACAAGCCCAGTACAACCCGAATTGGTTGTCAAATTCTAAACTAACGCGGGCGAAGCCGCGGGTAACAGCTAGTTTCTTATAAATTACTAAAGAGTTTACATTACTTATTTAGGTATTTCAAAATATTATTATACTGGTTCAACTTAACCATTGTTATAAACTTAATCCATTACTCATTCAGGATAAATGTTTAAAATATCGGTGCTAGTTTTCCAAAGTTTTAGAACTAAAAGATAAATAATCCTATTGTTATCTAGCCATTTGTACGCCTACGATAATAAGTTATCATTAAACCTAATAATGTTTTATGTAAAGGTAATAAATTATTTATAATTAATTTATTGATTTACAATCGGTTCAAAAAATGTTGTTCAGTTTGTTTATTGTTATTTAGTCACATAAGTCAGAATAATAAAACAATAAACAAAATGTTGCAATACACTGACGAGGCAAGTCTTCATTTAATTTTGCTTAAAATCGTATTTAAACAAGACTTTAGAGACCTTACAAACACGACTTAGGCAGGGACGAAATGAAATAATGTATTTTTTTTTTATTAAATAATGACAAATATTGTACACCTCATATGGGTATGTTACAGCGATACCTAAATAATTAATTTATAAGATCTGACATTTCACCTGTAGCAAGCAATAAATGAATTTGTATTTGTATTTGTACTTTCAAACAAAAAATACTTACAAAAAAGTTCAAAAAACCACAATAAAGTTTCGTTCCAAAAATCCACTTCACTTAGTCACATTAAAATTTTCGTCTAAAATTCACCATAGAACACCAGAAAATAGTCACAATTCACAATATCCATGTGTTAAGTTTTATTTGCGAGTCTCGATTTATTATGATAAAGCTATGTACGCTGAGGCAGGACACGTCTGCTCGCGACGGGCGGCCGCGGTAGACTGAAACTGAACTGAGGTATCCTGTGTTAGAAAAGTGTTAATTCGTGGCAAAGTTTTCTCCTACGTTTTATTTTTTATAAGACTTAATAAGTAATAGTATGTATTTGGACATCTAAAATTATTTAAAATCAGATAACACAGACAAAGGTAAATTGGTCATATGTCCAAAAATAAGTACATTATGATTGATTATTATTATTTGTACATACAAAATTGATTGATCGTCTTGAAGGAATCACGTAAAAAGCCGCCTACGCAGCTACGAATAGGTCTACAAAATCCGAGGTCGTAGCACATGTAGAGCTACGCCGTAGCTTGGCGTAGAGGACGGCATGCTTTGACACGCAGATATCTGCCATGGTCCGCAATTTAAGCTAGTAAAGCATAGTTTGTTTAAGACATTATGATTAGGGAAGTACCTAAATGCACTTTTGTGATGTTTGTTTTGTCATGTTTTTTGCGATGTATCAGTTTATTTTTTTTGTGATTTCACTCTATCAAACAAGTGCCAGTTATTTAAAACCAGCTTTTAATATCTGTGGATCATTAGAGAGGAATTTGAAAGAAGGTTAAATGCAAACCAATCTATTTTGATAATTGTTGAAAATTGATAAAAAAAGGAGGCTAATCACTATAGAATTTTACTCATATTCGTTGAATATTCTATAATAAATGTGAGTGGTTGACCAAAAAGGGACCTCAAGGGAAAATAATTGATTTCGAATAAATCGCGTTTGAAATTTCGTGTAGAAACAAGTTTCGGCTCGGCCTCGGCACACAAAAAAAATCATAAAAAAAACACTACGGCACCTAAAAATATTCTGGTTAGGCCAAAACAAAGCTAAAAGACCACAGATTAAAAAATTCAAAAAACAAAAATAACGGTTTCCAATCCCTCCAGGTCCCTTTTTGGTCAACCACTCACAAATAGATTATTAATAGAATATTCCACGAATATGAGTAAAATTCTAAAGTGATTAGCCCCCTTTATCTATATTTACATTTAAATTTTTTCAAATATAACCCAATTTGACCCGTATTTATTTGTTACTAGCTGTTACCCGCGGCTTCGCCCGCGTTAGTTTAGAATTTGACAACCAATTCGGGTTGTACTGGGCTTGTTGTTCGGCCAGATCCAGAATTATTAAATACGGACCAACTGTAACTCATAAAAGTCCGTCGACGTTTAGTTTGCATTTCTGCAAGAGAGGTCCCTCTCGCCTGCGACTGTTCTGGAGTTTCTGTCGCTGTAATGGCTGATCTTGTTCTCTGAGACGAAGTTGTGTTTGAACAGGGGTCTCAGTTGCTCTTACAGCCCTCTGGCTTTTGGCTTGTTCCTCCAAAAGCAATTGCGTTTGGAACGGCGTCTCAGTCGCTCTCTGAGAAGCTTGGCGTGCGGGCGGCTTGGCTCTCCAGTCTTTCCTGGCTTAAGAAAATATCTCATCAGCTCTCAAAGCTGCTTGTCGCTTCGCTTGTGCTTGCCTTCTTAATGCGGAATGAACGGGAGATTCCTGGGATTGAGCAGTAATTTTTGCTCAGGCTCGCAATGAGCTTTTGCCTGAGTTGGAACTGCGAGATATTTTAAAATAGAAAAAAGTAACTTACCCTAATAAAAACACACCGAACATACCTCGAACGAAAATATAAACAGTACTGAGGGACAGACTTAACTTTGCCGTTGGAAAACTGTTGTCTACATGCAGCGACATAGGTCACGGTTAGTGATAATAATTATTATTACTTTCTCAAAAAAGTAATTATTTGGTGATGAGTTTACGGTTTTCGGATTTTTCCTTTACTTGTGCTACTTCTACTTGGCCTTGCTCCTTGCCAAATTCTAGGTGAACGGAAAGTCCCCTATAGGTTTTGATTCCCTTGCGAGCGTCAAAATATGCACCATAAACAGAGCACAAAACGGCCTTGAATTTAGATTGCGTTAACTTAGAATTTTGATTTTTTCAAAACATGGTCTTGACAGATGAACAACAAAGTGATCCTATAAGAATCCATTTTTCCCAATCTATGTGCGGAACAGTCAAACTACCAAAAAATTAAAGATTTTTATTTTTCACCTTTTTGGCGCTTGTCGTTAATGTTTGAAATCCTTATAAAAAAACCCTTTCAAACGATACATTTAATTTTGGAAAGTGGTAGGAGAGGGGTTACGTTGACGTACCTCCTCCCCCTCTTCCTTCAGTCAGTCATCGACTACACGTTGGAAATTTGTTACGACAGTTATGCTGTGATCCTATGAGGAGTTCCGTTCCATATCTCCGAAGTTTATCATCATGTCATGACAATACTTCTATGGGACCAATTCATTTCTTTCAAACTAAAAAGAAGAATCATCCAAATCAATTCACAATTGGCGGAGTAATCGCGTAACATACATACAAAAAACATACCGCCGAATTGAGAACCTCCTGCTTTTTGAAGTCGGTTGAAAACTAACCCAAAAATAATAAAAGACAATGTTTTTAATTTTTAAACAAACTAACAATTAATGGTCGTTTCATCGATAACTCTTAAAGCTTGATTCATATATATCAGTAAAATCGCAGTCCCGGCACAGCACCGTCACCGTGTAAAACTTGATTCATACACATCAGTGAAGCCACAGTTCCGGCACGGACCATCACCGTGATAATTATTCTTTCATACATTCTCTATGAAGGCATTCACACCTATCAGTGACAGCGACGACACAGTGCTTTCAGTGTCAGTTCCTGCACCGGCAATCACGGACGTGATCAGCAACAACAATATTTTTTACCGGATCACGGACGCCGCTGCAACAAAAACTTTTCTAGTTTCTGCAGAAGAATCTTGAAACGGTTTTGAAAAAATCTAAAATAATCAAAATATTTACTTTTATCGTTAATTAAATTGTATATTGTCAAGCATTGTCCTTCAGTCTCTCCTAATTGTCTTGCCCGGCCATGATACATGCATAAATGGATACCATAACAAAACTTGGCAGACATGTGGCCGGAAGTGTGACTTCACTGACATTTGTGAATTGAGTCACTGCCGCATCACTGTATCACTGTTAGGGGACGGTGTCGGAACTGTGCTGAAACTGTGACTTCACTGATATGTGTGAATTAACCTTAAGGCTGCTGCACACTTTTTACACCCGACGCCATTCTAGATGAAATTGTTATAAGTTCGCCTTCATTCTTCCATACATCCTCTATGAATGCGTTTACACCTTAAATAAAAATAAAAATAAAATACACCTGTCAGTGTCACTGACGACACAGTGATGTCAGTTTCAGTCACGCAGTTTTTCTGTATCCCTGACAACGTATATAAAGTGGGTCACAGACAAACGCGGAATGTTGTGGCGGCCGCGTTATTTGCAAATTTTAACAACGGGCCGCGTGTACTGCTTTGTAAAATGACGCCAAATATGGAAGATGTAATAGAAATAAGTTTAATAATTTAATTACTCAAGTCCCACATAGTGAGACACAATTGATTTTCTATTGTTCTGGCTTACCGGTAAGTCAGCCGGGGCTTGACCGGTATTTAATCCCACTTCTCTATTCCTAACAGTAATATGCGATGCTAATGATAATTTAGGTACCTCACACCTCAAGTGTTTAATTAAACGGTTTTTTTTCTACCTTTCTTCTCATCTTCTGAGAGGGCTATTGAGAGTAATAAGACAACGTTACGGTTAGCCATATTGACTGACGTCCGATTGTAACACAAACACCACAGCTAATGGCACTTCAGGCCGCCACTGTGACCGCGGTGCGCGGTGGTGTGTTTTTGCAGCGGTTGGAGCCGCGGCCTGCGGTTTGCCGCAACCGCACCGTCCGTCTGGAGGCCACTTTATGCAAAATGTCAGGATGCGCTTCAGCGGTTTAGGGCGTGAAAAATTATTAAGCAAACAACTTTCGTACTCCTAGGTTGTTTATTTGACTTGACTTACTGGTCTATCGACAGTCTAGACTCACAAAATACAATTAGATGCTTAAACTTAAAATTCGATCATGATTCGATAGACACGTGGCGCCATCTACTGTCATAAGGACGTTATTGTGATTTCCCTCGGGAACAGTAATTTTTTTCGGGATTAAAGGTACCCTATGCTTGTTCCTGTACACCTGGCAACGTATATGCAAAATTTCAGGATGATCGGTTCAGTGGCTTAGGCGTAAAGTGGTAACAAACAAACAAACAAACTTACTTTCGCATTTATAATATTAGTTAGGATTCATGAGTTAGTACTTTCACATCCTGAATTAGTCTGTATATGTACTTACAATGTAAATAGGACTAAAATCCTTTGCCCGTTGGTACCCTTTCCCAATTTAGGTTAAAGTTAATTTGAATAATGTTCCTTGCATATTGTCCCACTTGATTTCTAATACACTTTTTAATCCTAAAACAAAAATAACCGAATTTTTCATCAATAATTTTTCTCAAAATTTGTGATTGTATTAATTAATCAAAAATTTGGACTAGTGGTCGCAAAGCGTGACTGCTGAGCATGAGGTCTTGGGTTCAATTCCCAGGTCGGGCAAGGTGTTATTGGGTTTTTCCATTAGGAATTTCTCAGTAGCAGTCTCGGAGTCTGGATTTGTGCCCGGTTGATGGCAATAGGCTCGCCCCCTATTACATGGGACTTAAACATAACTGGCGAAATGTGGGTGTACTGATGGGCACACCTCTGCCTAACCCTTCGGGGATTACAGGCGTGATGTTATGTGTTTATTTTATTGTTATTAAGAACAGCTGTCAAAAATATCAGCTATTATCGTATCAAGTTGTTTAAAAAAATGAGGAAATGCAAACAAAAGGGAAACATGTAAAATTAGCAATTGATATATTCAGTGAACCAATCACAGTACTTCATTTGCGTTTAACAATTTCTGTTCTACAAACTGAGTTTATTCTCTTCGCAGTATTATTGTTCCCTTTCCTTATGTAATTTCCGTTCAATGTTTACCTTTTTATCGTAAAGCTGGGTTCACATTTCTGTGGTGCGGCATGCTGTGACTTTACGTGCTTTATACGTAGATTATACGTGTCACATTACCTACACCAAACCACAAAAATTTAAATACAGTTTGACTTACTCCTCTTGGCGCAGTGGCTCGGCCTTTAACTGCTGCACAGCGTAACGTGGCGGGTTCGATTTCCACATGGAACAAATACTTGTATTGTATGGCGTACAGATAGTTATTCCGTGTGTTTATATGTTTGTAAGGGCAAAGCTTAATTTTAAAAAAAAGTTTATAAAAAAGTTAAAAAAAATCTAGCTTAATAATATTTACTGCAATCAGGCTTTTTATTAGTGAAAAGAAATTCGGACCAGAAGTTCCAGAGATAAGTGCATACAAACAAACCCTTCAGCTTTTATAATATTATATAATATAATATTATTACTTAGATACGTATCCTAACTAACCTAACCTAACCTAACCTAACCTAACCTAACCTAACCTAACCTAACCTAACCTAACCTAACCTAACCTAACCTAACCTAACCTAACCTAACCTAACCTAACCTAACCTAACCTAACCTAACCCTTCGGGGATTACAGGCGTGATGTTATGTGTTTATTTTATTGTTATTAAGAACAGCTGTCAAAAATATCAGCTATTATCGTATCAAGTTGTTTAAAAAAATGAGGAAATGCAAACAAAAGGGAAACATGTAAAATTAGCAATTGATATATTCAGTGAACCAATCACAGTACTTCATTTGCGTTTAACAATTTCTGTTCTACAAACTGAGTTTATTCTCTTCGCAGTATTATTGTTCCCTTTCCTTATGTAATTTCCGTTCAATGTTTCTGTTCAATCATGTCTGTGTTCAATTCTGTGGTGCGGTATGCTGTGACTTTACGTGCTTTATACGTAGATTTTACATGTCACATTACCTACACCAAACCACAAAAATTTAAATACAGTTTGACTCACTCCTCACCACGGTTGGCGCAGTGCTGCACAGCGTAACGTGGCGGGTTCAATACCCACAAGAAACAAATACTTGTATGACGTACAATAGTTATTCCGTGTGTGGTTGTTAGTTTATAAGTATATGTTTGTAAGGCCAAAGCTTAATTTAAAAAAAAAGTTTATATAAACGGCACACGCCACATATTATGTAAATCTAGCTTTATAATATTTACTGCAATCAGGCTTTTTATTAGTGAAAAGAAATTCGGACCAGAAGTTCCAGAGATAAGTGCATACAAACAAACCCTTCAGCTTCTATAATATTATTACTTAGATACGTATCGTACAAAATTCTTGATTTTCTTCTCTCTTTGATATCTTCATCATCTAAATGAAAAAGACGTTTTCGTTCAATATTCCCGTTATTTTTTATTTCGGAAATGGTAAATTGTTTTAAATGTATGGTAAAATGTGAAAGAAAAAATTGTTTAGTGACATTGACAATGAAATATCTCGAATGACTTTGTCTCAAAAAAAAATTGTTTTGTTTCCAAGTCACAAATTATATTTTTATTTGTTCTACGCCAGTTATACTTTGCAATTGAAAAAAAAACAAAAAAGTATAATTATAAAGAAAAACAAGTGATAAAAAAGTATAACAATAATTATTTTATTAATTACAACTTTAACAACCGAGCGCCATCACTGGGTTGGCTCAAAAAGAAAATGGGCGTGCCCTTGTATTGTGATAGTATCCGTTTCTTTAAGTTTTCCACCTCGCTCTTTTTTACCTGAAACAAAAAAAATAAAATATCAATAATGTAGTGCCGACCGAATTTCGGTCACGGCTGCCTACCTCAATGGAGACTAGCCAAGTATTTACGCAGGAGGTATTATAGTGCACAAGTGTGTGTACAAACACACCCCCACTTCCTTTTCCCTCACTCCCATAGTGTAATTAAAGTGTGTGTAGTGTAATTTTAAATTTAATTTTAATTTTGAATTGATTTTAATTTGTATTTGATTTTATTTTGAATTTAAATTTTAATTGTAATTTTGATTTTATTTTAATGTTATGTATTGTTGTGTGTATGGATTATGTTTATCTGAATTAAATGAATTAATTGATTAATAGTCCGATGGGACGGCAATCCAACACGACCGGGGAGAAATCAGGCGCAGGACCAATATGCTTTACCTGCTTACCGAGGCACGGAGATATCACACCATCAACTTCCTAAACTCCAGACACTACAGTAGTGTCTATTAGTGAAAGAATGTTTGTAATCGGACTAGTACTTCTGGAGATTACCTCTTACAAACAAACATTTTTATTATTTTTTTTATTAAAAAATAAATCTGGTCACACAACTAACCGGTAAAAAATACATTACTAATCTGATTACAACTTTCATGCTTGTCACCACGGGGGTAATTCCAATAACTTTTAGGAACGACCCCAATTTTAATCTGAGTCGCAATCTGTCAAAAATGCCTCGAATTTACCTACATTGATTGTCGCTGAGATGAGATTGCGACTAGATAGATTTTGAACGTAATTAATTAGTAGAATTAGATATCAGATTAGTGATGACGGTATATTGTTGTCGTATTTATTGGATTGGCTAACCAACAGACATGAGAAGCCACTATTTATATGACATCCCTCTGCCGTCAGCCGTGGTTCCACCTCTTATTGTTCATCAGTCGTGGTTCCACATATTACTGAAAATAATCATGAATCTTCTTCGGTAATGAATCCTTACCAGAGTAACAACACAGCCGCCAAAGCCACCTCCAGTCATCCTCGCTCCATACACTCCTGGGGCGCCCCTGATGATGTCCACGATCTGGTCCAGCTCTGGGCAGGAGACTTCCATTAGCTGGCTTAGAGAATTGTGGGACTGGTAGAATAGTTCACCGACCTGGTGGAGGAAAGTAAGCAGGTTAGCAAAATTGTTTCATTAAAAAAAATTAAAAATCCGATTTGCAATATTGGTTGAGCTGCCGGTTATCAAAATTGATTAAAAGAAAGCAAAATCAAACATTCCGATTTGTGATTGGTTGAGCTGCCCAGTGACAGATGCGTAGAAACGTTTCTTATTTACTTTATTTATTAAATTGTAAAGTTTAGGAACGATCGCATTCTAATCTTAGTCTGCAATCTGTCAAAAAATATTCTAATTTACCTTATTTTTTTTTACATTGATTGTTACTGAGGTGAGATTGCGACTAAATTTTAACGTTTTTAATGAGTAGAAATGGCTTTCAAGCAGTCATCGGTCTACCTCGAGGCTCTCACAACCGCACAATCTGACCAATACTCTGTCAGGAGCCACGGCCATTTTTAAAACTTACACGTTTAAAGTCTTTCTGTTTCATGACCCTCGCCACTTCTTCTGTCCTGCTGATCTCCTCTATAACGTGTTTGGCTCTCTTCAGCACCACCTCAGCACAGTTCTGCTGTTTTAGTTCTGCAAAGGATATATAAAACACTTGGGCCTCTTTCACCACCCTCAAGTATAGTGACGAGTAGACTAATCGTCAGTTAAAGTCCCCCGTAACTTCACGTGCGACTTTCACGATGTCCGAGTAGCACTAATCATAAGATTAACTGACCCTATTGATAGAAGATAGTCATAACTTTTACTTGCCTATTAACTTTAATTGGGAAGTAACTAATCAACACTTTACTTGAAGATGGTGAACGAGGCCCTTACAAACATATTTTAGGTAACATTGTCTTGATGGCCCTGTTGTTAAGGCGCCCACCGAGTGAGTTTAATGAAACTTCCTACACACAAGCAGGATACATAGGTCTAAAAAGTTAGTTGAAAACAATTCCAAAATGTCTTATTTAAAAAAAGATAATTGGACATCTCTGTTTCTATAGAAATCTTAAATTCTGTTTAATTTAGCTGTAACACAATATTTTGAAAATGTTCTCTACTAACATTTTAGACAAATTTTAATGTATCCTGCTTATGTGTAGGAAGTTTATATTAAATAGGTTCAATCATTTCTAAAAATTTGGACTTGAAACATAACATCACGCCTGTAATCCCCGAAAGGTTAGGCAGAGGTGAACCCATTAGTACAGTCTGTTGTCAACAAGGTCTGACCCACCGTAAAAACAAACGGTTGTGTCACCCACATTTCGCCAGTTTCTTGTGTTTAAGTCCCATGTATGTAATAGGGGGCGAGCCTATTGCCATCAACCGGACATAAATCCAGACTCCGAGGCTGCTACTGAGAAATTCCTGATGGTGTTATGTTATGAGTACCTATACAGCAACGTTTCCAAAATAATTATGCATAATCAGCTTGTTAAACTAAGCTCAATAATAAGCACCGCAATAGTTTGACTTCCATTAATTAGTACTTCCACGGATTTCCACCGTAGTAACAAGGATCTAGGTCGTGAGTTCATAATCTAGTACCTACTAGTTTAATTTTAGAGCTACACTAGCTGCCTTCCACTTCATCCGCGTAAAATTCGGTTATCTGTACTGTTTTATTTTTTTGCTCGGATCGCGCTGCATTTCATAATTTAGGGTTCCATACCTACCTTAGTCGGCAAAAACCGTTAATCAAAGTCAAAGTCAAATAATTTATTTCAATTAGGCCATTATAAGGCACTTTTGAACGTCATATAGTACAAAAAGAAATAAGGAATTGAATTTAGTTGCCCCTTCCAAAAGGTAGTTTTGTACGGAGAAGAATGAGCAAGAAACTCCATACGTACTCTTTTAAAATCAATGTTTACAATATTGGTATACAGAGTTGTAGGATACGTGGTAAGTTTGAACCCCAAAAAAGGACAGGCTATTTTTTATTCCGCGTCCGCATCCGACAGCGCGGACGAAATCGCGGGACAAAGCCAGTTAAAACAAAATTTCGTAAACAAACTTAGATCAATGTCTCAGGCAGCGAATTATCTTGTCTGTCAATCAGTCAGTGGGTATCTGATTTCCATTTTCTCCGAGTTAAACAAGCTGCTAAACAAATAAAATTCAACTAGAACTTTAAAACATTATTAAGTAGGTAAAGCCTGAGTACCATCTTATTCTAAGAGAGTTCTTCGCCTCCCGGCACCTGGTGCCTCCGTAATTTCTTTAGTTTTAACAACGCAATGAACAAATGGACTACTAACTCACTTAAAATACTCTAAAAACGAGTATTTAATTGAATTATGGAAAAATCTAAAATTGATTAGCTTTTCGTGAATTTCTTAGAATGTCGGGGTAAACAATTTATGTTAAAGTATTGATTAGAAGCGCCATTGATTGGAGCATTTCAGATAAAAAATCATGTTTATTAATCTTTCAACAAGTCGGTTCGTCGTGATGGCTCAGTGGATAAGACGCCTCTCTTGCGTGAGGTTGCAATTGAGACCTTTTCAATTCATATGTACCTCTTTTCTAAGTTCATCTTTGCCATCACTGACATCGATGAAGAAAAATATCGTGCGGAAACCTGGACTTATAGTTAATAGAATTCTGAAATTGCCAATTGGTCTTGAGCAAGCGGAGTGATAAATGCTCGTGCCTTCTTCTTTCCATATACATATCTATGTTTCATGTTACACATGTTTATACAAATAAATGCATCTTTATCTTCTCTGTATGAGAAGAGGCCTTCGCGCTGGAGGGACAACAATAAGCTGATATTATTATAAAGAAGTACTCATTCCGTGCCTCGGAAAGCACGTTAAGCTGTTGGTCCCGGCTGTCATACGTGGATCTTTGACAGTCGTTACGAGTCGTCAGAAGCTTGAAAGTCTGACAACCAGTCTTACCTAGGGGTACCGTATTACCCAGTTACTGGGTTGTGGAGGTCAGACAGGCAGTCGCTCCATGTAAAATACTGGTATTCAGCTGCATCCGGTTAGACTGGAAGCTGACCCCAACATAGTTGGGAAAAAAGGCTAAGCAGATGAAAGAAGTACTCGTACCTCATGAAAGTTGAAAACAGAGAAATATTGTACTTTTTCACATCTAAAATATACCTACCAGTTTTTCAATATAATTTTATTTACTTAGTGTCGGTTATACTTATTATTGTGTACAGAGAGGAGTCGATCAACACAGACCATAACAACATCGATACTCGGGTCCCAGTTCCCGGTACCACAAACCAATCTATTCGAGAAATCCTTTCCGCAGAGCTACGAACTTGTTGAAAAGGTCACCGTTTGAAGTTCAATGTCAAGTTTGCAATAATGGCGGCAGTAAGTAAAATGGCGGATAGTAAACAGCTGTTCTGAATACTTTTGATAGGACGTAAACACTCCGTGATTAATTGTTTTACTTTCTGTGCGCGTGTTGGGCATTGATTTGAAAAGTTATATTGCTAGAACTATAAGGAATTGTGAATGAGTGTGACTATAGTGTAAAGAGTTTTTGGAGCTACTTAAAAACGATGACAAGTAACATAATAAAAACAAAGTATCCTTATATTATATCAACAATAAAAAAAGATAAAAGTTTAACGGTCAGGAAAGATTAAATTACCTGAATACATTTCTGCTATTTCCCATGCTAAACGGGCGAAAGTTCGCAATCGAAATAATTATGATACCTAATAATTTTTTTATGATTGGTTGACGCAGAGATGGCTGCTGTTGCCGATTGTTTGATTTATATATAGACAGAGGAGTTGTTCAATTGACCGCAAATATCGGAATAGATGAAACCACAGCCACTATAAATGACTATTGTTATGAATATTTCAAGGTTTTTTTTGTATGGTCTCCCCATTCTTCTTTCAAACTTCTCAATATCTCATAAACAATGGCCCGACCATCACACCACGCTCGTTGCAATCGGCCTGGACAGCAATGTCCTCCTTCAAGCGTCCAATGAGTGATCATCTTTGCCCACCATTCGTGATTGTTGTTAAATAAAAACTATAATAATATAACTCACTTTCCAAGTCCTCAATCTTGGCGCCTCTGAGTGAGGGTAGCCCCAATCTGTCAGCTGCCTCCTGACACTGCGCCCGTCGCGTGGGATACTCGCTGCCAGTCAGTTGGTGCTTTACGTTGGAGTTGGTGACCACGACTGCTAGATCTCCCAGCTGCATGGGGATCTGTTCCGCTTCTAAAGACCTGGTGGGGAACGTTTTGTTTTACTTTTATTATTCTTTTCGCCTGGTACTCAATATATTGATTGTTTCTTCCTAGGTGTATGCTTAAGTGGTATGTGTTTATATTTAAAGATCATTGTAGGCCCTGTCAGGCCTGAGCCTGACAGGGTCTACAATGATCTCCTACCCTACTGCTGTATAGGGTAGGAGAGAAGGAGCTTGTTTTTCAGAAATAGCCAGACATCTGAATTTGTATTATTATTTATAGTTTAGGTTGATAAGTTTTAGTCAAAACACTATAATATGTGTTTTTAAAAGAATTATCATAATAGAAGAAAAAAATATCTCATTTCTAAAGACTTTAATACCTTCAAAAAATTACTTAATAAATAATGTGAAGTAACCTCAAACAATCCGCAGTGAGCCAACTTGTTGCCTATTCAATGCCCCTTCGTATCAGAAACACCTTTGTCCTGAATTAGGGAAATTAAATGCACCCCATTATGGAAATATAATTTGCCGAACCACTGTGTCCACGTTTATGGTTTATCCATTAACTTAATGAAAGAAAGAAAGAAAATAAAGTTTATTTGTCTCAGTGGTATACAAAACAAACAAACAAATATGATAGTAAAAATATAAAAATACATTATTGTGTGCCCCACAGCTGCGCCAAAAATGTCCAGTTGTATAAAAATCCCAACCCATAGTGCCTGCCGCTGGTTCACTGTCCAGGCTCCAGAGGGGGAATGGTCTATTAGTCCAGTTACGTTTTTATTAAAATTTGGTATATTTGTGGTTAAAATGTATAGGTACATAAGTGTTTTAAAATATATATCCTTATGATGTGTCCTGCCAAGTCCGCATTAAATGAAAGTCTTTCTTCTAACGTTCATAGTGTCAGATTGCTTAGAAATTGTACCGGCAAACAGACCACATAGTAATACGGTCTGTGGACTGGTAGGGAAGGTGCTATACAGACCGTATGTGGTCTGTGGACAGTGAATCTGTTATTTGTTTTTTTTTTTGGGACAAGCCCGCCTCACTTTTCCCACCCACTGCAACTCCTGAAAGTCAGAATCAACAGTGGAGACCACCAGAAAAGCGCCGAGGCAACGAAGCTCGACGAGTCCCAGAGAATCCTCCTGTCCTGTCCTGTTAACTTGACCTTGAGTTGTGACGCGTTGCGTTTGCCATCATCATCATTTTGACCGAAAGACGTCCACTGTTGGACATAGGCCCCCCTAAAGATTCCCACAATGACGGTACTCGCATCCAGCGGTTTCCCGCGACCTTCACCGTGTCGTCGATCCACCTCATGGGAGCTTTTACCACACTGCACTTTCCGGTACGGATGTAAATTTAATTTTTAGTTTATCAATTTAAAAATGTGTAGCAAATTATAACATAACATCACGCCTGTAATCCCCGAAGGGTTTGGCAGAGGTGTACCCATTAGTATACCCACATTTCGCCAGTTATGTTTAAGTCCCATGTAATAGGGGGCGAGATTGTCATCAACCGGGCACAAATCCAGACTCCGAGGCTGCTACTGAGAAATTCCTGTTGGAAAAACCCAATAACACTTTGCCCTGCCTGGGAATCGAACCCAAGACCTCATGCTCAGAAGTCGCACTTTGGGACCACTAGACCAACGAGGCTTTATAGCGAATTAATAAAAAAACGCGTAACAAATTATAATAATGAAAGTAAATACGAGTAATATCCAAGTAAACGAAGACTCGTGTAGCCGAGAATTCAAAAATAAAGGACGATCGCAAATATAATCGTGTTGATGTTTCATTATCTCAGTTATTATACAAAATACTACGCAGTAGCCTCGACAAATTCCGGGATCATTATGTGAAGTTATTTTAACAAGGACTCCATTCGGAAGTTAATTGTTTAATGATCGATACCAGTCAAAATAAGTCGCAAATTAAAAAAATATATACTTAGGGTGAGTGGTAATCGGGGGGCACGGTAGTGCCCCCGTCAAGTCGAGCAAACAAAAGCGGCACGGCCGTACCATCCTTTTCTCGAAGCAGTTCAGGCCATTTTCGACTCCTTAGTTAGTGATCAATATACTTATACACATGATTGTACTCATGATATCAAACAACTTTTTCAAAGTTTTTTTTTTCTTTATTCGTAAAGCGCATGACCCCAGTCACCTCAAAATCGGGCAGAGATCATTCGCAGGACCGACGGCTTTACGTGCTTTCCGAGGCACAGGGTATCACATCACTAACTTCCAAACTCCGGGCTGCTTTGAGAAATTCCTAATGGAAAAACTCAATAACACTTTTCATCCGACCTAGGAATCGAAGCCAAGACCCCACGGGGCCCAGAAGGGCAATTATATAATAATTATATATTTTTTTTTTAAAAAAACAAGCTTTAATTTAAATTTATTAAAATATTGAGTATTGGAAATTGTATTATCATCAGAACTAAAGGTGTATGCAAATGCAGGTGTATATTTCAGCTCAATCGGATAGCAACAAATGGTCGAAAAATGGTTTGCAAATGTTGAAAGGACAACTTACTTACATACGAACAGTGCAAGCTAAATAAAAGCTTGTAATAAAAAGCTCGGCTTCGTCCTCCAGAATGCATGTTTAAAAGTCAAAGGCTTAGCAGACTATTTATACAAAGGATAAGCAGACTATTTCAGGAACTGAATATGGATTACGTTATAAGTTCTACGATAAAAATAGAATGAACAGAGTAAGGGAAATTTTATTATACAGAAACTTATTGTGTGTAAAGTTCAGGTAGAAAATAACTCGCATATCTTTCTCGAAGAGGTCACTGAATATCCTAAGGACGCGAAATATCATCTAGAATTATCTAAACTCGTAAAGTTTTTATGCTTATTATTTGTAAGAGGTAATCTCTGGAAATACGCGTCCGGTGACAAAAAATCTTTCACTGTTAGAAAGCTGGAGATAAACTACAATAACTTGGCGCGCCCCTCCACAATTCAAAACGATTGAAAGTATTTACAAGACTCACAACGCGTGTGCGTTCAGAGACGGCTCGCGAAACAAAAACAAATCAGCGTGTCATTGTTGCTCGACTAGCGGCATCATTAATTACTCATTATTATTGAAATAGTAATATGGAGGGGCGCGCCATATTATAGTAGTTTATCTACTTTATTCTCGAGTGCTATAGGCTATGCTTTAAGATATACTTCACTACCAAGCGGACGCGGGCAGAATACACATAAATACAAAATTATGTAGCTATTTTCAAATTTACAAGACCTTATTTACCTAATAAATATTTTTTATATAGTGACTGCACATTCAGCGTAGCTAAGCGACATTCCGCAGCTCGCTTTTCGCCCCGCGAGAAACATTGGCGTAGTGTGTGGCGAGCATTGATTTGATGTTGGTTTTTTTTTTGTTTTTATTTTGATTTTTGTTTTTTTGTTTGAGATGTATGAACGTAGATGAGGCGAAAGGAGTATGTAAGGATCGTAGCAGGTGGCGTTCTGTGGTTTCTGCCTACCCCCATGGGAAAAAGGCGTGAGTTTATGTATGTGTATGTATATAGTGACTGGTAATTAGTGAGCGGTCGTCGGTACACCTCGTGGATGTGTGTGAGTTTATCCATTACTAGCGGCCCGCCCCGGCTACGCACGAGTGCAATGCTGATACTAAATATAATACAGCCTATGTCACCCGGCGATAGTGTAGCTTCCCAAAAGTGAAAAAATTTTTCAAATCGGTTCAGTAGTTTCGGAGCCTATTCAATGTAAACAATCAAATCTTTTCTCTGTATAATATTAGTTAAGATGAACTGCCGCGGCCTCTAACCTGCAGTCAATGAGTAAGGCGTGGTCCTTCCTGCCCATGGTGACGATGTACTGGTCCATGATGCCGCACGGCATTCTCGGGAATTCATGCTCTGCTTTCTGACATAGCTTTGCTTTTTCCACCAACCTGTACAACAAAATAATAGCTTCATCATCATCTGCCTAGCCTTTTCCCAACTATGTTGGGGTCGGCTTCCAGTCCAACCGGATGCAGCTGAGTACCAGTATTTTACATGGAGCGACTGCCTATCTGACCTCCACAACACAGTAACTGGGTAATACGATACCCCTTGGTCAGACTGGTTGTTAGACTTTCGGGCTTCTGACAACTCGTAACGACTGTCAAAGATCCACGTATGATAGCCGGGGCCAACGGCTTCACGTGCTTTCCGAGGCACGGATTAATGTCGGTAATGTCTAAGATAAACTTAGAAAGTACATATGTATAAATTGAAAAAGTCACATTGGTACTTGCCAAGATTCGAACCCACAACCTCATGCATGAGAGGCGCTAGGCCATCACGACATTTAAAAAAAAAACAAAACTCAACTTAACTTAGCTTAACAAAACTTAACTTAACTTAGCTTAATAAAAGAAAAGAAAAACCCACCCCGACCTGGGAATCGAACCCAAAATCTCATGCTCAGCAGACGCGCTTAGCGACCACTAGGCCAACGAGTCAGCCAACACAAAATAAATGTAAACATATTTGCCTTGTCATTACAGTAGTTTGTTAATAACACTGTAACGGGTTCATACAAGTTCATGTGACAAGTGTAATCAGCTGCCATTTGATTACCCATTTTGTCGTGGTTCATCTGCCACGTTTGGAGAATAGCTTGCGGCCCACACAGATAAGCTGCAACCTCTGTCATAAGAGGAGCGGGGTAATAAGAACAGCGGGTAATGTAGCCGTAACGATGGACCAAAATGAAATAAAAAAAACGTAAAAAAAAAATTAAATTAAATTAAATAATTGTTATTACTTGATTATATTTTTCATATTTGTTGGAACGAAGTTCCTTATCGCGCGTTACGAAAGGGGGCTAGACGGAAAAAATTAAGACCAAAAGTTGTAACGACACTTTTTGCTATAGTTGTAAGCCGTGCGGCGTGCGCGTGTTTCTCTGTCTGTCTCTCTCTCTCTCTCTCTCTCTCTCTCTCTCTCTCTCTCTCTCTCTCTCTCTCTCATATAACTTCGTTCCATCCGAGTGTCCCTTGACACCTCTCAAGTTTCGTTATAGTGACTAGGTAAATAGTCTTATAAGTACTCTGTGATAATTTCAGGTTCTATTATGGTTTAAATGATACAGATGGATGGACGGATAAGTAAGGGCAAAAGAAGGTGAAATTATTTTTGTCCATAGTGGAGGAAATACTGCAAGGGGGTTACTCAAAATCCTGTGCGACAAAGTTACGGAAAAGAAAATAAATGTAATCATTATACTTTGCTGTTAGATTAAATGCACAACATTTACTTATATTGTTGAAAAATCAACACTTTTATGTAAGAAACACGCTCTAGAATCGGAAAATAAAGCAATGTTATTTGTGGATTTTTTGTCAGGCTTTTTGGCACAGGACTGAAAGTAAATTATGCATACAATCGCCGCCCGCTACCGCTTCAACACAGAACACAGCCTTACTTAAACAAGCAAATATGCTCGTATTTGTGTAACGTCAATTTAGCGACCACCCTGTTTAATTGTCGATCGCGTTAATGAAATCACTGGACTGTATCTTCAATAGGATTTCGTTAAAACTGTTTTGTTTTATCCGTTCATTTGTAGACAGTGCGGTTGTGGACTTTGGGGGGCAATGAACTTTGGCCTAAGGGTTAAAATAAACTCATTATAAATACCGTGAAGCCAATTTTGTTAGTGAATTTACAGACAATGGAAAACGACATACATAATATCATAACATCACGCCTGTAATCCCCGAAGGGATAGGCAGAGGTGAACCCATTAGGACACCCATATTTCGCCAGTTATGATTAAGTCCCATGTAATAGAGGGCGATCCTTTTGTCATCAACCGGGCTCAAATCCAGACTCCGAGGCTGCTACTGAGAAATTCCTGATGGAAAACCCAATAACACTTTGCCCGACCGGGGAATCGAACCCAAACCAACCAACCTGGAAAACGACAGTAGTAACATAGGTAAGTAATTTACTAATTTCTGCCCCAGACTTTGTAAGCACAGAAGTCAAATATACCATTAAACAGGGGTATTCTAACTTTTTTTTTTACGCGGGACCATTAATAAATTAAATTGCATTTTCTAAGCCCAAGACGAAACTGCACATAAAAGTTTTTAAAACTGTTTTAAGATCATTATTTTAATATTAATCTTAATTTGTAATGTAACACTATATTAAAGATTGTCAAAGCGCTTGAGTTGCAGGCTTCAGGTTGATGACCTCTGACTTTGAAATAACTTCATTTTAACTTCGATTAAAAATGTAATAATTTCTTGAATTATTATTATGTACAGCTTTTGCCCTACGACGTTCGCGTAGATGTCGAAAATCACCCAAAATAACTTTCTTCCCCTTTTACACCGTTAGGGGATGAATTTTAATAAAATACGAAGCACTTCTTCTATCAATTCTGTTAAAGAATCTTTATGTGAAGTAGATTGGACCAAGGAATCACGTTGTCCCATACAAACTTTGCCCCTCTTTTTCACTCTCCTAGGGGTAGAATTTTAGAAAATCCTTTCTTCTTGTATGCCTACGTCATACAAAGAATGTGTATTTTCACAAAGAATGTGTATTTTCACAAATAATGTGTATTTTCACAAAGACTGATATTTTCACAAAGAATGTGTATTTTCACAAAGAATGTGTATTTTCACAAAGAATGTGTATGAAACGCATGTGACCAGGAGAGTTATGAATATGAATGTGGATGGATGGAGAGCAAGAGGAAGGCCAAAGAAAAGATGAATGGATTGTGTGAAGAATGATATGAATGAAAAGGGAGTCAGTGATAGCATGACGGCTGACAGGACAGAGTGGAAGAAGAAAACATGTTGCGCCGACCCCAAGTAACATGGGACAAGGGCAGGAGGATGATGATTTGTATTTTCACAAACAATTATCTTTTTTTTTAAGTATCGCTTACCCTACACTTCTGCCCATTAGTTCTTCAAGCAGGGTGAAGGTGGCTACTTCAATAGCTGCACTGCTAGATAGGCCGGCACCCATCGGCACATCTGTCACGATCACCGCATCGAAACCGCTCACTCCACCTGGATTGGAGAAGAAAGGAGATAAACGCGTGACGGTGGAGACAGCGACAGAATGGATAGCTGAGGGGTCCCTTCTGGCTCCCAGAAGGTGGACAGACAGACATCTGTCAAAATCTCCCTCGGTTAATTTTAAAGCTGGAGGTGGACATCCCATCTAAACCAATAGATTGACTGAGTGAGCTTATTACCTCAAGATTCACCGTCAGAGTTTTTCACAGAATAGCACTGTGAATGCTAATCCCTTGCATTCACAGTGATATTCTGCAAGCAACTACAGTTCACCTAAAATTTACACACATAACATAACATCAATGCCTGTAATCCCGAAGAGTTAGACAGAGGTGTGCCCATGAGTACACCCACATTTCTCCAGTTATGTTTAGTCCCATGTAAGGTGGCGAGCCTATTGACATCAACCGGGTACAAATCCCGACCCGAAAGATGTTCAACTGCACCTATTTTGAAATTTATTTATTTAAGCTTCTATTTACAAAATAACGACTAATCTACATTGTCTAATGAATTTCAGAAAGTCTTACCAGGAAAATTCGCCACCACACCCTTAACATAGTTGGCCCAGGCAGGTGGTCCAGGCTTCAAGGGAGCTGATGCTGTAGGCGCAGGGAAGCTGGTCTTCACCTCCTCTCCGGTGCCCAGGACTGACAGCAGACGACATTCCCCTGTCTTGTTCAAACTACCCACTATGACGGTCACGAATGGTAATGCCTGGTGGAGGACAATTATTAGTCTTTTTATAACAATTGGTCCATCCTTTATCGTGTGGGCAGTAAGGTCTTACAACCCCACACACCCTAGTGTCAGAGTTTCTAAACCGCCTCAAGGGCCACTGCCACGGTTTGAGTAAAACAGTAAAGTCCAGGTCTCGTCACGATGTTTTCCTTCACCGATGCCAGTGATGTCCTAAATAATCTTTATTGGTATTTGATACCAATAACAAATAATTCCAAGACCCAACTTCTTAAAAAAAAACACATCATTTTAGCCCTGAAAACCCAATAAACATTCAATGAACAGTAAAATTAGATTTTTAGTTGCTCTGAAATCCATAAATAGTTACTCAATTGACTTAGCTAGTAAGTGACGTCACAGTTGTCTTTGGCCATACAAAATCTATGGGAGAATCGCGTTTTGACAGCTCATAAAAATCATGTGGGTGTAATTAATTTTAATATGTATGTATTTATAAATTATATAAGTATGTATATCAGTTGTCTGGTTACCATAACACAAGCTCTGCTTAGCTTGGGATCAGATGGCCGTGTGTGAGTTGTCCCAAGATATTTATTTATTTATGTCAATTGATTGGCAGTGTCAAATATCTAATTAATTTTTAGCTCTCATTTCTTAATTTGTATCTTTTTGGTACTTAAGTACGAGAACTTTAAATGACTTTCATTTAAGGTACATCGTCTTCACATTTCTTTAATTATTGAACTTATATAAGCCTACACAACTTATTGTAAAATATTATTTTTAATAGATACAACTGAAGATAAAAGACAATATGACAAGACCTACGCCTTACGAGAGGGTGAAGAAAATGTTCTCAAAGAGCAAAAATAAACCTAAGTATTTACTGCACATAATATGCGTAACATCACGTATGAAATACCAGCCTAAGTATATATTGTCCCACTGCAGAGCAAAGGCCTCACCTCATACCCAAGCCTCCCCCAAGGCCTTCCTCAAGGAAGAGTTTTGGCCGAAAGGTGTGCTGTACCGGCGTTTCCGCGGCCAGCTACGCGACACCTCGCAGCGTAACACGACGCCGACGCTTCGTGTGCAGTAGTTTTTTTTTTTTTATTTTTTTTTTTTTTTTTTTTTTTTTTTATTATTATTTATAAGTTTATTGTTGTAAAATATGTGTTAGTTTATATTTTTTGTACTTATTTATGTATTTGTGTTCTTATGGGCCTTAGTTGCCTGAAATAAAGGTTTATTATTATTATTATTATACGAAAAAGGCACGAGGCAAGGCGATTTTAGGCTTATATTAATTACAAGTCCAGGTTTCCTCACGATGTTTTCCTTCACCGATGTCAGTGACGTCCAAAAAAAACTTAGAAAATACATAACTTAATAATTATAGGTCATCAAGCTTGTTTATCACAAGCCTGCTGACCTATAATTAAGTTACAGAAATCTTGTCAAAACAAAATGTGCCTACACCTGACGCCATAGCTGTTATTGTAAAAGATAAAACAGCTGAGACCACTTTTTACTGTAATTGGTGATTTATCATTATTACAACAAAATACGGTTCAAATTGTGTTTTCACAAAATTTCTTGATTTTACCCCTACCTAAGAAGATGCGACGGGTTGTACAAGCTTTGGTAACAAGGGTTATACGAACCTGAATTTTATTTGATGAGATCTTCTTAAGCTAACATGACATAACATCACGCCTGTAATCGCCGAAGGGTTAGGCAGTGGTGTACCCATTAGTACACCCACATTTCGCCAGTTATGTTTAAAGTCTCATGTAATAGGGGGCGAGCCTATTGCTATCAACTGGTCACAAATCCAGACTCCGAGGCTGCTACTGAGAAACTGCCTTTGTACCTAGTACCTTTGTACCTAGTACCTTTGTACCTTTGTAGATCTTACCCCTTTATTATTGTAAACTTTATTTGAGTAATGATAAGCGTCTACTTAACCATATACTTTGACTTTTGACGTTTAAACGTGTTTTAACTTTACGCAACGATTATAAGTAAAAGGCGCTAATTAATGTTATTATTTCTTCTAACTTTAACTACGACAATTCCTTGCATTAATTACCTAAACATTATTTTATTTACTAAAGCTTCAGAAGATTTTGATGGGACGGAAGTTCCTATCCCAAATTAAAATATAAAATAAGAAAGATAATATCTTTTACTATTAAGCTTCTAATAGTAAAATAAAGTATTTGATTGTTATTTTATGTAAATTATAAGTTAATTTCAATAACATTAATTTTATTGAAGTGACTTTAAATTGTAATTTGTGTTGATATTTTTTTTTCTTTTTTTTTATATTATTAGTGTTAAGTTATCTTGCTGCGCCCTAACAGGGTCATGTACTCACTAGTTTCAAGCCTAGCGTTTTAACTATGTTGTGTACATTGTGCATTAAATAAATAAATAAATAATAAAATTTTAATATAGTTCTTTATACATTTATATTCGGATGAATTTTACGCATGTATCTGTTTTAATTTAAATGGGTGGAACTATGGATTTTTATCTGAAATTAATAATTTGATCTGATTAAAGTTAAAACACGATTAAACATCTATAAGAAAGGGGAGTCTATCTTCTAAAACCAAATAAGCTCCGATTAAACAATGGTGTAACAGGCCATTGACATTTAAGGCGTAAGTAATTACAAAAGACGTAGACGGGGAAGATATAATCGATAACAACAGACGACATCTATCCGATCATGAAATTATCGAGTTATCTTGAAAGATTGTCGAAATAATTATGAACGTTTTAACGGAAATTATGGGTAATTAGTTAAGAAAGTCTGGCTTCTTAGACGTGTTTGTTTGTGCTGTCTTAATTATTATTGAGACACGTTTGCTGTCTTTGACATAAATAGACAATAGGCTGATATTCACGATCTCTCAATCTGCTCGCCTGAAGATAATGCTATAACACGTATTTCACAATATACCTTCGTGGTTTTAATTTCATATTTTATATTCTATAGATGAAAGATATTATTACAGTGTTTCTCAATTTAAAAACAAACTCACCATTATCCTTTCAAATAATAATATTATTAAAAAAAAAAACAAAACAAGCTCTAATTTAAAATTACAATATTAAATATTGGACAATTGTATTGTCATCAGAACTAAAGGTGTATGCAAAATTTCAGCTCAATCGGATAACAACAATCATCTGCCTAGCCTTTTTCCAACTATGTTGGGGTCGGCTTCCAGTCTTACCGGATGCAGCTGAGTACCAGTATTTTACATGGAGCGACTGCCTATCTGACCTCCACAACCCAGTGACTGGGTAATACGATACCCCTAGGTAAGCCTGGTTGTCAGACTTTCAAGCTTCTGACGACTCGTAACGACGGGACCAACAGCTTAACGTGCTTTCCGAGGCACGTAATGATGTCAGTAATGTCTAAGATAATCTTTAGAAAGTACATATGAATTGAAAAAGTCACATTGGTACTTGCCCGGATTCGAACCCACAACCTCATGCATGAGAGGCGGGCGCCTTAACCGCTAGGCCATCACGACACTCGCTCGGATGGCTTGCTCGCTTGCTCAAATGGTCGAAAAATGTTTTGCAAATTTTGAAAGGACAACATACATACAAACATACGAACAGTGCAAGCTAAATAAAAGCTTGTAATAATATAAAACAATTGAGACGTAGTCGCAGATACAGCTACTGAACAATTATATAATTATATAATTGGCCTGTGAGCTTACTTCTTAAGCTTATAAAATGACAGAATTTTGTCTAAACATGCCTTTGTCATGGAGAATTTTACTATTGTGTTTTGAAAGGGATGTAATGCGAATTGACACGGTAACCTGACCCCATTAAAGCCGTGAATGTTCCAGTTTTCATTGTTTTATTACTAGCTTAATTTAATAAAGCTTTGTGTAACATTTATTTGTAAAGAATTTCCTGAACACGTAATGTTTTTAAATAAATTCTGGCATTTCGAATGTTTTTCTGAGATAATGGAGGTACTACTCTTACATTGGACTAACTTTTGCCCGCGACATCGTCCGCGTAATTGACGGTCATCGCGGACGCAGACGATGTTGCGGAACAAAAAATAACCCCTGTCCTTCTTCTTCTTCCTTTAATACCTATGTCCTCGGGGTTCAAACTTACCCCGTAGGTACCAAATTCACATTTTTGCAAACTCAACTGATTAACTGTTTATTAGTTATTGTTAACTGAAAATAAGTCGGGTTTTCAGGGCTAGAATAAAGTGTTTTTTAAAGAAGTTGTGTATTGGAATTATTGGCTAATTGTGTCTAAACCCTATAAAAATCGTACTCACAGTTTAGTTAGATATTTTAGGTTGAATTTCATGGTGTGAGCAATGTTCGATTTTCTTTTATTTGGTTCTGCGGTTTAACATAAAAAACATTAAGTACTCCAACATTCTTAATAAGAGGAGAAATCCTTTTAAAGATATTCGATAGTTACCACGGGTAAAACATATCCTTCACAGTAATCTATGTGGTCCCCTAATAGGTTGACGCGGCCCGGCGCACACGCAGCAGCTGTAGGCTGGCGACCGTACGCTGCGACAAATTTGTCGCAAGCTTGTTTCAGTAGCACCGCCTCGCCTTTGGCTATCGCTTCATTTGACATCTGGAAGTAACAAACAATAAATAAATAAACGGCGTAAAAACGACACTAGAGAAGCCGAAAGTTCATATTTTTCCCACCATTTCCTTTTTTTTTCTGTTCGGGACCATAACCAATCAGTAAAAAAATTGTTCGAATTTTGACCTTCGATATTTCCGCAACCAGAAAGTTTACAGAAATCAAAAATATATGGCATCAAAAAGTTCTGAATTTCATTTACTTAGATAAGGTATTTTATACCTTTTAGTTCTATTTTATACAACCCACGAGTATCACCCATTGATATAATAAAGCCTTCAATCTAAATAAATTGTATACGAAACGTATATCTTTTAACTGTCTATCTATCTTATCTATCTTTATCTATTTATATTAAAATTAATGGCTAGAAGCGTCGCTAAGCGCAAAACTCGAGAACGGCTGGACCGATTTGACTGATCTTCTTTTGCTGTGTTCGTAATTTTCCAGACAAGGTTTTTATTTTAGTTTTTTTTGGAGAATCTACCGGAAAAGTCGAAAATTTGAACCCGGGGCGAAGCCGGGGCGATTCGCTAGTTTCCAATAAAATCGATCGACCACGTTACGATTCTTCTGCTCGCATATAATATATCCTCTGTCTAGGTTCTCTGAAATCATCGAAACTTGGCTTCAACACCCCAAATTACACTTGTCTGATAATCGATGATTGGTTCCATAACAACCAATTTAACTTTACAGCCAAGCTGTAACCAAGTTTACGGTCAAGTGCGATAACTGACAGGGTTATCACAAGTTTGTTTTATCAATATTGTGCACGTTATTGTATGAGATGTCGGTGTTTATATCAAAGATTATCATCTTACGGGTTTCTTTGACTACCGACCGGAATGTTTACAATACTTTTGTAAATAAATATCATCTCATTATGAGTAGCGAAGAAGATTTTTAAATACTATCAAATTATAGTATTATAACAGTGTAGAAAAATTCATTCTCTCTACTGGTTGGCCTAGTCGTCGCAAAGCACGACTGCTGTGCATGAGGTCTTGGGTTCGATTTCCAGGTCGGGCCAAGTGTTATTGAGGTTTTCCATCAAGAATTCCTCGGAGTTAAGATTTGTGCCCGGTTGATGGCAATAGGCTCGCCCCCTATTACATGGGACTTAAACATAACTGGCGAAACTTCCATCACAGATTTCTTAACCTCTCAACTGTCAACTGTACCTATGCGGTACAAAAGTGGTGGAGGTTTGACCTTCAACAGTTTTGGCCCGATGGTTGACGGATTAACCTAATGCGATAGCCTAATAAACACACACACTTATTAGAAACATATCAACACATAAAATAAAAAATACAAAATAAGATAAAAACAAAACCCACAAAACAAAACTTGACACGCCAAAAATTAAAAGAAAAATAAAATAAAATATAACATAAGAATCTTTATTTCTCTTTATTCTTTTATTTTTTGTTTCACAACGTAAAATGTTTTTTTTTCTATTGTATCTACTGTGCAATTTCATGGATAATATTCTGTTACATCATACATGTATCTTGGAATAAAGAAATGAAAACTCCTAAAACGGCCATTAAAAAAATGTATACAAAACTGCGCCATTCCCAGGTGCGTCAGACATTCATGGAGGCTCCTCTATACCTACAATTACAGTATTGTGCCCATGCCAAACCCTTTTCAAAGAGATTAGATACAGCAACAGTTACACAATGGTTCAAGGTTCAGGACTCAGATCCTAATGCGATAACCTACTGGATAACTGGACCAAGTTACATGTTTATTTCACATGACCTTTAAGACAACGTCAATGACAAACGTGGTCTGAAACGTGTAATCTTTGTTAGGTACAGACAACAAGGGAATCGGCTCCAATATCTAGGCTTTTTTTTTCGGTATGGCATCTCGCAGGTCAACCTATGAGGTTGTCAGCTGCTTAACCGGACTATCCTGTGGTGCCTTAAAAATTAAGACCTCCAGCCAGGGCAAAAACTTACAAACTAAGCGACTACACGCTAAGGGCACCCCCTGTGGGGTATACGAGCCTCGGCTTAGGGCATCGCTGGGGGAGGGCAGCAAAGGGACAGGCTGGATCGGATTATTATCCAGGCTTTAAAAACCGCTGGTTTATATAGATATGTTTGTTGTTAGTATCGTACACTGCAATTTGCTTAGACTGTGGTTTGGCTTTATTATTTTTAATTAATTAATTTTAAAAAGGACCCTGCATACCTATCTCCTTCGTTGTTACAGACAACAAAGGAGATAGTTATGCAGGGTCCTTTTTAAGTTTCAATTGAAGACATCCATCGGTTTCTAAGAAAACTTCAACTATATCTGACGACCCTGACCTCGAACAAACTATTTGGTGTACAGACAAAATAGTCATCTTTTTCTACACTGCCAAGATTTTTATTCTTTTTGTCCGTGTAGTATTTTTTTAAACTTATGGCGATAATATATATCAGTGATCATAGTCAATAATTAACTTTTTGACGTTTTAATACAAAAAACAAAAAAAAAAAAGTAATTAGTAGTAGTAATTTCAAAAGTTAAGTTTATTTACTTAACTTTAAAAATACATCAATTCAGTTAATTAGACACCAACTTATACGCCTGAAGTTTTTATTAAAACAGTCACTTAATAAAAAAATATATGTATGGGGGTAAGTACAAGCGCACCCACTTGCACCCTGCTACCAGCGCCCACGCACCTCGTTTAATACCTAACCTTCAAAAACCGGTGTTTTATATAGACTGTGGTCTCGCTTTATTATTTTATTACATAACATAACATAACATCACGCCTGTAATCCCCGAAGGGTTAGGCAGAGATGTACCCATCAGTACACCCACATTTCGCCAGTTATGTTTAAGTCCCATGTAATAGGGGGCGAGCCTATTGCCATCAACCGGGCACAAATCCAGACTCCGAGGCTGCTACTGAGAAATTCCTAATGGAAAAACCCAATAACACCTTGCCCGACCTGGGAATTGAACCCAAGACCTCATGCTCATTTTATTACATTGATATATAAATCGTACTCTTAATTAAACAAGGACAGACAACAACGTCGTTTACTGATCAGTATATTACATCTTTACCCAACATACTATAGTAGTCTTTAAGTATCTGTTTGTAATGTCATAATAACAGTTTGCTTAGCCTTTTCTCAACTATGTTGGGGTCGGCTTTCTAACCGGATGCAGGTGAATATCAGTATTTTACATGGAGCGACTGCCTATCTGACCTCCACAACCCAGTAACTGGGTAAAACGATACCCCTTGGCAAGACTGGTTGTCAGATTTTCGGTCTTTTGTTTAATCAAAGAAAAATTTCATAAAAATATCACCCGTTTCGCGCTGTAGTGACGCTTAATTCCGTCTTCGACATAATTTTTTAAGACAACATTTCTTATACATGTGCGTTAATTTCACGTGAATAAACAAACAGTTTTTCTTTCTTTCTTTCTATCACTGGGGTCTATAATCATGTGCTGAATCCATATATTCAGGTATTTATATGGCAGAGGTGAGTGTCAACGCAGGGAGGGGTCGCCCTAGGAAGACCTACACTGACCTTATTGGTGAGGTTCTTCAGAAAGGTCAGGTGCGGAGTACTCGTAACCGGCGTGCTTGTATGACGAGATGTATGAACATAGATGAGGCGAAAGGAGTATGTAAGGATCGTAGCAGGTGGCGTTCTGTGGTTTCTGCCTACCCCCATGGGGAAAAGGCGTGAGTTTATGTATGTGAATCCATATTAAACGTTGTCCCTTGCACACGATACTTACGTGTGTGTTATTATCAGGTTCTACCTCCAAAACCCCGTTTGATACGCGGATTTAACAGTTTATAAGAAATTAATCTCACTTCTCATTATCTTTGCGAAATTAACTGTACTTACACACAGATTAAGTAAACATTGATAAGAGTGATTGAACGTAACGAGAAGAGTGTTACCGAGATAGATATCACACTAGTTGTTCCGTGCGACTTTGTACGCATTTTTTCCGCCTGTATTAAGTTACTGCTTCGCTCCCGTATGTCATAGCGTGATGTTATATAGCCTAAACTATTCCACAAGAATCTGGCTGTCATATACAAGAAAAGAATTCCAATCCCACTGGTAGTGCCAGAGGTTAGCCCGTGTAAACAAACAAACACAAAATCTCTTTTGATTATACAAGTATTAAGTATATACAGGTAGGTTTATTATTCTCTCTGGGGGCCTACCACAACCTCTTAAAACAATATTATTTTAATATTAGGTACTTTGCCTTCCGCACTGTTCGATTTTCAACGCTCGCATCAGCGCCGAGAGTTGAAAATGCAACAACAGAAATTACAAAGTAATATTAAAATAATATTGTTATAAGAGATGGCGGTAGGCGCCCATCTTTCAGTCTGTATTGTTTTGATTCGGGGAATTTTTTGATCGCATTTCGTATAAGGATAAAAAAGCATTGTACCCACTATTATCCCGCTTCTTAAGTTGAGAATTATAACAGTAACTACATAAAAACATTTGTTATCAGTATTTCAACAGTAACAAAAAAAAATACAGTCGAATTTTTACGATAAACAAAATACTGGGAATCGGAGATCGTAAACAAAATATTTAAAACTTTGTTACAGAGTTGTTTATACTGCCAAATTTGATGCAACATGAACAATCTTTGATTAATAGATTTTCTTTACAATATTCCTATTGAAATCCTCGACTTTCATTAAAAAACACATACAATAATTAACAAAAATAATACAAATTCAGTTTATTGCTTAGATTACATATAATCTAAGGTTTATTGATGTATTTTTTTTTATTTCTTACGTTGTGTGGGTATACCAACTCCACACGTCCCTAAAAACTCACTCAAAAACACCTTATACATAAAACATTATAAGCCACAATAAACATTACAACTACGTTATCTACACCATAAACACGGCATACCTTTTGTTTTTAATATTTTTACTACACAACCGATCGGACAGGCACGGCGCGCGGTACTCAATGGCGATAGCAAACGTTTAATAACAATGTTTATTAATTCTTAACCCGAGTACTCAATAGAGGACAATTGTATCACAATTGATGCATCATACTTGTGTTATGTGTGTTTATTTACTTGCTGGAGTATTGGCTTACAGAATTATTGAAAAGTGTTTTGTGACGTCAGCAGAAGGTGTGGTCGTGAGGTTTTAGCTTAATGACAATATCCCTAATCACTTATATGGTGTACGGAGAGGTTCGTTGCTCCACCAATATGATCTTTTTTTGATTGAAACCCTGAAAGACCCTAGGGAAATCTGTTAGAACGCATCTGTAATTCTGTACCAGCCAATCAGAACCTGGAATTAGGGATGTATCTCTGCATCAAATTAAAATCGTGATTTGTAGCTGATTTTATATACAGATAATAAACGTGCACGTGGCCATATGTAACGACCCTCAAATATTTTAAAAAATCAGCTGTTCTATGCATTTTAATAGTTTCGTAAGTACCTACATATTTGTAGGAAAAAGCAGCTTTTTATTTCATGTTTCAGAGTTTGTGTCATTGTAAAAGTTTGTCGTATTAATGAGTATTTTCAATCCTTGATAGAAGGGCATTGATTCAAAAATAGATAGTAACATCTACCTATTCCACTTTCATATAATTCCGCTATAAATTCCAATGTCAAAGAGAGTACCTATTTCATGACTTCATTCATAACTTCTGAATGAGAGACGACCGCGGCGGGGCTGTATACTTAGGTATACTTAGCTACTTATCAGTGGCGCAGCTTGTCCTAGACGGGCCCTTCTACCTACTGTGCCGTACAACGTAGCGTAAATAGAGGGTAAAGATTTAACACAAAAGAAACAATATGTTTATTTTATCCCGGAAAGTTTAGCCTATGGCCTAATACTTTGGTGAGATAGTGGATGACATTTTACGAATTTTTGCTTACACGGATTTGGGGCCCTAAAGCTAAGAGGCCCTGTAGAATAAATACGGCGGTAACTATGCCCCTGGTACAAATTTTTGACGATGTTGACAACACATAGGTGTACATGTACATGTACCTGCAACTGTCTCGTCTTCTTGTTATAATGTAGGACTTTTTGTCAGCCAAATGAAAACTGCCAAGTAGGAACCTGGGATGATAAGGAGTTTAAATTTTGAATTTGGATATGGATACGAATATATGAATAATATTATTGCAGTTTTAGATGCGGTTACGGATATGAAATTATTTCGGACCTGCTTTAATAATAATAAATCGCTTCTTTCAATTCAACTTAGGAAAAAGTCTTTTATTTTAATGTCTTTCATAATTTACCAACAGTTGTGCACCCCTGGCTTTCTCGTTTCTCATTTAAATAAAGAACATTTCTGTTATAGGGAAATTATGTGTACCTATTATACAGTCAGTACAATATTCCTGTTGATGGAAACATTATTTCTAGGAAAATAACAAATGATACGCGTGGTCTTTAATTGTTCTAATAACAGTAGGTAGAATCAGGATGTCAGGTAGGAGTTTTAGACATATGTATGTAGGTACTGTGGTCACTTTGCCAAGTGAGAAGGTACCGAATCTAGCTAGCTTTTGTTAGTATACGGTGCTCCAACTATGTTTAACTATTATAAATCTATGGGTAAGTTTTTATGAAAAGTATGTTGAATTAAATATTGAAATTACGTGCTCACGTCACTTGTCTACTTTTTTTAAATTAAATTGCATTTAAAAACATCCATCGCACAGACAGGTATTTGGCCCTAAAAGTCGGACAAAAAATTTTTTTGCGTTTTATAGTATTATTAAAGTATTTCGTTCTATTTTGAGGCATAATAGAGTAAAAAAGGCATACATTATTCTTAACAAATTTTATTTCAAATTTTCATCATCTTCAGAGTCATTTTCAATACCTAACTAATATATCAAATATCATTTTCCTCCAAAAGATTCATGGTATCCGCTAAAAGAGGACTCTTTCTTTTATCTTTTCCTGGAAACAAAATAAACTAATTTTCATTAAAAAAAACAACACGTGGTTTTTTGAGTCCATGCAAAAAAAATTGCCAAAAATGGAGGGGTGCATTAGGGTGGCTGTTTTATGTATTTTAGAATACTATAGAGTCTATTCTAAAACAAACCATATAAATTACTTAGAAATGCTCAGAAATACTTTAAAACGCTTAAAGATTTTTTGAAATGCGTATTTTATAGGACTTTTTAAGAATTAGTTACTAATGGAGCTAAAGGTACGAAAACTCCCTCTTTTCATAACAAAACTAAATAAAATAATAAGTACATAATTATCTGGTTGTGTAAGATCCATAGTAGAAATTTAAAAGAAATTGACTTTTTCACCATTTTAATATTTGAAAACAATGAAATTTGAGCGTATCGAATAATTACACGACCACGGCAAGCGAACGGTAATTTCCGACTGAATGCATGGAGCAGGGGAAAGGCTCTAGTGCGTAGGGTTCACGCTATTGGTAGGAGGAGATACCATTGTATTTCGAGGAATAATAAAAAACGGTGTCTAACTAAAACAAAAAAAATGGATTTCGCCCGACTTTTAGGGCCAAATACCTGTCTGTGCATCGGTTCTTAAGAAAACTTTAACTGTATCTGACGAGCCTGCATAGGTATGCAGGCTCGTCAGATACAGTTAAAGTTTAAGTATAGGTATACTGCATACTCTTTTGTTAACTGTACCTAGATACAAAATATGTGCAAAGTATATTCTAAACGGTGTATTACATGGTTTTAATACCGAACAGAGATAATAACTGTTTGTAAAGACTCGGTGGAGCATAACAATAAGTGCATAAATCATGTTTTGTTGCTGCAGTTTGCCACACATGGCTACTAATGCAACTTATTCACTCGTATTTCCACAATGCTTGCAGTATTATTCTGTAAAAATCTCGCTTGATGTATTTAGGTGAAGTGAGACTGAGGTGAGTGATCAATCCCTTGCTTGGTGGAATAACATCTCACCACGAGTTCACTTTAACAATTTTTTTTTTCAGAATAAATCTTTTGAAGAATAGTAATAAAGGAAAAATAATGGTAGTAAGGACTAAAGGAAGAATTATAGTAGTAAAGGACTAAAAAAAGCATCGTAATCCATTTTTGTTAACTTTATGGAATGCAGTAAATAAATTAAGAAGTTGCTGAACATCTAAATGCACCATAACAGCTGGCTCCTCTCTGCCTCATCCCGCCTTTGGTTTTTCGGCTGCGAAAAAACTGCTGAAAAAACCTGAATCCTGATCGTAGTCACATAACTGAACAGAGTGCTAAGTGTGAGTTTTAACACATACGTTTTGTATGTGAAATAAGGTTTTCCTAGTGACCACCAGATGGCGCTATAACTTTTTCCCATATAAAATTCTAACGCGCTCGCAATCGAACGTGATTGAAAAACTCACACTTAGCTCACACTCAGTGCTCTTATCAGTCCGCTGTTGTGTCCCAGGCACTAGAACGGCAACCATTATCAACTGTTTATACTCATTGTTTATAACCCTTCAATGTGATAGCGTCCTGAGATAACTGACGTTGTAAGCCGTAGAGTTGTAAAACTAATGCCGTGACGAAGAACTGGTATCGAGTAGGGGATTATTTTTGTAGATACAATTAATGAGGACATGTTAAATAAACTGAATATTCGATCGTTTTATGTTTAATTGCTATATAATACAGAACTACGAAACAGTTGACATTTTAAGCAGGCCGCAGACGTCCGGTTTCAGATTCAGGTTTTCGAATCAGGAGGCGTGTATGTACATACACACACATGCATAAATTACACATACATTTAATTTTTTTTACATGTGTGTTTGTTTTAAGTACCATGCGAGGACCTGCGTATGAATACACAAGGCACATCCGAGGACCTTTTCAAACCGAGGACTTTTTCGGACGTCCTCGGATTGACTTGACCATTGCATCGTACTCTACGTTCGATTTTGAGCCTTCCTGTATACTTAAGTATATATATAAGGAAAAGTTGGTCAAACCTCGGTTTGGTCACAGAAATTCATGCTCACACTCCGACAGTGTGTGTCCGCCAGGCGGCGCCACTAAAATTTTTACACACCTCGTCATACACTTTCAGTCTTATTTTAAGTACCTTGTGGGGACTTATGTGTAAACCTTCACACAAATGTCCTCGAAATGGTAGCTTTTCAACACAAAGTGTATGGAAGTCCTCGTACTGATAGCTTTTCCGAACAAGAGTGTATTCAGGTCCCCGTTTTGATAGATTTTCTATGTGTATGATATTCTATAGATTTGAGATTATTTGATTATTAACCGACGAAAAAAAAGGAGGAGGTTCTCAAGTCGACGCCTAGACGTACATTTTTAAATGTTTGACCACGTATAACTTTTTACAGAGTTGTCCGAATTCGATGATTCTTTTTTTATTGGATTGAGTATACCTTCAAGTTGGTCATTATGGTAATGAAATGAAGCTGCAGCAGGAATTGTGTCCGTGCAAGGCAACTCTTTAATGGTCAATGGTATCGTAATGAAGCTTCGTATTTAACATGTTAAGGTTAGATAGCAAACCAAAATTATGATGATGATATGAAGCTGCGGCAGGAATCGTCTCCGTGCAAGGAAACTCTTCAATGGTCAATGGTATCGTCATGAAACTTCGTATTCAACATGTTTAGGTTAGATAGCAAACAAACATTATGGTGATGTTATGAAGTTGCAGTAGGAATCGTCTCCGTGCATGGTAACTCTTCAATGGTCAATGGTATCGTCATGAAACTTTATATTCGACAAGTTTAGGTTAGATGGCAAACCAACATTATGGTGATGAAATGAAGCTGCAGCAGGAATCGTCTCCGTGCAAGGCAACTCTTCAATGGTCAATGATATCGTTTTAAAACTTCGTATACAACATGTTTGCGTTAGATAGCAAATAAATATTATGGTGATGATGTGAAGCTGCAGTAGGAATCGTCTCCGTGCAAAGTAACTCTTCAATGGTCAACGGTATCGTCATGAAACATTGTATTTAACATGTTAAGGTTAGAGAGCAAACAAACATTATGGTAATGATATGAAGCAGCAGTAGGAATCGTCTCCGTGCAAGATAACTCTTCAATGGTCAATGGTATCATTTTAAAACTTCGTATACAACATGTTTGCATTAGATAGCAAACAAGTATTATGGTGATGATGTGAAGCTGCAGTAGGAATCGTCTCCGTGCAAGGCAACTCTTTAATGGTCAATGGTATCGTTTTGATACCAAAACTTTATTATGGTATTGACTTGCAGCTGCAGCAGGTAACGTCTCCGTGCCACTAAACTCTTCAACGGTCACTGGTATCTTCTTAGAACTTTGTATACAATATGTTTACGACGCCATTATTATATTAACGTAAAGCTGCAGCAGGAATCGTCGCCGTGTAAAGCAACTTTTTCACGGTCACTGATATCGTCTTATAAGTTCAAACTTTTATGGAGATGTTAATTGCTGATACTTCATACATACATGCTGCATATTATACAAGTTTTAAGACGACACCCGTGACGGCTAAAGAGTTGTCTTACACGAAAATGATTACTTCTAGCCAAACGTGCTCAACGTGATGAGGAGCTCCTCATCACGTTGAGCACGTTTGGCCATCCTAAATATATTATACACACAGTTTCAAGACGTTCCTAGTGACTGTTCAAGAGTTCAGTTGTACGATGAGGATTTCTGCTGCAGCTTCAAGTAATCACCGTTATTATATTTTGCTATTTAACGTAAACATGTTCAGTACGAAGTTTCAAAACGATACTAGTGACTGTTAAAGATTTGCCTTTCACGGAAACGATTCCTGCTGCAGCTTCACGTCACCATAATATTGGCGTTTTGCTATCCAACCTAAACATGTTTTATACGAGGTTTCAAGATGGTATCGTCTTGAAACCTCATCGTGATCGTTAAACACTTAAATACCTCACGTGATCATTAAATTCTTCACTTGCAAGGAGACAATTCCTACAGTAGTGTTATTACTCCAATGTCAAATTTCGTCTAATACAGAACGGCATCAATTGCACATTCTTAAGACTGATCAAGTAGAAAACTGTTATTTTGTAAGTCCTCTGATAGTACGTAGTATAAGAAATGTATGTTTATGAACTTAGTTTCTTTCGGTGATTAAAAATAAATTATTATTACTCAGTGTGTAAAAAGTTGCTACGGAAAATTCGTAAAATGTCCTCGCATTGTACAACTCCTACGCGGAAAAACGACCTCGGATTGTTCGTCAAAAGTCTAACACAGGGTCCTCGCATTGTACAAGACATAAGAAAAAGTGTGTGAAAATAGGTCCTCGGATTGGTGCCTCTGGTCAAATGGTCAGGGTCCTCGTTTGGCTCACACACAGGTCCGCGGATGGTACTTACCAGGCGGGTTTGCGTGTGTATTCAAGTCCTCGCATTGGTCACAGAAAGTTACACCAAAAAAAGAGAGATAGCGCTATACGAATAAGCTCATCACCCCAAATATTGTTTTCTGTTTCTTTCTATCTTATTGAACCATGCGTATGACGTCGTTAAATAGGTTTTCTAGGACGTCCTCGGATGGTGACTTGTGTCTATAGTCCTCTTATGGACGTCTATACAAACAGGGGTGTGTGTAATTTATGCATGTGTGTGTGTGTATGTACATACACGCCTCCGGATTCGGAAACCGGACGTTTGCGCCCAGCCTTATTCTTAGAAAAAATCACAAAGACACAACGCATCTACAACGCATAATCAACTATACGTCGTGAACACTAAATGTTTTATTTTTCTTTCATAAGCTTGTGCATTCGCATTTTTGTAGTTAAGACAATCTTTTTCAACAAGATTTTTTATTTATTTATTAGTGAAAGTAGACATTTACATATTGCTTAGTGTAGAACTAATACAAACTAAATAAATATATTTTTATAACCTGAGGTCTTAGGTTCGATTCCCAGGTCGGGCAAAGTGTTATTGGGTTTTTCCATCAGGAATTTCTCAGTAGCAGCCTCAGAGTCTGGATTTGTGCCCGGTTGATGGCAATAGGCTCGCCCCCTATTACATGGGACTTAAACATAACTGGCGAAATGCGGGTGTACTAATGGGTACACCTCTGCCTAACCCTTCGGGGATTACAGGCGTGATGTTATGTATGTATGTTATAACCTATTTTTACGTTATTTTAGTATTAAATCGTGACGGCCCAGTGGTTAAGGGGCGCCTCTAACACTTGTAGTTGCAGGTTCGATACCAGGCAAGTACGCAAGCAATGAGGAGTAGAGAGAGAGAGAACAACCAACTCGTTTAATTCAATACAATACAGTATCCTATTTTTGGTTTATGAGACATTTCCTGTCTTATCCGCTTTAGTAGAAACGGGGCCTCAAAGCTGAAATTTTTAATATGTCTGTAATTACTTTTTGGCGGCAGAAGAAGGTATGGTAATAGTAGGTACTTTCTTGAACGAACCTCTATACAAAGAGCTCTATTATTTACTACGTACAGTCAGCAACAAAAGTCGATTAACATTTATGATTTTTAAATCCTAATTATTAAGTACAATATTAAAAGTAAAACGTAATGAATATAAAATTAAGATATAATAAACCCTTAGCTATAGCCTGAAATTTTCGAAGCCAGTTCATTATGTGTTTAGTGTCTGTTTACATGATATAAAAAAGTAACATTGTTAATCGACTTTTGTTGCTGACTGTACCTAAACAGGAGGGACGCTTTTTTCTTAAATCTTTGTTTGTTGATATTAAAGCGGTTTTAACCTTCAAAATACTCAAACGGTCTTTATAATGCGACAGTTGCTAACATATTCAGATATTCACCCACGCCATCTTACTTAATATGCACTAAAGTCTGGCAACATCAATTACGGTTTAATGAACAAAACGATGGGGTTCAACGACCTTTTGACAAGTGCAAGTCTATATCAATTTATTTGAAACGGGATACTTAATTTGCTGAAGATAATCGTGAAGAACGAAATTCTTAGATCAATTTAAAAATGTCTGATTAATTTTTAATCCAATCAAATCGCAGGCAATAGATTTGATAGGATTTCAATTTAGTAAAATTTAGTTTAGATATTAAGTATTTCTGGCACATACTGCGTAATAAACTATAGTAGGTACACTTTATCAACAAACATAATTTATTTTTTGTTTATACTAAGGTTAGATAATAAAGAGCCGAGAAAAGGGTCCTTCGTATTTCAAAAGAGGAAAATATCTTAAAACCGTAACAATGACGGAATATTTATTAAAGGAGATAAAACAAGGAAGGATTATTAAGTAGCTCGCATTCGTCAAGTAAAACGTCTTCATAAAATAGATATATACTAGATATACTTACAAAAAATTGGTAGACTGTAAACATAATGTATCTACGTATTGTCTTGTAACTTTCACAAGTAACAGTAAACATAATCTTTTGAAGCCTCATAAAGTTTAACAAAAAACCTACAATCTGGGTAAGAGGAAAGAAAGAAACTCACACAATTGCGCTAAAAGGGTTCCTACTGAAACGGTCTGGGGCCACAGAAACACGGGATGTGAACACGACGACAATACAAGTAAGTAATGGCGTAGCTTGCCCTCGGTGGGGGCCCTGTATCAAAAGGTGTTAGGGGGGGGGCTGCTATCTGACTACAACGAATTCCAAATGAGGGGGTGAAAAAATAATTTTTGAACACCTTTTATACAAGAACTAGCTTTTGCCCGCGACTTCGTCCGCGTAAATGTCAAACCCCGGTTTCATCCCCTTAGAGGGCGAATTTTGGAATGTTCGTTCTTAGCGATAATCTGCCTCTCTGCCAAATTTCATCTTAATAGGTTAATGGCGCGCCAAAAGCCAACAAACTTTTGGAACGAAGTTCCTATTATAATTCACCCGCGCGCCCCGTATTAAGTGTTTTATCGTAATAACTCCAAAACTAAAAGGAATTACCGAAAATGCCTAAACAAAACCCTCACTCATGTAATTCTTGTATAATTATATTATCAAATTTTCGTCATATTAGTCTTTATAATATCGTGTATAAATAGAAAAAACAAAAAAATTTGAGGCTACTTCGTGATGTTTTTCTATCGAGAAAATGTTATTATTTTATGTTTTTGATCAATGAGAACCCTCGAATATATCATGTAGTTTTCATACATTTGTATTTTAAGCCTAGAAACCTAGAATTGTTCATGTAAAATAAAAAAAAAGATTAATTTTGCTTACTACCCACTCTGGTTATCGATATGTCGTGATGAGTGAGTGTTTAATTTTCATATATTTAGTTTTCAAAACCCACTGTGGTCGAGCCACAAATTTTTTCCCACCCCGATTTGTCACACAAGCGGTTATATCGCCTTTTTTAAGGCTACAACCCAATCTTACGCGGATTTGGGCAGCTTTTCCCCCAGGGCAGGTCAGCAAGCCATTTGAAGGTGACTCAGCGTTTCTCATTCAACTAGCTACGTGTTAAATGGACGTCTTGAATCCTTGACCCAATAACATAATTATTGAAACGCTTTGTAAGCTGGAACACGTATTTTTTTTAGATAAAATATGTAGGTTCTATTACAATTACCTACCTTGTTATCTTAAGATTAGGTTTGGGTTTCCCTGTAAGGAGAAAATGGTACCTAACTCTTCTTTTTTGTTCTGTTTTGTTTAAGATGTGATGAACATAATGTGAACGCGTAATTTTGTAGGCAATACCCTTTTTTTTTAGGTGGTAAAAATCATCAAATGACTCCTTCCGTCCTGGGTCGGGCGGAAGGGACTGTCAGACTTTTACTGACTAAAAAACCACCCTGGTCCTTCTGTTGCCCTTTACGTTCCGGGGCCACGGTATCCTGTTAAGACGTTCCGCAACCCCGGCAGGCGTTTGGCCCCTATTGGGGCCCCGTTCCTGTGCTGACAGCTCTTTGAGTCGCGCGCGAACAGAACGCGCCGTCGACCCGGGCATGGTCCTTGATCGGACGGCGAGCTACCCATTACTCGCCGTCCGCAAGCCCGCGCCTACGGTGGCCGGATGTCGCCTCGCGACGTCCGACGCCCTGGGCGTCTCCCGCGGCGGCTGGGGCGTGAGGTGGAGGATGTTCTCTCCCTCACGCGGCCCGCCTCCTCCTTCGCTAGCATTACTGCTTCGCAGAAGGAGGTGACTGCATCCCATTCCCTCTCGCCCCGGAGCATGGCCAGGCAATACCCTTGATTATAAATTGAACTCACTATCGCAAACTATTCTATTGTATTAACAGAGACGGATGCTGCAAGTATAACGTGTGTATCTGTATGTCTGTGGCATCGTAGCTGCCAAACGGATGAATCGATTTTGATTTGGTTGTTTTTATTGATAGGAGACTTTATCGAGAGTATTCTTAGCTATGTTTAATGAAAATCTGTTTGAAGATTATGCGCTTTTTTCGATGCGACCATTTTCCCATTTTCCACAGGTTTGATCTAGTTTGTATGCGTCGGGAGTTTATTGAAGTGAAAACTTCTTTAGCGGCGTTGAGCACTTTTTCTGTAATGGGTATAAAATCTTAAACTCGCGTCAGGACACGTGCGCGTCAGGACACGTGACCTGATCGAAAAAGCGTAAGACGGATGGAGAGTAGACAGCTATCCCCTCTCTACGGCGCGGCGAAAATGTATGCCTGGGCCTACTGTTTCGTTTAGACAGCGCAGGGCGCTTGCGCGAATGTTCGTGTATGGTAAACGTAAACGTAAACGTTAATAATCAAGTTTTCACTTCTGCCGGCACTCCCGGAGTGCAACCCGTTTTTTTTTTTTATTTTAATTTTTCTATCTAAATCCTTCTCGACTCCTCCTTTTCCTAGCATGGTAGCATCTATCTAGTAGACTAATTTGAGTAGTCCAGCCGAAAAATAAGATAAATCCACTAAATATGGATGTTTAAGTAAATAGGACAATTTGTAAATATTGTGTGACACAAGCAACACTAGAAAGCTCTTTTTGGGCAAAATAAATTTTAAATAGGTACTGGTCTACTAACATAATTACGTAGATACTTATTTGTTTTATCAATGCCTCGTTGGTCTAATGGTGGCAAAGCGCAAATGCTGAACATGAGGTTTTGGGTTCGATTCCCAAGTCGGGCAAAGTGTTATTGGATTTTTCCATCAGGAATTTCTCAGTAGCAGCCTCGGAGTCTGGATTTGTGCCCGGTTGATGGCAATAGACTCGCCCCCTATTATATGGGACTTAAACATAACTGGCGAAATTTGGTTGTACTGATGGCTACACCTCTGCCTAACCCTACAGGAATTACAGGCGTGATGTTATATTTTCTCATTATTTCTGTATCGAATTCAAAATCAAAAGTTACCGAATAGGTTAGTAAATAGAGATTTATAGTGATGTAAACACGTGTTGATAAACTTCGGGAATATAAATCATGTTATTACAAACAATACAATGTAATACAACTGTAATACAAACAAAAACACATCGTGAGACTTGAACTTTGCTGAAAATTACTCAATTTCAGTTGAAAACTAATCAACTGGGCTTGGATTTTTGGACACACGAGCTTTTTGATCATTGTGACGACACGTGCTCTGTGTCTTAGCGAAGGTCGTGGGAATCCGTGGGACACGTGAAGCAATCAACCAATCGTTATTGGCAGCGCTTGGGGGAGTAGTGTGTAAACTATGTCTAGCAGTTAGGGTTGCCACTCTTACTTTATAATAAAGTATTGTACGTTAATTCGGGCAAATGTACTTTATACTTTATGAGGGCAAAAAGTAGGTACCTACGTGAAAATATCTTATTTTACCTATTTCGACTTCTGAAGGTTAGGGTCCAAAGATCCACGTATGACAGCCGGGACCAACAGCTTAACGTGCTTTCCGAGGCACGGAATGATGTCAGTAATGTCTAAGATAAACTTTAGAAAGTACATATGAATTGAAAAAGTCACAATAAAAAAAAAAAAATAACAAGAAGATGAGTGACTTTTTGCGTGTAAACAGACTGGTCGCCTCGTTAAAGGATGCGTAATTAAACGTACTTTATTTTCGTATGTTGTACTTTATTCTATTGACCTTGGAAGGTAAAGATACTCTATTTGCTTAAAAAAAAGGTGGCAGCCCTACTAGCAGTGGACGTTCTTCGGCTAAAATTATGATATTACTTATTACTTATTTGATGTTCTCCGAGTTACGTTACAATAACAAACCGAGTAATAATTTTAACTTTGTAATGAATACCTTTAAGTTTGCCCTTCTTGTTATTATTAACAGTACCTATGCTAAGTATTTTATATGGTAATCTGTGGATAACGTCGTGGGTAGTGTATTTGTTAATTCTATTATTTTAGTACTCCAATCATGTGTAATATTTAATATACTACTGTTTGTTGTCCCTAATAAAATAAAATAAAATAAAATTACCGAACTTTTAAGAACTTATTCAATGAAATGCAACAGATCAGACAGATAATGGTTATAGCATAATCGTTAGGTACTCGATCTACTCTGGGTTACGTTAGAGAGCATTAACTAATCACCCCTCTCTTTAAGAACCCCATACTCCGTAAATCAATAAAAAATAAAACAACCTTTTATGTTGACCGGAAGCGTGTCTCAAAATAGCAGCACAAAAGTCCATTCTATCAACCAGAGTAGTACTGATGGTAAAAAACCTTTTGTAACAAAGATTAAGTAAGTGCTGTCGTCAAGGTCATCAAGGTCGAGGAGTGTTCGGGGAGGTTCCTTTAACCGACTTAAAAGAAGGAGGAGGCTTTCAATTCATTGGAATCTTCGTTTTTATTATTATTTTTTATCTATATTCCCCGATTACTCGAAGACGCCTGACCTGATTTGAAAAATACTTTTTTGTTTGTAGCTTTAAAAAACGTTGCCCCACACTAGAAATTTCACCTGTATTGTAAATGCGTTTACGTAAACATATAAACTCACACAAATAATCAGATCCGAAGCAACTACCTGTAGATCTTTCTTTCTTTCTTAGACCTTTAAGAAGATTATTTGTTGTTTTAAATATTTGTTCCGTACGGAAACCGTACCGCACACAGCACAGAAGCCAATCGCTCAGTCACTGCGCTAACCGTATCGTCTTTAAAATAATAAATAATAATAAATAATAAATATCTTGGGACAACTCACACACGGCCATCTGATCCCAAGCAAAGCAGAGCTTGTGTTATGGTAACCACACAACTGATATACATACTTATATAATTTATAAATACATACATATTATAGATAAATTACACCCAGACACAGAACCAACAATTATGCTCATCACACAAAGTTTGTCCTGGGTGGGAATCGAACCCACTACCTCCGGCTTTGCAGTCAGGGTCACTAACCACTAGACCAACGAGGCAGTCAAAATAAACTTCAAATGCCGTATAATTAATAAATACATACCATGACTAGCAATTTTCAGGTACAGAGCCTATTAATGTTAATTGTCCATCATTAGGTACCATCATCATTTCAACCCAACAACGTCCAGTATTGGACATAGGCCTTTCCTAAAAATCGCCCCAATGACCGGTCCTGCGTTTCCTGCATCCAGGGTTCTTCTGCGACCTTCACCATGTCGTAGGCCCATCTTGTAGAGGACATTCCGGCCTTCCCAAACTGTGTCTTCCGGTACGTGGTCACCACTCGAGACCCCAACACACAGGAATTGTCTAGTTTGCCCCTAAGTGCATAAACAATTACAGGTGCAAACCCACACACTTGCTGAAAATCCCAACTTCTGGAGCCTGTGCCATTTTTGAAACACATCTTATGGAATTTTCGATACAAATCTTCTGTCGTAAAAATATTTGAATTGTTTTTTTTTTTTGCATAAATAGTAATTAGAAACGTATGGTATCTTCAAAAGCGTGTAGTGTGGCAGGTACCGTGCCTAATCGTACGTAGTAGGTAGCCCTCTAGTTTCGTATTTACAAGTATTTGGTTATATGAAATCCAGACGTAGCGTCAACAAGGTGAACTGTGTGACCTCTATACCTTATAATTTACAAGATAAAATGTGGGTGTGGAATACAGCTTCACCGAAAAATCTGAAAATTGGATAGAATCCATCACAAACCTAATGGTCCTCGTGTAAGTAAATAATCTTCTTAAAGTAAATTGTTGGAATTTTCTGTTTATTTATTTAGGACGATATCTAACGTAATTTCTTTCATCAACTGGTGGGTTCAAATATTGGCTAAGTAGGTTCGATACTACGCGTACCTATTACCTACAGGCGTAGGAAAGCTTGTTGATGTTGGCCACGACGTAAAAAATTCCGAAATGTTATTCTAATAATAATTCTACGATATTGATTATTAGTCATTTTATTTTTACCAGAACTAAAGGTGTATGCAAAAATTTCATCTCAATCGGATAACAACAAATGGTCGAAAAATGGTTTGCAAATGAAAGGACAACTTTTTACATACATACTTACTTACATACGAACAGTGCAAGCTAAATAAAAGCTTGTAAATAAAAAGGTTTTTAATTTAAAAAATAATCGATTTTTTCATAATTAAATAGGGCTTGCTAGACGATTAATTTAATGCTTACCTACTACTGTGTGTGCAACGACCATACAGCCTTTACAGACGCCTAAATACACGATCTAAATCTAACGCACGAAAACTATTCTGCCAACTTGCTGAGTTACTAGGTACACGAGGGGGACGGGGTACTGCGTTCTGATTGGCTAACTCAAGGCATTTCACTAGGGATGGGACAGTTTTAAATCAAACAAGAAAGTATCGATATTTTTTAATTGTATTTAATAAAACATGTCTTAACATTTAGGGTGTCCCAGATAAGGACGTCCGTAGAAGATTTTGAAATTACTTTAAGGTAATTTGGGCCCTTAATGTGATTTTTCTTTAAGAGCCGAAAATCTAGGTACAACGAAATTTGCAAAACATCATTTTTGCCTTTGAACTAAGTTTAGGTAATTTCAGGGGACCATAAGACAGACAGTTGTTTTTATCGATCGAAAACATACTTTCAGGATTATTTATCAATAAAAATATTTCCTAATGCGACACAAAAAGAGAAAATCTACAATATCTGATGTAAAGAAGAATATCCCGAAAAATATTAAAATGTTGTCTAGCTCCTAAACCGCAAAAAATCGTAGAACATACGAGTACATGGGGGTGATTTGGATAGCCCAAGAAGAGAGGAGTCCAAAATTTTCGTTAAGGACGTCCTTATCTGGGAAACCCTGTACTTAACTTGCATGAACTTACCTTGTTTATTCTAATTACGATTGAATCATATACGTAAAATACAATATGTCGTTTTGCATCCTCGTCAAAATTCAGGAGGTTGTCATAAAAGTCATAAATAATTAATTAAAATTACGAGACCTGAACAATAATAATAACACCCTTTTTTATTAGTTGTTAAAATTTTATCGTATTTCAGAATAATCCATAACTTGAAATTGGAGAATCACTCTCTGCGCTTTAGCGCCAATTGTCTCTGTGTGCGTGAGTGTATCACATGCGTAGGTATGCTATGCGCGTCCAAGAAAAGTTCACGGTGCTTAGATTGTCGTGAGTATCTACGGTCAGCTGATTAATAAAACGTTAGTTTTGCTTATTACGTTTTATTGCAAATTGCAGATTTTGTTAACCTTAGATGTTAATTAATAACACTTGTTTTTATTATTAAGATCTAAAAATACGTACTACGATTTATCTACCTGGGTCTACGTTATCAGCTGATAGATAAAATGTTAGTTTTGAATTATTATTATTACGTTTTATTGCAAATCTACAGATTTTGTTAACCTTAGGTCTTAATAATACATGTTTTTATTATTAAGATCTAAGAATACGTACTAGGATTTATGTACTTACCTACGTTATCAGCTGATTGATAAAATGTTAGTTTTGCCATTTTGCTTTATTCTGTTTTATTGCAAATCTACCGATTTTGCTAAGAATACATAACTACTAGGATTTAGGTACAACCTGAGACGTTTTGCTAGGCTGTGGCACATTTATTTGTTGTGAGCGCGGGATTTAGGTTAGGTACCTACTTGCTGCCGGCGGCGGCAGCGGCGGCGGGACGCTCTTGGCGCATTGTAGGTAAATTCATGATTTATGAGTACCTAATTATTAGTAATGATTTTGTTTTTATTTGTAGATTAAATTGGTTGATTTTAAATTTCCCTTCCTACTTTAACGGGCTGAGGACCGACAAAAATACCTACCTTAGTAGGTATTTTTGTGTGCTTGCCTGTGGCTCTCGCTGGAAGTACTCCAGGATATCTTCCTGCAAGGCGACAGGCAGACCTTCACTGCCGCGAGCTTGAGCATGTCGGGGTACGTCAAACTGCCGAAAATCCCGCAGTCTCTGTGTAGCAGACAGACAGCATAACGCTCTGCGTTGGCGGTTCCCTATTGGGAAACCGTTCTGCGAACATCCGGATGGCTGACAGCCACGTAGGCTGTCTCCACTGATGGCATCACAATCACATAATTCACGTATACGACCGAAGCACACCTAAGGAGCGAAATTTGCGATACACTCACGGCCGGCGGCGAAATCACTTGAACTAATTTAATATTTTTTTTGCTTTGCGCCCGCGCCGGGCGCCCGGGCGCGGGAGTGGGGCGCCTCAGGGGTAAGGGGTGCGCGCGCGGCGTCTATTGTGTTGTGGTTTTATCGTTTGCGATTCTTTGTGTGTGTGCGCGCGGTCAGCGATCCTAAACCTAGTCTTAAGATGGGCCGCATTTTCACCGGGGTGGTTTACTGATTTCCGTAAATAAGAAAACATTAAAAAAAAAACACCAAAGTCAAAGTCAAAGTCAAAACATTTATTTCAATTAGACCATTTACAGGCACTTTTGAATTGTCAAGGAGTCTGTCAGTTAGTCCGAAAAATGAAGCTAGTTGCTCGTTCCAAAACGGAGGTAGGCCTCTATGGAGAAGAACGAGCAAGAAACTCCACGGCACTCTTTTAAATTAGGTTTTTACAAAATCCTGGTTACATTATTCTTGTTGATTCTACATGTGATCACAATGAAGATGAATATAAAACAGTAGTTAAAAATAATAAAAATAAAGATGTAAGCCATAGCAGTTAAGAGATGACCAATCCCAACTGACAGCACCCGTTCACGAGCATGACGCATGCATCAGCACCACCTAGCTCAACCATTATGGAGGGAGCCAAATGATCCAACTCTAAAAAAAAACAAAAAACAATCCTATTTAGTGAGCCCGAGTGGCTGTGGAGCAGGACTAGCATTTAGCCAAGCATTTTTGTCCGTGATATAATCATCTAACTTATAATATGCTTGACTACATAATGTGCGTTTAATGCATGTTTTAAATTTTCTCTCATTTAGTTGGAGAATATCCAGTGGTATTTTATTATAGCATTTTACACAGTACCCCATAAAAGAAGTTTTTACTTTTGACAATCTGAAACTTGGTTGATCTAATTTGTTCCTATTTCTAGTATTAAAATTATGTCTATCACTAATTTTCTTAAAAAGATGAATGTTTTTCCGAACATGCATAATGTTTTCATATATATATTGACAAGGTACCGTCATGATGTTAATTTTCTTAAACAATTCCCTTAGAGTATCTCGACTGCCAAGATTATAGATGGCTCTGACGGCCCTCTTTTGCAGGATAAAGATAGAATTTATATCTGCAGCCCGTCCCCAAAGCAAAATACCGTAAGACATGATGCTATGAAAGTAACTAAAATAGACTAGTCTCGCGGTATCCACGTCTGTTAATTGTCGGATTTTTCTGACAGCGTAAGCGGCTGAACTAACCCGCCCTGCAAGAGATGTTAAGTGGGGACCCCACTGCAGCTTAGAATCGAGCGTAATCCCCAAGAAAACTGTCTTTTCGACGAACTCTAGTATGTCCTTATTCAATATAACGTTAAGTTCACTACTTCTAACATTTGGTAAAGTGAATCTTATGCATTTCGTTTTTTTCTCATTTAACACTAAATTATTAATAGTAAACCAATTGTGAACCTTAAGCATGGCGTTATTTACGTCGTCAAGGTGTTGCGCTCGTCTATCTACTCTAAAAATGAGTGAAGTATCATCGGCAAATAACACCATTTGTGGTTGGTTTTCTAGTAAATGAGGTAAATCATTTATATAAACTAAAAAGAGGAACGGACCTAGTATTGAACCCTGCGGAACCCCCATCTTTACTTTTAAGCCTGATGAATTTACACCATTTATTTGAACTTGCTGTAGTCTATCATTCAAATACGATTTTACCAAGCTAAGTGCTAGATCACCGAGGCCATAATGCTCAAGCTTTAGGAGCAGTGTTTCGTGATTCACGCAATCGAACGCTTTAGAGAGGTCGCAAAAGATGCCAATGGCATCCTGTGAGTCCTCCCAAGCATTAAATATATGCTTAATTAAAGTAACACCGGCGTCAGTAGTACAACGCCCTCTGGTGAAACCATACTGTTGATCGTGTAGGATGTTGTTACAGTTAAAATGATGGAGCATTTGATTGAGCATCACTTTTTCAAACACTTTGCTGAAAACCGGCAAAACCGAAACAGGTCTATAATTATTAGTGTCCTTGCTATCTCCGGATTTGAAGAGCGGTCCTACCTATTTTATTATTGATTCGGGTCTAGAATCACTAGCATACCTAGTTACCTCCTTGAATTTGACGAGGATGCAAAACGACACATTGTATAAAAATGAATAAAAACAATGTTTTAAAATTGTTTCCGTAATTATTATAAGCTATGTTCGAAGTCGTTGGTGAGGCCTACTTATCAAATTGAATGTAGCGCGATGTTTTAGAGTTGTGAGCTAACTCGAGACTGCTGAATGCTTTCGAGGGAAACTAGTCTTCTTCGCATGTAGCGTGCTTTTTCTGTTATTTTTTTTATTTTTTTATTTTTTTGCAGTACTTTTTGAGATAACCCTATAATTTTTCTACACAATTGTATTATCACGGGCGTCACATAATCCGATGGACTTCCAGGTGTTGAAGATGATGGCGGCGATGTCAAGACACTATCTTGCACTACGTTTGAATTTGCAGCTGTGGTGACTGGGGACATCAAAGGAGATCCAGTAGGCTTAGATGTGCTGCGCATTGGGATATCTGAATGACACGTGATACTCTGAAAAGTATAATAAACTTTTAAATGCCTTGTCATGCCTTTCCAGGAATTAAAATCGAGAAATGATGTACCATAAACGGTTCCTATAAATGCTTCACCTCCCATCCTGCCCTCTTAGCCCAAAAACATGCAGCCAAACGGATCTCTTCGCTGCTACCGACAACGCGGTGGAGATGGCGGAGTTTTGGGCCAATAAAATTTAAATACCGTCGTGCCAGCAACACAAAGAAGAAGACCGGTTCCAAAACTATACTTTTTGCCAAGGAAACAAAAAATAAGTATGTACAATGACTAAACTCACCAAAAGAGGCAAATACTTAGTTGGTACTGCTGAACTTTGTAGGCGGCGACAGTTTTTCATAGGGATAAAACAATCTTCGGTAAAATGACGTGAACATATTACACTACAAGTAGATGGGATCCAGTTCTCTCGCTTGGTTGCAATTATCCATTTATTTTTTAAATCAGGATCGTGTGGGTATCTAAAATTAATAAATTAAAGTTTCACAATTTATCAGATGTATCTGTTGTAATTTCTAATTATTAAAAATAATTATATTTTTTGCTTTATATAAAATATTTATAGGGTTTTTTTTGCTTTATCGACAACAGAAGTGGTTGTATTATTTGGAACATTTACTTAAAATCGAGGAAAAGAGATAGCAAAAAAAATACTTTCAAAGGAAAGAGACGCAATCATAAAAGACATCAACGCGCGCTCCGCGAATGTGCCATGCGTACAAGTACGACCAGTATAACATGAACCCCGATAAATATTGTCAGTAATCTAATCACACGACTGCCCAAAAAAAAAGGAGTGTTATGTGTTCAGGGTTAATGTATGTATGTATGTGAGTTTCTTTATTCCACCATAACTTTTAAACGCCTGAACCGATTTAAATGTATGGGGTATCGTTACAATCCTGAATCGTTCCTAGTAACTGCTAGTTAAAAATAAAAAGAAAGCAGTGTGGTCACTTTAAAAAGTAAATTAATCCCAGCGTCAATTTTTTTTTTTTAAATGAATCTGGTGGTGTCTATGTTTATCGTCTAGAATTTGACAAGTAGATTTAAAAAATATATAACACTGTAAATAAAAAACGTCGTAAAAAAAATCTGACGAGTAAACAAAGTACAAATATGTGCAATTTTTGCAGTCGTGTTTTTTAATTTTTTAATTATAGTAGCTTGTTTAGATTATGGAACTATTAACTTACCGATGAAATGTCATACCGTCTCTCAGGAAATTTGAAGTCTGGCTTTTTTTATTACACTTAAGTATTGTACACGGGGCCATATTATGTCTATTTTCTCGATTTTTTTAAAGGAGTAATGCGGGAGTGTTTACGGCTCACAGGAGTGGTCGATACTGATACGAACTTGGTGAGTGACGACGGATTTTATGTAGACATGCGCAAAACAGTGCGTTATAAAGAGATGTAACATGACATTACATTTAGTACCGAGAAATGTTTCATTACACCATGACTTCAAACATGACGCGTCATGATTGTCATTAAGCGCCACACGAATCCGCCGGAATCATATGTCCATAAAGTCCGTTGTGTCAATAAAACATAAACCTTATTAAAAAATACGGTTCTAAATAATACCTAGTTTACTTATCGCAGCCAACCGAACAGCGCGCGCTCCTTCTCGCTTGCACCACACGGCGCCTCGGTGCTCGTCATGTTTGAGAGTCATGTGTCATGCTTTTTGGACGAGTCATGTGTAATGCAACAGTACGCGGTCGAGTTATATGACGCGCAATGAAACAATCGCATTACTTACACATGTCTATTTTTATGTTTAATGTCACAGACATCGGTCGTCTGTTATTGGGAGTCTAGGTATAATTATATGGTCGTTGCTACTGTGTTTCCGTTGTGTTAAATTAACGAAAACCTTGTTAATATGACAAGCAGGGCCCGATCTAAGGGGGGGCCGGCCGGCCAACCTCTCATGAATTTTTGTAAACTTGTTCAGAAACCGTAGTAGACCAGCGTATTTGAATATTATACGATAAAACAATACCACATAATATAATTATATCATCCCATCTTTGGAATAGCAAGTTCATGACTTTATGGTGTTAGTTTATAGGGCAGCGAATATTATTTGCCCGGAGCGGCTAAATAGCTAGATCGGGCCCTGATGACAAGCAATCCTAACACCTAAAAACAGAATACAATACAAGATGCAGTGATTCAAACGGCCCTCCAAAAGATGTATGTAGTTAAGTAGGTACCTATTAATCCAATCTAATGTGAAAACCACACTCTATATTATAACAATTCCACGGAACTACAATAATAAAAAATTAGGCGTGTAACGGAACGCACACAAATACGTTTCGTTATAAGTAGCAAAGCTCGTCCATATTCTATTACTGAAAGTATCAGGATATAATGTAAAAAAAAAACCATAATAACAGCAGTAAAAATCTAAAAATTGAATGATTATTTTTCATGAAAGATGTAAAATTATACCTTGTGAATCTTTAACGAGCTATCCTCAAAACGTGAAGAAAAAAAACAACTTCGTTACGTTACAAGTAATATTGTACCCCAAAAACAAGGTTTGTCATATTTTATTATCTGTTGCTGAGTTACTGAGTTACTGACCTGTCACTGTCAATGTCATGTAATCATCACAAATTGATTGGATTTCCTTTAATTTTCCTTTAGAGTTTTTACTAATAAATTACACCCATTATTACTGATAAGCAAAATAAAATATGGCTTTTACATTAAAAGACGTGACCTTAAAATCGGACAGGCCTAGAACTCTATTGCTAAAGAAACATATAGATTATTTGGCAAAATATGGAACTGAAAGTGAAGACTTTGAATATAATATGACTGAATACCTGCGAATGTCGGGGATTTATTGGAGTTTAACTGCTATGGAGTTAATGGGCGCTTCTAATCGGTACGTAATTCTTAAATTTAAACAAAGATCACTTTTTTGATTGTTAAGAAATTATGAGGTTAATACTATTCCTATCTTCCTATTATCTACTCTGATATAAACTTTTACCTGACTAATATAGGTACCTAAACAAGATATTTGATTTTCAGTTTTCAACAAAAGAAGTTTCGGATAGAAATTGTTTGTGGCTAAAAGTCTAGATAGACTAGGTAATATAACTGTAGAACTGACTGCCTCTCTGCTCTAGTGATCGCTAAGCGCGACTGCTGAGCATGAGGTCCTGGGTTTGATTACCAGGTTGGGTAAAGTGTAATTGGGTTTTTCCATCAAGAATGTCTCAGCAGCATCCTTATAGTCTTGATTTGTGCCCGGTTGATAGCAATAGGCTCGCCCCCTGTATCATGTATATTATGTGTATATAACTTTAGGAAAAGAAAGACTGGAAAATAATTTTACAGAAATGTATTTTTTTTTACTTTGTGACAGAATGCCAAAAGATGATATCATAAAATTCATCACTACATGTCAGGACAAGGAGAGTGGCGGTATCTCTGCTTGCTACCCACACGACCCACACATTTTATACACCTTGAGCGCTGTGCAGGTTAGTTAATTCTAAGACTTAAAAATATGCTTTTTCTGCAGCCAACGGTTTAAGCATAACTAGGTACACTTCTGATGACACTTTCAAAAATTATTGATAATTATGTTGTCTTAATTTTTATCCTGTCTATCCTGTCTTATCTCATGCAGGTCCTCACAATGTATGACAGGCTGGATGCCATAGATGTGGATGGTGTTGTCAAATATGTGGCGTCTCTGCAGCAAAACAATGGCAGCTTCTCTGGTATGTCTACCAACGTAATTATGATTATATTCTTTATCTGTTCCACTGCAAGGTTAACGCCTCTTCTTACACTGATTTGGCGCAACAACAAATAGTGTTAACAGTAAGGCTTTCTACGCACTGGCGACCAAGGCCGCGGCGGCCAGTGAGTTCCTGATTTTATAAACAAATGCTTTAACCCTCTATGCACTTAGCGGCCACCATTGGTCGCAGATGCCACGTGATCAGCGACTAGCCGACATAACCGCCAGTGCCAGTGCACACTTTAGGCGGCCAGGCTGCGAACGTGGCCGCCGCGACCATGGTCGCAAGCGCGTAGAAATCCAATTTTTTTTTGTATCAAACTTCTCAATAGTAGCGGTCATGCTATACTTAATAAAACATTGTAATTCTTCATCTCAATAACACATCGTTTTATGAAACCAGGTGACAAGTGGGGTGAGACAGACACAAGATTCTCGTTCTGCGCAGTGACATGCCTGTCACTACTCAAGCGGCTGGACGCAATCGATGTAGATAAAGCAGCTGAGTATGTGTTGCGATGCATGAACTTCGATGGAGGTTTTGGATCCAAACCTGGATCTGAAAGTCATGCGGGTAAGTTGAACCCAAGTACGCTTAACACGGTATTGGAAAAGAACCAGCATCTTTGAGACTGGACCATTTTGTCTTTACCATCCCTCTTGGATAAATTGGCTCACAAACCTAACAAACTATTCACTATCTTACTACCTATTGTCTGTTTACTTTGTGAAAAAGTCTTGAGCATGAACATGTAAACACTTAGTGACATTCCGAAGCAGATTTCTCCTCAAGTATTGATAATAACGTTATGGTATTACGAACAGAGTAACTTTTTATGTTTTTTGTTTGCTAGGTTTAGTCTACTGCTGTCTGGGCACCCTTTCTATTTGCAACAGGTTGAATGAAGTCAAAATTAATTCCCTTTCTTGGTGGCTATCTGAGCGACAGATGCCCAGCGGTGGACTGAACGGCAGGCCAGAGAAACTGCCAGACCTGTGCTACTCATGGTAAGAAAAACATAAAATCAAACTTTGGATATAATTGTATGCAGTAACACCGTTTTTAATTTTGCAATTAGACCTTTAATTATTTTTATTTTTCTTACTTTTTGCTTTTAAGTGTTGCCAGTAACACATCTAAATCAATCATTTGTTTTTCAGGTGGGTGTTGTCATCACTTACCATATTAAACCGACTCTTCTTTGTGAAAAAAGAGAAACTGCAAAATTTCATCTTAGCCTGCCAAGACCCAGAAACGGGTGGTTTTAGCGACCGACCTGGCGATGTTACCGACCCATTCCATACGCTATTTGGTATAGCTGGCCTATCTTTATTAGGAAACACTAAATCTATTAAAGCTGTGAACCCCGTATATTGTATGCCTCAGGAAACCATTGATAGGCTGCAACTGCAACCAGAAATGTATAAACAATAAAAATGTATTCATATAATCATAATCCTTCTTTAGATGAAATATGAGAAAAGGCCATTATACGGCTTCATTTTTAGCATTTCTTGTATGGACACATTTCTATGTATAATATTATGTATTACTCTGTAGTTTTGTATTTATTTTAATGTAAGTATCTACACTATAAGAAAATATAATGTGATAATATAAATAAAGGCTTGTTTCCATTAATAATTTCTCCTCTAAACGATAATTAAATTAGATGGATAGGTCATTTTAGGCCCCGGTCACGGGGGCAGCAGGCTGTGGGACGACGACAGCGCGGGGTGTGGCGCATTCAAATGCATAGCTTGGCTCTCAGAGGAGTCAGAGGCGACGTTGCTTCTTCGAGAAGCCCATAGCGCTCAAACTTGCGACACAGAGAATTGTTTCACAAATAAATTGAAATTAAGCGCTAGTCAGAGCATCTACTAGCTCACCAGTACTTTCCCTTACATTAAAAGTAGCTGCTTGCATGATCATAGTTCTTTATTTCTTTTGCCAGCAGATGTAGTACATAATATTTCCATGCCTGTAACAAAACGGAACTGTCAAAGTGTCAATCAAAGGACAAAACGTCAACGTAATTCAAATCACTTCAACTCTTCAAAGTTGTAAATAAACTTATAACCTAAAATTATCAATAGAAAATTAGTTATAATCAAATTAATTAACAAGAAGAAGTAACTGCTCATGTAATATTAATATGTTGACATTGTACTGTTTCCAGTTCTTCGTATTTAGCATTTGTGTTCACATATTCACATTGTTTACATATCTTGTTTACTACAGTGATTTCGTATCTACGAGATATTTTCAAGAAATTCAAACGGAATATGACTATATTATCGGTAAGAGTTAATTTTAACTATCTGCCAAAAGTCAAACACCGATCAGGGTAAAAGAAACTGGCGCTTAGTTTTGGTATCAGGTATAACTAGGGTTACCAACCCTACTATATAATATAGTATCCTACTATATTAGAGCCCCCGCCTACTATATTTTTGGAAAAAAGATATAGTAGGCGAAACTACTATATTTTGAAGGCATCAAACTCTTAAGCAATAATATTCGCTTCAAAATGTCTAAGGGTGCGAATGTGCAGCTCGCGAGCCGTTTGCGAGCTGCCCGCGATCTGCGCGCGTGCAGTCACGGCAATGGTTTGGTGCGCCGTGCGCCTCTTTAGCGCAACTCATACAAGGCTCGTAGGCGCTTAGGTTGCGCGCGAACTGCGCGCGGGTGGCGCAGGAGCGGCGCACGAACAAAAATGCACATTCGCGGCGCATTTGCCAGATGTGGACGCACCCTAAGCGTAAAACGAAGACGTTGACGTTGACGTTGAGTTACGTTCAATCTATATAGTTTGAGACTTTGAATTTAACAGATTGTCAATTTCGATTTTCGATTTTTTTAGAAATAAAGTACTGACTCGTATTTTGAAACCTACTATATTTTTTAAATATTTTCCTTACCTACTATATTTTTATGGGTAAAAATTTTAGAACTACTATATTTGACCGACAAAGAGTTGGCAACCCTAGGTATAACCCACCAATATTAATAATTCCTTTACTTTATAACTTTTCAGTCGGTTCCGGCACAGCAGGCTCTATCATTGCCCATAGACTAGCAACAGAAACAAACTACACCTTCGTAGTGGTAGAAGCAGGGAGCAAGAGTCATGCGTTACTTGAGGCGCCAGTACTTGGTCCATTCTTCCATGGGTCACTATTAGACTGGCAATATGAAACTGTGCCTCAGGAGCATGCTTGTTTATCTATGAAAAATAATGTGAGTTCTTTTTCTTTTATTGAGTGGATGTAATTCAAATGGGATTTTTTTTTAAATGTCTTGCGTACCAGCATTTTAAAGCAAATGAAGGAATTGCAGTAAATTCCCTGTAGTAGGAAATATTAACAGGATCCACCTCACCAACCCACCATTGATGGAATAGCCACATACTTAATTATTAATATGATAAGACTATCAAAAGAAAAACAGAGTTTATTGAACTTAATTATTGACTAGTAAATAGTTCTGTTTCATGATGTTATATGAAAAAGATATTTTGAATTAAGTTTGGCCCAAAGCTTAGTTTGTGTATCTCTCAGCAAAGTAGTAACTAATTCTATGAATGGTGGGTTGTTAAAGTGGACCCTGGGACCTAGGTTGAAGACAGATTTCCATAAACTCTTCTACATAAAACCTTTTTTTTTCAGAAATGTAAACTTGCCCAAGGCAAGATCATAGGAGGTTCATCTAAACTGAACAATATGATTCATGTGAGAGGTAACTTATCACACTATGTAGAGTGGTTTCATGGAAAATATACCAAAGAGTACATCACACAACAATTTGAGTTTGTAGAAAATAATATTTTACATCTAAGTGATGTGCAATACCAAAGTAAATTAGCAGATGCTGTCTTAGCGGCTGCTAAAGAATTAAATTATGATAAACTAGGCATACATTTTAAATCAGGCTTTAGGAAAAATATTGTCAGTCAGAAGAATGGAAAACGATGGTCCACTTCTGACAATTTAGATCCATCCAAACATGTAATTACCAATGCTTTAGTAGAAAAAGTAATTTTTAATGGCAACATTGCTCAAGGCATCAGAGTCTCATTACATGGTAGAAAAAGTAATATTTACGCGAGAAAAAGCATCATTTTATCTGCTGGGGCAATCAATACACCAAAAATTTTGCAGCTGTCTGGAATTGGTCCTGAAAATGTATTAAAATCTTTAGGGATACCAGTAGTAAAAAAATTACCGGTTGGTAGTAATCTTCAAGACCATGTAGGCACTGGATTAGACTTTGTTTTATTCAATCAGTCTGTTTCAATTAGTGCATGGGATATGATAAACCCATTTAATGTGTTACAATATCTGATCAGAGGTGTAGGTCCTTGGACAACACCAGGCTGTGAAGTAATTGGTTTCCTATCTACTAAAAACCAGACAGATCCAGATTTACAATTTATGGTGTTGCCAGTAGGCCTATCCTCAGATAGGGGTAGTTTATTAAAAAATAATGTGAACATAAAAGATGAAGTATGGGATAATTATTTTTCTAAAAGTTTTGATAGCTATGTGGGAACCATATTACCTCTGATATTACATCCTAAGAGTAGAGGTCATGTGTTTATCAATAATACTGACCCTAAATTACCGCCCCTAATAGACCCTAAGTATTTATCACATAAAGACGACAGAGAGACTTTAATTAATGGTTTGAAACTAGTAATACAATTTGTAAATACAAAGACCATTCAAAATGTTGGAGGTTACATAAACAAAATTCATTTCCCAGGTTGCGAAAATTTTAAGATTTTTACAGATTCATACTTTGACTGCTACATAAAACATTTAACTTTGACAAGCTACCATCCTGTTGGTACTTGTTCTATGGGGTTGCCAGACTCTAAAAATACTGTAGTTGATACTTCTTTTAAAGTTTTGGGGGTAGAAAGGCTGTATGTTGCAGATGCCTCAGTGTTGCCAACATTGCCTAGTGGGAATATAAATGCGGCTATCGCAATGATGGCAAGCTTATTTTATGAAACTAGTATTAAAACTAAAATTAACATTCCAGTATGTTTTAAAAATGATTTGTTTCTTGAATATATTTTTAACGTTTCTTTTGATAGAATGCGGTAACAAACTGGGCGGCAAGTAGCCACTGAAGGGAGTGGTAAACTCTGAAATTAAACCTACTTGAGATTAATCGCGTCGACCCCAAATAAATCGAAGGAAAGAGGATGAGAATAACTCGAGATTAAGCCCACTCAATATTTTAGCTTAGGGTGTATGTGAATGTAATTTAACATACCTAGTAATTCTACAAAAAATACTGAAATGAAATGAGTTAAAGATATTGGAAATTTCAGGGTCCTATACAAAACTTAGCAATTAAAAGATGGTCAGAAAATCTTTTAAGAGTATTTAAAATGTACCGTGAAAATTAACTTGTAATTCCTGTGTTGATAGTAAATCTAATTTATTTAGACTTGTAAAGTTTTGTTGTACTTACACGGCCCAGATATGTGATAGGCGCTTTAACAGTTGAACTGTGTCGTATTGTTAAAGGCGCGATGGAGTTAGCATATCTGTTTAGATAAAAACCTCAAAACTAATAGTATAAAAAAACAAACATTGTTGTGAATAAAGCCTTATTTAGACGATGCGAGAAATATCGTGCGATTTGCCGTATATTGCGGGACCGCGCGGCTGCAGTGTCATATGTGTCCGATCATCGACGGTACCGAACCACAACTAGCACGATATTTCTCACACCGTCCAAATAAGCTTTAGAGCTTAATAAAATAACATTAAGTATATTGTAACACTTTATTGAGGACACTTCTAAACATGAAATCGCGTACTTACATGATTGAGCGTCAATTTAAAAACAACCATTTTTTATTTCAATTTAATAATTTGACACGATTCAATAAAAAAAGAATTTTAAGAAGAAAAAAATGTTTGAAACTTGTTTTCTTACTGAACTGATCTTTATGTCAATTGGGTGGGTAGTTGACACTATTAACCAATAATTCCAAAACATAAGTTCTCTAAAGAAACACTTTATTTTAGGCCTAAAAACCCGATTTATTTTCAATTAGATTTTTAATTGCTTTAAAATAATAAATAGTTAGTCAATTGAGTCGGCACAAAAGTGATGTCACAGTTGTCTTTTGCCATACAAAATCTATGGGAGAATCATGTTGTGACAGTTCATAAAAAGTACATCAATTGATTTTTGGTGTCATCTACCCTATTCCAGATTAAAGTCTAACAAAAAGGTTTTAATGCTAGTTATACTCTTAGATCGTGTCAAATTGTTCCAACTAGGCATAATAAATAAGTTTAATTAATAATAATAGGTAGGTAAAAATAGTAGGTACAGTATTTACCTACTTAAATATAGTAGGAAAAATAAATTTGTGCCACAAGAAATTATTTTAAATTATTGTACATTATTATTTATTAAGTTATACAAAATAAATTATAATTATACATATTTCGCCTCACATTTAAATTCTTCTAATTCCTAAACACGTAAACACAAATGTTACAATGACTAGTATATTATGTTGCAGGCACTTAAAATTGTTAGCCGTTTGCCCAAAACTCTAATTTTACTTTTTTATCAATTTAGTTATGTATTTCTTGCTATTTTAACATTTACGAATATTAGATTTTAATAAGAAACAACTGTCTTAATATGCATGCTTTTTCTTTATTTTTTTTTTCATTTTAATTTTATGCAGCTATTATTTTATTACTTACGAATTTAGTAGGCTGGCCATAAATACATATTGAATACACTATAATATCGCAGATACATGTATTTAATTCAATGTTAAACAACACTCATTAGTCATTATGTAAAAGGTATCGATTAAGATTTTTTTTACATCCAAAATTTGCCCTTTCGCCTAAATCTTTTTTTTTTTCAATGTTAGAAACATGGGCGAAATAAGGCAAGGGTTTTTTGACAACAATTATTCTTATACATTCATATTATATTAATAATACCTTTTTTTAACAATAATCCTTTAAAGGTTTTCAAAAAGGCAAATAGAATACCGTTAATTATTATGACGATTCTATATTCAATTGTTTATAAGTAAAGACACTCACGGACGGAAGATTCTTCTACATTTAAATCTAAACTTTACACAATTAAACACCGTATTTCTAATTTTTGTGCAAGTAAAATAAAAGACGTTTATATAATGTGATTTTCGACATAGACACTGCTAACATTAACGGATTAAGACATTTTAACAATTCATAAATAAAAATCTACAAAGTTTTGTGTGACCAAATAATTTAAAAAAATGTACAGTCAGCACCAAAAGTCGATTAACAATGTTACTTTTTTATATCATTTAAACAGACACTAAACACATAATGTACTGGCTTTCAGAATTTTAGGTAATAGCTAAGGGTTTATTATATCTTAATTTTATGTTCATTGCGTTTTACTTCTGATAATGTACTTAATAATTAGCATTTAAAAATCAAAAATGTTAATTGACTTTTGTTGCTGACTGTACCTATCAGTATACAGCATGTAACAAAAACCCTGTCCGATCCTTAAGGGTATTATTCGGCATCGTATTGCGTACACATATACGTAACCATTTAATGGATTTGAGATTTTATTTTTCCCCAGTGAAAAAAAAAAGAAGAAAGAAGAAGTAATTAAATTAAAATAAAACATAAAAACTGATCAACGGCAACACTGATCTGACAGGGTTTTTGTTACATAGTGTATATTCTTGTCGATCCTTTTTAATATTATTAATATACGATGGTCGAAAAAGTAGTGAATATAGTATTTTAGCATCACCTAGATGCTGAATTAATTTAAATCGCACACTTATACAATATTTAGAACGCTAAAAAAAAGACAACCCTTTTTGGGGCATTAAATAGTTTTTTACATTGCTTTACAACACTGGATATTTGTATATCTTTCCTGAGCAAAATTTACTCTTAAAAAGCAGTTCACTGCTTTCATAATACTGGACGGATTATCTGATAATGCTTTTTAAGACATTCTATAGTAAATAAATAAAAATATATAAAATATTGCCACACTTCTTACGAACTAAAATGTATAATTTATTCATACTTTGTACATCATAATACTGAGCGGTAAATGCGTCATTGTAGGTATACAATTTTTACACAAGCTTAGGTATATTAGAGCGATAGAGTTAACAAATTACTGAAAATAATATGTTTTCAGTAGTATTTTAGGTAAACCTACTTTAGGCTTTTTTTTCGTAGGGCTTTCTTCATGGATACAATCCGCCCGTAAAATCCATCCTGTTAAAGTCTGATTTAGAGCAAGTCTTCTTAATTCCGGTATTAATAACGCAAATTTTCGTTTATGATCCGCTCTCTAATTCTTTGACCTTACTCTTTGAACTTTGATAAATTAATTAATAAAATTAATAAGGTCTCTCAATATCTAGAACTTTTACCATAGACTTAGTTAGTACTTACGTTCGTAACTTGGATAATTCACATAACATTTACAGTACCTAGTTGTTAACTCTTTATGCGCTCTAATCAAAATATACTTATCAAGTAAATATAATTCAATTAAAAATATTTGCTACAATTAGTTGTGCATAACTTCCAATACAATAATACTGTTTTGTTCGAATTAATAGCCCAATTTGTTGGGCGATTGACTGAGCTTTCATTGAGCAAAATCATTAATTTTGAGACAAGTAGTTTTGAAGTATTTTATACCCCGATATGAGCTAAAATATTGTTACTAAATTGTGCATAAACAATTCTGTTTAAAAGCTAAAAAATAACTATTTTAAGACTAGGATTTAAAACACGATATTTGATATGCCACTAAACGCGACTAAATATCGATATGTTTTTTTACTATACATTGCTTGGGTAACACAGTTTTCACAAAGTCCAATATAATAGATATTTCACTTTAATAAATATAGCCACTATGGACGGCTTCAATTCAATTTTTACCACGCTAACTTTAGAAGTATCTAAGAGACAAAATTAATACAATCCGAAAAGATTATAGGGCTTCTACCTATTTATCATTTACAGTTTTCAGAATACAAAAAGTGTTTTGACACACAATAAAAGTGATTTTGTCTAACAATTATTGACATTTAAATTGCAGTTGTAGGGTTAAAAACAAGTGTCCCTAAACACGAAATGTACTTTAATGTTTTATAAAACAAATTCAACGTTATAATACTTACCTATTCTTTCGCAAAAGCCTTTTTTTTGACTAGACTAAATTATGTCATATACAAATGAAATAAATATAAAAGATTGTTCATCCCAAACTGCTATAACAATTCCACTAAATACTTTTTTTAATCCAAAAGCTAGTTGTTATTCCATAATTCTAATTTCAAAGCCTATCGGACGGATCCATTCTCATAATAGTACGTACCTACCTCTATAGTTTTTAAAGGCCACATTTAAGGGTTTACTTGTACTATTAACAGCATTAAAAGGCTTCTCTTTTTTACTACCGTATCATTAATAAGAATCCACGAAATTAAAGAATAAAAATCACACAGATAATGTAGTAGTCATATTAGGAAATCGGACAACTACAAAATAGACCAATAGTCCCTTTTTTCCATAGTTGATATTGAAATTCACAATAAATAATGATCACCGTTTACTTCTAAAACGAAACTGTACACTCACTAACATCGAATCGGAACGAATCCAACTAACAATAAATGCAAAAATCTTACTTGAAACAAGAATCCAGGTAATTATCCAACATGTCGAGTTGCAGATCGTCCCAATCCGTTGGATTCAAAAGCAGGGATGATAGATCATCTTCAGGGATAATGGGAGGAGGTATTGTTGGTTCCACAATCACATTGGCTCCTATATTCGTCTCCAAATCTATATCAGGAAGACTCTGAATACTGCCAAGGTTAAAATCTGGCAAATGCAGTGTCACAGCCTGATTTATTTCATTTGAAATATCGTTAACTGGGTTGCCCTCCGGAATGTTGGCGACTGCAGATTTTTCTTCTGTAATTTTGTCCTTTCCTGATGATTTCTTTTTCTTGTGAGGTCTGTTTGAGATTCGTTTGGTGCCTTCTAAATGTGCGAGGTCCAGTTTCCAAAAACCCCCTTTTCCTGGCTCGTGTTTTGATCGTGCCACTTTCACAAACACTTTGTTTAGGGAGAGGTTGTGCCGTATGGAATTCTGAAATTAGGAAAAAGGAATCGTTATTTCATTTAAAAAAAATTAAGACCACATTTCAAAAATCCAGATTGCAAAATATGTCACTTCCCCTTTTTTTACGACCGCGTATAATCGCCAATCACTAAAACGGTATCCAATAAAACGTATCAATCATACACTCGACTCCCTATTTGTAAATCCAATTAGACGTAATCTTATCACTTTGTTTGCGTATCACACGTTTATTAAATCATAAGGTTTCCCTACTGAAACGATAGCACCTACCTGCCAGGTGGGATCAGCGTTCCTGTAGTACTTGAAGTTGTCTCTGATCCACGAGTATATCGCGGATAAAGTCATCTTGTCGCTGTTGTACCTCATCGCCATACATATCAACGTGCTGTACGAGTACGGAGGCTTCTTCTCTCTGTTCGTCCGATACTCGTGCTTGTTCTCCATAAAGTCTCTCTGACACTTGGATATCGTCTGGTTGAACTTATGCAGCCTCGTGTTCTGCGGCTGCGTCTTCACTTGAGGGCTCGGCGACATCGGTGGTAAAGGAAACTGCGGCACTGACATAATATTCGTTATGTTCTGCAACCACGTCAAATTCGTTAGATCAGCCTCCGGCTCCTCATCTACAACCATCTTGTTAGGCTTGTGTTTGCTGCGTATCTTTTTAGAGCAATCATCTTGATCTGTGGAGACAACCGTTTCATTTTGAGCCACATCCGTTTCTATATCTTCTTGGTTTATAGCGTATGTGTCTGGCTGTTCGTACACATACTCTATCTCGACGGTGTGAGATGATTCTGGGACCGTGTGGTCCACGGCGAAGTACGTGGTCCCGTACTGGTCCCCCGCATCCCCATAAAAATTGAGCGACGTTGTGTCCAGCATCTCCCCGGACGCCGGAGACAGGCCTGACGTTATATGCATCGCGGCCAACTACATCGCTCGCCCTGAAAATATTGCGACAGTAAACTGATGAGTCACGTAGTTCATGAATCAGCTAATATCGGAAACTTCGATTTCTTGGAATTCTAAATAATAAAACACGGGTAATGGTTATTTAGTTGATCACTTTGGTTAGATTACCTGAGAAAATGGAAGGTGGTGGACGGTGTTGTCCAAGATGTCCGGAGGGAATCGATCGGCGACGGCGCGGCCGGCGTGACGTCGCGGCGGTCAGCGGCGCCCCCCCGCGCGCATGGTGTCGTGTCGGCGTCTCGTGCGTGTGTGCGCGCGGAGCGGCGGCGCGCGAGCTAGTGGGCAGGTGCGCGCCCCATTGTGTGCACCGTCGAACGATTCTGAACAGGTGTGTGCTGCGATCGATATTTTTCCGCCGCAAGACAACACCGGCCCGCATCGCTGATAGCTTCGGACAATTAGTCACGGTTATCGAACGCAGGACCGGACTGAGCTGCTAGTCAGCACCAACCTACCCCCACTGATATAAACTTTCGTAGCAGTTCCAGCTTTCAGCCTTTACAACTTTGAAAAGCAATAGAACTTTACTAAAACATGAACATTAATTTTCATTATTTTAATGGAGTGTTCCTATATTTTTAAACAACGAATATTTCTATTGTCTATTTGAAGCCCAAGTGCGGGCCTGATCGATGATTTCTGAAGCATATCGCCACTAGTCAGCTAGTGCGGGTAGTTCCGTCATATCACTCACATTTTCAATTAGCGTTTTATAGTATAGCAACTGTTATCCTCTTATCAATATATTTTTGCGCGTACTTATTGCGGAAGCCACAATTTCGATATCCAACATCTGGTTAAAAGACACTCCATACGCTTATTTTCAATTGGTTAGGAGTTGCCTAGGGAGCAGCATCCAATCGCACGTAGATGACTTGACAGACTCCACTATGATGTCATCTGAATAGAAGGAGATTAAAGTCTCTCCCCTCTTAACTGTCATTTGTCGCTTTTGAAGGATTTTATCTATACTATCTATACTTCTATACTAATATTATAAAGAGGTAACATTTGTTTGTAAGTTTGTAAGTTTGTTTGTAGGGGGTAATCTCCGGATCTACTTAACCGATTTTGAAAATTCTTTCGGAAATTGGAAGCTACGTTATCACTGAGTGCTATAGGCTATATTTTATTTTTGAAAAAATAGGGGTCCGTAAAATATTTGGGTTTTTCGGACCCAAGGTGTAAAAAATCATCCAAAAAAGTTCCTTATTTGGCGTACGCCGCCTAAACTATAAAATATAGAACCATAAAATATTCTAATTAATTAAAGACTAAAAATATCTACAAAAAAGTCCGCAACACACTATACCTATCTATTTCGAGTTAAACACAACAACCATTTTTTTATTTAAAAATCTTGAATTTTTTTAGAACTTCATTTATTAAACGCATTTATTTTACACATGTCATTACTCCTTATCAAAATAAACTATTTTGTCACAAAGTACTGTTTATGTAGATAATAATAAGTCTTTAATTCATTAAAATTTGACGTTTGGTTTGAAAGTTATGGCGAAATCAATCTCTATCTCTTATCGCTAAAACTCGAGAACGGCTGGGCTGATTTAGCTGATTTTGGTTTTGAAATGTTCGTGGAGGTCTAGGGAAGGTTTAAACGGTGAGAAAATATGGGGTAGGGTAGGGTTAGGGCCTCCGCCCTCCCCAGGGCGGTGGACATCCATGAGGGTAGGGTTAGGGCAGGGGTAGGGTAGGGTAGGGGTAGAGTAGGGGTAGGGTAGGGGTAGGTTAGGGGTAGGGTAGGGGTAGGGTAGGGGGGTAGAGTAGAGGTAGGGTAGGGGTAGGGTAAGGCAGGGTTAGGGTAGGGGTATTTGTAGTGTAGGATACCACGCGAACGAAGTCGCGGCGGGTCAGCTAGTAAACTTAATAAAGAAAATGAGCCTTTATAGGGCACGTGTAGAGGCATGTTTAAGGATACTTTAGGGATTCTTGGTAGTATCAGAAGGTTGAAGAAAACTCATGTATGACTAATGATGAAAAAGTTAATTAATAATTTATTTTCCAAAATGGCGCGTCTTTTATATTATTTGCAATAGTTTACGTCAAAACGTAATTCTGTTCTTTTCAGAACTATTTGCTTCTTTATCAAGATACGTCAAAACGAAATAGTTCTTCTCAGAGCTTGTTGCTTCCGTGTTTCTTTATTGAGTGATGTCAAAACGTGGTAATGTGCTGTGATGCATGGTGGCTACACATGTATCTACTGCGCAAAAATAGGCAGCATAATATAAAATAAACCCCCAGCTACGCCCTGTAGGTCTCTTGAACTTTGTCATTAGCTTACGTCCTTGTGCTAATCTCAATGAGGGCTATTCTGCGAATTTAACAACACCTATTGTAGGTATGAGATTCCGTCGAATACTCGGAAACCCACAGACCATTAAACCTGACTATTGCGTCACCTTACTTTTCACAAAATCTCTAATTTTGATGCCCAAACAGTGCTTCGAGACCTGTCAAATCTCCTGCCTGAAATCGACAAGTTCATTGAAACCATACCTATATTTTTTACCTCGCAGCTCCAAGTATAACAAGGGTAGCCTATTCACAGGGTTACTGAGTCATTATCGACACAAAGTAGGTAAACAGCCAGCAAAAGGTGACATTGGACAAGCACTTGCTTTAATATTCTGTTTAGACGGATCAAATAGATTGTAGCTTGACAAATGCGTGTTGTACTAATGTATTTTATTCATTTTCTTTTTATTGAGGGTTTGTTTATACGTGGCGTCATTCAAGAACATCACCTCGAGATATAGAAAACTGGAATCATTATCAAAATTATCAGTCAGATGAATAACATCCATACACCAGGCATGGATGTTATTTATCTGACTGTTGCTGGGCATACTTAGGTCAAGAGTGTCAGTGGAGTTTCTTACTCGTTCTTCTTCATAAAGCTTAAACTTCAAGTTTTTGACCGACTCCTTGACAAGCCAAAAGTGCCTGTAAATGGTCTAATTTTTATTTCAATAAGTACAGAATGAAATTCATTCAAAGTCAAAGCAAAAGTTTTGACTTTGACTTTTTTTCTTTTTTTTTTCTTTAGTAGCTCTGCAACAAAATTGGTCCTCCATATTGACATCCAATCTTCGTGTTGTCTTTTTTAGGTCTTTTGTAGGTTTTATTAAAATAAATGCTTTTGATTTTGACTTCGATTATAGAAACTAATATAGGTATATAGCCATTCGATACACTATTATGCCTGGGGCATAATAGTGTATCGAACGAACGAACGAACGAAACGAACTTATGGTTCGTTTACACATGCTTTAAACTAGCATGCTAAAAGAGCATGCTTATGAGCATGCTTCATTCGAGCATGCTTATGAATAGTTTACATTTGCTAGCGTTTGCTAACAATAAGCATGCTACTGAATCAAGGGCGGATCCAGCCTTCAAGTCAGGGGGGGGTCATGCAAGGTGACCCAGACGTCCAAACGAAAATTTCGGACTCCTCTCTTCTTGGGCTATCCAAACCACCCCCATGTATATTCTACGTTTTTTTGCAGTTTAGTAGCTAGACGACATTTTAATATTTTTTTGGGAAATTTTTCTTTACATTAGATTTTGTAGATTTTCTCTTTCTGTGTCGCATTTTTTGGAAATATTTTTATAGATAATTAATCCTATGGTCTTCGATCGATAAAAATAACTGTCTGTCTTATTGTCACTCAATTAAGTTTTCAATACAGTTTGAGCTCATTACTAATTTAAAAAATTTAGGAAACCTAACCTAACTAATAACCTAACTTTTTTCGTGGGGAAATCCTCATGGATCGCCTCCACCTCGGAGAAGGCGGAGGGGTGTGTCGGACTCTTACCGACTAAACCCCCACGGTGTTCCTCCAATTACCTTTTTCCGGGGCACGGGGGCGCTCAGAGCATTCTTCCCCGTCCCGGCAGGTATCGACCCGCCACCGCCACAAGGCGGGTCCCGTCACCCGGTGCGGCCGTCACTCACCGGCCGCACTGTCTCCTCCTCACTCTCGGGCCTGTCTCCGTTCGGGCCACGGACTGCCCCCAAATCCGCCGCCCGCAGACCCCATCTCATGGTGGCCGGAGATCGTTTTGCGCCCTCCGGCGCCTGGTGCTTCTGCGGCGGGTGGGATAGGAGGAGGAAGCCTCCCTCTCCCGTTCCGCCGCCTCTTTAACAACACCTCCTCGCAGAAGGAGGCGATGGCGTCCCAAGCACTCCCGCTTCCGACAATGGAAAGAACCACGTCCGGAAGCGAGCGGCTACCCGCAGTTGTCGCTGCTACGAGATCACACTGGGCACTCCTCCAGCGTATGCTGCGCCGTGTCCTCGGGGCAGCTCTGACAATGATGGCACCTAGGCACCGTCTCCCGGCCTATGCAACACATGTACTTCCCGAAGCATCCATGTCCAGAAAGCACCTGCGTCATCTGGAAGGTGAGGGCACCATGACGCCTCTCCAGCCACTCCTTCAACACGGGATTTACCGCCGCTATAGCAGCGTGTCCTTTTTTTTTTTTTTTTTGTTCCGGGGTGGAAAATCCTCATGGATGTCCTCCGCTCCGGGGAGAGCGAAGGGGTCTGAACCTAACCTAACTTGCCTATCCAGACCAAACGTAACCCTTTTTTTTTATCGTGGGGAAATCCTCAGTGTGGCGCGCGCGGAACACGTGCGCCGCCTACATGGGCCTGCATCTGATCGGGCGGTGGACTGCCCCTAGGTCGACCACCCGCAGGCCGGCAACTCATGGAGGCCGGAAGTCATTTAGCGCCCTCCGGCGCCCGGTGCGTCTTCTCCTGGAGGGAAGCGAGGCAGTTGCTTCCCTCTCCCTCTCTGCCGCCTCCTTTACGCGCAAGACGTGCTCGCAAAAGGAGGCGACAGCCTCCCACGCACTCTCGCTCCCGACTATCGAGAGAACGACGTTCGGGAGCGAGAGGTCACCGACTGCTGCGGAGAGTTCACGGCGCTGCTCTGTCCAAGCTGGGCAATTAGCCAGCGTGTGCTGCGCCGTGTCCTCCAGGCAATCTTCGCAGTGGTGACAACCGGGCGATTGTTCCCGGCCTATGCGACACAGATACTTCCCGAAACTGCCGTGTCCGGTCAGCATCTGCGTCAGCCGGAATGTGCGCTGGGGTGCTCAAGTCGTCTCTTCCATTCCGCCGATAGGATCATGCGGAGCTCGGAACGGCGCCGCGCGTACTCCCGCGGCACCGGTCGCATGCCCCGCTCCCTCGCCTCCCGGCTCCAGTGATAGAGCGAGGCGAGGACTCTCGCTTCTAGATCTTACGGCGGAGATCCCGCAAGGAGACTCGCCGCCTCGAAGGAGATCGTGTGGTATCTTCGAACCACCCTGACGGCCATCGCTCGCTGCGGACGTCGCAGCATCACGACGTTGCCGGCCGCCCGGTTGTACCCCCATACGGGTGCTCCATAGAGCGCCATAGACCGCACGATCCCCGCATAGAGCCTCCGGCAGGAGACGTTGGGTCCACCGAGGTTGAGCAGCAAGCGGGCGAGCGCACCCGCGGCACCCATGAGTTTGGGTGCTAGTCGCTGGAAGTGCTGCCCAAAATTCCATCGGCCGTCGAGGGTGAGTCCCAAATACTTCATCGCCGTCTCGACGGCAACCCTAACCGAACTGTAATAACTACTCCGAATCACCATTGTGCAAATAATAAACATGACAAAGAGCTCATATTGCATTGAAAACTTGATAAAAGTTAATTTTAATTCATTTTCATTAAGGTTCACTTATGTACTAAAATATTGCTTTTTTCGCCTTACCATGTTCGAGCTTCAATTGCACTGAATGATGTCCTGTAAAATAGTAGTTATTTGTACTGTTTTAAAAGCTGAGGGTCCGTGGAAGTTTTTGAAATTACTTTAAGGTCATTTGGGCCCTTACTATGAATTTTCTTTAAGAGCCGAAAATCTGAAACGTAATTTGCAAAACATAATTTTTGGCTTTGAACTAAGTTTAAGTAATTTCGGGTGACCATAAGACAGACAGTTGTTTTATCGATCGAGGACCATACTTTCAAGATTAATTATCAATAAAAATATTTCCAAAAAATGCGACACAAAAAGAGAAAATCTACAAAATCTGATGTAAAGAAGAATATCCCAAAAAAATATTAAAATGTCGTCTAGCTCCTAAACCGCAAAAAATCGTAGAACATACATGGGGGTGGTTTGAATAGCCCAAGAAGAGAGGTATCCAAAATTTTTGTTTAGATGTCCTTATCTGGGTCACCCTGCCCCAGGTCTAGTCAGGACAGGCTCCGTTTCGATTACAATAATAATTCTATTAAAAGAAAATAGCCCAGGGGGGGGTCATGACCCCCATGACCCCCCCCCTGGATCCGCGCTTGTACTGAATAAGCATGCTCTCTCACTCTCAGTTCTAACAAAGTCTTGGACAAAAAAAATCGAACGACCTTGATTTTTGAGCATGCTCAAAATTAGCATGCTCATTAGCAAATGGTTTCGATACACATGCTACTAAGTAGCATTTGCTTAAAAGTAGCATGCTCTCGTGCTTTAGCATGCTAGTTTAAAGCATGTGTATCAGTACCATTACATTTCCGTAAAGGTCAACGACTGGTCTAGATACCTTTGTCGGTTTGTAACCATATTCAATACAGCTTCTGTCCGCGACTATGTCCGCATCAAAGTTGGTTTCTCCATACACACTTTGAAACCCTGTTTTATCCCTTTCTTATCGGATGCTTACATCATACAAAGAACACACCCTCCAAGTTTCAGGTCTCTACGATCAGCGGTTTAGGCTGTGCGTTGATCCGTCAGTCAAGCAGTCAGTCATTATGGACAAAACATAATATGGATGGATATACCCGTGGGAACTATACCTACCTCTGTTGCAAACTGGAAGGTACCTACCACAAATAACTTATCTAAGTAATAGCAAACTAATAACTCAGAGTAACGCGTGTAATTAATGTGATTGAATATGAAAGGTTAAGAGGTCATTGCACTTGACCTTTGTAAACTCCTTCGTCAATCACATTAGCATGGAACGTGATTTAACGACGATAATTATCATGTTTATTGAGACTTTTAATAATTCCAATCGTTTCTATTTTATCTCTTACATGCTTAGTAAGACGTAATGACATAGGAGGTTAAAGGTCACTGTAACTTGTGTGAAAAAGTGACTAGGCAGTTCCAGGAGTTTGAATAGAGTTTTGTAAAACTTGGTAAATTAATAGCCGTATGACCGTGTCTATTTTAACCGACTTTATAGGAGGAGGTTCTATGTTTGACTGTACCTAAGTATTTTTTTTTTATTGATAGTTGACGGGGAACGAATATAATGTAGACAAGAAGAAAAATAGAAGCATAGTATACATTCAAAACTTTTCTGTGACATACCTACTTACCCATTTTGCAACAATTAACTTAAAGTATTGCCAGATCGTTAATTACACAGGCCATCTTTTCAGTCGTCATCTCAGATGAGGTCGTCATATAACTTTTACGGAGAAATAAATATGGCGGTTTGAAACAAACAAAAAAAAATTATAAGTAGGTATCGTAATGTTTCTTTCATGTGCATTTCAATTTTATTTATTTGTTTAGATATGTCAAACTTTCATACTTATTTATTCTTTGGATGAAAGTTATGTGACGTTTATAAACCAGCCTTATTTTAGCACCGAAGTAGTTATAGAATTGTAAAAATCTTAAACTTACCTACCCTAATTTTCTCAGTTCTTTCCAGAATTTTCTTTTTTGTAACGTAAACTCGCGACCGTCAGTTACCAAAATGAAAAATTAACAAGGTTCACACTCAAATAGCAACCCAAAACGTTATATTCTAAAATGGGTTTTTGTTCGTCCTCTTCAAACCCCATTGCAATTACATTTTTAATAATAAGGGAAGAATTTGGTAGCGGACCCGGCGACTGGCACGGCCGCGTTCCGGTAGGCGGCTACACCTGACAATATGGCTGCTACAAAGGGTAAAAAACGCGGGAAAACATTATTTTTTTACAATAACATTATATTTTGTCACGGTCTTGTCGCGGTTTTGGTAAATAATTAATAACTGTGATAATAAATAATTAGGGTGAATAAAATTCAGGCACAACTCTTAATGGTTTATTTTATTCATGGACGGATTTGAACTGTTTATGTAAATCTAAAAATAAACAAATCAAATCGCTAGCTAGATAACTTGTTGCTTACGACTACCATTACAAATATAATGCTATGAAAGAATTTTTCAGCTTCAGTCAATTCCGTTGATTTTTACTGGTCTATCCTGTCTTAGGCCATAGCTAATTTTTGGGTCCTAGCTTCTTCCCGCGGCTTCGCTCGTGTGGAAATAACGCATACCATTTAGTATGACATAGCCATTGGTACTCGGTAGTAAAGTAGTTAGGTAAATCAGTGGCGTAGCTAGCACCCGGTGCGAAAATTGTGGTGTCACCCCAAGAACGAACGAATATTTAGTGCTCAACGATAATTAAACAACCATTTGATTAATAGTGCTGCCTATTATTTTCATTTAGCCTCTTACTACCTATTCTCTATCAATGAATTTTGTTTTTTTCCCAATTTTTTTATTCATCGTCAGTTGTCACGGCTAGGCATATGATGGTTGCAATGGACATTCAACAGTCAACGATTTTTTTTTAATTAGATAGTCGAGACCATTAACCAATAATTCCAAACCATAACATCTTTAATCAAATACTTTATTTTAGACCTGAAAACCCGATTAATTTTCAATTAACTGTGTGATTTTAATTGCTTTCAAATTAATAAAAATAGTCAATTGAGTTAGTACAAAAGTGACGTCACAGTTGTCTTTTGTCAATCTATGGGAGAATCGCAGTTTGTAACAGGTCATCAAAAGTACGTCAATAAATTGATTGGTGGTTTCATTTACCCTGTTGGACCCGAACTTCCTGTGATTACTTCTTACTTGTTGATCGAAGTTTTTTACAATCTTACATCACAATTCCATATTAACAGAAGGTGCATAAGATGCAGTATCCATCTACAAAGTTAAGATTTGGGAAAGCTGGATATTGAGATACACTATAAAACGTTCCCTTTATTTTTAGACCTTCGACCTTCAATATGGGACCTGGGAACTAGAAGGTTCCCAGGACTGGTCCAGAACAAAACATATTATCCCATTGGTGGGAAGAACATGTAACTTTCGGCTTCGTTATGTGTTTCTTTACACCTTTTATTTTATCCCTAAATAATTGAACTATTATCAGTAACATAAGTGTCTCAAGTGCATGTATTACACTTAGGTAGCACTTATTACTAATTGATGACGTCACAAATGTCCGAACATGTGGACTTTGCGTTCACAACACATGGCGGCCACCTGTCTCGTTACGGTAGGGGAGGCAACGCCACAGTACAGATATAACAGTAGTGTAACTTTGTACTTTCAAACAAAGTTAGTAGGTACAAGCGGTAATACTATAAGTACTGGTTATTTTTCGGAGAGTTAAAACAACGCAAAAAAGTACCGATTCCTAATAATATTTTGCCCTCGATGTGTATTTTTTTTTCCAGTCTTCTATTCTATACCTATTTTAGATTCGGTAGAATTAGTCGGTTAGTGATACTTATGAGGCCAAGATGAGGTGATAGAACTTCTCCAAAAGTTAGCCGGAACTTAGGTATTCAAAGGAAGAGAAAAGCTTAACACTAGGAATTTCTTCAGAATCGTGGGTGCGTTTACAAACATTATTTAAACTCACATACACAAGCAGCCAGACCCGGAACAACTATTTGTATAAGCCATGCAAATACTTGTTGCATGCAGGAACCGAACCCGCGATACGCAGCGCAGCAGCCAATCGCTCATCCACTGCACCAACCGTGTCCTATTATATCCCGGTTTCGAAAAGGAAATGTAAGACAATATTGCCAAGCGTAAGCTGCTGTGATTGGCTTAGCTAACCAACCACTGAGCTTCGCGCGTTGTCAACTTGTCACATTATTTTTTCCGTCGACAAACCGGAGTTAACCTTCTGTTATACTTTTAACTAAATCACACGGGTGATTAGGTGCCTAGCTGTGTAATTTTACTTTTTATTGGCACTTTGTTTTACCGTACCTACCATTTACTATCCAACCCCTAGTTTAGCTATCCACCCTTTACGAAAATATTAACCCTTGTCGGACTCTTGATATTCGATAGACTTATTTATGTTTTTAACGGCAAGCTTTTATTTTATAGTAATTTGTTAGTTATTGGTCTATTTGCCGCTGTCTCTTTTTTTTGATTAAGTGGGTTAGAGGAAATCGGACAAGAAAAAGTGATACGCGCGGATTTTTGTTTTTAGTTATAATAATTTTCTTTCTCAGATTTATCTAGATGTTTTTGTTCGCTTGTTCTGTCCCACTTTTTGGCAAAGGCTTCTCTCCACTCCTTCCATCTTTCAAGATTCCATACTTCATAGTTTTGAAGAAATCCATCTGCATTATTTATAGTTCTGACATTATAGTTAGTAGTTTTAAGTTTTAGTTATGTAACATAACATCACCCGGTGTACACTCACATTTTGCCAGTTATATATTTTAAGTCCCATGTAATATGGGGCGAGCCTATTGCCATCAACCGGGCACAAATCCAGACTCGGAGGCTGCTACTGAGAAATTCCTGATGGAAATACCCAATAACACTTTGCGCGACCTGGGTATCGAACCCAAGACCTCATGCTCAGCAGTCGCACTTTGCGACTACTAGACCAGCGAGGCATACTACCAACTAGACCCTGGGCTTTTTAGGATGTAGGTAGAATAACAAAAAAAAACACAATGCAAATTATCTGATTTATTGATCTTTATATAAAAAAAATGCACACATTTTATGACACACTTATTTAATAACTAGGTACCCTGATCGAGATACACTGTGCACTAATTCAACAAATGTACGACGAATTACGTTCAGTTCCAGCACCGAGTTTATATTACTTGATGTTTTTTTTTTATCACTTACTTAGGTACACATGAAAAATGTATGCAAATTATTTTTTCCAGTAGTTGGCAATTTTATTTTTAATTACTTGGCAACTTTTTAAACTTTGACGACGCCCTGCCAACTGAGACAAAACTACAAAAGTTAAAAATCCAAACTAATATTATAAATGCGAGAGCAGCTCTGTCTGTCTGTCTTACCCTTCAAGACTAAACACTGAAACAATTTTGATGAAATTCGTTACTGGGTAAGTTCGAAACCCAAGAAAGAACAAAGGTTACTTTACTTTACGACTTCGTCTGCGTGCGCGATAATCGACGAAGTCATTGGCAAAAGTTAGTATAGGTACGTATAATATATATAAATTGTAACAATCGATGGATCGGTACAAAACTAACCTAAACTAGAAAACATAGCCATAATAAGTTTCTTTGCAAATCAATTAGAAATGAGCTGCCATATTAATTAATTATTGCAATATAGTTAAATGCCTATCTAATCATACGCATATATTGTGTGGTCGATATTTGGTCAATTCTCGTTTAGAGTATGACCGTAAAAAAAAAGTTCTGTTCTCAATCGATTTGATTTGACAGAGATCGAATGATGTTTTAAATGTGAAACATGCTTCATTTCCAGCGATTACTGTATTTAGGGTTGATTTTCCAATAGTCAGATAACAGAACAAATCTGACAGTTTGACATTATTGTCTATACAAAAGCTGTCAAACCGCCGTATTTATGCTTTCGTTATGAGTTATCTGACGATTGAAAAATTAGCTCTTAGACTGCTGGATTGTTTACAAAAATATTTCTATACGCTCGTCAGGAGCTCTCTGAATTTCTGGCCACACCGAGATATTGCATGAACCAGTTCACACCATTGATGAGGCTGTCCATCTCAGCGGGTATGGATGACAGCGAATGATTGTCCTCATAAACGTACACTCTGCAAAGAAAGTACATCTTTAAATTAGGGCTGTCAGGGCTTTAAATAGTGGTTTTATAAAGAAGTTAACATAACGTAACATCACGCCTGTAATCCCCGAAGGATTAGGCAGAGGTGTACCTATTAGTACAGCCACATTTCGCCAGTTATGTTTAAGTCCCATGTAATAGGGGGCGAGCCTATTGCCATCAACCAAGGCTCATCATCTGCTTAGCCTTTTCCCAACTTTGTTGGGGTCGGCTTCCAGTCTAACCGGATGCAGCTGAGTACCAGTATTTTACATGGAGCGACTGCCTATCTGACCTCCACAACCCAGTAACTGGGTAATACAGTACCCCTAGGTAAGACTGGTTGTCAGATTTTCGGGCTTCTGACGACCCGTAACGACTGTCAAAGATCCACATATGACAGCCGGGACCATCGGCTTAACGTGCTTTCCGAAGCACGGACGAGTCTCGGTGTGTAAAGATGGTCACCCATCCACGGACCAACCCCGGCAAGCGTAGCTTAACCTGACGGATTGACCCGTGCGGCTGTTATTACTTAGCCACGAGCTCCATCAACCAAGGCTGGTACTGAGAAATTCCTAATCGAAAAACCAATAATACTTTGCCCGACCTGGGAATCGAACCCAAGACCTCATGCTCAGCAGTCACGCTTTACGACCACTAGACCAACGAGGAATAAAGTTGTGATTTGAAATTGGACGTAGTTACGCAAAAAGGATCCAACCCACACATTATGACCGATAAGATCATTAAGTTCGATATTTTCGTTCAGTAAAAATTACCTAGAGATAAACAAATATATTATGACGATTGTATCTATGATTATGTCTACGATGTCCTTAGTATGTGTTACTCAATTTTAGGATTTTTGTGGATTGACTAAATTTTGCGTATCTATTGCATTTAGTCGGCATTTATTGACTAATAAATTATTTATTGGTTTCGAGTACCCAAATTGCATTTAGTTGGCATTTTTAAGGTCGTAGATCTTTCTAACCGGGAATTTAATAAATATGATAATTTGTATTTATACTAAAATCAATTTAATTAAGGTAGCTTACTTGTTAGGTACTCCATTGGCCTCTAACCTCCGGGCATATTCGATCCCCTGGTAGTACGGCACCCGCAGGTCTGCAGAGCCCAGCATGAGGCAAGTAGGCGCCTTTACGTTGTGGACGTGCGCTATCGGCGAAGCTCGTCTCATGGCGAGCAGCTGCTCCTCACTAACGGGGCCTTGTTCTGTGAAGTCAAACCCGGATTCGACTGCACACCTGGATAGTACAGTGGGATTTTAAGGGCTTGTCTTTGTTTGTTTGTAAACGTGGCGGCCTAATAGGCTCAAAAGGCCTTATTATAAAACAGTATTTGCTTAAACCATTGAGCCAATTTTTGTATTACAAACTTTATCTTTACCGAAATAACGTTCGAAATTCAAAAACAGGCTCGATGGCGGAAATAGTTTAATTTAATTTGGGATGTATCATCGATACGAAAAGAAGAAAGCCTTGTTTTTGTTTGAATTTCCTAGTTTGTGTTTTTCTTTTACTTGATTTGCTGTGCAATAAAGATACAATGCAATTTACATACAGATTATCTAGCTTAATACCCACTTTTTTTTCCTCTATGGAAATTGTCTGCCAGATTACCAAAACCACAATATGTTGAACAAACTATTAATTAATGCTAAAACAACCAGACAAAAATATAAAACAAGCTAATATAATTAAAAAACTGCAAAAATTGCACATATTTGTACTTTGTTTACTCGTCAGTTTTTTTTACGACGTTTTTTATTTACAGTGTTATATATTTTTTAAATCTACTTTTCAAATTCTAGACGATAAACATAGACACGACCAGATTCATTAAAAAATAAATTGAGGCTGGTATTAATTTACTTTTTAAAGTGACCACACCGCTTTCTTTTTAATTTTAACTAGTCTATGTTACTCGGAACGATGCAAGGATTGTAACGATACCCCATACATCTAAATCGGTTCAGGCGTTTAAAAGTTATGGTGGAATAAAGAAACTCACATACATACATACATACATACATTAACCCTGAACACATAACACTCCTTTTTTTTGGGGCAGTCGTGTAAAAACACATTTTCCTAGAAATTAGAGATACCTGGAGAAAAAAGTGATTAATAAACACATAATGAGGCAAAAAGTATTAATTGCAAGCCGTAATTGAACGTTATACAATGCACACTAGTTGGTTGATACTCCAAATTCCATTATAAACTCAACTCACCCATCAGAATTATCTGCATAATGGCCTTTAGTAGCCAGATCTATCAATGGATTCCTCATCACCATAGCCCTGAACTTATCAGGGTACTGTCCAGCCAGGTGGGCCACCACCAACCCACCATAACTTCCCCCATAGAGAAAAACACTATTTTCACACAGTCTTCCATCTTTTTCTAGCAGAGTGGACAGAGTGAGACAGCAGTCTTGTACGTCGTATTCGCCTACGTGGGATATAAGAGATCGGACTTTCTCGTCTCCGTGGCCGGACGAGCCTCGGTAGTTTATTCTTGCTGATGCGAAACCTAGTAAGAAATATTTCTATTTTTTTTGTTCAAGTAGGGTAGTTGGAAAAACTGACGTCTTAACGTGTTAGTTGAGTACTATAATATCATAATTATAATATGGTGTATGGTATCGAAAGTAAAAAAAAAGTAATCAGAAACATAATATAACATTTAGGGCAGGCTTTTGCGATATTTCTTTAATAACGTTCAATTACCGCTTTTAACCTTTTTGTTTCGCGGGAGTATATAATATGCTTGTTGAGTGCTAAACTGCTTGAGTCTTCGCCTGCGGGGTACAGGGGCGCGGGGGTAGGACAATAACGGGGACCGGGAGAGGTGCGGGCGGCGGGCGCTCGTAGCGTGATACACAAGAGGTGAAATGTGCACTGGACAGCTCTAAAGATATGAGACATCACAGTGGTTAACAGTAAAGTGTCAGCAGGCGAAGACTGAATTAAAAGCGTTTACGCCTTACGGCATTCCATACAAACTTTTAAGTAGGACTTATTTTTCGAAATGAAAAGCTGTAACACGATTTCTTGAAAATGTCCTGCTTATGTGTAGGAAATTTCATTAAAATCGGTACATTCATTTTGAAAAACAAAGACTTGAAAGTTTGTATGAAATGCCGGCGTAAATGATCTGCAGCGCTTTAGCGAGGCTTAGCTTGCAGCATCCATACTTACACATGTATTACAATCACAAAAACATAGCGCACTTTTACTACAAGCGACCACAGATAATCAAAAGCATGCAAAACTCACCAGTCGGCAATATCCGTGGTATTTATCATGGTAGCGATATCTACAACCGGGTTCCTGGTTAAGACAGCGGCATACATGTCCGGGTACTGTCCGCTAAGATGCGTGACCAAGAACCCGCCATGGGACCCGCCCATAAGGAACACTTTCCTCTTGTTAATGGGGTAATGTGCTATTGTATAGTCTGTGGCTCTTTTACAGTTTTTGACGTCTTCGTCGCCGACGCGACTTAGTAAAGATTTTAAAGAGTCCTGCCCGGCGCCTGTCGAGCCGCGGAAGTTGACTAGTAAGCACGCGAAGCCTGAAATTTTGTTTGTTTCTGACTACTTTTTCGGTAGAATTTGGCGTAGAGATAAACTACTATAACACGGCGCGCCCCTCCATATTACTATTTCAATGTGTTTAGTCATTATCCATATGAAAGAGTTTCTATGTAGTTGTAAGTATTCGTCTTCAGTAGCAGCCCGGCAGATTTGTTGGTCAACTAATCATAACTAGCAAGACCGCGCAAGACAACGCACGTGTCATTTTCATAGTGTACGTCAGTGCAGCTGCAGCGCCATACTAATAATAATGAGTAATCGACGCTGCTAGTCGAGTAACAAATCGCTGATTTGTTTTTGTATCGAGAGCCGTCTCAGTACGCACACATGCGTTGTGAGTCTTAAAAATACTTTCAAACGTTTTGAATTTGTGGAGGGGCGTGCCATGTTATAGTAGTTTATCTATAGCGACACCTAAAGAAAATTACAAGTGTTTTTTAGAAACGATGTAATTTTCTGTAAGTGCCGTTCGTCAATATAAAAAAGCATTGAAGGTGTAAATGTCATTTCGGCAGATGTGTTGCGTTGAGTTTCATGTTATACACCGTGAATTTTAATCCGTTGCAAATCTTTCAGGGGGTGAATGTACTCATGAATATGAACAACTTTTATTAAGGGACATAGTACGAAATGTGAAAAAAAAAACAGCTGATCCATACAATAATGTACTACATTACGATCAAATTGTATGGATCAGCTGTTTTTTTTTTTTCACATTTCGTACTATGTCCCTTAATAAAAGTTGTTCATATTCATGAGTACATTCACCCCCTGAAAGATTTGCAACGGATTAAAATTCAGGTTGTATAGGACAAAATATAGAATCCTGATTGTGAATAAAAAAGTGTTATTATTAGTAGGGCTCCGGTCACGAAGCCAATCCGCGGCTTGAAAGTTTAATAACTAGCCTTTCACATGACTCTGTGTAAAGTCAACAAAAGAGATAGGTATGCTGGGTCGTCAGATTTAGTTGAAGTTTTCTTAGAAACCGATGGATGTCTTCAATTGAAACTTAATTAATGAGCTGTTTATTATCTGTGTTTTAAATTAAATTACATTTGAAAACATCCATCGGTTTCTAAAAAAACTTCAACTATGTTTGACGACCCTGCATACCATCTCTTTTGTTGACTGTACATTTGAAAACAGTTTAGAAAAACTAAGCGAATTACTGAACTGGCATGCGAATTAGTTTCGTGTCTGGAACCCATAGGTAGGTATAAAAGAGACTAGCTGAGGCCCCGCGGTGTTACCCGCGTTAAATATTACACCTTTAATTACTGCTCACTGCCGTGTAATAGCGTGATGTTATACAAGCATAGTGTTATATAAGCTCGACCTTTCTTGAAAAAAGAGCAAAATACCGAAAAAGATTTTTCAAATCGGAACGGGGGCCCTACCACAACCTCTTAAAACAATATTATTTTAATATTACTTTGCCTTCCAAACTGTTGGATTTTCAACGCTCAGGTCAGCGCAGAGAGTTGAAAATGCAACAACAGAAATTACAAAGTAATATTAAAATAATGTTGTTTTATGAGGTTGTGGTAGGCCTCCAGAGGTCTCTGAGATTCGAGCGTTCAAACAAACTAATTCTACAGCTTTATAATAGGCTAGTTGACACCACCATCAGTTGACGTACTTTTTATGACCTGTCAAAACGCGATTCTTTCATAGATTTTCTATGGTAATAGCACGTTGTGACGTCACTTATTTGGCAACTCAATTGTCTATTTATTGATTTAAAAGCCACAAAAAAATCTAATTTTGCAGTAAATTGAAAATTTATCGGGTTTTCAGGGCTAAAATAAAGCGTTTTTTTTTTAAAGAAGTTATGTCTTGGAATTATTTATTAATAGTGTCAACTACCCAATTGGGTAGATGACACTATTAACCAATAATTTCAAGACATAACTTCTATAAAGAGACAATTTATTTTGGCCCTGAAAACCTGATTAATTTTCAAATCACTGTAAAATTGGATTTTTAACTGCTTTCAAATTAATAAAAGTTAGTCAATTGATTCTGCACAAAAGTGACGTCACAGTTGAGTTTTTTTATACAAAATCTATGGGAGAATCGCGTTTTGACAGGCCATAAAAAGTACGTCAATTGATTGGTGGTGTCATCTACCCTATTGTGTACAGTATATAATTTATAAAGAATGAAGCTTACCCATCATGTTGAACAGGGCTGCTTCGAGGATGAAAGCGTTGACGAAGTTGGAGTGTGGCCCGCCATGCGGCCACACAATCAAAGGTAGCTTTCTCTCCATTACCGCAGGCGCGAAGTAAATCGCCGTAAAATTTTCTGTGGATCATTTTAAATGCATTGAAAACTGATAATATACGTACGATTTACGATTTTAAAAGAGTACGTATGGAGTTTCTTGCCCATTCTTCTCCATACAAAACTACCTTTTGGAAGGGGCAACTAGATTAAATTCCTTTTTTTCTTTTCGCATATGACGTTCAAAAGTTCCTTTTAATGGCCTAATTGAAATAAATGATTGGACTTTGATGTGTGAGTTTTTAGTTTTTGAAAAGCTACTAAAAGCTTATCCAATTCTATTTTAGATTCTACCATTTGGTAGTATCTGAAAAAAAAAATGGAGGTGAAGAGCGTTTACGCCGTACGGCATTCAAACAAACTTTCAAATCCTTATTTTTTTTAAAGGATGAACTGATTTTAATGAAACTTCCGACGCATAAGCCGGATACATTGGTCTAAAAGTTATCAGAGAAAATTTTAGAAATGTCTTATTTAAAAAAAAATCAAGTCAAGAGCAAAACTTATACAATAATAATGATCAACTCACCCTTAGGCTTTTCCCCTAACTCAAAGTAGACGACATCAGATTCTTCGACGCAGGAAGGCGCTTGACAGTTGGAACTGACGCGCTTCCACACGATCTCAGTCTCGCGCTGCACGGGCGGGAGACGGGCAACATACAACTGGAACAAAAACATAAGGGTAACATAAACAAAACGGGTTATTCCACTGCGCTCCAGGAATGCGTAGCACTGCGCTCCAAATTTTTATTACCTATATTATTTAAAAAATTATAAGTACCAAAATCGTTCCCCAGCGCTCCAAAATGAAATAAGTAGAGTCAGCATACAAGTCAAACCATAAATTGTTAAATTAAAATAAAGTGATTCTATACAGAAGTTATGTCTTGAAATTGTTGGGTAATGGTGTCTACTACCCAGTTGAAGAAGTAGCAGGGATGGCTGCAGTTATGTGCTTGTATTCTAGTTTTAAGAAAACTTTTCTAATCTGAAACTGTGATTTTTTCGTTGTTTTTTTTTCAGAAAAAAGTATTGTTAGACGTGACGTTGTGATTGTGACAAAATAAACATATTAGATAATGTATTATTATATTCTATTTTTATGATATTTAATATACTTGCCTTAGGTTTCATGCTAAATTTATTTTTTTGCTAACTCTACTCAACATTTCTTGGAGCGCGGTGGAACTAAAATATCCCAATATTTTAATCGCTAAAAATTCTTGGAGCGCAGTGGAATCAATGTATGAACATTTAAATTATGAGAACAATGGATTTTGGAGCGCAGTGGAATAACCCAACAAAACATATCCTTGTAAGGCCCAACAACCTAATTAAAAGACAAAGATGAGTAGACACTCGGGCCCAAGACAATTATTAATATAATTAAATTACGGCCCAGCGACCAAAAATTACGACATGATATAACATAACATAATAACATCGCGCCCCTGTAACCCCCGAAGAGTGTACCCATTCTCACACCCACATTTCACCAGTTATGTTTAAGTCCCATGTATTTAGAGGGTGAGCCTATTACCATTAACCGGACACAAATCCAGACACCGAGGCTGCTACTGAGAAATTTCTAATGGAAATATCCAAAAACTCTTAGCAGCCGCCTTTTACGACCACTAGACCAACAATAATGAGAAGAACATGTAACTTTCGACTTCGTGAAGTCTCTTTTTACACCTGATATAGATGAACATACATTATAAAAACAGTTTACCTGTCCCGGAGATTTAAGACTGGAGCAAGCCCCGAGTATGACGTCACCGCGGACGTCCAGTATCAAAGTGGAGCCGCGCTCGGCCCTGTTTGATATGTCCACTAACTGGCAGGTCTCTGTGTGAAATTGTTACTATGAAATAGTTGGACGGTTCGCATGCAAGTGCTAGTTCTACTTTTAGATCAATGCTTACAAGTCAAAGTTATAGGCTTGTAATCCTGGAGGTTTAGACAGAGGTGTACCCATTAGTACACCCACATTTCGCCAGTAATTTTTAAGTCCTGTGGAAAAACCCAATAACACTTTGCCCGCCCTGGGAATCGAACCGAAGACCTCATGCTCAGCACCTAGACCATCAAAGGGTTCTTTGAACGTCATTTACATGAAAAAAAAATGAATTAAATAGTTCTTAAAGGTATTTTTGTATAGAGATCAACGGAATTTTTTTTTGCATGTGAACAGTTTGATAAGAAGTGTGGTGTGCAAGAAAGAAAGGTGTTTATGGGCCTATGCTCAGAATAGACTCAGAGATTGTTATATTACAGGCGAATGCTCCCGTTGTTGGAGCCCTAACACAATGTAATGTTACACCAACAATACATAATAATTGGGCAGTTGACACCACCAATCAATTGACGTTCTTTTTCTGATCTGTCAAAAAGCAATTCTCCTATAGATTTTGTATGGCAACATCGAACTGTGATGTCACTTATTTGGCAACTCAATTGGCCACAAAAAAAAACATACAAAAATTTAGGGCTATAAATAAATTGTTTCTTTAAAGAAGTTGTGTCTTGTTATTGGTTAATGGTGTCAACTAGCCTATTGTCTATCAAGATCAATACATACCTATGTTATATACATAGGAGCGCACTTCGGTCTCCTGTGGAGTGGAAAATATAATTCTGTCGCCGGTCTCATTAAAGCACCGATTGGGCAGCGCCTGGCAGTACAAGCCATGGAACACTTTGCTAGCCTCCCCATTTGATATATTTTCGGAAGTGGCAACTATATTAATTAATGTGGATGTATTGTCCTGAAATATTGCATAAAAAGTTGAGTACACAGCCGTGAATATTATAATACGTGGAGATTTAAGCCCACAAAAAAAAAAACAAGTTGGTATTAAATCTAAAAAACTAAATAAAATAGTTAAATATTGTCTTAGGCAGAAATATGCACCACTACCGAGTGAAACGGCTGACGCTCAGCATAATGCCGTGGCCAGTGGTTTTCAGTGTAATCCGGCCGGTTTCGGCCGGGTTTGGGCAGATATCTAGCTACATCCAGCTCAAGGATCCGGTATATGGCCTAGGACTATCCATATCATCACAATTTTTTATTCTATGCTGTTCACAGGGAGGGATAGCATATTTTATTTAAAAAATAAAGTTTTTATTTTAAAGGATAAAAATAAATATTAAGAAGGAGGAACAATAATTCTTTTTTATTTCCCTACTTTTTAATATTACAGGGCTTGATTTATGTACTACTATAACTTACAGCACCCTGCTTCTGGATCACTAGTTTGTGACAAGCGTGGTGCGGTCCATCAGCCTTGCGTTGGAGCCACACCAAGTCTCCTTTGGAGTTGAACCTTGGAGATCGGACGGCTTGACCTTCGGAACTTATGAGCTCTGAAACAAGAAAAACGTTATTGCGAAACAATGCTATGTTAGTTAAAAAAACTGGCCAAGTGCGACTCGAAAGGGTACCATACCACCATACAATATTTAACACTACATACAAAAAAAAATATGTTTATAATCGCAAAAAGTAATTATTTTGTGATGTAACTACAAATTATTACAAGCTTTTACTTAGCTTACACTGTTCGTATGTAAATAAGTATGTATGTAAGTAAGTTGTCCTTCCAAAATTTGCAAATCATTTTTCGACCATTTGTTGGTATCCGATTGAGCTGAAATTTTGCATACACCTTTAGTTCTGATGACAATACAATGTCCAATACTCAATATTGTAAGTTTTTTAAATGAAAGCTTGTGTTTAAATTTTTTTTTATATAATTTGGATTTATTTTTGAATTTAGTTCCTTTACAGCAGGAAACATAGGTCTAAAAAGTTAAGAACATTTTCAAAAAATTGTGTTACAGCTAAAGGAGATTGCCCAGGAGCAGTACTCTTGATAAATTACTTGTGTCTCAAAATTTTGAACGGCATGAAATATCTAAAATACAAATATATTTTTTAAAAAGACTTTAATTGATATTTAAAATGGGATAGTTTTTTGAACAATAATTAGTAGGTACTTTTATGTTTCCGACGTTTTAATACGCCATTTTTTACTATCGGCTGTCAATACTAGGGATGTTAATTTTTTCTATTGCGGGTAATGTAACCTACCTAGACATGGGGGCCAACGCTTAATTGACCGGCGGCGGCGTCTGGCTTCTAATATGTCGGCGGCGGCGGCGTCATCGGCGTCATCGGCGTAATCGGCATGGATGGTGAAAATAAGTAAAATATGCCTTAATTCAAAATAAACTTTTATTTATTCACTTACATGAACATAATATGGTAAGTTTGAGATAAAAAAGTCACATTTTTAAATTATGACAAAATTATTTGTCTTCTATCAAATCAAATCAAAACAAAATCATTTATTTCGGATAACGGTAGGTGACAAACACATAAAATTATTTTACAAATTACAGCCAAAATTAAAATAAAAACAACATCCAATCATCATAAATTAAAAATTATAAATTAAATTATACATTAAAATCATAAATTCAAATAATTAAAATTACATCTCAACAAAAATCAAATAATATTAGAATCATAAATAAAATGAAATAAAATTAGAAACTTAACTTTTAAATGACACGTTTAATAAAGGACCTCCATAATGGGGATGAGATCCTGTCTGCTACAGTCCTCAGGATTCCGTTACGGCTGCCACGCAATCTGCAGATCAGGGATACCGTACGTACCGATCTATACCTAATTACGTACTTGTAACAAATAAAAAAAAAAAAAATTTCAAGAGCAAAAATGGCAACAACCAAAATACAGAAAGAAATAAAATTATTTAACGAAATAGTAGATTATTAACCAAGGGGATAAAGCAGTGTCTTCTGTCGCGGGTGACGATTTAAATCGCGAGCGTAACGAAGGACTCGAGGTTTACTCCCGAGCGTAGCGAGGGTGTTAAAAACTTAAATCACGAGCGAAGCGAGGGATTTCCGGACCACGGAAAGAGAGGGGGTTGCAACTCGATTTTTTTCCCTTGTCGCATGATTTTTGTACGGCGTTGCGGAATAATGGATTAGAAGCTGTATTGAAACAGTATGAAACTGATGCCGTACAGAATCAAATGACCAAATTTACCCTGGAAATTGTCAGAAAATCAAAAATAAATACTGACTTTGTGGAGCGCCATTTTTGTACGGCACTGCGCGCTTTCTTATTATTTTTCATGGATCTATCATTGGTAAAAATGCCGTACAAAAATATATGACCAAAATGTACTCACTCTATCTGCACTTTTCAATTCTCACCAGCACTCAGTTGGACAGCTTACAAGTGACGGCATAGTGCTGAATCTTATTATTTTATGCTCTTATATCGTCCTATATACGTCACCTGGTGGTTCATATGACCCACCATTTTTGGACATGGGCCTGTAGTCTATAACATCGATACAAAGTAGCTAGCTCGTTCGCGAGTACAATTTGACGCAATTTCACATTGCGCTGCGCTAACGCCGCTGAGTGCCGCGGAAAAGGCACAAACTATTCATGCCTAAATGTGTTTAAGTGTGCTCTCGTGGTCATACGGATTCAATGGGTGTGCGTTCCTATAGATACGAGGCACACATGTCACAAATAACGCACACAAACGCACCGAATAGGTCGACACTGCATGACTTGTTACACTACGAATCACGATACTTACCGAAGTGTTCCGATCGGAAGCTAGCTATCTACATTATGAAACTATTTTAAAAAGTAACATTATTTCTTTTAATTTTCGCTAAATAAAGCACCATTTTTTTTGTCGTATTTTTTATACAAGTAGTTTGAGCGGCCATTAGTCGTTTGTTTTGTTTTGGTCGTGAGCTTTGCTATCAGATATTTAAGATTTAACGATGTTATTAGTGTTAAAAATGGAGTATTTTTTTGATTTGATGAAGATACAACGATTTTGAATTGAGTACATTTCGTCCATAGCGCCGTGGGCATTCTCCTTTGAGCGAATTTAAGCTTTCCATAAAAACAGAGCTTTCCAATCTTTTTTTAAATAAGACATTTCTAAAATGTTCTCAACTAACTTTTTAGACCTATGTATCCTGCTTATTCACTTAAAAAATAAGGCCCTGATAGTTTGTATGAAATACCGTAAGGCTTAAACGCACTTAAGCCGACCCGCTTACCCTATTAAAATAATTGTATGTTTAACAACTCACTAAATTCCCCATCAAGACTACATTGAAAGATGTAACTCGGCCGGTTGGTGCAGAATATGAGGCCCAGTCTGCGCGGCTGCGTCTCCCAAACCACGCCCACTATGTTTTTGCCGTCCGGGGAGAAACGAACCTGGTATAAAAAGTAAAGAAATGTACAGTACCAGGCATAAATATGACATAATTATTGGCTTTAGGGTGTCTGCGTGTCAGACACTCTAAAGCCAATATGTCATATTTTTGTAGGGCCGATTGTAGGAGCGTAAGGTCGTAGGATCGACTATTATTGACAAATACAACCAATGCCAATAAAGTCGATTTTTAAAAGGTTGTCCTATGTGGTCTAAAAAGTTAGCAATGCAAAGGACATAAGGCCATAATATCATTTGAATATGGCTTTGGATCCAGGATAAGTAAAAAGTTAACAAATTGATGTATAGCAAGATTTTAAAAATACCTGACATAATTTAATGAAGCTTTATAAATTTTTACATATTTTTTTATCAACGCCATTTAGCGAATCTCAATAGCAAACTACGTAATGATTTTTAGGGTAGAATGACTACACAATGACGGATAAAACTATTACATTCAGAAGTTTGATATATCATCAATACACGTACCTGTCCCGGACACATGCTATCCGGTATCCCACTCAGCACAGAAACAGTCTCTCCAGCCAGCTTGAACACAACTACAACAGACAGATGCTTGCCCACCAACTGCTCACCCCAGTCTTGTCGGTATACAAACTCTTCACCCTAAAAAAATTAAATAGTTCTGGCAAATTGGATTGAACCTATTAATAAACTAAATATTATTGACTGCGACGAACTGTAGCTGGCTGTGTTCACTATAGAAAAACACATACGGTTGTGTGTGCGCCGCACTTGCGTTTCTATGTAAAAACACAGCGGGTGTGTTTTCCCTCAGTCAACGGGTTAAACTTTGATGTCGTTATAAAGTTTGGCTGGGAAAGGGTTCAATAACTTTTAGCTTTCATCATTATTCTCATTCAGTGAAGGTGTTCACTGCTAATCATAGGTCTCTGGCAAGCCCATTCCGCGATCTTCTCCACCTGGTAAGCCCACCTAGGTTATTTGCTCTTCTGCTACGGAACCCACATCAAACAGTTGTGCATATCATGTTTTAGTATATATTCGAAAATATTAAAACTAACCCTTTTTGGCGCTGTTTCCCCACTGCCATCATTCTTCAGTTTGTCATCTTTCCTCTTGATATAAGACTCGCATTTGGGCAGCTTCTTCTCGGCGACATATACCAAGGAAGTCTCGTCATGTGACCATTCCAATCCTCCAAATTCGGCTAGAACAATACAGTTATTGATCACACTCTGAATGTCTGTATTGAATAAAATTTAAAAAACACCCAACGGCAACCATCCTGAACCGATTTTCATCAAACATAGCTAAGAACACTCTCGACAAATGTACCTTAAAAAAAAAATTATTCATCATTTCATGAGCTACGATGCCACAGAAACACACACACAGACTTGTCAAACTTATAACACCCCATCGTTTTTGGGTCGGAAGTTAAAAATTACATGGGAACGGTGGGTGACCAGGGCGTTTCTGTATATCTCTTTAAGCTAGTAATAACTTACAGTCAGCATAAACATCTCCATGTTTATCCAAGGTGGTGAGGTCCACACTATGAGCCAACGTTTGCTTACTCCATACCTCGAGGTATTGCTTCTTGGGATCCTTGCCGTTCCTTTCCTCACGGATCAATGCTTTGTAAGTTTCACGAGGAGAAACTGCTGATAGTATTCTGAAAATCATATGACATTCTAAAGCGAGATGTTTTATCATTAATTTTAGATCAGGATTTCTTAACCTGTGGTCCATGGACCCCAAAGGCATCCGTATAATAAGCACGGGGGTCCATGACAAGCCCACTTAACATAATGCATTAATATAATAATTGGAACACAATATGTGATTTTTGAATTTTTTAGTTTTTTAGTGGTCATCCGTTACAGGAGCAAGCGAAACCAGCGGTCCATGTCTAGAAAAAGGTTAAGATACCCCTTTTTAAATAGACAGGTTAACATTCTACATACCCCTTTGACGCAGTGAGATACTTACTCATTACTAACATCAGTGCCAAAATCACTTTCATCAATAACATTCAAGTCTTCATTCAAGGTGTAAGACAATGCAAACTTGGAGACCTTGCCTTTATCAAGGTTTCGCACAGACCACTTTGAGTTAATCTTAGTGGCTGCATTGTTGAGCTGTGCAGCGGCCACAGATGGTATCTTCGACAAGGTCTTGTATGCAATTATTACATGTTCTAGCTGTGGAAAGCATTATTTTAATATTAAATATCTAAAAATTTCTTGATTATAACATAGTATAAAACAAAGCCGCCATCTGTTTGTTTAGATCTATTAAACGGTGCAATCAATTTTAATGCAGTTTTCATCAATAGATTCAAGAGGAAGTTATATAAGTATAGTTAGCATCTACATTGCACCTGTGCAACTGAGGCGGTTCTCTAGTGTTATATAATGAAAAGTAAAGACAATATTTTAATTTAAACTGACCTGGGCAGACATTCTTGACTTAGCAGTCCGTAAGGGATGCATGTGACACTATCTGCAATGACATAAAAAATATTTAATAGCGTACACAGCAATAAAGATAAAAATATGAAACAAGTACCTAAATGCAGCAATATTTTTTATTTAGGTATTCATAATGCAAAATTACGTAAAATTTTATGAATACATTTAATTTCTATATTATTTTTTTGAGACTGAAATAATTAATATTACTAAGGGTTCGCCAGAAAGGTGCGAGACTGCGAGTGAGCATTAACTTATTCAAACACAAACCCAGTCTTTAGTTAACACATTTGTAAATAAGTAGGTACATAGATATAAAACAAACAAAGATAAGATAAACTAAATGTAACGCACTAGCAACTATTTACAACAATATTAGCAAAGAAATTATTTGTTCATTCAAATTACAATAAACGTCAAAAACCTAAGACAAATAGGTACCGACGCCGCCGCGGCGCGGCGAGTCGGCGACACAATACTTAATTTCTAAAGAAATTAAGCACAATACGATACCAACCACAGACGTACTAGTAAAGACGTACATGTAACTCCTAAAGAAAACCAAAGCAAGACCATTAATTAATCAATAAAACAGAAAAAAACCAACTTACGAGAAGTTATAGACAGGACATTGTTTGTCATATACGATACGTCTTATAGAAAAAAATACTCTGTGTTGTTTGTTCTTTTCTTTGTTTTCCAGTGTCCTCCCACAGATTATATAAATCACTACTGTGTCCTCCCTCGAACCTAATTTTTTTTTTGAGTATTTGGCAAAAAATGCCGAACATGAGGGTTTTAAGAACTTTTTGTCGCCGTTATATCATCACTATCACTACATATTATAAAATAAAGTCGCTTTCCCTGTCTGTCTGTCTGTCTGTCTGTCTGTCCCTATATATGCTTAGATCTTTAAAACTACGCAACGGATTTTGATGCGGTTTTTTTTAATAGATAGAGTGATTCAAGAGGAAGGTTTATATGTATAATACATGCACCCGTGCGAAGCCGGGGCGGGTCGCTAGTTGTATCATAAAACAAAATGATATAATTAATAATTTAAAATTATTAATTATATCATTTAGTAATTAGATTAATAATTTGTAATTATTAATCTAATTACTTTTTGCCCATCACTGCCGCCAACGCGCAACGATACTGTCTCCGCTGACGAGTAACAACGAACTGAACAAGACACCAACGTGTGAACGCTGTTAGCGGAGCGCGCCAAGATCCTTTGATGTGTGCACAAAAAACCGACACTATTCGGGTTGCCTGCCAATGTAGGCGCCAACTGACCAATTGAGCCAACATACCGCCAAGTAGCTCTCTACACGTTGGCCCAACGCGTTGGCCCAGCGCGTTGGCCCAATGTGTACAGCCGGCATTACATTTGAAGTATGAAAATTAAGTAACAGATCTACAAAAAAAGAAATGCTCGTGCCCTTCGATGGAGACGTCTAAGGGTTGTAAAGAATAATCTTACAACTCTCGAAATTATTGTTTTTATCAAAGTCAAAGTCAAAGTCAAAGTCAAAACATTTATTTCAATTAGACCATTTACAGGCACTTTTGAATTGTCAAGGAGTCGGTCAGTTAGTCAGAAAAATGAAGCTAGTTGCTCGTTCCAAAACGGAGGTAGGCCTCTATGGAGAAGAACGAGCAAGAAACTCCACGGCACTCTTTTAAATTAGGTTTTTACAAAATCTTGGTTACATTATTATTCTTGTTGATTCTACATGTGATCACAATGAAGATGAATATAAAACAGTAGTTAAAAATAATAAAAATAAAGATGTAAGCCATAGCAGTTAAGAGATGACCAATCCCAACTGACAGCACCCGTTCACGAGCATGACGCATGGATCAGCACCACCTAGCTCAACCATTATGGAGGGAGCCAAATGATCCAACACACGCGCCACCATCAGCGAGATATTTGAGTGAGCATGACAAGCTCTCAACCGCCATGCTCATTAAGTCAAAACACAGTAACTCAATAAATAAAAAGCTCCATGGTACTCACATTTACAAAATTGAAATAAATGATATTAAATTATACAATACTAACACTTCAGTGATTCGTAATATGAACTGTGGTATGTAAAAAAGAAAAAAGTACTAGTAGGTACTGATAACGAAACTAGTTATTCAGGTCAATAAAAAGGGGGTAAGAAACATCATTCTCTTGAAATTAATACTAATTAGTGAGCTCGAGTGGCTGTGGAGCAGGACTAGCATTTAGCCAAGCATTTTTGTCCGTGATATAATCATCTAACTTATAATATGCTTGACTACATAGTGTGCGTTTTACGCATGTTTTAAATTTTCTCTCATTTAGTTGGAGAATATCAACTGGTATTTTATTATAGCATTTTACACAGTACCCCATAAAAGAAGTTTTTACTTTTGCCAATCTGAAACTTGGTTGATCTAATTTGTTCCTATTTCTAGTATTAAAATTATGTCTATCACTAATTTTCTTAAAAAGATGAAGATTTTTTCGAACATGCATAATGTTCTCATATATATATTGACAAGGTACCGTCATGATGTTTATTTTTTTAAACAATTCCCTTAGAGATTCGCGACTGCCAAGATTATAGATGGCTCTGACAGCCCTCTTTTGCAGGATAAAGATAGAATTTATATCTGCAGCCCGTCCCCAAAGCAAAATACCGTAAGAGATGATGCTATGAAAATAACTAAAATAGACTAGTCTCGCGGTATCCACGTCTGTTAATTGTCGAATTTTTCTGACAGCGTAAGCGGCTGAACTTAACCGCCCTGCCAGAGATGTTAAGTGGGGACCCCACTGCAGCTTTGAATCGAGCGTAATCCCTGGGAAAACTGTCTTCTCGACAAATTCTAGCATGTCCCTATTCAATATAACATTACAATTACTACTTCTAACATTGGGTAAAGCGAATCTTATGCATTTAGTTTTTTTCTCATTTAACACTAAATTATTAACAGTAAACCAATTGTGAACCTTTAGCATGGCGTTATTTACGTCGTCAAGGTGCTGTGCTTGTCTATTTACTCTAAAAATGAGTGAAGTATCATCAGCAAATAACACCATTTGTGGTTGGTTTTCTAGTAAATGAGGTAAATCATTTATATATACTAAAAAGAGGAACGGACCTAGTATTGAACCCTGCGGAACCCCCATCTTTACTTTTAAGCCTGATGAATTAACACCGTTTATTTGAACTTGCTGCAGTCTATCATTCAAATACGATTTTACTAAGCTAAGTGCTAGATCACCGAGACCGTAATGCTCTAGTTTTAGGATATCTTTACAACATGGCTTCTTATGTACCATTTTATTCATTATTGACAGTTTTAAAAAGCATTGTTTCTATTTCCCGTCGAAAAAAAATCAAGTTTACTATAAGATAAACATAATGATAATGTCCCAACTCTGTGTTGGTAACAATTATTAAATTATTGAATTTTTTTTTTCGGATAAAATAATTCTGCCAAATCAAGTTGCACATCTCGTCAAAAATGCAAGAGCGATTTGCAATAATAATTGCGAGAATTAGAACTTGATTCATTCTGAAGCTTTATCCGAAGTGGCACATCACTAAGTCATAGAGTTAGGTTCATTGACATTTTGACTTTTTGACTAATCTATCGTTCTGTCGCCAACTCGGCATGTCAAAAACGTTAATGATGAAAAATAAATCAAATGAAAATGTCATCAAATATTGTGAGGCAGCGCGTCCACAGAATACAATATCGTCGTCAACAGCGCGATTTTCAATAACAATTTGATGAATTATTATTGTAACATAGCACGTAAAAATTTTACGTTTCGCCCTTGAATTATTAAAGATTTTTGAATATTAGTCAATCTTCTACTAACTAAACCGTATTGTGAAACTTAAAGTAAAATATTTGGTCAGTAACTCCGTAACCGAAAGAATTTATTCATCATGAGTTCTTTCATAGTTTTTCATTTCAGCTAAAATAAAAAACCTTTGTGTAATCAGCAAACATGAAACTAGTAAGTACAGTTTTCAGTTAGGTACAGATTCGAATTATATTTCTACACAGCAAAACCTTCTCTGACAAAACTGCCACAGCTTTCTCAGTTTCAAATATCATAACTTGCTGAATAAGTACCACTGTTAGATCTACCGTTAATAAGTCGTAGTCAGAATTACCCTATTACATCTCATTGGCAGAATGGCTAATAAGAATCCTACCGATCTATCTAGAAATATTCCTTATTAAAAATATATTAATCAGAGTAGGAATATTTAGAATAAAATCATCTGTAGGACTATAAGATATGACCCATTTGGTAATTTCTAAGTCATTTGTTCTATCAAGGAGCTGTAAATTGTGTTTGTTTCTAAATTATTGAAAGTCATTTTATATCCCTTCAGAATACATGTAAATAAACAATAGAGAAGTTAATATACGAGGTGGACTGATGACCAGGCACAGGCTGCTGGACCAGTCATTGTAGCAATTTTTAGGGAAGACCTAATGTCTATGACATTATTCGGCTGATATGATAAAGTTAATATAAATTATCATTACTTTATGTATCTCATGTTTCAGGGGCCGGAACTGCTGGTAAAGCTAGAAAAGCTGAATGTATACAAATGTGAAAAATGCCCAAAAGTCTTTCTAAATTCAAGAGATCTTATAAAACATAAGTCATATCATGATCAAGTGTTGTTATCACATGTAAGTATTTTATTATTAAACTAGCTGTCCGCCGCGGTTACACCCGCGTCTTTGGTTACTGCTCCGCTCCCGTAGGTCGTAGCGTGATGGTATATAGCCTATAGCCTTCCTCGATAACTAATCTATCTAACACTGAAAGAATTTTTCAAATCGGACCAGTAGTTCCAGAGATTAGCGCGTTCAAACAAACAAACAAACACTGCAGCTTTATAATATTAGTATAGAAATAGCATAATAATATTCAGTGTCTAACATCCAACCTGGAAAACGTCTTCTTTGATGGTAACTAAAGTGCAACATTGCAACAGAAACATGTTTTTGTGTTGAGGGAAACATGATTTTGACAGCACTAAACACAGTTTGTGTGTGTTTGCAGCATGTTTTCAATAAGTATAATATGCACCACGAAAGGTGAGACTTGACATACCACACAAACTTTATTATTTCCTAATAAATATTATAATATTGTTAGGTAAGAATTTTAATCTAAATGTCATCGAAAAATCCCTGAAGATACACAAATTCCCCATTACGGGTAAAACGGGTGGCAGGGGTGGATCAAGACGGAACTTTAAAAGGGATTTTAACGGTAAACTAATAAAGTTTGTCACCAACAAGGAGACCGATTTGTAAATTATAATTCAGTAAAAACAGTAGTCTTTTTTGCCAACAAACTATATTATATTAACGATAAAATCCCTTTTAAAGTTCTGTCTCGATTCACCCCTGCCTTTCTATTCACCCCGTTTAATGTTACTGATTAATATCTTGTCTCAAACTCTTAATGCTAGCTAACAAAATCCCAATTCTAAAACAAAACATTCAGAATCTTGCCTCGATCTTAGTGCCAAAAATAAATTAAGTAAATTAGAGAATTTTTGACCGATTGAGACTCAGATTAGATTGTGATTGTTCCTAGGTTAGTAAAATTGACCTGACTTGTTTGTGACCTGAATTGAATTCTAAAAGTTGCTAAAACATTACTGATAAATTAGGATATGGTGATCAATTTAAAAACTGTCACGTGGTGTTTCTCTAGTTTTTCATAATGGAAATTTTGTTATGACCACAAATGACGTCATGTGGCGTTTTGGCGGGATTTTTAACAAACAATATTAAAACATGATTTTGAGTACCTACCTAAAAGGCTATAAATAAATAAAATTTTATTTTTCATGAGTATAAGTATCCATAAAGATTAATTTAAAACACTTTTTGAAAATTTGGCCGATCCCCTATTGCTAATAAACATGTACTTATGGTATTTTTTCAGCTTCTTAGTGCATACGTACTTGTAGAAAGGGCCATAATATTCAAATGTGACAGATGCACCCAAAGCTTTAGCAATAACAGAGATTTTATGCTTCATAAGGTTACACACATACAGGAGAATGTGTAAGTATTTAGTAACTTATTGTTTTCGTATTGGCAACTATGTTTGCCCCAAATTTTTTTTAACGTCATCTTTAAAGGCTCGACATTCATTAGTTATGTTATTATTGTTAAATACAAGGTGCAGTTTAGCATCCTTGGCAAATTTCAGAATGTTGTCATATCTAAGACATAATTATAATCAAACTAGCTTTTGCCCGCGACTTCGACCGCGCAAATGTCGGTTATCGCGGACGCAGACGAAGTCTAAGTCTAATAAAAAGTAGCCTATGTTCTTCCCCGGGTCTTAAACTATCTCCATGCCAAATTTCATCAAAATCGATTTAGCGGTTTAAACGTGAAGAGGTAAAAGACAGACAGACACACTTTCGCATTTATAATATTAGTATGGACGACACCAATAATGAATAAATGCTTGATTTTTTTTATTGTTTATGTTAGACACTGTTTCAGAATATACCTCTTTCATAGAACAGAATAGCCCCGTTGGCGTTGCGTATGTGGTACGCAGTGTTGCGCGACTATATCGCTGTGTGTGTGTTGGTTCATCGTCCGCTTGCGTTAACCCAGCTGTAAGCTGGCTAGTTCGAATTAAGAAAGTAGATACTAAAAAAAAAACAAAATTATCCGTGTTCAGAATTAAATCAGAATCCCTGCTATGCAAAACTGTATACCTTATACATATAATATTATTAAAAAGGTTCCTAGATAAGACCTGTCAATTTGGCAATAATTTAATAAAATTATACATTTTATATTTCCAGGAGAAATGAAAGAAACCAAATCAGATTTGGAAACAATGATGGCATTGCCAAACCCTTCAAGTGTCCAGATTGCGATGTTAGTTTTGCTGCGCAAAGTACTCTTGATACACATTCTATTCTTCACTTACCATTCCCACACATCTGTGAGTGTGGCATTGGATATTACAAGCAAGAAGATTTGAATAGCCACATCTTATTGGTACATAAAACAAAAGCAAGTAACACGGAAAAGAAGATACAGGTTACTTTGACTCGAAATGTTGATCCTCCACAAGAGAAAAAAGTCATACCCCAAAGAAACGTTATATCTAAATCAAGTAAGGGGCCAAAATTAAAAGAAGTTTTGGTAAAAAAGGAAAAAAAAAGAAAAAAGAAAAACGTAAAGGTGAAAGCTGAAGATACTAAAAGCGATGAAAACAAAATAGTCTTTAATGTACAAAAACCAAATATAAATATCAGAAAGACTGCCGATAATAAATATGAGTGTCCTATATGTAAGAAATTATTTAATGCCAGAGAATATGTAATTGTACATTACCGCATACATACTGGTGAGCGTCCATTCACTTGCCATTTATGTCCGAAGGCGTTTTCCCAGCATGGCACACTCAAATTGCACTTAGAGAGGCACACGGCCAAAGATAGGATATATGCATGCAAACATTGTCCTAAAACTTTTACCTTACCATACTATAGGGACCGCCATGAAGATATACACAGTGCAACCAAACCTCACGGCTGTGCTGTCTGTGGACAAGCATTCCACGACCAGTCCGCATTGATACGTCACAAACGAATACACACTGGTGACAAACGATACCGGTGCTCCTTCTGCCCTAAAGCATTCTGTGACGTCAGCGCCCTCCGCGCACATACATTACGTCATGAAAACAAAAAACAGTTTCGGTGTGAAAATTGCCTAAAGAGATTTTATAATCGAAGTGATTTAAAGAAGCATATGTTAGTACACACTAAAGAGCGAAACTTTGTTTGCGATTACTGCAAAGAAAAATATGTTTCTAAATCTAATTTAAAGATGCATTTTATTTTAATGCATGGCTTGGTGTCAGAATGGTTCGAATGTGCGGAATGTGACAAAAAGTTTCCTCTAAAAGAGTATTTGAAACGACATATTTTGCGAGAACATAAAGACGTTAAACGCAAAGCTTCTCACCAATCTCATCGATTATTATTTGAATGTGACGATTGCTCAAAAAAGTTTACCTCTAAATGGAGTTTACAAGATCATTGTCTGAAAACCCATACAGGTATCCAATGTGATAAGTGCTTGCGGTGTTTTGCAAGTCCAGCACATTTTAAAGATCACAAGCTGATTGAGAGTGTTCAATGTGATATATGTGATGAACGATTCTTTTGTAAAAATATGGAAGAGAAACATTTTAAAATTCATATTGCCAAATGTAAAAAACTAGATGGAAGTAAGTCGGATAACTTGAAAGAAATTTAGGTCATTTTAGATGGCGGCACTGTTATACGATCTTACGATCGGTCTCTAAAGCAATCTTCTCTCTACAAACATACGGGTTTTGACGTTTTACTGAGAAGAGGCGCCACGGTCTACAGTTTCCTGGATTTATCTTCTAATCTAAATATATAAATGCGAAAGATCACGAAATATCGAAAATCGCTTGATGTATAAAGATTAGCAAGGGAGGTAGATTTTAGTTTGTAGACTAAGATCAGTTTTTCTAAAATTCACCCCTTAAGGGGTTGAAACGGGGTCCGACATTTAGGCGGACGAAGTCGCGGGCAAAAGCAAGTAGCTATTAAGTATACCGAAGAATATCAATAATGGCTTTAATTAATACCGGTCTTGTCCGTTTGAAAAGGATTCCAATTTATTTATTTTTATTTTTCGGTACTTCCTTTCCTTAATGTGACAGTTGCTGCTGCTAACGCTGGATTAGAATGTCAAATTGAGGAGCCGTTTTAGTAGGGGAGGCCAGGAAGGGATTTTTGGATTTACTCCAGTGCAAGGGTCCCATCTGTAACCATTTTTACTTTTTAGCATCTAATCTTCACAATCCAAAAGGTCCCCACGACGCTGGAGTAAATACACATTTAGCATCTTGTGGTCCCCTACTATTTTATATTGTAAGGCGCATGTCATCTTTTAGTTCCAAACGATTACGATTTTTTTGTTTTACACTTTCGTTTTGGTTCATTACTTTATTGTATAGGTACCAATTTTTATATTAATGCATTATGTTAGGTATACCTCTTAGGGGTACATGGACCACAGGGCCAAAAACCCTGCTTTTATGGCATGTTACCTACCTATGACTAAGTGCCTCATGCATTAATTTGTAAGAAAATAAATCTAGATTATAAGAATGACTGACGATTTAATTTAGGATTTAATTCGTTGTCAAAATGATTATTTTTCTCATGTTATTAACGACTATTATCAAATTGAAATTTTGTTGTATAATAAAGCCATTCCACATTTTATTTTGTATTTTTTTTTTTCACTTTAACAGACGTAGGTACAATAGTTGATGGAAGTTATTATCAAAACATCATGTCGCGCAATGATATTCTATATCATTGATGTCGCGTGTATCTCTGCTCAGTATCGTTACCGACACGTAAGTTGGCAAGAGTTTTTGTAGTGGGGGAAGTTTGCGCACGCACAATTTTATACATTTTATAAAAATGTATAAAATTGTGCGTGCGCAAACTTCCCCCACTACGAAAATCTCTTGCCAAGTTACGTGCCGGTAACTATACCGCCAGTTTACGAAAACGTATGAAGCTACGTTTTCGTAAACTAGGTAGGTACCTACTACGTAAACAAAAGCCGTTCGGGATGAGGGGCAATAATTCTAGGTACTAACTTTTAAGAACGATCGCAATCTGCCCAAAACCCTGTAATTTACTTACATACATTTTTGAAGTGAAAACTTCTTTAGCGGCGTTGAGCACTTTTTTTATAAGTATTAATTATCGCTGAGATGAGATGCAACTAGATAATGAAAATTGTTATTATAAAATTGGCGTTCTTCTATTAATCTCAGTCGCAATCTGTCCAAAATGCCTCTAATTTACTTTCATTTTTTTATATTAATTGTCGCTGAGATGATATTGCGACTAGATTTTGAACGATTGTCAAGTAGCAAGCTGACTAAGCCGTTTTATGTGGTCAAGCTAGGACACAGTTTCGTAACTTCAAATTCTAACTCACACTCGCAAAAACCCGCAAAATGTTCAGCGTTTGTCACGTTTAGAATGCCGAACTATTGACCTACCTACCGTTAAAAATCTCATACACGCTGCTTCGGTTTACAACACTTTCCACCACTTTCAGGAGCCAGCCGCGGGCATAAGCTAGTCTTCTATGTAAAATAAACACCAATAGATCGTCACTCGAGAACAACTCGGGCGAATTTAATTAACAGACTTCAAAAAAAGGAGGAGGTTATCAATTCGTCTGTTTTTTTTTTTATGTTTGTTAGCTCCTAACTTGCGACTGGGTGAACCGATTTTCATGATTCTTTTTTTATTTGAAAGCTGGTGCTTCTCGTGTGGTCCCATTGTTTGTCACCATTTCAATATCTGATGATGAACTTCGGAGATATGGAATGGAACTCTTCATAGAATCACAGCAGCAATATCGTAACAAGTGAAATTGCTTTGTTTATACGTGTAGTCGATGACTGACTGAAGGAAAAGGGGGGGGGGGGGGTACGTCAACCCCCCTCCTACCAGTTTCCAAAATTAAATATATCGTGTGAGGTATTGTTTGAAAGGGCTTTTTGTAACGATTTCAAACATTAATACACAAGCACTACAACACACTTTTTTTTGGTCTGTTTCTTACCTAGTATTTTTTTGGGTACCTATATCCACCGGAATAGTTGGCAATTTGAATGGTATTTTAATATGAAAATACCTACTTATAAAAAACCGGTTAAGTGTGAGTCGGACTCGCATACGAAGGGTTCCGCACGCGTAGAAGATAATATAACAGTAGGTATTGCCATTGTAGTATCGACTCAAAAACGCAAAAAAAAACAGGTCTCTTGTATGGACCCTCTTTTATTTTTAACTTTTATATTATTTGTTGGTATAGCGAGAGGCCAATAGCAATATCGATCCTGTAAAAAAATAACTCTCGCTATTACGATTCATGAAATACTTACAGCCCGATGTCAGACGGACCGGACCCTTCGTGTAGGTACGGAACCATAAGAATGAGACGTTTAGTAAATTGCACCTGTGCAAAACCGGGACAGGTTACTAGTAAATTGACGGCACGGTTGGCGCAGTGGCTCAGCGATTGGCTGCTGCGCTGCGTATCCCGGGTTCGATTCCTGCACGGAACATATTTGTATGTAAGATAGTTGGTCCGGGTCTGGCTGTTTGTGTATGTGAGGTTAAAATTATGTTAGTAAAAAACGTTTTTTTTTTTTCAAAATAAAAATAATAATAATATTGAATAGATACCTCTACTTATCTTATTATTTTCTACATCTAGGTATGTAAACTTATCTAAACTAGGTACGTTCAATTCTTTCTTCTGATTTAAGACGTGCAAAAGTGCCTTACAATGGTCTAATAATTGGAACAAATGATTTGACTTTGACTTTGTTAGTGCAATGGGTTCAAGTTCAACAAAAGAACCTACGACGCGTCGTCGTACCCACCTATTGATTTGTACGTATTTAACACTCCTACTTACCTGATGACGACTATGTTCAGAAAATAAAAACCAGTTAACAGAAAAGAAGTGATGTCAATTGGATACCTAAGTACCCGATAGGTATAAGGTATCTAACGAAATCTAAATAATTCTAATCCTAAATAACCTACACCTAGTTTGACGAATACCTATAACTTTGTTTCAATCCTAACTAATATTATAAATGCGAAAGTAAGTTTGTTTGTTTGTTTGTTACCACTTTACGCCTAAGCCACTGAACAGATCATACTGAAATTTTGCATATACGTTGCCAGGTGTACAGGAACAAACATAGGGTACCTTTAATCCCGAAAAAAAGTACTATTCCCGAGGGAAATCACAATAACGTCCTTATGACAGTAGATGGCGCCACGTGTCTATCGAATCATGATCGAATTTTAAGTTTAAGCACCTAATACATTTTGTGAGTCTAGACTGTCGATTGACCAGTAAGTCAAGTCAAGTAAACAACCTAGGAGTACGAAAGTTAACTAGCTTAATAATTTTTCACGCCCAAAACCGCTGAAGCGCATCCTGACATTTTGCATAAAGTGGCCTCCAGATGGACGGTGCGGTTGCGGCAAACCGCAGGCCGCGGCTCCAACCGCTGCAAAAACACACCACCGCGGTCACAGTGGCGGCCTGAAGTGCCATTAGCTGTGGTGTTTGTGTTACAATCGGACGTCAGTCAATATGGCTAACCGTAACGTTGTCTTATTACTCTCATTAGCTCTCTCAGAAGATGAGAAGAAAGGTAGGAAAAAAACCGTTTAATTAAACACTTGAGGTGTGACGTACCTATATTATCATTAGCATCGCATATTACGCTTAGGAATAGAGAAGTGGGATTAAATACCGGTCAAGCCCCGTCTGACTTACCGGTAAGTCAGAACAATAGAAAATCAATTGTGTCTCATTACGTGGGACTTGAGTAATTGAATTATTATTTAAATTCAACTAATTTTTATTACAATTTCCATATTTGGAGTTATTTTACAAAGCAGTACACGCGGCCCGTTGTTAAAATTTGCAACTGACGCGGCCGCCACAACATTCCGCGTTTGTCTGTGACCCACTTTATATACGTTGTCAGGGATACAGAAAAACTGCGTAAATGACACTGACATCACTGTGTCGTCAGTGACACTGACAGGTGTAAACGCATTCATAGAGGATGTATGGAACAATGAAGACGAACTTATAACACGCCCCGTCAGTGAAGCGTACTTATCAATTGGCCATATTTCATCTAGAATGGCGTCGGGTGTAACAAGTATGCAGCAGCCTTAAGGTTAATTCACACATATCAGTGAAGTCACAGTTCCAGCACAGTTCTGACACCGTCCCCCAGTGATACAGTGATGCGGCAGTGACTCAATTCACTATTTTGCTTAATTTTTGGGTTAGTTTTCAACCAACTTTAAAAAGCAGGAGGTTCTCAATTCGGCGGTATGTTTTTTTTGTATGTGTATGTTACGCGATTACTCCGCCAATTGTGAATTGATTTGGATGATTCTTCTTTTTAGTTTGAAAGAAATGAAATGAATTGGTCCCATAGAAATATTGTCATGATATGATGAAGAACTTGGAGATATGGAACGGAACTCCTCATAGGATCACAGCATAACTGTCGTAACAAGTAAAATTGCTTTGTTTATACGTGTAGTCGATGACTGACTGAAGGAAGAGGGGGAGGAGGTACGTCAACGTAACCCCTCTCCTACCACTTTCCAAAATTAAATATATCGTGTGAGGTATAGTTTGAAAGGATTTTTTTATTAGGATTTCAAACAATAACGACAAGCGCCAAAAAGGTGAAAAATGAAAATCTTCGCATAGATCGGGAAAAATGGATTCTCATAGGATCACTTTGTTGTCCGTCTGTCAAGACCATGTTTCTCAGAAACGCCTAGAGGTATCAAAATGAATTAGATATTATTTCAATTAGCAGTGAAAAAATCAAAATTCTAAGTTAACGCAATCTAAAGTCAAGGCCGTTTGTGCTCTGTTTATGGTGCATATTTTGACGCTCACAAGGGAATCAAAGTCTATAGGGGACTTTCCGTTCACCTAGAATTTGGCAAGGAGCAAGGCCAAGTAGAAGTAGCACAAGTAAAGGAAAAATCCGAACACCGTAAATTCATCACCAAATAATTACTTTTTTGAGAAAGTAATAATTATTATTATCACTAACCGTGACCTATGTCGGTGCATGTAGATAACAGTTCTCCAATGGCAAAGTTAGTTTGTCCCTCCGTAGTGTTTATTTTTTTGTTAGAGGTATGTTTTTTTTTAGGTGGTAAAAATCATCAAATGACTCCTTCCGCCCTGGGTGGGGCGGAAGGGACTGCCAGACTTTTACTGACTAAAAAACCACCCTGTTCCTTCTGTTGCCCTTTACGTTCCGGGGCCACGGTATCCTGTTAAGACGTCCCGCAACCCCGGCAGGCGTTTGGCCCCTATTGGGGCCCCGTCCCTGTGCTGACAGCTCTTTGAGGCGCGCACGAACAGAACGCGCCGTCGGGCATGGTCCTTGATCGGACGGCGAGCTACCCATTACTCGCCATCCGCAAGCCCGCGCCTACGGTGGCCGGATGTCGTCTCTCGACGTCCGACGCCCTGGGCGTCTCCCGCGGCGGCTGGGGCGTGAGGTGGAGGATGTTCTCTCCCTCACGCGGCCCGCCTCCTCCTTCTCTAGCATTACTGCTTCGCAGAAGGAGGTGACTGCATCCCATTCCCTCTCGCCCCGGAGCATGGCCTGAACCAGGTCCGGACGCGAGAGGTCGCCGCCGCCTATCGCCTCCGTGAGGACACGGCGGTGCTCTGCCCAAGCGAGGCAGACCTGCACCGTATGCTCCACCGTGTCCTCCGGGCGGTCCACACAGTGGTGACACCCGGGCGTTTCCTCCCGTGCAATCCGACACAGGAACCTCCCGAAACAACCGTGTCCGGTGAGGACCTGCGTCAGCCGGAAGGTGAGGACGCCGCCGTGGCGCCTCTCTAGCCACTCCTCAAAGAGGGGTCTTACCGCCGTGTTAGAGGTATATCCGGTGTGTTTTTATTAGGGTAGGTTACTTTTTTCTATTTTAAAATATCTCGCAGTTCCAACTCAGGCAAAAGCTCATTGCGAGCCCAAGCAAAAATTACTGCTCAATCCCAGGAATCTCCCGTTCATGGCGCATTAAGAAGGCAAGCACAAGCGAAGCGACAAGCAGCTTTGAGAGCTGATGAGATATTTTCTTAAGCCAGGAAAGACTGGAGAGCCAAACCGCCCGCCCGCCAAGCTTCTCTGAGAGCGACTGAGACGCCCTTCCAAACGCAATTGCTTTTGGAGGAACAAACCGAAAGCCAGAGAGCTGTAAGAGCAACTGAGACGCCTGTTCAAACACAACTTCGTCTCAGAGAACAAGATCAGCCATTACAGCGACAGAAACTCCAGAACAGTCGCAGGCGAGAGGGACCTCTCTTACAGAAATGCAAACTGAACGTCGACGGACTTTTATGAGTTGGTCCGTATTTAATAATTCTGGATCTGGCCGAACAACAAGCCCAGTACAACCCGAATTGATTGTCAAATTCTAAACTAACGCGGGCGAAGCCGCGGGTAAAAGCTAGTAAGATATAGAATACAAACTTAAATGTATGACCCACTACCGTAACTCATTACCTACCTATAGATACTTATCCCCATTCACTTGTTTCCTACCTAATCAGCAAAATCAATAAAGTTGTTAGGGACGCGGGGCCCCGCCGCACCGCGCCGCACCGGCCGCGCCGCTCAATACGCGCGGCGCGCGCGTACCGCGCGTCACCTCACCTCACTCCTCTGATCATAGCCAGCCACCCCATTTCACTATCAGTCCCTTATTGTGTATTACTAAAGTAAAAACTTACGCCTAAAATTAAAAAAAAAGTTAAAGTGATCGATCGTGTATCAAAGTGATTTGCCAACGAAAGCGGGCTTCGGTTGACGTGGACCACCTGTACTACAACGAGATTGTTAAATAATAATAAAACGAAGTAAATCAGTGCTTTTTGCCCTAAAATATGGTATAAATTAACCTCGTAAAATCACGTCCACATGAGTTAATTAAAACACCGAAAAACTATTAGATAAAGCTAAAACGTAACAATTTTAAATGCAAAATGCAGTTTATTTAGTTCTGCCACCACCACAACACAGTCCCAAATAAAATTAAAAACTATTTCGGTTCAACAAAAACAACAAAATAGCATTATACTTTTCCCGGGGTCTCCATCTTAAATATTGCACAGGCAGGAGCAGTACACGTATAAAAAAAATGAATGAAGTTGATTTAATCAAAGAAGTTGAAAAGCGTCCCATTTTGTATGATAAATCCGTGAGCGGTTTCAATAAAACTAAGCTTCGAGACGATGCTTGGAAGGAGGTGCAAGAATCACTTCATGTTTCTGGTAAGTTCAGAGTTCCAGATTGCATGACCTACTTACCTACATGCCATAATTAAGCAGCCTCATGTTGTTGTTTTATTTGGCTCGTGAGATTTTTTTAAAGCGCAATTTATTCTAATGTTTGTTTGTGCTGACGCGGTATCTTAGTTTCCTGGGTGATTAGCTAGGTCTAAAATTCTAAATACAATATTGGCGAGCACTTTCATATGGAAAGTGCCTTTGTGTACTATTCGAATTAGCATCGTAAAGTACGTAGGTATTGTAGTAATCCCTGGACGCGGGATTACTAAACCTAGTGATATCGGAACTATCTATCTATGATGATTGAAAGACTTTATATTATTATTTATTTCTATTGGATGAACTTGTTAAAATTTCTTTTTTTTTCATCTAGTTAAATGTGAGCCCGTCAGCCGTAGTGGCGGAGGCGGACTGTCAAGTCTTTCTTATTTTAAAAAGTATTATTATCTCATAGACATAAAGAAAATTAATAAGGTTGTATAGCACTTATCCAGCCATAGGTAGCAAAATGCAACCTGGCTGAAAAGAAGCGCTTGTTTTTTGTTACATGGACACATTTGTTTTGGCTTTTGTTCTAAGCACGTTGCAATAACGTAATTTGGAAAGGGAAACGGGATCACGACTGGATTACTAATAGTATAGCGAAAATCAGCGCCAAACCAGCATCAACAAGCACCAAAGAAAGACTGCACCATCACTGTCACTGTCAGAGACAACTATAGATTAAAGCCTGGGATACATTAGGGGGCAAATGAAGAAACATGTTGCGGAACATGTCCCTCAACAACTACGTGAAGTGTCCCGCGACAATTGTCATGGAACATTTTGCTGGCTACACTAGTCAGTGTTTATAGAAATGTCGTCGTGCGCTCGCTCTCGAGGCGGGAGCAAGCAACATGCCCCGCGTCACGTACAATGTTGCGGGGTATGTTGCGGGACAATGTGCAACGTTGCAGCGTCACGTAGATTGAGTGTTGCGCGTCATGTTGCGGGACAAAATGTTCCCTAGTGTATCCGGGGCTTAATGCTTTGCCGATGCAAGTAATTAAAGGATTCAAACACTGACCTACGTATAACAAAAGAGCCTATCTGTGTATTTAATTTTCACCTCGTTTTCGCGTTTATTTTACAGAAACTGAGTGCAAAAAAAGATGGAGATCGCTTCGAGATTCGTTCATAAAGCTGCAAAGAACACATGGAGGACGTACTAGGTGGCCTTATCATCAGCATATGAAGTTTCTGTTGCCTCATATAGAACCTAGAGAAAATGGGTAATTACCTTTCAAATCTATTGCTCATTTTGAAATTAACAGCTTTGCTAAGATTACACACGACGACGCCGACGTAAGTATATAGGTATACCGGAGTTACTAGAACGCTTAATCTAAAAATAAAAGATATTTGACAGTTCAGCTGTACAGTCAACAAAAGAGCATGCAGGGTCGTCAGATATACATAGTTGAAGCTTTCTTAGACACGGATGGATGTTTTCAAATGTAATTTAATTTGAAAAGTAGATAATAAAAGGTCCATTTAATAAAGTTTCTATCGAAGACATCCATAAAAGTAAAGTAAAATTTTATTTGTTTAAACATGGTGTAGGTACCTACATGATACATTGCATGCAAGATAAAAGAAATGTAAGTTCGGTTTAAATTCATGAGAAATTGTATCTGATCTTTAGGCTAAACATCACGCTACGACTCACGGGAGTAAACCTTGTCTTTCAAGATCCTCATAATATTCTATGCATCAATAGTAATTATGTTAACTAGATTTTTAACCGTGAATCATTTTGACATCGACAGAGTCGTTATCAAAAAGGAAATCGAAGATTCAGACGGTGAAGATGAAGTACGTCAACGCGGGATGCAATGCTTGTCGGAAATGTCTTACAGTCAGGACACGAAGTATCCAGACGACGACGATGATGATTCCCAACCCTCGTCCAAGAAGGCGCGTCAGAACTCCACTGACGAAGAAATAAGCACTTGTACCTGTAATCGATCAGATCCTGACGACCTTTTCCTTATCAGTTGTGGACCTACACTTAAACGGTTGAACCCTAAGCAGAATGCACTTGCCAGACTTAAAATCCAGCAGGTATTGTTGGAGGCAGAATTTGGATCTCAAATGGAAGTGCCGTACGTGACGCCAGCAAGTGATTGTGATTTCGATGCAGTTGAATAAGGCTGAACAGATTTCAGGATTTTATTAGATGTTAAATAGCACATAATATTTAGATTTTATTAAACGAAAATATACACAAAGTTAGATTTGTAATCAAAGTTTTAATAGCATTTCTTTTGTAAATAGGCCATGCAACTTTAAATTGCCGTTGAAACTGACTTATGCCCGCGACTTTTCTGCATAAATGTCGGTTATCGCGGACGCAAACGAAGTCGCGGAGTAAAAAGTAGTCTATAATGTATTAAGAGTTTCAAACTGACCCCGGTAAAACGACAGTAAAATAAATAAATAACGAATTCGCCTGTTAGCAAGTAAACCATACGGCGCATTTTCATTAGTCGATAGGGCCCGCATGCGGCGAGTCCCCGCATGCGACATAACAACCAATGAAAGTTACAAGTCGTACACCGCATGCGGGGATTCGCCGCGCATGCTTTTTACCGACCGTGATATCGACATGCGGGCCCTGTGGCATGCGTTCCAGAAATCTGTCGCACCCCGCATGCGGGCCCTATCGACTAGTGAAAATGAGCCATTAGATCAATATTGTTTTATTAAAAAACCATAAACTATATAGATAAGCTAGCATTCATCATTAGAAATAATTATACTGTTACGTCATTGCAGGAGAAAATAAGCACTTGAAATACTTATTTATTAACTTTTAATATGGTATTATGAAGTTTGTTCGTAACAACGCGTTCTAGAGCGCGTTTACGTTTTCTAGAGAAGAAATACTTACGATAATGTTAATTTTTAGGTTGGCGCCATTTTCAATAGCATTTATTAGGTAAAATAAACGTTGAACAATCATGATATTTGCAAAATAAATCTTTTAAAATAAATAGCGTTTTATTTTTGCAATAGACTGTACACATAATTATGTACGGTCAAATAAACTATTTGGTTAACAGACAAAAATAATTTTCTTTCTGCTACATTGCCATTCATTGTTATTTTGTGTTCACTTTTTAAGCGTGTCTAGTAATTTTAAAACCTATTTAGAGTGATTTAAAAGAATTGACACACTCGAAACATTGTTTAAAATTAGTTGCAAGTTAGCTCCTGGCTCCTGAAATGAGGCATTCTTCACCCATCCCAAACGGAGTGTCATTGTGGAGCAGCACCATCACAGGACATGCGTCACCTCCACCTCCTCAGTTACAATACCATCCAAGATCTCAGAGCAATGAGGCCAATGATAGAGCTGTACGTGTACAGGTTGCCCAGAATTGGTCGGACAAAATTTGAGTCAATCGACACGAAAAGAAGGAGAAGCTCCTTGTATACTAAATGACTTGTTTAACCTACTTGTAGGTCAAATCTATACATATACCTATTTACCTGGCATAGTATTGGCATAGACTATGGAAAGTACCAAAAAAATCTACATACAATAGATATAAAATGCTTGTAAGTACATAAATCTTTTAACAACATGAATACATTTTCACGTAATTTATTGGAATGTGATCGCAGCGTGATTTTCATTGCTGATGATCATTATATATAACCAGTGATTCACCTTCTATGAACTTTAATCGACCCTAATGGTATCTTTCATTAGGGTCGGTTTACGTAAATAGTAGGTTGATTCACCTATTTTTATTTAGTTAAGACTATTTTAGCTCTTATCGCCTGAGATACAGGATTATCTAGTTCAGGCACGTAAGGCTTAGGAATATAATTTACATTTAAGCAAAACTGTTTTAATTTTTGTCCTTTATTTTATATTTTTGAATAAATTTTATTATTTTATTATTATTATTATTCCGACAGAGAATACATGTATGCAAGAATAGTTTATCACTGATACCCGACGGGACGGTGCCGGAACTGGGACTTCACTGATATACATGCGAATCAAGCTTTATAGTTCATTCTTTTGTATTATCGTGAAAAATCGGAGCTTATTTGCCAACATTTATAAGGATATCGTTGTAACGATATTTTTCTAATGTTATATTGATAATTTTGTATTATTATTTGGTGTTACAGCGACCATACAAATATACCTACACTCTGTAAAAATGTCAAGTCCTATGACAGACGGACAAACAGACAACGGGGCGGGGAAAGAAAAACTACGGAAAATTTCCATATCTAAATAATTTCTCGCCTTTTACAAACTCAAGAAAATAACGGAAAGTCTAGCTAGAGACATGCAGAGCGACTGTGAAAACACCTGTATGTATCTAGATACCGTTTCTAAGAGGCTAAGTATAGGTACCTATATGTACAATCGAAGACAATGGCGGTTGACCATTTTCAACTTTATAACCTTACTAGCTGTCCGCCGCGGTTACACCCGCGTCTTTGGTTACTGCTCCGCTCCCGTAGGTCGTAGCGTGATGGTATATAGCCTATAGCCTTCCTCGATAACTAATCTATCTAACACTGAAAGAATTTTTCAAATCGGACCAGTATTTCCAGAGATTAGCGCGTTCAAACAAACAAACAAACAAACACTGCAGCTTTATAATATTAGTATAGATTAATAGTAGTTTATCCATAAATTACGTCACACGTTAAGGGAAGGGGAGGTGGTCAATAACACTGCCCGACCTGGGAATCGCACTCAAGACCTCATGCTCAGCAATCGCGCTTTGCGACCACTAGACCAACGAGGCAGTAAAATTCGCCCTAATTTATGGATGCCCCCTAAGAACGTAAGAGGGATTAGTAGCTTACCTACTGCCAGTTACTGCCTTTGAAATGTTTACATCTTTATTTATTTGGGACAAGCCCGCCACACTATTCCCATCCACTGCAACTCCTGAAAACCAGTATCAACTGGAGACCACCAGAAAAGCACCCGCGAGGCAATGAAGCTCGGCGAGTCCCGGAGAAATGATTCAACTGTCTTGGATCCCGCAACGAAATTAATCAGAAAAGAATAGCGGAGGCATGCATGTGTGGCAGAGGTGGATGTATGTATGTATCTGTGTACCTGTATTTTACATGGAACGACTGCCTATCTGACCTCCACAACCCAGTAACTGGGTAATACGATACCCCTTGGTAAGACTGTTTGTTAGACTTTCGGGCTTCCGACGACCGGTAACAACTGTCAAAGATCCACGAATGACAGCCGGGACGAACGGCTAAACGTGCTTTCCGAGGCACGGAACGATGTCTGTGATGTCTAATGCCGGCCGTGGATGGGAGTGGATTGGCATGATAGTTATAATTGTCATGCCAATCCACTCCCATCCACGGTCCAATCGGCATGATCCATTCGGTAGCGTCCTGCCGATTGGACGATAGATTGGATGGTGGATGGCCTGCATTAGTTAAACTTAGAAAGTACTATAAATGAATAGAAAAAGTCACATTGGTACTTGCCCGGATTCGAACCCACAACCTCATGCATGAGAGGCGGGCGCATAAACCACTGGGCCATCACGACATTTTTGTCCATGTACCTGTCATGTGTATGTATATATATCTATATATAAGTATGTGCACAAATGTCGTGTTAAATGTGTCAACCGTTTTGTCATCAATACCTAATATTGTTTATGAATAATTATTAAGAATTTCAATTGTGTCTAATTATTTTGTTTAATTGCTTTTTCAGCTAAGTCATGTTTTTTAAACATTTTGCAGTGATAGACTAGAAATTATAAGTGCATTAGGTGAATAGGAAATTTACAATTATTTTGCAATTTAAATAATGCTTACAGAAGTATTTTAAGTACCTATCTTAGTTACTTATGTATCAAAACAATTAATTAATGACATTTAGCAGTCTCGAGGCTTTTATTGAATACTAGCAATCTTCCCGCGACCTCGTTCAGCGTGTATTTTAATTCCTATTTTTTTGATAATAAAATATAATTCAGCCTATGTCACCTGAGCCACGGTAATATTATAATCAGTACTCCAACTTCATACAAACGGACGAAATGCGAGCTATACCTACGCGCCTCGATCTCGGGGTGCGCTCGCGGCGCAGACAGTCACGGCTGTACCGCAGTGTCGAACGGACGCGGACGGTGTGTTGTTTTTTAACCGCGAATAACCGATTTTTTCTCTAAAAATCTTGATTAATATGACGAGTAGAAAATATTGTGCTGTTTTTGGTTGCATGAATTCGCTAGCCGCGTGGCGCGTAGTATAATATGATAATGTTATAAGTACTTATAATATTAGTAAGGTTATACTTATAACATTAAACGTTTACACTCGTAATAAATGGTAACCTAGTAATGGTAAAGTTAGATGAATTTGAACCTTCTGCAATTAGCAGTAGATAACATATTCTATACGTACAGTCTGTTGGCAAAGACGTCTGACCCACCCTAAAAACAAACGAATTTGGACCCTCAGCTTGTAGCATTAAGGTTTATTCAATTTATATGAGCTTGTCAAACTAGTGCTCGAGGACTCGATGAACAAACACAATCATAATACAGACACGCAAATTTGATCTTTATTACGTTAGTATTAGGTTATATATTATAACTACTTGTTACAATATTATTAGTGTAATAGCTTATTTTAATAATTGCATTTAAGTAATTCTGGTCTCGTGGCCTTTATATGAGACTGCGAAAAACAAGTTGTGTGATCAAATCCTGCGACGAACTATTGGTTTTGCTTTCAATTTAGAATTTATTTAAAAACTATTTCTTGTATTATTGTAAAGAACTATAGACGGATAATCTTCAAATAAAAACTTTCTAAAATGGTAATATTTTCGCATAACTTGTAATAAGTGGGTAGTTGAAAAATAAATATTAATATTCATTATAAAACTGGTATTTTTAAATGCTACGGGTATGCAGTGACTACGCGCAAACATATTTTACCTTGCCTTATTAAATTCTGTGAACTTTAAAGTTTTTTAATTTACCCACCTGTTAACAAGATAAATTGACGTAAATCATATTGGTCGTTCTTTAATAATGCAACCAATATTGTAGAAATGAAAACAAATTAAAAAAGAAACTGTTAATAGGTGGACTGTGTTTTGACACCCACATGTTGTTAGTCGCCAATCCAGCATTAAACCGCTAAGCCACAAGAACTTGTTGGGAATACGCGAAATTAAAGATTGGTTTGTAATAAAATTATGTTGTGTAACTTAAAAGCTTTTCAACTTTAATGTCAACGAGATAAGGATTAAAATAGCTTAACAAAATTATATAATACCGGTAGCTCCGACAATGTTACCTTAAAGTTACGTGTTAAAGATCAAATTTGCGTGTCTGTTTTGGTATTGTATTCGTTCATCGAGTTCTCGAGCACTTGTCTGATAAGCTCATATATAAATTGAATAAACCTTAATGTTACAAGCTGAGGGTCCAAATTCGTTTGTTTTTAGGGTGGGTCAGACGTCTTTGCCAACATACTGTACGAGCTTAATGAGTAAGAACGACTTGTTCAAGGAGGCCAATATTATAGAATACAGTGTGATACAGTTAAGCCAATTTGATCTTTAATACGTAAAGTTAGGGTAGGTAATTTTTTGAATACTGTTTTATCACATAATGGACTTGTTAATTACAACTGTATTTGATGAAACAATTTGGTCTACAAAATGAATGAATTTACATTTTTTGTGGCTTTTTGTTTACAATATTTATTTACCTATGTTTTTTAAAAGCGATGGTCCAAAAAAAACCCAGAGTCGATTCAGACAAATTAGGTATCAATAGCTTTATTAAAATGCACAATTTACCCCACCGAAAAAAAATTGCCCATATCCATGGGGTATATGAGTTATAGACGAACAAAGTATATATGGAAAAATCGTGAATAACTTGTTATTTTTACCAGTTTTTTCAACAGCATTATATTAATAATAATAATCATAGGACAATAATAAATATAACTAGCGATCATATGCAACTATCAAGTTCAAAGTCCTTTATTAATGAGATTACGTCTATTTTTTAAGTTCTCTAGCATAATTACCTACCTATCTTTGTTATTCATTATTTTGTTTTCGCTAAACAAATACACACAAATACTTCAGAATATGATGCGTTCATCTTACCTCTCGCTCTATAATAAGCATTATATATTATCTGGCCTGGGCCAGGTACCAAGACGACCTTATGCAACCTGCTGGGTTCTTAGATGATATATTAATAGACATTGAAAATAATTGAAATAAATATTTTTCCCACAGTATTTGTTTTTTTTTAAATAAGCGACTGAAAAATCTTCTTTACACTTCCAAAACTCCAAAACTAAAGTTATTTTTTATTTTGTAGTTTTTGAAGGCGGTTATCTTTTTTTGTAAAGAAGATTTTTATTTTTCACTTTTTAGTGCTTGTGTATTAATGTTTGAAATCCTTACAAAAAGCCCTTTCAAACAATACCTCGCACGATATATTTAATTTTGAAAAGTGGTAGGAGAGGGGTTGTCGTACCCCCTCCCCCTTTTCCTTCAGTCAGTCATCGACTACACGTATAAACAAAGCAATTTCACTTGTTACGATATTGCTGCTGTGATCCTATGAGGAGTTCCATTCCATATCTCCGAAGTTCATCATCAGATCATGATAATATTTCTATGGGACCTATTCGAAAGTATACTCTTTCAAACAAAAAAAGAATCATCCAAATCTATTCATAATTGGTTGAGTAACATACATAACAAAAAAAAAATACAAAAAACATATTTTTTTATTCGAAAAAGTTTTTATAACCTTTGTAGTGAGAACAGGCGTGATATTATGTTGTGTGATGGCGTAAACAATGCATAGATATGCTATAGCAACAATCGTGGTTAATCTGCTGTTATTTATTGAAGAGTTCCCTCGATTTCTACAAGATTCCATCATCAGATATTGAAATGGTGACAATGGGACCACACCGGAAGCACCAGCTTTCAAATAAAAAAAGAATCATGAAAATCGGTTCACCCAGTCGCAAGTCGCGAGGTATCAAACATAAAAAAAAAAAAAATGCAGTCGAATTGATAACCTCCTCCTTTTTTTGAAGTCGGTTAAAAAATAAATAATCTGAGACAAAATAGGCACATTCAACTGTAAGATTTCACGACAAAAGTATCTTGACATATGATTTACAAGCTGTGAAATAATTATAAGATTTAATACTTGATAGGTTCATATAATCGCTACTTATATTTATTATTGTCCTATGATTATTATTATTAATATATTGCTGTTGAAAAAACTGATAAAAATAACAAGTTATTCATTATTAATATATTGCTGTTGCAAAAACTGGTAAAAATAATCAGTTATTCATGATTTTTCCAATATACTTTGTTAGCCTATAACTTTTATATCCCATGGATATGGGCATAATTTTTTCGGTAGGGTAAATTGTGCATTTTAATAAAGCTATTGATACCAGATTTGTCTAAATCGACTCTGGGTTTTTGGTCCATACATTTTTGGACCATCACTTTTTAACATTATTTGTATTAAATTAAAATAGTTACTTAATTTAAATAAACTAAAAAAATAATATAATATTTACATTCACAAAACTAGAAAGAAACAAGTAGGTTGATGAAATTTAAATACTATAGGCGGCGGGCAGCCCTAACGCGTGAGTAGGTGCAGCGAAAAAGTAGGTATTTAATTCAAGGTTACGGCCGAGTCCAATTACTGGTAGTATATTTATACTGTGCCTGAGCGGGGGATAGTAGTGTAGCTTCCCAACAGTGAAAGAATTTTTCAAATCGGTTCAGTAGTTTCGGAGCCTATTCAATGCAAACAAATAAACAATCAAATCTTTCCTCTTTATAATATTAAAAATAGATTTGTTAGTGGAGACACTTAACTTATCGAATTATCGAACCCAGGATATCATGGTCAACGATCGCGCTTGTCATGCATCCGCTGGATTACTGGAGCACGAGCTCAACTTTTGTTTGTGCACGCTTATCTCCGAAACAACTAGTCCGATTCTGAAAATTTTGTCGCTAATAGAAAACTACGTTATCGCTCAGTACTCTAAGCTATATATTTTTATTATAAACTAGCTTTTGACGCAGACGAAGTCGCGGAATAAATAAAAGCCTACCTATGTCCTTTCTTGCAGTTCTAACTAACCCCGTACCTTTCTTCAAAATCGGTTGAGTGGTTTAGTTGTGGAAGCGTAAAAGACAGACAGACAGAGTTACTTTCGCGTTTATAATATTAGTATTGATAGAGATCCGTAAGGTAATCCCACGCGAATAAAGGAAGTATTTCCGTTTGAGCCTCATGCATTGAGCACCAATCTTTACTGTATATAAGTATAAAGGTATTGAATACCTTTGGTGCTCAATGCATAGGTGCTCATACGGGAATACTTCGGAAAGTCACGGGCAAAACCTAGTACGCGGCCGACGTAGGTATCTTGGCGGCTCTGAAGTTAGCCGATTGCTGCGCAGTAAACAATTTCGTTTCTCTACGATCCATTGCGCAGCCAAACAGCTAACTTCATACCGCCAAGATACGTCGGCAGTACTGTAATCAATGTAATAATGGAGCTATGCAATAATGCGACCTATTCATAACATACCTAAGTACATAGTGTATTATACAATTGAATTCTTTGGTTATTGTTAAACAACTGTCCTCTTTATTGTGTCCTTGGAAAAAGGGATCAGGGATTGGAGAACTACTGTCGAAAGGATCTTAGCACCGTCTAACACACTTAGGTAGGGCTTACAAAATATACCGATTCAGCAATCACTTGTGTATGCTGGCGACATACAGTAGCAGAATCTATACATCATCATCTGCTTAGCCTTTTCCCAACTATGTTGGGGTCGGCTTCCAGTCTAACCGGATGCAGCTGCAGCAGCAGCAGACCTCCACAACCCAGAATTTTGTCTGTGTGTTTGTTAGAGCATCACGCGAATACTGCCGGATAGATTCTGTTCAAATTTTGTATGAATATTCCACATTGGCCAAATTAGTCTATAGGCTATAAATTATCACGCTATTTGCTTTGGGGGGTGAGCAATGTTTTATTATGACTATGCAGAAACAAACTTTAACGCGGATGAAGTCGCGGGCAGAAGCTAGTCTATACATATAGGTATACAAAAGGCAACCGTTACTTACTGACTGATCTATTAACATCCACGTCAAACTATCTGAACGGATTGCGCTGTTGGCGCAGATAGTTATTATGACTTAGGCATGCCATAAGAAAGGATTTTCCAAAATTCACCCCTAAGAGCATAAAACGGGAGGTCCAAATCCTTTCAAGTATTCTTTTCTTGCGCCACCTCAAGCCAGCCCTCTCGGTGCACGTCTACCCTCCTTACGCACCCATAGGCGCAGTGGCCGAGCGATTGGTTACTGCACTGCGTGTCGCGGGTTCGATTCCCACATGGAATAAATATTTGTTTAGCCTACAGATAGTAGGTCCGGGTCTGGATGGTTGTGTATGTGAGTTTATATGTTTGTAAACGCACCCACGGTAGGAGAAATTTCTAGTGTGGGGCAATGTATTTTAAGAATAAAAAGAAAACGAAAGAAGAATAACCAACATTATCATTACATATGTCTAATTGGAAAAATTAAATAAAAATAAATTGGATCCTCACGGTGTTAATTATGAGATACCTATTTTTTGAATGCATCTTATTTATTTGCACAGCTACAAGACTTTCGCTACTAATTTATGAGTTTTATGCAAATTACCTACACTAAGTGTTATCTTTTGAACCATTTTGATAACCAACCACCAACCACTTTGATATTTATTTATATGGAACGAACGACCGACGTAGGTAAAAGTAATTAATATAAGTGTGGAAATGGAAACGCTAAACCGTGGTGATCAATGCTCATGCCTTCTCTGTACAATCATGATGTTATTATGATATTAATAATTAAAAAAACATTTAATGTGGTAAATATGATTTATTTTTAACTTCATTTTATTTTACTTATTTACTTAATTGTTAACAGTTTAATAAAACATTGCTATAAAATTACAAACAAACAACTAGGAATGCGTAAATTTTCCTTAGGTATCATTAATAATTAAGTGTTGCAATTAATTATCTACTACAGTATACAACGTATAGTTTAAATTATATAAGTAGGTATATAGGTACCTAAACACAACGAGTTTACGAGTTTTGTAGGCAGAAAATAAACTGTAATTTAGAAATAAACTGTGCATCTATAAATAAGAGAGATAAGTACATAAATAGCTAAACTCAATTGAAATAACTTTCGATTTTCACAAACAAGTTTCATTTCTGTCTTAAAATAACATTATTGTATGTTGGCTCTGTTTCCTATCTAGAATCACATTACGTATAAGTACTAAAGTACTATAAACGTTTGAAAGACTTGGCAATTAAGATTCTTGGAAGTAACAAGAGACTTCGAAATGTGAGAAATTAAAGTGATAGGTATTAAGGTATATTAGGTACAGTACATTTTTGATAAACGGTTAAGAGCATTTGTAAGCTTAGTGTATCCTTATTTTGCAAAATGAATGACCCGATTTTAATGAAACTTCCTCTACGCATAAGATACATAGGTCTAAAAAGTTATCAGAGAACATTTTCGGAAAAAGGTGTTACAGCAAAATTCGACCGATTTTTTTAGTTTTCCGTAGAAACAGATTTCAATTTTTTTTTAAGTTATTCACTGGGACTTGAACATACATAACTGGCGAAATGTGGTTAAACTAATCGGTACACCTCTGCCTAATCCTTCGGAGATTAAAGGCGTGATGTTATGTTAATTTCGAAAATGTTCTCTAACTTTAAAGTTTGTAAACGCGAAAACGCTCATAAAGGCCTACGCAGACCGGGACGGCTAGCAAGGGATTTCATTTTAGATATTCAAACGTATTGCTATAGAAATACGACATAAATAACTATGCTTTAAAATGATGCCGAGGCATGACTTTTATTTTATGTCGTATTTCTATAGCAATACGTTTGAATGTCCATTCATAAAAAATCAAAACCCTTGCCATGCCGTCCCGGTCTGCGTAGGCCATAAGTCTTACAGAGGTTTGGTAGTTGAAAATCAAAAGTTTCTTTTCACTTCACCATGCGCACACTAGGCAAACCATTTTCACCATTTTCATCAAGCTGTAAGTCTTTCCCATATCTTTGTAAGAGTTCCAAAACGATTCCGTTGGTCCATCCGAACCCAGACTGGACGGAGTACTCCCCGCCGCCCCCGTGGGCCCCCGGCTGCACACAGCTGTACTTCTCAAACATCTTCTGCCACTTCGTATAACCTATGTAATTCGCACGAATCCAAATCGTGACTTGTTCTCTTGCCAACTTTTTCGCTTCCTCGTAACCACTCTTCTCCAGACCGCCGATCATGATGCTCTGGAGAGGCGGCCACGCGTTCGGGAAGTCCCACTGCTCGCCTGTGTGCCACAACGAGGTCGGGATGCCACCAGGGAAGTTCAGCGCGCTACTCGAGAGTAAATATCTTACTAAATGTGAAGCGTAAACCGGCGCACTCGCAGGTTCCACGGCGTCTGCCCACAACGGCGTCGCACAGCTTGGGTAAAAATGCTTCTTCCGCGACTTTGCCATGGTATCGTAGTCATACCAAACACCATCCTCCGGATCCCACAAAACTTTTTCAATTGCTACTCTCCAATACTTCGCTAGGCTCCACCATTTCTGGGCATTGCGCCTATCTTTCAGTTGATTTCTTAGGTCACCTACTATTTGTAGGGCTCCGGCAAACATAGAATTTAGGTCAACTGGAAGGATTCGCGAGGTGTGGACATCGGTCAAGTTGTCTGTCGTCACATTTCTTGCATTCACAAACCACCGCGAAGAGAAATCCCAGCCGCTCTCTGCGGCGCTCCTCATTTCCTTATAGAACTCCTCACGAGTGGCGTCAGGTAGTACTCTGCTGCTAGAATAATCTTCATAATATGATTCGGGACGCGGGCCTGTATCTTCTTCATCCGATATGTAGCGCAAAAGTCTGTACTGTTTGCCATCTACTTCAACGGTTAATTTCTTCTTCTCCATCCAATAATATAGTTCCCTTTCCACAGTACATATGTTCTGCTGGAGCCAGGCGATGTCTCCCGTTTCTGTGAAATAGTCGTCCACCATTAAGGCAAGAAGAGGCGGCTGACTCCGGCCCAAATAATAAATTCTGCTTCCATTTGGAATATAACCCAATTTATTAACTAGGTATATGAAATTATCAATCATTCCTTTTGCAGTTTCCTTCATATTACTGATCAGGAGACCGCGTATGATCCAGTATGAGTCCCAGTAGTATAATTCTTTGAACCTTCCACCAGGAACGATAAATCCGTTGGGCACATAGATAAAACTGTATTGATCAGAGTTCCGATTCACATCCGCTGACACTTTCCGGCCGAGTCCTGGCCAAATGCCGATAATATCCTTTGCAAACTGTTTCAGTTTTGGATCAGTAATCTCATCCAGGATCGGTGGATTGGGGTCGAAATCTGGTGGGTTCCAGTTACACAGCTCGTCCCCATCGATAAAATTGGAATCCACAAATGAAGTGATTTGTTCGCGAGATGGGTTATTGTTAGTATCTCTCATAAGATTATTAAAATTGGTCATAGTTTCATTTTCAGAGTGCGCAAGTCTTAGGTCGACGAAAGTCTTCGAGTCTGGAAAAATTCTGGCCAGCTGCACTGTGCGGAGAAGGTCTCCACTACAGTAGATGGAGGAATTGCAGACGGAGACGATGTTGATCGCCTGCGCGCACGCACCCAGCAGGCCTAGTACCGGATACAGCGGCGCATACCGCGGCGAACAGAACTTGAACATGTCTATTCACTGTCACAATTTTCGCTTTACATTAACTGGAGTGTGATGGGAAATACGCGATAACCGCAATGTTAGAGCGCCCAGCGTACTCGTACAGCGGCGGGGAGCGACGCGGGGCGAGTGGCCGCAAACCCGAGCAACACCCATTAAATGCATTTCGTGCATCGTGACGATCAGTTGTCGCGAGCGCGTTACGTTGAGTGTGCGTTAGGTCGCCGACCCATCTCAGCTGATACTGCTGCAACAATCACTTTTACTATCGTGCCGCCAACTATCGGAACATTGCGCACGTCCGAATATTATCAAGGTCTCTTGGTTCCCGAAATAAATACGCACATGCAGCGTGCCCTTTCCCCAAAGTCAGAACGCGAACTGTCAGATTGACAGATTGTTGTCAATGTTTACGTTTCCACGACATCTTTAGCCAATCGTAACTGCGCGTAGATACGCATGCAGCATGCTTAGTTACTCTACGTCATATAAACAGAGCATTTATGCGTCACGAAGTATCTCTTCGTCCACCTATGGCCACAATGGCCTATGCACTATACAGTCAACGTAAAATACACACAATACACATAGGTATACATCAAAATACACCTTTACAAGGACTTCCAAAAAAATACAAGGAGTCATCATGCATCTTCTAAACTCATGCAAGGTTTTGATATGATTTTTATCAAGAGAACAACATTTCAGTTTCAATGATGAAAAACATGTCAAGCCATCACGATCACGGATCATTCACGACGGCTTCTGTCTCGTGTATACCTATGTTTCGTTATAAAATATTACATTATTCCTGCGACTTCGTCTGCGTAAATGTCGGTTATGACGCATAGGAAGTCGCGGAATAAAAGTCCTTTCTTAGGGTTCTTTACCGTGCCTTTTAATAAAATCGGTTTAGTCGTATAAACGTAACAGATAGAGTTACTTTGGCATTTAAAATATTTAGAATGAATGTACTCAACTATGATTTTAATTAAAATAAATTTTCACAATAATAATTCATTCTATCTAATAACAACAGAATATTATTATAGTTGATTATGTTTCACAAGGACAATCGCTTTAGATTTCCTCATTAAATAGGTATGTACAAGTCCGATAATATTGTTATAGTAATTACACCAGTTTATAATAATAGTACTTATTATTATTATGTTATTTATAACAGAGCCGGATAAACGCGAAGAATCTAAGCAAAGTAAAATATTTCAGGTCAATTTCTTCATCTTGCACCACAGTAATAAACATGAATATTTTCTTACTCCTATTAGGTAGGTCAACTGGTTAATGTGCAAGCAAAAATAAGCATTAATGAATTGACCCTTTTCAAGATTCAATTAATTCTTTATATTGCGTCGTTAACAAGGGAAAAAAAGTAATTTTTCTCCATCATATTTTTTTTTTGCATCAAACAAAAAAACTTTTTATTTTCCAAATTTTTAATTTGGTTGCACCCTTAAACAAGTACAGTGTAACAATCTTTTTTTTTTAAACAAATTAAGTAGTGTGGGAAACTAGAAACCACTAGAAATTTCTCCTGTATCGTGAATGTCTGTGTTTACAAACATATTAACTTACATATACCTATACAAACAGCCAGTCACGGTACAACTATTAAAATTTGTAGGCCATACAAATATAAGTTCCGTGCGGACATCGAACCCGCGACACGTAGCAAAGCAGCAAATCACTTAGCCACTGCGCCAACCCAAATATACAATGCAGATCTCGAAAACATACATACATACAATAAACTCACGCCTTTTCCCCATGGGCAAAAATGGCATCAAAACAAAAGCGAACTCAAAGCATATTTACGATATTGTCATTGCTGACTTAGCAGTATATATGTGTCGTGATGGCTCAGTGGTTAAGGCGCCCGCCTCTCATGCATGAGGTTGTGACTTCAAATCCGGGCAAGTACCAATGTGAATTTTTCAATTCATATGTACTTTCTAAAGTTTATCTTGGACATCACTGGCATCGGTGAAGGAAAACATCGTGAGGAAACCTGGACTTACTGTTCCATTCAAACCATGTCAGAGACCCTTGTCAGAGACCCTTGAGGCGGTTTAGAAACTCTGACACTAGGGTGTGTGGGGTCGTAAGACCTTACTGCCCACACGACAAAGAAAGAAGAAGTATATAAGCGCTAATGACCGCAAACACGAACACAGTAATGAACCCCCCCTATGGGTTTCGGCTGAATATTTGGATAAAGTAAGACTCTTCGGCCAGATAGCAGTCGTATACAACCTTCACAGTAAGCAAATTCTTTGCACAATTGAAAATAAATTATCAATACATACAATAAAACTGTAGAAAAGTCGTTTTTGTACATCAAATAAAAATTTAAAAAAAATAGCCAGGGTGTTAAAGGACAACCAATAGAACCCATTTCCACCATTTTTAGAATTTTTGTCTGTTTGTCTGTTTGTCTGTTTATCTGTTTGTCTGTTTATATGTTCGGGCATCACGTAAAATGTACGAAAGCAATGTGAATAACTTTTATACACAACGATTGAGCGTAACTTGGAGTAACATTTAGTTTTTGTTTCATTGCAATCGGTTCAGTCTATCAAAAGATATTTGAATTTAAAGTTTTCTAGAAGTAAAATTAGGGTTATGTGCACTTGGTCTCACAACTTCACGTAACTTTTATACACAACAATATGTGCGTAAATGGAAGTAACATTAAGTTTTTTGTTTCATCGTAATCAGTTCACACCTTAAAAAAAAATGAAAATTAATAAAATTGCAATAATGCTTCCGAAGTAAAATATTAAAACAGCGCCATCTATCGAACTTAGACTGGACTTTAACTAGAGATCAACTGCGTGCAGTATTGAATAATAGATATTCGAATGATGGCGTGCTGCGTGTGACGTCATTTTCTGAATCGCGGCCTTGAAAGAATGACCTTCGCCCATGTCTGCCGACATCTTTGAGTTTTGTAGGCGTCTTTAAAGTTCTGTCTATATAAAGGTCTTGCTTGACTTGATAGTATCGTAAATTGTTCGTTAATTTTATCTTTCAAAAAGTTTTAGTAAGATTTGGTCGTCATTTTGAAGTGCGAAGTAAATAATAACTTGCAATTTGATTCAAGTAGTTTTATTTACTTCGTTTTATTACTCCGAAATTTTCAACCGACTTCAAAAAGGAGGAGGTTCTCAATTCGGCGCGTATGTTTTTTTTTGTATGTATGTTACCTGATTACTCAGCCAATTATGAATAGATTTGGATGATTCTTTTTTTGTTTGGAAGAGTATTCTTCCGAATAGGTCGCATAGAAATATTGTCATGATCTGATGATGAACTTCGGAGGTATGGAATGGAACTCCTCATAGGATCACAGCAGCAATATCGTAACAAGTGAAATTGCTTTGTTTATACGTGTAGTCGATGACTGACTGAAGAAAAAGGGGGAGGGGGTACGTCAACCCCCCTCCTACCACTTTCCAAAATTAAATATATCGTGTGAGGTATTGTTTGAAAGGGCTTTTTGTAAGGATTTCAAACGTTAATACACAAGCACTAAAAAGTGAGCGAGTGCGAGTGTGCGTGTTCTCTTCGGAAATTTATGTCCTCCCAAACTTTCTCAACGCACTCCGCTCAAAGTCACAAATCTGCAGCAAAACATAATCGTAGCTGAAATATTAACCGGTTGCGGCGCCGGTGATATAGTTTTTATACCAAGAATACCTATAATTCCTAACAACTTTCCTTTCTCTTTCAAACGAGTGCAATTCCCAGTTAGTCTCTGTTATGCCATGACGATTAATAAAGCTCAGGGCCAGACATTATCCGTTGCGGGAGTGGACCTAAGTATTGGATGCTTTTCCCATGGTCAACTCATACGTAGCTCTTTCACGCATAAACAACCCCAATAACCTTTTTGGGTACGCTCCAGATGGTTCCACAGCTAATGTTGCTTATAAAGAAGCACTAGCATTAATAAAAAAAAAATGATTTGTATCGGTATCCTCCAACAGCGCTTCGAATCAATCATCAATACATATAATAAAACTGTAGAAAAGTCGTTTTTGTACATCAAATAAAAATTTAAAAAAAATAGCCAGGGTGTTAAAGGACAACCAATAGAACCCATTTCCACCATTTTTAGAATTTTTGTCTGTTTGTCTGTTTGTCTGTTTATCTGTTTGTCTGTTTATATGTTCGGGCATCACGTAAAATGTACGAAAGCAATGTGAATAACTTTTATACACAACGATTGAGCGTAACTTGGAGTAACATTTAGTTTTTGTTTCATTGCAATCGGTTCAGTCTATCAAAAGATATTTGAATTTAAAGTTTTCTAGAAGTAAAATTAGGGTTATGTGCACTTGGTCTCACAACTTCACGTAACTTTTATACACAACAATATGTGCGTAAATGGAAGTAACATTAAGTTTTTTGTTTCATCGTAATCAGTTCACACCTTAAAAAAAAATGAAAATTAATAAAATTGCAATAATGCTTCCGAAGTAAAATATTAAAACAGCGCCATCTATCGAACTTAGACTGGACTTTAACTAGAGATCAACTGCGTGCAGTATTGAATAATAGATATTCGAATGATGGCGTGCTGCGTGTGACGTCATTTTCTGAATCGCGGCCTTGAAAGAATGACCTTCGCCCATGTCTGCCGACATCTTTGAGTTTTGTAGGCGTCTTTAAAGTTCTGTCTATATAAAGGTCTTGCTTGACTTGATAGTATCGTAAATTGTTCGTTAATTTTATCTTTCAAAAAGTTTTAGTAAGATTTGGTCGTCATTTTGAAGTGCGAAGTAAATAATAACTTGCAATTTGATTCAAGTAGTTTTATTTACTTCGTTTTATTACTCCGAAATTTTCAACCGACTTCAAAAAGGAGGAGGTTCTCAATTCGGCGCGTATGTTTTTTTTTGTATGTATGTTACCTGATTACTCAGCCAATTATGAATAGATTTGGATGATTCTTTTTTTGTTTGGAAGAGTATTCTTCCGAATAGGTCGCATAGAAATATTGTCATGATCTGATGATGAACTTCGGAGGTATGGAATGGAACTCCTCATAGGATCACAGCAGCAATATCGTAACAAGTGAAATTGCTTTGTTTATACGTGTAGTCGATGACTGACTGAAGAAAAAGGGGGAGGGGGTACGTCAACCCCCCTCCTACCACTTTCCAAAATTAAATATATCGTGTGAGGTATTGTTTGAAAGGGCTTTTTGTAAGGATTTCAAACGTTAATACACAAGCACTAAAAAGTGAGCGAGTGCGAGTGTGCGTGTTCTCTTCGGAAATTTATGTCCTCCCAAACTTTCTCAACGCACTCCGCTCAAAGTCACAAATCTGCAGCAAAACATAATCGTAGCTGAAATATTAACCGGTTGCGGCGCCGGTGATATAGTTTTTATACCAAGAATACCTATAATTCCTAACAACTTTCCTTTCTCTTTCAAACGAGTGCAATTCCCAGTTAGTCTCTGTTATGCCATGACGATTAATAAAGCTCAGGGCCAGACATTATCCGTTGCGGGAGTGGACCTAAGTATTGGATGCTTTTCCCATGGTCAACTCATACGTAGCTCTTTCACGCATAAACAACCCCAATAACCTTTTTGGGTACGCTCCAGATGGTTCCACAGCTAATGTTGCTTATAAAGAAGCACTAGCATTAATAAAAAAAAAATGATTTGTATCGGTATCCTCCAACAGCGCTTCGAACTAAAAAATACATTGTTAAGTTCCGACATCCACGCGAACGAAGTCGCGGGCACAGCTAGTATGTATATAAAAATCAATTGCTGTTTGTTAGTCTCGCTAAAACTCGAGAACGGCTGGGCCGATTTAGCTGATTTTGGTTTTGAAATGTTCGTGGAGGTCAAGGGAAGGTTTAAACGGTAAGAAAATATGGGGGTAGGGGTAGGGTTGGGTTAGGGCAGGATACCACGCGAACGAAGTCCCTAAAAATAGCCCTTTTAATATGAAGTCGGGAAGTCGGTCTCAAGGGTAGGGGTAGGGTAGGGTAGAGGTAGGGTAGGGGTAGGGTAGGGTAGAGGTAGGGTAGGGGTAGGGGTATTTGTAGGGGTAGGGGTAGGGGTATTTGTAGGGGTAGGGTACGGTAGGGTAGGGGTAGGTATTGGTAGGGGTAGTGTAGGGTTTGGGTAGGGTATCGGTAGTGTAGAGGTGGGGGGATACCACGCGAACGAAGTCCCTAAAAACAGCCCTTTTAATATGAAGTCGGGAAGTCTGTCTCAAGGGTAGGGGTAGGCTTAGGGGTAGGGGTATGGGTTGGGGTAGGGTACGGTAGAGGTAGGGGTAGGGTAGGGTTAGGGTAGGGTAAGGCAGGGTTAGGGTAGGGGTAGGGTAAGGCAGGGTTAGGTTAGGGGTATTGGTAGTGTAGGATACCACGCGAACGAAGTCGCGGCGGGTCAGCTAGTTTCTAATATAGATATTATATTCGAATTTTAAAAATTAATAGGCGATTGAGTTTTTTTTGGGCATTTGTTTGCCCCGCTCAGAATGTGAGCTACAAAATTTCCATTCAAGTATAAAAGTTGGAGGCTCACACGTCTCTACAATAAACCTGGTAATACGTGGTAAGGTAAACGCAGGTAATAACGACCCCCTTAAGGCAATTTTAAAATCAACCATTTTTTTTTAGTATACTGGTTCCTCTAAAGATTGATAGTTTAATTTTATATGCTAGTGTTATGTATAAAAAATGTATTTACTGAATCAAATACATTTAAATAAAGGATTATCCTGTTTAAAATAATTTACAAAATGACTTAGTCGATTGTTGCTATTACCGACCCATAAAAACGGCTGTGAAGCTATTAACGATTTTTATGCAGCTATTCCCGATCGTGTATGAGAGAAGGCCTTTTTCCAACAATGGAATGTATAAGCTAGTGATGATCTCTTTACCCTACCTCTACCCTACCTCTGCCCAACCTCTGCCCTACCTCTACCCTACCTCTGCCCAACCTCTGCCCTACCTCTACCCTACCTCTGCCCTACCTCTGCCCTACCTCTGCCCTACCTCTACCCTACCTCTGCCCTACTTCTGCCCTACCTCTGCCCTACCTCTGCCCTACCTCTGCCCTACCTCTGCCCTACCTCTGCCACTACCTCTGCCCTACCTCTGCCCTACCTCTGCCCTACCTCTGCAATACCTCTGCCCTACCTCTGCCCTGCCTCTGCCCTACTTCTGCCCTACCTCTGCCCTACCTCTACCCTACCTCTGCCCTACTTCTGCCCTACCTCTGCCCTACCTCTGCCCTACCTCTGCCGCTACCTCTGCCCTACCTTTGCCCTACCTCTGCCCTACCTCTGCAATACCTCTGCCCTACCTCTGCCCTACCTCTGCCCTGACTCTGCCCTACTTCTGCCCTACCTCTGCCCTACCTCTGCCAGACTTACCTCTGCCCTACCTCTGCCTTACCTCTGCCCTACCTCTGCCCTACCTCTGCCCTACCTCTGCCCTACCTCTGCCCTACCTCTGCCCTACCTCTGCCCTACCTCTGCCCTACCTCTGCCCCACCTCTGCCCTACCTCCACGAACATTTCAAAACCAAAATCAGCTAAATCATAAAAGTAAGGTGAGAAACTAAATAATTTATATACGATCAGTAATAGCTTCTTATAGTTGCTATTGCCGACCCTCATGGGTCGGTAATAAAATATGTAAGTATAAACATAAATTGTATTACCGACTCATAAAAAAATGGTTATTTTAATTTAATTGACCTTCGAACTATAAAATAGATTATAATTGATTAATGTCACAAAAATATGAACAAATGCACACTGTTTAAACACAAAAACAATGATTTATTACTGATACTATTCAATATCGATCCTCGAAAAATATCATAACTTTGGTTAAATTGACAACGCTAAAAGGTAAAAACTAGACAAAAAAGTTTAGTCGCTAATAGATTTTTATAAAGACTGATAGCTTAGATTTAAACTGGTGCATAAAAATACTTGTGTTAGTGTGATATAATAACATAAAAGAAAAATAAAACGAAAAGTTACTTTGCTGCCATTGCCGACTTATGGGTCGTTGATAGCTGCCACGACTAAAACTGATGAAGCTAACACCGTCCCATTTTAATTTAAAGTTTTATCGTTTCAAATTACTTTTTATTAATAAAATGTCGTAAGAAATCAAGAGTTGACACTTAAATGAATACATTTAGTAATATAAGATAAAGTATAGACGTCATTTGTTTGTATAAATGTCTTAAATAGAAAAGTCACGTACTTACTTGAAGGAACAAGGGAACAGTACTACACGCCCTGCGTCCACGGTGCCCCGCAGTAATTAGCGTATTTTATCTGTTTTTTGCACAGCTACTCACAAAAACGTAAAAGTATACGATGCTCAAGGAATAAACGCGTGTGTAACTTTGCCTACTATAGCTAAAATAGTTCTGAAAACGTAAAGATTTCGAATTACATAAATAGGTCGGTAATACCTGCAGATTTTCGATGGGTCGTTGATAGCTGCGTTTACCTTAATACCTCGGTCATATAGTGACCACATTACCTCATTCGGTATTGGTAGGCGTGAAGATTATGATGTATGACTAACGTGGCCATTTCTTTTTTATTCAAAACGGGACACTTTGAAATGTATGGCGACATTGGCGACAGTAAAGTTGCAATTTTCAAGACAACAAAACTCATATTATAAGTTGAGACCATTTATGAAAATTGAGTAGCTAAAGCAATCAAATTATTTAAAATATATTTTATTGCTCCGAAAATATTCTTTGTGAGAGATGTGAAGTTTTTATTAGTGTTGACCGTTAACAAAAAACGGGACAATTCTGCGTCCCGAAGTAGCTACCTATCACTCGGAGACAACGGGTCAGTACTCTGTGAACGGGCCGCAGTCACGAATAAGGGACTACTCACACTAATTATTCAGCTCTATTCAGCTTTTGTCCATAGAAAACAACGATTTTGTATCGCATGCGTTCAGACGCGGAAAGCTGAACGAACGCACACGCGTCTCATACGAAATCGGCGTTTTCTATGGACGAAAGCTGAATAGAGCTAAATAAGTGTGAGTAGTCCCTAAAGGGACCGTCCCATTCAACACGGGACGTGTGGTCACAGTACGTATGGCATAAGTTAACGCCATCTATAAAGTGTATATGAAACAATTCTGCCCCTTTGCTACACTGCACCAATCTTAGTTCCAAGTATTACAGCTAGATGGCGCTGTTTATCAATGAATGAAAAGGTTCCTTGTAAAGTGGTCATAGGTCAGTGACTCTTAAAACAGAGATAAGTATCATAGGTACATGAAAACTTAAAAAGGTACATTGACCCGGTTTGTTCTTTTTGTATTCTCAATCCTCCAGACTAGACTATACATAGATTTTAGTAGGATCGGTCAGTTACCGAAAAGTGAGGCAGGAGCCTATAGTTAAGGCGGAAACAGACTTATGACACGCTACGCCATCCCACGCGTGCTTTGGCCAAAAGACATCGAGTAGTTTCATTAGATGAAATGTGGCCAATGAGTACGCTTCACTGACGTGCCGTGGCGTTGCGCTGTGGCTTACTAAAATCTATAAAACTTATTTTTTTTAAAGGCTTTTTCCTTTCCGTATCGCTTGAATGCTAGTGTTATCACGGTTTCATTGAGAGGAACCTTTTTTTTTTCAAAAAGTTAAGTAGCCTATTACTCCATAAACTAGCTATAATTGCCAGCGAACAGAGAGAGCGACAGAGAGACGGACAAAAAAATGTTAATTTGACATTATACCATAACATCACACCTGTAATCTCCGAAGGGTTAGGCAGAGGTGTGCCCATTACTATACCCACATTTCGCATATATGTATAGGTACACCGTGAATTTTAATCCGTTGCAAATCTTTCAGGGGGTGAATGTACTCATGAATATGAACAACTTTTATTAAGGGACATACTTAGTACGAAATGTGAAAAAAAACAGCTGATCCATACAATTTGATCGTAATGTAATGTAGTAAGTACCTACATTATTGTATGGATCAGCTGTTTTTTTTTTACATTTCGTACTATGTCCCTTAATAAAAGTTGTTCATATTCATGAGTACATTCACCCCCTGAAAGATTTGCAACGAATTAAAATTCAGGTTGTATGTACCTATGTGTAAACTTATATTAGAACTGCCTCTTTGAATTAGTGGTCGAAAAGCGCGACTGCTGAGCATGAAGTCATGGGTTCGATTCCCAGGTCGGGCCGTGTAATTGAGTTTTATCATCAGGAATTTCTCTTTGTGCCCGGTTGATGGCAATAGGCTACACCTCTGTCAACTCTTCGAGAATTACAGGCGTGATTTTATGTATACAAAATGATAGAAGTATTTTGCAGTTCCCAAGGTAAGACCTAATAACGGATGTACGATACGATTAGAGTCTTGTACCTACCTACCTATGACGTCTATAACTTTACAGTAAAAAATAATACCGTTATTATTTACCGAACAACACCGCGTTTTTATGTGGCCTCTAGATATCAAAGTAGGTACCATAGGATAATTCAAGCAATCAACTGCCAATGCAAATACCCAAGTTTTTTTGACAATGATTGTAGGTACATTCCTTAACATTTTTTTTGCAGTCTTTTTTGTTATAAGTGTGTTAAATGAAAAAAGGTTTGATCATTACAATCTATTTGTTCATACTTTTAATACCTATGTCTAGGAAATTAATTTGATACGTGCTATTTTTACTATCAAACATTTTTCTCGACGGGTTGCTATAAGGATATCGAATCACACTACCGGGCTTCCACTGTCAGGCGACTCAGGCTTAGAAAATGCTTGGCCAGTATACTGATTATTTCTTTTAATTTCTCGTGGTCTATGAGTGCCTAGGTCCCAATCTGTAAGCTAGATCTCACAATCACAGATCTAGTCGTTAGGGTATTTTAAATCACTTCGTCCGCTCTGGGCGTGTGCAATGTGCATCCGCGTTTCTTCTAATGCCCTTTGCGTTCTAGGGCAGGTGGCTCTTTCCGTCTTTCGAACAAATTCCGTAACCCTGGACTGAATTCTAGATACAAGAAAATTTTAGCAGTTCGATCGGTAAGTTGGGTTTTTCTTTACCATAAATAAGGGTAAATTACTTAGTTGACTTACGCAGAAATGCTGAAAAGCTTGTAGGTGCAATGTTAAGAGCAAGAGAAGCGTATTCAAAAATATTTACACCCCGTATCTACTTAGTACACTTACATTTTCTTTTGATTAATCTAGTACTTTTACTTCAAGAAGCGTATTTTTTTTTCTTTAAAAGTTTTGACGAAACCCCCCAGAAAGTTTTTGTTTATTACTTACCATAGCAACAATTAGATGTTCATTTTCAACAACAAAAAGACTTTAAAACTTAAGTTGAGTATACAAAATACCTTCTGAATTAAAAGAAAAATAATTATGTTATCTGTATTCATTATTTAAATGTAAATAGTTTCCTAATTATTCTACATGGAGCTGTAAGTTCAAGGAACCCTGAGTGTGAATAAAATACAAAAATATATTGACACAGCCTTTAATATTATAACACAACATTTGTATAATGGAAAAAAAAAAACTCATACTTTACAAGATTAATAAATGAATAAATAATCTTCCATGTTCATTTTATATTAATTAACACAATAAAATTCGTCTCTGCGTAGTCCGTAGTTCCGTACATACATTCACTGAATGAATGTACGGGGACTACGCAAAGACGAATTTCGTACTAGTAAGCACAAAAATAACAGTTGCTTATTTAAATATATATTGGTAAGTACATTACACATAGGACATTAAGTATGAAACATAGGATATTTAGTATGGACATTATGATGAAATCGTGCGTATAGTCAACAAAAATAAATATCTAAGTAAGTAGGTCAGGTACCTCTCCAGATGGCAAAGTTTGATTTCATTGATTCTTAGTGCAAAGATATAGTAAATTTTTTTTGGCCGATACTGACAAACCCTTTTTGTTTTTTGCTGACTACAAAACTGAAGCTATGGTTAGCTACTTATATGCTCATGAAACTACAGATAATATAAACTAATATTATGCTTACAATGGTATCTTCTAAATATTAATTAAGTACTTTGAACATCTTGTTTTAAATAACAATATTTAAATAACGAAATTATGCTAATAAATGCCTACCTCTGAAACTGTAGGTTCTATAAAATAAATAGGTAACACCAAACTATACTTTTTAACCCTGATTTACCCTGGGCTTTCAGTAATATAATAATATTAACATAAAACACAAAAAATATACATGTAATAATGTACAGTCACGAGCAAAAACAAGTATACACTTAGCAACATTACGAAGCTATTTTCTTCGAAAATATTGATTGAAATGTCATGTTTTTAGGAGTATAGTATTTTGAATTCAATACTACTATGAAATAGGTCTTATATCAAAGTTACAACTATTATTTCACAAGAAAATCGCTTTTGAATTTCCTAAGTGTTTACTTGTTTTTGCTCGTGACTGTACGACTGAAAATGAATACATTTTAAAAAGCCTTTGTTAAAGTTGGTTTTGATCGGCTTTTGGTCTTATTCCGTAACACATTGACAATCACTATTTCATTATTTTCATAGTTGAACAGACTTATGCTGATGACGTCACTCGTCCCTCAAAGCAACTGTCAAAATAAAAGCAATTCCAAATGGGTCGCGCAATTAGGCTTTTTTTATGAAAATAATGGTATTTTATTAAAAACTTCCCTTTCCTTGGTGCCTACCGATCATTTTAATATTACTTTGCAATTTCTGTTGTTGGATATTCATCTCTCGGCGCTGAGCCGAATGTTGAAAATCCAACAGTGCGCAAAGCAAAGTAATATTAAAATATCGGTAGGCCCGCTGTCTTGCAAACTAACAATGGAAGAAATATATCCTTCCTAATCTGAGGTTAGATTCTTCTATCCTACGCTTCTGACTCTCCGTTGGAACTAATTAATATGACCTGAGTACCTAGTGCGAGTTTCGCGTTAGAGTAAACTGAAATAGAGCCGTCTAGCGATAACAATGGGAAACACAATCTATACAAATTGGCTTCGTGAAACGTGATCGGATAGGTTAAAAACTCGTACTAGGTACTCTGAAGCGGCTTCACGTGCTCTCTAAGGCACAGAGGGACTTAGAAATCTAAGTCCGTGGTCAAACGTGTGACTCACCGACACTGACATTACTGTCTAAAAGATTTTAACTGGAGGCACACGCAAATACATATGTAAATGTAATAGGTATTTAATCATTTATGATAACATGTTTGTCTATCTTTGTCGCCGTATAATGGTTGATTATCTCCTATTTTCCTCTTTCAGTTAAATATTCTAAATTTTATTGTATTGTGATATACATATAATTAGTATACAAAAACACTTTATGTAATAACTAACTTGAAGTATTAATTTGTACAAAGTTTTCTTTTTCTGTTGGAAGACCAAACGAAATGTTTATCTCCATGACATTATATGTCTTTACGGGCCTGGGGCACCATTTTTAATTAATTATTGCTAAATTTAATTTAAAATCATAAGTTCACAACCTTCAATTATTATAATGTAAATTAATTAATATTTTTATTGCTGACAGGAAAATTAGGAAATTGTTTATAACACCCACGCCTAGTCATGCGGCCTTAGAAGGAGTAGCTGTGGTTGCCTCCACATCGTTACTGTCTTCGGCAGTCAGAACACTTCCAAATTTGTGTAAAAACTCCAATACAACGCCGTTGCTCCACCCAAAACCGAACTGTACGTCGTATTCGCCACCACCGCCGTACTTGCCAGGGTTCTCTGCATCGTATTTCTCAAACATCTGCTTGTACTCCTCGAAGCCCGAGCGCGCGGACCTTATATATAATTGTGCAACTTCTAATGCCAGTGTTTTCGCGTCTTCTGTTCCTATATTATAAATGCCATTTACAACAATGCTCACTTCTGGAGGCCATACGTTGGGGAAGTCCCACTGCTCTCCGCTTCTAATGAGTGATGTGGGCACACTACCAGGGAAATCGAGACCTCCGGATTGTTTGAGACTGCACACAATCCTGGGCCCGTTGACCGTCAGGAAAGCCGAGTTAACGGCATTCATCCACAGCGGCGCCACATTAGACGAGTAGAAGTATCTACGATGTAAATTATCTCGTACGTTATAATCATACCACATGGCATCTTCTTCGTGCCACAGCACCGCTTCGATGCTGTCCCTCAAATCCTTGGCTAGTATTCCGTACTCGTAAGCTTTTTTTATATTTAATAATAAAGCATTGAAAACAGCAATTTGCTGGAAAGCACCAGCGAGAATAGCATTTAAATCAGCAGGAAGGATGTGCCTGGTGTGGATGTCAGTTAAGGTACCGTTGTTGCCCCCGTCAGACGTAACGAACCACCGCGTGGAGAAGTCCCACCCACTCTCAGCTCCGCTTTTAATGTCGATGTAGAAATCATTGCGTTCTTGTTCAGTGCCGAAGCTGAGTCCGTTATTGTAGTCTTCATAATACGACTCGGGTCGCGGACCTGCACTAGGAGAATAATACCTAAAAAGCATGTAGGTTTTGCCATCTCTTTCAACATTAATGGATCTATCATTCAGCCAAAAGTCCATTTCTTTTTCTAAATATTGTATGTTATCTCTGACAAATTCGATATCATTGGTATATTGGTAGTAAATAGCAACCATTGCAGTTAACAATGGCGGTTGACTGCGTTGCTCATAGTACCATCTGCTTCCGTTAGGAATGTGACCGAATTTATTCAAAAGTTCTATAAGATTTTCAATCATTCCTTTGGCGGTTTCATGCATTCCACTAATTAGCAAGCCTTCGATGATCCAGAAAGAGTCCCAATAATAAATCTCCTTGAATCGTCCTCCGGGTATAATGAATCCATGAGTAACAGGAACTAAACTGAATTGTTCAGGTTTTTCAAAAACTTCGGCTTTAACTTTTCGTGCAAGAAGAGGCCAGACGTCGTTGATGTCTTTTCCAAACTTTTTTAAATCTTCATCTTTTATAGTGTTAAGGAATGAAGGGCTGTCACTGTGGTCTGACGGCACCCAGTCCTCGAGCTCGCCTTCGCTGGAGAAGTTCTCGTTGACAAACTGTTCGATCTGTGGTGCAGACGGACTTCGGTCGGTATCGCTGAGCAGCTTCTGGAACTCACTTAGTGTTTTATTTTGGTCGTACTTCATCTGAAGGTCGACGAAGGTCTTGGAGTCTTCGAAGATCCTGGCGATCTGAACGTAATGAAGGAGTTCGCTGTCGCAGTAGACAGGCCTCTCGCAGGTAGGAGGCAGGTCTGCTGCGATGGCCAGACCGGCCGCCAACAAGATCAGGAATTCCCGCATCTAAAACAATTAACTTTATTACTACACAAAAAATGGAAGGTAAAGCAAGGTAAGATTTTCTTGTAAACAATGTATTTTTTTTGCAAATAAACATAAATAATGATAAATTCAACACCGAAATACCTAGTAGTAAGCAGGTAATAATCAAAAAGTTGGTAGATTCGTTTTTATAATCGTTCAAATTTTCAGGGCTCTGTAAACGAAACCCTTATTTATTTATTTAAAAACTTTATGCACAAGTAAACAAAATTCACTGTACAAAGGCGGACTTAATGCCTTATTCCATCCTGAACGTCTGTATCTTTTGAAGTATAAAATAACAGCAAGAATTTTATTACAGATTACGTACCTATGTTACTATGGCCACTATCCTGACAACTAGCAACGTTAACTGTAAAAGTTTTACCGGTACGAATTCCTAAGTGCGAAAGTCGAACTCGCACTTGGTCAGATTTTTAATCTATCCGGTGTTATTTTGAGAATAATTCTTTTATAACTGCGACAAGGCTTTACTAGATTCGTATATAAATAGTCGAGCACAGTTCTACTCACACCGTGACGAGTTGACGACCACCTACGTCATTTACCGAAAATTATCTAAACGATTAATTCTGTTAATGACGACAAATAATAACAACGATTACACCGTTTAGCTTTTTGCACATCTTTGAACATTATTGTGCTAGAGTAATGTAATAAAAATTGCTCCATAATTTTTTTGCATGGTGCTTGCAAAAACATACACTGTTTTTTTTTAAACTTTAGGTACTTGTTATGCTGTCCATTCAGAAGATTGCTCCATCAGGTAGACAATAGAAATGCTAAAAATAACTAAAAATTATTTTTAAACTAAAGTTAGGTATGCTTAACTACTTAATAACCAACTTAAACGTACCACAGTAAATTCATCTTTTATATTATAATATGTATAAAGAAAAGATTTGAATTTTTGTTTGTAATGTCAAAAACTATCTAACTAACCGATTTTAAAAATTCACCTGTGGAGCTACATTAACAGCGAGTAACATTAAAAATTAATTATTAATTAATTAATTTATTTGTTAATTAATTTAATTAATTAAGTAATTAATTAATTATTTTATTCATTTTCAAAATTATTAGTGATCCGTTAGAAAATTAAACGCGGACGAAGTCGCGGGCATAGGCGAGTTATTATATAATTCCCTAACGATGCTGAGCATTTACGGTCACGCTATTTGACGTCCTTCCATTTGTTTTAAGTCAAATAGAAATACTCCAATTTTAGTCAGTCACGTGCTTTATTCCATACTAGCTTTTGCCCGCGACTTCGTCCGCGTATATATGTCGGTTATCGCGGACGCAGACGAAGTCGAAGTCGAATAAAAAGTAGCCTATGTCCTTTGTTGGGGTTCACACTTACCCTGTACCAAATTTCACACAAATCGGTTCAGTAGTTTAGGCGTGAAGAAAAGACAGACAGACAGACAGAAAGACAGACAGACAGAGTTACTTTCGCATTTATAATATTATATTCCATATGGCATACATAACATCTCATCACGCCTGTTATCTTCGAAGGGTTAGGCAGAGGTGTAGTGACAGACGGACTGATAGACAGACGGACGGACAGCGGAGTTTTAGGCGCTTTGCACACTGAGCAACTTAAGTTGAGGCAACTATCAACACTTTAAAAATTTCCTGTAAAAGTTGATAAGTAGTTGCTATAACGTTTACGGTTGCCGCAACTTTATGGCAATCTGTGAGCAACTTTCATAGCCGAGTTGCTCAATCTACGCAGCGATCAGCGTTAACGGTACAGACCTACAATATTTAACAGTTGCTAGTTGCGGCAACTAGGAACTAATCGATTGCAGCAACTGAAAACTGTTGACGATCGCCGGAACTCGAAACACGAGTTGCTATGTGTGCACAGTCCAATTGAAATATATGTAAACAGCTAGTTGTCAGGTGCCAGTTGCTGCAATAGTTGCTCTATGTGCAAAGCGCCTTAGTAATAAGGTGGGGCTTTTACCCTTTGGGTACGAAACCCTAAAAAGGAAAATAGTAGGTAGTCAGGAGAGTGCTGCATAGACGAGGTCAAGTAGCAGTTCCGTGTAATACACCATGTATTTTTCTTTTATTCCACAACGACGTATGACACGTTCCTTACAACTAAATAATGTAAACATATCGTAAAAGAATAGTTGAAACAGTCATGTCAAATCAAGCGTAACATAACGTAACGCCCGGCCTCCGAGGCTTTGCCTGACACCGATTAGAATGAAACAGTTAAAACCAATTTGAGTACAGACCTATCAATCTAGCTCTGTTAGGTCAACTTACACCAAAAAAAAATAACTTACAGTTAGTTGCTAACACAAGGTTTAATTACAAAATGTATGACGTTTTTTAATCGCCAATCCGCCTTGTGCAAGCTTGGTGATCAAAGCTCGTGCCTTCTCTGTATGAGAAGAGATTTTTTTGCCCTGTGTTAGGAACAATAATAGGCTGGTAAATCTGTTATATTTTTGTTTTAAACTTGAGTTAAGTTTTTGGTGCTAGTTAGCGTTAACGTTCAAATCTAGATTATATTCAAATCAAGTTTTGAATGTAATTTGCCTTGTGACTGCTATGAGTAATCAGAGTTTGCCAAGTTCGGATGAATTGATGGTCAAACTTAGTTCAACTGCAAATACAGGTTCATTGCAAATACGATGCAAAGGTTAGCGCTAAAGTCAAGGCAAGGCTAACGCAAAACTTTCTGGGGACTGGTAATTGGTACCTAACAAAATATCACATGGAAAGATGAACCTAATATCGGCTGTTTTCACCTCTTCAGGTCCATTCTTCAACCATTTCCATTCCTTATTTTTTTAACAAGCATACGATTCCATACACACCTACTTACATACTATTGTTTAATCTACCAAAAGAACACAAAATAACAGATACTTATCTAATCTTAGTTAGCGCAGTTCGCTCAAAATTCTCCTAATTTTGGAGGAAATTAATAATCATAATCCATTGCTTCCTAAGTTTGAAAAGGTCGTGTACGACAACGTAGAAAACGCAATGAATATTGTTGAATTGACAAAATGTAAGGGTACGAGTGTAAGTTAGACTCCAGGTCACAGAAGTGTTGTTTCCTAAATGAATCATCGAGAACTCAGATGGAAGAAGAACGCACGAAACACAAAGGGTGCAGAAGGAGACGAGATATGCTGATGTAGCAACCGTACCTAAAAAAAAAACATCAGCAACTATCGACCCGCCCCGATTATACACAGATGCAATATAGATACATAAATCACTCTATCTATTGATGAAACCCGCATTAACATCCGTTGCGTAGTTTGAAAGATCTAGGCATACAGACGACGGGAAGCGACTTTGTTTTATACAATTTAGATATCCTATTCTGTTATAATATCCCTTGGTGAATAATTAATGTGAAGTGAATTTGAGATGAGCTATCTAACCAATACCAGAGACTGATAGCTCACCTCAGGCTCGCTTCACCAAAGGTTCTTACAGAATAGTCCGGCAGAAGAATAAGACAGTTGACATAAGAAAATAGAAAGTACTTCGAGTGAAGGTACGAATTAGTTAAGTAAATGTAACATCGTATTACCTATTGTTAACAAAGTTGACTCACTCTAATCATTAGAAGTGTCACTTTTGTAGTCTAAAACATTGTACCTAGCTAATTGTTGGTCTTCCCCAGTAAATTAGTGATATCGATTAGTTAATATATTCATTACCGAACATGAAAAATGTGTCACTAGACCAACTGGGCTTTTAGAACAAGTTCTCATCAGGCAGGCAGGAAGTAATCCCCGAAGGGTTAGGCATATACCCATTAGTACACCCACATTTTGCATGTTACGTTTAAGTCCCATGTAATAGGGGGCGAGCTTATTGCCATCAACCGGGCACAAATCCAGACTCCGAGGCTGCTACTGAGAAATTCCTGATGGAAAAACCCAATAACACTTATTTGCCTGACCTGGGAATCGGACCCAAGACCTCAAGCAGTCAAAACATACAAATAAAATTAAAATAAAATATGTAAGTAGTTGGAGCGATCTTCATTCAACAGCAGACTACATACAGGTAATCTACAGGATGGGATACAGCCTCATACAGAGGCGGATTACCCTTAAGGCAAACTAGGCACGTGCCTAGTTTGCCTTAAGTGCCTGCGAGGGTACAAAGGGGCGCGCGGGCGGAATTGCAAAAAAATTAAAAAATATATAAAATATAGCATATAAGTTAGTTATTTTCAATACAGGGGCGCGAGTTATTTTCAATATAGGGGCGCCGCACACTGGGGCAAGATTACTTAAATCGATACATTAAATAAAAATATTTGTTTTTGCCTTACCATGTTTCTGTTTATGCTGTGGCATAGTCTAGTACTTGTGGAACAATAGCGCAGGTAAACGGACGCGATCCACTCAACCCGCGCTCCCTACCACGCCCCTCAGTCCAAGCCGAAAACTCGTGGACCATACAAGTGAATTCGTGCGTTTGCGCAATAACGAAGTGTACTTAGATTTTTTAAATGCTTGTGATAAAAACCCCAGAAGCTATTATGGAAGCGTCAAGTTCAGGTATACATCTTATTATTTCACACTATATTTATATTTTAATATTTGTTTTGATGGGTAAAATTGTGAGTCAAAGTTTGCACAAAAAAAAGGAAGTCAGAATTAAAAACTAATAAATCAATTAGATAATTAGTTATGTTCCGCAACTAATCGGGCTTACGTTTAATTTTTTTCAGTACCAGTAGCTATTAGAGTTTAAGATTATGTCTTATTTTTTTGCACATGTTTGCCCGATTTGAAATAAATAATATTAGTAGTGAGTTAAGTCGCTAGTTTAAGAATACCTCCTTTTTTTTATTAAATTCTATTGTTACTTTTTTACACAGGTACAAACTCCAATACCTTGTTTGTGATAAGATCACAAGACGAGAGTTGCTTATGATAATGAAGAACACTGGACATTATAAACTTCAAGACCAGATATATTCACTTCAGAAGGAAATTGAAAAAAATAACAAAATGTGACGGTTTTGACTGTAACGATGATAGTGACTATAGCGCTGATAGTAATTAGTTTTGTTATAACCTATATCTTTGTTGTTGCCTAGGGTAGTAATAATATTTAACTTCCAACACTTTAAAATATGATTTTGTTTGTACATATAATATATATATATATAAGCTTATACAAACAATTTTCTTTTTTATTTCACCAACCCTATCATGTCACTATCGAAATATCTACTCCAAATCATTATTCTGAATTAACGACACATTTTAATAATCCTGCCCCACTGTGCGCCGATGAGAAACTTGCCTATGGCGCTCTCAACGTTTAATCCGCCGCTGGCCTCATAAGATGAGGCAGATAAGAGAGGCTAGTAAAACAGGTTATCTACAGTAGCTTGTTGTAATCTCGCATCGATAAACAGCTATCGTCTAAATATTACATCTTAAACCTTCGATTTTCTCACTTCGTAGGACAATGAAAAGGAAAAATCTTTAGTTAAATTACAACCGACACAGTCCTGTTTTACAACCAAACGAAGCCGTCAGATTACGTGATCAATTGAATCATAATATCGGAGACAGTGTCTCACAATGAAATCATGAGATACTTTTACTTATTGACCACTAGCTCTAGGCCGCGACTTCGTTCGAGTAAAGTTTTTACAGGTCTTTTTTTTCTGCGCAAATCCCTAATAGAAGTAAGTAATAGTTAGCTTATGTTACACCATATAAAATTTGCTAACTGCCAATGCAAGTCCTATCAAAACCGGTCCAGCTGTTTCAGAGATTAGCCGAAACAATCCCTAATTATTTTTCTAAAATAAAGGTGGCCTTAAGGAATAATCCTTAACATCAGCTAACTGCCAGTGAAAGTCATGTCAAAGTCGGTCCAGGTGTTTTAGAAATTAGCCGGAACAACCAGACGAACAGACAGATAGACAAAAAATATTAAAGTTGGACTTTTCGTGTAAATACCGTGTTAATAATTATTCATATTATTTTTTTTAAAGCTATTATTTTGACATAACAAATTTATTTTAAAGATGTATCGACAAGCATAGTCAGTGACATTAACATGCATTAGACAAATTACGCAAGATTGAGTCAAGTCGGACGAGTTACGTACGCTCCTATTGGTTAGCGAGACGCAAGGAAAATGTAACGTTAAACGAGCCTAGACTCATATGTAACATACATGTGGGCTTTGCCCAAACCATTCGTACCGGAATCTATAATACTTGGTGGCAGTAATAGGATCGTAGTTGTTATTAAGTTTAGTCATGACACAACCCTCCGATTTCCCCAGATGGAGAGCATTCTATACCTACCAATTTATTTTCCTCACGAGAAAAAAAAAACACAGGGAGCACGCAACATGGTGCGCCCCTTCGTAAATTATCTTTATACAATACACTAAATATTTTTTTTTCTTTTCATAAACTCATGAAATAATTTAACAGCATGTAAAGATGTAAGTATTTTGATTTTTAATAATTTTAATAGTTGGCGATTTTTGCGCCGCCCTTTGATAGGCGCCCGAGGCTTGAGCCCTACTGGCACCGCCCTAGATACGGCTCTGCATAGAGCTACTTTTAAAATAAAACTTACGTAATTTTGTACCTTACGTCGTATATTGTACGTTATGTGCGTATCAAATACAGTTACATTCAAATAGAAAACTAGTGCACATCAGAATGAGATTACAAAAATTAGTGTTATCAGCGGAAATAATTAGGTCACGTGTTCCTAATATTATTTTTATATTTGTCACACACTATATTAGTATTTGCAGTGTATCTAACATTATTTACGTTATAAAAATATAAAAAATAATTGTAGTGTGTGTGTGTGTGCCATTTGACTTCGGCCCCTCGTACGCCTTCCAAAGGCCCGGGACCCCGGGGCCCCTAGATAAGTGTTGCCTCACTAGTAGTGAGGCAACACTTCTCTGCCTCACTAGTAGTGAGGCAGAGAAGAGGTTTTTGCGCTGTAGTGAGTCACTACAGCGCAAAAACCTCTTCTCTTACACAAGCATTGATTACCTACCAGGCTTGCTCAAGGTGGATTGGCGATTTTAGACATACTTATATCAATAGTCCAGGTTTCCTATTTTCAAAATGTTTTCTGTCAACGATGTCAGTGATGTCCAAGATAAACTTAGAAAGTAGGTAATTTTACGGGTCCTGGTTGGTTCCTGACGATGTCAGTGATGATAAACTTAGAAAGTAGGTAATTGTACATATGAATAGAAAAAGTTACATTGGTATCGAACCCACAACTTCATGCATAAGAGGCGGGCGACTTAACTAATACACTACTTAAATAATTTGCTACTACATTTAATGGCGAAATTTTAGTTCCCAAAAAGTAAAGAAATAATGTGGAATCGTGAAAGATAAAGGAATTTTATGCCAAAACATAGTCACTATATTTTATAGGTATGCCTTACGGAAGCGAAAAAGTTAATTTTAAACCTCAAAAATTACAAAAAATGAACACTATATAAAGCATCTACGTGAACGTTTCTTGAAACATGCATGATAGATAATCTTGATTTGCTAGATATGGTACGACATTTAGCACTACGTGCTGTTAGTACTTAAAAACAGGTTTTGATCGCAAATCTATCTCTAAAATTAGATTTTAGCACAAAAAGAACTTTCGATCGTGTTCTAAACTAGTTGATTCTACGAATGACTTGTTTTTAGTATTTGATTTTTTTTGCACAGTTTATAGGTAGCCGGAAAATTATCGAGTTCGCTGCACTAGACTAAAAATCAATTTGAAGGGGATCGCTAAATAAAGTGATATTTCAAAGTGCGTATAATTGGCACTATCGGCCGCGTTGTTATCAGAAGCAAATTATTTAATGAAGGTGATAAAAATGAATGCGTTTATTGAGTACTTAATTTCTGCATACAGAGGCGGACAGTGAAATTATGGGGCCCTGGACTAATATTACTTGAGGGGCCTAACTAATTAATTAAATTAAGAGCCATTTTGTCGAAAAAATTGCTAAGTATATGGTATCTATAGGAAACAAATTAGGGCAATAATAAGTAGTCCATTATGATACAATTGAACTAAGTTTTTCATTACAGTCGAGAGTGTAGAGATAAAGTACACTCACATAATTTTTACAATTTTAGTTTGTTCTATTCATCTATGTGGGCAGGGGGTCCATTATATTCACGGGTCACTGGGCTGCAGCGGAAAAAGCCATATATAAATCCGTACCTGTCTGCGAAGCTTAATTACCAAGTTTTGCAATAATTAACAAATAGCCAATCAATGTGAAAGGATTATTTTGGCGGAAACGAATGTGACCCACTTGCAAAAGCGCTTGCTCACGGTCGTAACGGAGGTCATCACCGTCAGTCAGTCAAGAGACAATGTCACTTAGACTTACATTTAATTTGGTCTAATAAACCTCAATATCAATTTCATCCAAATGTTTTTGATGCTTTTGTACCATCGTCGGTAATTAAGGTAATGGCAGCTTTAGGTAAGTACAAAATTAATTGCGTTAAAGTTATCGTGAACTTAAATTTTAAAAAGCGTTAAGTCCCTATGTGGAATTGGATCAAAAAGCATTTTAGCAAAAGAAAAGTCAATCGCGTGATTATTCGCGTGATGTATATAAAAGTCGGTCAATCAGCCTAGCCTTTTCCCGACTATGTTGGGATCGGCTTCCAGTCTAACGGAATGCAGCTGAATACCAGCATTTTACATGGAGCGTTATCCTATCCGACCTCCAGAACCCAGTAACTAGGTAAGACAGGCTGTTAGAGTTTCGGGCTTCTGACGACCCACACAACTGCAAAGATCCACGAATGACAGCCGGTGAGCCGGGACCACGGGTTTTGACAAAAGAAAAGTGTTATGATGCGCCACCTGGATATTTAAGAATACAAAAAGAAGGATTTCCGTTTCACGAAGATTCTTATTTGTTTTTCCACACCATCGTATTCCTAATCTGTGCCATCATTAGTAAATGTAGTTAAAGGTTACTCGTAGTTACCAACCAGCCTCTTTTTATCGCTCTCATTCAATATTTCCCCATTGACGAGTGTCCTCGCCCTTGCTTTTTATCAGACAATATTGATAGTGTACTGGCAATCAGTTTATGTAAAGCGTGTCTCGTTTATTTAATTTATCGGACTTTGTAACTTAGTACCTAGATGAAAAGGTGTATTTTAATCTGTTGGGTTTTATGGTCGAGTGCAGCACTTTACTATGAGCGTAAAGCTGATTATGTCTCTTGTAGCTGTTATTAAAGTCATTAGAATATTTTCTCTCTCCGTCCCTGGAAGAGGTTCTTTAGAAAGAGAACATATATGTATTACATCTAGACTACAGGCCTGAAGCCTCCGAATTTTTTTTATGGTTGTATTAGCATCCACCCGTGACTTCGTCTGCGTCAAAGGTCCCACTGGAACCGTACATAATTATTTGTGGGATAAAAAGTGTGCTGTTCCAGACTATAATCTATCCCTTTTTTGTTTTTGAGGTGGTAAAAATCATCAAATGAGTCCTTCGGCCCTGGGTGGGGCGGAAGGGACTGTCAGACTTTTACTGACTAAAAAACCACCCTGTTCTTTCTGTTACCCTTTACGTTCCGGGGCCACGATATCCTGTTAAGACGTCCCGCAACCCCGGATAATCTATCCCTGTGTCAAATATCATCCAGATCCTTCCATCGTGATTTAGTAACAAACTACATTCGTCCAAACTTATTTCGCATTTAAAATAGTAGGTACCTACTTAGTAAGATTCTCACAGCTTAATCATTTTGTCTTGTCGTACAACTGAATTAGGTAAGTACATTGTTCTTTTATTATAATTAAAACTGGCAGATTAACAATAATTATGTAAACGAAACTCGATAGTAACCTCGAACAATGAATATTATGATCATGATTTTTCAAATTATTTGAAAACCAAAAATATTTTAATTTTTATGTTTATCACTTATTGAAGACATAAGACGACGAATGACGAACACACAACAGTAAAGGAAGTTGCCCTAAATGTAGAACTATAAAATGATGAATGGTAATGATTCGTTCCACAACGTATTCGAACAGTTCTAACTGCCCATTGTCCGTCCTAATCACTTATTGAAATGTTGAGTAGACGAGCAAAAAGACAAAACAATGTAAACTATCTGATTCTGATCTCACGAAAAAAAATGGGCGGTCGGAGGACCCCGTAGGTAATATAATATTGCAATCATCATCTTCCTGCCCTTGTCCCATGTTACTTGGGGTCGGCGCAACCCTTTTTCTTCTTCCATTCCGTCCTGTCAGCCGTCATGCAATCACTGACTCCCCTTTCTTTCATATCATTCTTCACACAATCCCTCCATCTTTTCTTTGGTCTTCCTGTTGCTCTCCATCCATCCACATCCATATTCATAACTCTCCAGGTCACATGCCTTTCATCCCTCCTCTTCACATGCCCATACCAAGACAAACGATTCCCTTTCAACTTTAATTCTGCCACTGGCGCCACTTTCAGACTTTCTTTATGTACTCATTTCTTCCCTTATCCATTCTGATCACTCCGCACATCCATCTCAACATTCTATAAATATAAATCCCGCATGAATTAAAACAAGAAATTATTTTTAATTTTTAAGTCTTCAGAATTGGGGCTTTACAGCTGGCCGCACACAATGCTTGCTGCTTAAATCTCGCACGTACGCACACACACACCCATATAATACCTATTATAGAAAGAGAAAAAGGTTAGGTCGTGTGGAGGGGAAATAACGCTTTTAAGTATTTACTGAAACTGTTTCAAAATAAAGTTTGTTAGCTCTGCAGGGCTCTGCTTACCTACTAGCTAGTGTAAACTGTGTGCGACAGCAATACCTTTTTTTGTTATTCAACTTAAAAGCAATTAATGATGTTTTCCTTTCTGCAAATAGGTTGCTTAATTAATTTAATCTGCATCAAATATTTTTTTATGAGAAGTATATTAAAATAACCTTTTTTTATCTGATCAGCATCAATGAACATATCTATAGATTTCTGTAGATAGAAAAATATTAGCTATATTAGACTGTAGGTATCCTGAATTAAGGGTTTGGCAGGTGATAAAACAGCTTTGAATATATTGAGTATGTAAACTGTAACGAAATGTGTAAGTAGGTCCATTCAAGTAAAATCGAATTACTTGCATTGACGTAAACGTATCGTCAGGTCAGACATACGCATATTTTCCGTACCTATCTGTCTCGTGTTTTTCTAAACTTTTTTTTGCTGCCAAACCTGCATGACAAAACTTAGATGACTTTGTAGGTGCTACAAAAAAGTGAGTCAGTTTCTTATGGCAGGCGGAAGGCTAATTTTCCGAGCACGTATTAACCGCAGTTGGTCATTGTCAGCAATGAGTACCGAATCAAAGAGGAAAACTTTTTTCCTTATGTATCACTTTACGTTTGTATGAGTTCATGATGGTTTGGGAAAAAGTAAAGCGTCATTTCTAAAGATTACAGAATATTATTAATAATATGTCTGTAATGGTGGCCTGGATTGGCTTCAATCACAATTTTCTCAACATCACGTAGGTAGGTACCTATTTATTCTTTATTGCAAGACCCTTTTTTTTTTTAGGTGGTAAAAATCATCAAATGAGTCCTTCCGCCCTGGGTGGGGCGGAAGGGACTGTCAGGCTTTTACTGACTAAAAAACCACCCTGTTCCTTCTGTTGCCCTTTACATTCCGGGGCCACGGTATCCTGTTAAGACGTCCCGCAACCCCGGCATTGCAAGACCCTAATGTGTGAAATCAGTTCAATCAATTATTGATTGTTGTACAACCAATCGAATTACTTGACATGAGAATTGATAAAGATTAAATTCAGTAGGCTTTTACTCATTACAAGTTCTGAATCACGATGTTAGGGCACTTTATGTCATGTGACTGCTACCTACTTGACAATAGAATCACGTGTCGCTTTTATGTCAGAAATTGACACTCCATAAAGTATTGTGCTAGGTGCTATCTCCTTGTTATCTCAAGATGTATTGTGTTAGGCCAACTGGGACTGTCTTTGCCAATATCTATGATTACTGATAAGCCCGATATCTTGAATCATCTGCTTCAGGTCCGCATGGCACCTACTTGAAATGTTGATAAGTAGGTAGTAGAAAACAACTTGATGTTTTAAGTGTTTTTCGTTATTCACTGCTGCAATGACGAAGATGGATATTGAAAAAAAAAAACAAACTGATAGGATACCTACTAATTACATAGGTAGGTCAGGTGTGCAAGATGCTCTATTGCTTTTTTTTTCGGAAATACGCAATTTTTGGGTTAATGCCCTTTAGCTACATTTATATCGCACATCGGTTTAAGAAAGATCGGAACTTTATGAAATAGAAAAGAAAGACTGCCTCATCGGTCTAGTGGTCAAAGTGCGACTGCTGAGGATGAGGTCTTGGGTTCGATTCCCAGGTCGGACAACGTGTTATTGGGTTTTTCCATCAGGAATTTCTCAGTAACAGCCTCGGAATCCGGATTTGTGCTCGGTTAATGGCAATAGGCTCGCCTACATGGGACTTAAAAACATAACTGGCGAAATGTGGGTGTAGTAATGGGTACATCTCTGCCTAACCCTTCAGGAATTACAGGCGTGATGTAATAAAAAAAAAGAAAAATGTCTTGGGCCAACTCACACACGGCCATTTGATCCCAAGCTAAGCAGAGCTTGTGTTATGGTAACCAGACAACTAACTGTTATACATACTTATATAATTTATAAATACTTATATATTATAGATAAATTACACCCAGACACAGAACCAACAATTATGCTCATCACACAAAGTTTGTCCTGGGTGGGAATTGAACCCACTACCTCCGGCTAATGTAGGTTTCAGAAAGATTTCCTTCAGGTTGTGGATTATTAATAAAAAATAAGGTAAACTCCATGAAGATAATTATTCATTGTTATCTTTTTTATTACTTTCCTTATTATGTTCTTTTTGTTATCTATAGATCGATACTGAGTGAATTGATAAATAAAATATCAATAACAATAGGTAATTAAGCTGTTGATTTACCGGTCGGTTGTAATTTTTTTTCTTAATACTGAAATGTTTCATAATATAGGTACTTATATTGTATTGACTAGAAAAGTAAATCCCCGAGCCGTTTTAAAAAACCTCGAGGAAAATTGCAACGATATACACCGTGACTTTTTAGTCATCTTACAAAAGTGGTCCACTCAATGTATCCGACATAAAATACCTACCTCTAGGCGCGATTATTTTTTTTTATCACTAATTAAGATATAGGTACGAAGAAAAATTAATAATACATTAGAAATATGAGACACCTTGTTAAAAATGTTTACGTATCAAACTGTAGAGTATACCTACCTAGCTCCATTGATACAAGGCTCGGACCGCGGTCGCTACAGGGTGTTTCTAAAACTACGCCTTGCGTCATAATAATGAATAATATTTTTTTTTTTTTCTCATATATACCTATTTTTTTATTATGAAAGTTTACTAGTCATTGGATACATGAACTGGGCTGCCTTTGTAAGACGACTAAAAAGTCACGGTGTATATGTATAACCAATTTTCTCCCACACAATAGGTACTTACTACCTTTAGGAATATATATTCAAAACAAGATAGCTCTCAGAGGGCAGGAATTTTTCTGACTTACTTGATACTTATCATAATATTATGGCCAAATTACACCAAATCTTTATAAATTGTAGCTTAATGTGTTATTTTAATGTATACCTAAGCTGTAAAACTGTAAAGTGTCTTGATGACACTTTCCGTAATTTTTACTGACTGCCTCGTTGATCGCAAAGCGCGAATGCTGAGCATGAGGTCTTGGGTTCTATTCCCAGGTCGGAAAAACTTGTTATTGGGTTTTTTCCATCAGGAATTTCTAGCCTCGGAGTCTAGACTGGCGAAATGTAGTTGTACTAATGGGTATACCTCAGCCTAAACCTTCGGGGATTACATGCGCGAGGTTATGTATGTACAGTCAGCAAAACAGATAGGTATGCAGGGTCGTCAGATATACTTAGTTGAAGTTTTCTTAAAAACCGATGGATGTTTTCGAATGTAATTTAATTTAAAACGTAGTTAAGTAATACTTAGTTCTTTATTTAGGTTAAGTTTCAGTCAACGACATCCATCCGTTTCTTAGAAAACTTCAACTAAGTATATCTGACGACCCTGCATACCTGTCTGTTTTGCTGACTGTACATATGTAATTTTTGCATAAGAGTACTTAACATCCAACCATCCATCGTGACAAACTTTCTCATTTCTTATATTACTAGGATAGCGTAAAAAATGTATTTGTATTGTCAAATAACTAAGTAAGTATGCAATGTTTCTAATTTAAGAAATTGAGGAAAAAAAAACAGTAAAGATTAGACGAGTTTTGTAATTACTTATGTTATTAGCTATTATATAAATAAGTTTCCTTATTCTGGTTTTACCGGCCAGTCTGTAAAACAACGACAAAAAATACATTTATTATTATTATTCACTTCTAATGTAAGGTGACTTTATCTCTGTAATGTTGACCTCTTCAAATGTATTTTTTTGTTTTAGTTTTTATTGTAATTTTTATGTAAATAAGACAAGATCTCACTTGAAACTAATTTGAATCGAAGCGGAATTTGCATCGAGATTATTTTATACCAGAATAAAATACACGTAGTGCAATGTTTATATTAACAAGCGAAACGCCCCGGCTTTGCCCGGGTGTCAATTTCTTATTTTTCAAGCGGATTTTCCTTAAAAATCTTTCATATTAAGTAACTTTGTCCGGGAAATTACGAACAATCAAATAATCTGACTTGTTTTATCTTTTGGGGCTTTTGCATAAAAAAAAATTATGTTAAGTGCGTCACTTTCACGTGAATAAACAGTTTTTCTATATTTCTTGATAATTTCTTTCTTTCTTTCTTTCTTTCTCTCTTTATTTCTTTCTTTCTTTCTTTCTTTCTTTCTTTCTTTCTTTTTTTCTTTCTTTCTTTCTTTCTTTCTTTCTTTCTTTCTTTCTTTCTTTCTTTCTTTCTTTCTTTCTAATCAGCCAAATCCGTCCAGCCATTCTCGAGTTTTGTGCTTAGCAACACATTTAGCCATTATTTTTATTTAATTAATTAGAATCTTTCTTAGTGCAAACTGCATCAAAAATTGATATGCATGTAATTGTTATTCTTTAGTTTCTACATACATACCTACTTAGAACTAAAATTAGAATAAATATTGTGAAAATGTTGTCAAGAACTCGTAATTCGACGTCTGATAAAAGAAATGATAAAGTTATCTGTTCCAAGGTTGGGCAGATCTATTTATGTGATGCAAGTTATATGACCGACGCAATTTATGACATTTTACTGACACTTGGACTTTGTTCGTATTTTTCTATTATGACGGCTGTATTTTTCGAAGAGAGAGGCAGAGATGCAGGTACATCTAAATTTTCCGTTTTAGAGTCCCATTTAAACAGAGGGCGAGAGAGCCTGTTTTTCCTAAACCGAAATCCCTTGACGCGGCTTGCGGTACTAGGAATTAACTAGCAGAAATCATCACGTAAAGTAAAAGCGTTATACCCTTTCCAGGCGACCTTTCCTCTCTTTCTCGACATTTTGCTTGTGCCGCAATTTTTTTTTACTTAGTTCACAACTTATTAATATTTTTACTTACTGTTTTAAAATTATTTGATTACCTTTAGGAAAATTATAAATGAATTCTGTAAAACCTTAAAGTAAATGTAAAATATGTACAATTACTTACTTTAATTAAATAAAAAATAGTAGGTTAGGACCTACTATTTTTTATTCAATTATACCTAGACTGTTTTTAAGTTACTATGAGCTATAAAGTTACTACCTACGCTAGATACTCAATCATAATTACATCTTGTCTCCAAGTAAGCCTTGCGGATTGATTAGATAATTTCAAAAATGGCATTGTCTTAGCGTTTTATTATAATAAAATATGACAGTATAAAATGACTATTTTATAATAGTAAAACATTGTACGCAAAGGTAGTTTGCGGTACCTCTACATAAGTATTAACATCATTAGTGATGTGGTTTTGTAAGATGGCCGAATATTTACAATCATAATAAAATAACGGGTGTTATAAAAAAGCAGTCAACGAGGCCGATAGTTCTTCCTGACATAGCAATCTTTTTTTTTTGTTTTGACCAAGCCTGGGGAAATTCTAGTTACAGAGATACTATTGAAGGTCACACTTCCCACATTTTTGGATGTTTTTTTAACGAAATCAAGTTTTAAAACCCCTAAAATTGTTTTGCGTGTGTTGCATTGCGCGGTATTACAAACAGTGTTTTTGTACCACGTGTTTTTGTTCAGTGTTTTTTTTTTTACACCAAAAATGAAAGTCATTTCCCAGCAATAATTTTTGCTCACGACGCGCGAAGGCTACGTGATGTATCTTTTTACACCCTGTATACGACTAATGCATTTGTTTTAAATAGTTTTGTTACTACTAATTACAATATTGTGATATTTGTAATCAGTGAGTCACAAACTACACACAGCTTGTAAAAAAGTACCTCATTTGTAATGTATTTCTAAAATAAATAAAATTATGGGAAAGGTATGCGGTTACGCCTCCATGATAGGGGGGGTGGGGGGGTGGGGGGGGGGTGGGGGGGAGTAATAGAGTAGCCCCCCACCATTTTTGCCCGCCGGAGATACTCGCCGGAGCCCTACTAGGGATTTCTATCGAGTCACCTTAAAAGGGTCGTAAGGGGGTCAGGGAAGGCGGGAAGAGGGGTAGAATCACCCTCCAGCCTTTCCCCCCGCCAGAGGGGCTCGACGGAGCCCCGCTGCGCGGGGCTCCTACTTCTGGGTGGTTTAAAAAAAAATAACCACGAAGGGGATGGCAGGGTCTGTTCGCTCGCTGCGCTCGCTCACTGGACCCTGCCATCCCCTTCTAACCTAACCTGTCCGAGTCGGGGTGCCCACAAGTCCTGAGCTCGCTTCGCTCGCTCTTGCAGATATTATCATGACGGAGCACATTCACGTAAACTCGAAAGCAACAGAATGGCGCGCAAAATCGTGTTTACCTGTCACTGTCAGTGACAAAAAATGGCGACTTAGCGTTTCGTTTTACGCATTTTAACAGACGCAACTCAAAAAACGTAAGAATTTAGTGAAATTTACGTTCCGTTTCAAGTTATTACTTGAAACGGAACGTAAATTTCTAGTTTATAGTTAGAGATTTATCGATATTTTATAAAATTGTTTTAAATAATTTAACGCTGCTTCGGCAGCTAAAATTGCTTGGGGGTGCTTAAATAACTCCCCTTGACCCCCCCACAGTGTCAGAATCCTCAAATTGTGGAGGCGTAACCTAATACCCAACCCAAAATTATTAATAATTATGACGTCATTGTTTTTTGCCAATACAGAAAACAGTGTCAAATTGTATTGTTTCCTTCTACATTTTCCTCCATTTCAATACAAATAGCAACAATATCAGCTCGGTGACCGCACACAACTTATTATTGAAATAGATCACGGATATTGGCATTCACGTAGAGTGTGATAAGATAATAAGAAAAATAAAGGCACCAATACAAAGATCTTAGAAAGGATAATGTTTATTTAAAAGATGATAAATTAATCTGATTATTTTGAATTTCACAGATCTTTACCTACCATAATTAACTAGGATTAGCGAGAAGTACCTAGTGCTAATTACTAAATAATCGCATTAATTACTATTAGGCCTTAAAAATATACAGTGGAGTCCATAAGTGGATAGACATTCTCAAAAAACATTCGCTTCAAGTTAAGTTTGACTTACGACCTTCTATTTTCGAGAACAGTCACATGTATCATCATTGCCGTCGACAAATGCTTGTAGTTCATAATTTCAACATTATAAAATAAGTCAAGTTGGCCTATCGGCTAAACGCCTGCAGATAGGTGCTTGAATCGAGGAGTCGTGAGATCGAATCTCATCCAGACTATGACTTTTTGTAAGTTTTTACTTGATAAGCATAATATTCTTTATCTTGTTCGCTTTGTTCACACATTTCGTAAAGTTAAAAAGGTAGATCATAGAAAATTAAACAAATAATTTAGATTTCTGTGAGGTAGACAGAAATAAGTATTTGTGTTATTAGAATATTCTTTTCTTGTTAGATTGATATGACGTGGGTAAACACAAAAAATCTTATGAACGGTTACAAGTGAATTTCTTTTATCTAAGTAGGAATGTAACGTCACAATTCTTGTCAGTTAATTAAATAAATAAATAAAACGAATAAACCTTTATTGTTATTATTAAGCACGACTTTTTTATTTCCACCTTCCAACACCAAAAAAGTAAATTAAAAATCACATAAATAGTTAAAACTTAATACAATAACTAACATTTTCTTCGTATAAAAATAAATAATAAGCATGATTCATTATTAATAAGCATAAACCTAACAAGTTTTTACTTTTCATTATTATGGTTTCAAAGAAACAAAAAAACAGCCAAGAAGTAATTAAGATACGAACTCAGACCTTATTGATCGTGAAGCTGTTGCTTAGCCTAAACAGCTACCAACACATATTAGATTGATGCGAATTTTAGCAATGCTATGGTAAGAACAGACGCGTATTCTAAATGCAACAGAAATATCATGCTATTTCGCGTAGTGTGGCGACAGTTTATTAGTGTGTGTTATCTGTGGAATGTTGAGACATCACTCATACACGCACACGCACCCTCATTGACTGTGTCGCGCTTGTATATTCGAGCTAAAGTAGCCTTTATGGTGCTGATGGACTATTGAACGTTTAGTGTACCTACTATAGGTAAGATCTTTGTGTCAGTGTGCTTTTAATTTTTGATATTGTCTTATCACGTGTGTACGTACAATACAATATCGATGATCTATTTCAAAAATACTGAGTGTTTATTTCAATACGCGAATATAATTGAGAATATAATTTTATATTATTTTTATTGAGGTAGACTAGTAGAAAATGCCTAAGGCATTATGTCCGCCTTTGTACAGTATATTTTTATATTTGTGCATAAAGTTTAAATAAATAAATAAATATTTTTTATTGTTAAGAAAATGGACCATACCTAACTAAATTGATTAACGATTCGATTTGTCGTAATGATAAACGGAAGCGTAAATTTAACGTATGTTTTTAGGGTTGCGTAAAAAATAATAATACAGGCAACTCTTATGATGAAAATTTATATGCCAATATCCGGATTCCTCATAGCCGGCAAAAAGAATTGGTAGGTACATCACTAGCCACATCAACACCACTGTCATTAATGTGGAGTTTAATTACAGTGCGAAAATCAACGGCTGCAAATTATCCCTAATTGGTATACCTATACATATTATAGCCGACAAACGTATGTAGGTACAATAAAATACCTAAAATATTTTATTAGATTCAATAAAATTTTGATTTCCTTTTAATTTTTTTGTTTAATAATTTGGTGGAGTGACGTAGGTGCTTTAATTTTTTATTTTTAAATATTTTTAACATTTGAATAACCACTCATCTCTGCCTAGATACCTACAGGTATTAAATTCCTTATGATTGAGTCAGTGGATAGCGATGTCGCCGCTGGATACTGGGCCAAAAAAAAAGTATTATTTACGTCATGATGGCCCAGTGGCACCCGCCTCGAATCCATGAGGGTTCGAATCAGATCCAGTACCAATGTGACTTTTTCAATTCACACATGTACTTTCTAAAAATATTATCTTGGACATCACTGTAGGAAAACATCGAGAGAAAACCTGGACTTGTAACAATGTATATCTGGAATCGCCAATCCGCCTTGAGCAACCGTAGGTATATAATATTTCCTCTGTCACTTTTACGTGCTTTTACAAAGCTTTTACTTACAAATATTCTAGGTTGGGTCGTCATTTTAGGGTTAGGTAGATATCTTACAAACTAGCATAAGAATCGTAAACGATACAAGTAAGAGTTTCAAGAATGCTCTAAGCAGATATCAATTTCAAAGTGATGAAAGTTAAACTTTGCAGACTAAAGTAGGTATGTTGGTAGGTATCTACCTACCTAGGTGTAGTTCCTATTTTTTTTCATTTAAGCTCTCTAAATGAAATAACGTCTAAAAATAACTTATTTATTCAAAAGATTGTATAGCTATACATAAAGGTATACAGTATAGGTTAGTGACGTCATCAAATCTTCCTTCGGTCATAAAAACCGAAAAGGTACATTATTGTATGAATAACTAATGACCAATTTCCGCTATTTATTTTTTAGCAACACGTTTTTTTTACAAATTAATTTGTTTATTGATATTTTATAGGGTACGTAAGTACCTATCACTATCACAGATATTTAAATGTAAAACCATATACTGTGAGCGTATGCTAATTTAAACTTTATGTAAATTTCAAAATAAATGTCAAAATCGTTAGTTTTTTCTAATTTATTATCAATAAATATGACTAGACTACTTTTTTATAGAGTGCGCTGTCGGAATTATCCTTTTAAACATGTCATATAAAATATCCTTGTGAATTTCTACCGACCTTGAGGTTTATCTATAGGTCATTCAAATTTAAACCTTAGTCTATTACAATAGAAAATGTATAATCTATACTTAATATTATAAAGCTGCAGAGTTTGTTTGTTTGTTTGTTTGTTTGTTTGAACGCGCTAATCTCTGGAACTACTGGTCCGATTTGAAAAATTCTTTCAGTGTTAGATAGATTAGTTATCGAGGAAGGCTATATACCATCACGCTACGACCTACGGGAGCGGAGCAGTAACCAAAGACGCGGGTGTAACCGCGGCGGACAGCTAGTGTTCTATAAACATCCGATTTGAAGAATTCTTATCTGTTACTGTGCTGTGTCGTGATGGCCCAGTGGTTAAAGCGCCCGCCTCTCATGCATGAGGTTGTGGGTTCAAATCCGTGCAAGTACCAATGTGAATTTTTCAATTCATATGTAGGTACTTACTTTGTAAAGTTTATCTTGAACATCACTGGCATCGGTGAAGGAAAACATCGTGAGGAAACCTGGACTCACTGTTCCACTCAAACCATGTCAGAGGCCCTTGAGGCGGTTTGGAAACTCTGACACTAGGGTGTGTAGGGTCGTAAGACCTTACTGCCCACACGATAAAGAAAGAATAGAAAATAAAATGGAACTTCGTACATATTTGTATTTCCGTTACAATGCCCAAATAATTTGCTTTTTCTTGTCTTTTCGTAAAAATGTTTTTTCAGTCAGATGGTCGTAGGTTTCCTTCAAATGCAACAAGACTGCAACTTTCCTTCAAATTTTCAGAACGACATTTAAATAAGTAACTAGTACCAACTTTAATTTGTAGGACATTTTAAGTTGTTCCTTCTTTACGTAAATAATACAAAGGCTTGCTACAAGGTAGTCTTCAGAATGTAAATGTTGCAAGTTTAAGCACACAGCTTGGCCATAGACTAAATGCTTTTGAAAATCTTCTGCTAAGTAAGAAAGTGGATCGACTTTATTTAAATAATTATTATTTTGGTATTTTCCGAGGATTTTTTGGTAAAAAATATTTTTTAGGATAATTTAAATATACTTTATTCTTTATTTTAAAAAACTATACCACGATTTAATTAAGTAAATATGTAATTAAGTATCTATAGATGTTCTCTTGAAACCAAAAGAAAAAATTCAAATAAGTATGGTGCGATATACAGGGTGTAACTAAATGTCATTGTATTTTTTTTTGTTTTTTTTTCTAACTTAAAAATAAAAATTAATAAAAACTTAAGAAATAAAATAAGTTGTACAATATCAGCTTACCTTACAAAAGGACACCATTCACTTTCCAAGCTTCAAATCACAACTCGTACCAACCAACTCGATATTTCGATAAAAAAACTGCACTACAGTTTCTCTATTCCACTATACAATTAAATTATATTATGATTCGTTTATTGATTTGATCGATTTGGCATTTCGTCGAAATAATCGATTACATGCGCTCGAGTCGCGACCGCGGACACGACTGCGCCAGCGGCCAGTGACAGTGACTGCCTTGAAGATCACTCGTGAATAGATGCAAGGTGCGCAGGAGCACGCTTTTATACTATACTTTACCTGATAAGAGCATCGCAACTACAATAGCTTGTTTTTAATTAGAACAGGATTAAAATTTGAATGTCATTATTATTTATTATCATTTGTATTATTTTATTTTAAGTCTTTGTAGAGGACTTTTTTTTATTCACCTTTGTTGAAAATAGGGAAAAAGATATATACAAATTATTACTGCCCGAAGCATGTACAAAATAAGAAAAAAAACTCCATATAAAAACAAGGATCAAGGATCTAATATTATGTGTGTCTTAATCTTATTAGAACGACCAGCGCAAGCGCCTCCGCCGATTGCTTGAGCTTGAACTGCGAATGCAGCTTTTGAACAAGTTCAGCTTTTCGCTTTTTTGATAAGCGGGTCTTTGACCCCTTTTTGCTTATCGGGAATTACTTCATCTTCTGTCGTTTATAAACGAGATGCCTATCATATCACTATGAAAAAATTAAGAGTAAATTTAATTTAATTTAATTATTATTTATATTTATTTCAAAACACTTTGTCGTCTGTCTGTCAAGACCCTTTTTCTCAGGAACGAGTGGAGGTATCAAGATGAAATTAATTTCAAATACTCAGGTATGCTACCCCTTGGAGCAGTGAAAAAAATAAACTTCTAAGTCAACGCTGACGCTCGCTAGGGAATCAAAACCTACAGGAGACTTCCGATTGACCTAGAATCATGAAATTTGGCAAGAAGCAATGTCAATGTACCTAACACAAGTAAATAAACTTAAACTTTTACTTTTTACGTACTTAAACTTTTTGTGCATCACAAAAAATATACTTTTTTTGCGATTATAAACTATTTTTTTTTTGCATGTTGTGTTAATTAATGTACTACCTATGATGGCACAGAACCTTGCTGAATTTCCAGAATCATGTAAGTATTTGTGACGGACTGTCAAGTCTTTCTTACATAATATATTATAATAATATACAAACTAAAGCTGAATAAGTAATTATTGTAAACCAGTCAGAGATTCCAGGTCTACCTAATTTATTGTTACACAATTAGGAAAACAAACATAATCACATATCGGTTTTTTCATAATGCGTAATTATTGCGTACTTAGTTATCAGACATTTTGAATAGGGTAGATGACACCACCAATCAATTGACGTACTTTTTATGACCTGTCAAAACGCTATTCTCCCATAGATTTTGTATAACAAAACTCAACTGTGACGTCACTTTTGTGCAGACTCAATTGACTAACTATTTATTAATTTGAAAGCAGTTAAAAATCCAATTTTACAGTGATTTGAAAATTAATCAGGTTTTCAGGGCCAAAATAAAGTGTTTCTTAATAGAAGTTATGTCTTGGAATTATTGGTTAATAGTGTCATCTACCCAATTATAGACAGGTAAATTGCTGAATACCCACTTCACTTTAAGTAGGAAAACCCGCGAATACTTGTATTGTATGGTGTCCTATGACGTGGGAACATAGGTATAGAGTTCCTATAGATGTTATTAATAATTGTTATGTAATAATGCGTAAGAGCATAGTTAGGCAAAATGTTACCATTACTTATACATTTACATATTACATACAAGCGATTTGCTCGTGAAATGAAAACTGCAAATTGAAGAAAAGACTATCTTCGTAATACTACAAAGAGCCTATCAATACTTACTTTAGAAGAAAACGCTTTTGAATTTTACGCTTTCATAGGTACCTAGAGACATTCAAAACACGAAAAAAAGAAAATTGTTTATTTCTCACCACAAAAATCATTTTAATCACAATATTTAGGAACTTGATTTCGAAATACTAACAAGCAATATTTATATGAATATACAATCTACTGTGGTGGCTGTGATAGTTGCCAAAAAGTATTGACCCTATCCCCTGAACTAGGTGGAAACCTGTAGGTATCTCAGGGGGTAATAGTGTTCAGCCATGAGGTATACAATATTTACCGAGTTCCACTACTATTTAAGTAAGTGTGAGTATGAAAATGTGTAGGATGGATGGAAGGATTGATGGACGCTTTAACGGCTAAACTTAATTAGCTGAAAGGCTGAACACATAGTTTGTGCGAATAGATGGATATTTTGTAACTCTTCCACGTTTAAAAGGCTGAACTAAATTTGCTGAAATTTGGCACACGTATAGGTACTACCTATAGAATAATAGGATAATTTTTATTCGTTTCTGTATTCGTGAGGTGATGGAATTTAGGGACTTTCGGTTTAATTCTGAAGTCGGTTTAAAAGTATATTGTAAAATATTCCTACTGTACTCTACCTCGTAGGTAGGTACAAATGCGGTGAGCATGGGGGCTTGATCAGTGCGTCAGACAGGAGAAACTAATAAATAAACAATATTTGACGTCGTTCATGACAGTAAACTGACGGAGACATGACCTATAGCTACCTATTTACTAACGAATGTAGGTACTTAGTGTTAGGTACATACCTAATACTAAGTGGAATTATGACACTCCTTTTTTTCTTCTGACATGAGTCAGTAACATAACGTAGGTAGGTAGGTACTTATCCAGTCGGCGCGTGCATTCCCGTGATCCTGATCCCCGGCGTAAGTGTGGGGAGAGAACACCGGGGTGGTTTGTAATCAGTACCTAGGTAAGAGTCATAGACATCCATAAAGATTTTCCACACCTGGATAAAAACAAAAGTTAGGTACTTCTGCAGATAGTACGATTAAGGAAAACAAATTGTGTAAGATATCTATAGGCTTCACCATTTCCACCTTGAAAATCAAAGTCAAATCATTAATTTCAATTAGGCAATTTAAAGGCACTTTTGAACATCATAGTATTAGCTGAGACCGCGGCAGATTCTATCAAGATCATTTTTTAATCAAGAACTTGATGATTTTCACTTATTTTAAATACCTACTCATCTAAAAAAATAAGGAATATCAGCTTGCTTAACACTCCGTTACACGCGCGGGGCACAGGCGTGCCCCAACCATACATTTTTGCTTATTATTACTTAAATAATAGACTTAGAATCTAGCCGCCTTTAGTAGCTGTTGCTAGTGTCTTTAAGCGTTCATCATTAAGTCATCGACTGCATTGGTGCATCGACGTGCCTTACGTTACTATTTTAGTGCTGCTGGGGCACGCCTGTGCCCCGTGCGTGTAATTACGTAACTATTTAATGTATGACAGAGGTAAGCAGTTTGAGTTATTTTCTTCAATAAATGTGTAATTTATTTAAATATTATTGTTTAAAAATGCATGTAAACATTATTAATTTTTATTATTGTTAAGAAATTATTAGTGTTTTTCTTATTTTAGGTACTTGTATATCAAAATGGTTCATAGAGAGTATCAGATAGTTGATTGGCTCCTGTATCCGACAAGGAAGAGGAGGGTGGTGTAAAAGACCTGTTGGCCAATTACAGATATATATGAAAGCGATTTGACACCTCAGGAAAATGACATACCTCGCAAAAGAACAAAGACGGCTAGATGCCATGACTGTGGGAGAGCCTAAGATCCATCGACCATATCAGCATGTCACAAATGATATAAACCTGTTTGTAATGACCATAAATATAGTGTATGTATCCAATGTTATAACTAAAGTCTAAATGTAGTCGATAGGCCACGAATTGATGATTAAAATCTTAAATTTAAAGATCCTGTGTTGATTTTTTAAAATTTTGTAAGATTAGGAAACGATTTTTTTATTTTTTGTTTTAATTAAGAGAAACCTTATTTTTTGTTTTTAATATAAGTGTCGATAAAGTATGGTTACGTATATAATATACTCATTATTTATTTCTACCCCATTAAGTTAAAATCCACAAATTACTTTGGGGCACTGCAGTGCCCCGCGCGTGGAATCGTGTAATTTTTAGAGGTGCGTGAAACGGAGTGTTAATATTGACCCATGAAAAGGACTCTTCTCATAGAGATAAGGCACCATTGGTCACCACGCTTGCTCAAAGCGGATTGGCGATTTCAGACTTATATTAATTTTGAGTTTATATTTCCACATCCATAAGAAAATAAATAGGCCGATCCATTATTACTCTAGACTACATGTAATAATAACTGTTAATTAAAACGTCAATTAATTACAGACGTCTTGTTACGTCACAAGCATTTACGATACGATACGATGCGTTTGATATGAATAATTTTATTAAACTGGTAGCACTGCCTACCTACGCATAAGGATTTCTTGGAAACATATCTAGGTTTACTAAACACATAGTGACACTAATCAGGAAGGAAGGAAAGTGTTAAGAGACGGAAACCATAATGAAAAAGTTTAAGGAAATCAGAAGCATTGCATTACAATTTGAAGTCAACGTTCCCTTTGTTAAAAGAAAACTCTAACGGTATCGGACCATTTGTTTAGGAGCTACGATGGCACAGGTACACAGATCGAACGAATACCTCTCTTTACTTTTGCGAGCAAAAAACAAAGAAAAATGAAGAAATTGTAAAGAAAATAAGTAAGGCCTTGGTAGAATGATTAAAACTAGAAAAAAACAAAATACTTATCATGGCTTTTTCTGACATACAAAAACTCTTAATTTAACATCTAGATCTATCTATCCACAAAATTCTAAAATGACGAAGGTCACGATCATTCATTCTTTAATATTGATAATTTAAAAGCACCCACACGAACTTTGATGATATTCAAATAGACTAGAACTTACACAGGTCCAATACCGGTCGGGGGCGCGGTTCATACCTACGTCAAGCAACCAGATTCAATTCTGTTACATATTAATCCAAATTATTTTTGTATAAGTATTTCGTTCAAAAGTGCCTCAATTTAATGCCATAATTGAAATAAATGCTTTGATTTTGACTTTGAAGAGAATACCGGGCTCCCGACTCAAGGTAGCAGGAGGTACCGTGGTGCTTTAGTCTGTAAGATCCGACATAACCCTCCGTTCCAGACGGAGGATGTCCATAAGGGTTTACCCACGAAAAAAAAGGGATATGCTGTTACAAATCCTCCTTTTTTCATTTTATTCCATTACGACCACTCTCCTACTCATACAAGCTTATATGACGTCAGTAATTCCAGCGCAATCAAATTCGTATGCAAAACCAGCAACCGTAATGTACCTACTTATAGGTACGCATGGAATTAAGACTATGCAAGAGGGGGCGTGAGACCTCGCACGCACTACACGACTGTTCCAGGAAAAATATGACGATGTGTCGAATCTGTGAAGTGGTTAAATCATCTTTACTTACGTAAATAGTGCCTGTGCTTTTGGCAGTACCTATTTACAAGCTGTCTTCTCCATACGCCATTAACAGCCTACGTAAGGGGGGAGACCACCACCGGAAAAGCGGAAAGACAATAAAGCCCAGACCTACAACGTAAACCGATGACTTGGTGAGAGTCACAGAAAGTTGCTAGATGCAAACGGCGCAGGACTTGTATGCTTGGCAAACCTTGGGAGAGGCCTATGCCCAACAGTGGGCATCTTTCGGTTTATATGATCAAAGTCAAATCATTTATTTCAACTAGACCACTAAAGAGCTCTTTTGAACGTCACTTACAAGAGAAATAAATAAAATATTAAATATTGAATCTAGTTGCCCATTCCAAAAGATAGTTCTACGGAGAAGAATGAGCAAGAATCTTCCCACGTACTCTTGTAAAGAAATTTAAGTTTTACAACAAGTAGTTGGTACAATACGAATGTGTTCATAAAGGGGCGACGATCTCGGAGAAAAGCTAGCATTGTCCATGCAACAACTGGAAGTCGTACATTTGCCAGTAGGTAGGTATGCCCGCAGCCCAGTTCTGACGCATATATGGTAACCGAGTGGGCTTGTCCCTCGTGGTGAAGTTGTTTACTTACACAGTATTACGTGTGAGAACTCGAGTCGTTTGCGGCAAGTCGAGTGTGGAACTTCGACATCAAGCAGGAAAGTAGACGGGGAACTACAATTTTTGCGAAGAGGAAAACTTTGAGTCAATTACAATATTTAATGCCTAAAATGTGTTGATGCACTTAAGAATTGGGATCCGTTAGAAAATTCACTCTAACTTTAAAGAGATTAGGGTTGAATCAATGATATTTTAGTAAATATCATATCAATATAATATCATATCATTTATTAGAATATCATTGGGTTGAATGCGCTACACTCTTGATACACGCTCGCGCTGTATTCTTAACTACATTACATAATCTACTTATTCTCAAAATTTCGGGCATGACATAGGGACCAGGGGCGTAGCTAAGGCTGTATTAACTGTATCAAAGATACGGGGCCAAATGTTATCCACTATCTCACTCAAACTCTTAGGACGTGCCTACGCTAAACTCCCCGGAAAATATAAACTGATAGGGATACTGAGATTTCAGAAAATGAATCAAAATCAGTGTCGGAAGGCCAACGTGATGTGATGGGCGTGCCTTCCAATGCGTAAAATAAATCCCAACGTCATAAAGACCTAAACCGCATGCAACAATGACTATTAGGTCTAAAGGCAACAATAATAACACTCATTGATTTCACGTTAATTGCGTCAATAGACGACCTTCCTTAAACAAGGTAACATACCCAGTGATGCAGTTAAGTAAATACCTTCTATTGATGGGGAAAAGTTACTTTCTATAACAATTACCTAATAATAGTGGGTAAGTAGAAGAGAGACAGTTTTTAAAAGTATATACCTACCTATAATATCTAGGGGCAATTTTACTAACTTTTAGGAACGCCGCGATCACCATCTCATCACAAATCTGAGTCTCAATCTGTCAAACACACCTCTAATAAAATTTTACCATTTTTTTTTTACATTGAGTATCGCTAAAATGAGATTGCGACTTGCGACTCGATTCTGAACCTTTTTAATCAGGTAGTACAATTGGCCTTCTGTTCCAAAATATGTAGTAATAGGAGGATATTGATTATTTTCAACTTCTGCGATTACCATTTACGCTTTTTTACTAAGTTATTAGGTCTTAAGATGCCCTACCTAATAACGACATGGTGGTCTAGGACTAGAATATAATGTAGATTTATTATCAAAGCTAGGTTTGGGTCCAGGTCAGAACTTGGCAACTCTTTTACAGGCAATTTAATCCTTAGCCACAATCATTGGGGGAAAGAAATAAAAAATCGTGATTGAAATATGCAAATCTACTAAATATTGTGTATCACAGACTATATCTCAATACTTATACATATAAAAAGTACGTTTAGATCAACGTGGCGCACCGTTAAATCCGAACTTAACAACAGTTTTAAGTAATTTACTGCCACAATAACAATGTGACTACAATAAAGTTATACAACCACCAGTCCACGACTCAGTTGTTTTGTGACAAACTGAACTAATGTGATTAGGATTATGAAGATAAGACATTGTAATGTTTGTTTTACAAATGTTGGGATCGTGAACTCATAAAAACACCGGACGAAATCTTAAGTACTATACTTTTATGAATTCGAAGGTTTGGATGGATGGATGGATGTTACTCAATCACGACAGAACGGCTGAACGTATAACATGATAACGTAAAATAACATTATTTTTATGTCATATTTAATTTACACTGTATGTAGGTAACTGTACTACTAGGTACCCTGTTAGTCGTGCAGCTTGCCCTAGTCTGGACCTGTATTAAAATTTGTTCCTGTTGTTGGGGGCCCTTCTACCTAACTGCAAGTTCGGGGCCCCTGTAGATGAGGGACCCCGTATCTTTCGATACGTCGGTAGCTACGTCCCTGCACACTGTTCTACATTTAACTCGGAAGCAACAAACACAAACAAAACAATGAATACGGAAGTCCACATCATTTCGAGCCTCATAAACATGGCTTTAGAAAACTGACAAAGATACTTGAGGATAATTCCCCGGCAGCACTACCTCCACATATTACTCACTAATTTTATTGATAAGAGTCCTTGAGAACACGTTACATTATCTTACCTTAGAGATAAAGTAAGGAAAATAATTCCCTCCAAATGTTCCTCAATTAGGTACGTCCTATCTTTTGAAACAATTAAAAAATATTTACAATGAGTACACGGTGCAGTCTGGCATGCTAAACAAACAAAAACCAATATGATACATCTTTATCAGCTCATTATACAAGTAGTCCAAAAAAACAATATACTTAGTGCTATCTACAATTGCACACACCACTGTTCGATCCTTGTTCGTTTTGGCCACTACCATCGGTTACCAGCCACGTTCCACCTAGTCTTATTACCCTTTGGCTGTCTGAAAAGGCTGCTAACCGGGACTCAGAGAGACATAAGTACAATGGCCCAATCAAGAGGCTCAGTGCGGGAACAGCCCAGCTAAACTAAACTAACTATAGCTTTGGGCGCCTTTGGGCTAATTACTCTTGGCCTGGACCTGCCAATAAAGCGTCTGCAACCTCAAATTATCAGAGGAATGTACCACGTCTGCAACACGATCACAAGTGATGAAATAGCTGGGTTTTCTTTTCCACATTTCTGAGTTGGTTCCATAGTAAAACTTATGTTCACAAGGTAACTCGACAAAATGTATAAATAATTCAGCTGATTATTTTTGCAATACATAATGATGAGTTCAATTACCTCTTTTTGGGTTTTCATTTATAAATTAAATGAAAACCCAAAAAGAGACACATTTTAATTTTAATTACACCTTGTATATAATTATGCTTTTTTTTTGAGTTGGTTAAAATCATCAAATGAGTCCTTCCGCCCTGGGTGAAGGGACTGTCAGACTTTTACTGACTAAAAATAAAAAACCACCCTGTCCCTTCTGTTGCCCTTGACCTTATAAATGCTACCATAATCCTTAAAATTCGTTGACTGATATTGATCTAATCTATTAGACTGTTAGGCTGTTTAGGAGTTATCCGCTTGTTGTAGGCAGCCCAGGACCGGTCTTTGTGGTGATCTTTCGGGGAAGGCCTATGTGACCTATGTCCAGCAGTGGACATCGTCGTTAGGCTGAAATGATAATGATGGTAAACTGTTTTTGAAGCACACTTACCACGATGAACTAATTAGAATATTGGGTTTTTACGATTTCGAATTTCAATTACGTACTTATGATTACAATGGGCGTAATCAACTACTTTTGTAATCAGTATAATAATCTTCTTGAAAGCAATTATAATAACATCAATCATTATGAAAAATAAAGATGATTAATTATCATTTAAAAATGCCCTTTATTTTAATGCTTGGTGTCAATCGGAAAAAAAGTCCCTCTATCTATTATGGCAAACTAATAATCATTAAAGTAATTACCGAATATGATTAAATAAGTACGTAGATACTAAAGTACTTTCTTAATTAATTTCGTCAATATAAAATTGTGATTGGAGATTACACATTTTAATCGTAATCCTTTATAATTATGACCACCAAGCCCGCTAAGATTAATTAATATTCTGCCGCTATCATACATTCCATCGTTCAGCCAACTATTGTTTTAACGACAGCTTAGATCTATTTTAGTCATAGAGATATCGTACCTTATCATAAACTAGACTAGCTTCTGCCCGCGACGTCGTCCGCGTAGTTTTTCACCAAGACTAAGAAGTTCCGTCTTTGGCTATCATATAGAAGAAGAGTTTTCTAATCAGACAGGTAGTACCAAAGATTAGTAATTTTAAACAAACAAAATATCTCTTCAGATTTATTATATAAAAGCTTGCCCCATTGACAACGACGCGGACGAATTTTTTGATGCCCTATGAGGTTTCCCCTTTCTGTCTTTTTTATAAATTGTACCTACATATTTTATAATTACTTAATTAGTTTAGTATATTTAGTATTGTAATCTGTAAATAAAATTGAGTTTTTATATAAAAGTATACAGGGTGTTTGATGCATGAGTGGCTCGATTGGACGTCGTGACAGGAAGCTGAAGGAAAAATTGCTGGAGAAGAGGGGTCTGCCGGTAGAAATCGAGTAGTATGGAGCCCTCTGCTGCGCAAATAAACATTACCATAATATAGATTTATCTATGTATAATTAGGTATTAATAAAGCAAAAATGCATGACAATGAATTTATAAATATGTTTGCAATTACAGAGCTATCTTAAAACATGCGGGCAAGGTTTCAGAGATTAAGACATGTTACCTCCATTGTCGTAATAGGTATCTGGGACAGGTATTACAGAATGAAAAAAGTTGTAGCATATTATAGTTTCAAATTAATTATTTCATTTTATTAATGCGCCAGGCCAAGGACACTAGTAGGTACACAGATGAATTTTAGTCAGTAAAAATCAGACACTTCCTTCCGCTCCGCCCAAAGCGGAAAGTCATTTGATGATTGCCCATCCTTAAAAAAAAGGCACTATAGATGGGCAATCCGGGTTTAAACCCGGTGCTTTAGTAATTACACCCGATAAACACCCAATTTTCTGGGTGTTTATGGGTGCTTACGGGTGTTCATCGGGGTCCCAAAGCACACAAAGTATCAGGTTTAAACCCGGTGGATTGCCCATCTATAGTAGGCACGCACTAATGGTTCCGTGGAAGTTACTGCGGTTATGTGCGCAGCTGGGTAGGTAGCTGGTAGGTACTTCAAATTTCCAGCCTTTTCTTTTTTGGGAAGGAACCCTAATAAAGGCACAAATGTACCGAAATTATTAAGATGCGTGTCCGTAATAGTTCGGCGGCTGGTTGTCATAGCCGAGTTTCCGGAGATCCTTCGACACCATTGACATGGACACCGTCACAGTCCCATAAGATTCTGTCCTTAGCACTGAAAACATAAAAAAGACATCTGAGATTAGACGTTTAGGTACCTCTACCTACCTACTATAATTTTCTTACACATGTAAAAAAAAGTTATTGTTAAGGATGGGAAATCATCATAATGACTTTCGCTTTGCGCGTAGTGGAAGGGAGTGTCGACTGTCATTATTACATCTTTTAAAATAATATAAAGCGCGACTGCCATGCATGAGGTCTTGGGTTCGATTTCCAGGTCGGGCAAAGTGTTATTGGGTTCTTCCAACAGGATTTTCTCAGTAGCAGCGTCGGTGTGTGGATTTGTGCCCGGTTGAATAGGCACGCGGCGCGCCCCCTATTACATGGGACTCAAACTTAACTGGCAAAATGTGGGTACATACTAATGGGTACACCTCTACCTAACCCATCTGGCATTACAGGCGTGATGTTATGTTTAAAATAAAATAAAAACGAAAAAACTAAGTGATAACAAAAAAAAGGCTTACAATAGTTATCCTTCCCACTCGCCAGCATTTTTGGGTCTGCAAGCTCAGGGTATCTCCCAGTTATCCAAGCAAGCCATTCCCCTAGCAGGGTGGCAGCTTGAGGCCTCACAAGCGGGGCGGAGGCCTGGTTCGGGCCAGCGATGGGCGGCATTAGGAACAAGGAATAGCCTCTTAGAGCATCACCACTGATGGTGTTCCGAGCTCTCACTGTTATGATAATCTGTGGCCCTGTAACACCAATCAAATGAGGTTGCATGTAAAACGTAATTACCTACTTAGGGTCAACAAAATAGAGCAGTATTAATGCTTCAGTAGTTTTCATTTATTGATTGATAATGACCTATAACACCTCTGAAATAGAGTAGAAAATTGTCTGAAAGATATAATTCTGCGTGGCTTTACTATCTTACATGCAATTACGCAATTTTAAACTCTAATCTAAGTTTCTCATAAGTGATAATTAATCATTATAGCAAATATGTACCTACATAATATCTATTAACTATACGTACACCCAGAAACATTAGTACTACTGAATACCATTTCTAAAGGTAAATTCAAGACAACTCGTTCAGGGTCAATCCCAGAGCGTGCCATTTGGCTCGTGCCTGATGTAAGACCCGAAACAGGCTCCCAATCAGGTCCCCAAACAGTTTCATACTGTACATACAGCTGATCATCAAAAACACCACCAGGAAATGTCACATATTCAATCTGACCCGTAAATGATACTAAAAACTTGGTGATCTCACTATCTTTCATTGAATTTATAGACTTTGTGCAGACAATAATCACGATAAACTTGATAGAGCACAATATCACAACGAAAACAAAACAATCGTTGCTATAGCAACGCCTTAATGTTGCCATTATACAAAAATAAAAGGTACCTATTCTCATTAGCAGTTAAACGCGATCAATTCATAAACTTTTTATGGAAATCCTTAAAAAATAACAGCTAATCCATCTCTAAGTAAATCCATATCATTTTTTTGTGTATGAATTGCAATTAAAATAAACTTTCAATAACCATGTTTTTTTTCCCTGCACGCGGTATTTTTTGTGCACCAAAGACAAAAGAAAACATGCTTCCGTTCTGCTGTTTTACCGACTTCTTTTTGAAGTTTTGTCGCAAGATGGCGTTGTATGTGCTTTCAAAAACCAAATCGGCCACCATTGTGAAGGCGATTCTATTGAATACTTTGAGGGTTTTTACGTTTTCTGTGATAATTATCGGCGAAATATAAAGTTTTATTCGGTAAGATACAGTGTCCAGTATTTCAGCAACCGAATTCACACTACAATTTGTGCTAGAAGTGCTTAATTTCAAAACCTAAATGCGTTCAAAATGTCACGCGAAGTGAGCATCAAATTCGTGAACACCATACCATGCACTAAATAATCTTAGTTTTCTTTGTAATAAGTGTTTGCTACTGGTGGAAGTGAGTTGTTTCGCGCCTGGAGTACATGTGGCACGTTGTGGATAGTTGAAAATTTAATGTGCGCTGATGAAAACGTTTCAGAAGTATCTGTACACGTCGTAAGGGAGCGCAGTTACGCGGGCGAAGGCTTCAAACTTGCCGGCATCATTATGGTGGACTGAGGGAGTGTTTGTTGACGGACTGGTGTTGAATACGTGTAGTAAACAGTGCCTCGAGAGTGCCGCGCAGCATGTCGGGCGGCTCGCAGCACAACCCCAATGGGCGACAGTCGCAGCTGGGCTCAGGATGGAGCCCCCTGCAGGTGGTGCTTATTATTCACGTATTGTTGATCACTAACTAACCTATATGAATTTCGTAACATCCTGTCGGAAGTGTTCCATTTGCATGCTGTTTACACGAATCTCACATTTAATGTTAATGTAAGCAACTAACACTTGCGATAACTCATATAACGTCTGAAATGGTAATATCCTTTGTGTAGGTAAGTTTGCCCCTGAGTGTATATGAGTGTGTGCTAATCACATACCAATCAGCTGTTTTCATTGACACACTTGGTAAGATGACACATAGGTAGGTATAATGGCATTCTGCTATCAAAGTGAATATACACAGATCAACTTGTTATTATTTACAGTGTTTACTCCTGATCTAGTAAGCATTATTTATTCTGCTTTTGCATCACCAATACAGTGGTATCATGCTTGTATAATAAATATGTACCTGCTTAAACTCTAGTTTCTGAATTGTGCCTCAGTTACCCCACTTGCCTACAATAATAGTAAGTGAGACCCTTTCAGAAAAAGAGAAAATGAGGAACTCAGTCCCATAAATTAACATAATATTCTATGAATATGTAATAACAAACTTAAAATATTGATTTCTTTACTTTAGAAAAGTTACCATTCAGTTCAGTTAGTATGTGTGTCAGCCTGTCACTACAATATTTTTTTTTTTTTTTCTTAAATTTTGTAGGAAGTTTAGCTCTCCACAGTGGCATGCCAGCCTCATCATACCTTAAACTATTTTAACTCTAAATACAATCAATCATTTAAAATTAATGACAAGTGATAAAAATCTGTCATAAAAGTGATTATAATTGTTCGCTTATGTAATTAGGCAACACTAATTACCATTAAACTTTTTGATTGACCAATATAATGAAGTTTGGCTTTTTAAAATGTAGAAAAAAAACTTTTTGTTAAAGTTACGTTCAAAATGTTAATTCAGTACGTTAAAACAATGAATTTAACAACCATGAACCATGTTCGCTAGATTTATTCTGCAACACATTCAAATTGTTTTACTGTCTTAAAAAAAGCTAGATAGTTGTGTATTCAAACCATATGTATGTCTATCTCTCATAACTACTAAAGAATAATGTTTTTTAGCAATGATATAATTTCACTAAAATTATTGTTGTGTACTTAAAAATGATTTTGTTATGATTGTAGTAATGATTTTTATCAATCTGTGTAATATGACATTATTCTTAGATTCAATCTATTGCAAAACATTTTTTGACATACTGACATACAACCTAAGATTCGAAAATGTCATAATTATTATTATTTTCCTTAACACAACACTCCATAAAAGTCTTCTATAAATCTTTCATAAATTTTAAAAACCTACTATGTAAGGAAAAAAAGTGTTTTTCAATAAAACATAAACTTTTCCATTACTTTTAATTTTTAAGAAAAATACTCAGGAGTTTTCCTTAAGAAAAGTTTCTATAGTACTGTTTTTTTTATTGTTTCTGGATTTTGTAAGTAATCTGTTGTTTCTAATCCTTCCATTCATACTTTTTTTTCCTTTGTGTGTTAAAACAAATATTTATGGGAATCGTAAAGTTCTTTTAGAATGGGACTTTATTCTTAAGTTGTTCATTTGATAAGGTAACCGGCAAGGTCATCCTATCCTACTATAATATTATAAATGCGAAAGTGTGTGAGGAACTGTGGATGCATGGATGTTTGTTTCTCTTTCACACCAGAACAGCTGAACGGATCTGGAGGAATTTTGGCACAGAGATAGATTATGGTCTGGAATAGCACTTAAGCACCCTTAAAAATTTCCCAGATAAATGTATGGTCAAAGTCACGGGTGGAAGCTAGTGTTAATATAAAAGCAAGGCGAAATAAGGACTGTACACAACATTATTTATTTTATCACAAAAAGTTTTTCAATAATCAATGTCTTCGTTAGCACTTCTCATACCAATTATGAGATAATTAGTCATCTTTGTTATACAATTATTTGTTCTTCCTGTCTTTCCTCCTAGTTGTAAAATATAAAATACTAACCAACCCACCAGACATTGTCCTGCCCAATGGATGGCTTGCAGCGCCATCTACCAGATCCAATTGTAAATCTACATCACTCAAACACACAAATAGTTTCATTTAAATCAGTCTACCCGTTTTGATGGAGTTCAGTGACATACAAATGTACAGAAGAATTATAAAGATAACATGATAGTGACTGTTCAAAACAGTTAATATAAAACCAAATAGTCAATTGTATATTTTCATGAATATTTATTTCTGCATCATAATTAATGTTCTAAATGTTTGACTGATTTCAGACTTGCATATCACTGTGGTTTTGGCAGCCAGCAATCAATCAATCCTTTCGTTTCCCACACAGTTATTCTAATGAAACTAAAACTGTACTGGAATGATCTAGAAGTGACTGGCCTAATTTAATTCAATTCAGAATTAGCTCAAACAAGCCATTAACTTTTTTTTTACTCTTCAAAATTTTAGGTCAAATCATTTCTCTCTAGTTTTATAATTTTATCAATTAATACAATTTATAACTGGGAATCATAACTTGCAGGTCAAAAGCATGTTTTTCCAGTCTTCTGGAGATAGGTACTATAATTTTCACTGAATGAAATTCTAAAAATAAAACTATAAAGTATGATTATTGAATTTTGGCATTGACTGGTAGCATCATGCTTGCAGCTGTTTTAATATAAAGCACTTTAATTTATTTTTAGTGGTGCCTTAATCGCTAATTCAAACACAGACAGACAGACAGATATATGTAATTCAACATTAGAATAAAACATGATTAAACCACAGAGTACCGAGTACCGATTCATCAGCTTAAACCTACGAGCTACACTAGTCGGTGGCCACTAGCCACTAAGGCGTGACCCTTATATGACCCTTGAAGACGGTCGCCGATGACCCGAAGTTGGGTTAAGTGGGAACCGAAAAATCGGACACGAATTTGGAAATCGATTTTACTTAGACTTGTAATGACGAGGCAAATAACTTAGGGTCGCTATACATAATCGGGTCGGTACATTCGGTTCGGCATTCTATTATAATGCCGAACCGAAGGCCCCGACCCGCAACGACTAAACGACAGACGGTTCTTGTTTACAGTAAAAAAAATAATTTGACCTTATTGCTGCGTCATCATTCGCTACTTACTGATTTTCTGTTCGAATAGGTAAATAGTTTTTCCATCCAAGATCGTAAGCAGTATTCAAGACTTCATGATTGAATATTGCATTGCAGGCGATGGAAGGTGTAAATACAGACAAATTCGTCACACTGACGCATCGTACGATAAAGTCCTATCAGGGTAGTGTTGGGTAGGACATACAAGAGGCAGTACCAGTGCCTCCAACTATGGCTGACAAAATTACGGTGTTGCTAGCCTAAAAATACGGTAGTTTGTAGAAAATTGTGGTAAACACAAAATAAAAGGCCCTCCACTACTCTCGCCACTAGAATAACTGGAATTATCACTCATTTAGTACTTATTTGGAAATATTTTTTATTTAAATAGAATTTATAAATATTATTTGGAAATTCTATATATAGGCAATTTATTACGTACAAAACAGAATGAATTTCGAACTGTGACTACAGAACAAAGATATTAAATTATACTACCTACAGAAAAACACCAAACATAGATTATGGTAACTCGCAAAAATTAAAATGCTATGTAATAGTATAAATTATCCGAATTAATTGTAACTTCGTAATTTGGTAGGATAAACGTTGTCTGTCACATCGTTATTTTCTGGAATCCCTGTTGTGTTAGTGTTGCCAAATAAAATATCAACAGAAATTTTCAAAAGCACATTTCGTGTTGCCGTTATAGAAATAAATAAAAAAAAATTAAGACGCAACCGCATTGACGGAATTACGGTAGATATCCGCACCGTAATGCCATGTCTACGGTAGGCGGTAGATTTTAGAAAAATACGGTAGGTCTACCGTAATTACGGTGCAGTTGGAGACACTGGGCAGTACATTTGTCCTGGACATGACGTTAAAATGTAAGAGCGGTACAGCGTTTCAAAATGTACTACTTCACATTTTCTGTCGCAGTACGCGGCGGTTGACGCGTTAGTCGCAAACGAGACGGAGCACAGTATCAGTACATACAAATGAGTGAGAGAGAACGCGTCGAGCCTCCACCCACTTGTCTATCTAGGTCTACTCTTTCATCTCATTTGTATGTACCGGAATGAGATAGCAATATGACGCGAAGCTATTTATATTGTACTAAGTTTATGCTGGAACGTGAACAGGCCAGTTCAAAAGTTTTGATACAGTTGAAACAATATCGTTTGTGGTTTTTTATTACTATTCAATTCAACAAAATTATTTTTTTCTGTACATACTTTTCTTTATTTTTATATTTTATTACATTTTTGAAAAAAGAAATGTTATTTTTTTTATACCTACAGAAACTTCTTTGTTTATGTATTAAAATGACAAATTATGCATCAAAATGACAAAATAACATATTTGTAATATTCTCCTCAATTGTATTACCGAGCTCAGAACGCCTCACCTCCTCAAATGTACCACCGAGCTCAGAACGCCTCACATCCTAAAATCTACGTCCGAGCCCGAACGCCTCACCTCATTTGAAGTAGGACATTGTACCGGCTCAGTTTGAAAAAGAGGCTACTCTTACAAACTCTTTTTCAAGTCGTGTCCTACCCAACACTATATCAGGGTCGACGTACTCATAAACCTATTTGACGGTATCTTTATCGTCATCACTGAAAACAGTTGCTTAGGTATTAGATAGTTTTGCCACAGGATACCTGCTTACCTATGCTATCTACATATTTCCCGCGGCTTCACATAATATAACATCACGCCTGTAATCCCCGAAGGGTTAGTCAGAGCTGTACCAATTAGTACACCCACATTCCGCCCGCTACTTCGTCCGCGTAAATGTCGGTTATTGCGGACACAGACGAAGTAGTGGAATAAAAAGTAGCCTATGTTCTTTCTTGTAGTTCAAACTAACCTCGTACCAAATTTCATTGAAATCGATCCAGTAGTTTTTAAATTAATTCGTTACAAACATACAAAAGTACAAATCTTTCCCCTTTTATTATTTGTGTAGATGTAGCTCACATTTTTTGTCAAGTTTACTGCACAAACTTTTGGGAATTGAGACCATGTTTATAATTATTTTAGATTATTGTCGGTCGCCGACAAACGACCTCAATTTATTAGTTACCTTAGCAGACAGCTGCACTAGGTTCTGCCCACGACTTCGTCTGCGAAGACTTCAAAATTAAGCAGTCTTTTTGTTGTCACGGTAACAAAAACGAAGTAAAAATTATCCTATGTGTCAAGCTAGATCAATATCTATGTCTACTAATTCTTTTCAGCCGTTTAAGCGTGAAAGATGAACAAACAATCATCCGTCCTCACAAACTTTTTAACAGTAGTAGGATGACTGTGGGTTCTACCTCCTCGGTAAAAAATGAGGTGAAATAAAACGTCCCGCCAATCAGTTACAGGTAGCGAACCTACTGGCGCGCGCGCCGCAAGCTCACATGGCGTCGGACCGAGGTGTGACGTGGCACACGCCGACCCCGCCGCCGCACCTGTACCACGTGCCGGCGCCCTCGCCCCCTGACCCTCTTCAGGTACACGATTTGTTCTACGCACTAATTTGTATAGAGGGCTGAAATAAGCCTAGCGGCCATCGAAATTAAAGAGGAAAGCATTACAGACAGTGCTCGCATACTTTTTATTCTTCATAGAAAAGCGTGTTGTAGCATTTTCGAACTTATTTCAATGACATTATATCCCTAGGCTGATCTGCGCCAGGTATATTCAGCCTCAGACATGCTACTAACACGTTTGAGCAGGCACTCGAATTTTTCTAGCTTTTCATACCAAAATGTCCGCCCAAACGTGTCTTAGCATTTGAACTGAAAAGCTGATTTACACGTTGCGAGAAATATCGTGCAAGTTACACCCACATTTCGCCAGTTATGTTGTTAGTCCCATGTAATAGGGGGCGAGCCTATTGCCATCAACTGGGCACAAATCCAGACTCGGAGCATGCTACATTCCTGATAGAAAAACCCAATAACATTTTGCCCGACCTGGGAATCGAACCCAAGGCCTCATGCTCAGCAGTAGCGCTTTGCGACCACTAGATCAACGAGGCAGTCGTTGTGATTTGAGACACAGCTAAATATTGAATTTTACAAAAAAATCAATGACTGCCACCTGACCTTCGCCACGTCAGAAGCATTAATAATTAAATATTATGTATTTTTATTACTTGATGTTTTGTGAAGGTTGATTTAATGACAACTCCCTGGCAACCATTACATTTAAAAAAATGTTAGTTGTTAAATAATACAGCATTTAGGGGTAAAGGCAAGCTGCAATATGTTTACATAGAAATATCCTACAGCAGAAAAAAAACAAAATCTAATTCGGTTCATCCGTTCGGGAGCTACGATGCCGCAGACAGACACACACACAAACACGTCAAACTTATAACACCCCGTCGTTTTTACGTCAGGGGTAGGGATTGCAATCCCGCAGCTCACTCAATCCCGCGGGATTGATATGCGGGATTGATCAATCCCGCGCGGAACGAAAACAAAAACCTGTAGTTTAAATTCGATTTTATAACATAATTTTAAATAAGATAAAGTATTAATTTTTCGATCTTATAGCCCTATAAAATCAAAAAATTAATACTTTATCTTACATACAAACGGGGCAAAAAGTTGAACTACTGTGAATAATTTCAAATATGCAGGATCCCGCGGGAATGCCGGATCCCGTTTTGCGGGATTGCAATCCCTAGTCAGGGGTTAAAAACTATACAATATAAAACATCACCGTCATTAGAACTATCTCATCTTAAGACAGGACAATAAAATTAATGGTTCTTTGTACTTAGCATCTGTTAAGCTAGTTACGCCATACGAGCACTTGTGTAAACATCCGCTTAAAGAATTCTTATTTGTTACTAAGCTATAGTGAAATAAGCTAAAAATGAGAAGAAATAAAGACATAATTTGTTCAGATGTTACTTCGAATTAAGACGACCGTGTTCAGTTACGTCTCTGGTTGCTACTCCGCTCTGGAAGATCGTAGCGTGATGTTATATAGCCTGTACTTATTTCTCATGAATCTGGCTATAATATACAAACATATTTTTTCCAATCCGACTGGAAGTTTCAAAGATTAGCACGTTTAAACAAACAAAAAACTCTTCAGCTTATATTAGTGTAGACGTAGAATATAGATAGTAGAGTAAAAATAAGACACAACATCTCGCCTGTAATCCCCGAAGGGTTTGGCAGAGGTGTGTCCATTACTACACCAACATTTCGCCAGTTATTTTTAAGTCCCATATGTAATAGGGGGCGAGCCTATTGCCATCAACCGGGCACAAATCCAGACTCCAAGACTGCCACTGAGAAATTCCTGATGGAAAAACCCAATATAAAATAAATAAATTTGTAAACAAAGATAATTATTAATTGTTTTCAAAGGGCATATCATATACATAATTGACTGTTTTTCCTCTTTGAGCTGTTACGAGATATCTATGACCTCGTTAGATTTCACTGTGAAAATCCAAACATAAATCAATCTTCATTGTAAATTCAATTCATTGGCGAACTGATTAAAATATCAAACCTATATCTATGGCCGGGGGATGCCCTACCTATTATAATTTTGTGTTTATTTTATATTATTACTAGAGATGCAATAAACGGGAACACGGGAAGGGGATTGTGCACTACAAGGAATTTTACTGTCCGGCAGTCCGATTTTTACGGTCCGATATGGCACGCCATATAATGTATATACTAGTTTGTGCACCATACGTAATTTTACCGTCCGACTTTTTACTTTTCCCCATTTCGGAACGGAACCAAGAAACTCATCGTTCAGAGTAATTTTGCGTGTGTGGCGTGTAGTGTAGTTTCAAAGACAGAGCTACCCTAAACTGAGGCGTATCATCCGAGTAAAGACGGACGAGTGCACAAGCCAATCATCCGTTTTTTTCATGCCATATCGGACCGTAAAAAATCGGACCGCCGGACAGTAAAATTCCTTGTAGTGCACAATCGCCCGAACCGTACATTTTTCCGGGATAAAAAGTAGCCTATATAGTATTTCAGACTATAATCTATAACGGTGCCAAATTTCATCTAAATCCGTAATCTAAATCAGAATCTAAATCAGTCGACTGCCAAATTGCAGTTTGAATGGAGTAAGCACGACTGCAATCTGTCAACCGACTGCAATCGGGCTGCACCGGGCGTGCGCGTAGTCGTTGGAAGTGAACGCAAACTGCACATCGTCTGCTCGGTCGGTTGGCAGTTTCATTGCAGTCATAGGGCTCAAACAGGCCCAAAATAGCTCGCTATTGCAGTTTAGTGGTTTGTAGGATTAAAACAACAAGGGCGTAGCTACCGCCGTATCGAAGATACAAGGGCCCCAAACAAAAATTATTATTAATACTAAGCAAAAATTCGTAAAATATTATCCACTATCTCACTCAAACTCTTAAGCGCAGGCCACACCGCCAGCTAGCGGGCGGGCGGGCTAAGCGGGCGGGCGAAGCGAACGAAGTAAACTATATAAACTACGCGAAATATTGGCGAGCTAAACTATGGGGTTCACACCGAAAACTACGGACAGACGAGCGACGGATATTTCGTTAGCTTAGCTCGTTAGGTTAGTCGGCAGCTCGCGGTGTGAACCGAAGTATGTAAAGAGGTGAAACGATGTTCGCCCGCCTAGCCCGCCCGCCCGCTAGCTGGGAATCGTCGGATATTTCGTTAGCTTAGCTCGTTAGGTTAGTCGGTAGCTCGCGGTGTGAACCGAAGTATGTAAAGAGGTGAAACGATGTTCGCCCGCTTAGCCCGCCCGCCCGCTAGCTGGCGGTGTGGCCTGCGCTTTAGGCCGTACGCTAAACTTCCCGAGAAAAAATAAACACATTGTTTCGTTAGTAAAATCTTTACCCTCCATTTGGGCTTCGCCGCAGTTAGGTAGGAGGACCCCACAACAATTTTTTTATACAGGGACTTCTAGGGCAAGCTACGCCACTGTACAACATGTAGCTAGATAAGGTATGCAACCATTAGAGTTCACACGTATTTTCTACATTCTCGCACCGATAACAGAACAATTAGACTGTCGATACTAGTTTCGTAACGTTGCAATTTCAATATTTTACATAAAAATCGGGGCAAGTGTTTTTTTTTTCACACTTTATTTGAAGACGTGTGAAAACTATAAAACAGCACTGGGTTCGCGTGATTGATCAGGACTCTGTCCCAGAAAAGAGGACTGTATCCCAGCAGAAACGTATAGACTGATTGTGTTATGTTAATAAATGATGTACATCTAAACATATAAAAGCGAAAGGTTATACACTTAGGCCCCCCGCGCACTAGGCAGCCAGGCTGCGGCAGCCAGTAAATTATATGATGTTGTATAGGAGCCCGCGCACTAGGCAGCCACGAATTCCCATAGTTCCCATTCCCACGTTCTACTGGCTGCCGCAGCCTGGCTGCCTAGTGCGCGGGGGGCCTAACTCATCGCGAAATATCGAAAACCGTTTGATGTATACAGATGAAATTAAGCAGGGAGGTAGATTATAGTTAGAAGACGTCCGCTAAGAACGGATTTTCTAATATTCACCCCTTAAGGGGATGAAACGGGGGTCCGACATTACAGGACGAAGTCGCGGGCAAAAGCTAGGGTAAGATAAGAAAATTAACTCTCAAAGTCAAATCATTTATTTCAATTAGGCCATTATGCACTTTTGAACGTCATACACAAAAAAAAAGATTGAAACTGGTTGCCCCTTCTAAAAGGTAGTTTTGTATGGAGAAGAATGGGCAAGAAACTCCATACATACTCTTTTAAAATCACATCACCAACCATCTCATATTAAGCTTTTCAAATAACTTCCATGTTCATACTACTAACTTCTTTATATTAATCTGCCTTACCGGTGACTATCGTAGGGTCTGTTGCAATTGCAGGCGTTGAAGTCGGCCGGCGGGAACTCTGTGTTCCGACACACGGCCACGCCCCCCGAGCTGTACAGACACACACCCACGCCGCCAGACAAGCATCACATGAGGTAAGGTTCCATTGTTAATTTGATAACATTACGCCTGTTATCCCCAAAGGGTTAAGCAGTGTAGCTGGCGAAATGTGGTTGTACTAATGGGACTACCCATTAGTACAACCACATTTCGCCTGTTACTAAGTCCAATGTAATAGGGGGCGAGCCCTATTGCCATCAAGCGAGCACAAATGTAGACTCCGAGTCTGCTACTGTAAAATTTCTAATGGAAAAACTCAATAACACTTTGAAAGAATATTTTATTATTGTTGATCTGATGAATCTTCTTCTTTTCGTATCGATGATACATTTATAATAATTTATACTACTTGAGCCCAGTAAGTGGCCACGTTTATTGCCGCGGCGGAAGCTTTTGGTGACAGAAAACCAATATGAATAGAAAACAAACTATGTCATGGACTCATGGTGGCAGGCAGATCGCATATACATGTGTGTATCATTTTCAGACACACTCCGTCTCCGGGCGACATAAAGGCGAGTGCAGCGTTACCCCCTGTAGACTTATATCAACATTTGGCGCCGTCGAGAGGTAAATAAAGCTTCTTGTAGTTTTATAACACCCTTGGCTATTATATCCAGCATTTGTCCTGTAATAGCTTGCAAATGATTGCGGTACGTAATGTGCGATTAACCATATATTTATATTATAGCAGAAAAGCTCCGTGCAGATGAGCTGATGGCATATACTCGGGTTGGTGTAGACCTATCCCTCGGCGGGGGCCGCGCAAGCAATGGCGCGGCCACGTCTCCCGCGCCCCCTGCGCACCAGCCCGTGCCCCCTGGGCACCAGACCGCGCCCCCCGGCCACCAGTCCGCACCCCCCGGTCCGCCCTCACTGTCAGTCCGAGACGCGCCCACCATCAACAGCCTCATCGCGCGCGCGCAGCCGCGTCACCCGCACGCGCGTGTGGACGCGCTGCTGGAGCGCCTCGTGCCCTCACCCGTGTCGCCGCACTCCGTCATAGTGCACTCACGCGCAGCGCCCACACCCTCGCCGCCATCTTCTAATGAGGTTTGTTTGAAGTTTTACAAGTTAAAAAAAAATGTATGCAGATGTTAAACCTAACTCCGAATCATTTTAATTAAACATTTTTTTGTTCCACAGGACTCTGCAGACTCATGCGGCGCCCCGCCCGGCTCCAAGAGGAAACGTAAGCCGGAGCGCACCGTGCGAGTGGCAGCAGCTCCTCCACCTCCCGCGCCCCCTGCGCCCGTCCCCGCGCCGCTGGCGCCTGCGCCTGTGGTACCCCCTGCCGCACCGCGCGTCTCCCCGCCGCCCAGCCCGCCCCCCGCGCCCTTAGCTCTCCCGAGGGAGAATGGCGACGCGCCGCACGCGAAGACGGACGCGCCGGACGAGCGGCCCGCGTCGCCGCGCCCCGACCAGCCGCACGCACGGAGAAAAACACGCTCCGGCTCCGCAGAGACGATAGACGACATCGCCGCCATGATCGCAGACACGGACCGCGCCCCGCCCCTCGCGCCCCTACCGCCGCCCGCCTCGCCCGCCGCCGCCGTCACCGTGGACAAGCTGCGCAGCGTGCTGGCCAGCCCCGACTCGACGCGGCCCGAGCCCGTGCCCGACGTGGAGCCCGCGTCCGCCGAGCCTCCCGGCGAGCCCGCCGCGCTCCCCGCGCCTGCCGCGGCGTCGCCTGCGCCCCCGCCAGCGTCCGCGGCCGCCCCGCGTCGCCGCAGTGCGCGCACCTCTAACCCAGAAGCGCCAAACGTTCCAGTAGAGTCTCCTTCGGAAGGCAAGCCGGCCGAGCCCGAGGCGAGCGACGCGCGCACTGCCGAGCCGGCCGCCGCCAGCTTCGTGGAAGTAGAGAACCAGCTGGAGAAGATGTTCGCCGGGTTAGAAGAGGAGCCGTCGACGAGCCCCGCGCCGGCGCCGGACGCGGGCGCGGCCTCGGCGGATGAGGCGTGTACACCGGCTGCGGCCCGCAAGCGACGCCGCTCCGCGCCCGCGCGCTCCGACCGAGCACAGCGCGCGCCGCACCTGGAGCCGCGCAAGAAGGCGCAGCGCAAGAAGACGGACGCGCGGCGCCCGCGCAAGGGGCCGCGCGAGGCACGGGACGCATACGACTCTGGTAGCAACGCGAGCTCCAGCAAGTCTCGGGGACCTTACATACAGGTACTGGTTCCCCTCACATTACCTGTCACAACTTTTAATAAATTATTTTGTCCCATTCATATCAAAATAATATCGTTCGAGTATCGTCAGATTCTCAACAAGAAAGTAAAGACCAGTTGAGATATTAGGTTTTGTTGAACATCCAACAGATCCGCGGCCCCCGCGACTCCCCCCTGTCGGTGAGCGTGATGAACACGTCCACCGGCGAGGAGGAGGAGGCCGGCGCGCGGCGCAAGGGCGGCGAGGAGTTCCGCAACGGCGTGCGCGGCGTGCGGGGCGTGCGCGGCCTGCACGCCAGCACGCTGGGGCTGCGCTACGACGCCACCACGCCCGACGCCACGTGGCTGTGCGCCTTCTGCCAGCGCGGCCCGCATGCTGCCTCGCTGGGGGACCTGTTCGGGCCGTACGCGCTCGATACGGACTGTGATGAGTACAGGTACAGTTGGAAACTATGTTTTATATTTTTCTGAATATATTTTATAACCGTCTTAATATACAACATTAATTCAGGTGTAGTTACTGTAAATCCACATATAAATGCGATTTCATAAACAGCGATTCTACATGACCATTAATCACATTGTGACAGGTCGCTGGACGAGGCCACGCGGCGGCGCTACTGTACGGGCGCGTCGGGCGCCGCGGATGAGGTGTGGTTCCACGAGGCCTGCGCCGTGTGGGCCCCCGGGCTCGTGGCGGCGGGGGCCCGACTGTGGGGCCTGGCGCCGGCCGTGTGGGGCGCGCGCGCAGCCCGCTGCGCGCACTGCGCGGGCCCCGGCGCGGCGCTGGCGTGCGGGGCCCGGGCGTGCCGCGCGCGGGCCCACCTGCCGTGTGCGCGGGCCCCGGCGGGCTGGGCGCTGCACGAGGAGGAGTTCCGCGCGCTGTGCCCGCGCCACGCCTAGCGGCTACCGCCACCCATCTAACTATAACATAGAAGAAATTGTAGATAGATTTCCCGTTGACATTTTGTAGGAGTAATTTATTGTGCCCGCCGCCCGCGACCTAGTGACCGTGCCGCGATATGTACAGATGTTATACCGCACCCGGCGAGTAGTGTACGCGCGACTCTTGGTAATCTGAAGTCTAGAGTTATGTGTAAATATAGTGATTAATGTAAATAGCAGTTTTATGCATCGGAACACCATTTTATAAGACGTAATGTACTATATGACATCATGTGGCATTGTAATCGAATGGACAGTATTTCGTAGTATACAGGGCGCGCCTGCGTCGTACGTAGCCGCGCGGCCCGCACCTGACTGACGCATTTGTCGCTCACAATGCAATAATGAACAAGCGCACACGCGAGGTTGTCGCGCGCTCTGCGTGCTCTGCTCTCGACCTCCCGCGAGTGAATGTGGCAGTCCGGTGGGTCACACCAACAGGTTTATGATGAGTAAGTTCACACATATACCTATTTATTCGATATTAAATTGAAAATCTCACTTCGTTATATGTTTATTCGAAAATATGTACCTAGAAATATATTTTATATTTTCGTTTTTTTTTATATAGTGTATGTGTACTCATCATGAGCTGTTTGTTGTACACAACAATTCCCAATTGTTTACATGATCATGTAACAATGCAGTGATATTTTAAAGTAATAAACGGACCTTGGATGTATAAGTATATTTTTTATGTAAAAAATATATAAATAATAAATAAACAACTATTTAGTTGCCATTATAGTATCAAAAACTAGTCTAAATAAATAGTGTCTTGTGATTTAAATAAAAAAATATATTAAAATCGTTTTGGGGTCTATGAAAATTTACATTTTTAGCTTGGTAATGGATTAATATGTATGTTTGTGGATACTGCATTGTTATCGGTGGATAAATAAATAATACACAATGTGTGTAGCGCTCTTATACTTAATGGTTATTTATACCGAAAACTTTACGCTTACATTATTTAAACGTGGCACTTCAAACGTTGCGCGCTGTTTAAGTTTTTAAAGTTCCGCGGAACTTGTTGCATTCTCATGTTATAGATAAATAGACTATGTGATTGACTCACTGATACTGCCAACAGGAACAATAAGACAAACGCATAACATTAAATATATATATATACAATGTGATAGGGGTGAGACTTCTAACCCGTTAAGGCTGAGTACTACATCTAATTTTATCGACAAAAAAAGTAATATGGGGGGTTGAACCCCCTCCCCCTAAAAATTATGGCTATTTTAATATTTTTTTTAATGTACTACGGCGCGCTTGATATTAAAGGTTGTATGCGTCGTAGAAACAAAAAAAAAACGACAAACGGTAGCTAATAACCTTGGCTAACTAATTCATTACTTTTTTCATATGTTTGATAATGTTTTGGTGAGAAAAAAAAAACATTTCTGAATTATTTTGACCGAAAAAATCGCTATTTTTCAATATTTTCACGAATTACTCAACCCCTCATATTATTTTTTTGTCGATAAAATTAGATGTAGTACTCAGCCTTAACGGGTTAGAAGTCCCACCCCTATCACATTGTATATATTAAAAAGAAGATATTTAAAATGATAGTATAATTTATATTAAATCTAATGTTCATAAACGATCACGTGACACTGTTAATACGTGCGAGCGTTTGGAGTGCGCACGTCTAAGGGTACCATAAGGCGCTGTCTTCGTTTGCCAGACAGTGAGCACGCCAGCTTCGTGCGACGTTGGTAACGTACTTTAATTCCAGTGAATAGAAAAATAGACTTTATTTAGAAAATGTTAAGGTACAAATTTATAGTAGGGAGAATCAGGCCAGTTTAGTGTTTTTAAAAATTTATTCGGACAATGAACGCATGAACTCGAACGAACAATCAACATCATCCAAAGCCTTGAAATGTAAATGGTGTAAGAATTTTTTTATCACTTATGGCAAATGATTACTTTATTAAGTATGTAATTGTTATAAATTATATTTATCATGACATTATAAGCAAATTGAAATACAACATGTTTAAAATGAGAGTTTGACTATTATTTGTACTGCCTCCTGAATATATAACAACTTTACACCTCGCAAAGCGCGTGATAAGTATATATAATAATAATACCAGCCTATTATTGTCCCACTGCAAGGCCTCTTCTCATTCAAAGAATGCACGGACATCACCACGCTTGCTCAATTCGGATTAGACCAGGGTCGAAGCCGTCAAAAATAATTAAAAACGAAAAAAAAAATTAAAGTAGAATGAAACCTATTGGAAAAGGAAGGGAATACTACTAAAATGAAAGAAAAAATAAATTACGGGCGATCTGCGGTTAGGAAGGGGTAGGGGGGGTGTTTTAAGGGTAAAAACTCGTCGCCACTTTAATTACATATGCTCTAAAATATACAACAAAATAAATAAACACATCGATATCTATTCGAATACCAGGTACAAATGCAAGAAAAAGCTCGACACTTGGCTAAGATCTCTCACATACGATGCAACTGAAAAACTCGTGAAAGTCTAACAACCATAGGGTTGAAAAGAGTTAAAGAGTGTGAGTGTAGGAGTGTGAGTGACTCCTACACTCACACACAGCATCATAACTCACCCTCACCCCCAACCTAACATTCTTACTCACGGCACACATAACTCTTTCTTAATAATTTAGGGGTCATCCATAAATTACGTCACACGAATTCCATGATTTTTTGCCCCTCCCCCCGTCCTTGTCACAGCTGGTCACATTTGTGAGACTCCCCCCTCCCTAGTGTGACGTCACATATTTTGCAAATTTACATTTAGAAATTATTCAATGAAAACAGCGGTTCCGAAATCAGTTTTGTTTCCATTCAATTTTCAATAAAATTAACATCAAATCAAACAATTAACAAAACAAAAATCGAATAACTAATAAAAAAAAAATTGATTGAATTAATTGATTTAAACTTCATTTTTGGCGCATTGTTTTTGAGGACACTTAGATTATAATAGATTTTGAAATGTGACGTCACGAAATTTAGGACCCCTCCCCCCCCTTGTCACACAATGTCACACTTCGTTGACCCCCTCCCTCCCCCTTAACGTGTGACGTAATTTATGGATGGCCCCTTATAAGTTAACATATTTTTCTTTTTTCTCTTTATTTTGTTTTACCCATACTTGTTTAAAATACTTGTGTTATGTATTAGCCTGGAACTGCTCATCCTCTCACCTGGAGTAGGGCGTTGGTTAGGTAGCTGCGCCACAGTTTTTAACTTTTGCAGCTACCATCGTTTTAAACTTTGTTCCTTAAGCTTTGGTTTCCTAGGATAGCGGTGCCGTCATATACAGGCCGTAATACAGCGGTGAATAACGTCATTAGAACGTTGTCTATGTAAACAAAATGGCGCGGTTTCCTAGAGAGCGGTAACTGACACCGTAACGTCAAAAAGCGATGCCGTCATTTGCATGACGGCCGTCTTGACGGTGTCAGATAGTTTCGTGAACGTTTCATTGATAGCGGTGAAGCTATCGTTTGACGTTTGTTTTAAAAAAATGACTGACGGTGTGTTAAAACGGCCGTGGAACTTTCCACATGTCGTCACCGTAAAGACATTATTATTTGCATCCGTAATATTACGGCCGATATATTACGGCACCGTTTTCCTAGGAAACCAAAGCTTTACTGTACTTGTTTTTGTTCCAAATAAACGATTATTATTATTAAAAATCGGTAAATCCCGATTTCCGGCAAAACTACAAGTCCTATCGAAAAAAGTTAAATGGCAAAGTTGTAGATAATAAAAAGATCTACAACTTTTGTATCTACACTTTTTCTCCATAACCTCAAAATTCATGTAAAAAAAAACCAAAAAACCACATTTTTGATTTTTTATTTTTATCTTTTACAATTTTTTTTTTTTTTTCATGATATTTGGTGAAAACTTACCTCTTTATGTCCCAAACACACTGGAATTTTGAAGATTTAAAATATTAATTTTTTCACCCTATTTTGACTCGAAAATTCTCACGTAAAAATATCTGATTTTTCAAAAAAGTCGGTGGGCTTTTTGTTCGTTGAAATCTCTATTTTACGATGGTGTAAAAAAAAATATACATAACTATGGAATTTTTTTTTCAGAAAATGCAAACGAAAAATACTAATCGCCCGTAATTTATTTTTCCTTTCATTTTAGTAGTATTCCCTTCCTTTTCCAATAGGTTTCATTCTACTTTAATTGGGTAGATGACACTATTAACCAATAATTCTAAGACATAACTTCTATAAAGAGACACTTTATTTAGGCCCTGAAAACCTGATTAATTTTCAAATCACTGTAAAATTGGATTTTTAACTGCTTTCAAATTAATAAATAGTTAGTCAATTGAGTCTACTCAAAAGTGACGTCATAGTTATTTACACCATCAAAATCTATGGGAGAATAGCGTTTTGACAGATCATAAAAAGTACGTCAATTGATTGGTGGTGTCATCTACCCTATTTTTTTTTTGTTTCTAAAATTATCGACCCTGGTCTAGATTGTCAATTTCAGACTTTATATTGATGTCCGTGGCGGTGAAAAGGTTAACAAGTCCATTGGTTCTAACATAAAAAATTTTCCTTCACCATTATAAGTAAATTACATATAATGGTGAAGGTGTTTTATTACATAATGTAATAAAACAAAAAATCTTAATAAAAAACCTTTATTCACAATAACAAAATCTATGAAATTTCACTGATATGCATTTTACAATCATAAAACGAGCAAGTAGCAACCAGATCACCGCCAAACTGCCAATCAGCACCGTATGCTATACTTTCATGTTCTAGATACTCGCTAAGGATCTCCATTTGGTCATCAACTCGCAGTATGCGGAACCCGCCGTACATACAGGCCGCTAAAACGGTGTCCGACTTGTTGGGGTGCCATTTTAGGCGCCAAACACCGCCACCGACGTCGATTTCCTTGATGCAAAACTTGAGGCTCCTAGTGTCCCAGAGACGAACTTTTTCGTCATAACTGTAAGTAAATGAAAATTTATACTAAATTAAGAGCCTTTGTGAGGATTTCACCGGATGCGGACCTTTCTCCTTGATGTGTCATTTTCTTGCTTTTCGAACTACTTTTATTCTCACACTAGCAGCAGCCCCGCGGCTTTGCCCGTGCATCTTAATACTTCCCAAGTAAGAATGTTTCAGACTTGCCTCTTATCGTTAAATTACAATACACAATAGCTTTATAAATTATAGCCTATTTGCTATTCTGATATATAAACTTTTTTACTTACAGTTTAATCAAAATACGTTTAGTATTTTTTGAGTGAACAAGTAATAAACATCCATACATACATCCTCACAAACTTTTGCTTTTATTTTTAAGTAGGATGGAAAATTAGAAAGTAGGGTTATCTCATTGAAGCTCAAAAACCCTATAGTTAAGATTGTATGTTTTAAAGACATGCCTTGCAGCACCTTACCTTCCAGTCAACAATTGATGCTCCACATCTACGTGGCTCCTGATCGAAGTTACCCCAGCCTCGTGCCTCTTGTTCACAGTTGTGGGTACATCGGGAACTCTGACGTCATAGCTCTTAAATAAGCAGTCATCGCCCCCTGGAATAATGAAAACAATCGCCATAGAGGACCATTAAGACTGTAAGGAGTCTACTGAATTAATCTAACATCATAACATAACATCACGCCTGTAAACCCCGAAGGGTTAGGCAGAGGTGTACCCATTTGTACACCCAAATTTCACAAGTTATGTTTAAGTCCCATATAATAGGGGGCGAGCCTATTGCCATCAATCTGGCACAAATTCAGACTCCGAGGCTTCTACTAAGAGATTCTTGATGGAACAACCGAATAATATTTTGCCCGACCTGGGAATCGAACCCAGGACCTTATGCTCAGCAGTCGCGCTCTGCGACCAGTAGACCAACGAGGAACGACGACTGAATTAATCTGTTTAAAAACAAATACAAAAGGACAAACCTGAATAAAATACATCAGCGTTCCAGTAATTAAATGCAGCAATCCAAGCCTCGAAACCATGACTCTCCCATTTCCCAATGGTCTTCAATCCACCTTCGACAATCTTCAAAATATGAACACAACCAGCAGAATCGCTGACCACCAAGCAAGGTTCCTCTGAACTAGTTTTATTTGTCGACCAATCAATGGACAGGGCCAATACGTCTTCACCAATCGCGTAGTCCAACCATAATTTTAGTTGTAAAGCTCCATTCTCATTGGTTAGGCGATAAAGTTGTAGGGTGCCTACTGATGTTACGACAGCTAGGGTAGGGTAGTCCAGTATTGCGTGATAGCACCATTTCTGATCTAATATTCCTGAGGTGTCTATTGAATGAACGGGGAGCAATTCTGTGGTGTTCTTGTTGATTGTGAAGAGATATATCCTTCCTAGCCTTGTTTGCTTAACTGAAGAATTGTCTGGAATTAAAAACAAAAAAAAAAAAACAAAATCAAAATCGGTTCATCCGTTTTGGAGCTACGATGCCACAGATACACACACAGACACGTCAAACTTATAACACCCCGTGGTTTTTACATAGGGGGATAAAAATAGAGAGATGTGTGAAAGATTATGGAGAGGGCAGTACCTATAGATTGCAACACAAATAAGATTTAGAGCACTATTGCAGTATTGTTGCAGTATTTCGGCTACAAAAGCTCAGAAATTGAGGCAGACTATGCGAACGCGGAACAGCGAACTCCCAAAATCACCTCTATATACATGATTACCTTGCTCAGCATTCTTATCGAGCTGATAAGTCCCGCAGACGAGCACGTCGCGGTGAGGTTCCACGGGACACCACTCCACTGAGTCGGCGCTGTACCCTGTGTCCCAGCGCCATTTGTTCTGCCACTCTGCCATTGAGCTGAAGGATTTAAAAATATAACATTTTAAGTGTTATTATGTTGCACTGGATATTTTAATATTTTATTTTCTGATTATACAAAACAGTTAAGTTATTCCTCCATTGTAGTATTTGTACCCCTCAAACAAGGATATTACTTTAAACCGTAGGTAGGTACTTTAAGATTTAAATCAAACTAGGTAAACTAAAAAACTGGTGTGTACTTAGTCTGGTACAATAGAACTAACTAGACTGTTGAATTGGATTGGAAAAGACTATATGATACTACTGGGTAATTACTGGGTCTATAGGAACAACTTACCCAAAAGGTCATTATAAAAATAAAATCATAATTACTATTTTAAACCCATTTATTGTAATAAAAATATGCCCATACATGAATAATTACTAACGCTATAAAGACGAGCAAAGGTATCTCTTCATTACATTCACAACGTTACATGTAGATAATAATTTGCTAAAATTTGTACTGTGTTGTGGTTCGCCACTTACATATTACATTGGGACACAAAGGAAGTCGGTAATATAACAATATAGGACTGTCCCGAAATCACGATTTTTTTGACGGCCGACGGCACGAGATTACATTATCACTTTTATTTTGGTTACTTTTGGTGGTCGTAAATATTTTTTTGTATTATAGAGGTATTTAGAAATATGATAAATTATGTCTACCTATTTTCTGCTGAATATTGTCAGTCAGATCATAAGGTATTTTTTCATAAATTTTATAGTCAAGACAAAAGCACTAAGAATTATATAGTAATAGTAGAATCAATTTACAAAGAAAATATTCCTCTATAAGCAGGCAAAAATCACGCGCCGTCGTGCCCAACTACACAAAGAATGTATAAGAATGCTTCGAAATTACAATAATGCTAGTTTATAATTGGTATGCTTTGCAAAGTATAACAATATCCTTAATATCATCCGATCTAATATTTCTATCACTGTTCATTTCGTATAATTCAGGTTTATATAAAGTTCTAAATGTTTGTTCAAAACTATAATAATTGATGACAATTTTAGTCAGAATAGTTTGTTCCAAAACTGAACATTAGAACTTCATACTACCTTATTAAAATGTCACACCGAGGTACAGTCGAATACGTAGATATGTAAATATACTCTCATAAAGTAAAAACTATTCGACATAATTGTCTATCATTGAATTAATTGGTGATTTATAATAAAATAGAAATTTCAGTTTAGATAATTTCTAAGATCTGCTTATGTTACCTACAGGAGTATACAGTAAATTACAAATCGTATACGCTATCATTTTATATTGTCGTAATTGTTAACATTCTGTCTTATTTCTATTGTAACAATGTATTTTTTAAAACAAAAGCTGTTTTACGTTTAAAAGCACTTTTAATTAAAACAGTAATATTGGTACCACAAGCATACAATTGGGTAGTTCACAACACTAACCAATAATTCCAAGACATAACTTCTTTAAAGAAACACTTTATTTTAGCCCTGAAAACCTGATTAATTTTCAATTTACTGTAAAATTAGATTTTTTTGTGGCTTCGAAATATAAATAGTTAACCAATTGAGTTGCCAAATAAGTGACGTCACAGTTCGATATTGCCATACAAAATCTTTGGAAGAATCGCGTTTTGACAGGTCATAAAAAATACCTCAATTAATTAGTTGTGTCAATTAGACTGTTGTGGTATCAAAAAAATGTCCAATTGAAAGCGCTTCATCGTAAAAGCTCTCCAAATATTTCATTATTTTTTATAGTGGAATCATCGATACAAACAAGAAGAAGAATGTTTATGAAAACATTAACATTTTTGTTAAGATACAGCGATTCAGAGACAATTCCATACTGTGAACCTAATATAATAAAAATGATCTAAAGAACTCTAAACTTTACAAACTGATCATCTAGTATCTTGTTAAAGTACAGTCATCGGCAAAAAATATAATAAGTGTCACAAATGTGTGAGTGTCCACACATTTGTGACACTTATTATAATTTTTTTTTGTTATTTATATTTTAATTAATTTCGATGACGATGACTGTATTTCAACAATAAATCCTAAGCAAAGTAACAAAGAGCATACATTAAAAGACGATACAAAATTTAAAAAAGGACAGATAAAATATATAAATACAAAAATATCAATCGAAATGGACTTCAAGGGGTTACATTTACAATAACATTTATTTACGTAAGTACATTATTTATTAGTGGTAACTTATTTTATAAGAGTTTAAAATCTACTTCGTAAATTCTTCTTACATCTAGTTAATCTAAGAAGTATACTTGACGGCAGTTGGACCGAAATTCCTAACATTTGAACATGAATCAGTACAGACGAGCAAAGGATTTCTGATTGAAAGTTATTTTAAGTCTAAATCGGTGGTACTTTTTGAGTATATTCGTATTGGCTTGTTTTATGAACACCAATAATTATAATAAATAACATTGGAACTGCGTTAAAAAGAAATTTTACCGTTTTATAGACATTATATTTTGTGTATAGCTAAACCATTTAATTGAGTCCTCTGCTAACACTGTTCACCGTTAACCACTGTGACGTCACATATATTAAGAGCTGTCCGGTGCACATTTCGCCTCTTGTGTATTACGCCACTCACGCCCGCCGCCCGCACCTCTCCCGGTCCCCATTGTCGTCCTACCCCCGCATACAGACTCAATTAAGCGATTTAACTATTATCATTTCCTGTTCTTATGCCAGGAAAAGTCATGGTCATTATAACATGATTATAAAAGCTGTATTTAAAAATCTGTAAAGATTTGTTCGGAAGACTGACTGAACAATTGGTACCCGTCTATACTCTTATATTGAACTATTGTCGTTGAATGGTACACTACAACTAAATATATACAACTTAACGCTAACAAACGATAATGATCATAAATCAATGAGCACGTTTCTTACAAGCTATGACGTAATCTATTATGAGGTCACAAATAAAAACAGTGGGCAGATATAAATAGTACATTAGAGTGCAAGATTTTTTTTAGAAATTGTTTTGTGAATTTTGTTACAAGTTTTTGATCATGACTGTACAAAATGTAGGGAATATTTTAATATTTGGTCACATATCAAAACTGAATTTAGAAACAAATATTATAAATCTACTACTTTTATCTGTCCACTGTGATATAGGCTTGATTTGGGGATTTAATCAATATGACTATAAAACAACCAAGACACTCGTATAATATCAACGTAATATCGTCGGAAAATCAAGAGTAAATAGTTTGTTTTATTTTTTCTACATTAAAATAGATAAACTTTATTGTGTTGTTTTCAAACACATCTTTAATAGTGGCGCCACTGTGCTGCTCTACGGCTGGTATTGCCTTTTTGAATTACGCAATAATCCCTATGAAATGATTTAAGAAATAGAATGCAAAAGTTTATTTTCTTGAGCAAGTTAGCAATAGTAAAATGTTATAGTTATAACATTCATAACCAAACTTGATATAAATCTTATAGTTCTCAATATAATTATTACATTCATACCAGTTCAGCAGCGCCACCTATCCGTTAAATTGGAACAATATTTAAATTTTCAAATAGTTACATAAAAACTTTATGTAATCAAGCTATGCCAGAGATTAAATATACGACAATGACATTAAACATTTAAAATATGAATATTTTGTTTGTGTATGAGGTAGATGTTCACAATAAATGTTGCGATCACAGCCTGTTTTCATTCAGGACATTTTAACTGTTCGTAAACCGTTTTGACTCACTAGTATGGCGATTGAATGGCTAGGAGAGGTACTTGTGAATGTGAAAACTGCAACTTTATCAAGAATATGAAACTCTACTGCTACTCTTCAAGCTGTGCCACTGTGGGAAGTTTCCAAAAAACGAAAGGAACTTCTTCTAGCCATTGAATCAATTACTATTGTATTCTCAACTGCCAAACTTACATATACCACTTATCACTATCAAATCAAATGTTTTCAATAAATATGAGTAGCCACATCATTGTTCTGGTTGTCAAACATGCATGAATGTAGCAAGCAAGCCGTCCTGCAGGATTTTTTGAGCAAAATCGACCCAGAAATATTGGAGTTAGGCTGAAGTAAATGCTTCATGCATGCCTGACAAGCATGCTGATGTGTAGCCGTCTAAAGGGATTGTTTTCTTTGGAATTAGGGATGGCCTTTAATCTTTAACATATAGGGGTGTAAATATTGAACCTCATACAAAAAGGTAACTACATACATTTATTTTTACAGTCACTACGTTAACTAAGACGATACGAACTAGGCGTTTCAAACGAAAATGAACCTAATTCGTTAGGCGTTAATGTTCCTTTTAGAATGGAATATTTACTTAGCAAATTATCGTTTTATAGATCTCAGTTGAACACACGAGACAACAAGACGAATTACTTGATAAATGAAAAATGATTGCTGGTATGTTTACGTCACTGCTTTTGACACAAAAGGATGCCAAGCAGAGCTACCATTGCAAACCATTCTACAGTAACCATAACAACATTTAATAGTATTGAAAGGAGTACAGTAAATCTGTATTTAGTTACCTTTTGTATGAACATAAGTCCCTAAGACCACCCCTGTTATAAATTCATGATTGCTTGTGACTTATAACATCCATTCTGTATGGGATCATAAGTTTAAACTAAATTCTCTTAAATTTATGTCTAAGTACCCTGAATTATATTTAACTCTAATAAATTAGATGTTTTAAATATCCTGCTGAATTTAATACTTTTGCAATAAAATATTGTATTTTTTTATCTTTTAAATAACAAAAGATTTATGGGATTCTTATTGTTAAAATTGCTTTATACAGACACACATTATTGCTTTAATAGGTCAAATTAATATTGCTTTGTCCACAATCATAAAAAGAAAATATTATTCCCAATTATTGCATTTTACACAAAAGCTTTCAAACTCAGCAGTGTGCCTAATCTTGCAGAAAAACAGTTAAATCTTTTACATTATTTAAACCATTCACAAAACCTTTACTTATAATCATTTCTGCAACAATCAAATTGCCATTCTTGTCAATAAAATCAATAAAAAATTAGAATTACAGCCGATAAGTAAAGGAGAAAATGTTATTATTATTTTAAATGTTACTTAGCAGCCAATATTTTGAACATTATTTTGTTGTAGACATAAAATAATATTTGTTAAAGTTATGTAAATCAGTTGAAAAAACTTTATGTAAATTAATGAATGTAATAATTTTATTCATACAAAGTGAAGGTCAATTATTCTACTAATTAAAAACATTAAAAATCTAGTCACAATCTTATCTCAGTAACAATCAATGTCAGAATGTATGTAAATCAGAGACATTTTTGACAGATTTGATTGCGATTACTCCTAAGAGTTAGTAGAATAATTGTCCTCCTAATTTGAGTTAGGGCGCATTCCAACTATGTTGTGACGATTAATATTTATGGTTGGACTACTGTCACCTCTAGCTGTTTTCATACTTGATCTGTCATCACTGCAAAAAAGATGTGGACGACAGTTAACCGTGTCATCCTTTATGTGAACAAACCCATTTAAATACAGAAGCCATGATGCTGTAAACAAAACGATAATCTGTCGTCACGACACAGTGTGAATGCACCCTTAGTATATTTGTTACAGACATTTTTTATATGAGAATAAAAATTATTATTCAAATCATTGGCTACTAAAGCAAATATTAGAATGAATAGTTACAGCAGGAAGTATTCATAAGCGACTCCAAGTTCCAGAGTCCATAGATATTAATTTATGATAGCTCAAATTGGGCATTGTTACACTGATTTGATGCGACGTCTCAATGGCCTTCATTTATATTTTATTGAAGCATTGTCTTATGTTAGAACATGGTATGCAGTATTTAGCATACATAAACAAAGAAAGTAATGTATTGATTACATTGTTTGTAAAATTGTTAAGCTTTAATTTATTAGTGATTCAATCAATATGTTTTATACTTATTCCTATTTTTATTATTTTACTGTATAAATACCTAACATACCAGGTTCCATCATAACACAATCAACAATAACAAACATGCAGTTTTACAATCCTTTTCCTAATTCCATATCATGCTTTTCCAAGACTCAAGGTACACTAAAATTGACTGTGAAAACTTCTCCATCGGCAAGCTATTGCCTTGCAGACCGTTCAGTTTCAATGAGACATTCTCTTACGAGGATCCTGGCATGAATGATCCCACGCTTCAGGCGTTCAGCAGAACTACGACTGCCTGAGTAACTTGGTCGAACTTCTTTACCCATTTCCTCAATGACGGCTAGCAACTGAGCATACTTCGACATACCATTATCTTTATCCTTGCCAACAGACGAAGGCGACGTCGCGGGCACGGTTGATATAGTTGCCTGACTATTATTCCCATGGCTCAAGTCTTTATGAATGTTCTTCCCGCTCATGGGTATGGCCGTCACAGTGACGTCACTTAATTTCGACTCTACAGCCTGAATGTCCATAGCTTCCATAGTTCTCTGAAAGAGTTAGTAAGAAATTAGCAAAACAAAGGAAATCAAAATGATACATCAATAAAACGAAAACTTACCTATCTTAAAACTAACATATAAACGTTTTCACGAACAAAAACACGATTGAACACAGGCCGCGGGTGATAAGTGATAAATTCTATAATAAATTAAGTGTTATGTAGGACATACCTAATCCGATCACCTTCGGGCTCTCCAAGAAAATCAACGTTTACAGCGTATAAATATAACACTTATAGCGGTTCTAGCAAGATATGGTGGAATGTGTGAAATTTTCCGTAAATGCAAATGACTTTTGTCAATGAAACCCGTATTTTAAGATTTTATTGTAAATAACAAACAAGTCCACAAATTACCACATTGACAATAATGAATCTTTTTTTATGTAGAAGTCGGTCGTCTGTCATAGACATTGTAACATTCAGCCTCATCAAGAAAAAAGGATTTAGGAGTTCTTATTCAAAAATATAGAACTAAACAAATACACACATTTACTGAAATCTGGATGTTTAATTCACAATAATGGGTTTCTTTTATTTCGGTCAAAGAAACCTAGAAAAATAGGATAGCGTTTCGTTTGACGTAAAGTGCTACACATACTTGTGAACTTCATTGTATACTTTTTGTCTGTCAGGCTGTCATTCATTTGATCGTTTCGTAAATCGTATCGTATTCCTATCAGAGAAATTCAGAATTGAGAATTGTCAACTTGGTTGGTTGCGGCTGGGATAGGTTTTCAGTCTTGGCATTTTAATTGTATTTGGCTACGAAAAGCTATTTTTATGTGACCAAAACAAAATATAAATCGGCATCACATTGCTCAGCCGGAATGAATGTTACAGTACGCGTCGTCAATTATGTGCCGTTTAAAATTGATAAAATGTAAATAATAAAACAATAAGAGGTCGGTGTTAAGTGATTTCTCCGCCCACTGCAATCATTATGCGATTAGAGAGACGGGAATTGACTGTTGAGTGGATGCTGCGGAATATCTGAGGATGTCTGGGGAAGGCGAGCGGGCGTCGCGCCCGAGCTCGCTGGTGCTGGAGGCGCCGCCCCCGGAGCGCGAGCCGCTGCACTTCGACGTGCAGCTGGTCGGCGCGCCGCCCGAGGTCGAACAGCTCGTCAACAACATCAAGCAAGTCGCCGAAGACTTCCTTTATCATTGGAAAACTTTCCCTATTGGTGAGAATAGCTTTTTGTTATTTTTGTTTGTTTTCCTTTTTTATTAGTATTCATTATAATACAGTTTACCATCATTACTTTTTATTACTAAATTAGGCAAAAAATCGTAAATTGTGCCTGATTTTAGAAGAATTAAATTTTGGCTGATTATTAAATTATGTCACAAAGAAATTATGATAGAATGATGTCTGTAATAGATTAAACTGTCTCATATAGAGTGGGAAAACAAAAACTTATACCCTTTCCTTCCAGTGCATCTTACCTAGCTAAGATAACATTGTAAAACTATTGAATAGGTATAAAATTAAATAACTAGCAGTGGACCATAAAATTGACCTACTTTTAGAAGTAGTAGGTATGTATGTTTGGACTTTGTGTTTATAATCTCTGGATTTGTATAAAAAAGGCCATGACTGGTGAGAATGGAATCTATTATCATGCTAACATAAATCACAGGATTAAATCAACGAACTAGCAATTTCTAATCACCATAGACTAACAAAAGCTTTTAATACCACTACTTTGTATTAAAAAAAAAGTAAGTTTACGAATGAGGTGGTATAGAAAAACCTCAGAATCTAGGGTTAATGTGCTGAAGCTAGAAAATGTCGTGTTTACCACAAAGAACGTCCATTGTTAAGAAGTTATTCTCAACCATGTCATTAAAATAGCTTATTACAAGTTAATGACTATTTTCTCTTGACTACAAAAATGTTAATCACTCAGCAGGAATCTTCACCACTATGTGTCTTCTTTTTGTACAACAGTATGGAGGCATATTTTATAATTATTATTTATGGATATTATGTCTGTTATTAGTGCACATAAATAAATTATATTTGACTAACAGATTTTTATGGTTTGTTGGGGATAATCTATGTTTGATTGCTAAAAACTTTTTGTTTTGACACCACATTCTATTGTTTGTTTTCAATTATGTAGGTATATTATTGTCTTGTATAGAAGATTGCTGTCTCTTTCACTCCTGCTTGTCAATAAAAAGAGCCCTATCTAATGTGGAAGATTTCTGGCCTAACTTTTAATGACTTGATGAATAGGCAAAGATTATAGTAAAACAATTTAGTAATATTTCTCAAAGGAAGTGGAATAAGACAAAGTAAAACTGAGTAATTTAAATTAACAGGAACACATTAATTAACTTGATGGGGCACATATCCTTGTATGTCATGTTAGGTTATTTGAACATTTAATTAGTCATAATAATAAATTAGCAAGTCCTACTTTAAAAACACAACTTGTTCCATTTTCTATGATAGGTTGCAATGCCATGCAATTAGCGTCATTATAGCTTATGTGTGATCCTTTAAGGCTTAACCCAATTTATTAGGGGTAAAGCATACCTTCTTCTCTCATATACCACTATCAGGAATCATCCCAGTGTTTATCCCCTTTCTAGCTACATCATTACTGCTAAATCCATTGTTTCTTGCATCTACCTCTATTGCAGTCTAACTTACATTCATTTCAAAACAAACTGGTTAGAATGACGGCCGCCATGGTTCGCGTAAGTGGTCCACCATAAAGGACTAAGTGCGAAAACCAAATCCCCAAAAATAAGATAAGGTAGTCAAAACAATAATATCCATAAAAGCCATGATAATTATTGCTAATTCAATGAATAATATTCACAGTGCTTCCACCATCCCGGTTCGCGGGCCCCGGGAACCGACCGTCGGACATCATAGTAGCGCCGCCATGCGACGAGCTCGACGCTGCTGCGTTGGACGCGGGCGTCGAACCGCATCCACTCTCCCCGAAACAACTGCACGCCATCAGAGAGAAGGGGTAAGTTGTGTTCATGCTGCAGTATGCTGGTCTAGCTTAGTGCTTCATACATTATAGCTCACTAAGGGGACACTAGGCGATAGTATTGTTAGCTAACGTTCTTATATAAAAAAAAAACAGAATACCTAATGGATTCTTGACTACTTTTATCGTCATTACGGAATAGAGAATATGTCAAAACCGACTTCCAGCTGTTCTTTGGTAAGACCGTAAGACAACTTAGAAAACGGGGGCCATCTACAGGCTGTGAAAAGACACATACACAGCCTTTAGTATAACTGGACCTTCAAACTATGGAACATTGAGCAAAAATGATTGCTGAGAAATTACTTTTATTTTTGGTGTGAGAAGTCGCTGTTTATGATAGTGCGCAATGTAACGCACGCAAAACATTGTGCATACAGGTGCATCCAACAGTACAGGGGTCGTAGTGGTAGATATTTAAAGTAGAACACTTCAAAGTTCGTTTTCGTAAATAATACGTGAACGTTGGAACTTTGACGTTCAATATCTCCGGAATCGGAAGGTTCATAAGTATTTACTAGAACAAAAAAAATCGCAATGACGGGAGGACCGAGGAACATGTAACTTTCAGCTTCGAAGTTTTTTTATATTGAAAAGTATAGGAATCTTCGAAACAACGGCAATGCATATCTAATGCCGGCTGTACACAGTGGCCCAACGCGTTGGGCCAACGTGTAGAGAGCTACTTGGCGGTAAGTTGGCTCAATTGGTCAGTTGGCGCCTACATTGGCAGGCAACCCGAATAGTGTCGGTTTTTTGTGCACTGTACATCAAAGGATCTTGGCGCGCCCTGCAAACAGCGTTCACACGTTGGTGTCTTGTTCAGTTCGTTGTTACTCGTCAGCGGAGACAGCATCGTTGCGCGTTGGCGGCAGTGATGGGCAAAAAGTAATTAGATTAATAATTACAAATTACAGTTCCATTATAATTAGTAATTAAAATACTTTGTAACAGATTACTTAAGTAACTAATTGCAATGAGTACTTGAGTAATGAGTAACTAATAAAAGATTTAAAACTATACAACGTGTAACGGAAGGGGTATATACATCGAGAAGGCAGGGCTTCTTTGGATGATACCAAACGATAAGGCAAGGTTTTTTTAATCCTATCTTTACGTGTATTGAAGTTATGAGATTTTTAAAAACATCGATACCAGAAACCGAACTTTTAAAATTCTAATAAACACATCACTAGCACTAAGTCAGCTGATCGGTGTCAGCGAACTATTTGTAAGTAAAAATAAACCTCTTACTCCTGGTATTTCTAGAGAAATGGTTCCGCATGTTTATTTTTTGTTTGAAAAATAATATTACTGACTTTCATGTGTCGCAAAACGGTTCTTAATGTGAAAAGAAATTAAATACAGTACTAAGACTGCATGAGTAACAGTGGCGGCTGTACCTTAAGTGCGCTCGTGCGCTGAACCACCAATTCAAAAATCAAAAATTACAAAATATTAAGTTACTTACTTCATCTTTATTTTTAAATTACCATTTTAATAGTTATTTTTAAACATACAAAAACGTAAGTATAAAAAATTAAATCTCCAATTATGGTGAAACAGTTTGAGCGCTTTACTAAACTATTAAGACTTATTTTCCTTTAAAGACAAATTCTCGTGCGCTTCGGCGAGTGCACGAGGACTGCTAATATAACTTGTAGGAGATACGAGTTAATACGCCTGACGCGTGAAACAGAAGATAGTTCATAGAAATGTACCGAGTAATGAGTGGGTTCTCGAGCGCCGCACGTGCGAACCGAGGATTGCCGAGAGCACCCGATGTTTGACGAATTGGCCGCTGGCCGGCATGGGCGCGAGCCGTAGACAGAGAAACTAATAGACTAAGGGACTCTGTAACCGCGATTGAGACAGAGATAGTTTGTCAATGTGTGTAAGTACTGCAATATGATGTTGCCATAGTATTCTGAATTCCCTGTTTTGGGTTGTTACATGGAACTGGGTAAATTATTTTTAGGAGTTAAAACAGTTTCTTTTAATTTTAACTTTTTTATAATATACATGATAAATGATATTTATTTTGTGAACTAGTTTTAAATAAGTTCTTTCTTGGCGTATCTTCCTCTTCAGGCAATTTCAATTTTCTTCTGGTGGTTTTCATTTGTGTCATAGTGAAAGTTGGCATTTGTAGATGTGGATGGTACTGGCTCAGCACTCTCCTCTGGTGTTGAAATCTAAAACATTAAAGCAAATCAAATTATTAATAAAGTATTCTGATCAAGTAAATTTATATGTTAACCTCTTGACTCTGAATGAAAATTATAAATTTAACAAGAATGTCAAATGATGTTCTCATTAATAAGTATTATTCACATTTATTTATTTTATATACATATATAATTACATTTTTAAATATTAATATAAAACAATAAAAACATTTAAAAATATAAGTATTATTATTATATTTTATTATCGTTATAATAATGACACTGATGCTGACTTTGATATTGTAATATTTTCATCGAAGATGGGGTATTTTTTTTATCTGACGCTGGCAACATTTACATAATAATAATTATAGGTTATGAATGATAAAAACTCGATAAAATTCAATTCTCTTTAGAGTTTTAACACGACATATCGTTCCTTCATAGAACGGCATAAATAAATCATTACTGGGAATGTATATTATAGACAAAACGTCGTACTTACGCGTGAAAAGAGACAACAGCAATTTTCTTCTCACTATCGCTTTTACATGGAATAACACGACAACGCACCATTGTATAACCTTTTATGTGATATACGGATAATTTCTCTGCCTTTCACACTGAATTATAATCGTTAAAAACCATAAAAATATGCACAACTTGAACAATAAACACAATGAAGGGCACGAACTGTCAAAGTTTGTTTCGCAATTTGAGTTGCTGACCTTGAAAAAACTGGTTACACGCTAAGAGACAAAAAATAGGATAGTTGTATCTCTGTCTACTACATTTGTAACGTAATGTTCGCTCTCTTTCTTGTGTAAGTGAGAAAGGAATCGTCACTGGGTCTATTAGTTTCTCTGTCTACGGCGCGAGCCTAGACGCGACAGCAGCCATGATTGACATCTCTTTAACAGACTACCAGTATAGTTTCACTGTATGTGTGACGCGTTAATTATTGTTTATTTATATTACCGTAATTGTTTTTAGTTTTTGTTTCGATTTTTATCGAGAACTTTTATTCTATACTGTGTATGGTGTTAATACCCGATTTTAATAAAAAGGGGATTGAACATTTCGCTTCAGAAAAATGTCGTCGCATTGATTTAATGTATAAAAAATAAACATAATTATATTATGTCAATTTTTGTTTTGTTGCATTTCCTAATTTTAAGTCATATTTTAGTAAAGTGCACCACCAGTTCGATAACCCACCAGCCGCCACTGATGAGTAATGAGAATTGATATTGCAAAAATGAAAATCCTTTGCATAAAGAACCCTGATTTCGTCGTACTTAGGTTTAGGGGGCGTGGTCAGTTGCAGTCCTTATCGTGTCTTGGAGTCCTGGTACAATTAAAATGACAATGGGTTCCGTTCATGTTTTTTTTTAATAAAGTTGAAATAATATTACTGACTTTTCTATGTCGCAAAACGGTTCTTGAAAAGAAATTAAATAAAGTACTAAGACTGCATGAGTAATGAGAATTGGTATTGCAAAAATGAAAATCCTTTGCATAAAGAACCCTGATTTCGTCGTACTTAGGTTTAGGGGGCGTGGTCAGTTGCAGTCCTAAAGCCGGCTCTACACTCGCGTATGACGTCGCGCCGTGAATTCGCGCCGTGAATACGCAGTGATCCGCGCGCGAACTGTGTCTCTCCACACTCGCAAAGCTTCACAGTCTTGTTCGCGACTATCATGGACAACGACGTGATTTCTGCTGCTGCTGTGTCACTACTTTTATTTCTTATTTCTATTGTCCTTGTGTTTCGATTGCTAGGTATGTTACATTCATATTTAAATAACAATAATGATAAAAAATCAATCGCCAACGCACGCAAAACCACTCTCTACGCTGTCTTGTACGCTACTGCGGAAAACTGCGAGTGTGGATGCGTTCACGTTCGCGCGTCGCAAACCCTTTGTCGCGGGCCAAAAAACCGACACTGATCGGGGAACAGCGCGAAGCGCGAACAACATCTACACTCGTGATTCGCAGTTGTCGCGGGCTTTCGCGGCCGTTCGCGCCGCGAGTGTGGAGCCGACTTTATCGTGTCTTGGAGTCCTGGTACAAATTAAAATGACAATGGGTTCCGTCCATGTTTTTTTTTTAATAAAGTTGAAAACATTTTTTTTTTCTAATAATTATGACGAAAAATATTAACAACAATTAAATAATTTATTTTTGATTACAAAATGATACACGCACGCATAATAATTAATAATTAATTGTTACTGTTTGCATGCTCTGCCGGTGATGTTTGCTTTACATGTTTGTTTTACATGTAGTGTCGGGACATCGTGGTCCTGGAAGGAACAGGATAAACTTTTTAGTAGGATATGTTTGTTTTACGTGTAGTGTCGGGACATCGTGGTCCTGGAAGGAACAGGATGAACTTTTTAGTAGGATGTTTGTTTTACGTGTAGTGTCGGGACATCGTGGTCCTGGAAGGAACAGGATGAACTTTTTAGTAGGATGTTTGTTTTACGTGTAGTGTCGGGACATCGTGGTCCTGGAAGGAACAGGATGAACTTTTTAGTAGGATGTTTGTTTTACGTGTAGTGTCGGGACATCGTGGTCCTGGAAGGAACAGGATGAACTTTTTAGTAGGATGTTTGTTTTACGTGTAGTGTCGGGACATCGTGGTCCTGGAAGGAACAGGATGAACTTTTTAGTAGGATGTTTGTTTTACGTGTAGTGTCGGGACATCGTGGTCCTGGAAGGAACAGGATGAACTTTTTAGTAGGATGTTTGTTTTACGTGTAGTGTCGGGACATCGTGGTCCTGGAAGGAACAGGATGAACTTTTTAGTAGGATGTTTGTTTTACGTGTAGTGTCGGGACATCGTGGTCCTGGAAGGAACAGGATGAACTTTTTAGTAGGTACTGACTAAAAAGTTCATCCTATTCCTTGGGACTGTCAGTGCTGACTGACAGTTCCTTTCGCTCTACCTAGGGCGCGAGGACTCATTTAATGAGATAACCATTTTTTTACCGTGGTAAAACCATCAAATGAGTCCTCCCACCCCGGGCAGGGCGGGGGGGACTGTCAGACTCGTACTGATTAAAATCCACGGTGTCCTTCAATAGCCCTTTATGTTCCGGGGTCACGGTAAGTAATGAGATAAGTCCCGCGACCCCGGCAGGCTTTGGCCCTCAGGGTCCCCGTCATAATGCTGACGCTCTTTGAGGCGCGCGTGGAACACAACGCGCCGTCGACCCGGGCGTGGTCCATGGTCGGACAGCGAGTCGCCCTCTCGTAATAAATAAAATGCTTGCAAAAACGTCGCAAAACTGTTAAAAGAAAATAATTAAAGTACTAGCACTGCATAAAAAATAGGAATTGTTATCGCCGAATTAAAAATTGTTTGCATAGAGAACCCTGATTTCATCATTAGTTAGGGTTTAGGGTAAAGTGAACATATTGATGTCCGTGTATTTTAAATTACTCCTGGTACAGACAACTTTGAATTGTTTAAAAATAACTTAAATAATGTTATAATAACCCAGTGGTATAGGCCTCAACTTATGATTATGAGCTAGGTACCTACTTCATGGATTCGAACCCAGCCAGGCTAGTAGTACTTTGTATTATTTATTTCATCACCACTCTCAAAACGGTGAAGGAAAACATTCACGATGTTGTCCTAGAACCAATTTGATAATAATTATGTGTCAACCCGCACTGGGCCCGCGTTGTGGATTATGGCTCACTCCCTCTCACAGAGAGAAGGCCTGTGTCTCAGCATCGGGAACATAGGCTGATGATGATGAATCTTGATCAAACAGTATTTATTTTATTGCGTAATGAAAGCTCAGAGTTCATCAGACTCTGACGCATTACAAACGTACAACCTTAGATTAAAAATGTCGCAACATTTTTAAGCTCCAATGTAGGTAGGTACCTCAATCATAATAACATGATCTTTAGTGGATTTAAATGAATTATTGTTCAATATTGATTTTAAATTACGTAATTAACTCTTATTTTATTTCTTATCTTATTTTATTTTTAAATATTAGATTTTAACAAACAGGTAGATAAGCATAAAAAAACATCCGAATTGAGAACCTCCTCCTTTTGGAAGTCGGTTAAAAACTTTATCGGAGTTGAGACGAATTTTTAAATTGTAAAATAATCTTCAACAACATTTTTAATGGTAGTAGTTATGGACACTAACAATTACACCGACCCTATACCAGGGTATACATAGGTACCGGCACAAGACGTCAGCACAAATGTCACAGCCTGCGCATTTGTTAATTTTTTGGTCTCTTTGGCGGAATGAAGAAGGCGGGGGGCGCCGATGCTGCAGTTCGCTGCACGCGATTGGTTCGTCAATCGATGCTCATCGTCTATTGGACTATCCTATCCTGTCATTCGGCTGCTGTACACTTTTGTGCAATTTTAGTGACATAGGTTTTGAATTTTTCAATAGATTTTTTTTGGTTATTACGTATTAGTTGTTTTTTTTTTTAAATAGTTTACTTTCGTTATTTCGTATTTGTTGTGTTTTTTGTTTAATAAAGTTCATTTTTATTATTTCTTTTTATAAAATTGATGTGTTATAAACTTTTTTAATTTTTTAAAAGACATTGAAAATGAATATGTATTAGCCTTTATTTGGCCAAAAGTGTACATGCGCGAAATCCTACAATCTGTGCTCACCACTGGTGCCGACAATTATAGCAGAAATTGGACCTTTATTTAGTGTTATTTTTATTGTTCGTCACTCTCGTCAGTCGTCGACTATTCCGCGTGCAGTTTAGACTTGTTTCTAATACTTATTCGTGTGATTCGCGTATTAATTAGTTCAGTACTGAGCCTACAATTGACTTTTTCTTTTTGTGCTTTCAAAATGTCGTTGAGTAATAGTGAATATTTTGAAATGATGTTGTGTGTCGGAGCAGAAGATGGCAAAATACATCAAAAATACAGTGTACTCAGTGCGGTGCGATACAGTGGACGAAATGAAAGTACTTATTGAGGCTGCTTTCATCATCATAACACCAGACATGCTGCGCAATGTCCAGGAGTCCCTGAACAAAGTATGTAGGTACTTGTATTGCGCGCTCGCTTTAGCGGCGGCATCTTCTTTCATTTTCGTGACGCCGCCTGCGTTAGGTTACTAGGGTACTAGGCGCGCAGAATTGCCGAAGAGATTTATTGTGGTTTATGCAAGTAACGTGGAAAGCGCCCACGTAGTGCGGAGACACGTTTGTTATGATTTCAATTTAAGAAATCGATGATACCGAAAATTTGGTATCAATTCTTAGAGTATTTTATTTTGAGCTGAAACCCTTGCCATATCGTTACTTATCATCCAAAGAAGCCTTACTCTTTGTATGTATATACCCCTTCCGTTACACGTTGTATAATGATTGACAGATTTTTTTTTTTTTTAATTGTGTTTCATTTTCGTATTTCTCAGAAATGTGTACCTAATTACTTTTTATCAGATTACTAGGTAATCTGTTATAATGTAATTAGATTACATTTTAATCAAATTATTATGTAAGTAATTCAATTATTAATTAGATTACTTAAGTAACTAGTTACGCCCATCACTGGATGGCGGCGCCGGTGTGGACAAGCAATGAGGTTTTACAATTCATAGAATTGTATCGACATGAAGGAATAATTTGGAATCCACGGCATGAACTACATAAATAATTATACGCATTATACGCATAATTAAACGCACTGTATAAATAAATTGCTGCGGCTGCAAAAACTACGTCCATCTTTGAAGCGCCAATGCAGAATGATCAGTAAGCCAATGTGAGCCAATGTGTGAACAGCAATCTTGCCAATCCATCATTTTTGGCCCAACACCTTGGCCCAATGTGTACAGCCGGCATAACACTGGCTATTTGGCGCACCAGTCTCCAATATACTAAAACAAAATGAAAACCGCCCGAATTAAAATCGCTTTTAATTCATTTACCACACAAGTGGTCGCAATCGTAATTGAGGCGATCGGTGAGTGAGGCTAACATTCCAACACGACTTGCATTATGTTCAACATAGGACGGACGTCTTTACTCACCGACATCTATTGCTAATCTATAGGTAGACATAGGTAGGTAGGTATAGTCTGACAACCAGCCTTACCTAGGGGTATCGTATTACACAGTAACTGGGTTGTGGAGGTCCGATAGGCAGTCGCTCCATGTAAAATACTGGTACTCAGCTGCATCCGGTTAGACTGGAAGCCGACCCCAACATTGTTGGGAAAAGGCTAGGCAGATGATGAGGTACTTCATATGTATAATAAAGCTGAATGTTTGCTTGTTTGTTTGTTCGTTCGTTTAAACGCACTAATCTCTGGAACTACTAGTCGGATAAAAAAATCTTTTTGTATATGACAGCCAGATTCATGAGGAATAGTATAGGTTATATATCATCACGTTATGACCCAATGGTTCGGAGCAGTAATCAAAGAAGTAAATAACACGGGTGATAAAAACCACGCGTACAAAGACGCAGGGAGCAGTTAGTGTAGAATAATAAAGTTGTTAAGATGGGAAGAAATTAATTGCAACAATGTCGTATATCAAAGACGGTTTAATAAAAGGCGAGTAGTCTTAAAATCGATACCTAGGACGGTCAAAGTGTTATTGAGTTTTTTCGTCAGAAAATTCTCAGTCGTAATTGCAATTGGCACATTCCCTATTACATGGGACTTACCTAAACATGCCTTATAAAATGTGAGTGGATTTTACCTCTGCCTAATTTTTTGGGAAACACGTAAAAAACTTTCAAGTCAACTCTTCTTCAAAAATGTTCTCAACTGACTGTAAACTCTAAAATCTTGCGTTTGCGTATCAAGTTTGTATGAGATACCTACCCTACAGTGGAAACGTTTTTAAAAACATCTCGCAGTCAATAAAACACCAAATTGGTTGTGTGTAAATCATCTCAAGGCAAATATTCTGATCGGTCCGCCAGAGATACGATGACAATCACTGATTGACTCACGGATGCTATTACATGCACTCGACTCGATTTATAAAGTGGCATTAAATTATAGCATAATGTTGTTCTCAATCTACGTCCTGCAAATAAAAGATAACGTTATGTTGTAATCTTTTACAGATCAATCTTTGTAAGAGATCATTACAGATCCGTCTTTGTGATATCTTTTGAATAGTGGATCTGTGATTCGTTTTTTTAAGGCTGAATATTATTGCTCAATACGTGTTCAGAAAATTTGAGTTTAAATTTATTTTTATGACGTCACCTTTTTCATAAAAAAACTTGTAAGAATCTCCATAAAAATTCTTTTAAAACTTAATGTTAGGTACATAAATCATAAGCTACATTGTTCTCTTGGCACTAATTACGTCAGTTAGTTAGCCGACACCAATTAGTAATAGCGAACGGCTCGTAGCGCACAGTAAGTGACAACATTATTGATTGCACCTAATACATTTTTTCTTTACAATTCTAGCCTGTTTATACGGGCCAAGTAAATGGAACGCGGCACGTGGTAATGAAATGCCATTGTTTGTTAGCCCCAGTGTCGCCACCCACCGGACTACCGCTCAAAAGAATCCTAATTGAATGGACGCTAGCTCAAACAACGAAACAGACCGTAGGGTTGCCGATTTCTCGCGCATTTTTGTCTACAGACCAAAAATGTTTCGTACATTTATTATGAGGAGAAACGATGCATCTATTTAGGAACGTCTCAAAATAGTACTCGTATATCTTTACGTTAACATTCCGTAACTAAAAACCGCGTAGAGCCAGCCCTGACGGAAGTTTAACCGCTGTTTAGGGCTATTAAGATGCGACGTGCAGGGGAGCCCTGCATGCCCTTTATTCATCAAGCTCAATTAATGTTTTCACCCAAACGTATGAACACTTGAGCACGACACACAGTGTAATGAGCCCGAAGGGTACAATAATAATTGTATCCCACGACTCTGTAATCACTTTACTCTTTTCTTTGGTTTTGTGACGACGCTCAACCAAATGTTACTCATGTATAATAAAAGATAAAAATATAAAAGAGATCTATTTTTAGTGATCTCAATTGTTTTATTTAACGCACATTATAGTAAGGATGTATCCAAATGTGAGTCACAGATTGTGATGTGTCTTTTATTGTGGCAAACGGTCGGTCGTATTGACATGCTTCTATCCGCGACTTCGGCCGCGTCAAACTTAATATATAGGTATTATCCCACAGGAAATGTACATTTTTTCTGGATAAAAAGCCCATATACGCTATTCTCGACTATAATCTTGAGCAAGACCTAGTTCCGTGCTAGGAATCAACCTGTGTTATACGGACACTAAAAAAAAGTAGCCTATGTGCTATTTCTAGGTTATAATCTATATCTGTGCCAAATTTCATTCAAATACGTTCAGCCGTTCTAGCGTATAGACCAACAAACATCCATCCAAGCTTAAACATTTATCACAATAATGGAGTAAGATAATATGTTAGTACTACAGGTTTATAGATTATATACTCTTGCAGTTGTACCATGCATATCTAAGAGCATAAAGAAGGGGATCTCTATTCACAACTTGCAGTTAGTTACAGGCTAGAGTCATGCATGGCAAATCACACTGTATGCGTCAGACGTGCTAGTGCGCTCTACATCATATTTATTTACACTGAATGTTTGTGCATCTTTGTTGCATCATTCATAACTAGACACAATAATTATGGAAATATTTCTGGTATCCTAGCAGATGTATATTTTTTGGTCTTGGGATTTTGTTATGTATTATACCTACATATAATATACATAACAAAATCCACAAATCTTCCAACCACTCATCAGACAGTCAGATCTTTAAAAATGGTGTCCTCCAGACTGCTACGCGGTTTTGTAAGACACTTAAGCGAGAAATATTGTTACCATTCATTAACTCATTCATTTCGTTTGTTCATTCATTTTTGGCCAAATATTCGTCCACCTATTTGTCTGACCATTCAGGGGGTCAGTTCAAGAACATCTCTACATCTCCAAAGAACTATTAATTTGGTAAATAGACTATGTGAGTTGTATATTTGTCGATCAGCCATGGAACTACGACACGATATTATTGTTTGTTTCTCGTCACAATATAACAAAATACAGAGATAAAATTTATAGAGATATTTTGGGAAACAGGCGCCCAAAGAAGAGCCTATGTCTGTTTTTCAAGGCACTACCTGTTTCTTGGATAAAAAATACAGCTTCTAAATACCACTTGAACTACTGTTTATATCACTCACAGTGGACTAGACACATAACACCTCTACATTGTCGGGCCGCCCATTGAATTAATACAGTTAATTATATCCATGTAATAGTATCCGCGCACTCGTTGCCGCTTCACGGTGTCACGTTGCGCCTGCGACTTATCGTTTACATGTATACTAGGTACAGTCTGGTGGAGAAACTTGATGGGAAAATGTTGGTCTTCAAAATACTATCGACTGCCTCGTTGGCCTAGAGATTGAAAGCATAACTGCTACATATGGGGTCCTTGGGTATATCTCCGGATTGGGACGTGTTATTAGGTTTTTCCAATAGGAATTCTTAGCAGTTCGCATCCGGATTAGTTCCTGGACCATTACAATAATTGGTTTGTTCCCTATTTATTTATTTAAACTTTATGCAACAAAAGTATAAAGGCGGACTTAATGCCTTAGGCTGTTTGCCTTGCCTTTGGCTGCCTATTGTTTGGGACTTAAACAAGACTGATAAAAAGCACCTCTGATGCAACGTCCTTCTGGATGGATAGATGTTTGTTAGTCAGTCACGCCAGAACAGCTGAACGGATCTGGATGAAATTTAGCACAGAGATAGATTATAGTCTGGAAAAGCACTTGGGCTTTTTATCCCGAAAAAATCTACGGACACGAACGAAGTCGCGGTCAGAAGCTGGTTTGAAATACTTCACTTAGACGTATTAAGGCGTACTCTGAATACAGACGAGGTTTTATAAAACCACTTTGTAGTGGTCTGCCGTCTGGGAGATATAGCGCTATTAAAACACGTCACGAACTAAACGACTCAGGATCAGTAATAGACATACCTACAGTTTGTTCGTCTAGGCCTCCCGCGGAGTCTCCTATTCTTGTCAGGATGTCTGCTATTTTCAGCTGGATTACACTTAATATAAAAAGACTGCGTACATTACATACTGCACCGTACCTTACCATGACCGTGCTATGAACGTATCAGGCACGGAAAGAAATATGACGCGGAGTGCTATGCCCATTAGAACGTATGAACAGCGTATCAATCGACAATATTATTGACGCTCCGTGTATGGCACACGACGATGTTGGTAGGTGACGGAACGGTCTAACATACGGCCAAATTCTCAAACGCAACTCAATTCTAAGTCGTCTTAAAGTCTTATGCTATCTCTGTCACTTTAAGGTGTATTGTAGCGACAGAAATACATTTAAGAGAGTCTTAAAGTTAAAGTGTCGTTTAAAAATTTTCGTCTGACACGTTCCTAGCACGGCCAGGGCGGCGTAATGGAATCATTTAGCTGTTACAGAAAATTTTGTCAAGTGTTAAAATCCAATAAATCAGCCGACATGGGCTGTTAATTGATCGACCGTAATTATAACAACACGCGATCAGTTAAGTAAACATAGGATTTGGCGTCTGTGAGCATCACTCTTAATGTGTATATTATTATGTATTTTCTAACAATTTGTTGCGAGTTCTAAAATCCTATTTCTCGGCATGACAACGAGCAGCAGATTGTTTTACATAAATTACAAGGGATAGGATGCGTCGACCTTTACTAATTAGAACGGCTGACATATTTATTATGGCAGAGCTGAATTTTATACAATACACTTATTTATAGCATATCGAAAAGTGTGCCTTTTTGGTGAACCTACGTAAAGTTATTTAACGAAGGAAACCTGACAGGATAAAGAGCTAGATTTTGTCTTCGTCATGCTTTTTTATAATTTTTGATGAACCTAGATCACTAAAGGTCGCCGCCTCAAAACATGACTCGATTTAGAAGCTTCTAGAACCAAGTATGATCATCCCCTTAGAAGTGAGCGACTGAGCGTAGATGACATACAGATTTAGACTCACAACACTAGAAAATAGGTGTCATATTCGCCCCCCATTGATACTGTGTAATGGTCAATATAGTTGATTTTTTTCTCATAAAGCTTGCACAAGGACAAAGTTTTTAAGCCGAAGAAGTTAAGCGCTAAGCAATTGGAATCGATACGTGAATGGGGGTATGTCGCCCTATCTATATATATGTATGTTAATATATTTACGTGTGTTTTATTTGGACGTTGGCTCCAATGATATATAGAAAATATTTCACTGGAATTGATTTTATTTGACTTTATTTCATGAAGCACAAAAATTGTGTACTTATTTTATTGAAATTGTATTCTTGTAGCTTATTCTGGCAAAATTATTTACTTTTTTTTTTGCTCTCTTAAATCCTACATTTTTTTAAATACAATAATTAAGTTGATTTAATCTATGGATTTCAAATCACAGTACTAACTCAACATAAACCTCTAATTAATACTGAGTACATAAGCCAGAATTTAATAAAATAACAAGTAACAGACTTTGGAGCCAAGGTCCAGGCCCCCATACATAGCATGTCCATTAGAAATGCATTATGTGTACCTGTGCAGCGCTATCATAACTATTTAGTGTATCTTAAACATACCATCGTATTGTAGTCTTCATGATTCATTCCATGGAAGTTTCTAGAAACCTTTGTATCTACATTGCTCTAAAGATAATCGTGGAATAGCACTAAGTTTTTCGCTCACACTATGTTGAGTATAGAATATATAACGCTAAGGGAACTTGATATATTTTGGTTACTCCTGCAAGTAATTAAAAGTATTTGTTGCCCATGTATAATGCTTGGTAGGTATACTCTGATTTTTAGTATATAGTACCTATATCTTCCTGTCAATTGAGTTATTAACTATATACTCTTTCTATAGCCTGTTATTACGACGAAGCATCACATGAACTCGTACAAAATAGTCTTCGTTCCAAGAGAATTGTATTTCACAATGTACAGTAGAACCTTTTCAAACTTAGCCTCTTTTGTATTGTCGACGCAACTCTACAACAATGTGTCTATGAAAAAATCAATTCGTTGACGTCACAAGGCGACGACTTAAAAAGGTTCTATTGTATAAAATATTATTCTTCTTCTAAATATGGCTCGTTCAATGTGACCGTTCAGTTGTTGGCTGGTGTAAGATTGTGAGCGAATTTCGATAATTTTATTGTCCGGCAAAACTTGCAAACTTCTTAGAATAATGTTGGTTGTATTTAAAATAAACTCCAGTTTACGTTATTTTCGTATCTCTTTGCTTAACTTTTCATCGCAATGCAAAAACTTATTAGTTGTTTACGAGACTATGCTCTCCGCTTTTGGCGGAAGCAGGCGAGGAACAGCATGTATTACCTTCTTATAAAGTCTTGTTAAGCTCTCTTCATTCCTACCGTCTTTCATAACTTGTTAATTTCGCTGTTGTATCTAGCTTTAGGCATACAGAATAAACTTTCTTGTAAAGTCATTCAAACCAACAACTATTCAATAAAATAAAAGCCACAATCTTCTACCAGCTAGCGCCGCGTCGTTCACTACAGTCTATAAATACCAACAATTTCGTATTTTTTAAATAAAACCCTAAAGATTTTGTGAAGAAAACTAATAATTTAATTTAACCTTCTCAAGAATATAATGTATCTATACAGAGAGTTCGAGGTTCCCTCCCGCCACTTCCCTGGTCAGACCCACGTGTGGCGCGTGGCCGGCTGGCTGCAGCGCGGCCGTGCGCGTGCGCGGGAGGAGCTGTACTGCCACGTGGCGCGAGCGCTTGCGCTTATAGTGGTCGTGGCTCGAGACAGACTGTTACGAGATGAACCGCTGTCTGTCATCGCTGGGGCCAAGTCGTTCCTACAAGGCCTACATAGGTAATAGATGAAACTATAAAATAACAGAGAATATTTTATGTAGGACTGCTGAACCAAAACCGAGTTTCGTTTCTACACGATGTATTTTCTTTTTCTACTACAAACTCTGGAGTGTTTAGCTCGTTCAAGACCAAGCTTCGATAATTTTGTGTCGTTCGTACATGGAAAACTAAAGCTGTTCCATTTTTTACAGACTTCTGGACCTGGCTTTTGGTATGCCATCCCTGGAAGCTCGCGACCTTGATAAGAAGATCAGAGAAGAGAGGTCTCGTTATTTAGTAGCTGAGTTGATATGCAAGGTATGGAATATTAGCAGATTATTTTATCTTAAATCTTGATGAAACCAAGACCAGCTCCCAGCTTTTACCAGGGTTTTTCTTTGATCAAATCCCAATAAAATTTGACTTAAAAGTATTGAGCATTCTGTATTGTCCTTCAAGCCGGAACACCAGGAAGACATAGCAGCACTAGCGGCGTGGGTGACGCGCGCGATGCGTCGCGCGGCCGCCGAGAAGACTGACGCGCGGGAGCCGCCCCGCCCCGCGCCCCCCGTACCCTGCCTCTACACCACCCCGCAGCGGACACAGGTACATGAGACGGCATATTATCTGCAAGGCCTCTGGTATTGCAGATGTCCATAGGCGACTGTAGCCACTAACATCAGAAGGCCAATCTACTAATTAAAAACGTTTTAAATCTAGTCGCAATCTACTCTCAGCGACAATCAATGTGAATATATTTAAGTTGTAAATTAAAGGCATTTTTAACAAATTGAGACAGATTAGATTGCCATCGTCTCTAAAAGTTAGCATAGGGCTGCCATCCGTCCGGTTTTCCCCGGATTTGTCCTAGTATAGAGGGCGTCCGGGGGACGTCCGGGAGGGGTTGTCAAAAAGAGTCCGGATAAAACCCGGACACTTTTGATGTCAAGGGACTCCATTGAAAGATAAGTGATAAATCAAAACAAATCTTAGTTAAAAATTATCTTAAGTTTTAATATTAAATTTTTATCGTGAAATAATTTTTTTCTGGGATGTCCGGGAAAAATACTCAATTTCACCCAAATGTCCGGGGTTTTTGAAGTTTTTGTCCGGCGTCAGCAATTTAGATGATGGCAGCCCTAAGTTAGCAGCATTGCCATCTATTTACCAACATAAAAAAAAAACAATGGCTAAGGATGAACAATTGAACACACATAGCTAATATGAATTAGATCCAGTGAAATCGGAATTTTATTTTCTAGTTTTATTTCCTAAAACGTGAATTTGTTGGTTTGTGTTTGTTGATTTTTTGGTTTTGTCTTTTATGTGAATAATAAAGCATAATTCATATATTTGAATCAGGTCGACCTTCGCCTGTACCGGCGCGAGCTGGTCCGCCGCGCGGCGTCCACGCTGCAAGGCGTGCTGGAGCGCGAGGCGCGCGGTTGGTTCCTGCACTTCCGCGAGCGCCGCGCCGCGCAGCTCGCCAGCCAGAAGATGCCTATGAAGGACATTGAGCAGGTCAGTGCGCAAACGCAGACCAGATGCACTCCCTCTTCCCTCACTCTCACCCCCCCCCCCTCTTCTCATAGTCTTTTGGCTCTTCAGTTGTTATCCGTCACGATCGGGGAGATATCAAGCGCAGTATCAACGGCTTTACGTGATTTCCAAAGCACTAGAGTGTCGCACTACCAACTTCAAAACTGCTGCTACTGAACCCCAATGACACTGTTTTGCCCAACCTGGGAATCGAACCCAGAATCCCTCGCTCAGCAGTCGCAACCAACGGGGCAATTCACACTTCCCTTTACAACGATGCTACCCATCTGATATCTGTATAATTTGCATCGATACACTTCAATGAGGTAAGTGCTGATATCGTATCACTTGTATAGTATATTTGCATCGATAATATCGGCTCAGGTAAGGATAAGGTTATCCCAACATTAATGAGTTATGTTAAGTTGAACAAACCAAATAGCGCCGCAAATCTTCAAAAAGTGCCGATTCGAGTACTCGATATTAGATTTGGAAGTTTCTGCTTAAAAATACTTTCGTCATTATTTACAATCGTTACACTTCAAAACTCAATCAACAATGTTTTGTTTCTAATATACCACTTATAGGCACTTTTATATTTTTCACCATTTTTTAGTTAGTGTCGTGGGTTCAAATCCGGGCAATAGCACCAATGTGAATTTTTCAATTCATAATTATGTACTTTCTAAAGTTTATCTTGGACATCACTGACATCGGTGAAGGAAAACATCGTAAGGAAACCTGGACTTTACTGTTCCACTCAAACCATGTCAGAGGCCCTTGAGGCGGTTTAGAAACTCTGACTCTAGAGGGTGTGTGGGGTCCTAAGACCTTACTGCCCACACGATAAAGAACGAAAGACCATTTTTAGTGTTTGCATCATTTTGATGATTTTAATTAAAGTACCTTTAGTGTTGAGGGCATTTGACAAAAATTTTATCTTTCCATGGACCACCCAACTGTTAGAGAATGCCTAAGCAGTCCGCCTTTGTACTTATTTTGTTGTATAAAGTTTAAATAAATAAATATTAATTATTCGGAAGGTTGTTCTGTAAATAAAACTATTTACTACACATGGAATTATTTGAACCCATTCATTCATGAGAGTATTATACGAGTATCATGGTGTCGCAGACCACTTCTGCTGCTTTCAGGGACCACTAGTGGCCCACTGATTCAAAGCAGTCTCCCTTTTTTTCTCTCTAATGTTCATGTGTTGTGTAGGAGGTTCGCGAGGCAGCAATGCGCGAGTATGTATCACGTGTATGTGCAGCCGTTATGTCCAGCGAGCCGCTGATGGCGCTGGGGCCTGACGTGCCGGCCCTGTTGGCCGCGCAGCTACGGGCCTCCGCCATCGTTACCAGGTACGGAGCTTAAACGAAATGTGCTTTTATAAAAATATAGGGATTGGTTTCTCAAAAACTGAATGTTAATTTATTAAATATTGCGATCACAGAGCTGAGGAAGGCGTCCGCAGAAAGTTAGAAGCAGGTTTAGCGACAGCCGAAGCACGAATATGCGCGACGCACCCCATCCTCTCCCGAGCGGACGCGTGGCGCAAGGAGAAGCTAGCGGCTGCAGCGCTGCGGCTCAAGAACGAGCTGCGCTGGACGCCCATGGAGGACGCTGCTGCAGCGATGCAGGCGCACAAGTTGCATCAACACCGATACTTTTTACTTAGAGATTTGGCCTTTCTTAGGGATCGAGAACCGTTGCTAATGAAGGTATGAATTATTCATAAAACGTATATATTTTGACTAGCAGTATCCCGCGGTTTCACCTGCAATTTAGTTACGTATTTGGTTACTGCGTCATGTTAAATATTCCAATACAGTTCTTCATGAATCTGGCTAATTTATACTAAACTAGCGACCCGCCCCGGCTTCGCACGGGTGCAATGTAGATACATAAACCTTCCTCTTTAATCACTCTATCTTTAAAAAAAAACCGCATCGAAATCCGTTACGTAGTTTTAAAGATCTAAGCATATACAATATGTCGTTTTGCATCCTCGTCAAAATTCAGGAGGTTGTCATAAAAGTCATAAATAATCAATTAAAATTACGAGACCTGAACAATAATAATAACACCCTTTTTTATTAGTTGTTAAAATTTAATCGAATTTCAGAATAATCCATAACTTGAAATTGGAGAATCACTCTCTGCGCTTTAGCGCCAATTGTCTCTGTGTGCGTGAGTGTATCACATGCGTAGGTATGCTATGCGCGTCCAAGAAAAGTTCACGCCCTATTGTTGTGCTATTGTCGTGAGTATGATCTACGGTCAGCTGATTAATAAAACGTTAGTTTTGCTTATTACGTTTTATTGCAAATTGCAGATTTTATTAACCTTAGATGTTAATTAATAACACTTGTTTTTATTATTAAGATCTAAGAATACCTACGTACTAGGATTTATCTACTTATCCACGTTATCAGCTGATTGATAAAATGTTAGTTTTGCCATTTTGCTTTATTCTGTTTTATTGCAAATCTACCGATTTTGCTAAGAATACATACCTACTAGGATTTAGGTACAACCGGAGACGTTTTGCTAGGCTGTGGCACATTTATTTGTTGTGAGCGCGGGATTTAGGTTAGGTACTTGCTAGCGGCGGGACGCTCTGGGCGCATTGTAGGTAAATTCATGATTTATGAGTACCTAATTATTAGTAATGATTTTGTTTTTATTTGTAGATTAAATTGGTTGATTTTAAATTTCCCTTCCTACTTTAACGGGCTGAGGACCGACAAAAATACCTACCTTAGTAGGTATTTTTGTGTGCTTGCCTGTGGCTCTCGCTGGAAGTACTCCAGGATATCTTCCTGCAAGGCGACAGGCAGACCTTCACTGCCGCGAGCTTGAGCATGTCGGGGTACCTACGTCAAACTGCCGAAAATCCCGCAATCTCTGTGTAGCAGACAGCATAACGCTCTGCGTTGGCGGTTCCCTATTGGGAAACCGTTCTGCGAACATCCGGATGTCTCCACTGATGGCATCACAATCACATACTTAATTCACGTTTCATTCACGAAGCAAGAGCGCACCCAAGGAGCGAAATTTGCGATACACTCACGGCCGGCGGCGAAATCACTTGAACTAATTTAAAATTTTTTTTGCGTTGCGGGCCCGGGCGCGGGAGTGGGGCACCACAGGGAAGAGGGGTGCGCGCGCGGCGTCTATTGTGTTGTGGTTTTATCGTTTGCGATTCTTTGTGTGTGTGCGCGCGGTCAGCGATCCTAAACCTAGTCTTAAGATGGGCCGCATTTTCACCGGGGTGGTTTACTGATTTCCGTAAATAAGAAAACCTTAAAAAAAAAACACCTACCTATTTTATTATTGATTCGGGTCTAGAATCACTAGCATAGTTACCTCCTTGAATTTGACGAGGATGCAAAACGACACATTGTATAGGGACAGACAGACAGCGACAGCGACTTTGTTTTATAATATGTAGTGAAGGATTTTACCAATCTGACTGGTAGTTCCCGAGATTAACGCATTTATAACAATCAAACAGAAAAAAATTCTAGCTTTATTATATTAGTATAAATGACTTTTTTTTTAATATTCAATTTTCCATGAACCCAGGAGCTCCGCAGCGCCGTATCCCCCACCCGCTCATTCACATGGTCCCGCCGCATCTGGCGGCCGGCACAGTGGGTCGTAGTGCGTCACTTCCGAGGTCGCAGGGAGCGCGTGCCCACGGTCCTATCGACCCGCGCCACCAACATCGTCACCCCACGCTCGGACCCTTCGCAGCCCGTATTTCTTGTACAAAGAGAGACTAATAGGACCACGACAACTAGGTGGCCAGCCTGGAGACTACTCAATCTTGCGCACAGGTAACCTGAACTAATAGTACTGGCACAGGTAATGGCGCGCCTTAGCAGTAAAACCGACTCGAATGCCGTGACGGAAAACGGCATGACGCCATCATGACGCTATCATATCATGATGCCCCCACTACGCCAACGCTTTCGACTTCCTTGTATATCTAATATTAACATAGATATATGTTTCACATCTGACCGACGCGGCGTTCAGTGACAGCCAACTTTTTTTAAGTTTCGATATTTCTTGCCCAGTCTTCTCCATACGAAACCGAACTTTTAGAAAGTTGCAACTAGATTCAATATTTTCTTTTTCTTGAAAAGAAGTTAACTTCTGAAGAACTTAGTTTTTGTTAACAAAAAAATCTGCCGATCAATACATTTGGTCGGAATATGCGAAATTTTATGTGTATCTGAATCAGCTGATTTATTTTCACTATTTTAGATTTGGTCCCATAGTAATAGTTGCACATAATGATAAGTACAACCCGTGTCGTTATCGTTATATAGGACATGGTGTTGGTGCTGGAACATAATGTTCGTGCTGGGTGTCCTGGTGCCGTGGTGCTCACCGCTGTCGCTGCGCACGCTGCTCTGCGTCAAGCCATTCGTGCCTGACTACGAACTGTCGCAGGTATTACAATACAGAAGAAAATAAATTATTGCAGTCTATGTGCCACATAAAAAGGAAAAGAAAAAAAGTTAATAATCAAAATTATACAATAAGGAAACATTTCGGCAAAAATGCCAGATTATTAATGCCTACGCTGGTTTTTAACTGGACCTTGAGTACATTAATAGAACACAGTGTAAGGTATACCATACAACATAGTATACGGGTAATGTCCTAAGGCGGATGGCCAAATTCAGTTTTTTATTTATTGCTAGCTTCTTCTCACGATCAATACCAACAAATTGCCTGTAGCATTCGGCAAAAATGTAGCTTTCTATTAGTAAAATATTTTGTAATCAGTCCAATATTTCTATAGATTACGTCATATAAACAAATTCCTCAACAATTACCTCTTTATAATATCGGTATGATTAGTATGACAAGTCCATCTTTAATCCCAATCTTTTCCTTCATGATTCCTTAAAAACGATAGCCCAGTTGACTAACTACAAGTTGTTTGTGTCAGGTGAACGGGACCCTGTTCCCGAAGCGTAGCAGTGAGACGCAGACGATGTGGTCGCGACTGCTGACGCTGTGGCGGTACGTGTCCAAGGAGAGGACGCGCTTCGAGACTGAGCCCGATACAGGTATGTAATAAAATATATACTAAAACCTAGCCTGGAAATCAATATGTATAAACTAGCTTATGCCCGCGACTTGTTTCGCATGAGTTTTGGTTACCTGCGGGTTTGTTTTTTTTTGCGAGAAACTCATTTATTTTTCTATAATAAAAGTGTTATGTTACTATATTATTTATATTTATAACATCAGCTATCTGCTAGTGAAAGTCCCAAAATCGGTTCATCCGTTTTAGCGATTAGCCAGAACAAACAGACAGACAATTTCTTTTTTAATTGCTTTTTCGTTTTCGTGCGTAGTAAACATTTATATTTATTTTGTAAAAAGCTGTTATTTTGACATTACAGTCATTTCAATTTTATGAATTTGTACTTACCTTTAGATAAACTCATTTCAAAAATACCTATTTCTCCGCTCAGGTCTGCTGGGCAAAGGCCTGAGCCGGCTGGCGCACCGCGTGTGGACGTACGGCGTGGTGGGCGGCGCGGGCTCGCTGCTGCTGCTGCTGGGGCTGCCGCTGCTGGTGCTGCTGGCGTGCGCCACCTGCGGCGTGGCGGCCGCGCTGGCTCCGCTGTGGGCGCCGCCGCTGGCGCTCGCCACGCACCTCACTAATGCACTCATCTATGATATTGATTGTCCTGATCCGGAGCATCTCAACAGGTGATTGACTTTTATAATACCATATTTGAAGATTTGTTATTCTGTTGCGAATTCGAACATACTGGAACAATGCAATATTAATGCGACTCCTGAATAGCTTTCAGGTTTGAAGACCTGAAAGCTAATTAAAAACATTCAAATTCTAATCACAGTTATAAACAATGTCAATTTTTTTTTAATTTATTTATTTATTTGCTGAATACAGGTAATACATATAATAAAATGTAGGTAAACTAGAGGTATTTTTGACAGATTGAATGAGACTGAAATTAAATTGCGTTCGTAATAGTTTTTTTACAATTCTAATAGAATGACTTTTCTTAATGATGACTTTTCTTAAGTGTGTACTGTCCCATGCAGATGGCTGGTCCTGTTGGAGGCGGTGGCGTGGCGCGCGGGCGTGCGCGGCGTGTTGCAGGTGTGCGCCGCGCTGTTGTGCGCGCTGCTACTGTGTCCGCTCGCAGCTGCGCTTTTGCTCATAGGTAACCCTATACTGTGCTTCCATTTTAGATATTGATATTGACTTTATTTTTAGCATTCGAGTTCATTCTTAGGCTTACCCCCTTTTACATGGGATCTAAACATAACTGGCGGGATGTGGGTGTACTAATGGGTACACCTCTGTTTAACTCTTTAGGGATTACAGGCGTGATGTTATGGGTTCGTAAAAACAGTTTTCAATTCTCATTATGAAGAATAATTTGGCCATTTTACATAACCGCCATCTTGGATTGTAATCATATTTTAAAAAGCGTAAGCCCTTAAAATTATGTAGGGCTCATTGCGATTTGTGTTGCATTATGTGTGACAGCTCCTGCTGGATTTTCCTTTTTTGTGTCATATACCTAACACGTGTATGGTTCCGCAGGCGGCGTGTCGTGGTGGTCGGCGCGCGGGCTGTGGGAGGCGGCGGCGTGGCGCGGCGTGCTGGCGCGGGGCGCGCGCGTGCCGGCGCACGACTCCGCCTTCTGCCGCCGCGTGCGCGGGCCCGGCCTGCACGCCACCACCTACTACCAGATCACGTACGTGCGCACGCATTATATACACCAACGTGCAACATTTTTAAATTAGTTGGCGAAACTTCAGACTTAAAAATGACTTATGTTAAATCAAGATATAAACTAAAAAAAAATATGTAGGGAGATTTTAACAACGGCAACTGTAGTTACTTGAAGTTGTTTTTCTTTTTATATGATTTTATCTCATATGGTTCAGGAGCGGCCAGGCGCTCGCAGCAGTGATGGCGCGCGCGGAGCTGGACGCGCTCGCTAGCTGGCTGACCGAGCGCGAGCACGCCATCGAGCGCCCGCTGCGTGACTACGAGCACTTCGTGCACGCGTGCTTCGGACCCTTCTCCGTGCAGATTGCGAAGGTACAATTCCAAAGAACATAATTTTTTTTTGAAAATCTGGTTTCGAATGACATATTTTCAGTCGAGATGATGGATAAGATGACCTTTCACCTTCAGTGAATGATACTTTGATATACTGTTATTGATTGCTTGATGGTTATTGATAAAAGTATAATTTTGTTTGATAATTGAGTGCACGCGGTTTGAATGAGATTCGTGTACTAAATGTAGGCCGGCTCGGCACAGATGAAGTGCTGGCATATCGATGTGAAAACTGTATTTAATTTGCATTGTACACATTTTGAGTCGTCGATCGAAAGCTATTTAATTGCACCTTTATGCATGCTATTCAAACGTCGTTCTATGTGGACAGACGGGTGCATACAAGCAGTTGGAGAAGGAGTGCAACTCATTAACAGCATCACTGCGCGAGAAGGCGGGCGCGCGGCGACGCGAACTCGCACTCGGGCTCAGCGACGCAGCGCGAGCGCGTGTGCGGCTCACCTCGCAAGATCTGAGGGTCAGTCACATCACCATTTTATGTTTATATTCTAAAGCCTTTAAAGTCGTTAAACAATTTAATTGACTAGTAGATACCACAAATCTATTGACATACTTTTTATGAGCTTTCAAAACACGGTTCCTCCATAGATTTTGTATGGTAATAGTAAACAGTAACGTCACTTTATTGCCAAAACTATTTATTACTTCACTATAACTTAGTATTTATTGATTTCAAAGGAACTAAAAATTTATTGGGTAATTTAATTTAAAGGTTAATGGTGCTTACTACCTAGCTGTAAGTAATGTTATGACGTGTGTCGCAGCGCGCGGTGCAGGCGTGCGCGCAGGAGCTGGCGCGCGCGTGCGGCGACGCGGCGCGCGCGGACGACTGGTGGGCGGCGCGCGGCCTCGACGTGCACGACTGGCACGCGCTCGCCGCCAACACGCTCGTCGAGGTGCCACACACTATATACATACTAATATTATACATGCCGTTTTACACCCCTTATCTAAGTTCTGCCATAAATATCATAATATGTGTCAGGTGTTCGACTCGGAGGTGCTGGTGGCGCTGGAGGCGGACGAGGCGCGCCTGGCGCTGGAGCGCGGCGACGCCGAGCGCGCCTGGGCCTCGCGCGCCGCCCGCGACCCTGCGCCTCCCGACGTGCTGGCCGAGCGCGACGACTGGGGCGCCGCCACGCGTAACTGTTTATTATTATTCTAACTCTGAATACAAATAAATTATTGAAAATATAAAAAAAAAAAAATTGTAGTCCCCCCGGCATCGGGAACAGACTTTTCCCAAGTTCCGACGGTCAAGGCTTCAGAGAAAAATCCTCCTTACAATGCGGGTCGTGTCCGAAAGTACTGCCTTCTGAATCAAGTCCTTGATCCAGCCTCCTTAGATGTTCGACGCGCTATTTATCAAGCTTTGAAGTGACCCTCAGTGTGTGCCGTTCCAGCGTCGGGCGTGTGGTGCGAGTGGGGCGGCAGCGCGCTGCCCCGCGTGTCTGCGCCGGCGCTGGAGGCGGGCGCCTTCAGCCCGCGCGCCGCGCTGCACCCGCCCGTGCCGCATCCAGCCGCCGTCGCGCTCGTGCTGCACAACCGGTGCGTACACACAACAAGATCAAATCATTATTTGACCATTTACAGGCACTTTTGAAATGTCAAGGAGTCAGAAAATTAGGATAAGATAAGATAATTATCTTATGTCGTCCGTTTACGAACATGACGCATGACGTTTCCGACCACACTCTGCCCTTCCATCACCGACACCCAGGAAACCATAGAGTAAAGTAATATAACGGGTATAGAGAGCCCACTCGCCGCCTTTTTTGTAGACCGCCAATGTCAATTGATCAGCAAAATAGCGCCATCTATTAACGTCATCCGCAAACTTTTACGTATGTGTGTGTGAAGGTACTACTGCTATTGCATGTATGCATGTGTGTGTGTGTAGGTATAGTGAGTTCAGTCCTCTCCACCAAAATATACGCAATACGCAGTAGCAGTAAGTTATAGCAATTAGCTAACACACCTTTGAATAAATGGTTGATATTTATAAGAATACATAACGATAGAATTTTATAATTATTTACTCATATAAAAAAAATAGGTTTAAAATTCTATGGATTCGTATCCTCTTTCTCAACCATTTATGCAAAGGTGGATCAGCTAATTGCTATAACTTACTGCTACTGCATATTGCGTATATTTTGGTGGAGAGGACTGAACTCAACGTGGATCGGCGGATTAATTTCACGAAGAAAAACACAAAAATAGAACGAAAACTACAAACATGCGCATAAGCAAGGAGCAGTCGCCATTTTGTGACTTTTTTAATCAACCTTGCTGTGTTGCTAGTAATTGTAATAGTAAGGCATTTTTTATAATATAAACAAATATTTGCAATTAATAACATATTTGCAATTATAAATAAAATCTCTAAATTCAGTTATAAAACTACTATAATTAATTTATATTATTAACCACAATTTAGAATTCATCGATAGTGTCGCCATCTATGGTGACAATAAGTAACTATTATAATTTGTTTTCGGATGACGATATCAGATGTCGCATTTTTAAAAAAATGTCTATAAATCGGTCACTGTATGGGAGTGTCCTCCCCCTGCAGGAAACTCACTCACTCACAATAAGTATGACAAATTGATTGGTGGTGTCTACTCCACTGACAATAAATTTAACTGAAACTTATTAACTTACAGAGAGTCAGACAACCCAGTGCCTCTCGACTCAGAACTGTGCGCCGAGATTTTGAGGAGCCTGGAAGACGCGCCCGACTGCGACGACAAGCGAGGTAATTGTTCTAATTACAACGAATAAAACCGATGCTCTTATCGTTTGCACCACGTTTCCTACACGGCTGTAATACATATCTTTTTAGTTTCGACACTAAGCGGCGACCCAGCATTAAGCGGCACGGTACTGATAGTATAACAGCTATGTATGTAAAATTATTTCCGGTCTAAAGTAGCATACCTAAAATTGATTAATATTCAGACGAAGTGGAGCGGTACCGCGGCGGCGGCAGCTCGGCGGGGTCGAGCTCGGCCAGCGAGGGCTCACCTGACGACGACGACGCTCCCGCCGACCAGCCCGAGCTCCCCGCGCCCACCCCGCCAGACGACTCGCTCTGCAGGTAACTTATTAACAGCAGACCGTAAATAAAGACTATTTTACACGACGATAGTTTACGTCTCAAAATGGCAATTCGTAGAGAATACAGTTCTTAAATTAAAATTCATCGGTTGCTATGTTATGCCAAGAGGCGTACAAATATGGTTGCATGTAAAGTGGGTAAGTAATTTATTAGGGTTTGGGGAGTGGAAATTATGTTTCTGCTATACTTTTCTGATTAATTTCGTTGTGGGATCTATGAAAGTTAAGTAGTTTCTCCGGGGCTCATCGACCTTCATTGCTTCGGCGCTTTCCTGGTGGTCGCCACTGGGGAATAATATAGCGGATTTGGCACATACAAAAAAAAATCTAAGCAGTTTGCACGTCCCCCCCAGAGTGGGCGGCGCGGCGTGTCGCTGGACGCTGACGGGGCGCGGCGTGCGCCTGCGCGCCGACCTGGCGTCGCCCGAGGACGTCACGCTCGACACCGAGCGCGCGCACGGCACCTCCGTGTGAGCGCATACATCTGTACCGCTACATCAGCACTACGCAACCTCGTTATCTGATGACTATCACTGCTGACGTCACGCAGTCCTGCATCGTGCCAGCAGTTTACCGTGAGAAAGGTATTAGTCCAACGACTATTGTTGGACAGTGACGAACACCTGACTGGTCGAACTATCTTCCTTTTTCAACTCCGTTGTGATACCATTAACCGTCTCTCACAACGCCACGAAATATATAAGAGCAGCCGATGCCGCTGTAAAAATATTGGCCAATCAGAGATATTGGTTGCCCAGAGTGAGCCAGTGGAGGCAATGTTAATGCTTGACTGGTTCATCACAATGAGCGTACAATCGCAGAATGAAAGTCATATTTCACTTGCACCGTATATGAAATAATAATTATTCCGATTACGTACTGCCAACATTACTACTGAAAATGACCATGTTAAGGGAAATAATATATTTGAATATTACTAAAGCTTTTCTTGGCTTGAATAGCTTGATTCGTGGAAACTGTAAAAGCAATAAATCATTCAATCATTCACCGTATATTTAAACTGTGGTTGCTCGACATCTTAACATTTGACAGTTGAACGAAATTCACGATGACAAATGAATGTATAGAATGAATGACGCAATGCAAATCGTTGAACTGTCAAATAATAGCGATTGAGATTGAACACAGCAATAAGGCTATCTTTACCGACGTGTAGGTACTCAAAACGTATAATTATTTCAGTCTCCAATTATTACTGCTCATTCGTAATACAAAATAATTAGTGCCTAGACTATCAGATCGTAGTACCAAAACTTAGTATCTACTGTAAATAAAATAATTGTATATAATTGCAGCGCGAAAAAAAAATATCTTATATTATATCACAAAAGAAAAAAATGTATTGGAGATGTTGAAAACATCAAAAGATCTGAATTAGAATCATGAAAAATATTGCATATTATTTAAAAATATAAGTTTATATTTAATCAATTACGAAGTAATCATTTTTACTGATGGCAACTGTAACTCGTACTATTTTAGGATATTGTAAATTAAAAATATTAAGGTTGAAGGACAGTCAGAACATGAAATAGAAGTATGGAAAACCTACCTACAAAGGGTATAAATTCATCAAAATAGGAAGTAGGTATGTCATAACGGCTTAATCTAATGATATTATTAGGCGACCGACAATCTAATGGGCGTGCATAGTTTTCATTTGCACCTTCTTTTACCCACTTTCCCTTCCCTTTCATTGTTCCTATACTTCCCATACTTAGTGCATTTTGCATCTTCGTCTTCTGGACCAAAGTTGTAAAAGGAACATTATAACGAATGTGAGTGAGGGGGGGGAGCTGTAGGATGAGTAAGGAAATGTCAATTAGGTGTAACACGCGCATGCGTGGACTGAGTCAGGATAAAAACATAAGGCGACCATAGCGCAACTTTATATGACAACGAATAGAAGCGCACAAAAATATTGTCACGAAAAATAAAATCGGTTGGATAGTATTTGGCTCAGTTTATTTGATCGCATGAGTTGAACTGTTTTGTAATGGTATACATATTTGTTTCGAATATACAAATTTTTATTGTCATTTATTTTTACAATATCTATGAACTCAATATTTAAAATCAAAATTAAAATTTTATCGTACGTACGAGTGAAACAGAATCGTAAATTCATCTGCTAAGAAAAATAATTTACGCATTTTAATTTCTTGAACAAATGAAAAGAGAAAAATATACCTCAAATTATTAAGAACATATAGGCTTAATAACTGGTACATAAAATGTCGTGTAATTTATCAGTTGTTAAGCCTAAACAACTTGTTATACAATGTTTTGTGGTAGATCATTTAGAGATTTGCATTTCTTTAAGACCATGACTGTAAGCTTTATTTAGGTTAGGTCGTATTTAGTAATAGATATATTGTAAAGGATTCACTTCACGCAACGATTGAGCTTGTATCACTGTACTCTGTGAGAATCTCACGGTTCACTAAGAGTCGCTATACATACGGGGTGTAAGAAGACAACTTACATACTCGTTGACTACTCATACTAGCCATCAAACTAAGTAACTTTTAGCAAAAAAAATTGCCAAGAAACAACCTTTTTTTTGCGTAAAATATCACTATTTAAGATACCAATACCATGCATTTTAAAACCCGCAAATTCGTGGGTGTTCGTGGGTGTATTTAAAGTCTAGTTAAAACATTTAAAACTTGTTTTCAAAAAAAAAAAGTGTAATTTTGACCTTCAATATGTCTAGAACCAGTGGATTCCCAGGTATGATGTGGTAGAAATAAAATATCGTAATAATAATGGGTAGAATAATTATGTGGTTTTCGGAAATGTGATTGGTCTCTTTAAACCCGATACAAGCAGACTCGGTTCGACATTCGAACCCTTGCGTATAGCGACCCTGACGCAAAGCCTATTCAGATAAGGGGTTTTACGCGCACGCAACGGCCCCACAATTATCTAACGTCGGGCATAGTTGCGTGCGTGCGCATGCCACTTACAATACGTGCACTGAGTTACGCGCAAAGGCGCATAGCGTAACGTACAATACGGCCGACGTATCTTGGCGGCCCTGAAGTTAGCCGGTTGCTGCGCAGTAAACAATTTCGTTTCTATAAGATCCATTGCGCAGCCAAACAGCTATCTTCAGACCGCCAAGATACGTCGGCCGTACTATATCTTCACGCCATACCATTATGTGTAGTAACATGTCGAGACCTGTTGAACCGATGTACAGTGGATACTAGTGAACTAGAATTAGTCCGCCAAAGTATAAATGGCTTAACATTCATTCAAATTTGCCTTTTTAGATGTTAAGAGTGATATTTGAAATTATCTACAAACAGACAGTGCTAGAACACGTTTCTAGGCATGTAATTATAAATAAGATGACGTAATCAGGCTGGCAACACCTGTACATAAATAATATACAATATGTATAATGAATTAGGTACATACATATACAAAGATTATTGACTCTCTATTTATTTGTTAATAATGAATTTTTTAAGTTATTATTATTATTAGCTTTTTTTAAATATGACATATTATCGGGCTTCTTCTTTTTTATCGTGTGGGCAGTAATGTCATACGACCCCACACACCCTAGTGAACCCTATATCGGGCTTTAGAAAGAGACACAGATGTGAGTGACGAAGACACTCGTTCTGAGTTACCATTTTTACGAACAAGTTCTGTACACATGAAACCTTTAACGAGCGCTTTATTGACCAACTAGGATTGCGCAATTTCTATACAATTTTGGTATTGCCGTAACTTGATCGGTGACTCCGAGACGTCATGATCATCATCCACGCCCCACTTCACCCACTGGGCATTAACCTTTCTTTTGCTTGTTATACATATTCAATTTTAGCTAAACCGCTTAATTGAGTCCTCGCCTGCGGGATACAGGGGGCGTAGGACAAGAACCAGGATCGGGAGAGGTGTTCGTAGCGTGATACACAAGAGGCGAAATGTGCAATTTACAGTTATGCGTCGTCATAGTGGTATATAATTAAGTATTTATTACCCGCAGACATGTCTCAATTAAGCGCTTTATCTATACAAAAGATGTGCAATATAAAAGTGTAGATGACACCACCAATCAAGTGACGTACTTTTTATGACCTGTCACAACGCGATTCTCCCATAGATTTTTATAGCAAAAAATAATTATGTCGACTCGATTGACTATTAATTTATTGATTTGTAAACAATGAATAATTAAATTTTACAGTTAATTGAAAATTAATCGGGTTTTCAGGGTTAAAATAAAGTGTTTCTTTAGAGAAGTTATGTCTTGGTATTATTGGTTAATAATGTCATCTACCCAATTGTCCGTGTAAGTGCATCTTTAGGTTGCCATGATAGAAGATGTTTCTCAAACTTTACCAAAGAACTAGTAATCTAGTGGTGTTGTCAGCCGAGCTATAATCTGCGCGCAAGTGCTATAGTCACTCCTTGATGTAGGTATGTGAGCGGTGAGACGGGGGAGGGTGCGTTTGACAAGATACATAAAAGGTATTTTATTTGGCAGATAAATCTCAGGATGACATTTTAGAACTGTCTTAATTATTATAAAATAAAAATTCATTTAATTCAGGCAAAACCCATAGAAAAATACAAAATACAAACAGAATACACAACGTCATCATAACTAGAAATAAACAATAGAATTCAATAAAATTAGAATGTCAAGATTAAAGATTATATAAAATAAAATTTCAAAAAACTGCAACAGAATACAAAAATGTCCACGTAATTAATTAAATAAACAATAAAAAATATAATAACCTCACTCTCCCCCGTCTCACCGCTCACATACCTCAGGCGGTGACTAGCACTTGCACGCCGGCTATAGTAATATCGCTTTGATGCCTGTGTGATTACCATTATTGACGTAGTCTAACGTACCTATTATAAGTAGGTAGATACACGCTCTCTCTTAGATTCTAAACTTATTAATAGATTATTAAATACATATGTAATAATTGTGCGAAGAAATTATTTTAATATATATTAATTATCAGGCCTATTATACAACCTGTTGAAATATATACACATCAAAAGTGTCTAGGGATCAACATCCCTAACAAATGTTAGGGATGTTGATCCCTAGACACTTTTGATGTGTGTAGTTTAATTTGCTAAATCGTTGAATATATTTAGTGTAAGTGTAGGTCGGCCATGTTACCGGGCTGATGTAGCGCAGTTTGCTCATATTCTAAGTTAAAAATATACTACCTAGTCGTTAAGGTAACTACGTCATATTACTGTTTTAATTTATGCACAATTTTAGTTAAATGAAAGCTGTTCAAATCATACACAGAGAACCTCACGATAGATTTAATTTCGTTAGATTTTGTTCTTTATTTTCTTATTGTAATAACTTTGTTATGTTTGTATTTACTTCAGCATGAACTAAATTTATTGTCTGTGGCAACTAAACGTATTTTTTTTTATGTTTTATTAATTATGACGTCGGGAATAAACAAAAAGAAATCTTAATTGATTTAGCTTTGTAAGTTTGGCAGCAGATTTCTGACTTGAACATCATATCCGTCCTTTATAATTAACCTGAAAATTACTTCCCTCATAATTTATGTACGCAAGCTGTTAGCATGATCGATCTTAACATATTTACTATCATTTAAATTAATAAAATAATGTTTATCTACTCGAGCAAAATTGTCGCCCTACACATTTAATTTGTGTATTTCACCTGAACGCATTTGCACCGTTTGCACCATAGATCACTATACAGTTAAACCCAAACCTGTTTAAAACATCACTGCATCTCTGTCAAATTGTTTAAGGTTTACAGAGACGGAATCACGGAATGATGTTTTAAATACTTACGTACCTATAGCGCTAATTGTGTTTATTGATTACCATATAATGGCGTGAATAGGGATGCAGAGCTACCCGTTGAGTGCGTGCGAACTGCGAACATTCGCTGGCTACGCACTTGGTGTGTTGCCAACCACATAAGGTTCTGCACCGAACTCCCGTTTTTTTAGTAGAAACACAACAGGTGTATTTTCGCGCAGACAACGGGTAGATATTTTAACATTGCACTAATATATTTTGTTGCCAACAGGGACAGAAAAAACATTTGACTACTTTTTGACAACAAACTGTATTACTTCAACGATAAAGTCCCTTTTAAAGATTCACATCTGCATCTCTACCCACCCCGTTTTATGGTAGTGGTGGAAGTTGACCTTAATGTAAATAAACTACTAACCAATAATCAATATCACGGTTGTGGTAGTTAATCAGTTCTAAAACGGAGCTTGTAGTTTCTTACATTTAAGTGACAAATAAGAACTTAAAGAAAAAGTTCTAGTATCCTGTGTTCTCTTAAATATTGCCCAATGCATTTCTAAGCTTTACTTTATTTAACCATGTATTTGTAAGTTTATTTATACCTACATTTAATGCACCTACTGGGGATGCAAATGACGACTAATGATCTGAAAATTTTGTAATAGGCACCTACAATCGAGGGCAATGGCGGTTGACCACTTTTCAACCTTAATACTGAGGGCGTAATGATGGAAAGCGGTTCACCGTAATTGTACCTATGACGTCTAACAATAAAGATATTTTACGAGTGTCCCATAGACCATAAGAGTTGTTCATAATCGTGACAGCACTATCAGCCCTTTAAAAATGTGACACTATTATTGATAGACGTTATACATATATGTAATGCAATGATTGTTGATCTGGTTTTAGCCTTTATTTATATAATAGCGTTATATTCAGTCGGAACCAGTCTGTTTTTGTTGCGAGCAATTGTGAAACAGGACTAAGGCTCTCCACACGCGAATTCCTTGCGAGTGACGCGCGTGCAGCTTTTAAAGGCCCTAGCACACTTCCACAAACGCACGGCTCTCTCTTCGAAATAATGTATACTACGGACTACCTATACATTTCAAGAATAGTGAATTAAGTTGTATTCAAACAATGCACTAAAATCAACGTTACTTCATAGTAAAGTGAGCCGTACGTCAAAAGAAACATTTTAAAATAACGACGCGTTATAACTACAGAGCAATCAGATAGTATTCCGTTTCGCCTTCATCCGTGCTGAGAACGTCTGCACGTTATTTATAATTTACTTTGGTAAACGCGCGCTTACTTGATGTTTGACTGCGGTGTGCGCTAAACTTGCCTACCATTGTTTTTGTTAACCAACCCTATAAAGTGTAAAACAATGCAATATTGTAACTTATTTATTAAAGAACCAGAAATTGATTTGTTTTTTTTTTTATTACCGTGTCGTCAAAAACGCTAGCAAGTGAATCGGTTGAATCATTCTCAACTTACAGACAGAAAGATATCTTTTATCTACCTTCCTGCTTATAACAAAGTTGGTGACCGTCAGGTTGGCTGGACCAAACGAGATATGTACATGAGACCATGTGCACTGCTTAATACCTATTTGATACTATTTAATACCTATAATGAAATATTTGATACCTTCGCGCTAAGAAATATATCAAAGAAAGAAAGTGGCCAGCCAACCTGACGTCAGGTTGGCTGGCCACTTTTAAGTTCTAATAGTTTTAGCGTTGTATTGATTGCGTTGTTAATGTAGATGTATAATACCGATTTGATACCTCAACGCATATTCTTTACACAACTGCAGGAAGCTCTTATAAAAAGTTATTAACAAAACCCATTAAACGCCTGTACGTTAATTATTTACGTGTTTTCTTCTCAGAATAATTGCTAACAATATTTTTGCAGGCGTTTAGAAGCTTATGATTAACTTGTTTCTGGATATCCATAGTCAAGCTTTGTCCATTTATACGATTTTATGATTATTTACATATCGCAATTATTCTTATGAATATAAATATGTATGTACTTGGAGATTTATAATTTTTTTTGACACTCTCGGCCAGGGTTCCCAACTTAGCGGATTTCTCCCCAAATTTAGGAGGTAAATATATGCATAGGGACTTCATATGTTTAGAAGTATTTTTAGGGACTTCTGGCTTCTTATATTTTTAATCAATTTTTTTTTATTTGTTGACCTAGCGTAAAATCCCACTAAATAAAAATAATTTAAAAAATCAATCAATAATAACTAAAAAACAATAAAAATCAAATCAATTTTTAATATTATAGGTAAGTACTTATACGTAAGTAAAGTCAAAGTCAAATCATTTACGACAATAAGGCCATTAGACGGCACTTTGGAACGTCATTACAAGAAAAAGAACATTAAATAAGTTGCCCCTTCCAAAAGGTAGTCGTAGGTAGTAAGTATGAAGAAGAATGGGCAAGAAACTCCATTTTTTTTATTGATATATGATAGCTTTTGTTAACATTTTGTACTGTAAAAGATTAGTGAGGCTATTAAATATTGGATCACATGGTGCCGGAAGATCATTTTTATCTGAAAAATATTTTTTGTACTTTGTAAGAACACTTTTTCGTTCTTCTAACGACACCTTCAGTTGTCTTCCTCGTTTCATCGCGAAAAACCACAATTATTTTATAATAAACTAGCTGTCCGCCGCGGTTACACCCGCGACTTTGGTTACTGCTCCGCTCCCGTAGGTCGTAGCGTGATGGTATTTAGCCTTCCTCGATAAATGGACTACCCAACACTGAAAGAATCATTCAAATCGGACCAGTAGTTCCAGAGATTAGCGCGTTCAAACAAACAAACACTGCAGCTTTATAATATTAGTATAGATTATTGTTTATCGTGTGCACATCACAAACAACAAAATTAGTTTTCTTTTTAAGTTGGTCCCAGAGAGACGCGGCCAGTTGTATTCGCTTTTAATGTTAGGGCCTTTTTATTGTCATGCGTGTTGGCGCTAAGCCGTGTACGCACGTACGAACATATAATATAATTCAAGCATAATATCTAATCCTATATCGTCGAATGTGAAAAGCTATTTCAAAAACGTAAAAAGCATTTATGTATAATCATTAAATCTGCCAATTCCAGGATAGATCCAGAAAATAACGTGTTTAGTTGTCGTCTTACTGGATGCACAGGTATCAAGACGTTTCAATATAATCTTAAAGATTTAAATGTTTTTTATATCAATTCTGAAGAAGAAATAAGTATATTTATGTGATATAATACCAACTACACTTGCATTACAAAATATTGAATATAGTTTGGCATCATTAATAGATTTTGTTCCTTCATCGGCCCCGAACAAGGGAATAGGCCATTATTAATGTCATTGCTATAGCGGTACTTCATTTCTATGTTACGATGACATGTCGAATAGGGTTACCAAAAGCCATAAAAAAAATAATAGTCAAAAACCCTTAAATCCCCCTAATAAAATAATATGTAATAACAATAAAATATAAATAATAAATAGCGCTAAGATTTTTGTCTTGTTTCGAAATTAGTTAGTATTAGAATTAGTTAGTAGCAAAGTACAGGTTAGCAGAGTACCCATTAATACACCCACATTTAAAATACCCTTAAACATTTAACGCCACTAAAAAAAATCCCACTGCATATAATTACCCCCTAAATTTGGGGTAAAACACCTAAGTTGGGAACCCCAAGTTGATCGTTAGCCTCTAAGCGCCTGCAAAAATATTGTTAGCAATTATTCTGAGAAGAAAACACGTAAATAATTAACGTACAGGCGTTTAATGGGTTTTGTTAATAACTTTTTATAAGAGCTTCCTGCAGTTGTGTAAAGAATATGCGTTGAGGTATCAAATCGGTATTATACATCTACATTAACAACGCAATCAATACAACGCTAAAACTATTAGAACTTAAAAGTGGCCAGCCAACCTGACGTCAGGTTGGCTGGCCACTTTCTTTCTTTGATATATTTCTTAGCGCGAAGGTATCAAATATTTCATTATAGGTATTAAATAGTATCAAATAGGTATTAAGCAGTGCACATGGTCTTATGTACATATCTCGTTTGGTCCAGCCATCCTGACGGTCACACAAAGTTGGTACCTGGTACCTACCAAGAACTTTTTTATAAAGCTTCTAAGTAGGTAGGTACTCCCTTTTTCCATATATTTTATAAAAATGGAATGTTCGTAGGCGTTTGCAGTTTGGACCTTGCGCTCTATTTATTTAGGTCTTGTTTTGACAATTCAGTGTAATGTCACTTGTGTTGAGCGTGTTTCCCTCTTTACACTTCGCTATAGGGACAATTATAGGTAAAGGTACTATAAATAAAACTCGTATGCTATTGAATGGAATTTTAAATTTATTAAACCTACCTATCTAGTAATATTCATAATCTTCACATCTCTGTTACACATTAATTTGTATCACATGGATTTGAAAATTACTTTGTTAAAAAATATCTACTATGATATTAGAAGCTATAATAATGCATATTTTTGTAATAAATAAAAAAAATAAAACAATTTGATCTCCAGTATGTGAGTGTGAACGCATGTCTCAATTTGTTATCTACTACAACATTCTATTTCTAATTTAACAATAAAAATTTGAAAGAATTTGTTGGACCTACCTACCTAAAAATTAAATAAAATTAAAAATATGTATATAATAATATTATATATTAAGTAAAATAGTCGAATGCTGTTATTATGCACATGCAAAAAAACCTTAAAAGCATTTAAACTACATTGGTCCTTAAACAAACTAAAAACAAAATGCAAACTGTAGGTATAGATATATTGTTAAAATTGTTATAAATGTTGGATAAAATAATTGCATAAAACGAGGATAAAACACATATACAATAACCACACCACGCCCGTCGGTCATCAGTGATCTAGTCGGTACCGCGCGGCGCCGTGCCTCCACGCTGCACACATCGCTAGGCGCCCACATACAAGCGCCTCTCGATGTGTGTAACGTGTCTCTAATACATAGTTCCTGTGATTGTTGAATGCGTACAATTCAGACTAAACTAAAACACCAAGGTACAGATAGGATCCACGCGATAACTATAGAAACTACAAAATTTTATCAACAAAATTACACTCTCCATGTGATAAAGATTTCTATATAAAAATAAATATCGACTCTAATACACATCTAAATCTCAAATTATTAGCAAGCTAGACTATTATACTCTATGGCCACACAGAACATTTTGTTTCACGCCACTTATTCAATAATGTTTCAAACAATCAATTTTGATCACGATATTTAATTGTGAAGATCTCTTACCTACTAATCTACCATTCACTTATGATGACTCCAATAGCATTCACATGACACGATTCTAGTTTTAATCCGACACAAAGAAATTGTTTCAGCTGATGAGACTTCGGGCCTCATACAAATATCTAGTTACGAAGCACTGTGCTGTGCATTGTGTGCTGCTGTGCCTCGGCAATAATATTATCACAATATAATCGACAACTTCCTGACCTTTACACCCATATTAAATTCAAAACCCAACAGAGCAAATACATTCGAGTGTTTTCACATACTTTATTATCACTGTGTGCTACAAACAATTAGGTACCGGTACCTAAAAGCCAACTGAACTATGACGGTCTGGTAAACAGACTTCCCAAACCTATATATTTAATTTCGTTAGATTTAATGTGGAAGTTTAGTATTAGCGGGTCGTGACACCTTGGGGAGTCATGGCACGACCGTCGAGGCCATGGCCGCACAGTGCGCGTCTAGTCTTAGATACTGATACGGTGTATCCATGTTCAAAAAAAGTCATGTTACACGTCCACATTATTTAACAATTCCTTGAAAGATTCAAAATGATTTTTTGTTTTATTATACCATGTTAAGTTATAAGTAAGGACTTTACAAACATGATTTCAAGTTTATTCTTCGTTTTATAAAGTAATAATCTATACTAATATCATAAAGAGGTAAGTAAGTTTGTTAGTTTTTTTTTTTTGCTTGCGAGAGGTATTTTATGGTACACTTTGACTTCCACGCGGGCAGAACCTATTATAGTATCTTAACGTTTTGACAAAATATTTAAGTGTAGAAAGAAGAAAGTAGGTAGGTACGTAGATCGAATAGAATTGATTTAAAATACTGATTCATAGATTACAGAATATCCAAAGCCTATTCATAAAAGATTCAAAGCTTACTACAGAGAGATCTCACCAAACCAGTATACAAAATGTGCCGTGTCGACATAATTATATATAAAGCTGCGAGCACAGCGGAGACGTTTACTACACTATAATTGATTTGGGGGCTATATCATTATTTAAAATAAATATAAAGCCAAGCGCTGCGGAGCTGCGTAGCTCTATGTCATATGATCTGTAACCAGAAAATTACATGTTTAAGCTGTTCTGTAGCGGATTGATTGACAATCACTTTGTCATCAACTCATCAGCTCTGTGGATACCGGCGACGTAGGCATGATGATAAATGACCTAAATCAGTTTCAAATAAACTCACAAAAGGGCACTCAATACATCAATATCTCTATTACTAGTCAGTCGCATGCTTCTGTGTTCACAGACGAAGTTGAAAACGGTTCCGCTGTGCGTCGCGCCATTCAACATTGTATATTTCTGAATATTATAAAAGGCGGCTGTGGTCATATTGCTTTTGTTTTTACGATACAAGACGCTTCTACACACTTAAAACAATGTCCATTACAATTTGAAAACACTACTTAAATCTAAGTTATATATCTAAGTTAAATTTGTTATTACTATTACAATATTATATCCATATAAAAAAAAACATTCAAGTTTCATAGTATAAATATATTTAACTCTGACCGCCACGCACGAAATGATTCGCCGGAATACAACTTGAAATATTATTGCTTAATTATTACAAACACTTTGTATTTTATTATTGTCACGTTTAAACAAAATACCAAATTCAATTTTAATTTTAGTAAAACTTGACATTTCAAGAACTGCGGTCCGCGGTACGTTTTAGGGTACAGTACCTATATTTTTACTATAAAATTATATCCAAATACATGCAGCGTGTAGTAGGTACAGAGGGTTTGACGCAGATTGTGCACTTCGCAAATTGTGCACTTGACGCAAAATGTGCAATTCGCAAAATGTGCATTTCGCAAAATGTGTACTTCTCAAAATAGCAATTCTCAAAATGAGCACTTCTCAAAACGTGCACTCCTCAAAATGAGTGTGAATTTTATCACAACGGGTCAAAATAAAAACCGTTTGCTTACTATATATTTTTATTATTTTGGACGATTTTTAGCACGATAATATTAGTAGTTCATTTGTAAAAAGTAATCACGTTCAGGAAATGTTTTTTTTTTTAATAAACTTATTATATCATTAATAATTTATAGTAATTATTTTAACTAATCGTATTGACTAACTAAGAATACAGTTCTCTATACAAAAATATAGCTCAATTTTTTATGTTCTGTAACTATTTTTTTTATATTCCTACATTTGGTAGGATATATAGTACTTGCTGGTATGGATAATCAGTTGTTTAAATCTTTATAAGCTATTTTTGATAATAATATAGAGTAGGACATTTGTCATGGTTACAATTTCTTTATACGAAATAAAAATTACCATTTAGGAAAAAATATTATTATTTATTTAAATTGCCGTTTTAGTTTTATACTTTTTTAGAGAATAGAGAATTGAATTGTGTATTCATATATTTATTATTATTAATAAAATATGAGTACAGCATATATGAGTATAGCATTTAATATACTTCTTAATTTTCCTATTTTTTCTTATTTCCTAGTAAATTGAGTACAAAATTTACTACTTATAATATCTACAATTAAGTACTTAATTTTTGTTTATAGAACTGTATTCTTTGTAAGTGTGATCTATACTATTACCTAAAATAATATGTTTATCTTATTAATAATTGTTGAAAAAACAATACAAATAGATACAATAAATGGCTGGATTATATTTATATTATGTGTATAGCTGACGTGTACTAAAAATACATTATCAAACATTTTCTGAACGTGATTACTTTTTACAAATGAACTAGGTACTAATTATCGTGCTAAAAATCGCCCAAAATAATAAAAAAATATAGTTAGCAAACGATTTTATTTTGACCCGTTGTGATTAAATTCACACTCATTTTGAGGATTGCACGTTTTGAGAAGTGCTCAATTTGAGAAGTGCTCATTTTGAGAATTGCTATTTTGAGAAGTGCACATTTTGCGAAATGCACATTTTGCGAAGTGCACATTTTGCGTCAAGTGCACAATTTGCGAAGTGCACAATCTGCGTCAAACCCGGTACAGAAAGCGGTGAACCTACAAAGTGCTCACACATTTCCTTCCTATGCACTATGCGTGCGACAACCCGGCCATCGCGTTCATGGCGGTCAAAACATTAAAATAGTAAAATATAAATAAAAATATCTATTTATAAAACGTGTCGTAGGAAACTTGTTTCATTTACAGTGGTATTTATTATAATAATTCGTGACATTCAGCCCGTAGGCAAAACAACTGGAGATTAAATTAAACAGTTCCGGTGTAACACTACGCAACCGTCAAATAGTGTGTTCTGAATGAGTGATGTCTATAATGCCACTACACGCTCAAGGGGTTGCATTGCAAATGAGCCGTCGACGCGTCTCGTCTTCTTCTGGCCGTATCGCAATAACCAATATAGTCCAGCGATTCCTAAATTGGGTTCCGTGGAAAGGTTCCCCGAAATGAAATTTAACATTGCAGCATTCGATTATTAAACAATTATTATCAAAACAGTTCCATTCTTCACATTAAAAGGGAATGTAAAGAATGGAATAAAATATTTCTATTATAGGTATTTCTTTAATAATAATTTATTATGAGGTTTCATAAAATAAAAGAGCTTTGTCGAGTGTTCTGTTGCCTTAAAAGTTTAGGAACCGCTGGTCCAGTCATTCAAACATCTGGCCGAGCGAAGGAAACCACATGAGATTTGACGACTGATCCATGCCGAAAGTAAGTCGTTGTATCCAAGAACAATCGTGAATTTAACACGGTTAGGCAATACAAACCCATGCGCGTTAAGAAGCAGTGTCACAGAGTAACAACACAAACTTATATTCGTTTATGTTGTTAATCTTGTACAAGTAGTAGTAGTATTTATACTAAAGTTCGTGGAAAAACACTTTAATTTTCCCGCCATAGAACAACTTTAACTTGTCAATATGTTACACTGAACTATTCAACTTACTACTTGAAGCGATCGTGTGTTACTACGCCAATTCCAAGTTATGAATAATTTTAAGGGAACTAGACCATTAGAAATTAGTCAAACTAAGCTAATTATTTTTTTAATTTTGTTGCGAAAGTTTCCGTAGCCCAGATAAGTTACACAAGTCAACGTCACACAAATGGATTAAAATGTTACAGCCATCTCAGAGTGAAATATGATAATTTGAGTCTGATCGACAAATTGTTGTTCCAAAGCAGGAAAACTAATTATAATTTTCACAAACTCTTTAGCTTGTGTTTGTTCAAATATACATCTAGTAATAAATGTATTGCCTGGTAATAAAATAAATGCGTTAAAATGTGCTGCTAAGTGGAAGTTGAAAAATCTGAGATTGCTTGAAGAAAACAATATCGTAAAAAAGTTATTATAGTTTTAAGAATATATTAAAAAGTATCCTGTAAGAATTTCAGTTATGTTCGTTTTCACTAACATCAGGCGGCACCTAAATGTAATGCCTAAATATTATTGCAATGTTGATGCTTCAACTTGAAAGTCAACGAGAGTTGAAAGTGTTAGTAAAAACGGTCATTACTCCACTACACTGACGATAATAATGATAGGGATAATTCAATACAAATATAATATCTACTGATTATTTGGGAATGTTAACATAAAATGCGCTACGTTATGTATACGAGGCGGAAGTGACGTCGTAACGAAAACTTTTACCATAGATTCAGTACATAATTCTAAACACGACAAAGGTGAAATTTTCGTCAGTTATAAATGTTTCATACATTGCAACACCTACACAATCAAAGTGTATTTTTTATATTATACCAGCCTGTTATTGTTCCATTGCAGGGCAAAGGCCTCTTATCATACAGAGAAGGCACGAGCATTGATTACCACCCTTGCTCTTTCAGACTTATATTAATTATAAATCCAGGTTTCCTTACGAAGTTTTCCTTCACCGATGTCAGTGATGTCCAAGATAAACTTAGAAACTACATAGAAAGTTGCATTGGTACTTGTATGGGCGTGGTTGCAAACCCACAGCCTCGTCAAAGTGTATGGAATAGCTGTTTTTTTTTTTAATAACTGACGAATTATCTTTTTTCACCACCTATGTATTTATTATTATAATTTATTCTCGGAAATTTTCTGTATCTGTGCACCTACTATGTTTGTCTCTGCATCACCCTAAGGTAGACTGGTAGAAAATGCCTAAGGCATTAAGTCCGCCTTTGTACAGTGATTTTTTTTTACATGTGCATAAAGTTTTTAAATAATAAATAAATTATGTTTACCGGTCTAGTATCTGTGCGGTCTAGTATCATATTATACTGAATCCATGGAAGATTAATCAATGAAAAGTTTTCGTTACGAAGTCCCTTTCACCCGTTATAAATCTACTTTTTCGCTCGATCTCTAGAGGCGACAGACATGTCATGATTTTATTTGCCGTTCCGCACAGAAGTAGGTACTCTGTTATCTCTAATTGCAACCTGACGCAATAAGCCACTTTACACCAGTTTCTTACTCCTAATACTTCAAATCCAGCACGGCTTCATAATTATAATTTCAAAAACGCTTAATAGTAAATAGATGCACGAACATGATTTTATTTGACTTGTTCATTATTGGCAACAAATTAGAATATTAATTCTAACAATGTTTCCGTCACAAAAACATCGATTTAAGTCTAATGTTCTATTTTATTTGGTATTCATCCGACTGCGGCGGCGCGCAGCGGCTCAAAAGGAGGGTAGTGCTTTTTTTTATATCATTGTTATCATTTAGCCCTCAATATCATTTAGCTACTTTATTTTTACATCTTGTATTTGATTTTTATTTATTTAACTTTTTACCTCTCAAATATCATTAGTACCTACATGTCGCCGCTAGAGTCTCGAATTCAACAAAAATCAAGTTAAAAACTATATAAGATTCTTTTAATCGCAAAAAGCGGAAAACAAACACGTGATAGAAATCGATTATGAATTAAATAGTGCTTCATCTTAAGATTATCATGAAAATCTTTTGAATGAAGCACTTAACGTTGTCTACAAAAATATATTCTTCGGCTTCTTTAAATATGGGGCATCTAGACAAATATGTAAAGCAGTTATAGTCGTTTGATCTAAAGAGAACTCGTGCAGCGTCGTGCTCCGCTCGCTCGGCTCGTTCCTCTCGCTCGAGTCGCTCGGCGAGCGCACGGAGCACGTCGCTCACGCCGCACGCGCTGCACGCGCGCCTACTGAACTACTATAGTCACAATTTCAATACTTTAATAGAAAAATTTGGTCCTTAGATAGCTAGGTATTAGTGAAAATCATGTTATGCAATACACGGAAGCCGATACAAGCCACACTCTCTTATTAGCCGTGTTACGCTTTCAATACGCCATTATAATTATTCTATTCTGAATATGTAAAATGATTTGTAGATATCTGTATAAAACTAAATACTACATTTTAATATTCTTCGATACTTATAATCACTAGTATATTCATGGCCGTGCTTCCATCAATATCAATATAACTTACATATAAATTGAGTCACAATGAGAATATCCAAATCGATACAAAATTTTCTTAACATCTACGATCATTGGTGAAAGCATAACCACAAAATTTAATTTTCAAGATAAAACCTCATAAATACCTATAATATATATTTTGTATTTATCTTTACGAGTAAAAGCAACAGTCCACTAACACGAGAGGCTAATAAACAAAAATGTTAACATCAAAAGCATTATATCCATAACATTATGTTCTAGTATATGTCAGTTATAAATATCATTCAATCTGATAATAATATATACCAACAAAGGTAGTATATTTCTCCATAATATAATTATCTGCAACTTTGGTGAGCAGGTGAACATGATAAGTCAACAATGAGAAGTAATTAACTTCAACCGTCATTAGATTAACATATTGTATGTAAATAAGGATTTACTTTTATGGATTGAACCGACATGCTCATACCGCACCGGCATTCAAAGGGTCCTAGGAACCTAGGCCTCGCGATATAATTTGAATCGATAACCTCGATATACATCTACTTGCGATTAGTAAAACGTCGATACAAACGGATGCATGAAGCAGCAGCGGTGGCTACTGATGGTGCTGCACGGGCGTCTGGCAGTACGGGCACTCGTCCGCGGTGGCGGCACACGCGTCGCACAGCACGTAGTGGTTGCACGGCGCCAGCGTCACCGCGCGCGGCTGCTCCTCGCACGTCATGCACTTCGTGGCCGTCTCCAGGTACAGCACCTTCTCGATGTCCTCCAGCTCCGTGCGCGCCGCCACCTGCAGCGCCTTCAGCGCCGTCAGCGGCAGCCCGCGCAGCTCGCGCCGCGGGGCCAGCGCCGCGCGCGCCGCCTCCAGCTCGCGCCGCAGCGACAGCGCGTGCGCGCGCGCCTCGTCGCGCTGCCGCTCCGCCAGCGACGCCGCGCGCGCCGCCTCGTCCGCCTCGCGCTGCCACGCCTCGCACGCCGAGCGCGCCTGCGCGATGCGCTCGTCCCAGCGCGCCACGGCCGCGCGCGACGCCACCACCTCCTCGCGCAGGCGCGACAGCTCGGCGGGCGCGGAAGGCGACGCCGAAGCGAATTCGTAAGCGCTGCCGCCACCGAAGCTGCCAGACTTTATGGCGTGCGAATTGAACAAGCGCTCAGTGTCGTAGCGCATGAAAGGCGGCAGCGGCGAGCCGGCCTGCGGCGGAGTGAAGCCGCGCAGCGCGCCGCGCGACTGCGGGATGTTGACGGGCGCGGAGCCGGCCAGCAGCCCCTCGCCGTCCGACAGGTCGCGGTCCAGGGCCGCCACCAGGTTGAGCGGCTCGTCTAGGTGCAAGTCGTCGAGTGCGTTGCCCACCACGTCGTGCAGCACGCCGGCGTCGAAGGGCGCGCGCGCGGGCCAGGCGGGCGCCGGCGCCGGCTTGTGGTCGTCGGGGCGCAGCACGCGGCCAGCCGAGCCGCCTGACGACGTGGACGCGCACTCGGAGCCATCGCCGCTACCGTTGCTGACGGGCCCGAGCCCGGCGTGCGAGGCGTGTGTGGTGAGCGAGGTGTGCACGGGGTGCGCGGCGGGGGGCGGTGAGACGGCGCGCTCCTTCTTGTCGGGCGGCAACGCGGACGACAGTAGCTCGGCGAGACTAGTGCCGCAGTCCAACGCGCCAGCCAACTCGCGCGCGCCCAGCTCCTCAGCTGCAAAAACACGTAACGTGAGCAGGGTACAGAGACACATGTATATGTGGTCACTGTGGACACGGACACTTACGTTCGACGTGCGCGAAAGCACAGAAGAGACCGCGCGGGCAGTAGCCGGCCTGCTGCACGTCATTGCACTTGGTAGACTTGTAGATCTCAGGGTGGAACTGCTGCTCGGTGCGCGTATGGCAATAGCCGCATGCATCGCCTGCCTCGCAATTGCTGGGCTCACCCCACTCCTCACCGTGCTTCACGTTTGGACAAGGCGTGCTACGATATTTATATTTCCTTGGTGATCTGCGTTTATCCTAAAGAATGTTTTAAGTTGTGGTTAAAAATACAACAAATTAAAAGAGAAATTAACAAATATACAGTCATATGCTATTAGCTCATTTAGTGGAAGGAGAAACAACAACCAACGGATATCACAAATAAATTAACAAATTAAAAGCCTTTGACAAAATCTAATATGTAATTTGTATTTAATTCTTTACACTAACATTCCATCATTGTAGGCTGAACTATACTCACTTTACTATTGTGATATTGAGGACAAGCATATCCTTGTCTGCATAACCTAGGTGGTCTTTTGCATGGTTCCGTTTTATATGATGAAAGAACATAATTTGTATCTGAAATAAAACATAAATTCATTATTTATTTCTTTTCGTTTTTTACATAAGTTAATATTAATAAAGACAGGAAATAGTGAGCTGATTTGCTTAAATACCTTGCCACTTGGGATCCTCATTCTGAAGATTTCTTTCTCTATCTAAGGCGTTAGGCGCAGCGGCGTCTGCGTCGGCGGCGTCAGGGTTGTCGAGCGCCTGCAGCTCGCGCATGTCGAGTACGGGCGGCCGCAGGTCCGGCGCGCCGTGCGCGAACGCGCAGTGAGCGCCGTTCTTCGTGCACAGCCCCCGCGCATCCGTGTCGTGCACACACATACATGTCTTGTAGTACCGTAAATGGTACCGTCTCTCTGTGTCGCCCGCCGTCCGGTGCAGATACGGACACCTATCATAGCCAAAACAATATACATAACATCTTAAAAAGAACACTAAGTACCCAACAAACATTTCAGTCGTATAAATTAAAAATATGCGACTCAAAGTGTTGTAAACATCGCATTGAAGTAATTTAGCGTGTAATACGACTTAGAGCGTCTTATTCTTACAAAACTTTTAGTCGTATATTTCAGTCATACAGAAATCGTATTAACTTCTATACGACTATTTTTATGACTATTATACAGTTTTATGTAGAAACGGCGTCATTTAGTGGTAAAACCAGTGTCGTGATCTTAGTGACGTCTATATGACTTTTTTCCCACCATTAATCGTATTAGAATCGCGAGAACCACCTTTAAGTGACGACCATTTAAGAGTGATACATTGCACCCTTATACGACTTTAAGACAATTTTATAACTTTTATACTACCCTTACACTACAAAGGAACCCTATTTCAGTTAATATGGCTGACAATATTGAACAAAAAGTATGTGCACAGAATAAGTAGTCGTTTTGATGTAGTAATATGGTTGTATATTTCCCATGTTAGCATGTTTACTAAAAATTTACATGATTAAATCACTTAATTTAAAGAATTTGCATGGCGCGTTAATTAAATTGACATAATTAGCTCATATTACCCGATAGAATTAATTTCCCAATAGATTTAATGGGCCCAATGAGTTTCAACACAATATACAATATGCACATAAATTTTTGTACTGACATAAATTGAAGTCATATCAGGCATAATAATTTACGGGACTTAATCTCACCATTTTATCACAAAATCCTGTTTAAAAATAATACTACGCTACCTATTTGCAACAAAATGCCCCGAAGCAGCGGTAATAAACACCATCACTCGACCAAAACGTGGGTTTTGCGACTACTAGACAACCACGATCTGACCAAAAAGTGGTTTATACGACGGTTACGTCACTCTTTTAAGACACTTTTTCGTATAAAATGGGCCTATTCTCGGTGAAGCCAACGTGATGGCGACGTATTTACGACCAGCTTAGGAACCAAATGTAGAAATCAGCACGTTGTGGCGACTTGTAAAATGTTTGTTGGGTAATGATAAGTATTAAACAATTCAGAATGGTCATGGGTCAAGTATGAATAAATATCTTGAAATAGAACAGCAGAATTATGAATGAACCTGGCGATCAAGAAAAAGAGAAAGTTCTACTAGAACCTTGATTTTCCAGAAAATGCGCCAAAAAATGCGCGAAAATGTGCCAATTTACCAAAAATTCTATTCAATACTTTGCTACTAAATCATAGTTTTAGTTATTGTTAATCCAAAATCAGGCAAATTGAGGCAATTACTAAATAAGTTACTATTTAAATTATACAGAATATTTTTCCCTGCTCTTGTTATTGATAAACAATGAATTCAGAACCTACTTCGATTATCCAGAAGTTAGTATTTGACACATTTGGAACTAGAAAAAAGTAACAAGGCAACGAGTTGTAAGTGACTCAAGTCTGTCCACTTCAAATATTCATGATGCTTGTCGCAAGAAGGTGTGTATTCAACAACACAATCAAAACAGAAATTAAATTTAGATAAAAAAAATAATAAAACTGAGATACTAAAATTGTTACATTACAGATGGGTAGGTATTTTCATAAGTAATTAAGATTCCCAAAAGAAACATTAGTCTTAAAGGAATCTTTTAAACTGTTTGATGCACACAACACAACTGTATACCAGTGTTTAGAAATACACAATGCAGATATAAACAATTTCATTTTCTATAAACACTAACCACCCAAAATATAAACCGAACTAACACTACAGATTCAATAAATAAAAGATCTTTTTAAATGAGCTTTTCATTCTAAATATAATGTAAATAATCAATGCTCGGAACTAACAATCTTTATCAATACTTACAATGACTCAAATTACAAAACAAATTATGTGAACAATGAGTTTGTGAGCCACATCAATATTAACTTACCAAACTACAATGCTATGAATTAAATCAATTATGTAGTACTACGTTCGTACATTCAGAATTTGGTCGGGTTATATTTTAGATTGCAGTAAACAAAATAAACTATGGAATCCTATTAGTTTCAAATTTTAAGACGATTTTAAGTTATAATTTGCAACTCCAAACAATATTCCTTTAGTTAGTGTAAACAATATGAGTAAACAAAGTAAAATATGTAGCAAAACAAAGCAACGACACTCACTCGTCCCCATCTTCACAAATGCCCGATGTCTCGTTATATTTTGTACAGTAGTTATCAGCGCTATAGTTAAAAGTCCCATCTCTTTTCCTGACCGGTCTTCGTCGTCTTTGATTATTAAAATGCCAATGAAAACATGTAAAAGGCCTATGTTGTGTACATTTATGTTGTAAGAAAGACGGACACTGCTCTACTCGAAACTCCTTTAGATATCTGGAACATAAAATCGTCGACTCAGAGCTAATACACTATATTGAACCTCACATGAAACACTATCACTTCACATAAAACACGAATAAAAAGAAGTAATTACTTATAATGGTTCGGTTTTTCTGTTTGAGCTGCTAACAAAGGTTTAGATTCCGACGGCATTTTGGAAAATTATTGCGCCTCTCGCGTCGCGCAGGGCACGCTCACCGACGACCAATTAAAATTCAATATACGATCACGTGATACACAATATTTTAGAAAGGGAAAAAGGTAAATAAAGTTCAATTCAATTCTATTACTATCAAAATAATATTGAAATCACCAAACAATTTAATTTTAAACGTCCTTGAACTTAAACAGGCGTTATCTTTATGTAGAACTTAATTTCGGCAGCTAAAAAAATAAAGCGCAATCAATTGACTTGACAGTACTGTCAACTTGAATGTTTTCTAGTTGGCTCGCTCTGTTCATTGACTGTTGAGTCTAGAGAAAAAGAGACAAAAAATAGGACACGTACTTCTACATCAAAATAACAATAACATTGGATGAAACGATGAAACTTGTATTGATAAGAAAATTAAAAAAATACATAGAAAAATATTTTTTAATAATTTTATGTAATTTGTTGGGCTTCGGATCCGGACATGAAGACACTTTGCATCTTCACGAATTATCGTGTCCGTCGTAGACCAGTTTGGAAGTTAGTTCTGTTGAGAGGACAGTCACTGGTCTCTTACAAATAAATCAAAAGATGAAGATGATACATCTTTTTGGGCTCAGTAGGTCGCCCCTTTTATTGCTGCATCAGAGGCGTTGTACAAGTCGATAAGATGCTGGTGAACGGGCAATTGGGCGACAGCGTATGGGACATAGTCTGATCGGATTGCGTAGCACCGCAATTCACCACTACAGTCATGAATTGGCCTCATGCTGGCCTAGCGATTCAGTAAGTCAGTTGTAACTTTTGGGGCTTGGGCCGTTGACTAATGGGCTAACTAACTCCGGATACGAGGCTAGTTTTCAAATCAGTTCAGTTGCCAGGCAGTTGAATGGGTTAGTGAGTGAGGTTTCCGCAACTTGCAAACAGGCCTCGTTTCTAGAGTCTTTGTATTATGCACAGCACTGGCCGTTGTAAATAGTCCAAGGCTGGGTTCTCTTAGGGAGTAGATTCCATAGGCTGAACGAATCGCTGTATGAATCGCTTGGGTTACAACCATATAGACAACCCACTCAGCAGTGAAAGCAAACGAGACAGAGTTCTATTTAAGCCTACAATAGGATAAGGCTTTAATTAACTTGCAACTGCAGCTTCCTTGGTAGTTTAGGTAGTTTTTAGTTTCATCTATCCAAATTTTTTGTAGGAAGATATCGGGGGGCACGGTAGTGCGCCCGCCAAGTCGAGCCAGTAAAAGCGGCACGGCGCGGCCGTAGTTTTCTTCTTTCTTCACATGCACTACACACCTAACTTCTTTTTTGTAGTCTGTGGCTGCTAAATACCTCTCATCAACTCTCATGACCCCGTAAAACCCCACAAAGTATTATCTGGCCCGGTAACGAAATCATGACAATAAGACAGTGTTTTGTAGTTTTTTTACTTTTTTTTCTGTTCTATTTTTGCTGACTGGTGGTGCCACCGGCCGCGCTTGTATCGGGCCTGTTGACCACGGGCTTGATGCTTGATGGTACTGGCTGGGATTGTAAATTAATTTTTCTATTTTATTTCGCCACTTTTATATAATAGCAACATTTCGCAACGGCGTTAGTATCTACTTTAAAAAATTTATGGCTACACTCTTTTAGGTGACAACCAATCAAACGTTGTTATTCACGAATTTCAGATTTTGTCGACCAATAATAGAGCTTACATTTCCCACCAATCAAATGCTCTAAACGTCGCCACTCTCTACCAATCCGCTATCGGAAACATTGGCGTCAGTTTCACCCGCCATTCCCTTCGACGCCATCTTGAGCATATGATCTTTGTTGTGGATTCCTTGATTCCATTTTATTAAAAAATTGTGGTTTATTTCTTGCAAATAACTTTAAAAGGTGTGTAAATTATTATAACTAAGTAGATTATTTAGTGTGAATTGTAGGTGTGCCATTCATAACGTGATACTCCATGTTTCGCGGGTTTGAAGAAATCCTGTTGAAAGCATTGTTAACACTAACGCTTTATTTTTCTTTTAGTGAATAATGGCACGTACCAAGCAGACCGCGCGTAAATCTACCGGAGGTAAAGCTCCTCGTAAACAGTTGGCCACCAAGGCAGCGCGTAAATCAGCCCCCAGCACTGGTGGAGTCAAGAAACCTCATCGTTACCGCCCTGGTACAGTAGCGCTTCGTGAAATTCGTCGTTACCAGAAATCTACCGAGTTGCTAATCCGCAAACTGCCTTTCCAACGTCTGGTGAGAGAAATCGCCCAGGATTTCAAAACCGATTTGCGTTTCCAGTCTGCTGCTATTGGCGCTCTGCAGGTGAGCATTTACCTGGTTGACTAGTCATCCAGTCTGAAGCATTATACCATTGTGCAATATTAAACTTAAATAAAATATTAACTAATTCTTTTCTTTAAATTTCAGGAGGCTAGCGAGGCATACTTGGTTGGCCTGTTTGAAGACACCAACTTGTGTGCTATCCATGCCAAGCGCGTCACAATCATGCCTAAGGACATCCAGCTTGCCCGACGAATCCGTGGCGAGCGTGCTTAAACTTATCTCTAGCATACTTAATCATAAATTATTTCTAATTCAATATTTAGATCTAAATTCCATAACAAGTTTATAATGTCTCCTTTAATTTTTATAATACTTACATCATATTCATTAATTATAATAAGGATGCAGCAGAACTGAGTTTTTATTAAAATACATTCTTATAATGTAAGTTTACTAAGCATATGTATGAAATACTGATATTCGTTGAGTCGGCATCTAATATACTTTGAGACATCAGCAGTATTTCATACATTCGCATAGGATTGTGTTCGTAAGTTGTGGTAATTTTACATCTTAAGTAGTAAAATAGGTAATGTGAACCATGTGCAGTGTGAGAATTCTGTGTTTGGCGTAATTAGGTTACATCTTATGATGTTTTGAGAAATTGGTGTTTAATAAATATGATTAGGTTCCAAGATGTGTTTTTTTTGTCAATAAAATCAAATGCAATAATATGACTCATTCCTTACACCATGTTAGTAAATAACTATGGAGTTAGTCATAATAGTCATCTAATTGAATTACACTTTCTTGTGCAATTATTATTCTATTGGGGGCCCTTAGAATAAAGCCTCGTCCCCACTAGGAACATTTTGTCGAGCGACATGTGTCGCCGGAGACATCGCGCGATGTCGAGCGACATGTGTCGCCGGAGACATCGCGCGATGTCGGGCGACGTCTGACGACATTGTTGAAACTGTTCCTTATCTCTTCATCGACTATGCGACATGTTCCTATTGAAATGTTCCTAGTAGGGACGAGGCTTTAGTGCACAAGATAGAAATAAAATTAGTATGAAATTACCAGAGAGTATAACCATGGCTTACCCCCATTTTAATGGTGATAATAAATCACATCTTCAGGCATGGTTCCAGGGTTTCTCATGAACCCCACACACCCCAATTTCAGGATTGCTCGTACTGCCTACCTTGAAACTACCTGCTTCAGCCAATTTGACCCCTAGCTCCCAAATGACCACACCCTATGGTTTATGGGTTGATAAAAACCACATCACTGTCATGATTGAACCTTCACACTACCTATTTAATTAAAATGTAAGGCTGCCAGGTTCTAATGGGATTGGGATGGTCATATCAGTCCCATGCACAGTGACTACTGAGCAAGTCTCCACACAATGGGTGCCTAAAGATGGAAACTATGGAAAGCTCAGAAAGAGGTAGTGAGATGATCTGGACGCCTACTATATATGCTTTGGTGTACAACGAGGGTTGGTTCGAGGTGGTGCCGGTCTCACACTTTGCCACTTTTTTTTATCGTGGTGAAATCGTCATGGACTGCCTCCGCCTCGGGGAAAGCAGAGGGGTGTGTCGGTCTCCTTCCGACTAAAACCCTACGGTGTTACTCCAATTACCTTTGGCCGGGGCACGGGGTTGCTCTGAGCAGTCTTCCGCACCCGCACAGGTATTGACCCGCCAATACCACAAAGTGGGTCGCGAGTCGCGACTCCCGGTGCGGCCGTCAATCACCAGAAAGGCGAGCGGAGAACACCACATGCGCTCGCTTTGCAAGCTCACTCTAGCCCCGTCATCCCTTAATAATGGGGATAGGTATACGTAGCTTGTCTGTATTGGACTGCCCCAAAATTCCAAGCTTAGATCTCTCTTAGATTAACTATTTAATACATTCGTTTTTAATACGGTTTTAGGGAGTTGAATGGTCTATTTTAATAAAAGGGCCATTAATTATAATGGACTATTTTAATTACTTAATTTTGACTGCCTCATTGTTTTTTGGTCGTAACGCGACTGCTGTGCATGAGGTCTTGGTTCGATTCCCAAGTCCGGCAGTGTTATTGAGTTTTTTCATCAAGAATTTCTCAGTAGCAACCTCAAAGTCTGGATTTGTGCCTGGTTAATGGCAATAGGCTCATGCCCTATTACATGGAAGTAAGGAACATAAAAAATAACTGGCAAAATATAGGTGTACTAATGGGTACACCTCTGCCTAACCCTTTTGGGGATTACATTACTTGGATGTGTCATAATGATATAGTTTGAAATGGTAGCCTAACAGCATGTCAGTGACCGACTCTTACGTTATTATATCAACTGTGTGAAGATTAAAACTCTTGCACCCAAACTGGATTATTATTGTGTATGTGGAAATACTTGATTAGTAGGCACACAACATAATTGAAAAATTAGCCTAGAACTTATTATAAAAATAAGGACGGGATATTATTGAAACAATGTTAATAATGAAGCAATCTATTTAAATATTGTGTAGGTACATGACTATTTCACTTAAATATCTAGGCAACTAGTTTGGTTTCTTGTTCTTCTAATTCTTTGAGTCTCTGTTCTATTTCAACTACACTCTTCCCATGTTCTATGTTGAATCTGTATGATTGTAAAAGTTGTTCTTTTTCTAGACCTTTTATTCTATCATATAATGTTTTGTCAAATTCAAGGTCTATATCACTCTCTTCTCGTAAAACGCAGAAGTATATAAGGAATACTGCAACACTTCCCACCACTGAAAATGGCTGATACCATGGCATATCTATATCTACCTTTCTGACTAAAGGTTTAGTTGTTTTTCTTGCAGCTGGACTAGTTGAAAATTTGATTGGTTCATTTTCAGTAGCTTCAAGTTTACTGCTAAATGATCTACTACCTGCCCTGCAGTCACGAGCGATTTTTCTGAAAGAAAGATATTCTTGTAAAGCTTCATTTGGTTTGGTCTAAAATTTAAATTATAACTAATTATGATTGCTAATTACCTAAAGTAGTTAAAGAGATGTCTGTTCATTTTTAGGGATGTAGGTCAATGATATTTATATGGATATCATTGGATTAATCATGATTCTTTGAATCGGTTACATACAGTACATAATACAGATACAGACAGACCAGACAGCTGACTTTTCTTTCACATACGAATGACAATGACATTAGTGACAATCTTGACTGACTTGACCAATATCGCATAGAGCATAGAATGTATGGAATGTGTGGTCTTGGTGTAGTACATATTGTTTCCATGCATTTGATTTTTGGTGACTTTTACTTATATGCTGCGTACACACCGCCCTGCCAACGAATGACAACGATTGGGTTTCGCTGGCCTTCGTTGGTCCTGTTTGGACGGTTTTGCTGCGTACACACCGGCCCAACAAATGCCAACGAAGCAAAGAAGGCTATGAAAACAAAAGCTATTTTTTTTTACTCGTCAGTAGTCGTGAGCTTGAAACTCGTCTACATCACGTTAGCAGCTATCTCCATCGAATATTGTAGAGCATTTTTAATTCTGTAAAAAAAAAAATGTCTCTTTGAAGTGACCAACACAAAACGAAGTCAAGATCAGATATCACATAACATAAAGTAACAAAGAAGTTAAAGTGAAAACCAAAACCTGACGGTAATCTACCAAATCACACAAATACTTCTTTGGTACTTACATAAGCACGGTCTGCATAAAAAATAGCTTCATCACTTACCGAATAAATTCTTCTCCTACTTCCGGCTCGGATAACAAATAATTGCGTTCAGCAAGTGCTTCATTTCGCCTTTCTATAGCATTTCTCAATATAATGTTATCATGAATCAGTTGCTCATTATTTTGAACATGTTTTACCCTTGGAACTATTTCGTTGCATGAAGGTTTAATAAGTAATGCCCAAATATCGCACTTATCCGCGATGCCTTGAATGGTCTCGAGTAATTTCGACCGCTTATCCCACACAGCAGATACGCCATTGTTCTGTTGTTTCAGTAAAGAAAATATTATTTTGGAATAACACAGAAAATATTATTATAATGTAGTACGATTTGTATTCTCTGGATATGGGGACACATGGACACCATTTCCTGAGAGCATGCAGGTGCCTTTTGATTTGATATTTCGAAAAACAGACAGGCCCGAAGTGAGACGAGTCGTGGCAAGCTATCCCGAATGGCGACGACGAGCGTTGGTAAGGCTGGCCTGGCCAAAATGTGCTGCGCTTTATGTTGCTAGTGCTACTCGCTTTTCCTCGACCAACATGTATTGCCGTCCTCGTCTCACTTCCGGACTCTCGATTTTTCTTCAGACTGATTATTGATAACCAACCAAACCTACAGAAGATTCACGTAGTTCTTCCAATTCCTTGCAGCAGCTTTCTACCTGGTAGACGAGAGCACTGTGTAGAGTTTTCTCCACAGTCAATTGATGCGACAACTTCTCAGTAGAAAGCGTAAGGCACTGATATTCCTTTGATAATTTTCCTATGTGTGTCAATGTATCGCGTATTGCCCGATTGGTGGACACCACGGCATTATTTACTGTTGAAATATTTATTGTATTCTTTACCTAGGTTGTCAAGAAGACAAATAAATCATGTGAAGTAAAAGGATTGTGATTAGTCCCTTTGCAGCAAATATTTTCAATTTTGCAATGTTTCGAATTTAGAACTTGTTACTACAGTGCTAAAATTATTTAGTTATCTTAGAAGAAAACGAGAAGGGAACTTACGTTCACGTTTTTCTCTCAATTTGACCTCATTATCTTGTTCTTGCTGTTTAATTCTTTCAATCGTTTGTCCTACAGAAGAATCCATTATTATTTGAGATATTTTTTATAATGCAAAGTACTGCAAAATAAAGTTTATTTTTAAACAAAATGGCGCCAATCAAAAGTGTTATGGCAGTTAGTAGCATCAGCATGGACTGGCATGGTCATAGTAGTTCCATGATGGGAAGATTTGCTTATAGTTACTTTATACATTCATTATTTTATAAACATAGATATATTTATTTATACTTAATTCATTAATAAAATCGGTCAGGTTGTGTTGTTCTATGAATAAAATAAGAAAATATTTTTATTTGTACTACATAATTTATAGGTCGGTTAAAGCAATATTATATCATATAGGGTAACCAATTAACCATTTTTATATGGCAATAAAAATGGTTACCCGGGAAACTGTAAACAAAAATAAAACAAGACGTTAGTAATTAACACAAGATCACGAAACACTTTTTATAGGAAACATAATGTTAAAACCTGACGCTAACGGTTATGTGAATGTAACTTGGCCAAGCAAAAACATTCCACATGGAGGTATTTTCCATACACGTGTGGCGCAACCAACGGTACAACAACAACAGCTACTCAAGGGTGGGTACACTCATGTTTTATTTATTGTGTCGGTATGGTCCATTGGAGATAGAAGAGGTCTTTCTAGTAAGACCAATAACACATCACATTACCTACATTAATGCTTGCATTTTATTGTACGAAAAGCCTATAGGTTTAGGTACCGACATAGAGTACTTATAATGATACTTAAAGACACCTAAACCACCACCACCTAACCACCACACCACCACCTAACCACCACACCACCACCAGAAACCACCACCACCTTCAGAAAGGTCAAGTGCGGAGTAGTGGTAGGTAACCGGCGTGCTTGTATGACGAGATGTATGAACGTAGATGAGGCGAAAGGAGTATTTAAGGATCGTAGCAGGTGGCGTTCTGTGGTTTCTGCCTACCCCCATGGGAAAAAGGCGTGAGTTTATGTATGTATGGTATGTATAAGACACCTATTGGGTTTTTCCATCAGAAACTCCGTAGCAGCCTGGAGTATGGAAGTTCGCGGTGTAACACTCCCGTGCTGTTGGTTCCGCGCTTGATCTCTCCCCGGTCGTGTCAGATTGCCGCCCTATCGGACTATGAGAGTAGGGGAAGAGGGAGTGCACCTGTGTTTGCGCACACGCTTGTGTGCACTATAATACCTCCTGCCTTGGCTAATCTCATTTTTTGTTTATTATCTAGCGTGTAATGTCCCACTTCTGGGCAAAGGCCTCCTCTGAGTTCTTCCAGTTATTCTTTTCGTTCACCTTAAACCAATAATTTCTTAAATTGTTTTTATTCTTACCCTTTTAGTACTCTCGGAAGAATCCAAACTCACGATGGCTTTGCGTCAAAAATCTGCTCTGAAGCTTCGCGAACATGAAGATAAGAAAGAAGACTCTGAGCTACTGCTTCGGATGCCGCTAGTTCGTCCCCGAACGTCTCGTCGACGTTCTCTATCCACTATCAGGGAGTCTGGAATTTATGACATGGAAAAGTCAGTAACTCTACTTCTTTTTACAAGCTTTTATTTACTTTTTTCTTTATACTTTGTTTTTTTTACGTAATTGTTGTTTTTAAGTGAAATAACTAAAAGCGCTCTTTGGCAGTAAAATTGAGCAGTTAGCCGTGACGGAAATTGGCATGACGCTCTGTCGTGCCGGAATGCGTCCTCTAACGCCACCGCTTTCGTCTCCCTTGACGTGCGCACGTCAAATATTCACCTGCGTGAATACTCTCGTACAGAATACTCTAAAGGCGGCAGCAGACTAATAACACGCTACGCCACGCCACGTCTGTAAAGCGTACTCATTGGCCACATTTCACATTTCTTTGTCTTTTGGCCAATTAGCACGCGTGGGATGGCGTAGCGTGTTACTTATAAGTCTGTCTCGCCCTTAATACTCAGCAGATGTGAAACCTCTGAAGCCTCTGAAGCTCTGCCGGGCGTCCCGTGACGGCCAACTTTTTTATTTTATTTCAGGTATCGTCCACTGAAACGTGGGGAAGACAGGGAGAAAATGATTGAGAGACTGGCTAACACTATGGCGTATGGCGACGATCAGGAGCAAAAGCCACAGCCACCTCCTCCATCTATAAAAAAAGCTCAGCCCAAGTTGCCAACAAATAAACAAGTCTGGAATGATTGTAAGATCTTGAATGATACCTACGTCTTTTGTTTTTCAACTATTTAAATTGAAAATCTAAAGGCCAAAGTATACTACCCATAAAAAAGGTTCAAAATCTCGTGGCAATCTTATCTCAGCAATCAATTTCAACAAATGTAGTTAATAAAGATTGAGATCAGTCTCAATCTTTAATTTAATAATTTTGAACATTGAAACCCTAACTCAATCTGTGATGTTTATTATTCTCAATTAAGTATATTAATTTTAGTGGTGACTCAAATTCGAGAACGGACCGAATGGCTTGCCGAAATGGAGTATTTGGGCCAAGCAGGCCCACATCGTGATATTATAAAAGATCAGATTGCGGAGAGAATGCGTGGCTTAGATGCTTTGGGCATCGACAGTGAGTGCTCGACGCCGAAGTCAACGGCTTCTGGATTTAGTACATTAAGATCCCAGGAACCGGACCCAGTGCGTCAAAAACGTAACTCATCAGGTACTTGTCCTTTTCTTCTATTTAAGTGGGTAGTGTTTGGTGGCTAATGCTATTGCTTGATAAATTCTAAGGGCGTTACCTACCTAGAGAGCGGCAGTTCCCCCTCCTAAATATGAATAAAAATGTAGCCAAATGCAAAGCAACCAAAGTCCATAATCCTTCCACTCACTTAATGATAGGCTTTCCAATCATTTTTGCACGTCGAAACTTCAAAGGAATTCACTAATTCTATTCAATTACTTTTCTAATTCTAATTACAAATCTTCATATGCCCACAATTTTATTCATACTTATATTCCCCTATTCTTCATTTTTATCAACTTGCCCCCCACTGGACTATCGGCTGGCGACGTCCTTGTTATATTCTAAAGTCGGCTACCCACGGTGTGTGCGAAATCACGTACGCACATGCACACATGTGAATTTCCACCGAATTGCTAATTTAGTTAGAGATCAAAATAGTTTGTCCGCAAAATCACGCCCCCCAAGGGCGTACATGGAGTATATACCCCTCTGCATATTCATTCTGGAAAATATTGTTTTAATTTATTTCAGTGGCGTCGAATCGAACTGAAAAAGGCGAGAAAAAACGAAGTGCCCGGAATTCAGTTAGGAGTCGAAAGGACAAGGAAGAAAACGTGTCGTCCTACTCCCAGTTATCGCCGTTACAATACTCTCCTAGGCGCCGCCAATGAGCTATTCAATCAAACAACTCAAGGGGTCGATTATTTTGTTTTCTTAATAACTGTTTTCGGTGTTTTTTCATGAAATTTATGGTCACATGACACACAGCACAGACGACGTTTTCAGAATACCTAACATAACCGTGCTAGGAACGCGTCAGGCGTGTAGGGCGAGTCGTGACCGCGGCGGCAGCAGCTTCCACGCAATGACGCATATTGCGTGATGTAACTAGTGGTGCCGAGTGTACTATATTGATCCAGTTGGTGCTGTAGGAGCTGCGGAGTCACACCGGCTCTGGTATCGGTGTCGCAACCGCCGCCGGTGTAACTCCGCATCTCTTCCGGGACCGTGGCAACAATAAAAGCCGCCGCTGCACTTGCGCGACTTTTCTGTCCGACCATCATTTTAGTTGGCTATGTTTATGTGGGGGTGTACCTACTTGGGCACATCGTAATGTAATACACAAAATTTTAATAAATGCATTATGTATTTATTAGTCTTACCACTACATTGGTTCACTAGGAACTATCATCAGAGAGTATTATTGCTTTAGTAATTTTCGACTTAGATTCATTAAAATTATTAGACTTCCTTTTTTTTGTTTTACTTTCTTTATCAGACTTCTGAGTTGTTGTGGTTGGTTGATAATCATTGGGAGGAGGTGCTTGAAGTTCAAAAGATGAATATCTTCTTATTGGCATATTTAGTATAAAGCTGTCATCATCAAAAGCATCCATATTTAGGCCATTCTTTAAATAACTTATAGTAGAATATGCAGTATAATGAAAATCTTCAACTAAATAATTTCCAACTAATAAATATGCAATCACATCTTCACCTAATACTCTTGAAAAGTTTGGCTCTTTTCCTTTATGTCTCAGGTTGACTGGCCCTTTCAGAAACCATGCATCAAGCAACTTCTGAGCTGTCAGTTTTACATCTTGCTTGTCAGCATTCTCAATGATACTGGCTAATGTTTTACAGTGTGGTTTGAGATTAATTTCTTTAACATTTGATTGAGGATGGTAACACACATCACACATTTTATTACAATCTGCATCACCCCAAGTTTCATCAAAATGCTCAGCTATAAGAAGCCTCCTACACAATGTTCCATTGAGACAATATTTCACCATACCATAGAGATGCTCTAGACTTCCAACAGAAGAGAACACCATAGTGCTGACTTTGAAAATATCTTGCATTCTGTACATAGTAACACATTCTGCTCGCAGGCCATCGCGACCTGCCCTGCCGCTCTCCTGATAGTAGTTTTCCATAGACTTACTTATTGTGTGATGTATGACAAACCTGACATCAGGTTTGTCAATTCCCATACCAAAGGCTACAGTGGCTACAATAGCTTGGTAGCGTTTGTCATGCCATTTTAAATGGACTTGTGATCGGGTATTTGCATCTAAGTTTGCATGATAGCATCCTACTCTCAATCCTCTTTTACGCAAACCATCAGCAATGTCTTCACAATCTTTAATACTGTTTGTGTATATTATTCCACTTTCACCTTTATACCTGCCTTTTAACAATTTTTCAAGTATTGTAATACACTCTTCCTGTGATGTCGGCTTCTCCAGTATCTTATAAAATAAATTTGGTCTGTTAAAGGTAGACTTGATAACTAAACAACCAGGAATGTTAAGAATTTTCTGTACATCAGTCAAAACACTTGCTGTGGCAGTGGCTGTTAGTCCTAAGATGGGCACATTTGGAAACATGTTAGACAGAACACCTAAATACTTGTAGTCAGGCCTGAAGTCATGCCCCCATTGAGAACAGCAGTGTACTTCATCTATAGCTATCCTTTGCAACCTACCATCTGCATAACATTTTTGTAAGTTTGACATAAATCTTTTGCTTTTAGCAAACCTTTCTGGTGTAACATAGAGCAACTTGATCTGTGTCTTATTATCTTTCAGTATGTTTAAAGCTGCTGAACTTTCTTCTTTAGAGCTAGAACTTGTGATTAACTTGGCAGGTATGTTTCTATTAGTTAATGACCTCACCTGATCTTCCATTAACGATATAAGGGGTGATACTACAACAGTTAGGCCAGGTTTTACTAACGCTGGTAACTGGTAACATAGGCTTTTTCCCGCGCCAGTAGGCATTACTACAATGGCATGTTGCCCTGACAGAGTAGAATTGATTGCGCCCAGCTGTTTAGTTCTAAAACTTTCAATGTGGAACACATTTTTCAACGTACTCATTACATCTTCAGACCACTCGTAAGTAGTGCCTGCCCAATCTACGCTGGCTAAAGTATCTGTTTTCAGTTTGTTTATAGAATTCTTCAACGATACTTTCTTCTCGTGCAGCACACGTTGGAGGTTCCTCCATTTTGATAACTCTGCGTCAACTTTAGATATTTCCTTATCTACACTTCTTAGCTCTTTTTCGAAGTCTTCTATAGTTTTCATTTTAATATTAGATGAGATTTACAATAAAATTATTTCGAGCGTTCACCTGTCGGGTTTATGTTTATTGATTCGGTTTTTTTCTGTCACTGTCAATGTCAGAATATGAGATATGTAATCTACGCTCTGACTTTTTTCTATTCGTACTAAAACTGTATTGACCAAGCTTTTATTAATGAGTAAAACCCCTAAAACTCTCAAGGCTTGAATAGAAACCGCCCGAACCAAACATTCATTGTTTTATCGTGGTTCTACTTGCATGCCATTTTTTTTACAAATTTCCCTTTAACTCCCATTTACAGTTTATTATTTTTATGTAAATAGTGAGGCCCTAATTTTTTTTTCCATACTCTATATTACATGCTGTACAATGTCTAGGACTCTGAATACAGTAAGTAGAAAAAAGTGGATTATTTTGCAAATACTTACTTTTACTTAGTTTTTGATTTTTGATTAAATCAATCATACAATTTCAAATAGGGATAGGACGAAATAGCCAAATTTTATAGTATTTTTTATTGTATTACTTGTCCAGCCCATTTACTGTTTCGTATGAGCTCGGTAATAATAACAACCTACTTTAATTCAATTTATCTTATTGATTTATTGAATACTTCCTTTCCAACTCGGGCAAGATTCTTTTATCTAAATCGACGAAGTGTCCGAGAGCGCACGGAGTGAGCGCAAATAAACTCAGTGTTACTATTTATTTTTAGATGATAGCAAAGTTACTTCTTTATCTATAAGTAAACCATAATAGTAGCTGCGATAGTGGAGCGTATATTTTTTGAGTAAACAATGTGGTTTAAACTTCTTACTATTATAACTATGTAAGTAATAATTGGCATGTTTTTAAGACTAGGAATTCTTTGGTGTCGAATATTTTCGATAAACTAAGATTGAGTATTAATTAAATTCAAATTCAAACGACGGGGATAATATATATTTTTGGTATTTATTATGAGACTGCTATGTGTTATCACATAGCAGTAAAAATATATATAGCAACTTATATAATAATATTTTAATTGAATCTGCTTTTCTATTCCTTTGAATTGTATTTTTACATTTTTTTTTTTACATTTTTCGTATTGTTCGTGGCTCATATAGCCACTGACCATCCACAACAATGACCATTGATCACTGACCATTAAAGGATAGTCATTAGTTTTTCCTTTATATAAGGTTCATATGGAGTTATTTATAAAAATACCAAAATGAGGGCACAGTCGATCGCACGTCCATGGTACGAAGTTTCAATAGAAAATCATAACCTTCCTTTTTGCCTTAGCGTAGTCGGGTAAAAATGATACCGCACATATCGTTTTAATCTGGTCCGGTAAGAAAATAATGAAAACGGAAGGTCAGCTGTTTTGTTACTACTGACCTGCAATCGACTGTACACATAGGTACAACATCTCCGCAAACGTCTAGTTTGCGGAGAAATATATGTACAGTCGTTAACAGGTACAGTCGAGTCGGTAAACAGGTATGATGTTATGTAACGTTATCATTGAAAATGTGTACCTACTTAATTTTTTGTTTGTCAGCTTAATTTATAGTAGTGCTGAAGTTGCGGTCCTAATACTCGCTAGAGGTGGCTCTAAGGGTGTTCGTCTTAAAAACCTACAAAAGGTGGGTGGTACGAGTTTGTTGAGTCGTACAATACACACAGCTAGGGTTGCTGGATTCCATGATATAACTGTGTCTACTGATAACCCATTAATAGCGCTTGAAAGCATTAGAGGTTTGTGGAAACTCATTTTAATTAAAATATTTTTTTATCTTGTCTAGATTTTGACACGTCTGTTTTGTTTTAGATAATGTTACAGTTTTTCATAGAAGTTTTGTAACTGCTACTGATTGGGCACCTTCTATATGGGGAGCGCTTGAATTTTTGTCGTCTCGACCAAATGTGACGATTCTAATATTGATGCAAGTTACTTCACCATTTACATTACCATCGCAGCTAAAAAGTGCTTTAAAAAAAATTTCGCATCCTGTTCCATTCGATTGTGTGTTTTCTGTGACAAGGTAATAGATTTTATTTATAGCTCCGGTCTATCGCACAAACTTATAAGTGTAGGAGAGTATTTAGGTACAAATGGCATACTTTACACGGACAGAACAGAATAAACGATATTCCGAAACTTTGCGCTTTGTGCATGATGAGAGTGACTTGAATGGGCCTAAAATAATCGTCAAGAAAAAGGTTTTGTCATAATTAATTAAATAAATAGGTACATAAATTATGACTTGTTCAGGAGTTACAAGCTGCGTTGGCAGCTTTTAAATGGAAAATTCTATCCTGCGAACTTTCAAGTAGATGGTCGAGTTCGTAGGCAAGATTGGAACGGAGAATTTTTGGAAACTGGAGCATTTTATATAACAAGGAGATGGCTTTTGGAAAAGGGAAGTTTTCAAAGTAACAAGTATGTAATTCAACGCCTATTCGTCATGATTAATTGCTTGCTTTTTTTGTCCTATTTAATTCATTTGGTCACCTAAAGATTAGAGGTGTAGTAGTTTACAAGTATAAATCTTGCTTGATGTGCTCATAAATGTGCTGATGTGTTGTGAGCAGAGAAATTGAACGACCTTGCTGTGGGAAAATTTCCATTTTTTCTACTGCGGTAGTTAGTACTTCGTTGTCAGCAATTCGCTTAAAAGCCTCAGTAGCCAGGTCATTAATTCCACTAAAAATAGACAGGTTGTCAGTTGACAATGTTGACATTGGCAGTAGATGACATATGACACTGACAAGACGATAGTACTACGTGTGGGGTTTTGAAAAGTTATTTTCCTTCATTTGGTTTCCATGTAATAATTTTACTTAAAAGAAAATGACTATTTCAGTTGTACTGTAGTAGAAGTTAGTGCTACGCAAAGTTTAGAAGTCGATACACTGGAAGATTTGCAGCTTGCGAATACATTATTTGACGCTAACTTAGTTATTTGAAAGTGTATTCGTAAACAAACAAAGTTGTAAGCAAGGTAAATTGTATATGATTTTATTATATACTAGTTGACCCGCCGCGACTTCGCGTGGTATCCTACACTACCAATACCCCTACCCTACCCCTGCCTTACCCTACCCTACTCTACCCTACCCTACTCTACCGTACCCTACCCTACCCTAGGCTTTTACAGTAGCTAAAGTTTGCTATGCATGCTAGGCCCTCACATACATATGTAATTATACCAATGATAGATCAGATCACACTCACACTATCCCAGCTATGCGAAAAATACAATATTTTTTATATGCTGTAAATATTCCATTTCAGTTAGTATAATGTCAAATGAGATAGTGACATATGAAGACTTGGAAGCGACGGATGTCATAAGTGTGGAGCTTATACCTGAACGTAAAGGCCTTATACTAAAGCACTGCGAGTACTATGTAAGCTCTAGGAGACATGGCACAACAGTTTCAAGGAGATACAATGATTTTGTTCAGCTATATGATGTCTTATATATAAAATACCCTTATCGGTATGTTTCAAAATATTTTATTAATGTATTCCCAATTTTTTGTCATGCCCATTAACAGTGAGTCATAAATAAGCTAGAAAACCCCAGGCCTAGAGCCTGGGGTTTTCTAGCTTATTTATGACTCACTCTTTTTCTACAAAGAAAAAATGTCTAATCCTCCCAGATAGCCAGATAATATAGTTTTAGGTTACTGTCAAAGATGACACAGATAAAAAAAATTAAGTTTGTTATAGTGAAAATGCCTAACTTTTGTATCGAAGTATGTTACTAAGTCAATATGAAATACCGTTGGTATGGCATAAACACTCATAATTTGTAAATAAGGTCCTTCACTACCACGCTCCTCTTTTCTGGTTACTTTAACCCCCCACTTTGACAACCCCTGCAGTAGGCTTAATAATGTGATCCTTTTTATGAAACTGGCAAACAATTGTAGTGCAATATGCCGCTTGCCACCAAAGCGCGTGGTGGTTGGTGGTGGCAGCTCCTTGTTCCTCTTACGTCGACGCGCCGCCCTCCAACGCTGGCTGACCCTGGTTGCACGGCACCCTATCCTGGCGCATGATGCTGACCTTAGAATCTTCCTGTGCGAGAGCACCATGCGACTTGAGAAGCCGAAGCATGATGAATTTGTTCTTGCTGGTACACAAGAAGTCAGTCCGGTAAGAATTTAAGAAAAGATACTATACTCAAAGTCAAAGTTAAAGCATCTATTTTAATTTTATTATTTATAGGCACTTTTGAATTGCCAAGAAGTTGTCAGTTAGTCAGAAAGTTGAAGCTAGTTGCAATGATATAATTATTCATTAATTAAATTTATTATTTCAAGCTTACAAACTAAGGATTCCATTGCGCTGTGAGTACCTATAATAAAATATGGTGGAATTGATAATGCAGACAGGAAGGACGAACATTTTGATATTATCTTGTAATTTAACCTAGAGGCGTATTCATTCACGTATGTATGGTTATGTGCAAACTACTTGAAATGTTTGTAGAGTGAGCTGAGTATGGAAGACATGCAAGCGGCGTTCGTGAACGAGCAGGAACAGTTGCGGCTGGCGCACCTCGGCCTCGGCAGGCTGACCCAGATTTTTGAAAAAGGTACCTTCAATACAGCAGCGTAATGCATATTTTATTGTCACGCTCCTTTATTTTGGAATCCCGTTGGTGTTGGTACAATTTAGGAACGATATTACGAAGGCGACGCTATTTGTCCGTCTGTTTGTAACAGGGCTTCTGCGCATCTTTAGAACACTGACAGCTTGCCTGTTGAGATTTTGAGAGTCATAAAAGTCGAGAGTCAAAAAAAATGAGCTTCATAATTAAAATATACGATATGAGTGTTGTTTCAGTGCAGGACAGGTGCGGAGCTGAGCGGAGTGACATGCGGGAGCTGGGCGCGGCGCTGAGCGCGCTGGCCGCACTGGACGCGCTGGAGGCGCCGCGCTGCGCCGGAGTGTCGCGCGCTCTCACCGCGGCCGCTCAGTACGTAGCTAGCGACATACTAATCCATATAATCGATTATCTATAGATTTATCATCTGCCAAATTTTCGTTGTAAATGAGAAACGATAAAGATATCGTCCATTTCGTTAGATTTTACGAGTGCAACGATTTGATGCGGCTACATCATTATTCGCTCCCTTCTTTGTGTATTTTGTCAACTGTCAATACGTATGGTACCCGCTTTCTTTATCTTACCTACTTTTGAAAAACGAACAGAGTAGTAAGTAAATGGAGTGCTTGTTTTCCATTGCATTTTTCTGTCGTAAAATCACGGTTATCATTGTAGGTTAGCATGCACGGTAGGCCCGGAGCCTGACGAGTGCGAGGAAGAGGAGGGCTCGGGCGGGCTGGTGCGGCTGGCGGGCGAGGCGTGCGGCGCGTACCGCGAGCTAGTGGGGCGCCTGTCGCGCGGCCTGCACGCCGAGCGCGCGGCTGCCGCGGCGGCCGCGCCGCACGCCCCGCAGGCGCGCCCGCTGCGCGACCGACACCGGTACGCACTGCGCGCTGCACTACAGGTTGGAATATATTCATATTCATTTATTTGCATACCATAATGTGTATCAAAGGTGTTACATAGGGCTTAAAGTACAGTTATACATACACTTTACTCATGATGACAAATTAACTAGACATAGGCCATGCAGATTTAACTGATCTATCATTCAAGATTTTTTAATCAACTTTGGCCCGTTTTTCTACCTTGACAACGGCCAACTTATTTATGATTGGAGTTGCATTCATAAATTTTTGTCATCTGACACTAGCTTTTTTTAAACTATCAGTTTTGAATTTTATCCGGATTATATAAAAAAAAAAGAAACGAAACTATTCCTTTATACATTTTGATTAAAAAAAAAATAATGCTGAACTACAGACCTTTTAAAGAATGAAACTGACAATACTAACAGAAAATACCCTTAGTTGATGTAATCACGTTACTCAGGAGGGGTGCGTGGCTCGTGCGTATGTTGCGCGAGCGCTTCAAGCTCTGCCTGCTCTGGCTGGGAGCCGCGCAGCCGCGCATGCGCAGCACGCCGCACTGTGGCAGGACCTGCACCGGGCACTCACGCACGCATAACACTACCGCGCAACACACGTGATGACATGGCTTCCCGTTTGTTCAAAGCTGTTGATTTCTGTTCGTGCAAAATGTACATAACATCACACCTATATTATACCCCGTAGGATTAGGAAGATGTATACAAGTATACAATAAAATTATACACCTGATATTATGATCACAGTATACATACTCCAATCTTTAACCGACTTCAAAAAAGGAGAAGGTTCTCAATTCGTATGAATCTTTTTTTATTTTTTATAAATTGAAAACACATACAAGTTACTCGAATAAACACAAAAAAAAATTTGTTGCTCTAAAACGGTGATAAGGATATTATTTTGCTGACGCGCTTTACGCCTGCCTATTTATATAGATTTTATGTTATCTATTAATAAAAATTTAAAAACAAAAAAGGGGTAATAAATGTTTGAAGAAAATAATCGTAAAATTACTCTTTGAATGTTGTATGTACAATCAAAGTTGTATCATTTAAGAGTTTCAATAATTATTTAAAGGGAAAGGTGTAATATTATAACTTATTATTTCTTTTAAAGTGACGAAACAAAAAACATTTAAGTAAATTGATTTGTGTTTTGTTAACACATTATCACAGTCTACAACTGTGTAAAATCGACTTCCTTGCGATAAAGCAACTGCCAGATTATCATGAAGCTTTATTCGTATATTTGCGAAATAAACTGTAAAAAAAAAATTCAAGGTTCAATAACTTGATGAATATTTTGACGACCACAGCGTACGATCGAAGAAGCAATATTTTGGTTTATGCCCGGTTTACATTATTCCAGTCCAGCGATCGAATCCAGCGCTGGATTGCTTACTGGAAAAATGTAAACCGGCACTGGAATGCTTTGATTCCAGTTAGCATTCCAGTCCAGTAACTGGATTGGCGGTCTACTTTTGAATCCAGTACGACCAAAACCAGTGCAACTGGAATAATGTAGACAGCTAATCCAGTGTCATCTCTCATTGTCGCTGTAGTGTTCACACTTCAATGGCTTCTAAATAACTGGAATAATGTAGACGGTACAGGGATTCTCGCGGGATCACTGGACTGGAATAATGTAAACCGGGCATTACAGACAACTATTAAATCTTTCTGCTACATTGCCATTCATTGCTATTTTGTGTTCACTTTTTAAGCTTGTCGTGTCTAATAATTTTGAAACCTATTTAGAGTGATTGAAAAGAATTGACACACTCGAAATATTATTTAAAATTAGTTGCAAGTTAGCTGCCTGTATATCAAATAGCTTGTTCGACTGTACCAAAAAACCTAACTAATATTATAAATGCGAAAGTAACTCTGTCTGTCTGTCTTTCTGTCTGTCTGTCTTTTCTTCACGCCTAAACTACTGAACCGATTTGTGTGAAATTTGGTACAGGGTAAGTGTGAACCCTAACAAAGGACATAGGCTACTTTTTATTCGACTTCGACTTCGACTTCGTCTGCGTCCGCGATAACCGACATATACGCGGACGAAGTCGCGGGCAAAAGCTAGTACAGTAATAAATGATTTTGATGTCGACGTGCTGCGTAAAGATCTGCGTCTATTGCATGAAGCTATCCTTCTGTTTAGTTTAAGTACTTTACATTCATCGATATGTAGAATTTATTAGTTATTAAGTTGTAATCTCATTGTAACTTCTATAATACATTCCAATATTCCCACGCACGGAATTTGCTCAATTTTTAATCTCTAATTTTGTTGTTTTACTCTCGTACAATAACTTGCACCTACCATGTTATCTCTTCACCACCTTTGGTCGACTGTAAGAGAATGCCTAAGGCATTAAGTCCGCCTTTGTACTTTTGTTGCATAAAGTTTAAATAAATAATATATCGTAATAATTGAATTATTACAATGATGTGCCTATCTAAGTATGAATTAATATTGATTAGCAAAGGTAAAAAAACCGCAATAATATAGCAAATAAAGTGCCTTAGTGTAATTTAAATATAATTATTTTAAGTTTTAATAAAAGTAATCTGTGGTTCTAAGCTCTTATTATAATGATCTATGTCAGGGGTGGCCAATTTGATTATCTACACCCAAGATCAACTTGCTGACGAAACCCGGTGCGGTCCAATGACATTCTTCTTAAAATTTTATAAATGAAACAGTATAGAATTATATTATAGTATTTTTATTTTATAAAGAGGAAAAAATAATTATTACGCGTTACGTTGCGCAGTTTGTTATACGTATTTATATTTTTTGCCATTCCGCAATCGACCAGTCGATCGCTGTGGACCGGTTGGCCAACCCTGATCTATTTTATAGAAATGTTATGTATTATAATATACCTATATCCTGTGATATCTTAGTAAACGGAGTAAGAAACAAATGAAGTGCGATTATCGTGTGCGAATGTAATAGAAATTAATTCAAAACAAAGTTATTATGTCGACGACGGACACTACGCCACATCGACCAATGAAAGACGTTTATACTTTTGTTATAGTGTAGTAGGCTTTCGTCACTCCATTTGTTTACTACTCTGTGTTTATGTTGAATCTCTGTGTAGATCATGAAGGTACACTATTTTACGTGGCCCATTTTACAGGCTACCACTGCAATATCATAAAAGCCTACACGTTATTTGTCAATGTTTCTGATGATAACAAAATTTAATCCCGTTGAATTCGCCAATCAAAACTTGACATGCCATTTGACGATATTAATTAAAAAAAAATGCCTTCAGAATCAGGAATTGTTATTGTTTTAGACATTGATTGATGTACAGTCAGCAACAAAAGTCGACACATTCCACGCCGCGTCGGGTCAACCCTGACCGACGCTAGTGGAGGTTTGACCTTCAACAGTTTTGGCCCGGCGGTGAATGTATTAACATTTATAATTTTTAAATCCTAATTATTAAGTACAATATTAAAAGTAAAACGCAATGAATATAAAATTAAGATATTATAAACCCTTAGCTATTGCCTGAAATTCTGAAAACCAGTACATTATGTTTTTAGTGTCTGTTATTAGTTAAATTATATAAAAAAGTAATATTGTTAATCGACTTTTGTTATTGACTGTACAAGTAGGTACGTTTAACAAGAGAAATATGTGACCAATACTTGTTACAGTTTTCTTGTAATTAACTATTTTATTTCGTTTTAAATACAATTTAATTCTAAAATAAAATAGGTCTCTAAAAAAATACAGTATGTCTGACCACTCTGAGTACTTATCTCTTTTGTAAACTGTACCTACTACCCACGTTGTCATTTTCCATGGCATGTGGTGAAAATTATAACAGACCAAGATCTTGTAAAATGTAAAAAATAAAATGAATATTCAAATAAGTCGTAGGATTCAACCGAACGAGCTTTATTTATAGCCTTATTTAGCATATCAAAGGATTCTAGTGTTCTGAGTATATTTTTAATTCATAGAAAATAAACATAATTATCTGATAGTACTACGCATATATTTTGTTATTGGTATGTAATTGTTATTATTTGATAAATATACAATATTTTAACCAAATATGTTTTTTTTAGTCTGTGATTTGTTGATGGATGACTTACCAATAACTTTCCGGGTGTACTCGTAAAAATACGTAAATGTTAAGCTAACCAATACACACAAACCTGAACATACACTACATTATACTACAATTAAAAGAAAACCGAAATTAAAGGTATATAGGTATCATTTTTAAACACATAAAACCAGTCCCTTATTCTTAACAGTCACGTAGGTGACCAGTAGAGCAATGAACATGGAAAATTAAATAATGGAACTGGAATAACAATAAAATAATGAAAGCCAATAAAAGCTTGGCAAAATAATAAATAAAATAACAATACTTCTTTATTTCACATCGACCTACACAAAACATTCGTATTAAATTAACAAAGATGCGTAAACAACCACTTGGGGGTGCGCAAACGCAGACACAGAAAATCGCAAACGATGACGCTGTGGCCGGCAACAGCTACAGGACAGTTGCCGGCTACTACTTCTAGGCTTGGAGTAGGTCGGAGCTTGTGTTCCATCAGTGTGACTCTGTATTCGGCCCCATGTGTTATGAGCGACAGAACAGCACAAAGCACGAACACGTTGCTCACTGCACACATTAGGTGGCTTGTGTAGTTGTGTCTTCAAAGTCAAAAGTCAAATCATTTATTTCAATACTAGCTTCTGCCCGCGACTTCGTACGCGGATCCTGTTGCTTATGCCAGCGACAGCGGGGTCGTCAAAATAGAAGATCTGAAACGTCTGATGTAGAATTCTAAGGCCCGGGGACGGGAAAACAACGGGATGAGCGAGACGATTGGAGTCGTTTCAGATCTTTCATTTTTGTATGTCAACAGGAAATGCCCATCAGACTAAACAACTCTTGCTAAGACGTCAATCCTATATATGTTATAGTATATCTGGGCTCTTGGAGTTCCACATCAGCTGTTCCAGATCTTTAAATTTTATACGACAACAGAAAGTGCTCATCAGGCTGAACCACTCTTGCTAAGACGTCATTCCTATATATACGTTAAAGTGTAGCTGGGCTCTTGGAGTTCCACATCAGCTGTTCAAGATCTTCAATTTTTATACGACAACAGAGAGTGCTCATCACGTGAAACAATTTTTGCTATGGTACCATTTTTGTATCTCTTATAGTTTAGCTGGTCTGTTGCGGTTCTGCATCAGGTGTTCAAGTTTCCAAGATAAATTATAGCCTATATGTTGCCCAGACTTAATACCTATACAACAAAATAAAAATCATTCAAATCCGTCAAGTAGTTCCGAAGATTAGCGTGTACAAACAAACAGACAAAAAGACAAACAGACAAACAGACAAACAGACAGAATTTTTTTTTTGGTTTCGTGCTCTATTACTGTTTCTAAACCCCCCTCAATTATTATTTTTTTAATATATTCAATGTACAGACACAGTTTTTTTACTGTTTTATTATATGTATAGAAGACCAATAGCAACAACTTTTGAACGTCATTTACAAGAGAAAAGAAAAATTATAATATTGAATCTAGTTGACCATTCCAAAAGGTAGTTTCGTATGGAGAAGAACGGGCAAGAAACTCCATACTTATTCTTAAAAAATATAAATATGATTTACAATAAGTAGTAGGCTTCAACTGATAAGTTTTTAGTAGTAGGTATAGTTGCTTGAGTGCTAGTCAAGTGAATGAAAACAAAGGTACTACGTCTGCGCGCGCCTAGTGGACGAGTTATAAAAATATTTTCTTTTTACAAGAAAAACTATCCGGTCACGTATTTTCGCGTACACCTTCACGAACACGAGATCATTTTTCCAAAAGAATGATGATCTAAATAAAAATAACGTAATTGTTTACAATTTCTTCCGTACTAGAACAAGCGGTTGTGCAATTTCATCATTATTATACAAAAAGTTTACAAACATTCTATTGTGAATTTTGTGTTGGAGTAATTACGACTGAATAGTTTTAGATCGGTTCGGCTTTAGTGTTAGAGCAGACGCGTACGGAGATGGTGTGTCGTGAAGTGTTCTTTCTGGTGGCGTGGCTCTGCGTAGCCACCGCCGAGCTCGCGCAAGACCTGGCGCACATCGAGGACTTTATACAACAGAAGAGATACCTGCTGAAGAAGAAGTACCGGCCTATGTACCACATCTCCGCACCGGTGGGCTGGCTCAACGATCCGAACGGATTCATATTCTTCAAGCGGCAATACCATATATTCTACCAGTACCATCCGTACAACGGCGCCTGGGGCCCGATCCACTGGGGCCACGTGATCAGCGACAACCTCGTCGACTGGTCGTTCTACCCGCCCGCGCTCGTGCCTAAGGACCACTACGACAAGCATGGTTGCCTCTCCGGCTCCGCAGTCATTCACAACAGTTACTTGACACTATTTTACACGGGACATGTGTTAGCTAATAACAAGACGTTACAAACTCAAAACGTCGCGATTAGTGCGGACGGCATCATCTTCCAGAAGTATTTGTATAACCCCATAATACATTCTGGACCATTTGGCAACGGAGACTTCCGAAATCCGAAAGTGTGGAGGTTTAGGAACTCGTGGTACATGCTGATTGGAAGCTCGAGGTTGCAAGAAGCTTATTTATTACTATACACGTCGCCTGACTTATTCAACTGGAAATTAAACGGGACTATAGCGAAATCTTACGGAGACATGGGATACATGTGGGAGAGTCCAGACTTTTTTGAAATTGACGGATTTAATGTTCTCATTTTGTCAGTTCAAGGGATACAGGGTGACGGCCATCGATTCAGAAATCTGTACCAGACGGGATATGTCATTGGTAATTTCAACTATCAGAGCGGACAATTTGAAGACTTTGAAATTTCAACAGCAACTTTCAACGAGCTGGACTACGGACACGACTTTTACGCAGCAAAAACGATGCAATCCCTAGACGGACGGAGACTCTTGATCGCTTGGTTGGGTATGTGGGAGAGCGAATTCGAAGAATCGAACGACGGCTGGGCGAGTATGTTGACTTTAGTCAGAGAACTGAAGCTCACGTTTCAGGGCAGGTTGTTGATGGTGCCGGTGAGGGAGCTATCTGAGTTGCGCGCCGAGGTGCTAGAAGACGCCTGGTACAGTCCCGGGGAGGCGTTCTTCGCGGGCTCTAGAGCGTTCGAGATGATCGTGAACTCGAGCACGGTGATGTACGACGCGGCTATCATCCTGGAGTGGAGTGGAGAGCGGCAGTACACCATTGCGTTCTCGTCGGAGCGTGGCTACGTTAGCGTGGACCGCGGCGGCGTGGACGGCGTCCGGCGAGCCGACTGGCTTCCTGTCTCGCACATCCATTGGCGCATCTTCGTTGACTATAGTTCCATAGAAATTTTCTGTGGTATGGGCGAGGTTGTGTTCTCCAGTCGCATATACCCACGAAAATCGATGCGCATAAGAATCGCAGGTGAAACGCAACTGCATGTAACTCAGTATCGACTCAGGCGCAGCGTTGGTTATGACAGCAAACTCCGCAAGCAGATGAAAAATCAAGTTATTAGACGATATCATTAGAATTGGAATCACACGCTGGGCTAAACAATCGATGATGAAAAGAAAGAAACAATTTCGAAAATTACTATTGAACTTATACATAAAAAAGTCTACAGCCTTCATCGAGAGAAATTCTAAATACCATAAACGAATTGGAAAATGGGTCAAAAATTGGGTAATTATTAGGGTTGCAACGAATACTCGGCAACTAATTGATTTGCCGAATATTCGGTTACTTTTTCGCTAATCGGCCTGATACCGGATATTGGATAACTATTTGGCCGAATACCGAATATCTGTTTACTTTTTTCTACTTGGGAAATTTCTGGCAAAATAAAAGGGAAAAAGCTATTATGGTATTTTTTTGTAATTAATATATTTATACATTTGGTACTTGGCGTAGAATAATATTCTAAAACCACAAGTTAATTCAATTAAACTCATTTTTTTTGTGGTCTTATTTTTTCGGGTTATTTTGGTTTAGTATCCCCGTAATAGGCAGAATAAACGTCATTTTAGCATGACTAAAATTTTTAGGATAGATCGAAGAATTATGTCATAAAGGACGTAAGCGTACTGGCTAGTTTCAAAGCGGGCTCTTTTTCAGGTAGTTACCTACTCATGTTCATTAATTATTTCCAGACACTTTTCGTGAGCTTTTTTAGCTTTAAAAGTCAGAATTTTAATGCAGTGGCCGAAGTTATGAATGTATTTAGCAATAATGAATAGTGTTAATTTAAACTAGTATGTACGCATAGCTACTTAACGACATGATTCCTCTACCGATAATAAAAAAAAAAACTGTTCTTAAATGAGGTAGGTCTGACCTCTCTAGGATATTGGAACATAAGTAAAATTTCAATACATACCTAATTGTGTCGCCCCTCTTATTCGAAGACAATATAAGTAAATAGTACGGGTAACTGCACGTCTGCGATTAGTGGTAAGACTTGAACATCAAAAACCGCTCTTACTGCTAACAAATAGGTGCTATCAATGTCTAATGGTACCACGAACATGCAGTTAGTTGAATCTGATAAAAGTAGAGTAAATACTTATTTTATATCTTTCTTATGCTAGGTATACTGCACGTAGCTATTTCGATCGACGGCGACTCGCTAGCGATGTAAAAATCTTATGTCTGTCACAAAGATTTTGACATCGCTAGCGCCAAATTGATTGACGAAAAATTTTTATGAACTTTGTACGTTAATATTGATTTAGTGACTAAGGGCCGATTATTTCATTATGAGATAACTTTTATCTGAAGAATAAATACTTCGGTTTAACATTACTTTCTATACAAAAGTTGTTAAATCTTTATATTAATTCATCTGATAAATATTTAAGTGTGACGGTCAAAACAATCCGCCCCTAAGGTTTAGAAGAAGTTGTGTAGGTACTATCTATTGACTTAACTAGCTATTCTGCAAAGTGACCCATTTTTATTTTATTATACATTTGTTTTAGACTACGATGATTTACCAGTACATTCCATTATAATTATAAAATATTCTACCGAAAAAAAAAGTGTACTAATCACATACTAGTCGGCGGTAAATAAAACAGGTAAAATAATGTTTCCGTTCATGTCAAATTCGGCCGAATATTTTGACAGAATATTCGGCTAGTCGACTAGCCGAATACACTAGTAATAATGGGTCCAAATTTCAGCAATTCTAAAACTGCTTATTTTTGTGTTGTTTTTGAGTGAATGGTGATTGAATCAATAGATGACATCACGATTGCACCGTACACTTGCATGATTTCATCTATTGATTGGTGCTGTAGTGGAGTATAGTATAGTAGTGTGTGATGCGTTTAACAATTGTTGTAGCCCATACAATAGGTATTGTATTTTCCATATTTAGGTAAGTAGGTATAGGTAAGCGTAATAATAAACAAAATAAGAAGTATTTGTTTTTCTTAATAAATCCTTTCATCCTTTATCCTACGAGGTGTTTGTTATTAGTATACACGCGCAGCTCAACCACATCCACTGTTTTGTGAAGACGGCGTTCAAGGGTTTAAACCACTGGCGATGGCAGCAATAGTGGGGGCGATTCCCGACTACCCCGATACCCGGACCACAGAATACTATTCTGTGCCCGGACCTTACGCGATCGTAAGGCGTAAGTGTTGGAAGGAAACACCGGGGTGGTTATTAGTTAGTAAGATTATGACAGACCCCTCCTCTTGGGCGGGGGATACCAGTGTGTATTTTCCACCACGGAACAAAAGAAAAAGTTTCATCCTGAACGACCTGAACCTGGTTCAACTATTTGGTAAACAGAAAGTCACATATACAAACAACAAGACCCATAACAACTATAATACCTGTAGGCCATACAAATATTTGTTCCGAGCGGGAATTGAACCCACGACACGCAGCGCAACAGTCGAGCAATAATATAATATTCCTCTCGTAAGTAGATACGGTACTTTTACAAAAATATCACGTATTTCTCTGGGGAGAAAAGGTCATTTACCGCTTACCGCCTACGGCGAGACGACGCTACGTAATACTACCTACGGATACATTCCGACCCCGGTCCCTTCTAAGAAAATAGTAAAAGGAAGAGGAGTAATGACGTAGGTTACGCTAGACGGGGCCTGTTTCAAAATTTGTTGGGGCCCTTCTACCTACCTGCGGCGAAGCCTAAATGGAGGGTAAAAATATTTTTCGTACCACTTGCTCAAAAAAGTGACATTCTATGCCACAAAAAGCGAACATAACAATAGTCATTATTAATCTGTCAAAAACAGGGAAAGAAAATTGTACTGAATTTCATTTATCCTCTAGGGAGAGAATGTGATTTAATACTTACCGAAATTTTATACTGCACTACATCTGTGTTTACACCATTGAGTTCGTATATAAAGCATTATACATCTTTTTGAAAAAGGAATACGCATTTATTGTGCAGTTATGATTAATAAAATTACGAAAACCGACGAGGCCGTATGAGCTTGATGCGTTTGCTTTTCCGACAAAAAAATATTAGTCTAGGAATTTGCCGCGTTTTTGTTTTCTTCTTAGATAAACGTTAAGTTTATTTTAATTTATTTTTATAAATAACTTAATGTTCTAAAATGCATATCTCATATTATTATTGTGTTAATTTTTTCGCAAGTGGTACGAAAAGTAGAGTATTTTCCTCGGTGATAAAGCTGTCTTAGTCTTGGGTGAACTTAAATCCCTCGCTACACTCAGGACTCGCCTTAAATCCCTCGCTTCGCTCGTGATTTAAGTTTTTAACACCCTCGCTACGCTCGGGAGTAAACCTCGAGTCCTTCGTTACGCTCGCGATTTAAATCGTCACCCGCGACAGAAGACACTGCTTTATCCCCTTGGTTAATAATCTACTATTTCACAAGAGAAACAATATGTATATTTTTTCGGGAAGTTTAGCGCACGACGGCGCGCGGCGCGGCGCGGTACGGCCTAAGGGCGCGTACATAGAACGTCTGATTTTACAGGATCCTTTTTAACTGATTCGTCGCTACTGGATGTCGGATCGGTATTTTGTACTGGATCCGGAATACTGTATTCTGTGTGAACTCGCTCATTGAATACAACTTGTTCTACATACTCTAATAACATATACGTTTAAACGGACCTGTAAATCGGACGTTCTATGTGTACCTTACGCGCCGTAAGAGTTTGAGTGAGATAGTGGACAATATTTTACGATTTTTTGCTTATACAGGGTTCGGGGCCCCTGTAACTGGGGGGCCCGTATCTTTTATACGAGCGGCAGCTACGCCCCTGAAGAGGTTAAGTACGTACCAACCGACAAAGAATGTGTAAGAAAATTGGTAAGAAAGGTCAGCACCTCCTTTATAAATAGCGAGAGGCGTTCTATGTTGTTCAAGAGGTTTTGTGAAGAGTAAACGACTGATGCCTGGGATAATGATCATGGTTAGGTAATGCTTTCCTAGATAATTACGTTCCTAGTAATTGATGGTTCCTTGATCCGCATCTCAAAATTTATAACATGACACGTGACCTACGATTAGTTCTGTCTGTCTAAGTCCAAGTGACGATCTAGATGTGTTTTCAGGACAGACATATCTCCATAATAAATAAGGACATTTATGTACAACCTAGTTAGGTCGACCTACAATAGGTTTGAAAGGCAGCAGGGACCGATATCGATACTTCAAAAATATCGATATTTTTAAGAAAATACCGATAATGGTATCGATAACAGGGATAAATATCGGTATTTTGTATTAGTACTTTGAATATCGGTATAAAAATATCGATACTTATATCGATACTCAGTACTGATATCGGGCCGCAACGTGACTCGCAAGTACTCCGACGTTGCCAGATCGCATATCATAGGTATCGCCACCGCTACCTCCGGCGGCGCCGCGCGCCGCGCCGCAGTGGCGGACGGTGCGCGAATCGGAACGGCAACAGTGCAGGGAGCTGCGGACATTTCTTTGGTATACGATATACCTACTGCTCTTCGATTTTAATCGAAAGCAGTGCGTGTGCCGTGCGGCCTGCTTATTGTTCTTTGTACTTTTTTTTTTTTTAATCTAGTTTTTCTGTACTGTCATTGATGGGGCGTATTATGCAAAATAGGTACTTTAATGTCTCATTATTAAAATTTAACGTTTCTTTTATAATGTTGTATAACGTCTAAGTTTGATAAAGATAGTTTTTAAAGAAATGTTACGCATTCAAACAATATGTCGTTTAATTTAATTACGACAGGAACTTGAAAATGTGATTTTTTGTTTGTTGAGATATCTTAACGATTTTGGTGTCAAATGAAAGGTATAGGTCTACAACCATTTTATTCGTTTAAATTATGTAAATCGGTCCAAGTAAAAAAAAACTTTAACTTTTTTTTTTTTATTTATTTATTTATTTATAACGGCTTCCACTATCATTACAGGTATTTACCCTAATGCGACAGTGAAGAACTTAAACATATCTATATACTTACAATAACAAAAATACACAAAAAATATTAAACATTATTAAATTATTACACAATTATAACACAAAAACATAATTACTTACATAAACCAGTACCTAACATAAACTTTCCATAAAATTTCCAAACATTTATGTACTAATTAATAAAATCAAGCATTATTTTTAACTTTTAACTTGAAATTTTATGCTGACTGTAGGTACTATCTGTCAACGCAAGTACATGCCGCCATTTTAGATTGTATTCTTTAATGAACCGGGTTATAAACGACGGAAATCAAAATGCCTGGTGTGCAACAAGATTTGAAATTAAATGTAACTTGTTTGCTTAATTACTTCTTTCATAAGTACAGTAGGTATTCAAACTTAATGGCGGCTCGGACGTTAAGTACGAGTGCATATATACGCGCAGATAACTTGAGCACGGTAATATTATGTGACTTGAGTTTTAATCAAAGTCGAAATTTTTTATTTGCGTTAAATATGGTATGTACAAAGATGGCAAGTAAATATACATAAAAGTTCAAACACATTTCGCCATAAAAATGGCATGCAAACATTATTAAAGTTTTAGGTTACACATCGTTTGGTAACTACATAAAATACAAATTCTAGGTTTATTAAATCTAAAATAAATTATATCTATAATTATATTAAATTATAATTATATTTAAATAAATTATGTTATCGTAGGTACTGTACCTATAATATTGCGTTCTGCGCATCGGAACGTAGGTACCTACCTACGCTGTTACGAGCCGCACAATAACTTTGAATCATAGGTACCTAGGTACTACCACGTACTACTTTAAGATTCTGTTAGAACTACAGGCAGAAAACAGTAAGTACCCATCTACTTTAGTAACAGGAAATGTGATTTCTATTATGGTATACCGTATACGTATATGTTGCAGTCAAAACTCTTAACAAGACAAAAGTACTTTACCTGGCCCTATAGAGTTTTATTGCTGACTTGAATGGTTATAATTCTGAAAATAAATACTTCTTACGCTCGCGAATCATACTTTAATCAACATTAAACCTAATACCGACTTGCAAATTGCAAAAAACGTAAGAAAATTTGAATTTCGCGGGCTACCGTGGAGCTTCCATCATAGGGCTTATTATAAACAAAGTCTTCGCTTAACCAGGTTTAAATCTTCGAGCCAGTTTTCGAATTTCGAACTGTATATCGATGAAGATAAAGTTTGTAATACAAAAATTGCTTCGGTGGTTTAATCTCAGTCTAAACTTAAACCTAGTCTTGTAATAAGGCAGTAAAGGTATGAAGTACAAATCAGCCATCTTGATACACCAATCACGAATTCACAATAAACTTAGATTCACGTATTATCACACGCGCTACCGTTACTGGGTGGTGCGGGGGCCGGGAGGCGGATGGCATGAATCACAAAGATGACGCGGCCGCCGTTGTTAACGTTTTTACCAGTAATATATCGGTATTTTAGTATGGGTATCGATACCGATAAAGGTGTATAAAAGTATCGATATTATTGTACTGAATAAAAATACCGGTATCAATATCGATAAATGTATACCCAAATATCAGTACTTATATCGATATTTTGGTATCGATACGAAAATTATACCGGTATTCAGTCCCTGAAAGGCAGAGAATGCTTTTATTCGACAGTGGGACGAAATACTTCTTATAGGTTAAACAAGCTAAATAAAAGCTTGTAAAAAGTACCCTCGTTGTTCGTCATTTAAGTCGTGGGTTTGTCATAGCCTAGGTACTTGGTTGTTGTACGTGTTAACCAGTGACCACCCTCTGAAGCCGCCACTGGCTCTTATAACTACGCTTCCATAGATCCGCTAAGATTTTTTTTTCTGTCTTAAGCCGACCCGGATAGCGTCGCTTCAATAAGTCGAATTGATACAATGGATTATTGTGTCCTACTTACTTTTATATTCGGCCGTAAGGGGCGGCCACCCGGGGCAAGCATTTATTATAATGGCAATTCCGACTTAGGTAAACATAAAATCTAGATCGTAAATTGCAGGTTGTGGTTGTGACGATAGACTGAGACTACGCCAGTTATGTGCGTGCAGTGCAGCCTCTCTAGAGATTTTGCACCTACTTACATATATAAAACTGTAGGTCTGGGATTACCTACCTAATTTTATGTAAAAACAATCATTAAAGGTACCTATGTAGTTAATTAAAGTAGGTAGGTTAGGTAAGTACCTACTTATTTTCAGTACCAACACTTTTTAGTGTCGAGTGACTAAACGAAAACTTTTTAAAGAGCCCGCAGTAGGTAGGTGGGCCATTGGTAACGCACGCACCCACCTTTATTATTTATTTATTTATATATTCTTTATTGTACACCAGATTAAATATGACTTAAATAAACTATCTACTACAAAACATACAATTGGCGGCCTTATCGCTTACTGCGATCTCTTCCAGGCAACCTTGAATGGACAGTGAATTTTTGGACATGAAATGGGGGTTGTCAATGGTGCAAATTAAAAGTATAATAGTACAATATTACTATAATAGATACACAGATACATACATATGCTTTATAATATATACATAGATACATACATACAAAATATGCAAGCAACGAAAATAAATGACGACTGTAGTATACAGTAAAGTTAACAACAAGAACAAAATCACAACAACAAGTAATGTTCCTTCACAAGTTTTTTAAATACAGGCAAAGATTGCGCGCGCTTTATTGCAACTGGTAATGCATTCCACAAACGAGCAGCCTGGACAGAAAAGGATTTATCAAGAAAAGTTGTGGAATGCATTGGCATTTTAAGCTTCAAATTATCCGATGACCTCAAAAACTTCGTGTGGGAATCGCAAAGAAACTGGAAACGTTTCTTGAGATAGAGAGGGGTAAAAGGGGAAAAGAGCACATTATACAGAATGGAAAGAATATGAGCATTCCGACGAAGGCGAATTGGTAACCACTTGAGCTTCAGGCGAAATTCGGAAATATGGTCATATTTGCGCAAACCGTATATGAATCTTATACAAAAATTTTGAAGCCGCTCAAGTTTATCCAGTTGGTCTTGAGACCAACCTGGACCTTTCTACAAGTTGTAGGTTGGATTCGAACCTAGGCAGGACTAGAGTCTAGATTACACCCATCGTATTTGCATTTTGGTAGCACTGAACGAAGTCATTATTCGGATTTCTCGCAATCTTTAAAGATTATAATGGAATCAATATAACACCCGTTTCTCAATCGATTATTATTCTAGTGCGTAAAAATCATTAAAATAAACCATTCTCATTTTTCTTTTAATTGAATTGCCACTGACGTCACGAGAGACGTGAGTGACGTCACTCGGTAATGGTCAAAGATTTGAGATAAGCAGATCCGACATTTTAAAAACTTGTGCAGAACAAGATAAAAAAACTAATACTACTACTTAAATAAATAATTACCTATAATCGTAGTTCAGAATGATTACAGTGGGAGCGAGGTCCTATATTTTGAGAAGAAGACAGAACCTCTGTTGAATTGTTTAATTATTATTTACTCTTAAAATAAAACAACATAATGTGACATTAAAATCTAGATAATTCTTATTTATTGTCTAAAACAGACTATACAAAAATTCCTTTACGTTACTTTTTTCATTTACAAAGCCCCAAAATAAATAAAATAAATTAATAAATATCTTGGGACAACTCACACACGGCCATCTGATCCAAGCTAAGCAGAGCTTGTGTTATGGTAACCAGACAACTGATATACATAGTTAAATATAATTTATAAATACATACATTTTATAGATAAATTACCAGACACAGAACCAACAATTATGCTCATCACACAAAGTTTGTCCTGGGTGGGAATCGAACATCGGCTCTGCAGTCAGGGTCACTAACCACTAGACCAACGAGGCAGTCACCATCATTAATGGGAGTAGGTACAAACTGAGGCTAATAATTAGTCTAGTGAATGAGTAGCTATTATTTATAATTATAATCTTTGTCATTTAGGGTTGCACAGACAAAAAAAATCCCTTAAAGTGTGGGTTTTACATAGTATATTTAAATCTTGAGCTCATAAAAACGGTAGTAATATTAAAAATTATGGGTATCGTATATTTTCTGATCTGATTCAATGTTCAAATTATTACAAATTTTTAGGGAAAATATGTTTAACCCTTCGCCATTAAAAATTAAATAAGGAAAGTATCAATGTTGTTATTGTAACCCTGAAACGAACTGTCGGTGTCTGTGTCAAAACTGTCAAAATCAGTTGTTACGAGAAGTAGGAGGAGAGGTGAAAGGTTGTCGAGGAGACTCGAAACAAGTTTCGTAAATCTAGTTTTGTTAAATATCACTGATACTGTGTGAAGTCGCCGAGAGCACGTAACAGTAGGAAACTGAATTAGTACATGTGCTTCAAAAGTAGTAAAAAACTTTCCTGTGTATTTAAAAACGTGAATAATCATGTCTAAACCATTGCTATATTTAACAGTTGCGATACTTTGTTTTGCATTTGTAAACACTAAGAAAAGGATAAAGTTTTACGAAGAAAAGGTCAGTTGCTTTATAATAATATAATTAACTACTTAAATGAATATTTTAAAAGTTTTTTGTTATGTCAACTAGTTTTTAACTTTTTAAAATCCTAAGTTTGGTATCACCATATGGATATTTGACTGAATATATTATTCAATAAACTTTAGACCACTTAATTCTGTGTGTATGATTTTCTGTATTCTTAACTGTTTCCTTCTACTTTTAAATTCTGAAGTTATTATCCACTTACTGTTAAACATTAGCAGTTAAGTATTGTTGATTTTAGGTCAAAATACTACTGTGTGTTAAGTATTTTTTTTAAGTTTAACTCAATTTGGTGGAGTACCTATTTAGTTTCAGATTTGCTTTTATTAAAATATATTCTACAATTTTATTACTTATTATTTATTTTATTTCATTTTAGTTTTGTTTGGATAGCTCATAGATCAGGTATATAAATTAAGTAGTAATAGTTATAGTAAAAAAGCAGTTTGTAAGTTTCTTTATGCTGACTATGATTGGTTTGTCTCCTATTTGTGACTATGGAAGCAGTAATGTTACGGTTTCCTTCCAATGTACTTCAAGTTTTACGTAACTAGTTACCGTAGCAATTAAAAAAAATTGAAGTTCCACTTAATTAAACTTTAAGTGGTACTTGAGAGCAGCCAATGATACTCAAGGTATCTAATAATTTTATCTAACCGCTAATAATTATTTGTAACCGCTTTGGTTTTTACATAAACAACGCATTTATTTTATAAAACATTATTATTAAGAAGTGTTTTGTTTAAAAGGTTAAACAAAACACTTCTTAATAATAATGTTTTATAAATGAGGATACCGAGGATAATGAGGATTGATAAATGACACAAAGCCAAGGGGCTTTGTGTCATTTATCAATCCTTTTTTTAGATGACAGTTTCAACTTTTCAGTTACGTCACATCCGAATCACATCACGGTTTTCCTGTTGTTACAATAATTTTGAGCATTTTATTTTAACCTTTTATTACCTAATCTGATTCTTATTTTATCTTAATTATGAGTTATTGAAGTGTATTGCTCTGTTATCAGGTTCTGTAGAAATATAGGAAATACTTTTATTCTTTCTGACTCTATAGCTTTGGTAGTAGATTTGACTTTCTGACCAGTTTTAATTATACAACATTGAAATAAACAATTAAGAGTCAAATGGTGACTAATCCTATACAAATAAGTGACAAATTGATACTAATTCAATTAAATACAATGCAATTTATTATGGCTATTTTTAGTGCATTTACGGATTTTTTGTGCAAATGCGGTCAAGCATATCAATTACTCATTAATTGCAGTCTACACCGGACTATGTTTCTTCAAGCTTCCTGCAATACTACAAGCAATCCCAAGTTTTGTTAATACAACATTTCTCTTTAAATCCCATTTAATTGCAGAACATACATGAAGCACAAGATTTGACAGACCAAGATGTGAAAGATTTAGCAGCACTGTCTGACATGACCCATTTCAAATCTGTTCTAAATGAGATATTGATACCAAGAGTCGTGGGTACTCCTAACCATGATAAAGTCAGCAACTACATATCACAACAGATGAGGGACCTTGGCTGGGATGTAACTGAGAATGTGTTTTCAGACAACACACCTATCTTTGGGCCCTTGAACTTTAAGAATATTATAGCCAAACTGAACCCTGATGCTGAGAGGTTCTTGGTGCTGGCGTGCCATTATGACAGCAAGTATATGAGGGAACATGTGTTTGTTGGTGAGTGTTGATGGTATTATTCTTACTAGAGATGCTATGACTTTGGCCGACTAGCCGATTAGTTGGTTGTAAAGAGGCCGATTAATCAGCCAAACCGATTTGATAGGTGAGATGATTGCACTTAACAATCAGCCGTTGTCAATGAGCAAACGATAGTCGGCGTTCTTTGCCGAATAGTCGCCGACTATGAAAGTGGCCGAATAGTTGGAACATCCCCAATTATTACATCTTCATTATAAAGCGGTGCGCAGTGTAGGTGTAGTCCTCTTCGTCGACACGGCGACGTAACAAATGAAATACAAATAAGTAAGAAAAAGTTCCTAAGAAAAAGTACCTTGTTGCGCTTGGCGTTTCCTAGTTAGTTCTGCCTACCTGTAAATGTGGCTACCTTTCCTATAATTCACCACAGACACACAATTCGCAACAGGCCAGATTTTTAGTTCTTTAGATACAGGTAGGCAAAACATTGGTATGAATTTGAAGGAAATTGTGACCATCTGTAATTGCTTCGTGACCCTGTGGGCCCGTGGGGTAGCGGGTTCACTTGCGAGGGTCACGGGGGAAATACTCCTGCAGACCTTATTATTAGGTCAAACGACGCGTGTTTACTCTGCACGATTATTGTTATCGATTTAATCAATCAATTTTATTGATGTCTGCCGGTTATAAGAACACTGCGTAGGTTACTTACTTACTTTGTCAATAATTAAAGAATTCACTAAAATTAAAGGTATTCTGGACATGGCTGGGCGCCCGATATTAGGTACTTCGATGAGCGTTCTGTAGATTTATTAACTAGGTTCTGCTCGCGTTTTTGTCCGTTTGAAAGTCAAGTTCCTATATCATAAAACATTGTTTATGATATTAGGCAAACAAACGATTTTACCTCTTTATAATATTAGTATCTATTTGATGGATGAAGCTGTCCAAATACAACTGAATAAGGCGGTGCCGCCCTCATCCCATGTTGGTAACATGTTAATTTTGTGCTATGTTCCAGGTGCGACGGACTCAGCAGTGCCATGCGCCATGATGATAAACCTGGCTAAAGTGATGTCAGCTCAGCTGGAGCCGCTGAAGAACAACCGGCTAAGCATCATGTTCATATTCTTTGACGGTGAAGAGGCGTTCAGACAATGGGGCCCTAACGACTCCATATACGGAGCTAGGCATTTGGCTAAGAAATGGCATGGTACGGAGTATAAGGATGGTGCCAATGAGCTGCAAAGAATGGTAAGTATCTATGCTATTACCTCTTAGCATTATCTCTTAGTTAGGTAGACTCATTTCCTAGGTATTACTATACCTAACCACGATTGCTGAGCATGTGCAAAGTGTTATTGCGTTTTTCTATTAGAATTCCTCAGAAGCGGAGGAGGAGTTTAATGGTGTTACCCCCGCACCTCGGAAAGACGTAAAGCCTTTGATAGTCGTTACGGGTAGTAAGAAGCCCGAAAGTCTGATAATCAGTCTTACCACCAGTCTTACCAAGAGGTATCGTCGTTTTACCCAGTAACTGGGTTGTGGAGATTAAGTAGGCAGTCGCTCCATGTCAAACACTGATATTCAGCATCCGGTTGGACTGGAAGTTTACCCCATCATAGTTGTATATGGTATGGATACTTAGATGCAATTTTTACAGAATACCGATTCGATTTTCGTTCGTACGAAAGGAATTATTGTCTGCCAAGAATATATTTCTTTGGTTCCTGTGAGTGAAATAGCTCTACAAGTAACAAGTTGCCGGATTTTGAATGGTCAATAAGAGCAAAAATAATACCAAGTTATCTATTACGGCGGGGACGGTGCCTTTGTGTATCGGTAACAAATAGCCATACATTTATTTTCGCTTAACTCGACGAAATGTATTGGTCAAATGATTTTTTCTTTGCGATTTCAGGGTTGGTCTCATTGTAAAAGTTGTTCACAATGATACGTACAGTAACCCCTTTTCAGGTTTATAGTAAACAAAAACTAAGGTTGTGTAATGACGTGTTTTAATAATTAAATAAACTACTATAAACGTTATAGTTGTAAATACTGGTATGCTAACGCCTTTTATCAAGAATTGTGTCATTAAATACTTACAGCACAATATAAAGATAATCAGTAGTTGCACTCGGCCGTAACCTTGAATTAAGTACCTACGACTTCGTGCTACGTACTCACGCGTTAGGGCTGCCCGCACATAGGTAGTATTTTAATTTCATCAACCTATTGAGTTTCTTTCTAGTTATGTGAATAAAAATATATTTTTTTTAGTTTAAAAAAATAATTCATTGTGATTGAAATAGTGTTAAATAAAAATACATGTTGCGTTGTACTTACAGTGGGTGGCCAAATTATTAGGGACAGCGCCGAGATTTTAATAATTTCTAGTTTGTTTAAATTTTTCAGGGAAATGGGTTGTCTTAGGCCCCACGGATATTTTTATTTAAAGGATTTATTAATTGAGGTAATAAAAACATCAAGTCTGTAGGCAAAACTATTTATTTATTTTTGGAAAAAAAAAATTATACGTTATTTGATTTCTAGAAGTCGTTGGTACTGGTCCTGCCTCATGTTCCCTTCGACGGTCACAACGATGTATAGGCGCCTTAAATGCCTTTCGAAAAGGTCACAGACCACACCATGGTACTTATTGGGTGTTTAGCCCCCCCACAAGGCAGTTCATGCAGAGTCTGTATGAAGTTATACCGCAGGGCGTCGTCGCACAAAATAAATTTTGTCGAGCAAAATCTGAAATATTGATTTATCGGAAGCATACCTGAAAAAATATTACAAAATCGCAATACAGTGACAAACACCACGTGCTGTTCTATTAAAAGACATATTCTTACCCGACTCCAGCCTGCAAAAGAAAAATTTCGGTGTTGTCTGGCCCATTGAAGTCGTCTCTTCTTCATGTTCTCTGTGAGGCGTGGTGTCTTGATTGGCCGACGACCTATCAAGTTCTCTTCGGCCAACCGCGCTTGTACTGTCCTTTCGAAAACTCCTTTTCTTTCATCGTTCATCATCGTAGACAAACGGGCAACACCCGTTTTACGATTTTCAAGGCAGATATCTCTGATTTTTCGATCTGTACGAAGAGTGGTGATCGTTTTTCTGCTACATTTTTTCACACGGCCTACCTCCAGAGTATTGTTCTGCTCAGTTTATATTTTTATTAGAATAACTACAAACCTTAAAACACTTGCAATTGTTGCTATACCTCTCTGGGCATGTGTAGAGTGCAGTATTAATGTTTTTATTTCTCTAATTTTTCTTGAAGATGTGTCTGAAACCTTGCCCATACTAGAAAAAAAGTAATTTTGAGGTTTTCAAGTTATAACTTTAATAACATTAAAATTCAAGTATTAAGATTAAAAATAGTACCACTATACGAAACATTACTCACGTTCTGACTACGGTTAGCTGAAATAAACTTGCAATGTCAATCTGATTTTTTTTTTACACTGCTACAATAAGAGTAATTTTCAACAATAATCAACTAAATGAGAAAGTCACATCACTTTTCAAAAAAAAGGTACCAGCTCTACAATTTTTTCACATCAAAACATAATATTAATATCAGTAATAACATCAAATAAAAAAAAACCCCGTATAAATCTATTACTTTGTTTAAAAATAATGTTTCAACTAGATAATACATTTCTATGAGCGCTGTCCCTAATAATTTGGCCACCCATGGTATAATTCAAAGATTTAATAAAAAAAATTCGCCGAAGGAAACCAAACTCCAATCCTTACAAACTTCAACATCTACTTACTCAACCAAAATGAAAGAAACATCTAACGAGTAATTATAAAATCTGTTTGCATCCCAGCTTATTAACGTTCACATTACTAGCTATAGCTACAGCTAGGAGCACTTTGGTCACCCATCCAATAATGTCGCACTGCTGCAAACGTTATTTAATATCAACCATCTCATCGCGTGTGCCGTATCTACAGCAATGAAAATCTCACTAAGTAGGCAGGTATCATTACCAGGTAATAGGTTACCATTAAGGTATTACTCTCATAATCATTTCATAATGATATTTCGTCTATGGTAAATACCTAATTATTTAAGTAACTAAGTACAGATAGCCAAAACCTAGGTACCAGTTCTACGGGAACGGCGTAGTTAGGTCATTCGTATCACTTTTTAGTTTTACACCCTATCCACAATTTATTTATGTATTTTATTAAATTATTAGTAAATTATCAAGTATTTTACTCGGTGGAAAAAGCGAAATGTGTAGTTATATAAGTATTAAAAAAATAAACAAATTACGTACCTATACGTAATAGTAGGTATAACCCGGTTCATTAAAGAATGGAATCTTAAATGGCGGCGCTTATCATGTTCTCTCGCTCGCACACTAGTGCCGTCTATAGACACTCCAGCGCGTACCGTAAGCAGAAAAAATAATAGTCTTGATTTGCTTCCTTTTTGTAGGTACTTATAATGTCTCATTTTTTAAATTTAACATTCCTTTTATGATGTTGTTTAACGTTTAAGTTTGATAAAGATAGTTTTGAAAGAAATGTTACGCGTTCAAACAATAAATCGTTTAATTTAATTACGACAGGAACTTGAAAATGTGATTTTTTGTTTGTTGAGATATCTTAACGATTTTGGTGTCAAATGAAAGGTATAGGTCTACAACCATTTTATTCGTTTAAATTATGTAAATCGGTCCAAGTGAAAAAAAACTTTAACTTGAAATTTTATATGCTGACTGTACTATCTGTCAACGCAAGTACATGCCACCATTTTAGATTCCATTCTTTAATGAACCGGGTTATAGGTAAGTGTTTAATTGTTCTTAGTCTTACTTTTCGTATTTTAAAAAATGTTATCTCTGGGTGCGTTATCGAAGAATTCAAGCGACCAAACACTGCACAATATAGTTTATAATTTCTCCTTGCCATGTTGAGAAATCGCACGCTCACTGCTGACAAAAATATTACACCATCCATTCCTTTATAAAAATGTACTCTGTGATCCATTCGTCACTACGGCGGCGCCGGCGGCGCGGCGGCGCAGTCAAGACTGTTTGTGTACCGAGAGTGTACCGAACTCGACGCGCGTAGGTATGACTCGCGTTGCGACCGTTTCTATGAAGATCACCTACTGTAGTATTTTTATACTGTGCTTACAGTTCATGATCTATCAATTTCAATGTTTCGGAATAATAATAAAATTACTGATAGCCTTCTGACCTTCGCTGTCGACACTGGGCGACGCGGCCGAGTTCCCAGATCCTATAAAAAACAAAGTTGAATAAACCGTGGTTGGAAAACAACTATTTTTACTCCACTACGTCATGGAGTAAGGGTTATGAGTGACTAGTTTCTGCCCGCGACTTCGGACTTCGTCCGCGCCAAAATTGATTTCTCCGTACAAACTTTGAACCCCCGATTCATACTCTTATGGGGATGAATTTTAGAAAATCCTTTTTTAGTAGACGTCTACCAGCTAAAACTACCTTCCTGCCTTTCATCATTATAAATGTAATCAGATATTTCGTGATGAGTGAGTGAGTGAGTAACCTTTCGCATTTATTATACATATACTTAAAAGCGAAAGGTTTCATTAATTTCTCTTCATAAAGAACGTGCACTTGTATTTGCACAGATGTTGATTCTCATTGGCTATTTATACATATATTAGATAATTTTATTATGTGAGTTAGTTTGTTATTCCAACATAGTATATAAATGGGAAGAGGCCATTGCTAGGCAGAGGCACAATAATAGAATGGTATTATTAAGCTGATTATTTATTATGTAATAGGGGAAGGGACGCGCACAAATCGACCCCCGGCTGTTAATACGCATTTCGTAACAGAATCATAATAACACCGCCCGCCCCCGGGGTTCGAACCCACGCTCAGTTATCGCTCTTGCGAGGCGTCCAATTCAATCACGTTGTTATTTATCGCCATATAAATAACTAGCTTTTGCCCGCGACTTCGTCCGCGTATTATGTCGGTTATCGCGGACGCAGACGAAGTCGAAGTCGAATAAAAAGTAGCCTATGTCCTTTGTTGGGGTTCACACTTATCCTGTACCAAATTTCACACAAATCGGTTCAGTAGTTTAGGCGTGAAGAAAGGACAGACAGACAGACAGACAGACAGAAAGACAGACAGACATAAAGACAGACAGACAGACAGAGTTACTTTCGCATTGATAATATTAGTTAGGATTAAGGAGGTTTTACACAATGACAAATAGATCCAAAGCCATCGAATTCCGAAAGTAGAACTTCACTTGTTGTTGTTGATATCAATTCAAGCAAGTTAAGGTTGTAAGTAGATATATTATTTGTAAACTACGACCCGCACCGGCTTCGCGCGGTTGTACTGTACTTACTTACATTAACCTTCCTCTTCATTCACTCTACCCATTGATAAAAACCGCATTAAAATCCGTTGAGTAGTTTAAAAGATCTAAGCTTACAGATGGCGGGAAGCGACTTTGTGTATACTACTACTAATATATACTATGTTTATAAGACATAATTTATTAGTACGGATAATGTAGATACCATTATCTGGGGGATGGGATATACACCGTGAACATATATAGTACGAAATGTGAAAAAAAAACAGCTGATCCATACAATTTGATCGTAATGTAGTACATTATTGTATGGATCAGCTGTTTTTTTTTTCACATTTCGTACTATGTCCCTTAATAAAAGTTGTTCATATTCATGAGTACATTCACCCCCTCAAAGATTAGCAACGGATTAAAATTCACGGTGTATAACAACATACGGGTGTAAGGTTGCTCACGAAATTCAAGTGTAACACGCTTTTATATAAAAAATTGGGACTGTGATAAAAACTCAAATATCTAATACATGGTATAAAGTTTTTGGGGTTTAAAAATATATAATTATGTACGATATGAGACTTTATTGACGTAGACTTACGTTTTTTTCCAATTTGCAGCTCAGTATGAGAACGTATGGTAATAAAAAAATTAGACGCGACTGTAACGAATATGTATTTTACAGAAATTATAACCGTTACAAACGTCATTATAATTCTTTAAGTTATAATTGGCCGCAAACGTTATGTTATGTGCACATTTACGGGTAATTCTAACTTGGAGAGTTATGTTAATAATTTTAATAATTATAATTTTGTATTTACATAATACAGGGTGTAAAAAAAATCTTAAGAACACTTGAACTAAACGGGTTACCCTAGCCAGACAGATGTTTATGTAAACAAGTTCCGTTATTATGTAGTACATTCATTGCACGAGAATGTTGTATTCACCTATAGTGACTGAACATACTATTTGTTTTGCAGTTACATAGGTAAAGTCAGCAACAAAAGTCGATTAACATTTATGATTTTTAAATCCTAATTATTAAGTACAATATTATAAGTAAAACGCAATGAATATAAAATTAAGATAAAATAAACCCTTAGCTATTGCCTGAAATTCTGAAAACCAGTACATTATGTGTTTAGTGTCTGTTTAAATGATATAAAAAAGTTGTTAATCGACTTTTGTTGCTGACTGTACATAGTTTAGTGATTGTAATGCAGGGCATACCAAATTATGAATCAGCTAGGTTTATACGGTTTTGTAACAGATGTTAATTTAGAATTGAGTATTTGACAGCATTAACCAATAAAGTAATTCCAAGACGCAACTTCTCTAAAAAAACACTTTATTTTAGCCCTGATAATCCGATAAATGAATTAAAAGTAAAAAAAATTGGTAGCTTTGAAAACAAAGTCGCAATCAAAAGCTAGGTTTACATAATCTTGATGTATCTACTTACCTATTCGTCACGTACACTTGAAATTCATCGCGCATTTCGTTTCACTACTACTGCCTCCCTATCTAATTAACTTGAATTAAAATAGTTTGTATACATGTGACACTTTCCAACGTATTGAGTTCATGGTTAGTTGGCTATCTTTTTAAGCGATGATTTTTATTAAGTACTGTGTGCAAATAGTCGAGGATAATAATTACCACCATAGTTATATTTTATTACTAGCTGTCCGCCGCGGTTACACCCGCATCTTTGGTTACTGCTCCGCTCCCGTAGGTCGTAGCGTGATGGTATATAGCCTATAGCCTTCCTCGATAACTAATCTATCTAACACTGAAAGAATTTTTCAAATCGGACCAGTAGTTCCAGAGATTAGCGCGTTCAAACAAACAAACACTGCAGCTTTATAATTATTATTATTATTAGTATAGACTAGATTCGTTTGCATGGTTTTTCTTTTACCCGCGTTCTCCATGCAATCTTTGGGCCCCCGCCCCCGTTTTATTCGCTCACGGGGTGAATTTTGGTAAATCCGTTCTTAATGGACGTCTACTAACGATAAACTACCTCGCTGCCAAATGTAATTTTTATACGTCAAGCGGTTTTCGATATTTTCAACCGACTTCAAAAAGGAGGAGGTTCTCAATTCGGGGCGTATGTTTTTTTTTTTTTTTGTATTTATGTTACCTGATTTCTCAGCCAATTATGAATAGATTTAGATGATTTTTTTTTTGTTTGAAAGAGTGTACTTCCGAATAGGTCCCATAGAAATATTGTCATGATCTGATGATGAACTTCGGAGATATGGAACGGAACTCCTTATAGAATCACAGCATAACTGTCGTAACAAGTAAAATTGCTTTGTTTATACGTGTAGTTGATGACTGACTGAAGAAAGAGAGGGAGGGGGTACATCAACCCACCTCCTACTACTTTTCAAAATTAAATATATCGTGTGAGGTATTGTTTGAAAGGGCTTTTTGTAAGGATTTTAAACATTAACACACAAGCACTATAAAGTGAAAAATAAAAAGCTTTTTTACAAAAAAATAAAACCGCCTTCAAAAACTACAAAATAAAAAAAATAACTTTAGTTTTGGAAGTCGGTGGCAATATCTACATAACAAAAACAAAACCAAAGCCACCGACTTCCAAAACTAAAGTTATTTTTTTTATTTTGTAGTTTTTGAAGGCGGTTTTATTTTTTTGTAAAAAAGCTTTTTGTGACAAGTGAGTTTACCTTTCGCTTTTTAAAATTAGATAGATAGAAGATTGTCGAGGCTATTCTGAAACTTTTTAAAATTAATTATCTGAAAACCCTTCAATTTTAATTGAGGTGACAGTGAGGGCAGGTGCCGAGAGCCGATGGTGGGTGCCCTTAAAGCGATCGTTAATGTTGTTTGGCAGTTTAGCCTTAAGAATGAATTGCTGAACGACTTGTACAGCGCCTCTTATGCGGCAGTAAACGTGGCAACCTACTGGGCTAAAATAATATAACTTGTTAGAGGTATCATCAACACAAATGAAGAAGCACATCTTGATATTTGTTGCCTTTTTCCGACAAGTTTCAGACTGAAACGGCTTAAAAAGTCGATACAGAATGATCATAGGGCCAGAGCAAAGAGTCCTACTCAGATTTCTTTTTATCTGTAAATGTGTCACACTTACTTAGCCTTGCCAAACAGATAAGTTGAAGGTAGGAATAGGTCGAAATTAAAAATAAAGTAGTACCTACTTCCACGTCTTGAAATTTAACGCACGTTCATTCCCCGAGAACTAATGAACGAGGAAAACGATCAGTTAGTTAGTACTGGCTGGTAATTACATTTTTTTTTCTAGGTCTTTCCCGGTCGATAAAGGGGAGAGGACTTAAAATTTAAATATAGAATGCTTGTTCAATTATTCTGTAAGGAGTTTATTTTTTTAATTGTGCTGCAGGCTGATTTTAGTGTATTGTTACTAAACCTAATCTGCCTGACTTGGTTTAACATAGCAGTCCAATAGATTATCATAAAACATCGAGAAAGAATAGACTAGACCGTTAATTGTGCGTTAGAAATGGCTATGCGTGTGGGAAGTCTTTGTGTGACATAGATGATTAAGAAAAGTAAATCTTTATTTATAAATTTTAAATACAGATAATATTTTGTTTGACTACACGTTATCATAGACAACAGAATGGAGGGAAAAGTTAACATAGACAATTACTAATGTTTTCTTTAAACGTTAAGGTGTCCATCCATTACATCATCTATGTTTACTATAACTATAAGTAAAAATAATACATTTTGTTCACAGGATGTATTAGTCCTACTCGACCTACTAGGAGCTCCTGATCCAGTGTTCTTCAGCTACTTCCAGTCTACTGAAAAGTGGTACGTCCGTCTGGCGGCGGCCGAGCAGAGGCTGGCAGAACTGGACCAGTTCCAGGCTTACTCGCGGGGGAAGGTGGAACAGACTTATTTCAGACTTAGAAGTTCTGGCGCTGTTATTGAAGACGACCACATCCCGTTCATGAGGAGAAGTAAGTTTCATTTGTTTATTGATTTGCTCAAAATACCGTTTATTTAAAAAAATCTTTCAAGATACCGTCTATTCAAAAAAAAATTGGTTGCTCGAGACACTTCGTAGGGGAAAAATTGTAAAATTTAGGAAATGTACGGTTAGAACTCGGGGATTTTTTTTTACCATGACGATGGCAAACAGGCTAGCAACCTGATGGTAAGCAGTCACCGCAGCCGCCTGCAACACCATAATCACCCCTCTCTTTACTACCCCGGTGAAATAGGATACCGGAAAACCCCCTTGTAAACCTATAAGGCGAACCCCGCGTGTCACTACTAATAGCGCTCTGGATTTTCCAGTTCGATGCATCCGATAGTAATATGCATATACTTAATGTAAAGCCCCCATACCAGCAATGTATGTACACCCTTAGGGTTGCCACCTGTTTTAAAAGCAAATGCTAGTTTGTGAAAATGTTCAGATATTTGTTACTGTAAACCGTCACGCGTAAACCGTTGAACAGATTTGGATGAAAATTGTCATATAGAAAGACCATTTCATGGACAACTAACAAACACACAAAAATACAAATCTTTCCTCTTTATAATATTAGTTTGGATAAAGTATCAAGTACGTTTACTAGAAAAAACGGACAATACTTTTGATTAAAGAACGGGTGGCAACCCTGTTCACACTTGATGTATTTTGATTCCGTTGATATACCTCCCTATTTTATCGACAACGAACATAATATTCCAATCAAATTCTCAAAAGTGATATCATTAGAGTGACAAAATAAAATATGGCTAGGTATGCTTATCTTTGTGATAAGCATCGAGAGCTGATAACGATAGGTAGGTACTTCTATGTAGTGTCCAAATTAAATCAAAATACATATGACGTGGGGGTTTTCCTGAACCGTTTTCTACGTATTTCTATATTTACGAGAACTACTCTGGTAGATTCCAATATTTATTGAACGTTATTGGGTAAATATTAATGTCGTTTATCTTGAACACTAAAACAATGAAGCAGAAACTGTATTCTAACTAGGGATTGTCCATTAGGTAATCAAGTGAGGCTCGAAACAGGAGGCCTTTCAGAAAACATCACGAAATACATACTTATTACAAGGACCCTATAGAGTGTAGTTTGAAATTACGTGTATTTATTTTTCATGTGTATCTAAAATTCTAAACATAAATTAGTTTTCCAGAATTTAAAACTATAACTGTATTTAAAATATATTTTAACAAAGATAAAAATGGGGGTGAAAAAATCAACATGATCGTATTGTAGTGCATTTTTGTATGGAACAGCTGTTTTTTTTTCATATTTCGTACTATATCCCGTAATAAAAACTGTTCATATTCATGAGTACTTTCACCCCCTGAAAGATTTACATCGAACTAAAAGTGACGGTGTATATTCAAAAGTAACCAATGATAAGGATAACGATTCATTGTTTTATTTGATTTACGTACAAATCAATAGCTCATTAATATGGGTACAGTGTAGTTTCTACATATGTATAATGAGTTCATACCGTTGTTCAAACAGGCTTCCTTATTATAATGAGCTTAGTAACTAGGGTTGCCCACCATACTTTATAATAACGTATTTTGCTACATTATACTTTATACTTTAGAATTAAAAAAAAGTATCAAAAATACTTTATTTTGACTTGTAGGTACGTAGAATGGAATACTCTATGATATTTCAGAACGAATACTGCTCAATGACAGATCCATTCCATCCAGATGGAACGCAAGCGCTAAACATTTTAAATAAATAAATCTGGTACTTTATTTTGTTTGTAAATACTTTTTTTTTATATTCGTCAGAGATGAATATTCGTTATTTTCCTTTAAAAAAGTTAGCAACCCTATTTGTAACCGTGAATACCCGCGGTTTCACCCTCGTTCAGTTTTTACTTACTGCTCCGCTCCCCAGGGTTGTATAGCGCCATGTGATATAGCCTATAACTTTTATTAATCGGTCTAATAACACAAAACCATTTTTTTAAATCAGTCCAGTAGCTATTGTCTTTATAATATGCAAATCACCGCCTTGCCATCCACCTTTATACTAAAAATACGAATGGCAAAGGCGGATAGCAAGGCCGAGATTTGCGCATTTAAACAAACTTTTCCGGTTTATAATAAAATTAGTATAGATGACGATTAGGTAATAAATAAATAAATATTCGTATTTTTAGTTTTTTTATGTTTGACAGTATTTTTAGAATATCTCTTTTATGTAACAGAGTCGCCCAATGCGTAAGTATGCGGCAAGTGTCGCGCGACCTTATCACTCGAGCGTTTGGGTTCAAATTTGTAAACTACATACTAAAAAAAATCTATTTATTTTATTATTGATTTGTCTCGAAAATAATACATACAACTTCAACTTCTATATTTTTATGACGACTCTCAAAGCAATTGGGTAGTTAACTAGTTACTAGTTGACAGTTTGACACCACCAATCAATTGACATATTTTTTACTAGCTTCTGCCCGCGACTTCGTACGCGGATCCTGTTGCTTATGCCAGCGACAACGGGGTCGTCAAAATCGAGGATCTGAAACGTCTGATGTAGAATTTTAAGGCCTGGGGACGGGAAAACAACGGGATGAGCGAGATTTCATCGAAAATCAGTCCTAAACTGTTACCGCCTTCACCGCGTGGAGATACTCCCAGCTTATGTTATTTTATAATTATACAGTGAAATTGAGCTTTGATTTCCACATCAGGTGTTCCAGATCTTCAATTTTTTAACGTCAACAGAGAGTGCTCATCAGGCTGAACAACTGTTGCTAAGACGTCATTCCTATATATGTTATAGTGTAGCTGGGCGCTTGGAATTTCACAACGCGTGTGCCAGATCTTCAATTTTTATACGTCAACAGAGAGTGCTCATCAGGGTGAACAACTTTTGCTAAGACGTCATTCCTGTATATATTATAGTGTAACTGGGCTCTTGAAATTCCACAACAGGTGTTCCAGATCTACAATCTTTATACGACAACAGAGAGTGCTCATCAGGCTGAACAACTCTTGCTAAGACGTTATTCGTATATATGTTATAGTGTAGTTGGGCTCTTGGAGTACCACATCAGCTGTTACAGATCAGATCTTCAAATTTTATACGACAACAGAGAGTGCTCATCAGGCTGAACAACTCTTGCTAAGACGTCATTCCTATATATGTTATAGTATAGCTGGGCTCTTGGAGTTCCACATCAGCTGTTCCAGATCTTCAAATTTTATACGACATCAGAGAGTGCTCATCAGGCTGAACAACTCTTGCTAAGACGTCATTCCTATATATGTTATAGTGTAGCTGGGCTCTTGGAGTTCCACATCAGGTGTTCCAGATCTTTAAATTTATTCTCTTAGCAGAAAATGCTCAACACGTGAAACAATTTTTGCTATGGTACCATTTTTGTATCTCTTATAGTTTAGCTGGTCTGTTGCGGTTCTGCATCAGGTGTTCAAGTTTCCAAGATAAATTATAGCCTATATGTTGCCCGGACTTAATACCAATACAACAAAAAAAAAATCATTCAAATCCGTCAAGTAGTTCCGAAGATTAGCGTGCACAAACACACAGACAAACAGACAAACAGACAAAAAAAAAATTAATTACAATTTCAGGTTCGGTATCGATGTAATAACAACCCCTGCTACTTTTTTTATATATTTCCATTGTACAGACACCACTTTTCTACAATTTTATTATATGTATAGATAGATGAACTGTCAAAACGCTATCCTCTCATATATTTTGTATAACAATATCGAACTGTGACGTCACTTTTCTGCCGACTCATTTGACTAACTATTTATTCATTTGAAATCAATTAAAATTCTTCAGTTTATTACGTTTTAAAAAAAAAGAAAAAAAAAAGAAATTTAAAATGAGTCCGGTTGTCAGGGCTAAAATAAAGTGTTTCTATAAAAAAGTTATGTCTTGTGGAATTTATGGGTAATGGTGTCAAGTAGGTACCCAATTCTATATAAAACCGCGTCTATCCTTTGCTGCGCATCTGCTCTTCATATCATAGGGTAAATACGCCATACGTCGCCCCCCCCCCAAACTTCGGCCGTCTGCACATTTTCAGCTTGCATTCATTTAAAACGTAATGAAGTAACAAATTTGCCACTCGAATTACAACCTTAGTTCATACTCTATATGTAAAAACCGTTACTTTCCGATTACGTCACTCACTCTTCGCACACTGAGCGTCATTAGCGATTGCGCCGTCGAAGCGTCAATTTCATATTGAAAGTACCTTACTTGCTGTGAATACCCACACTTCGGGGATTGATATTAGAACGGTAAGACATTCCTTTTTTCTTGTTTTAAGCTTTATTATCAGTAATTAGTGATTTTTACTATATTTTGAGATAGTTTTTTTAATGTTTTATGTATTGTTTTAAAGGAAAAATAGGAGGCCGCCAATAGAATACCAATTTTGAGTTAAAACCGGATTCTCGGCCGTGGCCGACTTAAAGTAAATGCAGTCTGTTTTATAAATTCCAATTGTACTAATTCCATTGGCTTAATAGGAGAATTTGCAACGCATATAGGCAAATAAATCTATTTTACGTTTAATCGCCAAATACCGGCCGGGGTAATATTAGTTGAATCTCGAGAAATAATGTACACAAAATAGGGGCCGGCTTTAGAAACATTAAAGATCGTAATGTCGACCAGCCTTGAATTCGAGCCCAACTATACAGGCTGATTACTTTTTCTTATTTTCTCAAAATTAAATATTTATTAAGTATACATTTAATTTATTAATATAATATAAAGAGTTAAGTTTAAATGTAGGAGTTGATAATATTGAAAAAGCTTAAGCAATCATAAAGCTTATTACGGTTTAGAAATATAAGATATGTATAAATTGCTCTTTGGAACTTGCTACCTCATAAACCCATATTAATTAGCTTAAAAAATATAAATGTTGGTCGTGAATTTTTCATTCATTATTTAACCTGCATGTCACAAAAAGCTGCCTTTAGAATTAATGCTTTTAATTTAATTAAGGTACTACAATGACAAAAAACTAAGAAAAATTATGCAGTTACGATCGCACAAAAATAAAAGAAGCGCTTGAGGCAATAAATTAATAATGTATACTTAATTACTTAGTGAGACTCCTGCCAAAATAAATCATATTCATAATATTTGTCTTTCTTAATTTAAAACACCCTATACCCGGCCGACATTTGGGAAAAACGCGACCGACCATGGGCCTTGAATGGCCGACTTTAGGGTTTTTTCGTTCTCGACGCATCTGAACCTTATAACTTTTTCCTAGTAGTAGAAATGTCAACCTTAAGCCCATAAACATGAAATAGATTTATCAAACTATCCAAAACCGCATCGGAAGCTATCCTTCGTTGGAAATTGATGGTGCCAGACCGATTCCAAAACAGAAAAACCGTAAGGGGGCCGACATTTAGCGTATTTACCCTAGGATCCAATTACCTATATGTGAACGCTACGGTCGCAATGTACCTACGATTTTATAAATTACTTGGTAGAACGAAATAAAACAATAGTTTATTATAAAGAAATAGCGCAATAGCCTGTAATACCTTGTAATAGCCATCTTCTCACAAATCAATTTCATGACTCATGCAGTATAAAATAAGTGTGCGGTGCATGCAGTGTAAAAACAAAACAAAAGGTGATATGAGGAACGACGAGAGGTCATGGGTTCAATTCCAGCCTGTAGCACTTTTAATCTAGATACCTACTTACCTTCTTCTATCACAATACACATCATAATTATACAAATAAAACAAATTGAGGTGTCTGTTTGTAATGTCAAAATAAATAGCTTTTTACGAAATAAATAAATAATAATATGAATGTTTACACCACGGATACCTATTCTAAATTTATGTTTGTCTCTGTTTGTTTCGGCTAATCTCCGAAACTGCTGGAACGATTTTTCTTACTTTTCTTAACATTATTTTAGAAAACGAATTAGAGCTACGCGCAAAAAAAAAATCTCGTGATAACCGAACGGAGTCGCGGGCATAAGTTATTTAATGGAGTTTTAAAAGATCAATATAATTCTGCGTTTAATGTTTTCTAATAGTGAATAATCTACAGGTAGGTACAATACCACAATATTTTATTGGCATTGAAACTTTACTCTTAAGGCGGCTCTACACCAGCGACAGACGGAAGCCGGAGCAAATATTACTTAATTCTACCGCCGTTTATAAATTCACATTTCTGAATTTAACGCCATCTATCCTCAAGACAATAAAATCGAACACTGTAGTTTTATCATGTTTTTATTCATTTGACAACTAGATTCTGCCCAGACTTCATCTGCGTTAAAATTGATATATTATCCTACGGGAACTGTACATTTTTCGGTATAAAAAGTAGCCTACTATGTGACATTCGGGACACCTATCTCCAAATTTCATCCAGATCCGTTAAGCCATTTTGGCGTGATTGAATAACAAACATCCATCCAAACTTTCGCATTTGTAATAGTAGTAAGAGAGTACACGGTGTACCATTGACTGTGTCATTTTTTAATGGCGATAGAGTAGCTGTTGTTTCGAATTACCGAAAGGAAACCGATAGAAATCGAGTTGAATGGAGTCCTTGATACTCGAGGCTCACCCGAGAACCGCACCGTGAATCTATGAGTACACGCTTGCGGAGACATTTCGCAGTTCGTTCGAACGCCAAGTCGCGAAACCATTTACACTCGCGGTTCACGACTTTCGCGGAGTTCCGCGGCGCGAGTGTAGACCCAGCTTTAGATGTAAAAGTAAACAGCTCGCTCACAACTTCAATAACATTGTCGAAGCAAGGCCAGATGAAACTATAAGTACCTATTTGTTAGGTAGCTACACTACCTAAATACCTATTATAAATAGATGAACATATTAAGACCGGTTTTTGTTATAATTAACACAAAATATTAAGTAACAAATTGTCAAACTCGGTTGACTGCTGTCGGACCGGAATAACATAACCAATCAAATTACGTGACATGGCATTTGAGAACAGTTCAAATTAATGACAGACCAGAGAAAACCCCTTATTGTTCAAACGAAAATCTACGCAAAATTAACCACTCAACAATTGGGTAGTTGACGATACTTTTAACCAATATTTACAAAATGTAACTTCTCTAGAGAAGCACTTTATTTTAGCCCTGAAAACCCGATTATTAAAAAAAGAAACTGTAAAATTTGATTTTTAATTGCTTTCAAATTAATAAACAGTCAATAATTGAGTCTGGACAAGAGTGACGTCACAGTTGTCCATATAAAAAATTATGGGAGAATCGCGTCTTGACAGGTCATAAAAAGTACGTCAATTGATTGGTGGTGTTGGTGTCATTATCCTAATTACCCTATTGTCAAGCGCGCGTAAGCTGCAGTCAGTGGTTGTTGATGGTTCAGTCAACCAATCACAACAGTCACATTCATTTTTCGGGTTAATGTTGGCCTTTTCAATAAACCATGTACCTATTAATTAATGAGTTATTATTAATTTGTTTCAGACGTGGACATCCTGCACGTGATTCCGTCGCCATTCCCAGATGTATGGCATACTACGAACGATAATATGGCTGCTCTAGATTTCAATACAATAGAAAATCTGAACAAAATCATGCGAGTGTTCGTCGCCGAGTACCTCCATGTAAAACCTAAGTAGCAGCAACAAAATTCAAAGGACACAGGCAAGATAGTTACTTAATATTTGTAAATGCGGAATCATGTACCTACCTACCTAAAATGAAATTATATTACTTGTATAGGTTTTACTTTTAAGTCTACGAGTTCACGTATATCTCACGTAATAATTCCAAATTTAAAAAATCGTTCGAGTTTACGTTAAGTTTACTCCAAGCGCTTGTGATAAGGAGGGCCTCAGACAGAATGTTCACGTCCAAAACGTATGTTCATATTAAAGACTGCCGTGCCCACTCTAGTGAGTTGTACGTGATCAACCTTATGGCTCTCTCATATTGATAGGTACTATTTGACGCAGTTCGCACGAGTCTGCGTTGTCACTGTGTACAGTATCACGCTTGACTATACAGGCTGATTTTTAATTCACTGCGCCCCTTTCACGGGATGAAAGTACTTACTCATGGAAACAAACTTTTATTATGGAACCGACCCTGACATGTGCAACTGATACAATGCTGGATGTGGCTGCAGCCTAACATAACATAGCATAAAAGGACTCTTCTCATACAGAGACGCACGAGCATTGATCACATGCATTTTGATCGAGCTGTGGTGCATTTTTGTAGGGAACAGTACTTTTTTTTTTCACGTTTATGAGTTAGTGCAGTCGTAAGTAATTGTTCGTATTTTATGAGTACTTGCGCCCTCTAAATGATGCGCAGTTAATTAAAGGTCAGCCTAGGTATAATTGCAAACTAATTTGGAAAAGCCTTAAAGCGATAATCTACATACTCTTGATAGTTATGACTTCATATGTGAAATGTATGTATACTTTTTCCTTTATAATAGCTTATTTGGTCCAAATTATCGCCATGTTGTATTCAAACAATTATTTATATAAATTGACATCTTCAGAAATCATTAGTATAGGTAATCTATATCGGTGCCTATTTTTACAAACCTTAGTAAAAATTGCTAGTAATTTTCTATATCTCATTTATAAAGAAAAACTGGAACGGTAAGTATGAGTAGAGAACACGAATAACATCAGTAAAACTTAGTCAGTCATTGGCTAAATTCAGGCTTAATCGCATTTAACCGCGAACTTATACAAAAACAACTATATAGATAATTTATTTAATACAAAATACCGCAACTGGTATAATTATTATAACAATCGAATCGAAAATGGCGGCCAAACGTAGAAGCTTATCATGCCCTTTCACTCAGACAGTATAATGAGCGAGTGAAAGAGAATGATTAGCGCGCCATTTTATTTCCTGTCATACCATAATCTAAGGTTAATCAAAATAAAAACGTATGCTTAAAAAATCAGTCAGTCATTTGAGTTTGACATTCTGTTAACTTTTATGTTGATCGGCATTCAGAAACCAAGCAAGCGAAGCATCAGAAATTTCGATTTTGTGAAATGATTTACTTAAAGTTCTTAATCAAGTTATTTTGATATCTACCTAGTAACGTCCATTTTAACATTTGATATTATGTTCCGGCCGTTAATTTTAAGTTCCAGTTTTGAATTTTGTAATTGAAACTTGTTACGGATAAGAAATATTATAAGATTTATTTAAATATCAGCATCTCTAAGGGCTGGCGCGGACAATCAATTTTGCTGGTATTTGACAGCATAACATAATATCGATTTAAAATGCTATGTTATTCATTCATTAAAGCGCCATTTTGATAACCTTGTAAAAATTATATCTTGGACTCGATGTGTGTTTCTGAAACATTCCAAATTTATATAATTTATAGACAAAAAAAATATGAAATATTTTTTCTATTCAATTCTTAATTTGTACATTTGCCTTATAAATATATTTTTTTTAATTTTATTATTTTTATTGTAAATACATATACTTACTTACATTAAGATCGATGTTTCGACTTATTAGTTATACTACTTATTTATAATTATGAAATCACCTTTTATTAATTTAAATACAAATGTCTGTAAAGTTTAGCTTATTTTACGATTTTCTATTAACGTCTCAATGTACAAACGATCTTTTATATACTACGGGAACTGATATCCAATAATATTATAATTACAAAAGCAGCCTCTATATTCTGTTTGGTTATTTATAGTAATATTTACGTTAATATGACAAATAATTAATTACTAGCACTTCATATTATTAGTAAATAGGTATAACTTTCGCTAAAACGAATCAACGTTCAATGTAAATAAGGTATATTTTGTTATACCCGAGTAACCAATATTTGGACTAGAAATACCTTACGCCTAATGAAGTGCTACTGAATAATATTTAATTAATTGTATGTATCATTGGAGTCTCATTCTAATACACCGCAAAAAGAAATGAAAGAAAATTAGCAGGTCAAAACAATAATTATGCCAACAAAACAGGTAAAAATATTACGTTCCTATAAAGGTTGTGGAAAACTAAAATTATTTACACAAAACGGATCATATTTTCATATACTATAAGTATTATATTAACTGTATGTAATGTAAATATGTCTAAGAATCAATGTATAATAATCTTTCAATGCTTTAGTATAAAGTCTACATTCCTGTAAACGTAACTATTGTAATGTTTGTGAATATAATCAATTTTACGACTGGCTTCTCCGTTAAATTTCCCAATTATAGTGTTGGACAGTGTATAATGCGCGTCTGTTGAACAGTTATTGGTATGTTTGTATGACTTATTTAGCTGCTAACTGTACTCGCTGTCGGTGCTCAGACAAACTCGTATTACTTAGATCATGGGTTCTTCTAGTCTGGATTTGAATAACCATTTTTGATAATACACTGCGCATATCGCCATGGACCCCCTGCGTTCATTACACGGACCTCTTAGGGGTCCATGGACCACAGGTTATAAGAAACCCTGACCTAAATGCGTTTACTTACGCAGTTGAAATTCAGGTCAGTATTTCTTTTCGGGAAAGGGAAGCCTAATTAAAGCTTCTTATGCTTAATACGTGTACCTACCTGAAATTATTTGGAACATTATACTCGTAAAAAGGCGTAATTCGATGATGGTGGGTAAAATTTTGTATGTTTCACATTGTAATGGTGTGACACCAAGCATTTATGCCATTTAAAAAGTATTCAAAGTAATAAACATGTGTATTTACTTCAAAACTAGGTAATATAACGTTTCAATTATGATGTTTTTGATGTGTAATATACTCTCCGTATTATCAGAAATATTGCGTCTCTATTTTCATGATTACTACGTGTTTCAAGTAATCTAAAATATGGTCATGCGTACTTACACATAGTCAAGACAGACTAAACTTGCAAACCATCGTTCTATGAAATCAATGACAATGCGCACATACTGTAATTAGACACGCTTATCGATACTTTTCCATACAAACGTATAACTGTTCTCTTAGATTTTTAGTTTTCTTTCTGAATACATTACAACAAATATTGATAATTATATTAATTTGATTTTTAATAAATGGTCAATTGAGTCGGCACAAAAGTGACGTCACAGCTGTCTTTTGCCATTACAAAATTTACGGGAGAATAGTTTTGACAGGTCATAAAAAGTAAGTCAATTGATTAGCGGTCTCATCTACTACATTTTATTTATATAACGTAAAATAAATCGTAATGAAATAGGAATAGGTACGTTTGTATGGAAACATTAGACCCGATTATAATTTACTTCGTGACTGTTGGCTTTATTTCAAATAGTATTTAATTTTCTGTCTTTGAAATTAATCATTTATTGGTGCAAAATAAAACAAATTATGAATTAATGTGATACAGTTGTATACAAATTTTATTGCAAATGATATTATCTAAGCATAGAAAAAATAAATACGTTGATGTTTTTATAATTGTTTTCCTTTAAGTATTACATTCCTTGTTGTTTCTCCTTTTCCTGTGAGTGAATACAAAGCAAACTCAGTGCTGGCTGAATCCAATAATTGATTGGCTTTTAGACACGGCTGACATTGGTGGAATAAAAGAAAATCGTGCTTAGAGCTGTTCAGTATGATTCCTATTAAAGTCGTACAGTCGGTGCCGTCCGTTACCCGACTGTACAATTTTAGCATTTTCAGTTTTACACTACCCACACCGCCGACTGCCTCGTTGGTCTAGTGGCCCCTATTACATGGATCTTAAACATAACTGGCGAAAATAATGTGGATGTACTAATGGGTACTCCTCTGCCTAGCCCTTCGGGGATTTTACCCAGGAAATAGTGTAGCTATTTACATGCTAATTACCAATGAAATACAAAGCTGTAGAATGAAAAATCTTTAAATTTCTCAAGATGTAGGTTACCGTTAACTTACATAGTGATTATTATAATATATACATAATTATGATGGTAATATTGCTATTATGTAATAAGTTCCGTACCTACCAATATGCTGACGAGAAATGGGCGCCACTCTGTCGAATACATTTTGAAGTAATAATGCATGTATACATATTTACATAAAGTAATGAATTTCACAATGCAGGCGATATAGAATAAAATACCTTTTCGTACCACTTGCTCAAAAAAGTGACATTCTATGCCACAAAAAGCGAACATAACAATAGTCATTATTAATCTGTCAAAAACAGGGAAAGAAAATTGTACTGAATTTCATTTATCCTCTAGGGAGAGAATGTGATTTAAATTTGGAATACTTACCGATATTTATATTGCACTACATCTGTGTTTACACCATTGAGTTTGTATATAAAGCATTATACATCTTTTTGAAAAAGGAATACGCATTTATTATGCAGTTATGATTATTAAATAAAATTACGAAAACCGACGAGGCCGTATGAGAATGATGCGTTTGCTTTTCCGACAAAAAAAATATTAGTCTAGGAATTTGCCGCGTTTTTGTTTTCTTCAAATACGTAAACGTTAAGTTTATTTTAATTTATTTTTATAAATAATTTAATGTTCTAAAATGCATATCTCATATTTAATTATTGTGTTAATTTTTTCGCAAATGGTACGAAAAGTAGAGTATTTTCCTCGGTGATAAAGCTGTCTTAGTCTTGGGTGAACTTAAATCCCTCGCTACACTCAGGACTCGTCTTAAATCCCTCGCTTCGCTCGTGATTTAAGTTTTTAACACCCTCGCTACGCTCGGGAGTAAACCTCGAGTCCTTCGTTACGCTCGCGATTTAAATCGTCACCCGCGACAGAAGACACTGCTTTATCCCCTTGGTTAATAATCTACTAATTACCATATATTATTACGGTTTACATTTATACGATTTTATTTGAAAATACAGGTATAATATTTCTTATTCATGCCGCTTTTAGCTTCCACACATTACAATTATTTCCTTTGCCTATATTATGACTAGATTGTTTAGCACTACTTATTAGTACTTATACGAAAAATATCTGAGTGGATTTTAATACAGCTACGAAATAGATTACATGTGGAATGTTTAAAAAAAACATTAGATTCAGATCCCAGATTAATAATAAATAAATAAAATCACGACGATTCTAACAAGAATTGGATTACAGGAACAAGAAACAGGCTCTCGAAAACATTTATTGTTATACCCTAACACAAACTTAGCCTAATGTCTCACACATTTAAAACAGACTATCTAAAAAAGACCCCTTGAATTTCTTGGAGACGTTCTCCTCACACTCTTTAATTTTGTCATCTATATTATTACGTTTAAGACTATTCGCGACTTGTTCTGTTATTTTAGTAACCGAAACACTGGTGTTTTCGTTCAGTTCATTTGATATTTCATCGTGGCGTTTTGCAGTTTGACTGTTGCTGTCCGTTGTCTTTTGTCGTTTAGCTAATTTTTCAGGATAGTCTCTCGTGTCCAACTCTCTCATTTCTCTATTTAGTTCATCAAGATTCATTTTAATTATGTCTACTTCTCGTTTGTCAGTACTTATTTTTGATAAACTTGGTAATATTTTTTTGCTATCATTCTTTTTATCTCTCTCAGTATTATCTGAACTTCTCAAAGCTTCAAAGAATTTTTTCGAAGTAACGGTGCTTGTACTTTTTTTGTTATCTGTTAATAATCTCTTATGAGTACTTTGGTCGCATACTGGTTTACACGTCAGGATTGTGTGTGGTTCGGTTGCCTTTTTGTCTGAAGCTGTGCTACTCCCTTTCCCATTGTCATCTTCTAGCACTTTACTAATCAAAGTGTCGTGTCCGAAAACTAAAGTGTCCATTTCTACTAGCTTTTCGACTGAGCTCTGAGCCAGGGAATCGGGTTCATAGAACAATTTTATTTCACTTTGATCGCTCAAATTATCTATCTCGATTACTTCAATCTGCTCATCTTTCTTTCCCACCTCGATTACTTCATCCTTGTTACTTTCCATGCTGCTTTGCTGTGCTCCATTATCTTTGCTAGTTTTTTTTTTGTAGTTTTCAATGCTGAAGTCTACGGTTTTATCGAATGTTCCGTCTTCTTTAGGTACAGATGTTTCTGCTATAAGCTCGGATAGTACAGAGATCGGTGGCGACAGTTCTGACGGTTTGTTAGCGGTTTCTGTTTCTACTCTTGGTTTTGAACGCTTTATTTTAGTACCAGTAGCGTCTTTGTTCTTCCTTGTTATCGTTAACATAGGCAAAGGACTAGTTGCAGGAATTACAGTAGTGGGAGCTATTGTTGTGGAACCTATCATTCTCGGAGTGAGTGTTGTGGAACCCACGAACCTTGGAGTTACTGTTGTGGAACCTATCATTCTGGGAATAACAGTTGTAGGAGCTACAGTTGCAGAAATGGTGTCACTCGCACTTGTAGCTGTGGATGTGGGCTTAGGGTCATATACAGATATAGTAGTAGAGGTAGGGTTAGGGCCTAGGACAGTGATAGTAGTTAGAGTCCGCATTGGTGGAGCCATACCATGATCACTTCGATAGCTCTGAAAATAAAAAAAACGTGTAAAGGAATAATTCTTGTCAGAAGACCATTGATATTAGCTAGCATTTTTCCATATACACGGAATCTTAAGATTAGCGTTCAAAAGTGTCATACAATGGGCTAATTAAAATAAATGATTTGACTTTGACTTTAGCCACAGCCAGAGTTTTAATTTAAGTTGATGGTGCTTAATGCAATAAATTCCTAAAGATAAGTTTACTATGGAAATCTCTATTAGCAAAATTATCAACTAACATCATAAGAAGAATGAAGTTCATCCCTCCGTAGTACCACATCCTCAAAAAAAGAATCTAAGAGAATAGATTTTTCTATGAGATCGACTGCACTTTCTGGGTTTCCAATAAATTCACATTTCTGAAATAACTCACGCGGATACAGCCATTTGTATACTTCCTCAAATCTATCCAGGTGCATCTGTAATCAGAAAAGAATTATGAATAATGACTTAAAGTAAATTCACAAGTTCTCAAAACAATGTATCATACTACTATTGGAAATGCGAAAGTTTGGATGGATGGATGGATGGATGTTTGTTACTCAATCACGCAAGAACGGCTAAACAGATTTGACAGAGATAGATATAGTTCGGAATAGCACATACACTACTTTTCATCAACTCTGACGCAGACGAAATCGCGCACAGAAGCTAGTAGCATATAAAAGGGTTATTTATGAACATCTCTTAAATGGTTTACATATAAGATATTATCTATATTACATCTAGAATCTGGGCTGCTACTGAGAAATTCCTCGGGGAAAATTCCAAAAGCACTTTCCCCAAACTGGGAAACAATATTAGGGGAAACTGGGAAATAAATTAATAACAGACTGACTGCCTCGTTGGTATAGTGGTCGCAAAGCGCGACTGCTGACCATGGGTTTTTCCATCAAGAATTTCTCAGTAGCATCTTCAGAGTCTGGATTAGTGCCCGGTTGATGGCAATAGGCTCGCCCCCTATTACATGGCACTTAAACATAACTGGCGAAATGTGGGTGTACTAATGGGTACACCTCTGCCTAACCCTTCGAGGATTACAGGCGTGATGATGTGTGTGTGTAAATTAATAAAACATTTACTAACTCTCATGTTAACTGAAGTGTTCCATATCTTGAAACTGGCTTTGAAAGGTAGCTTCAGTATAGGGTTGGGAGACGTAACCTCATCCCCGTCCACCACAACTATGCTCCATTCGCGAGCACAGAACAGATGCAGGTTCACCATAGCGTTAATTATCAGCATCTTCTTGATAAACGGATTTGCTGTCTCTATTGCCACTTCTGAAATTAGAAAAATAAATGCTAATTGAATATTAATGATTATTTGCTGTTGTAGTAAAACAGACTTCTACAATTAACAAACAGTTTATTCTTGATAGTTGATTTACTAAAACTATCCTAGTACACAATAAACGTCCCCAGAGTACAGAACCCGGCCATAAATATTGCACATCGACCTTTATCGTATTTCGTATTTTATACAAAGAATAAAAAGAATTATCAAAAGAAGCAAATCATAATATTGTTTTAACAGCTAATAGATACTGGACTGTTTGTATTTCGTGCGACAGAGATAACCCTCTACAAAGCCGAAATTAGCCGATTGTCTCTTTCCCAAGGTCGATGTGCAATATTTATCGCCGGGTACTGTACGGGTCTTTAGGAATCTGCGAACAACAAAAACGTGGCCGTTTGCGACAGCGATGCGAGCCGGACTGAGGCGCGCAAGGAAGGCGCGACCCACAATTCACACCACACATACGAAATTATTTATCTAACGAATTTTTAGATTTTGTCTCACCACCATCCAGGACATCTCCGGTCCAGGTGTCAATCCGATCAACCCAGTGCTGCTCATTCCCCTCCTGACACAGAATTAATATAGGCCTATGCAGCAATGGGAAGACGGCTTTCAAGAACAGACATATTTGAATATTCCTGCCGAAGGCTACGGGATCATTTAATATCACTCCACACTTTCTCTGTAATGTAAAACCATAGATTTTATTTATACTGTCTATACCTGTCAAAGAATAGGCCTTTCCAGTTCTCTTAGGGCAGGGGCTGATGTGGTTAGAAAATCAATCCCTATTAATTAACACAAATTCTTATTTGAAGCATGCAGATCTACCTGTTGCGGGTCATTAGTACACCCACATTTATCCAGTTATGTTTAAGTTCCATGTAATAGGGGGCGAGCCTATAGCCATTAACCAGGCACAAATCCAGACACCGAGGCTGCTACTGAGGAATTCCTGATGGAAAAACCCAATAACACTTTGCCTGACCTGGGAATCGAAACCAAGACCTCATGCTCAGCAGTCGCGCTTTGCGACCACTATACCAAGGAGGCAGTTTTACAATAAGTGAAACAACATAATAAGTGAAATGTGGGTGTACCCCATTCTTTGGAAAGACATATTATTATTAGTAATATTATTATGGTAAGATATTTACCCTTTTAAACTGCTTGTATAGAAAGCGTATTCCTTCAATGTTGTGTTGTGGTACTTTACAATTGTCTATATAAATAGTATCCTCATCGCCCTGCGAGAGGTATAGCCGGTCGATAATATTTTGGTTTCGGATCATCTTCGATTATTATAAGTAGATATAACTGAAATCACACACGACACTGTATTATTAAAATTGTTTTATTTTTTCTATGAACAAAGAGTTTCTATTTCCACTTTTTAGTTAAAGAATGTGAGAACTGTACATATTTCTTGTACTTAACTGTTACATTATTATGTTAACCAGCTTCTATAAAGTAGTACAAGTCAAGAACTGACTGGTTATTGATATTAGTTTTCTCAGAATACTGTCTACTAAGATTCAAACCTGTGGGTGGCTACTCAAAATATACCTATTGAACTTCATTTCTATTTCAAGGCAATAGTGTGGGATTGATAAGCCGTAGACTACCCCGTGACCTTTAGCAACTTAAGATCTATTCCCATATATTTCTGAAGTAAAGCCTAAATTATTATGACTTTATTATAGCTAATAAGAGTTATTTTGAAATTACAGTTTCCAAATTAATTTCTAACCCAATAAAATTTTATGTTTCTTGTGAAGATTATAAAAGTTTGGTTCCTTGCTGCTATTGGTATTGCATTGTGCTAGGATGCAGCATGCGCACTTTTATTGTACCTAGTCAGGGATTAAAGTCGAAGGTAAAAACACATGATAGGTAACTTTGTATGCTAATAAATTAAAGTACTTACAGCGAATGTAAATATAGTTTTACGACGGTAAATTTTGATTCAATCTATTTAAAATTGACAGCGTCATGATTAAAATGTACAGCATTTCTAAGTAAAATAGGGCCACAAACACTGATATACTCGTTTTGTGTACCTCTATGTCTTCAAACTCTTGCATGATGTGCCTATTTCGATAAACATGATCCCAAAACATGGACACAGATTCTTAAAATAAAAACGTTAAACACTTGTTTACGAAGCGAAATTACACATAAGACTAGTTTAGTTCACTTTGCATTATAAATAAATAGGCTAGAAATGCAAATTAATTCATTTAGACACAGCCAAACACCAAATACAATATGCGTGCACAACAAACTTGTACATTTTATACTGACAAATTAAAATGTTAACTGTTCAAACACAAAGTAGGTGTATTTGCGCGCAATTTGCTGACATTTCAGGGCAATTCAATTTAGTTGCATTATATTTTGACAGTAATGCATTCGATTTCTATTGACGCCATTATACGCAAGCAGAGATATGTATCTATGCTGCCTGTCTATTATTCTGCATAGCCAAAGGCCCACCCGGTATTTACTATCGGATACCTAATGCAACATCGCGTTTGTTAATTCTTTGGTTTGGCTAACCAAATGTCAACATAAAGCTCAATAGCTGGCGAGCGCGGTGAATTTTGGTAGGATTAACGCCTAATGACCCTATAGAATTCGCTAAAGATAAACATTGATTAGACAAATATTGATTATTTTACGCATAGATAATGCAAGTGCATGACCGCCATAACACGCTGTAGAGCGTTTTCCCATTTTGCGGCATAAGATCGGGATGGAAATTGAGGATCAAAAATGATTGTAAACAAAATAATATTATAAAGTTCCAAAAATAAATTCATTTATTATATTAACAAAATTAATACAAATTGATTAACATGCGTTCTGGATCTAATGTGTTTATAGCACCTTCTCTTACAATGTACGGGAAACATGATTATGTAAATAGTACTTATAAAATCATTCATTCAACATTACAAAATTATTCATTCTTGAAGTTTGGTGGCCTCTTCTCAATGAAAGCCGTCATGCCCTCTTTGCGGTCCTCCTATAAAAAAAAAGAAAATAAATGTTTACTATTAAATAGATATCGATAAAATGGACCGCATTCTGGCTGTCGGCAAAAAAAAAAAAAATTGAAAAAAAGTTCAAAAAGACTGATGGCCTACAATTTGGGGCGTATGATATCTCCTGTGTTTCAGATTTTTAGATAGAATAGAAAGATTTTAGATTTTACATAGAAAGTGATTTATTTTTCAGTGATGGTTTTTGTATTTTTTCATGCTAATTATTTCTGAGTATGAAAAAATAAAAATGCAAACTCACAGTAGCGAAAGTTCCATAGAAGTAAGCCTTTTCGAACTGAAGTCCAGACTTCAGGGTGGTCTCGTAGGCCTGGTTGACTGATGCCTTCGCCAACTTCACGATGAGGGGGGAATGCGTGCCGATTCTCTCGGCCAGCTTGATAGTCTCGTCCAGGAGTTTGTCCACAGGGAAGACGCGACTGACCAGACCTGAGGAAAAAAAGATGAAATTTTGAGAAATTCTAAAACTTTTTATTTACCTCTTGAGCATTTTAATGCACTTCATTTTTTATTTGTTTTTAATAGTTACTAATAAGGTGCATTGGGGTAATTACGAAAACGGGTAAATTCCGATTTCTATTAATTTCAATCAAACGCTGCCACAGATTTAAACATTGCCGTGCATTGCTAATAAATAATTATACGTGTTTCATCTTTAAAACATTGTCAAAATAAGATGTGGTACGTAAATGGTGCAAATTAATAAAACGGAATTTACCCGGTTGTCGTAATTACCCCAATGGACTATACCTATATAATTATTTTATTCATTATTTTATAATTTGGATCTACTTATTCATTTATTTTGATTAAATTATTACATATTACAATAAAATTACGTTTGACATTCTATGTAGGTAGGGAAGGGTAATTTTTTGTGTTTTATTAATTTTCAGTCAAACATCCTGATATTTGCACACTTCTAGGTATCCTTCACAGGATGATCATAGTATAGTATGGTGCAGTGGGCAGACTCTTTAAAGCTCTAAAACTCTAGATAACATAGCATCTATAGATCCAATATTTTCAATGTTGCACACATAAAACAAAATTGAATATCTGGACCTTTGTGGAGGCCTATCTCGAGTGTCGCATACCCCGCATAGATAAACGCGCGGTCGACACTCAACGGGACTATTAGACTTACCCATTTTCTCAGCTTCAGCAGCATCAATAAAGTTGCCGGTCAGGACGATTTCCATAGCCTTAGACTTGCCGACGTATCTGGGCAAGCGCTGGGTGCCGCCGGCCCCGGGAATGGTGCCGATGTTGATCTCTGGCTGCCCAAACTTGGCCTTCTCGCCCGCGTAGATGATGTCGCAGAGCATGGCCAACTCGCAGCCGCCACCGAGCTGGGTCACAAAGGAAAGTGTAAATATAGGCTTCGCTTGTTTAAGAACGCAGAGATTGGGGGTCTTCAATGAGAATAGAACTTTGTATCTAGTAATAATGAATTGAAGTTTTCTTCATCAATGACATCAATCCAAATATCTACCTTTTGATTTTCTGCCACGTGGATATCGTGTTGTGGACATGTGCGTTATGAAAGTTGTATAAAGGCACTCAACGAAGCCGCAACCGACATGTTTTAGTTCTGGATCATATTTGGGAACGTCTGGTTCCAGAGATATTGAAGACAAAGTTCCAAATTTCTTTAAAGTTTTTTTTACAAAAAAATAAGTTTAAATTGTCCTAAAAGAGCGAGAGATGGTTCTAAGTTCGTAATACTATGTTTTGTGTGCATTACATTGCGCTAGTGCTTTTGATATGAAAAATTACTGTTTAGGTTAGGTAGTATTCTTAACAGTGATTTTTCACACCAAAAGTTAAGTATTCTTCTGTGGACTCTGCTAGTCTCCACATACAATCCCCGCATAGGTACTTATCTATTTTACTGTTAGTACTTCTTAAATATTAGAAGATAATTTTGGATAACTTACAGCGAATCCGTTGACAGCAGCGATAAGAGGTTTGCCGCAGTTGGACACATCTTCCCAATCCTTGAGGAAACTGTTCTTAATGTTGGTACTGTATGAGTTGTTCTGCATCTCCTTGATGTCGGCGCCAGCGGCGAAGGCCTTCTCATTACCTATTTAAGTAAGAAAAACCATCATGCTGAATTGGGTAGTTGACACCAATAACCAATAATTCCAAGACATAACTTCTCTAAAGAAACGCTTTATTTTAGCCCTGAAAACCCGATTAATTTTCAATTTACTGAAAAATTAGATTTTTTGTGGCTTTGAAATCAATAAATAGTTAAACAATTGAGTTGCCAATTATGTGACGTCACAGCGTGCTATTAGGCTATTACCATACAAAATCTATGAAAGAATCGCGTTTTAACAGGTCATAAAAAGTACGTCAATTGATGGTGGTGTCAACTAGCCTAATAAGAGTTATAGTTACTGTAGAACTTTCCAGTCTTTTATTATGTGGATTTGAATTACGAGTAGGAGTTGCTTGGTTCTTAATTACTATTCTCAATTACTATTCATTGAATTTGTAATTAAATTACAAAAAGTATTTAATTACGCCCAACACTGGCTACGACCGACGGGAGCGGAGCAGCAACCAAAGACGTAAGTACTTGAATAATATTATTTTTTTTAAAACAAGCTTTTATTTAAAATTATTACATTATTGAGTATTGGACATTGTACTGTCACCAGAACTAAAGGTGTATGCAAAATTTCAGCTCAATCGGATAACAACAAATGGTCGAAAAATGGTTTGCAAATTTTGAAAGGACAACTTACTTACATATACATATACGAACAGTGCAAGCTAAATAAAAGCTTGTAAAAACGGGTGAAAAAAACTTTGCGAACGAAGTTGCAGGGAGCAGCTAGTTTAGATAATACAGTATGTTAACATTGTGATCTCGAATTTAATACTTATATTTTAAGCCTATTCAAGAAAATTTGTTTTTTATTTAAAATTAATATAAATTACATTATTTACAAGCTTAACAACAAAAATATTAAAAAAAAAACAATCTGAATAAGAAAATAAAAAGAGAAACTAAAACTAAATGGCATCAAAAAATTCATCCGCATCGCCGTCCACTGGAAATGTACCCAAAAGACTGGCCAAGGTAATAACCAGCGCTTGGGTCACGGGAAGTGTCAACCAACCGTTTGGCCAATTCCTTAAAAAGGGCATGGTCACACGGACCCCACGACCCGAGAGCCTATTCATATATCAACGGTCCCTAAGTACATAAAGACATGTCAAAAATGGCCTCTACGTACATGTCTTTATGTACATTATAATACATATTTCGGCCAATATTTTCAACTAGCTTTTGCCCGCGACTTCGTCCGCGCAAATGTCGGTTATCGCGGACGCAGACGAAGTCGAAGTCTAATAAAAAGTAGCCTATGTCCTTCCCCGGGTCTTAAACTATCTCCATGCCAAATTTCATCAAAATCGATTCAGCGGTTTAAGCGTGAAGAGGTAACAGACAGGCAGACACACTTTTGCATTTATAATATTAGTATAGATTTATATCATGAAGCCCATGTTCATCTGTAAATATTGATAATACACCATACACAGCCGTCATGCTATGTTCGACTTTTCACTGTATGATATTGAAAAATATTATCTAACTTATCTGATGATTTATTAATATAAGTCAACAGATAATGATATTTGCACGGTTTAGCCACATTCGGTGCGTTTTTTACGTAACTTCGAGATAGTGGGTAGGTATGACATAGATATTAATAGGTAGGTACCTATTACAACGCACTTTTGTAACATTTTATATGATCAAGGTTGAATTATTTTTTACAAAGTTCAACTAGTTATTATTGATATTTTATTAACACTGTACCTATTGTGTCATATAAACAAGTATCCTTACTAATATTATAAATGCGAAAGTAACTCTGTCTGTCTATTACGCTTTCACAACTAAACCACTGACCCGATTTTGATGAAATTTGGTGTGGGGTATATTTGAACCTCAAGAATGGACATAGGCTACTTTTTATTCCGCGACTTCGCCTGCGTCCGCTATAACCGACATTTACGAGAACGAGGTCGCGGGCAAGAGCTAGTATTTTTGAATAAAGAACGGGTGGCAACCCTGTACACACTTGATGTAAGATATTGGGGAGTACGGAGTACCTACAGGTATAACGGTAGTGGAGCAGTAATCAAATAATAAAAATAGTTTAAAAAACTAAAAAACACGCTTTTAGCACGCACTAATTTTTTTCGTATCCCATTCAGCAAACCCTTTTATTTAATACCCATATATCATGGGGGTGAATTTCAAACAGCTAGTCCGCCATCTTGGGGAGGCCGCCATATTGGATTTGTAATGACGTTTCTTAGCTAGTCATGTATTGTCATCAGAACTCAGAGTGTGTGCAAAATTTCATCCTAATTGAAGACCGGGAAGTGGTTCAAATTAAGATTCCAAGATTTTCTTACATACATAGTTACAAGTTAGGATGTACATACATGCTAATAACAGCGTGTTAAAATGTTGGTGAAAGCATGGAGTTTTACTAGTGTGCTTATAAAGATAATTACCAGTGATGATAATAGCGGCAATCTTTTGGTCAGCATCAAAATCTCTGACGGCCTGGCCTAGCTCCACGAAGAGTGGTCCGCAGAGTGCATTCAAGGCCTTAGGCCTGTTCAACTGAATGAGGCCCACATTCTTCTTACTGCCAACAACATCTGTCTTGATGTTCTCATATTGAGCTGAGAAATAAATAAAATATCATAAAAAAAATTGTAGATACCATTAGCTTAAGACATATAGTCAGGTAGATAGCTTTGATAACTTTTTAAACCCACTGCAAGAGGCACCTCTTTGATGTGTGTTATAAGTTTGATGTGTCCCTCTGTGTGCCCATCTGTGGCATCATAACTCCTAAAAGAATGGACCGATTTCGATGCAGTTTTTTTAACTTGTGTTGTGTGTGTGGGCTGATTATCTAAGTGGCCTCCACTTTGACTTGGGTTGTCTGCGCATTATTGGTATTATCTTATATTTACTTAAAAGTTTATTATGCAAGAAGACCTGCATAACATAAAGATATATTTTTTTTTGCAGCTAACCAAACTCTTTTGTTCACTTTCCAAATATTTACATTTATTAGGTAATGCAAAATATACCCTATATCCATTGGAATAATGTTAATCCTACAGAGTTTAAAACAAAAATTGTTTCCCATATATAAATCTTTTAAACTATGCAATGGATTTTGATATGGTTTTCTTCAACAGATAGAGTGATTCAATAGGAAGGTTTATATATATTAAATAGTAAGTATAGTATCTACATTGGACTTGTGCAAAGCAAGGGTGGATCACTAGTATTGTATAATCGAAATATTGGGAATATTTGCATAAATATGTTCGTTAGGAAGGTGCTATGTACCAACATTAAAGTAACATATATGTCACCAAAGATATTATAGTAAATCATCAAGCGTGTATTACCTAATAATTAAATTATTCTTCTACCAAAACAAGTTAATTGTGATAAGATAACAGTTTTATTGTCAAGGTCATGTAGCTAAGTGTAATAACTACCTTAGCATGGTAACATTTACTTTGATTTATGACTGACAAAAGTTAATATCATCATTTAGGCTAACTTAAATGTTCATGATAAGAAATGTGTGCATAGGTTATTGGAGGCAACTTGAGTGTGATTCTAGTTTATATTATTTACGGGCAAGACTCAAGTGCAATGCCACAAACAGACATACAGAACCATAACCATCAAACTTATAACACCCCTCTGTGATCTGTATAATTTGGGTAGCAACATGAACTACTAGCTGTCTCAAAAAAGTGAGATTGTAAGATTACTGTTATCAGTTATTATAACTCTGCTATCGCTTACATCACACCATCTGAGCCTAATAAGCGCCATATTACTAGCAAAAGTTAGTCAAATAAGTTTTGCTTACCAGTACTGTATAATTTAACAAAACCGGTATTTGTGGCTGCTACTCTGTTCACCACATTCTTCCCCAACAAAACACGGGTTACTGCACCGACAGAGGCCATTTTCAGTGATTAGTATTATTTAACGACTATAACGTCGCCTTTCTTAGACAATACTGGACAATACTGAACAATTTAACAGCCAAAAAAGTAAAACACCCGCGAAAATAACTTCGGAAGAATGAACTTTGATACTGTGATAACGACGAAAATGTAATTGATAAGAATATTAATGAGTACTGAGAAAGAAACAGATATATACGTTGCTCTGATGTGTAAAAGAGAAGTAAATTAGTTACATTCTTTCGAGCTGTATAATGCGACTGTTTGAAGTTGTACCCAAATTCGGCGTAACATTATCAAATGTAGAACATTTCAATTTTATGCGGTTTATCCCACGAGTTGAAATGTCAATTGCGTTTAATTACGTTGTGATTTGCACATGTTATTTAGTTAATTGCGAATCCGGTTAGAGTTTATAGTTATACATGCTTCAATGATTAAAAAAAGTATAAGGTTGATTTATTTAAAATGTAAAATATTTGTCTTATTTATTTTTATAGACCTTTTTGTGAACTTTATTTGAAGAACAAACAAAACGTAACCGACACTTTGACAGTGACATTTGCGTTAAATAAAATCACGTGTCTCATTTTGAATGATAAAAAATAAACAAACAAAATAATAACCTCAATTTTCTACTGATAACGAAGAAAGAAAGAACAATATTTTTTTTTGCATAATAATTATAATTTCATTGACAATGGCGAGCAAAAATTATATTTTTTTTATTCTGACCGGCGAACCTGGTTAGGTATAAGCTATAGTATAATGAACAGAATACACATACCTAGTAAACATGCATTTATGTATCGTCTTTGGAATTAATTTTCAGGAGTTGGTAAGACTACGCTAACAAAGAAGTTATCAACGGCAGTCGCCAGCAAGGGTATCAAGACCACGGGATTTTATACTGAAGAAGTAAGAAAAAATCGAACAAGGGAGGGATTTGATGTAGTGACTCTGGATGGTGCAAGAGGACGTTTAGCACGAGATCAGAGCCTGTTAAACGGCCCAGTTAAATATAAAGTTGGAAAATACGGCGTTTTAATACAAGAATTTGAGAATGTAGCATTGCCTTCTTTAGTAAAGGTGAAAAAGGTTTTATTTTTTTTACTCCACAAGTTTGGACCAATAGCAATAGGTTAAATTGAATTTAACTTTCTTCTTCATAATATAATATTAATGTTATTGATTTCCAGCCAGATACCACACAGGGGCATTTACTGGTCATAGATGAAATAGGTAAAATGGAATTCTTCAGTGAGCCATTTAAGACTGCAATTAGAACAATATTTAATCCTTCATCTAACTGCATTGTGCTGGCCACCATTCCTGTTAGAAAGAGTGATCACTTGATTGAGTCTATAAGAAATAATAGCCTGTCTAAAGTATGGATGGTAAGCAACATTAGACTAAACATCACGCTTTTGCATAAACATACTCATACACAGTTGTATGTTTCAGTTAAATGTACGACAAGTCTCCATAAACAAGCACAAATTTAAATCAATCAATCAATAATTTATTTTTCATTCCACCCACCATCATTGACCCATCATCATCCAGGACTTTACCCTAATGACCACAATTATAGGCATTGTTTTATGTCCAGGTAACCCGAGAGAACAGAAACAGCATCCATGAAGAAATACTGACAGAAATAAATACAGCAATTAGTTTTAAAATATGAATTATTTATTTGAATAATAAACATAACTCTAAGTAACATTTTGTTTTTCATTCACAAATAAGCACCGTCATTTAAGAGGTGTAGAAAGACACAACATATGCCCATCAAAGTAAGTTACATTATAGTACAGGGGTCACGGTTGTATTAAAAGTTTAGTTATAACACGAAACTTGTTTTTATACAGGCTGTAAGTGTAAACACCGTTGTCACTAAAACCATAGGTAGTTGATTAGATTACTTATAAAAATGTTTATCTGAATTTAAAAATAAATAAACGATTTTTTCTTTCAAAAATTCAAAAAAGTTTCTTTCCGACACTGTCCGTAAATTCACGCCCGAGATACGTAATCACTACAAAGGGCGTTGACCTGCTGCACACTGGCCGTCCGTTATAACTACCTACATAAGTTTTAACTGATTATGACATCATTGTAATAAAAACACAAAAATAATTGAAATAATTTTGAGGAAAAATGGAGACTTTACTTAAAAAAAAATGTTTTTTTTTTTCATTGAATTTACGTTTTATAAGTGAAACCAAATCACTGGTTTCAAGGATAACGGTGTTTACACTAACACTCTGTATAAAAACTTAAGAAAAAATTTTCTTTGACCTTAAATATTTCTGTAATTAGACGGTTCCCAGCCAGTCTACAAAAAAAAATATATCGCAATAATTTAACATGTAACTTTATAGTTGGGGAGGGCCAGGAAGGGATTTTTATTTTATTGATTTAATTTTGGATTTACTTGAGTGCGGCAGATTAATATAAGTGGGTATACCTTGCACCCTGTTAAGTACCTCCACCATATATGAGCCCTGTATACAACCTTAATTAAATTAAAAAAAAACAGCTGATCCATACATTTTGATCGTAATGTAGTACATTATTGTATGGATCAGCTGTTTTTTTTTTCACATTTCGTACTATGTCCCTTAATAAAAGTTGTTCATATTCATGAGTACATTCACCCCCTGAAAGATTTGTATCAAATTAAAATTAAGGTTGTATAGGGCCGCGCGTCTATAGGGCAGCGGATTTTATTTTTTAACCGACTTCAAAAAAAGAAGGAGGTTCTCAATTCGGCCGGTATTTTTTTTTTTTTATGTATGTACACCGATTACTCCCGAGGTTTCTAGTCCGATTAGTGTGATTCTTTTTTTGTTCGATGCAGTATTACTTGCCATTTGGTCCCATAAAAATTTTATCCAATTTGGTTTAGTGCTTTTTATTATGTGAGCATTTTTCTAAATTAAATATATCGTGTGAGGTATTGTTTGAAAGGGCTTTTATTAAGGATTTCAAACATTAACACACAAGCACTAAAAACAGAAAAATAAAAAGCTTTTTTACAAAAAAAGACAACCGCCTTCAAAAACTACAAAATAAAAAATAACTTTAGTTTGGAAGTCGGTGGCAATACCTACATAAAAAAAACAAAACCAAAGCCGCCGACTTCCAAACTAAAGTTATTTTTTATTTTGTAGTTTTTGAAGGTGGTTGTCTTTTTTTGTAAAAAAGCTTTTTTCAAACCATCAGATTGAAGAAGTCCCTGCATATAATTGTCAGATTAAGGGTCAGTACGACAAGGACATCAAGCTGAACTGTCTGTATATTAATCGAACGCGCTCGAGTATTTCAATGTCATAATTTTTTCTTCCATTTTCAACCCTTTCATACGGCCACCCCCACCATGCAAACCGGCAGATTAATATTCCTCGGTTATCAAAAACACGTGGGGCGCATACACTATTAATATCTGACACGCTCGAGTAGTAGTTCGTGTTTTTTTTTTTAAATATGTACCTATGCGTTTTCTCCACCAGTGAAAGGGTCCCATCTGTAACTATTTTTACTTTTTAGCATCTAATGTTCACAATCCAAAAGGTTCCCACGACGCTGGAGTAAATCCACATTTAGCATCTTGGGCTCCCCTACTATTAGGCTTCGTTAAGTGTCTTTCTACACCCATTATTACTATTTATTTATTAAAAGTAGTATAGAGAAAATGTAAGATAATCTAAGATTCTTAGGCCTGTATTTATATAAACCGATTGAGCACTTCAAATATATGAAACTCATGATATCATAACATCATGCCTGTTTATCTGGGAGCAGTCAGTGGAGTATGATACAAACGCATTAACCCAAGTGCTTAAAAAGATTCTGAACTTGTTTATTCATACAGGCCAAAATACAGGCCCATAAGAATAAGGAGGTTTCAAACTGGAGAGGCGAGACATGGATGGGATGGGCGAGAACTGAAATCACGCTTGACCCTTTCACATCGAAAGATGTACCGCGCCGATCAGCGCTGGCTCGCGACGTATTTATGTGACTATTTTGTAAAGTAATAAATACTCTATTTGTGCAGCAATATACTTCAATGTTACTCGCACATACACATGCAACCAGACCTCTCTCATTAATGATTGGCGAGACGAGAAATTAAATATTTGTTAGTACAACACTAAACTATATTTCTGCACAAATAAAGTATATATTGCTTTTACAAATTTTAATTCTCGCCCATGTAATCCACTCCTTGCCTCGTTATGGAATCACATTTAAATAAAGACAGACTATGAAAAAAAAATTGGTTGCCTGTAAAGTCGGTATACGGGCGAAAGTTTTACGTGACAACGACTTTGAGTGGTAAAATAATTTTAATGTGAATATTCATTCGTATAGTAGGAAGAAGGATGAAATATCACTTTTTATGTCTGTCTCTCTCGCTCTTAGGCGGGCTAACCATGCCCGAGTGGAAGGGACGCGTGCCTCTCACTCGCTCTCATTGTGAGCGCATAACGTGAGCGGAGCGTAACGCAGTTTCTTGAAGTGTCACCCGGCAAACCAATTTATAAGACGTTACGTTGTCACGTCAATACTTACGAAAGGGCTTTTTAGGCCCATAATACATGTAACAATGAAATGGACAACAATGATAATTACAAAATTAAACAATGAAATTATAGTTATCACAAAATAATAGAGTTCTCTAACAACTTAGTTTTTAATTCATCAACACAAGACACCATACTTTATGCTAATCATATTCACAAAAGTGTTTTTTATTATGTTGAATGATATTGACGTTATATGAATCAAGTCAATTCTAGATCAGAGTGCCTACCGTCATCTCTTAAAACAATTTTATTTTAATACTAGCTTTTGCTCGCGACTTCGTCCGCGCAAATGTCGGTTATCGCGGACGCGATAGTGCGAAGTCTAATAAAAAGTAGCCTATGTCTTTCCCCGGGTCTTACACTATCTCCATGCCAAATTTCATCAAAATCGGTTCAGTGGTTTAAGCGTGAAAGCGAGACAGACAGAGTTACTTTCGCATTTATAATATTAGTAAGGATTACTTTGTAATTTCTGTTGTTGTATTTTCAACTCTTAGCGCTGAGCCGAGCCTTGAAAATCCAACCGTGCGAAAGGCAAAGTAATATTAAAAAAATATTGTTTTAAGAGGTGGTGGTAGGCCCCCTGGTGGTAGGATGGCCATGGTCATGTTAGACACTTCAATTTTATACTAGGCTTGTTTGTAGGTTGGTTAAAAGGTAAATTACTGCCTTTGGCTAAATTTAACTACTTAATTATAATATACTGTTGAAATTATGGCATATTAATGTCGCAGTGCAGAATAAAGGTGGGGTGGGAGTAGTCAGTTAAACAGAGACTTAGATTTATACAAATCCATTATTAACTAGTTTAGATTTAGATGTTTCCAGTTTAAAAATGCTACTAAATGGACACCCAGCCCCAGGTGGAGTTGCCAATCAGCTATCATCGTCAGAGTAATCGTCGAACTGTCCATCTGACTCGTGTTCTACCGGAGGATTGCATAACTTTTCGTATTGTACTATATCCGCGATTGACACTGGATGCGCGTCCATTGGACAAAAGTTGCCTTCTTCCATTTTCCTTTTCACAAAGAATAGCCAGGGCGAGCGAGCTGGAGCAACTGAATTGTAGTATTGAGGGATCCAGTAGTCGTCAGAGTCCCAATCCTCAGGAGAACTGTTTCTGGTATCTGGTGCATCTGAAAAATGTGATTTCTAAATTCACTTTTAACTCGTAAGATTCATGTTGATGCTACAAAATACATAGACACTATATCTAGTATAACGATACTAAGTATAGTATACATGGTCTTTACACACACACATCATATAGCTGTTAACTACAAAATAATTATGCCCAAATTAAGTAACTTTGAAAAATAAATATTGCTGGGAAAAAACTTCTATGTTTGGTGTGAAAAATCACTGTATATGGTAGTGTGAAATGTAACATATCCAAAACATTGTGCTTACACATGCATCCAACGGTAAAGGGGTTGGATATTTACAGTTTATTTGGAACATTTCAACCTTGGTTTTCATAAAAAGTCTATTCTATACATACAAATAAATAAAATTGATGTAAAAAGCGGTAATTTTAATATTGCAAACAGATTGCAATATTAAAATTACCGCTTTTCACTACATGTATACGAATGTATATACGGTACATATACCAAAATAACATATTTTACAATTTTTGTCTGTCTGTCTGTTCCCGCTAATCTCTAGAACGGCTGGACCGATTTTGATCATCAAAATAGTCCCCTTATTAGGGGTAACATGGCTACGTTTATTTTAGAAAAAGAATTAGGGTTTCACGCAAAAAATAAAACATTGCTGAAAACCGACATACACGCGGACGAAGTCGCGGGCATAAGCTAGTGTTAAATAAAATTGGAAGTCTGAACATCAATATCTCCATAACCAGAAGGTTCTCCGTTTCATATTGAGGGTTGAAAGGCAAAATGTATCAAGCGACAATTTGGCCGTGTTAAAAATTCAACCTAAGAAGTATATTAATAAGATTGGATATAAACCAGCAGGGCTAAATTGTCGCTTGATACATTTTTCCTCTCACCCCTCGAATTATGTAACTTTCGTATTTCTTATGTGTGTTTGTTATACTACATCCATGGAGGCATCCAACTACTGACATTATGAGTGCATGAACCCACAGTTGAGTCGGAAAGGTGCTAAATTGCACAATGACTTATCTGCTATGGCATTTTATTAAAGCTGCATTTTTCTGCTATAAAATACCATGTACCCAGAAATATTAGGAATGCAATAAAAAATTATTAATTAGTAATTACAAAGTTATACAAGTTTTTAACCCTTTATAGGGCAGAAGCGAAATTAGTATGGCGTCTGTAACTACCCGACAAGGTAGACAATAAGGTTCATATTTCTCTTATAAACTTGCATTGGTAGTCGACCTTAATGCATAAATGAGTTGTCTAGTCTACTAGTCAATATCACATTTTATTCCAGTCCTTATGTTCCCCTAAACCAACTCCGACACAAAAAATTCAAAATCAACAAAAAATATTTCTGCCCTATAAAGGGTTAAAGAAATAGTGTTGAGCTTGAAGCCTTGAGGTTCTCTTGTGTAACTAAAAACCCACCTTGAACTTCAACATCCACACTCTCTTTATTCATCAAAGCATAAAGCTCCTCATCATCACTGGATTCTCTACTGCGCTTGCTATCTTCTCTGATCACTTCATCTTTCCTGAAAATTTATTTTATAAGTTAAAACATTTTTTTTTAAAGTAACACTTCATAATATCACTCCTGTAATCCCAAAAGGGTTAGGCAGAGGTGTACTCATTAGTACACCCACATTTTGCCCTTTATGTTAAGTCCCATGGAACAGGGGCGAGCCTATTGCCACCAACCAGGCACAAATTCAGACTGCGAGGCTGCTACTGAGAAATTCCTGATGGAAAACCCAATGAACACTTTGCGCGACCTGGGAATCGAACCCTAGACCTCATGTTCAGCAGTCATTCTTTGCGACCACTAGACCAACAAGACAGTTTTTTGGAGTAGATAATGGTAAATACATAAAATAATACCAGCCTATCTTTGCCCCACTGCAAGGCAAAGCCCTCTTCTCATACAGAGAAGGAACAAGCAGTGATCACATTTAATCAAGCAGGATTAGCTATTTCAAACTTATTTTAAGTCCAGGTTTGTGTGACAATGTTTTCCTTGACCAATGTCTAAGATAAACTAGAAGTACCTATGTACGTAAGAATTTAAAAAGGCACATGGACATTTGCTAGGTATCAAATCCTCAACCACATACATGAGAGGCACTGTTTTTTATCATGTTTTTTTGGGGCAGACCAAAGAAATTCTAGGTAATTCTAAAATTATAAAAATTCTAAAATAAAACTATTCAATTTTGAAAGCTAGAATTGTATATTATGTTTTTTCCCCACCAACTCATTAGTTACACAAAAAGGTAAATGTTGTTTTACCTTCCATCTTCTCTGCTCACAGTATTATCTCTTAACTTTTTCTTCTTAAACAAATATTCTTCATTGTCAGGTTCTTCAAAGTAATTTTGGGCAAAATCAAGTTCTTCCAAGTAATCTATCTTTTCTAAGCCTTCACTTAAGTTATTGTTGTACAGATCCAGGGTCCTCAGAGTAGACATTTCATGCAAGGTATCCGGAAGCATACACAGTTTATTTTCATCTAAATATAGTCTCACTAATTTAGTTAATTTACATATGTCATCTGGAAGGTACAGAAGTCGATTGGACGACATGATACATGTCTGTAGGTTCTTCAAATTGCAGAACTCATTTGGCAAACTATTAAGATTATTCTGTGCTAAATTGAGCTCTATTATATTTTGATAAATGTCTATATTAGAATTAATATGGTACAGCTGTGTGTTCCTCAGATCCATAATCTCTACCTCACGGCACTCCTCCACCCCAGCACATGGCAATTGATCTAAATTGTTAATCTTAGAGTAATTAAAGTCTTGACTTCCTAAAGTCACAATTTTTGCATGGCAGAATGTGGCCATAAGCTTTACATATTTATGAAGCTTACAATTATGTACATCTATTTCATTGACTAAAGTCTTGTACTCTAGAAGTTTATCAAAATGAGTATCACTAAAAGACCGGCACATATTTTCATTGTTACTTAAGTTCAAATATGCCAATTTACTAGGTTTCTCGGTCCAAACCCAGACTGGTGGTCCCTCTAGGCGATTATTTGATAAATTAAGCCGTTCTACAGTATGGCAGAAACTCGGTGTATCGTTGAAAAATACAATTAAATTAGAAGAAAGGTCCAGAGTTTTTAAATTTTGCAGTTCTAGTACCTTAGGAGGCACTTCAGTCAACTTATTGTTGGAAAACTTTAGATTGACTATGGTAGCCGGTAGCTCAAGTTTTTCGTCAATATTAGATATTTCTCCATTACTCAGGTCCAGGTCAGTTATATTAGTCATATATTCTATTTTATTAGTGGCGATATTTTTAACTAAACCATTTTTTATAATCTTTTCGTTCCTGACGTTTTCTTCGTTTTCAACCATTTTGTACTTTTATAAATCAGGAACTGCAGGTTAGGTGAATAACTGAATACTAACAATCATTGATCTATAGCAACACACACGTATTACACATTGATAAATAAATAGAAACGGATGAAAATTGTTCGGGAAGTCTTATAACCTCTCATTTGTCAGTCAGTGTTATTTTTACAAAATAAATTCGGGCGCCACCACAGTGTTGTTAAATTTTGACAACTGAACCTTGTCTATGGTCTGTAAAAAAAACTTTGTTAATATCTTTTTTTAGACATGGAAATAGTATGTACTACACCTAACTTCATTGAAGTTCATGGATTTTGAGTCAGTAACTCTGTACCGCTATTTGGTTATAACACAAAACAAAAGCGCATACGTTCACGAATTCGAAACGAAACGACATTTTAATGTTTTACGCGACTACTGCATTTTATTTACACTAAAGTAACTATATAATTAGGTCAAAATGATCCCGTACACTCAATGAGCGAAACTCCACAGACAGACGTGATGCGAATCCATATTCAATGACGATGATTCGATATTGCAAAAATAGCTATTGCAAAGAAATAGCTATTGCAACTACGTCAATTACGAGGCCAACGTCATCGCGACACTGGAAAAGTGGAAAAGGAAACTCTTTTTATTTTTGTTTTATCATAATCTGTCAGGTATTAAATAATCTTATCAGTTTGATAGTTTAGTTTTAATAATAATAATTAGGGACGGGAAACGGGAAACAGGTACGGACCGTGAATTTTTGGGATCCCGGGCTAGTACTATTTGAGGGTGCCTTTCTAATTGATTAACTTCTTCTAACTAGTTGCTATTTTGTCGTAAATCTTTTTGCTGTAATGATTTATGCTGTTTGTTTCTTATAGGCAACAAATTTGGACAAATGGACGATAATAGTCCTTAATGATACTAATCCAGTAGTGAGCTATAAAAATAATAATGAACAATAATAAAAAATGAATAATGAATAATAATGTTCGTCGTTACAAACGATGAATCGAGGCTGTGTTGCAGCCCGAGTCGAAGGTGACGGCGTAATGGAGTACCTACAGGGTGTAGTTATGAAATATACTTGTATATTTCTAAAACGAAAGTATTTTCTTCAAGGCGGGGGGCCGTTTAATTTTCCGGGGACCCTGGGCTGCAGCCCAAAAACCTGCATATAGATCCGCCCCTGCCATAGGTATACGGTATACGTAGGTGGAGTAACACAACACAATGGTATTTATGCTACTTATACAAGTTTTTCATAATTTACAAACATGGCTTGATGTAACAATTTATATTGTTGCTTAGGTTAGGCATAAAAGTGTTTCCTCCATGGAAACAATGTTTTGTAAATACGTTTCAATTAAAAATCACGTTTTAAGTTCCTTTACAAAACCCGTAGACGCGAGTGGTCGCGTTTGACCTTAATTACAATGATTATTAAAAAGTATTTTTCAGTTAAAGTGATTTTTACATTGTTATTCGTTACGTTAGTTTACGGTGGTAAAAATTCTGATGAGTTAAACGGTAGTAATAATAAGAATAAGCCCGATATCGCTCGGCAAGGGAAAACGAAAAAAGCTCTAATGAGTAAGTTTGCAGAAAACAAGTAAAAACACTAGTTACAATCGCGGCTTCTTCCGCGGCCCAATCTTAGTTTCTATGTTTAAAATTAGAACAAATTTCTACAACGCTAATCAGCAAAATTAAAGGATAAGTAATTAATACAGTGCAACCTCGATATAACAAAGCTTAGAGGGGTTTAGAAAATATTCGTTATTCCAAACAATTACTAGCGGAGGGTTTTAGGGGATTTCGCAAGATTTGTTAAATCGAGGAAATCGGTTTATTAAGTTTGATATATTTAGTTAGTACCTACCTATTGTACCTACTAGAATTTTTTTTTTAATAATATAGGAAGGTAGGTACTAATTCAAACTTTTTCTAATTTTAAGCTCAGAAAACGGCAACTGGGACGTTCTCAAATGTAATCACTCAGATACAGAACTTGCCGACCATGGAGCTCGGCAGGAAGTTCCGGACGCCGTGCAAAACTGGTAATCGATGTGGGAAGGTAACATCTTAATACCCTCTTGTCTTAAGTATAATCCTTCTGTGAACTCTGGCTTCAAGTTAGAAAAGCCCATTATTTAAATGTCACTGCAATACTCTTATAGTAAGACTTATCGAAAGGGGAGTAACTTCCGTAAGTATTTAATTTGCTAACCCTGTAAACTTCCAACCTGCAGAATATGGTGTTCTGCTGTCGGCCTTCAGACATCGTTTTCCTCTTCCCTAGTAGATATGTATAGGGCATTCAGGGCAAGTTTCGTCAGTCCATAAATTCTAGACAGGATTTATCCGAACTTGGCTGATATACTGGCGACACACTGCTGTGTGCCCTGATCTAGATAAAGGAGTGACATATCATTCTTTTCCTCAGATAATCAAAAGGCTAATGGTGCCAAAACTGGCGCAGTTGGAGAACACGATAATGGGTATCATGAAGGAATTGGCGAAGTTACCACCAGGCTCTCGTCTTCCTGACAAGTACACGAAGACGGAACCTATCAAATTACTTCTAGATCAAAATTATAAGTAAGCAGGGTTTTTTGATTTATTACAACATCATTGTTGTGGAGGAAAAAGTGGGATAATTGAAGTGATCTGAAGCAGATTACTGGGTTTTTAAATCATTAGTGGTAGGGTAAACAAGACATGTGAAATTGTTTGGTTAGGTTTATTAATTTTACGAAAAACGTTATTGCAACCTGACTACGTACCAAGTGGTTTTGTCAAGGTTATTTAAAGTTTCTCAACTTTTTTATGGCAACAAAATTATTTCAACGCAACATACCTACTAGCAATTTAATAACCGCCCGCCCCGATGTCTTCAACGAAAATAAACGTCAAATTATTATTAAAGGCGCGCAAGCTGTTCTGTGATTGGTTGTTGATAATTTAGTCAACCAATCAGAGCGGTTTACACGGGAGTGACACTGTGTCGCATTCGTTTTTCGAATTAGTGTTTTTAGTCAGACGAACTCTTTAGCAATTTTTCTTACTTTTCAGGGAGGAAGTGTGCATGGACAAGCTGGAGTCTTGTCTAAAGGAAGATAAACGTCGGAAACGTATATTGAAGAAGCTGTTCTTCAAGAAGTACAATTCTATACGACAAGACTTGATCGGCTACGGTGGACGACGGCTTTGGGGAGGGGAAGGCAATCTGTTCTATAGGAAATAAATGTTAATTAGAAAATTATATACCTAAGTACTTTTAATGAATTTAGATGTTTTATTTCACCTTTCAAAAATATTCAGGAATTGTAACATGATTGAAGAGGTTGTATACCTGAAGGCCAATTCTACTAATGTTCAAAACCTAGTAGCAATCTCATCTCAGTGGCAATCAAAAATTGTAGGCATTTTTGACAGATAGAGACTGAGATTAGATTGCGATGTTTCTTATAAGTTAACTTAGAATTGTCAGATCGAAGCAAAAGTTCTATAAATTACTACATACTTTTGAAAAAAATTGGCTGCGTCTGTTTTTAGACTAAACCAGACGTGATTTTTTCAAACCGTTAGACAGAGCGCTACGTTATGCTTCGAGTGCAGAATCTGGGGAAGAAAGTATCCGTTCTCTATTGTACAATTTTATTCTGCCTACGTGTTGGAGCGAGCAACTAGCTTCAAATTTCTCACTAACAGACCGATTCCTTGGCAATTTAAAAAGGTCTGTTAATAGTTTAATTTAAACCTGTGATCCCCGAAGGCTAAGACAGAGGTGTCCCTTTTAGTATTCACACATTTCGCCAGTCATGTTTAACTTCCATGTAATAGGGGGCGAGCCTATATTGCCATCAACCGGCCACAAATCTAGACTCCGAGGCTGCTACTGAGAAATTCTTGATGGAGAAACCTAATAACACTTGGCCTGACTTGGGAATCCAAGACCCAAGGCCTGATGCTCAGCAGTCGCGCTTTGCGACCACTAGATCAACGAGGCAGTCACAATCTATATTAGATTAGACAGATAAGTCTTTTTAAACCGCCGAAAAAGGGGAGGATATCAAATCGATGAGTTTGCGTATGCATTCACAGAGTAGTCCGATTTTGATATTTTTTTTGGATGGTATCTCAAAATTGGTAGCGTTTTATTTTTATCACGAAATTGTATAAGAATAAACAGCGTTTACTAATAGGCTAATAGTATAAACATGATGTAGGTACATTGAGAATCCATTATATTTAAAGAAATAAATAAATAATAAATAATAAATATCTTGGGACAACTCACACACGGCCATCTGATCCCAAGCTAAGCAGAGCTTGTGTTATGGTAACCAGACAACTGATATACATACTTATATAATTTATAAATACATACATATTATAGATAAATTACACCCAGACACAGAACCAACAATTATGCTCATCACACAAAGTTTGTCCTGGGTGGGAATCGAACCCACTACCTCCGGCTTTGCAGTCAGGGTCACTAACCACTAGACCAACGAGGCAGTCATAGTCAAATAGTTTTCTATTGCGAATATATAAAACAAAACCTATCACGGGCTCCAAAACAATAAGGGCGGAAGTGTGATGATGATGTCGTAGCGACAGTGACCCACGATGCACAAAATTATCATGCTGCATAGGTATACTTATTTAGTATTGCTGATAGTTAGATATTAGCATCTAGATCTGTAAATCGTGAAAACATAGGTAATGTCACAGTTGCGTTTTCGAAAACATGAAACCTTAATTTTTCCACGCGATTAGTTAGTCACGTGCAGATAACTAAATTACGCAATTCATTGTTCGTAATGTCTACCAAAGAACCGATAAAACACCAAAACAATTTTGAAAACACGTTTAATTGTTTTCCAAACTTTCATGCTAACGGAAATCAAAAATTTCATTTCTCAAACTTGATTTAAAATCGATCGAAACTTTTTACTGTACAACCTGCTTGCAGCAATGGACTTATAGCTTTTTTTGACTGGAGTGTTGAAAAAAATAATTTGTGGCTAGTAACAGTGTAGTTGTAATAAAAAAAACGGTATAATGTGTGAAACAAAATTAAAGTTACAAGTAGTTTTAATAGTTTTATGTGTGACACTGAAAGGGCTTCAGGCACTTGATGATTGTAAATATTGGTTATTTTACTGTAATTTTTAAAAATACTTTGGGCTTGTTCCATCACTTCTTAACGAACACTACTAAATTTAAAAATGGAACATCATTTGTGTGAAATGTTCTCCCAAATAATGTAATCCGAACTCTTTGGAAGGTCGCTAAACAGGCCCACAAAATAAGTACTTAAATAACTTTTCGTAACATTTTCAATTGGCTGAGTATTTTAATAACCTTTATTATTGCTATGGACTGCGTTAAAGCTTTTTTATTTATATTCCAGCTGTATTATTTTCGGTAACGCGAGCACCTCGGTACTTTGGTATACTCCAGGACCATAGGGGACAACCAGTATCTGTGGAAGTATCAGAAGAATACATGGACCAAGATTATATTGCCACAAATAGGTTAGAAAATCTATTTTTTACTTTTTTGTACAATTTTTTGAAAATGCATTACCTAATTGTTTATTTTTTGTTATTTTAGGAAACGACATAAAATCGCGTGGGACAAGTAAGTATAACCATATTTTTTATTTTACATGGGTTGAACCAATGAAAGAGTTATAGTCTAACATCCCAATGTCTAAAACGGCATAGGCCTTACATTTTAGCATTGTTGAAATGCTGAGTGTAGAAAGAGGAATATGTAAAGAGATAATAATATGCGTACTTCCTAGATTCAATACTGGGTCTGGTATCAATTTTCACTTACGTTTACTCAAACATAAGTGAATGAAACCAGCCTTCTCACTTGAGACGGCTGGTTTTCATATATTTTTACAGGATATTGTTGGCACTTTCGTATATATCCAGCCGGACATTGGAACTTCAAAGCGTTGCGCCCAGTATTGACGCAAGCAAGTCTGCGACATAATCTTTTATCTATTCTTCATATTTTAGCCGTTTAAATGAGATCTCAGTTTATAATTTTATTAGGCAACAACAATAAAACCCATGACACTGGTAAGGCAACTATAGTCGTTTCTAAATAGTGCGTATAATCTTTTTCCCTTTAAACTTTCTAAAAAGGCGAGGATATTTGCTGTGAAGTGAACTTTAGCTAACCCAGTGAATTGACACTTGATCTATTTTTAAGGATATTCAATGTTTCAAGGAATCCTTTGGACGTGGATGATATCGAGGACGATGATACGGAAGAAATCCTGGACGACAAAGACAAGGACGTGAAACTGCAAAACAAATACAATTTACAAGCGGGACCCGTATGAAAACATTAAACACTTACCTACTTTTAGTACTAGAATTAAGGTAGTTTTAGACAAAGTATGTATTAAAAAAGTCGTTTTAGTATGTTGTTTTTTATATTAGCTGATGGAAACGTTGCTCTTTTTATGCGTTAGCGCAACATTGAGTGAATAAAATGGTAGGCGTTTTCGTTATTGTGCAGGATATTTACAGAAATATTGTTAAAACTATACTGGGTAAATGCGGGTTACTTTAACCCTGAAGGGAGAATTTTACTCGAAACTGAAAAAAAAAAGTTTGACTTAAATGATTTTTTGAATGACAGTAAACCTTCCTGTTTGAGACATTTTTTGTAGTTCCAATTAAGTATAGTTTACACTATTAACCAATAATTCCAACATCACTTTAAATAAACACTTCATATTAGCCTTGAAAACCCGATAAATTTTCAATTTACTGTAAAATTTGATTGTTAATTGCTTTCAAATTAATAAATAATTAGTGAAAAGTGATGTCACAGCTGTCTGTTGCCATAAAAAATCTATAGGAGTGGGGTGGAGTGGTGTCATCTAGCCTATTATAATGAAGAGAAAAAACTATTTCACCCGAGTGAGAAAGAATTAAAACCAACCGCTTTTCTAAAAAGTATTTATCAACACAGTATAAAAATATAAGAGTATAAATAATTAGACATCTAAATCGCTGTACATCTGGCCTATGGTATCTTCTAAAGAGGGCGGGATGCCTCCAGCGAACAGAGGCAGTCGAGCCATTTCCAGAGACTCTCCAGATGTATCCCTGTCCTCTTCAGTATACTGCTCGTCCATGTGGTCCTGGTATATCTTCTCGCACTCGCGCGGATGTTCGCTTTTCATTGTGCTGGGGTGGTACCCTAGCGCTTCTATTGGGCCTACAGTCAGGTACGGAAGTGGCGTTGTTACTTGAAAATGTTTGTCTGGAATATTAAAATGTCACTGTCAATTTTTTACTACTGTTTTATATTCATCTTAATTGTAATCACATGAATCAACAAGAATAATGTAACCAGGATTTTGTAAAAACCTAATTTAAAAGAGTGCCGTGGAGTTTCTTGCTCGTTCTTCTCCATAGAGGCCTACCTCCGTTTTGGAACGAGCCACTAGCTTCAACTTTCGGACTAACTGACCGACTCCTTGACAATTCAAAAGTGCCTGTAAATGGTCTAATTGAAATAAATGTTTTGACTTTGACTTTGACTGATAGAAAAATCTATGAGAGGAAAGTTCGAAGAAACGTTGTTTTGACATTATGTTTTAAGACACTTTTATAGGGCAGAAATACTATGAAATAAGGTAACCAAGATTTTACCTTTTACTTTTATAGTTAGGGTCCCAATTTATTACACTGATTATCGCTTTGAGACATCTAGGTTCGTATAAAATATTTAAGTGTAAGGGCTCATCAAAACGGCTACCGGTCAAACCAACCCACGTCTAAATATCTCCCATTTTTTAATATTTTCAAGTATTTGAATATTGAACGACTAATTTATACCTACTGTAGTAACTAAAACTAACGCGAGAACTGTGAATATAAGTATTAAATGTATAAAAAGCAAAATTTAAATATTCAAATCGTTCTAGAAGTCCGAGACGCTACGCAGTGTGACTCGTAGCGGCGTAGTTTTGCTGGCGTAGCTGGGTACTGCGGCGTAGCACTGAGCCGCCGGTTGAACGTAGAGCCATAACGTAAGCGTGATGCTTAGTTACTTTTCTACACTTTATCAATAGAGCATTTCTTGTTTTTGTTGAAGAAGGCTATCGACGAGACCGCGGTTCATCGTAAAAAAGCATTTATGGGGACTGACGACAGAAGAGAAAATCTAAATCTTTGAAATAGCTGTCACCAGTTTTCGGCAACAAGTCACTTTAGAATGTCGATGACGCAAACCCATAAGTTTTGCCCCTACCAAAAATCGCCAGCTTTTTTAAAGAAATTTTCACTTTAATAATCATTATAACTTACGGTCAATATGGTCGGGGAAGATGACGGTAGCTAAGGTTTTCGCAACCTTATCATCATAGTACTGCTCGAATATATCCACTTTAGGGCCCTCGTATATGTCCTGGCCGGTTGGCTTCTTGCTACAGTCGTCTTGTAAATGCCGCCTGCCTGATATCTCGTTTGGTGGGCCGTGAGGGGTATGCATGGCCCCCTTTGGTGGGGGTATTTCTGTGAGGGGGACAAAGCTCTGCCCGACTTGGGGGCCAACTGGCTGCACATTTACGAGTCTGGGGAGGAAATTTTAAAAAAATATGTATCCTTTTCTGCTAAACTTTAGTATGTAATAATTTATGTGATATTAAAGGAATAGTTTGTTTGTCAACACATGGATATAAAAATATTGTAATAAAAAAGTATAAAATAACTCGTTTTTTAATTTAGTTTATGAACTTATGTTGTTTTTGCGTTACCAGTGCTTTTTTACGGTTGAACCTGAGTTAGGGAGTTGAATACTTTAAAAAGTATTTTAAAATTAACCATCATGTTTTAAATAATACAGTAATGAAACATTTCGCACAAGTGTGTTGAGAAAATATTAATCACTTATATTTAGCAAATTATAGTTTTATTTTATAAAGATTCTTTCTAACTTAATCTCTACATAGTAAAACATAAAGTCGCTTCTCGTCGTTTGTACGCTTAGATCTTTTAAACTACGCATCGGATGTTAATGCGGATTTCTTCAATAGATAGAGTGATTCAAAGGGAAGGTTTAAAAGTATAATATCTACATTGTACACGTGCGAAGCCGGGGTGGGACGCTAATTATAATATTTTCCTAATTGCTGCCCTATTGACATTTGACAGCGTACTAGAATACTTTTGTTTGAAACACCGCCATCATTAAAATATTACACTCACTTGTTCACTATTACACTTGATCTAATTTCAGCCGATGCATAATGCACTAGTAACAAAACTGTGATATATAAAAACTCCATTGCGTTGTTCTTAGGCCGCTATAGCATTTTAACATTTTTACTGAGCCTGCGAGGGTCTTTTAAAGCCTCTTTTCAAATGTACAACAATGAATTAAATTCGCATTGTTGCTACACAATGCAACAGGTGGTGAACGAATCTTTTTATTTTCTTTTTTAATGGCTGGTTAACTCAAAATGGCTGTTATATCAGTGAACCTTTTTGGTTGAGATTGTTTTGTAATTTAGTCCAGGGCCCTGACCACAATCTTTTACAAAACAATGTTATTTCGTTAACGTTTTGTTTCAAGCTTAAAATAACATTACTCATATTCGTACCATGAACTTCATATTTCAATGTTGTTTTATTCCTGTGCTAAAGTGCTGGGAAAGAACGAACTATTTGTAAGATTTGTCTATTGCCTGCTATAATGGGGCCAATCACAAGCTCTTAAAACAGTATTATTGTAATATTACTTTCACTTTTCGTATTATGACGTCCTTAAAACAAGCTTATAATAAGGTTAAAGTAATGTTGTTTTCTTAGCAATTTTGGTGACGTCACCCCTAAAAGTTCATTCATTTCCTACCATGAGGTCACTTTTGACAAACAGCATTATTGTTTTAATGTCAAATTTAGCTATCATAAAAAAGTTCCTCGGATTCGACGGAAGTATTATCGTTTTGCACATTTATATATTTAGTAATGTAGTTTTTTGGAGTGCAGTGCGTTGAAAGTGGAGATGATTAAGATGCAATCCAGAATAGAGGTTTCAGAAGAATCCAATGCTGAACTACGTACGAAAAAAGCTGCACATGCTGCTCCTGCTGGGTCCTGCTGTGCCTACGTCGCAGCTGTACGATTCACGTCTGCAATACCTACTCCACGAAGGTTGAGGAAGTCGTGGAGTCTATCAGAGTGAAGACCAATTGGACTCTGGAGGGTTGAAAAGTTGGAATCGCGCCACGATATCAACTTTAGATCGTTCGTGGTTTTGAGTATAAGAAGAGGATTTTTGGCCGGGTGTCGTATGCCGACGTTTCCGAGATCGATTACGTAACACCTCGCAGCGGAACACGACGCCGACGAGACGTGTATACGAAGTGTATACTTGAAGCTAGTTTATATTAAATATGTATTACGTTTACTCAGAAGTTTAATTTTTTCACTGCTACAAGGGGTAGTAGACCTAAGTATTTGATATTAATTTCAGCTTGATACCTCCACGCGTTCTGAGAAAAAGAGTCTTGACAGACGGACAGACAGACAAATGGACAACAAAGTAAGTAATCCTATAAGGGGTAAGTAAAATGTGTTTCTAGAGATTTTAGTATATGGGTATTGGAAATAATAATAATAATATAGCCTTTTTTTCAGATCCATATTACAATAATTATGACAAATACATATAAAACTTAAATTTAATGTTAATCAATCTAATCTCTTATTTGAGTTTTACTTATTTTCTGAAGATCTGTTTGCCAGTCGACAAAGGCCTCCTCCAACCTTTTCCACTCTTGCCTTTCATGGGCAACTCTGTTCCATGTGACGCCTGCAACTTGTCTTATGTCGTCATCCCATCTTTTTTGTGTTCTACCTCTTTTCCTTTTACCTTCTCTAGGATACCATTGTGTTACAATTTTGCTCCACTTGTCTTTTCCTCTAATCATATGCCCTGCCCATCGCCATTTAAGCCTTCTAATTTTGCACGTTATGTCTATAACTTTTGTTTTGCTTCTTATTACACGGTTTCTTAGTCGGTCTGTCTTCTTCACATTCATCATGCTCCTTTCCATTGTGTATTGACATGTTGCAAGTTTGCTAGTCATGTTTTGTGACAGGGCCCATGTTTGGCTGCCGTACATGAGAACTGGTAGTATACAAGTATTAAATAGTTTGCTTTTTATATTTATGTTCAGATTTTTATCTTTCATAATCTCTTTCAAACCCCAGTACCTTCTCCAGCCATTTGTTATTCTTCTTTCAACTTCTTTGCGCATCGGATTATCATCTGTTATTAGCTGTCCCAGGTAAATATATTCATCTGTATATTCAATTTGGTTGTTTCCTAAATTTATAGTAATTCTCTCTCCGTTCGTCATTACTCTTGTTTTTTCTGGGTTCAGTTTTAACCCTACCTTCGCGCTTTCCGTTGCCAGTTCGTTTATCATTTTTGTTATGTCTTCCGGTGATTTTGCAAATAGCACAATATCATCTGCGAATCTCAAGTGAGTTAACGAAATAAGCAAAAGTAAATAAAGACCAATAAGTTTAAACATAAATATGAAATTTCTTTAATCACTTACTAATACCTAATAACAATTATAAGAGAGTATACAATTGTTAAGTTATATTATAAATGTGACACTTGCAATAGGGCTAACATATATCTGTAAAACCATTAAACAATGAAGATGTGATTCGGGAAGTCCAATTACAGCCACAAAACATTGCGAGCGAACAGCCACGTAGTAACAACATCGCTCTGCAACAGGGTTTGGTTACTCGTGAAACTCTTGTACAGCGGCTGTGGGGAAGACGGCATTTAAGATCCTGAAACAAAATAAATTTTATTTTTGTTTATAATTAAAAGAGTGTACGACTAAACGCCTATAGACTGAACACCGGCAAGACTTTACTTCGACGGGACTCTTCGCCGACAGGGCACATAGTACTTAGATGTGAATAATTTCTGTTCGATTTGATAGGATTTCTGGATAGCACTTTTTCGGGGTTTTAAAGACAGCATATTTAAAAGTTGTGTACCTTTCAATCCTTATTGCTGCGAGTAGGATTAAGGAATGATGTTGTTGATCTCTTGGAATTTAAAATTTCCCAGAGTATCTCTAGCTGTCGCCAGGATTAACTCTTAACTAGATTCTAGATTCTTCGGCTGCAAAATGAATAACAAAACACTTATAACTGAGTCTGAAAACATATTGTTTCGAAACTATCACAATCAAAACATTACAGATAAATATTTTCTTGTTGTAAAGTTATTCACGGAGTTACCGTGTTTAACCTTACCTTGATTCCATGATGATTTTGTATCCAACTGACTACAAAATGCTAGTGACACACAGATCTTAAGTAACTAAGATAAAATAAAATAAGTTTAACCACAAAAAAATCCATTTTAAATTTTTTGACTTTTCAATTTCGTCCGCGTTAGACAGCTGACATTGCTGACAATTTTATGGAAACTCGTGACAATTAAGAGCAATAGCGCACTAGCGAACTGGCAGCGCGGCCACGACGCGCGGCCCGGCCGCAGGGGTTGCGATTTGCAACGCGGCCAAAACCGCGGCTACGATCGTCAGTTGCACATACAGCGCGCAACAAAATGGTCGTTGAAGAAATAGCAGTGCTTTTTATAAGTAAGAAGCGGAAAAAGAAAATATAAAAATGGCATAGTCATCACGGGACATGTCCCACAACGCCCTCCTTGTCTCAATCTCGGTTATCAATCTTTCCGTGTCGAAAGACATCCCGATGATCACAAATCACGCTGTAGTTCCACAATACGTGCGGCCGCCGCGGCTAGTGCGCGCACACTGGTGATTTAACTACAATGCAATATTGATCTCAGTGGCCGCAGCGACCAGCGACGAACACTGGCCGCAAATGCGTCGCTTCGATCTCGCTGGCCGCTGCGGCTTGGTGTGGCCGCTGGCCGCGTGCGGCCAGGTGCGCGTGCTCTGTGGCGATTTCATACTAAGGTTATCTATCTCGATGGCCGCCGCGACCTGGCCGCTGCGGCTTAGCCGCTAGTGCGCTATTGCTCTTAGATTATAGCAAGCGATAGATTATACCAAGCAATAGACAAATCTTACAAATAGTTCGTTCTTTCCCAGCACTTTAGCGAGAATAAAACAACATTGAAATATGAAGTTCATGGTACGAAAATGAGTAATGTTATTATAAGCTTGAAACAAAACTTTCTTGAAATAAGATTGTTTTGTAAAGCGCAGGCCACACCGCCAGCTAGGCGAGCGAACATCGTTTCACCTCTTTACATACTTCGGTTCACACCGCGAGCTACCGACTAACCTAACGAGCTAAGCTAACGAAATATCCGACGATTCCCAGCTAGCGGGCGGGCGGGATAGGCGGGCGAACATCGTTTCACCTCTTTACATACTTCGGTTCACACCGCGAGCTACCGACTAACCTAACGAGCTAAGCTAACGAAATATCCGTCGCTCGTCAGTCCGTAGTTTTCGGTGTGAACCCCATAGTTTAGCTCGCCAATATTTCGCGTAGTTTGTATAGTTTCCTTCGTTCGCTTCGCCCGCCCGCCTAGCCCGCCCGCCCGCTAGCTGGCGGTGTGGCCTGCGCTTTAAAGATTGTGGTAAGCCATGGACTGTATAGCGCTATCCCTTTCACACATCGGTCCGATTCCCTACTATGAAGTATAGTCTTGAAGCAAATTATTATTATTTTTATATTTAAAAAGATTACTTTGTATTAAGTAGAATCTAATTGTTATGAGTAATTTCCATTAAATTAACCAAAGCATTTTGAGTGGTGTTTTTATGCAAGTTAACATCTTGGCATTCATAACAAAAATACCCAGAGACAATCGACTAAATTCATATTAAAAACTTTTTAAATTTTAAATTCCAAGAGATCAACAACTACTGCCAACAATCGCTATGACAAAACTTGCCAATATTTAATATGGAAAAAACAATGTCTAAAAATACTGGGAGAAGATATTGGCCAGGGATATGCCAGGTGTTTAGGTGGAACTAGTAAGAAAACATAAGTAGTTAAGCATAATTTATTGTTATTTGTAATATAAAACAAAGATAAAAAAGGGTATGCTTAGATGGTTTCGGTCATGTTGAGAGGAGGAGTGAAAGACGATTAACAAAAGGTATTTATATGGCAGAGGTGAGTGGTAACGCAGGGAGGGGTCGTCCTAGGAAGACCTACGCTGACCTTATAGGTAAGGTTCTTCAGAAAGGTCAGGTACTCAGTACTCGTAACTGGCGTGCTTGTATGACGAGATGTATGAATGTAGGAGGTGGCGTTCTGTGGTTTCTGCCTACCCCCATAGGAAAAAGGCGTGAATTTATGTATGTGTGTGTATGTAATTCTTATGTTATTTCTTTGTAGCCTCCAGAGATTGGCGCTCTTTTTACAGAAGTGATGTGGATTATCCCTCTGCTATAGAATGCATTCTGCAAAGTGTGAATTCTTTCCTAGATCCCGCATTCCTTAATCCTACTCATAGCAACAAGGATTGAAAGGTACACAACTTTTAAATATGTTTACTGTCTTTAAAACCCCGAAAAAGTGCTATCCAGAAATCCTATCAAATCGAACAGAAATTATTCACATCTACTATGAGCCCTGTCGGCGACGAGTCCCGTCGAAGTAAAATCTTGTCGGTGTTCAGTCTATAGGCGTTTAGTCGTACACTCTTTAAATTATAAACAAAAATAAAATTTATTTTGTTTCAGGATCTTAAATGCCGTCTTCCCTACAGCCGCTGTACAAGAGTTTCACATTGTTTTGTGGCTGTAATTGGGCTTCCCTAATCACATCTTCATTGTTTAATGGTTTTACAGATATATGTTAGCCCTATTGCAAGTGTCATATTTATAACTTAACAATTGTATACTCTCTTATATTATTATTAGTAAGTGATTAAAGAAATTTTATATTGTTGTTTAAACTTATTGGTCTTTATTTACTTTTGCTCATTTCCAATACCCATATACTAAAATCTCTAGAAACACATTTTACTTAACCCATAAAGGATTACTTACTTTGTTGTCCGTTTGTCTGTCTGTCCGTCTGTCAAGACCCTTTTTCTCAGAACGCGTGCTGGTATCAAGCTGAAATTAATATCAAATACTTAGGTCTACTACCCCTTGTAGCAGTGAAAAAAATAAACTTCTGAGTAAACGTAATACATATTTAATATAAACTAGCTTCAAGTATACACTTCTTAAACACGTCTCGTCGGCGTCGTGTTCCGCTGCGAGGTGTTACGTAATCGATCTCGGAAACGCCGGTATACGACACCCGGCCAAAAATCCTCTTCTTATACTCAAAACCACGAACGATCTAAAGTTGATGTCGTGGCGCGATTCCAACTTTTCAACCCTCCAGAGTCCAATTGGTCTTCACTCTGATAGACTCCACGACTTCCTCAACCTTCGTGGAGTATTGCAGACGTGAATCGTACAGCTGCGACGTAGGCACAGCAGGACCCAGCAGGAGCAGCATGTGCAGCTTTTTTCGTACGTAGTTCAGCATTGGATTCTTCTGAAACCTCTATTCTGGATTGCATCTTAATCATCTCCACTTTCAACGCACTGCACTCCAAAAAACTACATTACTAAATATATAAATTTGCAAAACAATAATACTTCCGTCGAGTCAGAGGAACTTTTTTAAGATTGCTAAATTTGACATTACAACAATATTGTTGGCTGTCAAAAGTCACGTCGTGCTAGGAGATGAATGAACTTTTAGGGGTGACGTCACCAAAACTGCTAAGAAAACAACATTACTTTAACCTTATTATAAGCTTATTTTAAGGACGTCATGGTACGAAAAGTGAAAGTAATATTATAATAATATTGTTTTAAGAGCTTGTGGTTGGCCCCCAGATGCATTCATTTCTAGTTGTCTGTTTTTGTGCGTTTCGGAAGGTGTAAATTGTCGTTTCGTTTGCGTAAGGCTGTGTTTAGGTACCTAATAGACTGGAATTCGTGTAGTTAAATGTTTGTAGAGGTTTACAGTGCCTGTGTTAATGTTATTGATGATAATAGTCTTTCAAATAATAGTTCTGTAATGGGATTATATCATTGGCATCGGTGGAGGAAGACATCGTGAGGAAACCTGGATTTGTAATAAACTACCTTTTGCCTGCGACATATAATTAATATATCTTATGTAGCTCAGCAATAGTGGAGCTTGCTATCAGTGAAAGACTTTTGTAATCGGACCAGGGCTTTCAGAGGTTTTTTTCAGAGAATTACCTCTTACAAACAAACAGCATAATTGCACCAACTTTTACCTCTTTATAGTAATAGAAGAAGAAGATAGAATAAAGATAGAAGATTAATATAAGTCGGTAATCACCAATCCGCCTCGAATAAGCGTAGTGATTAATGCTCGTGCCTTCTCTGTATGAGAAGAGGCCTTTGCCCTACGGTGAGATAATAATAGGCTAGTATTATTATTATTATTTTAATGGGACTATACAGGGTTGAGTATAATTCGATAAATACAGTCGAAAAGAATGTTTAAAGAAGGAACCAATACAATATAGAATAAAAAACTAAAAGACCATAACATTTATTGAATGTAAAGCTAAAATAATCGTCCCTTCTTCTTCTTGTACACGATGGGGTCCAGGTGCCAGGACTGGTTACCGCCACAGGAGATCAGGGTGTAGCAGCCTCCGAATACGATGGGTGGGTCTGTGTCCGGAACGCAAACGTTGTCTTGACAGAACGTAGCAGTTCCTGGTGGAAAAATATTCCCAAAAAGATTAGAGACGGTTTTTCAGTCTATTATTTTTATGTCAAATAGCTTTTGCCTGCGACTACGTCTGCGTGGAACTTGTTTATATCGTACTTGCATACAAACTTCCACCCCCCTTTTCACCGCCTTAGGGAGTGATTTCCGGGATAAAAACCTCTGTCTGATAAAATCCTATGTCCATCCTCGGATATTAAACTATCTCCATGCCAAATTTCATCAAAATCGGTTCAGCGGTTTAAGCGTGAAGAGGTAACAGACAGACAGACACACTTTCGCATTTATAATATTAGTATGGATTACTGCCTTCTGACCTTCACAACTTAATAACAGGGCTTTTGGACTTGTAAAAACTAGGAAGAGACTTCAACCTGTACCGAGTCCCGAAGTAGGTCTTAGACTGAATGCAGTAACCGATTGACCAAATCCAAGGTATAGGCAAAGTGTTATTTTCTCTATAGCAGTCCGGATTTTGGTAATTGGTGGTGCTTCCTGCTCGTGATCTCTAGTCGTGTCGGATTACCATTCCATCGGACTATGAAAGTGGGTAGAGGTAGTGCACCTGTGTTTCCGCACATATTAGTGCACTATAATATCCCTTGCGTACTAGTATAGTCTCCGTTGAGATCTGCCCTCAAATTAGGGAAATTCGGTTAGGAAAACTTATGGGCCCTTCTGCAAAAATAAATGTCCCTTACCAACATATCCTGAAGGTCTAGCCTGTCGCATATTCTTGACGTAGTCGACAACAGCCTTCGACAACGCGTAGAAGTGCTTGCTAGCCTTATACCTCATCTTAGCCAGAGCCGCGTCGCAGTCACTCTTGTCAGCCCTGCAGTGGTACACCAGGTTCCTGGTGTTCGTCTTCACCATCTCTTCTCTTAAGACCTGGTACTTACTGTCCGTGAACAGCATTTGACCGAAGCGGACGTTTACTGGGGGGGTATAAGTATAATATGGTGAGTGTAAAGAAAAGAATGACAGAAAATCTATTTATTCACGCGAAAATGACGCACACAACATAAAAAGAAAAAATAAAAAATTGCACATAATAGCAAAATAGAAACAAGTTTAGGATATTAAATCTAAAAAATAAAAAACGTAGTCAAAATCGTAATGTCTGTTGGAAGTTTCCATATGAAGCAATACTTCAATGCTCTTTTATTTTTCTTAATATTTTTTGTATGATACATATTATAATAAGTTTATTTGTACATAAAAACAACAACACAGTACATAGCATATGGAATCAGTGGATTGTACAACCAAGTCTAAAATTATGGACACCTTTCCAGTCTCCTAAACTAAGTATACAGACCTGTAACTTAGGCCTCGGAGATTTTGCGGCTCCTTTTTATATAAATTATATCAGGCCGCAAACGAATACCTTATCCAGTAAGTAAAGGGCCAAATCACACAAAAGTCTAAATTCAGGTTTTGTGACAATTATTTCAAACTCACATCCAGCTCCGACAAAATATCCCTCCAACACGCCAACATGGTTAGCCAAACACGTCAGAACGGTGGCCAACACGAGTCTTCTCATCCTTGTAGGTTACCAAACTAAGCACTTTAGCGTTCAAATAACCAGCGGCCAATCAACGAGATTTCATGAGCCAATTTATACTAACGACTGGCAAATTGGCCACCGAAGATTAGAAATTTAATTGGAAAATGTCTTCTATCTATACATATAAAATGCTTTGTCCTGAATGACTAACTTACTGACGGATCAACGCACAGCCTAAACCGCTGATCGTAGAGACCTGAAACTTAGAGGGTGTATGCTTTGTATGACGTAGGCATCCGATAAGAAAGGATTTTCTGAAATTCTACCCCTTAGGGGACGAAACGGGGGTACAAAGTTTGTATGGAGAAATCAACTTTGGCGCACACGAAGTCGCGGGCAGAAGCTAGTATATTTATAATGGAAATAGACGAAACTGTTATAGAAAGGAAAAATAAATAAAACAACATTCCTTCGTTTTTCTGCTCACGCTACAGATTGAACGTTATTAAAGAACAATCACGTATTATTTATTTTTTATGTAATGTGGTTAAGGCCTAGCACCAATGTGACTTTTTCAATTAACATGTACTTTCAATGTTTATCTTATATCGGTGAAGGAAAACGTCGTGAGGAAATCGGGACTTATAATTAGAATGAGTGAAATCGCCAAGTATCAGGCGCGCCCACACAACTTAACAGTAAAGCCACACGTTTTTATACCGCAAACAAACAATAAAATATCGATAAAATCTATATTACATTTATCGAAAATCGGTAATTGGCCACTCGATAAAGTAATCGAGTAGGGCCTACTTCACGACAAAAAAAAAACAATGACATTATATTATCTTGTTTCCCCGCCAAAACATTAGTACCATAAACAAACATGGCTACAAAAGAGGTACCTAATACCAGAAACAATTAACAATAGCTTACACAATCGTGCGCTGGCCAAGAGTTAATTGCCCCCTCCCCCACCTGACAGCTGATAGCACCGAATTATACCAGCATTTCACGCTTCACTGTAATCTAGCCTCCATTTAAGGTGGCATGAACTAATTTGTGGAGTTAGAAGTCTCATAGACATGGGTTTGTAATAATAGGTACGTAATATTGATTTGACTGACTCTGTAAATGTCCTGAAACTGTACATTTTATGGAATATACACCGTGAATTTTAATCCGTTGTGAATCTTTCAGGGGTGAATGTACTTACTCATGAATATGAACAACTTTTATTAAGTTTAAAAAAAACAGCTGATCCATACAATTTGATCGTAATGTAGTACATTATTGTATGGATCAGCTGTTTTTTTTTCACATTTCGTACTATGTCCCTTAATAAAAGTTGTTCGTATTCATGAGTACATTCACCCCCTGAAAGATTTACAACGGATTAAAATTCAGGTTGTAGAAAAGAATATTACGTTTATTTGCTCAGAAAGTAGGTAAGACACATAATTAATGTTACTAAAAGTTTACAGTTCAATTAATAATTGTTTAAAAAATAATATTTAAAGTGTGCTATCATTTAAAAAAGTCTTTGACAGAATAATAACGTTTTTCGAGTAATAGGGCTGTTAGTTTCTTTTTAAACATTTCTATTGGCTATTTTATTAATATAATGAGAATACTTTTCCTCATAAATCTGGGAAAACCTTTATTAAAAAACCTCCATTATTCCGTAGAGTATAGGTACAAAATAATGTGTTTGAAGGCGAAGTCTAGTCTAGGAGTGGTAACTCTGTGTTAGCACCAAGTAGAGACAGTATGGCACGCGTGTTATCGCTCCTGTCCATCGTCTATAATATTGTATAGCCTCTTTCACTGTTCGATCGTTTCTGTTTGCTACTTTTGAATACACCTCTGTTGTTAGAATGTAAACGAGCTTTTTGTAGCTGCCAGCAGTTTAAGTTGATTTTTAGTCTGTGAATACTTGTCAAAAATTACACTTTTCAAAAAGAGTTTGTATTGGGTTTGTTTCGTTTGGGTTTGTTTGGGTTTGTTTGTATTGGTTTGGTTGTTACACAACATAACAACATAATTGAAACATAATTGAACAATTTAATTTAATTTTTTAATAACTTTATCTTTATGTAAATATGGACTGCTTCTGCTTCTGCTTCTGCTTCTGCTTTTTGCGCCATCCCACCTTCCTAGCACGACGTGCTGTGCTGGGGCGGCCGCTGCTGGTGCCGAAAACCTCAAGCGGCGCAAATATAACAACCTTCTTGGAAGTTATGTATTTGAGCCGTTTGGGGTTGAAACACTGGGGCCATGGGGTCCGAGCGCTCACCTTGTTTTTCGGGACATTGCAAAGCGACTGGTCGACTCTTCACATGACCAGAGGGCTGGCCTTTTCTTAGGCCAAAGAATCAGCATTGCTATACAACGTGGCAATGCTGTCAGCCTTTTGGGCACTTGCCCCATTGACAGCAACGCGGACGAATTTTTTGATGCCCTATGAGGTCTCCTTTCAGCCTTTTTTTTTTTAATAATTTGTACATATTTTACAATTGAAATTGAATTGAATAAAGTCAAACTGTATTTCTAGATGGGTAAGCAGAGGCCTAGAAAGCCTAGAAATACCCATCTAGAATAAACGTCTTTACGTATACATTTAGTTAGTTATTACATAATAATATACTGTGGTCGCCTAAAGCAGTACACCTGCATAATCAAACCCTTTTGTTGCCTATTATTTGTATGTCATGATTTGTGTACCTATATTTTTTGTTGGAGATCCTAAATAAATAGAATAAAGTCCCAAATCAATTTATTTATCCTACAAGTCTACAAGTTTATGATACAAGTCTTTCCAAAAATATACTAAAACTACCGGATCCGGAACAACTACCTGTAGGGCGTAGAAATATTTGTTCCGTGTGCGAATCCCCGCGACACGCAGCACAGCAGCCAACCGCTCAGAGCCCTTGCGCCAACCGTGTCGTCAAACTTATTAGGCCGCTATCACACGGACTACACCACAACAACCGCACGCAGTCTCTATATTCAACTGCATGCAGTTGTACGTTCGACTTCGCGCAGTCATGATACCAACTGCACGCGGTCGGCTGCAGTCGAGAGAAGTCAATATCAACTGTATGCAGTCGAGCCTTCAACTTCACGCGGTCGGCTTGCAGTCGAGAGAAGTCAATATCAACTGCATGCAGTCGTGCCTTCAACTTCACGCGGTTGGCTGCAGTTGTAGCCGATCGCGTGAAGTTATAGCCGACAGCGTGAAGTTGAAGGTACGACTGCAGCCGACCGCGTGCAGTTGGTATCATGACTGCACGAAGTCGAACGTACAACTGCATGCAGTTGAATATAGAGACTGCGTGCGGTTGTTGTAGTGCAGTCCGTGTGATAGCGGCCTTAGTTGTGCTTGCGACCTTTACATACCTACATCAACGAAGCAGTGGCAGTGGTTTAATATAAATAATATAATATAATATAAATAAGTGATTATATGAAGTTTATAACAATAATAAACGGGATTCGAAGCTTTCTTTAGCCAGCAATGTATTCCTCCCCAACCAATACGGCCAGCGATCGATTTCCTCAACAAATTGCGTTCGTAACAGACGCACTAATTGTCTAACAAAATAATGCATCAAGTTTATCTGTGCTCGATACAGCGGCGCCGGCACAATATAATTAGACGATTGTATCCATTGTCTATGGTCTCCGTGATATATTGGCGCGGAACTCTATGGTTTACGCGTTTGTTGATATTTCAAAACTTATTGGTTTGTGCCTTATTGGTGTAGTGGTCGCAATTGCTATTTTGGAAGAAGCATGGGGTCGGAGTTAGACCCTGTGTAACTGTGTGAGTATGGACAAAACCAGTGTACAATCTCCAATCACTTTCTGCGTGGGTAGGTATATATCAATGGTTGCCTGTTTCATCACCTCTTAAAATAGACTTTTTAAAGTCAAAGTCAAATTATTTATTTAAATTACGTAGACCACTAAAAGGCACTATTGAAAATCATAAAAAAAACATTTATTTCCTCCCAAAAAGTCCATTTTAAAACAAAAACAATTTCTATTCACCAGACCTAGTAAAAAATGGAATAGACAGAATTTGTTTGAAATTATTTGCCGAAAAATATTCGAAGGTATTTTTAGATGCCGGGCCAGGGGTCCTACCATGAACTCTTATCGCGATCCAAAAACTGAACTGTTCTTCAAATACGTCAATATAATGACATAAATTGATGCGTTATATTGACGTATTTGAAGAACAGTTCAGTTTTTGGATCGCGATAAGAGTTCATGGTAGGACTACAGTAATCTAAAAAAGATAACGGGACAATTATTAACTAAGGAAGAATGGGCGTGAATAATGTGGGCCAATTTGTTTGCAGAGTTCTTGGAGAAATACCTATTGGCTACTGTACAAATTGCTACATAGAAATTCATTAAAAGAAAGCTTATCGATGACTTTCTATTAACAATAAATAATTCAGTTTCGAACTATCAGCGTTGATATCTTGTTCCTCAACAAAACCTGAAGGAATAAACTAGTTTTATCAGTAATTGCAGGTGACACTACACACAATTATGGGATTGAACCAATTTCAATACAGGTACCCTGGTGGGTGTCTCGCGGAGAGTTATGATGGACAACCTGACAGTCTGTAGTTGTACTACGGAATTTATACCCCTGATACCTATTAACCGTGTAGTAAATGTGAATTATCGACAAACTTAACTTTGCTGCCACGAGAATTGTTAACGCTATCAATTTCAATCTTATGAAGTTTGAATTAAGGATTGCTACGGTGTTCTCGGATGGTAGATTTATATTTGTAATTGTAACATCTATGCGGGGTGGTCAAGTCGATAAAACGATTTTATTGGCGGATAATATTAGGGAGGGGGCACGAATTCTCAGCAAGTGATTGTGATTAATCTATATTTATTATTGTGGTTTCTTTAACAGTGTAATTAATATTTATATTTATTACTACTCAATAGTTTCATTGCAATAGAAATGTGTGTTACATCATCTAACATATGTTATTGGTTCTCGTAAATCTACCATTTTCCATTGCGTTAGTAAGGCATCCCATAACTAAGTACATACCTACCTATAAGTTTTCTATGATATACTCAAGGGTGGGAAATCATCAAATGACTTCTTCCGCTCTGGGTGGAGCGGAAGCTAGTGTCAGACTCTTATAACTGACTAGAACCCATGTGTTCGTTATGTCCTTTGCGTTCCAGGGCCGTGGTGACTCTTTCGAACACGCGCATTTGGGTTGTGGGACTTGTGGGCATGGCCAAATGAAATGAAATGAAATGATGAAATGAAATGATTCCGCGCTTGTCACTTATAGCATTAACCTAAGTAATTCACGCGTCAATTGTAGTACCTCCTTCCGCCCTTTCGCGCGATAGTGGCGCATATTTCTTTTTGTATTTAAGTATTTGATTTTTATTTTTTAGATTTAAACAAACTTGTTTCTACTTTGCTTCTATGTGCGTCATTTTCGCGTGAATAAACAGTTTTTCTTTCTTTCTTTTTCTTTTCAGTAGGTACTCTCTAGGTACTATATCTAGCTAACAATACAGGTAGGCCTTACAACAGATCCATCTACCCTATTTGCCGTGAATTATGACATGTTAACAGGTATTGGTGCAAGCATGATGTCTCATATTTAACCGACCACACAAGTCGTAATAGCTATTATGATTCGAAACCATTCTAGTACTTCATGTTGTTATAAAAATTTAAATCCAATTAGAGCTGACAACCTATGTTGAATTGATAGTTCTACTTAATTTCAAAAAAGCCTTATAATGGCCTAATTGAAATAAATGATTTGACTTTGACTTTAATAATATTTCTTCTTGTGTTTCAAATATGAAGTTTTCCTTTAAAACCGACACTTGCTTCTGTGAATCTGCGTGCCATGACTTTCTGTAGATCTCAAGATGGATTTGCTTTTGTAGACTTCGCTATGTCTATAAAGTAAGGGTGATAGTGATACACAGTGTAGTCACGTAAATCAAACAAAACAAAGACTGTAACTAATAGAAGATTACAACCGCATTACAGTTTTGTAACACTCATAATTCGTATTTAACGGTGTATCAAAGCTGAAGCAGCCTGATTCCACAATACTAAAACTAACTAGACTAATAATAAATCTCAAGTTGAATAATAACAATCTAAATGCTTTCAAAACTAGTACATTATTCAGAATCCGTGCAGAATAATGGAGGTAGACGGTTATCTCGCCTATTGTTGCCATTAGCAGCCATCTTATAACAGCATTGTTTCCACCAATCCAAGGCGCACGAGCGCCGTAGATTGCCGGAGATGCACGAAGTTCAAATTTAAATGTGGAATTGTTCTTTTCGATTTCATTATGCGGGAGTTCAAATAGAGTGGAGATGACATTGGACTCTAGTAGGTATATACTTTTTTATAAATTTTAAAATATAATTTTATCTTCTACACATCTGTCCATCTCATTTTGGCATGTGTCATGCAAACCTAACCGGCGCGAATCGAATATATTCGCTTTTCCCCCGACCGATAAAGCCGATTGATTTTAATTTAAATAAATTGAAAAATTAACAGCAATTTTACAGAAATCTATTAAAATCATGCTATGTATATGAGATACTCTTATTTCGTATTACTTTACAATGTGATTCTACCAAGAATGTATTCGATAAATCAGTAAATAACCTACTCTCTAAAGTATTAGGTCGATGAAAGCGAAGCCCATAATAAATAATATGATTTATAGTCAATAAAGGGCAAAATATTAATTTTATAAAATTGTTTCCTGATCACTTCTAGGTGGACTAAGACTTATAAATTATGTGTACATGCAGTTATAACTTCACTACACGGATATACAATTAATTAGTTTGAATTACCTATATACTGTAAGTTTTTTTTTTGTTACAACTTGGAAGAAAAAAATATTAAGAAGGTATAATATCCCTGAATATAATAAATAAATGTTACAGTGTCCTCTTAAAAGCTGTTTTTCAGTAATGTTTTTCCTTTTCAGTAAACATCAGAGGCGTCGGATTTCTAGACACAAAGCTGAAATGTCTCATGTGCCTTCAGCAAACAGTAATGCTGCTTGACTGCAGAAAATGGACGGTGGCTGAACTTTGATACTTTTGATACTCTTGTTTGGGATCAACCCTGAATTATGAAAATTATAAAGCTGTTAACGCAATGCACTACAACACGATCGATTTTCAACTGTACCCTCTAAAACATGCGTATGGTGAATTAAAAGATTCCTAAATAAAGAGTTCGAATTCGCACGTGTCGGATTGCGTACTACAGTACAATATTAAAATCGAGCAAGAAACCGCCAAAAAAAAAAATACGTTTCTTATAAATCTGGGTCAAGTGGTTAGCGCCGATCTTAAGGATGACGCTGACATCGATCGCGCAGGGCTTTGACGGTGAGAGCTAATATGTTGGTCAGAAGATTTGCGTCTTGTTCGGAGCAGGTCAAAGTAACACTGTTTAAGGCATATTGCCAAAACTTCTATGGCAGTGGGTTATGGACAACATATTCTCAAAAAACCATCAATACCTTACGCGTCCAATACAATAACGCCTTCAGAATGCTATTGCGGCTCCCACGTTTCTGCAGCGCTTCTGCCATGTTTATGGAGGCTCGTACAGATGGGTTCGCAGTTATTTTGCGTAAAAAAGTAGCCTCCTTACTAAGCAGAGTCCGTGCTAGTAGCAATTCTGGCGGTCATTGCTGACAAATTTGATTGCCCTATCCTGAAGCATCATATCAGGGTGCTCCATATTTCAATTATTATAATATATCTTTATGTTAAGTTTACTAACCACTAGATAATAAGTTTTTACTAACCATAGGACCATTGTAAGTCTGTTGTCTTTTGAATTAAATAAATTATTATTATTATTATAAGGGGAACCTCCTTTAGGATCATTTTTCCTATTTATTCTCATAGCGACTATAGTAATACATATAAATTTCAAGAGACTACCTATTACAGTTAAAAAATAGTAATCAAACCCTTGAGAAGGTACCACAATAATTATCGCCAATTCTCTTCTTTCGTAGTTCCGAACGTTTCGGCACAGCAAAGCGATTCGTGTTGTTCCAATACATTGTTTACTCGACATTGCGCCCTAACTCTTTGTGTAGCATTTATGGACAATAAATGGCGTGTATTGAACAGTGGGCCCAAATTAATTAGTATTATGTACCGATGTAATCAGTAACGATTGTTTCCAACGATTTGTTATTGTTTTAGACCTTTTAGAGTTTAAAGGTGGTCGGTGGGTTTGTGTCGCATTGTGGTCGGACCTGGCTTTGAATGTTAGCTGCTATTCTAGCTGCCTATTTTAGTTTGCAAGCTTGATACAGTTTTTCTAATGGTTCAAGATTTCGGTTTGAGAAACCTATGTCATTATAGCAATGCTGAAAATTTTATAATAAATAGAGTAACAAGCCCCCGACACTTTTCTCAGACTACTGCAACTCCTAAAAGCCAGAATCAACAGTAGCGTCCACCATAAAAGTAAAGCAATGAAGCTCGACGAGTCCCGGAGGAACGATTCAATAGTCTTCAAATTAATCAGAAAAGAACAATGAAAAAATAAGAAAAACCTAATTTTTTTAGATAAATACCGTAATATACAACGTTATTCTTTCTGTTTGCAATCTCGTCAGATTGGTCCCAAAATATTAAGCGACTAGCTGACCCGCCACGACTTCGTTCGCGTGGTATCCTACCCCTATCCTACCGATACCCCTACCTCTACCCTACCCCTACCCTACCCCTACCCTTGAGACCGACATTTCCGACTTTATTTCATAGGAACCTTCTCCTGACAATAACAAACACAACAAAAAAAAAAAAAGTGAAATCGGTCCAGCCGTTTTACGCGTGATGCCGTGACCAAGGGAAACAGGGATTCATTTTTATATAATAGATAAGAAAGTATAGGGACCTACCTTTTCACTTTTTTTGACACTTGACAGCACCTGTCAGTATGACATTCGATCATTCATAGATATCAGACCATCCAACTGACCTGCTGTATTTTAAATATACTTACGTATTTCAGCCACTGTTATCAGGTAGTGAATCTACGCAGTAGTATCGGGGGCCGTCCGCGGCGTGTCGTGTACAAATGGTGCGCACGCGCGTAAACACCCGATATATTTTATGTTCGTGCTCCATGTGAGCCACTGTGCGAGTAAACAGATGAGGCGGGTGATCCCTAAATCCTAACTTTACTGAGATCTTTGGCTCTACTTATGTAGTTGTATGTTTGTATGCAAGAAACGATAAATATACTTCAGCCGGTCTGGAAACCCTAATTTTTTTAGAATAAATTTTTGTACTCATTTATAGCCTCGTCTCTTGTAGCTCCCATGGGTAACGTACCTTTTGTCGTATTTAATACTATAGCTGTCCGCCGCGGTTACACCCGCGTCTTTGGTTACTGCTCCGCTCCCGTAGGTCGTAGCGTGATGGTATATAGCCTATAGCCTTCCTCGATAACTAATCTATCTAACACTGAAAGAATTTTTCAAATCGGACCAGTAGTTCCAGAGATTAGCGCGTTCAAACAAACAAACAAACAAACAAACAAACAAACAAACAAACTCTGCAGCTTTATACTTAATATTAGTATAGATTATCTAAAGTATATTCAGAATCGGACCAGTAGTTTTGGAGATTAGAGTGTTTAAACAAAAAGAAATAATAACAAATTCTTCAACTACAGTACAGATTGATTTATGGTCTAAGTTCTAAAGCCTACTAAGGTATCAGAAATCAAATATGCATCAACGCGTGATTCAAATAGGTATGCATCAACGCGTGATTTTTGTAAGACACATTTTAATCCTTAAAATGTGTCTTACAAAAATCACGCGTTGATTATAGAACTCGGCGTCACAACGCTACATCTCACCTCCTACACCACACAGCTGATCAAACCCAAAGTATAATACCCAACATAATCCGGGAGTTCTGACGCAACAGACTCTCCAACTCTTAATGCCTTCAATAACTTTGCTTTTCCTTTTAATATTAGGAGCTCATTTCTAAGTACACTGATTGCGATACTCGGCTAAAGTTTAACTTCGTGATCGCTACCTGCGGTGTTTTATTTATGTTTTATCTTGAATGCAATAAAGCGGTAGTTGGGTTTAGTTGAAATATGTATCACTGGTGAAGTGGCAGAATAGAATAGATTTTATTTATTATCTCACTAAATATCACTTTATACAAATTACAGCACATTTAGATGGTTATCATGATGCTGTGAAAAATAACTTTTTTTCTTTCCACTTTTTTCCATATAATTATAATCTAAATAATATAATAAAATTAATTAATTAATCTAATATAATTATAATTCTTTATAGGAGCTCGTGGCTAAGTAATAACAGCCGCACGGGTCGATCCGTCAGGTTAAGCTTCGCTTGCCGGGGTTGGTCCGTGGATGGGTGACCATCTTTACACACCGAGACTCCTCCGTGCCTCGGAAAGCACGTTAAGCCGTTGGTCCCGGCTGTCATATGTGGATCTTTGACAGTCGTTACGGGTCGTCAGAAGCCCGAAAATCTGACAACCAGTCTTACCTAGGGGTATCATATTACCCAGTTACTGGGTTGTGGAGGTCAGATAGGCAGTCGCTTCATGTAAAATACTGGTATTCAGCTGCATCCGGTTAGATTGGAAGCCGACCCTAACATAGTTGGGAAAAGGCTAGGCAGATGATGAATTATAATCCTACCACCTCCACTATTAAAAACGCGAAAGTTTGTGTGGATGGATGGATGTATGTTTCTTATTCTTTACGCTTAAACGGTTGAACGGAATTAACTAAAATTTCATACACATAAACACAGGTTAAGAACCACTGATCTAGCTTAATACAGTTTTTGTATTCCCGTGGGATGGTAATTTAGGACTTTTGGTTTAATTCTGAATTCTGCCCCTGTAGGTAACACATGATGTACGGCGTGACAGTTTGCCACTGCAACTCACTAAAAACCTTATTATCGCCTTGTTTAAACCCCGTATCAACAAAACTCCTCAAAAATCCATATTAACCGTTTGTCCTGTTAAAGTAATCCTCTAGTAACCTACATGACTGAAATAGGACATTAACTGTGTATGTCCTCGCTGTACAACATGAAGTTTATCAGCTCACTGTCCATCTCTCCCATTTGCGTCCATTCCTGATCAGGAGATCATAATGATTCTTATCCGGCTGATCAGATTGTAAACAGCAATGTTTGTGTCGGTTACAGATGGTAGTTAAGATGTATGGCGAAGCTCTAAGGGACTGACCTTTGTTTCTCTTATTGTTTGACTAGTGAGCTTGTGGGTACCGGTGCCGTGCCGGAGTGTGTGAAGTTTGTTTTTTTTTTTTAAGTGTGCTATTTGTAATCAGTAAGTGTAATTTCTGCATAGTCAACTGTTGTAAGGCATTATAATTTGCCATCCCATCTTTAATAAGACAACTGTCCCAATAGTTTGCTCCATATAAAATAAGTCTAGACATATTTTGGTCAATAAGTAAGTAATTAAGCAGATAGAGAGCTTAGGGCGCTATGGCGTTTATTTGACGAGCTTCACGTAAAATTACGAAAAAATGGTGATGATATTCAAATATTGTGCGAGATATTAAATTACCAATGTATCATTTTGAAATTTATTATTTGATGGGAAACTGACTAACTATAAGCCTAAAATGCGTTTATTCTATCTACAAATCGTATCGAGTTTTTAATTATTTTTTCACCAAAAGTAGCCTTGTTAACTTTAACTAGTCATGTTAAGACTACTTTTATATGGATCACACTGTCAGGCCAGTCCAAAGTCAAAGTTTTTAAACATTCAGTAAGTCAAGGGATGACTAGATAGTTAACACTTATTTCGTTATCATAGAACTGTCATTCCGAAGAATTCAACTTACAATAGTAAAAAAGTATAAAATCCAAATCTCTCAATCCTATTTCGTTATCGGGAATCCTCGGCCACTATCGGCAATCTTCGGGTCAGCTGGCAGGTTGAACCGAGACAACATCGGTACATTTAAATATCCCAGGCACAGTCCCAGGGGCTGAATGTAAACAACTGATATCTGATTAAAGGCTCGTGGCCAGATATCGGTAACGTTGTCTTACTACTGATAGGTACTAGATATTAAAATGAACCTGTTATTTTTAAAGTGAAACTTTTTGGTGGAAGGCTTTTTTATTACAGGCTGTAAAAAGACACGTCATATAGCCGTTTACTGTGCTTACTGTCCATCAAACTAATAAACGCTGAGCAAAAATAATTTCTGGAAAACGATTTTTATTTTTGGTGCTTAAAATCCCAGTTTACGATAGCGCGTTGAAAGAAAGAAAGAAAGAAAAGAAAGAAAAACTTTTTATTCACGTGAAAGTGACGCACAGTACAGAATAATTTTTCAACAGCCCTAAACAAGACAAGTTGGTACTTAATCTAAAAAGCTAAATACATAATAAACAATTAAATGTCCTGAACGAAAATTTGCGCCACTACCGCGTGGAACAATTCATCACAATTTAAAAGTCAATGAAGCATTGTGATTATAATTTTCCAAAATTCAATTAAAGTTCACATAATAATTATTGATTCAAACATATACACGTATAACAAAACTACAAGTGTTTATTAACAAGTCCATAGGGGAAGGGGGGGCATAATGGGGACTTTAAGGATAACAAACAATAAAAGCATAAACAAAATATATTTTTTAATGAAAACGAATCATAGCACTTTGGTCACTTATTAATCTAACATTTGGCATTGAATTTTGTGAAATAAGTAATCAAATAATGTCTTTAATTAAAATTTTCGAAACCCGTATGAAAACCCCATTGTGCCCCAGGGTAGGGGCAGTACGGGGTACCCAATTCGGAGCAGTACGGGGTATATGTTTATTATGCGTCACAGTATAAACAGATATGAATTTCTTCAGCGTTGTCGTCGTCAACACCAGCGCACGCTGTAAAACCAACGACCAACGACCTATACCTAAAAAAAACACTTACCTTTTTACACGCGTTTGCGTAATCACGAAAAATTACAAGAAATGAGGTCGAAAAATGTTTTCTGTCGTAAAAAAAAGGCGCGCAGTCCGGTCGGCGATCGCTGTCAGATTGAAGAGTGACACAAAATGACCGCCTGTTAGCGACAACAAAACACGCCTAATGCGCGTAGTTACTTGTATGTGTTGGTGGCCCCGTCTTGCCCCGCGACCCCGTTATGCCCCCCTCTCCCTTAATACTTCCATGACCAGCATCTATCAGACTAAACCAAAAAGCCTAAATGAGATACAGGCAAAACCGCAGTGCACAGTTAGTCAGTAAGCAATAATACAAGAGATTTTAGTACGTATGGTGTTACATTTACGAGTTCATATCATCAATTGCGCCATTAAGAACAAGATCGCAACACGCGGTTTATAGACTCTTAAAATTTTATATTTACTTAACGTTTGCAGGGTTTGAATTAAATGCTATAATATTGGAGATGTTGAACTTAATAACATGCTTATTGCAGCGATTAATAAAGATTTACCTACCGTATGAATATTATATTTTGATGCGGGCAGCGCAGGACCATTGTGTCTATCTTTAGGGAAAGCCTATGTTATACTTATAAGTAATGGACGTCGTTTGGCTGCTATAATGATGATGCGCCTGATACGCGCACAGTGTTCAGTGTGTGTTCAGTGTTTTGACATCCATATAAATACTAGAAATTCAACCCGCCGCGCGCCGCAGTCTCGACCCGCGTGCGTCCCGAACCGCGCCCGTCCCGCGTTATGTGTGAACACAATAGCCCCTTGTACTGCCGTCCCAACCCGCGCTCGATACGCGCCCGTCCCGCTCCTGCTGTCTGTGTGTGTTAGGCTTTATGATTGTACGGAAAATCAGCTCCGTAAAATAACAGCCTTAAGATACATTTTAGCCCTTCCGCACAACGAGGAGGTTACGCACAATCGGCATTGTTCTGATTTCTTCAGTAACCAGTGTTGTTATAAACGTTGGAGCTTCCAGCGGCTGTATGCTGGAACCAATCTGTAACAACTGCTCAACGTCATATTGTTGGAAAACATACGTTTTATTATAGTGAACGGGGCCGCTGCGTGTATACGACATTGTTCTTTTGTCGGGTGGCCAAAAACTGGCGACCTACCTGATGTGAAAAATTTGTGACCGCTATAATGGACACCATCGTTAATGCTAGAGGCATTGGTGATTGCCGCTATCTCAGAGACTAAGCTAAAAAATTCTAGTAATTATACGGCATCCTTAACCTAAAAACTGGAACACAGCAGCGTTGTTTGGCAGCAGAAATAGATATAGTGGAAATAGTGGACGAACTTCTAAACAGGAATGTCTACTACTCAGGACATGGTCAAACATATCATACAATCATCCATACGTAAGTTAAAAATAAAACCGGGTTCATAAACTTTGAAGGTAAATCAAACCTACTGATGCCGCAACAAACATGGCCAACTACTGGGGAAAAGTACAGAAAATTAAAAATTAAAGGGATTTGCGTAAACTAACAAATCGAAAAGAAAAATGTAATTGAAATAAAACGCACACGTTCATAATTCACACACGTATATTTTCCTTCTTAATGTCTTATTTACGAATAATACGCAGTGTATGTTTCAATAAGCGCGCATGCGTTGCCGATGTGGTAATTATGGTGGTGTCTCACCATGGGGTTACTTAGTCAGGGCTAAGTACTGGTAACGGATAGCCCTGTAGGTATAAAGGGGTCTATGGGAATCATTAAATACTGAATCTAAAAGCCTTACTTATAAGAAATTTAACCACAATTTCAAACAAACCGGTTGAATCTTCGTTTCCAAAACAAAGGTTTGATTAAAAATGTTTAATTAATTAATTCAACTTGAACACTGTAAACGGCCCTTGGGCAAATACATTAGTTAAAGACTTCGAATTACGCGACATTCACATGCTCATCTCACAATACTACAAACATACTGAAAGATGTTCTTCCATTCGTCAGAAGCTTGCTGCAACAAATTATCTTCAGCAAGTAAATTGATGAGGGCGGGGTTGCTTACTGCATCGGAACAACATACTAGCCCGCCACACTATTCAAAACCGCTGCTAAAAGTCAGAATCAACAGTGACAACTACCACAAAAGTGTCGAAGCAATAACGCTTGAAGAGTCTCAAAGAAACGATTCAACTGTTTTGAATCCCGCAACGAAATTAATCAGCAAAGAAGAAAAAAAAATCAACAAAAAAAAAAACATCAGAAAAAAAAGAAAAAAAACAACAGAAAAAATATACAACATACTAGCCTACTGGGCATTGACAAACAGAAAAAAAAATCCCGTAACATTGAATTACATTGTTACATTATCATTTCTAGATACAACATGCCCGATCTACCCTAGTATATTTTACTTTTGACGATACAGCACTAAACAGAAATAACTAAATATGTAGATACAAAACTGTACAGAAAAGGCTTTTTCAATAAACTTCCTCTTACTTGATATTCAATAGTACATTTTTGTACCTAAATAATAGAGATAGCCGAGTCTTCGCCAGACCTAAACCACAGCATCCCATTACCGGCAATTCTTATCAAACGCAATCCAAATGCGGGTGGCATATAATACCAACACACTTTATGTCAACATGAAAACTATTAAACAGTCTTGTCGCTAAAGATATAAGGATGAGAGTCCGCTACATTTATGGTAATCCAATTGTAAATCCAACTTTGTACACCGAATAGATATTGGCCCACAATGACTATTCGACATGTCAAACAATTGAAGAATTCCTCAAGCAATAAAGTCTATATTCGTTTGAAGATTAAGTACCGCATTGTGGTGTTTCGAAGGCGGATGGTGGAGTGTGCAAGTGATATTGATCCTTAAAGTAACGAGCTTTCAGAATGTGTCTTACTAACGAACGTGATAGGTCTGTAATGGACTGGCTTCACGCCACCGATGACATCGCGGCACAAAAATCTGTAGAATAGTGAAGCTGCAATTATTTGCGATAAAGTACCGTACTGTGCACAGATGAGATCAGACTGTACAGTGGAATGTAGTGGTTTATTTAAACCGGAATCTATTTACTGGGTTTATTAAGTAGACAATTAGGAGCTGCAGTGGTTTAGGCTATTGATATAGTGATGTGATATTGCCATGATCACCGCTCTAAGCAAACAGAACAGTGATGGCAAGGGCCTGTGAACAGAGAACTGGAGGGTGATGCAGCCTATTCAGTTGTTTGAGTATGTGAGTTTATGTTTCGTAACGCCACGATACAGCTGAAATTCCTAGTGTAGTTAGTGTAGTGTAGCTAGTGTAGTGTCTATGTTTAAAAAAAAATATATAAAAAAAACTAAAAGTAGTAAAAACTAGTCACAAGCGGCTCCACACCTTTTTGTTGCAATTCAGTAAAAAAGTTAAAAGTTGTGGCTAAAATCCTGTCTGTCGTTGTGCAGCTAATCTCGCATACAAATTGTTGTTTACATCGTATCTCATTTGTTTATCAAACAAACGAGACCTACACTCAAATAAAAGGTAGTTGTGGTCATTCTAGGAGGTGGAAACGTCTCGGTTCTTGTGTGGCTGGAAGCTTTATTTTGTGCAAAAGTTTACGTAAAAATGAACCACCTTCTTCGAATTGTCATCCCACAGGAGGTTGGGAGGTTGTCAGGTGCTTAGCCAGACTCCCCTGTGGTGCCTTAAAAATCAAGGTCCCCACACAGGGCATATAAACTAAGCAACTAGACGCTAAGGGCACCCCCTATGGGGTAAGGACCTCGGCGCAGGGCGACACTGGGGGAAGACAGCAAGGGGTCATACTAGATTAGATCTTTAACCTCTCAAAGTATCATTTTGTCATTTATATTTGCTAAGAAGTCTTAGAACATAAGTAACACGTCTATGTGACGTCACTACACTAATCGATTACAAAGTCAGCCCATCAAGTTTTGACTCCGACATGAGCCCTTATTCATACCACGAACCGGACCCATTCGCAGATGTAATCTCTCCGAAGGGGTCCACCTCGTACCACTGTCCCTTCCAAATCAAGTCCAATAATATGATCTTGGATTGCCAATCGGCTCCTGTGACCTTATAAAATGCGGAGTCACACCATATCCAGTTCCCACAGTGTCCATAAGTTCAATTTTACTAATTAGAAACGAAAATAAAATCGCTATCTCATCTCAGTGCCAATCAATGTAAAAACAAATTGGTAAATTTTGACAGATTGTGACTAAGATTAGTTTGCGATCGTTCCTAAAAAGTTGGCAGAATTGATGTAATTAATTTCACTCACATAACTTACCTAATTTAGGATTATTTCAGGTGTGTCCAATTCATTTTCCCCTGAGATTCATCCCACGATACTGTAGATTAGATAAAGTTTTATATTATTCTGAAGTTGTAATCATTTAGGATTACAACTTCAGAATAATATAAAACTTTCTCACACGAACTTTTTTATACATACATAACGTTGGTAGATGGTACTTTTATGTATGTCTTTATACACTTTGATACTAACAATGTCATTTATGTAGGATCAGGAGTGAAAGATAATAATTTTGTTTAAGATAATTATAACAATCTGCGTCAATTACATCTCAAATCTCGTGGGAAGATGTTGTTAGGACTTAAATGAATACTCAGTACATAACGTTGATGTGAACACTGTCCTCTAAGAAAAAATCACAAAACTGAAGTTGAGGATGAAATGTGGTTACAAATGCAAGTATTTCTTTCTATTGAGCTGCATCCATACGGGATTTATCCTAGTTTGGAGGCTTTTGGTGCTCGTCCGAAAGGGGTTTTTAAGAGTGTTAGGTGTATCCAACTACTTAATTGAAAGATAAGCAAAAACTAAAAGACTAAAAAAATTTAAATGTAAACTATGTTTTAATTTATAGGTATATTGTAAAATTATTCTTTTCAGGGGCGCGGGCGTGTTAGCAATTTAGGTGACAGCAGCCCTATATTGGGCGGCCCTTTTTAGTTTAACTAGCGAGTAAAATACTTCGGAATATTATCGCTTGAGGTCCAGTTACTTCTTGAGTGGTCTTATCAAATAGCTAATGTTTCCTAATTGTCTTCCTAACAGTCGTAATTACTTAAAGATATTGACCGAATAACAGCATAAGTGGCTATGCGACTTTTCAACCCCATAAACAATTACAACCTGTTCAAAGCCCAGTATGCAACCATAAACTCGTTATCGCGACAAGTGGGGACATGTCCATGTAATTGATGACGTCATAAAGATCTAAATTAAACAAAGTGCAGAATTGTGCACTTAGTAGGCAATTTATTGTCTTAGGTTATTGTAATTGCATAGTGATTGTGTAGCGTAGGTACACATTTTGGTAATAAAATTTGAGTATTATTATCTTGATCAGCATGTCCAGGGTTTGGTTACTCCTCCATGAGTCACTCCACCTTATATGTATAAGTACCTGTCGGGGCAAGTACCGTACAGCTGGGCAGACCAAGGAAGCAGATTCAGTTATGTTTAAAAGCATAAAAGAAGGCTGACTCTTCATATTCATACTTATATTACTTTTAAGGTTGTGATTTAACTGCTGAAGACCTTTAGTGGGTGAGAACAAGTTCTTAATTTGAATTCGCCTTAGTGATAAGAGTGTTTATGCCATACGGCATTTCATGCAAACTTTCAAGTCCCTATTTTTCGAAATGACTGAACCGATTTTAATGAAACTTCCCACACATAAGCAGGATAGGTTAGATGAGAATATTTTCAAAAAATTGTGATACGCAGCTATATTAGACCGATTTTAAGTTTTCCGTAGAAACAGAGATTTCCAATTATCTTGTTTTAAATAAGACATTTCGAAAATGTTCTCAACTTACTTTTTAGACCTATGTACCCTGCTTATGTGTAAAAAGTTTCATTAAAATCGATTCATTAATTTCGAAAACTAAGGACTTTAAAGTTTGCATGAAATGTTGAAAAAAATTTGTAAACATTTTTTATGATCTGCCCATACGCATCAGAATTTGTAGCAGGTTTGTCTATAAAGATACCTTTAGCATAAATATAACTTACAGTACTTACAACGAATTCCCTATCCCTTTAGGCAAAAAGCATCAAATCAAACGATTCCTTCAAAAATATGCGATTCGTATTTACCAAGGTGCCCAATTAAGAATAACCCGGCCGAATATAAACAGTCGGCATCACATTCGCTAGTTTACGAGTGTTGTAAGCAATTTATTGTGAACACGACGCCGTTTATTCTCGGTCGGTTAATCATCGGGAGGCTATGAATTAGAATCAACCTGTTGTTGATCTGCATCTATCATAATTATTCGTTTTGCTTGTAAATCTTTGTGGAGATTTGTGCGAGGTTTTTTAATGGAAGTAATTGATGCAATACAGTCATGATGAACACTTGGTTAGTTATTCGGTTTTTCTTTTGATTTGAGGTTAAGCTGCGCTTGTCATGGTCAGTTTTAATGATGGGTGGCCTCTTGGCGATAATGTATAATTATGTATTTTTTTTTAAGTAAAATTGTTAGTTGGTAATCTTTGGAAGTACTGACCGTACTGACCGGATTACAATAATTCTGTCACTGACAGAAAGCTTAGCTATTGCCGAGTGTCATAGATGACTTCCATGTGGACAAATTCGTGAGTATAAAGCTAGTCTGTAATAAAATGTATAATGATTTACTAATGTGCCTAAGTATGCAGTGGTAAGCTTACTGTTAATCTAGCTCTTTAAAATTATGTTTGCCTTGACAGTATCTTCTATAAAAATAATACTTAGTTTGATTAATATACCAGTTTCATTTTGTTGGTAATGGGTCCTTTGCACCTGCTTTGCGATTGTAATGATCATATTAAAAATGCACACATCTAACACTGTCAAAACAAATTAAAACGTATGCGTCTTAATTATAGAGGTGAGCAGGAGTGGAGCATAATGAACAAACATTACGTACTTAGTTGATAGGCTAGTATTTTTATTTATTTATCGTCTTACATCAATAATGTAAAAAGGCCGAACATAAATGTCAAATAAATGTAAAATGTCAAAAGAAAAGGTCATAAACAAAAATTCGAATACAACAAACAATTAAAAATTTCAAAATAAAAACAAAAGGGGTCGAAAATGGCCTGAACTGCTTCGAGAAAAGTATGGTACGGCCGTGCCGCTTTTATTTGCTCGACTTGGCGGGGGCACTGCCGTGCCCCCCGATTTCAAACTGTCTGATCATGTGGTCTGACAGTTAATAGCAGTTATATACATACTGCATAAAAACAAATTATTTGAAAAGAGAACAATTTTAAGATAAGATTCCGCACGACACAACTTTGTGGCGGGGGTGTATTTTAATTTACAACGCACTCGTTGTCGCTCGTTTGAAATGCGACTCAATCCCATACTAGGTTAGTTTAGGGTCACCAAAATAAAAATCTATTGTGATTACAAAACATTTGCAGTACAAAAAGGTAAAGGACAATTTTAGATGACTGTGAACACGATGGAATACCTGCTATAAGGTTCAAAGTATAAAAATCTAAGGATGAATAGTTAATCAATAGATAAGAAATGTCCTTACTCGTTTACCACAGATGTTTACAAGTAACGTATGGCAATATGCTATGTTTTTTGTGCCCTCATCAAAATATTAATTCATTTTATCAACACTTCTGTTTCTATTTAAATACTCCCCATCAATTGACACATGTAGCTCAGGCCACGTCTGTTTGCGGATGTTTATTCAAACTGACAGCTTGAAATAAAAGTGTCATGCTACTCTGACCTTTCTACGGCACGCTTGGCAGCCCTAGCTGTGTGACACTTCACACCTCGCAACAACGTCACATCGTCCACTCTCTGTCAATTAGCTACCTTTGGACTATGAATACTCAATTACATAGCCGTAAAAGGGTGAAACAGTGAAATCTTCAATTATATTCACAATAGACTGGTGTTCGATTGTGGAGTGTCGCTGGAATAATGGAGTAGCTTTGCATATAACATTTATTATGGAGATATAAGAATTTGTGCCGTGAATATTTAAATATTACAATGTTGTTTGCAGGTTGGGGTTAAAAATTTATCTCGTAGAGCTATACTTCGCTTGTGGCTATACATACCACCGGTATGTAATTGTAAAATTATCGTTTCTGCACTACTAGCTGTTCCCTGCGAATTTGAATGTAATTGAATTTTGATGTAAGTATGATATTTTTGATTTTTGACATTTTGATCTTTGACATTTTTTTTTTCTTTGACATTTAGATTACTGACATTTTGATTTTGGAATTGTAATAATAATGATAATTGTAATAGTAATGACATGTTAATTGATGTAATGATAATGCAGGTATGACATATTATGTTTAGTAATGACATGATATATAATCTCATAAGATTATATATCATGTCATTACTAAACATAATAAAAAATAAAATTCTTAAATCATCAGCTATTAAAAATATATACTTATACTAAGGAAAATATAGGTCAGTATCATAATACTGACCTATATTTTCCTTTTAATACAAACATATATTTTTAATAGCTGATGATTTAAGAATTTTATAATAGTAATTCGAATTGTAATAATAATGATATAAATAATTTCAAATGTTTGCATGCCGATTGGTAAAATGTGGCTGGGCTAAATTTAATCTTAAGATCTATTATGTATTACCCATATTTGCAAAATAAAATTTCTATTCTATTGTATTCGAATGCATGGTTTTTAACATGCGTGTCAAGGTTATGTCTTTTGTTACTGCTCCGCTCTCGTAGCCACTTGTAGGTCGTAGCGTTATCCCTTTATACCTAAAACCTATACTGTTTCTCATGAATCTGGCTATAGATAGACTCATTTAATATGAAGAAAGGATACAAACAAACTACATAAAACTCTCTTTATACCTACAGATATTTATTTTAAATAATTGGCAAGATGTAGCGCAAAATCGCGATAGATGGAAGGAATGGAAGGAGGCCTTTGCCCAGCAGTGGGACAGTACAGGCTAGTTATAATAATAATATAATAAATGGCTTTGTTTTAACTAAAAGAGAAATACTAGCCGAATAAAAGTCGAATATTTTACACAACACTCGTCTACTTATACGATTATTTGTCGACAAAAATTACCCGTGCGCCAACTATCGTCGGTTGTATGTCACGCCACGATATCAAATGTCAAACGTCACATTTCAAGGATATGATCCTATGGCGCGGTGTGTGATGTCTGTGACAAGAAGATGAGATCTCAAATTAAATAAAAAGGTTTTAGGATATATTTTTATCGGCGCAATTAATTAACAATAATTAAAGGAATGATAGCATTGTGACAAGCTAGTGTATAATTGTCACAAGTCATGTCTGTAGACAGTCGTCTGATGAGAAGGTCTATACGGCCTAGTTTCATTTTTAAAAATCTAGCTTATGATAAGGTTGATAAGGATCAATTTTCCTTTAAAAGTCTTAAATTTTAACGCAATTAAAATTTGATACATACGTCAAATACAATTTTATCAGCAGGTATTCTATTTTCAAATTTTATTTTTTTTAAGTTTTACAACGGCCTGTATTAATATTGCCTGTATTTGAATGTTCCAGTTATTTCTTTGTTAATACTCCGATTCGATTATAACCTTTGTACATAGAAATATTCCTAGTATTTAACTTATCTAATCCGAATCTAGCGAAGCGCGGGCGCAGCTTTAATAGTATTGTTTAATTGTATTCGCAGGGCTGTAAAGAATACTTATCGCGATCGAGTGAACTTTATATGATATCTACTAATGCGGAATCGTGTGAGAGTGTGTTTATATACGAATTAAATGTTAATGATGCAGATTCTGTGGGCGTTGTACGAGATTATAACTGTTTAGGACATAACAGGCAATTATCATTTTATTTGACTATAGATTTACTTTTAAATTGCAGAGCCGCAATTTTTTTTTAAATTAAGTACGTCTGTCTATGAAATGATTAAAGAATTAGGTATTATTACATTTTATTATACTTAATTATTTTAATTGTCAAACATGTTTTTGTTCTTTATTAAATATAACCCAATAACCTTAGCCAATAACAGGCGTCTCCAGGAGAAACTAGCAATAGTATGTACCTAACATTGATACAGACCCAACAATGGTTATTGTGGAAGGATTGATGTCTGTATGTCTTTACTTCTAAGTTATTACTAGTCCGACTTATTCATGCTTAGGACCTTCTCCTCCTTCGAATAGGTTCAGTTTAAATTACTTCGCAGATCGTTAGATTCAATTAATTCTGTTCGATTTTTAAATCTATATTAAAAAAAAATGAAACAGAATGGTATTAGGAATGAAACAAGTCCTTTGTTATATGGATATCGTGAATTTATGATCACGTTATTTGTAAAGGATAGGCAGAAAAAAACTTACGCATATAGAAGACGTCAAAACTTAGAGACTACGTACCTATTATACTCGTAGCAACAAATATTTATGAAAAGTTATTGACAATATAAAAAAAATCGCAATCATTTTTCATTTTCCAATTAAGGTCGGCTTCTATTTAAGTTAGAAGCCATTTACTTAATAGTAAAAGTAATACAACATTACTAACACGCATAAAATAAAAAATGGCGTTAAATTCGAACTAGGACACTGACGTTCATTACATTACCGCGAGACCTCTCGAGACCCCAATATTTCTATTCCCGCGATTTCATCTGTCAAAGTCGAGGCCAGGCAAAGGAAATTATAGCGAACAGCCTCTTCGCCTGACTTAATCTGTGGTCTGACAGTTTATAAGTACCGCTTAATTTGCTAAGACAAACCCTTAAAGGGGGCGTTGCGCTGATCATCCATCATTGTAAGGCGGGAGCGTTGGGCTCATAGAGTTTATGGGTTAAGAGAGATTTAGAAGCGATTTAAACCTTGCGGATGCTGTACATTCGTTTCTGTATGTCGCGGCTGGATATAAACCACACGGTTTTTCTTTTTGAAGAATGTTTCTACATTTCTTCTCGTATTGCAGCAGTAGGCCTGGTAGTACTGCCGTGCTGTGATTGGCTTGTACTGTCTTTTTGCATCCTTTAAATTTTATGTCATATCTTCTTTTGGTCCGCTGTTGCTGTTTGAACATACATCTACAGGACACTTCGAATTTTGGCTCTCGAAAAGGTAGGTATAAAAATTTATCCACTAGCTCTAACTTCAAGGAACGCTTTGAGCTTTTAATTTAGACCACGTAATTGGTATCGTCTTCTATCAATAACATATTGATAGTATAAAATGTAGTTCTGATAACGTCATTAAAGATGCTGCAGCTTTATTCAGTGATTATAAATCATGTTCCGATGAAGTATGTTATCGATAACGATTTCTATTTATTTGCGTGTTTGACTCAGGGACTTAGGTCAATAATGAATTTATCGTTGTTGCAATGTTTTCAGTCAAGGTTTAAGTTTTTGTTACATTACATCATTGCTAGACGTAGGAAATCTCTTCGAAAACAAAGCGTATCATATTTTTTTTATCGAAAAAGGTTTTACTAAAACATCAACGAAAATAATGGGTGGTTTTGATAGACAAATAAGTAGCAGCTGGCCATTTGCAAATAAAAAATAAACAAATTAAAAAAATTCTTTAAAGGCATCTTCGATTTCTTTTCGATCTCAAATGGCCGGAGTTGGTTTTATTTCAACAAGGTTTTATTTCAACAACGTTGAAAATAATGGCTGGTTTTGTAGGAAAAACAAATAATTGGCCATTTGCCAATAAAAAAATATATGTTAAAAAAAACTCTAAGGGCATCTAATTGTTTTTCGATCTCAACCGGCCAGAGTAGAAAATAGTTTACAATAAAAAGTTTTATTTTAAAAAAATAGTAGTCTCGCAGTTTTGACGTGATTTGATTCTTCGTTATGTATAAAATACTTTTAAATCATCAAAATTACGCCAATCTGTGAATAAATTTAATAACTTAACGTTTCGCGGTTAATCGAGGTTCATTGAACACGGAGACCGGCTTCTATTTACAAATAAATTAAAAAAAAACAGTTTACAAGATTAACATTAAGTTGATAAAAATATTTTTAAATTTAGGTTTTTGATTCTAGTTGACTCATATGATCCAAAACGCCACTAACACGCTTCTATTTACAACTAGGTAGGTACAACGTTTACGTTCAAAGCAAGCAGCATTGCGTTAACTTTCCTAAAGGGTATGATTTACTTCATCGCCGTTTGATATTTAATCAGGATTCCATCAAAATTGGCCAGCTGTTGATCACTTAAGGCTGGGCTGGGAGGCAACCAGTTATTTCCACAATTTTCACACCTACCGCAGTGGGTAATTTGAAGACATTACTTTGAAAAGATTGGGTGAGTTCGTGAATATAAATATGGGTTTTGTAGTTGCCTCATTGGCGTTTCAAGGTGTATTTAGATGTCCTATATTTTAAAGTAGAGAGCGATTAGCTAGGTAACAGATTGGATCTACAGTTAAGCTTAAATTACTGTTTATGTGTGCTTAAATTACTGTGATGTACAGTCAACAAAAGAGATGTATCCAGGGTCGTCAGATTTAGTTGAAGTTTTTTAATTTTCTGTACCAGCTACTATGTTTTGTCTCTGCATCACCCTAAGGCTTCGTTCACACGGAATTGTCCTGCACGTTTTTTTGTAATCGTCTTTTTAACGCATAGTCAACCGGGTGTTCATATGGTAAATTTTCATTCGTTTAAAAACGAATAGCCGCAGTTTCCACACAGTTGTCACAGGAAGTCTGGTAGAAAATGCCCAAGGCATTAAGTGCGCCTTTGTACCTACAGTGAATTTTTTTTACATGTGCAAAGAGTTAAAATAAATAAACAAGTTTTCTTAGATACCGATGGATGTCTTCGATTGAAACTTAATTATGAACTATTTAATTTTTTCATTTTTTATATTTGAAAACGTCCATCGGTTTCTAAGGCGCGTCGCTCACACGATTAATAGTCGAGGTGCAGTTGAGGCATAATAGGCACGCCGCAACAAGGTTTTCTTTACAAATGAATGGTAGTGCGCTCACATACAAGAGTTGCGGCGAGGGCGAGGTGAAGGCGGGGCAGAGGCGAGGTGCAGGCGGGACGGAGGCGAGGTGCAGGCGCAGGAGGGGCGCTCAAGTGTGCCCAAGCCACGATTCCACCGCCATTTTGTCATTTTGTCATTCAAAATGTGAAGGAAGCATAGCCGCCTGCGCCTCGACTCTACGCAGAGACCTATCCTCGACCGTGCTGCGACGCCGCACCGCCGCTGACACGACGTCGCCTCGACTTACCAGTGAGCGACGCGCCTAAGAAAACTTCAACTATATCTGATGACCCTGGATACCTATCTCTTTTGTTAACTATACATGACCTAGTATGAACAGTGATTGGCTATATAACATCATGCTATTACCCTCGGGACTTCGGGAGCGGAGCAGTAACCAAAGATATAACTTAATTCAGGCGAAAAAAAATCCTTCAAAGTTTGGTATACAGGCTAAAATATTTATCCTTCCATTACACAGCTAATATGTATTAATTTTCAATGTGTGCATAGTTGAACCATAGCAGTTTCTTTAGCCAATTTTGGTTCCGAACAAAACGTGACGATTATATTCCATGGTATCCTCTATTAGTTTTATATTTCTTCTGAATGGTTTTAATTATGTCAGCCATTATTTCAGTTTTCATGTTTATCAAAACATTACATCTTAGTGTATTGCATATGTAAGCAACTTACAAGCCATTTACATGTAAAACAGACTATTAAGTAGGGTTGCTACTTCAAACTTTTTGGAAACAAAAAACCAAAACTTTAGTTATTTTAAATTTTGCTATGGTAATAATATTCCTTACGTATACCTATACATGTTAATGCTGATTAATAATATTTAAGGAGAAAATAGAAGGATACCTTGCCGGTATATTTAATAATATCGAATCGGGGGCATTTACGATGACTAGTTCAGGTGAGATGACAGCTCATCTCAAACTTACTTCACCTAAATTCACTAAATAAAATTTTTACAGAATAGCACCGCAGAATCCACCAATGGTCGCCTTAGTATTTTAGAAACTGTAAGCTTGGAAACTCAAGTCTTGATTTGCCCAGTATAATATGTGAATGCACCTCTCCTGAACATGTGGCCGAATGAGTAAAGACAATTTAAAAAAACAGTAAAATCTCATTTGTCCGATTGTCATAGTTTCTTTGATACCTGTCACACAAGACACAAAGACAGATTGGTAAGTAATTTAGATGTTCTAAATGGTAGCAGCCCTAGCGTCGTAGAACAGTCACGCCGCCGCCGCGCCGGTGGTCCGTGGCTCCACGAACACATTTACACGAGCGCCCCCTAACACGCGCCTCTTACTTATAACAATCGTAATCAAACTGCACCTTATCATATGCTAGAATCAGAAATCTGTACCTTAAGAGGTAGTAAGAGAGTGCCAAATTATTTGACAACCAGCGTTTATAATTTGTTCCACATCTTGGGTTGAATTTAAAGTCCATGCTAGATGCTCATGACCAGAGCTTATGATAGAGCTACCTGCCTTACGCCAGTATCAAACTCGGATCAACAATACTCTAATTAGAGAGTTTTGAGTGTTATTCTAATAGCCAGAAAGTTCAAGCTTTTACAAGCTTGAACTTTCTGGCTATTAGAATAACACTACCCGAAATTTTACAATTTCGGGTAGCACAAGCGCTGATTTTTGGCTACACGACGTGTAATACTTACCTATATAATGACGCATCAGTATTAAATGTGTTGTGTTCAGATAGCTCCTGCAGTGCCCGGCTTTTCTTCGATTCTACCTAGATTGGACAGATTAGACAAAATTCAAATCAAACCGCCATCTTGAATTCGATCAAGACGTCAAAACTCATCCACACGTTCTCTGGCAACGAAAGTGTGTACCTCATTGTTCATCCATATGTCATGATTAATATCTTGCATAAATTGATGATTAATAACTGACGTTGACTCCTGTCACCCAATATAAATGTTTAAATTACGGCTCCTTGCTTGTCACCTGTCATCTACCATTTTGTAAAGTTACTGTTGTAAAGACTATTTTTTTCTGTAGGTATCCTTGTGTTTGTGTCATAAAAAATATTTTTTTGTTTTGTTATAGCCATCGATCACTGTTTTTTATTAGTGATCGATGGTTATAGCTTAATTAGTAGTAAAAGAAAAAGATGTAATGTCACTGTGATATAAAGTTATGGGTAAGAAACTACTTTATGTACCTACTACCGTATTACCAACAAAATGTAATTAAAAGTATCATGAATGCTTAATAGCAAAATCTTTAAGGAAATACACACATCAAAAAAGTCTAGGGATCAACATCCCTAACATTTGTTAGGGATGTTGATCCCTAGACTTTTTTGATGTGTATACTCGTAACAGGCAAAAACGACTCAAATTAATTTCATGCGTGTTTAAACATTATTTCAAATATCAAAACAATGACTACGAACAAATATGAATGAACACGAAATGAATTAAAATACCGTTACGAACAATTATTTACAAAGAAATCGAAATGGCGTCCACCTGTCAAATTGACAGCGCGCCATTTCGTTACACTTGCGACGTGCGATTGAAATCTGGCGTGTGCTATATTTAAAAGAAAACACTAACAAAAAATTATGCAGAATTTAACAAACGGGTTCTGTTGATCATTTCTAGCTTCGCTTAATTGGCAAGTATAAAACATTATTGTTTATCCACTGCAGGGTAAAAGTCTCTTCTCATACAGAGGAGGCATAAGCATTGATCACAACGCTTGATCAAGATTCCAGACTTACTTATATTAATTTAAGTCCAAGTATCCTCACATGTTTTCCTTCACCGATGTCAGTGATGTCCATTATTTTGTCCAAGATAAACTTATAAAGTAAACCTATGAATCGAAAAAGTCAAATCGGTAGTCACCCTTATATTTTTTTAAATTTCCATATAGACCCTTATCTCGTGGGAGTCGAACTCAGCATAAACTCAGAGTTTTATTTAGTTAGACTGTAGCCAGAGTGACTAAAAGTTTTCTACTTTGAATTGAACCATGTGATTTAGTTAAATATAAAATACTTCATAATCTATTACTACATATGTATTAAAAGGAACCCCACAAATATGTACCTATAGTTTATTTAAGGCTATTGACATTACTCTAGAATGCATCAGCAAAAACCAAGCAATAGGTTTTTATAATGGCATTGTAATAATAGCAAAATGTGCGAGCGCTACAATGTTATACTTATCGATTGTTTGTTTTATCTTTTTATGAACATGGCCGATCTAATTGAATTGAAGACAGGAAGATCAGCCGGAGTATATTAGGCGCCGAAGTGAGAGCATTTTTGGAAAAAGAAGATAATTAAGAGCCTGTGGAAAATCAAGAACAAAAAACAATTTATAGATATTCTTGGTTTGCTAAATTCCAAAGGAGGCAATTCCCGTAAGTTCAACAAAGATCGCATTCTAATCCCAGTTTCAATTTGACAAAAATACCTCTAATTTTTTGTCAAGCTTTTGTCAATAATTGATCGTCAATTGTTTTTAGTTACAAGAATCTGCCTTGAGTTTGCCGTATCAATCTTTTTGTAGCTCTATGAACGCGTGAAAACCTCCAAGAGAACCTTTTAACTACCGAACAATAAAATGAGGAAATTCATAATCGATAATGTAAATGACAATAAAATTCAGCGATATATTGCGTGCTGGATAATGCACATCGAAGAACCCAGAATAAGAACTGGTCATAAATAACAAAGCACAAACAAATCCTGTCTAACCACGCTTATATTCTCCGCACGTACAATCCGCAATCACGCAAAACTTTATTAACTCTTCAATATCCATTTCCAATTGAAGCAATCTTAGGCCATTACTATTCTTTATAGACATAGTTAAAGGCATAAATTACAGCCCATATATTATCTCAGAATGGCTAATGTAAACGAGCATCAGGCAACGTGCACACGGATCGGAAGCTATGACAATGCCAAACAATTTATTTTAATGGGCATTTATTAAGTTGGCTGTATAAAATCGCTGGTTACTCGGCGGGTGGCTGAATGCTTAGATTATCTGTGTCATGCGCCCGCGCGGCCGAGATGCGTATCGGGTGTATTCGGCTTTATTCGGCCCGTATCGGCAGCGATGACAATGGCAAACAAATGCGATCACGTTCGCTCGTATGTTCTGTAATATATGATTTTGATGTTGCGATTTGAATTTTGATTTTAGTTCTTAATGATTGTTTAGGATTTGTAAGGGTATCTTTTTTATTCAGGCATGGTACGTGTTGCATTTAAGGATTATTTTTAACTGGGTTAAACTGCAGTGAACCTTTCTCAATCATTCAAAATTGGTAGACTATTGTCAGGATTGTTTCTTCTTTCTCTCATCCAACTTATTTATTTTATGGTAAAGGATTTTTTGCATTACTTTTATGCTTGTTTCGAAAATTCTACCATCCACTGCCTAACTACCACAGGTGGGTATACCACTAACCCACGGCTTGACCATGACATGACCTGTCGTTATAGCAAGTCTGAACCAAACAGGTTTCTCTGATACACTAGAGGACAGATTGAGATTAGATAGCTTAGAATGTTGAAGAGTTTGGAGCAAAGTCTAGAAGCCAGTCGGAAAATTCCTACGGGAACCATACATTTTTCCGGGATTAAAAGTAGCCATGTGCTTTTTCAGATTATAATCTATCTCTGTGCCAAAATTTGTTCAGCCGTTCTGACGTGATTGAGTAGAAAACATTGTAGAATGATTATATGCCGCTATATCGCTTAAAATTAATAATATGTACTAAATGTATTACATAGTTTCTGTTCGAAAATTTTGACAAAAGACCATGCTCCCCGCGACCCCCTCCTACTTGCGCCGGCTCAGACCAACAGCAATTTAGAGCCGATACGAAGCGTTAGTCTGTCCGGACTGGTGCTAACTCATGCAAGGCGAGCAATAACGCTGCATAATTCAAGGACACAAAGGTCTGACGTGATAAACGCCCCGGTTCATTCACGGGCTGCGGTATCTTGAGGGCTTTGTTCGGCATTTGTTTCTTATCCGAAAAGAGGCTCGAGATATTGGATTTCGATGTAAAAGTGAAGTTGGGGAGTAAAATGCTACTGGCTGGTTGTGATGGTAAAAATAAGAAAATGTAAGTATTCGGAAGTATTTGAAAGGTTAAGGAAGCTATAGTCTGTTTTTGGTGGAAAGAGGTTGGTCAAAGGAGAGGATTTTTTTAGAAGTTTAAAGAGTTGTTGTGATTTAGTAGTCGTCATTTTTGTCATGAATATAGAACTTTGGACCAGTTCGAATCATGTACACACATATAAAAAAGGCGTGCCTCCATCTAAAAACATCTTCTGAATATGCTTCAGTAATATGTGCAGATTAGGTAAATATAGCAAATCCGGATCTAAACTTATTTAGAATTTCATTTCAGATTGGTACAATGTCTACAATATTTGGAAAGAATGAAAAATTGTGTACCTATTGTCACACAATATGTGTAGGTATGTTGCACATTTGATTGAAACGGCGGATTTTGTTTTTAAAAACCGACGAAAAATGTAGTCTCTAGGGGTTTATATACTAAACCTATGGTAAAAGTTTTCATTGCGGTGTCCTCCCACCCTGTGGGAATAAAAGCCAACTTACATCGGCAATGGATAAAAAATAGTCGGCAGTTGCACGTCATAACTGACAGAGGAGAACATACATTATGTGTTTTCCTTAATCCAGCCCACAGAAGTGTCCCAAACAGCCGCAACAGTTGCCCAACCTCATATGACATACAATAAGCTACTTGACATCACAACAAAGCTTTGCAAAGCCACAGTATAATAGGCCACAATAAAGGCAAGGGCCACAATAAGGCCGCCTGACCATAATTCGAGCGCGATGTAAACATGTTACAATTTGCAACGTTTACCTATTACATGTTCCGATGGCCTGACCTTACATGTAGGGTGTGTTTCTATTAGAAAGAGCAGCGGTTAGTTTGGTGTCAGTTCATAAAAGTTAAGCAAACCCTACAAATTAACATCTAAGGTCCTCCAGGAGTCTGCTGACGTAAAAGTATTCTTTTCAAGTTAATTTTCGAAATGGTAATACATACAACTATCTTAAAGCGTTCTGGTTTACTTTTTAACCGACTTAGAAGAAAGGAGGAGGTTCTATGCTCGACTGTATGTACGGGTAAAACGGGGTGAATAGAAAGGCAGGGGTGAATCGAGACGGAACTTTAAAAGAGATTTAAACGTTAAACAAATAAAGTTTGTCGCCAACAAGGAGACCAATTTGTAAATTATAAGTCAGTGAAAACAGTAGAGTCTTTTTTGCCAACAAACTATATTATATTAACGTTAAAATCCCTTTTAAAGTTCCGTCTCGATTCACCCCTGCCTTTCTATTCACCCCGTTTTACTTTATTTTTTTATGTTCACCGATTCTTAATTCGAAAGGGTATACTCCTGAGGTCGTCTCATATTAATTTTACGAAGATTTAATGTAGGCCTTCAGGGATAAAACATGGATCTCCTCATCGATGAACAACACATATAGGTACTTGCAGTGAAAAGGAATCATGCGGAAAATGAAATATTTGCTTGTTAATTTACGTAGTGTTACCGTTTCTTCATGGATTTGGCTATTAGGAAGTAAATCCTAAAAAGTGAAAAATAATTATAAACTTTTTACAAAAAGATTGAAATACTTAAATAATTGTTGTTGGCACTCATGTTAACTTGTCATTAGAATTCAATAATAAAGAAAATGATGTGTCGTTGGAAAAGTAATTCCAAATTCGAACAGATTGTCACTCAATTTTTTTACACGGGTGAAACGCCTTTTTTCTGTTGTCCACAAAAGTCTTTTCGCTCTTCGCCTACCCACCATACTCTCACCCTTAATTCTATCGGTATACACGGCGCACACGCTTCCTTACCCATTACATTGCGGTGGTCAGCACATATCTGAGTATTGGCGACCATTTGCGCAGGAGTGTGGTAGTTATCGACTCCACGATGTAAGGAGTTTAGCAACTGCTCATGTATATTGATTGCGGTTGATACTTGGATGGAGATGATCATTGAAGCCTTTTGATTTAATCACTGATTTGTGAAGATGGATTATTAAGCATAAGTTTTGGATGTACAGTCAACAAAAGAGATAGGTATGCAAGGGTCGTCAGATATAATTGAAGTTTTCTTATAAACCGATGGATGTCTTTGATTGAAATTTAACTTAATTAATGAACTGTTTATTTTGTATTTCTTAAAATAAATTACATTTGAATATATCCATCGGTTTCTAAGAAACCTTCAACTATGTATAATTACCTGACGACCCTGCATACCTATCTCTTTTTTTGAATGTACATTGAATCCTTATTATTGGATAGTAATGTACACATCTGGCATATTAAATTTTAAAAAAAGTGTTGACTGACTGTAGATTGGCTTGTTTTGGAAAAACTAATACCCTTTTCTCTCATTCCCAGCTTTAAAAGATGTGGCCGAAGACCCTCCAACATAGACACAACGATATGAAAGTACTTAAAGAACAAAATAATTTATGTGCAAAGTAATGCATCTTGCGTCGGTCGCCCCGGGCAACGCGGTGATTTTACGCATTGCAATCCGTTCCCAGGGCAGTCCTTTGTTATTGTTTCATATAAATGACTAGCTTCTGCCCGCGACTCTGCCTGGGCGGAAATCGAGTATTAATTACTATAAAACATATCATATGACCATCAGCGTAGCCAAGTTTTGATTTTGGGTGGGGCAATACTGTTAAATACATATTAATTTTACATATCGATACCTTTAGGCTCAAAGGGCGTAAACGCCATTTTGGCCAAAATGAGATTTTAATGCAGTCTTACTTAGTTTTTCGTCCTCTATCGATTGGTATATTTAAAACATCGATATTCGCAAAAAAATGGTGGATACAGCTATAATTTTTGGTTCGCTAAACATAGATTTTCTTAAAATTTGGGTCGTGTTTTTTGGCTCTCCTGAAAAGTCGTGTTTTGGTGGATACGCCCTTTGAGCCTAAAGGTATCGATATAATGTATTTAAATGTGCAAAACTATGGTATAATTTCTGGATTGTAAAACAGTGTAATTAAATATACATTTTCTTGCCTATATTTCTACATGAAACTACCTTTTGAAAGCAGCAACTAATCACCCCTGAGCCAGTCAGGGTGGGGCAAGTGCCCCAGACTGCCTTACCGTGGCTACGCCTATGCATATGACGCTCAGTTATAGTGTGCCTTTCTACCAGTGAAAAGTTTTTGGTAATCGAACAAGTACTTCCAGAGATTACCCTATACAATTTTACTTCTTAATAATATTAGATCATATGTAGGTTGGTTGCAGAACGTTCCTAAGAGATGAGGCTGAAGATTTTTTATCCCTCAAGCCAGACTAGAAGAGTCAATGATTATTCTACAGTTTTTAAACCTTATTGAAATCTATCAAGCGTTGTTTCTATTTTAATCATACTTTCTTTTATTTTCCATCCATCGATCTATATTTTCATACATTCACATAAATATGAATGTCATCAGTGTTTATCAACTTATTTATTTATCCAATAAAGTACAACAACAGCATACACAAACCAACTTGATCGCTTTCAAATTACCCACTGAGACAATAACATTAATACACATTATCTGTGCTCTACAACGACCATCGTTCGATTCCCCTGTGACCGTTGCACACTTTAGCACCTAATCGAAGATGTATTGAGCACAATAAACAACAATTACTGCGTATAATGAATGTCCCACAAACGTCATTAGTCGTGTTAGTACAACGGCACTAATACAATAAATAATATAATGTTATAGAGGACGCGGATAGCTACGGACGGGCTCGGACGAGATATTGCGAGCTCGCGGTGTACACGCTTTGTGGTGCCGCGGGGTTAGGGATGCTAGAGTGCTAAGTGTGAGTTTTTTCACTCAGGTTCGATTGCGAGCGCGTTGGAATTTTATATGGGAAAAACGTTATAGCGCCATCTGGTGGTCACTAGGAGAACCTTATTTCCCATACAAAATACAAACGCGCTCGCAATCGAACGGGAGTAAAAAAAACTCACACTTAGCACTCAAATATCAACCCCAGTTGCTGAAACCTCAAACGGCGAAAGTATATACTATATTTTTGAGATGGTTGGGGTTGAAACCCTCGGCTCGTGGGGTCCGAGTGTCCATAGCCTTTTTAAGGAATTAAGTACTTCCTGTGACGCAAGGTCTGGCTTTTTCCTCGGCTAGAGGCTATGCATTGCCATCAAACGTGGCAATGCCGCTAGTCTCTTGGGCGCATATCCAGTTAATCCATCCCACTAATTGTCATGAGTTTAAAGAGCGTCAGTTATTTTTTGTGTTAATCAGCATTTGTACCAGCTAAAATTCAGGTTTTCTACTACAATTATCAATTACCTATTTATTAAAAATTATTCAGGCTCCCGTGCAATAAATAAAAGAATAATACTTACTAATTAAAGCAACTGCTGTTACGTGAATCCCTAACAAAGTGAAGTACAAAATAGCAGCTTGATTGAAGCGAGTTTATTGTATTAAATTCTCGCGGTGTCAGCCCTAATTCCAAGTGCATACGATACGGGACGAGCTTTGTTTTGTAGTGCCATAGACTGAAGGGCATTCTAGAAGTGGACTGATGCATTTTTAATACATATTTTTAACATAACATTTAAACTGTTATCACTTCTGTATTCCATGATGGGGTAGTACTTACAGTATATCTATATTTCGTCAGATATAAAAGAGTCTATTTTCATCTAGAATCCAGATAGGCTGCAACCAACCAAATCCCTATTACACCTGACACAAGTTGGAGATCGAACTTAGGAACCCATGCACACCAGTCACACTTATAACCTCTAGCTAACAAGGCAAAATCAGCTGACAGATCTGCAGCCTTATTACTTAACATACCTACATACAATGACGACCTCTTTCATTATAATGATTTCATTCAAGAACATTTTTTAAAAATGGATTTATGAGTCCCTTTTAAAATCCTTTCCTTTCGTGTGCTGGACAGCATTTTTTCGATAAAGACTGAGATAGATGATGAAGAGTAAGCGAGAGCCTCACCTTACATTACTCGAAGCGATGAAGAGGATCTAAATATCAAAGATTTCACTCTCGTTACAGTTTCTCTTGCCAAACGAAAACGTGCAAGTTTCTCATGGTCCAAACTTATTACCCATTCAAGGAGGTCCATTTTCATCGACAGTATTAACTTATTTATTACAGTAATTAAAGTGTAAGACAAATATATTTATCAAGTTAACCCTCAAGCGATACCACCTGTTATTACAAGCCATCTCTATCTAACCCTAGCTCGTCAGTTGCCAGCTATAAATATATTTCGTAGCGCACGCACAACAATTAAATTATCATAGGGAAGTCACCGCACGCGACCTGAGAGTTATAGGGACGAGTGGATGCCGACAGTCGGATAGCGAAGTGGGATAAGTAAGGAATTGAGAAAAGGAAGTTGGATTCATAAAATTAAAACAAACGAAGGTGTGTTCGGTTTGTCGAGCATTACAGATTTTTTTTAAAGATTGTGTATGGACATCGTGCCTTATTATATTTTCAGTCAGAATTAAAAATAGGAAAATAGAGGGAGGAGAAATAAGAAAAATAATGGAGAGAGAGAGAGATTTTAATGAATCGAATAAATTATCAGTATCTCAAAATGGTGGGTAGTTATAGAAAAATTGTGTTGGCAGAAACTGAAATAATTGAATTCTGCGTAAAGTACCTATTAGATGAGACAGTATCTGACAGTTTATTGTTTGGTAATAGACTGCGTACATTTTCAGATTCAGTTCCAAAATTAGAGGTTAATTATACAACGTCACAACGATGACGTAATTCCAGTAATGAAGTCTTACTGATCACTCCAGTTCCTCACCGATTTCCTAATTCCCGACTTACCCCCCACAGGCGCGGCCCCCCGCCGGCTGGGTGGCTGACGTCAATTACCGGAGTTATAGCCAGGACTGATCGTGAGTCGCGTCCTCGCCGCGCATGTAACGTGCCCTAGCAGGAATGCTCAGCGTCGAGTATTCTCCAAACGTATCGAGCGATTGGATTCGTTTGCGGATTTGATGGACATATCATAAAGTTTGTAATGTTGTCCGTGTTTAGTATGGTCTTGTTAGTTTGTTGTGGCTATGGGATCGGCTTCAATATTTTTCTTTATTTTTTATTCCAGTCAATATTATTATTCAAGTTCGAAGTGATTCGTTTCATTCTTTATTCTAAAATACCTTTTCAAAATGTATGCTGAATATAAAAAAATGTATTTAATATACGTATGGTCCCATTTATCAACCGAAGAGCTTCCCATACACACGCATGATACCACACTCTTTCATCTGTATTTTTATCTAAGATGCGAGAGTGTTAGATCACCCGTTAATGATTAGTTAGTCAGACAGAAATCATAAAATAGAAAGTCGGAAAACTTCCAACACTTGCCAGTACACACACACCCTACTATGTAGTACCGACAGCCTTTCTGGAAGCCCAACTGCGACTTTTCTAGGGCTTCCGTTATAAAAGATTTTCCCGCAAAAAAATATTGCTTTTCAATAACCAGTGAGTTCTAGTTCTAGAGCTAAGTGAAACTCTTCTCATGGAACTTAAAATATCAAAATCAGGAAAGATTCTTATCAATTTGTTATCTTAGTCGTCTTAAGAACGGCGAAAGAAACCCTAACATTACAACCTAAAGATTCCCATAACTTTTTCCCTACTCATAATTTTTCATCGGCGTCTTTGATGGTCTATCGGCCAACTGACACTCAGATTACCTAATACTCATATCCTAACTAGTAACCGGCCAATTACGACCAATATTAATAATTCTCCTACATCAGTGGTTCTTAACCCTTTGACTGCGCGCGAACATTCGCGATGCCAAGCCCAGGCGCGATCGCAGCCTGACATTTTGGAGACCGTCACTAAAATACAATATGTCGAGTAAATTAGACTTTATTGCACAATAAACAATTGCACACATTATAATATACCTACAATAAATTGGAGTCTTCTATTTTTATTTGATAATTTTTTAGAAGATTTTTTTTTTTTTTTTTATTGGTGAGGTTCTTCAGAAAGGTCAGGTGCGGAGTACTCGTAACCGGCGTGCTTGTATGACGAGATGTATGAACGTAGATGAGGCGAAAGGAGTATGTAAGGATCGTAGCAGGTGGCGTTCTGTGGTTTCTGCCTACCCCCATGGGAAAAAGGCGTGAGTTTATGTATGTAAGTCTCTTGTGTCCAACAAACAGACACACAAACTGACGATAATGATGACGTTGCGGACTACTTCCAGTGCATTTGAGGACCACCTGTGATTCGCGGACCACTGGTTAAGAACCACTGTCCTACATGATAAGCAAGAACTAAGTACTAACATATTATGTAATAGCATTTGATAGGTTAAAAGTAGCCGAACCAGATACATTCACGCAGCTTAGCGAAGATCTTGGTGTATTACATGCAGGTTAGATAAAGCCGTGATTTGTTTTATAGGCGTGGTTAATTAGAAGGATTAAGAGTAAATGGACCAGCTGTGGTAGTCGTATCATCTTTAGTTAATTAGTTTACTATCTTAATGATTTTAGGTTAGTTTGTGGATAGTGATTTATTTTATTGCATAGTAGCTGTATGCAATTAGCATGTGGTACTTAGTAATATAATTATTAAATAATAATAATAATAGCCTATTGTTGCCATACTGCAGGGCAAAGGCATCTTCTCATACAAAGAAGGACGACACAGGTATTAATCACCCTCTGTGTGCGTGTAGTAGGAGTGATCTTTTCAAAAAGAACATTTAATCCGTTCAAAAAAAAAATATGTATAACATAACACAACATCACGCCTGTAATCCCAGAAGGGTTAGGCAGAGGTGTACCCATTAGTATACCCACATTTCGCCAGTTATGTTTAAGTCCTATGTAATAGGGGGCGAGCCTATTGCCATCAACCGGGCACAAATCCAGACTCCGAGGCAGCTACTGAGAAATTCCAGATGGAAAACCCAATAACACTTTGCCCGACCTGGGAATCGAACCCAAGACCTCATACTCAGATATGAAATGTATGTTTTTGAAATTGAATTGAAATTGAAATTGATGGTATAGAAAAAAAAATGTTAAGCCGGAAGTAAAAATGTTATGGTGAAAAATCTAGATCACTCAATCTGTTCGCCTGAAGAAAATGCCATAACACGTATTATATGTTGTACGTTGGTTTAACCATTAGGTCATTACAAAAATCGACAATATACAACTTACAATTAAAAAAAAAATAGCTGTCTTCGTATCAAATAAAAAAAAACAACATCCAAAAAGGTACTTAGGTATGCATCAAAGTAATCCACAATGCTGTAAACCGGTAAAATATGCTCTCTTCTTAAACTTTTCTCGCCATCTGTACAGACCATCTCTTCAGCATTTCCCGGTGCCAAGTAACCTTAAAATTTTATTGTTATAACGGCTAGCAAGTATCTACTAACAATGCTTTGTGTTAGGGTCGTGTTCCATCTAATTGCAGTTTGCTTTTAACGCGAGATATCTTAAATACCTGAAGGATATTGATCTGGGTACTGAACGTGGGTAGGTGGAGAATTATTGGCGGTATTGCTGTGTTGTGTCGCTTTGAAGAATGAGAAGGAGTTTCTGGATTCTTTGATGTTGGATATAGGATGGGAGTTCATGGGAGAGGTCCACATCCACTACGCTAATAATGGGTAATATGAAAATGGTGATTAATGAGTTATTGGGTTTTTCCATCAAGAATATCTCAGTAGCGGCCTCGGAGTCTGGATTTGTGTCCAGTTGATGGTAATAGGCTCGCCCCTTATTACATGGGACTGAAACATAACTGGCGAAATGTGGGTGTACTAATGGGGTACCTACACCTCTGCCTAACCCTTCGGGGATTACTGGCGTGATGTTATGATATAGAGTAAAATTACAAAAAAATATATTGATAGTATAAGTAGCAAATAGATGATATTTTGACATGTATATCAAATTGCTTGTTTCACTGTACCTATATTGCAATAATAAAATTGTCACACACGACACGTCGGAATTGTTTCAAGCAATGATTATAAATTAATTGAAACATTACATTTTTAAATTGTAGTTCTATGTTACCCCGAGGCTACTTGTGACTTCAAGTGTCTTATTAGTACCAATCGATCCAAATTGATACTATTAATAACTCAAAGAGTGATAAGAAGTTCCACTTTCAAAAACATTATAAAAAGCTTTGCGTATTTCTTGTTATAAAATTTAACGACTAATAGGCCTGTAATTAAAGCTTATTTTTTTATTTAATCAACAAGTAATTTGTCAAAATTTGAATATAGTTAACTAGCTTTTGCTCGCGTCGTCTTCCGCGTAAATATCAGTTATCGCGGACGCAGACGCCGTCGCTGAATAAAACGTAGCCTATGTCTTTTCTTAGGGTTCAGACTAAGGCCGCTATCACACGGACTGCACCACTACAACCGCACGCAGTCTCTATATTCAACTGCATGCAGTTGTACGTTCGACTTCGTGCAGTCATGATACCAACTGCACGCGGTCGGCTGCAGTCGAGAGAAGTCAATATCGACTGTATGCAGTCGAGCCTTCAACTTCACGCGGTCGGCTTGCAGTCGAGAAAAGTCAATATCAACTGCATGCAGTCGTGCCTTCAACTTCACGCGGTCGGCTGCAGTTGTAGCCGACCGCATGAAGTTGTAGCTGACCGCGTGAAGTTGAAGGCACGACTGCAAGCCGACGAATATAGAGACTGCGTGCGGTTGTTGTGGTGCGGTCCGTGTGATAGCGGCCTAAGGCGATTAACACACGGTGTACGTGTGTATTAGGCTGCATCAACGGATTTTTTAGAGGCCAATGCGACATGAGATCCGCTTCACCGCCAAGCGCGGCGGTGCGCGGTACCGTGTGCTAGTTTATCAGATTAATCAGTTTGGTGCGGTGTAGTGGACATTCTGCGCATATTTTATGTTATTAACTGCTTTTGAATTATATCCTGTCATCAACTGTCATCACTGAAACTTTACTTTACTATAATAAGTGAACGGAAAATAGAAGAGTCTTATTGATGGGAAGTTGTGAACGAATAATTATGTAATGACTGGACGGCTACTTAACTTAATACGAGCTACTGTTCAAATTACTCACATAAATTATCTTTCATTGTAGTTCAGGATGTAGGAATATTTGAGGTGGTATATTTATCCTTTTCAGGTCCTTTTAACTTTAGTCAAGTCAATATTTGCAATGCGAGTAGCCCTTAAAGAAGTCATTTACATGTATTTATGTATTGTCAAGGAGTCGGTCAGTTAGACAGTAGAAGTTATTTGCCCGTTTTAAAACGTAGGTGGGTCTTGTTCTCAGGCACAAGGGATATATTGACCTTTATGTGCCAACAATGACTACCTTTTTAGGATACCTATTTCGCTTCTGGCTCTTTCAGCTCCTTTGACCACTGAAAAGCCAAAATTTAAAATGTTGAAACTAATTTCGATAAAAAACATTGCTCTTCGTAGTCAGTTTTGATTCATAACATAAAATCCAACAACAGAAACAACAGAACAACAGAAACAACAACAATTGAACAACAGAAATTACATACTATTATTTTTTTAGGTGGTAAAAATCATCAAATGACTTCTTCCGCCCTAATGTTAAAATGATACTGTTTTAAGAGATGGTGGTAGGCCCCCTGCAGTTATACCTCACCTGTTGTTTTTTATTCTTACATCAAAGTAAAATTAAATAGGTAAAGTTTGCATGGACATTTATTACCAACTAATCAATATAAAAAAAAATCTACAAACAAAATTGAAGTCGTAGTTATCATCAAATGATACTGCTAAATTATATGACTCATGTTTAGGTAAATTATATACACAGGAAAATAGAACTAATACTGCTTGATTTACGAGTAAAAGTCATGTAAACTGTTGACAGATGTCAATCCAGCTGTCTTGTTGGCTGTACAATGTATAAGTTCGTATGTTATGTTGCTAATAATAATATAATATTATAGCCTCCATATTACAATTATACATAGAGCAACACGGGTACCTCAGGTACCCGTGTTGCTCTATGCAATTATATGACAAAATACATAGACAACTTAAATTCAATGTAAACCTTAATCTAATCTCTTATTTGAGTTTTACTTATTTTCTGTAGATCTGTTTGCCAGTCGACAAAGGCCTCCCTCCAACCTTTTCCACTCTTGCCTTTTTTGGGCCACTCTGTTCCATGTGACGCCTGCTACTTGTCTTATGTCGTCATCCCATCTTTTTGTGGTCTACCTTTTTCCTTTTACCTTCTCTAGGATACCATTGTGTTACAATTTTGCTTTTTGTCTTTTCCTCTAATCATATAATAATGGTTGTGTTATAAAAAAAATGTTATTAAAAAATTATATTAATTATATTTTACCATCTTTTGCCCGTCTGCATAAATGTGGATTATCGCGGACGCAGACAAAGTCGCGGAATAAAAAGTAGCCTTTGTTGCCTCCAATCGAGATTTCGGAATATGGATTCTAGGACTGCGATTATGACAACTGGAAAGCAACGGGCCAGACAGGCAAAGGATAGAGCCATCTGGAATGGTTTGGAGGAGGCTTTCACCGCGAAAGGCGTCCCTTATGGCGCATTTTCATTAGTCGATAAGGCCCGCTTGCGGCGAGTCCCCGCATGCGACATAACAACCAATGAAAGTTACAAGTCGTTACACCGCATGCGGGGATCCGCCGCGCATGCTTTTTACCGACCGTGATATCGACATGCGGGCCCTGTGGCATGCGTTCCAGAAATCTGTCGCACCCCGCATGCGGGCCCTATCGACTAGTGAAAATGAGCCATTACACCTAACAATACTAACCTTATTTAAGTACAAAACTGACATTACTAACAAATTAATATTGATTAAGTACAAAATACATACATGTAAAGGATAAAAATAAAGCTGATAAAAAATGGTCCTTTCTTGAGGTTCAAGTTACTTTCGCATTTATAATATCAGTATTGATTTAAATCTCTTCTGGAATTCACACCTGCGTTGGTATACAGCCTTTACAGTAATTAAACGGAATCACGATGTTAAATATTTACAGTAAATAAAGTACATAGACTGAAATGCAACACTATTTAAATAAACGTTAAACAATAATAAAACGTATCTATTTGTTCACTTGAAATCACTTTCTAAACTCGTTAAAACATAGTTTAATATAATAATGAACGTCGCGTAAACACAAAATAGTCATTAAAGATCACAGCTGCAAGGAATTGGCTTAATTTTAAAGAGATAGAGTTCACAAGAACATTCACTGAGAAAACAGGTACCCATAGAGGAGATCAAGAATAAAATGTAGCTCAAGAGGCTTGCTTGCTTTAGGGTTGCTGAAGCACTACTGGTCGTTGACTAGCTTGACTTGGCTTGACTAGCTTTGAAAAACAAATTTTGAAAAAAATTACGTTTTGTAAATACCTATAGTTTTTTGTACTTTATGTACTTTTCTTTTTACTTATTATTGTAATGAAATGTTTGAAATAAGATACCGCTATTTGTCTTAGTTCATTGCATGCGTAGGTATTTCTGTAAGGTATCCGATGCCTTAAAAAATAACTACACGGTTTAATTTGAGAAACTGCTTTTCTGTTCCTGCTCGTTCGGCCCGTTCTGCAAACTCGCTTCTCTTATGCTACTTGCACCGCACCCGAAATCGTCGATAATCGTCCCAGGCGATTGTGCGCCCGCCTTCAGTCCTGCAACCAATAATTTGTGGACATAAACCACAAGGTTATGATCTAACTAGACAATTGGAACAAAGAAGATATTTGCAAAATGCAGAGAATTATATCGGTAAATATCGGTATTGATAATACCTAGTGGTGCGGATTTTGATTAGATTTTATAATAGGACGAATAAGACCCGATTTTTCGATCGTAAAATAAATGTGAGTAATTATTGTTAAGTGCGTGAAAGTTACTGCGATTATATAGTTGTTGGTAAATCAATCTTGCGTAATTTTTTTTTCCTGCCTCTCGTTGGTCTAGTCGACGCGAGCGACTGCTGATCATGAGGTCTCGGGTTCAAATCCCAGGTCGGGCATAGTGTCATTGGGTGTTTCCATCAGGAATTTCTCAGTAGCAGCCTCGGAGTTTGGATTTGTGCCCGGTTGATGGCAATAGGCTCGCTCCCTGTTACATGAGACTTAAACATAACTGGCGAAATGTAGCTGTACTAATGGGTACACCTCTGCCTAACCCTTTGGGGATTACAGGCGTGATGTTATGTTTATAAAAAACAAAGATTAGACGTTGAATTGACTGAAAAGTTTTTTAAAAATTTACATTTTACATAATGGTCAAAAACAAGCATCACATTAATCACAAAATCACACTCTACGTTTGATCTCAGCTTAAAACACAGCCACAGCAACACAACATGCGCGGGCGCTTACCTGAATAGTAGCACAATGAGCGAATAAATTAGCCACCAGGTTATTGCGATGTCCGGCTGACAGAGACGACTCAATGACTCCCATGATATACCGCCTTGAACTGCTAGTAAAATACTTGTATTTACTTAGTTGTGTCGAGTTTTGCGGTAAAGAAAGCTTTGCTTGCCGTCTAAGTTTTATTTTTTTGTTAGTGTTAACCAGTGGAAGGCACTAAACAATTAGCAACTTCTTTTTTTTGTTTTTAAGAACACTGCCCCACGGAACGAATTTAATAAGGAATTTATCTTGTATGGTGCGTTAACGAATATATAAACACACATAAATTATCTCGTACTTACCACTTTTACTTTTTCATAATACGAATTGATTTTGTTTTAATTTGCAAAGCGCATGACACCAAATAATCCAAAGGCGTAAGCACGCGCGCGTTCCGTGCGGTTGATAATAAAAGTAAATATAATAGAAATGGTTAATGGTAAAAGTGGTAAACGTTAAATATGTAGTTTTGATTGTAACTTATTTTGGTTACTTAATATTCTATTAAGATGGAACCAATGTGTCTTTTTCGATTCATATGTACTTTCTAAGTTTATCTTAGATATCACTGACATCGTTCCGCCGTTAAGCACGTTAAGCCGTTGGTCCCGGTTGTCACACATGGAACTTTAAGACAGTCGTTACGGGTCGTCAGAAGCCCAAAAACCTGACAACCAGTCTTACAAAGGGTATCGTATTACCCAGTTACTGGGTTGTGGAGGTCAAATAGGCAGTCGCTCCATGTAAAATAAAGGTATTCCGCTGCATCCGGTTACACTGAAACGCCTAACCTATAAAACGTTTGTTTAGGAAAGTTGCTTTAATAAGATGAGTACAATCATGTATAAAAGTATCGGTCAGTTTTTACCAGTCGCCCTGTAGAAGTGCTGAATGGATGTGTTGGAAACCAGTTTGAAGTACTTAGTTGCCATTAATTACCCGGACTGTTAAGTGCTAAGACTCTCAGCAAATAATAAAGTCTCATTCATTACATCAGTCAGGTCAAGCTGTCAACTACGTACAGTCAGCAGCTAAATAAAGGCCATAATCAGGGTTCAGGGGGCCGACAGTAAATCCATGGACACTTCCCTTTGTCCGCCACCTACGTCACCTGTTGGTATAGCAAGAAATAATGTAGTGTGTATAGCGAAGATTGGCGTAAGTATTCTTTGTATGTACTTTTTTGTCAAGGATCAAATAAATTTTAATACGTTAAAAATCGAATGGCGATCTCATCTCAGCGACAATCAATATATGTCAAAACATAATTGACAAATTGAGACTAAGATTAGATAAACGATCGTTCCAAAAACTTATCAAAATTGCCTGCAGAATTGATGGCTTAGAAAGTAATGTTGTATTTTTTGGATAGACAAATGTTTTGTAATTTGTCCAAGTCCGTGGCTACTTAGTAGGTCACGTATTCTGGTTAATTCTAGACATACGAAATTAGGCTGGATTAGATTAAGACCAGATTACATACTGTGAAAGGCAGAGATATACGAGTACATGCAACTGGATAATATTTTGATGTTTGAAGAGAGTTATCATCAGCTCGTATAAATTGTTTTGACGATTTTGATTTTTAAGCAATGATTGTTGATTAATGAAAAACCGTAAAGAGGGTCACTGTACTCATCATTATGAACAACTTGTGCTATGGGTCCAACGCCGAAACCATGAAAAAAAAATCAGCAGTTCCATACATTATGATCGTGTTGTACAGCATTTTTGTAGGGAACAGCTGATTTATTTTTAGCTTATATAATTATCATGATTGCAAATCTGTATATTCAGACAGAGGTCAGGTACTTACAAACGCCAACAACGACCACTTCACATCGCTCCCACTACATGCTCTGAGGTGTGCATTCTCGTAAATTGAAGATAACTTTATTCATGTGATAGTAAAGTCAATGTAAATATATATTTTATGCATTTAATTGTCTATGCGTTAGATTTGACGCTGGGGAATGGCTCGGTTAGAATTTATTAAGCGACTGTACATGTGCATTAACAGTTAAGGCCCACTTGCACCAGGCAGGGTTATCTCATTACACACGGGCCCATTACGCATGACATATATTTGTAATTTAACCTCATGTTAGCAACTAACTTTGAGTTAAATTTTTGGCGTAAGTGGGCTCAAAGTTTTTTTTTGCATTTTATATTGGTTTTAGAACGAGTTTGTGGAAGATTTATATTCCTATATTAGACTTAAATGTGTTTGCAGTCTTTACTCACTATTTGCACCTTTACTTTGTATTAGTATATCATCAGAACAGAGGTATCTTAACAGATGCAACGCTATAAATATGAGTTTGATATGAAAATGTTTTGACAGGACCATCTTTTTCTAATCTTTTCTATGAATAAGGTCTTATAACTAGGTTTTTGTTTTTAAGAATATCGTCATTACCGGTCGTACTTACTAATAATTGTGTTACTTAACAACTTTTGATGGAATACTAGTGTATTTTTTATCCTTATAGCTAAAAACTTTCTTAGCAAAACGTTGCAAATAAAGAAAATTCTAATTTCTTGACTACGTGTGTAAAGATTAATTCTATGAAATGATCCAGATGTTAGTTACCGGTGCACAGCTTGCTCTTTCACCTGAATCCTCTTACAAATACCGATGGAAAGCATAGGTGTCACCATCTCCTTTTTGGGAACCGCCGCCGCCCGGCTTTGCTTTCCTTTATCAGAATACAGAGCCGGCTATCCTAGGAATTCTGACAGACCAATCAGAAATTTTAGAATACCAAGTAGACAGGGACGTACTTGGTATTCTAAAATTTCAGGTAGGGACTTTATTTATACACAGCTTGAAGTGTTTGATCCTCATAAATTCCCGGCAAGGTTGGGCGGCGTTCACACCGTATAAGTATTCAATCGGACTGTAAATCAGTGGGTTGCACGCGTGCCATTGTATGTACAATGTACGGTGTGACAGCGGCCGTTAGTCTGGAATATTTTGCCGGTTGTAACTTCATCAGGTTTGTATAATAGTGCGATGTATAGTTACGTCTTTGTTTGTAGAATAGATGAAAACTTGAATGAATTTAGAGTGATAGTCGCTCAGTTAGACAGCGTGAAAGTTCCACCTCCTACTTATTATAATACATGTCAGTAGCTCGCTTAAAATAATAATATCAGTCTAATATTGTCTCACTGCAAAGGCCTCTTGTCATACAGAGAAGGCATGAGAATTGATCACCACATTTGATCAAGACGGATTTTCGATTTACAGACTTCCTCAAGATTTAATTTAGAAGAGTATTTCACTTTTATACAGAGTTGATATGACAGAGGGGCATTAAATTAAACTACGTATAATATACGTGTTTAGTATTTTGACACGGTTTAAAATAAAATATAAATAATTTTATTTTTTTTTATTTTTATTTTTCAAACAAACTAAATAGCTTACAAATCAGAGTAAAACGCAAACACCCTTTGTAATAAATAAATTTAACTGACCTTAGATACCTAGGTATTAAAGCGGCAACGTCGCACGCGCGCGGCGCGCGTGAATTCTCTCGTATCAAAGCGGTCGGCCAAAAACTTAAAAAATCATTTGCGACTAAACTACTGCTCCTATTTAATTGATTTTTGGTACAGAGCTTGAAAATGGTACCTAGTATAAGCAGTTTAAAGGAAAGCCCATCTGTCGTATCAACTTTGTAGATATTCCATTATATCGTCATTTGTATATACCTACCTACCTAAGACTCGTTCTACCTGTAATTCGGAAAACTGAAGTTGTCAAGGTTTAGTACAGACTTAATATTTTGTTGGAATACCCGAAGTCCGACACATTGACACCATTTGCTGAGGTAGTGTGTGTTTCATTCACTCGTAGCAGAACATAAGTCTCCCCAATCATATGTACAGTCCCAGTGCCAATCGATCAGCAGAAACTCTTCAACCCTAAAAATACTCACTACTCAACGTTAAAGGTTTTTCCACATTCACACTAACCCCTAACAATAATGCGTACCAAAAAATGCATATAATTATGTAAACGGCGGCAATCAGATCGCGGAGCGGCGCGGGCGCATTAAAGTTACCGTTTTGACCCACTTAGTAGTAATTAAAACGATGAACGTTTGAGAGGCGTTGGAGCAGAAAACTTCTTTTTACAAAACTTCTAATAGTAGGTAAAGACATTGTATGTTTGTTTGTTTAATTTCCTGATTGGTGAAGATATTACAAAACAATATTTCGAACGCATCTCATCAAAAACCACGGTCACATCGCATAACATGCAAATTTTAACGCTGTCAAGCATAATAAACTTGCCTAACAAATTAAACTGAACTATGTTCCAACACAGTTAAAATCGATTATCGCTTGTCACGCCTCGTCCTTCGTCAGATGAGGCGGTCCTATGACAATTTATGTGCAGCAGTGCCATAAAATAGGCGTGTGGCACCTTAAACGCCGTAGTTTATAGTTTAATAAATGTCTATATTTATTTATGTGGCTTTATACTACTTGCCCCTGTCTCAGACATCAAATGTTTGCGATTGTCCGAGCGTGGGAGTTGTGGGAAACGTAGGGCCACGGAAAAATGGATGGTTATGCGGTGTGAAAGGAAAAGTTAATAATTTTGTATAACTATTTTTTTCCTGGTACATAACATTTGGTGTAATTCATGCTGTCATTTTAAAAGACGCAATATTAGGATTGCTTCATCACGTATGTCGGCATCCTGGTCAGTGGGTCGTCTTAGGGGCTCCTGAGTTTAATCTGCATAAGGTTTTTTTGGACTAAGCTCGCCATCCTATTACCTTCCACTGCAAGTCCTGAAAGCGAGAATCAACAGTGGACACGGCCAGAAAGCACCGAGGCAATGAAGCCCGACGAGTCCCGGAAAAACGATTCAACTGTCATGGACCCCGCCACGAAATTAAACAGAAAAGAAAAATAAAACCACTAATATATCTTTTATATTTATTGAATATAATTTTCAATTTAGGGATATTGTGTAATCTTTGAAATTGGTTTTAAGCCTTTTTTGGTTTCCCCACAACATTGTTCTTTACTGTAAGTACCCTTATTACTACTGGGCCACCCAAACCTGGCCGAATTATTTGGCCGAATATTCGGTATTCGGCCTCAGGACAAACACATTATTCTTTGCAACACTTTTCATCTCACTCACCCCGTCAATCGTCACTTGACTGCCTCGTTGGTCTAGTGGTCGCAAAGCGCGACTGCTGAGCATGAGGTCTTGGGTTCGATTCCCAGGTCGGGAAGTATTATTGGGTTTTTCCATCAGGAATTTCTCGGTAGCAGCCTCGGTGTCTGGATTTGTGCCCGGTTGATGGCAATAGGCTCGCCCCCTATTACATGGGACTTAAACATAACTAGCGAAATGTGGGTGTACTAATGGGTACCTACACCTCTATCTAACCCTTCGGGGATTACAGGCGTGATGTTATGTTAATTTTCACCTCACTCTCGGTCACTGCCAATGGCATGATGATATAACGCTGATGAAAACAATTAATTACTCTCACATCATTCACAGATTCTGGGAACACGTGTACCGCAAACTGAGAACAATGAATATCGACGGGGAGACTGGGGGAGCCTTGCTTTGTTTCGTCGTAATGAAGAAATGAATGTACAGTCAACAAAAATAATAGGTAACCAGACAATCGCTTTTTAAATTGAACTCCCTTTTTTTAACTATATTGTGTGAGTTAATTAGTGAATTTTAAAACTTAATTATTACTTGAGGAAGTCGTTAGCAAGTAGGTATCTGGTTAGTAAAATTCAAAAGCAATTTTCCTCCAAATATACATACTGAAATAGTGCGATAGTGGGCATAGTAATAACGTAAACGGATGTATTATCGAACGCACAATTTTAGATTTATCATAATTAGGTGTTATTTTTTAATTTCAATAATTGATTATCATTGAAGAAAATCGGGTCGTGCTGGCGCAGGAAGACAAGATAATAATCAAGAGATAATCAAATTAAAAAAAAAGATAAGTAAGTAATTATTGCCTGCCTGTATACCAATCTCATTTGTCACTGGTACAATAGGTTCATGACAACTACATTCACACTTATTACATAATACATAATGAGTATGTACTCACACTTTCCTTTACAAATTGCATCACACGAAATACCTCAAACATAAAACAAAATAATGTTTGTATCAAAAGTTTACCAATTTTATGACAACGATTGAGAATTAGTAGATTGTAAATAATAACAAATAAATATAACAGATAAAATATAAGGGATAACAAATAAAGCATAATTCCAATTTAATAAACCAAATAGAACTAAAAAGTTTTCAAATAGGCTGAATAACATAATACCTTAGCCAACATTATTTACATCATATAACTTAAAATAATATTGTGGGTACAACGAAAAATAATTTTGAAAGATCTGGCAGTTAGACAACCAAACTATTCCAATCTCACTAATGTCTTTTAAAACAGTGATTTATTCTTAAAACAAAAGAATAAAGTTAATATTCTTTGCAAAATAGTGTTAATTATGTTGAACAGATCGATTTTTGGTAAAAAAACTGTAAGTAAACAACTTTCCAACGGATTTTAAACATTAGTACAATACGCGACACGAAAGATGAGACTAGACACATCACACAAACTTTAATTTTGTCGTAATAAATAATAATACCTACATACATACATAAACTCACGCCTTTTTCCCATGGGGGTAGGCAGAAACCACAGAACGCCACCTGCTACGATCCTTACATACTCCTTTCGCCTCATCTACGTTCATACATCTCGTCATACAAACACGCCGGTTAGGAGTTCTCCGCACCTGACCTTTCTGAAGAACCTCACCAATAAGGTCAGTGTAGGTCTTCCTAGGGCGACCCCTCCCTGCGTTGCCACTCACCTCTGCCATATAAATACCTTTTGTTAATCGTCTTTCACTCATCCTCTCAACATGACCGAACCATCTAAGCATACCCTTTTCTATCTTTGTCACTACATCCTCAAATAATAATACCTATTGTTAAGAATTTTAATCTAAATGTCATCGGAATATTCCTGAATAGATACATAAATTATGGATAACTATTTCTGATCAATTGCAATTATTACTTTTATTTTTCGTTATTGGGTTACGAAGCCTGTATTTTTTTCAAATGTGATTCTCTTCAGCTTTCAATTGTATATATACAAACGAATTGTCACATTTTGTAAAATATCATATTTAATTGCAAAGCGTATCAAAAGCAATTTAGGTGGTAGATGTTCGAACTGGTCTAGTTCTTGTAAAACATTATGCGGAAGGCAGTGGCTTGAATTTGTTTTTAAGCGGGTTTAATAAAACAAAAGAGTACCTATATTATGCAAGATTTTGTCTTTAACAAAGCCTTCGTTTTTCAAAATGTACAATTAACGTTAAAACATTTTTATCAATTAGACTATTATAGGCATTTTTGAACGTCATTTACATGAGAAAAATATAATTTAAAATCTAGGTAGTATTTATACATACAATGTAAAAGAATACCATTATAAAAGTCCATGCAACCATCAACGGCATCAACAACGAACGTCGACTCCATAAAATACTTAATTCAATTTAAAAACCATAAAAACACGAAAATAATTAACACCTTTTTTCATTTGAACCTTATTATAAATGAATGGATCATTAGTTCCGAAGAACTCCTGAAGATTTCTTTAATACCTTTCTGCGAAAACCCTTTCCATATGATAAACATTTTCACCACAAAACCTAGATGGACATAAATGATAATTAGAACATTTAATTGGTGCTTGCTATTAAACAGGCCCTATTATGTCTATCACGCGGCACTTGATTGGCATTACTTATGTGTGAAAAAGTGTTGTTGACCTTAGAGATCCTTATGGGGTAATCCATGTAGTCACAGGTACGCGATGTATTCGATATTAAAACTTTTTTTTTAAAAAGTGCCTTTTATTAATTTTAAAAGGATTTTTAGGTAAAAAAAAGGGTTTGCATTTTATGGGCACCCAATTAAAGGGTTGCACGTTTAATTTCGGTACTTGAAGTATTTCGAAATAATTGCAGATTTTTATAATTAATTAAATAATTTTATCAAATACAAAATCATACAAGGTACCTAAGCTTCAATACCTCAACTTGAAACTTAGCTTTAAAATTATTAAAAGAATAGCACGCCTTCAATCCCCGAAGGGTTAGAAAGAGGTTGTACGTATGTTATGTAAAATAAATTTAAAATATACGAAATTTCAATTTTATAAATCTCCACCGTAATGATAAGCTTTTTTGATATCACATAATTTTTTGTTCAATATTCGAATATGTCATAGTCTATGTGTTAGCCTTTTAGGTGAATACAACATACAGACATACAACAAGTTAAACATAAATAGTCTTTCAAAATTATTTTAATACCAATTTGTTTTTATTTTGCTTTTGTATACAATTTTTTTATTCTACTTATGTGCGTAATATTTGCCTGAATAAACAGTTCATCTTTCTTTATTTATTTTTATATTATTCGGTTTTCGATTACGATTTTCTCGGGCATTAGTTAGTTGTGTAATCATTTACAAAACTCATTATTTTATTAGTTTCATTATCAAAAGTTATCATTTCATTCAATAGCTAGACTTCAAACTCGGCAGGTCACTTCAAACTAAGTTTGCAGAATAGACTAGTACCTGGATTACATTGAAAGAACGAATTCAAGAATACCCGTATTTATTTTCTTATTTATTACCCATATCTGAGGTGAAATCATAGCAAAGAACTGTAAAAATCACCATAGCTAATGTTTGTTTCTCCAATATTTAACCTGAATTTATGTAACTACTTATTTTCAGCATATTGTAGGGAACTAGGCCATTCTTAGAAAAAAAGTTAAACAAATTGCTTAGCTATATGTATACGTTGTTATTTTGCAAGTAACTTTATAAATAATTTGTATATGTATAACGAAGGTGAAAGTTGCGATTCATGTTTGAAATTGGTTTTTACTAAATAATGCAAGAAAACGTAATTTTCTTGCGTTGTAAAATTACCAAAATTATAATAACCTTTGGATTGTCCTCCTCCTTATCGACCATTAAGTACTCGACAGATAGGTATTACCATTATGAAACATTTGAAACGCTATTATTAGTTGGTCGATTCTGTAAAAAATCTCCATCGGTTGTTAGAGATTGACAGTTCACCAAACTTCACCTGGAGTCACCGAGGTGATTCTAACAGAACTGCATTGCCACGAAGTCTAATTAGTTCTATACGTTCTTAAAGGAAACAAAAAAGTTACTCTTTGCTGTCGAGGTTGCTATATAAATCATCGCTTTACTGTTGACAGTCGCGACTTGGTAAGAATGGAAATTGGATTGATTAGGTACAGCAATGACATAAATATAGTTTGACTGTGTTGTGTCACCACTGGCGATAGGCTGTTTACAGTTTGTCGAGTTATTTGCTGTGATGACACGTCTATTATAATTATAAAAAGTTAAAATATACTTATGCTTTCAAAATAAACAAATAATGCATAACATTTTTTGGAAGTTGGGAAGCCCGATTTAAGTACTTTTACCTTAAAAAGTAAATTTTTGTTAAGTACTTACTTTTAGCGATTAATAAGAAAGTTTACCTAGTTTTTTATTATTATTTAGATAGATATTGATTTAATTCTATGATTTTATAGACATGTGTTGGTTTGTAATTGATAAGAATGAATCAAGGAATTAAAACCAGCATAATTATCTGGCACATTCGCAAAATTTAAAATAAATAAATTATCATTTTTTTATAAAAATTACAAAACAAGCTGCGTTAGCCCATAAAATATGCCGTTGCTCGAAAATTAAGAAAATATTTCTATAATTTGTTTATTTTAATTAAAATTGATATTTTTTTATTTTATTCGGAACCACCGTATTCTTTTAGCTTCGTTATTGACCTAATCGTTTACTTACAAAACATAGAAATTGATAAATAATAATGGAATAACGTACCTCGGCTTAACAATGCTGCGCACTTCAGTGGTCATTTTCTGAGAAGCTCGCTTAGCCAGTGCGCGCATTCCCAGAAAACGGGCGATCGTCCGCGGAAAGAGCATTACCTATTCCACGTATGTTTTACAATAATTCTGAGTATTTCGAGTAATGTTACTAGAAAACTAGTTATGTTTCGCAGTAGCGCTCTCGTGGTACAAAAACTTTTTTGTTTACAGTTGAATGGGCAGCGACCCCGGGTAGATAGGTTCATAGCTCCGCGAGAGCAATTTCCGGAGCTGTGCAGGAAGATGAATTGGGGTGCCAGGGAGAAGAGCGCTGATGACGTATGGGTGAGTCCCGCCACCTAAAATGATTGGCCTATTTCATTTTTTTTTTTTGATAAAAGACAAGAAGACTTTTTTTTCATTTTGAAAAACAAAATCTAATACTAGAGTGTTTTTTTTTTACTACAAACTAAATATTACTGGCTTTTGTCTGCTTATGAATGGGCGAAAATGTTATCCAATTTCTTTATACACGAATATAATTTGCAGAAATCATAATTATTATTGTTATGTTATACAGTTATATACATAATTATTATGATAGGTTAACTTTTTTATTTTTGCTTTTTAATACCTTTCATTTTTTCACCCCTTATGAAAACAAAAATGCTCGGCCTAGCTGGAGCAGAATCCCATAGGATAGTCATATTTCCTATTCGAAAATCGACACAAGTTGAATACTTTCACGTTAACGCGCTGATGGTAGGCCTACTGAAAGTAGGTCAATGTTACTGTCAATTTTAACCAAAAATATTCCACCTGGCATTTTTTTTACCTGTGGTTAATTTCAAAGCAAACACATTCAAGACACGTGACAGTCATATGCTGCGTTTTGGAAAACAGATTTTTGTATCCATAACACACATATTAACCTACACATTTTTGTTGATATATTATCGTATTAAAGCAATGCAAATTCAATGCATCATGCTTGTTATTAAGACAAAAGGAACGGAAACAATTACCACCTAGCAGTTCTGGATAGTAGGTACACCTTTAATATGTAAATATTTATTTAAAAACTTTTTCATATTAATGTATAGACTGTATGTATTGACTTCATGCTTTAGGTATTTTCTACTAGACTGTCTTTAGGTAATAAGATACAAACAATGGTGCAATTTTATGAGTTTGTTAATAAATATACTACCTATCAATTTGAATATTTTATCTTTTCTATCTTTATTTAAGGAACTGTTACTGATACTCGATACAACTCAATGAAAACGTAACCCACCATGAGCAAAAATTCCACCAGATTGAAGAAAAGAGAAATTCCAGTTTTTTTAAATTTTAAAGCTTTGTTCCTGAATATTTGTTTATTAAGCTCTCCATTAGTAGCTCCGCTGCAAGTTTTCTGAAGAAACTAAATATTACGACCTGGAAACATAACCTCTTTTTTATGCAGTTTGTGTTGTTTTACTTTCCACAGTATACAAAATACCTACAACAGAAAAGATACGCAAGCTATTTAGACGAGGCTTTCGGCTTAGAGCCGATGAAGTCCGAGCCATCCCAGGCTGGTGAGGAGGACTCTGTGCAGCTGTGGCCCTGCGTGCCGAGGAAGAGGAGCTACCTGTCTTCAGCTGACAGCATTCTAGATCTGCCAACTTATAGCTACGCTGCATGTATGTTACTACTTATTTTTAAATTATCTTTTGGCCATGCCGTATCTTTCATCCGTGTGATTTTTCTGACAGATTTCTTATTTTTTTTTTAAATAAAATATAGCCTATGCTACCTACTCGATGATAATGTACTTACTCGTAGTTTTCAATAAGTGAAAGAAATCGGATAAGTAGTTTTTTATGTTTATCCGTTACAAATAAAAATACAAATCTTTTCTCGTTATAATATTAGTGTAGATAATATTTTATATTATTCTGATGTTTGTGTTTTGAAGAAAAGCGAAACGAAGCAGAGATGAACGAATGGTCATATTTGCTCTGCTCTAAGATAAGGCTTGATATTAGACACTGAACGAAGCCGAAAGTTTAATATTCCCTAATTACATGTTAAAGTTACTCATTAATTTGTTGTGTTAATTTAAGTTATGTTATGTCTCTCTGGGATGGCAACATTTTTGTAATGCGCATCCCTAAAATTATATAGGCCTCCTAATTGATTTCCACCATCTAACTAATAATTATATTATTACTAGCTTTTGCCCGCGACTTCGTCCGCGTATATGTCGGTTATCGCGGACGCAGACGAAGTCGAAGTCGAATAAAAAGTAGCCTATGTCCTTTGTTGGGGTTCACACTTACCCTGTACCAAATTTCACACAAATCGGTTCAGTAGTTTAGGCGTGAAGAAAAGACAGACAGACAGACAGAAAGACAGACAGAGTTACTTTCGCATTTATAATATTAGTTAGGATTAGGTTAAAGAGTCCCACTATTTACTAATGATCCGTTTTCCATTTTCTTAGTCCCTGAGTTGCTCGACTGGTCGAACGACAACATCTTGGTGGCAGCGCTGGGCAGGAACTACCACAAGTGGTCGTGGCGGTCGCAGAGCCTCATCAGCCAGGGGTTCACGGATTATGAAATACACTGCTGCAAGTTTGACCCACAAGGGAAGTTGCTCATAGTTAGTATTTGAACTGTCATTTAATATTTTGCACCGTCTTAATAATTTTTTACAATAGTAATATCAAATGTAGGGGTACGAGGGCTTCGATCTCTTTTTACGTATTTAGGGTTAACTAAACTCACACCTTTACTTTTAACTCTGCAGGCCAACTCTATTGTGTTAGTTGTGATCGGGTATTTAAAACTAAATTTGGTTTGGCTAATCGTACTAGGGCACATGTTAGAAAATAATTCTAAAGGATCGCCGTTATTGAAATCGATAAAAATATGATGAAACGTTTCTTTGTAGCATAGTTCATGGTATCTATCCATCCGGCAGACAAGATTGAAGTGGGCGTATTAGTTAGTAAGTGTAGCGTGTGATGCAGCTATGACAAATTAGTCGCAAGAGAGAATTAGATGTTAGGACTTTGGGACGCAACTTGCGAAAAAGCAAGGCAGAAGACTGCAAAAGGCTAAGTAAATTAATTGACTAATTAAAGGCTTTTCACAGGTGGGCACCGAAGTCAAAAGAGTGGAAGTACACGACAATGCGCAGAGCAAGTGCATCGAGAAGAACAGCTGTAGATGTCAGGACAAGGTCAATACTGAATACTGCTCCATCACAGCCATGGATTGGAGTCCTACTGGAAACTCATTTATCACGTAACACTCATTAAATACCTTAAACTTAGGGAAACGTTTGCTGGGAAACTTTTATATTTTTAGTTGGTTCACGTAAAATAGTGTGCTCACGGGTTGCATGCAACCCGATAGCACAGGGTCATGTGGATATTTAAAAAGCAAAGGTTGAATTTTTAACTAGTTTCAGTAAAAAAAAAAACAAATAAAAAATTGATGCCTCGACCTTCAATATCTAAGTAATCAGAAGGTTCACAGGTATCGAACAAACAAAAGATCACAATAATAGGAAATCATAGAACTTTAGGCTTCATAAGTGTTTTTTATACCCATTATTTAGCTCAAATGATATACTTTCTTTTTATAACAGCAAAAATAAAAACAATGTTTTGGAAATTGTGTCTGCCTCAAAATAAGTCTGTCTAAAAAAATCCTTAAATCTTTTCAGGGGCTGTTCCCAAGGTATGCTGAGTGCTTTCACCCGTAACGCGAAGCCGATTAGCTGGCGCCAGGCCAAGCGCAACGCGATACTCATCGTCAGGGTATCTCCGGACGCGCGCTATGTTACAGCAGCTGCTGTCAATGATGATGACGTCTGGGTCTTCACCTGGCCCAGTCTCCAGCTCTTTTCAAGCCTTAAGTCAGACTGGACTATCAAGGTGTGTGGTATATTGGAAATGAATAAGTCTACCATCAAAGTATGGCATACCAATAATCATAACACATAGTACTAACCCGAAAACATACTTTATAAGTTCCTATAGATTTTGTATGGCATTGCAAACTGTGGCGTCACATATTCTGTAACTCAATTGAATATTTATTGATTTCAAGGCTAGCAGGTTTTCAGGGTGAAAATAAAGTTTTTTTAGAGAAGTCTTGGCATTTATTTAACTTTAATAAAAGTTCGGAGACTATAGATACTTGTAAAAATAAACTCGTACGTGGCATACATGGGTAAATACAATTTCTAATTATAAGCTTCCACATATAAAAATAATTATTAATTAAAGGTGTCTACCCAGTTGTCTGGATATTATGGGAACTGTGCGTAAGCCCTTTTGCGCGGTAGTGGCGCATATTTCTTTTTGCATTTATTTCATTTTTGTTTTTTAGATTTAATACAAACTTGTTTCTACTTTGCTTTTATGTACAATTTTTATTTTCTCTTTTTATGTTATGTGCGTCATTTTCGCGGGAATAAACAGTTTTTCTTTCTTTTCTTTCTTTCTTTTCATTGTAGGCTCTAACATGGCACCCGTGGCGCAGCGCACTCCTGGGCATCGGCGCTGTGACGTCGAACCTGAACGCGCGCGTGGCGCTGTGGGACGCGCCCACAGGGAAGGTTCGGAAACAAAACCTCGGCAGATACCACTACAGCCTCGACGCGATGCTGTTTAGCAGGAGGACGGGCGAACTGGTGCTCAGCCTGTGGAATACAGGTAGCATGACGTCCATCTTTATATCTATACTAACATTACAAATGCGAAAGTGAGTTTGTTTATTATTGTTAGTTTCGCTCTCACTGCTAAACCACTGAACCAATTTTTTGGTATAATACGTGTCACGAAAGATGAGACTTGACAAGCGTCAGTAATGGAGAGCTTGCGCAGGTATGGATGTACGAAATAGCTATCCATAATTTGTGTGTCTATTCGGGAATAATTAGAAAGACATTTAGATTTAAATTCTTAACAATATTATAATATTTATTACGAAAAAATAAAGTTAGAAAGTAGTTAAAAAGTCTTAACTTTCAAGGCACGAATTGTACAGAATAAGCTTAATCTCCAAGAAAGGACATAGGCCTGCAAAAGCTAGAATTTTATTTTTAATTGTTCTGAATAAAAATTCATAGTCCTTAATCCCAATTTAACTTTCCACTTTTCTTGAATTTGGAACTGGAAACTTTCACTTTTTTAAAAGTATCCATTAATTCAACAGACAGGGAGTCAACGGCCCCGAAGACGTGCTCTCAACTGGTGGTGATGAGCGACCCGGACACCGTGGTGGACCAGTGGGGCGAGGGCCGGTCTGGTCTCGATCGCGTGCGGACTATGGTGTTCAGTCCGGATGGGACGAAACTTGGTAAATTACAGATATTTTTGGTGTATAACGGATCTAATAATTAATGAACCAGACCGGTTGTTGTCATATGGGATCCTAGTTTAAATTAATGTAGGTATAGTAGCGGTCATAAGTGCAGTAGCATGTTAAGGTTTGAATTGCTGTGAACACGGGGTATAGGCCATACCTACATCAGAATCTGTGTGTATAAGTGATGTATTCAAAGTTAAAGTCAAAGTCAAATCATTTATTTAATTAGGCCATTATAAGGCACTTTTGAACGTAATAACACAGTGCCTACGTACACCTCAAAATTCGCACACGACGTCGAAAGGTCGTAAGTTTAACCAAAGTGTCAATCGATTTGCTTTGTAGATTGCTACTTCACTTATGACCGCTACTGTACATCGAATTTAAATTGGGTATAAGAGACCACGTCCAACCGGTCCTATTGGAAATCTGTAGGGGAGGCTTATGTTCAGCAGTGGACCTCCTACGGCTGATAAGATGATGATGATTATTAGAAATCAATAATCAATTATAACATACTTTTTATGAGCTGTCAAAATGAGATTTTCAAATCTTTGCCGTCAATTATTAGCCAACTCATTACAAAGCAACTACAATTTTTCTTATACAGTTAATTAAAAATTACTCGCGTTTCCAGCTCTAAAATTATGAGTTTTTTTTAGATAAGTTGGATCTTGAAATTAATGGTTAATGGTCTCAATTACCCAATTCACTTTGTATACTGTGAATTTATTAGAAAATAATACTTTTAAAAGTAACGGTTCAGAACTTTATTGCAATCTAATTTACGGCTTCAAAATTTGGTTAATTTTGATGCCGTAAATTAAATCTTTTGATCATAAAGTTCAAAATCCTTTGAATATTAGCGACGGCGACTGCGGACGAAGACTTGATCATCTGGAACTTTCTGCCAGAAGACAAGAGGAAGAGGAAGAAGTCTTGCAAGCGATTCTCCGCGTTACCGGTATTCTTAGACAAAGCTACCAACGGTGTCTCCTTTCGATAGTCTTTTGTGTATAATTGTATATCTATTAAATCTATGAGAATTGTTATTAATTTGTTTATTTATATGGAAATAAATTTTATTTGAAATAATGGGTATTGTTTTGTTTTTGCATTCAATATTGATTCGTTATCTTTCTGCAAACATTTGTTAGAACCAAGTACTATGGCAGATTATCAGAATTTTTGAATAAACTAAAAATAAATGCGATATTATGCATTTATTTCTAGTGCCTGCTACCTGCTTATTATGGAGTTCTTTAACGCTTCTTTAAATCGTCACGTAAGCAAAATGCGTAGGTATGCCCTCTCTAGGCGATCGTACCTCTCTATCTCTTTCTATTATATACGGGTGTGTATGTGTGTGTCTGCGTGGGAGTATCGAGATTCGAGCAGCAAGCATTGTTCGCGGCCAGCTGTATAACCTAACTTCTAAGCACGTGTAAATTTTATTTCAACATGTTTTTTTTTAATCCATACGGGACTTCGTTCCTACGGGGGTCCTCTGACCGTAAAGCAAGGTCGATTAGTAAAGACATAAATTCATTGTTTTTTTTCCTCCACATTATCAATATAACATTTTGTTGAGTGATGTTGAAACAAGATGGGGTAAAACGGGTGCCAGTACTGCATCACAACCTGATCATGATGGATTGCGACAGGCTGAGCCATTTACGAGTCAATTAACCTTTCATACCTCCTTGATTAATAGGGGGAAATTGACACATGTAGATAATGTTTATGGGCATTGGAATTCAGTTAAGAAATTTTAATCAATTTCATGAAATCGTCCATATATTATTTAATGGAGCTGTTGCTTCCTCTGCGTAAACTAGAATAGATAAATTGATTGGATAGGACAGCTGTGGATTTAATTAAAAATAGGAAAATTGATGGTGCATCTTTTTTTGCCCCATAATACGAATATAATCATGGGTGGGTTTACAAACATTTAAACACACATATATTAACAGCCAGACTCGGAAAATTACCTGTCAGCCATAATTATATTTGTTCCGTGAGGGAATTAAACCCACAATACACAGAGCAGCAGCCAATCGTTCAGTCACTGCGCCAACCGTGTCGTGAATATCGGTTCCAATAAAATACTTTATGGTGCTGAAAGTGACATTTTCTTTTAATTATTGCGATCATTTTTGTTTACCATAGGTACCTGGGAACCTTTTGGTTACAACTTTTTAAATAGTTTTTTTGACGAAAACAGTCTTAAAATGTTCTAACTTAATATTAAATACCCCTACGACACTGTACCCCTGTTGTTTGCACCTAAATGTTAGGTACTTAGTTTGATGAGTTACTACTCATCACATATGATTGTTATGATTGTCTATTTTCATCCCGTATAAAGCCTAATTCACACATATCAGTGAAGTCACATTTCCGGCACCGTCCCGTATCAGTGATAAATTATTCTTTCAAACATTCGCCGGTACTGTGGCTTCACTGATATGTGTGAATCAGCCTTAATATAGTATGATTAATATATTATTATTATATTATTATTATACCCCTACCTATAATTTGGTGCTAAGAAAGTATGGATAAATAAACTGATGTGAGAACTAATAACTAAACAACTAACTAATATACAGAACTAAAAAAAATGAACATTTTTTTTAGACTCAGTGCTCAGTGCAGACTCAGTTTTTAGACTCATTTCTTCTTGTAAACAAAAATTGTCTATGTTATGTGCGTCACTTTCGCGTGAATAAATAGGTTTTTTTATTTATTTATTTATTTCTAGTATAAAGACATCATATCAATCATAGAATTCATCATCTGCCTAGCCTTTTCCCAACTATGTTGGGGTCGGCTTCCAGTCTAACCGGATGCAGCTGAGTACCAGTATTTTACATGGAGCGACTGCCTATCTGACCTCCACAACCCAGTAACTGGGTAATACGATACCCCTAGGTAAGACTGGTTTGTCAGACTTTCAAACTTCTGACGACTCGTAACGACTGTCAAAGATCATCATATGACAGCCGGGACCAACAGCTTAACGTGCTTTCCGAGGCACGGAATGATGTCAGTAATGTCTAAGATAAACTTTAGAAAGTACATATGAATTGAAAAAGTCACATTGGTACTTGCCCGGATTCGAACCCACAACCTCATGCATGAGAGGCGGGCGCCTTAACCGCAGTCATATCTTATTCGCAATCGGGTTTTTCTTGATACAAAAATCACCATAATTTGAAGTTTAGGTAACTGTAAGTAAGTACGTATCGGACTATCCGATCCCTAGTTATTATTGAAGCTGCAGCGTTGCTCTACCTTTCACATCTACGATTAGCTACTGGCCGCGATAATATCGTTCTTATAATAAGTTAATATTACTAAGTTACTCAAATCGCGTGCTTACCAACAGTAAATCAACGGTTTCTGAAGCTAGATTCCGAGTGGTATTACTGATAACCGAATATATCTATGTCTTCTGCCGTCACTCAAATACGTAATTAATCGTTCTGTCTGATATCGTTCTGTGATAGATTATTTATAATTTTATTAATGGCTGTTTAATATGCAATTGAATGTGTTTTATTGTCGGAATCTATACTTATATGAAAAGCTGAAGAGTTTTTGTTTGTGTGTTTGTTTAAGCGCGCTTATCTCTGAAAGTACTAGTCGGATGGGATAAAAACTTATTGTATATGATAGCCAGACTCATGAGGAATAGTATAGGCTATATGACATAACGCTACGACCCATGGGAGAGGAACAGTAACCAAAGACGTAATTAATGCGGGTAAAAAAGTCGCTGGCTGAGAAGCTAGTTGATAATAATTGCTATTCAAATCAATAGCTGCTGGGTCATACTCAGAAAAAGTGTACATTTTAAATTTGTAACTAAACTGATAGGTAACGATACTGAGAATCTCCGTCACGAAACTGATGTCATAAGGTATAGTACACATGGATTGGGCGAATAAAACACGTGATTTATATTTGGCTAATCAGTCATATAAGTTTGTTTGTTTGTTACCTTTTCACGCCTAAACTACTGAACCGGTCATCCTAAAATTTCGCATATACTTTGTCAGGTGTACAAAAACAGACATAGGGTACTTTTCATGTTGCGGGACGTCTTAACAGGATACCGTGGCCCCGGAACGTAAAGGGCAACAGAAGGAACAGGGTGGTTTTTTAGTCAGTAAAAGTCTGACAGTCCCTTCCGCCCCGCCCAGGACGGAAGGACTCATTTGATGATTTTTACCACCTCAAAAAAAAAAAAAAAAAGGGTACTTTTCATCCCAAAAGAAAGTACTGTTCCTGAGGAAAACAACAATAACGTTCTTATGAGAATAGGTGGCACCACATGTCTTTCGAATCTTGATTTACTTATATTATTATAAAAACTTGAGGAGTTATGAGATAACAAACACAAAAAAAACTTCTTTTTTTTAAGTAGGTTACAAGTGTATGAATTTGTATGTGCGCGAACTACCCTCACTTCAAAATCTTTATCCAAATTACGTGACGGTAATAATAATTACAATTTAAGTACTTTTCGTCTTTGTGAACTAAGCTTAACAATTTCTCAGTTTCGTAACGTAACGCAAAATAACGAAAATGAGAATAAAATCTGAGAAATTTTAACCTCTACAAATATTTTAAAGTAAACCACGTGTATACTATGTCATCACTGAGCGTATTCGTTAAGATAATACATAAAAATAGAAAATAACATAGTAAGTAAACAAAAAATATAATAAACTTAGCACAATAATAGTCGTTTATCACCCTGAGGTATTTTTTTGTAAATACCTATTCACTTGATAGATCTCGACTTCACGACTACCGTGAAAACGTAAAGGCTGCCGCGACAGTGACTTTGACGTAAGTTATAGTGTCGCCAGAATAGGAAAAAGTATTTATATTAAGTAAAGTATTTTTTCCAATATTTCATTGCGTGTACTAACCCTGAGTAACGAAACTTCATAATTTTGGGACAAAATTATTTAAATAAAAATAAATTATTCTCTAGATGATTGATGAATATACTTGGTCCTATTTAGTTACTTGATTCATCAAGAATAATACAGCCACAGTTTATGTTAAGTAAAGCTATGAATATTCGTAACAATTCATCTCTGAAAATGTGTAATCGTCATTGGGACACTAAAAAAATGTATGAAGAAATTTATAACGATGTTTTGACACTCAAAAAATTTACTCTTTTAATGAAAATTAAAGTTAAAATAGCAGATAAATCTTATCTTTAATAGACTAACATAAAAATTTGGGAGTGAAAAAGAAAACATTGTCATAATTTGGATATTTACTTTAACATGAAGTAGTGGGACAAGAAAAGATACCAAATGTACACTTTTTCTGAGTATGACCCTGCTAACAACTAAGTCACATTAATTATTGAGGTTTGTCATTGTTGTAATGTAGCTGTCCATAATGCTCGATTCCTAATAATACCATAAAATAACATGAAAAATAACATAAATTGTCATAGACGAAAGAAAAATAAAAGGAAAAATCGACAATTAATTTAATATTTTTTATAATTTTTGTTGTAGTTAGTATTATTTCAAAGCTTATAAATTGTCAATCAATTAAAAGTTTTTATGACATTCTCTCGCTTCGCTTTTGAACGATGATTTCCGAATTCACCCGATTGTATCCACGTTATCTCCGCGGGCACGTCTCCGTCAAATATCCGACCGCCAGGTTATCCAATTAATAGCAAAGCCGGATACTCAGTATGCGATATCCAGCCTATCAGTTTCATCATTAATTATATTTAGCGCGAATAACTGAATAACATTTCACAGATGTTCAAATTAAAATGTTAACATCAAAGCGGCACCTTTAATGAACCTTTGTTAAAAGAATTCCAAGCATTTTGTTAACTTACAGAACACGAAAAAAAAATAACGAATACTTACATTTATTTTCGAGTTATTTATGAGTATTCTTAACCCGGGGAGCGAATTGTTGGGTCAAATTAACCCACGCCATTTTGAATCGTGTGTTATTTTTAGAATTTTAGTGCGATGTCGCCGTACTTCTCAGTAGCTGGAGCGAACATTCTCTCCTATTCGTTTGTTACCGCTATTCAGTCGGGTCGCAACTACACCGGGAGATACACGAGGCCAAACGACTAAAAAGGTAAATATGACCCAACCATACACTCGATGTCGTTATTTTGCGCCAATTATTCAGCTTTTTTTATTGTTTATCATTTTATTTTTAGGTTTATTTTCAAAATGAACCGGGAAGAACTCGAGCGACAGCGGATTTTAGCCATATTACAATTTAGAAGATTTATGTTTTGTTAACTTTTGATTGCTATAAGACAGAAGATGTCATTTTTGTTGATTTTTCGTACTACTTTATTTGAATTTACATTAAACACGTATTTCATGATGAATTCGTTTATTTTTATCTGAAACCTTTTCAGTGTTAGTGACATAATGAAATTACAGTAACAGTTTTATAAAATATCTCGTATATTGGAAAAACATTCATGTTTTCAATCGGGTCATCTCGACCCAACCCTACACTCGGTGTAACACTTTTTCACCATGCGCACCCCGGGTTAAATGTCATCGGCAAAAGTCTCTTGGACAGTGGATTTTTATATATATTATAAAAAAAAAGAAATATACTTTTCTCGTTACCATAGTTTTTATAGATAGTTATCGACACTATCTTCTTACTACTTATAAATGCGTAGGTAAGTTTGGATAGATAGATGTTTATTGCTCAATTACGCCAGAAGGGCTGAACGAAATCTAGATGAAATTTGGCACCTACAGGAATAGATTTTAGTCTGTAGCTTTTAGGATAATTTTTTTTTAAATAGTTTAAAAAACTAAAAAACACGCTTTTAGCACGCACTATTTTTTTTCGTATCCCATTCAGCAAACCCTTTCATTTGATACCCATATCATGGGGATGCATTTCAAATAGCCTGTCCGCCATCTTGGACGTCCTCCATATTGGATTTAAGTCACGTGACTATTTTTTTCGTATTCCTGACAGCAAACCCTTTCATTTGATACCCATATCATGGGGGTGGATTTCAAACAGCCAGTCCGCCATCTTGGGGAGGCCGCCATATTTGATTTGTAATGACGTTTCTTAGCTAGTCATGTATTGTCATCAGAACTCAGAGCGTGTGCAAAATTTCATCCTAATCGATGACCGGGAAGTGGGTTAAATTAAGATTCCAAGATTTTCTTACATAGTTACTTACAAGTGAAGCTAATATAAGCGTGTTAAAAAGCATAGGCTTTTAATTTCGGAAAAATGTACGGTTGCCGTGAGATAATATATCAACTTTGATGCGGACGAAAAATAATTCTAAGTATTAAGTTACATACGTGCAATGAAAATATGAATGTAGTTCTGCGTAATTACGATAGATGGCGCTGATGTCGATTTTTCTCCATATTTCTTTTAATTGATAATAATAAAGAATATTATCGCTTGGAATTGTTGATAGAATTTTACTCATCACATTTCGCCAGTTAAGCAATAACTTCGTAGGTACTTAACGTATTTATAAGTCCTATAAATATGTTAGGGAAGGCAAGCCTATTTCTGTTGAACAGAAATAGGCTTGCACTGTACTACAAATGAACTAAGAATAAGATTGTATAATGGAAAAACAAAATAAGAATAAGATTGTATAATGGAAAAACAAAATATTACGCTATACGCTTGGGGATGGAATGGAAAAACAAATGTAGAAAATTATTAGGGTTCCGTAAGCGAAGGGTGGTGCCTACTGAACCCTTTTATTAACCCTCCGTTTTCCGTCTATCTGTCTGTCAGCGGACTGCAACAAGATTATCCATCTGATTGAAACATTTTACGTAGGTATTTACGACTTTGTATTTTGCCGTTTCTTTGCCGTTTTCGAATTGACGTCAAAAAAGATATTGCGGGGAAATACATTTTTATTAAATTACGTTCTCTGTAGTGCAAGTTGCTGTGTTCTCGCGGTCCGCACAAAATGGGTCGGCGGTCCGCCATTTGGTGGCCCCTGCCCTAGAATGTCAGTCCTTTAGTTGTCGCTAGACCATTGACAAGAACAACGAGGCAGTGGTAGAAATGAGTACTATTTGTAAACTATTATTAATTTTCAACCCTTCCTTATTATCAGTTACAATACAACCGTCATGCGTGCATAATTACACCACTTTGTTGCCAATTAAAAATAAAAATGTTCTACTATATTCACATTTGAATTTTTTTTATTTTTTTTCATTAGGGTACCTACATTGTAAAAACAATAATTATTTTCTTGGACATAATAAGGCTTGCGTTAAGTTTGCAGAATTTTAGACTTGTTGAAGCATGCTTAGAAGGTGTGGGAGACAGGTGGTACCTCCATCGGATTCCAAAATGGCGACGGTATCATAGAGAAATAGTGATGGCAAGTATTTCTGCTTGTTATTTTTTTAAATAACATTCTTCTAATAAAGCTGCGTGCCACAGTTTTTTTTTTAATAATTATCTCGAGGTGGTCTTCATGTGAAACTGTGGGTATAATAAATTATAAGTTCGATGGTAGCTTTGTTTATCGATTGTCATTTTTGTCGTGTGAAGAAACTGAATATTTATATTATTTTTATCAGCATTCGGGTATAATAGCTGTAACTGTATTCATCTATATAATAATATTATAAAGAGGTAAAGTTTGTTTGCTTTATTATTTTATTGTTTCTAAGAGATAATCTATGGACTTGGTCCGATTAAAAAAATTGAACTCCGGGAGTGCCGGCAGAAGTGAAAACTTGATTATTAACGTTGAGCATGTTTGATATTTTGGAATGGTTAGGGAATAATTTTGCACCAATTGCTTTATCAGTATAAAAGTACTATCATTTATGTGGTAGAATACAATATTTATTTATTGCGCTATCGTACACAAACATGACAATTTATATTACATTAAAAATTTAACTTTAAAACTATTACAATAATTATCATTCGCGCAAGCGCCCTGCGCTGTCTAAACGAAACAGTAGGCCCAGGCATACATTTTCGCCGCGCCGTAGAGAGGGGATAGCTGTCTACTCTCCATCCGTCTTACGCTTTTTCGATCAGGTCACGTGTCCTGACGCGAGTTTAAGATTTTACCCATTACAGAAAAAGTGCTCAACGCCGCTAAAGAAGTTTTCACTTCAAAAAATCTTTTACTGTTAGATAGAATACTGGTAGACACACTACAGAGTGAGATCAGAGGCAGAAGCAACGGCTTTTGCTTCCCGAGACGCAAGGGACGTTATGTTACGTCATCAACTTTCAAATTCCAGGCTAAGAAATTACTAATGGAATAACTCAATATCACTTTGCCCGACTTGGGCATTGAAACCAGGACCCCACGCTTGCGACCAGTCAAAATGCTATAGTATAGGATTGTGTAGTTGTATTTTAAATTCGAAAATCGACTCAAAAATACTTTTACTTTAGCGTGTTCATGCTAGCCATATGAAGTTCATAACTTTACTTTTACCACAAAGTTTTGGAAAAGCTACCAATAAACATGTACGACCCATTTTTTTGTTTAATTTTTCAGTCTTTTTCTATTTTGATTGTGATCACATAGTCTGACGCATTGCCCCGGTATGATCAGCCGATCAAGAATGTCGCGTGCGCAGTACAGGTAAATCAGAGCTACTACAGTCCCAGGATTATATTAACGACTAGTAAAGGCGGGTGATTTTGCTCGCGTAATCGTTTAAATGGGACCTTTTTGTTAATATACGAGATTAGATTACATAGATTGCTTATAAGATGAGTAAAGTAATAAATTATTGATTCAACTCGTTTTATAATAACATAGTATGGGATTACCGAAGAATATGCGTAAGCAATTTACCCACCTACTAATATCCTAGAGTATAATTACAATCAATCAATTCATGCTCAAGGCGAATTTGCGATATCAGACTTATATTCACTATGAAGTCCAGGTTTCCTCACGATTGTGAAGGGGCTCGCCAATGGCGGTCCAATACCAGTCGGGGGCGCGGATCATGCGTAATGCGAATACCGGGCTCCCGACTTATGGTAGCAGGAGGAACCGTGGGGTTTTAGTCGGTAAGAGTCCGACATACCCCTCCGTTATCCCAAGGCGAAGGGCATCCATGAAAAAAAAAAGGGTTTCCTCAAGATAAACTTAGAAAGTACACACAGCAAAACAGATAGGTATACAGGGTCGTCAGATATAGTTGAAGTTTTCTTAGGAACCGATGGATGTCTTTGATTGAAACTTTACTTAAGTAATGAACTATTTATTCTCTACTTTTTAAATTAAATTATAATTGAAACCATCCATCGGTTTCTAAGAAAACTTCAACTATATCTGACGACCCTGCATACCTATCTGTTTTGTTGACTGTACATGTGAATTGAAAAAGTTACATTGAAATTTGTCCGTTATGGTTGAGGTGGTGCCTTAACCATTTGGCTATCATTATCCCAAGCAATTTGCTTAAAGTAAGAAATAAAATGTAATTGTACAGACACAGGGGCTGGGGACGTAGTTCTCTTGTGAAATCGTATCTAAAAGTCGTATCTATTATTAGCTGCTACCCGCGACTTCGTCCGCGTAAATGTCAGACCCCTGTTTCATCCTTAGGGGGTGATTTTTGACGTCTACAGATGACATCCGGCCACCGTAGGCGCGGGCTTGCAGACGGCGAGTGATAGGTAGCTCGGCGTCCGATCAAGGATCAGCTGCCCTACCATGAACTCTTATCGCGATCCAAAAACTGAATTGTTCTTCAAATAAGTCAATATAACGCATCAATTTATGTCATTTATTGACGTATTTTCTCTTATCGCGATCCAAAAACTGAACTGTTCTTCAAATACGTCAATATAACGCATAAATTGATGCGTTATATTGACTTATTTGAAGAACAATTCAGTTTTTGGATCGCGATAAGAGTTCATGGTAGGGCAGCAGGCCCGGGTCGACGGCGCGTTCTGTTTCACGCGCGCCTCAAAGAGCTGTCAGCACAGGGACGGGACCCCAACAGGGCCAAACGCCTGCCGAGGTTGCGGGACGTCTTAACAGGATACCGTGGCCCAAAAACGTAAAGGGCAACAGAAGGAACAGGGTGGTTTTTTAGTCAGTAAAAGTCTGACAGTTCCTTCCGCCCCACCCAGGACGGAAGGACTCATTTGATGATTTTTACCACCGAATCTTGGAAAATCCTTTCTTAGCGGACGTCTACTAACTATAAACTACCTCCCTGCCAAATTTCATCTTAATACGTTTAACGGTTTTCGACATTTCGTGATGAGAATCACCTATTTAACTCCTTGAATTTAACGAGTATGCAGAAATACACCTTGTATAAATCATATGTTTATCATCCATTTTATCTACCCGGTATAAGTCCTATGCAAACAAATAACAATAAACAGTACTAGTGTGTAATACGCCTAAAGGGCATAAACGGAATTAGTCAAGTATTATTTAATAAATAGAAATCAATACAAATGATAATTATATTCCGCCAATAAAATAGCCAATAGGAAGGCGTTGCGCTTTCTAATCGACCAATTACAACACTTTATGGCACTTTACATATAAGGAGATACGTAAATTGGATATTATAGTTAGACCACACAGGTAGCGTTTCAGAAACAATTTGTTTATATAAAATACTAGGTCATGTGAGATCAGAAAGGGTTTTATTTTCTCACTAACTTGTGCACGTGACTTCGTCCGCGTAAATGTCCTTTTTTGCGGGAATCTCTAATACTTTTTCTTGAATAAAACTAAGCCTAGGTTACTCCGTGTAACATCAGCTATATGCCAGTGAAAGTCCCGTCAAAATCGATCCAGCCGTTTCTGAGATTAGCCGGAACAAACAAACAGACTAAAATTTTTAAAATGTATTTTTCCTGAAAGTACCGTGTTAACATTCATAAAAGTTTTGTGAAACGCTGTTATTTTGACATTATAGCAGACAGACACTTCAATTTTATTAATTTGTATAGATGATCAACGTGTTTGTTACATGTAATTACTTCATTCACTACGCAAAGTGGCACGCATGTTGAAGTGAATGGTTGTGTACGGGGTGCATTGTATACAAATTGTACGTTGCATTGTAAACGGGTAGCCGAAAAAATCATCGGAATTAGAGAAATCGCGTTTAGAACAATATCAAGGTTAAAAGGTCGTAAAGGACACAAACTATTCACTACACGTTATGTCCTTTTCGACCTTTATTATGCGTTTTCTCGACTCAACTTTAAATAACTATAGCTTCTGCTCGCGTCTTCGACCGCTTATTGTTTTTCACACACTTTAATTACTCCGAGTTACTGCTCCGCTCTTGTATGGTAGTGCCAGAGAAAACAAACAAACAAAAAAACTCTTCAGTTTTATTATGTTAGTATAGATTATGTATAATTATATTTTTTAACAAACACTTAACATACAACCTGTTTACTGCGCGGGCGCAGCTAAAGTTACGGTCGTTAACTTGATAATTAAGTAGTAATAAACTTGAAGCTGTAAAATTGCGCTAAGTAGCTCCATCTATCGCGTTTAGTGTAAATCAATTGGAGACAAATGCTAGGTATTTGCTCTAATTAAATTCTTTTTTGCACTATTTTAGTGATATTTATTGTTACGAGTATCTTTACTTTAACTGAGCAAGATAAAATATCTTAATTTATGACGTTCTAAATAATTAATACCAGCCTATTATAGTCCTACTGTTAGACAAACGCTTCTTCTTATGCAATGAAGGCACTTGCTTAACGCGGATTGGCAATATCAGATAAATTGTCTGTCTTTATTGAAATTGACAGATACAGAATTATGCTTTAAATACGATTAGCGATAAACACTTATGTCAAATAATTAATTATGCAAGCGTACCTTAATAATAATACCAGCCTATTATTGTACAGGGCAAAGGCCTATTCTCAGACAGCGAAGACACGATTGTAAAACACTATTAGTGGACTGTAATAAGAATAGCTGGTAGGGTAAGATTGGGCAAATAAACACTAGTAGTTTAACGATATTATACGTCTGCACACTTTTATATTTCTGACACAACTAAGAAAAAACAATGACAAAAAAATGGAAAAGAACATTTGTTACACTTTAATAGTAGCTGTATTGACTAGCACGTTAAATTACCTGCTCAACGGCAAAGTGGGGCGAGCAAGAGTGGGAGTTATAGTGGGGAGTAATTGAATAGCAAGTGAAACATTCGTTCGACAACACTCCAGTCGATAGGTTGTCTCAACTGACTATTAAAAATTGTTCAGTGCTTGATCAGTGTGGAATTACTGTAAAGTGTGTGATTTAATGTGAAAAATAAAACTAAATTGTGAAAACGATAACGGACGTTGTTATTTGAAGTGGCCTTCCTGAGCGTCCTTTACATCTCAGAAGTGGGATTAATTGGGCAAATACACCTGGAAACTGCCCTCCCTGCGCCAAAAGTAACCTAATAAAACGTGAGTTTTATTTTATTTTATTATAATTAAGTAGCTCGATATTGGTCGAACTAAAAGAACTTTATTTTTTTATTGTGTCTATATGCAAGGTAAAGTTGATGATGCCATGTTTAAAACCGGGCAATTATATACCCTACGTAATAATGAATTATTTTACATGTGTTATTAATAATTTTATTTCTCTTTTAAAACCTAATGAATACCCACCCATAACTTTAACGGTTTTTTTTATGAACAGTTTGATTTAAATAATTGAATTTAAAACATTTATGAAAGCTTCTTTTACTAAGTAATAATAAATACTTTGAAAGGTAAATCCTTAGTGTTATAAATAAGGCTATGCATTTCAGAGATAATTCTAAATAGCGCATTTTTTTTGTGAGCCCTAGATAAATATGCCAAGAAGTAAAGCAACCCAAAGTGGCACACCGGAGTTGCCGAGAGCTTCAAAAAGGGGTCGCCGAGAAAAAAGTCGACGCCCGCCAAGCCGCTCTAGTAGCAGCGATGACGAACGAGCATCCCGAGAAAGCCGCCGGCGACAGGAAAAGCGGCGGGAACCCAGCAGTAGCTCTTCTACTGGAAGTGAACGTAGGCCAAAACGTTCTCGCAGGTACGATAGCCCAAATATGTTGCTGAAACAGTTTGTCGATATTATAAAAGATATGAAGAATGTTGGTGAACGTGATAAGTTTCCTGTTCTCCATAATGTTATACCCGAATACGACCCAATGTCCAAAGAACAGACGATGGATGCATGGATTAACAAGGTTGAAGAATGCGCTCACATTTATGGATGGAACGATAGGCAGTTGATCCACTATGCCTTACCAAAGTTGAGTGGGGTAGCCAAGTCTTGGTATCAGGGATTACCTACAGTACTGTTCTCCTGGGCTGAATGGAAACATAAACTTAAAGAATCTTTTCCAACCCGTGAAAATTATGCGGATCTACTAAATGAAATGTTAAGTCTGAGAGTTCGATACGGGGAATCGTTAGAATTGTATTATTACTCCAAAATGAACCTGTTGAACCGGTGTAATATTACTGGAAAACGTGCCGTTGATTGTCTAATTGCTGGTATTGACGATCGTGGAGTAAGGTTAGGTGCTCATGCGGTTGAGTTTGCGGAACCTGAACAAGTTTTAAAATTTTTTAAGACTGTGAAAATTGGCCAAGATAAAGTTCTTCCGGAAAATTCAAAGAATAAGGATAAGGACAAACGCACAGTTACTCAAAGTACACAAAAGGTATTACCTAACCCTAATAATACTCAGTCGAGTTCTAGGTATAATCGCGTTACATGCTACAACTGCAATGAAACAGGGCACCCATTCTTTAAATGCACTAAACCTAAAATACAATGTACAAAATGTAATTGGCTAGGGCACCTAGAGAAAAATTGTCCAAATAAAAAGGATAAGAGTGACGCTTCCGAAGTTTCGACTAAAACTGTGATGCAAATTAATAATAGTACTCTAGAATCAAATTATAAATATAAGATGCCGATAAAGTTAAATGACTGTATTATAGAATGTCATGTTGACCTGGGAAGTGATGGCACCCTAATCCGACAGAGTGATGCTTGTAAATTAGGAATAAAATGGCAAACTGTACAAACACCATTGCTTAAGGGCCTAGGTAATGTGCCATATCAACCATTAGGTTTAGCTTATGTAACTATTGAAATTCAGGGAGTTGTGCAAAACGATGTGGAAATATTAGTAGTCGCTGATGAACTTATAAATGTTCCTGTTTTACTGGGCCACACATACACGGAAAGACCATCTATAAGAATTATTAAGACTGCTACTGATGTAATATTTCAAAAAGTTGAAACTCCAGTCAATGATAACGTCAAGTTTCCTCTGGTTAGTCTCTCAGATACAAATATCGCGCCGGGTGATCTTAGAGTAATCCCTGTAAAGTACCCGTATGATTATACCGGTCAAGTTTATATTCGGATGTCCCGGTTCAGAACATTATTTATTTCCCGGCGAATACCAATTGAAGTTGGGTCTTGGGAATATTCTTGTACAAAATATTGCTAATAAAAATATCATTATACGAAAGGACGAGTTAGTAACACGTGGTCATAATGTAGACAGATCCCTACAGATTAATACCGTTCAGGAATTTCATGAGGGCAACTTAGATAAATCACCATTTAAGTGTGGGGCTAGTATTACTTCTGAACAAAGAGAAATTCTAAAACAATTACTAGACAAATATAAAGACTGCTTTTCTTCAAATTTAAAGGACTTGGGGTTTACTACAACAACTGAAATGGTGATTAATCTCAAGGATTCTGAACCAGTTGTCTATCGCCCATATAGACTGTCACAAACAGAACGCGTACACGTACGTACAATGGTTCAAGAGATGCTAGACGCAAATATTATTAGAGAGTCCAACTCCCCATACGCAAGCCCTATCGTATTGGTTAATAAAAAGTCTGGTGAGAAGCGGTTATGCGTGGACTATCGCGCTCTTAATAGAAAAACCATTCGAGAGCATTATCCTCTACCTAGGATAGAGGACCAACTAGATATGTTAGCTGGCAGTAATCTATTTATTACATTAGATATGTATTCAGGGTACTACCAAATTCCTATTGCCGAAAACTCCCGCGATAAAACAGCTTTTGTAACGCCTGATGGGCAATATGAGTACAATAGAATGCCATTTGGCTTAGTAAATGCGCCTTCCGTTTTCCAACGCACTGTTAACAAAATATTACAAAAATCACAAGCAAAGTACGCACTTATATTTATGGATGATGTATTAATCCCAGCTAGTTCATTTGAAGAAGGTATTACGAGGTTAGAAGAAGTATTAAAATTACTAAGAGATGGTGGGTTAACATTAAAAATGAGCAAGTGTAACTTTTTCTTTAATAAAATAGATTATTTGGGGTTTGAGGTTAGCGAATTTGGTATTAGACCAGGCTCATCTAAGATAGAAGCCGTGTCAAAATTTCCCGTACCGAAAAACATACACGAAGTTAGGAGATTTCTTGGGTTAGCAAGCTTTTTTAGGAGGTTTGTCAGAGGGTTTGCTACCATAGCCAGGGCCGTCTTTAACATATTGTAGGCCCCGGGCACAAGGATCTCGGGGCCCCTGTGTGTTTTACGTGTACTGATAGTTGAAAAAAATAATTTTTTCATGTTCAATTGACTCTATTTCAATTATGTGACTATATTGATGTCTTGTGACTTTTTCAATTCATATGTACTAGTTTTCTAAGTTTATCTTGGACATCACTGACATCGGTGAAGGAAAACATCGTGAGGAAACCTGGACTTACCTATACCAGCCTATTACTGTTCCACTCAAACCATGTCAGAGGCCCTTGAGGTGGTTTAGAAACTCTGACACTAGGGTGTGTGGGGTCGTAAGACCTTACTGCCCACACGATAAAGAAGAAGAATAAAAGAGACATACTTAATACTCATTTCTTAAGCTTGGAGCAAGAAAATTATTGTAAATCGCACTGCAATTCAAATGTTTTGTCACTGAACAGACTGCAAGGAATGATTTTTTTGGGGACAGGCCGGGGCCCCAGACGGTCGTGGGGCCCTGGGCACTTGCCCAGAGTGCCCAGTGGAAGAGAGGGGCCTGACCATAGCACGTCCCTTGACGTCCCTTTTGAGAAAGGATCAGGTGTGGGAATGGAGCAAGGAAGAGTCTGACGCGTTTGAACAATTAAAGAAATGTTTAGTAGAACGCCCTGTATTGGCTTTGTATAGACCGGATGCAGAGACACAGCTTCATACTGATGCTAGTAAATCAGGTGTCGCTGGTATCCTGATGCAAATGGGTGAGGCTGGTTCTCTGCAGCCGGTGGCTTATTATAGTAGACAAACGACCGTTGACGAACAAAAATTACACTCTTTTGAGCTCGAAACCCTTGCTGTTATTTCTTCACTGAGCAAGTTCCGAGTATATCTATTAGGCATAAAGTTCAAAATCATCACTGATTGTAATGCCCTGCGCACAACATTGACCAAGCGCGATTTGATACCGCGTATTGCTCGATGGTGGGTACAGTTCCAGGAGTTTGACTGTGAAATTGAGTTTAGGTCAGGTGATAAAATGGCACATGTCGATGCCCTAAGTAGGGCCCCCATCGAGAGCGATCACGGTCATACTGATAATAATATCTTAGATGTGCTTGCTATTAATTCAGAAGACTGGATAACTACTGTCCAACAGGCCGATGATGAGATTAAACGTATTTCTGTAATTTTGAACGATCCCAAAACTAAAGAGATGGCAGACATACATAATAATTATAAAAATAAAAATGGACGAATTTATCGAATAATCGACAAGGACAATTTACGTTGGGTTGTACCCAAAGGTGCTCGGTGGCAGATTTTAAGAAATAACCACGATGATGTCGGGCATTTTGCCTTCGAAAAAACTCTAGAGCGTATATCGTCGTTATATTGGTTCCCCAAGATGCGACGGTATGTAAAGAAATATGTTTCGGCATGTATGGAATGTGCTCATCATAAACTACCTAGTGGTGCAAAGGCTGGCGAGTTACATCCAATCCCTAAAATCAGCAAACCATTTCACACAATACACGCTGATCACTTAGGGCCGTTTATTAGAACAAAGCGTGGGAATACATATATATTGGTAATTATTGATGCATTTACGAAGTACATAAATTTAACGGCGGTTCGTAATACAAAATCTGCCACCAGCGTAAAAGTATTTCGTGAACATGTTAGTTACTTTGGTACACCTAGTAGACTCATAACGGACCAGGGAAGTAGTTTTACAAGTAAAACTTTCAAGGATTTTATAAAGGCTAGTGGTATTAAACATATTTATAACGCTGTCGCTACACCGCGTGCTAACGGGCAGGTAGAGCGTTACAACCGAACAATACTAGCAGCGTTAGGAGCCATGAACCACGATAAACCTAACGGCTGTTGGGATGAGCACTTGGCAAACATACAGTTAGGAATTAATACAACTCCACATGCCACTACTAAAAAGACCCCGTCAGAACTGTTATTTGGTATAAATGTTTTAAACCCATCTCAGGGTAAATTAAATGAAGTCGTTTCTGATGTTCTGCCCCCAACTTCGGAAAATAATTTATTAAAAATTAGGTCAGAGGTTGAACAATTGATAAAGAAGCAACAAAATAAAGACAAAGAAAGATTTGACAAAAAGAGGAAAAAGGGTGTTTCTTTTACTACCGGAGATCTTGTAAAGGTGATCAGAGCAATTACGGGTATTGAGGGTCAATCTAAGAAATTGGAGTCTAAATGTAGGGGACCATACAGAATTAAAAAAATCCTTCCTAATGATAGGTTCGTTATCGAGGATACCCCACTTACGAAAAGAGGTAGACGTTATGAAGCTATAGTGTCCCTAGATAAGATATCCCCGTGGCTTAGTTTTAGTGATCCTGCTTCAGACTCCAATGAACCAACAAGTGATGATGAAAGTAATGAGAGGGACGAATGTAGCGTGACAGGTGGAGATAGCGAGAAAGATAAATGTAGTGACAAAGATGAAAGTAGTGAGAAGGACGAAGATAGTGAGAAAGATGAATAAAGCATAAGTTAAAAGATTATAAAACACGATGTTTTAAAGTAATTTATTTAAAGGGATTCACAATGACTGTGTCATGGTTCATTGTGTCTCCAAAAGATCCGTATACTTTGGTCAAGGTAACCGGCCAATGTATACGCTATGATGCTTAAAGACCCCAGTCAAGGTCATGGACTGGGAAGGCGTTGGTCAGTGTCATGGACCATACGTTAAGTCGAGTAAAAGTACGGAATGTTTATGATGATGCTAAAAGGCACATTATACATTGGTCAAGGTAACCGACCAATGTATGTTATGTATTATTCCTAAAGACCCCAGTCAAGGTCATGGACTGGTGGTAAAGACTCCGATCAACGCGAAGGCATTGGTCAGTGTCATGAACTATACTATGTATGATAGGTAAAATTGGTATGATTAAGAAGTTATTTCAAGCGATTCCTCAATTGTCATAATTTTAGTTATAAGTTACAAATGTCGAAAATATTTTATGATTGTTGTTTAAGCGCAGAATTACCTAAATGATTGTTATTTTAGCTGAATAGATTTTTATGATTGTTATGCTAATAATGAAAAGTGTTTTATATATGATTGTTATCTTTTAAATTGTATTCTCAAAATTAAAACATCCAACGATGGGACTCGTTGTGGAACGGATGGCCGAGCTGTTACACTTTAATAGTAGCTGTATTGACTAGCACGTTAAATTACCTGCTCAACGGCAAAGTGGGGCGAGCAAGAGTGGGAGAGTGAATTTCCCGGGACCGAAAATTGCGTGGCATCAATGAAATCGGTACTAAAAAACATAGCTATAATGTTCTCACATTTTTTTCCGGTTAGGTGAAATAGTAATCTATGTGTAGCACTAAATATTTTATTAATTGGATTAATAGATACTCCAAAAAAATTAATTAAACCTCGAAATCTTTCATTGCCGTGTCTGTCCACACTTCACCTTGTTGTGTATTATTCCTCATTGATAAAAATCTATTGGTTATTTATATTAAAACCTAGTTTTATTTGATACATGAATAGTTAAAGTATTGTTATGGAATACATTTATTCAAATATTTAAACAATACAACGAATGGTTAATAAAACATCATTTGTCCCAGAACTACCGTTCATCGCCGTGTCCTAAACATGTTCAAGGATATTGTTTTACCTACGACTTGCGTCCCCCCTCCCGGTATGCTAAACGTTGCATATTAGTGCCCCCTAAGTGCTCGACGTGGAAGGACGTACACACGTGCCTGCGTTTTCGCGCCATAAATGTAAGTATTCCATTTTTATGTTACTGGACATTTTTTCTTTCATCGCCGTGGATAGGTATAACTTATATTTGAATAAGTTTGTCTTCATGAGTAAGCAATCGATAGAACACCATTTCTGATATGTTAATTTATGAAGTGTTTATTTCTTCGAATAGTTAATAGATTTTTTGTTATTTATATTTTTTGCCTTGATTTTCATCGCCGTGCTTTCATTGCCGTGGTTTCCGTGGCCGAAATTTACTATGGCAATGAAGAAAAAGACACGGCAATGAAAAAAATTTCATTGCCATGCCTTGTAAAACAATTTAGTTTCATTGCCGTGGCCAGGTATTTCATTTCCGTGACTTGTGTTTTCATCGCCATGGTATGATTAGGCAAAGAAAACATCTTTTATCACCTGTAATACAGGTAATACCGATTACTGACAGTACAAAACTCGTCAAGTTAACTCTAGACTCTCTGGTCTCTCTCTCTTAGACTTGATGAGTTTTTTACTGTACAGTCAACTACAAAAAGATGTTTTCATGTTAACCTTACAAAATGATGTAACATTTGGTACTCTTTCACACGTATATACACTGACACACACGCAAGCACCCTCACATACTACAGTCTGATTTTAATAATGGATTGTTTATTTTTAGGATGCCAAGATGCCTAAACCAAAATTATCTGAAGAGGAGAGAAAGGAGAGGAAAGGATTGGCTAAACAAAAGCGACGTCAGAAATTAAGAAGCAACCCTGTATTAAAAGAGGATATCTTAAAAAAGCTTTTTTACTAAAAGAAACAGCCGCCTTCAAAAACTACAAAATAAAAAATAACTTTAGTTTGGAAGTCGGAGGCTTTGGTTTTGTTTTTTTTTATGTAGGTATTGCCACCGACTTCCAAACTATAGTTATTTTTTTATTTTGTAGTTTTTGAAGGTGGTTGTTTTTTTTTTTGTAAAAAAGCTTTTTATTTTTCACTTTTTAGTGCTTGTGTGTTAATGTTTGAAATTCTTAATAAAAGCTCTTTCAAACAATACCTCACACGATATATTATATATATTTAGAAAAATTCTCACAAAATAAATAGCACTAAACCAAATTGGATGAAATTTTTATGGGACCAAATGGCAAGTACGAGTATACTGCATCGAACAAAAAAGAATCACACTAATCGGACTAGAAACCTCGGAGTAACCGGTGTACATACATAAATAAAAAATAAAAAAATACCGGCCGAATTGAGAACCTGCAGGCAGGAGTAGTTGTTCCTCGAAGTGCAATGACTTCGCAAAAGCTTCGGAATCCAAAAATATATCTGATCATGCCTGTCTCCGAGAGGGAAATGCAAACCCAGACAGATTGTGTATGGGAGTAAGATTTGGATAGATATTACAAAACGAAAAATGGGAGTATGTTTAACAAAAGAAAGACTGTAGTATTAAAGTCTCTAAGTAGTGTTGCGAGTGTAATTCAACAGTTTTTGTTTACTTATTGTACTTTCATTCTTTTTTTGTAATATCTCCTTACCCAAATTTTACTCCCATACAAGTGTTGGAATCAAGACCAAACAGTAAAATAAACAGTCATTTTTATTCTATCTAATTCTGTCTATTTCAATAGATAAAATATTTTTTAATTTCCGTGGATTGATTCTTTCATTGCCATGGCACAGTCCTTTCATTGCCGTGGACGCTTGTTTCATTGCCGTGCACGCATGTTTCATCGCCATGGCACGAAATTTTGAATCCTGATATCTCGTTAGTGTTTTAAGTTATCTGCTGGACATTAAGCAAGAATATATACATTATCAAAAACTTTAATAAAAGCGTTTTTTTTTTTAAAAAAACCTTAAGATGAAAAAAAACACGGAAATGAAGATTTTATAGGACCTGTTGAAATTCACTCGGGAGTTATAGTGGGGAGTAATTGAATAGCAAGTGAAACATTCGTTCGACAACAGTCCAGTCGATAGGTTGTCTCAACTGACTATTAAAAATTGTTCAGTGCTTGATCAGTGTGGAATTACTGTAAAGTGTGTGATTTAATGTGAAAAATAAAACTAAATTGTGAAAACGATAACGGACGTTGTTATTTGAAGTGGCCTTCCTGAGCGTCCTTTACACATTACACTTCTAAAAAATACATTTCAAAAATAAAAAAGAAAAAAGTATCAAAAAGGTTGACCGTCGCCAACAACGATCATTGGTCACGCCTGCTCAAGGCGGATTGGCGATTTCAGGTTTATATTAATTATCTAAGTCCAGGTTTCCTCACGATGTTTTCCTTCACCGATGTCAGTGATGTCCAAAATAAACTGAGAAAGTTCATATGAATTGAAAAAGTAACATTAGTACTTGTCCGGTATCAAAGTCAAAGTCAAAACATTTATTTCAATTAGACCATTTACAGGCACTTTTGAATTGTCAAGGAGCCTGTCAGTTAGTCCGAAAGTTGAAGCTAGTTGCTTGTTCCAAAACGGAGGTAGGCCTCTATGGAGAAGAACGAGCAAGAAACTCCACGGATGCTCCATGAGATGCGTACCTCTTTACTACTTAGCTACTGTTCATCACGATAGGTACTACAAGTAAGCAAGCAAGTTGGCCTAATCAATGTAATCTTAATATTACGACGCCATTTTCAAATCTCCTGCAAAGTTATACTAACAAATTAAATGCACGACAAAAATTACCATATCTAAGATAAAATACGAACAACTTTTAATTTCAAATTCAATCAAACGATTGATCAATCAAGATATGATTGAAACGTGTTTGAGGCGGCATGGTGGCAGTGCCGTTACGATTGATGATGAATATTCATTGATTTAAGTGACACTGGTGATGGGCGATGGCCTGCAGTAAAATGTATTGAATGGACCGAGTGCCCTGGTCGTTTACCTCTGATTTATTTTTAAAATATATTATGGTAACATTTTGCTAGAATTTTTCTAGGTTGAGGAAAAAAATATCTGTGAAGTTTAGAAGATTTAGAAGAATATACTCATTTTTATTTTTGTAGCAGGTGGCTGTGGTTTCTGCCTAACAATGGGAAAAAGGCGTGAGTTTATGTATGTATGTTATTTATGTCTAAAAACTTGAAAACTTTTACTGTTTCATATGATATTCAATTATTTGCATACCAAAACGTGTGTATAGATGTTACATTAGTATTTGTGCGGCACACAATAATGTTTTTTCTTATTTTTGGTGTTTTTATATCCTTTTTGATATTATTTTTGTGTGCACGCACATGGTCTGTGTTAATAAACATTTTTTCTTTCTTTCTATTGGAATGTACAATTCTAAATGCTGATCCTTGCATTTGAACGATTAGCTTTGTGGTAAATTTGTTTGCCAGCAGCGGCCGAATGCTGTCAGCCAGGCTGGTCTCCGTACGATCCCGAACTCTTTAACGGTAACTGTTATCGTGTTGAAAAATTTACACGATCGTCCACCGCGGAATGGAGTGGACTACTTGTGTGCGCCATCAGTATTAGTATGGATGCACCACACCAACGCAGGCCACCATTCCAAATATTATTGCAATATCTGACCTCACCTGTAAAATGGCCCTATCCGGTGTACCCGGGCCTTTAAAAAACTACCAATGCTCTTCAAACAACAAATACTTAAGTACTTGTACGTGTAGACGCGCACGTGCCGCAAGTTTACAACGGCAGTTAATAACACCCTGAAAGATGTACTGTGGCGCCATCTGTTGCGTTTAGTATGAACCAAGTATAGTAGCTATTTAGTATCTGTAAAATCCTAAAATACCTTTATTATAAAAAATGTATATATTCACATGAGTTACAATTTATTTCACAATTTTGCGCTTTTAATTTCCCATAAAGAAAAGAAACCCCCGTTAAATTATCATTAAACTGCTAACGTTCTAAGAGGCCGGATTTGACGTTTCTCCTACGTAATAATTTGAAAAATCCAATTCACAATCCTGAATAATTACTATGTTACCCATACACTATAACAACGAGTATCACTTGTAAACATTAAGTTTAACTTAATTTTGAAAAAATACACTCACAAACACGAATTAATTGCCGATTTATATTTTGACAAGACGTTTTGACAACACTACACAAAGGATATTGATAGCTGTCAAATCCGGCTTGTTACAATGTTAGCTGTATAGTGACAATGACAATAATAAATAAAGGTAGGAGGGTATATCTTATAAAATATACAGAAAATAATATACTTACATTATGTATTAAAATGAAAAACATGTTATTATTAATATGTTCAATCAATAAATTAAACAAAAACAAACCATTAATCAAATAAATTGTGCAATAATTTAATAAACTTAAAAAAAGAACATTGTATGAATTATTAAATTTATCTGTCTACCCACATGAGGCAGAAAATCAAAATGTTACTGAGACATAGTGATCGCGATTTGCTTCATGTAAAAGACATCAACGAGTTCCGAGCGCATATTTTCTTGTAAGTTTAATTTCATACACTTGAATAACCTTTAAATAAATCAATACAATATATTTTTTGCTGTTTATTTACATAATTTGATAAACAAAAATTGTAAAATAATTAACCTAACCTCAATGCTAATAGCTCAATAATCTGTATTAAAAAGACAGGAAACGATGCTACAAGCGAATAAATTAGTAATAAACATTTTGATATAACAGTGTTAGACATAAATTGACGGTCGCGCCATCACCGATGTGTTAGGAGTTAGTGAATTAATTAAATAAATATAAATCTTGTGTTAAACACGACAGCCTCACTTCCGTTGTTAGGCACACTACGGCACTTGTTGCAGATAGCACACTTGCGCACGGGCAGAAAAGGATTAGAGAAAAGATGTTTGAAATAGTTCTTCGGCTCCTCATTCGTTGCGGAGACCGCGGGCAGAGCGCGCGCGTTCGGCCTATAATAAAAAAAATAAAAAACGAAAATACGATATACCAGTTCATTCACGGTTCGCCGGCTGGGAGCTTTTTGGGTGCAACGACCTCCGGTTATGTCATACTGCTGTCATTTTTTTAACGCGAACGTCCTTGCGATGGCGCGAACAGCTGACGATCGAAATCCCGACGCGGCATCAGCCAAACTAAAAAGTTGAGTGCCCGAATGTTTCAAATAGTAGTTAGTGATTTAAAAAAAGAATCAGTGCAAGTGCGCGAATGTTTTTTTTTTCAGTGCAGTGTTTAGTGCCAGTGATATAAAGTGTCAAGTAGTAAAGAGGTAAGTTGTTAGTTAGTAAATTATGTTTTAATAGGCGGTTTCGCGTCGTCCATTTGTTAACACTTGGATAATGAGTTTTGGTGTTTTTTCTGCGGCTTAATGTAGGTCGTCATTAATATTTAAGTGTTGTAAATAAGGCCTAGAGGTATTGTAATGTTTTATGAAGTTGATTAAGATATAAAGGCTTGCGTTCATTAATCGGTTAAGTCGGCAGTTAATAGTTTAAGACCTTCATTAAACTTGCACTTCTTCTTAAAATTACTTCATTTTGTCATGAAACTAAACCAATTAAAGTAAATAAACGATGGTTAAGAATTATTACACACGTCAGTTTTAAAAATATTAAATTACTCTAATTATTTTTACACTTAACTAAGCAATAATTACTAAACGTCGTCGTCAAATAACCCTTTATATAATTTACCACGGTTAACTTAAGTATACTTAACAAGATAGCCAGTGGGGTTGCTTGTCAAAACTGAACAGTTTTACCCTAAAGGGTTTTACGAGGTCCGGCCTAATATCTAGATCTAACCTAACTTTATTGCAATATTTGTGATAAGAGTAATAATCTTATACCCTTAGGGAGATGTTTGACATTTATGTTTTTTTTTGTTAGAAAAAAGGTTGATTCAAAGATAGGTTGGAAATAAAGTTATATTTTATGAAGTCGAAATAATTTACTGAGACATGTTTCTTAGAGTCTGATAAGAAATTGGTCTAGGCCAATATTTTTATATCTTACCAGATGTTGTACTGGATGCAAACGATCTATTCTGTACAAATCTTACACGGTTGAATAATGAATAAGGTGATGTGAGCTTGATGTGAGTTATATAGTCTCACTTAGGGATTGACATGTGCATGTTTACTCGATAATATATAATTTAAGCTGTGGTAACAATGTAACTTGTATATGATTACATTTTGTAGATGATAATCTATTAGTTGTTTGTAATCCTCAAATAATATAAATAAACAAAAAAAACTAAATTTAAAAACCCCGACGGCGGCCATTTTAGACCGATTTTCATAAAACATAGCTAAGAACACTCCCGACTAATTCTCCTTTCAAAGAAAAACAACAAAATCAAAATCGGTTCATTCGTTCGGGAGCTATGATGCCACAGACACACACACAGACACATTTTACTTATAATACCCCGTCGTTTTTGCGTCGGCACATTTTACTTTAATTCGTCAAGGGACATTTTTACAGAATAACACAGTCTGTGCTAAGGAATAACGGCTACTTAATCTGACTTCAACTAAATTCTTTTTGACGGAATAACATTGTAGGGGCCGCATTATGTAGTGTTAACGCCGCCATTGACGATGTGTCGTAGCCAACTGGTTACAAAATAGTAAAATTGCCGTTAAATTGCACGGCTAGCCCTTTCATTGAACAACACCATTCAACCACACGTCTAAACATCGATTAGTTGAGTAAAAGTACAGCGCGATAATATTATCGAAGATTCATGTAATGTTTTTCAATCCAAATATCTCGGTACTTAAACTGGTACAGAGACAATTTAAAAGATTATTCGAAATTCCATCACTATAGAGTTCAATAGTTGCACGTCTCGTGTAACAACAAGTCTAAAAATATTAAAAGCTGAGTCACATTCTAATTTAAACTGTTATTGTGACTGGAGTCTGCAGGCGTAAAGTAGACGGCGCTTTAAATCATGCGCCGGCGCCGATCTGTGATGAGATGACGTTGACCTCAAACTGATGAACCTTTTATATTGCCGAAGTGCTGTGTGACGTATCGTGAGTATCCTACTTACTATCTACTTAGTAAAATCCTCATAGATGAGGATGATTGCTTGCGGTAGATAAAGGATTATGTCAGATTAACCAACTGTCTCATGCTTTTCTTATTCATTTTATACAGAGCACACCAACGACATATTTATAAAGAACGTAAAGTCAAAGTTTATGCCAAAGGCAGTTTTGAAAGTCACAAGAAAAAACATCCATTTCAAAATATAGTTTCGTACGGAGAAGAAACTCCATACTTACTCTTTTTAAAAAAAAATGTAAACATTTTTTATTTAAAAAGAGTAAGATCAATGTTTGTGTCTTCTCTGTACGAGAAGAGGTCTCAGCCCTACAGTGGTACAATAATAGGCTGGTTCGTAAAGTTTTATTTACTAGTTTATTTATTTATTCTTTTTGCAACAAAAAAAGGACAAAGGCGGACTTAATGCCTTAAGAATTCTCTACCAGTCAACCAAAGGTGGTGAAGAGATAACAAATCAGGTGCAAAAAATTGCACATGAGGAAATAATCAACTATGAAATTTTAAAATCATTAAAAATAAATATCTAAATAAGTTTAAACGTACACAAGTACAGAAACTCATATTATACCATATATAATATATACCTATATAGTGTCATAACTTTATCAATGGTACCTAGTCTTATTATTTTATAATTATAATTCCAATATTTTGTAGTATGTAAACCACAAATGATGGCCTTACAAATTGTTAGGTAGGTATAAATAAAAACATTTAGAAACATACATACATACATAAACTCACGCCTTTCCCATGGGGGTAGGCAGACACCACAGAACGCCACCTGCTACGATTCTTACATACTCCTAAACATTTAGAAATTGTAAAAGAAAGCTTGGAACAGTGATGCTCAAAAATGTCAAAATGTTTTATGCCTCGATATTGTACTAGATGGCGTAACGATACTCCATAAGCTAAATGGATACTCAGCCCATACCTTTAATGTTTGTCGACAACTCTAGATATTGTACTAGATGACAAGTATCTCAGAATGTACTTGTGATACTATCTTCTGCATGCAACTTCGCCTGCGCAGATATCAGAATTAAGCCAAAGTTCTAAATTATTCCACGGTAAAAAACGTTATAAAAATTATCCTATGTGTTAAGCTGGATCAATATTTTTATGTGTGCTCATTGCAGCTAATCCCGTTCAGCTGTTAAAGCATGAAAGAGTAACAAACGTCAAACCATCCGTCCATCCATTCTCCCAAACTTTGTCGATAATAATAGTAATAAGACAGAAAGTCGTAGGAAAGGATTATAGTAGTGATAGGATATATGAGAGATTCTATTAAGGTAGTATCACTTAAGAGTGGTCGATTTTAAAGTTGGCAAAAAAGATGGAAAAGAACACGTTTTTCTGGTTTTATAGTTGCGATGCACCACTGTAAATTTCAATATTGTAAGTTCGCTTAATTAGGCAATAAGCCAATTTGTTAGAGGCAATTAGTAAAACTTTTAAAAGAATTATTTGAAAGTTTGATGTTGTAAAAATGCAATTTTCTCATAATTTTGTAAGCACATAGTATGTGTATACGTTAACAAATAATTTAAAGTATAATATACTTACACCATCTAGCTCCAATCTCTCAATTGATTCGTACAATGTTCGTGAGATAATGACTTAAAGATACAATCAGTAATTTTCTTTCACTTTCAAGTTATCCACTTGGAAAATCTTTATTATAACAATATTTACATCATTATTTTGTACACAATAATACTGTGTGCTTTGCTTTCTGTAAAATTAGTTTTGCATTATTTTATTAAGGGTTGATTTATCAATCGCCAGATAACTTTTATAGGAAGAAAAAGAAAGTCCTTAATTTAAAATGGAGATTTAAATGTAGGTAAACAGAGCCTCGGAGTCCGGATGTGTGCTCGGTTGATGGCAATAGGCTCGCCCCCTATTACATGGGACTTAAACATAACTGGCGAAATGTGGGTGTACTAATGGGTACACCTCTGCCTAACTCGTCGGGGAGTACACGCGTGATGTTATGTTATGTATGCAATGTAAACAGCTTTTATATAGAAAATAATGTCAAACGTCCATATTTATTCAATAAATAAAAGTTATTTGACGATTGAAAACTTGGCCTATAAGCATTTTTCCTGTTTGGCCGCTAGTGTGTTTATAATCTGAGAATCACATTTCTAATAAACGTGATTTTTATTTAAATCTGTTAAATAATGTTCTATCTATAGCTAAGTTTTTGAATAAGAGTATTAGTCTAGTACCTACCAACAGAATACTTATATTTTTAAAAAACTTTGGACGTTGATGCCCTAAGAAATAAATGGTTACCATCTTAGCGTAGAGCTTTTGCCCGTGATTTCGTCCGCTTAAATGTCGCGTAATAAAAAGTAGCCTATGTTTCTTCTTAGGGTTCAAACTTACCGCTTACCAAATTTCATCGTAATCGGTTCAGTGGTTTAGTAGTGAAAGCGAAACAGACAGACAGACAGAGAGTTACTTTCGCATTTATAATATTAGTATGGATTGATAACATTGTTATTGCTTTGATTTTACGGTGATAGCTCGAAATTGTTTCTATAGGTTTTTTAAATCTTTCTTCACCAAATTGCTTATGTAAAAGCACCTTTAGATGAGTAGTTCAGAATATGGAGGACCTCGCAAATAGAGATATAAGTCGAGAAACATTATGCGCTCGCGACGGGGGTGTAGGCAATTGTTAATGTCAACGGTAGTTGATAAATTGCTCTGTAACGTTACATTATGGATTTTGTTCTTTGTTACTGTGGATTTTACTTTTGTTCATATATGTTAATGTAAGGTTTCTGTTATGGAGATGACAGAACTCCAAAGTGATTTAAATTCCAACTTTGCCGAACAGTTTTTCAAATTATTATAAAATGTTTCATAATTATTAGGATTTTTTATTGGATTTTAATAATATTCTTTTATAATATTAAAATCCAATAAAACCGTCCAATTATTTTAATTAAAAGAAGTCTTTAAAATAATGCTAATTGCAGAGTTTTGATGTAACTCAATTACCTTATTTATTCTTTAGATAAAAGTTATCTGATGATTAGGAAATCAGCCTTATTGCGACGTCATTATAATAATTTATAAGTATAAAACATTGCTACAATAGGCATACAACCTAACATTTGAGAAATATGGTTGATGGCAACAGGCTCGCCCCCTATTGCATGGGACTTAACCACAACTGGCGAAATGTGGGTGTACTATTGGGTTCACCTCTGCCTAACCGTTCGGGGATTACAGGCGTGATGTTATTTTATGTAAGTTGATATTGCTATTCCTCATTGTTTCCAATAAAAAGCTAAGACATCGACCTAGAATTTTCAATATCGATACTGACTGAAGACAGTGCACAATGGACGTCCATCATTATAATATTAAATCACATCGCAGAGCTAAACTATTCATGGTCGTGGAGATCTCCGCCTCCAAATACTTTGTCGATACTTTTTGTGCTACTCCGTGCATTTTGTATTCAAAGAGTATGATGCGCGACTAATTGCTTGAAAACGGGTAAAAACTGAATGCTGCATGTTTTTAATAGAAGACAGTTGTGTACATGGAGATGACTGTTAGGACTGGTCCACATCAACGCGGGTTGCTGCGGATTATACACAAAAACATTATATGAGTTGCAAGTTGTCTGCTACTGTGTGGCCGGGCCGTTATTAATTCACACAATTACGGCTTAACCGTGATAGTCAATAACATAACTAATGTAATTGGCCTTGGCCGTTTTATGTTAAAGTAAAAATAAATAAATAAATAAATAAATAACATTACGCTTGTAATCACCGAAGGGTCAGACAGAGGTGTACACCTACATTTCGCCAGTTATGTTTAAGTCCCATGTAACAGGGGGCGAACCTATTGCCATCAACCTGGTACAAATCCAGACTCCGAGCTTGTTACTGAGAAATTCCTGAGAGAAAAGCCCAATAACACTTTGCCCGACCTGGGAATCGAACCCAAGACCTCATGCTCAGCAGTCGCGCTTTGCGACCACTAGACCAATGAGAAAATTGACTTTTAATGGTCTAATTAAAATTAATTATTTGAAAGTCAAAAGTCAAACTTTAAATAAAACAAATATGCATCAGCATTTTTTAATTAGTCTCTCATCATATTCTCTCTACCACACCTTTAATTACCCCCCCCCCCTCCGTCTTATTCCCCTTTTTTTTCGTGTGGGTAGTTCGTAAGGCGTCAGTTATAACACAAAGGAGTATGAATCACTTCGCTTCGATGTCAAAGACACTGGAGATCTGACGACGATCGTTCGTGCGTGACACTGCGCCGTTTTTTGCTTGGATTTAAGACTATTTAGGGTTCCATCGCGGATTTGAAATATTTAATATTGAGAACATCGAGTTGTGGGTTCTTTAAGTTTGGTGGTGCAGTGGTCTTTTGAGACGAATTTATTATTTTAACGCCGAATATTGAATTTGTTCTTAAAAAAAGGCGGTTTCATTTTAATAAATTCCAATTTAGAATTTTGAAACGTTCGTCATTACAGGAATGTTCAATATAAGAGCGCTCAGCGAGAAAAATAATATATATATATATATATAATACGATGTAATACCTAATTGAAGACCTATCTATTCTACTTAATTAAATATTATAAAGCTGAAGAGTGTGTTTGTTTGTTTCACGCTTATTTCTGGAACTAGTAAACAATCTTTTGCTAATAGGAAGCTACGTTATTCCTGAATGTGCTAAAGGCTGCATTTAGTTGCATAAAAACAATTGGATCTCGGAGAGATTTAACCGGACGAAGCTAGGGTTTAATAAACATAAAAACAAGGGCAGCAAGATGATGATGACGTTAGCAATCAAATCAAACATTGAACGTTTATTATTTACAAGTAACCAGTGGTTAACCCTAAATGGCAAACAAAATTCCACGGAACCCAATAAAAAATAACGAATAAACATGACAACGTAACGTTTTCTAGTTTTTATAACAATCGTGGTGAGTTCTATGAATTTGAACTTAATATAACTTATTTTACTTCCATTTCTGACAGTTGAGAAGAAAAAGTTATCAATTCAATAGATGAGACAGAAAGACAATGACATATTTTTGCGAAGTTTCATGTTTTTTAACGATTATAAATTTGCACCCTATGTGTGACTGTTATTTGGATCATGGGGGGTCTGTTTTACCACCCATTATCTATATTTCAAGACCATAGTCATAATGGCCTAGTGCAGGGATGGCGGACCAATGGCACGCATGCCAATCATGGTGGCACGCGACAAAACAATCAGAATTTCAAAGTCGAAATCGAAATTTACAATAGAAGAAATCATACACTTTAACCTTTTTATTTAATTAAACATATAGTATAGTAGACATAACGATTCTTGTATAAATTTCGAATACCGAACAAAGAGAAGGAAAACATCGTGAAGAAACCTGGACTTATAATGAATATAAGTCTATAACCGCCAATACACCTTGAGCTAGCATGATGATCAGTAGGTACTCTTACTTTCTCTGTATGAGAAGAGATCTTTGCCTTGCTGGTATTGTTATTAAGAAAAAAAAGAACCATTTGATTGCAATGATAAAATCAGTCTTTGTACTTATAATGTGCTATTAATAATGTTGATACACTTCTACATCACCTACGCACTTTTAGTACGAAACAAATGAGCATCTATTCTCTGTGCAGCAACGTTCGTTGCCCGAACGTTGCTAACATATAAGTGGATAATTCAAGTTATACCGTACCACACGATATGGCGTTCCTCCACCATATGTTCGCCATCAAATACATAGGCAACGCTTCTAAACATTCACTTTCCTAACATTCTCGCGTCTTGGGTGGGGTATGTATATAAAAACGCAGCTATCCGCCGTTTTATTGGGCGGTCTCAAAGACGGGCAGTCAGGCGGAACCCACTCCCTACTACACTGGCTTTCACGAGTAGAGGGGCCTAGTGTCCTACGTATTAAAATGGCTTGTTTTAATTATATATATGCCGCGTTAACGTGTCGAGGCGGGCAGAAGTGAAGGTAAAAGAGGGATGCGTAAATTGTATAATTCACGAGAAAAAAATCGTTGAACAATGATGGCGTGTCTCGATAATTTGTGGATCGTTTGGGTTCCTATTTCATATTTCATTGGTGTGTGTATTTGTTTAGTATATCATTCTTGATTATTGATTAATTTATATGTAATACCATTCATGAAACGATGTGTTTTCATAATTCTTTCCCTCAATACATTACAAGAGTGAGAGATTCGACAAACGATAAAGACATTAGCGTTATGTCATGTTAGGGTAGTGCGTGTCTAGTTGACATATCAGCTGATAATGACAGAAGAGACAGATGTATTAGATTATTGATCGTTACAATTGAAATGACGTACTTTTATTTATTACTTTGCTGATTTATAATGCATAATAAAGATTTGTGTTGTAATTTGTTATTGGGCCTCTGCAGCCTGTAGAAGTATTATTTGTAAAGGCTATATACAAGCTTTCTGCTTAGAATTTGGGTTAGGAAAACGATTTATGAAGATCATTCAACACCGTTATGTAAAGAAGGATCCTGAAATTCGAGTTGTGTATTAAGAGAAATGTGAGCTCATCCGTTTTTGTGTTGGTTGGATTATTGTATGGTAAAATAATATTTTAATAAAAATCAGCTTGCGCTTACCTTACTGTTATGACATACTTATGTTAGCCAATCGTAGGTAATGGTTAAAAACCGCATTATTTTATTGCTCTTAAACCGAACATAATTTCATAATTATAATGTTCCTGAAAATCAGAACACATATCATATCACAATGTTAATAACTGCAGGCAGAAATGCACACAAATGAAAAATGGCTTTAAAAATCAGTTTTTCGTTTATTACAGTCGTACATTGTGTTGAGTAGCAATGCATCACGCATGCGCAGTGACTGATTTATTGTCAGTCTATGGTTGATTGGAGATTTGTACGTGACGCAATTTATGTGCGTGCACAATCATATTGTTTTTTTTTTGTGGGTCTCAGTATTTAATTCACCAAAGATATTTTGAAATTTCTGTTAATTTGACATCTTTATGTCTTGCCTAATGATGTAGAAAATGCATCATTTTTTACTACTATTATGAATGTGAAAGTTTGGATTGATGTTTGTTCCTCAATCACGCCAGAATTGCTGAACAGATATGGATGAAATTTGGCACAAAGATAGATTATAGTCTAGAATAACATATAGGCAACTTTTTATCCCGGAAAAAATTATGATTCCCGTAGGATAATAGGTATATTAACTTTGACGAGAACGAAGAAACAACAAATATTTATTCATTAAAATAAGGTTCTCTGTTTAGTAAATAATTATTCAATGTCAAAATAAATCTTCAAAGATTTTGACAATAATATGTCTATTACCTATTATAATCTTGATTATGCGCAGAATTGCGTACGCATGTACTTCAAAAATTACTGAACCGATTCATGCGATTTAATTTGAGCAATCATGTTTGTTCAGTAATAAACACTGGGCTATTATCATAGCTCTAAGTTAAAAGTGTATAAAATTGCAGCAGCGACTGAAGGATTGTTTCTGAGAAAATTGTTTTTTGTTACGCACAATTAAATCGGATACCCTTTGTGAACACTTCATCGGTTACTGTGCACAAACATTATGCTCCAGTATTTTTATAAATCATTTTTTTGTTCTCTCTGGGAATTTCTGATGTAACCTATACAAATTCTTGTTCTGTGCGGGAATCGAACCCGAGATACGCAGCACAGCAGCCAATCACTCAGACACTGCGTTAACGGTGCCTTTAGATTTTTTTAGACCGACTATCTTTGATGGCCACTTTTGTATAGGTACCTATTGTTTTGTAATACTAAAACTAGATTATACCCGCGACCTCATTCGCGGGAATGTCGGTTATCATAGGGTGTTTTTTTCGCGGAACTCCATTTTTTTTTTCTAAAATAAAAGCTCAAGTTACTCTTTATAACATCGGCTATCTGCCATTGAGAGTCCCGTCAAAATCTATCCAGCCATTTCAGAAATTTCAGAACAGACACACAGGCCGACAGAAATTTAAAAATGTTTTATCGTGTATTTACCTTGTAATGTGTTATTTTGACAATACAAACAGACACTTTAATTTTGTTTATCTGTATAGTCCTTTGCGCATGTGTAAAGTCGAAGCAAACCGTTTTACGGCGCGTTCACATAGAACGTCCGTTTTACTGGTCCGTTTAAACGTATATGTTATATTAGCGTATGTAGTTGTATGAGCGAGTTCACACAGAATACAGTATTGCGGATCCAGTAAAAAATACGGATCCGACATCCAGTAGCGGCGAATCAGTTAAAATCGGTCCTGTAAATGCTGTGTGAATATTACCTCCAGTAGCGACGGATCAGTTAAAACGGATCCTGTAAAATCGGACGTTCTATGTGAACGCGCCCTTAGTTCAACGTAAATGAATAGTATCAACAACCGAACGCACTTTTAATTGTTTTACTGTCTCAAGGGTGATAATTAATAAAGTGTAAAACGAAAATAAATAACATTAAAATTTAATTTCTCCATTGAGCAACTGGCAGAAACTGTAATAGCATTTTTATCGCAGCATTTTAATACATAGAAAAAGTCAATTTGAAACTATCGTTTTAACGTTTATGTTATAAATATAACAAGGTTTCTGCTTTTGTTTTTGCTATCGCAACATCTCTAGTTCTTGTAGCTGTCAGTTTGACATTGACATAAAATAAATATGGCGGAATACAATAAATATGGCGGAATACAAATAAAATACGGAAGTGTTCGGTTCCGTTAATTTAATTATATTTCAAAAATAAATTACTTAATGAGTTCGTTGTTAAATGGTGTAAATATTTTTTTTCTATTGTTTGTGCATTGTTTCAATTAAACACCGTATAAAAATATTGTACTAGCAGGTAGGTAGGTACTTTAAACTTTCACCCAATAGCGTTTTGCAAAACATTTAAAAAGTAACAAGGTAAAAATTAAATGTCAACTAATAAAAACACTGTCCGTAATTTATAACAGTAGCCTTTTAAATTAAAAAACAAAAAACTTGTTCGTCGTTAAATTTAAACGGATTTAAATTTTATACTAACGCTTTAAGAAAAAAGAATAAAATACAAATAAACAAAAGGTATTTATAATAATAGATATTACTTGTATCTGTATAAGGAGCTTTTTATTTTAAAACATTTAATTTAATTACAAATCATTGGGTTAATGGGACTAACTTAACTTGACTCAAAGTCACAACTTTTATCACAACCGGTCAATGGAATGGCCGTTTAGTTCAAAAAAGGGTTATAATAGGGTTACCTCAATCACCCCAACGATCTCTAAAAACATAGATTTATGGAAAATGACATTAATTGGTCCAGATATGCCTTGTAGGGAGTACTGACAAGACCCAAGTTATTAACGTACGCGTTAAAGACCGTACACACTCGTGTTGAATTCGTTTAAAATCCCCGTTGAAGCCGATGAGAAATTACCTCGCACTGAACCGGTTGGTGAGCGAGTCGTGACGTCGGATTGAGTATAACTTCTGTAGGTCACCATTTGTTTGACAAAAGACTCAAAGTACATACAAATAGAATGCATGATTATTTTTACTGCTCGGCCGTTACCGGTAGTTTTGAGTCGATGGTTTGCGTCATATTGTTATCGTATTACTAGCTTTTGCCCTCGACATCATATGTATGAATTTTGTTACGGATCCGTAACAAAAAAAGCCTGTGTTACTCGCTGATAATGTAGCTTTCAGTAGGTGAAAAAACTTATTAAATCGGTTTAGTAGTTTTTGAGTTTATCCATTGCAAAAACGCACACGGCGTATTTTAAACGCGCAGACGACTCGCGTTTCAAGACAATTTCAAGAACACGCGTTGTCTGCGCCGTAGATACCGATTAAAACGCGAGTCGTCTGCGCGTTTAACATACGCCGTGTGCTGAGGCCCTAAGCGTACAGACGGCGGGAAGCGACTTTGTTTTATATACTTAAGTATATACTATGTAGAGATAATAGACTTACCAGTGTGTACACTCTCTAGCATACATTTTGTGTACTCTGATCACGTCTTCTTAAATTAATTAGTGCAATCTTAAATAGCGTTATCTGGACGTCATGTTGGTAATATAAATATTTCATTGACAAAACATTATTTCTGTACGACGGTACTCTTTTTTCTATAGATCGACGCATTGGCAAGCCAGGTGAAGCCAGGAGCTTTTTAATAGAAAAACAGTATTTGTATTTTGTTTTATTTTAGATACTTATACTTAGTTGCTATTTAAATATGCTTTTTCGCTTAGAAAATAAAATTTTACGTTAACAAATGTGTTTGTTGGATTTTGAAATAAAATTAGTTATTTCAATATGCTTAAGTAGGTGTTATTTCTCAGTAGCAGCGGATTTGTACCCGGTTGATGGCAATGGGCTCGCCCCCTATTAGTACATGGGACTTAAACATAACTGGTGAAATGTGGGAGTACACCTCTGCCTAACCCATCGGGGATTACAGGCGTGATGTTTTTTTAAAATTCGAGTCACGAGTTTACTTATTCTCAAAAAGATTACCATATGTTTGTACGAGAAGGAATACACGTTCAAAAATATGTAACTCCGTAATGACATTCATCAATAATATTTATTTTCATTAACCCAACCCGTTTATATGTATATTCATACAAATTAACAGGTTGACCAACCTGCTTTTTCAATGTTATCGAAACAAGAAATCTGTGTTACATTTCTTTTTAAATAAAGTTATCAAGAAACTATAAAAGTTAAAGCTATATTTTTAGGACAATTTTATTAGGTTCAATAAAGAGGAGTATTTTAATAATATTAACAAAAAAAGGACTTACGGTACTTTATTAAAATATATCAATTGCTTTCAAAATAAGATCAGCGCTAGGGTTGACACCCGTTATAAGTTTTTTTTATATAAATTAACATAAAATCTAATAAGGCCACTTTAACGTTTCCTACAAAGTATACAGTAAGACGCATGCAAGCTCACTGCGTTTTGTCATTTTTCCATTAACAAAGGTTTTTTCAAGAGGGTTTTTAATATAAATCTGTATGACTAGGTCTGATTTTAGAACTTAATTTCACGTTCTGAATCTCGTTCATTTTGTACAGAATATAATGAGTTATTTTTGTAATGTTAATGTGAACTGTGGCAACCCTAGTGATCTGAGTGTGTGTTGGTTGTAAACGTGTGTCATTATTAATTTAACATTTTACTGCTGATTGCAGTGTTCACAGGCTGTTGTAATTGTATCTATTACGATACACATAAAATAATTAATAAATATGCGTTATTAATTCACTGCTAACACGCTTATATTAATGTTTCTTGAAGTTATTCAATCTCTGTAGGTACTTATGTATACATGTTATAATGTTATAGGTTTTAAGTTATAAGGTTATAAGATGAGCCATATTATGTCTTTGGTTATTGCTCCTCTTCCGTGGGTCATAGCGTGATGTTATATATAGCCTATACAATTTGTTAAGAATTTGGCATTTAAACAAAAAGATTTTATCCAATGAGACAGGGAGTACAGTACCCGGCAATAAATATTGCACATCGACCTTTGGAAAGAGACAATCGGCTAATTTTGGCTTCGTAGAGCGTTATCTCTGTCGAACGAAATACAAACAGGTCAGGTCGATGTGCAATATTTATCGCCGGGTACTGTACCAGGTATTAGCGCGTTTAATAAATAAATAAACTAAAATCTTCTATAGCTTTATTATATAAAGTACAGATAACTCACCCCTGGCCATTACACATCTTAATGTTTTTCAAAGTCGTAATAATATTGAAATTGTACTATTATGTCGCATATTTATAACTTAATATATGCATTTTTACTTTTTTACTTAATATAAATTCAGCATTATTACTAATGTTATTGGGTACATTTTTGAACGCTTTATTGTAAACATGTAATAAATCAATTTTCAATATAATTAGGTACAGTCAGCTACAAAAGTCGATTAACATTTGTGATTTTTAAATCCTAATTATTAAGTAAGTACAATATTAAAAATAAAACTCAATGAACATAAAATTAAGATGTAATAAACCCTAAGCTATTACCTGAAATTCAGAAAACCAGTAAATTATGTGTTTAGTGTCTGTTTAAATGATATAAAAAAGCAACGTTGTTAATCGACTTTTGTAGCTGACTGTACGTACTTTTTAAGTTTATCTCCAACATCACTGACATTAGTTAAGGATATGTCTGAAATCTTCAATCCGCTTTGAGCAAGTATGGTGATCAATGCTCGTGCCTTCTCTGTATGAGAAGAGGTGAAGGCCCTGCAGTGAGACAATAATAGGTTGGTATTATTTTATTCAATTCAAAGCTTTTAATTTACGGCCTTTTTTTATTATGGTTGTTTTTTTCTGTAAATATTGTACATATTACCGAAATAAATATTAAATATGACAATTCACTGTAATTCTAATTTCATTATTTTACAAACAGTTTATTCTAAGCTACATTTTATTTATTTTTACTTATTCTTAATGTGGAAGCACTTTAAGAAATACGGTTATGTCACGATTCGCGATTTTAAGTATATAATCATAAATCAAGTGTTTTACTGCGTTCTGATTTTGATGGACTTAAGTGCATTTTTATGATATTTTAATATTAAACCAACAAATAAAAATTATAAGTTTTGCACTTTTTCGGACACTATTAACTGGTTTACGTTATTTTATAGTTTTATATTTTGGGACTAATGGTTTAGGTATAACTGTTTAATGATAAACTTAGATTTTGCAGTTATTTGGACGTCATAGTGTATTTTTGGACGTTGATCTTTTAAATATGGCGAATTTATTTGAATGTCATATGCACAATAAAATTATTTCTCCAGTGTATCATTGCAATGAGGACAAACTTAACTTGCCATTTTTGTATGTTAAACGGTTGCAAGGATGTGATGTGGAACTTGAATCAACAGTATCGATACGAAACTTATTGTCAAAATCTAGTACTCTAAAATTATAGCATCTAGTCGATGTGTTTTTTTTTCATATGAAACTATCTACCCTTTTGTAAGTGGACAAAATTCAATTACCTACCTTTATTTTAAACGAAAATTTTGACATTCTAAAGTTCCTTTACATGGTCTTATTTTTTAATTAACAATTCGACTTTGAATTTAAATATTGCATCAAGTAGTTATTTTGACTACGTTTTGGAATGAGCAACTAGATTCAGCTTTCTGACTCCTTGACAATTCAAAAGTACCTGACTGCCTGTAAATAGTTTAATTAAAATAAATGCTTTGAATTTAATTAAACCATATAAGTTCAATTAAAATAAATACTAAACAGTGACTCCCGAATCATCATTTGATACTTATGTCATCATTACTTTATGTCACTACAATACACACTTTAAAGTGACAGAGCGATTAATTTTTTTTTTTTTAGTTGGTAAAAATCATCAAATGACTCCTTCCGCCCTGGTTGGGGCGGAAGGGACTGTCAGACTTTTACTGACTAAAAAACCACCCTGTTCCTTCTGTTGCCCTTTACGTTCCGGGGCCACGGTATCCTGTTAAGACGTCCCGCAACCCCGGCACAGAGCGATTACTTAGTTTATTAAATTCAACAGTAAGGAATCGTAACTTATCATAACAATTACTTCATCGATACTTTTTCCCAATCTCTAGGACTGCAATAGGATCAATACGCGCACATTAGGATTAATTAACACGTACATAATCTTTAGACGATGTCGTCATCTAATGAATAATGAATCTCTGTTAAAACGCACGTGAAAAAATGACTGCGCGTGGGCAGCCGCAGCACGGCAGAGATAGCCAAGTTCGGTGCGCAAAGGGAATTTAATTTAGTGAAGATTTTGTAGATTAATTTTGTAACTTACTTATTGTTTTAAAACACTAAGAGTTATTGATTAAAATTCTACCTTCCTTAATTTGTTTACCTTTTAAGGACTTTTTGTTTTAGTTGTTAATGTGATTAATTGACGTTCAATTTAAGGAAAACACGAAATATCCATATAACTTGGCTCTCCACACCACATGCACCCAACGAGATTTAGTCAAGCAATAATTTAAGTTTTATAGATAAAATTAATTGCTTACAAAGATGTCCACTCAAAAGCTGACATAATTAATTTATATCTTCATTTACGAGTATATAATGTCGCTGCGACAAAAACAACATGAAGGTTTGTCGCTGGAATGTTATATAGGATGTTGTGATTCGATAATACAGAGAACTAGTTTCAGCTCGCGACTTTATTCGCGTTAATTCGGTTATCGCAGATGCAGACGAAGTCGTGGAATAAAAAGTAGCCTGTGTCCTTTCTTGGGGTTTAAACTAACCCCATACCAAATTTCATCAGAATTGGTTCAGTGGTTTAGTCGTGAAAGCGTAACAGACAGACAGATAGAGTTACTTTCGCATTTATAATATTAGTGTGGATTAATTTATTATAGAAGGATGTCGTTTGTATTGTAGGTGGTGATTTAAATCTGCTAACCGATGAATATAACTGCAATTTGCAATTTTTTGTCTTGGGTTCGATTCTAGGTCGGGGAAAGTGTTATTGTGTTTTTCCATCAGGAATTTCGCAGTAGCAGCCTCGGAGTCTGGATTTGTGCCCGGTTGATGGCAATAGGTTCGCCCCTATTACATGGGACTTAAACATAACTGGCGAAATGTGGGTGTACTACTGAATATACCTTTGCCTAACCCTTCGGGGAATACAGGCGTGATGATATGTTATGTATTGTATTGACACTCATTATCGAAAGGTATCTCATCCCTTTTTACAAACCAATGATTTATAAACCAAACGCGTTCCAGAGATACACGTACTAAAGAATATCAAATGTTAGAACTACCCGTCCTGCCGCTCCCAAAAAGGCGTAAGATCTTGAAGATAACATACAAAGGCGAAAAAATTTGAAAAATGATGCCTTCAATCAGCAAATTAACTACGTAACTTCCATACTGAGCGTAGATTAACGAGTTTTTTTTTCTAAAGATAAGGCACACGTCATTAGCATGCAACGAAAGCCACGTGCTTTATATAGTCTGTATCTCTTGCTGAAATAAAAAAGTTGTCAAGTGTGAGTGTTAATTTATGGTGTGTTCCGTATGCAGTTTGTTTATGGTTGGTATTTACATAATGTGCTGTGTTGGACACTAATGTGCCCTGTGATGGATCAGTAACTATTTTTATGACGTTTTACCATGGGAATGGGGTTGTTAAATTTTAATAATATTCAAATATAACCAAAAGCTGCTTTGAATTGATCTTGTTTTGGTCTTAGTGGCTTTGATTATTTCCATCAAGCACAAAAAATAACCCTTACTACACTCATTTCAAAAGTCAACGGGTGGCAAATTAGTTTAAAAAAAATTGATGTCAACAAAACAATAATAAAATAACATCACGTCTGTAATAACCGAAAGCTAGGGCAGAGTTGTACCCATTAGTACACCCACATTTCGCCAGTTATGATTAAGTCCCATGTGATAAGGGGTGAGGTGAGTCCTATATTGCCATCAACCGGGCACAAATTCAGACTCCGAGGCTGCTACTGCGAAACTCCTGATGGGAAAACCCAAATAAAATAAATAAAATAAATAATTCCAAACTTTGGGCCACTTTATGATGTTGCCCAAAATAGAAGACATTTGAGGCTAACAACTAACAACAACAGTTGCTAAAACTACGTAAGCTAACATGCGGAACCCTAAGGCCCTTTACGCATAGATCACTACCAACTAATTAAGTCGTAGCGTCAACTAGTCTATGCCTATTTAAGATGGCGCGACCAAAGCATAGACAAGAAAAAAGGTCAATTAGAAAAATCCATTTCAATTGATTTATTTTAACGAATTCTTTTCAATGTATATCTTACATCTTGTTTAGTGGAAAATCATGCATTTGTAGGTTTATTTTTTACGTATTTTCCTTTAAGGATTTCTTAATTATCATTATTAGTAGGTACCGTTAACAACCTAATAGTGTAACACTTGTGTTTTTTGTAATTATTACTATATTACTATACCCGACATCTATCCCATATTTATATGGGATAGATGCCGGGGTCAGGTCGGTATCTTGTTGATAATAATGATTAGTCGAGTAATTTTATTTTCTTTTCATATCAATTTTTTGTAACAATTTTATTTCTCACGAGTGTGTTCAAAAACTTCGCATGAAACGCATGCGTAATTAAACTAATTAATCATTACAGTCTCAGCTCCATTCTGCCCTCATCTTTGCCTTGGGCTGCAATCCAGCCGCTATGCAAAACTTACCGCACTCGTATCATAATGTACCTACTATTATCGTCACGTCACAGTAACGTATGTCAGATTTGGTAAAAGTATTTTGATTCTATTTGCGCCATGTTTATACAGTACGGGATCGTAAACTACGAGTACAATAAGTCTTATAACTTAAGCTATGTGGGTACTTACATTATTTTCTATAACAGTAGCAAGTACATTCTGAAACGGTATCGTCCCTATAAATAAAGATGAATGAAATATAAGGGCGCTCTTACACAACGTAGGTAAGACACGATTTAAATGTTTGTTTATAATTATAATATTGCGACTTGTTAGCACTGAAATGTAAGAAAAGGGAAAATGCAATGACTTTTGGTAAAGTCGTTTAAATTTTTACTAGCACAGAAGATTCGTACTTAATTTCTGGTTGTCTCCAAAATATATCGTATAGTACAAAAACGAATAATATCATATTATTTTTAGTCTTTATATTCAATCTTACTATCCATCCTACTGCTATTATAAAAGTGAAAGTTTGTGAGGATGGATGGATGGATGTTAATTTGTTACTCTTTCACGCTTAAACGGCTGATTGAAATTAGTTGGAAGTTGTGTAGGTATAGTACATATAGATAATATTTTATCTAGTTAAACACATAGGATAATTTTTATATCATTTTTGTGTTCCCATGGGATAATTTAGAACTTTTTTTATTTTTTTTTATTTTAGGTGGTAAAAATCATCAAATGACTCCTTCCGCCCTGGGTGGGGCTTAATTCTGAAGTCTTTCTAGGTGCGGTGGCAGGCAGAAGCTAGTTATCAAGTCATAAAATAATTCTGTCACATGACAAAATTTTTCAATCAAAGATATATCGGCGATAGCTTTAATTATTTCGCTGTCATGTGAAAGTTCCTTTACAGCAGGAACTTTGTGCCGTATTTAAATGTTATTGTTTAGTAGATAGCGGTTCTGTACCAAACAGGTAATCATACTAGGGTCAAACTGTACCAATACACTACTAAAGTACTAATATACTATATAATAAATTGTTATTATTGCCAATGAATTCTGTAGATATCTTCCAGTTATTGCGTTTCTGGCTGGCTGGGGTCAGATAGAATGGTAGTTACTGGTAAAATTATTAGGAGAAGGCTTTCTATGAATTCAAGACCCAAATAACGCGGTAGATATTTTGAAAATATGTTGAAATTGAACAAAATATAAAAGAAAAAATCGAAAAAAGAACACGTAAATAAAAAATAGTCCCTCTGCAGAGCAAAAGACACTTTTTATAATTATATTACATAATACTACGTATTTGATTATGTATGATTTTATGTTGCAATTATGTTATGTACCTATGGATTTTTATCCGAAATAAATAATTTGATTATATAGAGAAGACGTTGACTTTTTAAGTTTATCTTGGACATCACTGACATCGTGAGGAAACCTGAACTTGAAGTAAGTCTACAATCGTTAATCCGCCTTAAGCAATGGTGGTGATCAATGATCAAAGATCTAAGTACAGTCAACAACAAAAGTCGATTAACAATGTTACTTTTTTATATCATTTAAAGAGACACTAAACACATAATGTACTGGCTTAAAAAATTTCAGGCAATAGCTAAGGGTTTATTATATCTTAATTTTATATTAATTGCGTTTTACTTTTAATATTGTACTTAATAATTAGGATTTAAAAATCATAAATGTTAATCGACTTTTGTTGCTGACTGTACATACAATGAAATGCTTTGTTCTGAATGACTAACAGATCAACGCACAGCCTTAACCGCTGAGTAGAGACCTGAAACTTGGAGGGTATGTTCTTTGTAAGACGTAGGCATCCGATAAGAAAGGATTTTCCAAAATTCACCCCCTAAGGCGATGAAACAGGGGTCCAAAGTTTGTATGGGGAAATTAACTTTGACGCGGACGAAGTCGCGGGAAGAAGCTAGTAATATCAATAAAATACATCCATACATACACAAACTCACGCGTTTTTCCCATGGGGGTAGGCAGAAACCACAGAACGCCACCTGCTACGATCCTTTCGCCTCATCTACGTTCATACATCTCGTCATACAAGCACGCCGGTTACGGGTACTCCGCACCTGACCTTTCTGAAGAACCTCACCAATAAGGTCAGTGCAGGTCTTCCTAGGGCGACCCCTCCCTGCGTTGCCACTCACCTCTGCCATATAAATACCTTTTGTTAATCGTCTTTCACTCATCCTCTCAACATGACCGAACCATCTAAGCATACCCTTTTCTATCTTTGTCACTACATCTTCTTTTAATCCGCAACGGATACACATACATACATACATAAACTCACGCCTTTTTCCAATGGGGGTAGGCAGAAACCACAGAACGCCACCTGCTACGATCCTTACATACTTCTTTCGCCTCATCCATTATTTAAGTTTTCTTTCAAAATAAAAATTCGCTTCTTGTAACTTTAATTGCGCAAACTGAAATTACTTTTGCTCTTAAAAAAACAAACACGACTGCACAGAATCACGTGATACCGGTCGTCAGAAACCAGTTGTCGGTCCCTTAAAAAAAGATATGCAAGTGGAATTACCGTTTTATTACATCATGCTAAATTGTTGTGGACTTGTGCTTTAGGGCTGTTTAGAGAAGCAATAATGCTCGAGTAAACACAGGGCCGGATTATCCATTAGGTTGTAGGTGTAGGCAGGTTGTAGGTCTAGGCAGATTGTAGGTGTAGGCAGTTTGTAGGCGTTAAATTTGTTTTAAAAAACAAAAACGCGTTTAATTTAAAGCGTTTATTCGTTTGTTTTTTTGTTAACACGCACTATTATCCAAATATACCATCACGCCTGTAATCCCCGAGGTGTACCCATTAGTACACCCACATTTTGCCAGTTATGTTTAAGTCCCATGTAATAAATAGGGGGCGAGCCTATTGCCGTCAACCGGGCACAAATCCAGACTCCGAGGCTGTTACTGATAAATTCCTGTTGTAAAAACCCAATAACAATTTGCCCGACCTGGGAAGCGAACCCAAGACCTCATGCTCAGCAATCGCGCTTTGCGACCACGAGATCAACGAGGATCGCCTTAATATCCAGAATGAAAAATTCAGATTCTGTTTCTTTCGTTAATAATTTAAGCTTTGTTATCCCTAAGTGTACCTATATTTGACTTGAAGTCGAGGGCAGATACTAGTGTATATTGCAAAATCCCTTATCTTAATTGCGTGTCATGATAAGCATGACAGATCCTTGCGTTTCAACTTGCTTGCTTTTAATGCCCGCCATAGATGTTCAAGTAATTTGATCAAACAGGCTAGTTTGATCAAATTGGCATGAATGTCTGTGGTAAAATTTGATCAAATTTATCAGAAGTTTGGTCGGTGGAAGATCATGAAAATTTGATCAAACTGTTTGAACCAGCCTGTTTGATCAAATTGCTTGAACGTCTATGGCAGGCATAAGCTGCTATGCCAGTAAACGCATTTATTTTTAAATCCTTTTTTTTTGTTTTACGTCACAGAAAGATAGTTAGATTGAAAAGAGGTAGTCAATAACTTATTCTGATAATTAAAAACTGGACAATTCATACTAATATATGTCTGTCTGTCTGTCTGTTACGCTAAACCACTGATCCAATTTTGATGAAATTTGGTACGGGATAAGTTTGAACCCCAAAAAAGGACATAGGCTACCTTTTATTCTACGACTTCGTCTGCGTCCGCGATAACCGACATTTGCGAGAACGGAGCAAAAGCTAGTAGATAAATAAATAAAATCAATTTCCGCCGAACCGATTTTAAAAGATACGGTAACTGAATTAATTTCCACTTGCATGTGTCAAATTGTTCTTTATTGGTTCAATTATAAGTTCAATACATTGTTGCAGTCCATGCAATACTGGTTTACTGGTAATAGGTAGCTAGGTCCGTTTGGTTTGTTTGTAAGTGGAAGAATGCCTTTAAAACATTAAAAGAAAATAGGGAATTTTATTCGAAGAAAACATTTTTCTTTTTAATCGTATTTAATGGTTCTTTCAACTGCCAGCAAGTTTTGAAGCAAAGCTACTTTACAATGCATCGTTCTTTTTTTAAAACATTTGACATTTCTCCTATCTATACAAATAAACGAAATTGAAGTGTCTGTAATGTGTAAATAACAGCTCCCTGCTTTACACAGTATTTACAAAAAAAAAAGATTTTTTATCATTTCTGTCTGTCAGCTTTTTCCGGCTAATCTCTGAAACGGCTGAACCGATTTTGACGGGACTTTTACTGGCAAGTAGCTGATGTTATACGTAGTAACTTAGGCTACTATATTTTGGAAATATTCACTAAGAAACGAGCTAAAACCAACCAACCACAATAAACAGTTAGCCACGGTTTAACACACTAAACTTACACATTACAGAACAGATCGAAATCTAATTGGGTGCTTGTCAACCTAATTAGATTTCGATCTGTTCTGTAATGAACCTGCTTCTGAGAAGCAGTGGCTCGTGTCGTCACAAATAAACGAGCGTTTGATTGAACGAATACTTCCATGACTTGTGGTTTGTATAGGCCGTGTATCTAGCCGTTGTGTACTGAAGGTTTGATTCAAATTTAGCTTACGCCACTTTATGCAGGTTAACGCATGGCTTATCAAAATGATGTTTCGTAAATTCTTATTTCACGGAATAAAAATAACTCTTTGATCTCATGATTGAATGATCTTTATTGATATAATAGGAGCCCGCTTAAAATAATTTTGCGTAAAAGGTTTAGTTTCTCGTTACAACAACTTTTGGTAATCAAACAATCTTTTAAATGTAGTCTAAACATGCAGTAGTCGACACCAAAAAGTAAATTATTTAATTAAATGTTTGTTCATAAATTCGCTAACAATACATTCAAAATATATAAATTAAAAAAAGGAACGTAATATAATAGAGCCACTCATGTGCATCATTATCATGGACTACATAATCTATACTATAATATTATAAAGCTGCAGTGTTTGTTTGTTTGTTTGAACGCGCTAATCTCTGGAACTACTGGTCCGATTTGAAAAATTCTTTCAGTGTTAGATAGATTAGTTATCGAGGAAGGCTATAGGCTATATACCATCACGCTACGACCTACGGGAGCGGAGCAGTAACCAAAGACGCGGGTGTAACCGCGGCGGACAGCTAGTATGTATTATGAAATTAAGATTTTATTAAGAAAAAATAGATTCCTATTCTGTAATAGGAATCTATTTTTTCTTAATAAAATCTTAATTTTGATATTCCAAAATCATCTCAACATCTTCAAATAAGGATAATTTTAGAAGAAACTACAACGGTGCCAGCCGAAAAATAATTATCTTGCTCGGTGACTTAATCGACAAACTTCATTAATTTCACCGTAGAATGTATAAATTGATTTCGCATACAGTATTGTGTACGCAAATGAACTAATACGAAATAATGAAGTAACTATGGAAAGTCCAATTATGGAGCTATTATAAAAGTTCAGTAGCAATATTAAATCGATTGTAGTCATTTTCCTTATTGGTAGTTAATCACATGCATTCTGTTGTGATCTTTTGAATAGACCGTACAAATGGGTAGAAAATATCATTAGGTTATGTCACGTCACAAATAAAAATGTTTTGCTGTCTGAAAGGAGTTTTTTTTCAACTGTCACAATTTAAGTCAGAAGATACAGTAACAAAAAAATAAATAATTTATTTGAAATGTCATAATTTGTATAAAAATTATATTCTTTCCACAACGCTGCATTGATAAAGATCAGTATCAAACGATCATAATTTACATAATTATCAAGCATGTATCTAAACTGGATAATAGTCCAAGTTACTTCTCATCCCCGATGGTATCACTACACAATTAAAAGGCGTCAAATCGTTATAACGATCTCTATAAAAGGGTTGCTAACATCTGATTATGTCGTAAGGCATGCTCCACATTCTCTAATGTGTCCCTGTCCTTATACGCGTCGTCAGGATTGGTCATAGCAATGCGACAGATTAATGAAGTTCCTACGAGGGCTTACGGTGGTAAATAGCTATTCCCACGGGAAATAGTGCGGGCTTTGTTTGGTTACGTGTGGCGCCATCTTGTGGTGGGATGGTGTAGCGGTGTAGAATGTTTTTTGGGAAATGTCGCCGAGCGTAAACTAAATCTAATTGATACCGTTTGTGAAAGAAAGGCAGAAAATATTGTAAATTATCACCAAAATACAGAAATGACTAGAATTGGACTGATTAAATATTTATACGATACTATTTCGTGGTCTTGACTTAAAAATAGTACAATGATGCATCAGGTACGGTTAGTTACATCAGCTGTATTTGGGTCTCCTCATTCGGTTAGGATTTTAGGTTTTCTTTACAGTAACCTTTTCTTGTTGTCTGATTTTCAAGAAAAGCCCGGATAATAGAAAAGTACATTTTAATTTCTGAATAATAATAAAATCGCGTAAAAGATTCATTTCTGTTAAAAAATATTGCCACAATATCTTTAAAATTTGATAACATTTAACAAATTCAAAACCGTTAAAACACCTGTATAATCTCGCACATCGGAGGCATCCAAATGATTTCATTTCCGCGCGCCTTCCATTACCATTCCTCGCAAGAAATAACCCGTACATTTCAAATAAACTGCGCAATGGACGCGTAAACTGCGCATTCCAGTTTACCGAGCTCGTAAAGTCGAGTTAAAGGCGACATAAAGTAGAGGACACACTGGGATTTTTTGTATCTAATTGGTACCCACCATTGAGTTGGAAAAGTCTTTATTAAAATACCTTCTAATAAGGTTCATTTTTTTAGTTGTAGTTAAGTTTTCTATGGAAGTGTGTGACAAAAAAATGGTTAAATCTGTTTGTCATTTGTTTTTCTTTGCAAGTTCTATTTCTGAGTAAATTGGGTGTGAATTTTCTTTGCTTGGGCTTACTTTTAATTGAAGATGTAGGTATGTACGTGTTTTGCTCTTTAATCTTTATATTTAGAAAATACATAGAGGTACTTAAAAGTTTCTGGCACTTGATTCACCAAGTGCCAGAAACTTTTGCATATTATGCTATTCTCATTCCTCAATATTTCAACATAGTAGATTTAATAACATCATACCGTAATTCCTCTGAATATGTTCAATTATTCACACAATCCACCCATAAAATAGTTTTTATTGAAATTAGCTCACACGGAAGACTTTTTGTCCATTTGCATTGGATTAGGAAATAAACTTAACAAGGTATTACTTTGTAATAAGCATAGGAATAATTTCTTGACCAAATAGGTACAACGGAGAACCAATAGCAGTTGATCAATTTTCAACGTTATCTTTAAGCTCGTAAGGGTGATAATTGGTTTACCGTAAGTGGCTGCGATTGTACATGTAGGAGTGGACTAGCAAATCGTTAAGTTTTACGACCTTTTTTTCTACGAAAAGCGATAGGAATACTAAACGGTACTGGCATTGTAAGTACATAAAATTTACTTAATATAAAAAAAATGCACAATACATAGTAAACACATGTTAAAAAGTATATTTCTGACCAATGGCTGCGGTTCCGGTGTCTAAAGCGATGTTATTTTCCGCACGAACGCTTGTAACCTTCAATATCCTTGGGAATTGTAATACCAAGTATGTACGTTGAAAAAGTTACTGAAACCTAAAAATAAAACCTTATACGTTCTTTGATAAAGATGAACAGTTCTGCACCGTGAAAAGAATGGTAGATCTTTTATGAAATTCTACATTTGTACATCTAAACAAATATATGAAATAGAAATGTCTGTTTGTGAGTCAAAATGACAGTATTTTTTCAAAATAAATTATAAGGTACTACCTAACAGGAAAAAAACAATTTTTTTTTTGTCTTTTTGTCTGTTTGTTTGTTCAGGCTAATCTCTGAAACTGCTGGACCGATTTTTACTGGAAGATAGCTGATATATAAGGAGTGAATCAGGCTAGCTTGATGTACAAGGTACAACTGAGTGAAAGAATTAAAGAATTAAAACAATTAAAGACCATTGCTGAAAATCCTTCTAATATTATAAATATGAAAGTTTGTGAAAACGTTTGGATGTTTGTTAGTCAATCACGCGTAAACTATTGAACAGATTTGAGTGAAAATTGGCACATAGATAAACCATTTCTTGGATTAACACATAGGATACTTTTTATCCAGGTAATTAGTTCCCTTGGGATGATAGTTCAATTACAGAAAGTTACTTTCTATGCGGGCGAAGCCGCGGGCAAAAGTTAGTCGACTATAAACATCACACAACTCTGTGATTTTTTTTGTAACTAAAAGTCATACACAATGTAATCCTCTTTCTCATTTCATTTAACACAAAATCGACCGTATTAGGCAGAAATATATTAAACTAGCTTTTGCCCGCGACTTCGTCCGCGTATATTATGTCGGTTATCGCGGACGCAGACGAAGTCAAAGTCGAATAAAAAGTAGCCTATGTCCTTTGTTGGGGTTCACACTTACCCTGTACCAAATTTCACACAAATCGGTTCAGTAGTTTAGGCGTGAAGTAAAGACAGACAGACAGACAGAAAGACAGACAGACTGACAGACAGAGTTACTTTCGCATTTATAATATTAGTAAGGATTACGTTTTCACTATTCAAATCCACTTTTTAACCAGCTGTATTTGCAAAGTATTAGAGGCGTGGCCAACACGCAATGTTTTTATGAAAGGCTGACCAATAAACATTACTGAAAAAATGAGTAAAGAAGGTTCACTATGTAATGTGATAACAAGATTTCACTCACTATTGTTTTTTTGTCGGACAAAACAAATAGGGTAGGCTGGAGGAATTACAAAATGTCTACACGGGACTTACTTATTTTATAGATTAATGACCCATTTCCTAGATCAGGGGTGTGTTTATGTTTTTCTTTCTAGTGTTTTAGTTATTTTGCTTAATGGCGTCTAGCTGAACCTAAGAGATTTTCGGCATTCAAGGGTCAGCGCACACCAAGAGCAGAGCAGAGCAGAGCATTTACTGAGATTATTGAAAAAAATATCTTTTTGATTATTATCATACTTCGCAAAATTAAATACACGCCCAAATTTGATGCTCAACCAAGCTCGAGCAAGCCGACCGCGTGTTCGAGTATGCCTTCATCAATGTTTGGCATCAAACTGATCAAGCACAAAACACACCCGCCGCCGGGCAACCCAGACCATATTTAACAGAGATGGCTCGCGCATTGTCGAGCATGCCGCCTGCATGCTCGAGCAGTAAAAATTTTGGTCGACCATGCGCGAGCATTTTGCAGTTCGGTCTGCGCTGACCCTAAATCGGAATTTCCTATGGTGCGTTAAAAATTAAGGCTCCCAAGCGGGGCTTATTGTGTTGTGCTATAGAACTTCTGCATTCACCTACTCTGTGTCATTAAATTACACAGGTTGACCACTTTACATAGTCTATCATTACAATATATGTGGCCATCTTCTCGTGCACATAGCGTGCTGTGTTAGTTTTACGCTTGCATTTTTTTGTGCCTATCACAACATACTTAAACGATGATTTATGAGTTGTTGCATTTTGTTACATACTTAGCTTGCGTTACGTGAAAATGGAGAGACAAAGACATGTTGTTGTAAAAGGCTGTGGGTTCGCAAACGGTCACGGGCAAGTACTTATATGATTTTTTCTATTTCATATGTAATTTCAGTGAGGAAAAACATCATGAGCAAACCTGGGCTTATAAATCATATAAAAATGCCAATTCGCTTTGAGCGCGTGTAATGATCAATGCTCGTGACTTCTTCAGCATTAGAATAGCACGTTAATACATAAATAATCACCTCTACGCAAATATCTATGATAATAATTCCTATTTTATTGATTTAAATCGATTATATTCGATCCATAATTCAACTTTCCGCCGTAAAGTCTCTAACCGTGCCCACGACAATCGTAATAAACGCGATAGCCCATAAAGTTTTCTTTGTTTCGATGGCAAAATGTTTTATAACAGAGCTACTCGTATTATCGTATTAATATCATGCTAATAAAATAATTTAAAAAATCGGTTTACAATTGACCGAGAAATCGGTGAAAATACCGAAAATACATTAAACAAAAATTTTAATTTTTAAGTCGGTTAAAAAACTTATTAGATAAGGTAAAAGGGGTGGGAGGGATACCGGAACAGTTTTGTCATGGATTTGGTACTTGATTCTATGTAGACAGCGCTAACATTTATCGTCACATTTTGACCTCCTTTGTATAGAACAGCTGATTTCTTTTTCAATAACCTACGAAATGTTTTATCATGTACTTAATCCATAGTAGTTTACGTTACGATGTCCATTCCACCCGTCAAGCCTACTTATTTTTATTGTACTAGACACTTTAAGCATCACGTGGCGTATACTGAGTATGTTTTAGTTTTCATCTCAGTTGGTTGCCTGTACATGATTGGGTCAGTCAATTTGTATAATTACCACTTACCTGCGGAGGACAATCGAAACGGATTAATTGTTATTTAAATACTGTTGTTGTGCTACTTTTGTAAAGTTTATTTTGCCATCATTCTGTAGGTTTATTTTTATCCTGTCGTTTGATATATGTATTTTACCAAGAGTGACTGCTTCATAGGGCAGTCGCAAGAGCAACTGTAAAATGTGAGGTCAGGGGTGTGATATTGCCGGGATCGCGGGACGTCTTGACAGGATTCCGTGGCCCCGGAACGCAAAAGGCAACAGAAGGAACAGGGTGGTTTTTTAGTCAGTAAAAGTCTGACAGTCCCTTCCCTGGGTGGAGCACTTAGGGCGGAAGGACTCATTTGATGATTTTTAACAACCTAAAATAGGGGGCCTGATCCTGGGTCGGATAAGCCTAAGGTTATTGAACTTTTCCGTCAGGAAATTCTCAGTAGCATATAAAAGTGGTAGTATAAATTAAATTGATAAAAAAAAATTACATACACTAGTATAAAACCTTAATAACGTTCAGACTCAAAATTTAAATGAATCAGTGTCGAATATCGACCAGTGAGCGACCACTAGTTTGTATTAATTTATGAGTCAATAATAAATATGGGTGTGTAACAGTTTAAAAACCGTCACTCATAAAATCCCGACAATTCACACAACTTACACCCCACCCATCTCATCCACAGTACTACCAACATCACAATAATTTACATCAAATCCATGCATTGACATCTGTCTACGAGTGAGGTACGATTAAATACAGGAATATAGCTTGCCAGTCATAAATTATGAGCCACATAAATACAGAGAGCGAGGATCGGAGACAATTCAATTACTATGAGCTACGGAGATGCAGGGACATTGAAATAAGCGTTCGGTGACTGCCATTTTATGTAAAGGTTGGTGCACAGAGTTGTTATAGCGAAAAATTGTTTTTTTTTTTATTGGTAACTGGTAACAAAAAAGCAAAATTAGCATAGTTAAACTGGTCGTACTATTCATATTGACAAGTGATTTGATAAAGTTTCAAGTAATTTATAGGTATAGTGCATTGGGGTAATTACGACAACCGGGTATATTCCGATTTATTTTTTATCCCAATGCACTAAGGTGCATAATTAATAAAATCGGAATTTACCCGGTTGTCGTAATTACCCCAATGCACCTTATTTAGTTTTCGTCGGATAACGGCGGGGATTTTGCGCGGTAACCTAAGTCTTTTTAGAAAAAAGCAGTAAAAATCCCGTCCAAATCGGTCCAGCCGTTTCAGAGATTAGCAGGAACAAACAGACAGACAGATACGATTTTAAAAGATAGTCTATGATATACGTACCTTGTTAACATTCATATGCACTTCACAACACATATTTTTTTTTAAAATTTTAGATTGACCTGACTGTTATGTAGTTAGGTACGTAAGTGTTTAATAATATTTTAGCTATTTAATATGTAATCAATTTTTATCATGTTAGGGCATAGAACTGTACAAGTGCACAATTACCACTTCTATAAACTTATTCTCGACAATATGCAAACATAACTTTTTATATCTACCTACAGATTTCATCATTTTTCTTCTATTTCAATAGTTACCTTTATAATTTTAAAAGTTCGTCTCAAAATCATAAGTGTGTAAAAGGGTTATATCCACTTCAAAGCGAGTAAGTAATGTTTTCCCTATGATTTCGCCCGCGGCGGTGCAAAGAACTGGCTGACTAATATTTATCATATTGCTATTTCCTTTTCAAAGTAAGCAGATGTGCTGGTAAATTGAAACTATCTTTGATTATTTTCAACATAAACACAGTTGTTAAGTATAACAAGCGTACGGCTAAGATGGATAAGTAGACCTGTATTTATTTCTTAGCCAATGGTTACCGGCTTCCATACTAATATTATAAATGCGAAAGTGTGTCTGTCTGTTACCTCTTCACGCTTAAACCGCTGAATCGATTTTGATGAAATTTGGCATGGAAGTAGTTTAAGATCCAAAGAAGAACATAGGATATATAGTTTTTATCCCGGAAATCACCCCCTAAGGCAGTGAAAAGGGGGGTGGAAGTTTGTATGCAAGTACGATATAAACAAGTTCCATGCGGACGTAGTCGCGGGCATTAGCTAGTTATTTAAATAATATAGTGTTGTTTGTGTGGGCACGGGCAGACATAACATATTATTACAAATCAATTATCACATCTTCTTAATTTTCAAAATGAGAACAGAGCTGTATAATAAAAGTGTCAGCATTGGTGCTGTGTATGAAAGAGATAAGGCTATACAGCACGCATAGCGCCGTTTCATTTTGTACTTAAACTCTACCAACTCTTGCCTGCGCGACTTCATCTGTGTGTGTCTGTGTGTCTGTTATCGCGGACGCAGACGAAGTCGTGAAATGAAAATTAGCCTATGTCCTTTATTGAAGTTCAAACTTACCCCATACCAAGTTTCATCAAAATCGGTTCAGTGGTCTAGTCGTGAAAGGATAACAGACAGACAGATAGAGTTACTTTCGCATTTATAATATTAAGTATGGATGGGGTAAAGAATAGTTAAAATAAGCTAATTTTGAATTCATAATTGTATGATTTTTTATGTAAATTGAATAAATTATTGTTACATTTATATACAGCATGTAACAAAAACCCTGTCCGATCCTTAAGGGTATATTTCCCCAGTGAATATAATTAAATAAAAATAAAAAATAAAAACTGATCAAGGGCAACACTGATCGCTCGACAAAGTTCACCTACAGTTTTTTGTTTTGATTTTGCTGGCGGGTGGAGTGTTGCCAACTTATGATTTGCCATATTCAGTGTTAATTTTCGCATGGATTATAAAAATAAAAAATGGTTGTTATGAGTTACATTTTTATAACAATTTTTTCTAGCACGTATGTTGAACCAGGAATACGCCTTTATTGGATCGGACAGGGTTTTGTTACATAGTGTATACATATACATTCATTTTTAATACATGTAAGTAAATTACTATTATAAATATTTGTATAAAAATAAAGACTTTTAGAAAATATAATTTAGTTGGTTACGACTATCATCACTTCCAGGTACCCAGCCAAAATATGAACCGTAATTTCCTTAGAAGATTCAAAGGTGCACAAATTCAGTATTCAATATTCTCAACATACGAGAACTAACTTTATGACCTGTACATTACTGCTTGTTATTATACCTATTATTATAAATAATGTATCTATAGGTAGGTAGTGTTAGTTACGACTATTGGTTGCAGTGAAATTATATGTTTTGTAAAGGTAACTTAGAGATTATTACGAGGGTTTGCTCTGGGACGCGAAACATTTTAGCGTGGTGTGATGGTGTGGTGCATAATGTATTCATAACTGTATCTTATAGTTACTAGGTATTAGGTAGATGATTGCCCCGTTGATCTTGTAGTTGCAATCGCGAATGCTGAGCTTGTGGGGTCCTTCAAAAAATGTTATTGAGTTTTTCCATTAAGAATTTTTCTTCTTTGCCCTGCAGTGGGATACTAATAATAATGATTATTATAATTAGCTTAGGTATACTGTCCCACTGCTGGACAAAAGTCTTCCCCCATTTTGTTCCAACGGTCGCGACTTTGCGCTACATCTTTCCAATTCTCAAGGAAGCCGTCCAAGTCGTCCAGCCATCTCCTTCGTGGTCTACCGCGGTACCGTCCAGGGGATTATTAATTTGTATTTACTGCCTTGAAATCGGTGGTGGTACTTAAATTCCTTCGATACCTAATATTGGCAAGGCAGGGTAAATCCAAGGCTTTACTAAAATATATATAAATAAATATATAAATTGTTAAAAAAAAAATATATAAATTGTTTGCTAGAAAGCTTAAGGGCTTTCCAGCAAACAATGATACGGTAAAACCACATACATATTTAGATAAGCTAATGTTGGTTCTGCAGCTTCTTAATGGTTGTAGTGTGATCGCTAATCTATTTGATCTTGTTTCTGATAACAATCCGCCAATGGGAGCAAGATGTTCAGTTAAAATGTTGTAGATTCCGGTTGTAATGGTATTTGAAACTGTGTATTCAGATGTATGATTAAATGTCATCATTGGTAAAAGCTGGAAGCCTTGACTTCCACACTTTTACAAAATGTGCGGCCGTATTCAACATTCGATAGAATTACGCAATTATTATTTTTACCAAATAAGTATGCGAGCACACGGTGCGTTGCGGCGGCGGTCCGACGCCGGAGCGGTGTCGCTGCGTCGTTTTACATAGAAATATCTGTGGCATGTCACACGATGCGTTCCGGCGCCGCACCGGACTTGCAACCACCAAGACGAGGCAGGGAGGGGTGAATGCGTTGCGACGTCGGAGCGCCACCGCTCAGTTGTTTTGCATCACAAGGAATTACACACGCTCGCTCGCTGCTACGGCGCCGCTGCGTTATAACAACGTTGCGGCGCCGCACCGCTCGTGTGCCCGCTCACACGGTGAAATCTTTGCGGTGCGGCGCCGCAACGCACCGTGTGCCCGCGCCCTTAGTGTTCAGTGTGGTTCTGCCAAAAATAAATAATCCAAGTCATTCTATCAATTCAATTTCTTATTTAATTCTTTTTAATTATTCCGTTTTTTTTATGTGATTGTAATGATTTTTTAAATATATTTTACGTTGATTAGTCAAGATCAAGTCTGTTCTCAGAATAAGCATTGAACATTGAATTATTTTTGCTTGATAGTAATGTAACCTAATTTGGAATATTTAATTAATTAAACATGATTGATGAGAAATTGTGGGTTAGCTCATTTTCGCAGAACTAAGCCCAAATTTTGGGCCAAAATCATTGTTCAATGGATGATTAGAATTATTTGTTTCTTATTAGTAGCTTTAAGCACTAAGAATCTGTGGAGAGTTGAGTTGTTTTTCAAATTGTGTTGACGTCCATTGCAATTTCCAAAGATTAAAAATTTACAAGAAATTTTCTCTATAACTCCTTAAGAAGATTACCACACTGCCTTCCACATTCAACAGAAAAAAAAGAAAACATAATTATTAACTTTCGAATATTATGAATGAGATATCTCAGCTCTCTAGCTAACAAGTATATCCGTACCGTCAACCCGAGCTTAACATGCCATTTAGCGTTTCCTCTAGATTATTACGATTAAGTATCATATACTTTATCATCATGCCATTCCGAGCTGATCACTTAACAGTTACATATTTCATTAAATAATTATCGAGATTGGCTCTGATCGACCAATCATCTATCAATCATTAAGCTATATTTTATCGAGAACTAAGGGCGCGGGTAGGTAGTACTAGATAGTTTTACCAATGGTGAATCAAGTGTGCATTCAATTTTTTAGTCGTTCTTGTCGCATTAACAAAAAATGACCGTAACTTTTAATTCTTCATAATTAAATGTTTTCGAAAATGCAATTACGTACAAGTATCTGAACTCCAATTTATGAATGAAACATGTTACAAATCTAGTCACAATCTCAACGACCATCAACATCAAAAAGTTAGTAGATTTGCCCTCCCTTTTGCCATTTTATAATAAAGATGTTTTTTTGGGATCAATTTGAGAATTGCCAGCTTTGTGGATATTTTTGATTGAAGTTTGATAATGTTCTATCGTAAAATATTAGACCTTATCTTATTGATAACACAATTTTTTTTAAATTTATTTATTTATGTATAAAGCAACATGAGTCAAACACAAATCGCTTATATTAAAATAACTTATACTAGCTTATTTTATAAATGCCTTTTTTAAGCAGTAATAGACGATGACATTACTTACCAATTTTATCGATGGAAAATCGAAGTCTTTCATGTGTTTACCTCCTTATAATACCTGTCATAAAATCCCATTGATAATAATCGAATGTGTACCTACAATTATATCGATTACCAATCATTATCGGTTGCTAATGGTAATTTATTGGAAAGAGAACTCTTTATAATTTTCTGTACAAATATGTTATTAGACTATATCGATGTAATTGATTATGTGTTATGATTATTAATCAAGAAGATGTAATTCTTTGAACCAGCAAGGGAGCAATTCTGCTAAAAGGAACGTTCGCATTCAAATCTCTGTTTGTTTTGGCTAATCTCCGAAATAGCTGGACTGATTTTGACGGGACTTTGACTGGCAGATAGCTAATAAATTGAAATAATGATAACGATGTTTTTATTTTATTTCAAAAATATTATTTATTTATTTATTTATTTAAACTTTATGCATCAAAAGTACAAAGGCGGACTTAATGCCTTAGGCATTCTCTAACAGTCGACCAAAGGTGGTGAAGAGATAACATGGTAGGTGCAAATTAATGTACGAGCGGTAAACAGCAAAATTAATTTGAAAAAAAAAATAAACACACAAAAGTATTTATCCAAATAAAATCAAGTGTACATAAGTACAAAATATTTAAAATACTACATACTTACTACTTATAAAAAATACCATAAAATAAACATACATACATATTTATATATACCTATATATCACAGGGGTGTCCAGAAAAAAAATCAATTTCACCCAAATGTCCGGAGTTTTTAAAGTTCTTGTCCGGCGTCGGCAATTGGGTAGTTGACATAATTAATTAAAACCATTAATTTAAAGACTTCTAAAAAAAATTTTTTTTATTTGTGGCTTTGAAATCAATAAAGGCAAATAAATGACGTCACAGTTCGATATTGCCATAAGAAATCTATGGGGAATCGCGTTTTGACAGTCCATAAAAAGTACGTCAATTGATTGGTGGTGTCAACTAGCCAATTTATGTAATGGCAGCCTTATTCTCAATAATATACCATTTATTAGCACCAAACGCTACTACTTTGTATAACATAAATAAGCTTTTAAAGAAATTACAATATCTTACATACCAGTTACATTGCCACCAGTTTTTGTTAAAAGCTATTCCGCCCACGTTTTGAATACTTACGGCAAACTTAATAAAAAGGTAGAATATATCTTCCTTCTAGGTTTTCTCAAGTATGCTGGTCCATAGGGCCTAGCACAAACGCGCAGAGTTAACGTAACGTAAATTCGACAGATTTCAAAATTGGAAATACCTGTTCTGCACATAATAATGTTAAGTTTTAAAGTTTTATTTACATCAATGGGCACTTTTATTATTTACTAGTTTCTGCCCACGATTTCGTACGCGTTTTTTTTTTCATAATTATATTCAACACTTATGAATATGAAAAATAATGATCATTGGGCATAAAAAACTGATCGACATCGTAAGTTATCTATGGGATGCGTACCCAAAACGCTGGCAGCATTGTCACGTAGCGTAGCGTTATTCTTGGATCTAAATATCTGCGTTGCCATGGTAATGGGGATTATTAGGTCCAAGAATAAGCCAGTCCTCTGTTCACGTGCAGAGTCGACCAACCGCTTGACGATGTCCCGAAAAGAAGTAAATGTAATTGTGGTTGTCGTAAAAAGTGAAACCAAAATGATAGTCGTAGGTAATACTAATTCGAAAATCGACTATAATCGAATACTTTAACGTCGACGCACTCGTGCTAGGCCTACAGAATAACAAGATGTGGCTGAGTATGTTTGTTTATGTTAATTTATCTAGAAGTAGCTTTTACACTGTGGCTATTTTGTACAGTTAATGGAGTCGTACACCAGGGGGGCAATTCTATTAAGTTTTAGGAACGTTACGTATAAAATGCTTCTAATTTTCTAAATTTTTTGACTTTGATGGTCACTGAGGTGAGATTACGACTAGATTTGACACGATTTTAATAAATACAATTGGTTTTCATATCTATTCCGATTAAGAGACCTTTATCGACGGCTTAATAGAATCAGAAGTCATATTATTGTAAATAATTGTTTTTTTTTTAAATTATAGTTACGTGATACTAAATCTCGTACGAGATTTAAAAATCATTATCATTTGTGCTCTTATACTATCTAGAAAATGTCTTCCAGCTTAATTACATGTTCACCAAAATATAAATAGACCACTTTTGTATTCAGCTTGCTGTTGGGAAAGTCCTATTAAGTTTGCTATGAAAGCCTTTATTCAATGATGATAATGAATTACTTAATGAGATTAACTATTTATTTACTTATTAGGGACTAGCTTTTGCCCGCGACTTCGTCCGCGTATATGTCGGTTATCGCGGACGCAGACGAAGTCGAAGTCGAATAAAAAGTAGCCTATGTCCTTTGTTGGGGTTCACACTTACCCTGTACCAAATTTCACACAAATCGGTTCAGTAGTTTAGGCGTGAAGAAAAGACAGAGAGACAGACAGAAAGACAGACAGACAGAGTTACTTTCGCATTTATAATATTAGTTAGGATTTCAAACAAAAAATATACACAGATCCTATGACATACACAGTCATAATGTTCAACAAACGATCGTAGGATCCTTTACTTATTATGATGACTGTGTTTAGATCACTATATCACAGTAATAATCTACGACAAATGTTTTGGTCTTTTCATAACATACACCCATAAAGGACCAAATGATAAGGATATTCATTCAAACAGCATACTACTGATACTCAATGTCGGTATAATAGCGAGATCATTTATTTGCAAATTACCTGCGCCTGGGCAAGCGGTGTCGAAACATCTGTTACGAGCCGTTGTTTACTTAGCTACGATAAGTTAAACTGATACGGAGGTAGGGTGAGCATCTGTAGAGAGATTGTAGATAACCGTCTGAACAAACCGTTTCGTTGTTGACGACTTGATTATGTAACTGGCGGAATTTGAGGGTAGTATGCAATGATATATAAACTATAGATACGTTACCCGCACTCAAAAATGGCAACAAGAAATCAAGGCAATTGCCGGGATCGCGTTTAGTTACGGACCAACCAGCGTTGCGACAGTACCTTCTTTAAAAATAGAATTGTTTGCTAAATAGTTTTTTAATTCGCGAGAATAACATGCCTTCATGTGTTTATAGACAATGCACAAATTACACTACAACAGTGAAAGATAAAAAAATGTGTCATTTCATGCGTAAGTATCATTAAAAATGAATTTGATGTTATTTTTTTCGACGCGAAGTAATGGCGGCTGGCGCATGAGGCGTAAGTCACGTGACCAATTAGAACGCAGCACTTAATCGTAACGTAACTAAAGATATATATTCATCTCTTTCTAATAACAGGTACACCGTACGTAAGGTGGCATTTATTTTCTTTCCCTTTCTTCGCACGTATTAGTCGCTGTTTTTGATAGCCGTAATGTTCGTGCATGACGTGTCTATATAATAATACGTCATTGGTAGTATGCCCTTCAAGGGTATGAGGCGTTATGATAACTTGAGTTTTGTTGAATCATCATCACCATTTCAGCCGAACGACGTGCAATACTGGACATATGCCTTCCCTAAAGACCGCTACAATGACCAGGCCAGGCCAGTCGTGTAAGCATGCCATGCGAGAACATACAAACTTACAATAAAAAATATCTTCCATTGTTCAATGTAATTGTAATTGATTTCGTTGCATTAATTTTAAAATCTATGCTTAGCATGAGTAAGTCATGTTTTACATTTTATATGTTGAATTGGGTTATAGTTGGTAATTAAGTTAATTATAGACAGATTGCAGGTTGGGTCATTTTAACAGAAGTACACATACATACATAAACTCACTCCTTTTTCCCATGGGGGTAGGCAGAAACCACAGAACGCCACCTGCTACGATCCTTACATACTCCTTTCCTTTTTTCCTTTCCTTTTAACAGAAGTAGGATCAATTAAAACATGACAAAACGTAAATAAAAGAAATCATGGAAACCAAACAGAATAAAGCAAATTCTACACGTTGCCGCACTTCAGAAGTGTGGCAACATGTTTATCTGAGAGTAATATCGCATTGTTTCGACAGCTCGCTGGTTACCAATAGATGATCTAGAGGTATTGAATACCGGTACAGGGCACCATAAGTGTCGCGGCACCTGTTTAGAAGAAAGTCAAATGAGAGGCGCTGTTTGTAATGGTCTGATGGGATTTGTGGGTTGGTTATAGTTGGAGCAAGATTTCTATTACAGGAGATTGACGAAAAGCAGGATACCTAAAAAAGACATCTGCCATTGGCAAGAGGTAGTTGAGAATGGCATCTACTTAGTGTAACCCTCAACCATATTCCTATTGATTTTCCTATGTAGTTTCTTGCCCATTTTTCTCTATAGAAAGACCTACCTATGGGCTGCAAGTTTTCTGACTGACCGATCTTTTAACAATTCAAAAGTGCCTGTGAAAAGTAAATTAGTAATAATATTTATTTTTCAACACCTAAGCTTATTTACAATTACTGTACCTACCTTAGATTAGACTTACATGAAAATATAAATAAAGTGTAAGGCGAAAGTTAGGTAAGTACTTTTGTATAAAAATGTTAATAAAAAATATATGGCCATTAGTAAATTGCAATATTGCGAAAAAGGGGGGTCAGCCGGACGGGTTGTTAGTCACTATCACTACATAGTAAAAAACAAAGTCGCTTCCGTCTGTCTGTCCCTACGTATGCTTAGATTTTTAAAACTACGCAACAGATTTTGATGCGGTTTTTTTTAATAGATAGAGTAATTCAAGAGGAAGGTTTATGTATTTACATTGCACCCGTGCGAAGCAGGAGCGTGTCGCTAGTTCGAAATAAAATGCTTTAAGTTTGAATTTGGAAATTATCTAAAACCAACTGTCTACAGTTGTACGGTTATACATAGACCTATCTCATTATTTATTAGTTACATCTTTGTATTGTACATTGACAAAAATTGTCAGGCATTCCAAAAATTATTTTTATAAAGGTTCGTCTGGGAAGTAGAACGTCGTTGCCAGGAAAGGATGAAAATATTCTACCACATTCTACGCCGGCGCCGTAGATTCTCCTAGCGATATCACCAAGTTTAATCTCGTTAAATACTATCCCGATGAAGATATACCGCAGGGTCCAGGCTAAGACTAAGTCTAGACGGCGCCGCATACGGACGCACGCGCAACCGTGCGAACGGTCGCGACTCTGCGACTTTTTGTCGCACGCGTCATAATTCATGAATGAGTCAAATCCGTCAACAGTCGACTGTTTCTTTTTTGTGTTATGGCATGTTTAGAGACTATTAATGAATATGACTTATTAGACTAGTGAAAATAGGCAAAAGTACTCGCTCGCTATCAAAAAACAAACACCCTACAAGTAGTAATTTTTATTAACATTGACAGTCGTACTTAATGTTGCCATGTTATTCAGCCATAAAATTTTAATTAAGATGATAGTATAACTTTTTGTTACAGTTCTTTAATAGATTTTGTATATTTGTAAAACTTGTCTTTTAGATCATAAATTAGAGATGTTTGTACGGTTCGCAGAAAAGTTTAAAAACATATTTAAACTACGGGCATAAAAGATTCAAGCACAGGTATCTGCTGGTAGGTTACCTAAAGACATTGGGGAAACAAACATCCCAAAGCCAACCAATGAAATGCTAGAAAAAGACAACGCTATTTACGTTATATCTTCGTCCCTTTTCTCTTGTAAAGTGTGTAAAGAAATACAGCTCCCGGTTTTAAATGGTTACTTATAATAGTAAAATAAATAATTATTGGTTCTGTGTTATTATTATTGTTATTATTCGTTCTGTGGTTTCTGCCTACCCCCATGGGAAAAAGGCGTGAGTTTATGTATGTATGTAAATAATTATTGTTTTATAAAACAAATTACTTATGCATGGTAAAATGAACAACTTACATCATATTGCATATTACATAGGACAGGATGTTAATTGTCATGAAATATGCGTCTAATTAAGAAGATCTTTTTTTCACATTAGTATTGGAATAATAAATGCATTTATTTTATCGTAGACTAGCTGTCCGCCGCGGTTACACCCGCGTCTTTGGTTACTGCTCCGCTCCCGTAGGTCGTAGCGTGATGGTATATAGCCTATATAGCCTTCCTCGATAACTAATCTATCTAACACTGAAAGAATTTTTCAAATCGGACCAGTAGTTCCAGAGATTAGCGCGTTCAAACAAACAAACAAACAAACAAACACTGCAGCTTTATAATATTAGTATAGATAAGTATAGAAAGTATAGATAAAGTATCGATAATCTATTGCATCACTAGTATGTAGTGCCGTTTAGTCGCATGTTTGTGGCATGCATAGAGATTATAAATGAGTGTTGAATTGACTCGTATTTTTTTTTATCTTTTCATGTTTTGTCACGATGTGGAATGATCAAAGTAGTCTTTAGCACATACTTCGAACTAAATAGTAACTATAGTTAACGTATCATTATCGACAAATTAGTATAAAAATCGCTTTAATTAAAACAGCACTAGGTATGTGTTTTGTTTTTAATTAAATCCGATATGACTTTAAATGAACCTTTTATGGTAACATTGCTTCTGCATGTAAATGGTCTAATTGGAATAAATGCTTTGACTTTGACTTTCAACCTGTTAAATTCTATGAAAACATTTAATACTTACAAAAAGTATCCTTTAAAAATACTCTTACTTTTCTGCAAACAGTACACAATAGCATAAAACTTCAAAAAAGTTATTTATTGAGTCTACTATGTGTTTTAATCGTCGTTTGTGCTCATTTAAGGTAATTTATTAATAATGTATAAATTAATGCCTCTAATATACATATAAATGGGTCGAAGGCAACTGACATAATTATGGCGTTGGTTAGTGGTTTATTAAATGTAGTTAAAACTGCTGATGTAGGCAAAAAATTGCAACCGATGTTTTCTTTGAAACGTGAGGAAGAGATACCGAATACAAAAACCCCTGTGGAATGTTGCAAGTATAAAGTCTTGGGTACTTGGGTTAGGAGAGAGTGGAAGGTATGAACACCTATCTACGAGTTTGTATAGGTAGTTACAGGGTGATTGTTAAATTACCAAAAACCTGAAATTTTGTTGATGAATTTAGTTCAGTTAGTAATTCTGAAAGTCGTAATGTGTCCCAGTGGTTAAGGTTTCAATAATGAAAGTGATTCCCGCCTTTCCCGCCTTTCAATAATGAAAGTGATTTTAAATTCATAAGTACTTTTTAAGTTTATCTTGGATATCACTGACATCGGTGAAGGAAAACATAGTTAAGAAACCTGGACTTATAATTAATTAATGTAAGTCTGAAATTGAAAATCCGCCTTGAGCAAGGGTAATTATGATGCTCGATTGCTCGTGCCTTCTCCGTAGGAGAAGAGGTCTGTAGTGGGACAATATTAGGCTGATGTTATTATTATAAAAGTAAATTCCGAGTAATTATGTTTATAAACTAAACATTTTTTGTTATTTGCTATATTTTAACGTTTACTTATCACATTTTTTTAGAAACAAAACCGTATCGAAGTTTTTGTTCTTTAAACTGTAAAAAAAAAAATTCGTTAATTATTTCTTTGTATTTTTTTTCCTTTTATCTAGTTCAAGATACAAGTGTACAGAAAAGGAAACTTGTCTTGACTAAAACATAAAAAAATATGTGATAATTAATCATTCCAAAGCGATGGATGACTGTGGCCAAACTTTCCTACTTTCCCGGACAACTTATAGGGAAAATTCCTTAAATTCCCTTGACTAATTAAAAAAAAATGCTTATACTCATAATCGCAGTAGGTAACACCAAGTTTTAACATTAATTAATTAAATGTAAATTTTTACTTGAATGGGAACATATTCCCATTTAGATATTATTTCAGTAATTATATTTTTCCCAATCAGGACGCAACTTTCACACACGATGTCACACAGTCGTTACGGAGGGTCTAAGGGGTATCGTATTACCCAGTTACTGGGTTGTGGAGGTCAGATAGGCTGACGCTTTATGTAAAATACTGGTATTCAGCTGCATCCTGTTAGACTGGAAGTCTAACCCTGCTTTGACTTTGTGAAATGCGGTAAAAATCTTGGTCTATGACTTGATCTGTTTTAAATAGAAAAGTCAAGATTATTGTCTGAAAATTAAATTACATCAATTAAAAGATATTCCTATGTTATTTGAAAAGTGTTTATTGATCAACTGATTGAATACTGCATTATTATATTTACAAATAATTCTTAATGATACAAATCAGCCATTTCACATGGCATTTAATGTGACGCCTTACTGTTCATAATGTAATGCGTAATTACTTACACATTAAGTTCTCAGATGTATTTGTTTCACGATTTTATTAAAAGCGAATTATAAATGTGCAAATTCAATACACGTTATAGTCATTTTTCAAGTCTCTTGTGCTTAATACGGCTGGTTGGTACATTATATTTAAACATCTTAGTATAATATAATACCAAAAGTGTACGCCTGCTAATTTTCTTGTCCATATGCATATAAATGTATTCATTCGATGCTATTTGTTTTGAAAATATGATCACTATGTAAAGAGATTCGGTTGTCATCGTTTATCACCTGCATTTTAGGTTGAGTTTTTAATAAAAAGTAAGGGAAAAAAACTGAATGAACGCGTGGTGTTGTAGTAGTAGCGTGCAAGTTAATAGCACCCGTTCGTTTCAAGTCTATTTCTGTCTCTTTTCCTCGCTTAAAGAATGAGCACCCGTCCCTTCTGCAGTTCCCAACGGCGACGCGCTCGTATATATTTAATTTACTGTTAGCCGAAGGTCGAATTCCCATTCGTTTTGTCCGCTTTAGTAAGTTTTCCCAATCGATACGCCATATAATGTGAATATTGGGTTTGTACAGATAAAAATCGTATTGTATTTTTTTGTGTTTGTTTCTTTGCAGCCTTAACTTTTTATAGCATAACAACTGTTTACTGCACAAGTTTTCTTTATATAAAAAAAACACTTAATTATGAAGTATTCATTTTGACCGTTACCTGGAGTAGATTATTAAACGGTAGTAAAATAAATTTCTGCAACGTCCACTATAAGTTATTGACATAATAACAACATTTTTTGCGTGGTAAAATTACAGTTTATCATGTAAAAGTTTTTTTTTCCATTTGCTACGCTACAACTTTACGACGCCTGCAAACTTTTATAATGGTATTCCAATCACCTACGTGTCTCTATTTCAAATTATACAAAGATGAATAGTACACAGTTTTTGAAAAAAATGATTAATGTATCCATTTATACGACAACAATTTATTGTTTCTATATTAAGCACTAAATTACACAACATTTTTGTAGCGTTAAAGTGTAACATTGTCGATTATAAGAAAATAAATACAATATAGTAATTTCTAGTTCTTTTATAGCTTTGTTGATAAAAATAAAATACAAAGTAGGTAAAAAAATACTGTTTGTCTCGAAGCTCTTCAGCTGACTCAATAGATACAGTACGTAATTGGTAAAAATAAATAAAGAACCACGCATTACAAATATGATAATCGTTTCATGTCTCGACTAACAGCTCAATATGCTCCCGCTTATCTTTCTATTAAGGGCACAATAAAAGAATAGTTATTCTTACAATAAAAAACTAAAGACTTCAATTTAGTATTCAGTGAAAAAAATTCATTGTTTATTAGGTACGCATTTTGTTGGCAACAAAAAAACTAAATACTATGATGAGACTGATACAACAAAACAAAAATTTTAATTAACCTTTAAAGTGGTCAGGCATCCACTTTGAAAGGTCTTAAGTGAGGTAGTGACACTAGTTTTCGCTCATAACGGCTCTGATGCCATTTCTAGGTTTACAAAGAAACATCGTGTGGTGTCTGTGACACGCCATCTAGTATTGAAAGCTAATTGGCAGCTGGTAGTTTTTTATACTTTGGATAATTAACCTTTTGCAGTGTGAAGTGTACTCGAAATTGCAGAAGAAGAAAAAAATACAATTATGAGGAAACTTACAGGCATGACTCAATTTTTGAATAAATGAAATGTTCTTCTGACATTATGTTTTAAGACACTTTTATAGGGCAGACAGACTGGGAAATAAGGTCACCAAGTTTTTACCTTTAAGATACGTATAGCCAGGGCCCCAATTTATTACACTAATTAACCCTTAACACATCTGGGTTCGAATTAAATATTGAACATATTCTATTTCAACACTTGCCATTATTTGTGGAATTTATTAAGTGAAGGGGCTCGTATCAAAACGTTTTTCAAAAAAAAGTTACCGTTTATTTCTTGTATAACATTGATTGATATAATTGGAAGACCCCATTGTCTGGGTAGTTGGAAAACGTCGTTAAAATATAATAGCACTGCAATTAATACTCGACAATTACTGTCGCAGAAATTCTCACGCACCCTCAAACATTTAGGAATATAGTCATTTGGAGAGGCACTCAATCACCTGTTGCTTAAACTGTAATACGATTATTACCTTATTATTTAAAGTGTGAAAATTATCATTCCTATTGATAAGCAGTTTTAACGGAAAACGCCGTGCTATTATTATTGCTCACATCTGCAAGTGCCCGCAGATGTTATAACAGGGTAATGGTTGAGTAGAGACGCACCATCTGTCGTATCGTTGAGTTTGCATTAAATAAAAAAGGAAAATCATCGCTTAAAGCTACACTTAACACGTGACATCCATTATTTACAAGCCTATCAATAAGATCGGCTTATTTAAGATATCAAACAAGCCACTTAATTTTATTCAATATAAAAATAAAATGAAAATATAATGTTTGCTCAGGAAACATTCTTTATTTAAGTATTTAAAACCTAGACGTCATAAACAGAAAAGAGATATAACATTAATTGGTTTCAAATATTTTGTTGTAAGAACGAGATAAAAATATAAATAAAACATTTCATTAATTAGATTATTCCTTTAGCAAATACAGCGTTTTTGTGAGTCTACCTAATTAATAAAATGCCGTATAAAGCGCGACCAATTAGAGTAAATCCAGCCAGTAATCATTTGAAACGCACCAACAGATTTCTAGAGCGCACCATTGAAAGCGTTCGTTTTGAAACAGCGCTAACTTATTACTTTACTATTATATAATTTCCATTTACTCAAATAATCACTCGTACATCGATAAACACCATATTTCGAACAAAATCCTAAGGCCACGCCCACATTCCCAACAGCTACGTCAAGAAGAACACGCGAGCGTATTCGCTGGGAAAAATTGAAATTGTGGAGACATTAATCCATACAAAATTCAACAATTAAACTGCTTATCGGAAACGACATTTTTATCGTGACCTTTAAGATAACTGTTGTTTTGAATTTAAAAGCACGAACTCGATATTAGCTACTCACTTGCAGGAAATGTCTTTATATTGTTCGGACTCGTCTGCAGCCATTTTTCTCAGAAACATTGATCGTAAAATGGTATTTATGAGCTTCAAGAACTTAATTATATATTCAAGTATTTAAAATAAAAACATTACAATTACATGGTCTTACATTTTGATAAATTAAAATAAAAACTTGTGAATGCAAACAATTTTCTTTGAAAATTCAATTAGCGTTGTTTTGGGTCAATATCTAATGAGTTCTTAGTTTTGAGTTAAAATAGAATATGTTAGCAAAAATATTTTAACATTATCCTTTTACGCGAAAAATGCCTCCTATACTTACATACGAGGAGAACGAAAGTACAGTCAATACCAACAACCATTCGTTTTTTAAACGAATAAACATAGTTTAAAAAGCAAAGTAAAAAAAAGAGTATTTTTTGCATATTATTTTTTTTTTCGATTTTTTAATAGTGGTTTAAAAGTATGTTGATATATTTTAAAGAAATACATTAACAATAATATTTATGAATAAAACGAATTACTTGTAAAATAAAGCCACAATGATAATCTATAATGGATATCATAGAGTTCTACAAAAAATGAAAATAAAATGAACAAAAAATAAAAGGCAGCATTTTTTTTGGTCACATCTGATACTTTAAATATAAGTTTCCCATACAAATAACTTAAACATTTCTGAAACGTAGTCTATGTAGTTTTTTTATTTGTACATAAACAAGTTTCCTAAAACAACTCTGGTAGCGACTGTACTTAACACGTACCAATAACTAGGCGTCATATTTGCCGCTCCTTACGACGTTATGTCGCAGTCGCCGCTGCAATTTGTCGCACCCGCCGTATGACATTTAACACATATAATCGATTCCTCACTCGAGCGGACGTTTAATCGAGAACGTAATTCGATAACCGCATCGATTTGCTAAGAATAAAAGGGGCGTTGAAAATAGCAACAGCGTTTTTACCGATTTTTTGCATCGTATATTTTATTGATTTTTTAAACTAAATATTCTGTTGACAGATGAATAAATAGTGCAGTTTTGTCCGTTACGTTCCTAATAAGTGTCATTTGTTGACATTATCGTAACTAAGCTTGGGTACATACCTTACATACATATTGTTAGTACAACTGGGTGCTTATTAATTAAGCACTTATTACACTTGACTGAATTTAGTTGTCTAAATTTAGCTGTTACAAAATTTAGTCAAGTATAATCGTATTCAGCCAGCTAGCATCCTAAACTCAGAAGCAAGTATGGTTTCTGACTTACTGAGTCATTTAAAAGCTTCTGACTTCAGACGACTAAATTCAGTCAATTGTTTATTGCTATATGGACGTTTAGGTCAAAGTTATCAGTTAGAAGAAATGACATTTCGAATAAAAACATTCTGGATCACCTTTTATATGTTTCGGAATACAAATAAGTTAGATACAGTTAGGTGCCTAAAGACACTAGAAAAAAAAACAATACTGGCCCGTTTAAAAATTTGAAATTATGGAAGTACAAAAAGGAATTCTTGTTTTCAAAAAGACAGTTAGAAAGTGTAGGTACCTATTAGCAAATAGAATGTCAGAAGTCATAAGGCATAACACGTTCTGTACATCAAATTAAATACAAAACATCACCGTTAACTTCGACGATAATTATTATTAATAGGCTGTTGTTTCCCTTTTGTTCCTAACATTTTTGACTTATGTAAGAAGGTATAGCTACATAGTTAATGATTGAAATGTAATTGGAGATGTATTTTACTTAATATTAGGCCTTTTTAGCCTAGGGACGCAAGGAGGGGTCGCCCTAGGAAGACCTACACTGACCTTATTGGTAAGGTTCTTCAGAAAGGTCAGGTGCGCAGTACTCGTAACCGGCGCGCTTGTATTGTATGACGAGATATATGAACGTGGATGAGGTGAAAGGAGATAGTATCGTAGTAGGTGAAGTTCTGTGGTTTCTGAGTACCCCCATGGGAAAAAGGCGTAAGTTTATGTATGTAGCCCAGGGACCTACATTTTCTGTTCACCACCTTTGGTTGACCGGTAGAGAATGCCTAAAGCTTTGATGTATCTTTGTACTTTTTGTTGCATCGAGTTTATATAAAAATGTATGCTCAAAATAATAAAGTTGAAGAGATTTTTTGTTATAGTACACATTAATGGTTAAATTTTGCAATCTATGAAAGTGTTAATTATCTTTAACAACACATGTCAAAAATATTAATTATCGACTTGATTTACCGATATCACCATGATTAATCCCGAATGATATTCGAGCGTTTAATATTTATTTAGTTTCATGTTTCTTTATTTATCTATCAAATAAAAAAATATCAGTTTCCTTTCAATTACTCTCCAACTCTGTACTGACTGATAGATGCTTTGTGTCCTTCATTGTACTTGACTTCAATCAGCAGCTGAATTGTTAATGTAACCCAATAAAATATATTTGCAATATATTTGCATTTTAATGTATATTTCATTAGTAATTATCAAGTAAAATAATAAATAAATAATGTTTCAACATCGTCGAGCACGCTGTATATTTTGGGACATAAAATTATGTTGTTAAGTGTAATGGATTGCTATACGTAAGTTCTGTCAAAACTCTTGGAATTGGGATGGCAAACGTGTTATGCAGTTACACCGCAAATCTTATATTTATAATTATTATTCCCCATCTGTTAATTAAGTAATGCGGAGAATATGTGTATGTTTAAAAGCGTTTAAGTCGTACGGCATTTCATACAATCTTTTAAGTCCTTATTCTTTTAAATTGCTGAATCGATTCTAATGAAACTTCTTATGCGGGATACACCCGAGACTCTAAAAGTTAAAGTCTAAAAAGTTATCAAAACATTTTCGAAAAATTGGGTTACGGCTAACTTCAACCGATTTTAAGTTTTCCATAGAAACAGAGATTTCCAATTATTTGTTTTTAAATAAGACATTTTGAAAATGTTCTCTAATCTATTTTTAGACCTAAGTATGTTTCCTACTTATGCGTAGGAAGTTTCATAAAATCAGTTAATTTATGTAAAAAAATAAGGACTCGATGTATGAAATACCGTACGGCGTAGGTAAACGCCCTTAGTTTAAAATACCGGCCGGCTTTGCACGGGTGCAATAAAGATAAACCTTCCTCTTGAATCACTCTATCTATTGACGATTTAAAATGTTCGGTCAATCAGAATTTCGTCAAAAAATCAAACAACATCATGCCTTACCTGGCTATTATTAAAGTTGTGTTTTGTGCCTACTCGAATATTATTCAATATAATATATCTATACTTAGATAACGCTCTTATAGATAACTAGATAAATACTCGTAACTTTTTAAAGTAATAATAATAATATTACCAGCCTATAAATAATGTTAATCATAATTTAGAAGTTAGTACTGACTTATCGTTTCAGTAGTTTTATCATTATACAGACATTAAAAATAACACAAACTATTAAAAAATAATATTATTATCAAAGTTAATATAAATTAATTTAATGATAAAAATAAACATGTTTAATCATCAAAACAAACAAGCTTTATGCTAAACCGGTATTCATAACATATTATTTAAAACTAGTTTATTTAAACGATAATAGATGGCAGCACTGTTGCCAGAAATATTAGGCCGTTATCGCCGTTCTTGTCGCTCCTCCCGCGTCTACATATACCTATCTCACGCGACATGAATAAAATTGCTAATTTCTCTCAAATTAACACATATTTACAAAAGATATATTTAAATTTTGTTATTTTGAGTAAAATTGGATTTATTTTAGTAAAAATAAGTGACGAATAGAGCAAAAATTCTGAATCGCGATATTAAAGTTTTCGTCGCCCTTTGGATATATACAGTCGCGGTGTCGTACTACCGGGGAGTCCGTTTCTACGCAGTGAAGTAGTACTCAGGGTGGATCTACCCTAAATCCATCCACTATTCGACACAACCTAGCTGGGGGGTTTGTGTACACACGTCTCGCATGACGCTATTCGGATACACAGGTCATCAGATATGCCTGTTATCACACTCGTTAGGCTTGTTCGGCGCCAAGGATCAGCAAGAAACCGGTCGACAATGCCATCATACGCAACTCGCATTACGCAAAGCAAACAATCTCTTCATTGAGTCAAATCGAGGGACACACCTCAACCACACTGAAGTAGAAAATTTGACTTCCTTTTGGTTCACTGAAATCATTTTTAAATAAAACCTTTCTTTTGTCATGGTCGTTATCAATCAAATATATCATTTATTTGTCTAATATGTGTTAGTATAGAGGTGGTAATAATAAGTGCGAACACACATTGTGCCAATGATGGTGTTGGCATAGAAATATTAAATAAATAGAAATACATAATGTAGGTATGCAAATATAAAGGCCCATCTCTACATAGTTTAGAACAAAGTCAATTCCCGTCGTCTACGCACTACGCAACGGATTTTAATGCGGTTTTCATCAATAGATTGAGTGATTCAAGAGGAAGGTTTATGTCTCTACATTGCATCCGTGCGAAGCTGGGGCGGGCCGCTAGAAAAAAAAAAGCCCTTAATATTTTGTCTTTGCCTGGCAGCATAGCAAAATAGTGTCTGACTTTGAATTTATTGACGTAAACATTACCTATTCTATTGATGTCATTTATTATGTTCAATTGTCCCGCCACACCCACCATGTTTGTCAACAGGTGACAGTTTTATCGATTGTCGGCTCATCAGACGTGTAGGCATAGACAATAACACCTTGACGGCTCTACGACCATTGACAATGTGACAAAAACACTAGGTTATCATTAATTATCTATTATAAACTACTGCGGGATCCTTTCATCCTTTATCAGCATGTTAACGAGATGTTTAAATTAAAAAAAATACAATAATTAAATATGTTAACTAACATGATGGTTGACATATCAAAGGGACAAGCGACAATGCAATGGAGATAAAAACAAAATATTGCAAAAAAATATTAATGATTTTTCTTTAGGTGAATACCTATAATTAAACACTTAACTACCCGATAATAATTGGCGGGTTTTATAAATAATAATTCTTTTTAAATAATGACGAATAGTAAATAAGTTTTTATTATGTTTATATTATGTACTTACATTTATAAATTAATAATATTTTTTTAGTTATATGTATCGAGCCACTGCATTGGCGACAGAAGACAACTGTAAGTAAAAGTAGAGGCCAGTTCGATATAATTTTTATCTCTTTAATTAATTAAATACCTACACATTTTTTATTATTCATACAAAAATACAAACATTTAAGAATAAATATATACATTTTATATGACTAGGGTCCCGGACCTTTGGAAGGCATACGAGGGGCCGAAGCCAACTCGCAGAGGCCCCTTAGACAGCTTTAAGATGAAATGAAACACCAACCGACAATAATTTTATTTATCCTTGCATGCACTATGCAAGTACAATTGGTCCAGATCCAATTTTAATTGGTCCGTAAGTAATTGACTTGTTGTTAATTGATAATTGTGATTGCATAATACAGTTACCTACCTACTCGTAAGTCAAGCTGAACACGATAAACATGTAAATATTTTAATTAAGACGAAGAAACATCCCATTTGCCCAGCTTCTTCGGATTCCGAAGCGTATTCAAGGCTTCTCGCTAGCGCCTGCGCACAAACGCTACTTCTCTAGCCGCCAGTAACAATTACAATAAAAACGTCGGCACATACAAAGATATTATTCATTAAACAACAAGATATTATCGTATAATTATTCATCTTTTGACAAGCCGACGTTATGTGAGAGTATGCCGCTAAATTACTTTTAAAATTGGATGTCTCCAACCCATATTTAGTTATAGACTGTCGCACTAATCGTTAAGACATTTAATACCTATTTAATTAATTTCAATCTATTGTGGCTTTCCGCTTTCAGGTGACAATTTTTTTCTCAGTAATTATCATCGAATTATTTTTTTTAGAATTAAACTATTTTTTTTTGTTGCCGGTACCATTTGTGGCAATGTGACATGAGAAGGTACCTAATGTGACATAATGACATTCCGGCGGCCATATTTTGTTCTGTGACGTTGCCGCCGTTTCCTAAACTGTTACCTGTTTTTACGCTAATTTTATTATTGGAAGTAAAAATGGTTGTCAATGTAATGTCAAACCCTTTTTTCGTCACCATTTATGGTGATAAAGGGAATTATACCGGTAAGGGAAATGAAAAAATCGTGATAAGCACTAGGTAAGGCACTTAATTAAGTACAAGATAATTTTCTAAGGGAACGACATCACAATTAACCAGTAATTAATGTTCAAAGATATTTGTCGGTACCCAAAGTTGGTGAAGCATCAATAAGGAGTTAGGTAGTCTAATTATTCATTACATTCTCGTAGTTATGAATTTAATTAATGTTCAATGCTCAGGTGCAATGCAAGTGCAACATGTGTCGACATTCTTGCAAAATCCCATCTTTCAGCGCCATGCTGTTCGGGGGCGACTGCTGAGGGCGTCGAAATCCTTCTTGGAAGTTATATGATTGAGCCGTTTGTGGTTGAAACCACGCCATTGGGTCCGAGCGCTCACCTTGTTTTTCAGTACATCACCAAGCGACTGGTCCACTCTTTACGTGACCACTGGGCTAGCCTATTCTTGGTTCAAAGAATCATTATTGCGAGAAAAGTTTTATTTTTATTTTGTTAAAAATCAATGTTTACGTGCAATGAGAAATTCTCAATGGAAAATCCCAATAACACTGCCCGACCTGAGAATAAAACCCAGAACCCCAAGCCCACGATAGCGACCTAAGATTAACGGGGCAGTTAATAACCCCCTTTCACTAATAAAATAAAATAATAAAACCTTTCACTCTAGTTGTTACCGTAAAACCGTTACCTATTTACATTTCTCGCATTTCCTACAGCTAAATAATTATACCCGTACTAAACTAAATAAAATAAACTAATAAACATTTTATTATCCATTTATATGACGCCTAACCTAAACAAAATGCAGGTTTCTGAACCTTTATGATCCAATTTTGGTATTTGAACCTTTATGATCCAAGAACAAGCAGACAAACGCCATTTAGCAATGCGGTTTTGAGAATATTTCTGGAACAATATGTAGTTAATAATAATAAACATTGCTATTCGGACTAGCTTCTGCTCGCGACTTCCTCTGCGTGGTTCTTCGAGAGCTTCTTGACACTGAGACTAGATTGCGACTAGAGGTTGCAAAAATTCGATAATTTTGATTTTCGAATATTCGAATATTTTTTCAGTAATGTTCGAATATTATTCGAATATTTTCAAAATTAAAAAAAAACCACTTAAAAATCAGCCTTTTATTTATTTATAAAAAAACAATGTCTTAGCAACAATTATAAAATTAAAATAAAAAAATAATAAAACTAGACACATAAAATTAAAATTGGAAAAATCAAATAAAAAACCAAGTTTTTGAAAGGCTTGTCATTGAAATTAACAACAATGCGTTCTGTAAAGCTTCGGTTTCCTAGGAAAGCGGTGCCGTCATAATATAGCGGCCGTAATATTACGGACGCAAAAAGGCGGCCGTCTTTACGGTGACGACATGTGGAAAGTTTCACGGCCGTTTTAACACACCGTCAGTCATTTTTTTAAAACAAACGTCAAACGAAATGTATCCAAGATAGAAAATGGACCACCTTGATTTAGCTTTGGAGGATGAACTATCATCAGAAGAGGAAAATAGTCGTATGGCGGAAGACGATTTATTCAAATCTCGTGGTACTGAAGGTGCATTTGAGATTTTAGTACGTGGCCGTTTACTGGGCAATGAATAGAAACTAAACACAAAAAAACAACAAAAAAAAAACACAAATACGTATTAAAAATAGCTTCACCGCTATCAATGAAACGTTCACGAAACTATCTGACACCGTCAAGACGGCCGTCATGCAAATGACGGCACCGCTTTTTGACGTTACGGTGTTAGTTACCGCTCTCTAGGAAACCGCGCCATTTTGTTTACATAGACAACGTTCTAGTGACGTCATTCACCGCTGTATTACGGCCGCTATATGACGGCACCGCTATCCTAGGAAACCAAAGTTATGTGAATAAACGCAACAAAATGTCGTCAGTCAAGTCAAACCGTCAAGCAGTGTTGCCAACAACAAATTTTAAGTTCTACCAACATAGACTTGACTAGTAATTTTTTTGGTAGTATAGTATTCGAATATTCTAATATATATTTATTTGCTATTCGAATATAAATTTGGAAAGCAAATTCAAATAATTCGAATATTTGAATATTCGATTGCAACCTCTAATTGCGACTTGAACTTAAACGCCATTTAGTTAAAAGAATAAATTGGTCTTCAAGACTTTACTCTTATTTATCATTGACTTCATCTTACCAAGATGTAGGATATTTATTAATAAGTGTACTTAACGAGTCTGAAACGTTTTACCAACAGTCGATTGGTCCATGAACTGTTGACCAACAGAATCTTTCAACCATGAACTTTTCATCCAAAGGACTTTTCACCCACGAACGTTTCGACAACATGATTTTTCGTCAGTGAATGTTTGACCAACAGAATGTTTCGACCATTAACTTTTCATCCAAATCACGTTTGGCCCATGCACTGTTCCCCAACAGAACGGTACGTCAGTGATTGTTTAACCAACAGAAGCTTGTGAACGGAGATCGTAACTTTATATATTTAAGGCGCCATCGCCAGTGCTTTGCAAGTCAACGCAACCATAATATTTTAGAGAGGTTGATGAGGTGTAGATACTGTCAAAAATTAAAACAACAATTTTTAAAGAAATTTTATTTAACTGAAGAAAATAATACCTATTGAAATAAAACCATAAATGTAATCCTAACTTTTTAGAGTTCTTACTTTTGTAAATGGCAAATGTGTGCCAACCCGCTTAAATAGGATTTTATGTCCATCTGTTCTTTCCTTGACAGGTGCTGGGAGATGCGTTCTTGAAATTTTACTCCTCGTTTCCGTTTTGGAATGGGCTCCGAAGCTTTAATGCGCTCTATTATGCAATCGGTATGTTTCTGTTCTTTAATAATTTCCGATATACTTAGTCTATACTAATATTATAAAGAGGTAACATTTGTTTGTAAGTTTGTATGTTTGTAATATGTTTGTAAGTTTGTATGTAGGGGGTAATCTCTGGATCTACTAAACCGATTTTGAAAATTCTTTCACAAAATGGAAGCTACGTTATCACTGAGTGCTATAGGCTATATTTTATTATCAAAAAATTAGGGACCCGTTAGAAAAATCACGCGAACGAAGTCGCGGGGAGAGTGCTAGTTGTAAATAAATTGCATTTGCGCCGGCCCAGCAAAATGTTCCACCTGTTATGCCAGGACTCGAGAGCATTTTGAGAAAGGGGCATATGTGATCGGTAGCTGCCAACTACTGACCACATAGAAGGTGGGAATTTGGGAGTGCATAGTGACATGGTATTCTTCGAGCTATCATTTTTTGATATTTTCGTTGTCCCTCTTACATAATACCGTTCAAACCAGGACAGAACTATTTCTGCTTCTTCTGGTACAACTTCATTCCTTATTACGTCGAAAGCATCGAGGATCTCAGTTGGCTCTAAAAATGCCAATGCCGCAATGTGTCGCAATTTATGAGCAAAAATTGGGTCTTGACGTTTAGCTAAGCCGGATGCCTGAATATGCCGCCATATGCTTTGGTTGAGGTGGAAAAAGCACAATTTGTTTATGCAGCCTGGGAAGGAATGTCTGATAGCATTAATGGCAGCAGTTTCAAAATCTGTAAGAAGCTTTGGAGCCAAATTATTGTTTAATTTGTTAAAAACAAATCTTTTTAGTATTTCAAAAAATATCGTGTAACATTTTTCTGTTTTGTGGGACAGAAGTCCATATACCAGTGGCACAACCTTTTGTGTTCCATCTATTGCGCCTACTACTGCATGAATCGAATAGATTTGAATAAATGGGACAGGGCAGGTTTTAAATGTCCCATCCATAAGCCAGTAAAGTGCTTCGATCAATAATCGGCAATTATTTTTGTTTGTAAACACAATCACACTAATATTATTTTCAATATAATGTCCGATCAAAAACTGTTCGTTATCTATTTTTGAATATTCCTCGGGAATAATCACCTCTTGCACATTTTTGGGTAACGTGGGTAAGTTTTTGTTTCTCTCTCGATGCACTATCATCCGCATAGCGTCCTTGTTAGGTATGTAAGGGGCGGTATCTGTAGGTATTTCTTGAATACACCTTTGTGCAATCTGTGATGGAGTATCCATTGAACTGCTTGCTTTTTCTTTGATATTGTTTTTTAATTTCATTACAATAGGTTTCTCTGGATCAGGCAAGTGATTATGTTCATGATTATGCGACATTACTAAATGTGTGTTATCAATAAATAAAGTAGTAAGAAGTACATTGCAATTAGATGTTGTTTTATTCACACAACGCCAATAGTACTTAATATCTCGCTTGCTGTGTAAATAATAGCAAAAACCATTGTGCACTAATATATCCTTTCCGCGTTTGGACTTTACGAACTCACAGGCACTCATTTTACCTAATAGGAACTTTTAATCTTTAATCTACACATATAAAATGCTTTGTCCTGAATGACTGACTGACTGACTGTCTGACTGACGGACCAACGTCATTATGTCCCTCATTATGGACATAAAATCCTATTAAAGTGGCTTGGCACACATTTGCCATTTACAAAAGTAAGAACTCTAAAAAGTTAGGATTACATTTATGTTTTTATTTCAGTAGGTATTATTTTCTTCAGTTACATAAAATTTCTTTATTTAAGGATTTCGTTGGTTAAACAATCACTGACGTACCGTTCTGTTGGGGAACAGTGCATGGGCCAAACGTGATTTGGATGAAAAGTTAATGGTCGAAACATTCTGTTGGTCAAACATTCACTGACGAAAAATCATGTTGGCGAAACGTTCGTGGGTGAAAAGTCCTTTGGATGAAAAGTTCATGGTTGAAAGATTCTGTTGGTCAACAGTTCATGGACCAATCGACTGTTGGTAAAACGTTTCAGACTCGTACTTAACCTTACAAATGGTCATTTTTATAGGTATTTGTCACTAAAACTCGTTTTACACTAACTGATAGTTTCCCTAATAAATGAAATAAAATTTGCTGCTATAGTAAACAATAAAAGTATTTCTAACACAACATTCCACAGTAAATACCAAGATTACAGTAAAAAAAACAAACAACATAGTCACCCCTCCAACTTTCCACATAAACAGAAATAGAGGAACTATTAATCTCAAACTATAAATCAAAAGTTAAGTGAACATTCCGCAAAACTCGGAAACAATAACTCCAACTTAAACATTCCCTTTAGATAATTTGTTACAGAAAAGATTTATATCTTTGTCAATAGCGAAAAATGGCCACTGCCTGAGAATAAAATGAACAAATGTAACCTCATCTATTAGTGAACTATAAATATTCGAGTTGGTTCCCATAATTCTCTACAGAAGATATGTATGACTCTATCCGAAGGATCCCGGATCCGTACACTGCGCACGAAAGATCGGGGACACGTTCGGGTTAGTTCGGCAAAAATCGGTGGAACTCAATTTAAATTTCGAATTCGTAAATAGTACCTATGTTCAATATTACGTGTAAAAACTTTAAAGTAAAATTGTAAAACAAAGAGCTCTAATGATTATTTTTATTTTTAAATATTTGTGGTTTATTATTTTCTAAAATAGAATTTAATATTCTTACAGTGATGAGTGAGTGGCCTACTTCGAATGATAATAACTTTCTATTTCCATTTACCAAAAGTACCCAAAGTAATCAAAATTTAATCATTTCAAAATTTGAATAGGTTTAAATCGATATTTGTGTATTCAAAATACTGGTGCATATTTATTTTGTAAATCCAAAGACAGTAAGTAAAATTAGAAGTAAGTAATCTACCCGTTCTTTTTAAGATTTTTTTTTAAGTAGGTATATTGGTAAAATTTCATACAACGTTCAGTGTGCTATTGCGCTTATTTGTAAATGTAAGGTTGCGACTACACGTTATTAGTCACGGTCTACTAACCGTAGCCAGTAAATAGAATAACACACATTGTTCTCAATCAGTTCACTTTCTTTGTTGCTTAATGAAATGCGCAAGACATATTATACCACAGAAGATTTCATTAAAACGCGAAAAATAAAGAAGAAGATAAAGGTCGTAACAGACGACCGCGTTACAGTTTCAATTCCAAACGCATATCAATAAATTTCACGGCATATAAAAAAGAAAACTAAGTCAGTTACTTTTGAAATTCGAACTGTCACGAACGGCCAAAATTCTCAGAACGGTCAATCCATTCATAATACGAATTTGGAATCCATCGACATTCAAATAGAGAATTGGTCACGCGACGAAATCCGTCGTTTACCGAAGGTGATTCGTGTAACTTCGTAACCGGTGTACGTGCACGTTGTAGGTTTTTTCCTACTGCCTGGTAACAAGGTAGGATGTAAATCAAAGCCGCTGCGATCTGCATAGCGCGGCGGGTGCATTCGTTAGAACAGATAGGAATACCTAAATGTATTAGAAATGATATTTAGTATACAGTCCGTTTGTGAAAATAATTGGGCTGGGACTATCGAGTATTGAGTTGTGCTTGTGATCTGATAAAGTGAAGTAAGATTAATTTGGACTTTTTAGAATAGTTTTATAAGTCCTAAAATAAATATGGTTTATAGTAAAATTACCCCTTTCTTTCAGTCATTTTCAGCCAGACTGGAAATCAAAATCGACACCAAGTTTAAGTCTAAGATACTCTGAGTGTGTTATGCACTACTTTTGGAAAATCAACCTTTATAGAAACAGTTTTAATTGTCTTTTTATTTTTACAGGTAAATCAACCCCAGTGGCGTAGCTTGGGGGGTGCCGGGGGGGCCATGGCCCCGGGCGGCATATGTCAGGGGGCGGCAAGTGCCACGATTTTTTTAATTTTAATTTCAAAAAAAATCTGGGCAATCTGTCGTGGCAGGTGGCGTACTGTGGTTTCTGCCTACCCCCATGGGAAAAAGGCGTGAGATTATGTTTGTACGTATGTAAAAAAAAATCTAAATCGCGCTCGCAATGTTACGTGTCAAGCAATTTCAACAACAGAAATAACAAAGTAATTTAAAATGATACTGTTTTAAGAGATGGTGGTGGACCCCCATCTCTTCCCATAGATGCAGGGCCCGATCTAGATATTTAGCCGCTCCGGGCAAATAATATTCGCTGCCCTCTACACTAACACCAATAAGTCATGAGCTTGCTATTCCAAAGATGGGATGATATAATTATATTATGTGATATTGTTTTATCGTATAATATTTAAATACGTTGGTCTACTACGGTTTCTGAACAAGTTTACAAAAATTCATGAGAGGTTGGACTTCGTGCAACCGCCCGGCACACTTAATTTTTTTCTTCATTTTTGCCGCTCTGGGCATTTGCCCGGCCGGCCCCCCCTTTTTTTTAAGGTGGTAAAAATCATCAAATGAGTCCTTCCACCCTGGGTGAGGCAGAAGGGACTGTCAGACTTTTACTGACTAAAAAACCACCCTGTTCCTTCGGATCTGTTGCCTTTTACGTTCCGGGGCCACGGTATCCCATTAAGCCGTCCCGCAACCCCGGCAGGCGTTTGGCCCTGTTGGGGCCCCATTCCTGTGCTCTTTGACGCGCGCGTGAAACAGAACGCGCCGTCGACCCGGGCCTGGTCCTTGATCGGACGGCGAGCTACCCATTACTCGCCGTCCGCAAGCCCGCGCCTATGGTGGCCGGATGTCGCCTCGCGACGTCCAACGCCCTGGGCGTCTCCCGCGGCGGCGTGAGGTGGAAGATGTTCTCTCCCTCACGCGACCCGCCTCTTTCGCTAGCATTATTGCTTCGCAGAAGGACTGCATCAGATTCCCTTTCGCCCCGGAGCATGGCCTGAACCAGGTCCGGACGCGAGAGGTCACTGCTGCCTATCGCCTCCGTGAGGACACGGCGGTGCTCTGCCCAAGCGGGGCAGACCTGCACCGTATGCTCCACCGTGTCCTCCGGGCGGTCCACACAGTGGTGACACCCGGGCGTTTCCTCCCGCTGAATCCGACACAGGAACCTCCCGAAACAACCATGTCCGGTGAGGACCTGCGTCAGGCGAGGGGGGGAGGACGCCGCCGCGCCGTAGCGCCTCTCTAGCAACTCTTTAAAGAGAGGTCTTACCGCCGCGATTGCGGTGTGCCCGAACTTGGGTTGCGACAGTCGCATCCTCCGTGCCGCAATGAGATCGCACCGGAGCTAAGTCCACAGTGCCGCGGCAATCCGGCAAGGAGGCTTGCCGCTTCGCCGGAGATTGTGCGGTATCCCTGGATCATCCGGATGGCCATGACTCTCTGGCATGCGACTAACTTGGCTGGTGGCCGCCGCCTGATGGTGGGGGCCCACGCAGGGGCCCCGTAGAGGGCCATGGACCGCTCGACTCCCGCGTAAAGCCTCCGGCAGGAGGCGCCTGGTCCCCCGAGGTTGGGTAGGTGTCGCCAGAAAGTAGCCCCAGCCCTGTCCAATCGCACTGGCTGTTGAGGACGAGACCCAGGTCACATCGTCGTCTCGACGCCGATGTGAACCCCTCCTACCGTTATTTGGGAATCCGAAGGTGGCGCGTTCCGAAGACCATGAAAGCACATGGCCTCGGACTTGTGCAATGCCACTTCGAGTCCCAATTGCCGGATCCTTTTGACGACTGTCGCACAACCCCACGTGTCGCTAGGTCGGCCACCGCCTGGTGCGACTCTCCGGCCGGCCCCCCCCCCTTAGATCGGGCCCTGACTGATAGATGTATGTTCCTTTCGAAGCAATGCTAAATTTTATTTCTATAAGTTATAAAGTCCGTTGAATAGAATATTTAAACTTTAAACTAATCATTACGGGGGGGGGGGGGAGGGCGGCAAAATTTCGGCCGGCCCCGGGCGGCAAAGACCCACGCTACGCCACTGATCAACCCCTTAAAATACTACCAGTGGAAATGGAGTAGTTTATGCAATTAGGTAAGTAAACTGAAACCGCGGCGGTCCGCGGTGCCGTGTGTTAATCGCCTTAATCTTTTATAACAACTTTCTTTTGACGAGGATGTTAAACTATCTAGGTAAATAATTGCAAGTGAACTTTTGTCTATTGTGTATAAGAGTTATGCGACTATAAAAAATGCAAGAAATCGTTCTTTAAAAACGTTTTTATGCTCCGGCCTTATTTTTCATAACTGTCTGCAATTACAAAACATTACCTAGGTTACTTATGTAAGTACTAGCTGTCCGCCGCGGTTACATCCGCGTCTTTGGTTACTGCTCCGCTCCCGTAGGTCGTAGCGTGATGGTATATAGCCTATAGCCTTCCTCGATAACTAATCTATCTAACACTGGAAGAATTTTTCAAATCGGACCAGTAGTTCTAGAGATTAGCGCGTTCAAACAAACACTGCAGCTTTATAATACACACATCAAAAGTGTCTAGGGATCAACATCCCTAACATTGATTAGGGATGTTGATCCCTAGACACTTTTGATGTGTATATTAGTATAGATAATACGTATAAGTTCTACCATTACAAGCTTCCAACTGCAAACCACATAAGTATTACACTGACAAATGCGCACCATTAAATATGTAGTAATTACAAAAATGTCACTAATTCGCCATACACAAACATTAGATTAAGACATTAGCAAGTCTCGAACACGGCGACGGTAAAAAATACGGCGTCAACAGTTAAGGTGCAATGGTCCGCACTTTGTTGGAATCTCAGAACATGGTATAAATAGTATTTGGAAATGTCAGCTTGGAATTTTTAATTCCATAGGGTTGCGCACACTTCGTGTTCATCGATAACTTCAACGGAATAAGGGAGTAGGAAATAATGGCATTTTTCTGTGGATTTTGTGATACTTAGTTTTAAATCGTTTGTGGGTTATATGGTTCTGATAATTTTGTTTCTTCATGTTCGTTGTTTTTAGTGTGTAACTAATAGTATGGGGATAGGTTCCTAAAGGGCCCTAGCCGTCGAGTTTGATTGGTCGAGCCGCGTCGTTTTTGTATAGTTTAGAGTTTAGCGGAAACGATTGCTCGCCTGTTTGTTTTGTAGTTCGGCCATTTTTAATGTGGACCACACAGGTAACTTTTATGGGGTATATATCCTATAGGGACTATTTTATAGTGACGGTTTATTTCAAAGTTAGACAAACTGTAACTGGATAGTCTAGGGTGGAGAAAGAATACTATGATAAGAAAACTTGATTTTAAATCTTTGCGTTTTTGGTCGGATATTAAAAAGAATTTATTTAATTATATATTTTTAGATAAACCAGCTGTTACAAAAAAAATTGCCTCCACAGTCAACATGTATGAAACAGCAGATTTTTTTTAATAACCGACGAGAAAATAGTCTAGAATATATAATAGTTTGAACTGAATCTATGGTAAAAAAATTCGTAATTTTGGGCAATACAATTAATATTTCCCGAATTGTCTTTATAATTTGCGGTGGTTAAAAATTGACACATCCTTAACCGTTGTTCCTACTGATGATAAAAACAAAAAAAATACCTTGGGTCCACTTAACCGCGGGTTCCGCAGAACATTTAGCGTGTGCTTGTACCATAGAAATTATAATGTTTCTAGGATCTGCTGCGTGGACAACAATACTACGAATTTCGCCGATATCCACGTAAGTTTTTTCCAACCATTTTTCGAGAAAAATATGGTTTGCAACCAATTACTAATTCCTCAAAATCAAACCGTCCTCTTCTAACGCATAGAAAATAGACAGAGATAGTGTGATTTTATTATATTTTAATAGCGAAGAAAACAAGAAAACAAAACGGCGTATCTAAAAAAAAAATCTTTTTAAATTTATGGGCGGTATTTGTTAACACTTAAGCAGCATTGGTGTTTATCGAAAAATGCATTATTTTTTTACTTTACGCTGATTAAAAAAAAAGGTTGCATTTAATTTATGCGTTATTTGTTGACATTCATACTAACATCGAGGTGTTGTTCCGTAGTTATTTTCTGAGAATTTTAAGCAATGTTTATATTCATTTTTTTTTTACCTGTGGTTTGTTGGCGAATGATAAAGACGTTGGTCAAACCATTTAATTGTCATTAGCTGTACCTAATCATGAATGGGCTGGACTGTGGTTTAAAGGTACAGAAAGCTTAATTACTGTCGCTTCAGAATGGGCGTGTCTTGGAACATTAAGGCTCGGCGCAAATGGGCCACCGACCACAGCCACCGGTGGCTGTCGCGCGCTTCTGACACTCGAAATGTGGCGGTAGCGCGCGACAGCCACCGGTGGCTGTCGCGCGCGTCTGACACTCGAAATGTGGCGGTAGCGCGCGACAGCCACCGGTGGCTGTGGTCGGTGGCCTATTTGCGCCGAGCCTTAATAAGTGACAAGGTTAGTACCTGTCATTGATGCATTATTAAAACAACTGTACCTATTCATTTGAAGGTTAGACGACGCTAATGTGACGTAACAGTATTCCGAGGGCACGCCACGAACGCGCGAATGAAGCCGGCTTTTCACTATGGGATATAATATAATATATATTACATCCTGAGATATAATATTTTATCGCTCGTCATACATTTTGTACGTGACCGTTCACACTGTGCTATAATATATATTACATCCCAAACTATAAATATTTTTTCGACCGACTGAGCGATATTTAGAGGTCATTTGAAGGTGTATATTTTACCCCACGTCCCCGGACACCGCGTTCTCCCCCTGCCTCGCCCTCAGTTTGAATGGTGGTGATGTTCGAGTGCAGACGTGTCAACTGATCACGTGTTTTGAACTTTTGCGTAAATGCGTCTGTTGCTTTATAATGTCATCTTCAATCATAACATGAAGTTCGAAAAATTTAGTTTTATTCATTCTGTAGTAATTAAAAAAACTTTTCTTCATCGAGTTCATTAAAAAGCCGAAATTCACCATAATCTTCTCTTAGTCTAATATGATTCGATATCCAGAATCGACGTTTATTATATTTTCGTTTATTATTTACTAGCGACCCGCCCCGGCTTCGCACGGGTGCATTGTATTATACATATAAACCTTCCTCTTGAATCACTCTATCTATTAAAAAAAACCGCATCAAAATCCGTTGCGTAGTTTTACAGATCTAAGCATATATACGGACAGACAGACAGACAGGGAAACGACTTTGTTTTATACTATGTAGTGATAGTTTAGTATTTATTTGATACATATAAATCGAATACAGCATCATCGTCATCTGATGAACTATCGTAGGAATCAAGCAAAACAATCTCCATATTATCCATTTCATAATTCAACCTTTTCAATAAAAAACGTGATGACACAGTGGTGACCGAAGCTGAACTGTTCCAAAATATATATGTTACAGTGTGAACAGCAATCGCGGGATGTAATATATAGCTCAAAATGTAATAAATATTACATCCCATAGTGAAAAGCCGGCTTTAACGTAAATTCGTTCGATTTACAAATTGGAAAAACTCGTTTCACTACATCACTAATTTAGCAACTCAATAGGGTAGATGACACCACAGTCAATTGACGTACTTTTTATGACCTGTCAAAACGCGATAGTCCCATAGATATTGTACGGCAAAAAATAACTGTGACGTCACTTTTGAGTAGACTCAATTGACTAACTATTTATTAATTTGAAAGCAATTCAAAATCAAATTTTACAGTTAATTGAAAATTAATCAAGTTTCCAGGGCTAAAATAAAGTGTTTCTTTAGAGAAGTTATGTCTTGGAATTATTGGTAAATGCTGTCATCTTCCCAATTGTGTAACTATTTATTGATTTCAAAGCCACAAAAAATCGAATTTTATAATAAATACTGAAAATTAATCGGGTTTCCAGGGCTAAAATAATGTGTTTATTTAAAGATGTTATGTCTTGGAATTATTATATAATGATTTTTATTTTTGACAAAATGCTTTGTTAAAATAATTAATTGTTTTTTATTATAACTCCGCGCTCTACAGCTGATCTAATTTATACTCAAACGTGTATGCTTGCGAATAGAAGCATAAGGGTAGAACATACTCGTATATTAGTCTAATAGCGTCGATGAGTGTGAAGCCTTATATAAATATCGTATTAACATTACCTTAAGGACTCACACCATTGTAAGAAGACGTAATTACAGTACGATTGAGCCGTTGTCTTATAAATAATTGCGAATTAATATATTCTAGACTAGCTTTTCTCGCGACTTCGTCCACGTAACTGTCTTTTATCGCGAATGCAGACGAAGACGGGGAATAAAAAGTAGCCTATGTCCTTTCTTGTGGTTCAAACTTACGCCGTACCAAATTTCAACAAAATCGGTTCAGTGGTTTAGTGGTAAAAGCGTAACAAACAGACAGACAGATAGAGTTACTTTCGCATTTATAATATTAGTATGGATTAAAAACAAACATATCCTTACAAAGTATCATAAGTATGCTCTATTTTAATCACCCTCCATACAAACGTCATTGAACGCCATATAAATATGAATATGAATACAACTAGAGCACTTTTTCATCCATCTTTTTACCCTACAACGTTACCATATAAAATAATTAGGTAACAAATAAAAACATAATCAGGTTCCGCGACGTGACTTAAATAGGATTATACTTAATGCCACTTTCGTTACATACGGTGTGTAAAAAGACACGTACCCACTAACTACGCATACAGTCCATCAGACTAAGCAACATTGAGCAAAAATTATTGCTGGAATGAATGACTTCTATTTCTGGTGTAACAAAACGTCAAGAAATACATAAAATATATAGAACTTTGACCGTCAATATCTCCGTAAACAAAAAGGTTCCAGAGTATGATCCAGAACAAAACAATGATCGCAATGTTGGGTGTTGGTGTATTTTTACACTCTATAAATAGTCAATTATATGTTGACATTTCTACCTTATGGATAGCTAAAACCTTTTTGTATGACGTTAAAGGAGTATATGGTTGATTTCCTCTAGATTTTAATAACTGTCATGCATGTATGTATGAAAATGTATGGGGTTTAGTGATGAATATTAAAATATGCCGGATTTTTTGTGTATGGCCTCCCACGTCGGCTAACTAGGACACTGTAGTTTGCATTTTGTCGTTATTTATGGAATCATAACTGGGTACGATTTGTTTTAATTTAACAGTAGTTAGTTAAAGTTGCCATAATAAAAAATAGTGCCAGATAACGATTCAATGGAACTCATTGTACCACTTGTATTTATTTCAAAAATAGGTTATAACTTAGGTGTATGCGTTTTAAGACCACGTAAGAATAACAATAAGTTAGAGTTAAAAAAAAATACTTATAAAAATACGACTGCACCTTTTTGAATAAATTATTTTTATGATATGCCAAGTCATACAATACTACTGTTTAATCTTATTAGCGATGCCTATACTATATATTCATATAGTTTCCGAATATTGCACATTCAATGTGGGGTCAATCACCTTTTTCTAAAAAATAACACATACCAGGAGATACATAGCTATACATATCCACTATAACCAGCAGTATAGCTATGTATCTCCTTGTATGTACACGATACTATTTTTATTTGCGCCCCCCACATCCCGGCTTTATTTCACTAACACTTTTCAATTAACCCCCTTCACCACTAATTCGTTAACACAATTAGATGTGACATTTAATATTACTCTGTCGAGTGACGTTGGCAAGGAATGTAACGTAACATAATTGTGTTGCAGTTATTTATGAAAAAACTACCGCGATCGTTTATTGACTTTTTAAGGGGTAGGTATTCAAAATACACCTAAGGTAAAACACCCAGTGTTCGACAGAGCCCCAGTGTTCGACACTTAAAAAGTTAACGAAAAAAAACAAGAGTTGAGTCTCGCTTCGGAACGTATTTAAACCATAAACATAGTTGAGGATTATCTAGCTATCATTGCGAAAGATATTTCATAGATTCGGCTGTTTTAAAGAAAATGGCGTAGCTGAACATACCAACCGGCAGAGATCTCTAAATAAATTCCCGTTTCATTAGCGAAATCGCTAAGGAGGTGAGCAAGAAATAATGCCCATAACTTTTAATTGTTTTACTTGACCGAGCATGTAAATTATTTATTAAGTTAGAACCCAAATTCTTTAGTTATTAGTAATGTCTTTGCAATTGTAAGTTTATAATATAATATGAAAACACGCTTGTCGATAACTGGAGTTTTTTTTTCCGCATGTTCCTATAATCGACATAAAAGTTTTTAATGGCACCAAAAAAAAATTCCACACTTTTTCAAATAATACAAGCAATAGAAGTTGTCAGAAAGGTGAAAAAATTAGAAATTAAGTCCAAGGAAAGAGAAAAAAGAAAACGATTAAAATTGAGGAAGATAGAAAAACAAAAAACAGAATAAACTAACAGATAAAAACAATAAAAAAAAACAAGAAAAGGCGGATACTAAACCGAAACCAAATGACACATCTTCTACATTTATTGTTTAACATTTAAGAGATGTATTATATTGCAAAAGTGTATTTTTTTAGAAACCTACGAATTACTAGCTGCTATTTGTTTATTATAAGATTGTTTGTTGATTAAAATGATCAAAATACTGATTAAGACTAAGTGTTTATTTCGTCACATATAATACTAGATTATCTCGGCTTTTCTATTGGGATTTATTGTTTAGAAGTGTTAGGAATATGTCGATTATTGGATGTCGATTATTGGAACATGTCGATTACCGGGTGTCGAAAAATAGAATTCTGCTGTCGATCACTAGACCAAAAAACGTTAATTTATTTCGATATATTATTACCTTATTTATTTATATGAAACTTATGTTTGCTTTCAAATATCACGCAACGAAGTCTGAAGCGTTACTCAATGCTCCAAAATACCTTATAATATCATAAAGTAAGAAAATATTTAAAAAAATGCTTGTTTGCGCACGTTAAAGTGTCGATTATTGGGGGTGTTACCTTACCTATTGACTGGTTACACACTTGTTTATTGTGTGCACTTATGTATTTTCATAATAGCTGTAAAATATTGCAGCTGAAGAATATACAGAACTAAGTATGTTATAGAGTTAGAATATGAAATCCGATGTTGAATTATTATTCTTGGATAACAGATTAATGGCATTTGTTGGATTTCAATATGATAAAAGCCTCTAAGTACTAGTACTAGGTTCTCAATTCCCAATCTCAATCCGTTCTTGATTACTGCTTAGGATTCGCCCTTTCAAGGTTACAGGTTACAAACTCGGTCATTGATTAGTTACATGCAAAGATCGGGATTAGGTCCCGAATCCCGAATATTAGTTATTCTAATACAAAGTGATTGTGAATATTATAGGACAATCTATGAAAAAAGGAAACTAGTAGACCTAAAAATCTCCGCAGATCCGACTCAAAGGACCAAAACCAAAATAGGTAGTTATCTCTTTTGTTTTACCTTTCGCACAACGGTTAAGTGCATTTAAAATGAGAGTTATTAAATGAACGCTATGCCATAACAACCACAATTGATGGCATGCGTATTTGTGAATACTGTTTGAATATACAGATGTACACAACTGCCTCTCATACCGACCTATCATTACCTCCCTCTTTACTTAAAAATCCGCCATTTTTCTAATAACATAATAAGCCGTACGAAATACTTGCGCCTTAGATGTTGGATGTTTCAATTATGAGGAGGCTGGATGCTGTTATTATTCTCTGTTCTCCCCATTAGAGTTGCGCCGTGATAGCGGGCCTACGGTGTAATAATAGTCTGGGTTACACAGCACAGCCGAGGCAGTAAATCAACTGTAAAAATTACTGTGGTTCAAGTGATTTTTTATGTAGTAAGTAATAGTAGTGTAAAGTTATGTGTTTTGTTGTTAGGAACTTAGGACTACTGAATTATGATTTATGAACAAAGGTACAATGATTTAGCAAGTTCAGACTATGGTTTTATTATTAAAATCCAACGTTTTAACAGTGTTTACTGATGTTTAAACATAAATTAAACCGGTTAATGTACGTACATAGGTAGTAAAACAGTTAATTTCTGTTTTTCTACCTATGTACAAAAGAAGGTGATGTGTGAACTGAATGATATTTGTCCAGTTATTGATTTGTGGTGATATTCTTTTATACATTTTTGTGAGCTACTGCTATAAAATAAAAAGAATATGTTTTATTAAATAAAAGTTTTATTAAATCTACATATACCAAACTAAAATGCTGAAAATCCAGTGAGATATACAAATGGCAAACTCAATTGTACATCGGTGGACTTCATGCCATTGGAATTTAGGTATAGACATTTTCATAATTTTCAAATCTTAGCAGACTTGACTTTCTGTCCGTCCTCCACTTGCTACATACCGGCGCGCCTAATCAGGATAAATGCTATTGAACATTAATTGAGGATGTAATCCATATGGATGCTCCCAGGAACTGCCTGCTCTCAATATCATTTTTTCTTAAGAAAATACTTAACTAAGGAAGTGTCGACGTGTATTCGACTCCTTTTTTTTCATTAAATTCCAAGTCCAGACTGGTTTTATTGATGACACGATATGAAAGATGATCGTATGTAGTTTTTTGTATGAAAATATTTTTATAGTGGATGTCGTTATGGGTGATAAATACCAGGGTTATAGCTGGTAGGTTGGATGGTATGATAAGGCGTGCTTGCGATTTTTCTGGGTAATGCCATTTTTCTAGTCCTGCGAGTCGACAGATTAAAATTGTATCAGTTCTTATGTGGGTTTTGCTTTTTCTTTTACGCAAGTTGTTACATTACCTATCAATAGGCCCACCTGCATCTCAACACACCTCAAGTTAAATACACAGGTCTCTTATACTATTTTTAAGTAGCCCATAAGCGTGAAATAAGAAATTGGGGATTAAAAAAAACTCGTAACAATATTCTTCGAAATCAAAATTGCGCTAGGTAGTGGCACTAAAGAATATTTTTATCTAACTGCACTACACACCATTTTGTAAAACTATTTATATAAGATTTATTTACCTCACAAATTAGGTGGTCCTTTGGATCCGACACGACTCAGTGAAAGTGGTCTTTATGCGCACGCGCAGGGGACGATAACGATCGCTATTGTATACAGCGGCGGTATAACTCATCACTGTGATATAGCGGCATTATATTTTGTTTGGTGTAGGCAGCTAATTAAGTTGGACTACTGGAGATTCACTGTGGTTTTACTTGGTTTTAGAAACGGAAAACATTTTCTTTTCCAATTTTAAAATGCTGTCTAAGAAAGAACTAGTATCTCTCCACTATATCCTCTATCTACCTCCATCACAAAATACATAGACTCATCAAATCTTTGTTTAAAGAAGCTTAGAAATAAGTGTTTTTCAAACAGTTCCTTTTTGAGGTAATTTGCTGAGATACGATGTTGCTTTAATGCAAAAGAATCACTTCTTTTCAGTTTTTTATACACAGCAATTGCCAAGCAATGTTTGCAATGCCTTGTTAACTACTCTACTCACTATCATCTTTACAGGCAATCAAATATAATACCGACTTTTTTATTCAAAAAAAGGTTGCCCACCAGGAATTTCTCCTGTATCATAGATGTATATACATATAGGTATATGTATAGAGTTACTGGCTTCTGCCTGCTTCATGTCTACAAAAAAGCTAAAGTTCTAAATATTATGCCGCGGCAAAACAAAAAATGGTGAAATATTATCATATAATTTTAAGCTAGATATAAATCTAGTCAGCAAATTCCGTTCAGCGTTCAGTTTTAGCGTAATAACAAACGACTTACCATCAATCCTATCTCATAAACTTTCACGTTTATAATAACTAGTAACAGGAAGTAAGATATACACAAACCACCAGACCCCGAACAACCTAGATCATCAAATATTTGTTCTGTTCGAAAATCGGACCCGCGACACGCAGCACAATAGACCTAGCCATTGCCCTAACTAAGTATATCGTCGTGTACCTTATTTCGAATATTTACCAAAGCACTACCCAAAAACATACCTTTATCCAATAACTCAAACAAACGTGCTCCACATAAACATGTATTTATAATTCTACATAAATCTACATGCATTATCAACATAATATCCATGAAATACAGATATTGCACACTCGTGCCTGTTCGGACATGCTGGTGAAACTGTATGATAAACTGGTGCGGGGTCAGGAGTTACGACCTGACTCCTAACAGCCACCGTTCTACATCTAATAGTGTGTCGAGGTTCAAGCCAGAAATGTGTGCAATATTGCCGATTTATTGTGATATCTTAAATAATAACTACGTACTAGATAAGTCCGTTTGTGTTGTGTCTATTTCTATTATAGATTTACGGTAATAAAAGGTAGGTATAAAATATTATCTGAACTCATAGTGGAAATACCTGACATTTTATAGTAAACTAGCTTCTGCCCGCGACTTCATCCAAGTGATTTTTTTGCCTGCGTAAAGATATCTTCCGTAGCTTGACTGTTTTCCGCTGCAGATTTTCATCATTGTCATATGATCTCCTTGAAAACGACAGAATATATATGTATATCTTTGTACTTACTTTGTTTTCAATAAAGCATTATTATTATTCCATTTATTTATTGTACATACATATAAATTACATTTTTAAATATTAATATAAAAATACAAACATTTAAAAATATAAAAAATATTATTATTATTATTATTATTATTATTATCTTTATTTGCTAAGAAAATGAGGACTTGTGTGTTGACATTATCTAACTTTTTTAACATTTGCATTGCTATGGCATACAATGTATTCTAGATTAATGCTTGCAGTTTGTACATTATAGCAATACATTTTTTACTCGCGCTTAATTTTTTTTTAAATGTCCAAATTCTTGTGGTCGTTTGATATATAATTTTATAATCTTCTGTTTCAAGTGTACATTATACTTAATTTACCTATACATTATAAATAATTTTAAGAACAGCTACACAAAAAGTCTCCCAAAATCGCGAAAGGACCAAAAACTCGATAACTCCTTCTTCTAACAGAGCAACATCTAACAAAATTAAAGTTAAAGTTCTACTAACTACCAATACATTTTCATTACTCAATTCCCAAGCAACAAATCTGAAAATTAATACAAATCTCTGATACCATTAGAGTTCCACAAGAAATCTATTCAAAACTAAACATCTACGTAAACATTTTGCAGTAAATTTCCCCTAGAAGACGTGATAATGCACCTATAAATAAGGCATAAGATGAGTTATTACGACATTGTACAATAGAGATTGTTATCTAAACCCGCTGTACTTAGATGCTGTACACCGAAATTGTGATCCGAAAATAGATGTCCAGGATTTTATGGTAAAAGCTTTGTGGAATAGAAGTTTTATAAGAAAGGCCGAGAATACTTATTAAAAATCGCCCATTTTATCCAAAGTAACAATGAAAAAGTTTTTCGGGCAAAAATTAAAAAATGCGACTTTTTAGAAATAAGATAAGAAACAAGGGTTTCCTTATTACATAAAAGTTTTCACCCAATTGTGTGATTAAATTAAAAACAAAAATTTAAGCTAGTTACTTAAGCCGGGTGAAGCGTAATTATTGTGGTCCTTCGATACAAAGTGGGTAAATGTTATACAATTCCGAATTAAGAAGTAAAACAAAATCCACATTTAAATCATAAGCTGCTGTATTAGCTGTAGCTGTAGTTTATGGACTGTCACTAAACTAAATTGAATTCTAAAGCTGGGACAAACCACAATATTGTTTATGTTTTATCAATAAATAAAGCGTAAGATGAATTATGACGACACAGTACAATATAGATTATTGTCAGACCTCCGGAGAGCGAAGCACTTAATAGTGAACTGCGATATACTTCATCTGCTTAAGTAACTATATCAATTTATGGGAGAAATTTCATATAAAACTCAGCGATTTGATTCAAAAGTACCTATTTAAAATTATAATGAAGATTTAAGTACAAAATAAAAATATACATTTATTTATTTATTTATTTAAACTTTATGCAACAAAAGTACAAAGGCGGACTTAATGCCTTAGGCATTCTCTAACAGTCAACCAAAGGTGGTGAAGAGATAACATGGTAGGTGCAAGTTATTGTACGAAAGTAAAACAACAAAACTAGAGATTAAAATAATAAAATAAAATAATGTACACAAGTACAAAATAATTAAATACTACATACTTACTATAAAATGCCATATAATATACATAAACATATATAAAATATAATATATACATGTATAAATACATATCTTATAAAGAATAGAAAGGAGGATTATAATAAAACTCTTTCTATTTGCTCCGAAAAATAAACCCGCAACTTCCGCTTGAATGCATACAAACTGGTGGCTGTCCTGATATTAAGAGGGAGCGCATTCCAAAGAAGAATAGCCTGAATATGAAAGGAAGAATGAACAAAGTCAGAAGTATGAGAAGGGCAGCTGAGTAGGAGATTATTAGAAGATCGAAGACTCTTAGTGTGAGTAGAACAAAGATATTGAAAATGGGAAATAAGATAAGAAGGAGGAGTAAGTGAAGTGAGAAGAGAGAAAAGCGTGGTTAACGCACGCAAACTTCTTCTCTGACGAATGGGTAACCACTTCAGCTCCGCCCTAAAACTAGACACGTGGTCATATTTCCGCAAATTGAAAATATAGCGAATGCAATTGTTTAGCATCCTGTCAAGCTTATCCAACCAGACCGCATTCAAATCAAAGTAGCACACATCACCATAGTCAATTATAGGGAAGATTAAAGTCTGCACTAGCATCGTTTTCGTCTTGATAGGCAAAAAGTTCCTCAAACGATATAAGGAACGCAAAGTACCGCTGACTTTCTGACAAACACTGGAAACCTGACTTTGCCAACTAAGCGTAGAATCAAGATATAAACCGAGATCCTTCACACTGGGGCTAATAGGGATGACAGAACCATTAAAAATAATTGGAGGAAGAGACAAATCCGCCACTCTGCCCATCATGCGTGAACTTCCAATAACAATGGCCTGACATTTTGTGGGGTTAACAGAAACCCCAAATCTGCCAGACCAACTGTAAACGGCATCCAAATCCCGGTTTATATCCTGAATAGCTTCTGACAAGTTATCAACCTTGGAAGTAGTATACAGCTGAAGATCATCAGCATACAAATGATACGCATACTGAAGACAGGGAGTGATAAAATTAATAAAAATAGAAAACAATAAAGGAGAAAGAATGCCACCTTGAGGAACACCAGCACCAAGGTCACGCCAACTCGACGAACTCTCATCAACGCGAACCGACTGCTGACGACCCCGAAGATAAGAAGAGAACCAATCCAGCGCCTCAGATGAAACTTTAAGATGGGAAAGCATAGGAAGGAGAATATCATGACTAACAGCGTTAAAGGCATTGGAGAAATCAATCAGTACAAGAACAGTCACCTTAGTATTCTCCATCGCTTCTCTAACGTCACCAGTCACTTTTAGGAGGGCGGATGTTGTACTGTGCCCAGGCCTGAATCCAGACTGAAAGGAACTCACGAGGTTGTTACGGTGAACAAACCCCGAAAACTGCTTATGGACACAGGCCTCAAGCACTTTTGACAGAAAAGGGAGAATGGAGATGGGCCGGAAATGGCTAGGTAGGCAGGGATTCAAAATTTTAGGAAGGGGACGGACATAAGCTTTACGCCACAGGGATGGGAAAACACCAGAATAAAGAGAAAAGTTAATAATGTGGGTAATAGGAGGAAGTAGGGAATCGAGGATAGAAGTGACCATAAAACGACTAATGTCATCACACCCCACGGCCTTGGATTTGATGGATAGGATAATTGTTTTAATTTCATCGTCGGTGACTGGAGAAAACTTAAAGGGATCAACATTAGGTGTTGCCAAGCCTGCAATGAAACCAACCGTCTGAGATAGCAAATGTTGATCCAAATAACAGTTAGTAGTAAAGTGACGGTTGATATCATCCAAGGCAATTGTTTTAGGGAAATCTATATGACGCTGTTTACCAATACCCAGAGTTCCAAGGAACTTCCAGATATCAGCAGGAGAAGAGGACGTTATATTATCGAGAATATGGCGGCGCTTAGCATTGCGTATCATCTGATTGCATCGATTCCTCGCTATCTTGTATAGATTCCAGTTTTCGTCTAGCCGATCTTTCTTAAACTTGCGGAAAGCCCTATCTCTTCGCCTCATCGCCATACGAACCCCCCTCGTCATCCAAGGGGCAGGCGGACGCTTAAGCCTAACCTTCTTGACGGGAGCATGGGTATCGTAAAGCGAAAGGACAGTACGATTAAAAATGTCTACCTTGCCATCAACTGTCGATGCCTCTAAAAGATGGTCCCAATTAAGTTCTGACGCATCCTGACACAACTTATCCACATCGATGCGCGCAAAACAACGCATGCGCAGTACTTTAGGGAGAGGCTTAGGAGGTTTTAGGACATATGAGAGGAAGATGAGATCATGGTGGGAAAAACCCGGCGCAGGACACTGGCCATGAGAGGAAACAAGTGATGGAGTGGACGTAAGGGCAAGATCAAGCCAAGTGTCATCACCAGAGACATTACAATGAGTGGGCTGCAAAGGAAGGACATGGAGACTGACGGATTCAATGATATGGAGGAGTTTACGGGAACGAGGGGTATGGTGGGTAAGGTCCGTGTTAAAATCGCCCATGATGATGCAATGTGCATACTCAGACCCTACAGATTCCAGAGCCAACTCAAGGTTGGAAAAGTAGTCAACGGCGGGTGGACAATATACAACACCCAGGAGGGTTTTGACACCTTTGAAATGAACCTCCAGGAAAAGGTACTCAACACTGGCGCTATAATTAGAAGGAGAAGTGGCTAAAACTTACATCATTTAAGAAATAAAGTTCTATTGGTATAACATTAATATAATAAATTACATACATCCATACATCCAATTGCAATAGGAATGTGAAGACGATGTAACAAAAACAATTAAAAATAATTAATCTACTAGGTTAAATATAACAGAGGCATCTTTCCAAACAAAAAAAAGCACGTCAGGGACATCTACAGCTTCCAGCTACCCATTTCTTTACTACATAATTACATAATATAAACCAATCACAATAAAACAAAAGAGGAGAGTTTAGAGCAACAAAACGTATTTTCGTTATGATCTTTGTATTAGAATAAATCCAGCAAAAATAACATTCCTAGACCACTTTACATAATAGTGCTGTGCATCGCATTTACTTTCTACTACTATCAACTATTGTGTACGGTCATCATAACTCATAGCACATTATTTATCGGCTATTATCGTTAGTAACTGAGACGAAACGGTAGCTGCAGGCTCAGAGGCCGAGTGACGCGAAAATTGTACAGGAAAAATGTGAGAAGTTGCAATTTGTGTCACTTGGGGCTTAGAGGCGAAATTAGTGGTCCTTCGGTCCAACAAAGTGTAATAAGTAGCCTACTTATTTTCTGTATTTTTTATGTAACTTTCTTTTTAACCTTGCTGATCTGATTTTAACACAGATTTTCTTTTTTACGTTTTTAGTTCAGGATAAAGTTATACTTAAATAAAATGAAAGTCTTTTTGTTTCTTTTGAGATAAATCTATACGTTTCGTTTGGGCTTCGCCGCAGATAGGAAGAAGCCCTCCCCCAAAAAATTTTGATATAAGGCCCATCTGGAGCTAGCCTTGCTACTGACAGTCAGTTAATCTGCCTAGCCTTTTTCCAACTATGTTGGGGTCGGCTTCCAGTCTAATCGGATGCAGCTGAATACCAGTATTTTACATGAAGCGACTGCCTATCTGACCCCCACAACCCAGTAATACGATACCCCTACTACGTTACTGACGGTCTATAAGGGAAATGAGTTGTTAATTATTATTATTACCCGTTGTTCACATAAATGGGCTTACAACCCTACCTACCCACTAACGAGCATACTTCTTTACTAATCTAAAGCCGTGTACGCACGTACGAACAAAGTTGCGTTGCATGATCAGCAACAACTTGGTTCGCACGTGCGTACCACTAACGAAAATCGAACACTGTTCGACAAACATGTTTGCGGCGATCCCATTATGTTCTGTATGGACGGTGTCCGAAAACTTTCCGCTACTTCACAATCGACCACTTCCAACGGCGCCGCCATAGCTATCAAGATAAAGTTCACCACTGTTGTGCGCGAACTCGATTCGAACTATGTTCGCATTGGTGTTCGAATATGCCGTCCATGTACGAACCAAATGTTCATGTTTGATGTTTTGTGTTTATTATGTTCGTGTTCGTACGTGCGTACACGGCTTAAAGTCTTATTGCAAAGTGATTTGTACTTATTACTGTACGACGTAGGAAATACCTTTGTTTATTGTGTTGAACTTCCTAACTGTAAGTGGGATTCTGTGGCATCAGCTGTCGGTGTGTTGGCATCTCGTAAAAGTCATTTCTTGAATGTAAATTATGGGGTGTAAGGGATACGGTTACGAAAAGTTTCACCTTGGATTTAGTACATGGTTCTAGACCACAAGCGTCAATATTTTTCTTCTTACAAAAGGAATAAACAGTCATAGCGACTGCCGAAAGAAGTAATAATTTAAAATTTTGAAATAACTGCCATATATCGGAGACGGGGGGGGGGGGCGGCCTCCACAATTCAAAACGTTTGAAAGTATTTGTGAAAGTATTTACATGACTCACAACGCATGTGTGCGTACCTACAGAGACGGCTCTCGAAACAAAAACAAATCAGCGTGTCATTGTTGCTTGACTAGCGGCGTCATTAATTACTATTTATTATTGAAATAGTAACATGGAGGGGCGCGCCATGTTATAGTAGTTTATCTCTAACTACCTACATATTATGATTTAAAAAATAACCGACGAATAATTTCATGACCTGAATCCATAGTAAAATTTTTCATAACTTTATCTCTGCCACTGTGTATATTTTAACAGTTACGATGATAAAATATGTATAACAAATATAAATAAATACTGTTATTAACATAAAAGCTAAAAATAATAAGCAGTAATTGTATCGTTTTTAATTAACGTTGTAAATGTTTTAACTTTTAATGGGTACCTTCTATCAATATTATCATTTTTTATCACGTTCATGGTCAGTAATTGAAAATTTTATTACAAACAATATTAAAGCTAAGCTTATAAGCTATACCGGATGGATTGAAACTAGGGGGGAATCCTATTAACTTTTAGAAACAATCGCAATCTAATCTTAGTATCAATCTGTCAAAAAATTCATCTTATTTACCTAAATTTTTTGACATTTATTATGACTACATTTTGAACGTTTATAATAAGTATTGCAAACCTCAAATGAACTTAGAAAATAAAAATGAAATTAAGTAAATATTTTTTTTTAGATGTCATTGTTTAAAAACTCTATTTAAAGATTGATATTTCTACACCAATTTAATCTTGCTTGCTTTTTCAAGTTCTAAAACTTAAATAATTTAAAAATCTTAATTTATTTAAGGCCGCCTTCCATCACGCGGTCCTAGAGCAGATTAGTGAGCACTCAATGTTGATGAGATTATTGTCTACAAGAATATAAAAACAACTGTTCGTGACTCAAGTCTTTCGATCGATCGAAGGTTCAATAACCTTTTTCATGTTTATCTACATCAAGATAATTGCAAACGTCATTAAAAACAAGCGTTTGCTCAATCGTCTTAAAAAAAGTTGTTTGAAAACATCATAAATATCAGTGGGTTGATATCAATCAAGTGGAGTCGGTCGACATGCATTAACGGCTCGCGCTAAAGCTGTTACTGTCGTCTCGTACAACACTTATGAGTTATTGCATCGTAAATTGCTGACACGCGTCATTCTGTTCGGAGAATATCGATATCGATAAATAGTGGACCGTTTAAAGATCGTAAATTGGCTAGAGTAATAGAGATTTTTAGGTTTGACGTTTGTGTGGTCAATTAGTGACATGTCCTTTTTTCTGTTAATTGGTTGAGTTGTTATTTAACTCAGATAATTATGAGTTATGTTTTGTGACATTCTTAATTTCTAAACTTGCTCCATACCAAAGTATTATGTTCAATATGTAATTAAACTTGACGAAATTTTGTTAATAAGATAAGGACACTAATGTGGCTTAGCTAGGCGTTTTTAAATAATATTATAATTTTGAAATAAGTTATTTACCACAATATGGCTAGACTACTATAAAAGCAATCTTGAAATAAAATAGAATTATTTTTATCGTTTGTATCGTAACCAAAATTTTTAATTTGCTTAACAATGTCGACATTAAAAATTATCGATACAGTCAACGAACATGTCACGTTGTCACCTCCCTATGAAACCTAACACCAATAGAGGTATTGTCCCGCATATTATCACTTCATTTCTCGTACACATATAATTTATAGGGACAATACGTAGATTTAGAGGTGTCTAATAACAGAAATATTATTTTATGATAAAATACGTCCCGTCCGATAGACATGTTCCCAAATGGTGGGCCACAAAATGGGCGGAACCTTTCATGGGGCAATTCTACCAGCCTTTAGGATCGATCACAATCTAATCTCAGTCGTAATCTGTCAAAATTGCCTCTAATTTACTTACAATTGATTGTCGTTAAGTTTAGATTGCAGCTAGATTTTAAACGTTTTTAATTTAAGGAATTAGCTTTCACAAAACCAATTCTATTTATTAGTCAAAAACTAGTCAAAAATGTAGATAAACTTAAGACATTTTTGCCAGAGGAATTTTTCAGTAGTAGGTAGCCTCGGAGTCTGGATTCGTGCCCGGTTGATGGCAATAGGCTTGCCCCTTATTACATGGGACTTCAAACATAACTGGCGAAATGTGGGCGTACTAATGGGTACACCTCTGCCTAACCCTTCGGGGATTACAGGCGTGAAATATTATGTTATTTTTGACAGACTTACTTACATTTACTGGTAAATTACTGATGTTATAAGGAGTACCTAATTATAATTTTAGAAAAAGAATCCGGGCAATAAAAATAATATTTCAATAACCGATATTCAGCTAGACAAAGTCACGGGTATAACCTACCTATATTTATAAATAAATCGCCTGCGCACTCGCTCCTTTCAAGGCCCGAATCACATTTGTGATATATCGTGTAGCAATATGGAATGTGCTCAACTTTGTGCATACTATCTTTGGATATTCCATAAGCATCCAGGATTACCACGAGGGACCAGTAGGTAGCAGTAGGTAGATGCAAAAACTACCTTTTGGAAGGGGCAACTAGATTCAATTCTTCTTTTTCTTGTATATGACGTTCAAAAGTGCTTTTAAGGGCCTAAATAAATAATTTGACTTTGACTTTGGTAATCCTTTGTCTAGGAAAGTTAGACGTTATTTATATTAATTTTATAAATCTGGACATGTCTGCCGGATGTCGAACAATCTATGGGCCCGTAGGGCCCAAGATTGGTGTTCCGAAATGGCGAGACGGGGACGCGGTGGACCAAGAAGGAGATGGCGGGACGACTTGATTCCTAGAAAATTGGCAAGACGTAGCGCAAAATCGCGATAGATGGAAGGATTGGAGGGAGGCCTTTGCCCAGCAGTGGGATAGTACAGTACAGGCTAGTTATAAATCTGAAGAGTTTGTTTGGTTGAACACACTAATCTCAGGAACTACAGTTACTGCTCCAATAGAAAAAAAGTCATTTTGCGTTGTATAGCTCGTTAATCGAGGGAGGTTAAAAGCAATATAACATCACGCTACGACCCATGGGATCGTAGCAGTCAAATTATTACCTTAAAATTATACCATTAAAACGCACTTTAATTTTTCTTATAAATGACGTTCCTCACGTGTTTCTCAGTAGCAGCCTTGACTTGTAGTGTGGATTTGTGCCCGGTTGATGGCAATAGACTCACCCCCTATTACATGAGACTTAATCATAACTGGCGAAATGTGGGTAAAACGTATTTTACAGAACCACAGAAGCCTTCTTCCTTGGCCACCAAGCACAGCTACCACACCGCTTAACCCTAAACACGCAAACAGGTTATCCAATACCATTTTGTTAGTTAGCCGTAACATAGTGGATCGCATCGGAAATTACATCTCAAGCATAAACGACGTCGCTTACTTACACCCGCGTTCATTACGAGCGGTATAAGCGATAAGCGCTTGCACTTAACGCTTAAATTATGCGCAGTAAGCTGTAGTTCTTGATGGGATTTTACTATTCGTCCGTCACGAATTTGTAGGATATTTCTAGATGAGCGCGCATCAAAATCGATTGCGTTGACCTGAGAGATAATCGACTCGATCGCTGAGTGTGGTCCTGGGTTCGGTTCCCGGCTCCCGTAAAACGTTCCTTTAGGATTTTGTCAGAGTTTTAAAGATGGTGGTGACACCCCCGTGACTTGGCAACCCATGTAAAGCCGTTGGACCCGGCTGTCATTCGTAGATCTTTCGTCATAGTTGATTATTTCCTCATGTGCAATTTTTTGCACCTGCTTTGTTATCTCTTCACCACCTTTGGTTGACTGGTAGAGAATGCCTAAGGCATTAAGTCCGCCTTTGTACTTTTTTTGTTGCAAAAAGAATAAATAAATAAATAAATGACGACTCTCTCTGGACAAGAATTTATTGACAAGTCCAATTTGTTTTAATTATAGTCTCTTGAGTTGGCAAATAAGTGACGTCACAGTTCGATATTGCCATACAAAATCTATGGGAGAATCGCGTTTTTGACAGGTCATAAAATGTGCGTCAATTGATTGGTGCCTAGCCTATTCTGTAACTGTCCGACACAGGTTGTCACTGAGATGAGTTGACGATTACATTTTGAATGTTTATAATTACAGGAAGTGACCTTTTGACCGTCTGATGAGATGAATAGATAGTCGATCTCGATGATAAGAGCTGTTGCTACGAACATTGGGAGCGTTAGGAGATACCGATATTCAGCAAAGATGCTTGCAGGATTTTATAATGATGAAGGAGTTCAAATATGCATGTATTCGTAGACATCAGTGTCACTTCATTGCACCGGAGCTATTTGTGAAAATAGCTACATTTATAAATCTAACACAAAAACTGTATTAGTATTCCAGACGAGATGTTATCGTGTTTTTCCTTAATGACATGTATGTTCCACTTATCTGTAATTATATTCATCATAATATCAACTAACCGTTCACGAAACCATATACCACAAACAACAAAAAAGAATTACGTGCGATAGAACAGGTAAACAGATATACCTACACCATTTGAATAACATATTTAATGATACAAAAGGCGGCTTATCTCACTTAACATTAACACCACACCCATCTTCCGTTTACGCCACACATGAAAATGTGCGCACACGCATCCCCCACCATTACCACGATTCGTGACACCTCCCACTTATTAAGTAGAAGGTAGATCCCCCTCTTGGATCTAAACTTGGGCGTAACTCAGTAATGTAATCAGTTTATAGCATAGCGGCGCAGACGCAGAAGCTGAGTGAAATAAGCGAAACGTACGTTTGAATTTTAGCAGCATGATTTCATGGATGAATAAGTACAAGGCTGTAGAGTAGCTGCAATAGTAGCATGGAACGGATTGCAAAAAAAGAAGTACAAGAAAAAAATACACATACCCAAATAAACCGCGTGTGCGCAGTTTAACATGATTAGTTTGACTCAATAACATCATAGTGTCATGTTTGATTGACATGAGTGGCAAGTGGCTTCATTATAGCTGTTTCTTTTGAATATCTACAGGTTCTTTCTTTTAGGAAACTATAGTTACGGGAATAATAATTTATCTGTTACTGAGACAGAAAGTACGAGCATAGACAAAATATTAAAAAAAATACCTGGCAAAATCATTGTGGTTAAGTAAGTTGTTGTTATTATGTTTGTTGTAGCTGTGTTGTTGTTGCAGTTGTTTATTATTTCTGAAAAGGTTCTTCCGGATTAGTACAGATTAGAGATCTTATTTGTTACATTTAACAATTAAGATTATGAGAAAAACAACAACATACAATGGTAGAAAGTCAGACTTACTCAGTGCCATAAAGTCAAAGTCAAAGTCAAAACATTTATTTCAATTAGACCATTTACAGGCACTTTTGAATTGTCAAGGAGTCTGTCAGTTAGTCCGAAAATTGAAGCTAGTTGCTCGTTCCAAAACGGAGGTAGGCCTCTATGGCGAAGAACAAGCAAGAAACTCAAGACAGAGTATGTGTTATGGTATACCTACTTGAGTTCCATGTGATAAAAGTCGCGGGAGAAGGTAGTCCTCTTTTAAAACTAAAGCTAGACAAGATACACAGTCCAACAAAGTCTAAACTAATTACCAACTCATCATCTTCACAGTATTTTCTTAACAACATAACTATTACCCAGTACACAACTATTATACTACCATAACATAATACCACCACTGTTTAAGGCTCTGTCAAGACTGAAATTACTCCACATAGGCTTATTTTAAACATGCCTATGTGGCCGGAAAAAGTTTATGTTAATCTTGAACATATTCCTGAGTGGATGTATGATTCCAAAATAAGTTTTTGAAAAAAAAATACAAATAAACTGCCGCACCTCTTCTCTTGACGTTCAATTCTAAATATCTGTTTTATATCATACTGTCGTAATAATAACGTAGCATATTAAATTCAAAACATAAAGAATGTTCGTGATTTATGTTACGATTTTGATGAAATTTGGTACAAGGTAAGTTTGAACCCCAAGAAAGGTCTTAAGGTTCAAACTACAATTTCATCAAAATCAGTTCAGTGGGAAAAGCGTAACAAATAGACAGAATTACTTTCGCATTTATAATATTAATACCTACGCTTGTACGGATTACAAGCATTACTTTATCGCGCTACGCAGCCTGACAGTAACCACGCTTGAGCTGTTGTCAGCGCCTTAACTTGTACCCGGTACATGGGCACGCGCTGCATCAATTTTCTCTACACCCAGGCTACGTAATTTCGTTTAATTAAGCCCGACACAGCCATAGTGGGTCTAATTTTGTTCTATAACTATAATATGGCAGGTTCTCCTGTGAAAGCAAGGAGAAATTACTGTGATCAAGTAACGTAAAAAGTACCTAATGCAGCTCTACTTATTAAGTTTAAGTTGCCTTGGTCGGTGTATAGTTAGTTAAGGGGCAGTGGAAATCTAGCGTTGGGCCGGTGGAACTATGGAAGGTGGGAAAAATTCTGGAAATTTCTCAACCAACAATCTCTCAAATATTTAATTAATTGTGTTTTAAATTACTAGTGTCAGTTAAACAGGTCCATTTAAAATCTATTTTAAAATATTTAAAATTAACCAGCATTCAATCCATATAATGATTAAAATTACTTTAGAAAATGGGAGAACTTTGTAAAGTTAGGTCTATTACACGTTTAATATTGATTGATAGTCCCCAAAATGGCGGACATTACTGTATATACCTATCTAATGTATTTTACTTCAAAAGTTTATAGTCACGACCACAAGCAATAAACATCACACTTAGTAATATTCTAAATAGATTTTCTCCTAAGGTATTGATTTAAATATCGAACAAAATCAAAATCAAATCCTTTATTTCAATCAGACCATAATAAGGCAGTTTTGAACGTTATTTACAACAACAAAAAAATGTATTAAGAAAAATGAGCAAGTAACTACATAGTTACATACTCTAAAAAAAATACAACAAAAAATTACAATAAATAAAGCATTTTGGATGTCATACTAGATACCATGAAATTACTATATTTCAAAGTGACATTTGTAATTTTCCGACATAATCGCTTTTGTTTCACAACATCAACAAAGATTCCAGAACAAAAGCCAGTCAATACGACAGTAAACAAAACAAAATCAAGCTATAAGACAAAACATACAGTCATTCAAAACGATGTCAAAACCAGTTTAATCCGACAGACCACTTATTAGCAATCAACGCAAATCACATAAACAATCAATAGGTTGAACTAATCACTATACAATTTACCGCCACTGGAGTTAGATTGTGAAATCTAAATGACCAAAACGTTAAACTAATCGTGTGTTATAAACGGCTCCATATTAATTAGATTAGCGATTACCGTTCGACATAATCCGGAGTTAGGACGTCTCAATTTTGTTGTGATGCTTATAGTTTGCGATACGGATACGATACGATTTTTTTGTGATTAGGTAAGTATTTTGTCGGATTTGCTTATCATGTTAGTCTGTTTTGTTACCATCGTCTTCCTGCCGGTTGTCCCTCATGCATGATGCGGATTCGATATCGAGTAAGTACTATTGTGACGATTCCAATTCATATGTACTTTCTAAGTTTATCACATCACTGACATCGGTGAAGGAAAACATCGTGAGGTAACCGGGACTGAAAATTAATATAAGTCAGAAATTGCCTATCTGCTTTGAAGCAAGCGTGGTGACTAATGCTTGAGCTTTCTCTGCTGCTCTTGCTGCGAGATAATAAAAGGCTGCTATTCCTATATAACTTGGCGTCATCACAACACGTTGTCTTCTTCCATTCCACCCTTTCAACCGTCATGCAATTACTGACTCCCTTTTCTTTCATATCATTCTTCACATAATCCAGCTATATTTTCTTTAACATTCTTCTCCCTCTCCTACTATCCACATTTATATTCATAACTGCTTTAGTCATATACGTCACTGTAATAAACATATTATGTCTTAAAACATACTTGCGATTGATATTTACCACTTAAACTTATTTGGGCACCTGTATCAAACTTACTGACTTATTCTATCTGTATTTGAGTCTTAGATCTAAAATTTTCACGTCTCCGTATCGTAATTAGTAAAACGCCCCGAACCAGTCTCTGTTTATTCATGAGCAAATTCTCAAGTGAGACTATGTGGTCACAGACGCTCTGATAATTAACTATACGTTCATAAATTTTAATTATTATTTTAAGCAAGTCGTCCCGCGGCGTGTAATGAATACCAAATGTTTGCTCGTGTTATGATTTATCAACGTTTAACGGTATATTAACACATTCGTGTGATCGCGCCATTTCCTCTGGGGTGGGTAAGACTAACGAAGCGTTTAGTAGGCACTGTTTGATACCAATTACAGCGCAATATTTGATTTCTAAATTGCTATTGGTGCTAGTTTTGTAATCCAGTTTCACATACGAGTGCTGTGAAATTAAATGATTAAAGTTCTGAACAAACCAAGTTTTTGTACAGGATGTTTTGATTATGTTTACATGGAGGGCCGCTTGTTTGATCAATACATTGTAAATTACTTCTGATTCTCACTTTTATTCTTGCTTTCCTTTCACTCACTCCCTCACTTCAGCTCTGTTGCAAAGCTTCTTTAGAATTTAAAATATCTTTTCTGGTTTTCTTTTCTGTCTAAGTTAGACATCACTGACAACGGTAAAGGAAAACATCGTGAGGAAATCTAAACTTATAATTATCATAAGTCCAAAATCGCTAATCCACCTTGAGTAAACGTGGTGATCAATGCTCGTGCCTTCTCTGAATGAGAAGAGGTCTTTGTCCTGCAGTACAATTCTGTGAGGTGAACTGCCAATCACTAGCATCGGTGGTATAACAGCTCATCTTAATTTTACTTCTTTTGAGGTTCAGAGATTTTTACAGAATCGTCCTGCTGTTCATATTCTTATTTTATTTGCTGCGTGTATATAAATAGTTACTAAATAAAAACAAACTCATCATTATCCTAAATGGACATGAGTAAAGAATTATGATATCCTTTTATGCCCATTAAGTACAATAAACGTGTATAGAAAAGAGTGATTATAACTAGCCTCATATTACAACTATGGTGATGATGAGTACGTGCGGGTACGACCATAAAAATTACACAATGATAGAACTCACAAAGTGAGGTGAGCGACAGAGCGAGAAGACAGAATAGGTACAGGAGAAGCAATAGAGTTATTCTAATTACCTAGACACGCACATTGAAGGAAATGATACCATGTTTAGACCCTCTACATCCTAGTTTTGCTCAGTAGGGGCACGTGCAGGTACTCCCATAAAAATTACACAGTGAAAGGACACTTGAAGGGAGGGAAGTGACAAAGCAAGAAGGCATTTAGCAGGACTAGGAGAAGCTGGGAAGTTAATTGGAGTGCACTACCAGTCCCGACTTATGAAAGTAGAAGTAACCGTTATGTGCTAATCGATAAGAGTTCGACATAATCTTCCAGTCTCCCCAGATGGAGGGTATCTATGAAGATTTCCCCACGAATATCTCCCCACTATAGCTTTTATAATAATAACTGCTAGGTAACTTTATTGTCTCAAACCGTAATAACTTTATTATGTTTACATCAGTGTCGTGTACAACATTATTTCGAAATTCGAACTATCGAACGGTCAAAGTGTGAATTCTCGATGACTTGCATTTAAATCAAACTAGTTTCGAATTGCGTGAGGTCACTTAAGTTCAAAGAGTTTACTTTACAGAACAGTATAAGTTTTCCTATCGGTTAACAGTATCACCAATGCGATGAATGGCTCTGTTGTCACCATTCCGAAAATGAGTGTATATTTGGAGTTATATTTACTTAGAGTTATAGAAGCCTAGGCTTAGTTTAGATTTCAGATTTTCTACAAATGATAATTATTAATAGCCTGTAATTTGTAAAGATTTAACAAATTACAGGCAAATAATTATAATTAGCAAAAAACAACTTTTCTCATGTAAAAACAACTCGAAATTCTAGATTTATTGGGTATAAAATATTCCTGAAAGGTAGAAGATATATTAGACAGAAAGACTAGGTTAAAGATGTCTCTAAGGACCAAAAGACCAAACTGAATATTCCGGTTTAAAGACATTTATTTCTCAAAAAAAGAACATTACAGTTCACTTACATATTGAGAAATGTAAATAAAATAATAATAAAAGTTTAGTTATTAAGTAAATACGTTAACAATGTCAGTTAAAGTTTGTTGTAGTTATAATTATGCGGTCACCGTATACTTGATACATAAATATCTAACATTTTTGGTATAAAATAGTGCCATCATAAGATCATTTACGCGCACTTATTTGTACACAAAAGTTTGTATGAGATACCGTATGTCGTTAACACTTCTAGTAGGTACTATGCTGGGCTTGGCCAGGCTCTTGATTCTGTACCAACGACGAGGGTCTAATAATGACTGTTTAAGAATGTCTATCTATTAACCAACTAATAAATATTGAAACACAAAAACTATGAAGTCATACCGGGTACGTAAGGAATGGGACCATCTGATCTCATGCCACAGACTAAAAAAGTAGCTCTCTTTGTTGAATGAATGTTAACAATTTATCATGACCAGTTACTGTTACGAATGATTCATTAAATGTTTTTATATACAAAGGTAAGTACTACATAGCAAAACACGCTTATCAATTTATGTAGACGTACTATGCAGAATTATAATTAGCGATAAAGAAGAAGCTTCAGTACGAATATTAGGATGAAAGGACCAATTTATTCTGCCTTGTAGACAGTATTATTATTCTTTATTATCATGAGTGCACAACGGTCTAATGACCGTCATAACTAAACGTATTTCAGAACCAAGCTATACCAATCAGTAAACTTGGTTTAAATCCCCGTTACGTTATGATGTAACGTCAACCAGATCCGAAACCCTATCGCAACAAATATATCTGTTCAAACATTCCTCGCTGTGTCTTACAACAGGTAATCTTTGAAATATATTCCGAACAGTGTCAAACCAGCTCCTTATAATACGCCTATCCGCTTTTAATAATCACTACATGGGACCATTATAAGTAGGAACGCACTTCTCGATATCAACAGTCTGTCTGTATGTTTGGGCTAATAAGTGTTTATTGTGACTGAACTATGTAGAACTAAGATAAGAGTAATGTATGTCGCGTTTTAGGTTTGTATGTTAGTAGTTAAATACCTTTGTGTTTTTGAGATTTTCAATAGATAATGCGCAATATTGCGTAAAATTCCGCAATTATTTACTCGTTTTTATTTTGAGGAATAAAAATAACTTGGTAACAGGTGGTCATAGGTTCTCAAGTCGTTTACCATTATTTAGTAGTAACCATTGTCTCCTATCACGTGGTAGAAACATTCATGTGATGTAGATATCAAAACTACCTCGGTAAAACAATACCTCTCTCTTTACCAGTACTTCACCGGAAGGACCAATATTGGTCCTTTGTAACCATTCTGCTACAGAGGCCTCAAAGACCTACAGGCAGATATCACCGGCAAAGCCATCGCAAAAGCTAGTAGAATACGTGAGTGGTGTCGAACCAGCTTCTTATAATACGCCTATCCGCATTTAATTATAAGATTTAATGCAGCGCGTATCAACCATCTCGACCGAACAAAAACGGATGAACGCGCCTCAACACACGAGTGGCATGGAGTCGCGATTTAAACGTGTCGAGCATTTTGTTCTTTTATTTTCGGATGAGTGAGGCAGAGATAAATCATAATACGGTATGTCGGCAGAAATGGCGTATCGAATATTTGGTTTATTCATTTATCAGTTACCGTTGAAGTGGTTTAAGTAATATAGCGAAAATTCTTATGATATTGAGCTATATCATAACACTGTATATTATAATAAACATTTTTTTTCGAACCGATAAGAAATAATATTAAAATGAAGTTTTTACATATTTCGACCTAATATCAGTCATAGCATAAAGTACTGCTAGAAATTGCAAATCAATAAAAAAAATACAATGGCGTCTCCATACCTCTCCTATCGATCGACAAAAAGCGTACATTTTATAATGTTTTTCGTGTCTTACACAAAAAGCCTATATAGCTCTAACTGTCGACTAGGTACCTACTGATTGAAATTTGGTAGCTAACAGCTTTTCTAGGAAGCCGAGTTCGTTCACATTCATCCACTTTTAAGTGAACTATTTGCGGATGAAAAGTCAGAATGCGTTTATATATTTTTTATTACTTCTTCTGCGAATATTTCGTGGAAGTTATATATAAGACTGTTTTTGTTCTAGACGAAACTTAGTGCACGATTATCTAGTCTAGTTTTTTCTGTAAGAGCTTATTATATAGCAGTTCATTGATTAGCTAGCTGTTTGTGAAACTATTTATTCAACTTAGAAACAGATGTGTTTTATCAAGATTTGCGCAATTAACATGATTATTAATTGGTTATCGTAACTATTTACCTTCAACTAGTTTCAGTTTTAGTCAGTGGAAGTCAGTGTATCATAAAATAATACGTAATTTTAACAAACTTAAAAAATGTAAGCCTTGTTTTAAATGCGTGCATAACGAGCGTATAAAAGACATTTAACGAAGCCCAAGTTACCTAGAAGTTTATCCCAGCAACAATTTTTGCTCAATATTTCTTAGTTTGATATTATAACGGCTATGTGATGTGTTTTTTTACACCCCATAGGTTGTTAATGTGCATTTACCTAAAGAATTACGATCAGTTGTGTTGACGGTCATAATTACTATTACCATAGTTAATGGGATGTTCGAGATGCACCATTTTTTTCATAGCCATTTGATTAAGTAATAATGTAATAAAGAGCAACTTGTATGATGTTATTCAGTACAACGATGTGTAGGTACCTGCTAATTATTATATCAATTACATTAAGCTGCTATTAACGGTTCACGATCGCAATTCGGTTTCTAATTATGACATTATAATTTTGTTTACTTAGATCAGAGGTAGTACTTAGTAATAATTTACAGAATATTTATATGTAAATTTGGTTTTGTGTTGCATCTGGAAGTTAAAAGCAGCTTGAAGTTTACGCATGTTTATAATTAAACGTGAATCGTTTGACGCATGACAAGATGAAAATTTAACATTATTTAAAAAAAAGCAATTTTGTATCAGAAGGACAATTCTCGTATTTTTAAGGTTTGATAATTTGTTCTTATTTTTGATTTTGTGACATTGATTCTCGCTGAGATGAGATTGCAATTAGATTTCAAATTTTTAATTACGCATTAAGGTGAAATGGTAAACAGATGTTGTACAAGCCGTCATGTTAATCCCTTTTTATCCAAACAATTTATACCAAACAATGTAAAGGTGTTATCTAATATTTCTTTTGCCAATTTGCCACAGCTATGGCATGTCAGGACGGCATTAAGGCCTGCCATAAGTAATTATGCTAATACCATCCTCGCTATACATGCTAATCTCGAGCGATTCGACTCGCGACTAACGCCTCATGTGCCACAAATATCAGCCTGGGTGGCGATTATATGCCTAGACTTTTTAGCGGCATTGGAACAGGATGTGCTTAGCCTGAAGAAGTAGGTTTATTGACGTATTAAACTGACCTGAGCTATTACTTGGTAATCGGGGTTAGTTGTGCCTAAACGAAAAATCCCAGGTCAAAATTCCTTGTATTTTTCAGGATAAATGTAATTTTAGATATTTTATGTAGATTATAAAACCATATTTATCGATATAACCAAACTATAAAATTCTGACACAAAATTATTTCCGATAATAAGTACTTGAAATTTCTTTCGTTAGGTAAATTCTAAACATGGTCCTATTGATCTTTGCGGAGCGTAGGACCAATTTGAAGTAACTAAGGTTTAAAGGTTCTAGAAATCTACAAATTCTAATAGATTGACTTTTACTTGTATGGTGTGAATATAATGAAACGGTGAGCTTTGTATACGCCCATATCCCAATATACCGCTGCGGTAGCCAACGGCTAACGGGCAAAAGGTTATGAAATCAAACCTTTGTATCTGAGAATATGTACACATAGGTAAGTTTTTGACTGCCCAGTCTGGTAGTCCCAAGTGCGACTGCTGAGTGTGGTAGCAGCCTGGAGTTTATAAGTTGGTGGTGTGACAATTCTGTGCCTCGGAAAGCACGTAAAGTTGTTGGTCCTGCTCCTGATGATCAATTTTCAGTCGTGTCAGATTGCCGTTTCATCGGACTATTAGAACAAGAGAATTGGGAGTGTATCGGTATTTGCGCACACACTTGTGCACTATAATACCTTCTGCGTACTAGGCTAGTCTCCTCTGGGATTGACTGTCGTGACCAAAGAACGGTTCGGTTTGGAGAATTATCAGTGGGGTGCATATTCAGTTTAATATTAATCACCTTCTTCTCTTTTTACTTCAAATTTTTACAGTTTTCCAGTTTGTTCGCTACTGCTAGAACAGCAGCTGGTATATACTTAAACTTTCCCATCAAAATAAACCAAACGAATTACTTGTTTAGTTGCATAATCGTTAAAAGCCTTTTAACAATAAAGTAAATAATATAATTACACTTTACGTCTCTTTCGATGTTATCTCGAGATTAATCGTACACGAATCATTGAAACAATATTAATTAACAAAACAAATGAACATTCGTTACCCATGCCTTGTACAATAATTGTGTAACTTGGAATTTGAAATGAAGGTTATGTGTTGTGGATTAGCTTGTCAGTTGATAAGCATCAAGGATCTGCAGCGGTATTCTGTAAAAAAAACATTTCGATGCATCGGTAGGTTGAAAGTTTAGCTACCTCATTTAACCTAAATTCCCTTAAAGAGTTTTTACAGAATAGACAGGCAGGTGATCAAATAGTTTATTTTTGGGATGAATTAAGCTGTTCTAGTTTCTAGCATGTTGGACATTATTGTTTGTTTTTAAAAGCACTATGTCTACGTCTATAAATATTATTCTTATAATACAGGGTGTCCCAGCTAAGGACGTCCAAACGAAAATTTTGGACTCCTCCCTTCCTGGGCTATCCAAACCACCCCCATGTATGTTCTACGATTTTTTGCGGTTTAGGAGCTAAACGACATTTTAATATTTTTTTGGGATATTCTTCTTTACATCAGATTTTGTAGATTTTCTCTTTTTGTGTCGCATTTTTTGGAAATATTTTAATTGATAATTAATCCTGAAAGTATGGTCTTCGATCGATAAAACAACTGTCTGTCTTATTGTCACCCAAAATTACTTAAACTTAGTTCAAAGGCAAAAATGTTGTTTTGTAAATTTCGTTGCAGATTTTCGGCTCTTAAAGAAAAATCACAATAAGGGCCCAAATCACCTTAAAGTTATTTCAAAATCTTCCACGGACCCTCAGCTCTTTAAAACAGTACAAATAACTAGTATTTTACGGGTCATTATTCGGAGCAATTGAAGCTCGAACATGGTAAGGCGAAAAATACAATATTTTAGAACATAAGTGAAACCTAATGAAAATGAATTAAAATGAACTTTTAACAAGTTTTCAATGCAATATGAGCTCTATGTCATGTTTATTATTTGCGCAATGGTGATTTGGAGTGGTTAGTAAAGTTAGGTTAGGGTTAGGTTAGGTTAGGTAGTTAGGTTAGGTAAACCTAACCTAAGTTTAGTATTTTTTTAAATTAGTGATGTTATTTAATAAAGTCAATGACATAGAGCTCAAATTATATTGAAAACTTAATAAAAGTTCGTTTTAATTCATTATCATCGGCTTTCATTTAAAAACGAAAATGTGAAACCTAATTAAAATGAACTTTTATCAAGTTTTCAATGCAATATGAGCTCTATGTCATGTTTATTATTTGCACAATGGTGATTTGGAGTGGTTAGTAAAGTTAGGTTAGGTTAGGTTGTTAGGTTAGGTTAGGTTAAACAAACTTTTATTAAGTTTTCAATATAATTTGAGCTCTATGTCATTGACTTTATTAAATAACATCACTAATTTAAAAAAAATACTAAACTTAGGTTTGGTTTACCTAACCTAACCTAACTACCTAACCTAACCTAACCCTAACCTAACTTTACTAACCACTCCAAATCACTATTGTGCAAATAATAAACATGACATAGAGCTCATATTGCATTGAAAACTTGATAAAAGTTCATTTTAATTCATTTTCATTAGGTTTCACTTATGTTCTAAAATATTGTATTTTTCGCCTTACCATGTTCGAGCTTCAATTGCTCCGAATAATGACCCGTAAAATACTAGTTATTTGTACTGTTTTAAAGAGCTGAGGGTCCGTGGAAGATTTTGAAATGACTTTAAGGTGATTTGGGCCCTTATTGTGATTTTTCTTTAAGAGCCGAAAATCTGCAACGAAATTTACAAAACAACATTTTTGCTTTTGAACTAAGTTTAAGTAATTTCGGGTGACAATAAGACAGACAGTTGTTTTTATTGATCGAAGACCATACTTTCAGGATTAATTATCAATTAAAATATTTCCAAAAAATGCGACACAAAAAGAGAAAATCTACAAAATCTGATGTAAAGAAGAATATCCCAAAAAAATATTAAAATGTCGTTTAGCTCCTAAACCGAAAAAAATCGTAGAACATACATGGGGGTGGTTTGGATAGCCCAGGAAGGGAGGAGTCCAAAATTTTCGTTTGGACGTCCTTAGCTGGGACACCCTGTATTTATTTGTCATAAATACAAGAATACGCGTTATTTCAACATAAATACGTTAAATAACCTGTTGCTATGCCCTGTTCCTATAGGGCAAGGGTTGAATTATTTTAACATACTATTGTGTGTTAGATAACAGAATAATGTCGTCTAAATAAATCACTATAATAATTCAACTTTCACGTTACACTGAAACCGATCGCATTTATCTAAATATCAAAGTAGTTGTGAGTCGTAAGGTCGGGCAGTGGGTGTGCAAGCGCACGACGCCGGTAGTCCGGGTGAAAGGACCAAAGTTCAGTTAGCTCTGTGATTATCATATCAACGCTATGCAATGTAAGGTGGGGAATAAAGCTTTATAGGGATAAAGTGTAAAGTGCCAAGGTACAGCAATGAAGTTAACAATAGATGTTTTTGCCCACGAGTACCTACCTACCTATTATAATTACTATATTACTAAGTAAGGGAATAAATAAAAAAAAAACTACCAAAAAATTCAAATCTTTAACGTAAACAGCAAGATAACATTAAATTCGTATTAAAATGTCAATATCTTGAGACTAGTAGAACTTTGAATCGATTGGGCAGACTAGGGCGAAAGGACCAATTTTTATTTGTACGTAGAAAACTGTTAACCGTTTCTCAAACAAAATAAATAGATATTATACTTTATCTGAATAAATAATCAAATAGTTTTCGAGTATTGTCGGGGGCGGGCTAGCGCACGGTGTCTAGCCGGTAGTCGGGTAAAAGGACAAAGTTCAAATTCAAACTACTGTGATCATCATAATATCAACATCATCTACACTGTTTTATTTGATTTAATTGAAGGAGTTTAATCGTGCTCTCTTGTAGTACTGCCCTGACACAAATTAAAAACAAATAAAAACTAATAACTACTACTAAGAAAATAAAGACAAACAAATTGCGTTGTAAAAATACGCAAACGAGATCTTTAAATTATATTATTTAAAAACACGTTTGATCCTTATCAAAATACAAACTAATTAAAATGCTTTCAAATAAACGAGCATTTTTTTTAATGACTGCCTACTTGCAAATTGTTAAAAAAAAAACTTAGGTACCAACCGAACATCTTTATGCAAGTCAGTGGAATAAAATGTTGGAATCATTTGTAATTTCAAACTTCGAGAGGCTTCGTAAGGTTGGTATTAAATCGTAACTATTTATAATATTAATAGGTTATTTTGTACGTAAACTGTTCGCTATAAATACTAGTTCTGTACTTCGCTACTAGATTTATAGTTGTTTTGAATCGCGCAATCAGAAGCTCTCGAAATTGTTTGCAGTTTCGTTATATTTTATTTTTTTATTTGTACAAAATATTTATAACGCGCTTGATGCATATTTTGTTGACCCCTGGCCCCACACTAGGATTCCCTGTATCGTGGGAAGCAGTCTCTTCCTAGGCAAATACATAATATTAATATTAATTTATTTGCAAATTAATTCGCGATTCGCTCGTATCCGCTGTTAACTTATGTTTAGATGCCTACTTCATTAAGCCAGCCAATCTCAAAACATTAAAACGTAATAAACCAATCCCAGCTCTATTAAAATAAGTGTTACAATTAGAACAGCCAATTACAAGAGCTTGTATTTTAATAATCAGTGTAAAAATCTGCACAGGTTACAAACAACGGGCTGGTTCGTGAGCTACGATACTAGGGATTAACGGCCAAATGAAATTATTTCGCCTCTATCCGCCATCTTCATTTCGCGGTATCACGCTAGGGCTGCGTTTGACCCGAACGGAAAATATTGGAAAGACCTATGCATATGCCAGCAGAAGATAGATTCTGCTACTTAAGCTTTTAAAACAAAATCACCTTAAAAGCACCACAAAACGTTTCTTTTATTTTTATTCCAGTTTTTCGGGAAACTTACAGTCAGGTATAAGTAACAAAATTAAGGTCAATTAAAGTTTTCACAGATCGATATTAGTATTTTACTGAAAACACTAATTTTTTCATTTTAGTAAAAAAAAAAAAACTTTATTTATACCCTGAGAACCGAAAATTAAACAAAACACATAAAATATGAAAAATATGAAATTTAAAGTTATGTGCAATTGATAAAAAAGAAAGGGGAAAGCTCATTGGACAGCAAAAAACTATACCCTTCAGTAAAAAGGCTTCTACAGGCTACCAGTAAACATGCACAAATATCTACAAGATGCATCTCTACATTTTGAAGCCCCTGCTCCCAGGTAACCGCTAAAACTAATCTATTTCTATAAACAATAAAAGCAAAATCTCGTGCGCAAACCCTGCGCGCGCCGCTCAATTTGTTGTCCGATCATATTGAGATCTCTTTATATCGGCACAAGAACGCCTGCGCAGCTAAATTGAACTAACTGTACACCGCCAGTAGATGATTGTAAATATTTGTGTTCGGTTAAAAATAGCCGGAGTTGATAGATTGGACTTAGATAATAAAAGTGTTACCTACTAAATTAGCTAATCTACTAGACATATTTCAGGGGATGAAAATGTTCATGAATATGAACTTCTTCTTTCTTTCTTTCTATTAAAAACGCGTATATTTAAAAAGCGTTACTCTACACTAAGAATTTCTCCTATAACGTCTCCGCGTTTACAAACATATAAAGTCCCATACGCAACAACTATCTGTAGGTCATACAAATATGGAAATCAAACCTGCGACTCGCAGTGCAGTAACCATTATGCCAACCGTGTCGTAAATCTACTTTTAGTATGAAAACTCTGAAATACCTGACTAGAAAACTATGCGAAACCATTCTTTTTTTTTAATGAACTTTAACGGTATAAACTTGTTTTCTTTTTGTGCTTTTCGCATTACTATCATTAATAAAAGCGATTAAAGTATTAAGAATTATCTTTTCCTGCTGACCTACCGGTGTTAAGTGTAACGTTCCACTTTCCTTATCAGCCATAATCAGCAAGTGATAAACACCAAATTCGAAAGCCTTGATATTTATTTAAAAAATTTAAGATATCATTTTGAAAGTATTTAAGCTTACTTGGCCGCGCGTGATATTGAATTAAATATTATCTCCCTGCCATTAAGCATATCAGCACCAACACGAACATTTATAAATAACTATACATGCTTCAAATTAGTACACCTGAGTAAAATGACATAAATATACGGAACACTCTTGAAAACTGGTTGCAATTTCACCTGTCGTGCAAACAAGAAGGATTTTGGTAAAGGAGAAGCTTTCTGTTTAAATAATATTGCTCAAAACCCTGTGTATGTTAATGTAAGAAGTTTATCGACACTGATTGTTCCTAAAAGACCATTCAGTTTAAACTAATTTAAACAACTGTCAATACTATTGATGTTTTATCAATCAAGAAATATTTTCTTATTCTGTCTGGTTTTTCAAACGAAATAAGATGTCAAAGACAGCTACTTAATAGTATCTTTTGTTGTAACAGTCATGAATCGTTTAAACATTTCGTAAAATTGGGAAACAAATAAGTCAGATGAAGTGCATCTCCTTAACTGCACTTGTCTTTCTGTCCTTGGGTACGTAATAATTTGGTCATCAGTAAACGGTTACTGAATGACCTTTCGACGCTTCCCCTGCTTGTATTTAATTTTTAATATCATGTAACGACATAAGTGGAGACATGTATACCTTGACTGAACTTGGCAAAGCTTCGACTAATCGAAATACTACGTATCAAAAGACCAAAAAAAAGGACCAATGAAAATGAAAAGTAGTCGAATCCTGTTATCCTCACGATGTTTTCCGTCACCAAATTCACCAATGCCAGTTATATCCAAGTTAAACTTAAAAGTCCATATGAATTGAAAACGTCTCATTGTACTTGCCCGATAACAAGTATAAACACATGATGGCACCTTTTAATATAGCTAAGCATTGCTCCGAGTACCAAGCAGTGGAATTGTTTAATTAGTTACCAACTAATTTTTAAAGTTATCAACCTGAGAGGAGAGAGCAGCCACTAGGTCATCAATATATCTAATTAGCCTACGTACATGCAAACCAAAAATAATCACCTTGGCACACAAACAATCCTAACAAAATAACCAATCTTACACTCCATTTGAGATAAAAGATATAGCCTGATGGTGTTCCGAACCTCGTTAGTCCAAATGGGGGTTTGTCACGAAGACTTCCACCATATTTATGATGTCAGTCCTCTGTTGTTCCGATCAGGGTAGCAGATTGTTAGGACCATGTTGCTATCTGGCTGCTGATCTGTAGCTGTACCTCCTATTGCTAATTTGTTATTTATTATTGCTGTTTTTTTTTTACGTTTGCTTGATATTTTAAAAAAGGCGTAAAAGTTATGTACGTACGTAAAAGTTATGTAAGTTATGTTACGTATACTAAGTTCTGCCCGCGATTTTGTCCGCTAAAGTTAATATATTATACCACGGGAACCGTGCATTTTTCCGCCACACTATAATCTATCTTTATGCAAAACTTCACCTAGATCCGTTCATTCGTTCTTCTTTGCCAAACTTTACCTAGATCCCTTCACTTGCTTTGGCGTGATTGAGTAACATCCATCCTTCCAAACTTTCGCATTTATTCCTAACTAGAATAAATGCGAAACTAGAATCATTTTTTTTGTTGACTTTTCGTATGTTTTAATAGTTATTCTGCTACGCTATTTTTATATAACTGGTTTTGATACTGATATAATTTTTGACTTAGTAATAGACACTTTCAATTTAAAACACGAAGCATACAAACAAACATTAGCTTAACTCTACTTACTTTAACTTAAACAGCCAACTCTTACGACTGCCCATAAAATCAATTTTCCTAAAGCTCTTCAAACGTTTAACTTCCAAAGTACAGTCATAACTCGTGATCTACTTACCGTAATATTTTTAAAGTTAAATGGATGTTAAAGAGCGGACTGAAGGCTAATAGCAAACAGTACCGGTAACTCACAGTTACTGAGTAAACGAATGGTAAACGCCTTACCTAATGGTTGAGCTAGGTACAAATCGATTTACGATGTCGATTCGAGTAACGCTGGCATCGATTGATAGAATTATTTTGAGTACTGAATATTTGCGTGGTTGGCATTTTCTTTTAATGAAAGAAATATAAAAACAGAGGCCAATTCTATTCTTCAAACTTTTGGGAGTGATCGCAATAAATCTCATTTCCAACTGTCAAAAATACTTCTAATTTACCTATTTTTTTCTTTTCATTGATTGTCGCTGAGATGAGGTTGCGACTAAATTCGCACATTTTCAGTAGTTATTGTTATACACACCATATTTTTACAATCTTTCAATTTATGTAAATTACACATAACTAAATAACATAAACACGCAAACACAGTTAAATAGTATCACATACTTTGGAGTTAACAGCCAGCACGTTCAACTATTTAAAAAGACAAATAAAATAAAAACTTATTACAGCTTTTAAAGAATACCGTGCCTAAACACATCTTGACAGGCGGCAAAATATGGAACTAAAGTTTAAAGTACTGAATTTGACATAACACTGACTTTTTTCATGACAAGCAGCGCCACACTGAGTTTCCAATTTAAACTGGACTGACTTTACGCTGTACTTAAATTCCATTTATTTTAATTATGGTAAAAACAGGATACGGACATAAAACCAACTGTTTCTATCCGCTACAAAGCTTGGGAATGCGAATCCGTCGTTGTATAGAGCCATAATAAGGCATTTAATAGTATCAAAAACATTTTTATGGCATCTTTACTGGCAGATGCTGGCATGTTTTGCGAAGTTTTGTAAATTGTTGTTACCTACAATTTAAACTGTATCGCCGGACCTTGTACTATAGGTATAGATAGAACATACTATTTTCAAGCGTCCAACGTAAGGTGGAACTATCTATTTGGTTTACAGACAATAATAATTTTATCTTTCTGCCACTTGTCATTCATTGTTATTTTGTGTTCAGTTTTTAAGATTTAGTGCCAAATATTTTCGAAACCTATTTAGGGTAATATAAAAGAATTGACGCACTCAAAGCATTGTTTATACAAGTAGTTGCAAGATGCCTGCCTGTATGCCAAATGGCTTGTTCGACTGTACTTGCTGCATGTTAATGTTTTGCTGTGTTCTTCTATGTCATTCTCTCCCTTTCTCTTCTTTCTCACTTTTATTAGCATGGCATATTTTTATTAAAAATTAAGTTTATAACGTCTTTGGTTGCAACGTTTCAAGTGAGACTGCTGAGCATCGCTTGTTTGGTTTGATCGTTGACTAGAGCAAACCGTTATTAGATTCTTCTATTTTAAAATTTATCTAAAGCAGTTTAGAGGTTCAGCTCTGTAAAGCTATGGTCTTAAAATTTTATAAAAAATACCAAAATATTAAAAAATGGCCTCCATTTCAATTAAGATAAAGTTGATAATACTGTAAAAAAACAATGTGCATTTCTTTTTTATTATATGTATAAATTTTACCACATAAGTAGCTTCATAATATCCAATATCTCAATAGTAAATTGGTCTAAAGGTTGGACATATCTGGCCATTGTAATCCCCTGACATTTGTGATAGCGCAACATCTGACATTTAAAGTTTATTCCAAATTAACGTTTAACTCGGTATTCTCAGATAACTCGGCTGTTATTATAGAAATGCTTTTCAGGAATCTTGACCATTACACCATTAATATTATTCATTTGGTTCTAGATTTGTGTGAGGATAAATAAGTTAAATGACTTGCCATCTTGGTATTGTGGTTTTGTTGCGTGGTTACAGAGATGCGTAACATTTTGTACGAGTTTACCATTTCTTTCATAAATATTTCGAATTTTGTAAAAGATAAAATATATTTTTTTATTTGTAAAAACATGAGTATGCTTACACAAGAGAAATTTCCAGTGTATGGCAACATAGTAATAATATTAAAATTTTAAATAGGTATGTGTTATCATTGCTGGTTTGTGTGATGAGCATAATTGTTGGTTCTGTGTCTGGGTGTAATTTATCTATAATATGTATGAATTTATAAATTATATAAGTATGTATATTAGTTGTCTGGTTACCATAACACAAGCTCTGCTTAGCTTGGGATGAGATGGCCGTGTGTGAGTTGTCCCAAAAAAAAAAGAAAAGAAAAGAAAAAGAAAGATATTCTGATACATTCCTCCTGTATTTTTATAGTCCCTACAGTCAACACCAAACCAAACAACAACAAAGCAAATTGCAACTCTGAAAATGCAACTCTTAAATCAATCCGATGAACTAAACATTTTGAGATACGTCGGAAACTAAAGTACTATCTGTACAGTAATTAATTTTGTTTATCAGACAACGAGAAATACCTGCCGCTGGATATAATTTAGTGCACGCTGACCATTAGCAGAGTAAGCACGTTGCTACTTTTTGTTGCACAACATTGTTTTGCGGTACTGCAAATTGAGTAAGCGCAAATTTCAACGCATATACGGGGGGTTAAGCCCAGTGAGGTCGTGATGGCCCAGTGGTTAACGCACCAACCTCTCATGCACGTTGTTGTGGATACCAATGTGACTTTTTCTGTAGTTTCTAAGTTTATCTTAGACATTGGTAAAGAAAACATCGTGAGGAAATCTGGACTATAATAATTAATAACATTAGTACACACATTTCACCAGTTATGTTGTGTTAAAATTAATATAGGTCTGACATCGCCAATCCACCTTGAGCAAGCGCGGTGATCAATGTTTGTGCCTTCTCTGTATGAGAAGAGGCCTTTGTGTTGCAGTGGGACAAAAAAAGGCTGGTATTATTTATTCGTACGGGTTGTAAAAAGAGAACTTTTATTTTTGATGTAAAAATCTCTGTATAAAGTAGCGCTTAATGTAATAAACGCAAAACATCATAAAGTGCAGGGGCCGTGAGGGTGTTTAACATTTAGTTAGAAAATTTGAAATTTTCTAAAATACCTATGTTTATATTCTGTAACAGACATGGCCTCGAACGAAACAATTATCGCAATGACAGGAAGAACATATACTGTGTCTTTTTATATACGTTTTAAATTACTACGGCTGGCCACCTATCAACTTTGCTGACTGACTTAAAAAATTAGATAGCATCAGTAATAACCCTGGGTACCTAATTCTGGCATAGCTTAAAGATAGATTGATACTGACACATACAAGAGAAAAATCTGCTTACACTGCCGACTTGGCTGGCTTGGTTTAGGTAATTGGCCCTAAACAAATCCAGCAAAATACCACTTTTTTGTGTTGGAAAAAAATTGCTCAACGGTATTTAATAATTCCGAACAGTCCATATAACCAGCGCTTCGTCGGTCAGTATTATTGTGCTATATTTCCGATTAGCTTAATTTCATAATAATCCCCAACAAATGAATAAGGAAATCCATACCCATCATTTATAATACTGCATGCTGTTTCCCTCATCCGGCTGTGCTTCCCGTCACACCAATCTTTTATGACCGACAATAACACCGATTACCGTTTAATTATGCGGCCTACACATCGAGGCAGCTTCTTACCTCACAACATTTCTCTCTAACGCCATAAATTCAACTTAAACGCTTTGTTATCACAAAATTTAACATCTAAACTACTCGTTTCCCCTGATAAGTTGTTGTAAATAACTTCAAAAATCAGATAAAATACATTAAAGCGGGCCGTATCGTGAATCGCTTAATTAAACAGCACTAAATCTGTCATTGGAGCCTTCTGTGGGGCTTTAAAGCGCTTTCCCCTTAAACTGTGCGTTTAAACCCTTATCTGAGTCCCATTATATCACTAATAGAGGCTGGTTTATGTGGATGCAAAGAGGTAGGAAGCGTGCAGCGGTCAAGATTGATTGGTGTGTTGACAGCGATTGTGTTTGAGATATTGTCGTTCGTGGGGCGTTGGAACTTTTTTTAAAGTTTCCAACTTTTATGTCTCGCATCGTCCAATATTGCTTTCAGTAAGACTTATTTTCATCTTCTATTTGCATAACATTTAAATTGTATCTTTTGTATTCTATTTGTCTTTATCTATATTTTATAAAGTAGTGAACCGCCCTGGCTTCGCACGGGTGCAAGTTTCCGACAGTTCCAGTGGGCTTTCAAAAAAAATGTTACATACAAACCTTGTCTGGGAAATTTCACACACAACAAAAAAGAATTAACCAAATCGCTCCAGCCGTTCTCGAGTTTTGAGCTTAGCAACACATTTAGCTTTTCATTTTAATTTATATTTGTAAAGTAAAAAAAAAATCTATGATAAAATATGAATATATTTTTTAAATATTTTAAATTGTCTGGTTTTTCTTTGCTATTTTAATTCATTTGTAAGTAGCCTATCCACTTCTTCCTCCTACCTCCATGGCGTCGGATGTGGACGAAGAGCTTCCAGTGCCTGCGGACAGTACTTAGCGTTCATCGATATTATCTAATTTAGTTATTTTCATAATCTATGGACCCGATCGGTCAGATATTTGATAGCCGATTGTAGGTCTCATTGCGCTTAAATAGCTATAATTTGTGGTATTTTCTTGCGAATGTTTGGAGATAAGAATAAGAATAATTTATTGGTTTATAAGTGCAAAAAAAATATAACTTAATAATTAAGAAGAGCAGCCGTGAACCTGCTGACAGGGGATCAAAACAGCTACTCGTAGGCCCAGTTACAGGCACGTGTGACAAGGATGGCTTCGTAAGGGTGGAGAGGAAGAAGATGAAGAAGCCTCCAAGTCGGAACCAGTGCGGAACCGCGCTGGCAGGACCCAGTATGCTGCGTCCGGCAGTTCCTACGACGCTGCTCTATGTGTCCCGGCTACTTTACACCACGAAGGCTGAGGAGATCGTGGAGTACGTTCGAGCCAGGACCAATTGGACCGTCAGGGTGGAGAAGTTGGAGTCGCGCCACAACACGAATTTCAAGTCGTTCGTGGTGCGAGTTCCGACTCATTGCATTGAGACCTTCCTCAAGGAAGAGTTTTGGCCGAAGGGTGTCATGTATCGGCGATTCCGCGGAAGGCTACGAGACACCACGCAGCGCAACACGACGCCGTCACTTCGTGTGCAGTAGTTTTTTAAATATAAGTTTATTATATAAAATAATATGTATTAGTTTATAGTTAAGTTGTGCTTATTTATGTATTTGTGTTTTATGGGCCTTAGTTGCCTGAAATAAAGGTTTATTATTATTATTAATATACGAGTATGTAGCATGCTACTTTAGTAATGTAACTATATATTTATAAATGTGTGTAAACTGCACGGTGGTCCCCAAACTAGGCAGCGCCTGTATCTTGGAGGCCAGAGTAGATATACATGTCGATTATATTAGTGATAAACTAAAGATTAGAAATATTGGAATTGTCTCATAATTTTTCATTATGTTACTGACTATCACTGTAGTTCTGTTATTAACAAATCTTCTAAGCAGACATCTTCTATCTATAAACTACCTACCGGCCAAATTTCATCTTCACAGGTCAAGCAGTTTTTGAGATTTTGTGTTTAGTCAGTAAGCGAATGAGTGATCTTTCGCTTTTATATCTATGACGTCACGTATCTCATAACTTTCTACCGGACACAAACCTTGACACTTAGAACACCTTGTTATTTTTGTCTCTTTCTTGCAAATCGACACCCAATGCGTCTGAAAGAGGCAGAACATAAATTTGCCAGTAATTGAAGTAGGTTTTTAGACACATTATTGGATCTTGTATAACTTTATTGATCATATAAATGGAACATACCTCTATAATAAGGACAAAATTACATCATTACAATATAATTACTTGTAATTTTAATGAGTAATGAGCTATGAAATAACTTTATTGGTTAACCTAATGGTCCTTTAGTTTTACAAGAAGAAATCTTAATATAAACTTTAATTCCATTACATAGAGTCCATTTATTCATGTAAGATGTGCATTATAAAATTATAATACTTTTTATTGCAATCATTATGTCCTAAACAAATGTGTTAGTTGTTTTCTATTTGTTTATTTAATGGCATTCAATAATGGACAGTATTAATTAATTATGAAACTAAAAAACTAATAAAAATGTACACACCAGTGCGCTTTTACGTTCATCTTGCCTTTTCTGACGCATGCACGTTGCGTAGCGTTGTATTCAAAATCATTACACTTACTTTGAAAAAACTGAAACGAAACTAAAGTAAGAACAAAATAAAATTAAAAATGTTAAAACCTCCGATGGCGGCCATTTTGAACCGATTTTCATCAAACATAGCTAAGAACACTCCCGACTAATTCACCTTTCGAACTAAAAAAAAAACAAAATCAGAATCTGTCTGTGACACACACACACACCCCGACACGTCAAACATACATAACACCTCGTCGTTTTTGCGTCGGGGGTTAAAAATGGGTGAATTTTTGACATGGTTTGGCTAGAAGTCTAAACACATTATTTGTAGGTATATAACATTAAAAAATGTAAAATATAGACAAACAAATAACAATAACAAGTTGCTATAAAGCAATAAAAAATAATTGGACATTGAATAGAAATTCCATTTGAATTCCAACAATGACCTTTAGTTTAGACGCATGGCACCAATTTAGAACAGATATGGTCAATAGATAGACTCACACATTGCTATACAAACGACAATTAGTAGAAAATAATTACAATCTAATAATTGTTGCGTTAATTGTCTGTAGATTACTAAGATTAGATCTTTTTTTTAAATTATATTTTAGCGATAGTCACTTATCTTGTATTTAATAGAAATAAGTATATTTTTATAATTTTGTTATTACTTTTCTTTATTATTTTTTTAGGCAAATAGAAATTATATTTTATTACTTAATTATTGTTTTGTAACACTTATAAATACATACCTAGTTATGTTTAGCCCACCATCTCTATTCCTTTACGGCATACAGACAAGTTAACACGACTTTGAACGGGTTTGACGCAGATTGTGCACTTCGCAAATTGTGCACTTGACGCAGAATGTGCACTTCGCAAAATGTGCATTTCGCAAAATGTGCAATTCTCAAAATAGCAATTCTCAAAATGAGCACTTCTCAAATTGAGCACTTCTCAAAACGTGCACTCTTCAAAATGAGTGTGAATTTTATCACAATGGGTCAAAATAAAAACCGTTTGCTTACTATATGATTTTTATTATTTTGGACGATTTTTAGCACGATAAAAATATATTATTTGTAAAAAATTATTACGTTCAGGAAATATTTGATACATTTTTTAATAAACTTATCATATTATTAATAATTTATAATTATTATTTTAAACTAATCGTATTGGCTTACAAAGAATACAGTTCTCTATACAAAAATATAGCGCAATTTTTGATGTTTTTGTAACTGCTTTTTTATAATCCTACATTTGGTAAGTAGGATAGTACTTGCTGGTGGACAATCAGTTGTTTAAATCTTTATTTATGCTATTTTTGATATTAATATAGAGTAGGAGATTTATCATAGTTATAATTTCGTTCGCTCGGTTACGTTTCGTATTTACGTATTTTTTTAAACATGTTAGGAATTTACGTTATTTTTATGCCATTTTAGTTTTCTACTTTTTAAGAAAATAGAGAATTGAATTGTGTATTGATATATTTATTATAAATAATAAAATATGACTACAGCATATATGAATATAGCATTTAATATACTTTCTAATTTTCCTATATGTTCCTATTTCCTAGTAAATTAAGTACAAAATTTACGAAATATTATGTACCTATATTTTTGTTTATAGAACTGTATTCTTTGTAGGCGTCTATACTATTAGCTAAAGTATTATAATTATTTTATAAGTAATTATTAAAAAAATATATAAATAGATGCAGTGCGCATCATGTTACAATTAATGGCTGGAGTATTTATATTATGTGTATAGCTGACGTATACTGAAAATACATTATCAAACATTTCCTGAACGTGATTACTTTTTACAAATAAACTACTGTTATCGTGCTAAAAATCTTCCAAAATAATAAAAAAAATATACCTGTAACGCAGATTGTGCACTTCGCACAACGTAATAATTTTTTACAAATAAAATATTTTTATCGTGCTAAAAATCGTCCAAAATAATAAAAATCATATAATAAGCAAACGGTTTTTATTTTGACCTATTGTGATAAAATTCACACTCATTTTGAGGAGTGCACGTTTTGAGAAGTGCTCAATTTGAGAAGTGCTCTTTTTGAGAATTGCTATTTTGAGAATTGCACATTTTGCGAAATGCACATTTTGCGAAGTGCACATTCTGCGTCAAGTGCACAATTTGCGAAGTGCACAATCTGCGTCAAACCCCTTTGAACCACTTTTGAATTAAAACATGATAATTTTAACATCTTTTTTATCTTTAGATGGACTTATTCTGTTGTTCTCTGGGTGAATTCACAAGGAATGCTTTATTTGTTATTAGTTATAAGTTACAGTGAAGTTAGAATAAGTAAAGGCGCATTTACCGCATTGGGATGTCCTGTAATGGTATTTGTAAGAAGATAAATAAATAAATAAAATAAATAAATAAACTAATAATATATGTTTATCTACAATATGGACATGGGTATAACACAAAAACTGCATTTTATCAGCGTGTGGCTATATTTTCATTTTCTTAAAACTCCACATTGGCCAAACGAATTTTTCCTAACATTTTATGCGGAGTTATAAATAGCATTAGTCAGTTTAAATATTTGATACTTATGTAAGTAAAGAGTCTCGATTTTCGATTTTTCGAGTAACGATACCTAAATTATATCCAATGAATTCTGAGCACCGAGAGCCGCGACGATGCGACAGATATCTGTATAATTAGTACGAGCTCGTGCTGAAATCTCAACACAATATTCCAACAACTCAATCACAAATTGGCAACAACAATTTATGCTATCAATAAAATAACAATCTATTATTATAAATTATGTATCACGACACACTTCCGAATGCTTGGACAATGAGTAATTGTGTCAAATATCTCCGTTTAGATTGAACTGATTTGATTTACAAGCCAATTGGTGGTGACTCAGTCTTTGTAAGCGACTTGATAAATCTGGAGCTAGATTTTAGGTTTAATCTCTTAAGCTAGCTATTTGTCGTAGATTGAAAAATCAGTCGTCAAATAACTGTTTACGGGCAAATAAATATGGCGATTTGACAGCTTTTTTATAAAAATGACATTTTCATATCTATCATATTTATTCTATCAAAATTATATCTATGATTATTAAAAAAATATCCTAAAAATAAATAGCCATAAACTAATATTATTAAAAAAAAATGAGGTGTGAAGTTTCTTTTCTGTGAAATCCTTTATTTCAATATTAGACAATTAAAAGGCACTTTTGAACATAAAGTATCAGTAAAAAAAATTAATCTAGTTGCCCTATTCAAAAAGTAGTTTCATATCGAAAAGAATGGGCAAGAAACTCTAACTTACTTTATTTATTTATAAATCGAAATTATAAGGTAAAACAAAATCTTTATAAGATTACTTTTTTTCCGTCATTCACAAATGGGATTTTTTCAAGATCTTGGCATGCAATTTTTGACAAACATCCCACGTAAAAGACATTTTCTTCTATCTTAAAACGTAATAAAAATATAGTTATTTGAAAGAGTTATTCTAATTAAAACTTAATCTGTCAAAATTAGTATGAAAGCTCTTCATTCGTTTCTGCAATACCTGTTCGTAATCTTGAAGCAATATTCTCCATTCCATCAGCATAAAACAGTATCCCTGAACTACGCGAATTACACTTAATGAAGTTCTCAATCTTCAACCATTAACACAAACATACCATTCAAATACCTCATCCTAAAATCAAAAGGTACAGTCAGCAAAACAGATAGGTATGCAGGGTCGTCAGATATAGTTGAAGTTTTCTTAGAAACCGATGGATGTCTTCGATTGAAACTTAGCTTAATTAATGAACTGTTTATTATCTACTTCTTTAATTAAATTACATTTCAAAACATCGGTTTCTAAGAAAACTTCAACTATATGTGACGACCCTAGATACCTATCTGTTTTGTTGACTGTACAATATACTAAAAGCAATCATTAAATGTTGTAGCGTATAAAATCAAAATAATTACCTTATCGCTGTTACTCGGTATCTTAGCTCTAGCATTTAATTACTTAGGCTAATTAAGTTTAGGGCAAGCTTTTGAACGAGTCACGAGTCAATGCTAAACTATTTTACATTAGAAACATTTTAATTTTCAAGTTTAAATATGATTAAATTTTTGTCTTTGGTTTTTTAGGTTGGTATAGTGCGTTTCACCGAATAGTTCCTATGGCGTTATGTTGGCAGCAATATTTTTCAGTGTTATTGTTCAAATTAAAGTGCGTTTCACCGAATAGTTCCTATGGCGTTATGTTGCCTACTGTCTGTCAAAGTCATTGACGAGAAGACGCTCCCGCAGATTTTGTTTAATTTGAACAATAAAACTGAAAAATATTGCTGCCAACATAACGCCATAGGAACTATTCGGTGAAACGCACTCTAGTGAGTTGTCTCCGAAAAAAAAAGGTTCGTAGCCAAACTCGATGGGTAAAAAGGTTTGTTATCGCGAAAACAGTGACTCTTTTTTTCTTTTTTATCTGTTTTGTTGATTTTTCGAATTCATACCTATGTAGTAGTTTGTAAGTAAATAATTTATAAATAGATAAGTTCTTATGTTTTACTAGCTACTGCCCTCAATTTCGTTTTCGTAGATTTCAGAATTAAGCCAAAGTCCTAAATTATCCTTCGGGACCATAAAAATGGGATAAAAAAAAAGTCCTTACTATAATTTATCTCTGTGACTTTCATCCTGATCCTTTTAGCCGTTCTGGCGCGATTGATTAACAAAAAAAATCCATCCAAACTTTCATATTTATTAGTAGTAGATTAAACTACTGCAGTTCCTGTAATACAGTTAAGAGGAATCAGCAAACATGGTCTTACCGAGTCCTTATATTATGATTAAAATTCTACATTCTGCAATTCATTTGAGATATACGACTTATCCTGCATGTGTTACCCTTTGCTTGTAACGGGACGGGTTTATTTTTTAACCATCTAATTACTAAGCGAAAACATTTAATTTCCCGCGCATCAATCACGCTTGATTCCTGCGGCATCCGCACTTCTTCAAGCTAATTACTTCGGGAGCCGGTCACGATTCGCTATTTACATACTTACTCGTTATAAGGTTGGTAAACCTTGGATGAATAGCTTGTGGCCTTTGCCTTGGGCTGGCAGTAAAGAAAGAGGAAAATGAAGATTAGAGTTTTTGAATTTGGAATGGTTGCGTTTAAATCGTTTGAAATCATTGAGTTATAATGTACTACGTACTAGAGAAGCTATCTCAAAGAAAAGATAGGGCGCACTTGATGACGGCGGGGTATGCGCGGGACAAGCGGGGGGTGTTATGTTCTCATAGATAACAATCAATGCATGCAGATGCGACATAATTTTATTATTCTGCCTACTCGTGTACTTACTCAAAGAATAAATAAAAAAGTATTTATGCTCTAATAATATTTTAATTTCCTTTAAAGTAATATAAGTTTAGTTAGTTTCTGCCGTTTTGTGAATAATCTGAAGGTAACCACGTTTCTTCGCTGCGATTATTCTGAACATCCATGATTCTCTTGTTTCATGACACCGCCGAGGAAACTTTTAAATCCAAATAATAATAAAAAAATATTAATGTTATTGCATTAACATTATTATCGTGATTTAAAATTAATATTAACTTTTACGTCGATAGTGTCAAGTCTGCGCATACAAATGTTTTACTCTTTGACATTCACGGTAAACATGGCCGCCGCGCCGCCGCGGTGACGCGTTGCAATTGAAAAATTATAATTAAAAATTAAGCGTGTTTTAAACATAATTAATGAACTTACTGGTGAAAAGTCACTCCTTGACTTTTATTTATGTTTCTGGAGTTATTTGTACAGTATCTCCATACGCACGAAGGCATAATATACAAAACAAAACTTCACTCAAATGTGTCACGTTGCAGCAAACGCTCGGCATAGACTAAGTGAGTTGGAGTGGACGCGCTCTAACTCGTGTTACAAACAATCGAGTTGAGGTGTCTTCTCTAGTACGTAGTACATTATAACTCAATGTTTGAAATTAATTATTTCTAACTATTGCTACATATGCAGTTTGCTGAATTGTTTTTTGCAAAATAATGTAAGGCTGGCACGTTCTTAAATTTTAATCTATACTACATTAAGTATTATAAAGAAGTAAAGTTTGTGAGTTTAAAGGGGGTAATCTCTGAATCTACTGAACCGATTTTGAAAATTCTTTCGCAAATTGTAAGCTTCATTATCACTGAGTGCTATATTTTTTTTAAAATAAAGGATCGGGAATGTGCTAGTAATTAATTATTAAAATACACATTTTTAGAGCGACATTTTCTGCGAAGTGTTGTTGAATACATTGGCCACATAAAACAGTCAAAAATATCATAATTTATCAATAGGTACTAATATAGTAAAAACTGAAGATATTTATTATTGCTCACTATCACTAACCTTATGCAGAATAAAAACATTTCAATAAAATCATTCCTCGTAACTGAACTACTGTAAGGAGGCTGGAAAATCAATCTATTAACAATATCTTTATTAATCAACTCACAGACACTTCACACGAGTGAAGAATCACGACTCTTTGTGTATTTACATAGCTGTACGCGTTTTATGTTTCTCTATGAAGTAGGCAGTCTGCCTTGTGGCCTTTGCCTCCCGCTGCTGCGTTTTGCTATGTCTATGATTTTGGAGAAAGGTGGATAAATATGAAAACAATAAAAAGAAAAATGCCCTTGCTTATTTTATGCTGTTTCCGTCTCAGAAAATTACGGTCTACTTGTCGTTCACATCAGCAGTGGGCATACTTTCATGCACCATAAATACATAACATCACGCCTGTAATCCCTGAAGGTTTAGGCAGAGGTGTACCCATTACAACAGTAACCCAGTACACCAACATTTCGTCAGTTATAGTTAAGTCCTAAATAATAGAGGGCGAGCCTATTGCCATCAACCGGGTACAATTCCGGACTCCGAGGCTGCTACTGAGAAATTCCGAATAGAAAAACGTTCGTCATATAAAGTCGATTACTAATCGGTGATGTGATATTATGTAATACAGGTTATACTTCCAAAACTTACTTTCTAACGAAGGTAAATAGTTAAATATAGTTTTAAACATACATAATATATATAATATTTTCTTTTGAGCCTATTCGGTCTTACTCCTGGGCAAAGCAGTAGGTAAACATTAATATTAAGACCACTTATTGTGGAGAGAGAATAATTTAATGATATATGATTAGGTTTACTATATCGTGTAGTTGGGTGGGCCATTTTCCACTCCTTGTAGACACTTTGAAACGCCCATTTGACGTAGGCGTAAATTAAATTAATTATCCCACAATAATAACCATGTCCTCAGTTCCTCACAAATAATAGTCGCCTTCTTGTCATCGCGTGCCGTCCGAAGCGCCGGCGCATTGAATAAAATTAATCCCGCGTTGAACTGCGCAAACGCATACAAATTCCGCAACGTTGTTGTAATTTCAATTTATCCGTCAACAAAGAGTTGTTGCAAGGATTATGTTTCAGAACTTCTGTTTTGTGAATGTATTGCTTATTTTGAAATAAAATATAAGCCGTGGTTTATGAGCTTTATGCCTGGTCTTCAAACTTCGTTCTACTATAGTCAGAAGAATAACACAATCCTGTACGATGATTAAAATAATAAATAAGTTTCAATAAAATTACACGTGTTTAGAATTGTTTATACAGCTGGCCGCGCACAATGCTTGCTGCTTGAATCTTATTACTCGCCGCACACACACCCCCACCCGTATAGTAGGTAATAAGAGACAGAGAGAAAGAGAGGGAAGACAACAGGGAAGACAACATTCTGATAATGTATGAAAAATAGTAGTGCTTAAATACCTACCAACCTTCTTGCGAAAATTGGAAGAGAAACGGCAATAATTCAAAATGCCTATGACAAACAGTCTGCCATCGCAAATGTATGAGTTAAGTAAGGCGAAAGGATCACTAATGCGCGTAGGCGATGAGCTTGCAACTTGTCACTTTCTGAAGTGCCGTAGTGTAGGTAAGTATCTACTTTCTAACGTTTACTGGTCTAGAGGAAATAATTATTACCTATTCTAAAAAGCAAAAATATAAAATATAGGTATTTCTAGAAATTCGTATGTATCTACAGAAATTAAGTTGTTATAATTTTGTTAAATTAGTTCCTACTACACACATCAAAAGTGTCTAGGGATCAATATATTATTATTACCAAATACATCTTGATCCCTAGACACTTTTATATATATATATATTAGGAGTGACCCACCCTGAAATGCAACAATCGATATTACTTTTTTATGTTTGTCGTGCGTTTTGTTCGTGAATAAATTATTCTGTCTAAGAAAAGAAAAAGAAAGAAAAACTATTTATTCACACGAAAATGACGCACATAACATAAAAGAAAAATTGAACACAAAAGCAAAATAAAACAAGCTGGTATTAAATCTAAAAAATAAAACAAGTACCTACCTACCTAAATACAAATAATAAATATGCGCTACTACCCCGCGAAACGGCTGACGTCTTTTTCAGTCAGACCAAAGTCCAAAATATCCACAAACCATAAAGTAAAGTTTTTAAAATGATTAAGCAATAAAACTGTCTGAGCTCGTAACTGAAAAACATACGGTGACCATAATTTTGGATGAATTGATAAAATTAAAATAGGCGACACCGCGCACCGCCGCGGTAGGCGTTGAAGCGGATCTCATGTCGCATTGGCCTCTATGAAATCCGTCGTTGCCTTTCACACGTACACCGCCAATGCGACACATGAGATCCGCTTCACCGCCTACCGCGGCGGTGCGCGGTGCCGTGTGTTAATCGCCTTAATGTCAAAATGCGTTTTGCTAGGATTTTAACTCTTCAACTGTCAACTGTACCTATGCGGTACAAAAGTGAACGCTCCAAATGTCAACCGTACCCCGCATAGGTTCAAAACTTGATTCAACGCGAACGGCCGCCATTGGACGATGATATTTTACGTTTATTACTTGTCAAAGTCAAAGTCAAAGTCAAGACTTTTAATTCTATTCAGTGGCTTGACAGTTAACGGGTTAATTAGGAACAATGATACACTCTATTTCCATAAACAAGATAAACAGTCTAGTTCGCTCTTTTCTCTATAAAGTTTCTCGACTTCAAGTTACACAAATTATACTAACATCAATATTGACATTTAAAAAGTATAAAATTAACATTCCAACAAATACCAGAATATGAAAGTATCACTTATTTTCCAACTATTAAACTGAAAGACTATTTCGAAGTAAAATTATATGATTTTATAGCGAGAAGACAATTATGTTGGTTACCCGATCATTTACTTGAGTTGTGAAATGAAGTCATTTTGTGTGAAAACACTTATTACAATAATTTCGTAGTAACTACAGGTATTTAAACGATTTGATTGCAATATTTGAAATGTACCATATACCAGAATATGTTAGATTTTATTGGCAATCTTCCAGGAGTGATTTCACATTATTACCAATTATGTTTGTTTGTAATAGTCTAACTTATTCACGCGAAAATGATGCACGTAACATAATGTCTTTTCTAATCGATACATAAATAGATAATCCACATTGGAGTTAACTTGGAATTCTGCGTTTATCTAAATAGAGTTATGCATTGTAATCAGGCTTATACGTAAGCCCACAGAAATCTGTCCATAAGCTAGGCTTTATTGTTTACATAGGCTATACCCGCGACGTCGTCCGCTTGGAAGTTATGTACTAAGCCTATGACATTCGGCAATAGTGTATAATTTTCATAATCGGATCAGTTTTTCCAGAGATTACTTGTTGAAGTGAAAACTTCTTTAGCAGCGTTGAGCACTTTTTCTGTAATGGGTATAAAATCTTAAACTCGCGTCAGGACACGTGCGCGTCAGGACACGTGACCTGATCGAGCGTAAGACGGATGGAGAGTAGACAGCTATCCCCTCTCTACGGCCGGCGCGGCGAAAATGTATGCCTGGGCCTACTGTTTCGTTTAGACAGCGCAGGGCGCTTGCGCGAATGTTCGTGTATGTTAAACGTAAACGTTAATAATCAAGTTTTCACTTCTGCCGGCACTCCCGGAGTGCAACCCGTTTTTTTTTTTCAGAGACGCACGAGCATTGATCATCACGCTTACTCAAGGCGGATTGGCCATTTTAGACATACCTACTAATAATAATTCCAGGTTTTCTGATGTTACTGCCTAAGATAGTCTTAGAAAGTAAGTAAAAGTTACATTGGTACAAGCCTGTGCCCGATTTCGAACCCCGTGCATTAGTGGCGAGCGCCCAACCACTGGGCTATTTCTTTATTTATTTATTTAATGACACACATGATGTTTACATGATTTTTAAATCTGACAAATGAGCTATCAAAATGGCTTCCACCTTTAAAAATTATGCGCCTAATAATATACATACATACATACATAATATCACGCCTGTAATCCCCGAAGGGCTAGGCAGAGGTGTACCCTATTAGTACACCCACATTTCGCCAGTTATGTTTAAGTTCCATGTAGGTAATAGGGGGTGAGCCTATTGCCATAGTAATAAAATAATATACTTAACAAAAAAAGATCGAAAAACAAAAGCTCTCCACTTACCGGTTTCCAATAACCAACAACCAATATTGGCTCCAACCTCTTATACACCAACAAGCCAGCTTAGTTAATCTGTAGCCGTAATTACCCTGCCAATATAGAAATATACAGCTTTCATTAAGAAGCTCAATACTAGCTAGTAGCTAACTCGTTCGTATTATCTGGTTTGGACCATCGATGATGTAAAGAAGATGAAATCTCTAATAGTTGCTCATTACCCTGCCATGGTGGAATGAAGGCCAATTATTAGTTAACTTCAAATAGTCGTATGTCATCTTAGTGTAGGGGTACCATTTATTCCGAGTTGTGTCGGACGGTACCTACTGTAAAGTTTCGAGTTATTTGGACAAAATAGTTACGTACTTGCAATTGGGTACTTTACCGGTTTAAATCTTTAAAGCTAAATATTTTTACGAAAACTATACACAATGGTATCGTACCACAAAGACTTTTATCATGAATTCAGTACATGATTCTTCATGAAACACTTCGCTTTAACATTTTAAAAAGTCAAAGTAAAATCATTTACTTCAATAAGACCATTCAAAGGCACTTTTGAACATCATTTAATCTAGTTGCCGCTTTCAAAATGTAATTCGTTTGGAGAAGAATGAGCAAGAAACGCCATACTATTGAAAATAAAAAAGTTTTACAGTAATTTGTAGGTATTTACAGATACAATAACTTAATAATACATAATGAATGTAAAAAATAAATCAACTGTACCATACATATCGACCGCGTCATATATTGTTTGTCGATGTGTTCCATCACTTAGCTTCGATATTTAGACGTGTGGTTGAATGACGTTGTTCAATGAAAGGGCTAGCCGTGCAATTAAACAAGTATTTTTGGCTGCGTATATAACATAACATACACATCATTTAGCCTAACCATTTAGCCCAAATTTAGCCAAAATTAAAACAAACGAGGTTTCCTATTTTAACCCATAAATCCTGTGACTTACGTAATCTTGCTTAGGCGGCATGTTCTCAAGCACAAAGGAACACAATCGGAGACAAAGCTTATCACGAATGTATCGACAAAATATATTACTTGGACCCCTCTAATCTTGCCGATCGATTGGTCACACCACTAAGCACGCATTGCGTACCCCCGATCTTGCGTTCAGACATTCAATTAGTCGATAGGAACAGAACTTGGACAGATAAGCGGTGCGCCTGTACAATTACACCTTATAATTGTTCGTATTCATTTATTAATTAAAATACTTGCCTGTCTATCGGAAATCGAATCGTTGTTTCGCAATTAATCGATACGATGATTGAATTGTTTGTTTAGTAGGAATTTAAAAATCGAGTGTAAATAACCTTAACTCGTAACTTAACCGTCTATTTTACATGGCATCAAAAAAAATCCTCTGCGTCACCGTCAACTGGAAATATGCCCAAAAGACGGATAACAATGCTTAGCCTCTAGCCAAGGTAAAAGCCAGCCCTTGGATCACGGGGAGTTTGTGTCCAAAAAACCATTTGGACAATTCCTTGAAGGCTACTAACCCCACAAGTTTTTTGCGAAAGTTTTAAATAAAGAATTGTGTCATTTTTTTACATAAAACTTTGCTGTTCTCTATGATAAAAGCGTATAATTATTATGTAAACTGTTAGCCCATACATGTATTTATTACCTGCAAACATATTAATTAAGGCTAATAAACATCTGTATAATTTTGTCATTCCACTATGAATTAACCTATAATTTCTTAATCATTACTTTACTGGCAAAGTTTTGTAAAACGAACCAAGATTATCTATGGCCATTTAGTGTGGCAAGATCCACGGTTTACCTACCGCTAACAGTGTTGCCAATGTAATAATTAAGAATTATAAAGACTTATATTTAAGCAGTAAAACGATAGAGATCGGACTTGCACAACTAATTTTAATAGCAATTTATGTTGTGCTTATCTTAAATAGGTATCTTTTCGGCAAAGTTCAATCGGAATGATAAAGTAGTTTGTCAGCTGCTATTTAAATTATATAGATAATGTTAATTACTTAATAAATACTCGAAGTTCCGTTGCAAGAAATGTGATATCTGTTTTTTTTTTATTTGTGTGTGGTAATTGTTAAGAACTGTTCACATTGCATTTAGCTAATTTTGTGGCTACATTGTCATTTGACTGCCCCGTCGAGGAACATGGGGCTTGTGGTCACAACCCCGATAGGTGAGCATGATGTTCTGGGTTCGATTCCCAGGTCGGGCAAAGTGTTATTGGGTGTTTTCCTTTGTCAGTAGCAGCCCAAAGTTTGTAAGTTGGTGGTATGACACCTCTGTGAAAGCACGTAAAGCCGTTGGTCCTGTGCCTAATCTCTCCCCGGTCGTGTAGGATTGCCGTCCCATCGGACTTAAAGAGTGGGGCAAAAACGAGTGCACCTATGTTTCCGCACACACTCCTGCCTAGTCTCTATTGAGATTGGCCGCTTTGACCGAAATCCGGTCGGAAGATTATTGTTTGTTTTATTAAACTAAACAAAGTACGCGAAAACTTCAAATAGGTAAATAACCTTATAACAAACCATTATCTGCAATTTCTCCCGCATCGAAACACTCGATGCATACCCACGCATAGGGCTGGGAAATCACCATTAAAAACATAACTCGTTAATCGATATCCCCTTCCGATATAGATAACAAAAAGCTTTAAAAATAACAAAGATATCATTTACGCTCACTTAATCTCACCTTTTTTTTAAATCTAACTCCTGTTTATATTTTTTTCCCAGTTTAATGAGTACAAATTGGCGTAAAACAAATCCAGCCTACATCTCACTATACTTTAGTAATTTTACACTTTTTACTAAGAAAGCTTCTATAATACCTTTGAATAAGTATCGTTTCGTGGAAACGAGCGTATTAGAAAGGGGTAAATGTTTTACAATCAGGTTAGCTAGTGACCCGAGGAAGACGAGACGGCTATACGCGCAGAGGTTCATCATTATTATGCCATTTTTTTACTCTGGTCATTGTAGGGTCTTGGGAATAACGTGTTTCTTTTGTTTTATTACATTTTCTTTTATGCCATAAGCTAAGCCATGGATTGCCAGTAATTTGGTTTTAGATAAAGTTTTGTAGCAATAAGGAGAAAATTATTGCCGAAATCTTTCTTAAAATATAACATCATGGACAATTTTAAATATTAATTTGGTATGGGTACCTATTTTAAAGCATTTTCTATTTACTCATCTGTCCATGAATTTACAATGCTGAAAGTGAAATATTTACATTAACATATAGGTATTGGTATGTTCGTCGCATGCGCACCTGTTTGTAAATCCTTTCAACACCAAGTCGCCAACACCCTGCGTCTAGGATTGAGTCATGGATGACGGACTTTCGAAGCATATTAGATTAACTGTACTACTGACGTAGCTAATGTTACTCCATTACTCTATGCTCCACAAAGTTGGCACTCAAAATCCTTCTGACGTCGCGCCTAGCGTGATTGCTGAGGATGAGGTGTTGGGTTCGATTCCAAGGTCGAGCAAAGTGTTATTGGGTTTTTCCATCAGGAATTTCTCAGTAGCAGCCTTGGAGTCTGGATTTGTGCCCGGTTGAATAGGCTCGCCCCCTATTACATGGGACTTAAACACAACTGGCAAAATGTGGGTGTACTAATGTGTACACGTCTGCTTAACCCTTCGGGGATTACAGGCGTGATATCATTTTACATCGCCAACCAACTCCATTGACTAGACTTTCCTCACTATCACATTTACGTAAGACACAGAAATCTTTAATCTAACTATTACAAATCGCTGCTATATCCCGAGGGTTGCTTGGAATACTTAAAATATTCTGTAAGCATAAATAAGTCATGTTCCAGTACATAATTAAAGTTAATGGTTGTAAACTGTGTTTACTTTGGACCCTGTAGGCCTGAGGCACTGTGCCTATGTACTAATAGATGGTTACTGTCGCTGAGATATTTTCTAATCTGGGTATCATGTTCGTTGGTTTAGTAAAAAAATGTGATGGGTTAAGCAAATTGTGTGGTTAAGATTGCTAAGGTTTGTTTGGTGATTATTAAAAATAAAAACGACTGTTTCATACATTACTTACGATCGTGTTGTGTAGCATTTTTGTAGGGAACAGCAGATTTTTTCTCATGATTTCAGGGATGGTCCCATTGTAAAAGTTGTTCATAATGATGAGTACAATGACTCCTATTCATGTTTCGGGTAAATTTTTAATTACTCTGTATAATTTTTATTTTAAAGAAACAAAACATACAAAAATCTAAAAAAGAAATTAAAACATTTATTTCAACTTTTGCACTCGAATGTACTTGATGTAGTTTATGACATTGAATTTGTTTACAATTTTATGTCACTGGTCCTTTGGAACGTAGAGGATTTTATAGACAAAATAGGGACACACATCATAAGGCCTGACGTTTCCTAAACATTTTCATGTCTATTTATTGCTTCAGAGTTTAAATTCACGCAATTTATTCAACGCTTTAAAAAACAATGTCGAGTAATAATTATATAAAAGCAATAAAAGCAGCTCAAACAAATTAACACTATCCCAACGGTGACAGCAAAATTGTACCAAACTTAATTTGTAATCCACTAATACGTAGTTCTGTAATGCATTTATAATTGTTTAATTATTTAATAACATACAAATAATTGGCACGTATTGTAATAATAGTTCTTTATTAAACTTGATGGTTAATAAGCAGCTAACGTCGAACGAATTAATTGGTTAATTCAATTGGAATCTGGTTTGGCAAATATACGCATCGCTATTACGGCGCACGAGTTGAAGTGAGTAGGTTAGAGTAGGTCAAAGGTCAACAGGTTTATTCTGTTAAAATCTCGCTCGGTATTAAAATTAGCTTGAGGTGAGTTGTCAATTAATGCATTCAGCATTGCCATAGTGTATGGCAATGCTCATTCTGAAGCTCAAGAATAGGCCAGTCACGTGAAGTCTCGACCAGCCGCTTGGCGATATCCCGAAAAACAAGAAATGAAATGATCGTAGTGTTTTAACCCCAAACGGCTAAAACATTCGCTTATAAGAAGGTTGTAATGCACCAAAGTCAATAAAAATCGCACCTCCCAAAAATATTGCTTAGTGTTAGAGTATGCATTTAATTTAATAGAAATTAGCATTAATTGGATAATCATTTAGCTACCTGGAAATAAACTACCATTCATATAATTTTAGAAACAATAGTGATCTCTATAAAGCGATATTAAAAAAAAATCCGAAGTCCACTAAAAACAGTAAGAAGGCAACAAAAGGTGCGATTTCTACGACGCCGAGTGTATTTGCAAAAAAAAATCAATGGTTATGAAAAATCTACGAGATTTAAATCGTGTCGATTCGTTTTAATTACTTCGTGAATCAGGAACTTTTCATTTGAAGTACCTACCTACACTTCCTTGTCGATACATTTAATTCTAATATTCTGTCGAACAATTTATGAGGACTCCTCACACCCTTGGGACTTAGTGCAAGATATCTAGTTGTTGGCGTAATGTATGTCGAGCCCTGTTGCACAGTGCAAGCAAGACAGTAGGACAAGTCCGTTGTGTTTTTGAAATAGTTACTAATATAATGTGCTGTTAGTATTGCAACAGTCACGTAGGATTGGACCACGATAATTAAAGGGTTAACAAAAGCCTAAACTCAGATATAAAAAATTTAACTTGTTGCGTGTGGCACTGCTTGTTGACAATGCTTAAATTTTCAATTGATGAGCACAAGCTCGCTTAGCATGAACCCGCGGAATAAACGTAAAGTAAATTCGATCGATATTTGATTTGGAAATACTGATTTTGTACATATTTAGATTAAAAACTTTATTCACTAACTGTGCTTGTCGTTTAAAATTAAACCATAATGCTTTATGATGGTCGAATAATTTTACGTTAGCGCACTTTTGCTACATCTACTAATCTTACACACGTTTAGCGCAGCGGCTGAGTTATTGGCTCGTCGTGTATCGCGAGTTCAATTCCTGCACGAAACAAATATTTGTTTGGCCTACGCACCCACGATACAGGAGAAATTTCTAGTGTAGAGCAATAATATTTTAAAAGAAATAAAAACATAACCCTTCATTGCCATAGGCAAATCCAAAAGAGCCATGAAGAAACCCTGACTTCATACTCCTTATAGTTTCACTACTGTTCCATCCACTTACCATGTCTAAGATGGTCAGTCGTGAGAGTCTCTCTGCCGGGGGCACGGGGCTTGTTTATAGCCGTATTTAATTACTACGCCCAGTGAATCTAGATTATTACATTAGTTATGGGCTGTCCTCTGGCAGATCACGAAGCTAATAGGTTGATAGTTAATAAACGATGGAACCTAAGATTTTTGCTCGGATATTTTGTGTCGTATCAAATTATCTTGATGTTCTGAAAGTTGAGTCATTGCCTGATACCCTGTAGGTTTGGCTTGCACAGTCGGGGGCGCGGTTCATGTGTCAAGCGAATACTGGGCACTTGACTCGTGGTAGCAGAAGGAACCGTGGGGTTTTAGTTGGTAAGAGTCCGATATAACCCTCCGTTCTCCCTAGACCGGGGTATCCATGATTGCCATTGCAAGTCTATAAAAAAGAATTAGGTTTGCAAAAGTTACTCGCTGAAAATGTGCCTAAATATGGAAATAAAGTAACCAATTAGGCCTAGGGCTCTTACAGGGTTTGAATATGATGATGATTAAGATTCCTCTAACTTAATAAGATAAATAATAGCTCTTATCTTGCCATCTATCTATCAAAGATGGCGAGGGGCTCATGAATTCCACAAGTCACTTAACTTTAAAAGATTTTAAGTGAAAATCTTGGTGGTCTTCTTCATCTCTGTCATCTTTCATTTCTGTCACAAACTTTTCCTATAACATCTTCCACTACGACTAAAACGACATTTTAACTCCTCAAAAGAACAATTACTACCCCAAAAAACCCCCCACGATCCACATTCGGCATCCACCTCTACAGCTCTTAATCACAGACGACAACTGCCGCCGGCACGTTCTAACTCAAGCAAATGCGCCTGCGCATAAATCTCGCGCACTGATTAAAACCCAGTTAACAATGACGGCTATAACGTCGCGGTGCTTCTGACGGCTAATTGTATGATAATTCATGCAAAATGGACGATTCAATGGATATTCTGTAGTTGGGGACTGAGTAGCCTGGGGGTTGAAAGTCAGATGATGTATGGTCGAGTTTTGTACGTGTTGTGTTGTGTTATGATTTCGGAGAGTTCCCATAATAAAAGTTGATCGTAGTTATGACTACAAACACCGCTTTTTTTGAGAATTTTCAGTCATCTTCAAAGTTAGAGTAAATAGGTTTCTTCTGGCTAAGCTCGCTCCATTGTAGATTTAACCTCCGTCATCTCTGACCTAGACTAGATTTAAAGAGCAAAGCCATCTTACACATACAAAAAAATACCAAATATTTAGTGCACTCAGTGTACATTTGACCTCATAGAGACAAACATAACTAAGAAACAAGACATTTTCTGGAACTGTCATACTTTCAGGCCAAAAACACCTCTGCTGATCCCATTGAATGAAGACTACAGCGTTCAAACAACGATCACTTTCTCATACACTCTTTCCCCACAATATTTAGCACCCAGCAATGCGGACGAGTGCGCGTATTGAATGTAAATAAGCCTCCCACGCGGCGACCTTGCGATACGGAGCCGATGCATTCTTGTTGCTATCCCCTTTGTTGCCATCCGCACCATCTGTATTTTAGATAGTAGGTTATAGTAGAACGTCCATCTTTACACACCGTGCCTCGGAAAGCACGTTAAGCCGTTGGTCCCGGCTGTCATATGTGGATCTTTGACAGTCTCGTTACGGGTCGTCAGAAGCCCGAAAATCTGACAACAGTTACTGGTTTGTGGAGATCAGATAGGCAGTCGCTCCATGTAAAATACTGGTATTTAGCTGCATCCGGGTAGACTGGAAGCCGACCCCAACATAGTTGCTGGGAAAAGGCTAGGCAGAGTTATGGTAGAACGTAATTTTAAAGGAAGAAAACTCATTTCCTCAAATGAATTTCCTCCGAAGGGTCAGACAGAGGTATACTCCCACATTTCGCCAGTTCTTTTTGTTTTTTTAATTTGGACAAGCCCTCCACACTGTTCCCACCCACTGCATCTCTTGAAAGCCAGAATCAATAGTGGAGGCCACCAGAAAAGCGCCGAGGCAATGAAGCTCGACGAGTCCCAGAGAAACGATTAACTGTCTTGGGTCCCACAACGAAAAAATAGCGGAGGAGTAAGAAAAAATATAATTTCCACACATACATTATATTACATTACAGTTCGCCAGGTAAGTTTAAGTTCACTGTAATAGGGGGCGAGCCTATTGCCATCAACCGGGCACAAATCCAGACTCCAAGGTTGCTACTGAGAAATTCCTGATAGAAAAACCCAATAACACTTTGCTCGACATTAGAATTGTACCCAAGACCTCAGCAGTCGTGCTTTGCGACCACTACACAACCGAGGTAGTGAATTATTTTGTACATAAATAATAAATTATTCGATTTTGATTTGATCCTCTCAAACGCCTTACTGGTAGATTCTATTAAATTGTACGCAAAATGATAGAAAAGGGTTCCATGCATAGTGGCGCACTCTATATCCTGAAGTGAAGGTGGTCCGACACTAAATAAAGGTCTTAGCTGTTATAACTCGAGGTAATGCGACGATTCCGAGTTAAATTGAAATGTATTACAAGTGGGGTGGAATGCATTGTCGTTGTACTAAGTAGCGATAGCACAAAAAAAAATCGGATATTAAAAAAAAGATTTTTTGATAATTTTTTTATAGGATCTCATTTAAAATGAAGACTGGCATTTTTTTTTCTGAATATTCTGTTAAATAAAATATATTTGAAACCGATACCTTGTATGACATATTTTAAGCAACCAATTTCGTCTCGGCGACCATACAAAAAAATAAAAACCAAAATAAATAGTCTCATTTAAAAACACTGGCAGCATACGTGCTAACAAGCAAAACAACAGAAAAATAAAAGTGCAATTTAGATACAATTTATACGTTGTTCTAAATAATAGAACTATATAAATTCAGTATTTAAACTTCACTCCCCAAGGCGTCATAGCAACTCCCTTATTAAGGTACATCACTTTATTCAACTCGATATGAAAACCAATAAAAATGATAAAAAGTTTCTCATCTCTGAATATATTATTAGAAACTAGCTTTGCCTGTGGCTTCGCTCAGGAATAAATTGTAACAATTAATTTAAGTCAGGAGTCAGAAATGTCAAAGAAATTAACTTTTTTATAACAATATTTTATAAATATAATATTGGCGGTAGCGGTCATAATATGTTGATATATAACGTCAAATACGTTTAACTGTCAACTGGCTGTCACTGCTTGCGTCTGAATGACGCAAGTGCTTATTTTTCACGATACCAGCCAGTTTTGCATTCGATTTTTAAAAAATATGTTTATTTTATTAACACACTACCCTGGTTTTGGTATCACTGCGGTAGAATCCTCTCGGGGTAACAGGCGTGATGTTATGTATGTATGTAATTCTGCCAAAACAAGCTAACTCACATTTTTTCAATTAATTCATATAAATTCAAAACTTATGCTTAGAATAGATTTAAAGAGAATCAACATTAAAAATTTAAAATCATTACAATTCTTTGAAAAAAATTAACAAATTTAGAAGGGTGTTCGTTGTGGCAGAGAGTTCCACTGAAAGTAGATTGATAAGTAAAACATATTTAATTTAATTTTTCTAAACAGTCTGGACAGACAGACGCAATTTCTTAGTGTTTTTATTACAGGCAAAGATAAAATGTACGCCATATTTAACTTTTTGATTCAATTACGAGCTATATACATATTTAGTGTCGTCTGATAGAGGCTCCTACATATAAATGGGTTTATCAACGCGAGTTGGCGTACTCAGTTGTCCAGCTTAACCTACAACAAAAAAACTGTTTGGTTATGCATTCGTCGTGAGTCAAGTTAGGTAAATAGGCATATCTATGTGTTTATCTATTATGTTTTCTTTGGTTTTGAAGTGCGTGGATGTTGTTTATTTCTATTGACGGGCTGTCATTTATAGATGAACCATATTAGGTTTGAAAGAGGGTTTAGTACCGTGTCTATAAGTTACGGAAAAATAGTTTTTTTAAGTGTAAACTTCTTTAGTGCGTTGATTGCTTTTTGGGCAAAGCTTTTTTGTTTGCCTCACCGACATGCTAATATGATCACGTCACCGACATGCTAAATTGACGTTAAGTTTTCACGTCTATCGGCAGTCCTCGTGACTGCCTATTTATTAAAAGCAAAACAAATTAAAAAACTTATCACTAAGTAAATGTTGCATTAACAAATACTTAAATAACAAAACCGTAAATCACCCTTAAAAAAAGTTAGATTTTTCCATAGAATAAGTAAGATTGTAAGTTTAAATAAAGTCCCCATTTCTCCAATTTTCTTTACTGTGCCTGACAGGGTCCTCGATTGTTTAATTACTTCCCATCCCATTGTGGAATGCTTGAGTATGGTAGTTTTAAGTCCAAAATTATTTTTTTGTTTTTTTTTTATTTTTAGACTTTTGCTGCTGACGCTACATTATTGCTGTGCGTTTAAATCACGCAAGTTGGACTTAACGCGTCCGTCGTTCACGAGTCACGACTGACTTATAGCACCCTTAAATGTCCGCGGTATCGACTGCTAAACCTAGACCTATCCTACTTACGAAACCTATCTAGATCCGATGGAAATATTGCCATAAAATTACAACTCTTTTGATGATGATCATTAGAAAATCTTTTACTATGGGTTCTACTTGACTTTAGCCCAGTCCCCCCCCCCTAATATATAGTAAACATTTTTCATAGGTTGTTAAAAATATACAGCTGTTTCTTACTAAAGTACAACACTTCCAAAATGTATAGAGAACAATTTTTTTTGTCGACGATAAATGTTATCTTTGGGGGGAGGGGTCTAAAATGCTTTTAATGCGTTATTATTAAGATAGATGTTGAACGAAATTCTACCCTGTACCTATTTTGTTTTTTTTTGCTGACCATTCGTTGCTTGTTCGTTTAACTTTCGCACGTAGTACTTCACGCAGCTTTGTTGTTCTCAATGACGTATAGCTGCGTAGCTAGTGTAGCTACATCACTAGCACGCGACTCTAATATGAACTTATTGCTGTGCTTTTGGAAAGTTGGTTCCTCTTCTCTTCTCTTGGGTTCATAACCAAACATAAACATAACATAACGCCTGTAATCCCCAAAGGGTTAGGCAGAGGTGTACGAGAACCGAGGTCGGATTCGAAACACTAAATACAAAAAACAATGCAAAGAATTACGTCTTAACATAAATTTGGTATAAGTTTGACCAAATTAGGTATATCTAGATGAATTTGGAAGAAGCATATAACCTTGAAATTACTTCTTTCAAGCTGCACCCATCCACAGCATTAACATCTAAGTTTAGTCTCATCAAAAACTACTTTTATAAGGTCGTCAAACCCAACTAAAAAGTCGAACAACAGTAATAAATCAACAACAGCTACCGTAAACACATCTACAGGAAGGAATCTTGATACCGTTCATAATACTAACCAAGTACTCAATACAAAATCCTAACAATCATCACAAACAGGCCCCCGAACGGTCAATCCATCACCTTTTTTCATCTAAAACAATACTCGAAAGGAAATTGTTAAAATACCAACACTGGTTTTATGAAGTAAGAACTATTGGAATACTAGCATTAATTGCAATGTGAATAATTACATAACGCCCTCTTTGCTCGGGACATGTTTTTCCGTCGCGTCTATGGTTGAGAATCCGATAATTGTGGCTCGTTGAGTATTCATAGATTAATTACATGTGCCTGAGGAGGTTGTCTATGGACGTTTGTGGAGATGACACCTCGTTGGTCTACAACCGTTACTCGTCATAGACGTAGAAGGTTGTAGAATTAGCAACCTGAAATGGCAGTTGGAGATACCGCTTTTTGATTGGTGGTGAGAAAATTATGTGTTTTTTAATGACTACTCCACTACTTCCTTATAGCTCTGACCTTCGGCCAGCTGTGAACTGTTATTTGGTTTACAAATCTTGCAATAGATCTTGATTGACATCAAATTAGTGTTTGTAGTGTTTTAATTCATGTTTTAGTGAGTAGATTAAAGAATGCTGTATCTTAAAACAATAATTAAAATTACAATATACAACAAGAATTAAAACTCAAGCGTTTAAAAAAAATTATACAACAAAGTGAAGCTTTCAAAAACTACAAAGTGAAACTAAAGTTATTCACTTTAGTTTCAGAAGTCGGTGGCAATTCAAAACCACACAAAAAAGACTACCGATTATTTTTTCTTTTTATCATTTAACTTACAACACGTAGGTATACTGTTTGTCTTTGAGAACTTTCATTGTTTATCTCCGACTAAGTCTCCACTAAAAAGGATTACCCAAATCGGCCCAGAAATCTCAGAACAGTCAACATACGAAAAAAACGAATCCATATTCTCCTCCTTTTAAAAATGGAACACAATCTTCTACATGGGTTATGTCTCCACTAGTATCAATAGCAACAAAATAAATGTGAGAAAAAAATCCTAATTAAAATGAAGATATTGACTCGTTGACGTCCACGTATCTTCTTTACACTATTCCTTTCAAAAGCTCTTAACCAAGCCTTCCTATCAAGCAACAGCTACTAAAAGCTCTATATTTCCCTCTCATTTTAGATAAACATGGAAATAAAGCAGTCGCGCGAATACCAATTAGATGTGATTAGTAAATGTAGTGGTACGTCAGTAATTCGAAGAGCACTTGTTACTTGTAACACCGGTTGAGTGTACACTTGAGTTCAGTTGGAACAACCCACCGTGAGCATAATTTATGATGTTTTATAAACGTCGGTTGAGATAATTGTGTGAATATTCTTGTATTCTTTAATTGACATAACATAACACCATGCCTGTAATCTCCGAAGGGTTAGGCAGAGGTGTACCCATTAGTACACCCACATTTCGCCAGTTATTTTTAAGTCCCATGTAAAAGGCGGCGAGCCTATAGCCAACAGCCGGGCACAAATCCGGACTCCAAGGCTGCTACTGCTGCTTTAATTGAGTTTTGCCAAAGTAACCCATTCTGTAATACGAATTTTGTTTATTTAAGTTCTTTCTAAATATGTGCAATATTTACAGACTTAACTATTAAAAAAAACTAGAACTAAATGGTATCAAAAAAACATTTTTTTTGATTTAGCTTAATAGGTACTGCTAAAACGAGAAACTTCATCCGAAACTTATACCTACTAAGAATAGATTTAAATAAATCAGCGTTAAATATCCAAAAGCATTACAATTACTTCGAAAAAATTGAGATATTTTGACGTGTGTTGATTCGTTCTGGTAAAGTCTAAAATCTTAAAATGAAAGGCTTCTTCCGCTCTACATTTTATTTTAAAAAAATCCGTAAAATAAATATGGTACGTTTATCAAAATGCCATAGGTACCTGAGGCTTATTCTGTTCTACCAGCAATCAATTCATCTTGCACTTCATTTCATACCAAAACCAACAATTTTATCGTCTCACCTGAACAAACAACTTTATTGCCTTTCATTTTTCTTTTAATAATTTAAACGATACTGAAAATAAATCAGTCATCTTTTTAAATATGTAACTTTATTCATCCCGAACCAGCAATGTTGGTTCAGACCACCTTCCTGCTCAATCTTCTTCAATTTTCTTCACAATTATCGTCCATCACACCACGCACTATCGCCAACGGCTGCAAAAGAACCCTAATCACTACTTACAAAATTTACTAGTGCGAACTTCTTATTACGGACATAGGATTCGCTTCGTAATATCAATTAATTTTGCATAAAGCGTCCGGAGCTGTTTATAGCGAGTCGCCGGCGGGTGAGAAACGTACGAGTTTGAAGCGACCAAACTGTGAGATTAACGGAAATACTGGTACTGTGGAAATTGTGTAAGGATTTTATACCGTCAGTTGTTTTGCAGACTTTGCTTCGAAGGTAGGTAAAAAGCGCCCTTTAATCAACAAAACATTTTACCTCTGCACTATATCTTCTGAAAACCGTTAGTCCTGCGCATCTCTACACGGTTGTGTCGAATTGTTGTGTCATCGTGCCAAAGAAAAAATGAAGTGTAGGTACCTGTGTTTATGCACTATAATATCTCTTGCTTGCCTAATAGCTTCTCCATTGAGATTGGCCGCTGCTACTGCAATTTAGTCGGTAGAATATTATACTACATCTCCTAAACATAAAAACCTTCATTAATGATTCGAAATTCCACCATCTTCATTGACGTGATGGCTTAGTCATGGTTAAGGCGCTTCGCATTAGTAGGTACAAATGTGACTTTTTCTATTTCATATACGTAGGTACCTATACTTTCTCAATTCGTCTTGGATATCAGTGGCATCGGTGAAGGAAAACATCGCAAGTATTCCAGGACTTTGAAATCGCCTATCCACCTTGAGTAAGCGTGGTGATCAATGTTCATGCCTTCTACCAGAGAAGAGGTCTTGGTCTTGCAGTGGAAAATTAATAGGCTGGTATTATTAGTATTCATTATTTTGATATTGCTAACAGGTGTGCGATCATACATTCCATTGAATAGTAAAATCTAGCAATGATCATCAATATGATAATTTCCGGTGGCGAACCAAGCTTTTGTAAGACTGCTACTTACATCCGGGCCCTTTCCACGTGTTTTGCTAACCCAGTCTCCGAAGTTCGCGTTCTTAAGAATAAAACAGTAATAAAAGTAATATATATAAACATAATTATAATAGGTAACGCGGGTAGTATTTCTCAATACAAGCGCTCGCACCTGTTTTCTTTCTGGTCACATAACATAAACATAACAGCACGCCTGTACTCCCCGAAGGGTAAGGCAGAGGTGTGCCCATTAGTACACCCACATTTCGCGAGTTATGTTTAAGTCCCATGTAATAGGGGGTCATCCGTCCAGTTTTGGAAGAATCCACTTAGTTCGTCTCGCCATCTCCTTCGTGGCCTGCCGCGATCCCGCCCCGTCTCAACACCATCAAATTAAATAAATATTGTACGCGAAACGAGTAAATTCTAATTTAAAAAAATCGAATGCTTCCGCTCATCGCTTCGCTTTATACCCCCGCTTGTTTCATAACCCCACACCAAGCCCCAGGCATCTGACTCAACAAGTGTAGGCATATTTAAATAATTCAGCCGTCGCTACATAAATACAACGTGTCATCTACTTTTATACGGATATCAGGGGGCCAACCACAAGCTCTTAAAACAATATTATTATAATATTACTTTCACTTTTCGTACCATGACGTCCTTAAAATAAGCTTATAATAAGGTTAAAGTAATGTTGTTTTCTTAGCAGTTTTGGTGACGTCACCCCTAAAAGTTCATTCATTTCCTAGCACGACGTGACTTTTGACAGCCAACAATATTGTTGTAATGTCAAATTTAGCAATCTTAAAAAAGTTCCTCTGACTCGACGGAAGTATTATTGTTTTGCAAATTTATATATTTAGTAATGTAGTTTTTTGGAGTGCAGTGCGTTGAAAGTGGAGATGATTAAGATGCAATCCAGAATAGAGGTTTCAGAAGAATCCAATGCTGAACTACGTACGAAAAAAGCTGCACATGCTGCTCCTGCTGGGTCCTGCTGTGCCTACGTCGCAGCTGTACGATTCACGTCTGCAATACTCCACGAAGGTTGAGGAAGTCGTGGAGTCTATCAGAGTGAAGACCAATTGGACTCTGGAGGGTTGAAAAGTTGGAATCGCGCCACGACATCAACTTTAGATCGTTCGTGGTTTTGAGTATAAGAAGAGGATTTTTGGCCGGGTGTCGTATACCGGCGTTTCCGAGATCGATTACGTAACACCTCGCAGCGGAACACGACGCCGACGAGACGTGTATACGAAGTGTATACTTGAAGCTAGTTTATATTAAATATGTATTACGTTTACTCAGAAGTTTAATTTTTTCACTGCTACAAGGGGTAGTAGACCTAAGTATTTGATATTAATTTCAGCTTGATACCTCCACGCGTTCTGAGAAAAAGGGTCTTGACAGACGGACAGACAGACAAACGGACAACAAAGTAAGTAATCCTTTATGGGTTAAGTAAAATGTGTTTCTAGAGATTTTAGTATATGGGTATTGGAAATGAGCAAAAGTAAATAAAGACCAATAAGTTTAAACAACAATATAAAATTTCTTTAATCACTTACTAATAATAATATAAGAGAGTATACAATTGTTAAGTTATAAATATGACACTTGCAATAGGGCTAACATATATCTGTAAAACCATTAAACAATGAAGATGTGATTAGGGAAGCCCAATTACAGCCACAAAACAATGTGAAACTCTTGTACAGCGGCTGTGGGGAAGACGGCATTTAAGATCCTGAAACAAAATAAATTTTATTTTTGTTTATAATTTAAAGTGTGTACGACTAAACGCCTATAGACTGAACACCGACAAGATTTTACTTCGACGGGACTCGTCGCCGACAGGGCTCATAGTAGATGTGAATAATTTCTGTTCGATTTGATAGGATTTCTGGATAGCACTTTTTCGGGGTTTTAAAGACAGTAAACATATTTAAAAGTTGTGTACCTTTCAATCCTTGTTGCTATGAGTAGGATTAAGGAATGCGGGATCTAGGAAAGAATTCACACTTTGCAGAATGCATTCTATAGCAGAGGGATAATCCACATCACTTCTGTAAAAAGAGCGCCAATCTCTGGAGGCTACAAAGAAATAACATAAGAATTACATACACACACATACATAAATTCACGCCTTTTTCCTATGGGGGTAGGCAGAAACCACAGAACGCCACCTCCTACATTCATACATCTCGTCATACAAGCACGCCAGTTACGAGTACCTACTGAGTACCTGACCTTTCTGAAGAACCTTACCAATAAGGTCAGCGTAGGTCTTCCTAGGACGACCCCTCCCTGCGTTACCACTCACCTCTGCCATATAAATACCTTTTTTTAATCGTCTTTCACTCCTCCTCTCAACATGACCGAAACCATCTAAGCATACCCTTTTTTATCTTTGTTTTATATTACAAATAACAATAAATTATGCTTAACTACTTATGTTTTCTTACTAGTTCCACCTAAACACCTGGCATATCCCTGGCCAATATCTTCTCCCAGTATTTTTAGACATTGTTTTTTCCATATTAAATATTGACAAGTTTTGTCATAGCGATTGTTGGCAGTACTGTAGTTGTTGATCTCTTGGAATTTAAAATTTAAAAAGTTTTTAATATGAATTTAGTCGATTGTCTCTGGGTATTTTTCTTATGAATGCCAAGATGTTAACTTGCATAAAAACACCACTCAAAATGCTTTGGTTAATTTAAAGGAAATTACTCATAACAATTAGATTCTACTTAATACAAAGTAATCTTTTTAAATATAAAAATAATAATAATTTGCTTCAAGACTATACTTCATAGTAGGGAATCGGACCGATGTGTGAAAGGGATAGCGCTATACAGTCCATGGCTTACCACAATCTTTAAAGCGCAGGCCACACCGCCAGCTAGCGGGCGGGCGGGCTAGGCGGGCGGGCGAAGCGAACGAAGGAAACTATACAAACTACGCGAAATATTGGCGAGCTAAACTATGGGGTTCACACCGAAAACTACGGACTGACGAGCGACGGATATTTCGTTAGCTTAGCTCGTTAGGTTAGTCGGTAGCTCGCGGTGTGAACCGAAGTATGTAAAGAGGTGAAACGATATTCGCCCGCCTAGCCCGCCCGCCCGCTAGCTAGGAATCGTCGGATATTTCGTTAGCTTAGCTCGTTAGGTTAGTCGGTAGCTCGCGGTGTGAACCGAAGTATGTAAAGAGGTGAAACGATGTTCGCCCACCTAGCCCGCCCGCCCGCTAGCTGGGAATCGTCGGATATTTCGTTAGCTTAGCTCGTTAGGTTAGTCGGTAGCTCGCGGTGTGAACCGAAGTATGTAAAGAGGTGAAACGATGTTCGCCCACCTAGCCCGCCCGCCCGCTAGCTGGGAATCGTCGGATATTTCGTTAGCTTAGCTCGTTAGGTTAGTCGGTAGCTCGCGGTGTGAACCGAAGTATGTAAAGAGGTGAAACGATGTTCGCCCACCTAGCCCGCCCGCCCGCTAGCTGGGAATCGTCGGATATTTCGTTAGCTTAGCTCGTTAGGTTAGTCGGTAGCTCGCGGTGTGAACCGAAGTATGTAAAGAGGTGAAACGATGTTCGCCCACCTAGCCCGCCCGCCCGCTAGCTGGGAATCGTCGGATATTTCGTTAGCTTAGCTCGTTAGGTTAGTCGGTAGCTCGCGGTGTGAACCGAAGTATGTAAAGAGGTGAAACGATGTTCGCTCGCTAGCTGGCGGTGTTTCATGTTGTTTTATTCTCGCTAAAGTGCTGGGAAAGAACGAACTATTTGTAAGATTTGTCTATTGCTTGGTATAATCTATCGCTTGCTATAATCTAAGAGCAATAGCGCACTAGCGGCTAAGCCGCAGCGGCCAGGTCGCGGCGGCCATCGGGATAGATAACCTTAGTTTGAAATCGCCACAGAGCACGCGCACCTGGCCGCACGCGGCCAGCGGCCACACCAAGCCGCAGCGGCCAGCGAGATCGAAGCGACGCATTTGCGGCCAGTGTTCGTCGCTGGTCGCTGCGGCCACTGAGATCAATATTGCATTGTAGTTAAATCACCAGTGTGCGCGCACTAGCCGCGGCGGCCGCACGTATTGTGGAACTACAGCGTGATTTGTGATCATCGGGATGTCTTTCGACACGCAAAGATTTATAACCGAGATTGAGACAAGGAGGGCGTTGTGGGACATGTCCCGTGATGACTATGCCATTTTTATATTTTCTTTTTCCGCTTCTTACTTATAAAAAGCACTGCTATTTCTTCAACGACCATTTTGTTGCGCGCTGTATGTGCAACTGACGATCGTAGCCGCGGTTTTGGCCGCGTTGCAAATCGCAACCCCTGCGGCCGGGCCGCGCGTCGTGGCCGCGCTGCCAGTTCGCTAGTGCGCTATTGCTCTTAATTGTCACGAGTTTCCATAAAATTGTCAGCAATGTCAGCTGTCTAAATCGGGCGAAATTGAAAAGTCGAAAAATTTAAAATGGATTTTTTTGTGGTTAAACTTATTTTATTTTATCTTAGTTACTTAAGATCTGTGTGTCACTAGCATTTTGTAGTCAGTTGGATACAAAATCATCATGGAATCAAGGTAAGGTTAAACACGGTAACTCCGTGAATAACTTTACAACAAGAAAATATTTATCTGTAATGTTTTGATTGTGATAGTTTCGAAACAATATGTTTTCAGACTCAGTTATAAGTGTTTTGTTATTCATTTTGCAGCCGAAGAATCTAGAATCTAGTTAAGAGTTAATCCTGGCGACAGCTAGAGATACTCTGGGAAATTTTAAATTCCAAGAGATCAACAACATCATTCCTTAATCCTACTCGCAGCAATAAGGATTGAAAGGTACACAACTTTTAAATATGCTGTCTTTAAAACCCCGAAAAAGTGCTATCCAGAAATCCTATCAAATCGAACAGAAATTATTCACATCTATAAAATTTCTGTTCGATTTGATAGGATTTCTGGATAGCACTTTTTAAGTACTATGTGCCCTGTCGGCGAAGAGTCCCGTCGAAGTAAAGTCTTGCCGGTGTTCAGTCTATAGGCGTTTAGTCGTACACTCTTTTAATTATAAACAAAAATAAAATTTATTTTGTTTCAGGATCTTAAATGCCGTCTTCCCCACAGCCGCTGTACAAGAGTTTCACGAGTAACCAAACCCTGTTGCAGAGCGATGTTGTTACTACGTGGCTGTTCGCTCGCATTGTTTTGTGGCTGTAATTGGACTTCCCGAATCACATCTTCATTGTTTAATGGTTTTACAGATATATGTTAGCCCTATTGCAAGTGTCACATTTATAATATAACTTAACAATTGTATACTCTCTTATAATTGTTATTAGGTATTAGTAAGTGATTAAAGAAATTTCATATTTATGTTTAAACTTATTGGTCTTTATTTACTTTTGCTTATTTCCAATACCCATATACTAAAATCTCTAGAAACACATTTTACTTACCCCTTATAGGATTATTTACTTTGTTGTCCATTTGTCTGTCTGTCCGTCTGTCAAGACTCTTTTTCTCAGAACGCGTGGAGGTATCAAGCTGAAATTAATATCAAATACTTAGGTCTACTACCCCTTGTAGCAGTGAAAAAATTAAACTTCTGAGTAAACGTAATACATATTTAATATAAACTAGCTTCAAGTATACACTTCGTATACACGTCTCGTCGGCGTCGTGTTCCGCTGCGAGGTGTTACGTAATCGATCTCGGAAACGCCGGTATACGACACCCGGCCAAAAATCCTCTTCTTATACTCAAAACCACGAACGATCTAAAGTTGATATCGTGGCGCGATTCCAACTTTTCAACCCTCCAGAGTCCAATTGGTCTTCACTCTGATAGACTCCACGACTTCCTCAACCTTCGTGGAGTATTGCAGACGTGAATCGTACAGCTGCGACGTAGGCACAGCAGGACCCAGCAGGAGCAGCATGTGCAGCTTTTTTCGTACGTAGTTCAGCATTGGATTCTTCTGAAACCTCTATTCTGGATTGCATCTTAATCATCTCCACTTTCAACGCACTGCACTCCAAAAAACTACATTATTAAATATATAAATGTGCAAAACGATAATACTTCCGTCGAATTCGAGGAACTTTTTTATGATAGCTAAATTTGACATTAAAACAATAATGCTGTTTGTCAAAAGTGACCTCATGGTAGGAAATGAATGAACTTTTAGGGGTGACGTCACCAAAATTGCTAAGAAAACAACATTACTTTAACCTTATTATAAGCTTGTTTTAAGGACGTCATAATACGAAAAGTGAAAGTAATATTACAATAATACTGTTTTAAGAGCTTGTGATTGGCCCCATGATAGCAGGCAATAGACAAATCTTACAAATAGTTCGTTCTTTCCCAGCACTTTAGCACAGGAATAAAACAACATTGAAATATGAAGTTCATGGTACGAATATGAGTAATGTTATTATAAGCTTGAAACAAAACGTTAACGAAATAACATTGTTTTGTAAAAGATTGTGGTCAGGGCCCAGATATCTTCTGGCTACTGGGAAATGTGAAGATTAGAACGATGGAATTTACGAACATACAGTTGGCGAGTTAAAATTATTAGCTCTATGGTACTTCAATGTTTTGGTTAGGTTGTAAATATTGTGATATTTGATTACCCCGTTGGTGCCGTGGTTGCTAGTACGATTTCTGAGTGTGGAGTCCTAGGTTTGAGTTCCAGGTCGGACAAAGTGTCATTCAGTTTTTCCACTAAGAATTTCTCGATAGTAGCCCAGAATTATTAGGAAGATAGCGGTAGGATTTCCGTCCCATCGGACTATGAGAGTAGGTACCTACGGTAAAAGAGATTGCACCTGTGTTTGGGCCCACACTCGTGCACTAAGTTGAGATTGCCCTCTGTGGCCGAAATTCGGTCAAGAAGATTATTGACAATTAGTATCACGTGTTTATTGGTTGCTAAGTAACAACAGCCGCACGGATCAATCCATCAGGTTAAGCTACGCTTGCCGGAGTCGGTCCGTGGATGGGTGACCATCTTTACACATCAATACTCCTTGGTCCCGGCTGTAATAGTACGTGGATCTTTGGCAGTCGTAACGCGTCATCAGAAGACCAAATATCTGACAACCAGTCTTACTAAGGGGTATCTTATTACCCAGTTATTGGGTTGTGGAGGTCAGATAGGCGCTTCATCTAAAGTAAAAATTCAGCTTCATCTGGTTAGACTGGAAGCAGACCCCAACATAGTTAGTAAATGGCTAGGCAGATTGAGTGATACGTGTTTATTGGCTTATAACTGAATCCATCACGGATGTAGTACTAAGACCTGCTTAATAAACTAACGGTTAATACTTAGTGAACAAATGACAGTCGTATGATAGCGCGCATTTCATTGACCATAGAGATAAGAAGTTTTGTCTAGATGTGACAATGACAAATGTTTCACTGATTACACTATGATTGAGTCATGGGTATATTTTATATATTGCAATGAATGATAAAAACAATTCGGTGGCAGATCTTAAGAGCACTCTTCTATCTAAGTGGGTTTTTCCACTAGCAATTTCTCAGTAGCAGCAGTTTGGAAGTTAGAAAGAAAGAAAAAAGATTTATTTGACACAGGCCATGTGCACACAAAAATAATAAAAACAAAAAGGAAAAAAAACATTGTGTGCCCCATGGCTGCGCCAAACAGGCCCAGTTCAGCATAAAATGCCAGACAGTGTGACGTTAGCAGTGTGATATCCCGGTGTCAATAAGCACGGTAAATACTTGGTTCTGCGTCTGATCTCTCCCCGGTCGTGTCAGATTGCCGTCCACTCGGATTATGAGAGAGAGGGAAGGGAGTGCACCTGTTTGCGCACATACAGCTTTCTTGGCTAGTCTCCATTGAGATTGACCGCCGTAACTGAAAGAAAGAAAGAAAGAAAAACTGTTTATATACGCGAAAATGACGCACATAACATAAAAGAAAAAATATAAATTGTACACAAAAGCAAAGTAGAAACAAGTTTGTTTAAATCTAAAAAAATGAAATAGGTATACAAAAATAAATATGCGCCACTAACGCGCGAAAGGGCTGAAATCGGTTTGGAGAATATTATTATTGTAGGTACCTAGTTATGGCGGTTCCCTGACCAAATGACCTTGAGCATTCGGTCCCTCTTTGCCGCACGCCACTTTCTTATCTCATCTCTTTCTCATCTTTCTCGTTTTCACGCAATTTTTCGGAATTATTTTAATATAAAAAACACAGCGAGCTTTTGAAATAAAATAAAAATTGTATTATTTAGATTTTTTAATTATCTAATGATTAAGTAGTACAATTCTCAAATTAATAACACGTTGCATTAAGCAAAAGATGCATATATAATCAATAATTTTAGTCATTATTTCGCAAGGAGGTTATAAATGTATTTTTAACACAAAATTGCAATGTGATGATAAGATATCAAACATTTCTGAAGTGCTTTTAGATGTCGTTTATTTCCCTTAATCAATGAGAAGATAGCCTCTGAAAAACGACTAAAAACAAGGTTTTGGTCGGGGTACCGTGCGGGGCAAGCAACGTTTACAGCGCTCTATACGAAAGAAGAATCATGAGGTGCAGGTGTCAAAGTACCCCACAGTCGCGGCATAACATGAAAGTAACAAAATGATAGGTTAGTTTTCGCACTTCGCTCGCAGATTAATTTTCCAATCGAATCACATAAATCGTTTCAACAGCAATAGATGTCAACCAATCTGTAATGGAAATCAAAAAGCAACACGAAAACAGCTAGTAGGTAATTACGTACCTAGGTACCTATATTTCTCATTTAATAGCACCTATAAAATACTATGTTGTTTCAATCATAAAGAACTTGAAACTTATCAGAGAATTTTGCACCCACGAAATAACTAACTGTCATACACTTCAATATTTAATACTGGCAGTGCAGCAGTTTTAAAAAAACAGTAGGTACTTAATTTAACAGTTCATGGAACTCTCAACCTTATGTAAAAGTTATAAAGGTGGTTTGGAAAAAAAACTTTAATTTAAAGTGATTAATACTTACAGTTGTTTTTTTTTATCGGCCACAGACAACAATAAGCACTCGATCACGAACTGTCAAAGTAAAGGTGAAGTGCCACGTGCCGAAATGACATTAGGTTTGTTACACAGTGATGCGTAAGCTAGAAATTCTGTCAAATTAATAAAACAAATAAAAAGTTAATTTTATAAATATTTCTCAGTAGCAGCCTTGGAGTCTGGATTTGTGCCTGGTTCAAGAAATAGGCTCGCCCCCTAATACATGGAACTTAAACATAACTTGCAAAATGCGGGTGTACTAATGGTTACACCTCTGCCTAACCCTTCGGGGATTACAGGCGTGTTGTTATGTAAATTATAAGTACAACAACATAAAACGAATTACACTGTTTAAATAAATATATACCGGTCCCCATAGTGGCCTACCACCATTACACGGCAACACATCCGATCGCCCGTCTGATTGAAATCTAGAAAGCTATCATTGTTTGGCCATTATCTTCTATATTGTTTATGATATTATTATAAGCAGCTATAACACGACCTCCGATGTCGATGGAATGGTTTTAAGGTTATGGTATGGGTAATCCCCATGAACACATTTGCGTTAATAATAATTTTATTGTAGACTAGCTTCTGCCTGCGACTTCGTCCGCGTCAAAGTTGATTTCTTCATACAAACTTTGGACCCCCGTTTCATCCCTTTAGGGGCTGAATTTCGGAAAATCCTTTCTTATCGCATGCCTACGTCATACAAAGAACACACCCTACAAGTTTCAGGTCTCTACGATCAGCGGTTTAGGCTGTGCGTTGGTCCGTCAGGCAGTCAGTCAGTCATTAAGGACAAAGCATTTTATAGGTATAAGTAGATAGAAGATAACCATACAACCACCAAACAAGGAAGTTACTGAAAACCATAGTGTTATATTAATCCGGAATTAGTTACTTTTTCATGTGTGAAACGTTGCTGTCGTTGTTGTTGTTACAATATTAATCTTGTATTCCTTTTATTTCAGGTCCCTTGCAATATTTGGATAGCACGCACTGGCTTCAAGCAATTGGTGAGTTTTCCAGACCATTTAAAATGAAATAATCCGTATGCCTTGTAATGGGCGACCAGTACTAAGTTTGACTGTAAGAAAAGTCAGGTTGATTTAGTATTTTTTTAATAACATACTAATGTTGTCTCACCGTACCGCGTACGTCAACACAACAAATTAAATAGGGGCCCCACTTTTATGCAGGGTACTCAAAATTGCCCATACAAAAGGCCCTTAATAACACACAATTCATCCCACACGAATCCCTAATAAACGCATTATAAAACAAATATGTAAGTACAAAGAGAAAACACAACCAGACCAGTCTTCGTCAAAGATCAGATACGCCGTTTTAGCCGCAGAAGTGGCAACGCGGCTCTTTTGATTTACCTCTGTTCCGAAGCCGTGAATAATGGCTGCAAGCTTAACACTACTACCTCTAGTACTTTAGGAATTGACAACCATGTACGGGTGTGGTTAGGTTAGGCTGGCAACACGATCAGCGTAAGTCGGACCTAACTGCTACTTAACATCAGTGTTTGGCGATTTTTTTGTCGGCAATTTTCTCGGTCTTGATAACAAGTGTCTTCTTTGATTTTTCCGTGGATTTTAGTCTTTATTTCTTAGAGGTTAGGGCTTTGATTGATGGGGACTTTTCTGGTCAATGTTGCGTGTTACGTAATAATGAATGGTATCAGTTGGTGTCGACTGTAATAGTCAATTAAAGTGGTTTACGACTTTACATTTTTTTGGTCGCCTCATTGAGCGTTTGATTTAAAAGGAGCTAAAATGATTTCACTTGGAATTAGTTATAGTCGTTTATTTTTAAGGTTAATAAAAAAGTATGTGGAAAGTCTGGTATAGGTACCATTGTGGTTAAATAATGACATATTTGTTTAATTCAGGGCACAATTTATTATTTTCCTGCATGCATTAATATTTAGAAAATAAAAAAGAAAAAAACAAAAGAAAATAAAACTTACAAAATAAACTTGAACTTGGTATCTAAAGTCAATTATGGTTTTATCAAAATATTTAATTAATATAAGTCCAAAATAGTGCCTTCTCTTAATGAGAAGAGGTCTCTTCCCTGCAGTGTGACAATAATATTATAGGCTGCTATTATAGACATAAAAAATAACATCAAAATTTCAGACTTTACTTTAAAAAGCAAGATTATTTCCTTATTCTATATTTCACAACCCACACAAATTAAGTTACTAACGCAATCGCAAGTGTGCGACCGAGCTTCAAATCCGCAATGAGAGACAAATGCTCGAGATAGCAAAATGATATCGCCTCGAGCGATTTAAGGCACAATGAGGTCTCTGAAATTTACGTGTCCCTAACAACGTGGACAGACGTGTAGACATAACTGCGGAATTTGTTAGGAAAATGTCGTGTGTCTGAACAAAATATTAGTTTAGAAATAAGGGGAAATTGTTAGGTTGTTGCGTGAATTTCTACTGCTTTATGGTTTAGTTAGAATAGATTTTATTTGTTGTTTTTATCCTCCTTTTGGATACCTCCTAGGAAGTAGTTAGTACGCGCCTACTGTTTAAATAAATCGTGTTGAAAAGGACATCTTAACGAAAACTAGGCCATTATTTTAACAATTGTAGTCGTTTATTAAAAACAAATCGGCTGTTCTAAACATTTTAACCGTGTATTGCACTTTTGGATGGAACAGTTGATTTATTTCTAAAAACCGTTAAAAAAATTATCGCTGGCGGATCTACAATCATGAACCAAATTCCTTAGCATTATACTTCTACCCAGTATAGGTAGTATTTAAAACTAATCAAAATTAAATTTCCACAACATTCTGTGACACAACAAAACAATTAATTACAAAAATTAATACTTATTACATTTCTGCCAACGACTGCCAACCAGTCTGATTAAAACGTGTCAAACGTATGAGAACTTGTTACAAATCCTCCATTTTACCAGCTCTTAGACTATTAGCCGCAATCAATATATTGCCAATCAATAGAGGCCCGCGGGTGGTAAATTAGTACCGACAGCAAAAACGTTACTGATTGAACAATGTTTTATTGCATTTTTCGATGTATTAGGTACCAGTTACTGGTTACGCCCCGTCGTGAGGGACCTACGAGTAGTTTCTCCTTTTTGTTTGTGATGAGTTTTGAAGTGATTAGTCCTTAGTTGACAAAGCCATCTTCGACTTGCTTGAATATTGTGTATTGGACCAGTCTGTGATGTAGAGACAGCATGTCAATCTTGAAGGTGGATATTGATTTATTTCAAATTAACATTATAAGCTAAGAGTGATAAAAACAAATCGTTTAAATGCCAAAACATACAATTATTAATGATTTTAGTACGCAAATGAATAAAAAATATAAAAATACTTAACAACCCCCCCAGCTCCACACAATTTCTAAATTTACCGGTAGCCTTCCAAAAAAAAACTTTGTCTAAGAAATTATTAACACAACAAAAAAATAATCAGCCAAATCGGTCCAGCTTTTCTTGAGTTTTGCTATTATTTTTATCTCTATAGATATAACATAATAATAATTTATTACAAGTAAAGTAATGATGAGTCTATGATATGTAACTCTAAATATTTACCTATGTTCTTACAATAGGTAAATAAACCTCTCCCTAACCCCTTTAGGGAAATAGGTGTGATGTTTCAAGGCAGTATCTGACCGCGCCCGCTAGTTTTCCGCATCTCTCCGATTATGATAAACATCGCCACCAAATCGCTAACTAAGCCTGACTTCACCATGAAAACACCACAAATAATACCAAATAGCACAATTTACAGTCATCCCATCTGCATCACAAAATCATAGAGAGACAGGAATACTGACTTATGTTCCCCTGTAGTGCGTCTAACCATTCAAATGTAAACTAAGTGTAGACTACGCGAACAGGGGTTTAATTTAATGCAATAAGTCAGCTCGTCGACTGTTCGCGGTTCAATTGTACCCATTCATGCCTCGTTTTGGTGTGAAAAGCGCAGATTATGAGATATACTTACTACGGTTGTTTTTGTGTGATTTCTAAAGCCTAGAATAAGGGCACAGTGTAACGGAAATAAACCCTATTTAAGTTATTATACAAGCTAATTTTCTGTGAAACAAATAAATAATAATAATTCATTAAAAGTTCAAAATCTAGTCGCAATCTCATCTCAGCGACAATCAATGTCAAAAAATGTGTAGGTAAAGTAAAGATATTACTGACATATTGAGATTGAGAATAAATAACCATCGTTCCTAAGAGCTAATAGAATTGCTCCTCTGATTAAACTAAATACTTTTTACAAACCAGAGCCCTAATTGTTACTATCACAATCGCCTTTATTTTGAAGAAGACACATAATTTATTGCTTCATATCATCATCGTAATGAATATTTTGACAAGTCAACAAACTGTCAAAATAAAAAGGATTGTGGGATAAAAGGATATCGCTAATGCGTAACGCGATTAGAATGCTAGCATCTACTGATAAGGCTCGTCAACTGACCACCCACAAGACGAAAAAGAAAAAAAAACAAATAACGGCTATCATCATATTAAAAAGCAATAAAAGTTACCCATAAAAGTCTTTGATAAAACAGCACCATAAAGTATTGACCATAGGATATAAACTTCACTAATGCTTCCTCTTCGAATTAAAGTCTTTATTGTCTATTACTCGCCGATAATATTTCAAATGGCTAGTTTTCTTATTCATAAATTCTTATAGCTCAGGTTAAACTGCTTATTACGGTTTCAGAACCAGTCTTTTATTCTGTTGAATGTGCTGTGCGTGTTTTTCATTTCATCATTCTTTTAGCTCGAGTTCAAACTATAGATTGACCTTTCAATTGATGATTTTATATTTTTAAATACACATGCCTACTTAAAGTTTTGTTAGTAGGTATATTTATTTATACAATTGGCTAGTTGACACCACCAAGAATTGACGTAGGTACCTACTTTTTATGACCTGTCAAAACGCCATACTTCCATAATTTTGTATGGCAATATCGAACTGTGACGTCACTTATTTGGCAATTCAATTACTAACTATTTATTGATTTTAAAGTCACAATAAATCTAAGTTTACAGTAAATTGAAAATGTGTTAAGTTTTCAAAGCCAAAATAAAGTGTTTCTTTAAAGAATTCTTGGAATTATTGGATGGTGTCAACTATCCAACTCAAGAAGTCCAAATTAACATTTGGACTTCTTGAGTTGGATAGTTATATTAAACTTAACCAATCCAACTTATTGTAACCAATAAGTTAAAGATTGGTTAAGTTTGATATAGTTGTCTCTGTTTGCTTTACGGAAATGCCCGATCTTTTCTGAATGATTGTATTAACTCAAAAATACGGTAAATAAACATTCCAAAAAATAATACCAGCCTAGTATTTTCCCACTGCTGATGCTGGGCAAAAGCTTCTTCAAATACGATTGACGATTTCACACTTATATTTATTACTAATTTCTGCCCGCGACTTCGTCCGCATAAATCGGTGTTGGCGATATAATTTTGTGTCTCCCCTCCCCCCCTTCTCTTTCTCATCTCCTTAAGGGGTGAAATTTATAAAAATAACAATGTATGACTTCGGCAAGTTAATGTTAATTCTATTACCACGATTAACTACCCTTTAAGGAGAAAAATGTGAAGCGTAGCAGATTGAAAGAACAAGTACTTATCAATTCAATCGACTTGATAAGTTCTAACATGTCGAACAATAAACTACATACATGATCTATAATGAGATAGGTATCATTTTCTAAGAAGTATTTCAATCAGAAAAACGTGTTAGGAATGACTGTGACTGGTGTATTGAGGGTTCCGTGGGTTACATACATCAAAAGCGAAAAGTCATTCACTTAGTTTTCACAAAATATAGAAAACGGCTTGACGTGTAAAGATGAAAGGCGCGGAGGTTATATATACAGAGTTATTTTTAAAACACCAGAAACCTGAAAAGGGGTCATTGTACTCATCATTATAAACAACTTTTTCTATGGGACAAACCCTGTAATCATGAAAAAAATCAGCTGTTTCATACATTATGATTGTGTTGCATAGAATTTTTGTACGGAACAGCTGTTTTTTTTTCATGATTACTTACAGGATTTGTCCCATAGAAAAAGTTGTACATAATGATGAGTAAAATAACCCCTTTTCAGGTTTGTGGTGTTTTAAAAATAACCTTGTATAGTTTATGATTAGTAAACGCCCGCTAAGAAAGGAAATAACAAAATTCACCCCCTAAGGGGAGAAAACAGGGGTCCGACATTTACGCGGACGAAGTCGCGGGCATAAGCTAGTAAGCTATAAAATTACGAGAAAATAATATGTCTATATTAAGTTCAAATACTATTATATTACATATTCCGCTAACATTTGCCGTCGAATTACTCTACGTAAATTCTTTAAGGATCTTTAATTTTCTTGATATTAAACTAGCTTCCTATTTAATTAGTCACACTATTTTCAGATTCGGACCAGTAGTTTCGGAGATAAGGGCGCCCACAAACAAGCTCTTCAGTATAAAATAATATAAATATAGATGAAAAAATAATAGCCAGTGACTTTAAGGTTTTCTTCTCAGAATACGTAACCCTAATCTCAATAAATACGCAAGTTGTAAAGTCGAGCCTTACTAGGAAATGATAGTCGTTGACATAATGTACATAGTTCCTGTGCTAAACCTTAAGTGGCGTCAGTATTAGTAGGTAGGTACAAGAAGTGACTAGTATGATCTTCTATTTAGATAAGCACTTAAGAACGGATCGCGAATCTTTCAATATTAGATAATAAATCTAGTATCCACGTGGGTTTTTTATTATTTATTTATTTTTTCAACTTTATGCACATGTAAAAAAAATACATTGTACAAAGGCGGACTCAAAAAAAAAAATATATTAGAACCAGCATACGACCTCTTTAGGTCAAAATTTTCCTTTAAAATTAGAAAAGAAAGAAAAACTATTTATTCCCGCGTAAGTGACGCACTTAAGACTCGGTTCACATCTGACGGATACGTCGAACGTCTCATCTTTAGTATGGTCGACGTCTAGAAAAAAAATTAGCGATCTCAATCATAAACACACAACTCAAACGCAAGACTAACGTCAACTACAAAGTAACAGATCACAAACTCCAGATTCCACAATCCGTACATCTCTAATCACAAAATCCAGTTCCGTACACACATACACACATAGTTGCGTACACAGGTACACAAGTCAGACCATTCATTACTATAAGCATCCCTAGTAACGCATATCTGTCTGATCTAACACGTACCGGTGCATAGTATATGCAAATATAACTGATTGTAGAGGCGATACGCCCATTTGGACCCTGTCCGGAGATAACCATCGATTCTATGTGCAGATTACTATTTAGCCCACTAATTATTACTCTATTAATGTTTGCTTTTGTTTTGGAATTGATGTTGGTATTTGATTTGTTAGATTTGATAAGGTCGATTATTCTGATTATTTAATCGAATTGACGATTAATTCTATCGATTATTCGAATCAATTTATTTGAAGGTTTGAGAATGTCATTAAATAAAGTTGACTAGACTGCCTCGTTGGTCTAGTGGTCGCAAAGCGCGAAGGCTGAGGTTCGATTCCCAGGTCGGGCAAAGTGTTAATTGGGCTTTTCCATCAAAAAATTCTCAGTAGCACCCTCGGATTCTGGATTTGTGCCCGGTTAATGGCAATAGGCTCGCCCGCTATTACATGGGACTTAAACATAACTGGCGAAATATGGATGTACTAATGGGTACAGCTCTGCCTAACCCTTCAGGGATTATAGGCGTGAAGATGTTATGTGAACATATTAATTCGTGTTTATAATGCAAGGATTGGGGGTCAATTCTACTAACCTTTTTTCAGTTTCAATCTGTCAAAAATAACTCTGATTTATCAACATATTTTGACTAGACTTTGACATTTTTAGAAATAGAATTGCCTTTCTGATATAAGGTGCAGTTGGAGTAGTGTAGATCAGCCCTATCAAGTGGAGAATCTCGTACAAAAGATGAGACAGCAAATCGAAGAAAAAAAGATAGTTTGTATTGAATTTTGATTCGTGTAATCGTTTCAAGTCGCCCTATAAAGGCAATAAACCGTTTAGATAAATAAATTCCTCCACTATCTAGGAAACTGACTGCTACACATTACGGGTGGCTCATACAAAGTTATCTGATGATGTCCAGACAGCAACAAAGGGTGTTCATATTTCATGCTATGTCCAGGACGCTATCAAATCACAATCATAAGTACTTGCTCTCAACTTTGTGGAAATATTCATAAAGACCTGTTAGTGGACCTTGAATAGGCTTCCTGAAACTGCTACAATGGTGGGACAGTTTGTTGAAATTAATGGTTTGTCAAGTACCAAGGGCTCAGCGAAATGAGGTTGGTACAAGAATTAAACTTTCAGATACTTTATAGATAGCCAGTACACATTTTTTTTTTCAAATATGTTCGTTTTGTAGAATGACATTTGAGGAAAATTCTTTTTAAAAAAGGAACATGAATTCCCAATCATGTACCTACTTAACCAATCAATTGACATACTTTTTATGAGCTGTCAAAACTTGTAGAATTTCGATAGCAATAATAAACAGCTGTGACGTCAATTGATTTACTATTTAATTTTATTGATTTCAAAGCTAATTTTACTTACAGTTTATTGCATAGAAACGATTTTTCAGGGCTAATTTTTTTTAGCTCGGCTTGATGTATTATCGTATTCAATTTCTAGAATTTTAATTAGTACACGGTGACGCAGAAAGCATTAAAAAGGACAAACTGAAAATTTTTAAGATATATTTTTTACAAAAAGTGACAGACAATTCAGTGTGATTCAGTAGTATCACATGTTTACATAAAGATTTTATCAATATTTTTTTAGTTAGCCAGTGTTTAACCAATCACATCTAATCCATTCACGGCCATCGATTCAAATGTTTGTCAAATGTCAAAACTGTAGACGAGCCAAATCTGTCAGAATTCCGTGTCGCTCCCACGCGAGGTAAGCATCAATTATAATTAGCGGTCAAATTATACAAAAAACAAATGTTCTTGATGTCAGGAACATTAGACCTGTCCAACTGCGCATGCACATACTTAAACATTCGTTATACAGGTGGTTCACAATTTACTTAGTTTTTTTTTTACTTTTTATCTCGTAATTGCGCGAAGTAAAAAGTCAAAATCAAATTAATTATTTTAATTAGGCTGGTAAAGGGCACTTTTGAACGACAAGTAACAAAAAAAAAACACAAGTAGATAAATTAAATCTAGTTGCCTCTTCTAAAAATGCATAATGAGTAAGAAACTCCATACTAGCTCTGTTACAATTATTTTTTAAGGGTATAGTCAACAAAAGGGAAGGGTATAGGGTCGTCACTGTCGTCAGATACAGTTGCAAGTTGTTTTTTTTAATCGATGGATGTTTTCAAAAGTAAAAAGTGAATTACGAACAGTTTATTAAGTTACGTTTCAATCCAAGACATCCATTGGTTTCTAAGAAAACTTCAAGTATATCTGGCGATCCTGGATACCTATCTCTTTTGTTGACTGTATGTTAATTAAAAACATATTATAAGAATAACAATAACACTGGTAAGTACACAAAATCACAGATGCTGAAAATTTTCACATGAATTGGACCAATAAGACAACCATTGTTTTTACAAGCTTTTATTTAGCTTGCACTGTTCGTATGTAAGTATGTATGTAAGTAAGTTGTCCTTTCAAAATTTGCAAACCATTTTTCAACCTTTTGTTGGTATCCGATTGAGCTGTTTGTAGGTATACATCTTTAGGTCTGATGACAATACAATGTCCAATACTCAATATTGTAATAATTTTAAATTAAAGCTTGTTTTCAAAAATATTTTTTAAATTAGTTTATTTTTATTACATTTTTTTAATCGTTTTGTAGGCTTTATACATATAGACATGTAAACTCCTCTTAATAAATAACCCAGTACCATAGAGCAACACGGGTACCTGACGGAAGGTACCCGTGTTGCTCTATGCCCAGTACCATCATCACTAAAATGGCAACAAAACAACGTATCAACTGTCACTGCTGTCACTTCCATCGACGGACACAAACCGGACAATTAAATTCTTAGTCCTTCCCCGTGGGTGTTGCTTAAAGCGAGTAAAAGATAACATCTTGAAGGTAGCATGACGTTTTCAAAATGTATCAGATATTAAAGCTTAGTTTTGACATTGGTACACTGAAAATATCATGCTGTGACTCCCATCCGCCTGCGAAACGTGTTGGTACCTTGTGTTCCGACAACCCAAGATCTCGGTCCTCCCACATAACCTTAACAAAGCAGGTATGTGTTCAGAAAGTCGACATTCAAGTTATAACCAAGTTAATAATATAAGTTGATAATATAATATAATTTAAGTTATGGATTCAAATCCGGGCAAGTACCAATGTGACATTTTCAATTCATATGTACTTTCTAAAGTTTATCTTGGACATCACTGACATCGGTGAAGGAAAACATCGTGAGAAAACCTGGACCTGGCGGTTTACAAACTCTGACACTAGGGTGTGTGGGGTCGTAAGACCTTACTGCTCACACGATAAAGAAGATCGATAAAGTTTTAACCACACAGAAAGGAAGTCATGAACGGAATGGGGGGAAGGGTCCTTTAGATCTTGGGTGCTTAGCCAAGTTGCTAGCGATAATGTATGTTCGGCTTATAGCCAGAAGGGTGAGATTGGTAAGCAGTGATTAGATTTTACGGAAACGAAATGATTGATAGATGGACGATAGAGACATATGAATAACAGATATCGACTTTGAACTAAACAATACTGTCCAAGCCGCAATACTAAGAGGAACGTAAAGAAATAAATCTAAAAAGCATTTATGAACACAAAAATCTAGATGAAGAACAAGCATCTATCCATACAAATAAGTACCTCGAGCGAAAATCGAACTGACGATCAAAGCTTCGCAATTAACCGCCGGTCGTCCCTTAACCACAGAACCATCCATCCTCCTCCAATATCCAAATACCCTCTAAATCATTAATTGACACTATCACGCTACACCCCGCTATCTCTCCATCCCATAAATCCTCAAGATTGGAAGGTGGACAGCATTACGCTATCACAGTATGTTGAGAGTGATGCGCCTGCGCACGCTGTAGCTGCGGCCGTGTGACCGATACATATCGAGGTAATGATTGATGCTGCCGCCCATTTGCCAAACTAGTTCCTTAGAGACTGTGGAGCTATGAAAAGAGCGGATTATAAATTTGTCGTAAGTAGGACTGCCTAATTTTTTTTATATTATAGAAAAAAATCATAAACTCACGCGTTTTTACCCCCATGGGAAAAAGGCGTGAGTTTATGTATGTATGTATTATAGAAAAAAAAACAGTTCTAGATTTTATCGATCAGAAAGCATTTTGTTTTTTGTGCCCGGTTGATGGCAAAAGGCTCGCCCTCTATTACAAAGAACCTAAACATAACTGGAGAAATGTGGGTGTACTAATGGGTACACCTCTGCCTAAACCTTCGGGGATTACAGGCGTGATGTTACCTATGTTAGCACCACCAACCAACCCTTTAACCTCGCATTTCATAGCCTCATAACACAAGCCACTGATGCGCACTGCCTACTGGCCGCATCCAGCTCAAATCGTGATTAATGTGACAATCCACGATCTTAACTCCTCCCGGAACACGGCACAGATGTGTCTGTGCCACGATTATTTATTTTCGGCTGAAGACTCCTAATGAACGAGATTGCGGACGCTTTGCTTAAATCATTACGCGAAATACGGTACGTTTGAATACTGAGACAGGTAGAAGGTATGGAGGTATACGGGCACTTGATATAGGTACCTTCTGCGGACTGTATATTTGAGTTAACTGTAATGTAGGGTATTTATGAACTGTGTTATTTTAATGTTAGGTGGTTTTATAGGTGTGAGGTGAGTAAAGACAGCAAAACTTAAAAAAGACACACTGGTGTTTGCCTTAATTATTTATTAGAAAACTATAATGCTCGTAGACTTATTAAAATTAACAGGCACGTTGGTCCCGGCTGTCATACGTGGATCTTTGACAGTCGTTATGGGTCGTCAGAAGCCCGAAAGTCTGACAACCAATCTTGCCAAGGGGTACAGTATTACCCAGTTACTGGGTTGTGGAGATCAGATAGGCAGTCGCTCCATGTAAAATACTGGTATTCAAAACTGCATTCGGTTAGACTGGAAGCCGACCCCAACATAGTTGGGAAAAAGCTAGGCAGATGAAAACTTGTTAACACTGAACAAAATAAGCAATGGTATAGAATAAACGAAGTATAAAAACTAAACAAGACCTGTCTTGCTGTCACTATCTTGTAAAAACAAAAAACGACGCCCGAACAATTCAACAACCACAAAACAATCGATAACTTACATTTCGCCGAACATCGCGTAAATATCAGTAACACCTAACTGAACGCGAGGATAATAAATATTCAACGTATTTTAAAAGGTGCAGCTCAATACCTTGTACATTAGGTCTTCACAGCTTTGCTCTGGGCGACCACGCTGACAGCTCAATCGAAGCATTCACCACGTCAACAATAAGGTATCGATCCTCTCAACAGATAACTTCGACACACCCGGCCAGCATAAAGATGTGTTCCTAGATATTATCAAAGAAAGTTGTAAAAAGAGTTTTTGAAAAAAAATGTTTGTTTGATAAAGTCGTGTTGCTGTTTGAGTGAGCGATCGTTGTAGTTACATAATGATGCACCTAATACGTCTCTGTCAAATAGTTGGACATGTTATTTGTTGTAAATGTACAATTAATTGCGTATCGTTACGCTAGCTATCAAGGATGTAATGTTTAACACAACAATGCTGATAGTCTGATATGAATTAAGTACAGATGCGTTGATAAAGAAATGTGTTTAACAATTTTCTTTTTTTTATCTGTGTTTTAACACAATCTAATTCTATAACATTTTTTTCCTAGCAACGCAACCTTTAAAACGTCAAAATATTACAATACGCGCGAAAAAAACTCACATTTTAAAGAACAAAACTCCACCATAGATAAGTTAACTTTTTAAACTTATATCTCGAACACAAAGCAAGCAAAGGTATACATTACAAGTACAGCCTTACACTCATTTCTTACAGCCGGTGAATGAATAACATTATCAGGCCGAAGCTTTCTTGTGCTTGGTGTAAATATTTATTCTTGCTGGCAGTACCGGCCGACATTCCTCGAGTATTGAGTACCTACATAAAAATCTCTTACTTGTGTTATGGTTTAATACAGTGTTTAAGTTGAGGTTAAAATAAGTTTTGTCGTAAGTATTAGAAATTATGTGTTTTCCTGGTTTAAATGTTAGTTAGAGATTTTAGTATGGTGTTTATTTTATACGGTATCGTAACTGTAAAATAAGATATAAGAACCACAATTTCTGTCCTTAAGCAAAAATGCGAGCATATAATACAGTACCTACTAACATATTTAGTTCCCTACGCTGTCGCGTATTCATTCACTAAGCAAGATCGATCACGCATTATCTCACACGCATATCAAGAAAATAATATCTACTGCCCACAAAACAAGGTCTACAGATCTCCAACAGCGATAAAAACAATTAATAACCATTAAAAGAAACGGAACATGAATGAAATCTATACCATCAAACGTTTAAAGAATAAGTCATTGTAAAAGGTTATTCGACACTTGTAATTTCTCCACATATTTTTGCCCGCGAAAAATTAGTGTTGCCAGTTACAATAAATACTGTGTATTTAGTTGTTCTTCGTCTTCGGCGTCACGCTGTGCTTCGGACACTGAGTAACGCCACACATTCACGTCCCAGCGTATACGTATTACAAGCTGGAGTTAATAATAGTATCGTAGTTTATTTATTACGAAATACAATGGGCGATGTAGATATTAGGGGTGTAATGGATTGTCGAATAAAAATGTTAAACATGGCGGCTATAAGAATAATGAGTTCAATTTTTATTTCAAATTTAATAATTTTGATACAAAACCAGGCAAGTTACACGTTCTACATTTTTTTAACAATTCCAACATACAAATATCTAGTCTACATAATTATATAGGAACTTAATTTATTTTTGAACTCAAATAATATTGGAGGACCACCACAACGACCCAGAAGCTTCTCGATATAGTTTCATTTATGTACTATCCCGTTACTATCATGACTTTGATGTTGTGTACGTAACCTTAACTACTTAACGAAGAATCAAGAGGGTTGCCCATATTTTTATTGCGTTTTACCAACGTAAAATAAAGCTCAGTAGTTTAATATTAACTGGCTTAAAAAAGAGGCTGGTTGGTCCTTCTTCCTTGCCAAATGAAATCTTCACTTAGCCACGTCAAGAAACATAAACACAAAATCAATCCTAAAAGGCATTTATTTATTATTACAACTTAAATATTTATGTAAGTTGTCATAAACCAGACAGAATTATGTCTGATCATTAATTTTATTGTAACCAATTGACTTGAATGGCATATGACGATAGACGCCATAATTTTTTTTTACCTTTGAAGTGTTGACGTGTGCAGGTGCGCGGATGTTGCCTGTTGTGGAGAAGTAAATTCATCATAAATGATGAATGGTGCGTTCGCTTACACCGATCAGCGAGGAATGGGCGCATTTTTTTAATTCGCGCATGGCAACACTTTGTGAATTGAGCGGGAAAATAGATATGTCAGGAAAAAGAATACTGGCTCTGTGGTCTAGTATCATAAATACTAGACCACTTCAAAATGGTTCTCTTTTTAAAATAAGTTTCTTACACATGTTTTTGATCGAGGAATTAATGAAAAAATAGTAGGTGTCTTCTTATCTTCCTTTGCGGCTTGTTAACGTCGCTAGAGTAATGGAGTTCTTTTATGTTCAAAAGTGATAGGTCTGAACGATAGGTCATTTAATTTACTACAACAACCTTTAAATTCGATCTTTTCTAGTGCTATTATGTTAATGCTTACGAACCGCCTCAGATTTTGTGCACTACGATTTATTTTACTTAAATAATTTAGACTCTAAATTCCATTACTCAGGGAATTCTAGTCCCCCACTAGAATTCCCTGAGTACCTAATGGATTTTTTTTGTCTAGGGAAGAAACACTATGTGATACTTTCTAAGACAATAAGAAAATATTACTAAGAAAACTCAAAATTATTAGGTATTATTTTGGTTTCTGTAAGTAGTGATAAGTTCGCGACTTGATAGTCACACAGTTTCAAAGAAATCTAAGATTTAGGAACATTAAATAAGCTTAAATAGCCTTTTTATAGCTAATTACTACTAATAACGCACCTTTAGTTGCAACTTCTATTTTATCTATGGAACACAAATAAAGATCACATCACTACGCATTCCCGTCAATCAAAGCCGCAACGGCACGTCAAAGCATACCAGCCCAAGAGCGACATCCTACTTACCTTCCCATTTCAATCCATACCATCCAATTTCTCACTTAAAACATTGTAAAACAATCTTTGCTATAAACCTGTCGAAACATTGTATCGTCAGCCATCAAGAATGAGACGGAAGAGCTAAGTTCGCTATGCAAAACGTCTCTTTCCCGGACATTGCGGGGTCATTCCTGCGGGAATTGATGGGGTATTCTGGTTACCTCCGCTCTAGCTCGTGTATATTTCTGTTAAGTTTCATTTCCTTTTGAATATGTTAGGTTGGGTCGAAATTAAATGGTTTTATTTGTATTGTTGTAGGAAATTTTATTTTGTTTTGGTATAAGATTATTTACAACATATTATTACATTGAAAACGTTACGTTGCTTTTAATGTTACTTTTCCAAACCTTTTTATTAAATACTTTTTTCAGTGAAAGGAGGAAGTATTAGTTAAATTCAACACTTCTATACAAAAGTTACACCACAAGTGAAATGAGGAAAAATGTGAAATAATTTCCGGACTTGAAAAAAATGGAAAGTGCATGAATATAATGACAAATTTATAATTTGGAATAGAAGGTAACGCAAATTTTGAGCGATTTTTCAATGCAACATGGAGATCTTGAGAGGAGTGCTTGACAGACAGACAGACTATCAAGTCGACACACATCACTAGCCTATTAACATCAACATAATTACTAATTAAATGTTACTAACTGTTCTAACTGTTCCACACTTTATTATAATACAATTAACATGACTTCTATTTGTCATTTGCATGATATGAAAAGATAAACCTTCAATTATTTTGGCAACTAAACTATCAACTTTAATTCAAAATTGCGTCTCAGTTGTCAGACATGGACACTGCCATTCTGACATCTGTCAATCAAGTCAAGCCCGAGAGCTGGCAACATCGGATATTAATATAGATGCTCGTTAGTGAATTCTTATCATCTTGTTAATGGCAACACTTTGGTCATTTACATACCATGTTTGCATACAGCCTAGTTTTGAAAGTAGGATTGGAATTGCGTGTATTCTCGATATGTCTATTTGAAAGAGAAAATAGGCTTTTAAGATATAAATGTATCTTTATTAATGTAATGTTTACTCTGTGATGGCAAACAACATAGGTTTATCGACTATTAAATGACGGCGAGCAAGTCATTTAGTAAGTCGTAGCAATAGAATAAAGTAAAGCTTAAATTAATGGTTGCTTACCTAGAGACCTGATAAAGTGGTTGGCAATTAGGTTAGATCGTTTTAACTACGAGAATGGGATTCTGGGTTGTTTCCATTTAGAATATGTCTGTGGCACCCCCGTACCTAAAGCCTCGATGACACTGGGCTAGTTTTCAAGCTGCTAGTCGGCGAGTTCGCGAGTAGCTTGTAAACTTGCTCCGTGTCATTATATAGATATTTAAAAGCAGATTGTAAAAAGCTCAATGACACGGAGCAAGTTTACAAGCTACTCGCGAACTCGCCGACTAGCAGCTTGAAAACTAGCCCAGTGTCATCGAGGCTTTAGACAGCACGATAAGCTATTGTTCCTGTGTTTGATCTCTTCTCGGTCGTGTCGGATTGCCATCCAATCGGATTACCGTCCCATCGGACTATGACAGTGAGCGAGGGAGTGCACCTATGTTTGTGCACTCACTTGTGCACTGTAATATCTCCATCTCCTCCTCTCCTCTCTCTCTCTCTCTCTCTCCTGTATATCTCTACTTTGCTTTTATGTACGTACAATTTTTATTTTCTCTTTTTATGTTATGTGGGTCATTTTCGCGGGAATAAATAGTTTTACTTTCTTTCTTTCTTTCATTAATAATGGTCACCGTGACCATAATTCAATCCGGGGAATATGTATTAAGTATACCTACTAAACTGCAAATAATATAATATTATTTTTTTAGGCTAGTCATAAGTTTTGACAGATAAGTTCCTTCTATAAAAGAACACAATTCAAGTTTAAAATCATCACTTTCTTTTGTTTTTCAATAGGTTCTAAAACGGGTAAGAAAAGAGCACTGATCCTGTCATATTTCTAACAGTTTTTTTATTATTTATATATTTGATTCTATAAGCTAGGCTTAATACTCCATTGTACACGGCTTAACGCGACAAAAAGTGTATGAACCTGTCCAGTCAACGATATCTTGACGATCGAGAAATGTAAGGGCGCTAACAGACGTGCGACACATGTGACTGCCGACGACAACTGAAGTCGTACTTGATAGCAGAAAGTTGAGCGGTTTTTCATGCCAGTCTTTATGGGCGAATTTCAATAAACTATTTCCTATACTAATGTTATAAAACTGAAAGGCTTGTTTAACACTTTCGGTGCCCAGTACCCAGTATTAGGTACAATGCCATTTGCACTATTTCGAAATGTCTTATTTAAAAAAAGATGATCTCTGATGGAAATCTCTGTTTCTACGGAAAACTTTAAATTGGTCGTATTTTGCTGCAACACAATTTTTCGAAAATTTTTTGGAAAACTTTTATCCTACTTATGCGTAGGAAAGTTAAGTTTCATTATAATTAGTTCATTCAATAAAAAAAAATAACTTGAAGAGTTTGTATGAAATGCCGTACGGCGTAAACGTTCTAAACGGAATTTATTGGAAGGTGGTAAAACAGGCCCTAACTTAAGATTCATAAAAAAATCCCATTGGTCCAACCGTTTGTGGGATTCAAGAAAAAAATATCAGTAAGGAATACAGTTAGAACTTATTTTAAAAAATGCCTTCGTTCTGACAGAGGAGCTTTTTGCAACTGATTGATATCATAACATGGAGCTTCCTAGTCGTAACTGATGTTATCAAGACTGTCGTAAGATATATCTTAACACTTCAGACGTTTCTTATGAGAAAGGAGTTTGAATCGTTTGAAAGAATCTGAGAATCTATCTGGTTTGTAACTTGAACTTTATTTTTAGCTCTCATTTGATAATATTAAAAGAAGAATTTGACAGCCCAAATAAAAAAAAATGGACGTTACAACAATGACTGTCACATTTAAATAAATAAATAAATAAATAAATAAAATATGCCTAATGAAAAACCCCACTAATACTTTGCCTGACCTGGGAATAGAACCCAAGCCCTCATGCTCAGTGTCGCGCTTTGTGACCACTGAAATAAGTGAAATAATAAGTAATTATGTCGATGAGATAGTACATTGTGTTGAAAATTTTACAGTTGAAACACGTACCTACCTATTATAAAATTACAAAAGAGAAGTACCTGTTTAATCTGTAATATAAAAGCGTGTCATATCAGAGATTATCAGTACAATCTATGATATTATCTCTTGAATACATCGTCCCGGGCTGCGATGTGAAAAACACTAATAATATGGGCTCTGGGCGCCTACCGCCATCTCTTACAACAATGTTATTTTAATATTACTTTGTAATTTCTGTTGTAGCATTTTCAACTCTCGGCGCTGATCCAAGCGTTGAAAATCCAACAGTGCGGGGGGCTAAGTAATATTAAAATAATATTGTTTTAAGAGGTTGTGGTAGGCCCCCAGCACCAGTTCGTGAATAATTACGTTTGTAATAAAAAGGTTTTGTTTCGTCACCTTGTTGATTACAGCTTGCTTGGAATCGATCTGCTTTGCTTAACAAAAGCTTAAGCTAATTGGAACAGAACTTTTATTTTTATGGACTTCTCCTCAACCGGGTCAAATAAATAGCATAGCAAGGAGATAAAAAAATGAACGCTATACTTTGTAATCTCTGAGTTGCGAATAGGTACTGTTATACATATTGAGTTTTATTATGCTGTTGATATTGCAATCATCATTACATCATATAACGGATTTTATTGCCACATAAAGGAACATCTCCTCAAATTGGTCAAATAGTAGCTATATTGATACGACGGATAATATTACCATATTATGGAGCATCTCCTCATAATGGTCAGAGTTCAAGCGTCCACCAGGTAGGAAGTTCTGGCAATACTGGTACAAAATACATTGTGTTATACTTAATGTATTCCAATGTTTGCACACCTATCCTTGAACTCGCCCAGACGCCCATCGCTTCCAGAATATCTAAGCTTATCGAATGATTTAATTTATCAATCCCACGAATCGTGAAACTCAATCATTCAGTGTTCTCCTAATACATTTAAATGAACGATTTAGCACACATGTCTCAACATTCCACTGCCACAAACCGGTGTCTATCTATTGAACTAGTCTCTGTGTGTCCAAGTCGCGACAGTCACCGTGTCAAAGTGACGCTAAACCTGTGGCACTGGACCTGCCGCATATTTTTATATTATGCTTATCACGTAGGAGAATCTAGGAAGAACATACGGAATGATAGTTGTGACTGGTGAGTAGGGATTTCAACTCAAATTGAAGTTGTGGTCATTGCAAGAAATTTCCTCCTTTTATCCCCATCGGCGTCATGACATTATTTTTTTTGTTTGTGATTTTCATTGATCCGCTTTCATTTCAAGACTCTGAGGTGAACTTGCTCTCTTGATACTTACCTAGTTTTAAATTCGAAACCAAAAATATTTGCGTCTTGTGTCCTCTCCCTGAAGACTTTGTTTGAAGTAATTACAAAATTAACTATTTGGATTAAGAGAGTTAGCTGTCCCAAGTTTATTCCTACGTCACTCATAAGTTTTCCAGCAGTGTTATTTTGTAAATCTGCTTCGGTAAATTTAGGTGAAGTTAGCTGTAACTGTCATCACACCCGATGCTAGGAACTAAAAAGCTCCCATCACCTAAATTTGCCAAAGGAGATATTTATAGAATAAAACTGTTGGTCCCTAAATTTTTCCCGACGTTTCCGCTACCAACTCCAACATCCCTATGTTTTCAAACCAGAGCGCCCAGGATCACCCGCCGTGAGAACTTCTAAGCCTGCGGCGGCGCACACATTATACAATGTATACAAGTTTCATCACAATTGTATTGTTTATGACCTTGCGACACATGTTTATAGTGGAGACAGCATGTGGGACCATTTCCCACTTCGAGACGGTCACGAGGAGGAAATAATAGAAGTTCCAAAGATATTTTTGTGAAGTGTGATGTCAATGGGAGTGTGAGAAAAATATTTGTAGGCGAAATATGTATAAATGTTATTATACCAGCCTATAATTCTCTTACTACAGGGCAAAGGTCAGTCTCGTATAGAAAAGGCACGAAAATGCATCACCACGCTTGCTCAAGACGGGTTGGCGATTTTAGAGTAATTAATTATAAGTCCAGGTTTTCCAAGATAACCTTAGAATGTGATAACCTTAAAAAAGTCACGTTGGTACCTAACCACTGCCTTAAACAATTCGTCACACTAATTGAAAAATCATATATTCCAGTATACCCTCTGAATTCCTGCATTAATCATCACAAAGTCAATACTTACTTAGGCATACAGGCCTGATAAGTTTCAGCTGTCAGAAATTCATATATATAAAAAACAAAAGAAAAACCAAAGGAACAACATGGCAGGACCATGTTCAATCACCGATCTACCTATCAGACTTTATGACGATGACGTCATATTCTCGTCATTCCCAGAAGCTAACTTGTGTCCAGTTAAGGACGTCATTGGGCCGTAATAATTATTATTACCATATCTCCACCTCCGTGCCCGCCTCTTCCGCGTTTCTTTATAGCCAATATAACAAATATTCGTAGAAATATGTGTGGCCAACTTTCACAATCCAACATTAGCATTGGTCGACAGGCTGGCCAATGAGAAAGAGCGCACTCGGCCGTATCACTTCCGTGAAAATTGTAGAAAGAAGAAAATGTTTGAAAAAAAATGTGCATTAAACTTAATGTAGATAAGTATTGGTTAGAGAGGGAGGTCCGAGACTTTGTGTTAAGAATGATAGGCTTGATAGGAGATGATTATAATATATTTTATATAATTTAAACCAATCCGAACCGGGTATAAAAAAGATTCATTTTTTAAATCTCTTAAATTATACTAAGTATAATTGGTGGATACGCAAAAGAATCTACTGCGATTTAAAAAACTAGAAACAATTTATTTATATATTTATTTTAGGTAAGTATCTTACACAAAACATAATTATCAATTGCTGATCACCAGGACCAGTGTCGAAACAATTTTTCAACACGGTAATTTTTAATCTATCATTTTCGTAGTTTATCTACGTTACCTAGGGTAGTATCCATATGGTTCATTGTTAGTATTTATTTTAAGTGATTTTAATCAATAAATGCAAATACACAGCAGAGGTTTAGCCAACAATAATCGTACACTTAATTCACATCTTTCCGACACCTGCTATCAAAACTATTAGAGTAAAGATAAAAGTAAGTAACACTGTATAAATTCCATTAAACTATTTCAGAAATATACGTTAAATAAGTATTTTGTAGAGGCAATTGTCATTACTATCTTTATTTAAAAGCTTTTCTTATGTTATTAGTTGGCAAACAAACCAATGTTAAGTGGTTACCGCTGGTTACATCTGCAATAGGTACCAGAGGCCTTGCAGATGCGTTAGCATCCCAGAAACAAAGTTGAAATGGCTTTATGTGCCTGTAATTACACCGTAAGTCAGCTCCCATACCTTTTACTTAAATAGGTGAGATGGTTCTTCCCTGAACGAGCTCGTTTATAATAGGCACTACTACTTCTAAAAGAAAAGGGATGTTTGTACCCTTTGTTTGTTTATTTGGAACCAGTACACCAGATCCTTTCAGCTATCATTTTATTGTTGACTTTCTTCACATCCTTTTTCCATTATTCAATACACTTACACGGTATACTATTACAACCCATAAGACGTTGCGCTTATATGTTACGAGCCCCTGCCCGTGATTTCGATTTGAACTATAAGGACCAATAAACATATGATACTATGGCATGTGATCTCTGACACTCGACACTAGATTTTGTATCAAATATTTAACATAATTTTCAAGCCAGTTTTAAAATACTTTCCTTGAAAAATAAAACAGTAGGTAGGTACCTGTGTTATGGTACGTTCAATACCTACAATGTATTTATTATTACTTATAAACAACAATTCTATCAATATACATTCACTTGTTACTTATAATATTTTGTGTCTCAATTCCGCCGTACATTTCAAAATGGCCGTACATTAAGATAGGATATAACACGACAGGACTATTACGTGTCATTTAATATGATAGTGCTGAATACACAATGAAATGTTAGTATGAATAGATATGACTTTGATAGGGTGTGGCCTGACCGACATTTTCAATGAGGTGCTTTGTTTTTCTGCAGTCATAACATTTCAGATGGAAATCTTGTTTGAAAAAATCATCAATCGCCTTGGACCATGTTCTAAAAAGAGCCATATACAACCTTAATATCCTGAAAAATAAATCAGCTGACTAATAAAATTTGTCAAGTCATGCAAACATACCTAAATGTATGGATCAGCAGATTGTTTTCATGGTTTGTCCATAATAGAAGTCGTTCATGATGAGTACAATAATCATTTTCTGGTAAGCAAAAAATAGATAAACTTGTATAGCACTTATACCATTTAGCACTTATACAATCTTGAAATATAATTATGGGCCATTTTTTAAGTAAACTAAAACAAATCTGGTCTTTTAATGTGATCGAAGAACCAAAATTGTATATTTAGAAAGGACTGTCTTTTTATTAAGTACTTCAACAAAAAATTGGAGCTACTATAAGGTTTGGCTTTACCTAGAGCATAGCCTTAGTAAAGCCTACGCAACACTTGCGCCAGCACGCGGCGATCGCTTAAAACGCTATTAATCGCAGTAAGTCGCCGGACGAGTAATCAACGTATAATTTATTGGTACATTTATGCGCAATGTCGCATCGAGCCATATTCATGTACCGAGCCATTTGCTCTGCGGACTTTAATGAGGGTTATTTCATAAAGGCTTTAAAAATAAAGATATTTGTGTTGGTTACTCCATTTTTATTTATAGTGAAGTCATCAGGACTGACTATGATGTATCCAATACCATTATCATGTGGTACCTTTTTTATTTGTTCTACTACACTTAACCTTTATACTACTTACACACTTAATAAATACACAGAAAATATGATATTTACACATCTTAATAAAGTATTATGACAGCTTATAGCGTCTCACCAATAGTTGAAAACAAAGAGTAAGAAGAAACGGTTGAAAAACCGCTTAATATAGCTAATTATTATGGAGGTACGATACCAACACTGATAAATACCTATCATTAATGAAAATTAAGGACAAGGCTGTTTGTTATCTCCATTTTCACGGCTAGCACACAAAATCAGTTATGATTGAGAAGTAACTTTCAAAGAGAAATAAAATGTTGAATTAAAAACTATCACCTGCCACAGGGGTAAATGGGCTCACAAGCTCGTGCAATCTTCTTATTCTACATTATACTGTAATGATGTCAATTGACACCTATAAGATCTCTACAAAGAATGTAGTTTACACAAATCACGGTTCGGACATAAGGACCATTTATTTATCCAACATTAAACACCAGAAAGACCAAATACTGATAATAACAAACTATTTATTTATTTTTCTCCAACGCAAGATAATTTAGTTACTGACATAAAGTACATTTTATCCCATGATACATTAAAAGAGGTCCAACAAAGTAATGGTAATTCTAAGCGCAATGGCACTCGGTTTCCATTTTAAACACACTTGTTTCTGTACATTATCATAATAAAATTATTTAAATACATACTGGCTACTTACTCTAGGATGCTAGAAACGTTAATAAAACTTTAGGGGATTATGATAAGAATTTATTATTTTATCAATAATCTTTTCGAATAAAATATAAAATATTTTAAACCACCTGTTTATATTTTTTTACTCTTTGTTGTGGGCGGCTCACGTATATTACATAAAATATTATAAATACAATGTAAATAGTAGATTATTAACCAAGGGGATAAAGCAGTGTCTTCTGTCGCGGGTGACGATTTAAATCGCGAGCGTAACGAAGGACTCGAGGTTTACTCCCGAGCGTAGCGAGGGTGTTAAAAACTTAAATCACGAGCGAAGCGAGGGATTTAAGGCGAGTCCTGAGTGTAGCGAGGGATTTAAGTTCACCCAAGACTAAGACAGCTTTATCACCGAGGAAAATACTCTACTTTTCGTACCACTTGCGAAAAAATTAACACAATAATAATATGAGATATGCATTTTAAAACATTATGTTATTTATAAAAATAAATTAAAATAAACTTAACGTTTATCTAAGAAGAAAACAAAAACGCGGCAAATTCCTAGACTAATATTTTTTTGTCGGAAAAGCAAACGCATCAAGCTCATACGGCCTCGTCGGTTTTCGTAATTTTATTAATCATAACTGCACAATAAATGCGTATTCCTTTTTCAAAAAGATGTATAATGCTTTATATACGAACTCAATGGTGTAAACACAGATGTAGTGCAGTATAAATTTCGGTAAGTATTCCAAAGAAGGATGGCAAGAGTGGACCCAAAATGAACGGAGCGATGTGAACGGTCTACTTTATATCAATTATAATATCAAGTAAATAAGTGTTGTACAAAAAAATACTGAGTTATTACAAAACGGGAATCAAAAGTTATTAATTATTCATAATTAACAAAAAATAATCATCGTGCAGTTTCTAAACGAAACATATAGTTACATTCCTTTCTAGGCTAATGATTAGATAAAAAGTAGTTCGTTTTCGCTTGGTGATTTTCCTTCTTTTATACTTTACATCTTGTTAAAAAGTTGTTAAATATTCTGAAAGCCCATAACGATGAAACATACGAACCATGTAAATAGACCGTAAAAAAAATAAGACTCATTATTTTGCTACATACGTAATGGATTATATGAAACGGAGAAACGGAACGTCATTATCAAATTGACACTGACGACATTTTTGTTGACATTTGCAACTATATGTTTAGAGTTGCCCAACTATCGATAGTTTCTCTATCGATAGATGACCTCGAAATCTAATATCAATGCTAAACCACTGATACTATCGATATCGCAAATTAACTAATACTATTGATTGGAAGCGAGAGAATCGATAGGATCGATACTATAACATGATAATATTATCAATAGTATATCGATTTTTTAAAGTAATACTATCGATACTAATGATAGTTTGTAAAACTATCAATAGTACGAGTATTACAACATCGATAGTTTTATCGATAGCTCACACTATCGATACCATCAATACTATCGACAGTATTGCTCCTAAACATATGCTGAACTTCGATAGTATCGATACTATTGATATTATCGGAACTAATACTGTCGATACTATTTTTGAATATCATTATAAAAATACGTAAAGTGTATCATACTATCAGATAATATGGATACTATCGATAGGCTATCGATAGTTTAGCGATAGTCGACTATCGATAGGCAACACTATTTTCAACGGTTAGCGTTGTAAAAAACAAATAATATTTCGGCGATTTTGTAAATTCTTGACGACTTGGCTTTACCTTTGGACTGATTATGCTGTATACCAACCTAAATTACGGCATTTACTACTGGATGACGATTTGCAAGTGATTTGAATTTGTCAAACTGTTCAAATACAGTGCGTTATTGTAAATTATACAGAAGACATCGCTTGTCCGAAAAAAGTCATCAAATTGTTAAAAGAGTTCATAGATGGGTATACCCTCGCAATGTGAGTATAATATGTGAACTAATTTGTTGAATTTCTGAACAAGAAACCCTGCAACAACTAACAACTCGACCATTGTAATGTCTGTGCTGCATGTGGCAATCTATTTTGAGAATAAGGAGTAGTTGAAAATCAGTTTCTTCATCTTGACTGACTTGACATTACTGAAATGGTAATCCGAATAGAAAACATTATAATAATATTTGAATTTATAAGACCCCGTGTTTAATGTGGAAAAGTATTTATGCTTGAAAAAAAACCTAAAAAGAAAGTAAAGTATAATGTCATACCGTAACCATGGAAACTATTTATAACAAAGATGTCAAATTAAGATTAATTATTTTACAACAGCAATAAAAATGGTTTAAGTTTTATCAAGCAGTATTTTTAACTATTTATTATTGACCAAAAGATATGGTCAAACACCCCGACAGGTTGGTTATGAAATTAATAAATATTGTACTTGCCTATCCATATTATTATTTTTACATTTGTATTTTTGACAACTTTTTACTTGTATATTGTTTCAGTTAATCTTTAACAATAAAGTATGCGTGCCATGCTATTTGCAGGCAGGGTGGTGGACAGTTTTCACAGAAACTCTGCTCTTGTTGTTGTTATCGCCATTGCCTTTTGGGGACATGAATGTGGACTCTTGCTCACTTGGTATGAGCATTTTGTGGTACGTGGATTATCCCAGACACCAAAGCTATGTCGCTGCACCAGCTAGCTTAAAATACAATCATAAAATACGATCTAGGAACGCAAAACAAGATTAAAGGAAGATGCAATGTTTGTATGTCTTGCATATTTTATAAGTAATTACAAAATAAATAAAAGTTTTAAATAAATAAATGTTGTTTTATTCAACAAAACTCTGGTAAATGTAGATAAAAGTACATCAACTGTGCTTTTAAAGAATATTCCAGGAGATATAAAGCTGCCTCCTTATCCTGTGATATTATGCAAAAAATAATTAATTACAGGTGAATCTGGCTAAACGGGTATATGACTGATAATTAGCATCGGAATAAAAATAAATAATAATATAGTATGTATAAATAAATAATAACCAATAATTGCGATTCTTAGTTTACTTTTAGATTATTTTAGGTTATAATCTTCCACCTTTCATATTTTTTTTCTCCCGACTTTTTCATATTACTTTCCATTTGATTTTTGGTTAGCCTTAAGTCGTTCTTTAACTACAAATCAGTTTCAATATTCCACACTACTTCTATCACTGGGTCCCAAATTACATGTAGTCTCGCCATTCTCCTTTAAATCACATTCTCTCCCTAGAGGATAAATGAAATTCAGTACAATTTTCTTTCCCTGTTTTTGTCAGATTAATAATGACTATTGTTATGTTCGCTTTTTGTGGCATAGAATGTCACTTTTTTGAGCAAGTGGTACGAAAATACCATATTAAACATCTTTTTTTAACCTATGTTTTATATTAATCAAAGCACTGGCATTATTTAGTGGCCACCACAAGTTTTGAACAAAAGCCATACTACTTATAATATTATAAATGTGAAAGTAATTTTGTCTGTTTATATGTCTCTTACCCTTTCACGACTAAACCACTGAACCGATTTTGATGAAATTTGGGACAGGTTAAATTTGAACCCCAACAAAGGACATATGCTACTTTTTATTCGACTTTGATTTCGAATTTGACTGCGTTCGCGAACAATATTTACGCAGACGAAGTCGCGGGAAAAAGTTAGTCTTTTCATATATTTTTTATGGTGTTGGTAGCATGATTACCGATCGCAGTCAATAGTAGCAGCCACTAGTGTCTCAGTGTGCGGCAACCCTAAGTCTTTATAACAACAACAGAACGTGGAAAAGGGGTGCCCTATTTCCAGGAAGCATAACATTTTCATTCAAACAGAGTCATTAACAAACATTAACAAAATAAACATAAACACAGCGTGCATATTTTCCCATAATTATGCAAATACAAACACGATTGTGTATATTCTAATGAGGCGTTATGTGCACGCGCCGCTTTTTGTAAACAATTTATTTTATTGATAGCAACACTGCAAATTAGTTGTAGTTTAACATGCATTTGATAAAGTACTACTGTTTTATGTAAATCATTTTGTTATTGATACGGGTAATAAATTCCTTTTTTTAAAAGATAATTATGATTAAGTAGCTCATAAAAAGGTGTTAATGGTATGGAAATAAAGATCATTTTATAAATAAAAAAATACGTTTTTACTTTATTTTGTTATAAATTAAGTTACATGAGCGTTTCTATTTATTATTATGTCTTCAGTCGAAACTAGATTAGATAACTACATTAGATAACATACTTGTGAAAAATCTAATAATCTATGTACTTACCGACAAACTTGATAAATACGGATGCGGCGGTGAATCAAGACGAAACTTTAAAAAGGATTTTAACGTTAAAATAATAAAGTTTGTTACTGAAAAGAACTGTAATGTTTTTCCTGAATTATAATTTAAGATTTAGTATCATTGGTAATAAACTACGAGAATATTATTTAAACGTTTAAATCCCTTATAAAGTTTCTTTCCGATTCACCCCTGCATCCTTATTCACCCAATCACCCCGTTTGACCGTACATTGAAACTTTCGGAGTACCTACAAGTCCATTTTCTATACTACCATTACAAACCTATATTCCATCCATACTAATAAGAAAAGTAACTTTGTCTGTAAATCTGTCTGTCAGTAACGCTTTCACGACTAAACTACTGAACCGATTTTGATGAAATTAGGTACGGGCTAAGTTTGAATCCCAAGAAGGGACGTAGGCTATTTTTTATTTCGCGACTTCGTGTGCGTCCGCGACTATCAACATTGAAATCGCGAGCAATAGTTAGTTTTTAATATATTCCAGTACTGGTGTTATTCTGTAACTTGTCACAAGCAGAAACTTGATCGTTTTAATGCGCACTAACTATCAAACACATTAAGCATACAAACATATCTCTAAAATTACCCATCTTTAGAATTACCCATATTTTTTTACCTATCTTAAAATTATCTAGATTATGCCAATGTTCAGCGGATACGCAAGCTTAGTCCTACAATGATCTACAGACATCATAGAATCATAGTACATAATGACATGCTAGATCATGCGTTATAAATCCATGCGCATGCGACGCCGAAATGTGTACTGAACACGCAACGTGAACTGTATCATATTTCTTAGTTTACTTTGCAGGGATAGTAAGTAAACGTTGAGCTTTTAAAGCTTTGTAGATGTAGATTAAAGATGATACCATTTCTTGCCCGTTCTTCTCCATACGAAGCTACCTTTTGGAATGGGCAACTAGATTCAAATTTTTCTCGACGTTCAAAAGTGCCTTTTAATGGTCTAATTGAAATAAATGATTTGACTTTGACTTTGATTATACGAAATGAAAATAATTATGGAATAAAGTAATTTGAGTTCAGAATGAAACTATTTTTTAAACTTTCGTTCCTATGTTATATTATTTATTAATCTACGCTCAATAGATGAAAGTCACAGTAGTGTCAGTAGTGTTTTAAAAAATGGTTAAAATTACTTTAGTTAACTTAATATTTATACAGGGTTATTTTTAAAACACCAGCAACCTGAAAAGGGTTTTCCTTCCTCCTCCTTTTCAGGTTACTGGTGTTTTAAAAATAACCCTGTATACCATAAAAAACTAATTTTTAATCAACTTTTTATTTTTAATTGTAAAATAAAAACCTAGTTATAATTAGCTAGGTACACCTACAATTATAGTGGCCACCTCTATCAAAACTGCATTTCTTTATTAGGCACACTCCTCAAAGTCCACTCGATCGTGATTTATCGATTCTCGGACTACCTTAATTGATCGAATGTATCGATAATGGATCGATTCATTAGGTCTAGTCGAGTTGTTTGCACAATGCACACCGATGTCCATATTGGATTCCGCATGAATCTGCGGTTCTCAATTAACAAGAATTTAGTTTTAAAACTGAATGGAGATTTAGTGAGAATTGTCTGAAAAAGTAATCTTCTTTTCAAAACTTTGTATGGCCACTAAATCACTCACACAAACCAATTTGTGAATATCGAGCAAATTGGCATTGGAAATTCACCATAGACAAATTGTGAGCGTGTTTCGAACTCAAGTGGAAATACCTTTTTAGTTAACTTCGATTGAAATGGAATTTATTTTTAATAGTCCTTTACAAACGTCATGACATAGATAATATATAACAGGCCGTCTTTTTTAAGACCACCGAATGTGACTTGAAAACCACGTACCTTCTACAGCAAATGCCCTGTATTACCTGGCCTATCTTTATGGTCATAATTGGGTACCTACTTGACATTGCCAATCAATTGACGTACTTTTTATGTCTGTCATAACGCAATTCCACCATAGATTTTGTAAGGCAATTGTAAACTGTGACGTCACTTATTTGACTTCTCAATTGATTAACTATTTATTTAAAAAATGCAACAAAAAGTACTGCTGCCCTACCATGAACTCTTATTGCGATCCAAAAAACTGAATTGTTCTTCAAATAAGTCAATATAACGCATCAATTTATGCGTTATATTGACGTATTTGAAGAACAGTTCAGTTTTTGGATCGCGATAAGAGAAAATACGTCAATAAATGACATAAATTGATGCGTTATATTGACTTATTTGAAGAACAATTCAGTTTTTTGGATCGCAATAAGAGTTCATGGTAGGGCAGCTGTTGATTGAAAATTATCGGATTTTCAGGGCTAAAATAAAGTTCTTTTTAAGAGAAGTGTCTGTGTTTGTCTTGAAATTATTGATTAATGGTATCAAGTACTAGATCGCAATCAAATCTCAGTAGGTATCAATCTGTCAAAAATGCCTCCAATTTTTAAAATATTTTTTGTCATTGAGATAAGATATAATGCGACTAAATGAACGTTTTTTTAAACATAATATCACGCCTGTAATCCCCGAAAGGTAAGGCAGACGTGTACCCATAATGCACACCTACATTACGCCAGTTTTGTTTTTTGAACGTTTTATTATTAGTTAAATTGGCCTAGATGTATAACTACTTATATTTTGTAATCCTATCTATCATCCTTACCTAGGTATGTCTCCTCATGCTGTCTAGGAGGATGCATAAAACACTCTCGATGTTCCATAAGCGTCTATAAACGTAAATTAAAACATAATCGTGGTCTTCACCTGAAGTGGCGTTAACGACTTATTTTAATTAGTTCAGCAGCCGTTCTGCCCACCTCGTAAAAGAGAACGAGCGTGATCATAGATAAAATTACGCATTAAAAGCTAACTACGTGTTAAAAAGCATGTTTATAGGGTTAAATATGTTTAGCTCTGTTTTAGAGTTCTAATTTATTTTACTGAAAGCAAATTGCAGTGATTTTGGACCGGCTACTATAATAAATGTGAAAGTTTATGCGGATTGGTTAATGGATGGGTAAATGTATTAATGAATGAATGAATGAATGGATGATTATTACTCTTTGACGCTTAAACGATTGAACGGAATTAGCTGGTTTACACGCACATATAGATATTGATTGTTGTCTCGTTATTGTGTTTCCGTGGAATAATTTAGGAAAGTTGCTTAATTCTGACATACCTACATAGCATCACGCCTACAGTCATTACACCCACATTTCGCCAGTTATGTTTAACTCCCATGTAATAGACGGCGAGCCTATTGCCATCAACCAGGCACAAATTCTGGCTCCGAGGCTGCTATTGAGAAATTCCTGATAGAAAACCCCAATAACACTGCCTGACCTGGGAATTGAACCCTAGACCAGCAGTTGCGCTTTATGACCACTAGACCAAGGCAGTCTTCATTCTAAAATCTACGCAAATATAAGATTTCACTTTTCGTTTACTTGAATTTCAAATTATAAGTGTCGGCGTTGACGAATTATGCAAGTGTGAACGCAGATGAAATTCCAAATGGTTCACGGTTGTCGCGCGGCTGCGCGGTCACGCGGCCACGCGACTCGTTAGCCGCGCCGCGATTTATTCGCGTTACTGTCGACTCACGTTATGTTATTTATTATTTTATACAAACCGCTTGATTTATTTCGTGTCGGTTCAATGGCGAATTTGTTAGAATTAGAATTGCACACCCACGACTGTGTGGGTGCTCGCTTTAAAAAGTGTAGCATTTAGCTTCTGGGGTATTCTATGCAAATGTATGATGATAGTTATACATTGTATTATATAATTGGGATGGTGTCCGCAACTCCACGTCTTTTTTTTGGGTGGTAAAAATCATCAAATGAGTCCTTCCGCCCTGGGCGCCCAGGGCCGACAGTTTTACCGTTGACCGACTGTCGGGTGATGTTGTTCACACTAGAAGCTGCCGATCCGACCTAATGTGAACACCACCGTCGTTACCGTCGTTTTACCACAGCCAACTCACAAGTACTTTGTGACGAACCGGAGTCGTCACAAAGCAGTTGTGAGTTATTTGTCGGTCCGATAAAACTGTTGATCCGACCTAATGTGTACCAGGCCTTTGGCAGAGGTATACCCAATAGTACACCCACGTTTCGCTAATCATGTTTAAGTCCCATGTAATAGGTGCCAGCCTTTTGCCATAAATACAACATAGCTTTTAATTTATAAATGGCGATTGGGTATAGTTAGCTAATGAATGTGTCCTACTGCTGATAGGTAGTCTTAGGTGTATATTTATACCTCCATGTATATGAATGAAGCCATTCACGACGATCACAATCACCACTGGCCGTAAATTCAAGTTACATTACACCAACCGAACAAGAAAAAGCTGTTACATTATAAACTACTAGGTACACCCTAAACCTATAAAATTGTTATTTATGAACAAAACACTAAAAACTTTCAAGGTACCTAATATTTATTTTTATCTAGAGTAGGTGCATTTTATATTTAACTAAATATACATAATTATTTTGGGAAAACATAACTAGCTTTTAGCTAGTTTTAAGCTACATCAACGGGTTCAAACCAAGTCAATGTAGCGTGTGGTGAGTTTTTTATGTTGAAGAATGTGTGGTGTGTGGCGATATTTCATTTTCGTTGATTTGCATGAACTTTCTAGAGATTCTACAGGTGTTACAAATTGCGGCTTTTTGAAGTGTAATGTAAATTGAGTCGTTCAGGTCTAATATTTGAGGCTATGGTGGAGATGGTTGGGTATAACTCCCGTAGTGGAGACAACTGGGCTTCTTTAAGTTCTGCATATTTACTTATTTTCTGTCCTATAGTCTTTTGTAAATTGTGAGTGTTATATTATTAATAACTAGCTTTTGCTCGCGACTTCGTCCGCGTAAATGTCGGTTATCACGGACGCAGACAATGTCGCGGAATGAAAAGTAGCTTATGTCCTTTCTTGGGGTTCAAACTTACCCCGTACCAAACCTTAAAAATCGGTTCAATAGTTTAGTTGTGAAAGGGTAACAGACAGACAAACAGATAGAGTTACTTTCGCATTTATATAATAATATTATAAATATTAGGTATATTATATTATATATTATATAAAATATTATACCTAAAGAGGTAACATTTGTTTGTAAGTTTGTATGTAGGGAGTAATCTCTGGATGTACTGAACCGATTTTGAAAATTCTTTCACAAATTGGAAGCTACGTTATCACTGAGTGCTATAGGCTATATTTTATTATAAAAAAATTAGGGATCCGTAAGAAAAATCACGCGAACGAAGTCGCGGGGAGAGTGCTAATATATAATAATATTATAGTATGGATAAGTATGTTTTGCGTTATTGATTTTCCACATCCAACAATGTAGTTATGGCGAGCAATTTCTAAAGCATTTTGTACTATGTAGGGGAGCGGGGGGCACGTTGTTACAGGGGTAAGAAGTTACACGCGTTTTTTACCGGGATTTTAAACTCTTTGATGGACATAATTGGACTCATTCGTTATCTTATAACATCGTGCATTAGATAAAAACAATAAGTGACCAGCCAAGCGCTGGGCTACTAGGTTGTGTGCATGTGTCCCGATTTCAACCAAGTAAGTAAAAAAATCCTTTACGAAATTTTTGATTCCTGATGACTATATTTTTTATTTTGTAAAATTTTTTAACCTTGAACGTTCATAATATGTCTACCTTAAATTTACAATATTGTTTTATTCTACTATCGATATCCATTAATAATGACTTCAATTTATATTAAAAAACGTGCCATGGGGCAAGTAGTTACAATTGTTTGGGGTAAGTAGTTACATGTAACAACATGTACATGTAACAACAAACCAGGAAAAACTAATTAAGAAATGAAAGTGAATAATTTAATTACTGCAAGTTGTTATTTGCAGACTAAGTCTGTGTTTTTATATAAGATTTAAAAATGTTCCTGCCAAAGTGATTTACTACAAAAAAAAACTTAAATAATTACCATAATAGATATTATAATTACTCATAAATGTTAGAAGACTGTATAAAGTGATCTCTATTGTCTATATCGTTTTGAAATACTAATAAAAAAATATGTATCACTGATGATTTTGTTTATTTATCTACCGTAACATCGTGCCCCGATGATGTAACAACTAGCCCCAATTCCGGGGTAAGATGTTACAATCTACTTGTTTAGTTAAACTCTCCATTGTGAAAAAATTACATAAATTTTAATAATTTTTCAGTCATATTTTAATAGCTAAATAGACATACGAACATTATAAGTAATCAAATGTATAATTTATTTGATAGCTTTTGTCATATTAACAACTATCTAAAAATTGTAACAACGTGCCCCCCGCTCCCCTATTCCGTGCATGAAACGTTTGAAGACCGTTAATGATAAATGGAAACACGAAGAGCTTACTTATCAGCACTCATTATACCCATAACTTGATATAAAAGCATGCGCAGACTACTTATAGGCGGGATCCCAATTACATCGCAGTATTCCTGTACAAATGTTGCTTATTCCCTTATCGGGCGCGCGTTACCCACAGACATGACTTATAATTATCCAGAGCTATATATCACTTTTTTTACACTGGCGTGCGTACGCGTTTGCAATTGATTCCGCGCGTTCACGCGATCCGGCAAGATTTCTACTCGCCAATTGCACAGCAAAAACGCACCTCGCCATTTACGCGGCTCGGCACGTCTGGCGCCTCTACGCACCCCCCCGTCCCTCCCACGCCGCGCCCGGCCAATCACAGTAATCTATTCGAAATTAGAACTTCACGCGCGCGATTACAATCAAAGAGTGCGGTTTGCGCGGGAAACGTTGCGGCGCCATGTTTGTTTTTTTACTGAAACGTTCCGTTTTACGCGACATCGTTAGCGGTAGATCGCAAAATAATATTTCAAACCTCAATTACACCATCCGTCAAGTTGATTCTCTGGGGGCAGCAATTTTGTCATTCAAAATCGTTGAAACTAGTCGGTGGCCCGTTATGGGATTAATTAATGGTCCGCTGGTTGCAGGGCGGCCATAAGCCGATGTAAACGACTCGGTTGGTTGTCTCACATGTACAAGAAAAACGTTCGAAGCGCGTGTCTTGATCGTGACTACATCAGTCAAATCTTCGCTTGATATTCAGGGGATGGCATTCGTTACGACATCGACAGCGCGTGCGACTCTCATACGTATTATGGATTATTTGCTAAATATATTATTGTAATGTGTTCAGTTAACGACCCAAAGTTTGTTTAAGATTATTACTGATCTATTAATCATTGTTTTATAACTTTACTCGCAAATGACAAGCATTTAAAGCACCTAAAGCTTGTCATTTACAAGTGAAAGTCATTGTTATATTAATACAATCATTTCAGACATATTTATGTGTTTCCACTCACTTTAATGTATCTCAATAAGATCCAACAATACTTACCATATTAGATGAAATATTTCACCAGTAATGAACTCAACTGAGCTAGACAGAAAACGATAATACTCCGCTCTATACAATCCGCCGGCCATCGTAAATAAAACTAGAATAAAGCTACGTAATTTTGTTGGCACAATATTTATTACATAACACAATATATGACAGCACAATGTGACCAATACGGTAAACATTTTGTAATTAAGCCAACAGAGAAGCTACACAATCATACCCTTTGTCCGGCAACATTACATGACAGCCTACTATAGCACAACAAACTTTTCCTTACAACCCAAACACTCAAATATCATCTTTACGCCTTAGAATATATTAGATCAAGTATAACTATTTCGATTGCAAAAAATAATCTCGTTGTATTTCTACGTAAAAGGCGTTCCAAATCACGCAGCGAACGTTGCGTTTAGTCCGCACAGACAATGCTAATAAGACAAGTGCTTCGTACAACGGAACGTATAGATGACAGGTTACAATGCTTTCAGAGGAAACCATTGTAGGTTCTGTTAAAATTATTGTCGAAGTACTTTGGGAATTCGGAATAGAGCATTGCGGTTAAAAATATAACGATAAAAACTGACTTGTAAATATTGATTGTCAGCGACTATATTTTAAAGCATCTATGCTCTCGTGATGCTTTAAAATATATAGTCGCTTACATGACTAGCATTTAGTACCTATCACAAACTCAGTTTTCCCTCCAAAATCATATTCAGCTAGGCCAGGGGTCGGCAACCTTTGAGACAGAAGAGCCAAAAGTTACAATTTACTCGTAGTTTTCTTTATGGAAAAGCATGGTAATGGTAGGTAGGTACCTACCATTTTTATTACTAAAATTGAAGGGATTTCTGTCAACACGATTTCCTAATGAATCTGAATATATTTCATGTAGATTCAGAAACCATTACACGGTAATGAATTCAAGCACACACGATCTGAATTATTCGTTATGGTAATCCCGCCATTGGTAGGTGCCCTTAATTGCCTTGATCGCTATCATTCTAGACGCACTCATTTCAAAACCTAGATATGCGACCTTTTAAAAAAACAATGTTAAAATTATACATTATTTGATTAATTAAAACTTTAATAGTGATAAAACTTTATACTTGAAAGTAATCTATCGTATTTCTCTATGATATGTCAATGAGGCGTTTCTTTTTTTTCTCTTTCCGCTTTTGTCAATAAAATTATAACGTGTTCTTTGAAGCCTGGTCCTTAAATTGGTAATTTATAATAATTAACCTTTATTTGAAATATTTGGATGTAGATGGCGTTTGTGAACATAAATATAATTATCCGACGGCCATTATTTTACAACTTACAAAAAAATTAATGTCTTTTAGTTACAAAATATGGCGACGACAATCGTTTTGAAGTTACAATGTAACTGTAACGAGTCGTAGAAAAAGGAATAATACATTATTTGTTCGTTACATTTACATAAGTAAGCATTTAATTAAAGCGGAATGCGTAAATGCGAGTCCGTGTGTTTACCGATGAGCATTTACAACTTTGTTGCAAACGTGACGATAATCCATTAAAATGCGATGTCAATCGCTTTCCATATAATTTTCGTAATGCCCTTATTAGGCAGCACCACCCAGCCAGCGTGCTTTACTCTCAAAATATACCAAAAGTTATACTTTATTTATAAACTCTATTTCAACCGTATAAGGTTTAAAATCGACCTATTTGACGGTTTAAGAAGTGGTAATATGTTGCAACAATGATGGAGGAGTGTGTCCAAAGGCGGGGACAAACACGAACCATTCGCGATACCTCTATAAAGTATAAACAATTGCGCGACACATTGACTATTGTATGATTGTTCCTTTGATTTGTGATTGAAGATTACATTGTTCACTCATAACATGGAAGATTCAACCATAAAACAAGTAACTAAGGTGTGTTTTTGAACAATAATGTTGTTGATTTGAAATAATGCAGTTTGGTATCATTAGTTTTGGTTAAGTGTTAAACATACTTCACGGGTCGTCCCTCCGGGCTTGTATTGTGTGCGGTCAATGCAGGCGCCCGGGGCGCCAGGCGCCAGGGTGGGAATGTGAGATAGGCGCCAGGATGTAATAAGCGCCTCTTATTGTTTACTACTGTTATTCAATTGACCGTTTTGTAGCCTGCAGTTGCGATTATTTTGGTGGTTTTATTACAGTCGTAACAACAAGGGGATAAGTTCAATGGTTATGGAAACTAACACTTAATCTAACAAGCAATAAAGTGTTATTTAGTTTGGGACAGTAAATCCGGCAAGAAAGTAATTCAAGCGCAAAATAAATTAAAGAGAATTGATAATACTGAGTGTCACCTCCTGCCAACCCCTAGTCGCAACTAGCGTAAATATAAGTAAGACCCCTAAGTGTCGCACACAATGTTCTGAAGCGCAGAACGCATAAATCGTGCGCGTTCCTAGCGTCGCATGCGCATGTAGAGCCAGTACTGCGCGGTAGCCGCGTTAATACCGCGTGTGTACCGCGCAACTGCACGCACAATGCGACGCATCATCGCTTTAAATGGTAAACTGTAATAGAGAATATTGGATGGTGCAAGATAGGAGAGGGTTCCTAATTAGAATTTTTTTAGGTCTGTGATTGGCCCTGGTGGTTATCGACGAATAGGGGATTATAACAAATAAGCTTCTTTCTATATTCCATTCTTTAGTTATAACATTAGACAAATATCGTTATGACGCTATCACTATTTCAACGTTAGCATGTAAAAAGCTTCGTCATCGTGTAAACTATTTGCCATTTACACTAATAAAATGCAGCTATTTCGATAATATATTTAACTTAATAACTATCATTATTTGGCGTCTTCCTGTCTGATGCTGTAATAAATGGAGTACAGAGCTAGCTCTAATCTAAACAGATCCTAAACCTACTAGTTTTAGGGCCTGTTTAAATTACAGCTAGATGGCTAAATAAAATGCTTTATTGATTATTATCTCACCTACATGCATATTATATTCGCGTCACGATTGTCCTCAAATGTATCCACCTCATCTTTTTTGGGCCCTTCAAACATTTCAGTACATTCGCCCGTCACTTGCACCACTCGCTATTAGTATGGTACAGGATCACGGGTCGCGCCAAATTGTCCCATTGGCGGCTCATTGTTGGAACACTCTGCCGCGGAAATATCCCACATTGTTATACTATAAATGGTCACCCTTTATTTCGTATGCCAACTACTGTCTGCTTTCAAATTGACTGTAATTTAGGTTCGTCTTGATTTTATATGCAGAGAAGCTCTGGTTAGCCTCGCTTGGAATTATTTTATTTAAATATATATATTTTTACTTTTATTCTTTAGTGGTTGACTGCCTCGTTGGTCTAGTGGTCGCAAAGCGCGACTGCTGAGCATGAGGTCTTGGGTTCGATTCTCAGGTCGATTTTTATTTCCATCAGACATTTTTCAGTAGCAGGCAATAGGCTCGCCCCCTATTACAAGGGACTTAAACATAACTGGCGAAATGTGGGTGTACTATAATGGGTACACCTCAGCCTAACCCTTCGGGGATGACAGGCGTGATGTTATATTATATTATGTTCTTAAGTGGTTCTTGAAAGAAAGAATTGAATTCTTGTCGTCTAGATTATGAATTAGACCTCTGCTTTTGGGGTTCTTGATGGAAGTTTCAAAATGATCATTTATTATAGAGGCAGGTAATTCTTTTACATTAGAAACATTAGAAAGTAAGCAGGTGATATTTTAATGATTTCGAAAGAGGTTACCAATTTATTCTTTTTTACGAAAAAACGAAGAAAAGTAATGAACTAATTTTAACGGTGTTTAATTTAGGAAAAGTCAAAGTCAAATCATTTATTTCAATTAGACCATTAAAAGAGGTACTTTTGGACGTCATTTATAAGAGAAAAGAAAAATTATAATATTTAATCTAGTAATTGTAATCTAATAATAATTCATCTAATCATTGAGTAACTAAGAGACAAAGATAGTGAGTGACAAAGATAGAAAAGGGTATGCTTAGATGGTTCGGTCATGTTGAGAGGATGAGTGAAATACGATTAACAAAAGGTATTTATATGGCAGAGGTGAGTGGCAACGCAGGGAGGGGTCGCCCTAGGAAGACCTACACTGACCTTATTGGTGAGGTTCTTCAGAAAGGTCAAGTGCGGAGTACTCGTAATCGGCGTGCTTGTATGACGAGATGTATGAACTTACATGAGGCGAAAGGAGTATGCAAGGATCGTAGCAGGTGGCGTTCTGAGTTTTCTGCCTTCCCCCATGGGAAAAAGGTTAGAGTAACTATTCATTACAAGTAGGTCCCTGCTTATGATCCTTCGGTCTTCCCGTTATCGCTAGGCATGCAACAGTTTGTTGGATACCTACCACAAATTAATGTTAAAAACACACTTCAATAAGATTACCCCTGTAATGTTTATCACTCACAAATAAATATAGGCAGCCATTTTCCTAGCGTGAAAACACGCAAATAATACGCCTCGTCCGAATACGGGACACGCGCGAAGATTGAATAAGTGCAGCAATTATTATTATTAATACCGGGTGTGCGTACGCGCAACAAACGCACGTGTGTAACTAGCTGATTTGTATCGGACGACGATTTAGAGTTAGGTAGCTACGTTAGTAAATAAGTAAATAAATGGTTTTGGCTTCTTGAATTTTCTCTAGGCTCGTGTTATAAACAATTCTCGGCATTTGGTATGTGAAGGAAAAGCAGAGTGCTAAGTGTGTTTTTACACTCACGTTCGATTGCGAGCGTGTTTATATTTTGTATGGGAACCATCGCTCGCAATCGAACGTGAGTGAAAAAACTCACACTTAGCACTCAGAACTCTTGGCCAAGATGATCTTATCTTAAGCATGGACATCTCTTTGGAACTATTATTTTCTCAATTAGCTTTTATCGACAAATTTGACGACATGAAGGTTTCTTCGGTTTTCTTACGGCACCCTAACTTTACAGCTTTATAATGTAAGTAAAGACTAAAAAAAACAATTTACGTCACTGAAATATTCATCTCACTTCCCAACGATTTTTTAGTATCAATCATAATTTGTAGATGTTGAATGAACTTGGAACCAATGGCGCAAAATAACCTTTGCAAAATGAGCATCCTTCTCACTTGTTTCAATTTCGCTGAGAGCAGTCGAGAAATCCCAAGCCGATTAATCTTCAAACTAGCAATGTTTAAACTTTTCAGTAGATAACCCATGTATACAGAAATAGTAATCCATATTGGGAATATCAGCCGACATAGGATTTTCCAATGAATAAATTACTGTGTCAAGCCCGCGACCGGACATTTGCATCAAAGCAGTAAATTGAACAAATTTGAAATTCATCGATCCGACATAGTTTCAACACTTGCTGAATTAAACTCCCATAACATGGATTTATACGTTGGCTTATTACCATTCGGATCTGGATATCAAAAATACAATATGTCGATTCTCTTTACCGTCATAAAATAGACACAATACTATGAATTTCCTTACTACACACATCAAAAGTGTCTAGGGATCCCTAACATTTGTTAGGGATGTTGATCCCTAGACACTTTTGATGTGTATATTTGTTTATCTACTAATATCTGTGGATAACATTAAAAAGCTCAGCGTTTGAAATCAGAATTACAATTTAAAAAGTGTTCTTAAAAAACAGTAGGACCAACGCGACGATACTAATCGACTAATAAATCGGTGAGATAATCTATCGCTAATAAAATCAATTACTCGGTAATTGATTAGCTCACGAGTTTAGCATTCTCAGAATCTCTACAATGTCTATGAACCACTTAACTTTTTTTAAGGCAAAGACAACAACTTTGGAGCATTACTTACAGGTTTTTTCATTGCACAAACAGCTTCATCCAGCTTCTACCAGATAGTAATTGCCTTAAAAGCCAGTTTACTCGATCACGGAAAAAACTTAACATGACTCCTGCATCGCTGCTGCATACGGAAAACTGTTGTTTTCTACAGCATTATTTTGAACTGTAATTTATCTAAGACAAGGTTTAAATTCAAACAAAAAATTACAAAATTAATTCAACCTTATATGTAAATAATGCTGTAGAAGGCAAATGAAGGTTTTGAATATTCCGTATTTACCTTGAATTCATTATGCAAAAAAATAAAACTACAACAATTTTAATAGAAAAGCCCAACAAGGTATTTTCCATTTGTGGAATCTCGAATGCTCATCATTAATTGCGTCACTAAAAATCGACTAAATAACTTTCACACTGCATCACTAACTCCGCCATCTTTGAAAATTAAACCGAAACCAGAGACTAAAAATGCCACTTTTTTCTTTTATTTGATTGCATTTTTTTATTGGGGTAAGCCTGCCACACTATTCCCATCCACTGCAACTCCTGAAAGTCAAAATCAACAATAGCGACTAGGCAATGAAGCTCGACGAATCCCGAAGAAACGATTCAACTATCTTGGGGGATCCAAGATAGTTAAATCGTTTCTTCTATTGTCGCAACGAAATTATTCAGAAAAGAATAACGGAGAAATAAGTGTCGGTTCACATCTGACGGAAGATACGCCGCGTATCGTCAGTCGCGTAAAGCAGAAACAGTCAAATAGATAATAAAATATCCAACCATACACACATAACCGATGATGCGTTAGTGCGTCGACTATACTAAAGACGATACGTTCGACGTATCTTCCGTCAGATGTGAACCGACCCTTAGAAAAAACATAATTTCCACTTCCCTCCAAACAAGCAGAAGACAAAACAGAATAATTTGATTGCATGTTAACTCGAATATAATATTGAAAATAGAAGTTAGGAAATGAAATAGGTATTCTAACAAGGTGTACTAACATAACAAAGAGTTGCCCCGAGCGGTTTTCATTACGCTAGCCAGTGCAAGCATAATGACACGGCGAAGTCGACCTTTGGGCTCTGAGGAAATCCCTGGCTTGCACATAATCGTTTTCTTAATAATAGTTAGCGGTAACAATAGATTATTGCAATGTTTATTATGACCTGAATTGAGGTGGGTGTTAACTTCCGTGGAAAGATGGAAAGCTTTTTGACTGCCTCGTTGGTCTAGTGGTCGCAAAGCGCGACTGCTAAGCATGAGGTCTTGGGTTCGATTCCCAGGTCGGGCAGTGTTATTGGGTTTTTCCATCAGGAATTTCTTAGTAGCAGCCTCGGAGTCTGGATTTGTGGTTGATGGCAATAGGCTCGCCCCCTATTACATGGGACTATAACTGGCGAAATGTAGGTATACTAATGCACTAACACCTCTGCCTGACCCCTCGGAGATTACAGGCGTAATGTTATGTTATGTTTTGTTATTGTTTGATATTAAGCCATTATGCGACTATTATTATATCATTAATGAGAATATTCGCAAAATCCATAGTTTCGAACCCCAACTGGTACCGCGATCACACAGACGTACAGACAGACGCACGACAGTACATCCTAAGACGCGACGTTCTTATAAATAGTAACATCATAGCATCACGCCTGTAATGCCCGAAGGGTTAGGCAGAAGTGTACCCATTACACCCACATTTCGCCAGTTATGTTTAAGTCCCATGTAATAGGGGGCGAGCATATTGCCATCAACCGGGCACAAATCCAGACTCCGAGGCTGCTACTGAGAAATTCCTATTGGAAAAACCCAATAACACTTTGCCCGACTTGGGAATCAAACCCAAGACCTCATGCTCAGCAGTCGCGCTTTGTGACCACAAGACCAACGAGGCAATCTCATACATAGTACCTAGTTAATTAATACAGACCTTACATATGTGCTTTAAATACCGTACTGAGCGAAGAATCTCCATCATATAGGCACTTAAGATACACGCATGCGTACTCACCGGTACTTGAGCGACCGCTGACCGTTAGTGAAACAGGGTAATTCTAGAATTATTTGCATAATGTTGCGCCTCAGCCCTTATTACCTACGTGTTCCCGGTAAACGCTCGCTGTACTTATTTAACGTTATCAGTTATAAGTACCTACTATTAATTTGATTTTAATATTTTTTAGGGTTGGCAGGTTGTGTGAACTTATCCTAATAATATTATAAACCAATGTGAAAGTTTGTGAAGATATTTCGATGCTTGTCACTCAATCACACGTAAACCGTTGAACAGATTTGGATGAAAATTGGCACATAGATAGACCATTTCCTGGATTAACACATAGATAATTTTTATCCTGATAATGTGTTCCCTTGGGATAATAGTTCAATTTACTTTATAAAAAAATATTATCAGTTTAAGTCCCATGTAATTGGGGGATGGCCTATTGCCATCAACTGGGCAAAAATCCAGGCTTCCGCTACTGAGAAATTTCTGATTGAAAAACCCAATAACACTTTTCCCGACCTGGGAATTGAACCGAAGACCTCGTGCTCAGTAGTAGCGCTTTGCAAAGTAATAAGCATTAACAGTTTAAATTACTATAGTACTATTACTACCAACGGATGCACATAAACTAACACAATATTCCGCCCCACACTCTGCTCCCACATTCTCATAAAAGAGAATACAGTAGCCGGGCCATTACGACTACAATGTCAGTTTTACGTACTTCATAATTAAGTAAATGACCTCAATAATGTGTAAAGAGATCCTAAACCATAATATTAACATTAAAGACATAAGTTTGTTATTTCTTAATACTTTGTATTTCATCCATTGCGAACGGTAATCATGGTACAAATATATTTAATTGAGCAGCGAAGTTCAGTTTATATTCAACTAGCGCCGCTCTCCCCGCGACTTTGTTCGCGTGATTTTTCTTACGGATCCCTAATTTTTTGATAATAAAATATAGCCTGTAGCACTCAGTGATAACGTAGCTTCCAATTTGTGAAAGAATTTTCAAAATCGGTTCAGTAGATCCAGAGATTACCCCCTACATACAAACTTACAAACAAATGTTACCTCTTTATAATATTAAGTATAGAAGTATAAAATAGCGACCCGCCCCGGCTTCGCACGGGTGAAATTTAGATAAACCTTCCTCTTGAATTTCACTCTATCTATTGATGAAAACCGCATTAAAATCTGTTGCGCAGTTAAAAAGATCATAAGTACATCTTGGCTTACACCTTTATCATTTTTTTTATTTTTTATTTTTGTTTTATATTCACCTTAATTTTTTTCACATAAAGAAGCAAAAAGAATATTGTAACCAGGATTTTGAAAAAACCTAATTGAAATGAGTGTCCGTAGAGATTCCTGCTCGTTTTTCTCCATAGATGCCTGCCTATGTTTTGGAACGAGCAACTAACTTAACTTTCAGGCCTGACCGACTCATTGACAATTTGAAAGTGCTCGTAAATGTTCTAATTTGAATAATGCTTTGACTGTGATAACAAAGCGAGATGGTAACGTTGTTTGGAACTTCATACGGCATTCTTTTCCCATTTCCAGCAGTGCTATTCTGGAAAAAAATCCCACGGCTAATTTTAATGAAGTGAGCCTAAAGTGTCAACCTACCGCTGCTAGCGATTGACAACTCACCTCAAGTTCACTTCACCTAAATTCACCGATCGAAATTTTAACAGAATAGGACATTTATTTTGATTTTTTTTTCGACTGCTACATCTTATGTTCTTTTTTTACAGATTAACCGGCTGTCAAATTAAATGGTCATCAATGGTCTATGGAGAAAATCGTAAGCATGGTCATTAAAAACTTTTTGCTGTTCTGAAAATGGAACCTTAGTTTTCCATTTTGAGGAAGGAAATATAGTACTCCTGTAATCCTGTAAGTACTTGTTACAGATTCTTGAAGTTAGCTAATGATATGACGTCTGCTTAGCCATTAATCTTGACGTGTCCTAACTTTAAGCAACGTTTATAAGTAGTAAAGAAATTAAAATCCCTCAGATTTTTTTAAATTATACAAGTTAATTAATTTTGTGCATTGCAAAAAAAAGAAATGCTCTATAACATTTCTATTACGTACTTGCTTTGTTTTTTCATGAAACAATATTTTCTCAAGCAGGTTTACATGGCATTAATTCATAAATAAAAAGAATCTATTTTTGCTATCCCTGTAATACATATATATCCACGTACAATTTCTTATTTATTAGGCCTATATTAAATTGTCTAGAACAGTGTCCTATTAAAAACAATACCTACATTTGCATGTGCAGCGGCAATTGGCTACTATTTGTTTATGGCGCGAAACGCTACAGATAAAATATTAAAATTAGAACGAGCCTATTAAATGTTACACACGTACCTTCGAAGTGGATGGCAAATTGAATGTTTCTAAAAATGGAGGCGATGTGTGATTGCATTGTTTAATGGTTACTGCGATTGTATTTTTAGATTAAATTGTTATTATTATTTACATAAGGTTATTTTAAAATGGCATTTCGACATGGCACTACCACAGGTACCTAATAATAGTTAGTATTATTTGCCGGCCGATTTCGATGTAATCTCCGATCTTTATGTACCCCTTTTTTTTCCGGGGAAATATTTTTTGTTAGTAAAATCGGATTATCTGTTGTTAGATTGTAAAAATATTAATTTCTGCTGGCAGGCAGTCCTAATCAGCCCATCGATACCCCAATTCAGGTGAAAATTACCCTTTATTCTGAAAATTACCAAAAAATAGGCTTTGCTCATAAATCGCAAAATACGATCTTAAAGGCTGATGTAAAGTTGAAATAAATACTGTGAATTTGAAACTGATTGCTCGCACACTTTACAGCCCGTATGTCACTAACAGCAGCAAAAATAATCGCGCCACGTACTGCTACCTTGCTGCTACCATCTTGACGTATTATTTATCGTTATTAGAATATCGCGATATTAGAGAATCGCGTGTGCTCAGCGCTTCCATCGGCTGTTACAATTTATATTTAAGCGCTACATCCGCTAACAGCTCAAACTACTAATAGTTATCACCGTATTTGGTAGGTACACAGTATTTGGAAGAGAAAGGTGGTTGCATGGCAGTTATATCTAATAGGAAAGTATTTATTATTCGGTATTCATTTTGAAAAGTGATTGCATGACGGCTGACAGGACGGAGTGGAAGAAGAAAACGTGTTGCGCGGTTGCGCCGTAACATGGGATAAGGGCAGGAAGATAATGATTCATTTTGAAACGTTGATTTAAAAATATGTGCTTAAGAACATGTGAATTTTCGGCCTCAACTGAGCTAAATATATTTGAGTTTCGACCATATTTTGGAAAACTGAAGTTACATTTTTGAATAATACCGAAAATAGATAAACGTCACGTGTTGCGTGAGGCGAGGCGGTAAACATGAGGATTTTTACTTGAAATAAAAAAAAAACCATCATTCTAAGCTTGTTTGAAAGCATAATCTTGAAAGCTCTTATTTTCCAAAAATGAAAATTCTGTACAGCCATTCCTGATCTTGTCCCATAAATAAAACTTAACCCTCGTTACTCGTAATCTGTAATAATCAGGTTAAAACCCATAATTCTTCAGCCATTTAGTAACAGTATAAACCATTTTGTTAAGTTGCCAGTAATAAACGACAAGTACCTGTTTTATTTTTCCCTCTGGCAACACTGCGATACGAAGCACACAATTTACTGAAATGAAAATTCTAATTGAATTTGTGTTTTTGCATGAAGTATGTATTATTATACCTTTTTACATAATGAGGTGATCAGAAGCGGTGTCTTGCTTGCATCTACAATCAAGATAGCGTTTGTTTAATCTATGGTTTTAATTTAGATAAGTATCTATTTTCAATATCTATGGTCAGAGGAGGTGATGTTCTGACTAAGTATTCTTGCGTTTGCCGTGTTATGTTAATTTCGTTTTTAAATATAGATCTGTATTTTAAGTGTTTATAATGTGAATTTTATTACTTTCTTCGTTTTTATGATAAATAAAAAAAATAGCAATTTGGTTCTAAACCAAAATTTATCTATTTTTAAAATTAGCCATTTTAGACATGATAGCTCATGATAATAGGTAGTTATTTTATTATTTACGAGTTTAAGAGTCAAAAAGTAATATTTTCTATGTAAGTAAGTATTTGATTGAACAAAGCAAAAAAGTTAATATAATATTCCGAGAGTCTCAAATATGATGATAGTACCACAAAATATAACCAAAAGAAATGTAAATCATCAAAAAAAGCCTTTGGTTTTTGTGACAGACGGCCAAAAAGTCATCTTATAAAGGATCCATATTTCTCATTCAAAAAGTTCAACCTTGAAAATAAAATATAGGTACTCGTAGAACCATAAACATCCTATACCTACATTATAAGTTTATTACATTCTCAAACCCTTCCTGTATGCCGCATGCCGCACCTATCGCAATGATACGCAACGATACGTTACGATAACACGCGATGTAGATGCGATACGATAACGCTATATCGCGGCATCGCTACACGTGTGCACTGCATGAAATTAATTAAACTCTGAACAACGTATGTTAACTTGTAGGTACTTATGTACTTATGTTTAGTTTTGATTCGGTTATTATGTTCCGAAATTAGTTTATACTTAATGAGTTTAATTAAGAAAATACAGATTGTAGAGACATTAAAATTGGTTTTAGAAAGTAAAGACCCACATTAGTGCCCAATTTAGAGATACTTAATATACCTAGGTATAGTTTAAAAAATGTAAATCGGTTAAAGTTATTTCAAATTAAACGTAAAATTTTGAACTCAAAATGGCGTTCAGAAAATAACGAAGATTTAAGTTATCAAGCTTTTTGTGAAGTTATTTATTTCATTTACTCTCCTTTTTATGATTTACAAATCGAGTAGTGTTTTGTGCCACTCAATAGGGTAATGTAACACACATAGGCACATCTTGAAGTCGTCTTCAAATGGGGAAATCCATTCCAGCTTATCAGTCTCTAGATTTTGCAGGTCAACTTCGACAACTTCCTAGCCAGAACATAGATCGTTCGGGTTTTTTTTGGGAATTCTAATCTGATCGAAACACGCATGCCTTTCGAGCACTAACTTGGTACTTTACACTTACAAACAGACAGTTCTAAAATATATTCTATCAGATCGATTCGCCTGAGGTATCGATATCGATAACTCGAACTAAGAAGAGATTCGATTGTCGATAACACGCCGATCTAGGCGCGATAACGTCGCCCGCTACATATGTTAGGCGCTGACATTATAAAGTAGCTTTTATACGATGCGCGTATCCGAACGCGTCTGGTTTATGGTTTGCCTGTTCGTGTAGCAGGGTGTTGGAGCTGTTGATCGAAATTCAAAAATGTTTCGCTCTGAACCGGGAAATATTATGCAGACTTTCTTTATTGTATTTACGATTTCTTTTTTCTAGATTTTTAAAATACTATTAAGGGTTTTATTGTACCTCTTCTCTGATACCATCCTCAACTGGAAGGTAACCAGCATGTTTGTAAAATTTGCACCTCTGCGACATAAGATGTAAAAATTGCTTAATTTGTGGCCACCGACTATGTCACAATTGTTACGCATACTTTTGACTAATAAACAATTCCGTGCATCAAAGTGAGAAAACTGACCCTGCCTGCACTCATAGGTACGTTCTGTTCATAGGTGTCTGTATGATTTCTGACATCATAAATTACATCATCATCACCTAAACCATCATTTTTATTAATTTATTCATTACCATGAATCCCACAGCACGCGTCAAGTAGGTAAACCACTTTCATTTTCCAACAAGGAACCCAAAGATTAATTTATGTTACTATAATTACACAATTATCTTCACTTAACATCTACCGTCCATTGGTTTAAATATTATTTGTAGTACATCGGTTGAGATTTGAACTGACTGACCACCGCTTGAGGCTCTCATTACGAGGTGGCCCAATTTATAAACGATACGAATTTTAATTACCTACTTTCGCATTGTACTATAGAGACAGGCTGGTTTAGATGTATCCAACCTTTTTTGTTTTCTTTTTTTTTAATTCCTATGAGATAAACTCTGTTCTAAATTTGAATGAAGACTTGACAATTCGCTACAAGGGCTAACAAGAAGCTAACAAGATGGTTTAACTTAAAATATAATAATTAGACCAATATACGAAATGATAAGGAAATAGTGTATCACATCACAATAGATACAATCCATAGTACACTGTGTACTGGTATTTTAGTAATTTGGGACGTGCTTAAATGATTAGGAATGAAAATATTATACTAGCTGACCGGCCCACACGTTGCTGTGGCTCAGGTTTGCAATAAAAAAATATTAAGACCAATTTTATCAGTTGTTGAGATAAAAACTATCCTAACTTTCAAGTTGTGTGCAAATTTGATTAAAATCGGATAAGTATATTTAGGAGTCCATCCCGGACAAACAACGTGACGCGTAATTTATATACATATATTAAGATTAGTGAGCTATTAAATACAATTTTTATTGCAGATTTTTTTTAAAAGACACTTGATAAAGGTCATATGCTTTTAAAACCAAATGTTGTTTTAATATAGAAAATGAGAAAGAAAAGATCTTATGAGTAGGTACCTAAATATCCTAATCCTAATACCTACCGATAATAACCAAAAAGCAGGGAAATATTCCTTGATCATGTCCACTCGCTAACCGTCTAAAGCTTGGACTACACTAAAAGATAAAGTAGCCACGGAGGTAGCAAGCAAGTAATCACGCGCAACCACGCTCAAGGGTATGTGTGTACCGGCCTAATCATTACAACATACCTATAATTACGGGGGAACCGTTTCACGCAAACTACATCAAATGTTTGCCTGTAGGAAGTAGATGCCTATGTTTATTCAGGTGTTCTTATCTACGTAGTTCGAAAGTTGCTATAAGTCCAAAACCCAAAAATAAAACTTTATTCAAGCTATAAATATTTGTGGATGGCCAATTTAAAAATGTGTGGATTCCAAGAATTAAAATAAATGTTTTTTTTTACACATGGTAGTACAGTACCCGAAATATTGCACATCGACCTTTATCGTAAGTATTTAGTATTTTATACAAAGAATAAAAAGAATTATCAAAAGAAGCAAATCATAATTGTTTTAACAGCTCCTAATAGATACCAGACTGTTTGTATTTCGTGCGACAGAGATAACGCTCTACGAAGCCGAAGTTAGCCGATTGTCTCTTTCCAAAGGTCGATGTGCATTTATCGCCGGGTACTGTATTGATCTAACTTAACACATAAGATTTTATCCCGTTTTTGTTCCCGTGGGACAATATCAACTTTCATCAATCATCAATCGCATGATTTATTTAGTCAAAAAAAAATCACGTCACAATAATTTATCCTCCCAAGTTATTTTTACCATAGACATAATGAATACTGCCTGGCTTACAAGCCATAAGTTAAAATATCTTCTTCCTCATCAGAGGCCCAGTAATCCCGATGACCTACGGGCGGCGGGTATCTGCGAAGCGCACGTTACTGCAATCGACAGTTTTAACCGGAGGTAATACGATACAGATATCTGGGTGCTACTTTAAATTTATCCGTCCGGGCAGTGCAACTACGTAGTGTGTGGACTAGTCATAAATATAAGCTGTAAGTTTTCTTAAGAAATAAAATAAAAAATAAAATCCTAAAATATTAAAAAAATTATCCGTCCGGGCAATGCAACTACGTAGGGTGTGGACTAGTCATAAATATAAGCTGTAAATTTTCTTAAAAAATAAAATAAAAAATAAAATCCTAAAATATTAAAATCTTAAAAATAAAATCCCAATAACACCTTATTGCGAGGGAAAGTTCTCTATCAGTCCTACGTTAAACATCGATTAGGGTTTGGCTATAACCCGAACTTTCAAACTAAGCTATAGTACCTACGCCAGCTGGGCGTGGTTCAACAACAATAGTTTAATTAACGCCTTTCGCTATTGTCGCAAATACAAAACAAAACTTCCCTGCGATTGCTATTATCCAAGTTTGGACTTATGTGAATACTGCCTTTGCATTGTCTACAGCACGACCTTTCTTCCATCTCTTTCTGGTTTCACAAAGAAGTAAAGGATAACAATACTTCAATACTTCAATCAGTGTAGATTAAACCTTTCATTTGTTTTTTTCATTTTCTTTTGTTTTTTTATTGTTATATTGTTTGCTCCTGACTCTAGTCTAGGCCAGAGGTGATAGAAAAAGTCTACGATGGAGTAAGCTTACCCAGAAAAAGCCTGTTCGCTCTAACTTTGAAAAGATTAGGGTCGAATGCGTTCGGAAATACAGACGCAGGTGGAGAGTTCCACTCCTTTGCTGTGCACATTATAAAAGTCGTTTGGAAACGCGTTTGTGGTGCGCATACCAACATGCTACCTGCATCTGGTGATGGATGAAAGCTTTTGGCCACAGGGTGTGATATTCCGCCGCTTTCGCGGACAAGTACCACCGGAACGCACTAAGACTTAGTGCAACCTAGTGTTACGAACGTAGTTTTAAGTTCTATTTACTAACACAATTGTTATTATACAGTATGTTAAATAACAGAGGGCGTTCCATTAAACTTGTTAATCTATATCATTAAGAGATTATTATAAAAATATCAGCATAGAAAAATAAGCATAAAATAATCCGAATTAAAAATAATAATTAATTGACAATAAATTCGAAACCTCCTGTTTAAAATCAAAATAGTAGCGCGGAATAGTACCTAGCGTAAGTAAGTACGCATAATGTATAGAGTGTTTCTTTTACGTGTTAGTTTAACATTTTTAGTCAATATTTTAATATTGAAAAAAATAAAAACATTTTGTTTTCAAATGGTACTATTTTTTTTAGCATGTATGGATGCTATACTATTGCGGTTTAACGGGAACGCCCTCTGTTAGTTAACATACTGTATAATATACTTAGGTTAAGGTATTTATCTATGGGTCTTTGTAACCTGAAAATAAATGATTTATTATTATTAGTGGTGGAATAGCAACAAAGCAAATTTCTAAAAAAAAAAAGGCTGTAATAGTCTGTGGTCGCCCCATACGTCGATAATCAAGCTCTTAGCTGGCCGCCCATTAAGGGGAAGATAACTCTAACATCGCGAAATAAATAAATACAGCGCTTGTCACGACAGCATTAGCTTCCACTTAACTGGATTAGATTAAATGTTAGATTTTGTTAGCCAATACCGCAGTTTATATTGGCAACACCGTTACTGAAGATCTGGATTTGATAGACTACTGTAATTGGCCAGTTGAATGGTCAAAATCCATTACTTTACGTTGTATTTACAGGCTGTGTTTACAGCATACTGTTCTTAAAAAAATTAGCAAAAGAAATTGTCGCATTTTATAAGTAGGGCAAGACTCAAATAAACCATTAACTTTAGAATTTTCTAGTCAGTCAGTCAGAAAGTTGAAACAAATTGCTCGTTCCAAACAATAGATTTGTATGAAGAAAAACAAGCAAGAAACTCCACGAACACTCTTTTATACTTAGGTAAATATTACTATTCATGTTGAATCTACAGGTAGGTACAATATTGAGAACAATATAATAAGTGGTGCGCATTAAAAGAGGTCTGAAGTAAAATATGATAATGATAAAAACGTGTTAATACCTCGAAAAAAGTGCTAAAAGCTAAGCTAAGCTAAAAAGTGTCTAACTTCTGAACTTCCCAAAAAGAGAACATAAAAGTTCCTAGGAGGACTTGAGGGAGTTCAGGGAGCCAGCAGAGGGACAGCGAAGTCTAAGGAAAACATAATCTTCTGAACTATAGCCACATAAACTGTAAAACACCGTTTTATTTACCTATCGATTCTTCTCATCAACAACCGATCGATTGAACAATCGAACAATCGATTTGATCGATCTTTGTTTACCGCACTTAATCCGTAAATCGGTGACAATTCTTCACTTATCCAAACACTTCATTATGTATACAGGCAGGCCAGAGTATCCTCCTGCTGTCAGCTAAATGATTATGACGCTTTATTAACTTAATTAAGATCCCTACAATATTTATGAAGTTTACTATGTATCTGATAAATAAAGGCCACAAAGCTGGAGGGTCTGCGATTGCTATATCGCCCGTAACGAACTATGCAGTAGGGAAATGCGGTAATCAAGAGGCTGGAGAAGTAAATTGCGATACAGGACGATTGGGCAATGCGTTACCTACCTGTAACGAAGATATTATCCAAGATTCCCAGGCCTGGAATATCTATATTCTAACGCCGACTCACGCCTGCTTCTATATTCCTAGTTTAAATAATTGTAGCCCTTTAGTTACTTTGGATTTGTTTCACCACCTTCCAATAAGTTCCAATTAAATTACTTGGCAGCATTTTATACAAATAATTTAGACGCACATCTCAGCGTTTTGTTGGTCGCTGAGATGTAATTGTGACTAGATTTTAAACGTTTTTATTTTGTAGAAATATTTGCTTATTTATATATTCTAAAATAGAACAGAATTTGTATAAAAATGTAGGTAAATTAGATGCATTTCCGATAGATGGAGACTGAGATTAGATTGCGATCGTTACTAAAAAGTTGTAGAATTGTTCTCCTGGGAGAGGTGGTGAGCCAAACCCTAAGTATTCTTATCTTTATTTTAATTAATAAGGGCTTAAAAATCTCTCAACCTACTACACAGGCTAAAGGTTACAGCCGTCAATTCGTCAGCAATCCTTTATGTCTCTTGGAACTTGTTCGAATGCAATAATACATACTGTTTTATAATTAATTTTGTATCTATATTTGTGTCTTGTAAGCAAGAAGACAGGTAACATATCCCGTAAGTGCAAGTAATTATACCCTGATACTAACTGGCACCAAAGTGTCACCCATCCAATCAAAGGCACAATATTAACACGTGAACCAGACGCGGTGACGTCGCGTGCGCATGTGGGCGTGGCTAACGAGCCGCGTCAACGTCACCGCCCGCTGACACATTGATTGATTTGAGCGTCGGCTAACGAATTAAGTGTTTGTAATGAAGCGTTTACGAGATGTAAGTTGTCTTGAGATCTGCCATAAATGGTGTGGGAGCGCTTCCTGAAATAAAATAATGTTTGTTTGGCGAAATTCGCTTGCTATGGACGCGGTTTCTCCTGTCATAAAAATTATTTTATTTTGTAGGACTTTCTTCAGGTGTTGTCGCGCAAAGGAGTAGGTACAATTTACAATTTTTTATTTTTTCTTTCTGTGTTGTGTGCGTCATTTTCGTGTGATTGAACAGTTTTTCTTTCTTTTTCTTTAGTAGCTTTGGCAAATGTCGTCATAGTAAGTCCTATTGGCACTATTAACTATAAATAATGTCTAACTGGCACACATGTGGGAATCGTCAATTATATATTTTTAAATTCATGAGCAAAAGTTGCTACCTTGCTCCGAGCTCTTTAACAAAGACTAAGATACATAAGGAGTAGTCAGTGCATGACATGTGTCCACATCAAAAATCAATAAAATTCTACTACCTACTATTTATAAACACGAAAGTTTGCGCAGATGGATGGATGTTTGTCACCCTTAAACGGCTGAAGGTAATCAGCTGAAAGACACACATACAGATATAAATCTAGCTTAACACACAGGACATTTTTTTTCCTGTATTTACGTTTATGTGGGATAATTTAATAAAACGGGGTGAATAGAGAGGCAGGGGTGACTCGAGACGGAACTTTAAAAGGGATTTTAAGTTTTAACGTTAAACTAATAAAGTTTGTCGCCAACAAGGAGACTAATTTGCAAATTATAATTCAGTAAAAACAGGAGAGTCTTTTTTTTAACATTAAAATCTCTTTTAAAGTTTCGTTCCGATTCAGCCCTGCCTTTCTATTTACCCCGTTTTACGGTACCTTAATTTTTACGTCTAAGCAAACAAAGTCGCATGTAGAAGGTAGCACGTGACTGAATAAATCGACCACTTATCGAGAGTCAATAGTGACAGTATTACAAATGGTTGATATAAAACGTGAAACTTTAACATCAGTTCACGTCCTCGTTAGTAATAATTGGAACTCCTTGCACCCCCAGGGAATTTTCTGGTCTATTAACTATACTGAAACATGGTATGCTTCAGTTAAGTTCAATTCAAACAAAATTAATGATGTGGATACTTGTAGGGTTGTATTTCAAGTCAAAGTCAAAGTCAAAGTGTATATTATTGCAATTTTAGGTGAGGGGTCTCACCGATATTTTATACAACATAACGGAAACATTATAACAGGATTTTGAACAAATGATGTACCTATAAATCTAATCTGATATCTATTCTAATACCTATAAGAAAGCTAAAGGGTTATTTTTTGTTGTTTTGTTTAAACGCGGTTATTTAAGTTTAAGTTAGGTACAATTATTTTTGTTTTGAGGTCACCAAATTCGTGAGGCTATAGGACAGGGGTCGTCACCAAATGGCGAAACGCGGTCCGCATCCGGACCGTCGACCCATTCTGTGCGGACCGCGAGAACACAGCAACTTGCACTACAAAGTACGCAAACACAGTACGTAATTTAATAAAATGTATCGTCGCGGTGTGTCATTTTTCTCATTGATATGAAAAAACTAATTTAAAAAATATTTTTAAAAACAAGCTTTAATTTAAAATTATTACAATATTGAGCATTAGACATTGTATTGTCATCAGAACTAAAGGTGTATGCAAAACAGCTCAATTGTATATCTACAAATGGTTGAAAAATGGTTTGCAAATTTTGAAAGGACAACTTACTTATCTACATACATACTTACATACGAACAGTGCAAGCTTAATAAAAGCTAGTAAAAAAAAGGCTTTGTTATTTCCGTAATTACCTACATTTGTTTAATCATTTTTTTTTTCTATAAAATGTGCGGACCGCGATGGTCATTTCATTTCTTAAAACGGACCTCGAGCGAAACTAACTGGTGACCCTTGCCACGGTAATATTATAATCAGTACTCCAACTTCATACAAACGGACGAAATGCGAGCTATACCTACGCGCCTCGATCTCGGGGTGCGCTCGCGGCGCAGACAGTCACGGCTGTACCGCAGTGTCGAAGTGTTGTTGTTGTCGGTGTGTTGTTTTTTAACCGCGAATAACCGAATTTTCTCTAAAAATCTTGATTAATATGACGAGTAGAAAATATTGTGCTGTTTTTGGTTGCATAAATTCGCTAGCCGCGTGGCGCGTAGTATAATATGATAATGTTATAAGTACTTATAATATTAGTAAGGTTATACTTATAACATTTAACGTTTACACTCGTAATAAATGGTAACCTAGTAATGGTAAAGTTAGATGAATTTGAACCTTCTGCAATTAGCAGTAGATAACATATTCTATACGTACGAGCTTAATGAGTAAGAACGACTTGTTCAAGGAGGCCAATATTATAGAATACAGTGTGATACAGTTGAGCCAATTTGATCTTTAATACGTAAAGTTAGGGTAGGTAATTTTTTGAATACTGTTTTATCACATAATGGACTTGTTAATTACAACTGTATTTGATGAAACAATTTGGTCTACAAAATGGTTTGAGTTCAAAACTAAATTTACATTTTTTGTGGCTTTTTGTTTACAATATTTATTTACTTACCTATGTTTTTTAAATTTTAACATTATTTGTATTAAATTAAAATAGTTAATTTAAATAAACTAAAAAAATAATATAATATTTACATTCACAAAACTAGAAAGAAACTCAAGTAGGTTGATGAAATTTAAATACTATAGGCGGCGGGCAGCCCTAACGCGTGAGTAGGTACAGCGAAAAAGTAGGTATTTAATTCAAGGTTACGGCCGAGTCCAATTACTGGTAGTATATTTATACTGTGCCCTTGCTATAGGACATTATACATCTAATATTTTGTTAAATAATGATAATGTAAAATAATCTATAATAATAAAATTTGTTAGAAAAGACTAGGTTCTACTCAATAATCATTTGAGGATGAATTTCTGTCTAGTAAAATAAATTAAAAATGTGAACTGCTTCCATTACTTATTACCCTTGCCCTCTTCAAAAACTTTTTCTTCAAGAATCTGCTATAAACCATCAACATCTAAAACAAAGCAATCGAGGAAACAAATATTTACCGAACAACAATAGCGAACAGTGTCGAGGTTGTACAGTCAGCAACACAATTACGTAGCGCGCTGTGCAGTTAATTGTGGCCGGTTAATTAGAGACGTGTCGCGTGGGCACGACGCCCCCGCGCGTGCGGCTTTTGTGCTGACCGTACTGGGTGCAGAAAAGTCGAACGGTTATTTGATATTTTTGTTTTGGGCGTGGGAAATTGAACTGAATTTGTGTTTCTAGTGACTGGCTGTGTTTTAAATTTAACGGTTTTTTATTAATCAGATGAACACTGTCAACTTCCAATAGACCTTTTACGACACTTTCAGGAAGAGACACAGAACCTTATAGGCCTCATTATAAAACAAAGTTTTTACTTAAACCAGGTTTAAACCATTAAGCCAATTTTTGTATTACAAACTTTATCTATCTCGAAATAAAGTTCGGAATTCAAAAGCTGGCTCGAAGATTGAAACCTGGTTTAGGCAAAGACTTTGTTTTATAATAAGGCGGTATAAGTTACATAATTAATCAAACGTTTAAACGGACTGAAATTCTACTATGTCAAGATATGACATTCCTAATGACATGCAAACATCTGAATAAACCCAAAAGAGAGAAAGAAGACTCCCCAACTTAGATTGAGCACAATGACTCGACAACTGTACAATGTACTTATTCTAGCAGAAAGTTGATGTCATCGTAGCAACTGGCGTGCTTTCTGATAACGCCTGATAGTTCATGTCCTGGATAAATACTGGTAACATATTTGTGGCCCCTGGAAAGAGAATCAAAAAGAGATATTAATTATTATAATAATAAACAATTCCCATTTCGTCTATCCCTACATGTCCCAGCTTAATTCTAGTGCGATGTAAACGCATTTATGAAATACTCGGCACTCGCATTGTGCAGGATGACTACACGGCGCAGCGCTACGATACCTACTGGATATGGTAACTATGCTCATCTTTAGAAACACAATGATGTGTTGTTACGTATTTGGACTATTTATGTTGTTCTTATCTGACAAGCATAGAGATTTAAGCAGGAAATGAGGTTGGTGTTGACTGTTGTTATTGGCGTTCGTGAGATAGCTTTTATGCTACTGGCAAGTTAGTTTTCAGCTTTGTATTTTATGCAACACAGCAGCAAACTCCTTGGTGGCACCGAAGTCTATTGTCGGCAGTAACCATTCTCCATCATAGTCGCCCTTTATTCACGTACCCATAAAAAATAATGTTGCAAAAATGGAATAAACAATGTACCTAAACAATCCTCTATGACAATTCATTAGGAGGCCCATTACTTGCCGACTGGTAGAAAGAGTACAGTGAAGAACTACTTTACGTAGTCATTCGTGAGCTTGTAAACATCAGAAAGCCAATTCAAGTGGTTCAAATGTTCAAATATAGTAGCAATCTCTTCTCAGCAATAATCAATGTCAAAAAAATCGCCAAAAATGTAAGTAGGTAATTTAATTTACATGAGATGCATGAGAACGTCCTCATAAATAAGAGTATTGACCTCCAAATAGGCATGTAACCGATCGACTCACTGAAAGAGTAGGTACTTAACACAGTAGGTAAGTCATAATCAGGTACTTTAAAAACATTTCAAAATTCGCCAGCAACACATTATGCAAATAACCCAACAAATTCACAACATGCGAAAAATCTATCAAATTAATAGATAGAAATAAAATCAAGCCATTCGACGTATTAGAAATTCCTGCAGAGTCGTGACCGGCCCATCGCTAGCCGAACAAAAGACGGCTCGGAATGAAACCGACCAATAAATCGTAGCTGACTATACAGAGAATCAATTGAGCTTTTGAATCTGGGTGCTACTTTGTCCAGTCCCCTTCCCCCTTCATATTACTGTTTGTTTAAGTTCCCCTTTTGTTTAAGCTTGCTCACGATCGGATTGGCATTGTCAGTTGATGTGTACAACAGCTTAAGCTTTTGGGTTATTGTTGTATAAGTTAGGTACTGTAAAAGTTCGAACGACGGTAAATTCTAAGAATTTTCAGTAAAACCTAAGATTTTCATTTCTTTTTCTTTTTTTTTGTGTGCGTCATTTTCGCGTAAATAAACAATTTTCCTCTTTCTATTTACCAAGTCATAATGGTTAAAAAAAACGGCAACAGAACCGTAAGTTTTCGGCATAAGTGGGCCGTACCTACTTAGTCATTTAGAAACAACTGGATTAAAAAAGGAACCAGATTGTCGATGGCTTACATACATACACATACATAAACTCACGCCTTTTTCCCATGGGGGTAGGCAGAAACCACAGAACGCCACCTGCTACGATCCTTACATACTCCTTTCGCCTCATCTATGTTCATACATCTCGTCATACAAGCACGCCGGTTACGAGTACTCCGCACCTGACCTTTCTGAAGAACCTCACCAATAAGGTCAGTGTAGGTCTTCCTAGGGCGATCCCTCCCTGCGTTACCACTCACCTCTGCCATATAAATATATTGTCGATGGCTTCTTTAAAAGTAAGTAGGTATAGCGAAGTTCGTTTCCCAATAGTTGTTAACTTCCGCTATAATAAAGCACCAGGGGGCAATCTCGAAGTCTCAATCGGTCAAAAATGCCTCTAATTTACATAGGTAACATTTTTTGACATTGACATTTCTCTAAGATGAGATTGTGATTTGTGACAAAATTTTGAACATTTTATTTAGTTGTATTTTCTTTCAGTACTAAATTAATGACATATATATGACCAAAATGAGCGACAGTTGTATTTAATTTAATAAAAATAATTATCTTCTACTACAAGTAAAGTAAATTTTCAACGCATAATACCATCTCAAATCCATCAATTTACCCCTTAGCCGTAAAACAGGAACCATAGATAAAATGGCTCGTTCCCCGGTTCTTCTTGCGATGTGGCCATAGATAACAGAGTACGAAGCACACCTGTTTCCTAGGCCGACGCGGACGGTTCGCCACACAGGAACTAAGGTCGAATCGCTGCGGGCTTACAACTGATTTATATTAATAACTAGCTTTTTGAACAAGAGTTTGGTGTTAGAGAATAACTTTTCAAACATTGTTTCTTTTATGTTTGTATATGAAAATCTCAAGAGTCTTATAGAAATGAAGAAAAATAGAGTCTTCTATTCTATGTGTATTTATTTTTGTCATTGTGTGGAAGCAAAAAAAAATACTCTGAAAGTTTAGGGACGATATTGCAAAAATAATACATTTCAAATATCCGCAAAAATAAATAACTCCATCAATTAACATCATTTTTTTCCCGTGTCAACGTACAGCTAGTTTACATTATTTGAGTAACTCCATTTTGAATTAAAGCAATTTGAAGACCAATAATTCTATTAATTAAAAACGTTCAAATCATATCAACAACAATCAGTTTAAAAAAAATTGTGTATTGAGATTAAGATTAGATTGCGATCGTTTCAATAGAATAGAATCTATCCCCTATCCCCTGATAGAACAAAAGCCACTTCTTATATTTGAGTAGCTCCATTATTTTTCTTTTGTCACGATTTTTCTAGCCAAATTTTCGTACAGATCTTACGCCCTAATATTTGCTCATATTCGGTCTAAAAACTAATTTCCGCATTCTTACCAAATCAGCCCAGATCCCACCCATCCTGCATCCAAACTCCTTACCTCCACAATCACAACAGTCCACCATTAGTATTGAAACAATGGCGGCTGTGTTTTAAATAATATCAGCTAACTGGAAGGCCATGCTCGTTATCATTACAACCAGTATCTGATGCATTATTTATAGCTGATGTAACGGGTTCCTGTGAGGGGGGGAGTAATCTTCTAATGTAGAATGTATCTGGGCTGCTCGTGAGGATTTTCGATGGAGATGCTTTGTTGTTTACCTGGTTAACTGTTTCATTGATTTTATAGATAACTTCCTGGATAGCTACAAGCAATCTTTATATAGGTATAATAGTCTCGCGTCAAGATGATTGTCCGGGATAAACTAAATAACAAATTTATAAAAAAAATTGCTTACTGCGTGTTATTTGGTCAAACTTACTCAATACTCAATATCTTTATTGCTTTTTCATATGTATTCTTAGGTGTAACGTATACAATTGAGATCAAATTGGCCTTCCGATACTTTGCAATTTTTTTGGAAAGAGAACCTTCTGCCACTATACCTAAATGTAGATATTTACGAATCCTTGCGGTACTGAGGGTCGTATTACAGAACCTTATTGAAACTGAAACACTACTTAAAATAAATGGTTGACAAAACTAGTTTAAAGTAAAGCTTGAGTCTTGAGTTAGATTTTGTAATACCGTCCTAAAAGAACGATGATGATTTTTGTTCAGATCATTATATAGGTAGAACATGCCCCCAGCACTAGATAAATAGATTTACTTAAGTGTGTTGTGTACCTTACCTACCTCTAGTGACCTCACAAGCACCGCAAAGTAGTACCTTGCAACGAACACCGTTAATATCTGTCGTTGTCCATTGTCCAGACATCCCATTTCGAAAATTGCACCAATCACTTAAAGGGACGATCGACACGAAACCACGTTCCTCCATCGTCCTCAGGCCACTAGCCGACAAAACTGTTATTTCCTGATTAAATCAACAAAGCCAGAAATAACAGATAACGATTTCATGAATAAATAATCAAATACGGTAAAACGGTATCGATTTACAAACAACAAAACCCACCTTTATTTATTTTAGCCCGAAGCGTCGCATTACTTATAAACGAATAATCGATTCAGCACTCAATTTCCCGTCAGCACTCGGTATAATAACAAAACTATCGATAACTGAATCGCGGGCGACGTCTCGCGATTTCTATTATTCGAATGAATCGATTTGCCCGCAGCGAGTAACGATGCGACAGCCATTATTCGGTTCGGACGGGATTATTTTAGACGAATTTATCATCTTAATATAAATCTTATGATTTATACTTGTGGATAATGAAGGTTGTATTAGCTCCCTGCGGTGGACAATGGTGCTGCCATCGGGTTTATTGTAACAATAATAAATTGTTTTTAGATCACTGGTAGCGACAGTCGTGTAATTGCATTATGTAAATAAATAATTTCGTTTGACATTCACAGCCAAATCACATAAACTACCTCGGAACAGTCAAATATTTTATGGCCGGAATTGTAACACTGCATTGGCTATGGTCAATAACTATCAATTCAGTTTCGTTTAATTTTTATTCATGGCGTGTAGAAAACCCACAGGGAATTTTCAGCGGGCAATCCTAGCGTTGATGTCTTTTACTGTAAACTCCGATTCTTCAGTGAAAGACATCAACGCACCTCCAGTGTATCGTCTTTGGTACTTTCCGCGAAATTGGCTACATAACACCACTAACCAATAATTCCAAGGCACTTCGATTTCATTTCAAATTTTTTTCAAAATTAATTAGTCATTATAAATTATGCAAATAAACTGTAATCATATTGAAATCGTTACAGCTGTATACATTACAAAAACCATAATTAATCTGGTCCACTAAAGCGGGTTTGCACACGTAAGACCGACTGTTTGCGACAGTCGCGGCCAGCGGCGGTATTGTGACGACGATTACAATTATTCTTACTATAATATCACGTCTGTAACCCCCAAAGGGTTAGGCAGAGGTCTACCCATAGCACACCCACATATCGCTAGTTATGTTTAAGACTCATGTAATAGGGGGCGAGCCTATTGCCATCATCCAGACACAAATCCGGACTCCGATGCTGCTACTGAGAAATTCCTAATGGAAAACCTAATAACACTTTGCCCGACCTGGCAGTCGAACCCAAGACCAAGATGAGAATAGTCACAAAAACTTTCATCTGGACCAATTTGTTTCAGGAAGAAGCATCAAACACATTTCCACAGTTTACCAGACTGCTGTAACCACACAACAAAACATCTTACCTAAACGAGGGCCTTATTATATGGGACTTAAACATAACTGGCGAAATGTGGGTGCACTAATGGGTACACCTCTGCCAAACCCTTCGGGGATTACAGGCTTGATGTTATGTTTAAACGAGGCAACAAAAAACTATGGCCAGTTTAGTTGCCAGCCTTAAAAAGTTTAACACCATCATGCGATTGTTGTAAGACAGCCTGCACAAGTTCGACTAGACGTGGTGCGGCGGCACAATCTGTAATCGCCGCCCCAGGCCAACACGCGAGCCATTCTTCACCTGCCGACGATGTGAGCTTGATTAATCGCCGGTGTGTAGATACCCTAACGCCTACGGAGTGTACTAAGATACGATTGTAATATGCAACGAAATGTTAAGTGTGAAAGTTACCGTTTGTATTATTTTAATTCTGATATTCCTACGGCCTGCCTCGTTGGTTTAGTGGTCGCCGAACGCGACTGCTGAGCATGAGGTCTTGGGTTCGATTTCCAGGTAGGGGGTTTTATGGGTGATAGTGAATAAAGCCTGATTGCCCGTTTCTGGGGCACTGGACCCGTATTCACAGCTGCAGGTCTGGTGCAGCCGGAAGCGGACATACTTCCGGGGTTGCGGGACGTCCGGGGTTGCGGGACGTCTTAACAGGATACCGTGGCCCCGGAACGTAAAGGGCAACAGAAGGAACAGGGTGGTTTTTTAGTCAGTAAAAGTCTGACAGTCCCTTCCGCCCCGCCCAGGACGGAAGGACTCATTTGATGATTTTCACCACCTCAAAAAAAAAAAAAAAAAAAGCGGACATACTTATAAGTATATGAATTAGTTTATTTTATTTAGTTTATGTTCTGTTTTACTTTTATTTTGTATTGTGTTATTTATTTTATTTTAATGAGAAATGTTTACTAACATAGTTGTATAAGTGTTACTAACAACAATATGAATCATTTGTGTTCGAAATACATACAATTTTAATAATAAAAGTATTATTGGGTTTTTCTCAGTAGCAGCCTCGGAGTCTGGATTTGTCCCCGGTCGATGGCTATAGACTCGCCCCCTATAGCATGGGACTTAAACATAACTGGCGAAATGTGGGTGTACTAATGGGTAGGTACACCTCTGCCAACCCCTTCGGGAATTACAGGCGTGATGTTACGTTATCTTATTCTTAGGGCTAGCTTGTAAGTTGTCATTTTATAAATGTAGTTAATTTTAACCTATTAAAGCTTTGTAGTGTTCCTTAACTTGCACTTATGTTTTATGGTTATTTATTACACCATTCTGTGGTTATCACCAGTTTACTAAGCTTTATGATTACGGCAATGCAAGATTACGATTATTAGAAGTTAGCAAAATTAAATAGTTCCTGAACGACTTGCTGGCTCTTGGAGTATGTTTTCACATGATTGATGTGTATTGTCTGGGTGCTGACATAAAGAGTGACCCAAATTATTTTATTTTACAAATTCGGTTGTGATGAAGATTTAAAATTGTACTGACATACCACCACTATATTCAATAGTTTGTATCACCTATCATAACTATTCAAATAGGTACCAAAGATCATGGCCCATTTCTGACCCAGTTGGTAAAAGTTAAAATTTATACATTTGAAACGAACCAAAAGTTACATCGTAATAATTATTTATTATCACATCTTGTAACAGTTAAATAATAAAGTTTGAATAAACTAGAAATATTTGCGTAACAGCCTTACGGGAATTAATGATTCACCCAGCATTTATTTCAGACTAATGAATTAAAAATTATATACAATAATTAACCTATATAATTATAATTAATACTTGAAATTAAATTATTGCTTTCAAAATCTTTCTACAATTGCGCACGCTCAAAGGCTGTAGTTGTTTAAATATGGCGCGCAATCCACCATTCTGATGAGGTCTACGAAATTGCAGCAATCGTTCAATTAGCAATAAAACAATAAACGGTCAACTTTCCCAGTTAACTTTATTGCATGCAATATTTGTAATGGGAGCAGAGATATTCCACATTCATAAAAGTTGATTAAAAGCAACGAGAAACTGTAACGGATGTACAGTCGCCAGCAATTCAAACTATACCTTTTTGTTGTAAAATCGCTCCTATTACAACCGCAAAAGATGCCGCAGTGTTTACCTTAAAGAGCTGTCGTCCGTAACTATAATTGTAAAGATTTTGATTTTACAAGGTTGCCTGTTGAGAAAATTGCATTTCTACTATGTTACCATTCTAATTAACTAACATCAAAGTTGTATACCTGATGGCCGAAGCGATAATAATGATTTTCAATTCAGAAATGGAATGTATTTCTATTATTTTTAATAATTTTTAATGATTAATAATTTTTATATTTTTGTTTTTTTTTCTTTGTTGCAGGTAAGTATTAATATTATTACCAGTATCCTGCAGAACAAAAACTAAAAAAGTTAGTATATATACAATACTTTCACAAGGGATTTTGGTAAGACCAAGATGCGTCCACGAGGTATATTTCCTTATCATCATAAAGAACTTTGAAGACTTGTCTTTGGTCCATCACGGCAAGGGTCTTGGCGGTCTGGTCGGTGTGTCATTCTTACTGGCCTGCTAAGTCCCAAGCTATGATGGACCGTGCCAACATTGGAAGATCTCAACATCAAGAAGAAAGAAGACAGAATCTTTTTTAGTTTGTAATGTTGCCTGCCTAAAATAAGCAAGTATCTTAGTAGTATCTATAATATTGTTGTCAATAGTTGTAGTCTGTTTGGTTTTTTAACAATTTGTGTATATTTCACGTTAACTTTTACCGAAAATCTTCTCTTCTGATCGTCATAATTTTCTAGAACTGTAGTAAAATATTGCAACGAGAAGACAGATAGAAACAGCGCATAAGTATGTGTAAACGATGCCGGAACATCTGTTTTTTAACTGCATTTAGTTGTTAGTAAAGTATAGAAGTATCTACCAACATACATCAATGCCAAGTGAGGTCAAAAAACACTTAGTACGATAAAGGTTCCTTGTCCGAAATGTCGTGAAAAAAAAAATTGACAATTTATTGACCCATAGATTTAATAGAACATTTTGAGGCGACAGCGCGACGATGCTTATTTCGCTTCAAACAAACTATTCAAGCACAATATTTAGTTCCATTAAGAAACATACGTTTTGCAAATTCCCAAGCCAATCCATTTAAGATTACCAGCCCACAACTATTAATTGACTAAATACCCACCACAATATTGCAAACTAAAACAAAACTTAGCAATTGTGGCTACCACTAATTGTGCCATACAATGTCACTTGTTAATTAAGAAGGCTCATCTGACGCGACTTTCATGTAGCCGGTCGCATTGTATTGTAGATCACAAGTTCACGACACTGTCGGTGAAGCTCGTTCATCAAATGAATGGGAAGCTCGGTGGTTTTGTTGTTCTATTGTAATTTAGGTTTAGTGATGTTTGTGCCCAACCAACTCCTGTTTTCTCAAACAGAAGCGGATCTACGCATTTCCCTAGTATGGAATTTAGATCCCTTTTAAATTTTTACCGACTTTTATCTCTACAATTTTTAGTTCAAGTTATGAAAGTTTCTTACAAAAGTTTAATACTTACAAAGCGTTTGCTTACGCCCATTACTGGTAGTAGTCCGTGAACTGGGTGGTACCGCTCTGAATATACAATAAAAAGGAAGTGGGAAAAGTCATCAGACAACATAACAATGACGTCAATAATAGATTTTTTTAAATATAAATACGAGTATATCGCCATAGAAAAATATGTGTATAAAAATCCAAAAACAAAAAATCTTATCCACCTTGACGAAGCGTGGTGATCAATGCTCGTCCCTTCTCTGTATGAGAAGAGGCTTTGGATGAATAAACTGGTATTATCATACCTTGGTAACATAACTAAACTTTTATGCTTTTGTGTACAGTAAGCATGTTAATCATAACTTTATGTATTGGATCAACAACTTCTTCTTCCTATCTTATGAACGCCGCGATATAATGTAGGTGTATGAATTTTAGCAAATAATATATAGGCTATTTTATATTATGTATATGAATATTATCTATGTTCTTCTATCAATGTTGAAACGATGTATGTCGCCGTAGAGCTGGGGTTTCAAAGCGGCATGTGCCTCCCGCTATGCAATGCCCTTGGAAATCCCAAACGTGCTGGCGACGACTACCAACAACGATTCGTCGAAGACTGAAGATTTCGCCATAAAGTTAATATGTTTTTGTGTTGTTTTTAATTTAAGCAGGGTCTTTTCTTGTATTTTTTTTATTATGTATCTTCATATAAATTGCTTAAATCTGTAATAGTCTTTCCAATTCACGGGCGCCTGTCATATAACTTATCTATACTAACTTAGTAGTTTGTCATATAATTTACAAATGTTTTACTCCAAATTAAAGCAAAATAGACAATGCTGCAATGTTTCGTTAATTTAGTACGTACATGACTATGTTACGAATGAACTAGGAATATCCTGGTATTGTTTAATTGGCAGAACAAGAGATATATCTTGTTCTACAAGTTCTATATTCGCATGTATAAATTGTGCCTATCTACTTTTTCCTATTTTCACACAGGTGTATTATTTTATACAGTTTTTAATAAAAAGATGTTTCGCAGAAGAAATTATTGTACCTAGTATATTTAAAAATATATTTTGTTTTTCTTTCAGGATATTCAGAAAGTCGTCGCTGGTTCCGTCCTTTCAAGATAAACGAATCACGTCTCCTTTAATTTAATTAAACGTTTTTTTTAAATATTATGTCGTAGTTTTCTTCTTGCGATCTTGCTCGATGATTTAAGTCATCTTGTGATTAGATAATAATTTTCTCGATGGCTAAAAACGTTCAAGGGTTACCAGATTTTGACAAAAAAAAAGATAGTGAGGTGGTGTAAGAATGAACGAAATCGAATGAACTTAAATAATGTACTTATATATGCAAACTTTTTAATAACTGAGATACGCAAGTACTCCATGACGAAAGGGACACATTTCTAAGTCCGTTATCAAATAATATTTAAACTTCTTTCATCGTAAAATATTTATTATTTTTTGCTTTTCCTGTGCATGTGTTCCTATTAGAAGAAAATAAAATAAGGAAATTAATTTTATTATGTAACAATTATTAATTATTCTTATATTCCACATCTTATTTATGAATATTTAAAGTTTTATTTAAATTAAACCATTTTTATCATTCATTCTTTACGCAAAATCGTTCACTACCCCAACACTATTAGCTTGGTTATGGTAACATTATTTTTCTTTGAACTGTCAAGTTACTGAATAGAATTAAAAGTCGAGGTATAGTGCATCTTATAGATAACCAAGACACCCTGTTACTGGAGGTGTCATCTTAGCCCAGGAAAATTAGGGTTTCACCTCGGAATGAGAGATAGTTAGAATGAGAGTAGATAGCTTTAATCTATACTAATATTATAAAGCTGCAGTGTTTGTTTGTTTGTTTGTTTGAACGCGCTAATCTCTGGAACTACTGGTCCGATTTGAAAAATTCTTTCAGTGTTAGATAGATTAGTTATCGAGGAAGGCTATAGGCTATATACCATCACGCTACGACCTACGGGAGCGGAGCAGTAACCAAAGACGCGGGTGTAACCGCGGCGGACAGCTAGTTTTGTATAAACCTTTATTTTGTCACCCTAAAACTTGTCTCAAAACCTACTTCAGACCGCGACCTCAGATATTTCAAGGTCAAAGGTCAAAAAATCGTTTTTTTACACATTTATTGCAAATATCTCGTTTCCTATGGGTTTTATGCTATTTGTATGTTAACAAATACTGTAGAGGATTAAATTCTCTACAACTTTGGTCTAAACTTATTTTTATATCTTGAACCTACCTTTACCTATGTTCTACAATAAATTAATTTGAATTTGAATTTGAATTTGAACCAACCAAAAAATTGCAACGTACTGCATCAAAATGTATGTGCGAGTACGATAGGAGAAAAACATCGCCGCGCTTTCAGCACGTGTACGTACTTGATTAGACACTTGAAAAAATATGAATGAAACAACGAAAAACAACATCAATTGATTTATTTCAAACATTCAGTCCCAACTATCGCTTTCCTTGAAAGCAGTCACACAGTTCGACTTAGCTTTGCTGTCAAACTTCTCAATCACTTTTTCTTTCTTATTATCTACTTTATCTTTTTTCTTTTCCGGACCGTCTTTTTTTTTCACAAGAATGTCTTTTTTTCCAGTTTCTGTGATATCAGTCTTTTTGCGGCCGTTTGTCGATTCGCCGCGTGGTCGTGGTGTGTCGGCGCTTGGTCGTTGTGCTTCGGCTTTTGGTTGTGGGGTGTCGGGCGAACTCGGCGATATCTCCGACTTCTTGGCCAGGGGTTCCGAATCGTCAATCTGGTGAAACAACGAATAATAACCAAATATGTTAAATATTTTTAAGAAATCAAATAAAATGCATGGCAAGATTGTAAGAAATTATAAATGAAAATAATTTGGACTGTATTATGGGTGCTTAGTGCACATAAAACCTTAAAGCTCTCGTAAAATGAAACTATTGCGTTAAATTATAAGGTTAATAACTGTCGTCATGATTTTCCAACTTCTGCCTACACTTTAAGCATTTCTCTTTGATATTTTTATCACCACCAAAGAGAGGTGATTGCTGAGCAGACTATAATAAAGAACTTACTTGGAAAAAGCCGGACGAAGTCCTCTTTCTTGTAGAGACGGGCGGCGATGTCATCGAAGTACTGTTTGAACGAGTCCGGCTCACTTTCTGGGGCAGATGGGGCGACTGAGGTGATTGGGGCGACAGTTGGGGCGACGTCCACAGACTGGCAAGGTTGGTCTTGCTCAACCCTGTCAACAGAGGTACAACGATAGGTTTTTCATTGAACAATAAATAGAGTTACATTTTTTATTTTTTATTCTGTGGTGCTAGGCAACTAGGCATTGTCAAGTTCTAAATGGCCCTACGTGGCAATTGGAGTTGCTCCCTTTTGTCTCCTGCTTGACAGGTAGTTAACTCATTTCTTCGGGACTCGTTGAATCTCATTGCCTCGATGGCTTAGAGTTGGTCGCCACTATGAATCTGGCTTTCAGGAGTTGGCAAAAATGTAGGGCTTGTCCAAAAAAAATGTGTGTCCCATTAATGTATAAATGTCAGCATTTCTGCACATTGTATATTCTACAACTGTAAAACAATATTATGAGTCTATAATGATTAATTTTTATGTTGCATGATAACCTAGATGGCGAAAAAAGAAGAAGTGATCTATTAAAATAAAACGTCACTTTAAGGTAAGATTCAGAACAACCGGCTCGCATCGGGCCGGGCCGGGCGGCATTTTACAATGCGGTAAAGAACATTGAAATGTATCAACAGTAATTATAGTTCATATTTGCATGCAACTTTACCTCCGTCGATCGCGTCCGTCGGAGCCGTACGGATGCGTACGGCTGCCGCGTAGTGATGAAAATTGCCGGCAATATTGCCAAAGTTGCCAAAACTCCCGGGAATGTTTCCAATGTTGCCGGCAACATTGGAAACATTCTCTTCCCCCCCCAAACCCAAAAATTTAATAGTGGTGCTGCTGACACGGGGGTTATAGGGGGGAGTGAAATTTCGGTTCTTTTTCGCCTAGGACGCACCGTTTCCGAGTTATGGGCTTTTGATTTTTATTTTTCTCGAAAAGGGTGCGTCTTCCGTACGATGGGCAACACTATATAAAGGGTTTTGCGGGGGGGGGGGGAGAGGGGAATGTTTTTAATGTGAGAGATGGAGAAGAGGTGAATATGGTTTCTATGGACACGGTTATTATGGTGCAGCAATAAAAACGTCAACTTTACCAAAAAAGAAATCTTCGATGAAGTCCTTTGCCCCTAACGATACGTAAAAAGGAAGATCGCCCGGCACTTAAAAAAAAAATTGCGCCAACCGTGCGCAAGGCAAACTAATATTAAAATAACACTGGTTTTAAGAGATGGGTAGGCCTTCAGGTTAAAGATTAAAATCGACATTAGTACAAAGTACAAACAGATGAAGTTACTTGAAGAAAAGTCCAAAAAATTTACAAAATGACACTACACGGTTGTATGATTTATATTTATTTCTTTCGGTATTAATGCCCTCTTACTTTTATTATAACATTTATAGGTGACATTCTTAAAAAACTATGGGTTCAACTATCACGAAGTCACCACTGCCATTGTTTAACTTTATCTTCAGATATTTTCCTGGATTATTATAAATTAATTAAAGTGAACAATTAATTATACAGACTTACTAGTTATACGTATAATTACACCATTACATAAAACCTCATGAGCTCATAAACATTGAAAATGGCATTTGGAAAAACTCTATCTAATCTGGCAACTTTGGCAACTTTCCGGCAATATTGCGCAATATTGCCGGCAATATTGGAAACTTTCCTGGTAAGTTTCGGAAACATTCGTCAATTTTCATCTCTACTGCCGCGGCATGCGTACGGATGCGTACGGCTGCCGCGGCATGCGTACGGATCCGTTCGGCTGCCGCGGCATGCGTACGGATCCGTTCGGCTGCCGCGGCATGCGTACGGCTCCGTACGGCTCCGTACGGCTCCGATCGGCTCCGATCGGCTCCGTCCGGCTCCGATCGGCTCCGTACGGCGCCGTGAGCAGCACTTCTGGGCGCGTGGAGTGCGTACGGATGCGGACGGCTGCCACGGCATGCGTACGGATGCGTACGGCTGCCGCGGCATGCGTACGGATCCGTTCCGATGCGGTCCGATCCGAGCCGGTTGGTCTGAATCTTACCTAAGAGGAGCTCTCTCTTAACACAATTTGTTATACTTAAGCCAAGTTGTGCAACATATCCGGTTCTCTGCCTTTCCTGTTGAATATGTCCCTGCCGACTTTTCCAGTAGGTAGGTACGTCAGTCAAGGGGTGGTCACGCTGCTTTTACTAACTCGAAGTCCACTTTAAAGGGTTCTGCCGTATAAGAGTCTAAAGAAGCATAAATCCTTCGAAAAAACACTAGCGTAAAACGGTATTGGTTTTGTAGAACAAACATAACATTCCCAAGTAAAGTGAGTTCGTGTTTGTTGTGAAAAGGAAAGAATATAGAATAACGAACCTTGCCGCGTTTTCACGTCAGTCTTCGCTCTGAAACAAAACACAAATATTATTAAAACTGCAAACATTAATTTGTGGCTTTTTTTTCTAAGGGAAAATGTAAAAAATAATTAATTAAATTCTGCATAACCACTACTTTGATGACATTTAGATTAACTAGACACCTTTTATAAAAAGTCAAGCTACCCTACGAATCAACGAAATAACAGGGCTGCCATAAATAAAAACAATTCAGCTATTTGGGATCTGCCCATGAATCCATTACGACGATATTTTAAAAAACCTTTACTGGACAATCAAAATAAACGACTCATATGAAGTTTGAAAATATTTCGGTGAAAAATATTTGTGTAGACTTTTAATTTTAGTTTTTCATAAATCTGCGCAAGATAACAATAACTGTAACGTTTGTTTTTTCTTATAATAAATATAACACTTATAAATGTCACAATGTTTATATTGGACCAGGAATACTAAGTCTCTGGCACTCTTTTTTTTTCTAACCAGATCGAAGGCGCAGGACTTGTCGCCGTGTCCGTTTAATTGGTATCCGAACGCATCCGCTAATTGTGGGTGAAGTATCAGGCGACACTAGCGCCGCTGTCGCGCATTCACCTGTCGCGGACGCGGGAACACGCCGCCGGCAAACCAAATTACTCGAACACGGTCACGACTAACCAAAGTTCTTTTTTGCCTTTATTTTTTTCAAAGAATTCTCGAAACTACTGTGTCCTGTTTTCTTTGAAATGTACATTTTAAAATAAATGTTCAATTGAGGCTGACTTGCGCATTTACTAAATTAGTTCAGCGACCTAAAATGTGTCTTAGCTTCCGATATAAGAGAAGATTCACTAACTATACTTAATGCAACGGACTTAAGTGCCTAAAAGAATTTCAAATAGGTCCATTATTATTTTCCACAACGTCAAATTATAAGGAGACCTGACGGGCTTCAGAATGTATTGTTAACTTATAAAAATGTATTAGACGTTCACACTTTGAAGCGGACGTATTTTATATAGATTTATGGAATAGTCTACTTAAATCTAAGACGATCCTTATACCTTACTAAGAGACCTCTTCAATCTCAAACTAACATACGGCCAGACATAAAACGTCGCAATTCTTTTCATCCGACCCTCGCATTGGATATAAATTGACTTATTTTAAATCTAATACTCGGTACTGGAGATCAATCAATTATATACGATGAGGCAAAACACAGTCCAATAAAAACTTCTACGTGATTAGACTGGAAGTATTAGAGAGGAAGCCTTTGATATTTTGATATAAAAATGTTATTTATATGTTATAGTTGCGGACGTAAGGGAGTCAAAGCTGACGACGGTTCATCTATCAAACGTTTGACCGTATAAGGCGAGCGGCGCGCCGAGGAGATGACACACCAGAGACAACGTTTGATTGACTTGTTACTTTTTATTTTTTGTTGTAACGCTCGCTAATAAGCTATGTTCCCGCCGTTAAGGCAGCATTCGGATACGCGGATGAACGGAACGTAGCCTGATGGATCGGGATTACATATTTCTTTGCCATCTGATCGTGAAGAAACTGCGCGTCTGATTACAGTAGGTACAGGGCTCAAGTGCAATGCTCAGGTATTCTTGAATGCCTGACAGATAATCTACAAAGCAGATATTAATGCCAAATCTTGGAATTTGTGAAAATGTGCCAGTACAAGGGTGCATAATGCAATATTTTAAAAACTACGTTTCCGAATAATTGAACAAAATTCAACCAAATAAAACACTAACCTATGAAGTATTTTTTGTTTATTTAGATAAAAACGAGCTACTCATTTTTTGCTACAACTTTGCCTAATATTTCGTATTCGAGTGATTTTAGGAAACGCGAACCCCGCTGTGCGAATCTGATCACGACCGATAAAATTAAATTTAAAAACGTAAATAGTAAATTAAAATGTTGAAGCACGTACTTAACGGATGCTTAGATGATTTTTTCCAACTGGAAACGTGTTCCTGCAGACTTCTAGGTTTTTTATGAAGTTATAATGAAGTAGAAAATTCCATTGAATAAAAATTACATTTCATAATGTTTAGCTATCTCGATCATAACTAGGTTCAGATAACTAAAGCAAGAAGCAACTAACTTAAGAGCTAACTTTATAATGAATGCGAAATATTAACAATATTATAAAGCTAACAATATTATAAATGCGAAAGTGAGTTTTTTTATTTATTATTTCTTTAAACTCTAAGCAACAAAAGTACAAAGGGGGACTTAATGTTGAGGCACAAATAAATCTAAATGGACCTAGCTAGTTACTTAGATCTTGATCACTATTTGTGAATCTCAAATTCTTGCTTGCTAGATTTTTATCCGAATCCAAATATTTCGAAAGACATGTTTCAGACCATTTAATTTTTAGGAAAAACTATATCTACAACAAGAGTTCACGTGCCCTAAACACAATTATTTTATTATCCTTTAGCCACTTAAGCGGATCAGCTAATTCGGGTTGGCATTATCGGCACAACCTTCGATAAAGTTGTTTTGAGACTGCCGAACCGAATGTGCCGACCCTAAACAACTTAGCAACTTATGCGGCCCACTGTCTCGTCCGAGATGGGCAGAACGAACCCTCAATTTGGCTCACATGATTTAAAATGCTCACGCAATCCGATGTTGTCTGGCCAGACGTGTTACAGCGCAAATAACAACCTTATACAGAGAAATGGCGAGTTAACAGACCATAGACAAAGCTAAGGACATATTGTTAGTGCGTGTATGATGGAGACTTATCTGAAAACAAAGTGTAGGTCCGTCGGACCTGCTGCGCCCGCGCATCCGCGTTGTAACGAGCGTCAAAATACATGCGATTTATGTCTCTTCACGCGTTTTGCCTTATCGGGACGCTTCAAGCTTCAGGCATAGAATAATAGGCCTTCAAACGGGCCGCGTTAAGGCATCAATGTCAATTCGAAGATTTTGAAGGAATCATTGTTTGGTCATTAGATGACATCTTTTATTTATTTATTTTAACGTTTGAATGCCTCGTTGGTCTAGTTGCAAAGCGCGACTGCTGAGCATGAGGTCTTGGTTTCGATTCCCAGGTCGGGCAAAGCGTTATTTATTTAATCTTTTTGCAACAAAAAAGTACAAATTCGAACTTAATGTTATTGGGTTTTCACATCAGGAATTTCTCGGTAGCTGCCTCGGAGTCCAAATTTGTGCCCGGTTGATGGCAATAGGCTCGTCCCCTATTACATGGGACTAAAACATCACTGGCGAAATGTGGATATACCAATTTGTACACCTCTGCCTAACCCTTTGGGGATTATGTATTTATTTAGACTATCCTACTAATAACGTAATGTGTAAATAACGGATGTAAGGTACAATGTAACGAAAGCTTTTACCAGTATTCAAGGAATAGGTGATTCTAATAAATTACCGGTGTTTAGACTCGATAAAATTTACGTAATAATATGTAAATAATTCAATTAGATACTTAACTAATAGCTAGGTAATCTTCAGGGAATTAAGTTCAACCAGTACCGTAATTGCTTCCTGAACAGTTACCTACTATGTATTCCGAGAGGACGACAAACAACTCTACCTACAAATTATGGCAACACCACATCCCGACCCACTGAAAATTACCGTTTTTTTAAGGTTACCAAAGGCGAACACAACAAAACTGGCGAAATGTGGTTATAAAGAAAGAAAAACTGTTTATACACGCGAAAATGACGCACATAACATAAAAAGAAAAAATGTACATAAAAGCAAAATAAAAAAAGTTGGTATTCAATCTAAAAAACGTGGTCTCAGGTTCGATTTTCAGGTCGGGCAAAGTGTTATTGGGTTTTTCCATCAGGAATTTCTCAGTAGCAGCCTCGGAGTCTGATTTGTGCCCGGTTGATGGCAGTAGGCTCGCCCCTTATTGCATGAGACTTAAACATAACTGGCGAAATGTGGGTGTACTAATGAGTACACCTCTGCTTAACCCTTCGGGGATTACAGGCGTGATGTTATGTAATAAAGTTATACGCCCCCCCCCCGAACAGCCACGATTCTTGTAGGGGGGGGCATACAAGAATCGTGGCTTTTCGTGTGTAGTGTTAAACATTGTACGGCGATAAGGAATCCTTTGGATACGAGTCCATCTCACTTTGCTAAGTGCTAAATGTCACGTTTATTTTGTTTTTTTAAGTGTGACACGCACTAATTTCGCAATAAGCACCTATTTATCCAAATTAACATTTCTGTCAATGCACATTATGATTATTAGTCCAGTAATTCTACCCGCCAGTGTTACAGGTCAATCCGCATTTATTACACACGAAATGGTACGTTGAAATAGTTGTTCAATTTCGCAAGATTCTGCGAAAATCATGTTGAATTAAATCAGTGTTAATGATCTGGTAATCAAATGATTTCGGCTCGATAGCGAGACAATAAGCGTAGAATTTCATTTCAGATCGTTGCGTGAGCGCCTCTATTACCCTATTTCTGTTGTTGTGGGTTGTTAGTTGTGATTGCGGGCGCTGTGGCTTTGCAATTGGTGTTCTTTTTAGAGTTCCGTGGATTCAAACGGAGCCACGCTCATCCGTCCGTCTGTCCCTCTGTCACAGGACTGTATCTTTGATACCGTAATAGGTAGACAGTTAAAATTTAGTGTGTATTAACAGCTCAAGGCCCGGCTACAATAGAAAATCAATTGTGTCTCATTACATGGGACTTGAGTAATTAATATTGTTCTTACTACACCATAAAACAACAAATAAAAATTTAAATTTAAAGGAGATGCCTATGCATGAAACTTGTTTTTTTTCGACGTTTTTTGCTTGATCTTAAAATTGTACAGTAGCATGGAACCCTTCACGTGCGAGCTACTCACACTTGTGTTTTTTTTTTTTACAATGGTGCAACAATTATTTTTTAAATTATCTTTGTAGTGCTTTTGATTATATAGTGTACCCTGCATTGAGGTTTACTGCTCTTTAATTTTAATTTTATCTAATGTAAGCGAAACGTCATTCAATCACTCACTTATTAAATACAAAATCTCGAAACCTGCTTGTCCTATGAACATGAAATTTGGGAAGCAGGTAGATCATAGATAGGAGAAGTCGGCTTAGAATCGTAGGATTTGCGACAGAGCCGATTTAAGGGGATCTTTGACTTCAACGCAATCAGAAGCTAATTAGAACAGAAGTCCACTTTTAAAATATTCACTAATTCTTAACACATTTTTTACATATTCCATTCTTATTTGTACATTTCCAATTACTCTAATTGACGCCTTAAAGGCAATGGATACCGAAGTGTTGGCAGCATACCGTTTTAAATAGATAATAAGCACTCATTATTTCATAAACAGCATATTCACACGATGTGTCCACATTTTCATAGTTTTCTATGAAATGGTTACATTTTTATACCGGGTGGACCCGTCCCGGCGGCTCAGCGTACCCTTAGTTTTATGTTAATAGAATGTAGGGAACAACGATGGGTGATTATCGCGTGGAGTAATCGTTGTTAGTGGGAACTATTCGGCGCGTGCAGTCCTCTAAGGGCTGGGCCAAAAGAAGCTGTTGTCAACGCGGGCGACGCGGCTTTGCTCATGTTATGAATATTTAAGTTGATTATTGGTTTTTCAATATCTTGTTCAATTAAAACCGTAGTGTTAGTTAGTAAAATGGTTAGTAACTTTTAATTTATAGTTATGCCACAATATAAGCAGAACCCATGATAATGTTCACTCAACTTTTCCGCATTGCCTAAGCATAAATGAAGCACTCAAAATAATTACCATAGATACCAAAAATATGGAAATATTAAACAGTAAGAAGAAAAAAATATCAACTACACAATAAGTAGACCCTACACTCAAAAACCGAAAAGTTACGCGTATTCCGGGGCTCCCCCATCCAACTGGCAACCCTACGCGCTTAAATGCGTGCGCGCACGCGCGTTACGGCGCCGCCGTTTTGAAAGCCATTAACGCGATCACTGACTAATCGGCATTTACAGGAATTTCATGCGATTTGCCGCGCGTACTGTTACTGACACTTAACAGCAATACTTGCAAGTTCTGGTGATGTTATCGCGAAATTGATGCGTACACACGCGCTTGGCGACACTTGATTTACTGTTGATTGGTCAACGTTTTACTAACCACATCTGGGAAGTAGGTCCAACATGTTTAAAATGATTGAAAAGAAGATACAATGCTCTGTGAAAAAAGTTAAAAATATGGAGGAAATATCTAGCTTCAAAAAAGATTGGGTTTAAAGAGTATTGGAAGAGATAAACGGTAGGGGACATTTCACTTCTTAAAAAACTTTTGAACTTGGGTTAAAAAAAGCACTGGAAGAGATGAATGGTGGAGCCTTCATGTTTGGCATGAAGTCTTCATTCATCTCAGCGCCTCATCAAATATGTAAAACCACAAAAAGATAGATGGTTTTTATTTTCATATCCATAACTACAATGACAATTCTACAAAGTACCCTTAACCGGCGTGATTGTACGTCGAGATGTATGAACGTTGACGAGGCCAGAGGAGTAGGTACATATGTAAGGATCGTAGCAGGTAGCGTTTTGTGGTTTCTGCCTACCCCCAAAAAAGGCGTGAGGGAAAAGGCGGGTGATGCGATATACTTAATAATGGAAATTGTTATTTCGACCAAATCACACAAAAAGTTAGGCTCCCAAAGAAGTCTGTAATAAAGCCAAATGTCGCAATACTTACAACTCGCGTCTTATCGATTCAACGAATTATAGTAATGCAACAAGAAATGTTATTCGATTTTACGATGTTGACATTTACTCGAATAGTCAGGTGAAAACAAGAACTTATGATTCGAGTAACTATTTCAGTTTATCTATGTAAATCTGTTGCTAGAATTTGTGGACAGGTGTCTTGTTCCAAATGTAACCTTACGCTACAGTGTTGCAGCATCGACTACATCCAATACTAGCTTTTTCCCGCGTCTTCGTCCAAGTGGAAGTAAAGTGTAACATAAAACTTATCCATATTTACGTTATGGAAAACTAATTTTAATAAAACTTGGATAAAATATCGAGTTAGGAGAGGCCCAGCAGTGGGACATATTGAGACGGACTAGTATTCAAATAGAGACGGAGCGGCCAAACCAACTCATGCGCAACACCTCTTGATGATCCGTTTAAAAATCTTGTACTTAAACATTTAACATGGTTTCAAGTCAACGTTTATTAGACCATTGGATTGCATTACCATTGCATTTTACAGGCGCTCATTTAAAACGCAAATTCTCTTTAACACTTTTAAAAAGCTCGCCACGCTTACCTACCAACTTTTATATACCAAAATAATTTCCGCACTTCACTCTAACACTAAACTGCTGCAGAAACGAGCCCCTAAAGCTATCAAACGTAACCCTACACGTTCTTGTTCCGGATTAACGTTTAGGTCTCGTCTTTAAATCGCTACCCGTATTTATTAGTCGTGTCGCTTAGCGAGGGGACAAGGGCGCACCTCGGGTAAATCACCTGCAAGTGCCTGCTAGGCTAGATAGGGCACGTTTACATGGTACCAAGCCACTTTTGGTGTGACCACCCATTTATGGTTTAACAAAGAAAGGGGATTGTTTTGGTGTAAGGTGACTGTTTTTTGGTATCGTTTAAGGTAGGGGTTAATGTTGCTTAACTGGTAAGCCCCGCTTGTGACCGCTATCTTTTAACTCCGAGTTAGTTGCTAACACGGGCCCTTTTGTATGACATTTAGCAATAATTTTATCTTCGTGTTAGCAACTAAAATAGTTTTAAAAGCATAATATTTGTCTCATATTTACATTTAGGATAAAATGTTGTAAAATTATCAATAGGATATTGTTCTCAATAACTGTCAGATATTTATTCAAACGTTACATTAGTAAGAATAAATGCAAATGTTTCTATTGATAAATTATATTGTATTGTATTGTATTATGCAATAAATGATAAGAAGGAGTAACTGCAAGGTAAGTTTTTGGCACAACTGAGCTTAAGAGTATTCAATAGATGTCACGATTTTTTTTTTTTTGAAGTGGTAGAAATCATCAAATGAGTCCTTCCGTCCTGGGTGGGGCGGAAGGGACTGTCAGACTTTTACTGACTAAAAAACCACCCTGTTCCTTCTGTTGCCCTTTACGCTCCGGGGCCACGGTATCCTGTTAAGACGTCCCGCAACCCCGGACGTCCCGCAACCCCGGACGTCCCGCAAACCCGGACGTCCCGCAACCCCGGATAGGTGTCACGATGAGGTAGGAAATACTGAGTAGGTAAAATAAGCGTTTTTCGATGATCGTGAGTCAAATTTCAGTAATTAAAAGGAATTACTGAAATTTGACTTACGATCATCGTAATTTTAATACGTAGAACTTAGTTGGCAATTTTCAACTCTGTTTCTGTTTAATTTCAATTTAGTATCAATTGATCAATTCAAATTGTTTGCGCAGATGCACAAACTAACGAGATGCGCTAATCGCACGTCCGAATGACACATCGCTACGTCACAAGAACCCATTCGATCACTGCCGCACAAATCTAACATAGCACGCATTTTACTGCCAATAAAATAAGATTTAGATGGTTTTAACACACTCTGTGATGCTTTACACTTCTTTTCAGTATATTCAATGAAAATTATACAAAATACTGCAGCCGTCATGTACGCCGGGCGTGCACTAACAAGGCGCGCTAATCGGGCGTCGGAGCGACACATCGGTACGTCGCGTGCGCACGGTCGATCACTGCCGCACAAATCTTACATTGTTAGTGCGCATTTTTACTCCGAAGCTACATAGATGCATCTTCGTTGTAGTGTAGTCGGACCTTTTTTTGTATGTAAAGGTGTTGTTGAAGGTAAACGCAGACGCATTGAGAATATAGTTTTTAAACTTTTTAGGAAACCAATTCGAAACATTTTTATTTCTGTCATATTTTTAACCTTAACTGGTAATGACCAGATTCCTGTCACATCTAGACTCCTGCGCAAGATAACCTCTATCCGACCACCGAATCAGTCGCTCCTTTTGCGCACCGAGATCACTCTAAACATTTTAAAACCTCAAACACGATCACATTCAAATGACATTCACACTCGAAGAGCTAACATACATTCGACCCCACGACCAGCGCAGGCGCAGTAATTGACGACCATTTGACAAGCGTTGTCGCGCCCAAAGCGGGCCCAAATAGGTAAAACTCGAAATGTCAGTGACAAAACGGCCCGGACACGTCGCTCAACTTAATTGGCTATTAGCTAATGAGATTGTAAGATAGTTATCTGGTCGGCGACGCAAAGCGAATATCGCGTATATCGAAAGCGCCCCGTTAGGTGCCTGACGATGACAGCGGGCAGGCGACAAGACGAAAGGGATTTACCGAGATACGATGTGCGAATGTACCTATCGAGAGGCTGATAACAGACCCTTAAAGGGGCTAGACGGAGGATGAGAGGTCACGTATTTCTGGATGATGGCAGTAAAATTATGGTAACGGTATATTGGTTTACTTCTCGACTCATCATGCTTCGTCTTCTATTAAAAACATACAAAATTTAGTCGCAATCTTATCGCATCGGCAAATGTAAGTAAATTAGGAGCATTTTAAATAAATTGAGACTAAGATTAGATTGTACTTGTTCCTAAAAGTTAGTAGAATTGCCCCCTGAGCGAAGTCACACATTGCGCATGTCAGTTGTCTTAAAAATATTACTTTAAAAAAAAACATGTAAATATACCCATATTTCCAACTATACATTAAGTGTAAAAATCAGTTATAATAATTTTACAATCAAAATTAATAAATAAAATATCTCCATTTAAAACATCTGAAACATGCACACAATGCCACCACTCATTGCCTGCAGTAAATAACGCCATTCTGCCAACATTGCCAATCAACAAACCTCGATTATTTCAAGCAACACTTTGGCCACAAACTAACTTCGACTCCTAACCTTAAAATATCTCAATTTGCTAAATAAAAGCATTGTTCGTTCTCCATTAGTGTGGGTTACTTAATGAACGGTTACCACAATCCCTGAATAATCTTAAGTGTGGAGTGGAACCGTGTAAAGAAATCCGTACACGTTCGAACTGTTGCTTGAACTCGGGCCCTTTTGAACGAAGCGTTCATTTCGCTGAAACGCTCGGTCACATATCGCTATGACCTTTGGAGGTAAGCAGACGATTTAGCGCTATTTATTTACTGCTTTTGTTCACTTTCGAATCATTTTACGTTTATTGCGAATAGATAATTAGTCTCGGCTCTTTAGTGTCGACTTTTATTAGTAGTTATACGTACCTACATAAAAAAATGGGAAAAAGGCGTGAGTTTATGTATGTATTAGTAGTTTTACTTGGTAGAAATCTATACTTACTTACATAACACAACATCACGCCTGTAATCCCCGAAGGGTTAGGCAGAGGTGTACCCATTAGTACACCCACAATTCACCAGTTATTTTTAAGTCCTATGTTATAGGGGGCGCGCCTATTGCCATCAACCGGGCACAAATCCAGGCTCCGAGGCTGCTACTGAGAAATTCTTGATGGAAAAATTCAATAACACTTTGCCCGATCTGGGAATCGAACCCAAGACCTCATGCCCAGCAGTCGCTTAATAATATAATACAACTTATTATCAACTTGTTTGTTTAAACACGCTGATCTCTGGAATAGTACCAGTCTGATCGGATAAATTGTCTTTTTGTTTAAGCTATATTATAACATCACTCTACGACCCAGCGGAGCAAGTAACCAAAGACGTAACTGAACGCGGGTGAAACCGCGGCGCATAGTTAATGATATTTATTTGGCAGAGAAGCGATAGACGTGTTATTTGCTGGCCAGTTAGTAGTGGATTAGGTACGCTCCCCCTAATTAGGTATTACATGATTTTTATTTGCCTCAATAGCGGGCCAAAATAGGTATCATAATATGCAGCTGGACGAAATCAGAAACCATTTTTATTTCATATATTATACTAGCTGACCGGCCCACGCGTTGCTGTGGCTCACGTTTTCAAAAAAAAAAATTAAGATCAATAATTGAGATAAAAACTATCCTATCTTTCAAGTTGGATCAAACTGCACACGGTGTGCGAATTTGATTAAAATCGGTTAGGTAGTTTAGGAGTCCATCCCGGACAAACAACGTGACGCATAATTTATATATATTAAGATTTCAGGATTTTACTCAACTCAGATATTTTCTACATACAAAACGCATAGAGAGTGCTGACAAATGAATCTCTTTCACGATTCAACGGGAATGCAAACAAGAGCTTCATCATACAACTAAAGCAAGTGGCTCCAAGATATTAGTCAGAGACCCACTCCGGCGCACGTGCCAAAGAAACAAAAGGTGAATGATAGCGGCAATAGCGGTGCACGAGCGCAAGGTATCAACCACTAAGCTGGTTGCACACGAAGTGATTTGTGCTTGTGAATACAGTAGGTACGGCAGTAATAAAACTTGTACTGTCTTTAGGGCTTTTGAGCTCAGCGGGAGGAACTGGCTTGCATTCTTCAGTAGCTAGCGTGCGATGGTATCAAGACACGACATCTCATCATGATTTGTAGGTAGGTACTTCTGCAACGCGGTACATAATACAACTTGACGGTATGTGTCAATTACCTAATCAGAGTGCTAAATGTGAGTTTTTTCACTCACGTTCGATTGCGAATTTCAGCCAATGCCAACTGCGGTATGTCCCCACCATTATTACACGAGCTTACAGCAAAAATCATCCCGTGTGTTTCGCCCTTTATTCGCTGACGTGATACTAATGGCACCACCCGACGATGCCCGCAATTTATTGTCGCGAACATTGCCATCGCCGTCGGCTCAACGACTCCGTATGTTTCAGTCCTTACAAAGTGTAGATTAAAGCTTTAGAAATGGAAATGCGCGGGAGTTCAGTTGAGGCACTTAATTTATGACATCTCTTTAAGTGGAGTGGCTTCTTAATGCCGTAAGGGTGGTTAACCAATAAGGTAGAAATACTTTAATGTTGATCAACTTGAAGTTTGAGTTAATGACGTATACATTCACAATTTGGTAATCTTACGCAGACAGATGCATGATCTAGAATCGAGGTGTAATTAAAAGCGACTTCTAATAGTCGAATTCCATTTTAGAAAACATATCACTTAAAAATAAACGAAGCTACTTAGGACCCCCTAAAATTAAGTGCCCAATATACAGTGCAAGCGCCGCAGCGGTGCGGGTGTCGTACGGGAAAAGGACGGTTGTTTGAGCTCCGTGGGACACCGGTACCGCGCAGATACGACGACAAGACGACAAACGACGCGCGCCAACATTACAAAAAAATAAATAAAAGACGATCGTACGTAGGTATGCTGTAACAGAAACAGCCCTTCAGATTTACAAAAGAGACCTCTTTTGTCCATACATTAGAGTCCCATTCAATTTTCTACTAACCTGTAAACTATGCAAGAGCTAGCCTTCTCTTAGGTTAAAACAAACAATAAATTCAATTCACACAATTATCGCGTGATCGACCGTTGTTCGTAGACATTAGCATGTGGCCACATCACGAACTATTAAATCAGGCACAATGTGCAACTACCGTCATCGCTATCTGCGGCCGAGGCGCGAACGACCCAGTTTGGCGCGTGCGCACCATAGATCAACTGATTAATGTCAAACCACCAGGACGGCGAAAATTTTGTTACTGGTTTTATTATTGAAGTGTTACCTTCTCGAGAACAAGGTTGAAAATGGTTTGCTTAAAATCCTGGAACGTTAATCGTTTATTGTTGGCCGTGAAAGTGCAAAAAAATGCGTGTAATCACGTATTCAATTTAAAAATTAATTAAAAAATATTTTCTAATACAAGCATTAATTTAAAATTATTACAATATTGAGTACCTATCTATTGGACATTGTATTGTCACCAGACCTAAAGGTGTATGCAAAATTTCAGCTCAATCCGATACAAACATAGTAGAAAAATGGTTTGCAAATTTTGAAAGGACAACTTACATACAAACAGTGTAAGCTAAATAAAAGCTTGTAAAAAGTGATCTTGCATCAGAGTATTTAAATTATCCTATTGCCATCGTATTTTATCCCATGAACCCAACAATATTGCCGTTACTCTTGCTTCTATAGATTCACGATAATATTATAATACCTCGACTTTTCCTATTCAAGGAAACTAGGCGTCTCGTGCTCTCGTACCAGCTCAGATAATCAAACGTAATACTTTCAGTAGCAATATTTAATAATAATGATCAGAACATTGTCTGTTCATCTTTTGTATTATCAATACTGCTCCTACAGAACAGAGATGATCGATACCTCGCTTCTGCGTACCCGGCTAATCTTTGGCTCACGACGTAAGTCAACGGGCCCGATATCATCGGCACGAGCGATGCATCGCGGCAGTTTACGAGCCTACCGGCAAGATTGCGGCCACGGGGCTTTTTATACAACCAGCATTTGAGGCTCTTTATCTATGCACTTGTTCGTTTCTATGGATTCCTGGTAGCGATTCTCAGGACTGTGCCCTTAATGGTTTCTCTTGCATATGCATCAGATGTAGTATAATTTTTGTTTTGATATTTATCCAGGCAAAAGTCGGGTCTGAAGATGGAATTTTAAACGAGAATAATCTGCTATTGTAGAGCGAATCCTAAAGGCCAAATTGAGAACGAGATTGATTGCGATCGTTCCTAAGAGTTAATAGAATTACCCCCCTGACAATTTTAGAACGTCTAGACTTTATATAAAGCAATGAGACTGAGATAAGCCGTTGATTAATTGCTTGATGATGAATGCTGCTATCGTATGTTTTAACTACCTTCGGAACGATTAAGACCAATAAACAATAAAATGTATGAACTTGTCAGCAGGTAACTATGTTAGTTTAGTTAAGACAAGTAATCACATAAATTAGTTGTTATCATTTTTTTTAGTTATGTTTACTTTTATAATATTCCTGCTGGCTGGGTACACGTATTAAGGAATATTCTTTACGCTTTTACGACTAAATCACTGAACCGACTTCGATGAAATTTGGTACGTGGTAAGTTTGAATCCCTTGAAAGGACAAAAGCTACTCTGTATTCCGCAACTTCGTCTGCGTCCACGATAACCGACATTTACGCGGATGAAATCTTGTACAAAAGCTTGTAATAAATAAATCTATTTATTTATTTAGACACATACCCTATAATCTTAGTATGACAGACGGACATTAAAAGCGCACGAATCTACCCACATTTCGCAAATTCTGCATACCTCATCCCACACTGCAAGATCAAAGCCAAACATCAAAGTCGGCTCAATTCTAGTGCCAAACACGCGTACACCATTTGAGGAAGCTCAATTTCAGTATAAACACTTTATAAGGACACAAAACATTTGCCAAATAGACGGAGAAGGCATAGAGCAAGCGTAGTGGGCGGAAATCTCCGAATCTCGGCTTACAGGCGCATGCAAATAGCTATACGACAATATTTATGAACTGTGTGGCTAAATGTTAATAAGAGTTGACATGCTTAGATATGGACTGGTGAAAGAATGAGCTATGGAGGTAGCGTTGCCTGGCGTCCGGATAAATCCGGACATAGGCTTTGGGATGGCGTGTCCGGCCAAAATAAACGGTGTCCGAATTGTCCGGCTTTTGTTAGGTTTTTAATTAAAAATGTTGATAAATGTTTGTCTAGAATTTAATTTTGGCTGATGACCTTATTTGATTGATTAATAATAAAGTACTTAGACTGATTTTGCATTCGTTTTTTTTTAAATTAGATCAGTATTTAACAAGATTTATGGTAATCATAAAAAAAGCTTCATTTTCCAATAAAAAAATTGTCGTACCAATTAATACGCAGACAAAATCGTCAATAATGTAGGGCGTCCGGCCTTTTTACCCAAATGTCCGGCCAAACTGACTGGTCTGTCCGGCTATTACGTTTGACGACCTGGCAACCCTATATGGAGATATGTATTTCTATTTATGTATGGGATTTTCTTTTGATATGCACTTGCAATGTTCTACAAAGAATTTGGCAAAACTAGTTTTAATTTGGACCTGAAGTTTTGAGAACGTTACTAGAGAAGCGACTTGGAATTGGTGAAGATTTTTTTTTTTTTTCATTCTGGAAAATGAAGTCCATCTCTAAGAAAGGCAGAGTTTTGAGAGTTCAGAGAGGCCGGGACCAATGGCTTAACCGCTTCCGAGGCACGGATGACCAACCCCGGCAAGCGTAGCTTCATCTGATGGATCGACACGTGCGGCTATTATTACTGAGCCATGAGCATCTACAATATTTCTTACCCTATAAAAGAAAAATGAAAATTATAAAGCTAGTCTATTTCTTCAAAAACAACCACTTATAGTAAATCTCATCCAATCACATAACTTTAGAAAGGTGCAACAATAAAGAATAATTAAAAACAATTAAATTCAAAACATTCTACCACTACAAACCAACAAAACAACATAGAAAGTTCCATTTAAGTAAATAAGTAAACTAAATGAGAATAAAATATCATCGCACACGTCTTAGGTATGCAAATGGGCCGGTGCGCGGGCGCATTAAAATGCAAGATGGCGGAAGCGCGCACGCGAGGTCGCGGGGTCGCCGGTATCGCCACGCGCCATTGTCCGGGCTACCGAGTAGGGCAGCATCAATTACAATGATACCAGGATATAAGGATATATTTTATGCGATACTAGGGACCAATTTGTACGTGCCAGTGCGGAATGAAATGTTATCACTCAATGGAATTGCGGTGGTGTGTGGTCTTACTTATAAATGGGTTCGTTCCGTCATCTTTGAGAGTTGATTAGTGAAGCTAGTAATGAATTTCAACAATAATTCATGCTGTTCTGAGACAGACGTAATCATTCTCATTTCCACAATTGATTAGGACTAGGAGAGACCTGCTGAGATAACCAAATCAGTAAGTCGAAAAATATCTTGTTATTTTTATCCCATTTTAAGGCTTTGAAGAATGACGCCTCCGATACAGCAAAGATTTTTGCCATTCGAGTAAAAGTTTTAAAATGAATGGGTTTAAATATTTTTTATAATGACAGGATAAAAAATGAGGACGGCGCGCTGGCAGGTAACTTGGCTATTTCATGGCGCCTGTAAATCCCCGAAGGGTTAGACAGAGGTGTACCTATTAGAAAAACCCACATTTCACCGTTAGGTTTATCTCCTACGTAGGGGGCGAGCCTATTGCCAAATAAAATCAAATTGGATTCCTTTTTTTTTTCAAACACTATTTCTAGTCTACTATAATTACGGACAGTCCCAGTCCGCACAATCTTCTACACCCACTACTGATATCTTCTCACGATCCGCTAAATCGCGTCGTACAATAGCGGTGGTTCAGTTCGCTTAAAACAAAATAGATTCACAGCTTACACAATGTGTGGCGAACAGTTAGAAGATTATTTATGGATCATTTATATAGGTCGGTAACTCGCTGTCCCGAGGGCTGTATTGGCCGGTTTTCTAGTAAAATGTTGAAAGGCTACACCTTCTTTAAGTTTACTAAGATACTATACTAGACTAGTACCTACTTGTTGTGGGAATAGCCAAGTAACGGCTAGGGTCGCCAATCGTACTGTGAAATAGTGTACCTATATAGGGCTTTTTTATGTAGGTGGACTTTGTGTGTAATGCTAATAGAGTACATTAAAATAATCTTTTTTTACACGCTTTATATTAGCTTCACTTGTATGTAACTATGTAAGAAAATCTTGGAATCTTAATTTGACCCACTTCCCAGTCTTCGATTGGGATGAAATTTTGCACACGCTCTGAGTTCTGATGACAATACATGACTAGCTAAGAAACGTCATTACAAATCCAATATGGCGGCCTCCCCAAGATGGCGGACTGGCTGTTTGAAATCCACCCCCATAATATGGGTATCAAATGAAAGGGTTTGCTGTCAGGAATACGAAAAAAATAGTCACGTGACTTATTATTAACACGCTTCACTTGTAAGTAACTATGTAAGAAAATCTTGGAATCTTAATTTGACCCACTTCCCAGTCTTCGATTAGGATGAAATTTTGCACACGCTCTGAGTTCTGATGACAATACATGACTGGCTAAGAAACGTCATTACAAATCCAATATGGCGGCCTCCCCAAGATGGCGGACTGGCTGTTTGAAATCCACCCCCATAATATGGGTATCAAATGAAAGGGTTTGCTGTCAGGAATACGAAAAAAATAGTCACGTGACTTAAATCCAATATGGCGGACAGGCTATTTGAAATGCACCCCCATGATATGGGTATCAAATGAAAGGGTTTGCTGTCAGGAATACGAAAAAATAGTCACGTGACTTAAATCCAATATGGCGGAAGTCCAAGATGGCGGACAGGCTATTTAAAATGCATCCCCATGATATGGGTATCAAATAAAAGGGTTTGCTGTCAGGAATACGATAAAAATAGTCACGTGACTTAAATCCAATATGGCGGACAGGCTATATGAAATGCACCCCCATGATATGGGTATCAAATGAAAGGGTTTGCTGTCAGGAATACAAAAAATAGTCAAGTTTTTTAATAATAAATATCTTTAAATACATACCTATTAATATTTTAAATTAGTAAGTAGTAAATTAAGTTTAAATAATAAGAAGACTAAAAAGAATAAAATAAAAATAATAGTTTAAAAAACTAAAAAACACGCTTTTACCACGCACTTAAAATTACAAAATAATTCGAACATTTACTACGATTTATTATGAAAGAAAGCGTGGAGCGTTTTGTCCAAGAAGAGTAAAGATTAAATAAATGCTCCAAGCTTTCTTTCATAATAATCGTAGTAAATGTTCGAATTATTTTGTAATTTTAAGTGCGTGGTAAAAGCGTGTTTTTTAGTTTTTTAAACTATTATTTTTATATACAATGTTTTTTATTATAACACCGGTCAAGCACCCATTGTGATAACCCAAAAATTTACTCTTTACCTATATTTTATATTGGCATCACCAAAAATTGTCATGTGTCGCAAAAGGCACAAAAATTAAATAAATGTACTGTATTTTTATAAGTTAGTATATCCTCTTTATTTACCCTCTCTGAAATCTTTATTTTTAATATATTACTACCTACGAACTTGTTTTTTTCTTCACTTGTATGATGAGACAACGATGGACGACGTTAGTGATGTGTCAAAGAAATCGACGAGTCCTAAGTATTAGAAATCTTAAAATCGTCTCGTCTTAGGCTTTAAGGACACAAATGAAACAAAAATAGAAAGACTCGACTACAAAGTTATTCTACTACTTGTGAGATAAGAAAAAATATATATACCTATTGCACATAATTATGTATATTGCTAATTGCAATGTTCGGTTTAAATTAAATATTATTTAGCGATTAGTTTAAACAATATTGATGAACAGTAGTTCGAGAGTTCCGTACCAAACCTTTAAGAGCATGGATTGTAATTATCAAAACTTACAAAAGCATTTAAATATTCGCAAGCATAAAAACATTTTGAACGACTTTATCTACAGCTGTTGGCTGTAACATCTATTTAAATATAAACATCAATAATTGAAACATCTGAAATTAATTATTATTTTCAGATATTTCCGAGAAAACGGTCCGTGTCAAGCAAAACAATTTAGGGTGTCGTCTCTTGCAGTGAAGTAAGGAACTTCCAAATTGGAATTACGGGATGAAAAAACAAGAAAATCGTGCATTTAGATTTTATTAAACTATCCTAAGTACAGACAACTATGATAGTTACCGCTAATAAACATAAAAGTCACATGTACTTAACCTACTATAAGTCTAACAGTATTGTCACTAGCAATCACAACGCCACGGAAGAAACAACTCAAGCGCATATCAAATAGAAATAAGCATGAGACATGCAGTGTTAGGGATATGAACACAGGGCGTTTAAAAATAATAGAGAGAAATCAGTTATTCGAAAGTTCCAAAACAATTAATTTGTTTTTTTAACAAATTAGTAGGGCGGCCATCCGTCTGGGATTCCCCGGATTTGTCACATTTTCTGAATTTGTCATAGTTTAAAGGGTCGAGGTCGTACGGAAGACATTTTCGAAATATCGGGATATTTCCCGAATTATTGAAAAGTAACTAATAAATTACAATAATAAAATGTTAGAAAGATGTTTTTATTTCTATTCTATAAATATTTTACTCAAAGTCAGGAGATTTTAAAAATGTTATCCAGCTTCGTCAATGTAGGTGATGGCAGCCCTACCGATTACGCGTAGAAAAAACTATTGATTATAATAAGATCAATAAATTAATTCTTCTTATAAATTAATAATTGGGTACTTACTAGACACTACCAATCAATTGACATATTTTTTATGGGCTGTCAAAACGAAAGACCCCATAGATTTTGTATAGCAATAATATACTGTGACGTCATTTTTTCGACAATTCAATTGACTAATTCTTTTATTGATTTGAATTGTCAATCATTAAAAAATTCGGGTTTACAGGGTTAAAATAAAATGTTTTTTAGAGAAGTTGTGTCTTTGGAATAAAGGTGTTAAGTACCCAATTCTACGCAAGTAACCTCTACATTTTTTAACGCTCTGTGGATACGAAAAATTCGTAACTGAACACAGACATTTATTTTCTAAACCCATAAACGCCTACCGCGATACATGAGCTACAACATACACAATCAATAAGTAATAACATTTAAAGACACGACATGCAAAATTTTACCGATTTTGGTTCAAATATGACGTTCAAATTCAACAATCAAAATAGAACTCGAAATATAACAAAATACGAGCCATATTGCAAGTACCTAACGTACAGGTGCATTTTAAAACAAACCTCGATAAAAATAATACTGTACCGAAATATTCGAGAAAAGTTTAAACTATCTCTAAAAAATCAGTTTCAAATTCACACCAATCAAAAGTTTAGTCTTACTAAATTAGGTAACGTTCACACTGTTTACCTTTCAGTGGTAAGCAGAAAAGTAGCCTAACTCCATACAGTCCGACATTGCTAGTTTTTGTAGCGCGAAGAGAGAATTATTTTGAGCAAGACTTATAAATCTAATCAATTTAATATCAATATTGTAATAAATGCGAAGGTATCATTATCAGTTACAGATACGGTTTAAAATAACACTTACGTGTTTTATTTATGGTGGATAAAAGGGAAAACCTCTTTATTTATAAGTAGTACTGTCTATTGCCTTCTCACTTCTTTGAAATGACATTGACAGAAAGTAACGAACACTTTAGAGGCGTTTTAAAATAGTTTTCTTTTTAAGCATTTACCACTATGTAAAAAAACGAATGAAAAATTAATGTGACAAATTGTTTAGCACGCGTAAACTGTGATTAGTCGACTGAAATATCAACAACCAATCACAGCATTTTAAGAACGCTTGACAATTAATCATATAAATTATTATTTTAAAAAACCGGTAGTTAGTTTTAGCAGTTAAAAATGTACCCTTTAACTACTAAACACTTAATAATGTTATGTCATTAACAGGTATCGGATAATCGTATGCATATTTACGAGTATTTACCTAAACTTCGATGTTAAGTATGTAATAGTTTTGTATCGAAAATATCTTGCAATACCGAGATTTCGAGACTGTCGAGATGTGACTAAATTAGTGATGGTACTGACTGACTATTCTAGAATGCTCTTGATATTAATTTTGGGACCCCAAATAAACTACGAATAAAAATAGTTTCAATAGTTTTTTAGTAGTTTGGTTAGTATTCTGGTACGGTCTATTAAGTATGCATTCGATATTTATTTCTTCAAATAAATTATTTCTTGAAAAATAAACATGCATGCATGCATCCAAATATCCATTTACTACTGATAATACCTGGCCGTAAATATAACAATTTTTTTTTTATTTTTTTTTTTTCTAAATCTTCTGGGTTTTAGAACAAAAAAAAATTGCAGAGGCGTCGTCTCTTTCCCTCCTACATGTATCTAAGGCTCAAAATACAAAACATATAGAGGTAAACGATTGTCATAACGATAAACAGCGTTTGTAAGTAAGGGTCTAAAAGTGTAGCTGTTAATGTTCAGGCCATAAACCTAATGATAGCATCTATGTCTGAATACCTCTGCCAGCAGTTGAACAGAACTAAGAGAACTATGGAAGACATGAACACAAATACGAACATTAGTTTATACGTATCCGTTTTGGGCCGCTCGCTCCGTAACGCCATCTGTGGACAATTGATGACAACATTAAAATGCTTTCAAAAATAAAAACAATATTATTTTTATGCTTTAACAATCAGATTTATATATCTGACCATACAATGCAATAATGGAAAGTAATATTAAAAGTTTAGGCATCCAAACACTGTTTAGACGTTTATTATTGCTTTAATTTATTGTATTTAATTGTCAGATTAAAATCTGAGTGAAAGTTGAGAAGCGTGCAACAATGGGGCTAATGCAAATTATTTTAACGTTAGGTATCGTATCGTGTCATAAGTAAAAAAAATATTGTATAATAGTTTACTTAAAAGTTAAGTATTTTTCACTTTGCAGCCTCGTAATCTGGATTTGTGCCCGATTGATGGCACTAGGCTCGCCCCCTATTACATGGGACTTAAACGTAACTGGCAAAATGTGGTTGTACCAATGGGTACACCTCTGCCTAACCCTTCGGGGATTACAGGCGTGATGTTATGTCATGTTTTCACTTTGTAGTTTTTGAAGGCGGTTGTCATTTTTGTAAAAAAATGTATATTTTTTTTGTAATCAGCAATGTGTTATCTATGCATAAGTATAATAAAATCGTAGCGAAGTCAAAACTGCACATTTAATATTTTTGAAAAAGAGTAATTGCTATGAGTTCGGGGAGTGATTCTAATGGCGAAAAATTTTTTTTTGTATGTTTGTTAGCGCATAACGCGAATACTGACGGATAGATTCTGTTCAAATTTTGTATAAATATTCCGGATTGGCCAAATTAGTCTATAGGCTATAAATTATCACGCTATTTGCTTTGGGGGGTGAGCAATGTTTCATTATGACTATGCAGAAACAAACTTTGACGCGGACGAAGTCGCGGGCAGAAGCTAGTTATTAAATAACTATGTATTTAATTTATTTCGAAGACAGTGATGTTGGTTACTCTTTATCTAGCCTTAAAACGACTCTTATCAACCTTTATAATAAGTTTCTGTCCAAATAAAGTAAAACAAAATAAAAATTTAAACCAAAATACGACAAACTGTATTTTTTCAACTCAAAGCGTGTAGACATCTTTACAATACATCACGTCAAAACTATTTATTCTAGCCCTTTAGTAAGGTCCATATTTCATTGTCATAGATATATGACAAAACTTTAGTTTGACAATTTTTGATTGTAGCTGTCAAATTATAACGACAGTGGTTATATCATTTTCTATGGTGACAAAATGACAATGTAATAGCGATCTCAGTTTAAAGCACATAAAGGCATTCATTCATTCAGTCTTTTAAACAAAATTTTAACTGCATCCCTATCAATCAATTGACTGTCTAACTACATATTAACCTTTGCTAAATATGTTTCAATCACCACCAAATATTTTTCATTTTTTCAAAAAACTTTTATTTTTCGTTTTCATGCTAATATTTTATTAAATATTTTGTTTTAATTTCTTATGCCATTTACATAAGTTGTAAAAAGACATGACATAGCCGTTTACTATGTATACTACTAATCGAACTAAGTACCTAGGTAACTTTCCCAGCAACAAAATATTGCTAGATCATATAATACATATTGCTCAATTATTTTTTGGTTTGAAGTAATTTATGATACCATGGATTGTAACAGTAGGTACATTTAGTAAAGAAATATTGCAGGTAAAACCACTTTTATTATTGGTATGAATAATCACTATTTAGAGTAGCACGCAATGTAACGCACGCAATACATTGTGGTTACAGGCGCATTCAACACAACAGGAGTCTTGGACTTATTTAAAGTTTAATAATAAATAATACTAGGCTATTACTGCAAAGTATAGGACTCTTCTCATGCAGAGAAGGCACGAGCATTGATCACCACGCTTGCTCAAGGCGGAATGGTGATTGCAGACCTATATTAATAATAAGTTCCTCAAGATATTTTCCTTCACCGATCTCAGTGATGTCCAAGATAAAGTTACAAAGTACATATTAAAGTTTATTTATAACTAAATCTTTCCCATGTATGGTCGAAAACGTTCGCGCTTGGACGTGGAGTTGCGGAAACCGGCCCGTGTATACAATACAATACAATACAAATGGTCGAAAACATAAAAATGACCAATACTGGGAATAACATGAAACGGCTTTGTTAACTGTCTAGTGACATCCGTTATTAATTTGTATTTTTGGAAAAAATGAAAAAGTACAGCGTAATAATACTTACTTGATCTCAGCCGGCCCAGGATGGGGCAAATAGGAAGAAAAAAAAATCGAATTCTAATACATTCGCCATCACATGGGACTAAATACTGCCATCGGCTTATTGGCTGATCGGAAAACACCTTTGCCTCACGCTTTGGAAATAATATTTCGTTTATAATGACATTTGTCGATCAAATGAAAATCTATGGTCAAATGACATTTTAAGGTCAACTGTCATTTTCAAAAGACATTAATTGTCAAATGACATTTAAAGCTCAGGAAATGACATTGATTGTCAAATGACATTTCAGGTCGACATTTTTCGTCATTTAATTGAGTAGTTGACACCATTAACCTATAATAGGGTAGATGACACCACAGTCAATTGACGTACTTTTTATGACCTGTCAAAACGCGATTGTCCCATAGATATTGTACGGCAAAAAATAACTGTGACGTCACTTTTGAGTAGACTCAATTGACTATTTATTAATTTGAAAGCAATTCAAAATCAAATTTTACAGTTAATTGAAAATTAATCAAGTTTCCAGGGCTAAAATAAAGTGTTTCTTTAGAGAAGTTATGTCTTGGAATTATTGGTAAATGCTGTCATCTTCCCAATTTCAAGACACAAATAAGTAAAAAACACTTTACTTTAGCCCTGACAACCTGATTAGTTTTATAAAACTATTAAAATAGAAGATTTTTATTTGCTTTGAAATCAATAAATAGATCATCAATTGAATCGCCAAAGAAGTGACGTCATACGAAATCTATGGGAGAATCGTGTTTGACAGGTCATAAAAAGTATGTCATTTGATTGGTGGTGTCGAGTACCCAATTAGAGGCGCGGTTATTGGAACCTTCCAAAGAGTACCTCAGAGATGAACAGAATGAATATTGCCGATGACGGTATATCGATCCCATGAGACAGGACTAGTCTATCAACTTTTATCGAACAGAGTGCTCAATCTAAACAGAAAAATAAGACTTTGAAGCATAAACTTGGTGAAAGCTTTGTACAAAATTCTTTAATAATAAGTATATGTATTATACAAAACACATAGGAATGCGTGTTGAAGCTACCACACAGTTTCTGTGTAGGGCATTTTCTTATGAATTTGCTATCAGATATTGAACGATGACTTAACATGAAATGGATTTTAAAAAAAAGTTTGCCGTCACAGGAGGCCTGTCACATGTGAAACGTCCATGTTAATATGAAAATTCATATATCTATAACGGAATGAGGAGTAAAATAAAGAAGGCATGACAGCATCACACCGTTTGCCGTCACGGCATTCGAGTCAGTATTACTGCTGCGCCAATAGATGTTTCACATCAAAAACATACTCATGAATATTTTGAGTCTATGTGTAAACTTTAGCAATAAATGAAAAAATAATATCTATGACAAAACAATGTGTACAGTACCTCCCTGTCCCCGCTGCCGAAGCTCTTATATTTGTGGTAGGGCGTCAGTGTAACGCGCGAGTTCTTTGCGAGCGTACGCATGACGTCAGTCGCTTGCTCACGGCGATCGAGTCCGATGTAGGCCGATGTCTCGTCTAGGAATTGCACTGTTATGGCACCTGTGAAAGGGAATGATGCTTAGTATCCGTATATCCAAGGATATGCATGGCAGTAACTTGCCAGAAGTATGGAAGTACCTTGCATATCATTACATACATACATACATAAACTCACGCCTTTTTCCCATGGGGGTAGGCAGAAACCACAGAACGCCACCTGCTACGATCTTTACATACTCCTTTCGCCTCTTCTACGTTCATACATCTCGTCATACAAGCACGCCGGTTACGAGTACTCCGCACCTGACCTTTCTGAAGAACCTCACCAATAAGGTCAGTGTAGGTCTTCCTAGGGCGACCCCTCCCTGCGTTGCCTCTCACCTCTGCCATATAAATACCTTTTGTTAATCGTCTTTCACTCATCCTCTCAAGCATATCATTGTGGAAGGAAAACTTCTGATTGATCATCATGTTTGTTACTCAATCACACTAAACGGATCTAGTTGAAATTTGGCATAGAGATAGATTATAGCCTGGAATAACACATAGGCCATCCCGGAAAAATGTACAGTTCCCGTGGAATAACACATCAACTTTGACGCAGACGAAGTCGCGGGCTTAAGCTAGTCTTGCATATTTCTGCGCAAATTTTTGGCATGTATATATAGTGTTAGCCACAAATAATTACCTAAGTAATTTGTGCAACATTATCAATGTAGAAAATTACAAATTCAAAACATATCTCACCAAAAGGACTGAACAGCTGGTTGAGGTCGCCCCTCTGCCACTCTTTGGGGAACACCAGGTGGAACACGTGGTCTCTGGACGGAGATGCTGCAAACAACACATCTGTTTTATAACAATGTCAGGTTTTCGAAGAATATTCGTGTAAAGATGTGTGCGTACACGCATCATGGATGTCGTATGAAATCTTACTATTAAAATGCTAAAGTTTGTTTGTGATGTGTTTGGGATGTTTGTGTTACTCGATCCCAGAACAGCTGAACGGATCTGGATGATATTTGGCTCAGAGATAGATTATAGTCTGAAATAGCACACACGCTACTTTTTATTCCGGAAAAATGTATGGTTCCCGTAGGATAATAAATATTAACTTTGACGAATATATGATAAAAGAAGATACATGATAGATAAAATAATCTCATTGCTTAGTAAATAAGCAAAACTTAAGTACAACTTCTACGCGAATCCTTAGACTTACAAATAGCAAAACACTCACGATCAGCGCCAACCAGATTAATGTACGGACTGTCCTGCCGCGCCGTTTTCGCTAGAAACAGCTTATTCAAGAACGGCTTCAGAGTGGCCGACTGCGGGGCCAATCGGACTGAGTCTTCACCGCGCATGCGCGAGAGGTGCGCATGCATCGCTAGGAAGCACAGCCCAGTTATGTAGGCGTCATAGCCTGCTTCGTGTTCCTTGTCCTGGAGGCGTGAGTAGCCGCGGCCTTCTAGACATCCTGTGTTCAAATGGTTTTTATTTTTCAGCTGTTTATGCATGAAAATGTGGACCTTTAGCCCAAAAAAAATAGGGTTCAATTTGGAATACTACAAAATCCAATTACTGTACTTTAGATTGTGAATGGCAGAAGGCTTGAAGTTTTAATTTACGGAATGATCGATAACGAGGCAAAGTAAAGATATGTGTGATATTGGACAAACATTTTCACCCAATAACGTTCAGAAGGCCAATATTCTACTAATTTAAAACATTCGAAAGCAACAATCAACATCAAAAAATTTATGGATATTGAGGCATTTTTGACAGATTGACACTAAGATTAGATTGCGATCGTTCATAAAAGTTTGAATTGTCAATAAGTAAAGCCATTAAATAATACATATAGTGTTTTAAAACTGCTTTTGAATGTGAATTAGGAACAAAATCAAATAATAAGTACTCACCAACTTCAGGTATGGAGAAGGGTGGTTCAGCGAGAGTGGTCAGCAGTTCTCGAAGCACGCTGGAACCGAGCTTGTCTTTGAATGGTGGCAAGCTCGACATGTACTTTGTATCTAATAATCTGAAAATAATAGTGGTATCATGAATCAAAAATAAAATAAATACGATTTTTTTTTTGTGGGCGAGACTTGATCACACATTTCTTGAGTAATATCGAATTCTAAATACTATATTTCTAACAACATAACATTTTAATCAGTATATTTGAAGAAAATCACTTCGTGATGTTGCTAGGTATTAACTTGTTATTGCTTGTGACTGTGGATGCTAAGTAATATTCATTAAAGATTTAGAAAAGTCCTATACTTAACTAATTAAAATATGAACATATCTTACTTTGGGAACATGCAATGTGTGTACTCTTTGAAAGAGGTGTAGTCAGCGGGCAACTGTTGAAAAAAGTGACCCAGTGTGTGAAGTACGTCCAGCAACATGTTATGGCCAACCACTAGTTTCTCCTGTAGGCAACAAACAAAATGTTTAGAGATGTGCCGACTATGACTAATCGGCCTACTAGTCGGCGCTTTTTGCCGATTAGTCACAGACTATGAAAGTGGCCGAGTAGTCGGCTTTACCGACGAGTCGGCCACTTTCATAGTCGCCAGTCTCTAAAAAGTACATCTCTAAAAATGTTATATCTCTAGTACATAATAAAACATTCATTTTAAAAGAGTAAGCATGGAGTTACTTGCCTTTTTTGGAAGGGGCAACTTCTGCAAATTCAATTCTTTTTTCTTGTATATGACGATGAAAGTGCCTTTTATCGATCTCATTGAAATTAATGATTAGACTTTGGCAAACATTGTTTTTGGACAAAATTGTCTATGGTTCTGTACCTAAATCTGTCATTCTTAAAAGAGATTTTTTTCTGTGCGTGCACTATTTTAACAGGTGTAAAAAGACAAGACTAGACTATAGAGACTGTAGACTGCCTTGTTGGTCTAGTGGTCGCAAAGCGCGACTGCTGAGCATGAGGTCTTGGGCTCGATTCCCAAGTCAGGCAGTGTTATTGAGTTTTTCCATCAGGAATTTGTCGGAGTCTGGATTTGTGCCTGGTTGATGGCAATAGACTCGCCGCCTATTACATGGAACTTAAACCTAGTAAATAATACACTCACCGACTGACTGATCATCTTGGCCACTTTAGAGAAGCCCACAGCCTCTTCCAACTCTTCCCATTCTCTTTTCTTCCTTATAGAGTCTTGATCCTCCATGTCACCCTTTCTACGTATCACTTTGATCAATCTGAAAGATACATTTTAAGTACCTATCATATACTTGCATTTTAATAAACCAAATGTAACGTAAAGAAAGTTCAAAATTGTTCAAGATATAATTGGGTAGTTGACACCATTATCTGATAATCCCAAAACACAACTTATCTAAAAAAATCTAACAGATCAACCCAATAATACTTTTTATCCAAAATGGAGATTGTGAGGATCCAGTTCAAATTGAAAAACAAATTACTAACATAGATATTACTTACAATAATCAATACCATGTTTAAGGTCCCGTATTGCAATGAGACATACCAACAGGGTGCTGCTACACTAGGGACTAAACATAATTCGTAAACTGGAAGATGATGATTTTTCAAGAATTCTTCTGTTCCATGATCAAAACATATTCTACGAAATATGTGTTAAACCAGAATAAAATGCTAATATATTTTACTGTTAAAGTTCTTCCAAGTAGTCTATTATAACTAAACATTGGGTACTTCAAGATGGCCTGCCAACGCTGGCTTAAAAAGAGGTGGAATGCTTACCTGTTTTTATTATCTGCTACCTTGGTATCAACTATGACATCATCTTTGAACCTCACTCGTAGCTCTTGGAAGAGCAGGAATCGTATAAACGAGTTGCATTTGTCAATCTCCATCTCATCTTCTTTTGTGTTGTCAATAAAATTCCTCACTTTTTGACTGTAGAAGAAAAAAATATGACAGAGGTTCAAGGCAGATAGCAGGTGACGGAACACTCGCGCTTGCTACGATCTATACATCTAGAATGACAGTCAATGCATTATTCAAAACGGACAGCAACACAAGTGAACGCCTCTATCATCGTATGCGCATCCAAGCCTATGTTATTTTGTCATCCAGTACTTCTCGAAACTACCACGTGTTATCTTATTTATGATGACAAGATCCTCAAACACTTAAGACAAATCACGCTACTAATATGAGTTAATAACCACTATTACAGCATAAAAATTGAATGCAATAAATATACAAAAATTATAGCTCAGGACGGCCTTTCCCAAAGTGGGCGATGATGCCCCCTTGTGGGCGCTACAGCCCTAAAGGGGGCAGTAATAGACCTAGAAAAAAAATCGGGGCGTTGTGTAGAGGCTTGGGGAGCGATTACTAATTTTATCTACTAGGTGCTTTTTAAGTAGGTAAAAAAATTTGGGTGCTAGAAAAAAAACTATTCTCAAAGTAGACAAAATAAGTTTGGGAACAACCCAGGGGGGGTTAGGACATTCTGTAATTTCTGCCTATCTCCATAGAAAATAAAGCATTCAGTCTTAACCGGTTTACAATATAAGCATTACCATATGTCTTCAATCAGCTGTTTGTTTTCATCAGGTATTCTTACTACTTCCTTCTCCTTGCTGTATGTCAGTTGCCTCTCTGTCAAGGATTCTCGTAGTTTAGTCTCAGATGAGGCAGTCATGTATGAAATACCTGGGAAGATTATGATATGTAATAAGTAGAGACAATATTGTTTAGGTCTATTGAACAATGTAAATATCAATTCAGACTGAAATTTAAAGTATATTTTAATGTAATCTATTTGGTTGATTTTTCAAATTACTCGTAATTATTAATCAAAGCCTCACAGTAAATTATATACACCCTTATGTAACGACACGGTATCAAAATAGTTAAGCGATGGGCTGCTGTGCTGTGTGCCAAGGATTTATTCCCTCACAAAACATTTATTAGTATGTCCGGTAAATGTTCCAGGTCTGTTTATTTGTGCATGTAAGTTTAAGTTTGAAAAGGAACCAATAATACAGGAAAAACATACAGAAGCATATTGTAAATGAACATAGCACAATAATAATTATTGTTTATTTTCTTGTTACAAACATCACATTCCCGGTAAGTTTCTACTTCCATTTATTTTAAATCTTTTATTTGCAATACTCAATAGTTACGTAACTCAAGAACATAAACGCCAATGGTACTCACCTTCCTTGATAAGCTTGTTGAAGTTAAATCCATTGGATGCCAAGAAATCTAAGCTGGAACTCTGACAGAGGAACATTCTGTCTGGCCCAGGCCGGTCGCGCGGGTACAAATAGAAATTATATGTGTCATTCATGTAGTGCTTCTTCTTCTCATCCCAGTAAAACGCACTCAAGCCAAATTGTATCAATAGAAACTCACTCGAGCCATTCAGAATACGAATATAATAGTCCTCGGGCGAATCGTAAATAGACACGTCCCGCCCACATATAAGCCCTGTAAACTCCGCATCTATCGATAAAAAGTCCGCTTTCTCTATAGAATTATTAATTAAGGGCAATGTGTCCTTAAAATCTGAAAAATATTGAAAAATCAATGAGCTTGTTTGCCGCGTTTAAGGTATCCCATAACTAGTTGAAATTTCTACTCACTACTACGAACTACCTCCATTATTTACATATAAAAAACGTCAAATTAATGTAATAACATTTAGAAATAAATTATTTGTTAAATTTCAGTATTAATCTAGTAAAATGGACAAAAACAGAACAAACAAAGGTAACACAGCGCGGCTTACACGCGCATGTCTAAAAAGTGTCAAACAAATAATAAAGACGTCAAATCATACTTGTCAGTGGTGAGTGAACCTCAGACGCCGCTATTGATTTTATTTATTTAGATTAAAGTCTTTTGGCATAAAAAAAAATAATTCACATTACATCACGACCAAGAAGTTTATAATATTATTGATCATAAGGGTCTAGCAGAAGTATAGTTACAGATTAGTACCTACACCCACATTTCACCACTTACGTTAGTCCTACTTGGGAGCGATGTTCTGCTTTTGCTAAAACCGGACATAAATCCAGAGTTCGAGCTACTGAGAAATTCTGATTCCACCAACCTGTACAAAAATGCTCGTCTATACTTCAATGAGAGGTATCAAAATAAAACCATATTAATTCTTTTTAGTTTTTATTGCACGTGAACTTAAATAACCAAGCATTTGCACATGAAGTGAATACTCTTTCATAAACTAAATAAAATTAATATAACCACTCATTAAGAATGCGCTATAATTAAAATTCAAACTAAGATAAGGACACATTTCATTAATAGTACAGTTAGGATATAAAATTTGACTAGCTAACCGTACTATTAGGCCTTTGCACACTTTTATGCCAACTTAGAGGCAACACTAGCACATGAGAGATAGAGCATTAAAATGCGCGAGCAATTTCTCATTGATGAATTGATAAGAAACTATATCAAAAATCAAATAAAGTTCAAAATAGCGTGCACATGCAACCATCCCTATGGTTTCTTGTGGGATTGTGTCCACACATGCTCGCGCATATTCACTCATAACAAGACAGGATGCAATTCGTTGCTCTATCTCAGCTGACCCTCATTGTGCATCTTAAGTAACTTGAAAATAGCCAACAACGACCTCAGACTTCTTGTTTTTCACGAGTACCAAAAAAAATTACCCCTTTTCAGTTTAATCACACACAATTCAGTGTTACCGCACCTAATTAAGTGTAATGAGTAAAATTATCATTTAAAGATGAAAACATCATTAAATTTACTGTGTGGTGGGACTCTCTTTATAACTTAACAGAATTTTTTCAAGGTGTTTAGACAATTTTTCATATGCAGCCTTATTCCTGTAAAGATGTATGTTCGCCTTGACCTTCTTCATGAGAGTTGGTGGGTCTACGTCGCTTAGCTTGATCAATGCCTCTGCAACAAATGAAAAGAACCAATGAACTTAGTTATTTATCATTTACAAAATACTAGGCTTCGCTGCCGTGGTCCCTCTCACAAAATCGGACAGATTTTAGGATTAATAACCCTACTTTTTGGCTTTGGCGTAATCGTGCAAAAAAAGCCTGTCACTTTCTGAGCCCTAAACTCTCTTTAGGCTAATGCTATGTAAAAGCGGTAACCAACCGGGCTAAGTATGTAAAGTTCGAAGCGTACATATCCGCTATCGTGATTGAGTGAGAGGTCGTAGAGTCCTACTTCACTTGTACTGTGGCGTCGCAAGCACGCCGTTGTGCCAAGTAAATGTATGTCTGTACATACATGAGGATTGGGGGGGTACCTCACCACTGGGCTGTACTCAATCTGTTGGCAGAGCAACCTGGCTGCGCCACCATGTGGTCCCGCTGGGGTATGGCCCTCCGAAAGGAAGCCTGAGTCCTAACAGTGCTGTATTATACTAGACTTACGAGTCGGGAACTCGGGATACCTCCTCAAAAGCCCTAAATGCAAACTTACCAAGCATCTGTTTTCTGAAGGCTTCGTCAGAATCATCCAAGTGTATGAGCATTGCGCTGTACAGTGCATCGATGTGAGCGCCGTATAACACGGTCTCGTACGGCTCAGGTCGGTTGGCGAACAAGGTGACTAGAGTCTGGACGGCGTACGAACGAACTTTGTCGCTACTGTCATCTAGGCGTTTTAGCACCACTGAGGAAGAAAAAATTAAGTCATGTGATAATTGGGTATTTGACACTATTAACCAATAATTCCATGACACAACTTCTTAAATAAAACAGGTCATTTTAGCCCTGAAAACCCGATAAATGTTCAATGAACAGGTAAATTAGATTTTTAGTTGCTCTGAAATCAATAAATAGTTAATCAATTGAGTTAGCTAGTAAGTGACGTCACAGTTGTCTTTTGCCATACAAAATCTATGGGAGAATCGCGTTTTGACAGCTCATAAAAAGTATGTCAATTGATTGGTGGTGTCGAATACCCTATTAAAAACCTCCTCTTTTTTTAAAGTCTGTTAAAACGTGCGGAGATCTACCTTCTGAAAACTTTGCTCGCAAAGAAAAAATAAAATTCTACAAAAAGGATCAAAATTATTTCTTTACTGGCTTCTGCCAACAATTTCGTCCTTGTGGAAGTAAAGTATACTATAAAACACAACCTATGGCATTCGGTAATCGTGTAGCTTTATATCGGAGAAAGATTTATATATTCGGAACAGTAGTCAGCAGTACTTCCAGGGATTACAAACAAAATCTACCTTATATAAATTATCTAGTAGTTCTCCTTACCAAAATACAGCTTGTGTAGTATCTCTTCATTGAAGCAGCCGCGCTGTTTGGCCAGCACGGCTAGGCAGCACACAGCTCGCAACGTGTGCTGTCGCGACAGAGTGGAGTTGTCATCGGCTAAGCCCACCAGGAGAGGCACCATTTTTTCCAAAAACGGTTCCAAGGACTCTTTGGTTGGGAAGAGGTTTACTTTCTGTCGGAGTAAATGTTATTGTTACTTCAGAGAAACTAGAGATCTTCTTATTCTAAAATTCTTACACATTCAAAAGTGCATTTTAATGCTCTAATAGAAATTAATGATATACATACATAAACTCACGCGTTTTTCCCATGGGGATAGGCAGAAACCACAGAACGCCACCTGCTACGATCCTTACATACTCCTCTCGCCTCATCCACGTTCATGCATATCGTCATACAAGCACACCGGTTACGAGTACTGCGCACCTGACCTTTCTGAAGAACCTCACCAATACGGTCAGTGTAGGTTGGAAATTAATGATTTAGCTCTGAAAATCCTGTGGATATGCTTTTAAACCTGTAAGGATAGAACAAAAACGGACAGGATAGGGGTTGGGTGTGACTAATTTACCTTATCCCCAGTATCGCCATCCCCGCCCCTGTCTGCCGTCAAAGGCTCTTCGTTGTACGGATTATCTTGCAAGGCGGAGCACAGGCAAGCAACGGCTGCAGTGCGGATGGCCTCGGCAGTACGTCCAGCGCACCACACTAGGTTCGGCATTATCACTTCTGTGACAAAAGGAAATGAGCGATATAATAAAGAATATCTTTAGCTTCCACTTCCTTTCATTTATTTATTTAATTAACAATAAACACTTAACTAGACCACTAGTAAGTAGTTTGTGACGATACGCCGAAATACCGATCTAGATTTTTTTTTCAACCATCATCAACTTCATGCCCTTGACCCATGTTGTTACTTAGGGTCGGCGCAACAAGTTTTCCTCTTCCACTCTGTCCTGTCAGCCGTCATGCAATCACTGATTTTGCTGTCATACATGGATCTTTGACAGTCGTTATGAGTCGTCAGAAGCCCGAAAAAATCTGACAACCAGTCTTACCAAGGGGTATCGTATTACCCAGTTAGTGGGTTGTGGAGGTCAGATAAGCATTCGCTCCATGTAAAATACTGGTATTCAACTGCATCCGGTTAGACTGGAAGCCGACCCCAACATAATTGGGAAAAGGCTAGGCAGACGATGATTACCTTCAATAACAATGTTGAGGAAAGCCTCAAGTTTGTCAGTGTCGCATTTGGTGAAGTTGACGTCCTTCTTCAGCAGCACCGAGGACAGTGTGGTGAATATCTTGAGCTTCACCTCCGGGTCCACCTTGGGGGTCGCCAGGCATTCCCTCAGCAGCGGGGCTATGAGGTGCAGCTGAGCACCCATCGCGGAACCTAAATATTTGAGTAGAAGTGAAAAGTTTTTAAAATTTGTTAGTACCTAAGATTACGAAGCTATACGTTCACGTTTGTCTACTTTATTACGGCATGATTTTAACGGACTTCATGAGAGGTTTTAAAAGCCGAAACAAATATTTTGCCCGCCATTTTCTAAAAAACGAATGAATCAATTGGACACCTTTAACCAATAATTCGAAAACAAAACTTCTTTAAAAAAACACTTTATTTTAGCCATGAAAACTCGATTAATTTTCAATTTACTGTAAAATTAGATTTATTCTGGCTTTGAATTCAATAAATAGTTAGTCAGTTGAGTTGCCAAATAAGTGACGTCACAGTTCGATTGCCATACAAAATCTATGTAAAAATCGCGTTTTGACAGGTCATAAAAAGTACGTCGATGGATTGATGGTGTCAACTAGCCTATAAAAACATTTTAAGGTATTGTTTAAAGAAAGTTTCCCTTTGCTGTTCCACACTGTATACACGATGAAAAGGCATTATCCTTACCAGAATGCAGCATAGCACATTCCAGCAGACACTTGTCCGGCGTCAGCTGCGTCCATGTCAGCGCGTCGCTGGTAATACCAGCCAGCATCTTGCCGATGTGCTTCTCATACAGACTGGTCAAAGTTTTACCGCACTTCGTCGCGTAACGGAGCCTGTCCAGGTTAGCTGGAAAAATGATCCAGTTATTCATCCATTCCCGCGTATAAAAGTAACGTTTATTTATTTATTTAAACTTTATGCAACAAAAGGACAAAGGCAGGGGGGGTGAGTTGTCTGTCTGTTTGTCACCTTATCGCGGTAAAAGTACTGAACCGATTATAATAAAATGTCATAAAGAGGATAGAGAACCTTCTAGCTTGGGATCTGAAATGGACAAAGGCTACTTCGTAGAATTCTTGGAGAAGATTTACTTCTCCTCTTCCGTTCAAGCTCAGAATGTCCCTTTCCTAAAATGTCCCTTAGTTTCAAATAGTCCCTTTCCCATAATGTCCATTTCCCAGAATGTCCCTTTCCCGAAACGTCCATTTCCCAAAATGCCTCATTCCCGAAATGTCCCTTTCTCAAAATGCCCTTTCCTATGACAGCTACGAGTTTAAACAGGGAATATTTAAAAAAGAAGCCAAGTAGTCAATCATCTGTTATTCACATATCACTACATAGTATAAAACAAAGTCGCTTCTTCTGTCTGTCCCTATATATGCTTAGATCTTTAAAACTACGCAACGGATTTTGATGCGGTTTTTTTTAATAGATAGAGTGATTCAAGAGGAAGGTTTATATGTATAGTACATGCACCCGTGCGAAGCCGGGGCGGGTCGCTAGTTATAACATAAACAAAAGCGTCACAATCTAGAAATGTGTCGTTCAAGCTCCCCATGATAACTGTTAACGGGGAGAGTGCTATAGTCTGTTTATAACCACAAAAATGTATAACTACGTAACAATAACGACTCACATAGCGCCATAAACTGTACAGTATCATTGACCGCCATGGCGTACACGGTGAAGTTGATAGTGAACAGGTCATCTGCCACTGCTACGCACGCCTCGCCGCATACGGTCAGCAGAGCCTCGCACATGTATAGCAGGTTCGTTTGGTATTTAGGCTGGAAAATATTTATTGTATAGAAGAGTTTAGTTATAAATACAAATGATTGGATGGATGGATGTATGTTACTCAATCACGCCACAAAGGCTGAACGGATTTTACCCCGTTTATATGTTTCCGAAATAATGAAGTCTGAAGTGCAAATGCAACAATATTAGTTCAATGTACACCCAAACCAAAAATTTAAGCTATCAAATCGACACAAAAACGACGGGGTGTTAGTTTGACGTGTCTGTGTGTGTGTCTGTTTGTGGCATCGTAGCTTCCGAACGGATGAACCGATTTTGTTTTTTTTTGTTTGAAAGGTGAATTAGTCGGGAGTCTTTTTTATTATTTAGAAAACGAAACAGTTCTTTGAATCCATCTAATCCTAAAGATTACCTTCCTAGTCCTACATCTGTCAGGATCTGCAGCCTCCCTGCTCAGTTCCTCCAGCACTTTCTCCTGGATCAGTTCCGACCGGGAGCCCTTGATAATATTAGCGAGGACCAGCAGTGCAGCCCACGAGTCTACTTCGGCCTCCAGCAGTGGCCACCAGGTGGTAGGCACTATGAAGTAGCCGAACAACTCGGCAGCGCGTTTTATCTAAAGGTTGTTTTAAATGGTGCTATTTTAAATACAAGTACATAAATAATTTTATTTTGCACAATGGTTATGGAAGTTTTGGACTATTTAATTAATTAAACTCACCATTCAGACATTATTCCAGCCTGAGGGACATATGGTAAGCATTCATCCATACAAGGTTGTTATGTTCATAGAATAAGAATGTACACTTCCGCTTCCTGCGCGTTATGAATACCTGCATACGATTTTATGGCTTATGTATAAGTTATATGGTCATGATTGCATTGTCACTTTGTACAGCACACGTTACCTACGACCGCGCTCGATCACTGGAACAAACTATTTATTCTAAGAAACACAGCAAGGACCGTTACCTCAAGTATAACTCTGGGATCCTCATCAGTGGCGCCACGCAGCATAGTTTTCACGATGGTGTGGGAGTGTTGAGTGGCGCCCTCTTCCGCGCAAAGGATCAACCAGCATAGCAGCTGTGACACACGGAGTCTCGCATCTGCTTGCCAGCCGTCCATCTCTGAGAAAACCGATCTGTTATTGACACACTGCAAGACAAAAACTGTCTCATACAGAAAGGGATGACATTTTTATTTATGTTAGCTATCTGCATGCTGGCCATCCAATGGCTTTTGTTTATAAGCATTCAGACTAGCCTAAAATTAGACATTAGAGAAAGTTCTTATAACAGTGGTCTAACACTTGTTGTCTAGATTGTAGCAGCAGGAGTGGAGAAATACTGCCATATGAAAAAAATTATAATAATACGATTTAGATTTTTTGAAGCATCTTACCTCGAGAAATAGCTGGTACAATCTTTCCAATATTGCTTTGCACTAACATTCTGCAACCTAAGTTCGGTCTCTTAACGTCAGGGTAGTGTGTCGGCACATCTTTAAGGAAATCTGTTTTTTTCTTTAAATCTTCTTCATTCTCCTCCATGTATTGAAGACCAATGTCTGTCCAGTAGGTACTGGCTGTGTTTCTTATTTCCTCCATTACATCGCTCATACTATAAGAAGAATATCAGTTGTATGGAAGTATTGTAACAGTAGGTATAAAAGAAAATGCAAAGACAGCTTTATACATCTTTTTTTCTTTAATCACAGGTCAGGCAAAGAGTTATTGGGTTTTTCCATCAGGAATTTCTCAGTAGCAGCCTTGAAGTCTGGATTTGTGCCCGGTTGATGGCAATAGGCTCGCCCCCTATTACATGGGACTTAAAAATATATCTGGCGAAATGTGGGTGTACTCATGGGTACACCTCTGCCTAACCCTTCGGGGATTACAGGCGTGTTATGTGTTTTTTCTTTTTCTAGATACCTTGTAAGCAGCAAGGGTAACATGCGATGCCAGAACGAATATCGGTCTCTATAGTTGAGCATCCAGTTTCCAACTTCTAGTGTGACCTGCATCCGGACCTGAGTATTTTCATCAAACAGTTTTTCTGCCATGGGACTGATGGACAGCTCGAAGCATTTTGCATTACCTGCTATAACAACTGCTCCTGTGACAAAGAATATACTAATTAGATGCTGGAGTGGAAGAGAGAGATATCACAATCAGTGGCAGATCCTGGATTGTCATTTGGGAAAGGCTTGATCCTCGGAGGGTAGTTTTTAGCAAAGTAAAAACTAAAAAAGCATGTTTTATAATAATTGGTAACAATAGTAACTTGGAGGGTAATATTTGCAAAAAAAAGTTAAATTGTTGATTTGTCTCAGATGAACTAACATGATTTTGGGGGGGGGGGGGCTTGAGTCCCTTAGCCCTCCCCCCTAGATCTACTGCTACCTACAAGTTTTAAAGTTATATACCTCAAAGAGAAAATCCTAAACCCTTATAAGTTCACTTTACTTTACTTTCTGTCACACCAACACTGTCTGTTACAAAAGTGTAACAGGCAGAAGTTAGTTACGACACAAGTTACTTTTGCATTTATAATATTAGTAAGGATAAGACAGTGTAAACATATTTATTACCAATAGCCTTGATGGAAGCAACGCGAACTCTAAAATGTTGATGTGCAAAATTAGACAGTATGGGCTTCACGTAACTCTCCGATTGGAAATGAAAATCTCTCTGTAAGGACTTGGTTATCATGATTATACAGTCGCAAGCCTCAAGCTTCACACTGGGGAATGGATCAGCAACCGTTTTAGTAAGGATATTAGTCAAGTCATTGATAAATGGACTTAGGAGGTAAGTCACTTTATACTTCTCTAGTATATCCCTTACTAGCTTTATAAGCACTAGGCGGATTTCTTCAGACTCCTCCACGATTTCTGGGCAGCCAATGCGACGGACTATTACCGGTAGTATATAAGTCAAGTAGTAGTCGTTCAATGGCAGTTTTTCAATAAAATTCGATATAATCAAGGCTGCGGTTTCCCGACATCCCTCAGAGGCATCAGAAAAGCTTTTTAGGATGTAAGCGTAAACTTCTGGAAAAACAACAGTGAGATCGCAATCCTTGTTAGCTGGATTTTCAAATATCTCTTCATTTATTTTCTCCAGCGCCTGCTTCCGAGCCATTTTTGAATCGCTTTGCAACGTAGTTATGTAGGTGTCTAGCGCAGCGCGGGGATTATCCATCAGAGGAGATTTCGTTTCGCACATTTTTGGGACGGCTATAATTCTCCGAAATCTAAAATATCGACAACTGCAGGATATCGATAAAACAAAATTGTTTGATAAACAAAATCAGTTTCCATGACGACTGTTACACAGTCAACCAGTCAGTCAACCCTTGGCACAGCACAGGTGACAGTGACATGACAAATGAAATTGACAGACGAAAAACATCAATCCATGGATGTAGTAAGATTCACCTATTTATGTTAAAAAAAAAATTAGAAAAACATTGCGTCTGCAGAAGGTGCGTGTTATTCAGGTTGGGCAGAGGTGTGTTGTAGTACACTTCACATTTCACCAGTTATATAATAAGACTTGAATAAGATACATAAACTTTATCTTGCTTATAAGTGAAGGCCCATGTAATAGAAGTTTTAAGGCTAAACCTATCAACAGGGTTCAAATCCAGGCTGTGCTTCTACCACTGAGAAATTCGTATACAATAGAAAAACTCTATAACATTTTTCCCGACCTGCAACTGAACTCAGGACTTTATGCTCAGCAGTCACGATTACTTAATCAACAAGGTATTTAGTACAACAGCCTCTCAATAGTTACACAATGATAAACAATCGAACCAAGCTTATTGTTTATAATTATTAAAAGCTTATAAACATTACGAAAACTTATTATTTATCAATTTTAATTTTAGTTGACTGTGTAGTCAGTATAAAATAATATTTTTTATAATAGTTGACTGTACAAAATTATTGAATTAATCGACTATCCACCGAATAGGAACACGTGTACACCTCGAGCATGCCAAAACCAACGTGCACCAATCACAGCTCGCCAAGTAAAGCTGTCAACGTTTTCATTTCTATGAATGGACGAGATTCTTCTATCGTCAGTTCTTTCTACATCTTATTTCTATTTATTCTGTAACAAGTTACGGTGTACGTAGCAGCTGAAGTTAAATTTAGTATAGCTCATTAGAAAATATTAGTGCAAAATGTTTAAATTAGGTGTGTTTCATTTATTATTCTTGGCGACAATCGTGCAAGTATCGCTTGCACTGAAGGAAGGCGAATGCGAAGTTTGTATCAAAACCGTAGAGAAATTCGCAGCCACGTTAACAGATGATGTAAAAAAGGTCCCTAAATCAATTGAGACTGAGTTCAAGAAGTTCTGTAAAGGTTCTAAGAATAAAGAGAACAGGTTTTGTTACTATTTAGGCGGTCTGGAAGAGTCCGCCACAGGTATCTTGGGCGAACTGTCGAAGCCACTCAGTTGGTCGATGCCTGCCGACAAAATCTGTGAGAAGTTAAAGAAGAAGGACGCACAAATCTGTGACCTCAGATTCGACAAGCAGATCGACCTAAACAACGTTGATCTGAAGAAACTCAAAGTGCGAGATCTGAAGAAGATCTTGAATGACTGGGATGAGGTCTGCGACGGTTGCATCGAGAAGACAGACTTCATCAAGAGAATAGAGGAGCTAAAGCCCAAATATATGGGCAAATCTGAATTGTAGAATAGCCCAATTCTAGGTAAGGTTATATTTTGCATATGGTTTTCCTAAATTGTACAAATATTTTTATACACTCTGTAAACCACATAATCTACCACCAGCGTATCTAATTACTTATCATTACACACACACAGCACAGAAGTGGCATATTCTAGTGATTCATACTTTAATTCAAAATTTAAATGTTTATGATGCAATGAGAATACAAATTCTAACTTGTCAATGAGTGTAAGGTCAATAACCTTTATTACCAAATAACCATGAGAATGAAATAAATGCCTTATTCAGTAATAAAATTCATTTAATTCCTAAAATATCAAGTTCAGAAATAGTGAAAGAACAGCCTTCTATCTAGATTCTTACAGTATTATGTGGGTTCAAAAAAAACTTAAAAAAGGAAAGTATAACTATGTAGTAAACTTTTTAAATTGCTAATTTACCATGATATTTCTATCAGGAATATTATTGGTAATTATTTAAAAAGACTGGGTGAATAGAAAGGCAGGGGTGAATCGAGACGGAACTTTAAAAGAGATTTTAACGTTAAACAAATAAAGTTTGTTGCCAACAAGGAGACCAATTTGTAAATTACAAGTCAGTGAAAACAGTAGTCTTTTTTGCCAACAAACTATATTATATTAACGTTAAAATCCCTTTTAAAGTTCCGTCTCGATTCACCCCTGCCTTTCTATTCACCCCGTTTTACGATATTTAGGTTTCTGTACCTCAATAAAAAAGCAGAACCCATATAAGATCACTTTGTTGTCCGTCTGTCAAGTTTTATTTTGCAATAAAACTTTAAGTAGGTACCTACTATGTTTTTTTCTGATTTGATGTTCATGTTGCTCGGATTCAGCATTTTTTTTTTCTAGGAACCCTTTTTAGCAAACTTGGGTTTCTATTAGTCACTTATTTATTGACTGTTAATATTTTTTTAATTAATTGTTGCAGATTAATTAATGGGACACTTATGTGATATCACATCTCAGCAACAAGCCCAGGTGGCCGTGGTAGCGGCGGTCTAGTGATCAACAGACTATTGCATTTGACGAACTGTATGCAAGCGTGTGTGGAGAATGCATGTGTTGAATAAATTATTATTGCTATTAAGTAATTAAAATATTTTTTTCAAGTTATTTCTTTTATTTTATTTTTGATGTTGTAAATCCTACAAGTTGCAAGTAAATACATTTAGCCGCCTCGCCTCGATTGCCTGACTTAACTGTCAAGGATTGTTTTGAGGGCTGTTCTTGTGCATAGTATGTAAAGCATTGGGGATATTACTATGTATGGGTAACATGGCACTTGGTAAATAGCATCCTTGTTTTTTGAAAGCTACTTGAGGTATCACAAGTGGATGATTGACACTTGTTTTCAGTCCCTAATCTATATGTTTCATAGAAAATGTTAAGACCCACACATACAGTGGCGACGTGGCCACCTGGTTCATGCCGCGTAGGTATTCGGTGCTGTGTGTTACTACTGACATGCTATAATGTCATGCCATTGGCATTGTGTATAGGCGCCTATAAGTCTTGTATAGTTTCCGGTATGTAATTGGAAAGGTTTAGTTGTAAAGTGTACACATGTAAAATTTACCCCCACAGCGGGAGTAAAGTTTGCATGTGTACAACTACACTAAAATGTACTATTACTTACTCTACTAGCTGTGGTCGAGTGAAACAGAACCAATGTCTTCTAAACATAGACACCTATAGGACATAAATTGTAAAAAAAACAAACCACTTGTTCACACTAATAACTTTATTGCAAGTAGGTATGCTTGTTCTAGTACATACAGATTCATATAGTTGATTGAATACATAATTGCATACAACATAATTACATGCAGATAGATGATACATTGGGAGTTATCGATTAGTGGTATTTGTAGTTCCTGTGGTGCTCTGAAAATAAGAAAAATAAAATATATATAAAAAAACTTTGGACACAAAACAATTATTTTTCTTGTTATGAGGAATATATTAATGCCATTTCTAAGCTATTCATCTTCATTCACATCTTTTCATCGCCTCTTCCCAAAAAAATTACAAAACACATGTCAGACTGAACTAGTATTTTCAGCTGAATCTGAAAGCTATGGCCTAGGTCAAGTTTCGGCAGAAACCAAAATGTATGATAGGTACCACGATAAATTATATCTTGGGATAATCTTGTGCATTTAAAATTTTTTAATGTTATAAAATCAGTACAAAATAATTTCTTACTCAGTTTTCCGTAGTTAATGACATAGAAGAAAGTCATGCTGCCTACCAGCAGCTGGAAGAAGGGGGCAATGCCCACCTTCTTAGGCTGCATGTACTTGTGCTGCCACCTCCACCAGGCTACAATAACAAAATAGATTAGTCTTCTCACCCAGACTCAGCTCAATAACCTTGTATTAAAAATAATAAATTCAGTTTTTGTCTTTAATCTTATTTAATAAAGTCATAACAAATAATTGCAGCTGGTAAACAGTACATCCACTTTACTTTAAATTAGTTTCAGTGACTAAGAGTTGTTGGTCTTTAAAATTAAAGGTACTTAGAATGTATGTTACATGTAACAATACAAGTATATTTATGAGTGTACACCTAAAAATGTCTAATTGGCTGCTTCAAGTTTGTAACTACTTTATTCAGGTCGAAAAAAAACGAAATACCGTCAAAAGGTAGATTTTACATACATTAATTTCTAACCTAAAATTATTTATTAAAAAAATACGAAATAAATAGTTTCTTACCTCGGCTGAAAACACCAGCGAGGGCCTGGGGGGACTTATTCCTGCGTGCGAACCATCCACCGAGCTCATTGATTTTTACCTGTCCGAAGGGAGTATCAGCTGAAAATGAGATTGAAAATTACATAATCGAAAATGGTCAACTGAGGGGCGACATGATGATATTGATTGAACTCATACTTACGCTTGCCATAAAAGCGGGCTGGATCGTATGGCCCATGGACCGAAGGGTTGTATTCCTTAGGGTAATCACCGAAACCCATGATTACTGGGTTTTCTCAAAAAAAATATGGAATGAAATTTTGACCTCGGATATCGGTATTCGGACAATCTGACAGCTGACTGACAGCAAATCTGTCAAATTGTAAACCATAACTAATTTTTGTCTTTATCGAATCGATATTCTCAAGAAAGGAATTTTATTTTGGTTTTTTTGATTAGTTGCATTTAGTTTATAGTTAAAAATCTTAATAATTCATTTTGTGACGAGTATAGTATTATGGACTATTAGAAATTGGAAAAATGTAAAGACAACATTTTACGAGATACTTTATAAACAAATAAATTTTTAGTTATCTGTGCACTTCACTCTCTATCTTTCAAAATTTTGCAGTCTATGATTATACAGCAAATTTCATTCTTTGTGAGGTGTTCGTAATTTGTTTATTTCGTAAATAGTCGCTGAATAATCTAGCAAAATGGTCTTAGAAAGTACTATGATTTGTGTAGATAACAGTGATTATATGAGAAATGGAGATTTCCTGCCAACAAGACTGCAAGCACAGCAAGATGCCGTAAACCTGGTATGTCATTCTAAAACACGGTCAAATCCTGAAAATAATGTGGGTTTGTTGACGCTAGCCAATGTAGAAGTATTGGCCACGTTAACCAGCGATGTTGGGCGCATAATGTCCAAGTTACACCGTATTCAGCCTAACGGTAATATCAATCTTCTGACTGGTATCAGAATTGCTCACTTGGCGCTGAAGCATCGTCAGGGCAAGAACCACAAGATGCGCATTGTTGTGTTCGTGGGCTCTCCAGTGGAACTTGATGAAAAAGAATTAGTCAAACTTGCTAAGAGGCTGAAGAAGGAGAAGGTAAATTGTGATGTGGTGTCGTTTGGCGAGGACGCAGAGAATAATCCTCTCCTGACAACATTTGTTAACACTTTGAATGGCAAAGACAGCAACACTGGTGGCAGCCACCTAGTATCTGTTCCAGCTGGCGGCTGTGTTGTACTCTCCGAAGCTTTGATTTCCAGCCCATTGATTGGTGGTGATGGAGCAGGTCCATCTGGGTCAGGTTTGTCGCCATTCGAATTTGGGGTTGATCCAAATGAGGACCCCGAGCTTGCACTTGCTCTACGTGTGTCTATGGAGGAGCAGAGACAGCGCCAAGAGGAGGAGTCTCGCCGTCAACAAACTACTACTGAAGGAGGTGAGGCAGGCAAGACTGCAGAACCTCAGAACACTGGCATGGAGCGGGCTCTGGCTATGTCACTGGGCCATGAAGCTATGGAGCTGTCTGAGGAAGAGCAGATTGCTCTTGCCATGCAGATGAGTATGCAGCAGGAAGCTCCAGCTACTGAAGAGAGCATGGATGTATCAGAGGAGTATGCTGAAGTAATGAATGATCCAGCATTTCTTCAAAGTGTACTGGAAAATCTCCCAGGAGTTGATCCTCAGAGCGAGGCTATTCGTAATGCTATGTCCACCATCAAAAAGGATAAGGATGAGAAAGACGATAAGGAACAGAAAGACAAGGATAGCAAAGGTTCCTCCTCTTCTAGCTCGTCTAAGTAAACACAGCATTCTTTTTTCAATTTTTTTAATTGATACATTTTGCTCGTAAACTTTAACATTGGACACACACACTGCGCAGCATTATTACTACCAATATAAATATATAAAAAAATACAGATTGTTTATAATTAAACTTGGGGTTATTTCCATGTGATCCAATTCAGACCTTCAATTTTTTCAAACCCTGAAAATATGTTTAGTAATATTATGTTATTATAAATTAAGATAATCTGTTATGGGAGTAATTAAATGTAATGGATTTGAAAATTGTTTTTGAAACCTACTTGACTCTTCAAAGAATGTAGAACTTTGAAATTTCTTTTTAATTTCTGTCAACTTGTGCCTTCTCCTTTCCTCATTGAATTGGTTTACTACATGTGATACTTTGTTGTATACATATTTTTCTAAAAGAAAGAGAAGTAATTAGGTGTATAAAACAAGTCATTATAAAATTGAATTAGAGTGTTCTATTACCTTGTGTGAAATTGGACTGGATTCCTTTAGTCATAAACACCCTCTAGACTATAATCAGTCACTCTTGAAAATGAATAGGAATGCAGACCAATCGTTTTCACTAAAATAATAGATAATATGTTACAAATGGTAATATTCAAGAAATCAGAATTAGTCAATTAGGGGAAGCAAAAGTGTACTAAACCACATTCAAAGACCTTTTTTTACACTTTAAAACAAATATAATTAGCATTCAAGTTACAAGAGACATATTTTCGATTCATAAATGAAATTGATGGTTGTTCTTACCTAGAAATAGATAAATCCAAGGCGTAATTTGGTCATAAATGAAAATACATAAAAATGTGGGTTGGGCCACTTTTGTGCAGACAGCCCCATTTATTGATCACACTAATAAAATTAAAATGAACTGTATTGAATTTGTATACCGGCTTTTGTAACCGTTTTCGTTCTATCCTGGGAAATTTGGTTTAACAATAAATAAGAGCTCTTTATATCTTCTAACTGGGGTCTGAAACTTCTATTGCTGTGGACAGGTGCTGAAAAATCGTAAAAAATTTCAATAAAGTACCTAGTATTTTAACTTATCATGCCAGTAAAATGGAAAGTTTTATTCTTTAATATTGCTAAAAATCTTCAAATAAGAAATATAGATGAAGGAGTTAAACTCGAGCCCTGATTTATGAAATTAATAATCTTGTCTACTTGTAAGTAGGTACAGTCAGCAACAAAAGTAGCGTGCACACATCCACATGACATTAAGGCTGTTACCGTTTGAAATTTCGAAATTTTTGGAGGGGGGAGCTAAAGGTTTAATTATGTACCTGCATACCTACATACAAACGGCAGCCGTCAATACTAGACTAAACTATAAAAGGTGAGGGTCCTATTTGCGAAACCACCCATGTAACGTGCGTGATCGTTAAGATTATTAGGAACATAGGTAGGTACTTATACCATATTCTGATTTCTGAATACCACCATACTGTTACTACGAATCATACTATACTAAGTACTCTATGATAAAAAGAATAGCACGACCATAATTAATTAGGTCGTACAAAGTAGGTACACAAAGGGTATAGTCGATCGCACGTCAAAGTGCCCAAACATAACGAATATTTAACATTGTTCAGTTATGGAGTTCCAGAGTCAATCTTCCGTGTCCAATTGTCCATCATCAGATCAGTTCGATGGTACCATATTATTGAACTGTCATGTCCCAAACATTTTGCTAAATTTCAAATCGATAAGACAATAAACCTAAACCGTGACGTCACTTTTTTTCCAACTCAATTGACTATTTATTAATTTGAAAGCCACTAAAAACCAAAGTACCCAAGTGTATTTTTAGAAAAAATCTGTTTTCTACGGAGTACCCAATTAGAAGTTGGTTTAATTCTTCTTTCAAAATTGATTAAATTGATAGATTTCGTTACAGGTGAAGCTAATAAAAGGACAGTTTATAGGGATACCTACTGGTTTTGTTACAAGTGTTATTACTGAAGTGCGGTCGACTGTACCTAGGTACCTATAAGGAAGTTATCTTTTCAACTGAAGTAACTTATGCAGCTGAAACGTCACAATTGCAAAAAAGGTCATTCTATTCTTAATCCGGACTAAAAGGCTAGCGAGTTAACTACCACTTGGTCATTAAAAAAGAAATAATACTTCGAAAAGGAGCGAAACTGGGATAAAAGTAAAAAAAAAATGTACGCCCAGTATCTCGAAAGAAAAATTAAATTAATCAGACAAATTGTCAAGCGATTCTAAGCTGCTGTGATTGGTTGTTTATAATTCAGTCATGCACGCTTGACAATTGGGTAGTTGACAGCATTAACCAATAATTCCAAGACAACTTCTCCAAAGAAACACTTTATTTTAGCCCTGAAACCCAAACAATATTCAAATAACTGTAAAATTTGATTTTTGAAATTGCTTTCAAAGGATAGTGGGCACAAAAGTATGGACGGCACACCCAAGTCCGCCACAGCTTAGACTACTTTTGTTTGGAAGGTATCACAGCCATGTACCTCTGTGCCAATGCGCATCAAATTCTATCCCGGGGTTCTCTTTTTATTTTAAGTCGAATGGGTTTTACTTACTAAGCATTATTGAAACAAGCATACCAATGTTTAAATGGCAATTTAACATAATATAAACTCAGTAATTGCGTTATAAACTAAAAACAGCAATTAAACAGTGTTTAACCCTTAACTGTCGTGGTGAAAAATAGTAATGTTTCTACAGTCAAGGGTCCAGTGGACCTACATATGTTACAATAATGATTAAAGTAAAAGAATGTTGTTTTTTTTTTGTTTTTTTAATAAACTTAGAAAAATAAAACATTATTCTAAGTAACTTTCTTACATTCAATGTCAACAGTAGTATGGACGGCACACCCAAGTCCGCCACAGCTTAGACTACTTTTGTTTGGAAGGTATCACAGCCATGTACCTCTGTGCCAATGCGCATCAAATTCTATCCCGGGGTTCTCTTTTTATTTTAAGTCGAATGGGTTTAACTTACTAAGCATTATTGAAACAAGCATACCATTGTTTAAATGGCAATTTAACATAATATAAATTCAGTAATTGCGTTATAAACTAAAAACAGCAATTAAACAGTGTTTAACCCTTAACTGTCGTGGTTAAAAATAGTAATGTTTCTACAGTCAAGGGTCCAGTGGACCTACATATGTTACAATAATGATTAAAGTAAAAGAATGTTGTTTTTTTTGTTTTTTTAATAAACTTAGAAAAATAAAACATTATTCTAAGTAACTTTCTTACATTCAATGTCAACAGTAGTATGGACGGCACACCCAAGTCCGCCACAGCTTAGACTACTTTTGTTTGGAAGGTATCACAGCCATGTGCCTCTGTGCCAATGCGCATCAAATTCTATCCCGGGGTTCTCTTTTTATTTTAAGTCGAATGGGTTTAACTTACTAAGCATTATTGAAACAAGCATACCATTGTTTAAATTGCAATTTAACATAATATAAACTCAGTAATTGCGTTATAAACTAAAAACAGCAATTAAACAGTGTTTAACCCTTAACTGTCGTGGTGAAAAATAGTAACGTTTCTACAGTCAAGGGTCCAGTGGACCTACATAAATGTTACAATAATGATTAAAGTAAAAGAATGTTGTTTTTTTTTTGTTTTTTTAATAAACTTAGAAAAATAAAACATTTTTCTAAGTAACTTTTTTACATTCAATGTCAACAGTAGGCACTATATTTCTATTTCTTAATTCTTATTTTACCTTACACAAAACAGTATTTATTAACATAACATCACGCCTGCAATTCCCGAAGGGTTAGGCAGAAGTGTACCCATTAGTACACCCACATTAATCTTAAACATGAACTTAAAAAGCACATATATATGAATTGTAAAAGTCACATTGGTACTTGCCCGGATTCGAACCCACAACCCCGTGCATCAACCTCAACCACTGGGCTATCACGACACCATATTTCCACTATCAACTAACAACCGCGAAATCATGAAAAATAAATCAGATGCTCCATAGACATTTTGCTGCTATACAATTGTGCAAACATTAAAACTTAAATAAAATAGGGTTGTGTCACCAACCCTGTTCCCACAGTGGCCACCAGCTATTTTGCAAAAATCCCCTTACAGGTACAGCTTGAGGTTAGCTGTCAATCCCTAGCATCAATACATGGTACGAATTAAAAACGAATTAAACCATTGGAGGTGTCACACCACCAACTTCCAAACTCCGGGCCGCTACTGATAAATTCGAAATGGAAAACCTAATAATACTTTTTGCCCGACCTGGGAGTCGAACCCAGGACCCCAAGCTCAGCAGTTGTGCTTGCGACCACGAGAACAAGGCGGCAGTTAAAACGAGGCTCGTATTGCCATTATAATATTAAGTAACGGTGCCTACTAGTAAAAATATTTTAGTTTTTTATTAATATCATTTAACCTCCGGGATATTTTTTTAAGCGTCTTAACTAAAAATGCTTAGTTTTGATAGGTCTTTCGATTCATAAATAATTAATGGCTGGCGGAGCTGGGTGTCTTTTGCCCACTGTCTTTTAAAAAAAAAATAGTTGGTCAATTGAGTCAATACAAAAGTGACATCACAGTTGTATTTCACCATACAAAATCAATGGGAATCATGAGAATGGGAACCATGGGAGATCACGTTTTGACAGGTCATAAAAAGAACATCAATTTAATTGATGGTGTCACCTGATGATAATTCAAAAAATTGATTGGGTTTTCAGGGCTAAATAAAGTGTTTCTTTAGAGAAGTTATGTCTTGGTTTTGCTTAGTGGTGTTAACTACCCAATATAATAATTTGAAATACGTCGGAAGAGGTTCTCAGAATCAGAAGTTTCGCTTATTTTACGAAGATTATTTCTTTATCTTATGAGCTTATCTTGGTTTATAAGTTTTAAACTTACGGTTTGGTCTAGTCAGGGGTGTAGCCGATGATTCTTTAATTGACGGCTGTTTCGGCTTATCGGCAACTAGGTGTACTTCCTTGTTTGACGTAGTAGCTTGCTTTTTTGCTTCTAAAAAAGAAAATATTTAATTAAGCTCTTCTTGTTCTTCTTCTGGGTCGCGCAGCAATTTGATATTGATAAATACTATTCTGGCGGTAAGTCTGCCTTTTATTTTAGCTATTTCTGGTCTCTGTTTATATCTAGGGGGCATTTCTATTAACTTTTAATCTGTCTTAATCTATCAAAAATGTTTCTAACTTTGCTACATTTTTTTTCTATTGATGTCGCCGAGATGAGATTGTGAATAGAATTTGAACAATTTAATTAGCAGAATTTGCTTTCTAATCTATTTATTATATTGTGTATTTAACGATAGGTACTGGAAATATGAAATATCGTAAGGGACATTTGGTCGCAAATCTCATTTTCGACCAAATGTGGGATTGCATATGGTCGAAAATGAGATTTTCGACCAAATGTCCCTAGTGTATCGATATTATACTAGCTTTTGCCTGCGACTTCGTCCGCGCAAATGGAGGACCCCCGTTTCATCCCCTTAGGGAGCGAATTTCGGAAAATCCTTTCTTAGCGCATGCTTACGTCATAATAACTGTGTGCCAAATTTCAGCGCAATCCGTTCAGTGGTTTGGGCTGTGTGTTGATAGATCAGTTCGTCAGTAGTTTAGTAACGATTGCCTTTTATTATAGACTAGCTTTTGCCCGCGACTTCATCCCCTTAGAGGGTAAATTTAAAAAAAATCCTTTCTTAGCGGATGCCTACGTCATAACATCTACCTGCATGCCAAATTTCAGCCCGATCCGTCCAGTGGTTTGGGCTGTGCGTTGATAGATCACTATGTCAGTCAGTCAGTCAGTCACTTTTAAGTTTTATATGTATAGAAAGAAGAAAGATTATCAGGCAGACCGTTCTATAAGGCATTCGTCTTATTCTCCATTAGATTATTCCTATCAATTATCATGCAATAGATTAGCCCTTAACTTATAGGGCACGGAATCTACTAATATCGGGTTGGGCGTATGCGATACCTACCAACCGTAACTTTGTAAAACCTATATCACGACCTAACTATTATAGGAAGATAGGTACCTACTTAACCCTTACCAATAAATTATTATGACAGTTACCAGCAGTTGTAAGTCTGTTCGTCAATGGTGACCCACTTCTATTCGGCGACCGCGGTGGTGTTCTAGCCCTTTCTGAAAATTTATTTAAAATTTAAAATAACATAACGCCTGTAATACCCGAAGGGTTAAGCAGAGGTGTAGGTACCCATTAGCACACCCACGTTTCGCCAGTTATGTTTAAGTCCTATGTAATATGGGGGCGAACCTATATTGCCATCAACCGGGCACAAATCCAGACGCCGAGCTGCTTCTGAGAAATTCCTGATGGAAAAACCCAATAACACATTGCCCGACCTGGGAATCGAACCCAAGACCTCACGCTCAGCAGTCGCGCTTTGCGACCACTAGTCCAATCAAGTTCACTGTCTCTACCTAACTAATACCCCTTATGCCCGCCATAGACGTTCAAATAATTTGATCAAACAGGCTAGTTCAAACAGTTTTGTCAAATGGGCATGACTGTCTGTGGTAAAATTTGATCAAAATCAGAAGTTTGGTCGGTGGAAGATCATGAAAATTTGATCAAACTGTTTGAACCAGCTTGTTTGATCAGATTGCTTGAACGTCTATGGCAGGCATTACGGCCAAATTCTCAAGTCTTTCCTTCTTATGCTATCACTGTCACTTTGAGGTGTATTGTAACGACAGGACTTGATGAACGTCTATTAAATGTCGTTTGAGAATTTGGGGTTTAAAATCTTGAGTAAGGAAGGACTTTAGCAAATTAATGGGAGATTTTATGTGAATTGTTATGTTTTGTCATCCCAGTCACTGTGTTCTACAAATAGGGCAAACATTCTGTTTTCGTGTACCTGCAGTCCAATGTTTTATCTCGGGTGGATCGTTCTGTTCTATCCTCAACTTATTACACGTAGAAGGGTACGTTTTATCTGAAAGGACGATTCATTAATTAGTTCTCTTTAAGACTGACTAACTAATGGATTTTAATGGGAAACCTGCTACCTAATTTCATTTTCAGGAATGCGATACAATGTATTCATATTGAGTACTGACTAACCCGCCGACACAGCGAGTGCGGTGTTGGCGGCTTAATATCATTGTAAGTTCCAACTTTGTCAAAGACAGGAGATGAACAACTTTGTCTAATCGAACGCATATAATGCAGGTCGCTAACATGTCGCCGGGCATGACTAGTGAGCATGCAAGTTGCTGACATGCATCCAAGGCCCGATCTAAGGGGGGGGGGGGACAAGCCGGGCAAACGTTCAGAGCGGCAAAAATAAGAGGTGGCGAAATTGAGTGTGTCACGAAGTCCAACATACTCTCATGAATTTTTGTAAACTTGTTCAGAAACCGTAGTAGACTAACTTAGGTGAATATTATACAATTAAAACAATATCACAATAATATATCATCCGCAGCGGCTAAATAGCTAGATCGGGCCCTGCATGCATCATTACTTTCAAATTAGGCCGCCGAGTCGATGTTAACTAAGGGTGACCGCGAATCAACCGACGTAAGTTTTTGGCGTGTCGCTGGAAGGTGCAATAAAAGTTGCAAAGAATCAAATTGAATAGCGTCTGCTTGGGGAGGTCTCTGCTTATAGACTTACCCCCGGTTTACCAGCGCGTGTTATTAAATTTGATTCTTGAAGCACAGTGATACGGGCCGCATTTAAGTTCTCCATCGACACGACTGTACATGCACATCGTTAAAATTGAACTAACAAAGTAGCGACACTGCGTAAATAAAATAATCCAGTCTCCGCGACGGGAACCGTCACATTCCCAGTCCCACGGAGCCCGCCCGCGTGTCCACGCGCCTAGAACGCAGTCTCAGGCTTTAGATACACAAAAAAATAGTCTCTATGAAAACTTGGATTTGGATGTGTGTGCGGTTTTAAAAATGATGTAATGATGGTCGGCGCAATACCTCCAGATTTTTCCTGAGATTTCAGCTGTCTAGGCGGACTTCTGCTATTAGATCTTCTACCGTGTATAGATGAGCAAGAAGGCCGTAATGCTGGAAAATGAAAACGTGCTGAGAAAAACGTGACTTGTCTAGAAAATTGTGATACCTATTATGGGTATCCTGCAGCAGACAAAATTGTTCGTGCATATATGGACGATGTTGTTGAGAGAATATAAATTCAATTTCAACTTCAGTATTCCACGTAAATAACAAAGGACCTCGAGTGCCGCGAGTGTAGATAGGTTCTGAGGAACGCCGCAAGGCGGAATCGCACAAATTCACGGCGAGTGTAGAGTCTGCTTCATAAGCAATGAAGAAACAAACAGCTTAAACACCCAAAGCTTTTTAATACTGAATGGTAGAACACACACGACCTGGCTGGCTGCGTGAGGCCAATAAAAACTTGAATGAGTAATTTTTTGATAGAGTAACGCAGGTTATGATGAGCACAGGGACGTTGCGGCTGGTAGGTTGTAGCCGTTGTAGGTAATACAGGTCCGAACGGTTGCGGGAAGTGGCACGTACTAAATGGGGTGTAAAGACGCATCGCATAACCGTTAACTACGCATACTGCCCAACAAACAAAGCAACACTGAACAAAAATTACTACTGGAAAACAATTTTTCTTTTTTGGTGCCAAAAAACACTTTATGGTGCCATTGCAATGTAACATACGAAAATTAATATGCATACCTACAACAGTGCAGACATCGTGGGGATAAATTTAAAGTTTAGTAAAAAGTAATTTTTAAACTTGTTTTCGTAAAAAACGTACCTACATCAAAGTTAAAACGTTGACCATCCAAGTCTCCATAACCAGAATATTTCCAGGCATGGTCAATGACAAAAAGAAATCGCAATGATAAGAAGAACATGTATTTATTGGCTTCGTTAACATCTTTTATACCCGATATTTATATGCCACATGATTATGGCGATTAAAATATTCGACATCATGGCTGACTTGAAAAGCCACTGAAAAGTTTTGACTTCGTATAAGTACCTACGCGAAATGTGTACTAAAAAAGCGAATTTATAAAATAGTTATTCTAAGAGCGAGCGTAGCGAGCTAGAACAAGAGGTCAGGTTTGAAGGGGATGCGAGAGTGAGCGAACAAAGCGATCGAACGAAGCCTCTGTCATCCCCTTCGTGTTAGCTTACTTCAAACCCTAAAGACCAAAATAGGAGCCCGTCGACCCTACTAGTAAATTGACAGCGTCGACTAGCTGTAGAGAAAAACTACTATAACATGGCGCTCCCCTCCACATTACTATTTCAATAATAATGAGTAATTAGAGTAACAATGACACGCTGATTCGTTTTTGTTTCTAGAGCCGTCTCAGTACGCACACATGCGTTGCGAGTCTTGTAAACACTTTTACAAATACTTTAAAACGTTTTGAATTGTGGAAGGGCGCGCCAAGTTATCGTAGTTTATCTCTACTGTTGAACTTTGTGTTCAGCCACGCGGCTAATCGACGTTTAGACGTGCGGTTGAATAGTGTTGCTCAATGAAAGGGCTAGTCGTGCAATAAAACGGCTGTTTTGACCAGTTGGCTGCGACATCTATACCCGTATTAAGTATGTTATCACATACATCCACAGAGTTCTACTTGATATACAGTTAGGATATTACGTACACCCACGGCTTAAACTCGCTAGTTACCCGGTACGCGTTTCATTTAATCAAGGGATGATAAGCCAAAATATATGGCAATGGTCGTAATATAGTATTATTTATATACCGATGTTGTAGAAACCTACAAAAAGATCATTGCAAAAAAAATGAACTCACATTTAACGCCGAGATATGTTCTCAGGATGGGAATTTTAGTATCCGGAAAGACATTGGGACTAGTATTCGACTCCCGTAACCTGTTCCCGGATACTGTGACCTTCGTGGCTGTCCAAAACAAAACGGCAAATACTATTATAGTGACAATCAAAATCCCTCCGCTACCCCCGTGCGGATAGATGTAGGTGGTGATGCGAGCCACGCGCCAAAATATTAAGTGGCCGAGTACACTCGTCACAACATCAAATCTATGAAGTCTTACTGAAATAGAACCGTCGAAACGTCGGCTATTAATCTATTTACTTTCATCTAAAAAATCTGCCGTGCAACTGTAGTCGGGCAACATACGCTCAAAAGTTAGTCAACTAAAGCGCAACAGTTGGGCAACATAATGTCGATGAGCAACAGTTAGGGCAACAGGCGCGTAACAGTGACAAAATAGCAACATTAACTGTTTAATAAAACGGATATTTAAAATAGAGTTTAACGAAAGCTTTTACTCACGTATTTTGGTGCTGAACATTTTTGGTCGCTGAAGAGAAGCGTTTTGACAAGGCGATTCTCTTTTTTGCGCTTGAAAAAACATTCCATTAATCAACAGAATTACGTGGAAATGTCACATGTCAATGCAGTATTTCAACAGCAAAATAATAAGCAAAATCAGCAATATAATATTTCAACAGCAAAATAATAAGTCCATATAAGTGTTCAAATAATTAATAAAAATGTATCTTAATTTTAACTTTTTCCATAGATTTACTTGCAATTTTCCTTTTATGGGAAATAACTAAACTCATCAAAAAAATTGTATTCGTATTGATTCAGTGGAATAAAAATATTATAGGCCAATAACATGAAACTATTTTGAACTCTATACTTAATAGAAAGAGGGTTTTAATCAGCATACATTTGTCGTACCCTTCGTGGTACACGGGGGTCTGGGCTCCGGGGATCGACTCGTCCAGTACAGGTTTGGCCGTGCAGTGAAGATGTCGTAAACCTAACAATAAAGGCATGCAATGCACCCACTATACGTACCTATGCGTATTAACCGCATACTTCGCAAAAATATAACAATAAGGAATTATCTATCTGGATGTTACGTTTACAGAGGATTAATAATTTATTATTATTTACCTTTATACTTCCGGTTGGGCGATTTCGTCGCGTTACTAGACGTTACGAGCGCGCCGGCTATAAAAATACTCATTGCATTACCTATCCAGCTTTCGCAAAATTCCGTTTATCTCAAATTTAGGTTCATTTCTAGGCATTATTACCTATACATTCCTACATTATGGACTAGCTTCCGCCCGCTCCTATTGTCCCACGGACACAAACCTAGACACCGAGGCTGCTACTGAGAAATTCCCGATGGAAAAACCCAATAATACTTTGTCCGACCTGGGAATCGAACCCAAGACCTCATGCTCAGCAGTAGCGCTTTGAGACGAGGCAGTCCAACTATCATATTAATAATCTTGGAATAAATTGCGCCAAACATAAACCTTTAAAAATTTAATACTGTTGTAACTTACTGGTGTCACTTGGCCATGGCTGATCTCTCCTGATGGTCAACCTTCTGTTGAGTGGTGTCACCAGCGGTTTGCCGTAACCAGTTTCCTGCGCTCCAGCGCTCCTGCAGGCATTATTAGTACCTGAAAACAACAGGAATATAAAGGGTGAACAATGGAAACGCAATGGGTACTTAGTTGGAGGCACATCTGTACCTTATATACCTATATGTATCAGAATATTCCCTATGGGATTCCCTAGGTTATTTAGGATGCGCCCCCTTCCTACAAATAAAAACTACCCCCCTGTCCGATTAATATAATTGTAGGTTAACATCAGAAACACAAAGAAAAAAAAAGCATTGAACGTTTTTTATTTCCAAAATGCCGTAGGTACGGCGTAAACGTACCTATATAAGGTTACTAATCCGTATAATTATAAGGTACTTAACTACGACACTAGTGGTCCACACCCCCTTTGCTGGACTCTGCGCGCCCCCCCCACATTGACAACCCCTGATAATATTATAAAGCTAAAGCTGAGTTTTTGTTTGTTTTGATTTCCATTCGGACGAAGTTGCGGGTAATAGCTTTGTTTTTTTTTTATTATTTAGGTGGACGACGCCCTGGGCGTCTCCCGCGGCGGCTGGGGCGTGAGGTGGACGATGTCCTCTCCCTCACGCGGCCCGCCTCCTCCTTCGCTAGCATTACTGCTTCGCAGAAGGAGGTGACTGCATCCCATTCCCTCTCGCCCCGGAGCATGGCCTGAACCAGGTCCGGACGCGAGAGGTCGCCGCCGCCTATCGCCTCCGTGAGGACACGGCGGTGCTCTGCCCAAGCGGGGCAGACCTGCACCGTATGCTCAACCGTGTCCTCCGGGCGGTCCACACAGTGGTGACACCCGGGCGTTTCCTCCCGTGCAACCCGACACAGGAACCTCCCGAAACAACCGTGTCCGGTGAGGACCTGCGTCAGCCGGAAGGTGAGGACGGCGTGGCGCCTCTCCAGCCACTCCTCAAAGAGGGGTCTTACCGCCGCGATTGCAGCGTGCCCGTGCGGGTAATAGCTTGTGGCTGGATAATCTATAGTAATTTAGCTCTTTCTTGCTGTTAGGTTTGTAGCTGCCAAATTGTATGACCTAGCTGAATAAAATTAAACAAATACTCACGACTGCTCTTAGGTTTAGCGTGGTTCATAATATCCATCACTTCTTCGGCGGTGGGCGGTTGTGCTGGAGACACGTTGTTTACTGTTTTCGAACGGGCTGGAAGTAAACAATTTTGGTTTATCAATAGTAATATTACTCTTGACCGAATTATAGTTACGGCGACCAATCTCAGTGGAGACCAGCCAAGAACGAAGGACATGTTATAGTGCAGTAGTGTGTGCGCACTACTTCATCCAAGGACATTGTTTTCAGCTGACCCTCATGACTATGTATCCACCCCACTTGTAAATATTTGAATAGTAAATTGCATAATCAAAGGCAAAGAAAAAGAGTTTTACGCAAAATATCTCAGTAACACACACCACCACGAAGTAGGTAGCGGATGTCGCAGTGTGGAGCCTTCCCACACTGCGACATTCGCTACCTACCTCACGAGGTCGACCGACGACGTGGTAAAGGTCACGAAAAACCGTCGGATACGGGCAACGCAGGACTGGTTATTGCGGCTATCTTTAGGCCGTATACAGAAAGAAAGCTGGAAACTTATAAGCGCTTACCGGCGCTTGACAGCGCTGGTAACCCGCGTAGGAAAATATATGACCGCGCGCCGATAAGCACTGAACGGTGCCGACAAGTTCCGACAAGCTTCAACACGCGCTGGTCAGCGCTGGGCGCTGCCATTTAAAATTCTTCTTAAAATTCTTCAACCTGCTTCCTTTGTGTAGAACGGACCAGCGCTGTCAAGCGCCGGTAAGCGCTTATAAGTTTCCAGCTTTCTTTCTGTATACGGCCTTAGGTGAGACCTATGTCCATCAGTGAATGTCGTTGGTCTGATATGATGACGATGATGAAAAGTACTTAGAAAATAGCATCGCAATACTCACTATCCACACACACAAGTTCCGAAGGGGTATTACTGGGCAATTTGACCGAGGAATCCTTGACCACGTAATCGCTTCCTGAGCGCGCTGTAAATAAAATAATTTATTTCAGAAACTATTTAAGTTTGGGCTGATATAGGTTACCTACTGTAACGAAGCGATGGTGAAGCATATTTCGTAAACAACTGCTTTGCTGAATAGCAGCCCTAATGGGGTTTTGAACTTCCAGATGTCTGCAGATCAGTGCAGATTAAATGCCAATATTATGCCACGGTTGGTAGCATATACTTGCGCCCTATATAATCTAATTCTATGCTAATAATATAAAGCTGAAGAGCTTTTTTTTATTGAGGTGGTAAAGAGTCCTTCCGCCCTGGGTGGGGCGGTAGGGACTGTCAGACTTTTATTGACTAAAAAACCACCCTGTTCCTTCTGTTGCTAGAGCTAGTTTCTTTTTTGAAGAACTACTGCTTCAATATGCAAGAATAATATCTTTAATGAGTTGATTTTTAGAATTTTTCTGACTGAATACATAATCTGAGACAAAATATGATTGTAGCTAGAAAATAATATACTTACGTAGTTCCTGGCTCTTCTCCTTTTCAGGGGCTGCCTCCTTCCCTTTAGAACGATCCGCACTCCGCTCCTTGCTTGGTTGCCCTATGCATGGGGAGTATGTGTATATGGGGGTAAATGTCTTTCAACCTAAATCTCTGGAACTACTGGTCCGATTTGAAAAATTCTTTCAGTGTTAGATAGATTAGTTATCGAGGAAGGCTATAGGCTATATACCATCACGCTACGACCTACGGAAGCGGAGCAGTAACCAAAGACGCGGGTGTAACCGCGGCGGACAGCTAGTGACGGATAAAAAGAATATACGGGTTGTCTTTGAATTCAGGACACATTTTAAGAGGGTTGAAATCTGAACCAATCTTGAATTTAAAAGAAACTACTATTGTATCGGTACAATTTGATAGTTTGTAATTATGCACTGCATTTTTGTAGGGAACAACTGATTGTTTTTTTATATTTTTCTGACTAGGTTTCATAGTAAAATTTATGAATATTTAAAATCTTTTCACCTTCATAAGATGTGCAATGAATAAAAAAATCAACCTGTATATTGCCTAGTCAAAAAAAAAGAGATAGGTATGCAGAGTCGTCAGATATAGTTGAAGTTTTCTTAGAAACCGATGGATGTTCTCAAATGTTATTTAAAAAGTAGATAATTAATTAACAGTTCATTAATTAAGTTAAGTTTCAATCCCTAGAAACATTGTTGACTTTTTTTTTGGGTGGTAAAAATCATCAATTGAGTCCTTCCGCCCTGTGCGGGGCGGAAGGGACTGTCAGACTTTTACTGACTAAAAAACCACCCTGTTCCTTCTGTTGCCCTTTACGTTCCGGGGCCACGGTATCCTGTTAAGACGTCCCGCAACCCCGGACTTTTGTTGATTTTATATCAAAACTGCAACACTTCTTTTAAAACAGACAATCCGCAACCATAATAATAAACAATTAACATACGAGACATGTTTCGCGGGGTAGTGTTCCTCGGGGTAGTCTTCTTAGAGCCCGGCGAGCCGGACTCAGACGCCGAGTTGCTTCTACTGCTTATACTGCGCGGATGCCTTATTACACCCGTTACGGTCATACCCTTGATCTCCTGGCGGAGCCCTGAGAAAGCGAACATGTTTTCCTATATTATGTACAGTAGGGGGTCATAAGTGGAGTAGCAATCTACAAAGCAAATCGATTGACACTTTGGTTAAACTTACGACCTTTCGACGTCAAGTGCGAATTTTGAGGTATACGTAGGTACTGTGTTATTACGTTTAAAAGTGCCTTATAATAATGGCCTAATTAAATAAATGATTTGACTTTGACTTTAACTTTGAATATATCACTTATACACACAGATGTAGGTATGGCCTGTACCCCGTATTCACAGCAATTCAAACTTTAGCATGCATTTATGACCGCTACTGTACATAAACACAGTGGAAGGGATATCCTGACACAAACTTTGACCTTGGAACATCTCTTTCATGGTTATTGCAAAACCTCTAAGTTCAGGTATTTCGAGCAATAGAGCTAGGTACAGATTTCATTGAGTTAATTCATATAGATCGTGTTAAATAAGTTTCTAATCTACCGAGCAACTAATCGGCCGACAGTAAACAGTCGGCCAACTGTCGCTCAACATCAAGGGCGGATCCAGGGGGGGAAGAGACATGGGGGTCATGACCCCCCCCTGAGCTTATTATTTCCTTTTATTTAGAATTATTATTGTAATCGAAACGGCGCCTGTCCTGACTAAACCTTAATTTGTGACCCCCCCCCTTAAGGCTGGATCCGCCCTTGCTCAACATTTATCACGTACGACGCTACTTACGTGATGCGTTACTCTCCCTGTACCGTGGCCTCTTCGCTGGCACAGGATTGACGGTGCGGCACGCAGCAACCCGTCGGTAGCGGCTCATCGAGTGTACAGACTCTAAAACACATTCTTCATGAATTTATCCGTAACGTTATAAGAACTTTCTCGTTAAAATGTACCAACCCAGTAATGGCTGGTACATTTTCAAAGATCAAAATGTAAAAATTGTTCTCAAAAATTGTTTTTAGGTTGGTACTTACATAAAAAACAATTAAAATCAACTTTCATCAACAAAAATCATAACTTCGAAATTGAGAGTAAAGGTATCTACGCTTGTACTTTGTCGGGCGCAGTTGTCAAAACGCAATTCTTTAGATATTCTCCATATATTTTTTATGGTGTTATGTCACTTGTTTGCCAACTCAATTGACTACCTATATTGATTGATTTCAAAGCAAATAATTTTACAGATAAATTGAAAATTGATCAGGTTTTCAGGGCTAGAACTATTTGATTATAGATATAGGTACACGTATTGTAAATTCTTATTTGGGTGGCTTAAAAAGCAACCATAGAATCGTTTCGATCTAATTGGAGAGTAAGCTTAACCCATTCATTGCTACCATCCAAACTTATACATTGCTACCATCCAAACTAAGAGCGCGAGCACACGGTGCGTTGCGGCGCCGCACCGTAAAGATTTCACCGTGTCGAGCGCGGGCACACGATGCGTTGCGGCGCCGCACCGCAAAGATTTCAGTGAGATCTTTTTGCGGTGCGGCGCCGCAACGCACCGTGTGCCCGCGCCCTTATACATATAGGTATATGTTTATTTTTTTAATGGCATAACTTTTTTATTATTATTTTTGTATGCACATGATCTGAGTCAAATAAACATTGTTTTTCTCTTTCTTAAACGCGCGTGCTAACACCTACTAAAAATGTGATCACTGTCTTTGACCCGCCTCATCGACATCCACCTTTTTCCCATGGAGGTAGGCTACTAGACATCGATATACAACAATGTACAAACACATATACGGCAAAAGATCTACTCAATTCTTACAGGATATGGGATCAAAGGGTGACATTAATGAAACCAAGATTACATGATATTATTTATTAATAATTGTAACAACATAACTATACGCACTAAATAAATGTACTTTATACAAATCTAATGCATTCTATGCGAACTTATTACAGTCTATTTTGCAATAACTTAAGTAAGGGTCAAGGCATACTGCGATAGAACGACTTTGGTTGTCGATGCGCGTGCGCAATATAGCGTCATCACTCATAGAAGAACCCGATCAAGTCGATTTGTCGCAGTCCGTAGTTGTTGTATTTCGTGATGACGAGTGAATTAATTGAATTCAAACCATAAAATTTTGACCAGAGGGCCTACCGCCATCTCTTAAAACAATGGTATTTTAATATTACTTTGTAATTTCTGGTTGTTAGATTTTGAACTCTCGGCGCTGAGCCGGACGTTGAAAATCCAACAGTACGGAAAGCAAAGTAATATTATAATAATATTGTTTTAAGAAATGGGGGTAGGCCTGACAACCTTCTCAAATTTTACTAGGATGCAAAAATGCGCCTTATATGTACGAGTAAATGTCACAATCAGAATGACATTTGAAAATCGTGAAATCCAACAACAGCACCTTGAATATAAGAGCGTGTCCAGTTGCAAATGACTTGTTTAAAAATATCAACATTAAAGGTTTAAAAAAACCTACAAAAAAAAATTTATGAACTGGACACGCGCACCCCCCAGACGCGTCAGCGACAGCGAAAAAAAAACAAAAACGAAAAAATATTAAAAAAAAGTTTACATAATGCGTAATTGCAAGATGCCTGATTTCCTAGCTGATGATTTCCTAGCTAGCATTAAGTTCATCTGTATTTGTATGTTCTTGCTTTAAGCAATCGTTGCTTTTACTATCATTTGTTATCACACACTCAGTACTAAACTTCCGCGCATGTACTGGCGAGACCCTTTCAACATTTTTCGAGGACCGTTTAGTCTTACTAATACCAGGCAAGCTACTCTCCTCTTGGGAGCTCTCATCTGATATACTTCCGCTGCTATAGCTACGGAAACGTTTTGACACGTCGTCAGAGACGTTAGACGCGTTACTATGGTTACGGGAGCGTTTACCAGGCGTAGGCGCTGGTGCTGGGACGTTGCGCTGTTCACGAAGTCGTTGTCGTTGTGCTGCTTTCAGTTCCAACTCGACGCAGTGCTCCGCAAACATCAGTTGCAGGGGCGCGTACATATGGGGCAGAAGTTCTAGGTCGCTCATTGCGATCTGAGGACAACAGTTAAAAATAATACTTATTTAAAATCGTCTTCCAAGATTGTGGATGCTAAAGATATTTTTTTTGTCATCTGATATCGCCAATGTTCGAATTACTCGGATTCGGGCACCCGATGCATATATTAGACTAGTCGTCGCAATAGAACATGAGTTTAATGAAGTCGACTGCGAACAGGGCGCATGCGTCCGGAAATGATAAAGCCGGACGCGATTGTTTGAAGACGGGCCTTACACTTGATCGTTTGCCCCAATTCCACAGGCAATCGAATCGGGTACTCGCGCCATTATGTAGTCGCTCGAAGGGATTTATAAAGCAGAGACACAAATCATCATCCAAATTGTAAAGCCCAACACACACAGAGAGCGGGAGCGGGACGTAAGCGTGACGTGAGCGTTCAGTGTGTGGACATCCATATAAATACAAGGAATACAACCCGACGACACACTCACGTCCAGCTCACGTCACGCTCCTGTCCCGCTCACGTCCCGCTCCCGTCCCGCTCCCGTCCCGCTCCCGCTCTCTGTGTGTGTTGGGCTTAATAGTAGTAGGAAATAGAAACATTTCAAATCGTTCCTCGAGTGTACATGACATACCTGCATGTTGTCAAACGCGATGCCGACGCTGTTGTTGTCGTTCAGTATGTGCGAGTTGAGTCGCGGCAGGCGCGCGTATCTCTGGCTGAAGTGCGTCAGCACTGTGTACCGCGCGTTCATCTGGCGCCCGATGTCGATCGCTTGTGTCGTTGTCGAGTGCATCTTCATACGAGCTTCGTCTGCTAGTTCGTCTTCCATTGTGGCTTCATGGATTAGTAGCGTTGAGTTTTCACCTGAAATAGAAAATATTTGGTTGTTTTTTACCGAATTTTTGGCTTTATTGTCACTGAAAATCGTTCTATTAGAAATGTTTAGAAAGTTATGTATATTACTGATATTATAACTATTACTGTTGTAAAAAAAAAGTAAGCCGGTAAAAAGTGAATTTTAACCAATAATAAGGAAAATTTATTTCTCTTTTAATCTGTTAATGTTATTTTTAAATATAAAAAAATCTTTAACTAAAAACGGATCAATTTTGCGCCAGAAGCATCCCTCTGGGACTCCGGGACGAAGTACCGAATGGACAGTCCCTGTTCAAAACGGGACGAATATTCACTGAGAGGGCTGGCTCGAGGCCGTTGGCCAGCAGTTAGAAATTATAGGAGAGCACAAAAAAAAATTATAGGTTAGTAAAAAAAAATTACAGGCTAGTAAAATCCAGGCTAGTAAAAAAAGGTAACGTTCTAAGACTCACCAATCTTAACGAGCTCCTCACAAGGCAGCGTGTCCCCGGAGTACGTCAGCTTGTACTTATTGTTATCCACCTCTATGGCCACTCCGAAAGCGTTCGGACAATGTGCCACGAGACAGGTAGTTATACTCTGCACGCCGATACCCGCGAGGACCGCTGACGTCATATCCTGGTGCTGCGGGTGGTCGTACAGCTGTAATGGGTGTTACTGGTTAGATATTGGAGACGTTAATTCGGTCGCGCGTTTGAAAAAGTCTCACCAAGGGGTATAGTATTACCCATATTTGTAAACACGTGAACACTATGTATATTTGAACATTTTTAACCTTAAATTCTTGATTTATAATACTTTTTAAGTGTTATGATTTAGTAGTTTCTATATAAGGTACATAGCATTCACGTGCCATATGTATGATTCTGTATGAAAATATTGTAAACATTGATTTTAAAAGAGTACGTATGGAGTTTCTTGCCCATTCTTCTCCATACAAAGCTACCTTTTGGAAGGGGCAACTAGATTCAATTCCTTTTTCTTTAGTACTTGACGTTCAAAAGTGCCTTATAATGGCCTAATTGAAATAAATGATTTGACTTTGACTTTGACTTTGACCCAGTTACTGGGTTGTGGAGGTCAGATAGGCAGTCGCTCCATGTAAAATACTGGTACTCAGCTGCGTTCGGTTAGACTGGAAGCCGACCCCAACATAGTTGGGAAAAGGCTAGGCAGATGATGATGAATTCGGTCGCGCGTTGATCGTTCACTTATCTATACGCTTCTGTACCTACGCAGTGCTATGCGACACTCGAGAATTGGCAAAAAAAAAACACAAGTTCATCTTTCAAAAAAAAAATGCACCGTTGCACTTACTTACTTACACTAGGAGGACATACTATGCCTGTATGTTATTACAAAAACTAAAACTATCTATTATTTATTTTTCACAAAACTATTTTTAGGTATATTGTTTAGATAAATTACTGTATTCATTAAAATACGGTATAAAGAATTTAAAAAACCCCAACAACAACCGTCGGGCAGTAGTCTACCAATGGAGGATGTGAAACATACCTCTAAATACTTATTTCTCAGTACTTACCAAATTCTGATTAGGTACAAGCGTATAATCCCCCTTGAGCTTCTCGAACTGATTGTGGTACAGCGTGAGCCACGTGATGATCTGTCCAGGCGCCAGCAGGAACAGGGGGTGCGGTGCTGTCGCGCCTTCCAGCTCCAACATCGCCTGCCGACGAGCTTGGATCACGCCGATCAGTCCTGCAGGAAGCGTCAAAAACTTTGTACACTGCTAAACATTTTTTTTATGGGGCCAGACCGCTACTCCTATTCTCAACCACTAAAACTCTTCTTTCTATGTAGAAACCAAAACATTCTTCTATAATTCACCCACACTTAATTATAAAAAATTCCTAGCACGGGACTGGGTCTTGCTCTGCTTTCCGCCCTAACATGCCATGTCTCTTTTATTTATACAGCTGTAGTGTAAAGTTCCTTTGTACTCAAATTTTTTGCTTAATATCGTTATTATTTTTATTTGTAGTTATGTGAAAATGATTTATTTATTTATTTATTTAAACTTTATGCAACAAAAAATTACAAAGGCGGACTTAATGCCTTAGGCATTCTCTACCAGTCAACCAAAGGTGGTGAAGAGATAACATAGCAGGTGCAAAAAATTGTACACGAGAAAATAATCAAATAAAATATTTAAAAATCATAAAAACAAAAATCTAAACAAATTTAAATGTACACAAGTACTAAATAATTAAAATTCATGTATAAATTACTATACATAAACTCTTATATACCATACATAATATATATATATATATATATATATATATATACATATATCATAAATATATATGTCTGTTCGTCTGTTTTGTATCTAATGACAGAACCAATCATAATTAAATTTGAAATTAGGATAAGGACATAGGTCGGCGTTCGCGATAACCGAACTCCACGCGGACAAAGACGCGAGAAAAAGCTAGTAATAGAAAAAATAGTCCCTTACCGATATGATGGTCAGCGTGTAAATGCGAGATGTAAATCGCATTCAGCGTCCTAAGAAAGGCGTTCACTTTCTTAGGTCCGTAGAATCGCACCAGCTGGCCAAAAGTGCCTTCTCCACAGTCCAATAACATTGAATGATTTTCACTGAAAAACATTTAGACAAAATGTGTGATGTTTGTATGTTCAGCCTATGAAAATCAAGCAACCTTTGTCATATTATTGGCCATATCATGTGTGTATTATATAACCCATGCACCAGGCTGTAAGTTTGTTTAAAATAAAATAAATGAGAATCCATGAAGTCATAATAAAAAAATCTTGATAATTTTTCTCAAACATTATTTTAAACAAAACCTGTTCATTAAATAAGGATTGGCGTGTAAAACATTAGTGACTAGAACAGTATGTTTCATGGACACGCTTCTAACAATTTTTCCCATTAAAAAGAAAATACCCATTGTCGACTTACTTAATTTGCAGAACAATAGCGCTAGTATTCCTGGTTTTGCTCGGTATACAGGAACCCGTGCCCAAGAACACAACCTTGGGGAACTCCTTAGAATCACATCGGGCGTATCTCATGCTATCCACTAGACGACGGAACTGCTCCAAGCTACCCACGAAACCGTCCACATCCATAGTCTCCTGGATGTAATCTTGGATGTGCAGCTTCGGCTCTGCTGACCTGGGGAACAGAATTTATCGGTTTGTCTGTGATTAAGTGAATGGAAGGCTTTAGCAAAATTCTTTTTTGACTGGACTGAAACTCAACTATGTTAGAGATTGGAATGTCTGTCTGCCTGTCACACTTGTATTAGAAATCAGTATGATTCTACATTAGTGACGTTACTGACTTTGATATGAACAATTTTTTTTTCCATATGAATTTTCTTTTATTTGCTACCAAGACATTTTGCAAAATGGATTAGACAAAAATCATTGAAACATAACACTAACCTGTCCAGCTGTTTCTTGGGCCGCAAATGGTACATAGTGAGCGTCCTCCCCGCCACCAGTTCCAATTTGGCAACAGAGTCACATTCAGGCAACGCTGGGGGGTGCCCGTCGCCCTTAGCCGACCCCTCCAAGTTTATAATGTTCTGGAACTGCGCGAGCGCTATCTACAAATGATTGTTTGTGATCGCACCTTCACCGCATGCATTGCTAACTACGTATAAAAAGCGTGTTGTGGGATAAGCACGGGAGTATTGAAGAGTTAAACAAAAAAAGCAGACAAATCATGGTTTTGCATCTCTTTTGATAATAGCTTCAGTAAAATAACGAAATGGGCTTGAAGTATTTACTTCATAGCACATGCAATGTGTTCCAATTACATCACAGCGTCAGCCTTACCAAGTTCAAAATAGTTGTTAATTAAGGAGAAACATAATTCTGTGACTAATGTTTAAGAATGAAATTCTAAGGATAAGGGATATAACCGTGTATAAACTTACACAAGACATAGACAAAGCGCCAAGCACCAGCTCACATCATCGAAAAATTCGTAAAAAGGGGTTAGTAACAAACTTAAGGCTGCTATTACATTGTAAACTATCATAAAAATAAGACAAAATTATGATATTAAGGGGTTTTTGGTTAATATCTTAATGATTAGGCTATTACTATAATTCAAATAGCCAGATATTTCTCTGCTTCCACCTTGCTGACTGGCTAATATTTTTTACCATAGCTTGAGCTATTCCAATAGAGCTTGTTCTAGTATGAGAGAGAAGAAGATTAGAGAAGAATTATATCTGATTAAAGTGTTTGATGTTGAATTAGTATGGACTGATGATGGTAAAATTGCAATGTGACAGCAGCCTCACACAAACAACCACCAAAAAAACAACCCAACATACCTTGTTCTTTAGTTCTTCCAAACCCTTCAGTCTTACAGGGCTATTGGTCTTCGGCACTGGGGGGTGTGCGTTCCATACTGCGGGCACGCTGACGTCACGGAGAAGGGGGAATATGTCAGGGTCCAGGAGATGCAGCTTGTGCTGGGTCCGGTGGACCGCTTCCGAGCCAAGGCAAGAGTTCTGCGCGTTGAGGACCAGGTGGCGGGGTAGGGGACCAAATTGAGCCATGAAGGCGCGGTACCTAGAAAAATAACGTTATGATAAGTTTTGTTACCTTTTTGCTAGACTAATGGGTGTTTTACATGATTTACTCTTATCCATGTGTTATTGAGGGAACAAAAAAACTCCTTTCAGAATCATAGTTTTTCAATACTACTAGCCGTTCACTTCGAGACGGCCGTCTTGTGCCTATGGGTCAGTTCACACCGAGACGCGACGCGACGCGACGCAACGTGACGATACTTGAAGAGGCCAGTGACTTCGCGCTGCGCCGCGATGCGCCGCGATGCGCCGCGCGGCGCATCGCAACGTCGCCGCTCTTGTACGTCGCGCGTACCGGCGATTCACCGCTGCGTCGCGATGCGACTCGGCGCAGCGCGGCGTAGAGCGACGCATCGCGACGTAGGGCTGCGTGGTGTAACGTATTCTAAATTCTTACAATGAAATGTGTATCTTTTCGTGTAGAATAAAGTTATATTTTGAGTTGCTCTTTTAAAGTGTGCACGCAGCGTCGCGTCGCGTCTCGGTGTGAACTGACCCATAGGCACAAGTAATGTGTCATCTCGAAGTGAACGTCTCATACACATAAAGCTTTAAGCCTTTGTCTAATAGAATGTGATCAAAAAAACTGATAACCATATAATTAGTTTGATGCTATCGCTGTCTAGTTTTGCGAACTCAACGCAACAAGAATAAGCCAATCTCTTTAATTCATTTACTGTAGAGCTACTTATTGATAAAGTACCCAAAGGCATGCCCAAATTCATCATGTATAAAGATATTAAAAAATAAGAAGTTACGTTGGGTGGTGAAACACGTGGGGCGGTGTGAAGTGCACGATGATCGAAGGAATGTTCTCCGCCGGGTTGTAGCCGGTGTCGTAGTGAGCTGAGAACTCAGACTCCTTCAGGTACGATAGTTCCGGTACATCCAAGACTGGTAGACAAGGTAACAATTTATTATTATCACCTACATACATGAGGATGTGGGTTCAAATCCGGGAAAGTACTTTCTAAAGTTTATCTTAGACATTACTGACATTATTCCGTGCCTCGAAAAGCACGTTAAGCTGTTGGTCCCGGCTGTCATACGTAGATCTTTAACAGTCGTTACGAGTCGTCAGAGCTTGAAAGTCTGACAACCAGTCTTACCTAGGGGTACCGTATTACCCAGTTACTGGGTTGTGGAGGTCAGATAGGCAGTCGCTCCATGTAAAATACTGGTATTCAGCTGCATCCGGTTAGACTGGAAGCCGACCCCAACATAGTTGGGAAAAGGCTAAGCAGATGATGACCTACATACATAGATAACATAAGATATCATCAGGCGTGTAATCCCCGAAGGGTAAGACAGAGGTGTACCATTAGTACACCCACATTTCGGCAATTATGTTCAAGTCCCATGTAATAGGGGGCAAGCCTATTGCCATCAACCCGGCACAAATCCGGACTCCGAGACTGCTATTGAGAAATTCCTATTGGAAAAACCCAATAACACGTTGCCCGACCTGGAAATCGAACCCAAGACCTCATGCTCAGAAGTCGCGCACTGCGACCACTAGACCAACGAGGCAGGTGATATGTAATACTCACCAATGAATACAGGCCCAGGGTCATCAGGATTCTTCACGTCTTTGGACAGCACCAGGGTCCCGTCAGGTAGCACCACGTCCAGGCCAGCCTTCAACTGACCCAGTAACGGCCCAGGTTTCACTCCTCTCTCCACACACTTGCCAAGGTCAAGGGTGCCTAGCCTTTTCTGAAGAGAAATAAAGCCTTAATATAAAACAAATTAGGTTTAAATCATTGAGCCAATTTTTGTATTACAAACTTTACCTTTATCGGAATTAAGTTCGAAATTCAGAAACTTTAAGGGTATTTTGATAGTAAATTTTTTATTGCTTTTACACTATGCCTATGCCGTAACAGAGTTGCAGGAAGCGCACAATGTAATGCACGCCAAATATCATGCTTATGGATGTGTGCAACAGTTAAAGGGGCGTTGACGTCGTACAAAAAAGAAATGATTCAATTCATTGTCTCCATAATCAGAAGGTATGGTCCAACGGTATCGACTTCGTTAAATGTCTTTTTATGTTTACCTTCAATGTACAGATGTAGGCAACTGAGCATTTTGATTTCTTCTGCAGCTCATGTAGAACCTTCTCAGTCTTTTTCTTCATAGGATCTGAGAAAACAAACAATATTTGAGATTCATACTTCCAAGTATTGCTGTATTACTTCAATAACATGTCGCGTGGATCAGAATCATTTAGCTCAACCATCTTGAAGGCCATTTTAAAGTAAATAAGAGGAATGTGTCTCAAACTGTCAATTGCCTTGCATTATTATTGAAACACAATTATAGGTACCGGCACGAGTCGTGAGCACGAATTTCACCTGCGCATTTGTTAATTTTTCGGTCTCTTTGGCGGAATGAAGAAGGCGGGGGGCGCCGATCCTGCAGTCGGCTGCACGCGATTGGTTCGTCAATTGACGCCGTCTATTGGTCTATCGCGTGTCATTCGGGTACTGTACACTTTTGTGCAATTTTAGTGAATAACGTTTTGAATTTTTAAATAGTTTATTTTTGTTATTAGTATTACTTGTTTTTATTTTTTATTTAAGTAGTTTAATTTCGTATTTGTTGTGTCATTTGTTAAATCTATGTAGTTCATTTTTATTATTTCGTTTTATAAAATTGCTGTGTTTTTAATTTTTTTAAAGACATAGAAAAGGAATATGTATTATTAGCCTTTATTTGACCAAAAGTGTACATGCGCGAAATCCTACAAACTGTGCTCACGACTCGTGCCGGCAATTATACCCATTTATAGTCCTCCTCTTTGCTTCAGTGAAAAATCAAGTTCAATTAAAACTATACATAGATTAAAGCATTACTCACCTTTATCCATCAAAGCCTTTGCCTTAGCCCTGTCTCTATTACATACATCTTTATTACACTTGTTTTTTGTGCTAGTGGAAACCTCAATATGGCGTTGTTCAGGTTTATAATAGTCAGTTTCGTCATGACAAAACTCTTCATACTCTTTATCTAAGTTACCGTCTGATCTTGGTTTCTTTGCTGCAGATTTATCCTTGTTTTGTAATATATTTTCGTTTGGGCCTCTGAAATCATTTAGGAGTTTATTCTGGACAAACATTGTGACCTGAGATTTTTAAATATTAAGAAGAAACAGAAATATGTACTTATTTTGAATTTGGGGTACCTAGTACCTACCATTTTTTTATTAAATAGAATGTAAAACAACAAATATTGATTTCTTAATATTTCGTGTATTCATTTGAAAATGAAATAATTCTGGCTTATATATTCTGCCTTGCGCAGCACTCCCGCCCGCCGTGGGCAGCCACCCGGGTCGTCCTGCCCTAAAGTTGGTTCTTACTAAATACTTCAAGAAATAGTTAACATAACCTTTTACTGAATTCAATGTTGCACCACATGGCAACTCGCTTGCTCAAATGTCAACACAGCTATCAATAATGCAAAATATTTACTATAGAGAATAAATAATAATTGTTGAACTCACAATAACACATATTTGACAGTCATAACATTGTCATCAAAGTCTTCGCTAGGGCTACAGTTTGCCATTGTTACTCGCATGTCCTTCATTATGACAAACCGCTTTGTTGCAGCATATAACTCGTCCTAGAACAATGAAATAATACAAATTAAAGTTACTATCCATACTAATAACAATGAAAAATAAGCTGTGCGGCATAATAAGTATCACCAGGAATTTTATCATGCACACAATTAAAAACTGTATTTATGATGCCTTTTGGTTCATTATCATTTATGCTTCTAAGATATCATACCAAGCCCTCAGGTCCATGCAATGTTATGTTTGGTACTCCAACGTCTTGCAGGGTGAGTGACAGTCCCGGCAGTCCTCCAAGGTTCCTCCATGTTTTACTGGTGATAAATATGTGGTCAAGTCGCGACAGCTTCACCTTGTGCTCATGGGCAAGCCTCTGTGTGCACTCACCACAGTTGAATAGATATCTGAAAGAAGGAAATATTCATATTATAATTCAAAACAATATATTACCAAATATAAAAGAGTATTAAGTGTTTCAATTTCTTTAGTTATTTGTATTTATATTGTACCTAGTTCTAAAATTAAACAGAACATGCAATGGTAAAATTATAATTTATTTGCATTATGATTCAACTAGTAGACAGTAAGAATGAAGCAAAAAGAAAAACAAACTTTTAAACAAATGATTTCAGAATTGCATCAGAATTCAATTTGATTGCATCAATAAAATTGTTCAGTTTTGATATCATTTTTAATATTTTTAAACAGAAATCTTTCCAACAGTTCAACCTATTAGAAAACCGGAAGAATAAATTTATTAAAATAAGAATAGGGGACCACATGCTTTGTGGTCTCATCTATGATGATATTCATTAATAAGTTGATACAGATAGATAGTAAACAAAGTGTCTCAAAAACAAAAGCACTACAGTTATCGAAGGTTTTATCTGTGGCGGCTTACCGCTTTTGGTCCGTGAAGAGGTACAGCGTGTTAGGTGCCCCTCTTGCGCCTGAACCCAGCACCTGGAGGTATACAGTGCTAGGAGCATATTTCTCGCACCTCTTCGATATGTGTTGCCTTTGACGTTGCGACTCAGCGATTCTGGTCGTTGTCGCTTTCGGCATATCGGCTAGAAATTCCAATAGCTTCTTAGTACTACCAGACGAATAAGACCGTACGCTACGTTTGCTAACTACACGGCAATTTAACAATACACTTATACCGTACATGTGTTTTGAGGTTATTGTTCTTCCAAGACAAAGTTTACGAGCATTCGTCCCAGATTTTTACTTGTAATTATTATTTTTGGCATAATACATAATTATTTACTTATTGGTTTTCATGACAGCGTTTCAGATTTGGAACAGAGTTTTCCTCTGCGATATTCAACATTTTCTGAAATTTTCAGATTTATTTGACAGTTGACGTTTTTCAGTCACGGACTGGCATTTGATTCTCGATAGCCTAAATGACGAAATAAATGAATTTCTCTACAAATTCCTGTTGATGTTAAGAAATAAATGGAATTTTCACATTTTTAATTATTGATTTCATTTCCCTATTATTTTACATTGGGGTTGCTGATTTATACGTCTGTGGGTTGCCCTCATCTCGAAAAGTTACCAAAAAAAATGTTGCCCACGTCACGTTACATGGCAAAAGTGACAATTTAGTAGAAAATTAAAATAATAGCAAGCAACACTGAACTGATTTAGAAAAATGGCGTTCTATACAGCTGCGGGTTGCGCAATTTTTATGTAAATGTGCATGAAATTTATTAAGAAAATTAAGTTTTAAGTGCAACAAATACTTCAGACTGTGGGCATGATCTTTATATATAATTTATAGATTAAAAAACGCATAGTGTAACAATATTTTTAGTTCAGTGCAAACCTGTCATGGACCGTGTATATTTTGTGTTGTGATGTATGAAAACGAAAAATAATGAAACGGAAAATAATGCGGCTGTGCAAATAATGTGACAATGATGAGTATGATATGGGTGGTGTTATTGGTGGCCTTGACCGGCTCACACTTGGGACACTGTTCGCCTCTCCGATCAACGCCGCAAACGTACCCTCATGGTGAGTCATTTTGTCGAAAAATGCATGTTTTACATTAATTAAATAATTATTTATCTCTCTGTGTGTCGCCTTCGGGTGCAAGTGAAAGGAACATGTACAACTTTTTTATTTTTTGTCACTTTGTGTCTAGAAATGCTAACATATGTTCAGATTAGAAAAGTCCAGTTGATGTTAAAAAGGAAGTGATACAGATTTCCGTTACAAATGAGAGCTAATCATTGTAAATGTACCCACAAAATAATTATTTTAATTTCAAATTTATTCACAGTTCTTAACTGCTAGCACTTTGTCTTATTATTCAGAAGCTGTCCTTGTCTATACATACATATTTGTATGTTTATCTAAGTATACAAACGAAAAGCTTGCATTGTTATATGAAATCTGTGCTTCCAAAATTTTGAAACAGTTCTATGCATCAAATTATTGGCCCTACAATACAATGCAGTTAATAATTACTTTTCCAAATAAACTAAACACATAATATTGTTTACCTCAAGCCAAGCTACAAAAATGTGTTAAAGTAAATAAACATAGCTTATCACAGGCATTGTTATCTAAACACTGTTATCACTGCTTTTATTATTGTTTGTGTATTATAATAATAGTATTTATCACATTATGATAAGGAAACACCTGTAGGCCTCCATCAAAAATGGTCTGATATCTTAATGAGTACCTATGTTTAATCCTGTGTTTAATTTTTTTCTCATGAATCTTCACTTCATTATAAATATATGAAAGTAACTCTGTTTGTCTATTTGTTACCTAAGAACTGCGCAAATTATAATTAAATTAAAGAAAGAGGTAGCTTGGTATCTAGATAAGGGTTTAGCATAATTGTTATTGAGATACGAAGTCACTTATCTAGACGCTTCCTTAAATTTGTGACTTTGTCTGCATCAGCAATATCCAACATTCACATCCACAAAGTCACATCTAAAGCTATTTATGTTATATTTCTCCTAAAATGTAATTAGATCTCTAAAGGTGCCTGTTCTACATAAATAAATGAAAAGGATAAAGTGCATATCATAAGGCTCGGCGCAAATGGGCCACCGACCACAGCCACCGGTGGCCCATTTGCGGCGAGCCTATAACATTTCGATGGCAGCAAAGTAGAAACGGACATCTACATTTTTTCGAAAATGCTTTTTTTACAAAAATGAGTTTATATTAATCCTATCTACAAGTCTGTATTAAAATTTTTTCAAAATTCAATATAACAAAGAAAATTTGACACGTAAATGAAGACATCTACACTGGATTTTTAAAAAACATCGCAGTAAAAACGGACATGTGAATTTGTCCGCCTTTACTTCGGAGCTTTGACAGATGAATGGACACGTCAACAAAGACATCAGTCAGTTGTCACATTCTAGCGCGTACCGGTATAAATGTAATAATAATGATAGTGTTTACAGTTCATTATTAGTGCTAGTAATGAAATCTTAAAGGTTCGACGTAAACACGGACATCTGCCACTTGTTCGTTTATAAAGATGTTCTTTAAATATCCTTAAATGTATTACAGGAGATTATTATCTTACTTTATTAGATATTTTAAATGAAATGGGCACTTTTTTATTACATTGTAATAAAACTTTGACGTAGAAGAAGACATCTGCCTGATAAACGGTTATCAGGCAGATGTCTTCTTCTACGTCAAAGTTTTTTCAGAGTAAAAAAAAAAAACATCTACATTATTTCACTAAAACAACGATAAAGTGATAAAACCTATTACACAATTCATAAAGAAGGTTATTTTAAAGCATTATAGAAAATTTCAGGTTAATCGGTCCATAACTCTCAAAATAAGCACTCTTTTAAACTAAATCTGCTCTCCTGTAAAGTTGCGATTTTGTAGATGTCCGTTTCTACTTTGCTGCCATCGATTTTGTCCTTAGCTTTAGTTACATCTTTGGTAACTGCTTAGCTCACTTAGCTCATAGAGTGATGTTGTATAGCGTATACTATTCCTTTTAAACCTGGCTGGAAAAAAACTTTTCAGCATTATTACATAAGTATATATATTTTATGTACCCATCAACATTTTATTTAAACTTTATTGGGTAAAATGTTAAATATACACAACATCTTCACAGTTGGATTCAAAACACTACAGATTAATGTTAAGCCCTGACTTGTGTATTGCAATTCTTAAATGTCAACACAAACAAATTTCTACTAAAATCCAGTATTAATATGAAAAAGCAATTCAAAGTCTCAGGGGAAGCAATAAAAATGTTTATTGATGCTGATGTGCCATTCAACTTAGATAATCATGGTGTCAATCAACCTTTGCTTTAATTGCCAAGGACCAAAACATCAGGTAAATATTTAAAACCAAGCTTGTTTCATTGACAAGCATCCAATATTACATAAGCCAGTATTCTCTAAACCAGAAACAAAGGTATAAAAAAAATAATACCTATAAAACATAAAACAATGTAATAAACAATTACAAACTTGACCTTAAACTCACAAATGGTCCTGTTTTATTGCAATGACTGTTCAACAATAAAATGCAGTTTATTTTTAGCCGACTATGACGGAAACTAATATGAGCCTATGTTTTTATTCTGTGTGTTAACAACACAAATAAAAATATTATTGAGTTGATGGATAATGATGAGTAATAAGTTCATTTGAATTACCAATTTTATTTACTTCATTTATTTCTTGAATGTAGCATTTCTTATTATAATTTTTTTGAGTTATTCCGTACGGATCCCCTGGTCTGATCCCCTGCTGAACATGTTTTAATTGCTGTCTGCTCCAAGGGTATCAGACCGGAATAACTCTAAAGCATTAGGACTGCGCTGTACTAAAACATACCATCATATAAACATTGTGGTTGTATAAGAGTAGTTGATACATAAACCTACCTCTTCACTCTATCTATTGATGAAAACCACATTAAAATCTGTTGTGGAGTTTAAAAGACCTAAGCATACAGACAGCGAGAAAAAATTTTGTTTTACTACCTATAAAGAGAAGTCACGACTCCAAACATGTAAAGATATTCATGTATTCTAGCATTCACCCAAACATATTATCTTTATCCTCTCATACACAGATGCAGGTTCTCAGTCCCAGTTGGAAAGCTGGGGCTCCCAGGGCGGCTTGTACGCGGCGGTGCCTGCGCTGGCGCTCCTCATCACCGCTGTCGGCCTGCTCCTTGGCTGCACATGGTGCTACCGGCACAAGGATTGCAAGGTATGTGGTATTATGGTACAAAGTTGAGTGTGCATAGTAAGTTGTGCCTGGTTTTGATATCAACACTACCAATAGTATTCTTTTCTTGTGGTCTTGACACTTAAGTGTAAGTAATCCGATAATTCCCTAAGTTACAGTCAACAAAAAAGATCATAGATTTCATAGATCAGATAAAGAGAAAGATGGCAATAAAATTATCTATACTCAAAAATATAGTTTTGGTTGTCAGATATTGTTTGATGTGTCCTTAGAAATGACTGTTTCTTTCCTATCAGTTGAATTAATTTTCATTAAAAAATACCATGGCTTTTCAAGTTTAAGAACTTACTTTTTTGCATTGACTGTACTTATTACTATTTTTTTATCTCCATAATTTTGTCTCTAAAATCTTGAGATAAAAAAAGGTCTCTTTATTTAGAAGTCACAAAAAATTGGTTTTTCTAAAATATTATAACTGGTATTTAACTATTAATATATTATTTGTTTGTCACAAATACAGTGTAACACAATGTTTGTGGCCTACTTGATTCTAGCTCATTATGCACACATTATACTAGGTAGATACATAATTGTTATTGAATTATTTGGTATCCTGTTGTGCTGCTTGCATTATGTGAGTTTGTTAGTTTAAAGTTGTAAATATCTAAGGATAAGGTATTACTGTCATAGTGTAATAACTTACTACTGTTGAGAGTTTCTAAAAATTAAATATTAGTAATAAAAAAACAGATCGCTCGAAAAATGGTAAGCTTGATACTAATTTATCTTAAATGCTGTTACTGTAATGTTATTGCTATTAAAACATGTGTACTAAGTAACGGAACTATTACGGAGATCATGGGACCCAGAAAAAGAAGTAAATTAAATTTTGTTAGTGTTAACCACTCTATGTTGTAGCGACAAAAAAATAAATTAGCCATACCTATTTCGATCACATGCAAATCTATAAGGAAAATATGTCGTTTCCCAGCAAACTTTTTTATTTAAAGTTAGTCAAAAGTCAAAGTCAAATCATTTATTTCAATTAGGCCATTATAAGGCACTTTTGAACGTCTTAAACAAAAAGAAAAAAGGAATTGTATCTAGTTGCCCCTTCCAAAAGGTAGTTTTGTATGGAGAAGAATGGGCAAGAAACTCCATACATACTCTTTTAAAATCAATGTATACAATATTTTTATACAGAATCATAGTTATACTTAGTTCAATGGATAGTATGCGTACGCTGTTTTACACCCTGAGGACTTGACTTTATGTTTCTACAGTTTATTATAAAAGTTATTAACTTTACGGCCAGTGCAGTATAAAATGATAGTCATTTCCCACATAAATCTTTTTAACTTGTAATAATGATGTACTTTCACTTGAATTTAACTATTCTTTTAATTAACAAAACCCATTTCGCACTGAACGTTCTCAGCTTGAATAAACTCGATTCAAGATTAGATTAAACTTAATAAAAATGGTAATTCTTTGTACCTCTTTCATAGTTTTTCATCTTAGCTGTACTACTCTGTGTGTTCAAGGTTCGTTTTACATAAAAGACGCATAGCCGCGCGCTGGTAAACGACCTTCCTTTAGACTTTACTTTATTCATTACTAGCTTTGCACCGGGACTTCATCCGCGTGAATTTTCTGACGGATGTTTATTTTTTTTTTAATAATTAGTAATACCCTATAAGCTCTATGGGATAACGTAGCTTCCTATAAGCGAAAACAATTTCAGAATCGGACCAGTTCCGTAAATCATTGCGTTCGATCAAACAAACTCTTCAGCTTTAGGTATATAAGTATAGCCACGTTCTTCTGGTTACTCAGAAGTCTCACTTCCGCTACCAATAGGAACACTTATCGCACTATGCTATCTATGGATACAAACGTACTTTACTAAGGTACTCATGACGTGACACCCACGGGAAGAAACAATCTCCTATTCTTAGCCAATGAGTGGTGACACGCAGAAATGTGTGATACATACAACCCACCTTTATATAAAGTTCAAGGTAGATACATTTATATACATCTTATATGCCTATAAGCCTATTTACATAGACACGACTTCCTTATCGATTCGTGTCTAAATGGGGACGGAATGCATCAGCTGTCACTTCCCATGCAGCAAGAGTCACCAAAGGGTCACCATTGTGTGGAGGTGAAGGGTTAATAACTTGTCACGGTTTACACGACGTTGCAGCATTTTAATCTACCACCAGTATCTTTGTCGTGTTATTTTGTTATGTGAATATTGTGTGGAAATTAGGTACCAACGGGGTTCTTTTTTGGCTAAGTTCAGTAGCGGAACCAGGGGGATAAGGGGCTCAAGCCCCTCCCCAAAAAATCTGAGTTCTTCAGTGACAAATCTTAAAGTGAACATGACATTATTCTAATTAAACTTTTTGCATAATAGGTACCCTACCTAGGGTATCATCGTTATCAATTAAAATGTGTGCAAAAAAAAAGACGGGCTCGAGCCCCCCCAAACGACCACCCTGGATCCGCCACTGGCTAAGTTGGTGTATTCAGAGTCTTCTCTCCAGTGGTGTAGCTTGCCTTGGACGAGCCCTGTATCAAATTTAACTGGGGGTGCCTTCTACCTAACTGCAAGTTCGGGGCCCCAGTACTAGGGGGGCCCTTATGTTTGATACGGCGGTAGCTACGCCCCTGCTGCTCTCCTGTCTTAATTACTCGCAAACACAATCAAATGGTACCTAATATTAAAGTTGTCATGCTTTTGCCATTATCCCAATTCATTTAAGTTTGGCACACTGTATTGTCTTCTTTCAATTCATATCCATCAGCTGTCATCACAGTATTCTCCCCTTTATATCTTTATTCACATGATACGAAATAAAGTAAGGTAACATGTAAACAGGTGTTTCATAGCTCTCTTTACATCGAACAACCATTTAATTTGCGTCATAAAATTCGCAATAGGAAAGTTTGATTTGTTCGTACTCTTTCGTATATTCCGTTTATGACCCAATAAAATCAATTGTACCAAACTTAGATAATGTTAGACCGGTCAATGAACTTTATCAGTTTGTATACAAAAACTGATTGGTTTTTAGTTCAACAAACTGTTTGTGTTTAGAAGTGTATCAATATGTAAATATTAGAGGGCATTAACATAATTATGGGTGTACAGTTTGCAAATTGCTTATTTGTTTAATTTCCGTTATTTTCTTACAAAGTTTATCCTTTTCAGTGTATCAGAAATTAAACGATTTAATAGTTAATTAATTAAGGTCAACAGCATAGTGAGATAAACCCAGATGAATTATTATCAGTTCCAATTAATAAAATAGTAGGAATAATTAATTTACATGTTAGTCTAATTTGTTAAATATTAATTATTTCTATGCTAAGGAAAAACTGCGACGTATTTTAGACTCCAACTCGAATAGTTTATCTAAACATGAATAAATTAACTAGGTATGTTTCCTTATCATATCGTTAGAATGGACAACACACATGTCATAATTGATCCTTTTGTCGAGGGCTCGAGGCGTCATAATCTTCCTCCCATATGCAATAATAAAACTTGCAGTTGTGTATCTAATCAGCGGCCGACGGGCGGGGTCAACGCACCCGGCACGCCCTCGAGCACAATACGTGCACAAGACAATAGTGCAGATCCCGTGTGCCCTCGGATTGAACATCTGTTCTAGTAAGCATATGCGAAACACGAGTTAAGAACTGCCGAGACGAGGGAATGCCCGTACATTCCAAATGCGAGGCTGGTCTCCGAATATCAAGGCTATAAATCTAGTACAAAGAAAGCAAAGAAACCAGGTCTTCTACATTATTGTGTGCTTGAATTCCACCGCATGTGAATTACTTACTTTTGTACAGTATTTCTTACGTTCCTAAATTAAACTTCTGGTCTGTCCCTCGTTATTCTTTTGTGGCCGGAATAGGGGTATTGTGTCACGAGAGATTTGATAAAATATCCGCAAACATTCTGAGTAAAGTGCGCTTTAGTGTGACGGACAAAGATTTTGTTAAGAGCCCCTTCAGAGTAATGGGAGACAATAACTGTTTATTTTTCGCGTGGGTCGTCAATGACGTCATTGTTACGCTATTCTCGGCCTTCTAAGTCTTCTAACTGTCCCTTTCATGACGTAATTTTCTTGAATTACTGTACGCCGATTAGACAAAATAATCGCGCACTTTGCTTATAAGTTCATACTTATTACGTTTTATTGTCGGAATGAATACCTAAGCTCCGGACATTTGAGTAGATACATTTTGTTATTTATATTTCTTATTGAGAGTATGAGGTAATCCGTATTAAAAAAGAAACCGCAAAACAAGTAGTGTAGTAGAACAACATAATACTTGTATAACAAGTAACAACAAACCACACGCACAAGCTTTTAAAGTTACAACAGTATTAAATGATTAGTGAGCATTTCGTAAAAGCAACATTTCAGACACACAGTTAACGTTAAAACAATCTCTCCTCCACTCTATTTAATCTGTATTTGAAATAATGAAAACGCTAATGTGGTCCTTGTATAGCCTGTCTTCAAATTAATGGGCACTATTTGTGGCCTATTGAAAATAATAGAGTCCGTGAAGGCTTATTTTAACACTCCTATCAACCTCATCCATTAAATGAAACACTAATTTTATTGAAAGCCATAACAATCAATCTGCCATTTGTACTCCCACAATCACAGTTAATTGAGCTGCTGTTACTTGGCTACGCGCACTCCTACCTAAATGATCTTCAAATGAAAAGGCAAAGACTGATGACGTAGCATAGTTTTCCCATTTGGTCAATATTTTACTAGACACACTTGTTTGTTGAATTGATTTATAAGACCCATAGTCAATAAAAGGCAAAGAAGACAGGCCAGGTTCCTAAAAGGCAGAAGACTTACAAGAAAGGGTTGGCATATTTGGCGACAGTCCCTATGATCTTACGAACCCAGAATATACGTTATCAGCTCCTGGCATAACACAGCGACACGGCATAGTAGACCACCAATAGACGTGGCTATAACACAGGAAACGTTCTGCGCTAGATTTGAATCGATAAGCCTGTCAGTCATAGGGGAACGCCTGCGCCTAGTGAGATGTTAGCCAAACGGTAACAGTAGACGCATGCGGGTCTACCCGACACTTACTCAGTCGTTGGCACCGGTATTGTTCTATTCCACGCGATGATGTGTCTACATACATCAACCAGGCATGTGTACAGTTATTAGTCACAGTGTTTATTTCTGGTATTTATTACCGCCGATATTGATCTGCATCTGATATCTTGAATTGTTGTTGCATGAGACTTCTCCGTAATGGGCAAGCGATTGCTATTTGTAAGATGTTCCGGTCTGTATCTGTAAGCAGCGGATCACTGCATGCGTTTGTGAGTTACTGCTGCCCTACCATGAACTCTTATTGCGATCCAAAAAACTGAATTGTTCTTCAAATAAGTCAATATAACGCATCAATTTATGCGTTATATTGACGCATTTGAAGAACAGTTCAGTTTTTGGATCGCGATAAGAGAAAATACGTCAATAAATGACAAATTGATGCGTTATATTGACTTATTTGAAGAACAATTCAGTTTTTTGGATCGCAATAAGAGTTCATGGTAGGGCAGCTGTTTGGATTAAGTCCATGCAGATAATTACGATCGCACTTAAAACATGCACACTAAGTGATCTCACTTATTGTATTGCGTACAATGATTTAGCGGATGTAATTATCATGAGTCCATTAATAGATGTCGATAAGCAACACAAATCATCATTTCATAGACTTGGCTAGCTTTTCCGAAAATCTTCTCAAATCGCATTTCTAGAATTCACACTTTGTTAAAAGCCGAAGCGTTGCGTCTGTCAGCGACTTCGACCTAGTCTGAATACTCCAAAACACAATCTGGCAAAAGCTTTGTAGTGTTAACCGTGCCAAAATTCACCCAGTTTTCGTTAGACCAAACAAATGTTCAGGAACAAGTAGATTTATGAGTTAAAGTAACGATTGCACTGTCTTGTGTGGTGCAAGTGTAATAGTTATCTTTCATAACTGATCTACTTTTTCACAGACAGGAAAACTGAGTTCAGTTTTCATAACTAGCCAGACTGTTTATTTTACACATACCCACCAGCTATGCCAATGACTTGTCGATATACCCGGTTTAACAATAGACAGATATGTTTCTGCTAACTATGCTTCTCACTAAACATGGATGGAATAAATAATTGTATGTTCCCCGTTTTCGTTTTAACTATATACAAATTGCCACGTCAGAGGCAAGCAGTTTTACACGTGACCTTTGTCTCTCTAGGGGTTCCTAACCTCTAGGATTATCAATTGAGGGTATCTCCCAAAGGACGTTTTAAAAACGCAGCACTCCAAAAAGCGACCTTTTTAAAAGGGAAATAGTTTCTCTTCAATAATTCACTCGAGGGAAAAATATGGAATTGCGGTTGCCGAAAACAAAATTGTATATTAATATTCCATTTCAGGAGTTCCTTCAGGATCTATCACGAATTCATGAGTTTTAACCAAGTGAATTGCTTCCGGTTTTGTACCGGGCAGCATATAATTTGATCATTTTTGGCTTATTGGGACTCACTAACGCACCAAGTAAGCCTTTATCTTCAGGATCAGCACCTATTTAACGTTGTCTTACTTTGGTCTGACTGACTAACGCTGACACATCAAGGAGGTCTTCCTTATCTTAATGGATCCTTATTTAATAGTCCTTATTCATATTTACAGACCGATCCTGTTTTATTTATAGTCAAGTAATTAAACCTCAATCGCCCCTTAGTCCTCGAAAACTAATTTATCAATCTGGATCAATGTATCCGAGCTGAAAGTGCCCATAGAATTTTATCACAGCACTTATTGTAATTAAGTGATTAAACTAAGTGTTACAAAGTGAAGCTTGTGTTATGGCGCCGTTCTCGAACTGAGTTCGATTGATTTTATAAACTTTGGTCTTACCTGAGAGTATATGCGTATCTTTCTTATTTTCTTCATATATCCAGGGATGTGCGAAAAGTTTACATTTACAGTATTTCATCCAATATTAATGTAAATATTGTTTGATCGGGCATGACGTAAACTCGTCATATCTAGGGAAGGGACAGGTCATAAATAACTTTATGAGCACAAAGCCGACCATGGTCGAAAAATTGCCAAAAGGTTAAATACACAGGAAATCTACATTTTTTATATGAAATTGTGAATTCAAGTCAGCCGTTCCTTGTCGTTTACATTATATTTAATTGGGTTGGACATCAGTCTAATATCCCAAGGTAGTTTGAATATTTCGTGGAAGTATATTATTTTTATTAGAAACTACAAGCCAGACTGCGACCATTATAGGCCAATTAGTGAAATGGAATTGGAATCACTAAAGAAAATATAGGGACCTACAGTGTTTTCTCTATTACCTACGACCATGGACTTGTAATAAACTAATCCTTTTAGTAGACCATCATTCGGAAAGTTTTCGATTTCGCGGTCTGTAGAGTTTTTTTATAAACCTTAATTTAAATTTATTATACATATGCAATGAACTTGGTATCTATACACATCAAAAAAGTCTAGGGATCAACATCCCTAACAAATGTTAGGGATGTTGATCCCTAGACTTTTTTGATGTGTGTATGTATATCATGGTAGTAAAATTGAGAGATATTTTCGAAAGCAAAATGTAACTCCCGTAGTCCCGAAGATTTAAATCCTAAACGGAGATAGATATGAAGGCTATATCGTGCCAAATTCCTGCCCAGTTTCCTGTAAATTATAGCCTTTGGGTGCCCGAATTTCCTGCGGTTCTATTCCCTGATAAGGAGCACTAAAACAAAAGACATTTTCGGCACAATTGATATCTTTGCTGTAGTCCTCACAATGAAACATTGATTGAAACATTTTGTACTCATTCAAATTTTAATCTATAACAAATTTTCTTTTATCTTCATCGAGCAATCAAGTATTGAGATCGAATCTATTTATTCATACACTTTGAACAACGCATTACGATACGTTCCGCGTTTCTCAGTAGTGTTATTAGGGGCACTACACTAAGTACACTCATCGTTGACCTTGTAGGAAGCCTCAATTGCAACGCCCCAGATTACAAACTGGCGATGGCGGTTGTAAACAGTGTTATTCACACTTATAATTGTCTAAAAACAATGTAATAATCGTTATCTGTGAGTCAGCATGCTCGTCGCCCACCTGTCCTGCCCTGGCGACGCACTAACGTAAACATGTGTGACTTTTTATGCAGTTTGTTCTAAATCGCATTGATAAGACGAGAAGTCTCGTTTTTTTGCTGTCACGATTTTGGCCAAGAACAAATATATTATTTTTGTGTACTTCATTAATTTAAACTACGTAAACAGAGTGTGGGTTTACGTGGCCTCAGGCGAGACTGATATTAAGCATGTTCATTCTGGCATAGTTGGTTTTATCCTTAGTTTCAAGACCAAAATTAAAACAGAAAATATATTTTTTTTACAATATGTTTTGACTGAACTGAATAACAATGTAAAATGCTGTTGCGTAATAACCTTTTCTCTTGATTATAAAATAAAAGTTTTTTAGTGCCTTGATAGCATCAAGAGACATAATCAAGGAAAAAAGACAAAAGGGGGCGCCAAAAATACACAGCAACATTTCTCACAATACGCTAAAACAATCCGCCGCGAATTCTTAGCACGGCGGACTTTGAGATACTTCACATAAAAACCCTAGACTACGCGCGAGACATTCACACGACCAAACAACAATCAGATATTTTTCATCCATCATCATTTAAAATGAACCGTATGTGTGAAAGATTAAGATTGGAAGTTGATGTAGTGAGTGCAATATAATGCCAGTCATCTGACGATGCAGTGGCGCTTCTACTTGGCATAAAGCCCGAGGCGGGCACACCCCACAGTCGTGCCCCTCCCACGCTGTCATCGCTTCACACCTCCCCCATTGCTACTCTGATTCATGTACTAAAATATGAAGCGGCAATAAAACCGGCAATGTACTCTCAAGAGACTCATGAGAGTAGAATGCGATTTAGATTATTTGCAGAGTAATGCGATTACCTGAGTAACGTCCGTCACGTGCCAGAATCGGTATTGTTGTACTTAGCTCTCCTCTAAAGATCTGTCCGAACTGTATGTATGGCAACGCTAAACCAGAGCTGTCTTAATTCCTTTAGAAAATCTTCTAGCCAAAGCGTAGTTTTAGAGATTTAATGCATACAGTTTACGAAAACTGATGGAGTTTTCATAACGATATGTCTAATCGATTCAGAATTTCAGTTGGTGTTTAGCTAAGGTTTTCTGTTTCTCTAACGTGCCTATGTTCTTTCCCTCAGAAGCATCATATTTAGGTTCTTTTAGATCATCTTGGGAATACCCTGAAACAGACAAAGATTTTAAACAATCTCCGACTACAACACAAATTCCTTACGACCAAATTCCCAGAACTTATGACTTTGCAAATATATTTGTCAAAATTTTACGTGACAATTTTAACTTTGATTAACAAACGTCCTTCGTTAAAAGGACGTTCATTATAAAACAAGATTCACACGCTGACTCAGCCATTATATTCACGAAGCAAATACCTTGACGGCTTAATCAAAGTCAAACTAAGCTTCACGAGACTTCGCATCAGCGCGTTGAGGCAGGTCTCACATTTGCTTTTCATGTTTGACACAATACGTCCCGTGAGCTGGAGTTTTTGCATAAAATGAAAATATGTATTTTTAAAAAGATAACCGTAAACATAAAACCTCGGAACGAACGCGGTGTCGTAATATTTTATTTGAGTTTGGCTGTTTACGTATTTGTTCAACTCATTACTCAAAACGTACTGTATTTGAATGGGGTTACTTTAGTAGGAGATCATTACTACAAGTGCTATAAATATTATTGGAACTTGGTTTTAGGAATCGAGCTCAAACACCTACACTTCCACCTGAATTTATAGTCCCTGCGGCATTCCGGTTCCGAAATGTCTACTCTAGTACTAGCTTGTTCAAATCCTGGTCCTAAGTATATACTTGTACACATTTGTACAAAAACAGAAGCAAACAAAGCCTCCCACATAGGTACGTAATATTATAGAGTCGTACAATTGTCGTATGCTTTTAGCAAAGATGTCAACAGCTCTTTAGCAAGCCTGGGGCTGTAAATACGCCGTAGGTATAGCTGCATGCACCATTGTGTAACCCTTTTGAATTATAATCCTGTTCCGATGAATATTTTATATCAGCTGCATACGATTTACAAGTTAAATTTGTTTACCCTTGCCTACATTTGCAGTACACGTCATCTTCCCAACATAGATCTGTTCCGTAATAAGATTAGTACATGAAGCACTTCGTCTTTGGCCTTATGTTTGTCCTAGTTTGAACCTCAAAGCGAATAAGTTGCCACAATTTTTTGAATGTCTTTCTGAATGGATATGACAACTAGATACAATGTCGTTTTTATTTCTTGTAGTGTTATCTTCTCTATTTTTTTATCTTATAATTTTAACTAGCTTTTTAACAGCTTCAATATGTAAAAGGATCAGGACTAACTTCGAAAGTTCGTTTATATTAGTTAACTTTCTTAGTATCTATCTAAAAATTCCTAGATTAAATTTTCCATATAAAAAGATTCTAAGAATGTCTAGCTAGGACTATTTCTGCGTACTAAAGTTCCCATAAATTTCCTGTTAGGCGACCACAGGCGGCTACCATGTTGTGGTCGCCGATCGCAACCCGGATGCGCGGCTCTAACGACATAAAAGCCGAACCTCTGAAAGCCCATCGCTGTAATGCAGTGTAATGGCCAATTAATTGTGTCAATGTAATACGACCGCTCCGCTCCTTGGTTATCATTGTTTCCGGAATGGCTTGGATTTTTGGTTATTTATGCTAATGGAACGAGAGTTTCTTTTTAAGTGTCTGGTGGTGTCTATTTTTTGGTAAAACGATTGTATGAAGGATGTTTTTGTTCAACCTTTCATGTACTAAATGGGTTTGTTGAAAAATTAAACGTTTTCTGATCTTTTCTCATTCGAACCTTTCTAAGTAGGTACGTCGTTTCAGTAAGGGACGCTTTGCACTAAAAATAAAATGCAATGTTCTTGGGTATATGTGCATTCTGATGTAATGACGTTGGTGGTTTATCAGTGCAGTGATTCAGCTAACGGAAATAGATCATTAAGAGATCTACGCTTAAAACTGTGCGACGGACGGTACTTAGGTATACGCAAGACGCATATTAACATAACTTATGATTCTACTAGGCTCTACGTTAGTACCCATTAACATATAAGTAGGTAGGTATCCGTCTGTCAGTCACTTGGCCAGATTTACGTCTCGACGTCTTTTATTTATACCTACTCCGTCATTGTTAAACTTATGTCTATCCTCCACAATACTTGTCCAAACAACTCTATCCGTCAACTAAGTGGCGACGACACGCGCAAGATAAAAGCGAATGTATTTTATTATGCGCGGGCGCATCACCGCGGTGACTCACGCGCACGCTAATTACAATGTACAGAGCACGTGTTCGCCTTGAAACGGCCCGTTTATTGATAACTCTTAGTTAATGAATGTTCCTCTGTTTCAACAACCTGATCCTTGTCGAGTTGATAAAGTTCTTTGGAAAAGTTAGTTACGATTAGCTGGTTGTGTTCATGCGCAGAGGAAACATGATCTTTTTTGTGAAGAGAATAATGTTGTTTGTCCTTTGTATTACATTACACTTTCAATTCTTTGGCTAACATCAAAGCTTTTAGCATTGTTGTGGCATAAGTTTTCTAGCTAAAAATCTTGGCGAAAGTGTACCACGCTAAAGGCAAGAAATAAAATGGCGAAAATGTTCACACTGTATTTCGATCATTTCACCTACTTTAATGACAGAATAGATTTATTTTACCGGCCATTAAATATCAGTCATCTGATCACTACATAATCTATATTTTTATCAAAACACTTTTTTTTTTTCGAAATTTTATTTCGAAGAATGTCAATGCCCACACCGCTATTCCAATTATTTTGGCACCAACGCGGTGTCATTCATTTTAAATCTATTTTTGTTTGGAATTCACAATGTGTACATCAAATGAGAAATGCATGTGGTCTTGTAAAATTTAATTTTCCTGTATTTTTTTATGTAGGTAGTCAACGCTGCAATTTAACGAGAGACTTGGTGCTAATTTGCAAAAAAAAAATATTCAACAGAGGAAACGTTAATGACTCGCTTTTTCAAATTATTTTTTCTTTCATGCCAAAAATATCTGATTATTCAAAATAAGAACACGTTTATTTTCTGTCCAGTTCTAAAAAAAATGGACGACTTTTATTCAAAGTGTTCTGAAATTCATGTGTTTGATTTTCTCTTTTTTTTTTACTTTATTTTTTAATTGAAGGAAGTCATTGAGCAGGCAATAAAGAAAAAAAACCATTTCTCTTCAAGCCATTAACTTTCTTTGCTGTGGCGAAGCGTCTTGCATGCCTCAGGAAGTGAGCAATTAATGTACCAACAAGGATACTTACACGCTCGACTGACCGATAATTAATATACTTAACTGAGTAGTGAGTACTGACGGTCACGAGGGGCGCAAGAAAATACAGCCAGAAACTTGTCAAGTCTTACTGCCAAGACAAACTAAACCGTGTCTCATGTAACTTTGAGATGACTTTTCCGTGAAATGATGACGAGAATAATAATAATGAGAACTTAATTTTGTGATGTAGGTTTATCGGGTTGACATCCAATAGTTTAGTTAAACTAGCGAATCCTTAATCCATTCCATAAGGACCAAAAATTATGGCTGAAGGACCGGAAAATGACTTGCTAGAATACTAAGTAAAAATGCTCTTTTAGGGAAAAGCTAATCAATAAAGCAATTATTTTTATCGGCCACTATCCAATACAGAATTCCATTAAGATTAGACTGTTCATTGCTACGCAGTTTTACTCAGAAGAACCTTGTTTACGTACTATTCTTATAATAATATGTCAGTTTCTTCATCTCGTCTCGGCTACACTCATGTTTACTTTGCTTCGTAATATTTCACTTTAAGACAGTTTCGCTAGAAAGGATTGAAGTTTGTACATATTAGATTTCCTTATGGAACTATGGAACACTTGAAGTATCTGATTTTGTTTTGACAGATTACTTTGGAAATTGGTCATCCAAATTTCCAAAGGTACAAAAGTTTTTGGGTGTCCGTCTTCATCAATGCCCCGATTTGTCTGGTATTATTGAAATTGACGGACTAAATTTTTTTTCGGAGAGCTTATGGTGATTTAACTTTTGATATGAAACGAGAAACTTGTCAAAAAAAAAAAGAAATAACAAGGTTGTATAGATCATAATTCATACATCCACTCCACAGATTGTACGTTCATACTTTTGATCCGCCATAAAATCGTACATTTCGATTTTATAACATTCGGACACGCGACATCGGTTACGATGCCGATCGGTGTTGCGTTTATTCTAGTTCTTGTTTCGTAAAATTTATCTCGTGAAGAAATGTTTTGCACAATACAGTGTGTAATGTAGGTACTATGTTATAATATTGTTTGCAAGATACAAGCACATGCAACTGTTGTAACAGTCCGCGTCATCAATTCACACAATTATCACTCCTTAGTGCAGTATTATCGTTGTGTACTATGCCAATGCCCATTCAGAGAATAATGCACTGTAAATCAGTAAATTCTGCGCATTGAAGGCGATTACGAAACGGCATTGACACATTTAGCACCGAAACATAAAAGACCAGCCCTTAATGGATTATTTGAACATTTCTAAAGACATTGCGTTGTCATTTGTCTTGCGAAAATTAGGTAAAAGTTTAGGGGTATATGACATGCTTTTGCATTTTGGTAATTGAATTGGCTCTTCTACGAATATGACCTTCGTCGTCATCTATCCCAACAGGCAGCGTTATAATGACGTCAAGCTGGTCCATTGTCCTATTTACTCTTAGTAAAACCTCCACAATTTGTTTAGTTGGTCGGGTTGTAAGTAATTAGAGAGGGTGGGATATTAATTAAGTTTTCCACTTTGCGTTACGCACGACTAATTTCTTTTAATTTTCGCGTTCATCGGTATTAAAAAGTCGCCATTGTTTTAAAAGCTTTTAACCAATTTTGTGGTTTACAAATTGGCGTAGGATTAAAATGTATCTAAGTCATCTGCACGCTTTGAGAAACCTAACCTAATAATTCGTGAATGATCCGATTTTACGCATTTAAAAATTTACCGGCATGATTTCTGCTTGGACCATGAATGAATTGATGATACATCGACATCTATTTCACAGCTCTAAGAAATAGATCAATAGTGACTTAAAATTCTTAAATAGTCGTAGGAGGCAAATTACGAGTGACATAGGCGGATTGCAGAATTCAGATTACAAGCATAGAGTTTCTCAACATTGGAGAGCTCTTTATCAATTAGCTGACTTTCATAGAGTGTTTATAGTAATGAAACCTCATTAGAAATCCCAAGAACCATTACTTGATTTAAAGGAACTTTATTCAAGCAATGATGACCCCAGCCTGGCCGGATAAACGCTACTTCGCTGAAGGCAACAAAAACGTGCCTCAATGACCAGAAGTTGTTTTTTACCAACAAAACAAGGAAGCAACGGATTGATCCGACCATCCAACGCCAACTTGTCACACTCAAGTAGTCGTCCTACATTTCAACACCGTTATCATTCACTTTCCCTAACAAGGCTCGGATCAAACAATGTGTGGAGCTGTGGACTCCACTATAAACTTGATAACTTCATTGTGTTGAACTCGTGTTCTTATGAATTGTCGCCTATTGTTGCCACAGCGACAGGGAACACTTTTTGCATGCATTTTATGTTCTGTTATTGCGCAATTGTGTTTCCTTGAATGTGGTTGTTCTTTTTTTTATTAGGTGATTGATCTTTGGTTGTAAAGAACTTTAAATCAAGTTTTTGTTTCGTTTGACGATGCTCAAGAAATTGTATAATTTTTATTGCTAATGAAAGTATTGGAAAGTCCTCGTCATTGCGGCTTTTACTTTAATTTTTAAACATAACTTTCGCGCATCAAAATGTATCTTAAATCCAGTCACATACCATTACGTACACTTATGGCCAATGTTAAATATAAACCATTCACTATAATAATGACAACAATGTCCGGAAATAGGCCGATGTACAGTGAGTGCGAATTAAAAATAAACGGCCGTTGCAAACCTTGACGTAACCTGCGATGAACTGCATAACATGAATCGTAATACGATCCGATGTCGAATACATTTGTCACGCACACATATACGGACAATTATCTTGTTAACAGCTCGCGTACCTAAGTTTTAATGCGTTACGTCATTCATTGTAATTAAACGCAGGTGTCGTTGTGGACTAAGAATGATTTGACTCGAACAAAAAGTCATTCTATGTTAGATCTACGTCTTTTTACCCGACTGCGCGACGCAAAGGAGGGTAATGTGTTTATCAGTCTATGTAAGTATGTATGTATGTTTGTATGTATGTATGTATGTTTGTTTCTATGTGGCGTTCTAGAGACCAAATGCGTAGGCCGATTTTGATAATTCTTACGTCAATCGATTCGTCTTAACCTTGCGAGTGTCACTAAAGACATGACAGTAATCAAAATTCACCACAGCGACAACCAGACGCCATAAAATGAAAAAAAAAAAAAGTTGATGAACTATGTCAAGTGGGGTGTCGTTGAATAGGTATTTTAAAATCATCTTTAGGTTTCTTTTATCATTTTTCATTTTAAATAATAGTTTAGGATATAGGTATAACGATTTAAAGTTGTTTAACAAAACAATCATTCTCGCTAATTTTCTTACTTATTGATTTAAGTTTTTATTTCAAGTATAACGATATACAAACAATAACTAAAAAGTATAAAATAAAAAAAAAAATTAAAGAAAAACAAAAAACCCGACTGCGTAAAAACTAATTTTAAAAAGAAAGAAACAAGCCCAGTTGTTTCGAACGACTCACAGTCGGGGCCCCTTGGGAAGATTTGATTGGTAAAATTTGTATGGGCCCCGACTGTGAGTCGTTCGATACTACTGGGCTTGTTTCTTTCTTTTTAAAATTAGTTTTTACGCAGTCGGGTTTTTTGTTTTTCTTTAAATTATTTTTTTTTTACGGCGATGTTTCAGTAAAATACTTTCCTGGGATATACAAAGCAGTTTACTTGGTTTGGTGAACGTTGTTGAACCTGGCTTTGTCGTGAAGAAAATAGGCACGAAGCAAAACAGCAACTGATGAATACTACAATAGAAACGTTTTGCACTATAATTTGGTAATATATGTATGAAAGACTCCATTCTGCCACTTCTCATAAGCGTAAAAGATCGTGAGCGCAGTTATGAACTAGGTATGTATTTCAAAATAAATCTTAGCGTCATGTCAGTGAACCGGCCACTAACATAATTATCTATTAATTTACCAATGCATAGACACACCATAAAAAATAAATTCCACCTAATGAAATTACAAGTAACTCTCAACATTCGTGCCAGTTCACACGACTCATTGCGTGTGACACCTCGAGAGATGCAACACGATTGCCATAATGAAAACGTTGCCTTCCAAGTATCGGGATGTACAGTGCAATGGACAAGTAATTTTGTCCCTGAATGTACCTTTACACTGGGTAGGTATTATAGGCACACAGTCCTATACAAAGACCATGTTTATTCAATTACGTAGGTACTCAGTGTTAAAGAGAATTGGTATAATTTAGTACCTTTCCCAGTTTTTTTCAAGACTTTTACCAAAATCTGGAGACTTCCAACAATGTTTCTGAATACTGGTAATATATTTACAGCCAATCCGTTTAATAATTTACGACATACTTAACTTAACCTGCACATTATAACTATCCCAGAAATGTGTAAATCAGTAATTGGGTTGACGATCTAGGTCATAAAATGCAGGCACCAGTGCACAAGCGGCTTTGAATCAATCCTATCAAACCGTGAGGGAGACCCGTGTTGTACAATGAACGTCTTCCGGCTTCAATGATTTATAATGATAAATATTTTTGCTATGATGACTTTGTCCTAGTTTTAGAAGCTGCTCGAAAACGCAAATAGGACTAGTTCTTTTAGATCTAGCCCGTTTTTTTAAGGCTGATAAAGTTTCTGGTCAGATATTATGTTAGCTATACAAAAAAATACCGGCCGAATTGAGAACCTCCTCCTTTGTTTGAAGTCGGTTAAAAATAAAACAACCAAGTAAAGTTGGGGTTTCACAACATCTTGCAAAGTATTTCGTACACGATCCTCGAAGCGAAACGGTCGTTTTGTCCACCTGGCACCTGCTGTAAATTCGTTTGTCACGACATACACCGGAAAAGATAAAATCTGTCGCAGTTCACAGCCACCTGCAGTTGCATCCCGAAATGCATATTTAATACTTTCGTTGTGTACATAAATGATGTATGAACGTGGACAGGGCATGTACGTGGTTTTGTGGTTTCTGCCAACCCCCATGGGAGAAAGGCGTGAGTCTATGTATGTATGTTGTGTACATATTGTGTATTCCACGAATAATCTCTATGAACAGTAACTGAATCCGTTAAACATCCCAATTTATTTATATGTGGTCTTATTCAGGCCAGTTATTGTAAAAAAGCCTTCGGATTGGCTGCTCTGGCTGAATACCTCTTTGTGACCACGATCCCACAGTCAATGGGCACGGCTGTACATGAATAGAGCGCCAATCAAGGCCATACAATTATTGTTAGAGGTATTTTTTTGCGTTTTGCACATAAATAAAATTTATATTCTTTCTAGGCGTATAATTTGGTCGGATAATGCTGACCTAGTAATCAGCAGATATAGCTTTTTACGCTTAAAAAATTGAACCGTAACCTAGTTTTCCCAAGGAGGCGTGGTCAGATAGAATGGATTTGCATGGCTATAAAACCATAACAGTCTGTAAAATATTAGGTGAAAAACGCTTCCTAATGACGGCACAACTAATCTTTTAACAAGTCTTAGAGTATACGAGAAAAGTCCATCACAAATGCACCTACATTCCTAGAACACGTAGTTCCTAAGGCTTACATGCATTATACTTCTAATGACCTAGTTATCTGAAGTAGTACTACTTATTATACGCTAGTAGTTATCCTTTGTGAAAGCGAACGAGCGCTGTTTTCCTGCAACTCTCTTATTCACAGACAGTAATTGACCAATTATGTTTGTATGTAAAAGCGAGGATTAGGAGCTACTGCTGCTCGACTTTTAGCTAAACATTTTAAACACCACGTATGTCGATGCACACCTATTATCTCTTATGCACTAGTTAGGGGATTCTATATTTTATTAGACCTATGTTACAGTTAATATTTGCACACCGGACAACTGGTAGAGAGATATTAATAGAATGTTAATATTGTCATTTTTGACAACTAATCCTATTTGTACTTAAAATATTATTGCCAATAAATATTTCTGGTTCTTAAGCACTGAATGAATTGGCATACGAAATCTACATTGAAGCTATGATTCTCCATTAAATTACTTTTGATAAGTCTAAAATTCTATCATTTAGTCATACAACAGTCGACCCTGACTAATAGAAACGCCGATCGTACACAAGTTCTAGTCATTCGCTTGGATGAGCTAATCCGAGGGGCGACGGCTGCAGCCAGATCGCATTAGCCAATTATACGTGACAGAAGTATGCCGCTGTACAGTCATAGCTGCATGACGTCTGATACACTATCTGTTATAGAACTCGTGGATTTACACCTTAATTCTCAAACGACAACATGACTTTTAAAAACTTCTGTCGCTACAATACATGACAGCTCGAGAATTAATGACAACATATAATGGTCTTTTCTGCAGTATGTTGTCGAAAGAGCTAAAAGTCTCACTAAAATCTAGTTCGGTGTCATCCCTCTGCTCCGCAATATCACGTAACCTCACTTAGTGCTTAGGTCCTTGTATGAACAATACAAAATATAACTCTGTATGAACAAGATCAAATGTCTGATGCATTGTTTTCTCTGTCGCCAGCCGAACGAAGGAGCGGACAATCAGGTACTTAGTAGATGACGTAGATGTGTGTGTCCCATTATTACGTTTAGTTTTCGCTTTTAATTGTTTGTTTATAGTTTTGTGGTGAAGGTTATAATTTGAGGAATTCCCTGAACCGTTTGGGGATTCAGAAAGTTTAATTTGAGATTTGTTAGATTTTTATTTGGACGGATCTTTAAGTTCTGTCTTATCATCTTATGTGTCATCAGTTCCTGTTGTCTTTGCATGAAATGTTATTGTGATTAAATTCCCTTTATGTTTGTCATTAACAAATCACTAACTCCAAAATTAGTATTCACACGATCACCATCCGTCTATTACATGTTCACCCACACATTCATCTTCTTTTCTTAACATTCAAATATTAATTCTGTCCAACGTTCCACAGTTGTTTACTGCGAGCGCGACCCACCTTCACGATGGTCGTCGGGCCCATCCGCCCGACTCGGGCTTCGCGGAACCCGTCAACAATAACATCAGTGAAGACAATAACAATGGGCCGATATCTCTGCGAGAGATGCAGAATATTGCCAACAACAATGCGGCCGCGTACATCGTGAGTGAGAACGAGGAGAGGAATAGAGTCAGCAGGGAGTCGGTTGTGGAGTTCGAGCCGCTGCCGACTGGGATACGTGTTGCTGATCCGTTGGAACATTGCGCCGATTGGTTCGGTGAGTATTCATAGTTATTAGTTAGTTAGTTTAGTTGGTCCCTGTTGGGACCATGATCGCAATCTCGACAGTAAACTTAACGACCCATTACCCTTCGAAATCTAATCATAATACGCTCCGTACACTAAGCTTCTCTTATTTATCAATGATTATGAATTATACTACAGTGGTACCCACCCAAGCCTTCATTTCGTATAATGTCGCGCATCTTTATTCACCCAGTTCTCGTCGTCACTTCCTTCCTGTGACTGTTTTCCGGTTGTTACGTATTTAGCTATCTATATGACATAATGTTTATATCAGTTGCAGTACGAATAGGTTTTGCCAGGCAATCAAATTCATGTTAGCATCTTTTTTCTGCATTATTATAACAGTCGCGAGTCTGATATGTCCTCCCTTCAAAAGTATTTATTCTCGAAACTACATGGCACAATTTTACTACCTTTGCAACGTTTCGTTTCTCCAAAATATTTAAAGCGGTAGAACGGATAGCTTTAGGCGACCCAAACCGTAAGATAAATCATTGTAACTAAATGGAACGCCACAAAAGTCGTGGGTAAGACCTCGTAAAAGATAAGGACTACGCGGTTTATCCAACCTTTGCTTGAATTTAATCTTTAAAAGAAATACGTTGCGATAAAACGACATTTAATTCACTTAAAGTGTCCACAAAGCGACAAAAATTGTCATCCATCCTCGTCTCGAGGGAAATGAATTGGCAACTTAAAAAGCCTTAAATATTGAGGGCCAAGTCCCGTAATCCGTAAATCAGTGCATAAGCCTGCTTAAAATATTCACCCCGTTACATCAGAAAATCCACCTTAATATGTTATGGATTAGATCAGTTTTTGATTGTAACATTATGCAGACCTGAGACCATTCAGAGTTTATAGCGGGTACCATTGTTATCGTTCGACCATTACAAAGTTCCCATGACCGATGACTATCACTGCTTAACTCTATAGTATAGAAACATACGAACAATAGACTTTGGGTGCAGGCACGCTGCGTTTGGTATTTTATGACCTTGTCTCCAAAGATTAATATGAATGTCAATGAATAACTTAACTGAGACCAAAATCATCAAGGCCCTTTTTCATGCTGAGAAGGGGCGAAAATTGAATAACAACAAATGTAGTACAAGCTTTTGTCTGCAACTTGTCCGTGTGATGGTCGGATATCGCGTGTAGGCGAAGTCACAAATTAAAAAGTAGCCTATGTTCGTTCTTGAGATTCAAGCAATAAGCATATTCTGCACTAATTTTCATCAGATACAGTCCAGTAATTTAGCCGTGTAAGCGTAACAAATAAATAAACACACTCATTTTTTTTGGATATATACTTGGCGGCCTAAGGGGTTTTCAAACATAACGATAGAACAATAATATGATTCAGAGCATGTCCTTATTATTTTTGTAGTCCATAGTAGTACGTGTGTTGCATCGCGCCCGCACCCACTTCAAAACAAGTATGTTTTCATACAAACTTGCTCATAGAAAGAGACAAGCAGCAAATTGATTTTAAATGTACCTAATTTACCATATATGGTTACAGGAGATGAAGATTTCCCGCGTAATCGATTGCAGTACCTTCGAGAAATCGGTAGAGGATGGTTTGGAAGAGTAAGTAATACAATTTTGATGCATACTGTATTTATTGTCCTAAAAAATAAGGTCTTAGGGTCTGGCGGTGCTATTTCGACTGTGAGGTTAATGTAACTATGGGAATAGTAAATTAACATTTGCAATAATATTACCGGCCTTTTACTGCCCTACTGCAGAGCAAAGGGCTCTTCTTAAGCAAAGAAGGCACGAGCATTGATCACCACGCTTTCTCAAGGCGGATTGGCGATTACAGACTTAATTAATTATGTTAATTACTAGCTTTTGACTTAAAATATAACTGGCGAAATGTGGGTGTACTATTGGGTACACCTCTACCTAACCCTTCGGGGATTACAGGCGTGATGGTTTGTATGTTATGTGTTCGTCCGCGAAAATGTTGATTACCGCGGTCGCAGACGAAGTCGCGGAATAAAAATTAGCCTATGTCCTTGCTTGGGGTTTAAACTTACCCCGTGCCGAATTTCATCAGAATCGGTTCAGTGGTTTAGTTGTGAAAGCGTAACAGGCAGACAAACAAACAGATCGAGTTACTTTCACATTTACGATATTAGTTTGGATCATTAAAGGATAAAATCATCAAGGTAAATGCATAGGTTTGTATTTTCCATGCATAAAATATGATTTATGACATTTTATAGGAAATGCAAAAAACTAAGAAGTGCACGTTCAATTAAATTTTAAATTGATGCCATACTTTGATCATTATTATGGCCAACGTGATGATTATTTATAATCACGTTTCTCGATGTTATTGATGATTGTACTGACCAGTATAATTAGGCTCTTCACACGTAATTGCTTTAAAGATTCACAGATATAAACAATATTGAGTCTTGACAATACTATATGGAATGGAAAGGATGGCCCTCCATCCCATATAGTTACGAAAACTTTTACATGTGAAAAAAAGGAAATACAAGCGTTCCATACAAAAGTGTAATACCTACACGGTCAAAATGTATGGAACAGCTGACTTAAAAAAACCTGTCAAGTGTGTCGTAGAAGATAAAACAGTATTGCCATTATAGTATCGAGCCAAAAAGGCAAAAAAAAAATCAGGTACCTCTTGTATGGGGACTCCCTTTCATATTTTTTAACTTTATTTTTTATTTTATTATTAGTTGGTATAAACTTATAGAGGCAATACAAATACACATTCTGTGAAAATTTCAATTCTCTAGTTGTAACGGTTCATGAGATACAGCCCGCTGACAGACGGACGGACAAACAGCGGAAGCTATAGGAATATTATCCACGATAGATATTAATTCTGGGATAGAAACATGTACTGAATTAATTGTAAAACATTTAAATGTAGTTATTCTTCATGGTAATTTGCGCAAAACTTGTCCGGGATCCCTTCCAGGGGATCAAAAAAAAAAGGGTTCAACAAAAGGCAAATAGTTTTTTTTTTGCAAATAAGAAGACTCTGTATAAGTTAGTACCTTCTCCATTTCCGAAACAAAAGACACGCTGTTTGGTGACCACGAAGAATCCAAAAAAAAACACTTATTTGACATCCATGTTTTTCTTATACAGGTGGTCGAAGGCGAAGTGGAAGACAATGGTTCCACGAGCACTGTGGCAGTCAAGATCCTGAACCAGAACGCGAGCCTGGAGGACAAGGCGCGGTTTCTGAACGAAGGCAGGATGTACCGCGACGTGCGTCATGAGAACGTTCTGGCGTTCGTCACCAAATGCCTGCAGGAGGATCCTTGGATATTGATATTTGAACTTTGCTCTATGGTAAGTATTATATACTGGCTGAAAGTAAATAGACAGATCACAGAAGCCTGTTGTAGAAAAGCTCTTCTCATTTTGAACACTGGCTAGCGATGACGTGTTTGTAAATTATTTTAACGATTCTTAAATGAACTTTTATTTAGGATTCCGCAAGCTTTAAATATTGGACCTAAACTGATCACGTGACAAAAGAGTTAAAGCCTTGTTTCAAAGAGTCAAAATATTTAGGGTAAAAACGGGCAAAATCCTCCATCTGACTCGATTACAACGTTGCTTCCTGACTGAGTCACTGGTTGTTACTTGAGGATATCCGCTACTCTCATGAAACCCTATTTCCAAGCTTGGTCAACCTTTTTAAAAAATCCTTCTTATCAACTTGCAGGATCTTCAACAGTATTTGGTAGAAAACCGTCCTAAGATGGCCATCTTGAACGAGGGGGGAGTGCCTCTGCGGCTCATGTGTGACGTCAGCTCTGCGCTCGCGCATCTGCACTCACGAGGCTATCTGTATGGGTATGTATCAACTAACCCGTAAGCTTTAGGCTTTTTAAGGAAATCGTGAAAAAGATGGAGCTAAACAAGACGTATTGCGCCATCCCTTTCTCGCATTAGAACCCAAGCTGAAACAACAACAATGTTGCACTTGATTAAACGCCCAGAGGTTCATAAATTAGCTGCTTAGTGTAAGTGCAGTTGAATCTTGCAGTACTGCAAAATAATCCAATTATTCTTACCCTAAACTTGTTTAGCATAGCAAAACGTTAATCTACGATTTTTATTTCCAGTAACGTATGGTGTGGTTCGGTATTAGTGCGCGGTACATCAGACAGCGCCCGCGCCGTGCTGGGGAGATATGTGTCCGCTGAGCCGCCCTACGACTTGTCTGCGCCAGAAACACGCACGCACCCGCCTGTATATACGGTAAGATTCATACTGCATCTTAATTAACCGTATCCAGTTTCAAATTCAAATTCAGAATTATATTTTTTTTTATTCATTTTATGAAAACAAGGTAAGTACAATAAGATGTTGTAAAAAAAATTGGTCCACACTTTGTAAGTTATAATATTATTATCAAAATAAAAAGTAATGATTAAAGTCGAAATAATTTCATTCCGTGTTATAAAAACTAAGAGTTCCGATTATGAAAAAGTTTGTCAAAGTGTACTAAATCACTTGTAATGCAAACACAGATTCGTGTTTGCAACACAAAGTGATTATGTGTGAAATTTTGTTATTTAATATTGAGTTAGTACCTACTCTGAGTTAAGTTGCCCGTTATAAATATAACTTGCTCGAGCTCAGTAGTTCAAACTGATTTTATTATACTTACATTTTTTCAATGCTACCTAAACCTGATGACATTCATTATACGTCCCCTATACTTTCTATTTCTACTGTGCCATGTGAATTTGAGTGTAAAAAGTAAATGTTGTATCCCAGGCCCGCAGCGAGTCGTGGTCGCTGGGCACGCTGGTGTGGGAGGTGTGCGCGTGGGGCGGAGCGCCCGGCGCCATGCCGCCGCCGCTGCCCGACCTGCCGTGTCCCTACCGGAACCATCTGTGAGTCGCACTGTTATACTGCCTTCTACCCACTACTCTGTTACTAAGGTACCGCGGATATAGCCGGGATAATATCGACGTGCATTGTCAACTGAAAATGTGTCACTCATACATAATATGTTATAATGTCATAATGTCCTGCTGCGCCATATTTCTTTCTTGGACTCATATTCAATCTGTGTTCTTATAAACGCGAGTGTATTGTTTCAGCTACCAAGTGATGCAGCTATGTTGGAGCACCAACCCCGAGGCGCGGCCCACGTCGGCTCAAGTGTACGCACTCATCAACCACCTGTACAGCTCGCACCGCGACGCCAGCCAGCCGACGCACGACGACGGCTACGGCAGCGCCGACTTCGAGGAGCGCTGGCAGCGCCTCAAGCCCAACACCATCCCCAAACTAGACGAGCACCGCGCCATCGTCCATGCGCCATCCACCTCCATGGCCTCACACTTCACCGCCTCCGAGCAGGAACTCAACCAACACATACAAGACTCACTCAGCGTCGATATGGACACAGCCGTCTCACGATCCAGCAGTATCATGTCCGACAAAGACATGTCAATACAAATTAAATCGGAAAGCTTAACCAACCTCCACGGCTCCCTAGAAGACGTCCGGAACATCTACCTCACACACAACGAGACGGCCGCGCTTGAATGCCATCAAGGAAATATCAGTTTCGAAGACGCCAGGGAGAAGGAACAAGACCGCTCCGACGCCTCTATGGACCCCTGGCTCAAGGACATCATAGCTGGCAGTACTGATGACGTCAGCTACTACAAAGATGTTAGCGACGTCATAAAGAATCTCGATAATATACTGAACTCAGAGAAAACTTCCAGTTCAGAGTCCAGCCACCAGGCCAGTCCTTCTAGAGACAACCTGAGCCTAGATTGCAAGAAGGATTACCCTATGCAATCCAGCATGGTCAAATCCCCTGGTATTACGAACTTCCAGAACATCCTAGATACTGGTTTCAGTTCAAAATCTGAAGACGCTGAGACTGGCGAGGATGATGACCTCGACCGGGATACCATAGGCACTCTGAGCCACTCGTTCGAACGACACAGCGAGGTCGACACCACCAGTCAACATACACTCGAAAATCTCACACCTGATACACCAATCAAGGATGTAGATGTCGTTACAAGAATGGAAATACAAGTCCAAGTAGAAAGAGATCATACACACGATATTATAGTTGATAATGAAACAGTTAAATCTGTGAATCAACATACTGAATTGCCAAATGATAACAAAATAGTGAGTAGTGATAGTGAAATACCCAAGCTGAAGGAATTATGTGTAGCGTCAATACCTAGTGCTAGTGATAACGAACAATTGAACGTTAGAAAAGACTGTCAAACATCATGTGATAGTAACTTAAAAGAAATATGTACTGATATTAAGAATGAAACTAAGTCAATAGATGATGTAGGGAAGGTGAATGAAGGTACACCTCGTGAAGTAGAGAATAAGGATTCTTTAGATAAGAACGAACTGGAACAAATGGTAGATGATATATTCTTGCCTATAATGGTGCATGGAATGTCAACTAGTAAAATAGAACAATCACACGAAGAATTGTCTGAAGGGAAGGAAGGAGAGAAAACAGCAGATGTCATATCTGATACAAATGTCGATAGTGATTTTGAAGAAGTCCTAGTTAGTGATCTCATAAAAGTAACTGAAAGTTCGAAATCCCTTGAAGACTCGAAAGAGGACAGTTTAGGAGAATTAAGTGATTTAGAGCCCTCAGAGCTCCTTTCCCCAGAACAGACACCCGAGCCAGTACAAAGTATGAATATTATTGAAAGTTCTATCTTGAATGAAACAAAAGAGACTGAAATACCAACAATCATAATAGAGGAAGTGAAATCTCCATCGCCAGAATTGCCACCTGAAATAGTACAAAATATTTTTAAGGAAGAAAATGATAATGAAACTGCCACAGTCAAAGATGAAATTGAAAATGCAATGAGAGAAGACGGAAACGAATCTATCATCAGTAGATTAGAAGACCATCAAACTACCACTGTCACGGAAAAAAGTTATACTCCTGTAGAACAAGTGATAAATGAAGCTGGTGATTCTGTATACAATCAAAGTATTTGTGAAGGTGTTCCAACTGAAACTCTTCAAGATACAAAAAGTAATTCCAATCTTGTCACAAAACCTGAAACAAACATTTCTAAAGAAGTTTCAGATTTTATTATGGAAGAAAGGAAGATTGCAACGTTACATGAAGTTAATAGCGTATCTAATGTGCAAGTAAATCTGCCAAAAGACGATATAATGAATAAAAATTTCGATGTTATTAGTGAAAAGGATCTAGAATCTTCTTTAGGTGAATCACATAATACGGAGATTACAAAGTTACATGATATAAAGAATGAATCGAATGTGCAAGTATATCTTCCAAAAGATGATATAATGGATAAGGAGTTCGGTGTTCTTACTGAAAAGGATCTAGAATCTTCTTTAGGTGAGTCACATAAAACAGTCAATGTCTTGCCACAAGTTGAAAATAATGTTTCAGTAGAAAAACCAACAGTGGAAAATATAATTGTTCTAGCGAATGAATTCAAGAACACTAATATCACTGAAGATTTAAATACAGTTGATAGTGTGCTCCCTTTAGTTCAATTTGAAACAACTAGTGCTCCTACCATGGCTGAAGAAATACTAAACATTATGAAAAAGATTGCACCATTTGACAGTAATATTCTCGAAGAAATTCAAGTTACACGGTCTGATGTAGAATCTGTCGTCGACACAGAAACGGTTGAACATTTCAACGAAACCTTTACTGTCAATAAAGAAAATGTACACAAAGACGTCCCTTTTGTTACTGATGTAGAAAGAAATAATGCTGAAACAATTGCCATTAACAAAATGGAGATGGGTGAAGCTGACACCACAAAAGAAGAAACAAAAAATGTGTCCGAGGAAGGGTCTTTGTCCAAAATGGAACAAACAGTATGTGAAAATTTTACCGTCCCTAAACCAGAACGAGAAAGTATTGAAAAGTCTATAATATCTATTTTGGCGAATGTAAGCGTAACACCGTCAAAATTTGAAGATGAAATAGATAACGACGTTCTTGTCAGATCAGCAGAAAAAGTCAATGCAACATCTAATATTGAAAGTATTTCTGAAGAGAAAAAACAAGATGCAGATGTAAATATACTTACGTCTGATAATCATGTACTCACAGATGGAAGAGCTGTATCAAATACCAGCACAATATACATGGATCTCATTAACGATACAAATAACGAAATACTAAACGATAACGCCTTAGATAGTAACATAAGAGACGTTATCAAATCTTGTCTAGAAGGTTCCAGCAACGACAACACGTGCTCCATGGTCAGGAACGAATCTACAGAATACCTAGATCCACCCAGTTTTAGTGTAAAAGAAGTTGATAATTTCTTACATATGGAAAGAGTATTCAACTCGCATAATACTGAAGTTGTATCAAGTACGCCTTTAGCCAGCGACAGTTCCGTGGAAGTGAACAGTACTATTGAAAACTCTGTCAAAGAAGAAACTCAAATAATGTCTGAAACTAAAGTACCAGATTACGGAATGGGAATGTCTTTCACCAAATTGGAGCAGAAATATGTTCCTGATAGCTTGAGCCCTTTCGAATCGCCAACCAAAAGTCACCACACTGATACTTATGATGAGAATAGCTCAGTAGTTCTTGGCCCTTTTGAGAACTGCACTCTAGAACTGTTCAAAGGAGTCAAATCAACTGAACTAGTCGATTTGCCGAAAGAAGAGTTGTTAGCATTCTCTTCGAACTTCAGTGAAATGAATCTCGAAACCCCATCTCCTTTGCGGGACGGGAATTTCCTTAACGAAGTACCAGACATAATGCACGATGATCTACAATTTGATGATATACAAAGTGTGAGTGAGAAACAGTCGGATCCTCAGACTGAGACCGACAGCGGAAACTCAGGAACAGAGAAACGAATATCTCCATCAACACCTCCGAATTCCCCTGGAGTGTTCCTAGCATCGACGTCACAGCAGAAATACGTCGTGGACATCGACCTAACTCCTGAACCAGCACCTCTCTTAGAACCCGACCTATCTCTCCAGAAAGAGTTAGAACTAAACCAGATAGAGTTACAAATCACTTCGAAGCTAGCAATGGCTGAAAACGAAAATAACATGAATATTGAGTACTCTGGTCCGTTGACAGTGGAAGGTATAGTTTCTGATGAAGAGATGATGCTCAGGGAAAGTGATGCACTGCCCGAGTCTTATTTGGCGGGTAATGGCGGATCTGTAGAGGATCTGAGAGAAGATTTGACGTTAGATGAGGAGTGCGTCAAAGCGTTGAGGAATGAACTGGAACTGAAGTTGCCTTTGGCTCAGGTGAGTTATCAACTATTATTATTTATATTTTAAATTTTTGACGTGATTTTTGATATGCTTGCGGTGATTCATAATATATTATTTAACTGCTCTGTCTAATGATAAAAATATTGGCTCTATATACTTAGGCCCAAAAATTTCCGCAAGACGACTTGCGCAAGAGACGAAAAGACGCACAGAAATCGTCTAGAAAAAAAAAACAAAGTATGAATAATACTTATCTGGGATTAAAACTTATCAATCAGTAAACGTCAGCGTATCGACCGGTAGCAATCAATCGCGAGAAATGGTTAATTCGCTTATCCTTGTGCAGTGATAAACCCCACTTGTTATTTCTTATTTGTGAACAATAACACTGTGACTACTTCCTATCTGATAAAAAGGAGGAATTTTATTAAATAAATAAATTATATTTGAAAACATGTGAATCATTGGCAAACTTATGAAAAAATGTGTTTGGATTTTTCTATGGAAAATATGAAACAGGTAACCCTATGTCATGTTTTGGAATACTAAACATTTTTCATTTACTACGTAATTTCCTTTTGTACTGTATAGTACCTACTGATAATAACAAAAAAGAAATAACAAACAAAACGGAGCAGGCGCACTTGCTTTTATGGGACAGCGCAACATAATACCACCCATTTTATTGAAAGTTTTTACATAAATATTATTCATTCAACATTTAACCTATACAATTAGATTAATTGTTGTCAGATATTTCAATTAAATTATTTTGTTCTTCTGTTAATCAACCTCGACATTGCTTGCCCATAAAAAAATCACGGCTCTGCTACTATCCAAAGTACTCGTAAAATAATTATGAAAACGATAAACAACAAGAATGATGTAACAAGTAATTCTAAAATAATGTGAAGTTCGCTGCAAGCCTAGCGTAATTAACAAAAAAAAAACTATTTATTTATTTTTCACCTCTCTAGTCTTTGAAACGGTCTTTTTAACATTATTACAGACCAACATTTTACCAATATTTATTTCAATACGCCACACAGGTAGCCGCTATCGAACCTCCGTGCGAACAGGAACAAGAATGGACGGCCGAGCTGCCGCCGCCGCCCGAGCTCATCGTGAGCTACCCGGGAGCGCTCAGTCCTATTGCGGAGGAGACCGGACAACAACTGTCGGCGTACGAGAACGATATGAATTGTAAGTGAACATTATTATCATAATATGTGTGGCTAATCGGTAGGTGTTCGGAATTCATAGTTGGAACTACTTACGCAAAACGGAACTAACCCACACAATAAAAGTTTTGAGATAAAGCCATTTTTCTCTAAAGTAATAAAATTATTTGACAAATAATTTTACTGCACACATTTTTGTCTAGAGTGTGCAATAAAATAATTTAACAAATAACTTGTTTAGAGAAAAGGCCACTTATCTCAAAACTTTCATTGTCTGGTTAGGTTCCGTTTTGCGTAAGTAGGTCCAGTTCATCCTTGTTAATTTTTGATTTATTATATTAGCTTTAACGCGCTTCCACTAGAAAGTCAAAGTCAAATCCGTTCTTAGCTAGTCTCCTACCTACCAAATTTTAGCTTTATAGGTCAAGAATTTGAAAAGGAGCCTCTGCCTTGCAGCGGGTAAATAATAGGCAGGTATTATAAAGGTCAAGTTTACGATTTTTCACTTTTGCAATATAAGATTATATTAACGCCTTACACACATAAGTAATAGTAAAAACTTTATCTCGAACAAAAATCTCGCCATGACTTATTGTCACTGCAATTAAATCTCTAGATATTTGGGAGCCATTGAATTTATACCATCGGTACTGTAAGGGTAATTTGCAGAAATACATCAAGTTGATAACCAAGCCAACATTTATAACTTTAATCTTCTGAAGTGTAAAAACGTGTAAACGTGTAAAATTTCTAATATCTGCAATAACAATCTGCGACCCATAATAAACAATTAACTTTTGTCGCAGGGAACCTATCAACCCGCACAGAGTCATCAGAGAGCTACCCCGAGCCGTGCAACAACAGTACTGATGACGTCACCGAGTTGCCGACGGGTGCACAGAGCGGCACCCACGGGAACTCCACATACACGATACAGTCGCGAGACCCATCCCGTGACCCTTCGCGAGACGCACGAGACGACACGTACACACTGCACAGGGATCTCGACCTTGCTAGCAGTAGAGAGTGAGTATATATTTGTAGAAAATGAGGAAGCTTTAATTACAGGCGGTGAATATTGATGGAGGTTGAATTACGGCGCGTTAATTTTTATTGGTGAATTGTATTGTAACACAGTCAGTTTTAGATATGCACTTGAATGTAGCAGTACTTTCAATAGATTCTGAAATATAGCATTTGTTTTATTTTTGTTAAAAAATATATTTTATCTGTACGTAAATACAGGCTGACTTTTAATTAACTGCTCATCTTTCAAGAACGTACATACAAATACGTTTTCACTACATAGTATAAAACAAAGTCGCTTCTTCTGTCTGTCCCTATATATGCTTAGATCTTTAAAACTACGCAACGGATTTTGATGCGGTTTTTTTTAATAGATAGAGTTTAATAGATCGATTCAAGAGGAAGGTTTATATGTATAATACATGCACCCGTGCGAAGCCGGGGCGGGTCGCTAGTAACTAATAAAATAAATTTCTTAAACAATTATAATGACATTGACTGTCCTACGGAATGTATAATTAAAACAGTCATATCGAAAGCGAACGATCATAATCGTCGTTATCTAATAGGTTATTTAATTCGACTTATATTGAAGACCGACACGCGAGCTATTCGATTACGAAATTATGCGGCGTTAATTAAACGTTTAATACTTGTAAAATTGCAGCAATTAGCAACTAAACGTCATTCGAAACTACAGGCTTCCAACAACAGGTGTGTCATAACTCTAATCTATAAATTATCAATTTACAGAATTACAATGAGCGCAGACAGCTTGAATGCCAGCCCTTTTAAGAAAATTATACCCGACGCCGACGTCGAATCACCGATCGACGACAAAACGTACACGAAAGAAGAAGAGAAAGAGTCCTTAGAACGGATATCGCAAGTGTCGCCCTTTCTCCTGAGCCCCACCACCGACACGTCCGCTCCAGACACCGACAACCTCGACAATGCCACGGGAGTGTCAACCTTATCCAAAACTACCCTCCCCACAGACGCGAAGCTGTCCAAACCGTCCGAAACACAGTGTCTGTCCAAAGCCACCAGCATAGACTCGTGGTGCTCCAATGACACTCTGTACAACGTCGAGGAAAATTTCGATGACCTTGTCATGGACCCGGACGTACCGGAATTCGAACCAGAGGAGAAGGAAGGGAACAGCGAGAGTACGGACACCTTAACACACAACGATGATGACAAGGAGGCCAGCCATTGTTCGACTTACATCATACACGACAGCAAGTCAGATGCCTGCGAAACATTCTCCCCGGACTCGATAACCGCCAATGATAACTATACGTATACGAAAGTGAAGACTGAGAACGCAGGTACGACGCCGTCCGTTTTAACCAAGTCAGATTTAAACGATTCCACGAAAAACACGACTAAAGACTTGGCCTACGGAACCCTCATGTCGGGGATGCCATCATATTCAAATTGTACAACAGAGGTCGCGTCAGGGTTTGATGACTGGAAGTTGGCTCAACCAGAGCTGGTAAGAAAGTCTCCCATGCCCGGAGATGCAGACATGACGCCGCCCAACCCAGCTGAAGACAAGGTAACCGATATCACTAGCCCGCAGCTGGAAACTGAACCTTGTCTCAAGAAAATGGAAAGTGTCGACATTTCCTGCCTACATGACAATCTCATAGACAGCCATAATAGGACTGAAAATGCTGAAAGTCAAATTCTCTTAGCTAACACCGACAGTCCGAACGACAACTACAAAAATATGCTGCCATCTGTAACGAGTACGCCTCTCGTCGACCTCGTCGATGTCGACGACAACGTCGAAGGGATACCCATGAGACTGCCCGAAGGTAACACGGAATCTCCTGAAGACAGCGTCAATGTACCGAACTTCCAGACCTTCCTACAGTCCGCTGAGGTCAGACCGCAAGATTTGTCCTCCAACGCGAGTAACGAATGCACAAACCAAGACACAGAGGTGCTGTTAGAGGGAGATAGCAAGACTTTAAGCAAGAACAGCAACCGAGACAGCCTAGCCGTGTCCGAACGCACGCCGACGTATTCCGACTTCGAAAACTCGGCTGTATCGAAACCTCAAGACTCGAAGGATAAGTCTAGTCAGAGCATGGAGAGCGGAATCAGTTCGGAGGATTTTCAAAGATTTGAGACCTCTGTGAGGAGCCGTCCTCAAGATCTGTCATCGTTAATCGATGCCAGCTCCCTGCTACTCAAGAGTGAGAGGATGTCGAGTGAACTCGCAATGGGTTCTCTGCCCACAGACTTTGATCAGACTAGTCAGTCAGAAAGCCAAGAAATCGCGAACGAGCCGCAATCTCAAACGAGTCCGCCTATCGTTACGAATTTAAATGAATCTCACAGCTTAGTTAATTTTAGAGAACCCAATTTTTTAATAAATTTCGATGCTGACGATGAGACCGAGCAACCGCATTCGATTATTATAACCGAAACTACGATGGATGCGTTCAAAGAGAGTCCTAACAGGACTTACGATTCTTCGGACGTGAAAATCCTAGATGTGAATCATTCCTATGATCCCCACACTAGTAGATTTCAAGCGCACGACGATTTCGAAAAACTACTAGAAAACAAAATAAATGGGGAACTAGATTTGAACGAAGAAGAAAATCTAATCAACTCTGAGCATTTATCGCCGAAAGTCGAAACCGTATCAGAGAAAACTGATACAACAAACAGTATATTTCTAACCGAAATACACAGAGCGACTCCAAACACTTCGAAATCGAACGAAAAGAGTCGTAAAGTGAACGAAGTGAACTGCAATGGTGGTAGCGAGAAATTCGCTACGGTGAACTTTCTTAACGAGACGTTTGAAGAACTGATCGAGAGTAATGTAGATGATGATACTAAAGACTTGAAGACTGAAGATCTACCACCAAGTCAAGAAATAGCTCCCGACAGTTTAAAACCTAAAAGTCCTTTATTAGAAGAAATTGATGTTCTGGAGAGTCCCAAAGAGTCGAAGAGTATAAAGGATGAATTGCAAGAGATTGGTGAGCTAACGAACGGAGTTGCTGTAGAAAATGATAGGATGACGGTGGTCACGGAAGACTTTCTGCAGAATGAGAAGAAATTCTGTACGCTAGATTCGTATTTCCCGATGCTGAGTGATATCAGATTCACTGGTGAGTTATTTTCTTAGCTAATTTATTTTGTAACGTTAATTTGATTTTATAACCAAAATTAGTCATTTTGGGTATGATTTTATTTTTTTACAATTTCCGTCCATTATTTAAAGCCTAGTTTCCAGTTTCAAAGTCTTCCAACCCAATTCCAGTAAAATCACGGTCCGTTTCAGGAACGAATATCCCACACAAAAATCATAATCACTAACAAATTGTCACGCACGCATAAGCTGCTGTGATTGGTTGACTGAAATGTTTATAGCCAATTCAGATCACATGACTTTATTTTTGACTATATAATTTTAAATCCGAGATAAATAAAACATCACCATTCTAGTATAGTCAAAGTCAAATCATTTATTTCAATTAGACCATTAAAAGACACTTAAACGTCATTTACAAAAGAAAATAAAATAGGCACTTTAGTCCTTCCAATCGCAGGCAGTCGCTTCATGTAAAATACTGGTATTCAGCTGCATCCGGTTAGATTGGAAGTCGAACCCTATATAGGTTGGAAAAGGTTAGGCAGATGATGAGTTCTTCCAATCTATATTTCACCTTTCTCCTCCAGGCCCAGCAACAGAAATAATGAGCACATCATTTACTCAAGACTCCCCAACTGAGCCCACTTCACCAGAGAGCGCAGACAAGCGGGACACCGCGGCGGAACTACTAAAAGAATGGGATAGCGACTCAGATTCCCATACCAGCAACTCATCCAGCGGGGAGTTTATATGGAAGGTAAGTTGGGAGGGGGTGTGTGTTTGAGGTGAGCAGTTTGGTTGGGGGAGACTTGGTACAAAGTGTTTGTTGATGTTGGTTGCATAAGTTGGGATTGACTTTGCAGTTACTGTCATTATGTCCTATATTTATTATTTACAACTTAAAACTAGAATTACATGTAAAAGAAACATATAAATATTAAAAATACCCATTGGTTAAAAAAATAATTAATTGTCCTATATATGAATTGTTATTGGTATTTTCTACATATTAAGATAAAACACGTTATTTCAAAATTTCTTATTTGAGTGATCTGTATTAAAATTGCCGACTAGCCATTACAAGCTTCTTTTGGGAAGATTTAATTAATGGTAAACAATCTATTCTGGATTTTCTCCGACAATGGTTAATCAATACCATAGACAATATTAAGACAAACCTGTCATAAAAGATTTATCCAACACTTGTAATGTGCATTCAAAAGAAAAATCGTATGCTAAATTGCACGCCTAGACGTAGAATTGCGGATATCAGCTGGTTACCAAATGGTTACCATCAAAAATCTTCTTACCAGTGACCAAGTCTCGCGCAACCAAGCATCCTGTATTAAAACCTAAGAAGGTGTGAGATTTCGCGGGCTACTGTGACTAAAGCAATGCTAAAAAATGTGAATAATGTAATGGTGTGGATACTCTGTAGTTTCTCTCCCTGCTTGACTTGGTCAATACCAAATCTAGATTTGAGATGACGTCTAACTTGACAGCTCAGTAAAAAGGTTGTTGAAGAAGTTGTGTTGGCTATGGTTTTCATAGACAATGCTTTTGTATCATATTTTTGTCACTAACTTGTATATTGTGCTTTGATTTTTTAATATTTTAGGATGCGTTCCAACCTAGAGCATTTGCTCGTAGCGAGCACTTGTCTACGCATTTGCAACAGTAGGTACACTGAAATCAAACATTAGAAGCAATTTGTACACCCGTTGTTTTGTATGCTCGCGGTTTGGACGTACCTTTATACAGGCCACACAAGAAATCATTATACTTGCTCAAATTTGGACCTGCACATGTATATGTAGAATGAATTAGCGCAAATATCTGAGCCATTTATGGGCACAAGGCGGTCACACCGACTTGTGCAAGTTTTACGCAAGTATATCGTTATATGTGTGACCTGCATTAGACACAAATTCATATAAAATTGTTATAATAAAACCGAGAGCTATCAAGTTAAACCAATAAAGAACTTATATTGCAATTCCAATTATAATAAATTGGTCCCTCGCTTCTCTGAACTATACAGTTTAGCTCCCCGTAATTGTATTTATACAGATGTACATGAAACCATTGTTATGCCCCGATATGGTCGCTTGTGTTGGCTGTGGGAGATGCGATGTCAATATTTTATAGACAATCATTGAATTCGCAATAGTTGCATGACTTTTATCTTCAGAGAAAATATAACTATTTGACATATTTTCTATTACAACAGCTGTCAAACAGCCATATTTAATGCTCTCATAAGAGTTATTATGTGATTAAAATCGGCCCTGAATATACACAAATCATAGTGCAGAAATAATGTTTAAAGATATTCATATTCACTTATTTGCATACCATAATGGTATAAAAGATATCATCTGCCTTTTCTCAACTACGTTGGGGTCGGCTTTCAGTATATACACATATGCATCAAAATTAAAGATTGATAGATAATAAGAATAAAACATAATTTCTTATAATCCTTGATGCAATTATTTTTCCTTACTTATTGTATATCTGTACAGAAATTTTTGTTTTACTTTATATTATTTTCTTGCAAACATGCTGCACAATTTTCTACATTTGGTATAATGACGTCACTCTCTCACAAACCACACAAGTCGTACATGTATATAAATATGGGTGTCGGTGTGGTGTGCATGTGACGTGACTTGTGTGTGTGCTAGGACGGCGACGGCCACGAGACCGCGGTCGTACCATCCACACACTTCGACCACGTAAGTCTTTATCTCCTATGTGTTTATGTATGCCTGGTACTTTTTTTTTGCTTGCTTGCTTTTGAAAGGTTGATTAAATTTGATGTTTTTGAGCGTTAATCAAATTTAATGTTGTTGATATTTTGTATTCTTTTTAGAAATTGATTCATGACTTTTTCCTTAAAAATATTTTTCTGTCATACAATTTAATCAGCATTTCATGTCATTTTTTTTATTTTAGATTCCATTTTGTGTTTGCATCGTTATGTAATGCAATTTGCTTTTCTTTGGACAACATGCTGTAAAGTATAAATTGTTGAAATGTTTTTTTTTTTGTATGTAGTTTAGGTATCCATTACAAAACATTATCAACTCATAAAGTATCGTTTGCCTTGCAAATCGTATCGTTACACAGGAAAGTTCATTTGTAATATTCAGTATTAATCATTGTAATATTTACCTGTAAAATTTCTCATCCATAGTCTTATCAGTCATGTTGGGTTCGTTCTAGTCTCATCGCGGTTGAAAATCGATTTCCATTTATGTTTACACGAGCTTAGTACTTGTTACTTACTCTAAGACCTGGCGTGTAAACACGTTGACTTAGTGCTTACGCGCTTATTACACTACCCAATCGTTAGGGCCTTAAAGCTTATTTAGACGGTGCGAGAAATATCGCGCAAGTTGTGGCACATTTCCGTCGATGATCGGTCACTTACGACACGACAGCCGTGCGGTCCTGCTATGTACGACAAATCGCACGATATCTCTCGCCTCGTCAAATAAGGCTGTATTGATAGGGCGTGGCGTGGCAAGTGCAGTCGGGAACACCCGATCGACCTAGAAGTAGCGCCTATCTCTCTATCTCTTATTACACTACTCTACCTAGGAGATAGGGACCCTACAGATTGGGTGGTGTAATAAGCATTTAAGTATTATAATAAAAGCTGACTTGGTTACTTACCGACAAGACACATGCCAGGTACTAAGTTCGTGTGAACAAGGCATTATTACTTCACAACATTAAAATTAACTTAGAAAACCACATTCCACTGACAGCAGCGAACAGGCGAATCTCGCAACAACAGCGGCGGTGACCGCCACGGGTCTCCCCCTGGAGGCTCGGCCGGCTCGGGGGCTTCGGACGCGTCTGCAGACTCTGGCTCGGGCTCCGAAGGCGATGAGGTCGAGTTCGTGCCCTCGTCATGGGACTGCCGAGCAGCACCCGCTAAGTCTTCGCTAAGGAGCTTGGAGCAGGCGACACCCGTATGTATTCATATGATTTGTATTCTAAGGGTCCTTTTGGTAACATCTGACGTCATCATGAACTACACAGATTTTTTTTACTACAGTGAATATATATTTCAAAGACTATATTATAATCTTATGTATATAATAGTAATCTATTGTGTACAAAAAGATTAGATTATCTCAGAATCTATAACAATCTAATCTATATAATCGTAATAATGACGTCTATTTATTAGAGACTAACAAATCATCAAATAATTTAACTTTAAGCAACTTCACGACTGTTTTAATTCGAAAAAGAAATTATGTAATTTGTCTGGCATAATTTTGCATATCGCCTTTCTGACATCTCAGATGAAGAAGAAATTTGCTCAAATAGATGTTAACTTTGTCAAATCAATATTAAGAATTTATCTGGGAATATCAGAAACTAAGCATACACAACATGATTTTACTTCATCTCGAAATATGAGTCACATAATTAAATTTCTAACTAAAGCATAGTCAAAAATAAGGAAGGAAACTAATGTGTTTATATTTATAACACATGATTCGTTATGTTTATAATTACGTATATCATTGTCTGATGTAAGCGTGCTATAGTGTCACAGTGCGATAGATGCTGTTGCATTGTGCAAATCAGTTTGAAAGTTTAGTGCCGTCAGCTACTTTATAGCACAATAAGAAAGTACGTAAAATATCCTTGTTATTGAGATAGATCGATCTGCAATAATCTCTGGGTCTGGCTGTTTGTGTATGTGAGTTTATGTTTGTAACCGCACCCATGAAACAGAAGAAATAATCAATGTGGGGCAACGTTTTAAAAAAACAAAATTTCTTGATATTAGTGCTGTTGATGACGCTTTTGGATCAATTTTACTGGTGTCGCTGCAACTGTGGTCGTACGCTTAGTACCCGTGGAGTAAAAAGACATAGACATACTAAACATCAAACTAAGTAACTTTAAGCAAATATTTTTGCTAGTAAGCGACTTTTTCAAATCAAATCAAGGAATTTATTTCGGATAAAAATCCATAGATGACAAAATCGCAACATAATCAAATAAATAGGATAAAATCCGTAGTAGGTAATACATAATTCAATGTCAATAAAAATAAAATTAATACAAAGAAATATTTTTTATTTTTATTTTGGTGTACAAGATCACCCTTTGAGTTAGTGCTCAAAACAACGCAAACAAAACATTGTACTTTCGGGTGCATATTAAAGGGGTGAGGGGCAGAGGTGTACCCATTAGAACACCCACATTTCGCCAGTTATGTTTAAATCCCATGTAATAGGGAGGTTAGGGGGCGAGCATCCAGTGATTTATATAAAACGTTACTTCCCCAGGACAACAAGAAGCGCGTGGTGTTCAAGCGTCAGAAGTACCACTGTGTGTACGAGTACCCGCGGGAGGTCGCTGACATCGAGGCGCATTCCCCCGCCGCCTACCTACCGGATTTGTCTACATACACAGGTATTTTAGACATTAAACCTTAAGACTGTGTAATAAGCTTCATTCTCCCTCTTTAGTAGCGGCACAAAATTATAAGTTTGTCTTGGTCAATAAGAAAGGCGGAAGAAACCAAAAAACATTCCCCGCTGACCAACCGTTAAAATTATTTCAACTTGTTTATACATCCTTTTTAATGAAAAAAGTAGAAAAGGTGATTTTTGTTTTTACTTTTGACATGTATGACGGTATTTAAAATGTTATCCTATTACTTTTTATTTTATCAATATACTTATACTATTTAATTTACTCTTAAAGTTAGGTCGATTTCATTTAGAGTAATTGCCCACACATTTATACAGAGCGATTTAATTGTTTAAATAGTGAAGCATCACTCTAGCTCATTATATCCCTGCGTTTGACTTGCAAAAGAGTATATATTTACAGATAAAAGTGGCATATTCATAGTATTTGAAACCGACTAACGAAGGGAGGGGTCGCCCTAGGAAGACCTACACTGACCTTATTGGTGAGGTTCTTCAGAAAGGTCAGGTGCGGAGTACTCGTAACCGGCGTGCTTGTATGACGAGATGTATGAACGTAGATGAGGCGAAAGGAGTATGTAAGGATCGTAGCAGGTGGCGTTCTGTGGTTTCTGCCTACCCCCATGGGAAAAAGGCGTGAGTTTATGTATGTATGTGTTGAAACCGACTCTTTGTCATTTTATAGAATGGGACCCGACGAGCGCGGAGGACGCTGAGCTAGGCTACGGACAACTGTTCGGAGGGCCCAGCCCGCTCGACCTGTACCCGCTCAGGGCCGGCATCGCTTTTGGAGCTGGTGCGTATTTTTTTATCTGTGCTAATATTATAAAGGGGTAAGGTTTGTTATGTCTGGTAAAACCAATCACTGATAGAAAACTACACCATTGCCGAGTGTCATAGGCGTTGTATGGTAGACTTTTATTACTATTTCAACAGCAGGGCATTCAGCTGCTGCGACAAAATGATACACATAACGCTTTACCCACAGACTACGACGAAGACTTCTTCATATCGTCGTCAGCGCGCCCCTTCGAGAGCCTCGGCATCATGTCGACCACGAGCCAGTTCTTCCCGGGCAAGCACATGAAGCCCTCGCTGTTGGACCGAGATCTATCAGACGACCTCACAGAGGACTTCCCGCCCCCGCCCTCCCCTTTACCCACCACAACATTGATGCAGACCCGCACACCATCCTTAGACTTCACCACTCCAGACTCAGGAGTCGAAGACATCACACCAGGCTCCACAACAGATGAAGACTTCAAAAAGAAACTTCCGGAAACAGAACTCACTTGGAGGCCGGTCGATAGTGCCAGCTCCAGCGAGTCCGTCAGCCCTAGCTCCCCGGGGGGCGAAGCGCTGGGTGGTCTCCGGCACACGAGAGACAAACTAAAGCTGGACCTGCCACCCAGCCCGCACATACCATCACCACGACACAACAGAGTCTTCAACTTCGTCCTCGACAAGCCGAAGCGACGGGAAGACCGACCAGCTGAAATCGGCTCAACACCTCTCGTCATGACCGACGACACGCCAATAGTCACCACCTCACTACCCTTACAGAAAGATTGTGAGGACCTACCAGTACCGGAACCGACATTCTCGACCTTCGGCAAGAGTCCGCCCAAAGTTGAGCCCGAACAGAAACTGATACTCACCGACGAGGTCGAAGAAAATAACACAGAGGTCAAGGACGAGAGTCCCAAGGTCGTAGAAGCTGTCAAGGGCGAAGGGACAGTTCTCGACAGTGGAGATGAAGACTCCGGCATCGAGAGCAGCTCCAAGGCTACCCTCGAGCGAAACAAGACAAACGTCTCGTAATTAGAACAAAGTAGCAGTAGTTTTGTATAAATAGGTACTGAACGATAGATCTGAAATAACTGAAACTTTGTCAGCAGAATAAAGTTTGAGGTTACGTTAAAAATGGAAGGAAATATGATAGTTTGGATTACACTCGGTATTAATTAGTGCGAACGTAAATCAATTTACGAAGGTTATATAAATGTTTTAACTAAGTAGTTCTCATTTTATGAATGTACTTTCTTTTAGTACTAAAATACCCTGGCCTCTAATTCAAACTAACAATTTCATTTCTCGTGGCGGGTTTCAGAACCCCCACAAGTACGCGTCGAACTCAAGTCGACGAATTATTGCCATTATTAAATAAAATAGTATTACAATCAGCAAAAAGTATTAAATGCTGGACATAAACTTGATAACATACATATCGGAATTATGGACATCCATGTTTTATAGCCAATCATTACAGAATCACCGAGTTAGGAAAACTTGACGTGTTTTTAACTAATTTTATTTAATTTTTTCATTATCTTTTTGAACAGTTTTTACTGTTAGAAAGTTGCTAATGATAAAAATGTCGCTTTGCCTTTTACAAAGAAAAATGCCTTTGAAAATTAACTACGGAAATCTTGAATCTACAAATATTAATAAATCATTAAAATTCATGTAGATAAGAACCACGTTGGAGTTTCCTAACTTGATTCCATACACAGCATTCACTGAACTGATTGCTTCGTCCAGACAGGCTACAAGAGCGACCCGGCTCGTCCGATGATCACACACAAAGGTACAAATGGCCATCAATTATATCTAAATCGCTTTCATTATCGTAAGTTAAGGCTTTGATACTTTTTACACAACAGACAGCCTAATTTTATGAGATCAGTCGCGTCCAGCAGGTTTTTGAGACACATTTTTGTTAGATCTTAGGTCGCGTGCGAAATGATTTTGTTTGGTGCACGTAGAATTGTTGAATTGCAGTAAAAATCATACGTACTGTATTTTAAAAAAATAATTCGCTAAAGTGTATTCGGACTGCACGCCGCTGTATCTCTGCACGCGGCTAATCCGACATTACACTCGTTAGTGGTCCCGGCTCTGTATGAGTTACATCCGTACTAATTAGTTAATTCTCAATCATTTTATATTTGTAATTAATGAATTGTAGGGTACCTGCCTATCACATTGGTCTACAATGTAGGCAGCTGATCGTCGTACTTGTTAGAATGTTTCATACGTAACGTTTTTTACTCTTATTTCGTATGTTGTAGTGATAGAATACGCTCGCGTTGCGTTCGAGGTACACGTCCAATAAAATTATAATATGTTTTATGTATAGTATTGTATGATTCCCACCAAAATTACTTATTATTTTGATATTATATGAACAAGAATGTTGTGGCGTTGTGTGGCGTCCCCGGCGTGTGCCCGAGCGCAACAAATATCTCAATGTCTAAATTACATGTTATTTGTGACGACCTATTACTTTACGCACAAGTGAGTACGCATCTTCCATCTTTTAAACCTCAACAAATATCTAAATTAAAGCGTTTCGGTCTACGATTGAGGTTAAAAAGCCAATTCTTAGTTAAGTAAAAGTTTATATTAGATAAGTGTAGTGTTAGATGTAACAAGTTGTGGTGATAGATCGACATTGCGTATTACGTACACTCAGCAACAGAATGTCTAGCTTTACTCGTTAAATTCCCAGTTATTATTTATTATTATTGATCGTAACGTAGTGGTGTCTCGATACACAATGTCGATAGGTAACGCTGTTGCTGACTGTACCGCGAAGTGTGTGCCACTGTATTAACGTCATCACTATAGTATGCAATACGTCCAAGTGTGAACCTAATGTGCAATTCTTCTCATTTCCATATCATCGCGTTTTAGTTGTTTAGTTACTGCTGTAAATATAATTTAATGTTATTATGTATTGAAGAAAATAATCTTTTTGAATATGAAAATTTATTGATTGTATTAATTGTACTACACGTTTATTGTTCTGAACATTATTTTTTACAGTTTTAGAATGTTTTCGTTAATGTACAGATGTAAATAAGTGATAGGTGTTCATTTTGTTACGATGCGCAGAGCAGGTGAGATGTGTCGCGCGGTTGAGAGCCGAACAAGACAACGTTTACATTAACTCCATGTAGTGTACTCTATACATTTGTATTCGTTTGTAGAAAATCTTACTCAGCAGGTTAGTTTACTTCAAGCTTATGATATAAAAACTAAGGAATTTATTTGAATGAATTGTCCAGTTTAATTATGGTATTTATTGATCGTAAGTTGTTATTGATTTGTATGAGTTGTCGGCAGTATTTAGTGAATGTGAACGCATTGGAAGTCTTTTCATATTGTGACTTTGTCGAGTCTTTTAAAAGTATTTCTATGAAAAAAATAATAATTAAATAAAACTTGTGACTCAATAAAAGCTTTTTATTTACAAATAAACTATGAATGGAATGTTAACATTCTGTTCTATACAATACTGTGGTATCAGATCTGACTTCTGAGTTGAAGTGTGGGCGGTCAACTCCTCCGCCATATGATGACAAGGCCGGTGACGTCACTGGTCGCTAGCAGGCTCTCGTCGTAGCTGAAGCTGACGCCGATCACTGGAGATGCGTGACCTGAAAACAAAAGTTATAAAACTATTGATATGTTTGTTTGTGCATGTCCTTAGTACCTGTCGTTGTACGATTAAGCGAAAAATCTCTCCACAAACATTACTATAACAAATTCTATTTAAAATATATAGCATGGAATTGATTATGGATCATTTGTTACAAAAAAATTAGGAGTACATGAACAGCTACAGGTTAACTTCGATCATCATTTCCCGGTATATTCATATGATGGCATTTTCTAGCACAAGACTGCGCACGCGCATAAAAATATGCATTAACGCTCGCCCATTGCTGCTACCCTATTACTTTGTTTTGATTTTACTTGCTTTTTGTGTCTCGCCGCGAAACACTGGGGCATCGACAGCACACAACTAAAATTTTTGTGGGAAAGAGAAGTAAGTCGCCTCATTGTTGATACCCTAGTACTTTTCGGCGGCGGCGGCGGCTGTTATTTATTGTCTCTTTCTTGTCGCTAGCCGCACACTGCGCGCTTAAAAAGTACCTATTCTTTATTAGCCAAGATAATTTCAATTAATTTAAGTCTTGACCGCCCGAATACGGATTTAGTTTACAATGCAACTAGGTTTAGTGATAGTGTAATTTTATTTGGCTATGTTTTTCGTTTTATGACAATCTTTTTTGAACCAAGCAATTATTTATGAACAACATAACCGCGTTTTATGTTTTTTTTTTTTGCTTCTTACCTTGAAGTTTATTAACAACCGGATGTTCAGCATGCCCCTCTATATCCAAGAAGTAGACGCAGGAGTCCTCACTCCCGCTGACGACGCAGACGCCGCGTCTGAACGACATAATGGGGCAGAACGTCGACTTGACGCTGTGCTGCGTGTGGAGCACGTCGAAACGCTTCTTTAGTTGTAGATTACCCTCGCGGTCAACTATCCTGCAAATGAAATTGGGTTAGGGCGAAAGCACATAGGGTAGTTTGCAAAAATCAAATTTTCTTACGTTTTCTGCTATCTAGTAAGTATCATACAACGTAATAACAAATAAAAATTTTTTTTGCAAAAAAAAAACCGACTTCAAAAAAAAGCACTAAAAAGTTAAAAATAATACTATAACCTACCTATATTAATAAACCTAACCTACGATTATCCTATACTAAAATTTAACAATTTTTTGGAGTCGGTGCCAAGACCGAGGATATTATATCCAACCGTATGGCACCGACTCCAAAAATTTGTTATATTTTAGTATAGGATAATCGTAGGTTAGGTTTATTAATATAGGTAGGTTATAGTATTATTTTTAACATTTTAGTGCTTTTTTTTGAAGTCGGTTTTTTTTTTTGCAAAAAAAATTTTTATTTGTTAGTTTTTAGTGACATATTTTTGTCCGATTTCGATAAAATTCATGGGACCATTTGGGAAGTATAACCTTTCCAACAAAAAAAGAATTTTTGAAATCGGTTGGCAAGCGACGGAGTTAAGCGCGAACAAACCTAAAAAAAAAAGTACAAACATCCGAATTGAGAACCTCCTCCTTTTTTAGAAGTCGGTTAAAAAACATCCAACCCTGTGTTGGCCAAACACGGTTTACGGTCTAGTTACTTTTTTAACTGACTCCAAAGAAGGTGGATGACATTTAGGTATTTCTTATGTTACCTGAACAAATATAGCGAGTTGTCCGCAGCACTGACAAGCAAGGCAGGGTGCCGTGCGAGCCAGGGGCTCCAACTGAGGCAAGTGACAGCCCCGCCCACTATACAGCGCCGCAGTTTGCTGAGCCCGCCGCCCATGCTGTCCATGCGATAGCTTACTATCACACCCTGTATAATAAAGCTTCCTTTATATAATATATGCCTGCCTACCATGAAAAATTTAGTATTTATGATGAAACAAATTTTTTATTCTATTAACCAAATAGCTGTGGGAAAACAACATAACACTTTGACCGACCTAGGAATCGAACCCAAGACCTCATGCTCAGCAGCCGCGTTTCGTTATCACTAGACCAACGAGGCAGTCAAATAAATAGTATGTGCTAAATGCTACATGGGTATTTTTTAATTTAAAAATCAATCGAGTTTACGTTATATTAACTCTGCGCCCCCTGGTTCAAATTGTAAAACAAAAGATGTTAAGACGTAAATCACCGTATTTCATTGTATTTATTATATTTTCAGTTCCAAGTCGGCAATGTTTGCAATAAACATTAGATTCCACTGATAAATACCGCAAACAAAATTCTGTAAACTTCAAACTATTCTTGGTAAAATATGCAGCGAGTTACGAGTTCTTAGTATTTATCATGTCTAAAATTAGTGGTTGGCGGAAAACCGCTCGTACTTTGTCATTGGCCGCCCAGAACATTCTGCCGCTGGACTCGCAAGCGATCGAGAGCACTCGTCCACCTAGGATGCTGCTGCCACCTGGACAAAAGGGATACAACTATTGCATTTTTTTTCTGAATTTAAAATGAGATTAGATGGTTGCAAATTTTCTATTACTCCTATTGAACCTAAATAAAGCCTAAATAAGCTGTTGTTAGAAGTAAGTTCCATAATTCAATACGATCATTTTTATTTGTGGATAATATATGGACCTACCTAATTCTCGCTTTTTTACGATTGTACTTAGTATGCACGCAGATACTAAAGCGGGTATTACACCTCCCTAAATTTAGGGTCCGATATTTAGGATGCCCTGAATTCAGAGAAGTGTAATCGCATTTAGGGTGATAGCACCCTAATTAGGGCACGATTTAGGGAGAAGGATGGTTTCCGACGCCCTAAATGGCTAAATCGCCCTAAATCGGATAGGTGTAATCACATTTCCTAAATTCAGGGCGCTCAGTCACCGCTCGCCTACCGCCAAGAGCGCACGTTTGTCTTTTGCTCCCTAGTATTTACGTGCGTACCTACCTACAAAATGACGACAGAAAAGGAGGTTATTCAAAATATCCTAGAATTATATAAGGAGATGCCTTATCTATGGAATAAAGGTGATGCAAATTATATGAACAAAAGTCTAAGAAATGAAGGGTACACTGTCTTATTAGGTGTTTATAAAAACTATGACCAAAATGCAACAATTAAAACACTAAAAAAAAAAGATTGAAAACTTGAGGACTAATTATTTAAAAGAATCAAAAAACATATCAAATCATATCATCTCGTTCTTTTTTTTCTTTTTTTTATATTCATGGAGCCAACCGCCAGGGCTACGACTATACCAATTTTTTGGTTTTTGGAAAGAAATGGGGGCATTTTGTCACACTTCGACACGACGACACGTCCGTCACTTGTCGCTCGTCCTTCAAATCTGATTTAGAACCCTAAAGGAGATCGGACATTTTAGTATGGACCTTGGTCCAAATGGCGTCGGCTGGTGAAACCTAGTCCATATGATAGTTCATGAGTGTAGGATATTTTTATACTATGGGCACCATAAAATTCGCCTATGGAGAAAAAAGTTATACAGTCTAGAAAAATGGTACATTGTAAACGAACAATTCCGATTACTTGAAGACGCCTTAACCGATTTCAAACATTCTTTATTTATTTGAAAGGGTATAACTGCCCAAGTAATCCCGTATAAATATTGCTATGATCTGATAATGAATTACGGAGATATGAAAAGGAACTCCTCATAGAATCATAGCAGAGCAGTCGTAACAAGTAAAATTGCTTTGTTTATGGAAAGTGGTAGAAGGGGGGTCGACGTACCCCCTTCTCCCTCTTTCTTCAGTCAGTCATCAACTACGCGTATAAACAAAGCAATTTTACTTGTTACGACTGTTCTACTATGATTCTATGAGGAGTTCCGTTCCATATCTCCGAAGTTCATGATCAGACCATGGCAATATTTCTATAGGATTACTTGGGAAGTATACCCTTTCAAACAAATAAAGAATTTTCCAAATCGGTTCAGGCGTCATCGAGTAATCGGAATTGTTCGTCTACAATATTTTCATTTTTCTAGACTATAACTTTTTTCTCCATGAGCCAATTTTTTGGTGCCCATAGAAAAAAAATATCTTACACTCACGAACTATTATATAGACTAGGTTTCATCAGCCGACGCTACTTGGAACACTTCCGCCCGAAGGCAAACTTTTTCATTGTTCGTCTACAATATTTTCATTTTTCCAGACTGTATAACTTTTTTCTCCATGAGCCAATTTTTTGGTGCCCATAGTAAAAAAATATCTTACACTCACGAACTATTATATAGACTAGGTTTCATCAGCCGACGCTACTTGGAACACTTCCGCCCGAAGGCAAACTTTTCCATTGTTCGTCTACAATATTTTCATTTTTCCAGACTGTATAACTTTTTTCTCCATGAGCCAATTTTTTGGTGCCCATAGTAAAAAAATATCTTACACTCACGAACTATTATATAGACTAGGTTTCATCAGCCGACGCTACTTGGAACACTTCCGCCCGAAGGCAAACTTTTTCATTGTTCGTCTACAATATTTTCATTTTTCCAGACTGTATAACTTTTTTCTCCATGAGCCAATTTTTTGGTGCCCATAGTAAAAAAATATCTTACACTCACGAACTATTATATAGACTAGGTTTCATCAGCCGACGCTACTTGGAACACTTCCGCCCGAAGGCAAACTTTTTCATTGTTCGTCTACAATATTTTCATTTTTCCAGACTGTATAACTTTTTTCTCCATGAGCCAATTTTTTGGTGCCCATAGTAAAAAAATATCTTACACTCACGAACTATTATATAGACTAGGTTTCATCAGCCGACGCTACTTGGAACACTTCCGCCCGAAGGCAAACTTTTTTATTGTTTGTCTACAATATTTTCATTTTTCTAGACTGTATAACTTTTTTCTCCATGAGCCAATTTTTTGGTGCCCATAGAAAAAAAATATCTTACACTCACGAACTATTATATAGACTAGGTTTCATCAGCCGACGCCACTTGGAACACTTCCGCCCGAAGGCAAACTTTTTCATTGTTCGTCTACATTTTCATTTTTCTAGACTGTATAACTTTGTTCCCCATAGGCCAATTTTTTGGTGCCCATAGTAAAAAAATATCCTACACTCACGAACTATTATATAGACTAGGTTTCATCAGCCGACGCCACTTGGACCACTTCCGCCCGTTCTCCTTTAGTAAACGTGTAATCGCGAGCTTCGGCGACTGAATTTCTTGCCCTAAATCGGACCCTAAATATCGGACCCTAAATTTAGGGAGGTGTAATACCCGCTTTAGTATGAACCATGTCAAGAGGATTAGTAAAATAACATCTTGCAATAGCTAAACCGTTTACTAAACAAGCGCTTAGTGATTTTTTTTCAATAATTTTTAATCAAAAAGTGACAAGTCAGGCAGTTGGCAACATGTAAAGGATAGTTTTTACTGAAGTTATACATAATTTATGAGCAGTAATAAGTACATATTGATGCCTAATGGCATTCATTGAAGCCATAAATCTCACAAGTTTGCCTCCATAATTTGTCCTATTTACTCAGGCCTAGATACAATGTGGGAGAACGCACTTATTACCCTTACGCCCTCAGTAATAAGGTTGAAAGTGGTCAAGCAACATTTTCCTCAGTTGTACATTGCGCAGTATTTGCACTATGAATAATGAACGCATTGCACTTAATTGATGATTCATATTTTTTGTTTACATTATCAATTTGTTATCTATCAAATAAGTTGACTTTCAAAATAAAAAAATTAAATCTAAGTCACACTCACCTCTTGGATAGATTCCAGTAGAAATATTGAGTACTTCAACCATTCCTCTTGCGTTGCCGGCCTATGGAGTTGCTTTTAAGGATTGTAATTATTTTCTAATCTGTAATTTGTTGTTGATTTTAGTGATTATGACAGGAGAAAAACCAATGTAGTTCGCCATTTATTTGGTTTGACAATCCCCCGCTCCTCCTATATCAGCCTTTCCCAAAGTGGGCGAAAACGCCCCCTTGTGGGCGCTACAGGCCTAAAAGGGGGCGGTAAGAGACTCAGAAAAAAAAATCGGGGCATTGTGTAGAGGCTTGGGGAGCGTTTTGTAATTTCATCTACTAAGTGGTTTTTAAGATGAAAAAATCCCACATTTTTTCACCTAGAATATAATTTATCCTCAAAGTGGGCAGTACACAAAATAAGATTGGGAACCCCCGTCTATATCATGTGCATCAAAAAAACGCATGAGAACTATATTTTACTACGTTATACTCTAGCTCCGCAAACTTGCTATTTATATTAAAACTAGCTTCTACCCGCGACTTCTTCCGCGTCTTCCCCTGTTTCATCCCCTAAGGGAGTGAATTTTGGAAAATCCTTGCTTATCGGATGCCTACGTCATACAAAGAACACACCCTCCAAGTTTCAGGTCTCTACAATCAGCGGTTTAGGCTGTGCGTTGATCCGTCAGTCAGTCAGTCATTCAGGACAAAGGATTTTATATGTATAGAAGATGGATAGATATATTGCTTATATCTCGTACCAACATGAGAAAGTACCCACATTTTAGCAAAGGATACAATAACCATGTTATTATTAGCTGGCTGGAACACGCAGCACAGTAGCGGCGCCCCCAGCTGGTCAGCCACCGCGCGCAGGCGCCGCCGCGCCGTCACCTCCCACAGGCTGAGCGCGCCGTCCAGCGCGCATGTCACTAGCAGTTCGTTTGAAGCTGACCAGTCGCAACCTGATCGATGGAGAAGAAATTAATTAAATAACTTCTTCTTTCAAAGAAATCTTTTATATTTTTTTTGTCTTCTAGTCTTTTCTTTTCTTTCCAGAGAATGAATATCATATCCAACATATCCAGATTGACGTACGTAGCACACGTGACACACGTCAGACTAATGCAGTTGTAGCTTTAATCCGGCACACATCCAAGCTCCGGGCTGCTACTCAGAATGTTAGACATTTTAAAGGGGATCGGGCCCGCAGCATGCCTCGCTCAGCAGTCACTCCGACTCCCACGTTTATTAAGGCTAAAGCGCTATGAGGTGGACCGGCGACCTGGTGAAGGTCGTGGAATACCGCTGGATGCGGGCAGCGCAGGACCAGTCATTGTGGCTATGTTTAGGGGAGGCCTATGTCCAGCAGTGGACGCCGTTCTGCTGAAATGACATCACGCCTGTAATCCCCGAAGGGTTAGGCAGAAGTGTACCCATTAGTACACCCACAATTCGCCAGTTATGTTTAAGTCTCATGTAATAGGGGGCGAGCCTATTGCCATCAACCGGGCACAAGTCCAGACTACGAAGCTGCTACTGAGAAATTCCTGATGGAAATATCCAATAACACTTCGCCCGACCTGGGAATCGAACCCAAGACTTCATGCTCAGCAGTCGCGCTTTGCGACCACTTGACTAATCCTATACTAAAAAAAAAATATACAAAAATCCTAGATTAAGCTTATTTGTCAAGGTCAAAACAATTAATTTTCTTTTTCATAATAATTTTGAAAGGAAGGAAATTGATAGTACATGCTACTATCACACACTTTTCTAGGATTCATCAAATGTTCATCTCATATTTTATTGGATATTTAATATAAAAATATTGCATAATCAAGAGACATTGTCAACGTTAGTGTTTAGCATAATAATATGTGTAATACAGTGTGATGTGGCTTAGCTTTTTAGTAAACTAACTTTTGTTCGTAACTTAGTTTGCGCGACAGACGAAGTCGTGGTTAAATACTGCCTATGTGATCTGCCTTGGGGTCTGGATGAGGATCCAGACCCCAAGTTACCCCTATGTCTATCATGATAACTTCAATCAGAATTACTTCGCATACTAAAATAAGTAAATTAAAGTGTATTCTATACCAAAAAAAAACAATCATCAAAATTTTTGTGTCTATCCCGGCTTATTCCCGAAACGGCTGTAGCAATTTTGGTGACACTTTTATTGACAGATAGCAGATGTTACAAAGAGCCACTAAGCTTTATTTAAAAAAAAGAATAAGGGTACTACGTAAACATAAGCTTGTTTAATATATAGGTATAGATAAATGTTTCTGTACCGGTGACAGGTTTAGTGTGTCCGTCCAGAATAAAGGATACTCGAGGTGGCGTGGCGGTGACGTCACAGATGGACACGGTGCCGTCGTCAGAGCCGCAGCAGAGTTTGGAGCGGTCGTTGTTCGCGAACTTCACTACGCTGACTTGTTCAGTGTGCTGGGGATGTTACAGTTGAGATTTAGTAGACGTGTAGAGGTATTACCTAAGCAGCATATCACACAATTCTGGCAAAATATCTGACAATGGCTCAGTTGCCATAAGATAAAAAGGAAATAAAATAAACAGTCTAGTCTTCTAAAACTGAAATTTCTACTAACTAAGGCTAGGCGCAAACTTCCGGTTTCCGGATCAGATTTCCGAATCAGGAGGCGTGTATAATTTTTATAATTTATTTAGATTCATTTATTTGTTTACATTCTAAGATGAGGATTTCCACATAATTGCCAAAATGTGGGGTGTACTACCTCACAATTTGTAAATAAGTCAAAGAAGATCTTATTTTTAAGGACAGAACTATCGGATTTAATTGCCAATAAGTATTTGCTAGATTGATTGTGTGCAGTGTGGGTATGTAAATTTATTCTTCTATATCAACTGCATTAAACACTTACCTGATCAAATATGTGATGAACTCCTGAGAATGCATAGTTCTCTGATATTGTCATATCATTTTTCTTCTTCGAATTTGTACCTGACGGAGTCTCATCCATCAGGATGCTTGCCTAAAACATAATGGAATTAATTAATAATGCATACTTATTGTTTTTAATCCTGCTGCACTGCTGTAGCGGTAGTAATATCTTTTTTAAAATTTTTCATTGTAAGTACTCAGCTATAGGTATTGACATACCGCAGCTTTCTTTTGTGAGGCCTGCATTAGTAATAGATCTGATATTATAATGAACACTCAGACGGACAGAAGCCTTCACACCTTTTTAAATAGATTGATATATTTATGTACCTATATGGCGCATCAACACTATAGATAATTCTAATTTCAAATAAGAATAAAAAAGAAACTAGCGTTTCTAGAGATCTTGTTGTTGACAGGTTTATAAATGATTATAGTATAAAAGCTATGGTTCAGCAATACCTTGCTACTAGACCTAGGTCGCGAAGAAGATGAACTGATAGAGATGTTATCCTGGACACCATATCGACGCTGCAGCAGTTGACTCCTTACATTAATGTACTTCTTTATAGTTTCTATATCCTACAATCAGTTATTTTAGATTTATTATTTACATAAGAATGAGATAACAATATAATGAAGATAGTTTTCAGTGCTTCTTACCTTAAATTTTGCATTTTCTCGTAGAAGCTGGCTTCGACGCCGAATGTAAAGAGTTTCTATGTAAATAAATTAAACAAAAAATAAATATGGTCAGTGGGTCGTCTTAGGGGATAACTAACAAACTAATTTTTAATTGCATCAGAATGAATGTTCTATTTACATACCCACCAGCCCACTAGTTTCCCACAGACTGATATATTATGGAATCGGACCGTTAATACTATAAAGAAGAAACTAAGTCGTTTATTACATCTAAAAACCTTACTTACTAAAATTAGGATTATTTGGTGCCCTGTACGCATTGAACCGTGCATCCAGTGCGAATATCTGTTGTTGGAACGCCGCCGCCATTGTAACCATTAATTTTATGTAGACGCAATAAACTGTTCTTCTATTTGACTTAAAATTATCGTTTATTTAATATTTTTTACAGAAATAATTCACAAAAACAAAACATTCTCGTGATTATTTGGCAATTGTCAATTTTGACATTTATTTGACAGCTATCAGCTGTGACTTGAGCATTTACGAAGGTAGCTAATCCACCCTCAATCCACCATTATCTTTTGAAAATCATTCAAATGATTTATTTATTATTTTTTAAAATAGATACGAGTAGAATCATAAATATAATAAATTAGTGGTAACACAATTTTTTCTGAAAAATATAAACTACCTACATAATATAATATGTATGTACGGACTTGAACCATACAATGTTTTTTGAACGTCATTTTACCATGTAAATATTTATTTAATTTATTGATATCTATTCTACCTATATGCATGTTTAGGAAATAAATTCAAAAAGTAATTTATTTAAATCTTGACCTTAATAGTCAATTACCCACATGTCGTTAAAGTAGTCGGACCCAAAAGTCCATTTGTCACACCCACACAGGCACGCAAGTTCGTCGCGCGTCCTCCACCCGCGAGCCGCGGCCGGCTGAGGCCAGCGATTTCCTAGAATCCTTATTTCCGATCCGAAATACTCGGCGCGGTGATACCAGGAAATCTCGACGGTGTTATTCTGGGGCAATGCCGTGTAAAACCCGAAACACGTAGCTTTCTAGCGAGGTGGCTCTGCCCGCCGTTATAAATAATCAGAATGCGTAAAAAGGAGTCGGTGACCCTCAATTACACACTCATCATTTCTCGTACTGAGAAACATCTTTTCCGCTTCTCTTACAATTATACTTTTCAGATGAACCGCATCCTCGGGGGATTGGAAATAAAACTGCGTAAATAGTTGTAGATATTTTAAATTTTCGTTATATTATTAATGAATGAACATACCATACATCGTAACATGTAAAATCCATCATACAACAAACGTACGTAAATGACAACGTGATACAATCCAGTGAACAGTTACTTAGACCGACTTTATATTTACAAATTACAACTATGAGACGGATTAGTGCTTACGTGGATTCGATTCAGGACAAACAAGATATTACTTAGGTATAGTAACAAACGTCTATAACTGTAAATATTCGCTGCAAATAAATTAATGACTTACACATCGTTAACACAAACAAATGACACTAATCCATCTTAAAAATATGTAGTTGACTATTGTTTGTTGTACCTAAATACATAGTTTAAAAAAATATTTGCATTGACTTAAAAGAAATGCATGGAGTGTAAAAAAGTCACTATAAACTATAACACGTGAACATTTAAATCAGTCAGTCAAAACTTAAATAAAACTATGAAGGCAAGTATCACTAAGGACCGCACTGAGCACTGAGACGTAACATTCATAAAAACCTCTAAGACTTTCAATACTCAACACATTATGTACAGACGAATCTATAACAATACGCCTCAATGGACAATGACGTCATACTAATAATATATACGCTAACAGTTTTTATACAATTAAAAACACCTACATTAAGTTCTATGTACCTATATACATAATTTCGTTAAATTCATTATAATATCAACATAGTTTTAATTTATTTTCGCCGATAAGCTACACAGACAGTTAGTCGGAATTCATTCAAACTTAATAACTATTCAGATTTCTTTTAGCGCTTGCGCACAAGTTAGTGAACTTTATGATGCACTACACCTTACCCTGTACATTAACATTTCATTTGAAATATTTTTTATCTGTGGTTTTAATCTGAAGTTACAATCGCATCTCTGTTTATTGTCTTTAGTAAAAAGTTACGCAACGGTTCATAAAAATGCTCGATTTCAATGCCTTGATTTGTTTGCAAGAAAATCTGCCTTTACCTAAGCTGTTATTGAGCTTAATTTATTAGAATCTCATTGAGAATAATAAAGTAAGCTCCTAAATATTCAGACTTTAGAACCGCTCTTAATTAAATTCTGTCTGGTAAAGACCACACTGAAAATACTCAATTAAGACGTATAAGCTGCTTACAGCGCTTGTCATAAACGTTCCTTTGTAGTTATTTTTGCTTACTCTGTAAAATCAGTGCCGGCCTAAATATAATAGCGGAATTAGAGGTGTTACTAACGACATTTAAACATAGAAGGCAAGTGTACCCATTCAATGAAACACGCCACACTGACGCGCCGCGGGCGTGCCCCAGCAATTACTATTAGACCACCTAATTACAAAAAAATTAAGTAACAAAAGTCGCGTGACTTTATTTCACATTTGTTTGAATATGGCGCAGTGTATCATCAAGTGCAGTATAAGCCCTAGCTTGCATGACATGCGACATTACATTATTTGTATATAATATTGGCGGATTTAAAACTTAACTTTTAATATAATATAAGCTAAAACAATGGCATTACGTAAAGCACCCACACACGGACAGCTGCGTTATATTTTTTTTTACATAATCTCTGACGTAACTGTGCAATTCTGCCTAAATTAGAGAACTTTTCGCTTGAAAGAGAGTCGATACGAGCTAAACGGAATTATCAAGTAGATTCAGTTCCTTTCCAAGTAAACTGCAATATATTTTTAACCGCATACCGTTGCTTCTCCACGCGCGTCTGTAAGACTGAAATAAAGCGCCGACGGCACTTTGAAAAGCTAGCTCGTAAATTTTCAATTCGTATCGACCCTACTCCAAAGTAGGAAAAGCAATTTCCGGCTTTAAACTTACATAGCTAATTTAAAACTATAGGAAATCGCACAGAACGATAGCTTTGAGGTCTGACGTGTAAGAGGCAAGACCGGCTTCTAAGCTATTTCGGAAATGTTACGACGTGGACATGTTTTATACGACAATATTAACAAAACTCAAGCAGAACACGCAAAACTACACGCTATTTTAACAACAATTAAACTTATTATCCAAGATTACATTAATGACAGATAAGAAACAGTTGTTCCTGTAAATATAGCAAATTCTATCCTAAAATACGTCATCTTTTACTGCCACTCTGATAGTTTCATAAACTATCCAGTGTTTTTAACAGTTCTAGAGACCAAAACTGTAGTTTTCCATTGTGATTTGACTATTGTTGTAGTTCAACACAATACATACCTACTTCTATTATTTTTATATTTCAACGGCTCAAGCGGAACTCGTAACCCATCTTTTAAATCCCACTCTAAAGTTATTGTACACCCTATTGTGTTCCCAATAGGATTCAAACTTGTAGGGTACGTAATAGGTACGCGCATGAATTATTCGAAGCATGTCTTCAATTTAAAATAACAGAGGGATCATTGCTTAAAGGCATTAAAGGTAGCTGATATTGATTATTTTTATGAGGATTTTTAGCTTTTCAGGAGAAAGAATAATTAAGGTTTTATATTGTATAAAGCTTTAAGCTTCTGCCCACGACTTCATTTGCGTGGAAATCGGAAAAAAGAACAAATTTTATTTAACGCTTTATATTGGCTGTGCTCATGTATAATTAATATCGCTACATCATCTCGGAAAACAACAATTTTAATCGTCTGCTCGCCTGCTTAACGCTCACTGATTAATAATTAAATATTTACTGTATAATTAGGAAACTTAACAACTGTTATTGAAAACGTCTGTTTAAAATAGATCTCGGTTAAACTTCCACTTACAATATAATATTTAAATATACGACAAGACCTTATTCTTAGACAGATAGAAACATGATTTTGCATTACAATTAAGACACCAACATTAACACCTAGAAACAATAGTTTATCGAAGAGATCGGCGAACAGTGTCTGTTCCTAACCCGTCCTCGTAACAAACAGCTATTTCATGTGAATAACTGTCGGCAGCACGCGTCGCCAGCGCATACTGATGACCAAAACAAAATAAAGCGACACCGCACCGCCATTTTACCTAATTCAAAGATAAAGAAACCTGCTCACGCGCACAGATGAGGATGCAGCACATGTGTTGAGCACGCGAATACCCCTCATAGGCCCAGGCTAACAGCCTAAATTGCGTACGTGTTATGCCTGTAATCAGTGTTTTTTTACATTTCTCTACATATTTCTTTATGGATATTGTTTAAGGCAACTCCACACTTACTCGTACATTGAAGATCACTCACAATAACAGTTTTATAAAATTAATTTTAATATATTTAAAACTTTACGTAATATGTGTGTTAATAAAATTGTTGAAATAGATTTTTTTATGACAAATCAATCATATTCTACGAAAAGAGCGGTTAATAACATTCGCGACTTTTTAATTACGAATACCGCAAATAAAATTACGTAAGCTTTACGTGGGGTTTTTCTGATTACATACTTGAAAGTTCCTTCGTAGGTACCTACTTTAGAACAGCTACCTACACATTCAGATACAATTGTCAAAACACGTACCTAGTACCTACTTGGACCATATTATACACAGAGAGACATTAATATATTATCATTTAAAATGCATTTTCTTACTAAACATTTAATCTAAACAATTATTGATTTGTAATTGCACATAAAATCTGAACAATGTTTCAATTTCAACAGTGTAAAGAAATTCTACGTATTGTGTTGTGACGCACTACACCAGACAGTTCACTGGTAAGAGCGAGCATGCGCAAAGAATATGCGTAATATCATTCATTGCCAATACATGGCGCCGTGTAGCGTGAAATACCGCTGACTACGTCAACCAATCCCCAACAAGTTCTCTATCATATCAAAACCAGTCTTCGTTGACCTTACACTTACCACAAGCTATGCAGTCAACATTTTAGATTGGGCACCGAAACAATTTCGTTTAAGCAATACTTTCCTATATCTTCTTATATTTAGCACCTGTCGCACAGTAGGCACAATCATTTAACAACCTAGATTCCATCCTGTTTACTCTGCTTGTCGGATGTTAATTTTAGAACACTCCTAACACTAGCAATGACGTTCGCGATCATAGGTATACATATATTTTATTCCACATATAATATCACCTCTGTTCAGATCTAGGGCATATAATTCACTTTCCTTACTAATTAGGCCTAAAATATCAACTATTATTTGTCTCATCCATGTCTCACCGATTAGAAATGGTCCTATTCGATTATATCGAGAACTCGATCGTACCTACTCCCGCGGCAGCTTTTTCTCAATTCTGGAAATGCTAATCAGTCGAACCAGTTGATAGTTTGCGGGGAACACTGTTAATGTGGCCGAGCACCTTCCTAGAAACGAAAGCGAGATAGTCACTAGTGAGAAATACGATTATCGTAATAACCTCCCGGAACGAGAGCCCTTTTCCAATCTCTGTTTGTAAATAGAACTCGACTATTAAAAACTTCACGGAATACTACCGTCGAGTAAAATTGGATTGTTCTATGATTCCCCTTAATTATTTAGTTGTTGATTTGATTTTAATTATGTTTTGTGTTTTCCAAATACGTACAATTACGTTATATTTAGTTACGTTGTAAAAAAAATAGGCACCTAAAAATCTTTTCTTTAAAAATCGTTTTCTTCATGAATTATTAATTTCAGGCCTATAGAAATGAAAACGGTACAAAAATCAAATGTTATTAACTACGTAAATCCCAATGTAACGTCTTAAACAGTTACAATTATTGTATTAGTATGCGTTAGTGACGTTCGCTTGACGTCACGCTTGCCTTCGCACCGCTATTTGTGAGTCTGTGACGTAAGATTTGGTTACGTACAGTATTCTAATGAAACGATAACGCTCAAAAAAATATTTATTTAGTAGAGTACCTTTCATATCCTTTCAATGCGTCGTATTTTGTTTTTTAGTGACGTCACTAACAAAACTAAATACTAACTTTCGAAGTCCACCGGTAGACATAACATACGTATATTTTATGTATATTCCTAATAATTTAGAAACACCACAGAAAATGGCTACCTATGTATAACATCGATATCGACTGACAGTTTAATACATTAATATTGAATTCAATTACAGTTTAACATCAACAACTATCCTAGAATAAGGAAAACGTTTCCTAAATGTTGACCATTACGTATCTACTTTACATAGGTAGCTTTCCGACCACCGAGATATTCACGAACGTACCGGGAATTGAGGAAAATCGTAGGAAACGACTTGAAACTGAAATAAACACAACTCGTGTATAAATGTACATAACCTGACAGTTTTTGTTTCATAATAATGAACAAAAACAATTAATTAGATGGAAATTAGACTGTTCTAAGTATTCGGAAGCGGACGAGATAGAGGTCGGCATTAATCGATTCGGAATTATATGTCCCACTCCGCTTCCGAGAAGGTATGAAGATTAGAGTTACATAAAAACCTAATACAGAATGACCATAAATATACCTATTATACGTCCAACAATCGATAACGAGTTTTCGGAGAACAAATTAATGTGTTTTTACTTAGAACATACAGATGGCAGTACCAGGAAAATTATCTTAGGAGAACCTCTTAATTGGAGACCGGGGATGAAATACTACGCATTTGAGAAAAGCAGTAATTACGACAAATGTTCGCTTTATGTGTATAAATTGTACATAATTTGATTTCATTTAACAATTTCATTTTAAATTTTAAAATAACATTTATACTCTTCCATAATTCAAAACTTAATAAATAGTCATTATCATTTGTATAATTACACTCCTCCCCGTAGGAAATATTGTCCTCTTGCGTCCGTGAACTCAGAAGACCTGCAGTTTATAGCGACCGTATATTATTTATGTAACGACTTTATTTAAAGAATTAATACTCGCTGTTATTGCGCCCATTGGCGGGACTATGAATAAATCGCAAGAGAAGGCTATCCTTCTCTTGCGATTTATTCATAGTCCCGGACGGAAAGAAAATTATAATAGCGCTATCGCTATTATAATTTTCTTTCCGTCTCTTTCGCCTTTGTCTGTACCAGGTTTTCTTTATAAACTGCAGGCATCTAATTCACCTGTCTCCCAAATATTAACATTAATACTTTTCAGTATTAAAACTACGTGTTGCACTGTATCATAATATCCATTCCATTAGTACTTACAAAGCAAGCGCCTAGCACTCAACAACAACCTAGGTACTTATGCATAGTGAAAATGTAATAGAAATCTTCTTTTTGTTACGATTATTCCCAGTCGTCTTCGCTGGAAGAGCGCGCTGGCGAGGACTGGTCGGGCTCCGGTATGTAGCTGGCCAGGGTGTGGAGGACAGAGCCACCTGACCGTTCAGCCCCAGAGATGCCTCGCCGTCGCATCAACAGCTTAGCGTGGAGGTCCGCCATCAAATCGCCGCCGCTTGGTGTGGAACCGCCCTAAGGACAATGCAAAAGGGTACTTAAGTAAACGGGTTACTTACGAGCAAAAAGAAAAAAACCATTCGGACATAAAATAGATTGCAGGTAGGTTGTAGAAGAGATCTTAGATAAGATTTTGCTTTTTAATAGATACAAGATACTTATTTTGCTAAAACACGAGTATACACATAAATGCAAGATGTTACATAAAAAAAGTACACTAGAGTCACTGTCATGTTTTGTCTTAAATTAAGACAAAACATGACAGTGACTCTAGTGTATTTTGTACGCCATTAAGACTCTTAATGGCGTACAAAATATAATTGATTACAATAATATATATGTAATTGATGATTGAATATATTTATATTTTTAGAGTTAACTCTTACTTTGGTATTATCTATTATTCTATTATTGAGATATGTATAACTACGGTGATGATACACACATCACAGTTCTGTTACTAACATAGATTTAAATAATGCTGAGTGATTCATGCTTTTTGCCCCTATTTCCAGTTCTACTAAAGATTCAGTCTCACTTAGCCTACATTAAACATTTAAAGGAATATATAAAAGTCCGTTTATGTATGAAATAAATATTTGATCATCATTAATTGATACCTTGACACGTTTACAGGCGGGTCGCTTCGGGGAATCGTAACCAAATTGTGTTACTAATTTGCGACGTCTAAAAGGTGTATTACTATTGAAAACTAGGCCAAGTGTTCTAAATAGTCTAACGACAAATTAACAATGTTGGTACGTCACCTGCCTTGTGGGAATAGACAATATAATATTTGCCTTCAATTATTGTTAAACATGAGATAGGTACATCAAATAATAAACCGCCACAAGTCCCCATCTTTTTTTAATAGGCAACTGTTACTGACTGACTGATCCATCAACACACAGCTCAAACCACTGAACGTATTGCGATAAAATTTGGCACCCAGTTAGTTATTATGACGTAGGAATGCGCTAAGAAAGGATTTTCCAAATTGGGGTGAATTTAAGGGGATGAAACGGGGGTCCAATTTGTATGGAGAAATAAGATTAGACTTTAATAACCGACATACATAAATTCCATTTAATTTCATCAAAATCATTAAAGAAGAATAGTTGTTAATTAGGTGTATACAATGATGCCGACAGTTCACCGAAACGACCAGCGTGGCCATTGTCAGTGGGCGCGATGGCCGATGGTGCCAATAACCTCGGCTTCAGAGGCGGCTGCCAAACAAACGAGATGATATGTTACCCGATAAATTATTAATACTTTACACATATTATGTACTTAAAGATCCCCTAGTGAATCTAATCACTTAGGAATTTTATATATTTCCGATCATAATTTAAATAAATGACTTGCAATTTCCAACTTTGTGTGCTTTGTGTTTAGGTAGGTATATGATTTTTTGTAGTTGTTACAAAACCACAAGACAATGACCAAACGAAACCATTTTGGCACGAGCCATAAAGATATCAATAAGATTAATTTCCCGTGAGATTGGTAGATAAAACTTCTCAATAAAAAAATTCTAAAGAAATAATTTATCACTTCTTGTAATAAAAGATTTGTTCAGTACAACAAGTAGGTAAATTATGTAGAATTATAATGAGGAAACCATTATTCCTATGATTTCACAGAAACACTTTGAGAGCTCAGCATCCTGTTATGAAAATAAACGTTTCTAAAAATTCTTTTTACCATCGAATTTGAGAGATACTTTACAAGAAAAAGTAAGTTCTAGTATTGTCACGGTTAGGGTAACCATATCTATAGAAATCTATGGCTGACTTGTGAAGTAAAATGCCTGATATTCATGAATAATGCCGGTTTGATGTCACATTATGCCTTTAATACCTCTAGAGCCAAAATCAGAATTCGAGTCACAAATATTGCAGTGTGTTTGACTTTCTTTTCGTCCTTCCATAGTAAAGGATACTTAGAAGAATATGCGTCAGAGAACTTTACACCATACATATCTGGGGGCACGGCAGTGCCCCCGCCAAGACGAGCCAAGCGAAGCGGAAGGGCACTATCCCTTTTCTCGAAGTGTTTCGTCGTTTTTTTGAACCCTCATAGAGTTGGTTTCCGATGTACCAGATACCTAGTTCATATTCTCAGGATTAGGGCATGCAAAACCGGAAAGTCATCAAAACCGGTTTTGAACATCGTTTTTTTGGGACCAAAACCGAAAACCGGAGCTAGGTCCGGTTTTAGCAAAAAAAATCGAATGTAGTATAATTTAAAGAAACACCATTTTTTTAAAATACCCACTAAGTCTACAAATAAAACAAATTGTATGATACATTTCTTTTTAATCCAAACCATAATAATTGTACAGATAACAATGAACTTATAATAGTATAAAGATTAATTAACTGAGATCAAATCAACAACAAGTAAGTTTTTGGTATCTTTGGTACCTATTAAGTCTGCTATCAAAAATGATATATTTTAAACATAGAAAACACAATCAGCATCTTCAAATATTAGGCAGGCGAGGGCGGCGGACACGCACTTGCACTCCCGGTAAGGGTATTACTGCAACAACGCAGGCGCAGGCTGGCGGGTTACGGGACTTACGGGTGCGGGGTGCGGGGTTAGTGGAGGGAGGCGTGTAGTGTAAGTGGGTGGATGCAGGCTGTGTTCGGTTCGGATACATTTGATGCCTCAAAATTAATTATTTTTTGAGTGTTCGAAAAAAATGTTGATAAAAATCAAAATGTTAATTGTTACTCAATAATGGGAAAACCGGAGCTGAGCTCCGGTTTCGGCTCTCAAAACCGGTTTTCAAAAATCGTTAAATTTTGACCGATTTCCGGTTTTGCGCAAAACCGGAAAACCGGTTTTGCATGCCCTACTCAGGATATGATGTCAATAATAGACTAATGAAACATACAAACGTAAAAAAAAACGTAAAAACGAAAAATGTATGGCTTGGCTGTTTCGTTACTTACTTCAGAAACTAAATATTCGCATCACCTCCACGACGGTAGCGAAACGGAGAAGCCATACATTTTTACTGATATGTGGAATTTGTGAAGTTAGGGTCGGAAGAGTTAGGCCATGTAGATTCAGAAGCTTGGCTCTACATGAGATCTGATATCTTTTTCACAGGGCAAACCTTATGTGGTCGTCTTGGCAACATTTTACATTGTGGGATAGTTTTTGGTGGGATTTTTCTTTATGATTACATTTTAACAATAAGTTTTTTCAAACAGCGTCGCTAATGTAAACTGTAAACAATTAGCTGTCTTTCGTAATAGGCGCGGAAGTTCAAAGTCTGACTTAGAATTACGCCGGCTTGACGCCTGATCAAGAGTTATAATGCCTAGCAAATCAGGCGAAACCCTAGCATATGGTAACCCTAGTCTCGTAGCACTTGGGTGTGTTAGCCAGCCACGTCAATAGAAACCTGTCATAAAACTTGATAAAACGTAGACATAAACTAGTGAAAGTAGAAATCGTTTCTGCTAATTCTGATTTTCCTGCAACTATACTTTACTTTGATTGTATTTTTTTGGGGCTGTCTCGTTGGTCTACTGATCGCAAAGCGCTACTGCAGAGCGTGAGGTCTTAGGTTCAATTCCCAGGTCGGGCAAAGTGTTATTGGGTTTTTCCAACAGTATAGAATTAGATTTTTCAGTAGCAGTCTGGATTTGTGCCCGGTTGATGGCAATAGGCTCGCCCATGTGGGTGTACATGGGTACACCAGTTCACCTCTGCCTAACCCGGCGGGATTAAAGGCGAAAAAAAAAAAAGATTTTGTTATTGTACGTTAAAAAAAAGGTTATGTTTAAATTGTGTCAAACAATCAAAACAACGATAATTTTTTATAACGCAAACTAAAAATGAACGATAACTGTATTAGGTACTATCAGTTAAATCTAGATTAGGTAATTAATTCGTTAGTTAGGCAAACGGGGAATAACTGAATTTTCCTGTTACACATACACACATTACATACCTACACATTTACATAAGCACATTTTCAAGCTACATTTTCGATAAGCTGAAATAAGTAATAACCCGGATTGGTTTGGTTAAAGTTTCTAACACCATATAGTACCTAAATAAGTACCACATTGAAGACCAAAGGTGTGACAACCGCTGAGTAATGTATGTAAATAATAAATCTATAATAAAAAATATCCGTTAGAAGATGATGATGAACCTTGAGTCCTCGTAACCGGTTCACTTGCGACAAGCATTCTCCCAAGTGCCGCGGGCCTTTATTCGCTGATAAACATTTAATTATTAAAGCGTTGAATGATAACTTGGAACTGACACTGCGTGTGCGCAATCATTGCTTTACGAAGAAGCGTATCTATTAAACAAACTTATCACACTGACAAGTAAAGGTCAATGGCACGCTATTATCTAGAACCGTCGTACTAGAAAATGGCAAAAGATAACATTCTTTTTAATTTAATTACCGGTATTAATTGGAAATCGAAAAAGTACCATGAACGGTTCTTTTCAGTTTAATTTTATCATTAAAAAAAAACAAATGACAGATATTAATATTAATTAAGCATATTTTTTTCAACGAAATAAATTAATTAATCTGTTTTTTTTTTATACTTCCATGGAATTTCTGAATAAAAAGCCAGTTTGTCAGAGTTTTATTATGGCGACGACTCGTCTTGTTCGGAGAAATAAGATGTACGATATAAATAAATTATGCAAACCGAACAAGGCCAACTTATGCAAAATTCCAAAACGCTCATTTAAAAGAACAGAAAAAACTCAATAGTTCTAAATAGGTGTGAGACTCAATTTGGAAATGCATGTAATGCTGTGTTAGCGTACCGCAGCGGCTGATACATTAATTTCATTCTGACATACATATTTTATTCATCAACCAACATAGTTTCCCACATACAGTTTCTACAGTCCACTCCAGTTGAGGGTTACATAAAAGGCTTAAATATTCAGCACGACCTGCAGGATCGTAAATTACGAACTCTCGCTTAGACTTTCAGACAAGGAGTAGCGTAGTTTCGCCGACACTCAAAACAAGTGGCCACTACCTATCTAATGTGCAAGAACGTACAGATCCGAAGTGTGGAAGTGGCCCATCTGCACCATTACGCCAGCCGGAGCCTCGGACGCACTGACAGATATATTATGACCTTATCTCACTCATTACCTTAACGGAGATCACTTCGTGGAAACCATCTCCTTTCTCGTAGCATTGTCAACCTTGTCGGGATATTTTACGAGGAAAAAATTCATGAGTCGGAATGTGCTGAATACATTTGTAGCTGGCAACGCAGTTACACTGTATGTTCGTCTTCGTATCCTGTACAATGTGACGTATGAACAAGAAGCTGAGGTATACGTCTGGAATACTACCAATTTAGATATAGCAACAGGATTGAAATAATACCTGGGTAATTAGAGGTGCCTAGATATAATTGTTTACGCATTCTGCTTTTGACAACTTCCGATCGCCAGAAAACCATAATATTTTAGTTCTAATTTAGCCCTAATTGTGTTTTGTAGGTCAGTGAACAAGCGAGTGAAAATTATTCATTGTTATTACGAATCGTACGTAGGTACCTACTAGACTAGGCGGTTGCCGTAGGAGGTACTTTTTACTTTAACATTTTCCTCCGACATTAATTATAAGTATTAAGTATTTAAATGTCTGCTGCATAGGTTTACCACTGTACATCGTATTTTTCTATTGCAAACCACAAAATACATGCATTATAAAGTCGTAGAAATAATTTACAATCGTAGACAAAATGGAGTTGATTTCAAGGGCGGAAGGATGTCATACACACATTCAAAAATAAAATCACAAAACAATTCGACCACCTACTCTTAAATCAAAACGTGCAAGCGTGACAAGTTGCATATTTACAAAATTAAACGCATTCTAGAACATTATATCGAGACAAATTCAAAAACAAATTCCGAAAACTGGCTGGAAATTAGTAACAAGGCTATTTGTATTGAAGGCCGCAGGGGGCAGCCGCGACTAATCGCGCATTGTGCTCCACAATGGACACGTCCCAGTTCTAACCCTGCGCCCGAATTCAGGGAGTGCCTCTCCTTTGTCATGTGCGTCTGATGGACAGAGAATGTACAGCGTGTGCTTTTATGTTCTGCAGGAATTGTTCAATTATGATGACGCAGCTAGCGCTCACCGTCGACGTCGGTAACCGTTAACTTCAACCTGACGTTAAGCAATCAGTCTACAGGCGATGTTGACATTGACGCCTGACAGAAGTAAATTCTGATAACACTATGTCTAAACTACACTAATTAAATATGGGTCTGCGGCACTATCTCTTTGAATTTCATGTTGTTATTTAGTTTTTAGGTAAAATAAATTAATTTCCGCAAGAATATTTTTAGTCAAAAAGGTGTAGAATAAATCATTGCTATACTTACCCACTCCTACTTATAAGTCTGTCATTCGACGCCTACAATTCTCGTAACTTAGTGTTATTTTATTTGTTCGCCGTATTGAATTCAAATTTTACAATTCATTTTTATTAATAAGTTAAAAATAACTAAAACCCGACTACGACAAAGTCGCGCACTGAAAAGTATAAAACAAGAACAATATTCATTTGACCGATATTTTCGAAATTTTTAAGTAATAGCCGTGGTCGTATGCCACCTACGGTTGTTTCACACAATCTTTATTGAATAGGTGGCATACGACCACGGCTATTACTTAAAAATTTCGAAAATATCGGTCAAATGAATATTGTTCTTGTTTTATACTTTTCAGTGCGCGACTTTGTCGTAGTCGGGTTTTAGTTATTTTTAACTTATTTTTTATTTACACTATTTTGGGGGTTACTTATATTATTTGTTTATTTTCCCCCATGGGAAAAAGGCGTGAGTTTATGTATGTATGTTATATTATTTGGGTGTTATATTATTTGAAGGACTAACTCTATTTAATTATTTGAAATAATAATAAAAGCAAAGTAGCGAGTGAATTTCAAATGTACTCATTAAGCCTTTTCATTTGATACCCATGTTGACACTGTTAAAAACAGGCAAAGTAGCTAGTAAAAGCTATATAATGTATATATATTTCAAATGTGCTCATCAAGCCCTTTAATTTGATACCCATGTCGATATTGTGCGAAAAAATTTTTTTTTTTTGATAACGTCTTCACATCCCCTGGAGGGCGCCATATTGGATTTGGTGACACGTCACCTACCCTATAACCAGCGGACAACTGAGACGCTTCTAACGACACCTCATTTGTCATGTAATGATAAGTAGTTTAGAAGTTACGAGGGAACAAACAAACATACATACAAACATACATACAAACATACATACATACATACCGGTCAAAATCATAACCCTCCTTTTGGCTTTGCCGTAGTCGGGTAAAAAAGGAAATGTGCAACTTTTATGCCCAAAATATGCTTGAGTGCGGTTTTAAAAATGAAAACAACATTCACAAAACATACAATATTTCTGATAATAATGGCCACCACCTACGATGCTGAATTTCTGTGAAATAAGGATTAATTCAAAGCAGTTTTTGAAAACCCACGTGTATAAAACCACAGGCTGTATAAGCATAAAATAAGGACCAATTTGTGTTGCGTTATAAGTCCTTATAAGTGAAGTATAAGGGTATTATACGTCCGTGACGATACGATACGTTGTAGATCCCTGTTTTGTTCCGCACTTGGTCGAACCGTGGCAAATCAAACATCTGAAATGTGGCGTATAATTGGCTGGGCCGACTGGAATGCAGTCCGCCCGACCAGTGCGGAATGGCGACACATTAAATACGATTATAATAAAGCATTCATTCTATAATTTGGTACTTGTTAAGCTGGTATTTGCAGATTAAGCAAACACAGATTTAGTAATAGATACTAAGATTTAATTAAATAGCGAAAATCGTTATTTACGCCACAGTCTGCGCTATTATCCAACTTCAGAATTAATATTTGGGCGAAAGTATTTAATCAGTGAACTAAATATTATGCTAGTATTCTAGTGAATCATGTTTTAGACAGGTAGTACAGAACAAACGGCGTCTGGAGTCTAGACAAATCGATCCAAACAGTTTTGTTAATACCTTAACGCAATTTTTGAAACAATCATAATCCCAAGAAACTTATTAGATTTATTTATTTATTTATTTATTTACACACACAATTATAACCGCTGGATGTTAAGCAGTACCTACTGGCGTCAAATGAATACAGCTCGAGTTGACATTTCATTTGCGTATGAATATGGTCTTTCACTGTACCTACGTGGTATAAATTATGATGTCTTTTCCACAAAAGCCACTAATGAAGAGTTGAAGTTAACGTTCAAACTTTAACAGCTACTCTTAAGACTTTGCTTACATAACCTATGTTTGGCATAGGTTTAATAATACGCGATTACTAGTAATTGTAAATCCGATAGTATTTTCTTAGAATCCGCGACGACTTTGACCGATCGTATCCTATGTGAAGATCTCTGGCGCCCACTAGACGTTAGATCACTAATAATATCGTACAGAGATCTTTAAATAGATGAACATTTGTCACGGTACGAGGCGCCAACTGGCAATGGCTAATGTAAACTCGTTTAATTAGAGCGCATAGTCAAACTGTTCCATGTATTAAGTTAGTTATATTGTTCAAAAGATACTTCGGTTTCTTAACGTTTTCTCAACCTTCATTTTACGGGCAGTCGTCTTCCTGACCACCTCTATACGACTTCTATCTAAGTAGTCTAGACTTGGCAATAAAAGCCATGTTGTTTGTACAGTTCCTTCTGTAATCTATTCGCACTGTAATAATAATAATAACTAACACACCACGCGCGATTACCGCTCGAAGCTCCTATAACGGAGAAAAAATCCCGAACGATACACATAATTGTGCCCACAAAAACTATACTTAGAAATCAACAATTCTTCTAGGAACCTGTCCATATGTAAGATGTGGATGTAATATGCCTTACTGTACCTCGCATGAACGGGAGGACAACAAAAACTATTTATTAGCCGAGTTAGTCATCCATACGATCCGAGCTTAGTGCTAAATGTCAACTTGTGACGTCACGGTTAACCCTTGCAGCTAAATACCTCAACGGAATTGTAGCGAACGTGAAACGAGTATTTAATATAAACTGGTCATTCAGTTATTCCCTGTGTTCACGTAAATGTTATAACGTCCATTCAGACCCACGCGTTAATAATAAATTGTGAGCGAGTATGCTCTCAGAATGATGATAAGTGAGACTGTTTGTTGGAAACCACCGACAGGACGTGGATACAATAGTACTGGGGCACGATAACTCCTCTGAAGCCGAGAACCGATCTTGTAACCGTTGTAACGTGTAAGGCAAATATGAAGCAATGATATTTTACGCCATCCTTGTTGGCTTGGTCATCGATTACTTAACAGTTTCTAACAACTCACAGATTTGGCACTCTCATGATGTGTGGCATTGGCAAATATTAGTAGGCACGATTATAATGTTTCTTGGAAGTCTTATATCTAATATTACATGCCTACCTTAACCTCCGTTCATTTTTGTCACGTTAAAATTCCGAGTTCGTACATACTTAATTATACAATCAGGTTGATTTCATTGCTATTCTAATATTATTTTAACGTAGGTTCTTCCCAAAATTTAATTTACCACATTTTATCAACGTATCACAAAAGCATGTTTTTTGTACATTGACTAACATACCCAATACAATTATCTGATTCACAGAATTATGGAGCCAACAAAAAACATTGAATTCATAGAAGGTGGGTGTTGTTCCGCATTCTCCCTAAGTACAGTAGGTTCAGAGATTTAAGGCCCAATTTGAATATACGGACAAATCACATGGAGGCACAGAGATGCATACATGCATGCGTTAACTGGAAGCATACACAATGTTAGCTGGAAACGCACAACAAAGTGGAATGATGAGAAGCGCGGATTCCGTTAAACTGTAAGACGATCGATACCACACGACGCGCGCTAAATAAATGTTTGGGAAGACATTTTATTGCTGTCTTTGTATCCTCACGGTTCGATGCCAAAACGGCGTGGGTAGTACTTCAAAAGGGACTACATCAATGCGATTAGTTTCGCCAATCTCGGTGGCTTCTGTGTGCGATCTATGGCTTTATTCGAATATTTAATTATATGTAGGTAAGTAAAGCAGCCATTCATTTAAGAAGATGCAATAAAATATTTCAATGATACACCTCCACTGCGTCCACTTCAGTACCTACTACTATTAGTTCCGTTTTATTAATGCACTTCAGCTGTAACATTCAACTGATAAGTACAGCGTAATGACGGTCGCAGCCATCTATCAACCTGTCACTAACAAACAACTACCGCAATCTTAAAACACGATAAATGACAACTATTCACGCGTGCAAGTTACTATTCAGTGTACAAGTCGCACAAGTGCAATTTAAACAGCAACTAGTGTTCAACCACCTCGCGATGTTATCACATCTCCGTAAGGAAAAAACGTCTGATACATACTTAATTAACACGCTTTTTAGCATTGGAAAAACGCATTCAAATTCTTAGTAATTCAGGAGCATATAAATCTCAGTGTAAGATTAAAAAGGTAAGTACTTGGAAAGTCCTATAAGAGCTGAAAAAATGTTGATCACGATCGAAAAAAAAGCAGAATGAATCAAATGATGAGTCAGGTACAAAACAAAAAGTTTTTATGAATCAAACTTATCATGTACAATCTGCGACAAAATTACGGATAAGATTGTCACTACAACCCACGCTTGAACAATGTTCTCTCGTCTGTACCCGATAATAACTGCATTTACGATGCTCTCAGCAGTCAGCTCTTATGCAAGACCATACGCATTTGGAATAACAATGTGCTTTTAGTACTTATGCATGGCTTTTAGAAATGTTCTTTAACACAGTTATGGGTTTTTGTTTGTCTATACATGATAATATGTATTTGATTGCTATTTGTTATACGACGGTTTTACTGTCACTTTGAAGTCGGGAACTAAGTGTCTCTAGGTTCTGTTAGGTTGAATTTTATTTTCAGTGTTGTGAACTTCTTATAACTATGTAGGTATAAAGTGTTGTCGGTCGTTCATGTCGCACATTATTATGTTTACGGTTAAATAACACTACATCTGCTTGTACAGTTGTAGCATATTAAATGAAATGTTTGTTTCTCACTGAAAATAATTACTTAGCTAACAAATTACAGTTTCACAGTGAAAACCAAGAGGATTTCTATTCAACATGTAGACTATTTACATTATACAAAACACAAGCAAGGTCCTTTGAGAGATCTGTATGTAGATTTATGTGCTGTACTGAATTCAAGTCACAACTTTACACTCGTTTAGTCTAATTAATGAATACTAGACTCGACGCAGTTCGATTCGACCGTGATGGATGCAGCAAACAAACGTAGTCTGTCGACCAGTAAATGTTCCAATTTCAAGCAAAATCTGAATACGTCAATATTGCCATCGTAAATCCCAAATGTTTACATTCGCAAAAAACAGTCTGTTCATTCACAATGTGTTGTGTTTACACATGCGCCGACGCTATTTCGCGTTTAATTTTAACTAGTCAGCGGAATCTCAAGCGTATTCAAGGTTCCGGAACAAAAATGCGCATAATCTGTTGACGTCATTAAACAAATGAGGAAAAAATAATATAAACAACAATACGGGAACCACGTGGAGACGCTCACAATGGGTGCTGATACCATTATCGCGTTATCATGCACTATAATGGCCTTTCTTAGAAGCGAAATAGCCTGGTGCACAATTATCGCTGCTTCTGTGAAACGTCAGTCTGTGCTCGTAATTATGTAGGTGTACCTATTACCAAGGTTTCGTTGTTTTACTTACAAAAATTGAAACTATTATAGATAGTTTAGATAAGAAAACAATACATTACTTAGAATCATGTGTAACGCGAGTCAGGAACGTTGGAGAGTGAAGTTTGCGTTTATATAATGACTAGCTTCTGCCCGTGACTTCGTCGAGTTTTTTTTCACTCCCTGTTTTATTATGTCTTTGATTACTACTCCGCCCCCTTGTGTCTTAGTGAGATGTTATACGTATAGTATAGCCCATAGTGGCCTATACTATTCCTCATGAATCTGGCTATCATATACAAGTTTATTTCAAATCCGACTGGTAGTTTCAGAGATTAACGCGTTCAAACAAACAAACCTAAAACTCTTCAGCTTTATTAAGTACAGATAGAAAAATAGCTCTATTACATTATCATGATTAGAAAAGTTAAAAAAAACCATAATGCGGCCTTATTATACACAATCTCGTTGAAAGCGGATCCTATCTACAAACATAAAGGGGATTCTCCATTGACGCAGATGTAAACAATTTAGTGGAATAAGTACAAATAATACTCTTAGCTTAGAAGGCTAGACAATGTCTCAAGACTTTATTTAAAGCAAAATCTGGAATCCCAAACAACGAAATTATTGATTGTAAAAGTCGATGTGTAATTCCAAGTTCAAATTACAGAGTCATAGCTAGCTGCCAAATGTCTATGCCCAGACATAAACAACAAATGTTTTCTGTCAACGGTCGAAGCAGAGTCTGTATAATGTACCTACCTAACTATTACATTTGAATTTGTAAGTTATTTATATTGTATTCTGTATATTATTCAAATATTTCTGATTTAATAAATTAAATAAATAGGTACAAAAATTCGCTTTGTAAGCAAAGTAAATTTGGATTATTCCAAATTTAATTCAATCTTATTAGCAGACAACTAACAAAATTGAAAAACATTTTGTAAGCACAGTGAATGTGGATTAATCCAAATTATTATATCAGAGATCCAGTCTAGAGACTAGACAAGTAGACAGCTTAGTAAAACTATAACAAAGCCTTGGATAATCTCTTCTAATTTAATTATTCCACAGAAAATTCGTTAGCAAAATAACATTAAATATATTATACACAGCTCTATCAAGTACTGGCAAGGGCAAAAGTTTTGACTTTCATGAATTTATAGACTTTTAACCTTTTGGCCTCCACAGTCATGTATAGATGACAAACTAAAATGTGCCTAGCACGCCACGGTCACGACTACATGACAAGACTTTTATATGTAAATAAAGCTCATAAAACAATATTGTTTTTTATTTCCGTCTATTTTTTTCTATTGCCGCACAACCCGATGCTGGGCAGTAAATTGTAAAAGCTAGGTTACCGCTATTACCATAATGCTTATAATAATCTTGCACTAATTTATACAAAGAGATGTACCTGAGGAATTTAATTAGCTACACAACAAATTAATCAACGTCTTCATAATCGGAGTCGGGATTTGTGTCCGGTTGATGGCAATAGGCTTGCCCCCTATTACATGGGACTTAAACATAACTGGCGAAATGTGGGTGTACTAATGGGTACACCTCTGCCTAACCCTTCGAGGATTACAGGCGTGATGTTCATAATGAAAATCGTGCTATCAGAGATCTCACATTAAAATGCAGCCAATTATTGAATTAATCAAACTATTCACGGCAACATGCGTTCTCCTTTGGTTATCCATCCATACTAACATTATAAATGCATAAGTAATTCTGTCTGTCTGTTACGCTTTCACAACTGAACTGATTTTGATGAAATTTGGTGCGGGGTAAGTTTAAACCCCAACAAAAGACATGGGCTACTTTTTTTTTTACTTCGACTTCGTCTGTTAAGTCCATATGTTAAATACCTACTTCGTCTTGGTTTATTTAGGTTTTACAAAATTACATCAGTATTTTACTTTTATTTTTAATCACAATCCACTCATTATCGGAGCGTTTTCTTATTAAGTGTACGCGCCCAATGGGGCGCATGCGCATCGTAAAATGTTAATTGGTCATCAATGGCCGATATTACTATTTCTCAGAACTGTAAGATTTACGCGTTAATAGTTTATATTTTTAAACAGTGTAGTCACGAGCACAAATATTTTTATCATAATTATTAAGCTAAAAAGTAAGTTTCCTATAAAATTATAATTATAATTGCAACTTTGATTTATAAAATACTGTATTAATGTCATCATATCAATTCAATCAAAGCTTTACGAGAAAGTTTCATTGATGTTTGTGACTGTACTCGGCCGCTATACAGGATCATTGAAAAAATACCAGAAACCTGAAAAGGGGTCATTGTACTCATCATTATGAACAACTTTTACTATGGGACCAACCTTGAAATCAAGAAAAAAAAAACAGCTGATCCATACATTATGATCTTGTTGTGTAGCAATTTTGTAGGGAACAGCTGATTTTTTTTTTCATGATTTCAGGGTTGGCCCCATAGTAAAAGTTGTTCATAATGATGAGTACAATGACCCCTTTTCAGGTTTCGGGTATTTTTTCAATTACCCTGTATAATATACTAGGTACATTCCATACACAGAAGACTAGATTAAAAGGAAACTTACATACATGTTTGTATATGTGTATAATTATACATTTTATTAACATCACCTATTTTCTAGAGCGGAGCTCGTGGCTAAGTAATAACAGCTGCACAGGTGATCCATCAGGTTAAGCTACGCTTGCTGTGGATGGGTGACCATCTTTCTCAGACTCCTCCATGCCTCGGAAAGCACGTTAAGCCGTTGGTCCCGGCTATCATGCGTGGATCTTTGACAGTCGTTACGGGTCGTCAGAAGCCCGAAAGTCTGACAACCAGACTCATATTACCAAGCTACTGGGTTGTGGATGGTCAGATAGGCAGTCGCTCCATGTAAAATACTGGTATTCAGCTGCATCCGGTTAGACTGGAAGCCGACCCCAACATATTTGGGAAAAGGCTAGGCAGATTGATCATCTATTTGATGTTGTAATTTCATCTTCTGTGCTACGTTTACGATAAATTCTAGTTCGCTATATGGGAGCGCTTATCTAAAAGGTCTCGCCCGGATATTTCTACATTTATGTGCAGCACGGGGTCGACTATTTCGAAGATAAACTTGTTATTGTAAGTATTATAAACATGAATTTCATAGAATTGGACGTTTCAATGAATTGTTTTGTTTATTTTCTTAACAATATGATAGATAACCTAACCTTATGACACTGGTTTATGCTAATCTAGTTGTGTTATATGCTTTAGGGAAAATTGTTTTAAGATTATTTCATCACCTCACTTATGATAATCCGACACGTCTGTATACTTATGTTTGTTTCATTAAATTATATCTACAATTCTTGTTGGTCACATCTAATCTAATGAATATTTTTAAGTACTTAGATAAATTCTTTCTTAACTTTTTTTTAATTGTGATCCACAAAGTTGGTACTATTATTAAACATAGATCTATTGGGTGTACAGCGACAGCTTGAAGCTTCAGACAACAGAAATCCTTGGCAAAGTAACTGTCTGACTGTTACGCTTTCACGACTAAACCTCTGAACTGATTTTGATAAAATTTGGCACAGGGTAAGTTTGAACACCAAAGAAGAACATAGGCTTCTATTTATTCAGCGACTTCGTCTGCGTCCGCGAACATTTACTTACTTGCACTTACTTACTTATTTACACTATGGAGGGCTGCGTAAGTAATACACATACACCTTGCCGTTGTTTATGCTGTGACCCTAGAATGTGTCTTACCTTCTGTGGTGTGGACTCGGAAGCTGAGCGGAGCTTGGCGCGGCCAGCCCCGCCCGCTTGGCGGATGGCGGCCATGAGGTTCGAATGTGCATCGCCAACAGCCGGAGGCGCTGGCGCAGGCGTCGATGATGCAGCCTTCACATCTCTGTTGACAAGAGATAAGCATATTTTAATAACATATCCTAGAAAAGATGGAAAGAGTGTGTGAGGGGTGGTATTAAGGAAAACGTTGAAAACATTTTGCGCCGAGAAAAAGACAAGGATGAAGGATGAAGAAGAAGAGCTATTGCACCATCGTCTGCGCCTAGGCACCTACATTTTCACAATTAGGCAAGGTTTTAAGACAATTCTAAGTATTACTTACTACCAGGAGTGAAAATGTGGTGCAGTCGCATAAACAATGGTATACTTAGCATCATGTTCTGTAACCTAACACATAAAAGTAGTAGGAATCATAATTAAATGGCACAATATGCGCCATGGACACGGTGAGAAGAAGATAGGCTATTAAGCTTAATTTAGATGCCTTGGAGTACATCAAAAGAGTCTTGGTCATTGATACTACTACATTCAATATTATTATTATTTTTATCTTGTAAATGACCTTCAAAAGTGCAATTTCAATTAGTTAGACCATTAAAAGGCACTTTTTAATAAATAAATGAATAAATTATTTGACATTGATAAAAGTAAATAAAAAAAAAAACACTGCACTCCGGGAGTGCCGGCAGAAGTGAAAACTTGATTATTAACGTTGAGCATGTTTGATATTTTGGAATGGTTAGGGAATAATTTTGCACCAATTGCTTTATCAGTATAAAAGTACTATCATTTATGTGGTAGAATACAATATTCATTTATTGCGCTATCGTACACAAACATGACAATTTATATTACATTAAAAATTTAACTTTAAAACTATTACAATTATTTTACATTAAAAAGTTTATCTCTCCGAAAAATCAACTTTCATCCATAATTTCAACGACTTTTTCACCATCATCATTACCAGAACTATCATCGCCAATCTCTAAAACTGATACGATAGGTTTATGGTAGCTGAAGTAAGAAACGAACAGTTTTGATTCGAACCTATTTATTATCATTAATAGATGCACTTTGTTCAATTTCCATATCTGTCACCATCCATGGATACGCGTGGCACGCTGTAACATACACGAACATTCGCGCAAACGCCCTGCGCTGTCTAAACGAACGTCCTACGCTTTTTCGATCAGGTCACGTGTCCTGACGCGCGTGGTCACGTGTCCCCTGACGCGAGTTTAAGATTTTATACCCATTACAGAAAAAGTGCTCAACGCCGCTAAAGAAGTTTTCACTTCAAAAACATTTAAAATGAATTAAGTTATCGGTCATGCATACAATGTAAGTCAATTATATAAAATCAAGCTATTATATGTACTAGCAGAAGACAAATTGACTACATGCTATGTTTTTACGTACTGTAGACTGACAGTGATAGATACTGATGATAGACCGTGAGAAACATCATTTACAACAATTAAAAGATTACCTACAACGTATGTATTACTAAGGATTTTTTTCGCATAACCCTTGCGGTTCGCATAAATAATTAAATTAAACATCTAGATATTAATTTGTTTACCGGAGCCTTGTGTGTTTCTCGGTAAAACATAATATTATTAATTATACCTGCCAACATCGCTAAAGAATCACGATGTTAATTTAAGATAGGTTCACACCTGCGTTAATCCATGACTTGGTGATTCTACCCCCTATCTCGGAACAAAATCGCATCCGGTGTGAAATTAATGGCAGATGTGTCCTAAGCATTACAAGTAACATTTTGTGGGCAGTAAAACCCTTGTAACGTAATAACACAGTACTTAGAACACAAGTAATAAAATGTAGCCATTATGTAGATGAGATGACAAATACACCGAGCACCTTCGCCAGACTCGGTTTCCAGTCAAACTTGTACACAAGGCAGTGCTATTCTGTTAAAATGACCTGCGGCGAATTTAGATGAAATGAGCATAAGGTGTCATCCTACCAGATGCTAAGGATAAACAGCTTACCTCAAGCTGAAGTTCGATTGAGGGGGGCGGTCAATCCTACATGCAACGAGGGAGAATTTTATAGAACAGACAGGCTAGTCTAGAAGTATTAAACAAAATGAAAAAGTCTACTCAGCGAAAGATAAAAGGGCGATGAGAAATTACAATAACATTCATGTCTGTAAATCCCCCGAGTTTATAAAGCGGGGGGCATACCGTCATCCGCCAATTATTTGTTTAAATTCCGTAAATAACCAGATTGCCGAAGCAACGATCGATGCCTGAGGATTGTGATAACATAGTTTTCAATATTTATTTCCTTATACATTTATTACATTTAGGTCCACGTGAACAAAACAGCGGGCACAGTTAGTTAAACCAATATGGGGAAGAGCAGACGCTATATTATGCAAAGCTTTCCTTTGAGCGCAGTAATATTTGATAAACCCTAAAAGCACAAACGTGACTACTGAAAACTCTTAATGTAACATCTTGGGTAACTTAAAAGCTAGCTCAAAGCTGACAAGGGACGAACTTGTAGAACGCAAACATTCAAAAACATGTATCAACGTGTGTGTAACATGTGCATTTGTAAGTAGCTACGTATCTCTGTGTGTGTTACTTTATACCTACTGCATTAAATTAATTCTGACCTTTGCAGGGGCGAGTATCGATTCGGTCAGGCTCGTCTACGGTCTAGACTACACTAGCTAAGCTACTATTTAATGTTATTACGTCATAGAAATTAAATACGTTTGAGAACGAAAGGGTCATTGGAGCGACACTCGATATTTGAGCTGAAGGGTCTTAATTAAAATAGTTATTGTGTTTTGGGACTTTGATCCTTAAATACGTTAGACATTAGAATTTAATATTGATTAATGGAGATGTCTTTTGCCATTCCACGGGGAACAAATTGGTTAAATTAGGTCTTGAGGAATTTGGTCTTTTGAGTCGGATGGCAAGGAGACTTACGAAAACGCAGAGATTTACGAGAGAGAACGTTTTTCTAATATTGGACGAGGACACCGCATTGCGTCATCAAAATGATACGGCGAATTGTTAAACTGCTACCTACACCATACATGATAGAAAACTTTTATCCGTAATTCCACTTAAACGAAATGAAATGAAATAGAAATCATACCTGTGTTATGTGTCAACCTCACGACAGAACTAGTACGAAAATAAAAATATATTTTAAGTCTGATTGGCACTATTCGTATAACCTACATAGGGCGCCTCCGCAAGTTTCATAGAAAATGAGAAGGAAAAATATAAATCGGATTAGCTTCTTCACAGTGTGGGATACACATAAATATACGTAGGTATATGAGTTTGAGAATCAATACGTTTGTTGGGGTCGTAAGGCTTACGATCGATAGTTGTTAAGTTATTCAGTGATGCAAACTGCTATTTGTAGTATGAACTAGTTCGAAGGCTCTAGAGAAAGTTATGTAGAAAGCTGCTACTGTTTTGACTAACATTTATAACGAAACATGATGTTATTAAGCTGGATTTCAAGGAGAACCCGTTACGTCACAACACAAAACCACTGGACGCTTTGGTGCACTATATTCAAATGACGTGTACATTCTCGTTCCAGGAAATCCAGTAAATGACAAAACAGAAGGCGTAGGTATATGCTTTCATCGATTCTCGAGCGTCATTTGTTTTCTATTGTTCTGAGACATGAATCAAGTCAAAGACCGCTATAATTCTTCAAACTTAAAGCACATTGTACTTAACAAATTAAATAGATAAATACTAAGCATGACTCAACACATACGCTACCAACAAGATCAAATTGTGGTAGGGTCGAAATACCAATTGATCATAATGGTCGGCTAACAAAAAATGAACGCACACAAAACTTTTTTGTTATATTAAAAGACGAACAACTAATGCTGTTCATAATCTGTAACTGTTTTTTGTTTAACCGGCACTTTAGGAAGCAACCGGACAAATGAAACTGATCGGAAAGTATTGATCACAGTATGATAACCTCAAGACTGATTGCGTTGATAAGTGCGAGCTGTTGACCTGCAGCGGACGTAACAAATTTATCTGTTAACAATGTGATTTGAAAATGACACGCTACTTATATGTGTGATATGTGTCGGTATCAATGTACTGTTGATTTGCGTTGAAGGCTGGGTCTGTCACCCGTATGTCTGATGACCATGCAGATAATTCGACAGTTGAATCTGGGAAGCGGTTAGAGAGCCCTATTTTGGATCTGGGAATGTATTCGCAGAAACTGACAGTTAAGAACCTAGATTAAATATCATTGATTTCTTAAATTCATTAGGAGAAAGGAACGTAGACTTGAATCTACAGATAGCAAAAGAAATTGTGTATGATGAAAAAAAAATACAGTTGACTGCGCAGCGCACACGCACAGAGCTTACTGTAGACAAAAAAAATAACCTGCTCAGGACAACTCGGACGCTTAGAAGAAGACGGTCAATGGAATTTAATTCAGTATTTGTATTAATAATGCAGATTGACAAGTCGTAACAATGTTAGCAGGCTTCGACCGATTAAAACCGTCCGTGTATTCCCCGCCTTAGGAAAAAACTGATCAGGCGCTAAGAATTATACAGATGACAAAAACCAAGATTCAAAACTGTCGTAGAACAGTCCACGAGACACAATTATCACACCAAGTGTAATAATTAGAGCTAACAAGGTATAAATTCTCTACCTACGACTAATATTCACAGTGTAACTCGAAGCACTTATAATAACAGCAAAAAAACACCAGTGCTTAGCTCTCAGCCGTTGTATTCCTACAAAGTCATGTACGCAATTTATTATCCACAGTTACAGCTGAAGAAAAATATGAATCCACGTTTGGCGTAATTGCTTACCATTCCGAGACAAATACATGACATTGCAACATCGGAATGGGAACGTTAAAAAGCTTCACACTCAATCCTACTACCCTAGCTTTTATGTTTCTTTCCATATTCATATTAATTAATCTTCTACATTTAAGCAATTAGTAATCTTATTACCTTCTCGTAACTGTCAAATTGGCGTGGTCTTTCGGTACAATTGTGTCAGTACCTCGGTCAGTACAAAACCAAACAAGACATTCCAGTCTGGCTATCATTCCAAGTAACTTGATGAGATCAAATTCGCAAAAAGTGTAATAATGTGTTATTTACATGAATTCTTTTTCTGGCATTAATATAATGTCGGTTTTAACATAATTATTTAATTATTTTGGAGGTTTTTTCCTGTACCTAGTATACACTGCAAACTTTTGATAATAAATAATTGAATTAGTAACATTTTTGTGGTACGTCGTACGATAAAACAAAGAAGATTTCTTATCCACTAGCTTCTACCCGCGACGCAACTTCGTCCTCGGATGGTAGATAGATCTATGTCAAGTTTACTATAAAACATATCTTTTGACACTCGGAAATGGAGAAGCGTTTTAGTAATAGAACATTCTTTTGTAATCAAATGAGTGCTTCCAGAGATTATTTACTTACACCTTTGAAACAAAATACCTCTTTATAATCCATATAACCACTAATATTATAAATGCGACAGTCTGTTTGTCACACTTTCATGACTAAACCACTGAACCGATTTTTATGAAAGGTACGGGGTTAGTTTGAAGTTTTGAACCTTTAGAAATGACACAGGCTAATATTTATTCGACGACTTCGTCTATATCCGCGTTAACCGACATTTACGCGGACAACGCCACGGGAAAAAGCTAGTGTTATTTAAATTAACCTGTGTATTCTGCAAATAAATATTTCTTAATTCTTGTTTATCTAATAATAACGTATTATCGACCGCTCTACTTAAAAGACGGAAAATCAATATTCAACCACCCAAGTGACCGCTAATTAATTTCATTGAGTGCGAATTAGTGCTTATTCTTTGGAAAAAACACAAAGCTATCAAAACAGGTTGAAATAATGGAAGCAATTATTTGGTCGTTATACGATTATTTGGTCGTTATACGCGACTATGTGACCATTTATCGCTTGAACTATGTTTTCCTCTTAGGCCTACCTATTAGTGAGGATAAACATTTACAATGAATTGGGAAATGAGGACTGATGTTTTGTTTTGTATGTTTGATAAATTGCATAATATAACAAAATTCAAGCTAAAAGTAGTTTTTTTAGAATCATCGTATCTTGGCTGAGTTAAAATTTAAACTTGATGCTACAAAAGTACTAAGGCGGATTTAATGCCTTAGCAATATTATCTAACTCTAGGTGCAAATATGTAGATACATTTAAACTACATTTCAACATCCGACTTAACAGCTTCTACCGACTCCTCTAAAATTCACTTTCGTAGAATACGACTTGTACTGATGGAACAGACCGCTTCAGAAATAGAATTTCGTGGTACATAGTGTAGCTACATAAAGCGATGTACATAGTTCTATGTACAGTCGAACAAGCCATTTGGTATACAGGTAGCTAACTTGCAACTACTTTTAAACAATGTTTCGAGTGTGTCAATTCTTTGAAATGACTCTAAATGATTTCAAAATTATTAGACATCACACAAGCTTAAAAAGTTAACACAAAATAACAACGAATGGCAATGTAGCAGAAAGATAATTATTGTTGTCTGTAAAACAAATAGCTTGTTCGACCGTACATACCTTTATTTTTCTTTTTTTTTAGGTGGTAAAAATCATCAAATGACTCCTTCCGCCCCGCCCCGGTGGGGCCCGCGGAAGGGATTGTCAGACTTTTACTGACTAAAAAACCACCCTGTTCCTTCTGTTGCCCTTTACGTTCCGGGGCCACGGTATCCTGTTAAGACGTCCCGCAACCCCGGACCGTACATAGGGTGAACACGCCAGTTCGCCGACCACCTCCGGCTCTCGACCACTTTGCGAAAATCAGGTAAAAATAAGGAAACCGAAGCGCGGAAAATGTTCGAATTGCATGCAAACGAACGGTCATTCAGTATTCTTCCTACGCGTCATCGTTTGTCCACCTAAGATCGTTTGATGCCGCTCAGTGAAGTAATGAACTTTAGCTCAGTACACCAAGTCACCAAATTAAAGCTAAAATTAGTGGACGGGAACATTTTCTAACGTCAGTAAAACATGTTATTATTTAGTTTTGAACATAAATATTATGCTTGGTGTGTCAAAATATGTTTGTATTTACTTATAAACTAATAATCAATTGGAAATTACGAGTGTTTAATTAAAATAATTAGTGGTCGGTCAACTAGCTGCTAAAATTACGCTTCCGTTAGTTTACGACCACCTGGTCGGGAACTAGCTGAATTAGACTAGATAATTTTCAAAGATTGTGGACTTACTGCAAGATATAATGTGAAAAATTTCGATTTATTCTATTCATTTCGGCATAGCTGATTTGCTCGCCAGATTACGACCGGCTAATTGTATCAAAGAAACTAAACTGTAAGCCCTTAAAGTTCTCAAATTCTCAAATCATGGTGGTCGACAACGGATCAGTTGTCGACCACCATGATTTTACTCTGAAGAAAATCGACTAGTTTTTGGCGGTGTACAATTTTTTAATAAATATTCCTTACCTACCTTACATAGAAGCAGCATATAAGATTATACCTGCCAGTTTTGTACGCTATAATATTAAATAATTGTGATTATAAAAAAAAATATTAATGATTTTATTTTCGACTTTAATCTGATAGTGCTTGAGTTGTTTTTACAGTGGCTTTCTACCGGTCGGGAACTAGCGGAAAAGACGGGCGTTAACTGGCTTTAGGTGTCCGGGAACTGGAAAAATCACACTTTTCGATATATTTGTTAATTATAAAATATTACATTAATATAATTTAAAAAAAATATATCAGATCGTGTAATTTAAACATTTTTCTTTCACATGTAGGCCCAATATCAAAATATTAACGCTTATTATCATAACTATGTGATTTTAAAGATGACAAGTCGACTAAGTGGTCGTGAACCGGCCTAATCACCCTACCTTATGTGAAACTGAACGAGATGAATCGGAATAAAACCCACATAATTATGTTAGCAAGGCCTTTGGCACTGAGCATGAACAATTGCTCTACGTTACTTTTAAACTAGCATAAGCCCGCGACCTTTGGACCCCAATTTCATCCCCTTAAGAGGTGAATTTTGGGAAATCCTTTCTTACCGCATCTCTACGTCATAATAACTATCAGCTTGCCAAATTTCAGCGCAATCCGTTTAGTGGTTTGGGCTGTGTGCTGATAGATCAGTCAATCAGTAACGGTTGCCTTGCCTCTTTATATTATAAATCTTCTTTCTTCTTCTTCTTAAGAAGAAGTTCAGTGAATCATTGAACTATCGATTACTAGTCCAAAGAGGTTTATTGAATTGGATAAAGCTGATAATCTTAATGCAGAGTGAAATCAAACGAATAACCGTGATAAAAGCACTTGAAGGGCTTTGACGTATTAGAAAAGCAATGCCTATGCAAATTGCCCCACAAACTATAATAAACGGCAATCTTGTAAATATCAGAACATGGTACATGATTGCAACCTGTCAAACTCAATGGAACGAGTTATAGACTTTGCATGAATTTGATCCAACATTATCCGGGCCCTATCTATAATTAATCTTATAATTTCAGCTCAAGGCTTCAAGTGAAAGGTTTAACAGTAAATATTATGGGAACAGGTCATAATAATCCTAAAATATTGGCAACAAGATTGGATCTAATGGATAAATCTGTTCGAGTTGCGTTCTGAAACGAACATGTCTGAATTACGTAAGATTGTAAGACCTACTTGAGTGGTTAACACGCGAACCTCTATTCTTATAATTACATGTTATCGCGAACAGGCAACGTCAATATCAATGGATGCTACTAAATGAATAATGTGCTCGGAAATTCTATTAATAAATACAAGTATGATGCGTCGGTTTCGCGTCACGTTTTGCTATCATAGGTAGGCATTATTTCATGAAAGGGAATAGCCCACCGCATCCATTTCTAGGAGTTCGAAACCACAGAGTAAATAATAAACGTAGGCACTATGTGTGTAAATTGGGTACCTACTTGAAACGATTAACCAATAATTCCAAGACACAACTTCTCTAAAAAAAAACTTTATTTTAACCATCAAACCAGATTAATTTTCAATTAACTCAGAAAATATAGGTAGATTTTTAGTAGCTGATGACGTCACAGTTTACTATTGCCATACAAAATCTATGGGGGAATCGCGTTCTGACAGCCCATAAAAATCATGTCAATTGAGTGGTCGTGTCTTAGTACCCAATTCGTCGATCAAACCAGGATCCGTACCCAAATCACAGAGCAAGTTACTCTACGGTTTGGGTAGTGTAGTGGATCCATGTGTCTCTGAAACTAATCTTGAAACCTCATCAGATCAATGGCATTTTGCCAAAACCGTTCACCAAAGAATCTAAGCAATGATTTATTTATGTATTTATTTAGAAGAATTGAAGCTCCAAAATGCGAAGATGGTCATAACAATTTTAGACGGACAGAAATTATGAAAATTAAATTGTTTCCTAGTACTCACAATGACGGGTGAAGTCAACCAATAATAAGCACAATATATGTAATTTATCTAATAGGTGCCTACACATTTACACTTATACATAATAGTGTGTGAGTGACAGCGTAATATTACTAGAACTTAATAAGCTATTATTACTCGATGATGACCTACTACCGAGAAAAGGTGCTAAAGCGTATCAAGGGTCATCACTCATAACAGTACTGCTTCGACACATCAAATAATTTGCCATTCAAATTAGGGCTTTAAATGTTGTGCGTTAAAATAATTTTTATAATGTCAGGATAAAAAAAGGAGAGAGCTCGCAGGCGGCGCGCTGGTAGCTAACAGATGGATAATTCGAGGCGATTCCGACCGGGGCCGTTGCCGTGTCGAAGCAGTGCTGTCATAATGGACGATGATTAGTACGATTAGATCGACCGGTCATGACATTCGAGATACCAATGTCAAGTAAGAGCACTGACAGTCACAAGTCAAGAAAAAAAAAGAAAAGAAAAATCTTAGCAGTAGGGTAACGACCTAACCAGATAATATCATTAATGATAGAAGACCCGTCTCATGACGTAATCAGGGAATCCCACTTGTTATTATGCAACTTTGGTCACGTGGGTCATTTAAACCTTATGCTTTGGCGATCCTCCAGTACTTATGTTTATCGTCGGCGCTGATGATAATAGGTTCGCAAAATCCTTTGGTCTATGCATAACAAAATCGAGAGCCGTACGTTCGGCGAACTGACACGTGGTAAGTGCGGCTCCCTAAGCGAAAAGGTGTGATGTTATGTCTGTATGCTGTCATAAAACTAAATTACGTTCACACGTAAATTTCGAACACAATTAATTCATAATGGACCTATAAAACTGCCTTACAAATCTGCTATCGCATCTCAAATCAAGAGTTTCGCCGTAACGAGGCAGTCGAAACATATTTTTAGAGAACAATACATAATTTGCATGCATGCGATAATTTAATTTGCGCGTGCTCGTGTTTATTTGTGCGCGATAATGATTTAGGATCCGGTCCTGAAGCCTTAGTAAAACAGTACAATGGATTGCATGAAATAGGACCAATTTATTTGACTTACACTGTACGAATTTTCGGAATTTTTATTTTTCATGTAATACCTCTGTTCTCTTTTTGCTGACAACAACATACTGAGTTGTTTCCCGACACAAAGAATTAAAAATCGAAAAAGGATTTGTACTACGACAACTCTCTCTACCAGTTTAATACGTAAATTCATAGAATAAACCATTAAAGCGAAACTACCGAACAAATAAAAACTGAATAATTAATTCAGAAAGACTTTCAGAACCACAAACAACGTCATTGACGTTTTAAACAAAATTCTATTAAAATGAACCGACGAGGATGACAAGCAATTAATGGAAATTAAATAATGCCTAGACCCTTGAAACTTCACCGCAATTATAATGACTTATTATTACCGATTAACATGAAAGTGCACGTCACTATAGTCAATACAATTTAGAATGCATGCGACGATCGCTCATCAATCAGTATTCGATAGAACGATCATTGAACACTATTTGTTAATCGAATGATGACGAAATGACACGAGCCGCGTACATGTGGTCTACAAGACCACAGAAAGATAATAATGTATACGACATGATAATATATGTATATCATTGATGTGCAACAATTTATGAATGCGAAATCGATAGAATTAATTTACATTTAAAAGAGAAATTAATTACTTGTTAACGGAAAAAGGAAGGTGGAAGGCCTACGCTGAAAACCAGCGCCGTGGTTTCGTGCCATCGTGTGTGGGCCACGGCATTATGCTGAGCGTCGGCCGTTTCGCGCGGTAGTGGCGCAATCTTTTTTTATTTTTATTTTTAAGTATTATTAGTTTTTTTTTATTTATTCTTTCTTTATATTAAGTACCAACTTGTTGTATGCGTCACTTTCACGTGAATAAAAAGTTTTTCTTTCTTTCTTTCAAGGTATTTAATCGATACTCGATGAGGCCTTCGGTTTTCGTTTTGTTTTCAATGGAAACAAATTATCCAATAACAAAAAGTGGTTTCCATATTTCATTTACGTACGTTGATAGGTTTCCACTCATCTGCAAAATTATATTGAAAAATCATTTTGAATAAAAGAAATTGTGTATTAAATAAAACTTTTAAAATGTTGACACAGCATAGAGTATTTTCCAAGCAGAGAGTCAATTTTAAATTAATATTGCACGCACATACGAGACGAGACATTCGTAGTACACTTTCCACCTGCGAGGATAGAAAGCGACCAATTGAAGTTCTCAAGTTCATAAGAAAGCTATAAATAGACTGCAGTACTTTGTACACTGTGGATCGAACTGCATTTGTAACCTCCACGCATGGTCGTTTTTTTTACACTCTCCATGGAAGTAAATAAATGTAATAGAGGTATTAAAAAATTAAATCTTGTATAATGTCGATATAGTAAGAGCTTCGACAGATGATGCTGTGTTTTAGAAGGACATATTTGAGTACTTACCTGAAGATTCCAAATTTTTAAAACTTTTATTTGATAATACACAATGTAATGAAGATCTACATGATCGGGAAATTTGTCAAGCGTGAAACGCATCAGCTGCGTGTTTCGATTAAAATGTAAGTATGGTAATCAAATCTTCAGTATAATTCAATTTTTTCGGTACTTAATAGGATCATGTTTTGGGATTATGGTCATTAAGACTCGGATTCTACAAGCGCAAAATACCTTTGAACTAAAGTTAACGAAATGTCAACAAAAACAGGTCATTAAGTAATTTTTTTAAGCTGGATGGAAAAAGCTAAACTTACAGTTTTTTTCAGCTTACCCATTAGGCTAACAAGCGCTACCCCAAGTAACACATAGGTACAACTTATAGCACATCATACATAAATGTAATACATACTGTAAACATTAACGATTCAGTTATGGGCACACCTATATAGGGAAAGTCATTAGCATATGGAGAAACAATGCAGTCCGGCAAGGACGTTTGCATAAACAATTTCAGTGCGGACGATGATTTATCTTTTGCGAACCGTACCTCCAATATGGCGAGGATTTTTTGAATGTCAGACTACTCGGAAGACGCATTAACGACGTTCCGATAAGTAATAAAGACGATTTCGTTGTAGTAAAGTTGCAAAATTAGCACTTGAGAGTAATTGCGTTGTTTCTGGGACGCAAACCGTATAAAAGGGTTCCTCAATCGGAGATCTTGACCTTGACAAATGGCCCATTGACACTCTGGTGAAGGTTTTAAAAGCTTTCTTACGGATAGTACGGATAGCATACTATGCTATTAATGTCTTTCTCGGTGAATTTATGTCAAGTGAGCTTGGAGTTAAGCTGTCATGACACCTGGGATCATTGATAGCATCTCAATTCACCCAAATACCAGCCGTTTGGTCTATATTCAGCAGTAGAAGTTTACGGAATGGTGTATAATAAAATTGATAGCGCATTTATAACTACAGCCACAAAAAGCCGATGAATGGTAAAATAAAGAACTACTAACATTGCCTATGCTCTTATTTGTTGGGCAATAAAGCGCTTCTTGCTTAAAAGGAATTTGGATTTGGATTTAGTAGTATGTACCAGTTTTTTTAATGAATTTCAGTTATAAAGAGGTGGTGTACCCATTTAGTACTTCCACATTTCGCCAGTAACCAATACATAATTCCAAAATACAAGTTCTCTAAAAATACACTTTATTTCAAACCTGAAAGTCAGTTTTATTTTCAATTAAGTACTGCTAAATTCGATTTTTAGTTGCTTTGAAAATGATAAATTGTTAATCAATTGAGTTGGCAAAAAGAGACTTCACAGTTCATGATTGCCATACAAAATCTAAGGGGAAATCGCCTTTTGACAGGTCATAATAAGTACACAATTGTTAATGGTGTCGTATACCCAATAACCAATTGAGTTGACATCTCCTTTGTTCGAACAGACCCAGTGAAATAATTTCCGTAATTAATTTTAATAATAAATGTTTGTGACATCGTGATCAAAAGGAGCTTTCCAAAGCCCTTTATGAGTTTTACACAATATGAAGACTTAGGTACTTTGATGTACAGTTATAATACAGTTTCATGTACAGTCATTCAAAATTAATTTGTTTCTCAAAATTACAATTTCGCCTTGATATTGTGTTTATTTGATACACAACGAAATATACACATCAAAAAAGTCTAGGGATCAACATCCCTAACAAATGTTAGGGATGTTGATCCCTAGACTTTTTTGATGTGTGTATTACACAATACAAATCTAAGCCTAAAACTGTGTCATTTAACCAAATCTTGTTAGAAATTGCTAAATATTTTACATGGAGCAAAAAAAAGAATAGAACTCTGTGATACAATCTGCATTTATATTGGTCCCTACAGATCTCTACACCGTGTGACTATGTATAGCAGTGGCGAGAACTCCATACAACTTGATTCCCAAAGGCTTCCCTTCAAAAGTTCGGGACAACAGCTACTCTACCGCCATTGAAGAATGAGTCGGTATTGTCTACTATTACCAAAAAGGATACAGTCACACTGAAGTTATTTTAATTACACAATAGACTAAAACGCCTATCATTTTAATTACAATTAGAATTAAGTAATTTTTGGCTTTGGCTTTCCTCTTACGAGAATTGGGTAGATGCCATAAACATTACCCTCCTTTGCGTCGCGCAGTCGGGTAAAAAAATAAAAGATAGATATAGAAGCCATAACTTCTCTAAAGACACACTTTATTTTAGCCTTGAAAACCCAATTAATTTTCAATAAACTGTAAAATTTTATTTTTATTTGTTTGCAATTCATAAATAATGGACTTGCAAATTAAGTCGGCACAAAAGTAACGTCACAGTTATCTTTTGCCATACAAAATCTATGGGAGAATCGCGTTTTGACAGGTCATAAAAAGTACGTCAATTGATTGGTGGTGTCATCTACCCTATTGACCCATCACCACTGGCACAGAACATATAAAGGAGGTTCTCTGTGGCCACTGATATGTAGCGGGTATGTATCCCTATCACTAGTTAGTAAGTAGGTTTCATGAGCCTGGTCTGGTGTCTATGTCCAAAGTTCTGAACCGAATTTTTTTTCTTGTCAATATTCGCAGGCATAGACGATACTTTTCCGCTACATACTAAGCATCGAACGAGTCGTAGTTTTAACCGATAACGATTGATAAGAAAATAAAATTGGATTTATCTGAGGGACAATTCAGCTTTACGAGTTACATAATAGTAGACAATGGTACGGCTACGGCTAATTAGGATCTTGTCTCGACCATTAATGGAAAGATATGATAAGGTAGATATACCGAGCTGATATTGCGAAAAAGGTAGGAATTGAGTACGTAGGTACCTACATTAAAAATGAAACCTTTTCAATAGAATTTTATTAGCTATTGATAAGGATTTAAAGGTCTTAGGTAATTTCGTGGAAGACTATCGCCATGATCGTTATAATACTTATAATGTTGTTTAAATAGGCCTGTACCTAATCGTCAAGATTAATAAAAAAATTGACTAGTAACTACGCGCTAGATAGATAAATAAAATCGTAAACATAGATAACGAAACAAACACACATTAGAAATTATTGAACTATCAAAAGACATTTGGTAAAAGTACATACATTTTAGTTAATGTCCAATTAGCTAATAGTTTTTCGGAATCAGAATTATGAGCTAAAAACAAACAAATCATTTGTAAGTTCGTTTCTTGGCAGAATGTTATATTGTGGATAATTTAACGCAACAGAAATAAAACGCGTCAGATGTTTTTTGACTCATTTTCCTTGTCTGTCCATTGATAACTATTGCAGACGAGATAACCTTAGCTCTGGTAGTATAATATTCATTGAAGTGGTAGATGTCCTAACTGTATTATCTGTGACGTAGTATTGGTGACGATATCAGTAGATATTGCATATACCTTTTCATTCCTCATATCCCTTCAGTTACCTCTATGTACAAAGTAGGTGGGATTATTTTTCCTCTCCTTATCACTTCTTACTATCTTACTAGTTTAGACAGCGTACAGGGCTCATCAGAAAGGGATTTTCATAAAGGTCCAGGTGAAACTCGGACACTTGTCAGTCACACTTTGTCAGTCCGGGAAAAATCTTAATTTCATCCAATTTTTTGAAGCTGGAGTGGCTGGTATTTGAAATTTTTGTCCGGCGTCGGCAATTTAGGTGATCGCAGCCCTGGCCCCACCTCTTTTACTTCACATTTATTTTTAAAAGTTCCATGAATCCGAACAAGTGAAAGCATTGAAAGCGAACCAAGATTCACGACCTTCTTAATTTTCACTCGTTCTTATTTCAAACTCTTTGTGAACTGAGAGTCTCGGCAGAAGCTCTATGACTGTTCACTTCGCAAAGGAAGCGGCCAGTTACTGACAGTGAATGTTACAATGAAACATTTTATTTATTAATCGAGTCATCGTACTCTTTCGCTATTGCGCCAATTGGTAAATCCGTTCTAGAAGGCGATCTATAAAACGTTTCGGCGAATGATAGTTTTATTGTTATACCAGCTTCTGCCTGTAACTTCGTCCGCCCGCATCGTTGATTTATTATCTTACGGGAACCGTACATTTTTCCGGAATATTAAGTAGCCTATATGCTATTCCAGACTATAATGTCTCCAAGCCAAATTTCATCCAGATCCAGTTCAGCCGGTCTGGCGTGACTGAGTAACAAACAGAAACATAGAGTTTTGAATAGAAGGTTCAAAACTATAGGGAGAGACAAGACTTTGCGAGATTCACTAAGAAAGATGCAATGTGTTTAAGGTTCAGTATATGTATAGGTAGCTAATATTTTATGGATGAGTCTATGTAGGTCTACTCGTGCATACATAATTAAGTGATACAAATACATTAGTACCTACCTACTGTTGCTCGTGTAAACCGAAGCACTAATCTAAACCTGCATTGAAGACAATCATTTGCCTGTTCTTTGATCTCTTAGATTCAACAAAAGTATACCTACCGATAGATCTTAATCCTCGTGCACGACCCAATTAAAAACTAATTTCGAAATCTTTGAGAGGTTTTTTTGTTAATTCCATTAATCCATTTACTGCGCAAATGAATAAACGCGAAATCAAAGTTAATTACCTGCTATTGTTGATTGTTCTAGTATACCTTCAACTGTTTACTGAGAAATGTGTGACAGTGTAAAGGAGGCTGCCCACCAGTGGCCTGCTTTGGGGCAAGCCCTACAGATTTTATACGATTAAAAAAATTCAAACGTAAGTTCCAACAGCTGTAAGTTATAAAAATACACCATTTTTGAGCCGTTTCTGAATTTTAAGATTTTGTAATGGTATTATTCTGTAGCGCTTGCCCCTAGGCACGCCACTGCTGCCCACTACAACCGTGTCATACCATGACCGTGCTAGGATCGTGTCAGTCAAAAAAATATTATTTGTTTTGAAAAGCATGAGACTATGCCCATCAACATGAGTGTCAACAATAGTCTTTTGATACGTTCTAGTAGGCATAGTAGTCTGTATCATGTTTTTTGCGGAAGTAATACATTCATAGCCCAGCCATGATATAGTATAGTGTAATGAGCATACACCTTTATGAGAATTTATAATTAGCAGCTGCAAATGCTGCGTTTAATAGTAATCGTACTGTGGGTGTTTTGTTCGGCAAATATTTTGGTGTAAGCTTCTCAAACGGAAAACCGAGTCCGGTCATAACAATCGCCGCAGTAATTAGCTGCATCTAACTTCAGCTGTGAGTTATTTTGGAAAATAATACCATCATGTTTGCATTAGCTAAATTGCTTGTTTTTTTGTATGTTATAGTTGTTTTACTGTGTTGTGTACTGTAATGAACAAGACGAAAGTGATGGTTTTTGAAAGAGAAGAGGATGTATCGGTGTGTGATGTGAAAATAAATGATGAGAGTGTGGATCAATTGAATGAGTTTGTATACTTGGGCAGTATGTTTACTAGAGATGGAAAGATTGATGCTGATGTGGAAAGGAGAGTAACTGCGGGAAATAAAGTGAATGGTGCTATACATGCGGTTGTGACCAACCAGTTCATGCCCAAAAAGGCTCGACTGGCTGTTCACAACGGCGTGCTGGTGCCTACACTTATGTATGGAAGTGAATGTTGGGTTTGGCAAACGAGGCATGAGAGTAGGATTAATGCTGTGGAAATGCGTTCCTTGCGGAGTATGTGTGGTGTAACTGTGAACGATAGAGTGAGGAATGAGGTTATACGGGACCGTTGCGGATTAAAAGAGGATGTAGTGACAAAGATAGAAAAGGGTATGCTTAGATGGTTCGGTCATGTTGAGAGGATGAGTGAAAGACGATTAACAAAAGGTATTTATATGGCAGAGGTGAGTGGTAACGCAGGGAGGGGTCGCCCTAGGAAGACCTACACTGACCTTATTGGTGAGGTTCTTCAGAAAGGTCAGGTGCGGAGTACTCGTAACCGGCGTGCTTGTATGACGAGATGTATGAACGTAGATGAGGCGAAAGGAGTATGTAAGGATCGTAGCAGGTGGCGTTCTGTGGTTTCTGCCTACCCCCATGGGAAAAAGGCGTGAGTTTATGTATGTATGTATGTGTACTGTAATGATTCTTCATATTCAACTTTATTCTAATAGTTTAAAGTTAGAACATACATAAACACTTTTCTAAAATAGAACGATAAGACTTATCAGTCAGTCTGTATGACTGTAATTACTGCGTGTTTGGAATAAACAAGAAATTTGTTTTTATAATGAAACTATTTTACTATCCGGGCATCGGGCATCTCTTCAGAGTCTCAATATAGGATCATCATTATAGAAAACAGAAGCCAATAAATCTTTGTGACAGGACAGACATCTGAAAGTTGAAGATAATTAAACAGAGCCTTCTAATGACTGCAAGCTGTCAATAAGCTGCCACAACGACTGCATTACTGCAATACTTATTAGTGAAAAAGCTTGCAACTACGCCGCATTAGGCTCAACACTGCGGTGCGATTAAACGCAAGATTTATTACCATTAAAAAATATACCACACCATGTTGACCAGATCCCGTACAAGAGTCGCATTAGCGATTTTTATCAGCCAGTCAGGAATGTTTTTCATGCATTTTATCGCGACTGAAAATAACTTTAATGCGCTCCTCGCCTTGCTAGCGTTCGGGTAACAGGTCATTAAATTGCACGAAGTGGAAATGAGTCGAGTAAAATCCATTGGCTTTCCTTCTAGCTCAATTTGCTTAAAATAAACAAAGCTTTGGATATTCCTTATCAAATCTTAAAAATAAGTTATCAAAACACAGTGCTGCTTTTCACGTAATGCATGTGAAAGGAGCATAAGTGAAGATCGAAATTGGCACAAACCACGGGAATCACATGAAATTCCTAGAGCACCTATTTAGCTGACTGTAACAATAGTAAACACCATACACGGAATGGAACAGGACTCGTTACAGTTAAAGCATCGTATTGCAACTTTCTATGAATGCGCTCATTGGGTTAATTCTATAACACTATTCTTCGTAACTAGTTCAAGATTGATGGCTGAATAGGCTTCGGTTACAGCAAAAACTAACAATCAATTTATTTTCCCATAAAAGAGGATTTATTCAGGAATCGGTAACAACATTAATTGACAGAAGTCAGGTTCAAAGAGGTGTGCGTTTCACATACAATTTGCCGTCATTTAATTGGCTATCCTATCAGCCCTGACGTCCTGATATCTTTAGACCTGCCACTCCCAGGTTTGTCAACATTGTCCCGATTTGCAATGGCTGCTGAATATAATGCTTGTTTTCAGGTTCAATGTCTAATTGAAATATGGATGTAGTCAATTTAATCTGACACAATGCTGAGTGGTTTGTGACCAAGTATTTCTTCTAGAATTAGCACGCAGCAGTTTAAGTGACAACTTGAAATGGCTTTATTATTTGCGACAACTTTGTCTCACAGCGAAGAATTTCGAATAGCGACAAGGCGATATTTTCGCAAAGCCATCCCTTTTTTATACCAGGCCAAATGTTTGCCAAAAATCTTCTGATCCGCTATTTGTCGCCAATAACCGCAGAAACAGAAGAAAGTAAACACAAAAATCATTTGTACAATACGTCGTTCTGTGGAACATACGTTGGTTGTTTTCAAAACGACTGTTTCTACTAAGAACACGGTACCGCGAAAGGCGTTCAGTTTGTAAATAGTCCCCTTACTCTAGAATATTCGAAACTCCAGTGCTTCAATACTTCTATAATCATTGGCGTTCGACACAAGACGCTATTTGCGTTCGTGTATTTTAATTGAAAGTAAATATTTATTCTATTTCGCACACGTTAAGCGCGGAGGATTAAATATAACTGTATTAAATAGGTATAGCTAAGCTTAAGTGAAGTGTTTGTTTGTTTTTTGTTTCGGTGCACGCGGTATCGCTTATAAGATAGCTATACAATCATACAGACTACATAGAACCAGAATTTTATACACTATAGTATTGGTTTCACATAACAAAGTAGGTAGTTACTAGAAACTATGTATGTAAGTACTCGTAGATAAGAAATAAGATTAAAAATAATTAAATAACATTGTAAACACACTACCTAAGTACCTACATACATATATCGGTTTTCACGTTTATCCCATAAGCTATATTGCAAAAACATGATAAGATTTTCTTAAACCCACCAATGAGGTACGAATGACGTTTGAATATAATATGTATTACGATATACCTATTATATCATTATATGAATTGATCAATGAACTGTGGTATGTAATTATGTACCTACTGTGTAACAAATTTATGTACAAGAACGTGACTATTTACTTTTTAATCTACCTAGATCTATAGATCTAGTTCCTTATCTATGAATCAGTCTAATCTATTTAATAGGAAATTCTCACAAGTCCACTTAAAGTATCGTTTCATCGGAAACACGACAGCATTAAAAACCCAAGGTAAGTACATTACTATTAAGTAATTTATTTTATTTCTACAACTTTTTTTTATTCTCCCATCTGTGTTGGAGTTGTCTCTTATCGTACCAGATATGGTACCTATACCAATTAACAATTTTATAGCTCTCAAGTCAAGGACTAGATAAAAACGTCTTGTCAAAAGAAAACTAGGGTCCAAACTGATCGACACGCATGAATATTGATTAGCACCTCACGTTGCCACCTAAAGAGTCCTAATAGTAAACGATACGACCACTAATCACCACAAAGCCATATATGTATCACCTAGCCAGCTTATAGCAGCTGTACACTTTTTCTTTCACTTTAATATAACTTAAGATGACTAATTAAGTAGATTCATAAAGAACAATCTTAAATTAAAATCTTTAATTAAATACATACCAGAGGCTATCATTGATCAATGCAGATCATTCTGTTTTTCTAACCACACGCATTCTCTTGAAAAAGTGGTCGACGGTTGGGAATCGTTGGGAGTACTTGGGGGATTCATTAGACCTACTAATTCTCCTAAGGTATCCTCGTAAGGCATTTTTTTAACGTGTTAATGAAGCTCCTTTATACAACTTCATATCAATGGATGGATACCCCTTGGTGCTTGCATTCATTAATTTGCTCAAGTATACTATAAGAGTACACAATTCACAGGGTATATCTCCCTGACCACATAAAGGACACGTCTTGTCTTTAAATGAGAACCCGACCAACGCTGATGAGATGTTTTTGATCCATTATCTGGTTCAGTTTAGAATAAATATTGACGTTATTAAAACAATGCACGCGGTCCTCTTGTCTTATAAGCTAAGCGCACACCGCATATAAAACAAACATTTATTTTATGAAGCTCTTTAAAACGCAGTAGAGCTTGTTCATACAACTTTAGAGGTATTTAATATTCCATTGATGGAGTAAACAGGGGTCAAGTGACCCATAACTCTAATCCGGAGGTGGAAAACACAGCGATTTACATTTTTCTACGAAACTGTATCTATTATAACGCCTTTCTTTTGTAGCTAAGGTGCTTACGATTCATGTAATTCAATGCATCTACTGGGAACCATGTGCTGGCGGCTAACCCTGAAGTGTCGGCACACTTGGCGCTGCCGTACTGGGAACTATCGGAATCAGTCCGGATTTATGCTAAATAACGTATTTTAATTTGAATATTCCCACGTTATTATCGTGAGAGTCAAGCGGCTACATTTAATTCTGTTATAAGCTATTAGAAATTCACGAAATGGATTGCACTTTGGTGCAAGGCAGCACTAACTGGTGACGGTCTTAGCTATGATGTTTCGTGCCCGATAACAGAAATGCCTAGACCATTTCTTATCTCGGTTACACTACTCGGTTAAACCTACCAGTTCTAATTAACCAAGATAACTAATGGGTACTGGACCCATTAGTTATCTTGCGCGGGAAACCGACCAGACATTATGAATAAAATTCTTATTTTTTTCCGCGTTGTATAACAAAGTAGAACTCGTGTATCCGTTTCGTAAAGCTATCTTCTCATGGGTGCTATACACGAACATGATACGTATAATAAATGAATTAATTGAGGTATTGATCCCTATCAGATATTCTGTCATAAATAGCTAAGGTAATTAGTGACAGAGATAATGCAACAAACGACTTTTTTTATAGCCTCTATTTACGAACCTCACCTTTAATTACACAAAATCCCATACTCAATCAGTGGACAGTTGGACACATCCAGAGTGTTTTAGCATTAATGTTTAATGCATACATCCAGTTTGACGTGCACCTTGCGGCTTGATAGCGTGGAATAAGATTTCATATTTTTATTAACTAGAGCTATTTATCTAGGAATGAAAAAATCTGTTCGCACCGCATATGGTGCGGAGAAGGACACAAAAAATCAGGTAAAGATATTACGATAAGGCTAATATGGGAGTTGATGGGTAAAAAATAAACACGTGTTGGAAGATGAAACTAAGGAATTCGGTACTTGTTTTTTGTTGTAATCTATTTTGCGAATGTTCTAAGAATGCAGTGATAATGAGGGAGCAGAAAACAAACAAGTTTCCGATGATAATTACGTAAAACAACAATAGGAAGAAAATTAATGGTAGCGACGAAAAGCCAATTATTGTCGGTAAATAGAGTATTTATTCACCGATAACTAATATGGTTGATACAATGCATTGCGTGTGAAGGCAGAGTTGGTTTAAACATTATCTGAATTTGGTTGACTCCTATTTAGGATAACTATGGATTGATCCCTGCCCGCAACCAAACAATGGCTCGAGTTTAATGTTTATATGCAAAAATCGATCCAATGATACATTTATAGAAAGCGGCCGTTATTTCTCAAAAGGTATAGAGAAAGTGCAATAGACGTCAATACATACTTGTACAAGTACCTATAAAATAAAATCCTCGAAAAGAGGGTAATATTACAGATAGACATGACTGGAATTTAAAAAGTAAAGTTGTTTTATCTAATATATTATTACTTATGTAGTTGACGTGATAATATCTGCCAACTGCAAAATATGTTGACGCAAACATTCCCATGAAATACGCCAATATTCGGCAAATAGCTTAAACCTTATCAACAAAACACTCTACTATATATTTAATCTGTAGGTACTATCGAATGAGTCATGCGGTACCTACAAATCACTCTGTGATCAGACTGATTGGCGTAATAAATTCGTCATTGGAACATTTGTTTTTAAAACTTTTTGTCTAACAACACAGAAAAATCTTTTGGGATTGCAAGTGGTGCTCACGAAATACTTCGAACTTAACGCGACACTTTAACAAACAACCCTTCTTTTAGTGAAACCTGCAGGCTGCAGGGAACTGACGTAACATAACGTATTCTTTTCACGCGTAATTTATCATAAAAACCTAAGAAAAAAACATAAAAAGAAACGTATTGATGACTGTATAAATAAAAACACTTACCGTTTCATATCGATGGGTGGTGCGATGTCCATTGGTGGAGGCGGCGGCGGCGGTGGTGGCGGAGGTGGTGGTGGAAGCATTTGCGCAGGCGGCGGGGGCGGCGCATCAGGAATATCAGGCACTATCACCGAAACAGGCACATCAACCCCTCCCTTGGGCAAGTCAACATCCGGCAGTTCCTTCAAATCCGGGAGTTCTAACTCCGGTACAGCCATGACCGGTGCCACTGGTGATGTAACGACTGATGGTGCAATGGAGCCGTCAGTCGTGTTGGAGAACTGGACGTCCCCCGCTATGCCTGGCAGGTGTGGAAGGTCCAGCGGCATCTCTAGCTCCGGAACCTGTTAATGATTGATGATGATGAGTTTCGAAGTTCTAATTTCTAAATATTCTTATAATCACCCAAACTTTTTAAAATAATACGTACCATGCCCATACCGGGCGCATACAGATATTCGTCCGCATCTCGCTTCAGAACATCTCTATTGAGGATGGAGCTAGGCGCCGCTTCCAGGAGGCTGTTGCTCTCGACCTTAGAGGTCACTACCGGCACGTACGCCGACGCCGGCCGCGTGGTTCCAAGATAAGGACTCTCATCAGTGTTAAAGATTAACAGGTCACCAACACTTGATAACTTGTCGATTATAGTGTTTAAATTGAAATCCTGTTTGGGCTTCGCACTCTTAGGCTCTGTCACTTTCACGTGGTAGAAGTGGAGTTTCTCCTAAAAGTAAATAGACACGTCACTATTTTGCTACGTAACTATGTAAGATATTGTTATGTAAGTAGGAACATAGTATGTTTAGATATCGTTAAGGCGCTAAATTGTGACAAATGGTTCGCTTTTGATCTATTCTTGCAACTAACCTTAATAAATTGTGAGGAGTAAACTATGAGACTGTGTATATAAATGTAGAATAGATAATAATTTAGTACGAGTCGAGTCTTATGAAGGCATACAAAGACTATTATTATAAAAAAACATATTTTTTTAATTTTTTGAGTAGCTTAATACCTACACAGTTGGGTACATATATTATGTAATCAAAATTAGTGTTTTTGTGAAAAATAAACATTTTTCTATCATAAAATCACAACGAGCGCGAGCGTTCGTTAATTAGGTAGCAGTGTTAGGGATCCCTAATCAAAGATAGATATATGAAATGCAGGTCAGCCTCTTTGATTACGTGTCCTGCGTTGGAGATGGCCCAATATTTATCTCGTTACAATTTGCCAATAAACAACTTACTAAGCGCAATTGCAAAATTAATGATTTGAGGAAAAATACAACGTGGACTCATGATCATGAACCACGACCGACCACACATGAAACACGACACAATCATATACCCTTCAAATTGTCTCTTAGTGAAAATTGAACAGTTTAAAACGTTCAGATTTTATCGTTGCTATTTCCCCATGTATGTTGCAAGTTGCTGATAACGAGTTCATACATTGTTTTTACAAAACAAGCTTGCGAGACAGAAATACAGTGTTATAATGGCAACTTAATTATTGACTTACCTGTAATTCCTTTTCCTTGGACTGCCCCTGAGTCTTCCCACTCAGAGTAACCTTTTTTGGCTTGTGTTGGTATCCATCCGCATCAAAAGCTGATTGGTAATGTTCGTGGGTTATTGAAGCCGGGTACTTCGCACTCGAGAATACCTTGATTGCCTTCTGCATACCAGTCAACTTCTCTACTTTAGATCTTGATAACTCTATCCTTTCATTGAGTTTCATAGTCTTATCCATGTTCTGCTTGATTCTTGTCGTCAGCCGTGCAAACACATCGTCTACAATGCCGTTGAGATTATCCAAAGTGTCTGCAATCTGCAGTATCGTCTCCTCTACGCTCAGATCACTTGGTACTAAATTAATTCTATATATACCCTCCATATTTAACCACTTTTAAGCGCGTATTTTAATTTCTGTAACAAACATCACGTGTTGTAACGCTTGCCGAGGTATAACGATGATGAAATAATGCGAATAATCAAATTCTTCTACGAATTTAAATAGGTTCTACATTATTAAAGCTGCGGATGAAATCTTACCTACTAAGCTTCTTAAAAATCACCTAAAATAAATTAATAAGGCACAAGAATTATCACTAGACAACACATCCACATTCTTGTGTGTAATTATTTATGTCCAATAATTTTATAGCACTTCGTAAAGCTCCTAAAGTTCATTATTTACAACTCAGTCACTTAAAGTCTATTTTATCAGTACTGTGTCACTTATAGTATGCTATATTGGGCTCAATTTTTCGACAAGTTCAACGTATGAGAGTCGGTGAGCAACGAATGAAGATTATCGTTCGTGGGGTCAGTGCTCCAGGAGAATCGACAGTACGCATCGGGCGACATGGTCGGGTCCAGTATCGCCGACTCCTCGAGCTGTCCTCCCGATAACATGTTGTTAAGGTGCTTGTTTATGACCGCGTCTCCGGGGCTCACATAGCCACTTGACGCCGGCGGCTTTAACGGTACAGCGTTGCGTACAGGTTGCTTATGACTAGGCAAGGCGTCTAAAGACTGCAACTGAATGTAACTACTGTCAGCGCCGTTTTTTACTGGATGTGGCAAGGTAGGCATAATCGGCAAGCTCTCAGAATCGAAAAGTTTCGTTGGAGATGGTCCTAACTTGGGGAAGTTCATCATGGAGTTCGCCTGAGCGTCTTCAGGCATCACGTAGCCTGAAGAGGCTGGCGGTTGACTTGGGACGATGGGCGGTGCGACCCCAGTCGTGAAAATCGGTGGGGCCAAAGCAGCCATAACGTAACTCGAGCTGGTAGGCTGTGCTGCAGGTTTTGCAATAGGGCTTGTTAGGGGCGCAGGGGCAGATTGTACGTAGCCGCTGACCGGGTTCACTACAGGTTGTTGTACGTAACCACTAGGATTTTTCTTGAATGCTTTGTCACTAAAATAGGGTGAATTCTCTCTAGAATTGTCAGTTTCAGAGTTAGAAGAATCCTCTTCCTGCGTTGCGTTATTGTCGTCAGCTCTCACGGGTTCAACTTCTAAATGCAAGGACGAGTCCGAGCCATCGTCCGAAGTGGAGGCTTGTCTCTCAACGGCTCCGCGTGACGTGTCTGATAACGCGGTGCTGTCCGTGTGATCACTAGAGCCGCAGTTGTTATCAGTGTTCTGTTTGGTTTCCGGAGTAGATACAGTAGTTCTACTGTTCGGTAGTAACAACATCTCGTCTGATGATGGTTTTTCATCCTTATTTGTGGGATTCCATCCTCCAAAGGCGTATTTCGAAATATCTTTTTCGGGTATACCTAAGCCATTTGGTAAGACAGGTTTTATATCTTCCATTTTCCTATACTTTTTGTAAAGTTTAATTGAACCATACATCATGCCTATTAATGCACAAATAGCAAAAAGTATAAGAATTACTGTTAGACGATCCTTGCTTCTACAAGCCAAAGAGCTTGGGGGACTCCATGGACCAGGATACTCAAGTAATCTTTTGTTCTGTTCCAATGGCAATTGAACTTCTACTCTATCAGCTAATATGCCGTAGTATGGATCTTCATCGTAGTTTACTGCTCTGACTTCATATGTTTCACTTTCATCCACACCCTCACAATGTATCAAAGAAAAGGATAAATTAGTTGTATTTAATATCTCTATTTTAGGTGAAGTGCTTTCGTCCTTTACTCTTCTTATTTGGTAAAGATCCAAAGTTCCCCCAGGCCTTTCTGGAGGTTCCCATGTCAAGTAATCTGGATTATTTTTAACTGTAGGGGCCTTCATTATACTGGGAGGGCCAATTCTTGTTCTAACAAAGATGCCATTTTCTGGGCTGGGTTTAGAACAACTTCTAATAGCTGAATTACAAGCCCGAACGGTAAATGAGTAATTGGTAAACCCTTGAAGGCCAATCAGTTTGAACTCCATTCTCGTAGAATTTTTTTCCTTATCAGTCAATTTATCTGCCACTTTTTCAACCCTCCAGTCTTCTCCGAAGTTTGAAATCACATATTTTCCTATTATGCCATTTTTCTGAAGTGGTGGATCCCATGAAATTGTTAATGAGTCACTCTGTATATCAGAAATACCAACATTTCTTGGACTTGTTGGTGTATCTTCAATGGTAGTCACTCCTGTGGAAGCATTTTCGATTGTTTTCAGCCCATAAGTAGTATTCAGTGCTAGTGTAAACTGATATGTAGTGTAAGGTTTCAGATCAGTTATGTTTATTTCCATTTGTTTTGGGTTAGAAACATACACATCTTTATTTTGAAAACTGGTGTCACAAACATTGCTTGTGGCTAAGACAGGGCAGTATGTTATTAGATATCCTTTTATAATACCTTCTTGTAGTGTACAGGACATTGTCCAGGTGATTTTGACAAATGATTTTCCTGGAGCATCATGGTTCACTTTTACAGGAAAGCCATACATTGGAATACTATCTTTAGAAATATCACAAGATGCCCACGTCATACCACTTGTTTTGGATCTATTATTAGCTGATATTGCAAACTGATACCTACTGTCTCTTGGCAAATCTATGACATGAGTGGTCTGATTAGGATCCAAAACAGTGAAATTCATTCGTCCTGTACAAATTTGAGTAGTATTGTGTTGACACCAGAACAGTGTATAGTTGTCAATGCGCTTGATACCAACCCATGATAGCTTGTATGTGCCATTTTCATAGGCTAGTTTAGTAAAAGATGGTACATTTAGTGCTTCCGTATCTATTTTCGAAGGAATGTAAAGGTGACTGCTGTTAACAGATGAGCCAATTACATTATTAGACCATATAGACACATCAATAGCTTCTAAAGTTGCGTCATTCAGTATAACATAACTCAAGCTTTTGTTTTTGTCAGGTAGCAAGGTTTGCGGGTTCTTAGAGCCTTGCATTGCAACCACCTTGTAAGTGAAATTAGCACCAGCCTCCTCATATTCTTCAAGCTGCTTCCAGTACACATATATTACTCTTTTATTTTCATAAATTGATTGGTCAAATGCTCCAGCAATTGTATCGGGTGGTCGCCGGGGCTTCTCACTTGCAGTTGTAAACAGTACATAAGTGAAATCAGACCAAAATTTATCCTCAGTAGCCAATTCTGACTTTATGTATATCCTGACCTCATATGACATGTGCGCATATGGTAGGTTTGAGAGCAAGAATGTATATGTCTTGTTTTTTGGTGGTAAGCTTGAAGCATCAACACTGCGGAAGTAAGCTGTGTTGTCAATTTTAGCAATTTGATACTCTATCCTATGCACAACTGGGCACGGCAGGAAGTCATACATGTTGTTTGAGATCTTCCACTGAAGCAGCACACTGTGAGTGTCATTACTCAACACTTTGAGCTGTTCTGGTGGGTCGGGCTTCACAACAGAGAAATGATCAATTGTAAAATTCTGTGTAATATTGCCAAAAAAATTTGAGGCTGTTAAATGAAAATAGTAATGATCCTCCATCTGTTTGTACCTGGGCTGGCTGGTGGTACCCCATGAACACCATCTAGACTTGCCATTTTTCTTTGCTTCACAAGGCTCTACTTTGTTGCCATTAATTAAAAATGTTAATGAGTAGCTTGTTATACTATATGACTCCGGGGAGGTCCAGGTACAGTTCAGCTCATCAAGGTTCTTAGATATACAACCAAAGTCAGTGACATAGGAAGGAGGTTCGTCCACTAGTACTCTGCTAGTGCACAGCTTGTTTGTAACTGTGTTTTTGCAATAGTATGTGTATACCTGTTTCTCCAGGTGCTCAATATACAACCTTCTTGTAGTCATATTCACTTTTTCCGAGTCTATAAGTTTTCCTCCAAGGTAAAACTCCAAGTTATCAGCGGTGTCTTTCTCGGCTACACAAAGAATCTCCAAAGGAGTCCCATAACGTAGTTTAATCATACTGTCAGGGTACACTGCCACTGAAATGTTTACTCCTTGACACCTCGAAAATATGCACGGTAAACTGATCAAACATTTGATTACAATACACCACATCCATAGTCCGAACTGCGGCCCCCTTCGGAACCCTTTACACTTCCCTCGGGTACTTGCACATATATTTGCCATAACTGCTGCGTTAATCTGTCACTCCATCACGAACTGGAGCACTGGTTTCAACTAAACCGATCGCGGCGATGGACACATTCCTTGTTTTTTTTTTATCGCGAGCTAAATGGCGCACCGATGGTCCCAACACGATGACACACACGGACTGAGGACCGTCACTAGACGCGCACCACATTTATTTATCAAACACTACTGTAATCCGGGATCGAGTATTCGATAAAAGATGTAAGCGCGGGACCGAGATTCGTCTAATTGTTCTGCATTGAAAATTTTGTAACGCCTGCAGTACAGTACTTACATAAAATAGAAGAAAACTTTAGAAGTATTGAAATTCTCAGAAAAGCCAACTTCACTTCAGTTCGTGCAGTTGCAGCGATGATTGACGGCGGTGTTGCTAGCTATATAAGTTTGATTGCCCATTGGAATCATAGTAAATTTTCGTAAAAAAATGAGATATTCAGCAAAGTCTGAATCGCTACATTATAAATAAATGCGACCGGAGCTATAAAGAAAACCGATGAAAATACGCATTATGCTATTGATTACGCAACTAACTCTTACTTATTTGGAATGTAAATAAGAAAGAAGGAAAATTAATTGCTTAAAAAATTTATATACTTATCACTAAGTGAGTTTTTATTGAGGGATACATATTAAAATCACGTTTGGTAAAATCTGTGTACCCTAAGAAACCACCGAGCTTATTATTATGATTTTTCTGATTTCCTAGATTGAACAACCGAATCAATTATTTTTGAAGTGAAAACTTCTTTAGCGGCGTTGAGCACTTTTTCTGTAATGGGTATAAAATCTTAAACTCGCGTCAGGACACGTGCGCGTCAGGACACGTGACCTGATCGAAAAAGCGTAAGACGGATGGAGAGTAGACAGCTATCCCCTCTCTACGGCGCGGCGAAAATGTATGCCTGGGCCTACTGTTTCGTTTAGACAGCGCAGGGCGCTTGCGCGAATGTTCGTGTATGTTAAACGTAAACGTAAACGTTAATAATCAAGTTTTCACTTCTGCCGGCACTCCCGGAGTGCAACCCGTTTTTTTTTTTTAAAGATAACTGGTTTGTTCTAAGAAGCTAAGCTAAGCCCCTTGATCCAAAAAATAGGTTTGGTTGACCTATATCTATAATATGATTATATTAGAATCTAAAGTAATGAAGATAAATCAAAGATTGTAACAAGTGCGAGGCTTTTCAATAACAATAATAACCCATGATAAAACACTGCAATTGCGTGCTAGTGGCAACATTCCAGTTGACAGCGACTGAAGTTAGCAGCATGCGATATAATAACAAATCAATGACAATAATAAACTGGAAAATGTTGCCATTTTATTAACAGTGCCTAGAGTGTAGGAAAACTAAGCAAAGTTAGATTCCAAGTTTCATAATAAAATTATTATGATGTGAAAGAGATGTTTCATCCGGTGGTCAGGCAGGCAGGCCCAAAAACGGTGGCGAGGAATAAAAAAATACAGACGTGGTCACTTTTCATAATAATTTCGAAAGGCATGATGGGGCTGTACCATTACTAGTAGTTTGTATCCAAAAATATAATCAAACATAATAGTTGTATCCGAACTATTTAGACCAAAACAAAGTTTAATGTGACTTTGGGATGTCACGGGGATGTCCAAAATTTTTGACAGTGTTTACATTCAAAAACTACAATACTTGGTTTCGGACATTTGCACATTTCGATCAAATATTTAAACGAAACAGTTCAATCATAATAATAACGTCAACATTGGTTATAATTTATTATTTTTCAACCTATCTAAAATTATGTTTCATCCCGAACCTAAAGTTCTAATAAAGTAGACCGGTGTGTTTTGACGTTAAAAATTATGTAATATACTTTCAGAACGGAACTGCAACCTTCATCTTCATCAGTGTTGATAAAAATAATTTTCATACATTCTGGGTGTTTATAGAAAGAATCAATTATGTGAATGGCATATTATGATACAATGGATGATAGTAACTTACACTCTCTCGGTTATACAACGAAAACAGCACTCATAAAACTCCGTGATGACATACGAAATGTTATAGAAGAGCATGAAAAGAAAAATCCAACCGGGTATGATAATTATTATTAAACTGCTTCCATGATTCCAGGCAATAATAGCTCTTGTTCCCAATAATGATACAAAAATATTTTTGCTATATTCATGTTGTATAATAATAGGGTGGACAATGACACATTAATTTTTATTTTTATCTTGTTTCAGGTTTGGTTTGGTACGCAATATTATTTCGTTTTCATCAGAAAAGGTCCTGTTGTCAGGTGTCGCATATACAATAACACTAGTGTATGTAGTCTGCTTGGTACTAACGTACCTTCTTGGTGAATCTGTACAAGCCCACGCCTATTTACTTTGGGAAGCATTTTTCTTAATTGTCATATTGTTGGTAAATTTCTTAGTGGCATTGAATGAAGAATATTTATACAGGAATGAAATACCTCATAGAGTAAGAAAAGTTTTAGGTAAGTAATAAGTGAAGTTGTGTTAATTTACAATACTTACATTAGTTATACTGCCCTGTTGGTCCCATGGTTGCAAGGGTGAGTGCTGAGGGTGCGGCCCTGGGTTCAATTTCTAGGTCTGGCAAAAAATGACAATCGTTTTTTTCATTAGGAATTTAGATGTAGATTCTACATTGTGTGAAGTTGGGACAGGTCGCTAATATATTATATGATTGAAAATCCTACAGGTAGTTGATTATTTGTAATATTATTCTTATTTTTATTTCTAGAAACTTTGGATGATGCCATAGAGAGTTCAAAATGGAAGGAGAATCACTATCCTCATCTATGTGCCCCATATTCACCATGTGTGATCCTGCAGTGGACTTATCGAGATTGTAAGAAAGTTTAATTTTTTTTCATTGTTAAAAACTGGTTGTGGCTTTAATTTAGTTGTTTAGAGGGATGAGAAACATTGTCTAAAGTTTCTAATCCTCCATTGAAAAGAGACGATCCTCTTACCAGATGGGTGTTATGTCTGGTGGGCAAACTGCCCACCAGATTTTGGGATTTTGTATATGATTATAGGTATGCTAATGTCGCGGCAAACTTTGATTGCGCGATGTAGGAGTTGTCAGTTGTAGTTTGCATGCTGTGCAGTACCATCAAGAATAAAATGTACCTATTTTATTTGTAAGCAAAACATTTGACCTAGAATGCTAATTACATGCTTAAACTTTGCATAAGGGGTAAAGTAAACACATCTCACATTGATATTGCTGGATCAACAAGTTGATAGTTAAATCTGGAGATATCCTTGACTGCCTCTTGAAGATATCTTTGACTGGCAAAGTGTTATTGGGATTTTCCTTCAGGTAGCAGCTTCAGAGTCTGGTTTTGGGCCTGTTTGATGGCAATAGGCTCGCCCCCTGTTACATGGGACTTAAAAATAACTGGCAAAATGTGGGTGTACTTATGTGTACACCTCTGCCTATCCCTTCGGAGATTGCAGGCGTGATGTTATGTTATGTTTATCTTTCAAGTATTACTCCGTTTAAATAATTAAATAATAGGCCATAACTGCAAATATAAAGGAGATGTTATTTCAGCAACAATAGTGAACCTGCCATGGGCGTTGTTGGTGGAAGGCGACGTGATAGTACTGAGACCAGGCCAAGAGGTGCCGGGCCACTGTCGAGGGTTACAGCCAGAAGATCCAGAGCAGTTCTTCGGACAGATTTTTCAGCCTACAACACCGGTAATTAGTTGTAATTGCATTTCGCGAGCACACGTTTATTGCAATTTAAACCATAAACTAATGAAGCCAAGTCACATTTCTCCTGTTGCAGGTTTGGTGGCAGAAATGTCATACAAAGCAGTACCTTTACACTCACAAGTCAAACATTTTCTTTGTATATTATGAAGACATAAATAATAAAATAAATATTTCTATTACAGCAAAAAGACAACTTTAGCACTCCCCGGATTCGAACACCGCATCGTAACAAAGCATATAGAATGTGCGAGACTCCCTACCTGAAGAACTTGAAGTTGACCCTGGAACAGGCCACCATCAGGCCTGTGACAGTCTTTGAGAAACAGAGGTACCTGGTAAGCATCGTTTGACACTGGATTCTATTCTTAAAATATTTTATTAATGTTATTGGTATAGAGCTGCCAGCTCCTTCATTATTCCTTACGTTTTTCTATGGTTGTGCGATTGATCGTCTATAGTTCCAATATTTGTAAACACGTGAACACTATGTATATTTGAACATATTTTAACCTTTCAATTCTTAATTTGTAATAATTTTTACGTATAATGATTTACATAACATCACGCCTGTAATCCCCAAAGGGCTAGGCAGAGGTGTACCCATTAGTACACCCACATTTCGCCAGTTATATTTAAGTCCCATGTAATAGCCTATTGCCATCAACCGGGCACATAAGCGGGCATATAAGGTACATTGCATTCACGTGGCATTATGTATGATTTTTATGTAAATATTGTAAAACATCGATTTGAAAAGCGCTTAGCTATAAGAGGCATAAATGTTGCAGTGCACAGTAAAAATAATGGAAGGTATAGTCCTACCGCTCGTCATATCACTGGTGGTGATAGCCAGCTTCGTCCGCCACGTCTACCACCTGCCAGGCGTTACGCACTGGACGGAGATCTACTTTCTACAGACGATCGCCGCCTCGCTGCCGTTACTGCAGATTGTCTTTCCCATAGCTTGGGTGACTTTGAACTGCTATGGGTTAGCTAGGTAAGTGGGAAAATCGGCCTTTATTTACATTTATAGTAAAAAATATAATAATCTTTATTTCGAGCCATGGACTCATATTGGGTTAGATACAGTATTTAATATACTAGTTCTGCACTAATCCTAACGCTACTTATCCAGTGGTTCTGGTAAGGGCAATCGACGCGTGCAGCAATTACTTTAAGGATGCTGTTGCCACCGCCATGCAAGCGCTGCAGTAGGGAATCAGATTAGTTTGCGTATATTTGACTTATCGTCATTTTTTGGCCGGTTATTGAAGAATGTAAGCCTGTTTGAGGATTTCCTTCGCTTGCATTATGCGCAGAAAACAAAGGCGTTAGAAAACAAAGGTGCCATCCTCCCATATTATGTAACAAAAACATTGCTTTTGTTTTTAAAACTCTGGGAAAAAAAAATATCCGAATAGCAAAGCGCATAATTTACGTGAATTTATTTTTAGGTTCAAACTCTTATCAGAAACTCGTCAGAAGTACGTCCGTCCGAAGTCGTGTTCTATATCGGAAGACGCGAGCGATCCTCTCATCCAAGCGATGAGCGAGTCCAACCTTCAGCCCGAGAGCCTAAAGTCGCTTGGCAGAACCTTTTTCAACATACTGCTGGGCAGGGAAGATATGGTCTGCAGAACTGCCAATATTGTGCATGTGCTGGGCTCTTTGTCGGTGAGTTTATGTTTTCTTTTTAGGCTAAGGGTCAGTTCACACCGAGACGCGACGCGACGCGACGCTGCGTGCACACTTTAAAAGAGCGACTCAAAATATAACTTAATTTTCTACACGAAAAGAAACACATTTCATTGTAAGAATTTAGAATACGTTACACCACGCAGCACTACGTCGCGATGCGTCGCTCTACGCCGCGAGACGCATCGCGACGCAGCGATGAATCGCCGGTTCGCGCGCACTGAATGACGTGCAAGAGCGGCGACGTTGAGATGCGTCTCGCGGCGGCGAGCGGCGCAGCGCGAAGTCACTGGCCTCTTCAAGTATCTTTACGTTGCGTCGCGTCGCGTCGCGTCTCGGTGTGAACTGACCCTAATAGAATTACCTTGACGGTATGACACATTGAACTTTAGAAAGAGACAAACACACGGGGCGTTTGTCACTAGTCGAGGGTGAGGATCATGGCGCGGTAGAATGCGCGAGTGAATCCCGTAACTCCGCTCAAAAGTCTGTAGAGGAACACCGTGGTGGTTTTAGCCAGTAACAGTCCGGCGTCTCACCCCCTCGTCTCTCCCTAGACGGGGGATAGTCCATGAGGAATTCCCCTCGATAAAAAATAAGTTCGAGGATCATGCGTCAAGTGTATACCTGGCTTCCGATTCAAAATCCAATATCCGTAACCTCAAGGTTCTAAGGTATGAACCAAAAGGTTTCAAGGTATAAAGAAAATATAATATGTCGCCATGAACGATGAGCATGTCAGTCTTTTTACATTTGTAACTAAACAGCAACGAATATAAGCCAAAACTCTTCCGCCAAAACCGAAACTTACCAACCGAAAACTCGATATGGCTGAATTTAATTCGTCCACATTTCCACAAGCCTCAATATACCGATTTCCTCCTATTACCCCAAGGCACTCAGCTGCGTAGACAAAAAAGGCATCCTATCCTGGCCGAACCCCACAGCAGAGAAGGTGTTCTTCCTCCGCAACTCTAGTCCATCATCACACAACTCCAGTAAGACGAGCCTGGTGGGCTCCATGGGCCACCAGAGCGATGAACAGCTTGACACGCCTGTCGAGGGCCCGAAGACTGCTGAACCTTCTACCATTGTTGAGGTTAGTAGAACTTTATTGTTTATATTATAATAGTAGATGTTTATTATGTTTGAAATTGTAAGAAGAGAGAGTAGCATAGAGAGTAGTTGCATAATCATATTTTTGTGGTAGGTGGAAAAGAGAACAAGCAAACTTTAATTGCAGGCAAATTTTTCTTTAAGATAAAATCTTTAGTACAAAGTTAGCACGGAACGAAACGTCAGATTTAATATTATATTGTAAGATATTTGTGAAAGAGGGGAGAGAGCTGATGGAAGAATAGTGTGGATAGTTACAAAAGAGTTAATTAAAGACGTGCAGAATTTTTTTTAAATAAATTTTATACACGACTAGCTGACCCAGAAAACTTCGTAACGCCTATTTTTTTGTTTTTCTTTTATAAGCACTTCCTTACAATAACAAACACAACAAAAAAGAATTAGTGGACAAAGTGGATAAGTAGCCAAAAAACCAAAAGTGTTCTCATCATCAAGTTCCACATCCTACATAAATATTACCCATTGCTAAATTTCTCCAGGTGTTGGACCTAACACACGACCAGAACGCGCCGTTCTGCGTGGAGTTCGATGACCAGCGCTGGCGCCAGCACCTCGCGCGCCTGAAGCCGCTCGGGCTGGCCGCGCTGCTCAACACGTGCGCGCCCGCACCCAGACACACGTATGCGCATTTCTGCGCACATCTTACGTGCGAAGCGCAGTACAGGTATAATTCCTACATTTCTCATACTCTCCACCTTCCTGTGCTTTTATCGTAGTCACACGTCATTTGTATGATCTACTGGCTTAAATAATAATAATAAAGTCAAAGACAAAGCATTTATTTCAATTAGACCATTTACATATATGCGCTTTTGAATTGTCAAGGAGTCGATCAGTTTGACAGACAGTTGAAGCTAGTTGCTCATTCCAAAACGGAGGTAGGCCTCTATGGAGAAGAACGAACAAGAAACTCCACGGACACTCTTACACACTCTCACATTAATTAATTACGTGTGACTGTGAAATAAAAAATAATTATTCTTTGTATAATCGTAAATATTTTTTGATAAGTTTTTTTTTAAACATAAATGTACCAACTTGAAGTCTTGTTTAAAGCATTTTGGTGGACGTTTTTGTCCTAGTCGGATTCTGTTAAAAATCTCCTTCAGCTTCTCATCCAAATACTTGCAACTCCGAAGTATTGTCCCAAGCTTGTAACACTGTTAGTGATGTCCTCGATAACATAATTGCGGTTACAGTGAAGACCTGGTACCGGTGACGAACAGACGATGCCTGTGCGAGTTAGCCAAGCAGATCGGATTCACGGACGCCGTCACCGAGTCCTACCATGTGCAAGAGTGTCTCGCGATATTCAGACAATTGGTAAGCCAAGTTAAATTAGCCAGTTTTTATGTACACATTTTTTGACCAAAAATACATAAACAATAGCCAGGATTCACCAAATTATCTATAATTTCGATTAAAAATATCTGAAATATTAAGCGCTCTTACGCACTGGCGGTTAACCGCGCGGCTAGCCGCTTTTCCAGTTTAATATGCAACCGCTTATGATTTTGTGGCGGTTTAGTGCGCACAATCATAAGCGGTTGCATATTAAAATGGAGAAGCGGCTAGCCGCGCTGTTAACCGCTAGTGCGTAAGAGCGCTAAGTTGAATTGCTTATTACCCAAAATATTGCTAAACTACTTTTCTATAGAGCTCTCTGTCAGTACAATCCCCTTAAACAGTGCATCTAGCAATAGTAGATTATTATTAGAAATAAATAAAGGCTTTTTTTCTTTAGCAAGCGGACACAATACGCCGTGAAACTCGCTTCGTCCGCTCTCTACAACTGAGCACGAAGGTCAAAGTTCCTCTGCCTCATATGCTGGCTGTGGTAGTCAAGGACCAAGCCAACCAGTTGCAGATGCTCACACAGGTAATGTTATGTTGTAATGTGACTCTTACTTGTATTAAAATAAAGGTCAAATTGTAATGATTCAAGATTTTAGAAGTCATTTTTTTTAATCTGCTGGTTAATAAATCTGACCATTAAAACATATCGTACTAAATCTACCGTCATCATGGGTCTTGTTCGACAATTTACTAAACGTCACTTGTTTTTAGACGATCGAACAAAATCAATATCCAGTTTTCTGACGCTTCCAGTGAATTTTCCAAAATAAACGTTCATATAAGAATCCGAACGAAGACAACAAAAATAAAAAGCTGCCAAATCGGTCAAGACGTTCTGAAGCGGCGATCTTTCAATGTCTTTCATACACCCGGCAATTGATTTTTGTTAATTAAATTACAGGGCACGGCCGACATAATCCTGGACTCGTGCGTCGACTACTGGAACGGGAAGGACCTCACGCAGATCTCTCCGTCCGACCGAAAGAAGATCATTGACTTCTACCAAAGAAATTCGCTCACTGCGTATTGTACCGCCTTCGCTTATAAGTACGTATTTTTACCACAATAATGTTTCCTACATCGCGGTATCGAAGTTCTCTGCGACGTAAATATACACGGTTACTTTAAAAAAAAAAACAGCTGTTCAGTACACTTTGACGAGTTAGACGAACATAAATGTACTGAACAGCTGTTTTTTTTTATTGTTATTTTTGAAAAAAATGGTCCCAATCGTTTCGAGTTTGATGATCCAGTTTATGGCTTTCGGTTCAAGAACGACCTAAAAGTAAGCGTGTACATACAAAATCCCGACAACAACCGTCGGGCAGTAGCCCACCTGACACAACACCAAATCTGGTCGGAGGATCCTCCCTTTTCAATGGAAGATGAGGAACTTCCACTCTGTTTCTCGTGCAAACTGGTGACCCCGACATGAACGTCAGCACAACCTTCACGCAGCTACTTCATACGTCATCATCACTTCCTCAAGCTCTCGAGCAGTAAGAGAGAATTTTATTTATTCATCTCCATTTATAGTGGTGCATATCTTTCAGTGTATTCATTATTAAATATGTGAACTCCGCAGGCCTCTAACGCGCGGCATATCATCTTCCCTATCAGCGATGTATCTGGAGCTGCCAGCGGACAGTAGGCAACTGTACGCGCCTCTGTCGAATCACTGGGCTGACGCGCCCGCTCTGCACTTTCATTCAACTGGTAACACTTTTCATAAATACGAGTATATTAAAAAAAAAGGCCACAGATGATATCAAATTGCATTGTGAAACCAGTTTTTGTTCATTTTTTATTTCATTTTTTCAGACTCTTTATTGTTTAACGAAGTGACTGACGACGACGTAAAGGATGCAGAAGGTTTCTTTGATATGCAGTGCAATCAGGTAAACAGAGTGACCGAGCGAGTCAAATAGCAAAAAGCGTTCAGTTTATGAATGAGTGTGTTTTAAGTAGAAAATAAAGGATTCGCTTTTTATTTTTCCTACCAAAAAAAAGGCACGTCTTTAATTTTTAATTTTCGGTGGATTTATGTTTAAATAACTACTACTTACTACTTCCCAAACTTTATTTTCTATGCCACGTCAGTAACAAAAAAAACCAAATACGAATAAATGTTTTTCATTTATTAGCATTTGTTGTTGACTTGTTTGTTTTTTTTTTAACTCGAAAATGCACTTAACTTTATTGGGTCTCCATTTTAGAGTTTTTGTGAGACTATCGCGCGACAACTTATTTTAAACTAGCTGTCCGCCGCGGTTACACCCGCGTCTTTGGTTACTGCTCCGCTCCCGTAGGTTGTAGCGTGATGGTATATAGCCTATAGCCTTCCTCGATAAATGGACTACCCAACACTGAAAGAATCATTCAAATCGGACCAGTAGTTCCAGAGATTAGCGCGTTCAAACAAACAAACAAACAAACAAACAAACTCTGCAGCTTTATAATATTAGTATAGATGTATTTAGCTTCCTACATTTTAAGCCAATTTCCACAGGTATTCATAGGCATGGTAACAATGCAGTACCAAGCACAAAGCGACATGGTCGAGTTAATAGAGCGCCTAGAACGGGCCTGCATTCGCTTTGTGCACTTCAGTAAGGAAAACGAGCTAAGATCAAGGGTTTTCAGTGAGAAGATGGGCTTGGAGTCAGGGTGGAACTGCCACATATCACTTATTAGTGAAGAAAGTGCGAGGTAATGTAGACTTTGTAGTTAGAAAACTAAAATATAAAGTTAATTTTTTTCTCAATTTTATGTGTAGGATTTTTTAAATAGATGTTTTACCTATGAGAGAAAAAGTGTCCTATCCAGTGAAAAAATATCTTTTGATAATTGTTTTATTTCACGGGCGTGGAACTGTCATTGTAATATGAACCTTATTTCAATGCTGTTACAGTTTGGTTTCTTGATAGAACAGTTTACTCTGACATGGATAAGACTGGCTATTTGTGTCCAATTTTAATGGGATTAATGATTAAACAAAACATTTACCATACATTGTTGTAACAAAGAAACACAAAGAAAATTGGGTATTTTTTAAAAGGAGATTGTGTAATATTTTATTAACCAATTATTTTTGTAAATACACTAAAAGGCATTCACTTATAAGTTAAAATATTTCATGAGGCACCTAAAGCATAAACGCCACTGGCTACTATGCACAGGGGGTAACAAAAAACCGCAGCAACAAAAGCGGTACTAACAGGGTGTTCGATAAAATGATTGTGTCACGTTAACATGACGCTTGAATTGGCAATTAATATCAATTAATTCGGCATAAAACTATAACAATCACATCATTTATCACTACAGCAGATACACAGCACAAGTGTAGACATTTCTTCTGTCTTTCATTTAACTTTTTGATGTTAAATTGATGTTATACAGGGTGGATGGGTACAGAAAAGTTGAAAAATAAAAATATACCTGTTTTATTATGAAAAAAAAAAGTACCCAACACTCTTTAGTAATGGATGTTGTCCTTTTAAACCCCTTTTTAGAGAAAAAAAAACAAAATATAGATTTTAATGTCTTTAAATTCTAAATGTTAGTGTTTCTCTATAGTTAAATGTGATGCACTACAGCCTAAACCTACCATTATTTTACCTTAAATATGAAGCAAAAATATTGTCATAAATCAGGACCAAGGACCTACAACCTCTTTTCATACCGCCACAATAGTGTTGCTACACGCAAAAATATTTTTTTATCTCTACTATAAAAATAAAGTGTTTTCCAACACCAGGCTGTGGTCCGTCACTGTTATCGTCACACATTGTTGACAGCAAGAGCGTGTCGCCCTTATCGTCGCAAACCTTGGCCCAGGGCAAGGACCGAGCGTCGACGAAGCTCAATAGGCATATCGACGCCTATGACGCCGCCGCGCTCGGCTTTTACTATAGGTTTGTTTTCTCAGCTCTATCGCGCTTGCTTTGTTATCTCACGTCGTCTAAGTCAAGGAATTTTTTCACGTCTGTCGGTGATAAGCTTGGGCGCCGGCTGTAGGGTGCAAGGGGGTGCACTTGCACCCTCCTACCGGAAAGAAAATACGTACATAGAAAATATTTTTTTATTATTATTAAAAAAAAACTTAAGGTGTCGTGCACGTGCTGTCAAATTAACCAAATTGACATAAAACACATGTATAATATTATCTATAATCTTTATTTTATTAGTTAATAGTGTGTAGATACAAATTCACCTCGCTATAACGCACGGAATCCGTGGCAAAAGTGTGTTGTAACGAAGTCCCTTCTACCCTTTATTGTCACGTGATTCATGAGAATATTCTACTATTTGGGAATTAATATATTAATGTTTCATAAAATAATTAATAATCATAAGAGGTAATAACGAATTTAAAATCTAGACGTGACATAACAATGCTGCATAATATTTAATCTTCATTTATGATTTTGTTAACATTTCCAACTATGTAAAGCGAAATAGTCTTTATTTAAATGAGCAGACGTTTGTTTCTTGCATTAAATAACCTAGTAATACTTGAATTTTAATGAATTAAAAATGTGAACAGAATGAACATTATTTTAAGTTCCGCTTTGCACTTAAGCTTTTGCTAACCTGACTTCAGCACTTAATTCCCATTTTGTTATTAATTATCACTACTACATACACACTGCATTCATAACATACAACGCTTGTCTAGAATAGTGACTAATGTAGGCCACACATACTACTACACACATCAAAAGTGTCTAGGGATCAACATCCCTAATCAATGTTAGGGATGTTGATCCCTAGACACTTTTGATGTGTATATATACTTGCACAAGTATGTATTAACGTGTGTGGGATGACTAACCGCAAGTATTTGAGCCATTTGTTGGCACAACGGCGTTGACAACGCCGACTTGTGCAAGTCTATAAGTATAGACTACTTGCATAACATATAGTTATGCTGTTGCGTGTGTGGCCTTCATTATGGTTTAAGTTAAAAACAGCGCATAAATATTCGAACAGTTAAGATTTTTTGAATGTACAGTCAGCAAAACATATAGGTATGCAGGAGCGTCAGATATAGTTGAAGTTTTCTAAGAAACCGATGGATGTCTTTGACTGAAACTTAACCTAAATAAAGAACTATTTATTATCTACGTTATAAATTAAATTACATTCGAAAACATCCATCGGTTTCTAAGAAAACTTCAACTATATCTGACGAGCCTGCATACCTATCTGTTTTACTGTGTGTACATTGCATCCGTAAAAAAATATTATTTAGTGACTTGTTAACTTGTTTAACTTTAAAGAAACTCCCACTCTAAAACTACTATTTTAAGCCTCTGCTTTTTATATTCAAATATACAACCCGCATAATATTCAGCGTTATACAGGGGTTCTATGATTTTATAAATACAAATACAATTTAAGTTTAAATCTAAGTATTTTAAACTCACATTTCTGTCTGAATATTGTAATATAATAAAAACAATAGGTAGGTACTTGCTTTTTTCAAGAAAATATTTACATGAAAGGAACACATTCAAAATGAACAACTTTTTCCTTAATCGATAACCCATTGGTTGTTAATTGAACTGTTACACCTAGTGGAGCAACATGAGGGTGTCCACGTTTTATAAGCACAGTCAATTACATAATGGAGAACGGTACAGTAGCGATCATAAGTGGAGTAGCAATCTCACAATGCAATATTTTTAAGTTACGCCCTTTCGACGGCGTCTGCAAATTCGGAGGTGTTCGTAGGTACTGTGTTAATACATAATCACTTATACACACATATGTAGGTACGGCCTGTACACAGCAATTCAAACCTTAGCATGCTACTGCACTTATGATCGCTTACTGTACTCCACGCGAAAACTTTAAACATAAATTCAGTGCATAAATAGACCCTGTAGTGTTAAAAATTTTACATGCCTACCTAACGTCACAGCACCAACATAGCGACTTCGAAAGCCTTGTCAATGTCTGCGCCGGGAGCCATCAACCTGGACCACAACACCGTCAAGTTTGACAACGAGATCAAGAAAGCGAGGCATTCTATTACTACGCATACCAATTTGAAGGTACTTGTGCTTTTTTTGTTTTTCGACCTAATATTGGGGTCAATATTAGGTCGCTCTGTTTGCTTAAAGCAAATTGGCAAATTGAGACTTATATCAATATCATAAGTCATGTTTTCCCTCACGATGCCAGTGATGTCGAAAATAAAGTACATATAAATTGAAAAAAAATTGCATTGGTACTTGCCCGTGCATCTCATCCATTAATTAGATTTCAAGTCACTAAATTAACAGCTTGAAAAAGATTTTTGGAGAAATAGAATGTGAACATTTTTTCTGCCGGGCAAAGGACACAGCTGAGAGAAGAACTTTCAGATACATAAAATAATGATTCTGAGGTATAGAGTTATCTTTCAGTTCCAACGCAGCAGCATATCCACAAGCCATCCTTCAGCGGACTCCTTGCTTGACGACGACGAGGATGACGAGGGCGGCTCCCCCGCAGACGCGTGTCGCTCACTGTCCTGCCTCACCGACTCCACCGACCACTCTGCGCCTGTCAACTTCGATATGAGCAATAGGGTGAGTGTTGCATTTCATCTAGGAAGATACGTTTAACTTGATAGGTGCCTACTTGTTTGATAAGGGCGTTAATTCTTTACTATACGTGTTTTTAATTAACGGCGAAAGCTGACGTCAATATAGCGTGTTCATTGAAAAGATTCATGTCCAGAAACGAAATGTTTCGTCATTAAGCTAGTTAAGATACGTTGGGTGTTGCCGGGTCGTACATATTTCCTGCTGCCACCAAACCAATTTTATTATGATCTTTTTTGAAGCCCGTTAACCGTCGGGCCCATTTTGTTAACCGACGGGTCCATTTTGTTAACCGACAGGCCCATTTTTGCACAAAATGAGCCTTGCAGGTTGGATAACCGGGTCGACGGCCTTGGTATGTAGGCAGCCGCAAGGCGCCATGTATATTTTTACAAGTGCCAACACACGATTTATTTATTATTTTTAAAGTAACCATAACCTTTCATGTTAAGGCTCCTGATCCTCAATACTAAAATACCTTTTCCGCGTCCAGGCGAAACTCCCCCGCGGCATCGAGAACATTCGCCCCCACATAGAGCAAGTGGACAACGTGCCCCTCCTAGTGTCTCTGTTCACGGACTGCTCCGCGCGCTCCGTGCAGCAGATGGTACAGATCATGCAAGACTACGGCGAGGTGGTGTGCGTCATGGGCTCGGCCGCCAACTGTCTCAACATGGAGATATTCATGCAGGCTGATGCCAGGTAACCTGAGGATCTGGGAAAATTGTCTATACTTAGTTAGTATCGTAACTTTATTTATCCTACTGTACGCGAAAAGTGAGGATGGATCGTATGTTACTCTTTCATGCTTCTTCTTCTTTTCGAGTAGGTGATTTAAGACAATCCCTTTTTTCTATAATTTTTGGGCCCGATAGTACTACTCTTTCATGGTTAAAAGGTAGAAAATACCTGAAATTCGGCATACATAGATTTTCACCTACCATGGGTGGCCAAATTATTAGGGACAGCGCTCATAGAAATGTAATATCTAGTTGAAACATTATTTTTAAACAAAGTAATAGATTTATACGGGGTTTTTTTTATTTGATGTTATTACTGATATTAATATTATGTTTTGATGTGAAAAAATTGTAGAGCTGGTACCTTTTTTTTAAAAAGTGATGTGACTTTCTCATTTAGTTGATTTTTGTTGAAAATTACTCTTATTGTAGCAGTATAAAAAAAAATTCAGATTAACATTGCAAGTTTATTTCAGCTAACCGTAGTCAGAACGTGAGTAATGTTTCGTATAGTGGTACTATTTTTAATCTTAATACTTGAATTTTCATGTTATTCAAGTTATAACTTGAAAACCCTTAAATTACTTTTTTTCTAGTATGGGCAAGGTTTCAGACACGTCTTCAAGAAAAATTAGAGAAATAAAAACATTAATACTGCACTCTACACATGCCCAGAGAGGTATAGCAACAATTGCAAGTGTTTTAAGGTTTGTAGTTATTCTAATAAAAATGTAAACTGAGCAGAACAATACTCTGAAAGAACGGCCTTCTTTCAGAGTATTGTTCTGCTCAGTGAAAAAATGTAGCAGAAAAAGGATCACCACTCTTCGTACAGATCGAAAAATCAGAGATATCTGCCTTGAAAATCGTAAAACGGGTGTTGCCCGTTTGTCTACGATAATGAACGATGAAAGAAAAGGAGTTTTCGAAAGGACAGTACAAGCGCGGTTGGCCGAAGAGAACTTGATAGGTCGTCGGCCAATTAAGACACCACGCCTCACAGAGAACATGAAGAAGAGACGACTTCAATGGGCCATACAACACCGAAATTTGTCTTTTGCAGGCTGGAGTCGGGAAAGAATATGTCTTTTTATAGAACAGCACGTGGTGTTTGTCACTGTATTGCGATTTTGTAATATTTTTTCAGGTATGCTTCCGATAAATCAATATTTCAGATTTTGCTCGACAAAATTTATTTTGTGCGACGACGCCCTGTGGTATAACTTCATACAGACTCTGCATGAGCTGCCTTGTAGGGGGGGCTAAATACCCAATAAGTACCATGGTGTGGTCTGTGACCTTTTCGAAAGGCATAAGGCGTACACATACATCGTTGTGACCGTGGAAGGGAACATGAGGCAGGACCAGTACTAACGACTTCTAGAAATCAAATAACGTATAATTTTCTTTTTTCCAAAAATAATTAAATAGTTTTGCCTACAAACTTGATGTTTTTATTACCTCAATTAATAAACCCTTTAAATAAAAATACCCGTGGGGCCTAAAACAACCCATTTCCCTGAAAAATTTAAACAAACTAGAAATTATTAAAATCTCGGCGCTGTCCCTAATAATTTGGCCACCCACTGTATGTATGCCGAATTTCAGGTATTTTTTTTCTACCTTTATGTATACGGTATATTAATCTAGCTTATTATCCTGTTTTTGTGTTAAAAAAAGTTAATAATTAAAAAAGCCAGAAACTCAAAGTGCCAGATACACAAAAATGTCAGGAACGCAGAATGCCAGATACGTTGAATGTCAGATACGCAAAAAGTTAGAAATGGATCAGATGTAATATTACATTTCGTTTATTTTTTAAGTTTGCATGAAGTACAGAAAATGAAAATGTTTGTGTTTTAGCATAGCAGTAGAGCCGTTATACCCGGTATTGTGCCAAAAGATGCCGCCATATCAAGTGCCCGAGTCCTGCATCGGGCCCATCGACCTGGCGAGAGCGCTCAATTCTATTCCTTGCTCATTATCGGTAAGTATTCAACTATTTTATGTCGCGAGTATTTTATACGCGTAAGTGTATCGCAGAGCGGCAAGATGCTTGGGAATTGATTAATTGATAATGAACTGAAATGTAATAGACATAATGTTCAAACTTGCGTGCCAGATAGCATGCCACGTGGAATATGTGTGTAGACAGTTATACACGAACCACCAATCAATTAATACAACCTGAATTTTAATTCGTTGTAAATCTTTAAACGAAATGGGAAAAAAAAACAGCTGATCCATACAATTTGATCGTAATGTAGTACATTATTGTATGGATCAGCTGTTTTTTTTTTCACATTTCGTACTATGTCCCTTAATAAAAGTTGTTCATATTCATGGGTACATTCACCCCCTGAAAGATTTACAACGAATTAAAATTCACGGTGTATACTTTTTATGAGCTGTCAAAATGAGGTTCCTCCATAGATTTTTATAGCAATAGCAAATTACGACGTCCCTTTGCCAAATTAATTCACTAACTATTCATAGATTTCAAAGCATTAAAAATATTTTCCAGTTATTTGAAAATCAAGTTATGTAAAATAAAATGTTTTTTTAGAGAAGTGGTGTCATAAAATTATTAGTTAATCGTGCCAGTTCCCTAATTGTCTCTTCCACGCCATTTTAAGCTTTATGTATCCGTTGCATATTAGTTAATTTCAAGCACATTGCTGCTTTTCGGTTAACCAAGACTAGAGGAACATTGTTTTTTTTCTCTGACTTTTATGTAATACTTATATAACTCGATATGCATATTTTCACGCCGCCCAGTTACAAAATAAATGGCAGGACCAGCCATTCACTAATTACTGTAGCCAAAAGGTATGTATGAATAGTATTGAAGTCCATACAAGTTCATTCAACATAAACATAGTCTCAACAAATACACACATATATACATACATACATACTACATTGGCACTAAGATTGATTTTAGAACAACAAAAGCTATTGTAAACGACAACAACATTAACATTTGCAATAAAAAGTAAACTCTACTTACCAGGTTTAGGGTTCATAATCCCAAAGCACTTTACATAAGCCTTAGTGACGTACGCTATGTTCGCAGATGACCCGCGACGCTGACGTGTCCCTATTTACCCTGATCACGATGTCACGCCACTACATGACGTGCCTATGGAACAGCACACAGTTCTGGATATGTAGCGTCTGCTTCATAGCTCTGCTGCAGGTACGTGGAATATAAATACACAAATTTTGGTGTGAAGCTTCTATTGGCGCTCTTTGCAGTAAAATTAACCAGTTTGCCGTGCATGACGCTCTCCCATAGCGCCATGCCCCCTCTACGCCACCGCTCTCGGCTCCCTTGTGTGTACGCGCGCATACTATACACTCCGTTGCTTGAGAAACGCCTTAACCACGGAGCCATCACGACATTCTTTGTTAAACTTTTTGACCTCCACAAAAAAGTATAGGTGGCAAACCAAAATGTGACCAGCACGCCACCTGTCACGTTTACATGACAGACTTTAAAAATGCAAACACATAAATAAAGCTCATAATTTCTTTTTATTTCCTTTTTTTCTTGACGTCTTTGCTTTTTTTTGACGTGGCGATCTAAAGGTAACCTTAAATTTTATCAATTTAACTAACACGTCTCCTTACTTCATAACATAATACAGGTAGGTTCTCTGTGCGCGTTCGTGCCCCTGTCGCTGAGCGTGGGCGGCGCGGTGTGGGGCGGCGCGTGCGTGGTGCCGGTGCTGTCGGCTGCGCTTGCGTTCGCGCCGCTCGACACTGCGCTCATGCAACGAGCTGCCACACGACCGCAGCTGCTTATGAATGCTAAGGTAACATACCTAATATTAAGTAATTTCTTTCTGTTTTTTTTCTATTTGTATTCAGATATTATTTTGCCACAAGTCAAAGTCAAATCTTTGTATCAATTAAACCATTAAAAGGTACTTTTGAACGTTATTGATAAGAAAAAAAATTGAATCTACTTGCCCCTTCCAAAAGTTACTTTCGTATGGAGAAGAATGGGCAAGAAACTCCATACGTACTCCTTAATTTTTTTTATTTATTATCTGTACTTAATATTATAAAGCTGTAGAGTTTGTTTGTACGCGTTCATCTCAGGTACTACTGGTCCGATTTGCGTTATATGGTCTGTTTATCCGGGAAGGTTATGCTATATAACATTACACTACTATTTACGAGGGCGGAGCAGTAACCAAAGATGTTATAGCCAGTATGAAAAAAAATCCTAACTCTTTAATAATTTCTCCACCCACAGATGGCAGTCTTCGTATTCTGGTGCTACGCATTAAAGTTCCTACCGGCGGTACTATCGATTCTAGTCCTCTACGCGTTTACATTGCGCGCTTTTTGCGAACAACTCGCCCAAGCGACCAACGCCACCACGTGTTGGATAGTGTACCCGACCAATCTTGGTCAATTTAATGCAACACATGATCTCTCTTTGAAAAGCTGGCACGGTTGGGGAGACGACTTCTACGACGGGTTCTATTTAGCGCAACACATTACACTTGCGTTGATTACTTTGCATTTAAGTGAGTAAACATACATTTAAACACATTTTAGGGGTGATTGTTTAATCGAAAGATAACTTTTATTTCAAGAAGAAATATGGCGGCTTATCATATATTCTACCAATTTATTCTGCAGATGAAAGATATCAAACAATTAAAAAATCGTAGCTTGCAATATAAACTCAAAATAATGGAAAAAAAGAGATTAATTGACGAAATCAACTTTTTAAACCTTCATAATTTTTTCCACGACTGCTTAGCACTATGCACTTTTTTGATTCAAATATTGCATGACCTGTATTTTTATATGACACCCATTTTATATCAGTACAATCTAGGGCACAGGCCCATATAATTCTTGGCACTCTCCTTTAACATTTAAAGGGAAAAATATTTTCAATGATGGTTTTTTTTTTTACTTATAGATTAACATGTAAATATGTATTTTGCGATTTTATTTATTCTTTTTAATAATTTAATTGGAATATTATGTACCTTAATTTCGGTACAAAACTGGGGCAAGTTTTATCCATCTCCTCTACATGCAGTTTGCACCCGTGTGAAGCCGGGGCGGATCGCTAGTTTAAGATATCATCTTTAGTAATTTAGCATGTTGTAGTACATTACCTATCTTCTATATAAAACATAATGTATTCGTTTTCAGTTGTGATATCATTGTCATTTGTTCATCGACAATCTTCTATATGGCAGAAGGGTTTCTGGGCTAACAAAGTGTGGTCTGTGACTGTTCTCGTTTTGTAAGTATCCATTTATTTTACTTTTACTATGACATAAAACGCCATCAACCAAAATATAATATACATTATACGTTCTGTGACTAATATTGAGTTTCAAAGTTTTATGAATCCATTTAATTGTATAGGCTCAGCTAAGAGCGTAGGAATTTGTAATGATAAATAATATCAGTGCTATGAAATGTAGAACAAACATTGGCGCAACATACCCTGACCATCCCAGTCAAAAAACTCAGTTCCCCTCTGAATTAATTGAGGGATCAGTTAATTCAGAGCGAAGCTGTTTTTTTTACCGCATTGAATTTTGGATTGTCACTATTGAGTCAAGCGTTGAAAATCTAAGAGTGCGAAAAACAAAAATAAAAGCGCGTCAAACAGGCTCCTGTTCGTACAAGCGCGCTCGCGAAACCTCGGACAGTACCTATCCTTCACTAAGACCTCTATTGTTTATCTACATACTACCTTTCAGAATCCTAGTCCAGTTGGCATTCAGCGGCATAATGTTAAGCAGCAGCTACGGTTTCTGCGACAAGTGGGGGGTGTGCGAGCTGCAGTACTACGTGCCCTGGCCCCTCGCCGTGGGCTACGCCTCCTCGCTGTTCCTAGTGTTCGCACTCAACGAGTTTATCAAGTGGCAGGAGATCAAGTAAGTTAGACAAAATCCTCAATTAATTTGTAGTGCATTGATTGGCTGTTCGGTCAACCAATTACAGCAGATGACATGAGATTTAATCAGCCTTTCAGAAACCATTAGTGAGTATTATACTATAACATCACGCGGATAAGCAGAGATGTTTGGTGCTCCTGTCTCCTGTGTACTAGTGTTGTACCTACAATCAGGTAGTTTATACTATTAAATAATAATTCCAAGATACTTAAAAAAAAAACTTTTTTAGCTCTGGAAACCAAATTTCTTTTTAATTACCAGTAAAATTAGATTTTTACTTGCTTGATTTTTAATTGTTTTCAAACAATAAATAGTTAATCAATTGAGTTGACGAATAGCGTGAGGTCAGTTTACTGTAGCCATTAAAAATCTATGGGGGATTCGCGTATTGACAGCTCATAAAAAGTATGTCATTTGATTGGTAGTGACAAGTACCCGCTACCAAGTATTTCCTAATGGAAAAAACCGGCCAAGTGCGAGTCAGACTCGCGCACCGAGGGTTCCGTACAAACCTGTAGGTATATAAGTAAAAGTTATGGTATTTTTATTGCTAAATGAAATCCATAACATAACAATGTGGAAAGCTGACGGTACCTTGTCAATACATATATGAAAACATTATGTATGTTCGGAAAAATCTTCATCTCTTTAAGAAGAGAAGTGATAGACATAATTTTAATACTAGAAATAGGCACAATTTGGATCAATCTCGGTTTAGATTGGCTAAGGTACGAAATAGTAAGTTTATGATTATTAAAAAAAATATACTATGTGATGTAACAAAAAATTTAAGATTTTCGGAATTTTTCCTATATGTGTACTTTATAACGTTGCTTCATGCCAAATTTCAAGATTCCAGGTCGTCTGGAAGTATCCTTTAGGTTTTGATTCCCTTGCGAGTAGTTGCGAGTTTCAAAATATGCGGCTTTAATTGCTGTATCTTTTGATTGCGTTGACGTAGAAGTTTGATTTTGTTACAGCTTAAAGATATTATAGACTTGAGTATTTGTTAAGAATTTCAATATAATACCACTACGCGTTCATGAGTAAAGGGGTAATAAGTTTAAAATTATTAAAAATATTTTTATTATATGATGTAACTAAAAATTTATGCTTTTCGCAATTTTTCCTTTATCTGTGTTATAAGACGTTGCTTCGTACCAAATTTCAAGATTCTGAGTTCACGGGAAGTACCCTGTAGGTTTTGATTCCCTTGCGAGTAGTGGCGAGTTTCAAAATATGCGGTTTTAATTCCTGTTTCTTTTGATTGCGTTGACATAGAAGTTTGATTTTGTTACAGCTTAAAGGTATTATAGATTTGAGTATTTGATATGAATTTCAATATAATACCACTACGCGTTCATGAGTAAAGGGGTAATAAGTTTAAAATTATTAAAAATATTTTTATTATATGATGTAACTAAAAATTTATACTTTTCGCAATTTTTCCTATATCTCTGCTATAAGACGTTGCTTCATACCAAATTTCAAGATTCTGAGTTCACGGGAAGTACCCTGTAGGTTTTGATTCCCTTGCGAGTGTCGAAAATTTGCGGCATAAACGGGAGTATCTTTTGATCGCGTTGACTTAGAAGTTTGATTTTTTCACAGCTCCAAGAGACCATAGACTTGAGTATTTGATATGAATTTCAGCTTGATACCTCCACGCGTTCCTGAGAAAAAAGCTCTTGACAGACAGACAGACAGACAGACAGACAGACAGACAGACAGACGGACAACAAAGTGATCCTATAAGGGTTCCGTTTTTACCTTTTGAGGTACGGAACCCTAAAAATCTAAGATTTAACGACGCTCATGTAGTTAGAACAAGGCAGTCAAAATAATGTGTACTATTCAGCTACTACTTGCATTGGTACTGACATCGCTGAAATTCTTGAAGGCACTGAGAGTTTGAGCAGCTATGCTATTCTCTAAAAGACTATACGACGAACTCGTCACGGAAACCAGTATGGTCCCCAGTGGATTTTGAACTTTATGCTCTAGAGCATTTAGTTAAAAATCCATTAACGACAAACTGTCTCTACGACGAGTAGGTACCTAAACAGTTTGTCTTTAATAGATTTTCAACGTTGTGATCTACAATATAAAGTTGAAAATCCATTAAACACAAACCATAGTGTCGGCGCTGCCGCAGCGCTGTGTTTTTAGAGAATAGCACCCCTGGTCGATCAAAGCTTCCTATTATGCTGTACTGTATGAATTTTATGATGATTGATGTAAAAATGCACATGTATAATGATTTCCAACATCCTCTTTCCCCCCGCAGGGCTGACGGGCGCAACCAACGCCGCGCGCGCCTCGACTTCGGCACCAAACTGGGAATGAATTCACCCTTCTAAAGTCTAGTCAATTACGCTTTATTTCTATATTTCTACTGTGAATATAATCGTATCGGAGCCGTCTGGCGTTTATTTTGTAAGAGAAATGTGACATGTACTTAGTACTATTTTGTACTTACTTTATTTATATAATGTTTTGATGATTTTAAATAAATTTCGTAATATATAAAGGTGTTTTTTGTAAAATAAGCTCAGATCAGCTATTTGCAGGGAGACAAGTATCAGTATGGAGAAGAAATAACCCCCGTTTTGGAACGAGTAACTAGCTTCATTTTTCGGACTAACTGACGGACTCCTTGACAATTCAAAAGTGCCTGTAAATGGTCTAATTGAAATAAATGTTTTGATTTTGACTTTGACTTTGAATATCAGACAGACAGAGGCATGTAAGGTAAAAGAAAAGAAACGACATAATTGAAAACAAATATTTTTTATTAAGACTAAATTATGATAATTTTGTGATGCTTATTAAATGTTGCCAGTCATTATTTTGTTACACCAATTCCTTTGTTCGCTCTGAGGTCAAGTTAACAGACTACACATAGATAAAACCATATGAGCGACATGTTACTCTTACATCAAACTACCCTCTCACTACTACTACATTACTAAATTGACAATGTTCCACCTACACACCACTTGGTCACTTCAGATAGTCTACCACCTGAAGTTATCAAGTGTTGCAATAAACAACTTTGAAATCAAACATTTAAAATCGCCGCTTACGCCGACAGCGATCGGCACTCTATAAAGAATACATAATTTAATTTTATTATGGTTAATTAATAACATTATTTTATATCTTTTCAATTATTAAACTACATTAAGGTTAGTCGGTAAACGCTTGTACTTAATAGGTACGTAAATAATGTTCCCATCACTAGGACTCATCTGGTAAGTCTAATATTTCTTGAACGAACGACGCGACGTCTATCTCCTGACTGTGGTCCAGACAGAACGGGTGCACCAGCAGCGCGTCGTAGTTCGGTCTCTGTTTGTAATCTTTCAGCAGACATTGGACTATCAGGTCCTCGAACTGCGCGGAGAACTGTCCGCTCGGTAGTCTCGGGGGGTCGTCTTTGACGACTTGTTTGAGCTGTTCGAAGGGCGTGCCCCACGTGTTGTAAGGGAACTTGCCGGTCGCCAGCTCGATGAGGGAGATGCCGAGCGACCACACGTCGCTGCGAATGTCGTACTGGCCCGGGTTGCCGCTCGGGTCGATCCTTTCCGGCGCCATGTACGGCTTGCACCCCGCGTCAATAGTCTTAGCGACAGAGTCCACTAAGTACCCAGATATACCAAAGTCACACATCTTCACCTCTCCTTTCCTGTTGATCAGGATATTAGATGGTTTTACATCTCTGTGGATTACTCTGAGCTTAGAATACAGGTAGTGTAAAGCACTGACTACGGAAAATGTGATTTTCCCTAGAATGTTTTCAGGTATGGTGCGGTTGTTGTGATAGACTTTCATGTAGAATTTGTCGAGGCTCATGTCCATGACCTCCATACAGATCCAGACGTCTCCCTCGCGGAACATGGCACCGTAGAAGTGCACTGTGTATGGACAGGCACTGGCTCTCATGGACACATCCAAGTCCATGAGCAGACGCTTCAACTCTGTTGACTGAGTGTTGAATGATGCGGTGATTCTCTAAAAATAAGAAAGAAAAGACTTGTAATGTGACCTTGTAAGAAATGTGTATTTAAACTAAAAACTTGTGTTTTCTCTATCTAAACATTTGCAAGAGAATCTCTGGAATGCAGAACCAATTACAAAAATAGTTTCAGTGATCTGCCACTGTGGTAAACAGTTTATATGTTAATATATATAACATTTTATTCCGACTTTCAGATGCACAAAGTCGCAGGCATAAGTTTGATAAAGAAAACACAATTTTCTGTGAAAAATTTGTAAAAAGTTTTACAACAAAAGTTTTAGCATGTCCTTTCAAAGATAACCATGACTGGTTATCAAGAATATTAGTAAAAGTAGATATTCGAGCTGATAATGATGACTGTTCTTACCTTGACAGCCATAATGGTGTCACTAGGGATGTGCTTCATCTTCTCCACAATGCCGTAGGCTCCTCGGCCAAGGTCACTAATCTTAATCAGGTCATCAGTGTGGACCGTGAACGTTCTGTCATCCACTGTTATTGTTGTCTGCTTGTCCAAGTTTCTTGGAGGTGTTCTGAGGAATTATACATAACCTTATAAATAGTGAATGTAAAAATATTTCTAAATCAAGTTGCATTTTCTATCAACCCTCAATGGAGGTAAGCAGGAACTACAAAACTTGCAAAGTTCGCAAACAAACATGTTTTTAAAAATCAATTAATGACATGACATGACACCCACTGTAAAAAGCATTCTTTTATAGCAACCTTCTGTATCTTCGACTTGAAACAGCCTTATATTAATCTAGTAGAGATACCCTCCTACCTATAGTCTCATGCTTATCAAATTTTGTTTTTTCATGTTGTCTACCCTACTACTTAGGGTTGCCAACTTTTTTTACAAGAAATAAAGTATATTCGGGTCTATTAAGAATATTAAACAGTATTTTAGAAAAATGAACAGTATTTTATTTATTTAGTGTTTTAAATACATATTTTTTAGAGTTTCATGCACAACTTACTAATTTACAATCTTTTTTAAAAACTTCATACGCCTCATCACAATTATAACTGAAATTAAAATAAATGAAGAGCTAATTTTTTATTAAATTAATATAAGTATGGTCGAGATCTATTTCTATCCTCCCGCCACATAGCATTCATTACTGAAAAAACTCATACCTATAGTAAATGCTGAGGTGGCGGGAAGTGAGTGACAGTCTTGGTTATTTGACACTATTAACAGATTCGTTCAGAAACTCAGTGTGATTTGTTTGTGGCTGCGCTGCACTGAGCAGTGAGCGCCCTATGACTAAATAAAAACAATACTTAATAATGTGTTTGCATTTTGATGCTGAAAACAGTATTTTGTATACTTTATTTTTGTTCAACAGTAAAAAGTATAATTTAGTGAAAAACAGTATAATACTGTTCAAAACAGTATGGTTGGCAACCCTACTACTACTGCTAGTTGAGTATTCATATTTCTTTCAAGCATTAGACTAATATGTAATACTATTATAACAGATATTACAAGTTATCAGGTGGTATCACTATTATTTTGGAAACTTAAATGACTATATTGTTTACTAGGTATATTGTGCATTCATATTTCAACTTAAACAGGTATCTCCTAATTTGGGTTTATGATATTTCTTCATTAGCATAAACATTATTAAATTCGATATAAATATAGAATGGACATGTCAGATAGACAGTGGTCAGTTGACACTCACACGACCTGTTCCTCTGGGGGCTTAAAGTTGAAGCTCGGCGGCGGCAATTTTCTTCTCGACATATCGCCGACGTCCTCCCAGCGAGACCCGAGCCAAATACCACAAATCCTATCAGTATTTCACCAAATCCCTCCACGATACGCTTTAGACCAAACTGTTGACTTAACTATGTAAAACACAAAGTTTACATCTAAATCACACAAACATTTCACTAGGCAATATTAGGTGGACACTTTATACTAGTTTATCGAGAATTATACAATAATATTCAATTATTTCCAAAAATTATGCATTTGGAAGGCAGCTAGGTTTTGACATTTAAAATATTGTGTTGCCATATTTTAACTTATCGCGCCAAGCCAAAACGTTGAAATTCTCGATTGTCTTGATGACAAAGTGTAACCAAAAAAAAAAACAAAATAAAATCACCCCTGTATTCCCATATGAATTCAGCAGTCAAGGGTGCAATAATATTTCCATAAACCGTACCTAGTATCCAGATTTCAGGCTACTACTGAGAAATTTTTAATAACAAATTAACCTTTTCACCGCCACGGACTTCAATAGAAGTTCCGGATTTTCGTGCCACCAGCGCCACGACTTCTAAGGGCCGAAACTGCGTTAAGCGGGCACCCGCGCGGGTTCATACAAAACTGCTCCGTCGCGGGGTCACGCGCGGGCGTCCGTCACGGGGAAGCGCGCCCCGCACCCGCGCAACGGGGCCCGCCTCCGTGCGACGGGACCCGTCGCGGGGGCACGCGCGGTGCGGGCTTATTCAGTAGGGATGTCGATTCTTCCCGAAAAAAATCGATTTTGAAATCGATTCGAATCGTAAGCTGATGTATCAATTCACAAAAAAATCGAGGAATAAAAGATCGATTTCTAAAAAATCGTTTTTTTTTTTTCGATTTCATTTCTAATGACAATAAACTGGGAAACATTGCATTTCTTACAATTATAACATTTACTAGATTTTCCCCAAAGTACTAGGTTTTCCCCAAAGGTTGTCTTACACCTAATAAATTTTCAATTACGCACTATTAAGTGGTATCTAATGATTCGCGTGGCGGAGCCAGTAGCGATTAAATTAACCATGATTTTATTATGACATCAGTTAAGTCACATCACACACCGCAATATCACGGGTACTTTCAACTATTGTAAATAACTGTATGGCTTTAACTAAAACTAAAAAAAACTGAATAGCGATTTTCAAGGGTGAAATATCGATTCACTGAATCGATTCAGTACTGCATATCGATTAAAAAAATCGATCTTTTGGGCATGAAAAATCGATTCTTCGATTAATCGATCTCAGATCGACATCCCTATTATTCAGTCAATAACGATAATGTGATACGGGTCGTACGCACTCCGATATATTACTTTACTCTATGGTACGCACGCTCGGAGAAAATCAAGGATAATAATAATAACGACTGATACATGCCACTGTTAAAATTGTACTAACGACACTGCGTAAATAAAATAATAAAACCGGCGACCGCGACGGTCCCCGCTACGGGACCCGTCGCGTGCCCACGGAGCCCGCTCGCGTGTCCACGCGCGTAGACACGCGACGGTTGCCCGTCGCGGGCGCCCGCTTAACGCAGTTTCAGCCCTTAGAAGCTCTACATTTTAACTATTATCATATAGCTTGGCGCTGGGCGAGGCATCGCGTTCTGTGTTCGCTGGCGGTGAAAAGGTTAAAAAAAACCACTGCCCAAACTTGGAATTGAACCCATGGCAATCCTTTACACAGTGTGCACAACATACCTATGTACAGTTAGTACCTTAGACTGAAAAAAATACTCGTACTCAAAATAATTTTTCAAATAAGGGAATTTTTAAATAAAAATCTATGTTGAACAATAATTAAAGTATAATTCTTTCACATATATTCAAAAATACAATCAAAATAATCTTAAATTAGTCATGGAAGGAATGATTTACTTGGAAGAAAATCTGATAGCTCTAACAGCATCTTTTGCTTTTTTTACTGCTTCTTCTTTAATTCTATGCCGTTTCTCTTTTTCTGCCAACCCAACAACTACATCATGCTGTAATGCACTCTTAACATTAGCTTTAGCAAAAAGTTTACTTAACACATAATCATCATCATTTTTTGCTTTCTCCTTCTCTTTTTTATGCTTCTTCTTCTTTACCTTCTTCACTGCAACTACATTTTCTACTTCAATTTCTGGATAATGCTTTCTTTTATGTGTTTTTTTCATTACTTTATCTATTGTTTGTTTATCTCTTTCCGGTGTTCTTTCTTTTATTACTTCTTCTTTGTAAACATTATCTTCTGTGTTTACTTTTTCTATAACACTTTCACTTTCTGGACTTTCATCTTCACCATGATCACTTTCAACTTCTTCATTTTCTTGGTTCTTTAAAACATTTTTTAGTAGATTCTCTTCATAGTCCTTTTTCACATGCATATTTACTATATCTAATTCGGATAATATGTTTTCAAATGGAACATTAGTAACTTGATCATCAACTAAATTCAATTCAGGTAATTCAACTTTAGGTGGGTTTAGTAGTAACTCTCTTTTCTTTTTGTACTCTTCTCTGGGGTCTTTCTCTTCTTTACTTTCCTCTTTATCCTTAGAAATCTTCTTACTTATTTCTCTTGCCATCCTTTTCATTGCTTCTATTTTTTTCTTTGAAATGGAAGTGCTTTCTGTGGAATGTTTACTATCACTCTTTTTATTACTTCTTGAATTATGATCAACATTTATTTTAGTATGTTTGAAAAGAGATGCAGTTTCAGTGTCGCCATCGCAATTCAGCTCTTCAAGTGTGAAAAGTCCCTGTAGTGTACTAGTAGTCAACACATTCTTCTGATTAGGATCTATTAATATTTTGTTACTAAGAAAATGTTTGAATATCTGTCTCTGATAAATCTTTTCTTCAATGGTTCCAGCTGATAGTAGTCTGTACACTGTTACATTTCTTTGCTGCCCTATTCTCCAAGCTCTTTCCTTAGCTTGGTCATCAGTGGCTGGATTCCAGTCAGGGTCATATATGATAACTCTATCAGCACCTGTGAGATTAACCCCTAGACCTCCAACTCTTGTTGTAGCCAGAAACACTAAGTATTCAGGATTCTCATTGAATGTTTTTATCATGTTCTGCCTCTGCCCCACATTCACTGAGCCATCCATTCGCAAATACTTAAACTCTTGAACCTGCAAGTATTGCTCAAGTAAACACAGCATTCCTCTGGACTGAGAGAATATCAAAGCTCTGTGACCTTGTTTTTGCCAAATTTTTAATAAAGAATTAACTACACACATTTTTCCAGATCTTTTGTAGCTGCCAAATCTTTCTGGGTCTATGTCATCAGAATCTTCATGAGCCTCATAAAGGTACAGATCAGGGTGATTACATATCTTCCTCAAAGTACATAGAGCAACTAATATCCTTGCTCTCAAAGGGTCTCCATATTTATTATCTTTGTCTAAAATACTTCTTACAGTGTTACCAGTGAGATATCCCATATACAGATCCTTTTGTTCCTGACTTAGAGCACAGAATAACACTTGTTCATTCTTCTCTGGTAGATTTATATGGCTTTGAACCTCTGCTTTTGTTCGCCTTAACATGTAAGGTGTAATAATTAATTTTAAGGCCTTTGCTATTTCTAAGGCAGTTGCTTCTTGATATTCAGTAGCATTAGCATATCCTCCCTGAGTAATGGGCATCGCAAAATGGTCCATAAATGCTGTGTAAGTGCCTAAAAGCCCTGGTCTCATAAAGTCAAACAGTGACCATAGTTCTTGTAAACTGTTTTGCATGGGAGAACCTGTGACAAGTAACTTATGAGGAGTTTGAAACTTCTTGACGAGCTTACTGACTTGTGTGTCAGGATTTCTTATTTTGTGGCCTTCATCTAGTATTATGTAATGCCATTTACGGGAAGTTAGATCTTTAGTGTACTTCACAACACCAGCATAGGTGATCAGCAGGATCCCATGTGCAGTATGCAAGTCTCTGATTAGCTGGTTATGATTTCCTGCGTGGGAGCCTGTGTGGTGGAGAACCGCAACTCTCAAGTGTGGGCACCAGAAGTGAAAATAGGAGACCCACTGGTAGAGGACAGTTGCTGGGGCTACAATTATTGTAGGCCCAAGTCCTCCCCAAGCTCCTAAGTCGCTTTTGGACAAACCAGCCAGAAATGCAATTATCTGGATTGTTTTTCCTAGTCCCATCTCATCTCCCAGCAGTCCTCCAGATTCTACCTGATGTAGTTCCCACAACCATTTGACACCAATCTTTTGGAACTTGTACAACTGCCTCCATATAAAGTTTGGTATGCACAAGCCATTCTGCAGTTCATGAAGTTCTTCTGGATCCTTGTTGCCCTCCAACACGTACTGGACATCAGCTGTCATTGTTTCACCATCGTAATTACTTGATTTCGCTGCAGCTAGATTTTTCTTCCAGGTTTCTATTCTCTCATTGTAACTAGCTGTGTCTCCGTCATCTATAATTCTTTTTAAGTTTTGTTTTGTGCGAGAAGTTGAGGTGGAGGTAGAGGGTCCAGCTGCTATGTCAATTATATCATCAGCCTCCTCATCGTTGGAAGGTAAATAATCATCGTCAGAATCTTTCTCTGAAGAAATTGTAGATGTTCTCGTTCTGGACGTGGTCGGCACTGGCGTATCCTTAGGTATTTCTTTTGAAGATTGTTTACCAAACTGTTTCGTTTGCTTTTTAGATATTAATTCAGCAGCGTTTTTACTTTTTTGTGAAACATTGTCGTTTTTACTTTTAACTACAACTTTTGGGTTGGGTATTAGGTTACGCCTCCACAATTTGAGGATTCTGACACTGTGGGGGGGTCAAGGGGAGTTATTTAAGCACCCCCAAGCAATTTTAGCTGCCGAAGCAGCGTTAAATTATTTAAAACAATTTTATAAAATATCGATAAATCTCTAACTAGAAACTAGAAATTTACGTTCCGTTTCAAGTAATAACTTGAAACGGAACGTAAATTTCACTAAATTCTTACGTTTTTTGAGTTGCGTCTGTTAAAATGCGTAAAACGAAACGCTAAGTCGCCATTTTTTGTCACTGACAGTGACAGGTAAACACGATTTTGCGCGCCATTCTGTTGCTTTCGAGTTTACGTGAATGTGCTCCGTCATGATAATATCTGCAAGAGCGAGCGAAGCGAGCTCAGGACTTGTGGGCACCCCGACTCGGACAGGTTAGGTTAGAAGGGGATGGCAGGGTCCAGTGAGCGAGCGCAGCGAGCGAACAGACCCTGCCATCCCCTTCGTGGTTATTTTTTTTTAAACCACCCAGAAGTAGGAGCCCCGCGCAGCGGGGCTCCGTCGAGCCCCTCTGGCGGGGGGAAAGGCTGGAGGGTGATTCTACCCCTCTTCCCGCCTTCCCTGACCCCCTTACGACCCTTTTAAGGTGACTCGATAGAAATCCCTAGTAGGGCTCCGGCGAGTATCTCCGGCGGGCAAAAATGGTGGGGGGCTACTCTATTACTCCCCCCCACCCCCCCCCCCCACCCCCCCACCCCCCCTATCATGGAGGCGTAACCGCATACCTTTCCCCAACTTTTAGTTTCGCGAGTGCAAGTTGGCTCTCTAAATATTTATTTATATCTACCATCGTATTTTTAATTATTTTAATTTATGAACATCATAAAATTAATTATTTTTTAATGGAAACTGAGCAAGTTTATACTTGCTGCTACACAAGTAAAAATTGACGTTTGTTTGACAGTTCATTGGCATTGACTGACACTACAGGATACATTTTTGGAGTCATTCTTATCCATAGAAATAAACTTGTTCTTACCCTAAACTGGGCCCTTACTATGACCTCTATAGCAGGGCAGAAGTTGCCCGGATTGTGAACTGCCTCGCTATTTTGTACTATGACATCGTTATAGCAGGCCTGTAACAGGCCTGCTAAGTTAACGTTTACAAAACCGTTCACCTTTTTTTTTGTATAGACTTTCGTACTATGACGTGCTATTTGACAGCAGCAAAATGATAATGGAACGGCTGTAATGTCAAAATTAGCGATTGTTAAAAAGTTACTATGGGACTAGCTTTTTCAACATCGTTTTGTAATCTAAAATGATATTCGTGGCAACATGTTAGGTTTATAATATATAATAAGAGTTTTTAAAGTGGATGGTGAGAATTGTAAGCGAATTAAACCAGACTTTTTCATTTTTGTAGCTGTGTAACGAGTACGAAATATGTAAATAATAAAATTGAAGTGTGAAAATCGTATGGAAAAACATACCAACGGCGTTGCATTTAGGAAATAAATAACAATAATGAAGTTAATGACAGGGAATAAGAATCAATTAATATAGGTAAGAAGATATAACTTAAAATCATCAATGGTAACCAAAACCTATGAAAATACGTAATGTAAGTATAAATAAAAACCTACTCTACAAATCTACAATACTCAATTAATATTTGTATTTTACAGGCCTATCAAAAGATTTAGTCCCCCGTTTGTGCGAGGGTTTTGAACCTATAATGAAAATAATAAATCCTCCAAAGGCTTAGTGATCTAAGCAGAGACTAAGGTGAGTGTTATCAATTCATCAGATTTTCTATTGTGGAGCATAACTACACTAGTGTGTTTCTTGTGTATGTTCCTTGCTATTAAACATAATTTGCTGTGTATTAAAGTGACAATGAAAAACAAGCAAGTAATCTTTTAATCCATTTATTTCAGGAGATTCTCGGTATTGACTCAGAAAAACAATAATGACATCAATTTTATTTGGAATGCAGAATCAGTCTCCAGAAGCCTTTTACACTGAGAAGCATAACAAGACCCAAAACATTATTGAGAGGACCATTGATGTACTAAAGGCTCGATTGAGATGTTGATTAGCCCATCAAGTGCTACATTTCCAATCACAAATGTTTTGCAAATGCATGTGTTTCTACACAACATAATGTAACACAGTAAATTTATGAAAATAAAACAATGACCGCATCTAGTTTAAAAAAATGTGTTTAATTTTTACCTGTTTACAAATTAAATTATAATCATTTATCACATGATACTTTCTTATGACTGACTGAAACATATATACATATAAGTAGGAACCCATATTATCCATATAAATGCAATGAAAGTTTACAAGAACAAAAACTGGTAACAGAGATGACTGCCTGCGGGAGCCACAAATTCATATGGTGTACTTTGTTGGTTTCTAATATGCAGGTATATGTATATAAAAACACATCATGAGTATTATTCTTTATTTTAATTTTCATCCTAAATACATAGGTATGTATAATGATTAATTAGTTAGGCTCTCCACTGGATGGAATTACTAGATATATTATTTTTCAGTTTAGTAGACTAGGAGATGTCAAGAATACTGGGGCTCCGTTGCATTCCTGTAAAAAGGTTATGTTTCTTGGATTATGGGCATTGCGGTTCTTGTATTTCGATATTTCAATAAATTCCTTTACTATAAATGTACCCATGTGTGTATTTTTGTAGGAACAACACAACAAAATACTTTTTTACAATAATTGTGACTGAAACAAAATTTGCCAAAAGCACTCTATACCGCAATAAATAAATTACTTCTTATCGACTTTAATGTCTAGTAGGGCTTTGAACATTATATATTACTTTTGTAAAAGGCTGTGAAAATCATTAAATAAATTAATCAAGTGAAATGTTGTTTATATTTACGCGCTGACAGTTGATGAACGTAGGTACGTTCTGAATATCACATTGTATCTTTAAGAGTTAAAAAGGTTTTTTTAACGTGAAACTTGTGCTTTTAGAGCTTTTAGATAATAAATCATGGTAAGTTGTAATACATAATCTTAGTTATAACGTGTATTTATCTAAGAAATTCAAGTTATGATCATTAAAAAAAAAACCGGTAATGTGTTAGAGAATTTTATCGTAGTTTTTGAACGTTGTTTATTCACAACACTAAGACTAAACTTCATCATCAAAGCAGGCAGAGACAAGCATTGCCGTTCAATAATCGTTCACCTTTAATACGGTCATGGTACGATTTTTAGCGATTCGTATGCAGGCCTGCTTTTGAATGGAAGTTGACTGACAGGCATTTGAACGTTTTCTTAAAAGGTGATGGTAAGCCCCCTGCTAACGTTCTAAGAGGCCGGATTTGACGTTTCTCCTACGTAATAATTTGAAAAATCCAATTCACAATCCTGAATAATTACTATGTTACCCATACACTATAACAACGAGTATCACTTGTAAACATTAAGTTTAACTTAATTTTGAAAAAATACACTCACAAACACGAATTAATTGCCGATTTATATTTTGACAAGACGTTTTGACAACACTACACAAAGGATTTTGATAGCTGTCAAATCCGGCTTGTTACAATGTTAGCTGTATAATTCCTAAACTTCAAGCTATAGCCAATAACGAAGAGTTGAAGACATGCTTGATTTTTATGTGAATCCGCTGACGTAAAAATATAGTTTAAGTCAATAACCTCCCGTCATTGAAGTCAAGAAATTAAAAATTGAATTCTCATTGATATATACATTGATTTTAGTTGTTAGATTTCAAACATTATTTGTAAACTGATACGCTACGTCAATGTCATTATTGCAAGGAATTGTGTGTCAAGTGTCAATGTCAAACAAAAAACAATTATTGCACGTGTTGACTGGTTGCCGTTGGTAAAGTTTTACACGTCTACGATGTAAAAAATATAAGTTATTTTTAACAATCAATAAACTTAAACAATATATAAGCATAATTTTATTACTTGTTACGTGCAGCGTATAGGAATATCTTTAGCTTGAACAGTATACTTGGGATTTGAAATTTCATAACCTCGTGTAATTTTTTGAGCAATATTTTGAAAATGCAGAAAATTAAAAGAAAATCGAATGAAGATGATTCTAGTTCACCTAAGAAGAAGAAGGTAAATCTAGACAATGCTGAAGGCAAACCAGCACAAAGTGAAAATGCTAAAAACAATAAATTCAAAAAGGATTTCAAGAAGGATGGAGCGAAAGGACCAAATAAGTTTGGGAAGCCGAAATTTAACAAAGATGGAAAAGGAAAGCCGAGTTTTGGTAAAGATCAAAGTAAATTTACCAAGGGAAAGCCTAATTTCGGTAAAGATGGCAAAGGAAAGTCTAATTTCGGCAAAGATGGCAAAGGAAAGCCAAATTTTTCGAAAGATCAAGCGAATGGTGAGAAACCCAAGTGGTCAGAGATGAAAAAAGAAAAGAAAGAACTGAGGCTAGTGAGGCGCAAAGCTAAGGCCACTGCTGAAGTGTTTGAAGTGTCTCACAAAGCCAAGTTGTTGGCTGCACAGATTCAAAGGTAACTTAAAAGGATTCTGAATTCTTTTTTTTTCTGCACACTGTCAACATTTGTGCAATTGTGTTTTTTATTGGAAAAAAGATTGTGTGCAGTAGAAGACAAGACCCTTATTCTTAAAAACTAGCAGCTCTATTCTAAATGCTTACCTTCATAACTAAAGTGAACCTGTTAATCCTTAGCATTGGGTGTGATATTTACCTCAAGGTTAATTTGCCAATGGAGGTCTGTAAAGAATAGCATGGTAGATATATACATATTTCATACTAATCCTTATACTTTTTAGGAAAGTAGTAAAACAAGACTTCAGAATGAGCTCATGCAAGGAGCTGCACTGTCTGCTGAAGGGGCATTACAAATCCATAGCCCTAACACATGATCTCAGCCGAGTCATACAAGTCTTACTAAAATACGGTCCTGACGACATTAAGAATGATATAACAGAAGAATTATTAGACTTAATGGTTCAAATGGTCCAGTCAAAGTACGGGCAGCATGCGGTCAAACGTATATTGAAGTATGGTACTGAGTTTATACGGCACGAGGTGCTTAAGAAGTTCTTTGGTCACATCGTGTCAATAGCTACGCATGCAATAAGTGCACCAGTGTTAGACTATGCATACGGAGAATTTGCTACAAAGAAAGAGAAGTGTCATATGCAGCAAGAGTTTTATGGAGACATTTATAAAAATGTGAGTTGATATTACTATGCTAAGATTTTTGCAAACTTGAGATTTTGTGCTCTTGTCATAGTAATATTATGGTTTCTATGAAAGGTCTGGACCAACTCTGGTGTGATTTTCGGGATGCCAGATAGCTGATCCTATAAGAAGTAACTTAGACTACTTTTATTTTATTTCATAAATGAAATTAGGGCTCCACAGAAAAATTATCTCTATGATAACCATTTAAGTAGTCTATATACTAATATTATAAAGCTGAAAACATGCTAATTTCCTAAAACCAATAGTTTTGTATAACTATTATTCTGTTTATAGACAAAGGATGACAAAGTAAAGACAATCACTGACACCTACAAGGACAGTCCTGAGATGAAGACTGCTATCCTCCAGGCCTGCAAGGCAAACATACAGAAGATTCTGGACAAGAATCTCCATGATGGAGAGTATGTACATTTATATGCTGTTTTAATTTCAGTCTGTTTGTACTGATTCTTGAATGCTGAATTTATAGATGTGTGACTATCGTATAGTCCAGGTAAACCAGTCCTATGAATCAATTTGACAACAGACTTTCCTATTTGATTTTAACTAAAAATCTTTTTATTGATAATAGTTCAACCTGAGATTTAAGAAAAACCATACTTGAGGCTAGGTTTTAATGAAGATGGATGCTGTTACAAACCAAGATTTAAATAAACAAAACTTCTAATATTCCAGGTTATTCCATTCAATTTTGTACGACTATATTCGCGAATGCAGCGCAGAAGATCGCGTTGAGCTGATCTCAACTCTCAGCCCCCTCATAGTGCCACTCAGTAACTCTCTGCCAGGTGCTAATGCAGCCTCCATCTGTGTGTGGCAGGGCACTAATAAGGATAAAAAGGTGAGAAAAGTATTTGAGAGATTTCGAAAGGGAATATCTTGCTTTGATTGTAAAGAGGACACAGAGGTAATGTCCAACTGGTCTCTTGATGACAGCATCAAGAGACCAGCAGAGAGAGAGATTATCTGCTGTGATGCCTTTTGGCTGTCAGGATATTTTGGCCCATGACACATACTCAAATAATTAAGTACTTAAAAGGAGGTTCCCATTTGCATTTTTGTTAATCTGTATTTTATTAATTTTCAGACTATAATGAAAGTAGTGAAGGAACACGCAGTGGCGCTCAGCAAACACAAGACTGGTTACCGCTTACTGATCGCCATATTTGACTCTGTTGACGACACCGTGCTAGTGAAGAAAGCGATCGTTTCAACTTTAGCAAATAATTTAAAGGACATTGCTAAAGATCATTGGGGTAACATGGTAAGTTTTAAGTAGTTTTTTCTGTGTAAAATCATAGCCTATAATAGTTTTCGGGTCATAAATAAAAATAAATTGATACAGTATCCATAAATATGAATATGACACATCAGCCTTTAGAAAGACAGACTTGCTTGGGTGACAAAGATGGCGCTCAACATTATAGCTGCCAGGTATTATACATATTTTAAATTTGACTGGCCCAGATAGAAGAGATGAACAGGCCTAAAAAATATTTAAAGGGACAAAATCAACTGACCATACAAAATTAACTTATTTCCCAGACATTACACTGGCTAGTCAAACCTAAAGACTCAGGGGCGTTCCACCCAAGTTTCATCAAGTTCCTTGAAGAGGGCGCCAAAAGCGGCACGTCCAAAAAAGATGCCGAGCTTCGAGTGTCGGAGCTTAGGGAGGCAATCCTTCCGGCCCTGAAGAAGGATATGGAAGAAGACCCTGGGTTTTGGCTCAGTAGTAAGACGAATATGCTGTTGACTGTCGCTGTTTTGTCAATAGGTATGTATGAAACTAACTTTATTGCTCATTCTTCTCCATAGAAGCCTACCTCCGTTTTGGAACGAGCAACTAACTTCAACTTTCGGACTAACTGACAGACTCCTTGACAATTCAAAAGTGCCTGTAAAATAATGGTCTAATTGAAATTAATGTTTTGATTTTGACTTTGACTTATTATATAAGAAACAAGTTATTCTTGTTTGTTTTTATGATATATCTCATACTAACAGTTTTTAAGGACTAACGAAATTAGTACAGATTAGTGCAATTTTCAATTTGTTTTTAGCGCTCGAAAGTCTCATCGATACATATAACCAGAAAGTGGATCAATTATATCAGATATTAATTAACAAAAGTTATTTTGCCTTTCACAGAATCTACAAAAGAAATCCTAGAAGCCTTAGCTAAAGTGATCTGTCAACCTGAGTGGCGTATCACCGCTGACGGCAAGGACCTGCTGGCGGTTGAAGACGCGGGTATCCACATGTGTCTCAAGAAACTGGCAACACTGGACAAAGATAAGGATGGCAACACTTTGGGTGAAGCCATTGCTGAACACTTGGATGATGACACTGTGAGTTTATGATACTAGTTTTGTTTATGACCCATGTGAAAATTATTGTAAATGACTGGAATCTTAGTTGTATAAAAAAATACAACACAGATACATAATCAACTAACATTTATTTTTATCCCTTATTTTTCAGATCAAGCTGTGGCTGCCAACCAACAGGGGATGTTTCTTCCTTCTGAAACTAATTGAAAGCAACGAAAATACCGTTGCCAATGCATTAAAAAAGAAAATAAAGCCTCATGTAAATATCTTGAAACAACAAACTTCGGAAGGCGCGAAGCACTTGTTACAGATTGTGCAGAAAAAATAAACATTTACGTTTTACTTTTTTTTTCTTCTATCTAACATGACTTGACCGTTGCTCACAGTGGTGCAGGACAACGGCCTCCCCTTGGTTTTTCTCACACTACAATACGGCCGACGTATCTTGGCGGCTCTAAAGTAAGCCGATTGCTGCGCAGTAAACAATTTCGTTTCTATAAGATCCATTGCGCAGCCCAACAGCTATCTTCAGACCGCCAGGATACGTCGGCCGTACTATACTGTTAATTGCTAATGCGGATTAGGATCCGATACAGTTAGGCATGTGATTTATAATAATCATATAAGCCGAACATCCACTGCTGGACATAGGCTGCCCCTAAAGATAGCCACAATGACCAGTCCTGAGCTGGCCCCATTACTAATTACTGGGTCTCTATTAGCTAGTCTGTGGCTGGGTAGTAATGAGAAAATCTATTGTACAAAGTCAAAAACATTTATTTCTATTAGATTATTTACAAGCACTTTTGAATTGTCAAGGAGTCTGTCAGTTAGTCCGAAAGTTGAAGCTAGTACGTGAGAGTAATTACTCGCGGTGCATGCTAGCCCTGCGGGTCTCGTTCACCGGCTTATTTCCAGCTGTTCCGACACCCGGTTTAAGAGGCTCGGTACCATCTCCAACTCGTAAATGACTTATACGATTTCTCAGGTTACTATTGTTTTTGTTATGTTTATAGGGCACAGTTAGTATAAAATAATATCAAATCACTAAATATTTATCATAGTTAATTATTTATTCCATATTACACATTAACTGGGGATATCCCAAATTACCTCTTTAAATAATCAGATTAGTATGATCACAAAAATTATAATAATATGTTAGATAGATATTTAAACAAGACACTATGCTTGATTAAAAATAAAAGTAGTAATTTTAGCGGCAGGCGATTGGCTATACTACAGTATGCCTACAGATATACAGTATTTTTTGGATTACATACCATTAAATAATAAAACACATTACTATTGCATTATTATTATTATGTAGATATTAAAAAAATAACCAGTGTCTATAGCAAACAAAAATATACAGAATACTGGCATGTTAGGTTACTACAAAAAAAAAATGTAAATTAAACCCCTGTACCTCGCAGACGGGCGGTTTAGCTAAACGTAGTGATTATTATACTCTCTGGGTTTAGCTATAGATGTGAAGGGTGCTTAAATTAAAACTACAAAAGATCACAACCTAACGCTATTAAATAAATATTCTGAAGCCGAAACCAGCAGCTGAATAAAATAATAAAGGAACTGTACATTTATTATTTAGAAATATATTACATTTATAAGATTATAAGAATTAGTTTAAGCTACCCAGACAGTGGTGCCGTTTCCCTTGTTCACAAACTAGACTAAAATTTGAGAATTGGCATCTTCTTACTTCTTAGTAACATACAGCAAAAGAAAAGGATAGAGACAGTTAAAAACTAAGTTAGAGATGTCAAATTAGGTTTGCCTTGAACTACTAGAAACTATAAAAAGAAACTAGTGAAATAAATTAATAAATAAAAGACATTCCCATTTGTCTGTCCCTTTCTTGTTTTGTGGGAGAGAAAAAGAAAGAAATAGTCTAAACTCAGTTTAGCTCGTGCATAATAGAATCGACACCAAGGATTTGTCTTCAGAAGCTGCCATAGCTAGCTTAATCTATAGCGAATTGCCAAAATTAACTATCAATTATTTAAGTAATTATTATTTAATTTGAAAAACTCAGTATGTTCGAAACTGTATTTCTTTTTTTAATTTAGCCAAAGAATTTCTTCTGTGTCGTGCGGTATGTTTGCAAACATAAAGTTACTTAAACAAACACCGGAACTACCTGTAGGTCCTACAAATATTTGTACTGTGCGGTAATCGAGCTTGGGACACGCAGCGCAACAGTCAATCGCTCAGCCACTGGGCCAACTGTATCGTCAAACACTAACATAAATTATAAAATGCGTATTTGAAAAATATTTCATTATTTAAATTACAAATTATATACGAAATACAAAGTCAATTATATTATATACTATTAAGCGCTTAGAAAGAGGCATTTCTAATTGAGGTCAGTAACATAAAAATAATATCAACCTGAAAAACAAGTTGACTATCAGCAATGTTCCTAAACATTCCATAGATAAATCATACAACAGTAAACAGCCACTCAGAGCCGTCTCGAGCATATCTAACTCTTGAATGCAATGATTTTTTTTATAACTTTAGTTACTTTGCACCTAGTAATAAGGTGTAAAACAACGTTAGCTACATACCTCCTATACAGTTGTCAAAAATGTTATAACCTTGCATCAGATACAAGTTTTATTGTCTATTCATACAGAAATAGAAGTTATGTACTTTGTCTACATAAAATGCAGAAAATCTATAAAATAAAGAGAAATTGTAACGTGCGCCGCAAGCGACAATACAATTCTAAGTCTGTTAACGTTTTAAACGCCCCGAAACTGCAAGCAGTTAGAATGCGTTCAGCGGAAATTCGCCTTTATATAGGGTATTAATTTTTTATGCTGCAAAAATACTTAGACACATAAAACCTTACATTACACTGCTGCTTTGCTATACTTACAGCTGTAACTTGGCAGTTTTGGCGGATTGGGGAAGTTTGCGCATGTACATTTAGTACATTTACAGCATGCGCAAACTTCCCCTATTACACCAAAACCTTGTAGCCAGTATAATAGTCATTTCTATTCACTTTTATACAATGTCAACTTGTCAGAGACATCAGGGGGCCTACCACAACCTCTTAAAATAATATACTTTGCCTTCCGCAGTGTTAGATTTTCAACGCTCGGATCAGCGCCGAGAGTTGAAAATGCAACAACAGAAATTGCAAAGTAATATTAAAATAATATTGTTATAAGAGATGGCAGTAGGCGCCCTGTTTTACCCTAATTAAACTATAAAAATATTACTACATCAATCACCATGTGAATGAACAATAATTAAATACAAACAATATTCAATATTACTACACATATTGATGTCATTATTTTTTCCAAAGCTTCCCAATACTTTTATTGGAAACTTTATTTACAACATTTAGTGTATTTTCCAGCATATCTTCTTGTATGGAGTCAATTGACCTGAAATAGATATAAGGGTGATTTAAAAAAAAAGGATTCTATTATTATGCCACGACAGGTGTAAGGTTACAAGAGGTAAAAATAATTAATAACCTGTTGGCATCCAGAACTTGCCAGCTACTTTCTCTTAACTTCATATATGTTTCAGACACTTTCTTCTGGAAGTCCACTACTTCATACCTGCATGGAAGAAAAACACTCATTTAAATCTCATTACAAATTTAACAAAAAAATTAAACTGTCTGTTTGTAATGTCAAAATAAGCTTTTTACTAAATACTTAAGAATACAGTACCTATACAAAAAAAATGTTTGTCTGTCTGCTTATTTGTAAACGGCTGGACCGATTTTGGCGGGACTTTCACTGCCAGATAACTAATATTATAAATGTTTATTTTAGTTAAAGAATTAGGTTACCAAGCAAAAAAACCCCATTTCGTTTGTTTTGCATAATAATATTTGAATCCCAACTGAGCAAACTTTTGTCTCAAATTGATAAGATGATTCTTTATCTGAGGCACTGACCTTTCCGTTCCAAATCCCTGTCTTTTAATGACTGAGTCAACTGGCAATGTGAGGAAAAACACTTTATCTGGTTCAGGCAGACCTACATCCGGGGACTTGCACCAATTTAGGTCTAAACCTGGAACATAGATCAGAAGAAATATTATATTAAGTGTAGCATGACAGGTTTTTATTTACAACCCCATTTTGGGGTTAACTTTTATGTACACTTAGTTCCCTAAGAGTACATAAAAGAAAAAAAAAATAGATTTCCTTTTGGCTTAATAGGCACTTCTCTGAACTGTCATTGTATCATGTTGGCTATTCTTAGTAAAAAGACTTGTACACCATGCAAGTTAAAAGTAACCTTTTTATTCTGTAACTAGCTTTTGCCCGCGACTTCGTCCGCGCAAATGTCGGTTATCGCGGACGCAGACGAAGTCGAAGTCTAATAAAAAGTAGCATGCCAAATTTCATCAAAATCGGTTCAGTGGTTTAGGCGTGAAAGCGAGACAGACAGACAGACAGAGTTACTTTCGCATTTATAATATTAGTAAGGATTGAACAGAGTACTGGCTATGCAAATGAGCGTGCCTCCCTATTGGCATGTCCATGTGCATAGCTTATGTAAGCCCAACAGATTTAATTAAAAAAATCTTGCTCCCTAGGCACACCACTGGTTATGTAAAAACATTAAACTCCATAACAAATCCCATTGTAGAGTAAAAAACATCATTTTCTTACCTTTAGCAGCTGAGAATGCGACACCAGAATAACAATATCTATCAACAACTAATGTGGTGCCCGCTTCTAATGTCTGTATAATATTCTTAGCTCTCTCCCATCTATTTGCGGAGAATAGCAAGTGAATCACTTCATCTGATAGGTCATTCTAAAACAGTTAGAGTTTTTGTCAGCAATGGATTATAATTAAGCGCAGGCCACACCGCCAGCTAGCGGACGGGCGGGCTAAGCGGGCGAACATCGTTTCACCTCTTTACATACTTCGGTTCACACCGCGAGCTACCGACTAACCTAACGAGCTAAGCTAACGAAATATCCGACGATTCCCAGCTAGCGGGCGGGCGGGCTAGGCGGGCGAACATCGTTTCACCTCTTTACATACTTCGGTTCACACCGCGAGCTACCGACTAACCTAACGAGCTAAGCTAACCGCTCCGCGCGCTCCGCCCGTCGCTCGTCTGTCCGTAGTTTTCGGTGTGAACCCCATAGTTTAGCTCGCCAATATTTCGCGTAGTTTGTATAGTTTCCTTCGTTCGCTTCGCCCGCCCGCTAGCTGGCGGTGTGGCCTGCGCTTTAGAGTTTCAAATTAAAATCATGTTAGTAAGTACAGTTTTGTTATTGTTATACTAATGCAGGCCACATGTAATGGATAATACTTGCACAAGTATCCATTAACTTGTGTGCTATGAATTTGCACCTGTGCCATTATGTCACATTGATTTGTGAAAGTATAAACATATATGTAAGTATATTGCACTGCGTGTGGCTATTATCAGGCTAAAGGGGGCCTACCGCCATCTCTTAAGACAGTACCATTATAATATAACTTTGTAATTTCAGTTGTTGAATTTTCAACTCTTGGCGCTGAGTCGAGCATTATTGCACAAGGCAAAGTTATATTAAAACAATACTGTTTTAATAGATGGGGAGGCCCCCTGGTCTAAACAAGCAGTTGTCATGTCTTTAATTCAAGGAGATGGTAAAAGCTAGGCAGATTTTTTGATCTTTTAAAGTGCTGTGGTTATCATATCGGGTACAATAATGAATGTCACAACAACCAGAAAATTTAAATTTTGGTATATAAAATAATCTTAAACTATCTTCTGCCTGTGACTTTGCCTGTGTGATTTTTTACAAATGCAATTTTTATTTTTAAAATTGAATTAATAATGTAGCTTTCTATAAAAAGTACAATTTCTAGAATTGGGACTGGTCTGATTAAAAAAAAATCTGTTCCAAGAGTTCAGCAAGTTTGAACAAAAAAATTAAAAAACAAACTAACTTGTCAGCTTTATCATATTAGTATGACTGTAATAAATAGATAAGATTATTGCATGCACCATTATACAATCTGATAGATAATCTTTTATAGGCATACAATTTTTATAAGATTTATGAAATTAGATAATAAATATAAAATTATCAAATGACATAAATCAACAATACATCACCTTCAGTTGTAAATAACTGTTTATAACTTTTCCAACATCTGTATCTCGTGCTGGGAAATTAGCGTATTCTGCCTGAATGTTCTTCCTTTTTAGATTCTCGACTGAGGAGAAAAAACATTAGATTTCAGCTTTTTAGATAAAATCAAGAATTCAAGTAAGAATAGCAACATTTTTTTGGCACATCTATTATGCCTCTTCTTCACTTTCCTAAGGGGTATATCAGAATAAGCAGGCCATACAAATACATAAGTGTTTTTGAATGAATACTAGAGCCATTAAACAGGTTACATTCATTACAAGGACAATTTTTTTTAATGTAACTCTCGCTTGCACCCTTGGTTTGCTACCTGTCTCCGACAATTTCACCTGGTTCGACCTTTTATGTAAACCGGTTGTAAATACAGGCACTTACCAAGTGCCTTGGCTTGTGTTGACTTTCCAGTCCTGTCCACTCCTTCAATGACTATAAGAGCACCACGCTTCATTTTCAGATGATTCCAAATCTTATTCCAAGCCTACAAACAAAATAATAATATAAAATTTAAAATAAAGCCTATTGTAATAAACGTCACTCGCAGTTTTTAGCCCTTTTAAGCGAATACAGGGACGATTTAAATGGAGAACTGGTAATATAAATGTTATTACCGAAATTCAAATATAAATTACGGTATAAACACGTCACGACACCCAATTATTTTAATATTGGACTTGGTTAGAAATTTGCAGCCACTGGTTTTTGACAGCAAAATATTTAGTTTAAGCGGGAAATCGGGAATAATAGAGACGTCATGAGACGTGTTTTGTCTTGTTGAACCAAAGAGTAAAAAATTAGACGAATAAGACGGACAGTGAAGTGAAATCGGAAACTCGAATAATTGAATTTGCGTACGGTTGAGATGATGATGATGAGAGAGAAGCCCATTACAGAACAAGAAACTAAAAATTATTCATTCATTGAATAAAATAATAATACAATGAAAACAATAGTATTACCTATCCTTCTATCGCATATTATCTACTCAATCGTTCAGCATAATACAAAAACTGATTGATTTAAATGGCATTTTGCCTATAAATTCTGTAAAGAAGAGAAAAGGGGTGGGGAGTTGGCCGAGTTGGAGAGGCAGCAAGGCGGGCGGCACTTGAGAGGGAGGCAACCAGAGTAGTGTTGGGTAGGACATACAAGAGGCAGTACATTTGTCCTGGACATGACGTTAAAATGTAAGAGCGGTACAGCGTTTCAAAATGTACTACTTCACATTTTCTGTCGCAGTACGCGGCGGTTGACGCGTTAGTCGCAAACGAGACGGAGCACAGTATCAGTACATACAAATGAGTGAGAGAGAACGCGTCGAGCCTCCACCCACTTGTCTATCTAGGTCTACTCTTTCATCTCATTTGTATGTACCGGAATGAGATAGCAATATGACGCGAAGCTATTTATATTGTACTAAGTTTATGCTGGAACGTGAACAGGCCAGTTCAAAAGTTTTGATACAGTTGAAACAATATCGTTTGTGGTTTTTTAATACTATTCTATTCAACAAAATTATTTTTTTCTGTACATACTTTTCTTTATTTTTATATTTTATTACATTTTTGAAAAAAGAAATGTTATTTTTTTTATACCTACAGAAACTTCTTTGTTTAATATGTATTAAAATGACAAATTATGCATCAAAATGACAAAATAACATATTTGTAATATTCTCCTCAAATGTACCACCGAGCTCAGAACGCCTCACATCCTAAAATCTACGGCCGAGCCCGAACGCCTCACCTCTTTTGAAGTAGGACATTGTACCGGCTCAGTTTGAAAAAGAGGCTACTCTTACAAACTCTTTTTCAAGTCGTGTCCTACCCAACACTAAACCAGAGGCAACTAGGGGGTTGGCACTTGTCACAGACGCCACAGACTGCAAAATACTTACAGACGCTATTTTAATACTATGTTGGGTAGTTCGGTGTACAATACCCAGAGCCGTGACAATTAGTACTGAGTTGCCAGATTCAGAAATATTCCTCTTAAATTGGTAAATATAGTGATTAATCATAAAAATGTTTAAACTAGCAAAAAAATCTAAAGGTAAATCCAACGCATTAAAGCGAGTGAATGATTTTAATCAGTGCAGAGTGCTTATAATACAAGATTCGATCAAGAAGATCGCAGTGTAAAGTAGAATATTTATGTATTCAAGTCCAGGCGTAAGCTTATGTGCATATTACATTTAATGCAAATAGTATCCATAAACTGCGATGCGAATGTTGGCGACGAAATAAAATAACCTTTTTGACTGGTTTCTGCAAATTTCGTTTATAATAATATTAGTTTGATTTTTATATTTGCAGAAGCCCACCATCGCAATGGTTTAGTTCTGCAAAATAGATTTTCGTGATTATAACGATATTTTTTCACGATACGACTTTATGCCTCTCAAGCAATGAAAAAAAAAAACATTGGAAATTTTAACGCTCGCCAATAGCTGGGCAACCCTCTTATCAAACGTCATTTTAGAATCGAATTGCGCTGCAATCCCACGTTCGTCTGTTGAATTTCTTTGTTTTTATTTTTCTAATTAAATGTAACTTAACCGTGTAATAATTTTATTCGAATCATGAAAAAGGGATATAAAGTTACCGATGTAAAGAGGGAGAAGAAAATAGGCGTTGCTGCCGAAAATCTGGAAGAGTTGATCGAGAAATCATGCAAAAAGTTAGGCGTAAGTAGAAATTACTTTGTTACTGTGGTTTAATCGTGACTAAAATATTGTTTAATAGTGATTTTGATGTTTTTCGTGGCTAGTTTTAGTCATAGTTAGGTGTGTTTATCGTTGTGACAAATGGGTCATGGTGAAGCCTTGACCGATATTTGTGTACCTTGACCTAATTCCTCGACTCGGGATTTCCAGTTCAATGTCAGCTGCGCGGAGTGTCGGCTCTGTGTGGCGGAGGATGGGACGCAAGTGGACGACGACGAGTACCTGGCCACGCTGCCCTCGCAAACACTCTTTATAGTACTGAAGAATACAGAGAAAATGGTTACTGGTATGGTTTGTTACAGAAAATATAGTCGGAAAAATAACTTTGTAGGATAAGCTAAGGCAACCCACTGGGGGTGGTGCCCTGGGTGCCCAACCTCCAAAAAAATAATTTAATTGTTAAAATTAGGTACCTATATCAAAAATTACCTTTTTTAAGCAAAATTTCACTGTGGTGGCATTTTTTACAGTGCCCAGGGTCGGTGCTACGTTTGAATCCTGGTTAGCAATGAACATGTTTTGACTGGATATGTGATCAACAACAATCATTTTCCAGACTTTGACTTCTACTATGACTTAATCCGGTCACACAAGAAGGACTACATAGACACAGGGGCCGCAGCCAAGGAGTTCCTTACCACCAACATCAAGGAGAAGTTCAAGGTGTTCCAGAAGTACATTGCAGCTGCTGATGATGCCAAGACCATGCTTAGTGAAAGGGCACAGGATCCAACGTGGTTTGAAGGTGAAATTAGATATTCATATTTTTCTAAGAAAAGTTTTAAAATGGCAACACTACTGTAATGTTGATCGGTGAGCCTTAAAAAGGCTGGAAGTTACTTTGTTTTAAACTATGTAAAGGAAAATAAGTTTTTGTTAATTGATTTACAACTATCTGTACTACCTAGTAGCATTATGGAGGATTAATAGTATAGTAAAAGTTAATGTGTTTAGTTAATGGCCCAAAATAACAATTTTATGAACAGGCAACTCAAACACAGTTCACTACATTTAATATTTTGTTTTTATGCCATTATACAGTAATCAGTAAGAAAAACAGCTTTTTAAAATTACTATAATATGAACCAACCTAATAACAAAAAAAATCTTTGAGTCAGAAAAAAGTTTACACTAACATACTATAGGGCTGAACAATTTCTAGTATTAAATTATTCTCCTACTGTTTTCAGGGTTGGAACCATCAGAAAAAACAAAAGAGCAGTCAATGTCGAAACGCGTGAAGGATCGGATGCGTGGATACTACTACAAAACAAAATCCGCGCTCCAATCATCTGAAGTCTACATACACTCGAAGAATGGCCGAGGTAAGAAACTCATAGACCAGTTCTTAACAGATCTACGAAATATTCTCGAATCTTACAAGTACAATGAGACGTACTTCAACCGCAAGGCGAACAAAAGCTCTCGCATATGCGACGAGACCGGTCTGTTCCAATGCGGAGGGCTTTGGAGCAGTGACAAGTGTCTCTATGAAGGCGAACACATCATCAACCCTTACCGAAGCCGCGAAGAACGCATCATATTCCAAACCTGGAATCTTGACCATAAAATTGAACTATCAAGGTCTATTATCCCGAAAATTTTACAAGCTATCGACGGGTTGTACAATGGTGATATTAAATGTATGTTATGTGATAAAGATTCGAAGGTAGGTGGCATCGAAGCTGATAGGTATTACTTGCAAATATTTACGCGGGAGAATCTTAAACTGGTGCACATTGTGTGCCATTATAAAGGGAAACACGATGCCGAGTCTGGTGTGTACACGCTGTGCAAGAAATGTTGTGGCGGCCAGAGTATTGAGTAGAAGTAAGATGTTATTAATTAGTGTTTATAGCAGATTCAGAATCCTAGGGCATTGATCGACTACTGCTACTGCCTGATACCATTTGAAGCATTGGATAATCTCCTTTAAATCCTGAGAGAAAGAAATACCTAATGAATTAAAAAAAAGATTTTACAGATTTATGGAATAATTCTTCATTCCCTTAGGATTTTGAATCTGTGTGTGAAGTTGTGAACACATAATTGCAATACCTATATTAGCAAAGTATATTAATTCTATACAAAGAATACTTTATATTGTATGCTATATTTTCTGCTATATACGCTATTTTTATTAACGACCTCTGACAGGCGGGAAATGATCTTAGAATCTTGTTACATTATTATAAATAAATAATTATTTTATTATCGTTAGATAATGTAAATATAAGAGCTGTAAATATAATTTTTTAAATTTAATTTTATACTGTTTTACAAGTCTATATTTATGTTTACATATCTTACCAAAGATCATGATGTAAAAAAAACTATTATTTGAATGTCCCCAATATGAAATATTATTCTGTAATTAACATACAATGTACAGACGCCAGCACATCAACCTACCTCAATCTGTCAAATTTCTTTAATAGATTTTCAACCTTATCACAATATTGGAAGGTTAATATTCGATTGGTAAAATTTGACAGATTCGGATAGGTTGATCTGCTGGCGTCTGTACATCAACAACTCATACAACTTAGCTAACTTAAAATTTTATGTCATAATCTTCTAATTATGGCATAAAAATGTTTAAGTTTAGTAAAAACAAAAAATGCTCAGAACAAAACAGTTACTATTTTTTTAGTTTTAATCCCAAAAATTATTTTGTCTATGTTTCTACTGTTGACAAAGGCATTTATCTTCGTTCGTATTATTTGGGGACATCATTATGCCCCCAGTGGCGGATCCGGGGCTCCCAAGGGGCTCAAGCCAAAGCATCTGAGTTCTTCCGTAAAAATTATATAAGTGAACTTAATATTATTCCAATTAAAGTTTTTAGCAAACATTACCCTACCTAGGGTACCATTCTCATCAATTAAAAGGTGTTATTAAAAACGAGATCAACCCGGCCAAAAAAGGACAATCCTAGATCCACAACTGCAACCCCCTGCCCAGTCAACAGTGAATGGAATTCATTAATATTTCCTCTTTAAACTTGGGTTAGAATAGATACGTTATATTTTTTCTTGGGCCACAGAATATAAAATAATGTTTAATAAGGACTTTAATGTCCTAAGTTCTGTATCGAATCTGAAAAGCAATTTAAACTTTATATTGGATATTTGTATTCCTATAGAGCATCGCAATATTCCCTAGCTTAAACTTCGCGCCCAATTTGCATACCGAAATTGGTCTGCTTCGTAAAATTGTCTTAGACTTGGAAAACAGATGCTTTCAAAGACTTTATTTAAGTAGTTATTATATTTTTATTCAAGTTAATAAAATGTTATACCAAAGTGTAGTTAAATATATTTTTATTTACGATCTTACAGTGGCGTAGCTAGCATGGGTGGCATCCGGCGCGGATAACTGTGGTGTCACCCCAAGAATAAAAACTTAAAATTATATGACATCCGATAAACGTAAAGTACGAATTAATTTAATTGTTACTAATGTGTTTTTCATAAGGACGTCCAAAAGAAAATTACCATCCCCATGTGTGTTCTACATTTTTTTCGGGTGTCACCTCCGGACTGGTGGCACCCGTGAAGGACCGCTCTCTACGTCCCCCCCCCCCTAGCTACGCCACTGGATCTATATTCAGCGATAAAACGGCTATGTTCACTAGAAATCACGTAGTCTTTATACATAGTAGTTGTTCGTTTTATAACAATTTAAAAACTTTTTATTGTTAATATTTAACCACTGTAGGCATTTCTATTCCTTAAGTATTGATCTCCTTACCCTTCATGACTTAGTATAAGAGTTATATACCTGAATAATATACTTATTCGATTAATTTTATTTTTATACTAGGTATTTTATCCAAATATAACTTTGAATGGATTGTTAAGACTACGCGATAGATTTTTCTTCAGTAAACAAACAACGCATCAAGAAGAAAGTTTCAGAGAATATTCTGAACTTTTATGCATTGAAAATAAGGTGAATTCGTTTGAAAGCTACAAGTTTTAGTACGAATTAATTATGCTAATTAGTACTGTAGAAATATTTATCACCGTAGTCTAGTTTTGGAAAGTGTTACGCAATGTTTGATCATGTGAAATGTTTTTTTTTTTAATTAATTTAACAGTTTCCATTTAGATGACGCACTGAAGTCGTGAGTACCAACAGCGAGATTTTAGTCTAAATTAGTGAACTGACGACCAATTGGATAGTAGACATCATTTACCACTAATACCTAAATCTAAAAAAACATTTTATTTTAGGAATGAAAAAAAAAACATTTTATTTTAGCAATGAAAAAAAAAAATTAAAAATGTTTTTTTTTATTTTGCAACCAATAAATAGTTGTGTAATCAATTGAGTTGGCAAATAAGTGACGTCACAGTTTGCTATTGACATACAAAATCTATGGCAGAATCGAGATTTGAAAGCTCTTATATAGTATGATTGATGGTATCTACTACGCAATTGCCAATTGGTGTAGCTCAGTACTTACGGGCAGAAGTCGAATATACTTTAATTTAATCGAAAGACTTTGGTGCATTGTCTATCGTTATCTACATGAGGTCAGATTTGTGTATTGTTACGTGAATTATATTCATTTAATTTTATATGTTCAATCAATCTGCCGAGCCTTTTCCAACTATGATATGGTCAGTTTCCAGTCTAACTGGATACAGCTGAATACCAGTATTTTACATGGTGCGACTGCCTATCTGACCTCCACAACCTAGTAACTGGTTAATACGATACCCCTTGGTAAAACTGGTTGTCAGACTTTCGGGCTTCTGTCGATGTCTCTTGTTAAATATATTTTCGAATATATGAATCTGTCCTCGTATAGACAAAGTTGTATTATTATTTGTTAAAATTATTGTTCAATACAGGATTTTGACATGAAACCTCATTATAAATACAGGGTTGTTAGATAGCCATAAACAATATTTTTGTGTAACGAATTAAAAAAGTTAATACAGATCAATGGCACATTGATAGTTTAAAATTAAAACTAAAAATCAATAATGTTTCAATATAAAATCTTTGGCTTGAGCATAACTTAAATAATGAATTAAGCAGCCGTTATGAGCGGTTTACTATCATTTGTCTCATTAATCATTCTCTTCGGCTTTTTCTTATGATATGCCGTGGCCCGTGACACGGTTAGCTGGCATATACAGGGTGTAAAAAGACACAACACATACCCGTTGATCACACGTAATGTCTCCCTAAGCAAGCAAAGTTAAGCAAAAATTATTTCTGGAATACTACTTTTATTTTTTTGATGAAACATCACTGTTAATGGTAGTGCGCAATATATAACGCACGTAAAACGGGGGTCATTGGGGGTATTTAAAGTGTAGGTTGGAAGTGTAACCTTCAATATCTTTGTGACCTTTGTACTGCCACCAACGATGTCGTGGAAGTGGCAATGTTTTGGGCCACCCAAATTTAAAAAAAACTGTCGTGCCAGCGACACACGGAAGAAGAATATCTCCGTAACTTTCTTTTCTTTTGGGTTGGTTAAAAGGTTGCCTTTCGGCTGTGTCAGTTTCTTTTTACACCCTGTATAATGCGCAACTCGAACAAAATGTTAAAGGGTCAGAAAAATGAAATCTTCCCAATTTTAAACTTCTTAAACATGGTTTGTCCAAGTGGGTTTGATTGAAAAGAAAGATTCCATAAATTAGTCTATGTAAACTAAAATGTTGTTAATTTAAGGCAAAGCGCAATTCGTTTATAAAACGGCAAATGTTTTCTAGATCAGTTTCCTAAATAAAGATCCAGAAAAAGAAAGAAGGCAATACGCAGCAGTTAAAGGTCGTAGGCATGGCACCTTTTAAAACGAGTTATTTTTATTACCGCGCTCTGGGTTTTAAGTGTTGAGAATCCAACAGAAGCGTTAAAAAAAAAACGTCGCGTTAAGAGCCTATGCACACCGCGTTTTGTAAAAGCGCCGTCGACGGGCATTTCTATCGATATAATCGCTAAACGCACGCAAGTCAGACGCATCGTTTGCATCGATACAAACGCAAACAAACTGCAGACTGCTATGTGGAATGAAAAACGCGGTGTGCATAGGCTCTAAAAAGCGCCCGTGCGAACATGCGCCATACAGTTTTACAAAAACCTCGGCTTTGAAAAGCATGTGTCACTCATGGCTTATTGCCAGTTATTTTCCAAAATAGTTTATCTGTGATCATAGTCATCATACTTTAGGACGAACTGGTCTAGAATTAAGATACCTGGGGCCTTACCACAACCTCTTAAAACAATATTACTTTGCGTTCCGCTCTGTTGGATTTTCAACGCCCGGATCAGCGCCGAGAGTTGAAAATGCAACAACAGAAATTACAAAGTAATATTAAAATAATATTGTTTTAAGAGGTTGTGGTAGGCCCCCTGTTACTATCAACAGATGGTGCTAGATAAGAATTGACCGTTGCTTTGTCGCTAGCCAAATTATTTTTATATAATTACTTAATTAATTATTCATTTATTGACTGATTAGGTACCTGGTGCCAAACTATCGAATTTTTTAGAACATTTGTATTTCATAAATAATAACGATTTAAATGATTCTCATTTGTAATTTTTGTATAATTTGGATTTCAATATAATTGTAATCTTAGATAGGATTTATGAAATGGAATGAGAGGCTTTTCCACAGGCTTATAATAAATTTAAGTTCTTTTTTTATCGATCATCGTCATTTAAATTGGAAGTAATAATTTGGTAAAAGAAAAATTATTTCATTTTATTTATTTTTTTAGACATAAACTATGCGGGCATGTACCAATATGAGTCGTTGTACATATGAATTGAAAATTCACATGTAATTTCTAATTTTATCTTGGACATCACTGACATTGGTGAGGAAAATCCTCTTGAAAACGTGGACTTATAATTAAGTAAGTCAGGGTCGAGGGGCCAGGACGCCGCGTATTCATATGATCTGATGCTGAGTGAAGCTTTTACTAACAACAACAACTCAACTACACACTCTGCCCAAGTGTAAATCCAGAATAAGAATATGGATTCCCCATAATGCTTATTATGGATTTTAGAAAAATGTGCCCAAATACAGAAAAAAAAAATACAATTGCTTTTCTTTCTGGTTGAGTATGTATCTAAGCCAAATGTGGAAAGGGTTCTCAAGGTTGTGTAAAGAGTACTGTGTCGAATTTTCATACTAATTTATTCTAAGTACTGTCTTTTTTTATTATTGAGACAGCTCTATTTATCTTTCCTATTCTTACCTTAAGCTAAAAATATTTTTTCATTAACTAATCTAATGCTAAAATGGGGCTCTACTATGAAGAATTAATGTCACCATAGTTGCTGTACTAGAGTGAGACGGAGATAAGAGCTATACTTGACAGATAGATAGCACTATTTCTTGTAAGCAACGCGGCTTTAGTTCTTTGTAGTACGGCCCATGGTCTGCCACACAGTCTTCGAATAAATTCCTGCATTTAAAGATTACATGAAATATCTGTTTGAGAATGTGTGACGGACCTGCGTATAAAATAAGTATAATAATTATATCAGAAATCCTATTTTGTGACAATCGTTTACCAACTTGTTTACATAGAATTTAGTGAATAGCGATGAATAGCAATACTAATTTGTAAGATTGTAGTAGGAACCACGTTGATTTGAGATAGACGGTAAATATGTAACTAAAATGATACTTAATGACAAATGTACACACTTCTCTTTTTGTGAGCCGTGCGTCGCGTATTTTAAGTAGCTTAATTTACGTTCAACTGCAACTGAATTGACATCTCATTTTACGTCGGCTTGTAGCACAAACAGGAATTTTATATGAAAAAGAATGCAGCTTTAATTTATCCTGCGTTTGTATTTCCGAACGCATTCGACCCTAATTTCTTTAAAGTTAGAGTGAACGGGCTTCTTCTGGGTAAACAGAGAGGGAAAGTAAGAGAGACAAAGTCTACAATGGAGCGACCATTGTAGACTTTGTCTCTGTCACTCTGTCCTACACTAGAGTCAAGAGCAAACCCATCTCATACAAAAATAAAACAGAAAACGCGTGTCAAAAAATTGCGTTCGTTTGACCCACTCTAAAAATACCATTATTTTTTAGGGATTAGAGTCGGTAATCACAAAAACTACAGCATAAACCAAATCTACATAGTAGGATGTATTGTACCTAGGTACTCACCGGCCATTGTGGAGTAGGATGAACATTATATCTGTCATGATTTCATGAACGTACAACTGAATAATATTATGCTTTGGCACTGAAACAACACGAGCCCTTGTTATCTGTTTGTGATAAGACAAACTTGTATGCACATGAACTTATCATGGCAATCACTAAAAATAGATAGATATGCATATTGGAGTGCATTCTGCAGCTTAGTAGATAGGTAGATATTATCTCGATGAGAAGTAGGTACCTATTACTATCTAAGCTTTGATATACCTACACTGACGTGGTGGACCAGCGCAGGAAATACTGGTAACACGCATTTTATAAGAGACTACGCTTACTATATTTTTCCTGCGTCTTTGTTCGCGTGGAAGTCAAAGCAAAGACCCTTTATTTCGGTCCTGTCCCAATATTTAACGTCTCCTACCTATAAAGTTCCTCCCTGCCAAAGAGCTTCGTAGGGCAAGTAGAGGTAAGTAGGTACCTACTCCTTTTTCTCTTTTCGGATGAATTTTGCATCCGTGTTAGTATTTCTAAATCTTTTTAATAATCTGAAACAAAAAAACAATCCAAAACGATCGGTACGAGCAAAATCACTTTGACAGCACTTTTTGCAACGAAATGTTGCATTAAGGTCCATTTTCATAGTTCAAATGTTACTACTGACTTACGGTTGACCGAAGTAGGTATCTACATAAAGATTTGGATAATCCGTCATTTAAGGTAATGAGTATGAAATAAATAAACAAATTGATAGAACCGCTTCAAATCAACGTGGTTAATAAATGTTGGTATAGAGAAAAAAAAAATAGAGGCAGTTTATTTCTTACCCCATACAGTAACGTATAAGAAGCGTTTTCGCTGAAGTCTCGCAGGGCTTGCAGTCTAAAAATAAATAATGCGGGACTCCCTAACTGCCTTATTGCAACTGGGGACCTTACAATCGGATGACGATTTAGAGGCCGTATTATGTAAACTGAGATTTATTTGACAAAATGGGGCATTCATGCATTATGGACCCGTTCGAAAGCTAGTGCGATTGCGGAGCTCCAGTTCAGACTATGACCTATATTATGCTGAAGTGTCCCAATTGTCCGTTCACCTGCACCCTTGACGACCTGTGCAATGCTTCTGGCGCAGCAGTAAACGTGGCGACCTACTGGGCCCAAATAGTTTACTTTATTATAAATGTATCATCGATACGAAAAGACGAGCCCTATCAGTAATACGGCCTTTATAATTGAATGCAGTGGATGGATTAGTCAAGAGCTTTAATATATTTGTATGACGCGATGCGAGGACCATGTGACTATTTTAATATCACAACTGCTGTATGGGTTAAGAATATACTGTAGTAGATGCTTCCATGTAGCTTACAGTAATAGTAAAGTTGTTTGCGTAGCGTGTTGTGTAGTCTTCTCGATATACAGTATTAATCAATATACCTTCTCCTTTGCCTAAGTAGATATGTAAACGTAGAAGTAAGGAAGATATCATTATATTTAAATACGTAGCACACTGGTACAAAAATGTAGGAACTAATGCAGCACATGTTCAAGGTAGGACTGATGTTATAGATTAGCGTGAATAGATGCTATTTTGATTTCTGTGTTCATGTAGGTGCTGTGTTATTTAGTGTGGATATTTTAAAGGAAAAATACTTTTTCCCTTAAAAAGTATAATAGAAAAGTTTTGACATAATATGTAATACATTCTCAAACTATTTTTATACACCTGATTTTATTTAACTGTTTTTTTTTTTTAAATACATTTAAATTCCTTAAAATATCTGCACTTAATAATTTCACACACTGAATCTATACGTAGCTAAATTATAATGCCATTAACAAAATAGCATATAGTAAGTCTACATTCACGCCCGTTTTTCTTTCACTAGGCGACATACTCACTCATTTTTACGATTTTCGACGCTCTGCCTGCGTCAGACAATTGAAATTCCAACAGTGCAATAATTGTACAAGCAATTCCTTGCTAATTTAATGTAACAAGTTTAGATGGAACAAAACTAGTCTTGTTGACTTCTTGATAAAATATTTAGTAATTGCATAAAATGTGTGATGTGGTGGTACAATATTTAAGCATTACATTACATTTAGATGTCGCCTAGTGATAGTAAAAGGACATCAGTGTGTATACCAATACATAAGGAATTAACTGATGCCAAATTTCCGACCATAGTCATTATTTTGTTTACAGTTAAGTACTAATTAGGACGAATATTCAAGACGTATCTTTTCAAAAATGTTTGCCATAGTTAATGTAGGTATGTTTATTCACTTGTGCGGTCTATAAAAAAGGTTGGTTGTCTGTAAACACAAAATTTGTGGTTTCTGAAGGAATTGTAAAAAAAAAACTAGTCCATGATTAACTTTTGTTGAAGAAATAAAATAATTTAAAAGGTTTGCAATTTATTTTTATTACACCCCTTCATTACAGTTTTTTTACATATTTATTTTAATTACAATAATTTTACATGAAAAGGCAGCCAGTAATGCTTAACCGCGTTCACTATTCAACAGAGGTTTTTTTTTATTTAATTTATACATTGAAACAAACTGAATCTTAGTCAAGACACTTTCATAGTGAAACAAGCCAAAATAATCCTTATTGAAAAAGTTTAGAAATTGTAGGATGCACATAATACGGGTGGGGAAAGTGAATGGTGTTCTAACCTTGAAACCAAGTACAGAACACTTTGCAGCTGATTCAAGCTATTGTAGGTACAGTAGCATAAGTGCAGTAGCATGCTAAGGTTTGAATTGCTGTGAACACGGGGTACAGGCCATACCTACATCTGTGTGTATAAGTGATGTATTCAAAGTCAAAGTCAAATCATTTATTTAATTCTGCCATTATAAGGCACTTTTGAACGTAATAACACAGTACCTACGTACACCTCAAAATTCGCACACGACGACGATAGGTCGTAAGTTTAACCAAAGTGTCAATCGATTTGCTTTGTAGATTGCTACTCCACTTATGACCGCTACTGTACAGTCGCCAGCACATCATACTATTCTATATATCTTTTTGTTGTAAAATCGCTCTTATTGCAACTGCATAAGATCCCACAAAATAACAATGAGGGTTTAGTAGGTACTTTCATAAAAGTACTTGCTACAGAATTGCAAAAACGTATGCACCTTAAAATTAGGTACCTTATAAAATATTAAAAGATTACAAGTCTTCTGTTGTATTTGTCAAAAATCTTTATCTTCTCTTCCTGCCGCCCGCCTTTTTACCCGGATTTCTCTGTCCTTTGCCTGCTTTAGGTTTCTTAGCTGTGAAATTGGTGGGGTTACTACCCTTTGTCTTTGTTTTAAAGTTAGTACGCTTGCCTTTGGCAGGCTTTGTGTTTTTCTTTTCTTCTGATCGGCTGCAAAGAAAAATGTAAAGCTTTAGACTGAGATAAATAAATGTTACATAAATTACATTCAACGTCGACTACAGGTGTACGTCGATTTAATTTTTATCTGCAGCAGCGTGGTGCATACATTTTGACGGCGACAGCGGCGTAACCGGCGACAGGAGTTTTGATTTAGACTTCAGAGAAAAGCAATTCGGCTTAGCGGACACGCCTACACTGCATCGGGTACATAAGTGCCCAGATATACATTATGGTTGCACTCACACCTTTAAGCTTTCCCATGAAATAAGCTTTTGTAGGTTGCTTCCATAATTTTTAGGTCAATTTTGTCCAAACAACATTCTAATATAATAACATCTACTAGAAAACCAATACTCACTTCACTTGTTCTTCATGTATATGCTTAGAAACTGCCTTATCCATATCAATCTTGGGCCTCTTATTCAGAATGTTATCAAGCATATTTAAATTATTTTCTCTTTCTTGTGCAGGAGTCGGTATTGGCAGTTTGCGTTTCCTTTCTTTGCCTGGAATGAGCTCATGAATACCTTTGCCTCTGGCTTCCTTTTCTTTGGGCAATTTGTCTTGGAACTTGCCAAGTGACGCAGTTGAAGCCTTGGCTACGGTTGCTGCGGTGTCTAACTGCAAGTTGGGACATAAAATGATAATAATTTTAGATACATTTGAAGTTAATTATTTTGTGTAGTTTGTTCTAAACCAAAGAACAAAGTAACTATAAAATTATTTGAGACATATTTTCCTTTGTTTACCTGAGTAGCTGAAGCTTTATCGGAAGTGACAGGTAGCCCAACCCTGGGTATCTTGACTTTCCTTGCCCGGGCAATATTTTTGAGCCTCTGCAACTCATTCTTGGCAACTTTCTCTGATTTCTCACTAGACTTCTTCTCAAACATGTCTGTCATGGGATCTAAGTTCTGTGGCACTTCTATCAACCAATTCTTCTCTTTCTCTGCAGCTGCTCTCTTGAAACTGTAATTGAAATTGCAATAATAAGATATAATTGAAATACATATTCACTTTGTGTCTTTGTGTTGAATTTGGGAATCTCTGTATATTCTAAAAATCTTCAATTGATTTGAATTTAGAAAAACTCCTTGACAATTCAAAAGTGCCTGTAAATGGTCTAATTTAAATAAATGCTTTGACTCTGACTTTGAAAATGCTGTGTGCTCACAGCATTTAAATATCTTGTAAAAAATGGCTCTGCCAATATGAATTTTTAAATTTTTTTTTTTACTTTTGTTTGCCTCTATAGTAGTTAGATGGTTTAGAAAAAGCCCAAAGAAACAGCCACAAAATCAGAAACTAAGTTGCGGGCACAGCTTGTTTAGAATTTATATTGCAATGAACTTACCCATACAAAGGCACCCATTTCTGCAACTGTTCATCCCATTGTAATTTGTCCTTCTTCTTCTTCGTGATGCCTTTAGCTTTAGCAAACTCTTGCCATTTGGTAAGAGCCTTTGGCTTAGGGCAAGGCTTAGCCCTGGGGACTACGGTTGTGGGTTCAGGTAAACGGACAACAATTGCCTCATCAGCCCGCTCTGTAGGAAGCTCCCATATTTTGTTAAGGAGTAACTGAGTGTTGTCACGAGTTAAAGATGTTAGATATTCATCTTTATTGTCCCTGGAAAATAACACGTGCGGTTATTGGTTGCGCGATTATTTTAATGACGCATTAAGTCTTTCATAATTTATTTCAAGATTATATACTGCGACTACTACTACTATTTGTAGACAACGTTATTTTAGAGAACAGCTAATGAAGAAATAGAGGGAAAATATTAAAAATCAACTCACTGTAACAATTTTGTGTCCAAGTCGTTTGTGTCCGATGCAAGTAAAGAACCTATATCTAGATCTACATCTAAGTGCTTCTCTACTGTTATAGGTTTATACTTTTCAGATTTCTTCTGTTCTTTTTCTAAAATTTCATTAACAATATCCATATTTATTCATAAACACATTAACTTGTACACAAGAATAACCTCAAACTTATTTTGAATAATTTGACGTTTCCATTTTATTCATTGTTGCAATCCACGTGCAAGCAAAATTTGACAGACAAGACAAGTTTAGTAGGTATGTTGTGTCTGTCTTCGTTAACCATTATTTCATTTGGGCGGGGCCGCGGGGCCTATGGGGCTGAACAAAAACTTATACATATCAAATTCATAAATAAATAAGGTTATATTGTATTTTTAAGTAATGATAAATAAAAAAAAACGGATTCATTGTTTTTTAATTTAGTCGTAAATTAATAAATAACGACCTTCATAAACGAAAGGTTAGTGCAGACCATAGACGACTAGTGTTTCATAAACGTCATAATTTTTTTTTAGCTTATAATTTTATTGATGTCCCGCCGCCCGTCCCGCGTGAGAGAAGTGCTGCCGCGCCACGCCGCGCTTTCTTTTCTAAGGTGCCGTTAAATTAAAAACTTTTAATGTGCTGAGTTTTGTAACTTTTTTTATTAGGAAACGAAAAGATACTTTATTATTATAATAATGTAATGTAGAAGAATGATTGCATAACCAGTATACCATATATAGTCTGTGGTACTTGTCAGTCAAGGGCTAGTCTGTCAGTCTGTCACTGTCTTGAGTCTTCAGCTAGCTGTCAAAGATTCATTCATTCATTGGAAATTAATTATTCAATAATTTATTGAAACAGTGAAACTACTAAATACAACAAATTCTTTTTTATTTTTCTGAAGTTGTTTTGTACAATAGTAGCACTAATAATTGAATTTCTGCTGTCGAAATATCTAAAATAATCGTAGCGAAATGACTGGTGACTCGGAGAAAACATATTGTTTCAAAATTGAAAATAAGTTTGTCGTGAAAAGTGGGTGTAAAAAACGCATGTGGAGATCTCTGAAACAAATATTGACGGCTGAAAGAACATTACCATGGCATAACGAAGCTGTTTTATGTAAAAACATTTCTTTATTTGAATTAAATACTATTTTTTGCAATGTTTATATTTTGATAACCTCACTTTGTATTTCAGATTACTCCATCAACGCCCCGCCAACTTTTAAACCAACCAAGAAATATTCAGATATATCTGGCCTTCCTGCTCCGTACATAGACCGTCATTCCAAGTTATTCTACAGTAATGCAGAAGAGTTTGCAACTGTTAGAAGTTTACCAATGGACATTACTGCGGGGTACCTACAACTGCGAGGGGCTAACACTATAGTAGGATGAAAGATGAATGATGTAGGCGAAAATATTGTTGTAGTGATCTACATAATATGTTACCTCTGTGAGAATCCCTAAATGGATGTTGAAACTGAGCTGAATGTATGTCAAACAAAAAAAAATTAATATGATACATAGTGATATGACTTTTTGGTCTATAATATCATTTTTTGATAACAAATTTGAAGTATCTTACTGCCTTCTCACATTCATAAGAACCATGTGTGAATGAAGGGTTAAAAAAAAAATAGAAAAAATTTAAAAAAAATTTATTCAGCCAAATGAAATATTGTTTGAAGCACCCTTGCGGCCATAATGAAATTTTACAAGTGCATGTTGGTGCGTTTTTCTTTCATTTTTGTGCTGCAAAATCGATACATTTTTTTATGTAGCCCCGTTATCGGGGAGATGCACACCAACATTTTCGAGCCGAATTTCATTCGGAACTCTAAAATTTCCCTCCTTTCTTATCTTTATAAATAATTGTATCCCTTTTGGTGTCTTTATAATTATTAATTAGCCCTCGCGCCAGCCGTAGCCTAAAGTCCTTATGTGAATCGCTCGTAATCCTATGAATAGTTGTGTATGTTCTATCCGAAATTTTCTACTTTTTTCGGTTTAAGGGATATGACGATCTGAAACCTCCAATAGATTGCGTATAATCAGCTAATACTTTTGGACACAAGAAGTATGCTTTGGTGCCGTCTTTTGTGTTCTTTTTTTTAAAACAACATCCTTCGGATTCTGTGGTAAGTATGGGTACATCTCTCCACCCATTTTATTGCTGATACTGGTGATGCTGTTATTACTTCTAATTCGTGTTTTCCTAAGCACATATTCTTAAGCTGAGTTTTCTTAATTTTATTGTCTGGAAGTTCCTTACGGTTGCTATGGACTGTTCCCACAGCAAACACATGTTTCATATACAAATCATCATCGAGTAAGTTTACTCAGTGCCGGTTTTAGCACTACCAGCGCCCTGGGCGAGATTTCTAAGGCGCCCCCCCCAACTGCCATTTAAACCTATACGAAAGAAAAACAAGAGATAGAATAAAATAAACATTTATTTAAAAAATCTAATAAAATTTCACTTTTCTAGCCTCTTTATCGACAAATTATTTTATTAATATAAAGTCGATGTTTACCGCAATTTCATTTTCGATTGACAAACTTGCTAAGTTTGTCAATCTAGACTGCGATACTGTTGATCGCAGATATGTTTTGATTAGCTTCAGCTTTGAAAAACTCCTTTCTCCACTAGCAACAGTTACAGCTTAGGTATAGTACCATTATTCTTACTGCTATCCATACATTTGGATACAGTTCCTCAATTCTGCGATCTATGATGAAATTTAAAATAAAGGTAGGAGTTACATTCCGGCAAAAAGGATTTCAGGCTTATCAACTCATCGCACAGCATACTACCATCTATGTCTGCTTTAGAGTCTATAGTCAATTTTTTACTCCCATAAAAAAAATGACATGTTATACGCCAGTAAAGTGTTACTAGGTAAGTTTTGGCTGAATTTCCAGACAATATTATAACCAAGCCCTCATGTTCCATGTTGTCTCCCTTTCTTGTTTCGTCAAATTCATACAGGTATCCGGTTTCAACGTCGCGTCTAGCCCACACCTTAAATCCGCGCTTGATAGGCTTTTTTTTTTCGGCATTTGTATATTTTGCTTCAAAGAACATTGCCCCTTTATTATTTTACCATGCTTTCGTCTATGGACTGAACAGTGTTCAGTGAACACTGGAGTTCGCGGTTTGTATTTGTTTCTGGAAAATTGTATTGGGCTCTTCTATGAATGGCCGTAGCTTGTAGGTATAATTTGTCATAATGCAAGGAGTTTCTGGGTGGTGCTGGAGAATTGTGATTTTCTTATACTTAAATCATTTTAGTGTACTTAAATACTTAACATCTCGGTGTTATTATAAAACAGATCAGTCAACCAGTACTTAATATTCCATATTAGGTAACCTTTAATCTTGTATGATGTAAATAATGTATTTATGGAGTTTTAATAAATAAACATAACTTCAAGTTACTGTGTTCACTGCGTTACAATTTTTATCGTGGGACAGCAAGGCCCAACTACATCCTAGAAAAAATAGATAAGTCTGAGATGGTGATGGAAAGACCAACACAATTTTTATATAAGTATTTGATACAAATTCGTCTTTGGTTACTGCTCCACTCCATTGTATCATAGTGTGAAAGTCAAAGCATTACATATTTCAATTAAATCATTTAGAGGCACTCGATTTTAAAAAAAAAGAACGTCCCCCTCTACTCCCTCTAGGAATTTCTTTAAAGCGTGGGTATGTTTACTAGCTAAGACTAAGATCACATACCCAAACAGCCAGACCCAGAATAACTATCGATACAAATATTTATTCTATGCGGGAATCGAGCCTGCGACACGCAGCGCAGCAGCCAATCGCTCACTTACACACAGATTAGCACGTTCAAATAAAGTAAAGAACTAGGTACTTACCAAAAAATCTCTTCGCCTTTTTATGATTATTTTAGTATAGATTAGATAGATTATAAATTTCAAGGTCGCCCAGTCGGTTAAAAGAAAAATATGCAACCAAGTTCATCTGATTTGAATAAGAATAGATAAGAAGACTACCAGAGGCAGCAAGTTTGGGGCTATCTAATGTGGTCGCGCGCATCTTCAGCAGATCGACGATCACAGAACATAATATATCGAGAATATCGACGATGGTATAATGCTCCGTACTGCCTTCATGTCGAGTAAAACCCACGACTCGGGCTTTCGTCCACACATTCAGCATTAATCTATCGAGTAACGCGCACCGTTCGTTCAGTATTCACCGAACCGTTCGAGCCAAAACATGTCTGTTCAACAAAGGAGACGTTGGCTGCTACATTTAACAAGTCACGTTTAACAACGGCGGACTGACGCTCGACTCGAGCCATTCGCGGCGACGTACACACGCTTGAGTCAAGCTCGACGGCTCGCTTCGAGTAGGTGCGAAGGAATTTACTTTTATTTAATTCCATCGAGCCGGCTCGATGCGAACCTTCGAGCTGTGAGTTTTGCGGTCCACACGTTGATTTTTACTCGCTTTCGAGTAAAACTATCGAGTAAAACCGTATGTGAGTACGGAGCTTTATATTTCATTTCATAACATTGGAGAATTTTATTATGATTTCTGAACGTATGAAGTTTGTTTGACAGATCTCCCGTGGTCCGGTTTTTTTAGTTGTACTGTCGTCTGTCAGTGTGAAACTGTCAAATTATCAATTGTCATTTGTCAAAACTCAAATGTAAAGAAAGACCAACGTGCATTGCATGCCTTTTCTGAACATATTTTCAAATTTATATTGTTTTTTGTTATAAATCAAGTGTTTTATTTTAAAGAATGTCTTCGTCATTCTTTCTAAAAGGAAAATCCAGGCAAGTTCAAAAAAGAAAAGGCGAGAAAGTAAAGAAAAAGAATCCTAAAAAAATTAACGCGCCTAACCTAGAAAATGGGCAGGAATCTTCGGATAGTGAATTAGATTTACGAAAGTTTTCTGACGCGGAGGAGTCGGAAAGTGACCATGAAACGGCTGAGCAGAAAAAGTTACGTCTAGCTAAGAAATATCTACAGGAAATCGAGAAAGAGGAGGCGAAACGAGCTGAGCTCAAAGAAGTCGATGATGCTATTGAAAATCGTTTAAAAAAAGACTATTTAGAACAGAAAGGTAAATTAAAGATCGAAGTTGCCGAAAAGTATGTTGAACCAAGTGATGATGACCTCAGGCTTATTCGTGCTAAGGAACATCGCCTAACACTAACATGTGTGTGTGTCAGTAGTGATAACAACTTCGCGTTTACTGGCAGTAAATGTGGATCCATAATCAAATGGGGTATCAAAGAGAAAAGAAAACTTGGTAGTTTAACATATAAAGCACATTCTAATTATATAAAAGGTGATGTAAAATCTCTTGCAATATCTACAGATGGCAAATATTTAGTCTCATCCGATAACTCTCCATACATTGTAGTTTGGGATCCAGACACCCTCAAACATATACACACATTCAAAGGCCATAAAGACGTAGTAACAGGACTGGTTTTTAGAAAGAATACACATGATTTATACTCAGCAAGTAAAGACAGATCAGTGAAAATTTGGTCTTTAGATGAAATGGCCTATGTAGAAACTTTGTTCGGGCACCAGTCACCCATCACATCCATTGATGCACTGACAAGAGAAAGAGCATTAACAGCTGGAGGCAGAGACACTACAGTCAGGATATGGAAAATAGCAGAAGAATCACAGTTGATATATAATGGACCGGTAGGAAGTCTGGATGAAGTAAAGCTTCTAGATGAAGAGCATTTTGTGTCCGGCAGTGACAATGGCTCATTATGTATATGGAGTGTGCTAAAAAAGAAGCCTCTGTGCATAGTTACAGAAGCCCATGGCTCTGAGAATCAAGTACCGAGGTGGATAACTAGTTTGTCAACTTTATTGAACTCTGATGTTTTTGCATCAGGTTCCTACGATCTTAATATTAGGTTATGGAGAGTATGTGACCAATATAGAAAAGTTTTACCTATGTTTAGTATAAAAGTGTGTGGGTTTGTGAACTCAATGCAGTTTACGAGTGACGGTAAACAGTTGTATGTGGCCGTCGGCCAAGAACATAAGGCTGGCAGATGGTTCAAGTTAGGAAGTGCCAAAAATGGACTTTTAGTTGTTAATTTTACTATTAAGGCGTAGTATATTGTAATAAACAATTTTATTTTAATCATAATGTTTTATTCTTCTTCTGTTGTTCTATCTAGGCTATTTCATGTGGCAAAGATACGGAAGGTTACACCATCCTATGATTTTCGCAACTTGATTACCCCACATAAGGATAATTTCACATGTATCGCGGGTGTGTTTACAAACATAAGCTCATAAATTCAAACAGCCAGACACGCGGAACAACTTATCTGTAGGTATCATACAAATATTTGTTCCGTGAGGGAATCGAACCCGTGACACGCAGTGCAGTAGACACTGGGCCAACCTTGCCGCAAATGAGTTGCTGCAGGCCTGTAGCAAAGCAGCTACTGTGGGCAACTTCACTTATGTAGGTACTTTAATTATTATCTTACAAAACACCTCTCATCCTAGGCTTGAAGTTTACATACACACATCAAAAGTGTCTAGGGATCAAAGATGTATTATTACCAATACATCTTTGATCCCCTAGACACTTTTGATGTGTATAGTTAGTTTTTATTGGAATGAACTTTGAAATTCAAATAAAGTAGGTACCACTACATACTAGTATATTTTCCTACAAACTTGCTGTAAATTCAAATAAAGTAGGTACCACTACATCGTTGGTCTAGTGGTTAGTGACCCTGACTGCAAAGCCGGAGGTAGTGGGTTCGATTCCCACCCAGGACAAACTTTGTGTGATGAGCATAATTGTTGGTTCTGTGTCTGGGTGTAATTTATCTATAATATGTATGTATTTATAAATTATATAAGTATGTATATCAGTTGTCTGGTTACCATAACACAAGCTCTGCTTAGCTTGGGATCAGATGGCCGTGTGTGAGTTGTCCCAAGATATTTATTATTTTATTATTATTTACATACTAGTATATTTTCCTACAAACTTGCTGTAAAAGTTAACACACTAAGTGCACATAACTAGAACTGGCAAAATGCCGGTGTCACAGCACGACCCATTCCTTCGGAAAATATAAGTGTGGTATTGTTTTTACTACCCACTAAAATCAGGAGGTACGGCGCTATATTCAATGAATAGGTATTTGTCCAAGCCACCGGAATGTTTCACACTTTTCCCCTAAGCATGGGCTTTTGTGATTTGAGGTTTGATGGTATACTAACAGGTTATGAGCTTCGATTTCAAATCTTGAAAACCCTCAATTACTATAAATCTTATCCTACTACAAAGCCATTGACCCTGGTCCCCTTCAAGTTTCTAGTCTAAATATGTGTCGATTACCGAATAGGTCAGCAGTAAGGCTGCTGATGGTGACGACTGTAGATTCATAAAGAGAGACGTGGAGTTTCAATGTAGTGTTATTAAGGGAAGGTATGTGTACTAGTCCATGAAGCAGGAGGCTACTCAACCAAGAAGTATTTACGAGTGCTGCTGTTCATTTTACTAATTCAGGAAAGGGTTCACAATAAAAACACAAAAGGTATTCCTAATTAATTTATTTCCGACAAAACCTACATAAATCCAGTGCCAGGTGTCTTCATCTGTGACGATCTTCATCAATCTTCCAAGTTATTAAAAGGTACAATCAACCGTTCGTTTAGAAATTGTAAAGGTGATCCTAGTGCTAAATAAAAAAATAAGAATATAGTAAGCCGCATCATGTACTTAGATCGCTCGTTAATCGGAGAGGCAGGGAGGGCGTTCCATTTTACCGATAAACCTAGCCGCATGCGAATCTGCAAATCAGCACAGGATACTGCCACAGCAAACAGGCCAGCGTGCAGCACCGGCCTGCCAAACAAACGAGTATATTAGATCGCAGTCTGCTGGTCTGCCGGTCGCCACCTACGACTCGCGTTTACGTTTACGTGTTAATACTTGGTGGTCATTTATGACGCGACTTCGTCGATACCCCTGATAAGACTCGGGGATAGACTTATTACATCAAGCGATGTAGTTTGAGACGGCACCAAAATTGTGGACAGTGAAATTAAGTTTAGTTATGTGCGCGATGTATCGCCCTACGTGCCGTTTCAAAATTACTGCAATTACAACATAATTTTTGTGTTGCGTAAAAGACGTCAAGTTTACCTACTTTATGCGTGTCTCGGTTTGTCAATAAATATAAAAGTTTACTCATAACTTATGTACGGCAACAACAGCAATTCAGCAGTTGTCAGCAAACAGCAAACCCCCCCTCCCCGCATACAGCCTCGCTCCCCGCGTACTCCACGCCCTGAGCATACCAACATTTTGATTAATATTACAGAATCAGTTATATTTAAAATATTTGCAACAAATGCTGTACTTAAAGTAAAGTCGTAAGTAATAGGCCGCATGCTCTACTATTGTTGGTTATAATCATGTCTCTAATTAAGCCACCTTAACCTTTCAATCACTAAAGCAGACTTCAGACAATACAACTCTGATAGTAAAGCGAGCTTACATAAAATGCAAATTTTGGGCGTCGTCGTTTCACATACATAAATAATACAAAATTGGTAATCAAAAGGTTTAGGTACAAGCAAAGGCCTACTACTTAAGATAATATTGACAATGTTAAACAGAATACATACATAAAAGTATAATTTAAAGAAACTAAAGACTCCAGGCATCACATTCTTAAGAGTTATTTACCAAGAATCATGAATGATGATGTCCCACAATAATGCCCAATTTAGCCCAATAATCACTTGTGGTGGTAGGTACATGATCTTCCAGTTATTTTGTTATATTAAACCTGAAATAATATCTAAGACCACATTGGTCTTACACCTAATGCGATTATTACATACATTTAATCTATTACAATATGAACATGAAGACTCAAATACAAGTGACTGAATAGTCTGTTTAAGAAATCCCTATACTAAGTAAAAAAAAAGGTACAACTAAAATTATTTCAACAAATGAAATAAACTCAATTTAGTGTATTCAGTAATTCATATTATAAGATATGTTTGAGAATTTTATGAAAGTTCTATATAAACAAAAAATAAAGTATGAAAGTCTCTAGAGATACAATTCTTACATTATGCAGTTAGCCTATGTTAAAGTTAGGGGAACTTAAAAAATAATTTGTTACGTTGCATGTTTTGCCACTATGTTGATCATAGTTAGGTCTGTGGATGGCTTATGAGTAACTGATGAGTTTTAGTACCTTGGCTGAAGGCTGCTCAGAGAGACATGTTGTACAGCACTTCAGCTCACAGCTGGTACTCTCAACCTGCAGGAAGAAAAAATACTCATTACTTTACTATGAAAAATAGTTAGAAGAGAAACATTCAATATTTGGTGTTAATGCTTGAATTTAATATGTTATAAAAATAATTATTACTTTATACAGTGCACCTCATATGCTATCTTATTGAAAATCCTTGAATCAAAGTATATACCTAAATAAGTAAAGTTACAGTTGCCGGCACGTAACTTGGCAAGAGATTTTCGTAGTGGGGGAAGTTCGCGCATATAAAAATGTATGAAATTGTGCGTGCGCAAACTTCCCCCACTACAAAAACTCTTGCCAACTTACGTGCCGGTAACTGTACTATGAATTCACTGCCAATAAAATCAATAATGATAGATAATTTTATTTAGTAATCTAAGTATATTTCTCATTTTTTTAATATCAAGTTTTTGCAAAGAAGGATGTTATACACATTGTAGGTTTTTAAAGGACTAGATTTTGTAAGACTAACAACTGCAACAAAAGTGTACTTACTCAGCACTTCAATGCCTGGAGCGTGATCGTGAACGGGAACGACTGCGGGTGCGTCCTCGGGAGCTCTTGGAATCGGAGCGACTGCGGGAGCGGGAACGGCTGCGGCTGTACGAACGCGACCGCCTTCGGGAACGGGAACGAGACCTGGATCGACGACGTGAACGAGACCGTGAACGCGAGTTGCTAAAAGAATAACCATCACACAACACATATGAATACATCCTCTGCTCAAGCCAGTGACGCAAGCGCCCTTTCCTGACGTGTATAAATGCAACTGTAGACGTTGGAGCTACACAATTGCAACATGTACCACCTCCGTCTATACGAGCTGAACAGTACAAATGGTATTTTAAGTATAGTATACTAGCTGACCACAACATAGTAATGAATTACAAACAAACAAAGATTTTACTATCTTAATATTATTCCATTTAAAAAAAATTACAACTATGTTTAGAAACTATAGCTTTTAACAAATAAAACAAGGTCTAGTAATGTAAATCTACAATTAGTGATGAATGTTGTAGTTATTTAAATGATTCCAGTTAGGAGTACACAGCAAAAAGAAGCATACGAGTGGTCAGCTAGCGCAGCGGAATGCGTCCCGACGAAAGAAGACAATGCATCTATGTTACCTGCGGCGGCGGTCGTAGCGGCTTCTGTACGGAGACGAGGGGCGCCCGTAGCGCGCCATCTGCACACGGAGCTCCCTGCCATCCAGCATCCGACCGTCCAGCGAGTCCAGAGCCTCCTCTGCATCACGGCGATCGTAGAACCTACAATTTTGTAAGTGGTGAAATCATCAACGGGTGAAATAAGATTGATTTACTGATGAAATAATATTACAAAGCATCATCAGGAAAAAATGTGCTTTGGATTAAAATTTATTGATATTCACAGTAACGACACGGTAGTACCGTGTCGGTACGCTTTCATTTAGTATTATTGTAAGAGAATAATGCCGAACTCGGGTAGGGCAGGTGGTATTTTACCGGTAATGGCTTATGACGTCACGTCACTGAAGTAGATACAGTAAGAAAGTGTAAATTACCTGACAAAAGCGAATCCTCTGCTTTCCCTGGTGTACCGGTCTCTGGGTATATAAATATCACCTACTTCACCACATCTTTCGAACACACGACGCAAATCTTCTGGCGTTGTGCGGTAAGTTAGATTGTCCACTTTTAACGACACCATGCCGTCGATACGCGGCGGCGGTCTTCCGTAACTCATCTTGTCTTAATATATCCAGCAAGTACACCGTATGAAATGAATATCTGTTCACCGTTTGGTCACAACAATCAAATGAAAATGGCGTCACTAAACTTAGCGGGCGAGCCGCAACCGACCTCAGCGTGTGCAAGCGTAAAATTAAATATGGCTACCGGACGCGGACGAATCAAATCAAGCAATCGCAAGCGGAAGTAGTGATAATGTTGTCACTCAAAAAATTAAATTAAATAATGGCAACATTCCTGACGCAATGAATAGTGATGTAAAATTTTTTGGTGGTTGTCAAGAAGTTGAACATAAAAGCTTCATGATGGTTGCTATGGAGTTACTTGTTTGTTTAGGTCAAAAAATCCATTGTCCAGCCAAAGTACTTACACAAAAAATTTTAGAAGTTAGTTTTTCGTTTTAGATTTTATCAAAACTTCGTAGTGTTTAGCACCAATTAATAAAAATGTCTGTAATCAAACAAGTTAGAAATAAAACTCTTCTTCCTGATTTGAGAAAGGAAGGCGAACTTACCAAAGATATTATACTTGCAACAACAAATAAACACGTTGGCTCAACTGGGTATAGACTGTATTCGCATCATACACTAGCAAGTGTAAGGAAGCTAAGTTTTTATCATCCTTTCCAGTAAGTACCCTTAAAAATTTGTTGAGGTAAAAAGATTTGTATTTTATATAATGGGTACTAGCTTTTGCCCGCGACTTCGTCCGCGTATATGTCGGTTATCGCGGACGCAGACGAAGTCGAAGTCGAATAAAAAGTAGCCTATGTCCTTTGTTGGGGTTCACACTTACCCTGTACCAAATTTCACACAAATCGGTTCAGTAGTTTAGGCGTGAAGAAAAGACAGACAGACAGACAGAAAGACAGACAGAAAGACAGAAAGACAGACAGACAGAGTTACTTTCGCATTTATAATATTAGTTAGGATTAGGATTATTTACCCAGTGACTATTTTATTAGTAAAAAAGTGCAATTTTTTTCCGGAATCCAAATAGATGAAAACCTTTCGAATGGTTATGAATTAATGAAACGGTGATCAGGGATCCGGAACGTTCCGCCATAGTAATGAATCGAAACGCTTGATGGAAATGGTTTTCTTTGCAAGAACTTATTTTACCTCGAACAAGCAAATATTATAAGGAATGAAAACAAAGCAAAAGCAAAGCAAAAAATCATACTCTGGGTTCCGGATACCATTAACTAGTTAGCCTCAATATTATTATAGTTCATGAATAGTGTTGTAATCACTATTTAATTGGCTTCATAATTTTAGCTTGCCAAAAGATAGTCTGGATTTTATACTATCGACGACTTACAATCAATCTACAGAGACGTTTGCGGATAAGGAGGATCTGTATCTACAACCTGAAACTATTGGCTGCGAAACTTGGCGGCGACTTCGCAACACCTTTGACAAACGTCCACCTATCTTTGTACACGGCGTAAGTTTCATAATCTAGATTACTATCGTTTTGCAGATAATATTTGGCTCTAGATAAGGGTTGGGTTTGAGGTTACGCCTCCTGAATTTGAGGATTCTGACACTGTGGGGGGGTCAAGGGGAGTTATTTAAGCACCCTCAAGCAATTTTAGCTGCCGGAGCAGCGTTAAATTATTTAAAACAATTTTCTAAAATATCGATAAAATAATCTCTAACTATTACTTGAAACGGAACGTAAATTTCACTAATTCTTACGTTTTTTGAGTTGCGTCTGTTAAAATGCGTAAAACGAAACGCTAAGTCGCCATTTTTTGTCACTGACAGTGACAGGTAAACACGATTTTGCGCGCCATTCCGTTGCTTTCGAGTTTACGTGAATGTGCTCCGTTTCGATAATATCTGCCTCCTGCTTTCTGACCGACCTCGCTATCCCTCTGGACACCGACTGCTTGCTATTTCATGAGCATTCTGTTGTTTTATTGTGGACAAGAGCGAGCGAAGCGAGCTCAGGACTTGTGGGCACCCCGACTCGGACAGGTTAGGTTAGAAGGGGATGGCAGGGTCCAGTGAGCGAGCGCAGCGAGCGAACAGACCCTGCCATCACCTTCGTGGTTATTTCTTTTTAAACCACCCAGAAGTAGGAGCCTCGCGCAGCGGGGCTCCGTCAAGCCCCTCTGGCGGGGGGAAAGGCTGGAGGGTGACTCTACCCCTCTTCCCGCCTTCCCTGACCCCCCTACGACCCTATTAAGGTGACTCGGTAGAAATCCCTAGTAGGGCTCCGGCGAGTATCTCCGGCCGGCAAAAATGGTGGGGGCTACTCTACTACTCCCCACACAGCCCCCCCCACCCCCCCACATCCCCTATCAAGGAGGCGTAACCGCAAACCTTACCCCTAGATAATAAATAATCATCGCACTCATCGCAGTAAATACGATGCCCCAGTCGCTGCTTTGCGTTCGTCGTCAAACCAACTGCGCACTGAATCTGCTGATAAGTAGGTGTAGGTGGGAATGATCTTTTGGCTTCCGTTGTCATTCTTTTCATCCGGTTTCCAATAAATTATTTTCTTACCGAGTCGGAGGAAAACGGCATGGTGATGTGATGGCCCAAATGTTGCTGCTCATGTAGATACATGAGCTCCAGCCTGTGCGCACAAGCATAACATAAATACCTTTTTTTTTTTGTTGCCGGGGTGGAAAATCCTCATGGATGTCCACCGCCCTGGGGAGGGCGGAGGGGTCTGTCAGACTCTTACTGACTAAAAACCACCCCAGTGTTCCCTTCTCACAATAACATAAATACCTAACCTAACAACATAACCTAACCAACCTAATGACCTTTCTATATTTCAGGGACATCCGATGAAACGTGGCGGAGTAAAGGAACGTGTATCTCCATTCAGTGTGAAACTTATGAACTCTGGCTTCCATTCGTCGCAGACCAATCCTGGATACAGCCGCCAACCGGCCGGTGGCGCCATTTTCTTCTACTAATGTTGATCGACATCATTAGATAGAAGCCCATTTTCCATTTTCAAATTTTTTCTGGAAAAGATTGTTATAGGTACTTATCAGGGTTGCCAGATTTATTTTTCGGGCCGGTCGTTATTTTTAAAACTCTTTAGGTGAACAAATTGAGTTTCATTCTATACAAGCTGGACCAAAAACATCAAATCGCAAGTCAAGTCACGGCAAAAGCTAGTAAAGTTACAAAACTCGGCACGCGAAAACTCTAAATTTCCGCTGCACTGTCAAAACCCATTTCAAAACGCGACAGTGCTAGTACCGCGCGGGATAATCAATTTTAAATAAAAATAAAAATCGGAACGTCCCGCAAACATCTCCTGGACATCCGGCAACGCTGGTACTTACCTACATCTGGTAAGGTGCTATGACTTGGCACATGGCAAAAAGCAAAAGCGTGTCATTCTTTCTAATATTCTGTGGGCAGGTCTTGTGACAGGAGAGGAGTCCCTAATGACTCAGATATTAGAGCTTCTACAGCCCTAAAGGGACCTGCTGAGATTATATCGGATTCTCATTCGATAAGATTTTTGATGGAAGGACTTCTAAAAACTAATTAAACTTCGGAAATAGATACTAATCTGACTTGTCAAAACAACTTGTCTGCATTAGTTGGTTCTGTACCGTAGTAAAGTGGGCAAAACACGTAATTAGCAAGTAAAGTATTCCGCACAATCACATTTTTTACGCAAATTAGGTACCTACACTTATGTAGATGCCAAGCAAAAGGTATATACTACTAGGTACTCATTATAGTGCTTATTTCTGTAATAAAATTAGCGAGTGTTGTGTGTGATAGTGATGAATCAAACTGCCTCGTTTGCAACGGTGGTGCAGTTTGTGGCTAGTTTGCAACTCATTCAATGTATCTACGTAATTATTATAAGAAAAAATCTTAGGTCTTTATTGGACCGGTGGTAAAATGAATTACCTTTTTTTTTTATTGAACTTATTAGTTCTTTCAACGCGGCCACATTTGGCACGTCTAGTTTTAAAAAGTTGGACTTGTAAAGCATCGTCTGATTCACTCTCATGAGTGATGGAGAAAACAACAATAACGAAGCGAAACAGTTTCTTTCTAAAACTCGAAAAACTTTGTAAAGCCCGACAAGCCGACAAAGCTCTGAACGTGACGAAAAAGTAAACGAGAGTTTGGCACACGAAAGTTGAGTCTGACGTTAACGTCATGTTCCGGTAGATTTCAAACTACCGTCAAATTATGTTATTTGTGTATTGTTTTTCTTTTTCATCACTTTCATAGAGTGCCTTTTAGAGCTATCTTTTTTTATTGCATTTTTGTATTTTGTATTCTGTACAAATAAAGTGTAAATTGATTTTACAAGAGCACACATTTTTTAATTTAATACCTAGTTATGTTTTGTTGTTTAATTAAAAGTGAGTTGTTTATTATGTTGCATCGCTTTCTTTGTAGACGTCGTGTGGTCTAATAAATATAATATTCGCTTGCCTATAAGTTTTTGAACGTATTGTATCGATAACTCTTACCGTTATGTTCATGTTATCCCTATCGGAGTAAATGGTTAGGTACATGCTTTGCCATCCATTGTTTGGTACACCTTGTTGGTCTATCTATAGCTAGATTGCAAATCACGCAAGTCCTAAGTTCGATGCCCAGGCTGGGAAGTGTTGTTGAAAATTTGCAAAAGGCGAAAGTTAATTATTATGTTCTACGCTTTTCTCTAACACAAACACACACACCTAACTTTATCTTCTTGATTGCGTTATGGGCGTATACCAACCAGAACCATTGACAAGAAAGAGAAGGACAGTTTTCAGTGAAATCTCACTAGAGGTTAAAGGTGAACTTTCGTTTTAAATTCTTAACTACTAGGTAACGGCTCTGCCTTAATACGCACATGCAATGAAATCTGATGGCAAAAGGTGTACTGGTAGCAACAGAGGTGTGCTTTAACCATAATACGATGGTTAATATGGTGCATGCTTGCAACCACCACAATCATTGAAAAATAGGTTGATGGCTATAGATACAGTCGGTTGCCCAAAGTCAAACAAGCACACATACGTACAAGGCCAACCAAGCCGACATCCATGTTAATGTATAAAGAGAAGACACAAATAAATAGCTACAAAAATTAATTTTGACCATATACTTAGGTATGCAGGTAAAATTGATAGACGATTGGAATCTTTGCTTGCGAAACAATCACGAAAGAGCTCTGTCATCAGTTGTGTAACTGGCAGCTGGTTTTTTTTTCAAATTTAAAAACAATTAAATACAAGATTTGGTAACTTCTGGTCTGGCAGGAAAAGCACTGAAAACCCAGTTTACGATAATATATCCAAATACATTGAAAAAATTCCTAAAATTTGTTTGAACTATGTAAACCCCATATTTAAAGAATCAGTCAAAACACATCCAAATATTTGCTTTTATAGTGATATGGAGTTTTTGGATTCCCTTGGTAAGTGTCACATTTTTTTTCCTCTTGTGTGTCATTTTATATGAAATATTGAGCCTGCAGAGCCCTGATTAAATTATGTTTTCGTTTAGATCTAGATACAATCCATAAAAAGTCGCACCGTGTGCGGTCTTGGTATTTATACGAGCAATTTAAGTCCCTCGAAAAAAGCCAGTTAGATGCTGCTCAGAAGCTGAAAGATCGCTCCTATCAAGAAAGGATTTTGCGCCAAGAATTATCAGAAAGACGGGCTAGGCGTAAACTTTACGATCAATTCGGACTTTGCCAAAGCGAGCCTGGATTAAAACGAGGTAAATGCGATAGTTACAAAGCTTCAGTGAGTACGAGCGATGACGACTTCTTCGAGAACTTCTTCGTCCTGCACGAGGACGAACGAGTGACCCATATTACTGGTGAAAATGAGTTTACTGGCGAGAATGATTTTACCGACGAAACCTTTAGTCAAGACGGCTTATCGGCAAGTAAATGTTGCGTACAGAACTACAACGTTGACGATCATAAAGATGACTGCAGCTATACAGGAAGCATTGCCAGCGTAGTGGAGAATTTAAATCCACATAATGACGAGTTTTTACCACCTAAAGAAATGGAATTTCAGCAAAACTCTATAGATGAAGATATAAATATGCAAAATTCGTTAGCAGAAGAAATAAATAAGCAACTTGACTCCGTCAAAGAGAATATACAGTGTTTGGAAGAGATGGCAAATTTTGATGAGGTCGAAAAAATCTCTGTGGAGTCAATGAGTTTGAATAATGCCCGCGTACGAGAACTGAAGCATATTACGGAATGCAAAAAACCAGACCCGGAATGTAATATGATCGCAATATGGACACGACTGGTCTCGTTCGCATATCAAGTTGTGCAGTTGAACCACGGTGATTGTTTAAACGTATAACTAACATTTGGAGCAGGTGCAAATGTAAACTTCAATGCATGTATGTAATGATTGTTCCAGGCAACTGCTACTGTGATTACAGCTCCCAGTTCCTGACGGCGGTGCTAGCATGCGATGTATTGCGGAGAGGCGTCAACAGAATGTGTGAGTAATTATCGTTCTAACATTTGCTTGGTCAAGTGGAGACGGTCATTATTGTTGTTTTTTTTCAGTTTATGGAAGTTTTCTATGGGTACTTTGGGCAACAGCAGATATTGTTTTGTCTTTATAATAGGTTGGTTTGTTACTAAGTCATTTTATACCTGATTTGATACTGAGAGTCACCTTATATGTGTATTAATTTGTTGGAGTTTTAATTTTAGGTCATATTTTGCAGCCTTACGTCTCTCCAATAGAGTTTGCTAGAGACGACACCGACGCGTCTAACGCGAGCCGTAATTTAAATGCAAAACGGAAAAAATTGGTACAATTAAGAAAACGCAGGAAAATATGTGAAATTAAGGTATTTTTCGTGCTAAATGAATATAAGATAATAATTATAAATATGTTAGGAAGTAAAAAATTAATATTTTACAGCCATTGTCATGCCAGAAACCGAAAAAGTTGACCAAAACAAGACGTTCGGAAAGAAAACATTCATGTAGAAACTGTTCAGAACATTATTCACAATCTTTGTATAAGCAATGGCTCACCGATGGATCCGTGACCGCTGTGAGACGCCGCCGCGCCGCTCACCCATGGCGCACTTCTACCAAGGTATACCATCACAGAGAAGAGATCAGCTCGAAGTCTACCACAAGCAGCAGTGCATGGTCAGAGCTATGGAGGGAGAAGCCTAAGGTTTCTAGACGCTGCTATAGCAATCATAATAGGGCTTTACATCCGATGTTGAAAATAGCTCAATGTATAGACAGCATACTGAAGGATATTGACGACTCTAAGCGTGATAATATGTGAAATTGTTGTTCATAATAAATAATACAAACTTCTTTCTGTTATTGGTTTGGTAGCATTAGATATAGTTTACTAGCACTCTCCCCCAGGGCTGTAGCTAGAGTCGAATTTGAGGTAGGGCAGCATTGGTTACAGGTAGGTCGGAAGTAAAAAAAATGTCATAATTGATCTGCCCTCGAAACACGCGGGGCTCCTAATCAATCACCATGTAGGGTAAATACGCCATACGTCGGCCCCCCCCCAAACTTCGGCCGTCTGCACATTTTCAGCTTGCATTCATCTAAAACGTAATGAAGGGACAAATTTGCCACTCGAATTACAACCTTAGTTCATACTCTATATGTAAAAACCGTTACTTTCCGATTACGTCACTCACTCTTCGCACACTGAGCGTCATTAGCGATTGCGCCGTCGAAGCGTCAATTTCATATTGAAAGTACCTTACTTGCTGTGAATACCCACACTTCGGGGATTGATATTAGAACGGTAAGACATTCCTTTTTTCTTGTTTTAGCTTTATTATCAGTAATTAGTGATTTTTACTATATTTTGAGATAGTTTTTTCAATGTTTTATGTATTGTTTTAAAGGAAAAATAGGAGGCCGCCAATAGAATACCAATTTTGAGTTAAAACCGGATTCTCGGCCGTGGCCGACTTAAAGTAAATGCAGTCTGTTTTATAAATTCCAATTGTACTAATTCCATTGGCTTAATAGGAGAATTTGCAACGTATATAGGCAAATAAATCTATTTTACGTTTAATCGCCAAATACCGGCCGGGGTAATATTAGTTGAATCTCGAGAAATAATGTACACAAAATAGGGGCCGGCTTTAGAAACATTAAAGATCGTAATGTCGACCAGCCTTGAATTCGAGCCCAACTATACAGGCTGATTACTTTTTCTTATTTTCTCAAAATTAAATATTTATTATACATTTAATTTATTTATATAATATAAAGAGTTAAGTTTAAATGTAGGAGTTGATAATATTGAAAAAGCTTAAGTTATCATAAAGCTTATTACGGTTTAGAAATATAAGATATAAATTGCTCTTTGGAACTTGCTACCTCATAAACCCATATTAATTAGCTTAAAAAATATAAATGTTGGTCGTGAATCTTTCATTCATTATTTAACCTGCATGTCACAAAAAGCTGCCTTTAGAATTAATGCTTTTAATTTAATTAAGGTACTACAATGACAAAAAACTAAGAAAAATTATGCAGTTACGATCGCACAAAAATAAAGGAAGCGCTTGAGGCAATAAATTAATAATGTATACTTAATTACTTAGTGAGACTCCTGCCAAAATAAATCATATTCATAATATTTGTCTTTCTTAATTTAAAACACCCTATACCCGGCCGACATTTGGGAAAAACGCGACCGACCATGGGCTTTGAATGGCCGACTTTAGGGTTTTTTCGTTCTCGACGCATCTGAACCTTATAACTTTTTCCTAGTAGTAGAAATGTCAACCTTAAGCCCATAAACATGAAATAGATTTATCAAACTATCCAAAACCGCATCGGAAGCTATCCTTCGTTGGAAAATGATGGTGCCAGACCGATTCCAAAACAGAAAAACCGTAAGGGGGCCGACATTTAGCGTATTTACCCTATATCTGACATCTTATGATGACTCCGAAACTAGGAACAAATAATTTAATTATAATAATTTATCTTATTTTTGGTATTTTTAAGATAGGGCATTGCCCCACAATGCCCCCCCCTGGCTACGGCCCTGCTCTCCCCGCGACCTCGATCGCGTGATTTTCCTTACGGATCCTTAGCTTTTTTGAAAATATAATATAACCCATGTCACCCGGGGATAGTGCAGCTTCCCAACAAACAAATCTTTCCTCTTTATAATATTAGTATACATACTAAGGTACTGCCAGACTGATGCTGTAGCGACATCTAAAAAAAGTTAAAAAAAAAAGAAAAAAAAAAGAAAAAATGAATGAGACTTTTACAGACACTTTTGAATGAGAAATTCATAAGTGCCTGTAAATGGCCTAATTGAAATAAATGTTTTGTCTTTGACTTTGTACCACATGCTAGCTGCATCTGACGTTTCCTATCACGATAACAAAGTTCTCCGTGCAGCGCCATGACGTTGCGCACAGCACCAAAACGCTTTTATGTATGTCAGGGGGGGGGCCTACCGCCATCTCAACGGTAAACTATCACATAAATACATTTAAAACAGTATTTATTACTTGCCTTGTATACTCTTGGATATTCAACGCTCGGCTCAGCGCCGAGAGTTGAAAATCAAACAACAGAAATTGCAAAATAATATTAAAATGGTACTGTTTTGAGAGATGGCGGTAGGATGCCCCCAGCTACTTATATTATAAACTAGCTGCTGCCCGCGACTTCGTCTGCGTGAACCCAGGTGACTGTCCAGGTGTTCCAGATCTTCAAATTTATTCTCTCAGCAGAAAATGCTCATCACGTGGAACAATTTTTGCTACGGTGCCATTTTTGTATCTCTTATAGTTTAGCTGGTCTGTTGCGGTTCTGCATCAGGTGTTCAAGTTTCCAAGATAAATTATAGCGTATATGTTGCCCAGACTTAATACCTATATAACAAAAAAAAAACATTCAAATCCGTCCAGTACTTTTTGAGTTTATCCCGGACATACATTCAGACAAACAGACAAAAATTCTAAAAACTTATTTTTGGATCCGGTATCGATTCTAGATCACACCCCAAGTATTCTTTAAAAAAAAATATTCAATGTAAGTACAGTTTTGACTTTCCTACCATTTTATTATATGTAAAGATAGATGTGAAAAAAAACTGTCTGTTGCGTTTACACGACTAAACCACTGAACTGGTTTTGATGAAATTTGGTACGGTGTAAGTGTGAAGCCCAAGATATAGGCTACTTTTTTTGTACCGCGACTTAGTCTGGGTCCGCGATAACCAACATTTATGCGGATGAAATCTCGAGGGGGGGGGGGGGGAGTATGCCTACAATTTAGAACGTGGAAGTGAAATAACAGATTTAACAAATATGTAACACTTTAATACATTCGTCGCCTGTACAACAGCGAATTTAAGGTAGTTACAATATTTTATTTTATAGATTTCTACGTAGAAGTTACATCGAAAATGTTTCATAAGAACGCATTCCCCTTCACCTTTTAATTCGTATCAAAAACAAGCCAATTTCACAGAAAATGTATATTACAAGAACAAAAGACGGTATTTTATTATAATTATTAGGTTTAAATAGATGTTTTTTTATTAATATATTAATTTTATACATTCAATATAAAGACTGCTGAAATCGTTTGTCTGTCTGTCATCTATAAATATAATAAAACAAAGGAGATTTTCGTGTCTGTATGCCCTTAGTTCTTAAACTGCACAACAGATTTTGATGCGGTTCCCACCATTACATAGATAATATATTCCGGAAAGTTTGTGTATAATACATTAATAATACTTAACTTATAGCACAGATATCTTGATGTTTTGACAATATGTCGCAACATCAGTAGATTGCACCTGTGCGAAGCATCGGGTCGTTTAAACCCGACTAGGCCAGTACATATTTAAAAACAGTATTCAAAATAAGTATAAAAATATTGGTGTCGATTCTATTATGCACAAACTAAACTTAATTTAGACTATTTCTATCCTTTTCTCTTCAATTAAACAAGAAAGAGACAGATATAAATAAGACCTGTCAATTTTAGTTGATCTAAAACTTACATACAATATACAGTATGATTAAAAACTCGGAAAAGTTTATTTGACCTAGCTAACTTAGTTCTAAGGTGTCTCCGTCCTTTTCTTTCCCTGTACGTTAGTAAGAGATGCCAATGCTCTAATTTAAGTTTAGATTGTGAACAAGGGAATCGGCACCATGGTCAAACTAAAGTAGTATAAAAATAAATTGAAACAAGTGGTAACACTGGCCGAGTTAAATAAACGTTACATAACAAGGTATAAAAACCATTATTCCTGTCACTGAAGCACTACTGTCAAACTACAAGTACTATAGAGAAGGGCGGAAACAGACTTATAATCCACCACGCCACGCCACGTCAGTAAAGCTTGCTGTTTGGCCAATTATAATCTCGTGAAGCCACTCTTAATTATCTGTCCAATAAGTACGCGTGGCGTATACTCGGATGTTAATATGGATATAAACGAGCTCTCCAATCCATCATAAACGACGGCAATAAAAAAAAACAGATGTTCCCTGCAAAAATGCACTACGATATGATCAAAATGTATGAAACAGCTGTTTTTTTTTTCATTTTTAGAGTAGATCCCGTAATAAAAGTTGTTGAGTTCATGAGTACTCTCACCCCGTAAAGATGTCAGACGAATTAAAAGTCAGCCTGTATACATCCATTCAGGTGCAATCCAAGCCGCGCAGAGTGATGGAAATGGAGAGCTCCCTTATATCCACCTTTACAACTGTGCATTGCAAAGCCAAAGTATGTGCTAAGTAACATTTATTTGTCTGTCTATTTTTTGAGCCTTCCTTACAAAAAGTATAAAATCAACTTTTCTTTTTGTAATATGCATACATGTTGTGTGGAGCTATTAGACAGTAAAAGCGGAAACAGTCTATAACAGGCTACGCTATCCCACGCGTGCTTATTAGCCAATCTTCACAAGATGAAATGTGGCCAATCAGCGCTTCACTGACGTGGCATGGCGTAGCGTGTTATAAGTCTGTTTCCGCCTTTACGCGGCTTGATTATAAATATTTTCATACGGAAGGTAGGACAGAATGTACATTGAAAAGATGGCATTAACAATTTAATACCAAAAGGTTTAATAAATGTGTATATTATATTTTAAGCTTTCTATAACATTTACGATAATCTTTAACATGTAAATTGGTGTTTTATGTTTAATTTTATATTGTCACATTATCCAAAATATTCTGAATATTGTGACATAGTGCGCCAATGCTGCTTCCAGTATCTCAAATTTAAACCTATATTTTGACATCTGTAAATATACACTGGGTGCCACATATATAAAATAAAACGCATTTATTTCAACTTATACCCGACTACAGATCAACCATATCATCCAAACATGCATTATACTATGTTTCGGAAATGTCCGACTGGTTTCGGACACAAACAGGAGCTCTCAGTACAAAACTTGACATCTACTTGCGTTTGATGCTTGTACAATTTCGTGCAATTTACACAAGTTAGCGTTGTCCAAGTATCAAGCACAAAATTTAAGCGTAACTATCCAAATATTTATTTTCAGGTAACGGTATTTTTATAATTGGGTAGTTGACACCAATACCTAACCAATAATTCCTAGACAAATGTACCCAAATGTAACTGATTCTCTAAAGAAACGGTTTATTTTAGTCCTGAAAACTTGATAAATTTTCAAATAACTGCAGAATTTGATTTATAATTAATTTCCAATTAATAAATACTTAGTCAACTGAGTGGTCACAAAAGTGACATCACAGTAGTCTATTGCTTTAAAAAATCTATGGAAGAATCGCGTTTTGATAGGTCATAAAAAGTACGTCAATTGATCGGTGGTACCAACTACCCTATTATCAAATGAATATAAAAAATAAAAGCTTCACTGTAGTCGGGTAAAAGACAGTACTGTAATACAACAAATCTACAACGTGTAATGGAAAGGGTATATATTATGCAAGGCTTCTTTGGATGATAACTAACGATATGGCAAGGGCTTTTTAATCCTATCTCTACATGTTCGGAAATTATGATCAACAAAGAACACCGCCTGCAGTAGGCTACTATGCGGTACTAGGCGCGCAGAATTACGGAAGAGATTTATCGTGATATTAGGCAAGTAACGTGGAAAGTTTTTGACCCACGTAGTGACACGTTTGTTATGATTTGAATTTAAGAAACATATGAAACCGAAAATTTGGTAAGTATCAATTCTTAGAGTATTTTATATTGAGCTGAAACCCTTGCCATATCGTTAGTTATCATCCAAAGAAGCCTTACTCTTTGTATGTATATACCCTTTCCGTTACACGTTGTATACGGCTATAACTTTCTAAACATTTATATAAATAAATATATGATATTGTGACATGCATTTGTGTGACGGTAAAATGTAAGGCGTGCTATTCTATTGTACGCTGTTCGCGTGTTAATTTCACTAAAATGTTTCACAAAATATCTAGTAAATAAAGTTCGGTAAATAAGGATGGGTAAAGGGGGTCTAGCTATAATATTAGGTGCTTCACATATTTTGTGCAAATTTTTTTAAAGCTCCTATACACAGTGGTACATCAAAAAAAATTTAATTGCGTTATTTATGTTGTAGATCAGATGAACTTTTGAAACATATGAAGCAATGGGTTATGGGTTTAGATAGCAATACGCAATAACCCCACTGGTCATAAGTTAAGAACGCGTTTACAAAACTAACAAAAATAATGTTTTTAGGTGCATTTTGCGGCAAAATAAATTGAGAAATTTTTAAGTAAAAAACGTATTAAAAAAAGTATAAAGAAAAAAATTATATTGCGTCGGTTTCTTTTACGTTTTGTTTTTGCTTGTCAATTTTAACGCACTCGCATTAAGGGTTGTTTTAGTTGGTCACTATTTTAATTTATTGTAAGACTGTTTGTACATTTTGCAAACGCGTCCTATTTTTTATTGAGACTTGAAACGATCATGATCTTACTAGTGTAATAATTTTGCCAGGATCCGCTATTATGTATAGGAGCTATTACAATTTGGAGATTATTCATATATTTTTTAATTTAATTATGCAAAAAGCAGACTTTCCTCCGCCGTGCGATAAATTCAACAATACGCCGAATAATGTTGCCCCATTAGAAAATTCTATACATTAACTATTTGATATTTTGATTTAGTGTACAATACGTTACAATAAGAATAGTAAACAATTATAAAATTGACTCTATTGTCTGCTGATGTACACTCAGTGCATTACAAAAAGGAAAAGAAAAAGAAGAATAAACAAATGAAAGTCTTCCTGTAAATGTTGAAATAAATAAATTACTGTGAGTTCAACAAACAAGGAACTTTCTATAGGTATTAAGTAGTTTTGTTTCCAAATTACTTGTTTATAAGATATTTTTACTGGCAAAAATCAATTGATTAAAGAAATTGATTTTATCTATTGTAATAAATATATCTTTAAACTCATAAAACCTCACTGGGTATACCAACCTCCAGCCTTATCTCACCTTACCATTAATTTCATTACTTATAAAACCCACATATTATCACTATCAAGATAAAAAAAACTGTTATCTCTTCCTAGTATACTCATACGGAGTTCTTTTCCAAGTTTCCGAAACAAACGAGCATTAAACAGTTTTTATTTATCTTTTTTCCTACATGGGCAGCATATTGCATCCCACGACAACTAATCATAAGTCCCATATATCCCCATTCACAAAACTTAAGAACCAATGCGTTTACGCATGTTGCTACACACATATCCTAATCAAAAATGGCGCCAGGCCAGTATAATTTTCTAAGTATAAATAAATGGTAAAAATATGCACTGAGTGTACGCACCTACGCTACAATTTGAGCTAGTCGCCTAGTTGTCGGGCGGGTTGTCGAAATAGTCGATTTTTTCTGCAGGCGGTTGCTGCGGCTTCGGTTGGCTGCGTGCGGCCCATGCGTTGGTCGAAGTTAGCGTTGCCCAGCCCGATCTGTCGTGGAATTAATGTTACAATAGTTGGCAAATGTTTGGGATAGGTACTCGTTTTCGCCTAAGCCTATGGGGCTTTCCAATATTTAAGTATTTTTAAGCAATTTAATGCATTCTGTGATTATACATTGGACCGAATTTAATTTTAGTAAAATGTTTCTTTTAAATACTTTGGTGTCATGTGTGATAGTGTGTAGTGTGTACATACTTAGGAGTAGCGCCGGCCCCGGCTCCGGCGCCGGCGGCGGTGGCGTGCGCATGCGCAGGTGCGCGCAGCACGGGCCCGGGCACGCGCCGCTTGCCCGCCTCGCGCGCCAGCACCTCCAGCACGCTCATAGCAGGCAGCCACGACTGTAGAGATAATTATGTCCATTTTTACAACACATGCAAATGTAAAATCAAATTGAAAAAATATATATTTTAGGCTTCATTACTGTCTTCTCTGTCACCCACAAAGTACCTTGATGGTCCATAATTCGAATTTAGAATGTGACTGTATTTTTCTAAATACTGAGCAAAAATTTAAATTTCAACAGAAATGATTTTTTCATTAGTTTCAATTTTTTTTTCTGACCAACTCGAAGTCATCAATTTTGATTACTTTTATTTTGATGAACATTGGGTGCTCAATCGTGTAAGATCAACGCCTTGATCTGTCGACGTTTCGTTACCTTCTCTTTGTCAGCAGTGGCTACAACGTTCCTATTCGGTTCGGCGTCGTAGGCGACGCTCTCACAGCCGAAGTGTTCGCAAAGCTCGTGTATGAACTGACGCTTCTGCCAGTTCATCGATGGGAAGGAGTGCGCTCGGGTCTTCTGTTTGGACTGCAGACGAAAATATTATTGTAAGTTATGTGTATTTGATTAAAGGCGTAATTTCTATGAGATAAATATGGCGGTTTAACAGTATTTGTATAGGAAAGTATGTTTACAGAATGAAAGGGATATCAACAAAGCTTTTACCATGGATCCAGTACATGATAACTAGATCCCAGTGTTAACATATTTCGTCGGTTACTAAAAACTAACTACTGATATCATGGTAAAAGTTATGGTTATTATGTCTTTTCCACCTGTTAGTGTTACATTTGTTCTTTAGATAAAAGTTACCAGACTATTGAAAAATCAGGTTATACATAATAATTTCAAAACCCCTCACTTACAGAAGCTCTAAAAGGAATATTTTAGAGCTTTTGTAAGTTCGAGATAATTGGTTAATAGACAGTATTAACCAATAATTCCAAGACATTACTTCTCTAAAGAAACACTTTATTTTAGTCCTGAAAACCCGATTTATGTACAATTAACTGTAAAATTTGATTTTTAATTGCTTTCAAATTAGTAAACAGTCAGTCAATTGAGTCGACACAGAAGTGACGTCACAGTTCACTTTTGCCATATTTTATTTATTTATTTAAGGAACGCTAAACAGAATACAGACCTTATAAAACCTATGGGAGAATCGCGTTTTGACAGGTCATAAAAAGTATGTCATCTTATCTATTGGCAGGATAGATATAAATATACCTTCTTGGCGAGCTGCACGAGCTCGGTGAGCTTGTCGTGCACCTGGTGCGCGAAGGCGGGCTCGCGCGCGGCCGTGGCGCGCACGTGCTCGGAGTAGCGCGGCGCCAGCTTGGCGGACACGTCGGGGTTGCGGATCTGCAGCGCCAGCGCCAGCTGCCGCGTGCGCGCCTCCACGCGGCACTCGTCGTCGCACTCCAGCCTGCCGGACCAAGCTAATGTCAGTATGCCGCAGGTAATATGATTTGGTTGCCTGCGTGTCACGGATTCGATTTATACCTACTGGGTTTAGTTGTGTGTTTATATGTTTGCAAACGCACCCACGATACAAGAGAAACTCCTAGCGTGGGGTGAGGTGTAAGAAAAAATGTTGCAGCATTCAAAGAAAAGTGAAAATTAAAATTTTGGTCCTATCTTACCCAGCTACCTTATAACGGCTTTAATGTGAGTCATGTTTGTAATTAATTAGTGTACTACTTAAGTGTGAACTGTAACTTGCTACAGGTACGAAATTTGAGCCTCGAATGCTCGAATGAAAGTGAGTTTGTTAATTTTATTTTTCAAATCGGCATTGAGTGTAGTAAAGCACCGTACGTTTTGAGCATACTGCCGGGGCGCTGTACTTCTGACAGGTCGACTGAACCGCCTTCTGACATCTTCGTGGCGGCTAGAGCGCTCATCATCCTGTTGACAAACATTTTGATTATGAATAAAATACTATTTAAGATAGATAGATAAATACAATTCATAAATATTGTATTGGTTATTTATGAGGGTTGAAGTATCTGGATTTACTAGCTGAGTTTGAATTGAGAAAAAATACTGAGGTCGATAATAATAGAGATAAAAACTATCCGAAACGCGAAATTTTCATATGTAGGTAAAGATTACATTTTTTTCTAATCATACAAAGCAACATGATTTATTTATCAGTTTTTTTACATCTGAGTGGTGTTTTAGTAGTAATATAAATATTGAACATATACTTACTATTTTCATTTTATTTTATTCTCAAAAATGTTAACGTGACTTACTTAGCATAGTCCCTGGCGTTATCGCAGCACGGGCGGTCGGCGTGGCGGCGTCCGCACGGACACGTGGCGCGCACGGCGCGGCGGCAGGGCGCGGCGCTGGGGCACGGCGAGCCCGCGCCCACGTGGCACGCCGCCGCGCACGGGTGCCCACAGCTCGGACGCTTCTCCGTGCACGGCTGTGTGCATCTGGGTAGCAACAAACGAAGGTTATACCGGGCTGTAGCTACAACTATGAAGTACTATGTAGTCAACTGATGCGTAGAATTTTCACTGATGTTATACTATGACGACTTCTAATTTACAGTGCAGTTTAATTCACAATCTTTAAGGGGTGAAAATGCCAAGACCAAGAGAAAAATGGATATTCAAATCTGCTGACCCTACAAAAAAAAGTATAGAATTTTATGTTATAAATTACTCTGTAATAACCATGTGTCTTCTTTATTCTAGGAGGAACTGTCTGTACAATTTCATATGTTATATTTATAGGGCAATGATAATCGAAAATACAAACAACGGATTCTAAAACAAACAAATTTTTCAACCACATATCCATTCCAATACTCACTTGCCAGTGTCACAGGGTCCCTTGTGACAGGTCTTGATACAGGTATGCTTTCCGCAAGGCAGTGGCTTCCCGCACGGTAGACCGCACGAGAACTCTTCTTGAGAACACGGTATAGTCTTTCGCTCCTGTTATAGGAAATATATTTCGTTTAAAGTTATCGGTAATTATTATTTGAGGTGTTTCAAGTACGAAATAAATTGTAATCTATTGCTGTACTCTACACAGGTCCGTGGATTTTGAGCCCTGTGTATACGTTTGTCAGAATATGTTCAGTAACATTAAGGGCTTGAATGGCTGGGGCGCGAAACACCGTGACCATGTAATTATTATGTCCACACATAATAATTTAAAAACCCAAAATGTAGATTCGAATTTTCTGTTAAATATTTTTTTTTGTTCATGATAGCCCACCTCATGGTTGCCATGGCAGCGCTTGGTGGTGAGCACGACGCAGGGCGGGCAGTCCCCCGCGTGGCACGAGTGGTGCGGCGGGTGGCGGCACGCGCGCTCGCGCCCGCACGGCGCCGAGCACGCGGGCGCGCGCGCGCCGCACCGCACGGGCGGCAGCAGCACCTCCGCGCCGCACGAGCACGACAGCTCGTCGAAACCTGCGGGGGAGACATACTTCATGAAAGTACACATCTAGAATTCCAAGAGGTACTAAATTGTTGATGACAAATTTAGAATAATTCTTATCAAAATTCAAAATGGCGACCATAAGAATTTTTTCAACATGAGAATGAATGATGATAATAGAGATTAAAATAATTTTGCAAGTTTAGTAGGTACTCACTGACGCGCGGGCAGGGCGCGCAGTGTCCGGTGTGGCAGAACTCCTCGCAGCGGTGCGTCTGGCACGACAGCGTGCGGCCGCACACCACAGCGCAGCGGTGCGACGTGGCCGCGCAGCACACCGTGCGGCAACGGTGCCGCCCGCACGACAGCTTCTGCTCAACGGAAAGATTCTAATGTAACGCTATAGGGATACATGCGAACCCCATGTAGTTGGATATTATTAACGCCATACAACTCGTTTGATAATATTTGAAGAAAAAAAGGGTCGCTAAGAATGAGATGAAAATAAAAAGCGATCAATAAGACCTCCATTAAAATACATTTGATCGTACAAGCCTTGCTACAGCAGCTTTTATGGCATAAAAGCTGCTGTAGCAAGGCTTGTACGAAAAAAAACTATAATTAACAACATAGACATAAAATTTATGTCTATGTTGTTAATTATATTTTTTTTTACACTCATGATTAGCTGTCGATTACTGCCTGGATTTACCCTATTAACTAGCAAGATAATTAAAGTTCTAGACAACACTACATAATCTAATTATTATTATTATTCATCACGCATTACCTTGTTGCACTTCTTTTGGCACAGCACATTGTTGTACATCTGGGGCAGGTCGGCGCAGGGCACCTCGCGGCTCGAGTGGCCGCAGCGGCACTGCAGCACCGTCTTGTCGGGACATTCTGGACACGGTCCTGCAAAAATATATAAATAATATGACGTTTCAATAGTAAACTTTTCATCATCATCATATCAGCCATAAGAAGTCCACCGCTGGACATAGGCCGCCCCTAAAGATACCTACAATGACTGGTCCTGCGCTGCCCGCATCCAGCAGTTTCTCGCGACTTTTACTAGATCGTCAGTTCACCTCGTGGGGGACCTTCCCACACTGCGCCTTCCGGTACGTGGTCACCATGAAGGTATAGATAAAACTGGAGTCAAGACTTCGAACAAAAGTTTGAGTCAAATACCTACAAAACTTCTCGCTCTCTTGTGGTCTGACTCTCTCTTTCTAACTTAGGAGGTTATCCTAAGTTAAAAAGAGAGAGTGAGACCACAGAGAGCGAGATAGCGATACATTTTTTGAGCTTCAAGTAGGTATTCAAAGTCTGGGCTCCAGTTTTATCTATACCTTCATGGTGGTCACCACTGAGCCTTATGACCCCAACGGCTGTCTGCTCTACGGGCTATGTGCTCTGCCTATTGCCACTTGAGTAAACTTTGATGCTACTTTTAAAGGTAAATTTTAATTTCAAAGCCAGGGGGCTTTAGTTTTGTGGTAAATGGTTCTTACCTTCATGACAATTAAGTTTGCAGAAATGTTTGTCTCCGGCCGGGCCACACTGCAGCGGTTTGGCACAGATGTTGCCGCACAACGGGATCGGGTCCGTGCAGGCTTTGCGAGAATCTTTGGCCAACCTACACAAAATAATTATGAGAATTTTTAGAAAAGAGTTTGTATTTTTTGCCTTTATTTTTATAACTTATTCAATGCAAATATACGCGCCGATTGGAGCACGGAAAAAAGAATTGTAAGGAGTCAAAATAGTTATTCCGGGTCTTGTTGTTTGTGTGAGTGTATATGATTGTAAGAGCACCGGGAGGGAGAGGAGAAATACCTAGCAGTGGGGTTAAAGTATGTGTGGGCGTTTTGCAGCCCTTTTTAACGTTTTACCTTGCTTGATCTCAGCCTAATCTTTGTTCAATTTAGTATAGGTAGTACTCACTGCGTGTTCCCACAAGGACAGCTTTGCACGTACTGCGGCAGCAGCTGGCAGGGCTGGCAGGGCGGCGCGTGGCAGTGCGCGCGGCACACGTGCGCGCCGCACGCCAGCACGCGGCCGCACGTGTCGCCGCACGACCAGTGCGCGCACGACCCCGTGTCGGCCGTGCACGCCACGGAGCGCGACTTGGCGGCCGGGCAGTAGCATACTGGATATTCAAATATTATAGTGTGAGGAATATATACCTTTTACGTTCATATTACAGTAGGGGAGCCCAAGAGAGAATTTACTGAAGCGCGGCAGATTAATATAAGGGCGATACCTTGCATCCTGTTAAGTACAGGAAACGGAAAAAGTAGTTTTTTAAATTGTGTTACAGCTAAATTCGAGCGAGTTTAAGTTTTCCATAGAAACAGACTTTTCCAATTATCTTTATTTGAATAAGAAATTTTGAAAATGTTCTCACTAAACGAATTTTTTAGATCTATATACCCTACTTATGTGTAAAAACTTTTTGTAATATTAAAATCGGTTCATTTATTTCGAAATATAAAGACTTGAAATCTTTATGAATAATGTCGTAAGGCCTAAACGCTCTTAAGTGTTTTTTTACACCCTTAATAGTCGGCGACGGTACTTTTCACCGGTTTGAAATCAGCTTCACATACAGAAACCGGTAAAACAGAGTATCATCGTACCTTGTTCCACAGTCTCAGCACATATGTCACAGGGTCCTTCGTGACACTCCTTGGTACAGCTGTGCACACCACACAGTAGGGTCCGTCCGCAGATGCGACCGCACACCTGCGGCAACTTGCTGCTGCAGAGTACGGAGCGTGTTTCTACGCCGCAACCACAATGTCTGCAAACAAACATTTACTGATGCACTTGAAAGGCAGTAGAACTAACTGCTAGGTTGATGGTATGAATGGTATTTATTTATTTAACTCAATAAAGCACACCAACAACATATTTATCAAACATCGGACCATAATTCATACTGATTATAATATGAGGGCCTGAACTGCCTAGGTATCAAAGACTGCATACACCCTAATTTTACAACAACTTTTTAATGATATCATTGTTATTTTTTACCTTTATGATACAAGACAGCAATTGTGTACCGGCAGACTCCACGACATTAAGGACTAGCTTTTGCCCGCGTGAATGTCTGTTATCGCGAACGCAGACAAAGTCGTCACTATTTTTATGTTCATTACACATATTTCACTTATATGTCAATTGTATTTATTATAATAATTAAATATAGCACTCAGGGATAATGTAGCTTCCTATTAACGAAATTCTATCGGAATCGGACCAGCAGTTCCTGAGATTAGCTTGTTCAAACAAACTCTTCCGCATTATAATATGAGTTAGTATATAATTATTACTTCCGGCATACGTACTTGACAACAGTAGCCTGGCAGGGTGGGCACGGGCCGGGATGGCACAGCAGCGTGCAGGGGTGCGGGCAGGCTCTTGGGCGGCGGCAGGCGCGGCCGCACGTGTGCGCGCCCGTGGAGCCGCGCTGGTACTCCGGCGCGCGCACCGCTCCGCACATGCAGCGGTATTCAGTAGCGATAGTTTCGTTCGTGTTCTGGCAGGCTGGGCAACGCCACTTGCCCTCTGATAATAATAAAATAATATATAAGATAAAATAAAATATAAGTTTTTATTGGTTCTGAATATCTGATTATTTATTAGAAGATGGTTTTCCGAATTCTCACTTAATATCAATTTTAAATCGCCATTAGGTTTTAGTTTTCAACTGTGCCTTCGCAAAATAGTCATAATGATTAAATATTTCTACTCTCAAGTAAATTCTAATAGAATATAATGCTATTTACTGTACATCATATACATTCAATAAGGCATGTAATAGTAAACATATTCTTACTTATAAAACAAAAGAAAAATCGTTAAAATAGTAAACAGTTTACAGCAGATATTGAGTTTAGATTGCTGACTCATACCTATGAGTCGGCAAGCTAAATTATTTACTCAATATTTGTTAAGATATATTCAACAGAAACAGATACTATATACTTATCTCATTTTTTATAGTATCTATGATAAAATTAGAATACAATGACAGATTAAAATCATATGAACTTTTAACGGGAAGTTACATAAATGTCTTGATTTTAAAAAATTGCGGGTACTACATTGTATGTTGATCAGAATTCATAATTATGAAGCAGTTATGGTGACATATTCATTAAATTGTTATTATTATAAAATGTCAATAGAGCTCATAAAACTAAATTTGATGAAAATAAGACTACTTTGGGTAAATATGACAACATCCAACATAAGAAATCTGAAATTTTTGAGGGTGCTTAAATAGATTAGTTACTAAAGAACCATGTACTCACCAACCATACTGCTCATTGCCCATTTCCGGATGCACCTCAGATGCAGCACATGGTAACAGTTGCAGCATGACCACACCTGGTCAAATTGCTTGACTCTGTCGCAACAGACCAGGCACTCCAGTGTGCCTTTGTCTAGCTGTTCAGTTAAACGCTCACGTTGGGTCATCTCTTTGTTTACTAAAATAAAATATTGTGTTAGATCGAGACTGTTTCAAGACTTATACCAGACCACGGACACTCCATACAAACGCACTTCATCACATGAGCTGGCCTGGCCGCACACTCTGTGTGTGTAAGTAACCATTGTCTGGGCTAAGCCAAGCCAATCACAGCACTGCACTACTGCCAGACCTACTGTTGGCCTACTGTTTAAAAGAGAAACAGAATTTCCAAGTAATTTATTAGGAACATATGCAAAGGTGCAACAGGCCATGAGCCAAATCAAACATTCAATTCCCAATATTAAGTGACTTTTAGTTTGTGTATTAGTTTATGAATAATTATAAAGCATATTCACAATAATTAATAAGTGCAATAAAGGAAATAATATTATTTCATGAAATAGACAGTATTTAAACTGCAGCTTAGTTAGCAATTTTCCTACAGTGCAAAGTTGCAGTTCAAAGGCAGCAACTTCTGCAAATCTTAGGATAATAATTGTGCAAATGTATTAAGGATCTGACATTTTTATATAATAATAGCTTGTACAAACCTTGATCATTGCCATATTTAGTTTTAGTTCGCGCAGGACTGGGAACATTTTCAGACTTGATTGCTCTCTCCCTCTCTTTAATATCTCTATCCCTCTCGCGAATATCTCGATTGCTTCTATCCATTTCACGAACATCTCGGTAATCCCTATCCATGTCACGCGAATCTCTGTTGTCTCTATCCCTGTCACGGATGTCTCTATAATCTCTATCACGGATATCTCGGTTACCTCTGTCTCTTTCGCGAATATCTCGGTTATCTCTTTCTGTCTCACGGACATCTTGGTAATCTCTATCCTTTTCGCGGAAATCTCGGCTATCTCTATCTTTTTCACGGATATCTCTGCTATCTCTGTCTCTCTCACGGATTTCTCTTTCCCTATCTCTATCTCTGTTTTCTCTCTCCCTGTCTCTGTTATCTCTCTCCATTCTATCTTCTCTACCTTGTAAGTAAGTATTGGCGTATTGTTCATCTTCTGTGTTATTACGATCGATTGCACGAAGTCGCGGAGTACCAACCCAATTCTTACCGCGCCCTGAAGTTTCTCCTCTGCCATTCCTCACATCCTGACTGTCCTTACTTATAGCACTGTTGTAGAAGGTACGAGCATCATCTTTATTCTTTGACTTGTAATTTCCCTTTCCTTGGCCTCTTTTATTACTTGAATCATAGTTACGGTTATTAGGTTCATAGTTGCGACTGCTGGAATCCTGTTGGCGACTATTTGATTCATATTGTCTATTATCTGGTTCCTGATTACGGTTGATTGATTCTTGATTGCGGTTGTTAGAATCGTGATGGCGCCCGTTTGATTCGTTATTGCGATAATTATCACGGTGACGACCATTTGATTCTTGGTTTTTAGGGTGTTCTTGGGGACGTTGGTATGATTCAGTTTTCTGGCTTGTTTCTGTGTTTTGTTGTGAGCTCTGCGATCTTTCTCTCCAGTTAGTGTCTGATGAACTACCACTCGTGTTTCGCGGTTCACTTACACTAGGGTAGTTATTTCGTGAATCATTCATACTATTGTAATGGTTCCTAGGTTCATTTACATTGCTATAATTATTTCTAGATTCACTATCATCATGTACAGGTTCAGTGATGTTCTGAATGCTACTTGAAGGTGTCATCATAGAACCTTTTGGCACAAATTCGGTAGCTGTAGGAGTGAGATTAGATTTGAGTATCAAAGCATTTGTATAAGCATTAGAATTGGCTGCCACTGGGTTGTATTGACTCTGAACATTCAAAGGGTATGCTTCAGTGCCACTGGACACAGTCGCTGTGGTTGCTGCATATCCGTAACTGTCTAACTGGGGGTTTTGAGCAGTGGAAGGTACATTCTGGTAATTATATTGCCTTGTAGGATAGTTTTCATATTGCACATTGCTATAGTTGCTAGCGCTGGGCGCACCACTGGTTTGCATTTGAGAAAGAAACTCATTAAAGCTCACATACTGATTAGCTTGCTCTGGTCTATTAGGGTAGTAGGCTTGGTTGACATATTGGACATTTGGGTCGCCATTCCAAGCTTGGTACTGGTTGTTGTAGGCGTAAGTGTTGTTCCACTGAGACATGATAACGGAATTTCAGAATATAATATTGTGAAATATTTGTGTTTAACTGAGGAAGTATGGCAAAGAATTTTGTGGATTATGCGAGTTTTTTTGAGGTTACGGTGTTGTTATGACCGCAGGCCGAAGCCTGAGGTCTCGAGTTAACCGTGTAACTCTACCTGAAATTAATAAAATGGGTAATTTGTTGTAAAATATGAGACCAACCGACATGTGCCACTTTCTAAAATATAGGATAAATACTGTTGACTTACCACTTGCTTGTTTTGTCTACCGATACGTTTTTGTTAAAAATAACTATATAATAACGAAAAATAAACTAAAATAATTTAATAATTTACAAAATCGTAATATTTCTAACGATATGACAAGGATGATTCGGATTCAGAAGAAGGGTGGTGAGGTGAAGGGGGGAAGGTCGACGTTGACAATTTGTTTGACAGTCGGTTTTTACTATTTTTACGTGGCAACTTTCAGAGTCAGACGTATATTTTTTTCCCTCTTCCGGGGAGCTCAAAGCAAAAGCCTTCTCCAACAATATCTGACATATTTTTTAATTTTTTAAAATTATTTTGTTATGTTATTCGTAATTTCAATATTATAACAAAGAAATAAAACCATGTTTAAAAATGCATTTTATTGTAGTTAAATATAATTTTTGATTACATACCACAACACTGGTTAAAAGTCAATGTTTTCCAACGATATGCCTGAAATGAATAATTTATTAACTATTAACTCCATGACGTCTTCTATTCTCATTTAATAACAAGATTGGCGACGATATTCTCGATAGGCTAACAGAAATAGCGGAAATTTTCGAATTTCGAATTTTTATTATAACACACCGTAGGAACGTACATGCAGCTAGCCTGTTCAAATAGTCCATCCGATTGTACACACAATAAAGTGTGAAAAAAAGATCACAAATTAAACACAGTTGGCGCAGTGGTTTAACGATTGGCTGATGCGCTGCGTGTCGCGGTTTGGTTTCCTCCGCACGGAATAAATAAATAAAATAAATAAATATCTCGGGACAACTCACACACGGCCATCTGATCCCAAGCTAAGCAGAGCTTGTGTTATGGTAACCAGACAACTGATATGCATACGTATATATAATTTATAAATACATACATATTATAGATAAATTACACCCAGACACAGAACCAACAATTATGCTCATCACACAAAGCTTGTCCTGGGTGGGAATCGAACCCACTACCTCCGGCTTTGCAGTCAGGGTCACTAACCACTAGACCAACGAGGCAGTCAAAAATATTTGCATGGCTTACAGATAGTTGGGTCTAACTATTTATGCGTGTGAGTTTATAATATGTTTATAAACGCGCTCATTACACATTTTTTTAAAAAGAAGACATACTTAATTTTTTTTTTTCATTATTAGGAAAGTTTTATAATACTCGTAGACAATAAAAAAACTTGATAATTTTTTTATGAATCAGCAAGGCGATAGCGTAGCTACCTATTTAATCGTTTTAATTTTGCTGACTCATTGCTTTGCTATCGTTGCTTATACTACAATACTCCTACACCAATATTATCTATAATTAATGTGATTGTCAGTATATTTGGATGTTTGTTATTATTTTAATCATGACTTAGCGGAAGAACTTAACTGGACGGGCACTTATCATGACATGGATAAGGACATTTTTCTCCAGTCCAATCCCAACTGACAGCGTCCGTTCACGAACATGACGCTGTTGTTTAGTGTCAATGATTACTAACGTTGTTGTAAGTTTTACTATTGAGTCATGGATACTCCATTAAAAGGAAATCTATTCTACTCTATTTGTACATTGCCGTGCACTCGTGGGATAATTTCAAGTCACGCGGGCGAAGCCGCTGGTAAAAGCTAGTCTACTATAGACTAATATAGAGCGAAACGTTTGAGACCTCCCGCGTGTGCTGCAACTCATGCTAGTTTCATGTTATGTGGTGTATATCGTGCGTGATCGTGATCGTGACTAATTATGTCACGTTGATGTACGAAACACTTTTAACCCCACTCTAGGAATTCCTACTTTACATATTATTATACAAACAGAAATGGGGCTGGGGAGGTTTTGTCTGCTAAGCAGTGAGCCCGCATATCACAAGAATGGAGCCCTAACACTGTTTAACGGGGTAGCAGCAGACTGAGGAAAAGATGGCGGTCGCCTTGGATAGCTCAAATCTTATTAACTCAAGATGTGGACCTGTTCACTGATGAATTGGACAAAATTACATATATCCGCGGCAATGGCCCACCTCACACACTGTCATACTAGTACAAATTAAGGCGACGATCGCAGACTTCTAATAAGGATTTTAAACAGAACTAACTTTCACTTAGTTGTTAAGCAGAGACCTGTCAAGCCCCGGCTGACTTACCAGTAAGTCAGAACAATAGAAAATCAATTGTGTCTCATTATGAGGGATTTGAGTAATTAATAATAACATTACCTATGTTAACAACAAATAACTGTACGCGTTATAACTATAACTTGTTTGTAGACAAGACTATTAAGTCTACAAAATCTTTAATAAATAAATAAATAGCTTCCACAGGAATTGGCAAGAAAGGGCCAAACATCGAGGAAAGTGCTAAGAATGGGGGAAGGCCTTTGACCAGGAGTGGGATAGTAAACGCTAAAAAAAAAATCACATACACAAACGACCACACTTGGAACTGTAAGCCACACGTGACCATTTACTTACGTGCTTTCGAAGGCACGGGTGTGTCACACCGCCAACTTAACTCTAGGCGGCTATTGAGAAAATCCTAATAAAATAACACATTGCTCGAACTTGGAATCGAACCTAGGATCCCATGCGCAGCAGTCGAGCTTACAACCATAAGACCAACGGGTATTGAATATTCAATGCAGTTGCAGAATTTCAGTTTGCCACCTTCAAATGTTCATATATCCGTATAATCATTTAAAAAGCCCATTTCATGTTCGGTGCCGTGCCGCGAGCGGCCTATTGTCTGCAAAATGAGTCCTTTGAAAACCTGAAGAACATTGGCCATTTCGTAGTAACCTTGGCCCGTTTACCACCATTATTTGACTTGGTATTGGTACCGATCAAGACGCTTGCAATTTAGTCTTGTTAGTGATGGTGAACGCTGTGGGCATGGGGTGCATGGCGAGTTCCCAGAAAGTTAGCGTCGCTGCTGTGAGTGATGATAATTTCTAAGTGTTACTTACGAGTATTTTATTAAAATAATAGTACTTAGGCACTTATAATATCGACTTTCAATTAGGTGCATAGCTATGTTTCTGTTTGAAAATTTAAACTGTGATAAGGTACCTATTTCTGGGCACAGTACTTGTTCAATTGGAGTCTGTAACTACATTTTTAATGAGCAAAAAAAAACATGTTTCACTCTCAGTATTCAGAACCTTCCAAATCTTCGTTGAAGTCAACCAAAGCGGAGACGGTTCTGGCAGCACTGACGAGGCTCGACGACGAGATAGCCAAGAGCGAGAGGAGTCATCCGGCCGCGAGGCTCGCAGTAGTCGCCGTCGAGCTGGAGAGTATACAACAGGTAAGCTGTTAACGTCCTTTGCAAGACAGAAGAAAATAATCTAGGTGCCCAATCGAAAAGATAGTTTGAAGGAGAAGCAAGAAACTGTGAACTTTATCCTAAGACATATGTTTTACAAAAAAAAATAGGTACCGTAAATGCGGGTTACTTTAGCCCTGTAGGGAAACTTTGACCCAAAACGGAAAAACGTTTAAACTTCTCATCTCTTGAAAAAATACAGAAATAATAATAAAATTAAATAAGAAAAAAAATGCCTCGAATATTATGGTTTATTCTCATTCAAGAGGCGGGAAGTTCTTCTCAAACGTTCTCTTCCGTTTTGGGCCAAAGTTTCCCTACAGGGTTAAAGTAACTCGCATTTACCCGGTACCTAACTAAATTCTGTAAAAAAAATATTTTTGTAGGAAATCAAGACGTTTGAAGAGATAACTGCTACAGTAACTAAAGATACGTACGCCAAAACCATCCACCAGGTGAGTCACCTACTTGAAATGTTTATAAGATGCAAAAGTATGACTAACAGTTTTGTTGATTGTAAATCGTTTTTGTTTTGTTCTAGTTGTTTACAAGCTTAGATCTCTACAGGAGGCCGATGTTGGCATCAGAAAATGAAGACTTCATCGCAAATGTTAATAGAAAGGTATATCTTAATGCTCGGCTACATTTTATGTCGACAGAAATACCTAATAATACCTAATAATCCGTAAAATCTGCAGGAGATGCGCCGTCTTGAGCTGAGTTGGCTGCGCACTCGCTACACGGAGCTGGTGCGCGAGCGCCGCGTGCTGCACGCACAGATTCTGCGTTCGCGTTCACTGTACGCACAGCTGCAGCACTTGTTGGGTTAGTACGTACCTTATTTACATTGTCTTCTGTACTCCAGATGTACAAAAAAATACATTGCACGGACTAAATAACGAAGTTACAAGAATATGTGAGAAAAGGCGTAGCGAATTAAAAAAAAAAATACAGGGTTACGCCGCTCCGCTACGGTACCTAGCTACGGCAGTTACGCTAAACGACTACGATTGCTACGAAGTAATCGCAGACCGCGCCTAAGAAATTTTTTAAGATTTTTTTTTTCATGATTTCAAGTTTGGTCCCATAGTAAAAGTTGTTCATAATGATGAGTACAATGACCCCTTTTAAGGTTCCGGGTATATTTTCAATTACCCTGTATACCTGTAAAAAGACTTTCCAGGTATGTTTTTTTGGGCCTTATTTAAACTCTAAATAAATTTTAACTAAGTATGTCCCTCAAGATTCAATCTGGGGCACAAATGCTCGCCCCGGTAGTGCTCAAGAGAGCGCGCTCACAAAGGCACTCGGTCTTCGCGACGCTATGGCGGCAGTGACCGCGCGCCTCCGCGCCGCCGCCGAGTATGCGCACGCGGCGGTAAGGCTGCTGGATGACGCCATGCCTGCTTGGAAAATGACCACGGTAGGCAAGTGAGTGTTTTTAATTATTATTGGATTTATTTGTTGATGAGATTCTCTCAATTGGCTGGATACAATTAAATGATTGTCTAGAATAAATTAATTTGTCATGATAATAATTATTGTGTAGTTACTCCATTGAACTACTTGACAAACTCTGGAGAGAGGCATCTCTTATTAACAATGCAAGCCGTGTCTAGTAGTACCGCACTTCGAATCATGCCCTTGATCCAACTGCTCAACGACAGCCTCCTTACGTATTGATTGAAGCTTTTAGCTATAATACCATTGGCTGTACCTGTGTAACAATTATCGCCAAGTTCACATCCTACACGTTGAAATCCTCGCAAGCCAAGTCAAAAAGTACTTGATTTGCTTTCTTTTTTTCGGCTTTTTCGAGGTTCACGTCATGCGGGACTGTTATGTACAATCATTGGGGATCAGCCTCTTAACAATGTTAGTCTTCATTACTGTTATTATTATTTCACACATTTATGGGTGTATTGGTTATTTTCTAGGAGCGGGTGGGAACGTTCAGCAGCAGTGGCTGACGCGTGCGGGTTGATGGTGGCGGCACGGTGTGCGGAGCGTGGCGCGCGCCGCGTGCTGGCCGCGCCCGCCGCCCCGCGCGCCGCACGCGCCTTACGCCTTGCGCTCGACTACGCCTTCACTGATGCTGTGCACGACCACAAGTAAATGTTCTGAATATCTACTTACATCTAATTTTTATGACATATTGGTCTTCTCTAAAACTGAGCTTGAGCTGCATGATTGTTTACAATTACTTACTGTTCTTTTTTGTTTTAAAAGCTTTACTGGTAGCACATAATTATTTACACGTTACGAGTATTATGTTTCTCCTCAGGTACCAGAGAGCTACCGAAATCTTTTTCCAGTTCAAAGATGCACTGGTTCTGTTAATCGATTCAATACATCAGGTATGTAGAACTATTTTTTATTTTTTCTCTCTTAGGCGTTTTCACTAACTACAAGTTAATTACACCTAACTAGGTAGTGAAAATGGTGCCGATTCCCTTGTTCGCAAACTAAACTAAATTTAGACTATTTTTATCTTTTTCTGGCCAATAAAACAAGAAAGGGGCGGAAATAAATTAGACCTGTCAATTTTAGTTAATCTGACACATCCATACAAATTATAGTTGACATCTAAAACGTGTCGATTAAAAATATGAAGAATTTGAAGGCGAAACTAATTTGACATCTCTATCTTAGTGTGTAAGTGTCACCGTCCTTTTCTTTAGCTATATGTCAGTAAAAGATGAAAATTCTCTAAATTTAGTCTAGTTTGTGAACAACGGAATCGGCACCATAGACACCTAACAGCGATCTTAATCCAACAAGTTTAAGGTATCAAACAACAAGGTTGTATATTTATGTGCACACTAATTTACAGAGGTTTGATTTGCACTATTGAAACTGACCAAAGATATAGACCATTTAATTTTATCCTGCAATTTTATCCAATAGGCCTGTATGAAAACCTCGATAAAAGTAAAGCAGACCATTGAACTTTATGTAGATACTATACAAAAAAATAAAATAACAAAACGTCAGATGTCTTTATGCACATACAATTTCAAACTTGATGGATTTATGACATCGTGATATCATTGTTATTATTTAATCGGTAAATAGTAATATAATTGAAGGAAATGTTTAAACCATTTCCACGCACATTATTGAAATACCAAAACCTACGTCGAATCTTGCAAACAAGACACTCCTCTGCAGCTCCAAACATAGAGATATTCATAAATGGCAAATCAGTGCAAGTACCTTCTTATTTTACAATTATGCAAGCTCTACGTAGAGAAAATGTCACTATTCCGTCATTCTGCTTCCACGAACGTTTGTCTATAGCTGGTAACTGTCGAATGTGCCTAATTGAGCTCGAGGGCATGGGGAAACCTCAAATAGCTTGTGCTGTCCCCGTGGCTAAAGGCATGAAGATCCGCACTAACTCAGAAAAAGTCTTTCAAGCTCAAGAAGGTGTTTTAGAGTTTATCCTAATCGACCACCCGTTAGATTGCCCAATATGTGACCAGGGAGGCGAGTGTGATCTTCAAGACTTATCTGTGAGGTATGGCAATGATCGTACTCGATTCACAGAGATACATTTTACTGGCAAAAGAGCCGTGGAGAGTAAAAATTTAAGCCCACTCATTCGTGCGAACATGAATCGTTGCATTCATTGTACCAGATGTATACGTTTCGCGAATCAAGTATGTGGCGTGGAAATTCTAGGATCAACGGGTCGCGGCCACGATATGCTTGTCGGAACTTTTGTTGATAAAATGTTTTTATCTGAACTATCTGGGAATGTCGTAGATTTATGTCCAGTGGGAGCATTGACTAACATCCCTTATAGGTTCAAAGCTAGATCTTGGGAATTAAAGGCGGCTAATTCTATTGACGTTACTGACGCCACAGGTACAAATATAGTAGTAAATTATAGGTTCAATCAGGTACTTCGTGTTTTGCCCCGTGAACACGATGAAGTAAATCAGGAATGGGTCTCTGATAAGGGCAGATGGGCAATAGACTCGCTCGAGATGCAAAGATTGGTGACACCTATGAAAAGAGCTGACTCTTGTTGTTGTCCTCTCGAATGGGACGACGCCCTAGCCTTAGCTTGTTGCACGGTTAGATCATGTAATCCCAACGAAATAATGGCGATAGCTGGCCCGCAGACTAATGTCGAGACTTTGGTGACTTGTAAAGACGTCCTTAACATGTTGGGATGCGAGAACACTTATATAGAACGAGATTTTTGTTACACGCAATCTGGAGCAGACATCAGAGCTTCATATTGTTTTGGTATAAAATTGAGAGACGTTGCACAAGCTGATGCAATATTATTAGTTGGCACTAATCCTCGATTTGAAGCACCCATTTTAAACATGTGGATTCGAGAAGCGTTTAGAGCTAACGAAGCTGATATATACGTTGTTGGTCCAAAGTGTGACTTCAACTACCACGTTCAATATCTAAGCCGCTTATCAATGGCTCTCAAGTATTTACAGGAAGGTAAGAACCCACTCATATTGGTTGGAGTAGATCTATTGGAAGGTGACACGGGTGCTCAGATAATGAGTGCTTTACTTGAAATAACAAAAAAATTAAAAAAGCAACAAAATGTAATACACATTGTTACTAGAGAGGCGAGCTTCGCCGGCGCCTTAGAGGCTGGATGGAAGCCTGGAGCGCTGAAGGTATTGGAAGAAAAGCCACCAAAAGTAATAATCTCATTAGGAGCTGATAGCTTATTTTATGAGTGGACCCCGCCGCCGACTTGTAAATTAATCTACGTAGGTTATCAAGGTGACCGAGGCTCGGAATTTGCAAATTTAATATTACCAGGATGCGCATACACGGAGACTGGCGGGCTCTACTTAAACATGGAGGGCAGATCTCAGTACGCGTATCCGGCCGTCACTCCTCCAGGGAAAGCGAGACCTGACTGGAAAATATTTCGTGCTCTAGCTGAATACCTTAACATTGGTTTATTTTACTGTGATCACAATACTCTTTGCGCTAGAATGGCCCAAATTAGTCCTAATTTTACGTGCTTGGGCTCGTTTCAACCGAAGGTATTTCAAGACATAGTGACGGGGTTTGTGTGTGCTTGCTCTCCGACTTATGACCCGAAAGGCAACTCTTTGTGCGTAGAATTGAAACATCTCAAAGATTATTATTGTTCCGATATTTTCACTTATAATTCACCCACTATGGTAAAGCTTCAGAAAGCAGCGCAAAATTTTGAAAGGTCCCCCTATCGTTGTCAGTAGGTTCGAGTTTATTTATAAAAATATTTATTTATTATTAGTCTTGTATATTTTTATTTTAATAAACTGTATAAATTAAAGTCTTTTTAATTCAAGGTGAATATTATTGCTGTTTTGGCCGTTAATTACTAGTGAAAATTGCATAGTCAGTAGTGTCCTGCCTACTATTTTCAAACAATGTAGTCACACTCTCGGTATTTTAAGTACCTACCTACTACTACTATTTTAAGATTTAGACACAAGTACACCATCGCTACTGGTATCTGTTATGAAAGTCTGTTTCTACACTACGCAGTATACGATATAAGGTTGGAACTGATGCTTATAGATCTAATTTTGAATTTTTGACTACTTTTTGTCAAAAAACCTTCTACATTTAACGCGAATCTGGTATATTGGCAGCTCTCGTCAACATTTTCAATTATTGTTTGATGTTAGGTTCTTCTCAACAACCTGGAGAACTTAGCGGCTGCTGAGAAGGATGTGGCTAATTGCAGGAAGGAGCTCCGAGCGGCCAGGGTCAACGATATCGTGCGTAGAGGACTTGCCGAGCTCAAGTATGAGCCCAAAGCCCTGACTAGCTTGAATGTTGCAATGAAATGACTAAAGCTGCAAATGTATTGGCTTTTGTAGGAAAAATAATAGGTATGTATGTAATTTCGCAAAAATATTTGTTTATAATGAAGTACTAGCGCCCTGCCCATACCTTGTACGGGTGAGATTTACTAATGTTCCAACATGTTAAAACTTTGAAATTTGTGCTGTATCCAAATAGAAAAAGAACCTCTATTAGATGGTGATGAAAACTGCATAAAAACCCATCATGTATTTCGAATAATTAAGTGGTAGAGATAAGATAAATGGTATTTATGACGATGTAAAAATAAAAGTCAAATATATAAAAACACAATCAAATTTTATTAAATATCAAATATTGTATTGTCTAACACGATTCCTTAACTATCATGTTTCACATCAATATCTCGTAATGGCATAATAATACGGTTACAAATACATTGGGTCGATAAAGTACTGACAGATCAAAAGATACTAGTAAAGGACAGAATCGAAAGTACAGAGAAGATGTCGCGATTGTAGACACAGTTATAGAATACGATATAAATAACATTTTCATCAATATTGTCATGAAGGAACAAGAAGTAGCCAAGGATAATAATTATATTATACTCGTGCATGAAAACTTAACAATATTATACAAAGACACAAACAATCTAATAGTTTTTTGAAATAATAGTTAATTAGTAGAAGTTGAGTTACGTTTGATAGTCTACGAGTTTCAAGAATGTAATACATGAAACTGGAAACAATGGAAAGTAGGAGAAAGAATTCGACGAGACTTAGAACACACTCACATTATAAATACTTGTACACAATACATGGGCTTAAATGCAAAATCTACAAAAAAGTGTTATACACGATTATTATCTCAAAACGGTATGATCAGTTAATAATAGGTCTTATACACTATACATATTAGGTAGATTTTTGTGCGCCAAAGCTCTACTTGGATGATATTAAGCATTTCATAAAAAGTCTTCCGCACATGACTAGTTATCTTACTATAGGCGCAAGAGATATTAAAATCTTCTAAACTCGCGATATTTTCAATTACAGAGAATTGTTAAAACTTTTCATGTGTTTATTTGTATTCATACGCAGAAGATGTTTTATAGTAATTACGACGATTTTTTAAATTTAACACTGATATGTGGCATGATGTGTTACGTCTCACTTGGTCAACACAAGTCTTCCCCGGTCAGTACACGCAGTCATTCTTGACATCTACTATCTTACTGTATCGTTAAAATGCTTATTATAAGTATTGTAAATGAACTAAGCATTGAAATACCACTAAATGTATGTTAATATTTGTGCGAAAAAAGATTACTGTAAAAGTTTATTTTTATAAAAATAGTAGTCACTGAAAGAGTCATGAAAATAGATTTGCGTAAATTGCAATTGTAAAGAAATTAGCTGAATATATTTAAAAGTAATTATTTATCAATAAACACTGCAGATATTTAAAGACTTTTGAATTTCTTAGCCAACTTAGGGTTGTCGTCATCATGTCAAGTGTCGCTTATCAAAATGGACGGCTCTGTGTTAGTCACATTGCCTCAGTTTCCGACGGTTGGAATGTTTTGGGGATCCTAAAAAGGGCTACTCCTTAATAACTTGAATAGAAGGCGTCCAACGTGTCTACCGAGACAGCTACGGGCGTAGCTAGCTAGTATTACAGCTAACGAGTATATTGTCAATCAAAAAGCCCGACCAACGCTTCGGCTAATCGTTTAGCGCGGAGTTATAAAAACCGTCTAAAGCATTATTTTTATATACGTAGTAAAAACATGGAAGCACTCCTGCGGACAGACTCTTTGCTGGCTATCATTTGTTATATTACTAATGTGTACACACTGCCAGTAGTTGATGTGGTTACAGTTGTAGATACGTACTATTGTAGTAATGGTTAACATTTTACAATTCGCAAATAATCGTCGCGAATTAAATGAGCAAACTCAAGTCATTAATGATTTAACATCAACTTAGGTAACAGTAAAACTCAACAATAGTAGACTTGCGAAATAGTAAAACAACGCAATGAGGATCACGAAACAGACAACAGAACGAACGATGTCCATGTGAAGGGCCGGCGGCGCGGTGACGTCACCGGGCGAGCGAGTACTCACGAATATTACCTGCTTCGCTTTACACTTTGGTGATGGTCTTCAGTTTTCTGCTCCTCAAGCATCTGGAACATTAAAGGTGTTATTGATATTTGTTTGATATTTCCTAAACACTGCATCAAGATTGGGCAGGATATATTATGATGGGTCTCTTGTCTAGCTATGTCATTTTGACAAGCTACGCCGCGCTTCAGAACCTACCTGATAAAGCCGCGGTACAACATGTAGGCTCCGTACAGACTGAGCACGATGGTCGCGGTCCACACCACCGCCAGCACGGAGCTGCTGCCCTCTGTGACCAATGAACAGTCAATATTAATATCATTAAAATATAATTGAATGGATTCATCAAAACATATTTGAACGGATCGTAAGTACAGTAGGCAAGGGATTTAAAATGACAGTTGCTCAATTACCATCTGTAATGATCCTGTGGTTGTCAAACGATAGACCGGGTAGACTGGTACTTTGCTAAAGTGGTGTCAATATGTAGTTTCTAGGTAGATTTAACTAGCAACATGCTATATGTAATACACAGTACGAATACCTACTCTTATTCATCGGTTTTGGGTTAAAGGTCAAAGAGGCAAATGATACTTGTAAAGCAATCTATATTCGTTTTTCTTATTGAACAAAACGTAGCTGTTACCGATATATCCGTCGTGGTAGATGTCCTGGTGTCCATGCGCGCGGCGCGGCTTGTCCTCGCGCGGCTCCACTGCCAGCAGGTCGGGGATCTCGTCCAGCTCTCCGGTGCAGTTCGCCCACTCAATGGTTACATATCTGGTAAGAGAGAAATCGTGTACATGTGTCTTCGAGATGCAAACTGGTAGAAGACATCATTAACCAATATAATAGCATAATCGTGAATGAGAAGTTATTGTTGCGCTTAACGTGCCATAGGGGCTGATCAGAATCTAGCAGATATAAAAATGTAGTGTACCTGGAAGGAGTGCTGCAGGCACGTCTCGCCGGCACGAGCAGCTGCCTGGTGCGGGAGCGCGCTCCACCGCGACAGGCACCCCATGCACCCCAGGGGCCCGGCTGACCCGACTCTGACTGTTTGCAGCCACACTCTACCTCGCACACCTCGTCCTCCTGCAAACAGAACTGCTCGATATACATTCGGCTATTAGGATCAAAATATTGAGTAGGGACCGTGTGAGATGAGTGGGTCATCCATAAAGTAGTCCGACAAATTGATGAAGGATGAAGGACACGGAAGTCTACTCGTACTATATAGACAGCGTAAGACTGGGCGCTGTGGAGATGCTTGGGGAGATCTGTCCAACAGTAGATATGTTATCTCTTTTCTCTCTCTTTTGCATAAAGATTTAATAAATAAATATTTATGTGTTTTATGCTTACTTAAGTTTTTAAGTTAACTTTACTTAAGTTTCCATTCTTTTTCTACACGCGAAGACTTGTTATTGGCTTCTTGTCAACTATGGTTTCCTATTCTACTTAGTTTTTTAGCTGTAAGTCTTCCATGCTTCATTAAATAAATATAAGCAGACCTGGTAGTGCATGGGCGGCGCGACGATGCGGCCGGGCAGCACGGCGGCGCAGCGCCAGGGCTGCAGGAACAGCTCGGCGGAGTCGTCGGCGCTCGCCAGCTCGCAGCGCGCGTGCGACACCTTCACCCCCCAGCCGCACGCGCCCGCTGCTTCCAATCCAGTTGACGTCTATGTACAAACAGAACGTGATGGAGTTATCAGTTCAGTTTATAGAAACCAATTATTATAAGTCTTTTGAAGCTAACTGCATCAACTGCCTCTTAAAAACAAAATTCAAGCTTGAATTAAAAGCTGAACTATATATTTTAAACTTGCAAAAAGCATAACAGGTTACAAAACTTAATAAAAGCCAAAAACAGAAGTGTTACCTCATTAACTACCTGTATGTGGCATCCGAGCGAGGGTCTGGCGACGAGCTTGAGGCACGGCTCGCGGGGACACGGAGCGCGCTGCTCGGTGGGCGGACACGCGCGGCCCGGCCATACTGCGGCCGTCAGGTGTTGTCTGTGGTCGGGGAACCGAATGTCAGACTGTATTTAGCAATAGAGAGAAGCATATCTGCTGATATACATTATGATTACGTATATCCCACAAGCACAACTGACGTTGATCTTTTAATTGTACCAGACTAAACTAGTTGAACGAAGATACCTACACAATACGCTTTGATTCGAGTATTTCTGCCATCAGCTTTACAATGCGGCAACTCAACGTAAGAGGTAACAGATCTCAAGGGACTTTCCTTTCTTCCTTTTCCCTATTGCATACGAGATCCTATCGTCATGTTCTAGGTCCACAACTTCAGTTTCTGTCGTGTCCTTTATCCAGTAATACACTGCTAGATAAATTGTCCTGTACCTGGTCCGTCGCATGTGGCTAGCAGTGTTGGCGTCACCGCAGGAGCAGGCGGACGTGTCCCACGTGCCCCATTCGCTCAGCTCGCAGTCCACGCCGCACGGCACGTAGCACCACGACTCCTTGGCTTCAGTGGCTGTTGTGTTCTGTGGTAGAAGAATACCTTGTGTGATACTATTCGAACTTTAAAAATGTTAAGACTTACAATTAGGTACAGTTATGTAAATCTAGTCATCAGGAATTTCTGAAGGAAATAAAATTGCAGTGCAGTTGTGTTCATGTGTTACTTACAGGGCAGAAAGAATCGTTGACGAAAATTCCGTCACTTCGAAGACATCTGACAGACCTCTTCTTTGTGCCTTCACCGCAAGGTGATCCTCCTAAAAACAAACGATTTGTTATAGAAGACCAAACAAGACGAGGCGGGGGAAAGGTTTAGTAGAAAAACAGTTGAAAAGATTATTTGTGGATGCCTACATACCTAGGGGTTGGCAATCATCCCAGGGTGCAACGTGCCAGGTGTACGCGTGAGGTGAGCAGGGCTCTGCCCCTACCAGGTGCGGGCAAGGTGATCCGCCGTCATCAGCAGGACGGAGTACCACCCGAGTACGATCGCGACGGCCACCCCACTTGGTCTGATGAACGAAAGAGATACACTTGACAAAAACCCAAAATATGATCTTAGTCAAAAAAAGACTCAGAAGATACACATAACGACAAAAAAACGATATATTAGTATATTTTTTTATTAAGCTGTTAATGTTCCTTGTTTTAGTGTCTGTATTAAATTTTAGAAGATCCAGAACTTGGCTGTCTCATAATTCGACTGTGCAAGGCTCTGTAGGCTTGTTTGAGCGCAACAGTTTACCTGTTCGCAAGGGCTCCACTCAGACCAGGAGCTGACGACGCAGTCGTTGGGGCAGGGCGCCCGGCAGGTGGCGTCGCGTGTGGGGGCGGGTCCCGCGCCGGCCGCCTCACATGTTGCAGGCTCAAGAGTTTGACCCTCTGCGTCTACGCAGCTGTATGTGAACGAGGGCTTGGGTCAATTTTTTTGTAGTTGTTGATCACATTTGATGATAGTTAAAATGAAATAAAGGATGCTTAACTTTCATTTCACGCGAAGTAAACATATATTCTTGATTTTTATGGGTATAGGGTCAACTTGACCAATGTACGGCGAACCTCTAAAAGTACGTTGATTTCTAACGTTTTCATAGCGCAATAGTAATTTCAAATAAGGTTTTAGTCAAATACAAAGATTTTATAAAAAATACTTTATGGATCTTTCATAGGTCGAAACACCAAAACGCGCGACCAGCATTGTGTACTAACGTGACAGTCCTGTTGATGATGGCCCGGCCGCACAGCGAGCGGGGCGGTGCGCACACGCTCCACTCGCCGAGCGCCCAGCGCGGCTCCGACACGGCGCACGTGGCGCGCTGCAGGGTGGCGCCACACTCGCGACCTCCGCCTGAGCCCTCCTCTATCACTTCCCTGGAGGTTACAAGGTGTATCACATGGTTTTTACCATCTCATTAGAAAACAATTCCAGTTTTATTTTTTAAAGTTGCTTAACATACCTTGTCCGGAACCGGAAAGCCGCCCTGGATCCAGGCTCAGAAGCGCATGGACCCCATTCCCCCCACTCACCCACTGCGCAGTCTCTTGCGCATCTCACGCTACACGCACCGCGCAGCAGCGACGCAAACTCAATGTCGTATGAGTAACCATCTGTGGAGGCTTCGCGGACGCGGCTTGGACCTGGAGTAAGCATAATAATAGACATGGAAGGGAATTGACAAGGTCGAGATGATCCACCAGAATACGATGCCATATTGATGAACTGCTATGAATATTATATATAAAAATGCCGTATACAGTTTGTTCATGGTGACAGAATCTTAGCAGAATACGTCTTTAGTTTATTGACCAACATTCAAGATTGTAGACAAATTCGACATGACGTGATGCAAATTCTGGAAAGTGACTAAACATGAAGATCTACTTTACCAACTAGAGCTAATGATGTCAAATATAAAATGGAGTCACACCAGTAAGTGGATGGTACTTCTTGCACACGTCCATTGGCACATCTCGTCCTCCCACCATGCACCTGGCGGCGCGCAGAGATCGCCCTTCACCGCACTCCATTCTGCAACAATACTCTTGGTATCACGAATTGGTACAATAAGGTTTTTTGATTCCGATAAGTTTGCCTTCACTGGACCAACATTGGGGAAACAGGTAGTACATATGCTGAAGTCTAATTCATTTTCAAATTATTTAGTCAAAATTCTGAAACGTCATTGTTAATTTAAAGAAATCATTTCATACCCTGGTGGAAGTATGCAGTCAGAGTCGGTCGGCAACAGCTCCAAGGATACGTTCTTGCAAACGCAGTTTGGAACATCAGGATCCGAAGCGTCTAGGTATCTGGAAATAATTGCCAAAATGATTTAAAAAGTTTTATTTTATAGCAATCGAGTCACTCCATAGTAATCTTTCTCCACCGCCTATTGACATCAGTAATAATGAGAGGTAGGAACGTAATTGTCTTTGAATCACAGCAGCAACGCGTAGTGGGTGTGTAGTAGGGAAAATATTAGCGACGTTTTCTGTTCACTTTGTTGTAAGAAACTTACTTGAGCGGATCGGAGCACATGACGTCACATGTGAGAGGCGTGATGTGATCACAAGTGACGTGGCACGCGGCGACGCCACGGGGTATCAACTGGCCAGCACAAGCTCCTGCCTCCACACGGTGCGATTCCGAACCGCACCATATACCTAGAACATATGAAGGAAATACGAACATAGTGAATTTGAGGACCGATATTCCGAACGTTTTGTCTGATTTGGATGGACGAACGTCAAAGATCTGTAGTCCAAGGAACCATAATAATCTATACTTGATTTGCAACTTAAGCCAAGCATAAAATTACAATCTTCTTTCCTTTGAATTTTTTGGTCAATTTGTTTTTTTTTTGCCAATTCCATGACCCAATATGTCTCAATACAAAGGTATCCTGACGCATGTGCTACGCTACTCACTCCTGACTCTATAGCCCACGCCGCATCTCTGCATGGGCGGCAGGCGGCACGTACTCCAGTCACCGGCTACCCAGGCGGCGTCACGTGCGCGACACGTGCGTGACACGGGACAGTCGCGGGTCTCCATGCGGGAGCCGCAGCTTGGACCGCCGTGGACTACGCGCACGCGGACTTGCTTGCCTGGTTCTGTGGAATAAAGATATAGGAAATTAAGGGGCGTCAGGAAGCTAAACGATGATGTAAGATCATTATTTAATAAGCATATATGTAGCTACAGTTATCATCACCATTTTGTTAATCAGTGCTAATTGAAAACATGGAATATGGTTCAAAATTTAAACCTTTAAGTTTAAATTTTGAACCATATATTATAATATTGACCAAAAATTGCACATTGACAAGACACTTACCACAAGTATTAGGGCAGGGTGACCAAGGCATCCAAGCTTCGACCCTGCATCCACGGCGGCAGCGTACAGTGCACGCGCGGCGTGATGCTGGACGTCTTAGAGGAGCACATCTGAGAAGAATAAGATTATAATAACTTGAGTTTAAACCTGGTTTAATTTAATATAACTTTTCCGACACAAGACCACGATAGTAACCAGGGATTGGAAGGATTAAATCAAAGCTAAAGTTAATTGACAGTATAATGGAGAAGGATTTCCAACAAAATAGTTGTTAAAGGATCAAGACTGTAAAGTCAATGTATACTTACAAAGCCTCACGCACAACATCAGCATTGTTCTGGACGCACATCACGTCTCGTACCATTTCGCCTTCTTCTATGCACGGTTCTTCTTCATCGCTCTCGTTGTACGTTTCTCCATCCTACAAAATATTTCATTAAGTCACAAATTCAGGAGGAACCAAGGGTCTGTTTGAAAGAGAATATTTAAATAATAAGCATTAACTGTCAAGAAAATAATCTGGGTGAACTAAACGACGCCTTGAAGGAGCCAAAAATACATAATTATTTCCTTATAATACCTTGAAACTAATTGTACATTTAGATACCTGCCTATAAGGAAACTATTGTAAGAATCAGTCGTCAACTCACAAGCAAGTCCGTGTAATTGGTGACCGGCATGTAGTCTTGCCGCCGTCTCTCGCAGGGTCCCCACGGGGTGGCGAGCCAGGAGTACGTGGCACAAGCGTGAGTGTTGCAAGTTTCGTTCTGAATCAGTTGGTCTTCTGAAGGGCATGGCCAGCCGTCTGAAAGAGAATATTAATAATTTCTTCATTACCTTGGCTACATTATAAGATGATAAGCAGATAGACCAGGTAGCCTAGCTTCTACATTAGGATTTAGGACACCTATTTTTGGGCTATTAGCAGAGCTTTTTTCTTACTTGGTGCTGAATGAGCTAGTATGTGTCGTCGCCGAGTCCTTGAAGGTCGTGGGTGAGCAGCAGCGGCGCATGGAGCCGAGCAGTGGCTCCAGGACGCCCAGGATGACACCACGCAGTCGCCAGCGCAGGCAATGCGACACCTCTCACTGCGAGGAGGCGCGCCTGTACCACTGCACCATGCGCGTTGAGCTTCCTTCTGGGTGGTAATAGGAAGATAAATAAAAAAGAACTGGACTCATCAACTGTCTCATGTGTTCTCATGACAGTAAGTGCTTGAACAGGAGAGAATTGATTTTATAAGTATTAGAACTCACGATGGATCAAAATCTTGCTGCTTGGTTAACAATCGAGTGTATCGTCATGATGACAGCTTGCTAGTGGAACATTCGCCCGGTCAAATATGAAGATTTAGTTACTTTATATCAAGCTGACTTGTATTACTATGCAACATTATGCCCTTACCCCATCATGTCCAACGCATCTCAACTCCCGGCTCCTCTTGCCTGGTCCGCATGTAGTGTGTGGCTGGTTCAGCACACAGGGACCCCACGGCAGGGCCCTCCAGGAGGCGCAACGAGGGGTGCTGCATGTTCGCTTCTCTTCCAGAGGTGGGCAGGGTGCCCCGCCTCCTGAGGCTGCGGAGATTACTCGGCGGCGTCGGACGCTATAGCCTAGGGGAGTACATGAAATTGTAGTGTGAATTCCTTTGTTATAATACCTTTACTAATTAACATCTAAAGGTAAACTAGAATAAAGAACCTCTAAAATAGCGCGGTTTTATAATGAGTGTTACCTGTAGTAGTTAGTTGTTGCACAGGGAACAGTGGGCATCCGTCAGTTGGTTGGCACGCTCCCCATTCGCCCCACTCGCCGACTTCACAGTCGCGAGGACAGGGCACCTACAAAGATGCAAGAGGTATCAAAATATTCTTCATAACTTGCAAGGTAGAATATTAGTAATAGCGGCTCAGCTAATTATGACTTTCCATTTAAAAGTTAACTATCATTTTATGTCTATTTTCGACAATTAATAATAATTGCAGTTCTTAAAAGAACATCGACGCTACTAATCGTACCTCACAAGGTTGTACAAGTGTCGGCATCGGCGCATGAGCACACTGCGCGGGATGTAATGCCCGTCCATCAGCGCGCACGCAGGTCGCATCTCTCCGCTGCACTCCTCCTCCGCAGCCGGCGTCCCGCGCCGCCTTCCCCTCATCCTCGCCGTCATCGTCATCATCTTCATCGTCGTAGATCGCGTCATTGTCGTCAGCATCGTCATCATCGTCTGTGTTTACTGGGTTGATATTTTTAAGGTTAAAGTTAAGAATATTACTTTCTGTGTAGGTATTAAAAACTACAGAAATAATTTATGACGGAGCCATAGTTTAACCATAAAACCATGTTTCTGAATATTCCTCGTATTGGCACTGTAGACTGTAGTACGGGTAGCGTAATCAACTGGTTACCCCCTTTTCGAATGAATTTTTTAAGCGCCCTCCTCTCGCTTTACCAGATGATGACGCTGTCTGTACCACACGGACGTGCCTAAGCTCCTAATTTTTTTTTAGTACTACATTACCCAACTTCGTATTCATATTCATTTATTGCGTACCATATTGTGTATGGTTATTGTGTGTTGTGTGTTGGGTGTTGGTTGCGTACCTTTCTAGGTATATATTGTCGATTAACCACTTATTCGATGGTATGTAGGTACATAGTCCGATAAAATATAGCGTAAATAAAGCCACCATAGTGTCAGCCCTTATTCAGTACTGACTTGAACTTAGAACATTAATTATATACTCAAGCCGCACTCGGCAAAGTTTGGCGGACTTTTAAAAACCTAGTTACACAGAGAAAATTTTCTCTGAAGCTTCTACTTATTCCCCGACTCCTCTCCTCATACAAATTCCATGAATATGTAACACGAACTAAATGATCAACGATGCAGTTTTAACACATGGCTCGCGTCCAAACGCCATATTTATCACGTCAGAGGACACTACGGTATCAAGATAAAATATTGACTTACTAATACCATGGGACAGACAGATACATCGCTTGTAATATATTATGTTGATCTATGCTTTTGTCTATATAAGTTTAGACTTTTATTATGCCTAGCAGAGGCTTAGTACTAAGTTGGTATTATTATTATTGGCATCTCCATGTTTAGTAAAAATAAATAGATGCTAGCAAAACAATGCAACAGACATCAAAGTTAGATATTCTTATTCTTTCTCCTCTTATTTTGTACTAGATTCTGCCCGCGGTTTCCCCTGCGTAAAAAGTAATTAATCTATTATCCCAAGGGAACGCATTACTGGGATAAAATGTATCTGATGTCTACATAATGGTTAACGCATGATTGAGTAACGAACATCAAAACAGCTTCACAAAATTTCACATTTAGGTAGGTATTATTATTATTAGTAGGATCATGTCTATCGGAAATGTGTTTACGAATTTGCTAATGCAGTGCTTCCATTATGCAAATTTTAATGATTTATCATATCGTACCTGCATGTAACCACTGTTATCTTCCTGAATACAAATTAATGCAACAATTCGCAGCCAGTTTCAGCATAATTATCGTAACAAATCATGTCAGTTTATCAATTAATCTCAACGGAACAATGGGTCAGCAGCGCTCGGCCCATTACTCATCAAAATTAACCTTATTATCGTCCGCCCGCGATTCTCTAACATTGCTATTACGATTAATCGAACAAAGAAACGATAATGACAGCCGATGTTATAGAAAATGAGATACTGTGTAGCGAGTAAATTAATTGTTAGGTAATTAATATGAATGCTTCGATTTGTTGCGTGTATTAGCTGGGTAATATTTCATTAAGTAAATACGTTCATTTTATGATTATTTCAGCTATGGTTTCTTTTTTCTTAATTTCCCTCAAGCTAAGTCTATTTTCCAACTAAGTGAGGAGTTCCAAGTTAGAATACTGACCAGGCAAGGCAGTAGCGTGTCCAATCTCGATGGCTACGCGACACTGGCCCCAGGGTCCCGGTGTCCAATGCGCGCTGGCTTCCAAGGCAGCAGGCCTTACTTCCTCAACCACTTCGCATTCCCTGCCTCCACCTGGGTTCATGATAAACTGTGTTACGACGCATGAATTTTATCTCGTATTTTCACTACCTAAAGATTTTGGATATTCAGTAATTCAAAAATTATTTCAAAATACTATTCACAAACCTTGCGGTAACCGTTTCAGTCTCCGGGTCCTCACCAGTGCACCATCTGGCCGCGGTCGCCATGGCAACCACTCAGCTAATACGCAATCCTCGCGGATTACGCACACGCGGGTTGTTCCTATCTGCGCCAGTGTGGAAACGCAATACCTGTGCGGAATTGTTGTTTTAGCATATAACACATGAATGTAAGGTCGAAAATCTAAACCGATAAAATGAAATAGTGGGTAAGAAAATGCTTTGTTGACAAAAAAATTACCAATCGGTTTTTATTTTTATAAATATTGTTATACAATTTTTAGTTCTACAAAATATATAAATTAAATTATTATTTACAACTGTCTAAAAAAGAGCATAATTCAATTCAAATCAAATCATTTATTTGTTGGAATATGGGTAGAAGGTGTTACAAACTACAAAAAATATTTAAGTTTATTTAATTAATTAAAATTGGCCATCACCAAAAGTACTTAACGAGACTTGTATTATTTTAATAGAAAGACGCGACTCATCGATTATATCCATATCAGGAGCATAATTAAGTTTATCAAGATATAGCAATATTCAAGTATAGCTGTAGTCCTACCATGAACTCTTATCGCGATCCAAAAACTGAACTGTTCTTCAAATACGTCAATATAATGACATAAATTGATGCGTTATATTGACGTATTTGAAGAACAGTTCAGTTTTTGGATCGCGATAAGAGTTCATGGTAGGTAGGCTGGTGTGACAAGAGTTAACTCAAAATAATGTGCTACATAGCATCCGATGAACACGTTCGCAACATAAATCAGAATTTCAAAAACGCCGCACAATCATTTATTCACGACAACCATTCGAGAACATTCGAGTAAGCATTCGTGAAACAAACGTCAGCATAAATTCCAATAATGATCAGTAAAAGTCTTTGGTTGGCACGTGATGCGGAGATGAAAAATGTACACTTAACAAAAGAAATAGGTATGCATGGTCGTCAGATATAGTTAAAGTATTCTTAGAAAGCGATGAATGTTTTCAAATGTAATTTAATTTAAAAAGTAGATCAATCAAAGACATCCATCGGTTTCTAAGGCTGGGTCCACATTTGTAGCATCTTGACGTATCCCGATCAGTCGTATCGTATCGAGTATTTGTATCATAAATATGGACGCTCATTTTGTCCATGTCGTATTATTAAGGCGTATATGGTAAAAAACGCGTCCATACTTATCAAATGCTGTATCATGGCAATGGCTGTATCTTTACAAATATGGACGCTTCGTTTTTCTTCCGATCCTCGTATCTTTTCCTGATACGCGTTTCTTTCAATGCACCTTCTGATAAACATGATCGGCGGAAAAACCGACACAGATGGTTCGCGGTGTATCACGTATCGTATCGCGATACAGTATCGTGATACAGTATCAAAATACGTCCATACTACCGATCGTGGTACGCGTATCGGATACGAGGTGTATCAAGATACGCGGTTAGTGTGGATCGGGCCGTATCAGATACGGCGTGTATCATTAACGTGTATCATCTTGCGTCCAAACTAGCGATCATGATACGCGCCGAGGCCACGCAACGGACATACGATTCACCGAAATGATACAAATGTGGACGCAGCCTAAGAAAACTTCAAATATATCTGACTACCTTGGATACCACCCTTTTGTTGACCGTACCATTTCTCTTCTATTCATAAAATTTTATACGAGCAAGAGGTATTAGATCAATAAGTGAGCGAATCGACCCAGTTTTACAAACTGTAATAAGAATGCACGCTTGAGCCACAATATCAGACAAGTTTGTGGATATGAAATTTCTTTCACAACATGTGAATAATGAAACATGTTTTCGCCATAAAATATTCAAGTGTCCTTAATTCTGAGAGGTTTTTAGCGCATGATATGAATATTATGTTAGCTTACACTTCTTTAGGAATTTATATTAGCTAAAACTTTTCATGCAAGATGGAAGGTACATAGTGCCACCGACTTTTACCATGGATTTAGTTTATACGTAATTCTACAGCCCTTTTAGAGACAACATTTCCGTTGGTTATAAAAAAAATCACCTTATAAAGTTGGTGTTGCATTTTTGTATGTAACAGCAGATTTTTTTTACAGACAGACAGACGCGGCGGCGGACTTTGTGTTATAATATTTACTGATGGTGATAACTTACGACATTACTGGAGTCGTTTAAGTAATCTAGTAGAAGTGAAATAAAAATAAAGACCAAGTGTAAAATCGAACATGTAAATTCAAGACGTAAAGAAATTGTTGTTTTCTTGCTACGTTTAAAAGTGTAAACTTACATGGATTCGACGAATTGTCCGTCCTTCTTGCGACATTGCACCTGTCGTCGCTGCAGACCAAGCCGGGGCGTGTGTACTAGCGAGTCAGTCTCCGTCCGCATGTACCTATAGGAATAAAAAACATGTTACATGTATCTTACATATAAGGGGCAACTATACTTATTCAGTTTAATTCAGCTTTTATTCATAGAAAACACCAGTTTAATATGGAGATGTGTATGCATCCATTCGCAATTCCGCGGCTGCACAAATGTGGTACAAAACTGGTTTTGTATCACATACGTTTAATCTACACAATAGGCTAAATTAAGCACTTATTGGAAACCATTAACCAAAATTCCAAAACACTACTTTTCTAATACTATACTTTTTAAGAACGCTTTTTAACCGACTTCTAAAAAAAGGAGGAGGTTCTCAATTCGGATGTTTGTATTTTTTTTTACTATTTATGTATATTTTTTACTCCGGATTTTTGTATACGGAAAAAAACTGACGGAAGGTATTTCTGAACGGGAAAAAAGATACAAGAAAGGTCGAATAACAGGAAGGCCGAAAATACTTCTACATAATGTAAAAAGAAGTATTTTTATCTTTACTTCCTACAAGCTCGATTAAAGGACAAAATTGGAAATATTTTTGTGAATATTCTATCATCGATGGTATGTTATGCAAGATCAAACAGCATGGATGTACAACAATATAAGCACTATATCAATAAGTCTCTTATATCGATACTCCTATATTAATATTTTGAAAGTAAGTATTTGTTTGCTTTTTTTATCTATTTTTGGTTTGTCGGAAGTAATCTCTGAAATTTCACTAAATAGAAAGCTACACGTTATAGAAAATGTTTTGTGGTATCTTTGTCTTCCAAGGGGACGAACACGCGAGCAGAAACTAGTAAAAAAAAGGACCATAAAGGAGTATAAATATAATATAATAAATTAGATATAGAAAACTTTGATACGTATACAGCTATAAAAAGTATTGAATGTAAGTCTACGAAGATTAATGGACTTTTTGAAAGCGAGTTACTTGCGCGATTGTGATGGATCGACTGTCGTCCCAATTTGTCAAAATGTTAAAGAGTTATCCAAAAATAATAAATTAAAATGCGAAATCCAAATGAATTGTGAAATGGCTTTTTTTCCTGTGTAACTTTACCTTGATTGCGTTTTATCGACTAACATCAATTTCAGAGGTTAATCATCGCCCTTTTGGCTCCTTACTTGCATATTGTGATAAAATAAAGAAGCAAGAAGCTACATGCCAGCAAATTGATTGCTAACAAGTAATTTCACGCATTGCTAACTAACTATGAAGTTTCAAAAGCCCGTAAAACAAACAAAGTGCCAAGTTATAAAAGTTACAAAAAAAAAAATCAACTGAAAGCCAGACACGAAACGATTAAACAAATGCACACAGCATAAAAAAATATTACAAAAAATACTAGCGTGCCAAAAACATAAATTCATGTTTTTTACTGACGTTGTTATGGTTGCTGTCAAAGCTAACAGAGGTATGTGCTATGGTAGGTACCTTTCTATGGTGCGTGCGGCGTGTTCACCCGCACCCAGGGGGTTGCATTCAGTCCATTTGCCTACGTAGATGGAGTATTCCGAATCATTTGTCGACGGTTCTGTAAAAAATAAAAAAATATAAAAGAAATATTTTCCACAAAATAGTTTATTTTATCGTACGGATGGGCATTTGTCGAAAATTTCGAGTGACGCAAAAATGGCTAAATATTGCTGCCATATTTTGTTTCAATATTTACCATTACATTTTTTCGTTTAATTGCTGCGTAAACAACGCAAAAAAGAAATTAAAGGAAACAAAAGAATCAAAACTGTATTGTTTTTAATGGCTTCCTAATAATGTAGCAAGCGTAGCGGCCAGTATTTTCTCAATTGACTACAAAACCTTTTTGTATGTATGAAATAATTTAAAAGGAGGTTCATTCATCAACGACCTTTTCGTTCACCTACCTAACTCAAATGTGTTGACATTTACATTTCAAATTAATTCAAAACTGTTAACTAACAACGCATTCGCTAAAATCTAGCGGAATTCAAAGGTAATAAATACACATCTGGCCAACATAGTTGGCTACAGTGACTTAATTACCCGAAATTTAAATTTTATGCCGGCGAATATTCCATTTAAACTAGCAGGACTAGCAGTGTGAAATTGAATGTATGAGGCAGGTGGTGAGCGAGCTTTTGAGGTACCAGGTAGGATTGGCACACCGTGTGTCAACAGCGTGGACGTATAATTTTGTTCACCCAGACTTTGAATAGTGAATTTGGGAAGTTTTTAGCGTGTTTATTATGAATTGTTTTAACTGTAAATGCGTTTCTCCTTTGTGTTTTTATTTTTAGGATAGTTTCTTTGTATTTTTCGTCGGTGATTGCATAATTTCTGTTGAGTTTATTTTGTGTTTATAAACTTAAAAATTCTACGATTATTTTTAGGTTTTTGTCACACTTTTAATTATTAATAATAAAAAAGATTTGATGAAAAGATTTTTTGTTAATTTAACAGTGCTACACTGTTATGTAGCGTTACTGTAACATTTCGCAGTCTTGCTTAATTTCTCCCCGTTTCTGAAACCACTCGACGTAATAGCTTAGTACATAATGAAGCTGGCAGCACATTAATCATGAGCGACGCGGTAAGCTTTCCTTCATAATACACGAGCCTAAACGTAACGCTATTACCGAGCGCGGAATAGCCGCGGAAAATGTTCTAGCTGGTAAGTAAAATACTGGGTTGTTATTTATGAACTGAATTGTACACAACATGGATCTTATAAAAAAAAACGTAATATACTTTTGGACTTTATGAACCTTTGTTGTGTTTAACGGAAAACCTTTTCTTGATTTTCTAAGATAAAAAAAAAACTCCAAGCAATTTTTTTTGTGTATAAAAACCTACTTTGTGGATTATAGCCAATGCGCGCTTAATCTTACTTAAGCAAAATATACTGCAGACTCCATATTTTGTTCATCCAATCTCATTTTCGTCCCCTATTTCGTGAAAATGAAATCTAATGAAAATTCCAGTTCACAAAAAGCTAAGAAGTAGACAGCAAGCTAAAAATCCTTAGCTGGCAGACTAATGAAAAACCTATACAATTACTGCAGACAGAAAAGGACCCTTTTTTAAATCCCGCTGTAATCTTATTAGTAGGCGGAGAGGCATAGAACAGATGGGTACAAAAGTACTATTAATTCTCCAATTTTACTGTACAAGGTGTACTATAGAACAGTAAAATACATATCATTTTTACAGCCGTATCAGCTGTGTCAAAGTTACCCTGCAGGTACAGGGGCCCGTGTAAGTAAATATTCGTAAAATATTATCTAATAACCCACTTAAACTTAACTCTACAACTTTACTTTACTCACTTAACTTTAGAAAAATATTTTAAAACTGTTTCGAGTGGTAATTCCGTTCTTTCTACTGAGCGGTGGAGGGAGTGAGTAGTTTCCAGATGCGCCAGTTTTCACTCTGATTAATTAAGTGCACGATATCGAATTAGCCTGGGGAGAACGATTTGTTTGCTCTCTAACCTTTAATGGAAGTGCTTTAGCGTTCGAGCGGAGGGCTCGTGTCGCACTTTGTAGCATGGAGGTCGGGATATGAATTGCTTTGTATTTAAGCGTTTTTTGTTTAATAAGGCACAGTATAAAGTTCACCGTATTTTTGCTGCTACGCCTGTTGCGTAGCTGTGCTGCTACGCCAGTCGCGTAGCAACTTTGCTACGCTAACTTCGCAGTCACGATTCCAGTGCGAAAAACAGTGTGTTTATTTGGTTTATTACATATGTAATTATATTCAAGAGGCTATTGCTAACGTACTTAAGTTCTCGTAAAAAAAGGTAAAGAGATCGTCAGCATAATAGTATTAACAAACAACCGTGGACAGGTTGTACTCTATTCCGCTATGATCAAAAGAATTTTAGTGACCTACTTTTTCGCAATATTTATTTTCTGTGGCCCGAGGGGCGATAGCATCTATTTATGCAGCCTTGTTATCTTTATCGTTGTTACATTGACACAAGAGTGCCTGTGTTGCCAGAACCTTGTTATTTTTTATTTTATTTTTTACCCCACCATATGTGATTGGGGTGGCTGTGTTTATGGTTGGTAACACTATATTTTTATGAAGCTTTGGAATTATATTAAGTATGTTAATGGATGTTAATTTTCTGGTGTCTTTTTTACTCTTTTATTTACATAGGTCTATGTTTTTAACAATATTAAATCAAACGGTAACATATTTCATAAACAGTTCTATATTTAAAAATAACCTCAGGTTTAAACAACTGTTTAAATGCGTATTGGGTTGATTGAACGCTTGCCTAGGGCATTTGGCTTACAGTTTAATATTGGTTACCGAGCCAGCCGGGCTAAAAGGAACAAAGGCAAATCTGTATGAAATACCTACTGATAGGTATAACAGCGCATAAAATGATGATCGATGGACAAAAACTACCAAGCTATTACCTACCGTTTACTTTCTAAGCAAATAAACACAAATCCTATACAATTCGTGAATTAACTTCTTTCTTCGTAAACTTGTCTCGGCGAGTAAATAATTAACTTAATGTTGTTATAAATTCTATTTAGATAACTCGTTCGCAAGTTTTTTGTTCAACAACCAAAGTTAGTATCGTGAGAAATTAAATTATTCCTAACTTTCGTAACTGATTGTAATTTCTATTGTCAGTTGGGTTATTCGGCCTCTGTTGGATTGGAATAACCTTCGTTTACTTTAATATGTTTAACTTAAGTTTAGAATTCTGTGTGGACTTTATACTTACTGAACTTTGTATCTTGCAAAATTTAACTTGAAACATGGAATAATTAATCAAATGTGACAAACTTCGTTAGTTACAAGTTTTTTGATGCTGTATGAGTTCTGGCTTTGTGTTCTGTTCTGCTATTTTATTTATAAGTTAGCTTTCGCCCACGAATTTTTCCGCCTCAAAGTTAATATTTTATTCCACGGGAATCATACTTTTTTTCGGAATAAAAAGGAGCGTAGGCGCTATTCAAGACTAGAATCTATCTTTATACTAAACATCCAGATCCGCGTGAATGAGTAAGAAACATCCAGCCATCCGAACATTCGCATTTATAATAAGATTAGTAAGTAAAATTACTTAAATACGTATAATATTTTTATTACTATTTATAAGTGTTGTGTATATGGGGTATATAAAGACACATAATATATAGTCGTGTAAGCGTGGTGATCAATGCTCATGCCTTCTCTGTATGAGAAGAGGCCTTTGCCCTGCAGGGACAGTAATAGGTTGGTATTATTATTATTTTTCTCATTTATTAAATTGTATATACATATAAATTACATTTTTAAATATTAATATAAAAATACAAACATTTAAAAATATAAAAAATAGTAACCCACCGGAGGCGGAAACAGGGTTATTATTTTTATTATTATTATTAACATAGTCGTTAGTTCTGTATACTGTCCATCAAATTAAGTAATCTTGAGCAAAAGTTATTGCGCAATGTAATGCATGTAAATCATTGTGCTCATGGGGACATGGAACAGTACAGGGGCTATGGGGCATTTAAAGTTTATTTTAAACATTAAAAACGTAAGAAAAAAATTTAGAACTTTCAATATCCTTCCCCTCAATGTCTCCGTAAACAGATGGTTATTAATATAAAATTAAATTATTTAATGTTTGATTACAATTTAATAAATATCAACCCCTAAATAAGAACAACCTAATTGAAAAAAAAACATTAATTTATTATAAGGTCGAAAATCCAAAAAAATATATTATGAAAAGTGTCCACGGGGTGGTTCTAAGGAAATTAACTAGTAAAGTCATTAATTGTCGAGTTTCGTTTGGGTTTCATCAAATTAATGCGAGCGCCCGCGCCGCGTCCTCGTCAATAAAGTAATTTATTATAAGTGCTTGTTGATTGAAAACACTCATTTTCGGATATATTTGATCAAGCTTAGTATTTAATTTGAATTTTAATTAAAGGGCTGTTTAAGCAGGCTTGTTTGTGTTGAAAAGTAATTATAAACTCATTCATTTATTGCAACTATATGTATATGATGATGTAATTATCTTTCGGCTGATATGATGACGATGATGATATTTGTAATTAGGTAGGTACATTTGGTGCTAGACGCATGCTAGATGATAGTTATCAGTGCAACTAAAAATACGTGTAATTTATGACCTAGTACGATTATAAAATAAACCAACATTTTACCAATAGTCATTGATAAAATGTTTAAGATTATTTTACCAATATTTCAACATTAAGTAACAATAATGCTAAAATAAACTTAAACATGCAATAATATTACTTAATGAGACCTTTTCACTGTAAAACCCTCAGAAATAGGTGTCCCAAAAAAAATACAGCTGAATTATTCCAACGATCTCTTTACAAAAAGAGTCTACAAAAAAATTCCAGACGAAACTCTTTAGTTTGATCAAGCTAACAAATTGAGACCTAAGTCTTTAGACATTGATAGACCTCGCCCCATCTAAGTTAGGTCTTAGACATATAGCTCGGAGACATTGTAATATGTTGGCAGATCTTATAATCCCGTGTTTCGTGTGGGTCTACTCCACCATGAGACGCCATTTGCATACAGACGGTGCGTTCAATCCAACCTCGGTAATGTAATTTCTCGACTAGATAACGTTCTGAATATTCCTGCAGAGTATATATTTCCTTGAGAATATGGTTTTAGTTAGTTATAACGTGATTTAAATCTTGCAAATAGTATTGCTTTGTTGTTGGAGTTGCTTTAATATATATTTATGTTTATTTGCAATAACTTACATTGTTTACAAAAAAAGATCTTTTAACCTAAAAGTCTCTGTATTTTACTACATTTTAAAATTACAATAATTTAATGAATGACCTAAGTTACATAAATAAATAAAATTGAAATGTCTTTTTTAATGTCACAATAACAGTTTTTTACTAAATGCATATTTTTTTTACACGGCACTTAGGTATGTAGGTATATTAAAAGCTATTTTTAGCCTGTCTAACCTTCTGTTGTTTATTCCGACTTATCTCCGAAAGAGTTGGACGGATTTTGACGGGACTTTCACTGGCAGATAGCTAATGTTATAAAGAGAAACAAAGGTGTTCTTTACTTCATTAAGCTTACTTTATTTTTGAAACAGAATGAGAGCTCCGCGTTCAGTTTGAAACTTATTTTAAAACCACTAAAAATGACAGAATAGTCTGTTGTATGAAAAAATGCTCCCAAATATTGTATCTACAATGATGGAGGTAAATGGAGCATAAGGATACGGACATCATAACGGCGAGAAAGCCGAAAGGACCCCGAATTAGGATAAGTACAATATCCTGTGTAACCTTTAACATGGGGAAAGGGCGCGAGTTTATGTGCCTATTGATAAACTATCAACTACGATCAGCGCAGAAGAAGCGGCTATATGCTCAAGCATGAAGTAATGAACTAAAACACAAATGAAATAGAGTCGAAATTCGAAATATAAAAAATAGAGTCGAAATAAATGCAGTGTGAAAAATTATTTATTTCACATAGCTTTCAACTCTGTGATGTTTTTGTTTTCAATTGAATCTGGTTGAAATTTGGCACAGAGATAGATTATAATTTGGAATAGCTTTGGTCCGGAAAAAATGGGGTAAAATATTAACTGTGACATACACAATATTTTACGACAAGAAATTTCTAAAGTAATATCTTCCAAGAGTTCCAAGCAAGGGTGCTTTAATAACAAGGACATCTTGAACTGGAACAAGGTAAACATGTTTACTTCAAATTTTATAGTATATTTTACATATCTAACATACAAATAAGGACTTTTGGGAGACATGTCTGCATACAACTTGAATTTTGCGTTCTATTACACCGCGGGACGCTGACTTGGTTTCAAGAGATCTCTTTGCATAATATGTATAAGTTTTCTGCGACCTTTCATGACAGTACTACCTACTGTTGAATTTTTATGTTTTTGTAAGTTTTATATATTATTGCAGTAGTTTCTGAAAAGATGGCGGAGAAATGCAACTGTTCGTTAAACGCATAATGGATTGTGGTTAACCTTTTGATTGCATACCTTAGTGTTGCACTTTTGTATGGCACACCTGATCGTTTTTTAACCGACGAAAAATGTTGGCCCTGGTTCGTCTAGAAATATATATACTGAATTCGTGGTTCCTTGGTTTTTGTTACGTCCCTTCCACCCCCTATAGAATCTAAAGTTAACTTCCTATTCAGTTCCGAGACTAGTTAATTTATTTTTCTGGAACACATCGAACGCCTCTGTACGGTCACACGTTACATGGCGTTCACGGAACTACGAAAATTGCTTTTACTGTAAGGAAACCATTGATTTTGTATCTACGGACGGGCCTTAATTACGAAAACGAGCTGCCGCTTTGAGACACAAAATGGCAGTCGAATAGTACGCGCTTTAACACGTTCCATACGAATATGAACCTTATTAAAATCGATACTCAAAATGTCAGTTGTCACATGCCAGTTTTTGACAGGTATTTTATCCATGCTTTTTTAAGTAAGGATAGATATAAATATCCATTTTTCTATGGTCGGAATATAGACAACGTTAAAATCGTTAACTGGTACTAATACTTGCCTAATTCTATTGATGAAAATTATTTGCAAAGTACGAGTATTTAAACGTCTCAGATTTCACACTATTAATATTTGATACAAAAAAGTCGAATTTATTGACATGTAAGCAACATATTTAAACAAGCTGTCATGTTTGCTGAAAGCTGGCCTGCCGATACAATATCGATCATTATAACAAGGGCTATTGTCGTTTGACACGCATACCGCATACGTACGGATGTGTGTGTACGTAATTTATGTAAAATCGCCACACGGTGCAATTTACATGTAAAAGCTTTGAGATTGGAGTATTGTGTGCAGGAAGTATGAATTTTTAGTTTTGAAACGTTGTTATTGGTCGGTGATTCGATATAATTTAAACTTTTTAGTCCTTATTATAAAACAAAGTCTTTGCTTTAGACCAGGTTTAAACCATTGAAGCAATTTTTGTATTACAAACTTTATATTTATTTACCGAAATAAAGTTCGAAATTTAAATTCAAGTCCAACGTTAAAAAATGTAATTAAAAATTTGAAAACCCCCGATGGCGGCCATCTTGGACCGATATTAAGCATAGAACACTCCTAGCTAATTCACCTTTCAAACAAAAAAAACAAAATGAAAATCTAAAATCGGTTCATCCATTCGGGAGCTACGAAACCACAGACAGACACACCCCGACACGTCAAACTTACAATACCCCGTCGTTTTTGCGTCGGAGGTTAAAAAATGCTTCACACAATTCATTTTAGTTAGTATTTAAGTATGTATGTAATATGTATAGTCCAGTCCATCACATTAAAGTCTGCCTTTCCGAAGTTCATCGGCTCAGCCAAGTTCTCAGATTTCCGTAATCCTAAATCTGTCCTAGCCAGCGTTTTCCTGACATGAATTACAAAAATCCCTTTAGCAAATAAATTAACTTCCAAGGGCCGAGTGCGAGCGCGCTAACGTAACCGTAGTCAACTCCAGTGGATTTTGGAAACGGAAATACGAATGTCTTTTAGCATTTTTATTTAATTTTATACGACAAGCACCCATTGATATGAAGAAATACGACTCCCTTGAAGCATTTTGGTTTAAACTAGCCTCTGCCCGCGGTTTCTCCCAAAAAGTAACTTACCGTAAAGTAAGTTGAACTATTGGACAATAGTTATCCTGGTATTAATGTGTTCCCTTAGGATTAAGGGACCACATTAATACCGGGATAAAAAATCCAACGTGTTAATCTGGGAAACTGTCTATCTATGTGCTAATTTTCATCCAAATCTGTTCAACAGTTTACAAGTGATTGTAACAAACATCCAAAAATGTTTACAAACTTTTATAAGTTCTCATTAATGTGAATAAAGCCTTTAAGCTAAACCAATATAATGTGCGAAACGAGTACTTTCAATTTACGTCTACAGCGCGCTCGCGCTAGCCCTTCGAGCACACGTGCCTCAACTTCTAAATTATCCTAAAAAAGTTTTGGGCTCTGTAAACGGCTATTACTTTTCAAAGAAATGAGAATTTAATCTTTTAAGCCTTTGTTTATGCGTAATAAAAAAATATATATATTATATTTTTATGTCCAAAAATAAGCTCCGCTTATCCCGACTTATAAAAGAAACAACGAAAGCTTTTTAGGACACAAACAGTATTGTGTTTTATTTTTTAGGTACTAAAGTATTTTTTTTAATGATGAAATCAATTAAGTTTGTGTAAAGTACGCAGCAACGCAAATCTGAAATCTAGGTACCTATATTCATATTATAAAGCTGATGACTTTGTTTGTATTTAGATTTTTGGTTCGAGCTAATCTCCGGAACTACTTGGCCCGACACTGAAAATTCCTTTTCTAAGAGGAAGCTGCGTTATCTCTGAGTGCTAAAGGCTATATTTTATTATTCAAAATAATAAGGAAACGTAAAAAAGTATCACGCGGTTATAGTCGCGGGCAGCAGTTAGTCCGAAAACAAAAAAAAAACAGAAAAACAGAAAAAGACAATCATCATAAATGATAATTTAGGTAGGTACTTAAAAACAAGTCATTGGCTTAGATCTAGTACGTACCTTATTCCGAATATTCATTGGACATCCAATAAGGCAGATAGGCCGATCGACCTCTTAGTTCATTGAACCGATGTATATTAAGACAATTGAAGGCCTAATGGGGCAAAGGGGGATTATTGGGGTACAACTGGCCCTGTGGGTCCGTTAGTACCCCGCAAAGCTTCGGCTTAGCATCTGGTTGGAACCGTTAATTTAGTACCGATGAGATGTTTAAATTATGTTGCTTGTGAACACAGCTGTGTTCATGGTATGTAATGCCTGATTTAAGTTGCTGTTTATGCAGGGTATATGCAAATTTGCTGGGGCGCGTCTGTGTTTTCTGCGACCATTGCATTGCTACAGATTCGATGACACAGTTGTACGTTTGTCTAATGCAAGGAACTAGGGAAGAGAAAGGACTTTCAAGTGCTACAGATAAACTGTTTTGTCCGACTTTATAAAGTCTTTCATTGAAAAAAGAATGGTGCGGCCAACATGGGAAGTACAACTTATATGCGTAAATGGATGATAGACGAAGCCTTCTATCTAACTAACACCGAATACCTTCATCAGAATAATCACTTTGTTTCGGTTCCAAAATTCCGTCTGTTATCAAAAATCTTTCTACAAACGTATCCTTTTCAAAACCGAGTCTCATTTCAAATGCTGAAGGATTTTCCTGAAACATTTGAAATGCACAATATCCCTCCTCTAATAAGAGCTCTGTGGCTGTGCGGAATACGGAAAGCGTTCGGAGTGGTGAGAGCGGTCGGAGCGGTGAGCGGTGGGAGCGGTCGGAGTGCAGACTGGCCGACGCTAATGCAATCGTCGACTCCACACCTGCCCGGTATTTAGTTCCCTCAACTTGTGCAATTACGCTGAGTTTATTATGATTAATGGAAAATATTATGAAACGGAGTTTGTTGTGCTCGATTTTAGTAAAAAAAATTGGTAAGTAGTTGTAAAGTGCATCTTTTATTGTTTACGTTCGATTATGTATCTACGTTAATGGCTTTAAAGCGGTTTGGATACCGAGTAAATACTAAAGTGACTTTTCAATTAATTTGTATGTACTTTCTAAGTTTTCCTTGCACATCGACAAAACATTGCGAGATAATCAGGAGTTATAATGAATATAAGGCTGAAAATTATTTATTTATTCACATCACCGCGCTTGGTCAAAGCGGGTTGGCGCCGCTTTGACCAAGCGTTGTGATATGAATAAAGGTTGTAGCTCTTAACCCCAGTTTTACTCGCATCTATAAAATTAAAGGTCTATCTTAATTATACCTCCATTCAATCTTCTCCCTGTTTTATTACATTCCTTTTATCCAACCTCGCTTGCGAAACAAAGTTTCATAATACTTAATGATTGTAGGCCTATTACTGTCATTGAATACGAATAAAAATTATTACCACAAGTTATACTAATCACTGAGAGGATTAAGTTAAATTGAAAACGGAAAGAAAGGGCATTATCTTCCATTTTCCAATAAAGGTGGAACTGGAAGCTCGTTATTTTAAGTTCATTGAGTTTAAAACTGTGATATTGTGATTTGTGAACAGAATAATGATTTTTATAAGGCCTTATTTAAAAAATGATATTGAGTTTCTTAGCTATGAAGCAAATTGGGAAATACAATTCGAGACATCATTAATGAAATTGCAAAAGTAGTAAACGTAGAATTTCAAGTACAGAAAAGATAACATCACGCCTGTAATCCCCGAAAGGTTAGGCAGAGGTGTACCCATTAATACACCCACATTTCGCCAGTTATGTTTAATTCCCTCGTAATAGAGGGCGAGCCTATTGCTATCAACCAGGCACAAATCCAGACTCCGAGGATGTTACTGAGAAATTCCTGATGGAAAAACCTAATAACATTTTGCCTGATCTGGGAATCGAACCCAAGACCTCATGCTCAGGAGTCGTTAAGCGACCACTAGACCAACGAAGCAGTCAAAGTAGATATTCTTTGTAAATAATTCAATGAATAAAATATACAAAGCTCACAGATGGTAACCAAGCAACACGATTTTTCAAAAGCGAAAATCCCCATTGTGTCCGGATCAAGCAACCAGTCGCTAAGACGACAACTCCTAAGTTGCTTAGCAACTTATTTATAACACCATATTACCACGAAATAGGAAGCTGTGAATATTATATAGGTACCTGTCTTTTTTCCTCTCCCCAACATTATATATTTAAAAGCAAGTTCATAAAAACTCGACGCTATAAGATCTTCGGGTATATATAGTGAATCCATTAAAACTTGGAGGAGCATCTCTATGATTTCTCGCGAGAGAGCGTTTACTAGAGCAAAGTTTTCCAATTTAGGTTAGGCTACTACCCCCAATTCCAGCTCCCCGAGGTCAGTCACCTCTGTCAAAAGAGAATTTATTTACGAAGAACTGTTGACGGGGCAGAATGTTTATCTTTTGTGCCAGATATGGACCAATGTTGGATGTTTGGAAATTAGATAAAGGATTATTTAAATACGGCTTTTGAAGTCGGGATGACGTAAAATCTTTTTGGCGAAGTTTCCGTTGTGACGGGTAATTTATTTAGCACTGGCGGCTGGAGCGATTAAATCTTTAACCCGAGCTTGGGGCGTTTGGTGTTAATAATAAAAAAAAAAAACAGGTGTACTAATTTTTATGTTTAATTATTATAGCGTTTCTAGTTCCTGAAGCGTTAGGCAGAGGTGTGCCCATTAATTAGTAGGTACATCCACATTTCGTCAGTTATGTTTAAGTCCCATGTAATAGGGGGCGAGCTTATTACCATCAACACGGAACAAATCCAGACTGCGAAGCTGCTACAGAGAAATTTCTGATGGAAAAACCCAATAACAATTTGTCCGACCCGGGAATCGAACCTAAGACTTCATGCTCAGCAGTCGCGCTTTTGCAACCACTAGACCAACGAGGCAGTTATGGTACTACCCTAATAAAAACATGTTAAGATACCTTAGTCACATAAACCTCGTTCGTCACCGATATTTAGTGGAGTATGGTAGTGGGAATATCCAGCCAAAATTAGTCCTGACATCCCGACGAACACTATCGCAGAGAACACACGCGTAGATAACAGGTCATTAAACCCTGATGCCTGTGAAGTAAAACCGAGCTCGACTGTATTCGCACAGTTTGGTAAAAAATTGCCTCGGCACGCACCAGATTTATTGTGCTGCCGCCATTTTAGTTTTCAACGTTACGTGAAAAAGAAAAATCGGGTGGAAAGGGTGCTATATATTTTAGACAGGCATTTTAACCCTTACTGTGCACATAGGCTGTTATTTACATATTTATTTTGATCAGGTGTTTACTTATTTCTCTTTTGATGTTGGTTTAAGATAAATCTACATGAGAGTAAGTAGCACCGCTTTTTTTAGTACCTTATTCATTCATTGCTAAAGAGATTAATTGTAATTTCGTACTCCATTGCAGAACTACGTCTACACCACTTATTCATGCGGTGTTCTCAATGTGAAGATTCTTGTATTATTAAGACTGTAACTCACAACAAGACAGATACGTAAAGGCGGTAAAGCCTCGTCCCCACTAGGAACATTTGTCAATACTCAATACTCAATACTTTATTGCATTCCACATGTAGTACTTAGGTGGTAAAACTTAAAATTAGATCACATGGACCCTGTCGGGCACAGCAAAATAAGTGAGTTAGGAGAGAGGAAGCACTGCACTGCACTGTCGAGCGACATGTGTCCCCGGTGACATCGGGCGATGTCGGGCGACGTCAGACGACATCGCCGCGACATTGTTGAAACTGTTCCTCGTCGCACAGTCGATGAAGAGTAGATCAAATACTAGCTCTTGCCCGTGACTTCGTCCGCGTGGTTCTTTTTACCCGTGTTATGCTACGTCTTTAGTTACTACCTCCCGATATTATAAAAGCCTACACTATTTCTCATGAATTTGGCTATCGTATACAAAAATATTTTGTCCGTTCAGACCGAGAGATTACTGCGTTTCAACAAACAAAGAAATAAGCTCTTCAGCTTTATGATAATAAAGATCTATACTAATATATTTAATAAATTCACATTAATATTTAATAAATTCACATTAATATTTAATAAATTCACATTAATATAGGCAGTTATGGTTTTAAATATAGGTATTTAGTAACTAGATAAAAATATTTTATTAGGTCCGTAGATTTTCCACTTTATAGGAAACTAACAATATAGAGAAAAATTCTCTCTTTTCCCTGTAAAATATGTATGTTTCCAATTAAATCAATCGATATGGCGGAAGCTCACATTGGTTGCCAGTTAAAACAAACTTGTGCAAACTTCATTTGGTTTTGATTGAACGTGATCAACGAATGTCGGACGATATTGCGAATAACGAATCAAATTAGTTCGGTTTTATTGCAACATAGCCTCAGTTTGATTAAAATGAATGTCAATCTATTATTCTATGAATATTTTTTGAGCATGTTAGTTCTTACACATAATAGTACATTATAGTACAAGTGACGTGAGTTTGTCATTACGGTTGGATTTCATCTCGAGGCGAAGGCGGGGGCGTAATAGACTGTAACCGCTCACCAATGCACACCCCACTACAATCAATTTAATACTCTCAAAATTTTAAAAAAGTCATTACTGCTCTAGTCCGTTAGTATAATGTAAAAAGGACGTGTGCATTGTGACCCAAAAAGCAGTGCAATAAGAGCTAAGGTAAATTGGGCAGAGTAAATGTAACTAATAATTAATATTGTATTGAAAATAAATTAAAAGGAAAATAATTTAAAACTACCTAGTTAGTGGGTCACTAACTAGGTAGTGTTAAATTATTTTCCTTTATATTTTCCTTTATATATATTTCTTAGGCTTGACGACGCAGGGACAATATCACGAGCGACCACTCAAAGACTTACCACCACACATTACTATTAAAACTCCATAAGAACAAGAATTGGACCACAAATGTCTTTCTGCCGTGTTTTACTGCCAACGATTCGGCATGATTTATTCATTTGTCCATAAATTCGGTCATAAGCCGGACATATTTATTTTGTATGAAATATCGGTTTTACCCATGGCCGGTAATGCGATATTTTCCTCCATTGTTATCCTCACATTCGGACTTGACCCTTGATATTTTCGGCTATTATATTCCGGCTTTTTTCGGTTATTTCTGCTGGCGCAACGTTTTATAGCCACACTTGAATGTACCAATATAACGTACGTAGGCGGAAAGCTAAAGAGTGCTTCTTCAATTTCTCCTCCAATCGCATAGAGCAAAGAGTTTCTTGTTAAAGAAGCCTATTCAATGTTTTTAATCTGTACTCCTCTTAGAATACTCGTCGAGTAGATATTACATTATGTAGAATTGTACATAGAGGTTTGGTAGCGAGGGGAGATTTTCTTTTTAATTAAAGATGTTACCAACAGGATAAAAATATATCTCAATTTTTATGGATGGTACGACATTAATCCGGATTTAATATTTTATGCTCTGTTTACCTTTAACATTCAAATGAAGATACTAAACTATGACTACTTACTTTCATATTTGGTATAGTCTACAAAATCTTTTCGTCACTTCCACGGAATAAAGAATTTTACGAGTACTTTAGTACTCACGAACCGGAATTAAGTGCTCTCTGGTATAGCACGACTACAGGAGACAAACACTTAAGAGCATTCACTTACTTTAAACCCGTAAAACTTTGCGGGTCTGGCACTTAAGATACTGCAAAATTAATGTTAAAATGTATCCTGCTGCAGAAATGATAAAATCGTACAGTTGGGTGGTTGTAACGTTTTAAATTTTCTTGGGAATATCGATGTATTTGTTACCTGTCATCAAAGTTGGTGTGGTAAAAATCTACAGCGTATTTTTTAGGTAGACATCTACAGAATCGCACCATCTTCCGCAGAATAGTTGCAAAGACTGTGAAGTCCAATGGTCATGAGTGTGGACCATTCCACTAACTTTTAGAAACGATCTCAATCTCAGCCTCAATCTGTCAAAAATGTCTCTAGTTTATCTACATTGATTGTCGCTGAGATGAGATTGCGACTAGATTTTGAACGTTTTTATTTAGTAGAAGGTTTCCTCAGAAATGCGTTGATAAATATTATTTTACGCATCATAAAAGACTAGAACACCTACGGCCTAAAATAACAACCATTAACGTCAATTCGTTCTATTTCAGGAATAAGCCGCTTACTTGTATAGCTCCGACAATTTGTGCGTTTTCCTCAACATCAACAATACAACTTCACACTGTACTGTTTGTAGAATAGAGTTGGAAATTCTCTGGCAAAAAGCTGTTTACAGTCGATAAATTTTTTCAATTGTGCTAAGTGAATGTGCCCACATAATATCCTTGGCTTGGTAAAGCTTTGTGATACACGTGTCAAACGCCGTTTAAATTGAAGCCTTATTGTCAATTGACGTCACAAATTGATATTCGTGATTATATTAAAATTTAAATGGGTAAGTATATGCATCGCAGAGAGATGGGTTTATAATTATATGGCGTTGGGTAAATTGAGTTTAGGTTAGTGTGACGAGTATGGGATTAAAACTAACAGATATGTACTGTACCTAGATATTGATACACTACAAATTATTCTTCATAGATCTAACCTTACTCCGGCCACGTAAATGTCGGTTATCGCGGACGCAGACGAAGTCGCGGAATTAAAAGTAGCCTATGTCCTTTCATGGGTTCAAACTTACCTCGTACCAAATTTCATTGAAATCGGTTCAGTGGTTTAATCGTGAAAGCGTTACAGATAGACAGAGTTACTTTCTTGATTATTATTGATTATTGATCTAGCTTAACACATAGTATAATAATTGTAAAACCAAAGTCCTAAATAATAACTTTTGACTTTGGTTTAATTCTGAAGTCTATTCGCATACAAAGTCGCAGGCAGAAACTAGTGAGATATAATGACTTTCAACACTCCATCTACTTATAAAGTTACATTTTCACAGACAATTTCTCAAAATTATCCAGAAATAGTTACAAGGATGCGACCCTAAGTGGAAAATACTGCGTCCCCGTCGCCATGGAGATTACAGCTATAAATCAGAGAGTGGAACCGCACTCATGCATACGTCAGTAGCGGGTACGTGCCTCGTGGTGTTATGGCCGTGTTCCGCTTCTAAGTAGCAGGGAGATATTTGATATTTTTCCATCTGATTTTGTGAACGGAAATCGAATATCAGTTGGGTATTTTGTTTTGTATGGATGCTGTTATCTTCTTAGTAGATATGGAAAGAGATTTTTGTGTTTCACTTTTATGGCCGCGAATAATTTAGACATTTTATTTTAAACTCTCGTACCTACTATCAAATGCTAGTTTGTATGATTGGATGTTTATTTCTCAATCACGACAGAACGGCTGAACGGATCTAGATACAACTTGGCACGTAAGCTACTTTTTATAACGGAAAAATATAGTTCCTGTGGGATAATTTAGATCGTTTGGCTTAATTCTGAAATCTTAGATCATTAAACATAGCCAAGAAAACTCCCGACTAATTTACCTTTTAACACATTCCACGCCGCGTCGGGTCAACCCTGACCGACGCTAGTGGAGGTTTGACCTTCAACAGTTTTGGCCCGGCGGTGAATGTATTAAACAAAAAAAAAAATACAAAATCAAAACTTATATTATCCCGTCATTTTTGCATCGGAAGTTAAGAACTACAGGAAATACGTTGGTGGCGGCGTTTTGTGGTTGTAGTAGGTGGCCCGTCTGCAGCCAGCCTTAGCAGACTTTAGCTAAATTCACCGAGGGACATTCTTACAAAACAGCACTGCTGTGGATCATTTGTTATGAACCCCCAACAACGAAACAAAGCCTATCATTGGTCTCTGTGCCTACTTAAATAAGAAAACTTTATATTTAGGTCTATATTTTACTTTATCATTCGTGCGATCGTTTGAATAATGTAGAGAGAGAATGGAATAGTACTTCACAATTGTTTGGGGCGCCTTTGTTGAATTGTTGTTACGTTCCTTTATGCTGATCGAAAGGGGATAAGGTTATCTTGTTTTACATAAACATAAAAAAGACTTATATGCTGAATATATTATTAGATACTAGCTTTTGTCTGCGACTTTGTTCGCGTGAGTTTTTTTGTATATCTAATTTAAACATCATTATAACATCACGCGCCTGTAATCCTTGAAGGGTGAGACAGAGGTGTACTCATTAATACACCCACATTTCATGGGAAAATTGCCATCAACTGGGCACAAAGACTGCGACCACTAGACCAATGAGGCAATTTCTAATTTGTTCGACAATAAAATGCACTCGGGGATACTCTAGCTTCGTATTAACAAAAGATTTTTCAAAATCGGACTAGTAGTTCCGGATATTAGCATGTTCAAACAAAATAACAAAGAAACAAACTTTTCAGCTTCATAATATTAGTAGGTATAGATGTTAAACATAGAATAGAAAACATATTTCGATGCCACGGTTGGCACAGTGACTGCGCGATTGGTTCCAATGCTATGTGTCTCGAATTTAATTTCCGCAATAGAAAACGTATGAGTTACTCGTCTCGGTGCATGTGCATGTAGAAACATTGAATCTGCACAACCATATACGATACTTGAGAAATACTGCTCATTTTTAGTGTTCCGTACCTCAGCCGGCAAAAATGGAACCCTTATAGGAGCACTTTGTTGTCCGTCTGTCGGAAACTTATTTTTTTGTACGTTGTGTTAAATATTGTATGGTGGTACAGAACCTTTCGTGTGCAAGTCCGACACGCAGTAGGCCGGTTTTTTTTATATCAAGCCGACGACATCGACAACGTTAAGTGTCACCGTCACCTTTAGACATTAGTAATACCAGAGGCATCGCAGCCATATTGCTATCTCAAATACAACGCTGAAATGTTTCATGTGCCTATAGTTACATTGACACCCGTAGCCTTCAGACGAGAACACAGCAACAATGATGATTCGATATATGAATTCAAATGTCGAACTTATCGCTCATGACAGTTGTATTTGTATTATACACGGTGTAACGAACATCGTGACGCGTAGTATGAATTCAGTATAGACATGATTCTAGCTAGACCCTTTTGTATGGAGAACTGTTTTTTTTTAAATTTAGTAACGAACGAAATATTTTATTTCTGGGGGGTCTGAAAGTTGTATCGTTGAAGTTTTCTTAGAAACCGATGGATGTCTTCGCTTGTTTAACTTAATTAATTATATGTTTACTATCTACTTTTTAAAATAAATTACACATTTGAAAACATCAAGAAAACTTCAACTGTATCTGACGATCCTGCACACCTATATCTTTTGTTGCCTGTACATACTGAATCTATGATAAAAGTTTGTGTCTTGATGTCTCTTACATCTTGTATTGAAATGGTTGGTTTTATATGGAATGAATTTTATATGGAATGAATTTTATATTGATCTTTGGTACATACTAAAAAAGTAACAAGTAACGTAGAGTTCGTATGCATAAAGAAAAGTATTGCGGAACCCAACGTGATGACTGATGAATATAAATAGGCCACGCCTACTCCTTTCAGAGAGCAATAAGTAGATCCTCACGCTCGGAGTACGCGCTTTTATGATGACTGGCATTATTGATGACTTGCTTAGTTGCTTTTATTATTCAAATGTCGCTCGACGGATTTCTATTCTTGTTTTACGCAGTTTTTTGCCAAAATCGTACCTGTATTCCCCGAAGAGGTGTATATAAGGTACACACACTTTTCGCCAAACATACACTGCTTTTAGAATATTCTCCGAAAATAATCTAGAGGTTAAGATATACTCATACAATAATCTTACATACTATTAATATCTTACTTATTAAATATAAATGCGAAAATTTGGATGGATGTTTGTTACTCAATCATGGCAGAACAGCAGAACGGATGTGGATGAAAGGCACAGATGTAGATTATAATCTGGAATAGGATTTTGGATTACAATTTGTATTTCTGTCCCGGAAAAATGTACGGATCCCGTGGGATAATATATCAATTTTCACGCGGACGAAGTCGCGAGCAGAATAAACTAAATAACACCCCACACAACACCCACACCCACACCCTCCAAGATCTTCCAAAGAAACGGTTCTCTTAAATATCCACTTGAGCTCTCGACACAACCTTCCAGAATATCCTTTCGACAGCCAAGTCTTCAATCCAACGAGGTCAAGGTCTCTAGTGACGGATTTCGAAGCAAATTAACGACGACGGTGCCAAGATAGCTCCAGATCCGTCACCTGACTACAGATCCGGGGCTGAGATCCGGCTAATGAATTCCGACGATTTACCTCGACGGAATTAATCTCATCTTGAAATCCCACTGTTACTTACTGGAGAGCTTTTTACGCGCGGATTATGCGTTCTTGGGAATTTGAAAAAAATATTCTGAACGTTGATGTTTATTTGATTACATATTATATTAGCAAGATGGGCTCGTTTACCTTTGGGGCTTCAATTGAGAGAACGAACTGCGTTTTGTTAGTCATTTTTTTTTGTGTTACGCAATACTCAATATCTTTATTGCTTCTCCATTAAGTATACTTAGGTGGTAACTTAAATAATTGAGATTATAATGGACCCTGTAGGGCACAGCAAAAGGGTAGGGTAGGAGAGGGGAAGCACCGTTTAAAGAGATTATTAATAAAAAATTAAATAAGTTCTAATTTAGGAATAATTAAAATTTGGAAAATCATCAACTATAACGTTGCATAAATCTATAATCTATATGTAATTTTATCTTATATAAGGTAATTTTTAACTGACTTCAAAAAAAGGAGGAGGTTATCAATTCGTCTGTATTTTATTTTTTTTATGTTTGTTAGCTCCTAACTTGCGACTGGGTGAACCGATTTTTATGATTCTTTTTTTATTTGAAAGCTGGTGCTTCTCGTGTGGTCCCATTGTCACCATTTCAATATCTGATGATGAACTTCGGAGATATGGAATGGAACTCCTCATAGAATCACAGCAGCAATATCGTAACAAGTGAAATTGCTTTGTTTATACGTGTAGTCGATGACTGACTGAAGGAAAAGGGGGGGGGGGGGTACGTCAAACTGGTAGGAGGGGCTACCAGTTTCCAAAATTAAATATATCGTGTGACGTATTGTTTGAAAGGGCTTTTTGTAAGGATTTCAAACATTAATACACAAGCACTAAAAAGTGAAAAATAAAAAGCTATTTAACAAAAAAGATAACCGCCTTCAAAAACTACAAAATCAAAATAACTTTAGTTTTGGAAGTCGGTGGCAATACTTACCTACATAACAAAAAAAAACCAAAGCCGCCGACTTCCAAAACTAAAGTTATTTTGATTTTGTAGTTTTTGAAGGCGGTTATCTTTTTTGTAAAATAGCTTTTTATTAAATTCAGAATCAATCAATCAATTTTTTTAATTACGTATAAGATTGATTTGCTCTTGACACTAGTCTAGGTCAGAGGTGACAGAGATAAAGTCTACGATGGAGGAAGCTTACCCAGAAGAAGCCTGTTCACTCTTAGCTTTTAAGAGAATTATTATTTTTTTATAATTTTATTTATGAGTACTATGTTGGGCAAATATTGTTGGGCGATATTTCTTAATGCTGTTTCGTTGCTCATGTTTGTTAATACATAGCTTTATGAGCAATTTAGCAAGAAATAGCCCTTTTTGATCATCTCTATATAGCATAAAACAAAGTCGCTTCCCGCCGTCTGTACGCGCGTACGGTTAGATCTTTAAAAGTACGGAACGGATTTTAATATGGTTTTCATCATAAATAGAGTGATTCATGAGTTTATGTTATGTATCTATACTTTCGGCGATGTAAGAGGTCGGATTTGACGTTTCTCCTACGTAATAATTTGAAAAATCAAATTCATAATCCTGAATAATTACTATGTTACCCATACATTATAACAACGAGTATCACTTGTAAACATCAAGTTTAACTTAATTTTGAAAAAATACACTCACAAACACGAATTAATTGCCGATTTATATTTTGACAAGACGTTTTGACAACACTACACAAAGGATTTTAATAGCTGTCAAATCCGGCTTGTTAGGATGTCCAGAATATACATTGCATCCGTTCGAAGCCGGGGCGGGTCGCTAGTATTTATTAATAATGTTTTAAAGCAAGCATTTTTAGTTTCTTTATTATGTAAATAAAAAATAATAGATAAGACTTTTGTGACAGTGCCTCAATCTCTCCTCTTTACAATTTGAGGCGACTACAAAGGACTGTCTGATCAATGCCCTGACCTTTTGGATATTATATAGTTTTCTTAAGACAATTTTTAAGATATTAAATGTCATTCCTGACCTTTAAAAGGGTACCATTTGAATAGTTTATAAGATAGCTAAATAATAATCTCGTTGTTATTGATTACATCTTCACAAGAGGTAAACCAGTAAAATATAAAGAACAAAATATAAAATATAAAAATAAAATAGAAAGAGTATTTGTTCAGGGTTATAATTTAGTAAGGAATTATTAAGCCTCGTTGGTCTAGTGGTCGCAAAGCGTGACTGCTGAGCATGAGGTCTTGCGTTCGATTCCCAGGTCAGGCAAAGTGATATTGGGTTTTTCCATCAGGAATTTCTCAGTAGCAGCCTCGGAGTCTGTATTTGTGCCCGGTTGATGACAATAGGCTCGCCCTCTATTACATCGGACTTAAACATAACTGCCGAAATGTGGGTGTGGGTTGTTTATTTTTATGGGTACACCTCTGGAGATTACAGGCGTGATATTATATAACTTCGGCTTTAGTTTATTTAACGGAATCCATGGATGTCCCATCAATATCTACACTGTCAAAATGTATTGAAGAACAAATTTTGTCTTAATAACCAACCAGGGGTCTGCAATCATGTACTGAATATGTGGTAAAAGTTTTTGTTACGACGACCCTTCCAGCCCGTTACTTGCAAGTTATGTCTTTGACCTGTACAAACTTATAAAGTTCTGTGGACCTCTGACCTTGTTAACCTTTTGGCAAGTCTATGAAACATGAAGTTTATTAGCACTAAAACGGCAATGAAGTTTCTAAACCTGGAGTTTACCCGTGGGAAGAGACTTACAACTCAATATTAGGTCGGTAGACCGATAGAAGTGTTTTATTGGTTTTGATATATGTTTATTGGATACTTGTCTATGTGTACCGTCTATTTGACGGCAAACATTTAAAAACAATAATGGGCCTTATTGCGCAGGTATCTTTTCTGACTCGTATAAAAACGTGCACCCGCACTTCATACGTTCAATGGCGTAGCTAGCATGGGTGGCACCCGGTGCGCGTAATTGTGGTGTCACCCAAGAATAAAACGTAAGTTACTAAATATACATATTTTACATGCCTTAGTGATTTATTGTTAAAAAATAAATAAATAAATAAATAAATAATAAATAAAATAATAAATAATAATAATAATAATTAATAATAATAATATTTTTTTTTTATTTATTATTTTTTATTTTTTTTTATTTTTATTAGTAATATTTAATTTATTTATTTATTATTTATTTTATTTATTATTGTTAAAAAATGTGATAGCTTGTGTAGGTATATTCTTTTTCACAGTCGGGTGTCACCCTCGGGCTGGTGGTACCCGGTGCGGAAAGAGCTAGTTACGCCACTGCATACGTTTAAGTACCATTTGAAAATAAAAGATTTGTTATATTATAAAACTTAAAATAAACACACGTCCATTCACGACACACTCAAATGTTTCTATTACTAAACAAACAGAACGGTATTGACCAAGTGATACAAAATGGTTGCTTCACATTGGATCACGATCGTTGGCCGGTATTGCCTCTTTGTGTGTCGCCATAAACGTCGACAGTTCGGAAATAGAAATGTGACAAGATTGGTGTTACTAGAAACATAGCAAGTTAACTTAAATGTAGGTATTCTTTTATATGATACAACAATGTTTTGCTTGTTGAAGGCTGAGGAAATTACCCCAGAAGGTTAAGTACCTCTTGAATTAGGTATGACTGCTAATAAGTATTAAAAAGAGCTATTAAATGACTTAATAATCTATTGCTAACATCTTTATTTTTATTATTTATTACTAGCTTCTGCCCGCGACTTCGTACGCGGATCCTGTTGCTTATGCCAGCGACAACGGGGTCGTCAAAATCGAAGATCTGAAACGTCTGATGTAGAATTCTAAGGCCTGGGGACGGGAAAACAACGGGATGAGCGAGATTTCATCGAAAATCAGTCCTAAACTGTTACCGCCTTCACCGCGTGGAGGTACTCCCAGCTTATGTTATTTTATAATTATACAGTGAAATTAAGCTTTGATTTCCACATCAGGTGTTCCAGATCTTCAATTTTTAAACGTCAACAGAGAGTGCTCATCAGGCTGAACAACTGTTGCTAAGACGTCATTCCTATATATATGTATGTTATAGTGAAGCTGGGCTCTTGGAGTTCCACATCAACTGTTCCAGATCTTTAAATTTTATACGACAACAGAGAGTGCTCATTAGGCTGAACAACTCTTGCTAAGACGTCATTCCTATATATGTTATAGTGTAGCTGGGTTCTTGGAGTTCCACATTAGCTGTTCCAGATCTTCAAATTTTATACGACAACAGAGAGTGCTCGTCAGGCTGAACAACTCTTGCTAAGACGTCATTCCTATATATGTTATAGTATAGCTGGGCTCTTGGAGTTCGAAATCAGCTGCTCCAGATCTTCAAATTTTATACGACAACAGAAAGTGCTCATCAGGCTGAACAACTCTTGCTAAGACGTCATTCCTATATATGTTATAGTGTAGCTGGGCTCTTGGAGTTCCACATCAGGTGTTCCAGATCTTCAAATTTTATACGACAACAGAAAGTGCTCATCAGGCTGAACAACTCTTGCTAAGACGTCATTCCTATATATGTTATAGTGTAGCTGGGCTCTTGGAGTTCCACATCAAGTGTTCCAGATCTTCAAATTTATTCTCTTAGCAGAAAATGCTCATCACGTGAAACAATTTTTGCTATGGTACCATTTTTGTATATCTTATAGTTTAGCTGGTCTGTTGCGGTTCTGCATCAGGTGTTTAAGTTTCCAAGATAAATTATAGCCTATATGTTGCCCGGACTTAATACCTATACAACAAAAAAAAAATCATTCAAATCCGTCAAGTAGTTCCGAAGATTAGCGTGCACAAACACACAGACAAACAGACAAACAGACAAACAGACAAACAGACAAACAGACAAACAGACAAACAGACAAAAAAAAAATTAAATACAGTTTCGGGTTCGGTATCGATATAATAACAACCCCTGCTACTTTTTTTTTATATATTTTCATTGTACAGACACCACTTTTCTAGAATTTTATTATATGTATAGACTACTGTTTTATATATTCATCTTCATTGTGATCACATGTGGAATCAACAAAAATAATGTAATCAGGATTTTGTAAAAACCTAATTTAAAACAGTGCCGTTTTGGAACGAGCAACTTGCTTCAACTTTCGGACTAACTGACCGACTCCTTGACAATTCAAAAGTGCCTGTAAATGGTCTAATTGGAATAAATGTTTTTGACTTTTGACTTTTTATACCTTAACCTAAACATACATATTATTTTATAAACTATTGCTACATACTATTACTATAGCATCACGCTTTGACTCATGGGTGCGGGGCAATAACCAAGATGTAACTTAACGCGGATGAAGAAGTTAATCCAATATATAGTGCTACACTGAGAAAAATAAGAACGAAAATCATTATCAAATAATCGTATCCTCGCATTATCAAATACTGATAAATTATCAACATTATCGATAAACAAGGCTTTCCTCGATTCTCGGAAATTAATGATTGTCATTAATCTCTTTGTCTATAACATCGAGCATCAATATTCATTATAGGATTATCAGACTAATTTGTTCCTGCTGAATATTAATCCCGTATCGTAATACATCCAATTACTAAAGAGTTGTTCTAACGTTTATAATTGAAAAAGTGTAGTAAGCATGCAGAAATGAATACCGTAATAATCAAACACAACTGATGAAGTCGCAATTCCTTTATAATTATAATACCAGCGTATCCTACCTACGGCAGAGCAAAGGGCTCTTCTCATACAGAGAAGGCTCGAATATTGATCACTACGCTTGCTCAAGGTGGATTGGCGATTGGTTTTCTAACTTAGTTTTTCTTTACTGATGTCTGTGATGTTCATGATAAAGTAGGTACATATAAATTAAAAAGTCACATTGGTACTTATGTATTTATTACAATGTTAAAATTTCAAGAAGTTATCTATATGTAACAGAGGACCGTTAAAGCTTTACAGTCGAAAACCATAACGTTTCTACCATTCCCACATCATTAATTTTAGTCACATAAATCATTATTATGCTATCAACACCGTCTTCATCCACTTTATAGATCTATACCTAAGGTAGATGTAGATTCTATATAAAACATTTTAATCGGATTCTGCGTGACACGAAGTTCAGACTTGAGTTACACGCTCCATCAAAGTCTTAGAGAAATAACTACGGACTTTTAGCAAGTCCTTAAAAGTTCTTCAAACTGTGAAGAATGTTCTAGACGGGAAAGGGTTTCAAATTAAAAATGGTGAACGTGAAATTGTTAAGTGGAGCACCCCAAAGATGTTTAATAAACATTTATTCGTACCAGCATCTTGCAATAAACAGGAAAGTACCTAGTAAAATATTTGTTTTTAAAAGTTTTCTTTACATAAGGAAAATATTTTCATCGTTTTGCATAATTTCACATTTTTGCGGTTTTTATTATGAAGTTTGTTCTGGGACGACAGCTTTCAGTACAAGTTTGTGAAATGTTAACATTCTCATTAATAAAACAAGTAAAAACATCTCCAACATCGAAAAGTCTAAATCTCTTACAGTAGTTACTTCTACTTGTTGATTATTCCTAATACTTTAAAAAAGAAACCGCCTTTATTCACTAAATGTGGACTCCATTTTATGTATGAAACACACAAATCATTCACATGTCGATTTTCAAATCACATTTGATACAGTACCTCAATTCCAGTAAAACACATTTATTTCAATACAGACTCGACGTCTCCTTAACACTGTATCCGGCGGAGAGTCGATCGATTATACAGGGTGATATAGGGGCGAGGGAAATACCCTCAGGGGTTGAAAAGGGGGGTAGAGGGGGTTGAATCTGCTGCTTTACAGGCGCGAGCGTCCACGGTGCGAACGATAAAATGCTCCCGTCTGCTAGCACCAATACGTCGGGATGAATGTAAACAGAGGGACTGTGGATGAAACTGGGTTTATTTTTAGCGATGAAAAGAAAAAGTATTACTATGCTGTCTTTTAATCGGTGCCCATTAGGAAACATGTAGAGAACGGTTTTTTTAGCCATCTTTACGATACAGTAAATCTTTTTATAGACAAGAAAATGAGAAGCGGAGTTTTAATAAATTCCAGCGTAATTCAAAAAGAATTCGAGATATGATTTTACAGAAATCTTGTTTAGTTACTCACAAAAGAAAAGTGCATAAGCACGCGGTACTCTCTATTCACGTTACTGGCTCCAAAATTCCTGCCTTCCCTCCCTTTCAATTCGTACAGGAGTATTCAACCATAAAAGGCAGACATTAAAAGACAGAATTCAAAAGCAGGTCGGACTACAATACGGCTTCAGACCGGAACATCCGGTAAACGCACAACAGCTGGTCACATTACTGAAGCCGTCGGGGACCGCGGTAAATACGCGAAACCTTTCAGCTATTTAATTTCATGTCTTTATGAGCGTAAAAATGTTCTGAAATTGGGTAATGGATATTTGTAATGGGATCGTAAACAGTTTGGCATCTATATTCTGTTTAAGAAACTGTTCTATAAATTATTTCCTGCAAACAATACTGTGTCAAACAACATAAGATCTAGGGATAGCATTTTGTAGACTTACTCCACGAAGGGCAGCGCATTATACACGATTACCCCTTATCAAGGGGGGTGCCCCTTATTACACCCGATATAGCAGTATGGCATAGGTAAGTTTATCTTCATTTGTTATTATTTTATTAAACCGACAAATCTGTTAAAAACGTTGCTTAGGTTTTACCGAGACCTAATGGTGGTACTGTCAGGTCACGCAGTCTAGGTCATAGCTAATTAGAGCCACCCGACACCCGATCAACACCACTTCATTCACGTGCCTTTAAGCTGTGTACTTACCTATATTTTATTGGCATCGTGACTATAGAATTTTCCAAATCGATTGATAAATGATGGAGTCCTGAGATAACGAACATAAAAAAAAACAAACAAGCGAATTTCCTTCTTTTTTGAAGCCGGTTAAAATGACCAACAGTTCACGACGTTACAAACCTTTGTTATCAAATAAACTTTTGATTATTTTCGTCAAAAGGTCGGCTTATGGCGGCGGATTAAAATTAGCGGTCTGCGGGGTAATGTCAGTTGTGGAAATTAATAAAGTTGTCCGGCCTGAAAATGTTAAAACTTTGGCATTTAATTTATAAACCATACCTAATTGTTTATTTTACAATGTTTTTTATATTTATCACAGAAAATATAATACTAACGTATCTTTAGTTACGGAAATAACAAGGAGTATATCAAATATTTATGCCAATAAAGCAGGGTTTCTTAACCTGTGGTCCATGGTCCCCTTCGGGGTCCGTGTAATGAACGCCAGGGGTCCATGACGAACCTAGAAGTGAAAGACTGAAAGATGACATGCGCTTTGCATTAGCAAAACCACGTATTTTTTCGGAAACGGTCTGAAGGCTCTTTGAAATTTAGAAAAAGGTTAAGAATCCCTGCAATATAGGTTCCTTATACTTAATGCCTTCATTTTTATTATATTTTTGTCATAACTATGTGTAGGTAATAATGTTAGGGACTGGCACTTCTGTCAAACTAATAATACAAGGTTGTGAAAAGGAAACAACTAGGAATCTTACCCAAGTATGCTTCGCTGAGGACAATACTATCAGACAAACAAAAGTTTTCTTTAGAAAACCCAAATTCCCAATAATCCTACCTCATTCAAAAGGGATAAGGGGGAGAGAAAAAAAGGGGATTTTCATGTCTAATGTACCAGGGACAGTAGACGTTTTTATTTGTTACAGAAACAAACACACTGTATCAGTAACGTTAGCGGAAACTTGAATAAACACGAACTATTATATGAGCGATTCTCGCTTCAAACACATAGATGTATCAATATTCACGTAGGTAGGTATGCTTTCCATATGAATACCGTCAGACGCAACTGAGGGATGATAATGCCTTGTGAATGGGTAGGAGCAGTGAGTCGTGCAAGTCGAAGTTATTCATGGGGTTTGGTGATTGTATGAGAAAGTTTACGATTATGAAACTTCTCTGAGCTGGTAACAAAGTGATTACTGGATAATCATAGTAGCTGTTGGGCGATAAGATGGACGAGTAAGTTGTTTTAGAAATCGGTTAGATCGGATCTTCTACATAATTAACATTTTTTAAATATTTTTTATTTTTATTGGTTACATTATTTAATTAATGTGTATATTAAATGTACAGTCAACAAAAGAGATATGAATATAGGTTCAGGGCTGCCAGAAATAGTACTAGAAGTTTTTTTAGAAAATGATGGAGGTCTTCAATTGAAACTTAATTAATGTACTGTTTATATAAAATTTAGTTTTCATAAGTAAATATAAAATTTTATTGAATGCAAAAAGAATTATCGCTAGCTGCATCTCTATAGGCAAAAAACACTAGGTATAGTCACATAAAACACTATAAATCAAAATAATAATTACTGTTTCCAAATACAGAACAATTTGATTAAAACAATTAGTGCGTTAATTTGCACCACACAATGTAATTGTTATTTAATGAGAATGTTAATTATCTGTTTGTGAATGCGTGCCATTTTAGAGGGTCATTAGTTGCCACTTGTTTACCCAAAATAACACCAATCAAAACTTTCATACTAATATTATAAATGCGAAAGTAACTTGTCGGTCTATCTGTTAAGCTCCACACGACTAAACCACTGAACTGATCTGATTTTGATAAAATTTGGAACGGGGTAAGTTTGACCTCGAAAAAAGGACATAGGCTATTTTTTATTCCGTGAATTCGTCTGCGTCCGCGATAACCGACATTTCCGCGGGCAAAGTCGCGGAACAAAGCTAGTAGGTACTTTATTAAATGTAATTTGAAAATCAAATCAAGCTCGTAAACAGTCTACACAATTTCAACAATACTTGAAACCAAACACGTTTAAAGCTTCAAATAATTGCAATTAAAATCGGCTCATACTATCAATAAATTCGATACGAAAATAGAACATCTATTGTTCCCATAACAACAATAAAGATTGAGCTATATTGAAGCACTTCGCAGTCTGGGTACTCGAAGAAGGAGCGAAGCAAGTAAGTGCTTCGCTCGGTGGCTCGGGCGCATTTGCACCGTCATGTAACGATGTTATCTCAACTCTATTGTGAAGACATGGCTCTCTTTGTGAGAAATGTTCGTAGTTTTCTATAGTTTGACGACTGAATAATACAGATGGTACAGAATAGAAAGATTTGTTTGTTGTTACAACAGAGACGGCCGATTTGATTGATATGAAACTTTCATTCACGATCGGTGAATGGATGATTTTCTATGGAAAATAACAAAGATTTTTATGCTTTTATTTGAATTAAATCCGCAATAAGAAGTAGGTACTAACTATACGTATATATTATTTTCTGTGATTCAGATTATATGTAAGTATATACCAAAAATAATCATAATGGGTTTGATCATATTGATGTGAAAAATTACAGCAAGAAGACTCATTTTGCATTTCCTTTTGTACATTCGTAAGTATATTTTTGTATATAGGTACCCGTAAATAATTATTTTCAGTATCATGTTAAAACTCCCATTTTTCAAAGTAATTATAATGATTTTGAATATTTTACGCTGATTATTTTTAAAAACATATGTTGTAAGCATGACTTTTAGATGTGCATTGACCTGTTATTGCTGAATGGTAATGAAACACAATTGGAATATTTAATAAGTTTTGACGTAATTAATTTAACGTGGATTTAATTTAACTACGAGTATAAAGAGATTGTGGTCTGGCTAATTTTGACACAAATAAAATCAATAGAAAGTATATTAGCAAATAGTTCATTTTATAACGAAGTAAGCCGTCAGTACAGTCACTTCGTATGCCACTCGTGCGCTGCGAGACTTCAGTCAGCTGTAGTGACTGGCATATTGATGAGACGTTCGACGAGGACCAGTTGACAGTTTGTTGTACGTGAACATGTGAGTAATGTGGTCTATACGCTTTTGTATTCTTTCGTTTCTTTAGGGTTCCGTGCTCAAAGGGTACCAAACGTTACCCTATTATTAATACTCCGCTGTCTGTCTGTCAGTTCGTCTGACAGAGGGCTGTATGTTTTGAACCGTGATAGACACTTGAAATTTTGGCAGAGTGTGTATTATAAATAGTAAACATAAGTTGGCAGACTCGTCCCACAATTAAAAGGTTATATTTTTCCAGCTTTGTATTTTTATCTTTCTTTACTTTGTATATTTTGTATGTATTTATTATATTATATTTTATTCTTGGAAATTTTCCATACCTGTGCACCTATTAAGTTTTGTCTCTGCATCACCTTAAGATAGACTGGTAGAAAATGCCTAAGGCATTAAGTCCGCCTTTGTAAAATGTACTTTTTTATATGTGTATAAAGTTTAATAAATAAATAATAAAGTTAAAAAAGTTAAGTTAAGGGATACCAAACACAAGAAATGTGTAAGGTGGAACGAAACCCTGCGTGTGTAAGTTCGACTCGCACTTGAAGGACGCTTTCTCTAGAGTTTTCTGATTAAAGTACAATACAAGTATAGTTACTCCTACTGTTGACTAGCAACTCACATTAAAACTATAACGTATTAAGCTCAGCAGTCATGCAAATGCAAATAACATAACGTACTTAAATGGAATTTAAAAAAAGGAAATGGTTTGTTATTAACATATCGTATTAATGTTTGTTTTTTTATTGAAAGCGCTGACCACTTTTATTATTCTCATTTCATGTATATATGATTCTTGGTTTTACGGAAACCGACTATCGATCAGTAACCCCCGGTTCAACTAAAATGAATGTGACAGATTGTCAAGAGCGCGTAAGTACCTAAGCTGTTGTGATTGGTAGATTGAATTATTAACAGCCCATCACAGCAGCTTCGAATGCTTTACGATGTGTCACATTAATTTTGTGTTGATTTTTGTTAGAGAAACGGGTGATTATACACGTGCCGTGTGGATTTATCATCATGGTGAAAGAATTGGTCAGCTAGATTCTGTGTTACCGAGTGCTAGCTGTCCAGGGTACGTCGGACGTTTTGAATCGCAGTACGATTGGATAGTTTAAGATTAACGCCGCTCAGGTGACTTCTTACATTATTACACTCGTATATATAGGGATATATTCAACATACACACGCATTCATAGTGTCCTACTTTCTATTACTATTATAAACGAGAAACTTTTGTAAGGATGGGTGAATGGATGGATGGATGAATGAATGCTTGTTACTCTTTCAGGCTTAAACGGTTGAAAGGCACATATATTATAGATCTATCATCTAGCTTATACATACGGTAATTTTCATCACGTGTTTTTGTGCCTGTGGGAAAATTTAGAACTTCGGCTCAAGTCTGAAGTCTATAACTTGCTTTCTAAAGCTAGTGTCTAAGATCATGCTTAGAGATAAACTACTATAACATGGCGCGCCCATCCATATTACTATTTCAATAATAATGAGTAATTAATGATGCCGCTAGTCGAGCAACAATGACACGCTTATTGGTTTTTGTTTCGGGAGCCGTCTCAGTACGCACACATGCGTTGTGAGTTTTGTAAATACTTTTACAAATACTTTCGAACGTTTTAAATAGTGGAGGGGCGCGCCAAGTTATCGTAGTTTATCTCTACTTGAATACTGTTAAAGGTTATAAGTACAATATACCTTATTGCTAAAACAGCAGTAAACTTGAAATGTATTCAATATGTAAATTATGATTAGTCTAATACTCAGCATATTATGAAAATTATATGCTGTATTCAGAGTTGTAACAATTTAGTAGCGAAGTTTTCAGTCTGGTGAGTAAATCTGAAAAATATTACGTTCTTTGTGTAAAAATAAAATTGGGAAAAAATGAAAATGAATTCTTCTGTACCTATACAAGTTCTCCTAAATGGCAATGAAATCTCTGAGGTACAAATTACGTACGATTTCTATTTAATATCTCCTGCATTTGGAAGACAAAAAACCGACCCTATTATTTTTAATAAAAAATATTATTTGTTGTTCTAGCAGCCATAACAATATATTCATATATTGTTATGGCTTTCTGGTAAGGTTAAGCTTTCTATAGGTCTATGCCACCCGAAATAAAGTTATTATTATTAATACAGTTCAAAATAGATTTTAGAATTAAACTAATATCCTAAATTTACCCTCAGGGATTCAAAACCAGGATTTCATCCAGTTTCATTCAGCCGTATTGGCGTAATTGAGTAACAGACATCTACCCATACTTTCGCATTTATAATAATAGTAGGATTTGACTTTCATGCGGACGAAATCGCGGGCAGAAACTAGTATAGAATATAAACACAACAAAAATAGTCATTTTATTTGTACGAGTATTTTATGTACTTATATAAAAGTAAAATCGTACCACGGTGTAACAAAAAACTGAATTCAATTTACTCTGTTACGTTATTCAGTCCTGTAATACAACTTATTTCGTCCCTATTATTTAGCTGTCAGGAACAGGTTGCAGTAACTCAACCGAACACATATAAGTCACATTTAGTTAACCGACACAGCCGAACGTTGTACCAAATGGTATACATTATATCAGGGTACGTAATTTACTTCTTTTGTGTTGACCTTAATTTAGTTCATAAGTGAAGTAACTCTCCTACCTTGTCGCTAAAAATGTATTATCTCCCAACCAATTTGGTTTTCGTAAAGGAACGAGTACCGAAGATGCCGTTCTGGCATTAACAGAGCATGCCGTAAAGGTACTTGATAACAAACATAAATGTCTAGGTATCTTTCTTGACTTATCTAAGGCCTTCGACACCGTCTCTGCGCCCGAATTACTGAAAAAAATGGAGAGCATTGGAATCCGGGGTGTAGTACTGGAAATGTTTCGGGACTACTTGAGGGGTCGTTCACAGATTGTTAGAGTCGGGCAAAATGTTAGTGATGAGCGCCCGATCACATACGGTGTGCCTCAAGGTAGCATTCTGGGTCCCACTCTTTTCCTGATATACATCAACGAGCTATGTCAGTTACCGATCCATAGCTGTAAAATAATTTCATACGCAGACGACACTTCCCTCTTAGTTGACGGAAAAGACTGGGCCCAATGTTATCATAACGCAGAGATGGCGCTGTCACTTGTTATAAAATGGCTGAATAGTAATTTACTAACAGTGAATGTAAGTAAAACGTTTTACGTACCGTTTGCCATCAGATCAAATCTTTGTCCACCAGCGTCTTATACTCTAAAACTTCACTCTTGTATGTCCTCGACTGTCTGTGACTGCCCCTCCGTAGCCAAGTCTTCAACTGTTAAATATCTAGGCGTGTATATCGATCAACAATTGAACTGGCACAAACACCTCGACACACTTGTGAGTAGAATACGCAAACTGATTTACGTTTTTAAAAAATTACGTAATTCTGCCGACCCAGACACACTTAAAGTTGTGTATTTTGCATTGTGCCAGTCGATTTTGGCGTACTGTATTCCAGTCTGGGGAGGAGCCACTGAGAACTTCTTCTTACGACTGGAACGAGCGCAAAGAGCCGTACTGAAAGTTCTACTCTCTCGACCACGGCGTTATTCAACAGTACAGTTATATGCGGAATCAAAAGTGCTGACAGTAAGACAGTTGTATGTTCTCCAGATCATGCTCCGTAAGCACTCATCGCGTCCACTAACAGAGCCAACCGGTAGAATCAAACACACAGTCTTCCGCCTGCAACCGTGTAATACATCTTTCGCTAAAAGACACTACTATTTTAGCAGTTCGAAAATTTACAACCAGTTGAACAAATTACTAAAAATATTTCAAATGTCTACATATCAGTGTAAGTCCGCCTTACAAGAATATCTCTTGAAACTAGACTATCTCAAGACGGAGAATCTTCTGATGGGAAACTGTTCCAACCTAAAAACTTGAATTCCTTATAAATAAATGAATTCTATATACCCATAGTCATTAAATATTTCGCTCTCACTCATTCTTACATACAGATTCAAACTCACTTACACTAAACCCACATTACTCTCACACTTTTATTATCAATCACACACACACACACACACCCCCCCACACCTATCTCACAACCAATTACATAATACTTTTCTTTCTCTTTCTTTATTACCTATGTTTTTCCTACCAAACATCTTTTGACCTGGATCAGCTTACATTGTCATAACACAATTACTTTTTATTTTTGTTTTGTATAACTTTGTGTCCTATCCAGGTAATATTATAATTCTATTGGCTTTAAGCGCACATAATTTCGAAGGCACACTGACTTCTAAGATACAGGTTAATCCTAGTTTAGAAGTCAGGGTCTTTTTTGCTCTGGCCCACTTAGCCATGTTCCTAAAATGGACAAATTGTTGTATTTTTTGTAAAATAAAGATTTTATTTATTTATTTTATTTATTTATTATTTATAAATATTAGGTAATTTGTGATGAAAGTGACTAATGGATACTAAGTATGTTATTTGGGAAATTAGTAGTTACATGTTAGTTTGATGTGTAAATGTTTGTTTTTCATGTTGAGTTAACTAAAAGTTGATTGCTTTAATAAATATCTGCGGCTGTTTTATGACTGTGCTACGAGGTTTCGTAGCAGTGCTACAGCTGCTACGGCGTAGTAGCTGAGTAGTCGATAGAAGGGCTACCAATAAATTCTTTATTAGTAATACTTAGTAGGAGTTTTATTTGTAACTAGATGTACAAGTACATACCGGTGAACTTTCTACCACATAGAATTTTGTTTTTCCAAATTTTCCTTTAGTTAAGCAATATTCCCCAATATTGCTTAACTAAAGAACTACTATTGAACAAAACAATAAAGAAATAATTCAATTCAGACGATTTAAGTGTGTTTGTGAGACTAACGTACGGTAATTGATTTTTATTGTATACTAACTAATTGCCCTGGCTTTGCACAGGTGAGTTCTTCCGACCATCCGAGAAAAATTTTCAAAAAAAATCTTCATAAAAACCTTGTCCAAAAAATTACAAATACAACGAAAAATATAAAAAAATACCTAGATAGATAGAAATAGATCTTATTAGCAAGTAGATATAAAACAATTCAACGAGTCATCAACAAAATTAAAAAATACAACCTTTCTGAACACAAACAAAGCAATTTATTTAACATGAAACTGATCCATTAAGGCTTTTTATGCACACTCCTTAACCTTTTATGTTAAAACAAGATTATCTGCGTAGCTCCTCGGGAAATCCATTCTTTTTAAACACCGCCCGTGTACAAAGGCCTTATCAGGTAACGAGATTAATGTTCTGTTTCTCTGCTTTTTAAAACATTTGAAAAAAGAACTCCTTTAGTGATTTCAATCTTTTTTTTGAGGGTTATACAGTAATGAAATTCGATTAACTTTGATTTTTAAGTAATTTTTGTCGAAATTGATACAGTATTATTCGATAAAGTACCTACTTTTTGTAAATGTATGTTAATGGTTAGTATATTTTTATGTCATGTTGTTGCTTTTGACGAAATGTTGTGTTTGCTATATACATTTACTTATTCCTTCGTCTGAAAGTTATGTTACTAAAAGTTAAAAGTACGAATTATTTCAATTTGCTTACAGCCACGGTTAGCCACGAACATTTTTTTAGTCTGTAGTCTTAGTACGAGTGTTTTGTCGTAAGGAATTCGGTTTGAGTCGATTTTTGGATTAGAAATACTATCATCATAAAGCATTTTGAATTTATTAAATACGACGAGCATAGTTAGTAGTTAGTAATCACCCTTTGATATAAAAAAAGTTTTAAAAGTAAATAAATATCAAGTGCAAAACGCGTATTTTCGATGAAAAAATCAACCGAATTTACGTTAAGTTTACAGCGAGACATCGTGCTAAATCTTCTGTTAAAAAAATCCTGATGTTAATCGACTTTTATTACTGACTGTACTACATTTACGTCCTTTTGTGACCTTAGTCTCCTCTACAGGTTACAATAATGTCTATTTCAGAACTTGAAGAACGAATGTTCGTCGATTGTAATTTAGTTAAGAAAATAATTAGCATTCGCCTGCTCATTGTGTTTGATAAGATCTTTGTATTATAAGTCTTAGGCGCACTTGCGCCATAAACTTAATTCAGAGTTAATTGGTAATACAAGATTAAATTACAAAATGTCGTACGTAATTTGTTATTTAATCTCGTGTTAGCGATTCACTCTAAGTTAAATTCTGGCGCAATTGGTAAGGTAGGTAAGCAGTTACGCACGATGTTATTACTTACTAACTTATATGCCCACGAATTTGTTCGCGTGATTGTTGGTTATTACTTGTTTTTTTTAGCAGATTCCTAATTGTTTTTATTAAAAAAAAGTAGTTTATGTAACTCTTTTTATCATAAGCTGTCTGTAAGTGAAAGCCGCGTCAAAAATCGAAATTTAAAAATTGATTTTTCTTTTGTTAAACATTCATATTTGTTTTGTAAAAAGCTGTTTACAAACAGACACTTCATTTTGATTTATTTGTAGATATAGATTATGAAAATCTTGTATAATGGCTTTATTAAAAGCGAGGTGATTAAAACAGTTGCTAGCAGTGCTATAGTAGTCTTCCACATTACTTTCATTTTTAATTAAATAAAAACGTTAAAATAAAGTTAATGTCGACCTTTGATGTTGGATATATTTAATAGATAATTTTATACTAAGTAAGTATCAGTGTTTAAATATGATTTCGGGCATATGACTCGACGACTAGCTCAAATGCTAAAAACATACATATATTAACATTATTTTAATATCTTTTATTTCATTTTGAAAGTCAAACCTCTAAAAAAAGTACCCGTTACATAGTACCTACGTAGTGTATTGACCTTTCGTATATCTTGTCTATTTTAAACTGACCTATCGGGTGAACTGCTAGGTCGCGTCGACCTTACCTCTCTTCACATTCCTTGAAAGTTTATGTTGTTCGATAAAAGTTTAACGTCGAAAGAAGCTTGTTTTTCTTTGTTAAGACATAGTTTATTGTTTTTTTGTCTGTGTTTTATTTAAATAAATTATACCTTTTTAACTTAATTGATAGGTTTGTCGAAACAAGTTTAAGTCTTTATTCGTTGATTTTTTTGTTGTTGAAGGCCTAAATAATAAGACTTATAAAAAGATTTTCGACCAACACCTCGACAAACTATCACTCAACAGCTAGGTCAAGTTTCAGATGCAGAAGGCACGGCACGCATAGTGAGGAGGTTCCCTAACCGCCGTTATATTGCTTGGGTCTTACTATCTCACAATTTTTTACATATTTTTGAAAAATAAATAATATTTATGAACCTTAAAAAAACCACTTTTATATTTTTTTTATCTTCAATATTTTTTGTACAATTGTTTAATGACGAGAAACAAAAATTTTTCTCAAGATAACAAAGAGATATTTCTAAAAATACTTCATCAAGAATTCCTAGAACTTGAATGAGAAAATGTTGTACAATTTCCGTGTTTCGCAGAATTGGATACATATCCCAGAGAGCGTCACATGACTATTACAAAGCTAAATACACACTATACATAACGGGTTCAGCTTTTCCCAATTATTTCGGATGAAATGACGCTCGGAATTTTGGGGAGCTATTTCGAAATTGCATTTTGTAGCGACAGGTTTCCGCTTCAACGCTTTATCTGTTCGTGATTCAGTAAATTATTCTTTGTGATCGACTTTTTGATGAGCATGATGCTATGTTGTAATAGATGTAGTTTAATCTAAACTTATCTACATAGTATAAAACAAAGTCGCTTCCCGTCGTCGATCTTTTAAAGTAAGCGTCCACTTGTCGGTATCGTACGCATCGGACGGATCGCATCAAACGGATAAATTTTTCACAGGTGCGTCCACTATTTCGGCAGCGTACGAATTACTGACGGTGAGTACCAGCATACGGATTGACGATGCCAGTTCATTCGGATTGCTGCAAAAACAACGCGTGTTGACACGACAAAAGCCAATGCAAATGGCCGACGATGCCGAGCGAGCGCGCGGGGTGCATCCACTAGTCGGCATTCCGTATGACGTCATCGGCACGCATCGCAAAAGTTGCCTCTCGGAGCAACGGTGTCGGCATTGCCGATGTGCGATGCGTACGGTGCGGACAGGTGGACGCACTTATATGAGTTTCTATACAAAGAATACTACGATCCGTTGCGTGCGATCCGTCCGATGCGTACGATACCGACAAGTGGACGCTTACCTTTAAACTACGCAACGGATTTTATGGGATTTTCATCAATAGATCTACATTGCATCAGTGCGACGCCGGAGCGGGATGCTAGTATATTATAAAAAGAAACGATTTTAATTTTTGTTTGTAATGGAGAAACTCAAAATCTACTTAACCGATTTTAAAAATTCTTTTATCTATGGAAAACTACATTACAAGTAACATAGACAATAGAAATTGTATTTAAAAAAAATGGGAACCGTAAATACATTTAGGCTGTAGCGACATCTATCGCACAACTGCAACTGACAATTTCTACATCATGCAATCAGTTAAACCCATCAGACATAACACCCGTCTAGTCGGAGGATCCTCTCTCTTTAACGGAGGATGAGAAACTTTACACCCTGTGTCTCATACCTCCTCTTTCTGGACGAAGTCGCGAGCTTACTAAATACTAAAGGCAAGTATTTAATACTTGACAGCTTCTTGCTACTGTATTATATTCCAGATATGTCGGCACGTGTATTTGAACTTCATAACTAAGATATATTCGTCAAGAGGCTTGCGTTACGAAGTGTTGGATAACATGTATCGAACCTGTCTGGTAGGTATCCCGATAAAAAAATTGACAGATTTTCTGTCTCTATCTTTATCTTGGATATCACTGACATCGGTGAAAAAAAAACATCGTGAGGAAACCTGGACTTGTAATTAATATAAGTCTGGAATTGTCCACCCTGAGCAAGCGTGGTACTTCTCTGTATGAGAAGAGACTTTTTCGCTGCAGTGACACAATAATAGGCTGGTATTTTTAAATCTTACGGGCGTTGTGGGTACAAGCAACGTTATCTCTGCGTCGTCAGCTCCTCATAACAACACGAATAAACATAGAAAATAATAACGCAAGGAAATAAACAACACGCGTATTATTCCCTGCCTCTATTCCCCTGGCTGAACAATATAATCAGCATAACTCATGTGTTCCCTGCGACGCAGACGACCGCAAACTAATTCACAATGAGAATCTGAACCCGGTGACATTTACACGCGTGTAAACTTATACGTGAAGCTGCGTGAAACGGATTTTCTACCCCATAATGTTATGCAATAAGGTTAATTTTATAACAGCTATCGACATGGGGGAACGAATACCGCAATGTTTACCTACCTTTGTCTTAGTAAGCCTATTGTACTTAATATGAAGATTTTACAGAGAAATTTAGCAAAGGATCGATGAAAATACAAAAATACCAGAGTTGTTTTTTTTTTAGGAATTTTGTCCTACTGTCTGCTCGTCTTAGACTTTCTAGTACAATTTTATTTGTATAGTTAGTAAATTAATATATAGGTATAACCCTGAAAACGTATATATTTCTGTCATAAAAGTAGCCTTTGTGCTATTCTTATGTCACTGCCAAATTACATCAAGATCCGTTCAGTCGTTCTGGTGTGATTGAGTTACAAACATCCATATACCTATCCAAATATTCACATATAAAAATAGTAGCAGGAAATGACACACGAGTAGTTTATTTTATAGAGATCATCACTTTTTCAGTAATCGAACTATTTTGTGCCACGTTTATGCACAGATATTAATAAGCGATATGTTTCGTTTACATAAACAAGTTTTGAACTAAATTCAACCATTTTCAATTAACAGCCCCAAACGAGCCTGTATTCAAGCAAACATTTGCGCCAGACGGGTCTCTCTCGAGCTAAACACTTTCCATAACGGGCAGACGTCCGTGGTCCCAGTTGTGTCGGCAGCGCCCCCTAATGCACGCTAATGGAACCAATTTGCCGTGTTTTGCTCAACTCCGGAGTGGGGAAGTAACAGGCTTGTGGCTGGGAAGATGGGGAGAAAAGTCTCACTGTACGATCATACACATATAAGGATGGAAGCTGATTTAATATTGATATTTCAAGCTAGGGACTTTCTAAAAATATGGCGGATTAAGGATGGGAAATCATTAAATGACTTCTTCCGCTCTCAGCGGAACGAAAGGGAGTGTCAGACTCATACTGATTAAAATCCATCCGTGTTCCTCCTAATGCCCTTTTTGTTTCCGGGCAGCGCTGACTCTTTCGAACAAATTCCGCAACCCAGGCAGGGATTTCTACCCCACGGTAATGTTTCGAAAGTCTTATAAAAGGGGGCGCGGCAATACACGTGACGTTACCCTCCGGTCAGCAGAATGATACGTGCGAAATTGTGCTAGGTTTTCCGCGCTAATTAGTGCCTAGCCTTAGGCCGTTCCCCCATTACGCTACTCAAAAAGCAATTAGGAACCCAGATTACCAATGCACACAGTAATTTAGATTACTAATCGGTAGCGCAGTTTGTGCGTATTGATAAGTGGGAACTGAAATGTTACGCGTTGGTAATACGAGAGTTAGTAATTAGTTTTTTTAGCACTAGCTTTTTAATTAAAAGTAGCCTATGTGTATCCTTGGGGTACAAACTTACTACGTGCTTCAAGTGGTTTAGTTGTGAAAGCGTAACACAGACAGACAGAGTTCCTTTCGCATTTATAATATTAGTATGGAAAGATAGTTACCTAATGGCTTTTATCTCACACATATTTTTAAGTAAGGCTATGTACTCTTCTGGGTTAAGTCTTATTGCAGTTTGTTTGAAAAAGCTGCTGTATCTTTTTATTATTAGTATTTTAGCACAGAAAGCTAAGAGTCAAATAATTCAGTGTTAGTTAATATTTTTTGTGCTTGTGCTCGATTTGCTTGAGCCCCCTTCTAGGGCACTGGGTGCAAGCATTAGTGCGTGTGCCCGGCGCCCCTGGGGGAGGCAAATATTTAAATTAATTGTAATTGTAATAATTGTAATTTTAAGTAATTTTAATCGCATTTTAAATCTAACGTAGTTTTTAAGTCGCACTACTGACAATATTATGGGCCAAATATGCCTGAATTAAAAAGATTTTTTTTTTTAAAGATGATAAGGCTCGCTTCGTAAAACACATAGTATGTATTAAAATTTAGGACAAACCTCATATACATTACAATAAATTGTAATATCTATATTATCTACTAGCACTCTCCCCGCGACTTCGTTCGCGTGATTTTTTTTACGGATCTCTAATTTTTCATAATAAAATATAGCCTATAGCACTCAGTGATAACGTAGCTTCCAATTAGTGAAAGAATTTTCAAAATCGGTTTAGTAGATCCAGAGATTACCCCCTACATACAAACTTACAAACATACAAACTTACAAACAAATGTTACCTCTTTATAATATTAGTATAGATGAATACGGAGTGTTGTAGCGAAAAGTCTTGGATTATTTTAAATCAGACGTTCAATCTTTGACGGCGCCCTAGGGAAGAAAGGGTTATCTATTTTAATCCCAAGTCTTCGGTTTAATTCAATTTAGATTTAATTTATTATTTTATCTAAAATCAGATTTTGTTTGGCCCCTGAGGGTATAAAAGTAATGGACGACTGCGACACATTTTCAAGTAAACATTGAAAGTCTTAACGAGAATAGAATATAATAATGTATAACATAACGGTGTAAAAAAACACTTAACGATGTGTTGCGATCATTTTTCCTAAAACCTTACGGTTACGGAGATACTACAGGTAACAGTTCAAAATTGTAGACTTTTTTAAAAGAACAAGTTTTAAATATGATTTACAGTTGTAGATATTGACAGTTGTATTTAAAGTTTAAATATAAAACTGTATAAAAAATATTTAAAGTAAAATAAAATACAATATTTAAAACTTATGCTTGTAAAAAAGTCTATAATTTTGAACTGTTACCTGTAGTATCTCCGTAACCGTAAGGTATGCCTTACGGTTACGGAGATACTACAGGTAGCCATAAGTGCAATGTTTTACGTTTGTTACATTGCGCATTACCATAATGATTTTTCATACCAAAAATAAAAGTCGTTTCCTAGCAATAATTTTTGCTCAAACTTAAGTACTAAGATTGATTAGCAGTAAGCGTAGTTAACTGCTATGTGATGTGACTTTATCACCCCGTATACATAAAAAGCAAAATTCAGTAATAAAATCCGTGTAGCTATTCTCACCAGATATGGAAATAAAAACAGACAGGGCAGACAAACATAAATAAAGATAAATACACAAATACAATGTGTTAATTTTGTGTAAATTAATAAAATATAGACATAATTATCTTTTATGGGGGGCCGAGCTTTGGTTGCCAGCACGACCGCGCTGCAACCCGAAGCAGGGCCCCACTGACGCGCGGCGACCGTCCGTACGATCCCGATTTTCCCCCCACTTCCAGACCGCGCAGGTAGCCTATAGATAGTCTATAATATACTCGTTGTTAGTGCAGCCGCCAACCGTATGTATACTGTGTACTAAGCAGGTATTGGAAAATGGAAATCTCGGTTTCGATTCGGTAATTTGGAATCTGAAAGAAATTACCTGTACGTATAATTACATAAATAAGGCTTATTACCGAAGACTTTGGTGTCAATTCTGTTGTGTATGACTTAAATTAGAATTAGGGCTATTTCTATCCTTTTCTCTCAAATAAAACAAGTATGGGACAGGCATAAATAAGAGTTGGCAATTTTAGTTGACATGTCAGAATGTAGCGATAATAAAAACACGGCGTTTATTTCACTACTTTACCTTACCTCTTATTTGTCACCATCCATTTATTTATTTTGCTGTCCGTAAGAGATATTCAACTGACTAATTTTAGTTTAGTTTATGAACAAGGGAATTGGTACTATTATCTGTCACACAGACATCTAACGATCCATTTTTTCTAACTCTTCACTCATGTCTCACGTTAGGAGTTTTTACATCCTAACAGCCCTCTACATTTATATGAGGTACGTGTGAAAATTGATTCCAAACGTGCTGCAAAGACAAAATGATCCGAGTACGGTCGTGAAAAATAATGACAGGAAAACGCCAAGAGTGTAATATTGGAGGCGACGAAATAATGGTAAATGATCTGATAATTCCAATGCTCTCGGGAACTAGGGATAATGAGATGGGTGTCGTTATCTTGTTGTTGTTATTATTATTTATCATAATTATCATTATAAAGGTGCATTAGAACGAAAATGGCCGGTTTTTGAATTGGTTTGTAAGGGCAAGTTTTTTGTTGTTAGACAAAAAGGCGTTTAAATGCGTAATAACTAATATTTAAATAAAATGATAATACCAGCCTATTATGTGTACACTCTCACTGTAGGGCAAAGGCTTCTTTTCATAGCTAGAAGGCATTGATCACCATTTTGCTTCAGGCGATTTTTCTATACTATATAATATATAATTATATAATAATATTATAAAGAGGTAACATTTGTTTGTAAGTTTGTATGTAGGGGGTAATCTCCGGAAGTTATGAACCGATTTTGCAAACTGTTTCACAAATTGGAAGCTACGTTATCACTGAGTGCTATAGGCTGTATTTTATTATCAAAAAATTAGGGATCCGTAAGAAAAATCACGCGAACGAAGTCGCGGGGAGAGTGCTAGTTTTATATAAATTAAATTATCTTTTTTTCTAATATAGTTCTAAATAATTTCAGTATTCCCTATAATCTGAGTAAAAAATTACGACTTGAATATTGAAATTCCTGAATGTTATTCTCGTATGCATATGAAATATCCTAATACTGGTGAACAAATTTAGTATAAAAATCTATGATGTAGGCTACGGTCGTCGTAATTCATTGCAAAAACAGAACTGCTAAATAATGCCTAGGTACCTTTATTCCCTCAATATTTAGACCAGCCAGGATGTTCGAAACCTCATCAATATCATTTAGCCTATAACAATGGACTAGGATAACCGGCCCGTATCCCGTCACATTTGATCCGAACGTTCCCCACCATCCAACTAAGTAAAATTGGCAGGTGTTGTGATGTGCAGGGAGGTGTGTGAGAATGTCGGGGGGGTGTGTAGCTGTGGGCCAATTTGATTACCGGCTGAGCGGATTATATAGGCGTCGATACATGAGGCAGTGAGGCTGGATGGCGTTATTATAAAATAAACTTGTTTTTATATGAGCAGATGAAGGTGTGAAAAACATCGCGAAAAATTGATGGAGGTTCTGTGTTCTTTAATTCTACATCTTGCTTATTGTATTGTAAGAGAGAGAAAGAGATAGGTGATAAAACTCAACATCGCGTACTGTGTCCATTGATACATAATTCTATTGAAGCTACTGTCCTTATTGATCTGTTATATTTTAAACTCTCGGCGCTGAACTAAGCGTTGAAAATCCAACAGCTTTACTTTTGCAGCACCTTTGCTCATGAAATTCGTTTGTTAAGTGATTGTACAGCCTTTTTGTCTAAATTGTAACTGAACATCAAAACTGCGAGGCAAGTATTGCAATCAAATATAATTTAAATTGTCTGTTATGCAGTAGCCTAGTTCCATGAAAAACTAAATTAACTAACGCAAATAAATACACAAAACATTCAAAGTTTTTCAAACACGAGTAAAATTACAATCATACTCAACTACATACAAAAGTAAATAAAACCTGTATGCTCCATAAAATACTGGCAACAAATATTCTCACAAACCGGACCTCCGAAAATAGATAAAACCACACACAAGCTGGCTTCATTCAGCCGTGTCTGTTGTCGGCAGTCGGCAGGTAAAAGTATGAAAGGGATCAAAAATATGCGGTAAAATGACGGATGAGGGCGGACAGGCTTGGGGTTCTATTTTTGATTGCTCGGACTAGCTTGAAAGTACTTACTGCCATGTGACTTGTGACAAGGGATGTATTCATTTCATACTTTTTGACATTAAAAAATGCTTTAGCAGTCTTTTCTCCGCGTGAGGGAGAGAACATCCTCCACCTCACGCCCCAGCCGCCGCGGGAGACGCCCAGGGCGTCGGACGTCGAGAGACGACATCCGGCCACCGTAGGCGCGGGCTTGCGGACGGCGAGTATTGGGTAGCTCGCCGTCCGATCAAGGACCATGCCCGGGTCGACGGCGCGTTCTGTTCGCGCGCGCCTCAAAGAGCTGTCAGCACAGGGACGGGGCCCCAATAGGGGCCAAACGCCTGCCGGGGTTGCGGGACGTCTTAACAGGATACCGTGGACCCGGAACGCAAAGGGCAACAGAAGGAACAGGGTGGTTTTTTAGTCAGTAAAAGTCTGACAGTCTCTTCCGCCCCACCCAGGGCGGAAGGAGTCATTTGATGATTTTTACCACCTAAAAAAAAAAAGCAGTCTTTTCTAATAGTAAGAGAGGTGTTTAAAATTTATCTCCATATATATTTCTCTTTATTAAAGACCAGCTTCAGCTCGCGACTTCATCTATAGTGGAAGTTAAGTATACCATAAAATATACCTACCATGGCACTCGGTAATAGTGTAGCTTTGTGTCAGCGAATGATTTTTTGTAATTGGATCAGTATTTTCAGAGATTACCTTTTGCGAAAAAAACAAGCAATTTTACCTCTATGTAAGAATAATTTTAAAAGTTGTATTGTTTCTTTCTTTTCTTGGTTGCTCCGCTCCAATGGGTCGTAGCGCGATGTTATATAGCCGATATTAGCCATCATGAATCTGGCTATCATATATAAGTACCTACAAAAAGATTATTTTCAATCCAACTGCCAGTTCCAGAGATTAGACGCGAATAAACAAACAAACAAAAATAGCTTTAGCTATGTTGTTAAATTATTTTATTATCAATTCTCCATTTATTTTCAGAGCCTGTTTATGACGTCACAGATACTAATCTGGTCGTGACATGTTCAGCCGTTTCTAATGACAGCAGCATTCGGAGCCGATATCCGGCGAGGACGGTAGGTGTCGCTGCGGTCGCTGACACGTCTTCATTTCCTCTGTTTCCGGCGCGACCTCCACAGGAAGCTGACGCCTAACCGCGCAACCTAGTTTTTACAAGTACGTGAAGTTTTTTCGTGTGATGTATTATTTTCTATTTCTATTTATATTTTGTTACAGAAAACTATCACACACACAGTCACAGTAAAAATAAACAGTTTTTTTAAGTGAGTAAAAAACTGTTTGCTACTTTAAGGTCATTCTAAAAATGTAATTATTATCATTTTTTTTGTACTAAGTTTGAACTATTATATTCATATTAAGCAGGTTCATATTCAATTTATTCAAAGAGCGCTCTAGCGCTCTAGCGCTCTTTGATGCTCTTGTGATATTACAAATATCATCGACATATGTATATTTTTCCCATTTGTCTATTACTGTCCCACTGCAGGGCAAAGCCCTCTTCTCCAACAGAGAAGGCATGAGTATTGATCGCCACGCTAGCTCAAGGCGTATTGGCGATTTCAGACTTACTTTCAATTCATTAATTAGTCCTGGTTTCCTCACAATGTTTCTTTCGCCAATATCGATGTGGCATACAAACTCAAATAGTGTGGTTTGTTCACAACAAAGTCAAAGTAAAATCGTTTTTTTCAACTTTGAACTTTTGAACGTCATTTACAACAGTTTCCCATTTCCAAAAGGTAGTTTCATATGGAGAAGAAAGGGCAAGAAACTCCATACATACTCTTTAAAAACAAACTTAATCAATTCCAGAGTACCGGCCAAAGCATTCACAAAAGGAATTACACTAATTACATTAATGTCCCTCGTATTATTGAGTGAACAGTCCATTATAACTTGCGTCCACAGACGGCTTATACACTCCGCCATATTGCTATCAATTGTACTGCGAGACAATAAGTGAAGTCGCAATAATAGTGGAAACTTTATGAAGCCGCTCTCGATACAATCTGATTTGTTGTTCGAATTGGAATACAATGAAATTACTGTACTTATGAGTAGTTTATTGTCTTATTTTTGTAATATTTGTGGGATATATAATCTCTAACGAATGTAGGTAATATTGTTTATGGGGAAATCAAATTCATATTAAAATAGATTATTTACGAAAAAGTAATATTTTATTAGTCTATGTGTAATCAGTTATCGTGTAAATCCAAACTTTATTGCTAGCTGGAAAACAAAATTTCAATTAATTGAACTTTAAAGTGCACATATTATTTGTGAGAACCTGCCTATCGCTAATTATACAATCTATAGCTATATTCCGCGGTTTCACTCGCGTTAAATTACGTCTGTGGCCTATAAACCTTCCTCGATAAACGGACTGTCTAATGTTTTTTCAAATCCAGCCAGTAGTTCTTGAGCTTAGCGCGTTCAAACAAACGAACAAACTTTTCAGCTTTAAAATAGTAGTAACTAGCTTTTGCCTGCGACTTCATCCGCGTAAATGTGGGACCCCCGTTTCATCGCCTTAGTGTGCAAATTTTGGAAAATTCGTTCTAAGCGGACGTCTACTATCCATAATCTACCGCCCTGCCAAATTTTATCTTAATACTAATATTAGGATGAGTGAGTGTATAACCTTTCGCTTTTATATTATAGAAGATAAAGTATAGATTTGCAATATTTGTAGTTCTATATGTATTCATGCAGCAGTTAATTTCATTGCCACATGTTTTATGAGTAGGTCCTAGTAATGTTTCCTATTATAGTGACCTCACATAACTTCTGCGAAGCAGTATATTTCTCCCTTGTTTCCAATTAGCGGTGAGGTCGTTAGAGGTCGTGTATTATATTATCTATTGACGCAATATGGAGCGAGTCTGTGTTCGACACTGTGCGACACTGTGCTTCACTGTGCTTCACTGCGGCTTATCGTACGAGAGCAGGCGTTTTGATAAACATTCGTATATGAATTACGAATGGTTGCTGTTATTATATGTGGCGGCGATATTTGTAAGAGACGAGTGTGGCTGAGTGCTAAATTATGTTGTAAGGAGGGTTCATTTTGAGGCTCATTTGTTTGAAGATGAGATTTCGAGGTAGGAATATAAATCCTGTAGGATGTTGTAACATTAAACATGTTTCTGAATAATCTTTGTGTTCGTTCCTAGAAACCTATCTTAAAAAAAACTAAGTAGTAAGAATGCGATTTCACCATTCAATTGTAACATAATGTCACTTACACACGTAGGAACCGCGCGCGGTTGACATTCGGTTCTTATTGACATGAGCATTTTCATATTCGTTCGGACGTAACCGTGCGGATGCCGTTCGGTTTCTGCTACATCTCAACATGCATAAAACCATGACATCATAAAGAACAGAATAGAATTGAATAGAGCATTTTATTTACTTAGAACGTAGGTACAATCATGCTAGGAAATTCTTGTAAAAATTTTAAATCAAATTCTTCACTTTATAATGATAAGCTAAAAATCTGTCACAGAACATTTTGTCAATTAATAATTTTTTAAGAAGCTTTTTAAACATTCTTAAGGATGGTTCTTGAATATTATTTATTAAAAACTTTAGGTGCCATAAAAATATTTTTTTTTAACAGTTTCTCAGTTTTAATTTCTCTCCATTTACTGTAAACTGCTGATACATTGGCAGCTGTCTGTTCGAGTCCACTCGCACATCCGATCCATTTTCCTGTTTGCTCGCAGTTTGCAGTGAAAACATGTCTCTAAATGTTCCAACAATGTGCCACATACATTTCTTAGATGTATGTGGCACATTCACAAATGTATTGCACAAATAAAATGTAATGCAATGTATTGTGGACGTGTTTGCTGCGATAGCGTCGTGTGCCGCGTGTATCTGACGGAGATTGGTCGTGGTTTTGTTCCGGGATATTAGAGAATAGTGCATTGGAATACCTAAGGGAACTTTATAAGCTAGGTACTCGCTATGTTCCGCGCTTTCATCTGCGTTCCGTCACGACTTTGATTACTGCTCTGTGGGTCGTAGCGTGATTTTATATAACCAATACTATTTCTCATTAATTTTGCTATTGTATAAAAAAGAATCTTTCCAATCCTACAATTGCTTTAACTTTTCTTGTTAACAATGTGGATGACCACGGAACTTCTAAAGAACCTAAAATCAAGCTTGCTTTATATTTCTTGCTGATTGAAATTTGATTTTATTAAGGTAAAAGGACACTGCCCGCCTTCTTGACATAATAACTTAGTACAAAATATTCCCTATAATTTTTTTTGACCTCCAAATATACACAATACAAGATCAGAAAATAAATGAGTTGAGATAATAATATAAACCCACACTCAAATGTTTATTTAGGTCAGATATCCCGCGCGAATAACTACTCACATTTAGTTATCGAAGGTTACCGCCAATTTTTCAGACGCCATTTTGAGAAAATATGATATTTATAGTTATATTCTTTGGGGAAATTCGCACTTTCACGTTCGTTTTTATCATCTTCGGTTTCGCCTAGGGGTGGGATCGTGAAGGTAGAATTAATATAGGATCGAAATATACAAGATACATTTTTACTCTGTTTTTGTTAAGGATTGAGCAATCTTTTTGATAGAATGTGCTTTGATAAATATTTTTGGGGCGCGAAGGGATATATTTTTGGGGTACGAGCGCGTAGAATTTACGTTACGTAAATTCGATAGATTTTGAAATTGGAAATAATAATATTTCGTTTGAATGTTTTACACATAACAATGAGAGGTACTAATTGTGCTTGTCATCTAAAATTAAACCAAAATAATTTCCTTTAATAGGCTCATATAAATGTAATTGTAACTTAGAGAGTTATATTTTATGATTATAATTGTGTAAATACATAGGTAGATAGGGTGTAAAAAAACACAACCTTATAATATTGGTGGGAAACGAATTTTTTTTAAATAAGTGTCGCGATTATTTTTTATTTCTCCACAACCCGTTGCTGAGCTATAGGTGAGTAATTTCCAATTCGAATATCTTCGAAATCGAATATTTTACCTAGTTTTTTTTTCAATTTAACTATAACACTAATCTAACTAGATTAGTGTTATAGTTAATAATAATAATGCAACTGCATTCTCCCACATTAAAGAAATCGCACAACTATATAAACACTCATAAAGTATCAATATGTATTTTCTTATAATATTCATCCCCATCAAAACCATACACTAACTGTAATAAGCGGAACGAAATAGCGAACGTTCGCGAATATCCTCGTTGTAATACCCAGCCTGCATCGTCGAAAACGTGTTAATATTGATTTAACGAAGTTAAGCCCATCTGCGGGTACTGCCTATATACCTATGTGAACTGCGAAACACGGAGTTGTTAGTAAATGGAGTTTACTGTTCTGCAGATAGACTAGTGGGGAGTATAGGCAAAGTTCATAGACCTCTTCATTGTGACGAAATATCTTGCTATATTAGACTAGCTTTTATTATATTGGACTTGGCTTAATTTTCATTTTTTTTTATAAAATAGAACTGTAATCTATACTAATATTATAAAGCTGCAGAGTTTGTTTGTTTGTTTGTTTGTTTGTTTGTTTGAACGCGCTAATCTCTGGAACTACTGGTCCGATTTGAAAAATTCTTTCAGTGTTAGATAGATTAGTTATCGAAGAAGGCTATAGGCTATATACCATCACGCTACGACCTACGAGAGCGGAGCAGTAACCAAAGACGCGGGTGTAACCGCGGCGGACAGCTAGTTTTTTATATTGTCATTATTTGCACACCATTCCTGATAAAAATGTTGTTATGTGCATTGGATACTGTTGCTCTTTTAGTTGTTTTCTTTTAAGCTTGACTTTTACGAGATCAAGAAAGAAAGAAAAACTCTTTATTAAAGTGAAAGTGACGCACGTAAATAAAATTTTTGTTTACAAAAGCCTAAAACAAAATCAAGCGGGTATTATATATCAACAGGTAGAGATCATTTTTTATCGGAAACCACACGGAAATTGAGTGTTTTCTTTCACACCACACACGATTATTTCTTCATCGATTTCACAAAATTTTAAAGGCGGAAGAAATTGATGGCTTCTCAAGATTGCCAGTACATTTGCGAATCTTTCATGCTAGTCATGCCACATTGTTACTCCATTTACTTGTTACTCAGTGGCTCGTCCGAACTACACACGTAAGCTTGTTTGTAATGCTCGGGATCTGTTTACTGGACTGTTTATGTAGCGGCACGCGTGTTTGTTTGTATGTGTACATACTGGAAAATAGTATGTTGGCTCATAGTATTATAAATACCTATGTTGTATTTCTACGAGATGAAAATGTGCACTATTGCTTAGGGATTTTCCCTGGGACTGCTATAATTATCTTGTGTTTGGGATTTTTCTAATTGAATTGGTTTTAGCAGGTGAATTGGTGATAATTATTATTGTAATATGGTCAGTTTATTGTTGCATGAAATGTCTCATTGCGATAGAAAGAAACAGACTAATTAATTAAAGAGGATGCGAAAGGTTGTCAAATAAGTTTATTTTTTATTACCTCACAACCCTATGCTGAGCTGCCAAGAGCAAAAACATAAGAAAATTGAAAATTCATTTCATTTTCACGGTATTTTTTTTTCAATAAGAGCGTGTGTAGCCCACACGCTCTTATTGAAAAAAAAATACCGTACACCTATTTACAATGCATGGATATTGTATGTGTCATAACCTATTGGTAATGTTTAAACTTTTGAACAAAGAACTCGCTGCTCGAAATTCAAAATACAAAATACAAAATAAAGAATATAAGTTTGAAAATTGTTGCAGCTTATCAACGTTCTGGCACCTAACTATAACATTTTATTACGCAACCCTACATAACTTTACATAATACGCAGCGACAGGATTTTATTTTTATTTAGGTCGTAACATAATATGACGTGTCTGGAGCAAGGAAAACGTACGCATTCTGCCTCTATGCCCCGGATCAAGGGAAGATTGAATTTACGTGTACTCTTTGTATACCATAGACAATATGTATGTCGCGTAATGTGATGTATCGACCTCTTTTTATTGGTGTTTCTGCTTTCAATGCGATAAATTGATTTATGCTATTGATTTTTTTGGTTTATTTACGTTCAATATGTTTATGAAAATACGAGTAAAAACTTTTTAGTAATTTAATAGGTTTGTGGAAGAGAAATCACAATTTATCCAAAATCGCGTAGGTAACATAATAATATTCCACAAGCTGATTTCAGGTAATGTTTGATAAATCCACCCTAATAGGAAATTTGCACCCATGCGAAGCCAGGGCGAATGCCTAGTTTATGTTGTGTTTTACGTTATAAATAATACCAAGAATTATAAGTGTAAGACAAGAACGGAAATAAAGCAACTACGAAGTAAAGTAAACCAAAAAAAAGGGTTCGTGTAATAAATAGCATAAATTAGCATAACGTTATCTTTAATCGTTTATACTTTACAGTAATACGTTTGTATTTCTTTACTAACTACGTGAAGTATAAATAATTTTCCCTTTTTTCATTAACTTGTAGCAAGTCTGTTATGTCCTAGCGACCTGCCCAGGCTTCGCCTGGGTGCAAAGTATCTATTGATGAAATCCATATGCATAAAAATCACATCAAATCAAATAACTTTTTATTCGTACACAGGTACAGCGGCATAGTTTGAAAGATTAAGAGTAGAGACAGCGTTATAAGCGACTTAAATTATTTATTAATAAAATTGAGTTTCAATCGAAGACATCCATCGGTTTTTAAGAAAACTTCAACTATATCTGACGACCCTGGATTCCTATCTCTATTGTTGACTGTACCTACCAGAGGCATATAATATTAACTGTCCTATATTATTTAAGTACGTCAATGAAATACAGATACATTGAAAGAGCAATACTCTGATAGCCTTCCAAGCACTCCAAACTAAACGATACGTGCAGACGTCATAAAATGCGAGTATCTTACATTGCTACATGTAAGTACTACTGTTTTTATGATCTCCGGAATCTCTTTACTGAAGAGCAACTATATCTGTGAGACTAGCATAATCACCCTGTGTGCATTGAAAACTCGAAGGCCAGTTCTACCAACGAAAAACGTTTAAAATTTAGTCGCAATCTCATCTCCGCAACCAAAAATTGTAGAAAAATTAAACGTATTTTTGAGATTATCTATCCTTAAAAATAGTGGAATTGCGGGAATCGAATTTCCAACACGCAGCTAAGCAGCTAATCGCTCAGCTACTGCGATAACGTGTCGTCAGAGTATATAAGTATAGTGATCGATAGCGCAAGTGTCTTGAAGTCACGAATTATTTTCTAATTTTCTAAGATATTATAAAGCTGCAGTGTTTGTTTGTTTGTTTGAACGCGGAACTAATCTCTGGAACTACTGGTCCGATTTGAATGATTCTTTCAGTGTTAGGTAGTCCATTTATCGAGGAAGGCTATAGGCTATATACCATCACGCTACAACCTACGGGAGCGGAGCAGTAACCAAAGACGCGGGTGTAACCGCGGCGGACAGCTAGTTATTTTCTAAGATTACCCAGTATTTTAATATTAAAAAGTTTATATTATAAAGAAGTTTTCCTTTAAGGCTTCTAGCAGTAATCCTCCACTCTTTCCTGAACAAGAAATCTCTTGAACTTTAATAAATTCACAACAAAATTAATCTAAATCCCAACAAGAATGTTTACGTAGCATTACTCGAGAAAATTGCCAAGTACAGCGCGTTTTTCACAGAGAATATTAAACAGTTTGTTAATTAAAAATAGTTTTATCGCGACCGGACGGCGCAGTCCGGCTGGCGCGCCGGCATCCGGCACGGCACGCGGAAGAGGAACTTATGAATTTGAAAAACTGTTACGGTACCAAATATGTTATTATGAATTTGTTATAAACGGTTGCAAAGGACATCCAACGGTTTTATCATGGATTCGTCACTACATAATCTATTGCATCAATACTTCCATACTATAATATTATAAATGCGAAAGTAACTCTGTCTGTCTATCTGTTACGCTTTCACGAGTACACCACTAAACCGATTTTAATGAAATTTGGAACGGGGTGAATTTGAACCCTTTTTTTTCGTGGGGAAATCCTCATGGATGCCCTCCGTTTGGGGATAACGGAGGGGTATATCGGACTCTTACCGACTAAAACCCCACGGTTCCTCCAGCTACCAGAAGTCGGGAGCCCGGTATTCGCATTACGCATGATCCGCGCCCCCGACTGGTGATCCGCGCCCCCTAATTAAAGACATAGGTTATTTTTTATTCCGCGACTTCGTCTGCATCCGCGATAACCGACACAATAGTGTCTCTTTTGCAGTCTAACAATGAAATATCTTTCTCCATTGTTTACTGAACAAAGAGCACTTCTTATATGACCACTACGAACACATTGATAGGAACGATTAAAAACAGCACAGAAATATTTCTTGATTGATATGATAGTTTCCTATAAAACATTCCTATAAAACATAATCACCATACGCATAGCTATTGTTAATAGATATAATATTTATTTATTATAACAAGGCACGAAAGAATCACATTTCATTCCCACCACATAATTCCTTAAACAGTACATTTATTATACCTACACGTGTACGAAGAGGTATAAAGTTATTTACATTAAGATTAAACGCCTTATCTCGTTACCCACTTTTATACACTTTTTAAATATGGCCGTTCTACTGTCAGCTTAAATGCGTTATCAGACTACATAATACCAGAGTAATGGCTACGTACTGGGAGAATTATGTGCTACGCCGTGCTACGAGCGGTCGTAGGGTGCTACGAGACTACGGCGTAGTAATTAAGCCGGGTTTTATTGAGGAAGTAATCTTTGGATAGCATTTTCTTGTGCTCTTTTCTCGTTTAGCTTTAGTTGTGGACGTGTTTTCGTATCTTTTAAATGGCGCAGTTTGCACTGGGTTTAAGAAGAATGTACGGCGTTAATGTCAATTACGTATAAGCTGGATAACGTTATGTTTCTTTAGAACAGAATTAAACTTTATTTTGTAGTTACATAGGACATTGCGGTTTTTGACTCTAGTTGACTCATTTCTTGTCCAATCATTTTATGTTATCATTTTGTTTTAACTTTTATGTGTAAAATCTTAGGTATATAAGGGGTGTATGGTGGGGGTATGTAACCTAGCTAGGACGCCAGAGCCATTCTTCAATTTGCTGTTTGTTAAAATTATTTGTTGTAACTGCAACAGACTGTACCACACTTTTGAAATTTTGAAATTATATGACTCATTGGTCTAGTGATCGCAAAGCGCGACTGCTGAGCATGAGGTCTTGGATCGATTCCCAGGTCGGGCAAAGTGTTATTGAGTTTTCCCATCAGGAATTTCTAAGTAGCAGCCTTGGAATCTGGATAGCCTTAGAATCTGGATTTATGCCCGGTTGATGGCAATAGGCTCGCTCCCTATTACATGGGACTCTAACATAACTGGCAAAATGTGGGTACTCTTCTGCCTAATACTTTTGTAAATTACAGGCGTGATTTTATGCATGTTATGTAAATTATTTTTACGATGCCGAATACTTTTGATGCCCCTGACTGAACTAGAAATTCAGTATCACATTATCTGAAATGTTCCACTTACCAGCAACAGGTTCCAGCAGGCCCTCAGGATCAGAAGCTTCGTCAGCGGCGGCGGAGGCCAGCACCGCGGCCACCATCAACCACCACACCCGACACATTGTACCTGCAACCAGGATAGCCACTGTCAGAATAGAGTTAGGTGACAAACACACATACAGCGCATATTTTAACTGTAAATTGTTAATTTGTAATTCTCTTTACGTTTTAAGACATAATAGTTTTTGTGCAAGTTTTTTTTTTAAAAGCATGTTACATTAGGACTTCAGGAGAAATAAAGAAGGTGTGTCACGCTTTTATTAAAAAAAAAAATCAATATTTCTACACTTTTCTGTCTTGAAATAAGCTGTGAGTTTTCCTAATAAATATGTACTTAAAAAGACCCTATGTATAAGAATTTCCCAAAGAAATATCCTCTATACATATGTGGTGTTTGGGTTACAGATTAGAAGAGTAACTTTGCCCTCCTCCGCGACAGGGATTTGTAGAAAATTAAACTCCCGTCAGCGAGATTTAAACCCACGACGCGGGACGTTCTTATTTTAATAATTCTTTCAAATATTACTTTGAATGTGTATAACTTTCTCAAGTTTTGAATGAAATGAAATAATAATATTCTTATGTACAATTTATAAAGGAAGGGGGTTATATGTTTATTTCTATGTAGGTATATTTTTAATTGTAGAATTAAGGTATAAATAAGGGTGTTATTTATTTTAAAACTACTAAAATCTATATCTAAGCAGAACACAATATTTATAAATAATTGTAAAATTACAAGGTGCATGTACAATAAAATTTATGAAAGAGAAAGGAGAATCTTATTGGGCATCAGATTTTTGGTGTAAAATAAATAATTATTTGTTATGTGATAAAAAAAGAAGAAAGAAGAAGTAATTAAATTAAAATAAAACATAAAAACTGATCAACGGCAACACTGATCTGACAGGGTTTTTGTTACATAGTGTATAATCATAGACCATGAACATATAGGAAACCTCGATAGTTCTTTAATATTTCCTCTTCCTTTTTTATTCTGATGTTCTTTGAACAGAATTCATTCTACAAGACACAAAGGTTTAAATCTACAGTATTAAATTTATTTTATCTCCAGTTTAAAGTCATTTCTGTAAATAATATATCTGAATTAAACAGCGCGTAAAATTGGGTATTTTCCTTCATCAGAAAATGTAATTTTCCGCCCAAAAGTTTTACATGTATTCGGTCGAGCCAGTCACAGATGGTTTTAGGTACAATTATTAACACATTTACACAGTAACTCGCAAATAACTTAATCAAACGTTGTAACTTTAACTTCAACTTAACCGAGTGTAAAGTTATGTGCAGTGACAGCCGCCGACGCCATTTTGGTTACCATTAGGGTTGACCCCACCATAAATCTTACGAACCTAATTAAATAGGAAAACTTTAATTGTTTTAATGTAACAGAACAATAGACTCTTAAAAGGGGTACGCTCTATGTGGATTTAATTTAATTTAATAATAATTAAGAACATAATTATAACCTATGGAAAGTTAACAGTACAGATGTTTCAAACTCCCATAATAAACAAACAACTACTGTAACAGTAACTAGTGAAAACGGTAAGAGAATTCTATATAATGATATTTATATGACAATGGTAATTATTTATTGATCTTCATTATGTATAGAAATAAATAATGTTAAGAAAAGAAAGAAATTTTTATTTGTCACAGCCTGACAATCAAATTAGACAAATAAAATTTTGCCTCAACCTTTTTAGACTATGTTGGACTCGGCTTCCAGTCTAAGGTAAGATTCAGACCAACCGGCTCGGATCGGACCGCATCGGAACGGATCCGTACGCATGCGAACGGATCCGTACGCATGCCCCGGCAGCCGTACGCATCCGTACGCATGCCGCGGCAGCCGAACGGATCCGTACGCATGCCGCGGCAGCCGATCGCGTCCGTACGCACTCCAAACGCCCAGAAGTGCTGCTCACGGCGCCGTACGGAGCCGGTCGGAGCCGGACGGAGCCGATCGGAGCCGTACGGAGCCGTACGCATGCCGCGGTAGCCGAACGGATCCGTACGCATGCCGCGGCAGCCGTACGCATCCGTACGCATGCCGCGGCAGCCGTACGCATCCGTACGGCTCCGACGGACGCGATCGACGGAGGTAAAGTTGCATGCAAATATGAACTATAATTACTGTTGATACATTTCAATGTTCTTTACCGCATTGTAAAATGCCGCCCGGCCCGGCCCGATGCGAGCCGGTTGGTCTGAATCTTACCTAACCGGATGCAGCTGAATAAGTACCAGTATTTTACATGGAGCGACTGCCTATCTGACCTCCACAACCCAGTAACTGGTAATACGATAACCCCTTGGTAAGACTGGTTATCAAACTATCGGGATTCTGACGACCCGTAACGACTGTCACAAAATACAAAACAGAAAAAGTTAATGATTAAAATGCCTCAAAATAAAGCAATATTGTGTGCTCACAGCTAGAAGGCATCGAATTCTCTTATCGTTTTGAAGAGGCCGTAAAACTTAATTAAGATTCTGATTTTCGAATTCTTAATCTGGCCTACAACGAGCGCGATAACGTCAAAGTATTCCATTTGAGACAATTTTCAAATTTGAAATACGACTGCCCTATTAACATTTTGGTTTAATTTTGTACGAGAAGTACTATTAATATCAACCATTGATATAAGCAAAGCCTTTAAACTTAATAAATATTATGTGCGAAATGGGTATTTCCTTTAAATCTATCGCGAGCTCGGACTACCAATAAATTTCGAGCACAGTAAAATAAAAAGTTCCTATATTGCTTCCATTTATATCTGCTGAAAGTTGGTAACAACTGTCCGATACCAACTGACTAAAAACAACAGCAAAATATACCACCATACATCTGTGTAATCCAATCGAAAAACTAGGATTCAAAAGCTCGTCTGTTGTTTTGATTACTTTTCCCTCCGTTAAAACTAAATGCAATTCCGATGTAAAGTCTGTTTGCTTTGAACGGGTTCACGGTTTTTATGTTACAACGTACAGAATTAAAAAGAAAAACAAGAGAATCTTTAATGCAACGACTAGCCTGCAGATGGCGTACGTGTAGCATGAAAATAAGCATAGCGGGAGCAGATGTCATGTGTTACAATTCCGGAGTCGGGCGACGTAAGTTGAATGTAACTCTTTTAACGTTAGCCTACTTTCAAACAACGTCTCTCATTGTGTCAGGAGGGCGAGGGAAGGGGTGAGGACTCAAAGGGAGGTCACCTTTTATGTCCCAAGATGAGTCGCTTTCATCTGCCATGGTTTTACACAAAAATGTTTGGATGTAAATACGTAATCGGCGAATTCCTGAAAGATCCCTAGTGATTTCAGAAGAACGGACTTGCTCAATTTTCTCGTAAATTGACGTTGTTTGTTATCTAATATCGGATTTCTTATTGTTTTCTAAGTATTCAACGTATTTCGTTATTCAAATCGTTTATTCAGTTTCAGTTTGCCATTTGAACTTTGTAATAGCATCGCTGCATTAAGTAGGTTTCTTAATTAAACAATCGTTCAAGGCAATAGAGTACCTAGCTTGTTCTAACTGCCTGTTCATTATTACGAACTGTGTGCATCCGCAACCGACAGTGTAGCTAAATCGAATTCAGTTCCAGATGGGAAGCTGCGATGTTCTTGTATTCTCTGCATAGTAATATAGGAAATAGACTAGCCTATTTGCATATTCAATGAATAAAGCAGCATTTCCTCATTCATCATGTACCCTAAAATTCACAAAATTGGTCGTGTTTAAAATGCAAGAGGCGCAAAATTTATAATTTATGACGTAAAAAAACGACGCCGACGCGGCAGACGTCCGCGCCTCCCCAAGCGACCATACCAACTCACTGACTCGGCGAAATTTTCAATTCAACAGTTTTTCTAGCGTTCATTAAGTCGCTGTGATGAATTCATCTTGTACAAGCGAGCCTGTAGTGTTTTTCTAGCAAAAAGCAACGAGCGAATCCGCCTTGGAATACGCCTAGAAATTCTTGCTCCGATTAATTTTTAGTTGTGTTTACTGTTCGTTACCAGACGATAAATACAGGCTTTAATGGATGAGATATCTTTATTTACCAGCCAGTATTTAAGTTTAAGTACCTAAATAATCTACGCTAAAGCTATTTTCGTCGCCTTTGTAAAGTCAGACTTTTAGAGGGATATTATCGCTCAGTAGAATTTTAAGGGCCGTTGCTAAGTGAAGTCTTTTCTCCACCAGACCGTTCCATTAAACTTGCAAATGCTTTCCATACTAAAGGACATCATGAAAGCAGCTAACGGAAATAGGTGACGAAAATGAAAAGGATGGAGATAGCTCTTGCTCGCTTTTCTCTCATTTTGGTTTACCTCTATGACAGGAAATGCATCATTTTTTTGCTGCCACGCGAGACTCACGAACAATTGCTCTGAATATAAATTATAACTGTTGTTCGGAGTACGTTAAAAAGAAAATGTACCGAGCTTGTTTAAAAAGGAAGGTTTACATTTGTTTATCTTTGTTTAAGTTTGTTCGTACTCGCTGCGGGAGCACGAATTTGTATTTTGCGATGAGAATGTTTGAAACTTACATTGAAGTTTTTAATAGGTTTATCTATACTGATATAAAATGAAGAGGTTTTTTGTCTCTTTGTGCAAATCTCTGAAACTAAAAGCCAGATTGAAAAAAAAATGATTTTGTATATGATAGCCAGATTCATGGTGAATAGTATAGGCTATATAACATCACGCTACAACTCACGGGGGCGGAGCAGTAACCAAAAACGTAACTTAATACGACTGAAAAAACCACGCAGTTGCTGGAAACAGCTATAGTTAAATAGTTATGCTTATAAAATCTATAATAAATAATTTTAATCTATAAATATATATAACTCAAAGGTGACTGACTGACATAGTGATCTATCAACGCACAGCCCAAACCACTGGACGCGGGCTGAAATTTGGCATGCAGGTAGATGTTATGACGTAGGCATCCGCTAAGAAAGGATTTTTTAAAATTTACCCTCTAAGGGGATGAACGGGGGTCCGACATTTACGCGGACGAAGTCGCGGGCAAAAGCTAGTTTACAATAAATCATTTCTTGCCGTCTATTTAAAAACATAAAAGGGAAAAAAACCCATTAATTAAAAAGAGAGCTCACCTTTACTACTTTTATAAAGAACAATCAAATAAAAACTTTCACCTTCTTAGTGGAACTTCCGAGGTATTTTAAAATAAAACCGCAAGTACGCCAAAGAGAAAAGTTCGCGTTTTTGTCGGGTTCTTGCAAGTGCAGTGCGACATACAAAGGCTATGCGGAAGAACCAGTCGAGTGTACAAAATGGTTAAGCAATTTCTGTTCTAGCTTTGATGTGGTTTGAAACACCACGATATACGTTACGTATGAGGAAGTATATATGCATACTCACAAAGACTAATTAGATTGCATGTGAGACCTTGCTGCTATTGAAGCCAAAATATGGTTCCAACTTCCCATTTACTATGAATAGAAATCTGTATGTTTGTTAATCTATGACGCTTCAATAGCTCTATGGATACATAACATAACATCACGCCTGTAATCCCCGAAGGGTTAGGCAGAGGTGTTCCCACAGGCGGCGAGCCTATTGCTGTCAACCTGGCACAAATCCAGACTCCGAGGCTGCTACTGAGAAATTCTTGATGGAAAAATCCACAATAACAATAATAAGCTCTATGCATTTGAATGAAAGGTACCTAGGATTGGCATAGGCTCCTTTTATTTCTCAGTAGTATGTTACCATGAGATCCTATCCTACGTTCACACGATAGAGGCACAGATAGAGGCAGCTGGCAAAAGCTTCATAAAACCTTCAGTTAAATATTAACTGTGTACAAAAACCATTGACAGCAGCAAATAAAATCACCAGAGACTAAAAATAAACTTTCCATAAAGAATAAGAAATAGTTGCCAGCCTCAAACCAAAGCAAAAAATAGTTTATTCACAAAAAAGTTTTCCTCTCACCGAACTCGATTCATTTATTATTATTACTATCGGCAAGTTTTATTATTTACGATGTAAATGGTACACGATGCGGGTAGGAGGCAATTATTAACAGTTTGATAAGGGTAGGACGTGGCCACACTGTCCTGGCTAATGTAGGCGGTTGTGATATATCGCCGACCGTCATAATGACTTTCCACTTTGTTTTTTACTGTGATATATTGTTTATTGATGTTTGTTTAAACGGGTGTGTTTATTGGCCTTGAAAGAGGGATATTAAACCTTTTTCGCACTAGGTCATATTTGTATTGGTAAGTAGGTTTAATTCGAAATTTGAAAACAAGGATGGAACCATGAATATCTATGGATGGAAGAAGTATTATGATTCTGGAAGGAATTCTGGCAATTCTGATTTGGAGGGAAACTTTTAGGAACGATCGCAATCTAGTTTCGGTCTCATTCTGTCAAAATTTTGACATTGATTGTCAATTATATGGGATTTTTAATAAGCAACCAACATAATATTGATGTTTACATAGTATTCTCAACTTTTAAATTGGTACTACTTTAAAAGTAATGCAAAGTAAATAAGGAAACAGTTACACTTTACAGACGCTTGTTCATAAGACGATCAGTGTCAATCTACAAAGTCGTGACGAAACGCTAAACTCTGTCAGCCCTTAGGATGTGTATCCACACGTTGAGTGACGTGCTTGTTTGCTTGATGCACGCGAGTTGCTGTCGCCATTAGCAGTACCTACGCTCCGTCACAGTTCACACGTAACTACCTAATATCCAATAAAAAAAAATCGGGATTTTTGTTTTTTAAATTAACTTTTTCGGGAGAATGGTTGCTAGCCTAAAAATCGGTATACATCCAAAATGGTCATTCGAAATGAAAAATGATAAGAGAAACCTAAAGATTATTTTCAAATATCTCATCCATGATTCATATTCCAATTTATCATAGTTCATCGACTTGCACGTTTTTCGTTTCGCAACATGGCGTCTGGTTGCCACCATATTGAATTTTGATTACTGTCATGTCTTTAGCGACACTCGCAAGATTAAGACAAATTGATTGATGTATGAATCATCAAAATCAGCCCACGCGTTTGGTATCTAGAGCGCAACAAAGGAACAAACATAAATGTTACATTTGAATTAAAGATACATAGGCTATTAAACACATTACTCTTTGCAACGCGCAGTCGGGTATAAAGCAGGCAGCATAATTTCTGTAAATATGAAATGTTTTCAAATGATTTTCGAATTACCCTCTATATAATTAGAGGTACATGTCCCACGCGTTGTCTTTTCGTTAGACGCTCGTCAGCTGATGTCAACGCACCAAGGTTCAGCGAATCTCGGCCAAGCATCTCTGCCAATTGTAACTACCCTCGACCTATTTGGCTTTGGTTCTTAAAATTAGCATCTGAGTTGTAATGTGCCTATTGCTGGTATAAAATAATAACTGTATGAATGAATAAACTAATAATAATGTAGTTGAAAGTATATGTAGCTATATATTTGTTCCGAGTTTGGATGTTATATTCTCTAAGTATATACTTAATACTCAAATTTTTATTGCATTCGATATGTACCTATTACATTATATGGTAGACAAAGTAAAAGAGATCAATATGTACCCTGTCGGGCACAGCGAAATTCCTGTAAATACATAGTAAATAAGACCGGGCTTAAAAGATTTATTCCGCCATTATTCCCATAATAAAATACGTTCGTAATAATCTCTGTTTTTCGTTCGCTTCTTCGAATCTTCGAGAACACTTATTCAATTTAGTACACGCATTCTCATAACAAAGCCAAAAGCACTTTGCATATTTTGGAGTAAATCATATACGATATACAGTAAAAACCAATCTACCAGCGCTCAGCTAAGATCGCAAATACGATACACAGATACAAAGAGGTACAAATTTCTCTATATTTATTTAGGTAATAAGTACAATATTTACAGAATTAATTATAAAAAAAGCAATCAAAATAAAAAAAAACCTAAAACTAAATGGCATCAAAAAATTCTTCCGCATCACCAACTGGAATAATGCACAAAAGACTGGCCGCATTGCCACGTTGAATGGCAATGCTTAGCCTCTGGTAATAGCCAGCCCTTTGGGTGTGAAGTGTCAACCAACCTTTTGGACAACTCCTTGAAAATGCCATGGGCACACGGACCCCACGAACACCCCAAACGGTTTGAAAATATACATAGATATACTATACAATGAGGACCTCCAGTCTCCCAACGATGGAAATGTAGAGAGGGAGATGCGAAGAGGTAGTCTCAACCTCACTCCACGATGCGGTGTCCCGATAATAATTTGGCACGGTATCAAACCAGCAGAACAACTTTAATTAAACAAGCATTAGGAAGTTTCTAGAGATAACTCCGCTGTTTTGAACTGACCGCTCTGTTTAAATACCTACGAAGGTACACTGACAGTAATTAATAATATTAATGGAACGTCGGTCTAATGATTAAGGTAGGAAGATATGGTTTTGTTGTTTAATCGTTAAACGTTTTAACTGGCAGTTAAGGCGATTTTTTCGACAGCGCGTTCCGTACTATATCTAGTCATATTTTGGTCAGTAAATATAATTAAATTAGACTCAATAAAAGTAGATAAAATAACGCTAATAGGTATTAGTACCGAGATAGATATGTTTCGATGAGATTGTGGATTCGAAACCGAGCAAGTACCAATGTGAATTTTTCAATTTTATAATATATTCTAAGAAAACTATATCTGACGACCCTGCATACCTATCTTTTTTGTTGACTATACAAAGCCTAGGTATATTACCGTCCCCTCTTTGTAAGCGCATATTATCAAAGTGACAATGGAAATACGTAAAGGGAATAAGAAGCTGCATCCTCCTTTGTGCTAGTATGACAAAGTTTGCCGAGGGAATTGCTGAATATTCCCTTTATTCGTTGCATTGTGAAAGAGGTGTCCAATATTCAAGCTGCCGTTTCAAACGTGGTATATACGAGTAAGGTTGATAATAATAAAACAATAAAAATACCATCCTATTATTGTCCCACTGCAGGTCAAAAGTCTTACATATGTAGATAAGGCAAGAGCATTGATCACCGTGATTGCTCTTACACTTTAAAGCTTTTGAAATTTCTAAAGAAATTACTTATAAAAATAAAGAACACGTGTGTACTTAGGTACAGAAAAGTTGTCGCATTTATGACGATGATTCCAAATAATGAGATAGTCTCAATCTTTTACACGAGCAGTCTGAGCGAATTTTCATAAAATTATGTCCATTTAACTGAAAAGCGGGCATGTCACAGGTGCACAGCAAATATGGCGTTTATTTGAGATCACTGCAATGTTGAATTTAATTTTCAACCTTAGAATGTAACAAGATTAAACTTCAGCTGAGTTATGTTTGTGAGGAAAGTTTATCCAAGCTTATAGTAGTAATTACAGTGATAATAATCATCATTTCTAATTAAAGAATTAATATAAATTAACAACCCCATTAACATAACATAAAACGCAGTAATTACCCATCACAAACGTGCCCTATAACAATCTCTTCAGTAATTGCGAGAATTCTCATTAAATTGAATCGTTAAAAATCTCTTGCTGGTTTTGTTAGTGATCTTGTGTGAGACAGTCCTTTTGTCCCAGCAATGTTTGCTTTAATTAAAATCTCTCGTCTGGCCTGGGACGTCGTAATTAATGAAACTTTAGATTATGTATAAAGGACAGTAGCGTTGCGTTGTGTTATGATAACTTTGTGTCGATTCGGTCGCCATGATTGCTCAATAGGTAAGCTTATTCTAAAGTGTGGACAAGGCTTTAAGGTTTTAAAAAGAATAAAAGAATAATGGCACGACGTGCAGGTATTGCTGAATTTCCTTTGTAACATCCACGTTCCATTTTTCTTACCCAATTTCCACCCTCCATTGGACATAAAGAAAGGAATTTTCTCGTGTTTAATTAAAAAGACGGTGATTAAGATCCGAGGTCTAACAAAGACAAAAGATAGAATGATGGATAAACGGTCGGAGGGCAAGCTAGAGAATTGAACAGGATGGAATTATGTTTGTATAAGGTTCGCTGTCTTAAAAATCTTGATTAATATCGCCTGTACTTTTCGGAAGAAGAACAAGGAAAAAGTAATTGAGAAAAAGCTACAGAGCTTCTGATAAAACGTCTACGTTCACGAGATTAATAGACACGAATAAATAACAATTTCTGACCGTAACCAACAATATTTTTGACTCTGTCGAAAAAAAATATGATTACACAGCCAATAAAAACGTCATTTCTGATATAACATAACGACAGATGGCGTAGAAGAAGCAGTTATCATAAATCTAGGACGAACTAACGACCTCTAGATAGGCTGTAGGGCGAACATTAGACTTAGCTACAAGGGTACAGAAGGGCCACAAAACTAATTTATATTTACTGCCATTGTTGTGGGAACAGGTTAATAACTTCGTTAGGTTGGTACTGCTGCGGACTTGTTTGTGGAACAAAGTACGGACTTCGGAGAAAATGTGTACGTGCTGGGAAGACGCTAAGAAATAAGGCTAGGTATATAAAGAAGGGGAATTTAATTATCTTCATTTTTATTAAGTTCGTATAGGTCTGCCTGTTGACGAAATGTTTACAAGTTTTTGGAAATACGATTTAATTACTACTTATATTTTTAAAGCTTTTAATTAACTTTACATGTATTTCCTGGAATTTTGCAATGAATATTTATTTTTTGGACAAGATTGGTGCAGTCGTATTTAACACAGCCAGATGGGGCAGCGGGAAATCACGAAGAAGACATCGGGATGGCTTGGAGGTCTTCCTTTGTTCTTGGTGTGCGAGTGATATAATCAAATATAAATATATAAAATGAAATCAAGCCGACCTTAAATGTAAATACGATATTTATATTAGGTATGTATAAAAGAGCGAAAAATAATATAGTACTTAGGTACATTTTCTTACGACGAATCTTTCTCTTCTGTCAAAACATAAAAAAAACCCAAAGAAAAACCTATTTCTTTTTTTAACTTCAAACTTGGTTCATACTAACGATTTTCTAGATAGGAACCTAGATAGACCTCCTGTTTAGAAAATTGTTAAGTAGTTGAATAATAAGAACTAGTTACACTAAAAATATACCTCACCAACCTAAATCAAAACTTCTCACAAGAAAAACTCATGTTTCGAAATCAATTTCATATTTTATACCATAAATCCGCTTCCCACTCCACACCGTTGGCGGATCGAATCAAAAATACATGAGTTGGTAAAGCAGGTGAATCCGAGATAGTTTGCTATCTAAATATAAAGTTACCGAAGTCGGTAAGTTGTCGGAGTGAAGTTATAGTCGGGTAAGTTGTCGTAGTTACTTCACTTGGCGCTTCCTTTGGAGACGGCCCGTAATTATCAGATGTTGACTGACTAGTTAAGCGCGATTTAAGTTACTTGAGTAATTGCTTAGTGTTAGGGTTTAAGTAATTTCGTATTAGGTTAGTATTAGTGAGTGTTTGAAGTAATAGGGTTGAAATTGTGTGACATGAAATGTCAAGGTACATTTGATTCAATCGATAGTAAGGTAAGGATCTGCGTAGTTGGAGCAACAATATTCTCGAATCATTTTCATTTATTCATCGATTATGAACTTAAAATCGTTTACAAATAGAGTTCAAAATTATATGCGAGATATAGGTTTTTCGGGTGGCATTTCTTTTCTTTAACGCAATTAATTAATTTGCAACTCTACTTCTGTTGTAATTTATTCATTATTAATTAAATATTTTAAAAAATTTCGAGCATATTGCTTTGTCTACTGTTACTGTATGTATTTCGAATTTTAAAAGTCATACTGTTGCATTCGGTATTTTTTTTTTTCAAAACAATCGATATACCTATACCTGCTAGTAGGTACCTAATTATAGTCTATTCATTCCTAAAACAAAAATCATTAGTTGCTGTAAAACTGATGACGTTTTACTTGTAGAACAGCTTTCATGAAGCTCCCTACTTATACTCTCCAATCCCCAATGAAGTTTGCTAGTAAGTAGTTGCCGTGTTTAAGTAAGTTCATCGTTTTACTACAAAGTCTTATAAAGTTGTACCTTGTCCTCACTATGTTAATTTGGCAGCTACAGGCAGATATTAAGTTTATGAGCGTCCCGGCCCGCGTGCTTGGATGCAAACAAGGTTACTGGCCTAAGTTGAGTGTTATGAAATTTTAAGAAGGACGTAAAGACGTTTTAATTAGTTAGGTAAGACGTAATTTGAGTGTTAATGAGGCAGCTACTTTAAATCGGAATTTTACACGTAGATCACAGTGTTATGTGTAGAAAACGGGTGTGGAATCAATATGCCCAAGTATCTGAGCTATTTGTAGGCACAATTATTATTTACTAGTTTCTGCCCGCTCGCGTTAAATTCGGGTATCTTAGTTTACACCTACGTTTCTCCTAAGTTTTTTCATACAAACTTTGGACCCCGTTTCATCTCTTTAGGGGGTGAATTTAAAAAAACTCTTTCTTAGTGGACGTCTACTAACTAAAAACTACCTTCCTGCCAAATTTCATCTTTATACTTTAAGCGGTTTTCGAGATTTCGTGATGAGTGAGTGAGTGAGTGCCTTTTCGTTTTTTGCCTTTTGCAAAATCTCAGTGTGCACGAGTTAAATTAAGTAGCTAAAAAAGTTTTTTTACATAATTATTTATTGGTTTGATGTTGCGCTATGTTATTTCTAGGATGTATTTTTTTCAAACTAAGAATTTAAGTATTAACTGAGATGGTTTTATATCTGCCAGGTGTCCCGTAACGGCCAACTTTTTTTAAATACAACCCTTTTAGCCTTTCAGATATCTACACGTAACAATAAGATAAACAAATAGCGATGCTTTTGTATTTGGAACACTTGTTTTTAGCATTTCCCAACAGCCCTGGAAATGCAGCCAAGCATTTAGGTAGGTACATACGTTGTTCCAAGGTTTTGGCACAATATACAAAAATATAGCCAACTGCACGAGCCAAATGGTTCTAGTGTTAATATTTTTATAATGAGCCCAACATTTCCTTGTATCTTATTGTAATTTTATGAGACTGAAGTTGCGTAGGTCGAATGTTTTATTAAAAATGAGTGTATCGGACAAAAAGAAATTGAATCTTATTTCATTAACACAAAAAAAAAACAAAATATGTTTATTTGACACGTTAATAATAGTAATAAATTCATTTATTTCCGAATATTTGTATGTCTATACGATGTTAGTATCAGTAAAACTAAGTTAGTTACAAAAATGGGACATGGGACTTAAACATAACTGGTAAAATGTGCGTGGGTGTAATAGGTACACCTCTGCCTAACTCTTCGGGGATTAGCGGCGTGATGTTATGTTATGTTAAAACATAAAGAAAAATACTTTTCGCATTCGTGAGCAAACTAGCTTTACCCATAAATATAATTTAAACAACCCAATAGAATCTCTATCATTGATGACAATACATGTTTACACCGAACCCCCAAAAATACCAGATAAACTTCGAGTATTATTCTAATAAACATAAATAAAGCTACATTGCGTGTTATGTATCTTTATCAAAATACCTTTTACTCGTATAACCGTCAATAATGTCTATAATCGCGGAATCACTTTCAATATCTATTACGAAAAGAATCGATTCCGTCAGCACACTCGGGTAAGATTCCGCCCTTAGTGCGAGTACAGGAGTAAATATCTGACAGAGAACAAAGGTAAGTACATTCAAGCACACTGCTGTCTCGGCAGATGATCTGGGTATGTGTGAGTTGTTCATGTAAATGCAGTAATGCAGTAGTGAATTGGAAAAGCAGATCAGCCATTGGATAATCTCGTCGACACATTGTCTAATCGTCGATAGTAGCGATAAAAAAAATCGTATGTATGTTTTTTAGAGCAATGTTATAAAATCATTGATATGTTCTTCAAGGTGTGACCAAAAAGTTACCTGAGTGTTATAATATTATTAAATACTAGCACTCTTCCCGCGACTTCGTTCGCGTGATTTTTTTTACGGGACCTAAATGTTTTAATAATAAAATATTGCCCACAGCATTTAGTGATAACGTAGCTTCCAATTTGTAAAAGAATTTTCAAAATCAGTTCAGTAAATCCAGAGAATACCCCTCACAAACTTTACCTCTTTATAATATTAGTATAGAAGTATAGATTTAATGCTTATTGATTATTTTTCCTACTTTACTGAATTGTTGACTATATACAACTAGCGCGATTCTATGAAGCTTGGTCTCTGAAAAATATTTACTCATGCACTGGGTGTCACTCAACACAACATTTTAATATTGCTCAATCGATAGCTCACGTCTTACGGTCGCGATGCGATGTTTATGGGGTGTAATATGTACGTGTTTTCCTGTTTTATTCCCTTCTGCAGAAGATTATGTTTTAAATTATTCGATTCATTTACGCGAATTCGAATTATGAATGTGTCAAAAGGTTACCTATGTTTTTTCCTACCAAATAATTCTATTTGAAGAATAATATTGAAGAATAATCTTATATCTTCTATTCTAATAGCAAATAATCTTTACCAAATAGTATTGGTTTTTCTGTAAATTAACCTAAAATAGTCAATAATAAACACCTTAATTAAAGTGAAACATAATATTGATTACAAATATTAATTATAATTTACACTCGGTTAGATCACCACATGAACGGCCCATTAATTAGCGCGTTCCCTTAATTAACCCTTTTCATACCAACAAGTATTTTAAAATAATTAGCGAACACATAAGAGGTTTAAAACAAAAGTATCAGTTTTATTTCTTTGTTCGATTTCAAGGCAGTTCTGCAAAGATCGTAAATCCACCTGAAGAACATAAGAGGCTTCTATTCGAGCATTTCCGAGTTTGAAACTGGGACATATTTGAGGTGGAGCTCTATTCGAGGCAGTGAGGGTTAAAGTGTGCTCGAGCCGCGTATGTGGAGGCAAAATTCCGTATAATGAACGGCGCAGTCGATGACTCTTGATTGTACAGGCTGTTGGCCCAACAATGACGTATTGACGCCATTTTGAAAAAGGATATACTGTTCTAGAAAGTGTAGTTTTTGACTGATGTGTTTATATTTTTAAATACATAAAAGTATAAATAAGTAGATATTTATTTAATTAAAAAATATACAATAGAATACAGACAATTAATTGTCTAGGTAACAAAGAGTATTAGAGTTTAGATTGAGACTGAAATATGTGTATAAAGTTAAAAAAGTAAACAAGACTACAAGAAAAATTAATGATAAAAAAATATTTACGTTGGTTGTTGGGTGGCGTTGGGTGGTTACACACATCACGCACATAAAGACAGATATATATAATTATTCTGGGCTTTATAAACACAAAAACTAGAACACGTCTGTGTTTACGTTTACTAAATAACTAGAACATCATTTACCATCCCCAAAATATATGGTTATCACAGATCTAGCCTTACTTCCCCATTAATTCCACCACCTCCTTTCTAGTCACGTTCGGAGGTCAAAAATAACACAGAGTACAAACACACAAACGTAGCAAACTCCACAATAACCAGTGCGACAATAATTCCAAGCACTCAGTATTTAATGTGTACGAAATGTCGACAAAATGTAAATGTACCACTAGCAGCGCTCAAAACAGTAGTTTGAGCTATGTAAATAAATTCTTTATCTCTCCAGTAAATAGGGTTGTCGCATCGAATTATAAACTTGAACAAGCTTGGTTACTCGCTTGCTCAGTTAGGTAAGCACGAAAATCCATTTTGAGCCTGAAATAGACCTGTGACACGGAGTACCTAAATGCTTCAGAGATTCAATTTTAAGGCTAATAATTTTAGGTTAGATACATTCCGTCTTAAGCTAAAACAACCTTTATTTTGTGATGGTAAATTAATATTATAAAAAGGAAAGATTTTTATATTTCTATGTTTGTAACAAATTAGCTCAAAAACTACTGAACCGATTTCAAAAATTCTTTCTTTATTAGAATACTATATTTTCCCTGAGTAGCATAGGTTATATTTATTACTAGAAAAAAATAGGGATCCCTACTAAAACTTTAAAAATGTAACCCAAGGTATCAACAATCTGTTTGAAAAATTTATTTTTTGGCATGCGTCGCGAGTACTATCATATGGGTATCGGGTTTGTACAGGAAGATTGTAAGACTTAACCTACTCGGACGAAGTCGCGAGAACAGTGCTAGTGGGAAAGAAAACGAAGCTTTATACAACAGATATATTTAACCAGACATACACGAAATTACGTAAAAATCACATTCTCAAAAAACCATTTCTTCCTGTATATTTTCCCCGATTCGATCTAAGATACCTACCCAAACAAGTCTAGTCAAATCCGAGCGTTTAGCAGCCCTAGTACGCCAGTTGGAAATAATTGCCGTTCCAAACAAAAGAATGTTACCGCGGCAAACCACGGAGACTTTTCACTTTGGGCATTTTAGTGCTACCCTTTTTTTTGTTCCTTTAATTTTTATGCGATAGCTTTACACGCGAATTTTGTGGCTTTATGTGTAGTCTGGGGCTTTTAGTTTACCGCAAATACCGATAGAGAGAACTGTTCTTTGAACTAGTTTGTGGTTTTTGTTTGTCGGATGGAGTTTAAGACTTTCATTTAGTTTGGTCTGGTTCAGGGATAAATAGGAAGTTTAAATAAATAATGTAAATGTACGAGTATATTCTTTAAATCGGCTCTGTACGTTTTGTGCATGCGTTTTAGGTCCACGACCAAAAAGTTTTTTTTTGTATTATTTCAAAGTGTCTTTTAATGAGGCACATTTACTTATCAACTATTTCGGGACTCCCGGGAGTCTCACGTCGTTTTGTGAGTTAAACATATAAAAAATAAATCAATCGAGGAAGTCAGGGCGACAATTCTTTGAGGCCCGTTCGCATTCTACTTAATCTCATTTTCGATCTGTCTTAATGACTCTATTATCCTACATTTTTGACAAGATTTTGTCATTGATTTTCGCTGAGTTGAGATTGCGACTAGGGGGGCAATTCCACCATCTTTTAAGGTCGATTGCAATCTAGGAGACAATTTAGATTGCAATCGTCCCCTTTACTCCATCAGCCAAAAATGACTTTAATTTACCTGCATTTTTTTGCCATTGACAACGTACTTATGTATTTAGTTAGCAGAATAATTGGTGTTATGTTTATAGGTTTGAATATGACATGATTTTGCATGTGTGTGTTCCATTAGTATAAATACACACATCAAAAGTGTCTAGGGATCAACATCCCTAACATTTGTTAGGGATGTTGATCCCTAGACACTTTTGATGTGTATAGTTACATAAGGGTACAGATCAGTAGCAATAAATCCTTAGCCGCATCAACACGTATTTCATTGTAACTCCCTGCAGACCAAAGTGAACTTTATCTCCATAACAATAGGCCTTTAGATTTTAAACGTTTTTAATTACGAAAGCCTCCCGTTCAGTTTCAAGATCGATTATACTACTACATTTGTTTTTACACCACTACCTCCACGAAAAGTCGATAACTTCGGTCTAGTTTCGCATTCAAGGTTAGGTTAGGTATAACTTTGTATAATAATTTGTAGGTGGTGGAAAAACTATGTGGGTGAAGTTTGGAAAGTCTTGTTAAAGTCATATTATCGTGACTTGTAATCGTGTTAAGTGTGTGAATGTGTAAGTTTATATCTTCGGTAGTGATCAGCACTCGGGTCTAGGGTGTATTGTTTTATTGCCGTTGTTATCTGATTTAAGAGTTATGCGTTAACGATGTTACAGTGATGGTTGGTATGTTTGTTTATAAGTTATTAGTAATGTCAAAATTATAAAGCTGTCAAGAAATATCTCATACAGCGTTTTAATATTGCCTATTTAAGTTACAGGTCGCAAACTAGAGATAGGGGTTGCGGGACGTCTTAACAGGATACCGTGGCCCCGGAACGTAAAGGGCAACAGAAATAACAGGGTGGTTTTTAAGTCAGTAAAAGTCTGACAGTCCCTTCCGTCCCACCAAGGGCGGAAGGACTCATTTGATGATATTTATCAACTAAAAAAAAATAGGGTTTAAGAAGACATTTAACTAAGATGGAAGTCATTATATGCTCTTGCCATTTTTGCACCTAATATTGGAATCTCTTGGTTATTGAAGATCAGCAATCACTAAAATCACCGCGGTTCCGTTTCCTCAAAACCCTCTCAGTGCAACCTCTATTACATCTCTGGGGAGATTGTAAAGAACTCCTCTGAGCTTCGCTATGCACAGTAGCACGTGACTGAAAAGCGCTGAAACTGAAAAGTTACTGTTTACTAGTTCTACTCTTCTCTCATACCTTAACCCTACATTTCCATCAAAGTCAAAATCAAAGTATTGGGGTGTCGGTCAGTTAGTCAGAAAGTTTAAGCTAGTTGCTCATTCCAAAACTTAAGCCGGCCGCTATGGTTAAGAACGAGCAAGAAACTTTCAAACACTCTTCAATATCTCAACTCATCAATCAATTTAACTCACTATATACATAAAAAGAGGCACCTTCTGTACTTAAATCACTAAACCTGATACACGATAGTAGGTACATAACGCGAAGTCACACGAAGCAGACAAACAAAGTAAATGTTAGTGGCACGCGAACATTCCGCTGATGTGTTTACCCTTATATTGTGCGATACACGCCTATGTACAGGGTATATAGGTAGGATAGTGTTATTTACTTAGCTTTATAGTTACTGATATTGCTTGGTTTGTTTAATACAGTTGCTGTTTTCGCTTAGCTTTTAATTTTTAGAATCCAAACGTGGCTGTCCTTTTTAGGATTCCCACAGGTTGTCAATGTCTGTCTGGCCGTCTGTTTGACAGAGCTGTATTGTTTGAACTGTAAAAGGTAGGTAGATACTTAAACTTTTCACAGTGTTTTTTTATGTCTGTGGCCGCTATAACAACAAATAATGAAAATAAAATAGAGCTAAAAAAAGTTATTTTTTGTTAAACATGGTAGAATTCGAAACTGCCATCGCGCCGCCCGCGTCCGCCACTTTATTACCTTGTCATTATAAAAATTATTTAAATACACACGCGTTGCGACCACCAGACGAACGAGGCAGTCAATCTAGATCACAAAATACCCCTAAATCACCCAATGTAGATAAAAACTTCAAAATTTATATGATAAACAAAACCAAACTTGAGGCAAGCAACTGACAAAGCAAGACGAAACTTTAATATTACACAATAGGAACAACTTATCAGTTTCTCCAGCTTTCTTGACAAAGGGATAGTAGTCAGACATCAGTTTTACTTGTATAATGGTACAAGAACCCAGTGGCGCCAGAGTTACGTCATTTGGAATGGGTAACTTTAAGGATAGAAGATAGAGACAGGAATATGTCGTTAAGAGGTTAATAATATGCATGCTTAAAAAATGTTGTGTAAACATCTTTTTTCTTTTTTGTTTGTGTTTGTTTAAACTCCTTCTGTTTTATACCGCCTCTGAATAGACACTGTTCACTGGATATTATTCAAAGAACTAGCCAAATGTGAGACGAACTCGTACAAAAGGGGTTACTTTCGTGTGTTATAGAGGTCGTCGCAATTCAAATTCAAATAATTTATTTCAGAAATAATATCCATTAGTGTTAGTAGTAGTATAACTTAGCCTAATGTTAGTATTAAATTAAATCACTATCACTATCACTACATAGTATAAAACAAAGTCCCTATATATGCTTAGATCTTTAAAACTACGCAACGGATTTTGATGCGGTTTTTTTTAATAGATAGAGTGATTCAAGACGAACGTTTTTGTATCTACGTTGCACCCGTGCGAAGCCGGGACGGGTCGCTAGTTTACAATAATTTACAACTAGTGTACCATTGAACTGTTGTTTAGTGCAATACACACTCTGTTTAAATTTCAAGTGTCTACTTACGGTTCATAAGATACAGCCCTGTGACAGACAGATGGACAAACACCGAGGCCTTATTAATATGGTTTAGGGTTCCGTTTGGCACACTGTGAGTACAAAACCCTAAAAATGTAACAGAATTTATCTGCCAAGTTATTCAATTGGAACTTATTTGGTGAAACAGGTCCTAAATCCATTGTACTGCTTTCCGTAGTAAACTTACGACTTAGACAACCCTATCTAAGTATCCACCCATTCCCGGTATAAAAATTCTTTATGTCTCGGATGTTATCGGTACAATTTATTCGGTACTAACTTGTTACTGCTACCTTGAGCGTTGCATGGATACTGGCACTAAACTGACACTTTGCTCTTTATCTTTAGTGACAAGGATAAAGACTTTTTTTTAATGAAATAGGTACTAGCGATTTAGTGCAGGGAAAATAGGTATAATTATTGCCGAAAAAAAAGTTCTTTGTAGTATTTTCATTTTTTTTACCATGCATTTATTTAGGTATAAATTTAAAATTTTAAATACCTCCGACACAAACAATATTGTCCTGTAGAAAATGCTTACATCCATAAATCAACTAAAAGAGCTGATAATTTAGAAAGATTTTCTTGAATTAGAGCTTTGTTTTTTTTTCTTTTTTAAGGATGGGAAGCCATCGAATGACTTTTTCCGCTCTGGACGGAGGGGAAGGGAGTGTCAGACTCTTACTGACTAATACTCATCCTTGTTCCTCCTAATGTCCTTTGCGCTCCAGGGCCGCGGTGACACTTTCGAACAAATTCCGCAACTCTGGCAGTTGAACTTAAGCTACACTATCATAATAAAATAACACACTAAAAAAAATCGGTTCAGCTGTTTCAAAGCTTTCGATTCTACAGACACACACACAGGTACCTACACACGTTAAACTTATAACACCCCTTTGTTTTCGACGGTGGTAAAACCATACATATATCGCTTTGGTAACATGAAACTATGTGAGCTAATGAATTTGTTGAAACCGGAGCCACATCTGCACGTAATTATTTTAAAAGGGGCTTTGTTCATTGGGTTTTTGTTAGACCCGATAGGGCTGATATACATTAACTTGATTACTCTATGCCATTATTTGAAATTGTATATGTTTTTTACAGGGGTTCTTAACCTTTTTGTGCAGAGTTCTTGTCTTGCCATGGACCGCCAACTGTTTGGCGGTATTAATCGAATTGTGCTGATTTGTAATTATGTTTTAATGCCCCAAAGGCCTTTTTCACATGCATACGGTCACGACTACAATGAGAGCTTTCACATGGCATGCCGACCGTGCCGTACCGTATGTCGCATAGCTCATACATTTTCACTTTACAGGGCACGGTGCGGCGTCAATCACTCGGTTTATTGATGAAAACCGCATTAAAATCCTTTGCGTAGTTTAAAAAATCTAAGCGTACACAGACGACGGGAAGCGACTTTGTTTTATACTATGACATTTTATAAATTAAAACCCTGAATCTCGAAAAGCTCAAAAATTAAAATTCATTTGGTTGTAGCGAAATAAATTACTATTGTATAGTTGGCTGCTTTTACATGACCTAACCTTGAGCCGCATCGTAGCGCCAATAGTTAACCCTGCCTCAAATGAACCTAGCATGACCTTTATTTAGCTAGAAAACACACAAAAGTATCTATTGATATCTAAACATAAATCAAATTCTTTAATGTTTTCAATAAAAACGATCAATCGCTCAAAGGTTTGCTGGTACCAATCTCAATTTTATAATAGAATATTTTTTGCATATTGTTATTTATTTTGCTAGATATTACAACAAAAAAAAACATTATCATTATTCTTTTGTTTCATATTTATCCATTTTTTTTTGCAAAAATGTCCTTAACCTCTCAACTGTCAACTGTACCTATGCGGTACAAAAGTGGTGGAGGTTTGACCTTCAACAGTTTTGGCCCGACGGCGCACGAGTTAAATATTAAAAAAATAACATACCTACATAACATCATACCTGTAGTCTCCAAAGGGTAATGCAGAGGTGTACCCATTAGTACACCTGCGTTTCGCCAGTTATGTTTAAGTCCCATGTAATAGGTGGCAAGCCTATTGCCATCAACCGGGCACAAATCCAGACTCCGAGGCTGCTACTGAGAAATTCCTTATAGAAAAACCCAATAACACTTTGCCCAACCTGAAAATTGAACCCATGGCCTCACGCTCAGCAGTTGCGCTTTGCGACCACTAGACCAACGAGGCAGACAAAAAAAAAACATTATCTATCAAAATTCCATTGTTGTATACATATTACGCGTCAAGTTGTTTGTCCGGGATTGACTACTAAACTACTTAATCGATTTTAATCAAATTTGCACACCGTGTGCAGTTTGATCCAACTTGAAAGATAGGATAGTTTTTATCTCAAGTTTTAATATTTTTTTAATGCAAACCTGAGCCACAGCAACGCGTGGGGCGGTCAGCTAGTTGTAATATATTTGCTAAAAATTACTAACAAAATCATATAATCTACGTTCTTTTGTTTCACATTTGTCCATTTGTTCGCAACAAACGTCCTTGCATTACCTAGGATATTAATACCCGCGGCACGGCGCGGGTCGATACGACACTCAGCCGGCACAACACGTGCTGACTGAGTGCTCTTATGCCTCTGTTTGTGCCAACGTTGTGCCCTTACAGCCCTCTGTGCATGAGGGCTATTGGTAGTTAGTGCACTGGATTTGAGGAATTGTGGTTGCGTATTATTTGTCTTTTTTAGTATTTTTGTTCAAACCAATCCTAGGACTCTAGGATTGGTTTGACTGCCTCGTTGGTCTAGTGGTCGCAAAGAGCGACTGCTGAGCGTGAGGTCTTGAGTTCGATTCCCAGGTCAGGTAAATTGTTATTGAATTTTTCCATCAGGAATTTCTCAGTAGAAGCCTCGGAGTCTGGATGTGTGCCCGATTGATGGCAATAGGCTCGCCCCCTATTACATGGGACTTAAACATACTGACGAAATATCGGTGTACTAATGGGTACACCTCTGCCTAACCCACCGGGGATTACAGTCGTGATGTTATGTATGTTAATTGATAGGAATTATTTTTATTACTTATTTATTTTATTTTTATTAATTATCAATGTCGTTGAACTGTCTCTACGTTATTATTTTTTACAGTCTGTTATAGAATGTATAATGAAAGTCTTTGTCTGTCGCTTTGTTTCGTTTTCCACCCTTTTCAACTTTGTAACCTGATAAGAATCGACTATTATTTGTTCTTTCATTCTTTTTTTAAGGATAGATTTACTAAGTAAGTTTTATATTACGTAAAAAATGGTATTTAACGAAAATATTAATTACAATGGGACCTTGGTATAACTTGTAATAATTCTATTTTTACGCATTTAAAAAGACACAATTTATTCATTTTTGTTTATAATAAAAATTAATTCCAATCAGTATTTATACTAAACTCACATAACTAACGTAAATATCAAAAGTAGGTACCTACAACTGGACTGAAAGAGACATTCATTTCAGTGGTCTCACGACCCTCAACATCGGCTATCAGTTGTACCTCGACAAAGACTGAATTATTGGAAGCAAATAGTGTACGATTTGTATTGGGAAATTCTTTGTTTCCGTACCTAACAATACGAAATGTTCCGACGGCTTTGTTGGAAGATATAAGTCCCTTTTCATGCTTTCTGTTTACACGGACAAGCCATTTATATAATGGTTGTTTATGGCTCTTCATGGCGGAAGAACAGTCGACGATAATGTTCATTGTTTGGGATATCAATCATCAAAATTTGTGCAGTAATTTCGAAGGTTTATTTTGGTATTTTATACGGGATGGAAAGGGTATCGTAACAAGAACTTTTACCTTGGAATCAGTACATAATTCTAGATCCACGCCAGTAGCCCAGTAAGCTTGATACCTCCACGCGTTCCTGAGAAAAAAGGTCTTAACAAACGCACAACAAATGGTAAGGGTTGCGTTTTTGGTGACTGAGGTACGGAACCATAAAAATCTGCTGATTCATGCAAAAGTTCAACACCGACACAGCCAAAATCTACTCACAGCTGGTGTTTTTTTAATGACTACTAAAATATTAATCCTGAGAGGGTATAGAATTATGTACTGTTTCCACATACATAAACTCACGCCTTTTACCCATGGCGGTAGGCAGAAACCACAGAACGCCACCTGCTACGATCCTTACATACTCCTTTCGCCTCACCTACGTTCATACATCTCGTCATACAAGCACGCCGGTTACGAGTACTCCGCACCTGACCTTTCTGAAAACTTTTAACTGAACCCATTTCTACGCCATAATTATAGTCTTGTAACATGATACTCGAACGATCACCCCTGACCCCACCATTTAATTAACTCCAAACAACAAAACCGCATGTTGTTATTTGTCAAATGGCGAACAAGGACATTTTAATGGAATCCTTCCTAAAAATAGCAAACGGAAAACGTTGTTTTTAACACCCCGGGAACGCCTCCGCAGTGCGTTAGCGAAAGCGAGAATTTACCGAAAGTAATTTCCACTCTTATTTACAGAGCCGGAGGGCCGCTATAAAAACGGTCCTCTATTAAAACGGTTTTAATAATCGTCTTCGATTTTGGAGCGAGGGTACAAATGGGATGTTAGGTGCCGCGAGCCACGATAACTCAATTATTTCTCACCCAACCATAACTAACTTAGGTATGTACCTAACAGCCGGTTTCATTTGTGTACAAATTGCTTACACCAATTGTTTATCAGGACTAAAGTTTCCAATGAATTTCGGCTTTCGTTACCTCCATAACTTTAGGGATCCTGAAAGTTCTGCGTCAGTTTCGGAGAAAAACGAGCGCGACAGATATTACTTGGTAACTTTGCTGACAGCGAGATATAGGATTCTTTTGACTTCGTCGGAAATATTTTTGGTAACTACATTACATATTACATGAATATGAGTTAGGAAAAAGTTAGCGTAACAATTTATTCTGTACACGACTCACGAAGAGTGACAAAAAAAAGAAACAATTTGTAACAAGGTGCCAGTCAAAACTTAACTTTATTGCCTTTAATAATGAAATATGAATTTGCGAACCGTACAATTAATTATCATATCATTAACAACGCGGAATATTCTTAATTTGAAAGAGAGGTCAAGCACCGAAACAACGGGCAAGGGCCGTTCGAAATGAAAGGCTCTAAAAGGGCTGTAGGGCCTCGCTCGAGAGCTCTCAGCATCGCTCGCTCACTTTCCGCATTCATGTCATTTCTCACTGCGAAATTGTGGCTCGAATTTCGATTTCACCATACATGCAGGTTCCCAGAACTCGGTAAAAATAATGCGGACTCGCCAAAATTGAAACGACAGATGACGACAGCTTGGAAAGTTTAAAAGTCCATTTCGAATATAAAAATGGTTTGAAAATAATCTCTGCTTTTTTTGTTAGGGTTGATACTTTCTATCAAAAATAAATTATTTTTGAACTTAGAAATGTGGATGTATCTTTCTTATAGCCCACCCCTGTATTGTTTCATTTCCCTTATTTTACAGACTATAAAGGACGTTAGGCAAGAACAAGATTATTATGAGTAACATAATATTAATTAGTTACATAAATATCGATAGTTTAACAGAAAAAAAATAACACAAAATATGTAATTTTTAAGAAACCGCGAGAACAAAAGTCGACTGAGTTATTACAGTTCTTGCTGGAATCGCTTTTAACAAACCCGTCGACAGTTTGGCTTTGTTAGAACTTTGGGATTCAAGTCCGCTTGGGACACGTTACAAATGTTTTTCGTTACGATCTTGAAAGTGTTGTGCAAAGTAAGAAATAAGAAAAGTTATATGTGCAAAAAGGGGCAAATAACATAGATATAAGTGAAGCTATGAACAGATATAACACGGGGCGGAAGGGACATCGCATTCAAAACTTTTACTATGAATTGGGTACATGGGGGGTCCCCCTAGCATGGGGGGGTCACCCCTAAAAAAGAACCAGCTGTTCCATATATTTTCACGAGCATTGATCATCATGCTTACTAAAGGCGGATTGGCGATTTGAAGACTTATATTGATTACTAGCACTCTCCCCAAGACTTCGGTCGCGTGATTTTTCTTACGGATCCCTAATTTTTTTTAAATAAAATATAGCCTATAGCACTCTGTGATAACGCAGCTTCCAATTTGCGAATGTATTTTAAAATCGGTTCGGTAGATCCAGAGATAACTTCCTACAACCTCACAAATACTTCTTTATAATATTTAGTATAGATATTGAGTCTACATTTCTTCACGATGTTTTCCTTTACTGGTAGTGACGTCCAAGATAAACTTAAAAAGTACATATGAGTTCATAGGCAACAACTTTTTTTTAAAATAAGTTTTACGAATAACCTCGGGAATAAAAGTCGTGTAAAATAAAACGGTTTTGTGTGCAGAAAGCCAAATTGAACGGCCAGAGATGTCGACAGCTTGACTCCATTACCAACAAGTTTTAGTCTCGAAGGATAGGTAGGTAAGCTAGAAAGTTAGAAATGTTTTCGGGTTTTCTAAAAGTTCTTTCTGAAGTTTCATCGATAAAGGTTCTTCGTGCGGGATTGTAAAAAAAAGGCACAAATGTAGGGACCCCTTTTTGTGTATTGGATATGGTCGGGATTGGCTTCTAAGAATATGGGAACGTGTCCCAAACACTTTTATACATAAATTATCAGGTACTTAGTTGTTTTATATAATTTATATACATAGTTTTAACTATGTACTTACGCTAGCTCTTATTTTGACATTAATTTATGCGAATTTGAAGTTATAGTATAATTCAACAATTTTGATCTGTTGATTACTTTTTTTGTTAATACCTACCAATTGAGACTTGTGGTTGTTCTTTAAAGTCGTCATTTAATTATGAGGAAATATTAATTCATTGGCAGTTGTTTGTTAATATAAACTAAGACTTATTAATTAGTATATCTTAAGCTATAATATAAAACAAAAACCAAAAAATATCCCATGTCCCATGCATTTCATAATTGGTTTCTCATAGGTATAATTTTAAGATGTCAAACGGCCCTCTGCAAATTCACTGCAGCCCCCGATACCTACGCCTTTTAAAGGTCCAGGACTGCCATCGTCCCGAGATAATGGAAACACATAAAAATAATAACAATATAATTTACGATCACACTCGGGACCGAAGAAAAATCGTTTACAATATCTTAAATTTTTAGATTTGTACTCTGAAATCTAAATTGATCTTTCAGTAGATCATACACATTGAATGGACATCAATAAATATTTCGGTAATAAGACTTACGGTGTTAATATTCTAAATTATTCAATAATCTTATTATTTAACTCTTGAATACCAAATTCACTTAAACTAACAAGTTGTTATTCAAATCAAAAACCAAACTATCCGCTAATTGGACGCCACGCAAACTGAATACTTAACTAAGTGTTGATTAAGTTCAAAATACCTCTGTTTATTAGTATCTATATAATAGAATATACTACTGTATAATTACATATATTTCTGCGTCGTGTTTGTACTAGCCCCAACCCAACCCAATACTTTAGGGAAAGATACTTTTGGGGTTTCCGTGCAACTTCCAAGGCTTTGTTCCAGTTCCGTCCACGTGTTTTTCAGTGGTTTAAGTACCAAACTTGTGATGTTGGTATAATTTCGATTGTGCAAAACATTGATTGAAAGTCACGTGGCAGGTGATTTATTAGAAGATTTCCTATCTATATACATGTGTATAAAAGCGAACGGCCACTTATTAACGATATTCAATACCAGTTCAGTTTTAATTCCGAAGCTTTCACAGTGCTTCAATATTTCACTTGATTTTATTAAATAGTAATTAATAACAAGAAGACTTTTAAAGAGAAATTATAGAATTTAGGTTATCATATATTTTAATTTAATGTTCGTTTGGCTATTAAAAATTATATCTTTTTAAAAGCTGAAGTTTCTAACTTCAATTCCTTTTGCACGATTATAAATTTCGTCCGTTTATAAACTTCCTTTTTTTATAGATAGATCTGACTCAAAACATCGATTTCAAAGAATATTATTTTTGGATATAAATTAACGTCTGATCAAAATAAAAGCTTTCAATAATATAATAAGCTCTCAAAAGAAATTCACCAGCATTTATAATACACGATGCGTAACAAATTTTTTATTCACAATTTTAACAAAACCAGGCAATCAAAAACCGCTTTTCATCAAAAAGCGCCAATAAAACCTTTAAAAACGGCCGTTTTATTCAATATCAGTTCAAAAACGCAAAAATAAATAAAAAAGCACTATTTTTTGTGACTGAAACCTACGGTTCACTACGTTTTTTTGCTTTAAAAACGCAGTTTGAAATGATAAAAGGTAGCTCGGTGTATCCCCCTCTCTAATTGGGCGACGTCGCTCCCCACTAATTCTGTTACGTCCTAATGGTTGCCTCTCGGTCTGTGTACTAACAATTACGTTGAATTACAGGCTTTAATGTCATATCTGCGTATTGTCTTGGGAAGTTTATTCTGTCCTTTGTTATGGTGAATGTAGGCAGATAGATATGCATATGGTTGGTTCTCTTAGATTTTGTAATGACCGTGTTTTGAGACAATTGTTGGTCATGATAAGGTAGTCCTTGTTTCGGAACTGATTGCATAATTTTTAGTTTTGTTCCTATTGTAGTAGGTACTTATACTGTTCTAGGTAAATCGTCTTCTAAATGAATTAGAAGACGATTTACACTACAATTACACTACAATAACAATTTAATTAATGTAGTTAATATTTATTTTTTAAATTGCTACCTTGTTGTTTGAAGTGACAACTAGATTTTTTTTTTCTTGTACATTTTGACGTCTAAACGTAGCTTTTATTGGTCTAATTGAATTACATAATTTTACTTTGACTGTCTTTGGCAATAAGCAAAATAAAAAAGCAGCCTAGCATTGAAAAGTAGACAGCACAGAATGAATACCCAAAAAATCAATATAAATTTAATTTTTTATTCTTATAACTTCTTCTAAAATAATAATAAAAAGAGAAAGAAATAAAGGATAATTTTCCGAAATAAAAAACTAATACATAATAAGTAATACAATTACAAAGTATAATATAAATAAGTTATTGTTATATTAAAATCAATTAAACAATAACTTATTTGTACCAAAACAGTAATATACCGCCCAAATAATTAACTCATAAAACCGACCATTAATCATTTCTTTACAAACTATATCTCAATAACGAACTCCAACCAATTTTCGTGTGAAACCACCATTAACCACACATGCATTAATAATACAATCGGAACTTCTAAAAACACACCAATAATGCATAATAAATGTTCAGTTGAATGAGTTATTAGTGTGTAGCCATCGAATAACTAACAAGACGACTGCTTTTCAAATTATCTGCCTTGAATATTTTATGAGATTCATCCACTACTTAACGCATGACCAGTATATCTTGGTTTACGGCAAAATGGAGAACTAAAGTTGAATGTATGGAGTTTGATACATCGTTGGTTCCTGTTTGCAAGCAGCGCCACGCTTAAAATTCCAAGTTATACTGGTCGTACTTTAGTTAGTCGTATAGCTCTTAAAAGCGTTTCCTTGTTATGTTTTCAGCGGAATCAGGATTGCGATGTTTCGTACTGAATTTTGTAATGCATAATTCTGAATAATTTGTTAGATCTCATTAGCTATTAATGTGACGAACGATTTTTCTATTTATATTCTCTTTGACACTTCAGTAGGGGGTTTTATTTATTCGTGTCTTGTAGTTAATAATGCCCTTTGAACTTACAGATTTAAATGATTAGCAATCTTCTATACATATAAAACGCTTCGTACTAAATGACTGACCGATCAACGCACAGCCTAAACCGCTGATCGCAGAGACCTGAAACTTAGAGGGTGTGTACTTTGTATCACGTAGGCATCCGATAAGAAAGGATTTTCTGAAACTCACCCCCTACGGGGATGAAACGAGGGTCCGACATTTTTGCGGACGAAGTCGCGGGCAAAAGTTAGTTAACTACAAAAGGTTTCCTCTCAATGTCCAAGATTAACTCAAAAATACCGGTACTGAACCCACAGCCTCTTGTATCGCCTTAACCGCTGGGCTATCATTGCAAATAATGCAAAAATACTAAACTTATATTTGATGAATGACCATCATTTGTTAATTGAGGAACATTCAGTTTTAAACCCTCCATAAGGCTCGAGCAATGGCTCCTAAACTTTATTAATTAAATATTCCCAAACAAAACGCGAGAATTTGGGCCATAACCCTCCCGTGCCGTGTCTCAAAACTGGAATGGAACAAACAACCCTCAGCGCTGGTCATTAAACTGGTAACAGTGGAACTACACTCGACGTTTTACGGGTTAACATTACAGCACATAAAAACTCCGCGGTACGAGACCGCTGAGAGCCAAAAAATAAAAAATTCCTAGCGATAAAAACAAAATTAAACTTGGATATTAGAATTTATGAAAATTATTGAACTATATAACACTAGCTGTCCGCCGCGGTTACACCCGCGTCTTTGATTACTGCACCGCTCCCGTAGGTCGTAGCGTGATGGTATTAAGCCTATAGCCTTCCTCGATAATTAATCTATCTAACACTGAAAGAATTTTTCAAATCGGACCAGTAGTTCCAGAGATTAGCGCGTTCAAACAAACAAACAAACAAACAAACACTGCAGCTTTATAATATTAGTATAGATAACATAACATCACGCCTGTAATCCCAGAAGGGTTAGGCAGAGGTGTACCTATTAGTACACCCACATTTGGCCAGTTATATTATTTAAGTCCCATGTAATAAGGGGCGAGCCTATTGCCATCAACCGGGCACAAATCTAGGCTCCGAGGCTGCTACTGAGAAATTCGTGATGGAAAAACCCAATAACACTTTGCCCGATCTGGGAATCGAACTTAAGACTTCATGCTCAGTAGTCGCGCTTTGCGACCACTAGACCAACGAGGTAGTGAACTATACACATCAAAAGTGTCTAGGGATCAACATCCCTAACATTGATTAGGGATGTTGATCCCTAGACACTTTTGATGTGTGTATATAGGTTACGTTATTTGGCTTATTCATACTAATATTATAAATGCGAAAGTAACTCTTTATTTCTGTCAGTTACGCTTTCATAACTAAACCACTGAACCGATTTTAATGAAATTTGGTACAGGGTAAGTTTGATCCCAAAGAAAGGGCATAAGCTACTTTTTATTCCGTAACTTCGCCTGCGATAACTAATATTTAGGCCTAAATGAATACCCAGAAATAAGTTCTATAAAAGTGTAGTTCAAAGTATCAGTTGGACGTCTGACGTAAATTGTATGAAGATAAGAGGGTAATGTGTTAGTAAAGCCATATATATTTATATGTATGTACTCTGTACCTATTTTATTGGCGTCGGTAAATATATAACAAGGTACATTAGCCGTAAATCGCAGAATAAAAGTACCTATCTGCCTACGTAGTGTGTAGGCACCTTTATTCTGCCCTACTCCATACATTCCATCCATTACGGTTAATGTGGCTAGTTGTAGTATAGAATCATCGTAAAAATAAAACCCATCAGAACTGCTACGATTAAAATGGCTACGTCGTAGACCTCGTAGCTCGTAGCAACGCTACGAGGACACTTGGAATTATTGTGCTCAGCAAAATTGGAAATGAAGTCAAGATTTACTGTTTTTATTGTTCACAAACTATAAATATAGACAAAGAGATTACACGTTTATTTTTTTTGCTAAGATGAACAAGGCTAGTAAAAGTTTAGTTCGTTGACCCTTATATTTTTCTCTTGATAAGGAAATATAATTACAGATGTTAGTATAAAAACAACATTATAATGTATTATTTTTTACGTAGTTTTACAAAATGAATCACAAAAAGTTGCAAAATATACAATTATAAATAAGACAGACTTTGATATTATACTTATGCCTTTTTTTTTCTTCCTTTTAATGAAAAAATATATGAAAAAGGTTTGTCGAAACAAAATATTTCCCGCTTTTAGAGAACTTATTTTTAAAACCAGCTTATAAATAGTCATTCCGTCGAAACTATTTACTTCCTTATCTAGCGAGGGTCGTAGTACAGAAAATAAAATTATCAGATTATGAGAGCAATAAAATTAAGATAAATAAATACAATTATAACCTTTCGTATTCACCCTATTTTATATAAATAACAAAAATATACCGTAAGTACCGCAATATATTTCACTGTGCGACAAATTATACAATCTAAAAATAAATTGGTGACGAATACGGAGCAACCTTCCATTAACCGTTTCCATTACGCTAAATAAATAATAATTTTAGACAGCATTTTACTGAAGCAAAAACACGTGCCAATCCACCCTGAAATATAATATATCTTATCTCTTACCTTGAATAATCGCCCTTCTTCCTATGCTAGCCACATGCTTTATAAAACACTGGCCAAAAAGAAGAAAAAAATCAAACGTCAAGCATTTGTCAATGGGATAAATTCTAAATTTCAAATATGGAAATGCTAGTCGTAGTGTCAGTCGGGAACGCGTATCGTTCAGTACGCGGCGCGCGGGGCACTGACCAACACTGGCTGCGCCGCGCCGCCCGCTGCGAACAACGCGCGAAAACCTTAAAGATGGCGGAGAGAAGATGGGTGGATAGGCAGAATAGGGGTTGTTTTTGCGTTGTCATTTTATTATTGGGGTTAGTAGTAAAAGCGCTAGGTTGAGAAAGGTTGGTGTTGATATGAAATTATATTTGTTTAACAATACATTGTTTTGAAATCTGAAAATTGCTTTATACTTGAACCTACCATTTTCAGCTACAAGCGGTGTTTTAAAGTTTATCAACAAATAATTATTTTATGTAAAACAAGAAATATAATGGACTGAAAGGTTTTTACCCTAAGCTACTTTCGCAGGCAGTTTTGTTGTGAAGTTTCAAATGTCAACTATTTTTCTATAACCCTAAAATCGACTAAATAATTATAGTACATACATGCCCAGCTTCTTACACAATCAACTTGTAAATACTCATGGTATACAAATAAAATATCTTACATTTATTTTTAACGTCTTCTGTTATTGTTCACCATCTACTGCTCTACGTAGTCTATGCCATCCGCCCATCCGGGCGGGCGGGCGTACTCGATACGTACCCAGCACCCGGAAGCCTCGCTCGCCCTTTACGGACCTTTGTTTCACCTAACAGCCTCAGCCAATTATAATTTCTCATCATTCAACCCTTCGCACAGTTCATTTTTTAATTTCCTTTCGTAGTAATGAGGGTTTATTTCAAATGTTTATATGATGTGTCATTTAATATTAAGAATCATTTAAATGAAAACAGAAGAGTAACAGTTCTTTTGTTTTGATTTTATTGAAGGCCTAAGTATGGTAGGCCCCCCCACATGACGTAAATAAGATCGATTTTTAAATTGGTAATAAATACCTACGTTCGAACGTTTGAAGGTTTTCTTCTTAACAATAGGTGATATTAATTGTGTTTGTCGCACCGAACCGAAATACTGTAAGATATACGTATTTCTAATACGAAAATCGATTTGAATCAAACACTTTTACGTGTAGGCCTTATGAGAAAATAGGTATACATATATATATTTGGAGAATTTTGGGATGTTTTGGTCTTATTTCATTTATACCTAATAAGAAAACCAAACAAAACATGACAATCAATACCCAAAACTGTCCCCCTTAAACAAAGTATATTAATGGAAAAATAAATCGAAATCTTATTTTCACAACACAACAAAATTAAAAATAACTTTGTAAATAAGTAAAGGCTTTTTAATAAATTCGCAAAGTTAAAGAAAACATTTTTTTCAAATTTTTCTATAATACGAACAATATAAACCCATTAAAACTTTCAGAATGTCAATCACAAGATAATACAAAAAAAAACTTAACAGGAAAAAGGGCAGAAAATATTAACGTTTTTGTTTACAAAATATTTTTCTCTTTGAACAACCAATCAGCAACCCGTCAAAGACAATAAAATATCGCAGAACACTTTTCCTATCATTCTATTATCGTTTATCATCGACTATAGACTGCCAGCCTCCATAAATTCGTCGTTCGAACGACTTTATGATAACAAAAGTCTTGACCAATCAAACTTACAGCTTCCCGTAATCTTTTCCACCTGTACTATCTCCATCTCTTTCTTACATCTAGTGTTGAAGCAAGATAGCTATAGTTCTGTTGAATGTAAGGTTTATACCGATTGAGGTGGGGATTGAACGGCTTTCGCTCGGAATCAAAGCCTCGTTGGGCTGAAAGTTTGTACAATAACTGTCAGGGCATAATAACGAAGCTGGGAGGAAGTTAGTCCGTTAATGTTGCCAGCGACGAAAATGTTTAATTTATGTAGGCCCCTAATAAATCTCTGGAGTCATTAATATCTATGTACATGTGGGCTTGAATGGCGGGGGATCCTATTGATGGATGTCGAACATTGGATCTGTGCGGTGATAAATGTCATCCGTGGTTATAAATTATGAAGGCAAACGAATGTTCGACTGTAGTTTTGCGTTTCCATTTCTATTTTCTGTACAAAGTAGCAAAAATAATTATCAATTTTACGGTTTACTTATTCTGCCATCCGCCGGAAGTCAGATCTAACTTTGTGTCGTTATCATTAACTTGTCATTAATAATGGATAAGGGATGTCGCCCACTCAACGCTCATCGGATCGGCATTATCCTTGAATAATCTTGGCGCAAAGAACGACGATGTTTATTTGTTTCTAAATAAAAATGATTTTTATTTAGCTTATACCTATTTCATTTTTATTATGTTGACTACCTTGGCACTATTTTAGGAAGAATTTCAGTCACGCTGTGGTCCTGTTTAAAACTTCATTCTTCATCCTCCTTAGGTGTCGGTCGAGCCTCCTGGCTATTATGCCATTGGCCGTCACAACTATCGGCACAAAGATTGCTGTACTCACACCCCACATGTCGACAACCTCGCAAGCCAAGTCAAGATACTGGTTTTAAGAATAAGATAATATTATCATTATTATAATAAAAGGCTAATTTTTTAATAGTTAGATAACTTTTATCCAAAGAATAGACTAAGACTAAGAATGACAGTTTGACATATTTTCTAATAGCGGGTTTAGACTCTCGCCTCGCACTTCGCCTCGTCACTCGCGCGAGAGTGTAAACCCGCTATAAGAATTTTCTATTTCTCCGTTAAGAGTTATCTGACGATAGAAAAATTAGCCCTTAAAGTCAATAAACTTCTAGTAAAGCCTAACCTACAGATTCGTATTCCATTAAAACTTTAATAGAAAGCTCGACGTGCTCGCCTTTCCAAACTAGGTATTAAAAGTAGTTGTTTAAGCCACCGAGTCTGAAAGTTTAGGAGCGACGGATAAACTCGAGTTATCAATCAAGATTTGAGCTGCCATCAAAGTTGTTGCCTGTAGCAAATAACCTATTACAGGCGGGTATTGAGATCCCAACGAGGGTGCCCTACTATCGGCATAAGCTTTATTAAAACAAGCTACTATAATTAAAAAATTAAAAAAACACGACTGCAAAAATTGCACATATTTGTACTTTGTTTACTCGTCAGTTTTTTTTACGACGTTATTTATTTACAGTGTTATATATTTTTTAAATCTACTTGTGAAATTCTAGACGATAAACATAGACATGACCAGATTCATTAAAAAAATAAATTGAGGCTGGTATTAATTTACGTTTTAAAGTGACCACACCGGTTTCTTTTTATTTTTAACTAGCCTATGTTAACTATGGAACGATGCAAGGATTGTAACGATACCCCATACATCTAAATCGGTTCAGGCGTTTAAAAGTTATGGTGGAATAAAGAAACTCACATACATACATACATACATTAACCCTGAACACATAACACTCCTTTTTTTGGGGCAGTCGTGTAATTAAAACAATATGGACCGGACTAAAGAATTGAGTTGCGACCGCAAAGTTCCTATTTCTAAGAAGCTTAGGTAGAACAAATTAAAACTCAATAAAAACACAATGACAACACAAATGATCAATATGATGATCTCTTTAAACGGGGCTTCCTCTCTCCTACCATTTTGCTGTGCGTACGGGGTTTATAATGATCTCAATTATATAGGTAACCTAAGACATACATATGAAAAAGTATATTTAAAGATATTGAATTTCCGAATGCTTTTATTTTTAACAACAAACAGTAGTTATTCCTCGCTTTCGACTTTATCCGTGTGAAAGTTTAGTGTACAATAAAACAGATACATTCAGCAATAGTAACTTCCTATCAACGAAATATTTTTTTATAATCGAACCAGGAATTCAAGAGAATACCTCTTACATAAAAAATTCAAACCTTTCCTTTTTATAATGTCTATTGCACATCAAAACCATAAATAACAGTCAGACGATAGCGCAGTATATTACCTACCGTCACTTGATGCCGTTGACAGCACGTAATAACGTAGGAGAATATGTTACTCGTCATGTGGAAACAGGAGCTCCAATCAATCATGAATATACTAGCTTTTGCCCGCGACTTCGTCCGCGTAAATATCGGTTATCGCGGACACAGACAAAGTCGCGAAATAAAAAGTAGCTTAATGTCCTTTCTTGGGGTTAAAACTTACCCCGTATTAAATTTCATAAAAATCGGTTCAGTGGTTTAATCGTAAAAGCGTGACAAACGGACAGAATTACTTCCGCATAATATTAGTATAGATTTTTACACATCGCAATCCCGCTTTTCATTAAATAATGATTAAAAACATAACATATACCTTAGACTAGAGGAAGTAAGACTTACGTTTAAAAATACCAGTAAAAATTTCGTTACCGATTCTAAAACACACTCGAATAATATAAAAGGAAATATATTTTATGCTCGAAGTAATCTTCAAACCCACTGAACCGATTTTAAACATTCTTCCTCAGAAATAAGATGACACTTCGAATGGACATGGGTTACATTTTAACCACACCAACGAATCTCAAGAGACGTAGTGAAAGAAAAAAGATGTTAGTTATTCTCGTAACGTAAAAGAAAAGAGAAAATTGTTTGTAATACAATATTTTTGTAGGATATGATTTTTTTCGCGATGTTTTGAAATTATACTGTGTTAATTGTTTTTGAATAGCAATACTTATACTGATAACTGGCTTCTGCTCACAACTTAATCCGCGAAGAAGTCAAGTATCACTACTTCTATAAAACTTAGCATATGGTACCTACTTGGCCGGAAATAGTATAGGTTTATATCAGAGAAAGAATTTTTTTAATCGAACGGGCAAGAACTTCTTGATATTACTTCCTACAAACAAAAAAAAACAGACTTTACCATTAGTATAGATATATACCATACCATTAGTATAAAATAAATTATAAAATAAGAAAATGTACAACAATACATTACAATATTCTTAACAGTTTTGTATGTTTTTAAATCTGTTATAATATTTTTCTATGTGACGGGGTATCTTTTTCTGACTGGATGAATATAATTCTTGTTTACAAAGTAAAAAAATATGAACAGATTTTCCGATAACCGCTGGTAGGAGTTTCAAGTTAAATTGGATGCACGGAGCGACGGACAAGTTACGCGTTTTTTATAATCAGCTGGGTGGTTTTAGAATGTTGTTTGTTTATATGACCGGAGTTTTGCAAGGCGAATAAATGCGAAATTTGGTCGGATGTTTGTTACTCAATCACGCCAAAACGGCTGAACAGATCTGGATGAAATTTGACACAGAGCTAGATTATAGACTGAAATAGAAGATAGGCTTCTTTTTATCTCTATAATTTAATTGGGGAATCTAGTGTTGGTCACACATTCAGTTCTGTACCTATAGTTCTACAGCAAAACACAAAAATCTAGACAAAAACAAAGCTCAAATCAGTAACAATTAAAACTGGTAACAAAAAGGCGTACTCAGCCGACGGTGCATAGAGGTGCCTAGTGAAGGGCGCTCGATTTTAACGATGCGCCGTCGAGAGCTCTCGGCGACGCTGGGCGACACCGCACCTGTTAAGGAGGGAAGATAGTTTTAAAAATGTCGTGTGTTTACTAACGAGCTGGAAGGATATGGGATTTTCATCAGGTGATGCAACTACTAGAATTGTTTACAGTAATTCTTTGTATTGTAGAAGGTAGGTAAATAGAAAGATAATAGGAAATAACTTGCATTTTTTTTTAAACCAGATCGACACTAGGAATCTCTCATAGATACATAACACCACGCCTGTGATCCCCGAAGGGTTAGGCAGAGGTGTCCCCTTTAGTACACCCACATTTTGCCAGTTATGTTTAAGTCCCATGCAATAGGGAGCGAGCATATTGCCATCAACCGGGCACGAATCCAGACTCCGAGGCTGCTACTGAGAAAGCCATAATGGAAAAACTAAAAACATCTTTTCCTGTATAGGAAATAGTATCCATTGACAGTGTTGCATTCATTATCTTATAAGGGCACGAAACATCACTGACTCATTTGTAGTAACAATTCACATCGTATGCTATTACTGAAAGATTTCTTTAATCTCCATTGACGAGAAGGTAAACGCTAAACAAACGCTAAATAAACAGGTTTTTCTATTCCACGAAGTACAGTTTAGTAGGTATTACCTTTCGTGCACAAACTAGGTTTATTGGGAACACCGTGCCGGCTTCTATTCTAGATCCTTCCGCTCACAGTCAGCCGGTGAAATTGGATGCACGTACATACGTTTATTCACATATTGGCCTTACTATGAGTACTGTCTTTGTTTGGCTGTTTTTCAATTATTTTCTGTGCAATATGTTCTTAGCCAATGAGTTTTTTAGCGTGTGCCAAATATGTAAGCGACCAAGCATTTGTCACCGCTTTTGCACGTAAACATAACATCACGCCTGTAATCCCCGAGGGATTAGACAGAGGTGTACCCATTAGTACACCTACATTTCGCCGTTTATGTTTAAGTACCATGAAATAGGGGGCAGGCCTATTGCCATCAACCGGCCACAAATCCAGACTTTGTAATCCATAAGTGTAACTTCCCCTTCTATTATTAGATTTATTGAGAAACCAAAATGTTTTGATTAAAATAGTTTACCCATAATATCTCTACAAGATTAATTAAACAAAGCCGTATGAGTACAGGAAGATATTACTTAGATCGTAGTCAGTACTTGTGAGGTTTCGCGATAAGTGGACCCTAATTAATCTGACATTAAAAATGTACACGGCTTACGGTTTCTTTGAGGGGAATCAAAATGTGCGGGGGTCTGAATACAGGAGTCTCTGTAGATAAGGCAATAGGCTCGCCACCTATTACATGGCGAAATGTGGGTGTGCTAATGGGTACACCTCTGCCTAACCCTTCGGGGATTATGTTATGTTTGTGTTTTATACATAGGTGGGTTTTAAAAGTAAGGAGTGTGAAAAGACGAGTCACATATCAGTTCACTACGCATACTGCTATTGTAACACTGAGTAAAAATTATTGATAAGAAACCATTTTTATTTTTAGTGTGAAAAATCACTCGTTCTGGTATAAATGTGCAATGCGACGCCTGCAAAATATTGTGCTTTCAAATGCATTTTGTATATGATAGTGGGATATTTACAGTTTAGTTCGTTTATATTTAAAAAGGGATCTCGAAAAATTCGTGAACCAAAGTTGGAACGTGTTGACCTTTTTGGAAAGGTATGGTCCAACAAAAAAAATCGGAAGAATATATGACTTTCTTTTCTTGTCTGTCGCTTTATATTATGTTTACTATTCTGCTACATCTGGTTAGTCTTAAAGTACATAATACTAAATGGCATCGTAAAATGTTCTAATAGGCACTCAGAAAACAACACCCATTACACGCTCATACTATGAATTATTTAGGTACAGACGAACAAACCATTTTGTATACAGGCAGCTAACTTACAACAACTTTAAACAATGTGTCACTCTTAAGAGGTCCCAAAATTATTAGACATCAGAAGCTTAATTTAAAACATTATATAATATCGCCTATAACTGGCTCCCCATGTAATAGGGGGCGAGCCTAATGCCATCAACCGGCCAGAAATCCAGACTCCGAGGCTACTGAGAAAGTCCTGATGGAAAAACCCAATAACACTTTGCAAGACCTGGGCAACGAATCCAACACGTCGTGCTCAACAGTCGCGCTTTGCAACCACTAGACCAACGAGGCAGTCTTAATTAAAAAGTGAACAAAAAATAACAATGAAGGGTAATGTAGCAGAAAGATTTTTTTTTTTATTTATTTAAACTTTATGCACAAATATAAAAATATACTGTACAAAGGCGGACTTAATGCCTTAGGCATTTTCTACCAGTCTACCTTAGGGTGATGCAGAGACAAAACATAGTAGGTGCACAGATACAGAAAATTTACGAGAATAAATTATAATAATAAATACATATACATATACATACATACAAACAAAATATATAAAGTGGAGAGAGACAAAATACATAGGTGATGAAGTACAACAAATCAATTGTGAGACGAGTCTGCCAACTTCTTATGCAAGTGTTCGCGAGCTTTTACCTTGAATGTGAACCGACTGGTGGCCATCCTGATATTCTGAGGAAGTGCATTCCATAGGAAAACCGCCTGGACAGGAAAAGAAGATTTGAGAAAACCAGAGCGGTGGAAAGGACATCGCAGAAGACGATTTTTGGAGGAACGAAGATTCTTGCTGTGCGCAGAGCATAAATATTGAAAGTGAGAATAATTGATGAGAAAAGATAATTATTGTTCTCTGTAAACCAAATAGCTTTTTCGACCGTACGTGTTTTCATTGGTTTTCTATATGTATAGTATACTTTAAAAGATCTTCCGAGAACCAATAGTTAAGTGGGAGAACCTGGAAGCGATCGCGATTGCTCCTAAAAAAACATTTCGCTTGAAATATATCGTTTGATGGAACGCGAACTTCCACGGAACATTTTGATTAAAAAACAAGTAAAAAAAATGTATGTTTGTTTTATCCTCGTAGAATCAGTGGTGGTAGGAATAACAGAACATGAGGGTTCATGAAAAGTAATCTTAATTAAAAAGGAACCCAGATGAAAACTGGTTTCCGCTGCCTAATTGGATACACGATACAACAATCATATTACACAGAAGAAAAAAAATAAGCGCATACGATGTAAGCGATCGAAAAGCGCGCCGGCGTCATTTTACATGGAGCGACTGCGTATCTGCGACCTTTACAACCCAGTTACTAGGTAATACGATATCAGTTGGTAAGACTGGTTGTCAGACTTTCGGAGAACCTGTAACGACTGTCAAAGATCCACGTATGACAGTCGGGACCAACGGCTTAACGTGCTTTTCGAGACACGGAGGAGTCTCGGAAAGCACGACTGTATCTCTACCTATGTTTACAAATAACGCATTCTGATTCTGACTTTGATAATATAAGTAAGTGCAAAAAATACTTACAGGCCAACACCACATAAAGATTCCAAAACTCGGTACAAGTCTATTTACTACCACATAATAAATTCCTAAATGAAGCACCCTTTTCAACAAATAAACATCAATTACAGCATCAAAAACCGCCCTTATAATTTCATCTGAAAATCATCATTATTTTCGCAAAACATTCTCGGTTAGATGTCGTCGCATGATTTGCAAGAGGTTCAGACAACAATGCAAAGCGTCGTGAAGCCAGCTCGCTTGCGGTAATATTAAAAAGCGGGGGTGAACGGGAATTGATTAGCTGTCAGCTGCGGTAGCCGTCCACTGTCGGGCGATAAAACCAACGGAATATGTGTTACAAGTTTTAAAATACTGGGAACTTGTTCCCAGCCTTTATGGCTGGGAAACACGTTTTTGGGTCAGTGTGTAACAGATGGGCTATTATATAAATGGCACTGTTGGGATTGTCTGTCTTTTTATTACATCCTCTTGTGAGTATAATAATGCTATTGTCGCTTTATGAGTGTCCAAGAAGCTACACACTTGACCTTTATAATGTACGACTACAATATTGCCCTCCTTTCTATCTTTTTACTTCTTTTATGGAGATAGATTTTATCTTTTCAGTGTAACAGAAAGGTAATGCAAATAAAGAAAGTAAACCGACATTGAGACGAATGGATTTGTGATGGAGCGCTACGGGAGATGCTACGCTCGTAGACCATGTCGTAGAGGCGCTACGCTCGTAGCACCTCACATTTCTTGGCTCCATCTTGAGATTTTGTTGTGAGGACACTTTAACTAACGAGCTCTGACGCCGTCAATCCGGCTCAGCTTTATATTTGTTTGAGCAAGTATTATTTACTAAGGTTTTCTTGGGAGAGCAAATTACAATGGTAATAAAGTAGCTTTGTATCTACAAGTAAGTCAGATATCATTGTTGAAGAACCCGTATTACAAAAAATACAAGAAATATATTTGTATGGCCTATTTTACTAAGTCTGAATAGACATTATTAATCAGTAGGTCGACTCTGTTAAAAAATCCATATCGTGAGCGGTCATTGACTTTGAGAAAATTCACCGAAGGGAGATCTTCACAGAATAGCATTGGCGATATATTCAAAACTGGAGTGTGAGTCGTACTTGCACCATTGTAGAATATATAACAGTATTTTCATTATAGTATCGAGCCAAAAACGCAAAAAAGCAGGGTTCTTCTTCCCTTTCATATTTAACTTTTATTTATTTATTTTTATTATTTGTTGGTGTTAAGTAGGAACCTACAGAGGTTTGAACTAAAAGATGGAATGATTCGCACTGTTGTATTTGACCGTTCCTTACTTTGTGGCGCAGCCACATGTATACATACATAACAGTTGGCATAGCGGCAATAGAAATACAAATTCTGAAAAAACAACTCTCTAGCTACTACGGTTCATGAGATACAGCCCGTTGACAAACAGACGGACAGCGAAGGCTTGGTAATAGGGTCCCATCTCATTAGCACCTATCGTAGGGAACCCAAAAAATGGAATGCAATTTGTTAAAAAAATGATATTTAATCGGGAGTTTTTGGAAAGTGGCAGTTCATCTGAAACTACTGAATTTCAATCAACAGTATATGGCTTTAGTCTTACCCCGAGCTATACCTAGAGGCTTCGGCCTTGGGCTAAACCTTTTTCCACTTCGCTTGTTCTCACACATGATGCTTCCAGAAAAATATATTCAAAATACATGTAGGTTTTACACGAAAATCGGTAATGTATTAGTGAATCGCGATAACCTTGTAGTCTTACTAACATATGTAAACATGTATGGCCAGCAACAAAAGTAGGTCGACCGTATCACATTTTTTAGAAAAGATTATTGAATGAAAATCTTATTGCTTGTAACACATTTTGGAAGAGTAGAGAATACTTGAATTACTAGTATTAAATACAAGTAAACTAGTGTCGAAATCTACTGTTTGGATCGAGTAAGCTTTAGTTTTCTGACTGACTAACTTTAGGACAATTAAAAACTACCTATAAATTGGTTATTTGAAATATATTATTACGTCACGATTTGATATAACATAACATCGCCCCTGTAATCCCCGAATGGATAGGCAGAGGTGTACCCATTAGTACCAGAGATGTAACTTATCTAAGGCGCTCCACCCACTGAAGATGCGTCCCGCCGCGGTGAGCAGAGCGACAGATAACGCGCGCGGCGACGGAGGCGCAGATCTGCCTTACTTAGCGGTGAAATCTGCTCCCCCGCGCGGTGAAGCAGATTACGACGGCCTCGCGCTAAATAAATTTGTCTACGTCGAAATCCATCGTGCAAACAGTCTTTGCAGTATAAAATCACGCCCGGGGCTGCGGAGCCGGTGTGTCATATCCCGCGGCACGCCCCGCGCTCCCGCGCAGATTGGCAGAATCTGCGCGCGGGGCGCCTTCCAGCGCGTTTCCGCGTCGGCAGTGTGTTGTGCTAGGCGTGATTTCTATATAAATTGAGATACTTGCATACAACGGTAAAATCTGCCATCCCGCGCTACGCGACGGGGCGCGGGGCAGTGGGTGGAGCGCCTAAGATACAAGTATCTGAAATACAGATACAAGATACAAAATACGTATTTTCATCTTGTATCTAGAAAACTTTTTTAAAATTCATTTTGTATCTTGTATTTAAATACCTTTTGTTTGGTATCTTAGTATTTTGTAGATACTATGTTTGATAAAATACTTTTTAACCGACTTCAAAAAAAGGAGGAGGTTCTCAATTCGGCCGGTATTTTTTTTTATGTATGTACACCGATTACTCCGAGGTTTCTAGTCTGATTAGTGTGATTCTTTTTTTGTTCGATGCAGTATACTTGCCATTTGGTCCCATAAAAATTTCATCCAATTTGGTTTAGTGCTTTTTATTTTCTGAGCATTTTTCTAAATTAAATATATCGTGTGAGGTATTGTTTGAAAGGGCTTATACTAAGGATTTCAAACACTAAAAAGTAAAAAATAAAAAGCTTTTTTACAAAAAAAGACAACCGCCTTCAAAAACTACAAAATAAAAAATAACTTTAGTTTGGTAGTCGGTGGCAATATCTACATAACAAAAAACAAAACCAAAGCCACCGACTTCCAAACTAAAGTTATTTTTTATTTGGTAGTTTCTGAAGGCGTACCCCCTCCCCCTTTTCCTTCAGTCAGTCATCAACTACACGTATAAACAAAGCAATTTTACTTGTTACGACAGTTATGCTGTGATTCTTTAAGGAGTTCCGTTCCATATCTCCGAAGTTCATCATCAGATCATGACAATATTTCTATGGGACCTATTCGGAAGTATACTCTTTCAAACAAAAAAAGAATCATCCAAATCTATTCATAATTGGCTGAGAAATCAGGTAACATACATACAAAAAAAAAAAAAACATACGCGCCGAATTGAGAACCTCCTCCTTTTTGAAGTCGGTTGAAAATATAATAAATTAGGTTGTGTCACGTTTGCGCGATCAACGCGATTTACATACATACATAAACTCACGCCTTTTTCCCATGGAGGTAGGCAGAAACCACAGAACGCCACCTGCTACGATCCTTACATACTCCTTTCGCCTCATCTACATTCATACATCTCGTCATACAAGCACGCCGGTTACGAGTACTCCGCACCTGACCTTTCTGAAGAACCTCACCAATAAGGTCAATGCAGTAGGTCTTCCTAGGGTGACCCCTCCCTGCGTTACCACTCATCTCTGCCATATAAATACCTTTTGTTACGCGATTTACATGTTAAAAAAATAAATTTTCATTAAAAAAAATGTTTTTTACAAAAGTATTTTATCTATAAAAAGTATTTGAAAGATACGTATTTTATATCTAGTATTTCAGATACCATTCCAGAAAGTTATTTGCATCTGGTATCTGAAATACTTAATTTAAAAGTATTTTGCATTTTGTATTCCAGATACTTTATTTAAGGTATCTTGTACATCACTGATTAGTACACCCATATTTCGCCAGTTATGTTTAAGTCCCATGTTATAGGGGAACCGGGCATAAATCCAGACTCCGAGGCTGCTACTGAGAAATTTCTGATGAAAAAAACCAATAACCCTAGACGTGATGTGCGTGGGACACCTAATCTTAAGTTCTAATATTCTAAACTTCGAAATGAACATCGACTGTCCGTCTGACAGTACATCTATACCTACATTCGTGAAGCTCAAAGCTCTTTGTTGCAACACAATAGCGTTGAGTCACAGTATTACGAAGTTAGTTCGAGGAAACAGCCGTATCATGGAGTAATTCGTTTGAAAACCTCTATTGAATCACCGTGACTCACAACTATAATATAGTTGACTTTATTTCACTGAGGTCGTGTAGGTGAGTTAGTTATTTCATATTGAAAGTTTCATCAGAATTCATCATTTATGTATTGTAATTGGGTAGCCTGAAAGTCTGACGAATCGTTTTATTGCGTAGCTAGCGTCTGACTCAATTGACTGAACTTGATAAAAACGTGTTTGTATGGTCGTATCGATAGTAATTACTTATTGATCTTATTGAGTTTGTTTTGGTACATAAAGAGTTGTTCTATAATACTGGTATAATGTTTGTAAACACGCTCACGATATAGGAAAAATTCCAGGAGACAACCTTTCCTTTTTTTTGTTTTAAACACAAAAGCAAGCAAACTCAACTTGTTTTAAAAATACTTTATAATAAGCATGAAAATGAAATTAACAATAAAATTAGATTTTAAATTGCTTTAAAATTAATAAATTGTAAGTCAATTGACTTGCCAAATAAGAGACTTCACATTTTGGTATTGTCATAAAAATCTATGGTTGAATCGCCTTTTGACAGCTAAAAAAACTTGGTCAATATTGATTACTGGTGTAACATTCCAATTTTGAATACAAGACTTATTTTTTTCTTCTAATATTTAAAAAAAGGTTCTTCATGTATTAGAGGTTCGTTATGTAGTAAATATACGTTTGGAATAAAACATACCTTTTTATTACGACGTACAAGGCTTCCTCATCCTACTTTCTCATTCGTTGTCTCGGTAACCTCACTCGCCCACCGCAGTCCGCTAAGCTTAATTAATTCCTCGCTTCATCCAACGTGGATGAGTATTTTTGTTTGGTTTCGAGTACTTTCATCTGGTGTATACCCATCTTAAGAAAATCCACTACTCGTGCCTTTTTCCTTTTTTACTTTTTCCATAAAAAATCAACAATGTGCATTAATTTAGAGTAGGCTAGCTTCTGACCGCGACTTTGTCTGCATAGGCCACAATAAAGTCAAAGTCCCAAATTATACCAAGAGGATACAAAAACTGGGGTCAAAATATTATCCTACGTGTTAAGCTAAATGTAATATGTACGTCTCAGCTAATTTTGTATAGATTTTAAGAGTGAAAGAGTAACAAATATCCATCAATTTATCCTCAAGATTTTGGTGCACACTCCCTGCCCATAAACCGGACACCTTAATTTAACATCATTCAGAAAAACCAGCCAAATGCAAGTCGTACTCGCACGAAGGGTTCCATATCACCGCACAATAGGTAATTTAACACTGCATACCAGACCCCCTTTTTTGTTTTTTTTTTCCCCCTTTTTTCTTTCGTCATAGTTATATAAACAGAAGATATACATACATACATATAGATATAATTAAGATATAATAAAGATATACATATAGATATAATTTTCACAGAGTATATACATACTCTGTGAAAATTACAACTCGTCACCTTACACGAGATACAACCCGCTGACTGAGAGACGGACGGACAACGGAGGCTTGGTGATACGTTTCCGTTAGCACCCTTCAAGTACGGAACCCTATAAAATAGTAGGTATTAGTCTCGCTTATACTTTACCGCGAGCTACAATATAAACACTCGTGTAACTTTATTTATATTCGTTCGTTCAATCAAATAAAAACGTTGATATCGTAAACATAGCGTGCGTGTAATTCCGTTTACGTTGTACTTAAGTAAGCACTAAGAAATTCAGTAAATAGAGCTGCATGCGAGTGTAATGGATCTGTATTTCAATGTGACTGTATTTAAAGAACATTATTTCATAATATTTTATTTTGTCAAGTCTTCTTTCTTTTTAAAAGCTTTTATTTACCTTAACCTAGCTGTCCCGGTCTCTGTGGCTAACCAAATTTTAAGTACTAGTTTTTGAGCCACTTCCCGGCCTTCTATTGAGCTGGAATTTTAAACACACACGCAAATTACACGACAATGCAATATAAAAGCATATTTTAAAAAAACTGCTATACACTAGGAATTTCTCCTGCATCGTGGATGGGTTTACAAATAGGTATATAAAGTCACAAAATCAAAAAACGAGATCGGGAACAACTACCTGTAAGCCATACAAATATTTTTTACGCGTGGACATCTATCCCGCGACGCTCAGTCCTGCGGACAACCGCTCAACCACTGCGCTATCCGTATCGTCAAATTCAACACGCGTTGTCGTTGTTATTAATATGTATTACTTTGAAATAAAATAAAATAAAAACCCTAACAAACATTTAAGTTCTGAGAAAAGAACAAAGGGTTTTTCATCCGAGAAAATAAAAATAAATTATTAAGTACTGATGTATACTAGAACACCGCATTAGGTACTTAGCTGCTCTTTGTTTTGTTTTTCCAATTTCCGCGAAAAACACTTTTAAAACCATTGTTTAGTTAGGATTCTTTTACATAAAGAAACAAGAATCAACAGACTGGGAAAAAAAGTTAAAAGGCTAGATCAACCACTGCTTTGAAGCAAACAATAATTTTTCATTTTGAATGAGTTCAACTTACAATGAGGTTGCAAGTTTTTTGGATAATAATAACAAGGTTCACTGACTTCATGCCCTTGCCAAAAGTTACCCATTGCCACGAAAAATCAATACAGTGTCTATGGTTCAGTCAGTATCCAAATGTGTCAAGTACAGAAAGGTGCACACGTAACGATTCGGTGAAACAGCGGGGGTTAGTGAAATTGTTAAATTCGCACAATATTGGTACAGAATATCTGGTTCACGTAACGAGTATTTTGCGCTGATGACAACATTTTTTGTGTTACGTACGTAACACAAAAAATAATTAATAAGCAGAATTCCAATTCTGCTTCCTTAGTTTTTTTTTTAATACTAAATATTTGTTTTGAGAATATCTATAGTGATTTAAACACCAGAAATAAAAGTCGTTTCTCCGAAATATTTTTTGTTATTAAACTGTTGCTATTATTTTTTAATAATTAACCTAAACGCAAAATTATCTATACAGGTTTACTGTTAATTTACTGGAAACTATGGCAACTCTAAAATAATGAAAAAGAAAATACAACACAATCATAATGTATGGAATAGCTGAATTATTTTTTCATGATTTCACGGTTGGTCATATATTATAAGTTACTCAATGATGTCTACCTACATCTATACTTGCTTAACGACAACGAATTAGACGTATTTACTTATATATATGGAAATAATCATATTCATTACGTCTATGCTAAGATATTAAGCAGATGATCAATGATTTCCGTCTGAATCCCTGTTTAATTAGAGCTTAATTAAAGCGGCTTGAGACAGATTAACATGAGTTATTGTGGTTATTCATATCACTATAGTTAGTTGCTTGAGATTCATGAGCATACATAGATAGCCCGGTTCATGGTAATAGGCTCGCCTTCTTTTACATGGGACTTAAACATAACTGGCGAAATGTGGGAGTACTACTGGATACACCTCTGCCTAACCCTTTGGAGATTACAGGCGTAATGTTATGTTATGTAGGTACATAGACAGCAGGATGATGAAAATAATAATTATATATATGAAAAAAATCCAATCAATTAAGTACGAGTGCAGTGTCCATCTCCTTTTTAAAGAGAAGTCCAAACAGTTATATGACACTTCCCATAACCCAAAGGCTGGCTTTAATTTAGGTCAGAGGCTTATCGTTGCCATTCAACGTGGCAATGCCGCCAGTCTCCTGGGCACCTTACCAGTTGACAGCGCACAGCGGTTTTTGACACATGTTTGTTTTCATTTAATTGTTATAGGATACTATTTTTTGTTTATGTTTTTTGCTTGTACATAATATATAAACTCTCTCTACATAATATAATGAGTTTTAAAATAAAATAATGTGTTATAAAAAAAAAACAAATAAGTATGTACTAATTTGAAAATGACTTACAATATCGATTTCTGAGTCAGTCATAAATGCTACCGTATTAAATTGTCTATTGTAGAAGTTTCTTTAAATCTCAACCATCTAAAGACAGCATAAAAAAATAACGACCATAAAGCAAAAGTGTTGCCATTACTGAGCTTCGCAGCGATTCTACAAATAAAACTAAAATAGAAAAAAATGCAATGATAATAAATAAAGATGCAATATTGCTCAGATGCGAATATTACTCATATTTTTTTGCATAATTTCTTGCAGGACACCTATCGGATACTTTAATGTGCTGGCCAGCTGCCAAGTCTTCGAGTTCATGACTCAAGTCTCGTATTACATTGCACGATTAATATTATAAATGAACTTATATTTTAAATGATAACTTGCATACTTTTTTCGAAGAAGAGATTTATAATGTTTGGAAAATCAGTTAGTTTCACGAAAATTTTCTTAAAAAAATTAAACTTTCTTCTTTTCTTTAAAATTCATTTCTACATAGTATGACAAAGTCACTTCCCGCCATCTGTACGCTTAGATCTTATAAACTAAGCAATGGATTTTAATGCAGTTTTCATCAATAGATACTTAGAGTGATTCAAAAAGAAGGTTTGTGTATTATATTTGTAAATTATAAACTCATTTAATGTTTAGTTGTTGCCTTTGATAGTAATTTAAATTAGTCCTTTGAGCGTGTATGTATCTACCGCTTCTTAAACAAAATATGAACATAACTTTTTAATCAATCTCAGGGCCCTGACCACAATCTTTTACAAAACAATGTTATTTCGATAACGTTTTGTTTCAAGCTTATAATAACATTACTCATATTCGTACCATGAACTTCATATTTCAATGTTGTTTTATTCCTGTGCTAAAGTGCTGGGAAAGAACGAACTATTTGTAAGATTTGTCTATTGCCTGCTATCATGGGGCCAATCACAAGCTCTTAAAACAGTATTATTGTAATATTACTTTCACTTTTCGTATTATGACGTCCTTAAAACAAGCTTATAATAAGGTTAAAGTAATGTTGTTTTCTTAGCAATTTTGGTGACGTCACCCCTAAAAGTTCATTCGTTTCCTACCATGAGGTCACTTTTGACAAACAGCATTATTGTTTTAATGTCAAATTTAGCTATCATAAAAAAGTTCCTCGAATTCGACGGAAGTATTATCGTTTTGCACATTTATATATTTAATAATGTAGTTTTTTGGAGTGCAGTGCGTTGAAAGTGGAGATGATTAAGATGCAATCCAGAATAGAGGTTTCAGAAGAATCCAATGCTGAACTACGTGCGAAAAAAGCTGCACATGCTGCTCCTGCTGGGTCCTGCTGTGCCTACGTCGCAGCTGTACGATTCACGTCTGCAATACTCCACGAAGGTTGAGGAAGTCGTGGAGTCTATCGGAGTGAAGACCAATTGGACTCTGGAGGGTTGAAAAGTTGGAATCGCGCCACGACATCAACTTTAGATCGTTCGTGGTTTTGAGTATAAGAAGAGGATTTTTGGCCGGGTGTCGTATACCGGCGTTTCCGAGATCGATTACGTAACACCTCGCAGCGGAACACGACGCCGACGAGACGTGTATACGAAGTGTATACTTGAAGCTAGTTTATATTAAATATGTATTACGTTTACTCAGAAGTTTAATTTTTTCACTGCTACAAGGGGTAGTAGACCTAAGTATTTGATATTAATTTCAGCTTGATACCTCCACGCGTTCTGAGAAAAAAGGTCTTGACAGACGGACAGACAGACAAACGGACAACAAAGTAAGTAATCCTTTATGGGTTAAGTAAGTAAAATGTGTTTCTAGAGATTTTAGTATATGGGTATTGGAAATGAGCAAAAGTAAATAAAGACCAATAAGTTTAAACAAAAATATGAAATTTCTTTAATCACTTACTAATAATAATATAAGAGAGTATACAATTGTTAAGTTATAAATATGACACTTGCAATAGGGCTAACATATATCTGTAAAACCATTAAACAATGAAGATGTGATTAGGGAAGCCCAATTACAGCCACAAAACAATGTGAAACTCTTGTACAGCGGCTGTGGGGAAGACGGCATTTAAGATCCTGAAACAAAATAAATTTTATTTTTGTTTATAATTTAAAGAGTGTACGACTAAACGCCTATAGACTGAACACCGACAAGACTTTACTTCGACGGGACTCTTTGCCGACAGGGCACATAGTAGATGTGAATAATTTCTGTTCGATTTGATAAGATTTCTGGATAGCACTTTTTCGGGGTTTTAAAGACAGCATATTTAAAAGTTGTGTACCTTTCAATCCTTATTGCTGCGAGTAGGATTAAGGAATGATGTTGTTGATCTCTTGAAATTTAAAATTTCCCAGAGTATCTCTAGCTGTCGCCAGGATTAACTCTTAACTAGATTAATTCTTCGGCTGCAAAATGAATAACAAAACACTTATAACTGAGTCTGAAAACATATTGTTTCGAAACTATCATAATCAAAACATTACAGATAAATATTTTCTTGTTTTAAAGTTATTCACGGAGTTACCGTGTTTAACCTTACCTTGATTCCATGATGATTTTGTATCCAACTGACTACAAAATGCTAGTGACACACAGATCTTAAGTAACTAAGATAAAATAAAATAAGTTTAACCACAAAAAATTCCATTTTAAATTTTTTGACTTTTCAATTTCGTCTGCGTTAGACAGCTGACATTGCTGACAATTTTATGGAAATTACTCGTGACAATTAAGAGCAATAGCGCACTAGCGAACTGGCAGCGCGGCCACGACGCGCGGCCCGGCCGCAGGGGTTGCGATTTGCAACGCGGCCAGAACCGCGGCTACGATCGTCAGTTGCACATACAGCGCGCAACAAAATGGTCGTTGAAGAAATAGCAGTGCTTTTTATAAGTAAGAAGCGGAAAAAGAAAATATAATAATGGCATAGTCATCACGGGACATGTCCCACAACGCCCTCCTTGTCTCAATCTCGGTTATAAATCTTTGCGTGTCGAAAGACATCCCGATGATCACAAATCACGCTGTAGTTCCACAATACGTGCGGCCGCCGCGGCTAGTGCGCGCACACTGGTGATTTAACTACAATGCAATATTGATCTCAGTGGCCGCAGCGACCAGCGACGAACACTGGCCGCGTCGCTTCGATCTCGCTGGCCGCTGCGGCTTGGTGTGGCCGCTGGCCGCGTGCGGCCAGGTGCGCGTGCTCTGTGGCGATTTCATACTAAGGTTATCTATCTCGATGGCCGCCGCGACCTGGCCGCCGCGACCTGGCCGCTGCGGCTTAGCCGCTAGTGCGCTATTGCTCTTAGATTATAGCAAACGATAGATTATACCAAGCAATAGACAAATCTTACAAATAGTTCGTTCTTTCCCAGCACTTTAGCGAGAATAAAACAACATTGAAATATGAAGTTCATGGTACGAAAATGAGTAATGTTATTATAAGCTTGAAACAAAACTTTCTTGAAATAAGATTGTTTTGTAAAGCGCAGGCCACACCGCCAGCTAGCGAGCGAACATCGTTTCACCTCTTTACATACTTCGGTTCACACCGCGAGCTACCGACTAACCTAACGAGCTAAGCTAACGAAATATCCGACGATTCCCAACTAGCGGGCGGGCGGGCTAGGCGGGCGAACATCGTTTCACCTCTTTACATACTTCGGTTCACACCGCGAGCTACCGACTAACCTAACGAGCTAAGCTAACGATATATCCGTCGCTCGTCAGTCCGTAGTTTTCGGTGTGAACCCCATAGTTTAGCTCGCCAATATTTCGCGTAGTTTGTATAGTTTCCTTCGTTCGCTTCGCCCGCCCGCCTAGCCCGCCCGCCCGCTAGCTGGCGGTGTGGCCTGCGCTTTAAAGATTGTGGTAAGCCATGGACTGTATAGCGCTATCCCTTTCACACATTGGTCCGATTCCCTACTATGAAGTATAGTCTTGAAGCAAATTATTATTATTTTTATATTTAAAAAGATTACTTTGTATTAAGTAGAATCTAATTGTTATGAGTAATTTCCTTTAAATTAACCAAAGCATTTTGAGTGGTGTTTTTATGCAAGTTAACATCTTGGCATTCATAAGAAAAATACCCAGAGACAATCAACTAAATTCATATTAAAAACTTTTTAAATTTTAAATTCCAAGTGATCAACAACTACTGCCAACAATCGCTATGACAAAACTTGTCAATATTTAATATGGAAAAAACAATGTCTAATACCTCATTTACATTCAGCCCCTGCCGCTGCCCCTCGCGCTGCCGGCAATAATTCCCTAAATACTGCCGCAGCAGGATCGAGAGAAGTGTGTGTTTACATACTGCCCTACCACTCACTTCGCTTTCAAGTTTCGACAATGGCAGACGTTGAAATAATTACAGCGGCCGCGCTGTCTCTTTTTGCGATACATAATTATGTTCGATATTTTTATGACTGCCTCGTTGGTCTAGTGGTTAGTAACCCTGACTGCAAAGCCGGAGGTAGTGGGTTCGATTCCCACCCAGGACAAATTTTGTGTGATGAGCATAATTGTTGGTTCTGTGTCTGGGTGTAATTTATCTATAATATGTATGTATTTATAAATTATATAAGTATGTACCTATATCAGTTGTCTGGTTACCATAACACAAGCTCTGCTTAGCTTGGGATCAGATGGCCGTGTGTGACTTGTCCCAAGATATTTATTTATTTATTTAAAAAGGTTACGAATACAAAAAAAGAATGTTCGTCGTAGACGATGGTGGATATCTATACTTACATCGAAATAAAAAAAAAAAAAAATTCTACGCGTCGTGAACCTTACGTTTCTGTTTATATTGTTTATCCGTAACAACCCAAATTACTTTTTCCGTTTCCAGCAGTTCTAAGAATTTTATTGTAATCTCATTGCTCCATTCGGACGGCATTTTCGATGATCTAAACGAACGTCTTTCTCCTCCAGGCGCTCGGCGAGTACTGAGCGTCGGAGCAGAATGTAAACACGCACTGCCGCTCGCGCTGCCGGTCCTTTGACTTCCGCACAAAAAACCGCCATTTTGGGGAGCGCCGGGCAGCGCGAGTGGCAATGGCAGTGGCATGAGAAGTATTGCGTTTACATACTCGTCCTGCCCACTTCCCTGCCCACTTCCCTGCTCACTACGGCTGAATGTAAACGCGGTATAAAAATACTGGGAGAAGATATTGGCCAGGGATATGCCAGGTGTTTAGGTGGAACTAGTAAGAAAACATAAGTAGTTAAGCATAATTTATTGTTATTTGTAATATAAAACAAAGATAAAAAAGGGTATGCTTAGATGGTTTCGGTCATGTTGAGAGGAGGAGTGAAAGACGATTAAAAAAAGGTATTTATATGGCAGAGGTGAGTGGTAACGCAGGGAGGGGTCGTCCTAGGAAGACCTACGCTGACCTTATTGGTAAGGTTCTTCAGAAAGGTCAGGTGCTCAGTACTCGTAACTGGCGTGCTTGTATGACGAGATGTATGAATGTAGGAGGTGGCGTTCTGTGGTTTCTGCCTACCCCCATAGGAAAAAGGCGTGAATTTATGTATGTGTGTGTACGTAATTCTTATGTTATTTCTTTGTAGCCTCCAGAGATTGGCGCTCTTTTTACAGAAGTGATGTGGATTATCCCTCTGCTATAGAATGCATTCTGCAAAGTGTGAATTCTTTCCTAGATCCCGCATTCCTTAATCCTACTCATAGCAACAAGGATTGAAAGGTACACAACTTTTAAATATGTTTACTGTCTTTAAAACCCCGAAAAAGTGCTATCCAGAAATCCTATCAAATCGAACAGAAATTATTCACATCTACTATGTGCCCTGTCGGCGAAGAGTCCCGTCGAAGTAAAGTCTTGTCGGTGTTCAGTCTATAGGCGTTTAGTCGTACACTCTTTAAATTATAAACAAAAATAAAATTTATTTTGTTTCAGGATCTTAAATGCCGTCTTCCCCACAGCCGCTGTACAAGAGTTTCACATTGTTTTGTGGCTGTAATTGGGCTTCCCTAATCACATCTTCATTGTTTAATGGTTTTACAGATATATGTTAGCCCTATTGCAAGTGTCATATTTATAACTTAACAATTGTATACTCTCTTATATTATTATTAGTAAGTGATTAAAGAAATTTTATATTGTTGTTTAAACTTATTGGTCTTTATTTACTTTTGCTCATTTCCAATACCCATATACTAAAATCTCTAGAAACACATTTTACTTAACCCATAAAGGCTTACTTACTTTGTTGTCCGTTTGTCTGTCTGTCCGTCTGTCAAGACCCTTTTTCTCAGAACGCGTGGAGGTATCAAGCTGAAATTAATATCAAATACTTAGGTCTACTACCCCTTGTAGCAGTGAAAAAATTAAACTTCTGAGTAAACGTAGGTTTTTAATATAAACTAGCTTCAAGTATACACTTCGTATACACGTCTCGTCGGCGTCGTGTTCCGCTGCGAGGTGTTACGTAGTCGATCTCGGAAACGCCGGTATACGACACCCGGCCAAAAATCCTCTTCTTATACTCAAAACCACGAACGATCTAAAGTTGATGTCGTGGCGCGATTCCAACTTTTCAACCCTCCAGAGTCCAACTGGTCTTCACTCTGATAGACTCCACGACTTCCTCAACCTTCGTGGAGTATTGCAGACGTGAATCGTACAGCTGCGACGTAGGCACAGCAGGACCCAGCAGGAGCAGCATGTGCAGCTTTTTTCGTACGTAGTTCAGCATTGGATTTTTCTGAAACCTCTATTCTGGATTGCATCTTAATCATCTCCACTTTCAACGCACTGCACTCCAAAAAACTACATTACTAAATATATAAATTTGCAAAACAATAATACTTCCGTCGAGTCAGAGGAACTTTTTTAAGATTGCTAAATTTGACATTACAACAATATTGTTGGCTGTCAAAAGTCACGTGGTAGGAAATGAATGAACTTTTAGGGGTGACGTCACCAAAATTGCTAAGAAAACAACATTACTTTAACCTTATTATAAGCTTATTTTAAGGACGTCATGGTACGAAAAGTGAAAGTAATATTATAATAATATTGTTTTAAGAGCTTGTGGTTGGCCCCCTGTTCATTTTTTATCCACTAACAAAAAAAAATGTAAATAATGTAGCTATCTATTTATCGAAATAAACGTGATTCGTTTATTGAAAGTTTCTACGCAAATAAAAGTACATATTGGTCCAGTTCTAACTGAATACAATGTATACCAATACATAGTATTCTCCACTTAGAGAAAACAAGTTAAACTCCAAATTCAATTTTGACCGTCCTCCTCCGTACAGCCAAAAAGCTTAACTTCAACCACATTGTCTGAAAGCCTTAGGGCACTATTCAGACTTCGCCACGTCACGCTCTAATCCTGATAACGATAATAATGTTAGTTTGTATGTTTGTTACATCATCCACACTTTAAGGACATAACGTATTTCAATAATTTTTAACGAGTCGCTAGAGTATAGGTACCTTGGACTAAAAATAGATGCTTTTTATTTCGGTATAAGTAAGTTTTCCTAGGAAAGGAGCCGCGGGAAAAAACTAGTGTGAAAATGCAAACAAAACTTTTCGTCCGTACCCCAGCTTGTTCCAATTGTTCTAACTAACTTAGAACGACATAAAACCACATGCACACTTCTAGTGGCCATAAATCTAGTCTAGAATTCAAGACAGCGAACAATAAAGACAGGAAGACGGTAGTTTTGTAGTAAAACTTGGTTTATAGCAGGTGGAGCAATGGAACGACGCTTTGGAATGAATTCTTAATTAAGATGATACGCGCTTGCTTTGGAATTAATTTGGAGAATTTTGTGCTAGTGGCATAAATACTTAATAAGCGGATGCTCGTGATTCGTCCGCGTAAGTGTATGCCGGTTATCGGCGAAAGATTTTTTTGAGCCGAACCCTTATTCTTTTTCTAAAGTAAACCTAGTAAAAGTTACTCCTTATAACATCAGCTATCTGCCAGCGAAAGTCTTGTCAAAATCAGTCAAGCTCTTTAGGAGGTTAGCGAAACAAACACATAGACAGACAAAAAAAAACAAATTGGATTTTTGGTACTAGTACTGTGTCAACACTACAAACAAACACTTCAATATTATTTATTTGTATAGATGACATCACACTAGAATGCAAAATGCAACTGTATGTCTGACTTCTTTAAGTTTTATTTCAGAAGTAGGTGAGTCAAATAGCATCAAAGCACGGATTACAATTCCAACCTACTACAGCTGTTGTGTTCTTTTCTTTTTTACCCCTTGGCAAAAAGAGGAGTGCCATAAGTTTGACTTGTCTGTCTGTGGCATCGTAGCTTTTAAATGAATGGACCGATTCTAATAGTCATTTGTTCTGTTGGATTGTTTAAGTAACTATCATCAAAATGGTCAGTGCATTTCACAGTGCGGGGCTTACCCAACGTCAGAGTCAGAACTGCAATATAATTTCATGCTTGGCTTGGTTTGCGGTCCGTAATCCACCTTGCCTGGAGTGATAAACTGCGAGAGGTCAATGTTCCCTCTGGGATCAACGGTGTTGAGAATCTGCGGTAATTCTCTCGCCTTTTATATAGGTAACGTTTGAGTAAAAATAAATCATTTTTGTAACAATATGTGTGTTTAATTTTAACTTACTTTCCACATTTGCATGCCTAGTTTTAAGGTAGATTGTTCAATGGATAAAAGTGTTGTGTATTTTTATATTTTGAGTACTTATTCTTAGTACTATGATAAATGCGAAAGTAGGTATAGATGGATGAATGTTTGTTACTCAATCACGCCAGAACGGCTGAACAGATCAGGGGGCCTACCACAACCTCTTAAAACAATATTATTCTAATATTACTTTGTAATTTCTTTTGTTGCATTTTCAACTCTCGGCGCTGATCCGAGTGTTGAAAATCCAACAGAGCGGAATTAACGCAAAGTAATATTACAATAATATTGTTTTAAGAGGTTGTGGTAGGCCCCCTGGATGAAATTTTGCACAGAGACTTTTTATCTCGGAAAATGTGCAGTTCCCGTGGAATAATTTATTAATTTTTCTACGGACGAAGTCGCGGTAAAAAACTAGTGTGCCAAATTGCATCTAGATCCGTATTTAAGTCCCATATAATAGGGGGCAAGCCTATTGCCATCAACAGGGCACAAATCCAGACTCCGAGGCTGCTACTGAGATATTCTAATGGAAAAATCCAATAACACTGCATTTATAATAATAGTAGTTTCTCTAACAAACCGTATTAATTACTTACATACATTGTAACACAATGTAACCAAATCAAAACTATTTTACTAACTGACATCTTCAGCACGGAAGCTAGAAGCTAACCTAGCTGACCGGGCACCTTAAAACTTGCACATTTCCGACAATCGTGTCGTTAACGAAAGTGCTCCCGAATCATACGCTTGAGCTCACACCGTCCCAGTAGTTTCTCATTCACTCACATAATAGTCAAATTGTCGTCTGCACAGGAACACTTGTGCCTAATGGATTGATGACGACTGCTTCGGGAGGTCTTCAGACGATTATGGAGTTTTGTAACTGTCGTTGGCTTTGATGGTACCTACAGAGAATTCTGTTTTTAAGTGGAGTTTGTGTCGTTTTTGGGTTTTGAGTGGCTGAAACGATTTTAGACGCTGTGTTGTAATACTTGCGTTTCCTTTGGTTTTATTTATATTTGTTGAAAGAGGTTTTTATCATTTTATGGTAGTGCAAAGTATATTGTGTGTTCTTTTAATTTTATTTTTAACACGTATCACTAAATTCTCTTATTTTATGCTTAGTTTTACAACCTTGTGTGCGAATAATATTCTTTAATCTTATAATGCGCATGATTGTATCATTCTGTTGCAACCTGACGAATTAAGTGTAATATATCTACTTACTATGTTTGATATTTATTTTAATGACTGTAATAAAATGTGGCATTTTTTTTTGTTTCCATTGCTTTTTATAATTTTATAATATAGGTCCTGTATAAATTTAATGTTATTGCTGAAATTGTAATGATTTTTTATTACCTTTTAATAAGAAGTAAAGATGTACAAGCAGTACTTTAGGTACCTAAATTGAGAAGGTACAGTAAACAAAAGAGATAGGTAGGCATCCGATGGATGTTTTCAAATGTAATTTAATTTTAAAAAGTAGATAATAAACAGTTCATTAATGAAGTTAAGTTACAATCGAAGACATCCATCGGTTTCTAAGAAAACTTCAACTATATCTGACGACCCTGGATATCTATGTCTCTTTTGTTGATTGTACGTCTGACACACTCTGGGATATCAGTCCCGTGACTATCCTGCTCACTGGCGATTTGTACGAGTTATCGGTATTCCATTCATGTCGACATGAGAAAATGAGAAGAAATCAAGTAAACAGAAACGTTTCTATATCAATCTATTAAGATACCTACAGCTCTGCACATTCCACATAAATACTATTATTAGATAAGGTATATCTCCTCAACACTTTCGCCATGAAATACCAGCACTGCGTGCATACATCGGATGCCGAACATTCCTTGCGATGCCTGTACAGATACATAAGCATCGGTAGCTGATGAGATTGAATGGCATGGCGGCAACAGTATGTACGGACGACAACGCGTTAAGGTATAAACACTGTTACATCTTATGCGTTTGTAATTAGAGTGATTTTACAACAAAAACGTATAGCTTGATGTGCTGGCGACTGTATATATTTTTCCTATATACACACATCAAAAGTGTCTAGGGATCAAAGATGTATTATTACCAATACATCTTTGATCCCTAGACACTTTTGATGTGTATACGTAATAGCTACACAATGAATAGCTAGAAGAGAGATATAATCCTCTTTAGTAAAACGTGCCTTAAAGGATTTTGTCCCTTTTTCTCGTTATCTTTTTTTTAATCAAACACAGGGTATTTCTCCTGTATACACCTGTAACATACACTATATAGTTAGCAGTCCCGGAACATCTACTTGTATAGTTCATACAAATAGTTCCGTGCAAGAATCGTATCCGCGACACACAGACATGAAAATGGATTACCAAACAAAGTAAGTGACATAAATGATTATGAATAAAGTCGACGAAATTGTGTACCTAATAAAGACCCGAAACCGAGAGATAGCGAGACGGGGACGCGGTAAACCACGATGGAGATGGCGGGATTACTTGGTCAGCTTCCTTGAGAATTGGTACGACTCCAACTAGCAAAACAAATAATATCTAACTAATGCGTCGAATTGAACACTACTATAAAACTGTTAACTCCTAAAAAAACTATTATAAAACCTTTACATGACTGTTAATTGTACAATTCAAATACTATACAACTTTTTGCTAGTTGGGACGTAGCTCAAAGTTGAGACCGATTGTAGGAATAGTGGGAAGCCTTTGCCCAGTAGGTGGGATACGAGCTAATTTAATTCCATACTAATATTATAAATGCGAAAGTAACTCTGTCAGTCCGTTTGTCACGCTTTCACGACTTAACAACGAACCGATTTTAATGAAATTTAGTACGGGGTAAGTTTGAATTCTCAGAAAGGACATAGGCTACTTTTTATTTGACTTCGTCTGCGTATGCGATAATCGATATTTACGCGGACAAAGTCGCGAGCAAAAGCTAGTTATAATGTAAATATTTAACCTATATTCGTTATTGCTAGGCACTTTTCGTAGACCAGTGGGTAATCAATGGGTCATTTTTAAGACATCAGACACATAGTGCCTTAAACATGACTCGACATTGATTATTAGCAAGTATATAGGTATCAATTCTCTAAATTTCGACCATGCTTAGATGTCGTAGGTTTGGCGACACCGGGATCTAGGACTATTATTATACAAGTACCTATCTACGCTCAACAAGTAAGACAGACAGAGAAAATAAATCCTCTATAAAAAACCTTTTAATATGCACACAATAGCTCCCAACAAAAGCATAGTTAAAAACGGTAGCGGATCAAAAGTCCGGTCTCAAAGACCCGTGGTGAATGCTTAAAGTTTGGGGGGTCAACCCCCCTCCCCCCTCACCCCTAAAGTTGCGGGTTCCGGGTCGGGGTGAGCATAGGACCGCTCTATTTCATACCTCGAAAACTTTGCGATCATTATTTTGCGTTTGGCAACTAATTCGTATGCTATCGGAGTTGCCAGCCTGAGGGGCACTTAATTTACGTGTATTTTACTACCTGTTAAGGCTTTCATATTGTTTTGAATAATTAATGAGGACATGTTTATATGTGTATTATTGTGTATGTTTGAAACACAGAATGAAACATCTCACGAGCTCTTATTGTCGTTTGAGAAATTCTATTATCTAACGTGGGGCTCTTAATTAATTACACATATCACAATCACATCGTATAAAAATTAATAAGTAAAAATGAAACTAAGTTGGATACGATTAGAATTCCGTTCCGTTTAATTTTTGTTGGATTGATTAGTTCCTCTTGTACAATTTATTTGCACCTGCTTTGTTATCTCTTCACCACCTTTGGTTGACTGGTAGAGAATGCCTAAGGCATTAAGTCCGCCTTTGTTATTTTTTTTTGCATAAAGTTTAAATAAATAAATTCCTTTTCCTGATCATTTCATTTATGGTGTACCTGCCATGTGGTAACGTAACCAAACTTGGTAGGCTGGTACGGTCTATTTATAAGTCACATTAAAAAAAGAGCTTGTTTTATGCTATATTCGATATACACCGTGAATTTTAATTCGTTGTAAATCTTTCAGTGGGTGAATGTACTCATGAATATGAACAACTTTAAAAAAAAAACAGCTGATCCATACAATTAGATCATTGTATGGATCAGCTGTTTTTTTTTTCACATTTCGTACTATGTCCCTTAATAAAAGTTGTTCATATTCATGAGTACATTCACCCCCTGAAAGATTTACAACGAATTAAAATTCAGGTTGTATAAAAGGCAACCGTTACTGACTGACTGATCTATCAAAACACAGCTCAAACCACTGAACGAATTGCGCTGTAATTACAGAAGATATTTTTGAAAGAAGTAGTCTACTATTATTATTATTCCCATTTATTTATTTTATATACTTACATATATAATTACATTTTTAAATATTAATATAAAAAACAAAGTATCCCACCGGCATCGGGAACAGGGTCTAAGCTACCGGTGATCAGGGCTCCTGAGAAAGAAATGTAACAATACGCGCCGTGTCCAGGAGTACCGCTTTCTGAATTAAGCCCTTGATCTAACCGCCCAACGAGAGCCTCCTTAGGTGTTATTGTTATTATTATAATTTATAACAGATGGTTTATATACACATTTTAGATTTAACGACACCTTCACCTAACTAACATCACAGGTTACTTCACCAACTCATACGACGAAAATCAACCGGGAAACATCGCGCCCCAAATGATTTTGAACAAGTAAAATCAGCTCTTTCTCGTCCCAAAGCAATAATAATACCCCAGCTTCTATATGACCCTTAATCTTTACAGTTACATCTGAAACGTCCTCGAGAACGTGGGGTACGTACTATATTCACACTTTACTGCGAGAGACTTCAACTGCCATAACTAGTCGACCGACCATAAAGTCACCGTGAAAACTTTTAACGATCGCAGCACACATATTGGAAATTCTTTGGGAAGAAAATAAGTGTGTATGCAGTATATACGTTTTCTTGGTAAAGTGAGTATTAAGATTTTATATTTTAAGTGTATTTCTGAAAAGGTTTGGTATTGGTAATGTTAGTACAAGTTTAAAATCAAGTAAAAGTGGTTTATCTACTGATAGAACGTAAGTATGGAGTTTCTTGCCCATTCTTCTCCATACAAAACTACTACTATTGGAAGGAGCAACTAGATTTAATTCTTTTTCTTGTACTTACACGACGTTCAAAAGTGCCTTTCAATGGCCCTTAATTGAAATAAATGAATGGCCTAATTGAAATTAATTTGATTATGACTTTGACATGACTACTGATATTATTCTTTAACCAAGGAAATGTTAATACCTGAATTGACACAGTCACTACCGGGCCAAAAATGTTGATGGTTAAACCTTGACTAGCGTCAGGCACTTCTGCCCGACGCGTGGCTGCTAACGGGTTAAAAAAAAACATCACTGCATCATTTGAGAACCTCCTCTTGTTTTTTAGTCGGTTTAAAATGGAAAGAAGAAGAAAATGAAAGAATTTTAGGTAGCCGCGCTTTCCTTTAAAAACCTATAAATAGTTCTCCATATTGAACGAAACAGAAAGTGCTTACAATATTAATTTCGTTAGTAATTTATTTTGAGCTTATAAGATTTCTCTTCAGCAAATTATTCAAAACATTCTAAGAATAAAAGGCCAGTGTAATTTTTCAACATAGCAACACCGGTGTTTTCAAAGAGGCTGTATAAAAAAGCACCTTTACACAATCCGGTTAAATTAAATCAAAATATTGAAATTTTCGCTACACCTTTTCGTTACCTGAATTTATGAAGATATTCCGTTAAAAAGCAGCGTAAAGCCAGTAAAAACGTAAACCTTTGCTCCACTTTCTTATGTATAAAAGAATTAAGATGACGTTGAGAAAGAAATGGGGTTGGCTGTGGGCGGTCGCGGAAGAGCATTTGCAATTTCTTTAAATTAAGTACACCGATTTATTTAACTCACTCTGTGCCAAACGAAGCTTAGCTGAGTGCTTTGGCACTGATTGCATGTCTGCTTAATTTTGTTGGTGATCGTAAACGTAGGTAGATAATAGGACCTACTGTCAGTGTCCTCCGGCACGAGGTTGTTACTTTTAGGTAAATGGGTAAATTAATAAATAAACCGTAAAATAGGTATGTTTAGGGTAATTATTATTTTACGAGTAAAAGTTGTAAGATGAATAAAAATATTAAGATCACACATAACATAACATATCTGTAATCCGTACCCATTAGTACACCCTTATTTCACCAGTCATGTCAAAAGTCCCATGTAATAGGTAAGCCTATTGCCATCAACCGGGCACAAATCCAGAGTCCGAGGTTGCTGAATATTAAGATCAAAAAAGGGCTATTTTATTAACCGTAAAACAACATCCCTCCAAATCAAAAACCAATCCGTTACAGACTTCCTAATTCGAAATAAGAACAGCCAATCAAATTACTTGACATGGAAATGAAGGCTTTCACGAACCGCGAATAAATCCTTTCGAAAACCCTTTCGAGACTAACTACAAATTCTATCTACTAAATGATGCTAACTACCACAACTTGATTTGACAGCCACATTCAACAGACGCAGCAAATTCTATAAGAAGCCTTATATAGCAGAAGCAGTCGGATCCTCCCCTTCATTCTCTCTTCCCAGTCCGACAAAGCCTTATTAGGTTGTGTTGTGCACGATGCAAGATGCGCCCGGCGCCAATCGATGTGGGTAACCATGGAAACGGCCGCCAGCCCACAACCAGACAAGAACTTTATACTATACGATTTGGGGATGATCGTTGATACGATCGGTCTTTAGGTCTATTTTTTTATCGTATCAGGGTGCTTTGGAAAAATGCAATTTGAGAAGAAATCCTTCGTGGCTAAGTTTATAAAAATACTTAAGTAACCATGGAAAATAAATTTTGTGCAATAGGTATGTAATATCAGGCGGGCGATTACCGCACTATCAGTTTATGCATTGTTTACACACTCTACAAAATGTGAAGTGAAAGGACCAGTTAAAAACTAGCGTTAAGCACAAGTGTCCGGGCATTTTGCTGAACCGAGCCTGTTTGGCGCAGCTGCGGCGGGCACAATAATGATTTTCCTTCTTTGTTTCCGTATTTTTTATTCAAATAACCTTTTATTATTTTTATAGTCCACATGAACAAATAAAGATTTTTCGTTATTTCTTTTTCTTAAGTGGGCAATATACGTACGAACAAGTGCATGTACTTATAATTCGACGACCTTTTCGCCCATTTTTCACTTTATTAGTATAAAATTTTTAGTAAAAAAGTTTAGTAAATAATTATTCGATATTATCAACATACTTAATTATGACGAATAATTATCTGCTTTAATCACCTCTTTTAATGTTGACAAATAAGGACAGAGTATCGCCTGTTGATTCTCGGTCACGAGTCTTTGTCAAAAGACGTCCACTGCTAGACCCACGCCTCTTCCAAGGAATGCCACAGTTCTACCTTATCCACATCAAAATGATTGACCCGCTTCGATCCACCTTGATGAATGATTATTACAGTTAAATGAAAATTTATCGGGTTTTTAGGGTTAAAATAAAAAGTTTATTTTGAGAAGTCTTGGAATTATTAGTTAATGGTGTCAACTACCCATTGTCTCAAATTAATTATTTTTAATTTTACTTTTTCTTCCATTATAATAAGGTAAAACGCCAAATACACTCAAACGAAGAGTACAATTATACTCAAATAATAATATTAATCATTTATTTCAGAATCACTCCCCCCCCACACCCCCCCACTCGCCCCCTATTACATGGGACTTAAACATAACTGGCGAAATGTGGGTGTACCGGTGTACTAATGGGTACACCTCTGCCTAACCCTTCGGGGATAACAGGCGTGTTGTTATGTATGTGTATGTGTCACTTCCATATTTGTTAGTAACATGACAACAGGCAACAATTAAACAACTTACAAACTAATGTTAGTATTGGTGATTTTATTCTAAGCTGTGTGAGGCACGCCGAACTTGGGAATTGTCTACTTGACCCAAGATCGGAGATCAGTCCTACCAACTTACCTACCAACCTTGAGCCAACATTCTAAGAATGGCGTTGGGGCAAGCGCGGCCACGGCGGCGTAGCAGAGATGCGCATCTCTTGCGCATGATGGCTGCAAAAATATAAAATATAAAATAGATAGAATTGTTTGAATCCCAAAGAGTGTAAAGAATATTTTTATTAAGACTGTAAAAATGGCTCTTACCCTCCCTCAAATTCAAGGTTCAGATTGCCACATGTAGTTTGTCATACGACCGCCGATCGTGAGGTATAAAAATCGTATCGTGCCCACGCAAAATTGGCAAACTATACACAGATGAATGGGAGGCTCGCTTTCAAAGTTATACCCTGGCTGGTAGTGATGACGTCATTGTTTATTTGACATGTGTCTGTATGGTACTGACCGCAAAATGTATGCAGTTGAATATAGTTAGGAGGGAAGGTAGACATTATGCAGCTTCGGTTTATTCGATTCACCACTTTGTTGTAGCTATATCGATTTAATTACTTACCTGTCTATCTCTTGTGTTGCCAAACAAGCCACGTAAGTAGTTTGAGATGATTGATTGGTATTGCGATGTTTTCCATTTTCAAAATCAATCATTTCATACGTGACCTTAAAATATTTTCAGAGACTATAATGACTATCAAGAATTTTCCAATGCATGTAATTTGTAATTCAACAACCCCTACTTATTAGTAAGTAGGGATTGTTTAATTATTATTAACGCAAAAGTAACTGTCAATCTGTCTGTTACGATTTCACACCTACATAAAAAGCTGAACCGATTACACAGATAGATTACACCTTGGAAAAGGACATACCTAAGGCAACCTTCGCAACTAGGCATAACAACTTTTGAAGGGGTTGAAACTTTGTATGGGAGTCCAGTCCATCTTTAATGACGATGAACCCTTATAACATTCCTAAACGGGGGTGAAATGTGGAAGTCTAAACTAAAAATAAAAAGGCTGCCCAAACTCCTAAAGTTACTATTTCACACAGCTGTGTTTTGATAGATCAGTCAGTCAGTAACGGTTGCCTTTTATACAACCTGAATTTTAATTCGTTGTAAATCTTTCAGTGGGTGAATGTACTCATGAATATGAACAACTTTAAAAAAAAACCCGCTGATCCATACAATTAGATCATTGTATGGATCAGCTGTTTTTTTTTTCACATTTCGTACTATGTCCCTTAATAAAAGTTGTTCATATTCATGAGTACATTCACCCCCTGAAAGATTTACAACGAATTAAAATTCAGGTTGTATAAAAGGCAACCGTTACTGACTGACTGATCTATCAAAACACAGCTCAAACCACTGAACGAATTGCGCTGTAATTACAGAAGATATTTTTGAAAGAAGTAGTCTACTATTATTATTATTCCCATTTATTTATTTTATATACTTACATATATAATTACATTTTTAAATATTAATATAAAAAACAAAGTATCCCACCGGCATCGGGAACAGGGTCTAAGCTACCGGTGATCAGGGCTCCTGAGAAAGAAATGTAACAATACGCGCCGTGTCCAGGAGTACCGCTTTCTGAATTAAGCCCTTGATCTAACCGCCCAACGAGAGCCTCCTTAGGTGTTATTGTTATTATTATAATTTATAACAGATGGTTTATATACACATTTTAGATTTAACGACACCTTCACCTAACTAACATCACAGGTTACTTCACCAACTCATACGACGAAAATCAACCGGGAAACATCGCGCCCCAAATGATTTTGAACAAGTAAAATCAGCTCTTTCTCGTCCCAAAGCAATAATAATACCCCAGCTTCTATATGACCCTTAATCTTTACAGTTACATCTGAAACGTCCTCGAGAACGTGGGGTACGTACTATATTCACACTTTACTGCGAGAGACTTCAACTGCCATAACTAGTCGACCGACCATAAAGTCACCGTGAAAACTTTTAACGATCGCAGCACACATATTGGAAATTCTTTGGGAAGAAAATAAGTGTGTATGCAGTATATACGTTTTCTTGGTAAAGTGAGTATTAAGATTTTATATTTTAAGTGTATTTCTGAAAAGGTTTGGTATTGGTAATGTTAGTACAAGTTTAAAATCAAGTAAAAGTGGTTTATCTACTGATAGAACGTAAGTATGGAGTTTCTTGCCCATTCTTCTCCATACAAAACTACTACTATTGGAAGGAGCAACTAGATTTAATTATTTTTCTTGTACTTACACGACGTTCAAAAGTGCCTTTCAATGGCCCTTAATTGAAATAAATGAATGGCCTAATTGAAATTAATTTGATTATGACTTTGACATGACTACTGATATTATTCTTTAACCAAGGAAATGTTAATACCTGAATTGACACAGTCACTACCGGGCCAAAAATGTTGATGGTTAAACCTTGACTAGCGTCAGGCACTTCTGCCCGACGCGTGGCTGCTAACGGGTTAAAAAAAAACATCACTGCATCATTTGAGAACCTCCTCTTGTTTTTTAGTCGGTTTAAAATGGAAAGAAGAAGAAAATGAAAGAATTTTAGGTAGCCGCGCTTTCCTTTAAAAACCTATAAATAGTTCTCCATATTGAACGAAACAGAAAGTGCTTACAATATTAATTTCGTTAGTAATTTATTTTGAGCTTATAAGATTTCTCTTCAGCAAATTATTCAAAACATTCTAAGAATAAAAGGCCAGTGTAATTTTTCAACATAGCAACACCGGTGTTTTCAAAGAGGCTGTATAAAAAAGCACCTTTACACAATCCGGTTAAATTAAATCAAAATATTGAAATTTTCGCTACACCTTTTCGTTACCTGAATTTATGAAGATATTCCGTTAAAAAGCAGCGTAAAGCCGGTAAAAACGTAAACCTTTGCTCCACTTTCTTATGTATAAAAGAATTAAGATGACGTTGAGAAAGAAATGGGGTTGGCTGTGGGCGGTCGCGGAAGAGCATTTGCAATTTCTTTAAATTAAGTACACCGATTTATTTAACTCACTCTGTGCCAAACGAAGCTTAGCTGAGTGCTTTGGCACTGATTGCATGTCTGCTTAATTTTGTTGGTGATCGTAAACGTAGGTAGATAATAGGACCTACTGTCAGTGTCCTCCGGCACGAGGTTGTTACTTTTAGGTAAATGGGTAAATTAATAAATAAACCGTAAAATAGGTATGTTTAGGGTAATTATTATTTTACGAGTAAAAGTTGTAAGATGAATAAAAATATTAAGATCACACATAACATAACATATCTGTAATCCGTACCCATTAGTACACCCTTATTTCACCAGTCATGTCAAAAGTCCCATGTAATAGGTAAGCCTATTGCCATCAACCGGGCACAAATCCAGAGTCCGAGGTTGCTGAATATTAAGATCAAAAAAGGGCTATTTTATTAACCGTAAAACAACATCCCTCCAAATCAAAAACCAATCCGTTACAGACTTCCTAATTCGAAATAAGAACAGCCAATCAAATTACTTGACATGGAAATGAAGGCTTTCACGAACCGCGAATAAATCCTTTCGAAAACCCTTTCGAGACTAACTACAAATTCTATCTACTAAATGATGCTAACTACCACAACTTGATTTGACAGCCACATTCAACAGACGCAGCAAATTCTATAAGAAGCCTTATATAGCAGAAGCAGTCGGATCCTCCCCTTCATTCTCTCTTCCCAGTCCGACAAAGCCTTATTAGGTTGTGTTGTGCACGATGCAAGATGCGCCCGGCGCCAATCGATGTGGGTAACCATGGAAACGGCCGCCAGCCCACAACCAGACAAGAACTTTATACTATACGATTTGGGGATGATCGTTGATACGATCGGTCTTTAGGTCTATTTTTTTATCGTATCAGGGTGCTTTGGAAAAATGCAATTTGAGAAGAAATCCTTCGTGGCTAAGTTTATAAAAATACTTAAGTAACCATGGAAAATAAATTTTGTGCAATAGGTATGTAATATCAGGCGGGCGATTACCGCACTATCAGTTTATGCATTGTTTACACACTCTACAAAATGTGAAGTGAAAGGACCAGTTAAAAACTAGCGTTAAGCACAAGTGTCCGGGCATTTTGCTGAACCGAGCCTGTTTGGCGCAGCTGCGGCGGGCACAATAATGATTTTCCTTCTTTGTTTCCGTATTTTTTATTCAAATAACCTTTTATTATTTTTATAGTCCACATGAACAAATAAAGATTTTTCGTTATTTCTTTTTCTTAAGTGGGCAATATACGTACGAACAAGTGCATGTACTTATAATTCGACGACCTTTTCGCCCATTTTTCACTTTATTAGTATAAAATTTTTAGTAAAAAAGTTTAGTAAATAATTATTCGATATTATCAACATACTTAATTATGACGAATAATTATCTGCTTTAATCACCTCTTTTAATGTTGACAAATAAGGACAGAGTATCGCCTGTTGATTCTCGGTCACGAGTCTTTGTCAAAAGACGTCCACTGCTAGACCCACGCCTCTTCCAAGGAATGCCACAGTTCTACCTTATCCACATCAAAATGATTGACCCGCTTCGATCCACCTTGATGAATGATTATTACAGTTAAATGAAAATTTATCGGGTTTTTAGGGTTAAAATAAAAAGTTTATTTTGAGAAGTCTTGGAATTATTAGTTAATGGTGTCAACTACCCATTGTCTCAAATTAATTATTTTTAATTTTACTTTTTCTTCCATTATAATAAGGTAAAACGCCAAATACACTCAAACGAAGAGTACAATTATACTCAAATAATAATATTAATCATTTATTTCAGAATCACTCCCCCCCCACACCCCCCCACTCGCCCCCTATTACATGGGACTTAAACATAACTGGCGAAATGTGGGTGTACCGGTGTACTAATGGGTACACCTCTGCCTAACCCTTCGGGGATAACAGGCGTGTTGTTATGTATGTGTATGTGTCACTTCCATATTTGTTAGTAACATGACAACAGGCAACAATTAAACAACTTACAAACTAATGTTAGTATTGGTGATTTTATTCTAAGCTGTGTGAGGCACGCCGAACTTGGGAATTGTCTACTTGACCCAAGATCGGAGATCAGTCCTACCAACTTACCTACCAACCTTGAGCCAACATTCTAAGAATGGCGTTGGGGCAAGCGCGGCCACGGCGGCGTAGCAGAGATGCGCATCTCTTGCGCATGATGGCTGCAAAAATATAAAATATAAAATAGATAGAATTGTTTGAATCCCAAAGAGTGTAAAGAATATTTTTATTAAGACTGTAAAAATGGCTCTTACCCTCCCTCAAATTCAAGGTTCAGATTGCCACATGTAGTTTGTCATACGACCGCCGATCGTGAGGTATAAAAATCGTATCGTGCCCACGCAAAATTGGCAAACTATACACAGATGAATGGGAGGCTCGCTTTCAAAGTTATACCCTGGCTGGTAGTGATGACGTCATTGTTTATTTGACATGTGTCTGTATGGTACTGACCGCAAAATGTATGCAGTTGAATATAGTTAGGAGGGAAGGTAGACATTATGCAGCTTCGGTTTATTCGATTCACCACTTTGTTGTAGCTATATCGATTTAATTACTTACCTGTCTATCTCTTGTGTTGCCAAACAAGCCACGTAAGTAGTTTGAGATGATTGATTGGTATTGCGATGTTTTCCATTTTCAAAATCAATCATTTCATACGTGACCTTAAAATATTTTCAGAGACTATAATGACTATCAAGAATTTTCCAATGCATGTAATTTGTAATTCAACAACCCCTACTTATTAGTAAGTAGGGATTGTTTAATTATTATTAACGCAAAAGTAACTGTCAATCTGTCTGTTACGATTTCACACCTACATAAAAAGCTGAACCGATTACACAGATAGATTACACCTTGGAAAAGGACATACCTAAGGCAACCTTCGCAACTAGGCATAACAACTTTTGAAGGGGTTGAAACTTTGTATGGGAGTCCAGTCCATCTTTAATGACGATGAACCCTTATAACATTCCTAAACGGGGGTGAAATGTGGAAGTCTAAACTAAAAATAAAAAGGCTGCCCAAACTCCTAAAGTTACTATTTCACACGGTAGTAGTTGCAGGCATACGGCATATATACAATAAACATTATCTAATTACCAACATAGGTAGCGATACGTCAAAGATCCCTCGATGACAAAGCCGCGTCACACAAAAATGGCCCAGCGCACAACAATCGACAGTCGAACAATCAATGGAGTATAATAATGGAGCCTACTACACAAGAAATATAGTACTGAATGCATGTATCTGAGGACGTAATCACTAGATTAGTTTAGGGCCTATTCGTCAATCATCATGATTAGTTATCATTATCATCTGACGTTTGTTACTCAATCACACAACAGCTGAATGGACCTGGATGAAAGAAGGATGGCAAGAGTGGACCCAAAATGAACGGCGCGATGTGCACGGTCTACTTTATATCAATTATAATATCAAGTAAATAAGTGTTGAACAAAAAAATACTGAGTTATTACAAAACGGGAATCAAAAGTTATTAATTATTCATAATTACAAAAAATAATCATCGTGCAGTTTCTAAACGAAACATATAGTTACATTCCTTTCTAGGCTAATGATTAGATAAAAAGTAGTTCGTTTTTGCTTGGTTATTTTCCTTCTTTTATACTTATACATCTTGTTAAAAAGTTGTTAAATATTCTGAAAACCCATAACGATGAAACATACGAACCATGTAAATAGACCGTAAAAAAAAATAAGACTCATTATTTTGCTACATACGTAATGGATTATATGAAACGGAGAAACGGAACGTCATTATCAAATTGACACTGACGACATTTTTGTTGACATTTGTCAACTATTTGTCTAGAGTTGCCCAACTATCGATAGTTTCTCTATCGATAGATGACCTCGAAATCTAGTAACAATGCTAAACCACTGATACTATCGATATCACAAATTAACTAATACTATTGATTGGAAGCGAGAGTATCGATAGGATCGATACTATAACATGATAATATTATCAATAGTATATCGATTTTTTAAAGTAATACTATCGATACTAATGATAGTTTGTAAAACTATCAATAGTATTACAACATCGATAGTTTTATCGATAGCTCACACTATCGATACCATCAATACTATCGACAGTATTGCTCGTAAACAAATGCTGGACTTCGATAGCATCGATATTATCGGAACTAATACTTTCGATACTATTTTTGTATATCATTATAAAAATACGTAAACTACTACTACTATCTATAGATAATATGGATACTATCGATAGGCTATCGATAGTTTAGCGATAGTCGACTATCGATAGGCTACACTATTTTCAACGGTTACACATTAATGTAAAAAGTATTTATGCTTGAAAAAAAACCTAAAAAGAAAGAAAAGTGTAATGTCATACCGTAACCATGGAAACTATTATATAACAAAGATGTCAAATTATGATTAATTATTTTACAACAGCAATAAAAATGGTTTAAGTTTTATCAAGCAGTATTTTTAACTATTTATTATTGACCAAAAGATATGGTCAAACACCCCGACAGGTTGGTTATGAAATTAATAAATGTTGTACTTACCTATTCATATTATTATTTTACATTTGTATTTTTGACAACTTTTTACTTGTATATTGTTTCAGTTAATCTTTAACAATAAAGTATGCGGTAAAGTATGGTGGACAGTTTTCACAGAAACTCTGCTCTTGTTGTTGTTATCACCATTGCCTTTTGGGGACATGAATGTGGACTCTTGCTCACATGGTATGAGCATTTTGTGGTAAGTACGTGGATTATCCCAGACACCAAAGCTATGTCGCTGCACCAGCTAGCTTCTTAGATAATCTTTTAATTAGGTTAAAAGATTATTTATCATAAAATACTATCTAGGAACGCAAAACAAGATTAAAGGAAGATGCAATGTTTGTATGTCTTGAATATTTTATAAGTAATTACAAAATAAATAAAGGTTTAAATAAATAAATGTTGTTTTATTCAACAAAACTCTGGTAAATGTAGATAAAAGTACATCAACTGTGCTTTTAAAGAATATTCCAGGAGATATAAAGCTGCCTCCTTATCCTGTGATATTATGCAAAAATATGAATTACAGGTGAATCTGGCTAAACGGGTATATGACTGATTATTAGCACCGGAATAAAAATAAATAATAATATAGTATGTATAAATAAATAATAACCAATAATTGCGAGTCTTAGTTTACTTTTAGATTATTTTAGGTTATAATCTTCCACCTTTCATATTTTTTTTCTCCCAACTTTTTCAAATTACTTTCCATTTGATTTTTGGTTAGCCTTAAGTCGTTCTTTAACTACAAATCAGTTTCAATATTACACACTACTTCTATCACTGGGTCCCAAATTACATGTAGTCTCGCCATTCTCCTTTGGCATAGAGATTATAATGAAAGAATAAAATAATATGGTGGTTTGACAGGTGCCTATTGTATGGAAAATATGTCAAACAAATTATTCTTCAGATAAATACAGTTATAATTAAAATCACCCAAAATTAAAGTTATATCTAGGTACTTCCGACACGATGGCTGAAAATACAATTTACAATAATTGTAAATTACAATTTCAGTCTCAGAGAGATCAATAATTATTGATTATTGACAACAAACATTAGATAGAGGGAGGGTGCATACTTATCTAAACAAACAAAAAAACGTTTTTACTAAAATATAATAATACATAAAAAAACAGGAACACAATAAAAAAGAATAATTAAAGAAATTTGAATCTACAGTACTTACATAAAAATAAAGCAGCTAGAATATTGATATAAATATTTAAATAAATTAAAGCATAGGCAAGCTCTTTCATAGTCCACAGTCAGTAAATATAATTAAATATATTCTGTCGATGTTATCTAAAATGGAGAACAAACCTTTATTTTACGCTATAACTTTTACGGAAAACTTCCATCGGTTTTTCGAAAGTTTCACATTAGGTACATAGGTACATAATATTATTTACGTGCAAAACTGCATAAACTAATAGTTTATGCGAAAGCTTCTTTCATAAGCACTTTCTTTTAACACAGGTGTACCTATAGTTCTATATTACTTTTACGACGCCAACGTGCCCTTTTTAAAAGCAATTTATAAACAAACACACATTCTTTTCTGCTATCTATCTAATATCCGTATGTTTCAGCAAACCAACCAATTGTCAAGAGATATCCGTTTATATCCAGTAAATACCCAACACTCTTCCGACCTTCATAGTCAAATCCTCGTTTCCTGTTCTCACTTCAGTGCTTTCAAATCCCAAAACGAGACCTGTTTTCAATAGAACGCTCCGGAAAATCTAAAACAAAGGTCTTCATTGTGATCATATCTGAAACAATCTAATTTGCAATAAGAATTTTAGTATCTTCGAGAAACGTGCACGAGAGTGTACTTTGCTTAAAACTAAGGATATTAAAATGGATGGAAAGTCGATTTTCTTTTATAAAAACGGCTACATTAAAGTTATAGCTGAATGTATTTTTTAAACTCAATATTTACCTACTTATTTGTCCTTTTTTTAAGGTTTTGCATAAGTATTCAATGGTTATAAAGGTCTTATTAATCATACTTAACATAGAGCTATATTTCATAGAAATGCCGTCCTCTTACAACGCTGCTCAGTTGCATTCAAAAGGTACCTACAAAAGAATTTCAGCTTAAATAAAATTTAGGATACTTATTACAGTTTTAATTGTTACAATAATAACACTTTTAAACGTTTAAAGTAAATATTTAGTAGCTATATGTCCCTATATGTACCTATATGTGATTTGATTTGATCTAGATCTACTGTCACCATTCAACAAACTTTTCCAGCTCGATATAATTTTCATAAAATACGAAATTGCCATATTTAGAATCTAAAACAGCTCCTTTAGTACAGTAAATACCTAACCAAATAAAATAGTAGGTATAAACGTAAATAAACTCTACATTTATTTCACAGATTAGTGAACACAACGCAAGAATACGTTTCAAATTAATACCTACAATACCTGCGGTACCACACAAACCCTACCTCTCATTTACTGAAGCACTGCACAGCTAGATGGCAGAAGTACTAGACTGTAGAAGCTCTGACTGACTGAGTCAGATACAACCTCATTTAATATGTCATAAGATAAATACTTGTTTTAAATACTTTTGACAGACGGTAACTACGTTTGAAAAAAGAACTAGACATAAAATAGTAGCGAACCGCCCCTGCTGCCCTGCGTTTATACCTTCCTCTTGAGTCTCTATCTATTCATGAAAACCGCAGTAAAAAAGATAAGATCTAAGCGTACAGACGGCGGCGGGGAGCGAATTTTATTTCAAGACAACTTTTATGATAAATTGATAATAACTAGCTTTTGCCCGCGACTTCGTCCGCGTATATGTCGGTTATCGCGGACGCAGACGAAGTCGAAGTCGAAGTCGAATAAAAAATAGCCTATGTCCTTTGTTGGGGTTCAAACTTACCCTGTACCAAATTTCACACAAATCGGTTCAGTAGTTTAGGCGTGAAGAAAAGACAGACAGACAGAGTTACTTTCGCATTTATAATATTAGTTAGGATTAGGATATAACGAGTTAATTTATTCAATATACCTAAGTACAAAGATAGTTAAAAAATAAAGTTTAGTTAAGTTTCAATCACAGCAGATTGATTATCCCGCTATAGAGTAGTAAGTAATCCTACGTCTTGGGGTTACTACAGTACAGACACATGGTATAACTTTGAACCGCAGCCTCGCCCGCAGAACCTACAATCACGCGCGAGACATGAGTGGAAAATCTCCATGGAATTGCCCAAGTTAGGTACAACTTGGAAGATGAGGATACAGCAACGCCTTTCTGTAGTACCTTTCATTTATTTATGTGTAAACTTATATTTGGGCATCTTGTATCTAAGTACGTAATTTATTGCTTATTCAAATATACCAGCTGTAAGTTTTTCCTAATATGAATAAAATAAAATCATTCGCCACCGGGCACCGTGTCGCGGGGCTTCAAAGTCTTAAGTGTCGCTAAATTATTCTTAAAAACTGGTGTCCATAATTAATGAAACCGTGGCTGTAGATTAGTGCCATAGTCCCACACGTACGAAATAGATTGCAGTATTTTATTGTAGGTACTTTTTAAAAATCATCTCTGTATCTGCGACAAATACCTACTTAAAAATACTTAGATTGTCACCGATAGTCGCCGACTAAAACACAATATTTCATTCTACAATATTTTTCTACGATTTAATTTGACCTGGCAACACTAATTCTATCTAAATTTCTCTTCCTCTAAATATAATGTCTACTGTTATTAGTCTGTCCTTTGTCTAGATTAACGTCCTTCATAAATAATTAATTATGATCAAGAACGAACCAACTCGAAATGTGGACGCAAATATTCAAATGCAAGGACAAAACGTAGCGACACGGGCTTAATTTTAAACCCAGTATTATGTTAATATTTTGTTATGATTCGCTGAATAAGTAGGTATTTTGTTTCTAATGGTATACTAATGGGATAATAGGGTGCATTTGACAGTCCCCACGGGTGGTGAAACCGATATGACGTCCGACAGGCGGCAAGCTCTGGACAGTCAGCCCTACTCGTAAACTAAACTGCTAACGTTCTAAGAGGCCGGATTTGACGTTTCTCCTACGTAATAATTTGAAAAATCCAATTCACAATCCTGAATAATTACTATGTTACCCATACACTATAACAACGAGTATCACTTGTAAACATTAAGTTTAACTTAATTTTGAAAAAATACACTCAGAAACACGAATTAATTGCCGATTTATATTTTGACAAGACGTTTTGACAACACTACACAAAGGATTTTGATAGCTGTCAAATCCGGCTTGTTACAATGTTAGCTGTATAAGTGGTTGGCATGCGGTTGGCAATATTATTGTTCTCCAATATTAGGGTTGTTCTCGTGTTAATATAAAAGGAAAAGAAGAATCGAATAGTCAGGTTTTAGCTTAGTAGGCTGACTAAAGGTAGGATGGCTAAAGTACCTATAGCAGTAGCTGCTAAACCTTAAAAAAAAATGAACTACCTACTTAAAAACCTATCCATGAATCTAGTAGAGGTGATTTAGGAACACCCCTCTTGCACTTATTCATATTATGTACCTACTTTAGGTATCTAATTCCATAACATTAATATTATTTTTAAGAACGGTTTCGGAAATTCTAAACTTATTAGCTACAGAAACCCTCAAAAGGCAACAATACGTTGCGGATATTATGAAAAAAAAAACCCACCCCTCGATATTTGCAGAGGGTGGTAACCACAGACTAAATAGGGAGGATTACGCCGGCTGCCATCGATTGCTAGTACCCATAGCTAGTACCTACTGAGTACATGTCAAGTGTACATGTGACTAGAAAGAACTCCCGGATTTCTTTTTTATTCCTATTATAAAATGAGTGTCACATCTCTGGAAGAACAGCCTTCGGTGCGTTTGACTAAATATGTGCTATTTTCATGCTTTTTGCAAATATACTGTGACGTACACACACCGCGGCACCGTGAGAATTGCAATTTGTACAAGTGTGAGTGGAATAAAGTATAAATTGGCTCCAGTACCTGTTATTAATAAAGAGTTTAATTGATTAAAATTGTGTTGTGTGTGATAAGTGCACAAGCGCCTAGTAAAATATAAAAGCAATATGTCACTTTTCATTAAATTGTTGATATTCACCACACCGCTTCAACGCTTTGTTTTATTTGTCGCATACCATTTTAGAAATAACATAAAAGCTTACTTAGTTTCTAATCATCAAAGTTATCCCTTAAAAACTTAAAATGGAAAATAAAAAAAACACTCCTCTTTTAGCTATTAAGTTTATAAATAACTGGCAACCCAAAATATTACATAAGCTGTGGCAGGATCATTCAAAATTCAAAACCTCAGAAAGATTATTTAGGTCGTTAAAGAATTTTGCTTGTTTAATTTTTGAAAAAACATTTATGATATAAAAGTAAAAAAAAGAACTAAATCTAAGTAATAGTCACAAACATAAATAGTTTTATAATAATTATAACTGTATAGGTAAATTAATTAAATCAATTTTATTCGGTGACATTACCCATGTTTCTGAACGCACTGCAATAAAATGTTGCAAACGAAAAAAAATAGAATACTTTCTTTTATTTTGCTTATTTATTAATTATTATTAAATTGGATCTATGCTAAGTCACATAAATTTTATATGGACTAATATGATAATTATTTATGCACCTGTCATTATATCTTATTATTCTGAGCTGTGGTACAGATTACCCAGTGGAACAAAATACAAATACCAGACACAGAAGCGTTGACTGCATTGAATTACAATTTATACAGCTTAAAATGCAAAAATATAACTTATGTTTTTATAATTTAATTATCACACTATGGGGAAATAATATGCAGTTTGTGGCAACACATAAAACCAGTCACGTCACTTCACGACATTAGTGTGGGTGCTTTGTGCGTGCGTGCGTTCATGAATTTGTGAGTGCTTTTTCATGTTTGTGTGTATTTCTGACGCCGTTTGTGAGTTGCCTGTCATCTCTCTAATTTTGGATTTTATCACTAAAACCCTTCAAACTGTCGTCTTTGGGTATGTAAACTCTACTTATCTTGAAACGCTCATTCATAGGTTACCCTGTTACCCAAAACATTGTATTATTGTTATACGTGTAACCTGTCGGACAGGCGTTGTCTGCGGTCAGTGGCCATAATTCAAAACTATGTTATAGACGCTTTAAATTTGGTGTTTTTCGGTGTATTCGGCTATCGATCGTGTTATCTTGGAGCCGGTTATCTTGCGATTCCAAGTGAAGCTCGTGTTATTATCTCGGTGCGGGGGCTAGGCGATCGTATCGGCGGGTATGAGCTAACAGGCTAATATTCAGTCGGCTTTTCGATGCCGGTCGGTGTACTAGTGTTCGGTTCTTCGCGCGTCTTAGCATGAAATTATAATGGTGGGGGTAGTGTGTTATCTGTCTGTTTGTTTGTTGTGTTGTGTGTGAAGAGTGCTAAGTGCTTGTTCTGTTGCAGGCCGGCAGGATGCTAAAGTTCATACGCGGCAAGGGGCAGCAGCCCTCTGCTGAGAGGCAGAAACTTCAGAATGAACTGTTTGCCTTCCGCAAGGTATGTACCTAGCAGATAGTCATTTGTTTATGCAGATAAGTTAGCACTTTAGAAAGTATATCATTCAGAAGGTTGGTTCTCCTGCAGAACTTTCTATATGTGAGCTGTCACAACAAACTTATTGTTTTGTTGAACAACACTTGTGTTGAAGGTCTATAATGACCACTTGTTACTTCAGTAATGCATTGTGTCGTTAGTCTGATAACATTGGATTTCTGAAGCTTATCAGTAGTCAGAGGAATTTGCTTGGAACCTTTTAAATTCTTCTAAAAATTTATTTTATTTGCGGTTTATCTATATTAAAAAATATTTTAGGCTATAATCGCACAAATGTGAACTAAAGCCATTGTTTTGATTTACCTATGTAAACTCAAATCATAATTTCAAACTAATACTGTTCCATCTATAAACCATGAGACACAGTTTATTATGGGTGTAAAATTTAAACCAAAGACACGTTTTATGTATTTCTTAATGCCAGCCTCATTTTGTGTAAAACTTTTAATAATAATTCAACCACCAAAGTTAATAGGTACTTAATGTCAGCATTATTTAGTACCTTATATTGGAATGTCTGGAGTATACAGTAATGTAATATATTATATGGATTGTTCAATGAAGATAATATTCTGTAAATACTTAACATTTGCTTTTCAGCATACACGGTTTCATATTTTAAAATTTAAGACAAAAACTAACAATATCAATCAAAAGTAATTTTTTTTAACCATTTAACAGTGATTGGCCTGTTATTTTAAAACAATATCTAAATTAATACCTAATAAGTAAGTATTGATAGAACTTAAAAAATAAAGTATGAGATTTTATGTCTTTACAGTCTTCATTTAAAACACTTAAATGTACATAAGCAAAACCACACCTAAATCTCTTCTAGCTTCCACCTGCAAATTCGTCAGCGACGAAATTTACGGATATCCGTACATTTTTCCAGGATAAAAAGTAGCCTATGTGCCATTCTAGACTATAAACTATCTCTGTGCCAAATGTCATCCAGATCCATTAAGCCACAAATGAGAGTAAAAAACATCCATCCGATACAACCTTTCGCATTTATACTCGTAAAATAGTAGTAAAATTTATCTTAAGCATTGAAGAAGTAAATAACCAACGCCAATGTTGAAACTCTTGTTCATTTTATTTGCTTAAAGTCCCAGTCAGCGATGACAAAAACTAAGTCTTTATTCTATGACATAATGATTGTACTGTGAGAATCAACCATGTACTACAATGACTAATTATGACGCATTTCTTCGTATTAAATAAATACTACTCTGTCCCTATTATTGACAGCTTCGTTAGTCTAGTGGTCGCAAAGCGCGAATGCTGAGCATAAGGTCTTGGGTTCGATTCACAGGCCTGGCAAGGTGTTATTAGGTTTTTCCGTCAGGAATTTCTCAGTAGCAGCCTCGGAGTCTGGATTTGTGCCTGGTTGATGGCAATAGGGTCGTCCCTGTTACATGAGACTTAAACATAACTGGCGAAATGTGAGTGCACTAATGCGTACACCTCTGCCTAACCCTTCGGGGATTACAGGCGTGATGTTAAGTCCTTATTATTACTAGCTTAGTTACTGTTTAATTTTCTCTCTTGTGGATATTCTTTCATTGATTAATGTTTTATGCGTTACCAATTGTTGTGGCCAATCATATGTAAGCATGTCTGATGCGAACATGTGGTTTGAGATGGCAATAATTATTTAGCAAGGTCAGATTGTTGAAACTTATGACCTTGAGTCCACTCCCTGTCTCTATTTTAGTCGATCTGTTGATAGGTATGTGCAATGAATTTTTGAATGTAGTCATAAGGTTGTATACATTTTTTTCCGTTTTTAAGAGTCATAATGCTATAACAGCAACAGATAAGTTCAATTTTTAGGTTTGAAGTTGTAATCTAAATCTTATTATTACAAATGCGTAAGTTTGTATGGGTGTATTTTTGTTACTCAATAACGCCAGAACAGCCAAACGGATCTGGATGAAATTCAGCACAGAGATTATTGACTCTCTTTGTCTCTCTTGATTATTGTCTGGAATAGCTCATAGGCTCCTTTTTATTCCAGAAAAATGTACAATTCCTGTGGGATAATAATATATCAACTTTGACGCGGACGAAGTCGCGGGCAGAAGCTAGTCTTCATCTAAATCAGAGCCAACACTGACCCATTTCTCACTATATAGAATCCCTTTTTCGTCTTTTTGTAGCGACCATACATCTATACCAATTTGATACCTTTTGGCCCAATAGTTAGCCAAGTTTATGACTGCGCCAGAGGCATTGAATTCCTCATACTGTAACATGAATAGTTGAATACTCTACCTTTCTCTTTCTACCCAACTAAAGTAATGCACCACAAACATTTAATCCCCTTCCTTTATCGTGTGGGCAGTAAGTTCTTGCGACCCCACACCCTAAAGTCAGAGTTTCTAAACCGCCTCAAGGGCCTCTGACATGGTTTGAGCGGGACAGTAAAAGACTGGTATAAGTCCAGGTAACATTTAATCAAACATAAATTGTTTAAAAAATACTAGGCCCCATATTACACAAAGATAAGTCCACCTAGATTACGAAACTGTTTGCTTCAGTTATCGCCCTTCATTATTTGTTTACAGATTAGATGTGGCACTTAATTTTTACAGTACTCACCTGAATTTTTGGTGTTCAAAATGGGCCAGGGCCATTGTTGCGACATAGACTTATCTTGATTCATTAGGTTTGCAGAATCGTGTTGATTTAGGTGTCTATGTCATATATTTTAAAACCTTTATGGTTGTCTATGCCATGAAGGTGATTCAGGATATCTACACCATTATTTTAACCGCAAGTTAACGGTTATCCATCGTCACGTCCGCGTTCTACTTATACGCGTTCTAAAATGCAACATAACACTGCAAATACTCTCAAGAAAGATGAATCCAAAGGTCAACTTTATTGGAACCAATCACATTCCCGTTCATATTGAACTGTTTAATACAATGACAGGCAATTCATAGAAATCATCAGAATTAATATACTCTATTGATGCTCATTCAGAAGTAAGCCTCTTTCTTATTAGAGTCTATTGGCTATGGCGGTCCCAATTGTACGATGACACCATGTAGATTGGAATCAAGGTCGACATATTGTTTTAAATCAACATTCAAGTGTTATGACGATCGATGGCATCTTCGAATCTATAAGCTAAACGAGTTTCAAGTCAAGTTATTGAACTCTGATATTGTTCGTTCGTTACAGTTATACTTATAATGGACGAAACTCTTATGCTAAACTGTTTCTGGTTTGTTTGTTCTTAAAGTCTAGACCTAATGTTAATGAGGAGAGTTTACTAATTAATTTGTTTACCGGATGAATAAAAGGTTATTAGTCCGAGAGCTCAAATAAATATGTAGAAGTTGAAATCCACTTGCTCTGTTTAAAAATTTAATTGATGTAGTCGTTAAATTCAGCTGTTAGCTGTATCATTTGGAGTGTTCACTACGCTTGATTTCGTGTTAATCTCTTGAGTTGTTACGAGAAGCAATTGATTAAATCATCATCGCTTGAAACACGATGTCATCAACCTTCAAAGACTGTCGGAGTATGTTGGGGTCAGCTTGCAAACTGACTGAATACCAGTTACCTACAATAAATAAATACTACTTACATAAGTGTAAACTATCGAAAAATCAAAAAACATCAACTCAACCCGGATTTAGATCAATCAAAAACGGTTGCATTCAAATATTTTCCTTCAAATAAAATTTCAAGTTTTCATTTTGTTACTGTAATAGTACATAACCAAACAAAGTCGTAGGTATTGGGTGCGTTATCGTGCTTTATCCGATAGCGGACAGATAACACCGTACAATCGATACCTATCTGTTTGTCGTCAATGCTATTGGACTTAGGCTTAGCACTTGTTGAGACCATGTTTTGTCTAGAGAAATTGCGCTTCTAAACGCTAAAAAGATAGTATTTACGATTAGTTCAGTAATTCAGTCCTGGGCCACTTTGTAGATGCCTCTTTCTGCTCCGCTTCTTCATAATGACCCGTTATACCTATCCACTCGTTCAGTGTCCCATCAGTCTCGCTTTTAAACACTGAAGAATATAGTTTTATTCACCATTAGTTCAGATCCTGGCCACTTTGCAGGTGCCCTTTTCTGTTCAGCTTCTCCATTATGGTCTGCTCTATCCTTTCGCTCAGTGTCCTATCAGTCCTAGCCAGATGTATAGGAACGCAGATCATGAAACTTAACAATATGGAATTTGTATTCTACGTACCTACTTGCCCGATCTGTACCTATGTCGCGACTGAATAGCTCCCTTGTTTCCGAGATTCTAATCCTAAAAAGGTGCAAGTGGTTGCACTACTTTCATCATTAGCCTAATTCACCATAGCCCACAAGTTGATCTCTGAGGGCTAGGTAAATGCCAATGTTTTTCCTATTATAACGCAACTGATATCAATTTTTTAATCAGAATATCCTAATATAAAAGACACCAACCGAGCGGAAAATTTACTACATAGATAGGTACTGTTTACTAATGAAGTAGGTTAGCAAAGGAATAAAAATCTGTCACTGTCTAACCATCTTTTACGTAAGTAAACACATGCAGACCTAGTTGTCTATGCCAATAGTGGTGCGTGTTTTACATTAGAGGCCTCCCGGGCATAGAATAATAAACTTAACGAGTTTCATTTACTAATTGTTGTAAAAAATTAATTGGCCGGTATTAGTGGCAAGCTTTTGATGGCTTGTCCACACACCTGGCCAATTTGGACCAGTATCGATGAACAGCTGCGTTAAACAAGTAATATAGTTGAAGCTTGTTTCAATCTAGTTTCATTGTTTCGTTCGCTGTATTTGTCTCACTTGGCTTTATTTGAGAATGAAGTGCTATCGACTTCTGACCCTGCATACCTGTAGCCTCGGTTCAGGCATCAACATTATTCATTTTTGTACTGATTTAGAGTTTGCCATACTGCAGAGCTCTGTGTTACGTTTGGCTTGCTCTCAGCTTCGCCATGAAACGTCCAATTGAAAACTACGTTAACATAGATCGAGGCCAGAACTATTAAACCTATTGGATTATTAATATACTCAACTTGCAATTGATTAGATCTATAATAAGCGTTTGGAACCACTTAATAGTTTCAATAATATCTCCATTATTTGTCAAGTCCTTACTGCGGTGGTGTGTTTAGTCACTATCTCTGGATCGAGGTGCAATAAACGCCGCACCCCGCTTCGCCTGACCGTTATTTTTTATCAATAACTGATAATAAATATTTATCGCCTTTCTAAGTAGTGAACCGAATGTTTGGAAAACGGCTCGTGTTATTTTTGATACCAAGTGCTCATCGTGATTTTGAGTTTTCGTGTGATCAAATTATGGTTCCAGTTATTCCAAAAACACATAATGCACCAGAATGAAAATATAAGGCACTGCTGTATCAACATCTAATTTGCCATAACTGCTACGCCAAATAAAGTCACAATGAAATCCCATTCGCGTGAAAACATTCGCACTCTTATCGGTAAAGTAACAAGGCACTGCAGAAGTTTCCGTGCAATCTTGGAAGGAGGAAATTTTAAGTGAATTTCTTCGTTCCCCAAGTTCTGTGCAACATCGTGTCCAAGTTTGTTATCAGTTCCTGCGCCAGTTTACTTAAACTTGAATGCTAACTGTTGTAGACTTGCATTCACTAAATATAATGCTGAGAAGTTTGCGATAAGGCTCTCAACTTGTTATGCAGTTAAGCAGTTCCTAGACTTCATTTTGTCACTTTGCTTTATCTTTTACTTTGTGTACTTGATCGTTTTTCTACGTATTTGACTTCTTTACGTTCTGCCGCTTTATCTGCTCTTCGGCGGTTTAGAAACTCTGACACTAGGGTGTGTGAGGTCATAAGACCTTACTGCCCACACGATAAAGAAAGAAAGATCTGCTCTTCAATATTGAAAATATTTATATTAACAAAATATTTGGCTGGATTTTGGTAACTCAAGCATCTGCATGAAAGGCAAAGGCAGAGATAGATTATATTCTGGAATGGAATACTAACTTTGATGTGGACGAAATCGCGGGCATAGGCTATGGTTTTATAATACCGACATGTACTCCACTGCAGTAACTCTTTAACATATTCATCGCTTGTCGTCCTTTAACATTCTCAACATACAATCCATTGGCTTTCAAATCTATCATTTAGTACAATCATGTACTCCACTGCCGCAAATTACCAGCTTAACATAGATGAAAGCGAATAAATGAACTGCGAAATTGTGGTTTTAATTAATTGCTGAAATTCCGGTCACGGGTATTAATAAAGTGCAGCTGCCAAATGGTGGCAGACAACCGGGAATAATTTGCGGACAGACGAAATTATTGACAGTACTTCCCAAACTCTGGCCATGTCAATTAGATTTCATTGTTCAAGTAGAGTTCATTATGGATTAATTCATCTTCTCTTATAGTATATTCTTTGTTGTGTTGTCTATAATCAGGGTAATACCCTTGTAGTAACAAGGATTAGTTCTCTAATCCAATTGTTGACTTGGCACCGTCGACTCTAATAGACTCAAGTGATATAAAGATAACTAATGGTTTACTCATTTACAAAATACTACAGAGTCGGTTGGTACATGGATGATTAATGTTTTCAGACCGTATAAACTTTTAAGACGTAACTAAAATTAATTTCAATTTTGATATATTTCGCAAGATATAAGTAGAAGCTGTGTTTGTTTGCTTATTTTTTATTTGAACGCGCGAATCTCCGGAACTGCCAGACCAGTTCTGACTGATAATTTCTTCGCTAATAGTAAAATAAAGTAAATTTAATTAAATGATGACGTCGCCCACTATTTCTGGTGCTCAGGGCCCACCAGTGGTCCGCAGACTACTAGTTTAAAACTACTGCTTAATTCATAGGTATCTTTCATTACTGTACTGGTTTTAACAATTCAAAACTTTTTGTTAACAACGTGTTATAGATTGAAAGCTTTGATTTGTAGTGCTGATATTGACTCACTGTGGGAACTGGTTTGTCATGCCCTGAGGCTGTCGCTGCTCCGTAATAAAGGATTATATAATCAACAGGTTATGTTAGAGACTAGTACTTTTCTGGTTTTTCTATTGGTTCCATACAACTGCCACTTCTTGGAAGAGGTAGCGTTCGTAAACGGGCGCCAAAAGTTGGGTCCGGTCATCTCTTAGCAGCTGCATCGGCTATTTCATGTTGTTTTTGTTATTTATTTTGCTCTAGACTTCTTTTAACGTGCACGACTTGTTTCATATATTGTTCTCAGATTGTACCCGTAGATTCAACATGACTTCGTAACCTATATTTGTAATATTTTATTGATTTTAAAAGTGTGTTAATGGAGTTTCTTGCACGTTCTTCTCCATAGAAACGTATTGGAACGAGCAACTAGCTTCAACTTTCTGACTCATTCCTTGGCAAATCAAAAGTGCCTGTGGTTTATGGTTTACTGCCTGTGGTTTATGGTTTATCTTGGTTTATCTTCTCTATACAAATAAAATGCTTTGTCCTGAATGACTGACTGATGGATCAACGCACAGCCTAAACCGCTGATCGTAGAGACCTGAAACTTGGAGGGTGTGTTTTCAAAATTCCCGAAACAGGGGTTCAAAGTTATTATGGAGAAACCAACATTAACGCGGACGTAGTAGCGGGCAGAAGCTAGTTTTGAAATAAATGATTTGATTTGAGTTCTTGTAGGGGTCATAGATTATAATTAGCTAAATAGTTGTTTCGCAATTGTTGCCTATTGCATTTTAATAATGGTGACTATTAACCGCATCGTTACGATGTTGCCATTACGTATTTCTTCATACCGGTCGATAGCGTCATCGAAAAAGGAATTTATAACATTGTCATTTGTCATCGGAGTTCCCCTTGCTTTCGACCATTTTGGTTTTCCTTATGTTTTACGCATATACATATATCTATACTAATTTACATTATGTATAATAAAGCCGAAGAGTTTTTTGTTTGTTTAATCACGCTGATCTCTGGAACTACCAGTCGGATTCGAAAAATTCTTTTTGTATGTGATAGCCAGATACATGAGAAGTAGTATAGGCTATTTAACATCACGCTACGTCCCACCGGAGCAGAGCAGTAGCCATAGACGTAACTTAACACAGGTGAAAAAAATTACTTGCTAGCTTGGATAACCTAAGTTTGTAGAGTGTTTGTAATCATTCCGACGATAAAAATGTCCATATATTTATACTAGAGCTCATTTTATAATCTCAGTTTAGCAGGAACTTAATTTACTTCTTGCTTAACCTTCGAATCATAAACCACGTCCCAACTTTAAACCCACGCAAGCCATTCTAATCATCACTTTGCATGTTAAAGAAACAGTTCCCATAAAGCGGGCATCAGACTGCACACAGTAGACGCCCGGTTAGCAACAAACCCGTCCTAGCTGCCGCGCCTTTAACGATGGGAACAAGGGCGGTGTTACCTACTATGTTAATTTTATAACTAGTGCGGAGCTTAGGCAGGAGAAAAGCTGCATTTAATTTTTATGACTTGATTTTTCTTTTTTTCTGTCTTTATTTATTACTAGCTTTTGCCCGCGACTTCGTGCACGTAAATGTCGGTTGTCGCGGACACAGATGAAGTCGCGGAATATTATAAAATTTAATTTAAGCAATGAGTAAGCGCGGTGCTAGAGTTGTTCGTCAGATGATACCAAACCATTTTCCGAGAGGTATAAAATTCAATTTTCATTATCGGTACTTTTTGTTGCCCAATTCTGTCCCACTCCCGGGCAAAGGCCTCCCTCCACTCCTTCCATAGTTCGCGATGCAGTGTTTCATCAAGGTGTTTATATGAAACATAATTTAGCTATTGTATATTTTTGTAGGTAAAGGTAAACCTATACATAACTCATTGTTTACTCATTCGTAGGTAAACTTTGCATCATAAACAACATAATATTATGAACAAATAGATTGAAAGCGGATTTTTCATTTGAAGTTTTCACAGACATCAACAGCATAGGTACATTGTGTACTTTGCACTTCGTCTTGCATATTTAACTGTGCAAAGTCGGTACTTACTAGACGAACCGCTATCGATATAATATCGTGGCCACATAAGTCGACTATGTATAAAATTATACGGAAGAAGTCACGAGAGAAAGTTAGTACCTACCTAACTTACAATAATATTTTCACTAGTAGCGTTTCAAAATAGCAAAAACTTGTCCAAATTGGACCAATACCTACTTGTCCTTTTTGCAAGCACTTGAAAACCTAACCTTCCGTTATTCTTCGCCTAATAATAGTTTCGGTCTAAGGTAGGTACTTACAAAAACCTTTTGCCTTAAACAGGCCGCCGTATTCAGGTCAGGCAGTACCCACGCCCCCTTTCTTGGAAAGACCCATGGCAACCTTAGGCAAAACCAAAATAACACAGGTAGACTCGCTTTGCTAAATCTGCGATCAATATCGCTATTCCTTTTATTTTACTTCGCTAATGCCTTCTCCTGGCTCTGGCTAATGTGTCTTTTTTAACCCCTAACTGATCGATTTGCCGAAAGAATTCCATTTTGTTTTTTCTGAACAATTATATTTTTTACGAAGTTTTTTTACCAAATAAAGCTCTGTATTATTTTCATAGTTGGGTTTTGTATGATTAGTGTTCGTAAAATCGCACGTTTGTTTAGTCGTTTTATTTACTTTTTAACGGTCATACAAACACTTTAAATACTTACTGAGAATCATAGTGTTACTTCTAGAGAACCAACAGTATTTTTTTCTAAAAGAAACAAATTAAAACATTTGAAATCAAATACTTTATCTATAGGTAGTATAGAAAACTAGCAAACCCAAACCTTCGTATTGCCTCAAAATCAATAAAAGTTGTCTTTTTTCGTGTTTTTTTTCCCATTTTACATATTTCCCATGTCAATTAATTCCTATTCTGTCATTCGGAGCGGAGACAAATCCAGCAAATCAAAATCATGAAAATCGGTCCAGCCGTTCTTGAGTTGAAAATGGTGTAACTTACACAACTTTGTTTGTTTATAGAAAATATTTCACGTATGGCTAGTCAGGTCCACTCTTTAGCACTTGATTAAAAAAATCTTTATTTATGTTATTCTAGAGAATTACCACCACACTTTCGTACCTTAGTCTGCTCCAAAAATCCCATTCTAATAATATGTTCAATTATGTTGAACTGACGAAACCACATTCCACGTGCCAGCACAGTTGTTAACCGATCGGCCACAACTTGCTTCTTTTGTATTGTCTGTATGTACTCTACTCACTACCCACTAAATACTTGCGCCTGAGTTGCCCAGCAAGATGCTTTGATAAAAAACTGTTCATACAAAATGTTTTTACTATTGTAGAGGCAGTAATCAATATTAATAATGAACTAACTGGTTTTATTCATACGAGTAATTCACTATATTGTTAAATAACAGCCCCAAATATTAGACACATAGAATTTAAAATTTAAAAAACTTCTGACGAAAACTGTCACATTTGTGGAAGATGGTCAATAATATGACTGTTTTGCATTAAAACAAAACAGATATTATGTGTGTGGAAAAACACACGGCATTGTTGAAGATGCGTACGATAAATTAAGCCTAAGACATGCATATACATGCCTAAGATCACGCAATTTCATCTTACCTGTCCTTTTCTATGCTACCTGTCTCTTTCACTCTCAGCAGAGCGCGGCAGTTTTCCTTGACTGTCAGCGCACCTGTCAATGTCAACTCATAGTCTTCTATCAACCACCAGCAAGCACCTTGCTCCAATGCCGTGTGTTTTTCCACACACATAATATCTGTTTTGTTTTAATGCAAAACAGTCATATTATATGTGTTTCCAAAACACACGGCATTGTTGAAGACCTGTTTGTATTCTGCTGGTGAAAAAACCTGTAATGGGTAGCCAGCCACAGGTATTATGAATGCTATGTGAAAATAAGTAATTATCCTATTAGTCAATTTTTACTCTGACATAACCAAGTTTGGCAACTTTTGATAAAACTTATCATAATAACTGAAAACCAATTATTATTTTAAATGACTCAAATAACCAAAATAAAAAATTTATCAAATATAAAAAAGAGGTCATCTTATGAGATCAAAAATCAACTAGAGTATACCAAATGCAATGGCTATTCTTATAAGACATTACACAACTACAGTATATCATAGTGCAAACATATCTCCATTAATTATTGAATAAAATAATTATGTTTCACGTACTTACTACAATATTTAAAACTCTGTAGAATTATAAAGTAATCTGAGAGATAGTCACCACTGTCCTTACAAGTAGTTTTCTCGAATATGCGACAGTAGAACTTCAGAAAGTATCAGAACTTTTCCAAATTAGCTCGCTTTAAAATCTCTCCATATGGTCTGTTTTCTAAAAAGCTTCTTGACGCCACTCATACTGCTTGGTGGGACATCTGTTCCAGCTTGTTTAAAGACATTCTTTATTCAGCCAGCTATAATGGTATCAATGTCTGGTCTAATTTTGCCCATGATTGATATAAACTGGCTAGTCTGATTTCCGTAGACCTAATTAATTTTGTTAATATGTCTTAATGATCCTAGGCTCTTGTCACGATGTTATTTCAAAAACCATCAAGATTGTCCAGAATTTGGTTGAAACTAAATTATGGCGACAGTCACCTCATACCGGTTGTTCTAAATAATAATAATAAGTCTTAAAGGTAATAAAGGTCACAGATTCTTCGACCTGAAACCTAGTAATAAGATTAATACAGTTCTATAAAATATGTCAAATAAAGTATCTGACTTTGAAGTTTTCTTCATCCAGTTGAAGAACTATCTGTATCTGTAATGTCTGAATCTGTAATCCAGATAGGTGGTTTAACTAAAGTAGGAACATTTAGGATCTGCTCTAAAAGAAATTTTAAGATATTGCTGCACCTGTTACTGTTACTGTGTGTGTAGATTATGTAGGAGTCCAGTCCTATAAGTATGTTTTTCAGTAACACACAACTTGGTTAGAAACGAGCAGATCATTGCTCTGAGACAATTAGGGCTGATGTTGTTTTACACAATTCAATCCAACGACAATTTGGAGTTTTATAAGTTGTTAATGTGGAGCTTCTCTAGCTCCACTCTAGTAGTGCTCTTTCTTCTGAATACTATCCGAGCTATTCGATACCCCCCCCCCCCCATTTTCCATGCTAGAAGTTGTAACTTCTGCCCTTGAGGAGGTTTCCTGACTATCAGGTTGTTGAATAGCTCCCATATTGGTACTGGTTCCGATACAGCCCGCGGCCTTAGATCTGCTAGCCAAAAGCACTGCAACCAGTGCGATACTATTATGAGATAAGTCCCGGTTGCCGTGTTGAAATAGCACAGCAGTCATGGAATAAGATTCGAAGGTTGGACCCAAGCCAACTCGAACTTCCATGGTGGACTGAAGGCGTCGTAAATAAAATTGCTAACTCATCTCTGGAGTCTCACGTTGCGTAGTTTACGACTGCGCCTTGCCTTGAATCAAACGAGTTCACGTTTAATCCGCCCCAAATTCTGAATACGGCCTCCGAGGCCGGGGGCAATAAATGCCATTCCGGCACTGATCAATTCCTAGATTGGCGGTCGGCTATGCCGTGGTACCTCCCCGAGAGGTACGCCGCCGATAGTATGACGTGCAGGTAGTCAGCCAGTTCCACAAGCTGTCGTCAGCTTGAGTTAGTAGGGATAAGGATCGTGTCCCGCCCTCGTTCCAGATGCAAGCCACTAGACGAGACATGTTGTCTAACTGTACTGATGTGCTCATCTTGTCGGAACCCTTGACGACGATCTCGATGGCACCGTACACTGCAAACAGTTCTATTACGTTTGAATGCCAAGACCTCTGGTACACTGTCTACCTGCCTGTCATATACTTTTTGTTAAGATGATTGCCCCAGCCTGCATCTGCAGCGTCTGCGGTCAAAAAGTGTATCACCTAATTTTGGTGCAGGGCTACTGAACTGTAATTGTCTATGGCGTTTCGCCACCAGCGTAACTCTCGCTGTACACAGGGAGGAAGATGTTTCCGTTGTGATCCTCTGAGTCGATTGAACCCTCTTAGGAACCTCTGTGTATGTCGACAATGTAAGCAACCTCAAAGGGTTGTCAAGTTTTAAAAATTCAGTAGTCCTAGTAAGCATTGACTCTGCCGAAGAGTACAATGTCCCCTCTCTAGGATTCTTACTAGAAAGGAATTTATTTTTGCCACCTTCCGTGGTAAGGATACAGCCTTGTTTTATAACAGACTTAGATATTTGAGTTCATGACAGGGTACTGTGCATGGATTTTGGGTAATTGACATAGCAAACATGACCCTCAATCTTTAAGGTCTCCGAGACCTAATTCTGTAACCTGTGTTTGTCCTGACTGACCAGGATATAATCGACTTGGTAAACTTATGGTCTTATATTCCAAGCAAGCAAGATCTCTGCAATCCGATTAGACAGAGTGGCAAAAGATTGGAAGACAAAAGACAGGCCAGAAAGTAGAGCTGTAAATTGAAACACTTGTTTAACAACCAAGTGTTTACGCGCTCTTAGGAAACAACGGTAGCATTCTCATATGAGGAAATGGCATAGCACTTGTCGGAAGTCTATTTTTGCCATCCAATTGTTATCTTGTAACAAATCTGCAGATCATGGTATATGATAGATATATTAAATAAAAATGCTTGGTTGCTACATATCTGTTGAGTCCCCTGAGGTCGCATATGGGGCACATGCCCTCCATCTTGTTTCTTTACAAGAAACATTTTGGAAAAGAATTCAAAACAGTAGGTACCTTCCAAATGCCATTCTCTGTTAAGTATTCTCACAGCTGCCATCTCTATGGATGCTCTAGTGTGGAACCTTTTCAATAAAATTGGTGTGCTGAAGTGGCAGTTTTACCTTGAAGAGCGAACAGCCCCTGGTAACTACATTCCTACTACAACACCTACTAGAAGGTATGGTGGGTCTATATAAATGTAATAAATTTTGTATTGTATTTGATCTAAAACTTTTTTTTTTTTTTTTTAATTAATTATTTTTTTTTTTTTTTTTACGCTGTCTTTGAAAATGCTATGATGGACAGGTATAGAGGGGTCTTAATGCTAGCTAGTTTAAACTGCTAGTTATAAAATTTAGTATTTTCATTATAAGAGTTAGGTCCTCTTTTATCATTCCTGCTCGGAGAGAGCCAACTGGATGGGATTTGCTCTTCCCCTTTTTAATTCATCTAGTTTGTTTATCCATAATTCAGTCCCTCTTAAACAATTAATAACTGGCTAAAACTTCCAGCTAAATTAATAATTTGAACTTAGTGAACAAGTAAAGACACCTACAACTTGTAAAGACACCTTCTATAGTACCTATTAAATTAGGATTCTCTATAAGAACTCTATCTGTTCAAATGCACATCCCATATAATTTGTATGATATTTTCTAAACATTAATGCAATGGTGAGGCAGGCAATAAACATGTTATCTTTTCAAAAAAAGAATTTGAATTTGAATCATTTAAGTTTTTCAGCGGGCCGGTTTAACAAGTTTTGTAAACCCTGTATTAACAGTTCCTGTTGTTCGAACTCCGCATTAGCTAATCCAGCTAGCATATTCTCTGCAGGGGTTAAAGAACTCCAAGGCAGAATATTTTATTAATTTTTCAGCGGCATAAAGCCAGTATGTCAGGCAGAGTAGCCAAATAAGTCTGCAATTGACCTGTATCTCATGCCCTTCTATGCTTAAGTATTATAAAACGCCGTAGCTTACTTAGCTTAAATAACTTTTCCTTTGTAGGAATAACTTTCTTTTGAACAAAATCTGTGTCTAGCTCACCTAAGGTAAACTTCAAAGTTCCATAAACATTCTGAATATTCTGTTAACTTACTGGGGCCGCGAAGGATTATTCCTTCAGTAGGTACTCTGATGATAACGATTTCATTAGCGATAGGTAACTGTGGCAAACAACCAGAAATGTAAGGCACTTGGCTTAAAAGACAATCAATACGCGAGTCGGTAGTGATATTGTTTGTACTTACGTTTGCTCGTTGGTGGCTAAGCATAGCCCTCATCTTCTAGAGGCGAGTATATACTACAATCGCCACTGGAGAATACAAGATTGGCGTGCGTGTACGGGAAGTCTGTTCTCCGTCCGAAGCAACAGCAACCGAACTACCTACCACATTCAACACCACCTTGTTCTTACCATAAATATTACTCTCCATTCTCCAATTGAGTATACTTACTCACTAAATAACTAAACAATCACTTGTTTAAACGTGTAAAACTTAATTTTCCAATTTAATAATTGCAATGATAAAATTTTGCGTGTTTTGGCGGCAAAATTTATGAACGCTATGAGTTGACATTGACAGGTGCGCTGACAGTCAAGGAAAACTGCCGCGCTCTGCTGAGAGTGAAAGAGACAGGTAGCATAGAAAAGGACAGGTAAGATGAAATTGCGTGATCTTAGGCATGTATATGCATGTCTTAGGCTTAATTTATCGTACGCATCTTCAACAATGCCGTGTGTTTTGGAAACACATATAATGATTATGTTGATCTTCCAACGGCTGGAGACGTTTTCTTAAAACATAGCTGCATAAAATCACTTTTAAACAAAAACAACTAAATCAAAATCAGTTCAGCCGTTTGGGACCTACGATGTCATAGGCACATATACGTTAGGGTCCGTTCACACAGACCGGCTCGGAGAGATCAGATTCTTATCACGTTGAAAACAGAGTTTTTAGTATTTGTAGTAAGGTTTATTTTTGCATGTGCACTGCTTTGATAAGAATCTGATCTCCTCTCCGAGCCGGTCTGTGTGAACGGACCCTTAAACTTATAACACCCCTTTGTTTTGTTAAAAACAGAGATCTAGTGTAAATGGCGAAATGTGGGTATACTAATGGGTATTCCTCTAACCAACCCTTCGGGGATTACAGGCGTGGTGATATGATCAAGTATAGACTAGATCTCTGCTTTCAACAATGCTACAACAATAAACAACAATCAAATATCGTTAGTTAGTCAGCAACCGGCTGCCAAGCTAGCTTCGGCCGATGATCTATTCACCTTTTAGAAAGCCACAAATAAATATTTAAAAATAATGCCACGTAAGCTATTGTGTACTTTAGTATCATTTTATAGCTATCTATAGACCTATGATGCTGACCAGACGCCGAACACCATTTGATTATAGCTTTTGGTATTTTAATTTGATGATATAAAAACTCCGGAGCGAGCCACATGCTCGGTAGGATCGCGCTCGATTGAGTAACAGGCCCACGTCATTACAACACACAATATTTTGTAAACTATCTCAGGCATGCATCGTTTAATATCTTTATTCAATGTTTTTATCTTCAAATGCTTTCACATGGATAGTGTAGGTACGTGGTATCAAACTGTTTTCCATTTCATTTCTAATATCACATTATGAATCCAAAGGCAAACATAATGTATTGTGTTGGGACTTGGGACTCATTTCAATCATTTTTGTACTCGGCATTCCATTGAACGTTCACGTGATGACAAAGAAACTCATCCAATTTGACTGTATGAACATAGTTGCGTCCAACAAGGCGCGATGCTCGTTACATGGGGGCACACATCTTAACCTCCATTAAGCCGCGTCATTGCCTGAACTGCGCGCCTCCCACGGTTTCCTACTTGCTACAGACATCACCAATTCAGGCTAACTATTATAACACACATTTGGAGATATATTCCTGAACCGTCCAATTCCCGAGGGTGGCATTTCCTATTTCGGGCTTCTGTTCTGTTTCCTAATTGGTTTCCCGCTCACAAGATATTTTACCAATTCAGTCTAGGAGTCTTTTAAATAACTCTAATTTACATATACTATCTGGTTGGTGTTTTTTGTGAAATATGAATGCTAATGATCTACTGGTTTTACAAATGTATAAAAACCTTTGTATATTGTATGCGGTTTTGCATGGAAGCGTCATCTGCGTACTTTTGGCTAACTATAATCGTTCTGCTTAGATTTTTTATTTTAACGAGATTATTATAACTCTGAGTATCCATTGCTTTGACAGCTCTTGCTTTTAAAAATAGTAAAAACATTAATGTAAACTGCTCAAAACAAATCTTCAACATGTAAATGTGTGTATCTAAGAGATTACACGTGCCTGTACATATTTGCATTGAGGAACATTTCCGCGACCCAGTCGGTGTACGATAAGCCAGGTTTTAGGTTCATTCACCGGTCCTAACGACAACCATCGACATAATTATATTTTAATCGCGATTTCTTATCATAATATAACATTACCTATATTTACATATTTTAAAAGCATCTTCCATTCCGAAATGTGCGAAATAAAGCTATTTAAATAAGGCTACACACAAATAAGGCTATTGGAATGAGTCTTCATGATTTTTCATTCAAAAACCTGAAGAGAGAACTCCCATTAACATATTTTGCATTAAATAAACAATGGAAATGAGTTACACAACATTGTATCCAACGACAGACGCAGCTTTGCATTCTATTTAAATAAAATATGGAAATTCCAGTGATTTTATAGGCCGAAATGCCTTTTCTGAATCAAGTCATTCGTAAGATTTTATTGATAAAACTGAATAGCGACACGAGTGTTAAACTATCCGGTAAAAAACGCATTATGAATGAGTCAAAATAAGGCATAGAAATTATAAACTGTCAAATATGTAATTTGCCTTAAATGGAACATTCCAGTCTTAGATTCAGTAGCATTATTTGCAACAGTCGCATTCTTTAAATTTTTGTTTTAATTGCGAGGTCCGAGGTTTTGCCTTGCGGAATGCTGTGCATGTGCTTCATAACTTTTGAACCGATCACATTCCTTTGGTGTTCCATAAAGCTTAATAAAACGAAAGAATGTAAACATCTGTAAAAAGGTTAGATGCCGCAAAATGTTTAGCAACATTTCTGGAAGGAAATGAAAATTGGCATTTAATACACAAAGTTGGACAATCTTCCTATTTACAACCAAAATGCCGTAGAAATAAGCATAATAGCTATAATAAAAGGCGCCATTCTGTGCGATGCACGGAGCATTAAGTAAGCGATGACAATTACTGTGAGATGATCCCACAATGCCGAGGTTTTCGCATTGTATTCATGTATTAATAGTACGAGCGTTTCTCGTATTGCCTCTCTCCATTTTCTCTTGTTTTCAACTTTTTATGGCGAATGTATAAAATAAAAAGAAGAATTTACGTTATTTTTAACAGGTTATCAGATTTTCTGTCGTATTCTGAAAACACACCATTATGATTGTCCACATGCCTAGATCTAAATGTAAATGATGATTTCTCTTTACAATTTGCACCATTATCTTTTGTAACACTGCTTTTCCTAGTACTTAAATAATGTACCTATTAAAATGGTCATTAATCGAGTAACACCATTGATCAATGCGCGGGCACGTACCAGACATGCGTACTGCATGAACAGAACTGTCGCATCGTGAATAGCAAGTTTTAATCATTTTAGTCGTAACTATAATCCGTACTGACTAATAAAAAAAGAAAGTAAATGTCGTGCTTGTTAATGAATTTAAGTAATGAATTAAGGGTAAGCGAAAATGTGGGTGCGTTACCGTGCGACGGGACAAATGTTTGGAATACACATTTTTTCTAAACACGCACTCTAATATCAACTCATTTACATTCAGCTGAACTGAATCACATTTTACAAAAATGTTGATAATAAAAAAGTCACATTGAAGCCGATGTTGGCAGTTTTTGTGAAAGTATGTAATGTGCTTTCACAAAAAGTGCCAATATCAACTTCAATATATTCTGAATCACACAGTCATCATTTTACATAATCCGATCCAGCCTGTCCCTTTGCTGCCCTCCCCCAGCGACGCCCTAAGCCGAGGCTCGTACCCCACAGGGGGTGCCCTTAGCGTGTAGTCGCTTAGTTTGTAAGTTATTTTAAGCCCTGGCTGGAGGCCTTAATTTCTAAGGCACCACAGGATAGTCCGGTTAAGCAGCCGACAACCTCATAGGTTGACCTGCGAGATGCCAATCCGGAAAAAAAAAAAAAAAAAAAAAAATCATCATTTTACCAAAAAAACATCCGTTACTTCTTCCATTAATATCTAACAAAAACGAAATTATATTGTACTTTTTTCTTTTTTGTACGAATGATTAATTTTAAGATAGGTTAGAATGTACCAGCTAGGCCTTTGTGGCAGGACGATCACCTCTGCGAAGGTCGAGCCTTTATTTATAGCCACAATGACATGCTCATCCTTAAACCTGTAACGACTACGCACGAATTTCCCTTGCAATTCTTACATCTTGTAGTACTCGTACCAGTTTTTGGTTTTTATTATGCAATGAGTGAGACACGTTTTTTTGGGACATGTGTGACTGACTAGCTATTAGACAAATTACAATCTCTATCAATAAGGTTAGAATTAACGTTGCCCAATTCAAAATAAAATACTATACCTATACTATACCTGCTGCAAATAATCATCTTCATGTCTAAGCAGAGAAGTAAAGAGCAAATAATGGCACATTCTAATATATTCAAATAAAAAAACCTTACCATATGGAATAGGATCCCGCACATTTACAACCTAAACATACTTGCATAATTTACTCTATCAGCTGCAAGGAAGCCTTAACAGTTGACTGGATATCAGAACTTACCTGTAAAGGCTTTGGAAGCCTTACGTTAGGTTCGATGGACTCCATATCGATTCTCTTGCTAATTACACATTTTATAACCCCAACATACTGCAAGCGGGTGTAGAACTCGCAACCTTCGTATATAAAAAAAAGTTCTGTAGTCGTTAAAGCAGGTCTGATATAGCTTAAATTTCGATGGAGTACCTGTAGGAAGTGTCATGTGTCTATTATAGGTTGATTGATTTGTAAGTGGCCTGTCTACCGATTGTATTCCTCTTATTTAATCACGGTAGCAGTTCCTTCAGGAATCGATTATGTGCGAGTAGTTTCTTCTATTACTTTCACGTTCGACTCGTAAATAGGATTCAGGAACTGGGCCGTCCTATTGCAATTTCCTTGTAGACGGCCAGTCTAGTTTTTACACAGACAATACATAGCTGGGAAAGGGGCAGTAAAAGCTCACGTAGATAGTGTCTGCAAAGCTAGACTATCAACATAAGTAACACTAGGTGGGTTTAGTATGCACTATTGTCTGAAGGCGAGCATTTTATTTTACGCTTCATGTGAATAATCTTTTAGTGAATGTTTTGTTTTGTCTAGCAGACAGAAAGTAGATTTAAAAGATTCAGAGCTTTTGTGTTTGAGAAAAATTGAATTCTTTTGAAATTGTGTGTTTTTCACTGTCTTTTTGTGCTCAAGGAAAACTTTTTCATTTATTGCCTATGTGTAACGTCGCATATTAAACCTTTCGCTCTGTGATATACTTGTTCTTGGACCATTTTCGTCGTCCTTCCAATATCGTCCTTGACTCGAAAGCACACATTCTTCCTTACTGATTCATCATCTGCCTAGCCTTTTCCCAACTATGTTGGGGTGGGCTTCCAGTCTAACCGGGTGCAGCTGAATAGGTACCAATATTTTACATGGAGCGATTGCCTATCTGACCTTCACAACCCAGTAACTGGGTAATACGATACCCCTTGGCAAGACTACTTCCTTAATGATTGTATGATTAATATCAATAATTAAATTCGCGTGTACACAGTAGTACTTAGATTGCATATTTGTCTACCACACCGTGCATTTGTTTGTGTGTTAAGATTAATAGTATTCTTGCATGCAGTTAAGAATAAGGAAAGTGTTCGAGTTTTGCAGCGAACGGTGTTAAAATTTATTTTGATTATACCCTGGTTGTATTGTAAAAGAAAGTTGTCTTGATTTTTTTTTTTTTTTCTTGAACTTTGAGACTTAATGATGGATTTCAATAATGTTCACCTCTATTGAATAAACAGTTTGGACAAAGGTTTGACTATCATCTTCATTAACCAAGGTTACACTGTCGTGACATCAAATTACACTGTTAATACTGGCACGTGGTAATTCTTTGATTTTATTTCCCTGCTCGGCAATAAAAGTACCCAAATAAACTGCAGTTACATTTACACTCCCACAAGATAAACAGACCACTCTGCCCATACATTTGGAACACTCGCTTTCAATTCATCGTACGTTTGTACCATCAGGTCAAATTCCTCCCATTTACGATTGTTTTATGGTTCTGCTATTAGCTAATACGAGAATACACCTCGTCCGCCATGAAAGTTTTATTTGTGACGTAACATGGCATAATGAATGATGGTTCGTGTGCCTTTTATTACGCCATTATTGTCTTCGTCGCTGTATCGATTCCTTATTGGAGGATCGCGTGTTACCCTTACTGTATAATTGTTTGTTTACAAAGCATTATGTCATTTGAAGCTTGAATTCTGTATTCTCAGTTTGCCTGTTCTCTTTTATATTTACTGTTGTTTGGTTTGTTATTGATCGTTTGGTTAGCTTTTGCACTTATCCTATCCTTACTGTTAAAATAATAATAATAATACCAGCCTATTATTGTCCAACTGCAGGACAAAGGCCCCTTCTCATACAGAAAAGGCATAAGTCCTGGTTTCTTCACAATGCCGATGTTTTCGAGTGATGTCCAAGATTATAGAATTTTTACAAAAAAAAAATGCATAGACCGAAATCATGATCATCGGCTAATAATATTCCCACTTTGAGACCTCCTTTTTGCGAGGTAGAGAGTCAATCTGAAGCAAAGTTTATTTACATATAAATTGGCCAAATTATTGGAAGGTCATCCAAAACTTACGTTATCAGCATAAATTGATTTCTATCCCATTTCTAAGACGATATTGTCTCCGTCTTCATCTTATACGTAATGTATGCAATTTATATTACGTAAACTTGTAACTAAGGAATCCTTAACAGAACACTATCGTTTACAACATCCATGAGTCATTTTGCTAGAACAAGTGATACGACTCATAGCAGTACATATGTACTTCTAAAATTATTGATTGCTTCGTTGTACTCTTATCGTTTTATTGATAACATTATCAGTGTATAGTATCATCGATTACGCGCCCTTCTTGAAGGAGACCGAGGTTGCCTGGTTTATGGGTACGGCTATTTGTTGAAATGTTATTACTGGAATGTTTATAATCGTCAACATTTCTTTTCTCTGTTATGTCATTCACACAATGGCTTTCTGTATCCACCTGTATCCATGGAGTTTCTTGCCCATTCTTCTCCATGCAAAACTACATTTTGGAAGGGGCAACTTGAATGATTTTTTTTTCTTGTATAGGTACATATGACGTTAAGCCTTTTAATGGTCTAATTGAAATGAATGATTTTAGTTTGGCACCTCTTTTCGAAGCTTATTATCATCTGTCTTATTGACGAGTCTTGTGTCTTCGTTAAATCGATTATGGAGGTCATATATTTGTCGAGGTTTAACTCCACAGGTAATAAATAGATACCTTAGTTTTGTATTCCCCTGAAACCCCTTGCTAAGCTTTTTATTATAGTAATAATGTCAACCGAACTTAAACTTCTAACTCGCATCACTTAGGACTTACTTTAGGAGCGAGAATACGGAAATTTAATTACGCACGTGGATTTAAGTCGTCTATCTTTCCGTGTAAGCCGATAATCTAAAGGACAGTAAAGAGATCATAAAGGGTCCATAAACAAAAATGGCGAGATTATTTGTTTGAGTGAGTCTTTATCTGACCCAACTGAAATTACTCTTTATGAATGTTCAGAATTAAAGCCACACCATGGTCACTGCTACCCTTAATTAAATATGCAAATTATTGTCGACCTGCTAAGGACCTACGAGAAATAATTTTATTTAAACATAATTGCGAGAGAAAACGGCGGCACACCCATTGCTACGGCGTTTAAAATTCATAAAAAAACATTAACAAGTCCATACTAAATGTTAAATACTCGTATTTATTATTTAAAGGATTCAAGAGATGACCAGCCCTCGCTCAAGTAAAATTAGCCTCAAGTGACTCTCTGAAATCTTTTAATGTTCCTCATTTTCATATTTTATACCGAGGGAGAAAAACACTCCGAAAATCTTTGTAAGTCAAGTCAAGAAAATGTAGGATAAGATGGCAATTTAAAATATTCTTGGAAATTCTCTACTCATGTATAGTATATCTCTTTGATACTATTTATTCTTCATCATCAGCCCTAGTAAATATTTGACGTAAGTATTTCGCAATTCACACCCCTCGAAAACATTGCACCCTCGAGCAAGCAATTCTAATAAATCAAAGTTTGTCTAACGTAAATTGTGTACGTGCAAACCGGTTTACTCTACGTCTATTCCAATCTTGTACGCTGTATATCTAGTGATACATTCGACAGCACATTACACTGCACGTACAAATAAATATTATTCAACATCAATATTTGAACTGTAAACGAAAACGGTGTTGAAGTTTCACGTTTGAGATACGACGACGGGTCAACATATACATAGTAGGATTGGGCGAATTTAGTGCATTCACCAGCGGTTTTCAACTTTTCACATTTAGTTTTCCATCTGCTGTTCGTCGTTCCCAACCAAGCTCTTAAAACTTCCAATTCCTTTGGATGAGCTACCGGTGCATTAACTTTGATTGTTTAGGTTGGAGTTAAAGGGTTGGTTTAATGATCCTGAACTTCTCCAACATTTAAACTTTGATTGAACAGTCATGTTCTGTGTTGTTTATTTTTTTTAGGTTTCATCTTATTTTTTCTAAACATGTTGCTTAGCCTGTTATTGGCGACTGTATAAGACCGTATCTGATAATCTGTATTACTTAAGATCCAATGTATAGAGAAGCTGTTTTTGTTGCTAATTCGTTTTCTCCAAGATAAGAAAAATGTTTTATACTTTTATTCAGTCTATATTTCTCTTAAGATATTTTTGTTTTACTGTTTTGTACTTTGACGGGTCTGAAACGTAACTTTGTGAAACTGGAAAGAAGTTTCAAGTCTTAAATAAGAAATCTATCTCAAATAAAGTTGGAACAGGCTCAGGAGGACTATCTCTTCAGAACTTCTCTTGTCTTCTATTTATTGACTTATTCAAGAGTGTACGTTTGCGATGAATTCTTTGATCTACTTAGTTGTGTTTCATGTTTCTTTAGCGATACACAGGAAGAACTTAATTCTAGGTTATTGGGTAAATATCATCATATATCATCATGGGCAAGTATCAAATAAAAACCGTTCCGTACCTTGCATAGGAGACAAGACACAATCATTCAACTCTCACTAGACAACCATATTGAAATCCAATTCAGTTTCAAGTGCCTTTGTCGAGTAGATATTTACATTACTCGTCTGCTCCTGACGAAGGTCGGCCCAGGTATGTTATCGTTACTCATAGCTGACAACGACCCGTGCCAGTATCAGCATGAATATTTATGACCGTTGCCATGCACCGTGTTTTGTTTGCAAACCGTGGGTGTCCCGTCCTATGCCGCCATGATTGTGGTGGTTCGTTTTTCGACGTAATGGAAGCTTGTTTTACAAGTTGGAGAGGTTAAAAATAGACTAGATGTGATTTTGATTGCTTTAATGTTTGTTAGGATTACATTTATGAAATTCCTTTTGAGCTTAACTGGTCAAGGGTCCCGGTGTTCCACGATTGATACGCAAAATGTATGCTGATTGAAACCCTCTTTGTATTAAATATACGGTTTAAAATCCTTTACTAAATGTTTGGTGTAGATTTCCCATAATATTTTTAATCCACTGAATGAATACAAAATCTTTGTCGTGTTAATTAACTATTTAGTAAAATTATGATTCGATTGGCAAGAGAGATTAGGGACACTTAGGAAGCGAATTGCTTCTCAATGTAGCTCTTATAACTCTTTATCACATATGGCTCCAGTTTACAATATGTGCAGCATTCTCAATGACAACCGCGCCTACCGTTCCGCTAGACGGTATCGAGATCACACGGCGTGCTCCATTTCCTACTCATTGCATAATTCAATCGCATTGCATACGAGAATCGATTTTCACTTTCGCGTGCATTCGATTCCATAGAAATGTTTATTCTTAAATACTTACCCAAGATCGAAACTGACAGTAGGTAACTGTTTTTACTTTGTTACAGTCAGTTGAGTACAATGTACCTATTGAATTACTTCTGTGAATGAGGTGTTTTGCTAACCAGCTGATTTTATAATAATTCACATCCTGAGTATATTTTAGTTCAGGTATTTGCACAACCATTTTGTAGACCTTCACGTTTTGCTGTCGTAATGATTATTTCCCGCTACGATGATTAGGCTTCCCATCCATTGACCCTTTGAGTAGGATGAGACGCAACATCTGTCATCTCAAGAATTAATTAAGCATACAATACTGTACCGTTAACTGTTCATTAGCTTATTAAGCTGCCATGTCTTTATTTAGAGATACAAACGCAAACTTATTTGCTTCTTCGTTACACTTTGGTATCGGAGGAAGAGCTTTACGATCTAAGAAATAAGGTTCACAATGACTGCATGTAGGAATGGTTGATGTTGAAAAAGAGGTTGTGATCGGATGTAGGTTCAAATGTTAAAAGCAACGGTACTCCGCCTCCTTGCTGCACGAACTCACGAAGTTTCACCGTATTGAGATTGTTGCATTGTTGCCAGCCTTATATGCCGGTGTCACCTTTGATGTTTAGTAGGTTTAAGTACTTGTAAGTTATTTATTGCAAAGTTTCAACGTTTTACCTCTTCTTCACATCTTATTGAAATTAAACGACAGTTTTGTTTTGTCTTTTGCATGCAAAAATTAAAACATAAGTAGTTTTTTTAATGGGCCCACATTATAGTGATGAATCTAGTACCTATGTCTGTCTCAATGGCAACAAGGTGGCCTTGGATAGCAACTGCACCAGACCCGCACGATCCAAATGGCAAATTAATAATTCTCATATGTATACTTACATTCTTGTCACGGTATAAAATCAACATTAATTCAAGGAAGTCATCAAAGCAATAAAATCGTCCACAATGCCAGGCTAATTCTCATAAAAAAAAACAATCTAGCCACAATCTCATCACAGCGACAATCAATGACAAAATTTGTCAAAAATGTAGGCAAATTAGAGGCATTTTTGACAGATTTACGCTGAGATCAGAATGCGATCATTGTTAAATTTACAAGAATTGCCCCTCTCATAGATCCTCCGAGATACCAATACCTTACTAAAGGAAATGGGAAACCCTCTTAATTATTCCCGCAGGAAATCCAGGTAGACGGTGATCGTATTTAGAAAATTGAGCCTGAACTCGGTACAAACAAACTCCATGCCTGATTTTCTTCATATCTTTCAAACATTAAAAAATAGCTTTTTACGAGTGAGTCATAATTCATTGCAAGCTATATTCAACGACAATAGCAAAGGTTACGAAACATTTATAACTTTGTGTTCCTTTGTTTGTTTATTTAGTAGGTATAACTCCAACGTCACAGCTATCCTAAAATAGTAACAAACGTAAAGCCACTCAAAAACTTCAATGAGAAACATGGATTTTTTTCCTCAACCAATGTAAGGGGCAAAGGAAACACAGCAGTAAGCCGTGCACTCGTTCTGAATGTCAATAGGTGTCTGACTCATACATACCACAATCACCTGCACGCACCTCTATGACTGCAGCTATTATCTATGTCTTCTACACCAAAAACTATTTACATTGAAGCTTATGTTTAGACGGTAGCGTCAATCATTTATACCTAACCGGAGATGAACTGAATATTTTATTGAGTTGTCGCATTTAGAATTATTTGTTTTTTGATAGCGGTATGTCAATGTTGATTCACTGCGTTTATACATTGATAATGGTGGACAGGTTATCTTATCCGCAACTTGATTCATATTTCCTAGCATTATCCGTGTTGTATGAGATCCTGGAATTATATGATTAGCTACAGTTTTCCGAGAAAATTATGAAAATGTCTCTTTGCAGAATTTATATCGCAAATCCATTGCTTAGAATGAATGCGCAAGCCTATCGATTTCTGATATTACCTACTTTGCCTGACAGTATTTCAATGACAATCGCTTTCTAAGAAAATAAGAAATAATATCTTTGTGAATGTATAAAATCAGTTTATTTTGATTCTGCGTACCTAATATTTGATGACATTCATACGTAATTGAATACAAAGTCATGAGAATGTTAGTAAAATAATTCATGAATATAAAATGGCTTCCATACCTAATTAGGAAAAACGTTACATTTAAATTTAAATTCAATATCGGGGGGCACGGCAGTGCCCCCGCCAAGTCGAGCAAAAAAAAGCGGCACGGCCGTACCATACTTTTCTCGAAGCAGTTCAGGCCATTTTCGACCCCTTATAACTTCGTTGTGGATTAAACTAGAAGCCTGTGTTTCTAGTTACCAAGCAAGCATTGTATAAACATGGTATATTTCAAATTTCATTCAATTTGAACCAGTAGTTTAAGAATTATAACTAGTCAAAGTTCTTAATTTTGTCACTCACTGACTGACCGATCATCAAAAGTCTAAAGCACTTCTAGTAGACATAGAAGCTTCAAATTTTGAATGCAATTAGTGTTTAGCGTATATATCAAGGAAAAACTAAAATATTTTGCAATTTCAGTCCAGTTCTCTAGATACACCAATTCTTAAAACGATCATCAAAAATCTAAAGCACTTCTAGTAGACATAGAAGCTTCAAATTTTGAATGCAATTAGTGTTTAGTGTATTAATCAAGGAAAAACTAAAATATTTTGCAATTTCAGTCCAGTTTTCTAGATACACCAACTGCATAAATAACTTTGTAATCCCATATGACATGATATAATCTTAAAGGATTACAAAGTTATTTATGCAGTTGGTGTGATCATCAAAAGTCTAAGGCACTTCTAGTAGACATAGAAGCTTCAAATTTTGAGTGCAATTAGTGTTTAGTGTATGAATCAAGGAAAAACTAAAATATTTTGCAATTTCAGTCCAGTTTTCTAGATACACCAATTCTTAAATTTGAACTGCATAAATAACTTTGTAATCCCATACGATTATATCATGTCATATGAGATTACAAAGTTATTAATGCAGTTGGTGTATCTAGAAATCTGGACTGAAATTGCAAAATATTTTAGTTTTTCCTTGATTTATACACTAAACACTAATCACACAAAAAATTTGAAGCTTCTATGTCTACTAGAAGTACCTTAGACTTTTGATGATCACATCAACTGCATAAATAACTTTGTAATCCCTATGACATCATATAATCTTAAAGGATTACAAAGTTATTTATGCAGTTGGTGAATTTATCAAAAGTCTAAAGCACTTCTAGTAGACATAGAAGCTTCTTTTGAGTGCAATTAGTGTTTAGTGTATAAATCAAGGAAAAACTAAAATATTTTGCAATTTCAGGCCAGTTTTCTAGATACACCAACTGCATAAATAACTTTGTAATCCCATATGACATGATATAATCATATGGGATTACAAAGTTATTTATGCAGTTCAGTTTTTTTCTACAAAAAGAAATGAGATGCCACCAAAAACAAAACTTGTAAAAATTCCAAGTCTCGCAACTCAGTTCTTCTACCTTAAAAAGTTGTGAGATCCATGTAATACCAAGTCAGTCGATTTATTCAGTCCCTACTTAAGGGACCTTCTGTCTTAAGTTATTACGTAATTAGCATTTATAATATGTTTAATTATAATAGATTGACTTGGCGAACGCATGAAAACAATGCCATCAAAAACAAAACTTGTAAAAAACCAAGTCTCGCGACTCAGTCAGCGCGATTTTGCTATCGCACTAAACAATCTTATTACTACAATATGTATTGATTGTGAGTTACATTGTGTTTTCATGCGATTGCCAAGTCAATCTATTATAATTAAACATAAATGCTAATTACGTAATAACTTAAGACAGAAGGTCCCTTAAGTAGGGACTGAATAAATCGACTGACTTGGTATTACATGGATCTCACAACTTTTTAAGGTAGAAGAACTGAGTTGCGAGACTTGGAATTTTTACAAGTTTTGTTTTTGGTGGCATTTATTTTCGAAGACATCAAACTTGACATGATGCGTCACAATTATTTATCAATGAATACCATTTACCTTATAAATTACTATTTTATTTCAATTTGTACCATTTCACTATCAAAAGAGACTAAACATCCTATCATTATCTCGTATGAATGACATTTTACTAAGCGCCGGCGCATCTGACTCAATGGGCCAATCACCGGCGTATGCGGTCCCCCGAGTATAGTAACCGATAGAGGAAATCGCTTCGACCGTATAAGGGTCTACGCCTATTACGACTATTACTTAAGCTAATTGAACGTTTATTTATTCATTATTATTATTCTAACAAACCCCGTGCAGCTTGATCCTTTAATAGCTATTTAATGGTAGTTTATGGAATTAGTGGCTTTATAAACCCTAAAAGGGGTTAACCTAGTGTCTCTATTTACTTGTCAATCTCGTCCAATGAATAGGAATTCCAATTACGATTATTTGTGGATTGAACATTTTCCCTTTAAATGAAATCTTCTCGTAATTTCGTAATTCGTTTAGGATAGTAGCTGTGTTTACGAATACTAGATACAAATGCAGAAAATACAAGTTTAAACACAAATTAGTCTCCGTGCATTTATAGAATCGATACACGAAAGTCAGGCAGTGTAGACAAGTTGTAAAATCCGCCATAGCGTGCAACTATCACGTACAATCGATTACTCACTGTGCCCGAGTCGATGGCAACAACAATAGCGACGCCTGCGCATTGTGGGTGCGGAAGTTGTGCAGGAAGCCGGCCAGTGACTGGTGACACCGAGACGTAACTTGTGCTACGTTATGTTAGTGACGTCATACTCATTCATTAGGTGCACGCTAATTTTGGTAATGAGTAGAGTACAACAAACGCTTATTCAGCTGCGATGTAGGACGATGAAGATTTATTATCTACCAAACAACTTTATAAAGCTGGACATTTTGGAAATTGAATTCTGAAATTGGTTTCTTCAATTACAATAATGTACCGTTTTCTGCATCTTTTCATGCATCCATCAAAATTTGCAATCTAATCAAATAACTTCCTTTGAAAACATCGATTCTGATTCATTGATGCTACGCAACTAATCGCAAGGTTGCTGAACTCTCATTGATCGATATTTTCCACTAGCGAAGCGAAAAATTATACACCAACAATACACAGAGCCCTCAATGTACCTCACCTATTTATATGTATTACAACATCGCCCACACGCCAGACAGCCTCTACATTATAGCCCCAAGTTTACTTCTCAAGTGGTTTCGATATAAAAAATCAAACCTCTTGAACGTTTAACATAGTCCGTTTTGTTTATTGGCACGCTGACAGACCGCTGTAATAATACTACGGACAGGAAAAGCTTATTAAAAAGTAATTTAGTAGCTGAGGTAAGCACTTACACGTGTCGGTTTATGTGGTCTGTTTTGACAGGTACACTAGCATCTGTCTATCAAAACGGTTCTTGTTTGCCATCACCGTTAGACGGAACCAGTATGTACTTATCTTGATGTGTAGTGATAGACATCGTTATCATCCCGACGCAACTTTCTTCTGTCCCATTTATCTTTTCTTTTTCCGTAACAACCATAAATCTACCAATTTTATCAGCTACTAGGTTTTGTATGCGACTTCGTCTCCGTGGAAATCAAAGTGAAATCTTTTTTTAGCAGACATCTCTTACCTACCTGCCAAACAGTGGTGTGGTTAAGTGGAGTGTGGTTAAGTGGATTACAAGACTTTGTGATTTATCAGTGAGTAGTATTTCGCCTTCATACTATTCATCATGAATGAGGCATTCATATATACAAAAAGATTATTTACAATCCAACTGATAGCTCCAGACAAGCAAACAACAAAATCCTTCAGTTTTATTATATTAAACTAGTTACTTGTTCATCTCGATCAAGCTCTGTTGATAGTTAATAACGAATTGCCGTCTTATTGACCTCTTCAATATTTTTGGCCTGTATAAATCAATCACGTTCAATCAATCTTGCTCGGTTGATGGCATTACGTGTGCTATTAGGAACACAGACTTTTGAAGTGGTTGTAAACTTGCGAAATGATTTCTGAGAGGAGCGTGTTAATCACGAATAATTTTGAAGGTCCCTCGTCCAAATTCAATAGATTCAGTGGAAGGAATCCAAAGGATATGGCAAAGATTAAAATGGGGTTTTTCTATGACTGTTAGAAGTCGTTGACATAATAATGTACGCATGAATTCGCACTGCGTCGTCGACAAGGTTTCCGTTTCCTCCCCGCAGCCTTATAAGTACCGTGTGAAGTTTTACAATATTCTTTAATAATTCCGAACGCATGATCCGAATTATTTAGAGCTTGCACTGAATTTTTTGTGCCTATTTCGATACCTGGAAAAACGTCCTTTTGATAGGAGATCATGTGCCTACCTAAAGTCATTAATACAAAATTTTAGATTCTCTCTAGATCTAGGATATCGTATCTAGAGAGTCCTACAACTATATCAGTCTATAAATTTGAAAAATTTTCATTAACTCCAAAATAGGAATAATCTACCTATATTTCCAATGTCTGTTTGCTAGATGAGGCCCAACCAAATGCCGCGTTAGTTACCGAGTGACGATACGCTCATCAACACATATCTAAATAAATAAACTGTGCTGTTATCCGGAACAAAATGATTCATGCGACATTATATAAATATTCTGGGTGCGTTAATTATATTTATACTATCGGCACTCCCGCGGTAATGGTCAAGGCCACTACCAGTGTCATCTTAGACTATTTAATCTCTTAATATTCACTACGTAATTAGGTACATGGACAGGTTATCTGTTCCATAATAATGCGAGATAAAGATATCAATATCAGAAGACCTTTACATTCTTTCTGAAAGGTTCCATATAAACTAACACTTTTTTCTTTGGAATAGTCGAAGGAACAAAATATTTCGCCTACAACTACAACACCTTTTTAGATTTATAAAGTTTATCCCAAGAACTGTATCACCAGTTTCTGGTTTACTCAAAACAACTGCCAAGTCAACGCCAACGAGATTTTTGGAACATGACGTCATTATTATTCAAGCAACTATGCTAGCCATCCACCTGCTAGAACTGCTTCGCTAATCGAAGCACGACTTATCGACGGAAAAGAAAGGGTGACCAAACCACTTCCTGGATTTAAAATCCAATCCCGGAAGGACCAAAAAGTAGAACGATGCATACTAAACAGTACAAAAACTTTTCAACTCGAGTGTTGATTCGTCCTCATAAAATGACGTCACTTGGCACGAAAGCCGCAGCTGTTAAATGGCACAGTGACATCATAGCAAGGTGCGTAGGCATATCAGTGCAATTTGATGTGAACAATCGTATTACTTCCAGTTAACCGGGGCTAATGTGATATGCAAGTTTACGAGCGGATTGTTCTTCGTACTTGATGATTAGTACAGTTTTACCTAGATAGATCTAGGTAAGGTGTAGACTAGGTTTTATTTCGTTTCCACACTTTCCACATACACGTAAGATGACCTGTTAGATAAGAGACAAACAAGCTAATACGGAGACGAAATAAACGACCGACGTGTGAATGCTTTTTAGTCTCTCCTCATACCACATTTAATTTGCCACCATGTCAGAGGCCCTATTCTATTTGGTGTTGGTTTCCGCACTTAGTCCTTGAAGTGGACCATTGTACGTGAGCCATGGTGGCCGGTTATTCCAGCCAGCCCACTGTCAGAGGCCCTTGAGGAGGTTTAGAAACTCTGACACTAGAGTGTGTGGGGTCGTAAGACCTTACTGCCCACACGATAAAGAAAGAATAATCGTTCATCATTCTTAAGTCCTAATCCCATTCATTGGGATCAGTTGGCGCATCATGTCATTCCATACATCTCACAGTCCATCCTCATATCACCAGTCGTTTATAGTCGAAGCCAACGGCATACATTTCCAACTCATGAATCTAGGCTAACAGATAAGCTATTCCCCAAATTACCCATGTCCTGACTGGCACATAATGACCACAGATACACAAACAGCGATACTCTAATTGCCTCATGTGGTTAGCACATTGATTAAATTCCTCACACATCATGAATATGAATGAGCAATGTCATTTACATTCAAGCTATTATTTGTAATTGATGAACGAGTGACGTTTGTCATTAATTTATTGGCGCATCAGTTTGTATTGACATTATAGGCAATTATGAACATGATGGCACTTGGGATGGGGAAGGACGTTCCCCGAAGACTCAGTTAATTATAGTAAACGGTAAGTGCGTCATCCCTCAATTGATTAAGTCTCTTTATGGTATAAAAAATATGATTCCTAGAAAGCATTATAAAAAACTTATTGCACGCGTAATTCATCGCTCTTCCTCAGCAGAAGTTCAGTAAATGGGCTAGTATAAACTTCTTTTTAATTCCATCAATGGCTCGTAGGAAAGCGCACATAAAACTTTTAAATCACAATTCATTCCACTCATTCCTTCAGTTGGCATTCCTATATCATTACTTTTGCAGAACACCACCTCAAAATGTCAATTTCGCTCTAAGATTATCAAATCTCCTTATAAGGCTGTATAAAACCTTAGCGAATCTCAAATCTCAGACTATCTTAAACAACATCACGTTCTTAGGGCGTTGTACCGCACCAAAAAAGCAAGATTAGGAGCGATCATCTCGTTAGACGTAACGACTTCAGCAGAATATGGTCTCTCGTACTTCGTAATAATGCTCATGCTTTGAGCTTTGTGTCTTTGGTTGGTGCATGACAGGCTAGACCCCATAACGGTGAAGGGCAGAGGTACTCAACCTTTTTATTTATCGGTACATGAAATTTTGAAGGCTCTTTTCAATACAGAAAGCATTTCGAATTTTAGCGAAATTCGTCTTTATCCCCATGGTAAAAAGAATGTCGTATTGCTGCATTACTTCAAAGAAAACCTTCTCCTAATTCTGATGATGTTGCACTATCATTCCTTTATGAGATCTTAAAGAAAACTGATGACCAGTTCAGTTCAGATACGTACTCGTATCTACTGAGATTAGTATTTCTAGCTTCGCAATCTCTTTGCTTAAACGTGTTTATATTTTGGACTTCGAAGAGAGCTACTAGTTTGAGAACCGCCTTTATTTTAAACCGGTCCAGCAAAGCTATCTATCGAACTTTGTAGGCGAGTGCAAGTGTACCGACTACAAGCAAATTCTGTTGCACAATCGTAGTCAAAGTTGGACAATGAACGCTCGGCACTGTTCCGACCATCTCGTTTGTTGATGCCTACTGTTATTGTTATGTAGCTTTATGGGTACTTGCGAAGGTACTGTTATGATGATAATAATAGGCGAAGCGTTATTTTGTTGCGAAAGCAATAGCAACTAGGTCCCGATAGTCCCGGTCCCGGTAGTCTCGATTTTTACTTAAATTCATATTAGCTTTAGCTTCTTTAATTCCATAGCTGTCCGAAACTCGAAAAAGTAAAATAAATCATTCACTCCAATAATGCGCGCGGGAAAATTCCCACAGACACAAGGCAATTTCACAGTTTCATACAACGCCGTTTGTTCTAAGAAATAGCAGCTGTTTTAAACGAAGATGACACAATACCTGTGTGATAATGATAATATAAGCATTTGAGGTCGACGGTCACGCTCACTGCGATCAGGTATGCGACAGCATTCCGAATCGGCATCCATCGAACTGTGAACTTTTGTCAAAGCATCTGCTATGCGAAAATACACCGTAATGCTATAAACATAAAGTGCAAGATTATAATATGTGTGCCTTTGCTTTAAATAGAAATTAATTAGAACAATGCTATTTATAAATGCGTGTCTATTAAAGAAACGTTTTGTTTACTATAATGTTTTCTGATTCATACGATAACGTGAACTTTGTAGCAACCTTAATTGGTTTTGCTAATGTGCCACAGCTGAGTCATGGCAATTAATATTTGTACGTCAAATATTTGACAGCAAAGGTAGTAGGTGCCATTAGTACATTGGAATACCTTCACTATTGTGTTCAATTGGACTAGCTTTCACGTGGCCCGAATAACGAGTAATGATATGGTGGTACCCATGACGTATGGTCGAATATCGGACAACAAAAGCGGTAATTACAGCTTTATCTTTACATATGAATGCGAGAGTGATGTACTCACCGTAATAACCGTCATTCATACAGGTTGCATTGCTCTGCCTACGAAGGCAAAATTCACAGAATCGCCAGTAATACATAGGTAAATAAAAACCAGCCTTGAACGTAAATGAGTAAGGTTGCTTTTGTACCTGATAACTGAAACCGCCCAGTATTGAAGCTAACAAATAAATAAAAACGAACCTTGAGCGTAAGTGAGTATATGGTACCTTTTACACCTAATCCTTGAAACAGAACCCAGTATTCAAGCTAACAAGTACGCTTACCTTCTTAACAACGTTTTACCCTACTAGGTGCGCGGGCTTGCGGACGGCGAGTAATGGGTAGCTCGCCGTCCGATCAAGGACCATGCCCGGGTCGACGGCGCGTTCTGTTCGCGCGCGCCTCAAAGAGCTGTCAGCACAGGGACGGGGCCCCAATAGGGGCCAAACGCCTGCCGGGGTTGCGGGACGTCTTAACAGGATACCGTGGCCCCGGAACGTAAAGGGCAACAGAAGGAACAGGGTGGTTTTTTAGTCAGTAAAAGTCTGACAGTCCCTTCCGCCCCACCCAGGACGGAAGGACTCATTTGATGATTTTTACCACCTCAAAAAAAAAAAAAAAACCCTACTAGGTAGGTTCTGCACGCAACTTTGTCCGCATCACAATTGATATATTATGCCACGGGAACCATACATTTTTCCAGGATTAAAAGTAGCCAATGTGCAATTCCAGACTAAATCTATATGTGCCAGATTTCATCCAAATGCGTCCAGCCGTTCTGGCGTGATTCAGTAACAAACCATCCTTCCATCCATACATCCAAACTTTCGTATTTATAATAGTAGATAAGATCTATTCTCAAAATTTCAGAGAAAACATAATAAAAATACCAATTTAAGCCCAAAATATCCGAATCGGCTAACCGAAATATTAAATGCGTAGTATGGAAAGTAATGGACACCCTTTCATCTTTTTATTTCAGCTTTTCTTTTAATCATTGAAGGCTGTCAATCTAGCTCCATTAACTAAAGTATAATTTTACTTTACACACAAGTAGACAGACAATTTATAGCAAATTGAAACTACAGTACGTGATTAATTTAAAATCGTTCACATTAGCCACGTACAACAAAGCGTTGTAATCTTTGTCAACAATACATGGCACATTTGAAGTCACTATAGAATAGGTAATTTTTTAATGGCGTTTTTGAAGTATTACAACGCACCTCAATACTTCAGAAATTCTCAGTAATCTCGTAGTACCGACTCCAAGATAATTTTTTGCACCATTTCTTTAAATGTCTTTGCGTATAGTTGAAGGGACCACTTAGAATTCCCTGTTCCCTTTCCCTATTCAAATTAAAGTTCGCTCAAAGACTTCATCACTATTGTAATCTCAAACGTGACTCTTGCTAAGTTCGTAAGAAAGAACTACTTTTCCGTAATAAGCATCCCACCAAAAACATTTCATGTAAAATATTGCCAAGACGACCGCATAAGGTTTGCCCTGTGAAAAATATATCAGATCTCATGATATCTTGTATGCCTAGGCCGTGTAGATTCAGAATCTGAATCTACACGGCCTAACTCTACCGACCCTAACTTCACAAATTCTACATATCAGTAAAAATGTATGGCTTCGCCGTTTCGCTACCGTCTTGAATGTGATGCGAATATTTAGTTTCTGAAGTAAGTAACGAAACAGCCAAGCCATACATTTTTACTGATACTGATGTCCACTGCTGGACATAGGCCTCCCCTAAAGATAACCAACAATGTCCGGTCCTGCGCTGCCCGCATCCTAGACTATTAACATAAGTTTGAAATCGCCAATCTAAATAAATGCTCAAGCTTTCTCCATATGAGAAGACGTCTTTGCTCTGCAGTGGGACAGTTATACGCTGGTATTATACATACTCGAAACCTGGACTTATACTAGCCTAGTACTGTCCCACTCAAACCATGTCAGAAGCCCTTGAGGCGGTTTAGAAACACTGACACTAGGGTGTGTGGGGTCGTAAGACCTTACTGCCCACACGATAAAGGAAGAAGAAGAAGATTATTACATACTTACATCAAAGACATCTAACTACATATATATTTGCAGCGGTATCACATACTTAACCAAGCAATTTACCAATACAACACGCGTTCCCACGTTCCTTTTCATCGTAAATAATTACACGTCATTAATTTTTATAGTAATCGTTTGTTAATACTCAAGTGGCATCTAATTATGCGTTTGTACATAAAACTTTGACAGCCAGCACGCACGCTAGGGTATTCTAAAAACGAAAATTCATCTAAAAGGATTTAATAACTTGGCTGTGTTTTTTATCTGAAACAGATGTTTAGTTGACGTTTTGAAAGATACGGGGTGGTAGTAAAAGTTTTGACTTATGACATTTTGAGATAAACATTGTGTATAAAGAGTTTCTTCTATGTTGAGCCAGTTGGTTTTTTAAACGACTTCATTGGTACTGGTGCCAGTGTGAAAGGATAAATTTTCTCGTTCTTTAATGAAATCAAGCTAGACTATGACAACCGAATTCAAACAAACCCCGGTGATATACCTAGTACCTAGTATTCAACATTGACTTATTGACTGCCGATCTTTCAGGGGGTCAAAGTACGTAGACAGGAATATAAACAACTTTTACTATGGGACCAACTTACAAATTACAAAACATCAATTACAACACAAAACAAAACACGATCACAATGTATGGAACAGTTGATTTTTTTGAAGTGAAAACTTCTTTAAGCGCAGGCCACACCGCCAGCTAGCGGGCGGGCGGGCTAAGCGGGCGGGCGAAGCGAACGAAGGAAACTATACAAACTACGCGAAATATTGGCGAGCTAAACTATGGGGTTCACACCGAAAACTACGGACAGACGAGCGACGGGCGGAGCGCGCGGAGCGGTTAGCTTAGCTCGTTAGGTTAGTCGGTAGCTCGCGGTGTGAACCGAAGTATGTAAAGAGGTGAAACTATGTTCGCCCGCCTAGCCCGCCCGCCCGCTAGCTGGGAATCGTCGGATATTTCGTTAGCTTAGCTCGTTAGGTTAGTCGGTAGCTCGCGGTGTGAACCGAAGTATGTAAAGAGGTGAAACGATGTTCGCCCGCTTAGCCCGCCCGTCCGCTAGCTGGCGGTGTGGCCTGCGCTTTAGCGGCGTTGAGCACTTTTTCTGTAATGGGTATAAAATCTTAAACTCGCGTCAGGACACGTGCGCGTCAGGACACGTGACCTGATCGAAAAAGCGTAGGACGGATGGAGAGTAGACAGCTATCCATTCTCTACCGCGGCGAAAATGTATGCCTGGGCTTACTGTTTCGTTTAGACAGCGCAGGGCGCTTGCGCAAATGTTCGTGTATGTTAAACGTAAACGTAAACGTTAATAATCAAGTTTTCACTTCTGCCGGCACTCCCGGAGTGCAACCCGTTTTTTTTTTTATGATAAAACTGTTTTGTTCTGTTCATATTTATGAACAGTTTAATACCTGGTAAGATCGATAGTGAATGGAGTCAGTTTGCATAATTATAAAATATTTGCAGTTGATACCAACCCAGTTATTAACTCGGAATACGTCAGTAAATATATAATAATAATTTTGTAACAGACAATCATAGTGTAGGAAAACCAGCCTTTTTTCAAAATAGGTGTACAACATTACAGTTCCCAGTAGCTAGTAAGTACTACACAACAAGTACTAGTATGAGTCAGACATCTTTGCACGTTTTGTGACGTCACCCCATTGTATTCGAGGTGTCAAAACGGCAACAAAAAGCCCATTCTATCACTTAATTACCTGCTTATTCACATTTGTCGGACATAATTGTCCTACAAATAGGCAATCTTTGGGATAACTTGTGATATATATCCTTTAACTAAGTTACAGATGTTGATACGATGATGAATAGTGGATATTTTAGTATTAAGGAAATATTCTACTAGTAAATAAATTGTTTTTTCCTGACATAATCTTATCAGAAATGACTAAGATGCATTTACCACAAACATTGCGATTGCTGCATAAAACCGCCATTGCTCAATCCACGGTCTATCTAGCATTTAGAAAATAACACGTGAATAACTAATTAAAAAATAAACTAGCTGCGTCCCAAGTACATAAAACATTTTACCAAATACATATAGATATTAATACTCCTTTTAAATAATATATTAATTATCCTTTTCTGCTGCATCGGGTTAGACTGGAAGCCGACCCCAACATGATCGGGAAAAGGCTAGGCAGATTGATTGATTGATAAATACTCCTTTTAAAATACTTCTTAACGAGTCTCTTCTCGCTTGTCCACAGACAGTTCAGCACGGTTTTCCACACAGAGCGTCCGCGCTAGCATGGGACCCACTCCTGCGCGTGGTGGCTCTCGGCACCGCCACAGGCGCCCTCAAGGTCTACGGCCGACCAGGCGTCGAACTATACGGCCAGCACACAAACTCAGACTCGGCCGTTACACAGATACATTTTATACCAGGTAAGGGAAGAAAACCATGTATTTTTAGCAAGAATTCAGGTCCAGAAGATGCTACTTATCCCTCCCTTTTTGGTAGCAGGAAGAATGGAGGTTCTTATTTTTGTTTGAAGTTCGAGAACCATATTTCTAGGAGGAATCCTAATCATGACGATTTTTCTACAAAAAATTGAGGAATGAAATTGTTAAAAAAAAAAAGGAAGCGTCTTAGAACCTCTCCATCCACCTAAGATACTCAGAGTAGCATCAATCGAACTTAGAAACTTCTACAATGAAGATTTTTCCCGTTATATCCAATAAGTTCCGTTATAACTGGCGAAATGTGGCTGTAACAATGGGTACACCTCTGCCTAACCCCTTCGGGGATAACAGGCGTGAGGTTATGTATGTTATATCTGATAAGAACATAATTTATTACCTACCTATCTAGTACTTAAGTAAGATCATGTTCTGGAGGTAACGGAAGTGGGGCAAGGATGCACTAATACCCTCCTATCCCTAAATGAACTTCACTTTCTCATATCCACAAGTAGCAACAAGTATTTGGTGACTAGGCTACTGATAACATTAAATGTTATGGTATGTTAAATATTTTAAGGTGAGCCGTTACCTGGATTAGATTAGGTTTGGGTGGTGACTATTATTTCGATCATTTTGATTAGATTACATTTTGATGAATTGATGACTAATAAATTAAAGTTTGTTGTTTTGCTTTATAATATCTTATTAGAACATCTACATAATAATGTCTGATAAGTATTTAGAGAGATAAAATAAAAACCAAAAAAATATCACATTAAAACCTTACAACAGTATATTTCTTCAAAACCATGATCAGTCCTATTATAATTCATTTTATTCGTCTTATAATGTAAACAGATAGGAATAAAACATTTCGTAAGGGATTCACAGCCGTGCAGCATGCCTGCGCCCACGCATTAGGTTTATTATGAAACGTTTAGTCATACTCAGTGACTTTGATAAGGAATTATTTTGGGACATTATTCATCTGTGTCACACTCATAGTACCTATTGACGCCCTTTTTTTAGATATCACTATATAATAATATGTCATCAATTCCATCATCATCATCTGCCTTGTGTGACGTGATGGCCCAGTGGTTAAGGCGGTCCCTCATGCATGAGGTTGCAGATTCAGAACTGGCCAAGTACTTTTTCACTTCATATGTGCTTTCTAAAGTTCATCTTGGACATCACTGACATCGGTGAAGGAAAATATTGTGACAAAACGTGGGCTTAAAATTAATATAAGTCTGGAATCGCCAATCCGCCTTGAGCAGGCGTGGTGATTAATGCTCATTCCTTCACTGAGAAGAGGACTTTGCCCTGCAGTGGTACAGTAATAGGCTGGTATTATTATTTTTTATTATTTATCTATGTTGGGGTCGGCTTCCATTCTAACCGGATGCTGTCGAAAACCACATTTTTTTTGCCATCAGCGACTACCTACCTAACTATATTATTGTGTATCACAACACTAAGCTATCGATATCAGATTATATATTTAATATTTTCAGAAATATAGTAAACGAGTATTGATAATCGACAAAGTTACGATAAGAAAAATATACAAATATAGGTAAACATAATAATAGCAATATAATCGATATTTAATTTTGCAATTTCTTATCTAAAAGATAAAGCGATAAAGAATGCAATGAACTTAGTACTCTCTGAAAAAACCTGGCCTCTGAGGGTTGAGTTTATGTAATAATATCATTTATTAATTTACTAGCTTTTGCCTGCGACTTCGTCCGCGTATATGTCGGTTATCGCGGACGCAGACGAAGTCGAAGTCGAATAAAAAGTAGCCTATGTCCTTTGTTGCGGTTCACACTTACCCTGTACCAAATTTCACACAAATCGGTTCAGTAGTTTAGGCGTGAAGAAAAGACAGACAGACAGACAGAGTTACTTTCGCATTTATAATATTAGTTAGGATTTTGCATACCATAATGTGTTCATAGATGTTACAAAGGGCTTAAAGCTAAAAGTACAGTTATGGACCCTGTTAGGGCACAGCAACATTGTAATAAATTAACTAAAAACAAAAATTTAAAAATAAAATTTAAGAAAAAAGAAAAAAAAATTGTGTGAAATTCTACATTACTTTTAATATCTTAAAGGCTAAACTAACAGTTCATTGATCGGTTAGTTTCAAGAGATAAAAGCGATGTTATCAACATTTTATCTGACACTATTTGGCTCGGGACTTTGTCTACATAAATTTTCTTCTGGATCTCAAGTTAAAAACAAAAAAAAAAGTATTAACGTAGCTTCCAATCAGTGAAAGAATTTTCTAAATCGGACCAGTAATTCTGGAGATAAGCGTGGTCAAACAACTCTCCAGCTTAAAATATTAGTTTCTATAGATCATGTGTGTGTGTGTTCGGTCATGTTGAGAGGATGAGTGAAAGACGATTAACAAAAGGTATTTATATGGCAGAGGTGAGTGGTAACGCAGGGAGGGGTCGCCCTAGGAAGACCTATACTGACCTTATTTGTGAGGTTCTTCAGAAAGGTCAGGTGCGGAGTACTCGTAACCAGCGTGCTTGTATGACGAGATGTATGAACGTAGATGAGGCAAAAGGAGTATGTAAGGATCGTAGCAGGTGGCGTTCTGTGGTTTCTGCCTACCCCCATGGGAAAAAGGCGTGAGTTTATGTATGTATGTATGTATAGATCACAGAATTCTGTATCGTGAAGTTCCCGGCCGAAAGTCGGCCATCCCGAACTATAACCACTGCGAATAATCTACACTTTAGCAAACATCCAGGATGTAGGATGACAGCATCAGTAGCAGTAGACGGGAAGTGGACTATTTTCGGGAACCACCGCTAAACTACTTGAATTTAATGTATGACATACCTAATCATCAAATAAAACTAATATTCAGAGCAGTTTTTGGTCTAGTGGTCGTAAATGCAAAGGAGCCGTAAATGGAGAGGAGCTCGTGGCTAAGTAATAATAGCCGCACGGGCCGATAAAGGCTAAAATAAAGTGTTGTTTTTTTTAGTATTTGTGTCTTAGAATTATTATTGAGTTCTGAATAATAGCGACCGGGCACTACACGAGTCTTAAAACAATAACTGAGTTAAAGTTATATAATTATTCTTTTTTTTTCTTTTCCAGGCACAGGCCGGCTAGTATCCCTATCCGACGACAACAGCCTCCACTTATGGGAGATAAACGAGAAATCCCTGGTGGAGTTAAAGACATACTTATTCGAGGGCAAAAACAAGAAGATCTCGTCGCTATGCGTCGAGTCAACGGGCAAGCACCTGCTGATCGGCACAGAAGGCGGCAACATATACAATCTGGACCTTAACACGTTCTCCGTCACCGAAGATGTGATATATCAGGATGTTGTTATGCAGAAGTGAGTAGAAACTATATGAGTTGATTGAATATAATTATGTATTATATGTGTATATGTACCTATAATGTTGATTTTTGGTTGTTGGCAAAAAGGCTCTCCCCCTGTTCAAGCCATTTAAACATAGCTGGCGAAATGTGAATGTATACCTCTCTACCTCTGCCTAACCCTTCGGAGATTGCAGCCGTTGTCGGTCTGTTGTGTTATACATGAAATATTTTATGAATGTAGTTTCCGGCGTAGTTTTAATGATTTCATTCATTCGCTTGGTTTAGAAGTACTGATATTATAGTTGTTGTGTTAATGGAAAATAAATGGTAGCCGTTCCATTCGTGAACTAACCCACCCCGACCCTTGATCGAGCCAGGCCCGCTCCGCTGAGCCTGTCCCCAAAAAATGTTGAACCGATCCAGCCTGTCCCCTTGCTGTACTCCCCCAGTGACGCCCTGAGCTGAGGTGCATGCCCCACAGGGGGTGCCCTTAGCGTGTAGTCGCTTAGTTGATATTTTTTAGCCCTGGCTGATGGCCTTAATTTTTAAAGCACCTCAAGAAAGTTCGGTTGAGCAGCCGCCAACCTCATAGGTTGGCCCTTCGAAATACCAATCAGAAAAAAAAAACATTAACTTTCCTGTCATACCCCCGACCTCCAACAAGAGGCCTGACCATCTAGGTTATTTTAAAAAAAATATTCTACCACAAAGATATCGACTAACCTCTTTCTCTTCAACTTTCAGTTGTCCAGAAGACTTCAAAGTGAACCCAGGTGCAGTGGAGGCCATCTGCGAGCACCCGAAGGTGCCGTCCCGCCTGCTGATTGGCTACAACAGAGGACTTGTCGTGTTATGGGACCGCGTGTCTGCTGCGCCCACACACACCTTTGTGTCCAATCAACAGCTCGAGAGCTTGTGTTGGAACGATGATGGTATGTTACTTTTGCATGAAATATTAGTTATGTTAATAGGTATAACGGTGTTTTTAATAGAAGCTTTAAATTTTGTCTTTTGCTATGTTTTGTTATTAATAACATACAAATATTATAGACAAACAAGATACACAAAAAAATTAAACACACTTAAAAAAACATCTGAAGGTCCATGAGGTCTTCGGTTCGATTCCCAGGTTGGCCAAAGTGTTATTGGGTTTTTCCATTAGGAATTTGTCAGTAGCAACCTCGGAGTAGTCTGCATTAGTGTCCAGTTGATGGCAATAGGCTCGCCCTCTATTACTGGGATGGACTTAAACATAACTGACGAAATGTGGGTACTAATGGGTACACCTCTGCCTAACCCTTCGGGGATTACAGGCGTGATGTTTTCTTAAATTCATCCATCCATACTATATAACTTTACTCAATCAACAGTCTATGTGAAGTATCTTTTTGAATTTTTGACCTTTTGTTATTGAATCTTAACCGTGAAATATCTCTATACAGGCGAGCACTTCACATCATCACACAACGATGGCTCGTACGTGACGTGGGAGGTAGCCGGCGCCGCCAGTGACCGGCCGCTCAAGGAGCCCATCACACCGTACGGGCCCTACCCCTGCAAGGCCATCAACAAGATACTCAACAGGACCAGTGTCGATGGCGATGAGATCACTATTTATGCGGGTACGTTGAATGTTTTACATAATTTATAGCTGAGTACTGAAGAAATTTTCAGTCTTTTGTTTGTTATCAATCAATCAACACATCGCTTTCCAGGACTAGTTATATACCTACTCTACTCATACTAGAGATTCATAATCCATTGCTATATATATGTTCGAATGATTTGTTTGCTCGACAACTTAACCAATTCGTTGCGACGCCCATTTTTAAACACTTCTATCTGTGGCGGCCAACAAATATTTCATGACACGACTGTCGTGTCTCCTGAAATTAATTCTGATTCTGATTGGCATACGAAGACTATAAGCACGATCTAAATTCAATACAAAGTTTAGTTCCAGAAGTAGTACCTCTTTAAAACTCAATTTGAGCGAGTTATAAGAAATTTGACAAATGACACGACAGTCGTGTCACACGCCATATGGGAATAAATTTAATGGCACGCCTGTCGTGCCATCAGCAACAAATCGGTTAAGTACGCAATGAATATCGTTAAATTGTTAAAATGAAAGAGATTACCGTTGTAGTAAAAAAAAACAGAACTCAAGATTGGTGGAACTTGTTTTTATTTTCGTGATGAAAAAATAGGATGAAGTTATTAACAAATATCCATTTTACCTTGCAGGTGGTATGCCGCGAGCCTCGTACTCGGACAAATACACGGTCACAGTACAACAGGGAGAGAAACACGTCGCATTCGATTTTACTAGCCGAGTAAGTGTAGAAGAAATTATTAGAAATAAATAAAGAAAGAAGAAAGAGACATGTTATGACGTTCCCACGTTACAAAACATTAAAATTTCCAAAGCCCGCATTTTTAATGGTTAAAATGTATTCAAACATAAACTCCGTAGGTAATCGATTTCTTCACAACGACCCCGGTGCCACCGGACGGCGTGCCGCTACAAGAGGAGCGCCCTGATACTCCCGCGCAGATGCAACTACAAACCGTCAACCAAGTCGCCGCTGCTTTGGTAATTTATACTTATTTTTGTTTATAACAATTACTAAATGTAGGTTTACATTTTACTTGTATACAGTTAATTTCTAAATTAATAAGGTATAATTTAGAATAATTTTGTGATTTGTTAGACACACTTGATGACTTGAATAACATTATTTCCATGTCGTTTTTCTGTACTACTTTTTTAAAATCATGTTGTGTTGATGTAATCAACTATGTACTTACAAAAGCTTTTATCACGATGAAGTATCAAAATCATGTTATTTTATTGTATTATATCAATGCGAGAAAGAGAAGACTATTCGTCCCGTATAACTCCATCTGCCTCGCACTGCAACATTGACCTTACCCTACGTAACACCTGTACGCCTATAATATAAATCACTCTTTCACACCAACCTTTCTTCCAGGTGGTATTAGCAGAAGAGGAGCTGGTCGTGATAGACCTGTGTGACGACCGCTGGCGCCCGCTCCGCCTGCCGTACCTGGTGTCCATCCACGCCTCGGCCGTCACCACAGCGCAGCTAGTCGACAACGTGGCTTCCAACGTGTACGACAATATTGTCGCTGCTGGTGAGTAACCAATGAATGTGCAAAAATGTGACGAAAACCTAAAATGGTGTTAAAATGGAAGAATAAAATAAAATAAAAAATAGAGCGTAGGCTGACAGTAGTTACCAAGTTTTATAAAATAAACATTTCTTCTCTGTCAGCCTCTAAAAAGCTTTCAACTAAAAACATAAAGTATATTAACATGTGAATAAATATGTATCGGTAATCATCCAACGTTACGAGATGGTTATCTTAACTCGTTATTGTAAGCGAAGAGTGAATATGTAATTACTTAACATTGTTCATATTATTTAGTCTCCCGATGGGCCATTCATTACTTTACTACATGTAAGAACAATTTTCTTATTGATGAGGTTCTTCAGAAAGGTCAGGTGCGCAGTACTCGTAACCGGCGTGCTTGTGTGAACGTAGATGAGACGAAAGGAGTATGTAAGGATCGTAGCAGGTGGCGTTCTGTGGTTTCTCGTGAGTTTATGTATGTGTAGAACAATTTGACGACAATTTCCTTATGGCAGGTCAACAGCAAAGCGACAACATGTACTCCCTGGGCGCGTGGCCCATCTCGGGCGGCATCACGGAGAGCAGCGAGCACGCGGAGCGCCAGCTGCTGCTCACGGGCCACGAGGACGGCTCCGTGCGCTTCTGGGACGTCACCGGCGTCGCCATGACGCCGCTCTACAAGTACACTACCGCGCAGCTGTTCAGGTGAGCACTGGGTCACACTGGGACGTTGCGCCGATATTATGTACGATCACGTGCAAAAAGATGTGTGTAAACTTGGTTAAAATCAAGAATGATTTAGTATATAGCCGGAAAACATCTTTAACTGATCAGTGTCTAATGCGCATGTCCTTCTGACTTCTATGAATACGTACCTCACACAGCATTTGTTACAGTACATAGGTATTATATATACACATCAAAAAAGTCTAGGGATCAACATCCCTAACAAATGTTAGGGATGTTGATCCCTAGACTTTTTTGATGTGTGTATTTACGAATGCAGTTGTTTTCCGGGAATAATTTCAAAATAAATCGAAATTATAAGCTGTTGTTTATACAGTATCTCAAAAAACACGTTCAATGTCATTTTTATCGCTACGTTCTGAAAATTTAGAGCATAATTTTGCACGTGACTGTACAAAAGATACTTACAAGGTTAGAAATAGGATAGTTTCAATAAGTACCGGTATCTTCATTATTAAAAAGCAATTTTTATACTAGCCAAGTAAATCCCCACTAACGTAACGTGTAAATTAACTTCTTATAAAGACGAAATAGCCTACATATGTTCTAAGTACATGCTTACAGTTTACTTTTTTTTACAAATACACACATCAAAAGTGTCTAGGGATCTACATCCCTAACATTTGTTAGGGATGTTGATCCCTAGACACTTTTGATGTGTATACTTAGAGATTCTTTTAACAAAAATCTAGTATGTTCTAAATGATGATTTACATAGCCTGCTAAAGTCACTCATAGCTTGCTACTAAAGGCCTTGACACACAGAGGACATGCCGGGTGTAAAATTGTCGTGACATAATAAATTATAATTAGATTAAATTGTAATAAATTATTATTATATTATATTGTCTGCCTCGTCGGTCTAATGGTCGCAAAGCGCGACTGCTGAGCGTGAGGTTTTGGGTTCGATTCCGCAGGCAATGTGTTATTGGGTTTTTCTAACAGGAATTTCTCAGTAGCAGCCTCGGAGTCTGGATTTGTGCTTGGTTGATGGCAATAGGCTCGCCCCCTATTACATGAGACTTAAACATAACTGGCGAAATGTGGGTGTATTAATGGGTACACCTCTGCCTAACCTTTCGGGGATTACAGGCGTGATGTCATATATGATAAAAAATTATAACGGATTCTTGGTTTTAGCTTTTATAATGAAATACCTGAAAAAGTGAAAAGATAAAAGTAACACTTAAAACATACCCCAAGAACATGTTTAAACTGTCACACAATTTTCAAGCCCCGAAATGCCCCCTGTGTGTCGACGCCTTTAACGTTAGCTAACGATTTGTTCCTCTGCTTATTGCTTGCTCATAACGAAGTGGGCTCAAACGGTCGACCACAAGGTAACAGATATTGTTGTAAGCATGGAAAATTATTTTATTGCCAGCTGCATGCTTCTTTTATTTCTTTTTTATTCATTCTGGCAATACCGTGCCGTTTTTATAGACAAATAATGCATGCAAACATTAAGGATATTAGATGTCGAGTTTTCTTTGAATAGTGTAGTTATAGTTATTTTATATCACATTTCAATTGTTTTTTTTTTCTTAATGTTGTCGTAAACGGTTACTTTTCTAAATATATTTTTTTAACTCATCACAATCAATCACTAAATCATCACAATTGACTGCCTCGTTGATTTAGTGGTCGAAAAGCGCGACTGCTGAGCATGAGGTCCTGGGTTCGATTCCCAGGTAGGGCAAAGTGTTATTGAGATTTTCCATCAGGAATTCCTCAAAAGCAGCCTCTGAGTCTAGATTTGTGCCCGGTTGATGGCAATAGGCTCGCCCCCTATTACATGGAACTTAAACATAACTGGCGAAATGTAGGTGTAATGGGTACACCTCTGCCTAACCCTTCGGGGATTACAGGCGTGTGTTATGTTTATATTCGTATTATTTCATTACGTGTAATACCACCTAAATGTTGTAAATTATACCATTGTTCATTACCTAGCTAGTAGTCTTTGTCGAACAAAAGCTGAGAAAAAAGAATCGACAATATAAAATTACAACTTGTTGTGTAAGTAAATTACTGATCTTGTTTACTGTATAGCTGACGTTTCTCAGTTTTTGTTGGACTTATTGTGATACCCCTCATTTCCATAATAATTTGTCTGAAAATTTGTGCCGTGTGGTCCCCGAAAAGACCTGTCTTTTCCACTGAGTATCGCAAAAGGCAACTTTGATCAACAAAAACATATCAGATGAAAGGAAAAATGTATTAAGCGACAATTTTTGGTCGTGTTATATAAATTCAACCTTATATTATGTGTATAGTAAGGGTGAATATATAACACGACCAAATTGTCGCTTAATACGTTTTTCCTTTCATCCCTCGATGGTGTAGCGACGTAGCATAATTTACATGACGTCATTACGGCGGTATCACACTGATGCTTGACGCCGCTATATCGCTGCAAAACGCGTAAACCGTTTCCTTTATTTTGTTCTGTTGCGTTTTCGCCGCGGACCGCATTGATGTTCTTACGTCAGCAACAACGCCAAAGTCAAATATCTCCATTGCTATTATAATCAATGTTTTATTTCTATGTTTAGTGGTGAAGAAATAGGCGAGAACAACGACAGTCAGACGGACGAAGAGGAATGGCCTCCGTTCAGACGGGTCGGCACCTTCGATCCTTATAGCGACGACCCACGGCTTGCTGTGAAACGGGTAAGAAATATTATATGAAACCAATAATTTGCCATTTAAGTTAGGACTTTAAATCGTGTGTGGTAAAATATTTTTTATAATGACAAGATAAAAAGGTGACGACTTGCGGGCGGCGCTTTTTTACAGTTAACGGTTACATATTTCTAAGCGATTTTGGCTAGGCCGTTGCCGTGTCGAAGCGGTGCTATACCATTACAGTAATTCACGTGTGTGTAGATCTATTTATGACTAAGAAATAGTAGGACTGATACAACTGTCTTTGTTGTTTAGGTAATCCTGTGCCCTCTATCGGGAATGCTGACAATCGGCGGCGCGGCAGGTCACATAGTTGTCGCGAGCCTCAAAACATCTTCCAACACTGCTGAAGTTAAGGTACGACACATATTTACTATTGATTTATTAGAAAACAATATCTATGCATAGCACTTTTGGCCGCTTTCTGTTGCATTTCTCTTCTTATCATTTTTTCCTACCATTTGATAAATTCTCTATTTCCATACATTATTAAGTAAATCGAGTCTGCTTCAGTTTGTTGCATTTCTTTGTCATCTTATAGTTGTTTTTGTTTTATAGTCTGTGACAGTGAACATCGTGTCAGATCGTGACGGCTTCGTGTGGAAGGGACACGACCAACTGACGCTTAGATCAGGGTCACTCACATTCCCACAAGGATATCAGGTTAGTGACGTCATAATATGAAGTTTATCATTTTGTATTCGTTCAGTTTTTAAAATTAAAAAAATATTTAATTATCAGTATGGAGAATTTTAATTATGTATTTTGTATATTTAATTGTTATTTTTAATCTCTAATTTAATTGTTTTACTCTGGCACAATAATTTGCACTTGCCATAATATCTCTTCACCACCTTTGGTTGACTGTTAGAGAAACCCTAAGGCATTAAGTCTGCCTTTGTACTTTTTTTTGTAATTAAATAAATTCTGGAAGGTCCATCCCCTGTAAGATGTAAAGTTTGATAAGCTGTATAACCGTTGGGCCATTGTTTAGTCACAACATAGTGACACCGTGTGTAGCGTATAGTAAGACTTGTCGTGTGCCCCCAGGCGAGCTCGGTGGTGCAGCTGGTGCCGCCGGCGGCGGTGACGGCGCTGGGCGCGCAGTGGGAGTGGGGGCTGCTGTGCGGCGGCACGGCGCACGGCCTGGCGCTCGTGGACGCGCTGGCGCCGCGCGCGCTGCTGCACAAGTGCACGCTCAACCCGCACGGTGAGGGGGACACTATATTACATCAGCTGGACATAGCGCTCCCCTAAAGATAACCACAATGACCGGTCCTGCGCTGCTCACATCCAGTGGTCGTAAGGCTCTCGAGTGGCGACCATGTACCGAAAGACGCAGTGTGGGAAGACCCCTCACGAGGTGTACCGACGACCTGGTAGAGGTCGCTGTGAAACACAACATGCTGAACCTATAATACAAGTCAACCGACCCCATTTGTTCTCAATAAAATAAATAAAACAGAATCAAAATAACACCTTATTACTAAATGCATATATGATTGTGTACATTTTAATAAAATTATACCTATTTTTTTTTTTAATTAAAAAAAACAGTACTGAACAAAACTCCTTTCATTCAGATCATTCCGGTGCTGGCGACACACCAATTTCAAGAAGAAAGTCGTTCAAGAAGTCGCTGAGGGAATCGTTCAGAAGACTGCGGAAAGGAAGGTCACAACGACGTCAAACGACTACATCGAGCCCCACTTCACCCACACAAGTGAGTGTTTATAAAACTAATATACAAGCTGCTGTTCTGCATCCTCAACACAGAAAGTTGTCATAAAAAAACAAATAAAATTACGTCACCTCGTCAATAATCATAGTGTCGTCTGCCTAAACCCAAGGACAAACAAAATATTCAAAAATGATCAACTAAACAAACAGAGAAACTATTTATTTATTTGAATTACAAATATATCCTTTCCTTGCAGCCAATCCCGAAGAAGCCAGCAGACAAGGCGGCTTCAGACACAGACGCGGAGCTAAAGCCCGTGGAGCGCGCCATCGAGGCGCGGCCCGCGGATGACGGGTTCGGCTCCATGGTGCGCTGTCTGTACTTCGCGAGGACATTCCTTATCAACAGTACGTACTACTTAACCAGCCGCGTAGCACACATGTTAACTTTATAACAAAATATATAATGGGCTAGTTGACACCACCAATCAAATGACGTACTTTTTATGACCTATCAAAACGCGATTCTTCCATAGATTTTGTTTGGCAATATCGAACTGTGACGTCACTTATTTGGCAACTCAATTGACTAACTATTTATTTATTTCAAAGCCACAACAAATCTAATTTTATAGTAAATTGAAAATTAATCGTGTTTTCAGGGCTAAAATAAACTGCTTCTTTAAAGAAGATGTCTTGGAATTATTGGTTGATGGTGTCAACTACCCAATACCAGCATATTATTGTCCCACTGCAAGGCCTCTTCTCGCAGTGCATGGATGCATGTTCCAAGTTTAAAATGTTCTAAACAAGAATATATTAATTCTGGTAAAACATAGTTAGAATTTCAACCTTCAATATCCCAGTAACCAGATGCTTCCCAGGTGGTGAGAAGAGCATGTAATTTTTTAATTTTTACAACCATTATAAGGAATATCTGTTTTAAATCTTGATAAATCACGCTTACGCAGCTCTACAGTTTTAACAAAGTTCGTAAATAAAAATATTAAAATAAATTTAATTCGATAAATTAAATATTATTTGTACAATTTTTTTGTCATTTATTCATCTGGTGTCTGATGAACATAATTGTAAATATTTATTACAGCACAAAACTCAACGCCTACTCTATGGGCGGGCACAAACAACGGCACAGTGTATGCGTTCACGATAACCGTGCCCAACACAAACAAGAGGAAAGACGAGCCCGTCACGTGCCAACTAGCCAAGGAAATACAGCTGAAGCACAGGGCTCCGGTCATTGGCATCACCGTGCTGGACGGAGCGGCAGTACCGCTGCCCGACCCGCTAGAGGTACTCACACTTAAAACGTTTATTTGTATACCAAGTGTACACGAAACACATAACATCACGCCTGTAATCCCCGAAGGGTTAGGAAGAGGTGTATCCATTAGCACATCCACATTTCGCCAGTTATGTTTAAGCCCCATGTAATAGAATCCAGACTCCGAGGCTGCTACTGAGAAATTCCTTATAGATAAATCCAATCACATACACATTGTGCCCGACCTGGGAATCGAACCCAAGATCTCATGCTCAGTAGTCGTGCTTTGCGACCACCAGACCAACCAGGCAGTCAAAGTTATTCTACTTTTAGCGTTATATTTAATTTAATATTATCTATGACATTTTTTACAAATTACTTGTGATTTTCGTAGGTTGAGCGCGGCGTGTCCCCGCTGCCCGAGAGCGGCACGCACCGCGTGGTGATCACGTCGGAGGAGCAGTTCAAGATCTTCACGCTGCCGTCGCTCAAGCCGCACAACAAGTACAAGCTGACCGCGCACGAGGGCGCTAGGGTACGTGTTTACGACTGTTGATAAGTTCAAAAACTGTTTCAAGATTTTACCATACTACTTTGTTAACTAGTTGTCAACTTTATTGTGCATGCTGCGTTATATTGTGTATAAGTGAAGAAGTACACCTATACCACTAGTCACCTTTGTTGAACATTTGTATATATGTTTTTTTTTTAGATCCTAAATAAATAAAAACCAAGTGTAAAAACCTTAGTTTGGGCCATGAAAAATTTTAGTCGGTGGGCCTTTGTTTGCCTGTATGATGATATAGATATGAATTTAGTTTGAAAATCATAACAGCACAACACATGACGGCCCCCATCTATCTCCCAAGCAAAGCCGGAGCGAATCACTATAAATCTTAAGTGTGTATGCAGGTCCGCCGCACAGCATTCGCGTGGTTCGAGTGCGGGCAGGGCGTGTCGCGCGGCGCGGGCGGCGCGGGCGCGCGGCACCGCGAGTGGTGCCTGCTGTGCCTCACCAACCTGGGCGACTGCCTCGTGCTCAGCCCCGAGCTGCGGCGCCAGCTCAACGCGGCCGCCGTGCGCAAGGAAGACATCAAGTAACGCATTACCTTTATTACTTTCCATATAATTTGTGAAAGAATCACTAACAATAATCTCTGACATCGGTGAAGGAAAACATCGTAACGATACCTGGATTTGTAATAAATATAAGCTGCCTTGAGCAAGTGTGGTGATCAATGCTCGTTCCTTCCCTGTGTAAGAAAAGGTCTTTGCCCTGTAGTGACAGTATAATATGCTTGGTATTTATTATTATTATTTTTAGTAAATTAATTAACCTATACAAACTATTTTAAAAGTATTTTTTTTTAAATTTTGGAAGGGCAACTAGATTCAATATTTTTTTTCTTGTTAATGACGTTCAAAAGTGCTTTTTAGTGGTCTAATTAAAATAATTAATGATTTAACTTAGACTTTACTTTATTTGTGCTAGTAATATGTGTAACGTTAACTCGTCTTGTTTCAGTGGAATTTCAAGTTTATGCTTCTCGAAACGAGGTGAAGCTCTGTACTTGCACTCCTCGTCGGAATTACAACGGATTACCCTTTCAGCTACAAAGGTATGCCCATTTGTCTATGTCATGTTAAAAGTATGAATATTGTGTATTATCGATAATTGTCTATGTATGGGTGACAGCGCTTTAGCAACCGCATAAGTTTGTTTTGAACTTTATTCTGTGCATTAATAAGTTAAAATTCATTGTAATAATGTAAATGTTCGGTTTGGTAGACTGAGTAATGTATGTCGCATTGGTGCAGGTGACGATCGCTCAGTGCCACATCATCCTGTCGCCGTGGGCGGCCGCGCTGCGCGGGGCGGTGGAGGAAGCCCCGCTCACTAATGGTGAACACAAGGTCAGTCAAAAAAGAACTCTATTTTTATAATGTCAGGGTACAATTTCCACTGTGAAGGTGTCACAGCTGGAAAATGATTTAATCAAATAGAAATACCTATTTCATTTAGTTTTAATTACGTAAGTGAGATACTGTTTAACATAATATCTTATCATAGGAGGAAGCATTAGAAGCGCCTCACGACGTGACCGCAGTATCCGCCGACATCACGGTGGACTCAGTGCGCGACCACACCAACGCCGCGCCCGACCCGCAAGCTGCGCCCGAGCTTAATATCAACTTACAGGTGAGAGACACTTTCTTAATAACACAGGAAACACCTAATGGCGTGCCTTGTTTGTAAAAACAACATCTTTAACATTGTCAACGAAAACAACTGCCGACAAACTGTTATGCAGTTTGGCAGAAGTTGTGTAACTATGTTTTCTGTAGATTTTGAATAAATAAATAAATGAAATAATAAATTGGCAGTAAAACCAACTCGAATGCCGTGACGGCAATCGGTATGACGCTCTTTCATGCTGTCATGCCACCTCGCGACTCCCTTGTGTGTCTGCGCGCACACACATACGTTCTATACACTCCGTTACTTTTCTATATGAGATGCTCATTTTTTTTTTGTTTTGTTACACTACTGCAGGGCGTCCCCTAACGGGCAACTTAATTTTTTTAATTGCGTCCTTCTTATCTTACTATAAAACCTCCTCCACAAACAGAACTCGCAAGTGAACACGTCTTCCATGGTGGTGAAGACGACGACGCGCACCATGGTCAACGACACCAACGGCGATGGTACTACCACTACCACCACCACCACCACGAACTCGACTAGCGAGAACAGTGAGTATGACGTCATAAGCACGTAGAACACTACTTTACCATCAGGCATTAGAACGATGCTCATGGATCTCGAATTAAGGCTAGATTTCTTTATAATTCGAAGCAAACTGATAACTTGTCAGCGCTGGTGAGGGTTATTGTGAATAAGATATGATACAGGCTGTAAGGGTAAACACCGTTGTCACTAAAACCATAGGTAGTTGATTTAATTATAAAAACGTTTATCTGAATTTAAAATAAATAAACGAATTTTTCTTTCAAAAATTCAAAAAGTTTCTGTCCGACACCGTCCGTAAATTCATGGCCCGAGTTACGTAATCACTACAAAGGGCGTTTACCTGCTGCACTGGCCGTCTGTTATAACTACCTACATAAGTTTTAACTGATTACATCATTGTAATAAAAACACAAAAATAATTGAAATAATTTTGAGGAAAAAACTTTACTTAAAAAAAAAAAAATTTTTTTCATTGAATTTACGTTCTATAAGTGAAACCAAACCACTGGTTTCAAGGATAACGGTGTTTACACTAACACTCTGTATATTTATTTGTTAAAACTTGTATACATACATGCAAGAGCATCATCATCATCATCTGCCTAGCCTTTTCCCAACTATGTTGGAGTCGCCTTCCAGTCTAACCGGATGCAGCTGAATACCAGTATTTTACATGGAGCAACTGCCTATCTGACCTCCACAACTCAGTAACTGAGTAATACGATACCCCTTGGTAAGACTGGTTGTCAGCAGGGGCGCCGACTCCGTGGGTGCTCGGGTGCTCCAGCACCCACGAGAGGTAAATACGTGGGTGCTCAGCACCCACGATTATGAATATCTAAAATAATTATCTTTCTCATCTTTTAAGATAAATAAGATATTTATTAACAAGTGCACATCTCAAACTACTGTGTAATACAATAAATTATCTTTTCTAAATATCTTGTATTTTCTTGTGTCTATTAAATAACAAAAGTATATATAAGTAGCTAGGTATGTCATTAAAAAAGCTGGAGCACCCACGGGAATTTTAAAAACTCGGCGCCCCTGGTTGTCAGACTTTTGACGGGTTTCTGACGACTAACGAATACATGCAAGAGCATGCAAGTTATTATATCAGTTACGAAGCCAATCATGTTTAGCCTTATGTATCGGCGTACAAATATAATAAACCTAGCTTCTGGTGGTTTTTCTACCCGCCTTAAAAAAATGTCTTTGGTTACTACTCCGCTCCCGTGGGTCGTAGCGTGATGTTACATAGCCCAGACTATTCCTCATGAATCTGGCAATCATATACAATTATTTTTTCCGTTCGTTCGTTTAAACAAACAAACAAGAACGCTCTATTTAGCTTAATCACATTAGTAGAAATAGTATAGTTGATATGATTGCTCCGGGTGCACAATCCATTTCTGTATAGATTAGTCTTCAGTCGAGATTCATGTTTAGCATCGACAAGTTGGTCAGTTCGTTACTTTCAATGTGTCAAACTTACATTTATTCAAATGTTCCGACGCATTGTTGGTAATGATCGCCTATCCGATGACACGAACTGCTCAACTAGAATAGAACCTTGTAACGCATACAATAAATATTTATTTTCAGTAATGTAAAAAAAAGACATCTATTTTAGAATCTACGTTACGAATACTTACACACATTACATTAATTTACATTTTCATGAGACTTTGAATAAACATAAATGATATAGTAGTTTCTAAACTTAAAGTTGATATTTTTGATATTTTAAACAGTTTTTATTTTCAGGATTTTAATTCCCCCACCAATAAAAATATGATTTGCATGGATGCGAAATTTACGCTGCTATGAATTGGCTTACTTTGTTTACAAATTATATTATGATGTTTATAAAGCAAAGCTTTTGCAAAACGCGCAAAATAATATTTTTATTGTATCATAAATATGGTTACAGAAAATGTTCAATTTCTGATTAATTTACGGTTTTTAAGTAGGCTGACAAAAAATCGCTGTTACATTTTGTTAGTGAAAATAACAGCAGCCAAACAAATCACTTAGAAAACACATGATTTCTGAAATCTTTATCAGGCTTGATAGTGAATTTCAAGTTTATCGAAAAATCTTCTTTATTATCTTTTTCAACAGAAATTGTTCATTTTCTACCACTCTGCCGACAAAATATAAAACCTTAAGATTCAAATCGCTTCATACACCATTTTTATATGTTTATGTTTCATGTTTATTCGTTTGTATGTTTGACGGGCGCTTTGTGTTTTGTTTGTAGTCCTAGAGCACAGTCGCGAGGAAGGAGTCATCACGCGCATCGAGGTACCCCACACTTTGCTTTCATAGTACCATAAGTACAAAAATTCTACATTACCTTGCATGAACGCCCTTCTCTTTAGGAAGTCTTTTAGTACCTTTCTGTCAATTATGTAGCTTCATACGCCTGTGTTAATAACCTTTTAGATTCTTTGAAGTTTCCAGTTTCTTTCTCTACTAATAATAACTAAATTTAAATTGTGTATTAACCAACTAACTCAAACTATACGCAATGTATTGTGGCGTCCGCTCGTGTATTGTTCGTACAGGGATCACGCACCATCATGACTAAATTGTAAAAAAAGGAAAGAGTTATAAACGAAACCGTTTTGGCAATAATCTGCAGTAGACCCTGGTAAACACGCGCGGGCGTCACGAGTTCCCGAGAAGAACGTAAGATGGTACTCATAAGCCGGTGTTCACACAGACGGGCACCGTGACGGTCCCGGCAGGCACCGACCCGAAGCTGATCCTCGAGATGTTTGACCGGCAACGCTCCCCGCTCACCGTGCCCGTGCCCCCGCAGCCCGCTGCTGCAGAGACCAACTAGCCGACCACACCACACACCCCCCACTCGACACGACATGCGACCACTCGCTCTTCGAAACCATTCGCTACGCTACCGGTACTAATACCGGTCCAAAGTTCCGCCACTTGTCTATATTCCAGCGTTTACTACTATTGTATCGTTCAACCGGTAGACCACCGATTCATTACGAAATACCGGTATTTTTTAATATTTGACAAAAATTGTATTAAAAGTGACAACATTTAGTTTTACAGTTAGTATAATTTGTAAACGTATTTATAGCCTAAAAATTTTTCTTCTATGCCTAGACAGCTAAAGGTACTGCCATGAATTCATTTCTTCTTAATAATTAAAGTCAATTTGGTTACTCTAGGTATACATAAAATATCCAATTAGGAGCATTTTCTGTACATTTATGTATTAATTAATTCCTTGGTGTTTAAGGTATATTTGCATTTTATAATTTTAACTTTAATATTATTTACTATTGATTAATGTGACTTGCATGTTTATATTATGGCGACTACTTTGGATGTAATTTTCTTTGCAATGTTGCGTATTATTTAGTGAAATTATAATTAAAAGATGCTTAATCTGTACTTAACAGTATCATGAGAATTTTATATTAAATGAGATTATCTTAACTTCATTATTTAATTGTTCTAATATCTATTTTTAAAATGGCTACCTGAGGGTGAAGCTTCCAAGCTTTTGTATGTTCACAAGATAGCTTACGTGCATCCGGCGACACATCCATAACGACAAAATGTAATGATGAATGTTTATGTTAGTACAAAATCCGGAACGCCATAGCAACGTTTGTTGTAACCAGCAATACTACAATATAATTGTGGATTGTTTTAAGTAATTTATAGTTAAGAGAACAATGTGAAATTAATATTCTAATTTAGCTCGTTAAGTTAGTATTTCGAACATTCGGAGTGAATGTGATGTGCCTATTTATTTCTTTTTTAATATAATAAAGATTGTATCTAGGTGATAGCATTAGATACGTTTTTGACAATTAGTATGACTAGAATATATTTTATTATGAATAGCATTTAGATTTTCCACAGCAAGTTGGAGTAAACATTTTTATTGCCAATTTTATATTAATATTATAAAGAAAAATTGTTGTATTACCTTGCAGTGCTTCACTTAATTTGAATTGTATATTCAGTAAATATTAATTTTAATAAATTATAATGTTGTACGAATGAAAAGTTTTATGCAATATTTTTTTAGCTTTTTAATACTTATTTTTTGTATTTTATGTAACCAGTTTGCAATTTTTATTTTGTACCTTAATTGGAATATTCTGTTATGTTTTAAACAACTAATGGCAGCTAATAATATGCGAACGTATTAGAGCACATCTTTCTACACATCACAACTCGTGATTTAAGGGGATTGATTTATTGTTAGACATATATTTTATTCCTAGATATAAGTTAATGTGCCTGTCTTTTCGTTGGTAAACTTGGGGCTCTTCCGGGCCATATCGACATACATAAAGTAACATTTACTGTAGGAAGCGTCAAGAGTACTTGTATGGCGTCCAAAATGCTTCTATTTATAGTATATACAATTTTTCTCCTTATACTGTGGCATTTTATTAAACATTTGATACGAAATTAGCAATTTGTATCCAACATTCTTACAAGAAAATAAAAGCTAAGACTATAACATTGTGTTTTTTATTGCTAACCTGCTTATTACCTGGCCGACATTTCGAAGTAGTTTTTACCGCCATAAGGGCTCCCGCACAAAACCACGTTGCGATGCGATACGATGCCGCATTGCAGGAACTTCGGGAACTTAAACTTCACAGGAATTCGCAGATATATGCGATGCGAATTCGTGGTTTTGTGCGGGAGCCCTTAGCCCGGCTTGAACGACTGAAGTATTGTGCGCTAGAAAAAAAAGCCATTATTGTAAAACACTAGCTGCGACACCTAAATTAATTCCGAGTAAAGGTGTGATGTATCGGAAATATTAGGGAGTGAAAATATAAAGAATTATTAATTAATTTGTACATGATTTTTCGTTCTCCACATTCTTATTATACCATATTTTTACACATATTTTCCTTACAAAAATTACAAATAATATAGTTTTTAAAAAAAATGTACATGATTATTATTAATACTTGAGAAAATCTATTTTTCGATCCGGCTTGCCAATGGCAACTCCATTATTGAAATGTCAATGAAGTGTCACAATGACAAATCGTTGCCAACTTGTCTGTCATTCATACTGTCATATACTCATGTCAATGTTTTTATGGGGCTTTGGGATAATATTATAGTTTATTATTTTAGTACTTGTAAAAAATAAATTAATATGAATCTATGCAGAATCTGTCTTACCAGCGGTTCACAGAAGGACATATTTCAGTCACAAAGTGTTAAAAATGATGATACAAAAAGTTTCGCTGAAGTCTTCATGTTTTGTTTGGACATACAGGTAAACAACGTCCTGTTGGAAACTTTGAATAAAAAAAATAGTGTAGGTACATATACTCTTGTCGAATTTACGCTATAATGTAATCTCTCTCTGTGTCCATAGGTTGAGGAAAACTCAAAAATAAGTACAAAACTATGTTTAAAATGTTATAAGAAAATACTATCATTCCACGAGTTCAAATGTTTAGCTTTAAAAAACGATACATATTTGAAGTCAGTGCTAGAAGAAACTGGTGTAAAAAACGAGGTATTTTTAAGAGATGATATTAAAAATGAGCAGATATCGCTGAGCGATGATTCTCTTGATGTTACTGTAAAGGATGAACCAAAAGACATGCTCTATTTAAAAAATGAAGAAACTATACAAGATTATGAATCTGACGATGAGTTCCTAAGTGTAATAAAAAATATTAAATATGAATATGAAAGGGAGAATGATGAAAGTAAAGACAAGGGTAAGTTAAAATGTTTATTTATTTTTATTTCTTCCATTGTACGTTTTACACAATCAGCTGAGCGATCCCATTATAACTGAAAATGTTGCCATTTATAATTCTGATATTACAAGGTTAAATATACACTGTTCCTTTTTTGATTTACAACCCCCTTTTAAAGGAGTATTCATACTCTTTGTCCTCTTCTTCTCCTCTACTCATTCTAATAGTAGGGGAGGCCAAAATGCTAAATGTGGATTTACTCCAGAGTCGTGGGAACCTTTTGGATTGTGAAGATTAGATGCTAAAAAGTAAAAATAGTTACAGATAGGACCCTTTCACTGGTGGAGGAAGCGCATAGGTACATATTAAAAAAAAAAAAACACGAACTACTACTCGAGCGTGTCAGATATTAATAGTGTATGCGCCCCACGTGTTTTTAATAACCGAGGAATATTAATCTGCCGGTTTGCATGGTGGGGGTGGCCGTACGAAGGGTCTGAAAATGGTTAAAAATGGAAGAAAAAATTATGACATTGAAATACTCGAGCGCGTCAAATTAATATACAGACAGTTCAGCTTGATGTCCTTGTCGTGCTGACCCTTAATCTGACAATTATGTGCAGGGACTTCTTCAATCTGATGGTTTGAAAAATAAAATCCGCTGCCCTAGACGCGCGGCCCTATATGCAGGGCTCATATATGGTGGAGGTACTTAACAGGGTGCTAGGTATCCCCCCTTATATTAATCTGCTGCGCTCGAGTAAATCCAAAACTTTTATTTGCATTTCTGTTTTTAGAACCTCTCAAAAGAAGAAAAAGAAGAACTAGAGGTGCACCAAGAGTTAAACCAGAAAAAGAATCCAAGACTGTAAAACAAATGTGTGAAGAATGTGGAAAAACTGTAAAAGATTTAAAGTCTCACGCATTCCTGCACTTACCTGTGTCCTCTCGGAAACGCATCAAGTGCAAAATATGTGACAAAATGTTTTCCAGCCACAGTGCACGGTACAAACATAACAAGATTAAACACTTAGGTATAAAGCAGGAATGTTTGTTGTGTCATAAAAGTAAGTAAATCATACTTTAACTTACAATCTCATGCAATGTTACAATCATCTATACTAATGTTATGTCATTTAACATCACACAATGATAATCAGTAAGTAGCTTGCCCTAGATGGACCCTGTATCAAAACTTAGGGTTAGGGGCTCCACTTGTGCTTCGCCGCGGTTAGGTAGGGGTACCTAACCGCGGCGAAGCATAAGTGGAGGGTAAATATTTTTCACAAAAGAAAGAATATATTTATATTTTTCCAGGCTGCCTAAAAGTTTGAGTGAGATAATAAATAATATTTTACGAATTTTTTACCCAGCTTTCAAGTTAGGGGCATAAATAATCATGGTCTAATCAGAACTGGATCTGCCTTTGGTTTGGGGGCTGTCGCTGGAAGGGCTTGTATTCTTGATACGCCTATATTAATTTGAACTTGATGCAATTTCAGTGGTAACATCACTAAGCCAGCACCATCGTTTGGTGCACAATCGCTCCTCCCTACCATATGGATGTGTATCATGCGGCCGCAGGTTTATATCTAACTCAAGTCTGGAACTGCACATGACTACACACACCAAGGACCGACCATTCCCCTGCACAGAGTGTGACAAAAAGTTCTCCACAAGACAGAGAATGAATATTCATAAGTGAGTTGTTTTCTTATGATAAGTTTTACAACATGTATGTGTGACTAAGCAAACATACTTTTCCTTACAATAACAAACACAACCAAAAAAAGAATAAGTGAAATTGGTCCAGCCGTTCACGCGTGATGCCGTGACCAAGGGAAATAGGGATTCATTTTTATATACATAATATAATATATAGATTAAGAATAAAGTGATCCAAAATAATGTTTTCAGGCGTGCAGTTCACGATAAAGAGAAGCCGCATCTATGTCAATTGTGTTCAAAAAGCTTCTTCAAGAAATATCATCTACAAATACATTTAAGGTAATTTTCTAGACCATCTTTAGGCCTTTGCCACACTAGACGGAAATTCCGTCGCCGAACTTCCGCGGCGGAACGCCAATACATGTTATTGCATATAAAATACGAATAACGGGCACACTACGCGGACGACCGATCTTCCGCGTAGTGTGCCCGCTATTTGTATTTTTTATTAGGGTTCCGAAGGGTGCTAACGGGACGTCTGTCCGTCTGTCAGTAGGCTGTATCTCATGAATATGTATTTCAATGGCCGCTATACCAACAAAAAATAAATATAAGTTATAAATGATTAGTGGTCCCCATGCAAGAGACCTGTTTTTTTTTCTCGTTTTTTGGCTCGATACTATAATGGTGGTACTGTTATTTCTTCTACAATGATACGGAACCCTTCATGTGTGAGTCCTGCTTGCACTTTACCACTTTTTTTTTTTAAATTATTGTATTGCTTATTTTGATTGGAGTGGCAACTAAAAGAGCAATTTGATCCAATATAAAACTTTGTGTTCACGCAGAAGTCATTCAAAAGAGAAGCCATACGAGTGCCCTGAATGCGGCAAGTTTTTCGCCAGCACCTCGATCCTGAAGAGTCACCGGGAGATCCACATGGAAGGCAAAACCTATGCCTGCACACTGTGCGATATGAGCTTCAAAAAGAGAAAGTTTGTATCTAAATTGTTATGTCTTAAGCTGATAAACAATAGTTTCAACATTATTTTTGAATCGTATAATAAGATATGTACCTATATTTATTCCATGCACAAAGCACATGTAAAAATTGCACAAAAGCGGAATTAATTTAATGGAAAAAAAAATATTTAAATTCTACCAGTCAGTAATGTGACAAATTGGTAGTGTCCGACCGAAGGTGCAATTCTGGCCGAAGCCGAAGCCGATTAATCGGTATTCACCAAAACCTTCGGCCGAAGCCGAAGCCGAAGCCGAAGGTGTCATTGACCTTGAGAAATACGATAGTTACTTTGATCTCAGAATATACTAGATACATATTGTGAGAGCTTTAGAGATTTAGCCTAATAACGAGCCGAGTGACCAACATATACAAGTAGGTAATAAAATATTGGCGATTCGTTTGGTCCGGTGCGGCGGCGCGGCGAAACTCTGCTGCTCTGCACACTCCGTCTCGCTCTAGCATCGTTCAGTAAATTTCAAATTTTGACAACTAGCAAACCTTCGGCTTCGGCCAAACCTTCGGCAAATTTTTGGCCGAAGCCGAAGATTTGGCCGAAGGTGCTTTTTTGGCCGAAGGTGGCCGAAGCCGAAGCCGAAGCCGAAGCTTCGGTCGGACACTACAAATTGGGTAGTTGACACCGCTAAGTTAACCAATAATTCCAAGACTTAGCTTCTCTAAAGAAACACGTTATTTAAGCCCTGAAAACCTAATTAATTTTCTATTAAATGTAAAATTTTATTTTTAATTGTTTTCAAATTAATAAATAGTTAGTCAATTGAGTCAGCACTAAAGTGACGTCACAGTTGTTTTTTGCGTCGCGTTCGCGTTTTGACAGGTCATAAAAACAACGTCAGTTGATTGGTGTTGTCATCTACTATATTTTCAAGCACATGTACGCTAAGTACTGTGATTGGTTGTTTCTATTTCATTCAGTGTGTTCATTGGTTATTACATAACTAACCACTCTATCTACAGCTACCTCAACGTCCACATGATAAGCCACACCAAAGAGAAGCGCCACCCGTGTCAGTACTGCGGGATCAAATTCGGCCGCTCCGACCATCGCAAGCGGCACGAGTACACTGCCCACGAGAAGAACTTTATAACCGCATGACCTACGGCCGACGCACCGGACAAAAGTGACAAAGATACTAGCCGACCAAGCTACACAACAACATCAACAGAACAATTCGTTGTGACGTCATCCGCAAAAAAATGATGGATTTGAATAGTAAAAGGAGTCTTCTAAATTATGTATTTGGCCTATATCTAGTAGTCATTGACTACATTGACTACACGTAAACACGTATAAACTTTACTGAATATTGTTACGCTGTTTTCAAAAATACTTGTAACACTTAATTACATTCCGATCATCTTTCCGCAGCGTACCTGCGGGAAGACTACTTGAAGAGATGCCCTATTTTTTTTACTAAATGACGTTAAAATTTAAGTTGCAATCTAATCTTAGTGAGAAAGTCCATTCTCGTAACTAAAACTGTTCAAAATCTAGTCACAATCTCACCTCATCGACAATCAATGCCAAAAATGTAGGCAAATATTATTGACAAATTCAGACTGAGATTAGAATGCGATCGTTATGTTTATCCTTATGACCGCCACGTCAAAGAAGCAAAAACATGCGCCCTCGGCGCCGTGCTCCGAATTCGAAACTTTATAATCGGTATTAGTTTTTGTCATCCTATGTTAATATAGATGAAATATAAAGAAATAAATTAAACTATTTAGTATAAATTAGGATAAAATAAGTTAGTAAAAGAAATAAAAAAAACAATAATATATTGTTTTATAAGCTTTGTTTACGTATTTAAAGTCAGTCATGTAGTCGTGCTGGACACATTTTGATTTGTCATCTATGCATGACTGGCGGTGAAAAGGTTAAAATTTACGGGAATTGGGGCTCCGACGCCTGTTTGGCTCGGTCAGCTAGTTATTCTAATGTCTGATTATGAGCTCAGTGACTGAATATTATTTCAATAGTGATCAGATGCTGAACTATTGCTGTACTGTTTTCTCCTTCTGTGATGGCCAGGCAACGTGCCTGGCTTAGCAGGATTCGTCCTTCAAAGTGGTTGTCAAACTTTGTTGTTAAACTCTTGTTAAGAATTATAATTAAAAATGTTCGTTCAAATTATTCATAATAATTGTATTAAATTTTTATCATTGGTTATTTAGTAATTGTAGTTTTATTTGAAAAAATCTACCATATTTGACAAATGGTTACGTTTCCACCTAGAGCTGTGGTCTTTTTTGCTGAAGCGAAGACTCGTAGAGAGACTAGACACGCATCTTTTACTCTGGAACCAATCATGAAAAAAAATCAGTTGTTCCATACAAAAATATTTTACAACACGATCATAATGTATGGAACAGCTGTTTTTTTTTTCATGATTTCGGGGTTGGTCCCGTAGTAAAAGTTGTTCATCTTTAAATGACCTTTACGTAGCCTTGTATGTATAAACGACAATCGACGATCTCCATTTAAAAAAAAATTGCAAGTTAAGCTTTTGTTTGATCGAAACTATTATTTTGAAACACACTCGTTTTATTCAATTAATTAAGTAAATTCATAAACACGTCAAACTCACACAAACACAATAATGACAAATGCTAAAAAGAAAAAACAATACTGTATTACAGATTGTGTGATATAAAAAGCAATACCTACCTACAACCTGGTCGAGCTAAGTTTGCATCTTACTGGATGGCGGCAAGTTACAATAACTACCTACATATGTAGGTATTTAAAGAGCTAATACTAAAGAGTAGTAATTAATATTATGTCAATTACTAAAAGTAGAAATAGCTAACACTTTTGAACAAACATTTGTTACATAGTGATTATTAGTGATCCCTTTTTTGCATACGCGAGGTGCAAACTTAGGTAACTCGACTGGATTGTACTTCGCATCAAATTAGCCATCCGTTTAGGGAGAGCTATTGATGAGGATCAGAGAGTCTTGCTGGTTTAAGGAAGCATGAGTCCCAACTTTTCTTTGGCTGCGTCTAAAATCTCTTCATCTGTCAAACGGAAATCTCCAGACAGTAACATTTTGCATGTGCCTGCCCCAGTCAGTTCCGGTGATTCCTCTGGCGAAAATATGTTCAGAGTATTCCAGACGTATTCCAGTTTATCTTCGAGATGCGGAAATTCTCTTATTAAAACGCTGACTATGTACTTCATGCGGTCGTTTAATTCTCGTGCTTGAGTTTGTTCTGTCAGGACAATATCCTTGGGCTTCTTGGGCCGAACACATTGCCGCTTGATGGCGACGGAAAGCTCGTGGCCGAAGCGTTGGGAGCGGACAACACGCTCTAGTAGCTGTAAGTAATCAGATTTAATTTTGTAGGTTACCATTGTTAGGGTCCTGTACTCGAAAGGTGCCAACGGGTCCCTATTATATATTGTTATTGTCCGTCCGTCTGTCACCGGGCTGTATCTCATGAACCGGAATAAGTGGAGTTGAATTTTCAATGAGGTATATTACTATGTCCGCTATAACAACAAATACTTAGTTATAAAAACATAATAAAGTAAAAAATTAAGGGGGGAAAGGTAAGTATTAATACAAGAATGGTGTTTATTTTTAATGTACTTGTAATAATCGTACTTGGTCATTGTTACTCTTCTAAGTGACAAAAGAAGATAAAAGGGAAATTAAAAAAGGGAGTGCTCCGTAACCGGTGCCGTGCGCCCATTTGGACGCCGGTGGTAGTAAACAAAATAGGTAATCTACCGTAGATGGCAGTGATTTTACTACGTCCCAGGCAAAAGATAGTCAAAAATAAAACCCTAATGGAAATATTAACCAAATATTCGTATTAAACGTCGCAATGGCTACGCGAGACATGCACAACGCGCGCCTACTACACAAGTTATCCACTTATCAATACTGACCCAGTGCTTATTCCTCTCAGTGATGCGCATCTCTTGGATGAGCTCTGCGATGCGCTCCTCCATTTGCGAGATGCTAGCGGTGGTCTCCGCCAAGTCTCGGTCCAAACGCTCCTGATCCTTCTGCAGCTGCTGTATTTGGGCCTTCGCATCTACGATATCCTGTAAGCGACACATTATTGACAAAATCTAATAAGTATAAACTGAACTTATGAAATCGCCTGATATTTATCTATAGGTTCATAGGTACTTTATCATCACCCACACTACTAGCTAAATTAATTGCTCGCAGAAAAGATGGCTGATGGAGCTGGAAGTTTCAGTGGCGACCGCGTACCGTACCGAAGACGCAGCATGGGAGGTCTCCTGCAAGGTGAAGACCTGGTGAAGGCTGCGAGAATCCGCTGGATGAGGGAAGCACTGGCAATAGCTTGATGTGTATGCTTGTCGAGGCCATCCAGCAGTAGGTATATATCTTTTGGCTAAATGATGATGATGAATGATCAGTTCATCACCACGCAACACACAGGACGGACCACCAAGTCAACCACCATTGGTTCGTTTAGTACCTCCAAACGTGATCATGTGTACCTTGGAAAGTCTGATGACGTCTGCCTTAGCCAGCCTGAGCTTGTGATGGTAGGATGACTGCGAGGTTCCTGTAGAATGCTTCTCCACCGCTGCTTGGGCCCTGGTTTTCTCTATGGCTGTGTCCCGACGCGTCACGTAAAGCGCCAAGTCATCAGCTAGCTTCTCGCTCGTGCGACGAAGTTGTTCTCGACGAACCTAGAGTCGAATATGGGTTTATTTCGCATTATATTGTTAATACAAAAGTGATCAGGGTCTTCTCGAAAACGTCACCTCAAGTTTGGCGTCTGCTGAAGTCCATGAGCTGATGAGGCCTGCTAATGTGGCAGGAGCATCATTTTAACATGTACAACCTTACCTCCATTCTATGTATTTCATTCTTCATTTTTCCTATTTCGCCCGCGGATGACTGGGCACTCTTCATGTTTTTCTTCAGTTCCACTGCTAAGATTCCCTAAAGAAGTAATGTAAGATTGAATAAAGGGCTCTAAAGTATGCTATGATATTGAATCGGGTGCAATCATACAACTGACCTTCCTCTGCCAAATGAGAGCTTCCCTTTGAATGCGATCCAGTGCTTGTGTTAGGTTCATCTTGTCTTTGTCCAACTGTTCTATATCTTCCTCTAGTTGAATTATTTCGGCTTCCGAATCCTGTAGAACGATTAAAGATAAACTTGCATACCTACTGAATTGGTTGTTTACACGTAGGTCAACCATTTAAGACAATAGATGATCCTCATTGCTTTAGAGAGACTCTAAAACTTGATTCACTCATATTAGTGAAGTCGCAGTTCCGGCAGCGTTCTGTATCAATGCTATTAGTGCTGCGGAACTGACACTGAGAGCACTGTGTCGTCACTGATAGGTGTGAACGCGTTCATAGGGAATGTACGAAATAATAATTGGAAGAAAAACCGGAACTGTGACTTTACTCATATGTGCGAATGTACTTTATAGCTCTTCAAATAATAACGTAAAAAGTCAAAGAATGGAGGCAGAAATGCGAACCTTTTCTGTCAGTGAAAAGGTGGCCTATGATTTAATTTGCTTTGCACTTTCAGTTACCTTGAGATTAGCAGCATACTCATGGGTAACCGCCAGGTTGCTTTTTTGCACGTCTTGATTCCTATCTAAAGCATCTTTGCGCGTGCGCTCTAACACCTGAAGTTTCCCGCGCAGCGCTCGAAGCGAACGCTCAACGCGGTTTCTGTCTGCTTCCACTGATTCGGATTCCGCTTGAATACGCATGGCTTTCTGTTCGCAGATTTGAATCTCTGGAAATATAAAGAATGCCAGGCTTAAACTACCTAATATACCTTCGTTTATTACTTTTCCCACTGGTGACCATATTTTTTCGTTTAATAAAAAAATACACACTATAAAATTTACGGTTTTACTCGATATACATACTTACAGAATAAACTCAAGTTGAATGAAGGTACAAAATATCGTGTATGATCATATCATCAATAGATTTTAAAAATAAATTATACATATTAGGTACTAACGTTTGGAAACCAGGTTAATGTCGGTGATCAAGACATGGTGCTGGTCGGCCAGCTTGACCACATGGCCCTGCTGCCGCAGCCACTCATGCTGCAACGTCTCAGTGCGCTCGCGGAGGCCTTTGATGACCTTCTCTAGCTCCTCAATACGACGCTCTTGAGGCGACTTACTCTGGGGACAAAGATCATGACAGTTACAATATGGACAGTAAGGATCGCATCGCAGTGCAGAGGTAGGTACATCATGTTTAGTTGTCTATAAGAATAACATATAACATCACGCCTGTGTAATTCCCAAAGGGTTAGGCAAAGGTATACCCATTACACACCCACAACATTCCGCCAGTTATGTTTAAGTCCCATGTAATAGGGGGTGAGCGGTGAGCCTATTGCCATCAACGGAAATTCGAGAAATTCCTGATAGAAAAATCCATTATCACTTTGCCCGACACCTGGGGATCGCGCCTTGCGACCCCAACGAGGCATGAATCTATAAGAATATCAATTGGAAGTCAGAACGTTCCGAATTATGAACGTAATTTTGAATTTTAAAAAGTAAAATATTTCAAAAACTCACATCAAACAGTTCCGTCAAAACGTGGAATCTCTTCTGTATAATATCCAGTTCCCTTTGCTTCTTCATCATGAGGGACGTCTTCTGGTCGTACACGTTTTCCATATGCTGTATCTCTCTCTCTTTCTCCATCATAATGTCCTGGTTCTCTTGTAACACTTTTTTGTTGACAATTTGGCGGTTCCGCATCACCTCTATGTCGAGCATTATGTGTGCGTGCTGGTTTTCCATTGTCATTAGAGATATTTCCTGTAAGACAACATTGATTGTAAAGATAACGATTCCATAAGATTCTTCTTCTCCATACAAAACTACCTTTTGGAAGGGGCAACTAGATTCAATTCCTTTTTTCTTTTTGTAAATGACGTTCAAAAGTGCCTTATAATGGCCTAATTGTAATAAATGATTTTACTTTGACTTCGAACGTTTCACAATTCAAAACGTTTGAAAGTGTTTGTGAAAGTATTTAAAAGACTCACAACGCATGTGTGCGTACTGAGACGGCTCCCGAAACAAAAACAAATCAGCGATTTGTTGCTAGACTAGCGGTGTCATTAATCACTCATTATTACTAGTATTACGCTACATATTCTGCTGACATATTCTATGAAAATTACAGAAGAGTTGTCTTGCGCGGTCAGCTATTTATAATTAGTTGACAAACAAATCTGCTGGCCTGCTACTGAAGACGATTACTTACAGCTACATACAAACTCTTTCTTATGGATGTGACTACAATACATTAAAATAGTAATATGGAGGGGCGCGCCATGATATACTTAGTAGTTTATCTAAAACTTCTGAATGAAGCGTTATGAGATAGACTTGCAGTCTCACTCTCACTACGCGGGCGTCATAAATGGCACAACGATCTTGAGAAAATGTTATAAACATTGTGAACTTTTCTTATTCATTTCTGAGTGACACGCTCATTTTAAAACTCGTAAGTACCTACTTAGAAAAGGTGAAACTAAAAACCAATCTGTCAATCAAATTTTTTTAAGTTTCACCTTTATTGTTGGAATGTAATGTTGACTAATGTCAAAACTTTTTTGATGATCTGTAATTATTGAGATTCTGACATTAGTTTTAACGCTCATATCAAAATATGAACACACTCCTTATCTCCAATTTAGTTTTCGTCCAATACACTCTCATTAATCATTACCTACAGTATATTTTATTCATAGTCACCTGTTTCCTAGACATCTCTCTCATCTTCCGGATGCCGTTAGCCATGGACTGCACGGCCTTGTCGTTCAGCAGACAGTCTTGAAGGTTCATTAGTATTTCATTCTCTAGCTTGGCTTTGTATTCCATCTTCCTGTCCAACTCCTTCTCAGTGCTCCTCAGTGCATTCCCCATTTTGAAGTTTTCCTAAAAGTGTTACATGGTATTATTTGTTTTATCCGTAGCTTAAGCTTAAGCTGTGGTTGGAACTACCACAGCTTAAGCGTCCACCACCAGTGAAAGCTGGTAATCAAAAAACTTGAACTAAATCTAGCTGTAGCTATGAAAGAACCTGTCATCTCTTTACATACTTCCCCCCAGTTTCACAAACGCTAAATGAGAGCAGCTTAAACGAGACTGGACTGGACATGTCTGCCGCATGTCGAACCACCTATGGGCCCAAAAGAGCGCAAGATTGGCGCCCCGAAATGCGGTAGACCACTTAGGAGATGGCGGGACGACTTGGACGGCTTCCTTAAGAATTGGAACGACGTAACGCAAAGCCGATGAAAGGAATGGAGAGAGGCCCTTGCCCAACAGTGGGACAGTATGGGCTAATTATAATTATAAAAAAACGACATTAATGAATTGTCAAGCGCGCGTAAGCTATTGTGATTGGTTGTTGATAATTTAGTCATCTAATTGGCCAAATCAATATTGCTTTGATTTTCGTTGAAGAATCCAAGAATGCAAGTTTTAAAAATCTGCCTAGTCAGTTTAAAAACAGACGTTTTTCAGACCTGACATAAAAAAGTAGTTTCAACAAATACGTACTACTTTCATCATCTCCTGGTCTCTTTCAGTCATTTCGATGGACTCCGTCAACTGACTGATCTGAGCTTCTGTATTGTGCCGCTTCGCTAGCTCAGTATCATCTGCAAATTAACGATTTAGGGTAACATCACTAACATCACTGGCAAGGGCAAGTTTTTTGCCTGCTTTGACTGTATGAAGATCATGGGAGCAATTCCACTTGCTTCTACTTCGTCTCTTCAATGATTGCCAATCTAATATAGTCTCAATCTGTCAATAATGTCTCTCATTTACAATACGCTCCACGAAAGATGAGACCTGACACACAAACTATATAAATTCGTAATAAATATTATAGTATTGTTATGAATTTTATTAATTGATAACTATTTCGTACCTACATCTATACCTGCACAAGCTCCCTATTACTGACGCTTGTCAAGTCTCATCTTTCGGGGCGCGTATTTATACCTACATTTGACGTTGCTTACGAGATGAGATCTGAGAAGTCACGAGAACAAGCTACTTAGTAGTAGCAATTTGTACTCACGCATCTTAGTAGCAACGTCAATATCATAATTAAGTTTATCCGTATTCATGGCAATCTCTTTGCCCTTAGTCATCTCCTCCATCACCATATTCTTGGTGATCTCGAGAGTGTGAACCAACGTGTGGTAGCTCTCTTGTAAAAATCTGTAAACAAGAAAATATTTGAAGAATAAAATTATCCGCACCCACTTTACTACGGTGACCCACGTTGGGCGCCAAAACTGGCAGGTTAGATAAATGCGAAAGTTTGGATGGATGGATGTTTGTTACTCAATCACGATATAACGGCTGAACGGGTCTGGATGAAATTTAGCACGGAGATAGATAATAAGTACGGGTCTGGAAAAGCACATGTGCTTTTTATCCCAGAAAAATGTACTCTTTCGGTGGGATAATTCCAAACGTGCAATTTCTTCATTAATTGACTTATCTTTTGTGCATGAGCAGATGATCTCAAGCACCCTAGGCACATTAGTCATATATGTGAAATGTTGACATGCTCAGCACCTTATGTCACTAACTGTACTTGCACCTGGTAGCCGGTAGCCAGTCAGAACTGGACAATGGATTTCATTTCCTACAAAGGAACGCTTACCTTCATTTAAATTTAAACACTTACTTATAATCATCCCTGACGGAATCGAACGCCTTGTCTCGCTGCGTGATATTCACGATGACAGAGTTCCACAAACTGACCAGACGTCGTTTGTCAAGATCCAGGTCTTCCAACTCAGCTGCGTATGACGTCACCTAATGAATCAGTTTCATTTTAAGAACGGTTTGCGCACTTAATCCGATTTTAATTTATCTGATTTTAGAACATTTGTCTTGCGCTCGCTTCTTGGATCATTTAGATGCAGTACGCAAAATTAACCTCTTAATTTTTAAAGACACATGGCAGCAAACTGTCTGAGGACTAATAAGGGTAAAGGAAGTTCTATCTTGACTGTGTCATGATTCGTGCAGGGATACTGTTAGCCCCTTTTCACATGGAAACTGTCACAGCACAGTCGCCGTGCCGTGTATAGTAGTAATGTAAGAGCTACAATGAGAGCTTTCACACGTGCCGTGCCGTGACCGTATGCACACATTTCTACTTTACAAATAATGCCACTAGCGGTGTCATTTCAAGGAATAACACAGTTTTATTATAACAGATCGACTCTGTTATCTAATCTTACCTTATCGTTCACTTTCTCCATCTCAGTGTTCTTGATATCCATCTGTTTCTTGAACATCTCCAGTTTGGACTCCAGCTTCCACACTTCATTGTTCAGACCAAAGAGGAACAAGTCCTGCGAGGAGTCAAGATCATTTCTATTTAGGAGAATTTATTTTGTGGTTTTGGACTTTTGTTGTCGAAGAATCTTCATTTATTTATTCAAAAGAAATTAAACTACAAATGTCGCTTACCTAATGGGAAATTTTTAACTACATAATAACGATAATATTTGTGAGCAGAGCTACAATATTAAAATCAAAAGAAGACTACAATAATAATTAACGTACATCACATACATTGAAGGTAGCAGTAAAAGATTTGGGGGTAAATTAAAAACATAGGTACAGTTACCGGCACGTAAGTTGGCAAGAGTTTTTGTAGTGGGGGAAGTTTGCGCACGCACAATTTGATACATTTTTATATGCGCGAACTTCCCCCACTACGAAAATCTCTTGCCAAGTTACGTGCCGGTAACTGTAAACTGGCTTTAATTTTGTTAATAATATAAGATTTTAACTGTGTTCTAAATATTGCAAACTTTGAGAATTTTATTTCCCAGAATTTTTAATAATGATGCCAGTTCTGATTTTCGACTGGGGCAGCAGCATTGATGGTGCTGTATACAGTCAAGGTAACTAATAGCAGTATACCTATAGTGTAAGCATTTATATTACCTTCTCGGACAGTTCTTCAAGGAGCAAAGTGCTCTTTAAAATCCTTTTCGTAAGGAAGGAGCTCATTAATTAAACATGACTACATTTAAGTTATATTTTAGTGTCCTACCAATTGTCTCTTCTGATCGGCAAGGGACCGCTTCTCTGCCCTCATCTTGTCAGACATGCAGTGACTGACTGTCATTTCAGTGTCGGTCTCGTCGCGCCACGCTTCCAACTGCCGGCAGAGAGCGGCCAGAGCTTCCATCTCTTCTGTGGCCTCGCGTTCTGTTTAGGAACATGAATTAATTAGGCAATAAGTGATGTACGTAAATGGAATGGGTATAATGAGTAAATCAATGGTAAGATATCGAACGATAGTAGGTAACTCTTGCTATTTGTGAAGAATGTTTGTGAAAAAAAACCTTGTATTTTGTTGATTTTACCGTTACCAATCATCACAAATTCCATCTTTCGCACTTATGAGAAGGATCGTAATGAAATGCATGTATTTCCAAAATCTGTGATCATAAGCAGATCTATACGAGTAACAATAGGTTCCCAACTATCCAATACTATTATACTATCCTTAAGCGAAAGTAATTTTATTTGTCTACCCGTTATACTTTCACGGCTAACCTACTAAACCAATTTTGATGGAATTTGCTACGGAGTAGCTTGAAGCCCAAGAAAAGACATAAGCTACTTTTGAATCCACGACTTCGTCCGAAACTTGTATTAGCAGGTACCTCTAACGATGTCTTCATCCAGCTTAGCCTTAGTTTTCTTGTACTTCTCGTTGATCTCTTTGGCACGTTTCTCAGCTGCTTCACGCTCTAAAGTGTATTGCGCTAGGGTAGCTTCATATTCCTCTATCAGCACCTAGAGAAATAATTAATACTTCATCTTTATGTCAGCAGGCAGTTTAGCCTTAAATATATTACAGGTTATTGATCAAGCAAGCAGTAAACTACTTGTTATAAATAAATTAAGCCTGGCTGCACACTGGCCACATGCGACAACCACAAACGCTGCCATCACAAACTCGAAGCGGCGTCGTGGCGACCACCAACACAACCGTGTGTGGCAAGTCCATACAAAATTTATGAAAACTACAGGAAATACATCGGTTGCGTGCGGCTTTTTGTGGTTGTGGTCGGTGGCCCATGTGCGTCAAGCTTACTTAGTTGTAATGCACGTACCCTCTGCGCGTTAGTGTCATGGTCGCTCCGGTAGATGGACTCCAGGTCCCTGTCATACTCTAGCTTACTCAGCCTCAGGTCTTCACGCTGTAACAGAAAAATCAGCTTTAAATTCTTTAGTATAAAGATAATATTGAAATAGGAACATAATTATTTAGTTTCATTTAGTACCTACCAGCTTCCGCCAGCGTCTTTGTTTAGTACACCGTCACAAAATATTCGAAAATCATTCGCAAAGTACCAAATTAATTCAAATCTAAAGACGGTTATCCATAAGCAACATTATATTACCAAATTAAGTATCTCTTCCTCCGCGATAGCGTTCTCCTTCAATAGGAACTGTTTGAGCGTCTCCTGGAATTTCTGCATGAGCGGGTGGGTGGATTCCAGCACCGCTGGCAAAGCTCCGAGGTCCCGCTGACTGCGCCACCTGGATGATACTATATATCTTTAGGATGCGCGCATATGCCAAAGAAAAACGTTGTCGTCTAAAAATTAGGGGCGTCAGCTACAGGGGCCTGAACCCGAATCCGCAGTTAAGTAGAAGGCCCTTCCAACAAATTGTGATACAGGCCCCGTCCACAGCACTGGTAACAATAGTTACCAATTACCAATATCACTGTTTATGATTATCATATAATACTGTAACATACACATTGCCTGCCTCGTTGGTCTAGTGGTCGCAAAGCGCGACTGCTGAGCATGAGCTCTTGGGGTTGATTTCCATGTCGGGCACTGTGTTATTGAGTTTTTCCATCAGGAATTTCTCAGCAGCCTCAGAAGTTTTTAGATTTGTGCCCGGTTGATGACTATATTACATGGGACCTTAACATAAACAACTAAATGTGGGTGTACTAATGGGTACACCTTTACCTAACCCCTTTGGGGATTACAGGTGTGATAATGTTATGTAACATACGCAAATTATTAAGAAAGATTTTTGTCCAAAGAATTGACTTACTTGTCGAAAGCTTCCCTGCCTGACTTATTGCAGCGGCACTCATCGACAGGACAAGTGCAGACGCAGGGACAGACTCCACCCTCGTGAGTAGGGTTCTCGCATTGGCAGATCGGGTCCTAGATACAAAGCAATATTGCAAATGATTTTGTCTTTTTCGTTAACTTTAGGGTTTTCTTGGAGATATAATCTTGGGCAAAAAGAAAACGCTTCAGATTTTTCCTAGGTTTCTCAATCGACTGTACATAGTCAGTCTAGAGTCTAGGCGAAAGCCAGAGATTACGAGACTTAAAAAATGGACATTAGCAAAAAATATAAATTACTGACATCATAAACAATCGTCTCGTGCCTGTACATCAAGCATGTTGGCTCATGAATGACGATGCCGAGCTCATCCCGGCCACACTCGCATTTCCCACTGAGGACGGACTCCTCCGTTGTGCTGTCCTCAGTACATACGCAGACCATCGAAGACTTAGCAGTCTCTGACTTAGCAGTATCCGGCTTAGCAGTCTCGGACTTAGCAGTGTCCAAAGTAGCAACTGACTTAGCAGACTCCGACATTTTTAATCTGCTTTCAATTAATTTCGCGTTAAATTATAAAAAAACTAATGTATACTTCAAGCACTCGAATGAAAATGAAAAATTATATTCAAAAAAATTGACAACATTGATCTATTTTGTTTGTTGCTAGGCAACGTTATTTTTAATTATTTTATGGATTCATAGTGCATAGAGAGGTTCGATAACCAAACACGCTATTGTTTGGTTATCGAACCTCTTTGGTGTGAATGGTTGCCATAGCAACGTTTTGCCAACAGAAGCGCGAGATCGTTGCATGGTTGCAACGTAAACATAAATTAAATCATTCACACACGTTTTATTAAATAAAAGCTTTCATTGTCAACTTTAATATGGTAATTACATTAAGTATTACTTATGTAACTATGTGAATCGATAACTAAAATTCGTATTTTGTAAAAAATTTCGTAGGGTTATTTCGAAAGTGCTACAATTTATTTCTACTATTTGTTTCATTTTAGATTCTATCTAGATCGAAACCAGCGACTGAGAGCAGGATAAGCACAGGCAGTAGCTCCGCAAAGAAAAGCTTCCCTGAACTAGAAGACTTTCTACTGAAGAGGGACTATGTCGGCGCCCTTACTATGCTTGAGGTAAGTCCATGACGTGGTTCATTTGACCATCGTCTTGATAGTATGTGCAAACCAGACCCCGGGTTTCTTATGATAAATTCCTAATGGAAAAAGCTTTTAACTCTTTGGCTAGAATCTAAGTCTATGAAAGTCGATTTTCAGCCCACCGTGTGCGGCGGCCTCTTTTCACCTAGAGAAAGCACGGCATTGATCACCATGCTTGATAAAGGCGAATTGGCGATTTCAATCTTTAATCCAGGTTTCCATCTACTATGCAGTGCTATTCAAAATTAACTTAGAAAGTACTAACACATGAATTAAAAAAGTCACATTGGTACCTACTTGCCTGGTATCGCAACCTCATGCATGAGAGGCCTTATTCACTACCACCATCACGACATTATTATTATGTAATCCTTTATTGAATATGCTAAATTAAATCTCTCTTCCATAAGTAGTTTCTCAAGCACGAGGGTAACTCGGATGTGTGGCCAGATGTATGGAGCGCTTGGTGCTGGTTCCACCTCGGCGAGTACCGACGCTCGCTGGACTTATACCTGCGCATACGCACACGGGACAAGCTCGACTCTCGCGTGTCTGACTATATCGCCATGGACATCGCTGTTTGCTACTTTTATTTAGGTTTGTAAGCCTTTGTCTTCTTCTTTTGTTTCCTAACAAGAGTAGTTAACATTTGGCTATTCACTTATTCAGCTAACTAACATGTCTTGCTGCCTCAACGCCACTTTTTAATCTTGTTGAGCAATGAGAAATGCATGAAAATGAGCTTTTTGGAACTCAAGACTTAATACTTCCAAATCACTATTCACTGTCAAAAGGATTTATTAAGTTCAACACAAACAATTTTTACCGAAAATTTTCAGGTATGTACCAGGAGTCACAGGAAGCAGTCGAAGAAGCACCGAAATGTTCGTTAAAGGTATTTATATAATCATTCTGTAAATATTGGGTAGGAACCTACTGCCATAACCCAGCTGGCATAAGAGTCCATCCATAAATTACGTCATATTTATCAGCCTCCCCACCCCTTTCGATGTGACGTTACACATTCATCCATTTTTTGAATAACTTCTTGTCCCATTACGTATGATTTAATTTATGGATGGCCCCTAACCCATCTAATTCTTTTCCAGACGCGTCTTCTATTCCACCTGGCACACAAACTCGGGGATGAGGAGTCATTGATGCGCGCTCATGCAACGTTGCGGGACGTACCAGAAGACCAACTGTGTCTGGCTTCAGTTCACTATCTACGAGCACATTATCAGGAGGCTATTGATGTGTACAAGAAACTGTTGCTGGAAAGACGGTAGGTCATCATGTTACGTGAGTGGGTCCGAGAATGTTAATTTTCTCCCATAGAATTGTAGCTTAGTTGGAAAAGGCTAGGCAGATGATGATGATAATTGTAGCTTAAAGTTTATGTTAAGAAACTGCAGGATTTTGTGATAAGATTTCCAAAAGCAGAAAAGGCAAAAGTATAGGAAGGTACAGTCCGCAATGTTCGCAGAGTCCGAGAATGTTTATTTTCTCCCATAGAATTCTAACTAAAAGTTTATTTTAGGAAACTGCAGGATTTTATGATAAGGTTTCCAGAAGGAGAGAAGGAAAAAGTATCTAATTGCCTTGGGGCTGAGTTTTCAATAGTCAGATAACTTTTATCCAATGAATAAATATGATAGTTTAAAACTTATTTTCTATACAAAAGCTTACAAACCGCCATATTTATCCATCCGTTAAGAGTATTCTGACTATTGAAAAATCAGCCCTTAGAATAAGAAGGTACAGTCGGCAATGTTCGCAGTTGACTAGGTACAAGAAAAGAAAAAAAAGAAGAAAAGAGTGGGAGTGTTACAAAAAAACAAAATTAATTCTTTATATACGGTATGGAACTCACTTCTAGGCAATAAATGAAACCTCAAGTAATACTAGTCCACAGAAGTACCTATAGCTTAATTAAATTTTAAATCGAAAACCGAAAATTAAAAAAGTAAAATTTTCAAACAAAATAAATATCAAAATAAATTCAGTTAAAGTAAACACTCTGTTGACAGTTCTCTGTTGACTGTTCTGTTGGCGCGGCTTTTTGATTCGTTTGAAAATTTGAGATTTACGAAAAAAAATTGATCCAATTCCACAGAGTGTTTAAATTTGTTCAAAATTAAAACTCTACTTTTTGACCTAATTACTGGACCGATTTCGTTAATTTTTTGTATATCGTCAGAAAAGGCGATAACAAGTATGTCGTATAATTTATTGCATATATGTGATCCCCATACTGTATACCTTTATTGATTCAACATCTTTATTTTATTTTATAGGGTGGTCAATTAAGAATGTACCCACTAGTTTAATCCCAAGAAGAGAAGTATTAGGATTAGGTTTAAGTTTAGAATTTTCTTGTTGGACACGAATTGTATTAGTTTAATCAATTTTTCTCGTTCTTCTCTTTGTTTCTTTCGTTTATCTTCTTCCAATTGTTTTTTCATCAATTGTTCCTGTTGTTCTTCGACCCGTTTAGCTTGTTCCAAATGTGAGTCATGAGCTTTTTTAGTTTTGGCGTCCACTTTAGCAACCTTTACACCAATGTCAAGAGTATTGATGAAAGCTTTTTGTGACATTGCGAGATCTTCTTCTTCTTTTCGTGTCGATTGACTCAAATGTTTTGACTCAAATTGCGGGATGTATCAGACCTTAAGATTCTTTAATTCTGGACTGTGCAGCACATCTGGATTTATTTTAGGAAAATTATTAATTAGGTACATGGTATTTTTAATTAGTAACGTCTTCAACTACTCAAGGCCCCCATTGAGTGTTCTGTCATACCGGTATGACAGAACACTCATTACGTGGGACTTGAAGTATTAACCCCTATTAAATAACTATTGTCATTGAAATAACATACGATTCAATTATAAAACTGAACAAGAATATAATAATACTAGCTGACCCGCCGCGACTTCGTTCGCGTGGTATCCTACACTACCAATACCCCTACCCTAACCCTGCCTTACCCTACCCCCTTCCCTACCCTACTCTACCCCTATCTTACCCTACCCCTACCCTACCCTACCCTACCCTACCCTACCCCTACCCCACCCCAACCCCTACCCTACCCTACCCCTACCCTATCCCTACCCCACACCAACCCCACCCCTACCCCTACCCTACCCCTACCCTACCCCTACCCTATCCCTACCCTACCCCTACCCTACCCCTACCCTACCCCTACCCTACCCTACCCCAACCCTACACCTACCCTACCCCTACCCCTACCATACCCCTACCCTTGACACCGACTTCCCGACTTCATATTAAAAGGGCTGTTTTTAGGCACTTCGTTCGCGTGGTATCCTGCCCCCACCCTACCCCAATCCTACCCTTACCCCATATTTTCTCACCGTTTAAACCTTCCCTAGACCTCCATGAACATTTCAAAACCAAAATCAGCTAAATCGGCCCAACCGTTCTCGAGTGAGTTTTAGCGAGACTAACAAACAGCAATTGATTTTTATATACATAGAGATAGAGATTGATTTCGCCATAACTTTCAAACCAAACATCCAATTTTAATGAATAAAAGACTAAATATTATCTACATAAACAGTACTTTGTGACAAAATAGTTAAACATGTGTAAAATAAATGCGTTTAAATGAAGTCCTAAAAAAATTCTAGATTTTTAAATAAAAAAATGGTTGTTGTGTTTAACTCGAAATAGATAGGTATAGTGTGTCGCGGACTTTTTTGTAGATATTTTTAAGGTCTTTAATTAATTGGAACATTTTTTGGTTCTATCTTTTATAGTTTAGGCGGCGTACGCCAAATAAGGAAATTTTTGGGTTGATTTTTTACACCTTGGGTCCGAAAAACCCAAATATCTTACGGACCCCTATTTTTTTTAAATAAAATATAGCACTCAGTGATAACGTAGCTTCCAATTTCCGAAAGAATTTTCAAAATCGGTTCAGTAGATCCGGAGATTACCCCATACATACAAACTTACAAACTTACAAACTTACAAACAAATTTTACCTCTTTATAATATTAGTATAGATTATAAGTCAAAGTAAAGAATCTTTTTTAGATCATAATTTTATACAATATTAGCTTCTGCTCGCGGCTTCGCCCGCATAAAAAGTAACTTTTCGTTAAGGAACTATTATCCCAAAGTAACACATTACCGGGACATGTTTATTTACTATCGTTATCGTATAAGAGATGTAATGCACAAAAAGATCTTTCTGGCATTAAGAGAAAATACTGATAAGCGTGTGTTAAAATCATCACAAATACAATCAGATAAAGTGATATAACTAAAACTCTCTCTGCAAATGAAGCTCCTGAAAAATAGACTACTGTTCTGTACTGATCGAAGACTAAAGACACACAGACAGACACACCTGACTCAAAATCAATGGCCACAACAAAATTACTCTTAAACATTGAAATCAATCTCTATCTATAAAACTATCCTAATTAATTAAAGTAGCTATGCACCAATTGAATTTACTCACCCGAGGGACTAGTGATCAGTGGTAAAACACTTTAGTTACTGACACAGCCAGCAGGAGACGGAGAATATATATTGTTGTCTATCTCTTTCTAACGATGAGAAACAAATAGGACATGGTACTTCATCACAGGAAATGAGGTCGGGACCTCCAGTTAGATACCTACTCAGCTGACGTAAAAATCATGATTCATGAAATCATGACAGTTTCGGTACCTAAAGCTTAATGTTTGGAACAATATGCTTATCTGCAGTTTTTTTTTCTTGTTTCCTAACATTGTCTTAAAAAACCTTTTACCACTAAAAATATTAAAAAAAAACCCAGAAAGTTAACGATAAATAATATGGCACTCGATGCCACGAACAATATAAGTAATAAAAAAAAACGAAATAGCTGTGATAATATTTTAAGCGATTTAAATTATCGATTCGTCGGAACATCTCTAATAATTATGTGTTTTATGACAATTTTCCGAAATTTAAAAAGCCTTAAAGCCTTCTTACTTTGCCTTAAAGCCTTCTTTATTTCTCAATAAAATGTTTGTAAGAGAAGTTTTACATTAAATAGATCGTGCTTGTATGACTTGATGTATGAACGTGGATGAGGCGAAAGGAGTATTTAAGCAACGTAGCAGGTGGCGTTCTGTGGTTTCTGCCTGCCCCCGTGGGAAAAAGGCGTGAGTTTATGTATGTAATATTTTATATATGTTACCGGCAATCTGTGTAATCCGGTATTCTATACAATACCTAGGCAATGTATAGAATACCTAAAACGGACAGGTAATGTATGAAATATTATTTATTTTATACTTTGCCTAGGTGTTCTATACAATACCGACAGCGCAGCCGGCAATGTGTATAAAAGAGCAGGAAAGGAGCAGGAAAGTCCCGGACGACGGAGCCCCGCTGCGCGGGGCTCCTATTTCTGGGAGGTTTAAAAAAAAATAACCACGAAAGGGACGGCGGGGTCTTTCAGACCCCGCCATCCCCTTCTAACCTAACCTGTCCGAGTCGGGGTGCCCCAAGTCTTGAATTTGCTCCGCTCGCTTAAGATGACATATTTTCTCCACATATTGATGACATATTTTCTATACAAAAGCTGTCAAAACACCAATATTTATCCCTCCGTTAGGAGTTATCTGACGATTGAAAAAGTAGCCCTAAGACATATGGAGGAACTTTAGACCCGAACCAAAAAAAGGGTTGGAATTGTGACTAACCATTCCACAGCCAAGTTGGTTACAGTTCCTTGGCTAAACCAATTCTAAGATTTACTTGTAATACATATGATTTACAGTAACCTATAGACCAAAATCTATTTATTTACACATTGCCGGTGGACCAGCAGGTACTCTATACAATCCCTAGGAATTGTATACATTACCTAGGTAAAGTGTGTAATAGAGAATAATATTCATAATGTTTCATACATAGCCTGTACGCCCCAGGTATTTTATACATTGCCTAGGTATTGCATAGAATACCTGAATTATACAGATTGCCGGTAACATATATATGAGAAATGTATAATTTGTCGCTGGTTACACCTGATGTTACGGGAAAGATGGTCCATTTGTTAAAATCAATCCATACACGAGACTTTCTTTTTGACATGCTGTAATATGTAATTGAGTTCTTCCACTTTTTAGCCCAGAAAAAATTCAAATATGGTCAACCACAAACATTACCGACTGTATACTTACTTACGTATTATGTATTCTACGTTAGGCACTAGCGTTATTTCCATTAAAATCGTTGCTCATATTAAAATGATGACGAATTTATACGAGTAATGGAATTGTGTTCGACAAAAGATATATTTTTAGGGTATCGTACCCTAAGGGTTTTAACCGGGACCTTATTACTAAGGGCCTTATCAATTCGCAACGTTTTTATCGCGTGTTTGTAGTCCGTCCCACCTACAAACACGCGATGAAAACGCTGCGAATTCGCCTCGCGTCCGCGACGTGTCCGCTGTGCAAGTGTGCAGCCGCGGCGTGTTCGCGACGTACCGCTGCGCGCCCGCTCCGCTTTGAGGACGCTCGCAATCCGCTAGTATGATAAGGCCCTAAGACACCGCTGTCTGTCTGTCCGTCGGTCACTGAGCTGTATCTTTTGAACTAGGTAAAACTAGGAAGAACTAGGCCCACACTTGAAATTTTCACATTTTCCACAGAGTGTTTATTACTATGGCCGCTAAAACAAATTTGAAATAATTAGTTACATGTAGATATCCCTATGTCCCTTCTGTTCTATGAAGTACATTATAGAATACTTAAATATCTTTCCTCAAAGAAGAGTTTTGGCCGAAAGGTGTCTTGTTTCGACGGTTTCGTGGCACCTACGTGACACCTCGCAGCGCAACACGACGCCGTCTTTTCGTGTGCAGTAGTTATAATGTTTGTTTATTTTTAGTATGTATTAGTTTATAGTTATCATAATTATTTATGTATTGTAATTTATGGGCCAAGTTGCCTGAATTAAAGGAATTATTATTATTATTATTATTAAATAAAAACAAAACCTTATGTTTTTATATAAAAAAAAGTTGTAAAATATTGTACGGTGGTACAGAACCTTTCGTGTTCGATTCCGACTCACACTCACAGTAAAAATCATTTATTTCAATTGGACCATTAAAAAGCCATAATGAACGTCATAGATGATAAATCACTTGGTCGGTTTTTCCGATATGTACACGTGGCGATGGGAAGGTAAGTATTTGGGTTTCAGCTTTCAGCTCTGCCGCCTTTGGAAAATACAAGCCTGATAACGTGTTACATACATAATGTTAATTTCATGTAATAATATGACGGCTTACAGATATAAAATATTTGAAAAAGAAGATATGGAATGGATTAAGATGTTGTCTTCTATAGAAGGGTAATTAAGTTATAGTACGTAAGTAGTCAGGAATATGGAGGAGTTATAAGCAAGACGTAGTATAGTCAATAAATAGTTTATTTAATTTCACTCTTTTCTTAGTTTTGCTCTGAGTAACTGCGTAGCCGTAGATAACAAGATGCGTAGATAATTTAATAAAAACATTTCGTAAGTCATTGCCATACAAGTAATTTGTTTTTAGAATCGTAAGGTTTCCTAAGATTCTTAAAAAAAACATTTTTTTATCCTAGTACTGTACCCATCGTAAGTAACTTTTTTTAACAGAGTTAAAGTTTTGTGTTTTCGGCAATCTAAAGTCAATAATTTAAAAAAATTCTCACACCTCTCCAGCACATTCATGGCACTGAACGTGTACGTTGCCCTCTGCTACTACAAGCTGGACTACTATGACGTGTCCCAGGAAGTGCTTGGCATCTACCTAGCTCAGCACCCCACCTCCACCGTCGCTGGAAACTTGAAAGCTTGCAATCTTTTCAGGTAAGTTTGAAAGTGAACGTCCATTTTCAGGTATTTTTGAATATAATTTATTTATTAGTTTAACATACGTACATCTGTGTTACTGTTTACAATATTATGTCTTAAATTATAATGATCTTGCGCTATGTTTTGCCATTAATGACTTACGCTTTCATTTATTTTTATAACATTTCTAGATATTTCTTGGCACTTATCGATTTCTTTTTAAACAATCGTCTTAAAATGGCATACAATTTATTTAATGGAGCTTTCCATTCAGTAAAATGATATTTAAGGAATAATCCATCATCATTTAATTTTATCCCAGATTATACAACGGCAAAGCAGCTGAAAACGAACTGAAACAAATGACGTCAGATCAGCACACTTTCGGACAAGATTTGGTAAAACATAATCTGGTAGTTTTCAGAAATGGCGAAGGAGCGTTGAAGGTAATTTTTCCATTTATCAGGTACTCATTACCCCTGAAAGTGGGCAAATGTCTGCTTAAAATAGTCTGCACACTGCACTGTACTGTACCATCACCATGACCTAGTTCAGAAAGGGTCAGGCAAAAAAAAATCTTTAGATTGAAAAGTATGAGAATTAGACTACAGGCCCATGCCCAAAAATGGTGGGTCATATGAACCACCAGGTGACGTATATAGGACGATATAAGGGCATAAAATAATAAGATTCAGCACTATGCCGTCACTGCTGCCAACTGAGTGCTGGTGAGAATTGAAAAGTGCAGGTAGAGTGAGTACATTTTGGTCATATATTTTTGTACTTACGGCATTTTTACCATCGATAGATCCATGAAAAATAATAAGAAAGCGCGCAGTGCCGTACAAAAATGTTGGGCCACAAAGTCGGTATTTTTTTTGATTTTCTGACAATTTCCAGGGTAAATTTGGTCATTTGATTCTGTACGGCATCAGTTTCATACTGTTTCAATACAGCTTCTACTTAATCCATTATTCCGCAACGCCGTACAAAAATCATGCGACAAAGGCAAAAAATCGAGGGTTGCAACCCCCTCTTTCCGTGGTCCGGGGGGTGATTTGAAACAACATAAAATTAATTTATTTTGAAAGTATTTTAAGCATAGATAATATTTTTTTACATGCCGTACATTTTCGTTGGTCCAAAGGTTTGTAGGGGAAAAACAACTCAAGGAAAAATCCATAGAACGAAATGATATGAAAAGATATGGTCTGCATTAAAATGTACGGCATCATTTTTTCCTAATTTATTTATCTTAATACTATTTAAAACGAGGGAAAAATGTAGAAAATTGCTATAGATTATTAATCTATGAATATTTAAACTTTTGCAATAATTCAGTTGTATTTCTCTATAATTTTTTTTAGAACAGTTTCTTTTGAACGACAATACTATTTATCAATTGTATTTTACAATATCATGTTAAAAAAAAAGTTGCCGTACAGAGTCAAATATTTTTACAGCTTTATAAATCAAGTATACCATGAAATTAAGATAATTAAGGTAAACGCAGGTAATAACGACCCCCCTAAGGCAATTTTAAAATCAACAATTTTTTTTTAGTATACTGGTTCCTCTAAAGATTGATAGTTTAATTTTATATGCTAGTGTTATGTATAAATAATGTATTTACTGAATCAAATACATTTAAATAAAGGATTATCCTGTAAAAAATAATTTACAAAGTGACTTAGTCGATTGTTGCTATTACCGACCCATAAAAACGGCTGTGAAGCTATTAACGATTTTTATGCAGCTATTCCCGATCGTGTATGAGAGAAGGCCTTTTTCCAGCAATGGAATGTATAAGCTAGTGATGATCTCTCTACCCTACCTCTACCCTACCTCTACCCTACCTCTGCCCTACCTCTACCCTACCTCTACCCTACCTCTACCCTACCTCTGCCCTACCTCTACCCTACCTCTGCCCTACCTCTGCCCTACCTCTGCCCTACCTCTACCCTACCTGTGCCCTACCTCTGACCTACCTCTACCCTACCTCTGCCTTACCTCTGCCCTACCTCTGCCCTATCTCTGCCCTACCTCTTGCCCTACCTCTGCCCTACCTCTGCCCTACCTCTGCCCTACCTCTGCCCTACCTCTGCCCTACCTCTACCCTACCTCTGCCCTACCTCTACCCTACCTCTGCCCTATCTCTGCCCTACCTCTGCCCTACCTCTGCCCTACCTCTGCCCTACCTCTGCCCTACCTCTGCCCTACCTCTGCCCTACCTCTGCCCTACCTCTGCCCTACCTCTGCCCTACCTCTGCCCTACCACTGCAATACCTCTGCCCTACCTCTGCCCTACCTCTGCCCTACCTTTGCCCTACCTCTGCCCTGCCTCTGCCCTGCCTCTGCCCTACCTTGCCCTACCTCTGCCCTACCTCTGCCCTAACTCTGCCCTACCTCTGCCCTACCTCTGCTCTACCTCTGCCCTACCTCTGCCCTACCTCTGCCCTACCTCTACCCTACCTCTGCCCTACCTCTGCTCTACCTCTGCCCTACCTCTGCCCTACCTCTACCCTACCTCTGCCTTACCTCTGCCCTACCTCTGCCCTACCTCTGCCCTACCACTGCCCTACCTCTGCCCTACCTCTGCCCTACCTCTGCCCTGCCTCTGCCCTGCCTCTGCCCTGCCTCTGCCCTACCTCTGCCCTACCTCTGCCCTACCTCTGCCCTACCTCTGCCCTACCTCTGCCCTACCTCTGCCCTACCTATGCCCTACCTCTGCCCTACCTCTGCCCTACCTCTACGCCATATTTTCTCACCGTTTAAACCTTCCCTAGACCTCCACGTACATTTCAAAACCAAAATCAGCTAAATCATAAAAGTAAGGTGAGAAACTAAATAATCTATATACGATTAGTAATAGCTTCTTATAGTTGCTATTGCCGACCCTCATGGGTCGGTAATAAAGTATGTAAGTATAAACATAAATTGTATTACCGACTCATAAAAAAATGGTTATTTTAATTTAATTGACCTTCGGACTATAAAATAGATTATAATTGATTAATGTCACAAAAATATGAACAAATGCACACTGTTTTAAACAAAAAAACAATGATTTATTACTGATGCTATTCAATATCGATCCTCGAAAAATATCATAACTTTGGTTAAATTGACAACGCTAAAAGGTAAAAACTAGACAAAAAAGTTTAGTCGCTAATAGATTTTTTTAAAGACTGATATGTTAGATTTAAACTGGTCCATAAAAATACTTGTGTTAGTGTGATATAATAACATAAAAGAAAAATAAAACGAAAAGTTACTTTGCTGCCATTGCCGACTTATGGGTCGTTGATAGCTGCCACGACTAAAACTGATGAAGCTAACACCGTCCCATTTTAATTTAAAGTTTTATCGTTTCAAATTACTTTTTATTAATAAAATGTCGTAAGAAATCAAGAGTTGACACTTAAATGAATACATTTAGTAATATAAGATAAAGTATAGACGTCATTTGTTTGTATAAATGTCTTAAATAGAAAAGTCACGTACTTACTTGAAGGAACAAGGGAACAGTACTACACGCCCTGCGTCCACGCTGCCCCGCAGTAATTAGCGTATTTTATCTGTTTTTTGCACAGCTACTCACAAAAACGTAAAAGTATACGATGCTCAAGGAATAAACGCGTGTGTAACTTTGCCTACTATAGCTAAAATAGTTCTGGAAACGTAAAGATTTCGAATTACTTTTATAGGTCGGTAATACCTGCAGATTTTCGATGGGTCGTTGATAGCTGCGTTTACCTTAATTAATTTACATTCAAATGAACAATAATTTTTTGACGGCATTATTTTTAATAGTACTTTTGAGTGCTAGATAATGTTTTGGAACCGAAGCCGTACTTTTTCAAATCACCCCCCGGACCACGGAAAGAGAGGGGCATGGGCGTACCCAGCTTCTGGCGTAGGAGGGGGCAAGTCAGATTTTTTAAGTCGGATCGTCCGCTTCTGTTTTGTCATACACACTACACAAACACACCTACATGAATCATTAGGTGTATGTAGTGTAGTGTGAAATAAAATGTGTGAAATAAAATAAATGCTAGTCGCTCGCAAGTCGTTATCGAAGATTACCGAATACAGCCGAGCCTAGATTCGGTAATGTACGTCCGCCATCGTCGCGCGCGGTTTTTTGGCAATTGCATCGTGCATTTTGTCAGTGTCTACTGCGCGGTTTATTTAAAAGTTAGAGCATAAGGACCCGTTTACACTTTAATTAGTAATTAGGCGAGTTCATACATGTTCTGCGAGATTTCCAAGGGGGGGCAGCTGCCCTCCCCTGCCCCCCCCTGGGTACGCCCATGGAGAGGGGGTTGCAACCCTCGATTTTTTCCCCTTGTCACATGGTTTTTGTACGGCGTTGTGGAATAATGGATTAGAAGCTGTATTGAAACAGTATGAAACTGATACCGTACAGAATCAAATGACCAAATTTACCCTGGAAATTGTCAGAAAATAAAAAAAAATACCGACTTTGTGGCCCACCATTTTTGTACGGCACTGCGCGCTTTCTTATTATTTTTCATGGATCTATCAATGGTAAAAATGCCGTACAAAAATATATGACCAAAATGTACTCACTCTACCTGCACTTTTCAATTCTCACCAGCACTCAGTTGGACAGCTTACAAGTGACGGCATAGTGCTGAATCTTATTATTTTACTAGCGACCCGCCCCGGCTTCGCACGGGTGCAATGCTGATACTAAATATACCTACTACAGAATGTCTTTATGTACAACGTTCACAGCTTTTTGTCATTAGACAATACATAGTTATCTATAGAGACACTTGAAAGAACACGAAAACACCCAACGTTCAAATCTATAGGTATGTATTATAGGTAGGTACTCGTCGCCGCGTCGACCCCCGGCCGGCCGGTACCGCTGCAACCCTGTATTTAAATTTGTGATATCTTCGAAAATATTCATTTAAATTATATGCTGTAAAGGGCTATATTGATCTAATATTTAATGCACAATGTGTTTAAGGTACTTAATTGGATAAGGATTAATGCTGTATTGCCTAAAATTGCTTCTTAAATAAGCCATTATTTCTCGTAAAAAGTTAAGGATAAAAAATGGTTATTGTGGGTTATCCCTAAGAGATAGACATATACCATCGCGGACTTTTTTGTAGACCTTTTTAAGATGTACAATACTGTAGTACATTATTTTGATCTATCTCGAAGGGTTCAGCCAGCGTTTACAATGTAAGCGCAAAAAAATGTGTTTATTTACGACATCACATTAGAAACCTCTAAAATTATCAGTGTTTTCTACTATATTATGCATGTATTATACATATAAACCTTCCTCTTGCATCACTCTATCTATTAAAAAAAACCGCATCAAAATCCGTTGCGTAGTTTTAAAGATCTAAGCATATATAGGGACAGACAGACAGCGACAGCGACTTTGTTTTATAATATGTAGTGATGATGATGCTCTTATAACGTCCTATACTGGGCGTTAGTGGCAGGTTGGCAAAAACTGAAACTGTAGTTTCAGACCACGATTTGTGATTGAAAATCGTTGGAATTTTTCTCCGGAAAATTCTCAAAATTAAAAGAAAACCGAACGAAACTTTAAAAACTATTTAAAGTTTCGTTCGGTATAGCTCTAGCAGAGGACATCGCACCGAATGCGGCGACGCCGGGCGGCGCGTGTCATTTGTGCCTAAACCTACATAGCTTAAATGTAGGTACCTTTTTTTTTTTTTTTTTTTAAGGTGGTAAAAATCATCAAATGACTCCTTCCGCCCTGGGTGGGGCGGAAGGGACTGTCAGACTTTTACTGACTAAAAAACCACCCTGTTCCTTCTGTTGCCCTTTACGTTCCGGGGCCACGGTATCCTGTTAAGACGTCCCGCAACCCCGGCAGGCGTTTGGCCCCTATTGGGGCCCCGTCCCTGTGCTGACAGCTCTTTGAGGCGCGCGCGAACAGAACGCGCCGTCGACCCGGGCATGGTCCTTGATCGGACGGCGAGCTACCCATTACTCGCCGTCCGCAAGCCCGCGCCTACGGTGGCCGGATGTCGTCTCTCGACGTCCGACGCCCTGGGCGTCTCCCGCGGCGGCTGGGGCGCGAGGTGGAGGATGTTCTCTCCCTCACGCGGCCCGCCTCCTCCTTTGCTAGCATTACTGCTTCGCAGAAGGAGGTGACTGCATCCCATTCCCTCTCGCCCCGGAGCATGGCCTGAACCAGGCCCGGGCGCGAGAGGTCGCCGCCGCCTATCGCCTCCGTGAGGACACGGCGGTGCTCCGCCCAAGCGGGGCAAACCTGCACCGTATGCTCCACCGTGACAATGATACCTACCATAGGTGTTACCAGAATTAGTGGACGTAGTACCTGAAGCCCGGCTCAACTTGGCGGGCTACCGACTGCGGAACCGAGAGCCTTTGGAGGCGAGGACGTTACTGGAGCCCTTGCAACCTACCTCGCCATTACACTACATCCTGAGAGCTGTGGTCGCAGTGAGGCTTTACAATGAAACTAGTGATGTGAGTATACCAAAAATCAAAATCAAAATCGACTTGGGTGCAGTGCCCTCACAGTTATATTTACATACTCTAAGATCATCTTTGTACTTCATTTGACGCAGACGAAGTCGCGGAAGTAAAAGTAACCTAGCTACTTATGTCCATTCTTGAGGTTTAAACTTACCCCATAAGTACCAAAGTTTATCAAAATCGGTTTAGTGGTTTAATCATGAAAACGTAAGAGACAGACAGAGTTACTTTCGCATTTTTATAATATTAGTATGGGCAACATAATGCAGAAAGTAATTTCTTGGCATGAATCAATCTCTCATTACAAAGAGAGAGGAGTCCCTTTTTTAAACATAATATCACTCCTGTAATCCCCGAAGGGTTAGGCAGATGTGTGCCCATTAGTACACCCACATTTATCCAGTTTTGTTTGTCCCGTGTGATAGCAAGCTTTATTGCTAACCTAAATTAAGCCCTTTTTAAATTAATTTAATAAATCTGGGCAGACAGCCGTGTTTCGCCATTAACTACGAGTATTTTAATCATAAAAACGCAACAACACGACAGATAAGACAATATAACATGTTCCCCCATTACAGGAGGAGCAACTAAAACTGGCCCAACAAAGTTTCCACCTGGTCGGCAGTTCCGCGTCAGAGTGTGACACGATCCCCGGCCGTCAATGCATGGCCTCCTCCTACTTCCTAGCGGGGCACTACGAGGAGGTGCTCGTCTACCTCAACTCTATCAAGAGCTTCTTCGTCAATGATGATACTTTCAACTTTAATTATGCACAAGTAAATATGAAAACAATCATTATTTTTTACCTAATTATGTACTCTTATAATATAGCTGAAGATTTTGTTTCTTTGATTAAATGCGCTTATTTCTGGAACTCCCAATCGGATTGGAGAAAATCTTTTTGTTTATGATAACCAGATTCATGAGAAATAGTATAGCTATATAACATCACGCTACGACATACGGTAACGGAGTAGAAACGAAAGATATATCTTAACTCGGGTTATAAAAATCACGGGGAAGAAGTCGCGAGCCGAAGCTTTTTTTTAAAAGCTTTTTTAAAAGCTTTTATTCAACTTGACTTGTATGTATGTGAAGGGGGACTTTTGCAAGTTAAATTTGACCCAATTCCCGGTGTCCGATTGAGCTGAAATTTTACATACTGGTCCAGTCCCTATGACAATGCATGTTTTTTAAAGTATAGATTAAACAATTATTTCTAAGCTTTAAGTGCTGGTCAATTGCTTTCGAGGGATTAGGAAAAGTTTAACCTATTTATAACTATGTTAAGAATCGCATTTTTTATAATAAATTGTAGCACAAAAGAAAAACGTTAAACCTAAAAAAAGCCAATTTTAAAACTAATTGTAAAGTCATTCATAACTTTGGTTTTTTTTTTAATAACCGACGGATCACATAGCTACATACCTACCGAACCGATAATAAAAATTTTTGTTATGTAATATTTCTCTTCCACCTTGTATAAAGTTAAGGCTTCATCAAAGAAATTTTGGATCTGTAATAATAATATTTACCTACTCGACAGGCTAAAGTAGCAACGGGATTCTATCGCGAAGCTGAGGAGAGTCTGCAGACGATACAGGATGACAACATTCGCAACTCGTTCACATTCCTCGCCTGTCTGTGTCGCTGTCACGTAATGAACAAGGACTCCGCACTGGCTTGGGAGATGTGCCTTAAGGTATCATAAATAAATGCGAGAATTGATAATAAAAATAAAAATATTTGACACAAATGCAGATTTAATAATTGGGTAGTTGACATCAGTACACCGCCAATCAATTGAGAGATTAGTACATTTTTATGACAATAGAGATAAACTACTACAACATGGCGCGCCCCTCAATATTACTATTTCAATGTGTGTAGTCATAACCATATGTAAGAGTTTCTATGTAGTTGTAAGTATTCGTCTTCGGTAGTAGGCCGGCAGATTTGTTGGTCAAGTAATGATAACTAGCAAGACCGCGCAAGACAACGCACGTCGTGTGTCATTTTCATAGAGAATGTCAGTGCAGCGCCATACTAATAATCTATACAGGGTAATTGAAAATATACCCGAAACCTTAAAAAGGGTCATTGTACTCATCATTACGAACAACTTTTACTATGGGACCAAACCTGAAATCATGAAAAAAAAAATCAGCTGTTTCATACATTACGATCGTGTTGTAGCATTTTAGTAGGGAACAGCTGATTTTTTTTTCATGATTTCAGGGTTGGTCCCATAGTAAAAGTTATTCATAATGATGAGTACAATGACCCCTTTTAAGGTTTCGGGTATATTTTCAATTACCCTGTATATATAAAAATGAATCCCTGTTTCCCTTGGTCACGGCATCACGCGTAAACGGCTGGACCGATTTCACTTTTTTTTTTGCTGTCTTTGTTATTGTCAGGAGAAGGTTTATGAGAAAAAAAAAAAAAAAGTCGGAAATGTCGGTCTCAAGGGTAGAGGTAGGGTAGCCGTAGGGTAGGGGTAGGGGTAGGGTAGGGTAGGGGTAGGGTAGAGGTAGGGTAGGGGTAGGGTAGGGGTGGGGTAGGTTAGGGGCAGGGGTAGGGTAGGGTAGAGGTAGGGGTATCGGTAGGATAAGGGTAGGATACCACGCGAACGAAGTCGTGGCGGGTCAGCTAGTAATGAATAATTATTGACGCTGCTAGTCGAGCAACAAATCGCTGATTTGTTTTTGTTTCGAGAGCTATCTCAGTACGCACACATGATGCGTTGTGAGTCTTGTAAATTCTTTCAAACGTTTTGAATTGGTGGAGGGGCGCGCCATAATATTGTAGTTTATCTCTACTGAACTATGACGTTATTTATTTGTCAACTCAATTAACTAATTATGTATTTATTTATTAATTTCAATTTCAAAGCAACAAAAATTTAAGTTTTCGGTTAATTGACAAGTAATTAGGATTTCAGGGCATTTTATTGTTTTTTTTTAAGAGAAGTCGTTTTTTGGAATTATTGGTAGGTAGGTACTACCCAACTGAAGTTGAAATGAATGAATAGCGTATTATTTTCTGAGTCACAGAGAAAAGTCTTTTAATCAATTTGTTTTATTAAGACGTTACTCTGATTTTCTTTTTGATATGTTTCAATGACACTCCTTCGCAAGCTTCAAAAGTTACCGGATATTGCCTATAAAGCAGCCCGGGATTATTTATTTATAATGTTAATTTAAATCAGTGCACCTTATCGTGTTTGGTTGACAGTCAGCGGGCACTCCCGACAGCTTCGCGTTGTTGCAACTAGTTGCCAACGACAGCTACCGAATGGGACAGTTCCTAGTCGCCGCCAAAGCTTTCCACATGCTCGACAGGTAAGTCCAATTATCACAAATCAATCTTAAAGCGAATTTAATGAGAACTACGTACCTTACGTGCACAATTTTATAAGGTTTTCGAATATGGAACATAAACATTAATATTTTTTTTGGCTGTCTCGTTGGTCTGGTGGTCGCAAAGCGCGACTGCTGAGTAAGTATGAGGTCTTGGGTTCTATTTCTATTCCCAGGTCGACCAAAGTGTTATTGGGTTTTTCCATCAGGAATTTCTCAGCAGCCTCGGAGCTTGGATTTTTGTGCGGTTGATGGCAATAGGCTTGCCCCCTATTACATGGGACTTAAAACTTGTCTGGCGGATTGTACATGTAAATGTGCTCTGACTAACCCTTTTAGGATTACAGGCGTGATGTTAAGTTATATTATACATATAAATTTCTTTTGTGAAATGGACTTGCTAGATAAGTAATGCAATTAAATGCATTAATATAATTTAATGTAGAAGCCGCAAAAGATTTCTTGAACAGTAGTAAGTCCAATAAAATTTATTTTACGTGTATGATTTCAATGTTAGATTGGACGGTGGGCCAGAAATGTGGGAAGGTCTCCGCGGTGCAGTCTGCGGCTGTGCCCAGGCCGCCGCAGCCAACAAGCCCAACGCTGCAGCCGACCTCAGAGATGCGCTGGCCTTACTCAAAGGGCCCAGGTCTCACACGCGAGCTGACAACATCGTTAGGACCATCACCAAGTGGGCGCAACAGAATAGGATCCCCGTGTGATCGGAGTCCAAGGCTTGCCTTGTAGCGTAGAGCCTTGTAGAATAGAGTAGTGTAGAACTGCATAATATCGAATTTAAGTGATACATTGTCTAGCTCAATGAATTATTTAAACTGTTTAATAATATTGTTTTCTTTGAGGATACCTCAAGGGTTTATATTAAGGACCAAGATTGGTCTTTCGAGCCGGGAAAAATAAAAAGATAAAAACGCCCTTAAATCTTGGTTTTTAAAGATTATTGTTAACTTCAAGCTATTTATGATTCCTTTCCTAAAGTAAGTAGGTAGGTAATAATTAAACAAAATAAATTAAAGCTATTAATATTTACTCATATCTCGAGAATTTTGAGCGACACCCGTTAATCTTGACCAAAGTTATTAACTAAGAATGAGCGTAATTACCTAAGTACTTTAAAACTATAACGCGAACAAATTCTCGACCTCAATGATTCACCTTACGTGCAAAAGTAACATTTATGACATAGTGCAAGCTGTATTAATAGTAGTTAGGTACTCAAATAGAGCCAGTATCTATTTCTCAGACATATTCGTTCGTTCGCCCTAAATAAATAGGCAGTTACATTGAATATTTATGTTGCCGCAAATTGGCTGAATATGCCAATGTTATTTCTTAATCTCTAAACACGTATCACTTCTAGATTTGGTCTCACGTGCCCCAGATCTAGAAACTTAATTTACTACTTCCTTTTAATTATTTAAAATGTACACGCACTATTTCTTTTATGGAGTCCCGAGTCCTTGGAACTTGTATGTGCTACTTCAATTTGCGAAGCTGAAGCAACGATTAATAAAAATATACATTTAGTGCAAGCTATACAACGTATTTTCACACGCGTTTAGTTACTGCTCCGCTCCCGTCGGTCGTAGCGTAATGTTATATACCCTATGTCACTCGCTAATAATGTAGCTTTTCATAGGTAAAAGAATTTTTTAAATCGGTTAAATAGTTTTTGACTGTATCAATTAAAAACAAAAAATCTTTTTTACAAAAAAAGATAACCGCCTTCAAAAACTACAAAATAAAAAATAACTTTAGTTTTGGAAGTCGACGGCTTTGGTTTTGTTTTTTGTTATGTAGGTAAGTATTGCCACCGACTTCCAAAACTAAAGTTATTTTTTATTTTGTAGTTTTTGAAGGCGGTTATCTTTTTTTGTAAAAAAGCTTTTTATTTTTCTCTTTTTAGTGCTTGTGTGTTAATGTTTGAAATCCTTACAAAAAGCTCTTTTAAACGATACCTCACACGATATATTTAATTTTGGAAAGTGGTAGGAGGGGGGTTGACGTACCTCCTCCCCCTTTTCCTTCAGTCAGTCATCGACTACACGTATAAACAAAGCAATTTCACTTGTTACCTACATTACGATATTGCTGGTGTGATCCTATGAGGAGTTCAGTTCCATATCTCCGTAGTTCATCATCAGATTATAACAATATTTCTATGGGACCTATTCGGAAGTATACTCTTTCAAACAAAAGAAGAATCATCCAAATCAATTCATGATTGGCGGAGTAATCCGGTAACAAACATTAAAAAAAAAAACTTTTTGGAGTCGGTTGAAAATACATTTCTTTTCTCTTTATTCGTATTCTTGACATTGTTTTAAAAGGTTAATACTAAAGCCAGCAAGTTAACACCACAACGATCTACTCTGTACTTAGGTAGGTAGGTACTCACATATCCCTGAATTGGGGATGTTGCGGATGCAAATTATTTCACATCCTCGGATGCGGATGTAATTTTTTTAAGGCGCATTTAAACCACGAATGTGAAAGCAGATCTTAAGATCTTTTATAAGAAACTATATGGGTGCAGCAATAAAATAAAAAGATAGTATTTTTTAATATCAAAAAAATAACATTTAAGTAGTATCTAAGTAAAGTTAAAAGTTGAAGCATTAAATTCAATAAATAGTAATATTGCTGCCTAATCACAATCGCCATCTTTGAATGTCATATCCAAAACTCAATCATTGACCCATCCATGTACCGGTTCCATAGAACATAGACGATTTCAACATAGCTACCATTTCCGCTGGGAGGTTGGTTACCATTAGTAATTAAGAGTCAGACAGGTTTCATTAATAATTACTATTACTAGTATTAACAGGAAAACTAAGTTTAAGCTCTGAACAAAACAGTTTTACCAAATATGGAAACTCGTTTAGGACTTGTTTCCACGAAATTTTATGATTAACTACTTTCTGCCCGCGGCCGTGTCCGCGTCTATTTTCTTACAAATTCCTAATTTTTTTGATACTTAATTAAATAGCATAAACACTCAAGGTTAACGTAGCTTGCTATTGGCAAAAAAAGAATCTTACAGTAGTTCCGGAGATAAGAGCTGTCAAATACATATTTTGCCCTAAAATGTAACTGGCATAGTACATACCTACGCCGGAATCGTGGATTTGATAGGTACCTACCAAATAATAATTATCGTGGTAACTGCAAACTAAGTACCTAAGTAGGTACCAGGTATATGCAGGCCGTTTCTCAACTTCGTAAGTTTTTGGACCTAGAGGTACAGACTTTCCAAAGTTTAAGTATAAGCAGGACTATAATGGTCTAGTATTGCATCTTATTTCTTAGATACTAATAAAAATGTGTTATGTAGTCGATTACGTTAACCGCCGTTTATGATGTCTGAGAAAGCACATCACTCAGATCAACTCAATCAAATAAAAACATAAAATACTGCAAAAATTGCATTTATTTATAAAACTACATTATATTTACATGTACGTAAATAATACGATGCGTCAAGATCAGGTCCGTAGGCAACAGTCAAAGCAGTAGGTACATAATAAATAATAAGTTACATTAGACGGGCGAGGTCATCAGGCGCGCCTAGTCTTGCTAAACGAACATCCCTGGTCTTACAGACTGGGGCCGGAGAGCAAAGGCGAGAAAAACTAGAAACAAGGGCCATCTCCTCTCGATTTTACGTTCAAACTAAAACGTCCAATGGTGCATTTTGACGTTTTAAACATTTTACTGTCAGTGCCCTAAAACAAAAACATTAACTTCTACAAAAGATAGGTAAAAAAACACATTACGATTCGCCTTTGCCATGTAGCCACGGCCTATGATTTCTAACCCAAACTATTACAGAACAATATCGGTAAAAAATCACGCAACAAACTTTTCATCACACTCATTTTTAGCAACATCTCAACAGCCTCTACACTGTCCTAAACTTGTAATCTATCCAAATCCTTGACGACGCCAGAAAATAACGTTAACAACACTAAACATGATGACATTAAATTCGATTTTCAACACTATTTTCTGATCGTCGAAATCCATATTAATCGTTCAGCAAGGAGCTAGGTCGCTTTGTGTTCGTTTTTGCTGAGCTTAGCCCCACGGGTGGGCAACGCCTACGTGGGCAGCGGGCAGGGTGTACCTCGCGACGGGCGCAGCGACAGCGACCGGCGCCGGCGCAGCATATACCTTCGCTATGGGAGCCGCGACTGCTACTGGTGCTGCCACCTGAAAGAAAATCAATCATCAGAAACTAGGAAGGGTGCAGGTTAAGATAACATTTGAGTAAGATTTCGTCAAAAACATTCACGATACAAACACAAAATACTTTGTTAATTTAACAAGATTTTTACTACTTTGGTATTTATTGTCTTTGAATCCCTGTAAAATCCCTGTAATAGAACACTCCCTCTTATATTTATTAAATATAACCTAAGTACAATAAACACAAGTGACTGCCTCGTTGGTCTAGTAGTCGCAAAGCGCGACTGCTGAGCATGAGGTCTTGGGTTCAATTCCCAGGTCGGGCAAAGTGTTATAGGGTTTTTCTATCAGGAATTTCTCAATAGCAGCCTCGGAGTCTGGATTTGTGCCCGGTTGATGGCAATAGGCTCGCCCCCTATTACATGGGACTTAAACATAACTAGCGAAATGTGGGTGTACTAATGGGTACACCTCTGCCTAACTCTTCGGGAATGACAGGCGTGATGTAATGTTATGTAAACACAAGTGCTTCTAGTTTATATTTTGAACTTTTTATATTTAACAATAAAAAAGAAAAGAATAATAGAAAGTAGGTAGATAAAAAAAATCTTAAAAACTCCTTACCGCATGAGCAGCAGCGCCCGTCCTTTCAACCACGGCGTTGAAACCGTTGATCTTGTCTGCTGTGTAAGTCACCTTGCGGACATGGCCGTCAGGTTCCACCAGGCTGTAGGAGCCGTGAACCACGCCGTTCTGCAGCGTCTCCGCAGCATCTTTGTGGTCACCAGTGGCGGGGTCCGCCACGCCGTATGAGAAACTGTACGCGGGGTTCGGGTCTACGGGCTCAGCGCGAACCACCTGTTGAAGATAGAGCACATGTAAGGCCTGGTTCACATTAGTTCGGAACGATAGTTTTATCGGACCGACAAACAACTCACAACTGTTCTGTGACGATCCAGGGTCTTTACAAAGCAGTTGTGAGTTGGCTGTGATAAAACGACGGTAACGATGGTGGTGTTACATTAGCTGGGATCGGCAGCTTCTAGTGTGAACAGCAACACCCGACAGTCGTTCAACGGTAAAACTGTCGATCCGGCCCAATGTGAAACATCAGCTCTCAAGAGGTTATACCTATTGAAAAGGGCAGTGGAACAATTCAGATTCGTTTTTAAGGGCTTGGGCCTGAAGGACACAATCCGTCCCTATCCGCAACAGATGCCTCGGTCGACGGAGGCTGCAACACAATCTCTGGCCGCTATAAGATGTAGCCTAAAGGTAGCAGACTTGGGGTGTCTATCGTCTGAGCAGGTCCGTGACGACAGCTAATATACTGTGTGGATTTAGTCAGTAAGAGTCTGACAAACCCACCCCAGGCTGAAAAACATCCATGGGGTTATTCCTAACGTAATTTTATGACCTTTACAGAGAAACATAAGCGGTCATATTATTATTATTATATCAATTCTTACCGGTGCTGCAATAGCTTTAACGACAGGCGCTGCGTATGCCGCGTGTGCGATGGCAGGCGCATACGCAGAGGCGTAAGCTGGCGCAGCATACGCTGGCGCGGCGTACGCTGGCGCTGCGTAGCCGTGGGAAGCGTAGCCAATGCCGTCCAGCAGCCCCGGCCGCGCCAGTGCTCCGGCGCACGCGCAGCATAATAATAACAACTGCAGGAATAAAGGGTGAAGTAAAAGTTTCATAAAAAAGCCATACAAGAATAAGTTTATTGTTCCATGCGAGAATCGAACTCACGACACGGCACACCGTAACAATAGTCACGGTAGCAAGAAGCTCAAAAATTAAATGGTTTATTCTCCAATTTTTACTCAATTTCAACTTCAGACAAAACTATCAAACATTGCAGAACCATTGAGAGCGCATATGAAGCTGTCGTGTAAGATTAAATATTTTTATGTCAGTCATCTGTAAGCTCTAGTATCTACTTACTCATGAACCTGTAGATTGACCCAGTCAAAACCAATTATGATTTGTTTAATTGTACCTAACTAACCTAACTGGTGAATGGTACAGCCTACAGTTTATTGAGTATTGAGTATTGAGTTTTAAGACTAGACTGGTTTATGGCTATCTTTTCATCTACAACAGTTTCACCTATATTTTGCCGTACGTACTAGGGTCATAGGGGCATGGCATTTCATGAACTTTCAACTTACTGTAGGTAAATGGTGACACCAAATTCGGAAACATGTATAGGTAGATAGGTACACTCTTATTAAAAATCAATATAATATTTATAATGTTTACCTTAGCGAGCATGTCTGTCGCGTGCGCACGTCGTGGGGTGGAGAGCACGTGTGACGCTCCCCGCCAAAGCACCGTATATAAAGCGCAGCAAAGGCGGAGGTGCGGCTGCGCCTGCGCCGACCACGCACGATCTACACTTGATACACATTTCGCAACAAGGATACTGACATATGCAGTGGTATACCTATAACGTGTCGGCTTAAGCGCAAAACACACATAAACCTGATGCAGGTCGTGTCTGTAGTTATTTTCTACAGCGGGTTTAATTAACCAGTATTTGAATGACAAATATATACAAAACCCGAGAGCCGCGCGGGCGCGGGTCGTTTAGGCCCCACAGCATACTCCCGACCCGACCCACGCTCGACCCGCACCTGTCTTATAGTGTTTTGCGAAAAAGGTTGGTTATGCTTAATTATTACTTTGTAATAGTTGTTTATTTTGCTATATCTCTAAGGTGTAGTAGATACTAGGTATTTAGGTAAGTAGGTTCAATACACACATGTTTTCCTATCCCATTAAATAGGGGGTAACCACATTGCCATAAACTTCTAATAAAATAAAGGTATACTTTGCCATAGAAGACGAATGAAAAAAGATTGCATGTAGCGGAGATGAGAATGTTGAGATGGATGTGCGGAGTGACCAGAATGGATAAGGGTCAGAAATGAGAGTATATTAGAGGAGGTTTGAAAGTGGCGCCAGTGACGGAAAACTTGAAAGGGAATAGTTTGTATGGACATGTAAAGAGGAGGGATGAAACGCATGTGACATAGAGAGTTATGAATGTGAATGGATAGAGAGGAAGAGGAAGGCCAAGGAAAAGATGGATGGATTGTGTGAAGAAGGACATGAAAAAAGGGAGTCAGTGATAGCATGACATCTGACAGGACGGAATGGAAGAAGAAAACGTGTTGTGCCGACCTCAAGTGTAACATGGGACAAAGGCAGGAAGATGATGACCTGGGAATCGTCCAGTGCCCCTCAAAGTGCTCAAAGCCATTTTGGCGATTATGGTATGTCAAAGTCAAAGTCAAAACATTTATTTCAATTAGACCATATACAGGCACTTTTGAATTGTCAAGGAGTCTGTCAGTTAGTCCGAAAGTTGAAGCTAGTTGCTCGTTTCAAAATCCGTTTTGAAACGAGCAACTAGCTCCATAGAGGCCTACCTCCGGGTAGGCCTCTATAGAGAAGAACGAGCAAGAAACTCCACGGCACTCTTTTAAATTAGGTTTTTACAAAATCCTGGTTACATTATTATATATACGATATGCTTACACCTCTGCCAATACATCGATGGCAAGGTTGGCGCAGTTATTGAGCGAATGGCTATACTGCGTGTTACGAGTTCGATTCCTGCACTGAACAAATATTTGTATGGCCTACATAGTTGTTCCGGGTTATATGTTTGTACCTAAATACTTCACGGTAGGCAGGAGAATTCCTAGTGTGGGGCAACGTTTTTTTTTAAACAAACAATACAACAACAACAGTTGTTGTTGTATTGTTTGGCCATCAGAAACAGCACCAACTCTATATTAGTTACTAATATAGAGTTGGTGCTGTTTCTGATGGCCCAAGGCGTGGTGCCCTATGCAATTGCTTAATTTGCTTATGGGCTACCGCCCTGATTTTAATACCTATTACTTTGTAATTTTCATCCACTTGGATATAAGGTCGAACGTTGAAAATGTATACTCAGCTTAGTTTGCTTAGCTTACTGTGTGGTCTGAGCTTTATACTTAAGATCCTTAGCTCCTACTTACAATTTTGAATGACAAGGCAAATCGAAAGGATATAAAAATAATTCCTTCGAAACAAATAAGCTGGAAATATAAAACCTAAATAAAAAGAATAACACGGTTTTTAGAAAACAGCATTTATTTAAAAATAAAACACCATACTAAATATAAGATGTCGTTCATAATTCAGAATCTACATTTAGCATACAAATTAAAGCTAAGTAATAACTAAAACTATAAAGATTATAAGTTGAATGTCTCATGGCAGCACAAACATAATAAATTATAAGTAAGCGTATTCATACAGTTTGTTCGTCGGCCAATAAAGTAATCCATACTAATATTACAGCCTGTAACAAAAACCCTGTCCGATCCTTAAGGGTATTATTCGGCATCGTACTGCGTACTCATATACGTAACCATTTAATGGATTTGAGATTATTATTTTTCCCCAGTGAAAAAAAAAAAGAAGAAAGTAGAAGTAATTAAATTAAAATAAAACATAAAAACATACTTACATACATACATACATACATACATACCGTCAAAATCATAACCCTCCTTTTGGCTTTGCCGTAGTCGGGTAAAAACTGATCAACGGCGACACTGATCTGACAGGGTTTTTGTTACATAGTGTATAAATGCGAATGTACAGTCAGCAACAAAAGTCGATTAACAATGTTACTTTTTTATATTATTTAAACAGACACTAAACACATAATGTACTGGCTTTCAGAATTTCAGGCAATAGCTAAGGGTTTATAATATCTTAATTTTATATTCATTGCGTTTTACTTTTAATATTGTACTTAATAATTAGGATTTAAAAATTATAAATGTTAATCGACTTTTGTTGCTGACTGTACCTCTGTCTGTCTGTAACGCATTTACGCCTAAACCCCTGAACCGATTTTAATGAAATTTGGTACTGGGTAAATTTAAACCCCAAGAAAGGACATAGGCTACTTTTTCGTCTACTTCAACGATAAACGACATTCAGGCGAAGGAAGTCGCGGGCAAAGTAGGTACAGTCAGCAACAAAAGTCGATTAACATTTATGATTTTAACCGACTTCAAAAAAAGGAGGAGGTTCTCAATTCGGTCGGTATTTTTTTTTTTTATGTATGCGTACACCGATTACTCCGAGTCCGATTAGTGTGATTCTTTTTTTGTTCGATGCAGTATTCTTGCCATTTGGTCCCGTAAAAATTTCATCCAATTTGGTTTAGTCCTTTTTATTTTGTGAGCATTTTTCTAAATTAAATATATCGTGTGACGTATTGTTTGAAAGGGCTTTTATTAAGGATTTCAAACATTAACACAAGCACTAAAAAGTGAAAAATAAAAAGCTTTTTTACAAAAAAAAAACAACCGCCTTCAAAAACTATAAAATAAAAAATAACTTTAGTTTGGAAGTCGGCGGCTTTGGTTTTGTTTTTTGTTATGTAGGTATTGCCATAGATATAAAAAATTAACATTGTTAATCGACTTTTGTTGCTGACTGTACCTAAAAAGTAAATGGTTTTGAGCTAGCCCAACTGCGTATCCGCTATCTAAAAATCTGGACTCAACATTGTATACCTACATACTATTCTAGGTTGCAATACCGAACATAAATGTAATTTGGCGTAAAGTAGGTCACATTCGGCCCGCAGGTATTCCGGTACATAGGTAGGTACATATAACAAGCAGTCATGTGCAAGTCAGTTTAAAATTCATATCTAGCCGCGCCCTTAGCCAATGCACGTCTAATTTGATAGGTAGGTATGTCGATTAAAACAGCTAAGTGATGCAAATACATGTTAGATAAATATTATGTTATGCCTAAAAGCTTTGTCATATCGGATCTGTGAGACTGAACCGTATTTTAGGTCGGTCAGTACCTACTCAAGTAAGGAAACTTTATAGGCACGATTATTCTCAATAATGCCAGGGGCATTACAACAAATAATTCATTTAACTGTTAATACAATAAATTAAATAATATCTAACGAACTTAATGCTTCCTCCTATTAAAAAAATAAACTTGACAAGTTAATAATAAATTTCCTTTTCGACCCAGGGGGACAAATTATTCCTAATTATATAACGCCTCGTCTCGTCCATACAGACCATAAGGACCATGAAAGGGATCGCCAGAAAGAAATCAGAATAACCTATCCTCTCCGTACTAAAAAGTTCATGACACAGTGGCAAGTAAGCCACACACAGCGCAGAGAGCAAATCAACAATTATACTAGCATTCAGCACGTGGTTCCTCATACCTTTCTTCACAAGCGAGATTCTTCTAGTCTTACAAATAATTACATCTGATATCTGAGTCCAGCACACTGCGACAAAATAAGCCGTCTGTGCTTTTCTTTCTAGCCTTTTTCTGTCTAAGTAATTCCAATTACGGCCTAATGTATCTTTCATCATTACACGTTTACCTTCCCATTCATTGCGAATAAAAAACAAACTAGAAGGAAAGAATCCATCTTTAGCGTAAATCATGAAATACGCATACATTGCAGCAAAGAATTGAATAAGACCTACTTGAAAATACGCCATAAATAACAAGTGGCCAGTAACGAGGTGATCAGTCAGTTTGCGAGGTGGCAAGCACATGATGTCGTCTTCAGACTCTTCGTATGCTAAACTTATTGCAGGAAGTAGATCCGTTCCAACGTTTATAACTATTACCAACATGAGAGAAATGGGCAAAGGCATACCCAGACACGCATACAATACAAAAGGTACCATTTCAGCTGCGTTTGATGTAAGAGTATACGCAATCGTCTTTTTTAAATTGTCGAAAATCCTCCTACCTTCTTGTACTCCTAGCACAATGGAAGCAAAGTTATCATCTAATAGGATCATATCAGCAGCCTTTTTGGAGACCTCAGTACCGTTAATACCCATAGCTATACCAATGTCTGCTTTCTTCAAAGCCGGGGAATCGTTAACACCATCTCCGGTGACAGCCACGACGTAACCCAACAATTGATAAGTCTCAACAATTAACAATTTCTGCTGAGGACTAGTTCTTGCGAACGTAAGCTCCTTATACTTAGATTGTATCGCCTTCAATTCGTTAGTGCTCATTTTACGAAGTTCGTCTCCGGTTATAACAGCTGCCTGAAATTGATTCTTAATGTGTGGCGGTACATCAGCCAAGTCAATATGGTGCTCAAACGCGTAATCATACGCAGTTGGCATTGAAATGATGCCACATTTGCGAGATATAGCCAGCGCGGTGACTGGGTGGTCTCCAGTCACCATTACCACCTTGATTCCAGCCGTCCTGCATAAACCAATATATTTCTCAATATCACGTCTCGGAGGATCTATCATCGATATCGCTCCTACAAAAACAAGGTCTTCCACAGGAAAGTTACGTGCTTGTGTGTCAAATTGAAAACCTATTGGAAAGTCATCGAGTGCCAGTTCTAATTCACAATATCCAATGACACGCTCTCCCATATTTGCTATTTTCATAAAATTGGCTTTCAATTCTTTTTTCAACTGTGGCGTAAGGGGTTGCGGACCTTCGTCAACGAGAACTCTAGAACAGTATTCTAACACAACTTCCGGTGCTCCTTTCATTATTACGCAGTAGGTACCGGTAGCTAGCATACGATGAATCGTGACCTGATATTTATAGACTGAACTGAATGGAATTTCTGCCACCTTCGGGTTTTCTTCTTGAAGCTTCAAGGCTGAGCGGTTTTTCTCCATGTACCGTAATATAGCGGACTCGGAAGCATCGCCAAGAATTTTTCGGTTATCGATCGGTTCATCTATAGTCTCAGGAAGGAAACATGCTTTTAAATTAAGTGAACCTGCTAAACATAAAGTGGAAAACGTTGGATTTACTATGTAAGAACGGTCCTCGTGATCTATTATTTTAAAATTGCAAAATAAGTGGGACACTCTCATTCGATTCTCAGTCAAAGTTCCAGTTTTATCTGAACAAATACACGAAGTGGATCCTAAGGTTTCTACAGCTTGTAATGTTTTAGCGAGACAGTTTTTTTTTTTTAGAGTTTTAGCTGACAGCGTCATACACACTGTCAACGTAACAATTAAACCCTCAGGTACATTTGCCAATACCATTCCCAGCATATATTGCAGCGCTGAGAGAAAACTGTTCTGTATGAAATATACCATAATAAAAAAAAATGTACCCATAAGAAATGCTACGCCGCACAACAGCGTTATGAAATGTGTAATTTCTTTTGCAATAGGCGTTTCTTCTTTCTGTAAACCAGTCACCAATCCGGCAATTTTTCCAATCTCAGTCATTTCTCCAGTTGCAATCACTATGCCTTTGCCAGTACCTTCGGTAACAGGACATCCAAAAAACGCCATATTTTTGGACTCCATCGCATGAGCATGAGTGCATTCAGGCTTGTGCTTTACAGGCTCAGATTCTCCAGTCAAAGAAGACATATCCGTACAAAAATTGGTGCACGTAAGTATTCGAACATCAGCTGGTACTATATCTCCCCCAGTCATTTCCACGATGTCACCAATGACCAGCTCTCTATTAGGTACAGTTTTTCGAATACCATCTCGTATAACAACTGCTTTCGGTGGGATTAGTTTCTCGAAACCGCTCATAACTGCTATATTTTTGGCTTCCTGGTAAAATCCAAAGAAGCCCGTACCTATAATAGTGATAGAGATCACAGATCCCAAATACAGATATTCTTTTGAAGAGTGGCCTTCTTGCGCGTCTTCCACTGCCTCAGGACTTGATGAGTATTCAGTACAGAAATACCCTATGAAATTGACTATTACCGCCACCCACAGTACACATGGAAACCAGCCAAACATATTAACCATGAATATATGAATGAGACTGGTGCCATGAAGTTCCTTTAGCTCATTCGGGCCATTGCGTTCTAACAGCTCCGCGGCAAAATACTCCGTGAGGCCGGTGGACACGTTTGTCCGATACACGTTTTCGAGTTGGTCTGGAGTCAGGAAGTGATCCCCTGTGTTTGTTTCTTGCTTAAGGAGGGATATCTGGGATAGTTCTATGGCGCTTTGGCCCAGCACACTCCCCCGGCGCAGGCTTCTAAGGGAGGTGGTGCTCGCCCGGCGCCCGTGCCCATACCTGGACGTGGCTCTCATTTATGGGAATTTAAATACAGCATATAATGACTACGTTTTAAATGATGATGAAGTTTAAAATATCTTGCCTTATAACGGAGTTTAAAGACAATGTGTCAGCTTTGACAGATTTTTATTTTTTCAGTTATATTTTAATTCACTTGTATTCTTCTTTATTTAAAACAAACAGCAAGCATGAAATAGGTTTTCTTACTACGGACAGAGATCCCAGAGTAGCCCATAAATCATTTAAGTATTTATCTCTTTTGAGAATATATTATCGATCGACTTTTTAAGCGTCTGGCTAAATAATGTAGGTACGGCCCACGGAAAGTGTCTGATAAGGCAATCATGTAATAAAATGGTTTTTATTAAACAATATTCTGTAATAGTAAGGTAGATACATAAATCAAACGATGAAAGAATTATAAAATACTTTTATTACAAAAAATACCTTTGCTACGATACTGGATATACATATAAGTATGTAGTTACAACAGATTGTTAAAACTTTGAATAAAGGCAGGGCTTTATGTACACTCGAACCCTAGTATAATATGCGGATGTTGTCACTGACTAGCAGTCCGCCGCGCCGGCAGATATTGGTCTGTCAGTTATCGCAATAGGCCACACACTACATTTCATCTGAAGATCTGAGACTGTGCCCCATTGCGTACTGTATCAGTGTGTGGAGATTACCTTCTGCCAGTTAATAGTCTGTAACCGATCATTAGTAATTACATTATAATTGTTTCAATGACGATATTAGAACTCAATAGCTACAAAAAGAAATGCTATCGGATGTCGTGCCAGTAGGTACGTGTTTCAAACAATTATCTATGTAGATTTAAGTTACTATTCGTCGCCTAAAAATGTGCTGTGCCATGCCGCCAAATGGACGCCAGGCTTTACAAAAGGTACAAAACGCAGAGCTGCGCGGTTTTCTCTGGCAGATAAAATATCAACCTTTTGTGGGTTAAGTAAAGGGAACCGATCACTTTTTCGAATTTTTTTTTGTTCGAATTTCATTTTACCGAAAATTATTGACCTAGTGTTAGGTAAGTAAAGGGTCAAAAACCGATCACTTTTTCGATTTTTTTTGTCCGAATTTCATTTTACCGAAAATTATTGACCGAAGTCTTTTTTGCTATATGCATTATTTGACATATTTTTAGATCATCGAAGTATCATGTGTCATACCGAACTATATTTCGCCGATTTACAATTTAACTTTTTGCTATTCGCCGAAGTCTCTTTTGAACTTTTTTCATTTGCCATACTTTCACCACACCGAAACAATATTTTACGAAATATTATTTGGTCACAAGAATATAGCCAGTTGTTTCATAGCGCGCAAGAGCGAGCGAAGCGAGCTCGGGACTTGGGGCACCCCGACTCGGACAGGTCAGGTTAGATGGGCGACTCTACACCGCTTCATGGTGCATGCTTACTTGCATGTTACATACTTGTTTGCATGCTACATGCTTACTTGCATGCTGCATGCTTGTTTGCATGCTGCCTGCGTGCATGCTGCAAGCTTGAAGTGAGCATCTTTGTTAAAACAGTCCTATAATGAATGTTCGGAAACATTGGAAACATAATAGGTACTTCGAACAAATGTTATTTCAGCCAAGTGTAACTTCGATAAAAAGTTTTAGGCAAAATGAAATTCGGTCAAATATTTTTCGAACTTATGATAGGTAACTTTAAGTAAAAGTTAAAATGAAAAAAATCTACTAGTCCGAGAGAGCATTAAACATTGTTACAACTCTTAAGGTAAAATGAAACCCAACGGAAAATTTTTGACCGCTTGGAAAATTTTCTTAAGACAATGAAAAATATGTATCCAACTTTTTGTTTATTGGTAGGTAATGAAATGTATGTAAGTACGTACATACCTGCACTAGATATTTAGCCCAAAACACGATTGAACAAACTTGACTCGATGATAGTCAATAAAGTTGGTAAAAATCATAAAGTTTGTCTAAAATACCACAACTTCATTTTGATTGTTACTAGATATATTTCAATCTTTCCCGTGTTCCATAATTAAAACGTCGATGAATCACAGTTTTATTTTAATGTAAATGAGTTTAATTTGTTTCTGAAGAAAACAAGTTTAATTAATCTTAACCTTTGGCCAAATAGACCTCTCTTTGGACACCGCTTTGCCTTAACTGTTGATCTTACAGATAACATTTTGGATGATTTCAATAATTACATTATGCTACGTGGCTTCACACTTTCACTACCACCCCAATTTCTACTATGTCCTGAGCGATGGTGCGGACAAATCGTGCTGGACACGCTAAGCATGTCGCCGGCACTGGAAGTTAAAATTCCTGGACACGCTAGGCGCGTTGACTGATATTATGCAAGAGTATTTTCGTAATATTGTAATTTCTTGTGTTTTAGCTTAATTCTGATATATTGCCAAAAAATTCTGGACACGCCAGGCGTGTTCTCGGCACATGGGGAAAATTTACAAGAACCCACCTGGAGTGTCGGCGGCATTGAAAGTGTTAACAATTTGTTCGTAAAATCACTGCGAAATGAGTTAATTAAAATAAAATAATACTATCAATATATTATTATATGTACAGTGCACATGGCTTAGATGATTAAAAAAAAAATTAAGCACACGCATTATCGTAGTAGCCGGTTCACACACGATACAAAAACTTTTAGTTTCCGAGATTTCGCATCAAACAACAAGTTTATAAAATAAATCAAGTACAGAAAAATACATTGCATTTTGTTTCATATTTCTTCTTATATACAATTAAAATCACTAAAATTAGGTATTTTATACTAGCAGTTCTACATGTTTAGTTTATTTGATTTATCTTATACATATACTTACAAATAAAAATGTTTAATAATGACGATTATTAATTGGTTGAGCTAAAAGGGAATAAAACGTTTGTATGTAGCAAATTAAATGCCTGTACAAAATTATACATAATTTAAAATATACATGTGATTTAAGAAACATATGTGTCTTTATTGCTGAATCTCCCTGTTTCAGTTAAAAATTACACTAATACAGTTAGGGCCCTCCCAAGTTATGCGTTTGGTGCCAAACTGCGGCGGTGTAGGGGGGCTCAAGCTTTGGTTTCCTAGGATAGCGGTGCCGTCATATAGTTGTTCACAAAATAAATGAATTTGGATTTTCAACGCTCGGCTCAGTGCCGTGAGTTCCAGAGAAAAGCAAAGTAATATTAAAATAATACTGTTTTAAGAGATGGCGGTAGGCCCCTAGTTGACACGTCGAGGACACCGTGCAATACTCGTAACAAGCACGCACGAAGGCAGGAAGGACTGTATGAAAAAAAGTTGGCCGGCAGATGTGAAATATTTCATAGCGAATATTCAAACTTCCAATAATTTAAAAACAAAAACTAATAAAAAACTGATCGCGTGCGCACATACTGTACGTGCGCGCACACACAAGGAAGACGTGAACGGTGGCGCATCACGGTATGACAGCGACATGCCGTTTGTCGTCACGGCATTAAAGTCGGTTTTACTGCCAGGGCGCGCCAATAGTTTCTCATCATAAAGAAAACCATACGTGTGCAGTCTGACACCCGCACAGCTTCAGCGCCGCAGTAGTCCGGCACCACACGCGTAAATGGAAAGAGCCCTTACAATATCATATTCTGCCTGCAACGATCCTGTTGAAAGCTACAAAACTAGTTTTAAGTTTAGTACAAGCTAATACCGCTGGCTTTCGAGTCAGGATTTGAATTTTGAACTCTATTTCAACTGCGAAATAATACAAAATCGACTATGTAAGCCGAGATTAATAAACGTTACACATATTGCTTAGTGGAATCGCCACACGAAGCTGTATCAGAATGGATAAAAACCTGTCTGTATAATAAAGACAAAAAAAAAAATGCATTTGCAGTTTGACAGTCATGTGACAATTGACAGAAGTAGTGTTTAGACAACGTACGTGAGTAACTTTGTTAATCTCGGCGGTAGACTCGCTTGTAAAGTCAGTTTTTTTATTCAATACTTTATTACTGTCGGAATAAAGTTGAAAATACAAAAACAGGCTCAGTTAGAACTCATTTTGGAAAGAGACGGCTTAATATTAATCCAACCACTCGATAATAAATAATGGAGTAGTTTTCGGCAATTACAAAATGATATAAGTAATATCAAAAAGAAAATATTATGATTGAATAACATCTTTGGTAACGACTATTTTGTACTTTCGACGCGTACGGTAAAGTTATATCATAGACTATCTACATGACGAAGTTTAATTTCCATTGCAATCAAAATTTATTTACGACCTTATTATTGAAAATTGTTATTTTTAAAAACAACTTAGACTACATAAAGCTAAAGTAGATTATTGAGTGGCAATTAATTTTAATTATTTCAGAATTTCGATACACACAAAAAAGGTATTCTTTCTAGGTAATCCAAAGATGTTGATTTATTGCTTGTTGTACGGGGTGTAAACAAACGATTAATGTAGCCGAAAGCTTCATATTTTTCATATAATTGGATAAAGAAAAACTACTATAACATGGCGCGCCCTTCCATATTGCTATTTCAATGTGTGTCACATCCGTATGAAAGAGTTTGTATGTAGTAGTGAGTAATCGTCTTTAGTAGCAGGCCGGCAGATTAGTTTGTCAACTAATCATAAATAACCGACCACGCAAGAGAACGCACCTGTCATTTTCATAGAATACGTCAGTGCATCGCCATACTAGTAATAAAGAGTGATTAATGACGACGCTAGCTGAGCAACAAATCGCTGATTTGTTTTTGTTTCGAGAGCCGTCTTAGTACGCACACATGCGTTGTGAGTCTTTTTTATACTTTCCAACGTTTTGAATTGTGGAGGGGCGCGCCATGTTATTGTAGTTTATCTCTAGATGACACCATTAATCAATAATTCCAAGACAAAATTACCCTGAAGTAACATTTTATTTTAGCCCCGAAAACCCGATTAATTTTCAATTAACTGTAAAAATTGATTTTTAATTGCATTCAAATAAATAAATAGTTGTTCAATTGAGTCGGCACAAAAGTGACGTCACTACTGTCTTTTGCCATACTTTTTTTGAGACAAGCGCCTTCTGACAGTTCATAAAAAGTACATCAATTGATTGCTGGTGTCATCTAGCCTATAGCGATATTTTTTTTTTATTATAGACTGGTTTAGGAGATATTGAAAGTTAAAAGTTCCAATTGCACATTACCTTAACCTTTTGAACGCCATTGTGACAAACGGAATCTTACCCTGAACGCCAACGTCACAAATATATGACAAAATATACGTCGCAGCATATTATGAAATAAACATTTTAATCAAGTTTTGGAATCCCTATTTTTTATTAAGGTCATTTGACAGAAAAAGTGGCCTGGCGTCAAGGTTACGGCGATACGTTTATACTCTGGCATTCAGAAGGTTAAACAGTGATTTTTCACATTAAAAAAAAGTCGTTTCCCAGCAGTAATGTTTCCTCAAAGTTTACTATTTTGATGGGCTGTATGCTTAGTAAACGAATATGTTAACTGATTTTTTACACCGCGTATAATAAACTGCTTTGTCGATTATGCAATTGTTTTTTAAGGTAATGTTGTTTATTCAGGTATTTACTTTCACTTCGTACGGTTTAATTATGCTATACTTACACATTATAATAAAAGTTTATATTTTCGATAACTACTTTTTTTCTTAATTAAAAATAAATGAAAAATGCTTTAGGAATTAATGAAATGGAATGATCCGTTGTTATTTATTTAATAATTATTATGCTTTCTGTCGACGCGAGCAAAGCTAGCTAGGTAGATATTTTTTTCAATCTTTAGCAGATTCAGCTAAAACATCATCGTGAACTGCACACATGATCATTCTATTTCTGTCCCACGTTTGAAATTAAAAGAGACAGAATGACGTTATTATTATTTCGTTTTGCACCGACCGTGTCTCGCAAGCTGTCGTGCACGCTGTTCGAAGTTCAAAATTTGAAACACAGTTCAACCAAAAATATACAGACCACATTTTTTTTTTATCTCAGCATAGTAAGCTTATGGTACCGTTATCACTGGCCAGTAACAACAGTCTATTCAATGGTAATACTGCCATGCACGTGAGGACACCCCGAAACGTGTCGGAGCGCAGTTTCGTGCTCGAAAAGCTCGCGTCTTGACAGAGAGACGTGTGCACCCCGATGCGGTTGTTCGTTGTTCCTGAGATCAATTCGTTGTAGTACACTGAGAGGCAGTGGACCGGCTCTGTGCTGCCTCTGTGGGATGAAAATAAACTTTAGATTAATTACCTTGGTGTCTAAGATGATGATGACGCCCTCTCGCCAATTTCGGTCACTTTATTGAAGTTTTATAGAATTGGGTAGTTGACACCGCCAATCAGTTGTCGTCACTTACTTCTTATTGACTTTCAAAACGCGATCCCCATAGATTTGTAAGGCAGTATCGAACTGTGACGTCACCTATTTGTCGACTCAATTGACTTACTATTTATGGATTTCAAAGCCACAAAAAATCTAATTTCACAGTAAATTGAAAATTAATCGCGATTCTGCTGAAATACAGTGTTTTTTTTAAATTTGCGTCTTGAAATATTAATCGTTAATGGTGACAACTACCCAATAATAAAAATGACGAAATGCCACTTACTTGAGATGTGCTATTAGTTCTCCATCGTCAGGTCTCCATAGAGCTGTAACCTGGTCTAAACCTGAGCTGAGTAGTCTGTGGTCGTCTACTGTCGCTAGTCTGAGCACCTGAATAGTGAAAATGTTACAAAAATATTACAAAGATTGCTTGTAATATTTTTATTTTATTTTTATTTATTTTTATTTTTATTGAAAGACGGGGTGTAAAATGACACATCAGCCGATAACTACGCATACTGTACTTTAAATTAAGTAACATTAGGCAAAAAATAATTAGTAAAACATTGTGCTTCTTGGTGCATGCACCAATGCAGGGGTCGTAGCGTATGTAAAGTTAATTATAATTAAGATTTAAAACTTATAACTTAAAAAAAAGTTCAAACTTTGACCTACAATATCAATCAATAACAATCAATATCAATATCAATTGTTGGCTAACCTATTAATAAATAAATATCTCCGTCACCAGAAGGTTCCCATGTATAGCCCAGATTAAATGATGATCTAAATGGTAGGAACAAGTAACTTTCGGCTTCGTTAAGTGGCATTTTACACCCGTTATGCGAATAATTTTTGAGTGTTTGCGCACTGTTACGTAGAAGAACAAGTCGATCCACTTCTGCGCAATCTGTATGAAATATAATTTATCGGTCGGTGACGTCATCACGTCACACGTACATGCAGCGAATGCACATGTCATACTGACCTCTCCGTCATGCGCGCGCCAGGTGGCGAGCGTGAGGCCGGTGCGCAGGTCGGTGACGGCCACGTGTCCGCTGGCCAGCCCGCACGCCGCCCAGCCCCCCGACGAGCACACGCACATGCAGCGGATGAACGTAGTCGCGCTCATCGGTAACTGCGCACAATATTAATGTTTGAGACAAGGTCTTAGCTGGAGAAACGGACAAACTGGGTACTTGCCACTACCACAAATAGTAGTTTATCTATACCAAAACGCGATTCCCCCATACATTTTGTATGGCCTTCCGAAAATTGACGCTGTGTTATTAAGTTTACCTTCAGTTCGTATGAGGTGTGCGGCGTGCGCGCATCGATGACACGCAGCGTGGCGTCCGTGGTGGCCGCGAGCACTGCTGCCGACGGACCCGCCAGCGTACGGACTATGCTCACCGGAGACTTCATACTGTCCAACTGGAATAAATTGAAATAATAAAATAAAGTGGAGGGATAAGAGACAGAAATGTGAAGGTTGGAAGGAGTGGAGCCCATGCAGTCAAACATTAAAATTTGTTTTGCCAGAAACATGTAACTTTCGGCTTAGTTAAAGGGATGTCTTTTACACCCCAAACATTGTTAAGACAAACCTGCGACACGACGCTCTCCATGAAGGGATCCCATATGTGCACGACGGAGTCAGTAGACACAGCGAGGCGTAACGACTCCAGGAACGTGAGAGACAGCACGCCCTTCTTGTGGCCCGTGTACGTCCAGTTGCATTGAGATGTCGCGTTGCCGTCACCCTGAGAATGTTACGTTTTCATTTTTAGTTAATTCTTCTCTTTCTTTAAAAAAACACGTTACCCCACACTAGGAATTTCTCTTGCATCGTAGGTACGTTTACAAACATGTAGTTTGTTAAATAACATAGAGCCTTCCCTTAAGGTAAGCGTCCACTTGTCGGTATCGTACGCATCGGACGGATCGCACGCAACGGATCGTAGTATTCTTTGTATAGAAACTCATATAAGTGCGTCCACCTGTCCGCACCGTACGCATCGCACATCGGCAATGCCGACACCGTTGCTCCGAGAGGCAACTTTTGCGATGCGTGCCGATGACGTCATACGGAATTCCGACTAGTGGACGCACCCCGCGCGCTCACTATTGTTTGTTCTTCATCGCTTTCCTCCATTCTCACAGTGTCCACACGTGCGCTCACTACGAAAATCCGAATGAACTGGCATCGTCAATCCGTATGCTGGTACTCACCGTCAGTAATCCGTACGCTGCCGAAATAGTGGACGCACTGTGAAAAATTTATACGTTTGATGCGATCCGTCCGATGCGTACGATACCGACAAGTGGACGCTTACCTTTAAACTCCTTAATCTACATCAATAACAGATTTAAAAAAAAATATCACCATTGTCAATAACCCAGGATTTAGGAGGAGGAAAGCGCGGTCACTATCACATGACTGTACTTCAGGAAGACAAATATTAAGAGTTAAAAAAAATAATCTTTTAAAAGGTCTTTTTAGGTTTAAAAGCTATTAGCCAATAACTTGTACGTCTGGTGCCAACTGTTATTATAGGTTGGTTGTTTATGAATAAATAAATAAAAAAATCTGTGCTATCTCTGCCAAGTGAAGTACGAACTCACCTGATTCCTCAAAGACCAGAGTCTCACAGTCTTGTCCTTAGAGCCGCTCATGAAGCTGCTCTCGTTGTCCAGACAGTGTATGGACTTGACGGAGTGCGTGTGACCCACGAACGTCTGCAACTTGATCTGTTTAAGGTTGAAGCGCGTCTCCTTGTCGGGCCGACCGATCTCGTGCTCCCAGTATATCAGCCAGTCACCACGTAAATGTCTGCGAGAAGAAAAATAATTTATTTTCCGTCTAAAATTACTTTTTTTGTTACTGCTTAACTCATGAATCTGGTTATTATATACAAAACGATTTTTTCTGACTGTAAGAACTAGAGATTAGCGTTTAAACAAACTAACAAAAATCTTTTCAATTTTATTATATTAGCATAATTAATATATAATTGTATTTTAATTACTAACATTCGTTTATTTTTTAATACTAACAACTCTGTCGTGCATATGGACTCTTTTGTCTGAAATAAATGATTTTTATTTTATTTTTTATTTTTTTATAAAGATTTACGCCGACTTTTGACGAGCTGAAATATGTCGGTCATTTACAATACCCACCATAGTTTAAAACAGAAAAACAAAATATACTAACCGATTACTCTTAATTCCATTATCCGTCTTATACGCTACGACATCGAATCCATGCCCCTGCGCACCATTCCCCACATCGCAAGCGTCACTAGCGACATCTATCCGATTGCCGACGAGTGTCACGTTGGATCCGAAACTGTTTGAGCTCGATATATGGTCCATGACCACTTCGGGTTTGGCTGAAGATAGGTCGGTTTTTCTGCTTAGAGGCTCGTCGCTGAATGAGGGTTGGACTCGCTTGTCGGGACGGATTTGGAGGGGAGAACTGTGGAAGAGTGACAAGGTCAATTAAAAATGTTTGTTGCTCCATTATTGGAGGTGTAAAATTTTATGAATTCAAGTTTGTTATACAGCTAACATTGTAACAAGCCGGATTTGACAGCTATTAAAATCCTTTGTGTAGTGTTGTCAAAACGTCTTGTCAAAATATAAATCGGCAATTAATTCGTGTTTGTGAGTGTATTTTTTCAAAATTAAGTTAAACTTAATGTTTACAAGTGATACTCGTTGTTATAGTGTATGGGTAACATAGTAATTATTCAGGATTGTGAATTGGATTTTTCAAATTATTACGTAGGAGAAACGTCAAATCCGGCCTCTTAGAACGTTAGCAGTTTAAGTACATATAATAATTTCTTTTAATTTTTGGGGAATCGTTCTTGCCTAAACGATAGTTTAAAAGTTCTTTTTTTTTTTAAACGTTGTCTCACACTAGGAATTTCTTCTGTATCTTGGGTACGTGACCTCGGATTTACTTTTGTACGCAATCAATCAATCCGCCTAGTATGTTCCCGACTATTTTGGGGTTGGCTTCCAGTCTAACCAGATAAAGCTGAATACCAGTATTTTACTTGGAGCGACTGTTTTATCAACTTCCGTAGGCAATACATATATTTAAAAAAAAAAAAGCAATCGCTCAGTCACAGCGCCAACCATGCCTTCAAACTACACAAAAAGTCTGTTCAAAAACTATACCGGATACACAGTAATATCTTTGAGCAACCATACCTGATCGAATGGTTCTGCTCATACTTCCTGCAGAGCGCGCGCACCGTATCGATGTTCTTAAGACATCGCTCCATGGTCTCCGTGCCTATGAACTTGGCAAACATCGTGTACGCTCGGTACGCCAGCTCCTCGTCGAATACCATCAGAAGTTCTTCTTGAGCCTGGAAATATTAAATTTTTATTAATATATGGTTCCATGTTATATAAGGTTATATAAGGTTCCATGTTCCATGTTCCATGTAATCCACAGTAAAAACCTAAGCTTTTCAGGGGAAACCATATCTTTTTTTTATTGTTAAACTTAACCCTCCATTTTACTTTAACACTTTACCTAACGAGCCTCATCATTTACTGAGTCACATGTGAATTGTGATTGTTATTCAAATTGGGTAGTTGACAGCATTCACCAACAATTCTAAGACACATTTTCTAAAAAAAAAACCCTTTATTTAAGCCGTTGAAAATAAATAGATTGAATTGAGAATTGGCAAACAAGTGACGTCACAGGTTGTTATTGCCAAAATCTACGGGGGATTTTAACAGTTTATGAAAGTATGTCAATTATTTGATGGTGTGTTTTGTTCCCATTTATTTGGTGCTCAGATGTGAGCTGAGGTGGTTTCGTATTAAACAATAATGGTTTTTTAAACACACACAATACATCTGGCCCGTTGCTTATGCCAATATTTGGGCATTCTCCATAGAGGCCTACCTCCGTTTTGGAACGAGCTAAAAGTGCTACAGGCACTTTTGAATAGCCAAGGAGTCTGTCAGTTGGTCTAATTGAAATAAATGTTTTTGACTTTGACTTTGACATTTGTAATTTTTGGGTATTCCCATTTCTTATCAATCGTAAATTTTATACAAGCAGCCTTCACCTTGGTCCCTACTTGGTCCAAAGCTGATCCCTATATAGGTCTACCAGTAGTACTGACCGTAAGCCTAGTAGTATCATGCGGATGTTCGCAGAGGTCGGGCGGCGTGCAGGCGAGGTCCGGCAGGTCGGCGCGCACGACGCGTCCGTCCTGCACGCGCCACTCCGCCGTGGTGCCGTCGCGACAGATCTCTAGGAAACCTTCGGGCTTCGAGTCCGTTGACTCTTGCTCTGATGACTGGAACAAGAGAAAATATATATTTTTAACTTTTTAGGTAGACGATTTAAAACTAAAATGGGAAATTAAAATTTACACATACAACACTTGGCGTTTGAGAAAATAAGTATTTTTTATGTAATTAATTCGCTGTTGTCGTGAAGGTTTAGTGGTTAAGGCATTAAGTCTGCCTTTGTACCTTTTTGTTGCATAAAGTTTAAATAAATAAACCAATGTGACTTTTTTAATTCATTTGTACTTTCTAAGTTCATTTTGGACATCACTAACAACTGTGAAAAAATGTCTGCAATCGCCATTTCGCCTTGTGGTGATTAATGCTCGTGCCTTCTCTGTATGAGGAGGCCTTTGCTCTGCAGTAGGAGAATGATAGGCTTATATAGTACGCGTAGTAGTGGTACGCTTTTACGGAGTTTGATAATTGAATACTTACCTTTAATATTTCTACATGGCCTAGTAGTATATGTGATTCGATTATTTATTTTAAGACCTTAATGTACGGTCAACAACATAAGTCGATTAGCAATGTTACTTTTTTATATCGTTTAAACAAACACTTAACACATAATGTACTGGCTTTCAGAATTTCAGGTAATAGCTAAGGGTTTATTATATCTTAATTTTATATTCATTGCGTTTTACTTTTAACATTGTACTTTAATAATTAGGATTTAAAAATCATAAATGTTAATCGACTTTTGTACCATACACTAAATACTTAGAACAAAATCTAAATGCAATATAATACGGGACCTATTTACGTTATGTTTACCTTTTCAGGAGTACTTTCTTCTTGTTTCGGCCAATTATCGATCTTGCCAGTCGCCTTGTCAAATGCCAAGAAGAATCTGTAACAAACGGGAATTCAGTCAGTGTCACTGCGTTCCAATGTTCACATAGGGAACCGTGGTACTTATGTACATTTAAACCTGACGTAGACTTTATCAAAACGAACCTTCCTACATGAATATTCAACGTTGATTAATTTTAATCTATTATTTAAGTTTCGAATGTACCAATTTCTTGATAGTAATAGATGGTAGTTTTTTAGCATTTTAAATTAGTTTTACGTAATTAACCAAATTACTTAAAAATATTGATTGGATTAATTTGTAGCAGAACATGAATGAAGCTCAATTTTGAATAACATTATACAGGGTTAAAACACCAGCAACCTGAAAAGGGGTAATTGTACTCATCACTATGAACAACTTTTTCTATGGGACCAACACTGAATTCATGAAAAAAAAATCAACTGTTCCCTATAAAAATGCTATACAACACAGTCATAATGTATGAAACAGCTGGTGTTTTAAAAAAAACCCTGTATACGTGTAATATGGACTACCTATCTATATTAGAATTATCTTCTAGAATATTCTGTTTCTGAATGACTTGCCGTTGTAAAGCCGGCACACATAGATGTCTCCTGGTCATCTCGGGCCCAATTCTGAGCGCTAAGACATGGAGAGCGTCCAGCAGTTTCCTAGTGAGGGAGCACCGCGCCGCCGCGCCGCTAGGGTACGAGCAACGCGTCGTGGAAGCGAGGCGGAGGGCAGGCTGGAGGATTGTCTTTAGAAATGTGTCCTGAAACAATGGCTGATTTTAATATGACTATAATATTGAATTATAAATAACTAGCACTCTCCCCGCGACTTCGTTCGCGTGATTTTTCTTACGGATCCCTAATTTTTTAATAATAAAATATAGCCTATAGCACTCAGTGATAACTTAGCTTCCAATTTGTGGAACAATTTTCAAAATCGGTTCATTACTTCCGGAGATTACCCCCTACATACAAACTTACAAACAAAATATGTTACCTCTTTATAATATTAGTATAGACTAGCTTCTGCCCGCGACTTCGTACGCGGATCCTGTTGCTTATGCCAGCGACAACGGGGTCGTCAAAATCGAAGATCTGAAACGTCTGATGTAGAATTCTAAGGCCTGGGGACGGTAAAACAACGGGATGAGCGAGATTTCATCGAAAATCAGTCCTAAATTGTTACCGCCTTCACCGCGTGGAGGTACTCCCAGCTTATGTTATTTTATAATTATACAGTGAAATTGAGCTTTGATTTCCACATCAGGTGTTCCAGATCTTCAATTTTTTAACTTCAACAGAGAGTGCTCATCAGGCTGAACAACTGTTGCTAAGACGTCATTCCTATATATGTTATAGTGTAGCTGGGCGCTTGGAATTTTATAACGCGTGTGCCAGATCTTCAATTTTTATACGTCAACAGAGAGTGCTCATCAGGGCGAACAACTTTTGCTAAGACGTCATTCCTGTATATATTATAGTGTAACTGGGCTCTTGAAATTCCACAACAGGTGTTCCAGATCTACAATCTTTATACGTCAACAGAGAGTGCACATCAGGCTGAACAACTCTTGCTAAGACGTCATTCCTATATATGTTATAGTGTAGTTGTGCTCTTGGAGTTCCACATCAGCTGTTCCAGATCAGATCTTCAAATTTTATACGACAACAGAGAGTGCTCATCAGGCTGAACAACTCTTGCTAAGACGTCATTCCTATAGTATATGTTATAGTATAACTGGGCTCTTGGAGTTCCACATCAGCTGTTCCAGATCTTCAAATTTTATACGAAATCAGAGAGTGCTCATCAGGCTGAACAACTCTTGCTAAGACGTCATTCCTATATATGTTATAGTGTAGCTGGGCTCTTGGAGTTCCACATCAGGTGTTCCAGATCTTCAAATTTATTCTCTTAGCAGAAAATGCTCATCACGTGAAACAATTTTTGCTATAATACCATTTTTGTATCTCTTATAGTTTAGCTGGTCTGTTGCGGGTCTGCATCAGGTGTTCAAGTTTCCAAGATAAATTATAGCCTATATGTTGCCCGGACTTAATACCAATACAACAAAAAAAAATCATTCAAATCCGTCAAGTAGTTCCAAAGATTAGCGTGCACAAACACACAGACAAACAGACAAACAGACAAACAGACAAACAGACAAACAGACAAAAAAAAATTAATTACAATTTCAGGTTCGGCATCGATGTAATAATAACCCCTGCTACTTTTTTTTTATATACTTCCATTGTACAGACACCACTTTTCTACAATTTTATTATATGTATAGAAGATAATATCAATATAGGACATACATAACATCACACCTGTAATCCCCGAAGGGTTAGGCAGAGGCGTACTCATTAGCACACACACACAGTTCACCAGTTATGTTTAAGTCCCATGTAATAGGGGCGGGCCTATTGCCATCAACCGGGCACAAATTCAGACACCGAGGCTGCTACTGAGAAATTCCTGATGGAAAAACCTAATAACACTGCTCGACCTGGGAATCGAACCCAAGACCACATGCTCAGCAATGACGAAAATATTACACTAGAGTAGATTCTTGGACACGTAGTGTACCTGCAACTGCTCCATAAGCTTGACATCTGACATATGCGGCAGTAGATACTTGACGAGCTGCAGGCACGCGACCACCCCGCCCTCTAGCGGAGCGGACAGGCGGCGGCGACACGACGCGATCAACTCGCCCATGTGAGGTAGGTATTGGAATATGATTAGTTGTTCACCGTACATCGCTGTAAGGAAGACAGAACAGTTTTGAAATTTCGAACTTAATTCTGAGCTTTTAATACAAATTCTGCCGTTAAAACCGGGACTTATCAGTTTGAATTAAGAACTTTATTATCGTCTCAACAAAATAAAAAACTGGCTCAAAGTTTCAAAGGCCATGTCACACTTGTAACAACCAACGCCATTACGCCACCGCACGGTTGCTTATTGGCCTAATGAAAAAGAATATGCCACTTCACTGACGTGGCGTGGCGTGTTATAAGTCTGTCCACAGAGTACATTATATAATATATATGAGTCTGTCTCCGCCCATAAGCACGGACTGAAGATAGACCTTGTAATTAAACGGTTATAAGCCTTCTGTTATCAGGAGAGAAAATTGCCTGTAGAGTGACAGTCAACCACATGGTAATCGAAAACTCTTATAATCGTTCACTGGCCAGATAGAAAAATATCATAAAGAATTAGGCTTTTACAAGACTTATGATTAGTGCAATTTACGTAATAATATGTTTACTCACCAACTATAGAAGTGAGGCACTTGATAACCTTCATAGCATTCCTATCACCGACCACTCTGCTACTGATAATGGATATATCATCAAACTCGTCTTTCTCCTCACTCTCCCATGGCGACAGGTTATCCTTCCCAATATAACATAACGTCAACATTTTGAGCAAGTTCCTCGTTATATACCTACAAGTAAGTACTGGGCCCAGCCTGTGCGACAACCAAATAAGACTTTCCGAACTCATATCAGATATTCTAGCAGAATTCGGGTCTTTAAAACCTTGAAAATCTTCATCATTCATACTTTTAGAACCTTTTGCCGAAACTTCCAGATGTTTTCCAAGATCTAAGTTGACTTGTGGATCGTGGGATTTTCTTCTCATTTCTACCTCCTCGGAATCGTCCTCTTCGGCAAAGTGTAAGTAACTTGTGAACATCGGTTTAGTCGGTATCTCTATGATCGGAGAAGTTGGCTTTTTAGAAGGTGTTACCGTTTCATGATTTTGATCTTTATTGACTAGGAAGTTGAGCTCTTTTTGCGTTGTATTGTTTGGTGTGAAGTGTTTAGCGGATATTGGAGATACATGGTCTATGGACGGTGAAGGCGTGTGGATGTTATTTTCTTGGGTGGTATTAGAATTAAAGGAGTCTATGGACTCAGCGGGAGACTTACTTCTGCTGTTTCTACTAGGGAGCCTATCCTTATCAGTTTCGAAGTGAAACAATTCATTTTCGCTTCTGTTATCACTGTCTTTCTCTTTCAGTCCTTCATTCGTCTCTGTCTTTTCGACACTTGGAGTCGTCACATGTTCGGATCCGTATGACGTATCAGGTGAAAATATATCTGTGTTGCTGGACAGAGCATTTTTAACGTTATCGTCGGAATATCTTGGTTTCTTGTTAGATAAGGCTTTGTTGTGGCACAAGTGGCCGGGGGAGCCGACTTCCTCAGTCACGTCTTTGTAACCACCGACCGCTTCGACAAGATGTTGCGTAAAATTGTCTAGGAAGCACTGGAGCCCTAATCTCACCATCAATTGTAGAAGGAATATATTGTGGTAGAGTTTTATAAACTTCTGCTTATCAGACACTCCTCCGGAAAAAGATAAACTGTCAACATCTGTCAACTTATGCTGATCAGGCTTGTCGACGGCAAAGGCATCATCTTCGTAGAGATTTAACACATGTTTGAGCAACTTTTTCCTCGTTTCAGCGGGCCCTAACGCTTTACTGACGGTGTCGAATAAGTACCACGCGGCTAATACTGATGTGTCCTTATTTTGTAACAGTTCTATGTAGTGGGACAAAAATATGTCTAGAACATCGAATTGGTTATAAGAATTTACTTGGTTCAGGAGTACGTCCAAATGTGTTGCGCACGCCTGAATCTTTCCTTCAGCGATCTTCTGGTTAAAGTACAGTTTCGTTTTATCAACGTTCTGGTACTTCTCGCACTGTATACCATCACATTCATACATATACAAAATATTTAACTCAGTACTCGTTAACTCATATTCATGTAAAGTATTCAATAATTTGTATAAAATATTAAAACTTTGCGGGAAAGGTATTAAATGTTGCATCAGTAAAGGTTGTAGTAACTGCGCAGGAGTGGGTGCTGGCAACCCTTTTTCTGTAACTAAAATCTTCTTCAAAGGTTCCTCCTTCTTGGGAGTCAGTTCGTTCTTGTAACTCAAGCTGGGCGGTTGGACATTTAGGAGTAAGGATGCTACGTAGCTGACACTTCTCGGTAACGCATGGTAATTATGTTTTAATACAGTTCGGCAAGTGTTGTATCGTTCTAAGAAGTTATCGCTCGCCGTTCTAAGCGGACGCATGTATGTGTGTAGGAATATCTCCACAATCAAACACCCTATCACCAACATGTCTTGGCGACGACTTTCAGTCACAAACTGCTTGTAGATCGCTGCATCAGTAGTGTACCTCGTATTGAAAGACCTATTTTTCCTCTCTTTCAACACACTTTCCAAATGCGCATCCTGTGTGAATTTCTTCAAATAACTTTGATCGTATGACGCTAAAAACATATGATTGGTGAACGCTGTATCATCGGAACCTTCCTTATTGGATGCTGTGCTATCCTGCCTCGTGTCTTGCTGTACCGGATAGAGGTTTAAAGTCGTCACATTCTCTTTGTGTTTCTCCTTATCTTCCGCTTTGGTGAAGAAGCATTTAGTACGGAAATTATCCAACGATTCGATTGCTTGTATCGAAGCTACAGGGTTGAATTCTTTTGGGAGATATATTACCCCTTTCCCAAGTTCAGAGCGTTGGACTCTGTAGTGTCGCGAATGAGAGGACGCCCTGCCTTCACTGGTGGTTGTCTGCGAGTCTTCAACTCCTTGACTCTTGGTCAAGGAGCGAGCTCTGCTGCTACCTTTGTGACGCGATCTGACGCGTTGAGGGGGGACGTTTAAGCGTGAAACATGTTGAGGGAGGCTGGTGGACTCTTCTTCATCATCAGATACATCATCGGAACTGTCGTTTCGAAGGGATTTTTCTGTTAACAATGAAAAACATGTCAGTAGTAATAAAAAGTAAGTAAGTTATGCCTCTTTTGTAGAAAGCTACCTAGCTCATATGCATGAATTCCTTTACGTTGGTTATTCCGGTTTACGACAAACCCACAACCAATCTACAAGGCTGTTTGTGTATGTGAGTTTATATGTTTGTAAACACACCCACAATACAGGAGAAATTCCTAGTGTAACCATTAAAAAATAACATCAAAAATGTTTGGTACTTATCAATAAAGCAGTACTCACTAGCATCCTTCGGCGCAGTCCAGTGCAGGCGCGGCGGCGCGGGGGGCAGGGCGCGCGCGGCGCGGGGCGGGTGCGGCGCGTTCAGCAGCTGCACCGCGCCGCCGCGCCGCATGCGCATGTGCCCGTCCACGAGGGACAGGCATACGTTCTTAGCTTTTATTGACGCGGCGCCTGACAGTCTGGGATAAAATTGTAGGTGGTGAGATTTTTGTTACTTCAATATCACACAAGATAACATGACGTCACAACTGGACAGCTATTTCAGCTGCAAAGTAGTGTGTTCCGGTTTGAAGTGCCATACAAACAAGACATATGAGACATTTCACCTTTGTCTCTGGGATAGCAATGTATTTCCGAGGCCTTTGGATAAACAGATGTGTATTGGCGGCGTAGACCACTTAACATCAGGTGGGTCACCGGCTCGTTTGCCATGAAATGACACAAAAACCATCCTAAACTTACTTGTATCCAAAAGTGATATCAATCCAATGATGCAGGTTCTCTGACACGTGCGTACTCTCCAGCGCTTCCCTGTGTTTAGTTATGAAGTCTTCCACACAGGTCGCCCACGATGGTATACCCAGATCCTTAAAACAACAAACAAATAAATTACACGGTAGAATATCATGTCACAAACTTTTGTACCTTTAAAAATACAATCTGCTGTTCTATAAATTCTCCGTAACGGTGGCACTTTGGTATGGAACAGCTGATATTTTTTTAATAACCAACCTAAAATGTTTATATTGGAGGGTTTAGAATCAATAATCATGTACTGAATCCTTGGTAAAAGTTTGCATCACGAAATTCAACGTGTATTATGTACAGGGTGATGCGTAAGCTCTGCCAATTTGGGATTTGGGATACCAAAACACCATTTTTGCGCTGGACTTGAACATAGCTGCCCTTAAATGAAGTACACTCTAAGAGCAATGTTGAAAAGTGGGCCTAAAATGTCCTTTGAAAGAAATATAGATAAAGGTATAGAGTTGAAAAAACTGTATTACATAAAATGTTTTCTTACCGGCAGGTCTTCATGTATGCTCTTAAACACAGTGGGGTCTGTGTAGAACTCCGGTATGCACTCGTCTGGGGTCCATTCTTGCATGCGCTGGATAGATGCAGGGTACTCAGCGGGAACCCACTTGTTTCTCACGTGTTTGCATAGGACTTCTTTTGGTGTTCTAGAAGTAATCATAGTAATTACGGTAATCATCAACTTTGCCTAATACCTAGTCTAAAGTCTACTTGGAAGCGGCATATATCCAGCAAATTGCCATAACACTCAATTCTTAAATTAAAAAGATAGAAATACAAATAAAAATACATTTATTTAATGTTTATCATACTATGTCCACTACATAGATAAAATTACACACAGATTTAAGCATCATTCAGTATCATAATTTCCTCAAAAATAAACTATATTTCTTTCTCATAAGTGCTAAATTCGCGTGAACTAACCTGCGCGCTAAGTAGACGTAGCATGTAATATCGGACAGCGCATCGGAAACGTGGTGCGGTATCTGGTCGGTACAGCTGCTGACGTCATAAGTCATGTCGAGCTGTCTGTCGCCCTTGTTCAGACGGTACTTCGACTTGCTCAGGTCTCGCCAATTCCTTCCTACGAATGTAATTAATCTATATAATCTATAAAAGGCAACAGTTACTGACTAACTGATCTATAAAGACACCGCTCAAACCACTGAACGGATTGTGCTGGGCAGTGGTGATCAGTGAACGGTGAGCAGATGAGGACTCAATTGAGCGGTTTAGCTATAGAACCAAATTCTTTTAAACATCAGTATGCTTGTGCTTCATTCACAAAGTATTTGATGGAATAGTCTTTGAGCGCTTTTTTTATTGTTATCAATATTTTAAATTCAACTTGATCAATAAATAACAATTAAGGAGTTGGATTAAAAGATAATAATTATTATCAATTAGTATTATAGTACTTGAGATAAGTACTTCATCACTTCCTGTTAAGGTCTAACAATCTAATTGAAAGCAAATTGGATGTTATCAGCTTACTAAAATAATCATGATATAGTTAGGAAAGTTATAGTAAATTACTGAGTTAACATTTACTAAGTTATAGTCAAGGATCAGATAAATGGATCAATTGGATGCATATTTATCTAAACATCAGGTTAGCTTGGGTGGCTTTAGTATCAAAAGATTTTTGGCTTCATATTTTCCTAGCGAAAAATGAATTTTAGGTAAAAAATGCATTTTTTTTCTTTAAATCAATCATTTCTAGAAGTTGCATCCATAATTTCTTCACGAAAAATGAAATTAAGATAAATGCATCCAATCCCTAGTTATAATCAATTGTTCCCATCCAAAACTATAGTTTACTTTGTAATTTACTATAACTAAACATTGAGTTACATTACAAACATTACTGATAACTTACAAGCATCTGTGCAGTACACACATTATGAATCATAACAAACACAATTCTTATCATTCAAAACAAAAGCTACAACTACAAAGACTTACCACATCTGGATGAAAAATCAGTGACCCAAGGAACCATTAAATGTGCCTGAGGATCAGTACTGGACCTTCCAGCTAAGATGTTCAGGTGTAGAAGATAGTCCAGATTCGATATCCTGCCTCTAACCCACAACATACACAGCTTTTCCAGCTGCACAGCCTCTTTGCGCCAACACCACTCCTCTCCCCTCTTTCCAGAAGGACCCTGACTTATCGCTGGAGTGGTCTGTTTACTTCTATTATGTTCAATAATCAGGGATGCATCCAAGCAGTGTATATTATTTGTTATCATTGGCAACACTTGCAGCCATAAATTCTCTGACAAATAAATGTCTTGTAGGGTTAACATGCCTAAGCCTAACCCCCTATCACTCATGGCTTTTGATAAATTCAGCAATTGATAAACAATAAACAGGCCACGGCTGTAATTCATATCTATTAAGTTTGGACTGAAGTTCAGACAATCTAGAAGAGTGTTCTCATACTGTCCTCTGTATATAATGTAGAAGTTATTGTCTGATTCTATAGTGAACATAGCTGCTAGAAGATTGCCATGGGTTTCATACATTTTTAAAACATGTTTATTAGGTATTATCTCTTTGTACTCTATGTGTCCAGTTCCATCACATTTTACCCTAATTATATTACATCCATACAAGCGGAGCACTACTTCAGACAACAGCTGATCATGTTCTAATAGATTTACTATGGTACTTTCCTTACTGCTATCATTATTCTGACAATACTTCTTATAAGATTCTTTCCACAATGTTCTTTGGTTACTCTGTGATACATATTGCAGTAATTGAGAGAACGTGAGGGGCGTCTCATTCGAGTTTTCATTGAGCTTGTATCGAGGTAGTGGAAGAACCTTGGACACTTTTTTATTCAATACCTATAATAAAAATGATTAATTTTATTAAATCGCAGTTGTAGTAAAAAATCATATACTTAATGATTGTTTTTATAAATATGTAGATACATACCCTCATAAATATTTTACGCCACGGATAAGGTACACTTTCACCAGGTTGCAAGGTAAAATCTACATTGTTCAGTGAGGTGTCCACTTCGAGGTTTTTTATCCATTTCTTCAACCAGCTGGTGTGAACGACGACGGTATAAAGGCCAGGTGAGGCAGTAGGGAATATATTTTTATTACTTATACCTAATTCCTTAACTATATAATCCATTTCTAAATTAATAATGATGTTTTGTTTTGTTTTGTTGCTTATAAAACTGCAGTCATTATCAATTTTGACATTTCTTTGAGATTGACAAGATAGATGACAGTTTAGTGTAGGGTTACCAGCTCGACAAAATTAAAATATGTCGTTCAAAAATCAATAGCGTGTAGACAGCAAATAGGCGAAACAAAAAGAGGTATTTTCAAATTGACTAGAATACGTGATTGTAAATCGAAACGAGTATTTTCGTTTGGCTTTTCTCATAAAATCACGAATCACTTCACTTTGGTGATTTCCTTACAATTTATCTCCTACCGAACTTACGTTCGGTTCGGTTCTTGGTATTTTACAATACCAAGGGATCAAGGCTATATTTACAATCTATATGTTAGAAATTCTATGATACATACGAATATTTTTATATCATTTCTCATCAATCCCCTAAAAATAAAGTCTTGACAGGATCCAGGAAAATAATAAACAAATGTTTTGAATCAATTTCGTTTTTAGATCATAACATACTCGTAAATACAATACTTGTAAAGCATAAATGTTAACAAAATTAAATGTGTTTAATTGGTGTAATAACACCTAGGAATGTTAAGGCACTAAGTATATTGGGTATTAGCACCAAAATGTTACTTATATACCTATATTAGCTATCACAACAGTTATTGGTCCTTGTACACAAATGCTTATTATCCCTATTCTTACACTGGCGAAAATATGTGGGTGTACTATAAATACGACTCTACTTAACCTTTCTGGGAAAACAGGCATAAAGGTTTGTGAATATTCAAGTCTATGGAACAGTACTACTTATTTCTAGTAACATAATTATATAAACTTAGAAAATAATACATGATTTATTATGGATAACGAAATCTAAAATTTTTAATAAACTTAATGAGCACCTCTTTGGGTAGCACATAGAAAATATGAAATGATATAATTTTCCTACTCAAGTTTCCCAGAAACTCTCTTCAAATAACATTTCCATAAAGTATCCTTATAGATGACAGCTTGGGCTTCTGGGCTTTTTGCCGCCACAATACCCCTGCCTACAACTATTACGTCTCCACCCTTCTCTAAGATAACTTTTTCTGGAGTGTTATAGACCTGGCCCAGATCATCCTTACTGTTCTCTAGCTGAACTCCTGGAGTTAGCTGTATGAGACCTGGGTCCTTGAAAGTGTCCTTATTCTGACAGACAAACCCAGTGATCAGTTCTGGATATTTAGATGCCATTGCCACTGTTGCTTCTTTGTACTCTGGTGTTATGAGGTTGCCCTGCAGATGAAAATAAAAATTATTTAACCTCTTAAGTAGATCTTGATTGAAAACAAAAAGAGAATTCCATATCTAAAAAATGCAACTTACTTCACTACTCATCTCAGCCAATAAGAACACACCACGGTTAACACCGTTTGGTGAATTCAGGGCTTTCAGAATTCCTTCACCTGGCAATGAATGGGCAGTCACACAATCGGCCCAGTCCCCTACTTTATACAACCCTTTCAAATACTGAAGGGAGACTGTATGTCCAATATCAGCATACTTTCTATCTTCTAATATTAAAAAGTTAAATCTGTCAGCCAGCTGTTTTAATCTTGTAATAAAATCATTGTTGTAGTCTTCAATAATGTCCGCATGAGTCTTTACTAGACAGACATGTTCCCCAACCTTTTCAAGTAGATCTAGAATCTTTGTTGTGGATGTTAAATCAACTGAGAGGCATAAGTTTGTTTTCTTTGTTGCCATTATGCTAAACAGTTGTTTAGCTATACCATTCTTGGCTAGTTCAGCACGCTTTTCATATGTAAGCAAGATACGGTCCAAGGGCTTGTCTGAAAGAAAAAAATTACCATATTAGTAAAAGTAAAATACCAACAGTAAGCCAACAAAATCCATACTTAATGTTAGTAAAATTATATTACTGACCAATTACTGGAGCTTGCGTCTCCTTGAGATAATTTTTAACTTTCACCACTGTTTCTTCAGTTATTTTCCCATTCTTCTCCAGAATATCAATCAAACTAGACATTGTAAACAATGATTTAATTTGTACATCATCTGACTCAAGATTCTTTCTACCACCTTGTTCTCTGTCTAATATAATTACTGCGTCAGTGACTATCAAACCCTCTTTACGTAAGTCTCGTACAGTTTCCATAACACTGGACCCTGATGTAACCACGTCTTCAACTATTAAGCATGATTGGCCAGCCTTGTAGTGGCCCTCAATAGACTTCTTAGTACCGTATGCTTTTGTTTCTTTACGTCTCATAAGCATAGACTTTTTAGTTAATATGCTCAGTATTGTAGCGATGGGCAAGGCGGTGTATGGCACACCACATAAGTGATCATACTTTAAATCTTTCATAGCCAGTTCCAATAACAGGTTTGATATTGATTCCTAAAAGAAACAAATTCCATAGAAACAGTACACGATTTTGTAAATTCCGCGGGTTTTTCAAAATGTTTCATTTAAGATATTTGCTTAATCTGTCTTATTCATGTTTAACTAGTTTTACTTATGTGTTCACTCCGGGAAAGGTCCGTTCCACTATGAAACTAGTAGGGTCAGCACGAAGTAGACACGTGAGTAAAACCGCTAACATGAATGAGACTTACGAATCATCATAAAAGCTGGCATTTTACTTAGAATTTTACTCAGGATTTAATCATGTATGCGTTATTTATTAATAAATTTTAAATACATACCATAACATCAGGGTAACTGACTATAACCCTCAAATCAAAATAAACAGGTGTTTTGATGCCGCTCTTGGTTGTAAACTCTCCAAACTTTACGGCATCTATTGAAAAGAGCTTAATTGCTAGGCCTACAAGTTTTTTATCGTAAGACATTTTGGATTTTCCTTAATTTTCAGAGTTTCGTGAAATTCGATGGAAAATAACCAAATAGTTACCAACTATTCAAAACAATAATTTGATGATGTATTTGATTGATGACATTTTGATGATGTGAATGTCATTTTTGACATTAACATTAACATAAACTTGACAGTTTCTGTTTTCCTGGAAATTCACTAAAAATGTATTTTTTGTTGACGAAAACTAAACAAAATTTCGATAAACTAAACTTAGCAATTTTATTGTGTGGTAAATCATGAGTGCAATAATATCATTAACAAATGAAAATAAGCAAATTCTTTTGTTTGCCCACAGATTATCAACTTATTATTTTTATCAATGTTGCCATCACGCTTATTTTCTGTATTTCTACTGTTTTACGACTATTTGTCGGCCAAAAATTAAGAACATTTAATCATTTCCTACAGTCAGTCAATCTGATAATTATGATATAAAATATGAGGACCGAGGTATCAACAACCTTTGCCAAAAAGGGTTTTTGATGAATGATGTCAATTTATTGATTAAAATCACTTTTTTTAGTCTAAAAAACTAAATTCCGCCTTCTTGTGATTGTATTAATAATTATTAAAAGCCAATCTTTGTATCCATTATGAAGCAAAGATTAATTGCTTTTATTCTGTGACTTCTACTACTTTTTTGCAGATACACTAACCAGCAACAGGCATGACGGATGAGGCAACACTGCATTCCAGTCAGTCATTCACTTTCAAAACGGTTTGTTTGGTGAGGGAGTGTGCGTCTGATTTGGGGTATTTTTTTATTTTTCGTATTCATTTTCGAAGTTACGTAGTTATTTACAAATTGCTTTGTGTTTTATCGTATAAATCTGAGTTTTGGTGACGTGTTATATGACAAAATCGTAAGTATGTTTTTGTTATTTTATGGTAATAAAACAAATATTGTTGCTTTGTGTAAGTTACAGAACTTTTTCGCGCGCGTAAATGAAAAATAATACTGAATGGTTACAAGTGAGAAGTGCTTGATGTGTATTATTATTAGTTCGACGTTTTGAGCCCGGTTTATAACTCAGGTAGAGGATTTTGAATCAATGTCGAGCTCGGGCAAGGTAAATCCACCCCTCCTATCGGGTCGAGCACGGAGTGGGGTTCCCTCCCCTCCTGTAGGGGAAGTTTGGGTAGACAAAGGGTAGTCACCCCTAAGCAGAGGGGAGCTTTTGGGCCTTGGGCGATATCCGTTGGAAGGGGAAGGGATCACAATTTCAAGTTCAGTTTTTTTGGCCCTTGCCCTTTCTAACGGTTGTGCGCGTGTGGGAAAGTTGTCAATAACGACGTTAGAAGTTTGTGATAAAACACTCTGGTCTTAAAAGTTTAAAAATTTCAGGTAAAAGTGTACTTTGAAGAAGATGGACAGTAATAATGGTATGGTTTTTTTTAAATAATGATATACTTCCTTTTGTTTTTTTTTTTTTTCAAACTCGTATTACCAAGAATTTTCTTTCCAGAGCCAGTACCAAACTTAGAGCTGGCTATAAAAAGGAGTATGTTAGCAAAGAATAAGTTGGCTTTGATAGTGAGGAAGCCTGATGGAGAGGTGCATTTCTCCTGTGTGGAGTGCTCAACCTGGTTCTATAGTAAGGAGGAGTTGGAGAGGCATCTGTTGGTCCATAACAAGGATTATAGGTACCTCTGTGGAATATGTGGCACTGGGTATGTATGTTTTATGAAGTTCTAAGCAATTAATACCTACCTATATACCAAAACCTTTTTCTGTATAACCTTTGCCTTGTCCTTTGAATAGAAACTATTTACAAGCATGGCTTATCTACACCATGGCATGGTTTACCTATATTGTTTTATTCAAATCAAATAATTTATTTTTTTGCCAACATGGATAAAGTTATAGATATTATACAGATAATGTTCTACATGCTCTGTTGTCACATGGGATTGGGAATGCATAATTATACACATAAATTATAATAAATATTATAGTCATCATCAACATAATGAATATATTTAATTTAAATTATAACTATAAGTAGGTCTACTTTATCAACAACTTGTATTCAAAGTCCAAACTAAGAGATTTTTAGCCAAACTTACATAAAATATAACTCTAAATTACTTTAATAATCCAATGAATAAACATGAAATAAGTACTAAAACATTTTCAGTTCTCTAATATTAAAAACTTTACATTTAGACCCAAGACTGAAACAATTTTAGTCATACTCAAATAATCCTCTTTTAACAGGTTAAAACGTAAGGAACATTTAGAGAGGCATACCCTAGAACATCAAGAAGTTAGGCCTCATATCTGTCCTGACTGTGGCAAGGCCTTCAAGAGGAAGGAACATCTAAACATCCACCGATCCATACATAGTGGGGATAAGAGTGAAACTTGTCTTGTGTGTAATAAAAGTAAGTAGTTATTTAAGTAAGCAAGTATGTGTAGTACTTATTTGTTTTTAATAAAATGTTGCTCTACTCTAGGAATTTCTCCTATGTTGTAGTAAGATTATGTTTGTAAATGCACCCCATTTACATAGGTTCATAATCTTACTACTATTATAAATGGGAAAGTTTGGATGGATGGATGTTTGGATGTATGGATGTTTGGATGTATGGATGTTTGGATGTATGGATGTTTGGATGTTTGTTACACAATCACGCCAAAACGGCTGAGCACAGATACATTATAGTTTAGAATAGCACATAGGCTACTTTTTAACCCGGAAAAATGTCCGGTTCCCGTGGAATAAAATCAACTTTGACGCGACCGAAGTCGCGGGCGGAAGCTAGTTAACTCATGTAGGTACACAAACAACCAGACCCAAAACAACTTCAGTAGGCTATCCAAATATTTGTTCCGTGCGGGAATCGAACCCCCGACACACAGCGCAGCAGCCAATCGCAATCATTTTTCTATCATCCTCAGTTGTCTAAAATTAAAAATGAATATGATTATGATAAACTGAAAATGCAAAAAAGGAGTATAATTTGCACTTTTCTTTGTATTTCTTACATTGAAAAGACGAAGAAAATTCCAAATACTCCATTTTTAGGGTTTCGCACTCAACGGGACCCTATTACTAAGCGCGGCGATAGTAACACTCGTAACAAACATACATAATCTCACGCCTTTTTCCCATGGGGGTCGGCAGAAACCACAGAACGCTACGTCCTACGACAAACTCCTTTTGCCTCGTCCACGTTTATAAAAGCACGCACTACGCACCTTAACGTGCGATCAAATTCAATATAAACTTTATAAATCAATCTCCGCACATTGATATCATTGCGGCGAGAATTTGATGGCACGGCGAGACTCGCCGCGATATTCTCGCTTGTACAGGTCAGGGTCATTCTACATAAAGCAGTAAAAAGAGTTGTTCTGTTTCAATCTCAGTTCAAATAACAAGTCAAGGGGTGAAGGTCACACAAAGGGTGTGTGAAATAATAATAACGACTTCGACTTTTATCTTTCTTCCTCGTCCTTCATCCCTTGTTTACAATTGCACCCCACTAACTACCTGACTAACTGATGCTACGTATAAGATAACAAAATAAAACGAACGAATGTTAAAATGCATATTATAATTTAACCGTCCTTTCTTAATTTGTACAAAACGTAACATCACGCCTGTAATCCCCGAAGGGTTAGGCAGAGATGTAGTTACCTGTTTAGATAGTATATATCCACATTTCGCCAGTAATGTTTAAGTCCCATGTAATAGGGCGCGTGCCTATTGCCATCAACCGGGCACAATGCCAGACTCCGAAGCTGTTACTGAGAAATTCATGATGGAAAAACCCAATAACACTGCCCGACCTGCTCAGCAGTCGCGCTTTGCGGCCATTGGACCAACGAAGCAGTCGTACCATTTGTATTACTTTACATATTATAATACTAACTTCAGCCCGCGACTTCGTCCGCGTAAAGGTCAAGGACACCATAAATCATATTCTATAGCATTATTGTAGGGAACAGCTGTTTTTTTTTTCATGATTTCAGGGTGGGTCCCATAGAAAAAGTTATTCATAATGATGAGTACAATGACCCCTTTTCAGGTTTCTGGTGTTTAAAACACTCGGCAATAATGTAGCTTTCTATTAGTAAAAGATTCTTTGTAATCGGTCCAGTATTACAAGAGATTTATTTTACAAACGAAATAATCAAAAAGCAAATAAACTTTACCTCTTTAAAATATTATAAAGATGACCTCTGAACAGAGGTTCGTGACGTCACAACGCAGGCCGAAAAAATGTCATGTGAAATCATTTTTATTTTAGCATTCTACCGCAAAGACCATCTGCGGAAACACATGCAAACGCACACGAAGGTGTTTATAGAACAGAATGTTGATGACCAGGAGTATGTGGAAATGGGCAGTGACCAGCTGGTGGACATCAAGCAGGAGATCATCGATGAGTACAGCAGGCCGATTGTGGATGAGGAGCATGGCGAAGAGATGGAGGTAAGTCAGTAACTATAATTTCCTGACACGAACTTCTATCTTATTGCTGTACCTGATAGGGTCCATAATGATCTTTAATTATAAATAGCCAGTACAGACAAAAGAGATAGGTATCAAGGCTCGTCAGATGTAGTTGAAGTTTTCTTAGAAACCGATGGATGTCTTCGATTGAAACTTAACTTAATTAATGAACTGTTTTTTTATGTTTTTTAATTATATTCGTCATACATCTTTAAAGGGGTTAGAGAAATCATGAATATGAACAACTTGAAGTCTGAAATATGATGAAATTTTTAAGTAATGGCCGTGGTCGTGTGCCACCTAGTCAATAAAGATTTGTGTGAAACAACCGCAGGTGGCACACGACCACGGCTATTACTTAAAAATTTCGAAAATATCGGTCAAATGAATATTGTTCTTGTTTTATACTTTTCAGTGCGCGATTTTGTCGTAGTCGGGTTTTAGTTATTTTTAACTTATTTTTTTATTTACACTATTTTGGGGGTTATATTATAAAATAATAAAAGCAAAGTAGCGAGTGAATTTCAAATGTACCTACTCATTAGGCCTTTTCATTTGATACCCATGTTGACACTGTTAAAAACAGGCAAAGTAGCTCGTAAAAGCTATATAATGTATATATATTTCAAATGTGCTCATCAAGCCCTTTAATTTGATACCCATGTCGATACTGTGCGAAAATATTTTTTTTTTTCGGTAACGACTTCGCATCCCCTAGAGGGCGCCATATTGGATTCGGTCAAATTCGGTGACACGTCACCTACATAGAACCAGCGGACAACTGAGACGCTTCTAACGACACCTCATTTTCCATGCAATGATAAGTAGTTTAGAAGTTCTGAGGGAACAAACAAACATACATACATACATACATACATACATACATACATACCGGTCAAAATCATAACCCTCCTTTTGGCTTTGCCGTAGTCGGGTAAAAACAGCAGCTCCTTACAAAAATGTAATACAACATGATTAAAACAGCAGATTGTTTTTTCATATTTCAGTGTAGCTCCCGTAATAAAAGTTTTACATATTCACGAGTACTCTCACCCCCTTAATGATACAAGACGAATTAAAAGTCAGCCGGTTTATGAAATAACAATAATTATGAAAAAGCAAAGATAATATTGAGTACTGAGTATTTATGGAATATAGCTGCTGTTTATTAGTTGCGCTTGCGTCTTTGCCGAAATGGGTTTTATTGCTTCTTAATTGTCCTTATTAGTTAGTAGACAGATTGAATACGCCGACAAACATTTTAAATTTCGATATGTGGAGGGGAGGATGGACATGAGGGATGCGAATAAAAAAGAAAACACCCCTGTTTTACATGTAGGGGAGGTACCTGATTTTTTATTATTATTTTTGAATACGAATTAATTTCAATACTTTGTAGGCGATATAGATATGCGAAATATCGACCTCATTGTACTAATAGTCACATACAGCAGACAAACCTATCTATACCTAATAACAAACTAAGGCATAATCAAAAATAAACCGTTCGTAAAATTGATATTCCACGTGTTTGGGATTATAAACAAAACGCCTATAACTAAAGCCCTTAATTGAGTCCTCGCCTGCTGACACCATTAACACTATGACGTCACATATCTTAAGAACTGTCCAGTGTACATTTCGCCTCTTGTGTATCACGCTACGCCAACCGCTCCCACCTCTCCCGACCCACGTTCATCCAGCAGGCGAGCACTCAACTAAGCGGTTTACCTATAACTTTGTACGTGTAAATAAAGCCTAGGTTTAGTCTAAGCAGGCGTAAGTCACTTTAAATTCTATACGCCTCCATGTTCGTCCCAGCAACGCCCTCCACTGATACCCGTTTAAATCCCCTGCAGGGCGCGCTTGCTTGTTTTGTTCCGTTTAAAGCCGGCTCGGCAACATCTGTGCTCGCCGTTGACCGAGCAGGAAAAACCGTCTGAATTGATAAAAAAAAAGAGTCAGCTTCTAAATCACTACATAGTATAAAACAAAGTCGCTTTCCCTGTCTGTCTGTCTGTCCCTATATATGCTTAGATCTTTAAAACTACGCAACGGATTTTGATGCGGTTTTTTTAAATAGATAGAGTGATTCAAGAGGAAGGTTTATATGTATAATACATTCACCCGTGCGAAGCCGGGGCGGGTCGCTAGTAGTCAATATTAGTAAGATATATCTGACTTTATACGTTAAACTGGCTGCTCCCTGCGACTTCGTATCTACGTGTGTTTTTTTTCACACGTGTAATGTTACGTCTTTGGTTACTGCTCCGCTCCCGTGGGTCGTAGCGTGATGTTATACAGGGTCAGGTCAGGGTATGAAAAAAAATCAGCTGTTCCCTACAAAAATGCTACATAACAAGATCGTAATGTATGGATCAGTTGTTTTTTTTTTTTTTTTCATGATTTCAAGGTTGGTCCCATAGTAAAAGTTGTTCGTAATGATGAGCACAATAACCCCTTTTCAGGTTTCGGGTAAATTTTCAATTACTCTGTATAGCCTATACTATTATGTATATGAATCTGGCTATCATAAACAAAAATATTTTTTCTTATTAGACTGGTAGTTCCAGAGATTAACGCGTTAAAATAAAAAAATCTTTTGGTATTTTGCGACAAAGCTGTATTAGGTCTTTGACTTCCACGCGAACGAAGTTGCGGGCAAAAGCTAGTAAGATATAATCACGAAAACTAAAATAGTACCTACTTAAGGGCCGTAATTTAGTCGTACAGTCAGTACCCTGAATTACCTGACCCGTCTTCCCTATATCTTAGTTCTAAGAGGGGGTCAAGTAATGCTGGGCATTGACCGTATTAGCCCAAATACTCCTGATGAAGCTCTCGATTCCACTTTAAATGTGCAAAATAATTTAGATTTTTTTTAATTGTTGGTGGACAAGCACGACACAAATTAACATGAATGTAAACTTTTTAGGTACCTGAAAAAAAATACAACATTACACAAAAGTCGAATGAGTCAATAGAGAGGCCGTTCATATGTTTTGTGTGCAAAAAGTCGTTCAAGAAGAAGGAGCATCTCAAAATACATAGCTGGACGCATATGGAGAAGGACAAAATTTGCAACCTGTGCGGGAAAGGTAAGCTCTAAACATTCTAGATAATTATATCTTAGGTATAAGCAGAGCCGGCTTTAGGGTGGGGCGACCCGGGCCGCTGCCAAGTAGATACTCGCCCGGGGCGCCTAAATGGTTAAGTCCGGCCCTGGATATAGGATAAGATTCAAGCGTAATTGTAAAGCTGTAATTAACTAATCTCTAGCTTCAATTACATAACAGGCGTAAAGAGACTTAAGGAAGTCGAAAGTTACATGATATTCCCATCGTTGCGATCATTTTTTTTATTTGGACCATACTTACCTGGGAACCTTTCGGTTATTTATAAAGAGATCATCATCTGCCTAGCCTTTTCCCAACTATGTTGGGGTCGGCTTCCAGTCTTATCGGATGCAGCTGAGTACCAGTATTTTACATGAAGCGACTGCCTATTTGACCTCCACAACCCAGTGACTGATACGATACCCCTAGGTAAGACTGTAAAGAGATATTGAAGGTTAAATTACAACTTTTTTATACCAAAATTACTTAAACAACATTTTAACGTTATAACTATTCTTTAAATACCCTCACGAATCCAGTACTGCTGCATGCACCTGCACGCACAAAGCATTGCATTCATTACAATGCGCGCTATCATAATTATACAGTGATTTTTCACATCAAAAATAAATATCGTTTGCCAGCAATATTTTTTGCTTAATTTTACTTGTTTGATGGGCAGTATACGTATAACGGCTATTTGTGATGTGTATTTTTACACCCTGTATACCTATATCCGGCAATGACAACGGCTAATACTACTAAACAGTTCTCCCCCTTCGTAGAATACATGCAGGCGTGGTATTACGTAATTACGTACCCACCTATGTTACATGTAGTTATATAGAGTTCATTTCCCTTCAAAGGTAGGCACGACTCAGAAGCAAAGCTCCAACTGTCATCAACAACATATAAATAAGTACCTTATCGGCTACCCGTCCTTCAATTACGTCCCTTCTTCGGTAGGAGGGGGTCGAATACATCCGATGTAAGGATAACATAGTAGCCACCTACCACGGATAATAATACCGTAGTGCGGCAACCCGTTTGTCCAACGTGGCGATTACGACTATTTTCCCAGAATTATGGGGAAGGCTTAGCACTAGTGGCCGGGCAGGCACGCCAAGATAATGGGTGGATAAGGGTTCTAATAATAGGGGTTCTTGGGACATCCCCATGTGCTGACAATGACTACAAGCTTTGTTTCCTGTTTGACTGTAAAATGTACTATTTTCCTGATGTTATATTTAGAACAAAATTTTGTGTAACAAAACATTCATACAAAATATACGAACAAGTTTTTCAAAGCTTATTTTGACATTATTTTATCTAGCCTCCCTGATACACGTAGCATGCCTATTCGATAAACAGATTTCTACAAGAGTCTGTTGAAGCCCCAAGGTTTCGCTCAACCCTCCCCTGTCGCTTTGCCAACCCTCCTAACGTTAGTTCTGCACGTGTAAAGTTTTAAGAATATTTTTATGATATAATCGAAAAGGGGAGGGTTACTATTCTTACCTTCGGGGTTGTCTGGAAATAAAAAAAAAGGACAGACGAGGACAAAACTATTAATAGATTTATCGAATTTCAAAAGCTATTCTATTGGTACCTAGTAGGTATCTATCAACGCAAACTTAGAATATTTATTTGAATTTAGCGTGTATTTTTGCTCTTGATTGTACGTTATTTTAACAAAGATCGTAGGCTTGTGTGTCATTTGAGAGAGACGAAGTACCTACAGCAGTTTATTATTTATAAAATATTTCAACGCGTGCCTGAAGTGCCAAAGCCAAGGTCGTAGCTAGGGGGTGTGGTTAAACCCCCCCAAATCGTTGGCAAGCCGAAAACAGACGTATCAAGTTTCAGAATATTCCATTAAAGTAATAGCGTTCATACTAGAAAATATTACTGTATACAATTTGCTAGATGATGATTCGACTATAATTTCTGAAAACGTGTCTAAGTATTGATTTCCAGTGTAATTATTAAAGTTAGCAAGACCGATTCTGTAGTAAGCTTCTCGATAAGCCATACTCATTTCATTCTATTTATAAACAAGGGGTAGAAGGCTTGCTTCCCTCCATTTAAAATCCCGCGTTAACTTTGTAAAATACTTTGTTTTATGACGAACAGCGTCTTCGATGACTCAGCGGGGACCGTTCAATCCAAGAAGTTTTTTACTCTTAGCGCAGGTAGGTACGTCTGACTCAGATGTTAGCCATAAACGAAAAAAAAGAACTTTCATACTAAAAATAGTGTTTTAGAGGAAAATATGCTTTATTCTGAACAAAATTCGGTTCTGATTTGAATAGGGCTTAAAATATCCATTACCTATAAGGTAGGGGGTGTTTACACGTGGTATATATTTCATATTTATCCTCATACTTCTCTTGATCCTAGCAAGGTTTATTGCCATTAAAAAGAATCATCGAACCTACTAGAAGTCTTGTATTAAACTCGTTTTATTACACACGAAACAAGTCCTTAATATAGCATTATAATTTTTCTACTTGCCTACAACATTTTATAAAACCCATTCCCACACGCACCCCGCCCAAAAGAATATACGGTAGAATTTTTTTCGTCTCCCATTTTGAATCTCTAGGGAGCAGCCCCTCCATTTTTTGCAATATCTTTTTATTTTTGGGCGAGCTAAAAAGGGTGCCCCTCCTCTTTGTATTGGTTTTTATCGGTCTTGGGTATGTCTGAATAAAATGTGTTTCACGACTCCAAAAAAAATGAGCTTTACTTACTGAACATAAATAATGAAAAAGGGATTCTAAATCAAGCTCCTTTGAACTATTTTTTGAATACTAAGTATTAATTCCAAGTGATCCTTTTGTTTTTCATCTTTAAGCTACTTTAGTGAATGGTAGCTTTTCTTGTCTGCATGTTATAAGCCTGGTTTTAATACATCCAGTTTTTAAAGTTATAAAAAGTTTGAACTCAAAAGAGGTCAAAGTTAGCTGTACCATAACTTCAGAATCGATAATACAAAGTGCTCTTACAGACTTGCTCGAATTCTAATATCAGATGTTTGACCTTCAATTATAATGAACTTATTTGTATGTTCGGCGCTGCTGCAAATATTCCAAATACCACGGCGAAGTCCAACCAAAATTGTTATATTTTCAATGAGCATACCAAAACATTCCCAACCTCCCAACGGCTTAGTTTATATTTTACTTGTTACAAACTTAACGTACTTTTAACCCACTGCGGAGAACGCAACAACGAAAGGGGGACACTATAATTTAGTCGTCTGCATGATCGGGGGTAGGGATGGCCCCTCGCTCCTAAACGAATTGACAGGTTTCGAAAAATGTAAAGCTGATCGATTGAATTTTAAATCGGGTTATTTCTTTTCGATAAGGAGTTTGTGTGTTGAGAAAAAAATTGCGTTAGGTATCGCATAGTAAAAAATATTTGTTGTTTGCCACACTATTTAACTGTCGCTTTAAACCAGCCATCTTGAGAAGCACGAGTAACTTTTCATAAGGGTGTAAGGATGTGGATACCCCCAATTTCGTCCCAAAAGGCACGAGTAATTTCTACAAGGTCGAAAGGACGTGAATACCCCCCAGTTTGAACTCAAGAGGCACGTGTAACTTATACAAGGTCGTAAGGACTTTCCCCCCATTTCGATGTTATAGTAGATATAATATTATGTATAGCTTAGCGTGGGATTGTCGATAAAGGTCGAGTCGGCGTGACCTCTATCCCCCAGCCGGTCTACCCTTGTCTAAGAGCTTTAGGCTTCAATTTTATTAATAGCCCTACGGACTACCAGACCCCGCCCAGTCATACAGATATGAACAGTTTAAATTATTTAAAACAATAATTTTCATTCCACAAATACCTACTTTTTCTCTAAATGTATCTAGAGCAAAGAATAACAATATAAAAATTCACCATGTATAACAGAAAAATCGGAGGATTTTTTGTTGTTTTACGCAATGACCTTTTAAATTATACTTGAAACAAAAATAAAGTTACTCCTACGGTATAATTCCGCACATTGCGCGTTGGTAGGGTCGCCCTTCTTTGTTCTTTCCCTCCCTTTTTGACGTGCTCGCCCCTCCCTTGGAAATAAAAAAAATCTTAAATTATTGACTAAATTATAATATATTGAAAAGTATCAGTCAGCCGTCTGTCGCCCATATTATGTATATTGTTTGTCACCGCAAGTCCTTAAACCACTGCAATATAGCTTTTTTAGCTTCATTATGCAACAAAGTATTGCAGCATATGCTTGCTTTCTATCCTTGCGCAGTGAACGGGCTGGCCTTGCCCTCTCGCCCGTAGGCCCGTAGGGTCGGTTGGTCCTGAACCGGTTTTGTGCCCGTTAAATGTGATGGCAGCTGACGTCACAAGGGTACATCCCCCTCCCAATGCGGGGTTGATGGCATGGAGTAAAGGATTATCTTGTGTATGGTGGCAGTTGGTAGTCGTGTATATTAAATTATTTTTATTTTAGATAAGTACATCGTCTTCACATTCATATAATTATTAAATAAATGTATCTAGAAAGATTATTGTTCTATTTTAAGAGAAAATATGAAGTTTCTGGAGCCCATTGTTCTCCATACGAAACTACCTTTTGGAAGGGGCAACTAGATTCAATTATATTTTTCACTTGTCAATGTCGTTTAAAAGTGCCCGTCAATGGTCTAATTGAAATAAATGAATTTGACTTTGTTTAATATTGTATCGGTAGCGGTACTACTTTTTAACTGATTCCATAACGAGACATGAAAAAGTTAGTGGTTTAGACAACAGAACATAATACATATAACAAAGTAGGCAAGTGTGGAAGGGACCTGATTTGTTCACACGAATAGCGTTGTCATGACGACCTCCCTTTTTATGGCAGGGATGGATGAACAGATTGTTAAATATTTGTATCAAACACTTTTCATAAACCTCCTTCATCCCGCCTGAGGTAAAAGTGTGCTTAAGCTTTACGCATCGGTAATGGCTTTGTCAGATATCGGCAAAAGAAACCTGGACATAGGTAATAAACTAGCTTTGCCCGCAACTTATTTCGCGTGGAAGTGAACTATTCAAGAAACAAAACAGCTATAGCTCCTTATTCCATCAATGAAAAATTTTGAAAAATCGATACAGTACTTTCAGGCCGTAACTCTTGCAAACAAAAAAAACTTTACCTCTTTGTAATATTGAAATCTCTAAACCGCCTTGAGCAAGCGTTGTGATCTTTGCTCAAGTCTTCTACATATCAGTAGAGGCTTTTGCCCTGCAGTAGGACAATAATAGGCTGGTATTTTTTTTTTAAGGGTATATGGTGGGAATGACAAAGATGTATAGAAGAAAGTAACAAGTAACAATTTTTGTAGTTGGTTACTTCACAAAAACCAGTGAATCATTTACAACGTGGAGCCTGCGTAGCAACAAAAAAAAATGAAAAAAGTGGTTCTGTACCTACATCATTTACAAAGAGGAGCCTGCGTAGCAACAAAAAAAAATGAAAAAAGTGGTTCTGTACCTACATACTTATAATTTTACAAAGTTTTGCAGTTCTGCGTCCTAAATTACGTAGGGGAAGGGGGGCGGGGTTGTTCTCTCCGTTCGCCCACAATTCACTGGCTGAGATGTTGAGCCCCATGGGGCTGCGTTGTTGGTAGAGATAGCGATATCAGCTACATGTCCTCAGTCGGTGACCCACTCCTTCCGCACTCGTCCTATAATTATGTATACTGCGCATTATGATAAAGTGTAGTTTTTATATTACTTACTAATAGTCACTACTTTGTTTTTAAATAACGCACACCCGGATTCATAAAAATCGCACTGATTTTAACCAATTAGTAGATGTCAGTCAAAAGGTTATAAAATAAAGTAGGTACTTATTGTCAATCATATTTTCTTTATGTTCAGGTATAAAAAAAAAACAGTTTGACTGAGAAAGGAAAAATAAACATTATTAACCCATACTTACAAAAAAATTTAATCAAGACTTAGAAACATTAATGAATAAAACAATTTACGTTGCTTCTAGAACTAATCATTCTCCATTCGAGTATTTAATTCTGGCAAATTCTGGTGATATCGAATTCTTCCACTTGTTCAATTGTATTGATTGTAAATGCACATAAGGGGAGAGTCAATTGGCTCTCAATTCACCGAGAACCAAGGACACGTAAAACTATACGTCTTAACTCAATTTACTTAAGTAATACACGGAGTGTAAAAAGATAAATCACATAGGCACCCGTTTACTATATATTTACTGCTCATCAAACTAAGTAACTTTTAGCAAAAAATATTGCTGGAAAACAACTTTGTTTTTGTGTGATATATCACTATTTATGATACCATGCATCGTAGGTAACCTACGCAAATTATTGTGCTTATGGGTGCATACAACAGTACCTACAGGGGTCGTGTAAGTACTTAAAGTTTCAAAATCTTCAAGACCAGTGGATTCTCAGGTTTGATGTACCTTAGAAAAGAATGATCGTAATAATGGGTAGAATAATGTGGTTTTCGAAAATGTGATTAGTCTCTTTACACCCGATATATCGATACCTTTAGGCTCAAAGGGCGTATCCACCAAAACACGACTTTTCAGGAGAGCCAAAAAACACGACCCAAATTTTCAGAAAATCTATGTGTAGCGAACCACAAATTATGGCTGTATCCACCATTTTTTTGCGAATATCGATGTTTTAAATATACCAATCGATAGAGGACGAAAAACTAAGTAAGACTGCATTAAAATCTCATTTTGGCCAAAATGGCGTTTACGCCCTTTGAGCCTAAAGGTATCGATATACCAGCCTATTATTGTCCCACTGCAGGGCAAAGGCCTCTTCACATACAGAAAGGGCACGAGTATTGATCGACACGCTTGCTCAAGGCGGATTGCTGATTTCAGACTTAATGTAGATAACTAACTTCTGCCCGCTACTTCGTCCGCGTCAAAGTTGATTTCTCCATACAAACTTTGGATCCCCGTTTCATCCCCTTAGGTGGTGAATTTTGGAAAATCCTTTCTTATCGGATGCCTATGTTATACAAAGAACACGCCCTCCAAGTTTCAGGTCACAACGATCAGCGGTTTAGGCTGTGCATTGATCCGTCAGTCATTCAGGACAAAGCATTTTATGTACCTATAGGAGATTATTTGAGGTCCTCACGATGTTTTCCTTTACCTATGTCAGTGATGTCCATGATAAACTCAGAAAGTACATATGAATTGAAAAAGTCATATTGGTACTTGCCACCTCACGCACAAGAGGCGAGTGCCCAAAGCACTGTGCCATCAGCCCATCACGAAAAAAAGGAAAAAACATTCCGTTTTGGGCAAAAGCCATTGCGAGATTGTTTCTAGTCGGTATGAAGGCGTGTTTTGGGGTTAATAGTGCCACAAATTACATAATTGCTAATTATTATAGGCGTAACAGGGGGTGTCAAGGGTGGGGCAGGCTTCACATGACCTTGAAACACTCGTACACAAAGTACGTGGTATTCGGTTTGTAGATACTTCGTTTTTCGCAATAACCATGGAGTCAAAAGGGTCTTTATTACTGGTCAGTTCCAATAGCCGGCATATCTGTGCTTCTAACGTAGGGATCGTGGATAAAACTTTATTTTTAGATAAGATTTTCGTCTCAACAACACCTCGATCCTTCGTTGTCAATTTATCTGAAAGAAGTTTCGGAAATAAACCGTTAGAAGATTTGTTAGTAGCATCTGTAGCAGATTAGGTGTAACCTTATAGCTTCCTAGCTTTTGCCCTCGACTTGCTTCCGCGTGAATTTTCCCACGGATCCCTATTTTTAACCGACTTCAAAAAAGGAGGATTATCAATTCGACTGTATTTTTTTTATGTTTGTTACCTCGCGACTTGCGACTGGGTGAACCGATTTTTATGATTCTTTTTTTATTTGAAAAATGGTGCTTCCCGTGTGGTCCCATTGTCACCATTTCAATATCTGATGATGGGATCTTGTAGAAATCGGGGGAACTCTTCAATAAATAACAGCAGATTAACCGCGATTGTTGCTATAGCATATCTAAGCATTGTTTACGCCATCACACAACATAATATCACGCCTGTACTCACTACAATGGTTCTAAAAACTTTTTCGAAAAAAAAATATGTTTTTTGTTTTTTTTTTTTGAATGTATGTTACCTGATTACTCAACCAATTATGAATAGATTTGGATGATTCTTTTTAGGATCACAGCAGTAATATCGTAACAAGTGAAATTGCTTTGTTTATACGCGTAGTCGATGACTGACTGAAGGAAAAGGGGGAGGGGGTACGTCAACCCCCCTCCTACCACTTTCCAAAATTAAATATATCGTGCGAGGTATTGTTTGAAAGGGCTTTTTGTAAGGATTTAAAACATTAATACACAAGCACTAAAAAGTGAAAAATAAAAAAGGTTCTTTACAAAAAAGATAACCGCCTTCAAAAACTACAAAATAAAAAATAACTTTAGTTTTGAAAGTCGGCGGCTTTGGTTTTGTTTTTTGTTATGTAGGTAAGTATTGCCACCGACTTCCAAAATTAAAGTTATTTTTTATTTTGTAGTTTTTGAAGGCGGTTATCTTTTTTTGTAAAGAAGCTTTTTATTTAAATAATAAAATAAAGCTTGAAGCGCACTCAGGTATGACGTAGCTTCCTATTAGATACATATTTTTGTAAACGAATTTTCAGAATCAAACAATAAAAACTGGAATCCATGTTGATGTGACACTAGGACGGTTTGTCTTTAACATTACAGGATTTTCAAAATACAAACCTTTGTTCCGGACAAGTAACAAAATCTGCGACCCACATAAGACAAAATGTCGCCTAGAAAGTACATACACAGGAATATGGCTATTACTAAAGTGGTCTTTAAATCAACGGCGCGTGACGGCTGCACCTAGACTGCGTTAGGTAATTTGCAGATGTGCCTATGATGCGTCAAGACGGCTCGCTGCTTTATTGTTGCGATTTTACATGTAGGATAGATTCCTATAGTTGTTTCTCTGCTTTCTTAGATTCTCCTTACTACAGGATTCCTTACGAGTTTATATACGAAAGAATAGAACGTTTACGCCCCATGGTAGTCCTACGAAGGGGTATCGTATCACCCAGTTACTGGGTTGTGGAGGTCAGACAGGCAGTCGCTTCATGTAAAATACTGGTATTCAGCTGCATCCGGTTAGACTGGAAGCCGACCCCAACATAGTTAGGAAAAAGCTAGGCAGATGATGATGGTATGCCGTACAAACTTTTAGGTATATAGTCGTAGAAATTAAATTGAATTAAATAAAAAAAAAATAAAAAAAAAATTAAACTTGTTAGTAAAATCTAATGAGTAGAGAATAAATTTAGAATGAAAGTTCAGAAGACCATTTAGCGTTTTTGAATATTCTATAGAAAACTTTAAATCAATCTACATTAAGTACAAAACTGCTTTTCTAAAATGTATTGAACTAATTTTTTTAACGCTCTTGCAATCTTGCGTGTAACGTATCAATTTTGCACTTGAAAGTTTGTATGAGATACCGTGCGCCGTGAACGCCCAAAAGACAATGCGTTCTGATTATAGTTGTCCTAGTAAATAAATAAATTTCAACTAGTGTCACTGCTATTGTGTTGTCCTTCCGACGACACACCCTAGAGCACTCCCATACTGGTAATCTCGCCCATATTTGTATCACCAAGCGTGTGTTTATCAAGTGGTAGGTTTATAAGTAAGTATGTAAATATCAGTGTCCTAGATCTCGTACATACTCGTGACATAGGTACCTACTGTTCGCAATGCAAGTTACATAATTGTGGTAAAATTGTAGGTACTTAGATTAAATGCAAAACGCACTACTGGCGACCAGGGCTGTCTTCAACCTATTGTAGACCCTGGGCACAAAAAGATGTGTTTGACGTACTTTGATATTTGACAAATTGAATTTATTTCAATGTTCATTTATATTAATTAATCAATAAAAGAAACTTATTACAAATAATTTATAAGCTTGGGGCTAGAAACTTATCGTAAATCTCACTGAAAATCAAATATTAAGTCATCAAATCGGGTACTAATAATGCTAATTTTTTGCCCAGAATGCCCAGTAGAGAAAAGAGGCCTGCTGGCGACTAAAGGCGAGATTCACGGTTCGCACTTTAACTTTGCTAAGTTAGCGTTTCACATACTATGTATTATGAACACTTATTTAAACTTGCAACAAAAATTACAAAGGCGGACTTAATGCCTAAGGCATTCTCTACCAGTCCACCAAAGATGAACTTTAATCAATCATTCACTATTCATTTTTATAACACTAGGAATTCCTCAGTACCAGCCAGGAGTTTAGAAGTTGGGTTGTGTGACCTCCGTGCTTTGGAAAGTATGCAAAACCGTTGGTCCTGCGCCTGATCACTGAGTAACATTATTGTAGAAAGAATAAGATTCATAGTTGCATGAATCGCTTAACAAAGAATAATAACGTCCAAAACAAGCAAAAGTCACTGTTCAATAAACTACAGTTGATCTGAATCGAAGTGCTAAACTTAGTGGAACAATAAAAAAAAGGTGTGCTCACACTCAACATTATTTAATTCATAAAATTATCTAGATACATATAACTTATAACAACAACAAAACAGATGTACATTTTATATAAGCTAATAATTTATAATTATAATATTACTATAGCTGACCCAGCGAAATTCGTACCGCCATATTTTTTTTCCTTACAACAAAAAAAAAGAATCAGTGAAATTGGTCTAGCCGTTCACGCGTGATTCGGCGTGATGCCGTGACCAAGGGAAATAAGGAGTCATTTTTATATACTTATACTTAGTTCTTTGGTAATACTCGTATACTCTTACTTCATACTTATTAGTCAAAAACCAACGCGTCAGGTTTTGCGCGTCTCATAACTTCGCTGAAAGGAACGCTGCTCAGGAACACCACACACGAATCTATACCAGCCGGGTACGAAAACAATAACTTGTCCCCATACTTTTTAAGAAGCAGACTTCTCGCAGTCTCCACATCTATAACTGCATCTTTTATTTCAGTTAGTTCCGCCATTCGTTTTGCCAAGGATGACAATTCGAAGCAAGATGTTGAGAGTTTACCATCTATCTCATCAAGCAGTTTGTTAAAACCTTTTAACACATCTTCGCGTGGTATCTCCTTAGGTGATTTTTTTTGGTGACATTTAGGCTGATCAACATATTTGAAGAAGCACGCTTTGTGGTAGTGCATGCCTTTGTCGATCATATCTTCGGGTTTGTAATACCTACGAAGTTTTATAAATACGCCGTCATGTCTCCTATGCGCTGTATCGTAAATAAGTTTGGCCACTGACAGTCTAGATGGTCTAGACCTAAGGGTTTGAGCGTTACTCTGTACCAAGTCTAGGGTTTTGTCACAAATCAAACATTTAATTATTTCTGCTGCAGGTTTTTTAGGTTCTGGAGGTACAGGCATTATTTGAGGATTCAGAAGTACAGGTATTTGAGGATTCAGAGGTTCCGCCTCTGAATCATCTGAATCGTCTTCAATTTTGATGCAGATTTTCTCTTCATCCGAATCATCTTCAATTTTGATGCAGACTACCTCTTCCGTTTCTTCTTGTTTAATCTCTTGTTTGATTTCTTGTTTGAGTTCTTGTTTAATTTCTTGCTTGAGCGCAACTGGCATTCTTCTGCGAAAATTGTTATTATCACTTGAGCAAATATAGGAAGTAGCACATTTAAGATGCCACGAAAAGCACTGTTGATCCAAATGGTCATTGTATAGAAAGTAGAACTTGTTGCGAATAGCATCCTGTCGCAAATCTGCTTCATATCTTATTGCATGATACGCATCTTCGTCTGGATTCAACACCAAATTACCTTTTTTGTCACAAAACAAACATCCAATGAAATTAGACTCATCGAAACTAAAATCCGAGAATCGCACCGACATTGTGAAATAAATTAACACGACAATGAAATAAAATGTGTTAAAGAATCCTTGACGTTAGGACGCGTAGGGACTGAAATTGCAACTGCAATATATAGTAGTTATATCCTCAATATCTATCTGCTAGAAGCTGCGCGGCGCAGCGTTCCCGCGGACGAACAGGTGACAGCGCACCGGGCGGGAGGGAGGGGCGCGCCACATGGCCATAGAATAAATACTAGGAGTCCCACACAGACTTCCAAGTTACAGCTATTCCGTAGAAATCAATGGTTATTTTTGTACCATTAGGTCTTATATTGCCTAACAAAAAAATGGATAAAGACAAACTAATTATTTAGGCAAAGTTTTCTCAATCCTTGAAAAGAAATACAAGATGTTATTTGATTGTTTCTCACAAAATGTGACCCTCTTTGAAAATCATATTCGAAACCTTGTTGGGAAATCAATCAATACTGTAACTTGACAACAAGAAATTGTTAGGTAAACACACTACACTCTGCCTGATAGCTAATTTAAGCAAACCTAACACGTACACAAATTGTTAACACTAATATTTCCATTTTTATAGATTTAAAACTCAGTGTGTCATAGTCTAAAATAGTTTTACGTACGTATATGACCTACAATTGAAGAACTACTGTAGCGCTAAACAAATCAATATCGAGTGCCCAGTTTACAATAACGTAGCTAACACATATGCATGCGTAGCAACCGGCCAGTCGACCTTTTTAGACCCTCCCCTATTTTAGGGGCGATCCCCCATGGGTCTTACGAGGGGGCACGGATAGGGTGGTTCAAGGGACGCTAGATTATGGACGGTTTTAGAGATCTAATTTATTTTGGGGAGGGGCGTTTGGGGGGAGCAGACGGGATTATTTTTAGGGTCGACTCCGACCCCTACAAATGATGAAGCTGGCAACGTAGCGTCTCTTGGCGAGAATAATATTGGTTCGTACATTTTGCGACGATGATTTTGACTTAAAACGCAACAAGTTGCTTTATTAGTAAATTCATGATGCGTGTTCAGACGAGTCTTCTAATTTATTCCTCTTTGGTTGGTGTTTCGCAGAATCCAATTAGCGCGGTACCTACTGACATAGTTTTATCCTTTTCTAGTAATAATAGCGATAGTATTGATTTTCCACCACCATAATAATGTTTACGCTTCCGACGTTAAAATTATCTTACTTGAAAAGTTACCTTATATGTATGTAGATACATTTACTTATCAAATAATTATTGTAAAGATATTTAACGATTATTTTTTTGTTCTGGTCCATACTTGGGAATCTTCTGGTTACGGAAATATTGACGGCCAAAGAAATCGAAGTTCCAACTTTTTCTCTCGTTTCTAGGGTTACGTACCCGAACGGTGTAAACGGGATCCTATTACTAATCATCCGCTGTCCGTCTGTCTGTACAGAATTTTTTTTTAGGCTATATCGCTCGATTGAGTTTTTTTTTGAGTTTATGAAAAATCGGTCGAATTCGAGAAGAGTAATTTTTCTTACATTGGTTTGAAATTAAATGCACTTAAAATTTGCAGATCAGTCTGTTTTTTTTTAAAGAGTATTGTTAGACAATACTCTTTAAAAAAAAGAAAAAGCTTCTTTACAAAAAAAGATAACCGCCTTCAAAAACTACAAAATTAAAAATAACTTTAGTTTTGGAAGTCGGTGGCTTTGGTTTTGTTTTTTGTTATGTAGGTAAGATTGCCACCGACTTCCAAAACTAAAGTTATTTTTTGTTTTGTAGTTTTTGAAGGCGGTTATCTTTTTTTGTAAAGAAGCTTTTTATTTTTCACTTTTTAGTGCTTGTGTATTAATGTTTGAAATCCTTACAAAAAGCCCTTTCAAACAGTACCTCGCTCGATATATTTAATTTTGGAAAGTGGTAGGTTGACGTCCTCCCTCCCCCTTTTCCTTCAGTCAGTCATCAACTACACGTATAAACAAAGCAATTTCACTTGTTACGATATTGCTGCTGTGATCCTATATGAGGAGTTCCATTCCATATCTCCGAAGTTCATCATCAGATTATGACAATATTTCTATGGGACCTATTCGAAAGTATACTGTTTCAAACCAATCATGAATACTCAACCAATTATGAATAGATTTGGATGATTCTTTTTTTGTTTGAAACAGTATACTTTAACATAAACAAAAAACATTTTTTTTTTCGAAAAAGTTTTTATAACCTTTGTAGTGAGTACAGGCGTGATATTATGTTGTGTGATGGCGTAAACAATGCTTAGATATGCTATAGCAACCAGTGGCGGCTGGTGGGTTATCGAACTGGTGGTGCACTTTACTAAAATATAAAAATTAGAAAATGCAACAAAACAAAAATTGACATAATATATGTTTATTTTTTATACATTAAATCAATGCGACGACATTTTTCTGAAGCGAAATGTTCAATCACCTTTTTATTAAAATCGGGTATTAACACCATACACAGTATAGAATAAAAGTTATCGAAAAAAATCGAAACAAAAACTAAAAACAATTACGGTAATATAAATAAACAATAACACACACATACAGTGAAACTATACTGGTAGTCTGATAACGAGATGTCAATCATGGCTACATTCGCGTCGTCGCCACGCGCCCATGCCCGGCCGGTCCAATTCGTCAAACATCGGGTGCTTTCGGCAATCCTCGGTTCGCACGTGCGGCGCTCGAGAACCCACTCATAACTCGGTACATTTCTATGAACTATCTTCTGTTTCACGCGTCAGGCGTATTCACTCGTATCTCCTACAAGTTATATTAGCAGTCCTCGTGCACTCGCCGAAGCGCACGAGAATTTGTCTTTACAGGAAAATAAGTCTTAATAGTTTAGTAAAGCGCTCAAACTGTTTCACCATAATTGGAGATTTAATTTTTTATACGTTTTTGTATGTTTAAAAATAACTATTAAAATGGTAATTTAAAAATAAAGATGAAGTACTTAATATTTTGTAATTTTTAATTTTTGAATTGGTGGTTCAGCGCACGAGCGCACTTAAGGTACAGCCGCCACTGATAGCAACAATCGCGGTTAATCTGCTGTTATTTATTGAAGAGTTCCCCCGATTTCTACAAGATCCCATCATCAGATATTGAAATGGTGACAATGGGACCACACGGGAAGCACCAGCTTTCAAATAAAAAAAGAATCATGAAAATCGGTTCACCCAGTCGCAAGTTAGGAGCTAACAAACATTAAAAAAAAATACAGTCGAATTGATAACCTCCTCCTTTTTTTTGAAGTCGGTTAAAAAGATAATCGCCGTGCGGTGTTAAATGAGCTACAATGAGAGCTTTTACAAGGTACGGCGACCGTGCCGTGACCGCATGCATGTGAAAAGGGCCTCACATTTCTAACCATATCGATGTGACCTATAGCAGAATTGCACCTGGCATATTGATTTTATATTCTACTAGCGACATCGTGCCCGTGGTTTTTTTTTACCCGTGTTAAGTGACGTCTTTGGTTTCTGCTTCTCTCCCGTGGGCCATAGCGTTATGTTACGTAGTTCCTCATGAATCTGGCTAAAGTATACAAAAAGATTTTTCTAATCCGACTGGTAGTTAAAGATAAGTTTAAACAAACAAACGAACGGACAAAAAACTCTTTAGCCTTATTTATTAGTATGAGTAGTACACTCTCAGTGTGTGTAATGCCGATTCATAAGCGATCTTTTCGCAAATTAAAAGCTACGTTATCACTGAGTGCTACAGACTTATCAAAAAATTAGGGATCCGTAAGAAAAATTAAGCAAACGAAGTCGCGGGGAGAGTGCTAGTACTTACACTATAAACTTGTGTAATACTCTTGTTCTACAAAAAAATGTATCTTTTATTTTTGAAATTATGTTCTAAGTCGTCAGTGTTTGATTGATTTTCTCTTGCCCCCAGCTTACCACCTACAAGATCAGCTGCTCACTCACATGAACGAGCACTTGCCATACACCATGTACAACGGGGACGACGATTATAAGCAAGAGGGGCAGTTAGAAAGCGACGCATATGTAAGTACTACACCAGTCTAAAAGTAAGCATTGCCCCCCCCCCCCCTCTAAGGGATATAATTTCGAAAAATCCTTTCATATCGGATGCCTATGTCATATAAAGAACACACCCTCCAAGTTTGAGGTCTCTACGATCAGCGGTTTAGGCTGTGCGTCGGTCCGTTAGTAAGTCAACAAAGCATTTAATATTATATTATAACTCAAAGGTGACTGACTGACTGGCATAGTGATCTATCAACGCACAGCCCAAACCACTGGACGGATCGGGCTGAATTTTGGCATGCAGTAGATTTTATGACGTAGGCATCCGCTAAGAAAGGATTTTGATCAATTCTACCCCCAAGGGGATAAAATAGGGGATGAAAGTTTGTATGAAACTTTGTCAATTTTAAACCGATCGGGCTGAGACTTTGCATACATAAAGCTACTATGACGTAGGCATCCCCTAAGAAAGGATTTTGATAAGTTCCACCCCTAAGAGGATAAAATAGGGGATGAAAGTTTGTATAAATCTTCTTAGATTTTCGACTGATTGAACTGAAATTAAAGATTGGAGATACTATGATGATGTACATATGAATGTATATACGGTACATATACCAAAATAACATTTTTTTTATTTTTGTCTGTCTGTCTGTCTATTTGTTCCGGCTAATCTCTGGAACGGCTTGACCGATTTTGACGGGACTTTCACTGGTGACAAGGGGCTGCTAGCTGATGTAACAAGGGGTAACTTAGCCTTTTATTTTAGAAACAGAATTAGGGCTCCACGCAAAAAAGTAAATCCTCGCAGTAAACCGACATTTACGCGGACGAAGTCGCGGGCACAAACTAGTGTATATGTTACCGGCAATCTGTATAATTCAGGTATTATATACAATGCCTAGGCAATGTATATAATACCTGGGGCATACTGGCAATGTATGAAATATTATGAATATTATTCTCCATTACATACTTTACCTAGGTAATGTTTACAATTCCTAGGGATTGTATAGAGTACCGGCTGGCCCACCGGCAATGTGTAAAATAAATAGATTTTGGTCTAAATGTTACTGTAAAAGCCCGAATAATGGTAAATCATAGGTTTTAAAAGTAAATGTTAAAATTGGTATTAGCCCAGTAACTGTAACCAACTTGGCTGTGGAATGGTTAGTCACAATCCTACCCCTTTTTTTTTGTTCGGGTCTAAAATTCTTATTTATTGTATGTTACGCCAAACCCGATATCAGGCTAATATTGTCATTGGCGAAACCGGTTCATCTAAAGCGAGCGAAGCGAGCTCGGGACTTGGGGCACCCCGACTCGGACAGGTTAGGTTAGAAGGGGATGGCGGGGTCTGAAAGACCCCGCCATCCCCTTCGTGGTTATTTTTTTTTAAACCACCCGGAAATAGGAGCCCCGCGCAGCGGGGCTCCGTAGACCAAGTCTTCGTCGGCTACGCCAAAACCAGAAAGGCCTGGGCTCCTTATTATATGCTGTCCGCGTCCTCCCGCCCGCGTCGCACGCAGCGAAATTAAATGCAAGCAACTACCTATACAAGTCGCAAAACGTTTAAAATTGTCTGCCTGCCCACACGTCGCCTCCTTTCCTGCTCTTTTACACACATTGCCGGCTGCGTATTCGGTATTGTATAGAATACCTAGGTAAAGTATAAAATAAATAATATTTCATACATTACCTGCCCGTTTTAGGTATTCTATACATTGCCTAGGTATTGTATAGAATCCCGGATTATATAGATTGCCGGTAACATATAGATAAGTCCAAGTTTCCACACGATGTTTTCCTTCATCGATGTCCGTGATGTCCATGATAATCTTAGAAAGTACAGTCAACAAAAGAGATAGGTATTCAGGGCCGTCAGATATAGTTGATATTTTCTTAGAAACCGATGGATGTCTTCGGTTGAAACTTAGTATAATTAACGAACTGTTTATTATCTAGATCTTAAATTAAATCACATTTGAGAACATCCACTGCTTTCTAAGAAAACTTCAACTATATCTGACGACCCTGCATACCTACCTCTTTTGTTGACTGTACATATGAAATAGAAAAAGTCACATTGGTCTTTGCCCGTGCCCGGTTGCAGACCCACAGCGTCGTGCATCAGAGAATGGACTAAAGTTTTTGAGACGCTTGCAAAAGTCGCCTCTCGCCTCCTTTAGATTAATCTTTCGACATTTTGGCTTTGTACCAGCGGCTGTGGTACCTTGAAAGTAAAACGGAATTAACAGTTTCTGGAAAGCATTCTTTCCATAGTAGACTTTCAAGATCGAGAACATGACGACAATTGGGAATTTGAAAAAAAAAGAATATTGATTTTTTTATGTTTTTAAAATCTTTATTATTATTAATAATATTGATATGCAATGCAAAAACCTTAAAAAATTTTTTTTCGATTTATTATAAACAATTAAAAATTGTTCAAATTACAAAAATGTCACGTGATTATAAACGCGCTACATACAACTATGGTGCGCAATGACGGCGCACCATAGTTGTGACGTCATAATGTAAAAAATTGTTTTGTTATAATGCTTTTATTATAATCTTTCCATTTATCACAAAAAAAAATATTTCAAAATCCCAATTTCTATTCCAGTCATCAGACAACAGCCTCCTAATAGCGCGTTCAGTCCGCCAACACAACGAGAGTCGTCCCCACGAGTGTGACATCTGCCACCGGCGGTTCAAGAGGAAACAGCATCTGAAGGTTCACCTACACGTGCACGAAAAACCCGTGTTCAAGGTGTGGTGCTCCATCTGCGGTGAAGGTACGTGCAAAAATCAGCTGTAATTAGAGGCAACTGAGTTGAAAATTAATCATCATCTTCCTGCTCTAATCCCATGTTACTTGGGGTCGGCGAAACACGTTTTCTTCTTCCATTCCGTCCTGTCAGCCGTCATGATATCACTGACTCCCTTTTCTTTCATATCAGTCTTCACACAATCCATCCATCTTTTATTTGGCCTTCCTCTTCCTCTCTACCCATCCACATTTATATTTATAACTCTCGGTCATATGCGTTTCATCCCTCCTCTTCACATGCCCATACCAAAATTTATTGCGTAACACATTTATCAATACACAAGGTGTGTAACAATCAACTGTAATGATAGGCAATAGAGTCGAACTTTGTGTGACGGTTCAATTTGAAACAGGTGAAACAGGTACCTATGCGATTCTTTTGCTATTTAACGGATACAGACTCCAAACTGCTACTGTGCAAATCCGCGCAAAATCCAAATAAAAACTAATAGAACTAGTTTAACGAAGAAGTTACTTGAAAAGTAGTGAAAAATGTTCTAAAATTGCAGGTTTCCTCACAAACGAACACTGCGAGGGTCATCAGTGCATGTCGGCGTCGCATGATATCGTGAGCGCGCAGTACGACGAGCTGCCACCGCCGCCGTCTCCGCAAGTCGTGACGCCACAAGAGGCGAAGAAAGAAAACAAATATCCACAAGAATATGTGAGTACCTACATGAACATGGCATTTAAAAGCATCATCAATATAAACAAGTTTTATCCCCGAAAAGTTTGGCAGAGGTGTACCCATTACTACACCCACATTTCGCCAATTATGTTTAAGTCCCATGTAATAGGGGGCTATCCTATTTCCATTAACTGGGCACAAACCTAGACTCCGAGGCTGCTACTGAGAAATTTCTGATGGGAAAAACCCAATAACACTTTGCCTGACCTGGGAATCGAACCCAAAACCTAATGCTCAGCAGTCGCGCTTAAACTCCACAACTCCATAAATCAAACCTATCCAAACTATTCTTAAACTTTTGACCCAGATGGACGTAACAGAGCTAGCAGCATTGGATAGCGTACAGTACGTGGAGGTAGAAGAGAGAGAACTGCCCACCCCCCAGCGCGTGTTCGTCTGCAAGTATTGCTCAAAGCCGTTCAAGAGGAAAGACCACTATAAGATACATCTACACATACACACCGGCATCAAGTCCTTCTTCTGCACCGAATGTGGGAAAGGTGAGCAGTGGCAGTTAGAGGAAAGAAGGGTTGCCAACATTTAACTAGCAGTGCCACACGCACGGACTAACTTGCTCAGCAAAGCGCCACTGACGCGCGCCTTGCATGCACTGAATGACACTGCAGACAGGATAGATTTATTTTCCTGCTCTCTGTCTGAATTCACAAAAGCAATATTATTTATGTGTTATGTTATTTAAGCTTATAGTTATCTAAGTTTAATTAAAGGCCACCCTACCGCATTAGGAATTTCCTGTAATGGTAGCAGTGTTTGTGATAAATAATTTATATATAAATTAAAATTTATCGGGTTTCTGCTGAAATAATGTTTTTTTTTTTTCATAAGATGTGCCTTGAAATTAATGGTTAATGGTTTCAACTACCCAATTAATACCAATTATAAAATTTCGAATTCGTAGCTTGTCACCGAGAGTATGTTTTTGCTTTTTTGACGTGGCGGTCAAAAAGTTAAAGCTAAATTCACCGAGGTATATTTTTATAGAATACATTAGCTGTAAGCTGTAACTAATTAAATAATGGTATTGTTACAGGTTTCTACCGCAAGGACCACTTGCAGAAGCACATGCAGGTGCACAACAAGGCGAAGCCGAAGAAGGAGCTCCCAGACCTGTACCCCATCAACAAGCTGCCGAAGAAGAAGCAAGTCTTGCCCGAGATCACTATACATGTAAGTACTTAAAATAATAAAAAAAGTAAAACATAACGTAACATCACGCCATTAGTACACCCACATTTCGCCAATTATGTTTTAGGTCATAAATATGGCGGTTTGACAGCTTTTGTATAGACAGAAAATATATCAAACTGTCATATTTATTCTTTGGATAAAAATTATCTTACTATTGAAAAATTTGCCCTAATTGTTTTTAATTTAGGTGTTAAAAAACCTAGTTCTAGTAGTTTATGTTCTGTGTTATTATTAACTAGCTTTTGCTCGCGACTTCGTCCGCGCAAATGTCGGTTATCGCGGACGCAGACGAAGTCGAAGTCTAATAAAAAGTAGCCTATGTCTTTCCCCGGGTCTTAAACTATCTCCATGCCAAATTTCATCAAAATAGGTTCAGTGGTGGTGGCGTGAAAGCGAGACAGACAGACAGACAGAGTTACTTTCGCATTTATAATATTAGTATGGATTTTTATTATTTTTCTTATATTATCCAAATCCCAAACATTCTGGTTTGCCTGTTAATTGTGACTGTGTAAGAACAAAACCGGTAATTTAAATATGATCTAATGTATACAGATGCTGTTGGCAAACCTGAATAAATAAATACATACATTTTGTTTTTTAGGCACCATCAAACACGAAGCTCCGCGTACCCCTACAAATCAAAGTCCCCTATCAGATGGTGATGTCGATGGACAACGGTGAACAACGCGCCGTCACCATAGACCCGCAGGCATCGCCCATAGCTTCATAAACTAGATAGATTTGTGATGTTATACCGGCAGAGGTCGTAGATCTTAGGGTCGGTTCACATCTGACGGAAGATACGCCGCGTATCGTCAGTCGCGTACCGCAGAAACAGTCAAATAGATAATATAATATCCAACCATACACACATAACCGATGATGCGTTAGTGCGTCGACCATATTAAAGACGATACGTTCCACGTATCTTCCTTCAGATGTGAACCGACCCTAATTCTGTTTTTGATGTTTTGCGTGTGATTAAATTAATTCATTGGCGATACACGAGCATGTTGCAGATTAGTTAACCGGAACTTATTTGGAGGTGAAAATGGCCATATAATTTAATATTTATTGAGACCTATGACCATTGGTAGTTTTTTTTATTGTGCAGTCGCCAGCACATCAGTTTATACCTTTTTGTTGTAAAATCGCTCCTATTACAATTGCATAAGATGCCGCAGTGATTACCTTAATGCGCTGTCATCCGTACATGCCAGCTGTTGCCACAAAAGCATAATATAGTACACTAAATGACATAGTATTACTAAATTAGGTAGTTGATACCATTGACCAATAATTTCAAGACATATTTTTTTTAACGAAACACTTTTTACTTTGCCCTCAAAACCCGATAAATGTTCAATTAACTGTAACATTCTATTTTTAATTGCTTTTAAATTAATAAATAGTTTGTCAATTGAGTTTGAACAAAAGTGACGTCACAGTCGTCTTTTGCCATACAAAATCTATGGGAGAATCGCGTTTTGACAGGTCATTAAAAAGTACGTCAATTGATTCGTGGTGTCATCTATTCTACACATAATTTACTTGAAACTATTTTAAATATTTTTAGTGTAAGTATTGAGAATCTATAGCTTGTATTTGGATTGTTTGCGCCATACAGAATAAATAATTAATATAAATGAATGAAATAGACTTTCTTTTGAAACATCTCTTTTTATTGAGATTAAATAATATTATTTTGTATGAAGCGTAGCATTTATTTATTAACTCACATTATTGTGTTGTTTGACATAGTTATAGAAAAGCGAAAGTAGGTGAAGGATACACCGGAAGTATGTGCAATCTCATAGACACAATTTTTATTTTAGTTTAATTTTTTCTGGTGCCTCTTTTTTCTCAGCAACGGGTTACATTCCTGCTTTATTCATAGTCCACATTTTTGCAACAATTTTAAATGTTATAACTATTTTTTTAAAGTGAGAACTTCTTTAGCCGCGTTTTACAATTTTCGAAAGGACAAAACTTATGAATTCGCATCACCGATATGCGGATTTGACCGCGTCACTGACATGCGCTTGATGCTAATTGTGAAGTTTTGCGTCAGACTGGCAGTTACTCCAAAGTTTGAATTTTTCACTCTTGTTGTATCAATTAGCCATAAAAGGTATTTGGTGATGTAAACCATTAATAGACCAGGATGCGTCAGACGCTTAGTACTTGTCATTCTTGAGACTCTTTCATTGCATATTTTTTAAGAATGGGAAGTCATCAAATGACATCTTCCGCTCTAGGCAGAGAGGAAGGGAGTATCAGAGCGTGTTTCACCTAATGCCCTTTCCGTTCCAACAAATTCCGCAATACTGGCAGTTCATTGCACCCTACTGAGATACTTTTATATGAATACTTATTTAGTTTATCGTGTCACCTACTTTCTTATATACATGAGCACTGGGTCCAAATACATAGTATATTGCCATGATCTCGAATTGCATATCTTTTAATTCATCTACGAATTCTTTTAGTATAACATTGAATGTTCTTCGGTAATAAACTTTGATGTATATTATTGTGAATTGAAGGTTGAAATTGTTAGTTTGTAAGAGTGTCACTAATTGTGCCATGTAAACCAAATACTCGGATTCATTGCCAGTTTCAGAAAATTTCTTATTAAGGTATAAAAATTGATAACATCGATTTCTGGTACGAAACGAAAGACGTCAAAATTAAACGCATGATAAGTGATCAACATGCTAATTCTACTAGTTATAAACGTTCAAAATTTAGTCGCAATCTCATTTTCACGACAGTCAATGGTGCCGATTCCCTTGTTCGCAAACTAAACTAAATTTAGACTATTTTTGTCTTTTTCTGGCCAATAAAACAAGAAAGGGGCGGAAATAAATTAGACCTGTCAATTTTAGTTAATCTGACACATCCATACCAATAAAATTATAGTTGACATCTAAAACGTGTCGATTAAAAATATGAAGAATTTGAAGGCGAAACTAATTTGACATCTCTAATTTAGTGTGTAAGTGTCACCGTCCTTTTCTTTAGCTATATGTCAGTAAAAGATGAAAATTCTATAAATTTAGTCTAGTTTGTGAACAACGGAATCGGCACCAATGTCATAAAATGTATGTGAATGACTTTTAACAAATTGAGACAGATTAGATTGCGATCGTTCTAGAAGTAAATAGATTTTTTTTATCGAATTTTAGTTGAGAAATCGGCTGTTGATGATTTTCATATAAATTTCTTGTTGTTTTAACTAATTTGTGCCAAAAACTTTAATTTGTGTAAGTAATCAAATCTTTTTATTTTTTTCTTTGTTTAGTTTTTGGTCTAGTATTGAACAAACCATGTTGTGTTTCAACATTGTAACTGGCAATGCGATCGGAACTAGTTGTAAGCTTATCTTTCTGTAAAGTTCCTCTATTTTGTCTTTTCACAGAAAATAAAGTTGTGATTCTAATCTAAGTTGAATAAATGTGACATGGAAGTACAAAAATAAAGTATTTTGCACTCAAATTATTTTATTATTTACTAGCTGACCCGCCACGACTTCGTTCGCGTAGTATCCTGCCCCCTACCCAACCTATATCCTACCGATACCCCCACCTCTACACTACCGATACCCTACCAAAACCCTACACTACCCCTATCCTACCCTACCAATACCTACCCCTACCCTACCCCATATTTTCTCACCGTTTAAACCTTCCCTGGAGTCCCTGGACTACGACAAACATTTCAAAACCAAAATCAGCTAAATCGGCCCAGCCGTTCTCGGAGACGAACAGCAATTGATTTTTATATATTTTTATAGATTTTTATAGATTTTTATATACATATGTATAGATAGATTAAAAGTTTCGTGTTGAAACAATTTAGATTTTTATATCAGGTGCTCAATATGATCTGCAGTCGCTCCATGTAAAACATGAGGTTTTCTGCTGCATCTGGTTAGACTGGAAGCTGACCCCAACATAGAAACATAGTTGGGAATTGGTTAGACAGATAGATGGTGATTCAGTATTAGGGATTGCAATCCCGGGATCCCGCACCACTTATTAATCTGCTGGATCCCGCACCTTCAAAACGCGGATCCGCGGATTCCGCATATTTGAAATTATTCACAGTAGTTCAACTTTTTGCCCCGTATGTATGTAAAACTAAGCAGCTGTTCCATACATTATGATCATATTGTAAAGAATTTATGTAGGGAATAGTTTATTTTTATTTATTTATTTATTATTAACACACTATCTTAACAGGCAGACCCAATACAATAATGGTTTGCAAACACACGCAAGATAATTTGAAATAAAAGTTGTTTTTTTTATCATGATTTCAGGGTTGGTCGCATAGTAAAAGTTATTCATAATTATGAGTACAATGACCTCTTTTCAAGTTTCTGGTAAATTAACAATGACCCTCTTATGATCTATACTTACTTAGTTCCAGGATTGAGTCCCTCATAAACAGTAATAAAACAACAATATTAAGTACTTAAAATGTTATATTTAAGTTAAAACGCGAAAGCACAAGGTCGGTAAGGGAAGCTGGTTATTATGTTCTACTATTTATTATTAGTTGTCAAAAATGAATATGGGATTAGGTCCTATCACGCTTGCGGTCGTCCAGCGCAGGGATGTAAGTCATTAAAGGAATGGAAACGTCAAAAGGCAGTGTTAACTTGCATCACCTACGCTGGGCAAACGTACGCAAATGAGATATCACAGTGTGAAAATCTACAAGAATCATATAGGATACAATTATGAGAGTGATTATAAGTAAACAAATCTTGTTATCTATTTTAATATCTGGCGTGACTGTATGTATATTTTATAGCTCTACCGAAACATTAAAAACATCTTTAATTCTGCATCTTATAAAATATAATAAGTACATGAAAACATAAATTTTAAAAATAACGATTTTGTACTTTGAACTTCAAAGAAAAATTACGAGTACTAAATCATTTAAGACTGAGCGTCTATTTTACTATAAAAATATGTTTTGTACGTACCTATATATTTATTTTACTTTATCATAAAACGGCCGTCGGCCAATTGGGTAGATGATACCATCAAATCAATTGACGTACTTTTTATGACCTGTCAAAATGCGATTCCTTCATAGATTTTGTATGGCAAAAGACAGCTCTGATGTCACTTTTGTGCAGAGTCAATTGACTAACTATTTATTAATTTGAAAGCAATTAAAAATCAAATTTTACAGTTAATTGAAAAGTAATCGGGTTTTCAGTGCTAAAATAAAGTGTTTCTTTAGAAAAGTTATGTCTTGGAATTATTGGTTTTTGGTGTCAACTACCCAATAACGGCTTTGCGAACCACTACCCGTAGGTACTATGCTATCCTAATATACAAGTTATGAACAAACATTCTATGGTATATAACAGCTATATTGCACAAACATTTACTTACACTTGTCACATCTAATCACATAAACGAACAGAACACCAATACGAACAACAAACAAACAACAATAATTATAATAGAAAACAACCCTTAAAAGGCGTACAACATTAAAAATTTATATAAAAACACAATAAATGTATAAAAAATTACATCACAGTAAAATATCTTCTAATTTTGGTTCTTAGCTCATCGAAATAACTATATTTCCTTTGTGGTATAAGGCTTTGGCAATGTGCTAACTCACATAAGTATTATTGCTCAAATCGAGGCTTATCTATGTAGGATGGTACTTTTAAGTATCTACGGATCCACCGTTGTGGCCCACAACCCAAATTCGCAAAAAAATAAAAAAAAAAATTAAGTAAGCACCTAAATAATATTATTCAGTGTAAAATTACAATAGGTACGCGCCACGAAAGATAAGACTTAACACACACACAAATTTTAAAATTTCGTAATAAACATTGTAATATTGTTAAGAATTTCAATCTAAATGACATCGAAGTATATATCCTGTCATGAATAGTTACACAAATTATGGACAACTATTTCCTACATCCATTCCTGCGCAAGCTCCTCATTACTGACGCTTATCAAGTCTCTTTCGTGGCGCGTATAATACCAGCTTTTAATGAAGTCTAACATGCTTTCAAGCTGTAAAAGTTTCACTAAAATCGGTTTAGTAGTTTAGCCCAACTTGCACTTGACCGATTTCAAATTCACATCCTTTTTTGAAGACTGGATCCGCGCCTGGGTACTTTACGTAGCCTTCCTAAATCAAAACATTACCAGCAGGTGTAGCATTAACATTAATATTTAACTAAGCATTAAATTCACAAGTAACCATTGAAATAATTTAACAAACATAGTATTTAATTAATTAATATTAACGCCCGATAAATATCTATCCCTGTAGGCAGTAGTTGTAGATAATCTTTGTATGAATGTTTCGTCAACTACAAAAATGTTATTAGGGATCCTTTTTGGTTTTGTAATAGCGAAACTGGAACATTCTATGGGCTTTCTTATTTATTTATCTATAATATGTATGTATTTATAAATTATATAAGTATGTATATCAGTTGTCTGGTTACCATAACACAAGCTCTGCTTAGCTTGGGATCAGATGGCCGTGTGTGAGTTGTCCCAAGATATTTATTTATTTATTTATTAATGGCTGGAAGGGACATCGTTGCAAAAACTTTTAGAATTGATGTTTTATTCACGAGGTCCGGTCCACCTCGTGTGGAGTACGTGTGACTAGATTGATAAATTATTTCAGGTTCGTTCTGCCAAAACGAGCAAACCGTCAATCTCTAAATAGTGTCATTAATGAAGTCAAATTAATTGAATAAGTCAAATGTGTAAATAACAACTCAATGTAGGTACACTAACAATTTCAAATAAGTAGGTAAGCGTTAAATCATTTTTAACTATTTCGAAAAAAAAGGAGACATTTTAACGTTGGTTCGTTTTGGCCTAAGTAAACCAGTTATATTCACATATGTGAATTATCGGAGCATACCTAAAGATATAAAAATTATGTACATTTCCTAACGCGAAATGACCGATACGCTAGAACATTTGATGTGGTCTATAATCTTATCTATAATACACAAAAAAAATCGTATAATATTCGTATGTATTTCTCTACTCGATATTGCTTTGTAGAAGAATCTAGTTAGAATTTATTATGTTCATAGTGTCAGTGATACTAGTCATAACTAGCTAAAAAAATTGTTCCAAATAAAGGTCATTTTTGTTTATTTGTACTAAAGAGGAGAGTTGATTCCTTGCCTTTTACAATTTCTCTACAGATTTTTTTTATAACACTGATTCTCAAGCAGTCAAACTACACTACACGATAAATTAAACAGACGGCCTACCACAATACTTTAAAACAGTTTCATTTTAATATTACTTTGTAATTTGCCCGAAAATCTGACAACCAGTCTTACCAAGGGGTTTCGTATTATCCAGTTACTGGGTTGTGGAGGTCAGATAGGCAGTCGCTCCATGTAAAGTACTGGTATTCAGCTGCATCCGAAGCCAACCCCAACATAGTTGGGAAAAGGCTAGGACGCCTATGGAAGGCTATGATGACTTTCTACTGTTGGATTTTCAACGTTAAACGCTGAGCAGAGTGTTGAAAATCCAGCGGAGTGCAAGACAAAATAATCTTAAATAATACTTTTTTAAGACATAGTGATAGGCCGCCTGGTACCTATATACAAGATCAAAATTTTGGCACGACAGGCCACATTAACTAAAAGACGTTTCACGTTACATACCGGTAAGGCCATTGAAATATATTCGTGTAGAATAGAAACCAGACAAATCATCAGTCAATACACATCATGCATGGTAGATATTTACATAGATCCACGTTACCTATTTACACCAACTCACATACACTTGAATCAACTCGCCTCTACCATAGAAAAAGAAGTAATACTGCGTGTAGAAACGTCACTGAGCGTATTATACGCCCCTACGCAATCTTGAACGTGTCTGAGGCGTATCAACCAGTAGTTTTTATAATAACGTACGCCTTGCATGATGAAGTCGATGTTTCCGTCGTTTACTAATTTATATCGTAGAACGCTGGCTTAGTTAGCAATTTTTATCAATGGAATATACTAATCTGGGCGTATACCTACCAGCCCTAAGCTTCATTTCTAAAATAAGTATTACTTTCTTTTCTCTGCCTCCATCTACTGTAAAACTACTCAAGTCGAGCTGCAATAAGGGTCATTAGATCGTTAGTATTCTTATCGTGAGTCTGTGGTCAGGAGGGCTCGGGCGTGGGCGCCGGCACCGCGTGCGCGAGTGGGGGGGAGGACGACGAGCTCTGCTGGGACATCTCCGCCTTTACGCGCCGAGCTATGTGCGACCGGGTGTGCTTGCGCAGGTGATCTTTGCGGTAGAAACCTGGAATTATAGACGGAATTTCTGAAATACTTGAGAAGCTCTGTAAATGCAATCGATACTAAGCAGACTCTTGTTTGCTAGTGTATTTTAACTAAGTGCTAATAGAGGTACTATTTGCACTTACTTCATGCCGTTTCATAACAAAAAAATCTTTTTAGAACAAGCTTTTTTAATGTGATGTTACTAACTTTATCGTTTTCTACTCTTCAAGCCCTTTCATTTGAGACCCATATCAAAGGGATTGAGAAAAAATATGTAATCCGCCATCTTGGAACGGCGACCATATTGAAATTATTACAATACTGAGTATTGGTCATTGTATTGTCATCAAAACTAAAGGTGTATGCAAAAACTCAGCTCAATCGGATAACAACAAATGGTCGAAAAATGGTTTTCAAATTTTGAAAGGACAACTTACATACAATACGAACAGTGCAAGCTAAATAAAAGCTTGTAAAAAATGTGAAATCATCTCAATATAGTTTAGCTGGTCTGACTAAACTAGAACAATGCTTCCATTTTGTGAAACTGATGCAGTTTATGATGCTTCTTCCAATTTACCTAAATGTAACCTAACCCATGTTCATAAGACGGTAGACCATCGATTTAAAGAGAGTGGCGGGCTGCCTAGGACCAGGATGGTTGGCGTTGTTTGGGGGAGGCCTACGTTCAGCAGTGAACGGCTATGATGTCCGTACGTACCTTTCCCGCACTCATTGCACACATGCCTCTTCTCGCCCGAGTGTATGACGAAGTGCAGCGTGAGTTGCTCCTTCCTCTTAAACGCCTTCATACAGACGGAGCAGACGTGCGGCCTGTCCGGGTTGTGCGACTGTTTGTGACGTGTGAGGTGGTCTTTACGCTTTAGGGCCGCGTTGCAGATGTCGCAGATAAACCTTGGACATAATGCAATCGTTAAAAAAATGTCGTTAGGACCTACCCTTTTTTTTTTAGGTGGTAAAAATCATCAAATGACTTCTTCCGCCTACGTTCCGGGGCCACGGTATCCTGTTAAGTCGTCCCGCAACCCCGGCAGGCGTTTGGCCCCTATTGGGGCCCCATCCCTGTGCTGACAGCTCTTTGAGGCGCGCGCGAACAGAACGCGCCGTCGACCCGGGCATGGTCCTTGATCGGACGGCGATTGCAGCGTGCCCGAGGACCTACCCTAGACCTTAAATGGTTACTATTATAAAACTGAAGAATTGCTTGCTTGTTTATTCGTTTCAACACGCTATTGTCCGGTACTACTGATCCGATTCTTAAAAATCTTTCGCTTATAAGGAAGTTACGTTATCATTTAATGCTATAGGATATATTTTATTCTCAAAAAAATCAGGAAAGCTAATTCTAACTACATGCCTTTAAATGTGCTTTAAATGATTCATAGGAGACTGTTACTGCGGTGTTTCTGAAAGGTTTAATTATTTTATTGACCTATAGGTTTAAAATATAGATCAGGAACGTCCCCAGTCAGAATTACATGGTATTTATGCTTTCACTATCATTCTATCTATGTTTTCTTTAGTCTCGTACAGCTGAAATCTTTTTTTGCTCCGAGCAATAGCAACGTCTTCAACCAAGTATTATCAAAATACCTTCTTTCCATAGTGTGTCCAACTAAATGCTGCTCCAATAGTTCGCGCTCAGGATACGCCATGTGACATTCTGGACAGCAATACAGTGTGCTGCCATCTGCAAAGATAATAAATAAGAATGTAAATATTACATTCGTTTTATACTTTTATCATGTAATCATTGGGAAGCATAAAAAAGTCTGGACAAAAAATAAAATACATGCTATCGAATGGCGTAAGTACGCATATGTTACGTGAATAGTTGTATCCAGGCTACGTGTACGTACGCGACACAAGGTGTACTACGACCTATTAAAACTATTAACCGTTTGTTGATGATGTACCTGGGGGCTGGGAGCCACACATCCAGCTATGGATATAGACGTAATTCAGCTACAATATTAGAGAGGTGAAAGGAAAAATGTATCAAGCGACCATTTGGTTGTGTTCTATATTCAACTTTATATAATGAACCTAATAAGGTTGGATATACAACAGGACTAAATTGTCGCTTGATACATTTTTAGTTCCTTAAATCCTTACCCAAAGCAGTAGTGAGTCGTATCTCTCCCGGCTTCGGCCGCGGTTTCTTCTCCTTCATAGATTTCTTTTTCTTCTTCTTCTTGGACATGACGATGGTGTTAGTGTTCTGGTTGACCGTCTGGTTCACTATCGTCGACGTTTGTACCACCACGCTGTTCACTGCGTTCGATGGCATCTGAAAGATAATAGGTGGAAATTTAATTAAATTAAACACAATTTAATTTAACCTTTGTTGTTATGTGACAAGTTAGTAAATATAAAAAAACAACCGCAACCGCAAAGGCAACCGTTACTTACTGACTGATCTATCAACACACAACTTGATTGCGCCGACTATAATGACGTAGGCATGCGCTAAGAAAGGATTTTCCAAAATTAACCCCCTAAGGCAGGGGTCGGCAACCTTTTGGCAGGCAAGGGCTGTAAGGTGGCAAAATAAACTAAAGGCGAGCCGCAATCGTGATTTTAACCCTAGAAGCCCAATATACCTAGGTACTCGTATAATTGGTCATATCCCATGGGAAAAATAAAAAATTAATAAAAAAAAATTAAAACATACGGATTGAATTCGTAAAATTATGTTTATATATTTGGGCTTTACAGCTAGAAAACCACTGTAAATCTATCAGAAATGAAAACTACAAAGTACTTACCTACTTAAATAGATAACTGATTTTATACAAATTTACAAAACATTCACGGGCCGCTAGTAAGACGTCCACGGGCCGCATGCGGCCCGCGGGCCGCGGGTTGCCGACCGCTGCCCTAAGGGGATAAAACGGGGATCCGAAATTTACGCGGACGAAGTCGCAAGCAAAAGCTAGTTATTATTAATTTGAACTCACCGCAGCAATGTTAGGCATAACATTCAACGCGTTAGCATTAACAGTGGTGACGATAGTCGGCTGCTCTTCCCTCTTGCTCTCCACAACATTTGCAGGCGTCGAGTACTTCAGAAGATGGTGGAGCGGCAGCGGTAGGGCGGACAGGTAATCTGCCACTCCACCGCCCAAGGTCTGCCACGTCGAGCTGTCCGTCACGTCCCCGATGCCTGACGCACACGATACTAGATGAATGATAAAGTGATGTGAATGATGATATGAAATGCATGAAAAGGTGCTCATGGTTTTGATGACAATGGCAAATAACGTCGTCGGTGATGACAGATTTGTGTAGTTTGAGAAATGGATGATATTGATAAGGAGAAATTTCTGAATGCAGATGGAAGAAACACACGCTTCACTAGGTAGATGCAACCTATGTATATAATATACATAGTTGGAGCGTTATACATAAACACAATCTTACAGTAAACACATAAAAGAAACAAATACTAATGCAATATTCTTGTTTTAAATACTGCTTCGGAAAAAATGTCATTCGTTGGTAATGTGTCGTTAAGCGAGAAACCGAATACCTGTGCTGTACTTATAAGGCTGCAACGAAGAATGAAAGAATCACGTGACTTGTCAGTGAGGCTAAATTGAAAGAATTAGCTAGGTATAATAACTAATAAATGTATGAAATAAATGTCCGACTTCCATATTCCGTAAAATCTGTGTCTGTATTCTGCTTAAAAAAAAAGAAAGAAAAAATGTTTATTGACACAGAACATGTGTACACAAAAATAATACAGTTGCCGGCACGTAACTTGGCAAGAGATTTTCGTAGTGGGGGAAGTTCGCGCATATAAAAATGTATGAAATTGTGCGTGCGCAAACTTCCCCCACTACAAAAACTCTTGCCAACTTACGTGCCGGTAACTGTAACAAAAGGCAATAAAAAAAACAAAAAGTAAAAAAAAAAACATTATTGTGTGCCCCATAGCTGCGCCAAACAAGGCCAGATCAGCCATGAGATTAAAAAAAAATGGAACATAATTCTTAAGAAATTCTCTCCCGAAATTTTTTGCGATTTTCCCTGCAGATGGGGAAACGTGTAAAAAAACGTAAAAGACTTGAATTTTAACAACACTTTAGCAATTTAATTCCATAATGACTTACTTATGAACTCAGCAGGGGCGGTCGCGGCGGCGCGGTCATTCCGACCTTCCTGCTTGATGGCTCTAGCCAATGCTGCTGCCTCCTTCGGCTCGTGTAGAACTACTAGAAGTTGCTGTGTGCCTTGCTGCAGCGGTGTCGCTTGCGTTACTAATGATGAAGTAAAAGGGAATGTTAGACAGGATAGACTGGACAAGGATGGTGTGGTGACGTCATTTACCATTTGAGACACGTTTAGAGCAAAAATATATGTAGGTAGTTTCGAAAGTGTCTCGCTGTAACTGAGCAGGCAATTTTTTTAAAAGTTTGTTTCATTTTAGCAGGGTAAAAAAGAGATACGAGGTTGATAGGACGTCTTTATCTATCCCTTTTAGGAATTCAACAGATTTTTTTTCAATTCACAAACTAACGTGTCAACATCTCAACTTTTCCAACTTTTTCAAGTCTTGTATAAGTCACTGGGTTTATGTATTGACATTATTTTTCCATACTATGGATTCAGTACATGACCCCCCCAGTAACATTTTTCGTCAGTTATAAAAAATCAGCTGTTCCATACCATTTGACAGTGTAGGTTAGAAGTTGTAGTTGTAGTGTAGTCTAGAAGCATGTAGCATGTAGCATGTACTTTACCATGGATTCACCATGGTAAAGTTTTCGTTACGATGTCCCTTTCACTATTTTAATAAATAAAGCTAGTATGTACCATTGATCCCTTGATGCTGCTGCATCATAGTGGCCATGAGGTCATGGTGCAGTTCCTCCCGGTACTCTCTCTTGTCTTGTCGCTGTTCTGCCTTCAGGTGCTGATGCACTGTTTCAGCCTGCACATAGCTTGCCTGCCCGCCGTACGCGATGTTACCCAGGTTCACAGATGAAGATGAGATCGTCTGGTATTTCACGCCCGTATTCACTGCGTGAAAACGAAAAGGTGTTACATTTGCAGAAAAAGTGGAGATCTAATCATAACAACTAAAATTAGAATAAAAAGTCTTCCGAAAATTAATCTTTGTTAGCGCTAAGATTATATGCCTAAATGACCTTAAATGGTATCAAAGCACTGACTCACCTGTATGTATGGGCGCCAGGCCAGCCAGCGCCACAGTTCCAGGCTGTGCACTGCTGACCACCACCACACTCTCAGCCTGCCTAAACTTCACGCCATCCACGGCCACCGTGCCCGTCCCCGGCGCTACCGCGAACTGCACCCCGCCACCACTGCCCGACGCATGGTACCGCGTCTCCTGCAGCACTCCTCCAGAACTACTGCCGGTACCTTCATATCCAAACTTTGCAGCGAACTGGTGGATAGTAGGGATCGCTGCCGCCGTCGGAATGTGGCCAGTGAACGGAGCAAAGTTCATGGTAGTTTAAAGAATCTGAAAACGCGGCAGACATCGTCGTTATGTGAATAAGTGTTACGTCAACGGGGGCCGCAAGGTCGCACGCGAGATATAAAAAAACTGCACTCGTCCTGTGGAGCAGGTGGAGTACTCTGTGCGAACCACAACAAAGTGAATCAAAGGGTGCGGCCCCTATAGTAGGGCGCTCACTCAACCCCCGCCATTCTGCCTCACCCCAGTCATTTCTAACGCTTTATTTTTACCGGCCCGCCGTCTCACACCATCGATCTTGAAACGCGCACTGAGACGTCGCGACACGAGAAGACACAAAAGAGTGGAAACATAATGGAATGGTTACCTGTTTTGTGGCCAGAAAGTGGGTTTTCATTGCGATTTAATTGTTCGACGTTGATGAAATAAGTAAGTGGTGTATGTTCGGGGTGCGCGGACATGTTGCGCGTGGCACCGGCCGGGCGGGGCGGCTGCGCGCGGTCCGGCAGACCCGCGGCGGACTGGGGACGGGGGCCTCGCCTCGCACGCACGACAAAGCGAAAAGGATACACTTCAAGGAGTTACCGTCTGTTTCAAGATCACGACAAGTTCAGGGTCAGGTGTTGGCAACGTAATATCTTTAGCAAGATCTGGTTTGGAGTAGGAGATAAGGAAAGAAGTACCTAGAAAAATAAATAAAACCAAATCGATGTACCTCGTAACGTACTTAGTTAGGTACGAGTACTTTCCTATCTCCTTTGTTTATAAACACGTTGATATTGTAAAAATGTAAATGAGTTTGTTGACCGCCCCACTAGTTGAACCGATACCCAAATATTGTCGAAAAACCCGTAAACTGTGTAATAATGTTGCAGGCGTTTGCGGCGGCATTTCTTCTTGCATATCTGTAACGATGAAGAACGGACGTCGCGGCGGCGTGATTGGATGCTGTAATGCAGCTTTAGTACTCAAACATTTTTGTGTTTATACCTATTAACATGGAAAGATAATAGGGTAAAGTCTTATCTTCACACGTAAATATAAACATCAAAATTTTGTTTGTCTTAGTGTTGTGCCTAGAAGAGCACACCATGATACCGTAAGTAGTGTTAACATTTTCCTTGACCGATAAATACTCACGGAAAATATAACATAACATCACGCCTGTAATCCCCGAAGGGTTAGGCAGAGGTGTACCCATTAGCAAACCCACATTTCGCCAGTTATGTTAAGTCCCATGTAATAGGGGGCGAGAAAAAAAACGGAAAATATAGGGTGGAAAAAAGGTTGCAGTCCAGCAGTGGAATGTAATAGACTGGTATTATTTTTGTAAGTGGGAATGTCGTTGTTCAGCAGTGATACATATCTACTCATTACAAAACATTAAAATTATTTATTTATTTAAATTAAACTTTATGCAACAATTATTGGACTGCCTCGTTGGTCTAGTTATAGCAAAGCGCGAATGCTGAACATGATGTCGTTGGGTTCGATTCCCAGTTTGGGCAGTGTTATTGGATTTCTCCATTAGGAATTTCTCAGTAGCAGCCTCGGAGTCTGGATTTCTGCCCAGTTGATCGCAATAGGCTCGCCCCCTATTACATGGGACTAAAAACATAACTGGCGAAATGTGGATGTACCTACTAATGGGTAGACTTCTGCCGAACCCTAACATAACCTATAAAAGGTTATGTTTTATGGGATACTTCTCTGCAATGCAATCGAAGTTGCCGGCAAAATCTGGAAATAAATATTGTTGGAAGACTCAAATGAAATGAAACACTGCTTTTCAAAATCTGTGATTTTATTCTTTAATCTTATTACTCTTACGGTGTCTTCTTAATAAATAAACATTTCATACAAAAGTTTACACTTTTAACTCCGGATAGAAGTTAATGGTCTATTCGCTATGTCTTAATCTTATAATACTTGCAACTAATTTCAATAAAAACCAAATAAAAAAATACGCTTCTAAATTGGTTAACTGCTAACGTTATCTTACATGATAACAGATAAGAAGTAAAGTTTTCGACCGAAGTACGCAAAATATGCCTAAAAGTTATACAAAAAAAAAATTAAATAAATTTTTGAGATTTAGAACGACGAACCGAGCTAGACTACGCAACGTACCTATTTTATATTAAATAAAGCCTTACATCAACAAAATGTACAAAAATACAATCAGTATATTGATTAGAGAATAAGAAAACAAATGAAAGAATAATTCGATTTTGAACAACATGAATTGATTAAAATTACTCTTGATTTATGTAGCTACCACAAATAGGGAACTCTGATTTTCACAATTACTATGATATTGATTAAAGCAGGCAGAAGACGTCCGGTTTCCGAATCAGGAGGAGTGTATGTACATACACACACATGCATAAATTACACATACATTCACTTTTTTTTTACATGTGTGTGTAATTTATGTATGTGTGTGTATGTACATACACGCCTCCTGATTCGGAAACCCGATCCGGAAACCGGACATTAGCGCCCAGCCTTAAACAGAGACATTTAAATGTCTAAAAAGGCATGCGAAACTTAATGTTTATAGAGCACCTTGAACTGGCAATAGCAGCGTTCTAAGCTAGGACATACAAAACATGCCTCAGTGTAGTGATGCATTACAAATAACTTAAATACTAAGTACAAAAATATAATTGGAAAATAATTTACACCTACATTAAAGCTGACAATATTAATATCGTGTGGTGGAAAAGCTTAAATTTATATTATGACTCGCGCAAATGTGTGATACAATATCAATTCTTTTGTACGACGTGAAACAGAGGTGAAAAACGAGTGAACAGCCAACTTTTAAAATCAATAAAAAACCTTAGAAATGTTCAAAGATTGTTCTGTGTCAAAACCGGACCACCACATACTAAAATACAATAATTCGTTTATTTACTACTTATTCAATGCGACTTTTAAAATCAAATAATCTCCCACACACTTGCAATGAACTAGTCAGCTCAACATGTCCGTTCAATCGTGTCGCTAGGATCATTAAGTAGGCCGGCGTAAGTTTTACGTACATATAATATATAATTATATATGTATAAATATATCCTTAAGTAGAACAAGAAAATCAAAAGCTATTTCCAAAAGGGACGGATCGTCTTCGCGAAGAGCAAAAGTAATCATTTATTTGTAAGCAAGTATAATCCTAGCACACAACGACGAACAATAAATAAATATCACAATTCGATGGAAATGGAAAAGTTTGTATACAAAATAAGCACATGATAGTTAACGAGAATGCGACAGAAAGCGGGTAATGGTATAAATATCACAGTGACGATGATATTTACAATGATTCGTGTTGGGTTCCGTATGTTGCTGAAATCAAACGCGAGTCCAGGCCTTTGAGAACATCGTTTTGTAGTACTGGAACTTCTTGAGCAATTTAATATACTGTATGTGGAATATAAAAGATTGCTAATCTGGAATATATCTAGTGCTTAAGCTAGAGTGAGCCTTGTGGTATCCTAAGGACAATAGATCATGTCTGGTCCCTTGGGTGTTGCGTAAAAAGTAATAGGAGAATATTATCGGGGTACCAGTACAGCCGCCTACATTGCCGACGTGAACTTATCACCCAAATTTACAGGCTTTTTTAAATTATGGGAACTATTACCTATATCTTCGTCTTACAAACACTGAACTATACTTACCACAAATATGTAAGTAAGTTTATTATAATGAACTCATTGCCAACTGGAATCACGATTGATTTTCAATAAATAACAAAGCCTTTTATATAAAAGCTTTTAAATGTAAGTTGTTGCAGCGTTTTACGGAATGAGAAGTTACATGTCATGGTATTTCAATATCAAAACGAATATTACGTGATATGTATTCACACTATACAAACATTATGCTTGAAGCTTCATCACATATTTCACTTGCAACAAAACCAAGATGGTTCAAGTTTTGTGTCTAATCTTATTTTCCCTTACAAACAACGCATGTCTTTACATGACTTTTAACCTAGTCTCTTCATGGAGCTCAATATTTACCATGTAATGTTAATTTACAGACTCATACAAGGCCACGACTTCGTAGAGTAGGAAATGTTGCAATGTTTGATACGAAGCAAGAGAATTTACACTCAAAACTCATTATAATTTGTCCATTGCTGTACAAATTAAATAGTTTGCTTTACTACGCGCCAAGACCCGCGGCAGTCGCGGTCATTAAATGTGTGAGAAGAAAAATGGTGGTAAGATGAACAATTAGTACGGGATTTCTAAAAATCTGAGTGCTATCTCGCTCACACTTTTTATGACCGCAGCTACCACACTGGCGTTTACTTTAGTCAAATAATGGATAAGTCTACAACGACTTACTTGTTTCGTATCAAATATCGCGACTTTTCTCCAAGTTTTAAATTATATTTTTACAAACATTTTTTTTTAGTTTTAATTCGGCAGTGCATTTTGGGCTTATATTTCAAATTACGACTGTCTTACCCTGTATTTGTTAAGTAACTGACGTAATGCTCCTATATTACAATGGCTCCAATTCACATCACAACCAGTAACAATAATTACGCTCATGATTTTACACCCATTCATACAAATTCTTTCTTAAAATTTAGAGCAAATACAGACAAAGGTCAATTGCTACATTTTTTTCAGGCTTTGATATGTTATTTTAGGCCAGTTTGGTCCTTAGAGTTCGGATTACGCAAGCTTAAGAGTCCCGCTCCAATTCTCAGTTTCCAGTTAAAGCAAACCACGTCACAAACGTCGACAGATTCTTTTTTCTACAGCAGTGCTCTAGTGCAACTACAAAAGCTCAACACTTTCTAAAGCTTGTAGACTAATGCCTCTGTCGTTAAATGATAATATCACTTATCAAAGCGAGCATATCCGAACAAATAGACCAACTTGCATACGTAAGCCATCGTCTTAATTATTGTCATGAGTTACTCTGCAATGACCTGAGCTGGAACTGTGTCACTGTACGCGCCCTCGGTGACGTCACAAGTTCCGCATATACCAACGAGGAAATGCGGGAGTGCGGTGATAAGTAGTAATAATAATTCAATAGGGTCCATAGAAGATTGAATGGAGCAGGCTTCCAATGTCTTACAGTAAAACCGCAATCCCATAATGTCTCAAGTGATTTGATTTGTGCGAAAAGATTATAGAAACAAGGTAGACATGATATTATGTTGAGTTGGACATTCAACTAAATTATACTCAATTCAATGATGTCAATCAAATCTAATTTCGATATAACCCGAGACTTTAAAAACAACGAGGTGAAAATACCAGCGCTAATAAGGCCTTCTCACTCACACTATCAAGACAGGAGTACTGTGCGAGAGAGAACGCATGATTACACGATTGACACGGGATATATAATATGTTTAAAACCTTACTTTCCTCATCGAATATCTTCCCTTGTTCCTATAACTACCTGTTCCGTTCACCAAGGGGGCGCGTGCACGTTATGACGTCACGAGTGGTGTGCGAGCAAGGCGTCGAGCGTGCTTTGTTCTGAGGCGTGTTGCTGACTGGCGGCGAGAGACGACACCACGTGCTGAGGGATGTTGATCTGCACTGGCATCTGGGAGTTGGAGCTTGTTGGTATCTGTGGAACGAAAATATGTTATTAAAACAAAATGTCTTTACATTGGAGAAAGTGTGGTAAATGAGAGCGATAAGCAATTTAAATAAGTAATTTTGTGTAATACTAACATGTATAGTAATCTCGGGCATGATGTTGTTATTCCCGCTGACTGGCTGCGCGGGCGCAGGCGAGCTGTCTCCGGCTGCTTCGTCTCGAGCTCGCTTGGTCTCGTGTGACCTCGTATGTTTACGGAGATGGTCCTTGCGGTAGAAACCTGTAAGAACAAGTAGGAGATTAATTTGGTATGTCCTAATATCGATATACAAAAAAACATTATACAATGTGGTGTGGTCATGAACTACATCAAACAATCGTAAGACGTGCACTGCTGGATACAGACCTCCAAATAACGAGGCACTGTGCCACCTACATCCATTACTATACTACCCTAGGACGTATTGATAAAAGTTCCACGTGAATCAGGAGGTCAGCGTATAAAATGAGAATTTGTACACTTCTTTTTTTTCATAATTATACCTATACTGTCTTGCAGTGAAATGTTACAGGCTGATTATGATATTGACCCATTGCTGGGAAAAATTATACTGCATTTTTCAATCTAGCCTCTATTCCCTGCAAGATGACAAAGAGACGGTATTTTTACGTTATTTACCTTTCCCGCACTCCGTGCACATCTCAGTCTTGACGCCGGAGTGTATGACGGTGTGCAGGTTGAGGTGCTCGCGCCGCTTGAACCCCTTGCGGCACACGCCGCACACGTACGGCCGCTCCGGGTTGTGGCCCAGCTTGTGTCGCTCTAAGTGCTCCTTCCTCTTCAACCTTAACAAATTAAATAGAAATAAAAATCTGCGATATGGTGTAGGTAAGGACGAATTTTGATTGGTCGGTAAGGGACGCAGCAGATACTGATTTCCTTTAAAATATAGAATGTGGAAAGCTATTTAAGCTATACTCTAGCTAGCAACTATACGGGTTGGAGGGATCATCTTAACAAAATCTTTTACTTTTAGAGAGCGTCAATATTTTTCTTTGGGAGATCTAGAATTATGTACAGAATAGGCTAGATGACACCACCAACAATCACAGCTGTACTTTTTATGACCCGTCAAAACGCGATTCTCACATAGATTTTGTATGGCAATATCGAACTGTGGCGTCACTTACTTGGCAACACAATTGACCAACTATTTATTGATTTCAAACCACAAAAAACCTAATTTGCCAGTAAATTAAAAAAATTTCGGGTTTTCAGGGCTACAACTACAATAAAGTTTCTTTAAAGAAGTTACGTCTTGGAATTATCGGTTTATGTTTTATTAGTGCTTAGTAGTTTATAAAATAGAGTAGTAAGTTACCCAGCGCCACAGATGCCGCAGATGAACCGCCTCTCAATCTTGTGCACGATCAGATGTATCTCTAGCTGTTCCTTCTCCGAGTACGCCATCTGACACTCGGGACAGCAGAATATTGGCGAGCCGTCGACCGCGGTCGCGATCACAACCTGGCCGGGCTTCGGCCGCGCAGGCTTCGGCGGTTTCTTCTTGTATTTTTTCTTCTTTTTACTCTGTATCCTAAGAGTGCCGTCTGCAAGACAAAGGGAGTATTGTCAGTGATAAAAATCCTGCCTGATAAGGTTATTTCATCCACGCAACTTAAGATAATTTAGGAAAGTAAACGCTGACGGATCGAAGTTAAAATTAGATCCACAGTACATACAATAATACATACATACAATAATAGTAATATTTTTACATTTAAACTAACTGACTCGGTCACGCGTTGCTATGGCTTGAAGTAAGTAAAGACATTGAGGTCAATAATCGAGATATGTATAACTATGCTATCTTATTACACACAGTAAGCCGTATTTCATAAAAAAATGGGTTGAGTTGTTTAGGAGTCCATCCCGGACAAACAACGTGACGCGTAATTTATATATATTAAGATAAGCATTTTATATGTATAGAAGATTACCTAAGTGTTTACAGGTGTCAATGTAAAGTACTATAGAGCACTGTCTGTGGGAAGTGGACGGCGCAAGCCGCTGGCATAACATTAAAGTTAGGTCACATACCTTCGCTAAGCACTGCCTCGGCAACGGGTTCCTCCATCTTATCGTCAGCGGCGTCATCCATCTCTATCTCAATTTCTACTGGTTCTGATTTCTTCACGTCTGTTGGGTTCATTCGTAGAAACTGTTGTAGGGATGACGGGAGACCTTGGGTTTGCTGCAATCGTAAAATGTACGCATATGTTGAATACATAACATCACGCCTGTAATCTCCGAAGGGTTAGGCAGAGGTGTACCCATTAGTACACTCACATTTCGCCAGTTATGTTTAAGTTCCATGTAGTAGTGGGCGAGCCTATAACCATCAAATGGGCACAAATCCAGACTTCGAGCTGCTACTGAGAAATTCCTGATGGATAAACCCAATAACACTTTACCCGACTTGGGAATCGTAACCAAGACCTCATGCTCAGCAGTTGCGCTTTGCGACCACTAGACCAAGAAGGATGCGGTCAGATATGTTGATATTTTGAATAATATTGATTATCTATTTCGGGAAGCAATCATCATTGGTATACATTTGAGCCACAAACTTCTTAAACAATTATGGCTTCTACTGCGCTCATGATATGCATAAGAACACGTTTGTCAAATGAAGCTGTATGATCCAACCGGCTATTACAGCCAGGATGAGGCAAACGAACGCGTCAACCGTGGACGGTTTCTCCACGGTTGACGCGTTCGTTTTTCATTTCATTTCCACGTATGTCGAAATAATATTAAAGTTATATAGTAACATAAGTACCTGCGGTGGCAGTGCGCTGAGGTAGTTGACGAGCTCGTCTTTATGAGTCTGGTTGAGCTGCCACTGAAAGCTATCGCCTGCGTCTGTGCCTTGCGAGCTCTCCTGTAAAACAACACATTATACACAGTTACTTTTAGGTCGTTCTTAAACCGAAAGCCATAAACTCGATCATCAAACTCGAAACGATTGGGACCATTTTTTTTCAAAAATAACAATAAAAAAAATCAGCTGTTCAGTACATTTATGTTCGTCTAACTCATCAAAGTGTACTGAACAGCTGTTTTTTTTTTTGTTATTTTTGAAAAAAAATGGTCCCAATCGTTTCGAGTTTGATGATCGAGTTTATGGCTTTCGGTTTAAGAACGACCTAAAAGTAACCGTGTATACTAATAAGATAACATCACGCCTGTAATCCCCGAAGGGCTAGGCAGAGGTGTACCCATTAATACACCTACATTAACAAACAACATTTTAAACAAACAATATTTTATGTGCCCTTTTTACAAGCTTTTATTTAGCTTGCACTGTTCGTATGTATGTAAGTTGTCCTTTCAAAATTTGTAAACCATATTTCGACCAATTGTTGGTATCCGATTGAGCTGAAATTTTACATACACCTTTAGTTCTGATGACAATACAATGTCCGATACTCAATATTGTAATAATTTTAAATTAAAGCTTGTTTAAAAAAAAAATTTTTTACAAGCTTTTATTACTTTTCGCTATGGTTTGCTCGAAAAATCTTAACATATAAACTCATAAATGTACACACAGCAAAACAGATAGGTATGCAGGGTCGTCAGATATAGTTGAAGTTTTCTTAGAAACCGATGAATGTTTTCGATTGTAATTTAATTTAAAACGTAGATAATAAATAGTTCTTTATTTAGGTTAAGTGTCAGTCAAAGACATCCATCGGTTTCTTAGAAAACTTCAACTATATGACGACCCTGGTTACCTATCTGTTTTGTTGACTGTACATACAACCAGACCCGGAATAACTACCTGTAGGCCAAACGAATACTTGTTCCGTGCGGTAATCGAAACCTCGACACACGCAGCGCAATAGCCAATCGCTCAGCCACTGCGCCGACCGTGTCATCAAGAAATGTCGTCAGATTGCATTCAGAACTTCCAAAATTTGGTAACACCCATCAGACATTTACTGTATTTTATGTTGACATTCATTTGATTTAATGTGGTAATCCTTACTAATATTATAAATGTCTGTCTGTCTGTCTTTTCTTCACGCCTAAACTACTGAACCGATTCGTGTGAAATTTGGTACAGGGTAAGTGTGAACCCCAACAAAGGACATAGGCTACTTTTTATTCGACTTCGACTTCGTCTGCGTCCGCGATAACCGACATATACGCGGACGAAGTCGCGGGCAAAAGTTAGTAATATATATAAGCAAATAAATCTGTATTATTATGGCTAAAACTGTTTGCATGCTTAATAAAGGTAGTTAGTATGGAACATTTCTAAACTTAACATCTGTCACTTGTACCTACTTTCTGTACAAATAAAGAACTAATCTATTCACAGCTGGTAAACTCAGACGATCAATCAAGTTTATGAATTCACCATTTATAAACTACACGGCACAAAGTAGGAAGGTACTCACATCATCATTCGCAGTGTCATCACACTCCTCCTTGATGATAACCTCTATTGGGCCCGAGTTGTTGTTGTCAGAAGTCGTGTTGTTGTTGAGCGTCTTGTTCTCTGGCGAATTGATTATAATCTGCTGGTTCGGCGTTATGAACACCTGCAAAAGAGATTCGTCAAAGCATTTTTTTATTATTTCAGTGAAATATATGAAAATGGTTGTTAACGCGGAGGCAGTAAGGATCTATACTAAAGTAAAGTCTGTGAAGTTGTAGGGGGTAATCTCTGGATAAACTGAATCGGCAAAAGCAACCGTTACTGACTGACTGATCTATCAACACACAGCACCACTGAACGGATTGCACTGAAATTGACCACGCAGATAGTTATTATGACGTAGGCATATAGTAAGAAAGGATTTTCCAAAATTCACCACCTAAGGGGATGAAACGGGGGTCCGACATTTACGCGGACGAAACCGCGGGCAAAAGCTCGTTATATATAATTCCATTTACACATAAATTTGTGAGAGTCACCCATTCATTCATTCAATCAATCATTTTATTTGCATAATACTCAATACTCAATATCTTTATTGCTTCTCCATAAGTATATACTTAGGTGGTAAATTAAATAATTGAGATCTTTATGGACCCTGTAGGGCACAGCAAAAAGGGTAGAGTAGGAGAGAGGAAGAAATAATATGGGTTTACAAAAGATGTTGCACAGGTACGGTTTCACCATGGATAAGTATTTAAAAATCACGTACTTGATGCATGTTTTGTTGCATGTGATCCTTGTCTGTCTGCTGAACGAGCTGCATTTCTTGTGGTAAGGCTGCCAACACCTGAAGACCTGGTGGTACAAATTAAGATACATTTACTTTTGATACTATGTAGACCATCTTTGTAAGTTATGTACTGTCAAACTATTTGGTATTCAGGTTAAAATGTTATCTTTTTTACATAATGCCAATTTACTTTTTGCTATATGCGTGATAACTGTTTAAGCTTAGGCAATTAGCTTCCTGTATACCAAATAGTTTTTTCGATTGTACCTTTATTAAAGGTACTTTGTTATAACAATAACAATAAGGAATAAAATAATATCAGAAGCCATATCAACATTCTTGTTTGCTTTTATTACGGTTAACTAATCACAATAGCTAAAGACAACGCCCCATATTCATTGGGAAATAAAGTTGCCCAACATTCAGCAACATGTTGCCGGCAACATGCCTATGTTCTGCTTTCATAAACAAAAGAAGCGCAACTTTGTCGTCTAGAACATCAAATGTTGCGCAACTTTTGCTTCAACATTTTTTCGATACTTCTAAGAGGGACCAGAGACAAGGTGCTTTTATTACCTATGACATTTCCAATAGCAATACCCAGTAAGATCTAGCACACAAAAAAAACATACATGTGAAAAAAAAGGTGATTTTAAGGTGGGTTCAGACCGCCGCAACGAAAGCAAACGCTGGCCTTGTCTGTACCCAGCGTTACGGTCGATTTCCACCAAAGCGAAGAGAATAAAAGATGTCTCATAAACAACCAACGCGTATTGCGTCTCAGAGAGAAATGTCAAAATAATACAAACTTATTGACTGTTGGAGACCATGTTCTCTCCGCTTCGGTAAAAACTGGGTCATAAACCATAAATCAAGTAAGTTGCCACAAGTGCAAGTGTGTTGTACAGTCGAGTGCACAAGTGTTAGTTAGTGAACATTTACAACTCTTATGTAAAGGCAACTTCACCTGGTCGCAGCCTGAATGTACCTGAATGTGTGGAAAAATCACTTTTTAAAATTGTATTTTGGATTTTTCACTATACGTACAAAAATATTTAAAAGGTGGTAAACCGTCAGGTGCTTACCCGTTATTATAAACTTAGACAAATTCCCCCCGTTCAAACATTTTTGGAAGAAAATCTGACATATTAATCTAATATGTACAGTACCCGGCGATAAATATTGCACATCGACCTTTATCGTATTTCGATAAAAATATATATACAAAGAATAAAAAGAATTATCAATAGAAGCAAATCATAATTATTGTTTTAACAGCTCCTAATAGATACCGGACTGTTTGTATTTCGTGCGACAGAGATAACGCTCTACGAAGCCGAAATTAGCCGATTGTCTCTTTCCAAAGGTCGATGTGCAATATTTATCGCCGGGTACTGTATGATAGGTTCCTTCTTATTCTCTCTGTATGGTTATTAAAAAAATATAATGTAGAAAGCTTACCTTCACCCAAGCTGCCCTGCCCAACCAGCTGTATGCCACCAGTCTCGTTAGCCTCTGGCGAGTAAGCAACTGTCAGCACCGCACCACCTTGAGATAAACAAATTAACTTAATATTGTACTAACTGTTTTTGGTAATCCAAAGGTCACTATGATTGTTACAAGTGAATGTTGTCTTACGAGTATTGTAGCAAGAGAAACTAAGTTATAATTAAGCTTGAAATGTCTAATGTGTTGGATAGAGATAATTTGCCATAAAATAACAAGTTTATGAGCTAAAATAATAGCAGTTGCAAGTATTAATTATGCAATATTTTGGCGTAACACGACTAAAAATTATTTTGCCACTGTAGATTGTCCATCTATTAAGCAAAAAGTCGTGTAAACTTGTAGTTTGAGAAAAATAGGTCTTACACTAAATTCTCAAACAATACTGAATATCATACTCTTTCTCTCGCTAACGTAGACTTTAGGCACTATCTTCAAGGGAGAGAATATCGCGGTGTCACGTCAATAGTCAATGAGATAGTCACGCCGTACCATCCAATTCCACACAGAGATTTCATCGCAGAGAGAAATTGATGATACGGTGAGACTCAGTCAGTTAGACTTTTATGTCAATTTCAGTCATTTATTTCAATTACACCATTAAAAGGCACTTTTGGACGTCAATTTACAAGAGAGAAAAAACCTATTAATTGAATCTAGTTGCCCATCGACTATCTCATTGACTATCGCCGCAATTCACTCGCCCGTCGAGATAAGGTCTAAAACGCAGTGGCTTTTGAGAATTCAGCTGTCACTATGATTACCAATGCAACCTGATCAAATACATGACCATAACATAACATCACGCCTGAAATGTTGTAATATAGTGTAACCCACACCAGTTACACCAGTTATATAACCATTCTTTGAAATTGGTTAAAAATATGATATTGTATAAAATGTCATATGTTTCATACATAGTGTACCTTGTTGGAATCCCTGTATTGGTATCTGCATCTGGTACTTGGGTTGTTGCTGCGCTTGCAGCATGCTCGGACTTAACACCTGGATCTGCACCGTTGGCTGAGGATCACCTACAAACATCATTGACATGATTATATACATACATAAACTCACGCCTTTTTCTCATGGCCAAGGCAGAAACCACAGAACGCCACCTGCTACGATATTTACATACTCCTGAAATAATTATGTTTGACGATAAATACCATCTTTTCATTCATTAGCTACAGCTGTCGGCCGTGGTACTTACAGAAGCTGTCAATTCATAAAGAAATGAATTATGGCAGTCAGATCTGATCGAGATGATGACACGTACGAGTCACGAGGCACCAGCGAACTCTTTATATAAATTAGTCATAGTGTTCATGCTCCATCTACATCGTGATGCGTCTGCGTCACAGACGAGCAAAAATTTTAATGAACGTAATATAATGCATATCATACACACAATTATCTAGAATCGAACACGTCACGATCTAACAAAGCAACCTTTACAAGTACTTACAAATATTTTTATTATAGTAATGTATTTATTAACAGGTAGGTACGTCACTAAATATACCTATGACACAGTGCGTAGCTTGCTCTAGACGTGCCCTGCATTAAAATTTGTTGTGGGGCCCATCTACCTAACTACGTGTTCGAGTTCTGGGTCCCTGTAGCTGGGGGGGCCGTATCTTTGGTAGGGCTGATACGTCGGTAACTACGTTCCTGCTATGACATTTCTTGTTATTTTTGTTTGAATGCACGGTGGCCTTGATAGTAGGTAATTGGTCGCCGCTTCCTGATCACAGCAGAAAAGCGGAAGGGATATCGTAACGAAGACTTTTACCATGCCATTTTTAGAAATGTTTCTAAGATCCCTCAGAGTTAACATTATACGTCGGTTAATATTTAAAAAATCTACTCTTTACATTTTGATAGTGAGGTGGAGGTGCACGGAACAGCCGATTTTTTTAAATAATCGATGAAACATTTAATTGCGTTGTTGTCTGTCATGAGCTTAATCGATTGCAAAAGTTCTTGTTGCAATGTCCCTTTTACCGGCCACAAAAATAGGTAGAAACATACCAGGTTTAGCTCCTGCCAGTTGTATGGGCACGGTGATCAATTGTGGCGCAGCCTGCACGCTGCCGTCCAGAGCGCGCACGTACTGGACGCCACCGTCACCCATCGCCACGCATACCTGCAACATACAAACATAAATAAATAAGTTAGTTACTTTAGTACAATGCCTGTTAGAACTTCTTCAGATAGGCATAGCGTATATTTATAAAATGCTGCCTAGCCTTTTTCCAACTATGTTGGGGTCAGCTTCCAGTCTAACCGGATGCAGCTAAATACCAGTATTTTACATAGAGCGACTGCCTATCTGGCCTGCACAACCTAGTAATTGGGTTATACGATACCCCTTGGTAAGACTGGTTGTCAGGCTTTCGGGCTTCTGACTATCTGTAGCGACTATCCAAAGATCCACGTATGACAGCCGAGACTAACGGCTTAACGGACGTTTCGAGGCCCCAAAGAGGGTCACTCATCCACGTGCCAAGCCAACCCTAGCAAGTATAGCTTAACCTGATGCAACCGCAGTGACCCGAGTTCTTTAAAATTTTGAAATACAATGCTCTAATCAAACTACAAGAGGACTATGTTCCTTACATGGAATAGAACTGCATGTCAAGCTAACACTTTGTCTAAATACAAGTGCTTTAGTTAGTCATACTAATCACAACAAAGTAAGAAAGAGTCGATATCTTAATAAACACAATTTCGCCGTAAAATTCCATTTACAGTCATGAACTCAATACGTGTATAATTTTCTAAGAAATTGACAATCAACACCGAACTTTTGTTCTGTTTAAACTATGTACTTAGAATAAATTAGCTTCGGGAATTTGTCTGATATTTGAATGATGTCAGACAAATTCCCGAAGCTAATTTATTCTAGTTAAAACGGACGTCATTTCTGTTTTAGATTATACCATTATTTGTGTATCTGGTTGATGTAACAAGACATAGCGTCATGTACATACTTGTATGCCAATATGAAGCTACCCTCATATTTGAATACAATTATGACGTTATATGTCTATCTATGTTTCAAAAGTGGGTATATACCCACTCTTGAAACATAACTTTTTGCCAGAAGTTTGAGTACCTTATATATATCAACCACTATCAACCATTCCTATAAACTTCTTGCTAGCAACCAGGCATAAGTACAAATGTGCAAACAAAAGTACAAACTCCAGGCAGTTTCCAGGAAACTGCCTGGAGTTTGTACTTTTGTTTGCACATTTGGTAAAAACCAAATAATACTTTAGACCTGGGGATCAAACCAATGCCCCATGTAGAGCAGTAGGTGTTTGCGACTACTAGACCAATGACGCAGTCCTACCTAGATATGTTTAGTTTTTAAAATTCTAGTTCATTGGGCGATAGACGTAAGAACAAGTATTTTATTGTTCAATATTATTTTCTGCTCATCATATCCTTCACGAACTTTTGAACTGCCACAAAACATGGGTGAAAACGTTAGTCGAGCTTTAAGTACACGTACTTGCCCACTTAAAACACTAATTAACACCCCTGAGATTTTGTTAGAACACATCCTTTGTTCAAGTTTATGCAACAATTGAATGAATGTGTTGTTTCTAAACAACGTCTGTTTTGCTCGGTACGGCTTTCACTAGTTGCGTAATAACGATTTATAGGCATTTCTGGAGTTCAAAATACTACATTATTTTTACATTAATGAGTACCTACAGTATTGTGATCAACAATGGAGATTAAATATTATAATATCATTAGAAACTCGCATCTCCAATGGCTTCGAACGCGTTCATTGAAAACAAATTCCGAGTTGTTCACTAGTGAAAGTTAGTACTTACTCAAAAATTATTCAAGGAGTTAGAAAATACATTCATGGAGTGGGTTTTATTGCCTACATAAGTACCAACAACAGTTATCATAAGATGCTAGCCCATCAATTTGTTGACTTATTTTTAGATAAACATTTTGTTTCAGTTTAAAGATATTTACAGTTACTTAGATCTTGTCATAACTTTCAAACAAACAAGAATATTATAAGTTGTTTACTAGGCAAAACATCACCAGGGTTTGCCATACATAGGTAATCACCGAAGATATACCCTTGTAGGCAGAGATGTTAAGATTTTTTAAATAGCAGGACATAAACCATCCCATTTACCAGACAAATCTAAGGAGAATTACTGATAATTTTCCTAAATATTCGAAGAACCCTGAACTCCACGATAAGCAGTCACGCTTGGGACCATACAACCAACGAGACTATTACATCATTTATGTAAATCATATTACAATAGTATAAAAAAACCAGCTTGTTTCAAAAATGTAAATAAGACTTAGTCTGGAGATTTGTCTAGTGAGGAAACTTCGTACTTCTGGTGACTCCATTTCTTTAAGTAGCCTTGGTTCTCTAGTGATTAAGGAAAAATTTAATTTAAAAAAATGCATTTTACTTGGGAGTATTACCTGTGGTATGCCGGTTCCATTGTTGGTCACATTCTGCTGTAACTTAGTGACAGGCAGCTGGCCACCGGTAGTCACAAAGTGTGTGCCAGCTGTGCCCACAGCTGAGAATGTGGCGAAATTCATGTCAGAATCCTCGTCACTGGAAAAAACGATGACCTCTTTATACATTTATTCCATTGCCACTTCTGGGACATATCAGTTTCTTTTCTATTTAGTAGGTAGTTTGAAGGACTTGCCTTGAAGTAGGAATTGTTAGATAACCAATGATTAATTACTGCAATATCCAAAGCCTTTAATGGTAGCCAGGTATTTTTAAGTGCCTTGTAATATGTTGATATACAAGGCACTTAAAAATACCTAAAAAGTCGTTGGACTTTCAACTATTGCTCTATCAACTTCTTGCTAGCAAACGGGCATAGGTGCATACCCCATTTTTCTACCAAAACAGATAAATCTATCAAAATATCCTTCACATCATAGTGAGCAGTACCTCTTATGCAGTAGAAAGGAAAAGCCCGATTAGTATATTGGGCTTTACCACTTTTGATTACTCATTCTAAGGATTTTTTATAAATAAACATCAAGACTAGTTTAGAAAACAGTAAGTTTTTTATTAACACAAAAATACAATTTTTAAATATTATTATGGTGCTTATACATTCACACCACAATACACAGTTATTTCTTTCTCTGTTAAGACAATAGCTTAGTAGAACATGGGAATACCAATGACCTTAATTTGGTGATATCACGGTGGATTAGGTAAAGTTTGAAAGTAGCTGTATTTTGAAAAGTGATGACAAGGGAATACTGTTAATAAGCAGTACTATTGTGTATAAAATTCTTCAGTAACTTTAGGTGAAGTGAGCCGTCCATCCCTACGGTCAGGTGGGTCAACATCTTACCGTAACTGCATCTAAGTTCTCAGAGGAAGATTTTTACTGAACGGACCAGCCTAATATAGTATTTAAGGCATTATTGCCTAACATGTACTTGTGGTAATGGTGTGTTAAGAAAATGTTTCAATGTAATTTTATTATGTTTTTTTTAGTCTTAGAAACATAAACGGTAGCTTTAAATATAACTTAATATAATATGTAATAGAGAGTGAACATGCCGCCAGTTAAGAAAGTTGTTTGACTCCTTATTTGTTATATTAATGTCACAACTTTACAGTGAAAGTAGGAAATGTCATAATTATGTATTTACTTAATAAAATCAAAAAAGTTTTCATCGATTTTATGAAGATCACATGATACGAGTTCTGGAATCTGTTTTACTTCTTTTCCGACAGTATAAAAATCAATAATGTTCCAAATGTTAAAAAAAACAGGTTTACAATAATTTTATGATGTAACAATGCAAAAACTGGATAATATCAAGTTCAGTGACCGTTCAGTTATTTGATCAACATACATTTTTAAAAAGTGAATATAATTCAGAAATAATTGATCCCCATACCAAGAGGCATCTTCTCTAGTGGGCATCTTCTGCATGTCGCACATTGTTGTTAACCCTCCGCGCTTCGCCGCCGAAGCGGGAAAAAAATAAAAATAAAATTCACTGTCCCACTTGAGTCACTATGGCAACGCGTATCCCCACGTCCCAATGTCCCACCACCGCGGCGCCACTGAGCACGGGACTACACTGGGACCACGATGGTAGGGCACATACCTCTACCGACCACCAAACACGGCACTACACTAAAATTAATTCAGCCACGGTGAGAGGCGAAAGATGATCGCCAACTACTACTAATAAGAAAGTGGGTTAAAGAAAGTTTTTTATGCAGGCCCGATAGTCGACCAACGAGTTTGTTATACATACTGACAGACAATTGGCGTGTATGTGTATGTATGCACATGTAGCTCTAGCGTGAGGCTCACTTTCTCTTTGCTGTACTTTCACAAGACAGCGAGGTGTGGTTGTGGTTCACTAGCTGTAGAAGCAAGCTGGTTGGGTAATCATCTAGTTAACTGTACCATCTATAAATATTATTATGTTAAGAGACTTCATATTTTATTTTTTAGCAGTTATGTTTTGTAGACAAAAACTATTGTCAAAAAGTGAGTAGGTAATACTTAATCCAAAATTAAGTTTAAAAAGTTGCCTTTTCTAAGTGATACCTTGAAACTCGAAAGTTTGCGCCGTTTACAGATATCTTAGCAATAGAAAGTTTAAATAAGGTCACACAAGTTTATTGTGTCATTGACCTCATAAATACGTGGGACGATTCCGTTTTATCAACCTGTTTCATTCATACAATCAAAAACTATAAAAATGATTACTCTTTTTTTTTACTAATGTAGGTACTTTCAGCCAGCTTTATTATTGGAGGGTTAAAATTTTCATTGTAGGTTGAGGACAAAGAAGTCGCAACAAATATGGCCGATACTTTTCAGTTACGCAATTAGAAATAAATAAAGAATAATTCGATTTATAGCATTCATGAGGGATCCCCGTATGATCATGCACGAAATCAGACAGAAATCGAAGGTTGTTCACCCCTACCAGTACTTTTGACCGGCTGTGCGACCATCAACGCGTCGCATCCCCACCAAGATGCGGGATCCCCTCCATGTGCCGTCACCAAATCACTCCCGCTCCCGGCTCCTTCCTCCACTGCCAGGAAAATCGCGAGAGGAGGGGTTGAACGCGGCCCTCGGGCCTCGCGACACTCTTTCGAGACTCGAGAGCGCGGAGCGCTCAGGTGGCCACGCGCCCCGTCTAACGGTACACTACGGAGTACCGCTTCCAAAATAAGGTCATGGATATTCACACGTTGTAAACAAAACGTTGTATCACGACTTACCGTTGACATAAAATTTTCGTTTTTTTTTTCAGTAACTTAATTTATCACTTCAACAATGCATTGAATAAATTCCATAATTAATTACAAACAAATAAACAACGAAGCCCCTTCTCTTTTACCATTTACTACAAATGACGTCCGCCATACTGTTTCGTTAGTTTATGAAACGTAACACCAGATGGCGCATTAGTTGTTTAGTGGGATCTGTGATTGGTGTAAAATGTTTCATCGATTTGACAATTGACATGAAATGCCAAACAATAAAAATTAAAATTGTTACCATGCTTCAACAGTTTTAATTAAAAAAGTTACAATATATTTATTACAATAAGTACTAATAATAATTAGACATAACAAATAACACACAGAAAACAGGCACCATTAAAATTATTATTAATATGGAAATTGTTGCCCACATCTCTGTATTCTCTCTAAATGCAGTTCAAATAACAGCTTATTGTCATAATAATAGCTACTCTGAGTGGAACTCATTCCAGGCTCATAGCTTGGTCTTCGTTCTGAACCCGATGATGAACTTGGCGAAGAGATTCCATTTTCCGTATTTATTCCATTGATCTGACTATGACTAGTATCTTGTGTTTGAGAAACATTCGTGTTTAGGTTGTTATTGATATGTAAATTATTTATCCTCTTTGACAATGGCATAAATTCACAAGAATCGTCCTCACGGGACCTCTTCCTAGAAACAAGAAATTATTAATAACAAAGATTATGAAGGTTATACTAGGTGTACATAGTATGTAGGTATTATAATGTTACGAAGTAAACATACCTATTCTCAGTCATTGTACGAATTATGTTATTCCCATTACTTCCAATACAAGTATTCCAATTCAAATTGGCGATTCTCCCAAAAGTCATCTGTTCACGAATTCTTATAATTTCTTCTGTGAACTTTGTAAAATAGTATACGTCGAATAGAAAATGGTCAATTTTTATTTCACATGGAACAGAACCAGAACATGCAAGGAATAAAAATACGAGATGGATGTAAGTCGTAAGTTCAGGTAGACACTTTACAATTTCAAGCATGTTCCTCAAGCATCTTATTGAAATTGCCATAGGAGTGAAAGAGACAAAATTATGTCAATGTATCAAATTCAAAATTCGAAGAACAAGGACAGAACCTAAACGCATTCACTGGCAGCAGCTGTTTATTTTTTTTTCCAGTCATGTCACAAGAATATACGTTTAGTTTCTCGAATGATGAACGACCTTATAAATATATATAATACAAATTAGTTCTTTGAAATCTTAAGACATGTGAAAATTTATTGAATTATAAAACTAGATAATGATTAAAATTTGAGTAACATTAAAGTAAACGTGTTTTGCATCTTGTGATAACAAAACGCTAGTAACTTAGTTTAATTAAATCGCCCAGAAGATGGCGCTACGTCTCACTAACACATAACATAGGTAATCTATCTAATAGATGTCGCTAAGCGCTGTTTATACGCAGTCAGAAGTATTCAGAACAGAAATAAAATCAATTTAATGAAAAGATGCCACTCACGGATTCTACTCAAAGACGGTAGGTAATGAAAGCAGAGGCGGATTACCCTAAAGGCACGGTTATATTAAAATACAGTACCAACTTCATACAAACGGACGAAACGCGCCTCGATCTCGGGCATTCTCGGGGGTACTCGGGGTGCGCTCGGGGCGCAGACAGTCACGGCTGTACCGCAGTGTCGAATGGACTGTGTGTTGTTTTTTTCAATAACCGCGCGATTTTTTCTCTAAAAATCATGACGAATAGGAAATATTGTGCTGTTTTTGGTTGTATGAATTCGTCAATAACGCATCCAGACATAAGTTTTTTTAAATTACCTGGAAAGTCTGAAAGGTAAGACTTTAAAATAATTTTACTTACTATTAGTAGGTAGGTAGGTTACTACATATTGTGTGTCTTTTTAATGGATAAGTATTTCCTTTTATCTCACGAAAAAAAAAGGTGTTTGGATTGATAAATAAAGCGAATAGAGTAACGGAAAGTTAGTGAGACGAGTGAAATAGGTAGTTTTATTGCGGTTCTGAATGAATCATGATACAGTAGGTACCTACCTACTTATGCTTGTGTTAAAACTTCGGTGCATTTGTGTGTTTTGTTAGTTTGCATAATTCAAAGTAAAGACGTGGTATTTTATTATTAATAATATTTTTTTATTATCTGTGTGTATGAATAATACTAGAAATTTTTTTTTACCGTCTGTGTCATTAGATAGTTTTGGAAATTTTCACAAAGTGTTTTTGCTGCTGCTATAACAACATAATTATAGGTACCACTAAAAACTGTTTTTTTTGGGTTGGGTTTGCGATTACATCTTCTGAATTTGAGGATTCTGACACTGTGGGGGGGTCAAGGGGAGTTATCTTAAGCACCCCCAAGCAATTTTAGCTGCCGGAGTAGCGTTAAATTATTTAAAACAATTTTCTAAAATATCGATAAATCTCTAACTATTACTTGAAACGGAACGTAAATTTCACTAAATTCTTACGTTTTTTGAGTTGCGTCTGTTAAAATGCGTAAAACGAAACGCTAAGTCGCCATTTTGCTGCCATTGACAGTGACAGATAAACACGATTTTGTTGTTTTATTGTGCGTAATAGCGAGCGAAGCGAGCTCGGGACTTGGGGCACCCCGACTAGGGCAGGTTAGGTTAGAAGGGGATGGCAGGGCCCAGTGAGCGAGCGAACAGACCCTGCCATCCCCTTCGTGGTTATTTTTTTTTTAAACCACCCAGAAGTAGGAGCCCCGCGAAGCTGGGCTCCGTCGAGCCTCTTTGGGGGGGGGGAAGGGTGGAAGAACTCTACCCCTCTTCCCGCCTTCCCCGTCCGCCATACGACCCTATTAAGTGACTTGATACAAAGCCCTAGTAGGGCTCCGTTGAGCATCTCCGGCGGGGAAAAATGGTAGGGGGCGACTCCGCTAGTCCCCCATAACCTCCCCCCACCGCCTCCACCCCCCTATCAAGAAGACGTAATCGTAAACCTTACCCTTTTAAAACATTCGTAGTCAGCTGTTCAGCTTTTCAATAATTAATTAATTGGTGACCAAAGAATTTTTGTTTTGAGTTGTTGCGAGTTGTAGGTAGGTACCTATTTATAGTGACGTTAATAAGCTGAGATAAAAATTTACTTACTCGTCAGCTTTTTTTTTGCATTCTAGTTGAGTAGGTAGGTGTTGGAGTTTCTAAGGATTGAAGTTTTGTAACGCGTAAGGAGAAAGCACATTTTTTTTATTCTATAGAAGGATTTTTAAGCTATTGCATAGCTTTTATCGCGGGCTCTGAGCGCGGCGCGGCGCGGTGACCGAATTATTATTAAGAAATTCTCAAAACCTAACCTAACCTAAAAAAAAAAAAAATTATGCAATAGCTTTACCGCGGCAGTCTCCGAGAGTGCCACATGTATTTTTTTTTTCAGACGTCTTCAATGGTTGCAACTGATCCGGCGAGATGATTTAGAAAACAAACCTAACTTTAATTCCTACCAAGTTTGTGAAAAACATTTTAATTTGGAGGATGTATTACATTCATCAAATAGAAAACTTTTGAAAAAGAATGCCCTACCATTGTTGATGCTGCCAAACTTAGCTAGTACTAATCCAGGAGTCTCTCTAAAAGAAGATAAACAAACCCAAACTGCTCCGTTGGTAGGAAATGAAAACAGTCCACAGACTGAAAATGCAACAAATGAAATCTTTGCTCAAACCTCAACGAGTCTCTCTAGCAACACTCCAAGAAAAAGAAAATTGAATCTTGAACTCCTCCAATGCAGAAAGAAAATAAAATTACACGAAACTGAAAATGAAACACAAAAAGCTGAAGAAAATACTTTTCATCGACTTTGCGATAAATTTTTGACCGACAAACAAGCTCTCCTGATAAAAGCCCAAAGTAAACTAAAACAACATGGAAAAGGAAATCGATATGATAAAGACTACATCATTTACTGTTTAAATTTATACTACATCAGCCCACAAGCATACCGGTTTTTGCAAAGTGCGTTATGTTTACCCTGTCCTTCAACATTGTTCAATCATTCTTTCCCAATTACAACTGAAATCAATGAAAGAGCTATGTCTCTTCTTAAATTAAAAGTTGCACAAATGACAGAAACAGAAAAAAATTGTTCAGTTATGATTGATGCTATGTCATTAAAAGCAAATCTATTCTTTAATATTAAAGAAGACAAAATTACCGGATTCCACGAAATTGAAGGATTGCAGTCTCCTGAACCCGCTAAAAATGCGTTAGTAATAATGGTTCGTGGTATGTTTGTAAACTGGAAACAGCCTATATCATATGCATTTATTTCAGAATGTCGAAACTATGAAGAAATAAATAAATGGATTGATAAAGTACTGCAAAAGTTATTCGAAATTGGTCTTAACGTCCGTATTTTTGTGTCCGATCAAGGGTCTGATTTATGGAAAGCTGCCAAACAAAGATCAGTTTCAATTAAAAGACCATATTTTTTTATAAATGATAGAAAAATTTATTATATTTTTGATGCACCACATCTAATTAAAAACGTTCGAAATAAACTGATGCAATATGATTTCCACTTCGGTGATTCTATAGCAAAATATGATCACATTGTCAAGTTTTATAATCAGGACATAAAAAAGAGTTTGAGGCTTGCACCTAAACTTAACGACAGTCATATCAAACCCACAAACTTCGAGAAAATGAAGGTTTGCTATGCGACACAACTTCTTAGCAAGTCCGTTGCAAATGGAATTTGTACGTATATAGATAACAATGAAATTGAAGAATCCGGCAGAGACACGGCAAAATTTTTAATGATGATTAATAATTTGTTCGATTCTTTGAATACATCTAATCTGAGGAATAGTTATGAATATAAAAGAGCGTATGAAGGCAATGAGTCACAAAAGGCATTTTTTAAACAGATGCTAAGCTTTTTCAAAGATTTAAAATTAAAGAATCCAAAGAATGGCAATAACGTCACATCAAGTGTTAGATTCATTGATGGTTTCCAAATAACTATTACATCCATAATGCTCTTGTTCGATGACTTGCGGATGGAAGGATTTAATTTTCTTATGACTAGAAGATGCAATCAAGACGCTCTTGAAAATTTTTTCAGACAAATTCGAACGAAAAATGGCATGGCTCTAAATCCGACTTGTAGACAGTTTGCATCGGCGTTCAAAAACTTATTTTTCTGCAACATCATGAAACCTCCAAAAGGCGGAAATTGTGCAGATGATTTCGGAACTCTTCTTGTTGAATCGACGAACAAAAAAGATACTAGCGATGCATTACCGGTATCATCCAACGAAATATCAAATACAGATTTTGAAGAATTTTCCAGCATCCAAATTACTAGTTCGGATTACAATCAGCTAGATATACCAGAAAAAAATTCACTTTTTTATGTTTGTGAGTATCTTCTTAAGCGTTGTTTGGAGAAACATGATGATTGTCATGCTTTGAAATCGTATGTGAAACCCGATCAAAAAAGCCACAATTTCAGCTCACAGAGTCGATATTTAAGGTACCGGGACTACAGTAAGATTAATTCGCGAACTTTTTTGATTGTACCCAACGATGATTTTGTGGAATATATAGAAAAAATGGAGGAAATATTCCGAAATTCATTTAAAACCAAACATGTAAATTGTAAAGTAGCTGCAGGTATCTATAACCAAGTAAAAGATATTCCATTTTCTCCACCTTGTCCATGTTTCCCAAAACAATTTTTAATTAAGCTTTATATAAGAATGCGGATTTATTATACTTTAAAATTTAACAATAAAGCATTTCGTACGACTCAGTCGAGGCGCAAATGTTTTTCGGTCGCTTTATAAGCCCGATTTGTTTTTCAAACAAAAACATGTTTTTTTAATTAAATCTACCAATCAAAAAACAACACGCATTTTTTTTTTTAAACCACCCAGAAGTAGGAGCACTTCCTATTCAATATACAAAGTATTTCATTTATTTATATAAAAAGGATATTTACAATCACAAAACTAAATAGAAACAGAAAGTAGGCAAATGTAATTAAAATGCTGGAGACGGGCAGCCCTAACGTACGCATGTTTACGTACCGCGCGGCTGTAGGCATTTATTTCTATCATGCGGCCAAGTTACACTACTGTATTATAATATTACCGTGCTAAAGGCAAACTAGGCATGTGCCTGGGCGGGTGAAGCGCATAAATATTAAGTACTAGCTTCTGCCCGCGACTTCGTCCGCGTCAAAGTTGATTTCTCCATACAAACTTTGGAGCCCGTTTCAACCGCTTAGGTGTGTACGTATTGGAAAATCCGTTCTCAACCCCCAAATTACATCCCTGCCAAAAATTTATCTTTATACGTCAAGTGGTTTTCGATATTTCGTAATTCTGTAAGATCGCAAAAGCTGTAAAACCTGAAACGTGGAATCGAATTCGCGAATAAAACACTCGTAATACTGTACAGGTTGTTTACATATTTTGTGTCAGTCTACGGGTAAAAACTGCACCGAGTCGATTTCTGGCCAAACATGGCGCGCAAAGAGGTGTCGTGTACCCGCCTTTTTATGGCTAAAGAGAACAACGCGAGGCTGTTGTTGTAATCATACCAGATGTCTATTAGTTGCTCGGATTAATTAGTTAGACTTGTTATATGGCAGGCTTTGAGTTAATTGTAAGCGTTATCAGTATTCAATTAGGGCTTTTAAAGAACGGCATGCAGCCTCTGGCAGGAATTCCTATGGGTTTCTTCTAGGTCCAGCCAGCGTTGGTGTACTACGCAGTTCTACGTGGTATTATAGTAAAATTGTTTCAAATAAAAAACTTTGTTTTTGGATGCATGTTTAAAGATTTTGGATTCATAACCCATGGGTGGTCGGCCCTGCCCCAGGAAGTGGGTTACATACATCCCACTTCCATGCATCTCACACATCCACTCTCTAAACCCCGATAAACTCGTTCATTTCAGCATTTTAATCCTTTCAGCAGACTAGAATATATGACCAGTTGTCTAAAAGACGCCTCTCTTTCCAGCAGCGGTTTTGGCCGTACCTATGTACTAACTCTGTGTGTTAGTGTATTAACTGTCAGACAATAGTGAAACTGCTTTTCGAAATAAAAAGTGGTTTGCGGTACCTTAGTAAGAAACCCCCTTTTATCGTACTGCATTACCTACCTGTAGTTAGGTTAGGATTAGCAGTCATGAGGTTAAAACTACGTATTGAAAGGTATATAAATCAATGTACCCAGGTGCTGGTTTGCAGATGCAAACGAACAGTCTAATATCAAGACGCAATTTCCGAAAATTAGCAATTTCTCCAGATGTTGTTAAAAAATTCAACATTTTAAAGAATTAGCAGTCGTGAATATTTAATTTTATTAAATAATGGCAACAGCTTGTAACTCATTATCGTCGTAAGCTTCTGAGGTATTACGTGGGTCCATTTAAATTACAAATGATGTTGTGCCAAAATATTGTCACCGGTTACGTTCACCTTTCGGAATGCGTTTGTTAATTAAGTGTTTCAGAAAGTGTGCACGGGTGTGTGCAGGCGAATGCAACGCACACGGATATAAACTTGTCTTAAATTTAAACGAGAGAGAGCAGGCAGTAAAATTATCAAATTAACGCTGTACTGTTAGCCGCTGCGGTATAATATCACATTTTGGTGTGATGTCGCTCAGAAATCGGCAAGTCGCGTGCTCGCTGGGCGCATCGGCGCGTGAACATCGCGCTTTATCCGCTCTGCTGCATGTCGTGTGGAATTCGCCTTATATGGTAGCGTATCTGCTGTCTGCACCACACCTAAAAAAATGTCTATTGTTGTTATAGGAAAAACGGGCGTGGGAAATTGTGGAGCGTAACCTATATTTTATGCTAATGCGTATCAAACGTCGGTTCACAATACGTGACAAATTGCCCACTCGACCCAAATGTTATTAGCTGATCCATGCCTACTGGTAGCTTACGAAAACGAGCATAAAGATATCGATAAGGTTAGCTCCTTTGTAGGTTCCTTTTACTCAACATCATCATGATATCAGCCGAACAACGTATACTGCTGAATATAGGCCTCCCCTAAAAATAGCCAGAATGACTGGTTCTGCGCTGCTCGCATTTAGCAGTTTCGACCTATACCAGGTCGTCGGTCCACCTCGTAGGGGGTCTTCCTAACCTGCGCCAGCGCCTTCCAGTACGTGGTAGCCAGTAAGCCACTCATAGCCTCGAATTTTGCCTAGCACTCCTACTTTTATTTAGGAAAACCGAGAGAAATAAATTCCTTTCCATTGATTAATTAAAGACAGGCAGACACGAATACCTCCGTAAATTACTATATGGTAATAATATGCAGCACCTGCAGACGCAAACCGTTGATAACTGTACCCAGATATCTGTGGATCTCAGAAAATTATATTCAAACTGTGTGTTCGATTCTCTGCTAAGCATTAAATAATAGATATGGCACTTTCACTTGAATAAAAACATCTATTTACAGGGAAATTTACTACAACTAGTGGCAGACAGTTCCAACTACTCAAAATCTCTTTACATAATATTTGCATCCAGGTTTTCTTCTTATATCTTCTTTCAAATACTTTTGCTACTTTAGGTTTTAAGCTGATAAGAATAGCAAAATAAATACTTATTGGATTTTTATTATTTTGCGCTAGATGCTGGCAGCGTAGGACTGCAGTGGACGTCGCGCGTCGTTCGATTGATATGACGATGATGAAAATACTTATTGAGTATGTTGTTATTTCACTGAAGTTCATGCCAATTCCTAATTCATCACGTTCAAAAACAAAGAGTCGCCCAGACATCTGCGCACCCAGGTCGGCTGCAGCAACGAGAATCTCCAAAGATGGGGTTTCGCAGATGGCACCGATCTTCTGTGCTTGTGCGCCATCTCTCCGCAGACCGTGGCCCACCTATTATCCTGCGCCGAATGCCTAGTCACCCTCACACGTGAGGACCTAATGACTGCGTCAGCGGATACGAGTAGTGTTGTCGTAGTTGAATACTGGACTATTAAAAAATCTACAAAATTTTATTATACTTAAACATAACTGGCGAAATGTGGGTGTACTAAATGGGTACACCTATGTCTAACCCTTCGGGGATTACAAGCGTGATGTTATGTTATGTAGTATCTATATTTGCCATCGATACGCTAAGAAGAAAAAGATTTCCGGTGCCTAGAACAGCACGCATGTGCATTCACGAACACAACTGTTTTTCATAAGATGCCAATAACAAATATTTTATTATAGCTTCCGCCGTATGGAGATGTTACTTTCTTAGAGATCCGTTGAGCTGTTCACATCGGGTACCTACTACTTATAATACTTTCTCTATTCATACACAGTCTCCTCACTTTCACGCAGAGACGACTATTCATTAATGAGATATGAGATTGTTCGCAAACTTTGATAATCAGATTTAACTTCCCACAATGTTGCAAAGGATTGTGTAAATTGACGGAAATAAATGTAATTTTTTATCACACGCATTGTTGAAGCGTGTGTTCTAACAATTATATACATTACTATGTATAATGTTATAATAAGATATCTCTTCATCGTCAGGTTCACAGGCCTACTTGCAGACATTTTGAAAAGAATCATGGAACGATGATACTTTCCATTATACTGATGCAGCTAGTTGTAAGGCCTCAGTAGATATAGCTATTAATTATAGGAACATGGTGGTTGAAACCTTGTCATCTCACTCAAATGTCTCGTTGATGGTGGCGCATATGTGAGCATTTATTGATTCCCTTCAAGATGGCTGACGAGCTAAATGCTGTTGAGAAGTCAGTTGGGATTGGACATCTCTGAACTGCCATTGATTGCTTACATCTTTATTCTTATAATATTGTTATTATTATCTTTATTGTTTTCACGTGTATAAGCAATAAGAATATTGTAACCAGGATTTTGTAAAAACCTAATTGAAAAGAGTGTTGGTGGAGTTTCTTGCTCGTTCTTCTCTACAGAGCCCTACCCAACTTTCTGACTAACAACCAACTTCTTGACAATTCAAAAGTGACTTTGACTTTGAACAACACAATTAATTAGAAATGTTATAAAGAGAGTCATTCTAAAACGTAAATCACGATTCACCGACAACCCAAGCTTAGCTAAAACAAATCACATTCCGCCAGACCAATAAATTCTGTTCAGAATGTGGGCTTTTCAATGAATCATTCACTCGACCATAAAAATCGCAGCGATCAACAAATTAATAAAAAATGGAGAAAAGCGCGTTCCAAAATCAAATAATTCACATTTTCATTCAACACGTTAATGTAGGTTAATTGGACACGAACACTCGGCCTAAACTCTTGCGCGTAATAGACATTGATTGTTCTAAAAAAAAATAGTTAATGATAGCGTTCGGAGTGAATGAAAAACGATAATGCGGTTTTGATTCTCTTCCATCGTCAAATAATCGTAGGTGAATCTGGCACTTCTTCAGAAGTCTTTTAACTTTATTTGGATCGAAAGCGCTCTCACAAGATTTGATGTGATGCGGATAATTGTGCCTTAGGTAATACCTATCTACAGTGAATCTTCATAAACTCAATCTTATCAATGCCCGCGAACAGTTTGTCATTAATTTTCAAGTGTTTGTTGAGACATTACCACCTCACTGGAGTTTTCCTTGAGTTTTCCTAACCGCTGCGTAATGAAGGAAAGTCATAATATGGATAAGACTTTAACTTGGTAACCGTAATACAGGTAAATACTTGTGATTAATTTCGATAAACGGAAATGATACTATAACATCGATTTTGTTTTTCGTGTAGGTACATAAAATTCGTATTACAAGCAGGTAAAAAATAAAAAATATACTTTGGTAGGTACTTAATTAAATCGCTATAAATAAATGTGATGTTTTGTTTTCGGTTTACATCCACGAAATGATTGGGGTGATGTAATTCCGTTGACGTGTGCTTGATAATAGGTTCATAACGTATGAAATTTAAACGCGTCTTCTGACACCAATCAAGGTCATAGCTACTTGAATGGAATAATAAATTAATTATATCTGACAGTGGCGCAAAGTCAATATCCGCAAGAGGGAATCCAAGGCAAAAAAAAAATTTTAGTACCTATACTTAGGTAGAATTATTTGGGTGTCATTTTTTTTTTAATGGTGAGACAGTAGCTGTCAAAGCGGATAGGAAACGAGTTGTATTGAGTTGTAACTCATAATTTTCGAACTATTTATTAGGTATATCTCGTACTCAAGATCTTTCATAAAATTTTCTGTTATTTTTTATTCGATAAGTAATATGGTCTGGAATTTTGATTCTACTTCACCTGCTGCATCTAGCACACATTTTTAATTTTTTTAGAATTAAGTTAACATTAAACTTTTTCAGTAAAAGGAAAACTCAAATCATAACGCGAAATCGGAATTCAACATAAATGCTGAGCTGTTTATGACAATTAAAAACGACGCACCTATCTGCGTTCTATACCTATAAGTACATGAATCACTTTTAATCGATAAGTACTATAAGAATTCATTGAAAATATTATTAATTACAATCAACATAATTTATCAGAATCGGTTGTCATATGGAAATGATAATAATCCATGAGATTTCATAATAACAGGAATTTAACTAATCTCCTCGGTGTTACACATTTCCTTTAAATTTTGATTACGGTATCGTTTTTAAACTAGTACGAGGCAGAACATAAAACTGTTTTAGCTAAAACATTGATAACAATGGAACAAATTGTTTTGAGTTTAATAATATCATCGATGACGTGGTGTGCTACCGATTATGTAAGCACTGGGAATTTAAATAATAAATAGGACATTATACAGTGGCAACGGCTAAGGAAAATAAAACAAAGGCACCTACTAAACAAACAACAGTTTATTTCAGGGAAATTGATACTCCATATATTTTATAGAATATTGATTCTGGGAGAAGCATGCTTCAAGTTGTTATTCAACAGTAAAGACCTGCATTGGTCGTCAAGTATCCAATAAAAGGTCATGACCAAAACAGTGACAATACTGCGAGAACTCTCCAAGTGTCACAATACAATTCAATCGAATCGTTCATAAAGAAACAATAGTAGCCCAGCCACGCATCGATCGGGCATCCGTTAACCAAATCCATTTCGTTGGCGCTTTGAATTTAAATCGTAACGGACATGAGCCGAGGTCTGGAGGCCAAAGACACTGCACGACACGTTTCGGAAGTCCTCTCCTCTCTGTCTTATCTAATTTTAGTGCGTTGTTCACTGTTGTCTGGGCCGGTTTTTTGCTAACATTTTTTAGGCGCACTTAGCCGAAACTGCCAACTGTTGAACTTGGCGGGAGTATTATAAATTAGGTATCGTTAAATTGTCAAAATTAGCCTTATGAGCCGTGAAGTTATTTTTTGTAGGCTGGTAAGAAACGATCTGTTCACGGCAATAAATAGATAAGTTTCCCAAGTGATGAGACGATCTCCTTACATGCAGTGTTATGTTTTATGTCTGTTTGATAAATGCTGGTTTTATCTTTCTGATATCAGTCAAACCAGCCCACACATACGAGTATTTTTTTTCTTTAACCACAATTAAATATTTGTGTCAGGAATTTTTTGTCTTGGTGTGCTAAAATCTTATGCCTGTTAAACAAAGATGCACTATTTAAATCCAAAGTCAAGTTAAGGATAAGGACTCAGATTATCAGACGATGATGTCATACTATGTGGTTCTTTCACACAGCAAAAAGAGTAATGAGATTTCACGCTCAAGATCCAATTTTAAAAGAGCAATTCAATTCAAACGACTTAAAACACATAATCAACACCAGTTATCATTTAACAAGTTTTGGCCCAGCCAGTGTCATAAGCATCTAATCATCAACTGTTATTATGCTCGAGGGAGTAGGTCAATCAAAAATGTCTCCTTGACCTAGTGGCTCGCTGTCCCAAGAACATCTTACTGCCCATAAAGGCACCAACTTTAGATAATAGGATCTGGAAAGCGGTAATGATCCAATATTGACCAATATTAGACAAAATTGAATAACATTTATAGAGTCAGACGTTATATTGCGGAAACCCATACTATTACAATACACTTGCTAGAGGAAATTCTGCTCCAGAAAGGTGAACCTTGCTAAAACCTTGTGAAGAGTAAGGAATAAAGTACAGCTCGAAGCGAATAGTTCAATATGCTCGAGTACTTGATGCACTTACCCTAAGAGAAATATTATGGCTTTAGTACTTGCTTTCGTAGCTATAATAGATCTCCCATGTGTCTTTTCAAGCTGTCCTTCCTCCCTATCATCGCCTGCCCTTGTCCCAATGTTGCTTGGGGTCGACGTTACACGTTACATTCTTCTATTTTTTTCTATCTACTGTCACACTAGCATTCAATCCTCATCTCTTTCATATTATCCCTCACGTAGCTCATTAACATGTACTTATATTCACCACTCTTTTAGTCGTTACGTTTATACCCTCCTCCTCACATGCCCAATCGTTGGTATTACTAAAAGGTAATTAGATTGGAATAGTCTCGTCGATCTCCGCCGATGGAAATTGAGCCCACGTTTCGTGTCTTATTTGGGCACTCTACATGTTACAAGGTGAATCGTGTAATCTTGCGTTTGTTTACGTTAGTACTTAGTTACTGATTGGTCGAGCACGTAGGCGAAAACGTTTAACCTTATGTCTCTAATAGTGGCACATTTTTGCTAATGTTTGGTAACTAGTTTGGCAGTTGGCTTTTTGTGCATTACAAGTTTACTGCAACATACAATCATAATTCCTATTTCGAAAATATATGGAACCAACTTTTTCCTCAAACGCTGGTATATTCCCACTTTTATACAATCAATAATAACTCAATAAAAATAACCTTAAATGTAATGTAGTGTGACTTTTATTGATTTGTCTGTCCTATGTTTATGCCACACAAGTTAGAGATATAACTTCCTTCATTTTGAATATGTAAATTAATGATAGTTAGTGTCATGATAGAGCAAATAACTAATTTCCTTAAATTAATTAATTATAATATCAATTAATTAATGGAACGTGACTTTACTCTAGTTTGCACGTTGACATTTTGTCATTCAAACTGAAGGTATACAGGAATATCGGGATCATTCTATGCGTTTGTCATCTTATATTCTGATTGTTGTACTTAAGTACACAAATGTTCCTATACACCTACTGAAATACATACTATTTCTGGTATTTTCCTCCTAAACATTACCTATTTAATTTATTGAGGATAAGTAAGAATATTATACCGATGATGTGACCGTATTAAAAAAATAGTAGGTATAATAATAATAATATCAGGACACCGCACAGCGCAGCGTTGTCCTCCAAACCCCAGCTTACGATAAGAAATGATAAAAATGGCGTAAAAAAATCTTATCTAATCCTAATATATTCTGTAAGGTGCGTTGGGGTAAGATCGGCGCTGGGGTAAGAACGTAGGAATTAAATATTCCACTTATTTGGCTATATTTTTTAATGCTAGTCACATGAGTGGCTACGTCATTTTGTTCCGCCCCGCCCCGCAGTGACCGCCAGTCCCTCCGGCAACTCGGACGAGTACTATCCGCCGTTATAGGAAACAAGGTAAGTTTTGTAAAATATTTGTCCGTCCGGTCTTTCACCTTCATTTGTATTTGCATATATTAGCAAAAGTATAGCTTATTTTGGTATTATTTTGCCCAAATACTAAGTTTTAAGCAGTGATAACCCGACAAAACTAATCCAGAAATGTCTACTATCTCTATAGACTGAAATCCGGTGTTACCCATTCCGAGTGAAGATCGGACAAAAATATCCGGTCTTAACCCGTTTCGAAATTGGTGGTCTTTGAGAACCTTAACATCTCCTAAATTTGGTATGTGGGGTAAGATCGAACAGTTTAAACCAAAAAAAAAGTAATGATTTGGAACATCTATGTTTGTAGCATTATGAAGATTTTTTTGATGTCATTTAAAAGAAGAGGAAAGATCGGATACATTCTTTTCGTACATCTTGTGCTCCTAGCAATAGAAATAGTATTAAATTGTTGTCCGAACTTACCCCTTGACGGCCAGATCGTCATTATACTCTCAAAAATTGTTTCCTGATTTTACAGGCTTCCCAAACAAAAACTATTGTGTTTTAATAAATAAATTAATATTAAAATTGCACTGTGATTACTCATTATCAATTTCCACCATTTCTCAAGAATGTGGTGTTTACCAAAATTGAGAAAAAAAAGTTTTTGCAACATCCTTGCAACTATTCGAAAATCCGTCCGGTATTACCCCAACGCACCTTACCTACTATTTCAGAATTAACATTAAAACTCTTTGGACAACTTTATTTTTAAACCACATCCCTACTTTGATTTCGTTTAACATTCGATGTTAGTTCTTATTTTAAAAAGCGGAAATACGAAGCATTTGAGAAAGTTGTTAATAAAGACATTAATTACATGTTTATCTAAGAATACGCTAATATTTTAATTTTAATGTATATACAATTTGTCTTTTTTTGAGTACACAAATGTTCCTATACACCTACTGAAATACATACTATTTCTGGTATTTTCCTCCTAAACATTACCTATTTAATTTATTGAGGATAAGTAAGAATATTATACCGATGATGTGACCGTATTAAAAAAATAGTAGGTATAATAATAATAATATCAGGACACCGCACAGCGCAGCGTTGTCCTCCAAACCCCAGCTTACGATAAGAAATGATAAAAATGGCGTAAAAAAATCTTATCTAATCCTAATATATTCTGTACCTACTATTTCAGAATTAACATTAAAACTCTTTGGACAACTTTATTTTTAAACCACATCCCTACTTTGATTTCGTTTAACATTCGATGTTAGTTCTTATTTTAAAAAGCGGAAATACGAAGCATTTGAGAAAGTTGTTAATAAAGACATTAATTACATGTTTATCTAAGAATACGCTAATATTTTAATTTTAATGTATATACAATTTGTCTTTTTTTGAATCATAATTAAGGTTTTAACATAATTATTATTTTTGGTATATATTGTAGAAGGCACACGAAACTGCGCACGTTACCGTTTAATTTAATTTTATCTTTTCGATTCCGACTGAATATTCATAATTTCATAGCTTCAACTAGAAAATCTTGGAGCTTAGCTAATCTCCATTAAATCTCTTGTATATTGCCAGGTCAATGTACTCGCAAACGAACTATTGTAATATACACGCACCTCTTCTTACAGTAGCTCGGTAGCTACTATCTAATTCAAAAATAATAATTTAATTTAAACTTTTCATTTTACAGTTCATGCTATATTAACTTTAATTGCGAGTAAGACTATCTAATTGTATTATAACTTTAAACTTACCTTATTTTAAAACGTTGGAGAATTAAACCAATTATTGTATGTACAATAAAATTAAGGTAGGTAAAAACTGTGGCATCTTAATTATGTGGTTGTAAATGTAATAGAAGCGATTTTACAACAAAAAGGTATGGTCTGATGTGCTGGCGAGAAATATTATTAAATGTTATTTGTTACTTTACATGCTTTCATTTAATGTAATGTCATGATGTTATATATATTTTAAATTTCTTAAGATTAGTATGTAACTAAAACAAAAATGTACTTACATTGCATATCGACCCTTAATGTCTCAGTACACTATAATATTAACTGTGTTAGTATTATATCGATGGCAGCAAAGTAGAAACGGACATCTACATTTTTTTCGAAAATGCTTTTTTTACAAAAATGAGCTTATATTAATCCTATCTACAAGTCTGTATTAAAATTTTTTCAAAATTCAATATAACAAAGAAAATTTGACACGTAAATGAAGACATCTACACTGGATTTTTAAAAAACATCGCAGTAGAAACGGACATGTGAATTTGTCCGCCTTTACTTCGGAGCTTTGACAGATGAATGGAAACGTCAACAAAGACATCAGTCAGTTGTCACATTCTAGCGCGTACCGGTATAAATGTAATAGTATTGATAGTGTTTACAGTTCATTATTAGTGCTAGTAATGAAATCTTAGAGTGAGTAATAAAAATTATTTTGAGGTTACGGTTCGACGTAAACACGGACATCTGCCACTTGTTCGTTTATAAAGATGTTCTTTAAATATCCTTAAATGTATTACAGGAGATAATTATCTTACTTTATTAGATATTTTAAATGAAATGGGCACTTTTTTATTACAATGTAATAAAACTTTGACGTAGAAGAAGACATCTGCCTGATAAACGGTTATCAGGCAGATGTCTTCTTCTACGTCAAAGTTTTTTCAGAGTAAAAAAAGTCATCTACATTATTTCAGTAAAACAACGATAAAGCGATAAAACCTATTACACAATTCATAAAGAAGGTTATTTTAAAGCATTATAGAAAATTTCAGGTTAATCGGTCCATAACTCTCAAAATAACCACTCTTTTAAACTAAATCTGCTCTCCTGTAAAGTTGCGATTTTGTAGATGTCCGTTTCTACTTTGCTGCCATCGATATGTACGACAATGATGTTGAAAGAGCGGAGCCTCCTAACACAGGCATTGTTTGCTTAAATGGGGGCTCCAAACACGTTAACATGTAATGTATTTTCTAGAAGACACAATAAACTATTTTGTATTTTTTTATTTTTTGTATGTCAAATAATTTATTTTAATTAGACCATTAAAAAGCACTTTTGGACGTCAAGGAAGAAAATAATAATATTGATTTTAGTTGCCCATTTTAAAAAGTTGGTTTCATATGAAGAAGAAAGGATAAGAAACTACATTCATTCTCTTTGAAAAAATATCTGTTTTATAATAAGCAATAAGCAAGGTTGTTGCTCCATTGATTACGACTCTGTGGACTCCCACAACCCTGTCTAGGTTACTGCTCTGTGAACTCATCTCCTGACCTCATCACATTAATAAATTATTCAGCATACTTGTTCCTAAAATTATTATTTACCATCTACAATATTTTAGCGACACGATTGGCTCAGTGGTTAAGCGATTGGCTGCTGTGCTGCGTGCCGCTAGTTTGATTTCCGCACGGCACAAACATTTGTTTGGCATACTGTAGTTGTTCCGGGTTGTTTGTGTATGTGAGTTTATACAATGTTTGTAAACGCATCCACGACACATGAGCAAGAGCAAAGGTAAAACAAATTACCGCTAGAGATCTTTGCTTGATGGAAATGTATATCTCTTCCATATCATTATTATACCTTTATATTTCCCCACAAATAAAAGGCATGTGCTGTGCTATCAAGTGAAAACATCTGCAAGGACAAAAATACGTTAAAATTGCAAGTTTCAACAGCCGTGCTACTAGTTCACCTTGACACTGTTTCGCTATCGTTTACTTCCTTCCCTCGATGTTTTTGTTGTGGTGCTAATTTTTCACACCTGCTCCCCGATTCCCTTGGCTACGTAGTTTACACATGGTTGATGGCGTTTACACATGTGGCCATGTTGGTGTATCACCAGGAATTTTAAGTCTTTTTATTTTTGTGCTCTGTTGAAGGCAATAGGCTCGCCCCCTGTTACATGAGACTGGCGAAACGTGGGTATAGGTAAGTACTAATGGGTAAACCTCTGCCTAACCTTTCGAGGTTTACAGGCGTAATGTTATGTTAATTTTAGTAGCTTGCGAGATCCCAAAACTGGACAATAATCTCCTTGGTCTTGATGTTCAGCTTGTGTGGAGTGTACGGTGCATAAACCAACCTTGTGGTTGTCAAGTTCTCCAGCCAAACCACCTTCCAGGACCTTCTTTAGGACGTTTCCTGATCATTTTATTGTAGTACCAAGAAGGTACATTGCGCCATTTTGCTAGTTCGTACATTATAATAGTTTAATAAGGTAAACACACATACCAACAAATACATAATAAATTTACCTACGTGACGCTTTAAGTCAACAGAGTCGCAGTTTCTAGTAAAACCATTAATTAGTTTCCGTCACAGGCATGTTCAGAATTCGATATAAATGTCTGTGGTTTACGCGTTATTATTACTCCCGTTGTAAATTAATTAAATTAGGTATCCTCAGATAATAATGTTGTTATTATGTATTCAGTTCAGGCATTTAATTTAAACATAGCATAAAAAATATTATCTTCTTCATTAGTCTAATTAGAGTCGAATTTAAAAGTCCTAATTAAAACATTTTTTAACAGGAACAGTACCTAAACATTTTGACAGTTCTTTCTGAAATCATGTATTGCCAACACATTCCCCGGAGCATGCCTAAGTAGACAAGCCGCCATAACGTTCCATAATGAGTTAGAAATCTAACGTTGGCTACAGAAGCTCTATTAAGGAATCCGCCATCTGGATATGGCCTCAAACGCCAAGGTTTAATGCTCGCTTCGTCCAAAAATGGCCTGCTGTCGAGGCTTGCGTTTGCGCACTCACTAGGCCTTTTAAGGCTTCCCAGTAACCTTATACACTTGAAGTAGCGAAGGCGATCGCAAAATGGGACGGAAATTCTGTTAGAATCTCAACTTTATTATAATATCCTTGTGTTAGTAATTTGCCTAAGAATAAATATTCTTTGCGCGTTTACCAGCTATGAGCGAAGATCCGAATAAATTAGTGCTTGTAATGTTATTTCCTGTAGGTAAAATAATGTTTTGATGGATCGCTAGAGGTCATTGAATTCGTGTTTGTCGCTATAAGCACCTATAAGGTTGAGTGTTGTTCGTCCTAGCAGTTTATAAGTCGGAAGTGAGACCAAATGAAAATGTTCAAAGCTACATTTCCTAACTGCCATAAATGAATTGTGATAATACCTAAGTACATACTGTTGAGTCGAGTTTGTTTTCAAAGTAGTCTGTCTCCCTTTCTCTCGATATATTCTATGCATTCTCGACGTGACACGATGAATGACAATATATCAAATCGTTTCTAAGATACAAAAATATGCATCAAATCGAACGTGAAGATATTGTCATTATATAAATAAGCACAATGTTCTATTTATGCTATGTTTAACATTAACCAAGGTACTCAAGTATTGCTATGCATGTGAGCAATGAACTTGCGCGCGTCTTGCTCGCCTCGACCTTGCGCTTGCGCCGATCGGTAATAGCGTATCGCGTGATCGCTTACAAAACAAACTGCTGAAACGAATCTGTTAAATGGTCAGTCTGAAATTACTGTGTCACTGAATAATGTATCAAACTATGTAATCCCAGTCATCCACAATGTACCTACTTCGGTTATCTTAGGATGTGGGCCGGGGAGGATTATGATAAGCGCTACGGATGCTGAGTGACGCCATACGTTGTATTTTTTTGCTTCTGGGTTTAAGTTCTTTCCTAATGGTACAGAAATGTAAATAGTTAGGTACCTACTAGGTTCCCGTTTGCAATAATATCTATACCAACATACATACATACATAAACTCACGCCTTTAACCCAGGGAGGCAGGCAGAGACCACAGAACGCCAGCCACTAGCTACGATCCATACATACTGCTTTCGTCTGGTCATAATCCATACCGAATAACTTTTTAATATTGTAGCGTAAACTGAAACAAAAATAACGTAGTCGTTTGGTTTGTAAGTATTTTTTCGTAGCCCGCGTAGCAACGACTACGAATTTTGGGCGTAGCGTTGTGTAGCTGTAAACTTTCGACTCGGGTGCTCTAAAATTCTTAATGACGATATCCTAATCTCTAACTGCGATATGTAATTGTTCAAAATACCATTTTATTTTTAACCGACTTCAAAAAAAGGAGGAGGTTCTCAATTCGGCCGGTTTTTTTTTTATGTATGTACCTACACCGGTTACTCCGAGGTTTCTAGTCCGATTAGTGTGATTCTTTTTTTGTTCGATGCAGTATACTTGCCATTTGGTCCCATAAAAATTTCATCTAATTTGGTTTAGTGCTTTTTATTTTGTGAGCATTTTTCTAAATTAAATATATCGTGTGAGGTATTGTTTGAAAAGGCTTTTATTAAGGATTTCAAACATAACACACAAGCAAAAGTGAAAAAGCTAAAAAGTGAAAAATAAAAAGATTTTTTTAATTTCCTAGAAATTAAACTGGCTTGTCATAAACTCAGCAAGTGGTATTTCGATAGATATTTTCCGCCCTTTATTTGGGGATCCCATTTTAACATAAAAAGTTTACCTCAACCAATTCCAATTTTTTTAACCAGCCTCATATTGTCAGAACCTACAAAATTTTATTGCATCACATTTAAGGTCTGGCAGCCATGTTCAAAATTCAAAACACATGAAGTTACAAATGCCCGTCCTTTTAACCGTTATTAAAACGTTGTATTAATTAATGATTTATTAATATTATTATTTCCTGTTACAGTGTAGGTAATTTAATGTGAACTCGAACCAACTTATTCACGTTCAAATCGCTTACCAGAATAAAATATATGCGCCTTGAATATTCTTAACGTTTGCATCTCCTGTTTTTGATAATAGGTATCCTGTGTTACGGCCGAATACTCAAACGCACTGAAACATCTAGCTAATTGTTAAGCAAATGCTAACGTTGATTAAAAACCAGACCTCGACAGTCATCATTACTAGGTACCTAGGTACAATCCCGGACAATTGCTGTGAACCACTTTTCATCCTTACGTCCTTAGTAATAAGGCTGAAAAATGGTCAAACACCATCGTCCTCTGTTCTACATGCGGTTTGTTAATTATGATAAGAGGAATGCGATTAAATTGCGTGGGTAGATATAGTACATTGTTATTTTTAATCTGTGATAAAAGTAATTATGCCGTTTTAATAATTAGGCATATTTTGTTAAAACAATAAACGATAGACCTACCAATGAAATAGGTACCACTAAGACAATAAGGATAAAAATAAATATTTATGACAAAATATAACATGTCTGCTGTGGCAATAAATAAACGGTTCATAAATGATTATGTTCATTATTTAAACTTCATTGGTTTACCCCTTACCACAGTTAAAAACCGATAACTAATATACAGGGTAATTGAAAATTTACCAGAAACCTGAAAAGGGGTCATTGTACTCATCATTACGAACAACTTTTACTATGGGACCAACCTTGAAATCATGAAAACTTGACTTCCGGTCTGTGGAATACTTTCTTATCTGAGAAATTTTCAATGACATTGATCTACCGTCTTTGCGGTAAGATTCAGCATCCTAATGTTTGACAATAATAATTCAGATCTAAGGTCTCATCCGAAGGTTAGTCCTTGACTCGGACTTCCACAGACACCGAAAATATTTACCTCATGACGTAAGAAACATAAAAATGTAATTTACTTTATTATACGCTCAAGAATTCACGATAATCTTGGCGATATCGACTTACGTCATCTGCAGTCAGCTGATAGTATGTTTTGTGAAGATTATTGCGAACTGGCTCATACATACCTGAGTCTGTCGATAAAGTATTTGAAGAAGAGGAGGAAAAATATCGATATATTGTAGTAAATTAGTACTGACTCGGAATACCTAGATCTAGCTTCTGCTCGCGACTTGGTTCGAGTATTTTTTTTGCACCTGTGTTAAATTACGTCGTTGGTTACTGACTGCTCTCCTTCCGTTGGGTTGTTGTAAATGTTATAATATAGCCTATATTATTCCTCATAAATCTGGCTATAAAAAACAGAAAAAAATTCTTCAATCCGGTGGTTCCAGAGATTAACGCATTATAATAAACAAACTCTTTAACTTTGTAACATTAAGTATCTATAGTATAGTTTAGTTTGGGTGTAATTCTTGCAAAATGAACCAACTCATGTCAAACTTTGTCCCATTTCCAAAGTGTTTACATTGATTTTGTAATTTAACGGTGATTAATTTTAAATCTAATCAAAGCATAAGTTTAAACTACATTGAACTGTTATTGCTGTATACTAATGTTACATATTTGGCATATTGAATTAGCTTGATGTCATTAATTTTTTTAATGTGTGTTGGCTTGGAGGACTAAGATCAATTTATTGTGAATGATAAATAGTAAAAGAAAAGTAGTAGTAAATTAAGCACACAACAGCTAAAATGGTGTTCTCGTTTTGTAACAGTTATAATTTATTCCTTTTTTTTTCATTTGTCTGTCTACCTGTCTAGACACCAGCCAGATGCAAAAGCCAGCTGTGACCCGACTATGCAAAGTGCTATTACAGCGATCTACCTTTATACGAAATGGTATAATATAAAAGTACGCTACACTCTTCATAATTTACAACACAACTAGTCCAGACTGCGCCATAAATGTAAAAGTAGACTCTGTCTGGGTAGATAATCTGTGTTTGCTCATTTTGAAGCTGGTTATTTGTTTTTTTTTTCATGATTTCAGGTTTGATCCCATAGTAAAAGTTGTTCATAATGATGAGTAGAATGACCTCTTTTCTGGTTTCTGGTAAGGTAACAATCATCCTGTATATAAGCTCACATATAGGTACATAAACAACCTGACAAGTACCTGTAGGGCCATTAGACTTCAAAACCACTACTACTATTACTACTTCTTTGTTACTTTCAATAAACGAAATAACCTTAGCATCCAGCTTTAAATATTTTTGGAGGAGATGACTCAGAGCTTGAGTCCTAGTGAAGGTTAAGGCTATTTTTTATATGGAAGCGATACTTTAGCTTCTTTGAACTTTTATAGCTAGACGATATTTATGGATATTAAGTAGGTACAAAAAAATCTTTGAATTATAGTTAAATCAATCAATATAGGCAATGTCATCGGCCAACAAGAAATATCTATGATTCATTTACCAATAATGTTTTCCAGTTATGTACAATACAAATATTTTTTCCTGTATGTGTGTAGGTATTGCCAGTTTAAGCTGACCACGGGTTGTATACGCTTTACTTACAATGGGAGATCAGGTCATACTGGCAATTTAAAGTTTGATATTTATGTCGTTGTGCCTATGGTCATCATGTAAGTAGGTATAATATTTAAAATAAATTAAGTAGGGACATAATATCGGACACAGTTCTAAGGAAAATATTAATTTTCATTGTTATTTGATTTGTAATGTGTCCTGTTTGCTCAGAAATAATAAACTCATTTGTATTGATTGTATTCGTCGTAATTAAATACGGACGCCATAACGACTTATTTAGTTTAATGAGATATGCATGTTTAATAATAGCCACATTTATTTGTTTGTGTTTTTTAATAAAAGTTTTTTTCACTCGATAGTACTGTATGTAACCCTTGAGACGAGGTTGCGGTACCGGAGGGTTCAATCTACGTAATGGAAATACACTTTGTATAATTATTTTGTGTATTGATCAAATTATATTATCATAATATTAAAAATTATGCTATAACCCGTATTGTTAACCCTCGTGGCAGACTGTCAAGTCGTTCTTATTTTGAACAGAGTTTATTTCATAGGTTTATAAACTTTTAACAAATAAGGTTGGATACAACTAAAACAGCCAGTCTCTTCAGTGCATATTACAAGTAGTAAGTAGGTAGGTTAACTACTGTTAAACAAAACATCGTTAATTTTTCCCATTTCCGGATTCGGGATTTCGGTTGGCAACTAGATGACAACGACACTACAAAAATTAATTTTCGTAGTATTGTTTTGTCTTTTCTCTTAATTAGTATTTATGATACATAAACATAATAATAATATATGATTATGAGCTATAGGACAGTACGTTATTGTATGGTATTTTTTAATCTTAGTTAGGTATAGTTCGTTCGTAGCCTGTAAGGATTTATAACCAGGCTCTTTTGAGAGTGAAAGTCATATTAAATTCGCTCCAGTAGCCCATAATGTCGTGGCGAGGTCCCTTTACATAAACAGATCACCTCATTTGTGTCAAAAGTGAACAACAGCATCTTTCACCATATTTACGATGCTTTCACTCAGTAAGAATTTCTGGGTATCCCTAATATTTTTAGAAATACAATGGACAACTTTAAATTCGCAAACAGAATCTTTTCAATATCATTGATAATGTAGGTAGTTGTTTGTTTCATATTTGAATGTCACTCACTATGTAAGTAGCTTCCTATTCATTGGAGATTGAAAAAGAAGAGTAAATAGACAAATTTAACAATGCATGAAAGAACAATTCGTTCCAGCATGACGTAAAAATATCTCAAAAAATTGGTCCTCAATACAGCCGCAACTGAAGACGATGATGACATATTATACGATTCTTAATGTTAATTACATTACAATATAATATTGACGTCATGATACAAATAGATGATCGAATCTGTGATCGAGACGAATCGTCACCCGATTCGATTACATCTTAACTATGATTCATGCTGTCAAACGCTTGTGAGAAATCGGTGAGTCATCGGAGGGCCACACCAAGGTTCATTCAAATCGCATACGACACTTGATTTTAAAGTACATTTTAGATTTAAATCTGACATTGCTACAAGGTAATATTTTAACATGGGATGTTTCTTGTTTTCTGTTATATTACATCTATGTATAGCCGTTTTCCTTAATGAAGTCATCAACAATAACAGAATCCATAAATATTAAAGGAAAAATGTATATTTAATGAACAATATCTTAGCCCCTTCAAGCTACATCGTCGTTTTTGTCCACGATAACTCAATCGAAGTACCTAATTAATGATGATTTAATTGATAATAAATTGAACATGTAAGTATACATGGGTCAAGTGACTGCAGATAACCTAATAAGTAGTTTCCTTTATTGGTAAAACAATACGTCTTGAAACCTTGCTCGGTAAAGTAATAAATAAGACAGTGAGACATAACAAGGTGACTCCAAAAATGTTCCGGATTGCCAATTTGAGTATCGCTAAAAAGGTAGCGATCGAAATATGTATCAGTAATGAACACGTACTGGTACCTACAATACTAGAGGCACGTTCTTAACAAATTTAGTAGATAATACTAAGCCTTGATTACAATCAAATATATTATATCGTTAACCACTCTATCTTTACTACCTGTATTCATATCTTTAAGGTATTTGATAATATAATTCATATTCTTAACTATGTATCTGGAAATAGTTCATGTTGTGTTTTAAATATTTGAATCTGAGCTACATCTAACAAAACAGCAAATTAATTTGATACAAGAGGGACGGAGGGTGCAGTCGGATGAGTCATGCAACCCCATAGCGCACCCCACGCGATGGTGCACTGGCGGGCGGTGAGACGCGGGGGCGGAAGTAAAATCAATACACGCAGACGACTGCACAATATTATTCTATACGTATATTAGGAAATATTTAACGAGGGTGTCTCGAAGCTCTATTGATTTATGTCTACCTCTGCAGTGGCGAGGTTGAATATTTTACGCATTGTAACATCCAAAGTTGGGAGGTTGTTACATGTGATAATTAACTTTCAATGTTTACGATTAACGCTATTGTCATGATTTAGTTTTCCACGTGTTTTCGATGCGTCATTATGTATAATGTCATCGTAGATCTGGTTTAGCTCCCAAATGATACTGCCTACGCTTCTATTCAACTACAAATAGTTTGTTGTTGTCGCGTCGCGAGTGGCTGGTCGTTTATCGCGAACGGCAAATCCTACACGAGTAGGCAGTCGTCCACTGGCCGGTCTGGTCCAGTCACCTTCGGACGCACAGATAGGTTTTTTGCACAATGTCCGTGCAGCCACTGTAACATCCTACCTATTAGAATAAGATATCTCTCATCTTTTACGTCAGTTAGTAATGCTTTCTGCTCTTTTCATAATTATAATGAGAATATTTACAACAGTCGAGTATTAAACTAATTAAATATTTGTAGGTTAATGTTAGACGTTTGTGGCAATTAGCGCAAAACAGCTGAATCATAGAGAAAGTACGGGTAGACTGAAGAGAAATTTCAGTATTTTAAAGAAGCGTATTGGTGACCCTGAGTGTGTCGTACAGTCGTACTAGAAGGCGGTAGATACGTGAGTGTTTGCGTGTACAGTCACACTGCTTCAGATAACGTGTATAGAGCTATTATAATCGTTATCAAAGCATCGTTATCACCAGATTGTGGATAGAACCGAGTGCGTTACCATATATGGTGACAAAAATTGAGCCAGCCTGTGATTGGCGGAAAATAAATTGTTGCCGATAGTACGTGAACTCTGATAAGGCGCGTTTTATATAGTTTATCCTCAAGAGCCGGTTCTCATTTAGTGGAGTGTGCTTGACCGAAGCAGCACGAGTCGTACCTAGTCATTAACTTATTATTTAACAGTAAGTTTTATTTAATATTATTAAATTACATTGTGGATTTTAATAATAAATTATATTGCGAAGTTTTAAATCGAATTTAAACCAACGTTTAAAGCCAGTGTTTCATATAATATTAACACCTGTGGAAACTACGTGTTACTTACATAACATTATTTTACGTAATATATTTTAAGTGAAGTGCTTTTTGGATTTGGTGAATTTTAAGTACCTCATCAGTTTTGTGGCAAGTTGTCTACTGAGTTTGAGGGCTTCTGGGTTCGAACCCCAGACCGAGCAGTGTGCTTTTGGGGTGGTTCCATTCCACCCTTATTTTTACTGATATCCATCATTTTTGTCCCTGTTATTCCTTCTAACCTGCTTATTTAAAAAATCTAAATAGGTGTGCCTTCCCAAAATTCTTATCATTACCGATAAGGTGTATCAAATAATCCTTTTATCAGTGAGTTGGCACAAGGCGTGCGTGAGTCGTAACGGTTGCGTTGTTGCTACCTACCGGTCGGTTTTTCCTAGAAATATCCTCGTTCTCGGTAAGAAACATTTTTCAGAAAATTAACAAATTATTCTTATTATTTCAGACTAATTCAAAATGTGCGACGAGGAAGTTGCTGCGTTGGTGGTAGACAATGGCTCCGGTATGTGCAAGGCCGGGTTCGCCGGTGACGACGCACCCCGCGCCGTGTTCCCCTCGATCGTGGGCAGGCCCCGCCATCAGGGCGTCATGGTCGGCATGGGACAGAAGGACTCGTACGTAGGCGACGAGGCCCAGAGCAAGAGGGGTATCCTCACGCTCAAGTACCCCATCGAGCACGGCATCGTCACCAACTGGGACGATATGGAGAAGATCTGGCACCACACCTTCTACAACGAGCTGCGTGTGGCGCCCGAGGAGCACCCCGTGCTGCTCACGGAGGCCCCCCTTAACCCCAAGGCCAACAGGTACGTCCCGCGCCCAGCGCACCTCGTCTGCATCCACAGTCGCCTAAAGTGACCACTGCTTGCCAAGCAAGCTCTACTCTTCGAGTCGCGCCTGACCATGTCTTTTGTTTTGCAGAGAGAAGATGACACAGATCATGTTCGAAACCTTCAACACACCCGCCATGTACGTCGCCATCCAGGCTGTGCTGTCGCTGTACGCCTCCGGTCGTACCACCGGTATCGTGCTGGACTCCGGAGACGGTGTCTCGCACACGGTGCCCATCTACGAGGGCTACGCGCTGCCGCACGCCATCCTGCGTCTGGACTTGGCCGGTCGCGACCTCACAGACTACCTGATGAAGATCCTCACCGAGCGCGGCTACTCGTTCACCACCACGGCTGAGCGTGAGATCGTGCGCGACATCAAGGAGAAGCTCTGCTACGTAGCTCTCGACTTCGAGCAGGAGATGGCCACCGCCGCCTCCAGCAGCTCCCTGGAGAAGTCCTATGAACTTCCCGACGGTCAAGTCATCACCATCGGTAACGAGCGATTCCGTTGCCCAGAGGCTCTCTTCCAGCCCTCATTCTTGGGTATGGAAGCCAATGGCATCCACGAAACCACTTACAACTCAATCATGAAGTGCGATGTTGACATCCGTAAGGACTTGTACGCCAACACAGTACTCTCCGGAGGTACCACCATGTACCCTGGTATCGCTGACCGTATGCAGAAGGAGATCACAGCCCTGGCCCCGTCCACAATGAAGATCAAGATCATCGCGCCCCCAGAAAGGAAATACTCCGTATGGATCGGTGGATCTATCCTCGCCTCCCTCTCTACCTTCCAGCAAATGTGGATCTCCAAACAGGAGTACGATGAGTCTGGCCCCTCTATCGTCCACAGGAAGTGCTTCTAAGCGGCAAGTAAGACTATTCCTAATTTATGATGCCCTACACCAGGCCCCTGAATGGGCGGCTCAAATTACGCTTGTGATCTTTTATTTAAGTTCAGTATTTAAAAATAGGCTGTAAGGTATCGTAATATGCATATTACGTAATAATGGATGCGGAACATTGTCAATTCCGTGTTTTTGACAAAGATTTTTATTTATTTATAAATCGTTACTAACCTGAACATTTTTAATAAAAGATAATTTATATACCGGTATAAATCTGCATTTTTCTTGCTTTCTATCCTTTCATATCTCATTACCTAGTTAGCTTCATAGGTGAAAGACGGGGTACCGTTTATGATAGTCATAATGACACGAATCTGCAATTCTCGCAGACGGCTTTACTGGAGTGTCTAACTGCTACCGCTAGTCATTGACCGTTCCATTTTACATATTTTAGTTTATACATGCGGTAACGGAACTCGACGTCCGCAACTTTATCATCATGGCTGCTTTATTATATAATATATCATTATGTTACTAATCATTTAGGGTATCGAATTGCACTATATTTAGAGTATCGTAATGAAAACGCACGATAAGGTGGTTATCATGACAAAATCCTTCATACAAATTAATAACAGGGTTTATAGCGATAAACACAATCATTACAATCGATTCAAAGAAACGTTAATCGGGTTGACGTGAGTAGATATAATGCAATCAGTCCCTAGTAACCACCTAATAGCTCCACTGTCTATCTAATTGGGGTAATTAGCACTTCTAGCGAACAAAGCAATATTCATGCTGCATTTAATATCACTAATGGAATATTGTAGGAACATGGGCGAGGCTGCCATAATTCTATTGGAACAGGGAAAACCGCACCTATTAGCTTTTCAGGCTATGAACAGGATATTAAACCCTGAAACTACGTAGTTAGGGTATTTTTAGCCTATGGTAGGTAGAGGAAAATAAAGTTACCATTAATGCACAGTGTCAGACTTTAGACTACATTCAATTATTATAGGTCTGTTAAAAAGTCCAGTAGTTAATGTTAAATGTCAAGGTACTTGATTTTCCACTTACTTACCTACAACTTGATAGGCAAATTCAAGGTTTTGATAAGCCCTCCATCTTTATCACAATTATTGAGTATTTTCTTTATCTTATTATTATCATAGGTACCTACGTAAAGTATTTATCTTTCTTTCATAAAGGTAATAAACTTGACGATTGATTACACCTAAGTACTTGAATTTGTAATAGTAACGATTGCGATAAAAAATACTTATAATTAGTTATGTGTAGGTAGGTATGTACCTACATCTTCCTCATCGATTTCTCCTAGCTGGTGATATATCGATGAATTAATTAATTAATATCTTTTAAAAATATGTTTTAATCATATTTTGAATTAGTTTTCTCATCTGATTACGTGATGATTACAACAAATATTTTAAAACTAGCTGTTGCCCGCGACTTTGTACGCGTGGTTATGAAAATAATAATATGAAGTTTAATGATGTCTTTAACACAAAATACCTATAATATAATTTAATTTTGAAGTAGATTGGACAAAGGAATTAAGTACGTTGTCCCATTCAAAGTTTTCCCCCCTTTTTCACCCTCTAAGGCTCTATAAGGCCCTAAGGGAATTTCGGAAAATTATTTCTTATCGGATGCCTACGTCATACATAGAACACACCCTCCAAGTGTCACGGTCTCTACGATCAGCGGTGTAGGTAGGCTGTGCGTTGATCCGTCAGTCAGTCATTCATTCAGGAAAAAGCATTTTATATCTATGTATACATAGATAGAAGATTAGTGAAGTGATGGCTGACAGCAAAGCCGTCATTGTAGTTTGATTTTTGTTATGGTTCTCGATGTTTACAAATAGAGAGTGATGCGTCACACATCTACATCACATCCCTACGTGGGATAGCGTGTAGTTTATAAATAATAGCTGACCTAGAGCAATGTGTAGTCGAAATCCTAAAATACACGGTTATAATTAGATGGACACACCCACCACGTGTTTGTTTCGTCTGATGCGCGTTGACGTCACGGGGCCGCCGGCCGGTGCAACTGTTCGAAAGCTTTCTGGCGCACGTCACTTGGCCCTTGGCTGAATACGATCGTTTCTCATGCCAACAAAGAGTAATGGTCTATAATGATCGTAGCAGTGGTATCAAATCGACTATCTATAGGATACCATCGCTTCAATATTGATCGAATCGGTTACTGGGCTCGCCTTACGTTCTGTAGACAAAATGTGCTCTCTGAAGATTGGTATTAGGTGCAAGTTCCTACCTACATTACATGACATGATAGCGCATAAAATGTCCAGCCCTGGGCCAAGGTGACGGCTTCTGGAGTTGAGATATTCGGGACCAAAAATGTCGACTTATCTTATCAGTTGTCAACCGGAAAGGCATGAAAATAAGGCTTATGTTCAGAATTTAAAACATTTTTTAAGTAACGTACCTACCTATGTATGTCCAAAATCTATAGAAATTAGAAATTCGAACCATGCATTTAAATAAAATGCAAATACTTAACAGTAGTTAAATCAAAATGAAAGCTAGCCAGCAAAAGCCGTGCCTCCCGTCTGTCCGCCGCATGCCCGTAGGGAGTTAGGGATGAGGGACCGATCGACGCAGATGGCAATGTGAGGGTGTGGGGGCGAATTGTCCATGGGAGGCATGGGGGAATGTACATAATATCATTGCAATGAGACGATAGCCTGTACGCACATGGGTAAGTACTAGGTACTGTATTGCAGTAGCTAGGACTCTATACAACACGATTCCCTTCGGAAGTTAGGAACATCAGCTACATGTACCGCAAATGAAAAATGACAGTCAATTGATATAATTATACAGTATATACATATATATACAGTGTATACTGTCACAATGCCAAATATAAAGCCACACTCAATAAAAGCCTTAATCAAATAAAGATAGATATTATTTTTATCAGAATTTATGGATGTGTAAAAAAAGTAGTGTGTAACTATCACGTAACGGTTTTAGGCTAGACACGCAAAGGCCTAAAAAAACATCCTGTATAATTCTGTTTACAAATATTTTAAAAAGTACGTATGGAGTTTCTTGCCCATTCTTCTCCTTACGAAACTGGGTACATATCTTTCGGAAAGCGCAACTAGATTCAATTCTTTTTCGTAATATCTTTTAAACGTTAAGTATTGCATACTTAATTCCAATTAAGTCATCATCATCTGCCTAGCCTTTTCCCAACTATGTTGGGGTCGGCTTCCAGTCTAACCGGATGCAACTGAGTACCAGTATTTTACATGGAGCGACTGCTTATCTGACCTCCGCAACCCAGAAACTGGGTAATACGGGTACGGTACTGGGTTGATATAATTCCAATTAAGTAACAACTTAAATAATTAGGCGATTTGTGCTTCGGCTTCCTTCTAACAATTGTGATTTGAATTAATGTACCTAAGCCTTTAACAAATGTATCGTAACGACAACCTGCACGGCAAAGCAGAGATCGATTTTCTATATTTGTCGTGTGACTGTTTCTGTCAGTAATGACTAATGGCTTTCTGTAGTCATTGGTGATCGTTGGTTTTAACCCCTGTGACGTTTAGGGCAACGAGGGTCAGACAGCAGACTTCGGACGTGCAAGGTTAATTTCGAAATATTTTGATCCGTTCGCTGACTTGAATATCAACCCAGCTATCAAAAAAAGAATTTAAGCTCTATAATTTAAATATCTACTTTATTGCTGCGAATTTTCTGTAGGTAGTTAAGGGTAGCTCGTCCTCAGAAACGTAATTCAACGAATATTCAATTTTGAGGAATTTAAGGAGAAATCCTCTTAGCCTATTCCTACCAGTTAGGTACCTACCATACGTTTTCCATCCACTATCTTTATACTGTACACAGGCATGTGGACGTTGCCAGGTCTCGTGTCAAATATTCACCGCATGAAATCTGCCGAAGTGCCGACACCCCTCACACACACACACGCTCACAGCCCACCCCGATGCAGGCGAGGGTCAAGGGCGTAAGCGGGCGGACGATCGATCCCTTTGCCCCCCTTCGCACCGCGCAAACCCCGTCGACATCTGCCCGACTAGACTGGTATGTGGATCCAAACCAACTTACAAATACAACTGTTCCATTCCTTATTTTATCTCACATAAGGTTCTCAGGATTATCTTTGGTTTCAGACGGATTTGGTAACTCACTCGCATCTTGAGATATTGAATCTGTCTAGAATTTCGCTGCACAAAAGATTTAAGTACCTAAATATAATTAGATTGATTCGAGTTTCCAATATTCCATTTTTCTATTGAAATTAGATTTTCTTTGCTCAGTGAATTATAATTTCATCGTGGGTTAAGGACGAAATGTCACATTGAGGACAAAAGGACCTCAGTCAATAGTTCATTTTTATTTAACTTTAAACAATTTAGATCTATGACCTAAAAACGATCTATCAAATTATTTATAAGTATTTATACTGAAATCATAACCCAGTCTTTTCTTAAAACTCATAAATCATCCAAAAAACCGCCTCTATTTCTGTCCAGAATAGAAAAACCCATCTGTTTCGCCTTTTACTGACAGGTTGATAAAAAATGCTCACAAAAGGACAGCCCGTCCTGTCCGCCCTTCATCACAGACGTCCTTTTTATCAAGCGACTATAATATAGAACCTTTACAAATGAAAATTTATCTTCTGTGATCGTGATAGGACTTATATTAGCTATTAAGGTTTCCATTGTTCATATATGGCTGGACTTCTAAATGTGGAAGTAGGCCAGTTTGCATCAGATCGCAGTCCAGTGACGCGATCATACGTGAAATGTGATCATGGACAATTAAGTTCTGGCCTACTTACAGCTGAATTGCAAATAATAAGAGTCGAGATAACCTACACATCATTACGATTTTGATCTAGTATTTGGGAAGTTTAAAAAACATGTTTGCCAGGAATTGTCATAATCGGGTTTGACTTTGCAAAAAATATAGTTATTTCCTGTAATGAATTGAATAAATAGAAACACCACACGTCTCATGGAGATAAAAATGACGAATATGCAGAACACAATATGCGGAAGACAATATTGTTTGTTATTGTCTACGAAGTACGAACGTCTAGCCTAATCAAAACACATGTCGTCGTCGTAAGTAGATATTTTTGCAAGCTTAACAGAAAGTTGACGACATGCATAACATCAATTGGAATTCAGCCCAACCTGCCACAAATTACATAATATCGTTGTATATCTGGTAAACAAGTTGCCAAGACCGTCGATAATCGTTAAAATATGTAACACTGCCAAAATTACAATTCGGTATACATATTGGGCACTTTCATGTTCGTGATCGGCATTTTATTTCAATATTCTGTGACGTGTGAACAGAGAAAGACATATGGTACCGTGAAACCTGCTTACTTTGCCACTTTTTCATGTGTCAAAAAGTTTCATTCGCTTTAAAAAAAAAAATTATATGAAAACATAATGAGTAATCTACACCTAGACGTAGTAAATTTCATGAAAATTTATATTATTACCAAATATCTATTTCATTTTTGTAAATTAAAATATTTTAAGCATAAAAACAAATATGGCAAAGTCAGCTGTCACTTCTGGTAAATTTGCCATTTGAAATTAAAAATGAAATTTTTGGAGTTTATGAGGTTAAAAAGTAATATATTTGCACTCTTCCTATAACCCGTAAAATAAAAGTGAAAACTTTATATTATTTAGCACTGGTAATTTATCTCTCTAAGAAGGTGGCAAATTCACCAACCTTTCAAAAATATTTCATAGTAATACGAAGTTAGGGTCAGGGTTGTCAAATAAAAATGTTTTCACAGTAGGAAAAATTTAATAAAAGTAAAAAAAAAAACAATCAATTTTAGTGAGATCAACAACGTTCTGTTGCTCTGTTCCCTAAAAAAGGTCGGCGGCATCGTTTTTCCATCTTCTAAAAAAAATTAATGTTAGTTTAGTCAATATTTTGTACACAAGGTACTCATGAAATTAACCTGAAGGTAAACTGAATAGCGACTACAGCATATAATGACTTATAAACGTCCCATCATTGTTAAACAGTGTCTAGGAAATTGCAACGCTATACAGTATTTGCGCCAATAACTAAATCACTTCACATATTTAATTCATACTGACCCAAATCAAAAAAAAAAAACTTTTTAAATTACCCACCACCCTGTGTACCTTTTGTAAAACAACCTTCATTTTAAGCACATGCACTGTGTATTTCATATCTGGATACCTACCTACTTATATTATAAGTAGGTACTTACAACGACATTTTAATTAAAATATTCATAAGAAATTTTGTGGCAGCCCTAACCTCCAACAAAACATGGCAAAGTCACCATCACGGACGTTGTGATTAGGGTTGTTGAATTTACCAACACCAATTGCGAACTACAGGTAGCTTGTAGCACAGTAAATCAGCTCTTATTTAGCTAAAGAACATTATGCTAACATAATATCAAAAAAGTACTTACGTAGGCAATGCTTTTCCCATTTGTTTTTGTAAAAGTTCCGGAGCACTAAGTTTTACGCCACCAACATTCGAAAAAAGTAACGGCCGAAAATTACATCTCAAAAACAAGCTGGGTTGCCACATCTCATTCGGTGTTGCCATTTAACTCATAAATTTTACTATAAAGGCGTACATACATGACAAAAAACTGTTATTAGGAAGTAACTACACTTTTTCCCTCAGAAGTTGGCTATGGCAAACTTAGCAACCGTTGGCAAAGCTAGCAGGTTTTACGGTACCATATCTATACATTATTTACATTTACACAATTCTGCAAAAGTAATATTTTATGCAGAATTGTCGAATCAGCGGACTTTCCAATGAAATGCAAATCATGTTTTAAGTTATTACTTTATATTTAAGTTTCTCTTAAACTATTCAATAAGTGGTTCCACAAGGTTCGATTCTTGGTCCTTAATTATTTTACATCTTTTTGTTTCGGTTATTTTAAAGTCAAATCATTTATTTCAATTATACCATTAAAAGGCACTTTTGAACGACATTTACAAGAAAAGAAAAATGATAATATATTGAATCTAGTTGCCCATTGCAAAAGGTAGTTTCGTATGGAGAACAAATGAAAAGATTTTTTTAATCTTGAAGTTAAATTGAAATATGAAGTAGACAACAGAAAATGTCACAAATACTACGTGGTGATAATAGCAAAAAATATTTAGTAGGTAGGTATTTAGGTCCGTATGCACTTGAAATAACAAAAGTGTGAGAGAATTTCAAAGTAATTTAGTGTCTTACGCATGTTTTATTGCCAAGATATTATAATAAAAATATAGAGAAAGAGGTACGACTTAGGGATAACCTATAATCTTTGTAAGGTCAAATGTAAAAGAAAAGTTGGCAACAGATTTATCAAAACAAATTACGATAAATTAACTAATAAATTAGATAATATTGTGAAAGTCAATACATTTCTCAATTAAGTTTTTGATGTTAACGACACGATATTAACGTTAGCGCATCGATGAAATTCATTAAGAATGCAATCGAATTATGGAAACCTGCAACATCTCTCGAAGTTGTAGGTGCCTACAGGCTTGAAGGATCCGACAATGGCAGTTCAATACCAGTCGAGGGCGCGGATCATGCGTTAAGCGAATACCGGGCCCCGACTCATGATAGAAGGAGGAACCGCTGTGTTTTAGTCTGTTTGAATCGGTAAGAGACATAACCCTTCGTTCTCCAGACCAAGAGTATCCATGAGGATTTATTACGAAAAAAAAAGGTGTCTGTAGGCTGCCATTAATCATTCATCTATGTAACAGCCAGGTGGAATGTTAGTATTCTTTTCTAGACACATAAGTAACAAAATATACAAAAGATTAAATAATGTGATAAACCGATTCCAATTAAATCAGAAATAAAAGGTATTCTAAGAAACGAGTGTCGTCAAGGTTCCTAAAACATCGCACACATGTAAATGATTCATACCATCCAAGAATACCTACTACAAATTACGTATTCCAATACCGAATCATTTTACAATACAATGGTCTATCGCGTTTGTATTCTACACGATGCGCAAGAGTTTCCTTCGTTGAGTCATTTCTTGTGATCCTGTGGAAGTTGTTACTTTCTTATGTTTATAGATATTGATTTAATGTTACACTGACTGAGAACTCCACATTGTTCTACGGTTTCTTTGCTTTATTTTATTGCATTGGATTCATGACTTCTTGACATAACAGAATTCGTTAAGAAAAATGGATTAATTCCATCATTTATTTAGAGATAAAGAACTGCATATAAATCAATGTGACTCTGTATTCTGATAAGGTTGACTAATAAATAGACACTAGGCAGTAAGTGATTAAAAACTTGTTAATATAGAAACAGACTTCTCTGATATCCGCTGTGAGTCATCGCCAGTTAGGTTAATAAGATAAATAAACACTGTTTACATGATGTGTCACGTCCATACAATCATACTTGAAACTTGTTTGGTCAAATGTTTCAATACCTATCATAAAAGAATTTCGAAAATGTACGCCACGGAGCCATTGAATTTTATCTTCAAGTAGCAGAATTAGCTCATACATCATAAACAAGTAAAGTAGTTAACGATGAACAACAACTATTTTGCCATTTATGAATATAATTGAACATATGAATATAAATTTAAAAAATCACCTCTAATACATGATAATAATATACTTTAACGACGTAGACTGAAAAGCTTTTGAAAGTACGATAACCCACTAAAATAATCAGAGCATGTTAAAATTTTGAATTTGAGAATCATCATGAACACTTGGCGGAATACGTTGAACTGAATTCGTATGAATTTATGATACTTTCGCATCGAAAGAAATATTAATGATCATATTATAATCACGGTTTTTTCTGAGAAATTGGTGAGCAAAAACAGCACAGCACTAAACGACAGCATTCAGTTTCATCAAGCCTTGAAAATGATATTTTACCTATGTATGTAATATGAAATTGATTCACTATAATCAGAATTACAAGGGGGAAAACCCCAACCAAAAGATGACTTTATTGACAGTGACACAGACCTCATGGCAGCTAAGAGACTTTCTAAAAATCTGCCTCGGGCCCTCGGCTGTAATATAATATCGACTTCACAATGGTAAAGGAAAAATTCCCTACAAAATGCTTACATAGACGGTAAATTCTGTAAAATAATATAGTTTACATCCTTAACCATATTGACAATGACAAGATAAAACGTTTGTTTTATTTACCTTAACTGCTTAGACATAATTCAATTTTGAATTATCATGTCTGACTTCCCATAGTACGAATGAAGTACAGTAGGTATCAACTACCACGAAGTAGTTTGTTTTGGAAACATCAGCTATAATAGCTATTGTTTGTAAACTTTTAACGATGTCACCGTCAAGCAGCCTAATGCTGGCTCAAAGGTTGCTAAAATGCACTTTACGAAATGTGCTATGCATTAGTCATAGGTCCATAACTTACAAGGAACTGAATTAGTGGACTCCGTCGAGTCAACTGTGTTATTGACTCATCGTCGTAGTACGCACACATGCGACCATGACTCACAACAGCATTGCCTGACCAGCAAAGCCCGGAACAGATTAAGCGCAGTTTAATCAACGTTGTCTAAACAACTGGCGTGTAATGCCAGAGGTTAGACATCGTGATCTCAAACATAACCATTTCTATGAAACTTTCATCGAATCTTTACAATTTAAAAATAATCAGAAAGTGTTTGCTGCTCTGTTCTCACGTTTTTTGCTCGGATCCATATTGCAGCAACAGTGCAACTGATGGCTTTTTTCTTGACTTTACTAGATAATTAGTACACATTGATTGAGATCACAAAAGGTGTAGACATAATTGTACAAGCTCACATGCTGCTTCTACAGATTGTCTCAAGTAACGCTCTCATCGTTCCATCCTTTCACAAGGGGTTCACCAAAGTACTAATTCATCGGAAATGCGTTTAAATGGGCCTTTGTGTTGAGGCAAGCCATCCATTTATTAAATAGTGGACCGACAACCCTTGTAGTTGGTGCGTCACAGCACAGATAATGTGTAGACTGTAGAAAGACTCCAGTGAATGAATCACTGTCGTGATATTCGTGTCTGTATGCGTCCCTCGGCCCCTCTGTCCCGACGCATTAACATTTTTATATTGATAAAATAATTCTCTTTCACACTTGTCTAGTCGTCTTTGTCTTTTAACGAGTACATAGTTAGTATAATTTCTATCTGAAATTGATCTGGAATTCTAAATCGGAAAACTTTAGAGCCAAGGTATTATTACAAAAAAACATAATGAAGGGTCTTTCTTTTCTCATCCGTGTCAAGCTTACTTATAATTTCTACGTGCATATTACTACGCTCCCTCTATTGGGTTTAACTTTCTAGATTATTAATTTCATTTTTCTTGGCATGATTCCTTGGCTTAGGTAGTGTTTAGCAACTAGGATCTGGGGTTTCCCTTTTATTGTGTTTGTTTTTTTATTCGTCCCGTTTATCTATGAACGAAAGTGGGAGTCTAATTTTTTTTCAGCCTATCTCGCCTTTTTCTCTGCATTCATATCTTGGCACATGACGTTACATAGACTTTCGGTTCTCATTACTTCATTCTAAATGTTTTATAGAATAAGTTTTGTTAGCGGATTATAGTTCTTGTGCTGGTTTTCTAAATTTCTCAGTTACATCCCGGAGACTGGATCGAAACCAGTTTTATTTATGACAATGGACTCACTCTCTGTTACATCTGGCGAAATGTGTGCACAATACACCTGTGGCCTGCAGGGGAAACATAGCAGGATTGATGTTAAGTAGTTTCTGGGTATGTAACGGTGGCAAATGTGGGAATTGAACCCTCGACCTCTGTTGTCCGTCAGTTGACGTCTTTACCCGCAGGCTATCTGTGCTGTACAGCTATCACTTTCTTTAGACAGGTCTTCGCAAAATGAAGACACCTTCACCTGTTTTACATAATTCTCTAGATCATTGAACTCAGGGAAGCCACAAAAAATATATAGGTACGGTTACGTTACGGTTATTATTATCTTCAATCATTCATATAAAAAAATTAGTTTTTTCTTTAGTATTTTTTTAAAAGTCAGATTGTCTCACCTTTATCTCCTTCGTCTATATTTTTTTTAATATATGGTTATTATTATCTTCAATCATTCATATAAAAAAATAGTTTTTTCTTTAGTTTTTTTTTTTAAAGTCAGAATGTCTCACCTTTATCTCCTTCGTCTGTATTTTTTTTTTTAATATATGGTTATTATTATCTTCAATCATTCATATAAAAAAATAGTTTTTTCTTTAGTTTTTTTTTTTTAAGTCAGAATGTCTCACCTTTATCTCCTTCGTCTGTATTTTTTTTTTAATATAAACATTCAATACAAATAAATGATTTGATTTCATATAAAACTTTTTGAATGAAAAAAGGCAAAACAGCTCGTATAAAATTACATTACACAGCTTCAAAATGTTCACCGAAGGGTGAACAATTCTACAGCGTCACAAGGTGCAGGAGGCTGCACCTTGTGACGCTGTAGAATTGTGAGTTAAGTTAGTTAAACTACATACACACATCAAAAGTGTCTAGGGATCAACATCCCTAATCAATGTTAGGGATGTTGATCCCTAGACACTTTTGATGTGTATATATAGGGTAACGAGGGTAACTAACCCTAGTTTGCGTATGCGTAGGTAGTACTATAGAGTACCTAGGTACTTACATAGTTACGTTGCTATATTTTGTCCTGTACCTACCTGTTCGTTTCACTAGGTAGGTAGGTACTCGTTGTGGTGGTGTGAGGTGTCAAAAAATAATTAATTTACTTATACTTATTACTTATTATTTATTTATTCATTAAATAAGTAAATAATTTACGATCTTCTACTCACTAAGAGCGAAAGTTATCAAAAATAATTATGGTGATCAGTCCTATATTGATATTTACATAAAACGTGTTTACAAACATCTAGTTAGTTTTTTATTGACTGAATAGGTTATTTATAAGTAAGTAAGGTGCGTTGGGGTAAGATCGGCGCTGGGGTAAGAACGTAGGAATTAAATATTCCACTTATTTGGCTATATTTTTTAATGCTAGTCACATGAGTGGCTACGTCATTTTGTTCCGCCCCGCCCCGCAGTGACCGCCAGTCCCTCCGGCAACTCGGACGAGTACTATCCGCCGTTATAGGAAACAAGGTAAGTTTTGTAAAATATTTGTCCGTCCGGTCTTTCACCTTCATTTGTATTTGCATATATTAGCAAAAGTATAGCTTATTTTGGTATTATTTTGCCCAAATACTAAGTTTTAAGCAGTGATAACCCGACAAAACTAATCCAGAAATGTCTACTATCTCTATAGACTGAAATCCGGTGTTACCCATTCCGAGTGAAGATCGGACAAAAATATCCGGTCTTAACCCGTTTCGAAATTGGTGGTCTTTGAGAACCTTAACATCTCCTAAATTTGGTATGTGGGGTAAGATCGAACAGTTTAAACCAAAAAAAAAGTAATGATTTGGAACATCTATGTTTGTAGTATTATGAAGATTTTTTTGATGTCATTTAAAAGAAGAGGAAAGATCGGATACATTCTTTTCGTACATCTTGTGCTCCTAGCAATAGAAATAGTATTAAATTGTTGTCCGAACTTACCCCTTGACGGCCAGATCGTCATTATACTCTCAAAAATTGTTTCCTGATTTTACAGGCTTCCCAAACAAAAACTATTGTGTTTTAATAAATAAATTAATATTAAAATTGCACTGTGATTACTCATTATCAATTTCCACCATTTCTCAAGAATGTGGTGTTTACCAAAATTGAGAAAAAAAAGTTTTTGCAACATCCTTGCAACTATTCGAAAATCCGTCCGGTATTACCCCAACGCACCTTACTTACCTACTTACCTAATCAAATTCACATCGCAAAATACGGAAATACTCCAGGTCTGAATTGGTAAAACTGAACTATCCTTAGTAGGTAGGTAGGTACGGAGGGTAGGCACCCTAACTGACGAACGATGACCACCCCTCCATTGCCTATCTACCTACGTTTATAAATATGGTGACTACCTACCAGCCGTAAAGCAAGTAATGGGTGTATTACCTATATTAGGTACCTACTTACTTTAAAAATTAAAATATAAAGTTATAAGTAAGTAAGTAGGTAGGTAGGTAGGTATTAAGGTATCTACTTACAGGACAGCCTGGTAAGTATCTACCTACCTACCTATTATAACTTACCTACCTAGGTACCTACCATAACGATAGACCGAATTAAGATTTAAAAAAAATCATACATCAAAATGTTAAACGACTAACTTGAATAATCGTAAAACTATCTGTAGCGTAATTGCGCATTACAACCTTCTTAACTTGGTTATGTTATTTGCTGCCTTGCAGACGGTATTGAATGGAATCGCTTTGCTACTAGACACAAACACAAGCATAAAAGTTTTGTTAGTGTTGGTGTGCGACATGTACGTACAACGACCGTTGCCTGCTACCGTGCACCAATCAGAGCTCAGGATTTTACCCATGCCCATATATGGTAAGGCCATCGGTTGCGGCAAGCGGGGAACTTGGGCGAGTCCATTTCTGTGGAAAAAATAATAACATTCGTTTTTCGAATAGTAACAATTGCATGACATATGTCAATTTGGCCTATCAGTGGGTGCATTTTGTAGGTCGTTTTGAATGATAACGCGGCGTAATTAGTAGGAAAATTTGGTATTATTTGGCACCTACAGCAGAGGTCCGTTGGGCGAGTCGATTATATCGCGGGGCGCCGGCGTACGGCGTATTCTAGTGAAGCAGATCGACCGACCTCCACGAGCGAGCGAGCAACAGAAAGAAACCGGCCGGCATTCATTTCTCACGGTTCGCGAACGCTGCGGTTATTGTCTCTTCTAAACGATTATTACTGGTAAGTAAACGCTATTTTAATATTTTATTCGATGTTTTTCCTAATAGCTAGGGTTTGTATTTACGACAAATTTTAAATAGGTATGTTTTAATGGCCTCTAACAGATTGTGTGCGTCTACTCGTGGTTAGTCTCGGTTCTACTCTGTATAAAATCCATTGTTTCAATGAAAAATACCTACATTGTGAAAAATATGGATAATCCTTGGTTAATCAATTAATCAATCTAATCTGTCAGTCAGTTTGACGAGTGTGCATCGCTGACATGACTGTCTATGCAGGTTAGCGCCACTTGCTGGCTGTCCGCATCTACAGTGATGCACAGCTGTCTTTTTGGAAGTGTGCCAATAAGAGATGAACTTTCGTTATCATCTATTTCGTAAAATCGTAAGTGCAGTGCATGTAGAGTAAATACAGTGCATTACTGACTAGTCTTGAAGCGTTCGTCTGCACGCTAAATGTTCAATGTGAGCACCGTTTGAGATCACGTCGTTATCAAGAGGAGCGCTATCAGTGGTGGCGGGGGTGTGCGCGGGGCTCGGGCGGCGCGCGCAGGCTCCAGTCCCTGCCGCGGAATACCATATATGGCCACGAAAACTCATGTATTGTGCCGTACTGTGCGATTGGTGGAGAAGTCGCTGCGGCGGGGTAGGGGCGCCCCGATAACCAGCCTCATTTATATACTCTGCCTGCCGCGCTCGCCGACATTCCACGAAGTGAGCTCGAGCAGAGGCGTTGTGCAGCATTTACCGAGGCTGTGCAATAGCGAGTTAATTAATTTATTTATTAGGACTATTTAATTAAAAGTAAGTTGATACAGATGTGCTGCCTATTAATTTTTTTGTGATGTTTAGTGATAATAATAGTGGCGTGAGGAAATAGTGCAATCCCATTAGTGTGTGCGGGTCAGTGACACGTTGCTAGGGTTGGGCCGCGTGACGCCGGCCGGGAGTCTGGGATAGCCGGTTGCGGTAGGGCGTGGCAGTGCTCTGGTTCTAACTGACACTTAGCGATATTTGAACTTGAGCGGTCATCAATCTAATTAGAAAGTAACTCATCTTGTGAACGACTTTCTCGGTCAGTAAGAGCAGAGGCCCGTCTTTGTGAAATGTGGTCATGCCGCGTCATGTGCCACGTTTTTCCACCGCACCGCCTATCCATCCATACATTATCTCGCCTTATTTGGTTTCAATTTGCGACTTCGACTCCGCCGCCCACTTAGCATTGTCCCGTATTGGTCGCGTGTGGGTCTTCTACCCACAGACTACATAAATGGATGTGATCTAAAACTTGAACTACAATAATAGTAATTTTAAATGTAAGTACCTACGCAATTTTTATAAAGTGAAAGTTAACAATATTTTATTTTGTTAATTTCAGACTAATTCAAAATGTGCGACGAGGAAGTTGCTGCGTTGGTAGTAGACAATGGCTCCGGTATGTGCAAGGCCGGGTTCGCCGGTGACGACGCACCCCGCGCCGTGTTCCCCTCGATCGTGGGCAGGCCCCGCCATCAGGGCGTCATGGTCGGCATGGGACAGAAGGACTCGTACGTAGGCGACGAGGCCCAGAGCAAGAGAGGTATCCTCACGCTCAAGTACCCCATCGAGCACGGCATTGTCACCAACTGGGACGATATGGAGAAGATCTGGCACCACACCTTCTACAACGAGCTGCGTGTGGCGCCCGAGGAGCACCCCGTGCTGCTCACGGAGGCCCCCCTCAACCCCAAGGCCAACAGGTACGTCCCGCGCCCAGCGCACCTCGTCTGCATCCACAGTCGCCTGAAGTGACCACTGCTTGCCAAGCAAGCTCTACTCTTCGAGTCGCGCCTGACCATGTCTTTTGTTTTGCAGAGAGAAGATGACACAGATCATGTTCGAAACCTTCAACACACCCGCCATGTACGTCGCCATCCAGGCTGTGCTGTCGCTGTACGCCTCCGGTCGTACCACCGGTATCGTGCTGGACTCCGGAGACGGTGTCTCGCACACGGTGCCCATCTACGAGGGCTACGCGCTGCCGCACGCCATCCTGCGTCTGGACTTGGCCGGTCGCGACCTCACAGACTACCTGATGAAGATCCTCACCGAGCGCGGCTACTCGTTCACCACCACGGCTGAGCGTGAGATCGTGCGCGACATCAAGGAGAAGCTCTGCTACGTAGCTCTCGACTTCGAGCAGGAGATGGCCACCGCCGCCTCCAGCAGCTCCCTGGAGAAGTCCTATGAACTTCCCGACGGACAAGTAATCACCATCGGTAACGAACGATTCCGTTGCCCAGAGGCTCTCTTCCAGCCCTCATTCTTGGGTATGGAAGCTTGCGGCATCCACGAGACCACTTACAACTCAATCATGAAGTGCGATGTTGACATCCGTAAGGACTTGTACGCCAACACAGTACTATCCGGAGGTACCACCATGTACCCCGGTATTGCTGACCGTATGCAGAAGGAGATCACTGCCTTGGCCCCGTCCACAATGAAGATCAAGATTATTGCGCCCCCAGAGAGGAAGTACTCCGTATGGATCGGTGGATCGATCCTCGCCTCCCTCTCGACCTTCCAGCAGATGTGGATCTCGAAACAGGAGTACGACGAATCTGGCCCCTCCATCGTGCACAGGAAGTGCTTCTAAGCGCGCCGCGCCCCGCTGCCTCCAGCAGCCCGCGGCCCGGCCGGTCCCGCGGCCGGCTGCTCAATTCAGGCTTGTAATCTCCGTTAATTTAATTGTACGTAAGATATTATTGTAATTAAATCGTAATAGTGACGGCAGGACGGAGCGCGGCGCCGCGGGCGCGCCTCGACCGCCGGCCTCGGTACTGCACTCGCCAAAGGATCTTTTGTAATCTCATGAATGATGATTGTATGTGCTGAAACGGATAAGACTACTTTCTTACTAGGTCATTTATAAATTATAAAAAATTATGAAAATACAAAAAAAAATCTGAAAAATTTATCTGTCTTTTTTTTATCATCCTCATACACACATTACACACACGATACAATACAAATGCTCGTTATCGGAGCGCAACGACCGACATTGACCCATGTATGAAAATAGAACGAACTTGGAGCAATCGTCCAGAAATAGCTGGCCGCCAGGCGGCAACCATGTTTACCAACCGCTACTAGGACGCTATAGATACTGATCGAAATAAATATCGCATGCACATATCACGTCACACAAACAAAACATTGCAATACAAATGTTTTGATAGAATCATAATATACAGGGTGTCAATCAAGGCATTGCATATTTTCTCATTGATATTAATGTGGGTAGGTACCTACCGATTAAATAACGATGTAGGTACCTACTAACCTATTTTTATTTTGTTCTGTATCGGTTCGTTACCTGCAGAGTGAGTAGGTGCTAAAGTAGAGAAAAACGAGCCCGGTAACTAGCACTCTCCCCGCGACTTCGTTCGCGTGATTTTTCTTACGGATCCCTAATTTTTGATAATAAAATATAGCCTATACTATAGCACTCAGTGATAACGTAGCTTCCAATTAGTGAAAAAGAATTTTCAAAATCGGTTCAGTAGATCCAGAGATTAGAGGTAACATTTGTTTGTAAGTTTGTATGTAGGGGACATACAAACTTACAAACAAATGTTACCTCTTTATAATATTAGTATCTCATCACTTTGATGAAATTTATAGGTACAGTAAAGAATGATGACAAACTGACATCATCATTGTTCTCATAAGAAATGAAACAACAAGAGACGAAATAGTGCCGTTGTTTGGTAGATACATATTTAGGACAGGTAAATGTTTAAATAGGTGGGTACTCTGATAAAGCATCATCAAATCTTTATTTTATCTCAGCAGTACTGGCACTGGATAATTCGCTGGGGTAGTATTAACATAACCCTTCCCACACCGAGTTTATAATAGTTATAAATTAACGTAACATAGACTAATCCCGAAGGGTTAGGCAAAGGTGTAGCCATTAGTACACCCACATTTCGCCAGTTATGTTTTAAGTCTCGTGTAATAGGGGGCGAACCCATTGCCATCAGCCGGGCACAAATCCAAACTCAGGCTGCTACTGAGATCTCTCAGTACAACCCAATAACACTTTGCCCGACCTGGGAATCGAACCCAAGACATCATGCTCAGCAGTCGCTAGACCAACGAGGTCGTTATAAAATAACATCTTCTAGTCTTTTTGTCATATATTTATTTAGAACTAACTTATGCCCGCGACTTCGGGGTTGCGGGACGTCATAACAGGATACCGTGGCCCCGGAACGTAAAGGGCAACAGAAGGAAGTAAGGAACAGGGTGGTTTTTTAGTCAGTAAAAGTCTGACAGTCCCTTCCGCCCCACCCAGGGCGGAAGGACTCATTTGATGATTTTTACCACCTACAAAAAAAAAAAAATGCCTGCGTTTAGTTCGCGTAAATGTCGGTTATCTGCTGGGTTTTATTTTTTTGCGCGAAACCATGTTGTTTACAAGCTTTTATTTTTCTAAAATAAAAGTAAGCTCATCTCACTCACTCACTCCGTCAGCTATCTGCCAGTGACAAGTCTCGTCAAAGTCGGTCCAGTCGTTTCGGAGATTAACCCGACATACTTATCTAGAGGTACTTACAAGACTGCCACTAATTACTAACTCATTAGATTTTATCGGAATGCACGCAAAGCAATGCAGAAGTTAAGTGCAATGTGACATAATTGATTGTTTATTCTCGAGCCGTAATTAGTGATTGGAATTGATAATAATATGTCGTCTAAAGATAGGCGAGTATAGGTCAAGTAAGATCAAGAACACTGAGTCATACTTTTAAATACAACTGCTGATAACATCACGTCACAGGTCGTGAATTCACGATAGTGTTGGTCATGGCAATCATTAGAAATGATCACACCCTGATTATGATAAAAAGTTTGGTTATAAAACTGGTACAGACACTTTTGTCTCCTACCTCAGAAGATAGGATAGTCCTGTATTTATACGATCACCCGGCTCCGTTAAATAGTCTACAATAGAGAAAAGAAGTTCAAGAAGGATAAAGCTTAGCTGCAAGACTACGCAGAACTACGCGGAGCTACGTGGTTCTACGCAGAACTAAGCGGAGCTACGTGGTTCTACGCAGAACTACGCGGAGCTACAAGACTCTACGCAGCACTACGCGGAGCTACAAAACTACGCAGTACGCGGTGCTACAAGACTACGCAGTACGCGGTGCTACAGGACTCTACGCAGGACTACGCGGAGCTACAAGGCTCTACGCAGGACTACGCGGAGCTACAAGACTCTACGCAGGAATACGCGGAGCTACAAGACTTACGCAGGACTACGCGGAGCTACAAGGCTCTACGCAGGACTACGTGGAGCTACAAGACTCTACGCAGGACTACGCGGAGTTACAAGACTCTACGCAGGACTACGCGGAGCTACAAGACTCTACGCAGGACTACGCGGCGCTACAAGACTTCGCAGTACGCGGAGCTACAAGACTCTACGCAGAACTACGCGGAGCTACAAGACTCTACGCAGATCTACGCGGAGCTACAAGACTACGCATTTTCATGACTTGCTGTTTGGTACTCGTAGTTCGACTAATAACAAATGACTGAAAAAAAAAACTATATTTAATCATACGACTTTTATTTCGAACATCACAAATATTCCACATAATTAAAAGTATCGGTTAGTTAAAAACGTATTAAAACATTATCGAGATAAATCTGTGTGTCAACATTTAAAAAATATAATCGGGTCTTGAGTTCAGAGCAACGGTACATAGCAATTTTATTGTCAAACATTAAGAATTAAAGCTTTGTACAGATAAGATCTTTTTTATTTAAAACTGTGTTGTACTCCATTTTACCGTATTAAGGTGGTATAGCGCCGAGTACTCAAACGTTCCCAAATTTTTGAAACCAAAGTCTCATGGCCATTTATCACCTACGGGGTATATTGTAACCACAAAAATGCTTTGTCTTAGGCGTTGTCTTCATAGAAAGACATCGTACTCTTCGCGCGATGATTCATCTTTAAATTTAGTGGTTTTTGAGTATTCGGCGTTTACAAGCATTATATTAGCTTCATAAAACATAATGCATAGAAAAATATAACTCCGATTAATTGACATGATTTAACATTATAAAATATTTTTGGTACAACCAATTGCTTTTAAAATTTTGCAAGACCAAGTAAGTTTTTACAACAAGAAGATTATTGTTAGTGGTAACTTTAAACTACATAAACCTTAACATTAAAATCAGTGACACGTGTGGGGGAAACTACTTAGTCTTATTTTCGAAGCAATCATTTGATATGACTATGAGCTAACAGGAGAGAGATAAGAGGTGATTCTTAGCCCCATTATTTCTGAACATGTATGTGTGGTTCAATAAATATAAAAAATACATGTATGAAGAAATTAAGTAAGTAATATTACTGACTTAGTTAAAATTATATATCGGCGGTGCCTCTTGTTACTTGAAACCAAACCACTTTTTGAAGCTTAAGTAAAGTGTATGTAACGGCATATATTTATACCGTTTTAAAGCAAATACATTCAATTCATGGATACCACGGGGCCGCGAACGGTCGAATGGTTGTTACATAATAATAGGGCCATCAAAAATATTAAGCAGTGCTTCTAAAACTATATAAAAACTAAACTATCTTCTAATAAGATTCTCAAAAATTTCGCAGGGACGTTAGGCTCCTCTACTGGCTACATTAGATTTTGAGACAAACCATAAACACTTACATAATATATTGGCATAGAATTTATTAAAATCTAACTGGACTAGCTCCTTCACTAAGCCTATACTTGATAAAATTACGTCGATTTAGAAACGAGATAACGAGGGACAGTTGATAAAGTATGTATTTAATAATAGTAGCTACCAAGTTAATGTGTTCATGCAGTGGCGGATCCAAGGGCTCCCCCTTGGATCCGCCACTGCACTGAATTGAATGTAAAAGTTGAAAAGAAAAAAGAAGATAAAAGTATTTTTTTAAATGTGTGCTTTTTTAGTGTTTACTTAGCTAAAAATCTACTCTCAACGGGGTCAAGCCCCCTCTCCCCAAACATAAATTCTGGATCCGCCACTATATAATCCATTTCTATCAATACTCCTTAATTTCTTATATTAGTAAAAAACCCATGATTGTTCATTAATATTAAAGTATTTTATTCACAGGTTAGGCAACATTTTAACGTACGTAAATTATATTTCAAAGTAGATTTAAAATCTTCAAAATCCACACCGCGTTTCTAAATCAACCGTTCAAATTATAAACTAATTATAAAATAAAAACCTTAATTTATTAAAAACTTAAAACAGATACATTAAAAATCTACATTTATAAATAAAGTTAAAAAGTATTCAGAACAACTAAGCGTATTACGGGCATTGTGCGGTCTCGGAGATACGTTATTTCACTGGTCGTAAGCGCACGGTACTAGTTCAAAAACTTAGAATCCATCCTTAAAAGAGTCACCAACAGTTTTGTACTATCAATATTAAGAATTTTAAATATAAGGCCACTTTACACTACACAGAATATGCCTAGGAATGATTACTATCCTCATTATTGAACACAATTTGATTGGACGAGTTTCCACAGCTTATAGTTTACACAGATCGCGTCTGTTATATGTTAGTTCCTTTATAAACAGTTGTTGTTATGCTACGTCTCGCTGTCCTTGATGCTATCCTCAGTGGCCCTGCGGATGTCCGAGAGCGGGTTGCCATGTACCCTGAACCTATAGACACAGGTGTACGTCGGGTTGCCATGGTTACTTTCCACTCTGAGCTCAATAATGTCGTAGGCGACCGGGTATTGTACTCCGCCGATGTCGGTGGTCTTGGGGTACTGGACTGGGAAGTACTGTATGGCCGTGCCGTTGGCATTGTACTGATAGTCGCCAAAAAGATGCGGCTCGGCGTCCATCTCGCCATGCAGACCCTGAAAGTATATATTTGTAAAGGGAGTTCCGTTTATTATTTGTGTTTTATTTATGGTATTAAATTGAGTGAAATTAAAATTATATTTTTAATTTCAGTAGAAAACATTTATATGAAAACAAATATTTAAAAGCAGTTAAAAGGGTTTCTATATTTATTTGATGTATACTGAACTGTTTATACTAACCCTGATATCTAAATGTTAGAAAATAACAAACAAAATGCAAGCACACAACACAACATGAACGCAAAACAGAAGGATGTGAACAAAATGTAACTGTGCAATACCATAAGCCCAGGAAACAAAATATAAAGACACGAATATATGATTTCTGAGTATAAAAATTGGCACACGCAACCCGCAAGTGCCGATTACATTGCAGGGCCCAGGATTTTGGAGTTATGCTTGGTTGATGATACTGATGGTCACCCTTAGCACAATATAGAATTATTATGCTACGATCAATAGCGCTTGTAATGATTACAAACTGGCACTGCATGTTGGACAGTTTAGTTTGTACGTGCAATCGTGCGCGGGTAAAGAAACAAGACAAAAGCGAATAAATGGATGCAAGACAAAAAAAGATTAGTTGAAAAGTGTAGCACTCAAAACGTGGCATGCAAAATGTTAAACAATTCCGAAAATAATTCCCGTGAACATTAAAAACAAATGCTACGTACGTATACGGAGAAGTTCTTCGGTGCGGACTCGATCTTGCCTTCGACTGCGAGCAGGCGTGACATGTGTTCTAAGGAGAATCCTGTCACTTCTATTATCGCGTATGTGCGCACCACTGTAACGATATACACTTTATTAGTTGTATGTTCAACATCTGGGAACAAAGCTGTAGAGTTATTGAAAATCACAGTCGACAAAAATTTGTCACATGCGTATTTTTGGTGGGGTGGATTCAATTTGAACTATTTAAATATTTTATCACTAGGTACCAAACAAGCCCACCTAATGGTAAGTGGTCGCTGTGTATAGACGCGTTGACATCTCTTAAACTAAGTTGAAATGTCTTGTGTGCCTGTAATTACACCGGCACCAATACCCTTTAAACCAGGACACAGCAAACATAGGTGTTCAGACCAGAGTCTTAGTAGTGGAAACTATTCACGCTGATTGTGTGTTACATGCCAGAGATCCTACGCCAGCGTAGTACATAGTATCGTCACTCGTATAACCTTAAATGCATCTCAATATTCAGTCTAGTCTACAATACAATATGACAGTACAAGCTACATACCCAGGTACCCAGGGAAGCCCTGGAAAGCCCAGCACTCGGCAGGCATAGCTCCAGGAGTGAGGGCATACCGTGGCGACGTGTACACCCACCACACCGGTAGGCCTAAGATGCTGTACTGCTTCGTCTTGATCTGGTAAAGCTCTGTACATTTGGTTGAGATCACTTGACCACCTGGAATGTGATGAAAGATGGGTTAGCGAAGTTACTAGCGAATTATAGCGAATACGAAAATCTTCAAACGCCTGGAATTTACTGTGGATAGACTAGTGCACCATGCAGATTGTAACTATTATTAGTCACAAGTAATTTTCAGTTTTCGTTGGTATAATAAGTCTTCTTCTTTATCGTGTGGGCAGTAAGGTCTTACGACCCCACACACCCTAAAATAAGTCAATATGTACAGAGAAAAATAGGTTATTTTTCTTCTTTAATTTATCATGCTACGATTTTTGTGAATGATTGGAATAAAAGGCTTAAATACAATACATAAAAGTTAATAGACTGGTTTATGAAATAGGTACCTAACTATAAAATAACGATTAAATTAGAATATGACAGCATTAAAACAAAAAATGATGGTGTCTTACCTGCAGACTCCAACGCGTAGTCCACTAGCCCAGTCTTATCAGCGTCATACACGTCTAGCATGCCCGCGACAACTCTCTTCACAGCTTCGATATCTATCCCAGTATGCACGGTCTGCACTTCCACTTCCCTCACATACTCCTTCATCCTCTCAACTATGATCTCCATCTGTCTCCTCTCAAACACAGCGAGGTATTCTTGCACCATCTGACGGATCCTATCCTCGTCCATATCAGGCTTCCAAGTACTTATCAACCGCTCATGAATCTCCTGAGACATTGCCTGCATCTGTTCCTTCGTCACATAATCTTTGTCAAAGTATTGCTTCAACTTTGCAGCTAAAGCGCCAGCGTTGTCGTTTACATTAAAAACTTGGATTAAGTTCTGCTGCAAATATTTGAGCGAGTATTGCTCTATTTGCGCTTCAAAGTTGTCAAGCCGAGAGAGTTTTTGGTCGAAGTGTTTGAGGCGAGTGTCGACGTTGACAGCCCAGCCTTCTAACGCCGCCATGCGCTTGGACAAGTCGGGGTCCTGTAGGATCGGTGGCGGCTTGTACGTGTCCACGACCAGCTGCTCCGGAGGCGCGACTTGCTCAGCATAGTTGTAATCTGAAACAGATAGTTCACGTCAGATCCATATGTATTTTCCTCTGTCCTTCCCACATAATGCTTTAAACAAAAAATAAAAATATTGAGAGCGACAGGGAAGGACAGAGTATTATAATTAATTAATATTATAGGTATTTGAACTCACCCTAAAAGTGTAGCGTCCATCGAGTACGTCCACTTTCTTATAGGTGATTGGGCCTCTATCCTTCCCCGACTTTATATTATTTAAGGTAAAACAGGGAAGAATTATATGGGAATAAATAACAAGACATATTTCTTACGTACGATATAATTAAATCAAAATGAACCAATTAGTAGAACACAATTTGTAGAATAATTGTTACACCATCAAAATGCAATTGAATACGAATTTGCTTAAGAACTAAATTAAATTATTAAGAACATCACATCAAATGTAAAGCGAACGAAGCAGGTTGTTTGTGACAAATAAATAGTTGTGCTTATAGTAATACAATACTTATGACAGGAGTATTGTTTGTGGTGGGGTGATCTAAATTAGCACAGGTACTCTGTATTGCAGAAAAAAACCCTGTTTTAAATATAAATCTTAAATTATAACATTAATAATCAAATCAAGCATTGACTGTAAACACCAGGCATAATAGAAATCAAATAGTTTCGAAAATATATTCATAATTATAATTATGATAAATCTTTAAGAGAAAATGAATTTACAACTTTTGGCCTCATACGAAATGTGTAATCTATTATATTTCTTTTTATCACAAATAAACTACCAAATTACTTTATAAAGCTTCTTTTTACCAAACAATAGTTGCACAATTTTTATATAGTATTGTCGAACAAACTATTTGGTTTACAGACAACTATAATTATCTTTCTGCTACATTGCTATTCATTGTTATTTTGTGTTCACTTTTTAAGCTTGTAGTATCTAATAATTTTGAAACCCATTTGAGTGATTTGAAAGAATTGGCACACTCGAAACATTGCTTAAAAGTAGTTGCAAGTTAGCTGCCTGTATATCAAATGGCTTGTTCGACTGTACTTTTTGGGTACACATCTTAGAACAATCTACATTTCTTTTAAACTTAAGCATGTTGTAATTTCTTTACGCATTCACATATAAATAATCAGAATTTATGACTAGGGGTTAGTCTTGAATTTAAACAATTTGGAAATAAAATTAGCACGTTTTTGTTAACACAATAATTTGTACCGAAACAGTTTTATAACTGAAATAAGCTAGTAACTAAATAAAACTCCAATGTATGGCCACGTCATGTTAATTTAGGTACATCGATTTCGGTATACTGTGTACAGTACACTACTTAAATAACTAATAATAACTAAAATTATATAATTCCAAGAGTAAAACATTGAATCAGCAACAATATTTTTCATTTTTGTGTATTGAAATTAGAAATTTAGCCTCAGGCCTCAAGCAGATGTGGCTAAACATTATTAATATTACATTGGCCTAATATGTTAGTACACATTTTACTTTAAGAATTAAAATAACCCAGAACATTGACATTAAATTAAAATAAAAAATAGAATTCACAATTTAAAATAGATGATATATCTGTATTGTGGAATGAAAATAAGTATTAAATGTTATTATTTGTATTAATCCACTTTATACATAGAAGATATTTTATATAACAGCAAACAACACAAAATAAAATTTGAAATCATTTTCATAGTTATAAAATTATAATCATTGCAATAAATAAATTACATTTAGAACAAAATTGAACGTAAGCATTTAAGATAATAAAATTAAAATTAAAGGATTTGTGTGATGAACAGAAAGAAGCGAAATTTAAATATCATATACTGACCATTAGTTAACGTAAACATGACAGTAACCAAGAAATCTGTCAACATTTTAATTATTTAATTTAAAAAATCATACCAACTTATTTTAAATGTATGCACATACTTAAACGAATTAAAAAGCACACTAATTGCATTCACTATTGTTATATTTAACTTACACCTAGGTATCTACTTCCGAAATTCCGAATACATCTAACAACTATGATATTATGATATTGAACAATGATTATGAGCATCAAGGCTGATGATCCGAGCCTATTTTGTTTGATATTAAAATGACTCATTAATTGTACACAATTTTATGAATAAAAATTCACAATAAGTTAATGGATAAATCTAAAAATTGAGCACCCTAATATAACGGGTATGTAAGTATATAAATAGACAATTAAGTACAGAACTACGTTTTATGTAAATTGTAATTGTTATAACGTTAAATGCTATGTCTATAAGTGATATTTAAACTGGAATATTACTACGTCCAACATGCATAATGTCTAACACATTATTTAATTGAATATTTTTTGTAAGTTTCACATGTATATCACTGGTTTATTACTATGATTAAATATTTCTTTTTAGTATTAATGCCGTCATGGATACTCAATTTAATATTTCGTGAATGGATTAAATGAAAATTTTGGGTTTAAATGACCGAAAATTTGATTGAAGCCTCCTTTGTGTTGTGATGTAAGGTAGTCAAATCTTATATTGACGTCCAGTTGCATTACAGAACAGTAAATAGGTAAAAAGTACTGTTTTATCACGAGTCTGTAAGTTCTAAAATCGAGAAGTAATCACTGACTGTAATGTATTTTAAATACATTACAATTTGGAGGTTCACGATAAACACAATCTTTAAACTTACAAAGTCTATAAAAAAAATGAACCTGTAATATAGGAAACGTGAAGTTGACAGTTTAACGCTGTTGGCGTCGACGTCGTCGTCGGCCACGAAAAATCCCAACCCGCCTCACATTCTTAACGACAAAATTCAAAAGGTAAATCGCTGCGATCAATATTATCGAGTAAAAACCCATTTCCACAATATTCCGGAAGTAGAATAACTGGGAGGAATAGAGTTCGCGTCATCCAAACAAGTCGCGCCACGCCTTCTTGATCTCTTCGAAGCAACTCTCCGCCACGACAACGACATAGTCCGAAGCATCAGCTACTCTATTCTGTACTATATCCCTGTACTCTATGTACGTTTTCTTCACTTCTGGGAGATTCTCACTTATATCTGGTAACGATATATTAATGTCTGGCATCGTCGGCATGGAGGGCAGCACGTCAAAGCTCGGTAGTGATATGTTCGGTAGGGTAAGCTTCGGCATTTGTATAGATGAGAACTCAGGTAGGTCTAAGTGGAAATCGGTAAAGTTTACCATAGCGAGACGGTCCCAGTTCTCGTATGTGTAGTGCGCTGTAAGGAATTAGCATTTTTACCTATTGGTTAACAAGTGAAGAACTGCACTTTAGAATTTGTACTAGCAGTCTTAACCATAGTTCCCAGCTGTTCCTATATTAAAATGTTTTATTTATCTTATCTATTATATTTATTACTAAGACGAGTAAAGTATATTTATTACCTATTTTATAGTATCTACGTTGCCGCTTGAATATATTTATAGGTATTTTACAAACCGTCGATTACTAAGAATATTGACTGTATTCATAATAAATTGTGTTCCAGGTATTTATTAGTTAATTCAAGTGTATAACAAAGGAACGACTGGCAACTTTAGCTAGTATTTATAAACATAATAAACGTGTTAGTTCTTCGGTTTCTACACAACGTTATTTAAAGAATAGAGTCGTAATACCTTAAAATTATTGTATGTATGTAATAGTAAGAGAGAGAGAGAGAGAGACAGAGAGAGAGAGAGACAGAGAGAGACAGAGAGAGAAGCGCACGCCGCACGGCTTACAACTATAGCAAAAAGTGTCGTTACAACTTTTGGTCTTAATTTTTTCCGTCTTTAGCAACCGATAAGGAACTTCGTTCCAATAATGGAAACAGAGACTTCGCTGTCATGAAATTAATTCTAAAAATAACGTTGTATAACAACTAAATATAATGAATACGACTAAAGTACTTACATCCATAGCCGAGCACGGGCAGCAGTATCAGCAGGAACCACGGCCACCAGCGCTTCTTATTAGCAACGGTTTTCTTCTCTTGGTAGTTCTGTGCGATGTATTTCTTATTGGCGTCCACGTGGTTCGGTGATAGCTGTGGAATATTGTTGTTTTTATTAGTTTGGTACTTTTTATAATATACACACATCAAAAGTGTCTAGGGATCAACATCCCTAATCAATGTTAGGGATGTTGATCCCTAGACACTTTTGATGTGTATATTATTCTCCCGACTGAATTTTGGTCGCGGCGGTAGTGGCAAATCTCAATGGAGACTAAGCGTAGTACGCAAAATTGATAGTGAACAAGTGTGTGAGCAAACACAAGTGCTGTTCTTCCTCCTCCCTCACTCAGACATGATTGGTCAGAGATCAGCTGCGGGATTAACATATTTATTCGTTTTCTTAGGACAACTTCTCAACTCAGGATTCGTTAACGAGAAATTCTTAAAATAGAAAAGCTCAATAATACTTTTGCCCGACGTGGAAATCGAACTGTGACTGGACTTACTATTTATTGATTTCAAAGCCACAAAAAATCTAATTTTACAGTAAATTCAAAATTTATCAGGTTGCTGCTGAAATAAAGTGGTTTTTTTTTTTCAGTTGTTGTGTCTTGGAACTATTGGTTAATGATGTCAAGTACCCAATTGAGATGTTTGATCAAATCAATTGGGAGGGGGGGAGGGGATTTGTTCCTCCTATTATACTAACAGTTTCCGTGACAGTCGTCTCGATGGTGGTAAAAACAGTCTTGATAGTCGAGTACATCCAGGTGAAGGGCGCCGCCGCCACGGACGCGCTCCGGGATAGTAGACTCGCTGTGAACGAAATTGTGGTGTTCAATGTAAAAAGATTATAATTGAATCAATCACTTCTAAAACTTTATTTCTAAAATAATTTATTTAACTATATAGGGACAACGTTACGAAAACCTTTACCATGGTTTCAGTACACGATTCAAGACACCACGGCGTTAACATTTTTCACCAGTCATCGACGAAAAATATACGTTACGTTTTCGTTTTGATTAGTTAGTGTTCAACGTTTAATTTTATTGTTACTTATTACTTTCTACATTTGCATGCGTAATTTTAAGTTGACAAAAATGCCTTGAACATTAATATTAATTTTGTATAAGTATACAAAACTTGAAAAAGCAAAAGGGTAGGTCTACTTTCTATTCTATTCAAGCGTGACATCGCGTCTTGATACCATCGGCTTAAACCCAACCAGAGCCAACATTCTCTTTATTTACGATATTATACAATTAAAACGTGTAAAAAAATCCATCCTTGACGCGTTATACTCATTTCATAAGTCTTGACGAACCGACTAAGATCAATAACGAACTGATCAAGAAAAAATGTGAAACTGAAAACCTCTTTTATACAAAGTCGGTTAACAATCAGTAGATAAGTGCTCTCTTTCTTATCGTGTCCCAAAACATTATCATACCTTTGACTGGTCGCCGATCCGTGTAAGGGTACCGGTGCGAGGGTCCCACGATCTTCCGGTACGTGTTCCGAGTGCTGGTGGTGATGGTGGTGATCATGGTGATTAGCAGCCTGGTGATCCACCATCGCTGTTCTGCTACGTCGCCCTTCCAGTGTGTGTACGAGGCCTCGTCATCTGAACTGTCTATTGCCTGGGAATTGAGAATAGGAATTATGTGAAGGGTTAAAAATCATTAGTGTCACAATACAAATTGCATGCACACCATCATCATCTGCCTAGCCTTGTCCCCACTATGTTGGTGTCAGCAGCCAGTCTAAGCGGATGCAGCTGAATACCAGTATTTCATATGGAGCGACTGCCTATCTAACCTCCACAACCCAGTAACAAACAGCCAAACCAGTAAACTGTATGCACACCCTTTAACTTAAAATTTTGTTGAGAAAATGCATATAGAACTATACACCCTGCCCCCTACGAGGTGGACTGACGACCTTGGAAACCTCTGGATGCGGCCAGCGTAGGACCAGACATTGTAGTTATCTTTAGGGAAGGCCTATGTCCAGCAGTGGACCTCCGTCGTTTGGTGCTAGGATGATAATAATACACCCTTTACAACCCAGTTACTGGGGAACACGAAACACTTGGTATACTGGTTGTTAGACTTTCAAGCTTCTGACTACAATAATAGCTAATCATTGTCTACGAATAACAGCCGGGACCAACTTTACGTTCCTTTCAAAGTAAGGGGGTGTCATACCGCCAAATACAAAAGCTCCAGGCTACTACTGAGAAATTCTGAATGGAAAAACCCAATAACACTGCCCGACCTAAGCTAATAATCGACTATGAATAAAGCCTAAGTAGCCTAAGCTTAAGTATAACTATGATTCATAGTTTTGATTGTAAGCTGTGCATTCCAGAAAATTGAATCGCAAGAATTCTCCGCCGCTGACTAGTACTACTCTCTCATTCATAAACATCGAACTGAGAACAGTTTTCGGGCTATGCTGTTTCAGTAAATGTGCTGAAATTACTGCCTAGTGCCATAATATCGTCATGTTTCCAGTGTGCGAGGGAGACAGAGCTATACACAACCAATAGCACCATCCCTTTTTCACAATAGAACAATGATGGCATTAATATGTCAAAAAAATATGGACCCTGATTAATCAAATCTTTGTTATATATTTTGAAAACATTTTTCAGTTCTAAGAGCATATTATATGCTTAGTAAGCAAGTACGAATGCGACTTTTTCAAAACATATACTTCACAGACGTGGAAGAAAAATATCGTAAAGGAAGCTGGAGTTTTCATATAAGTCTGGAGTCAATGGTGATCAATGCTCGTGCCTGTACTAGAAGAGATCTTTGCCGTGCAGTAAGACAATAGACTGGTATTATCTTATACCATATTTCTAAAGGTAGCATAAGAAATACTTTTACAAAAACAGTTTACTCACGGTATACCGCCGTCGTGTGGTAGTCCAAGAAGTAGCGGCAGATAGACGGTCGATCTCATCCATGCTGGTGTTGGGGCCTTGCACCCGGAATTGAGACAGGGAACGTCGAGACATGTTCGGCATAGCCACTTGTCCGGGCGCCAGCTCTACGCGGTCCTTAGACATGGGCGAGTATGTGTAGTCCGTCTTTGGGTATTTGCTGGGGAAAAGATATAGGGATTATTAGAGAGATCCGAAATTATTTATGTAACCTACACGGAGAGAAGGAACATCTGGACTCGGTATACATCAGTGCGGTTATATCGTCTGGCGATTTTAATAACATTTAGGAACGATCTCAATCAGTATGAATCTGTCAAAAATGTAGCTGAGATTTGATTGCAATTAGATTTTGAACATTTTTATTTAGTATATTTGACCTTCTTTCGTAAGATCGCCATCGATTTTTCCATAGCGACTTACTATTATAGTAAACAATCAAAAGTTTAATTACTTAAAGTCATAAATGCTGCCTGCTAGGTAATTTAGTAACGTGTATGATAGAATAGGAGAATAAAATACTGAATGACTTTTTTTCATCTTATCAACACACTTGCCCGCCCAAGCAAAAAGTAGTATTAAGATGAATGGATACAGGAAGTTACCAAAAGTAGGCCAGTACCGGTAGATATTATGTATTTACCATTAATTCTGACCAACCACTCCATTTACATTTTACGATAATCAAACACACTACAACACGCACACTAGAGTTGTAAAACTTGTAAATAGAACCATATGTAGGCGAGAACTGCCCAATAACCGTAAAATACATAATAAAACCGTAGCTCTAAAAGTCGACACGAAACGTATAAACAGATTCAGGAAATACCTTACAATTTCTGTGCACCTCAGCCCTTCATACATGATTGATGGAGTTATTAAACTAAACTTATATCACTGTGACACTTTTAAGTATAATTACCGCTTATGCCCGGATTCTGAAGTTTTTAGACCGACAAAAGAAAATTCTTCATTAGCCGACTTCTAAAACGCAAATTATGTGAAGAAATCAAACCAATGACAACGATTACATAAACTCTAGTTAAGAATGTACTTCAAAAACTGAGCACAAGTGATAAAATAGTGAGTGTTGCTTGAAAATACAGTGTGTTACCAAAATGCACTTATCACAGTTGATGAGTAAAGTGTACTGCATGAGTTTGGCATCGCTTGGCATTTGCGCGCGGCGGCGCAATGCAAATATAGAACATAATATCTAATTTTATTGTCACCGTCCTAGTCGGCTACTTACAGGACACGTCATGTTGTGAGTACATAGGCTTCAAGTGTGAATAAGGTTTAACGTTTAATTAACCAATCGTAGAGTTTTATTGATACTAAAGTAGCAACATGTTTTATAGTGGACTATTGCTTGAGTAGTTCTAAGTTTGTCAAATGTCCATCATTGAAGAGAATGTTTGTATTTATGTTGTTTTATTTAACAAACAAAATAACAGTTGTTATGAGCACTAAAACTACGGACTTTTAATTAGCTACATTTTTACAGTGTGGTAATGACTATTTAACACTGGCATAAATAATTACTAATATTACTGTAGTCAAAAGAGTAAAAAAATGGTGTAAGAAAAAAACTAAATAATTTACATTTAATTATACTAATAATAAGTTCATTAACATGCTTGCATTAGGTCTTTGACCTACCGTAACGTTAAGACTTTTTCGACAGTCTCTTCTTCCACTTTCATATAAGTCAAAGCATTAGCCATATTTGTTACAATATTAAAATCAATGTCTACAATAAATTAGTCAATAAATATTAAAAACTTTTTACAAAATCATTTATTCCAGCCAGCTGGTGTGCACACAGTCATGATTATGACAGTTGACCGTTCCAATTTTGAAATTATTATTGCAATTACCCGCGTAAAAAAAAAGAAATGACGTCATGTTTGTACGTTCCAGATCGTATCCGAGTAATTGAGTAGACATTTAACATGATAAATAACGTATAAATTGATAATGTTACGCTGTACGGAGGCTGTGAACATTGAACTGTTTAGTTTTATCGTTGTTGTCTTTGGCGAGATTTTCAATGTCGCATTGATTCTTATCGTAGGTATGTAAGTATGTTAACATTATCTGTGTGTTCAGTAATATCGTAAAGTGCACTTTAATTTTCGCGCAAAATATATACGGGCTGTGAGTTTATATTTTATCTAGTGTCATATTAGCTTCAGGTTTTATGATACTTAATACTTTTACCGAACAAAGTTGAGTGGTTGCTCTACGAACAATATAAAATTAGGATGTTTAAACTCGATCTATGTTTAGCCGATAGTTTAAATAGCTTTTCAACGCTCCGGGAAGCTTTTTGCTCAACCGAATCGTGACACACATAAGTAATTATATTTTTTTGTACATATAGTCGACATAAAAGATAACTATGATTTATCGTGCCACTTTCATTGTTTAAAAACCATTCTGAAGCTTTTTATTGGTGAATATAGGTGAGTCAATATAAATAGGCTCAAGAATGAAAAAAAAAAATTTTTTTTCCTTGTTCGTAAATGTTTTTTTTTTGTAATACTTACGTACTTTATTGGGTTAAATAATTATTTAGTTATTTATTGTATTTTGTATATCTTTTGCAGACCTACATGAAATATACAGTGCCTATAGCTGAATCTGTTATAATTTTTGTCATTATTTATTATTTAGCCATAAGTGCAACTACTGTTGCACTTATTTTAAGCCAATGCTGAGTAGTCAAAACGTCTTATTGTATCAAGTTTTAAAAGTTAATTTATGTCCACTACGACAATAATATTAGTAGCCACCAAAACATTCATAATTATAAATTTATTGCCTGCCTATCTAACTATTTTATTGACTGTACACTATTTATGTACACTGACTTGCAAAGCTTGTTGATAGTAAAAAGCCGTGCCACTGTCTGATGTGCCAAATTATTGATTGCTTTAGACATGACGAAACTTAATTATTGATTTTAATTGGAATATGATGAAGGATATAATTAAATTGTATGTATGGTTATTTATTTGTATAAATGAGACATTGACTTAGTATTGTATGGTTCATTTGTGGAACTTGGACTATTATTTAAATGTTTTATATTGTTGATTCAGTATGTTAGTTGTGGAACACTACCTCATCTCAATATAAAGGATTTTGACGGAAGATAATAATCGATGGCTTCATTTTTTCTAAAAATTAGTCTGCACTCAATGGAAATAACGGAATGAATATTAATTTTATTGTGTATCGTATTATGGGTCATTGCTCATTATAACAACACAACACGGCTCCGACCGCATCAAAGCAAATAATTAGCCATTTAAATTAGGGCTTAAAATTGTTTGTGGTAATATATTTTTAAATGAAAAGATAAAAAAGGTGACAGCTCACGGGCAGCGTGCTTGGATTTTTCGTGGTGACATCAGCCGGACCTTTACCGTGACTGAGCGAAGACCATAAGGCAGTTGGCCTTAGTTAAAAAAAAATGGTTCTAAGGTTCGATCTAATAAAAGCGTGTTAATGAAAGTAACAAATACTCACTTCCAGTACTCTCGTGCCATCTTGTAGAGCCGCGAGGGCAGGTGGTCGTTGTTAGGGTTGAGCTCCAGCAGTAAGCTGGTGTCAGCGAGCGCCTGCTCAGCGAACGAGCTGTCTGTTGAGCATGCGCTGTACGAACTTGGACTGCCTATACGGGACGACCTGGAGACAAAAATGGTCTGTTAGTTGCGGAATTATGGTTCTTTGGGATGTTGTTGTGATAATTCAAGGCAATTCGCGGTTATAAGTGGATGTGGGGCTTAAAAACATATTCATTCTTAATTACTCATTGATATAGTCGTCATTAAGTATGCAGCAAATAAATGAGATCCGACAGACTTCAAAATAGGAAAGACCTTGTGAATACCGATGACATTGAGAGGAATTCATTTAGAATTCATAGAATATTGTTTATGCAGCGTCTAGAGGACTCGCATTCATCAACCATTTGTTCCGACTAGAAAAGATATCCAGCGTTTGAAAGGACATGAATAAATTGCATTTTATTTGAAAGTAAGTACTTAAAGAAGGGAAAAAAATTGTTTATCACAGAAATAAATGTTTATAAAATCAACTTAGATAAACACAGGGCAGTGAGGCATAATGCTTCACTTATAACGGACCAGTCGGGATCAGTGGTTGGGAAATTACATTCATTTTAATGTAGGTGTCTAGTAGGTAAGTATCATTTGAAACCGAGCGCAGCTTCCTGATAAATAATCCGGTTCAAGGCAATTTTGATACACTGCGGTTAGCACTCTCAATGATTTAGTTTTTGACCTTTCACAATCATCACTTTATCATCATTTTACCTCACGCCAGTGTTGGTGAGCTTAATTTAAATAAAAGACAGGCAGACATATAGACTTTAGGGTAAAACAATTAAGGTGCCGAGAAACGTAGCATAGGACGTGTTCTAGCCAGATGAACTGATGACCTTTAAAAGGCATCTGGAACAGAGCGGATGCGATGTTAGGAAACGGAATGCTGTGTTGCGACTCCGAAGTAGAGTATGTTTAGGAGTCGACTTTAAAGGTTACTTGAAAACCATCATACCACATCAAAGAAGCAGGCAGCGGTCTGTAGGTAGGTACTTTTCGTCAGTTATGTACAAACCAAATCCTATGTGGATAGAGGTCGCCTCCTCACCTATTTTGGCTTTAAGCGGGCACAAATCGAAACTTGGGAGCTGAAACTGAGAGCTTTCTGATAAAATAACATAGTTGCACTTGACTCGACTTAAGATGAAAAGCTCAGCTTGTTTACTCGTACATAAATTACAGCAAAGATTTAAAAAATCAGGTACAAATTCGCGCTCTATTACCTAGTCTAAATTAGATAATTGATCACACACAACATAGTTAGACGTAAGTCATGTTCTGGTTATTACAACTTACGTCAGTAGACGTAAATTTTTAGCGTGGCATACAAAAAATTGGCCCAATGCCAACTGTACCAATAGTATCGTTTGGTCCAATATTTGTTTATTTGTTAGACAGATCCATTGATGGAAGCTCTTTTGTGAATACAGATATATTATATACTTGCAAGATTATGTAAACATCCGAAGTTAGTTAAGTCAAGACCTTAAGACATTATGAAGTTAGGGCTCGCTTTGTTGCAATAATTTCTAGCGAAGTTGATAACAAAAACAATATTTTTGAATTTGGAATTTGGACCTTCATGACTTTGGAATAATTTCTACTTAACTTTCTCAGCATTCACTCGACATACCTAGTATGGTAGTCAACTTTTTACGATGTGATTAGACCGAAATTAACAACCGACAGGTTTAGTACGGAAAAATGACAAAAAAAAAAAATATATTCGCAGATTAAAAAAATTTGAAATTAGCTCTAAGTGTGTAAGTGAGTATTATTGCGTATAGGCACTTACGTATTCCGATTACCTTATGAGACCAAGTCGTGCGTTGCAATCTTACGCAGATCATTACTTCGATACATACATAACACACGCTAGGTACATGTAACACACTATGTATATTACGGTACATTACATACCTATAGATAAATGGTCTCGTGATCGTCTCGTTTGTAAGTTTATTAAAAAAAACCCCTTTTTCAGACATTTAATTTTGACCGTGTAGGTGCATTTTTGAATGGAGAGCTGACGAATAATTTCTAGGATCATGTACAGAATTCACTGTAAAAGTTTTCGTTACGATATCCCTTCCACCCGTTATTTATTTCAGGATAACGTGATTGATAAACCTATGACAGATTCGAAATAAAAAATTAACAGTATTTTTTTATCGAATACTAGCTTCTGCCCGCGACTTCGTCCGCGTCAAAGTGTTCTTCATACAAACTTTTGACCCCCGTTTCATCTCCTTAGAGGGTGAATTTATGGAAAATCCGTTCTTAGCGAACGTCTACCAATTATAAACTACCTCCCTGCTAAACGTACGTCAAGCGATTTGAAATAGTATTATATTGATTTCGCCATAACTTTCAAACCAAACGTCCAATTTTAATGAATTTAAGACTAAATATTATCTACATAAACAGTACTTTGTGACAAAATAGTTTTCTTTGATAAGCCTGAGCCTAAATGTAGTCCTAAAAAATTCAAGATTTTTAAATAAAAAAAATGGTTGTTGTGCTTAACTCGAAATAGATAGGTATAGTGTGTCGCGGACTTTTTTGTAGATATTTTTAAGGTCTTTAATTAATTAGAAAATTTTATGGTTCTATCTTTTATAGTTTAGGCGGCGTACGCCAAATAAAGAACTTTTTTGGATGATGTTTTACACCTTGGGTCCGAAAAACCCAAATATCTTACGGACCCCTATTTTTTCTAAAATAAAATATAGCCTATGTTACTCGCAGATAATGTAGCTTTCTAATGGTGAAAGAATTTTTAAAATCGGTCCAGTAATTTTTGAGTATATCCATTACAAACAAACAAAAATACAAAGTTTTCCTCTTTATAATATTAGTGTAGATAACCGATCGCCGTCACATCAATCAATCTTAAGGTCAAACACTTTTCGGGCTTCCGACTTTCACAACTGTGTACTAGGTACATGTAAAACTTTACACGATGTCTGGAACATAGTAGGTACCTATGGCTTCACTCACTTCGAACATTTTTGAGAGCAACATGGGTGTACGAAAAGTATTTTATTATGACAGTAAAATATGATAAGCGTTTATTAAAGTATCATATACCAGTATACCACACAAGGTGTTCCACGTGCTTGCATGTTTACGAAGGCTTGTTTGTTATGATATGAGAGATAAGGGTGGTCGGGGGCACGCAACGGTAAAATGGATTGTAAAGATACAGTTAACGAAGGAAATGAAGCTTTCTTTCCTGTGCAGTCTTTGTTGCCTATACTTGAAGACTGTTCAGACTCAGTCTTAAAGACATAAACACTAAAAAAAAGAAGTAGAATTCCATTGTAGCTTACTCAAAGGAGGATGCAATTAAAAGATGTTTAATAAGATGAATTAAAGGTGTCTGCACGTAGTACCATACCATGACCGTGCTATGGACGTATCAGGCACGGACTACCTACTATGCCCACTAGAACGTATCAACAGCGCATCAACCGACAATTGTTGTCGCTCCATTCACGGCACGTGACGGTGTTGAAAGGTCTAGTGTACTTACGTAGCTTCATACTTTTTTTTAATAGTATCTCTTTTTTGCCTGACTCGTTCGTACCATGTTCATGGATGGTATGATACCGTGGCAGACTCCTTAATAACTGGAGGGCGATTCTAACGTTTAGAAACGATCGCAAACTAATCTCAGTCCTCTAATTAGTCAAAAATGAAAAATCTAATTTATTTTCATTTTTTGACATTGATTGTCGCTGAGATCAAATCAAATCATTTATTTATTTGCAAACATGGGTAATGTAGTACATAGATGTTATTTTATAATAAGGTTCTCCATATTTTGCTCCAAGGGGCATGCAAATAATAGGTTTATAATTATAAATTTTAATAAGTGGCATGTCATTGGAATTACAATAGAATAAAAAATGTTAACCTGGTCAAAGTAATAAAAAAAATAAAAAATACTGATGAGATCTGATGAGATTGTGATTAGATTTTGTAAATTTTTAATTAGTCTAAAATTGGCCTTCTGATATCTATTAGATTGTATTTTCCAAAAGGTAGACTATATTAATTTAGCACAAGCGTACTTAATTATTTTCTGCCATATCAAAATGACGTTGATAAGAGTCGTCCATGCGAATATGATGTAAGAATGAATATTATAATATTTCAGTGAACGGTATTTGCATAAGTGTATGCAAATGCATTCAGAGTGTGAAAATAATTATACGACCTTGTCGGTGTTATGTCAACTTTACGCTTGAAATGAGCAGACAGATGGGGTTGGTGACATTGAAATGAATTTAAAGCAATAATAAGGTCAGTGTGCAACTAATCTTTGCTGTTTCTTAGTCAGTGATGAATGAAATAGCGCATGACAGCCAAGATAGACAGTTTGAGATATGTGTGATTTACCTAAGTCAGGAGTTTTCGTGGCTATTTTTAACACTTTTGTGCAACGAAACTTATTTTTTATGTAATAGTAAACTTCAAGTGATCTAGATTTGAAGGAACTCTAAATAATACTTTAATTTACAGTTAATCTAATCAATTTAATCTATTTTACCACGGAATGCGTCAAGTGCGTGTCTGACTCATCTTTCATACTACATCACTATCATTTTAGTAACAAAACTATATGGCAAACTTACCGGTCATGAGTTACGCTGTGTGACGTGAATATGGGGCTGAGTGTGACGTCAGACAGCGTGGCGTACCGCTGCGAGCTCGTCGACACGCGCTCATATTGACTGTTGAGCTCATTCTGTGAACAAATTATTTTGTTACTGGTCGTTCCTTTAGGTCTCTAAATTCAGGCTTAGGGAGGGTTGAAGACAGCTTAAAAAATGTTGATTGCACGATGGGTTTACGGTACTTAAGAGAAGTAGGGAGACGTATCCCTATGGTAGACCAACACGGTCAAAGACCGGACGTGACCGGAGCAACCACTTATTCTTCTGATAGAACGGCCTTGTTGAGAAAGTGGCCAGTGTTCTTTTAAACAGGAAAATTGTTTAGTACGCCAAAGGGTTATATCAAAAAAATTTTTTTTTTTCGATAACGACTTCACATCCCCTGGAGGGCGCCATATTGGATTTTGTGACACGTCACCTACCCTATAACCAGCGGACAACTGAGACGCTTCTAACGACACCTCATTTGTCATGTAATGATAAGTATACACATCAAAAAAGTCTAGGGATCAACATACATCCCTAACAAATGTTAGGGATGTTGATCCCTAGACTTTTTTGATGTGTGTAGTTTAGAAGTTACGAGGGAACAAACAAACATACATACATACATACATACCGGTCAAAATCATAACCCTCCTTTTGGCTTTGCCGTAGTCGGGTAATAAAAGTGTATTTCGGCTTTTTTCTTACAATGTTATTTTATTTAGTATTTTTTCTGATAATCATCTAATTTAACATATTTAAATTAAAATAAATGAAATAGATATACTATTTCCTTTATTTTTAAAAGCTTTATGAACGGAACTACACATAGGTCAGAGACTAGAGACATAGGTACTGTAAAGTATGTCAGGTTAACTAAATAATTAAGGTACTTACAGAGAGTGTATTGGGTAAGTAGTGGTATGTAGAGGGTAACTTGAGAAAATAAAAATTACTCATGTAATAAACGAATATTTTTTACTAAGGACACAACCTTGAAATTGCGAAAACAAAAACAGCTGTTTCATTAATATTATTATCAAAAATACAAGAAGATTAATTCTAATTTATATGATAATTTTGTTAGGTATTTAGTCAGAATTAGCCTAATCCTTAAGATACCAAATTTTCAATAACGATGACGTCACAAGAAACTTCCAAGACTTATTCTTCGTCCGAAACGGCTCAAAATATCATAATTAACGCCCATCTTGTTAGTATCACTATCCGGTGCGTACAAGGCGTTAACTGTAAATGCGCGTGACATTTCCTTTTATGCGCTCCTGTCCTGCGCGTCTGGTTCCTGTATCAATTAAAGCGGAATGCACCTGTCTTATAGAGTTGTGGCAGACGAGTATGTATTGTACATGAACATACTGCTTGGAGAAAAAAAAAATATCATCGTATAATGAGACAAACTGTTAAAACAAGCCTTCAAACCTGGCAAAAGCAAATATTTTTATTTAATAAATAGCTTAAGCCTGCTTCTTCGTTTACCTGCGGGGTTTTAATTTATTATACGCGGGACCCTAATTATTTTTCTAAAATAAAAGTAGCCTCAGTTACTCCTCATATCATCACAACAACGTCAAAATCGATTGAGCCGTTTCGAAGATTAGCCGCAACAAACAGACAGATAGACAAAAAAAAAAAGGTTTTTGGTATAAGTACCGTGTAAACATTCATTACTGCATAATTTGGTAAAAAGCATCTGCTTTGACATTTCACGCAGACATTTCAATTTTATTTATGTTTACATTCGATTGTAGATAGATATCTCTGAATGTAATACAACTTTACAAATATTCGTCGCTGTGCTTGCAAAATCCGCTATGTGTTTTTTTTTGATTTTCGGTTTTTGATGCCATTTTATAGTATTTCTCAAGCCGCATGTGCCTGTGAAGTCCGTTTTCTAATAACTCATTTGGTTCCGAAGATAACAAAATCAGCTATGTTATTTTGGTCAAAAATGGACTTGAAGAACCCGCTATGTGTGCAAGAGACACATAGCGTATTTTCGTTTCAAAGCGAGTCTTTTAGAGTGTGTTTAAAATTTCGCTTTGAAATGACACATAGCGGGTTTGGTCAACAGGGAAAATATTTTCAGGTGTTTTAAAGTGTTACAAAACTCATTATAGGTACCTGTTTTTGCGTAATACTTATTCTTATTACCAATAGGCTATTATTATTGTCATTATTTTATTTTAATTTATGTAACTCGGGACCCGAATCCAGCTCGCAGATGCCCCTTAGATAGCTTTAAGATGAAATTAAACACCAACTGACAATTATCCCTGTATGCACTATGCAAGTGCATCCAAGGATAACCCCTGGTTGGCGCAGGACTATTGCAGGATATGGTAACTAAGAATGGGTCTATGGGTTTGGGACTGATTAACTGGTACTATGGCAGGACTATGGCCCCTGCCTGACCAATACTTGTTTACACGGATAAAATGGCAGGGGGTAACTTGCACACTCACTCAATGGGCCCCCTAAAACATTCGCTAGCACGTGTTGATGAAGCGACAAGAGGGTAACCTATCTTGAGATTCTTGAGAATGAGAAGTGGAGAGGTATTTCACGGCTATCAGGACAATCCCGGAAGTACGGTCTAGTACTTCCCTACCAGCGCCTTACTGGAATATTTCCTTTCCCTAGCCGGCCCATTGGCCGGCTAGGGAAAGGAAAGGCAAGCCAGAGATGAGGAGATGACTTCTCCCGGGAAATAAAGTCACTACTGCCCAATAGTTAACATCCCATCCTCCGTCGACAACCATGCGGGCCAAATCAAGATTCTTTATCTGCTTATATCTTTCTCGACTTTCACGAGGTTCACGTCAAGTGGGACGCCTATGCCAACAATCACTGGATGCCTCTCTAAGCGATCCATCACCACTATATCAGGCTTATTGGCCAGAATAATCCTGTCCGTGGTGACGATCCCAGTACAGTGTGACATTGCTATTTTCAAAAACTGGGCCGGGCACATACCTGTGATACTGTACTTCCGATTTCACGAGGCAGTATAGAGCAAGTATTGCTGATAGATAACCCTGGCTACAAGGTTGTGCCTATGCAAGTACTCTTCGTTAGCTAAACAAGAACATAGAGGTAATTTGACAGACTGATTCTCTCGGCCGGTGGCATGACCGACAAATGACAACCGTGCCATCTTTCACAATAAATCTTCGGTAGTTATTCGTCATAATAACTTCGTCCACAGAGAAAACCCTCAATTTACCCAAATAGGTCACCGAATCGAAGCCAGGGTAAGGACGCTAAATAATGTACATCGGGCCCATGCTACATGGCCCGGAAAACGTGAAGCTCCTTGCTCTGCCATACTTCCTCGCGATCTTTAGTCTCAAATCCTACAGGCCTGTGCCGTTCTCATTAACCAAGGAGAGCGGGGTGAAGCTCTTATCTACTGCAACCACATCTCGGTGCATGTCCACGTCAGCTCCAAGGAAATATTCCCTTAGACTGCATATCTTGCGGTTGTGGAGGGACTTAGCATTTAAGAAGCTACGATCACCCAATTTCATGTTATTATATAGTCTCATTCTCGATGACCGTGGGTGACGCATTCGATATGCCATCAGCAATGTATGGACCCACCTATCCAGGGCGTCAAGTAACGTTTGAGTCCATTTGAGTATGCTGAAAGAGTACCTCAAAACCAGAAAAACCAGTGGTAAAAAGTCACATAGAGGTATTTACGACTCAAAATAAAACCGCTAAGTGCCCAAATTCACTTAAAAAAATTCTAGCCCCCATAATAACATAGTAAACGTCAAAAAAATTATATATCTGGATGTCTCGACATAAAGTCTAATTTTCTGCATATTTAGTTTTAAAATGTCATCACCAGGTCGAAAAATAAACAGTTTTTTGCTTCTCCTGAAAAGTTGGGTTTTTTTCCATAGCGGATTTTGCAAGCACAGCGACGTATGTTGCTGTGTTCTGCAGGATTCATGTTTGAAGCCTACTTATTTAACATCTTTTAACAATAAGAATGCAATCTCAAAATTATATTTTAGCATAGGTACGCAGCGTACGAGTTATTTGGAATGATGAATGATGCAGAGAATGACTGCTAGATAAATTTAAAATGTCCCCAATAAAGTATCAAAATCTATTTTTATAGCCACGTGAAAAGAAATAAAACTTGTAACAATACAACCAAAAAAACCTCAATCAGTCATCATCATGACATCATTCGTAACAGCAATGTTTACAAAAAGTTTACAAGTATAGAAGAATTTGTTAGAAGCAATCCAAGCGTAGCGCACTGTTGTTACTGCAAGCGCTGCTAGCTCTGAATCATCTACAGGGCTTTGACATTGAATTGTTGAGCTGCTAAATAGGCGGACCACCTGACGAACATGTCTCATCATCAGTTTTGGGCTCAAAGATTATCGACTCCTAGAAAAGGATCAAACGTAGAAGGCCACTGCTGGTCGTAAACCTCTTTAATTGCACAACTCAATAATAGATGGATGGGACAGACCGAGAATCGATTTTGTATTTAATAAGCTGTAAAAAACACAACAAATGAAACAAATAACACTGTTTGTAAAAGGAAAATAGCTAGTGTTAAGGAAATCGAATATTATAGCAAAGTGACGCCAATAATAATAAAAATATTTATTTACGGACGAATATAAAAATCGGTGCATATTTCTGATCGTAAGTAATGACCAATGGCCGCCACATCAAAGCGGTTTCAGGCCGCGGTTTTCGATGCCCCAAATAGACTTCCAAACGGTTTAGCCACCATATAAGTGACTGCGGAAGTAGACGTATAAGTTCTATTAGCGGAGGAGTCAACTGTATAACAAATCTGAACAATTGAAGGTCAGACCCTGTAATAAACTGCAATGGGTTGATGCTGGTAATGATGACAAGCATCGAGTATTAAACCTAGTAGATATCACTATTTTACCGGTTTCGCAAAACGAACAGGAAAATCGCCCTCCATACTACTATTGTTGAAGCATTTCAATGCCTTCTGATGCAACTGATTTCAAAATCAAAATTCTGAATTGAATCCAATAAATATTCCGGACAGATGAATAACGAGCAGGTGAGAGGCAGCCAGACGAACAGTGGACTGAACTTTAAGCGTATTGATTTGACTAGACACAACCAGATGTTGCACATGCGCATGCGTAGGTTTGCATAACAAATATAGGTACACGTAATAATTATAACATATTGACCGACGCCGACTTTATAAAGCTAGGAATAAGCGCCGCGAACGGTAGATAATGTATTCAGAGTGCGCTACACTTAAGTAGGCTAATCAGTAACCGACCTTGAACGTCCGAGACAACATCTTCAACACACACAGATCTCACTGGACTAACAACATTTCGATTGATACACGTCAATTGAGTAATTCCACTCACCGAATCACCATAGCAACTTCATAGCACCGCACCTCTCTCTACACGATCCTTGAATATGTCTAAATTAAGCACCACATCCGAAACTAGGTCAGGAATCTTAGAATCACCGTTCTAAATTAGTAATTACCTACTATCTTCGCTAAGGAACAAATGCACTGTGCTATCTGCGCGTAGCGACTGGAAGGCGCCAGATGGCTTGAAATAATAATCCCCATACGTGAAGTATGGGCAATTCAAAAATAAACCACGCGGGGGAAGTTTGATTCCAGCTATATTTGGAAGGATAATCGCTATGTTTTCCTGTTTCTAGTGCTTAACGGTGGCAGGACCGGCAGCCAGTAAGCACATAGCGTTACTAAGCTCCATCAACAATAAACTATTGTGTCGCTAAATGTAGGTGTTTATCTAACGGTCATGTTCATTGCTAATATCAAGACCGATTGCTGCAAATATGAAGTGTTAAACGCGCCTGGCTGGGTGGCCGCGCATTTCCAAGTTGAATATTTAGAGTTAATAGCTAGGTAGAAGTTTGTTATCACATTGTTCTAGACTTCCGTGGTTGCATGCTAATGTGCATCGATTCAGGTCTGCTACCACTGTTATCTATGACAATGGAATACATTAACATTAATGTACGACTTGTGGCGGAAGCTGGATTAAATGTGAAGAGTATACGCAGTAGGAAAACGTCTATTACACCAACATGTGGGCGTCTGTTAAGTTCAATTACTTGATTGTTATTTATGTTACTTTCTTAATTGCTTTTCAATTAAGATAGACGGGTACAGTGCGGCTGAACCTGATATGAAGTGAATGATCTTTAAGCAAATAGAGATGGGGATATCTTAAAAATTCAAACAACAGATAGCGACGCGTTTATTTCAAACGGGAATAAAAATGAAGGTTAAAAACGTTTACTGATTTATTCAACATAAGGTCAACATACTCAAACCAAATTAAATATTAGGAATATTGTTAGCATACTGCTCAATTTACATCATCGCGAGAATAAAATGGTACGTAAAAACACAAATTACTCAGTATTCGCGAACATTTTCGCTTGAAACACGCGGACATGGCGAAAGACAACGACCAAATGCCACTATTCTGTTCCCATAAATATACGTTCGCAAGTCCTTGAAACAACAATTACTTGTGTTTGCTTAGGGTGTGTGTGGCGCAAACGATCTACTTAGTCGACACTATAATGTGAAGCTGCCTGAGCGTTGATTATTATTTTTATATTAGGAGCCAAATTCTGTATTTTATTTCTTCCAAATTTTTTCCTTGTGACCGAAAATATACTGCTATGATAATTTGGATAAAAGACATTTTTTGTCAAGCAAAACACGCACTATTGCGGACACGGCTAGCCTACAAGCTACCACCAATTGGTGTCCGTAGTTTAGGTGTGGCAACAATACGATTGAGCTATAAAAGTTCCGCGCGTGTGGCTATAGCTAGCAGAGCAGCTACACTACCGTGCTTTTGGACGTGGCCCCTCGCAGTATTTTTTAATTAGGTGGACTACTTTACATTGTTATGCTATTCCTGCTAACGTCTTACTATTATTATAAATGCGATAGTTTGGATGGATATTTGTTACTCAATCACGCCAAAACGGCTGAACGGATCTGGATGAAATTTGGCACAGAGATTATAGCCTGAAATAGCACATAGACAATTAAAAAAAATATCCTGGGAAAGTGTACAGTTTCCGTGGGATAATATATCTACTTTGACGAGGACGAAGTCGCGAGCAGAAGCTTCAAATAACAAGACATAAAATGAACATATTATACCTCATTTACATTCAGCCCCTGCCGCTGCCCCTCGCGCTGCCGGCAATAATTCCCTAAATACTGCCGCAGCAGGATCGAGAGAAGTGTGTGTTTACATACTGCCCTACCACTCACTTCGCTTTCAAGTTTCGACAATGGCAGACGTCGAAATAATTACAGCGGCCGCGCTGTCTCTTTTTGCGATACATATAATTATGTTCGATATTTTTATGACTGCCTCGTTGGTCTAGTGGTTAGTGACCCTGACTGCAAAGCCGGAGGTAGTGGGTTCGATTCCCACCCAGGACAAATTTTGTGTGATGAGCATAATTGTTGGTTCTGTGTCTGGGTGTAATTTATCTATAATATGTATGTATTTATAAATTATATAAGTATGTATATCAGTTGTCTGGTTACCATAACACAAGCTCTGCTTAGCTTGGGATCAGATGGCCGTGTGTGAGTTGTCCCAAGATATTTATTTATTTATTTAAAAAGGTTACGAATACAAAAAAAGAATGTTCGTCGTAGACGATGGTGGATGATATCTATACATCGAAATAAAAAAAAAAAATTCTACGCGTCGTGAACCTTACGTTTCTGTTTATATTATTTATCCGTAACAACCCAAATTACTTTTTCCGTTTCCAGTAGTTCTAAGAATTTTATTGTAATCTCATTGCTCCATTCGGACGGCATTTTCGATGATCTAAACGAACGTCTTTCTCCTCCAGGCGCTCGGCGAGTACTGAGCGTCGGAGCAGAATGTAAACACGCACTGCCGCTCGCGCTGCCGGTCCTTTGACTTCCGCACAAAAAACCGCCATTTTGGGGAGCGCCAGGCAGCGCGAGTGGCAATGGCAGTGGCATGAGAAGTATTGCGTTTACATACTCGTCCTGCCCACTTCCCTGCTCACTACGGCTGAATGTAAACGCGGTATTACATTCAGCCGTAGTGAGCAGGGAAGTGGGCAGGGAAGTGGGCAGGACGAGTATGTAAACGCAATACTTCTCATGCCACTGCCATTGCCACTCGCGCTGCCTGGCGCTCCCCAAAATGGCGGTTTTTTGTGCGGAAGTCAAAGGACCGGCAGCGCGAGCGGCAGTGCGTGTTTACATTCTGCTCCGACGCTCAGTACTCGCCGAGCGCCTGGAGGAGAAAGACGTTCGTTTAGATCATCGAAAATGCCGTCCGAATGGAGCAATGAGATTACAATAAAATTCTTAGAACTACTGGAAACGGAAAAAGTAATTTGGGTTGTTACGGATAAATAATATAAACAGAAACGTAAGGTTCACGACGCGTAGAATTTTTTTTTTTATTTCGATGTATAGATATCATCCACCATCGTCTACGACGAACATTCTTTTTTTGTATTCGTAACCTTTTTAAATAAATAAATAAATATCTTGGGACAACTCACACACGGCCATCTGATCCCAAGCTAAGCAGAGCTTGTGTTATGGTAACCAGACAACTGATATACATACTTATATAATTTATAAATACATACATATTATAGATAAATTACACCCAGACACAGAACCAACAATTATGCTCATCACACAAAATTTGTCCTGGGTGGGAATCGAACCCACTACCTCCGGCTTTGCAGTCAGGGTCACTAACCACTAGACCAACGAGGCAGTCATAAAAATATCGAACATAATTATATGTATCGCAAAAAGAGACAGCGCGGCCGCTGTAATTATTTCGACGTCTGCCATTGTCGAAACTTGAAAGCGAAGTGAGTGGTAGGGCAGTATGTAAACACACACTTCTCTCGATCCTGCTGCGGCAGTATTTAGGGAATTATTGCCGGCAGCGCGAGGGGCAGCGGCAGGGGCTGAATGTAAATGAGGTATAAACGCGGTATTAAAGGTAGGTATCCTATCAACAGTATCAACACTATCATACATATTACATGATTTTTGTAAGATACGTTTCTTAAAAGGGTCATAAGTCAAAGTAAAAATAGCATAACATAGGTACTTTAAGCGGGTATTACACCTCCCTAAATTTAGGGTCCGATATTTAGGATGCCCTGAATTCAGAGAAGTGTAATCGCATTTAGGGTGATAGTACCCTAATTAGGGCACGATTTAGGGAGAAGGATGGTTTCCGACGCCCTAAATGGCTAAATCGCCCTAAATCGGATAGGTGTAATCACATTTCCTAAATTCAGGGCGCTCAGTCACCGCTCGCCTACCGTCAAGAGCGCACGTTTGTCTTTTGCTCCCTAGTATTTACGTGCGTACCTACCTACAAAATGACGACAGAAAAGGAAAAAAAAAGTATCTTTCTTTTGTATAAACGGTGTCACCAGATTTAATAACATATCAAATTGTGTTGAATCCATTCGAACATAATTTCTGAAGTCATCTGGTTCTAAGACCCCCATTATGTTCATAGTTGCTAGTTTTTGACGCAATATCAAGTAATCCTTCACCCATCTCGTTCTTTTTTTTATATTCATGGAGCCAACCGCCAGGGCTACGGCTATACCAATTTTTTGGTTTTTGGAAAGAAATGGGGGCATTTTGTCACACTTCGACACGACGACACGTCCGTCACTTGTCGCTCGTCCTTCAAATCTGATTTAGAACCCTAAATTTAGTGAACGTGTAATCGCGAGCTTCGGCGACTGAATTTCTTGCCCTAAATCGGACCCTAAATATCGGACCCTAAATTTAGGGAGGTGTAATACCCGCTTTATCTGACACAAATTCGAAGAAGTAAAATTGCTAACGCAGTAAATCCACGAATCCCGAAATCCGTTCAAGGTCACAACATGCCAGATTTATTTTGGAACTAAAGCGAGTATCGAGCGAGTAGACTAGACCTTGGTCTTACGACCGACATAATCACTACCTTGTAACATATTGTTTAAAAGATTGCACAGCTCTTATCTAAATCTCTTAAAACTGAGGATAAAAACATTTTCAAGTTTATTCCGACCAATGACGCTCTTTATACGGAAACAGATGCCCATTCATGGTGATAAAATGAAGACTGAATTAATTAAACTTTATGTTAGTACACTTGTAAGTATTAGCATAGCATAGGAATGCAAAATGTTCGTTTTATAACGCTTTTAATAGCTGATTTGGATATTGGAGATACATCTACCTATTCATTCAGGGAAATAAGCGAACCTATGGATCTAAGTAATAAAAACAGAATTCATTGTAAGTAATAAAAACTGGTTTGAAATATGTCAAGTCTCTAAACAATCAGTAGATCGATAGCGGTTTGCTTTTGGACAACAAACAGAGAACCTGAATTTGCGTTGACATGATCAGTGTATACGGATGCGGCAAGTCTATGCCGGTAGCCTAGAGGGGGCCCAACCCGGAGGCTTCGCACCTCGACGGTTAGATTGTGCCCACTGTTGGGTTTTTTTTTGGTGTGGGAATTCATTAAAAGGCTTCTTCCGCGTTGGGCGGAGCGGAAGGGAGTGTCAGGCTCTTATTGACTAAAACCTATCCGTGTTCCTCCTTATGCCTTTTGCGTTCCAGGGCGGCGGTGACCCTTAGGAACGAATTCCGCAACCCTGGCAGGCACTGGCCCTAGCCGGTCCCGTCTACTATGCTGACATTGCTTTGAGGCGCGCGTGGAACACAAATGCAACGCGCCGCCCGTCGACCCGACTGTTGGGTAAAGAATGGATAGGGGAAAGGCTATCTCTTTATATAATACCTACAACACATTTTATATATAATGTTATATATGTAGTTCAGCAGCGAGGACTCCATACAATTCGACTATTACCGGTTTCCTTTCGGAAGTCCAGCACAACAACTACCCTACCGCCATTGAAAAATGGTACAGACAGTAGTATCTACTGTTTACTCTTCCCTAATAACAAGTCACACAGCAGGTATTTAAAATACACCATCAAGTAAAAAGATTGAACCACATTTGACAAGAAATTGTGTTAAATTCAGAAAAGCGTCGTATACCTAATTTCGCCGAATCGAATTAAGCTGTTTGCTTTGGCTTGCCTTTTTCGAAAAAATGGACTCTTTGCCTCTGGTATACTTAGGGCTGCCATCCGTCCGGGTTTTCCCGGATTTGTCCTAGTTTAGAGGGCGTCCGGGGGACGTCCGGGAGAGGTTGTCAAAAAGTGTCCGGGTGAAAACCGGACACTTTTAGTGTCAGGGGAATCCCGATTAATTGAAAGATAGGCGATAAATCAAAACAAATCTTAGTTAAAAAGCTTTAATATTAAATTTTTATTTAAAAAAAATTGTTTTTGGTAGGTATGTCCGGGAAAAAATACTCAATTTCACCCAAATGTCCGGGGTTTTTAAATTTTTTGTCCGGCGTCGGCAATTTAGGTGATGGCAGCCCTATACAGCTAACATTGTAACAAGCCGGATTTGACAGCTATCAAAATCCTTTGTGTAGTGTTGTCAAAACGTCTTGTCAAAATATAAATCGGCAATTAATTCGTGTTTGTGAGTGTATTTTTTCAAAATTAAGTTAAACTTAATGTTTACAAGTGATACTCGTTGTTATAGTGTATGGGTAACATAGTAATTATTCAGGATTGTGAATTGGATTTTTCAAATTATTACGTAGGAGAAACGTCAAATCCGGCCTCTTAGAACGTTAGCAGTTTAGGTATACTTCTTTTGCTTTGTCAACATTTATACATAAGCGCCAGTTGTGTGAGAGTACTACGAAACTGACCTTTTTAAAGGACAATACCAATAAGAACAATACAGTAACTGCTTCATATACCTAGCTTATAACCATACATAAAGATGAGCAGGTGACAACAGCCACCTGCACTACATAAAATGTGGACATTGCATTCTTTGTTTACATTTTCTACGCATCAACCATGAATGGAGTATTCATTCATTATCATTTACTTAAGGCATAGCAATATTTACCTGAACAACTTCTTTTGTATGTCCCTTCAGCCGGTCAAGGCTTTCCTCGGAGGAGTAGTCTGACGTCCTGATGAGATGAGCTGCATTTCTGGTAGCCTGACGTGTTTGGTGGACTGGTTGTGACACCTCTTCTTCCACTTCTGTTATTGTTTCTGAGGTCACTGTGATTGCTGGCTGGCTTAGTTGCCTGGTGAAGAAATATGACATGATAAAGTTGTGTGGAAGGTTTGTTATAGTGCTGTAGGGTTATTGTGATTTTGGGGAATTTAATATTCAAGTCCCACATAATGAGACACAATTGATTTTCTATTGTTCTGACTTACCGGTAAGTCAGCCGGGGCTTGACCAAATAAATTGTCAGTAAAAGTACCTACTACTTTATCTAAATCTGGAGTGATTGCATGTAATAAGTATGATAACTTTGGGAATTTCAAAGCCATTCCAGAGTTCCAATCATATTATTACATTTTTTACTTTATGTTCATTTTGTAAGTATTGTTGGCAATCCCTAGGGAAGTAGTAATTACCTATTGGCAATAAATAATGTAAAAGTTGCTGAACATCTAGAAGTAGGTATTCATATAAACAAATGTTTGATCAACCTTGACCATTACTGTTTTGGCTACCACATACTATTGTACAACAAATCTTTGGCACTTTGCCTATCATGTTAGACAGTAAATGATACAAACATAATTATTTAACTATAATAACTAACTTTACAGTGTTAATTTGTCTGAAAACAATTTGTTTAATGGTGCAAAATGTTTGATCAAACATTGGTATACTTGATGGAATGTGAAAACATGTTAAATGTTTGTAATACCCCTGTAATACTCTGCAGTAAGGTCTCTTATCAAGTGAGTCACTTCCGCTTGTCAAGGTTAAATTAATTCCTTTGCATTGACACCTTATCGGGGAAAGTCAGCCAATTACAGAAATTTATTTATTTACTTAGTTGTTGGCATATAAATTGAATGCTTTTAACATTTTTATACATACTGAAAACAAAAGAAAAGGCATGCAATTGTTAATTAAATTGATTCTTGTGTATCTATAAAAACTATCACAGATTATTAAAAAAATATAGGTACTTTAGCACCTTTATTAAATTGTTTGATTATTTAATTTTGTGTAAAATAATAGCTAGATATTACACATATCAGTATTATTTAAAAATTATATTAAACTTGATCAACATCTGGAATAATTAGTAACAACTGAATGCCAGCATTAGTTGTATAAATACTTAATACAGTAGCAAACATGGATTATATACTTATTCTAAAATTAGGCCATGACCAAAAGTTCCAAGAATCAATGTTGTGCATAGTTCCAACAAGGTCGTTTGACACTATGCTTCTATGACCTCACAGCTATGTGGTTGTGACATCATTGTAAACAAACTTGTCCTTTACTAGTACTCTAGCCCTAACAACCTTGTGATCAATGTGTCATATTTGAGAAGCTAGTGGGTGTCATAATAATGTCCAGAATTTGAGGTAAACAATGTTACAGCAATGATTTTGTGGTGCTAAAAAATGCTCAATATGGGTCATATCTCGCAGTATGTGCTTCCAAACATAACAAAACTGGTGAAATGTGGGTGCACTAATGGGTACACCTCTGCCTAACCCTTCGGAGATTACAGGCATGATATTATGTTATGTGCTTCCAAAATGATCCAGTATCACAAACAATGTTGTTGCAACATCATATAGAACAGAACACAATGTTTTAAAGTATTGTAGACTTCTTCATTGATAAATCTAGTTCATTGTTTTGTCTTTAATATTATTCTACGCATGAATTAACACATGTGACAAAAACGAGGATAATAAAGATAATAGGCAATTTTTATCCAGATTATTAAAACTTTACCTAAAATAAGCTTTTAATTTAGAATGTATGCAGATAAGACTCATTAACACTTGAAACTGATAACAGAGTAAGTTAAGCACATGTTCAACATAATTTTAAGTATTAAAATTCTGGGAATTTAACAATGAACAATGCTTTTATTGCTAAGTTTTATTATTAACAAAAATTACATGTAAAACATCGGAACAAGTCTAGCAAGAATTTTATAATATTTATCATAATTGACAGGTGTGATAAACATGGTTTATCTAATTATAATCTTTAATACTTCAAAAACTTAGCTCACCTAAGTTAAGATAGCAATCCAATAAATTTTATGCTGTAGAAATTTAATTCTTTGAAATGTACCATTTCTGGACAGTTATTCTGGATAATAGTTATATCTGGAGAGGTAGCCTGGCAGAGGACTTACTTGATCGGGGTGCTCCTCTTTACGGGGGTTTTGCGTCCAGACTTCTGATGGGTGTGCTCCTCGCCCTCGAAGCAGTTCTCACGGTCGCAGCTCGACCGCAGAAAGGGTGTCTTCGAGCGAGACCTTGACCTTATTCCGCTAACCGTTGGGTTCTCCATGCTTCAGTCACCGATACTGACTTGCTGTTATCACTGCCTTTACACCATCTTCACACCTCGCTCCCAACGACCCAAGGTTGATGATCTCACCAAATTTCCACCAATATTCAAATTACTACACCGAATTTTTAATACACACCGATATTGCACAAGGAAATCTATTTCTGTGGCTTCATGCAATGCCGCCAAAAGTAACGTAACGATCGTCTCGGTGACTTTCAGTTACATTACATACGGACGTTCATTTTTGAACGTCGTAAGATATTTTGTATGATTGATATGTTACGATTTACAAAATATAAAAGCGGCGCACAGTAAATTGTACACAAACGTTCGCGTTAAAATGAATTTCGTGTATTTCGTAACTTCTCACTCGCTAAACATAAACTGATGACGTCATTAAAAAAGACGTTACGGGGATGCCAAAAATTAAATATTGCTAGTATTATTATTCACAGTCATCCATTGAACATTCTCGTTTAACAACAAGAGATGAGATATTATATACAAAACCAACCTTATTTTTTTATTTATTTCATTAATAATATGATTTCATATTTGGTAGACATAATAAAAAATAAGTATACAGCTAACATTGTAACAAGCCGGATTTGACAGCTATCAAAATCCTTTGTGTAGTGTTGTCAAAACGTCTTGTCAAAATATAAATCGGCAATTAATTAGTGTTTGTGAGTGTATTTTTTCAAAATTAAGTTAAACTTAATGTTTACAAGTGATACTCGTTGTTATAGTGTATGGGTAACATAGTAATTATTCAGGATTGTGAATTGGATTTTTCAAATTATTACGTAGGAGAAACGTCAAATCCGGCCTCTTAGAACGTTAGCAGTTTAATCATTATCTATTCCATGTTGCTTAAGATTCGGCAAATTAGTTTGCTCTGGAACGTGGTTTGGTGTTGCCATTACAATTTACCAAATCTACCGTAGACTACCGTAGACAGAGAAAAGAATACAGATGAAGCAAAATAAGTTATCTGTTTTAAGTCGGATTTATACTCTCGTCGAGAGCGTGTCTCATGGAGGTTATTCTCACGAGTCGTGGCGACTGAAGGTTGCTTGAGTGCTGGGCCTGCTGGGTTGGCTGGGCCTGGCTGGGCCATGCTAATTCCATGAAAGTAATAAGTACATACTAAACTGCTAACGTTCTAAGAGGCCGGATTTGACGTTTCTCCTACGTAATAATTTGAAAAATCCAATTCACAATCCTGAATAATTACTATGTTACCCATACACTATAACAACGAGTATCACTTGTAAACATTAAGTTTAACTTAATTTTGAAAAAATACACTCACAAACACGAATTAATTGCCGATTTATATTTTGACAAGACGTTTTGACAACACTACACAAAGGATTTTGATAGCTGTCAAATCCGGCTTGTTACAATGTTAGCTGTATACGACAGATTAAATGACGACTGAAAGATAGGAATATAAAAAGCGCGTAATACGCGGTTTCTTTGACTCCGGTCACCAAAATAAATGACTACAATTTATAGGGTAACTCCGTTAAAAAAACCGATACCGGTCGGTTACCGGTTATTTATCTGTTCTTTTTTGACAGTAAATTAATAAATATAATCTGTTTTGTTGTGTTGTTTTGGCGGGTGTGCATAAAAACGAGAATTTTGTAAATTAAAAAATGGATTCAAGTAAAGTATTTACTAAAATAAAAGAGCTTGGGCATGTACCCGGTAAACGGGAAGAATTACGTGAATACTGCCAACTCAAAATTGATCAGGTGTTGTAATTAAACCAAAAAATCTAAAGTTTTTGTGTCACCGTATTTAGAACAATGTTTTTCAATTTATATATTTTCAGATATTAAAGTTTTTACCGCGTCGTGTTGTTAATAGTGACGGCGGCGACCTGTTGAATTGTATTTTAAATGGATTCCCGGATAATGCTGCTGCTTACAAGAATAAAGTCAAGGTATGTAAACAACAACATTGTGACCACTGACTTACAGAACATGTCTGGACATGTTTGCCGAGGTCTTGTGCAGCCACTGATAAAAATCTGTACTGTGCATTTAAATAGTAAAACTTTTACGAAGTAATAAGTATTGTTATAAACAGCAATTATAATGTAAACAGAACATAGTTTCAATCAAATAATCAAAATCTTACCTTAGTATCTATCAATAGACCACTATGTTTGTCATAATTCTCAACAAAACTGATTGGAGTCTGCGAATTAATCTTAGATATTCACTTTCAAGGCTCTATTGCCATGAAGAATTTCACAAAAACTTAAATTAGTTACCTAATATCCTATATTCTAATAGTAACAAAGAGTATTATAGTCTACATTATATAATTAAGTATCCTGTAATTTTCAGGTAGTAGATATAGTTCTAGATACCATGAGAAAAGAGTCCACATCTCTAACCCACTGCGGTGATGTCACTAGCCGACTATGTCTGGAACTACCCAGGCTACCAATAGATGACCTGGTGCGGTGGTGCAATGATAGTGTGCAGTCTATTGTACAGGATACTGATGTTAATATGATGTGAGTATGACTTGATCTTAATTCCTTCATTCTATCTTGTTGAGTTGTTTTTTAAAACAATATTTGGCTGATGCACGATTGAGATGGTTATGAGAAATGTTTTATAATTAGCAACTTGTTAACAACAACTAGATTCCGCATTTTCATCCTCGTTAAAAAGTAGCATATGTGCTATTTCAAGCTACAATCAACTTCTGTGACCATTCGGATCCTTTCAGCCATTCTGAATTGATTAAATAACAAACACTTATCTATTGAATTTGAGATGTTCTTTGATATTTAGGTACTCAAAACGAGTTATTCCGTTCGGATCCCCTAGGATCTGATCCTCTGCTGAATTATTATCATGTTTTAATTGCTGTCTGCTCCAAGGGGATCAGATCAGGGGATCAGACCGGAATAACTCCTCAAAACTACATGTGTATTGTGTTTTACTTTTATGTTTCATTCTATTCTATTTACACAAATCTGTCTGAATCTTTGCAGCCTAAAAATTAAACAATTTTTTTTTTACCATCGAACAACATTGTCCACCATACTACTAAACAAATATTGGTAGCAACCATGTGTGACAAACCATGAAAATTTCATAACAATGCTTAGCTATTTCTGTTCCTAGTTGGAGAGATGTCCTACCAGAATGCATCAACGCAATATCAACATATGACACAATCAAGCACTGTGGCTCAGAGCTGACAGGCACAGAGTACAAAGAACAGTGTGTTCACACCTTGTGTCAGTGTCGCTGGACCGAGAAACAGCTTGTGCAGCTTACTGCTATGTTCAAGTAAGACCTGTAATATTAAAAGCTTTTTAAACTTTGAGATTTGATAGAACTTAGTGGCAGTGATCGGCGTAACTAGTTAAGTAATCTAATTAATAATTGAATTACATAATAATTTGATTGAAATGTAATCTAATTACATTATAACAGATTACCTAAGTAATCTGATAAAAAGTAATTGGGTACACATTTCTGAGAAATACGAAAATGAAACACAATTAATAATACAAAAAAAAAATCTGTAAATCATTATATAGTTTTAAATCTTTTATTAGTTACTCGTTACTCAAGTAGTCATTGCAATTAGTTACTTAAGTAATCTGTTCCAAAGCATTTTAATTACTAATTACAATGTAACTGTAATTTGTAAGTAATTATTAATCTAATTACTTTTTGCCCATCACTGCTTAGTGGATAAACAGACTAACACAAAAAGAGACATTGTTTTATAGTAATTAAAGATGTTTTCACACTAATATCTCAGCCATAGTATTAGTACTCATGCTACAGTCAAATTATTACTACTTTTTTTCAGGATATGCAGAATTTTTGTTACTGTACAGCTGTTCCCTACGAAAATGCACTACAACACAAACAAATGTATGGAATGGCTGATTTCTTTTTTAATTTTCCAGAATTGGTTCTATAATAAAAGTTTGTCATATTAATTACTTCCAGCCCCTGAAAGATGCACAGTAAATTGAAGTTCAGCCTGTATTATGGGTTGCAGGCATGATTCTACAATTAAATGTTATCTGTTGTGATCTGTTTCCAGGGACATGCAGCTATCGCGGAACGATCACAAGCAGGTAGTCAACAAGATATGTTCTTACATCATTGAAACACCACCTGACACCCTGCCTCCATTGGTGCATCAGTTACTCAAGTTGGTCCTTTAAATTATCACTAGTTAGTTTTTGCCTGCTACTTCGTCCGTGTGAATGTCGGTCATCGCAGACGAAGTCGCAGATTAAAAATAAGCCTAAATCCTTATCCAGGTCCCAACCTACCTTTTTGTCAGATTTTATTACAATTAGCTTAGTGGTTTTGCTGTAATGAGGTAAATCCATACGAAATTATAGTAAATTACCTTATGGATGGGGCAACAATTTTTCTTGTTCAATATTTCGAAATAAATGCTTAGCCAAAGTGGCTTTGGAAGGCTTTCGTATTTGTAATATTAGTTAAATTAGTTTGACGGAGATGAACGGTAATTATTTCCAGACTATGCAAGACCTACCACTTGGAGATAGTACTGTCGCACCTGAGCCACTACTTCAGCGTTCGTCTGTACAGCAAGCTGGAGCCTCCGCCACAGGATTCTGAATCTACTACCATTGACATAGATGACATTGGTAAGTTGAAGAAAGATATTAATTACCATAATCATGGCAATAATTCTAATTAATATCTTTAAAAAAATATGCAAAATATAAAAATATTTAAGAATGGTTCGACTCTTCTGAGTTTCTGTTCCGCTGATTGTGCTACGGACACAAAAAGTATTGCGTAATGTGGGTGCATTAATGGGTACACCTCTGCCTAACTCTTCGGAGATTATAGGCGTCATGTTATGTTACGTTATGTAAAAAATGACTTTATGCACAGGGCATAAAATCTAATTTGAACCATGCTGCAGTGCAGACTTGTAAGACCAGGTTTTGAGTGAGACATTGATTCTGAGCTAGGCTACAGACGAACTTGCAATAACAGGAAATCACTATGCAAAGTTTCGCATATTATTTCTACTGTAGTTATGAGATTTTATTTCTCCCCAGTGCCGCACAGTTCTGCCGAACTAAGTCGCTGCCTATCGACCTGCATCTACCACATCTCCCAAGGCGCGGCCGACCCCGAGCTAGTCCGCAAACACATCAAGTCCTGGCCTAAAACACAGCTGTTGAGGGCTCCCTTCATCATAGACCTGGCTCTGGCGATGTCTGACAAAGGGGCCGACTTTAGATCTGTATGTTTGGATGTAAGTTACAAATCTGTCTATCTTCTATCTATCTATACATATAAATAGAAATGAATAGCTAAATGTGTTGCTAAGCGCAAAACTTGAGAACAGCTGGACCAATTTAGCTGATTCTTTTTTGTTGTTTTCTTAATTTCCCGGACAAGGTTTGAGTAAAAGATTTTTATTTCGCACATGACGAAAGGGCCCGCTTATGATGGTCTTATACTAGTCGGGGCGCGAATCGTGCATCAAGCGAATACTGAGCCCCCGACTCATGGTAATAGGAGAAACCATGGGGAAAAAAAGAAGGTAGCTTGGTAGTTCTTTTGCACTACGTATTCTAATATAATACAATTCTTCTGACAGGTCATTAAATCAGCGATAGAGCAGCGTGCAATGGACGATCTGAGAGCCAAAGAGTCAGCGTGGGTGCGCGCGGTCATGCCGCCTGACGTCGATGTCGTCAGCGTACTCAAACTTATTACTACTGAGAGGTAATCTTATTTTAACATAGTTTAAGATCACGCTGGTATCCCTTGAAGAGTATCCTATGTAATAGAGGTCAATAATAGACAGTATCAGACTGGGATTCTATTGAAAAAATCCTAATACTTTGCTGGACCTTGGAATCGAACTCAGAACCTCGTCTCTTGCGACCACTAGGCAGCAACAAGGCTATTCCAGTGTAGTCAGGAACATGAATACACTTAGCAGAATCCAAAAGCATTTTTTTTCGTAAAATATCAAATCAATTGGAACTTTGTAAATGGGAATATGGGATCCAAATTATATATTTGTAACAGTAGAAAGGTGTGTAACATACCTATTACTTTAGAAGCGTGTACATGTTTATTTCAAGCATAGTTCGAATGTTCATCATATATTAAAACTCTGTTCCAGTGCCAACCACCGCCAGCTAACAGTAGTCGGTCTCATAAACCTAGCATTTCTCCTACTCTCCGTGTCGCGCGTGAAGCCGATCGCTCCCACATGTTGGTCGCACGGCAAGTTGATACTGGTGCGACTTAGCAAGGCGCAGCCCGAAACTGCTGGGCACATACTGAGCCAGCTCGCTGACAGGCTGTGCAGCGATACTACGCAGAGGCAGTATGCAGGTAAATTTCAAATATAAACAGGGTTATTTTATAAAAATAATGTTGTTAGCCTTGCAAGACTACATTACTATCATTATAACATTCCATTTTCCATTATTGGGATGATTTAAGCCAGTCCAAATTTTTTATGTGTTCCAACTGTTACATAACAGAATTCTAGACTATGAGACTTGTTTTTATTTTCTGTTATTATTGAAAGTTCATGTTTTTCGCAGTCGGCTTTATTGACTTTTAATAACAAGCTTTTACTTAGCTTGCACTGTTCGTATGTAAGTATGTATGTAAATAAGTTGTCCTTTCAAAATTTGCAAACCATTTTTCGACCATTTGTTGCTATCCCATTATGCTGAAATTTTGCATACACCTTTAGTTCTGGTGACAATACAATGTCCAATACTCAATATTGTAATAATTTCAATATGGCCGCCGCTCCAAGATGGCGGATTACATATTTTTTTAATTGCCTTTTTTATTTTACATCTTTTAATAAGAATGGTTGCTAGCAACTTTAAATAATGGTAAATCCTATATGGTCAGTTTGTTTTACTACCAATTGGTACCTACGCTTAGCAAATGGTCGTTGGGATGTATATTTACCAGACCAGATAGGTAATCTCTATTACTTGACACGAACTTTGTTTGTTTTGGCCCTTGAGGCGGTTTAGAAATTCTGACACTAACGGGGACGTAAGACCTTACTGCCCACACGATAAAGACAGAAGACATGAACTTTTAATAGACATTTACGACATAAAAGAAACCAGATCCATACAATTTTCTCGATTTCACACAATTTTTCTTTACAGATTGTCTATACGTCTTATGCAAGTTAACTCCAGTGTCGGTAGAACGTTGCACTCAACTGGGCGCCATCTTGGAAAACTGCCAGCCCTCCCCCACCGACTACAAGGCGGCTGCGTCAGTGTTGGATGCTGTACATCCACTCCTCAACTTTAGTACTAGGACTAGAGATACTCTAGTTATGGTATGCCGAAAAGGATTGTACTCCAGGTTTGTCACACTTATGTACAATAAAAATTATATAATAAAAATACCTATCCACTACTGTCATAATTAATTGCCCCACTGCAGGGCAAATTCCTCTTCTCGTACAGAGAAGGCCCGAACATTGATCACCTCGCTTGCTCAAGGTAGATTGGCGATTTCAGACTGATATTGACTATAAATCCAGGTTTCCTTCATTGATATCGGTGATGGGTTTGGCAGTATGGGCGTCTTAACCACGGAGACATCTCGATACACGCGTATACCATTGAAATAAGGTCTAAATTGCTACAACATGTTTATCAAAGAAAAAATCACCATTTCATTCTCTTACCAATATATTTATCCGCAGGGACTCCCAGCACCGCTGCCTGGCCCTGTCCGGCTTCCTGTCGGTGCTGCGCAACGTGCGCGTGAGTGGGTCCAACGTGAGCAGCAGCCAGACCTACAGCGAGCAGTACAGCGCGCACTCCTACCTCACGCAGCTCACCGTGGACCTGCACGCCACGCAGCAAGGAAATGTGTACGATAAAGATGTTTTTAAAAATAAAATATTAAGCTATGTGCGGTCAGAGGCAAAAGTCAATGTTGCATAATCACTACATAGTATAAAACAAAGTCCGCCCTTCGCATTCCCTGTCTGTCTGTCTGTGTGTCTGTCCCTATATATGCTTAGATCTTTAAAACTACGCAACGGATTTTGATGCGGTTTTTTTTAATAGATAGAGTGATTCAAGAGGAAGGTTTATATGTATAATACATGCACCCGTGCGAAGCCGGGGCGGGTCGCTAGTTATCATTCAAATACTAAATAACACAATGTACTTCTTTTCAGCATTTCAGATAATAGATAAGAGATTATTTTATCTTTATTTTACATCCATTTCGCATTTTTCCTTGTGCTCAATATTTAAGATTTAAAAATCGACTTTAGCTGCTGACTGTACAGCAGCAGTTTTGTCAACAAACAGCAAAAGCGAGATAAAAGCTATCTGGTGATATAAAAATCAGCTTTATGTTAGTAGAAATCGATGCGCATTGTTAATCACACAGTTAAAACTTTTTTTGCAGTGTAACATCGCGTGTTCGTAATGAAGCCATGTGTATGGAGGTCGTATCGATACTGCGACGGTGTCTCGTACAAGACGCGTTCGTGAAACAACTGCTTTATACTAGTAAGTTCGACACTAATACTTCACTACATATTATAAAACAAAGTCGCTTTCCCTGTCTGTCTGTCCCTATATATGCTTATATCTTTAAAACTACGCAACAGATTTTGATGCGGTTTTTTTTAATAGATAGAGTGATTCAAGAGGAAGGTTTATATGTAAATAAAATACATGCACCCGTGCGAAGCCGGGGCGGGTCGCTAGTTATTTATAAATGTGAAAGTAGCCCTGTCTGTCTGTATATCTGTATTTTTACCTCATATCGGCAAAACCTCTGATCCGATCGAAATAAAATTTGACAAAGAGGTAGCCTGGGATCGTCACGGCACGCGGACGAAATCGCCGGCAAAAGCTAACATGTATATATATATAATTCAGTTGCTTGTACACATGCCCTTACTGACGCGCGACCGATGCGACGTCGTATAGTGTTTATGTGTACGAGCCCTTAGATATTATTGTTCACATAGAACAATTTTACAGATAAAACCACAAAATGCATTCAAATTCACTTTTATAAGTATTTTATACAAAAAACTTATGGTAAACAAGTTTCACCATATTGTTTTTCAGCCTTTCTGCAGTCCATTAAAAGCTTTCTGCGCTTCGATCATTCTTAAATAAATTGTTTTTATTTTATAGAACTGCACGGGTGCGCGAAAGACAAGCAGTTCCTACACGAATCTATCTTGGAGCTATTATATGACCACTTGAGCAAATACTTGCCAGAGGGCGAGGTGACTGCCCACCTGCTCATCAACAAGTGTGTGCAGATCAATGGAGCGACTGCTGTGTTGAGTGTAAGAACCTTTCTTATTTCTTTATATTTTTGGAGAACGCTCTCGACATCTAGAATTATTTAAGGGGGGCATCGACAACTCTAGTCTTGTTAAACCCCCTTCACCCTCATGACTTAGCCAATGTTCTTACGAGATAAGTAGGTAACTCCTATGCAGCTGATCCATCAAACAATTAAAATAATAATCTTGTCTGTACGACTGTTTGAACATCATAGAGGTTTATCGAATAATCAGCGGGTTAAGTCTAAAATGCGACGTCGAGAGTGCAGTCGTGTTTTTCCCATTTCGTATTTCGTCGAGTTCTACGATCATAAATAATATACACTATGTAACAAAAACCCTGTCAGATCAGTGTTGCCGTTGATCAGTTTTTATGTTTTATTTTAATTTAATTACTTCTTCTTTCTTTTTTCCACTGGGGAAAAATAATAATCTCAAATCCATTAAATGGTTACGTACAGTGGCGGCTGTACCTTAAGTGCGCTCGTGCGCTGAACCACCAATTCAAAAATCAGTAATTACAAAATATTAAGTACTTCATCTTTATTTTTAAATTACCATTTTAATAGTTATTTTTAAACATACAAAAACGTATAAAAAATTAAATCTCCAATTATGGTGAAATAGTTTGAGCGCTTTACTAAACTATTTTCCTGTAACTAGACAAATTCTCGTGCGCTTCGGCGAGTGCACGAGGACTGCTATATTACTTGTAGGAGATACGAGTTAATACGCCTGACGCGTGAAACAGAAGATAGTTCATAGAAATGTACCGAGTTATGAGTGGGTTCTCGAGCGCCGCACGTGCGAACCGAGGATTGCCGAGAGCACCCGATGTTTGACGAATTGGCCGCGACGGCGCGACGGCAGCCATGATTGACATGTCGTTATCAGATTACCAGTCTGTATAGTTTCACTATTTGTGTGACGCGTTAATTATTGTTTATTTATATTACCGTAATTGTTTTTAGTTTTAAAAAGGTGATTGAACATTTCGCTTCAGAAAAATGTCGCATTGATTTAATGTATAAAAAATAAACATATATTATGTCAATTTTTGTTATGTTGCATTTTCTAATTTTAGTAAAGTGCACCACCAGTTCAATAACCCACCAGCCGCCACTGGTTACGTATATGTGTACGCAGTACGATGCCGAATAATACCCTTAAGGATCGGACAGGGTTTTTGTTACATGCTGTATATGTATCAGCGCATTATTTTCGCGATTGCAGCGTTGTTCGTATTGATGATGCGATGATAAAAATAAACAGAAACGGTTGTATATCAAAGCCTCCTTACAAGTTCCTTCTCCATCAACAGGAGCCGATAGCCCAGCTGCTATATGCCGTGGCTCAGTTCCTGCAGCCTAGTGAGGAAGAGGATTTGGAGGACATCCTCGCCAGCCAGTCGGTGGAGACCGGCAACGCTTACTTGAAGAGTAAGCTCGGCAGGGTCATGCAGCAGCTGTGTGATAATGAACAGTTTGTTAATATTGACTTGGTGAGTAGTATATTTCGACTTTTAATTCTATTCAGTAAATTGACAGTTAAAGGGTTACCAAGTTTTGACAAAAAAAGATAGTGGTAAGTAGGTGGTGTAAGAATGAACAAAATTGAATGAACTTAAATAATGTACTTAATTTGGTATTCAACCATTCTTATTATTCGTTCCTTACGCAAAATCGTTCACTACCCCAACACTATTAGTTGTAGTATGGTAACATTATTTTTCTTTGAACTGTCAAGTTACTGAATCGAACTAAAAGTCGAAATATAGTACCAAAATGTAAACTACTATAGAAAACTAGCTTTTGCTCGCGACTTCGTTCGCGTAAATGGCGGTTATCGCGGACGCAGACGAAGTCGCGGAATAGCATAATTATCTCCTTGACCTGCACCTTATATTTAACACCATTGCTTGCATTCATTTGTACTGTAATCTACTCATGTAACAGTAAGAAAATGATCTTTATCTTTAGAGTTATACCTAGACTAGTTTCTGCCCGCGACTTCGTCCGCGTCAAAGTTGTATTCTCCATACAAACTTTGGACCCCCGTTTTATCCCCTTAGGGGGTGAATTTTGGAAAATCCTTTCATAGCGGACGTCTACTAACTATAAACTATCTTCCTGCCATTTTTCATCTTTATACGTCAAGGGATTTTCGATATTTCGGGATGACTGAGTGAGCGACATATTCGCTTTTATATTCAGATTGTGATACTAGATTGTCAGAGAATGATTATCATATTGTTACAGGAAGAACCCGGCCTCTCAGACTTAACGCCAGAATCTAAAGCCAAATGCCTCAAAGTACAGCAGATATTACAGTGCTATGAAACATTAATAGCCCATACAATACTGCAGTGGAGTCCAAGTAGCGATACAGCTGCTGGCAAGGTGTACAAGCTGTTTAAAGCGTGCAATCAACTGCTGGAACAGACTAAGGTATTGTGAATTGCGGAAATAGTAATTAAGTTAGGCAAAAAAGAGGGCATTGAGTGAACGTTAGGAGTCTCAAATGTTCAGTTGAGGCAGTTGAAGTGTCTGATGTCTGCTTAACCAGACAAAGCATCCTGAGTTCATATAGATTCATTCAGAAAAAATATAGAACTATTTCTCTCAAACACTTATGTTCTAGGTACCACCAAAAACAAATAAGAAAAGCAACAAGTCACTGAACGAGACGCGAGAGACTTTAAAGTCACAGAAGAGTCAGAAGTCTCAGAAGGACAAAGGCAAGGCGCCCGTTAAACTGTCAAACTTGGTCAAGGATAAGGCAGGCCCGTTCAAATCGCTGCCTTGTGTGTGGGATACCAAGTTCTGTTTTAGGGTCATTGAACTGTTGTACAGGTAGGTCGACATACGTGGCTGTTGCATTTTATATTTGCTAATGACTTGTATATTTGATAAGCTAAAACATTTTATTTATGACAGGTTGAGATAATGGGTTGCCTTTAAAAATTGAACTTAAAATGTAGCATTACATTCATTTATAATTTTTTATATTGTTTAATTTCTTAACTTATTATACTTATACGTAATATCACGCCTGTAATCCTCAAAGGGTTAGGCAGAGGTGTACTAGAAATACCTTTGTACGTTTTTTCTCTTTTAATTTTTGTTGTCTGTTTACATGTTTGTACATAAATGGTGTATACAGGTAATCGGCGTTCTATACTGCTACAACCCCTGAAAGTAAATGCAGTATACGATGTGGTGTTGTTCTTTCTCCAACTGACTGTTTACGGTTTCCCAACAGTGAGAACGTGCCGTGGTCTTCCCTCGAGCAACGCAATCAAATCCGCGCTCGGCGCGACTTCCACGTGTGGGCGCTGCGGTGCGTGCACTCCGTGCTGCTCAGCGATCATTTGGACAAGAGGGCAGTCGCCACGCACGTGGTCAGCATAGCCACAGTCTTATACAACAGATGTGTATGTAGGTAAGTAGTAGTGCAGTACTGTAAATTGGGTAGTAGAAACCACTAACCAATAATTTCAAGACAACTCCAAAAAGAAAAAAAAATTGCCTTGAAAACTGATTAATTTCCAATTAACCGTAAATATTATAAACTCGATTATTTTTGTATTTACTTTAAATTTAGATTGTTTGTTGCTTTAAAATCTTTAGTGAATTGAATTGGCAAATAAGTGATGTCATAGTTGCTATACAAAATCTAAGGGAGAATCGCGTTTTAACGACAACTTATAAGAAGTACGTCTATTGATTGATGTTGTCTTGTATCTACTACAACCTAAAAACCTGTAGATACTAAGAATATCATAATTAATCAAATTTAAGTTTCCTGAAAATACTGGAATTAGTTAAGAGTCATTATTAAATCATTTGTAGGTATTGATAATGACAATTACCTTAGACAACTACTTCGATTATTCAAATGTGAACTCTCATATCAATAGGTTTCATCATATGTGTGACTTCGACGACCAGACAACCCTATCATGTTTGGAAGTGTTCAAGACTTGTCTCACGTTGTTGTTCTCGCCGCTCTACTCACTGAAGATGGACAGTTTCTTGTTGGCTATAAGTGAGTAACAAGTATTATTTGTATGTATAAATGGGGATCCATCTAAAGTGTGGATAAGGATTCGAATGGGCGTGGTAAGAGTTTGGAGGGGTAATAGCAATATTTTTAATACTACCCCATGATCCATAATGATCTCAATTATTTAAGTATACTTATTGAGAAGCAATAAAGTTATTGAGTATTGGATTGTCCCACTGTAGGGAATTAGTCCGGATTGGATAAGTCCAGTAATGTCCAAGATTAACTTAAGAAGTACATTATTTTGGAATTGAAACAGCCACATTGGTCGTCCACATTGGCCCGTGTCTGGTATCGAACCCACAACCTCGTGCATGAGTGCCAGGCGCCTTACCCACTGAGTCGTCACGACAGCTATATAACAATACTAGCTTTTGCACGCGACTTCGTCCGCGTAAATGTCAAACCCTCGCTTCATCCCAAGGTGAATCCGTGAAAATCTGTTCTTAGTGGACGTCTATTAACTATAATCTACCTCTCTGCCAAATTTTATCCTTATTCGTCAAGCGGTTTTTGATATTTCGTGATGAGGGAGTGTACCCAACTAGCAAAAACTAGGCTTACAACAATCTCAAGACTACTGTTTTTTTGCTCTTACATCACTCCTATATAATCGTATAAGCCTGGGTTTGGGCACCAATTATAAGCATATTTAGTTTAATATCGTTCTAATATCAGTCTAATTGAATGCTGTTTGCACTTACATCAGTAATCTAGCCAAAATTAATTTAAGCCGACTTAGGCTAATATTGCTTTTACGTAAGTATCTTGTAAGCCTGCATAGGCTTATATTGGTCTAGACCCTAGGCAAAATAAGCTCGTCAGATGAAACTTAAAAGTTCGTGTGTGTGCTTTAAAAAAAAAATATTTTAAATTTAAAAATTTAATTAAGATTGCTGTGAAGTTAATGTTTATAGTTAGTGCCGTATTTATCAAGTGCGTGTATTTAAGTTTTACGCTTACGCTATTCGGATTGGAAAATATTATTTACTGTTAAGTTGACCTCGTTTTACGCTTCAAAATTCATGCGCCTTATTAAATATTGGTATTTCCTGCTCTCGTTTAATATTTTATTTGTTAATTTGTATTGATAGTGTCGCCATTAGCATAGCTGCATTTTGCAAGCGCACTATTAGACTATTGTAAGATTGTTTACTCTAATATTAGCATTCGGAATACTAAAGATATAACTCATCCATATTGGAATAAATTAGGGGTCCTCGCAATTTTACATATAACCTTAAATCGACAGGGAGAAAAAAGTCTTTTCCAGTTTTTGTAATCCATTATTACTATTAAAATTTAAAATTTGAAATAAAATATGGCCAACAAAATCTTACTCTTAAAATTAGTATTCCCAAAATCGATCTAAGATAAACGCTCTTATATTGGTCTTGTCTTTTGTATTGTAAATATGTTGATCCAAAATCACTCTAATACCATACTATCCAGTGCTATTGATCTTATAATAGTTTCAAATAAGATCAGAAATGCACGTACTTGCAGTGCTCTTATGCAATGCTGATATTAGTCTGACATTCTTACAATAGCATTTGGCAAGTCTATTATAAAATCAGACGAGCTTAGAAAATATGCATATAAGAGCAAGTTTTCTCAAGTGCAATTATAGTAAATGCTATTATAGGATTAAATGGCTTACAATAGCATAGTTATATACTCTTATATACATATATGAGACTTGGTTATGAGACTGAGCGTTCTTGAGGTCATACCGGCTTGTCTAAAAGTAATATAGGATCGATGGCATGTCCAAAACAGTTATAAGACCGCTTAAAGCCTACCACTCTTATAAAGTCCGGGTTCTGAGACTGTTTTGCTAGTTGGGTATGACCTTCGCTTTATATTAAGATTGACCGGGGTTGCGGGACGTCTTAACAGGATACCGTGGCCCCGGAACGTAAAGGGCAACAGAAGGAACAGGGTGTTTTTTAGTCAGTAAAAGTCTGACAGTCCCTTCCGCCCCACCCAGGGCGGAAGGAGTCATTTGATGATTTTTACCACCTAAAAAAAAAAATATTAAGATTGAATGTTGTTGTTTTTTTAATTCTCCATATCTTGATACTTATTTGTTTCTAGCCGAAGCTAGCGACGGTTCTACAGGACCAGAATGCTTAGCAACTATTCTAGAAACGATCTACATTGCGTTCCTGCACATTGAAGAGGACAGCATACCTGACGAAAGAGACGTCGTTGTCAAGAAGCAGTTGGCAGTGCTCATACAAATTGCTTCTTTGCTTCTGGAGACGCGCGTAGCTTCTTGTCCGCAGAAGACTAGGGTAAGTTAGCGCTCATTCGTAGTAATTTCTTTCTTCTTCCTTTTTTGATAAAAAAACGTTGCTCCACCCTAGGTATTTCTTCAGTATCGTGAGTGTGTTTACAAACATGTGAACTCACATACACAAACACCCAGACCCCGAACAACTATTTTTAGGCAAAACAAATATTTGTTTCGTGCGGAAATCAAACCCGCAATAAGCAGCAATGCAGCCAATAACTCAGCACTGCTCTAACCGTGTCGTCAAAATCCATTTCAATTTAATTTATTTCAATATTAAATTAAATAAAAAAAAAGAACTAAATGAATCGTAAATAATGATATCAACTTGTTGCATGCTGATTAATTATTGTAAATTGCATGAAAAATGAGAAGCAATAAATGTCTTATTTATTATTATTATTAAATTAAATTCTCTAGCTTAACGTTTTCTGCGTCTCAAAAACACCAAACATTTATTCGGCTTACAGTATAATTGTGCCCAGAATTGTCATACCTATAAATAACGATTAGCGGGAATTTCGAGTTGAATCCAGCTTTTGCATTGAGGCATTTATGTTGTATGTAATCATTTATGTTTACATAAGTGTTTTAAGCCGTAAAATAAAGACTGTTCTTATATTTATTTTAGGTACTGGTGAAACTCGAGGAATACATCAGAACCAGCAAGCAGGACTGTCTGTCACTGATCGGCCCGCTGCTGACGGCGTGCTACAGCGAGCAGCAGGAGGTCACGCTGCTAGACGAGCTGCTCGCTAAACTGTCCTGTGCGCTGGGCAAGATCGATGTACGTCAACAATGAACCCTTTCAAAAGTCAACAAGTTAAAAGTCAAAGCATTTATTTCCATTGGGTATTAGATACCATTCATTCCAGGATATAACTTCTCTAAAGAAACACTTTATTTTAGCCGTGAAAACCCTACAGATTAATAACTTAACTATTAATCTTAAAATTAGATTTTTAATTGCTTTGAAATTCGTAAGTAGCTAATTAATTGAGTTGCCAAAAAAAGTGACGGCACAGTTTACTGCTGCCATACAAATTCACATACTCTTGAATTGTCATCGAGTCGGCTAGTTATCCAGAAAGCGGCTGGACTGCGCTTTGATATATTTTGCTTGAGATTTAAACATTTGAACGCACTAAAGGCTTCTATCGCACATTGTACATTCGGAATAAAAGTAGCTATAAAGAGTCGTGTTGGCGTGCAGTTATAATTTATTCATATTTGACTTAATCTAAACCTACAGACAGAGACAAAAATATGTTTCCAGGAGGAAGACACTTCAGCCGGCGAGGACACAGGCAACTTTTTCGCAATAGACTCTCGTACGGGCCATGGCGTAATGACAGCCGTATGCGCTCACTTGGCCACCAGAGCCAAGAGTGTGGAGCATCTGATGGGCAGGGCGAGGGACCTTACTGCTGCTGTAAGCACCGCTGCACACGCCGCTCAGCAGAGGATTGAGAGAGGTATGAATGGAAATATTTTTTGATATAATACGGGTCCGAGCCGGTTGGTCTGAATCTTACCTATGCCTACCTCGTCGGTCTATGGTCGCTAAGCGCAAATGCTGAGCATGAGGTCTTGAGTTCGATTCCCAGGTCGGGCAGTGTTATTGAGTGTTTCCATCAGGAATTTCTTAGTAGCAGCCTCGGAGTCTGGATTGATGGCAATAGGCTCGCCCCTTATTAGACGGGATTTAAACATAACTGGCGAAATGTGGGTGTACTAATGGGTACACGTCTGCCTAACCCTTCGGGGATAACAGGCGTGATGTTATGTATTATACATCATTAACTTTTACTTTAAAAATGACTTTATTTTAGCTCTTCAATTTACTGTGAAATTAGAAAGACGCGCACGTAACACTGTATGCCACCGCGCCGTTACAGGCCTATATCTAGTCGAGAGACGAACTGTTCAAAGTCCCCCTCCCGCAGACCCTTCCTTACGGATGTCACAAAACCTACCTCGCTCATCAAAATGCTCGTGTTATTTCCAGAAGTAACTGAAGTATACAAGTCCCTGATAATCCAGCTGTGCCAGCTGACTACGTGGACGTGCACGTGCTGCAAGCTGCGCTGCTCCCCGGGCGGCGCGAGCGCGTGCGTGCTGGCGAGCGCTGTGCGGCTGCACGCGCTGCTGGCCGCGCTCGTCAAGCAGCTCGACGTGCCCATGGCGCAGCTAGTGCGGTAACAACAGTCTTTTACCTGTTACCCTGTTGATCTCATTGCCGCAAGCGCGACTGCTGAGCATGAGGACCTGGGTTCGATTCCCAGGTCGGGAAAGTAATATTAGGTTTTTCCTTTAAGAATTTAGTCGAGAAAATATTATTACCTGCTTGTTGCACCTTCTGTTGGCTATTAGCTTGATTTTTATAAGCTACAAATAACATCCAAATCCGTCATTTTCATACCTTCTCGTTTTGTACAAAATAGCCAGAAAGAAACGAAGTATAACGTAGGTGATTGAGCCGACAATTAATTTATTTTTTTTGTAAATTACTAGGGGCATTGTTGACATATAGAGACAGAAGAAAAAAATGCATTTCTTTGAAACCTAGTTATTTGACAAGATTGCGATCGTTTCTAAAATTTTGTAGAATTGCCCACCAGATGTCACTTACTTCTACAAATCGGTAGCGACATCTATTGGTGTAGGTAACTTGTTACTAGCCATCAAGTTCCCCTGCACCAGTATAGGTGTCGCTACAATACTATTATAGAAAAAAGCGTAATCTTTTTTCCATACCCATTGGAACAACTAATAGGGGGACCGGAATTCTGACATGGGTAGATAGACTTTTATATTAAAATTTGACTTCCTCAGTTTCGAGCGCTTACTAAAGCTGAGTGGCAAGAAGCTATCCACAGTGATGGACAACCTCATCACGTACTTAGAGGCATCACAGCAACAGCAGAACGCCAGCAAAGTGCTGCGGGAGACCAAGCTCATACCGCGGCTCGTGTTGGAGGCTGAGCAGTTCAGCAAGCGAGTCATACTGCTCTCTAATAAGGCTAAGGTAACATCAGCAACAGTTGCCTTCACAACATTATTGATTGCCTTTTACATAAGTCATCTGGGAGGACGTAAAACGCCTCATATTCGAGATATGCGGAGGTTCTTGGGGCGAAACCCTAATTCTTTTTCTAAAATAAAGGTAGCGTTAATGACTCTTTATAAATCATCTATCTGCCAGTGAATGTCTCATCATTTTTTTCCAAAATACTGTTTTTTTTGACATTACAAATAGACACTTAATTTTTTTTTATATATTTGTATAAATGCGTAAATAAACTTAAACAAGTTGCTTAAAATGGTTTCCCACAACATCAGATTATCAAAATTGCTTATTGTATTAGCGCCTTGTTTTAATATTTGCATGCCAATTTGTGGCGAAGTTGACATTGTGCTAACAATTTGTGTACCATCTTCTGTATACTGCATTTAAAGCTAATAAATATTTTGACTATGGCAGATGTGGTTTAAAACATTTTTTTTATCAACCTTTCCTGCTGCCACATACAATAGACTAGTCTGACACTGTGCTTGCAACAAGTTGCAACTATGTTAAACAAGTTTCGTTTACCAATAAACACCATTAAGAAAAAACTTGTATTTCATATTTCAATTATTACAGTTAAATTGGCAGCAATATCTGTCCCTGGGGACCGCACGCGACTTCAGAATCAAGGGGCCCGTGTTACAAGAAGTACTGAACGCTAGAGAACAAGCCGACGAAACCAGAAACGAAGGTAATAATATCTATAACCTTTTTGTCTTTTTGGTGTGAAACATCTATTTACGCGCCTTGGCAGTAAAACCGACTCGAATGCCGTGACGGGAAACGGCATGACGCTATCATGCCTTCTTTATTTTACTCTATATTTTGTTATAGATTTTTATTATTAATTTTAAAATAGATATCTTACATCTGCCAGGTGTCACGTGAAAACAAGAATACGAAGTCTTTATAATTTTTTTTAGGTTTGCAATTTGAACCTTATTAACAGAAGTAATAAAGTATGAAGCAATGATAAATTACACCTATCTACTGTACTAATAAAAAATCCGCTAGATAGAAGTTAGTCAGAACTATTTGAAGTTGCTAAAACAGTCTTTACTACTACTTAGTATTGGTTTATATCTGACCGCTACGATGATAAAACAGATTTTCCCAGAAGATTACACACCTTCAAATTTTTTATGATTGATTTGTATACTTAGCACACATTTAATCTAATGTCATCGCCCTTATTCACCTTGACTCGTCCGAATATCCTTGTTGAGTAAATATACTTTGATTGTTGACTATGTAAATACGGCTGCCATTATCGCATAAGTGCAAGTTCACAGAATTGATATTATTATTGTATCTGGAGGACGCCGCGGACGTGACTACGATCATATTGCTTAGAAATGAAACTCAACACATTTACTTCAATTGGGCAGTAAACCACAAAGATATTATATCCATTTATTTATCCCACACACGTCGGTGCATACTTGTGCAAGTCTAAATTTGCACAAGTAAACCGTTATGTGTGTGGCCCGCATAATTAGTCACCATTCGACGCTTGACATTGGCCTCCCACAATGACCAATCCTGCGCCGCTCGCATCCAGAATAATAAATATTACCTACTGCCTATTATACTTTTTATGAGCTGTCAAAACGCAATTCCCCCATATATTTTGGATATCAATTAGTAAATCATTTATTTACCAACTAAATTTTTCAAATTTAGTTTTTTAAGATTTCAAACCCACAAAAAATGTGTTTTTACAATTAACTGAAAATTAATCAGATTTTTAGAGCTAGAATAAAGTGTTCTTTTGGAGAAATTGTGTTTGGATTTATTGGTTTACTACCCTATTTGATAAAGACTTTCGAAAATTTTGCTTCAGTTAACACCAAGACTAAAATACCATTATCTTGTTCGTAGATGAAGCAGAAATGAGTGACGCAGCGACAGAAATAATCGAGCAGATCGCCAGCGACGCTGAAAATGAAGAAGAAGCGGAAAGTGATGAAGAACCCGCTAAAAGAAAACGGAGAAGAGTTTCGTAAATTGTTTCATTGTAACATGATTATGCAAAATTAATTATATAAATGTTATGTAATTAAATAAGCAATAAATAGCTACTTATGTAAATTGGAGAAATAATGTTGTTTTATTACTGTGTGTATAAACACAAATTCTGTAATTAAATTAAAATAATAAATAATTCATTGTACTGGGTCGTTCATGAGCCCAGGGTTTTTGACGTCCGTATCGAGACGAGACGAATGGAAAACGTACCTTATTTTACCCTGTATACAAAATCATTTATCAATACAATTTTTACGTTCTAAAACATAATAAAGTATCCAAACACACCGCACGATTTCTATGCACTATTCACACAATCAAATTGGCATGAATGTCTGTGGTATTTGATCTATATCAGAAGTTTGGTCGAAAATGTGTGATAGTAGCCGTGGAAAGTACTAGGGCAGCAGCAATGCACGACATGAATACGCCGCACCTTTGCAGTTTTATGTGTGTGTTTACAGAATAATTTTGTTGTGTGCGTGAGTACCACCGAGAGAGATGAAAAAAATTATTGTAGTGTAGCCGTCGAAAAGTACCAGGGCAGCAGCAGCCATGCTCGTTGCGCGTTTTTTCCCGCATTACACCACTATGACATGACTATGACGTAATGTTCGCGAATGAGACAACAACAGCAGATAGCCGGAGAAAAGTACCAGGGGAGTAGCAACGTGTTTAAGTTGACAACATGAGAAAGATATCCTTATCTCTTTCTCGTAGATTGTGGCTGTGTGCACTGTAGATGTATACGTGAGCGGCTAGTTAACAGTGACAGTGACCGAGGTTTATATGTGCTTCTTACACTGTTTATGCACTCCCAGTATTTTGCAACTACTTATTGTACTTTTTAAACGGTCCCGTTTCACCAAGTTCCAATAATTACTTAGCTCGTGGACACATTGCACGTTGCAAAATTAATAATTATAAGTTCAAGCTACTATTTTAAAAATATATTTGACGATTAATGTAATAATTGCCCAGAATAAAAAAAAACTTATTTTTCTTTGATAATTGAATTGGAATGTCAATACATCGAGCCTGTTATGGAAAAACATCGTAAAGAACATTTAATTAGCCTGTATTTCACTTTTATTGTTATGAACAGCAAAAATAAACTAGCGATTAAAACAATGACTGCAAGGCTCAATTCGCATAAACGGCAAAATCATGTCTGACAATAAAATTAAGGTATCGCAATCAAGAAAAATAAAAGTTTTATTTAAAAGGAAAATAATACCTAACTATCGTATTTCAAAGTATCCTGTTTTCCTCATGAATTCCTATAACCTGCTTTCTAATTAGTGTGGCTTTATAAACTAATCCACCCACATTCTAGCCACCAATTAGTATTGTTTCCTAAAACAAATTATTCCGATAATATTTTAGTAACAACTATGCGGGTATTCCAAACTGTATCAATAGTTGCTTCAGAGTATGAAACTATAGGTAATTGTTCAGGTAAAGGGTATACTTTGAGCAACAGAAGTTCTGATATTGTTAGTGTTATTCTGCTGTTCTGTTGTTGTTCGATATTTTGTTACAGAATAGAGTAATGTAAGTACCTACTGAAATATCCATATTGATCGTACCATTCCTATCTATACTATACTAACAGCCCGGTTGGTCCCGTGGTCGCAAGCGCGACTGCTGAGCATGGGGTTCTGGGTTCATACCCTGGTCGGGCAAAAGTGTTATTGGGTTTTTCCATTAGGGATTTCTCAGTAGCAGCCCGGAGTTTGGAAGTTGTGGTGTAAAACCCCCGTACCTCGGAAAGAACGTAAAGCCGTTGGTCCTGCGCCTGATATCTCTCCGGTCGTGTTAGATTTCCGTCTCAGCGGACTACGAGAGTGAGGGAAGAGAGTGTGGACTCGTGCGCACACACTTTGTGTGACCGAAATCGGTTTAGGTAAGATTCAGACGAACCGGCTCGCATCGGGCCGGGCCGGACGGCATTTTACAATGCGGTAAAGAACATTGAAATGTATCAACAGTAATTATAGTTCATATTTGCATGCAACTTTACCTCTGTCGATCGCGTCCGTCGGAGCCGTACGGATGCGTACGGCTGCCGCGGCATGCGTACGGATGCGTACGGCTGCCGCGGCATGCGTACGGATCCGTTCCGATGCGGTCCGATCCGAGCCGGTTGGTCTGAATCGTACCTTAGGGTATATTATTAATTATCCATATAAATATTATAAATGCGAAAGTAACTCTGTCTGTCTGTTACGCTTCCACAACTAAAGCACTGAACCGATTTTGATGAGATTTGGTACAGTGTAGGTTTGAATCCCAAGAAAGGACATAGGCTACTATACTCTTTTTATTCCGTGACTTCGTCTGCGTCCACAATAACCGCCATTTACGCGGACGAAATCGCAGTCAAAAGCTAGTGCTTAGACAATAAAAAGTTACACTTCAATTTACGCAACAAAACAGTTGGAAAAACATTTCTAGTAAAAAGTAAATGACGTTGGTTTCCTGAAATAACATCATTACTTGTTACTGTAATAGCTAGTATTACCGACCGCAGAAGCAATCTTCTACATACTACATAATATAATAAAGCTGAAGAGTTGTTTGTTTGTCTGAACGAGTTAATCTCGGGAACTGCTGGTCCGATTTGATAAAAACCTTTTGTATTAAGTACATAGCTCATTTATCGGGGTAGATTATAGGCTACTAGCGATCGCACGGGTGTAACGTAGATTTATTTAAAAACCTTCCTCTTGAATCACTCTATGTATTGATGAAAACCGCATAAAAATCCATTTCGTAGATTAAAAAATCTAAGCATACTGACGGCGGACAGCGACTTTGTTTTATACTATGTAGAGAAATAGGTACCATCACGCTACGTTCCATGGGAGCGAAGCAGTAACCGAAGACGCAACTTAACGCAGGTGTAACCGCGGGATACAGCTAGTCCATACTAATATTATAAATGCGAAAGTGTGTCTCTGTCTGTCTGTCTATTACCTCTTCACGCTTAAACCGCTAAATCGATTTTGATGAAATTTGGCATGGAGATAGTTTAAGATCCGAGGAAGGACATAGGATAGTTTTTATCCCGAAAATCACCCCCTAAGGCGGTGGAAAGGGGGGTGGAAGTTTGAATGCAAGTACGATATAAACAAGTTCCACGCGACTACGTCCGTAGTCGCGGGCAAAAGCTAGTACTTAATAAGAATAGTTTTAATTAGGTAACGGCTAACGACCTCAATACATTTCTGCGATCATTATTCATAAGTAATTGTGGTTACAAGTGTATTATTGAGTAATTTATTATGACTGTAATACTTAATAGTTTGTTTATTTGTCTGATCAACCTGCTAAAACTGCACCGGAGCATCTCATCTCTTGTTGGTAGGGTTGCCAACTCTAGAAAGGATCAACCCGGGAGAATTTAAAGAAATCAAGGGGGGGGGGCTGTTGAAAGAAAATTTCAATCATTTATTAGAGCAGCATCAGACTTTTGGAGCAGCATCTAATATTTGACGGCTGTTTACAAAAAAAAAATTCAATTAAGATCTTCTAAAACGAGAAATATCGTGTGATTTGCCGTACATTGCAGGAACTGTACGAACATCCATCATTACAAACATTTGCGTTCATAATAATAAAGAAAGTAGGAGTAAAGCAAGATCCCCAATAGGCTTGAGTTGATTTATTGATCACTAATTGCGTAGTCATGCATTTTTTTAGAGCGCTGAGCTTAACATTAAGTATCTATCAGGTAACTATTAATACTTACAAGAACGTTACATAGATAATCATCAGAAAGTTTCCACATCAAACTATTGATCGCTTCAAGTGAATTACATTGCTCATAGTGAGTATAATTATTTCGTCGAAACAAGAAAATACGGGGGAGTTATTATAGTTGGCCCCTAATTCCGATGAAACCACAATCGTTGCGGTGTTGCGTAAATTCCGTAAATCTACCGTATCCTGTAAAATTAAAGTGAAAAGCGATAGAGCCTGCAATAGGTACTGTTTACGATAAAACATAGCATGTAACACTTTTCAATAGTGTCGTTTTCTATTAGTACTTACTGATTACTTCAAAGTGTTATTCGGTTTTTCCATCAGGAATTTCTCAGTAGCAGCTTCGGAGTCTGAATCTGTGCCCGGTTGATGGCAATAGGCTCGCCCCCCATTACATGGGACTTAAACATAACTGGCGAAATGTGGTTGTACTAATGGGTACACCTCTGCCTATCCCTTCGGAGATTACAGGCGTGGTGTTATGTGGTGTTAGAGTAATATTATAACGAGCTAAAATTTGTGCTGTATTCGTTTTTAATACTTGAACAGCTGGGTTTCGACTCGCGTTAGGTGACTCGCATGTGTTCCATATATATGTATATCTTTAGGAAGTTTTTTTTCTTTGCTATTCGTGTTGTTACTAGTTTAGATTTTGTTTATTTCGAGGAAACTGTGTTATATTTATATTTAGGTACTCTAGGTTGGTCGAGTATTAACACGAGAACTTTATGACTTCATATAATAAATAATAATAATAATAAAAGTGGTCCCAAAGACATGCCTGAGAACTATAGACCTATTGCCTTGCTGAGTATAGTCTCAAAAATTTTAGAAAAAATAGTAAACAAGAGGCTGGTAAATTTCATAGATAAACACAACATCATCTCTGATAGGCAATTCGGATTTCGTCGAGGAAAGTCTACAGAAGACGCGGTGTCGCTTATGACAAATCAAGTCTCCCACCATATCGAAAACGGAAAATGCTGTGTTGGTGTTTTTCTTGATTTGGCAAAAGCATTCGACACCGTGTCACCTGGAATTTTGTTGAAGAAACTTGAGGCAAAAGGAATAAGAGGAACACCTCTAGAATGGTTCCGGAGCTATTTAACATCCCGACACCAATACTGCAAAATAGGCATCCACCAAAGCAGGTTGCTTCCCATCACATTTGGTGTTCCGCAGGGCAGTACTCTTGGTCCGACACTATTCACGCTATACATAAATAATGTAGTTAACCTCTCTATTAGAAAAGCTGAAGTGATCTCCTACGCTGACGACACAGCCATTATTTTTCATGAAACGTCTTGGGACCGAGTATATCGGCTAACGGAACAAGGCCTCTCTCAGATAGCGCAATCCCTAGACAACAACTTACTAACACTAAACATCAGCAAAAGTAAGTACATTACCTTCTCCAAAACAAGCTCTTTAAGCCCCTCACCATTAATGTCCTTAAAAATTCACACCTGCCCACAGGAACACAATATCGACCCACACCATCCCTGCTCATGTAAAGTCCTTGAACGAACTGACACTGTGAAATACCTTGGCATTATAATAGACAAAAATCTTACATACAAAACACACATCCACGCTTTATCATCCAGAGTGCGAAAACTAATTCACATTTTTATAAACTCCGCGACTGTACCCCTTTAGACATTTTACGAATGGTCTACATTGCTCTCTGCCAGTCAATATTACAGTACTGCATCTGTATATGGGGTCGTGCTGCTAAAAGTATACTAATAACTCTGGAGAGGGCACAACGCGCACTGATAAAAGTTGCTCTAAAAAAACCTTATAAGTAGGTTCCCTACCGATTTACTTTATCAGGAGTTCCAAGTCCTCAGGGTACGGCAAATTTTTATATTAGTAGCAACCCTAAAATACCACGCAATACTTAAAAAACGGTCTGATTATCGTGAAATCTTAAACAAGCGTGTCTTTAGTACACCCGTACCAAATGCCAAATCCGAACTAGCTAGACGCTGTACCTACTATTCTCACCCCAATACCTACAATAAAGTAAGTAAAATCTGCGACCTAAGAGACTGTTCAGCTACCACTTGTAAGAAAAACGTATCTACAGCCCTTTTAAAACTATCATATGAAGACACTGAAGCTGAAGCCTTAATATAGTACCTACACCTAACTCAACACACACACCACACCACACCCACTCACGCGTCTTTTGACCTCACCTTCTTTTCTTTTCTCTCTCTCTCTCTCTCTCTTTCACTCTCTTTCTCTCTCTCCATCTCTCTCTCTCTCACTCACAAATGCACACATACATCACATGCCCAATTTTTACACGACTGCCCCAAAAAAAGGAGTGTTATTACACGACTGCCCCAAAAAAAGGAGTGTTATGTGTTCAGGGTTAATGTATGTATGTATGTATGTATGTATGTATGTGTGTATGTGAGTTTCTTTATTCCACCATAACTTTTAAACGCCTGAACCGATTTAGATGTATGGGGTATCGTTACAATCCTTGCATCGTTCCGAGTAACATAGGCTAGTTAAAAATAAAAAGAAACCGGTGTGGTCACTTTAAAAAGTAAATTAATACCAGCCTTAATTTTTTTTTTTAATGATTGTGGTCGTGTCTATGTTTATCGTCTAGAATTTGACAAGTAGATTTAAAAAATATATAACACTGTAAATAAAAAACGTCGTAAAAAATACTGATGAGTAAACAAAGTACAAATATGTGCAATTTTTGCAGTCGTGTTTTTTAATTTTTTAATTATAGAAGCTTGTTGTAAAACATTTTTCTCTTTTATTATTTTGTGTTAAAAATTTTAATTTTATGTTTTATTGTGTTTTTCAACTAAAGGTAACCGTGCTTTGTAAAATTCGTACCCCTGAGTCACAAGATACAAGCTCTGCTTAGTTTGTGGCTCGCCAACTATGTTCACACTTGTAAAACGTACTTTCAGTTAATAAACGATTTATTATTTATTATTATTCACATTTATTTATTTTAATACATATATAATTACATTTTTAAATATTAATATAAAACAATAAAAACATTTAAAAATATAAAAAATAGTATCCCACCGGCATCGGGAACAGGGTCCAAGCTACCGGTGGTCAGGGCTCCTGAGAAAGGAATCTCCTAACAATACGCGCCGTGTCCAGGAGTACCGCTTTCTGAATCAAGCCCTTGATCCAACCGCCCAACGAGAGCCTCCTAAGGTATTGGTCGAGGCTCTTGGCTATTATGCCATTGGCAGTCACGACTATCGGCACAATGATTGCTGTACTCACATCCCACATATCGACAACCTCGCGAGCTAAGTCAATGTACTTCATTTGTTTATCTTTCTCAGCCTTCACGAGGTTCTCGTCATGTGGGACCGTTATATCCACAATCACTGCGCGACGCTCCAATCGATCTATCACCACTATGTCAGGCTTATTGGCAACAATAGTCCTATCAGTGATGATAGATCGATCCCAATACAACGTGATATTGCCATTTTCAAGAACTGGGTCGGGCACATACTTATAGTAGGGCACTTCTGATTCCACAAGACTATATTTAAGAGCAAGCTGCTGGTGAATAATCCTGGCTACTAGGTTATGTCTATGCAAATAGTCTCCGTTAGCCAGACGAGAACACCCAGATATAATGTGTCGGATTGATTCCCCGGGACGGTGGCATGCCCGACAAATGTCAACCGTACCGTCCTTCACAATATATCTCCGATAGTTGTTCGTCATCATAACTTCGTCCATAATTGCACAGACAAAACCTTCGGTTTCCCCAAAGAGGTCACCAAAGCGCAGCCAGGATACGGACGCCATAAAGTCTACATCGGGCCCATGTAGGGCCCGGTAGTAGCGCCCGTGAAGCTCCTTGCTCTTCCATACTTCCATGCGGTCATTAGTATCCAATACTATAGGTTTGCGCCAGTTCTCGTTCGCTAAGGAGAGCGGGGTAAGGCCCTTGTCCACTGAGACCACATCTCGGTGCATCCCCACGTCGGCTTTAAGGAAATATTCCCTGAGACTGCATATCTCACGGTTGTGCAGGGTCTTAGCATTTAAAAAGCCTCGACCTCCACACTTCCGCGGGACATACAGTCTCATTACCGATGACCGTGGGTGATGCATCCGATTTGCGGTCAACAATGTGCGGACCCTCCTATCCAGGGCATCAAGTTCCGTCTGAGTCCATTTGAGTATGCCGAAAGAGTACATCAAAACCGGCATGACCCAACCGTTGAAGGCGCGCACCTTGTTTCCGCCTGATAAAAGACTATTTAATACTTTATTCAGGCGGCCAAAGAAGCGCTCCCTCAACGATTGTTTCATATCGGCAGCATTGATGCCTAACGCTTCCGACATACCCAAATATTTGTATGTTTCAGTTGAGGAAAGGGATCTAAGGTTTATGGAATCCGAGAGTTGGGTTCCCACAGATTCCACAATCTCTCCTCGCTTTACATGCATGACTGCACATTTGTCCACACCAAATTCCATCCTGATGGCACTACTGAAAGTTTCTGTTACCTTTAGTAGCTCCATCAGTCGAAAATTGTTGGGGGCAAAGAGTTTCAGATCATCCATGTAAAGAAGGTGAGATATAACCTGACCACCTCTTCTCAACTGATAGCCCAGCCCCGAACCCTCCAGCAGTGTGCTTAGGGGGTTCAAGGCTAAACAAAACCACAGTGGACTCAGACTATCACCCTGAAATATACCACGCTCGATCCTTATTGGTTCACCGTTCTCCCGGATCTGCCGGCATCCTGGATAGCGAAGGACCGTCCTCCATTGCCCCATACACGACTTCAAAAAGGTGCACAGAGTTGTATCCACTTTATACAACTCTAGCACCCTCATGAGCCATGCATGTGGCACCGAGTCATAGGCCTTCTTATAATCTATCCAACATGCCGACATATCCCTTCGAGAACGACGAACCTGCTGGTTAATGGCCATATCAATGAGGAGTAGCTCCTTAGTACCACGGGACCCGTTCCTACATCCATTCTGAGATACAGACATGATGGAATTGTCATTAATTTGTGAGTTAATTTTAGCTCTCAAAATAGATGTAAGAACTTTATAGACCGTCGGTAAACAAGTGATCGGTCTATAATTCTTGGGTTCCGTAGTACTACCTGATTTATGGAGCAGGTGGGTTATTCCAGTTGTAAAAAATTGGGGCAGCGATCCAGACTCTAAGGCCGACTGGAACTGGGACGCCAAACGAACGTGCGATCTTTGGAACCATTTTATCCAAAAATTGTGCAGTCCGTCCGGCCCTGGAGATTTCCAGTTAGGCAACGGACGAACTGCACAAGCTACATCTTGGGGACTGATCGTAATTGCCCCCATTTGCGATATTGGATCACACGCTCGCTCAACCTCCCGAGTCCAATCGCCCTCAGTGTGACTGACAGGCACCGACCAGATGCTTCGCCAGAACAAACTCATGGCATCATCATCCGGTAGGTGTGCATCAGTCACACTTTGGTCTGGTCGCTCCCAAGTTCTATAAACCCACCTCTCATCACTCTGGAATGTGCGATTCTGAGAGTATCGCTCTACTCGCCGCTTGTACCGACGAATACGATTTGCCCATGCACAGATCTTCTGCTTTAGGAAGTCGATACGCTCTGTGACGCAGGACAAATAATCTCGAGGACTGATATCAGTCCCCGAGAACGCCCGCCTCACAAAGCGCATCACTCTAGGGCGAGTATTGCCCTCCCTAAAGCAGATTAATTTGCCGATGAGTGCTCTAGCCCCATCGATACGACGCTCAATCCTGCATTGCCATGCTGGTACCGCTGGTTTTGGTCGTGTAGCTCCGTCACTATTGGGAAATTTGACGTGAGCTACACGACATGCCGCTATAGCTGCACAGTACAAGATTGAGTGGGTATCAACGAGGTCTACACTGCCGTCAAAACAGTTTGACAGCTGTGAATGTAGAGCACACACCAGCGCCTTATTTTTCTTGTGCATGGGCAAACGAGGCAATCGTGGTCTAAGCTCAGGCTGCATAGAACGATACTCCCGAAACGCATCCTCCAAAGCACTCCTCAATTGTTCGTTGCATTGGGAACTCACGGTAATAGCCCCGTCATCATCCTCTTCACCTACATTATTATTATTATTATTACTTTAAATAAAATCTATCTATTAATAAAAAATATGACGTAGTTACAGGACAATTAATAAAAGTGTCGATAAATTGTAGCATTTGTAGCCGAAAAAGGTTAAACGAAAAAAATGAATGTTCAGTGACGCGGACGCTACCTTTTCAACCAGTTAGCCATTTGGATGTAACTGGTGAAACATTTCAGGAAAAACCGTTTCCAATTTCGTTTCTGTCGCCTCTACAATCGAAAAATGTCGAATGTGTTAAACTCGTGCATGTCAACTGCATGAGGTACCGCCACCGTGCAGTGCCTCTCTTTACGATCGAAATATGTATGATCCGAAAATTCCTATTGCAGAATACGTGAATGTTTTAACGAATGTTAGTTGAGGTAGCGCCTGATAATTTTATATTACAAATGAATTAGCGTGTAAATGCTACTATCTCACGTTTGCTCTCGTATTCTTCTTAGGCGCTACATGAAAGATTGAAATAGAAAGTGCATAACTTGAAAAAATAGAGAAACAGTGTTTCAAAACCACGTGCAATATTGGTATTTTTTTTATTATACCATTAAAAAAAATAAAAATAAAACATACAACCGAATAATTATTGAGCACCTTCTTTCTGAACCATCAATGAATTATTAGAAAGTGGTACAGCACCAAAATGGAACCCCTGTCATCGCCAGGAACGTACAACAATCGTGTGTGTTCAATCAACGCGCGATGACACAAATCATCACAAACGTTTCGTCAACACATTCATTTGAAACCGGGCCAAACTCACCGAGGAATTGAAACATACTTTTGTAATGATTAATTATATCATTAATTCCCAGTTTTATTGTGTCCTCCCATTTTCGATTCTCGGAACTCGACAATTTGAATATCAAGTTAAATTTTTGCAAGTAATAAAATAAAATTGGCCTGTCGCGACGAATTTCACTGAAATATTGTGAAAAACATGTCTAGTGTTAATCCTTGACGTAGGAATTTCATAGAATTAATTCAGAAAAGCGTCGAATTTAGAGGTAGGTTGGTATTTACTGATTTAGATTTTCCTACGCGAATTCTGCTGAGAACTTGTAATTAAAGTCTATTCATTTTTGAATGAATGACAAATAAAATATCTGTATTTAATTTTGGTGTAAATAAAATAAATTATAGTGAATATGTACTATGAATCAATAGTAAATAAATATATTTATAACTTTGGAATTAAACTGAACACGGCACAACCGCACATTTAATAATAGTTAGAAGTGAAAATTATTTAATTTTCTTGGGTAGTTGACGTACGTACTTTTTATGACCTGTCAAAACGCGCCTCCCCCATCGATTTTTACACGACTGCCCCAAAAAAAGGAGTGTTATGTGTTCAGGGTTAATGTATGTATGTATGTATGTATGTATGTATGTATGTGAGTTTCTTTATTCCACCATAACTTTTGAACGACTGAACCGATTTAGATGTATGGGGTATCGTTACAATCCTTGCATCGTTCCGAGTAATTACACGACTGCCCCAAAAAAAGGAGTGTTATGTGTTCAGGGTTAATGTATGTATGTATGTATGTATGTATGTATGTATGTATGTGAGTTTCTTTATTCCACCATAACTTTTGAACGACTGAACCGATTTAGATGTATGGGGTATCGTTACAATCCTTGCATCGTTCCGAGTAACATAGGCTAGTAAAAAATAAAAAGAAACCGGTGTGGTCACTTTAAAACGTAAATTAATACCAGACTCAATTTATTTTTTTAATGAATCTGGTCGTGTCTATTTTCATCGTCTAGAATTTGACAAGTAGATTTAAAAAATATATAACACTGTAAATAAAAAACTTCTTCTTCGATTCTTAATTTGAGTTATCAGACCATCCCAGCTTAGTAATATGATATCTAAGTTATGTCCACTTATTAATAAACTTTTATTGGTAAATAGGTGACCGGTCGTGCGTGTTTTGTTTTACTTACCAAGAAACCGTAGTTAATATGAAACGCTAACAATTATTATTATTGTAATACTAAGAACTGAAACTGTTTGTGTTATCAGTTTCAAAGTTAATGTCGGGTACGTTCCGCGAATTCACACTTTTTGCTATAAAATTATATAATTATTCGATTGGGTTATGTATTTAAATTGTTTGAGTAATGATGCAGAATATTCGGATTGATTTGGGATTACTTATTGGAATAGCAGGCATTTAATTAAATAGGCTGTTATCTTTTTAATAATGATGTTGTAAGATTAAGATATTAAATTTATTAATCCTTTGATATTTCTCTGTATTCTTTATTTTAACAAATATAATTATTTTTGCTTTGATATTATTATTAAATTAGACAAGTATTCCTTGTTATTAATATTGACGAGAGCTCGACAGTTGGACTTCATTTAAGAATTGTTCGACCTTTTTTGTTGTATGTTAAGAAAAAACTCTTTTGCTTTGCAAATTGTTGGCTGGAAATTGTAAAACCCACTAGCAGGAAAAAAAGCTAAGATGATTTTGAATTTTTTGATTTTCGAACAAATCACGTTCTACGAACCTTCATTATTGTTGCAAAATATATTGAGGTCACTTAGCTTTCATACTTCAAACTCACAACACACAGTATTAAAATAATTAAAAAAAAAAAAACAAAAAAAGTGGAAATTAACTACAAGCTCGCCTACCCGTACAGAAATTTGTTTGCGACGGTTCCGTTGTTCGGTGAGCAAAAGTAAACTACTCGAAGAGTCAAGATGCCTTGCTATCCTTGTTGCGGCCCGTGTTGTAGCCCATGCTGCAGTCCTTGCTGCGGCCCGTGCTACTCGTGCTGTTCTCCATGCTGCTCCCCGTGCGGCGGGTGCTGCTACGGCGGCTGCTGTTAAAGCGGCTGTCGGCTGCGGGCCGGGCTCTGCGCGCTGCCACCGCGGCCAGTCGTGATGAAGCAGCGTGGCACACGCTTAGCGCCCATGCTCCGTTCAGAGCACCGCTCCTCGTGCTGCCTGTGGCCGCGAGTACAACGTCGAGCGGGCGTCGAGCCTAGCTCCGCCGAGCGCGAAGCAAAGGCCTTCTGGAGCTCGGAAGGTCACCACGCTGCAACTGGACTAGACCACGGTGCCTGCCGACCGGATCGAACGGACCTCCAGCGATATCCACCGGTTGACGTCAGCTACTCGTGCGGGTCTCGGCCCGCTTCACGAAGATATCGCAGATATGCCGTCCGCAGTTTAAACAGTGTCTTATTTATGTATAGATTTTTGTATAAATATACGTTCAGGTCACAATATTACTTCTTGCCTTTAATTTTTCATAGCTCGCAGATATTCCTTGCACTCACTCCGTAGGCACGCACTCTGTTCGCTGACGTAGGCACGCACTCTGTTCGCTGACGTAGGCACGCACTCTGTTCGCTGACGTAGGCACGCACTCTGTTCGCTGACGTAGGCACGCACTCTGTTCGCTGACGTAGGCACGCACTCTGTTCGCTGACGTAGGCACGCACTCTGTTCGCTGACGTAGGCACGCACTCTGTTCGCTGACGTAGGCACGCACTCTGTTCGCTGACGTAGGCACGCACTCTGTTCGCTGACGTAGGCACGCACTCTGTTCGCTGACGTAGGCACGCACTCTGTTCGCTGACGTAGGCACGCACTCTGTTCGCTGACGTAGGCACGCACTCTGTTCGCTGACGTAGGCACGCACTCTGTTCGCTGACGTAGGCACGCACTCTGTTCGCTGACGTAGGCACGCACTCTATTTCACTCTCCGTAGGCACGCACTCTGTTCGCTGACGTAGGCACGCACTCTGTTCGCTGACGTAGGCACGCACTCTATTTCACTCTCCGTAGGCACGCACTCTGTTCGCTGACGTAGGCACGCACTCTATTTCACTCTCCGTAGGCACGCACTCTATTTCACTCTCCGTAGGCACGCACTCTATTTCACTCTCCGTAGGCACGCACTCTATTTCACTCTCCGTAGGCACGCACTCTATTTCACTCTCCGTAGGCACGCACTCTATTTCACTCTCCGTAGGCACGCACTCTATTTCACTCTCCGTAGGCACGCACTCTATTTCACTCTCCGTAGGCACGCACTCTATTTCACTCTCCGTAGGCACGCACTCTATTTCACTCTCCGTAGGCACGCACTCTATTTCACTCTCCGTAGGCACGCACTCTATTTCACTCTCCGTAGGCACGCACTCTATTTCACTCTCCGTAGGCACGCACTCTATTTCACTCTCCGTAGGCACGCACTCTATTTCACTCTCCGTAGGCACGCACTCTATTTCACTCTCCGTAGGCACGCACTCTATTTCACTCTCCGTAGGCACGCACTCTATTTCACTCTCCGTAGGCACGCACTCTATTTCACTCTCCGTAGGCACGCACTCTATTTCACTCTCCGTAGGCACGCACTCTATTTCACTCTCCGTAGGCACGCACTCTATTTCACTCTCCGTAGGCACGCACTCTGTTCACTCTCCATAGCCACGCACTCTAAAGCCTAGGATACATTAGGGGGCAAATGAAGAAACATGTTGCGGAACATGTCCCTCAACAACTACGTGAAGTGTCCCGCGACAATTGTCATGGAACATTTTGCTGGCTACACTAGTCAGTGTTTATAGAAATGTCGTCGAGGCGGGAGCAAGCAACATGCCCCGCGTCACGTACAATGTTGCGGGGCATGTTGCGGGACAATGTGCAACGTTGCAGCGTCACGTAGATTGAGTGTTGCGCGTCATGTTGCGGGACAAAATGTTCCCTAGTGTATCCGAGGCTTAATAGACTCTCCGTAGGCACGCACTCTGTTCACTCTCCGTAGCCACGCACTCTGTTCACTCTCCGTAGCCACGCACTCTGTTCACTCTCCGTAGCCACGCACTCTGTTCACTCTCCGTAGCCACGCACTCTGTTCACTCTCCGTAGCCACGCACTCTGTTCACTCTCCGTAGCCACGCACTCTATTTCACTCTCCGTAGCCACGCATTCTGTTTCACTCTCCGTAGCCACGCACTCTGTTTCACTCTCCGTAGCCACGCACTCTATTTCACTCTCCGTCACACTCTGTTTCACTCTCCGTAGGCACGCACTCTCGTTTCACTTTGTGAATTCAACATTTTGCAAATTCAACATTGTAGTCCAGAAGGCATAGCACTTTGTTCTCGGCTCTATGCACCGCAATCAGTCATCTGCTCTCATGACCACTCCGCTGAAAATCACGATCGCTCTGTACACACTATCGATCAAATATCCACGTTAATCAAAAGATCTATACGCCCAATCGATCTCTCCGCACACATTATGAATTGTCTGACACGCTACGCTACACAGAAAAACCTTTATTTCACTTTTGAAAACATTTATTTTACAATAATATCCACGTGTGATTTGACGACATTGTACTCGGTCATGAATCCGGTGAGACCGATGGTAGACAGCAGCACGAACATCAGCAACGAGATCACGAAGAATACGTTCTCCTTCAATATGCTGGTATCGCTTGGCCAGTCTGCAGGTACCTGGAACGGAAAACTTAACTTGAAGTACTCATGATCCAACTACCCCGCACGTCTTTGATCACGTCTATGATCGTGGGTCGTAGCATGATATTATATAGCCTAAACTATTCCTTATTATTCTAGCTTTGATATTATACCAAAAAGATTTTTCCTATACAAAAAGATTTTTCCAATCCGGCTGGAAGTTCTAGAGATTGGCGCATTTAAACAAATGAACTTTTCAGCTTTATTTTATTAGTATAGATATAGTACAGTCGGTTATAGCTGTTGCTTGACCCACCTAACTGGCTAGTGAGCCAGTTGGGTGGGTCAAGCAATAGCTATAACCGACTGTACATACAGATAGTATAGATAGGTACCCACCCCCAGCCCGCGTGGAATGTGGAAAAGTTAGTAAAATAACCTCAGCAAATCTACGATGCGATGATTGTGCAAGCTAGAAGAGCAGCTGTTTTCGGCTACGCAGCTCTTTACAATTATACAAATACGGTTTAAGATGATGCAATGTGTATGTGATAATGATAGTGATCATCGATTTGAACGAGAGACATCGGTCTTTTTCGGCCTTCCCGTCAGAGGGTCCTTTAGGGCAAAGACACCTAATTAATATAAGATAAGTTAAAAGTAGGTACTTGACTAGCAGGACAGTCCGCAGTTTGGTCCAGGCAAGGGGCCGCACGGTCCGCAGCCCCCAGTCGTAGGGCAGCAGCCCTTCGAGTACAAGCAGTAGCCACCGCTGTGAGGGCCACCGACGAACCCACCATAGTACACCGGCATCGTGAGAAACTTTTCAAAAAATCAATTTTTGCCAAAATATGATAAAATTTTGAAACACTAATTTTGCTTGGCCGGGAAAAGGTGGGTCATTCAGAGACGACAGGAGGACGTGGAGTGCATTCGATTTTCGAACGGTTGCTAAACTATTTTTTTTTTCTTTTCGGCCAATTATGAATAAGTTTCTTTTTCATGTCCGATTATTTTGGTAATAGCACCGTTTTTACACCACCATCAGGTGGCTCCATCCGCGGCGGCGAAACCGGTAAATTTTATCTATTCTTGACTATAAAAAAATACCGCGCATGTTATACGGCGTCTGTCTGTGATCTTCTGTGTAGGTGCCATCGAACGGGGTGAATACGAATGCAGGGTTGAATTGGGACCAAACTTTAAAAGAGATTTTAACGTTGAAATAATGTAGTTTAATGCCAAAAAGTACATTAAATCTTAAATTATAATTCAGTATTTTAAAAATATTAGAGTAGGTAGGTAAGGTAACACCCCCAATAATCGACACTTTAACGTGCGCAAACAAGCATTTTTTAAAATATTTTCTTACTTTATGATATTATAAGGTATTTTGGAGCATTGGGTAACGCTTCAGACTTCGTTGCGTAATATTTGAAAGCAAACATAAGTTTCATATAAATAAATAAAGTAATAATGTAACGAAATAAATTAACGTTTTTTGGTCTAGTGATCGACAGCAGAATTCTATTTTTCGACACCCGGTAATCGACATGTTCCAGTAATCGACATCCAATAATCGACATATTCCTAACACTTCTAAACAATAAATCCCAATAGAAAAGCCGAGATAATCTAGTATTATATGTGACGAAATAAAAACTTAGTCTTAATCAGTATTTTGATCATTTTAATCAACCAACAATCTTATAATAAACAAATAGAGGCTAGTAATTCGTAGGTTTCTAAAAAAATACACTTTTGCAATATAATACATCTCTTAAATGTTAAACAATAAATGTAGAAGATGTGTCATTTGGTTTCGGTTTTAGTATCCGCCTTTTCTTGTTTTTATTGTTTTTATCTGTTAGTTTTTTCTGTTTTTTGTTTTTCTATCTTCCTCAATTTTAATCGTTTTCTTTTTTCTCTTTCCTTGGATTTAATTTCTAATTTTTTCACCTTTCTGACAACTTCTATTGCCTGTATTATTTGGAAAAGTGTGGAATTTTTTTTTGGTGCCATAAAAAACATTTATGTCGATTATAGGAACATGTGAAAAAAAAAACTCCAGTTATCGACAAGCGTGTTTTCATATTATATTATAAACTTACAATTACAAAGACATTACTAAAAACTAAAGAATTTGGGTTCTAACTTAATAAATAATTTACATGCTCGGTCAAGCAAAACAATTAAAAGTTATGGGCATTATATCTTGCTCACCTCCTTAGCGATTTTGCTAATGAAACGGGAATTTATTTAGAGATCTCTGCCGGTTGGTATGTTCAGCTACGCCATTTTCTTCAAAACAGCCGAATCTTTGTAATATCTTTCGCAATGATAGCTAGATAATCCTCAACTATGTTTATGGTTCAAATACGTTCCGAAGCGAGACTCAACTCTTGTTTTTTTTCATTAACTTTTTAAGTGTCGAACACTGGGGCTCTGTCGAACACTGGGTGTTTTACCTTAGGTATTTTTTAGCAATAATCTATCTGTAATAATAATCTATTTGTACCCTAGGTTCGCAGCTACGAGGGAGAGGGGCGATAAGGTATGGTTTGTTATTTCGGGCAATAAATATTTTAAAAGGCTGCTTGATGCCTGTTAATTTGGAGAATATGGCAGTAACTGTAGTAAATAATATAATATAATAGTACCGTTAAAAAATGCTTTAGTGTCCAGTTACAAAAGAGGGTTAAAGTATAGAATAAAATGCAAACCGCGTGCTGGTATATGAAAAATATTGTGTTATTCGGAAGTTACGTTTACAGTTAATTACTGCCTTATTCCTTATGCCCGCCATAGACGTTCAAGTAATTTGATCAAACAGGCTAGTTCAAACAGTTTGGTCAAATTGGCATGACTGTCTGTGGTAAAATTTGATCAAATTTATCAGAAGTTTGGTCGGTGGAAGATCATGAAAATTTGATCAAACTGTTTGAACCAGCCTGTTTGATCAAATTGCTTGAACGTCTATGGCAGGCATTATACAGAATACTGTATCTATAATTATAATATTGCAGCTATAATATTTAGAATCTAAAACTAGAACGTTCAGGATTGCGCATAAGTACTACTTTTTGTTTTTTATCACGTATTTTCAGAACTGTCACAATGATAATAATATTACTGATGAGATTTAAAGAAAGGTGTCCTTTTTTTAAAAATTTTGGTTCTCGTGGGATAATAAAAATATCAACTTTGATGCGGACGAAGCCGAGGGCAGAAGCTAGTATTATAAAGACAGTGCATCACCCACATATCAACATGCAAGACGACATTATAACGAACTCAATATAACTGGCTGGTAAAATCTATTGTCATCCAAAAAAAAAAAACGAATAATAAAAATGTCATGTCATAGTTCCTCAGTCTGATAACTGCTGTGACGAAAAAACAACAAAATCAAATAAAAAATTTAAAACACAAAAAGTAAAAAACAACAACATTTTATATCTACATCACAATGCCGTACCAATACGGATGCTATAGGAATTTCGAACATGGAACATTTGCGAGGTGTCCAGGTGGATGTGACCCGCCCATGATGAGGTGCTGCTGTCAACCTTGTGTGCAGGGCTGTTGCTGCTGCCCCACGGGACCATGTTACAACTGTCACTGACGAAAATTTCCATAACACCGCGAAATGTGCTGTTTATTAATAAAAACGTCGAAAAGATCTTTGTTTTTTGCTAACATTTCCACATAAATGAACCCAGACCTGACCCACGAATACAAGAGTAAACCCACACACACCTACACCATTGATGAGGTAATGTCACGTGATTTAACACTCGGGTCAACCGGTATATTTGGTAAGGGTCAATTCACACGTACCACAACCACACCACGTCGCAGCGACAAAATGTGGTCAAGCTGTGGTTAGGGTCAATTCACACGTACCACAACCACACCACGTCGCAGCGACAAAATGTGGTCAAGCTGTGGTTACGTGTGAATAGTGTCGCAGCGGCTTTTTGCAGTTGTGTTGTGGTACCGACAAAATGATGTGCATGCGGTGTGAGGGCCACTTTGTTAAAACTCTTTGAAAATGTGCTTAGGATTTAGTGAACATTCCCAAAGAAATGTGAAAGTTGGAATCAGATTTTGTGAAAGACTAATAAGCGAGTTATGGACTGTAAAGTCGGGCCCTCAGTTCGCACATTGCGGATTGAGGGCCCACCTATACCGGCTAAACTATAGACACTACAGAAAATGTCTTTATGCCAAAATCTAAGCTAAAGCCAAACAAAAATTGTGTAAACAAGACATTATCGCAAAACACTGTCCTACTTCGTATATCTTCGTTCAAAATGGGCCCTCAATTCTCATATACGTCAAAGTTTATTACGCAAATAAAATGAAACCATTGACTTACAGCTCCTGTTTAATATCCTATAAGCTATTAAATAAATTATGTAAATTCGTGAAAGCAAGATCAGAACACCACTTCCTGTAGTTTGAAAGTTATGACCATTTTAAAATTCGGGCCCTCAGTTCTCCATTTTATTTTGTTTTCGTTTTATTACGCGTAACATATGAAAGATATGATAAAAACAATATCGTCACTTCTTGTGAAAAAAATTGTGCAACAATTTAGATACCAGAAAGAAATAAAAAGGACCCCCTATTGTATAAGAAAATCGAGTTTTATTTTTATTGTATGAATTAGGAAATAGGGTGACCACAATTTCTTTTCAACGTGTCTAAAATAATAATTCATTTTTAATGTCCAAACATATCTTTGGTCATGAACAGGGTTGGCATGAATAAGTAATTTTAATTTAAATAATGATGTTTTCAATAAAAAATCAATGATTTATTGAAAAATTTTTAATTTTACTTTCTTTTTACAGAACTTATCATAAAAAAAAACAGATTTACTACAAGGGGATTTCCCTTTTGTTTGGCATTCACATGTCAGACAAAAGGAAAATCCCCGCGCAATCCATTGAGGGCGCGTTCCGTGTTGCGCAAAAATAAAGTTAAATTAAATAATAAAATGAAAAAAAAAATCGTGAATAATTAGGATTATTAAAAAATACATTATTTTTCCAATCCTGGCTCACCACCACCTGACTCTAATCTTGCTCATCTTAGGTTACTTTTAAATTGCACCAAACATTAATAGATGTAGTGTCATAGGTTTAAATAAACTTTCTTCGATTTTTCGCTTATTATCGTCATAGCATTTAAAATTACTATTAATTAATACATGACATTTGTAATGACCAAACTGTTTGCGAAAGCTGGAGATATGAATTCGATTGCGCCCATAAGTTCGTACACCTTTGATTTTATTCTGAGTGTGTGTGTGGTATATCCTGAAGGCAATAGCAACAGCCTTAATAATAAAATATTTGATATCATGACAACAATGGTAATTTATACTATTCAGGGGTTAGTTTATCCATATCTAGCTGGTACGACTTGAGGCGTGGGGTGGGCAAGCGGGCAGGAGGTTACGGCCAACTCAAAGTGACTGCCTAGTACCTAACTAGGTACAGAAAAAAACAACCAAGAACGCACTCTTTCAATATTATATTTGTCCCACTGCTGGGCAAAAGCCTTAATAATCATCATATCAGCCTATTGCCATCTACTGCTGAATGTAGGCCTCCCCCATAGAGCGCCAACCATCTCGGTAGACCGTACAACAGAGCATCCAACACTACGTTTGCCTGAACGTGGTCTCCAGTCTACCACGAGTCTGCCCCACCCACCGTCTGCCCATCTGCAGACATGACCGGTACACTTCCACTTGTAGCGTACTAATTCTGCGAGCATTTTCGGTCACTTTAGTTCTCTGGCGGATGACTTCATTGTGGATTCTATTCATCAGATTCATGACCAAAGATATGTTTGGACATTAAAAATGAATTATTATTTTAGACACGTTGAAAAGAAATTGTGGTCACCCTATTTCCTAATTCATACAATAAAAATAAAACTCGATTTTCTTATACAATAGGGGGTCCTTTTTATTTCTTTCTGGTATCTAAATTGTTGCACAATTTTTTTCACAAGAAGTGACGATATTGTTTTTATCATATCTTTCATATGTTACGCGTAATAAAACGAAAACAAAATAAAATGGAGAACTGAGGGCCCGAATTTTAAAATGGTCATAACTTTCAAACTACAGGAAGTGGTGTTCTGATCTTGCTTTCACGAATTTACATAATTTATTTAATAGCTTATAGGATATTAAACAGGAGCTGTAAGTCAATGGTTTCATTTTATTTGCGTAATAAACTTTGACGTATATGAGAATTGAGGGCCCATTTTGAACGAAGATATACGAAGTAGGACAGTGTTTTGCGATAATGTCTTGTTTACACAATTTTTGTTTGGCTTTAGCTTAGATTTTGGCATAAAGACATTTTCTGTAGTGTCTATAGTTTAGCCGGTATAGGTGGGCCCTCAATCCGCAATGTGCGAACTGAGGGCCCGACTTTACAGTCTATAACTCGCTTATTAGACTTTCACAAAATCTGATTCCAACTTTCACATTTCTTTGGGAATGTTCACTAAATCATAAGCACATTTTCAAAGAGTTTTAACAAAGTGGCCCTCACACCGCATGCACATACAAAATGTCGATGTGGTTGCGTTGTCGCTGTCGTTGCGATGTGGTAACCACGTGGTCATGTGCAGTTATACTCCGGCTTTCGTAGAGGAAACACGGCTTGACTGAACGTAGTCATGGAGGAAAGATTGTTGTTGCTATCCTTGTTATGGCTTTTATTAATAAGAAGAAGCACCAGCTAGGCGCGCGCTGTTGATGACGTCATGTTGTGGCGATGTGGCCGCGGTGCCGCCGCCGGTGGTGGCGTTGCCGTCGCGATGTGGTTGTGGCTGTGGTGTGGTTGTGGTACGTGTGAATTGACCATAAAAAAAAAAAAATTGTGAAAAAGAACCGCCTTCAAGAGAACAAAGTGCCTATGGAGCGCAAAGCCTCGTCCCCACTAGGAACATTTTTGTCGAGCGACATGTGTCCCCGCCTCCCCGGTGACATCGGGCGATGTCGGACGACATCGCCGCGACATTGTTGAAACTGTTTCTTATCACTACTCTTTCATCGACTGTGCGACAAGGAACAGTTTCAACAATGTCGCGGCGATGTCGTCCGACGTCGCCCGACATCGCCCCATGTCACCGGGACAATGTCGCTCGACAAAATGTTCCTAGTGGGGGGACGAGGCTTCAAGTCTTCAACAATGTCGTGGCGATGTCGTCCGACGTCGCCCGACATCGCCCGATTTCATCGGGGACACATGTCGCTCGACAAATGTTCCTAGTGGGGACGAGGCTTTAACGTCCGGTCAAATTAGCTCCCATCCTGCACAACCCGGGGTTGTAGGTGCACTCGTATAGTGCAAACAGGGATTATAGTCTGAAGTCACATTTCATTTAAAGTTACCAAATGGGGAGTGTTGGCTTCGGCCCCTCGTACGCCTTTCAAAGGCCCAAATACAAATTATCCTATCAAATATTTATCATAGGATCAATCATAATAAATAAATAAAAATAAAAAGCATACTGAAAATTCAACAACATTATATTTTGTCGTTCCTCGTTTTATATAAATTCACTTTCACCCAGACAAAGCACAGCGACAACCATGTGGCATGCTTATATCCTGTTCACCGCGTTGCGCAACCCGGGATCAGGTAACTGCAGCCTTAGCAACTAAACATGGGACAATTTCACCACCACTTATTTAGACAACAGTCAGTGCGCAAGACAAGGACAAGTTCTGGCGCCAGCAGTAACATGCCGTTGATCCTCGGCGCACGGCCCACAGCATGGCCTACAACATCAGCAACTGGGTCAACAAGGTCAACAACACGGTGGGGGTCCACAACATGGTGGAGGTGGAGGTCTGCAACATGGTGGGGGGGGTCCGCAAAGGGGCCCGCAACATAGTGGGAGTCCGCAACAGGGTGGGGGTCTGCAACATGGTGGTGGTCCACAAGGTCTGCAACATGGTGGGAGTCCGCAAGGTAAGCAACATGGTGGGAGTCCACATGGTGGCCCACCGGGTCCGGGTGGTCCCCGGGGTCCAGGTGGTCCGGGTGGTCCACGGGGTCCGCGGGGTCCGGGTGGTCCACAAGGTCCTTCGCAACAGGCCATTTTCTGATTATCTAAAAAACCCCGATTTCTTAAGATGTATAAATTTTCACTTTATAATTTTATAGCAAATTGGTTTAATTTTTTTAGATTTTTCAAAAGTTTTTGGATTTGGTTATATTTTTATGTATTTAAGCGTTGTGCATTTTTAAAAAAATGAGTTTTTTCTAGCTGTCTCTCTAGACGATTTTTTTATTTATATATAATCTAGATGGACAGCATCTCGGCGCATCAAGAAGGATTTTTCTTTGAAAAAGTTTTTGAACATGGCCATAAAAAAAAATCCGATACCTATGGCTCGTGGCCGTGAGAGGACACTATAGGCAGTGTACTAAGTACGTGAACTCGGCAATAATAATAAAATTGTTTAACTCTGAAGTCTATGCAGATGCGGGCAGAAGTTATTTTACATAAAATAGATAAAGCCCTACCAAATTTTTGACGATTGTTTGCCTACTGCATGAGACTCAAAATGTCACGGTTATTAGAATTGTACAAAAATAAACCGTGACTCTGTATGGGGGCGACGTTCGTGGAACGCGACCCCTCGCCACGGCGTTCCATGAAAACGGTACCCGCATCAAAATGAAAAAAAAAAACTCCGTTCTATCCTGACCTACGATAATATTATACAACAAATAATCTTCAGCTCAACATAAAATGGTTATTGTCTTTTGTAGATAATGGGGAAAAATTGAGGATTCGCCGAAACAGGTCAAAGACCGCGCGGACACGCAATTTACTAGAAACACAATAAACGTGTGCGGCATTGTCATTGGGAAAACTGAATTCATTACTTCCACGACTTTGGCCCCTATTCCACAAACCTACTTAAGTGTGACAAATTAACAATACTGAACGGAGACCACCAACGCCATTGTCCATTGTAGAGACTTTAGGCATTTATATTCCTAACTGTGAATGGTCACTGCGCTTGGCGTAGTCCTAATCATTATCATCATCATCATATTAGCCGAGCGACCGGAAACAAGGCTTCTCCTAAAGATAGCCACAATGACCGGTCCTGCGCTGCCCGCAATAATAGGCAATAAGACCTAAAAGAGAAGGAAAATTGTATGGCTGCTAAAATTGTAGTGCTGAAATTAGTTTTAGTAGTTGTAGTAACTGTTGTCTGTAAATTGTAAGGCTAGTTGCCTTACGTTACACGTTATATAAACAAGCTACTATAATTAAAAAAATTAAAAAACACGACTGCAAAGATTGCACATATTTGTACTTTGTTTACTCGTCAGTTTTTTTTACGACGTTTTTTATTTACAGTGTCATATATTTTTTTAATCTACTTGTCAAATTCTAGACGATAAACATAGACACGGCCAGATTCATTAAAAAAATAAATTGAGGGTGGTATTAATTTACGTTTTAAAGTGACCACACCGGTTTCTTTTTATTTTTTTCTAGCCTATGTTACTCGGAACGATGCAAGGATTGTAACGATACCCCATACATCTAAATCGGTTCAGGCGTTTGAAAGTTATGGTGGAATAAAGAAACTCACATACATACATACATTAACCCTGAACACATAACACTCCTTTTTTTGGGCAGTCGTGTAAAAAGTAGGAAAGATTGATACCTATTGTGGTTGTAGCGACGGATTAAAATTAAAAACTCTTCGCAACGGGGCTCCATTGAGGAAAATAGGTGGAAACTGTTGCAGTTTGGCACTTTAAACAAAAAAGATGTACCTAAGTACTATGATGTGGACGTAGCAGGTCTTCGAATTTAAGCAGATTGAAGTAGATTACATAAACATATAGCGTATGTACGAGTACGCACATATAAGCCTGGTAATAATATACGAGTATTCTTCAGAACGATATCGGTCACGACCGACGGCCAAATTCATTAGAGACTAACTAAGTATGTAGGAGATATGGTGCTTAATAGGTTTGTGCGCAAACACAGCTGTAGTCCCTCTTCCGTCACTCTTATGCTCCGATGGGGCGGTAATTAATCGACATGACCGGGGAGAGAACCGGCGCAGGACCATTACACTACCGACTTCCATGTTCCCCAGGCTGTTGATGAGAAATTCTTAAAGAAAACCCCAATACTTAACACTAGTACCAGTGTGCTAAAGTATTCGATTTTAACCGATTTTTAAAATACATCCATCCAATAGTATCTTGGTTTCAATTTATAAGTCAAGCAAAATAAGTATTCCCGATAGATATGATATAGCCTATAAACGAAATAAAAATATGTGCGAAACGGGTATAAATTTTCCATTTTAAAAATCGGTCCAATTTTCGTTACGTTTACTCCGAGCGCTCGTGGAAGGGCCTCTGATGTTGTAATTCGTTTCAGACAATATTTATGGCGATCACGACGGATGCTGCGGTATCGGCATCATATTTATCGATTCTGAAAACTCGATTAATCACTGAGAATGAATTCCTTGAATGATTGAGTCGATATCAGACGAAGCTCATAACGATTTACGTGATCATAATCACGGGAATACTTTATTTTTATGAGTTTTCGACATCCAAGAATCAACTTTACGATTTCTATGTAAAAACATTAAATGCGTAATGACTTTTAAATACACGCGAAATCCATTAAAAGAGAAGTCGAGTGAGTGACGAAATAATGTTTTATCGCGGGTACATCGCTCGGCACTTCCGGCCGCCATTATCTGATGTGGACGTTGAACAAAATGACCGCACTTCCGTTCTCGCGCACCTTGACGCTCAAGAGAAATTGTAGGTGTTAAATTCACAGATTTATTTATCTGTACACTTTGAGTAATGGAGTTGTAATGTTAATGAGCAGTTGGGAGAACTGAAAGACCCCATTTCGCGTAGCTAGGCGAATAACAGCAGTGAAAGTTGACCGCACAGAATCACACCTTATCAAATGAAAAGCAGTCACTCCATTGCACAAACATTCTCTTCGTATCCTTGTCATCACTAATTTATTCCTCCTACCACGTTATAATTTAATTTCAAGCTAACTTTATACACCTTCGCTACAACAGTATCGCGCTACAAAGGTTTCAAATAAAAAGTTCGCGCGAAATTCCTAAAAGTTTTTTGCTGTCTAGCTACAACAAAATTTTGAAAAATCTTCAATCTATTTGTGACGGAACATTCATACATATAATTAGTATATGAATAATAGAAGTCCACAGAAAATATTATTTGGGAAACAAACTTTATTTTCCATAACAAGACAAGTAGTGTATAAGTAGCTGCTCTGTTATTAAAACATCAATTTATTATTGCTTCTGATATCACTACTTATTTACAAACACGTGAACTACGCTCAAACAAAACAATATTGAAGTTAGAGATTAAAATCTTTGGAACCTTATCCCATAATAATATCCCCCTGACCGAATGGCGGTCACGACGGCAAATGTCAATGGACACTAGCCAAGTATACCAGGAGATATTATAGCGCACAAGTGTGTGCTCTCAAACACAGGTGCACTCCCTCTTCCCTAAAGCCCCTAAAGGGCCATTTAGATGGAGAGAGTTTCTTGAACGTTTCTTGGCGAGAAATCGTACGCTATTATCGCCAGCAATAATCGCCATAAGACTATCGTATCATAATGTTTACATACAGGTAAGAACTCGAGGCAATTGTCGCCCAAGGGGCAAGGCGACAATCGTAATATAAATGTTTACACGAAGAGACTTTTGTAATGTTCTTTCGATAATCGTACCTTCGAGTCGAGAAACTCTCTCCATATAAATGGCCCTTTACTCTCTTAATCCGATGGGACGGCACTTCGATATGACCAGAGAGAGATCAGACGCAGGACCAATGGCTTTACGTGCTTTACAAGACACGAGGGTGTCACACCACCAGCTTCCAAACTTCAGGCTACTGAGAAATTCGTAATGGAAGTACCCAATTACACTAATACCTGATCTGGTAATCGATCCCGGGACCCCAAGGTCAGCAGTCGCACTTGCGATCACGAGACCAACGGGGCAGTCCCTCATACTCAGATGAGAAATTAGTTAATCATGAATAAGTAATAAAAAAATTAAAGCGTATAAAACAGACATTTATTTACAGAACGGCACATCACTTGGGACATTCCTTGGGTTAAACTTCAAGGGCAGATGCCCGGCCTGTACCTCCAGCTGTAGGTGCCGAAGGGTCGGCCGCAGGGGCCCGTGCAGACGCCGCCAGTAGGACCACAAAAGGGGGCGGGATGTGCTAGCCCAGCCACTTGGCAGTTGCAGGGAGTGCCGCAGCAGCAAGGGCCGCCGCCACAGTAGCCGCATCCGCGACAGCAGCCCCCGCAACCTCCGCAAGGCCCACAACCCCCGCAAGGCCCACAACCCCCGCAAGACCCACAACCTCCGCAACACATGATGTAAAGATTCTAATGTTTTTTACAAGCTTTTTTTAGTTTCACTTGTTTTAGAAATAACTAGGACTTTTTTAATACCTTTTTAACAATTTTTTCAATTTTTTGTACTTTAAAAGATTTTTTAATAAACCGAAATAGTGCGGTCTGTTTTATGAAATTTTGACGTTTGTTTGTTTATTTTTATGTATTCACAGAGCAAGTCTGAGAAGTCTATGATTTCGAACAGCCAATAATATATTATGCAACCGTAAATCGTTTGCATAAAAACTCTGTGTTTACACTTTACGCACATTATTTAAATAGGAGGACTGATTTTACTAGTCTTCAGAAATAAAATCACTATTAATATTCTGAAAATACTTAAATAATAGCTTGAGCAGCTGAATATTAACACAAAGCCGACCCAGTTATTGTGTTTACATCTGGGTATACCTAATCGTAATTTGCGAAATTCTAAGTTGTCTTATAAAAATATCATGATCCTTATATTCACGCAATAATTACAGTTATATTTTCATCAATGAAAACTTATCCGAGTGTATTTTAAATGAAGGACATGAAGGATTCGTAGGCAGTGGCGTAGAGGGGGGACATAACGGCACCAAGCGTCATGCCGTTTGCCGTCACGGCAAACTGGTCGATTTTACTGCCAGACCCCACTTTGAACGGCATTTCGCGTTTTCCTAGTTTATAAACTACTTAAGTACCTTTTTCAATAAAATTATTTTTGTTCTCTGGAAAGAAACAGCCACGGAGTTTATGTATTTCTAGAAGAGAAACACGATGGTCTCATTGATATTCGAAATTCAAATTCCTTAAACGTCATTTTATAAAAAATAACCAAGCTGTAATTACAGTGGTTAGCAGCAAAAATCTCCAAAAAATATTTAATTATCGTTTTGTAATAAAATTTTGTAAGTATTTGTAACGTTTCTAATGGGAAAAACAGCTGTGTAGGTTTTATTTCCAGGTTTAAACACCCAGAGCCATTTTCTTCTCTGGTGGTCATTTTGTAAGGCTATGTCAAGCCATGTAGCTCCTATTACCTTTATGTAACTGGTGTTTTACTTTTATTAAAGGTGTTTCGTTTCCCAGATAAAACTTCGCGATGCCTGTCCGTAACTGCTGCGTAGGATGCCAGGGCCCGATGTCAGGGCCGTGCCCCGGGGGTGCATGTGGCCGTCGCACGGACATGGGCGCTGGACCTTGTTGCGTCCACTCCATTGGTGCCTGCTGCTCTCCGTGCTGTGGAGGGCTTGGAGTTTTGCACGGGTGAGAATTCATAGTCAATTGAGTAGCAGACGTCAATAATTCTTTTAAGAAACACTTTTACCCTGAAAACATGATTAATTTTTCAATTAACCGTAAAATTAGTTTGCTACAATATCTGTGGCGGATACGCGTTTTAACAGGTCATATTAAGGTTCAGACTCCTGACACAGAGTTCAGCACAATTGTTTTGCGTGCGTTACCTACATGGCGCGCTACTATAGACAGTGATTTTTCACATCAAATATTGCAGGTCGTTTCCCAGCAATAGCAATCATTACTGCTTTATGTTGCTTAGTTTGATGGACATTATGTGTCTTTTTAACACTCGAATAATTTTCATTCCAGTGCCAGAAGCGGCATGGCGGGCTCATACTTTAGCTGCGGGCACGGCTGCATCGGCGGCTGCACCAGCGGTCTGTGCGGGTCATGCTGCGGCCCGTGTTGCGGTTGATCCGGCCCTTGAATAACAATAACTGAAACCGTAGTGATTTTTGTTACGTCCGACTAAATAAACTATTGCGTTAATTTGGTGGTTTATTTAGTGTTAGCTTGATGTTAAAGGTTAGGCAGAATGGATTCAAATTTTCAGTTACCTATGTATATTTTACTAACCTACTTTCGAGTTATGGCGGTCAATCTCAATGTATAGTTATTTTACTAACCTACTTTCGAGTTATGGCGGTCAATCTCAATAAAGACTAGCCTAAGGTAAGATTCAGACCAACCGGCTCGGATCGGACCGCATCGGAACGGATCCGTACGCATGCGAACGGATCCGTACGCATGCCGCGGCAGCCGTACGCATCCGTACGCATGCCGCGGCAGCCGTACGCATCCGTACGCATGCCGCGGCAGCCGTACGCATCCGTACGCATGCCGCGGCAGCCGAACGGATCCGTACGCACGGCCGACCGGCTCCGAACGGACCCGACGGCAGCCGATTGGATGCCGTCAGCGCCGTACGGAGCCGGTCGGAGCCGGACGGAGCCGATCGGAGCCGATCGGAGCCGTACGGAGCCGTACGCATGCCGCGGCAGCCGAACGGATCCGTACGCATGCCGCGGCATCCGTACGTATGCCGCGGCAGCCGTACGCATCCGTACGGCTCCGATCGGCTCCGTACGGCTCCGACGGACGCGATCGACGGAGGTAAAGTTGCATGCAAATATGAACTATAATAAAATTACTGTTGATACATTTCAATGTTCTTTACCGCATTGTAAAATGCCGTCCGGTCCGGCCCGATGCGAGCCGGTTGGTCTGAATCTTACCTAAGCAGGAGATTATACATATATTGCACAACATTGTGCGCAAACACAGGTGCACTCCCTCTTCCATCATAGACTGATGGGGCGATCCGACACGAGTTGACACGACCGAAGAAGAAGACATAAGAGGCCAGAACTGCTTTTGTAAATACATGCCGGTGCATGCAGGCATTGTTGTCTTGTCTCTGATGTAGAAATAGTTTACGGAGTCAACCGAACTTTACAGCTCTTTCACACGGCAGTCCAGTTTTTTGCAGGATCCCGTTTTCTGCAGGATTCCCGTTTGATGGCGAATGTGTTTATATGCTAGCGTTCATACGAGCATCCTGCATGCGGGATCCTGCAAAAAACCGATCCGGTCGAATTGTGCCATTCGGTTTTGTCACTAGAAACTGGATCCGAAGTCCAGTAAAAAGCGGGATCCCGTTTAATCACACATATATTTCAATAGCAGTGTTCACACGGCTTCCTGCGTGCGGTTTCGGTTTCGGTGCGTGAATCCTGCAAAACTGAACTGCCATGTGAACACAGCGTCCAGTTTAGCAGGATACCGTAAAAAGCCGATCCTGCAAAACTGGATTGCCGTGTGAAAGGGGTGTTAGTGTCCATCAGGATGAACGGTCACTAAGCGTATTTAACGTTGATTTTATGCCTAACAATTGCTTCCCTATTGCTTCTATTTGCTTCCTATTCTCAACAATTGCTTCCATCGTATTCTAGAAGAAAAAATAGGATTGGTTTTCCACGAGAGCATTGACAAGCATGGTAGGCTACATTTCACCATAGTAAGTATAGGTTTTTATCCATATTGTCACGTAAAAACAAGCTAACCTTTACTATCCGAGCATATCCAGACACCGGGGTGCTTTCTTAGCAATCATGGAAAAACACGAAAACCCTCGATTATCTAATAAAACAGTTTAAGTCTAAGAATAAAATAAAATGTATTTAATAACATTATATTTGTCATTTCTCATTTTATATAGGTTCACTTATAATCAGACAAAGCGCAGTGTGATGCTATGTCCTAACCACCACGTCGCGGTGGTCAGTTCACAGCCCGGGTCCAGGTAACTTTGTAGCCTTTGCAACTAAACACAGGACAATTTACCAACTCCACAACCAGAAGTTCAGGCGCTAGCAGTAACCCCTGGCAGATCCGTAATGGGCTCCATAAACGCAACCGAATCGACCAGATCCGCAACAGGGTGAACAAACAGGCCCACCACATCCACAGCAGGATGCACAAGATCCACAACAGGGTCCGCAGCAGGGTCCGCAACACGGCCCACAAGATCCGCAACAGGGTCCGCAACAGGAGCCACAGCAAGGCATTTTGTGATTATTTTAAATACTATAATAAGTAGATATGGAAATCTCGAGATTGAAGTGTTCACACTTAAATTTTGTAGCAAATTGGTGTAGTTTCTTTTTATATATTTTTCCTAAAGTTTTTAGATTTTGCTGTATTTTTATTTTTATTTTTTATTTTATGTATTTATAAATTGTGCATTTTTTTAAAAATGAGCTATGTCTAGCTTTCTTACCAGGCAATTTTTTTTATTATTTTAAATTTAGATCGACGGCCTCTTGCCGCTTCAAAAAGGATTTTATTTAATAAAGTTCTCTCACGTCGCCAAAAAGAAAGAACCGGCCAAGTGCGAGTCGACTCGCACACGAAGCGTTCCGTACCCTTCGTGTTTTGACACATACATACATAAACTCACGCCTTTTTCCCATGGGGGTAGGCAGAAACCACAGAATGCCACCTGCTACGATCCTTACATACTCCTTTCGCCTCATCTACGTTCATACATCTCGTCATACAAGCACGCCGGTTACGATTACTCCGCACCTGACCTTTCTGAAGAACCTCACCAATAAGGTTGTAGATTTTCCTAGGGCGACCCCTCCCTGCGTTGCCACTCACCACTCACTTCGTGTGTTGAATGATTAAATATCGTCTGAAACATTTGTAAAGAGAAGTATTTGGCAAATAAATGTTTGTAAAGCGAGTGTTTATAAAATAAAACATTTGCGGAATAAGTTGTTTGTGAAATAAATAGTATACCAAACGTTGCTTGGTTGTCAACTGAAAATTTGTCAATGGTGTTTTGGTAAAACATTTATGAATCTTTCTTCTAAATCTTGTCTGGTGGTACAGTCGCAGTCATAAGTGGAGTAGCAATTTACAAACCAAATCGATTGACACTTTTGTTAAACTTACGACCTTTCAACGTCGTGTGCCAATTTTGAGGTGTACGTAGGTGTATACTGTGTTATTACGTTCAAAAGTGCCTTATATGTATAATGGCCTAATTAAATAAATTATTTGACTTTGACTTTAACTTTGAATACATCACTTATACACACAGATGTAGGTATGGCTTGTGTTCCCGTGTTCACAGCAATTTAAACTTTAGCATGCTACTATACTTATGACCCCTACTGTACATACAATATTTAACACAACATACAAAAATATAAGTTTATAATCGCAAAAAGGAATTATTTTGTGATGTGACAAATGATTGATTGATTTTAGGTCAATGGGAAGTCCCTATAGGTTTTGATTACTTAGCGAGCTTCAAAATATGCGCCATAAAAGACCTTGCGTTAAGAAGTTTGATTTTTTCTCTGCTCCATGGAGTAGAAGACCTGAGTATTTGAAACTTGATACGTCCACGCGCGTTCCCGAGAAAAAGGATCTTGACAGACGGACAATAAAGTGATGCTATAAGGTTTTTTCGTCGTTTTTTCCGACTGAGGTACGGAATCCTAAAAATGATCATTTTTACCCCTGACACAAAAAAGATGGCTGTATGGTTTTTAAATAAATCTTTTTCTTCTTCTTTATAAATTAAACCACTTCTATCAAACAAAAACTAATAAAATTTATGATATGAATAAATACAAAAATGATAAACAATGTAAAATCAAGTAGGTAAGGTAACACCCCCAATAATCGACACTTTAACGTGCGCAAACAAGCATTTTTTTAAATATTTTCTTTCTTTATGATATTATAAGGTATTTTGGAGCATTGGGTAACGCTTCAGACTTCGTTGCGTAATATTTGAAAGCAAACATAAGTTTCATATAAATAAATAAAGTAATAATATATCGAAATAAATTAACGTTTTTTGGTCTAGTGATCGACAGCAGAATTCTATTTTTCGACACCCGGTAATCGACATGTTCCAGTAATCGACATCCAATAATCGACATATTCCTAACACTTCTAAACAATAAATCCCAATAGAAAAGCCGAGATAATCTAGTATTATATGTGACGAAATAAAAACTAAGTCTTAATCAGTATTTTGATCATTTTAATCAACAAACAATCTTATAATAAACAAATAGTAGCTAGTAATTCGTAGGTTTCTAAAAAAATACACTTTTGCAATATAATACATCTCTTAAATGTTAAACAATAAATGTAGAAGATGTGTCATTTGGTTTCGGTTTAGTATCCGCCTTTTCTTGTTTTTTTATTGTTTTTATCTGTTAGTTTTTTCTGTTTTTTGTTTTTCTATCTTCCTCAATTTTAATCGTTTTCTTTTTTCTCTTTCCCTGGATTTAATTTCTATTTTTTTCAACTTTTTGGCAACTTCTATTGCCTGTATTATTTGAAAAAGCGTGGAATTTTTTTTTGGTGCCATAAAAAACATTTATGTCGATTATAGGAACATGCGAAAAAAAAAACTCCAGTTATCGACAAGCGTGTTTTCATATTATATTATAAACTTACAATTGCAAAGACATTACTAAAAACTAAAGAATTTGGGTTCTAACTTAATAAATAATTTAATGTTCGGTCAAGCAAAACAATTAAAAGTTATGGGCATTATATCTTGCTCACCTCCTTAGCGATTTCGCTAATGAAACGGGAATTTATTTAGAGATCTCTGCTGGTTGGTATGTTCAGCTACGCCATTTTCTTTAAAACAGCCGAATCTATGAAATATCTTTCGCAATGATAGCTAGATAATCCTCAACTACGTTTATGGTTCACATACGTTCCGAAGCGAGACTCAACTCTTGTTTTTTTTCGTTAACTTTTTAAGTGTCGAACACTGGGGCTCTGTCGAACACTGGGTGTTTTACCTTATTTAATTTTACTATCTTATCCTATCAGTTTGGATGGATGGATTTTTGTTACTCAATCATGCCAGAACGGCTGAACGGACCTGGATGAAATTTGGCACGAAAGCAACATAGGCTTCTTTTTACCCCGAAGAAATTTACATTTCCTATGGGATAATAAATTAACTTTGACGCGGACAGAGTCGCGAGCGGAAGCTAGTTGAACTTATTGCAGCTAAGTTGCTTTCTTGACAACTTAACCGGCCAAATTGCTACTTTCTAAGTTCTACGTAACAATGCTGCACAAAGGGGGTAATGAGGGTGTACCAAACGCAGCAGTTAGGCAACGAGCGTGCAATCGAAACGCGCGGCAAATTGCCTCGATTGCCCGCATCCGGCGCACTTCCACAGAACCGTTGCGTTGCGTCCGCGTCGGTGCGTCGGGTACTTCACTACAAGTTACACAGTCCAAACACAGGAGTTTGCAACAGTTTAGAAAAAGATTACTTACGTACTTAATTATAAAAAAAAACTGATACTTCAGAATTAAACCTAAATTATTCTGGGAACACAAAAACGGAATAAAAATCCTAGATCAATATCTAGGTACCTATACTGTACGCCTATTTTTAGCTAATGCTCAACAGTAAAAGCGTGAGCATACAAACTATCACTTTTATGTTATTAGCAACATATAAACTAACTAACTTTTGCCCACGACTTCGTCTGCGAAAATGTCGGTTATTGGCGATCTAATCTTGTTTCTTCATACAAACGTCGGACCCTCCTTTCATAACGTCGGACGTCTACTAACTATAAACTACCTCCTTGCCAAATTTCATCTTTATACGTCAAGCGGTTTTCGATATTACGTGATGAATGAGTGCAATGACCATTGGCTTTTAAATATTTAAATTATTACTTTGAATAAAAAAACGACAAACTATACGTGTTGGCCCCTGTCACGGTCGCGTCACATTCGTCGGTATGAGCACCTTCCCACGACAAATTATAGGAAGTGCGTCCCAAATACACAACACGACAGCTTTCGAAGTAACAACCGCGACTCGAGGGTGTGCGCCCATCCGAATATTTCTAGTGAATTTTGTTTTACGCGTAATTTACTTTACAGGCGGACACGGCTGCCAGCTGGGCGGACATGTTACGATGAAAAAAAAAAGAAATTTAAAGAATCATGAACTTTTTGAAAATTTTATACGGAAATGGAGCACCTATGTGACGGTACGGTTAGGGTACGATTCAGACCAACCGGCTCGCATCGGGCCGGGCCGGGCGGCATTTTACAATGCGGTATAGAACAATTAAGAACATTGAAATGTATCAACAGTAATATAGTTCATATTTGCATGCAACTTACGCATCGCGACGCGTCGCGACGGCCGACCGGCTCCGTACGGCGCCGTCGGCATCCAACCGGCTGCCGTCGGGTCCGTTCGGACTCGGAGCCGGTCGGCCGTGCCTCGAATCATTTAAGTTGTGTTTTTCAAGCGACAGTTTCAAAAATGGATACGGAAGAAAAACTAATTTCTTTAGTTTACGACATATGATTGCCTTTATGACGTTAATTCCCGTAAATACAGTGACAAGTTGGATTCCAGCGGACGCTGTCGGCTGCCGCACGGCTCCGACGGACGCGTTCGGCTGCCGCGGCACGCGTACGGCTGCCGTGGCAGTGGCACGCGTACGGCGCCGTTCCGGCCCGGCCCGATGCGAGCCGGTTGGTCTGAATCGTACCTAGCGCGTTTGTGGCGTTTGTGCCACCGGCATGTGCAGCAGAAACTTGCACAAAGCCGCGGAGCATCATCCAGTTGTCAGTCCATAGCGAACTGTCCTTGCATACCCAGGCGGCCATGCCGGCGGCTCCTATGTGCGGCAAAGCGTGCGGCTTTATAAGCCGCCGGGCGCACCGTGGCTTGGTTTGGCGTAGCGTAGCTTGGCCGCCGACGAGGCCGGCGGCCCAACCGCCGGTACTGTGTGTAGGAGCCTTTAGATTACAGAAATGGCGCCGGTAAAGTTTCAATATTATGTAGTCGTTTATCCATATGACACGTGATAACGAGCTAAATCTTTTACTATCCGAGCACAAATCCTAGTTACGTTCTTCAATTACTAATGAAATAGTTCAAGGATATATTACTTATAAGAATAATGTAAATAATATTCTTATGACATGATAAAATACTTTAACCTAAAAATATTAGTCTAGGTAATAATAAAAAAAGCATAAGCAAATGTATACTACATTTTATTTGTCATTTCTCATTTTATATCGATTCACTTATAACCAAACGAAGCACAGCGACGACCACGAGGCATGCTATGTCCTAGTCACCGCGTTGGTCAGTTAACAACCCGGGACCAGGTAACTCTGCAGCCTTTGCAACAAAACACAAGACAATTTACCACCTCTTATTTAGACAACAGTGCGCACGATAACGCAGAGTTTTGGGACTAGAAGTAACATCCGGTCGGTCCTCGTGCACACGGCCTACAGCATCCCCTACAAGGCCCACATCCGCAACCGGGTCCACAAGATCCGCAACCGGGTCCACAAGACCCGCAACAGGGTCCACAACCTCCACAACAAGGTCCACAAGATCCACAACAAGGTCCACACGATCCACAACAGGGTCCACAGGATCCGCAGCAGGGTCCGCAAGATCCGCAACAAGATCCGCAACAGGGTCCACAAGATCCACAACAGGGACTACAAGGTCCACAACAGGAGCCACAGCAAGCCATTTTGTGATTATTTAAAATAGATATCTTGAGATAAATAGATATCTAATCTTGAGATACATAAATTTTAAATTTTGTAGCAAATTGGTGTAGTTTTTTTAGATTTTCCAGAAGTTTTTAGATTTATTTATATTTTTATGTGTTTATGTATTGTGCATTTTTTCTAAATGAGCCTTGTCTAGCTATGTCAACAGGCAATTTTTTTATTTATTTTTTAATCTAGATGGACAGTATCTTGGCGCATCAAAAAGGATTTTTATTTGAAATGTGGCCCGATGCTGTGAAAGGATATTTTTATGAATCCTAAAGGTGCGGGACGCGGCAGACGGCAACGACATGTGCCGCGACGGCAGACAGCATTACTTAGCAGTATTCATTAGTATGATACCGAATTCGACATACGACTGCAATTGCCGCACGGCAGGTCGTGACTAGTTTTGGGCTTGTACACAAAACTGCGGTGCGACGTCGCAACGCAAATATCTGCGAATTTCTCGGGAACATTTAGTTCCCGAGGTTCGCATCGCATCGCATCGCATCGATCGCATCGCATCGCAGTTTTGTGTACAAGCCCTTTGCAGCACAGTGGCATGATGAGGCAAATGGCACTCCCGCATAAACACAGTACAGCCGTATGGACGCGTTGGCAGACAAAGGAAACGAAAATTGTATAATTTTATCAGCTGATATTTTTTGACACAATAAGTCAAAAATTAACAGACATCGGGATCGCTGGTGTGCTAAGTGATATCGTTTACCCGTCATCATCATCTGCCTAACCTTTTTCCAATTATGTTGGGGTCGGTTATAGGATGCAGCTGAATACCAGTATTTTACATGGAGCGACTCATGGATCGTATGCCATTTAATAACGAGCTAATCTTTTACTATCAGAGCATCAGAGCACAAATCCAGACACCGGGTTTGCCTTTTACCAAAATTACTTAATAGTAAACACCAATAACACTGATACTCTGAAAGAGTTTATAGGTCTAAGAATAAAACAATTAACATTCTTTTTGAAATGATAAAATACTATCTTATATAGAAAATGTTATTCTAGGTATTAATATAATCAGAATAAAACTATAAGCAAATGTATTTAACAACATTTTATTTGTCATTTCTCGTTTTAAATAGATTCACTTACAACCAGACAAAGTACAGCGACAACCATGCTTTACCCTAGTCACCGCGTTGGTCAGTTAACAACCCGGGACCAGGTTAATTTGCAGCCTTTGCAACTAAACCCAGGACAATCTACCAACTCGCGCAAGGCGTACAGCCTCCGCAACAAGGTCCACAAGATCCACAGCAGGGTCCACAAGATCCACAACAGGGTCCACATGATCCACAACAGGGTCCACACGATCCGCAACAGGGTCCGCAAGATCCGCAACAGGGTCCGCAAGATCCGCAACAGGGTCCACACGATCCGCAACAGGGTCCGCAAGATCCGCAACAGGATCCACAACAGGAGCCACAGCAAGACATTTTGTGATTATTTTAAATACTACAATAATAGTATGGAAATCTTGAGATAAATAAAGTTTCACTATACAATTTTGTAACAAATTCGTGTAGCTTTTTTTTATATTTTCCTAATGTTTTAGATTTAGTTATATTTTTGTGTATTTATGAATTGCGCATTTTTTAAAATGAGTTTTGTCTAGTTATGTCACTAGGCGAAAAGTTTTTATTTTTAAAGCCTAGATGGACAGCATCTTGACGCATCAAAAAGGATATTTTCTGTTTTAAAAGGTCGTCAAAGATGCAATAAGGCCTTAAGGCTCCTGCACACAGTGCGGCAGGGCTGCCAAGGCACGGTGCGCCCGGCGGCTTATAAAGCCGCACGCTTTGCCGCACAAAGGAGCCGCCGGCATGGTCGCGCTGGTTGTAAGGACAGTTCGCTATGAACAAAACAACTGAAATGATGCTTCACGGCTTTGTGTAAGTTTCTGCCGCACATGCCGGCGGCATAAACGCCCGGCAAAAACCGGTGGCCCTACCGCCGGCACTGTTTGTAGGAGCCTTTAGGCTGTGCCCCGGCATTTTAAGAATCTTTAGGAGTCAGGTAATACTAATACCTAAGTGCTAATCACAATTTTCTTAAATTAGGTACACAGTTCACTGTATTGCGCTGCAGATCTTCAAATTGCGCTATTACAGTACAGTACCCGGCGATAAATATTGCACATCGACCTTTGGAAAGAGACAATCGGCTAATTTCGGCTTCGTAGAGCGTTATCTCTGTCGCACGAAATACAAACAGTCCGGTACCTATCTATTAGGAGCTGTTAAAACAATTATGATTTGCTTCTTTTGATAATTTTTTTATTCTTTGTATAAAATACGAAATACGATAAAGGTCGATGTGCAATATTTATCGCCGGGTACTGTATGACTATATGTATGGCTCAGAAATGGTATTATCTTATAGGGTAATACAGTACAGACATGCCCACAATATTTATTCTACAGAAAATGTTATTAGGATTTTAGTTAACATACAAGAACCTGATAGGTGTAAACCCCACTTCAAAGAACCGACAATTTCAACCTTATTCTACCTTAATATTTTCGAAATGTTGTACGCAGATTCCCGGAATTCTATACTTAAGGAGAAGACATAATATAGATATTACATTTACACTAAAACACAATAAGTACTTAACCGACTAAACATTTCAATATCACGAGTAGAACTTATGGTATAATAATTATGATTTATTATTGCGATCTTGCTCTTACATGCAAAAATTCGCTTAACTTTTTTGTATATTTTACTAAACAATAAAAATCCTTTAAAAATCGAAATAGGTAAAATAAAGTATTTTCACATACCTTCTTTATTGCCCTCATAAAGTAGAAAGTACGTTTACCCGAAATAACATACCTACAATACTTTATTATAAACTAGCGACCCGCCCCGGCTTCGCACGGGTGCATGTATTTTATACATATAAACCTTCCTCTTGAATCACTCTATCTATTAAAAAGCGCACCAAAATCCGTTGCGTAGTTTTAAAGATGTAAGCATATATAGGGACAGACAGACAGACAGACAGGAAAAGCGACTTTATTTTATAATATGTAGTGATTATGGGTAGCAACCCTACCCAGTTCCCTTCGCTAGTAACTTAACAAACAAAAACCAACAACAAATTGGTATTAATGAATATTTTCTAATAACCCCTTTCAACGTTTTTTATGTCGAGGCACACACCTACTAGTGGTCTAGTGGTCGCAAAGCGCGACTGCTGAGCATGAGGTTCTTGGGTTCGATTCATAGGTCGGGCAAGGTGTTATTGGGTTTTTCCATCAGGAATTGATGGCAATATGCTCGCCCCCTATTACATGAGACTAAAACATAACTATCGAAATGTGGGTGTACTCTTCGGGGAATACAGGCATGATGTTATGTTATGTTACAATACGGCCGACGTATCTTGGCGGCTCTGAAGTTAGCCGATTGCTGCGCAGTAAACAATTTCGTTTCTATAAGATCCATTGCGCAGCCAAACAGCTATCTTCAGACCGCCAAGATACGTCGGCCCGTCGTCGGCCGTACTATTATACACCTAGGTACTAGGTAACCTTTCAGTACTGTTACTCCACTACGTATCTTCTGTTTCTGCTCACTACAGTAATGTGAACGGGCTGCTATGAATAATTAATGCGTAGGGTCGGAAGTAAGCACCACGTGTGTAGCCGACGTGTTCCGTATAACAATAATCATAACTGTGAACAAGCATGGGCTTGGCATCAGCTTGTACTTCCGCTTCTGAAGATGGGCATACAACCATACAAGGTGCAGTTTTGAATCCTCGTCAAATTCAAGAAGGTAACTGTGCTAGTGATTATCTACACGAATTAATAATAAAATAAGTAGGTTAGGTATCTTTATGCCAAACAAGCTTTTGTTCGCGACTTCGTCTACGTACGGTTATCGCGGACGTAGACGAAGTCGAAGTCGAATGAAAAGTAGCTTACGTCCTTTGTTGGGGTTCAAACTTCCCTGTATCAAATTCATCAAAATCGGTTCAGTGGTCTAATCGTAAACGCGTAACAGACAGTTTCTTTCAAATTTTTAATTTATATTAGTATGGATTTCATCAAGAATCGTTCAGCCGCTCTAGCGTGATTGAAAATAAATAAATAAAATAAAATTCATTTAATTCAGGCAAAACCCATAGAAAAATACAAAATACAAACATTAACAAACAAACATTAATTTATCCAAACTATTGCATTTATTAATTTATGATAGATGCGTCGCCAAACAGTTATTATCTGTCCTTTTATTTACAAACTTTATAAGAGTATCAAATTACTAATTGACACCTAAACAATGCTTGACACAGGCTTAAAGTCCCCCAAGTATCTGGCCTTTGACCTTTGGCTTTATCGCCCGAGACAAAAGGCTCCATGCACTCGACTATCAAGTAAGCACAAGTAGCAAAGAACAGTAAAAACCTGTGGACAAACGCCGCAAAAACTACGTTCATCAACCGAGTAATAACGTTGTATAACAGCCTTATAAGGCCCAACCCTTACGCGGTTCAAAATAAATTAAACACAGCAGCAGGGTGGGAATTCAAGCGAGAATATATTTGAAAATAATCAAGCAAACGATTATAGAGCCGATTGTTTCGCGGAAACAGCAGCATTAACTGACGTTAATTAATTGATTAACACTCCGACACTTTGATATCGAGATTTCTCGGAAATGTTTGTTGGTTCATGCGAGAAATTGTTTTGTTTTAAAAATTGTGCGCTGTTGTGTGACGAAAGTAACGAAATCCTAGTTTCAATTCCGCTAATTTCGTGTTGTTTTCGTCAATAAACTGAAATAAAAAAAAATAATCTGAACGTATTAAATTCAACGAATTCATATTAATGCCCTAATAATATGTCAGTAAAATTTCATCAAGTTTCGTAACTTAATGACAAATATTATATGACTAGACTATTTTGGTATGACCTCTTAATTTAATTACGAAAGAATAGTCACAGTAAACAAAACCATAAAAATAAGAAAATGCTTCGAACTATTCTATTCTACATCGCTTTTTGTTGGAACACTGCAGGAAATCGTGACGCCGTGACGCGCAGCACGACGTCACGAGCCCTAAAATAACGCACGCCTACGTTTGACGAGATGTCACATGCTTTATAACAATGATTCACACCTACGTACAGAAAAACTTACGCAAAATACTTACACACGCATCTAATTGCGTCGCATCGGCGCCGGCGCGCGGCGCGAGCCGCGAGTTAGCGATCAAAATAAAACAGTTAATTGAATTTCCGAGAAACTCTATTTATATTAACAGGCATCTCATATACATCTCCATTATATTTACGGCTTCTGCGCCCTTGAAATTCATCTGAACATTCTAATGCGCCACAAACAAGATGGGATCGCACTGTTGAAACAATAGCTAATTAAAAAGTAACATATGACAAAGAACGAGACGTTTATTAAGTCACAACACGTTCCTTAATGATATAACGTATGTCGCCTGCCAATTGTATGGACACCTCTCAACTTTTTTATTCTTATTTATTATATTCTTTATTTATTAAGAGGCTTTAACCGTAAGGTATGTCAGCCTCATCATACGCTAAGCTTATTAACCATTAAACTTGTAATATTGTTAATTTACAACACACTATTGCGTATCGAAAGAGTTCGATGCACTAAGCTTAGATATAATGTTTTCAGAAAAGCCCCAATACCATATTACTTAGACTTATTTTTTATTAAATTTTATAAACCCTGCATCCCTAACTCTCTCTATTTCTCATTCCGGTTCTTTTCACATTCCAGTAGCAAATGTTGGACGTTTTCGACTTTGTAACACACTTGGCAGTGTGTTTCAAAGTCGAAAACGTAAAATTAAGGGAAATTGCGTTTTTTCATTTAGTACCTATCCAAACTTTATTTTGAAAGTTAATGGTCAGGGTATCGTCACTGCGCCACTGTCGGTACGCAATAACAAACGTTATGACCCTGTACGACTCGATTCTCGTAATCGATATGTTTTGAACAGTCAATTCAATTGAAATCGTCATAACACTTGTTTTCTTTGAATATTTGGCTGTTATTGTAACTCTGCTACATAATTCCATGACGATTCTTTCGTGTGGTCATCAGCTAGAATTAGGCACTCTCGTTTCTATTATTTCAAGAGTTGGGAAGCCAGATTGCATTCTCCTCAATAAAGCAATATTGAGTAAAGTTATTCCAAATGAGGAAAGCATTGCATTCTTTGAAAAAAAAAACATGAAGCGGGTAATAACCCTCTTCATATTTTTCCCTTTTTTCCTTTTATAGCGTCTTCATTTACTTACAACATTATCGTTAGTAATTGAGTTTTATATGATTTCCTTCAAAGTCCAATAAAAAGTTTTGCCTAGAACTACCGGTATTGAATGTTATCTAGTAATAGTCAATGGTCCAGCGGTCGTGAGACCATTACATTATAATGTCTGGAAATCGTTAACTGATGCGTGTTATCACATTTTTGTTGAGGTAAATGGAAATATAGAATATTCAAGTTAACGTCTTCATCGTATTGTGGTGTAAAAACAAACACACATAGCTGTTGGACTCGATGTAAAGGATGCAGAAGGCGCACGGTGAAATGAACTTTTTGTTGATGGAGAGTTGCTGATTAAGCATCTCATGCATGAGGTTGCGAGTAGATACAAGGGACAAGTAAGTACCAATGTGAAATTTTATCTTGGAAATGACTGACATCGGTAAAGGAAAACATCGTTAGAAAACCCGGTAAGATAGTATCTATCTACCTATCTGAAATCGCAATCCCACCTCGAGCAAGCGTGGTCATCAATTCGACACTACGAAGTGTCGAATAAAAATATAATTTATTATGTAAGTATGTCACATTAGTTCAACTGTAGATTAATAAAATGGAATCTTCATTTTAATCTTTTAAGGTTAGCATTTTGCACGTCAGACTTTCCTACATAGCTCTCTCTTCTACCTCTCTAGAAACCTTATGATCAATATTATCGAACCATGGATCGAACGCGGAAAGAAATAAAAAGTTTTTTAATATCATTATTTTAAAACAGGATAAAAGCAGTTAAATCTCAGAAAGTGTTTAAATAAAATGGATATTCTGTAATACATGTTTGACGTGGTCGTCGGGTGTGAGTTGTACCAGGAAGGCGCAGCTGGGTCGGCATTGTGCGGCTAGCGTTGTTCCACGAACGCGCGCGCATCGACTCAGGCGCAGGCTTTCTATAGCGGGCGCGCAGTGAAAAGGCGACGTGCTCCGTACTTGTATTGTTTCCTTTGCACTTCGCGGAATGAAATCTTTGTGGTTTAGATGTTGGCGTTCATTTATTGTATGGTTTATTGAGATATCTACCTCCCACACACAGTTAGGTACTTAGATGGGATTTCACATGTGAAATGCACGTCACACATACTTCGATTCTTTTGCGTCATACACTACCTAAGGTAAAGTTGTGATGTTTTCCTGAATAACGGACTGAGCAGCGATTTAGGAATTCCTTATTCAAATCAAAAATCGTTTCTGAGAAATCGGAGAGAATTTTAATCAAATCCGGCAAAATGCGTCTTATTTCCTGGTTATAGCAAAAGCCATAGGAAGTCTATGATTTTAGTAGTCTATGTGCATATGTATGTTTAGCTGTGTGCGCATATCTCCAACACCATTCGTCGTATATCCACGAAGGTATCGTTGGATTGTCATGATGTTCATAAAAAGCGGATAAAGGACACGTAAATATCAAAAAATATAATGAAAGTACCTTTCATAAGATACCAAAAATGATTTAATAATATCATGTTTGGTGTCTTAAATGAAAGGTCTTGATAAGCAAATTCCAAAAAAATGTCTATAAGTTATACCCCTAAATGAAATTAATAAAAAATTAAGTTGAAAAACGCATACCCGACAAACTGTTTACCAAAACGCAAAGGCTAAATCAATTGGTTAAGTAATCTGTGTTAGAATTTTATAAATCACAAACTATCAAAAAATAAAATTAGACTACGCAAAGAATATTGTTTTTTTGTTAAGTCGTAGTTTAAATATTTTAAATCCATCGGCCATTTCTCGCCACCTTGACTATAGCACGACGGGCGGTATTTGCCGAGTGCAATCTGCGCGTACAGATGGCTTGCGCCCGCGTATTCCTCGACATTTATAATGTGCACGAATGTTACCGAGAACATCAGTAAATAATTTATCAAGCTTAATGTATACACATCAAAAAAGTCTAGGGATCAACATCCCTAACAAATGTTAGGGATGTTGATCCCTAGACTTTTTTGATGTGTGTATATTTCAATCTCGCCGGAATTGTTAAGAGTATTTCCATATCTGCGTGTTTCATCTTTAGAAAGTTGCGTTTTCATGCGTTTCCTTATTTGTTCGTCCTACTTGGAGATATTCAAGACTTGTCATCGTGTTATGTCGTCATAACCTGCAATGCAATGACATCAATTTTTGGCGTCATGGGCTACAGGGAGCCTATATGATGTAGCGCTTCTTAGAATTCGTATACCTAGTACCTATTTATGTTTTCCTGTTTCATCAATTTCCTCATCACTATCTATTATAGTCCATTTCTGGACAGTCCCACCTAATGACGCAGGCGCCATATTGGGCTTCTGCGCTCGTTACTAACTGGGTTAAAAGCCTTGAAAAATTTTTCCCCCTTTTGTAAGTCTTTTTGGTATACCAAGAAGACTTAAAGAAGAGGGAAAGATTATTCAAGGCAAGGAAATTGATGAAACTTTCCACCTCATTATTTTATAATGATATGGGAATTGAGAAAACTTTCCAACCAGTTCCCCATAGCAATGAAGCAATCATTGTGCTATTATACATGGCATCCTGGAGGATCTTCTGACCAGACAGGTGTTGTGTCATGTGGGCTACTGCCCGGTGGTTGTTGTTAGGATATATGCTAATGACGGGGAAATCTTTGACATGGCGATGTTAGAATACATAAGTTGTAGTTCGCATGCGATGCGATAGATGTCGATTTAAAATACAAAACGTAGGTAGGTACCATTTGGGATTTAAGTCATCCTATTACCACTTATTTTGTTTAACCTTTGTTTATTTCTTGCTCACGATATATAACTGAAATCTAACTGTATTTCCAGAAGGCAGAATTTACGCAAGACTAGACCTCTTGGAAAGCTACATTCCGTCCGTCGAGCGCCTACGTGCAGCCTACGCAGTTACCTCCAGCTCTTATTTAAATATACCAGGATTGCCATTACTTTCAGGGACCAATACAGGACGTTTCTAATAAATCAAATAAAACTCGAAATCAAAGTTTTTATTTGAATTACTTATATTTTTTTATTACTGTAATTAACACGTTTATTTTTTGGTCCAGTCATATTTTGAGCTTGATTTTAATTTTGTAATGATCTCGTTTTATTTTTTAACATAATAATAGAATTGGGCGCATGTCAAAGTCGAAATTATTGATGTACGAGACAATTACGGCATTACGGGACGTGTAGCAATACGGGACGCGATGGTCAAATACGGTGACAGTCCCGTATATACCTACGGGAGGTATGGCAACCCTAATTATGACTTTATGACTCAAGTATCTGTAGCTGTAATAACCTTAATTTCTATGTTATTTAACAACTTTTATAACAAGGCAAACAATAATATTATTATTTCTAAATACAAGGTAGGCACCTATTTAGTGAAAATAGATAAACAGCTATACTTATACTTTCTAGGGCTCTCTACTTGCTTGTCTACTGCCCACGGAAATCTACAGTTTTAATATAATATTGAACGAAAATATTGTATAAAATAATATTGTCGAACAGTTAGACTCTAACAACTATTCGTCAATATTATTTTGGCTCTTATTGTACAGCTTTAAGGATCATAATCTAAATACATAAAATGCTTTGTTCTGAATGACGGACGTGGATCAACGCACAGCCTAAACCGCTGTTCGTAGATTATTAATAGCTGTAAAAAAGGTATTTTATTTATAAAAAGTTTTTAAAAAGGTATGTATTTTATTTATTAAAAGGTTTTTTAATTACTTTGCCAAGCCGTTTTGTCCGTAACCCTCATAAAGCCATCGTGTAGCGCTCGGCTAGTTGCTGCAGCGGTATTTATATGAAAGTGCGCTGATATTTTAAATTAAATTCCTACAGGTTATGCGGCTACATTTTCTGAATTTAAAGAGTTTTCAGAAGCAAGCGAAATTAGTTTTTCAAGGATATTAATCTAGGGACGCAAACTGTCTCTGCTCATCTACCTTCTACCAGAAGCTACTTGTTAGTTTAAGTACTACGCTAACTTTATTAGGAATTAGTAATGAAGTAGTTTATAGTGAGTAGACGTCCGCTAAGAAAGGATTTTCCAAAATTCACCCCCAAAAGCGGGGTTCAAAGTTTCTATGAAAAAATACTTAGGAGAAACATAGGGAGTAAACTAAGTTACCCGAATTTAACGCGAGCGAAGCCGCGGGCAAAAGCTAGTCTAGTTATAAACGAAAATCTAGTAAACAAGAAGATAAACAACATCATAGAACTTCATAGAAGGAGCAGTATCCTTGCTGAATTATTGTACGGTCGGGATCATAAGTGTAGCATGCTAAGGTTTGAATTGCTGTGAACACGGGGTACAGGCCATACATCTGTGTGTATAAGTGATGTATTCAAAGTTAAAGTCAAATCATTTATTTAATTAGGCCATTATAAGGCACCTTTGAACGTAATAACACAATACCCGTACAACTCAAAATTCGCACACGACGACGACGTCCAAAGTTTAACCAAAGTGTCAATCGATTTGCTTTGTAGATTGCTACTCCACTTATGACCGCTACTAAGCTGTACCTACCTCGACTGGGTTCGAGGTAGGTACTTCGTAGGTATCATTATTTCATTGGTACATAATAAGTAAGTAACTTTAGGTAATTTTCCCTAAGTAAATAGTCATTAAAAGACTGACTGTTGATCTAGAGGTCACAAGCGCGGCTGTTGGGCAGAACACAGAAGGTCCTTCCAGGAATCGACCCGAGTTTAGGCAGTGTAAGGGTTGGACCTCATCTGGCAGCATGGAATCACCTTTTTCCGTCGCCCTTTCTCTTTCTGTCGCTTAGAACTGCCATTTGCTAGGCAGACAGAAAGCATAATGCGATAGCACGCTGCGGAATCCTCGAGGCGATCGCATTATGCTTTCTGTCTCCGCCTAGCAAATGGCAGTTCTAAGCGACAGAAAGAGAAAGGGCGACGGAAAAAGGCGATTCCATGCTGCCAGATGAGGTCCAACCTTTATTCGGTTTTCCATTATGAATTTCTCAGTACCAAGCCGGGGCCAGGATTCGTGCCCGGGGGACTTAAGGTCGTCACTCACTTACCAACCCGACTAGTGAACTAACTTACATAACTAAGTAAATTAGTTCAGATTTCGATCTAAACAGCCCTATTATTTAGTAGTCTGCTTACTTCACGATTGGTGTCAAATACGCTCGCGTAATATATTAATTATTGTTTATTTATTAAATACATATAATAGTTTTTAGGTGAAGTAGGATACAAAAATGTTACCTCAAGGTGCTTAACCTTTCAATTCTGCGACTGTAGAAAAAAGGGCAATTAAAACACAATATAAGAATAACATTTAGTAGAGCGAATATTACACTTAAGTGAGATCAGCACAAATCTGATCAGCGTGTTATAAAAAGCCCCTTCACTGGCCCCATAAACACCGCGCCGCCTCGCCTCGTAGAGTCGAGATGTCTTTATATGAACTTCCACGCATAAGTAATTATGTGAGTGCATCATCTCCATAACCTCATCGGATCGCTTTGCACGCAAGTCCACCCGCTTGCTGTTTGACATGCGAAGTTGATTCGCGCGCCGCACTTTTTAAATACAAGTGGTCGTCTACGTCTAGCAACGAGGCGGTGCTGATCGGGTGTCTGGTTAGATGAGTGACGACCTTTAGACAATGGCGCATTTTCATTAGTCGATAGGGCCTGCATGCGGCGAGTCCCCGCATGCGACATATAACAACCAATGAAAGTTACAAGTCGTTACACCGCATGCGGGGATCCGCCGCACATGCTTTTTACCGACCGTGATATCGACATGCGGGCCCTACATGCGTTCCAGAAATCTGTCGCACCCCGCATGCGGGCCCTATCGACTAATGAAAACGGTTCACCGAATGCGGGCCCTGTGGCATGCGTTCCAGAAATCTGTCGCACCCGGCATGCGGGCCCTATCGACTAATGAAAAATAAGTTAAAAATAACTAAAACCCGACTACGACAAAATCGCGCACTGAAAAGTATAAAACAAGAACAATATTCATTTGACCGATATTTTCGAAATTTTTAAGTAATAGCCGTGGTCGTATGCCACCTGCGGTTGTTTCACACAATCTTTATTGACTAGGTGGCATACGACCACGGCTATTACTTAAAAATTTCGAAAATATCGGTCAAATGAATATTGTTCTTGTTTTATACTTTTCAGTGCGCGATTTTGTCGTAGTCGGGTTTTAGTTATTTTTAACTTATTTTTTATTTACACTATTTTGGGGGTTATATTATTTGAAGGAATAACTCTATTTAATTATTTGATATAATAATAAAAGCAAAGTAGCGAGTGAATTTCAAATGTACTCATTAAGCCTTTTCATTTGATACCCATGTTGACACTGTTAAAAACAGGCAAAGTAGCTAGTAAAAGCTATATAATGTATATATATTTCAAATGTGCTCATCAAGCCCTTTAATTTGATACCCATGTCGATACTGTGCAAAAAAATTTTTTTTTTCGATAACGACTTCACATCCCCTGGAGGGCGCCATATTGGATTTTGTGACACGTCACCTACCCTATAACCAGCGGACAACTGAGACGCTTCTAACGACACCTCATTTGTCATGTAATGATGAGTAGTTTAGAAGTTACGAGGGAACAAACAAACATACATACATACATACATACATACATACCGGTCAAAATCATAACCCTCCTTTTGGCTTTGCCGTAGTCGGGTAAAAATGAGCCATAAAGGTACTGTATAAAAAAACAGTAGCACAAACATTATGTATTGTGTTGTGAACTTGTGACACGACCTAAGTTTCCTATTAGTCATAATAATTATTTAGGTATGTAGATGTAAGATAATGATAATAAATTATTAGGTAGGTGTATCAGTGATTGTATCAAACATGCCGATTATGCGATATTGCGTCATGTTACATAACACGTTTGTTGACGCATTAGAAATAATTAGGAAGGTAGTCATGATTTTTCGTGTGTCATACATCTTATTAATAAAAAAAATAAGCTTGTAAGTACTTAACAATAGTATATTTCCAGAAATTGTTTTTCAAATATTTACGTAGATAAATGCTTTACATTTTTAGACAATTGGCTTGACAATTATGTATTTGAAAACAGCATCCAGTCATCCACTGCCAAAATAGTAGGTACCTACCTAAGAGAAGAGTTCCGTCCGGGAAAATATTGGTTTTCATCGATTTTTCGTTAAGAAGTCAAGATTGGTTGATTAATTATTTGGATTTCTTGAATTTACCTATTTGTTTTAATTTGAGCAATCTGTTAAGAAAGATACTTTAAAACGTTGGCCTATTAGTAAATATTATTGATAGGTAAAAATTATTATTCGAATACAAAACTGGAAAAAAATAATTAATATGACCCGACTGACTTCAAAAATGGAGGAGGTTGTATGTTCACCGAATGTATTTTGTTTGTATGTTTGTCATTGATATTTTCGTCGTGATCGATTTTTGGAAATCGGCGGCAATACGAAACTACTAACAGAATCAAAGCCTTCCGAAAACAAAGTTATTTTTCTCTTTGTAGTTTTGGAAGGCTCAAATAATACACTGAAAAATGTGCACACTAGGCAGGGGCACGAAGTACCATACAGGTCAATGATACATTGATACTTGCAGCTATGCAAAACATATAGATTTAGTAGATACCCTCCTATCTACAGTCACAATTTCCTTACAAATCACAATATCCAATCCACGCAAATCCATTCACCGACTCGTACCTACCTACAATCGATTGCAATTACTCGAAATTGCATAGTCAAGAAACCACGAATAAAACCACTGTTCTATCCTTATAAACATACTTCGGTTTCCCAATTACGGTAGTCAGGCGATTAGAGAAACCCACGCTTTTAGATTCATGATGACTGTACGTAGGAGCGGCAGACGTGCCACAATCACAGTGGCGAAAATGTTGCCGGCCACATTGTATAAAAACAATTAGGCATGTATAGTTGCCACTTTACAAAGGCTTTCGGAAACGGCTGGGCTAGACCCATGTATTGTTTGTATATTATACAGCTAGATAATTGAAAAGGGATTCTGTTGCTCTGAGGTAGAAACAGCCATAAACGATACCATTCTCGGCACAGCTGTCACAAACACGTAACTAAGTAGCTGAAGAAAAGCTATTTGCTGCAACAACACATATTTTGTGGCCGCCACAATTCAACTGTTCGATGGCTTGTGTAGTTAATGCACCCGCATCTCGTGCACCCGGGATTGCAACGGGGCACGGGCAAGTATCTACTTATGTAATTTTTTCAATATTAAATGTACTTTCTATGCAAGATAAACATCTTGGACATTACTTACGTCGGTGAAGGTAAACCTTCCACTTATAAATTAATGTGCAACAATAATAGGCTGGTATTATTATTTATATACAACTTCAAGTAACTGGAGCAAAACGACATTTTTGAGGATATGTGTGGCTCGTCTGAATAGATTCTAACTGTACTAATGTCGTCAGACATACAAGGACGAGTTCCTACTCAATGGTATTTCTAGCCTTTTTCCCTTTGCCTAAACCGCAATAAATAAATAAATAACAAATTACTTGATTGTATTTTATCCTGTAGGTATAATTTTAGTGAACTCTGTCTGTCACTCTGAGTTTCCTATGACGTTATTCTAAAATTATGTGTAAAAAATAGCACAAAGCGTCGTAATCACGGGTCGTCATAGTCGTTGTATCATTTGTGCTAATTTCCTTCCTTAAGAACGGCGGTTTATAAGCGGTAAATTAAACAGTGGACGATTTTATTAGACCTTTTGGAAGGGGCAAATAGATTCAGTTTCTTTTAACTTTTTAAATGACTTTTAAAAGTAGGTACCTACCTGTAATATTCTATTGAAAATAAATGTTTCGAATTTGATTTAGACGACAGGAAAAGTATTTGTTTGGAATTTTTTGAATAGTATTCTCTGGATATTTTTTGGATCGGGCACGGCAGTGCCCCCGCCAAGTCGAGCAAAGAAAAGCGGCACGGCCGTACCATCCTTTTCTCAAAGCAAGGCCATTTTCGACTCCCTATAACTTCGTTGTTGATTAAACTAGAAGCCTGTACTTCTAGTAACCAATTTATTTTACAGATACATTTTTTAAACGAAGACACATAATAATATTCCCTAGACCGATTTCGGTCATGGTGGCTAATCTCATTGGAGACTACCCTAGTATGCAGGCGATATATTATAGTGCACAAGATTCTGTGGCACAAGTGTGTGCGCCAAACACAAGGGCAATCCCTTTTCCCCCACTCTCATAATCCATTTTGGGACGGCAATCCGACGATATTAATTCTTTGGCGACAACCAACGGCAAAGATAAAAGGACGGTTATGATCGTAACAACGTCCTGCCTTACTTATCTCTTCTCTCAAAGTCAAAGTCAAAGTCAAAACATTTTTTTCAATTAGACCATTTACAGGCACTTTTGAATTGTCAAGGAGTCGGTCAGTTAGTCCGAAAGTTGAAGCTTGTTGCTCGTTCCAAAACGGAGGTAGGCCTCTATGGAGAAGAACGAGCAAGAAACTCTACGGCACTCTTTTAAATTAGGTTTTTACAAAATCCTGGTTCCATTATTCTTGTTGATTCTACATGTGATCACAATGACGATGAATGTAAAACAGCTCTCTGAATTGCTAGCTCTGATCGTATCCTATAGTAAAGTACCACGTTCGCAATTGAACCCGTGGAGTGAACCAAATAGATAATGCCCCTTAAATCTATAGTCCCGACTCTGATCTTCAACAAGCTATGATTACCAATTTCCTCAATTGTACTTACATTGCGCGATTATGTATTTATTTAAAATTTATGCAACAAAAGTATAATGGCGGACTTAATGCCTTATGCATTCTCTAACAGTCAACCAAAGGTGGTGAAGAGATAACAAGGTAGGTGCATACATGCATGCAGGTTGTGCATGGTGGTGATATACCGGTCTACTTATATTTTTGTAATGTACCAGTATCATACCAGCCGTTCACTTCAAGTTGGCCGTCGGTCGTGAACTCGTGACAAATGTCATAGGCACAACACAAGTACCGTTGACAAACAAAATATTAATTGTACTTTTTTATTGTAAACATTTAGTGAATGTTTTTATAAAATGGTTGTTTGTGTGTGCTTAGGTATTATTGGTCCATAGAATCAACACGCGACATTTCTCCTTTCATGTCTCAATTTTATTTTTTTCATTTCAAAATCTCACGCTAAACAGGTTATTTTAATCAGATTTGCAAACGTGTCCTAAAAAAAACCAATAATTTTAATTAAAAAAAAATAAGAGATTCACAAAAAATCACTAAAATGAAATTATGAATTTGCTATCCATACGGGCAGGAGGTAACGTCCAACTCGAAGTGAACGCTTTATAAACTTAAACAGAACTGAAATTATTTCAATCTGGTTCTCCTTTCTCCTTACCTGTAACTAACCTGGATGAAATCATGAAACTGATGCTTTAATTGCCTGAGAAAAGCTAGCACCCAAGCAAAAGAGAAAAGAAGTTCCATACTTATTTATATTTTTTGAAACAAGCTTTTATATTGCATTGCCATGCATTGTGCATATGTATTAAAAAAAATCCAGATTAAGGGGGGGTGGGGGCTAAGGACTCAAGCTTTAGTGTTTACTCTGTAAACCTTAACCTTAGCGGGGTCAAGCAAAACGACAATCCTGGATCCGCCACTAGGCATCTATCTTGTGTAGGCATGCCTGGTTCATAGGATGCACAATTATTATGTCTTGCACGTACAGTCAGCAAAACAGGTATACAGGAGCGTCAGATATAGTTGAAGTTTTCTAAGAAACCGATGGATGTCTTTGACTGAAACTTAACCTAAATAAAGAACTATTTATTATCTACGTTATAAATTAAATTACATTCGAAAACATCCATCGGTTTCTAAGAAAACTTCAACTATATCTGACGACCCTGCATACCTATCTGTTTTGCTGTGTGTACATAATAAGAACATACCGTCGCTGTGCTTGCAAAATCCGCTATGTGTTTTTTTTTGATTTTCGGTTTTTGATGCCATTTTATAGTATTTCTCAAGCCGCATGTGCCTGTGAAGTCCGTTTTCTAATAACTCATTTAGTTCCGAAGATAACAAAATCAGCTATGTTATTTTGGTCAAAAATGGACTTGAAGAACCCTCTATGTGTGCAAGAGACACATAGCGTATTTTCGTTTCAAAGCGAGTCTTTTAGAGTGTGTTTAAAATTTCGCTTTGAAATGACACATAGCGGGTTTGGTCAACAGGGAAAATATTTTCAGGTGTTTTAAAGTGTTACGAAACTCATTATAGGTACCTGTTTTTGCGTAATACTTATTATTATTACTAATAGGCTATTATTATTGTCATTATTTTATTTTAATTTATGTAACTCGGGACCCGAATCCAGCTCGCAGATGCCCCTTAGATAGCTTTAAGATGAAATTAAACACCAACTGACAATTATCCCTGTATGCACTATGCAAGTGCATCCAAGGATAACCCCTGGTTGGCGCAGGACTATTGCAGGATATGGTAACTAAGAATGGGTCTATGGGTTTGGGACTGATTAACTGGTACTATGGCAGGACTTTGGCCCCTGCCTGACCAATACTTGTTTACACGGATAAAATGGCAGGGGGTAACTTGCACACTCACTCAATGGGCCCCCTAAAACATTCGCTAGCACGTGTTGATGAAGCGACAAGGGGGTAACCTATCTTGAGATGCTTGAGAATGAGAAGTGGAGAGGTATTTCATGGCTATCAGGACAATCCCGGAAGTACGGTCTAGTACTTCCCTACCAGCGCCTTACTGGAATATTTCCTTTCCCTAGCCGGCCAATGAAGGCAAGCCAGAGATGAGGAGATGACTTCTCCCGGGAAATAAAGTCACTACTGCCCAATAGTTAACATCCCATCCTCCGTCGACAACCATGCGGGCCAAATCAAGATTCTTTATCTGCTTATATCTTTCTCGACTTTCACGAGGTTCACGTCAAGTGGGACGCCTATGCCAACAATCACTGGGTGCCTCTCTAAGCGATCCATCACCACTATATCAGGCTTATTGGCCAGAATAATCCTGTCCGTGGTGACGATCCCAGTACAGTGTGACATTGCTATTTTCAAAAACTGGGCCGGGCACATACCTGTGATACTGTACTTCCGATTTCACGAGGCAGTATAGAGCAAGTATTGCTGATAGATAACCCTGGCTACAAGGTTGTGCCTATGCAAGTACTCTTCGTTAGCTAAACAAGAACATAGAGGTAATCCGACAGACTGATTCTCTCGGCCGGTGGCATGACCGACAAATGACAACCGTGCCATCTTTCACAATAAATCTTCGGTAGTTATTCGTCATAATAACTTCGTCCACAGAGAAAACCCTCAATTTACCCAAATAGGTCACCGAATCGAAGCCAGGATAAGGACGCTAAATAATGTACATCGGGCCCATGCTACATGGCCCGGAAAACGTGAAGCTCCTTGCTCTGCCATACTTCCTCGCGATCTTTAGTCTCAAATCCTACAGGCCTGCGCCGTTCTCATTAACCAAGGAGAGCGGGGTGAAGCTCTTATCTACTGCAACCACATCTCGGTGCATGTCCACGTCGGCTCCAAGGAAATATTCCCTTAGACTGCATATCTTGCAGTTGTGGAGGGACTTAGCATTTAAGAAGCTACGATCACCCAATTTCATGTTATTATATAGTCTCATTCTCGATGACCGTGGGTGACGCATTCGATATGCCATCAGCAATGTATGGACCCACCTATCCAGGGCGTCAAGTAACGTTTGAGTCCATTTGAGAATGCTGAAAGAGTACCTCAAAACCAGAAAAACCAGTGGTAAAAAGTCACATAGAGTAGAGGTATTTACGACTCAAAATAAAACCGCTAAGTGCCCAAATTCACTTAAAAAAATTCTAGCCCCCATAATAACATAGTAAACGTCAAAAATTTTATATATCTGGATGTCTCGACATAAAGTCTAATTTTCTGCATATTTAGTTTTAAAATGTCATCACCAGGTCGAAAAATAAACAGTTTTTTGCTTCTCCTGAAAAGTTGGGTTTTTTTCCATAGCGGATTTTGCAAGCACAGCGACGATACTACTTATGCCTGTGCTTGTACATATGGTTATACTCATGAGTAAGTATAAGCAGAATAAGCTATTCTGCATTTTGGTACGCAGTTACACTTTTGTCCGGAACGCATCTTTTTTAAGGATATTTTAAATATTTTACCCCTTTGGGTCTTATTGTACTGAATCCATAGTAGTAAAATTATTGCCCATTGATGGCCCGTCCGCTGTTTATAGCTAGGCAAGCCTACATTATCTATGTAGGTAATAAATAGGTACCAGAATATTAATATTACTCTGTAGGACAAAGAAAAAGAAAGAAAGTAAAGTAAAAGTATATTGACACAGACCATGCAGTGCACACAAAAATAAAAACAAAAAATGCAATAAAAAAAACACAAAAAATAAGAAAAACGAATAATTGTGTGCCGCACAGCTGCGCCAAACCGGCCCAGTTCAAAGGAATCTTCTCATATACAGAAGACACGCGCTTTAATCACCACGCTTGCTAAAGGCGAATTTTATAAACGTAATTTTATTAATTACTTACTACTGCCCGCGACTTCGTCCACATAACTGTTACTGTAACAACAGTAACTGTTACTGCTCCGTTCCCGTGGGTTGTAGCGTAATGTTATAGTATAGCCCATACAATTTCTCATGAATCTGGCTATCATAGGTATATAAAAATACTGTTTAGAAAAAAGAAAAAAAAAAGTAAGAAAGAAATACTGTTTATTCACGCGAAAATGACGCACGTAACATAAAAAAAGAAATGAAGAATTTTCAGTATCTGTGAACCTACTATGTTTTTTCTCTGCATCACCATAAGGTGGACTTGTAGAAAATGCCCAAGGCATTAAGTCTGCCTTTGCACAGTGTTTTTTTTACATACACATAAAGTTTAAATAAATAAATAAAAAAAAAATTGAAAAGGTTTAAAATTTTTATTTCAAAGTAGAAACAAGTTGATATTCAATCTAAAAAATCAAATAAATATAAAAAGAAATATGCGCCACTACCGCGCGAAAGGGCTTGGAAATCCGATTGGTAGTTCTAAAGATTTTAGAAGAAGACTTTAAGTAAAGATTAGTACTTATAGATAACTTCAGGTTTCCTCACGATATTAAGTAGGTAAGTATGTGACACAGAATAACTTTGCTTACTTCCTGAACTAAAGGAAGTCAGTAGAGCAAATTATTTCCTTATTTATTCGCACAACGTTTTCCTTAACATCTAATAAACATCACAATCATAATAATAAACAGGAAAATGGAAAAATGAAAGACGTCACCGATGAAAGAAATCCATTTTTTCCTGTACATTTTCTATTTGGCCTTTGTTTGTAATACTCCATTGTTCCTAAATCCGAAAAAAAAACTGATCAAAACGACGTCAGGAATAGTCGACTATTCCTGACGTCGTTTTGAACGGAATTTTGTTGGAAACTGTAATTGATTTGCAACTTTTGACGAAAACTCAATTAAAACTTCGGTTGAACGTTGAAACTTTCGCATGTGTGCAAGTGGTAATATGGCAATTATGAGGACGACTGTACTGTCAACAAAAAAGATAGATATCTAGAGGTCAGATATAGCTGAAGTTTACTTAGAAACCGATAGATGTGTTCTATTGAAACTTAACCTAATTAATTAACGGTAAATTGTCTGCTTTTTTAATTAAATTATATTTGAAAACATCAATCGGTTTCTAAGAAAACTTCAATTATATCTGACGAGCCTGCATACCTATCTCTTTTGCTGACTGTACATACTTTATTTTAATTTAAATCTGACCGTTAATCACATACCCGTTTAAATTATTTTCAGGATTTCATTGAAAAGTATTTTATTTACTTATGTAAAATGTGTTCGCTCCAGTGTAACCAAATAAAAAATATATCTAAACACCTTTTTTAGGTTTAAAGTAATTAAGTTTGCTATATTTGAAAGGAAATAGATTTTCCCTTTGGGCCCAAAGAATTTCTATTAATAATTACGTAAAATTGGTTTAAATAAATAAATTATAATTATTTAAAAGGAAATAGATTTAGACCAAGAATTTAACATCATATGAAAATCAACCAAGCTATCTCATCATCATCTGCCTAGCCTTTTCCCAACTATGTTGGGGTCGGCGGTCGGCGTCAGCTGAGTACCAGTATTTTACATGGAGCGACTGCCTATCTGACCTCCACAACCCAGTAACTGGGTAATACGATACTCCTAGGTAAGACTGGAAATCAACAAAGCTATCTAAGCTATCTAAATAGTTATCGGATAAAAATTGACCCAGCCACAATCTCCTCACAGTTTTACCTTGAGTATCTCACTAAATATATAGTAAATAATACCTAGTAATGGATATTCTTGCTGAATTCTGAAGCCGGTAACCTAGCAACGTATCATTATCGAAAATAACCGAGACACAACAGGCACTTTGTCTGTGCTGAGTTATGGAAGGATCACCTTTCAATCCTGCTTAGTGCTTACAAAGAAAAGGAAACCCAACTAGCAAAAAGTTGTATACCTAGTATTTGGATTATGCAACTAACAGACTGAAAGGCAGATGTGACAGATGCAAAGGTTTTATAATAGTTTTGTAGCATTTAACAGTTTTACAGTAGTGTTCAATTCGACGCATTAGTTAGGTATTATATTAGAATTTATTTTGCTAGTTGGGTATTGTATTAACGGGATGCTTAGCGAAACGTTAGTACCTATCTATCCATGAAGTCATAAAGTAAAAGCTTTATTTAGACGATGCGAGAAATATCTGTGTGGCTAGTGGCTAAGCTTTAAATGGTAGCAATCTTTTTTTATGAGTATGTATTTTCTACATTCTACCTTTTGAAAGGAGCAACTAGATTCAATATCTTTTTTGTCTCTTAGATGACATTAAAAAGGCCCCTAGCTAATTAAAATAAACGATTCGACTTTTACTTTGAAGTTTGGAGTTTATCGGTTTTCGTTATGGCAACCTATTCAGTCACATTTAAAAACGTAAAAAATATCTTCTACAAAAATGTATCTTCACAAAACAGGTCGGTTCATAAAATTCTATGAAACGAGTGCATAAAATATTTTTTTACGTACGCTTTAATCGTATAAAGCTTGAACATGAAATGCATATAAGAATCTTTGCATGAAAACTTTACAATTTTATAAAAAGCCAAGAGAACCTAAGCTTTTTACCGTTATTAAAAAGCATAAGTACTGATTTACAAAATTCATTTGCTGGTATTTTTTTAAGTATCCTTTGTAAAGAAAAAGAAGAGGAGCGAGTCGGTCCTGTATCCTGTTACTGTATTGCTTTTTGCTTTAAGCACCTTATCGTATAAAGATTTATGGTATATGATATTGCTATTAGCGCTGTCGAGCCGGTTGAAAAGCAAAATACAATATAAGCCGGGAAAAATCCTAAAACAGAAAAAAATGCAGTATCCAGTAAAGCATTTCAGCTCTTTGACGAACTCCGCTTTTCATAAAAACTTGTGGACTGTGAAAAAAATAGTGATGAAAAAGCTTTCATTAACATTTATGGAACATGGCATTGCACAAATATTTTCGTGAAAGTTCATTAGATAACATAACATAAAATCACGCCTGTAATCCCTGAAGCGTTAGGCAGAGATGTACCCATGTAACAGGGGGCGAGCCTAATGCCATCAGCCGGGGACTAATCCAGATTCCGAGGCTGTTACTGAGAAATTCCTGATGAACAAAACCCAATAACACTTTACCCGACTTGGGAATCGAACCCAAGAACTCCTGCTCAGCAGTCGCGCTTTGCGACCACTAGACCAACGAGACAGTGTACTAATGGGCACACCTCTGCTGCCTAACCCTTCGGGGATAAATGGAGGACTCTTTATAGGAGTACTAATGTTATGTTATGTTCTTTGAGATAAAGTGGCTACGTGGGTGTTAGTTAGGTATTTAGTAGGTAGGCCTGCGGGCGACGGACTTGGGGGCAGTCCGTGGCCCGAACAGAGACAGGCCCGAGAGTAAGGCGCGCGGGGAACGGCGCGCGTGGTGTTCCCCGCGCGCCTTGCTGGAGTCAGTCCGTTTATTCTACTCATGGGTCAGGGCGGCCAGTGAGCGACGGCCGCACCGGGTGACGGGACCCGCCTTGTGGCGGTGGCGGGTCAATACCTGCCGGGGTGCGGAAGAATGCTCTGAGCGCCCCCGTGCCCCGGCAAAAGGTAATTGGAGGAACACCGTGGGGTTTTAGTCGGTAAGAGTCCGACACACCCCTCCGCCTTCCCCGAGGTGGAGGCAGTCCATGAGGATTTCGCCACGAAAAAAAAAAAAGGTATTTAGTAGGTACGTACTTGTTACATACGTAATGTTAAACTGTTAGTATTTCCAACAAGCAAGCAACTATGTTACGAATATAGATATTCCTGGTAAGCCCGCTCTCTCGTTATAAAGTTTCAAACGATTCAAGTTGGATTCATTGTTGTTTCGAGTACGTTTTCTAAAGGATTTTGCTCTTATTTAGTTGTTTATTTAGATATATCTTAACTAGAAGCCATACTCTGTGACTGTACCTATTATACTAATATTTTAAAGCTGAACTTCAAGTAGAAGATGATAGCCCGATTTTTGAGGAATTGAGTCAACATATTCATGAGGAATGAATAATTTGTTTCTTTGTTTGAAAGCGGTAATCTTAGGAAGTGCACGTCTGATTTGAAAGAATCTTTTTGCGTTGTTGAGGAAGCTTATTTTTAAGCTACATAGCATCACGCTACAATACAAGGGAGCGGAGCTGTAAACGCAGACGTAACACGGGTGAAAAAAACAGTCGCAGGAAGCACTAAGCACTGAGCATGTTTTAACACAATTAGGTAGAGAGACTTTCTTAACTTACTATAGTATGGCCGACGTATCTTGGCGGTCTGAAGATAGCTGTTTGGCTGCGCAATGGATCTTATAGAAACGAAATTGTTTACTGTGCAGCAATCGACTAACTTCAGGGCCGCCAAGATACGTCGGCCGTATTGTAATGTAAGTACATTTATGTGCCCAGTTGCCCACCCATACTATGAACACTGTGGGGGAGTCTCCTGTCTGTAGCCCGTAATTCACCCGGGTGGAGTAGGGTGGCGAGTTTAGAGTTATTTTTATTTGTTTTTTTTTTATATCGCACATCGCACACTGGTAGTTCGCAAAGGCGACTATCTGATAGAAACTTACAATTCGCTCGCTACAATGAAAAGGATTGTTAAATAATGGGAGACATAACTTAGCGTTTCTTACTTTAAATCCTTATGTTACTCGCATCTTCTGAATATCGACTATCTGATAAAACTTAAGTACTTGCCTGCTACAAAGAAAGGATTCACCCTTACGCATTCAGTTATAAGGTTGAAAATTGGTCAACCACCATTGTTCTTGATTGTACGTTATTTATTTTCATGAACCCGCTCCCGACCCGCTTCAGATTCAAGCACTCTGTTTGTTATACCGCAACTGCAGCTTAAAACTTTTGTTTATTTACTTACTCTGCGACGTTATTTACTTAGTTCGTGATGACGCTATTTACCTTGTACTTGTTCGTACTGTCGTATTCCGAAATTCGGTTTCGCATTTTCCTACCATACCGGCTGACTTTTATTTTATTACCGATCTTTGAGGATCAAAGTACACATGACTATGAATAAGTTATATTGGAGACTCTGAAATATGAAACAAATAATTAATGTTATACATATACTTATGTCAGCCTTTTGGGCACTTGCCCCATTGACAGCGACGCGGACGAATTTTTTGATGCCCTATGAGGTCTCCTTTCTGCCTTTTTTTTTTATAAATTGTACATATTTTACATTTACTTTAAGGTTTTATGTTTAAGTGTAAATAAACATTGTAATATTGGCGAAAAAAAAAATATACATATACAAGTATACATACATATAGGGTGGCTGGTGTGCTTTTTTTTTTTTTTTTTAGGTGGTAAAAATCATCAAATGACTCCTTCTGCCCTGGGTGGGGCGGAAGGGACTGTCAGACTTTTACTGACTAAAAAACCACCCTGTTCCTTCTGTTGCCCTTTACGTTCTGGGGCCACGGTATCCTGTTAAGACGTCCCGCAACCCCGGCAGGCGTTTGGCCCCTATTGGGCCCCGTCCCTGTGCTGACAGCTCTTTGAGGCGCGCGCGAACAGAACGCGCCGTCGACCCGGGCATGGCCCTTGATCGGACGGCGAGCTACCCATTACTCGTCGTCCGCAAGCCCGCGCCTACGGTGGCCGGATGTCGTCTCTCAACGTCCGACGCCCTGGGCGTCTCCCGTGGCGGCTGGGGCGTGAGGTGGAGGATGTTCTCTCCCTCACGCGGCCCGCCTCCTCCTTCGCTAGCATTACTGCTTCGCAGAAGGAAGTGACTGCATCCCATTCCCTCTCGCCCCGGAGCATGGCCTGAACCAGGCCCGGGCGCGAGAGGTCGCCGCCGCCTATCGCCTCCGTGAGGACACGGCGGTGCTCTGCCCAAGCGGGGCAAACCTGCACCGTATGCTCCACCGTGTCCTTGGCTGGTGTGCTAAAGGCTGTACGATAATAATTGTTAAAAGTTGAATAGTAATTATTGTTTGTAAAAAGGGATAACTAAGTTAAATTACTACTGCTGAATGTTTTTTTTTTTCATTTTTTGGTTTTTATTTTTCGATTTTTTCTTATTTTTTGTTTTTTTTTTTTTCGGTAAGTTATTTGTTATCACGAGTACAATCATGTGTATAAACATCGTACACTAATTACCAGTCACCCTATATTTCACCCTATACAGCATGTAACAAAAACCCTGTCCGATCCTTAAGGGTATTATTCGGTATCGTACTGCGTACACGTATACGTAACCATTTAATGGATTTGAGATTATTATTTTTCCCCAGTGAAAAAAAAAAGAAGAAAGAAGAAGTAATTAAATTAAAATAAAACATAAAAACTGATCAACGGCAACACTGATCTGACAGGGTTTTTGTTACATAGTGTATGTCACCCTATATTTTGATCATGTAGGCACTTGGTAGTAGCTTGCAAGCGTAGTTGGTAAAATAATAATACCAGCCTATTACTGTCCCACTGTAGGGCAAAGGCCTCTTCTCATACAGAGAAAGCTCGAGCATTTGTCACCACGCTTGCTCAAGGCGGACTGGCGATTACAGACTTACATTCATCATAAGTCCACGTTTCCTCGCGATGTTTTAGTTTACTGATATCGGTGATGTCTAAGATAATCTTCGAAAGTACATATTATTAATTGGAAGTCACGTCAGTACTTGCTTGTATGAAGCCCGTAACCTTATGCATGAGAGGCGAGAGCGCCTTAACCACTGATCGAGGCTGAGGATGGTAATATTTGTTACTCTTTTACGCAAAATCTACAAAACGGATTTTGATGAAACTTTACAATAATAGCTTACACAACAGAATAACACAGGTTATAATTTATTATAACGATGTACAAGCGGTAGGTATAGTAGGTACTTATTGCACGCGGGCAAAGCCGCGGGCGCCAGGTAGTGGTACATAAAGTTCTGTGCAGCTGTGTCCTGTAGAGCTTACTCAAGTTAAACAAGGCTTGTAACTTTATATGTATAGTGCTCAGAGATGCTCACAAATTCCTCTGTGCGTCTGCGACTTTGTGCAACGCGAGAATTACTTTCAACAAAGTTCATCGGACTACACAAAAGAGGATTTTGTTCTGAAAACAGTTGGTATTGCTGAAAATAGGACCCTAATGGCTTTTGGCCGTAAATCTCTGGAGTAAACAATCATGGTTTTACAAATTGTTTTGTTCTTCATTTTATTGTTGAATAGAAAAATATGAATATGAATAGATAAACATCAAACATCACGCCTGCAATCCCCGAAGGGTTAGGCAGAGGTGTAATACCCATTAGTACAACATTTCGCCAGTTATGTTTAGTCCTGTGTATAGGGGGGTGAGCCTATTGCCATCAACCGGGCACAAATCCAGACTCCGAGGCTGCTACTGAGAAATTCCTGATGGAAAAACCCAATAACAGTTTGGCCGACCTGGGAATCGAACCCAAGACCTCATGCTCAGCAATCGCGCTTTGCGATCACTAGACCAACGAGGCCGAAATCATTATAATTACTTCGAAGAATGGGATAAATGTTGACGTGCATTGATTTGTTTTAATAAAACTAAACCCAATTATCTTATCAAATGATTTGATAACTTCTGCGAATTAATCGTGCTATTTTCGCGTAGATCGAAATCTTTCCAAGATATCTATCAGATCTATGATTGATCTATGCAATTATCACGTTGTATTCGGAGTTTCGGACATTGTAAAATGGTTTAATATTTGTCTAGATCTTGTCTTCATATTTACAGACAGACAGTCAGACACGACATACCTACGTGGCTACGTCCTAGTAATGACTCGTGAGAAATATTTCGTCATTACAGGTAGGTAGGTTGATGCAAATCCATTCCTATTAAATATTACATCAACTTTTGAAATTCAAGTGATTTTTAACGCTAAACCGTTGAAGTAAGGTTGTAATTTGCGTAGATGCGTCTCGAAATGATGATTATTTTTTCCGCGAATTCGTATTGGATCAAAGTTAAATTATTTTCCATCCGATTCATGTGATGCTTTAGGTGGAATTTTATAAAACCTAACATTGATAAATTCGCTTCCGTTAATGATGGTTCACCAAATGATAGTTTTTAACTAGAAATTAACTGTCGTAGTTCTTAATGGTGAATGGTATTTTAATGAGCTCTATCCTGTTACGAATTTCGTAAGAAATGACTAATAATGAGTTGTTCTTCTAACTCATCTTTACATTAACTATTTCTTTGAAGACATAAGTAAGAGACTTTTAGAGATAAGTAACATGACTTTTAAACTTAGTTACAAACATGTAGGTAGGTAAGGGGTTACACACACGGCTGCGGGTCTATTCTGTAAAAATCTCACTCAGTTTATTTAGGTAAAGTGGGCTTGAGGTGTGTTGTCACTTTGTCAGACAACCTTACAAAAGGATCGTGTGATCCTTTGTATTAGGTAGAGAGAGATTATTACCTAGGAGAGAGATTATTACACTGCTCGTTTAGATGTTACTAAAAAGGAAATGTTTTTATTGGTTATTTTTTTTTTAATCAGTTGTACATTTTGACCGTGTAATGTTGCACTTTTGTATGGAGATTATTTATCAGCAATTTTATTTCCGTAATCGGCGAATAATTTCACCTTATATGGGTGTTGAATTGATGGTAAAAGTTGGGAACGCGCTGCTGGAACTATTTTCCTAAATATTACTATGACGTCAAGAGAAATGAGTTTACATACTACTTGATACTACCCTCTCGCTATCGAATGAGCGGAGGTGACGCCGTTTGATGTCCGGCAAACCGCCAGTTTGGGGAACGCCAGACAAGGCAAGCGGCAACATCAACAGGAAGCGATCGAACCTTACACATTCGCATTGCCTATTTCCTTGCAAGTTGCCATGGAAATAGGCTGAATGTAAACGGGGCATAATAGTCAGACACGCCGGAAACCACGTGCACGTAACCACGTAGCGATGTCTAAATAAATGTAAGTATTATTTTTTCTATAGTTTTTTCTCACACTAGGAAATTCTCCTATACCTACTTATTGTTAGTGCGGAGCTACGCATGGTATTCCGAAATACCGCTCACCGAAAGGACGGTTTTCCGATAACACTCTACTCCGACGGTTAGTTGAACGAAAAAATTATTGGCCGATGAAACGTTTCAAAATACTTAATTACTTATGATCAAACTTTAAAGATAAATGTCAAAGCCGAGTAGGTCCCTTTTTAATAAGTTTACGACAATACGAGCATACTATTTCTCTGCGCTGCCTTTTAGTAAGTAGAGATAGGTACATAGGGTATTAAGTATTCCGCTTATAAAGACTAATTATTAGTCTACCGATATCGGTTACACATATTTTTTTTGTTACAAGAAATGACTAATTAGAGACCAATTACAAGTAATAGACGTGAGTAGGTACCTTGATTAGTAGATAAGTACAGTCGCTAGCACATCAGAATATACTTTTTCGTTGTAAAATCGCTCCTATTACAACCGCATAAGATGCCGCAGAGTTTACCTTAAAGCGCTGTCGTCCGTACGTAACAAGTTATTTTACAAATGAACACAAATTGTTTCATAATAAAACATCGACCATGAAACGATTCCAAGTAAAGGCAATTAAAACTAAATTAATTTTATAAAAACTCGAACGAAAACGTCGGAAGACAATTATTATTAAAAGTAATGTTAACACAAAAAAAAGTTGAACACGTTTTTTAATTACAATATCTGTGTCGGTATGTCGTAAGTAAAAGAAAAAGTACAAAGTGTAGTCGATTATTCACATTTCTCTGAAGCGATACCGGGCTGAATAAAATTAATTCTGGTTAGTCGGCAACTCGGCATCGCTCGGGAATTTTGTTGTAGGGATGTAACGGAGGTGGGTTTACCGGAACCGAAATCGGAATCGGAGTTTTTAAATTTGACTTAACGGAATCGAGACCGGAATCTTAAGTCGGAGGCGTAGCCGGAAGCAGAAAAGAAATGTATTTTAAGGACAATTTAATGTAATAATACCAGCCTATTACTGTCCCACTGCAGGGGAAAGGCCTCTTCTCATACAGAGAAGGTATGAGCATTGCACGCTTGCTCAAGACGGATTAGGAAAAGAAGGTAATTTCAGGTTCCTAACATAAATCCTAAAATAAAATAATACAAACAATATAGGAACCGATATCGGAATCGCAAGTGTTGTTATGTTCAGTCGGAAGTTCCGAGTAGTTCCGACTTATCGGAATCGGAATCGTGTGTTCGTAAAATCCCTATTTTGTAGTGTTAGTAATGTTATTTCCATACTCTTAGTCCGTACGTAAAACCAAATTGTTTCACATTCCATGGCCGGTTTTCAGTAATTACTTCAGTGACGTCTGTCGTTATGTTGGGTGACGCATTCGATTGAGAATTTGATTTATTTTTAGCAATTCCTGAAAGATTTTGTTTGGACTTCAATACTAAATGTTGTGTGCAGGGACAGTTATAAGCATGGGTAATAATTACCCACATTGTTCTAAGAACAACAATACATAAAGCTACGTCTTTCTGGAAGCTGCTAGATTAAAAAAACTTTTTACAAAAAAGACCAACAACTACAAAGTAATAAATAATTTCAGTTTTGGAAGTCGGCGGCTTTGGCTCTTTTTGTTGTTTTGTAATTACCAGTCCACTGACTTCCAAAACGAGAATTATTATTATTTAAAAGGGTGTTAAAAAGTTTATTTGAAAGGCGGTAATACAAAACAGAACCAACGCCGCCAACTTCCAAAACTACTTTCAAAATCAATAAATGAAAGCATACAAAAAAAAAAAAAACAAAACACAGAGTTCTGAGGTTCTGGGTTCTGAGGAACAGAAAAGAAAAACAAAATACAATCGAATTGATAATGTCCTCCTTTTTTTAAGTCGTTTAAAAAAATATGAACCGTCAGAAAGGTAACATGTTCATATTCATATTCATAGTGTTGGTTCATATTTACGAATGCATGAATATATAAATTTTCATAATACGTATGAAATAGCTCTCTCAGAGATTTTATTAGCATTTAAAGAATGATATACATAATCTAGAAAAGACATTACACATGTAAATCCGATTTTGCAAGTTAAATATGGATTCTTGGATATATGTATAACAATTTTTTTCATTAATTAACTAATTGTTCAAAAGTAGTTCTAAATTAGCTGCCTACTGTATATCAAATAGCTTGTTTGACTGTACCTGAAAGTTCGCGGAACACGATAATTATAGTAGTGAGAGATAATCACACATTACTTATATCTGACGTAACTATGAGATAATGATAGTATTTTGTTTATTACTTGAAGATCCGCAACGTAGTTTCGAAGGCCAATTTTTATAATTGGGTAGTTCCATTAACCAGTAATTCCAAGACATAACATCTCTAAAGATTTAAAGATACACTTTATTTCAGCCCAGAAAACCTAATGAATATTCTAATAACTGTTTAATTTGATTTTTAATTGCTTACAATTTAATAAATAGTTAATCAATTGAGTCGGCACGAAAGTGACGTCACAGTTATCTTTTGCCTTACTACAAAATCTATAGAGCAATCGCGTTTCGAGCAAACCCTAACAATGTTTTTTATCACCGATGGCAGGGATGTCCAAGATAGACTTAGGAAGTACATATGAATTGAAAAAGTCACTTTGTTACGCGCCCGTTATCGTACCCGCACCTCATGTATGTGAAACGCAAGGGCGGATCAGCCTTCAAGTCAGGGGGGGTCATACATATAATAAGGTCTAGTCAGGACAGGCTCCGTTTCGATTACAATAATAATTCTAATGAAAAGAAAATAGTTAGCTCGTGGGGGGGTCATGACTCCCATGACCCCCCCTGGATCCGCCCTTGGTGAAACGGGAACCTTAACTACTAGGCCATGACTACAAAGAGGAACCTATTCAAGCCTATTTAATAATAACAATGTTGCAGTTAACTATACGCCGTATAATGACGCCGACAGAAGAATGGTTATGTAATGAATTATTAATGCGAATATAGTATTATGTCATGTTAGTTTCCAGGGGTCGGGCACGCTGCAATCGCGGCGGTAAGACCCCTCTTTGAGGAGTGGCTAGAGAGGCGCCACGGCGTCCTCACCTTCCGGCTGACGCAGGTCCTCACCGGACACGGTTGTTTCGGGAGGTTCCTGTGTCGGATTGCACGGGAGGAAACGCCCGGGTGTCACCACTGTGTGGACCGCCCGGAGGACACGGTGGAGCATACGGTGCAGGTCTGCCCAGCTTGGGCAGAGCATCGCCGTGTCCTCACGGAGGCGATAGGCGGCGGCGACCTCTCGCGCCCGGGCCTGGTTCAGGCCATGCTCCGGGGCGAGAGGGAATGGGATGCAGTCACCTCCTTCTGCGAAGCAGTAATGCTAGCGAAGGAGGAGGCGGGCCGCGTGAGGGAGAGAACAACACCCTCCACCTCACGCCCCAGCCGCCGCGGGAGACGCCCAGGGCGTCGGACGTCGCGAGGCGACATCAGGCCACCGTAGGCGCGGGCTTGCGGACGGCGAGTAACGGGTAGCTCGCCGTCCGATCAAGGACCATGCCCGGGTCGACGGCGCGTTCTGTTCGCGCGCGCCTCAAAGAGCTGTCAGCACAGGGACGGGGCCCCCCAACGGGGCCAAACGCCTGCCGGGGTTGCGGGACGTCTTAACAGGATACCGTGGCCCCGGAACGTAAAGGGCAACAGAAGGAACAGGGTGGTTTTTTAGTCAGTAAAAGTCTGACAGTCCCTTCCGCCCCGCCCAGGACGGAAGGACTCATTTGATGATTTTTACCACCTCAAAAAAAAAAAAAAAAGTTTCCAGGGGTTCTCAAACCTTTTTAAACTGCGACTTCCTTTACATATTGTAATTATTTTTGTGACGCCTTTCTTAAAGAAGATAGCTAAGACATTAAGATTAATTTATCTATTTTTAATTAAATAAAACTCCAAAGATCTTTTTTTATAATACTACTATATTTATTGGAAAAAATAAATGTATCATTATTGTACTACAATCAAAGCGACGCGAAGCGACGCGACGGACGACTACAATACACGGCGTCGCGACGAACGGTTTGGGAACCCCTGAATTAGCCCATGCCGTGTCGATACTCGATGGAAACCGTATGTAACAGTGTGAGTGCGATAATAAATATGATCATGTTGTTCCTTGTTATTACCAAGTGGTGCCTTTGTCGTGCGGTCCATGGCCCTCTACGGGGCCCCTGTGTGGGCCCCCATCATCAGGCGGCGGCCACCAGCCAAGTTGGTCGCCTGCCAGAGGGTCATGGCCATCCGGATGATCCGGGGATACCGCACGGTCTCCCGAAGCGGCAAACCTCCTTGCCGGATTACCGCCGTGGGATCTGGAGGCTACAGTCCTCCAGCGCGTCTACGAGTGGCGCGTGGACGCGCAGCGCCGGGGCGAAACCCCGCTGCCGCGGCAAATCGCGGCACTGCGGATCGAGCTCCGGTGCGATCTCATGGCGGAATGGAAGATGCGACTGTCGCAACCTAAGTTCGGGCACGCTGCAATCGCGGCGGTAAGACCCCTCTTTGAGGAGTGGCTGGAGAGGCGCCACGGCGTCCTCACCTTCCGGCTGACGCAGGTCCTCACCGGACACGGTTGTTTCGGGAGGTTCCTGTGTCGGATTGCACGGGAGGAAACGCCCGGGTGTCACCACTGTGTGGACCGCCCGGAGGACACGGTGGAGCATACGGTGCAGGTCTGCCCCGCTTGGGCAGAGCACCGCCGTGTCCTCACGGAGGCGATAGGCGGCGGCGACCTCTCGCGTCCGGACCTGGTTCAGGCCATGCTCCGGGGCGAGAGGGAATGGGATGCAGTCACCTCCTTCTGCGAAGCAGTAATGCTAGCGAAGGAGGAGGCGGGCCGCGTGAGGGAGAGAACATCCTCCACCTCACGCCCCAGCCGCCGCGGGAGACGCCCAGGGCGTCGGACGTCGCGAGGCGACATCCGGCCACCGTAGGCGCGGGCTTGCGGACGGCGAGTAATGGGTAGCTCGCCGTCCGATCAAGGACCATGCCCGGGTCGACGGCGCGTTCTGTTCGCGCGCGCCTCAAAGAGCTGTCAGCACAGGGACGGGGCTCCAATAGGGGCCAAACGCCTGCCGGGGTTGCGGGACGTCTTAACAGGATACCGTGGCCCCGGAACGCAAAGGGCAACAGAAGGAACAGGGTGGTTTTTTAGGCAGTAAAAGTCTGACAGTCCCTTCCGCCCCACCCAGGGCGGAAGGAGTCATTTGATGATTTTTACCACCTAAAAAAAAAAAAAAAAAAAGTGGTGCCTTTGACTACGTTCACATAGGGCTGTTGGTTACCTACCTATACCTACCTACGGGGTCTTATTTTCGAAGCAATAATTGCTTAAGGCTGGGCGCAAAAGTCCGGTTTCCGAATCAGGTTTCCAAATCAGGAGGCGTATGTATTGTACATACACACACATGCATAAATTACACATACATTCACTTTTTTACATGTGTGTGTAATTTATGCATGTGTGTGTATGTTACATACACGCCTCCTGATTCGGAAACCCGATCCGGAAACCGGACGTTAGCGCCCAGCCTAACCGGCACTGTGTGTAGGAGCCATTAGGTATGCAATTTAGTTCTTTGTGAAATTATCATTCATCTACTCGTATCATCAAAAGATAACAACAATAAAAAAGAAACACAATAGTAACACAGTAAAAGCGGTAGTGTGGCTGTTGTTCGAACTTTCAAAGGGAAGCCGCTAGGAAACGAGTTGTATGGAGTCCTCGCAATTGCTACCTAATGTATGGGTACTTAAGTGTTTTTTTTACTAAATATAAATAATATTAAGTAATAATATTGATATTATTTGATATTGAATATTGGATATTAATTCTGTCACTGTGGATTACAAACCACTAAGCACCCGAATACCTACCAGCCTTAAGGTACAAACATAACAAATTCGCGGTGAATAACTTTTACCCTTACGCCCTTGTTATAAGGTTAAAAATTGGTCAAACACCATTGTCCTTGGTTGTACATAAAGGAGGAGGTACAAAAAACCAAGTAAATTATCAAAATAACGCACAAAACATAATACTACCTACGATCGCAGCGCGCGGCAAATTTTTAATTGACCATTATTTTTTGTTACGTTCTTGTAAATAAAATTATCCATACTGTACAATATCATAAATGCAAAAGTATAACTCTGTCTGTCTGTCTGTGCATCTGTTACGCTGTCGCGACTAAACCACTGAACCGATTTTGATGACATTCAATACGGGGTTAGTTTGAACCCCAAGAAAAATGTCGTAAATGCCTCTCATGCGTGATTTTGCCGGCTCGATACCCGGTAATTACCAATGTGACATTTTCATTTCATATTGTACTTTATAAGTTTATTGGACATCACTGACATCGATGAAGGAAAACATCATAAGGAAACCTGCAGCCCTACCATGAACTCTTATCGCGATCCAAAAACTGAACTGTTCTTCAAATACGTCAATATAATGACATAAATTGATGCGTTATATTGACGTATTTGAAGAACAGTTCAGTTTTTGGATCGCAATAAGAGAAAATACGTCAATATAATGACAATTCATAAATTGGTGCGTTATATTGACGTATTTGAAGAACAGTTCAGTTTTTGGATCGCGATAAGAGTTCATGGTAGGACCCCTGGACTTATACATACCTCTGGAATCGCCAATCCGGCTTAAGCAAGCGTGGTGATTAATGCCCGTGCCTTCTCTGTATGAGAAAAGGCCTGTGGGATAATAATAGCTGGTATAATTATTATTGGAACAAAGAATTGTTCACTTAAAATAATGAAAACACGTAATAAACGTGGGCAAAGCATTTATTCTAGAAATGTTATTATTAGTCACTTCACACGATCGAAATCAAACAAAATCGTGGGCAGGTATTCCAACACTGAGTTAAAATACATTTCTCAGTAAGCAAACCCACAGGAAATGCCTAGTATAGACACATAGAACCGGTTTCCAACACATGACTGTCTTATATAGACCGGATGCTAACGCTTCGCAAATGGCGAGCTCTTCTGCGAAATTCATTGGCTCAATCAAAAAGGCTCTGAAAAGGTTTCGCAAATATTACATTTCGTTCTAAATACGTTCATTTCTGCTTATTGCAAATGATTGGTAATTCCAGGACTTTGAATGTTATGTTTAATGTGTATAATTTGTACATACATACATACATAAACTCACGCCTTTTTTCAATGAGGGTAGGCAGAAACCACAGAACGCCACTTGCTACGATCCTTACATACTCCTTCCGCCTCGTCCACGTTCATGATGGTAATACAAGCACGCCGGTTACGAGTAGGTACTGCGCATCTGACTTTTCTGAAGAACCTCACCAATAAGGTCAGTGTAGGTCTACGGCGTTCTCCCTGCGTTGCCAGTTGCCACTTACATCTGCCATATAAATTCTATTTGTTAATCGCCTTTCACCCATCCTCTCAACATGACCGAACCATATGCATGTACTCTTTTCAATCTTTGTTACTACATCAGTCTTCTTTTATTCCGTTTAATATACATGTAATGAATGTTCTATTTTTATTCGTACTCATTAGGAAGGTTCATAAGTACTTTTATTTTATGTTTCAATAAATATAAGTAGGTATATGTATAGGTGCTTTAAAATTCTGAAAACATTTCATTTTTAATCTGCGTATCAAATAGTTTCGTGAATTCAATAAACTAAAAGCCCGGCCACGCGCGGTGTTGGGTTCTGTATTTGCTCGAATTTCTCGTTAAATTGTAATGGTAAAAAACTAGGTAGGTACCTACTCCACTTCTGGTAGTTTACCTTTTAACTTTATTTTACACGAGGTGTACAAATGTAGCCGTTTATTTCGCGTACAGTTATCAAACAAAGTTTAAACAAATATTATTGCTGAAAAATTACCTTTATTTTAGGTGTGAAAATCACTGTTTATGATAGCGCGTACTGTGCATGCTGCTGTGGGGATATTTAAAGTTTAATTACAACATTTAAAACCCGTTTTCGTAGATAATCGTACAGACCTTCGATATCTCCTTAAACAGAAGGTTCCAATAGGTATGGTCGAGAACAGAAAATGGGATGAGTAAATAACTTAAAAAAATTGCTTCGATATGTAACTTTTTTACACTCGTTAAACCTACAGTATACTACCGTGATTCACGTATCCAAAAACAACCATTTAGCTGGCATTTGGCGAGGACGCTTGACTGTAACAAAAATTTAGCACTTTAGCACGGCTCCCTGAATCGAAAAATGATTTTCACGCACCAACAATCTTTTTTAACGACCTATCCAACGACACTTTTCACGCTGGAAGAGACGCAAAAAGAAAATCATCCCTACTTTACATGAAAGGGAGGACCCATAAAATTTTTTTTTCCGGATTTTATTTGACTGCCTCGTTGGTCTACTGGTCGCAAAACGCGACTGCTGAGCTTGACGTCTTGGGCTTAATTCCCAGGTCAGGCAAAGTGTTATTGAGATTTTCCATCAGGAATTTCTCAGTAACAGCCTCGGTTGTGCCCAGTTTATGGCAATAGGCTCGCCCCCTATCACATGGGGCTTAAACATAACTGGCGAAATGTGGGTGTAGGTACACGTCTGCCTAACCCTTCGGGGATTAGGGGCGTGATGTTATGATAAGTATGTTTATTTTACAATTTGTCGGCGTGATTAATAATTATGTTTAACCATGCTAAATTATAGCTTTCTAGCTACTAGAGTCTCTGAATTAAGCCACGGAGAGACAGACAAACGAGCGGACATGGCGTAACTACAAGGGTTCCTTATTATATAGTTTTGCCATATTCAATTTCATCTTCTGTTGACTATGGAACCCTAAAAATGACTGTAACTACCTATTATATTGAATGTATGTCTGGCTCAATTAATGCTTTCAAACTAATTGAATGGCCATCAAATTAATGGAATCTCTTTGATAAGCCCTCGACACTGATTGGTTTGTAATTAGTACAATTGATTGAAGCTCATCAGAGTGGGATGTTGTGTTGTGTTTATTTTTTGAATGGTTTTATGAACGCGATTATTTGTATACTGTTGTGAGGTTCTAGGGTTGTTACGGTGTTTATAAGGTTCTTTGTCAACTTCAAACTTAGTTCTGCTAGAACAAACCAAAAAAAAAAATATAAGTAAAAAACTTTTTCAGTAATTTAAGATAACAGCCTTCTGCCTCAAAAATAACGTAAAGTTTTAAAAAATTGTCGATAATGTGCAGATAAATCAGTGAACATACAAAACCTATGTATACCTACATACAGTCGAATATAAAACCTCCCCCTTTATTTGAAGTCGGTTAAAAAGTGTTACTACATTACTATTCAGCAATAACAGTACTTTTAATCCTGTGCGAGTTGCACAGGATTAAAGTTATGCTTAGAATAGATTTAAAATTAATTAGCGTTTATATCCAATCAGTCCAGCCGTTTCGGAGATAAGCCGGAACAATCAGACAGACAGACAGACAAAAATATTCAACATTATTTTCCCTTCTTTATTACCCCATTCTTTATTACTCTTTCCCTTCTTTCTTAACATTCACATTGATAAAAGTGAGTTTTACTCACTTTTAAAAAGTGAGTAAAAAGTAGTTACCTACCTATTTCAATTACAAACGGACACTTCAATTTTATTTATGTGTACGTATAGATATTCAATTTCCCACTCACAGATGCCTGACGCCTGCCGCTAACAATAGAGTTCGTTAATCTACACGAGTGGAGATAAAAAAGGCAATCAAAAATATTTTGCATGCAAACATGCAGTACAGTACTATGTTTCATTTTTGGCCTTAAAAACGTAAAGTAGTAGTAGTTTTTTTTTTTTTTGATCACTAATCAATAAAGATAAAACTTTGCATAAAGATAACACATTATGTCATTGTTTGTAATTACAAACTATTCAAATCCTTATTTTTCGAAATGAATGAACCGATTTCTATGAAATTTGCTACGCATTAGCAGGATGCACCTAGGTCTAAAAAAATATCAGATAACTTTTTCGAAATGTCTCATTTAAAAAAAGATAGCCGGGTGATTCTTTGAAACATAGTGTTTACGTGTTTTTTACCGAAGAACACATCAAGATACTTAATCTCCAATTTAAATATCGATTTCAGGTTTTATGGTAAAGCTAAATGTCCATCGAGGCCTCATGTAGATAATTAGGATTTTTTAAAATGAACTTTAATTATGTCTGCAGAAAACAGTAAAACCTAATTAATCTGGCGTGTCCCAATGACGGTTTTTGTTAAATTATTTAATTTTCTGCGATGTTTTGTCTTAATAATAATAAAAATAGTAAATTACAGTGATATTTAAATATACGTTTCTTGATATTTTGATATTTAATTCCAAAATAATTGTATATTTTCGTAATTACATTAATTTGAAAAATGTCCCCGACTAAAGTAATCATTCAGCTGGCGCAATTTGTTCAAAGCATGATTTCACGTAAACACGAATATTTGATAGAATAAGATCGACTCGTGATTGGTCGCGCTAGTCAGTGCCGATCTGTAAATATGGAGTGCTCGTGCGCGGTGTATTTTGGCGAAACAGTACGATCTTAACTTGTGATCTGGCGTTTGTAAGGTAAGTAGCCTAGTTAATCTGTCTTCATTGACGGATTGTATGTATTTACTTACGTTTTGTAACCATATCAAAGTCTCTTATGAGGTTGTCTAATTATATTAATTACACCTTTGATTATTTACGTTTATAAATAAAGGAGCAGGATTTGATAATCTTCCAATTCCTCATTGGTCTGGACTCCATTAGTCTGGTTTCATCTGGCTCTTAAGAGCAGATGAATTTGAACGGGGCATATGAATTAGGTTTCATTTAAATTAGGGCGGATAGCATAAGACCTGACGATTTTTTATGTATCAGATGAATCTTAGGTCTAACGAAAAAGTAATTGTATATCATGTCAATTTGTTTTTGTTTGTTAGTATGAGTTTGTTTGTAATATGTACCAATTTTTTTTGGTCAAAATATTGTGGAATCGGAAACATTACCTTTGAAATAGAAGTCATTCATTTCACTAATATTTTATTTATAATTGAATAACAATTGAGATAAAATTGCTTAATAATATAATAAAAGAAGATTAGAAAACCAAACCGTGAGAAAAATACCTGTATAAATGGATATGCTACCGGCAATCTGTATAATTCAGGTATTCTATATAATACCTAGGCAATGTATAAAATACCTGGGGCGTACAGGCAATGTATTAAACATTATAATAATAATAATTTGTTTATTGAGACTACAAATAAGGTCCACGCTGTTAGTAACATTTTCATTTTTTAATCAAGACTATGTTAGTACTTAATAACTAAAACAGACCTTGTCCGAACGGCTAATGCCCTCACAAGCGGGCTATCTGCCCGGGCAGCTATAGAGTTCAGCAAGATGTTAGGACTGTCACGCAACCTGCGAAGTAACGAGGCAGATTTCGTGCCGCATACTGCGTCAAAGCAGTCAGTGCGCGCATCGACAAACATCGCCGATGCACTGCAGAACCGTGGCAGTCGCAACAGCACCCTGAACGCATTGTTGTACTGGATGGATACGCAGAGAATTGTAAGCCCTTTGGGTATATCTGAACCACAGGGACCCTGAGTACAGTGTTGTGCAATATGCCTTAAAAAGAGCAATTTTAACTGCGACTGTACATCGAGAGAACCTGCGGGCCAGCATGTTCGCCCGGACTGACAACGCTCTCTGCGCTGCCTATCCAAATCTGAATCGTCTTTCAGGGAATCTGTTACCAGATGGCCCAAGTATTTAAATTTATACACTCTGTTTATTGTGTGACCTTTAAGTATCAGAGGAGGGACCGTAGGTGGACACCTGGCATCAGACCTGAAGACGATGTAATCCGTCTTTTTGGTGTTGTATTGACAACCCACGGACTCCGCGTACGACTCATACACGGACAGTAACTTTCGGAGAGCATTAATCGAGGGAGCCAGCAGCACCATGTCGTCCGCGTAGCTCAGATTATTAAAACAAACGCCATCTACGTAGCAGCCGACACGCATGCTACTGAGTCGCTCGGCCAAAGCATTCACATACAGACCGAAGAGCAAGGGAGAGGACAGTTCCCCCTGTCTCACCCCACACTCCGGCCTGCATGGCTCCGAAAGCTCCCCTACCTATCTCACCCGAGTCTCTTGGTGTAGATACCAGTACTTGACAAGAGATGCGAGCTCTGGTGGCAGTGTACTGTCTCCTAGCTTCTTCCAGAGTAAATCTTATGAGACTAGGTCAAAAGCCTTGGATAGGTCCAGAAAAACCGCGGAGACTGGTGTTTATCTATCCGTGTAATACCTAACAGCGTGTTTCAGACTAAGAATGGCCGTCTCCGTTGACAGCCCTGCTCGGAAACTGGGCATTATGAATATTATTCCCTATTACATACTTTACCTAGGTAATGTATACAATTCCTAGGGATTGTATAGAGTACACTTATAGAGCATACTTTTGGACAATAAGTAATGAAATAGATGCACGAAAGAATAATAAAAATAAGAATAATAATCAAAGTCAAAAAAAGTCAAAAGTGCAAAGTCTCATTCTTCTGCGTGTATCATCATTAATCTGGCTCATCAATTAATCAGCACACTCTAAATCCTAAACTACTTTGTGCAAATCAGTGCGTTTGATATATGTTATTACATTTAATGACTCGGACAAACTATTATGTTAATTTACATCCAAAGGTAAAAATAAATTTAAGCCATATGAATGAGTCAAAAACCCTCGGTTTCAAAGAATCACCCAGCCATGATACTACCACATTCGGCGATCTACAAAGTACGTACTTCTCGGTTGCCATAGTAACACAGAATCAATAGCGTAGACTAAACTTACCTAGACTTCCGATGAAGTTACATAACTAGAGACAAAGATTTAATCTTTGACTGGAGATGTTGAACTATCCGTTCAGAGTTTCTAACTAATTAATCAATAGTTTCCTCCTATGTCGTGTGTTTCATTAACTTTGTAAGTATAGGTACATTAAGTTTGTTATGTCAAAGGAATTCAGGAATTGATACTATTCTGTTGTGCTTTGTCTATCTGTTTGTACAGGCTAAACTGAAACGGCTGGACCGATTTTGACGAGACTATCGCTGCATGATACAGATACTTTTATTTTTAAAATCTATTGTATTGGAAAGTGTTCCACGGTAAAAAAATTAAATCTAGAATATTAAAACTCCCACACAAAAGTAATTAATTGATTCGAATGGTACCTAATGGCTAATTGGAGGTATAGCCTTTTAACGTAAAGTAACTCTATCAAAAGCTAGTTACCTATGTATATTCCGTAGAATATTTTGGAAAGTAATACACACATCGTGCCTACAGAAATTATAATGTTCGCTCGCATAAATTAGCTTCACCACACGCTATGATTAGATTCGCGTATTCCACGAAATCGTAGATATGTATTACCTAAATGTAATCCTAAATATTCATATTTCGCAGTAACCGCGAAATAGCATGCACAAAATTGATAGACCATCACAACAAACACTTTTAATAAAACGAAGCGAGCAAGTACTTCGTCGAAAAACGGTTGATATGAATAAAATGGTATTCTCTAATACCTGTGTGAAGTTGTGAACTTTCCGAGAAGTGCATTAAGTACCAGTCTTTTATCTATAAAACAGTCGGTAGAGTTTTCTGTGAAGCAGCGGTTAATAAACTGTCAATGTCAACCAGAACAACCTTGACTGGAATTCTGAGAGCACTATCAGTTTGATTTTATCCATCTTGTCCTGCGGCTCTCAAAGTTTCATGGACCTCACGAACGAGACAGAGAGGCGCTGGAAATTGGATTGCCAGACCCGTCAGGCCACGCATCCAATTCGGTAAAACATAATTTTAAATGTTCCATTGTGTTAACGGGTACCTATTAATAATGTTGTATTATGAGAACCTTAAAACAAAAATTCTGTTAACGCATTATTGTTATTATGATGAAAATCCTAAAATTATAATAATATTGAAGCTATAATATTGAGCAGAGACAAAGTATCTAAAAAAGCTGGCAGCGCAGCGTTACCACGTTGTACGGCATTGCTGATTTTTTTTGACCCAAAAATAGGCTAGCCCTTTATTCAAGGGAGGAGTCAAAAGTCAACCAAGCCCTAGGTGTTGGCGATATTTTTAATTTTTATTTATAACTATTATTATAAAAAAAGAAAAGTTTTTTTTCGTTTCTTTTTTTTTGTTTTAAGAGGTAATTCTGGTTCAACTACAAAAAATCTTTGACTATTTCGTGTCATGAGCTATTTTTTGTAGTAGGTAGGTACCTATTTCACTTCCACACGGACAAACTCGCGTGCTAAAGCTAGTTAAAAATATTGTCCTTAAACCGTCCTTAAATTTACCTTCTCATTTCTAATAATCGACTCGAGTCTGGAAAATTTGAGCGAGCTTTTCTTTGTATTTTTTTTTTTCATGCTTGCTTTCAATCCTATATCGTGCTAACGATGAATTCCGAAAACTGATACACAGACGCGTTTGATTGCTCTGCATCACTGAAAGCTGCATTCATGTGCTCTCGAGCACTCGGGAGTATTAAATGATTGAAACCTATTTGAATGGATGGCAATGGAAGATAGTACTTATAATGATGTAGTACCTATTGAGGTATCGATCTATTTGTCAGTATTTATTTATTAGGATAAAATTGTGAACTTATTCAAGTAATCCTTAAAACGAACGTATCTACTTTATCTCCTTGAATGCACATAATATTAATTTGACGTCTTCTATATTTTGTTTGAAAAAAAAAAATCATAGAAAAATCCTCAAATATAAAACACAAAGTCACTGTACTTATATTTAAAAAAAACACTGACCATAGAAGTTTGAGAGCCAATGCCCTGATAATAAAACGTGTTTTTATGTGATAATAGGTACGTACGTAGAATTACTTTTTTCTATTCACTTCCTAGTATTGATAAGGTGTTATCGTACGTTAGAATCGCCTGTAACTACGCTCCAGTTGTATCCATGTAGATAAAAATATGCCCTATATTCATAATATCATTTGCGTAATTTTCCCAAAAGTTAACTTACTATTTACTCAATTTTTTTGCCCGACTGCCTGTCTGGGACAAACCAAACTTTCAATACCTACTCATAAAAAATATTAACGTAATTTTTACGTTAATTAAATTTTTTTTTTTCGTACGTTATTGTTAAGCTACTGTTGCCGGGGTGGTACTTGGATGGGTAACCATCTTCACACACCGAGACTCCTCTGTGCTTCAGAAAGCACGTCGTTGGTCCCGGCTGTCATACGTGGATTTTTGACAGTCGTTACGGGTCGTCAGAAGCCCGAAAGTCTGACAACCAGTCTCACCACACCAAGGATATCGTATTTCCCTGGTACTGGGTTGTGGAGGTTGGATAGGCAGTCGCTTCATGTAAAGTACTGGTATTCTGATGCATCCGGTTAGACTGGAAGCCGACCCCAACATAGTTGGGCTAGGCAGATAGATTGATACGTTTTTACATCAAGGTATTTCCTTTTTTTTGTATTTTTGTTTTAGTAGACTTTTTGCCCTTAAACAGTAATTTCGTTCTTTTTATAAGGACAATTTTAGACGGGACGAAAATCAATAGAGAATTCTGAAAACCTACGCCTAATTAAGCCACGCTACTAATCAATCAACTGGGTGCCTTTTCAATGCTATACGGCATCTTACGCTAGGTATTCGATTCTATAACTAAGGATACTAATTGAGACAGACCCTCAAAGGCCTGGTATCAATACAGTGGTGTAGCTTGGGGGAGAGATGGGGTGGGCATGGCCCCGGGTGGCATAGGGGGCGGCGGCAAGTGCCACGATTTTTTTAATTGAAAAAAAAACTGAAAACGGTAAGTACTGTTTTAAGAGATGGCGGTGGGCCCCCATTTTTTTCCATAGGTGTATGTTCCTTCCAAAGGGGTGGTAGTTTATATTGACTTTCAATAAGTTGTACGATGACCATTAAGTCCATTGGATAGAATATTTATACTTTAAACCATATTAGTGATCGATGCTTTAAACTAATAATTACAAGTAGGGAGGGGGGGGGGGGGCAAAATTCCGGCCGGCCCCGGGCCGCGGAGTGCCACGCTACGCCACTGTCAATAGCCTCAAATTCAAAGGGACGGTTTGAATTCAAGGCGAAATCAACTCATAGTTTCGAGGTGGTTTTACACCGGCGAGGCTAGGAGTGGATTGGACAGGCAAGAATTAATTTTTGCCGCTGATCAGTAAGAAAATTCATGTCCAACTTTGTCTCGAGCAAAATCTAGTAAATAATAGGTACTTAAATATAAAGGTAAGTAGAAACATAACCTTTAAATTAGCCCGAGCAAATTCCCAAAAAAGAAAAGAACAATTCTCTTTCAACATTTACACAATAAGTAAATACCCGGCCCAACAACAATAGCTAATTCGGCGGGATTCGTAATCACCTTTCGCCGTATCGGAGGTTGGAATATGTCTGAAGCCTTATAACGTGTAATGACGAACGGCAGAGCTAGTCATGCTACCCAGAAACATGGTCGCCACCTTTCAAAGAATTTCAAGGTAAATCTGTACATTAGGTATCTACTCATGTTATTAGGTTTCTCATTTATTACGTAACTATTACCTGGGGGCCTACCACAACCTCTTAAAACAATATTATTTTAATATTACTTTACGTTTCGCTCTGTTGGATTTTCAACGCTCGGATCAGCGCCGAGAGTTGAAAATGCAATGTAGAAATTATAAAGTAATATTAAAATAATATTGTTTTAAGAGGTTGTGGTAGGGCCCCTGGTATACACAGTACTAGCTTTTGCCCGCTACTTCGTCCGCGTAAATGTCGGTTTTGTGTTTTTTTTTTGGGACAAGCCCGCCAACACTTTTCCCACCCACTACAACTCCTGAAAGCCAGAATCAACAGTGGAGGCCACCAGAAAACCGCCGAGACAATGAAGCTTGACGAGTCCCAGAGAAACAATTAACTGTCTTGGATCCCGCAACGAAATTAATCAGAAAAGAATAGCGGAGGAGTAAGAAAAAATATAATTTCCACTTCCCTCCAAACAAGCAGGATACAAACTAGGCCAATAGGCACAAAGGGATGTTTGCAACTTTGAGAAGCCCAGATTGCCAAGCACCACGTATTGCAATTATTATTAAATTAATGGGTCCTAATGTGAATGTCGGTTATTGCGGACGCAGAAGTCGCAGAATAAAAGATAGTTTATGACCTTTCTTGGGGTTCAAAGTTATCACTTTGTAACCACTAGACCAACGATGGTAAATCCTAAGATTTACAAGTTAATCATAAGTTTTACTACACACAAACTCACGCCTTTTTCCCATGGGAATAGGCAGAAACCACAGAAAGCCACCTGCTACGAACCTTACATACTTCTTTCGCCTCATCTACGTTCATACATCTCGCCATACAAGCACGCCGGTTACGAGTACTCCGCACCTGATCTTTCTGAAGAACCTCACCAATAAAGTCAGTGTAGGTCTTCCTAGGGAGACCCCTCCCTGCGTTGCCTTGCCACTCACCTCTCACTCGTCTTTCACTCGTCCTCTCAACATGACCGAACCATCTAAGCATACCCTTTTCTATCTTTGTCACTATATCCTCTTCTAATCCATGTTACTAATACGAGTATTATTTAATAATATTCATTTTCACAATTTTCTTCTACTGAGAAAGACATCATTAGTTATTCGAATATTTTCTTGTAAACAGTGTTGCTTCTTCAGAAGAAAATGCTTCTAAATTTTGTGCCTACCTACTTATGTACCTACTTAATCTGTGCTTATGCTACTTACTACTTTTCGAGACTGTGCGAACAAAGTAAGTTTGTTCATCGAACTGAAAATGAATCTTGAAATATTATTCACATTTTCTAGGTACGGCGAACAGTTTTCAGATTTCGAATTATTCAGATAGAAAAATTCCAGTCTAAGAAACTTAAATCAATTTCACGCCGTTGAGTCCTCCGTTTTCAATAGCGTTTTCTTATCAGCTTGTGACAACAAAATGCGAACGCCATTGAGTCTGCTAAACGTGGTAGAGCATGCAACGATAAGAACGAATGCAAATACCTAAGTACCATGGGGGGAATTCTACTAGCTTCTAGTCTAGTAACGACCGCAATCTAACCTTGTCTCAATCAGTCGGAAATGCCTTTAATTTAAATACATTTTTTGACGCTGATTGTTGCTGAGATGAGATTGCAAGTAAATTTTATACATTTTTAATAATTAAGTACGTATAATTAACGTATAATTAAGTACGGTTTTGTATTTTTTTCTTTAATAAGTAGTTTTAACATTCAGGTTTATCTCCACAGTTGGGAAACACGAGGTGGGTAGTGGGTTTTTCAAGTGTAATATTTTTAAGTACACATAGGTACACTATCTTTTGCTTATTTGTATACCTAATATACATACGTAATAACGTGGCAGAAAGTCTGGAACTTTGACTCTGGACTAAGGCTTTCTACCTGATACAATAAACTGCTTAGGAGAAAGAGCTTCCGAGATTTAAACCCTTACTCCGATGCACCGGAATAGAGTTAGATATGCCAAACTTCTATATATATATTTAGTCTGTATCGACTCACTGAAGGGCAAAGGGTATACCGCTCTCCCTTTTCTAAACTTAAACCTAAAAAAAAATATAACGCTGTACCGAAGTTAATATTGAAGACCAATTTTACTAATTAAAAACATTTATAAATTAGTAGCAATCTCAGCGACAATCGATGTAAATAAAAGTAGGAAAATAAGAGGGCTTTTCTGACTGATTGAGACTCGAGATCAAATTGCGATTGTTCCTAAAAGTTAATAGAACTGCCCGCCTGGTGTAATTTTACTCCAGTGGCTAAATTTCCCAACCAGTGAGCACACAAATCCACCGAAAACCCCTCTGCTGGAATGTAAACGATAGAACACAAAGGAATATCCAATTCGGTACTCAATAATTAATCCCTTTGTGGGTGTAGACCGCAAGGATGTAACGGACGAAACTGGATGAGCTAGTACAGCGCCTACGTTTACCTAAAGCCTCAATTAGACGATGCAAGAAATATCGTGCGATTTGACGTAGGTACAGTCAGCAACAAAAGTCGATTAACAATGTTACTTTTTTATATCATTTAAACAGACACTAAACATATAATTTACTGGCTTTCTGAATTTCAGGTAATAGCTAAGGGTTTATTACATCTCAATTTTATGTTCGTTGCGTTTTATTTTTAATATTGTAGGGGAGCGGGGGGCTTGTTGTAACAATTTTTAGTTTTTTCGATGGGGATTTAAAAAAATTGAGTGTTTTCATGATAAAGCAGTTTTAAATGAAAGGGCATCTATGCAGGTATCGATTAGAATGATAACTGGGCTTAAATTAAAATAAGAAATCTGTATAAAATGACTTTTTGTGAAAGAAGTAGCATGTTACAACTTACCCCGTAGTTGGGGCTAGTTGTAACAGGCGTGGAGCAAGTAGTAACAAAATAATAAAACAACATATTTATATGGTTTTCAGGCTTTTTTGTGAATGAATATGAGAAATATTACTTATAACGTATTATTACAAACTAATAAGGTTAACATTGTTTCTTTATTAACATTTACGGCCTGGCCACAGCTAACGGCGGCGCGAATTGCGGGGCGTCTGGAGTCGCGTCTTGCGGTGAGCGACTCAAACAAATGGTAGAGAAACTATGAAGTATGCCACAGCTACCGCGGCGCGACCTGCGGCGCGTTGAGCGTCGCGAACTGCGAATCGATGAGCGTCGGGCGTTCTCGGCGGCGACGGGCGGTGCGTCTTGCGAATGAAACAAATGTACTAGCGAGTATCGAGGCGGCCACAGCTCAGAGCGGCGCGCGCGGCGGCATCGGTGGACGCATTCGGGATCGCGCGACCGAAACAAATAATTTTGTTTTTATCGCGCGTTTTTTTATAAAAGTAATGGATACGGAACAATTTATAAGCGAAATATTGAGTAGACCAGCAGTATGGATGTCAAAACATCCACATCATAAATATAGGCATGTTATAAAAAAGTTGTGGGCCGAAATAAAACAACAATTTCCTGTTAATAGTGGTAAGTATTTATTACCTATTTTTTACAAGTAATGTAGATACGGCAATTTAGTTCAAACTTTTGATGGGGGCCATTTAATTTAAACTTTTGATTAATTTTAATAGTTTAGCCGTTCTCTAAATACGTGCACCGCTGACGCCGCCGCGGTCGCAACAACTCTAGCTGTGGCATACCATCGCAAATCGCGCCGCCCGCCGCGACTCCAGACGCCCCGCAATTCGCGCCGCCGTTAGCTGTGGCCAGGCCGTTAGAGATCTTTCTTGTCGTACAGTATCGATTTAGTCTTATAAACAAAGTTATAACATTTCTATCAACAGTCAAAACCATTTCTGAAGCTTATTATATTAATTTTTGGTCATTAATCTTGCTTTTTTTTTATTTTACCTAAATCATCATTAACCCTAAACTTTTACTAGTTAAAAATCATCCTTAATCAGTTTTGAAACTTAATTATCACAATCAACGTGACAAACTAGTCTAGCTTGATATTAAATGCAAATTCAGTCTTCATCAGAATCACAGTTCTCACAAACGAGCATCTTTAACACATTTAACTGGTGACCCCAGGCTTCTCCGTCATCTGCTGTTTTCTTTTCCACTAATTAAACAAAACCACTCACTCTGATCCGTCGTTGAAAACCTTTTTGTGCACTTTATCAATGTTTTCTTTTTTGGTTCATTTTCTATTCAATCGATTGTGTATATAACGACAAAATGCTCATATAAAAACACGAAGGGGCAAGTTGTAACTAGTTACAACGTGCCCCGAAATTTCGTTACAACAAGCCCCATGCCAAATTATTGAACATTTTTAATTATTAAAAAAAAAGTTTATATTATTGTCAAATAAAAGTAATTATATAAGATACCCTAATATATTGACTATACAAATCAAACGATACAGATTTTATTAAGACATTGCAGTTATTTAGAATCAAACTTTAGGAATTTAATTTTTTTACGTTACTTAGCAAAAATCATGGGTCTGCTCATAACTACTCTCTGCGCTCGTCTGAGCCACCCTGGCTGTGCTTATGTCGTAGGCCTCGTCATAAGGAGTAGATTAAGTGTCAATTTAAAACAAAATATTCGAAACCTGCTGAGTAATTAAGCTGTTACTACTTACCCCTGCTACAACTAGCCCCACGCTCCCCTACTTAATAATTAGGATTTAAAAATCATAAATGTTAATCGACTTTTGTTGCTGACTGTACATTGCGGGACCGCGCGGCTGTCATGTCAAAAGTGACTGATCATTGACGGAAATGTATAACAACTTGCACGATATTTCTCGCACCGTCTAAATCAGTCTTAAGAGGTCACGTACGTGACGATGCTGTTAGGAAAATTGAATAAGTGATGATTGCTTCACTGGATTGATCAATTTATGTTACTGTTGGTATCCATAGCAGTTTGCATTCTGACATAGTTTATGTATTGCTTACCCCGGAGGTTCCGATCAGCGGTGCGAGAATTTATTTCAATACGAATGATATAGGATTTTTTTTTTATTTTAAAAGAGTGTTCATGTAGAAAGAAACTCACTGTTTGGAACAAGCAACTACTTAGCTTCAATTTTCTGACTGACTGACTCCTAGACAATATTCAAGTCTAGTACCTGCAAAAGGTTTTTGAAATAAATGTTTTTCTTTTTTGGGCAAATTGGAATTTTGAATCTTTCAAGTAAAAAAATTTGGATTCATTTTATGAAAGCGGGAAATGATAAAAACCCTCAAGCCCCCATACCCCCATATAAGTTTTTTTTTACACTACTTATTAATTTCTCTCGATATATTTGTTTCCTTTTATGAATTAAAACTCAGCTCACGCTTAATTCCCGCTGCATTGTCGAATATGGAAAGACGGTTCACAGAAGGAAAAAAAAAAGAAATCTGCTTTTGTCAAAAGTCCAATTTATTGTAACTTGAATATTTAAAATAACCGACATCAACGAGTGATTGAACGAGTGAATGAATGAGCATTATAATCAAAAATGATTGAATGGAATAATTATTTTTAATCTGTAAAGACTGGGTTTTTGTAATATCCCAACATCGAAAAACTATAAAACAAGGGACAGTGGCTGTTTCACGCGAGATTCAATTTCAAATTGAAAATCAGGACGTTCAGCCAACGCTAGTTCCGACGCTCCTAACTGTAACACTCATGAATATTGATTAGGTACCCAGAAACACCGGCCTGTTCGAATCGAACATGCTTTGTGCTCGTAGGCTTTGTGTGCAAGGCATCTCCGGAGATGTAGTGTAATCTTGGGTTTAATTCAACCCTACCTACTCTCTCTTACCAAGTAGGTAGGTACCGAGATAAATACTTTAAGATCACTAAGTATAGCGTAAATTGAATTAGTATAGTATTATAATTATAGTCAAAGTCAAATCATTTATTTTAATTAGGCCATTTTAAGGCACTTTTGAACGTGATTACACTATGAAAAAAAAATTGAATTTAATATAGTTGGCTTTTTTCCCTTACCTTTAGGCCTGCAGCGCCCAAAAGGGGGCGTTATCGCCCACTTTGGGAAAGGCTGCTATAGAAGATAAATAAACAACAAATATTTGCCCACGCTTTTCTCCGTAGTCGGGTAATCACTGGGAATAACAAACTATGTTATCAAGTTACTCCAGATTCCAAAAACTATTGGAATAAAACATTTTATCGGTATTCTAGAATGATTTTTGATATTTAGATAACCCAAATCTTTGCAAAAATATATACAGCTATAAGTTCTAAGCATCTCACAGGTCCACCAAGGACGTTGTCTGCTGCTTAACCGGACTTGTCTGCGATGCTTTAAAAGTTAAGACATCCAGCCAGGGTTTAAAACTTATAAACTAAGCGATCACACGTTAAGGCCACCCCCTGTGGGGGACCTCGGGTGCCGCTGGGGGAGAACCAGTGGACCTCGTTCGACTGATATGATGATGATTCATTCGTGGGTGGCATTCATTTTTTACATAGACCGTCGGAATAATCATTTGATCCGAGAGATTCATGAATAACAGACGAATATTCATAGATACAAAACTAATTTACATTCGATCACATTAAATATTAATGGAATCCTTTAGATTACATGTATAGGTACGCACGATTTTCACATAGGTACAGGCCTACCATACATAATTTATGTACCTAGTTATCTACTTACCTGTCAAACGGCAAAATCGAAATGGAATCAAACATTCCCGATCGAAAACCAGTGTGTAATCCTTGATACCAATTATTAATTAAATGATAACATGAAACTCCGACCTCCCCGACTATTGAATGACTGCCTTCGTTGCTCTAGTGGTCACAAAGCGCGACTGCAGAACACGAGGTCTTGGGATCGATTCCCAGGTCAGGCCTCGGAGTCTGGATGTGTGCCCGGTTGAAGACAATAGGCTGGCCCACTATTACTTGGGACTTAAACATAACTGGCGAAATGTGGGTGTACTAATGAGTAAACTCTGTCTAACCTTTCGGGGATTACAGGCGTGATGTGATGCCAACATTACAATGTTTGGGCTTAACATGTTAATGTTGTACAACGAGATTTCAGGAGTTTAAATAATTTTTGCCACTTTTACGAACTCTCTAACATCCCGAGGGGTTGTTGTTTCCCAACAAACCCGTGATTACGAATGCTTGCCATTGCTTATGCTGGGGCTACATTAGCGGGCGAAGATTCGTGTAGCGTTAGCGCGCTAAAACATCTTGGGATTCGCAATATTCTTGTCTACATTAGGCGGGCGAAGATTCATCGTGCCGGATTGTTTTGTTACAAAGCGAAGCGAATATTGTCGTGACAAATCCCTTTGATGCTCGCCAATTTAGCGATAGTACATCGTCTTCGCTCGAATACTACGCGTTTCAGCGATCTACCCGGCCACATTCATTGCGTTAACATAAATATTCGTAACCCGCTAATGTAGCCCCAGCATAAGAAGAACACGTTTTTACTAAACTTAACAATTTGCTACAATTCGGAGAATATGAGAAATTACTTAATACACAAATTCGCCTGTAAAATTTTGCAACGTTCAGTCCATCATAGGGTGCCGACTTCCCAGAAAATGAGAAAACAATGTTGCAATCTTAAAAAATCTGAGGTTTAAATACCAATATTTATTTTTTTCAACATAACGCATGCTTAATAATAAAGTGACCGAATTCAAAATAGGTCTAAAATGAGTTAGATACAGTATAATCCTTAGTACAACGCGTTCTATCGACATACAAAGAAAGTCTTAAAAAGTTAGTGTTAAAGTGCTCTTACAAGTTTTCGGTCTCTTTCACACTCAGGAGTTTGAAGATGCCATTTTGACATAACACTGACCCATTCAATATTCGTTTAACCGCTGCAAAGTTAAATATCTGTTCATTTGTTTTAAAAGTGACTTATTAATATTTAGGTTTTACATTAAAAATCCTAACTACTAAAATGTTTTATCATTTTTTGTAATAATGTGACTTAAATCTAAAATATACAGCCAAGTAGTATTTGAATTTAATAATAAACTAACCTAAAACTAATTAGGTCTTAATATTTTAGAGCAGACTTAGTATTATATAGACCTAAAACTACAAAAATATTTTTGACAGCCTACAATAAACAAAATAAATAATATTCAATTAAAATTTAAGTTCCAATCAAAAATGTGGTTAATATTTTATCCTTTAAAAAAATTTGAACTGTTCAACTAACATCTTGTAACATTTATGTCCAAATAAAGAGCCAAAGTCGTAATTGGAAAACGTTTTTTGCGATTTCCCTAAAAACTGCTTTTTTGAGTTAGGTCAGTCTATTATTAAGCATGCGATAAGTTAGTAAATTGCAATAAAAAAGGATGCATGTAACAGTATAAGTCCAATCAAATCATTTATTTGCATAATACTTACATGTTATAAAAGTAATAGGAGGTAGGTACACTGTGTATAACCTATTGAGTTGTGCAAAATATACTAGGTACAAATCAATAAAGTTTGTATAGTTCCAATAGGTTCATAGGCAAGATTTTTATGTCCTTTCAAAACGCGAGTCTCCTATACATTTTGCATGGCAAAACCACTGTGACGTCACTTTCGTGCCGACTTAATTGATTAACTATTTATTAATTTGAAAGCAATTAAAAATCAAATTTTACAGTTAGTTAAAAATTAATTGGGTTTTCAGGGCTAAAATAAAGTGTTTCTTTAGAGAAGTTATGTCTTAAAATTATTGGTTGGTGTCAACTATATCCAATTACTTTTACCATGTAATAGTGTTAAATGGATGTACCTATCTAAAAATACTACTTGTCATTGACGAGGACTCCATAAAACTCTATATCAATCAAAATCTTAATTTATTAACGGCTTCCTTTCAAAAGTTAGAAACAATCGCCATTGAATAATGGCACACCTACTAATTTCTTGCTTAAATTAAGCAATTTTTGCTTAATTTTCCCTCTTACGGATATTGCCCCTTTGCTACTGCTACTCGTAACAGGCAATTTATGCAATAAAACTTGATATTATGATATCGTAGGGTATTGAAGTGTAAGAAGGATACTGTGTGTCGGTTTTATAATATTTTCTTAGAATATTGCACCATAAAATATCTTTTTCCACAATGGTTTTTTTTTGTTCATCTGCAATTTGACAGGTCAAGTTTACTCATAACTGTCCAATGATAATCCGGGTACTTTTACACATAACATAATATCAGGCCTACAGGCCCGATCCCCGAAGGGTTTGGCAGAGGTGTACCCATTACTACACCCACAATTCGCCAGTTATGTTTAAGTTCCATGTAATAGGCGGCGGCGGCGTGCCTATTGCCATGAACCGGGCACACATCCAGACTCCTAGGCTGCTTCTGACAAATTCCTGATGGAAAAACCCAATAACACTTTGCCCGACCTGGGAATCGAACCCAAGACCTCACGCTCAGCAGTCGCGCTTTGCGACCACTAAAACAACGATGCAGTCCTCTAACATATTAGTGTATATTTATTGTTGTCTATTTAACAATGATGGAACGCTTTCTTCTTCAGGTGTTGGTCGCAGTTTCGTATTGTTACATATTTTGCAGTCAATTATTTAAGACACGGTTCGACTTTTCTTCGGTATCTCACCGTAGTATTCAGTGGAGGAGGGTTACCTAATTTCGTAAATGAAAAGCCGTGGAAAACCGTTTTACTCGATTGAATCTGAGAAAAGCATTTTCTAAGTATTCTTCTTCTAAGTGAGATAAATCTATGGAGGAAAGCCTTTTACATAAATGAATTCGAGATCAAAGAAAATAAGAAAAAAAAATGGGCATACCTGGGTTTTGTCCTACGGGCGTAAATCAAACCTAGGTGGGGAACATCTAGGTTGTTCTGTAATTTTACTTACTTCGTCATTTACCTGCTAAAGGGTTGCCGTTCAGGTGCAGGGGAAGAGGGTGGAGGGGCAGCAGAACCCCTTCGGTACGTCCATCATCTTGCCCTTGTCTCATATTACTTGGGGTCGGTGCTACACGATTTCTTCTTCCATTCCGCCCTATCAACCTTCATACTAACACTGACTCTGTTTTTTCCCTTTTAATTTTTCACACTTCAATCAATCCATCTTTTCTTGGGCTCTCCCCTTACGTCTTCATTCATTTATCCATTCACATACATATAAATAAACAATCATTCGCATTAATATTCATCGTACTGAAAAAAACATTATTACACGGGTATAAAAATACACATATAATGATAATCAGCCTATACGGTCCCACTGCTGGCCCTGGGCAATAGTCTATCCATTCCTTCCATCGGTCGCGACTTTGCGCTATGTCTTTCCAATTCTCAAGGAAGCCGTCCAAGTCGTCCCGCCATCTCCTTCGTGGGCTTCTATTTTACGGGCCCACCGGTGGGTGGTTCGACATGCTCTAGCCCAGTCCCATTTAAGATAGGCAGCCTTTTGAGCCACGTCAACGATCTGTGTTTTAGAACGCAGTATGGTATAAACAAATCTAATTTATTCTTTGTATTCAAAACACGTGCTCCTACCACGAACACAATTAAATCAACATTAATTTTAATTTTACTTAATTAAAAATACAATCAACAATCATAAAAACAATAGAGATTTGGCGTTCCTTGGAATTAATTATCACAAAGTCAATAAAGAGAACTTGAATGGATCATTCTGAGAATAATGTTATTATGATAAGATATGAAGGAGGTACATAATGTAACAGTAATAGGTACCGAGTATCACGCCAATATATTGACGATTCTCAGAAACATATCAAGTTAATGGACCGGTTTCGATGAGATGTCCAATTTGGTCATAAAAACGAATATTCATTGTGTAGGGTGAACACGCCAGTTCGCCGACCACCTCCGGCTCTCGACCACTTTGCGAAAATCAGGTAAAAATAAGGAAACCGAAGCGCGGAAAATGTTCGAATTGCATGCAAACGAACGGTCATTCAGTATTCTTCCTACGCGTCATCGTTTGTCCACCTAAGATCGTTTGATGCCGCTCAGTGAAGTAATGAACTTAAGCTCAGTACACCAAGTCACCAAATTAAAGCTAAAATTAGTGGACGGGAACATTTTCTAACGTCAGTAAAACATGTTATTATTTAGTTTTGAACATAAATATTATGCTTGGTGTGTCAAAATATGTTTGTATTTACTTATAAACTAATAATCAATTGGAAATTACGAGTGTTTAATTAAAATAATTAGTGGTCGGTCAACTAGCTGCTAAAATTACGCTTCCGTTAGTTTACGACCACCTGGTCGGGAACTAGCTGAATTAGACTAGATAATTTTCAAAGATTGTGGACTTACTGCAAGGTATAATGTGAAAATTTTCGATTTATTCTATTCATTTCGGCATAGCTGATTTGCTCGCCAGATTACGACCGGCTAATTGTATCAAAGAAACTAAACTGTAAGCCCTTAAAGTTCTCAAATTCTCAAATCATGGTGGTCGACAACGGATCAGTTGTCGACCACCATGATTTTACTCTGAAGAAAATCGACTAGTTTTTGGCGGTGTACAATTTTTTAATAAATATTCCTTACCTACCTTACATAGAAGCAGCATATAAGATTATACCTGCCAGTTTTGTACGCTATAATATTAAATAATTGTGATTATAAAAAAAAAATATTAATGATTTTATTTTCGACTTTAATCTGATAGTGCTTGAGTTGTTTTTACAGTGGCTTTCTACCGGTCGGGAACTAGCGGAAAAGACGGGCGTTAACTGGCTTTAGGTGTCCGGGAACTGGAAAAATCACACTTTTCGATATATTTGTTAATTATAAAATAATACATTAATATAATTTAAAAAAATATATCAGATCGTGTAATTTAAACATTTTTCTTTCACATGTAGGCCCAATATCAAAATATTAACGCTTATTATCATAACTATCTGATTTTAAAGATGACAAGTCGACTAAGTGGTCGTGAACCGGCCTAATCACCCTACTCAATTACGTCACGAGATACTGATATGATATTTAGTTTATGTTTGAGTTCCAAGAAATGAAAATATCTTTTTAAGATTATGCAGATTAATTTTTAAAATATTTTATGGATTGGTGAAGCTTAATACTTACTTAACCTACTTTCTAGGTAAGTACTTATTATCTACCGAGGATGGAAGAATGTTTGTTCCTTTTTCACACTGAACGGAGCTAAATGCTTTTATACGTATTAATTTTCATTTAATTTTTGTGTTCCCATGGGATCATTATCATCATAGCCGAACGATGTCCACTGCTAAACATAGGCCTCCTCTAAAGATAGCCACAATGACCGTTCCTGCGCTGACCACACTCCGGAACGGCTGAACAGATCTGGATGAAACTTGGCACAGAGATAGATTATAGTTTGTAATACTTTTTATGCCGGAAAAACGTACCCGTGGGATAAAATATCAACATTGACGCGGAAGAAGTCGCGGGCAGAAGCTAGTTTGAATATAAACGATTTATCTTTTGCAGCTGCAGCAATCGAAAAGATTACCTTACTTTTTTATCACATATTTCATAACAGATACTTTACCTACACGACGTATTACATCATACAGTTTTTATTGTGTATCTAAGCCGGTAATGCAGGCCGATAATGTCGTCATACTGTAAGCACGCCGCGCCGTCTAGATCCATCCTCTTGACGCGATGACGTAGCCAACAACTAACAACTGTATCTTAATGTTAGGTAGAAGGTAAACTATGCAAATCTATACTATACCTATAAAACAAAGTCGCTTTCCGCCGTTTGTACGCTTAGATCTTGTAAACTCCGCAACGGATTTTAATGCGGTTTTCATCAATAGATAGAGTGATTCAAGAGGACAGTTTATCTATCTACACCACCCCCGTGCGAAGCTGGGGCGGGTCGCTAGCAAATAATGATATTTTTTGTTTGTTTGTTCAAACGCGCTTATCTCTGGAACTGCTCGTCGGATTGGAAAAACTCCTTTTGTATATGATAGCCAGATTCATGAGGAATAGTATATAACATCACGCTATGACTCACGGGAGCGGAGCAGTAACCAAAGACGTAAGTTTACCGCGGATGAAAAAAAACACGCGGGTGAAATCGCAGTCAGAAGCTAGTCAAATATACAGCATGTAACAAAAACCCTGTCCGATCCTTAAGGGTATTATTCGGTATCGTACTGCGTACACATATACGTAACCATTTAATGGATTTGAGATTATTATTTTTCCCCAGTGAAAAAAAAGAAGAAAGAAGAAGTAACTAAATTAAAATAAAACATAAAAACTGATCAACGGCAACACTGATCTGTCTTTTGTTTGTGGTTTTTGTTACATAGTGTATATGACGTCAGAACAATGTGTATGACACAGTCGATTACTCATTATTAATTACCTTATTGTAATTTAAGAAAACCGTAACTTAGAAAATTACATGTAATTACGAAAATCTTTCCTCATTTTATGAGGCACGTGTAAATAAATATAAGTAGAACGGTATATAGGTATATAAGTAAATAATGATAAATTATTGTTTACATTTTCGCAATAACAAATTATTCTGATATTGTAAGAAGCTTTGATCTAAAATACTCTGTAAACACAATATTGTTGGTGGTCCCTTTGATTTCGGCTAGGGTTGCCAAATGTCTAAAATCTGTTACCCAGAACAAGAATCGTGGAACTCCGAATTTTGGAACGTGAATTATTGTAAAAAGAAAAGTGTTATTTACGGTTCCGTACCTACCCGAAGGGTGGCAACTGGAAACGGGACCGCATTACTATGCCTCTGCTGTCCGTCCGTCTGTCTGTCAGTGGGTGTATCTCATGAACCGTAATAGGTAGAGAATTGAAATTTTCAGTATGAATTTCTAATGCCGCTACAACAACGAAAAAATAAAATTAAAATTAAGATTAAAAACAAAAAAAAACATGTACCTAGCTATCTATAACACATGTTTTTTTGTAGGTACGAGTATGTAGTGTTGAATATTATTGTAAGGTGGATTTTTGAAGTTACCTGTTTTGAAGTTAAAATAAAATAATTATATTTTGCTAAAATATAATTACTACTTACCTACGTGACTCTCGGAGAAAGATTGTGTGTAGGTACAAACCTAGCCCACATGACCGCCCCGCAGCATGGTGCAATGGGGTGCACTTGCAGAGTCCTTGTCGGAAAAGAAAATATACATAGAAAAGATTGAGTATAAAAGCGTCAAGCGTCGTAAAGCGATGTGAAAAAATCTGTCAATCCCTAGTACTTATCATCAAGTGTGTTATATAAAACAGCCATCTACGTACAATTATGTCATCAACGAGATATAAAGTAGGTGGGTCAATCAACTATTTTACCCACACTTTGGACAGATTAGAAATATTTTTTTTTAATAAAATAATCTTTTTTTTTTAATATTCTGACTCGACTAAGGCATTAATAATATCATCTACTTTAATGATTTAGAAAAGCAGCGAAGTTAATTGAAAATTAACATAGTTTTTGTAGAAAAATACAACACATACCCTCAAAAACTGTCTCCAGTGTTACCTGCATTCAGCATCAGATAAATGGCGAATAAAACACGATTTAAAAAAGAAAATATATATATTTACTCTTACATGCATAATTAACTATTTTGGCATAATCAGTCTTCAAGTATTTTTAATTTTTAATTTAAAACTAATCAAAGTTATGTCTTTTGCGTTACCAAAATAATAAAAAAAGAAGGGGTCTTTTCAATAAAAGTAACTGTTAAAGAAATACTACTGAGAATTAATTTTGTTATAAAGGCCGACAACCGTGTGAATTAAGAACTATTAATATAAACTTTATACAATCAAATAATGAGCATGTTATAATCTAAAATGATGTTTTTAATTTGGGGACAAAAAGTAACTCCAGAGACAAATTTGGGTAACGCCTAAGACATACAATAAAAAAATAACAAATGGATGGCATATAATTAAATAAACTAAACTCTGTTTTGTAAAAATAATCAAAAGATCAAATAGTAAAAATGAAGAGGCACATTTAAAATGTTCCGAACTTATTTTTCGAAAACATCAATCGAACTTTTATTCCTTTTCTTTCTGTATTCTCTTTGTCTCATTTTCCAGATTATATTAGCTTGTTTCTTTTCTTTTGGCCTTTCGGCGTTTTCTTCGGGCACGCTGCAATCGCGGCGGTAAAACCCCTCTTTGAGGAGTGGCTGGAGAGGCGCTACGGCGTTCTCACCTTCTGGCTGACGCAGGTCCTCACCGGACACGGTTGTTTCGGGGGGGTCCTGTGTCGGATTGCGCGGGAGGAAACGCCCGGGTGTCACCACTGTGTGGACCGCCCGGAGGACACGGTGGAGCATATGGTGCAGGTCTGCCCCGCTTGGGCAGAGCACCGCCGTGTCCTCACGGAGGCGATAGGCGGCGGCGACCTCTCACGTCCAGACCTGGTTCAGGCCATGCTCCGGGGCGAGAGGGAATGGGATGCAGTCACCTCCTTCTGCGAAGCAGTAATGCTAGCGAAGGAGGAGGCGGGCCGCGTGAGGGAGAGAAAAACACCCTCCACCTCTCGCCCCAGCCGCCGCGGGAGACGCCCAGGGCGTTGGACGTCGCGAGGCGACATCCGGCCACCGGAGGCGCGGGCTTGCGGACGGCGAGTAATGAGTAGCTCGCCGTCCGAACAAGGACCATGCCCGGGTCGACGGCGCGTTCTGTTCGCGCGCGCCTCAAAGAGCTGTCAGCACAGGGACAGGGCCCCAATAGGAACCAAACGCCAGCCGGGGTTGCGGGACGTCTTAACAGGATACCGTGGCCCCGGAACGTAAAGGGAAGAAGGAACAGGGTGGTTTTTTAGTCAGTAAAAGTCTGACAGTCCCTTCCGCCCCACCCAGGGCGGAAGGAGTCATTTGATGATTTTTACCATCTCAAAAAAAAAGCCTTTTAACTTTATGGTAGTGTTCACGGTGCTTTCTTTTAGCCTCTTCGTATTTTTCGGTGTTCTGTTAAGTCGTTCTCTGTACCTTCTTTGCTTTTCAGCCGCCGTCAGTCGCGCCATTTCAGGACGGGTAATATTTCTGAAAAGAATAGTGTAGAAGTATTTACATATCAATACTTCCGTAATTTTTAACAATGTCAATCGAACTAAAAATATTTAGAGATAAACCCAAACACGATCAATCTACAATCATCCACCTTCTTTCTCCAACACCAAATCAGCACACTGTAGGCACAGAATAACCAGAATCCAACCTTCCTAACAGTGTTCAAAATTCTTACCTACTTTCATAGGGCTGTCACTCGGTACTTTGACTTACGCACGGACGGTCATGAATGGCCGAAACTACCTAGGTATAATGTTTCCTTCCTTGTTTTACTATTTTACGAACGTAAGTAGATAGGTAGTAGGTAGGTACCTACCTACTTAAGGTAGGTACCTACTACCTATCTAATAGAAAAGGCCAAATGAAATCTTACTAAGACGACTTACAAATATACTTCGGTAGGTAGGTACTATTCTACAAATCTACTAAAACAAAAATACGAAACGAATAATACGTCAATTTAACTACACTATTTTTTTAGATCACCAATTTTATAGTTTTGCTAAACATTTAATTTACTTACTTCGATATTTTAAGAAGATTAGGATAATAATAGTGGGTATGTATTATGATTAAATAAATAGGTAGGCAGGTGGTACTTATGTACATAATAAATCATACTATGAAGTAGATACACATACATTGATAGGTACATACATTGCTTACTTTCTTGAAGTTGATTAATCAAATTACTTTGACTTACTCACGGACGGTCATGGCGAAACTACCTATAATGTTTCCTTCCTTGTTTTACTATTTCACGAACGTAAGTTAAGTAGGTACCTACCTATCTAATAGAAAAGGCCAAATGGAATCTTACTAAGACGACTTACAAATATACTTTGGTAGGTAGGTATACTATTCTACAAACCTACCTACTAAAACAAAAATACGAAACGAATCTTAATACGTCAATATACCTAAGTAGGTATATTAACGTATTATTCGTTTCGTATTTTGATTTTAAATAATTTGTTATGTAGGTACCTATACATGGATATACAAAAAAACAAGTCTCTTTGTTATTTCGACCATTATTTGTACACACAGTGCAACAGTTTGGCATCTTTAAAAACAATTTAACAAACGCGTCTAAATAAATATAGTAACTGTTCTGTGTCCGCGTCGTACCCGACCGCTGTCGCTGGCACACCTTAAGTTTGACCGCTGTCGCTGGCACACCTTAAGTTTGTCCGCTAGCTGAGCCGACTCAAACCGGTTTGTACCCGAGCGGGCGCCGGCGCACTCCCCGCGCGCCTTGTCAGTGACAGGTCACGCACACATAGCTGCGCGTGTAGTAGTGTACCTACGCACGGGCGTTAGTATGAAACTTGGCTTCTGGTTGTTCTGTGCTGTAGGTAGGGGTAACATGAATAACAGACGTATTCTTCCTCCTTATTGAAAACTACTTAAAATAGGGCCGTCTTTACTTTAAGTGATATGCTAATCTTACCAAGTACCTAAATGTCTTAGGAGTTACCAAGAATGTCTGTGGAGTTACCGCCAAAGTAACTCAGTATACAAGTAACTCAGCAGACACTTGATATATTTTCATCGAAAAAGCACATTAATATTTGATTAAGATACTTGGCGTGAACTTTAGCCGAAAACACATGTTACGTACTATAAAACAGCTGATTATTATAAGTGAATATTATAACTTACATCGAGAAATCGCGGTCACTCAGCAGACGACACAAAAAGGCACGCACTCTCTCCGGACGTACTTTGCGGACTGGCGGCTCGAAGTCGCTATCGAAACGTCCCGTCGCGCCGTGTGAGAAAAGGCAAATGAAATTGAAGCTAGTAATGATAAACAGAGCCATCTATGTGTTTCCTGGCGGAATTCTTGAGCGTAACTCAGTATACGAAAGAAAAAGTATTTTACCAGGGGACACAATTTTGAGTTTTTTTTTTATAAAAGTGGTTTGTCTTTTTAAAGATTTGTATTACACACAATAAACTGTGTTATACCGTCTTTTTCTATAATAAAATTCAACTGAAATCGAGAAGTAGAAGTTCATTTATTATGAAACTTCACAAGTTAATGTGGACTCTAGACAGGAATATTTTGTATGGTGCGAATATTTCGTATCCTGAGTTACCATAAAAAATTATAGAAATTAAAGATTTTCGAGAACGTGATCAAGTTTTCCGTTGTGCCTAGCAATCTTAGATGCAATTGTGACATCTCATTTGTGTATATCTATTGTCAATTAGTGCATATTTATAATGAAGTGTCGGGGACAGCAAAGTGTGGGTAAAATAGTTGATTGACCCAGGTACCTTTAACAATAATTCTTTTTCAGTAAGTCTTCGTAAAGGTTCCAAAAGAAATCAAATTTTAGGAAAATGAAATAAAACTCTGTTTTGCTAATTCCACGAACATTAGAAGGAAGGATAACATTTAATGTATTAACAAAAAGTGATATATTAATTACATAACCTTAATTTTAAAAAATCAACGTACGATTTTGGTTAAGGAAAAAGTTTACCCCAAAATCATTGGCATAGGAATGTAATTATGTATAATAATAATATGTTTTATTATAAGTACTTTTGTATGTACAAAAGCTAGAGGAAGAAATTACTCATTATAATTAATTAATTCTCCTCAGTACCTAGGTAGGTAACTACTGTGAAGGTTGTATGCCACATAACAGCCAAGTTGCGTCTGATAAGTTCAACACCCACAGTCGAATTCCCTAAGGGATTCGAATTTAAAAATAAAAAAGGGTATTTTTTTAATATGTTTTAATTTAAGATGTTTCTTTTACACTGCCTCGAGAGACTGTTTTGGACCAGTTGTCGAAAAGTGCGACTTCTGAGCATGAAGTCTCGGGGGTTCGATTTCTAGGTTGGCAAAGTGGTACTGGGTTTTTCCATCAGGAATTTCTCGCTTTTTCCTTACGTGAAGATTTCTGTTCTAGTTAACTCTTACTGCAAGCAGCATTAAGGAACTCCGTTCCAAAAAGAAATAGAATTAGACCCTACGTAAAATAATAATAAAAAAAATGCTTAGCTATTTTATTCTCACAATTTTTAATAAGCAGTTATTTTCATTTCACAGAAGTATTCTAATTCTGGGTACTAATTATTATTAAATATTGAGTAAATAGACTCTGGAGCCAAATAACAATAAAATTCCAACGCAATTACGCAATACAATACTGGCAATATTTCTTAGAACTTTAGCATTGTCTGTTCAATATGGAAGCATGCCAAACGTTCGCCAAACCACAATTATTGTCCCTTGAATCAAGGTGTTTCTGCTTATACCATATAAAAGCCATCCATATTTTACATACAATATTAGATAACTTTGTTTTCCCCAGTGGTTATGGCGCTCGCCTCTCATGCATGAGGTTACGGGTCGATACCGGGAAGGTTGGTACTTTCCCGGTACCAATTAGAATTTTTAAATTCATATATTACTAGCTGTCCGCCGCGGTTACACCCGCGTCTTTGGTTACTGCTCCGCTCCCGTAGGTCGTAGCGTGATGATATATAGCCTATAGCCTTCCTCGATAACTAATCTATCTAACACTGAAAGAATTTTTCAAATCGGATCAGTAGTTCCAGAGATGTACTTTTTAAGTTTATCTTGGACATCACTGTCTTCGGTGAAGGAATACATGGTGAGGAATCCTGGACTTATCCTTACTAATATTATAAATTTATGCGAAAGTTACTCTGTCTGTCTGTTACGCTTCCACAACTAAACCACTGAACCAATTTTGATGAAATATGGCACGGGGTAAGTTTGAACCCTAAGGAAGGACATACGCTACTTTTTATTCCGCAATTCCATCTGCATCCGCAATAACGGACATTTTGTGGACGAAGTCGCGGTCCAAAGCTAGTAGTTAATACATATAAGTTATACCGTTAATATAAGTTATAAGTTATACCTTTAGGTTACGGAGAAATTTAAGGTTAAAGTTCAAGTTTTTTTCTTTTATTTTTTCAAAGTCAAAGTCAAAACATTTATTTCAATTAGACCATTTACAGGCACTTTTGAATTGTCAAGGAGTCGGTCAGTTAGTCCGAAAGTTGAAGCTAGTTGCTCGTTCCAAAACTGAGGTAGGCCTCTATGGAGAAGAACGAGCAAGAAACTCCACGGCACTCTTTTAAATTATGTTTTTACAAAATCCTGGTTACATTATTCTTGTTGATTCTACATTGTGATCACAATGAAGATGAATATAAAACAGTAGTAAAAGAATAAAATAAAAATAAAGATGTAAGCCATAGCAGTTAAGAGATGACCAATCCCAACTGACAGCACTCGTTCACGAGCATGACGCATGGATCAGCACCATCTAGCTCAACCATTTTGAAGGGAGCCAAATGATCCAACACACGCGCCACCATCAGCGAGGCATTTGAGTGAGCATGACAAGCTCTCACTGCCATGCTCATTAAGTCAAAACATATAGAATAGAAACTCAATAAATAAAACGCTCCATGGTACCTACTCACATTTACATTTTTTTTTTACGAAAGCAAACTTTAAATAATAATTTTATAGCTAAACAATACCAAAGACACACATTTTTATTCCAAAAATAAAAGTAAGTTCCTATTATTCCTAGAAATTATTTTTGCTCACCGTTATCTACATATTTTGATGGCTATGTATGTGGTATGTGTCTTGTTATCGAGTGTATTTTATAAACCTTTATTCTCACTACCTAGATATATTTTAATACCCTCTTTCAGAGAAGATAGTGACCCTACACTGTAGCTAGGGTTGCCAATTTAACCCTACTATATAATACAGTAGGATACTTTATTATATAGGTAGTAGGGCCCGAGTATTAGAGGCCCGACTACTATATTTCTGAAAAAAGTATATAGTAGGCTAAACTACTATATTTTAAAGGCATCAAACTCAAAGCAATAATGTTCATTTTAAACTGTATAAGCGTAAAACGAAACGTCATAGTTCATAACTATTTCTGAATACCTATTATTCTGGTACAGCTATGTCAAGTTGACAGTAAGCTCACTTTTTACCTACTTACAATTTTTTATTTCTTTCCGACACTATCTACTATAGTTTTATGAGTTATCATTTTAAAACTACTATTTTTGAAGGACTTAAAGTTGGCAACCCTAGCTGTAGCCACCACAGTAGGTGGGGGGTGGGTACTCCGGAATAAAGGGGTATTTCGAACACAAAAGGTTCAGAGATTTGTAAAGACGCATTAGGGTCACTGATAGGAAATGTGTTTGTTATGTTATAAAAGAGCTTTTGACGTACCTACTCAAAAGCTCTTTTAGGGTAAGAGATAGGGTTGTAACGGAGGCCTTCTTAGCGGATGCGGAGGTTAGCGAAGCCCCGGAACAACTATCTGTAGTCCGTAAATACATAACATCACGCCTGTAATCCCCGAAGGGTTAAGCAGAGGTGTACCCATTAGTACACCCACATTTCGCCCGTTATGTTTAAGTCCCATGTAATAGGAGACGAGCCTATCGCCATCAACAAATCCAGACTCCGAGGCTGCTACTGAGAAATTGCTTAAGGAAAAACGCAATAACACTTTGCTCGACCTGGGAATCGAACTCAAGATCTCATGCTCAGCAGTTGCGCTCTGCGACAGCCCGTAAATGTTCAAGCTCGGGCCGTTGTGTTATGTTGCATAATGTCATCATTAAGTATATTATGAAACTCACTCAGACATTATTGTTACATCCGCCTTATAGGCAATTAAAGGTTTATTAACCACTAACTAGTTTATGCCTGCGACTTGACTCGTGACGATTAACAAAAGGTATTTATATGGCAGAGGTGAGTGGCAACGCAGGGAGGGGTCGCCCTAGGAAGACCTACACTGACCTTATTGGTGAGGTTCTTCAGAAAGGTCAGGTGCGGAGTACTCGTAACCGGCGTGCTTGTATGACAAGATGTATGAACGTAGATGAGTTTGTAAGGATCGTAGCAGGTGGTGTTCTGTGGTTTCTGCCTACCCTCATGGGAAAAAGGCGTGAGTTTATGTATGTACTAGTAGGCTTCTGCCCGTGACTTCGTACGCGGATCCTGTTGCTTATGCCAGCGACAACGGGGTCGTCAAAATCGAAGATCTGAAACGTCTGATGTAGAATTCTAAGGCCTGGGGACGGGAAAACAACGGGATGAGCGAGATTTCATCGAAAATCAGTCCTAAACTGTTACCGCCTTCACCACGTGGAGGTACTCCCAGCTTATGTTATTTTATAATTATACAGTGAAATTGAGCTTTGATTTCCACATCAGGTGTTCCAGATCTTCAATTTTTTAACGTCAACAGAGAGTGGTCATCGGGCTGAACAACTGTTGCTAAGACGTCATTCCTATATATGTTATAGTGTAGCTGGGCGCTTGGAATTTCACAACGCGTGTGCCAGATCTTCAATTTTTATAAGTCAACACAGAGTGCTCATCAGTGTGAACAACTTTTGCTAAGACGTCATTCCTGTATATATTATAGTGTAACTGGGCTCTTGAAATTCCACAACAGGTGTTCCAGATCTACAATCTTCATACGTCAACAGAGAATGCTCATCAGGCTGAACAACTCTTGCTAAGACGTCATTCCTATATATATAATTATGTTATAGTGTAGCTGGGCTCTTGGAGTTCCACATCAGCTGTTCCAGATCTTCAAATTTTATACGACAACAGAGAGTGCTCATCAGGCTGAACAACTCTTGCTAAGATGTCATTCCTATATGTTATAGTGTAGTTGAGCTCTTGGAGTTCCACATCAGCTGTTCCAGATCAGATCTTCAAATTTTATACGACAACAGAGAGTGCTCATCAGGCTGAACAACTCTTGCTAAGACGTCATTCCTATATATGTTATAGTATAGCTGGGCTCTTGGAGTTCCACATCAGCTGTTCCAGATCTTCAAATTTTATACCACATCAGAGAGTGCTCATCAGGCTGAACAACTCTTGCTAAGACGTCATTCCTATACACTATGTAACAAAAACCCTGTCAGATCAGTGTTGCCGTTGATCAGTTTTTATGTTTTATTTTAATTTAATTACTTCTTCTTTCTTCTTTTTTTTTTTCACTGGGGAAAAATAATAATCTCATATCCATTAAATGGTTACGTATATGTGTACGCAGTACGATGCCGAATAATACCCTTAAGGATCGGACAGGGTTTTTGTTACATACTGTATATGTTATAGTGTAGCTGGGCTCTTGGAGTTCCACATCAGGTGTTCCAGATCTTCAAATTTATTCTCTTAGCAGAAAATGCTCATCACGTGAAACAATTTTTGCTATGGTACCCGTTTTTGTATCTCTTATAGTTTAGCTGGTCTGTTGCGGTTCTGCATCAGGTGTTCAAGTTTCCAAGATAAATTTTATTATAGCCTATATGTTGCCCGGACTTAATACCAATACAAAAAAAAAAATCATTCAAATCCGTCAAGTAGTTCCGAAGATTAGCGTGCACAAACACACAGACAAACAGACAAACAGACAAACAGACAAAAAAAAATTAATTACAATTTCAGGTTCGGCATCGGTATAATAACAACCCCTGCTACTTTTTTTTTATATATTTCCATTGTACAGACACCACTTTTCTACAATTTTATTATTGTATGTATAGATGTATGTGTTGGCTCGTATGAATGTCAATTATTGGCGGTGTTTTTTTGTGCGGAACCCTAATTATTTTTTAACAATAAAAGTAGCCTAAGTTACTCCTTATAACATCAGCTCTCTGTCAGTGAAAGTCCCGTCAAAACCGGTCCAGCCGTATCGAAGATTAGCCGAAACAAACAGATAGACAGATTAAATTTTTTAACATTGTTTTTTTTTTCTTGTAAGTTTGGGCCGTGCAAACATTCATATTTATTTTGTAAAAAAGCTATTATTTTGACATTACAAGCAGACACTTTAATTTTATTTATTTGTATAGATTATTGACCTTTCAGCTTTGCTAATAAAAACTAGATATAGAAGCTGACGTAGTGGGGATTTCGGCGACACGCAAGAAAACCGGTCAGTCATCATTATCTTCTCAAACCGCTAATACTTGAGGTTGCTAAGTTGATAATGTAATTTCCCAAGAGAAAAACTGTCATGCAACTGTATGTAACATAACATCACGCCTATAATCCTGGAACGGTTAGGCAGAGGTGTACCCATTAGTACAGTCACATTTCGTCAGTTATGTTTAAGTCTTAAGTAACAGGGGAAGAGCCTTTTGCCATCATCCGGGCACAAATCCAGACTCCGAGAAATTCGTGATGGAAAATCCTAATAATATCATTTTGCCCGAACTGGGAATCGAATCGAATACCTCATGCTCTGCAGTGTGCAGACTAACTAGGCAGGCAATGTAATATTACCACAAAATAATTCATTCATTCAGACATCAAACTACTAAACACCCTTCTTTTTGTGTCGGGGGTTAAAAAATACATTTCCACAAATTCATCTATTGGAATAGCCACAGTCTTCAGTTAAAGACTTAATCATTCCATTTTCCGCAAATAGTTTAGTGTCACTACCTAGTAATTGCAATTTTTAGCGTGTATTACAAGCGGCGCTGATTCCCCGAAACACGGCACATTCGAACGAGCAGTAATTACGACTCGAACCTACAGAGAGGCCGCCGGTGTTACTGCGAACTGCTGGTAATTAGACCCTTCATTACCGCGCTACTCGGAACACTGATGTTAAGAAAAAGAGTTAATTCACTCAACCAGCTAACTACATAGTTTCGTACTTCCGACGATTCGTTGGTGACCGTTTATCCGTCGGGCGGCGCTTAAATCCTTATTTCCAGTGGTTGCGCCACCTTCTCATTAGTTACACTGAGGTAACGAAGCGTACATTATTCATTGTATAAAGATGTACGGCTGATGTTTGTGTAAGATAGGAATGTTGGATCATTTCAGCGTTATTTTTGCGTTAAAAATATGAAATGAAAACGTCTGCATTCCAGGGATTATTGACGGGAAATGCTTCGGAATATTAATACGATGAAACATTTTAGTTTCTTTGCGATTGTAGTCTTTCGCTGGCATATTCTTATCTATACATAATATACTGCCTCGTTGGTCTAGTGGTCGCAAAGCGCGACTGCTGAGCATGAGGTCTTGGGTTCGATTTCCAGGACGTGTTATTGAGTTTTTCCATCAGGAATTTTTCAGTAGCAGCCTCGGAGTCTGGATTTGTGCCCGGTTGATGGCAATAGGCTCGCTCCCTATTACATGGGACTTAAACGTAACGAAATGTGGGTGTACTAATGGATACACCTCTGCCTAACCCTTCGGGGATTACAGGCGTGATGTTATGTTATGTACATACAATATTTTATCCGGCCAAGTGCATGTAGGGCCACACGTAATTGACTGAAGTAAATTTTATACGTTGGTCGACTAATACTCGTTAATTTGTAAAGCCTACTTACTAGCAGGACACTTGATCCTAACAACAATTAGCACTTAGTTTATTGTTACTTAAACTGCTACCAGAGCTGAAGCGGTGCTTGACTCATATTTCCAGTTACGAGGGTGCACGACGCAATTAGCACTTTAAAACTTAATATATATTTCGCTAATGGATCTCTGAATTTAATAATGGTGGTTGTACATCCATAATATTTTTAAATGGCGTATCCAACGACACCATGGAATAGACGAGAAAAAAAAGTATCATTACCTAGCATTTAAAAAAGGATTTTGTTTTACTACTTTTTTTGTTAGCGTGATTAATATGTATGCCAAAATATAGCTTCCTACTTTCCTAGTACCTACTAAGGATCTCCGAGCTAAGCCGCGGACAGACAGACGGATGGACGGACATGGTGGAGGTTTCCTTATGGACTACGGAACCCTAACGTCTTTGAGACCAAGGGCGGATCCAAGGACCGAGTCATGGGGGTCATGACCCTCAACTGGGCTAACTATTTTCTTTTAATTAGAATTATTGTTGTAATCGAAATGGAGCCTGTCCTGACAGACTTTATTAAACATATGACCCCCCCTGACTGGATCCGCCCTTGTTTGAGACTGGTCACGTCCTGAAGAACAGCATATGAATATCTAAATCTATCCACAAGGGCACAGTCATGAATAATTCATTACTTTTACCTTATTTTCTTTTTCATGGTCTGAGGTTACGCTACCAAGAAATGCTTATCCTCTTAATAAGATTTTCCTAGAGCAAGAGTAAAATCCAATCTCGTTTCCATCGAGCATCTCGACTTTAATTTAGAATAATGGTCTTCTGTCTGTGGGTACCTAGCTGCCGCTAAGCAAGCGGGGTTTGCTTAAAGGTTGGACCTCATCTGGCAGCACGGAATCGCCTTTTTCCGTCGCCCTTTCTCTTTCTGTCGCTTAGAACTGCCATTTGCTAGGCGGAGACAGAAAGCATAATGCGATAGCACGCGGCGGAATCCTCGAGGCGATCGCATTATGCTTTCTGTCTCCGCCTAGCAAATGGCAGTTCTAAGCGACAGAAAGAGAAAGGGCGACGGAAAAGGCGATTTCGTGCTGCCAGATGAGGTCCAACCCTAATAAGTGTGTAGCTATAGCATATACATACACATAGTTTACTGCTCCGTTGTTCTCGTGGTCGCAAGTCAGACTGTTGAGCGTGGGCTTCTGGCTTCGAATCCCAGGTCGGGCAAATAGTGTTTTTGGGTTTTCCATTAAGTATTTCTCGGTAGCAGCCCGGAGTTTGGGAGACGGTGGTGTGACACCCCCATGCCTTGGAAAGCACGTTAAGCCTTTGGTCCTGTGCCTGATCTGTACCCGGTTGTTTCGGATTGTTGGTCCACCGGACTACGAGACACATTATAGAGAGGAGGGACAGCACCGGTGTTTGCGGACACACGTCTTGTGCACTATAATTTTATTATCTCCTCCGTACTTGGTAAGTCTTCATTGAGATAGGCCGCCGTGACCAAAATCGTTCTGGAAAATATTATTATAGTAGGTAGACGATATTGTTGGTTATATCTATGTATGTTCTCCCATATGTTTGTTTGTGTGTACTTACATACATATATGAACCACAAACACAGGCAACTATCTACTATTCATGTAAAATATCGCCCGGATGTAAACCCGTGGAAATTGCGTTGCTATCAACATTTTTTTTAGGGTTCCGAAGGACTCCGCTGTCTGTCTGTCTGTCACAAAGCTGTATCTTTAGAACCGTAACAGTTGATTTTTGTATTGATACACACGTATTTCAATGTCCACTATAAAATCAATAAAAATTAAATTAAATTAAAAATGTCTGTAATGTGGTCCCGATGCAAGTAACCTATTTTTTTTTTTTGCATTTAGATAGTGTGTTAAATATATTGTTTGGATGTACTGAACCATGTGTGCGAGTCTTACTTGCCCTTGCCCGGTTTTCAGTTCATGCGCATGCAAAAATAGAAACTTGCATAGCAGCAAACGTACAAACAAACAGACATTTTCTCAGTAATTTGATAAACACCTTGGAAACAAAGTAAATATTAAAATGCTGTGTAAATATTTATATCGCGAAAGATTTCGTTGTAAATAAACTTGTTAGGTTACTTGTATTAAACCTCGCCGCGCACCGCCGGGTTTAGCTCGAGAATTTTGTAGCGATAAGCATCCAACTCCAACCTGATGCATTATCAAATTCTCAATTACATGACCTCGACTCGAGAAACGGTAAATTAGGAATGGAATGGAGATGAATGAAAATTTTTTTTCTTCTTCGTAAACAAGCGGAACAATTATTCTACTATCTTTTAAGAGCGATCACAATTTAATTTCAGTCCTAATCTGTCAAAAATGCCTCTATTTTTATTTTTATCTATAAGTTTTTTACCGACATTCTTTGACAGTGATTGTCGCTGAGATGAGATTGCGACTAGATTTTGTACGTTTTGGCCTATAGCTAATTAGTTGAGGCCTCGCCTGCGGGGTACAGGCCCAACTAGTAAAAAGGTGTTCAGATTTGAATTATACAACTAACAGACATGTAAAGGTTTTATAATAGTTTTATACTTAATAACAGTTCAACAGTTTTATAGTAGTGTTCAATTCGATTGCTAGTTTGAGGGGCGCTGGGGTAGGATGAAAACGCGGACCGGGAGAAGTGCGGGCGGGGGCGCTCGTAGCGTGATACACAAGAGGCGAAATGTGCACTGGACAGTTCTTAAGATATGTGACGTCATGGTAGTTAACGGAACAGTATTAGCAGGCGAGGACTCAATTTAGCTATAGTAGAAATTAGCTTTCAGTTTACAGTCACTCAGTCTTCTATCATATTGAAATGACCCTTGCCTATTATCAGTAGCCGATTATTGAATTGCTAAACCACTTCATTCAGCTCCGCAACCAGTCCAAAATTAAAGCAAAAGGGGTATTCTATCCTATAACATAGTTTCCGAACCAATCCCCGGCCACAAATCAATTAGCAATCACTGTTCAACACACGCGGCTAACGAGAGCCATCAACGCAGTTAAGGGTTGCCAGATCGTAAATCCGTAAAGCCGAACTGAAACGCCTGATTTTATATCTGAATTTCAAAAACGAATTCATTATTTTATTTTATTTTTTCGATAATTTATCATGGAATCAAGCCTAAGAAGAGCCGGATTATTTTATGCGCCTTAGAAATCCTCATGGACTTCCTCCGTAGTGGGGGTGACGGAGGGGCATGCCGGTCTCTTACCGGCTAAAACCACCACAGTGTTCCACCTCTGCCCATGGCTGGGGTTGCGGGATTCGCATACATCATCAAAGCCTGATTTCTTCCAGCTTTATCCGGAATTCCCGGACGCCAGGCAACCCTAAACTCATGAAGTAGGTAGGAGGCACTCCATTTTCAACCGTCGAAATTGGAATTCCACGTTTCAGCTACAACGCACGGAATTTTTCGATTTAGGTTGATCTGTAGAAATGCGTGGAATTTCTCCCGGGAATTGTAATTTTATAACCTAGTTTTTCGCTGAAACATTACTGCAGCCCGTACCCTGAATTACCTGATCCCTCTTCCCCCTATATCTTCTTTCTAAGAGGGGGTCAAATAATGCTGGACACTGACAATAAGTTTACTGGATATATAAAATGGAGAATGTCATGATGGCTCAGTGGAATGCTGCAGTTCGACTTTCATGCTTGACGTTGCGGGTTCAATACCGGACAAGTACCAATGTGATTTTTTCAATTCGTATGTACTATTTTAGTCGACCGCCGACCCCAACATAATTGAAAAAAGGCTAGGCAGATGATGATGTACTATCTTAGTTTATCTTGGACATCACTGACATCGGTGAAGAAAAACATCGAGAGGAAACCGCCTTGAGCCAGCGTGGTGATCAATGGTCGTGGTATCTCTGTATAAGAAACAATAATAAGCTAATATTATTATTTTACATTAAATTCATTAAGTTATCCCCTATACTTCACGCTAGTGAGTTCATAAATAGCATGTACTTAAGTACTCAATATTCTGTATTCACATACTTATATAAATGTTCCAATAAATGTACTTATTAATGTTTTCAACTGCCTCGTTGGTCTAGTGGTCGCAAAGCGCGACTGCTGAGCATGAGGTCTTGGGTTCAATTCCCAGGTCGGGCAAAGTGTTATTGGGTTTTTCCATCAGGAATTTCTCAGTAGCAGCCACGGAGTCTGGATTTGTGCCCGGTTGATGGCAATAGGCTCGCCCCCTATTACATGGGACTTAAACATAACTGGCGAAATGTGGGTGTACTATTGGGTACACCTCTGCCTAACCCTTCGGGGATTACAGGCGTGATGTTATGTATGTAATGTTTTCAATTATTTTATAAATTGATGTAAGTATTGTTGTGTGTTATTGTTGTTAAAGGTATTTATATGGCAGAGGTGAGTGGCAACGCAGGGAGAGGTCGCCCTAGGATGACCTACAGTCTACACTGACCTTATTGGTGAGGTTCTTCAGAAAGGTCAGGTGCGGAGTACTCGTAACCGGCGTGCTTGTATGACGAGATTATGAACGTAGATGAGGCGAAAGGAGTACATGTAATAATCGTAGCAGGTGCGTTCTGTAGTTTCTGCCTACCCCCATGGGAAAAAGGCGTGAGTTTATGTATGTATATATTGTTGTTAGTAAAATATTGTTCATTCATTGTATTGGGTTTTCCAGTTTGTAAGTATGTACATATTTAGAAGTGTAGGGACGTCCCTCGTTTACGTTTATCTCAGTAACCTCTCAGTGACTCAGTAACCTCTTGTGATTATTAATAACATATATTATTGTAGGTTAATTTTACGTTTCTGCTCATTCATTAATATTACAGCAAATATAAGTACGGATTCTAGCAACATACGGCCTAGGGCTGCCAACTGTCCGGGGTTCCCCAGATTTGTTCTTGTTTAAAGGGCGTCTGGGAACCGTACGAAAGGGGTTTTTAAAAAATTTACCTCAAAAGTAGATAGTTTTTGTATCGATAACGATTAATTGTAATATAAGCGATAAATTAAAATAAAAAGAAAGTTATAATTTTAATGATGTTCTTACTTTTAATAACAAAAATATTAAAAAAAAAAAACAAAATTTTCACCCAAATGTCCGAGATTTACGAAGTTTTTGTTTTCGGCGTTGGCAATTATTGAGTTTGTGGCAGCCCTATACCTACATGATTTTCCGAACATCAAATTGTATTTCCAATTCTGTGAGTATTTAAGTACTTACCTTCCTACAAATGAATTAATGGTGAAACCATTTTCCCATTATCCTACCAATAATATACAAAATGCAAAAGTGAAGCTGTTAGATGTTTGTTACTCAATCACGCGTAAACCTTTGAACAGATTTAGATGAAAATTGGCACATAGACCGTTTCCTGGATTAACACATAGGATACTTTTTTAAAATTACAAAAATAAATAATTCAACTTACTTTACGGAAATATAGATAAATATCCCGAAATTGTGGGATCCCGCAAATGCGGGATTGAAATCCCTATCTCCGACACTATTCGTCGTATTTTAACGTATAAGTAAAGCCTCATTAAGACGATGCAAGAAATATCGTGCGATTTGACGTACATTGCGGGACCGCGCGGCTGTCATGTCAAAAGTGACTGATCATTGACGGAAATGTACCACAACTTGCACGATGTTTCTCGCACCGTCTAAATCAGCCTTTAGGCTTACTTACGTAACACACAATTCAAAATGGCGGATTACAGCGGACATAATGACGTAATTGCTGGTCTTTTTGTTATACATTGCTGTAACAATTTTAGAGGAAAAGAAACTTTTTCATGTTTAAATAATGAATTGCCATATTTCTGAGAACAAAATAAAAAGGTAAATCGTTTTTACTCCCCACAGCAACTGAAGTTATTCTAACTTCTGGTAACTTGAAACTTTTCGTTCCAGCTATCATAAATATGAATCGCTTTTAAACAGGAACCTTTTTTACCCGCAGATGCCGATAATAAGAAATGTTACATAAGTAGGTACTAACTAGGTACTTTTATAACGAGGAAATTACAACAAGGTAGGTTAATGACTTCTGTCTATAGAGACAAGAAGCCGAAAGTCGCCCCCATCCTATTTGGGAAAAGGCTAGACAGATGAAAATGATTTTCATCTACAAAAGTAGAATGCAAAACCTCAATTTTAACTTTAAAAAAGTACCTACTTTATCTGAGGCGTTTTAGAATGGCAATAGCGGTCGATGACCTCTCTCTTATATCACTTTATGGGAACCTAAACAAAAACTATTATTAGCAAAATGAGTCGACGGAAATGATAGATCCAATTCAGGAAGTTAACGATCTTTGTTTCTGTTTTTGAAAAAAAGAACGTTAGAAAATATGGATAGGTCAGTGACCGCTATTGCCATGCTAAAACCCCGTACACCTATAAACGCCTATAAACGCCTTATTATTTTGCCACAAACCACACAGCTGAAAAAAAACCCTATTGTCATAAAGTTCTCAAAGACTTTACCCTCCATATCCTAATAGGCTTCTTAAGAAATGCCATAAGACTGTAATTAGCTTGCAGGTTATTCGATAGTAGCGTAATAAATAGCTGGCTACCAAGTATTGCTTCAATGCAATAAGTTGCTATTGTTGCACGACTAACAACTAACGTTTTTTATGACGATATAATCGGAACTATTTCCATGTAGTGAGAAAGATAATTATAATGTGGTGGATACAACAGCTGCGTGTATCTGGAATGTGTTCCGAGAGCTGTTGGAACGCGGTGCGTGGTAATGACGGGCCGACAAGCTTTCATTTAACTGAAACGTTTGATATGTAAACATGCTGTTTAAATGTGAACCTGGCTTTATTGTAGCAATTGTGTTTATTTTTACGTAGGTAATTATGCCGATGAGTCGATGATGTCTAATCATGTTTGCAACAATTATTTTGAGCCCCCGATGGTAGGTAGGTATATTGGTTTATTAAACCAGCCAATTGAATAATATAATTTTATTTAATCAAACTCAGTACCTAGTAGATAAAAACAACGATTGTCTTGAAAACATAACATCACACCTGTAATCCCCAAAGGGTCAGGCAGAGGTGTACCCATTTGTAAACCTACTTACATTTTGCCAGTTATGTTCAAGCCCCATATACTTAATAGGGGGCGACCCTATTGCCAACAACCGGGCACAAATCCAGACTCCGAGGCTGCTACTGAGAAATTCCTGATGGAAAACCCCATTAACACTTGCCCCGACCTGGGATTTGAACCCAAGACCTCAAGCTCAGCAGTCGCGCTTTGCGAACACTAGACCAACAAAAAAAATATGTAACACACACCTGACACAACACATACCTTGTCGTTAACTAAGCATACTGCCCATCAAGCTAAATAACATAAGACAAAAATTGCTAGGAAACGACTTGTATGTTTGATATAAAATACCCAAATTAATATGCATGCAACAGTACAGCGGGTTGTGGGGTTATTTAAAGTTTAGTTACAAGATAATAATATAAAACTTGTTTTCGTAAAACATAAAAAGTTGGAACTTTGACCTACAAACCAAAAGGTTCCCAAGTATGGTTTAAAACAGAAAAATTGCTAGAAACTGTAACTTTTGGCCTCGCTAAGTGTGTTTACACCCGTTATACTCAGGTAAGTACCTATCTAATAATAGTCTTTTCTACTAAAATGTACGGAAGCATACAAAAATGAGACAACGACTCCCAAACTAAAGCCATATTTAGACGATGCGAGATGTGTCGTGCGGTTTGCCGTACATTGCGGGACCGAGCGGCTGACGTGTCATAAGTGACCGATCATCGACGGAAATGTACCACAACTTGCACGATATTTCTCGCATCGTCTAAATCAGCTTTAACAAATGCTCGTATCTCGGGTAGAAACCTTCGCAGTTTAAGTTCCAAGTGCCATGACACTGAGTAGGTTATATTGCAAAATGAATCATTCTGATTTACTCATTTAGCGCCAAATATTCCGGTCCATATTCGGTGGAACTGCAGAAGACTCCGAACACAAGATGACTCGCTGAATCAAACTGCAAATAATAATAGGAATATAACTTGTTAAACAAGATGGCATGTAGTAAGAGGAAGAAATAATGACATAATTAATGTACTTACACAGCTTATGTAAAAATCCATTGCTAGCCTTTCTTATTTGAGTAGGTTTAATAGTAATGTCAGCCTATTATTTATTGTCACACTGCAAAGCAACTATCTCTTCTTATACAACGAAGGCTAGTGCCTTCGCATTAACTACCACGCTTGTTCAGGGCGGATAGAAGATTTCCGACTTGTATCCGGTCCCTATACAAATATTTCTTCCTTACTGGAATCGAATCAGCGATAAGCAGCGCGGCAGCCAATCGTGGCGTCGATAATGTTCATAACATCAGAATTTCAATAAGTACCAGGAGTTATTAGGTATTCCAAGATTAACTCCCTTCGGTGCAATGTATCGTATTAATAATCTAATCCCACGATATCATTGATATGATACCTGTAGCTAACCCCTTTAAATTAAATAGGAACAATCGATACAAATTGATTTAAGTAGGGTCATTACGCCGGATCGCGGCCCTGCGTTGTTTCGCGGCCTCTTGGAGGACCAACCGTATAAATATTGCAAAAATAAGAATTCTATCTCACTCCTGCCAACGCGTTGTGGCACTTTAAAAAGATGGATAGTTACAGAATGTCATGCCTATTCAAATTAGCCGGTTAACCTTATCCATGTGCCGGAACTAAATCGTCGATTTTGCCAGCCGCGCTGTCAGCGCTCACACGTACGCAAAACTGCGAAAAAATTAGTGAACAAGTCCCGCTTCAAAAGTAATTATTTCAAGTTAACGATTACTTATTACTAGTGTGATTGTTTTTGAGTTATCATAGTTGTTTGTTTCATGTTATTTTTCATTTGTTTTGGGAGTAAATCACTTTAATACCAGTATTTTCTGGGGGCCGCCAACCAAAACAATAAATTTTTAGTAGAGTTGGTATACGGCCGGGTGGCCGCGGCACTAGCTCATTGAATGAACTAAGTTTGCTTTCTTTCTTTAGTAATGTAAATAAAGCTTCGCTTTGTGCAACATTTTTCTATTGTTGGTGTTGGTTTAAATGACATAGTTAGTTCACGGCCGCCAAAATAAAATTTTTTACGGATTTATAGCTATCATGTGGCCGCAAACTAACACATGCTAACAAAACAAATCCGGTTCGCGGCCCTCTGAAAATCATATGAAAAATAGAAGGCCGTTATCTGACTATTTGAAAATAGAGGAGTCAGTTTACGGCCACTTCTTTTACACAGACTGTTTTGGTTGGTGTTTAGATATTTTTGTTACCTATTACAGATGTCTACGAAAAACATGGCATGTCGAATTTAGTTACATCCGATTTTAGCAGCCTCGAGTTGGGAACAGTGGTTTCTCTGGACGAAAAACCGAAATCTAATCTCACTATCTCACTATCTCTTTGAGGCGCGCGTGAAACAGAACGCGCCGTCGACCCGGGCCTGGTCCTTGATCGGATGGTGAGCTACCCATCACTCACCATCCGCAAGCCCGCGCCTACGGTGGCCGGATGTCGCCTCGCGACGTCCGACGCCCTGGGCGTCTCCCGCGGCGGCTGGGGCGTGAGGCGGAAGATGTTCTCTCCCTCACGCGGCCCGCCTCTTCCTTTGCTAGCATTACTGCTTCGCAGAAGGAGGTGACTGCAACCCATTCCCTCTCGCCCGGAGCATGGCCTGAACCAGGTCCGGACGCGAGAGGTCGCCGCCGCTTATCGCCTATCGACCTGCACCGTATGCTCCACCGTGTCCTCCGGGCGGTCCACACAGTGATGACACCAGGGCGTTTCCTCCCGCTGAATCCGACACAGGAACCTCCCGAAACAACCGTGTCCGGTGAGGATCTGCGTCAGGCGGAAGGTAAGGACGCCGTAGCGCCTCTCTAGCCACTCCTTAAAGAGAGGTCTTTCCACACGCCACACGTAAACGTGCTGGAGGACTGTCGCCTCCAGATCCCATGGCGGCAATCCGGCAAGGAGGCTTGCCGCTTCGCCGGAGATCGCGCGGTATCCCCGGATCATCCGGATGGCCATGACCCTCTGGCATGCGATCAACAAGACTGGTGGCCGCCGCCTGATGGTGGGGGCCCACACAGGGGCCCCGTAGAGGGCCATGGACCGCACGACTCCCGCGTAGAGCCACCGGCAGAAGGCGCCTGGTCCCCCGAGGTTGGGCAGGAGCCGCCAGAAAGCAGCCCCAGCCCGGTCCAATCGCGGAGCCAGACGTCGGAAGTGCTCCTTGAAGCTCCACCGGCTGTCAAAGACGAGTCCTAGGTACTTCACCGTCGACTCGACGCCGATGTGAACCCCTCCCACCGTTATTTGGGAACCCGACGGTGGCGCGTTCCGAATATCATGAAAGCACTTGGCCTCGGACTTGTTCAATGCCACTTCGAGTCCCAATTGCCGGATCCTTTCGACGACTGTCGCAACCCCACGTGTCGCTAGGTCGGCTGCCGCCTGGTGCGACTCTCCGGCCGCCCCCCCCTTATATCGGGCCCTGACTGTTAGATGTATGTTCTTTTCGAAGTAGTGGTAAATTTTATCTTGACTTTCAATAAGTTATATAGTCCGTTGAATAGAATATTTAAACTTTAAACTAATCATTATGGGGGGGGGGGGCGGCAAAATTTCGGCCGGCCCCGGGCGGCAAAGACCCACGCTACGCCACTGGAAGTATGGAAGAAGAATAAATGAATTACCTAGAGGTTAGGAGTTTTGAATGAAACGTGGTCTCTTACTGTGGGCCTCATTAGCAAGTTCAAGATAGCCCAACGAGCTAAGGAGAGGGCTATGCTCGGAGTCTCTCTGCGTGATCGAATCAGAAATGAGGAGATTCGTAGACGAACCAAAATTACCGACATAGCCCAGCGAATTAGCAAGTTGAAGTGGCAGTGGGCAGGCCACATAGCACGCAGAACGGATGGCCGATGGGGCCGTAAAGTTCTCGAATGGAGACCACGCACCGGCAAGCGCAGCGTAGGATGTCCACCCACAAGGTGGACGGACGATCTGATAAAAACCGCGGGATCGCGCTGGATGCAAGCCGCTTCCATCCGGTCTTATTGGAAATCAGTAGGGGAGGCCTATGTTCAGCAGTGGACGTCCTACGGCTGATATGATAGGAGTTTTGAATAAGGAAAGAAAGGAGGGAAAATAGAGGAAGGAAAGAATAAAGGACAGAGCGGAAAGAATTGTTGCACAAATTATGAAAGTGAGTTGGGAGAAGGTAAAATGCTGTAGAGATCATAATGCCTGAATGACGAGATAGTAGTGCGTGATCCTAAATAAGATTAACAAATCTTGTGGGAATAAGAGATGATAGAAAAGGCAAGGTAAGTTAGAGCACATCAAAGGGACGAATATTGAAGAGAACATGCTTTTTAAGAGTAAAGACATTTGATTGACAATCGCGATCATATGCCATGATGAATTTTATGATAGGACCATTAGGTATGGCGAAAAGTGTACGTAATAATTGTATACAAAACTGGCGGCCGAAAACTAACTCTAGGGTGGCCGCGAACTGAAAAAAGTGGCCGTCAACCGGCATTTTGAGTAAATTTTAGGATTTTATTTATTTAAAAAAAAACTGTTAGAATAGTCCTCCAATAATTATGTCCAAAAATAACTTGATGATATCTGCTACACCTGCAGAAACAATCAGAACCTGAATTATGGACATATCATACTAATTTCCAAGAGCAAAGTTGGGAAGGCGACTAAAAGGCCGCCAACCGGTGCAACGACCCTACCTTCAACATGATGAATGTCTGAACGCGGATTAGATTACAAGATTACAGGCACTCTACAATAACAAGTGCGTAACTATGCAGCGTGGAAGTGTTCAGAGTTCTGTGACCCAATTGGAACGCTACCAGATCAAACATTACGGCCGGTTAAGTGATTCCCAAGAATTTCTCGGATAAACATACTGACATTACGAAATTCAGTGTCTCTTTTTACTTCACATAAAAAAGACTATGTTTATTGTGCAAACATGACACGCGTTCGAAACTATGTCGATGTGATTTCAAGAAACCATCTATTATTATTTTCTTTAAATCTCAGAAGTACTTAAGTTCATAGATTTCCTAGAAAACAAACAAGCAGACAATTTTCTCCTACACAATATTAGTGGAATTAATTATGGAATCCGACCGACCGCAATGGCAATGGCGTGACGAACAGAATTCTTGGTAAAGATATGACTCCATCTAAGAATTATCAGGGGAAGAGTACTTAAGAACCTACATCTCTACATTTCCGTTGTAAACAAGACGTGCTACAATCAATGTTCTTACCAGTGGCGTAGCTTGCCCTAGACGGGCCCGGCATCAAAATTGGGGGGCCCTTCTGCTGCGAACTGCTGCGAAGCCCAAATGGAGGGTGAAGATTTTTAACAAAAGAAACAATATTTTTCCTGGGAAGATTAGCGTACGGCCTAAAGAGTTTGATTGAGATAGTGAATAATATTTTTCAAATGTTTGCTTATAAATGTGTTCGGGGCCCCTGCAACACGGGGGCCCGTATCTTCGGTACGGCTGATACGGCGGTAGCTACGCCCCCGATGTTTACGTAATAACTAGGAAATTGCAAGAAGACGGTCAGAATCTGTGTCTATTTTTTACTTATTCCATAAAATAACCACTGTATTTTTTTGACGTGTACTTTATTTTTTATCGCTTATTTTGAAAAATACTATAATTAAGTAGTCGAAGGAATCTTGGAAACCCCGGGGTAAGTAGTGGTTAGGTCACACTTTTAATACACAGTCCGACCTTGCAAGTTATATAAACGTATAGGTAGTCCCAAAGATGGTAACACTATCAATTAGATAAGCAGAAGGGAGTTATCCAGTCAGGTAGAACGCAGGTCAGTGCCGGTCGCCTGCCCCTGCCTAGCCCCTCGGCTACTTAAGCGTAACGACCCACCCCTGCACTCCGAAGTTATTGATACTTTCCAAGAAAATCTTCGCATAGTGTTGCTTGTAACGCTATAAAACTATAGTCGATAGCTTGTGGGGGTAACCTATTTTCTGGATCATTATTTTGTAGGATACTGTTTTTTTACAGTTGTTTTATTTACGGTATCCAATGCAATGTTGTTGTTTTAGATGCATAAGGTCTCTTTGCCTTTCCGTCCTCTAGGTTCTAGATTATCGCTAAATAGAGTAAAATATTAGCTTTTGCCCCTGACTTCGTGAGTGTCGGTTGTCGCGAAGGGCAGTGGATGAAAAAGGTACCAATGTCCTTATCCAGATTCCCAGCTACTTCTTTGTCAAATTTCATTACGATGATGATGATTTCATTACGATTGATGTAGTGGTAACGTAACAGACAAAGTTTTCTAGTTTTATTTTATGATGTGGATTTTTACCTTGCCTCCTGATTATCACTAATAATAACTGAAAATCGGTTTGTATACCTTTAATAAAATACGTACGCAATAGCAGTTTTAAATACTTAGGTGTGAAACTTCTAAGTAAGTACCTACATTTAAAAATAAAATAAAATATTTAAGCGTCATTTTTCTAGTCTAGAATGTAAGTATGTAACCTACCAAGCAAAACGAGGAAATATTATAATAACGGGAAGTGCACGTGCCCCTATACCATACAAACAAATAATTCTCAGTAACCATTGAATCATTAGAAAACTACAACAAAATACCGCATGTCGTCATTATTAAAAACCATAACGTAATACACGCGCCCAATAAGAGTTGCGCAGACGCAGCTGCCTGTCGTGCGCCGCGCGCCGGTAATTTCGTTAATGCTATTTTAATCGGCATGTAATTGGCCCTCATTGGGGACACGGAACATGGCAAGAGACAAGTTACGACAAATTCTCAGAAATTCGGTAAAAACACTTCAGTATAAACAATTAATGCGATTATGATACGGCCGTACGCCGCGGTTCGAACCTATCGAGGTGGAACATCGGAAAATTAGCTGACACGAAAAAACGTAGGTACCTACGTAAGTAATGCATTCATAGAAATTATGGGTTTCCTATAAATGCATTATGAGCCTACATTACCTAGTTATTAGCGTACCTACGATGTAATTTACTAGATACACGAAGCATTAAATTGTTTGCGGGTATTACAAAATATTACGTAGGTAAGTAGTTATAAATGTAGTAGGTACAGGGACAAAAATGGTGTTTTTAGTCGTTGACGGTTATGTTGTTTTATTTTCCGAGTATTGTAGATACCTATGTTGTTATGAAGGCACTTAGTACTTCAATTCATATCGAAATGGAAACGAAGGCCGCTGAAATTGTTTTATCGCAGGTACTTTGTCCTTCTGGGAAATGGCGAGAGCTCAATGTACAAAAGTAATAAAAATATCAGCAAAAAGTAAACAGGCAAACAAACATTACTAGCGAGTTTGGGATAAGTAGTTTCCCGAGAATTTACACTTTGCCTGCACTTTGCTTCCCTTAAGTGGGAGGTTAGCCTCCCTCTTCACTTCCATTAACTCACTACGATTCAAACTTTAGTGATCGTTTCACCGAGGACTTATTCTGTAAGCTTTGTGGTTTTCAGTAATGCTGGAGCTACATTAGCGGCTACGGCGAATATTCGTGTAAACGCGATGAGTGTGGCCGTTGCAAGGCGTAATATTCGGACGAAGACAATGTACTGGACACTGTCGGTAAACTGACGCAAATCAAAAGGGATTTGTAGCGATAATACTCGCTTGAGTGGCTACACCTACGTTACGTCGCACAATGACAACAGAGAACAACACAATCCGGCACGATGAATCTTCGCCTGCCTAATGTAGACAAGAACATCACGTATATACACGATGTTTTAGCGCGCCGACGCGACACGAATCTTCGCCCGCTAATGTTGCTCCAGCATTAACCAACATTTACAAAAGACAGGATTCAGGATGACACCGTTACATAACCCCAATGCAGTTTGCACAAAACAAATAAATACTTAAAATTCATTACGAATTTAAAATTCAGCGATAAGCAAACCACAATTAGGTAAGTATTTAAAATAACATGAGGTATTTTAATTAATAAAGTGGATGGTTGAACAACTGGTCTCACAAGTCATAATTAACTTGTTGTCCCATGTCTATTTATATTCGATCATTGTATACAGAGAATTCATTATACAAATTGGTGAATTCCAGTACCTACAGCCGCTGTCATTCATACGTCGACGGTTTCATTATTGATAATGATGAAAAGTATCAAGAAGTATTTGATAAACAAGCTAGGTACTGTTTATAGGAGTCAAGTGGAAGAACGTGTCCTAAAGCAACTTGTGTCTAGTTCTCTAGTGATGTCAAGGCATTATACTTATCCTTACTATTTATAAATAAATATAATTATGTATAAAGAAAATTTATAAACGCGAAAGTAGGTAACTCTGTTTGTCACTGTCATTCATCACTGTTTTTCACGGCTAAACCACTGAACCGATTTTGGTGAAATTTGGTACGAGGTAAATTTGAACCCGAAGGAAGGACATAGGCTATTTTTAACCGACTTCAAAAAACGAAGGAGGTTCTCAATTCGGCCGGTATTTTTTTTTTTTATCCAGCAACTTCGTCGGCGTCCGCGATAACCGACATTTATACGGATGAAGGCCCGGGCAAAAGCTAGTAGTCACATAAAAAGTTTAAAAAGACACTATTTTTTTAACCGACTTCAATATACGGAGGAGGTTCTAATTCGGCCGGTATTTTTTTTTAATTTGTTTATGTATGTACACCGATTACTTCGAGATTTCTAGACCGATTAGTGTGATTATTTGTTCGATGCAGTATACTTGCCATTTGGTCCCATAAAAATTTCATCCAATTTTTTTAAGGATGGGATCATTAAAAAAACGTGGCCACATGTCAATTTCAGTTGAAAAACGTGATGTTATTCTCATCCACCATACCTTATGGTTACGGAAATCTTAAAGGTCAAAATTATATTTTTTTTTTTTACATTGTCTTACGAAACTTAGTTTCAAATCAAATGTTATAACTAAACTTTAAATATGACCCCTGGGTGCTTACCGCCATCTCTTACAACAATATTATTTTAATGTTACTTTGTAATTTCTGTTGTTGCACTTTTTCAACTCACTTCGCTGAGTCGAGCGTTGAAAATTCAACAGTGCGAAAGGCAAAGTATTATTAAAATAATATTGTTTTAAGAGATGGTGGTAGGCCCCCTGTACTGTTAAATGCACCCGTAAGCACAATGTTTTGCGTGCGTTACATTGCGTACAATTTTTTTTTTTTTGGTATGGCATCTCGCAGGTCAACCTATGAGGTTGTCGGCTGCTTAACCGGACTATCCTGTGGTGCCTTAGAAATTAAGGCCTCCAGCCAGGGCTTAAAACAACTTACAAACTAAGCGACTACACGCTAAGGCACCCCCTGTGGGGTACGAGCCTCGGCTTAGGGCGTCGCTGGGAGAGGGCAGCAAAGGGACAGGCTGGATCGGATTATAATTGCGTACAAGTCGCACAACCATATCTATCAGTAATTTTACACACCAAAATTTAAAGTCGTTGCCCAGAAATAAATATTGCTCAATGTTGCTTAGTTTGCTGGACAGTATCTGTAGTTAACGCTTATGTGATGTGTCTTTTAATACACCATAAAATAATAAGTAAATGATTTTATATAAAAGTTATCATCACCATTAAAACAGTAAGTACCTACCTAAGTATTTAAATATTTACAAAAGTACATAGAAATTACAAATTTCATTGGAATTGTTAACGAACGTAATTAAAAGGGAAAAGCTACTACGCGGAATTCAAAATGTACCTACCTAGTTAAATAAATTCTACCCGATAAATTGGAAACCATTTTTTCCTCTTTTCCTTGAAACGTGCTCAGGCAATTTGGAAAAAAATTATTTGGCCATTTTTAAAATTATAATGATTTTATCAAGGAAATTAGGGATCCGTAAGAAAATTCAAGCGAACGAAGTTGCTTAAATTAGCATTGTATAAAATTACATTGCATCTTGTTCATAATTCATGTCGCTTATGTCACTTTACTACAAATGCCAATGAGTTACCTATAAAACAAGTTCTAACGACCTTTGATAAAATCGTCTTCAACTCTTCGACGCTTTTCAAAACACCTATCTTTCTACAAAAACGTGTAAAAGCTTAGGGCAGGCTTAAATTTTGACGAAAGACTAGCATACTAAATGATTTTTTCCCTGAAACAGCCACATACCTACTGACGACATTGTATGAATACACAAACAGTTGATTAAAGTCTTCTTTTTCTTAACTAATTAACAGCAAGGGTTAATTTAAAAACAAAAATAATACTTCGTCAATTAGAGAATACCTGACTCGCATAAAGTTTTATTAATATTTTCATGTGGCAAAAGCCAAATTGAATTTCCTAATTGAGTAATTAAAATATCGCAAATTAATTACGAATATAATTAATGATCAAATAATAAAATCACATTCCTGTATCAAGCTAATGACGTTCAAAAATGCCTTGTAATGGCCTAATTGAAATAAATGATTTGACTTTTTTGACTTCTTGAAGCTTTTCCCGGCAACTGCCCGCGTAAATTGCGGTCAAACAAAGTCGTGGAATAAAAAGCAGCCTATGACCATAGTCTATATAGCATAGCCTATATATATATATATCAAGCATAGTCTATATCAAATAAGAATGAGCAACTTTGTATGGGCTCCGTCCCAAATGTTGTAGGAATTTAATTATTAAACTTCATGACCTATATGACCAAGGGCGGATCTTGAATTTGTGGGGCCCCGGGCTAATACTGCTTAGGGGCCCTACCTAATTACTCAATCAATTGCCATTTTGTCAAAAAACTGTTTTCTGTAGTGATGTAGGTATATATAATTTGATCGCAGTGTTGCCAACCTTATAATCGGATTTTTTTAATTTATGATAATTTTTATTGACAATCTGTATTCACGGGGCCCTAGGCTGCAGCCCAAAAAGCCTTTAAGTAGATCCGCCCCTGCCTATATCATTACAAAGGTCATAATAACGTGTCATGCTGTTGGTTTCGTTACTAAATAAAGCTATTATTATATCTGAAATGATATAGGTCCTGAAGTGTTAGGTACAACACTTGAGTCAATGCCGCCCAATCTCTTCTCAACAAAATCAATTTGGAAGTTTAGCCGTGAAAGCGTAACAAATAAATAAACAAACTCACTTAATACATTTATTATACTTATTAGTATCTACCTATCTATAAATGAACCTTTCTGAAACAATTTCTATGTAAGTATATAAAAATCAATCGGTATGACTTCCTCATAGCGATTGATTTTTATAAATCAATCGCTATGAGGAAGTCTCGCAAAAAAACGAAAATGGCTTGACCGATTTGATTAATTTCTTCTTTGAATTGTTAGCCTCTATACCTGGGGTGGTTTATAAAAAAAGGAAAGCAAAAAAGGTCATTATGTAGGTAATCTAGTGTTATTATAACAGCCTTTTATTCTCCTACTGCAAGGCAAAGGCCTCTTCTCATAAAGAGAAGTCACGAGCATTGATCACCACGCTTGCTCAAGCCGGAGAAGCTTTTCTGACTAATCAAACAAATTCAACAAACGATTTGTTTGCGAATGAATGGACGAAGATTTTATTGATATGTTTGTCTGAAGTACTGTGCGAGGAATTTATGAAAGGGATGAATTTATGTTTTACATGTAGGTTTGAGTTTTCTTTTTTCTGTTTTTAGTGTTGTTTTTTGTTGTCTTTGTCTTTGTTGTTGTTGTCACAGTTGGGAAAAGGCTAGGCAGATGATGATGACTAATGATGAGTGTTGTCTTTAATTATTGTAATGATTATAACCGGTTACGGTAATTGTAACGGTTACGTTAGAATTAATAAAATGATAATAAGTCCAGGTTTCCTTACGATGTTTGTCCTTTACTGTTAATAGTTAGGTAAGTGAGTTCCAAGATAAACTAAGAAAGAACATAGGTATGAATTCAAAATCGTCGCATTGGTACTGACCCGTGGTGCCCTGTCATCTAGTATGGCATTAATAATCCCCTGGCGCTTTATTCACATGACGAAACACACAATCTTTTGCAAGGGGACTCCCGCTAACAGGATTGCTGACAGCACTTTATCTCATTTGTGCAGACTCGAAACACAAATACGAAGAGAATACAGCAGCAATAAAACAGAGCAGTAAAACCGGGCGAAAATTTAAAAAACAAGTTCTATTGCAGAAGTCGAAATGTTTTTAATGTTTATATGTCTCTAATTTAGTATTTAATCCTGTACCTAATATAATTCTCCTGACCCAATTTTGGCCTGACCAAATTATGCAGGAGTTATGTAGTGCACAAGTACCTATGGGAAATCTTGTCTATCAATACATAATAAATTAACCATATACAAGCAAATACTGATGCCAATCTGGACGTATGGTATCCAACTCTGGGGCTGTACTAAACCAAGCAACGTCAAAATTATACAACAATTTCAAAATAAAGTTCTCAGGGATGCTGTGAATGCACCCTGGTACATAAGAAATGACGACCTTCATCGTGACCTTAAAATGGAATTCGTCACCACCATCATCCAAAAATTTGCTGAAGCCCACGAACACAGATTACACCGACACGTGAACGTTGAGGCTATTCAGCTCCTAGACAACACAGACTTAGTGCGTAGGCTAAAAAGAACTAAACCTTTTGAATTAGTGTAGTGTGTAGTGTAGTGTAAAGTGAGTGAATAATAGTAACAGTGTTGTGCTATACATATAACACACGAACTTAGTGTTTTTATCAAATACAGACTCTAAGAAGGTGCTATGGACTTGTATAAAAGTGCTAATGGACACTATTCTTAGTTTTAAAATAATGTATAACGTAGCATATTAAGTTAGAGTTAAATTAGTTATTAGTCTTTTAGGCTAGATCGTAATTTATTTTATTAAGAAATCTGTTCTTAATAACCAAGGGAAAAAAAAAAAAAAGTACCTATGGGCTATGTGCACAACTACAGGGTATTATGGTCTAGAACCAAAAATGATCGCAATGATGTAAAGATTTATTTATTTATAAACAACCAACCTATACTTACGGTTGTAACATTCGGCTATGTTATGCATCTTTTTATACCCGTTATAAAAAGACATCGTCACTAGGGCAATCCAATCGCTAAATCAGATTACATGACCACGATAAGAACTACTGTTTCCCTGGTAAAATATAAAACAATTTATCTTTTCCTGCTAGCAGTAGCGAAGGTATTTTATTGATTTCGAAATTCATCGAAGCGATAACATCGTATACTATTGTACTATGCATGTTACGATGTAATTAGTTGAAGAACATTATCTAATCTCGGCCTATTTACATAAAATGTAAATAACGAGAAACAATAACAGTGGTCGGTTGGATTTCGAGAATTGTATAAATACGAGGATTGAGTGCGGTTCTTGATTGTAAACTGTTTGAATTTGGATTTAGTATATAATAATATGGCTTTGTTTACTTTCTAGAAAGCGACAATTTACGCCTGTTTCTCGTGTATTACCTACCTACCTACCTACAACTATAGAGAGTAGGTACCTAGGTATTCTTTTTTACTATCCAACCATCTTTATTGACAATGATTTTGTCTTTTTTAAAAGCTTTTATTTAGCTTGCACTGTTCGTAGTAAGTTGTCCTTTCAAAATTTGCAAACCATTTTTCAACCATTTGTTGGTATCCGATTGAGCTGAAATTTTGCATATTGGTCCAGTTCCCATGACAATGCATGTTTATGATAAGCATGACATGATGCTGCTGCCAGGATTGGCTCCAGATGAGGGAACTCATCAACGGTTAATAGTAGGGACATGAAATTTTACATACTGGTCCAGTCCCAATAACAATGCATGTTTATGATAAGCATGACGTGATGCTGCTGCCAGGATTGCTCCAGACGAGGGAACTCCTCAACGGTTAACAGTAGGGACATGAAATTTTACATACTGGTCCAGTCCCAATAACAATGCATGTTTATGATAAGCATGACGTGATGCTGCTGCCAGAATTGGCTCCAGACGAGGAAACTCTTCAACGATTAACAGTAGAGATATTAATTTTTGCATTTTACATACTGGTCCAGTCACAATGTCCATGCATGTTTATGATAAACATGATGACGTGATGCTGCTACCAGGATTGGCTCCAGACGAGGGAACTCCTCAACGGTTAACAGTAGAGTCATGAAATTTTGCACACCCATTGGGAAGACATTGGGTGATGGGTCCACCATGAAATTGCTACCACCTTCAGAATTGGCTCCAAACCAGAGAACTTCTCAACGGTCGGCAGTAGGGACTTGACATTTTGCATACCCGTTCGGATATGATAGACAGTTGGTGGGTTCACCATGAAATTGATGCCACATCCAGGGTTGGCTCCAAACCCAGGAACTCCTCAACGGTCAACTGTAGTAACAGGCATAAGAGGTATACCATGACTTGTGTAATTTGGTGAGATGGGCGTCAATAGCATTGGTTTGCAATCTGTCTAGGAGACAGAAAATGAGCCAAATATAATAAGTAAAGTGATGTCATTCTAAATCCAATATGGCGGACGTCTCGAAATGGCGATTTATAATTTCAACAGTAGCCCTTATACGATATGGCTCTCCAATAAAAGGGCTTGGTTAGCGAAACACAATAACTAAAGTGACGTCATTGCATATCCAATATGGCGGACGTCACAAAATGGCGATTTATAATTTCCGTAGTAACCCCTATGATATGTTATGGGTATCAAATGGAAGGGCTTGGTGAGCGAAGTACAATAAGTAAAGTCACGTCATTCTTAATTCAAAATGGCAGACGTCTTATATATGACAATGCAATTTAAAAATATATTATGACATGGAGCTGGCCTGATAATAGACCTGGAATATAGCCATAGCTAAAAAAAATTCCTCGTGGCTACGTTAATCTTGACTAATGCTAAATCTAATATTGATTGTAAGATTTCAAAAGACTAAAAAGTAGAAAATAAAATATAAATAAAAAAATATTTTTAAAAAAAGCTTTTATTTAAAAATAAAATATTAAAATGTACTAAAAAGAAAAAAATAAGATTTTGCTAAAATTGTAGGCTAAAAGTAATACTTTTATAAAATAATTAATAAAATAGTACCTCACTTTTAAAAAAAGCTTTGGCGCTCATTCAATATTAAAATTATAATAAAAAAATAGCAGTAAATAGCAGCTATTTTATTAATTATTTTATAAAAGTATTATTTTTAGCCTACAATTTTAGCAAAATCTTATTTTTTTCTTTTTAGTAAGTACATTTTAATATTTTATTTTTAAATAAAAGCTTTTTTTAAAAATATTTTTTTATTTATATTTTATTATGTTTGTCATTAAAATTTAAGTATCTATGATTATCCACCGACCTTTAAGGTTAACGTTGAATTTTTCAGAACTATGATTTAATATTAGACATATCTAGTCTTACCTACATATCTGCCTACAAAGAAACCGGGTTACACTTGCATTAAAATTTCAACGTCTTTTATCGATTCATTCGTGAAGGGGAAAGTAGAAGCTCGTAGGTAACCTATTTTTTATTCTTTCAATGAGTTTTACATTACGTGTTTCATTTGCCCTCGTTATTTATTAAAAGACTAGAACTATGATTGCGACTTTAGCTGCATGAAATTCTAAAGTTTTCAATACAAACTTTAGTTAGATACTAGCTTTTGCCCGAGACTTCGTCCGCGTAAATGTCGGACCCCCGTTCATCCCCTTAGAGGGTAAATTTAAAAAAATCCTTTCTTAGCGGATGCCTACGTCATTTCAGCCCCATCCGTCCGGTGGTTTGGGCTGTGCGTTGATAGGTCACTATGTCAGTCAGTCAGTCACCTTTGAGTTATATATATTTAGATTTGACCCATAACTTACAGCACACGACAAAAGCCTTAATTAACCTTAAACTAAATAACTATAAATTAAATTATACCAAACAGATTCCATATAAGGGCAAACTTTAATCAAGTAGTGGAACTTTGGAATACGCATTTATTTTTTCACCTTTTGGTTCTACTATAAAACTGCTGAATTTTCATACAAACTTTCCATCATTGCCTTACCTCATACACGCACTACGATATGTGCCGCGATATGCCGAGATCACAAAAGAAACCTACTAGTTCTTTTTAGGTTTTCAGCTTCTGTGGTTAAAGGCTTTGTGTTAATGAATCAGTTAGTTGGATGTTTTCCAACTGACTGACTGACGGATCAACTCACAGCCTAAACCGCTGATCGTAGAGACCTGAAACTTGGAGGCTGTGTTCTTTGTATGACGTAGGCATCCGATAAGAAAGGATTTCTTGAAATTCTGCTCCTTAGGGGGTGAAGAAGGGGCAAAGTTTGTATGGGACAACGTGATTCCTTGGTCCAATTTACTTCAAATTTTGCATAAACATTCTTTAACAGAATTGATGGAAAACGTGCTACGAATTTTATTGAAATTCATCCCCTAACGGGGTTAAAAAGGGGTAGAAGGTTATTAAAACCCAATTAAAAATCTAAGTAATTAGAACCATTTTCGATTTCTACGCGGACGAAGTCGCGGGAAAAAGCTAGTAGAATATAAACCGCGGAAAATTTAGTTAATTTTTTTCACCGGGGGTATCCAACCATGACACATTAGTCTGACTCAAATCATCAAATTAATTATGATTACTTCAAGATATTGCGTTTTCACAAAAGTGATATCGCTTATCGATATCGCGCCGGCGCCAAATTAAGTATACTAACCAAACAATGTGTTATAATACTACAGTATCTACAAATTCGTCGTATTGTGATAACGGTTTTTCGCAAAACTTCGAAACAATAAAATGGCTAAAGTGTCTCGCAGATTTATGTGGAAAGATTAGTACCTACTTATTAATTGCGCGTAGGCTTTAATCTTTTGTTTCTATTAAATTACTTTTAAAACTTTAAGTATCTCTTGTTTATTTTCAACAAGTTTATCTTTAAGATAGGTATCTTAATTCTTATTTCTGAAAGCCTGTTTGTGAAAATATAAGTAGCTTTTTCCCGTGACTCTGTCCGCGTATATGTCGGTTATCGCAGACGCAAACGAATCCTCAGAATAAAAAGTAGCCTTTGTTCTTCTTCGGGGTTCAGCCTTAATACTCTATGTATACCAAATTTCATCAAAATCGGTTCAGTGGTTTAATCGTGAACAGGCAGACTTACCTATCTACTTTCGCAATTTATACTTAATATTAGTTTATATATCTGCTGAAGTACCGTACTTAGGTATAATCTCTGTCTACTTTCGCAATTTATACTTAATATTAGTTTATATATCTGCTGAAATACCGTACTTAGGTATAATCTCTGTCTTGTATAATTGCCCTATTAGAACAACAGCAACAAAATGCATATTAGGCGCCATATTGCAGTATTGGCACGGAACTATACCAAACACCGTGAACGCGGGCGCGTTTTTCCAAAAATATTACATAACTTTGTGTTTGGCTATGTGCCAGTGCCAACCGACACGTGCTATCGCTATAAAGTCCGAATTCCCCGAGTGAGTATTAGTTAGCCAGACAATCCGCACGTACGGTAAACAAATGTCAAGCGACCGGGATTCACCATAGCAGGGCGCCGTGATGTTGGGGCTTTCCACTCACGAAGTACCCACGCAATACACTATCGTACGTGTACTGGCTTGGAAACGTACACAGATGATATTATAACAGGTAAACTTATTAGGATTTTGCTCATCGATGGCAATAGCAATAAGCCCGCCCCCTATTACACGAGACTTAAAAGTTTAACATAATTAGCGAAATGTCGGTGTACGAAATGGGTATACGACTGCCTAACCCCTCGGGGATTATAGGCGTGATGTTATGTTATATGTCATCGACGGACTTAAGCCTTCTCTACGTATGTATAGACAGATCTTACTAACATCTAAAGGGATTAATCGATAGGTAATCATGCTTGAAAGGCTGCTTTAAGTAGGACCAGCTTTTTACCTATCTGTAAAGACATTACCAACGACTGTTATGAGACATAATATTCCAGTCAATTATTGTTTTGTCACGGGTTTGTTTCAGGTTAGCCTAGGGCTGCACTTCGAGCGGAATTCCCTGAATTTGTCCTAGTTTAGAGGGCATCCGGGGGTCATTTGGAAGTGGTTTCAAAAAGTGGGACACGTTCAGAATTCTAATTAATTGAAAGATGAGCAAAAAAAAAAAAAGATAAATTAAAATGTAAACGATGTTTTCATTTTCATTGTATTTCTTTTTCTCATCGGCAGACCTCCTAGAATCTTAATTTTACCTAAATGTTCAGGGTTTTTGAAGCTACGAGTATTTATGTAATGGCAATCCTAGCCAACTAACCCAACTATTTTCAAACTCATACAAAGACCGAAAACCTTCCTCAACTTTTTAAGTCGGTACGTACAGCATACCGTTATTAAAGTTAGGAAGAACTACTTAGTCAAGTATGTGAATGAACTAACGGATAAAGATAAAGAAAGACATAGATGTAGGTAACGTACACAGATCTACATGTCATATGTGTTGCGAGTATGTGAGGCACGTTCTAAGTAGTTTACTAGTAAATTTTCCTTTCTCTAACAACTTTTACGACTTCCACGAAGATAAGAAACTGACATGCTTTTGTTTTTATTAATAAAACAACAGGAAAATTGACTGTAGTTTAAGTATAGTAAGTATCTATTTCTTTCCTCTGTTTTAGGCCGAAGACACATAGGCAAGGCTTCGCTTGGTTTTAATCTTCCACTGTCTTCAGCTACTGACGCTTGGTATCACGCTGCTCGACTAATTGTCACTTAGCGTGATTCCAAGTGACCTGGCGCATCGCGCATCGTCGCTGTATCAATAAAATGGAAGACGTATTTTTCTTTTTAGCTGCTCCCAGCTGTGTAGCTACGGCCTTAGTGTTTTGTTATTTATCTACAGATAAACATTACTAATAAGTTATGTAATATAATCTATTAATAAACAGGAAAAATCCTTGACATATTTATGTGTACATAAAAACAAAACTGGGCGATGATTTGCCTTTTTTTTCCCGAATGTTTTGGCAAAGGTGGTATACCTTTATTATCCAGACCAGGGTTTTTAACCTGTGGTCCATGGTCCCCTGAGGGGCCTCCTGTAATGAACGCCGGCGGTTCATGAGGATCCTACCTAGGTACCTAGAAGTGAAAGATGACATGCTCCTTGAATTTTTCCCCTTTTATTTTTCGGAAAGGGTCAGTGGGCTCTTTAAAATGTTGAAAGAGGTCTATGAGTAGAAAAATGTTAAAAACTCCTGATCTAGACCTACACACATTTCACCAGAAATGTAGGCAATCAAGATTATTAAGTTTCATATTACAATGGACATATCTATTAAATGACAAATCACTGTAGACATTTTTTAGTATTACGTTTTAAATTGTTTGTATGTTTCATTTTATTCTGTGTAAGTATCTTGTTTGTGTACCTATAATATTTACATTTCATTAAAGTTGTCAAAGATCTCTATTATAAACACCGTACCGTACGCGTACCTAGTTCCCTATGTTTAAATTATAAATAATTCTATTCTATTCTAAAAAGTAGCAAATGTAGCCAAGTTTAACTGATATTGTAGGAAACTAAGAAGATACACAAGTCTTAAACCGGGTTAGGTTGTTGCCGACACAGAGTTTCTTAGAAAATTGTTCAGGCGTGTAAAATGTATGCTTTCGTCTTTCTTTCGAGCGATCGTCAGGATAAAATTAGCCGATTGGCTACTGTGTAAACAAAAACATGGTTTTCCCGCGATCGTTCTGCTATTAACGCGTTGAAAGTGAACTAACTGCGCATTTTGACGATTTGTTTCATTTGGGAAATTCAAACTGGAAATATTCTTCGAAACGCTGTTCATCTTTCACGTGCATTCCTGTTCGTTGGATCGTTGTTTGTCTGAAATAGCTGTGTACGATAAGATCGCCTTTATACAATCTATAAAAAAATTATGTATTCAAATGGTGTACCTACCTAAGTTCGTATGTATCTACCTACATACCTTAATGGTCTCATGCGTATCTGCTATGTTGTTATACCTAATAGGGTTATAAAATAAAATAACATATTTTATTTTTAATGATATGTATGTACAGTCAGCAAAACAGATAGGTATGCAGGGTCGTCAGATATACATAGTTTTCTTAGAAACCGATGGATGATTTTGATTGAAACTTAACTTAATTAATGAACTGTTTATTATCTACTTTTCAAATTAAATTACATTTGAAAACATCCATCGGTTTCTAAAAAGACTTCAACTATATCTGAAGACCCTGCATAAGTACCTATCTGTTTATTGTACATTTGTTGACTGTACATTTACTATCTACGATTGTACTGAATATCTTTTACAGGCTCGTAATTATTTGCGTAAAATTTAAGCTTAACCGGAAATATTTCGTTATCATGATTTCAACGAAAATTGAATTTTGATATTCATGTTAATCTTTCATTAACATGAATATCAAAATTCAATTTTGTAACATGATTTTAATTAGTCTGTATCATGTAATTATTTTTTTGTCATTTTTTTTTTAATATAATAAATAGAGCTCGTTCTCCATTGAGACTTATCTACGCTTTGGAACTAGCTTCCAACTTTCTGACCAACTAACCATCTTCTTGACAATTCAAAAGTGCCTGTGAACGGTCTAATTGAAATAAATATGTATTTTAACTTTGACTTTTGAAACTGGTAGGGTATCTATAGCTAACGTCATCATGTCATGTAATCTTGTCGGTAGTTTGGTTGGTACCTATTCATTAATAGGTACCAACCAAACTACCGACAAGATTAAGGTAAATAGAATCGACGAAGTAATTCCCGTTGCCCGCTGCAATATCGGTTCCCTCAAAGATCATAGGCCAGCTTATTTCGGTTTGAAAGTTAGAGAATATGTAGGACTCAGATACCTAGGTAGCATAGCGAAATCAAAATCTAAAAATTATCGTAGGTAACTTGGAACCAGCGCAAACACGGTTCAGACTGCATGATCATACATATACCTAGTGCCCATTTTTTTAGCAATTTACCTAGGAAAGGTTTTCAATTAATTACAATTGTAAAAAAATATAATGGTTTTAGTGAAGGCTGTGGCGAGGGTAAAAATAGATTTAAAGCTGTTTAATTAGGGATTTTAGTAGGATCCAACAATCTTTAGCAGTCCACTACTAGCTTAATTCTGCAATAAATTTAATGTTAAGTAACGTATTTTCAAAACATGGCAAATTCCAAATTTAAATATATCTGAAATTGAAACATGTATACAAACATGGCGCCAAATTGTAAAGGGACATTAAGCAGCAAACACCAAAAGCTCTTAATTTAATGATCCGACCCATTATTGACGAAATATGGCGATGCTCGGTGCACACACACAAGCGCACGTGCACGACATCTGTTCACAACGGACATTCAACGACAAAAGTTTAATTAATAATGTAAGTCATTCACATGTCATGCCAGTGTAAGCGATGAATGAGTTATGCAATCACATAAAACTCAATTTGCGTTATTGCTTTTTGGTCTGATTTTATAGTGTAGTGAACGAAATTGAAATGGTATATCTACCAATATTTTTTACCCTCTAACGAAATTGATTCTCCTTTTTTGTTGAATTTAAAATTGGTGTGCACATTACGATTTCATTAAATATTTCTAATACGGACAGACCTGGGAAAGATTTTTACAAATGGTACCAGAAATACTTTTTAATGTGGTTAAAAAGTGAATGTCCACTTTTTAACCACATTTTATGGAGGAATTATCTTGTTACTTATAATTATATTTTTTTTTTGTTTTATCTTTTTCCCTGTAAATTTCTAAGTTAACAGTTTTGCTGTTGATTATACATAACGCAAAGAGCAGTCGTTCGTAGAAGTGTGGCGCATGCGTATGTCACACGTATTGCCTTTGAAAGAATGCTCGATTATCTCCAGCATTATTGATTGTACTTACCCTACTCGGGGACGAAATCACCCATTGTTAGTAACATCACAATAACAATATTATACATTTCTTGTTTATCATATTTTATAGATCTCTTTCAACAAAAATCGAAGCAGATGTATCTAATGTAACAGATGTCAGTTTGTTTATTAATATACCTACATTAATCATATCACACAATACGACATACCTAAATAGAGGTGGTGAAAAAAAAAAATGTAGGTAGTACCGATACCGCCGCGCTCCGGTTGTCACTACATACATACATAAACTCACGCCTTTTTCCCATGGGGGTAGGCAGAAACCACAGAACGCCACCTGCTACGATCCTTACATACTTACTCCTTTCGCCTCATCTACGTTCATACATCTCGTCATACAAGCACGCCGGTTACGAGTACCTACTCCGCACGTCGGCACCTCCTCTTCTCACTCACATTCAGTTACGACTTTGGTTACTGCTCCGCTCCTGTAAGTCGCAGCCCGTTGCCATTTAGCCTATGCTATTCCTCATTAATCTGACCATCACGTGAAAAACATAGTTTTTCCAATTTGACTAGTAGAGACAGAGATTAGCGCTTTTGAACAAACAAACAAAAATCTTTAGCTTTATTATAATATACTCTCAGATAGGCATATAAATCCAACTAAACACTTATTTATCTTTCGCTCAAAGAATACATAAAAATAATGATTTTAATACGTACCTACTTTTTGACATCGAGTAAATAATGTAAAAGGTTGCGCAAATATGAATATCGTAGGTACAAAAAGTGGAAACCAAACACAACGACTCCCATATTGCATGTTTCACAGTTAATTAAATTTTCAATGGTTTCATAAATGTTTTAAACTTTATCATTAAGGTTCTGTTTGTTAAATCATTTGGCTGAAAACTTTATTTTATCGGAATTTTGTTGCTTTAGTTAGTCACTTATTATTTTATTATAGGATATTTTATTAAGTATCTATTTGTATTAAGTACTTATACTGAAAACAATGTGTAATGTATGTACTTGGGTAGGACTTAAATGCAACAATTTTTTTTGTAGCTTTAACATCTCCATTTCACTTCAAAGTTAAGATACCGACTACTTACCTTACTTAACACTAATCTACAAGTGCCATCTACGTTTCTAGTACCGTGAAAATATTCCTATTGTTATCGATAACGAAAGATCAATACTTACTATATCGGTTTTCAAAGAGGTTGATAACACTTCAATTCATTCAAAATCTACCTGTATTCAAATTGGAGTAGGTGTATGGGTGTGTTTGTCGACAAAAAATAGACCAAGTTAATGAACTTTCCAACGTTTATTATACCACCATGTCTGGTGGAGGTAGGGGGCCGAGCTCGCACTTTGATTGATGGATAGATAGATACTACAAGTTACCTAATTTAACGTCGTGAGCCGGTCATCGGGGTCAACAGAACTTGGTGCACGTCTTAATGTTACAGTCACGAGCTTTCACAGCGGAGCCAGCCGGAGCCGGCTCGCAAGCCTTGGACGGAAGACCATAAGTTTTATAAATTAGTGACAATGCCTTGAGTTATTTCGTGGAAGTGCCAAGGTTGGTAGTTCTGGGAAGTGGCGGCTCGTCGGCAAGTACGTTCGGAGCGAGCCCGCTCGGTCTCGGTCGCACATTCACATGCGCGTCCCCCCGCCGAGCCGCGCTCCGCCCGCCACGCGTGTTTACCTCACTCGCTTCGGTGCGCGCCGCGTGCCGGCTCCGCCGCTTGCTCAGTACGCTTTGGTACACGATAGAGGATTGTCACGCCAAGGCGACCCACCTCGCCGAACTTTCACCTCACGCCGCGATATCGTTATCTGTGATAAACACCGACCGTTGAGTGAAATTGAATGTGCGCGTACTTAGAAAGCGTTTCTGTTGAGGCACGCGGACGGACCGCCGTCAGCGACGTCGATTTCTGCAAATTAATTTCTCCAGTGCAGTCGGTTTCTACGAAACTGCTTATAAAGAGTTTTACTGAGAAACGAAACGGCCATAAAGTGGATTTGAGGAAATATAAGTAATTATAAGTGGGCCTTTGTGTTTCCGTGTTTGTTGTTACCTAAGGCGTTTACATTGGATCCCAACCGACCACGAACACCTCCAATGGTGGTCAAACTACCAGGTGAGAACTTTGAAAGTGAATACTAACATATTAATCCAAGTATTCAATTTGCCCTTAATGCTTTTCATAACCGATACGTCAGCGCAAAAGTATATTTGTTTAAGAATGCAACATACACAGACCACACAAAATATAAAACGGCGCCAGCTGTTATCATTATCACATAGGCTTCGGGGTCAATGCGTTCTCAATGATAAAAGCGTAGATTATATTAATGAATGACGTAATCTTTTGCCATTTAAAAACAAATGGTTTAAAATGATCATTTAGTTAGTGCTGTTTTTATTTGTCCATACAAAAATAACCATGTCATCGAAATAAAATATTTTACATTGTAAGGAATTTTTTAAAACTAGATTTTGACGGTAAGTACCAATCTATCGAATATTAAAATGTTGCGATGTATTGCTCATTCCTGGAATTGGGAGAGAAAATCAAACTACCCACATTTTTGTTCTCCTACCAGAAATGATCGTATCTGTAACTAGGTTAGGAATTCAGTCTATCTTAATTGCAGCGATGTAATACCCACGTAACATTATGCAGTAGGAAACGATATAAATGAATTAATGATGTTTATGCACAAGCGTGCTGACTGTGTTAATGACACCTCGCGAGGCGGCAAATCGCTTCATTTGAAAACAATTATTGTGTTAGCACGCTACGAATGCCACGATATAACGTTTCCTTAGAATCATCGATCAAGCCATAAATTATTTGAAAGAATGATTGCAAATTTTGCATAATTACAATAGGTACGTGACGTGATGCAACTTATCTAAGATCCGAATAGCCAACTAAACCAGTTTCTTATAATACGACATCACAATTTAATCTGACAGCACCAATTAACCATCAATCAACATTAACACGATGGCCGCTTAATTTATTTCTTGGAATTCATGTTTTTTCGTAACCGAATTTGCTAATAATTGGAAGACAAGTATAAGCAAATTCTGTTATGAAGAAACATGAATTCTAAGAAGAAACTCATTAGGAGTAAAGTCGCAAAACATAGACGGCTAGATTAGCGCTTGATACTTAGTTTGTTTTCGCTGAATACTTTATGCAGGCAGGAATGTTTCCACACACACACGTAGCAACTACTTCACCACTCACCCAGTCGGTAGCAGCTAGCAGCCTCGCCAGTCGCAAGCCTGTTGACAGCACTTAGTTCAAATCAATGTTATTGTTAACAATCCCATTGTCCACGTTTTACCGGGAACATCACGCTGTTAAATCGTTTACAGGGAATCGTCGCGGCCTTTGTTTATCCTCAAAGGGAGACAATGTATTTTTTGCTGCTATTTTAAAGCTAAAAGGAGCCGGCCGAGTCTATTGTTACCGGTTAACGTACTATGACGATGATATGATTCGTAGAAACCTTGTAGAAACACTTCAATATAATTGTCATTGATTGAGAGGCATGGAAAAAATATGTTGATTATCTTACGATACTGTTTTGGATGTTTGACGTCGATTTTGATGTTGTTTAATGGAAATTGTTGTTATCTTATAGCCTCTTACGTAGAGCCCTGCGTTAAAAGGTCAGAGGGCAACTTCGCAATAAACGCATAAAAATATCTTTCATGTATGAAATAACAAAGTTCAAGAATATCTTTAACTGTATACGATATCCGTATACCGTAAGATATTCTTGAACTTTGTTATTTCATACATGCTTTGAAATGTCATACCTATTAATTAATTAATAGAATGATTGTAAGATAAATACTGTCATTTAGTCAGGTTAACCTAAATAGTTACTAATTTCTCAAATCCAGTCCATTATTCTCAGCAGGAAGACACGACTTTAAGCTTTTATCGTAACGAGGTTAAATAAAAACCAAGCTCAGCTGCGTAATACAGAGCGAAAAGCAAAGGTTTCATTAAGAAATAAGAAACGATTTACTTTTCGTAACTTGCAAAGTTACCACTACCGTGTTGGGCGCCAAAATGGACCTTTACAGTTACAATAATGTATGACTATGAACAGCATATTTAAGACAAACGACCACAGCGATACTTTTAGAAATTCAATGCGATAGCTTGTTAGATTTGAGATCATATAAATATTCCTTCCAGCAACTCTAAATACAATACACTAACTACTTTAAACAACGTCTCCGAGCTCTCATTTTATCTTTAATCCTGTAAATAGAAGTATGTAAATCAAACTATTATAATATTATTCCACGTACCGTTGCTTGCTAGCACCTACTGATGCATGCAAATGACTGCGTTCATTAAAACATTAGGTACGTTTCATTCATTTTTTCTTAAGTTACTGTTAATTTGTGTAGATTAGATGTTTCTTGTGTAATATATCAATATTACAATAATGAACCATCTGTACAGTCGATTTTCATATGTATCTATTTGACCGCTTAGTTATTAGTTTTCACCAAGTGATATCCTAAGTTAATTAACTTTGATTTAGGACAGAGTCTTGATGTTCCGAGGTTCCGACATGTCGCCCACGGGTCGCTTATGAATAAGTAAGGGGGCACAACAAGACTAAGAAATCAATCGGTATCAAAAGAAATTGACGATAGTTTTGAACACTCAGTAGGTATCTTTTATACACAACTAAGCCTTCCAGTATCGAAACGCTCAGCAAAGGCATGTTTGATTTGTATAGTTTAAAATCAACTAACTTCGCAACAAGGAAACTCGCTTTTCCTAAACTTGCCCAATGAAAAAGGGTTCTTATCGTGATGCGAAAGAGGTTTAATTTCATCCTATTATATCAACTGTCGACTATTTTTAATTATAAACTTTAGTTTTAAGTCTTAGTTATATTAATTAACCATAGTTCTTAGTCTTAGTTCTTCCCTTGTTAGATATCTTGGTCAACTTTGGGAAAAGAAAATAAAGGATCCTTGGAGGAGGAGCAGGACGATTGACGAAGTTCACCCGATAAGTTATCAGCTACGGTTATCAATGCTCTTTCCTTGGCTTGGAAAGTAAGGATTTTTTTCGCTCGATTTTCTCTCAAAATACAAACACGTTCGCTTCTCGCTAGCTTCGTACATTTTCACGAACCAACCGTCGACCTCCTAAAGTCGTATATTGTTGGTTACTCAGAACCTATAAATATTAAATCTGATTTCTGTAATCTGATAACTGCAATCTTAATTTTATTCTAGCTTCATCAATGCTTGGAAATCGCATGCATTTATATAAAATACAATTTAAAGAGTAGCTGTAGTAAAAAGTTATGCACCATAATTCACACTACTTTAAAGTAGTTATGAACACAATATGATTGGTAAGTACATACCACGTCAGTAGCTAGCTATGTATACGTCTGGCTATACTATGACCAAGTGCTCTTAAACAAATTTGTAAACATTAGTCGTCCGCTTACGTCAATAGATTGGGTGTAGCTTGCTACAGTTTACATGATATGAAAAAGAGAAAATGTTGTTTTACTTGGGAGAGTAACTACTAGGAAAATGTGAGTTCTCTCGAATCGGCGGCAGGCGGACGGAACAAGGTGGGATGGCTGCGCGGGCGCAGGTATGCGTGTTCTCAGAACGCGCCGCGTCCGTTTTTGCTCCTTTTTCGATTCGAGTTTACTGAGAATCGAATGGCCCGGTGGCGGGCCTACTCGGAACTCGTAATTAATCCTTGGAAGCCTCCGACCCAAGGGTTGTTATGAGAAATCGCCAGCATTATGACTTCATTTTTTATTTATTTTTGCATTGTCTCATTTTGAAAATTGTATTCGGGTTATTGTTCGCCGAAGGACCGACAATGCCATACACAACATTATGCACGGCTATTAAATTTTATGCAGTGTTCGCCTCTGACCTCAGGCTCTTAGGAAACTTCAAAGATATTGATGCGCTTCCAAGAAACTATATTTATTCATAATATACGTACGAGTATGATAATCAAGCACGTATTCAATAATCCACTAGAAACTTTAATTGCGCAGTTTGCCTAACGCTGGAACTGCTCACAGAAAATTGGGTGCCTGGAAAATATGACTGTTTCCATGAAGCAAGTCGGTTGCAAAAGTCATGATACATAATTGTGAAAACTTTTGAATGATCGTACTTACTGTATTACAAACACTAACTGCATACGAATTTTGCATTGATTTGATTGTAAGAAAACAATATATTACTTTAGCAGCAAGCAAGAAAGACATTACGTATGATACGATTCTCATAAAAATACATAGTAGGTATTATCGAACAGAAACTGCTGCAGTATAAAACAAAACCTATTTTTTGGACCACCAGGATTCAGAACACCGCATCCAATTTGCTTTTCACTGTGGACATCTCATGTTTTGTTGGGCTAGGACTGAAGTGACTAAAGCAAAACGAAGGAAAAATATACACCCGCCTGCACCGCTTTCCCAGAAGAGCGGCTAGTTTAAATTTCAATGGCGGACTACTGCGAACCCGCTCGGCAGTTTCGTCTAACGAAGTGATTGAAATACTGCTTTGATCTGTACCACGGTCACACAAAATCAGCCTCTATATTGTGCATATTTAAAGTGCTATGTTGAATTATCGTAGGAAGCGATTTCTTTACCGTTTCGCCTTCGAGATGGATTCGTTCGTCCTTGTGTTGGTTTTTTAAGTGTGGGGAAATTAACAAATAATAAAAGTAGCTTCGCTCTATCGCCATTAATAAATAAAAAAGTGCTTGCTCCGATAGTAACACTAATATGAATGAAGCGAACACTAATTGACTTTGCACTGTTAGCAACACATGTCGATAAACTTCTGTAGGTAAATAAGGTGAAGGCAAACGATTAGGTCACCTCTAAGGCTACCACTATTCAGTTTATCGTTATTCATGTATCGTTACAACGCTACGTCAACATATTTATTATACACCTATATTAGGCGCTACACTTATCATACAATTAAAAATACTGTTTTGTTGTCATTGTGAATTTTAGAATGTAGGAATACATGTAGTAATGCACCTATAATCAATCCTGTATATATCTCTTTCGATCAGAATTCCATTTACTAAATCGAAGTTCAGTTCAAACGAAATGAAACGTCAAAGGAGGAAAGTTCGTAACGCCTAAACCTGTTTTACAAGTTCACAGTAGGAAATCCCTTTCACTCGGAAACGGGTCTGGGCTCGGGATAAAAATAGACACTCTCATTTACAGATTACACAACGTCTAATTGACTGCCCATAAATTGGAGCTCCTATATAGGATCACGTATAACGGAACGCATCTATTTTAAAAATCGAAACTACCACGGGTCGACGTTCCGGGAACCGCGGCGCAGCGTCGAACCGACCGGTCGGCGAAGTTCTCGGAACACGCGAAGGTTGCTCAGCTAAACTCTTACATTGAATCCGAATGGTTATTGCCAAAGTCTTTTATGTGTTGTTGGACGAGCGTCAGTGATGCATTAGAGCTTTTATAGCGCGCCATCAATTGCGAGATTGAGGCCAATACAATCATTTTGGAGCTTGTAATCACTAAAGACCATGGAAAAAATCTTGATGCACGTTTTTCGTTTCAAATCTCGGATCGTGAGCTGACTTTCTACATAAGGGTCATTAAGGAATTCCTCGAGTGTTGGTCGACGGAACCGTGAGTGTTGATGGAGATCAGCTGCCGCCCGTACGCTCGTTGGCGCCGCGGTTCTCATCTCGATGTCAAAGGCCAGGAACACAGAAAGAATTGCTTTATCGTGCACTGAATACACCCATGTACATTTTATATTATTAAGTTAAGATAGCTTGTTAAAGGTTATTAAAAACCCTTTCCCACAACAAAACAAAAGTGGTCTTTACTTCACTTATCCTTAAGCCCACGTCCTACTTTTCCTCTCACACATCAATCTTTATGGCCAGTTTTGTTTATCTCACTAAAATGTGAAAGATGAGCGTCCATATGTCTCTCGTCAAGCCGCACTTCAAACCGTACGTTTTCTATATCAGCTGTTACCAAAAATATGTATAATGTTGGAGCGTTATTTATAGCTGCCAGACGCTTCCGAGAACATCGTGTGTGAATGTGAACACAGTTGATATAACGATCTACGAGTATTACTATTAATTAATCAATTTTGTATAGAAACTGTTGGTAACATCAAATTATGAATTCGATCTACGTGTCCATCAGGTGTATAAAACTTTCATGTTAATGACTTATAAAGTCAATCATAAATTCACATTCTCTCACCGCTATGAATAAAAATAGTTAGAACAATGAAACCTGCGAACAAAAAACAAATTTTCGACCGTCAATCGTTTTGTTCTCTCATAAAAAAGCGAAGCGTTGGGATAAGTTCGTTTATGTTTGCCAAGAATGGTATATTATATTTTATTGTACCTACTATTCGCAATTTTCCTAACATAGCAATGTTAGAAAAGTTCAATAGAAATAACGGCGATTAATATTGAAAACATTTGTTAATGAAAAGAAACAAATAAATTGATTATAGTTTCAAGAGTGCTTGAATGTTTCGTTTTAGGTATCATTCAATTTAATGTATTTGATAACAAAGGCTTTCAAGTATTTATTTTTTACTTTAAGTCCGGTTTTAGCTATGGGTATTGCTATGAAATGATATGGAAACACTTGTAAATTCTCCAATATAATTTCCATGTGAAGCAGGTTCCAAGACGTCGTAAAACCCTGACAGCTTTAATTTCAATAATAATAGGTGAATAGAGAAATATGAGGGTAATAAATAACAGACATAACATAACCGTACATGTTACCGTTACGGCTATTGAAATATAAACTAAAAGCGGTCATTTTACAGAGTCAATTAGCAGTAAATAACGTTTGTAAGCGTCTTACCTAGGCACCGGAGCTGGGAACAAGATCTTCTAGTTATTATGTTTCTTCTAAAGATAAGAAAGTCTATAAACGTTGTTTGAAATGTGAGCACACAGAAGTATTTTCAATATTTAATGCCGACTCGTTCTCGACTTTTACATACCTACCTAAGGAATGTAAAATGTCAGAATCAAAACCTATTGAAATCGAGTATATCAGAAATGAATAACTTGAAATGAAAAAAAAAAATAAAAATATCACACAAGCATCACATGTTATTTTTAGCGTGTTTAAGAAGAATTTCATTGTAGAAATGTTTACTGCTCTAACGTTAAAAACACGTAACGAAAAAAATTGTTACAGAGAAAAAAATTTAGGTAACTAAATTTTTTTCAAAATCAACAAATCTAATTGAAGGAATCGAAGCAAATACATAAACATTCGAAGAACTCTTCGATAATTGAATCTTGAATTTTTCTACTTGAAGAACTTAAGCAATCATCGAAGTAAAACATATTACAATAATTTAATACGATTGACAAGGAATTAAGTATGACGACTTAATCTAGGTGATTGAAATATGAATATAAATGAAGCATTTTGTGGAATATTTACAAGGAGTTTTAATTAATATAACTAATCATGTAAAACTTCATTTGCAGACAAAACACTAATAAAATTGTAGATAGGTGTTTATTTATAGTACCTATCTTGTCTGCTGTTCTTGTCGCGTCGCGTCACTGTGTTTCAGTCTGTACGAATTAAAATAATTACATATAAAACATGCCTTTGCATGATTCCATCGTGTTCTGAGAAAGTATTTATACTTTATATTACAAGGTCGAAGTATAAATAAAATGAAGAACAGTCGCGCGCCAACCTTACCCCCGCGATGACTCAGTTTTACCTGTGTATGGACGAGGGCTAGGTTATTTCTAGAGAACTGGCGATAATTTTAACGTTCTGACACACCCGTTCCTAGTATAGTTACCAAATTGCCAACAGTTTTCTGTATACTTTTTTATAAATTCTTCGTGATGAATTGGGGGCCAGCTATGACGTGCGAAGCAAATGCTCACGACATTATAGAATCCTGGACAAACGTTTGATTGTTGGCAAAATTGAGGAATTTAAAAAAAGACACGCTGCGAACACAATTAGCGCGTCCATTGCACGATGTCGACAGGAAGTAAGTTTCACACCACTCTTTGTCACTTCATCGCGCTGTGGCAATATTATATTTTTTCACATTCCGACTTCTTCTTTTGATATACGACTACTAAAGAGAATTTCTCATACTTATACTAGGTATATCAGTACTGACCTACAATCTAACACAAAAAAACAGAAACAGTTTTCAGCTGTTAACTATTTAAATAAGTATCTACATAGTAATAACTAGTTATAAACTAATTTATTATACTGTCCCTATTTGTCATAATTACATAGATACTACTACAGATTTAATATTTGAAATTTATCAAGTTTCCTCTCATAAGCAAGGCATACGGTAAATCCATGCTAGTAGTATTATAAATGCGAAAGTAACTTTGTCTGTTTTTGACGCTTTCACGACTAAACCACTGAACCGATTTTGATGAAATTTGGTACGGGATAGGTAACTTTGAACCCCAAAAGGGACATAGGCTACTTTCTATTTGACTTCGTTTGTGTCGGCGATAATCGACATTTACGCGGATGAAGTTACGTGCAAAAGCTTGTAAACTTATAAATTGTAAATTATGAAGCCAAAGTAAAAGTATGTCGGTTGGTTTCCAACTGTTCATTGTGGTTTTGCAAACCAACTATATATTTCCGGAACGAGCAATATTCCAAATTGAAATACTGGCAACGTTTCGCTATCTTTAGAAAACCCTGCAACAGAAATAATTTATGACCAATATGGTTTTAGTAACAGTCATAACGAATCGAAACCAACATTTCAATTATTAACCCTTTATCTGCAACGTCGTCGGTACTATCACCACAACTTCATTCATAACTTGAATGCTTTAATTAAATTAATTAATGTGTGTCAGACTGATAGCATTACGAATTTCCTGCACCGAGCAGTCACGTTTTATTACGTTTGAGTTTAACATGCACGACCACGTGTATTTAAAAAGAAATGTTTAAATATTGTATTGTCAGCGAATACAATATTTAAAAGTTTGTTTTGAATACGTCACGAGTTGACACAATGAAAATGTAGTGGGTACCGAGATATAACAACAAACAACAATAGGTCGGGAATGCCACTTGATGAGCTGTTGAAAATAAAATTATGATAATGATGATGAAATCATGTTTGTTTAGTGAATCAAGAGTACTAGGTACGCGTATAGACAATACGTGTCTACTGTCTATTTTTCAAATACTGTGTTTTACTATTGTTAGCAAAATACTCTATCAACATTTGTACAGAGCTGTAAAATCATTTTTCTTCTGGGTCAGAATAGTTAAGTGCGGGCCCAATTTTCGCACCAAATTAATTTATTTAGAAAATCATTGGAATTTGGTAAATAAGAGAAACATTTTCAATTCTTTTTAAGTAGGTACTTAACTAATTATATTCGTAGGGACGGAGGGCAAAGTTCAATTAAGATTACAATTAGGGGTAGGTTGCCGTCTTGTACCACTTAAATTTCAACTTTCTCGGAAGCCTGGAAATGAAAATCCATTAGACTACATTAGTATCCTTTCCAAATTGCCTACCGTCCTCGACCTTCATTGGTGGAACTACCTTACAAAGAAGTGAGTAATCGTTGTGGTCTAGTTATTAAATAAGTATTACCAGGATTTATTATAATTACTACGATTTATTTAATAACCCTATTCTGATTATTAAACCTGCTTAAACTTTATTTGCCTGACTAACCTAAAATACTCGGTAGTGTTGAACTTCTACAATGTCTAAGGTACCTACTTACAAAGTGGTTCTTGGTAGCTAAAGTACGGCCAACGAGAAGCGATACGAAAGTCTACATTATACAATAATTCAAATTATGATAAAATTTATAAAAATAGACTATCCTTATGGTATTATTACAATTTGCCAGATAATTTTTAAAACTATATAAATCCAACTTTCAAAAAGTTATGCACCCCTGCTATTCCCAATGACCTTGCATGGGTTTTGTTTACATTTGGTATCGCTTCTCGTTGGCCGTACTTTAGAACTTCTGCATAATTTTCAAGAAAGTAATATCTTTGTTAATTTGTAAGTAACTTTTACTTGTATTATTGCTGCATTGCAATAAGGATTAACAGTAACATTGTTCTACTTATCTTAGAGATTAATTGTGTATACTAAACATCCCAGAAAGCTATAAAATTGAAAGAAGCTGAATACTTTTTGTGCATGTAATATTCGCAAAAGCTAGTTTTTTATAAAAATGGACGGCTTTTAAAATGATCTCATTAACCTTAAAAAGGACTCAATATACTATGTATTTAACAAACAAATAAAAACGTGAACAAGACTTATTTTTATTTTCTTTCTATATTTGTAGTGAACAATTATGAGTAACTTATTAAATCAAGACCTACATACTAATATCAATCCAACTAGGGGGCATTGTACAAATGAATCATCAGACTTAAGCGTAACATTAATCATTGCTATTTCAACGTAATAGCAGATAAAGAAAATTATTATATTACTTCACACATATGCAAACGTACTGAACACCTACGTATCTACCTACATAGATATTGTAGACAAAGTTCCAAGAAAGATACCGTCACACGACTGAGTAGGGTAAATACGCTAAATGTCGGCCCCCTTACGGCTTTTCTGTTTTGGAATCGGTCTGGCACCATCAATTTCCAACGAAGGATAGCTTCCGATGCGGTTTTGGATAGTTTGATAAATCTATTTCATGTTTATGGGCTTAAGGTTGATATTTCTACTACTAGGAAAAAGTTATAAGGTTCAGATGCGTCGAGAACGAAAAAACCCTAAAGTCGGCCATTCAAGGCCCATGGTCGGTCGCGTTTTTCCCAAATGTCGGCCGGGTATAGGGTGTTTTAAATTAAGACAGACAAATATTATTAATATGATTTATTTTGGCAGGAGTCTCACTAAATAATTAAGTATACATTATTAATTTATTGCCTCAAGCGCTTCCTTTATTTTTGTGCGATCGTAAGCGTATCTGCATAATTTTCTTAGTATTTTGTCATTGTAGTACCTTAATTAAATTAAAAGCATTAATTCTAAAGACAGCTTTTTGTGACATGCAGGTTAAATAATGAATGAAAGATTCACGACCAAAAATTTATATTTTTTAAGCTAATTAATATGGGTTTATGAGGTAGCAAGTTCCAAAGAGCAATTTATATCTTATATTCCCAAACCGTAATAAGCTTTATGATAGCTTAAGATTTTTCAATATTATCAACTCCTACATTTAAACTTAACTCTTTATATTATAAATAAATTAAATGTATAATAAATATTTAATTTTGAGAAAATAAGAAAAAGTAATCAGCCTGTATAGTTGGGCTCGAATTCGAGGCTGGTCGACATTACGATCTTTAATGTTTCTAAAGCCGGCCCCTATTTTGTGTACATTATTTCTCGAGATTCAACTAATATCACCCCGGCCGGTATTTGGCGATTAAACGTAAAATAGATTTATTTGCCTATATGCGTTGCAAATTCTCCTATTAAGCCAATGGAATTAGTACAATTGGAATTTATAAAACAGACTGCATTTACTTTAAGTCGGCCACGGCCGAGAATTCGGTTTTAACTCAAAATTGGTATTCTATTGGCGGTCTCCTATTTTTCCTTTAAAACAATACATAAAACATTGAAAAAACTATCTTAAAATATAGTAAAAATCACTAATTACTGATAATAAAGCTTAAAACAAAAAAAAAAGAAATGTCTTACCGTTCTAATATCAATGCCCGAAATGTGGGTATTCACAGCAAGTAAGGTACTTTTGATATGAAATTGACGCTTCGACGGCGCAATCGCTAATGACGCTCAGTGTGCGAAGAGTGAGTGACGTAATCGGAAAGTAACGGTTTGTACATATAGAGTATGAACTAAGGTTGTAATTCGAGTGGAAAATTTGTCACTTCATTACGTTTTAAATGAACGCAAGCTGAAAATGTGCAGACGGCCGAAGTTTGGGGGGGGGCCGACGTTTGGCGTATTTACCCTATTTCAAGAAAACCTCTTAGTAACAATACAAAGTAAAGGCTGCAAGAAGTGGGTTCCAAGAGTCGAAGTATTGAACAGTCCTTTGAGCTTAGGATAATCTCCACAAAGCAATAGGTATACCTACCTAGTTATAGATCTATTCGTTGAACGTAAGCTCACAAATAAAACGCTTTATAAAGAAGAAAATTAACTTGAACTAAATCCAATCCATCATTAAGTACCTATGTTACATAAGTAATCTTTTCCGATATCAAAGCTTGTCGCGAAAATATATCTTGACACGTAATTCTAAGTGGAACTTTATGTTACACGGGAAAATATATTATAAAAAATTGTATAATGTAACAAAATGACGGATTTGATTTACTATTTATTTTAGAGCATATGACGAAAAGCTTGTTAAATGTTTTTTAGTATTTAATTTATTTTTAAGCTTTCGCAGGACTTATATCTAATAAGACGTTCATTTGTTATTTGCGTCATTGTCGCCCGGACGCTTGCATGTTAATTTATTACAATCTAGTTATTCAAAAGGAGAGCTTCTAGTGACTTGATTTGTGCTTTGCTGTTGACCATTAAGCAGTTCCATTATCGGGAGCCAACTATGAGTATAGCAGCCTGGTAATGGTGCAATTTAAAACGGACAAGCAAAATGATATGCGTATACAAAATTTCGTGTCTATGCTTTTGATCGTTCAGGAGTTTCTTTGTCTGGAGCCAATCCTGGGTGTAAAATACGCTTACCATTAAAATACATTGTGTTGGGAACTGAAACAACATGTAAAATTTCAACTCCGTAGGATAAGAGAGGAGATTCTAATTCAGTATGCAAGTTTTGACCAAGACTAGCTAACTAGCAAAAATTGCAAGTTAAAAATAACAAAGCTTTTAAAATAGCTATAGCATGACTTCGCTATCGAATTAAATGGATGGGAACTACCTATTAGTGTTTGAAATAAACTAGGTAGTTTCAAGTAGGTAGGTAATGCTTTACCTAGGTTTAAATACCTACCAGCCCAACGATCAACTTCTAGAAGCCCATTTATTGAATAACATTTATTTATAAAATATTAATTCTAGTACTTACTTGGAATATCAACAAGCAATTTTAAATGAAAAATTTCGAAGTTCACGACGTAATAAGTAAGTGGGTACTTTTCCACCAAGATTTTCATTAAAACTGAGTTCTAAGAAGAAAGTTATTACCGGCCGTTTTGACGGGAAACACTTTTTTATGGCTACCTAGATCTATACGTGATTTATATTTCAATTATTCCATTATTATGAAGCTTGTTTATTTTTTTTTTTGTAAAATCACTCCAGATTTAGAATTTTATTAATAGAATTGCACAGGGTACATAATACATACCTGATATGTATACGATAAACTCATAACTCAATACAGATCTACATTATAAAAAGATTACCTACCATTCAAATGTACTTTTACTTTCTATACCTATGAGATGAACAAGTGATATGAATATTAACAACATTGCACATAATGTTATTTCTAGTTAATTGCATAACTGTATGGTATAACAGTTAATCTCGAGCAAATATCATAAAATCTCTCATTGGAATTACTAATTTATAACAGGTTATCTTTTGAAAAGTAGGTAACGCTGTAAGCACCATAATAACAGAAATCTTTGTAAAGACATCTGCATTTATTATTGAGCATAAAAAATCTCCACATAGTATAAAACAAAGTCGCTTCCCGCCGTCTCAAAGCTTACATCTTTTAAACTAAACGGATTTTAATGCGGGTTTCATCAATGAATAAAGTGATTCAAGTGGAAGGTTTATACTTATAGTCAGTACATAAATCTACATTTAACTCGTGCGAAGCCGGGGCACGCTAGTTAAGTATTTATTAAAAAAACAATCAAAACAAAGGTTGCTTAACCCACGCATTAAAATTTCGCATAAAATGCTCACATATTACTTAAGTGAATAATTGCTTACCTACTCATTATAATTAATAATTTATAATATTTCCACAGAATCCTCGGTCTTTTTGTTTACTTGCGACGTTTATACAATACAATAACTAGTAGTGATGTTTACGACATGTTTTTCCTAGAACAACTTATTATGGCGCGAACCCATATGAACCCATACAATAGCGCGGCGCTGAATAGGTACGTAGCTCTTAATGTAAAGTTATTGTTTGTATTAAACAAAGCGTGAATTTCACAAAACTACATTTAATGCTTTTTCTGATAAATAGCTTGTTCTACTGTTTAAAATGATATTATTCTCTTTCTACTTGAATTATTGGAAATAATGAAACAAAGACGTAATTTCTAAGAAACTTAAATTACCTACTTTGAAAATAGAAATGGTTAAGACTAAACAATAAAACATTTCCAATTCGCTATAATAAGCAGAAATTTCAATACGTAGGTATAATAGGAGCTCTTGTACCTTTTTGTAAATTGTTTTTAATATTTTTGTAACCGTTAACAAGTTGAAAGAAACTTTCTTGTTCAATTAGGTATTAATAATAGTTCAATACAATAATAATTTATAATATTTCTTTGATAGTTTGGTTGCGGTTAAACGAACACTGAATAATATTAGCGAGTATAATAGCTAGCTAGACTTCACACACTTCTATAGATCGTCTTCAGTTCCCAGAAATGTAACAATTACATGGCTAAACAACCATAAAATTCAGCGTATTACTGAGTTGGCACAAGCGCCACGTTTTATTTTAAAATTCAACAACAAAGTAGACTGGATATTTCTTTCGTAATGGAAGTCTATTTGCATTTTTATTGTTTTCTATTATCGGTGATTACTCCACTTGACTAGTAGGTCACCTATAAAGGGAAACCTATAGGCTATTAAAGTTATCAGCTCAATAACGGGGGCAGGGGAGGGTCGGCGGGGAGGTGTAACGCGACGTAAATGGTGGGTAAATTAAAAGTAGGTAGTTTAGTGAACGTCGATGGATATTTGGAATATACTTTGTTGTACTAAAACGAGGTAATTATCGGTCAGCCACCAATTTCTTAAATAATTTCAACGATCACGTTGAAATTATTTAAGAAATTGGTGGCTGACCATCAGGCCATGGCCCGAAGGTAAGCTACCAGCACGAGGTTGTTGGTTTGAGGTGTCGACCCGTCCACTACGAAAGTGACCTTCCTTCCTTTCACATACTCAGACATTCTAAATTAATCCCAAACGTCACAGATTAACGGCAAATTATAAAAATTATCGTAAGAAAACCAGGACTTATAATATTTCGGAATTGCAATGAGTAAGACTTGAACTTATTATGACAGTGTTATTCAGTGCTGATTGGCGCTATTATATTATTTATTTACCTACTTACCGATTTGTTCCAATCGTTCGCTTATTGGACTGATTGGTCGTAGGCTTTCCTTGGTTTTATCCAAGAATATGGTAAAAATATAACAGATTCTATGAAGACGTTCAAAAGCGTAGTTTTGGATTTCTCGGGACTCGTAATTTGCAATGCTGATTGTATGTAGCACAAACACCGAAATTTCCCGGAAGCCGGGCATGTGACTGGCCTGAATAGGCACAGTTCTGCGAAAGCCGCTCAATAGTACCTATCCAAAACTTTCTACCAATAACGTACGAGACGGAACTGTTACTTTTTCAATATTAGGTACATCTGGATCTACACTTCATTGAGCAATACCGTTATCTTTACTGAGTAGTGCGTATCGTTCGCAAAGTTAACCGGTACCGTACATGAGTGATAAAGCATTATCGGTATGAATTCTGCGAATATGTTTATTCAGCCCAACTCTTCGGGTCTAATAAAGAAGTACCGAGAACAACGGTATTCACTGTGAAATTGAAATCGGAGTGTGCCAACCAAGCTCTACGCAACGCATGACCTCCCTAAATAAATACTTGTCCGGTTTTTCGGCATTACCTATGTCGGCAAGTCAAACAGGGATGTCACATTTTAGAGATATCTTTTCTTAAAGCTGCAGAGATGTGTGCTTTAATCCTAGATGTACCAGTAAAATTTTAGATAACGTCTAATCATGCATAGCTGTGTTAGATCAGAGCATGAAACTTCTGTGTGAGGCATCATTTAGGCAAATGTCAACTTAGTAACAGGCTATGGTATTGTGTTTAACTCACAAAGTAAGTAAAGCTACGTTATAACAGTACTACCCGCATTTTTTACCGACAAAACATTAAAATAAATAATAATAACCGAATCCTTAACAGTTAACATCTGCATTCACTACATGAAGTCGTTAATCCCACGGGAACAACGAGTCGTCTAATTGCGTCAAACTGTATAAAATAAATCAACTGTATATATTGGGGGGATTATGATTATTCAATGGGTGGCAGCTGCGCTACGAATGCGCGTCCGCGCCAATGACAGCCGGCAGATGGTTGTGAAAGCTGCGCAGACGCAGGTAAGGGATTCCGAGAACGCCGAATATAATCGCACTACGAGGAACTCGCTCTCTATGGCACGCTCGAATGCGAATCGAACACCTGCGCGTACAATCACGCTAAAGCCTTTATAAAAACGACGTTTTTTTATTACGCCATGTCGAAACGTTGAAGAGGATGTTAATTGTAACGAAATTGCATTGTTAGATGTAAGTATCTTTTTGTTACAAAGGGGTCAAATGTATGTAGGTACTTACAATAAATTGTGCTGATGGTGAGTTGTGCGATTGCGAGCTTAATTCTGTTATTCAATCACGCTGATGATAATTATAAAAGTACACTTCGACTGTACACTTCGGACATTTTCATTAAATATTTGATTTTATGGAAGATTAAAAGTTTTCGACTTTTTTGACGTTAGTGACGGTATCGAAACCGATTAGCACCTGCTGAAGAGACGTAAGGCCAATTCTCGTAATTAAAAACGTTTAAAATGTAGTCGCAATCTCATCGCAGCACGTCATTGTCAAAAACTTGTAAAAAATGTACTTATGTAAAATAGAGGCATTTCTGACTGATTGTGATAAGAATGCAAACGTTCCTAAAGGTTACTTTGATAAACGCCCTCGAGGTGTTTCATCGACGCATATCTTAGGTAGGTACTTACTTATTTTAAATTTTAGGTACAGACCCTGTTTATAATGCTATTTAGCACTATATTAAAGCAAGAAAATAATAAGGAACGAAGAAACAGACGCGGTTTTTTTTTAACTAACCCGGAATTTTACGAGCCATCCCCATAAACGATTTCAGAAAGTAACAACGAAATCTCAGTCGCAAACTCACAGCTTACCGTTAACGGGCAGAGGTTCTTCCTTGAATTTCGGGACGTTTTTTTAAATACTTACCGTTTTTTGACATATAATAAATTACAAACAATACAAAGATAAGTGGCTGGGTTCTGTTGCTGTAGAAGTGTAGACTGTTTATGAACTTATTACTTTAATAATTAAAAAAAAACTGTCTCCTAATCAAAAGTACCTGTATTATGAATCATTTCTCATGATGAATGAAACACAAGACAGCTAGACGAATATAAGCGTGCTGATGACTGATCGCATTATCTAATCATTTTATCGTAACGGAAGCTGTTTTTACCATTTGTCATTGTAGTGAAGATTTAAGTTTTTTTATATTTTGTACCGCAGGTAGGTGTGTTGTCCATAAATAAAGCTTTGTTCTAAAAAATACCACTTTCATGTCAGACAAGGATATTTCTAAAGTTCTTTACTTATTTAAATTTTCTTGCCCATTCTTCTCCATACAAAACTACTTTTCGGAAGGGGCAACTAGACTCAATTCTATTTTTTCCCTTGCTTAAGACGTTGCCTTTTAATGGCCTAATTGAAATAAATGATTTGACTTTGACTTTAAAATTTGATTTCTCTACGTTTTCGGAACAGAATGAATAACTAGAATAGAATTCCTCCGGTTCGTTTCCATGCACCTACTTTACAGCTATCCAACAATTTCACACTAAATCCACCTAAATACCTACCTACTAGAAGCGTCAGCCAAATGGGAGTCTAGGATTTACATTCCTAATACATAAACATCGCAATAGGTATATGGGTAACATTCTCAGAAACAGAGATCGTGACGCGTTGTAAAAGGTAAAGCCATTCAACTTCAACTAACAGGAGTAACAGGACACAAAGACTTTCCATAGTGACCACCTACCTACCTAAGTATAGGTAGGTACACCATAGAATTCGCTAATGGAAACTAGCCAAACATACAACAATACGTTAAATTGCGATAGAGGTTAGAGGAAAATTTGGCAGTTTTATGCCCAAAATACATCGGTGTTCGAAAGTTTATACTTAATGAATGTAGGTACCTACCTACCTACCTACATTACTAATATCACGTAAACGATTCGATTCTGGAAACCACAAAAATAAACCGTGTAAGTAAGTACCTACCTACCTACCTACTTACAGTGAAACTGGAACAGAAGATTCTATCTCAATAAAATCGATTAAGTAGGTAATAGGTACTACCTACCTATTTTACGACAAATCATTAGGTAAGTACCTAGGTCGGTACTGTTTCAAACAACCAAACGAGTGAGAGTCGATTAGGTACGGAATTACAAGTGGTAGGTCCTTAACTTATGTAAGTACCATAGTACCTACCTACATACTTGCGTACCTACCATGCTTATTATCATTGAAACCACGTAGTAGCAGCTCTAAAAATTGAACATCGAATTGACGTCAGGATAATAAATGAGAATCCAATATACACAATGGGTAGGTAGGTATATAGGTACTGTACCTACTACTACTTACTACTGTTAACAATTTGTTTTAATAAGTAGGTAAACGATTATTATTATTACTATACAGCTAACATTGTAACAAGCCGGATTTGACAGCTATCAAAATCCTTTGTGTAGTGTTGTCAAAACGTCTTGTCAAAATATAAATCGGCAATTAATTCGTGTTTGTGAGTGTATTTTTTCAAAATTAAGTTAAACTTAATGTTTGCAAGTGATACTCGTTGTTATAGTGTTTGGGTAACATAGTAATTATTCAGAATTGTGAATTGGATTTTTCAAATTATTACGTAGGAGAAACGTCAAATCCGGCCTCTTAGAACGTTAGCAGTTTAGGTACTACAGTAGGAAGCAGGCTTGCCAGGTGTCTAGATAATTAAAAGCCGGACTTAGCCTTTTTGGATGCGTGTCACGCCAAATTAGACGTTATCGTTAGACGTTTCTGGTAAAATTTAAAATACGTGACATCACAGGCCGTGTGATGTCACGTTTTTTAAATATTACCAGAAACGCGCGCGGAAAATTTGTTTTGAATTGTAAAGAGGACTGATTCATTCATTCAATTTGTTGTTATCTCTTTAGAAGTTGGCGATTAAATGATATCTAAAGGATTCAAAAACTAAATACCTGCCATGAATAGGTGCCGATTCCCAAACTAAATTAAAATAAGACTATTTCTATTTTTTTCTGTCCAATAAAACAAGAAAGGGGCGGAAATAAATTAGACTTGTCAATTTTAGTTAAGTAGGGTCGTTGCACCGGTTGGCGGCCTTTTAGTCGCCTTCCCAACTTTGCTCTTTGAAATTAGTATGATATGTCCATAATTCAGGTTCTGATTGTTTCTGCAGGTGTAGCAGATATCATCAAGTTATTTTTGGACATAATTATTGGAGGACTATTCTAACAGTTTTTTTTTAAATAAATAAAATCCTAAAATTTACTCAAAATGCCGGTTGACGGCCACTTTTTTCAGTTCGCGGCCACCCTAGAGTTAGTTTTCGGCCGCCAGTTTTGTATACAATTATTACGTACACTTTTCGCCATACCTAATGGTCCTATCATAAAATTCATCATGGCATATGATCGCGATTGTCAATCAAATGTCTTTACTCTTAAAAAGCATGTTCTCTTCAATATTCGTCCCTTTCATGTGCTCTAACTTACCTTGCCTTTTCTAACATCTCTTATTCCCACAAGATTTGTTAATCTTATTTAGGATCACGCACTACTATCTCGTCATTCAGGCATTATGATCTCTACAGCATTTTACCTTCTCCCAACTCACTTTCATAATTTGTGCAACAATTCTTTCCGCTCGGTCCTTTATTCTTTCCTTCCTCTATTTTCCCTCCTTTCTTTCCTTATTCAAAACTCCTATCATATCAGCCGTAGGACGTCCACTGCTGAACATAGGCCTCCCCTACTGATTTCCAATAAGACCGGATGGAAGCGGCTTGCATCCAGCGCGATCCCGCGGTTTTTATCAGATCGTCCGTCCACCTTGTGGGTGGACATCCTACGCTGCGCTTGCCGGTGCGTGGTCTCCATTCGAGAACTTTACGGCCCCATCGGCCATCCGTTCTGCGTGCTATGTGGCCTGCCCAGGCCTTCAACTTGCTAATTCGCTGGGCTATGTCGGTAATTTTGGTTCGTCTACGAATCTCCTCATTTCTGATTCGATCACGCAGAGAGACTCCGAGCATAGCCCTCTCCATAGCTCGTTGGGCTATCTTGAGCTTGCTAATGAGGCCCACAGTAAGAGACCACGTTTCATTCAAAACTCCTAACCTCTAGGTAATTCATTTATTCTTCTTCCATACTTCCAGTGGCGTAGCGTGGGTCTTTGCCGCCCGGGGCCGGCCGAAATTTTGCCGCCCCCCCCCCATAATGATTAGTTTAAAGTTTAAATATTCTATTCAACGGACTATATAACTTATTGAAAGTCAAGATAAAATTTACCACTACTTCGAAAGGAACATACATCTAACAGTCAGGGCCCGATATAAGGGGGGGCCGGCCGGAGAGTCGCACCAGGCGGCAGCCGACCTAGCGACACGTGGGGTTGCGACAGTCGTCGAAAGGATCCGGCAATTGGGACTCGAAGTGGCATTGAACAAGTCCGAGGCCAAGTGCTTTCATGATATTCGGAACGCGCCACCGTCGGGTTCCCAAATAACGGTGGGAGGGGTTCACATCGGCGTCGAGTCGACGGTGAAGTACCTAGGACTCGTCTTTGACAGCCGGTGGAGCTTTAAGGAGCACTTCCGACGTCTGGCTCCGCGATTGGACCGGGCTGGGGCTGCTTTCTGGCGGCTCCTGCCAAACCTCGGGGGACCAGGCGCCTTCTGCCGGAGGCTCTACGCGGGAGTCGTGCGGTCCATGGCCCTCTACGGGGCCCCTGTGTGGGCCCCCACCATCAGGCGGCGGCCACCAGTCTTGTTGGTCGCATGCCAGAGGGTCATGGCCATCCGGATGATCCGGGGATACCGCACGATCTCCGGCGAAGCGGCAAGCCTCCTTGCCGGATTGCCGCCATGGGATCTGGAGGCGACAGTCCTCCAGCACGTTTACGAGTGGCGTGTGGAAAGACCTCTCTTTGAGGAGTGGCTAGAGAGGCTCTACGGCGTCCTTACCTTCCGCCTGACGCAGATCCTCACCGGACACGGTTGTTTCGGGAGGTTCCTGTGTCGGATTCAGCGGGAGGAAACGCCCTGGTGTCATCACTGTGTGGACCGCCCGGAGGATGCGGTGGAGCATACGGTGCAGGTCGATAGGCGATAAGCGGCGGCGACCTCTCGCGTCCGGACCTGGTTCAGGCCATGCTCCGGGCGAGAGGGAATGGGTTGCAGTCACCTCCTTCTGCGAAGCAGTAATGCTAGCAAAGGAAGAGGCGGGCCGCGTGAGGGAGAGAACATCTTCCGCCTCACGCCCCAGCCGCCGCGGGAGACGCCCAGGGCGTCGGACGTCGCGAGGCGACATCCGGCCACCGTAGGCGCGGGCTTGCGGACGGTGAGTGATGGGTAGCTCACCGTCCGATCAAGGACCAGGCCCGGGTCGACGGCGCGTTCTGTTTCACGCGCGCCTCAAAGAGATAGTGAGATAGTGAGATTAGATTTCGGTTTTTCGTCCAGAGAAACCACTGTTCCCAACTCAAGGCTGCTAAAATCGGATGTAACTAAATTCGACATGCCATGTTTTTCGTAGACATCTGTAATAGGTAACAAAAATATCTAAACACCAACCAAAACAGTGTGTAAAAGAAGTGGCCGTAAACTGACTCCTCTATTTTCAAATAGTCAGATAACGGCCTTCTATTTTTCATACGATTTTCAGAGGGCCGCGAACCGGATTTGTTTTGTTAGCATGTGTTAGTTTGCGGCCACATGATAGCTATAAATCCGTATAAAATTATATTTTGGCGGCCGTGAACTAACTATGTCATTTAAACCAACACCAACAATAGAAAAATGTTGCACAAAGCGAAGCTTTATTTACATTACTATTAAGAAAGAAAGCAAACTTAGTTCATTCAATGAGCTAGTGCCGCGGCCACCCGGCCGTATACCAACTCTACTAAAAATTTATTGTTTTGGTTGGCGGCCCCCAGAAAATACTGGTATTAAAGTGATTTATTCCCAAAACAAATGAAAAATAACATGAAACAAACAACTATGATAACTCAAAAACAATCACACTAGTAATAAGTAATCGTTAACTTGAAATACTTACTTTTGAAGCGGGACTTGTTCACTAATTTTTTCGCAGTTTTGCGTACGTGTGAGCGCTGACAGCGCGGCTGGCAAAATCGACGATTTAGTTCCGGCACATGGATAAGGTTAACCGGCTAATTTGAATAGGCATGACATTCTGTAACTATCCATCTTTTTAAAGTGCCACAACGCGTTGGCAAGAGTGAGATAGAATTCTTATTTTTGCAATATTTATACGGTTGGTCCTCTAAGAGGCCGCGAAACAACGCAGGGCCGCGATCCAGCGTAATGACCCTACTTAATCTAACTTTCATGCTATGTTGACATGTCATCGATTAAAAACACGGAAAAGTTCAAGGCAAAACTAATTTGACATCTATTCTATAACTTAGTTCTAAAATGTCACTATTTCTTTCGCTATACGTTAGAGATGCCAATGTAGTTAGAGATCAAGGGAATCGGCACCAATGTTAACCATTTTAAAACTAGAACACAAAATCCATAATGCTTACCTTTTTTCCGGTTTTGGAACCTGGCAACCCTATATGGAAATCACTAGCTTCACTACATATTATAAAATAAAGTCGCTTTCCCTGTCTGTCTGTCTGTCCCTATATATGCTTAGATCTTTAAAACTACGCAACGGATTTTGATGCGGTTTTTTTTAATAGATAGAGTGATTCAAGAGGAAGGTTTATATGTATAATACATGCAGATAGACATAAGTATGGCTTATTGCTTGCTTATAAACACGTACTTGTATGCTTTTCAAGTAAGTAGGTACCTACGTAGGAAGTTTTTTATTTTTTTTTAACTTAATTAGGTAAGTACCTGGTCTACCTCTTACAAAAGCCATCGTGTCTGAAACTTTAGCCATTGACATGGTCATTGGTCAGTCAAAATATTACGTACCTACCCACTTACCGTTGCGTGGGTAGAATCACGTAATATTTAACAACTTAACAAAGGCCGTTATGAACTTATGACCTAATTTTTAAACAGGGTAGGTACCTAACCTGTATCTTTGAGGCTACTTACCAAAAAAGAAAGGAAACTGCTGGTCCTACTTGGAAATCCTGAATGCAAAACCTTTCGAAAAGTTACAACAATATGTAGGTACTTACCTAAGTTATTATGTGCCTAAGTATATAAAACTAAGTAGGTAAGTAAGTACTTAACTAACCTAGTTGATCCGTAACGTACCTACCTACCTAAACTCAATGCAATATTTTATTGTTATTCTGAGCATTGGAACTATGGTATGGTAAGATACCTACGTAGGCTTTTAAACCTGTCTGGCTACTTTCACAAACATCGTTCTCTCTTTACCAAAGACCTCGTAAAGTTTAAAAATAGATAATGACCAAAACAAATGGTATTTAGGTAATCCATTACCTGTTTGTTGATTCCGAAAATATGAAAAAAAATATACTTACCTACTGACCTTTATTTAACTTAAAAATATATAAGTAATAATTTACAATTCGAACTTTAACGGTTAAACTTTGAATGTAAATAACAGCATGTTATTTATAGGTACTTACCTACCAACTATATTAATTAAAGAGAAAATGTGAATCACATTAGAGTTATAAATAAACATTTAAAAAAACACTCGCAAAAAGGCTGCCTTAATAATTTAATTAGATGTATACACAATGACACCGACACTGCATCGATCACTGTCTATATCAAATTAACAAACCACTCACAAACTCACAAACATCACAAATGTCAAAAATTGTAAATGATTGAATTGAATGAATAGAAAAATAAATGCGTGACTAGAGTTGCACCGTGCACGCATCACCATAGTTAATTTGCTCCGGTAACCGGGTCACGCGTTACTAGGAATCGTAATTTAGTCGTCATTAATTTTTTTGGTACTAGGTATGTCACTTTATAACTATTATATTTTTTTATACGATCGTTTTTTTAACTTTATATTAATAACAGTTTTTTAAAATTATGGTTGAATTCGTTTCAGAGCTGTTTCAAAAGCAGTTGTTGGTTTTTTATTGTGTGAAGACGTAATCATCGTTTTTTTGTTCATTACTTATTTTGAATACTTTTAAATAAAAACTATACAAAAATAACAAAATCCCTACTTGTAATCATTTCTAATTCTTAACGCTGAAAATTTCATACATATTTCGTAATTCCAAAGAGAAATAGATTTACATAGAATTACTGAGTACAACACAATGTAGATAGCAAATAACTAGATAACTAGTAATTATTGTTAGTGAATGAATTCTCAGAAGGCAGTGAACGTTCGAGTTTCGTATCACTGTCTGTTGCTTTGCTCAGCCGCGTCCACCAATCCCCTCCATCTGATCTATCGTCTGTAGTGTAAAGTAGCGCTGGCGTCGCGTCGCGTCAGTTTAGCTCAGTGCTCAGTCGAGTCGGATAACGCGACGGTCGCACTACTCATTAAATTCCGCATTTAACGTTTCGCTGCGTTGTACATTTCTCATTAAAACGTTACAATTTTACAATAATTCACTTAGTGTATCAACAGAGACTACTCTATTTTTAAGTTGTGTGTACTATACAGCAAAAAAATTGTGACAGTGACATTTAAAAAAGTTTTCGTGCATCGAAATAGTTTATTCATTGTTGTAAACATTTCGGAAAAGTGTGACTCAAGTTATTTAAATTTAGTTTTATATTGTGCTCACATTTTGAATGTGTACGTGGTTGAGTGTTACTTTATTAATGTGTAACTTTGAGTGAATCGTGGCCTCCGCACGGCAGGTGGGAGGAACACGCACCACGTTCTTTGAGCAAATGTGCTTTATTGAAAGGCGAGAAACAACAATTTGTCCTTTAAACATGACATTAGCAGCGAGGTTATCTCCGCAAAGTAAGTTGTTTAGTTTTAGCGGTAAATTAATTGGTATGGCGATAGGCGAAGTAGTGTTTACTGATAACAAAAAGCTGTTTTGGTTAGGATTCGTTTTTATATTGTTGCAAATGAGGGTAACTAAAAATGTTACATAAAACGAGTGCTAATGCTAATAATACAAGTTAAAAAAAAACTTTTTAAAAAGCGTAACAAATAAAAAAAAATATCAAACCAAAAATCATGTAAGTAAATTATTAAGACACAACCATAAATGTGTATTGTGTACTTACAGTGTATTACAATATTTGCATGTGGTTCTTACAGTGTTTGATTAGCACAATTCACACACAGCCTCCTTATCAGTATTATGTATCTAAAAATAGTGTGATAAGAGAGCAAATATGTTTTGTGTGGCCAGTGATAACAGCAGAGAGGTTCATAGGAAAAATCCGTATTTATCTTCTAATGAAAAATAATAAATTATTCTGATTTTGTGGCACTTAAAAAATCTGAAAAGGTCAATTATTCCATAAAGCATGATAATATTTTTTTTTCAGTCATGTTAATCATTAATGTGTGCTGATAGAAGTATTGACTAGACTTATCTACCATAAATTATATTTTGAATTATGAAAAAAATCAATAAATCAATATCAACATTTACTGTACCAAAATTTAATGAATGACAAGTTCACATTCAAGATTTACAGAAAAATTAAATTATTTTTTGTTTTATTCCTGTTAGCAGTAGAAAAAAATGTTTATATCACAAATAAAAAACGAATTACTTTTATCAACTAAAAGTATATTGATTTCCACTGTCACTCATGATATTATCTATACTTACAAATTCCATAGAATTTAATATCATCAACATGTAAAACCATGTTGGCCATATCAGTTTCATTGTCTGTAATCAGTAACAGATGACAATCATGTCCATTCACCTTTTATGTATGTAGTTCTAATTAACGGCTAAAGATTATACTAATGGAAGATTTAAATGAATGTAATGATGCATTATCAGAGCATAATTATGTCTCTGTAAAAAGGAAAAATATTTTTCATTGAAGAAATCGTTACTTATCTTGAATCTAATTTCCTTGTTTATATAAACACAGTTTATGGAAAAGATCTCAACATTGTAAAGGTTTCATATTCTGTACAAATATGCTAAGTTTGCTTTTCCGTCTTTTCAGATGCTTGTGTGGAAGTGGCGGTGCCGCTGAGTAGCTGGTCATCAGGAGTAGCATGCTGCCCCAACTGCAGGCACGAGTTGAGGGTGTCACTGACCCCAAGCGCGGGGAAGTGCCACGCCTCCCCCCACACGCCACCCCCCTTCACGGTCCAGCCAACATACTTGCCACACTCACCCCTCACAGCACCGCTGTCACCTCTCATACCCTCACCATATAATGATGAGCTGAGACGGCTAGCAGACACCCTAAGAGCGCTAAGACTGTCAGGCTGGTACTACGGCAGTTTGGATTGGCTGGTATGTATATTTCTGTATGCTAGCGCCATCTCTTGACGTTGCTGTGAACTAAAATTGATTTCTGTTGCAAATTATGCAAGTCATTAAATTCTAAAATTGAAATACCTCAAACATAACTAAAACATAACTGACACAATGTGGGTGTACTAATGGGTACACCTCTGCCTAGTCCTTCGGGGATTACAGGAGTGATGTTATGTGTGTGTGAAATACTTCAAAATCAAATTTTATCCTTCCTTAACAAGTTTACCACAGGGTAATTACTTTGAGAAGATTTCATATCAATTATATTTAATTCGTAATTATTTATGTTTTCCTTATAAATGTTTTTGTACGACAGATAACAGTTTAGACATTTATAGTATTCTATGATCGCTACTTGATTGACAGATTAATACAATGTAATAATAAATTACCATAGATATTTCACATAGCAATTTTTTTACTCCTTGTAATGAATTGTTCATTTTTATATGAAGTCATCTTGTCTAGATGCATTAATCAAATTATTCTTTGTAATATTTCTTAGAATTTGATTCAAGATTGTGATACCACAAGGTTGAAGTTCGGTGACCTTTGAAATCACAATTACTGTAAAATATTGGTCAATGACTTGCGTTGTGCAACTTTTTGAGATAAAATAAAAATGGGGTCTCTTTATCTAGAGTTTTTATTTTTAAAAGGCTGGGTATTCATATCTACTCGGAAATTAGCAGTTTATTTGAATTTAGACTGAGATAGTTTATAACTACCTAATATCATGGCTGTAGAAATTGTGTACATTACTTCAAATATTTTATGAATTTCTTTGCTTCTTTACAGGGCGCCCGAACAGTGCTAAAAGACGCGAGCGTTGGCGCGTTCGTGATCCGGGATTCAGGCGATAGGAACTTCATATTCTCACTATCAGTACAGACTGAGCGAGGGCCCACGTCCGTCAGGCTACACTACGAACAAGGTTTCTTTAGGTAAGCTTACCTTTTTTATTATAATTACAATGTACGCAAATATCAACTCTAAAATCATGAAACAAAGTTCATTTCTCAACAACAAAAAAATAATTTGTTAAACTTTGTGGGTGTTAATCACAGAGTACATTATTATGGTGTTAATGAAAACTGAACTTAATCAAATAGACTTTATAGTCCAATATAAGTTTATTCGTCATTTATTATTTAGCGAGTGTTTATGTTAGCTATGTACTTAATGGAATTCAGAAAATTGGAAAGTGATATTGATGAGTCAATATTCAATGAACTATTTAGGCACGTCATTTATAATGACGTATAGACAATTAATATTTAAATGAAACATTAGCGCGATGAGAGGGCTCAAGTATTCAATTACTGTACTGTGTATCGTTACGTCACAATAACATGTAACTATATTACGTCACAAGTTCACAGTAATTCGGTTGCGATGCTACTTGTGCTACTGTTGACTCAACTCTCGCGGTTTTCCTTAATTTTATTGTCACATTTTTATTGGAACTTTTTTGACAATTTGTTCTGCTTAGCATGAGACCATTAGATACAGTGCTTACTTTTTCCGTCTTCGTTTAGAGGTCTCTCGACCAGAGATTTCTTATTTTAAATTCCTGCGGCGCGGTTAATCGATTATGTGTATGCAAATTGAAACCCAATTGTTAGGTAATGCTTTTGACCTTTGCAATGAGTTGCTAATAGTTAATTTGTTTGCAGGTTAGACTGTGACAGACCTCTTGCGAGGTACATGCCGCGCTTCAGATGCGTGGTGGAGCTGGTCCAGCACTACGCACGTGTGGGTGAACGCGGCGCAGCAGGCACGGTGTGGGTGGACCGCGAGGGATGCCCCCACTCCCCCGTCATGCTCAAGTCCCCCCTCCGGAAGGAGCCGCCATCACTACTCCACGCGGCCCGCCTCGCCGTGCACAAGGCCCTAGACTCCAACCCCCTCACGCCAAAACTATGGTGCGCCCCCAAACACAGGCTGCTTCCACTACCTTCCACATTAATAGACTATCTCGGAGAATATCCTTACTCGATCTAACCGAATTATGTAATGTTAGTAATTTATTTAGTCCAATCTGAGCGATGCCTAGTGAAGATATTAGTTATTACGGAGATGATCGAGAGTGATCATTGCTCCAACTGATTGTAGTTTGATTCCTATGGTTGGGTGGCGGACGGCACGACGTACTGAGCTGCTAGATTCCGAAGGTGGACTTCGTGTTGCATTATCATAATATTATAATCTTATTTGTACAAATTAATATGCATTGTAATTTCTAGTACAGGTTGCTAGAAAGGGCCGGATCCTTTAAATACCGACTAACAAAATAATTTATAAATAGTTAAATTAATGTTACTGTATTATTTGTAAGTATTGAATATGGGACTCAACTATGGTATTTAGTGAAATGTTTACGCAGATTATTTTTATTAAGCCAATTCTGTGTCTGTATATAAAGATGTTTTGAGAAAATAACGCAAGACTGATTTCTTGAACTTCAAATATTGTTTGTGTAATAATTGCCTGTATACTGTTCTGTTAAAAATGTACGTAACTAGCTCCGTCACATGACACTGGACGCGTGCGCTGCACCGTATCAACCAACAATCCCCTGCTGATATTATTATTGTAGCGAGTTGTTCACTAATGCCTAATCTTGTCCATCGTCTTAAGAAGTCATCACATTATATAATAGAGCTATATTTTTATTTATTTATTCTTGGTTAAGTTAGAATAAATTATTCATCAACTTTATATAATGTTAGTTCTTTCTTGTTCCTATCCATGGTTGGTTTGTAGCCGCACGTCTCGTTTCACGCCGCAGTCTCGGCACACACGTAAAGCCTAGTTATAAAACAGAGTGCCATCGAATCACTAACAAAATCATATTGAGAATTTACTTTGTCATATTTAATTCAAATTGAAGTATTTTTGAGGCTGAACATGTACATAATTCTTGTTTTGTTTTTCTATTTATTTCCTTATTTTAATAAGTAATGAGAAGATATGAGTGTAGTAGCCTCAAGATGTAAACCATGTAATGGTTTGGTGTATCATATTTGCCTTGTTTGTACGAAACTTAGTTACATTTAAACCATTGATGTATAAATAAAAACCTAGATGCAAAATTCCTTACGAAAACCACAACAAAGTGTCGTGAATGGATCAACTAAACAACATAACTAATTAAAAACAATTTCAACCTTATGCCCTTTGCATTAAGAATATTTTTAAACGCTACAACCTAATGACATGAGCGTACATTCTTAAATTATGCGCTACTTTTATGTACGGTCTTGGTTTTTGTATATCAATGTATTTGAACTTAAATTTTTAAACACCTAGAAATACCACGTAACCTACTAAAGTATCGATTTGTACTAAATTTCGTGCACTCAAGTGTATTTACCGCGCGGTGGAAAGTTCGGCTAGTGACGTTCACTAATATAGTATAGATCATGTATGTACCTTGAATAATCTCAATTAAAGTATACTTAGGCTTCACACTATGAATATGTTTTATTAGAAAAAATACGCATCATTAAAATAACGTAATGATCTTCAAAATTATTTTAAATAACTTGTTATTATTACGTGTCCGTTGTGTTCGTGTTAAATATAACCAATTGTCTACTTTGAAACGGGAGTTATTTTTGTACCATTTTTTAAGGGGAAAGCACCAATTAAATAAGTGTGACATAATAGAGAATACTTGTGTTTAAATGTTTGTAGACTAATGTACTGAAAGAACTGCAAATAATTTATATACAAAACAAAATATACATTCTGCCTATAGCTATGCTTTTAATTTATAAAATACCTTGTCCCTGTGTACGGGCGGCCCTCGTTGATTATGGATCTCCTCTTCTGAATGAACAATGCGTGGGTCTGTCCTGAAGACCTAAGCACTGTAAGTACATAGGATATTGACTAGAAACTAAGGCGGATCGGTTCGTTTGGTTCGTCATTTTCAAAGATTGTTTTGAGAATGCCGAACCGAATAGGCTGACCCGCTTTAGTGTGTAGTGAGTGATTAGTGACCCTATCTTGTCGTCTATCATATTATTGGCTTGCACACATAATTACTAAATAGCGCTGCTGCTTGCCTATTTACAAAAAGCAATTGCATCACGCCTGTATTCTGAAGGGTTAGGGAGAAGTAGACATTACGATGTATTCTGAATTTATTATACGGGTGTACACCATCACCTGCCTAGCCTTTTCCCAACTATGTTGGGGTCGGCTTCCAGTCTAACCAATTACAATTAATAATTACAATTCTAACTAATTACAATTAACTGTAAAAATAGAATTTTAGTTATTTAGAAATTGACTGCTTCATTAGTCTAGTGGTCGCAAAGCGCGACTGCTGAGCCTCATGCTCAATCTTTTTTGGGTTCGATTCCCAGGTCGAGCAAAGTGTTATTGGGTTTTTCCATCAGGAATTTCTCAGTAGCACCCCGAAGACAGGATATGTGCCCGGTTAATGGCAAAAGGCTCGCCGCCTATTACATGGGACAGTATTTATTGAGAGGAAACAGCTCTATGCGATTCGATTACCATATTGACCACTATTGAGCAGTACTTATTATGAGTGGCTATTATGGTAACTAACAACACAGTTTTACGAAGGTGAGTAGTTAGTGTAGTTTTATTACGTTCAGTTTTATTCTGTAATACGAAAGAGTTTAGTCTTGTACGTGAAAATAATTATAATGCGCCAAAATTTGAAATAGCGCCCTCTTGGTTTAGTTATAAATTTTATTGCTTCTTGCTCTGATTTTTCGACGGGAACGGAACGCAACAGCAAAAGGCAAAGAGAATTAGAAATGTCAAAAAGCGTATGTATGAAACGAAACGCAAAAGCTAGTGGTTTTGGTTTGGGTTTGGGAATTTGGGTGGGATAATTGTTTATTGATTGAACTTGTATCTATATTCTTATTTATTCGTAAAAAGTGATTATTTTGAAGAAATACAATGTGAAATTACGTCGTTTTGAACATACGTCATGTCGGCTAATGGGAATGGCGGCTTTTATGCACCATTGAAACAAATCCTATCAGATTCAGAATCCGAGGATGATAAGCTCGAAAATGCTATGCATATCAAAGCTACGGACAGTTGCAACAACCTGGACTTCAACAGTGGCCTACAATCGTCGAAAAACTACAGCATAAGTGACATGGACGAGTTCAACACCAACGTTAATACGGTGGAAAGCACAATGGATAACGTTAGCTTCTTGCAATCTGATATTTCGACGAAGATGTCTTTCCCGCGCCGGTGTGCGTTTATCGCCTCTATACTCATGTGCATATTCACTGTGGTGATATTTCTGTGGGGCATACCTTGTTCAGAGGTCGGCAGCTGTGCTGCTAACGAATGGCAAGATAGAACAACAAGCTGGGAACTGCCTTACAACGAAATGGAACTGTCGGGAGCCGTGCAAGTTGTCGACGGTGCTATACCAAACACAAAGAACTTGATATTCATATATCGCGGCAATCATATGAGACTAGAACCTAAAAGCAGTAGCGATAATGTGAATGGTGTAGTCCTTATTGTTGGTAATTCTGGTAAAGTTGGCTGGTTCACCAGGGAGAGCAGAATCCCGACTGATATTAACTGTCACCTACTTGATGTGAACAGGGATAGACAAAAGGACTGCATAGTGTCTGGTACAGAAGGACTATTGGCAGCCTTAGACTCCGTGTCGGGAACATATTACTGGCACATACACAAACAAGGCAAAGATTTGAGTAAAGTAGTAGCTATAGACTTCCCAGTTGTGGTGAAAGACATGAATGATGACAAAGTTAATGACTTGCTGACTGTTGCCACTGTGTATCCCAGCACTAATCACAACTCTTTACTGATGATATCTGGTGCAACAGGTATTATTATGGCAGAACCAATTCCCATAGATGACTGTCTGTCAGTAAAACTTCTTGCAGAGATGGACACAGTCACATACATTTGTAAGAACGGCACAACTGAAGCTGTGAGACTCATATCATTTACAGTACTGAAGAAAATGCTGAAAAAGGATCTACCTATCAATCATAATCAACCTCCACCAACAGTGTTAAAAAGAATCAATGTCAGCATGAAAAAGAATATTGGAAACACCATAGAAACATTCACAAACGGTCCAGGAAAATTAAAAGTAGAAAATTCAGGAGAATGTCCAAATTCATGTCGCGTCTATCTTAAATTGATGTTGGAAAGGAATGGTACAACTAATGTCAGCTGGGAGTACACAGCTAACAATGTTTACGCTATGCGGCCCAGCTCCTTTGCCTTCGCAAACTCTATACGAGGGTTTGTGTTGAAATTATGACAGTGGAACAGTGCACACCTGGCAAAGGGTGCACTCAAAATTGACGAAGTCAGATACAATGTTCAAAATCAGAGTCCAAAGAATATCAATGACATGTTTTACCGATCCACCATAGATGTTGCATCAATATCGGCTTTCATCAAGTATACTAACTTTACAGTTCATGATATTTCTGAGAGGATAGTTTTGGTGTTATTTGACAAGCTACAGACTCACAATGTGAACATTAGTCAGACGGATATTGTGCAGATATGCGTGAGGGGGCCCATAGAGAGCAAAACACCACTGCCGCTCTGTCAGCCTGACTTAGAATACCAGGAGAAGTCTTTGATGATAGCAGATTTAGACGGAGATCAGTCTCATGAGCTGATATCATACTACAGTACCTTTGTGGCTCCAGAGTATACACCAAAGAATTCTAATCCGTATGATAACTGGAGTCTAACCTCCTTAGTAAGGGTAATTCGCTTAGAGTCAGAATTACCTAAACTGTTTATCACTGATGTTTAAAGTTACATTATAATCATATAATCATCTTGCTTTACAATGTATTCTGCAGATATATACAGTTTCAATTTGCCAAAATATGTAATGCTGGTTTGCTGTACATGTAGCTTGAGCAGCTAGCAATAAGGAATCTAGTCATTCATCTTGTATTTATATCCACTAACATAATGTCAAGAGAATTTGTTCAGGTATTTTCTGGCTGCTCTAAAATTCAAATGACAACATTAATCAACTTTGTATTTTCAACCATATTAATTAATAACTGGGGCGAAAAACAATATTATATATACCTACATCAAGACACAAATAGAAAACGAGTTCTAATTAAACTTTTGAGCCAGTTATTGCATTTTGAACTTGATCCTAATCATGATAAAGTTCTTATTTCAAAAATTGACTTTAGAAACTGTCTAAGTTGTCCATTTTGTATTAAAAACGTTATCATTCTCGAAATAAAGTTTAAAATTACGATAACTAGCTCAAAGGTTTAAAACGAGGTATAGACTGAAGTTGGAACCAGGTTTGTAATAAGACAGATTGTCTTGAGAAAGTTTTGCACCCAGTGATCAGTTTTCTCGTTATATTAATAAGGTTTTCTATGACATCTTCGTATAATATTAACTAAAATAAGATCATAATATTCATGCATGTAGTTTTACAATCGTTTTCGCCTGGAGTGTTCAATGTTTAATATAAATAATCATACAATATTGACTATTATGACTAAGTATTTCATGTACCTATTAATATTTATTTCTAGTGTTGTAAGAATTAGGTAGTATATCATTATGACTGTATACCAAAAAATGTAATGTTTATCAATCCAATCTGTTTCATATATTCAACTTTTAAGGGAGCCCCCTGTGGGATTTTGTGATCTCAGATTCTTGAAGATTCGCATTAATTATCAGGAACATCTATAAAAATACTGTAAGACCCTTTTCACATGTATACGGTCACGACGCGTTCACCTTGCCATGTGAAAGCTCTCATTGTACCTTATACATTACCACTTTACACAGCACAGCGACCGTGCCGTAACCTTGTGAATGTGAAAGGGGCTAAGGCCTATATTTAGGGGTTCTTTAATTTACAAGTACCATCGGGCATCTTCGCAGATTTTGGCGATGCTATGCAGCGTCGCGGTTTTTTAGTTTTGGCCCCTAAAAATTGTAAAGTGCGAATCAACTCGAGATCATCGTAACAATGCTCATAAAGAATCTCAATCTGAATCTGTCTTGGTCTGGTTATGGCACATCAAACTGTTTGTCACACTGTGGTGAGTGTTTGCTTCACTGGATGTCTATTTCATTTGTATTAGAAAATAATATGCGGAGTGAAGTGCCTTAACGCGGGGGCTATGGAGTGGTTCTTTTGCGTCGATTCGTTGAAATAAAAATCTTATTAAAGTATCATGTGTATTCCTTAAACCCTTATACTAGGATGGGTAGTCTCAATATTCTAGACTTAAAAAAAAATACCTTGCGTAATTGTACAAAGCTTTATTTAAAATGAGAACCTCCTCCTTTTTTTGAAGTCGGTTAATCATACAACAGTCATTTTCAATTTGAGCTTTTTACACACTTAAAAATACTGATTTAACTTAAACAATTAATATCACTAAAATAGGAATCTGCTCAACTTAAAATGTATTAAAAACTAAGTTTGATTTTATCACGTTGAGATAACACGTATATTGAAATGCGAAATGCTTATTATACAGTACAGTATTGGCAGGTCTTATAGTCAGATTGCCAGTTCACGATAAATACAAAATGTACCTACCTATATTAAAACCTGTGTAGTCACAGCCCGATCTAAGCTCATGACGATGAATTAAATGGTTAATTCATCGTCATGAGCTTGCTATTCCAAAAGATGGGATTCATGAGAGTATGTTAGTGTAAAGGGCGTCAAATATTATTTTTGCCCAGAGCGGCTAAATAACTAGATCGGGCCGTATGAGTATTACACTTGTGAAATATAGTTGGAATGTAATCGACTGAAATGGAAAAATTCACTACTCATTACTTTACAATCAAAACTCCTAATCTTATCAAACATATAAAGCCTTCCAAATAGGCACAGAATTACACTGATAACAAAGCATTGTGACCTCATCAATAAGGAAAAGGAGGCACTATGATTTAGCATCAATAATCAATGAATTTAATTGCATTTTACAGGAAAAATGTCCTGTATAATTTTGGATAAGATTCTACGGAGTGATTTTCATTCGATCACGATAGTCGGTATCGCGTGCAAAAATCCCATTTGTGAAATTCACTACACCCTTTATTTACCTACACTGCTACATTCTACGAGTGGTGCGGTCCCGCTAACGTTGGGTACGCAGGTAAATATCGCTACGCGAGTTCTAAGCTATTGGTGACGGCAGAAATGAGATCCGCAAATCTAAGGTAACCAATATAGCACTCAAAATTGCGAAACTCAAGTGGCAGGGCACATAGATCGAGGAGCAGATAGCCGTTGGGGTCGTAAGAATCGAGTGGCGACCACGTACCGCGAGGAGCAGTGTAGACAGTGTAGTTTATATAAATCTACAAGGGAGCCAAGTAATTTTCGCGAACAACCCAATAAGCATCGCTAATCAATTGAAGCACTATTTAAATATTATTTAAACACTCCATCGCTATTAAAATCTATCAATTTGCACAAAAAAAAACTTAATAATTATTAATTATGTGTTTTTTAGTTATTATGTATTTCAGAAATAAATATACAAAACATTATAGTTAATATTCGAATTAGTACTTAGATTCGAAACAGCTATTTGCAAGTAATAATATGTATTTATAAAGTCTATAATATATCTAATGTATGTCGTGTTTGACACAAGCTCATAGATTGCTCGTCAGTATTATCACATCATTTCTAAGCACCTCATTTCGTTTCAATATTAGTCTTACCCCTTTTTCTATCTATGTATAATCAGAATTAGGATGCAAGTGGATTTTTAAATCAGTTTCGAAATGGTACGAGTTCCATGACAAGGAGGTATTCAATTCCATATACAGACAGACACACACTATATTTATTTATTATACTGGCAGGGCGGCTTGCGATAAATAAGTGCATATTATGTTCGTGCCTTCTCTGTATGAGCAGAGGCGTCGCCGTGGGACAATCTAGTATTATTATTATATTCTTATGATAAGCATCATAAATTGTGCGTCTATTGAATACTCAGTAACATTGAGAATATAAAGTGAATTCTAATCTAAAAGACATAATAATTAGGAATTACGCCTGAAAATATTACAATCTAAAAATCTTCAAAGAAGTCAATAAAGAGATATAAATCACACTATTTATATACAATATATGAGTTTATGCACAAAATAATGAGATTGTATTAGTATACATATATAAGTACAACAATCATTACGTCATATAGATACTAGTAATCTAGAATTACAATTAAGGCCCTTTCGTTAGGCTGTGCGCCACGTTAGTAAAGTGTACTCATTGGCCATGTTATGTTTCTTGACATAGTCTTCGTCATTTGGCCAATGAGCACTCCTGGGATGGCGTTGGCCATTACGGGTGAGCAGCGGACTTAAGGGTCTTTTTGACAATGTTGCTAGGTCACTATTGATACACTGTGTGCATTGATACAGCTGCTGCGTGCTTGCGGCAGGGCACGTGGGGTGCAGGGAGCTGTACGCGCCAGCTAGCCGAGTCGCCAGTGGGCACACGCCTTCACACACGGCTGCGCTTGCGCACATTTCATTCATCGCAGTGCTTACTTTTTAACATGTAACCTACTACATTGTTTCAATTGTTCAATACGACATATTGTCGCGAACAGTCACTACTCACCAAATAAACTAAAAAAAAAACCCTTTTATGAGAGACGGATAAAAAAGATGTTATAATTCCGTTTTTTTCCTATTGAAGGAACTCTGCAAATGGTACAGAATTCTTTGCCAAGCCATTTACGTTTTTACTTAAGCCCTTATGTAAGAAAATGTATACCTAAGTCAGTCTAGGGCACGACAATTTTATTGGTGACCTTAGTGTCGTCAACAATGCTGTAGTCAGTCAGTTCCACCATGTCGTTAGCTGCTAGCTGCTCGGCTATGCTGTAGCCCTCCTCGTCGAACAGTTCCACGGACACCTCGTCGTATTCTCGGGCGCTGGGAAATAACATAATAATATTTAATACTAGTTTTCGTTTGTCGTCAAAGTTGATGATATTATTTTACGGGAACACAAGTTTGTTAACTGTACGTAGATTAATATCTTTGTGTATAAAATTTCAGCTAATTTCGCTCAGCCGTAACTAACATAAATCCATTCGATACACTTTTACAAACTTTCACGTTTATAATAGTAGGAGGATTGAAAATCGTTGCTAAGTAGAAACCGTTTTGTTGAAGCAAAAAGTTTTTGCCTATTCATAAAACACAGAATCGCCGTTTTAATTTTTCGGTCATTATAAGGGCTCCCACACAAAACCACGATGCGATGCGATACGATGCCGCATTGCAGGAACTTCGGGAACTTTAACTTCACAGGAATTCGCAGATATTTGCGATGCGATGCGAATTCGTGGTTTTGTGCGGGAGCCCTTACACAGAGGTTCTACTAAAGGCATGGATTCATAAAAATCCTGAAAAATTCTAGAAAAATTTATAACATCAATAAATAAAGGTTTATTTATTGATGTTATAAATTTTTCTAGAATTTTTGTTACATTAAAGGCAAATTTTTCAATCGTCAGATAACTCTTAATGGAGGAATAAATATGGCGGTTTGACAGCTTTTGTATAGAAAATATGTCAAACTGTCATATTTAAAAGTTATCTGATTGAATCAGCCCTAAAAACGTCAAAGTGTAATCGTTGAATACACCTGTATACAAAAGCTGTCAAACCGCCATATTTATTCCTCCATTAAGAGTTATCTGACGATTGAAAAATTTGCCTTTAATGTAACAAGTTTTTATAGCAACATGGCTTCTAAATAAAACAGTATTATTTCTACTCACATGACATGTAAATCAAGCGTCTTGTCTTGTACCATATCGCTGAGCGCCCTTTTCGCTTGCGCCCACTGCTGGCTCTGCTGCGAGCGCGCGCGCACGCCCGCGAGCACGCAGCGGATGGCCTGCATCGGCAGTATCACCTGACGCGGTTCTAATAGACGTAGCTGGTCTTCCTTCACCCATAGGATTGTGCCGTAGTCCACGTACATTATCTGGGAAGTAAGGTTAGTGAGAATCGGGTAGTTGCCATCATTAAGCTTTAATTTCAAGACAAGAACTTAAAAAAAAAAACTTTATTTCACCAGAAACCCGATTAATTTTCAATCTTAATACATATATATAAATTAAGCGTCACGTTGTTTGTCCGGGTACTCCTAAACTACTTAACCGATTTTAATCAAAGAACAATGTCAGGTGTCCATAGTAACTTAGGCTCAATAAAAAATTTTCATGGACAGTAAAAATTCTCACGTTATTTTGTGTAGTTTCATGTCAGAAGCTTATCTGTGTTTTCCACTTTTACATTGCACTTCTCAAAAAGAAATTATTCAGACATTGTAAATTGGAGGTTATTTATTTCTACGGAGTAAATTAAACAAAAAATATACAGTAATTAAACTTTTATTCGTTTTCATTCATTAAATCATTATCAACACACCTATAAATGATTTTTTTTTTGCATAGTCTTCACAGGACATGTCCCACAACGCCCTCCTTGTCTCAATCTCGGTTATCAATCTTTCCGTGTCGGAAGACATCGCGATGATCACAAATCACGCTGTAGTTCCACAATACGTGCGGCCGCCGCGGCTAGTGCGCGCACACTGGTGACTTAACTACAATGCAATTGATCTCAGTGGCCGCAGCGACCAGCGACTGAACACGGGCCGCAAATGCGTCGCTTCGATCTCGCTGGCCGCTGCGGCCAGGTGCGCGCGCTCTGTGGCGATTTCATAAGTTATTAAATTGCCGCCGCGACCTGGCCGCTGCGGCCTAGCCGCTAGTGCGCTATTGCTCTTATAAGAATCGTACTTTACCACAGAAAGTGAAGTCCATTGCTGTAACAATGAACGGATATCATCAGATTCAACTAAATGCCGTTTCATCCGAAACACATTTATACCACAATTAATACAACGTAGTTGATGGGACATTGTCACAAAATGTGTGATATTTGAGAAAAAAACAACCGTACTCATATAAAAACTCTAGCAACAACACAAACAAGATGTTTGACATTGACTAACAGTCAGACAGACACGTCAGACAGACAGAACCTAACAGGGTTGCCATTACATTACGATTAAGTTATCGAGCACAGGTCATGAAAATCGATTTCTTGAGTTTTTATATTCTATAAAAATACTAAATGTATTTAAAATAAACACGATTTACGTATGATTTAGGTAAAAAATAATATTAAGAAACAATTGTGAGGTGGTAAATAAAAAATAAAGAGTAAATCGGTTTAATTATTTAGAATAATCGATTAGTGGCAGAACAAGTTACTACCTCAACCTTTTTATTTATAAAAAAAAAACCTGGAACAGGATGGACCAAATGATTTACGATTATTTTTATGATTTATTTTTGGAAAAGTTCTAGAAAATAAACAAATGTTTTTTAAGAAGTTAGAATTTTATATTTAAATTGTTGTAGGTAAAAACTTTGTGTCCGTGTGAACTTAGTTTTAAAAGTTGTGTAAGCCGAAACCTGACATTGTTCTTTGCACACCGTGTGCAGTTTGATCCAACTTGAGAGATAGGATAGTTTTTATCTCAATTATAGGTGCGCGTGGGCCGGTCAGCTAGTTTACTGTAAAATTATATTTTTTGTGGATTTGAAATCAATAAATAGTAAATCATTTGAGTAGAACCACCATATCGTATAATGCAAGTCTATGTGTATGGCTGTAACAAAAAAAAAATCAAACTACCTCAACGCTCTGGTCAGCCCGGGTGAGGGAGAGCACTCGTGCGCGATACCAGTTGTTATCAAGCGGGTACATTGCTGCCACCAACTCGCCTGGCGCCGGAGGGATCTGATACATAAATAAATGTTATTTGTTACATAATGAGCAACAGACTGTGCTATAGCACATAAATATGAATATGATTATATTATACGAATATGATTTAAAAAAAGAATTCTTTCGAACATATTTTCATTAAACATAGCTAAGAACACTCCCGACAAATACACCTTTAAAAAAAAAGAACAAAATCAAAATCGGTTCATCCGTTCGGGAGCTACGATGCCAATACACACAGTCACGTCAAACTTATAACCGCCGTCGTTTTTGCGTCGGACAGTTAAAAAGAATCAGTGAAACCTGTCCAGCTGTTCTTGAGTTTTGAGCTTACAAACACATTTAGGGTCAGTTCACACCGAGACGCGACGCAACGTGACGATACTTGAAGAGGCCAGTGACTTCGCGCTGCGGCGCATCGCAACGTCGCCGCTCTTGCACGCCGCGCGTACCGGCGATTCACCGCTGCGTCGCGATGCGTCGCTCTACGCCTCGTGATGCCTCGCGGCGTAGAGCGACGCATCGCGACGTAGCGCTGCGTGGTGTAACGTATTCTAAATTCTCACAATGAAATGTGTATCTTTTCGTGTAGAAAATAAAGTTATATTTTGAGTCGCTCTTTTAAAGTGTGCACGCAGCGTCGCGTCTCGGTGTGAGCTAACGCTTAGGCATTCATTTTTATTTATATAGATAGATAGATATAGATGGATTAAATAAATGTTAATAGTTACCGTAAGTGGTTTATAAGCGATTCTTGCGGCGGGGCTGTTCATATCCTGCACTAAGGCCGACAGCGTCGTCGGTGGCAGCACCACGCCGAAACTCGGTACCTCTGGCTCTGTCGTGACATATTATTGAACTTATACTCATTTCACTTCAAATTTATTTATCAATCAAGAGAACGAAACATTCAACAAAATACACTTAACATAAGCTGCATTGGCACTTGTAATTACAGGATATTTTGTAAGGCCAACGATTTGCCACTCAAAGTTTATAATATAAAAGAAAGTTTAATTAGATGATGATGAATAACATGAACTACACAGAAACACACGATAATTATAATTAATAATAATTGTGGCTAGTACCAACAGTGGCACTGTGTCTCTCAGGTAACATTCTCACCTTGTCGTTTTTATGTCATCATTACTCTGTCGCAGTAACTTTGTACCACGTACGAGTGACACTATTTACTTGTCTAAGTTAATCACTCACCTTCACGTTTCTCTGGCAGCAGTTGCACGTAGACTCTGTCGTAGTGGCAAATGCAGGTGACTATCACCTTGTGCCAAGTGTTTGGGGCTGGTAGAGGCACGGACTTGCACTTGCTTATCACTGGTACGCGGTCTAATGTCCAACCGTCTGAAAAGATCTTTTAATAAGTAAAATACTAGCCACCCGGCTTCGCATGGGTGCAATGTAGATACTAACTATACTTATAAGCCTTCCTCTTGAATCACTCTATTTATTGAAGAAAATGTAATTAAAATTCGTTGCGTAGTTTAAAAGATCTAAGGGCCTTTTTATTGTCATGCGTGTTTGCGCCCGCGTGCAGGCCAGGCACGCATGCGTGCTGCCCGCAACCTATCGTATTATACATGTTTTTATTGTCATGCGCGCCACACGCACGCGGATCGCGGGTGGCTCGCACGGATGCGTGCCGCCCGTGTGCGTGTGGCGAACCTTGACAGTCAGTGTTGTTTTTACTGTCAAGCGGGTCGCTTTATTTTTTTACATTCATTTTGACACGGGATCTCTAGATCGGGATCACAATACTGTGGCGGCGAAGCGAAAATAATGCTCTGCGTGCGGTCCGCAGCACGCATGCGATCCTGACCTGCACGCGGGGGCAAACACGCATGACAATAAAAAGGCCTTAAGTGTACAGACGGCGGGAAGCGACTTTGTTTTATACTATGTAAGAGATACCTATGTAGTACTTGGAAAAATACTTACCGGGATGCATGAGGACATGCCTTTTGGTACATCTGTTTCCTTTGAAGCAAGTTTTCTCTGGACCGCCTTTATAATGCTTGCAGATATCCATTTCGTCTCGATTTTTGTAGCCCTGTGTATAATGCAATATGTTAACACAGTGTTTTGATAATGAAACGAAAATATAACCTTATACGGAAGTTTCGGTTTCAGTCGTAAAAACTAGTTTCGGTCGGACACTACTGTGCGGTTGCGCGAAATAAATGTCCTCATTATTATACATATATATTATATACCACTGCCTTGGGTTCGATCCCCAGCTCGGACAAAGTGTTATTGGGTTTTTCCATCAGGAATTTCTCAGTAGCAGCCTCGGAGTCTGGATTTATGCCCGGTTGATGGCAATAGGCTCGCCTCGATAACATGGGACTTAATCATAACTGGCAAAATGTGGGTGTACTAATGGGTACACCTCTGCCTAACTCTTCGAGGATTACAGGTGTGATGTTATGTGTATGTTATTATGAATGAAATATGAAAATATTTTTCATTCTTATCTGTTCCGTATTTAATGACTATCATCATCATCTGCCTAGCCTTTTCCCAACTATGTTAGGGTCGGCTTCCAGTCTAACCGGATGCAGCTGAATACCAGTATTTTACATAGAGCGATTAATGCGGTATTTAATGACTATAATAAAGCTACAATACGGCCGACGTATCTTGGCGGCTCTGAAGTTAGCCGATTGCTGCGCAGTAAACAATTTCATTTCTATAAGATCCATTGCGCAGCCAAACAGCTAACTTCATACCGCCAAGATACGTCGGCCGTACTGTAATTACCGTGACAGCCTCAACAGGGTCTTCATATTCAGGGCAGTCAGATAATTCGTTGTTGGTCTCCTTCGGGGCCGCACCCTGTTCCGTAGAATTCTTCGATTCTTCCGCCGGCTTATCTACTGAGGGAGATTTACGTTTTGTCAATAGCAAGGCTGATTCAGGTAATATTATAAGTTAAATGATGTTTTACAGATGCGTGAGGTGAAAACTACAAATTGATTTTGTCAACTTTATTTGTTTTACTGTAGATGTATAAGAGAGAGTGAGAGAGGCAATTTCCGTAAGTTTAACAATTATCGCATTCTAATTCGTCTCAATTTGTCAGAATACCCTAATTAGTAAATATTTGTAATAAAATTTGCCTCACACAACGAATTTCTCCTGTATAGTTTACAAACATAATATGAACTCACATAGTTACATAAACAACCAGACCAAATATACCAAATATTTTCTTTCGTGCGGGAATCGAACATGCGACAGGCAGTACAGTAGCCAATCGCTCAGCCACTGTGCCAACCGTGTCGCGTCGTTGATTGTCGCTGAGATAAAATTGCGACTAGATTTTGAACGTTTTTAGTTACGAGAATCGGCCTTCTTGACACTGACACTAAGGGTCAGTTCACACCGAGACGCGACGCGACGCGACGCAACGTGACGATACTTGAAGAGGCCAGTGACTTCGCGCTGCGGCGCATCGCAACGTCGCCGCTCTTGCACGTCGCGCGTACCGGCGATTCACCGCTGCGTCGCGATGAGTCTCGCGGCGCCGCGCGGCGTAGAGCGACGCATCGCGACGCAGTGCTGCGTGGTGTAACGTATTCTAAATTCTTACAATGAAATGTGTATCTTTTTGTGTAGAAAATAAAGTTATATTTTGAGTCGCTCTTTTAAAGTGTGCACGCAGCGTCGCGTCTCGGTGTGAACTGACCCTAAATTGTGGTTTAAATTCGAACGTCATTTAGTAGTATTGACCTTCTGGGCGTATTATATGTTCTAAATTCAAAGTCTCGCTTTTTTTCTTTAAAATGTAAATGAATATTATAATTTTAAAATCCTGAGGTAACACTTACTTGGTAGAGCCAGTCCTTGCTGAATCATGATTTTATTGAGAGTCTCGCCCGAAGGTAAAACGACGTACACGCCTAAAGATTCCGAAGTACTGTGAACACGTAAACAATATGTTATCTGTTTTTCATTTTAGAAAAAGCGAGCTCTAATATTGAAAATATGTTATTTTTTTTTTAATGTGGTGTGAGTGATTGGTATTGGCTTTGGAGTATAAGTAGTTAAGGGGTATGAGAAGTGTCATTTGGATAAAAGAAAGCATAATAATATAAATAAATTAAAAGAATAATACTGACTTGTCATCAACTTCAATGCTGCATTGCTTGCCGACGTAACCTCGCATGAAGATCTCTTGTTTCTCCATCAAGTTCTTGTGGTAACTTAAAAGATCCAACTGAAAACAAGTGTAAAATAAAAAAAATGATTACTTAATGAAATAAAAATGTATCTTGGGACCCTGAGATCTCGGGCCTTTGCAAGTCGTACGAGGGGCCGAAGCCAACTACTACTCAACCATTTTATATGAAATACGGCTTACTGTGTGTAATTTGGTCTCCATTATTGACCTCAATATCTTTACTTACTTCAAGCCACAGCAACGCGTGGTGGAGTCAGTATTAGTATAGATTTTGATTGATTCTTAGCAGTAAATATTTTTATTACTATGGACAGGTTATGTTTGCAGAGGATGGCGGGTTCTAGTGGGGAAGTAAAGCAATTTTTTTCTTCTTGAAATGACGTTCAGAAGTGCCTTATAATGGCTTAATAATAATTGAAATACATGATTTGACTTTGAAAGCGTGCGAACTTAAACCCCGCCAGAGCATTTCGCGATTGATTACTACTCACCCCCGCTAGATGGCAGCAGCGAGCATAGGGCGGCTTGCTACAGAAACGCGTGTACAGAGGCTGCACGCACATGACGGGGGCGCATCTCATCTCGCCGGTGTCTACCGCGAATATTTCCGCTACTTCGTTGTCCTCCTGGTAATAAAAAAAAGTTAATACATTTCGAAAGATTTATTTCAAACCCTTGCTTTGCCCCAGTTGCGATGTGCGACATTCGGCAAGGAACTGCCAATTGTCTTAAAAAAAAAAACTATCTTTTAGAAGCAGTTAGTATTTTAGTAATAATCTTTAAAAATAATATCAGCCTATTATTGTATATGTGTATGTGCGGGGGAGTACCTATAGAGATTCGACCAGCAAGCATTGTGCGCGGTTAGCTGTCTATTCTCAATTCTAAACACATGTAAAAACTTAAAATCGGTTGAATTTAACTGTAACACATTTTTTCGAAAATGCTGTGATATTTTTTTCGACCTATGTATCGTGCTTATGCGTAGAAAGTTTCATTAAAATCAGTTTATTAATTTCGAAAAATAAGGAGTTGAAAGTTTGTATGAAACGCTGTACGGCGTAAACGTTCTTAATTCATACGGGATTTATTTTATGTCATCATTGCACCCGACCGCACATTTTTTTAGTATTGATCACATATAGGTATCGGCACCAGTGGTGAGCACTGCGCATTTGTTAATTTTTCGGTCTCTTTGGCGGAATGAAGAAGGCGGGAGGCGCCGATCTTGCACGCGATTGGTTCGTCAATTGATACTCGTCGTCTATTGGTCTATCGCCTGTCATTCGGCTACTGTACACTTTTGTGCAAATTTAATGAATCACATTTTAAATTTTCAAATTGTTTTTTCTTGTTAATACGTATTAGTTGTTTTTATTTTAATTTCGTTATTTCGTATTTGAAGTGTTTTTTTGTTTAATAAAGTTCATTTTTATTATTTCTTTTTAAAAAATTGCTGTGTTTTAAACTTTTTTATTTTTTGCAAAGACATTGAAAATCTATATGTGTTAGTCTTTATTTGGCCAAAAGTGTACATGCGCGAAATCGTACAATCTGTGCTCACGACTTGTGCCTACAATTATACCTCAGTAAGTTTCAGGAACAGGCCTCTGTAGTAACAGTCGCTGTCGTCGTCGTAGAACGCGCAGCAAGTAAGCGCCTTCACCTCCTTAATGCTGATGTTCTTGTGGTTCTCAGAATAGAAGTTTGTCATCTCCACCATCAAGCTGGAAAGAAATAGGATATGAAAGAGAGTATTCATTTTAAGCGGGTAGCAGATTTTAATAACCAATAATTACAAGACAGAACTTCTCCAAAAAATACTTATAAAACACTAATAGCCCTGAAAACCTAATTAATTTTGAATTAGATGTTTGTAATTTGAAGATTAATTGTAATTTAAGATTATTTTATTAATTTATTGTAATTCAAGATTAATTGTTTTGATGTGGGGGGTGGGGAGTGGGGGGGGGGGGGAATTGGGTTTGACAGTCCATAAAAAGTACCTTAGTTGATTGGTGGTGTTAACTATGTTTCACGCATGGACTAGAAAACGGTCAAATGCTAGTTAGACTCGCACACAAAGGGTTTTGTTTCATTGTATTTTTTTTATTATTTATTGTTCTTTACAGTGTCTAAGACCGCCATAGACACTAAAATTTTGAAGTGTCTGCCAAAAAAAACAGCCCTGTGTCATTCGGGAAGACAGTGAAGCCTTCGTAGTAAGATCCTGTTGTCCCGTTTCCACACTACGGGCAGAGATTTTTGTTTCTTTCAAAAATTTTGATGGTGGCTTTGTTCTTTTTTTGAATGCTTTTAAATTTTTCAAGTTTGCACAGTCACTATAGAAATAAGGTAGACGTTAGCAACTCACTTCTGAACCTCGTCAGGGTCATCAGTGATGACCCAGAAGAAGGCGCCGTCGACGTGCATGATGGTAGCTTCGTACACCTGGTCTGCTTCTAGCACTGCTTGTGCGGGCAGGTTGCTGCTCTCACATGATAGCGGGGTGGGCGCATCTGAATTATTAATATTGAAAAAAAGGTATAATAATGTTTGTTTGTATGACTGAAAGTTACATGTATGAAATTAAATCGAAAAAATCCATATCTATACTAATATTATAAAGAGGTAAAGTTTGTGAGGTTGTAGGGGGTAATCTCTAGATCTACTAAACCGATTTTAAAAATTCTTTCGCAAATTGGAAGCTACGTTATTACTGAGTGCTATAGGTTATATTTTATATTAAAAAAATTAGGAATCCGTAAGAAAAATCACGCGAACAAAGTCGCGAGGAGAGTGCCAGTAGACAATAAAAATGCTCGCAATGATACAACAACTTCGACTTTCGGCTTTTTGTTTGACTGCCTCGTTTGTCTGGCAAAGTGTTATTGGGATTTTCTATCAGGAATTTCTCAGTAGCCTCGGAATCTGGATTTGTGCCCGGTCGGTGGCAACAGGCTCGCCCCCTATTATATGGGACTTAAACATAACTGGCGAAATGTGGGTGTGCTGATGGGTACACCTCTGCCTAACCCTTCGGAGATTACAGGCGTAATGTTATGTTACAATAACATTTATTTATTTATTTTATTTTATTTACAATGGTTAAACCAATATTATAGTAAATCAATCTGAAAAACGTAGTTACATAAATGCAATAAACATGTGCTTGCCCTCCCTTAACATGTAACTTTCGTTTAAGTTAAGCGTGTTTTTACACCTGCTATAGTTCTAGTTACTAACTACTTACTAACTAGAACACCTGCTATATAAAATTTACTGTTTTTTCTCATTTGTAAATTTTAACTCAGTTTTATTTCAAGCATACCTTCTAACTTAACATGCTTCGATTCGGTTCCCAATTCGCACTGCACCTCTTTGACCACCATCTCGCTCTTGGCTTGAGGAACAGTTTCTTCCGAAGATGACATGCTCGAAAACACTATCAAAGACTGGTCCTCTTTCGGAGTCTTCACCCTTTTGGGTTTCTCTGGAGGGCAATGGTTTGGGCAAGTAGTGGATGTGGAGGGTGCTGGCTCACTCAATGCGTCAATAAGGTTGAAGGGTGATAAAATTCCCATTGGCATCAACGGTTTCGAGAATGAATCTTGTACTGGAGTGTATTCTATGTTTGCTGCTTCATCTGCAATAAATAACGCATCTTGAATGGAGATTACTATTATTAAATTGTTTCAATTTAATAAGGAAATAGATAGAAATAAATCTTAAATAAAACGCAACTTTCCTAAAACATTTGGTTTTCTTTAAATAATCCTTAGCCAATCTCGGTATAAATTTTGTATTACGTTAGGGTTTGCCCACCATTTTGACTCGGTTATCATGGACACAGACGAAGTCACCTCATGAAAAGTAGTTGGTGGTAATGTTATGTCTTGGGGTTTACGAAACCTAAGGGTCAGTTCACACCGAGACGCGACGCAACGTGACGATACTGGAAGAGGCCAGTAACTTATACAGAGCGATACGCATCGCAACGTCGCCTCTCTTGCACGTCGCGCGTACCGGCGATTCACCGCTGCGTCGCGATGCGTCGCTCTACGCCTCGTGATGCCTCGCGGCATAGAGCGACGCATCGCGACCTGGGAAATGAGCCCAGGATACTACATTCATCAGTCCCCCTTCTATCAATGAGACCAATAGGGCAGTCCATATTAGCTTGCTATAATTGTCACAATTGAAAAAGTAAATACAATCCAATCATGAACGTCAAAAACAACATGAAAGAAAAAATCATACCAATTTTGGTAATAGCAAGGTTGAAGTCAGTTATAAGATACATGTATTCATCAAGCTGTTTCATGCAGCTTAGGAACCTTTCCTTCAGTTCAGACGGGTCACAGTTGAGTTGCAGGACAAAGCCTTCTGTCTGTAACAATAGTAATAAAAATAGCATTAAATAATGTCTATTGTACAGTCTATTGTCACCACACAATAGTGTTTCGCTGTTTTTTATTAGCATTTAATTTAAATAGGCTATTCACTTTTATGTTTCTTTACCGTTAACACGTTTGGTGGTTAATAGTATGAGATATTGGCAAAAATGAGATAATGGTGCTGATTCTTCTACTCAAACTAGACTAAAAAAAGACAATTGGCATCTCTTACTGACAAACAGCTAAAGAAAAGGATGGTGACACTTAAAAACTAAGTAAGAAATGTCAAATTAGTTTTGTAGTAACTTCTCCATGTTTTTATTCAATATGTTCAGAGATGTTGAATATAATTGTATGGTAGGAGTTTACCAACAGGAATCATTACACAAGGAAAAAGGTTATGGCCCCTCCAGCCTATTTTCCCTCTTTCTCTTTCATAGACATACATACACGACATATACTTGACATATGGACCTGTCCAAAATGAAATTCCTGACATCCATATACTACTACACAATTACTACACAATTTTTGTCTGTGTCTACAAAATAGATTTTTTTCTAATAAAACGCCTATCATTGGTAGTTATTAATAACTGCTTCACTGGGTATCTGTATTGCTCATTATGCAAATTGGTATTAATGGGGTAACAAACATGAATGATGTAAGACAGTATTGACTCTGAGTGTAAGATTTTTGATGTAAATGTTTAGTGAAATTTTTAACAGCAATTTAATTTTTTATATATATAAGTAATAGCTTATTGGAATAAGTAGAGGTTCGATTATGTTTGAAATTAATTTATGACTAAAACAGAAAAAATGTTTTTGTCAGGCATTATTCTCTTTTCCCACGCAACGTACAAAGTTTTATTCGACTTACAATTACAGCTACCCACAATAACAGTACTAAATTGAGATTTACCTTCATTTTTAACTTTTTTATGTCGTCAACCGCGCTATCACATTTCTCCCAAAAGATATTCAATCTAGCTTCCAGTTCGTTTCGCCGATGCATAGTCAGCGTTGCGAGATCTACGAAACTCCTAAAAGAAGGCGCATAATTATTCAATTATGCAAAATGAAAAGCGAAAATACAAATTTAGAAAGGCATATGAAAGTACTTACATTATGGCTCTTACTCTTAGTTTCCAACGTTATGGCGCTATACTACAGCTCGCAGAAAGATTTTCTACTGCAAGTTTGTTTTGGGTTTGTGCTACGGTTAGATTTCCATTTATATGTAATAAAAACAAAAATGCAGCTTTTGTAGTTTTTCCCCATGCAAAGAAAATTACACTGACAGAACTCGATATGATGACAGACCACTGACAAGGACAAACTAACCAGTGGCTGACGGCCGCTGACGCCTCGCCTCTGCCTAGCTGACTACAGAGCAAATAAATTGAACAGATTACAAATCGAAAGTAAGTAGTTCATTCATTTAGGTTTAGTCAAGGCTGTAGCAAATTCAAAGTGTTTATTTTCCGGAATTAAATTCCAAATATATTAATAATCTGTAAAAAGGAAATCGGCTAAGGCCTTGCATGCTAAAAATTCAAATAAATTAATTTCAGTAGCAGTGACATCTAGTGGATATTGTACGTGCTATTCGATACTAGATGGCGTTACTAACCGGAAGTAGTAATGTGTGTCTATTTGTTAATAGATGGCGCTAGTAGACTATTGCTGACAAACATTGTTTCGTAAGCTACATAGATATTATTATCATTCTATATATTTTATTTTTTTATATTGGTACATAACTTTAAAAAATCAAAAGTTCATGTTAATTCATCAAGTAATATTTATAGAGTAATAACAATTTTGCTAGCTTTCTTATTTTTTCGCTTTCAGTGTAATGATCTGAACACTTTATAGTTGCTAGAAAAACTTAAAAGTTCATCTTTTACACGCCGTAGTTTTTGCAAAAGATTGTTTGAGTGCAAAAGAAAAGTCTAAAGTAGGTAGTCTTATTCATTAAGCGGGCAGCGAGCGGGCGGGTTACGCACTACGTTTCAATTAAAAAGGCCAACAAACTAAACAAGGTCCACATAATAAATTCAGTGCACCCCGCTCCGCTCACCACTAATTGGATTCAGAGGCTCAAGCAACCAATTAGAGTGAAAGAGACAGAGTTAACACCCCCGGTGTTACTGACCGCGAGGGAGGGAGAACGAAGATGTCTGCGCTAAATTTCAAAACACCCATAGAGAATCGTCCTGACCGTTAAAAGTTTTTCAGGAAAACTTTCTGTGTGCTAAAGTTGAATGGAGAAGTAAACTGTGCTGAAATTGATGTGGTTGTAACTGGTATTTTATCACGAATACTTTTAGATAGGAATAAAGCAGTCTGTGACGGTTACCTATTCTGTATAAAATCTGTGTGAGTTTGAACTGTGCAGTCATGCCAACTATGCTAAAGATTTACACCTCACTTAAAGCTCATTTTACTGAGAGAGATTTAGACAGAATAGCACTGCTGTAGGATAAAGCCTTTTCTCATGAGAAACTAATAGGTTTTAATCATTAAAGTAGTTTTGTTGTAGATTTATTGTGTTGACAGGCTGGGTTAAGAAGTAATAATGGAGTTTCTTGACCATTTTTCTCTATACAAAACTACATTTTGGAAGGGGCAACTAGATTCTATTTTTTTCGGCCGTTCAAAAGTAGGTGAGGTTCTTCAGAAAGGTCAGGTGCGGAGTACTCGTAACCGGCGTGCTTGTATGACGAGATGTATGAACGTGGATGAGGCGAAAGGAGTAAGGATCGTAGCAGGTGGCGTTCTGTGGTTTCTGCCTACCCCCATGGGAAAAAGGCGTGAGTTTTATAGGTCTAATTGAAACAAACGATTTGACTTTGTTATTGGGTTTTTCCATCAGGAATTTCTCAGTAGCAGCCTCGGAGTCTGGATTTGAGCTCGGTTGATGGCAATAGGCTCGCCCATTATTGGGACTTAGGTAAACGTGACCGGCGAAATGTGGGTGTTCTAATGGGTACACCTCTGCCTAACCCTTCGGGAATTACGGGCGTAATGTTACTTAGTTTGATGGGCAGTTAACGGTTATATGATGTGTCTTATTAGATACACCCTATATATATACTCATTCCTCCTAAAGGACATATAGGTACCGCTTTTTTTTTTGTTAGCCTATTCTGTCCCACTCCTGGGCAAAGGCCTCCCTCCACTCCTTCCATCCTTCCCGATTCAGTGCCTCATCCCTCCAGTTTTGGAGAAATCCATCCATCTCGGCCCGCCATCTCCTTCGTGGCCTGCCGCGGCCCCGACTCCCAGTTTCATTCAGAGACTAGGTACGCTATCTATTCTCAAAATAACGAAAGTCTTGCAACTTCGGGATCGCAGTTCATTGGATTGGTAATCGATTTTGTATTATGAAATCTTAATTCCGAGTGGGCAGCTAAAGTAATTCCTCTTTGGTATCTAATATACAGATCTATGAACGTTCTATGGAAATGGAAAATAGTGTTGGCAATGTTTTGTGTCCCGACCACCAGTCATGGCCTGCTGTTTCCTTCTTCTATTCATTCATTTATTTAGGTAACTAACGACGATACACATAATGTATTAGTTTAACTCACAGTTGGTTCAGTGACTGTTGCGCTGTGGGTCTCAGGTTTGATTCCTGGACGGAACAAGTATTTGTATCTAACGCCTAGTTGTTCCTGGTCGGGTTATTCAAGCCTCGGAGTCTGGATTTGTGACCGGCTGATGGCAGTAGGCTTGCCTCCTATTTCATGGGACTTAAACATAACTGGCGAATTGTGGGTTTACTAATGGATACGGGTACACCTCTGCCTAACCCTTCGGGGATTATAGGCGTCATCATCTGCCTAGCCTTTTCCCAATTATGTTGGGGTCGGCTTCCAGTCTAACAGGATGCAACTGAATACTTACCAGTACTTTACATGGAGCGACTGCCTATCTGACCTCCGCAACCAAGTAACTGCGACGATACCCCTTGGTAAGACTGGTTGTCAGACTTTCGAGCTTCGTAATGACTGTCAAAGATCCATGTATGACAGCCGGGACGGCTTTACGTGCTTTCCGAGGCACGGAACGATGTAAGTGATGTCTAGGATACACCTAGAAAATACATATGAATTGAAAAAGACACATTGGTACTTGCCCGGATTCGAACCCACAACCTCATGCATGATAGGTGGGCGCCTCAACCACTAGGCCATCACGACATCGGGGATTACAGGCAGGCGTAATGTTATGTTATTAAATAAAACTTCCAACTCTAAATTGAAGCCATCAACTGGAAAATGCACAGAAAACTTTCCATACTCGACAGCAAAGGGTCGGACATATCGCATTTGGACGTCATTATCGCGTTATTCCTGCGCGTATCTGCCGGCAATTCCCCGCGTCGCTCCCGGTGTCCGGCCCGACGCCGTCCGACACCGTGCGACTGTCGGATTGCCGGCTCGCGGCATCCATGCGCTGTTATTACCGCCGGGCGGGGCGTTTAACTCAATTTGAGGTAATACTCTGGGACAGATACTTACTCTGATCGATGCTAATAGCTTTTATTGATATAGCCTAGGTGTTATTAGTTTACTAGTGGGGCGCTATCCGGTGTAGTTAGTAGTCGTAAATTATGTTAATATCACACTTTGACGCGGTCGTGAGACCCTCAAATTGCCGCCTGTTGTGCATTTTGAGTTATTTGATAATTCATAGTCGTTCATAGTGGTATATTATGTGCCGTTTACTCGTTTAACTGTATTTTCGCTCGCTGTCTTAGGTGTGGTTAGAAATGTCGAAGGCAATGAGATAATTTACACTAGTGATGGACCAACTCGACTTAGGTACCTACTAACTCGAGTTGGATTTTCTCAAACAGAGTTGGATTTTCACAAACTCGAGTTGGATTCTCACCAACTCAAGTTGGATTCTGCTGACCCCGAGTTCATAAAAGCCCATACATATGTTAGTACTCTTTTCCACGCTAGATGGCGTGCAAAAAAGATGCTCCCCAAAATCAACGCTCAAATAGGATGGAACCTCCTTGCACTTTTTCAGTTCCACTTTTGAATCGCAGACGGCATCACAGCAAAAAGATTTTTATCTTCAATCTACGACATATCCAATCTATACTAATATTATAAAGCTGCAGGGTTTGTTTGTTTGTTTGTTTGAACGCGCTAATCTCTGGAACTACTGGTCCGATTTGAATGATTCTTTCAGTGTTGGGGAGTCCATTTATCGAGGAAGGCTATAGGCTATATACCATCACGCTACAACCTACGGGAGCGGAGCAGTAACCAAAGACGCGGGTGTAACCGCGGCGGACAGCTAGTTATTCATATGTGTCCATAACTTAGCTTTTGCCCGCGACTACGTCCGCGTAAATGTCTAATGCGCGCTCTACACTCGCCCGCGAATCGCGCGCGAAGGCCGCGAAAGAGGGCGCGAACGCGGCTCCACACTTCGCGTTCGCGCCCTTTCGCGGCCTTCGCGCGCGATTCGCGGGCGAGTGTAGAGCGCGCATAACAAAAGTCGCTTAATAAAAAGTAGCCTCTTTTCTTGGGGTTAAAATTTACCCCGTATCGAATTTCATCAAAATCTGTTTAGTAGTTTAGTCGTGAAAGAGTAACTGACAAACAGGCAGAGTTACTTTCGCATTTATAATATTAGTATGGATTTGTAATAAATCGTTCACTCAGCTTTGTTCTATCAACTCGAGTTACGTGAATTTTAACTCGATTTAACTTGTCAAGCTTTTTCCGAGTTAGCACATTACTAATTTACACGTCTTCGGGTGGCGTGCGCGCATGCCGCGGTGTGGGGATTGACGCGTCATATTATTCTGTTATTTTGTAAGGCGAAGGAGATTGTAATATGGTGTTGACACGAAGGGCGGTAGAGAATATAGGGAAGAAAGAGAAATGAGGAATACAAGTTTCCATACAACTTAGGTAATCGTTTTAAAACGTATGTTCTGTGTGAGTGAAATGTTTTTAAGTTACTTACACTTTATTTTTATTTCCTTTTCAGTTCATCTGTCATAGAACTTCTATGATACCAGAACTCATTGATAGAAAACCAGTTGTTTAATTTTCATTCTATATCGTCTTGGGTTCGATTCCCAGGTCGGGCAAAGTGTTATTGGAGTTTTTCCATCAGGAATTTCTCAGTAGCAGCCTTGGAGTCTGAATTTGAGCCCGGTTGATGGCAATAGGCTCGCCCCCTATTACATGGGACTTAAACATAATTGGCGAAATGTGGGTGTACTAATAGGTACACCTCTGCCTAACCCTTCGGGGATTACAGGCGTGATGTTATGTTATGTTGGATTCACAAAATGATAAAATGAAATAAAGTAAAAAAAACTTGTTTAGTTTAATTACTTATTTTATCTATTTATTTATCTTCTTACATAAATAAACCATTACAGGATATTCCAATGCGGTAAATACGCCTTAACTTATTCTAACCTCATTGTTGAGCGGCCGTGGTAATGGAGATTCTGTAAAGAATTGACTTGTTTTACCTGTTAGGATTCAGAAGATACAGCCTTGTGTCACGTTGCGGGACGTCTTAACAGGATACCGTGGCCCCGGAACATAAAGGGCAACAGAAGGAACAGGGTGGTTTTTTAGTCAGTAAAAGTCTGACAGTCCCTTCCGCCCCACCCAGGGCGGAAGAAGTCATTTGATGATTTTTACCATTCTAAAAAAAAAGCCCTGTGTCACACAGACGGACAGACAGCGGACCTACATAAACAGAAAGTGCAATTTATTAATATTTATAATTTCACATTCACAATATTACTGGCACGACTATCTTTAGGTATCTAGTCAAGCCATAGGTGTTGAATCATAAATAAATAACAAATCGGTGCGCCCACGCAGATCAAGTAGGTGTCGGTTGTTAACTTACAATTTACAATAGTGAAGGAATAATAAATTGTTTTGTAAATTTTCCATGGGTAGGTACTAATGTCCATTTATTACGAGATTTACGTCTGTCGGTAGCTGAAAAAAGATTTGGTACTTACGTTGTAATAATAATAATATCGTCCCGACCGAATTTCGGTCACGGCGGTCAATGTCAAAACATAACATGTCGCCTGTAATCCCCGAAGAGTTAGGCAGAGGTGTACCCATTAGTATACCCACATTTCGCCAGTTATGGTTAAGTCTCATGTAATAGGGGGCGAGCCTATTGCCATCAACCGGCACAAATCCAGACTCCGAGGCTCCTACTGAGAAATTCCTGATTGAAAAACCAAATAACACTTTGCCTGACTTGGGAATTGAACCCAAGACCTCATGCTCAGCAGTCACGCTTTGCGACCACTAGACCAACGAGGCGGTCAATGTCAATGGAGTATAACCAAGTACGCAGAAACATAATTATAGGTACACACAGCAAAACAGATAGGTATGCAGGGTCGTCAGATATAGTTGAAGTTTAACCAAAGAAACCGATGGATGTTTTCGAATAAATAAATAAATATAAAATATCTTGGGACACCTCACACACGGCCATCTGATCCCAAGCTAAGCAGAGCTTGTGTTATGGTAACCAGACAACTGATATACATATTTATATAATTTATAAATACATACATATTATAGATAAATTACACCTAGACACAGAACCAACAATTATGCTCATCACACAAAGTTTGTCCTATAGTTTGTCCTTTGTTTGTGTTTGTATTAAATGTAATTTAATTTAAAACGTAGATAATAAAATAGTTCTTAATTTAGGTTAAGTTTCAGTCAAAGAAATTCATCGGTTTCTTAGAAAACTTCGACTATATCTGACGACCCTGCATACCTATCTGTTTTGCTGACTGTACCTACTTACTGCACAAGTGTGTGCGCTAATACAGGTGCACTCCCTCTGACTCTCATAGTCAGAAGGAAAGGCAATTCGACATAATAATATCTTGGGACAACTCACACACGGCCATCTGATCCCAAGCTAAGCAGAGCTTGTGTTATGGTAACCAGACAACTGATATACATACTTATATAATTTATAAATACATACATATTATAGATAAATTACACCCAGACACAGAACCAACAATTATGCTCATCACACAAAGTTTGTCCTGGGTGGGAATCGAACCCACTACCTCCGGCTTTGCAGTCAGGGTCACTAACCACTAGACCAACGAGGCAGTCAAAGTCAGACATGATCTGGAAGAGATCAGGCGGAGGACCAACAGCTTTATGTGCTTTCCGAGGCAAGTGAGTGCCACACCACCAGCTTCCAAATTCCAGGCTGCTACTAAGACATCCCTAATAGAAAAACCTAATGACCCTTTTTGCCTGACCTGGGAATAGAATCTAGAATCCCACGCTTAGCAGTCGCGCTTGCGTCCACGAAATCAACGGGGCAGTCAACTTATGTTGTAAGAAAAATATGAATAACTGAAAATTCTGAAGCCTCTCTGAAACCTGTTCTACATAAGGTACACAAGATTACATAAGGTAGATTTCGGTAGATTTTAAATAGGCATCCGTGAATAAACACGCTAATTACATGCTATGTTTTTGATCTGACTTTATATAAGGTCTACCTAGCCATTCCTTTAGTCCTCTCTATATTTATAACATAACATCATAACATCACGCCTGTTATCCCCGAAGGGTTAGGCAGAGGTGTACCCATTAGTACACCCACATTTCGCCAGTTATGTTTAAGTCCCATGTTTTAGGGGGCGAGCCTTTTGCCTATATGTGCTTACAAATAATCTAAGAACGTTATAAAAACTAGTGCCTGCTCGCGACTTCACATTCTTGTTATGAAGAGGCTGGACCTCAGGACTCAGGACCTCTGGACACAGGGTATCCTGATTTGGGTTTGTAGCTTTTATCAGTGAAAGATTTTTCGTAATCGGTCCAGTACTTTCAGAGATCTCCTCTTACAAACAAAAATTATAAACATACAAACATAACTCTTTATAATATTAGTATATGTATGTAGTTGAGATTTTCATTTCTATTGTACCTATGTATCACAACGTACCTACCTATAATATTATGTTCAGATAGTACCTATATAATATTATTCATTTAATCTCGGATGAGTCTCGCAATCATTCATAGCGAACAAATGCTAAACGTTAATTAGTTTATAATCTAACGTGTTGCGTCTCACGTTTAATGAGTAATTAAAGAGGTTCGAACATCACTCCGGGGCTAATTTCCCACTAATTACGATTACAGCTCAACCAGGAATCGTAAGTTGTACGCTGAGGCGTCAATACGCCCCTGACGTGCTGCGTTCGAACGTTGGACTAGAAAGTGAATGCTATTTGACAGGATAGTGGTAGAGTATAGTATGTAATTATTTATTATACAAACTGTGAATGTAAGAGTGTTGGTCATCCTTTAAAGGTTCAAAAAGGAAATTCAGCACGCGCTGCTTACTTGTTTTTAAAAGTCCTAAATTGTTCTAAGACTTTGAATCGGATATAACTATCTAAGTATAGCATTATTTTGACTGGATGCTTATGTATTTCGGTGATAAATAAAAAATATCTAAGATACTAATCGCCAGCAGGTATTTCGCTAATGCTATCAGTAGTACCAGTTACATTCAAAGAAGCCTATATATTTTTTCCTTCAATAAATTGAATTGAAATTTCTACTTCAGTGTTATTATTAAACAAGAATTTATTTAGATCTTCGCAGACACAACTTGCCAAACCACTAGCTTACATAGCCACACGATCTAAACGAGGCACGGTCGGGTACGATCCCTGTAATTATTATTAACATTCAGCCGTTTCGCCCGTAGTCCGTAATTAAAACATAGTTAGGCTCAACGAGCAGACGCCTTGCCAGATTAATGTCTAATAGAAATGTACCACATGATTACATTAATAAAGTACGAGATATTATCGCGTTTTTACATACTATCCGAGTGATTGATGGCAAATAGATTATAGACTTATTTCACTGGAACGCGTTAGGTATTTACATAAAGTTACTCTACTTGTAAGTACGAGTAGGTCGTGTAAACGAGGCTCCGATTGGAAAAAAGTTTTGTAATATTTTTTTATGCTTCTGGGCTAAATTGTTATTTCAGTGGTGTGCAACCTTTCAGTAACCTGAAGTTTTTTCAGCTAATTTTGTATTGCGGGGTTTTAACGATATAAAAAATCTACACAAAAGCATCAAGTAAGTACCGAGATTATCCATATTACATATCAATGCACGGGCCCACCATCACTCCAGACGATAATTTTCACGCCTTTGATCTTAAACAGTCAAATAACCATGAATATTATTCTGAAAGTCTTCAAATCTCATCTGGCATTCGAAATAAACTCGTAAGCAAAGCGAAATTGCGTACCAACCATAATAGGGCCCTCTTAAAGTGTCCGTAACTTTAAAACGTCTACAGCGTGGGCGGGGCGCTGGCTTCAAAGACTATATTAACATGTCATTGTAAGAGAGATAACACTATTAACACGTCGCGCGTGAGAAAGGGACGGCAATAAACAAGTCTGGGCTTCTATGCGCTCACGCACCACAAAGGAAGTATTGTTTTCAGTTGTTAACGCCCGTTGTGTGTAGTTATTGATGTGAAAGGATTTGTTTATGGACGCATTGTCTATGTCCGGCTACTGTACTGAACGTATCGTTATTAGTTATTAGTGGGTGGTACCCAAAACATATCGTTTTGTTAGTGTTTGAATGAGTTCATTGTGGAAATGCAACTTATTATGCTTACAAAAAAAAAGGAATTTAAATAAGATTGCTAATTTAAAAAAAATTGTCAGTTGGTGACTATTCAAAAAGATAGAGAGTATTTTTTCTATTAAGCACCTATAACTAATTTTGTATTTCTACAAAAACACCTTGGCATTTACCTTTATTTTTGCATTTGACTTAACCTAACTTCACGCCTGTATCCCCGAAGGGTTACGCAGAGGTGTACCCATTAGTTCACACACATTTCACCAGTTATGTTTAAGTCCCATGTAATAGGGGGCGAGCGTATTGTCATCAACCGGGCGTAAGCCAGACTCCGAGGCTGCTACTGAGAAATTCCTGAAGAAAAAACTCAATAACACTTTGCCCGACCTGAGAATCGAACCCAAGACCTCATGCTCAACCGTCGGGCTTTGCGGCCACGAGACCAACGAGACAGTCAAATTATATTCAAAAGCAATCAATAATTCAATCAATCAATTTATATTCCTATATTTCTATCTTCAGTTAATCAGGATATTCGTTATCTATCAGTCAGCCAGCCAACACGTAACTGCATCACATAGAAGAAGATACACAAATTAAAACGCAAGACAATACGACAAAAAGTCGTCAATATCACTTGTCATCGCACAATGGGTCGGTAATGGCGCGCGGTGCGACAAATTGTCGTACATTACAACTGTCAGTCCAGAGTGACACAAAATGTGAATTAATATGGGAACTGGATTGATACTTGGAAGAAGATCGTGTGGCCATGAATTTAGGAGTTTTGGAGACTGGTTCGTCTTAGGACATTAGGAGCAGATTTTTGTAGGAACGCTAAATATTATGTTATGTAGTCTATTTATTGTTAGTGTACTTTATTATGGTATGTATATTCTTGGTCTGAAAGAGTCCTAATGTTAAATACCATAGTCAAAGTCAAAACGTACGCGGCGTAACCTAAGCGGAGTGAAGTTTCTTGGTCGTTCTTCTCCTTAGATTTAGAATCTACGTTTCGGAATAAGCAACCAGCTGTAACCTTCTGACTAACAGACCGACTCGTTGATAGTTCAAACGTGCCTGTAAGTTGAAAGAAATATTTCGACTAGACTGACTCAGGAGGCAATTTGAGGGGGGGGGGGGGGGTCAATTCCCGTAGTTTTAAGAAGGTTCACATTATATATTTTTGACAAGTTTTAAATATTGCTTGTCGCCGAGATGAGATTGTGACTAGTTTTTAATACATTTTTAAATACTTACTTGTATTGGCCTTCAGGTTTCTTTATTAATAACCAAAGAAAAACAGCGCGCATTTGTTTCTTCAAATGATTAATCCGTCTACACATCAGACAAATATCCAAGTAATTCCTACTAGGTACACGCTATTTTATAACGCAATTTAAAGCATTTATAGCACGCTTTAAGCTCATTAAATACCTTCATTAGAAGTAATCGGTCACTTATCCGAGTGATGATGATTTCTTGCACACCCTATTAGCAGATCGTGAACGAGTGAACGAATGAACGAGTGAGTCGAGAGCGGTTCTCACGGTGAACGAGTTACACAAATAGCTTTAATTCAACTTTAATGATCTGTTCGCGTGAACCAAATTGATTTGGTTGTTGTGACTCCAAGTTTCGGTCTTTTGATAGTCAATTGCAATTGACAGTGATGTGTCAATTATGTGCTTGGAGTCGTAAAAGGTTGATCTCGATTTAGCAAGAATATTAAATTAAAGTAAAGAGATTGTTACACACTCGTATCTGCCAGGAACCGCGTTTGGACCTAATGGAAAATGTGCTTGAACTTCTGAAAAATTGGTGTCATCTCACATTACTAAACGAAAGATTTCTGAATCAATGAATTCAGACCATAGAAATACACATACTTGTTAGTTATATCATACAAAAGTGCAATTTACCTACACATGCTTAGTGAAAATGTATGAAAGAGCAGATTTTTTTTAAATAATCGTCGAAAAATGTGAGCCTCTATCGTTCACCTAGAAACATATAGGACTGAATCCATGGTAAAGTTACGATGTCCCTTCCAGCCCGTATACTTAGTAAGACCACTTCCAAGTTGTGCCACGACGACCGGGCATCCACGACCAGCACAAAAAAAAAATTGCCATATCACATATCCACTTAAAACCACAATTAGCACCTCTTTCCACACATTAGTCCCTCATCAGATCACCACAAGGACATAATGACGTAGACGACAAACATCTCAATCTAGCAGGTGGCAGCGGAGGCTGCGCTTGCGCAATTACCGGCGGCGCGCGGCCAGTGATTATAAACACATTTGTACAGCCGATGAAAGTGTTGTTGACGGTGTTTGAGCTTTTCGGAGCAGGGAATATAGAGTAGGTGTGATGAGGTTATTGGGTACTAGCTTCTGCCCGTGGCTTCGTCTACTTGGAAGACAAGTGTACCATAAACATAGCACCTAGTAAAGTAGCTTTCTATCAGTGAAAAAATCGAACCAATACCTACCACTTTTTGATAACAAACAAAATGGGAGCCGTAAGACCCAGGCAACAGCTAGTAGGTACTAAGGCGTGGATTTGCATGTATCTAGATATTTAGATTTTTTTTCCGAATCAATTTTATCCGAAAATACATAGATTCTATAAAAAAGTAATTACAAGTATAGGTTTATATTTAATTTAAGCTTAGGTCTAATAAAAAAATAAACTTGTGATTAAATTGTATAATGTTTTTTTTTGCAATAAAAATATTGCAACAGTGTCTGTCAACTTTTTTACTTAACTTGAAGAACTCCAGGTCTTACAAGATTAATACACGTCTTTCAATCAATAAAAACACGAATTAATCAAGCAATATCGCGTCGGCTATCAAATTTTAAAGTAGTTAATAAAAGGTGTTTACATTATTTATATACTTGCATTATAAAACGATAAATTAAAAAATCTATTTCCCGTGGTGCCGACAAAACGTTATAGTTTAATCGTAACAGCCGCATAATAAAATTAGGATAAAACTCATTGGTTCGAACGCCAGCTTCGAATTTTCAAATTTGGAACGAGCACGGCCATCTTCCAAATTGCCGCCATAAACGCGATAATTGGATCAGCTCATTGGCCAGTAGCTAACTGAAACCAATTTTTAATGGCGACTCTTTTATTGTGTCGATTTTTAACGATTTAAATAAAAATGACGTTTGCTTTTATAAGCTGTGATGGATGGTTCGATACATCATATTCAATTTGGTTGATAAGTTGGTCAGTATATTTTTTGATGAAATTAAGTAGTGTTGCCCAAAATCGGTCTTGGTCTTGCGGTCTTGGTCTTGTTCTTGCATTTTTGCAAGACCAAGACCAAGACCAAGACCGACTTATTGTAGCAAGACCAAGACCAAGACTGAACCCTGCAAGATTTGAGCAAGAACAAGACTAAGCCTGCAAGACTCTTGAGTCTCGCAGTTAAGTCAAACTGAGATTTGGGCGTTATTAAGTAGGGATTTAGTTTCAATCCTGATTTTGATAGACGTTCCCCAGTATCAAAACCGTATCGTCATAACACTAAAAGGTATTGAATTGATTATTATATTTCGACTATTTATTAAGTTGGTAGCGTATTGTTACTCACAAATATGTTCCCATGTGATAAAAATGTACCTAGCATAACTTACTGACAAAGTTCATTTCATACCTTGTAGGTAGTATTATATTATGCTTGTTTATGTCTAATGTGCGGATCTAAAGTTAGTAGGTTGGTAAACATTATGTACTAACAAACTACTACAATCTGTCAAGTTTCTTTAACAGATTTTCAACTTTATCGCTGAAGCATTAAGGTTCATGGTTGATTGGAAAAATTTGACGTTCCGCGAAGAAACCGTTGGTCGGTCGGTGTATTATGTACCTACTTATTTGATAATTTACCGACAAAGACGCCGCGGTTAGTAGAGTCTCGCAAGACTTGCGAGACTCTTGCTGCAAGATCAAGACCAAGACCAAGACTGATAGCGCAATACCAAGACCAAGACCAAGACCAGGTGTATTGACGCAAGACCAAGACCAAGACTGGCTAAGGTCTCGTCTTGGTCTTGCATTTGGGCAACACTAAAATTAAGGCTAGACTGCAACAAAAAGGGCAAAAAATATGAAGCTGTCATTATTTATAAATGTTAGCTAATGAGTTTGGGGATCAACAGAAGGTATCAGGTGCTTAATGTTTGCCTTTACCTTTGCCGAATTGTCATGGTGATTAATCGTACGTATTTCATTACTTACATATATCATTTTAAAATTATATTCAAGTTAAACAGTATTGGGTAGGGTAAGTAATTAATAACGACAAAAAAAAGTAACAAAACAAACGATAGCATAAACAACAAAATTCTATTCTCAGTACAAAAGCGACAATAAATTATAACACTGGCCGCAAGCTCATTTCGTTCGTAAAGCCAAAAAGGCTCGGAAAAAATGAAGCGTTCGAAATTTAATTTATTCAAAATTGAAACGTCACGGCACACAAAGGCGAGCGGCTCACAATGGCGCTGTGCCGCGCGCCCGAGCCACACTGTTAACACGAAAATTAAATGCTGATATCACAATTAATCAAGGGCCCATATTAATAATTGGCTATTCACTACGCCGTGAGGTGTCAAATTATATTGCTCAATTAACCGCTCGTAGAATAGAATAGGGCGTGTTTGGCTGTTTGTAAAATACAACATACATTTCTATTGTGATTCTCTGGTATGATCATTCTTGTATGGAGTTGTTCAAGAACATGAAATATTAGTTGGTTAAACAGAGTTTATATCTACACCAACATTATTACAAAACCGAGAAACTTTAGCATTAATTTTGTTAAGGTAATTTCTAAAACGTTTAAAACGATTTTATTTTAAACGTTAAAAATTGGATACTTCATGAATACCTACTGAATTTGAACTAGGTACGTAAGTATTTACGTTACTAATAGCTGTATCCTCTTAAGAATACCGCTAATATTTACAAGACAAATGGTATTTATTATAAATCGATACAAATTCCAATTTGTATTTACGGAAAAATAAATTATAAAAATCTTTTGACATTATAAGGTTATTCAAAAATTATAACTAAGTAGACTTTATTAAGGGATAATCCTTATAAGTATTCATAGATAAACCGTTCAATATTTATTTAGGTATCGAAAATATTAGCTGATAAACATACTCGTTAATCAAAATATCGTTAAAACTGTATATTACGTTGAATCGGAATTAGATCATTATTATAGCTACTTATCTACTACTAAACTAATATATTGTCCCTGGTTTTGTCATTTAATCTAATATTATTCTTTATTGGCAGACCAGCCAAGCATTTAGCAGTATTTTTAGCTTAGTATTATTTTGATCCTGAAATAACTGAATTTCAATGCGAGATGATTGATTGCTATTTGAATAGGTAATATCAGTACCTTGGCAATAAGCACTGAATCCTACAACTAGGTACACTGAATAAGAACTTTGCAACTAACAGCGTACCTACTTAGGCTACTTACTATACCGAGTCATGATTATCAAAAAGCCAAGTGTAGACTGCTTTGGGCTACTACTTTACCTGCTCATCCATTCATAAACACATAACATCACGCCTATAATCCCCGAAGAGTTAGGCAGAGGTGTACCCATTAGTAAACCCACATTTCGCCAGCTATTTTAAGTCCCATGTAACAGAGGGCGAGCCTATTGCCATCAACCGGTCATAAATCCAGACTCCGAGGCTACTACTGAGAAATTCCTGGTGGAAAAACCCAATAATAGTTTGCCCAATCTGGGAATTGAACCCAAGTGCTCATGCTCAACAGTCACGCTTTGCGACCAATAGACCAACGAGGCAGTCACCAAACAAATATGAAAGAATATCCGGTTTTGATTCTCCTTGGAGAATTTTATTTATTGTAATGGCAGCGTTTTTGAAACCGAGGATAATTATTAATTATCCTCGGTTCCCGGGTTTTTCTAAGAACATACTTAATTATTAATTAAGTATGTTCTTAGAAAAACCCGGGTACCTATTAGTCTTTTTCCTTTTTTAGGCAGGTTACGTTTGTGTCATTCATTTATTAAGTATTTTAGGCACATTTTACTGACACTGGCACTTTTTTAAGATTGAAAAATTAGCCCTTAGTCTAAAATGATGCAACAGAAGGAACAGGGTGGTTTTTTTAGTCAGTAAAAGTCTGACAGTCCCTTCGCCTTCGCCCCACCCAGGGCGGAAGGAGTCATTTGATGATTTTTACCACCTAAAAAAAAAAAAAGTCTAAAATGATTTTAGACTAAGGGCTAATTTTTCAATCTTCAGATACCTCTTAGCGAAGGGATTTAAAATATGGCGGTTTGACAGCTTTTGTATAGAAAATATGTCAAAGTGTCATATTTATTATTTAGATAAAAGTTTATTAAATAGTCTATTAGCTTATTAAAAAATGATGACAGATGAAGAAACCGACAAACAAACTTTGATCCTTAGGTTACTATTCTTATTCAAAATCCATACTTATAAATACGAATAATAAAAATGCGAAAGTAACTCTGTCTATCTATCTGTTACGCTTTCACAACTAAACAACTGAACCAATTTTGATGAAATTTGGTATAGAGAAATTTAAACTCCAAGAAATGACATATGCTACTTTTTTTAACTTTAAAAGCTTTTATTTAACTTTACCTGTATGTAAGTAGGTACCTCCTGGATTTTTTTAATTACGTAGGTACCTTCGCTGCGTCTGCGATATTAGACATACACGCAGACGAAGTCGTAGGCAAAAGTTAGTTGGTCATAAAGGATTAAGTTTAAAAGGTTATGGAACTTAGTCAACGAGAAAGTGACCCGTTTACAAGTAAAAAAGGTATATTTTAATAACATGTAATACATTAATAGCAGAAAATATATTATAATCTATACAAACGTCTCACTTGGATGGTCGCGGTACCTTTTAGTGATGTAGCGTAGTGAGTTACGTGGTATCGATACCGATATATCGATGAAATAGTACAGTAGGTGCAGTTCGGTAATTATTTTTGTATAAAGTGCTTTATAAAGACAAAATATTTATCGTATAATTATGGTTTAAGACATTTATTTCTCAAAAATCGAACATTTAATTCATTTATAATGAGAAACACTAGTTAGCTAAGTAGTTCATAAGGGATGAGCATCGAAACGCGGTGGTCTAAAGTTATAGTTACATATTTGTGTTGTTTTTTCTAGAATTGTGAGACAAGTACTGGTCGAACAATTTACAATTTGACGTTCAATATTAACAGATTGTAGAATTTCAACAAATCAGCCATCAATTGTCTCTATCTGTTTTATATTATCTTAGTTATTACTTTATTAATTTTATTTTGTAAATTTAAATAACATTTATAATATATTATCCAACGATATAAATGTACACGTCTGTAGACGAACCTGGACTGGTCGCTCTGTTCCCGACCTGTAAGGAACCTATAAGGATGTAACGTCTAAGGTACAGGCTCAGCATAGTTTAGTTTAGTTAGTGCTCACTTGAATTATGTTCAATTACAGAATTGAACTATGTATCCATACAAAAACAGTTAATAATTTTGTGTCAATTAAACTTTATTTAAGACATGCGTTTAAAGTACATTGACCATTTACTAATTTGATTTATGTAGGCCAGTTACCTGAGATCAACATGGAGAATGTGAGTAATAACTTATATCGAGTTGCGAGATCTATCATTTAAGTAGGTTAAAGTAAACATAATATTGATCATACTTACAAGAGAAGTTAGTAATGGTTACGTAAATATTTTTCATAATCTATTTCATCTATAAAATGACAACAATCGATATAGTTACATCGACACCGACCACATCACTGTAATAGGGTTTGGACAGGCGGCAATTCGAATGGTTATTTACGGTCGATATATTTTTAGGATTAGTGAGGAAATTATTTCATTCTAGATCGTATTAACGCGCCCTCCTCGCTTCGCTCATGACGAGGCACCGGCAGATCCTGATACGGCCATTAATATTATTTTATTCGTGTCAAACAAGAAAAGCTACCGTTAAAGGGTATTAGGAATATTTAAAATTTTACGAGCCGACCTGCGATCTTCAATGGAATTATACTTTTATGAGGTTACGCCGAGTTTACTTAAAACCTCTTTTTAAATGAAACCTTTTTCAATTTGGTTCGATTTTTAAAAGTTGTTAAAATGAAGTTAATGGCTAGAAATACCATCGCTGGTTGCTTATTAAATTACAGTGTAGCTGCTTCTCTATTTAATTTTAGTCTATAGTAAGAAAAGAGGTTTCCAATAAACGACTTCATAAACTATATTTCTTCTGTACTTTCTAAAATGTTTCAGTTAGCAATTTCCAGATTCAATCCAACTCAATTTTATTCCAGTTGGATATTTTTGTGTAGGTAAGTTTAATTTTGGAATTAAAAGCATCTTTTTCTAGCCAAGTAATTACTGGTTACATTTTACCAAAAAGAAGTAACACTCTTTAAAAAATAAGGAATTATGAAAGCTTAAAAACATTACATTATAAACATTATAAAACAATAACATTGTTATTGTTTTATATGTTGTATGTTGCGAATTAATAAAACAATTGAACTTTTTAACACGCTTATATTAGCTTCACTTGTAAGTATGTATGTAAGAAAATTTTGGAATCTTAATTTGACCCACTTCCCGGTCTTCGATAAGGATGAAATTTTGCACACGCTCTGAGTTTTGATGACAATACATGACTAGCTAAGAAACGTCATTACAAATCCAATATGGTGGCCTCCCCAAGATGGCGGACTAGCTGTTTGAAATCCACCCCCATGATATGGGTATCAAATGAAAGGGTTTGCTGTCAGGAATACGAAAAAAATAGTCACGTGACTTAAATCCAACATGGCGGACATTCAAGATGGCGGATTGGCTATTTCAAATGAAAGGGTTTGCTGAATGGGATACGAAAAAAATTAATGCGTGTTAAAAGCGTGTTTTTTTAAACTATTGAAAAAAAATTATTGAAATGCAGTTCCCCAGTCACAAGTCAAAACTTACTGACAAATACCTACCTAACCTAAAGTCACTAAGCAATTCTATTAAAAAGGGGCCCATCTCGTGTAATTAAGATAAAATCTGTCACAGAAGCCAGCACGACATTTTTTTTAATGTTTTTATAGTCGTTTACGAATAGATTAGAATTTGCTTTATTGCTTGATCGCGTGTCTGTACAGCCATCTTTGTTTCACGCATTCCTTGCTTGCGCCTATTTAGAGGTTCGACTCGTCGCTGCGATTTTTCGAAAATTGTTTCTGGAGATAATAGTAGTGTGTGCAACAATAATTGTAGGTTTTGGAAATCGAAAAATATTGCTAATGGTACATTTTTGGAATTTTTGTATTTGCGTGTTTTTATTGATGTTAAGAAAAATGGAAATCGGTACCATACACACTTAAATTAAAGCATACACATAATTATAATCAATTAATCATACATGTTAATTCAAATAATATGCAGACACGAAAATAAAAGTTATTGTCAATTCTATGTTTCAATTTATTAGTTGAGTGCTCTTTTGCTCATTTCTTCGACAAGTTACTTGCTTTACGGGATGGGCAGGTACAACTGAGTAAATTATAATAAAAACTATAATAGTTAACAAAAGCTGCATCATGAAACCGCACCTTAACGAAGCTCAGCAATTAAAATATTTCAATGAATTCAACATAAAGTTTCTAATTAGTCTAGTGTTGCTCGCTCAATATATTTATCTACCGTAGAAACTGATAATTTATGTATCCTATAGTTAATGTTACAAGAAGTATTAGAACTAAAATGTCGATGTATTAACATCATAACATCATCAACATTCCTCCGATACGCACTGATGAGGTTAACTAATTTTTAACACTATAAAATATATCTCTACTTATTGATTGGGTATTAATAATATTTTTCTGGTTTTCAATAGAATTCCAAGTAAATTAAATTTCCAATGGGACCTCTTAATTAGATAGATATACGATCTCAAAAGAGGCTTGATTAGTATGAATTACCATAGATTTAAAATAACTCGGAGTGTGGACCGAAACGAATCCGCGGGGTGTATGTAGGGCTGGCATAGGGGCTAATAACTTATTGGAATACAGAAAACCATTAAAAAATTCTAATAGAAAAAAAAGATTGAAGGAATTGAAAAAGTACAGTAGGTCAATCATATCGAGTATTTTTTAAATTATAATTTTAAATGATTGAAGGAACATCAAATACTTCTTGAGAACGTACCTAAATCCACGACTCTACAAAAAGACTGTGCCGTGTTCTTATAATTCTGCTTTATGTGTTTTGGTATTGTAATAACAAGAAAGTGTGCAAACTAAAAGGAGATAAAATTATTGTCGAGGTTTTAATAACTAACAATTATTATTAAAAGTACTTATATAATTTAAAGAAAATTCTGTAAAAACACTTCTGTAGTATATTCTCGGTATCCACATCTGGCAACCCTGTGTGTAACGAACTATCGATAACGTTATTAATTAATTGAATATTCGATATTCTCATTATGAATTTTAACGCGGCGCGTTAATGAGCTCAAACACGTAACGATTTGTCTTCGTTATTGACATCCACGCTTAGATGACCACGTATTTAATTAAAATTGAATAAATTACCGAGTGATTTACTGTAAATTAAGTTGGTGAGATGAAAAAAAAGATGTTTCTTCACAGTTTTTTTTTACATTATTGGAAATGCTGTCGAAATTGGTTATGTGTTTGGGATTATTGCTCTTTCCGATTAGATTGATGTGACTATCTAGAGATTAAATATTTTGCAAACAAAAATAGGTACGAATTAAGATTTTTTAAGTGGTAATGTATAAGGCAGGAAGTGTAATTTGTTTTATTGATTTATCACTCAAAGGCTCTAAATTCAAGCAATTACACTATTGATGTGTGTAATTAAAAAATGCCGTACTGTAGATTTTCTATTAGTTTAATTACTAGTTTCTTAAAAATAATACTTGAAAACAATTGATTTACTGATAAATTTTAATTTTAGACAGCAAAGAAATTAACCATCTTAATCCAAAGATTTCAACATATCGCACTTTAAAAACTATTAGTAAGTTGGACCAAGTACTTATAATACGTAATAATATATTAGCTAGGTGTTAATAGGGTCACAACGGTAAAAACACGAAAACTAAAAATATAAAATAATAACTAATGGTGCGGACAGCTTAAACTCATGAAAAATTACCAAACATTTTTATATCGGCTACACTTAAAAAGAAACTGTATGACAATACATTTTGTAGGTACCTCTGGCAGAATGGAGATTAATATTTTTGACACCTTTGTGGATATTCTTGTGAAGTTTTTTTTTCAAGTTTTTAAGAAATTGTTTAAATTATAAAGATACTTCGGTTGTGTGGTTAAAAAGCGTGTATTACTTTAAGTGTTCGAGAACGAAATTAGATTGTTCTTACAGACATACATAAACTCACGCCTTTTCCCGTGGGGGTAGGCAGAAACCATAGAACGCCACCTGCTTCGATCCTTACATACTACTTTCGCCTCGTCCACGTTCATTTATCTCATTTGTCTTATTAGGTACGTAAACATAATGCTGGGCTGAAAATGTCCCGGGAAGACTAAAATTATGGATAGAGTGTGTGAAAGAAGTCATGTATCAGTATATCCGGATGGCAGTGGAGAAACAAACAAACACCAAATTCAATTTGGGATAAGGACAAGAGGAAAATGATGGTGTCAGAATTATAACAAGTTTGTATTACTTAGTTTATACAGGCTCAGACGTCGCCAAGATTGGAGCAAATAGGAAATGACGGCGCTGCAGGATAACACAGCTCTCGTTGAAATATTGGTTTGTGGTAATAATGATTGATTGATTTAGTCATGTGTGGTTTTAAAGGCTTCATTGTAAGATATTTTAAAGTAAATTAAAGTGACATGTGCAATAAAACTATTATGAACGTTAAAACAAATGTATGACTTAAAATTTCGGATTAGGAACTTACATCGTTTGTCTGCAATATGACCTACCGACAAAAACCTCAGTTTATCCTCAAACATGGTGCTTGCATCAGTGCCGTATTACAGAAAGCTAAGAAAAATGAAAAATTATGGTTAATGACTCGTTTTAGAAGTTTTTCTTTTTAAATATCGTAATTATATTGTTGGTTTTGTGTGGTACCAGATTTATAATTCAATAAAAAGACTCAGATTCTAAGATAAGTGGTTTCGTCAATTGGTGACCAAGTCTAATACAAACCGTAAAACCGAAAACCGAAACCGTAAGTAGTTAACTCGTTATACATAATCATCTTAGAAACTTTGTACCCACGCTCCACATATCAAAATCAGTGGCAATTTACGACTTGTTTCACAATCGAAGGCTGCCAAAGAATAAACAGGCAAAGTGTTAAATGCATTATTTGTTACAAGGAACATATATCTTAAGCCATTTGAATAGATTTCTATATGTATAAATATTAATTTGAGCGGACTAACGGCCGGCCCGAATTCGTTTATAGGCAGTAAATCTTTCGTACTTGTCCGATGTCACTTGGAATGAGAGTATATGTTATTTAATGCTCGAAGAATTAACATATTAACATATTTTAACACTTATTGATTGTATTCTTATTTGTTTTTAGATTTACAAGCTCGGGTTAGGGATGTGCCGGCTATAAATTACTTTTTCGTTTTCCTATTTTGATGAATGTGTTTTCTATGAATGGCGGTTTCACAATAGCATTTAATAAAGACATCTTCGTTTTTTTCCGCTTTTTGTGTGCTGGGTCGAGTATTTTGGTACAGGTTTTGAAATTATGCAGAACGCGGCTTTTACAAAATAATATTTTTCATTGATAAATAGCCAAGGTGTGGTGTGTGATGAAATGAATGAATGAGTAAAAATATCGGGTCAGTGGGTCGTCTTAGGGGCGGATTTGTTGGAGTTGGAGTATACGCTTAGGGGCACTATGAACAGCAAAGAAACAAAAAAAAAAATTTTTTTTGGATGAAAAAAAAATTTTTTGGGACTTAGAAAATTTTTGATTTTTTTACGAAACGTTTTCTCGAAAAAGTGCCAATTTTATTGCAGCATCTTATTAAGCTTGTCCATAAAAACAAATTAAGCTCTGAGAAGTATGGCCCTACGACGCACCGTTTCCGAGTTATGGGTCTTCGAAATTTTTAGTTTTTTATAAAACACTCTATATTTCCAAAATGGTAGGTCGGATGAAAATCTTTTCTGAAAAGAAATTGTTGCTCTAGTCGAGAACCATGAGATGGAGTAAAGAAACCCGCGAAATTTAGTGAAAAAAAAAAAATGAAAAATTTTCTAAGTGTCGGATCGTCAGCTTGCGTATCTTTAGGGGCACGGGACTTAGTCAAATTTTCTAAGATTTTTTTTTTTACTAATTTTCGCGGGTTTCTTTACACTATCTCATGGTTCTCGACTAGAGCAACAATTTCTTTCCAGAAAAGATTTTCATCCGACCTACCATTTTGGAAATATAGAGTGTTTTATAAAAAACTAAAAATTTCGAAGACCCATAACTCGGAAACGGTGCGTCGTAGGGCCATACTTCTCAGAGCTTAATTTGTTTCTATGGACTAGCTTAATAAGATACTGCAATAAAATTGGCACTTTTCCGAAAAAACTTTTCGTAAAAAAATCAAAAAATTTCTAAGTCCTAGCGCCCCTAAGGCTACACTCCAACCAAATATCGTCAAAGTTCTAAGTTGACAACTATTTTAAGTTATTCTGGCATAGGTGTGGCTCATTCATTCGAATCAATCGCACCTTTTTTATGTGATTAATTTGCCAAATACATTTAAAGAACGTAATAAATCAATATCTCATAAAAAATAAGCTACCGCTTGCGGCTTTGTTTACAAGGTTATTGGACAAAATTAATACAGCAGCGCTGCCTTTAAAGGCGGCGCATGAGTCGGTGTGACACCGTGCCTACCTACCTAGGCATTATGTGGCGTGTGGAAAATATTATAGAAAATCTGTGTTCAAGGTAAAGGAGCTGTTAAAACGTTGTAGTATTTTTAAACAATTTTTTTTATATACATATTATATTTTTTAAACGCACCCATGATACAGAAGATATTCTTAGTGGAGGACAACGTTTTAAAATAAAATATGTAGGTAATCCTGGTATACAAATAGAAATGTTCAAAATAGAAAGTTTCAACTCAATTTATTTTCAAAATCCTTAAAAGTATTAATAAAATACGTATAAACTAGACGCGAACCAACTAACGCTGTTATTATGGACATATTTTATTCACACCGTTCAATTAGCCATTCAAAATAACCCGCTTGGGACCAGGCAATCATAAAATTGAAAGACTATCGTCTCGCCGCGTGTCGTTACTCACAGGCGTTTCCATACCAATGGCACGTTTGCTACGAAAGCCCTTTCTTATATTTATAAAGCTGTCAATTTCGAAGTCATTTCGGGTTCGAGTGGAGAGAAGTGCAGATGCGCGGTCGGTCGTAACTCAGGAAAAAACGTTGTTGAGTCGGTGCCGGGAAAGGCTCGGCCTGCATTAAATTATTATGATTTATGTGTTTTAGCGCAGCCAGCTCGCCTCCTTAATTATATGTGAAGGTTTAACGAACAAAACCTGATCGGTTTGGTGCGCTCCGATTTGGTTGAGTCTACTGATGTCTCTATTGTCGTAAAGGGGACTGCTTTCAAATTATACTGCCTTGAATATAGTCTGACTGTATTTTTTGATTTAGTAGACATTGCATGAACTGAGATGTCATCTGTCTTTTGGTATATTTATGTCAGATTTGAATGTGTTTCTCGTTAATTTATTAAGGTCTACTAAATACTAATACGTAAGTTTTTGGGTTCCGTACTCAAACAGTGCCAGCGACCCTATTGCTAAGCGTGCGCTGTCCTTCTGTCTGTCTATCAGCGGGTTGTTTCTTATGAACCGTAGTAATAGCATAGATAATACAGTACTCGGCGATAAATATTGCACATCGACCTTTGGAAAGAGACAATCGGCTAATTTCGGCTTCGTAGAGCGTTATCTCTGTCGCACGAAATACAAACAGTCCGGTATCTATTAGGAGCTGTTAAAACAATTATGATTTGCTTCTTTTGATAATTCCTTTTATTATTTGTATAAAATACGAAATACGATAAAGGTCGGTGTGCAATATTTATCGCCGGGTAGGTACCTACTGTACTAGATATAACAACCAATTAAATATTTTTAACAAAAAGCTAAAGGGCTTCTCCATAGAAGAAACGGGTTTTTTTATATGGAGTATCAATTTTTTTTTTGGTGGTACGGTGGTACCTGTTGTATATGCAAGTCCGACTTGTACTTGGCTAGTTTTTCTTATTATCGTTAAAAGAAACAGCTGCATCCAAGATTACTGATTCTAGCCTATCTATATAGAAATCCGGTACATCAATAGTCTAGCCACGTATGCGGGAATGTCACAAACAAAAGGAAACATCGATATCCGCTGTGGGCTTGCGGGATCTCATACATACGGAATGTAGTCAGCGTGCTTGCAACTCATCAATAGAAGACATCTGTCCAGTTTTGTTTGTCTGTGGGCACACTGGGCATTGCAGGTAGTAGGTACGTGACACTTTTTCTATAACTGGGATAAAAATGGGATAAAAATTATCCTATTTCTTCAGCTTAGCTACAGTATCTGATATATTATGTGAGTCAAATTTCAGCGAATTCGGTTCTGCCGTTAAGCTTTCACCTGTAAAATAATACTAGCTTCCGCCCACGACTTCATCCGCGTCAAAGTTATATTCCAGACTAATAATTTATCTCTGTGCCAAATTTCATCCAGATCCGTTTAGCCGTTCTGGCGTGATTGTGTACCAAATATTTTTCCAAATTTTCTTAATTATAAGGAAATCTTTACCAAGTAAATACCTTTACTTCATTGATCACTTGTGTCTTTGATTAGTCATTTTTGTCTTTTCAATTTACTTTGTATAGTACATACATAACATCACGCCTGTAATCCCCGAAGGGTTAGGCAGAGGTGTACTCATTAGTACACCCACGTTTCGTCAGTTATGTTTAAGTCCCATGTAATAGGGGGCGAGCCTATTGTACTGTTACATTTGAGATTTTGTCACTCTAAGACAGAGGTACAAAATCCCAGATGCAAGGTGGGTTGGTATTAAGCAATAATAAAACCACAAACTAACAAACAATAACAGTTTATTATAAAATTAATTACTTAATTTATTAAAAGTAGACGGGGTTTAAAACCCAAACAAATATTTAAAATTATAATCAAATTAATGTTGTGCCAGCCAGCGTTACTTAAACCGGTAGAACTATGGGTGTGGGGAGCTAAAGATAAGCCCAAGTACTGTTTCTTTATAATAGTAAATCTAAGGGATGTAAAATATAACCAAGGTACAACCTTCCAGTTTGTGTAATTAAAATTATTGAATTTGAGAATAAAGGTATTATCATTAAATTAAAATTATCAAATGGGCGCCAGGGACCTGCGGTCCCGAACCCTGAGCCTACCAAGGTGTTAAGGTATGGTCCAGTTATGAAACGTAGGTGTCGAACCCGGGGTCCTAATTAAATCAGGTCGAAAACCAGCCACCAGGTTTGAAGACCGGGCAGGTAACAAATGGGTTCCAACTTGGAACCGGTATTAAATTTGTAATAAGTGTAATTTATAATATAAGAAAAAAAACCGTCCCGCCCGCGTTGAAACGCTAGGCGGACACTGCCACCGCACAGTCGCCTCCACGGGAGGCCTGGAGTGGACCCGAGGAGCGGGCCACGCGTCCAGGTGCCAGAAGCGTCTCTGGATCCTGGCGGCGGGGCGGATTCCTCGGCCAAACGCAGGAATCCTCTAAGACACGGATCAAGGTGACACTAATCCAGTGTGAAGACAGCTGGGTGTACTCCTTAGTGCGGCTGTACACGTGTCAGCATTTCGCGAATTCCCTTGGTTCACGTGGAAGATTCGCCCTTTTAAGGCATTAATTAAGGTTTGAAGGGACGCACGACGTGCCTCTCACGGAATCTTTCGCCAAATCCCTGGCGTCCTTTCGCGTTTCAATGTCAACCGCGATATTCCGGAAACAGACAGAGCACCTAAGAAGCCTTCCCAAGTTCATGGCAAAGCCAGACGGGAACGCGGAAGACAGATTCACTTCTCCAAGACATTCAATTCATGTAATTCGCTAACTAGGGTCCAACATGACTTATACACCCTGGAACATCCACAATTTACAGGATTCAAACTAACAAACTCACTATTTCCCATTTCTAACACGGTAAATCAATTTAGGTAAAGTATTTACTCATAAAACTTTATGTGGTAATCTCAAACGTAACTCCGACAACATCAAGTCACAGATTAAATATTGATTGTTGTGTCAACGAAACTTCTAGTAAAAACTTCATAGTAAAAAAATAACTTCCGGCCGTTCGGAAACGAAGGCCTTGAAGCGTTACAACCAAAAGCTGAAAATTATTACGGATTGGGCAATAAAATATTTATTCCATTGTTTACAATCAATACGCCAAAATAAACTAAATAATAATAAATCGATTAAAGATTTTTTAAAACTACTACGGCGAATCTACACCAGATGTCGCCTACTGTCAGAAACTGACGTTTGACGTTTGACGTTTTGACAATTATTCATTGTTGAGTGTAAACAAAACTATGATTATCTTTAATTATTAATCTAAATATCTTAAACTATGTTGATTATTTAATTATTGTGTAAGCAAGTGTAATGGGGTTTTGAAAAGTGAGTGAGTGAAGGAATGACTCCCAATAACAGCGTATGCGCACAGGCAAATGGCAGGTACAAAAAAACAACGTAACAGTACCTCCCCAACCACCAGAGATTTGACCCGATTGGGCAAATCTCGACGCTGGCCCTCCAGCGTCAAAGACTCACAAGAACCAAACACACTTACAACAATCCACAACTCTCATCCCTGAAAACAGGACTGAGAAAGAAAAGAATGAAAATAAAAATAAACGTAGAAACCGGTGCACGACTAGGTAGTTATACGACAACAATACAGAACCCTGGTTGAACCTGTGAAATATATTAAATGTTATCTACTTCCTCTGGAGCGAGTCTAATCCATTTACAAACATGTAAAAGACAAACTCCAATAAGAGTAGAAATGTGTAAGTATCTGAATTCCTCTGGAGCGAGTCTAATCCATTTACAAACATGTAAAAGACAAACTCCAATAAGAGTAGAAATGTGTAAGTAACAGCCGAAGTTCCAATGTCCTAGTCTGACCTACTATAATTATATAGGAGAGACCACACCTCCCAATCGTACACCACCACCACTCTGCACATCCTGTAAGGAAAAGTAATTACCACCGAAAATAACGCCGAGCTGGTTCACAAACACTACTCTAAATGAAATTAGACTAAATGCTACAAACTAATTAGAATTGGCTAACCGTATTCCCTAACTGGAATGTGATGGTTATTCGCCCCTGTATGAGAAAAAAAAAAATTCCATCTGAAATAAAAGAAACGTTTTCCATCAAAGCAGCCTACACGCCTGTTATTAAAGCCTAACTCAGGACTATCATAATGCTGCCTTACCAGCAATCCGGTGGTTTTACAAAATATACAATCTGTAAGAGTGTTAATCCTACAACAACAAGTAACCAATAACAATTTTTCAATAGTTGTCTATTGGTTTATTAATTTTAGTTCACAAATGTGTACACAGTAGTAACCTGTGTAACACTACGAACCTCAAAAACAGTGTAAAATATATTAAATTAATTATAACACCGTGGCATATACAGCCACCAATGCTACAAGTAAACTAGTAGTCCTAAGGCATATACAGCCCTTAAAGGTCACTGAGACCATCTACTACTAGGTAATTAAAATTTAAGTTCAAATTAAAATAAAATATAAGAAAGGTTAATCCTCGCCACAAGGTGATTTAAAATCCTTAATATGCCATGTGCCAAGGTTTTTGCCGGAACTACAGCCTTCTAATTCGTACACTAAGGGTGAAAGTTTTTTCCTAATAATACATCTCTCATATTTAGGAGCTAGTTTTGCCATAAAGAATTTTGAGGCGTCACTCTGAGGATATGTTCTCTTCCAAACAGTGTCGCCTACCTCAAACTCAGCGTGTCTCCTACTACTATTATAATAACGAGCACTACGATTGTGTGATTTAACGAGCGCGTCCTTTACCTTACTGAAGATATCACCCAGACCCCCTAATTGATTGGCATATGAATTGCGGGAAGCGCAAGCTAGAGTGGGCTGTGCAACGGTATCCTTGCCGAAGACATCACCACTACTAACTGCCTCTCTGCCATGTACTAGGAAGAACGGGGTAAAACGAGTAACCTCGTTTGTGGAGGTGTTCATTGCGAACTGGATCTTAGAGATGTTAACATCCCAAGACCGATGATCATCCTCCACAAGAATTGATACCGCGGTCATAATGGTACGGTTATAGCGTTCCACAGTGTTCACGCTTGGGCAGTAACGAGGTGTGAAGTGAACTTGAGGAATTTTGTACCTCTCCAATAGTGAACGTATCTCATTGCCCGTGAATTGCGTCCCGTTGTCTGCTATAACCGTACGGGGTATACCGTGAACCAGGAAAACGTCGTCTTCTAGTTTCTGAGCTATAGCCTTACCAACGGCTCTACGTAAAGGAAATAGTAAACAGTATTTCGTAAAACAGCACACGACAACTAATAGGTATGTGAAACCCGCTCTGGACCGTGGCAACGGACCTACCAAGTCCATGCTTATGGTTTCAAATGGCTTGGAACACTCTTTTGCATCACCCAAGAGTCCAGGGGGAGGCAGTTGAGAGTGTTTATATGCGGCGCACGTATCACATTTACTAACGTAGCTAATCACGTCCTTATACATGTTAGGCCAGTAGTATCGGAGGGCAAGTCTTTTGTAAGTTTTAAATATTCCGAAATGTGGAGATAATTCGCCACTATGATGACTCTTCAACAATTCTAAACGATTGTCCTCCGGTACTACCTGCTTCCAGTCGTAGTCACTAGCCACCCCGAATTTATTTTTAGAGTAACGGTAAAGTTTATCCTCTTTAATAATGAAATTAGGACACGATCTGGGCGTACTGACACACTTATCCCACAATGCTCTAAACCATGTGTCATTACTGGGCGCTTTAATTTCTAGCACCGGGACGCCACGAGATAGGGCATCTGGAACTACATTGTCCCTGCCTTTGCGGTGCTCAATCGTGAAGTTGTAAGGTGATAACCGACAACCCCAACGGGCTAATCGACCAGAGGGATTGGTTAAGTTAAAGAACCACTTTAAGCTAGAGTGGTCGGTTATAGGGAATGCAGAACCGGTGCTGTTTTAAAGAACCGGGATTTTTGGGACTTTCTGGCTTAAGAACCGGGATTCCCGGTACTATCGATACTTTTGATACTTTAATAAGTCTTTGTAAGAGAGTTGAAAGTGTTGAAACGGAGAAAGTAAAAAAAAGACGAAATGACAGGGCAAAGTAAAAACATTTTAATCAAATCAAATAAAACGTTTTATTTCTTGTTTTATAGACACTAATGCCCGTTTTCACCATCAATCCCTAATTTTTAAGTATCCCCTAAGACATTTTAGATCAAGCAGAAACGCACTTTAAGTCTGCAGATTTTTTAACATTAAATGATTTTTATACCTAATCCTACATAATATATAACAGAAACAATTATTAAACATCTTCACTTTACCAAACAAATTAACATGACTCTTATTGCAATTCTACATAACCAAATTATATTTAATTTAAAACTTACGTAACATCTACAAAAAAAGGAACTATGGAGTTTTAGTCTCAATATTTATTGATTAGATAATCTTAACAAACATTTTTTAAATTTTAATCTTATAATAATTCAACAATAGTTTGGAACAACTTCAATCGACAAATTCTTTAAATCAACTTGACTCTAATTATACATTTAAGAAAAAATTAAATAAAAATACCCAACCTATAAAATTATAAAAATTTGGAATACTTGCTCAGACCAATATTACATTGGTCTGATTCTTATAGTTACAATGGGGGCACTCAATAACCTAGGTTAGGTACCTGTTTATTTATTTTTTGGAGTATTTCTCTCCTGATCTTAAAAATATAAGAGCGTCCAAACTCCTATCACTTAAACGTGATTTTATTTTATTACAAAGGTACCCAGCGGAAGAAAAAACTCTTTCCGGCTCTACACTTGTCGGTGGAATTGATAAAAGAAAGTCAAAAGCCTGCGACAAATAACGTCCACGATCCCCTCCGTTCTCAAAAAGAGCCATTTCGATCCTCACATTCGTGTTAACATCTTCACTGTGAGTCATTCTGGTTCTTTTACAAGCAGTAGCTTTTTTAAGCTCTGCATTAAGCTCCTCTTTTTTGATTGAGGTTCACTTTCTATGTCTTCATCTGTATCTGACGGCATTTCATTTCATTTACCGAAAGTACCGAAAGAACCGGGATTTGGTTTTGAAAATTCCGGTTCCTAAAACAACGCAAATTTCCGGGATTTCCCGGGACTTTCGGTTCCGGGATTTCCCGGGACTATTCACTAGTCGGTTATCACTTTAAACGCAGGACCGCCTTCTACGTAGGGACGAAAGTGTTCAACGGCGAAGACCACAGCGAGGGCCTCTCGCTCCGTTGCCGAATAGTTGCGTTCCGCCGGATTGAGCGAACGACTACAGTAAGCTATTGGGTGCTCCTCCCCACTAATAACCTGAGTCAGAGTGCCCGCTATCCCAAAACTAGATGCGTCACAATGAATCTCAAAAGGTTGAGAGAAATCTGGGCAAGCCAATACCGGAGCAGACACCAATGCTTCTTTTAAGGTTGAGAACGCGGTTTCAGTCTCAGCCGTCCACTGAAAAGGCGGCGCTTTTTTGCTCGTACTCGTTAGTGCGTTTAAAGGGGCCGCTATCGTACTAAAGTTTTTAATAAAACGCCTATAGTATGAGGCCGTTCCAAGAAACATTTTCACTTCCTTACGGGTTGTAGGGGTTGGAAAGTCTACGATTGACTGAACTTTCGACGGGTCAGTGTGTAAACCATGCTCGTCCACTCTGTATCCCAGATATTTTAATTCCCGTCGAAAGAAACAGGACTTTGGTAAATTAATTGTAAGATTAGCCTGCCTTAACTTGTCTAAAACCCGTCTAAGAAGCGAAATGTGCTCCTCGAAGGTAGATGAGCAAATAATAATGTCATCTAAATAGACGAACACCTTATTACCAAACTCCGGGCCGAAAAGTCTGTCCATTAATCGCTGTTGGGTAGCTGGGGCTCCCGTCAACCCAAAGCACATAACTTTGAAATGGAACAAACCTCGACCCGGAACCGTGAACGCGGTTTTTTCTTTGGACGAAGCGGAGTCCAATTCGATCTGCCAAAATGCAGATTTGAGATCAATAGACGAAAGATATCGCGCGTCTCGCAACTGGTCTAAGATGTGGGAGACGTAGGGTAGTGGATACGCATCTTGCTTGCTGACTGCGTTAAGCTTCCGGCTGTCCAGGCAAAATCGCCATTCCCCATTCGGTTTTGGAGCCAGAAGAACCGGGTTATTCCACGCGCTATTGCTGGGTTCCACCACTCCCATCTCCAACATCTCATCCAGCTGACGGTTAAGTTCCTTGAGGCGTTCGGGTGACAAAGGATAATAACGTTGTTTAATAGGAGGTACATCCCCTGTGTCTATTTTATGACGCAGCAGATGAGTACGACCTAAACCCTTAGCCTCAAAGGAAACACTTTCAAAATCCTTAATTATAGACTCCGCTTCGTTCTTTTGATCCGGTGTTAATTCGTCAAAAGGCTGTAGATGCCTAACCTCCGAGACGCATGAATGGCCTCTATTTTTTTTAAAATAATTTAATGGTAATTTATTAAAAATTTTTGGGGCCAAGTTAAAGGCCTTCCAAAAATCAACTCCAAAAATCAACGGTGTTGTAATGTCTGGAATAACATAAAATTTGATGACCTTAGTCACTCCCATGAGAGTCACTGGTAAAAATAAATAACCCTCTACGGATGCTCTCGAATCATTGGCAGTTACGATGTTGCCCAACCGCGTATCGGCGTGTAAATTCGCACCAGCTGTAATGAAATGTTGGCCAACATCGGAACCCAATACCGAGACGCAAGAACCCGAGTCGAGTAAACCATAATAATATTTATCGTATATGGAAACTGTTAAATGTGGACGACTATCGTCCGTAGTCTTATATCTAATTGTATTCACCCTTAGCGCATTAAAAAAAATTTTTAAAGATTTTAAATAATCGTCCCAATCGGACTTATCAAAGTTTTGGCTGTAGTTCCGCACATTTAGTTTTTTGAATTGCAGGTTGGACAGGACTTAGCCTCCTTCTGCTTCTTACTGCACGTAGGGCAAGAGGGTGCACGTACGCCCTTCTTGCCACAACGGAAACACACAATTTCTGTGGATTTGCAATCAGATAACGAATGTCCTTTAACCCTGCAACGAACACAGAACAACGATCCAGAATCTTTTTGCACGGTTTCCACGCGTTGTGTACCTTTAGGTGGATGGAATGCCAAGTCTGGTGCAACAAAAGAAGATGTCGGTTTGGGTGGTTCATGGAACTGAGCCCTGCTATGGAACCCTAGCTCCAGTTGTCTGCACTTCTCCTTTAAGTCGACCAGCGTGTTGACAGTCATTAATGACAAACCCGACGTGTATTCCGGTCTCATATTAAACTTGATCCGTGCCAAACGGTCGCGTTCTGGAACCTTATATGATAGCCTATTATAAAGATTCTCCATGACTGCTATATAAATACAAGACAGCTCAGTTGACCCCTGCGTTCTATTTGTTATCTCTGAAATAAGACGCATATCATAATCAGGTGGAGCAAAATCCGTAAGTAACAGATTCTTCAGATCCGCCCAACTATTAACTGACGCTTTAATGCCACGGTACCACAATATGGCTCCATCCGAGAAAAGATCCAGCGCTGACATATGTAATGAGGCTTCGCTAATATCTCTGGCCTCACAAAGCTCCTCGAGGCGCTCAATAAACGCTTTCACGCAACCTGTACCGTCAAACTTAATTCCTAATGACTTAACCGTTTCTTTCGTACAGGAAACGATTAAGTCCCTTGGCTGCAAGTCTGACGTTACTTTTGATGTCTCCTCAGCGGAAGTAAATGATTGTTGGAAGCTTGCGTTAGCCGAATCAATTTTAGACAAGTAACCCCTAAGCTGGTTGTCAATGGTTGCATAGTCAGTACTAAGATCTGTGGAGGGGGTAATCCTACTCAAGCGATGATAAAGGTGGTAACTTAATGCTTTAGCGCGGTTAAATTTTTTGAAATTGGATGGATAATTATCAAGTATTTCCTTGAGTTCTGGTAATTTGGCCTGTATCGTTTGTAACTCGCTTTTTATTTCAAAGCTTGTCTCCACAATTTCGTCCGAACATAGTGATTTATTAAGTTCTCTTATTTGAACCCGTAGTTCCTCTACGGTTGAAGCGGGTGTCGCGTCTCGAACCCGTACTTCATAAATGAGCTCGTCCTTGCGCAGTAAATTAAATTGGATTGGACGTTCCATTTTTTAAAATATTAAATTGAGGAGAACTAAAGTGAACGAACAACTGGCTGTCACAATGTACAATCTCTTACCGTATATGATAATATTATCTTTAATTATAGCAGTCACACAATCCGCAGTCTTATAGTTTAAGTTAGGCTAAGTTAAAGGACATTGTATAAATATGTAAAGTAAATTGTATAAGTGATATAAAAGTGTATAAAGTGTATATAACAGTACAAACAACAAAAAAAAAACTAAAACACGTTACAAGGGATTCGGCGTGACGGTTTTTTCTTAAAAATTAGTATTACTGGAAGGTCGTAGAAACAGTACTCTGGCTTGTAAGGTACAGCAATTGACGTAACCTCTATCTCTAACTAATACACACGTTGGTCGCCACTGTTACATTTGAGATTTTGTCACTCTAAGACAGAGGTACAAAATCCCAGATGCAAGGTGGGTTGGTATTAAGCAATAATAAAACCACAAACTAACAAACAATAACAGTTTATTATAAAATTAATTACTTAATTTATTAAAAGTAGACGGGGTTTAAAACCCAAACAAATATTTAAAATTATAATCAAATTAATGTTGTGCCAGCCAGCGTTACTTAAACCGGTAGAACTATGGGTGTGGGGAGCTAAAGATAAGCCCAAGTACTGTTTCTTTATAATAGTAAATCTAAGGGATGTAAAATATAACCAAGGTACAACCTTCCAGTTTGTGTAATTAAAATTATTGAATTTGAGAATAAAGGTATTATCATTAAATTAAAATTATCAAATGGGCGCCAGGGACCTGCGGTCCCGAACCCTGAGCCGACCAAGGTGTTAAGGTATGGTCCAGTTATGAAACGTAGGTGTCGAACCCGGGGTCCTAATTAAATCAGGTCGAAAACCAGCCACCAGGTTTGAAGACCGGGCAGGTAACAAATGGGTTCCAACTTGGAACCGGTATTAAATTTGTAATAAGTGTAATTTATAATATAAGAAAAAAAACCGTCCCGCCCGCGTTGAAACGCTAGGCGGACACTGCCACCGCACAGTCGCCTCCACGGGAGGCCTGGAGTGGACCCGAGGAGCGGGCCACGCGTCCAGGTGCCAGAAGCGTCTCTGGATCCTGGCGGCGGGGCGGATTCCTCGGCCAAACGCAGGAATCCTCTAAGACACGGATCAAGGTGACACTAATCCAGTGTGAAGACAGCTGGGTGTACTCCTTAGTGCGGCTGTACACGTGTCAGCATTTCGCGAATTCCCTTGGTTCACGTGGAAGATTCGCCCTTTTAAGGCATTAATTAAGGTTTGAAGGGACGCACGACGTGCCTCTCACGGAATCTTTCGCCAAATCCCTGGCGTCCTTTCGCGTTTCAATGTCAACCGCGATATTCCGGAAACAGACAGAGCACCTAAGAAGCCTTCCCAAGTTCATGGCAAAGCCAGACGGGAACGCGGAAGACAGATTCACTTCTCCAAGACATTCAATTCATGTAATTCGCTAACTAGGGTCCAACATGACTTATACACCCTGGAACATCCACAATTTACAGGATTCAAACTAACAAACTCACTATTTCCCATTTCTAACACGGTAAATCAATTTAGGTAAAGTATTTACTCATAAAACTTTATGTGGTAATCTCAAACGTAACTCCGACAACATCAAGTCACAGATTAAATATTGATTGTTGTGTCAACGAAACTTCTAGTAAAAACTTCATAGTAAAAAAATAACTTCCGGCCGTTCGGAAACGAAGGCCTTGAAGCGTTACAACCAAAAGCTGAAAATTATTACGGATTGGGCAATAAAATATTTATTCCATTGTTTACAATCAATACGCCAAAATAAACTAAATAATAATAAATCGATTAAAGATTTTTTAAAACTACTACGGCGAATCTACACCAGATGTCGCCTACTGTCAGAAACTGACGTTTGACGTTTGACGTTTTGACAATTATTCATTGTTGAGTGTAAACAAAACTATGATTATCTTTAATTATTAATCTAAATATCTTAAACTATGTTGATTATTTAATTATTGTGTAAGCAAGTGTAATGGGGTTTTGAAAAGTGAGTGAGTGAAGGAATGACTCCCAATAACAGCGTATGCGCACAGGCAAATGGCAGGTACAAAAAAACAACGTAACAGTACCTATATAGTAAGACAAGATAATATACGGTAATGTTGTTCCTAGGCCGATTGTACCAGTAAATGAGTCGCGGACATTCCCGACAGTCGGTCACTAGCGGTCGAACAATACCGTTTTCAATTGGCTTTCCATCGGTACTTTACCAATATGGCAACGCGATGTACCCATTACCGGACAGGTTGTGATTGATTGTCCACTTCTGTTATTGTGACGTCATTTGTCATCATCGACACGCTTTGGAATTATTGCCTGAGCGGCAATTCCTGTATTTTTTAAAACATTCGCATTCTTAATTTGTCAAAAATGCCTCTAATTTACACATGTGAAGCAGCAAAAATGTTGTATTCCTTTATATTAGTTAAGAAATTAGTTTAAACTAAATTAGTTTGTATTATTTAAGAAATTAGTTTAAATTATTAAGTCTTATGTTTAAGTTAATTTCTGTTAATTATATGTTGTAGTACGATGGGATTGACATCGTCACAAAAGTGTACAAAAGTCCCTTAAATAAATAAAGATAATAAAAAAAAAAAAAAAAATTTACACATTTTTTTTACTTTGATTGTCACTGAGATGAGATTGCGACTAATTACGGGAACTGATTTTCTCTTAATTCTTGTTTTCTTCTGTTTAATGAGTGTTATAGGAAGTGCTTGTAAATTTTTTTTGAGTTTAAAGGAGGCGATATAGGGAAATATGCAGTTTTTTAAAACCTCTTGTAAGCCTCTCCTGTCTCTTTCAATTTCTTTGTATAATTTACACTTTCAGAAATATAATATTTTCCAGGCTGGAATTAGGGTTGTTACAGAGGCCAACAGCTAAGCGGCCTCCTCATACGTTGTATGTCAACGAAACTAAACCTCCGCGCCGTTACAATTTCGCAAAAAAAGTACTTTTTATAATTTATTTATTATTTATTTAATTATTATTAAACTTACACACTATCATTACAGGAAGACTCCAATAAAATAGTGGATTGCAAACAACCAGATGAAAATCGACTTACGGCTAATACTTAAAAAACTAAACTTTCAAAATATGTAAAAACAACACTAAACTATAATTAACACTACTTCCTCAATGCTACAAAATCTTAACCTAAAATACAAAATATTAATACCTATTTAAATATAACTTACAAAATTCAACATATTATATTACAGATGCGGAGGCGTAGGTCCCATTTTTTGCGGAAGTTCCGCACTTATGGAGGTGGAGGCGAGGAAAGGCTAGAATCTAGGACCTAGATGAAACCAATCGTCAAGCAAAACACTCTGTTTCTAACATTGTACTTACCTACACAAAGAATGACAAATATTTACGTACAGTGTTTGTACAGTCAATAAAACAGATAGGTATCCAGGTTCGTCAGATATAGTTGAAGTTTTCTTAGGAACCGATGGATGTTTTCAAATGTAATTTTAATTAAAAAGTAGATAATAAACAGGTTATAAATTATACTGAGTTTCAATCGAAGACACCTATCGGTTTCTAAGAAAACCTTAACTATATATCTGACGACCCTGGATACCTATCTGTTTTTGTTGACTGTACATCCTACAATCTAAACCAACTACTTACATTATACTTCATGTTAACAATAACATTGTACTATGTGCAAGCAATTTTAAACTGCAGCTAGCCGTGTGACATGTGTTGTACATTGTCATTTCATTTGCTTTTTAGGGTTCCGCGTATTACTTAGAATAAGTTCTTGTAACAGGATAGGTTACTTTGCATCACGCTATCCTGCTTTCCGGAAAAAGATTTTCTAAATAACTTTTTAAACCTACATACTTATAGCCGTGACTGTTATTTGACGACGAGTTATCTTATAATATCTAGTTTTATATTCCACTATGTTACAGTAACCAACACTTTTTATAATTAAATTCATTATTTATCCTAAACCTACAATCATAACTCAAATCTACACACTACCTACACCTATTATAATACTCATATTTATTATACGGAACTGTGTTACCAAAAAAGTAATTATTTCACTACTTTACATTATAACGATACTAAACATCTCTACAAATTACACCGCGTTTTATGTAAATGCATGTACTCTAAGTAAAATGTGATAATAATAACCTTCTTACCTGTCAATCCGATTCGCCATGCCACAATCAAGTGGAAATTCTGTGTGCTCACCGCGATTTATGTGAAACCGCTAAACATGCAAAAATGAACTTTAGACCAGGAAAATTTAAACGTTAAAATTGAATGAAAACTTTTGAGCATACGTGGAAGATATTGTGAGTTTTATGTGGTATAGTATAAGGTTTATATTAAGTTGTGTGTCAGTCATGTGTACTGTCAGATAGAAATCTCTCGCGAGCCGGTGACCGCGCGTTATAATGACGTTGTCGGCAAAGAAGTCATTATTCATTTTTTTAATACAGTGTTTTGTTGAAACGACATTTTCACTAGCGTAATCACGATTTGTACAGGCAATATATCAAGGTAATAAAAGCCACATTATTACCGAGCGGTTACTGTTGATGGTTTTCAATTTGATGTCTTCATCGTAGTGTTGTTTTATACGATCGCTCAATCAGTGAGTAAATTAAACTTGAAATTATTGCCGCAAATGAGGGAAGACGGTTTGATTGACGATTTTTTTGCTGAAATACGTGTTTAAATCAACACGTTTTTAATATAGCTCGTCAAACAGATGCTCAAAGTAATTATGGAAACGGTGAGCGTAGCAATGGATGAGATATCCGGTAGCTGTTTAATTGAGGTTGTAGTTTCTTCATTTTTTTTTTTAATTAAGAAAAGCTTAGCCAAACATTAGGAATTTCTTCTGTATCTCACAGACACCAACAGCCATACCCGGTACAACTATCTGTAGGCCCGTTTCTATCTTTCTTTCACGGAACAAAATATTTTATATGACCTACTGATAGTTGTTCTGGGTCTGGCTGTATATAAATATATGCGAGTTTATGTGTTTGTCAACGCACCCATAATACAGGAAAAACCTAGTGTAGGGCTAGCAACGTATTAAAAAAGAAATAAAATAAAAATTTAGGTATAAGGCAAAACCATCCTTCCTAATACATGGCACAAGACATAATTTTAATTGTTACATGAGAACACAAAAACTAATCTTCACAATCCGAGATACATTGCGGGTGCAATACTAAAACTTTCTCATTTCATAAACGGAAAACTGTAAGCTGTAACTCACGAATACAATGTAAGGAAACCGCAACAAATAATAGTTTCCGACTGTACATCTGAGTTACGACAACATACTTCAGGAATACCAAGATATTTTTTCAGTTGTACAATCGAACACACAACCGGTTTCGAACCTTATTTTCTAAGTGTTAAGATGGTAGTGTAAACTTTCACGGTGATAAAACTAAGTTTGTAAGGTGCGTAAACCAGCTGAAATAGCGCCTTCGATGGCTCAATCAATGGCGAACGACTGTGGGTGTTTTAGACGTGTTGTCAGTAAAACAATTTTGCTTTACAATGTACGAGTCGAGCGAGCTGCATTCTTGTGCGCGGTTTTTTGCGACGAATGTACTTTTTGTTCGGCGAATTTTATAGATGGAGAGAATGTTATTAACGTTCTTATTGTAGGTGTATTAAAAGATTTTTATGAGTGTGACTGACGATTGTGATATATGAGACTTTATGAAGTACTTTTCTTAGAATTTGGTCATCATTATCTACCTTTGCCTGGCTATGTCGGGGTCGGCTTTCAGTCTAACTAGGTGCAGCCGGGACGGACGGTTTTACGTACTTTCCGAGATGCGGGAGTGTCACACTACCAACTTCCAAAACTTCGGGCTGCTGCTAAGATTTTCTTGGAAAAACCCAATAACACTTTGCTCGCCCTGAGAATCGAACCCCGGTTACCACGCTCAGCAGTTGTGCTTAAAACCACGTGATCAACTGTTGGCAGTATTCAAAGAGATTGTGTGTAGGCTTGTCTAAGTAAAATAATATGTGTGATAGTACTAGGGGGTTCAATCTCCCTAGATTGAGCCCCCTGGTACCGTCATCAGGTCGTAGTGGTCACAGACTGGTGGAGACGCTTGTGTACATGTGTCTGACTGGCCATAAGGCCCACTTCCTCATCACCAGGGCCACGCCACCAATCTGTTTACATACTGGTCCCAATTGGCATTCATTTGATCGTGATTGATTGAACATTTATGACTAAACTATAATCCATACTAATATATATTATAAATACGATTGTCTGTTTGTTACGTTATCACGACTAAGCCACTGAACCAATTTTGATGAAATTTGGATTCAAACTTACCCCGTTTGAATCCCAAGAAAGAACTATAAGTTACTTTTTATTCCGCGATTTCGTCTGGTGTGTAATGGATAAACTCGAATACTACTAAACCAGTTTACAAAAAAAAAACACATAGGTATGGGAAGTTACATTATCAAAAAGTAACATAACATAACAGCACGCTTGTAATCCTCGAAGGGTTAGGCAGAGGTGTACTCATTAGTACAACCACATTTCGCCAGTTATGTTTCAAGTCCCATGATATAGCGGGCGAGCCTATTGCCATCAACCTGGCACAAATCCAGACTCCGAGGCTGCTACTGAGAAATCCCTGATCAAAAAACCTAATAACACTTTTCCCGACTTGGGAATAGAACCCAAGATCTTATGCTCGGCAGTCATGCTTTGCGACCACTAGACCAACGAGTCAGAGAGTAACTTCATACTATAACTCACGGGAGCGGAGCAGTAGTCAAAAACGTAACATAATGCGGGTGAAACCGTGAAGTATTGCTAGTATTGTATATTCTTGTTTAGTAAGTGTTGTGATTACAAATTGAATTGAATAGATCGACCAAGGTGAGAAAGATTTACATTTTTATGTGTTTGGTTAAATAAGTATTTATTTGTTATGCATAAGTACTTACGTGTATAAGCACTAGCTATCAGATTAAAACATAATTTATATTCAGGTGTTAATTATAGTGATTTTAATCAACACTGTTGTAATCCTGTTGAGACGAATTAATTTTAATATTAATTGAGGTTTACATTTTTTTAAAGTACTTAATACTTTACTAATTTGTTAGTGTCTTGATGTGAATTTCTAAATCACGGATTAGTTTTACAGTAATTAATAGGTCTAAGATCCAACCATTAAAAAGACATAGTAGATAATATTAGTAATCTGTCATATCAGTAATCCATCTATACTAATCTATACTAATATTATAAAGCTGCAGTGTTTGTTTGTTTGAACGCGCTAATCTCTGGAACTACTGGTCCGATTTGAAAAATTCTTTCAGTGTTAGATAGATTAGTTATCGAGGAAGGCTATAGGCTATATACCATCACGCTACGACCTACGGGAGCGGAGCAGTAACCAAAGACGCGGGTGTAACCGCGGCGGACAGCTAGTATGTATAATAAATGCAAAAGTAGCTTTGTCTGTATGTCTGTTACACTTTCATGACTAATCCACTGAACCGATTTTGATGATATTTGGCACGGGGTAAATTTGAACCCCAAGAAAGGATATAGGCTACTTTTTATTCCGCGACTTCGTCTGCGTCGGCGATAACCGACATTTACGCAGGAGAAGTCGCGGGTAAAAGCTAGTGAGATACAAATTCGAAAGTTTGGAAAGATGGATGTTTCTATACTAATATTATAAAGAGGTAACATTTGTTTGTAAGTTTGTATGTAGGGGGTAATCTCTGGATCTACTGAACCGATTTTGAAAATTCTTTCACTAATTGGAAGCTACGATATCACTGAGTGCTATAGGCTATATTTTACTATCAAAAAATTAGGGATCCGTAAGAAAAATCACGCGAACGAAGTCGCGGGGAGAGTGCTAGTATTATATAAAAACGATTGAACGGATCTGGATGTTTTGCACAGAAATATATTATAGTATGGAATAGCACACAGTAGGCTACTTTCTATCCCGAAAAATGAACCGTTCCCGTGGGATAATATGTCTTACTTTGTCTCGGATGAAGTTGCGAGCAGAAGAGAAAAGCATTTAGCAATTTTAGAAATACAAGGTTAGTAACGAATTTGACCAGGAGAGTTATGAATATGAATGTGGTCGATGGAGAGCAAGAGGAAGGCCAAAGAAAAGATGGATGGACTGTGTGAAGAATGATATGAAAGAAAAGGGAGTGAGTGATAGCATGACGGCTGACAGGCCAGAATGGGAGAAGAAAACTTGTTGCGCCGTCTCCAATTAACATGGGACAAGGGCAGGAAGATGATGATGAGAAATAGAGGGTTAATTTACTCAACATTTTTATAATTTACGAATGTCACTTTTCAATCCGTTCAGTGGTTTGAGTTTATAGTCAGTCAGTCAGTCAGTAACGGTTGCCTTTTATATAATTATAAATTATGCTAGATCAAGTTACGCTATTGAAGAAGTGCATTATATTATATATTTTAGATATAAGGTACCTACAGTTACTTTATATCATAATAAGCTTCTTCATCTAAGGCTCGTTAATCAGTCTCCTTCCCGGGAAAGTGTTAAGTGTGGCGTCTGCGCAATCGCGCATGCGCCTCTCACTGCTATCACAGATAGATTAGTTTTTATAACTATCTTATAATATAATATCTACTTGAATAACTAGCTGTGATCAATCGCTCCGTCCGGGATAAATTAAATCATTAAAAGTAATTTGCAAATTTTCCTATAGGTGAAAAAGGTTGCAAATACACTCAAATGCTAGGCACACATTTAAAAAAATATTTAAGTATCTAAATATAATATATAAAAAAAAAGCTCTGCGTCTGCTAAGAATTTCATCCGCGAAGAACGGTTTTACAAAATTTACCCCCTAAGGGGATGAAATGGGGGTTCATACTTTGTATAAAAAAAAATAACTTTGACGCGGATGAAGTCGCGAACGGAAGCTAGTTTTAAATAAATATAACATTATTTATTACTTAACTATTATTTATTTGTACGAGATGAGGCGAAAGGAGCATGTAAGGATCGTAGCAGGTGGCGTTCTGTGGTTTCTGCCTACCCCCATGGGAAAAAGGTGTGAGTTTATGTATGTATTTATGTATTTCTTTGTACCTTTATGTGTTAATGCTAATATTTATTTATTTATAGGAGTTTATTTTCACATAACGGCACGGCGTGTATACTTATAACTTGTTTGTTTTATAAGATTGTGTGTCCCTGTAGAATCACAGATTAAATATTTTCCTTCTTCAGGAGAACACTGCGTGGTAATAAGAGAGGAAGGCTTTTGCCCAGCTGTGGGACAATATAGGTTACGTAGATAAGATTACGGAAACACAAAGTTATAGACCCATGAGATACTTAATCTCATCAAAGCACATACAACTCCAGAATATAATAAATACCTAATTACTTGGTACGTAGGGTAGTCACAACAGCTCCGTAGAGCCCAGTGAAGTCGTTAATCAAGCTCGTGTAGAGTCGGAGCGGCGCGGGCGCAGCTCTATCGTGTGATTATACTTAATAGAGACCGGCGGCCCAGATATCTTACTTATAGTAGGGTGAGGTGGGCTGTTGTTGACCGTGGGGATTATAATAATATTTTTTTATTTTATTCTCATATTTTTTTGTTGTTGATGATAAAAGTGTTATGATGTATTGTGAAATGTCACACTAAAGTTCCTTAGACTTTACGTTTGTGGTAGTGACGTTAATGTCAACCCCAACAGGCTGTTTGGACTATAACCATAGATCGTGTTTAAACACTAATAGGCCAAACTTGAAAGCAAATATTTATTCCTTGAACTACACAAATTGTAAGAGAATTCTCAAGGATGACACAAGGAATTATATAGTTGTGCTAAAGTAAATTTATTTATGCAAATTAAATATCTATTATTTATTTATTTACTTAGGGTTAAAGATTTATTCGTTCTTCCTTATTCTCAAACAGATTGTATGGAATAAGTATGTCGATACATGAAAATCTCTAACCTGATTCCGAAATTCGTAATCCAGATTTCACATAGGTACATAGACAGGGCTAAAAACTGCTAAACAATTTACTACGATCACAAAGAAGGGTGTATTTAACCCACACCCAACTACTTGTAGCACTAACAACTACCCACGGCCACAAGATGCATGAACCGCATCACCTCCCCCACATTCCCGTCGCAGCGGGGCGCGCGCGCAGCAGGACGCCTCGTTATTAGCACCTCCATGTTCAAAGCGCGAGCCGACACACCCCTCCCTCGCGCCTCACCGCACTTCACCCCTCCCGGCACGCAACTGACAGCTCCAGTAAGTGAAATAGTTTTAATTTTTTAACTTTTTAGTTTAGTTTTTAGTTCCTCATCAGTGATTCTATTGTTGTGAGGGTTAGATATCTTTATTTTGGAGTTTGTGAGATGTTTGTTGGAATTTTGTTATAATAATTTCTTTATTTAAGCAACTGGAACCTAAAATATGTGTAGATCTTGTTTCATTGGCTTGTAGAAACATTTTCCATTCACAACTGCACCTATTTCCAAATTGGAAGTACTATTTTAAATTAAAATTTGGTTGAAAAGCCACAATAACAGACCTTTTAATAAAATTATAACCTTTACATTTAACTTAAGTTTTTGTTTTTTTTCGCAATTCACTTAAATCCAAAAACAGTGGAGTCATAAAATGTACAATTGCACATAGTAAAATAAAATTATAGTTGATAAAGTTTTTACAGAAGTCTCACAAACGAACCGCAGATCAATATTAAACCTGCGTTAATCAATTAATTAATTTATTTAGGACCTCCAACAAAAGGTATACACAAATCTAAAAGCTGTCATGTTGGTAAATTTTATGTCAAGGTCTCACAGAAGTTCAATCGAAACAATGCAGTAATTCGTAAAAGAGCCAAATTACTGAGGGAGGCTTGAAAATGCACTTCATTTGTTTCTGGGCTTCCGCATAAATTGGATCTTCTGCATCTATTTGTGTCTTCAATACCATCGCGTGCTCACCGGGCGCCTCGAAACTTAAGCGCAGGCCGCTGATTGGTCCGCCAGCCTGCCCGCCCAGTTTACACGCCGATGCGCAGGCGCACACAAAACAATGAACACAGCAACCTCACATTAATTAACCAAAAAAAACCCCTGATAGAAATTGTAGCATAATTGTAGGAATTATTAAAATTACTTTTCAAAAGCGTTCCTTCGGATTTAATTATAAAGTGAGTTGTTTCGTACGGTCATTATGAATAGTTTTTGTGTAAAAAACGCAATTAAAGATGTCGTTGTCTATGAATGGACTTTATGAATTAATTTCTGTGGCTAATTGTATGCAAGGTTTCTACTTTCACTCGTCTGTTGTTTGAATGGAGAGTAGATCTTTGTATTTAGAATAATTATTGCAGAACAATTGCTAATGAATATTTAAAATAATTTTTTTTTGGAATAAATTAAGTGTTGACGTGTTTACAAATACTAGAACTGTAGACGACCTCTCTTAATATTTTAACAAACATTCAAATAGTAAGCTATCTACAAGGATGAAAGTAAAAAGAAACAAAATAAAATATGATAATATAATAAAAATATTAAAAAACTAGCATTCCCCGCGACTTCGTTCGCGTGATTTTTCATACGGATCCCTATTTTTTTTATAATAAAATAGCCTATCAATTAATTAGCACTCAGTGATAACGTAGCTTCGAATTTGCGAAATAATTTTCAAAATCGGTTCAGTAAATCCAGAGATTACCTCTACAAACCTCACAAACTCACCAACTTTACCTCTTTATAATATAGTTACATAGATAATAATCATCCACAATAAATGAAGCAGGTTAAATTACCAACCAGTTTGATTTTGTCTAGAAATCTATCCCTAAAGAAAAGAAGATTTATACTTTTTTCTGGATGAAAGGTACCAAATGTCCTTTTCTGTACCCCTGACAACGTGTATGCAAAATTTCGTGATGATCAGTTGAGAAGTTAAGGCACAAACAAACAAACAATTCACTTTCGCATTTTTAGTTATTAGGATTAATTTTGACAAGGTTGTAACTTCGTGAGCGTTGATGTCTAATGTTCGAGTGATTGAAATACTCAGAACTGGAAGCTCATTTAATCTTAACGATTGTTTTTACAATCTTGATTCTTATGTCAAGTACTTTAAAGTCAATTTTCATTGTACAAGACCTGAATTAAAGGCATCACAGTAGCCAGACAGTTACCATTTTTCGCAAGGCCGCTACCGTCTGAATAAAGCTTCCGAATGGCGAAGCTATGCATTCGGACTTGTAGAATGTGAATTTCAGGGGCATTTCATAACATGTCGTCTAGATTAATATTATAATAATAATAATTCCTTTATTTCCTTTCCTCCTTTCTTTTTTACATACATACATACATACATACATAAACTCACGCCTTTTTCCCATGGGGGTAGGCAGAAACCACAGAACGCCACCTGCTACGATCCTTACATACTCCTTTCGCCTCATCTACGTTCATACATCTCGTCATACAAGCACGCCGGTTACGAGTACTCCGCACCTGACCTTTCTGAAGAACCTCACCAATAAGGTCAGTGTAGGTCTTCCTAGGGCGACCCCTCCCTGCGTTACCACTCACCTCTGCCATATAAATACCTTTTGTTAATCGTCTTTCACTCATCCTCTCAACATGACCGAACCATCTAAGCATACCCTTTTCTATCTTTGTCACTACATCCTCTTTTAATCCGCAACGGTCCCGTATAACCTCATTCCTCACTCTATCGTTCAAAGTTACACCACACATACTCCGCAAGGAACGCATTTCCACAGCATTAATCCTACTCTCATGCCTCGTTTGCCAAACCCAACATTCACTTCCATACATAAGTGTAGGCACCAGCACGCCGTTGTGAACAGCCAGTCGAGCCTTTTTGGGCATGAACTGGTTAGTCACAACCGCATGTATAGCACCATTCACTTTATTTCCCGCAGTTACTCTCCTTTCCACATCAGCATCAATCTTTCCATCTCTAGTAAACATACTGCCCAAGTATACAAACTCATTCAATTGATCCACACTCTCATCATTTATTTTCACATCACACACCGATACATCCTCTTCTCTTTCAAAAACCATCACTTTCGTCTTGTTCACATTTATATTCATCCCTTTCCTCTTAAACGCGTCATTCATTACCGTTACCATGTCTTGCAACTGCTCTGCCGACGATGCAAGAAGAACTTGATCATCTGCGTATAACAGGCATTTGACAAGCAACTCATCCATCCTTAATCCACACTCACTCTCTCTCAAATCCGCCAAACAACTATCCATGTATAGGTTGAACAGCCAAGGAGACGCTACACAGCCCTGTCTTACACCTCTTGAGATGCAAAACCAGTCAGTGTATGCCCCATTAATCCTAACACAAGCACTGGAATCTTTGTATAAAGATTTCAGTGCTCGTATCAAGTGTCCGTCCACACCATACATGGATAGAGTCGACCATAATTCTTCCCTCCACACACTGTCATAGGCCTTCTCCAAATCTACGAAAGCGCAATAGACTTTCTTGTGCTTTGCCAGATGTTTTTCGGCTATACACCTTAAAGAGAAGATCTGATCCATACAGCCCATTCCCTGTCTAAATCCCGCTTGTACATCCCAAATTTTCTCATCAGTCACTCGTATCACCCTATTAATTAAAACTTTCGCATACAGTTTGCCGACAACGCTTAATAGACTAATGCCGCGGTAGTTTTTACACTCCTGCTGTGAGCCTTTTCCCTTATATAGTGGAACAATTACAGCCTTGCACCAGTCATCCGGCACACGACCATAACTCCAACACATATTAAAGATCAAGCACAACAGGCTTGCTACCACCCCGTCACCGTTCTTTAGCATTTCGACAGACACTCTATCATAGCCTGCAGCTTTGCCAACTTTCATACCTCTCAGTGCTCTTACAATCTCATCCATCTTTATTTCATTCTCTTCATCTACATCTACGTGTGGGTCTTCAAAACTGGCTTCCGCCCAGTTGCCCACTCCTTGCATGCTATCCTGATCACGAAACAAACTTTCAAAATATCCCTTCCAGCGTTCCAAAACCTTACATTCTTCGCTTAATAGGCATCCATCTTCTGCTCTCACAACGTTCATAGTTGATGTTCCTGTCACCCCTCGAGCCAATCTTACCTGTTTCCAGAACAGTTTAACATTGGCCCTGAAGTTATCAGCGAACTTCCTGTTATACTTTTCTTCCTTCTCATCCTTCTTCTTTTTTACAATCTCTTTCACTTTCGCTTTCATTTCGGTGTATCTTTTCTTCACTCTTTCTAAATCATCTGTCATATCCGTTGCCTGATTCATCCTACTTTGGGCCTTACAGGCTAACACATTAAGCCATGCCTCTTTCTTCTTGCTCACAACCTCTTTCACTTCACTATCCACCCAAGAATCATCCATCCTACTACCATACTTCCTCTGTGCTAGACCACATACCGTCGTAGCTACTTCTACCATACTATTCTTTGTCATATCCCAGACTTCCTCTAAACTAAACTCATTCCCACTCTCAAATACCTTATCCGTCTTCTCTTTTACTTTTCTCTTATATTCTTCTCTTACTTTAGCCTCTTGCAGTCTTTCTACTTTTATTCTTTCTAGAGTGGTCACAGGAACTTGAACTCGATGACGCCAATGCTTGAATAAACCATCCACCCGACACATTACCAGATAATGGTCAGTTCCAACATTGACACCCCGATATGCTCTTGTATCTGTGACCTTACTCTTCAATCTTTCATCTACAATCACAAAATCAATTATACTTCTACTACCTTGCCTTTCCCACGTATACCTGTGAATCTTCCTGTGATTAAACATAGTGTTCATCACAGTAAGGTTCTTCTCCACACAAATCTCTAGTAGATCCATACCATTCTCATTCACTCTGTCATCTCCAAATGCACCTAACACTTTCTCGTATCCATTCCTTTTTACACCCACCCAGCCATTAAAATCACCAAGCATTACAATCTTCTCATTCGCCCTGCATCCATTCACTATATCTCTTAAACTATCCCAGAACTCTTTCCGCTCCGTCGGTGAGCTTCCCATATCAGGTGCATACACGCACACAATAAAGATACGGTTTAAGCCCACCTTGGTTCTCAACCACAGAATCCTGGGACTAACACACACATAATCTTTCACACATTTCATCATTCGCGCTGAGAGGACAACCCCCACACCCTGACAGGCCCTTTGGGTCTCATGGACGCCGGACCAGATAGCGGTCAGAGAACCATATTTGGATATGTCCACTCCCTTTCTTTTTGTCTCATTCACACAAAGCACATCTATCCTTTTGTCTTTCAATACCTCACATACTTCATCCATCTTATCTTTTATCCCTCCCTGCACATTCAGCGTAGCTAAGCGACATTCCGTAGCTCGCTTTTCGCCCCGCGAGAAACATTGGCGTAGTGTGTGGCGAGCATCACCGCCGCCTCCGAGTTTTAAATTTTTGTTACTCATTTTGTTCCCACGAAAAGCTAGGGATATAAATTGTCCACACTCTGCAGTGCCCCGCTTACAGAGGTAAGGCTTAAGTAGTGCCTGGGGGCGCCCGGACCCAGACAACTGGCACGCTCGCGGCTAGGCTCTCCCCTAGTCATGCAGCTCTCGGCACGGCGACCTTAGCTTTAGCTTTTCTTTCTTTTTTACCTTTCCTTTATTATAAAGAGGTAAAGTTAGTTTGTTTGTAAGAGTAGGCTCTGTAGGAAATTCTTTCACTGATTCTATCCGTACAGCTGCTGCACTATTGGAAAGTGGCATAGGCAGTGTCATATAATCTGACTTCCATGTGGACTTTGTCGTGGATAAAAGCTATTAACTTATAAAGGGTATGAGGTTGCTTAGGCGTATACTACAACAATTTGTTGTTATAGCACTTATTCTGTAAAAAAAAAATAAGTGTCTTTTACGATTACGAAGGAGCTCGCGACTAAGTAATAATAGCCACAAAGGTCGATTCACCAGTTAAGTTATGCTTGCCGAGGTTGGTCCGTGAATGGGTGATCATCTTTACACACCGAGACTCCTTCGTGCCTCGGAAAGCACGTTAAGCCGTTGGTCCCCGCAGTTATATGTAGATCTTTGACAGTCGTTACGGGTCGTCAGAAGCCCGAAAGTCCGGCAACCAGTCTTACCAACAGGTGTCTTAGATGTATCGTATTCTGGAGGTCAGATAGGCACTCGCTCCATGTTAAATGCTGGTATTCAGCTGCATCCGGTTAGACTGGAAGCCGACCCCAACATAGTTGGGAAAAGGTCTCGGCAGATTTTGTCTAGATATTACGATACGATACATTGGTACAACTCTGTAACAGAAAGATGGACAAACAAACGACAGTCTTAGTAATAGGATACCGCTTGAGTACGGAAATCTAAAAAAGGGTTTTTATTGTAACACTTTACAATTACAAGTGTAACACTAGTACTAGTCGGCCATAGTACGTAACCTGTTCGTGTCACATCAGATATAGAACGTAAATAATAACTGTTTGCTGGAGCGGAATGCGTGCAGAACGTCACCGCAAATTAAAAAGTTAACATTTATTCAGTAATAATTATAACTACTGTTTATTTAAATGGTTATGTAAGGCCTGATTCACACTAGGCCGGACCGACATGCGACAGTTTTATCGGACTGACAAACAACTCACAACTGTCTTGTGACGAACCCGGGTCGGCACAAACCAGTTGTGGGTCATTATTGAAGTTTTAGTAGAGATCCCTATTTTTTCTAGTAATAAATATAACCTATGTTACTTAGGGATAATGTAGCATTGGAATAGTGAAAGAATTTTTGAAATCGGTCCAGTAGTTTTTGAGGTAATTCGTTGCGAACATACAAAAATACAAATCTTTCCTATGTACAATATTAGGCTCTAGACAGACGGACTGCATTTCAACTGCAATCCAACTGCAAAGGGGTTTGCGTAAAAGTGGCGTCATTTTGAAGCTGGATGGCCACTAATGAAACTTAGATATTTTGAAAGATCAGAATAATGCGATCAAAAGCTAATATGGACACATTTCTCTAAACCATATCGGAACGGAGATATTTGGTTTTGATAGCTCATTAAACACGAAGAAGTTATTATACCTATATATTCTTTTAAACCCTTTTAAGGTTCTGAGGTTTTTTTTAGTAACTACCTACTTACCGCAAACTAAAGATAAACTACTATAACATGGCGCGCCCCTCCACAAATTCAAAACGTTTGAAAGTATTTGTGAAAGTATCAACGTGTGCGTACAAACAAACTCACAATGTGTGCGTACTGAGACGGCTCTCGAAACAAAAACAAATCAGCGATTTGTTGCTCGACTAGCGGCGTCATTAATTACTCATTATTATTAGTATAGCGCTGCACTGACATACTCTATGAAAATGACACGTGCGTTGTCTTGTGCGGTCTTGCTAGTTATGATTAGTTGACCAACAAATCTGCCGACCTGCTACTGAAGACTACAACTACATGGAAACTCTTTCATATGGATATGGCTACACACATTGAAATAGTAATATGGAGGGGCGCGTCATGCTATAGTAGTTTTTTTTTTGTAACTATAAGTGTTAATGTGTTATTTCGAATTAAAAAACAAAAAGTCTCTAAAACACTGTTATCTCGAAACTACCTTTTTGCACTTAATGACTTCTTGCTCTACAACGAGGTAATGTGTCTTTATTATTTCCCAAGACCCAAAAGTAACGTAACATTGACACATGGTCGTGAAACAGTAAAGTCAATCTCTAAAAACAACCAAAAACATATCTAAGATTTCTGTACGCAGGACAGTAATTGAAGTTTTTATATTGACGACATTTTTAAAATCTTCAAATGCAAATATCTCAACTTCGATATAACTTAGGATAAAAATATTTGAACTTATATATGTGTACTTAACACAGCACAACTAAGTAACATAATAATAATTAGTGGCCACTGAAAAAAAACATGACGCCGCTAGTCCATACTAAGTTAATCAATGCCTTTTGCAGTTCGGATGCAGTTTGAATGCAGTTGACACGACTGCAATAGAACTGCAAACCAACCGTGCGGTCCAATTGCAGTCGGCGTGCAGTCGTGTGAACTGCACACCGACTGCAATCGAACTGCATCCGAACTGCACCATACCCACCCGCCCGCACTACTTTAACGCTCCGCCCCCCCGCAGTTCGGATGCAGTTCGATTGCAGTCGGTGTGCAGTTCACACGACTGCACGCCGACTGCAATTGGACTGCACGGTTGGTTTGCAGTTCTATTGCAGTCGTGTCAACTGCATTCAAACTGCATCCGAACTGCAAATTTGCAGTTGGATTGCAGTTGAAATGCAGTCCGTCTGTCTAGAGCCTTAGTGTAGAAGTGTAGATAAAGGAGTCCTTATTCTCACACATTTTTAACTTGTACTAGTGCAACATAGGATACCTAAAAACAGAAAACTCTATAAGAACATTAACACACACACTCTGTTTCTTTAATTACGCTGAATCATTTAATTATACCCGCAGTATCTACATCAGACATAAATAACCCATATTCAAAACATATCAATAACTAACAAAGGAAAATCGAATAATAGTAAAAACTGTTGCACGCCCACAAACAACTACCAACCCTAATTAAATACACACATGGGTACACACGCACACACCCCTAGTCGCACACACATAAGCTCACCCACGACACCGACGCACACAACTTATTAACACATCAAGTCGGTGCAACGGTACTCTGAAGAATTATTATTTAGCCGCTTAATAATGGAGTCATCATTTCGTCCATGACAGCTTCACACCTTGAGACGTAAGGCGAATTGACTCTCTTTATTATACTCTCCGGCTGTTTTTGTTTTTTTTTGTTTTGTTGTTTTTTTTTATTCACTCCATGTTGAGTTTACGAGCGCGCTTTGTGAGCCACGCCGCCTCGTGAGAGGTGTTAAAGAGACTTCGATATAAGAAGATAATCTAAATTGTTATACAGCTTTAATGAATTGAACGTAAAAATAATTAAGATAATGAACTAAGTTTAACGATTTGTTAAGAACGCTCGACAAGTTAAAAGATAATGATTTGATGCTGCAATAACGCTATTGTTGTTATTGATTTGGATTATGATTTTTGATAACTGTGTTTGGTGCTTTTTTCTGTTCTTTATTAAGAGTTTTTACGTTTCATTATGGTAGATCAGTGCTTTTTTGTGTTATATTTTATTTTTATTGTCATCTAATAGAAATGTCTTCTTATTAACCTGTTAGCAACTTTTTATCTGTGATTTTAGAAAGATATTCTTGGCAGTGTGCGCCATAGAAAAGTAGTCTTGTCATATTTTGGTCACTAAGAAATTTTATAGAATACTTAATTCAAAATCTCGTTCGATATTAAAAATCAATTTCATTTAATGATATAATATACAAATCTTCATTAAGCTCAGATGACCACAATATGACTAAAACTACTTTTATATGAAACGCGCTGTCAGTAATCCTTTTTTGTTTAGCCAACTCTTGTTCATGAATTCCGCTGCGTTATCAATTCAGATTGCAGATCCAGGGCCTTTTTAACGTTCATTTTGTAGAAAAATAATTAAATGTTTATTTTCTATTTAAAAAAATATATGTCTTATGTATGTATATTCTTCATTTAATAAACAGAAATATCGAAAACTGTTCCCCTATATAACATCTGCCACTTATTTCAGTTATATTTTACGGTGATGTTTACGGCTACAGTTATGGCCGCCTGTCACAATAGAATTATTAGGTTCATATGGCATTTAGCCATATGCTGAGGATTTAAGACTTTAAATCGAACTTAGTTTAGCCATAATGAATCAACCTCCAAAATAAGTCAGTTGTGTTACATTACTGTGAAGCAGTAATAGTGTAGATTTTGAATTAATCAGCCTTATTATATCTAAAATCATTGAAATTACTTCGATTAATGGGACAAACTTTAACGTGGGTTACTTCGTTTTGGTAGTTCTCCAATTATCATGGAAATACCGTGAAAATTTTAAAACCTTTTTGTGATTTTAAATTGTGTTAGCATAAACACTAGAAAATATAAAGCTTATTGATGAAAATAATGATAATCATGCTTAATAATTTGTTTTAAGTTAATCATAATGTAATTAAAAATATTTTCAGGGCAAAAATAAAGTGCGTTTCCAGAGAAATTGTGTCTTAGAAATTATTGGTTAAAGATGTCAAATATCCAATTGTTCAAAATGTCTGCTTCTAATGGCTATTAAACACAACACAGCAAGAAACATGATATCAATAAAAGCTACGGCTATTTCACAGCTCATATCTTAACTACACCATCGAAATATAATAATCTTACCGTATCAATAATTCAATAGTCTGTATAGAAAATTTCACGCCTCCTCCAAACATTTTTATCTTCAAAATGCCCGATGGTGCCCGAAGGTGGTCGGAGATGTCCGAAGGCGTTCCGAGCGGCTAATCGGTTCAATTGTTGGAATCAATAAGGCACCGCTCGCCTCTGCTATCAGAGATCATTATAATATATTGTGATTCAACATCGTGTTTCTTTGTCAACTTTAATATTATTAGCCGATGATTTGTTAGGCTATCCGATAGGTCAGATGGCCGTCAGGTTTAGATTTGTATGGAGATTTTGTTAGGACTTGTTTTTACTTAGATATATACAATTTTTTTTAGCTAAAGCAAAAGTTTGTGTCATATTGTGGCTTAGTAAATGGTTAAGGTGTCTACCTCTCATACATGATGTTCTGGGTTCGATACCACGTGACTTTTTCAATTCTTAAGTACTTTTTAAGTTTATCTTGGACATAAGTATTACTAATTTCTCTGATCTCTCGCCGGATGAGTCGGACTATAAGAGTGAGAGAAGATTAAGTGCACCTGTGTTTGCGCACATATTTGTGCACAATAGTCTTGCGTATTTGGCTAGTCTCCATTGAGAATGGCTGAAATTCAGTTAGGAGAATATTATTATCAAAGCAATCATAGTTACTAACGAAGTAGTTTCTGAGATCCATACCAAACATAGGTATAACATATAAGCACTAATAAAACCTTGTTTACTAATAATTTTATTAAGTTATTAAAACAGTAATTTAGCATAATTACAAGCGGCTACGATGGATTAGACAAGTCTTGAAAGTAAGTACTTAAGTACCTACCTACTTACCAATCTAGTTACTTAGATAGTTGGTACGAAAACCAGTTAGAATATAAATAACTGGCTACAAGAATCTCGTTAGGTTTCACTTATAAAAATTAATATAATAAATCTGTTGGTACGGCAAGGTCAGACACTCCTCCATTTTGTTATTCAAGATGCACTTGGCTCGCGAAATTGCCTTTGCCGAATTGATAAACTGACTTGTCCGACTTTGTAGTTCAATGTTATTGCAAATGCGAATAAATGTTGCTGGCTAGGAGTGTTTTGATCATTCTTTATTTAAATTTGACACTGGTGTAGTTATTTGTTTTTTATTTTGTTCTTATTTCGAACGTTTTTAATTTTAGAATTTTAACATGCTCTAAGATCCCATAGGGATATTGGTAAAAACCGTTATTCGTTATTGCTAGTCACTTTTCGTAGGCCATAACTTTAGCTAGATGCTTTAAAGGTCGGAATTTTAAAACGTCTGGCTAAAGTTATGGCCTATGGAAAGTACCTGGCAATAATGTATGTTAGTTTTTACCATTAACCTATAAAACATGCATAAAAACAAGCCGTCACACTTTAACATAATATGATATGTAAGGTACCTTTTATGTGAGTTTTAGTAATTTTAAGGAATATTCACATTCTAATTTTAGTCTTGATCTGTCAAAAACGTATCTATTTTATCAAAATTTTTGACATTGATTGTCGCTGAGATGGGATTGCGACTTGATTTTGGACGTTTTTAATTACTAGAATTGGAATCCTTTTTTCTTAACATGCATGGGTATTCATCAAAACATATTCCTCCATCTAAGTATATTACTCAAAATACAAATCAATTCCTTTTATAAATTAAATCAAAGACATTATAGGCGTGTATCTAAATGTTTTAATCAACTGGTGTTGGGTAACAATTTCCATTAAAAAATACAAAGTCAAAACATTAACTTTTTCCCCACTAATTACATTGATTAACGATAATTAACATCCAATATGTACTTAACACCGCATTAATTAAAGATCGCTCGCTTGATTTGCATCAATTAACTTAATTAACATACCTACCCAATTTCAGTAAAAAATTCTTAAACATTACACTTTATGTGGGAAGTAGTGGGAACGCTCGCGGTCTTACAAACAAACTCAACAACTACATACATATTTATACCAACTTATTACCCATTTATTTATAACAGCTATCATCGTATTACTATTTAATAATTTATTTTCCATCTTCATGTAAATTGCTTTCCAATATCTAATGTCAAACAGGATTGAGAAGTTACAACCGATTATACATTTACACATTCGACCAAAATAAATGGGACATCAAAATTGTATACTTATTCCCAGTACGGGCTTAATACAAAAATGGTTAATACAAACGTTATGTCATTACATTATGACGTGTAGTGTGGACGATTTTTATTGCGTCTGCGCCGAAAGGTTTCTGATTATGTCATTATTTATAGTGATAGAGAAAGTGTGGTGTTGATGGTGACCTATGACTTTGGGCGATATGTTAGGATGATGTCTGTACACTCTGTACGCTGACAAATTAACTAAGAACATGTTTTGCAATGAGACTGTGAGGTTTTGTTTGATGTGGTGTTGATGGGTTTATACGTTACTTTACATATAGGTACGTAATAGTTTTAAGTTTTAGGTCGCAGGTCTTAAGTAATAATATAGGTATAATTTTTACAGAAACATGGAGATACGTCTTAAAGAAACGCGGAGATACGTCCCAAAGAAACGTGGAGATACGTCTCATACAAACGTGGAGATACGTTACATAAAGATAGGTGAATTCTATTGGTTTCTTGTTTCTATGTTGTTTGTTCCGACAATTTCATTTTTCGTCGGCGACGAGTGAAATCCTCGTAAATGTCAAAAATGAAATCTGACAGGAGGAAACAAAATGGATGTTTAAAATATTTTATATGAGCCGTGTCTTTAATTTATCATATTTAATTATAAACTAACTTTTGCCCACGGCTTTGCTCGTGTTATATTCGGGGTACCGTAGTTCACTTGACAGAACTTCTTTATAAACAAACTTTGGACTCCCGTTTCATACCCTAAGGAGGTGAATTTTGAAAAATCCTTTCTTCGTAGGCATGCGCCTACGTCATAATAACTATCTGTGTACCAAATTTCAGCGCAATCCATTTAGTGGCTTGAGCTGTATGTTGATAGATCAGTCAGTAACGGTTGCCTTTTATATATTTAGTTTAGCGACTAATTTTGAATACCAATGCTTGTAATGTTATGTTATGTTATGCAATATTGTTATCTTGGACATCACTAGCGTCGATGTAGGAATACATCGTAAAGAAACCTGGGCTTGTAATTAATATAAGTATGAAATTGTCAATCCGCCACAAGCAAGCGTGGTGATCAATCCTCAAGCCTTCTCTGTATGAGAAGTGAGACAATAATAGGCTATAAAAAGTAACCATCAAAACACACGGGTATCAATTATTCGGTCACATGTCTAAAAATTAACAGCAAAATTTACACAGAAACCAAGTAATTAGCAATAAATTAAATATTCAATTACTGTAGTCAGTTAATTAACTCGTAGCCGTCATACAATGTAATTTAATTATGTCTGTCTGCCGTCTCTGTTGTTGGCTGCGTTTGCGCATCGTAGTGTACTTTATGTAGACAATGTAGTTTGTTGGGCATAACTTCTATTAGTAGTTATTAGACTTTAGTCAGAAGTAAGTTTTGCAAGAGTTTGAAAATTGTGAGTCCTTTGTTTGGTGTGGAATTTCAATTGTGGAGTTTGAATTTATTTTATGACTCTTGTCCGTAAGAAAAGCTTTGTACTTTCAATTCTCTTAAGTAGGTAATAAGTACCTATTCATTTGAAAATTTTGAAACGGGAAAATTTTCTGCATTAATCTGCATCTTACATGCACTAAGCGTGTAAGAAAAAAATCCTGATCAATTAATAGTTAGTTTTACATGTGGCAATACGATCGCCCCCTATTACATGGGACTATAAACATAACTGGGGAAACGTAGGTGTACAAATGGGTACACATCTGCCTCACCCTTCGGGGATTACAGGCGTGATGTTATGTATGTATGTATGTGTAAATGTGTTTAAAACTTCTCATCCTTCGAAACAACTGAAAGAGCGCATAAAATTATGAACTTATTATTTTTTTTGTGAGCTTTACCGGGTGAACTTTTAATTAATAAAGGCGATACTAATTATAATAAAAAATGACGTATTATAATTGTCGGGAACACAAGACGGTGCGAGCACGCTCGATGGCAATCGTAAAAAAGAGCCCCGCCTCGCTGGGTGCACTGTGTGCCACAAGAGAGCGATGTGGACAAAATATGAAGATTATTTTTATGGGTTTTGTTTGGTTTAGTAATTTTTGGCTGTTAAAAAAAAATAAGATAGAGACCATTACTTAATGAAGTCAGTGAGTTTAATGACGCACTACATAATTATGTTTTATTACCATTTAAAGTTACAAAAAAAAAGTTCTACTTATTATTTGTCTAAGCCACTAATAAAAAAATTCATTTACCAATAGAGGACACAACATAACATCACGCCTGTAATCCCCTAAAGGTAAGACAGAGGTGCACACATTAGTACACCCACATATCGCCAGTTATGTTTGAGTCTCACTAATAGGGGGCGGGCCTATTGCCATCAACCGGATACACATCCAGACTTCGAGGCTGTTACTGAGAAATTCGTGACGGAAAAACCCAATTACACTTTACCCGACCTAGGAATCGTAACCAAAAGCTCATGCTCAAATGCCGCGCTTTGTGACCTCTAGACCAACAAGGCAGTCGCAACGAGCAGAGCAATAAATACACAAAACCGACTGAAATTTCAAAGATACAAAGACAGATCACCATTTTGTTTGCAAACTTCACAGTGTTCGCACTGTGTGCCGGCAACATCGAGCAATTACATAAAAGCATTTTCATTTGCCGCTGCAAAGTGTTATTGTGTGACCCCGCGCGATACCATCGACCATGGTTCCGTGCTGGTTTACTCCGCTTACAACCCTGTTTCATATTTTTGTGTTATCTCAAAGAAAAGTATACGGAAGAGTTAAGATCTGGTTTAAATATATACAAAAACAATTCTATCCTAAAAGTATCTTTATACACATGAGCGGGTCAATGCATTCGGTTCGGCATTTTCTATAAAACGTTAACAAAGGTTATGTTGAAAATGCCGATCCGAAAAAGCCGACTCGCTTTCGTGTGTAGCAACCCTGACTATCAAACTAAAATAAAGAGGCATCAAAAATTCCTTCGCATTGCTGTCAATTGGAATATGGCCAAAAGACTAGCGGTATTGCCACGTTGGATGGCAATGATTAGCTTAGCTAGGAAGTTCCATAAAAGTACTCCGTCTTCTATTCAGGAATACAGCAATGCTACTTGGGAACCTAAATAAGCATGAGGGTAGCAGGCAGGTGGCTAATTTACCCTCACGCAACTCTACCTCTCTATCTATAGATAACTATGACTCTTATTACTTCCGTGGGAGAAAGCAAACTTTACAGACACTTGCATATTTTGTATATGCATTTTTTTAAATTGTGCTCCAAAAAAGTAAGATATTTAATAAAAATGAGGTCCTCAATAAACACTTAGTTTCAGGATTGTATCAAAGTACAGGATAGAACCCTCCAGTATCTGGCGGTCAGAGAGTGAGAGATCCGAAACAAATGGTCACGTATGCGCAGTATTAATTAATGAATGCCATTATTCTTGCCTTATCCAGTTCCAGTGCAGTCTTTGGAGTCAGCATTGTTTTGGAGGCAAGGGCCAAATATAGGGGCAGAGGTGCTTTTGTGTGTTTTGTTTTTCAAGTTATATAAAGCTCTAAGTTGTATTGGACATCACTGACATCGGTAAAAGAAAACATCGTGAGGAAACCTGGACTTAATTACAATTAATTTAAGTCTAAAATTGCCAATTGTGGTGATCAATGCTCTAAACTTCTCTGTATGGGAAGGGGCATTTTGAATTGTTTAAATCAGTTAGTCAGAATAGTTGAAGCAAGATGCCCGTTCCAAAGCGTAGTTAGACACAACGAGCAAGACACTCCATGGATACTATTCAATCAAATCAATCTAATTGAAAAGAGTGTCCGTGGAGTTTCTTGCTCGTTCTTCTCCATAGAGGCCTACCTTCGTTTTGGAACGAGCAACTAGCTTCAACTTTCTGACTAACTGAACGACTCCTTGACAATTTAAAAGCGCCTGTAAATAGTCTATTTGAAATAAATGCTTTGACTTTGGTTTTTACTAAATCCTGGTTACATTATTTTTATTGATTAAGGGCTAATTTTTCAATCGTCAGATAACTCTTAACGGAGGTATAAATATGGCGGTTTGACAGTTTTTTCATAGAAAATATGACAAACTGTCATATTTATTTTATGGATAAAGGATAACTGAAAACTGGAAAATTAGCCCTTAGACACAATCCATCGCCTATACATTGCATACTATGTATCCGTTTAAGTACATAATCTTTCAATTTGATAACTTTTTCATAAAAAAAGGTCACAATAATTTCAAAATAACCGCACAATTCTCTCCGGGAGTTTCCATTGTTTAAAAAAAGCCAAGCTTCTCGGACAATCGCGTGGATTTATCATAATAATAAGGCGTTAAGAGAGTACCTTTAATAGTTTGTTAAGCGTGGTAACGTCGGCATAATAAGTGGATTGCCAGTAATAACAGTAACAATGAAAAATAATAACCAGTCGGTGTGATAGCGGCCGCGGGCGCGATTAACTGTTTCTGCTTTTTGTTTTGGAGTACAAAAGAAATGCGTAAGAAAATTTGTTGAATTACAGTTCATATTAAAGGTCAGTTTCGTCATACTTCTGTCTTTTTTCATCTTCTTGACAATTCAAAGTGCATGTAAATGGTTTAATTGAAATAAATGCTTTGATTTTGACTATTATTTTTGTTTTTGACTGCCCCGTTGGTATATAATCGCAAAGCGCGACTGCTGAGGCCTAAGCATGAGGTCTTGGGTTCGATTCCCAGGGGTTATTCCACTGCGCTCCAGGAATGCGTAGCACTGCGCTCCAAATTTTTATTACCTATATTATTTAAAAAATTATAAGTACCAAAATCGTTTCCCTGCGCTCCAAAATGAAATAAGTAGAGTCAGCATACAAGTCAAACTATAAATTGTTAAATTAAAATAAAGTGGTTCTGTAGAGAAGTTATGTCTTGAAATTGTTGGGTAATGGTGTCTACTACCCAGTTGAAGAATTAGCAGGGATAGCTGCAGTTATGTGCTTGTATTCTAGTTTTAAGAAAACTTTTCTAATCTGAAACTGATTTTTTTTCGTTGTTTTTTTTTAGAAAAAAGTATTGTTAGACGTGACGTTGTGATTGTGACAAAATAAACATATTAGATATGTATTATTATATTTTATTTTAATGATATTTAATATACTTGCCTTAGGTTTTATGCTAAATTTATTTTTTTGCTAACTCTACTCAACATTTCTTGGAGCGCGGTGGAACTAAAATATCCCAATATTTAAATCGCTAAAAATTCTTGGAGCGCAGTGGAATCAATGTATGAACATCAAAATTATGAGAACAATGGATTTTGGAGCGCAGTGGAATAACCCTTCCCAGTATGGGCAAAGTGTTATTGGGTTTTTCCATCAAGAATTTCTCAGTAGCAGCCTGGAATCTGGATTTATGCCTGGTTGATAGCATGATGCTCGCCCCCTATTACATGGGACTTAAACATAACTGGCGAAATGTGGGTGTACTAATGAGTACCCTTCCACACCCTTCGGGGATTACAGGCGTGATGTTATGTTACTTATTTTCGTGTCCATTGACTAACTATTCAAATAAAGTCATGTATATTATCCAAATCTTAGAAGGTAAAGGCCGCTGTGCATGATAGTCAAAAAAAAAAAGACAGAATACTGCGAAAGAGCACCACATATTCCCTCTTAAAATGTATCTACAGCGGCCAACTTGGGCTCTCAATTGGTTAAGAGATTTCCAGATTGGCCACTGCAGTTCGTCAGAGGCCATATGTGCCGGAGTGGTGTAGATTGAGATTCAGAGGGGTGTGTGTTCTGAGTGCATTAAATAAAAAAGAATATAATAGAAACTTCAATTAATTGAGAACGATAAAACAGATTTTGGTCACGCTGAGTTAGAATCAGTTAATCTGTACATCTATACTAATATTATAAAAAGGTAAAGTTTGTGAGGTAATCTCTGGATCTACTGAACCGATTTTGAAGATTCTTTCGCAAATTAGAAGCTACGTTATCACTGAGTGCTATAGGATATATTTTACTATCAAAAAATTAGACACCCGTAAGAAAAATCACGCGAACGAAGTCGCGGGGAGAGTGCTAGTGTATATTATACAGCTGAAGAGATTTTTCGTTTGTTTGTGTACTTATTTCTGGAACTGCTAGCTAGATTCATAAGGAATAGTAGGTATAGTATCAGCTATATAAAATCAGACTGCGAAGCACGGGAACGGAGCAGTAAACAATGACGTAATTTAACGCGGCGAAAAAAACCAAACGGACGATTTCGCGGGCAGATGCTAGTCCTAAATAATGCAGTTTCAAGATGTATCTGTCCCTAACTGCTGGCTTCTGTGCCTGTATATAAATTATGTACACACAGCAAAACAGATAGGTATGCGGGGTCGTCAGATATAGTTGAAGTTTTCTTAGAAACCGATGGATGTTTTCGAATGTAATTTAATTTAGAACGTAGATAATAAATAGTTCTTTATTTAAGTTTCAGTCAAAGACATTAATCGGTTTCTTAGAAAACTTCAACTATATCTGACGACCCTGCATGCCTATCTGTTTTGCTGACTGTACATATATACGCTTCCTGATCCGGAAACCTGATCAGGAAACCGGACGTCTGCGTCAAGCCTAAATGCTGTTTAAATGGCCTTTTTTATTTGATTGATATTGTAAGCTTGTTCTAAGAGGAAATAACTACTCAATCAAGCCAGACACTGGTCCAGACAACACCAGAAATTAGTCACAGTAAGCAGTCAATAAAGACATATAATTTTTATCACCCGTAATACGTTTTAATACCTATTATTATTTGGTCGATACGTACTTACCTTACGTACTTAAGCGTCCAAATAATTTGCAAGTAAAAGCCGTTTTGAGTTTCAAGTCACGCGCCGGTCGGGGCAGCGTTTTACAAAATGGTTTTTAATGAAATTTATACATCATCATGGTATTTGACCATTACTTTTTATGGGTTAAAAGAAAGTGTTGAAGTATGGTCGAGGTATCCTTATATGATGGCATCTAATTTTATTATGCTGATTTACCTCTTGCATTTGATTGTTTAATTGGGTTTATATTACCGATTACGTATTTCTGTTTTTTGACTTATCGGCAGTAATTTTGATACTTGCTATAACCTTAGTAGTAACTTGATACTTGATCTTCGGAACTTTGATATTACTTTGACCAGGAAGTGCTAAACTACAATAACACTTCAAATTCCCACCTCCAAACGTTGTACGTCCGTATCCATCTCAGGAAGAAGCGCAGTTAATAAATAATATAGTTTAGGCGTGCAATCTCCGCGGTGCACTGCTGCAATACAAATGGCGGGGCGTCGCAGCCACGCCGCTGCGCCGGCGCAGATGCGCGATAGCAACGCGCGGGTTTGTGAGGTAGAAAATATTGCATGGGATTTTTGTTATTAATGGTTTTATTAAATTAGAAAATGAGATTTGGTAATGGACTTAATAAAAGCAAATCTTTATTATGACAACGGTTTAGGATTTCTGTTTGATACGAATTTAAGGTTCAAATTAATGAAGTAACATCAGTGATACACTTATTACAATTGCTTCCTAAATGGAGGAAATTCAAGCTATTTTCTCTTATATTTAAATATATTTTTTGTAATAATATGTAGGAGTATTACAGGCACATTACCAGCCAGCGTATTAATGTTCCATTGCAATGTAAAGGCCTCTTCCTATACAGAGAAGGCACGAGCATTGATCACTATGTTTATTCTAGATGGATTGGCGATTTCAGTTTTATATATTAATTAAGTTATAAGTCCAGGTTTCCTCACGGTGTTTTTCCTTCACTGATGTCAGTACTTAATGTCCAAGATAAACTTGAAAGAACATATGAAATAGAAAAACTCACATTGGTTGCTTATGCCTGGTTGCGAACCGGCAACCGGCCTCGTGCATGAGAGGCGGGCGCCTTGACCACTGTGCCGTCACGACAGTCAAGGTTTTTTGTTTATTTTTGAAATAAACTAGATGCTTTAAAGTTTATCTTTAGCGATAATACCGTCATCGCTATCTAATCATCATTACCTTATTACAGCCCAATCTAACCACCAAACACGCTTCAATTACCAATCAAAACTCGCCAATAACCGCACAGTATTTAGCACTGGCAACACAAATCACGGCGTTAACCCCTCCATTGCCGCGGGGGTATTTATCGGCACAATAAACTTGCGTAATTTATAACAAGCAATAACAATGTGTGCTGTATCTGAGGGGTAATTTCTCAAACGCACACCTCGCCCGTAGCGGCGGCTATCGGACAAATTAAATAGCCGTGTACGTCCGTCCGTGCCGTCCGGACGAACAATCGGTAGGCTCTACTCTTATTAAATGATAAGCCTCGTAATATTAATGTTATCGTGCTTCGCTAGCGGAGGGTTAAACTGTTTTGATTTTTAAATTGCTGTGTTCGAGTTTTTGTAGACAGGCGCTTTGAAGTGGTTTTTTGGAAGTTCACGATAAAGTTATAGTAAATTTTATAGTGTCTACGTTAATATACCTACATTTCCATATACATATCAGACAACCGTTACTGACTGACTGATCTATCAACACAGCTCAAACCACTGAACGGGTTGCGCTGTACGCAGATACGAGTAGTTATTATGACGTATGCATGCGTTAAGAAGGGATTTCCCAAGTCCAAAGGGTCCAAAGTTTGTATGGAGAGCTCTATAGCGTGAACAACGTTACGCCGAGTTTAACGCGATCGAAGCCGCGGAGAAAAGCAAGTTACGCATGAAAAACAAATCATAAATTAAACTTTATTAATATCGATACGTATTTCATCCATACATTTTATTGATCAATATTGCACATACAATCTTAACATCTTTTGATAAAATTATATACATCCCGTTACATTCCACATGTTCATTCCTTCATGTTCAAGCATTAACATAAATGCTCTAAGACAACAATAATCTAATTATAATTTTAAATCTTACATAGTTCTGGACTCCCCGCATCCCATTTTCCTCAAGTCTATAAAATCTTTTGACTCGGCAACATCAATGTCAGAATATGCCAGACATGGAATTATTGCGGCTTCAGCCGAGCCTCTTTACATCTTACCAACTTTAAGTACCTACACCACCAATAACATTAATATTTTTAACTCAAAAGGTATAAATGTCGATTACTTCATTAGTGGTATGAATAACTTAAGTAGAACCAAACGAGCATACACAAGTATTAATATAAACATCTGTCCGAGACGTTCCAATTACCATTTGCAAGTCATTACACATAAATACAGCTGTTAATCTCGCTCCGAGGAAATTAAATACTTAATTAAATTACGGACCAAATCAATTTGTATCTTATGAGAACTAAACAGAAATTTAATTAGCGATACGCTACAGAAGAAATGTCAAAAAGGTATTAAGAAAAAACGTAAAAATTAATGCGCGCTCGCATACCTGAGCAACCCGCACCTTGTGGCAAATTGAAAAGGCCGCGCTTGCTCTCCGAGCTAATAATAAATTCTCAAATAATAATAATTCATAAATAATAATCGTGGAAGAAACAAAATAAAAATATTATACACGTCGAAATAATAAAGGATTTGCCCGGGAAGCAGTCGACACGGGTTGACTTTTGTTGAGGATAACAGCGGCGAGATTATGAGTATCCCGATTTGAGCTTTGAAGTTCTCACTGAAGTGGAAATAAACATTTTGTTTACCGAAGAAGGCTATGAAGCTTTGTTTATAAATTAACGCCCAAAACATGCGTTGGGCGAACACAATTGCGGGTTACGTTACGATCGTTACATTATTTTTATCATAGTGTAAAGTCAAGTTAGTAGCAAGCATGCTATAATCAAACAGCATAAAGGCGCCAGTGTGCGCCGGCCCGCCGAACATAAAATTGTTTTTTCGTCCAACATCTATAATTAGGCGATGCGTTACGTTTTTGTTTGGCCCACATTTCCCGATCCTCTAATTTTTGTGTTTTTTGCCGCTCCTTTTGTAGTCGTTAATATGATTACACCGTTGGGATGATGGCTTCATACGTGTTTTAGGTTATAACTTAATTTGCTCGGGTTACTTATTTGTTTTTTTATTGTTGTCCGACTTCCTGAGAGTCTGTCGTGTGTTTTTTGCGGCCGGTCGTTAGTTGGAGGTGATTGAATGTGATGGTGGGCAAATTGTGGGTCGTCTCGTCTCGTATCGTCCGCGTCACGTCGAGCGACCACGTCTCGGCGTCACGTATTTAGTTTGATTCGAATGTTGACTCAGTGTGTCGTAATTGGATCGTAATCTGTTAGCAGAACTTTTTGTCGGGATGATTGCGATCCCGCGCTATCACGTACACTCAAACTTTCGATAATATTGACCGTTTAGGCGTTTAGCTTATTTTGAGCGTAAATTAATTTCTAATGAGGTAGGCAGGCGGCGGGGCCGGCGCGTTAGGGCTGAGAATGTCTTAATAATGTTTCGTGTCTGATGCAATCAAGCGGTTAACGCTTCGTGCAGCGCTGATAAATGGCTGAAGTTACGTATACATTTACGTTAAAGCCCCCGCCTTTTAAACGTACTGAAAACTTCTGATGCTATTTATATAATTCTCGACATAATCCCTGAACACTACCACCCTTATTTCCATCTCCTTCCAATTTAAATCCTCATCCTTCTCCAGTTCATACCAAGACCAAATCCCTTAAAAAGCAACTATTTCCTCCTCAGTTTTCCATAAAGCGCTGCACTCGCTTCACGAAGTCAGCGGTAATGGCGCGGCTCGGTTTGACAAGTAAATTGAGCTTGGACGTGCGACGTGCAAATTGGTCGACACCGCCTGCACGCAACGCGCCGGGCTCCATGCCCGTGCGTGGCTCACGGAGTGACACTCGGGTAACACGCCGCCACGAAACACTAGCTTTGAGAACTAAATTATTAATGGAAATAGTGCTTATTATGATATTGTAAGCAGTGTTTTGTTGTTTCAAGTTGTTTTAAAGGTTTACTTTGTTTTTATAACTATTTTCTTTGTTCTGTCTTGTCACTTTGACTCCTTTCGTGTTTATTTTGATTGTTGAATAATAATCTGCTCAAAATAACACCTATTTTGTACAGAACAATGTAGAACTCTTGTGTTTGAAAGCTAGGCTGTAGCTACATTTTTTAAGGGATTTGTTTCGTTCCGGACTGTGACGAAGGGTTCCAATTAGACTGTACAGAAAAAACGTAGGTATATACGTAATAGTAAATATATCAGCCTATAATTGTCCCACTGCAGACCAAAGACCTCTTCTCATACAGAGAAGGTACGAGCATTGATCACTACGCTTACTATAGGCGGATTGGTGATGTAAGATTATATTAATAAGTCCAGGTTTCCTTACGATGTATCTCAGAAAATCACAGAAAGTACCTACACTTGAATTGAAAAAGTCACTCAACCTCATGTATAAAAGGCGAGCAGGGGGTTTAACCTGTCAAGCCCCGGCTGACTTACCAGTAAGTCAGAACAATAGAAAATCATTGTGTCTCATTATGTGGGACTTGAGTAATTAAAAGCTGTAGCTTAACTTTGAGACTAGCTTTTGCCTTGGACTTCGTTCGCGTAAATGTTGGTTATCACGGGGTTTTATTCTTAACATCAGCTATCTGCCAGCAAAAGTCCCGTCAAAATCAGTTCAGTCGTTTTGGAGATGAACCGGACATAATTTAAATAAAAAACGTTTTATTCTTGTGTTTGTGTTCCGTGTCAAAATTCATAGTTATTTTGTAAACCACTGTTATTTTGAAATTACAAACAGACACTTCAATTGTATTAATTTGTATTTGATTATGCACTTTCGAACTTCGATGGAGAGTTCCAAATAGACTGTCTGCAGAAGAAACATACGAAAAAACATTGCAAAAAAACATTAGACTTTACCTAAGTCTGCTTAAGGCGCATATTTAGTATTCATAGCACGCCTAATAGACCACTAATAATTACATAAACACACATAATATGCAACAAACACCACAATTACGTACTCATGTAGGTGTACACATGATGTATAAACCGAACACAATTGCTTTCCGTGTATCTAAATCAATTTTATTGGACTATAGCACTTGTTATCTAATTATACTTTACCAGTTTACAAACTGACCAGTAACACTGAACTTTGGCTCCAACAAAGTAGTTAGAATTCAGAGGTCTTGCTGCATTGGTTATTCGAAAAACTCCTTGCGATATGCCCAGATATATATATCTCTGGTTTGAGCGAAGTTGGTGGAAATTGGAGGTCTTGTTATGTTGGTTGAATGATCTACTTCGCTTTGTATGATAATTTTAAAATCGAGCTCGGCGATGAAAAATTGATTTCGCCTGATATGCTTTTGATTATATGGTTGGCAGTCGTTAGATACAATTATTTGGATACAGGTACGGGATTGTTTTTGGGCTATTATATAGATGATAATAAAGACGTTACTTTGTGGTGGAGGCGTCCCTCTTTTCTTTTTTAAAGGTCTTCAAACCTTATAGTCCGGGATCCCGGTGTTACTAGACCTACGTCATATTATATCTATACCAAGGTTGAAATTAGGATAGATGGAGAAATAAGTCGACTTCTAGCTTTTCTATAAGGTTTTTAAGGTCGGAATTTCAAAAAGTCTGGCTGCAGTTATGGAAAAAGAAGTTTGAATAAAATTATGAAACAGAAAATAAACTTATGAGCGTTTACTCCTTACAGCATTTTATATAAACATTTTTATGTCCTTATTTCTCGAAACAAATGAACCGATTTTAATGAAACTTCCTACATATAAGCAGGATACATAGGTCTTAAAAGTTAGTTGAGAACATTTCTGCTTATTACACATAAGCAGATGAAGAATGGAGAAGTGTCAGTAAAATTGGTTCATTCATTTCGAAAAATTACTTGAAAGTTTTTGCTGATTCACACTCGTAGTAACGTATTGTAAAATACATATAGCTACTGCACGCGACTCCTTCCGCGTAGAAGTCAAGTATACCATAAAACATAGCCTATGCCACTTGGCAATAGTGTCGCTTTAATATCATAACATCACGCCTGTAATCCCCGAAGGGTTAGGCAGAGGCGTACCCATTAGTACACCCACATTTCGCCAGTTATGTTTAAGTCCCATGTAACAGGGGGCGAGCCTATTGCCATCAACCGGGCACAAATCCAGACTCCAAGGCAGCTACTGAGAAATTCCTGATGGAAAAACCCAATAACACTTTGCCTGACCTGGGAATCGAACCCAAGATCTCATGCTCTGCAGTCGCGCTTTGAGACCACTAGACCAACGAGGCAGTGCAGTCGCTTTCTATTAGTGAAATATTTTTTCTAATCGGACCAGCACTTCCAGAGATTACCTCTTACAAACAAATAAACTTAAAACCGCTTTATAATATTAAGTACAGATATGACCATTGAATGCTGTGACTGTATATTACCAACAAATAATTATTGACTATTATTAGACTCACTCGGGTAAATCAAAACTGCAACTACATAATATGATTAACGTTACATTACATTGTACATAAGTAATCAGTGATTGTAAATCATTCTTATAGTCGAGGAGCTTCTTCTTGTTTTCGTATCGATGATATATCCATATTATAATTCTGTATGTGTGTCTGTTAAGCTTCGCGACTAAACCAGAAAACCGATTTTGATGAAATTTGGTACACACAGCAAAACAGACAGGTATGAAGGGTCGTCAGATATAAGTAGTTGAAGTTTTCTTAGAAACGGATGGATGTTTTCGAATGTAATTTAATTTAAAACGTAGATAATTTCTTTATTTAGGTTAAGTTTCAGTAAAAGACATCCATCGATTTCTTCGAAAACTTCAACTATATCTGACGACTCGCATACCTATCTGTTTTGCTGACTGTACCTACGGGATATATTTGAACTCCAAGGTAGGTCATAGGTTACTTTTTATTCCACGACTTTGTCTGCGTCCGCGATAACCGACATTCATGCAGACGAAGTCGCGGGCAAAAGCTAGTCTTTAAGGGGCCATCCCCTTCGTGGTCATCATCATCATCTGCCTAACCTTTTCCCAACTACGTTGGGGTCGGCTTCCAGTCTAACCGGATTTTACATGGAGCGACTGGCCTATTTGACCTCCACAACCCAGTAACTGGGTAATACGATACCCCTCGTCACCGTCGCCATCCCCTTCGTGGTATTTTTTTTAAATCACTTAGTAATAGAAGCCCTGTCACGCGGGGTTCCGTAGACTGGGCCTCTGTCTCTGTCGAGTACGCCAAAACTATATTGTCCTGGGCTAAACTACATTACCGGCTACGCATTCGGTATTGTACAGAATACCTAGACAAAGTATAAAATAAATAATATTTCATACATTACCTACACGTTTTAGGCATTCTATACATTCTATCATATTGTATAGAATACCGGATTATACAGATTACCGGTAACATATATATACAGACAAAACTCTTTAACAGCTAGCAGATCATACAACTCGATGTGTCGGTGTCTATCCTAATTGTGTCAGTGAAAACTTGTGATTGGCTTTCTTTCACTATTCTTAACCTATCCACAACCCAGCTGTAAGGTTTCATAAGTAATAAAATAAAATAATAAAACATGCAGCTTTCAATTTTATTAAGTGTCTTTTACACCCGTTATCCACACTTCCATACTACCTATATCTTTCTCCTATATAAAATTCTCGTGTTGCAGTGTTTGTTACCAAACTCCTCCGAAACGGCTGGACCGATTTTGTGTGCATATCGGGTAGGTCTGAGAATGGCAAACATCTATTTTTCATACCCCTAAATGACTTTTCATTTAGGGTGTCAAAACTTTTTTATTTTAATTTTATTATGATTCTTTTTTGTTGTTTTTTTATTGTAAGGAGAAATTATGAAAGAAGTTAAGCTGTTTACACACTAGGCGTGACTAGGGCTGTTGTAAAAGACAATAATATCTCTCTATAATAATATCTCTCTTCTCGATCCGTCACGTTCACCATGGCGTTGTTGTTGTTGCAATTTTTGAGCCGCCGGCTCCTACTTATGTGAAGATCCCTTATAATAGTAGGTAATGTGAGTGTATTACAGTGTAACAGACGTGGTTTGGGTAACAGTCATCATTTCTATTATAAACATAGTACCGTTTATAATAGAAATGTGATTGTTTAGGAAACTAGGAGGTCTATCTAGTAGTGATCTACCGTATCGCTGTTTTGGTGGATCGAGTCGACTTGAGTCGGTTTATACGGTTTTCGAATCATGACTCGATTCCACGATTCGAGCCCAGTACTCAAGTCCTATATTTGGTATTCGATGTCCAGTCTAAAACAACTCTAGTCTGGAAATTAGAGTCCAAAACTCGAGCCCAAAACTCGAGTCCAGAACTCGAGTCCGTTACCGATTTTAGAACAAAAAGGAGCCGAGTCAGCGAGTACAAAATCGATTCTTCTTGACTCCAGTATTGGAATCGAGAATCGAGTGAAAATAAATTGGTATTCTAGTAGGCAAGGCCAAGCAGGAATCGAGTCGAGCCGTACTCGGCACGTGGCTACTATCTAGGTTTGTTTTTACTGTAAAGGCTGTATAAATAATAATACCAGTCTATTAATCACTCACATGTCGATCAGTCCCACTGCAGGGCAAAGGTCTCTGTATAGAAATTTTCGAACACTTTTCGAGTTTCATCTATTGAAGGTGTCATCATCATCATCATCATAATGTGGGTATCAATACTATCAATATAGTTCAAAGCAAAGAACCCAAAAGCTGCATGAAAACGTTAACATGAATAGAGGTAGTAAACACACAAAAGCTATAAAAATATCAATATTTCATTGTATTTTTCTTGTGTTTATTGGTTCAGCAAGTGAAAATGGTACGATATCGTGGCGGCTCGCGGAGGTGAGGTAATCACTTCATTATATGGCACCGCCGTCTAGCGTGCTGTGCAGCCTGGGTAGGGTGACAATTACGTGGGAGAAAACACTGATTTTATTTCAAAACGAAAGATGGTATCGTGCATTGGCTGGGAAAAAGCTCTATGATGATCTGATAGATGTTTGGATGTTTGTTACTCAATCACGCGTAAACCGTTTAACAGATTTAGATGAAAATTGGTACATAGATAGACCATATCCTTGATTAACACGACACTTTTGATCCCGGTTCAACTTACTTTACGGAAAGTTACTTTTTACGCTAGCAAAGCCGCGGGCGGAAGCTAGTAATATTATATTATTTGGCAAGTAGGTAGCAACCTAGGTATAAAATATCCTATTTTATTGTATTTGTAACGGCTTCTATTCTAATATAAATAAAATTATATCACATTAGCTTATTTAATGCACACATACCATTAACTTTTATTTTCCTTGGTTTCTTTGATTTCAGAAAAATGTTATATTAAACGTCCCTACAAGTCTGACTACACGCAATTATTATTATAATAATTATCCTTTAGTACACTGTCTCAGGTTCTCTGTCTTTGTGGTCACCCTAAACCTTAGTATAGAAAAGAATGGAAAATTGTGAAAAATTGCTTCTGGTTAAGTTAGGCCGGTGATCGTGGGCCCGATACTGCTGCGGGGGAACTACACTAATCATTTTGGAACATTTCCCTTTTATATTTCATGGGAAACGCTCCCCATGAAATATAACCTCATTATGTTTATGGGAACGTGAATATATTTAATGTAGGCCGTAGGTGATGTTAAGGGTTTTTAGAGATTTTCGAAAGAATACTTAGGTACTATACACTATGTAACAAAAACCCTGTCAGATCAGTGTTGCCGTTGATCAGTTTTTATGTTTTATTTTAATTTAATTACTTCTTCTTTCTTCTTTTTTTTTTCACTGGGGAAAAATAATAATCTTAAACCCATTAAATGGTTACGTATATGTGTACGCAGTACGATACCGAATAATACCCTTAAGGATCGGACAGGGTTTTTGTTACATGCTGTATAGCAGCGCACAAGCAAATGAAGTCGTTTCTTAGTCGGTCTAAGTCGGTCTAATAAGGTTATCCTTGCCTAGATTATGAATCCTCGTTGTTCTCTTTTTCTTTGTGTCCATAACTTTAAAGAGGCCCTTATCTATTTCTCTATGTACATACATAATTATGTAGACGCAAATAAAGAAAAACAAACAAAAACAAATAACAATTTAATTTATTTTTATAAATAACGATTTAGCCGTCACACTTGAATGTATGTGAGTAAAGTACCTTCTGTACCAAAAAAATGATTCAGCATTGAAACTAGATTATGTATACTTTACATCACTACATATTTCTCTTTTTATTCTTAAAATTTTAGTTATTCTAAAATGGCCACAGTCCACATGTACGGACTATTAGCGATTTAATGCGGCATCTGATGCGGTTCTAATAGGAGCGATTTACAATTAAAACGTATAGTTTGATGCGATATATCCTTTCATAAGTTACAATGTACTAACTTAACATTAATTCCCCGAAACACTTGAAAAGGCCTTACCGATTCACACTCACCATGGCATCAGTCATTATACCCCTGAAACTCATATAACAAATTAATACAATTTCCTTTCCCGACATTTTCATTTCTGAAACATTTTTATCGGCGTACACATTTAATTTCCTGCTGAAACATAATTAAGTTATGCCGTTTTTTCATGTAAAACACTTTTTTTCTCGAGTCACGAAATATTATTTTCTATTAGGAATACGTGAATAGCCTTTTTTGAGTAAGTATGATTTTATGCTACTGTTTTACATAAGTAAGTAGTAAGTTGAGAATTTGAATCTTAATGTGATCTTACAGTAATAAGTTTGATAACCTTATATTTTGATAATATACGTTTCTGTTTTGTTTATGACTGGGTGCGGTACATAGATCATTTTTTCACCTAACAGTGGAGCCCAAAATTAGTTTTTTGCTTTTAGTAATTTATATTTGCCGCTTACTAATGCTACAAAATAAAATATACATACACATGAAATAAAGTCATAAATATTACATAAGTGTATACAAAATTGTTGTATCACGCCTAAAAGCGTCATTAAAAATAACTTTTAGTTTGTCTTAATGTTCAACTGGGATCAGATAAGGGCTCGTCCACGCGGCTGAACGGGCGATCCTGCAATTATAAAGGAATTAGCCCAAAACAGCGCCTTCAATGGGCACAAATTGATATAATAAAAAGTAGTGTGGTTAGCGTTGACGCGGCGTTAGGGTTGCTACCTCCATGCGTATTAAAAACTTCATAATGAAAGTTGTAATTTTATTTGCAAATTAAATTGGCAACACTTAAAATCAACAATATAAAAACTATGTTAACATGATTAACGACATGAAACTTAATGTAGATGTGACTAATTAGTTATTGTGTTCTCATATTAATTTGATTCAGTGTTAATTACTTATATTCATCATTACTAGAAATTACTTTGTTTTGTTTAGGGTGACTAAAGGATTAATGAAATTAGATCAAGTGGATTGTTAACAAACTTGATAACATCACACCGCAAAATACCGGATTACCTGGCTTTTAAGAATTTAACCAATATCAAAAATGCACAGGTTACCTCATTTATATGAAGAAACTGTCAAATTTATTCCAAAAATCGAAGCTCCTGACAACCGTATATTATAATAAAAAGAGACAGAGAGAAAGAGAAAGACAGGGAAGGTCGTCTAAAGGGAGCATAACGCTTTTTACTTACGTGACGATTTCTACTAATTAGCTCCTACCGGAAGCAGCATAAAGGTACTCCGTTTAAAAAAAGAAAACTACCAAACAACTGAGCATCAAGAGTCAGCTGCTCATTGAAATTAAAAACTAAACAAGTCATTCCAATAAATATACTTTTTTCCCCGCACAGCCCTAGCTTGAGGTGTCGCCCAATAATTAAGTGATTACGTTAGAAACGCGTGTCGCCGGCCGCGCGATTTGTATCTGCGTTTCGGGCGATCATTAGCGCAGAGTGGAATTGCCCTTATTCGTGTCCCGATTGAGACGTTGCGTAATTATTGTAATATTCACAGCGTTTTAGTAAGGTTTCTGCTGGAGATTTTTGTGGGAACATTTGCTATTTGAGTGTGGAAAATAAAGGTTGGATTTTTTTTTATGAAGGAGTTTTTTTACATTTACGTTTGACATTTCTTGAAAGAGAGTTCAAAATGGTTTTCCCAAAATTCTCATTCAATTTATTTTTTGCGTAAATGTCCGTACAATAAAAGAAAACCGACCAAGTGCGAATCAGACTTGCACACGAAGGGTTTCGCGCCACCGTACCTTATTTAACACTATTTATTTTAAAAACAAGGTTCTTATATGGGCATCGGCTTTTTTTATTATTATTTGTTGTTATAGCGACTATAAATAAGTAGAAATACGCGAATAGAATAGAAATACACACTCTGTGAAAATTTCAACTATCTCACTATTACGGTTCATGAGATACAGCCCGGTGACAGACAGACGGAGGCTTAGTAATAGGGTCTCGTTGTTACCCTTCGTTTACGGAACTCTAAAAACATCGAAGGTCAAAATCTGCCATTGATATGAAAAAACAAAAACATACAAATTCATTACAATTAAGACATTAATAAATATCATTAGTGAACAATGACAATTACACGAAAATATTCCAACAAAAAAAATATGATCCAATTAATATAATTTCCCTCAGACGTATTAATTGCTTACCCCGACTTAGTAAAAAGATTAATGTTGGTGATAAGCAGGCTAAATGAAAAGCTGGCCGAATTGAATCATTTGGGTATGAATGCCTTCATTTGCATACACTATAATTAGTGCGTGGTTAATGCTGTACCACTGTGCTCATTGGGATTTTGGTCACTGTGCAACTAAGGGGAAAAGGTTCAGTTGGTTTATATGGGTTTCTTTTCTTAATGTCATCCGTCGGGAGGAGAAACTTAGTTCTAGAAGGCAAAATAAAAATGACTTGGATATATTACTTTATCAAGTTAAGTTAAGCTTGACTTTTTATAGTTACAGAATACATTTTAGTTTTCGTGTGTGGACGGTGAAACACGCAGTTGTAATCGCTCAAAAACTTTATAAAAATTGATTATTTAAAAAAGAAATTTCATTCACATAATATATCATGCACCCGTTGCAAATCTGAAACGGGTAGGTACTCACCCGGAATTCAATACACGTACGAAACATTTCAACAACACATGGTTACGCGTAGCATCCTATTCAGCCGTACGCATCGTGCTACGCGTAGCATGCTACGTAGCCGTACGTATTGCGCTACGCGTAGCATGCTACGTAGCCGTACGTATTGTACGTATCGTGCTACGCGTATAGATGCGAAGAGAATTACAAATATTTCGCTGCATGTCTGTTACACTGTAATTACTTTTGCTACATGGTCATTTTTTTTTTAAATTTTAGCACTGCTTACCTACGTTTAAATATAACTGGCAGAAATATTCACGTAAGGAAAAATCGTTATACCCCCTCCCTCCAGGCGACCTTTCCTCTCTTCTTCTTGTCTCTATCTCGTTGTTCGTCTCGGAACTAATAACTACTAAGTTATTAGTTCCGTAGTTCGTTCGTTTTAAGATGTCTTATGCAATCATTACAAGCGCACAGTAATCCATTACTCTACCGAATACTTTAAACTACTGCATCTCTTACATAGTACATGAAATATTAACAAATAAGATAGTCTTTTTGTTTATTTTACGCTCTACGACTCAACTAGGCTGTATGTGTATTAAGAATAATAGAAGGAGTCGGTATTCGTGGTAGTATGTAATTTGTGGTTGCAATTAATGTAAATAACTATGCACGGAGTAATAACAACACATTTTATTTGATATACATTGTGTTTAGACCACGTTGTGAGTGTAAAGTGTTGTGTAATGGGTAGTTGATTGTTGGTTTAGGCCTAAATTATTACAATATATATGTAAAAATGTTGCTAAGAACCAACTAAGCTTGGTAGCGAATTTAATTAACTTCGTCGTAGTATTTAATTTGGTTAATAATTAATTGGGAATCAGTTTGCAAGTATAAAACTTTAGTATAAGCTGCACAAGTAGGAATTGCCTCGTCGGTCTAGTAGTCGCAAAGCGCGACTGCTCAGCATGAGGTCTTGGGTTCGATTCCCAGGTCGGGCAAAGTGATATATGGTTTTTCCATCAGGAATTTCTCAGTAGCAGCCTCGGAGTCTGGATATGTGCCGGGTTGATGACAATAGGCCCGCCCCCTATTACATGCGACTTAAACATAACTGGCGAAATGTGGGTACACCTCTACCTAACCCTTTGAGGATTACAGGCGTGATGTTATGTTTATAATGTAAATATATTAAGTTTAATAATTATTTATGCATAATTTAACGCGACTTTGTGATCGGTCCTAATACACCCTGTATGCGAAAGTAACTTTTTAACTCTGCTTTTCTAGAGTTACTAAGACTTAAAAGAAAATTAACATATTTATTTTAAAACTGTGTAGATCCATGTTAGAATATCGAGGTTAGTAAACCAGCCGTCGTAAAATTAATTATTCACCTATTCTAAGATATGAATGTGAATTATGTGCCTTATCTCTTAAATCACTCTTCCAATTTGCAATATTAATTTAAATTATGACGTGTAGTAAATTATAATATTAATATTAGAATAATAATTTATGGAACGAATTTAAACTTATTTATGTGTGGTCATTGGTCATATGGCTTAATGTTCATAGCTTTTTCCAGTTGTTTTTTAATATCTACTTTTTGTGAAGTGAGAATAGTTTTTTTTTCATGATAAAATATTAATAAGTTGTTCGAAGACTACACCACCTGTCATCTCTCTTAAAATTGCGAGAACTTTTACCCATGCACCTTCCCAATCGTCATTGTGTCGTTGCGGAAAAGGGATGGTGCTATCGGGCATGTATAGCTCTGTCTCCTTTTTGGACTGGAAAAATATTGGCAATATTAATACTTCTTAATACATCTGTGCAGCATGATGCTATATGGTGGTTGCTTCTGGAGGTCGAATCTCCATTACCCTCTACTAGAGGACCACACGCCTTCCCCTTTACCTCAAATAATATAATTTACAAAACCAAAAGCCTCCAATTGAAAATCGCGGCAAATAATACTTAACCCATAAATGCAGCGAATTTTTTTAACACCAAGATGGCGAAAATAACTCCAAATGAGCGCCAAATGCGCCTCTTAATATTAAATCCCCGCAATTTACCTAAACACCCAGTTATTACGCACTTCATCCTCACCGCGGGTAATATGTTATACGAATGGCTTATAATAACAGAAATGGCTAACGATGATGCGGGCAGTGTCGGAGAATGGCTCGCTATATCCATTACTCATGTGAGATAGATTGCTCTGTGAAAGTCCGAAAGTAACTGGCCGGTAATCAGTTTTAATCTGTGCAATGTAACTGTAGCGAGAATGTCAGTGCGTTTTTTTTAAGTTTGGAACGTAATTAGATAAAGGTTTTTGTTTTATTTTTGTAGCTTTTTTTTTGTAACAAGACTGCGTTGTGTAGACATTATGCCTAGAGACACGCCACAGAACAATAATGATATGTATTTATCATGTTATTGAAATGTGAAAAATCTTGAAACGTCATCCTTATTCGAACCTATAGTGTCCAAATTACCCAACCTTATCAGTGTGCACGTGTTTATACACATAGGCAACTTAGTGAGGCCTATCATTAATAGATTTAGTAGCATTTTATGGCCAGCCCTAATCGCCATTTAAGATCATAATAATCTAATAATTAATTTATCAATTCGCAACTTAATATTGATTCTGAGAATTTACTCACAGTTTCCAAGATGTGTCTCATTATGTATTGCAGTATGTACATTACATTGATACCAACATAATAAATACAATCACGCGCATGATCTTTGACTGGCTGCGCGAGCGCATGAAATATAATTATTACTATGTTATTTGTCCTTATTATGAGGTTCAAATGATAATATGACCTAAGGCTGCTATCTTACTTTAAAGGAAGTCTAGTCTGAAAAGTCTATTAAGATCATGTAGACTTATGTAGGTACCTAGGTTTACCTAGGTAAGCATGATTACCAATCAGTTTAATGTTCCGTTATTGTAGGTACAAACATTTGGCTGCCCTGTTGGTTTCGTGGTTGCAAGTGCGATTGCTGAGCGTCGGATCTGGGTTCGATTCCCAGGTCGGGCATACTGTTAGGTATAGGTGTTTCCATCAGAATTTGTTAGTCCGGTGTTTTAAATTGGTGGTGTGATACCCCCGCACTTCAAAAAACACAAAAAGCTGTCGGTTGTGCACCTGATCTCTCCGTTTCTCATCGGGTACCATCTATAAAGAGTGAGGGAAGAGGAAGTGCACCTATGTTTGCGCACACGCTTGTGCACTATAATAATTATCTTCTGCGTACTTGGCAAGAATATTCGCGAGAATATTATAAATATCTTTTTCTTTTAAATAAAACACACGCCTGTAATCTCCGAAAGGCTAGGCAGAGGTGTACCCATTAGTCTTTTATATATTTACTAGCTTTTGCCCGCGACTTCGTCAGCGTAAATGTCGGACCCCCGTTCATCCCCTTAGAAGGTAAATTTAAAAAATCCTTTCTTAGCGGATGCCTACGTCATAACATCTACCTGCTTGCCAAATTTCAGCCCGATCCGTCCAGTGGTTTGGGCTGTGCGTTGATAGATCACTATGTCAGTCAGTCAGTCACCTTTGAGTTATATATATTTAGATTACAATAACTAGACAGTCTTGCAAAAAACAGCCATGAAAAAGGTGTTAGCTTATAAAGTATTGCCAGTCCTTTAGGCAATTTTCTACTCTATGATTGCTATCATTTCTTGCAAAATTCTATAATCTCATGTTGATCATTTGACAGTCGACGTTCTGACATAACGATGACGAAGCACGTGCGTCCTGATTATCTATTAATCCGTAATTACATTGTAGTGACAGCTTGTTAGGTGCATGATAACTTATCTTTTGAGAGCATCACAATTAACCAATGTTTTTATCAGCATTTTGACGTGACATACAAAGTATGTTTTTTGTTGTTTAATATTGAAAGCACAGAGATTAGGAGGGTTATAATAATGTAACAATTAAGGTGTGTTAACATTGATTTAGTTATTAAACTTATAACATAACATTAAGCCTGTAATCCCCGAAGGGTTAGGCAGAGGTGTACCATTTAGTACCTACACCCACATTTCGCCAGTTACGTTTCATCAACCGGTCACACATCCAGACTCCGAGGCTGCTACTGAGAAATTCCTGATGGAAAAACCCAATAACACTGCCCGTACTGGGTATCAAACCCAAGACCTCATATTTAGCATTCGCGCTTTGCGACCATAAGACCAACGAGGCAGTCAGCTATGTGCAAGGATGTAACTTTTTCAATTCATATTATACTTTCTTTTATCTTGAAGAACACTGACATCGGTGAAGGAAGATATCGTGAGGAACCTGGATTGATAAATATGTCTACAATTACCAAACCGCCTTCGGCAAGCGTGGTGATCAATGCTCGTGCCTTCTCTGTATGAGAAGAGGCGTTTTCCCTGCTGTGGGAGAATGGTCAACGTTACTTAGTTTGATGTTCACAATTCGTAGTTAACGCCTAAGAGATGTGTTTTTTTACACCTCTTATGTACAGTCAGCAAAACAGATAGGTATGCAGGGTCGTCTGATATACTTAGTTGAAGTTTTCTAAGAAACCGATGGATGTCTTTGACTGAACTTTTATTATCTACGTTTTAAATTAAATACATTCGAAAACATCCATCGGTTTCTAAGAAAATTTCAACTATATCTGACGACCCTGCATACCTATCTGTTTTGCTGTGTGTACCTATATTATTTGAATTTGTGGTTGTTGGGAACATCAAGAAATGCATAACAACATCGACCATAATGATTACAGAAAAACGACCAAACATAAAGTTAGTAAAACAAAATAATTAAAACATTAAGTTCATTTTGCGGTCACAATTATACGGTGTCGCATATCAGAGGCGGCGAACATTTGGTGAATAATTTGTTCACGTTTAAAATTATTAACGCGAAACCATTCGTCATGGCGGCGTGGAGGTCTTATGGATACCAAACCTTTTTTTATACAACATTTGATAACCAAGAGAATTCGCAATAAAAAAATATCTAATTAATTCTCATTTGCTTTTTTTTTGAGATTATAAAGCTCGGTTTTTAAATGCTTAATCAAATTAAATCTTTCGTTAAATGTCATGTCAACTTGCGTGATTAGGGTTAGTGTTTTTGCTTTTACATTCGCAACAGTAAACAGGCTTTTATAATCCCGAATAATCATGATTTAAAAAGAAGTTTTCTTCTTCTTTCGTGTCGGCACTAGGTATAAAGCATAAATACTGAAATAGAAAAAAATCACTTAACAAATTTTAGTATATTTACAGAAATACCTATGTGCTTCGCTTGGCTCGTCTTGGCGAGGGCACTGCTGTGCCCCCCGATTGTAGTATTTTCAAAATGGAAGCATAGATAGATGCTCTTTTGTTTTTTCTTGATTTCATGTACCTATCAGATAAATTCAAGTTCTTCAATTACTGTAGTAAGTACCTATGTAGGTACCTATTTAACTCCGCGTTCGTTGGTAATTTTATTCGTCACTTTCATCATACTTATTTATACATTTTCATATATTCCTATTTCTAGGAAATAATTTCCTTTACCAATAAAATACTTAAAAAAATCAATCAATTTACTATTTATTATTAAAAAAAAACTGCAACCTCAAGAAGCATGATTTCATTTTCATTTCAAATTAGCAATTAAACGTTATTACCATTACAATTTTATTACACCAGGAAGAAATTAAGCTGTTAAAGCTTAATTATGTGTTTACTATTAACGAGTTTGTAGTAAAACCGTAGACTTCAAATTCTTAGCTGTTCGGTGTCTTTGTGTTTTACAAAATGCCCGTTTAACGCCTTGTTAATGACACGTTAAATATTTTGTTCAAAATGTAATCACTGGCTGGATATGGTTTGCGAGAATTCATTTGTTATTAGAATTATGTTGTTTCTCTTATTTTGATAGTTACCGCGGACAATATACTCAATAATTACGAGGCGAATATAGCCGCGAGCCGCGCTCGTCGCCAGAACACGGCATAACAATAACACGTATTAGCAAAACGGTCTATAACTCTATTAAAATTCACGTCTCGTTTTGTTCACAAGTAAATGACAGAGATAGAAAAGATTCATTGGTCATTTTAAGAATGCCTGTTGATTTTTTTGCTCTTCTAATAGCCGTCTGGGTCTGTGTTTTTGCCGCGAATGAGGAAATAAATCACTGACATGTGTGTTTAATCGTGTTATATTTTGATTCAATAAATTACTCACGTAACATACCTTTTTACATCTTACATACAGTGTGATAGTCAATTTACAAATATCCGTTTTCCACCTTTCATTCGTCTATATAAATATAAATTAAAACTTAATCAATATATTTTGTACCTAAGATATTGTTTCCGACTACAAAAATGTACAGTTAGTAACCATTTATATTTATTACTACGACATTACTTTCATTATAAATCAAAATTAAAATACAAACTATGCGGCGAAGAGAAATAGGGACGTTCGTATGTTCTCAAAAAAATCCAGGTTTGGAATCATAGTTGGTCACCCCTGAATAGATTAAATTTAAAATGAGAAATACGAAAGTCTGAACTGTTGATGATTTACGATTTACTAGCAAAATATATAAAATAAAAAATAAATTTTAAGTAATATAATAATGTCCTTAAACATTGTAACTGGTAGATACAACTTTAGAAAAAAAAGAGATCAAAGAGTTTTTATAATTATTATCAAAGGGTAAAAAGCTTATCAAATGTGAATTATCAGGATATGCTGATTTTAAATTGGTGTCAGTAGGTTACAGCTGACAACAAAATAAGCCGACGTCAAATGTCAATTGCTGTAAAATTACCATTATTACAAGTAATAAAATTTATTTGTCTTAATGTTTCCATAACAATGTAGAAAAAAACATTTTTATAGGTGTCAGTTTATCTAGGGGTTACACGACCCTTAATTTTAAATGTCACTTCTGTGGATAACATTGTTTTTCTTTTGTTTAATAGTTTGAACAAATTGCTTTGTTCCTTAAATAGCAATTTGGCTTATCAATTAGTAAATTAACTTGGTTATATAATTTCAACTTTGTAAGCTCTTAAATAAAATACAGAATTGTAGGTATTTTGTTGCTGATTTAATTTAACATCGATATTTTTTCAATGGCTGATGTAAAACTGTCGTTTTCCCTAATTATTTGCCACTTTCCGATTTACGGACGAGGCATTCATAAAAATGTTCTATAGAGTTTCAAAGTAGGATAATTTCACGTGCCAACGGCTCGAGACAATAACTCCGTGACCAATCGGGTTGCACATTGTTATGTACCTATTAAACTCACTGCGGAGTAAGTAAAAATGGCAATAAAGCGAGCGCAGCCATATTGTTTTGCTAATTGGCTCTCTTATCGGTCGTTACGCATTATACGTTCATTAATTGTTGTTATTTTACGACGAGAGATTGTATTTCTTTCGCCAATAGTAATTGTATTTGCGCCGCCATCTTTATTTGGCAAATGGATTTTTTTAATTAGTTTTTATGCCTCTATTGTTCTAGTTCTTGGCCGTTGTACCAGAAGTTGATAAATATTTTAATGTATAATAAAATTTATATTCGCTGTTATAAAATGGAATGGTTTTTTCATTATTCAACAATTATTACTTATTTTAATTAATGCCCGTAGACAATTCATAAACGTTTTTCCATTTTCAAAAAAATATTGCACATTTCATAAATACTCTTTATAAACTTGGACTGAAGTGCAATATACAATTTTGGAAGGTTCTTTGTATGTCAATTGACGTTTGCAAAGGCGCTAATTATAGTATAGTCCATTTATAATAAATATGGTTAAAAAATAATGGAATTTATTTTAAACAATTCATGGTCACTCTAGTGTCACTACATCGATGACAGCTAAGGTGTACAATTATGTCAAAGTTTTATCATTTTAAAAACTCACTATAATTGTAACATGTATGATGGCCTGTTCGGTTTATCGCTGTAATTGTAACAAAGTGCTTCTGTCAAGAAATTATACAGTAATGGCGTTGTAATTAAGTAAATTGTTCGCCACCGCTTTGTCTAATGGACCAAACTAAGTTAGTGTTTCGCTTACTTGTTAAAGCTGAATGAGATATCAACAGCAAAACGAACTGTTTGTGACTGCAAAAGTTTACAAATTAGACAACTAATGGCTAATTTTTGGAAAGCTTTTTTTAACACCAATTTTCCATATCATGTCTACGAAATCCATTAAAACAACATATTATTCAATTCATTCGCCATTTAGTAAGTTAACAAATAAAATTTGAAAATTGTTAAATAATAAAATACCACATCATCAAAAAACGTCAATATAAAATTATTGCCCCGATCTAAAAAGAAAATATATCAACATTAAAAGAAAATAAATAGATAATTACTATATACACTACTACCTATATAATACATTGCCTAGATCTAGTATTCACACGAGATATGTAGTTATATGGTACTCATCAAGTCTTTACTGAAGCTGATTACGATCTAATGATAATAACAATAATTATTGTTTAACTGTAAGCAAAGGAACATCTCTGAAATGCCTGTTAGGCTAGTGTTTGAGTACAACAGTACTAACGTTGCCACATTCGTAGATAAATTAGGTCCCGAAGTAGTGTTTTCACCTTAAGATACTAAGAAATATGTCTGTGTTCCTCGATCTTGCAACGTTACGTTCACTGTTGTTCCACTGTCACAGCGCAAACTTCACTGGCGTGGTCACGACCTAACCGAGAGCCTCTTTAGTCACAAATTACAGTCACTTTCACGTGTTAAGTAAAGACTCTATACTGAAAGGATTATGTTTTCTTGTTCCCCCGTTTTTCGACAGGTCCTGCTCTGTAGCGTGGCCTCCGCCGCTCAGGTCTAAAGACACAGCTCGGCCAGAGTCGAAGTCGAACTTTTCAAAGTTCGTACTAGCTCCGCCGAAGTGTTTGAAGAAGGAGGGCTGAGGGTCAGGGATCGGGCTGAAGTTCCGACCGGAATGACCGTCAGACGTCGAACTGTCTGAGTTGTTCATGCCGTCGGCGCCCGAAGGTGCCCGAAGTCTGCCCGACAGGGAGAAGTCTTCAGGGCCCGAGTCGTGGCAGGAGTCTCCTCCTACTACGTCGATCATGCTGTCTTCCCCTTCGCCGTCTCCGTCTGAGTCGGAGTACAAGCCACTGTTCTTGTGCTGCGCCAGGTACTCCGCTTTCAACGCCTCCAGGTCTACCGCAATGCCCTTGGCGCGCAGCTTTCTCGCTTGTCTCTCCAACGCTTTTGCCAACTTCTTTCTTCTTCTCGCCCTGTTGATAAAATCGATAGGGCCCAATTAGTATAGAATCTATAGCCCAATAATTAGGCTCAATGTTGAAGTAGTCTCGGATATATCCGTTTCGATTTTACTGTGAGTCACATGATTGCATATTTGAATACATTATCAGCCTTTAGTCAGTATGTTAGGTGGTGGCAAAAAAGAAAGTCATGCTTTTCAGTTAGGAAATCACGTTTATAAAAATGTTGCATAATGATTTCAGAATCAGAGTAATCGTAAGAAAAACTGTCTTATAATTAAATGGCATAATGTGTTGACATCAGCTACAGGACTGCACACGATCCCGTGCGTCACAATGTACTTAACCTCTGCATATTTTTAATTTGTTTATCATTTTATGTTCTCTTTAATTTACTTGAACACAGACGATAAAAGACGATTATATTAATCACAAAATACAAACAAAACCTTTGAACAAATTACATCAGTTAATTAATCAAATTGGCACTACATTAAAAAATAATCGGTTTATTTTTTAAGTCGTAAAAAGGCAATCAAAAATTGTTTTAAGATCAATGCAAGATAGGAGAAAAGATTTAAAACACTTTTATGAAAATGACGACGACTCTAAAAATATAAAAATTGACATTTCTGGAAATAAACATTGGATATCAGCGTTTTTGTGAGGTTTTGTGTGCATAATCTTGAAATAAACAATTTGTGTTAAAGTATAGGCATTTTGCACAATATTCAGGATAACACGTTGATTGCACTTCCATTTTATTCATATTACTGAGCAAAAGGGTAGGTTAGCAAGATACCACATACTATGCTCTAAATTACATCGTGTAATTAAACGACTGTACCATATTTATCAGAGCTGGGATGGACATTATAAATCCATTTTAGAACTGGCAGCAAACACAAATTTAATCTATTTGAGCCATGTCAGAAAACTAATTATTTTATTGAGTCATTCTAAACAAGTAGTTTAGAATAACTCAATAAAATTTTGCTAAATATGCTTTGCCCGGTCACTTTGCTCAATACATATAGGTATATTATAAAAAGGGTTATGATTTGATTATTATCTAATTATTATAAAAGGGACCTTTCTTTTCCTCATACAAACCAGGTTTTATGGGTCCAGGATTGTGGACCACTGTCCTAATCTGTGATCTAATACTACAGGTAGACTGGAGAATCCTCTCTTCTGCAGTTGGATGACTATATGGGAAGTAAAACTACGTTATGCACATATCTCACCTCTCCCTTGCCCTAAGCTCGTGGGGTGGAATGGGCTCTCCGGAACACGACTGAGGATGTGCATTGTGTGCTGGTCGACCTGGTCCCTTCTTTGTGTGTTCCTTTTTGCGCCATTTTGCCCTTCGATTCTGGAACCATACCTGTATGGCAAAGAAAAAAAATTTTAGAAAATAACTTGGTTTCGGTATAGGATGAGGCCTAAGCAGGCCCGTATAGATGGGCCGGCTCAAGTCTAGGATCGCGGGAGGCGCGTATGCAGCTGGGATGCCCAGCAGCATAAGAGTGGGAAGGTTTTTAGGCAGTAGAGAGTCTGACAGACCCCTCCATTTCCTGGTCGACATCCATGAGAATTACCACATCAGGAAAAAAATAAACGGTATCAGAAGAGGCAGTATCATTGTTAAGTTAGTGTCACAGTTGGAACCGTAATCGCGTTTGTAAACCCTAGCAGGAGAGTAGCATTGCTAGAAACATCAAATTTATTCCCATTCACAGAACACTAATGGAAAAACCCAGTAACACTTAGGAAGAAAGAATCGGTGATTTATAGAAAAACGGACAGACAAAAACACTAAGCAGGTGACTCTCACGATTGAGGTTGTTATAATTGTCACGTCTGTCGAACGAGCGTGTTAAGAATATTTTTTTGGTCATGAACACAGTTCAGCCTGAAGGTTGAATATCAGTAAATTTTGAAACATTTGTGCCAAAAGGATTACAACAAAAAAAACCGTTCCGTTAATCCGTTTGACCGTTTTGCACGATCTCAAAACGATCACGTTTATCGATATCTGTCATTTTTTTTTGCAACACGATACTTACAAGTTACAAAGTAGAAATTTTTTTTAGGTCACAAAATTCGTTTTTGACTTTGAAAGATGTTGAAAAAATTTTGTATGTTCCAGTTTTGATTTTTGATATACAGTTAGCGCTACACCAAATATAAGGTGAAAGCTATTGGTAAAACCATTTTTAAGACTCAATAACTTACAGTAGGTACAATTTTCTTTTTTAAAATACAAAACGAGGTTACAGGTTAACAGCATTTTAAGCAGCATTAACCTGAGATTAAATACTTAACCGGCATCTATAAAGGTTAGGAGAGTTATCTCGCCGCACAAAGGCATGTAAAGTGCCCACGACCCGCCAAGAATTGAGACGTTAAATTTCAATGCGCCTGAGCATTTGCATCGTAATGCCGGGCAGGCGTGCGCGCGCATTTGACGCGCTGGATATCGGCGCTATCTTCTGCGATGTGCGAAACATAGTATGTTGGAGTTGGACCGTCTTGCTCTAAGGTTTTACTTGATTTTGAAACTCACGATCAATAGCCATAAATTGTTGATCATATTATCGGACAAAACGCTTTTGTTATGGAGGTTTTTTGCAACTTTGTGAGACACAGATGAAGGTGCCAGTTCCGCGTGTATAAAACATTGTATGTACCAGTTACAACTTGTATAGTTTTGGAAATCAAGTAAAACATATTTGATTTCGAAAAGTCGCGGACTAACATGGACATTCAGAAAAAGAAGATTATTGGCAACTAGAGGAAGTTAGATCGTCTTTAGTGTTGTCTACTTCTTGTTTTACGTTGGCCTCGAACTTCACGTGAATAGCAAATGACGTGGTGACATAAGCAACCTTGCTCGGGTTGGTAGCATCTTAACTGCCCTGTAGGCGAGTATTGACTTAGGATACTATTATTTTCTACGTCCATAAACATAAAATAATAATAATACGTAGTAGGTACGTGATATAAAAAAAAATGAGAAAATTTTCCATTTTGAACATTTTCATCTTTATTGAGGGTGAAGCGTAATTTTGTGAGTCGTGAGTCGCAGAATTTCGGTCACAGAAATTCTGCTGCATTCGGTTTCATATAAAAGTCCTATTTGATTCACACGGCGACGCAAAATGAGTTGTCTGCCGACTCAGATGCATTATTCGGACCGAATTGAGTTTGCGGGGGGCGAGGGGGCTGACGCACGTTGGATCTAAGCGTTGGATACATGTTGGATAGTATCTGAATAAAATGCGCTCATCTGGCATCCAAACAGAATTTCTGCCAGGCAGAATTTCTGCGACCGAAATTCCGCGACTCACGACTCACAAAATTACGCTTGTTTGGCCTCACCCTTAGATTTATGTGTAGTTTGTGAAATAATATCTGTCTTTTATGATTCCGTGGTCTCTTCTAATTTTCTCATCTTAACATTATTTTGAACACTTTCTTTCAGCATTTTATGGGTTTCTCTTTCATTATCGTCTTATTGCACGAGTCTCACAAGCCACATTCTTCACTTTTCATCCGTCTTGAGCCATATCAATTTTATTATAACTTGGTCACAAATATGATAGTGAATATTCATGACTGTTAATATGCGTTTAGCATCTTCACAGACAAACGATTAACTGTTTTAAGCGTGTATACGAAAATGATGTACCTACCTCAGAGACTCGTATTTTGCCAAAAGGACCCTTCAATGGCTGACTGGTGGTACTAAAATATCTCGTAATAGGTATTGAATTTAATTGTAGCTGTAAAATTACTTTTACGATAGGTCAATGGGACGTACATTCGTGGTCAGACCACCGGTATGTAATATTAAGTGACGTGACTTAAGTGTGGCGCAAGATATCTTCAGATTATGAAGTGGAATTCTAATAAGTCAATTGTTTATCATCTAGCTACTTGCGGTTTATGAAATCACTAGCTGATGCCCGCGGCTTCGTCCGCGTGGATGTCGGTTATCGTGACTAAAGGTCGTTTTTACGCGACAAAAGGTAGCCTATGTCCTTTCCCAAGCTCTAGTGTATCTCTGTACAAAATTTCATCAAAATCGGTTCAGTGGTTTAGGCGTAAAAGCGAGATAGACAGACAGACAGACAGACAGAGTTACTTTCGCATTTATAATATTAGTAAGGATGAATCTTAAGCGTCCGATAATCTCAATTGGTTCTTTGTATTAAATGTTTTACATTTAGATTGTTGGTTAGTCATAAAAAAATTACAAATGTTGCCTTTTTTTAACTCTAGTAAAGAAAGAAAGAAAATTTATTTATTCCGGCGAAAGTGACGAACATTTAACATTAAAAAAAATTCGTTTACAAAAGCCAAAAAACAAAGTATCAAACTAAATTATTACCTACATCATATTATGTATTAGTAAATTCTTCTGTATCGTGGCTATAATCGACTTATGTATTTTAACATAACAAAAATTGTGAATACATACAGATGCGAACTCCAAATAATGCCAACATAATGAATCTTTTAAACCGATTGAATAAAAAAAGAGTATAACGTAGGTTGGCTGGGGCACGGCCGGGTCGAGTTTACGAGCAAGCCATCGCTTTTTATTGCAAAATGGTCATAATACGCCTGCGCTCTCCACCGGATTCATTCGGATTTATTTAATAAAATTATAACATAACGCCTTCCAGCGTCGGGTATAATTAAGAAGATAAATATGAACGATATTAAAACTGATTCTCTTTATTTATCGTCCGTGAAATTGGGTGAAAAGTTAATTCTCACTTAGTGGGAATGTTCTGTGTGAGACTTTGCGGAAACCGCTGGTCTTGTTGTGTTATTTGGATACTTACGAAACAAGATTTGGTGAGGATTTGACCAGTTTTATACTGAATATATACCATCATCAAGTAGATAGTTGATGGTCACTTGAGGTAATCTTCTTAGTAAGAAATTGGACATCACATAACAGAACAACATTGTAAGAAAATCTGGTCTTGCAAACATGCAGCTATCAAGCTCGATCGTTGTCTGGACTGTAATAAGGAAAAATTTATAGCCTAATACACACATAGGTCCTTCAAGTTAGACCATAATCCTACTTCCCACTACTATTTTAAACTTGAAAGTTTGACTCTTTCGCGCGTAAATGTCTGAACGGTACCTATAAGCTGAAATTCTCACATATACCAGGGTAATTGAAAATATACCCGAAACCTTTAAAGTGGTCATTGTACTCATCATTATGAACAACTTTTACTATGGGACCAACCCTGAAATCATGAAAAAAAAAATCGGCTGTTCCCTACTAAAATGCTACACAACACGATCGTAATGTATGAAACAGCTGATTTTTTTTTCATGATTTCAATTTTGGTTCCATAGTAAAAGTTGTTCATAATGATGAGTACAATGACCCCTTTTAAGGTTTCGGGTATATTTTCAATTACCCTATATAAGTAGATTGATCTAGCTTAACACTTTGGTATAATTCTGTAGTCTACGTAAACAAAGTCGCAGGTAAGCACCTAATATAATAATTTAAAATTGTAGAATTCTTACACGTGTTAAAAAAATTCTGATAGAATTCATTTCCATCATTCCATGAAGTCATTGTTATTGTAAGTACTTTCTAATATCGAATCTTGAATGCGACATTTTTAATTCAAATCATTTATGTACAAAGTTTGGGCTTAAATAATAATTTATAAAACAATAGCTACCCGCGTTGAATTAATTATAAAATTAATCGGTATTACGTTCTTTACAAATCGCAATTATTGCGAGTGATAAATCGATTTAAGCATTTTTTTTTCAAGCAATTATTTTAAATTGAATGAAAGTTAAGTTTTGCAAACTTGAATGATTTTGATGAAATGCAGTGGATTAGCACATCATTCAGCAGATATTTCACAGATAACATTCATCTTACGTTCATCGTTCATTCGTTCTTCCGTTCTGTGCCATTGTTTATATATGTAATAATTTTTACTTTAAGTGTTTTGTAACTAATATTATAAATGCGAATATATATATGATTGCTTATTTATTTGTTTGTTTTCACGGCTAAACTATTAAACCGATTTAGATGAAATTGGGTACAGAGTAAGCTTAAATCCCCGAAAACGGACATAGGCTACTTTTTAACCTTCGTCTGCATCCGTGATGACAGTTACACGGTATTTACTGTTCTAAATTTTAGAACAAGTTTATGAGGAAAACGAAATGTCTCGCCGAACTATTTACAGTGGTTATACTTAAGTCAGTGTAGACGCCATTTACAAAAATAATGAATATCCAAATTCATAAAAACAGTTGTAGTTAAAACTTATAAAATAACACTACAAAATTAAAAGATTAAGTACGCCAAAACAATTTTAATTTTAATAAATCCTTACTTACTTTCTCTAACATCTAATCGAAACACATTGATTAGGTCGGTCGTAATGACCCGGGGGTAGTTCCCTCTGCTAATGAGCCACGTATATCCACCCCCTACACCCCCTCGAAGGGGTGTGTCATTAATACGGGGGGTGAAAAGGGAAGAACCTCTGATTTGTTTTTATTTTTGTTTTTGTAGGAGTTACGTATGGCGATTGATAGATTTTGATTGTGTGTTCAATTTATGTGATGGACTTTTAATGGTTTTTTCCGATTTTTGTGGGGTTTTTCATGTAAAAGACAGAACACTAATGTAACATAATTATTATCCATATATTATATTTTTGTACTCGCCCATTGTTAATGTAACTTATATGTTTCTGTTATGGATTAATATGCGTCATCTATACTAATACTACAAAGTTGATTTCTTGTTTGAGCGTGCTAATCTCAAAAACTACTGGTCCGATTTGAAAAAAATCCTTTTCCCGATTATAGAGGAAGGTTATAGGCTACATAATATCACGCTACGAACCACAGGAGCGGAGTAGTAACAAAAGACGTAATTTAACGCGAATGAAACCGCGGAGTACTTAAAGCTAGTCTTTACATATAAATAATTAAAACACATGAAAGTAAAGCAGTAGTATAAAATAAAATTTTATAGTATAAAATAAAATAAATACTTAGTGTATTTATTTTATTATAAACTAGGTACTGGATTTTTATCTCTGAAAATTCATCAGTGTGATCTTATTAAAGCAGGCAAGGTATCTCTTTGCCCATCTTGTATTTACTTTTGAATATCCTATAGCAAAGAATTTCTTCACTTATACAACTTTAAAAAGACAACCACACTCGCCTATCACCTTTCCCCCCAAAACCATTTTATTCTTCACGAAAAACTTCGTAAGAAATACCCGTAAAGTAAAAACCATTAATTAAGTGACGTCATAGGGACAATTGCCTGTCTTCCCCTACTCAGGGGAGAGTAAGACGTTTGTGGTGTCGATACATTGACTTGTCATCCCTATGACGGGTGAAGTCTTTCTACCCTATGCACTTTGAGGGGTTGAGATTGGTACCTATTGGTGCTGTAGGAATTTACTTTAAAAATGTTTTTAAGTAACACGTATTTATTTTCGCATAGATCATTGTTTATGGCAATAAGATAAAATTATTATTTAAATAAAATTGTATACCAAACATAGTAAAAATTCTTTCTTTATTTATTTTCTTAAAATTACAGTACAGTACATAGTCAAGTAACAATATTCTAATTGAAATGATTTTTTATTGTCTATGATATAAGCCCAAACAATTATTTTTACGGCCTGCATGGGCATGCAGCTTTTTTTAGGATTCTTTTTTTATAAAAAAGAACACATTTCAAAATAAGAATATTTTGTTTTTTTGAGTGTAAGGGTGTGTCCACATCTGGCGAATGCGCCGCGAATGTGCAGCTCGCGAGCCGTTTGCGAGCTGCCCGCGAGCTGCGCGCGTGCATTTTTGTTCGTGCGCCGCTCCTGCGCCGCCCGCGCGCCGTTCGCGCGCAACCTAAGCGCCGTACGCGATCAGCGCGCGGGCGGCGCCAGAAAACGGAACTGTAAGCACAGAATTGAGTGCGCGCAGATCCCGCGCCGCGCGCACGCCTTATACGAGCCTTGCATGAGTTGCGCTAAAGAGGCGCACCAAACCATTGCCGTGACTGCACGCGCGCAGCTCGCGGGCAGCTCGCAAACGGCTCGCGAGCTGCACATTCGCGGCGCATTCGCCAGATGTGGACGCACCCTTATATGAAACATTGTCATAATGTTTTCTTTTTAAATATTATTTATGCATTTTATGGGGTCGATTACATTTATTGTTTATATTAGCCGCACAAATTACTATCGTTTTAAAATCATATTTAACTTATATTCGTGTTTATTGTAATTTTATTAATAAGTACTCAGAGAAACATTCGGAATGATAAGTAAGATATTTCGTTGAAGTGATAAGAAAAATCAGTGCCTTATTTACACGTTCGGCTCAAGGGAGGGAGCCCACTCGCACGTGTAAATAAAGAATCGACTTGTATTAGCGCTGTCATCCCCTTGTCGGGGTGAAACTGTTTACTTTTTCCTGGTTTCCATTGTAAGTTGGATTTTTTTAATTTAAATTAATTTTAATCTTATAGATGGTTTTTTAGAAATGAGGAGTAAAGATTTTATGTGTAGGTAGATTGAATGTATATTTGTAATATGTGTTTGTAGTGTTGTGTATTTTTAAGTAGATCAAACCTCTAGTACCATAATCACATTACAGTTGTTAACCTACCTACTATGCATTACTCCCAATAAAACAAAAAAAAAAGATTCGGCGAAAAGCTTTGAAAGTTGGAAAGATTTCTTATATCTTCCACTAAGCGTGAATTTTTTGTGTCAACACGTCAGTATTGTAGGGCCAAATTAAAATTTAATAATAAATCATTATTTTCTAAGTAGTATTATCAATAACAATCTTTTTATGATTAACGTTACAGCACTATTAATAATACCATTATGTCATTATGTAAAACTTTACGGGGTAATAAACATTTTATAGCCAATAGTCACATTCTATAAAATTTTAATAAATAACATTTTAGGTACGCAGCAAAGACACGTTTTAATCATTAAAGTTTTATATTTTAAACACCATCAATAAACTAGGATACTATTGATATTTACATCAATTTAGGTAACATTGACAATATTTTAAAGATGAAATATTTTTCTGGTAGTCGCGAAAAAGTATTTAAACATCGTATAATTAATAAGGAAGTTAAGATTTATCCAATAAATTAGCATTGGATAAATCTTAACTTCCTAATTAATTAAAACTATAAATGCGAAAGTAAGTTTGTCTGTTTGTTTGTTACATTTCCACGCCTAAACCACTGAAACGATCATCCTAAAATTTTGCATATTCGTTTTCAGGTGTACAGAAACGGACATAGGGTAAACATAATTATTGTTCCCGAGAAAAACAACAATTACTTTTTTATGAAAATAGATGGCGCCACGTGTTTTTCGAATCATGATCGAATTTTAAATAAAATTTGCGAGCGAAGCCGCTGGCTAAAGTTAGTTAACAATATTTTAAACATAGAGAGATATATTTTTCTATTAAACGCGAAAAAGTAGTATTTATACTCCATTCATTAGATAAATATTGTACAAGCTGCTCTCTGCGATTTCATATGTGTGGTTGATGTTCCGTTGTTGTTATATTGCTTATTCTCATGAATCTGGCTATCATTTAAAAGTTTTTTTGCAATCGGTCTGGCAGTTTCAGAGATTAGCGCGTTTAAACAAATACATAAACAAACAAAAAATCTCTTCAGCTTACACTTTTAGAGCTGGGACGATATGGGCTGACTGGCAGTGGTCGGATTTTAATTTAGTAGAAAGAAATGGTAAATTAGGTAGTAAGGGGTTGATTTTTAAGGCACCATAGAATTCTATGGTGCCTTAAAAATCAACCCTTTTTTTATTAGTAAGGCTGCAAATGGAATTCCATGTGCAGCCTTATTAATAAAAAAAAAATGGTAATTATTTTAAATATTTTTGATGATTTCTTGGATGATATAGCCGTTCCCAGGAGTGGGACAGAAGAGGCGAGCAATAATGTTTAGTTAGCCGACCTATAGTATCACAAGACTCTTTGAAAGTAACTTTGATTTTGACTTTAATAACGTCATTGTCTCTTTATTATGATGTTTCTATTTTTACGTTGGTCACTTTATATGACCACACTGTATTATTGCTATTATTGTTAAAGACTTTACAATAGACATTTCCTACTCAACAAAGCCTTTCAACAATCCCTTTTTGTTTTCATTTTACGAGTGATTCTACCCTGTAATGTTCTATAGAACACTGTAAAGAGTGCCGTGTTCAAAGAAAATAGTTTGTTTCCAAAACAAAGTAATATTCCTGATACAAGCAGATTTGTAAACAACTTGGTAAACAATTCCATGAACCCAAACTTCGCTTCAGTTTCAGCGCTGTATTTCAGTGGATCGCCTGTCTCTTTCCTTTTAGTATAGAAATTGATATAAAAGTATATGTGTGACAGAGACGGATATAAATTTTGCAAGTTCGGCCCGAATTGCCAGCTAAGCGTTTTCTAATAGGGTTGCCATTTACGATCTTTTGTTTTATAGTCTTATTGAATTATTAGTTAAATAAAGATATTCTAGATTACGTTAAGATTTATCGGTTAATGTTTGTCAGAAGATTATCGTTTAACGCAACAAATTAATTCATGCCACATTTTTTTCAATTCAGACTTATAAAAATGGATGACATTTAATGCGGCACCAAGTACGGATAATTTAAATCGAAGGGTCGAGGCAGAAATTAATAAATGAATGTAGATCTATGACAACTCCGTTTTAAACAAGTTTAATGTTTAAATTATACGGTTGTCCATATGTGAAGCACCGCATTTCATTAGGCACAGTAATTACATTAAGGCAATTTAATACGAAGCAAATCTTGTTTGCCAGTGAGAAAATTATTCATGCACGATAATTCACCGCCTCAGGAGCAACCCTGTAGAGGTCTCATGTCTATCTTTTACCGCTAAGCCTACGGCGGTAAAGTCGGCTCGTGTTTGATAGCGACGAGCGGTGAAAGGGATGGAGCGACGCGCTTTAAAGGGGAGTAACAGGGACACACGACACTCCTTAAATTTTATATTCTATCCGCATTTTGTCGCCTAAGCGTTCCATTTAGTGTTCCATATTTAAACCTCGCGCCATTCTTTTTTCTTCCCATCCGAGCAGAGAATGTAAGAAGATTTTCTATTTTTTTTTTTACTTTTGGGGTGTACCCAGCCAGCGCCGGATGTGTGTAGAATACTGATGTGTGCGTGCGACCGCCGACGCCCTGTTAGGGAATGAAATTGGCATATAAATGTAAATTTTATGCTATGAATTTTAAAATGAAGTCGATACTTCCGCGCTTACGGCGGAGCGAGTGAGCCGTTTTCGTAAGTTTACGTCAGGCAGGGATGAAATTAGATTAGAATATGCCACTTTCGGTAAAGAATGGGCTTTTAACGTCTTTCGCGAAACTCTTACGTTATGTAAGGCCATGATTACATTTTCCGTCTCTCCAAAACCCACAAAGCTTTATTTAATAGTTGAATAATGTTTCATCCAGTATATTTTGCATAATATCTCCCCGTATTCAATACTAAATTACAGCCTTGTGTTGCCTTGTCCCAGAATGACATTCATGCTTATTTAATTACTAGAATTTACATTTAACACACAATTACTTTTCTTCCATATAAAAGGTACCATTGAAACCTATAAATTGAAGTCAATAACGCGATACTACGATCGGAAACGCAACCCGAGACGTTGAACGAACGAAAGAAAATAGAGAAATCAAAGAAGAGGAAAAAATCCACTTTACAGACGCAAACAAGTCACTTTAACTTTATTGAGCTGTAATCGAATTGTGACGTCCCTAGGAGCGGCGACGCGGATGAGGTCGGAGCGGCTCGATCTGCAGCCATCCTTATCTGACCCGCCCATTTAAATCTATGCTATTCAATCGTGCCGTCTCGCTCGCATCCCAGGGGTGCCGCCAAGATTGCAATCTTTTGATTTATACCAACTATTAGGAGTGGTGCGGGATAGTCTGTCTCTCAGAACGAGATCTACCGCGATAAGTGTTGGATACAATCGACGTTAGTACTGATTATACAAATGGATTTACTTATACATTGTTCATGGAAAATATTGTATTGGCATACTTAGTAAATAATAAAAATATGAGCTTTATCTACTTGTTGTTTATTTTTGGAAAATTATCAGGTTCGAAATAATGAGTGTTAAAGTGATAATCTCAGGGTCACTTTTATCACTTCATAAAATAAAAAAGATAAATAAGGATCATTAAATTACAAAAATAATTGTGAAAGACGAAGACAACAACAAAATAGAAGACTGGAAAGGTAATAAGAAAGGGTAAAAGCATTACTTTTCCGTTCAGAGGTAAAAGCCCAAACAAAATGCCATCAATTCGTGTACAGCCAAGGGTTGGCCACAAAACGGCGTCCATTCAAAACTGTATTATCTCAAGTCGAACATTATTTCGGATCCTAAAGCTTATATAAAAAGCGGCCAACCGCGTGGTCCCCGGCGGCCGCTTAGCCTCGGAAGGTTTGGGGGAAAATAAGGGAAATCGTCCCTCATTTATATTGAACGAAAACCTTCAGCTTTTTACCCTTATGTACCGAGCGCCGTACGTCGTGTTTGTTCGTGTATTTTCCTCAAAATGAGATCGGTTTCTCCGTAATGTTTTGGTTTATTTTGATGACACGATTATTTTTGCGTTAACTTTTCCCTTATTCGGTAGCGCAATGAGTATTGAATGTGGGGCAAAAAACAAAAAGATTATTTCTCATTACTTTACATTGAGATCAAAAATAACATGCTAGAATAACCTGCTTGTAACGAACTTGTTCATGACTCATGGTTATTAGCAAGAAAACGTCTCAATCCGTCAATATCCGGCCATCACTTAGATCTGACAAATCAGTAGCCTCACTCCATACTAAAGTAGATTCGGTGCGTAATAAAATTATGCTATTTCGCTATGGTAACAAACTGCTACGTCGTAAAGCCACCCGCGATGGATTAAGACGTTAGGTGTGAAACCGTCGCTTTTCGTCGCAAGCTAAATATACACTAATATACAGCCGACAAGCGTCAACTACAAAGGATTGGACGTCGTTTTAACACCGTAACTAATACTCATCGTCAAATGCGTCGCACAATTTTGTATACTTTTGATACCTAATACTCGCTTCCTGCCTTGTATATTTACAGCTTCTTGGTGAGGGTGTTAAGGGTAGATGGATAACGAATCTCTTCTTGATGCTCTTAGGAATGGCTGTTAAGTTACCTACTTAACTGGGAAAAATGTGGCTGATATCTCACAGGCGGTTACAACTTTTAGATACTATTTGTATGAATTCTAGTTTGGGAAAACTTTACTTTTTTTTGTCAGTAACAAAAAAAAGTAAAGTTTTCTAAAAAGTGTTTTGATGATTTGGTTGCGTTGTTTTTTGCTTTGGCGTTAATTATATAAATCAATAATTGTTGTAAGCCAGCTTAAAACCACATTAACATGCAACAGTTCTCTTCAAGATTGAAAAATCCTTAACAAAACTGACCCTTGCTTAAGTGTAACTCCAAAGTTGGTTCTAATCTGTGCTAAAAACTCTTTGGTTTCTGCCTACCGCCATGGGAAAAAGGCGTGAGTTTATGTATGTATGTTAAAGAAAGTGCAACGAAAATATTAGAAGCAACTTTTCCAGTTTTCCGAGTGGACGTATCAGGTTTAAGCAGAGAAATCTAAATATAATTGCCCGCATCCAGCGGTTTCCCGCTACCTTTACCAGGTCCTCGGTCCACCTCGTGGGGGTGGGTGTAGACAGATCTAGTAGTAAAAACCAATAAAAAATCATACTTACAGCAACCCTGCTCTCCTTAAGGTCCAGCCTCATAGCTAGGGCTTCCCTCATGAACACGTCAGGGTAATGTGAGGCAAGGAACGCTCGTTCCAGCTCCTCAAGCTGCCAGGAGTTGAAGTTCGTCCGCGACCTTCTCCGCTTGCCGCTGTCACCGTCATCGTCGCATACGCCGCCTGCGCATGAAGAATAAAGAGTCTTTATGAATTTGTTGCTGGTTATTTAGAATAAGTAGTAGATCTCGTAAGGTAATGATTGAATTTTTTGCCCGATCATTAGTAGGAAGGCCTGAAAAACTACCGTAAAGCTTAAAACTACCATAAAGCTTAAAACTACCATTGGAAGTTTTTAGGCCAATCAACATAATTGAGTAGTTGACACTATTAACTTATTATCACAGACACGACTTCTTTAAAAAACGTTTAATTTTAGTCCTGAAAATCCAAATAATTTTTAATTATCAGTAAATTTTTTTTTGGTGTTTGAAATCAATAAATAGTTAGTCAATTGTGTTGGCAATAAGTGACGTCACAGTTTCAAATCTATGGGGTATTCGCATTTTGACAGCTCATAAAAAGTATGTTAATTGACCTATATAAATGGGTGACGGTGGATCAAAAAATGGAAGTTAAAATGTGTAATTAATTAATGCGCCACACAGACGAGCAATCAAACTCGGTAGTCAAGGAAGACGGTATTCTCTGATAGACACGAAGCCGCAAACGGAAAATCGGACTTCAAACCGCGCCGCTGCCTTCAGACGCGAGCTTCGGAGAAAATAAAGTGATTAAGACAGATAAAAGCACCGCCTTCTCAGATCAAGTCATCAATTTTACTGGCACAATGGTTGTTCTGAGTTTATGTAGGTTCTTAGATTCATGTGAAATACATCGAATTCTTAGAGATCAAGAACAAAAGTTTCCAAGTCTTTTACAAGAAAAGACACGAATACCAGTCGTAGATGTGCTTCGACATGAAGGTACGAATACCTTCGATTGGATACGCAGCTGTCCTATCGTAACAGCAACAATAAAATTTGCTGAAGAAGGAAACGCTTGTAAGAATTAAATTGAATTTGAATGTCTGTTCCAACGGTTACGGCCTAGCAATTAAACAGAAGTGCTATCATCTAAAACTCATATGATAGTGGAAAGGGCTTAGTCCCATCATCGTTAAAGCATAACGAGCAAACTTAAAACATTTCCAATCATCAGAGGTGCAGGATTGAAATGAACAAGACATAATCGTAAAAGCCTTCGTGGTCGGAACAAAGTCCATTCAGCCAATTCCTCTGCAGTTAAACAAAAGCCGCGACCGGGGGCTCATAAAAAAGAGATAATCTCCTACAAAGCGTCAGAGCAAGTTTTTGAAAATAGAATATAATTTCTAATTTTCTCCCGGTGATTTTAATTAAAAATGGTCCCGGGAGAGCAGGACGGCTGCACTCCTGCCGCCTCGGGTTGGAAAGGGACAGCTATAAATTACTCGCTCGGTCCTCCGAGGGAAAATAAATTAGAAGTGATTAAGAGGAACGCGCTTCTGTTGCGCGTTGAATGTATCGTTGTTTTGTTACTTTGATAATACGGTAAAAGAGGTTTTTACTTTAATTAAGTGACGAATATAAAACATTCAAATTAAAAAAATCCAGGTACAGAAATAAAAAGCGAAAACAAGCCAACGCAATAAATCATATCAAATGTATTTCGGAAGTGTTGTAATTGCAATATTTTTAATTTTATTTGCAACACACCTCGACAGGAACAGAATGTTTTCAATTAATCCAGAAATCACTTGCCGTTAGACTAATTTAGTTGTTTTTACTTGTCAGACTGCCGATACGTTACGTTGTCGCCTTAAGAGAAAAGGCTAAATTACGCGCGAGGGAGCGAGACAGAAGCATGTTCCTAATGAGAGGAGTGAAGGAGACGGTGTCGGTTATTGTATTAAAACAAACGACCGCCTTGGGCCCGCAGACAACAGTTTTGGCGCGCTTTAATTTAGTCTGCTCAATGTTTTAATGTCACAAGGGAGGGGCTCGGGGGGGACTTACTAAGTATCTATTTGAGGGCTGTATAACGCGGTTTATAAATTCGTACAGTTAATAATTCTGCTACATTCTGTTATTTCGTTACGACGGCAAACGAATGATTTATATGATTTTTCATTGTTAGTCATTTCATGCTCAGAATTTCGGTGGAATGTTGTTTTACGACAGTGTTTTGTTATTTACAAAGACCTAAGTACTCATTTAAAGTAACTAAATTCAATTCTAATTCAAAACTAAAATAAAAATAATAAAAGAAAAGCAGATAATACTAATAACAGCAAAAGACCGCAATCCAAGTCAAAAGCAAAATTACGACGACATAAACAAAACTAGAGCTTTTCTCAAAGACGATATTTTTATTTTATTCATAGAGAGACAATCGCCGCACGACATCGCAGACCGAATTAAATGTTTCTATTCAATAAATGCGATTTTATTTGTGATGCCTTTTATATTTCTATTACGGTAACAGTAAAGGGGAATTGATACTCTATGGAAGCAGACCTCCTTGTATTACAGATAATTTATGACTTATATTCGCCGAGATTTTTATCTTTATCTATGGTTCGCTTGATTGCTTCCATCGAGCTTTTGCATCGATTGTAGTAATATTTGGGGACATTATTTTATTTGATATTCCGACTTTTCGTGAATTATAGTGTTGATTAAAGGTTTAGTACCTAAGTCCGGAGCGTCTCGTTATTCTATAGGTTGGTTTACGACAACCTACTGTGTTACTTATAATAACAAATGGTAGCCCAATAGCTTTTAACATTCCAACAATACTTCGTCTAGAGATACATAATAACTTTAACAGTCAAGCTTGACTTTTATAGCTACAACCATAGGCAAAGTTATCGTTAAGAATTAATAAAAGTCGTAAAGTAAAACGAATTAAATCATAAAATAACCAGTAAGAAGTCGTTGAATGCAGAGGCAGGCGCGTAATAAAGATTGCGGGCGCAATCAAAATATTGGATGCATTGCTTTATAATTTCATTATTCCGAGAATCAATCGTCGATCTTGGGGCGGACTCGGGTGTAAAACTTCAAAATTTCGTCGGTAATAATGTCCCGTTACAACAACATAATCAGTACACAGAGTTATCACACAAGCCGATAATTTCTTCCTACACTTCACACTAGCGAACGAATCATTTTCGAGAAACAAATTAAAATAGTCGCGGCCATTTTCTCGTTTTTCGTGAAAGTGTAATTCAAAATTGGAAGTTGGTAATTGGTTAATCGCGTTCAAATAGCTGGTTCGGGGCCGAAGTAACGACGAATATGGCCGAAGTTATTGCATTGTGTTTATAAATTGGAGGTTACTCTGATTTAAGGTGTAATGATACAGATGTTAATGATATGTCTCACTTATTTCGTTTTAAAACAAATATAAGAGCATTGGTGGTAATAGTGGGTTCTGGTCGATAATGTGTTGTTGTTGCTAATTGTTACTGGTGTAAATTGACTTGTGGAATTGACCGCCTTACGGTCACTGCAAACAGCAGCAACCTGCTCGAACAGCTTGACTTTGATCAATTGAAAATGAACACAAATCAAGAAGATATAGAGTTAAAAATTGCATAATTTTTAATTGCGTGTAAGATAACAAATGACGAGCGGAATTTTTTCACAAACGATTTTGAATTCCATTTGTGTATGCCTTTTATGTAGTTCTTTATCAATTTTTAAATGAAGACTCGGAGCACATAGCTGACCCTTACGCGATAATTTCGGCTTTTGAAAACGGTCTATAACTGTGTAAATAATAATAATATTATGTCGGTCCTTTTCCAATAACAGTCACATTAATTACAAGTTCTAGAAAACTTAATAAAACATATACCAAGCTATTTTACTTAGTTAAATATGCGGGATGATGTCGGGATGTGTTCATTGTGCTACATTGCCGGTGGGTACCCACTCCTTTCAATGTAATTTGGCTTCGATCCCGAGAAATTAATTTCCGAAATCACCGGCAATAATAAAGTTATAATTTTGAGCGAAATAGGCGGTTACACGCCTCGTGGACAGATCGCAGAGGCGGACTTGAGAATAAGTGCCGAGACGCCGAGGTAACAAGGTGGAATGCATCTATATAATGCCTATTTAAAAAATAGTGGGCGATATTCGCTTCATAGAAAGATTCGAGTGTTCGAGAGAGATGGATTGTTTTGTCATGGCTCTTGCTACGTTAAATCTAACACTGGGTTAAAAGTGGAAATATTTTTAAAGGAATCTGAATCTAAGGTCAAGATTTAAACGATTCAAACTTGATATGTGTTTTTATTCCTTGACTTATGTATCCAACTTCAAAAACAGTAGCTTTAGAAACTGAACAAATATTATTAAAACCTCGTGAAAACATTTAAAAGTAAAATGAAAAAAAAAACTGCGTCTCAAGTTCATGAGTACATCCCTGTAGCATTGGATGAAGACATTGGTTACGAAAAGTGGCTTCATTAGCGAAGCTGGCTGAATGCAGAGTTCTGCGAACCGACCGGCTCGGAACGACTAATTGAATTTATGCATGTCGCGGTTCAAGTGCGGTGTTAGACTTTACTGAAAACGTCTAGAATGAGTAAAATAGCAAAGTCACATGTCACAAAGTTTGAAAAAAATATATACTTAGTGTGATTCATTCAGAACATTATACCTACTTAGAAAAAACGATTTATGGAAATCCAACAATAGCTTATAAATAAACCTACCTAAAGCGTTGAACTAGGAGTTGATGATGTAGTAAATACCGTCGTGGATTTGACAAAAATGATGATTATAAAAAAAAAAATTCAATGAAAAGTAAAATTCAAAGAATTTATTTTAAGAAATATTTAAATCTTGAGATATTGGAGACGAGAAATTAAAGAACCAAAGAAAGAATAGAACAATTAACAACGTAAAGAAAAACTTCTTGTTTAATTTCATTATAGCTTGTTTAAGTTTAAGAGAAAAGAGGAACGTGCGCGCTTCAGCCAAGCGTTAGGCAAAAACTGACCAAATTAAGACAATTATCGAAGTAGGTATTAAACAGTTATTTGATAGGCTGAAATTAACAACTATGTCATAAGTTCATCATTATGATTTTGTTGTACTTAAACTTTTATTGCCAATTAATCGGTTTTGATAAATTCAAAATACATGCAATAACATGATCATTAAACCAGCTATCACGATAATTAAGAAATAGAAAATATATACATAATTGCGTAATGATTTTAAATATTTTCAGTTACACTTTTAACGATTTTAATCATAAAATTAATATCTCAATTTAATACATAATAATATAACAGAGATAAATATTTAATTGTATTATAAATTTAACTGTTTTATTTTTTAATCTTTTTTGTAAAATAAAATAGATTTGATCAAACATTATCATATCATCACCATCGAAAAAAAATCTTGCAATAACTGTTTTTTGAAAATCAAAAAAGAAAGATAAATAAAATGCAGCAAAAAGTCCTGCTACATTAAATTTTTAAATCACGTACGTGAATCATTATTTTAATGATAATTAATTTCGAGGACAACTTGTGTAAGTTCTCCTCGATTACCATAGCGAAGGTTGAAACTTTTTAATTTCCATGACATTTTTATCGTATCATCAATTTAGCGTTTTGCCTACAACACAATTAAACGTGCTAGCCTTGCCCTTAGCTAATTGTCTCGTCTCCGCGTTTTCCTACCACTTATAATTACCAGCTTACTGGTATAATGGCGGATTATTAATACGACTCTTTAAATTATTAGCAATACTCATATCATTTAGGGACATTAAGGCGTATTAAAAATAAGAACGGTCCTACTCAATGATCTTGCATTGTTGCTTACTTCCTTTTGACATTACGGTCTATGGATCTAAGTGGAAAAGTAAATTGCGGTTTTTATACATGTGACATTTAGTTATGGTAAACGGTTAGTTAATGGTTTTATAATAATGTGATCATATATAAAAAATAAAAAAAATAAAAAAAATAAATTTATTTGCACCAAAAAGCACTAAGCACTAAATTACAGGTCCCCTGGTCCCCACACTAGGATTCCCTGTGTCGTGGGAACCAGTCTCTATATTCTTCTTCTATTTCTATATTATTTGCATCGATTATTTTAATAAGTTTCAGAGAGATGTGTATTAAAGATACATTCAAGTATAGATGTTCTTTATTTCAACGATACTAAGTTCAGACTTATCTTATACTTGTGTAGATGGCATTAAAAAAAAAATGGTTTTTTTCTTTTACCTTGCTAGGCATATCGCCAAGGGAATTGAAGCCCACAAAAAGTTAATTTTAAATAGATTATGAAAACTCTCTGTTGCTCAGAAGTTGCTCAGAATAATCTAGCAAGCGACTTCCCCTTTAATTTCCTCCCACTCCTAGACCAACAAAGTAGCACCACAACAAAAACCCAGTTTCGATTACATCAGCATTACATAAACATATTTTTACATAAAACTGTGAATAGAAACTATTTTTCACAGTATCTTTGACGTGTAATATTTCGTTGCGCATCTACCTGCCGGATCATAACGCCCGCGGCCACCTCGGCTTTCGAGATTGAAACATGATAAATTGATACTACTATACTTTATACACAGTCGTTTCAACCGCTATTTTATACCCGTGAAAATAAGTTGTAATAAAATTTTAATATTTTACCAAAACAATATTGATTGCTGCAGACTTGGATGGATTGCCGTACATTTTACGAGGCGATAAAGATGTGGCTGGTAAGAATTTTCTTGTTAAATTATCGGTTTACTGTCATCTGTGAGATATTAAGAGTTTCTTAATGATTTGAGATAGTCATCGAAGCATTAAACCAACTTTGACAGAGTTAATTTTTAAACAGACAATCATCTTAATTTTTCTTTCCTACATTTTTGAATCCGGACAAAATAGTTCTCAGGAAAAAACATTGTTACTCACGATGTTCAGTAAAACTCGTATTCGCGGCGGTAATAAAGCATTTTGTCACACGTTTACTGCCGTAACTATTACCGATTTACGAAAACCAATTGGCGAACATTCATAGTTTGCGGTCTACGTGCAAATTGATGGTACATTGTCGCGAGCTCTGGCGGTAATCAAATAAATACTTCACGGATTCAAATGCTACAGGTAATTTAAGTTAAATTTATGTACCTTTCTAGCTAGTAATATAGTTGTAATTTATGTTTATTTTTAGAAGTTTGTGAAATAGTCTAGTTTTGTAATTTTACTGTGTCAGTTAGTCTTAAAGACTATTCGATTTATAATGGGTGTCGTGATGGCACAGTGGTTAAGACCTCTCATCGATGAGGTTGCAGGTTCGATACCGGGCAAGTACCAATATGACTTTTTCAATTTATATGTACTTTCTACATCACTGTCATCGATGAAGGAAAACATCGAGAGAAAACCTGGACCTTAAAATTAATATAAGTCTGAAATCGCACATCCGCCTTGAGCAAGCGTGGTGATTAATGCTCGTGCCTTCTCTGTATGAAAAGAGACCTATCCAGTACCTAGTAGGACAATAATAGGCTGGTAATATTACTTTATTGCAGTGTTAAACACTTTACTTGAACTTTATTTTCTTGGTACAGATGCGATTTACCAAAATTTCAGATTATCAAATAAAGTCTCCAAAACGATTAATTATGGATCCCTAGGTATCATTCAAGTCAGGCTACACAACCATACAGTATTATCTTACAAGTAATATGTTTTGGGGAGACTCTATAGTTACGTCATCACCAAAAGCCAGCCAGCAGCCAATTTATTGTACGCACAGCTTACAATACACCGCAATAATTATTAGGGGATTACTCCCTAGTGACTTGCCGCGTCTCCAACAAACATATCGATGTTAGTGATGCTCCCCAATTTATTAGGGTACTTTAATTTATCGATAAATCCTGAAGCTATACTATCATTAATTCATTATCAAGATATCAAGTATTTCCCTTGTAAAGTAAAATCATATACTAATATTAGAAATGCGAAAGTAGCTCCGACTGTCTGTTACGCTTTTACAACTAAATCACTGTACCAATTTTGATAAAATTTGGTACAGGGTAAGTTTGAACCCTAACAAAGGACATACGCTACTTTTTATTTGACTTCGACAACGACTTTGTCCACGATAGTCGACATTTACCCAGACGAATTCGCGGATAAAAGCTAGTAATAATAATAACTGAGTTTACGTCAACGCACGCCTGGCTACAAAGGTATGCCTAATACCTACGACAGGTGTTACAAACTACCCTGAGTACCAACATAATTCTTATGCAGAAAATAAGCTCCAACATTTTTTATTGTAAAACCTTCTTTTTTTGCGAAATTAATCATCACTTAATCAGCATACCGTTTATGTTTAGGTATAAGTTACGGTTAATATGGGGACAAAATGTTGTTTGGCAGACTTTTTTGTGTAACACTTATTTTGTACAGTAGCTGCAACAATAGGTTGCATGCAGTGGAATTTATTGAAGAATTCATTTAATAAGAAAATTGGATTAATCAAATGTTTAAAATGGAGGGCAGTTTTTTTGAAGATGGATTTAAATCCGGTTTTGCTCTAGTATTTTTTATCTTTTTTTAATGTTAAAATTATAATTTGATTTGATTCTATTTTATTTATTTTACAACATAAAACCAAGTCCATAATTAAATATAAAAAAAAAACTTGTAAATAATTAATAAAAGTAGGTACTTATTTTTTATAGTTGTGTATGTAGTAGATTTATGTTAAGTAATTATTTACACCAGAACCCAGAACACAAACACAACATTATATACAAAAAAAAACACAAAATATTAGTTTTATCTTAATCTGGAAGTTGTACTAACCCCGGTAAGAAAAACAACTTTGAAAACAGATAAACTATTTCCCTTTATAGTTTCCTTATTTTCTCGAATAAACCAAAATATTATCCTGTATCACATCACTATTTTTTGCGTACGGAGTTTCTAACTTCGGTCCTACATTATCTGTGGCGATTCCCGCGAGAGCAATAATTCAGCCGAGTCAGTTTGTTGTATCTGTGCTCGACTTATTTAATCATCTGTTGTTAGCTGCATTGGACAAATATAATAATTAGGTATTTTATGAGGAAAAGTTTAATCTAATGTTTTGCAGTTCTTATTAACTACTAAGTTGTTATCTGAAAGTTTATTGCTTTTCACAGAAACATTAGTCAAGGAAACGTTGCATTGTATTCTTAGGGGATAAATAAACTATTTTGTTGTTTTAATACAATGTTCTTAGTTATTATATATTGAGAGTAGTTTTTTATGCAAGGTATACAGGTGTAATCTTGTATGATCCTGTATACAGTATATTACAAAACATTTATTCTGGAAGAGTAAGCATAGTGTTTCTTGCACATCCTTGTCTATATGAAACTATCTTGTGGAAAGGGCCTTAAAAAGTGCCTCTTAGTGGTCTAATTGAAATAAATGATTTCATTTTGACTTTTACTAAAAGGAAAATACATTTTTCCGCACTGTATATAATAGTCAGATAACTTTTATTTAAGTATCTAAAGTAAATATATGACAGTTTGACATATTTTTTATACAAAATCTGTCAAACCGCCATTTTTATTCCTCAGTTAAGAGTACCTATTTTGATTAAAACAACTGCATTCCAGAATGCAATTTTAAATAATGAACGATTTAAAAAAAAACAATTGACAATCAAAGCAGAAGTTTGGACTATTAATATCAGTTCCAATTGACCATAACCACACCTAATGAATGTTTTTAAAGCGAACATGTGTATTTTATTAGGTAATCTATGGTTGTTGTTATTATAAAACAATGGCGTTTTCCCCGGGGAGCGATAGATCAGACGCCCGCGGCCCCGCCGCCGGACGTCACACCAAAGTTAGGAGTGCCAACTGTCAAACGATAATGGGATTCGTTATTTGAAAAATATTGGAAAAGAAGTTACTATTTTTAACCGACTAAAAACCGTGGAGGTTCTTAAGTCGACGCGTAAGTATATATATTTTTTTTATGTATACGCATAACTTTTTACGGAGTAGTAAGTAACGTCCGATTTTTACAAATTGTTTTACTTAGCGTGAACTTTTGGTAGATCAAAGCGTAAATATATAGGCTAGGCTGGATAAGATATGTTCCATCTCTGTATATTATACCATAAAACTTTCCAATTTCTAGAATGCTCTTAAAATATTTGTACCTATACAGAAAAATCAATCAATGTATCAATGTTTTACAATATTTGTATGCAGGATCATGCTCAATTACACGGGAATGCAATGCACCTCACATAAAAACGACTACTTAACAATATGTAAAAGTATTACAAATTAAGAATTGAAAGGTTAAAAAGATAATTGTAATTGTTGTCAACTTTTTTATAATTGTAAAAACTAGTTCAGTAATTATGATCCCCATAGTACCTACCTACTTACTGAATAAATTAAGTAGTGTTGTGACAATCTGTCACTACGAACACAGTAGTGACACATAGGTAGGCACTAATTATGCATAGTTATGACACTTGTCACCATGTTGTGACGTTTTGTCACTTATTATACTCTTAATACTACTTTAATATTATGATGACTACTCGCTACTTTTATGCTTTATTTTGTATAGTTTACAAAATATGTTCCTCAAGTAAGTTAATTTAATATTTTTTACCACTTCAAAAAAGTGAGGCCAATTTCTCAGAAACTTTGGTGGCACCGGCCCCTAAAATAATAATAATTGTATATTATTGTCATAATAATATGTTTTTTTTCTTAATCATATATAATGTTTGTATATGTCAGAAAATATCGAAATTATTTTTTATTAATTTATTAGCCCATTTTTGTGCATATGTATTTATTTTTATGTATTTTAGAAAATTTGAAAAGAGTTTATTCATCGGCTAATTGATTCATTGTGAAACTTGACCGTGAAAATTTTATTACATCTGTTACTAATTCTATAATAATATAATAAAGCTGTTAAGAGATTTTTGTTTGTTTGTGTGTTTGTTTGAAAGCGCTAGTCTCAGGAACTGGCAGTTCGATTGGAAAAAATATTTTTCGTAGAAGACAAAACAAGTAACAGAAAACGAATCACGACAATCATAATATTCACTAACCAGCTATCTACTTAACTAATTCACTAGCACTAGAGCATTGTTTACTAACACATTAACCCTTCGCCTGCCGAGGGCTCGAGTCTCGAGTAGTGCCGCGGACGTTACAAAAGGGACATTATCTAGTGACACAACTTGCGCTACGATTTATTTGTGTTATTATCACTGCTTGTCCCGCTGTGTCGACTTGAGGTCTGTCGTAATAATATCTAAATTAATTTAATATGAAGATGTAATGTGGAATGAGTTATTTTTCTGTTATTATATTGATAGGTATTCATTGAAGCAGTCATTGGGATGTTTGTGGTAAGCAGTTAGACATTAATTTATGAGTAAAAATTTTCTTTTTCGGATATTTAGATAAAGATTTTTCTAATAATTATTTCTTACGATGTCAATTTGTTTATTTTAAATCAAGCCACACACACACCACAAACACACACCACAGCCACAGGCACATACACTTATGAAAGTAAAAAAATATAAGAAAGAGGAATTGAATCAAGTCGTCCCTTCTTAAAGTTAGTTTTGTATAGAAAACTTAGAAAAGAACGAGCAGCAAATTACATACTTCATGTAAAATAAATGTTTTATTATATTTTGTTACAATAATAATATAACTACAAATAATTCCTTGCAATCCAGTTACAAAATTATAATAAAAGTTATTCGTTTGCTTACAAGCAAAAACATCCACCTAAAGCTGACCAAAAATCCTAACGGTCCTTTAGACCCCTAACCAGAAATGTCGTATTTAAACATTGTACGCATCAGGCGTGACGCGCGGGTTAATTTTATGCTACATTAATACAGTGGAGGGTTGCAGCCACTTTTTAATAGGGTTAGTTATGGTACGGGGTCTCTCACACCCCCGCGCGTTCTCAGGGTTAGCAATATGTCACAGTCAATGGGATTATCTGCTTGTTTTGAGATAAAATGGATTAATTTTTGGATAAACAGTTTGAGGGTTTATTTGCACTTCTGCTGGGTAATTTGTTGTGGCTTTATTTTTGACAAGGGGAAAATTCATATGGATTTTGTTGTCTTAGTCTATATTTCTGAAGTTTTATTAGAGCATTCCTAATTATCTTATGAAGGCTTAGGCATGTGCCGTAGAATAAACAGGCTGCAAGTGATAATGATAATAATAAAATAGGTACTTACTATTTATTATATTTTTAAAAGTTTTTTTGTTATGTAAAGAATATGTATTGAAAATAACTAAACGAAATACTTGTATTAAATTATTTCCAACCTAACTGCAGCAAGCAAAATAAATAAAACTCAATAAATATTAAATAAAAAAAAGAGTTGTCATGGGAACTACTTAATTGACTCTCCGTCTAAAAACAAAAAAAAACTGTACCGACCCTCATTTCTAATGCAAAAACAGGATAAAAAAAATTGTCAATAAAAGACTCTAACAAACATTAACCCAATAAGCTACATTAATTTATTCATAAAACATACTGGAGCGTGAAATTAGTTGTTTGTTTTTTAAAAAAGAAAAAAAATCTCGTGGGTGACATTTTTTCTAATAGTCCCACGCAACAACTGCCAACTCCTTTAAATCAATTCGTCACAAAACGGAAAACAAAAGCATTGTAAAAAAAAAAATGTTTCAAAATAATACTGGCAACACTTCGTTAACTGAGAAAATGTTGCCATTAAAACTTTCGCAAGTAAAATCATAATTAATATTTTTTATTGTTTTTCACAACGTCCATGTTCCAAGAGATTTCACTTAATTTCATCATAATACGCTGTCATTAATATTGTTTATAAGTTAAATTATAGTTGCACTTATTGCCTTGCCTTGATAACTTTATAAAGTGTTTTAAGATTGTTAATTACAGTAGCCGGAGAAATAAAGACAAGAAGTAGCCATGTTTATTATTGTCAAAATTATCTTTCTTAGGGATGACGAATAAATAGAATAAAATTCGAAAGGAGATGTTAGTTATTGTTAACACTTCTAGTGGCATCAAGACGTTTATTTTTGCCCACAGGAGCAATTGGAAGCAACCAAACAACCAATAAACCGCTAAGTTACAGGACATATTGGCAGAAAATCACACAAGTCTCCCGTGACCAATTTCCAGAAGGGGTGAATGGGCCAAAACGGTGCACTATGAAAAAAGTAAATAGTAAAAAAGCGAATCGAATTTGACAAATGCGTGTTTTGGGGCACGCGACGCACGATTCGCCACGCATCGCGCGCTGCAAGATGTGATGACGCGACTCTATTTTTGGGTGTAATAAAATTTTAATGGGCCTTTGTCACATGTGCTTATTACGGAAATGGCTATAAAAGCTGTTTGAAATGTTCAGACTGCATCGTTTTGCAGTACATTACGAAACTTTGAAATTGTACACATTTAGTAAAACAAGCAAGCCTGATGAACAGATTAAGGTAACACATTAATATCTCGTTATGCAAAATGTCAATAAAAAAACGCCTCTGTGTTCCCGGTAACACACAGTGAGTACTTCATTACACTATCAATTTAAACAACAGCTGTGCGGTGGCAGACGAGAGTCTGGTCTGAAAAACATGGCATCTTTGGTTTTATTTTAACGCGCACTCGTTACTCCCCTTGCGTTGGGTGTGTGAGGAAATGACCCTTGAAATTGGCTCGTACCCGACTCAGTTACATTTCGCGCACCTTGCGACTGCCCGACGACTTGACTAATAGGCCTTATTACCAACATTTTTGGTCTTTTGTCACTTGCTTGATGTAATGACGTTGTTTTTATAAGCTTAAGTAAGACGCCATGGCGCGATGTCGGCGTTTTCCCCCTTGAATTACGTGACAAGGTTTTTTTTAAATTAAATTTTACGGTTGTTAATTTTGTGTAGAAATAGTTTAACATTATTATTTAAGCGATTTTTTACCATAGACAAATTATTTAATATCAAACCAACGAACTAGATAACTAACTAACTAATAATAATTATAAGTAGCAATTATTTACTATTTTAAAAAAAAAAAAACTTGTTTTAGGTACCCATATCTAAAAAGCTTAATATATCTCTATTAAAGAAAATTTTACTCTAAAGTAAGGTAAAATCCACTATATTATAGAAAGTCCTTATTTGCTAAGCTCAAGGGGCGAGTATAGTGTAATTTATGCGTTGTTCCATTGCAGCCGAATCTCCCCTCGCTACCAGCCCTTTATTGATGTACTTTTGACTAGTTCTGATTTCTGTTTATTAGTCCATTTAGCTATGTTATTGTTGTTCGTTTGTTTTTTCTATTAAAATTGTTTGTTTTGTTTTATTTATTGGGCAATTTATTGCTCGGTTTAAACGATTGCTTGAAAGTATTTGTCCATCGAATTGTTGTGGTTATTTATCGTTAATTGTGATTTCGAATTTATGGGGCGCTTACTAATGTAATTTATAACGAATTACATGATTACCTCATTATAAATGATCTTTGAAAACCAAAGTAGGATGAAATCCTTCGCACATTGCACACATTCGGTCAGTGTTTTTAATTAATTTTACTACGATTTCATCAATAATAATATTTTTTTATTCCGCACTGAGTGCAGCTGAGTATAATTTCTTTTTGTGGAAACAGACTAGGTAAGTAGATACATCAACATTTAAAGTTCAGCCATAGTTCAGCTAATTTTATCTCTGGGTAAATAAATAAGGTCTTTTTAATTTAGTCTTTCAAATTACAATTTCGTTTACGCCTACCATAATGAGAAAAATAAAATTATAACCTTACATTTATTTCTTTTCCATTTTCATACCAACACCTCTCCACTACCATTCATTACCTCTACTCAAATAGATTTCCTATGGCTCTGCGACAGACTATCATTATTTATTTCTCTGTAATTAAAAAAAACAGCGCATCGTTTCCCGCCTTTGATGAACGAATGACTTCTCTTTCACCGTTTGAAAAAAGAATCGATTAGCTTTGCTTCGATACTATTTTAAATAGACTCCGCAAGCAAAGCAATAGACAATTGTTTTCATTCATGGATAAAAAAGATAAGTACCTAAGTACTGTCGAACAAATTATTTGGTATGCAGGCAAAATTATTTGTCATTCTATGACACTGCTCAGTGACTTTTTCAATTCATCACATTCATTTTTTTCTTTTTGATTCTAAGTTTATCTTGGATATTAGTGACATCGGTGAAGAAAAAGATTTCACACTCACAAGATTGTTTGAAAGTACCTGAAGTAAGCTGCCTGTATACCAAATAATTTGTTTGACTGTACATGATAAAGTACTAACTTATTTGTGCGTTTTTCGTAATCCAGTGGACAAAAAACTGGGGTCCGAAGTAAATAAATGGTTTAGAAATCAGTAGGTAATATTGGGAAATGCTTTGTATAATTGAGTTTTGAGTTATATAGCTAATTGTAAAGGTACGTTTAACTATGTCCTTTTTAACGACGATGGGTACACTAACATTTGCACACACTAGTGTACTTCTTACTTATCATAATATTAATTTACATGCATTATAATTATTATAACCTATGAAAAAAATTATTTGAATAAATAAAGCTGCAGTGATGAAGTTGTTGGATAAAAACTCATTTTATTAAAAACTATAAATGATTAATTTGCAAGTATAAGCCTGAAATCACTAATCCGCTTTGTCAAGCGTAAAGATCAATGCTGGTGCCTTCTCCGTATGAGAAGAGGCCTTTGCCCTGTGGTGGGGCAAAATTAGGCCGGTATTATTATCTAGTACTTACTTGTTCATCTCTTTTTTATGATGACTTCATCGGTCAACGTGACACATTAATTTGAGATTACGAAAAATGAAAAACAGTAAATACAATTAAAATGATAAAAATATTATGAGCACTAAACCTCTCACCTAGATATTTTTATTAAAACAAATGAGTGTAGATGTAGACATAATAATACGGATAATAAGTAGGTAGGTACAGTCGAACAAGCCGTTTGGTATACAGACAGCTAGCTTGCAATTACTTTTAAACAATGTTTCGAGTGTGTCAATTCTTTTAAATCACTCTAAATAGGTTTTAAAATAGCAAATAGGCAATAAACTCGCCCCCTATTACATGGGACATAAATATAACTGGCGAAATGTGAGTAGGTATACTAATGGATACACCTCTGCCTAACCCTTCGGGGATTACAGGCGTGATGTTATGTTACGTTATTTAAGTTTCAAAAGTTATTAGACACCACAAGCTTAAAAAGTCATCATCTGCTTAGCCTTTTCCCAACTATGTTGGGGTCGGCTTCCAGTCTTACCGGATGCAGCTGGATACCAGTATTTTACTTGGAGCGACGCCTATCTGACCTCCACAACCCAGTAACTGGGTAATACGATATCCCTTGGTGAGACTTAAAAAGCAAACACAAAATAACAATGAATGGCAATGTAGCAGAAAGATAATTATTGTTGTCTGCAAACCAAATACCTTGTTCGAAGGTACTTAGGTACTATTCATTTGTCTTATTGTTATTAAGTATTGCCTACTTAATACTAAGTAGGTAAGTAGGTACTATTGTACAAGTTTTACACGCAATAGTATTGTCTAAGTTTATAGTAATTTAAGTTTTTATTAATATTCATATTTTCCGCGGCATTGTGAAACTTCACAGACGCACCGCACATTAACATAACAAGCAAAAATAATAACAGCCAGCGAACCTCATTACATATCAATTCATACTATCGTCGAACAGCCGGCCATCCCAACCATTTCACACGTGATTATTTATAATTTACTACACAAAAAACCTATTGATATTTCTATTACTATAACCAAAAAAAAAACGTTTGTATACAAAGAGTCTGGAGTATGCGTCATCGACAAAACATTTAACATCCTAATTTCGTGAGTAACACCTCAGCGCTAGAGCCGACAAAAGAATCGATAAACATCTCGATACAGTCGGTATCGAGCGGTATCGAGAGGACGACTCGCCCAGCAGGCGGCCGCGGCGACCAACTAATAACTTACATTTGGATTACGCTCGTTAGCCTCTTAGCACCTCAACCGACGTTTATTTTTTATTAATACAAAATTTATTCAAACGAGCCTCGAGAATATTTCGGGAATAATACCTTAATATTATAAAAGCAATATGTTACGCCTAGAAGGATAAGTGTATCAGACGCGACACGATCATTATTTATACCATTATTTGTTCGTTCCTTTTATTAATCTAGAGGTCAGGCTAGCGTCGGAGTCAACACGCGTTTAATCTACCCATTATATTATTGGATTACAATATGTTTTAGATGAGCGATCGGCCTTGTCTTGATTACAGCTTTGTAAGACTGAATGAAGATTGGTCGATGTCGTTAACTCATAATCGATATTGACAGTTCATGTCTGAATCGATTGGCGAGTAATAAATCGATAGTTTTTGTATCGAATCGTGACGGGCTCGTTGCAACTGTCGCTGCAAGAAGGTAATGACAACATGAGAATTAATAATAATACCAGCCTATTATTAAGCCACTCTCATACAGTAAAGGCACGAGCATTGATCACCACGCTTGCTCAAGGCGAATTGGCGATTACAGATTTGTATTAATCACTTCACTAAATAGTATAAAACAAAGTCGCTTCTGTCTGTCTGTCCCTATGTATGCTTAGATCTTTAAAACTACACAACAGATTTTGATGCGGTTTTTAATAGATAGAGTGATTCAAGAGGAAGGTTTATGTATTTACTAGCGACCCGCCCCGGCTTCGCACGGGTGCATGTATTATACATATAAACCTTCCTCTTGAATCACTCTATCTATTAAAAAAAACCGCATCAAAATCCGTTGCGTAGTTTTAAAGATCTAAGCATACATAGGGACAGACAGACAGGGAAAGCGACTTTATTTTATAATTTTATAATATGTAGTGATAGTGACATTGCACCCGGGCGAAGCCGGGGCGGGTCGCTAGTTAGGTATAAGTTCAAGTTTCCTGAAGATATTTTCCAGACCTTGGCCAGAGGCTAAGCATTGTCATGGCAATGCCACCAGTCTTTTGGCCACATTTCCAGTTGACGGCGATGCGGAAGAATTTTTTGATGCCATTTAGTTTTTTTTTCTGATTGTTTTTTTTTATAATTAAGTCTCTAAATAGGCATATAATATTTACATGTTAATTTCTTGTAATAGAATGGAAAGTTACCGTTATTAATAAAAATCCTTCGTTTCGACAACCACTTGTTGTAAATTAATGATAAGTTTAATTAATTAACTACCCATATGTTAAAAAAAAAACACTTTTTCTATCTGTATGTTGCATAATTTTCTATTTTATAAAAGAGTTGGTACTTTGGATGAATATTTGTATATTAGCATATATTTTAATAATCGGCTTACCAATACAGATAGATACTTATTACTTTATTAGATGTTAGACAACATTTACGTAGAGAGTTAAGAACTTAGTAAGATATAATCAATATTTTGTCAAACTTGTTTTATAAATAATGGATATTTATTTATTTACATACATACATAAACTCTCGCCTTTTTCCCATGGGGGTAGGCAGAAACCACAGAACGCCACCTGCTACGATCCTTACATACTCCTTTCGCCTAATCTATGTTCATACCTACATCATCGTGTCATCGTTCATTTTATTTATTTATAAATAATCATTTTGGAGACTTTATAGGTCAACCCAAAGCATCTACAAACAAGTTACATTTAGTAATATACGCGTACAGTTATTTGTTGTTAATGAAGGTAATAAAGATAGCAAATGACATTACTTAAAAAAATCATCAAAAAATAAAGCAAACCTTTCAAATAATATCTACCTATAGTAAAGCAAGTCGCGCTTGCTGAACTTAATACTTACTATTTTTTTTAATATAAAATTTAAGTTTTATTTTTGTCTTTCTTTGATTTCATTACACTAAGTTCTTTTTTGCAATTAATTATCATAATTTATATTTAATTATACTTAATAACATGTCATATATCATATACACACCTCTAGGCATATAAAAGACATAGTTATCTGTTTGAAAATCAAATTATTATTTTTCTTATATTTTTTACAATTTTTAACACGCGCTAGACAGCCCTCATAAAGACAAGAAACAATGCTTTCTACATCAAATAAAAACAAACAACCAGAAAACAAAATAAAAATAGTAATTAAAAAATGAAAAACTTTTTAAAGCTACTAAAAATATTGTTATTGCTTTACCTATACTCAAGCGAGTTCAAAAAATAATAATTTGAAAATAACAGGCAGAGCGACGGCGCGGCGTTATGGCAAGAAAAATTCTTACATTCTTAAAAAAGGAAAGAAAAGCTTCTTACCTTCTTGTTATATTTTTCTAAGTGTTGCGATAAAATAATTAAATTCAAAGTCAAAATCAAATCATTTATTAGACCATTAAACTTTTTAACGTCATTTACAAAAAAAAAAACTAGTTATCCATTCCAAAAGGTAGTTTCATATGGAGAAGAATGGACAAGAAACTCCATACATAATTTACTGAACATAATAGTATAGTATTACAGAATTGATAATTTCGCGGCCATACATCATTGGATAATTATAATTGATTCATATTGAAAGTGTTAATTATTTCCTGCACATTCTAAGAATTCCTAATTGGTCACGCTAATCAAGTTAGTGTTGTAGATTCAAATTAATTAACTTATTGCATTTGAGTGAAATATGGGAATATTATTTTTTAATTAACAGTTTTTGTTTTTTTAAGTCATAAACCGACTATCATTATTTTATTTAATTCCTTAACAAATGTCACAATTTATTGATAGTATTTATTAAAAAAAGAATAATTATTAAAAAAAATTGTTAGGTACCGGTACTGTCAGGAAAAAAAGTAAAATATTTTTTTACTTAAACAGATCTAAAGGTTTATGTTAAGAAACACTTTTTCTTATAATATCTTTGTGAAACTGTAACAAAAATTATTATTCATGGACTATCTTTGTTGATTACTTTTTCTTATTGTTAAAAAAGAGTTGTAGGTAAGTACTTTCACAAATAAAACCTGAAATATGTCTACTTTCACCAAAATTAAGTAAACCTCATTTATAACCGTTATGTTTTGTGCAATATTCTACATTTGAAAAAAAAACGAAGTTATAACTTACTTGTAGTAGGCAATTTATTATTACCTCAAATACGTAAAAGTCTCTTCTATCGGTTGAGCCGTTTTCGCGAGAAAAAAACCCGGTAACGTTATTAACCAAAAAACGTATCTAGTGATATAGTGTTAAGATTGCAAATCGTGTAGATATTATTTTGTAACATCTATAAATAAGGCAGGTCAGAGTAAATAAAAACCCAGATTGTAAAAAAAAACAGCGGATAAGTAGATATTCCTCTCCCCACCCTAACGTTGTCGCGAGTGGTCATGTTATAAAGTCCTCCGGATACTTTATTCTAAAATTGTAGTAAAAAATGCACACATAACTATAAAAGCCACATAGTTAAGTGAACAACAACAATACCTATAAAACAGTGCAAAACTATTCCAGTACTCAATATATTACTCGAGTTATTAACAAAAAACTTTTTAAAACTTTCCGTAAACAGTGTGATTGTGCGAAGTGAGTGACCTTCATAAACAAAAATCTGAGTCATTAACGGTCATTCGCACACACACTTGCTGGTCTTTAAGCAAGCAAATACCATTTTTGAACAGTCCTAACAGTGTACGAATGGTGTCGCGTCATAACGACTTGTAAAATCGTTTGAACCGTGGAGGCGCGGGTTCGAACTCAGCGACACGCAAAACTTTTTGCATTTTTTTATTTGCTTTCTAACCGATGCGTAATCAAGCCGCACGAAATTCGTCAGATATTTTGATTTTTTTTCTACAAGAAATAGTTTTTTATACTTCGATTAAACATGTATAAAACACCGCCAAAATCCACTACCCTTCAAGCTACACCTTCTCGCTCTGAGTCTGATATCCAAAAACTTGGGGAGGAAGAAAGCCTGTTGTTGGACTTAAGCCCCGAATACATCACTCAGAGAGGCAATAAGCGCCTTCGGTCGACGAAGGATGGCAGCTATATGGATCGCTTTGAAGACAAATTTCTGGGTCTTAAGAACGACATCAAATCTGATCTCAAGGATTTGATAAATGAATTAATTAGTTCTCAGAATTCTCGCATGGACAAATTTGAAGAACATATCCTGGAAATCAAATCCCATTACACAAGCATTGAGGCAACCAATCAAGAAATTGAGAAATCAATGACCGCTGTAACAAGTCAATTAATATCTTTAGAGACAAAAATTGCTAACTTAGAAATTGAACGAAACACTATGGCCAGGAAGTTGATTACTCTTGAAGAAAAACTTGACAACATAGATCGTAACTGCATTAAGACCTGCATCGAGGTTCGAAATGTACCTAAGTGCCAGAAAGAAACTAAAAGCACTTTATTTACCTTGGTTCAAAATCTGTCCAAACAATTGGAAGCCAATATTTCACTCTCAGACATCCGGGACGTCTCAAGACTCCCGTCTAAAAAAGAAAGCAAATCGTCCAACATCTCGATAGAATTTTCAAACACACTACAAAAAAGTAACTTTCTACTAGCTGCCAAACAATTTAATACCAACCACCCCTCGGATAAAGTTAATTCTACACACTTGGGTTTTGCTGGACCTAAGGCACCTATCTACATCGCTGAGCAGCTTACCCCGCTTACTAAAAAACTTTTCTATGAAGCTAGAAACTTCGCCAAATTGAACGGATTTGCATTTTGTTGGACATCAAATGGACGTGTCATGTTAAAGAAAACCGTAGATGGTCAGTACTTTATAATTAAAAACGAACAACAACTATTGCAAATGTCGCAACCCATTAATGCATGACTAATTAGTATAGTAAGATTATATTGTCACTTATTTTTTGAGATATTTTTAAGTTTCTTATTGTTTTTTAAAATTATTATTAGCTTTAGATTGTTTCACTTTTTTATTGTAAATTTTAACTCGTGGTGCACACAAACATTCCCACACAACACCCACTTTACACGTCAGTCAATACTCCTCATTACACGCACACACATTATACAACATGCTTCTTACATGATTTATTTGAACCTATTTTCCAATCTTTATAGGCAACATATGACCCTTGTCCTTACCTTGAAAAATGCTTAACAACGCTAATTCACATATTGACTCTGTTGACAACTTTTCTGTATCGGATACACACACTTGCACCCCAGAGCAGGCTAATATGTTTCTTAAACATCCAAGACTTTATCTAAAAATTCTTACTCAGAACATAAGATCGATCAATTGTAACTTTCTTAGCCTACAAACACTACTTCAACGCCTCTCGCTGGATTGTGACATTTTGGTCTTGACGGAGTGCTGGTTATTGTGTTCGAGTAACCATCACATCCCTAACATCCATAACTTCATTATGTACAGCACTGCCAATAATTTAAATCAAAGTGATGGTGTAGTGGTATATGTCAGGTCCAACCTTACTGCCACCTGCAAAGAACTTTGCTTTGGTGGTTCCGCCACCGGATTATCGGTCAACCTGGGGTCCGACATTGCCATTCTGTGCATTTACCGGTCGCCATCTATAAGTAACATTGATAATTTTCTATCCTCTCTTAACAACTTAATTCCCTCCTTTTCCTATGTCAAAACTGTAGCTATAACTGGTGACATTAATATCGATATAAAACCGATGTCACTTGACGCTCGCTCACATGATTACCTCAACACTCTCGCATTCCACGGATTTCTTCCTACCCATACTCTTCCGACTAGGGGAAACAACTGCCTGGACCATTTATTTTTAAAAACCATAAATACATCTGTCTCACTTGTCTTCGATACGACTCTTACCGATCATTGTTCTTCTATGCTTTGCATCTCCAGCAAAAAACCGCATGGTAGTATTGTTAGATCCATTACCAAAATTGACTTTGACGCCATGGATAAGACTATGTCATTGCTAGACTTTACACCCATCTACGCCATGTCGGACTCCAATGTTGCTACTGATGCGCTAATTAGTCTCTTGACTGACGCCATTTCCGAAAACTCTTCCACCAAGAAGGTACCATCTAACAAAAAGATCCTCAAACCTTGGATCACTCCGGGCCTGCTCCGATGTATAAGACACAGGGACCAGCTACATAAAAGATTAAAACAAACGCCTAATAATAATACGCTTGAAATTTGCTATAAGCGATACAGAAACTTTTGCAATAAAATATTAAAAAAAGTCAAACGACAATTCGACACCCAAGAGCTTGATAAAGCTGGAAATAACTCTAAGGTTCTGTGGGAAGCCATCAAACGAATCACAAATACCCATAAACAACAACATGCATCTACACTATTACTTTCACACTCTGACACTCCCTCTCAGTCCTGCAATAATCTTAACAAGTTCTTTGCTGACATTGGTAAAAAACTTGCTGATAATATTATCAACGACCAAACTTCACCTACTTTACCTTGCTCCCATACTAACTTTTCCTCAACTTCATTTGTATTGGAACATACGGATATTGATGAGGTTAAATCCTTAATTGAGTCCCTTAGATCGACTGCAGCCACGGGTTGGGATGGTATCTCTCCTACGGTCCTTAAGAGATACTGTAATGTTCTAGCACCAGTTTTAAACCATATATTTAACCTCTGTTTTGAGACCGCTGTCTTTCCGTCAGCTTTGAAAAAGGCTATTATACACCCTCTCTTTAAGGGTGGTGATGGAAACTCTTTTAATAATTATCGCCCTATAGCGGTACTACCCGCCCTTTCGAAGGTACTTGAGCGCCTAATTAACAAGAGATTGGTAGGTTTCTTTGAAAAAAATAATTTGTTTTCTGCTCAACAATTTGGTTTCCGGAAGAATAAGTCAACCAGTGATGCAGTTCATGAAGTAACAAATTTCATAGTAGAGAAAATCAACAGTCGCAAAAAGGTGCTTACAGTGTTTCTTGATCTCGCAAAGGCCTTCGACACAGTTCCCATTTGTACCCTTTTACTCAAACTAGAGAGAGCAGGCGTCAGAGGACTTCAGCTTGATCTTCTTAAAAGCTACTTGTCTAATAGACTGCAAATGGTAAAAATTGGTGACCACTTTAGCGACGAGCTCCCAATCTGTTACGGTGTGCCGCAGGGCAGTATACTCGGTCCTACTCTGTTTCTCATCTTTCTAAATGACCTATGCAATCTCAACATCTCAAATTCGAAAATTGTGTCATTTGCTGATGATACAGCCCTTACGTTTTTCGCAAACTCATGGTCAGAACTTCAGATTATTGCACAAAATGGTTTTAATTCTGCCTTTAAGTGGCTCCGATTCCATTCTCTAACACTTAATACATCCAAAACTAAACTGATGACGTTTTCTGTCTCACCGACTTCACAACCTGACATTCCAATCACTTTAAAGGCTCACTCCTGTAACAGTACACATTCAAACACATGTCAATGTTCACCCATTGCTACAGTTGATAATATTAAGTACCTAGGTATAACTTTAGACCGTTACTTGAATTATAAAACACATATTATGTTGGTAACAGGCAGGGTCAGAAAATTAATATATATATTTAAAACCCTTCGACACGTTGCTAAGCAATCAGTTATTCGCAATGTATATTACGCCTTATGTCAATCTATCATCACTTATTGTATTAGCTGTTGGGGTGGCGCCACAAAAACTGCTCTTAAACCTTTGGAAGTGGCCCACAGAGCTATACTGAAAATTGCAACGTTTCGACCAATTCTGTTTCCAACCTCTGAACTTTACAAAAATTGTGGGGTCCTCAACATAAGGCAACATTTCATTCTGCAAACCATTCTTCTCCAACATTTAAAAACCCCTCTTGTTACTATTACCAAACGACGTAAAGATATGATTTGTACTGTTCCACAAACTCAGTTTAACTACACTAAGAGATTTTTTTACTATCTTGGCCCTTGCCTGTATAATAAAATCAATGCGTCCTTATATATATATAATTTACCATACAACAAATGTAAAATCACCCTACGTGCATTCCTCCTAAATAAAACTTACGACGAGACTGAAAAGTACTTACTGACACTTATTTGAAAGTAAACCTATTTCCTATTATTCCAATCATTCAAATGCTTACACACACTCACAACTACACACACCCCTACACTCATACACACGCACGCCCTCACCACACCAAATAGTCATCACTTTGTTGTTCTTTATTTTAATTTTAAGTTTTTTTTTTACTTTTGTGTTTTGTTTTATTAAATATTATAATGTCATACGTTTTATACATGATAACATGATTATTTGATACTCAAATAGGGAGTTGAAACTGTATCTCCTAAATACAGATTACTCAGTAATCTAGCTAGGAGAAAGGTGATTCACCCAACAATTCACTGTACCTACATCATGTAATTATTGAAAATGCACTCTTTATAAGCCCCTAATGTACTACACACCTTTATGTATGTACCTTAAATAAAATTTATATTCCAGTTATAGTTGAGGTTATCGTTAAAAGTCTTAGCTGTGCGCCAATAATCACAACGAACAGGATATTATGTTTAATTAATTTACATTTTAATAGACACCTATCTACCATGTTTGATCTCGTTACATTATTGAAATGTCAATTGGACCTATTTATTAAACTAGTTTAATAAATGACTAAAGTGTTTAATTTTTTTTCCTATTGGCAATTTAAAGAACTGCACTCTATACTAGAAAAACAAATAAGTTTTTTTTATTTGACATTTGACGGTCGATTCTTTTTTTAAAATAAATTAGACGTTACAGGTACCTATCCCATTGGACCCAAAAAAACTAAGTATATAGTGTCATTTTGTTTACCCTTGTTTGTTTAAAAATGCAAAAGTAAGTTTCATTTTATTTAAAAAAAAAATGCCTCCATCGTCTTGCTTATTGGATTTTAACAGCACTTTTTGGTAACTTATATTAAGTTGTAACTTTTTCTTATAAGAATTCACTAAAAGTTAACCCTACCTTTACTACTAGCACCGTCCTCATTGGAGTCTTCACTTGGGGGTCCATGCGGCGCCCGCGCCGGCATTGGGTGAGGTAACCTTGGCCGCGTCAAAAACGGTGGTGGGACCCCGAAGAACGGCAGGAACGGCGGCCACGGAGGCCGGGGGGCCAGCTGCGCCGCCGCCGCCGCGTACAGCTGCAGCGGGGCCGGCAGCCCGCCCTCCAGCACCATGCCGCTGCCTTCCCGCCTCGCACCCGATATCTTGACCACAACGCTCACCTACAAACCAACCCCATTCTCTAATGTCATTTTTTCAAAACACCAATATTTTTTTTCTTGAGTCACTACGCAGTCCAAGCACTAACACAAGATGCAACACTGGCGCGCGCGTCGCGTACAGTCGGTACTACGGAGTGCTCGGGGCTCCACGCCGCGCCCGCCACTGCGATGGCGCGCCCGGGGGCGGGGCCACCACCCCCCCTACCCCCCACCACCACACAAATTAATTCTCCGCCTCCTTCATATCATAGATTTATTTCTCCGACAGTACATCGCACCCGCTGCTAAACGCTTTCAAACCTTATGCCGTGAAGTTACAGATCTGTATTGAATAACGGCCCATAAATTAAGGGACGGCATACATTGAATTAACGGTAACGTAGGCGACGGGTGGCGGCAAGTTGAAATAAACCTTATTTATATAAAGATAACGTTTGTTATCGTAGAATAGGGAGCTCAACATGGGATTTATAGGGTCGCCGTACGTTTGCGGGCCTGTGGGGTTGTCATAATCTTTTTTAGCCGCATGGCGCACCGCTATACAGTGACATGTAGAGAGTATCGGGAAGGAGTTATGTTATGGAATGTTACCGTAAAGGTTTGCGTTTTGCCATTGCCCTTTTGGATACTTAGGTACCTAAGTTTACTTTATTGTTGTACCTAAAGATTTGACAGAAGAAAAAGACAAGTAGAGATTACTACCTAAAGCTAAAATTAAATTTAATTCCTTAACAGCTTCAAAACTCATTTATAAAATTATGATTGATACGTGATCTATTCTGCCGGCTCAGATGAAAGATGTTTATTATCTGTAATGAACGAGAAAAAAATAAATATATTCATAGGAATTGTTCGGAGGTAATAACGGGTTATATTTTAGATTTCACCCATTCTTTTAATTTGACAGGTGATTGTGTGATGGGCGAGCAATCAACCGCTGAGCCGGCAGACAGCGGCACAGAGAGATGCGCACAATAGCGTTGCGTAAAACTAGATTACGACGCCTCCCAATCGCTCTAATGACGGACAAACTATCAATCATACAAAATTAACACGTTTCAGATTATATTTTTGACAGTGATGAATCATAAGCGACCGAAAGGCAATCAATTTCACAACCAATTCCTTATTCCATTAAACAAAAAAGTAATAACGTAATTGACATAAATAATAATAAAATATGTCAAGACAGCGTAACGAGCGTTCGGACGCGACATGACAGCTCTATCAGGAATCTGGTACTGAGTGTAGTGGGGGGCGTAGACAGTGGGTAGCGGCGCGCCCATTGGCGGAGCGGCGCGGGGGGGGCGGGGCCGCGCGGCTCAGCCTTGCATGAATTTAATTAGTGCGAGGAGCACCTCGGGCGCATTAGGAGCCGCGATGGGCGAAGCAATAAAAGATATAAAGGAATGAGTATAAATTAAAAGTTAAATAGAGAACCACACGTGCGAGCGAGAAGCGCCACCCCTCTCGCTCTCACGCCGCGCTGCTCGTAATTGTTTGACGATCTTATTAGTATCAGTTAAATGTCGTTCTCTCTTTTTCTCGCGCGAATTTAATTACTTTTTAATTAGAGCTTCGGTTAATGAGAGTTTTGCAGGATTCGCTCCGGGCGTTCTGTTTTCACCATTGTCATTTTTGCGGTTTAGGGTAATCGGATTATTGATTGAGTTCCTTTCAAGTTTTTGAGATAAATCTTTTGTGGTTTTGTTGCTTTTTTAAGTTCATTCTCATCGTTGAGGCGTCGATTTAATGATATCGTATTTTTTAATGTTTCTAAGAGATAACTTTGCTATAACTTTGCTAAAGAAACTTAAAAATTATGAAAATAATTAGGTAACCGCCTGTAGCATTCGTTGCCTGGCTTTAATAAATCTTCTTTCTTCTTCTTTATCGTGTGAGTGAGGTCTTACGAGGAGTCGTAAGACCTTACTGCTCACACGATAAAGGAACTCTGACACTAGGGTGTGTGGGGACACACCCGAGTGTCAGAGTTTCTAAACCGCCTCAAGGGCCTCTGACATGGTTTGAGTGGAACAGTAAAGTCCAGGTTTCCTAACGATGTTTTCCTTCACCTTTAATAAATAATTTTGCAAAATAAAGTTCTAAGTACCTAAAATACAGCCTTTACTAAGCGTGTCTCACACTGAGCGTATGGCCAGCATAAGCTTAGACGAAGCGTAGACGCGTAGACACCGCATAGACGCCGCGTAGATGTAGGTGCTAAGATGTTGCATAGACGCCACTAACGCGCCGCGTAGGAGACGCGTAAACGCTGCGCTAACGTAGTAGGTAACACCACTGCATTGTTGCTATTAAAAATAAAATATAGGTACGAGCAGGATTGACTTAACTGACTATTTGTATTATGTAGATAATATTGAGCTTTTAATTTCTGTCTCGATTAAAGGTACTGTCAGGAACGAAAAGTGGTTACAACTTTGTCTGTTTCCTTACTTACGTACTTACCAAAAAATAAAATAAATAAAGAAAAATAATAGGTATACGCAGGCTTAATGACTAGCACTTTGCCCGCGATTTCGCCCGCGTTGATTTCGTACTTCCCCTATATACTTACTCAACACTCTTGGGCCCCTTTAAGGGGTAGATTAAAAAGTCATGTATATTATAGTTATGTGTTGTCGATTATGATGTTAACATCAATATGGACCGATACTCAGCGTCTTTTGTCGCTGACTGTACTAAGATAAGGAAATCATATTTACTTACAATAGTTCTTTTGAAGGTAAACAAGTAACCTAACATATTCAAGCATACTTCACCACATTCATCACCAATTTCAGTTTAGATATCAACATCGCGAGCATATACCTCCATCTCACTCTGACACATGTTTCTGCAATTTCTCCATCTCTTTCTCGTCATTAGGCGGGCCATGCACGCGCACATCGTTACTTCTCATTATGTCGGGCTTACGTTCGCCCGCGTTATGTATTGTCTGGTGGGGAATGGGCCGCTTTAGTTGTTTTATTGATGTAGCATTGTAAGGGTTGAAATGTATGTTTCTATTATTTTATGGAAAATCTTGGGAACAGTGACGTCAGTCGTGGAGGAAGTCAGAAGTCAATGTTTTCAAAGTCAGCAGAAAATTGTGTACCCACTTGTATTAAGAAAATGCTAGTGTATAAAGAGACATTTTGTTTTTCGCGATAGTCTCTGGAATTACCGGTCGCGGTCGGATTGGATAAAATATTTTCGTATAAGTAGGTATGACAGCCACATTCTTGAGGAATATCATATAACATCACGCTGCGAATCGCGGCAGTAGAGCAGTAAACAAATACGTAACTTAACACGGGTGCAAAAAACCACATGTACGAAGTCAAAGTGAGCAGAAATATTATCAGTAGAAAAAGTAAATGACTTGTAAAAACAAAAAAAACTATATAAAATTAGCTCTTCCCCCATTTTAACGAAAGAAAAAATAAAGATAGATACACAAAACTGTCATTTTTCGTAGCCCGTAGCGCGTAGCACGTAGCACGTTACGCTACGCTACCATTTATTAAGTTACGCACAAAAAGTGTTAAAAAAATTATACACTTATTTTAAATACCAGTAAACTAATTAACAACAAATATTTTTGTATGATGTTTACTTTACGACTGTACTAGTGTTAGTTAAGTAGAGTAGTATTTAAATATTGACGCAGATTTTAAGAAATTTAGTTTTCTATAACTTTGGTTCTAGGAATCTTGTCTAGGTTCACTTCGCTCAATGATGCCTTAGAAAAAGTACCTACTAACCACGATACGGTTAGGGTTATCCATCTGTGCACCCACATTTCGCCAGTAATAGGGGGCGGCCTATTGCCATTAACCGGGCACAAATCCAGATTCCGAAGCTGCTACTGAGAAATTCCTGATGGAAAAACCCAAAAACACTTTGTCCGACCTGGGAATCTAACTCAAGACCTCATGCTCAGCAATCGCGCTTTGCGACCACTTGTCAACGAGGCAGTCAAACTCTGGCGCATTGTAAAACTGGAATAATCACCATATGGTTTTGTTTAGAAGACTTTAAAGGCTCTTAGGTCATGAATAGAAGACAGACAGACCACACATCAATTAAAACAAGTACCGTAATAGGTACTTAAAGTGTACTATCGAACAAACCATTTGGTAAACAGGCAGCTAACAAGCAACTACTTTTAAACAATGTTTCGAGTGCGTCAATTCTTTTAAATCATTCGAAATAGGATTCAAAATTATTAGATAATAAATTGAGCACAAAATAACAATGAATAGCAATGTAGCAGATAGATAATTATTGTTGTCTGCAAACCAAATAGCTTGTTCAACAGTACTTATTTGTGATTTACGACTAGATATGATAATCTATACGATTGCACACGCTATTAAGATAATACTGTGCTGTGAACTTGTGACTGTCCATTTTATTAGATGTTATAATGAGTCTTAGGATCATAACGTATTTTATGTTCTAGACCACACACGGCACGAGAATAATTAAATTTATTATTGTTAGGAAAAGTAATAATTATTGTTACGTTTTTCTTATCAGAAAAATATTTATTAGCGTATTTATTAGACCTCCCAGTACGTCCTATTGATTTTTCAAAGTCAAATTATTTGTTTTAATCAGCGCCAATCTTTTAATCGTCAGATAACTCTTAACGGAGGGATAAATATGGCAGTTTGACAGCTTTTGTATAGAAAATATGTCAAACTGTCATATTTATTCTTTGGATAAAAGTTATCTGACTATTGAAAAATCAGCACTTAGACAACTCCAAGGTTATTTTTTTTTAAATAGGTATACTTAATATTATAAATGCGACAGCAACTCTGTTTGTCTGTCTGTTACTCTTTCACGACTAAAGCACTGCACCGATTTTGATGAGATTTGGTATGGGATAAGTTTTAATCGTAAGGAAGGAAATAGGCATTTTTTTATTCTGTGACTTCGTCTGCGTCCGCGATAGCCGACATTTACACGGACGAAGTCGCGATCAAAAGCTAGTAATACAATTGAAAAAGCCACATCGCGATTTAGGTGGGCGCTCTAACCATTAGTTGATATTTATTTATTTAATTTAGTTTAGGTTTTTATAGGTATTTTTAATTATAGCAGGGGCAGAGGGGGGCAACAGTTTCTAGGAAGTTATGTAAAGAGACTGCTACATCTATAAGTATCTACTAATATAATTTAGTTATGTTATTTTATTTTTATTTTTTATTTTTCATCTATTTTTTGTTTTTAGTTTTCTTGTGCAATTTATTGTATACGCCTAATACTTAAGGGAATGCACTGACCTCTGAAATACAGTTTAATTCTAGCTCAGGGGTCAGGGATTTCAAATAACCTAAGTATGTTTGTATAAATTGGCAATAAATATATATATATTTTATAATAAAGTAAAAAAAAATTGTTTGGTTGCTTGTCACGCGAAAATCTCTAAAACTTTCAGTCGTATTAGATAAAATCTTTTTGTATATAATAGTTAGATTCATGAGGAATAGTAAAGGCGGTACAACATCACGCTACGACCCACGGAGGCGGAGCTGTAACCAAAGACGTAACACACACATGTAATCCCCGAAGGGTTAGGCAGAGGTGTACCCATAAGTACACCCACATTTCGCCAGTTATGTTTTGAGTCCCATGTAATAGGGGGCGAGCGTATTGCCATCAACCGGGCACAAATCCAGACTCCGGGGCTGCTACTGAGAAATTCCTAATGGAAAAACCCAATAACACTTTGCCCGACCTGGGAATCGAACCCAAGACCTCATGCTCAGCAGTCGCGCTTTGCGAAAATAACCACGCGTAGGTACGAAGTCTGATAGAGTAGCAGTTTATGATAAATGTCTATAGCACATAATTTGCAATAGGTAATTACACAAGACAATGTTCGCAAGTTAATCAGGTGAATGCAATCAGTTGACAAGCGGGGAGGGGAGTGCGAGGCGGGGGGGGGGGGGGGGGCTCGAAGACATTTGATTGATGATGCTTGCTCCGGTACTCGCCACCGCCGCCGAGGCGAAAAGTGGGCAATACCAGTCTATGTTGTGGAATCTACATCTATAAACGAAAATGACTATACCTAGTACGTTGGAGTTTTATTTTAACGGTGACGTAGTTTTTAGTTGTGAGGGGAACGGAAATTGAAGGTGAATTAAATACTTTCAGGCTTTGTTTGATAATTGCTCTCAAGTACACTAAGATGGTTACTGAAATACATTTAGGTATAGACGACCAATTTTATGATCTTGAAGTGATTATAGATTAAGTAGTTAATACGGTTTGTGTATACTAATATCATTAAGCTGAAGAGTATGTTTGTTTTCTTGTTTTAACGCCTCATCTCCGGAACTACTGGTCCGATTCTGAAAATTCTTTTGCTAATAGGATGCTATTGTTATCCCTGAGAGCTATGCTAACTAGGCTTAATATTATCATTTCATAAATTTAGATTTAATAGAATCCACAATAATATTCACGCAGACAAAATCGAGTAGTAAAAGCATTTTTTTTAAACCTAGGTTATTTTTAAGTGCTTAGAGAATAGGGCAGAAACAACGAAATAGCAGTTGTTATCTTGAACCTCTGGCACAGAAAACCTATGATGTAAAATTTCAGTCTGAACCAAGAACAATATAGCCACTCATGCGCAAGTATCTAAATACGTAATGATTGCTCCATTTGATCTCGTGATGAAAGTGCGACTACTAAACTTGCGATCCTGTGTTCTTCCCAGGTCAGGTAAAATTTTATAAAGTTTTTCCATTATAAAATTCAGCAGCGACCTAGAAATTGGTGGTGTTACATTTGTGACACATACAGCCGTTTGTCCTGTGCCTAATCTCTTCCCGGTCGTGTCGGATTACCATCGCTTTAGACTAAGAGAGGGAGAAAAGGAGTGCATCTGCGTTTGCGCACACACTTGTGAACTATAATATGCTTCTACGTACTACCTCCATTGCGCTTAGCCGCCTTGGCCAAAATTCGATCAAGAGAACATACCAACACAATCTTAACTCTTCCGATCTCGTTTCCATTTCCGTCCGTCACGTCAAAGTTAAACTTTTATAAATATTGATAACGCAAGATGGATGGTCTGCACGCGCGGCTCCAATTGATTTAAAATTAAATACACAATGTTTCTCGATGATTGATGCACATCACGCCTCTCTGGGAGCGGGTTAGGGTAACCTCGCTAAATGGGTATTTTTTGCACATTTCTACACGGTCCAGTGGGCACAGTCATTAGAAAAGGGTTTGAATCTAGTTGAAATTGAGTTGAGATTGTGATGGTTGTTTAAGAAAATGTTGTGGCGTGCTGACTGCTTCGTTTGACTCGTGGTCGCAAGCAGGGTTTGGTGTTATTAACACGCAATTGTGAAGCTACTTTCTAGATATATTACCGTGTATGGCAAACATAATTGCATAACAATATCACTGTCCTATCCATTCCCTTTTTAATTTTGTAATCCTGTCATGGAAACATATATAATCCGGACGCTAGGACGCCAGAGCCACTATTGAATTGTTTATATGTTAAAACTATCTCTTGTAACTGTAACAGACTGTACCATACTTTTTTATTATATTACACTTTATTTATACTTAAGTACTATACCAGATCGACCCATTCTCGCTCCATTTACGTGCGTGGCTTTAAAGTTTAATCGAATTGTAAACCTCCTTTTTGAAGAGACCAAAAATCTATAGCGCCTTATTTAGCCCCAAAAAGCCCATACAAATTAAAAGCCATACATCAAATCCAATAAAACCATACACAAGCCACACATACATAATTAACTGTCACAAAGCACAGCCACTCAACTTCCTGGAGCAAGTCAAAAAGCGACCAGATTCATAATCTTGTTAGCACTCAAATTTGCATTAATTAAGGCGTTGAGGCCTCACAGTTGTGTCTAAACTCTCTGAGGGAGGCCGAGGGTTGAGTGGGGGTGGGGGGGTTAGATAATATTCAAATGGTACATGTAACGACGCGGCTGCCGCTTGAGCCCCGCCGCCCGCAAGCAATATAGATGGTACAATCAGTGTGGAAAGTGTTAAGCGTTGTAGTATTTTGATAGGCATCTGCAATGCATAGTAGTGAATTAAAAGGCATTCTTACCCTAGCCCTTTTGGACGGCATTTATTCTGTAGCAACTGAATTTGAGACTGCACACAAGCTGAAAAAGACCTAGATTATAAACTATCAGAACCACGTAGGTATGGTTCATTTTTGATTACCGTAATCTGATGCACAAAAAATACAAACAGTACCTACGAACATTTCTGTTCTTCATAAGCTGTTGTAAATCTTATATTATGATCGGCTGGAAGACGACCAGTAGGCCGTAGAAGAAAGTCGTGGCTGCGCAATATTAGTGAGTGGACCGGCATCAAAAGCGCCGCTGAACTGTTCCGCCTCGCAAAAGACAGATTGAAGTTTTCCGAACTGACGGCCAACCTTCAGTAGTTGAAGAAGCACTATGAAGAAGAAGAAAACACACATTCAGCAATACGTAAATGTAGATTATTTATAGAATTAAGTAGAATATATTGCTAAGTTTCAGTCGCAGAACTGCAAAATCTAAGAACTTCCAACAAAACTTGCCAAACTAAAAAACACCGCACAACCAACACTTCCGTACTCCACAGTACCTGAGTGAGAGCACCGAGGGTGCGCTCGACAATTTCCTCGTCGGGTAATTCACTAGGATTTAATTTAAATTAGTTTTGGCTTGGCTTAATAGCTTCCCCCTTCTGGGGGGACGTGGTAGGACGTGGCGCCGCTCCAAACGATGTATTCTGATGTTCAGATCGGGTGGTTTTTGGATGTTGATTTTCGATAGATGTTTAGTTGAGTTAATTGGTAATTATGTTCTGCTAATGCTTGACCAGGGATCTTTCTGAGCTGGTGTTTTAATGATGGTGCATTGTTTGTGAATGAGTTCTCTTTATTGACCAAAGGTAAGTATATAAATATTAGAATGTTTCAGATTGCTCATTCCGAGGGTCTTGCAAAATCTAGAATCGTCTCAAATAGAGACTTTTAATTCTATCGCTTTACATTTAAAGTTTTCAAAACGACAGTTTTAAAAGAAATCTCGTTTATTGTATTTTGGTCAGGGTTATCTTTTGACTCAGATTTCTTGTCCATACTTTTCCATACGATACTATACTTTTAGGAAGAGGCAACGAGATTAAGTTTTATGTATTTTTTCTTCTTGTATTGGTCTAATATTGAAATTAATGATTTAACTTTGACTTTTGTTAATATTATTGTTAGCAACTATTAACTCTGACTTAAGTTTTGAGCAAGTTACCTTAGTGAATTATTAACACATTCAATATAAATCAAGCGACGATCTCTTCACTCCTTCGAAACCGATTCATCTTCCAGAATACAGCCGCTTGGAAGTCAGTCGGTAACAAGAGTGGAAGTCGCACCCCCCACCTAATTATTTGTGTCGACTTTAAAACGCCACCAATTATATTAACGCCCTGTTACGCCCTGATAAATAAGTACTGCCAAAAGTTTTCATAAGTGTTACTGAGAAAAATGATCAGGGGTTTCAGTATAGTCAAAAGTCAAAGTCAAAACATTCATTTCAATTAGACCATTTACAGGCAATTTTGATTAGTCAAGGAGTCTGTCTGTCAGTTAATCCGAAAGTTGAAGCTAGTTGCTCGTTCCAAAACGGAGGTAGGCCTCTATGGAGAAGAACGAGCAAGAAACTCCACGGCACTCTTTTAAATTAGGTTTTTTTTTGTTGATTCTACATGTGAAAACAATGAAGATAAAAAAACAATTATAAAAAAAAAAAATAAAGACCAAGGCAGTTAAGAGATGACCATAATAATAATAATAATCTTTATTCATGAATACGAGACAACCATACATAGTAACTTAATAATAAATCCTGGATAGACAAAAAATCGTATATAGTTATTTTTAAAGCTATAGTAATGTATGAACTGAACTATAAATTCTGTCATCTTGAAATACACTTTCGAAATCTAGCCCTATTCTCTTCAACAAATGTAAAATATATATATTATTTTAATTGACACTATACAGCCAAAAACACCCTACTACACCCCACCACTAAAAACCACCCGTGTCTAAATAGTCCCCCACCTAATTATTTGCGTCGCCTTTAAAACGTCGACAATTATATTAGCGCCATGTTACAACGCCCCAAACATCCTGAAACATCCTGTAACGTCCGCAATAACTGTTTGTAGTCAAAACTTTACGTAAGGTTCACTACATATAAACGGTCTGGGACATTTTGGTATGTTATGGGACTGTGGGATCATGGGACGATTTAGAGATGTCGTGGAACCTTATGTACCTATATATTGTGTCTTTGAAATTTTCTATGTAAGGAATAGACTTTATAAGTGTTAGCCAGCATGTTTATAGACAATGTCTATTACAAGCATATGTATGTAGTACCTACTAGCTTTTGCCTGTGACTCCGCCAGCGTAAATATCGGTAACAGACAGACAACTTTCGCATTTATAATATTAGTATGTATAGATAAAATCATGAAAAACCGTTCAAGGAGCAAATTAAAAATATAAAATATAATATTAGTATGGATGTACAAATTTTTGCAAACAACCAGACCCAGAACAACTACCTGCATATCATACGAATATTTGTCCCGTGCGGGAATCAAACTCGCGACACACAACGCAACAGCCAATCGCTCAACTACTACCTCTTAAATGATAACGAGAAAAGGGTAAAATTACTATACATAAAAGAGTCTTTTCTAAAAATCTTACTATAAAGTTAACATAGGTAGGTGCAATAATCCATACTAATATCATTAACACGAAAGTAACTCTGTCTGTTTCGGTTTTATGACAAAACCGCTAAGCCGATTATGATGAAATTTGTACGGGAGTTAGCTTGAACTCCTAGAAAGGACATAGGCTACCTCTTTCTCTCGCAACTTTGTCTGCGCCGGCGATAACCGACGATATGTGGAATCGAAATGTTGTAGTTTCAACAAATCGGACAAATATGCACGATAGTTTTATTGTCCTCTACGTTATATTATTATAGGTCCTAGTTTACCGTACTAGTTACGTGGAACATGCTACTCTACTATTTAGAGATAATAGCCAGCCTAGTAAGGTTTTGGCCTAGGCTTGTGTCTAGTTAGTGGCAGGCTGCCAGCGAGGTCGTCATCTAGGCACGAGAATCACACTATTAACAAACTGATCGCTCCTCTTAAAGTTTATATCAAGGATTACAGCATTATATCGATTTTAAAGTAACCAATAACACCTCGACTCCACCACCATCTCCACCTTTGTCTAGTGGTCGCAAAACGCGACTGCTGAGCATGAGGTCTTGGTTTCGATTCCCAGGTCCGGCAAAGTGTTATTGAATTTTTCCATCAGGAATTTCTCAGTAGCAGCCTCGGAGTCTGGATTTGGCCGGTTGATGGCGATAGGCTCACCCCCTATTACTTAGGACTTAAACATAACTGGCGAAATGTAGGTGTAAGTACTAATTGGTGCACTTCTGCCTAACCCTTTGGAGATTACAGGCGTGATATTATGCAATACCACCACTCAACAACGTAAAGCAAAACTAATTTTCATGTGATAAGTACCTACTTACTTAATTATTTAAAGACAGGACAAAAATGTAATATTCAAACTGATTCCAAACATCTAACCCTGCGCGTGCCGATGGGTCCGAATCGTCCCGAGTCCGACAGATGCGGTCGTTACACGTTATGGTACGTTTGGGAGGCTCTCTCGCGAGACCAGCCGGTTATCACCGCACTGTGATTATATCTACCATGTACTGATTTCAATGATGGTGGAGACTTTTATGGGGATTAATTTATTATGAGTAAAGATAGATGTACTTTCAACTTTCCAATTCTACTAAGTTTTAGAATTTAATCTCAGTCAAAATCTGTCAAAATTGCTTACAATATACATACTATTTTTTTTACATATTTTTTGACATTGATTGTCACAGAGATGAGATTGCGTCTAGATTTTGAACGTTTTTAATTAGTAGAATTCACCTTCTGTTCTCCGCTGAGAATGTTGATTACCTTAAGGTAATACCTATTTGTACTCGTATATATTACTAAAATACAAAAAATAACAATTCAAAACCTCTGTTTTATTACTTTTCCCACATAAATTATTTCAAATAATGAAAAACAAATATAATAAAAAATAACATTATGAAATTAACAACTTTATACAACATTATTAAAATATACGTTTTTATAATATAAAAAACATGCTTAGGAGCGGAACTTAATTTAGGAAATGAACTCACAATCGCCCAATATATTTTTACGATCCATCCATCAGTGTTTATCGCCACATCATTGTGACGTTGGCTCGTAACCCTAAACGTTAAAGACGCTTGGTGTTGTAAAATAAAAGATTCAAAAGAAATGAGAATATAACTAGAACATTTTATTATTCATTTACAGTAAATACAAAGGTTTTTATGATCTGATGATAAATTATGATAGAATACATTTTTCAGATGAAAAAATTGTGTTCAAGAGAGTTTTGAATGCAAAAAAAATACAGTGTACCTAAACAGCATAGTTAACAGAAGATTTGAGATATGAAGAGTATTTTATAGACACCAGAGATGCGATTCTAGTAACTTTAAGGAACGTTTCCAATTTAGTCTCATTCTCAATCTGTCAAAAATGGCTCTAATTTACCAACATGTTTGACATTGATTGTTCCTGAGATGAGATTGCGACTAGATTCCGCACGTTTTGAATTACGAGAAAACTCCTTCAGAACTCGTGAGCAATTCATGAGCTGACAAACTTGACACAGTAAGTCTCTTAAAATCCGTATTAACGTTGTACAGCTGTTTTATTAACAAAAACAAAGATAAAATACCTTATTTAAGACAACACAAAGCTCTTGCTTAGTATAATTTATTGTTACGATAATCCAAATAAAAACCTGACGTAACACCGTAAGCCTACATTTCGTTAACCAAATAACCGAATAGCATGAGTGACAGGTGTCGAGTTAACAGCTTTTATTACGCTAAATAAAGATTTAGATAACGCATTTCGGTAACCGCTAAAAGAACCATAAACAATGGTACTGTCTGTTACCACGACACCGTGACACATGTTTCAATTATTCTTATCAGTTATCTCTTTTCGACCGCATTTGGCCCATCTCTAATATAAAAATATCAATTCTAATCCATTGCTGGATTGTACCAGTGTTTGTTATAAAAAACCTGTATGAAACGTCGATGGAGTGTAAATAAACGAGGGTCGTTGAACGAAATTTCAATAGTGTACCGTTTAAAAGATTATCTGCTCGCATTCAGCCGCAATCGAAACCGACTTTTGTTGTAATAGTCACATCTGGCAAAATACTCGGCCCCTTTGCGGTGGGGTGGGCCGGTTCGACCCAGGCGTCGCAAGTCAAGGGTTATGGTGACATTCGTTATTGTTCTCTTCAAATTAAAATGTTACATTATTAAATCTGTTATTAGATCTTTACAAATGGGTTCTTTTATTGGAGAAATGACTGGTTTGCCTAATTTTTGCAGAGCATTATCAAAGACAGTAACTAACTATTCAGTTTTCACACGGAATAGTTATCTTTACGAATATTATAAAGATGTAAAGTTTGTTTTTTTTTTTCTTTATTAGAGGTAATGTCCAGAAGTTCTGGTCCGATTATGATTATAAAAAATCTTTCACTAATAGAATTCTTCACTGTTGATTTATTTTACGGTACTTATAGTATAGATATCGACTTAAACGCGAACGAAGACAAGGGGGAAAGCTAGTTTTTATATTATCTACAGCACTCTTTTTGGGTCCAAGTTTGTGTAATCTATGATCTTATAGGTATCTAGACACAGAATAAATTGCTTCAGTTTTTACAAGTATTTTTAACTATTAATAATCCTAAAAAGTAAAGCTAGCTTCTTATTGGTACTTATAATACGCGCCAAAGATGAGACTTGACAAGCGTCAGTAATGGGGAGATTGCGCAGGTATGGATGTACAAAATAGCTATCCATAATTTGTGTATCTATTCAGGGATATCTCGATGACATTTGGATTAAAAATTCTTAACAATACTAAGTATAATGTTTATTACGAAATAATAAAGTTTGTGTGGTGTGTAAAATCTCATCTTTCGTGGCGCATATTGTACAGTCAGCAAAAAAAGTCGATTAACATTTATGATTTTTAAATCCTAATTATTAAGTACAATATTAAAAGTAAAACGCAATGAATATAAAATTAAGATAAAATAAAGCCTTAGCTATTGCCTGAAATTCTGAAAGCCAGTACATTATGTGTTTAGTGTCTGTTTAAATGATATAAAAAGTGACATTGTTAATCGACTTTTGTTGCTGACTGTACTTTAAACACACTGCTTCCCATATGTAAAACAAACAACTATACATTCATCTCTATTTACTGGGAAGTAAGTAAATCTCCCATTCTATCTAAACTAAAGCAAAAATCCTTTCAGCCCTTTACACGAGTACATACATAGTGGTTACGTGATCAATTTGTATTCAGATCATGAGTGCGCAGCGTTAGAAGCGCAGCGACGAAGTAGAAGTGTAAAAAAATAATATATTGCCGGGAAAAGCGCGCGAAATGATGAAAAATGGCCGCCATGGCTGATTCACAGCCCGCGCCCGACGTCATTAGTTGCTGGTCGTCGTAAATTTTATCTACGAGGAAAAACAATGTACGAAAAAATGTGTGGGTCGACTGAAAGAACGAGCTGAACATAGAAAATATGTCTGTGTATACAATGGTCATGTGTGATAACTTAAGAGCTACGTTTTATTGTATGATAGGTACAGTAGCAGTCATAAGTGCAGTAGCATGCTATGGTTTGAACTGCTGTGAACACGGGGTACAGGCCATATCTACATCTGTGTGTATAAGTGATGTATTTAAAGTTAAAGTCAAAGTCAAATCAATTATTTAATTAGGCCATTATAAGGCACTTTTGAACGTAATAACACAGTACCTATGTACCTACACCTCAAAATTCGCACACGACGTCGAAAGGTCGTAAGATTAACCAAAGTGTCAATCGATTTGCTTTGTAGATTGCTACTCCACTTATGACCGCTACTGTACTTCTAGAAACTTTACAAGTTTCCCGCGGTTTTACCAGCGTTATGTTACGTCTTTGGCTACTGCGCCGCTCCCGTGGCCTTATAGCCTATATACCCTTCCTCGATAAACGGGCTATATAACACGAAAAGACTTTTTCAAATCCGATGAGGACTTCCTGAGATTAGCGAGTTCAAATTAAAAAAAATAATCTGCAGTTTTATTATGCTAGCTAAGAAGTAGTACCTACTTAAAATCTATACTTCTATGTATAGATTTTAAGTACTTCTTAAATTATTTACTAAGAAGCCTTTAGGTTCTCTTAAAAGTTCTTTTTTTGTTTTATCTGACTCACACAGATTCTCATGGCGTTACAAATAAGCAACTCACAAAGTTCGCTTCCGTTAATATATGACAAAACCGAAAACTTAAAAAAATATAAACTTATACCACGGTAACATTAACCATGTTTACAAAAGTAATAAAAAATCTTAAAAAAACATGACTTTTCTACACTGTAGGTACCTCTCATACATTCTTATACACGTTTTCTACAAGCAAAATCTCCCAGGCGTAGTTAGTTTGTTACTAAATCTCACTAGAGGGCGTGCCGGCACTAAGTGGCTTTTCATTTTCCCTCTCGCAACGCATTTTATTTATTTTTCATCGCTTCGGGCACCCCGATATTATATCAGCCATTTTGTTCATTTTTATTGCATCCGCACAAATGCACCTATTATTTTTTATAGAATGCATAATGAATATTGTTTGTGGATGGGCTGTACAAGTTATATAAGGTAAGTAGGTGTGTAGGTGTCTACACGTAAGAAGTCGTTTATGTAAATCTATACCAATATAATAAAGCTGAAGTGTTTTTTGTGTGTTTGTTTAACGCGCTAATCTCTGGAAATACTAGTCGGATTGGAAAAAAACTTTTTGTATATGATAGCCAGATTGATGAGGAATAGTTCAGCTTTTATAATATAACGCTATGACCCATGGAAGCAGAGCAGTAACCGAAGACGTAACTTAACGCGGCGGATGAAAAATCTCGCGTATGAAGTCCCAGGGAACAGCTAGTAATTAATATAAATCTGACTTGAGCAAGCGTGGTGATGAATGTCTTTCGTGTCTTCTCTTTATGAGAAGAGGCCTTTGTCCTTCAATGAGACAATAATAGGCTAGTATTATTATTCTTGTTTTTTAAACAGAATAGGTAAGTACTTAATAAAACTAACAATAAAATCACTAAATCTGATTACTATGTAAAGCTACATTAGGATACTAACATGAAACCTGCCACAAATCGCAGGTCTCAGCTCGCACGCCGCTCATAAAATTGTATTGAACACACGTCCCGGTCACAACGCTTGCGTTTTAGTAAGCCGATCCGTCTGTATCGATATTTAGGATGGGCTTACGCTAAAGTTCACAATGCTCTTTAAATAGGTACATATAGGACGTATTTTTCTTTCACATCTGATAAAATATCGGTATCTAGTCTATATAAATAAACAAATCAAGACAAGATAGCATCAAATTAGATAATTATTGTTTTGTGTTCGTTATTGTCAGGACTAAGTTTGTATAAAAGATTTTTTTTAATCGATCAGAAAAAAATATAAAAATTGACCCACGACACCGAAGTAGTAACGAAAGATGTAACATAACACGAGTGGAATAAAATATGCGTACAAAGTCGCAGGGAGCAGCTATATAGTAGTATATAAAAGATAATTTAAGAATTACTACAGCCATTTTTATTTTTACGAATGTGTCAGTAGTAGTAGTAGCCCGTAGTCTGGAAGCTTGGAAAGTGCCTAGGAAAGCCTGGAAAGCCTGGAAGTGTTGCGCCTGATCTCTATCCGACCGTGTGCCGAGTTGCCGTCTCATCGAACTACAAGAGTGTGGGAAAAGGAAGTGCACCTGTGATTCCATACACGCTTGTACACAATAATATGATCTGCGCATTTCGGTCGTGAGAATACTATTATTACATGCGCCAGCGCATGAGACATTTCAGCAATATTTGCTGTCTTCGCATTGAGGGAAAGCATTCATTAACCTGGCTGCCTGAAACAAAACTTACGTAAAGATCGTGTTACACTGTTACATATATCGTCCAACTATTTCGTCTAGTCATGGACTATCAACTTCTGGCCCAATCTGTCTCCGTTTGATACAACGCGATCCTGTGAGCCACTAACACTTTGGTTTACCGTAGTGCTATGTATACATGCATGTACTTATGTGTTGGTGACTTTACATACACAGTCATCATGAATACGTGTATTTTCTTGATTCAATTTGATTGTAAAACGTATATGTTTGGAAGATGTAGTGATGTTTCTTATTGGAAGTGTCAATTTGTAAATCTGTATTAGGAAATGTTATTTTATTTTTATACGACAACGGAAAATCCAAAAGGAAGGTTTATGATTTTAGTATGTTCATCTGTTTCCGCATATCTGCTAAACTACCTGTCATAATTTGATAAATGTAGTATCGTTAGAAGCGTCTGACTCTGATGGGCCACTGATTATTGCCTATCTGACGTCAGACTAAGATCAATATGGCGCCCTTTAGATGACATAAAGTTCTGTATTAAAAACATTTCCCTTAAAATGTGCCGTGTTGAGTATCAAATTGAAATGTCGTAATAAGTAACCACATTAAAAAAAAAAATTGAAAACCCGACTTGTCGTGGTTGGGTTTTAGCTTTTAAAACTTTTTCTTATAATTTTAGTGCAGAAGATATGTATTTTAGTTTATATTGCAGTCATTCGGACGCGCTGAGAATCTATTGTAATTTAAAGTATCAAGAAATCTGGGGAATTGCATAAGTTTGAACCGGACCAGAAGTTTATTAGTACAACCCAAACGCATGTCACCAAATAAAAGTTAGGGCCACAAGAAACTAACAATTCATCGCGTAATCCAAACTTTCATAACAAATCACTACCAATAATAGTTATTTTACACCATTATGCAAGCTGTGCCACTAATCCTTTTGTCTAATTTACGACAATCTGATACCAACAAACGTATCTCTTGGATCAATCAGTAATTAAAAGGGAACTGTCTGTGCAGTCGCCGACGAAAGTGCTAAGCCTGGTTCGTCCCTCGGCGCAAACAACACGCGACCGCCACGCGCCGTCCCATTACATACACATTACGGAGATATTTGGACTATTACCGGACTGTTATCGCGTTATCTTCGCCATCGGATCATCCGGGATTATGTGCAGTCTGGGAAACTTACACAACCAATGTGCGGCTTCAAGTTACTGTTGATTCTGAAGAAATCCTACTACTCTTATAAACGTGAAAGTTTGTTAGGATCTATAAATGTTTACTCTGCTCTTTCACGCATAAATGGCTGTACCGAATTAGATGAAAATTGGCACACATTGATCTAGTTTTATACATAGATTGTTTTTATTCCGATTTTGTGTTACCGAAGAATAATTTAGGACTTAAAAATAAAAAATAAAAATATGAAAGAAGCAAATGAATCATTTTTTTTTTTTTTTATAACTTATTAATTTATTGCAAGGCTATTCAGCAATCGTTAAAAAAGTGTTGAGAATTTACAATAGAGATTGCACAAAAAGCGTTACGCTATGTAAACACACGTCTTCAAAGAGTCAGGTGTAATATGTAACATAATGAAGTGTAAATCATTACAAAATGTATTAAACAAAACAGCAAAAAGGACCCATACAACGCAATAAAAACGACAGTCATAACACCACTTTAATAAGAAACATTGCTTCCGATCCCCGACACCATCAAATTACAACAGACGAAGGGGAGGACTCACTTAAATATGAATCATTTCATTATAATGCCGTATTCAATCCGAGTAAACCTCACTTCATGTTGTTATTACAACAAGGGGAGCGTACAAACATAAAAATGTATTATACTCGTGCACACTAAGCCCCGTGGAGACGATAACTGACACTTAATACAATAGAGCGTGACCGCATTACTCTGTGATCTATGGTCCGCGGAATCTGTGCGCGCAACTTTATCTATGAATCGCCATCGCCGAGCTGTCAAAAAATTGGAGGGAACCGAAATCGGTTTTGTACAAAAGTGTACTTTATTAATCTGCAGGGCACTTTGTTCTTTAATACTTTGAATTAAAATGCATATTTGGTCCTGGTGAGATGTGTTTTTTTTTGCTTATTTGTTCGCATGCGAACATAAAATCTACACTTATAAGCACAAGACAGAAAGTTGAATGGTTTGTTGTTCTTTTCGTTGTTGCCGAGGGGAGGCCGAGGTTTTATGGGAACAGCAAATTCGGCACGTGTCAACCGATGGAATTAGCCGTAATACTTGCATTAATAAAGTGTGAAATTGCCACCGGCGGCCGGTGTTTGTTATAATTCTCTATTAGGCGTTTTTTGAGCATCGTCCCCCGGGAACGACTTGAAATAAGCCGAATTGGATTGTTCTTTTGCGGATTAAGCGTATTTACAGAACCTTAGTCCCCTTACTTTTGACGGAAAGTCATTCATTCGTGATAATCAAACAAATTATCGAACGTAAATTAAGGTGACTGCACCCACTCGGAGCTTCCAGTTAATGGTAGATGTTTTTATTTAAATTTTTTTAATTACATCAGTGGTGCGCGGTGGCGTGACGGGTGATACCTGCCTACAATGGCCGAAGCGTTGTATTTAATTCCGGCGTGGTTTTACGGTCACAGCATTTTATTGATTGCTCCAACCAGTGAGCCGCGACGCCCCGGACTGGATAAACAAGGGCTAAAAAAATAATAAAAATAAAGATGGCGAACGAGGTACCGCCCCCCGCTGTGACGGTGGCTACCGTTTCCAAATGTCATTCTCAACAGAGTCGAAAGTTGTGGATCTTTGATCAACGATATTAATCGATATCGATTGAGTAAAGCTATAATCTTCTCTGGCTTTCCTTGCATAATCACAGCTAGAAAATTCTTAACGTTATTGCACGGATTAGGAGAATACAACCCAGTTAAGTAATTTTACTTATAATCGAATTTATAGCAGTAGAGTAATAAAAGACTTGATACAATTTGATTTAGAACCTCGATAAAAATAAACTACATTTTTTTTCTCTTTAAAAAAAATATTATGTTTTTTTTCCTTTCATTGAAATATGTTGTTCCATATTTAAATTAAACAACCGTCTACATAATCAAAGAACGCAATATTCAATTTTTTTACCAATGTAATTAATTCAACAGCATACATTTTATCGACTATCGATAAACGGTCCAACCCTAAAATTTTCCACAGCCAACCGAATCAGTAAATCGATCGTAGTTTTTTTCAGTCAATCGTCTTTCAATTCTAACTTTGGTGATATCGTATCGACTTATTCAATTTCGAGGGGCATTCGCATTTGTCGTGGTTCGATCATTTCCGTCGATTTTTTATGGTATCGATGTCGATGGAAGCATCGTCCGATTGGTCACGCGCATTCCTTCGATTTGAAGAAGTCGCTGATAGAATTTTCTTATTGAGGGGTCAGGTGCATCGCAAGCGCATGAATGCTCACGATCTTGCTACTTGCTCGTGGGTACTATTGAATTGTGGTATACATAGTAATTGTTACTGTCTGTCAGTACGGTGGCTACTGGTGGAAGTACTCAGGTATTAATCCTAAAGTGACATTAATTAGTACCAGCGATAGGTATTATTTTATGGATGATATTAACTTTAATTAAGTACCTACTCTTAGTTCGACGTAATTATCAACTTCATTATGAATGAATCGTATGGGAAGTTATTTATTTACTTTATTCAAAAGCTGTAAAAAAATAATAGAAAATATGGTCACTGAGGTATTTCTTTTTAGAAAATTTATACTCTTGGATTTATTGAAGCTATGAGAAATATACGATCTGTAGTGCTATTCTGTAAAAAGTTCAGTTTTAGGTGAAGTGTGGTTGGGTGAGAAGTATTCCCGTTTGAGCACCTATTTTTTGAGCACTTAGCACCAGCAAGCCAAGCCAAGCAACCCAAGCATTGAGCACCAAAAGGTACGTTAAAATATTGATTGGTGCTCAATGCATAGGTGCTCAAACGGGAATACTTCGTGAGTGAGGGATGACGACCCATTTCACCCACATTCACCAAGGGAGATTTTTACAGAATAGGCCTACTAAAGTGGTTAAAATGAAAATATAGCTTCATTTCATTTTTGAAAGGACTCCTAAATAACGTTTTGCCATTTGTTTTGTTGATTGGTCTTATAAAAGACATTTAGAGCTATAACGTACTATATTAAAACTAGCAAATCACAGTAGCACCAAATTCTCAAACCAACAACAAACAACCTCATCATTTAAAAAATGTCAATCACAAAAAAATCAAATTAATGTAAAAAATATATAATCATTGGTGTACAATTAAGGCAGTTACAGACTCCCCGAGGGGTATATCAATTCCATGTATTTAGCACGGCGCACGGTGGGCTGGAATCGTCAAGTAGGGACTTAAGGATTCAAATGACTATTTTTGAATTTTATGTACTAATACAAATATTTTTTGTTATTTGTAATTTTTTTATACCTAATATTTTTCGAGTTATAGACCTCTAAACTTTGTATGAAATATTAATCGGTTTTTGGTTTAATCTGACATGTTTTAATATTGTATTACAGAAATATAGCAAAAATCAAATTATTTGTAAACATTGTACACCACCCTTATGACGTCATTTATTTTTCACGATACTCACACCACCCTTATGACGTCATTTGTTTTTAACAATACTCAATAGCGCGGTGACCCTCATTAGCGCGTCGTCCAATGAGCGCAGCAAAATGATGACGTGTCATTATGTGATTGGATGATGAATAGCAGGTAAAAAAATGGCACGGTTACATTTGAAAAACAACTATCCTCAGTACACACCGTAATACCGTACACATCGTAATAAACGCACTATCCTATCTCACATTTTCGGAATTCTAATACTATTTATTACGTAAAACTGTTCGATTTGGTGTCAAATATTGATATTGTTGTGCTATTAAATGCTATTACTAAAACATATTCATACAACTATGACTACAGAGGGAATATCTCATGCATATATTATGAAATTACGAGAGGATGGTAATCAAGGAATAGCTAATATCCTCGAACACCTACTTAAAAATCCACAGGATGTGCAAAAAGCCAAAGATAGTCTTTTAGGTAAAAATGAAAAACCTAAATTTACTCCAGATGAAGCTTTGGGACTTGTTTTGTCCCTTAAATTAACAAAGTAGCAATACAATACTTTAAGAAAAAGTATCAAAGAGAAAAATGTCGACATGTTCCCTTTCTACTATAAGGTGCAAAATTCAAAACAAGAATGCTACCCGCCAAAGGATGATATCACCTTAACAGATACAACTGCTAGAATAAAATTGCAGCCTCTATTAGATATAACCGCTAAAAGGATATTCAAAGCAATCAATATTGATAGCACAGACTGTAAGGAGTTGACAATGATAAGCAAATGGGGAATGGATGGTGGCTCGAATCAAGCAAACTATAAGCAAAAAATGACAACGGATGACAAAGAGGACAGTGCTTCGACAAAAAAAAGTCTCACATTCGTTATTGCTTACCATGATAGATGGTAAAGCAACATCAATTCTCTGTGAAACTTTAGCTCAACGATGTGACATATGTAAAGCTGTTCCTATTTCTGTAAAATTCTGCAGAAAAGCTAATAATGAGGATATTTTGAATAATTTAATAATTAGTTCCGATTCTTATATATCATCAAAACGTCATAAAATGATACGGAAACACAAACCATTTTCAGAAGAAGCGAAAGCCATGCTTCTGTTATCTCCTACATTTGAAGATGATGAGCGGGAAAATATAGAATTTGTAAATGTGGAACATTTAGAGAACGAATCTGAATCAGAATCTGATGATATTGTCTAAGTGATAATTTTGTGAGTGCGTGTGTGAGTAAGAGTGTGCGTATGAGTGGATTAGGCCTCCTGGGGACACCACTGATAAAAAAAAACGCGCTTAGTTCTCTACCTCAAGGGTGGTGTGGAAAAAGAATGAAAATCAATTTTCTCCAAAATCGAAGAAAATCGAAGCAAATGATATATCGGATAATTTGCCTAAAAAATAGCACAATCGTATACCGAAAGCCGTTTTTTGAGAACTCTTGAGAATTAAAAGTTATTCATATAAAATCAAATTTCTCCATACAAAAATAAATTCAAATCGATATAACTTTAAAAATATTAGGTATATACAAAAATCGCAGAAGAAAAGTGTCTTGTATTTAGTGGTAGATCGCAAAGCCGTTATCATTTTTTTTTAAATTGCTCATCAATTTTCGTGAGTCCCTAAGTCCATGAAAGCTTGTTTTCAGCCCACCGTGCGGCGGTATCGAGTTGTTGTGTTGAAAACTATTAATTAATGTGCGCAAGAGTCGATGCCCCGTCGCGATTGATCCTGCGCGCAGCATGGGGTAGCCGACGTCCTTGATTGTAGGAACACCATGTATACACGGATTTATATTATAAACTTCACACCTGCGCAGGATTTTGATGATTAATAGGCTGATTTATAAATTGGGACATTAATTTGTGTCTTGATTACTATGTAGTGCTTAACTAGGTTTGGTTATTTTTAACGTGGCAGCCTGGGAACAAGATTATAAATATTTAAACGTATTTATTTATAATTTTACAATATTTTTTTTCGTCTACGCCATAACTGGAAATTCTTTTTTGCAGAAAATGTTAAATTGTTTTATGAATCATTGTATTACATATCTTGGACAATGAATATACAGTTAATAAATAAATAACATGCTATAATATTCCACGGACTTTTCAAAGAAACCTGTTGGTAAACCTCCTTCGTATTTGTTTAGAAATTTTAATACCAGCCAGCCTATTACTGTGCCACTGCTGGGCCTCTTCTCATACTGCGAAGGCACGAATATTGATTCCAGACATAAGTAAATTAGTCTAGTTTTCCTCGCGATATTTTGTCTTAGAAAGTTTAAATAAATTAAAAATGCTCAATTTTATGCATTTATACTAGACCATTAAGACATTCAAGAAAAGTGTTTTATTTAAATTTGTCCACTTTTAACACCAACTCATGGTAACAATACCATCACAATAAAACTATGTCTTTTCTCAATTCCACAAATTGATTCAAACCTTATTTTTGGTCCGTATCAAATGAGGCGTTCTGTTACAATGAATGCTGACATACCTCTGTCATTCCAGAGCAGGTGAAATAAGTTGGGGACTCGTAAGGAATAGGGAAATAAAAACCAATACGTGGATAGTTAATTAAAATACAATGAATTAATCAACATTGGGCTACGGGCCCCAAACCTAAAAATCATGGCTATAGCTAAATCGTTTAAAGTGAGTCTATGCTTGCAGGGCGCGGGGGTACGACGAGAACGGGGACCCGAAGAGGTGCGGGCGGCGAGCGCATGTGGCGTGATACACAGGAGGCGAAATGTGCACTGGACAGTAATAGTTCTTAAGATATGTGATGTCACAATGGTTAACGGCGAATAGTGTCAGCTGGCGAGGGCTTAATTAAAACGTTTGCTAACACGAGGTTAAATTACTTCCATGTACTTCCTAGTTTATCTTGGACATTACTAACATCGGTGAAGGAAAATATTGTGAGGAAACCTGGACTTATGATTGATATAAGTCTGAAATCGCCAATCCGCCTTGAGCTAGCGTGGTGATCAATGCTCGTACCTTCTCTGTTTGAGAAGAGGCCTTTGCCCTGCAGTGGGCTGGGTGGTGTGGGCTGGTATTATTATTACAGTATCAGAATAATAAGAAGACTGCGTTGTTGGTCCAGTGGTCGCAAAGTGTGACTGCTGAGCATGAGGTCTTGGGTTCGATTCCCAGGTTGGGCAAAGTGTTATTGGATTTTTCCATCAGGAATTTCAGTAACAGCCTCGGAGTCTGCATTTGTGCCCGGTTGATGGCAATAGGCTCGCCCCCTATTACATGGGACTTAAACATAACTGGCGAAATGTGGGTGTACTAATGGGTACACCTCTGCCTATCCCTTCGGGGATTTCAGGCATGATGTGTTATGTTATGTACTAACACAGATAATATAATACTACGTACAGATACCCAATCCCATACAAAGAAATGAGACCTCCTTAAGTCTGGCTATTCGACTGGCTATTTTCTTTCCTTCATTTTTACAACAGATGGCAGCATCAGCGACGCACTAATTGCCAGATACTTTAATTTTATTACGCCATCTATGCGACGAACTAGATACGTACTACGTGGCATCGATACTACTAGATGGCGTTATTAGATAGGTACTTTCTCTGCACTGTCGTCGCGTTCAAGGTCAAGTATAACAATAGGCGAATAGGTACAACAAGTTAGTGTTACCTCGTGTAGGCGCTTTAAAGCGTAATTTAGTTTTTGAAGTGAATACTTCTATCCGCGTTAAGAGATCTTTTGCAGGGGTTAAATCTATTGGTACCTACGCGCCAGTTTCGCGCCTTGGCTAACTATAAAACTGCTTGTTATCGAAAACTAGCTTCTGCCCATGACTTTGCCGCGTCAAAGTTGATTTCTCCATACAAACTTTGGACCCTCGTTCCCCTCAGGGGAACGAGGGGTGAAAAGAAACGTTGCAAAATTAAATGTACTTAATGGAAAATGATGATTCTAAATAATATTTTTTTTTTCAACTTGTACGGCATATCCATATACACGTATTTCCTGGAACAAGTTTAAAAAATTTTCAAACACAATTTTTCGTTCAATGTTAAGCGTTCTCACTTGCTTGTTAGTCAATCAGGCGGTATGAAGTGCGCGGGACGGGTCGTGCGGGGTCGTGGCGGGGCCGGCGGCGGGGTAAGACGGGGGATATGAATGAAGCGGCCGCTCGGCGCGCGCGCGGTTAATTATGTAGGTTTTGAATTTGTTGACTACGTCTGCGCGTAAGTACGTAGGTATCTATTTCATTTATTTTGTGAATACTGTTTTACCTACTACAACGATCTGCTTTTTTATACCGGATACTGATTTTGCTTTAGAAAGTTTATATGTCCACCTATACTAAATGTATAGGTGGACATATAAATTCCGTAATAAAACAACACAGTCCCATCGAGTTTTAAAGGATCGTTTAGTTCGTCCTGACGAGTACCTACTATGGTCCTAGATCGAAACCAGGGTCTGATGATGGAGCTAAAGGAAAAAAAACTTGATAGAAACCTTGCACATGTAAATGTAATGGAGATTCTAACTGACAAATATTTTTTTCACAAACTTTTAAGACTTATTCATAAACACTTATTAACCGACTTCAAAAAAAGGAGGAGGTTATCAATTCGTCTGTATTTTTTTTTTATGTTTGTTAGCTCCTAACTTGCGACTGGGTGAATCGATTTTCATGATTCTTTTTTTATTTGAATGCTGGTGCTTCCCGTGTAGTCCCATTGTCACCATTTCAATATCTGATGATGAACTTCGGAGATATAGAATGGAACTCCTCACAGAATCACAGCAGCAATATCGTAACAAGTGAAATTGCTTTGTTTATACGTGTAGTCGATGACTGACTGAAGGAAAAGGGGGGGGTACGTCAACCCCCCTCCTACCAGTTTCCAAAATTAAATATATCGTGTGAGGTATTGTTTGAAAGGGCTTTTTGTAAGGATTTCAAACATTAATACACAAGCACTAAAAAGTGAAAAATAAAAAGCTTTTTTACAAAAAAGATAACCGCCTTCAAAACTACAAAATAAAAATAACTTTAGTTTTGGAAGTCGGTGGCAATACTTACCTACATAACAAAAAACAAAACCAAAGCCGCCGACTTCCAAAACTAAAGTTATTTTTATTTTGTAGTTTTGAAGGCGGTTATCTTTTTAGTAAAAAAGCTTTTTTTTCTTGGAACAAGTTAGGTACCTACCTATCTATGTACTTATATGAAATTTTCGAACACTATTTTTTGTTCAATGTTATCGCGTTATCACTTTTTGCTTTATTCTACAAGGCGGTACCTATGAGACGAGTCATGAGTCGTGCGGGGTCGGGGCGGGGTGATACGGGGGTTATGAATGAATATATCGCACCTCTGGCACCGCTCTGACCGCTCGGTGCTCGGTTAGTAGGTAGGTATCTATTTCATTTCTTTTGTGAATTTTGTTTTACCTAGGTACCTACTACCTACTACAACTGCAATCTTGATTTTTTATACTGCACACTGATTTTATTTTCTAAAGATTTCGTAGTTTTATAACCTGGCATATTAGTGAACTCGGATATCGATTTTGTTTTGATAATGATTTTATGAGGGCAGTTTGAGGGAGATTGATTTGACTTTTGAGAAAAACCGGGTTTTATATAGGTAAGTATTGCTTTATGTATATTTCTATAAGTAAACCGAAAATAAGGATAATAATTATGTACAGTCAGCATCATAGAAAAGGAACCCCCCAAGACTTAAAGAATTATCGCCCGAGCGACGACGGCGCGCGCGCCGCCACTCGGGCGATCGCGTCACGTGACTCAAAGCCCAAGCGGCTCCCTCCCCCGCCACGCCGCCTCACCCATCTCTGCCTGCCACCGATCCCACTCAATCAGTATTTGCACCTTTTTAATATTTTTTTGGAATTTTTTCGGCTTACAATGAATAACTTACAAAAAGCTAGGCGCGGTTGAGGATACGAACACGCACCACCATGTGCCAGCCGATAATCTGGACCGTGTCTTATACCACTAGGCTATTGGCACAGTTAGCAAATGTATCGAAATTTTTAATATAATTATTTCATTTATCGAACAAGGTTAATAACGCTCTAATCTTCTAGATTATAAGGTTTAAATTTCAACTTCCATCACGTGTTATATTTCTACCTTACCGTATTGTTTTACGATTAAATAAAATCAATTCAAATTAACTAAAAGACAATTCAAATGTCTAAAAGATAAGGTTGAAATTAGCATAGATTTTTTGTTTGCTTGAATAGAATGTGCTGGATTCTAATTGTTGCACTACCGTAATTTGACTTCAGAAACTTAGCTGCCGTATGAACTGCGAGATATGGTTGAAATTAGATTACTTTTTTGCTCTATAATATAATTATATTATTATAATTTAATATAATAATATATTATGTAATTAAGGAAATAAATGAATATTGTTTATGCAACATGACTAGTTTTTCTTATAAACCTCCTACATATTTTAATATTTGATTTCATAAATAATAATTGACGAATACCACCTAAAAATAAAATCCTAAATGAAATCCTAAAATAAGAAAAAAGAAACTTATTCCGCGAATTTGAACTCGCAACCATCGCATTGCTCAGCCGGAGTCTTAACCCCTAGACCAACACGACATCTACGATACACTGCAAAAAACTTAAATGGTTTGATGTCATTACCTTTTCTCTGATGCTGATTGTACTAAAAACATGTATTTTTTCTTTCTAAATTTTATTTTACTTCGTAGCGTACCAGATTAAAAAAATAATCTTAATTATTTTCCTTGAAATAAAACAACTAAACGTAAATGAATAACGATTAAGGAGTGACGACAGCGCAAAATTGAGAATAACGCCATCTTTTGCTAAAAGAGTTCTAAACAAAATGATTTACAGATGGCTGCTTGCTCAATCTATGAATTCGAATAGAGGTAAAATGCTTAATTTACCTTGTTTATTAAAAATACGTGTTTTGTGAGTTTAAATAGGTGAATCAGCATTAAACAATAAAGTTTAGATTTTTATGAATTCTTAATTCAACCAAAATCTGCCGTTTAATGCTTTTTAGTGATTGTTTATTTCATAATTGCTACCTATGCTGCCATCTATGAAATTTTCCGACGGACTAATTATATTTTGTTCTAGTTGAGACCCCATGGTACGACTAAACGCCGACAAACTGAACACCGGCAAGACTTTACTTCGACGGGACTCTTCGCCGACAGGACACTTCGCCGACAGGTCTCATAGTACCTATTTAATAATGTATTTCTCTATAATCTTGTCGTTTCATAGGAGGGTCACAGTTGTAACCTAACCTAACCTAAACTTTTTTTTTATAATAATTAACCTTAATTCACATCTACTATAAGCCCTGTCGGTGAAGATTCCTGTTGGCGAAGTGTCCTGTCGACGAAGTGTCCTGTCGGCGAACAGGAACGGCTGCACCGATTTGGCTGATTCTGTTTGTTGTGTTTGTAATTTCTCATTGAAAATCCACTAGAAAAATCATAAATATGCACCCGTGCGAAGCCGGAGCGGTTCGCTAGTTTATAATAGTAGTAACATCAATATGGATTCTTGCGATTATTCTATTTTTGACACCTAATCAACAGGTCATTCCTACATAATAATATACTACAAATTCTGTATCCCATTCATCACGCAGCATCTAATCTGAACAGATTGTTTTCGCGATCGCTCATTATTTAGGTCGCTGTGAATGGACTGCTGATAACACACAGCTGTGATTCAATGAACATGAATAATAATTAACACTGTGCTATCGATTCGATGCACAAATCATTACCAGCGCTGTTTTATTGTCCAATTAAATTTGTCGGGATGACTTTGTGTGAGAGTGAGGCAGAAGACTGTTTTTGGTGCAATTTAAGGCAAAGGCTGTACTGTCTTTTCACTTCTAAATATGAACCTCTTAGTAGGCAAAAAGCAGTCTTAAAGTTACTTAAGTTTGTTAATTATTTACCTACATTTGTTTCGTCCAATTTCATTGAATTTATGATAATAATATTACTAATTACGTTGCCAAATTAATTTATTATTATTGGTTTATCCGTTATAAATTTAAAAAAAAATCTTTTTTAAAGTTTTTTTAAATTCTTAAATAATAATGTGTCGTTTAAATAATGTTAATCCTCCATAATCGGTTGCACAGTTATGGCGCTTATTAAGCTCGTAAAAAACACCATTACAGCATTTAATTAAAAAGATTTTACTTATAATATAATAACAATAATGTCCAGGTTTAGTTCATGAAAGTAAAACCAAACTCCAGTTTAGCTTTCTTGGTGCACGCGTTCATAATAATGCGAAGCGCGGGCGCAGCAGTGTCAAAGGAGCTGTTGGTTACTGCCAAGTTATCATAATTTCGTATTCGACATCTCGCAAGAGGTTATCAGAGCACAGATCCATTCGGACCGCTGCATCCGTTCCTAATGATAATGCTATCTACTATAAACGCAATTGCTTGAGGCATTAAGCATAAGTTAGTTTAAGATTTTCGTTTGTCTTGCTAATATGTTTAAGTTTACTTACACGTGGATATCGCTAAATGATTTTTACTTTCATTGCTATTGTAAAAAGTACTTAAAATTATTTCATTTCTTAAAAAAAAACCACAGAACTAAAAGAGAAACTTTTCTGCCTCTATCCCAATTTATCAGCAGGCATTTATGTATTATAGATGTTTTTGGTTGAAAAGATTATAAACACCCACTTCAAAAGTCAGAAGTTAAATATAGTTTATTTTTGTAGCAAGATAGAAGGAGAAATCACAGTAGAAGTAGATTAGCGTAGTTTAAAAAAGCAAGATAGGTATAAGAGCATTAAGATTAGAAAAATGATAGCAGAAGTTACACAGTAACGTCTTTGTGTTCGTCTTGTTGTTTCGTCTTCGTAATATATGATGAGATTTTACTGTATAAAGCATCTAGCCGAGACTAACAACGAGTCACGTAATAATTGTAAACTTACTTGAATACATCGTACTCTTACCATTTCAATGTTAACGACATCATTAATTCGGCAGTCAATAGTCGCGGCATAAGTAACTAGCGCTAAGTTGCTCGCGTCCTACAAAGGCGGGTATTTTACGACAAAACTCTAAAGTTACAACTTAATAAGTCGTCGAGGGGTTAATGACTTGTACCTTATACAATTCTCAACTGTCTTAAACGTGAGCCGCTGTTTTTGACGCCCCACCGCAGAGAATCCTTTTAACATAATAACGCACTGAAAGGTGTCATTTTCATGTTTTATGTTCGGACATTTTCATGGTCACAAAGGACTGAAACAGTTTCCTTATTTTAATTTTGTGATCCTATAGTCTGTCTGGTAATAAGGATGGTACTTTGATTTGTTATGAATATCAATGTCGAAATCTGTATAATGTCTTCTGTGATAATACCTTCTTATGAAAATCATCTATACGATCTGGCATAAAGACTCTCATTATCAACTTTGAACTGAATCTAGATATTTTCAGAAAAGTCCTACCTTGTAGACTTCTACAAAGGAAGAATTCTCATCATCATTCATTTCTTATCATCATCCGGCTAAAAGACCAAAAATGGAAAATCCTTAATGTCCTCTACACTGAGAGAGAAGGGGGAGGGGAAAGAGGGATTTGCCAGACTCTTACAGACTAAACACAAACCCAGAGTTCCCTTCCTACACTTACGTCAAGGATCCCGGGAAGCATACGCGCCTTTAGCGATACCCGAACTCTAGCAATACCTAAGCCGGCCTTGGCGATGGAAGCATATCACCAATGTTGGCATATATGCTACAGTCGCCAAGCCCAGCTGTTATTAAAAACAAAAGCTACAGTTTCAACTGCCCAATTGCCCGCTGTTTCCCCAGCCCAACGTTGGTATAAATCGAATAGCATGTACATCGGCCCGCGGGCTTTTTGATCCGGAGCGTTCGCTTTAAGTTATGTGTCCCCAGTGAACACGCTTGTTGCCCATGATGCATGCGTTATGTGCGTGTGTGTGCATGTTAGTGTGTAAACATGGAAATTAAATTGTTATGTGTGAAAGGCGTTCTTTTGTTTGTTGCAGATGGAAAAGTGACGGTGGGACGGGGGAATTAGGGTTTGGGTTTCATCCTCTAAGTGTCATCATCATATCAGCCTATAGCCGTCCACTGCTGAACGTAGGCCTCCCCCAAAGAGCGCTAACCATCCTGGTTTTGGGCAGAACGCATCCATCCGTTGCCCGCCACCTTCTTTAAATCGTCGGTCCAGTGTACACCGAAGTGTCGTCCTAAAATGAAGTTAGGTAAGTAATAATTTATTATTTACTAACAAACCGAACAGGTGCTAATTTCCGATGATTGCGATAGATTTTCCCAAAAAAAAACTTTCCCTGTCCGGAAAATTATGAACACAACAAAAAAAAGAATGGGCAAAATACTCCATACCTACTTCTTTAAGGAGATCCGTTTGGGTTCCTAGTTAAGTCTTATGTAATGGTTTAGTTTTCCCGTCAATGGTGCCAATTACCTTGTTAACAAACTACACTAAAATTAGAGAATTGACATCTCTTACTAAAATACAGCGAAAGAAAAGGACGGTGGCATTTAAGAACTAAGTTAGAGATGTCAAATTAGTTTCGCCATGAACTTTTCCGTGTTTTTAATCAATGCGTTCTGACATGTGAACTAAAATAGCATCAAAATTTTAGATTAACTAAAATTGACAGGTCTAATTTATTTTCGCCTCTTTCTTGTTTTATTGGACAGAAAAAGATAGAAATAGTCTAATTTTAGTTTAGTTTGTGAACAAGGAAATCGCCATCACTATCATTATAGTGTGCTAACAGACGTTATAACAAAGCTATACTATTCTCACATCGTAAAACTCCTAAACAAATCACTAGAACCAAATCTAAGAAAAATTGTAACAAATTGGACGTTCACAGTAACAGTTTGTCAAAAACACGAAAGAAACCAAACAAACCTATAGCAGTTTATATGATTTAGTTGTGTTACGAATAAAGTAGAAACGGTGCCATAATACGATAAAACTATTGGTATATTTCTTGGCCATATATCATCTTTATGGGCCATTCCGCCGGTACATTTCGGCAATTTCCTGAATTATTGTACACCGCTGTGCCGAACTATAGCTCCATTGCTTCTCTTCTAATGTATACCTACTTGTTATTTTTCGTAAATACGTACCTATGATCTGTTCTAGGGTATTGTTAGCCTTGAAAAATATTGTATTAAAATTTTGAATTGGTATTTAATCGGATGGTCTTTATTTAAATACAAAGAATACTGACCATCATTTTATCTTCGAAATATATGTCATAGGTAAATACATTTTTGCAGAGTTAAAATCCGCCTTAAGCGTTCCGCGTTTAAGTCCGCCTTTGTATTTTTGTGCATAAAGTTTAAATAAATAAATAAAACAGAGTTAACTAGCTTCTGCCCGCGACTTCGTCCGCGTCAAAGTTGATTTCTCCATACAAACTTTGGACCCCCGTTTCATCCCCTTAGGGGGGGAATTTGCGAAAATCTTTACTTAGCGGACGTCTACTAACTATAAACTACGTCCCTGCCAAATTTCATCCTTATGCATCAAGCAGTTTTCAAAATTTCGTGATGAGTGAGTGAGTAGTAGAAGATATACCACTATTCCTAACTAGGGAATCAACCCCCGCATCAAAATCAATCCCGCGAGATAACAAAGATTCTAAGAACATCTAATACCTTGACCAAACATAATATTTTATTTGTAAAACGATGCTCCAAAAGTAGAGTAAAACTTTTCATGACAAATGAAAAAAAAATTCCGAAAATTCAGGCTAACGTTATTTCTATACCCAGTATTTTGCTTACAAAAACTGTGATCAAAATAATATTTCGAAAAAAAATGAGTCACTTTCAAAAAAGTGTTACAATCCGATATTTTTTTAACGACACATTTTTATCAAATTTATTTGTTTTCCTTAACAAAAATACTTTTATAAACACTCAATGTCCCCGACAATGACAAATAAATATCGCAATGTCGATAAATTATAACAATTAGGGATGTGACATTAATTCGATACGACAATAAACAAACTTCGGTAGCTTATTCGGCTGCTACTTTTTCTGATTTTTCATTTTATTCTTTAGTAAGTAGGTAGGCTACCTGCTTTTCGAAAACCGGAATGGCTACCTCAGTAAGAAAAGAAATAATAAAATGACGTCATAATAACCATCTCTCATTATTTCTAATAAAAACCTGGCCAAGCGTGTTGGACTTGCATGCGAGGACTTTCGTACCACTATATACAAAAACGTTTCTTGTATGAGGCCCCCGTTAATTTATAACTTTATTTTATTTTTATTATTTTTTGTTATAGCGGCTATAGTAATTCACACTATGTAAAAATTTCAACTCTCTACCTATAACGGTTCATGAGATACAGCCCGTTGACAGACAGACGGACGGACAGCGGAGGATTACTTATAGGATCCCGTTGGCACTAATAGGGGGCGATCCTTGCCATCAACCGGGCACAAATCCGAACTCAGAGGCTGCTACTGAGAAATTCCTAACAGAAAAACCCAATAACACTTTGTCCGACCTGGGATTCGACTGATTGAGGAAATCAATAACAATATAGTTCAGTTAATTCAATATAATAATTAGGCAACTGGCGACAGTGATGATAAGGTCGTGTTCCACTGTGAACAACAAGCCGGGGTCAGGGGGTCCAGTGATAAAAGTCTTGTATTAATTTGCTGCCTTAGCCGTGACAATGTTACTTACACTCTTTAAATAGATTGCGAGGTTGTGGAGTTGTTATTCCTTTGTATACTTTTAGGTAGTTCGGATATATTCGGCTCTGATTTCTAGAATAGTATGTGCAAAGCTGTGACGAGGAATTCATACCACTCGATTCCTACCGATTTGCCTTCGGAAGTTCGGAACTACAGCTACTAAAAAAATACTTGCAGATTGTGTCAATTTTCAATGGCGTTTCCGCCATTGAAAATTGACACAATCTGCAAGTATTTTTTTAAATAACCATCAACTAAAACGGCTATGCGTTTTGCTTAAAATTTTAATTACAATAATTTGTACTACAATTGACAGTGCTGAGGTCAACTAGTAGGTAGGTACGGGATTTCTTAATCAGACGTACACAAGGTAATGTAAAATTGTGCCTTAAAATGATCTAAAATGGATCGTTCGGGAATCGAACCCGCGACACGCAGCACAGCAGGTAATCGCTATGCTATCGCTACGCTACCCAATAAGTGAATCTTAATAAACTCGAAACCTTTAAATGTCCATCATGGCATTACAGGGTCCTTAGACAAAGTAACATCGCTTCGTAGCGAAACGATTATTATCTAAATTCGTCATCGTCTCTGACTTGCTTGTCATGTCTTGCTTCATGTCCACGTGATTTAACGCGGCTTAAATGTCAATCCCATACATTTTAGACTTTTCTAACTTCGTTATCGTTTTGAAATTGTTACTTTGTCTAAGCCCCCAGATCAACCACTCCGCTCAAAGTTCCGTCGTTTACAATGTACCCTACATCATGTCTTTGTGTCGCCGCTCCCTACGATACGAAGGTTATCAGTTCACACTCTAATAAATAATTGAAGTTGTCTTTTTTCAAGTAACCGCCACTGATAACATGTTTATTGAATATTAACGCTTTCGACGCAATTAACATGGAAGTTCGACCGTTTTTTAGGTCGATTATAGGTCAGTCGAACGCGGAGTTAATTTTAATCTAATGTTGGGGAAACATATGATTCAGTCGTTGCCTTCGGAGTAATGAACTTATAATGTTTTCTTACAAAACCTAACAAAAATGCTTAAGTTGTAGACCGTTATTGAATGACGTTGACGTCTTCAAAATTATGTCATATTGACACTTTAGTAATGAGTTGAAATAATCTTACTACAAATGCGAATGATTGGATGAGCATCCATCCAAACTTTAAATGAACTTTAGATGTTTGTTAGTCAATCACGTCAAAACGGCTGAACGGATCTGGATGTTTGGCACAGAAATATAATAAAGTCTAGAATAGCCGCACATTTATTCGAGATAGAAGAGATAATACTACATAATAATTATATGTCTTAACTTTATATCTCGGAAAAATATACGTTTCCCGTGGGATAAGTAATATATTAACTTTGACGCGGACGAAGTCGCGGGCAAAAGTAAATAAAGGAGAAGTAAAAAAATTTTGACAATTATTTTTTAATTAAAAATCCAAAAAAAGAAGCAAAGAAAACCAATATTGAGCCCCATTCATTTTGAATGTTAGTCATAGCTCCGAACTTTCTCCGGGAAAACTATCTATCGGCAAACTATCTACCAAACGTATACCTATGTAGGTTATCTTTCCATTAGAATGGATAGAGGAAGCGGAGACGAGCGAGGCAAGAGCTCTCTCCACTCCGCTTTGGTGGAGACCGGGCTTAAGGGCGAGACTCCACCAAAGCGGAGACGAGAGGAGATGTCTCGTAATTAACCAATAGCATATTGTATTGTGCTGAAGCTAAGCTCTGAGCTGTCAAAATGACGCAAGCTGATTGGTTGTGAGACACATCTCTTCTCGTCTCCGCTTTGGTGGAGTCTCGCCCTTATGCTGCGTTTCCACCAGAGATGAGCGAGAATGCGTAGCGAGGGATGTTGTGAAACTAACAAATTTGACGGCACAGTTGGCGAAGTAGATGAGCGGGTTGGCTTTAGTATCCTTTGGCAGGCGGACGGGGCTAAAAGTGGTTAAATCTGGTAGAGGATGGGGCCCCGATTATAACGCTACCACTCATATTACAAGGTAATGGATATTTTTCCAGAAATTTACAAAAATTGTTTCTAACCTCAAAACAGATAAAAAGCGAAATGTAAACGTTATTAGGTGAAACAGAACGTTAAAATAGGAGATCGACAACTAAATATCGTCTGTGGTGTACAATATCATGCCAAAATAGAGAAAAGGATAGCAAAAAAAAAACTGTCTCTGTTATAATGTGTTGTGTATTGTTGTTTTGATTTTTATAATAACATAGAAAGATGTAGAGTCTACTACAGTGTTACTCCTAGTATTCAAGAGCGAGCGAAGCGAGCTCGGAACTTGGGGCACCCCGACTCGGACAGGTTAGGTTAGAAGGGGATGGCGGGGTCTGAAAGACCCCGCCATCCCCTTCGTGGTTATTTTTTTTTAAACCACCCAGAAGTAGGAGCCCCGCGAAGCGGGGCTCCGTCGACGACGCCTTTGTTAATATTGATTGGAAGCAAATTTGATATTTGATTGTGATTTTCCCCGACCGTAGTAGGTGATTATAGTGTTTTGAGGTTAGATTACAAATATCTGTTACCTTTTCACGGGAGTGGTACCGGGGGAGAGGGAACACTCCCCCCTTCCCCCCCACCACCTCCCATCCCCATCCGCCTGCCAAAGGATACTAAATTTTTACCACATGCTCGCTCGCTGCGAATGCTACATTACGCCCCGTAACGCCGGTCAGAACCCAGCTTTACAGTGCTATCTCCACAAGCTGTGTTCACCCGTGAAATCCTAAATAAGACGTGTTCCCTGTCCGCGTGATGATTTGTGGCCAGTGTGTTCCATTGTGTTACTATTGTGCCACTGAGCGTTACAACGTTGCTTCATATCTGCTTGTCCGTCATTTGTTTGCTACTTTAATGTCCTCTTTTGTAAAGTTAATAGTGTTGGGCTGGATACTTGTTAGTTGTTTTTTTTGGGCGACACGGTTCTTATGTATTAAAATAGTTGTTTGGTTGGAGAAATAGGTGAGTATGTTTGGTCATCTGTGTTTAGAATATCTTTATGATTTTTAGGGTTTTGTACTCGAACAGTGCCAAACGAGACGGCCGGCCTTAGCTGTCCATTCGTCTGTCCGAGTTGAAATTTTCAGAGTATATATATATAAATTTCTATTGCGCTATAATAAAAATAAAATAAAATAAATTAATTTGTCTTTCCGCGTGGCCAATCCTTTGTGAACAAGTCCGACTCGCTCTCAGTCGGTTTATTAAAAAGTTTTGGTGTAAAAGATCAAGTCAGCTTAAACTTTAAGGTGGACGATACAGCTCTTACATTTCTTAGTCTCCGCATTTCATCCAACAGCTTCATAAAATTATAACTTTTATCAGATTACATAATTCTCTTCCTAACATAGCAAAAAAATCCAATACCAACACGAATAAATAAAACAATTTAAATAAATTCCGTTCATAAACGGTCAGTCGAGTTAATACTGATAAAAAATCCTACGCTAGGCACGTCCTGGCCAAATACCCGCGAAAATAATTTAAATAAAGAATGGTTACGGCATTGCAGGGCAGGAATGTATGCGCCGCTCAGTGTTGCCAACCGAATAAAAATAAATCACGTGTGATTTATTTTGGCTGCGAAGTCACATGCTATGTTCCGGGTCGCTGCAGCTACGGTATGTATGACAACTCCCGTTGCATACGTTACTGCATAGAATTTTGTATTCAAGGAAATGTTCTGGTGACTTTTGTTTTGTTTATTTTTGTTAAGTTTGCAAGGCAACGTTACTGCATATTTAACTCGCGTTTTCCATTGTGGTTTATGTGATAATTTTATACATTATACAAAATAAATAAAGGCAAATCTTTCAAGCAATATTTACTTCACAACTATGGGAAAAATATATTAGCTTGCTCCTTAACGACGGATGACGGAGCCATTCCAAAATTAAATTCAAATCATGCAACATCGTCACACCCTCCGGAAATTGAAGCAAGCGACGTCACTTGACCCGCTCCGTCAAACTGACAGCTGTCAAAACGCCAGCCTATAATATCTGGAGGCAAAGGCGTCGTCGTCGTCGTCCTCTGACCGTGAAGATTTCCGATAAAATGGAAATTAATATGAAATGAGAATTTTGTATTCAAAGGACTCGGGGCCCATTTAATATACGAAGTCATTATCTACTTACATAGTACTTAGGTTAACTTGATAAATGGTATGGGCAATAGGTGTTATTGATTTTCAATTATTAATTACCTATCTTAATCATACTAGTTGAGTATTAACACATTGATTGTCACTTAATTGTACTAATTACGCGACAACTTTTTTTGACATTGACTGTCAAAAAAAGTTGGTAAATTAGAGCATTAAGGCATTTTTGACAGATTGAGTTAAAGATTTGATTACGATCGTTTCTATTGAATTATCCCCAGGCTCTTACAATATTTGCGTTTAGTGCCAGACTGCATAAACACCGCAGCAGTCCAACACCAAAGGCATTGAAAAAGTTTAATTAAAACTATATTTTTGTAGACAGACGTGACGTTGACTGTTACAAAAGGCGATTTGTTATTAAAAACAAAATACTAACACAGTCAAAATATCTCATAGATACAGTCGCAGTAACCACATAAACTTATAAAACCTCCTTCAAACAACTTTAAACAAGACATTAGTTTAATCAGCCTTAAATCTCATAGATAACTGTACAAGGCTCCACATAAAATAGAAACTTAAAAATCAATTCATGACCCGTGGGGTCAACTGGTGAGATGATGCGATAGGGTCTGTGGAACGGGGAAAAGCACCATAAATGGCCATCAGTGTGCGCATCGATATTACCAATAAATTCTTTGCTATATTTCCCCGTACCAATAGATAAGGTACTATGATGTGCTCTGCGCACACGACTCTTCCTTATGCTCGGCTTGAGTAGAGAAGGCTTTCAATTTCTTCCTTTCTTTCTTCCTTTCAGTTAGGGAGGACTCTGTTTGTTATAAAGCAAACATGCTTTATTAATTGTTATTTGCATGGCATTTCTTTTCGCTTTTTTTATATTTATTATACTGTTAACTTTAATTATACCTTAATTTAATTGTACTGCCATTCTAGCGGCACTTAATATTACCATACTATTAAATATTTTTGCTAATATGTGGATAATGTAGTGGGCTGCAATATTGTTTAATTATTCCTAACTATTCTTGTAACATTTTATATTGTAGCTGTTTATTGTCCCATGATGAATAAAATGAAAATTTCGTGAAAGTGGTGCGCGCAGGCAAGCTTTAGATCGTGATATTATACCCCACTCTACCCGTAGCGCGATAGACATAAACCCTTGGATGAAAGACAATTAATGCTCTATTTCTCAAAGTTGAGTTTCTTATTAGTTCTTCTCCATAGGAACTTACTATTTGGAACGAGCATCTAGTTTTAACTTTGAATGGTTTTAAGATTTAGTTAAATAAAGGGTAACAGAAATGCTATAGTAAATTCAAGCCGCTAATATAGTCACCAACATTTTTAACCAACCTGTAACTGTCCCACTGTTAGGCAAAGGCCTCTTCTGATACAGAGATGGCACAAGCATTGATTACAGTGCTTGCGGTTTTGGCGCTTTTAAAGGTGACAAGCTAGTAAGAAGTGCCTCTTGATCTAAGCGGTTAACGCGACCGCTGAGCGTAAGGCGACTCCCTAATCAGGCAATGTATTATTCGGTTTTTCCGTCACAAACTTCTCAATAGCAACCCAGACTTTAGATTAATGCCTCGTTGATGGCAATAGGTCTCCCTATTTCATAGGACTTATTTGACAACAGGTGAAATGTGTGTTTGCACCTATAATACAAGTCTGTCTAACCCTTTTCAATTACACAGGCACGATGTTTGATGTTATGTTATGTACTAGAGCTAATATAACATTATATCTCATTATTATAATTAATTAAAAATCCCATACGAAAAACCTCCTCCTCACTTGTTCGCCGCTCCGTTGTAATGAAGACATACTGTACGGAGCCACGCCCTCGCTAAGCGGATAATTGAGTCATTATAGGTGCGCTCGCGCATACGCCGCTCTCGTGCTATCTCCGATCGGCCGATAGCGCTGATTCCGATCCGGCCTCGGGTACCGCCGCGCCGTGACGTTACTTAACGTACTTTAAGATGTCTCTGACTTGTGTCTATATCTCCGTAATAAAATAAAGATGTTTTTTTTGGAATTAAGTTCCATAACTCCGCTTGCTGTAGGACTTTCTCACGTAAGGAAAAAGTGTTATATTATGCCAAGGTGACGTTCCCTCTCTTTATTTTGCTATCTGTCTCTTTCTATTATATTTTAATCGAGAGTGACCTGTAGGTATATGTTACCTATCAAGCGAACTTGTTTGAAACAGTTGATCCATACACGATCCATTATGTTCGCGTAACTCAATAAAATGTATGGATCAGCTGATTTCTTTCATGATTTCAGGATTGTTTCCATAGTAAAAGTTGTTCATAATGATGAGTGCAATGATTTGCCTTCAGGATTTAAATAAAATATATTACACCTTGTATAAACATAATCCAAAATTGAACTCAAAACTAGATTCTAGTTAAACAGACATCAGTGCTAAACTATTCTTTGAAAACAGACCTTATTACAGCCATTTTTGCTTGACAAATAAAATATTCTGTATTGTCAAAAACCTTCTGACATTACGTGTCTCGTAATTCAGAGATTTCATTAATCTTTTTGTAATCATTGTGTCTGCCCGATATTGGCAAAGCTTTGGTGTCTCTTCAATAAAAGTTATTAATGAAGAGTTGAAGCTGAAGGCTGAAGCTGTTTGGGGTTTAGTACGGTTGTATCGTACTACGCCAGCAGTCCAGTACCAAACACGTAAATTAAAAGAGCCCTTATATCAGTACTTACAAGGTTTAACAACGAGTGCCAATACATAGAGCAAAATGTCTGAGACAACACCGAAACCCGCTGCAGAAGAACCAAATCAATTAGTACCTGTTTATGTTGTCACTGCTGTTATTGGTGCTGTGTTTATCTTTGGACCCTTGTTTGTACCACGCGGACCTAATGCGGGGTAAGACCTTAATTTTTTTTGGAACAAACTTGCGACGTTATTCGCAACCACTGCAACTCCTGAAAGACGGAATCAACAGTGGCAACCATTGAAAAGAACCGATGCAATAAAGGAATCCCGGAGAAGCGATCCAAGTACCTTTGGGTCCCGCAACAGCGAAGGACTTAGAAAAACATAATTTCTAAACGCGGGGTAAGACAGTTAACTAGTCCAGATTCCAGAGAAAGGCCTAAGTACCCTTAGAGTGTTTCCCCGGGATTATACTGTTTTTAATATCATAGTTACTCCCTACCGAATTTCGGTTTCAGCTTTAGGGCGCGTTCACACCAAACGTGACGCCCGCTGACAGTCAGCCGTCACTGTCAGTATCATCGGCGGCTGACTGTGATTGCTCACACATTTTGAACTTAGAGCTCACAGTAGGCGGCTGACTATGCGTTTGGTGTGAACGCGGCCTTAGACAGAAGACTTTATAGTTCACGAGCGTGTGCATACAGAGGTGCACTTTTTTACCCTCACTCTTATAGTCCATCCTCAGCAATCCATCACGACCACCTGGTCGTATTCAGCGTATTCTGTATCTAATCTGACGCAGGACCATCGGCTTTACGTGTTTTCCAAGGCACAGAAGTGTCACACCACCAACTTCCAAACTCTGGATTGCACAACAATCGACGACGATCGATAAAGTTTGGTTGCATCGTTGGTTTATTTTTTAAATTTGTTTTCAGCATAACCAAATGCTGTATAATGTTAAGTGCATTCTGCTGCTGGATATTGTAAGTTGCCTATCACATCTATTATAGCTGTATTAATAAAGTGAAGCAAATCAGCTTTTATGTTTGTTTTTTTATATTTTGTATAGAAGTAGATAAAAATTAGCCAACCCTATTTTTTTTTAACCAAATATCTTAAAATGGTCTATATTTTAAAAGAAGGTAAATTAAAAATCTTCTTATTTTAGGGCGTAGTCAGTTTAGTAGTCAACACCACCAAAATTGACACCCTTTTTAGTTGCCAAAACAGGATTCCCTCATAGATTTTGTATAGCAAAGTGTGACGTCACTTATTTACCAACTCCATTGACTTAACTATTTAATGATTTTAACAACTAAAAATCTTTTACAATAATTAATAGATAATTAGTTGGATTTCGAGGGCTAAAATAATATAAAAATGTTTTTCTAGAAAAGTTGTATAATGTATGTCCGTAACTTTTCAGTTGGACGACTACCTATATACTGCAGATGAACCCACTGCTGGGCCCTCGCATGAACAATGCGACCTTAGCCTGGATCGGATATAAATGGGTACATTTTTTTCTTTTTACCGTCAGAAGCTTCTCATTATACCTTTGTATTACAGTTTAAGTACCTAGTATTAGAACACTTTATATAGGAACTCGTCCGGTGAAGTACTATACCTACCACAATGCAAGGACAGGCATGGATTTTAACTCGGTAATTTTTTTTATTCGAAGTTTGAACTCATCGTCATGTAAGTCGGGCGCCTAGGATTTTTTTAAATTATTGGTCAAAACATTTGGGTACAATTTCTCTGGCTGACTAGGTCTAAGTATTTTTTTATACAAGGAGGAAAGATCAGTACGGTTAAAGAAATTGCAACTTTATTGTTTCAGGGTAAAGATGCAAAGTCCTTGAACAAACAGAAGTAACGCGCCGTCAACACTCTATAATTCGTCAATAATTTATGTTAGACTAGTCAATTTAATTTATTTTATGGCTACCTAAGTACTTGCATTAATTATTTATTTAGACTAGCTGAATTTTTATTAAGCTGAATACTATACTGTAAGCTAATAAATTCTATTTGTAGATTTTTCGGATATTTTGTTTTATTTCTTACATGTCCTTTTTTAACTACATTCAAAATACTATACTAGATGGTACAATATGATAAAAACTTTGAATCTCATAGCAATTATTTCTAGTATAATACAGTACAGTATGCCTTCAACTCTTTTCAATCATTTAGTTTAAAAATTATAAAGCTGGAGTGTTTGTACGGTCAACAACAAAAGTCGATCAATGTTACTTTTTTATATCATATTAACAGACACTAAACACATAATGTACTGGCTTTCAGAATTTCAGGCAATAGCTAAGGGTTTGTTAATCGACTTTTGTTGCTGACTGTACATGTTTAATTTTTGTTTGTAACTCGCTTATCTCCGGAACTACTGATCCGATTCAGAAAATTCATTCACTAATAGGAAACTACGTTATCCCCAAGTGCAAATAAGCTGTATTTTATTATTTAAAAAATGGTATCAGTAAGAAAGTTTACGTGGAAGACGTCGCTAGCAACAGCAAATTTAGCTTATCTTTGGCTACAAAACTAAGAAGTTTACAAACATAAAACCTACCTACACTACACCAAAACAAAACCCAATCAAAATGTGGCAACACCAAACGAATTGTAATAGCCCACGCCCCCAAAACAAATCTGTGGGTATCGCAAAAGATCAAAATAACATTTGTACCGAAATCATTTATCAGCGCTGATTCTCTTTCCATTTGGCGTCCCCCGGCCCACACCACCGCTTCGCAGTGTCATTACGGCGTACGGACATAGTGGGTACTTCTAGCGATTTGTCCATCACAATTTATAAGCCTAGGTTTTCTAACGTTTCCTTCAACTGTGTCAGTGATGTCCAAGACAAACTTAAATTAAAGTACTTAAGAATTGAAAAAGTCACATTGGTAGGTTGCAACAACCAGGGAACCAACAAAACCAACAACCAAGCATTCGAGGCGGGCACCTTAACCATCGGGCCATTGTCATAAATATTTTAATAAAACTAGATTCTGCTTGCGACTTCATCTGCGTGCCTTTTTTTCGACACGTGTTAAGTTACTAAGTTACGTCTTTGATTACTGCGCAGCTCCCGTTGGTAATAGCGTGATAATATATAGCTTAAATTTTTCTCATGAATCTAGCTATCATACACAAACAAAAAATTTCCAATCCGACTAGAAGACGAACTAAAACCAAAACACAAAGAGTAGTTTCACCGTGAAGCTACTCTTAGTCTTTTTAGGGTTCCGTACCTCAAAAGGTAAAAACGGAACCCTTATAGGATCACTTTGTTGTCCGTCTGTCTGTCTGTCTGTCTGTCTGTCTGTCTGTCAAGACCTTTTTTCTCAGGAACGCGTGGAGGTATCAAGCTGAAATTCATATCAAATACTCAAGTCTATGGTCTCTTGGAGCTGTGAAAATATCAAACTTCTAAGTCAACGCGATCAAAAGATACTCCCGTTTATGCCGCAAATTTTCGACACTCGCAAGGGAATCAAAACCTACAGGGTACTTCCCGTGAACTCAGAATCTTGAAATTTGGTATGAAGCAACGTCTTATAGCAGAGATATAGGAAAAATTGCGAAAAGTATAAATTTTTAGTTACATCATATAATAAAAATATTTTTAATAATTTTAAACTTACTACCCCTTTCCTCATGAACGCGTAGTGGTATTATATTGAAATTCATATCAAATACTCAAATCTATAATACCTTTAAGCTGTAACAAAATTAAACTTCTATGTCAACGCAATCAAAAGAAACAGGAATTAAAGCCGCATATTTTGAAACTCGCCACTACTCGCAAGGGAATCAAAACCTAAAGGATACTTCCAGACGACCTGGAATCTTGAAATTTGGCATGAAGCAACGTTATAAAGTACACATATAGGAAAAATTCCGAAAATCTTAAATTTTTAGGTACATCACATAGTATATTTTTTTTAATAATCATAAACTTACTATTTCGTACCTTAGCCAATCTAAACCGAGATTGATCCAAATTGTGCCTATTTCTAGTATTAAAATTATGTCTATCACTTCTCTTCTTAAAGAGATGAAGATTTTTCCGAACATACATAATGTTTTCATATATGTATTGACAAGGTACCGTCAGCTTTCCACATTGTTATGTTATGGATTTCATTTAGCAATAAAAATACCATAACTTTTACTTATATACCTACAGGTTTGTACGGAACCCTCGGTGCGCGAGTCTGACTCGCACTTGGCCGGTTTTTTCAATAAGCACGCGTGGGATGGCGTAGCGTGGTATAATTCTGTTTCCACCTTTATTACACTAGTATAGAAGATACGGAATATCGAATCTGAAATCGCTGCCGCTTATGTGTGTGGTCGCATTCGAATCCCTAACGTGCTCAGACTAATGTGTTTCAGGGGAATAACATGTTTGTGGGGAGTAAGTCATTAATACGTGTTGGCGACGACGTTTAGATTAAAATTTAATATTTGTATTAACTGTGTAGGTTTGTTATGAATACTTAAATATTCGATTAGCTGATAGATTAAGATGAACTGGTAACCAATTTATTGTAGCCTGAAGGTTAATTTTTGCTGGGCAATTTTTGCTTCAAAATATTATAACTTAAAGTTCATATTAGCTAAGCTAATATTTTGTAAACGTACATTTTTCCGGGATAAAAAATAGCTTATGTGCTATTCCAGACTATATTTCACTATGTCTTTCATTCAGGTCCATTTAGCCGTTCTGGCATAATTGAGTTACAAACTTATAATTATTAATTATTTATTATAACTTAGAATTCAATCCTTTATTGCATATCACATGTGTTTTACAAGACCTTAAATATAATGATATGGTTCAGATGGACCCCGTCGGGCACAACAGTTTTATAAAGAATCTGACCCACCGAAATTCTTATTGCTATATTTTTTTTGGTATGATGTTGGCCGATTCTCAGACCTACCCGATATGCACACAAAATTTCATCAAAATCGGTCCAACCGTTTCGGAGGAGTTTGGTACCAAACACTGAGACACGACAATTATTTATATTGGATACTAACACTCTCCCCGCGACTTCGTCCGCGAGATTTTCCTTAGGAATCCCTAACTTTTTTGAAAATATAATATAGCCTAGTTACTCAGACTGAATGTAGCTTTCGAATGGTGAAAAAATTTTTGGAATCGGCACATTCGTTTTTGAGTTTATTCATTACAAACATATACATAAAAATAAAAATCTTTCTTATTTATAATATTATAAGTTTAGTGTAGATTAAATTGTGATACCAGACAATAAGAACACATAAACATTTTCCTAAAACAAAGAAAATACCTACCCAAGTTACATAGCAAGAAAGTCACAACACAACACCGCTCATCCATAAACAAAAGACCCTTGCCAATAAAATAGGTGCAATTACAAAAATCCCCAAAAAAAAAAGTCGCTTCACGAGATCATCCCCTGCAGTAACTCAATTGTCGCGTCGGCGTTAGGCCGAGATCTATTTTTTGCTCGGCACAATGTCGGCACCAGAATTTGCGCCATATTGCGAACCACCCCATCTAAATGATAATTCGAGGGCCCTTCTTACAATAAAAATTATTGCGGACGGTTTATTTTATTACAGTTTATATTGTGTTCGAATACCTACACAGGGGCTTGCGTTTACAAAAATAGTTTTCAACGCTAAAATAACCTTTATGACGTAAAGAATAGAACCGTTTTCAAGTAATCGAAGCCTGAAAATTGTGTATGTATGTCCGAACTTGTCACAAATGTCGTATTCGGCAAATAGACAGTGATTTCCCGTTTACCCTTTGACCAATTCGGTTACGTTTTGTCGTATTTACATTTCGTTGGGTGCGTTTCGGTATAAATTGTGTTTTTTCAGTTTATAGCCGAATTGGTTTCAGACGTATTTTCTGTAATTCGTTGCGGGAATAACAAAATAGGTACTATCTCGATCTTTCTTTTTGAAATCTCGTGTAACAATAAAATACAAAAACCTAAAAATGTAAATATCGAGTAGTAAAGTCTTAGTTTATCTTGGACGTCATTGATATCAATGAAGGAAAACATTGTAAACAAATCTGGACATATAATTAGTACAGAAAAACGAATTATCGAACGATACAAACACAAGTACTTAGGTAACAATTATCTACAGTTCAAATACAGCAGTTAAAAATAAAGAAAACAACACTTCATTTATTTTCAGTTCTCTGTGGTTTAATTTAAAAGCAGGTGTTTAATTTAAATCGATGAACGTCCTACCGCTGAATTAACACCTAAACCTATCCGTGTACAGTAAAAAGCCTTGCAACGCTGATACAAGCACTATAATAGTAATCAAACACAAGACAAAGCCACCCCATTCTTATCTCCCTTTCAGATCGCAATCAGTGCCGCCATGTTGATGTCATTACGAATCAAATTCCCGCCTGTTTTACTTTTTTTTTTCCATTCGCTAGGCACCGGCGTCAGATCTCACAGCCGATAAGTTCTTTATTATCCTGGATGATTTTTTAATCTGTGCACCTACTTGGTGGTTTCGCATTAACGTATTGTTGGTGTGTTGTAGGGAAATTGCGAGGTTCTGAGAACAATGGCGTTGCGGTGGGGTCCGTAACGTTATTTCGAAAGTCATATGTTCGATTAACGAAAAGTCGACTGAACGTTTGTTCGAATGGACTTTATTACGAAACAACCTTTTCTCGACAAATACTACTTCGACTGAACGATTCTTCGAATATTTATTAATCGATGGACTGCTCTTTCGAATGAGTTTTAGTTATTAACATAGTTTAATAATTGAAGTAAAATTAAAAAAGTAAAAATTTTCGTCACATGTTATTTCATACATAATCGAGGAAATCAAACATTTAAGATATCATTCTTGCCGTAGATTTAGAAACATCCCGTAGACTTGTAAACTACCGAAATCGTTTCTGATTAACTTAATTTTGTGCCAATATTGTAATGTAAATTATTTTTTATAATTAACTTTTTTCTTTTCATTTTGTGCTTTATTTTTTCCTTTTCACAAAATTTCATGTTTATGTTTCACGGGAAGAATGATATCTTAAATGTTTGATTTCCTCGATTATGTATGAAATAACATGTGACGAAAATTTTTACTTTTTTAATTTTACTTCAATTATTAAACTATGTTAATAACTAAAACTCATTCGAAAGAGCAGTCCATCGATTAATAAATATTCGAAGAATCGTTCAGTCGAAGTAGTATTTGTCGAGAAAAGGTTGTTTCGTAATAAAGTCCATTCGAACAAACGTTCAGTCGACTTTTCGTTAATCGAACATATGACTTTCGAAATAACGTTACGGACCCGTTGCGGTGATGACAGACGCTTAATGTGCTGGGTGATTAACTGCCTTCGCTCGTAGGTCTCTAGTGCACCTAAGTACGTGCCTACATTAGACTTCGGTAGCTGATAGGCTTTTAATTATCGTCATTTGTTATTTTTTTCCTAGCTTTTGCCCGCGACTTCGTCTGTGTGAATTTTCTTAAGGATCTATATAAATAAATTTTGGCTAAGGCACTCAGAGATAACGTAGCATCAATCGTTAGATTTATTCATTAGGCTTATCTATTTGGTCGCATTGTTTTTCAAAATTATAAAATATATTTTATTCAAATATGTCAATAATTTTATTGCGATTTTCGTCATTTAAGAAAATTCATTTCTTTCACACATTGTATTTTATTTAACTTGGATAGCTAGCAATCATCATCATCATCGTCCTGCTCTTTTCCCATATTACTTGGGGCGTGCAACACGTTTTTTTCTTCCATTCCGTCCTGTCAGCTGTCATGCTATCACTGACTCCATTTTCTTTCATATTATTCTTTACACTATCCATCCATCTTTTTACATTGAATATAGCAACCAAATCTTGATGTAGCGCCACATAATTAAGAGCACCCGGACGAAGCATGGGCGGGTTGCTAGTCTAAAATAAGCCAGACTCCGGACCTGCAAACTTCGGACTCTTAAGTAGATTTTCCAATTTGAAACTCGTTACGGCCGAAGTCCCGACTCTTTTCACTTGGACTGCTTGCGATTTATCGTCCAACTTCGTTCGTTCTTCGGGCCACGGGAACTTTGGCGAGGATGAAAATTGTCAGCGTCAGATATTTATTGTGGTTTCTGTGAGGATATCTGTATTTATCCTGAAAGAGAATACATAGCATAAGTATTTTAAAATTTATTAATATAAAGTGTTGCACGTGATGTTGAATTTGAATGCTTTTAAAAATCTTGTACAGTTTCTTACTACACATACATACATAACATCACGCCTGTTATCCCCGAAGGGTTAGGCAGACGTGTACCCACCCATTAGTAGGTAGGTAAGTATACCGTATACCCACATTTCCCCAGTTATGTTTAAGTCGCATGTAATAGGGGACGAGTCTATTGCTATCAACCGGGCACAAATCCAGGCTCCGAGGCTGCTCCGAGATTGCAATAAAATTGATTAAAAAAAAAACCAAGGGTACATCCAACTTATTCAAAGTCTTTTGAAATAAATGCAATTGTTATACCTAATTGAGCAAAAACACCTCCTAAACAGAGTAAATTTTAATTTATCATTTTTCAGGGGGTAAATTTTCATGAGTCCTACTACCCAAATCATAGAATACCCAAATCAGTGAATTAAAATTTATCCAACATGTTCTATAGTATTGGATTTCTTTCTATGGAAACGTCATGCGTGATGCTGACTATTCATCTATAGTATTATTATAAAGAGGAAAGATTTGATTGCTTGTTTGTTTGCATTTAATAGGCTCCAAAACTACGGAACCGATTTGAAAACATTCTTTCACTGTTTGGAAGCTACACTGTATTCTGGTGACATAGGCTACATTATATTTTCCAAAAAGTTAGGGATCCGTAAGGAAAATCACGCGAACGAAGTCGCGGGGAGAGTGCTAGTCGTGAATAAAACTACTTAATCTTCCATGGCGGTAACTGATCTTACTTCAATACAATTTAAAAGTGGCCATTCTATCTCCCTCTATTTATCCAAAACTTACCTATAATACAAAATAAACATTGTCTATGTAATTATTTGAGCAGCACTAGCGACGTAATGGCGGCACTTCCGGTGAGCCGCCATTAGTGGCCATTTCCTGCCAACTTCCGGACCGGCAGCGCCACCTCGCGGCGGCTCCTAACAATCGCTAAAGGCGTTAAATGCTTACGTTACATTTTCATTCGAATTTGGAACGTAGGTAATGACGATGCTATCAGTTTTATAGTAATGTGAAATTGTGAACACAAATTGATAAGAACTGGCTGGTAATTTAAGATTTTAAATTGGATTTAAAAGGAATGTTTTTGTTTCGTATTGGAAGCTGGAGATATAAACGTCAACATATTTTCACCACCAATAAATTCTCTGTCCTTTGAAGTGAGAAGTTGACGAGATGAACTTAATTTTCAAAACCAAAAGTAAAATTAAAAAATTAAAAATAATATTCATACTTCAATTTAATTATAAAATTAATTCAATTCCTGCTGTGTGGGCTCCTAAGGCACTCGGAGTAGATCCGACTCCGTGATCTTTCTGTAATGTCATTTAGATTTTATAAAATCAATTATAAAAACATGTCTTTAATTGATCGTAGTGTATATAATTATTATACAAACATTATGTCTATTGATCGCAATCTCGTAACCAATTATCACTATTAAATTAGCAATTTTATTTTATGGTTTCAAAACTGGTAAGCGTCAGAAACTCCTTAATTAATGTTTAAAGGGAAGGGATTTTTTTTATTTGTATGTACCTAGGTATAGATAATTTTATAAATATTTTAAACAAGGAACAGTGACTAAATCGCACTTAACATTTTGGTATTTCAACTTTTAACCATCAACAATATTATTAAGTATGTTTCTTTTTCTGCATTTTTTGTCATGTCACCTCCTTTGGGAATTCGAATGATAAAATTAATGGTTTTGCCACACTAACTGTTAAGTGGCGGAAACCACCCTTGTTAAGAGCCGAGGGTAGATGGCGGACGACTCCCGAATACTTCCTATTCTCAAAAGTAGTAAAGAATACATAATACATAATAGACACAAGACATAATAAGTATGGTAGCATTTTCTTGTTTTTCTTGCTTTTGAAGAAATTTTTATCCGATTTTTTTCCGATCGATCTGGTAACTCCAGATATTATCTGCAGTTACCAGACGGATTGGATTTTTGAAGGGCGTAAACGCCATTTTGGCCAAAATGAGATTTTAATGCAGTCTTACTTAGTTTTTCGTCCTCTATCGATTGGTATATTTAAAACTTCGATATTCGCAAAAAAATGGTGGATACAGCCATAATTTTTGGTTCGCTAAACATAGATTTTCTTAAAATTTGGGTCGTGTTTTTTGGCTCTCCTGAAAAGTCGTGTTTTGGTGGATACGCCCTTTGAGCCTAAAGGTACCGATATTGTAAGTTAGTAGGTACCTACATTTAAGACTAAAATTTAAACAATGTTAAAATTAATTTTTACGGATAGGTACAACGGCGGTATTTGTTTTTTTAACATTTTTCATGATTCCTTTTGATTTTCCTTTTTTGAAGTCGGTTAATTTCCCATGTAACCCTACATACTAATAAAGGCCCTTAGTACATCTGCTACAAACATTTCTAGAGTTGCTCTGTAAAGCCCGTGATTTACTGCTAACGTAACTCATATTCCCTCTCGCAAATCTAATTAGCGGGAACATTCTCAATAAATCCACATGATACACTGTAATAACGTCGTAATCCTCGTTCGAGATGATTGCCTCACCACGATATATCTTTTTTATACCCGTTTATCGCCCGATAATATAATAATCATATCACGCTGACAATAATGGCATGCCAAATCTACCTACCCTATATTACACCTATCAAGAAAATTTTCATAAAGATGTCGAGTGAGTTTTAAGTCATACAATTTTACTTTTTATCACTGCAGTTTTAAGATAAAAATTGAATGCACCCCGAAGGACGTTACGTCATTGTGGCACGTTAAAAAAACGCTTGTTCGAAAACAGAACGTGTACAAATTGGGTGAAGTTCGGTGCGCGCGGGAAAGCAATATGTTTTTATTTCTTTTTAATTTCCGGTTCGTTTTAATGGCGTCGAAATCAATATAATGGTGAAGCGGCCATCGCCATTTTCGCATTTTGTGGTTTTGCTCATTTAGCGTCGTTGAGCATGATTCAACAGTTGTAGTGGCCACTTACGCTAATGAATGCAGTCATTTTATTGCGTACCTGTGCAATACTGGTATTTTTAATTAATTAATTTTTTAATTTAATTAATTTATTTTCTGGCCATTGTCAATTCTGCTCAGATTAATCTAAGGTCAAAAAAAATAAGTTAAAAATAACTAAAACCCGACTACGACAAAATCGCGCACTGAAAAGTATAAAATATTCATTTGACCGATATTTTCGAAATTTTTAAGTAGGTAATAGCCGTTGTCGTGTGCCACCTGCGGTTGTTTCACACAAATCTAGTCGGGTTTTAGTTATTTTTAACTTACTATTTTGGGGGTTATATTATTAAATAATAAAAGCAAAGTAGCGAGTGAATTTCAAATGTACTCATTAAGCCTTTTCACTTGATACCCATGTTGACACTGTTAAAAACAGACAAAGTAGCTAGTAAAAGCTATATAATGTATATATATTTCAAATGCGCTCGTCAAGCCCTTTAATTTGATACCCATGTCGATACTGTGCGAAAATATTATTTTTTTTCGGTAACGACTTCACATCCCCTAGAGGGCGCCATATTGGATTTGGTGACACGTCACCTACCCTATAACCAGCGGACAACTGAGACGCTTCTAACGACACCTCATTTGCCATGTAATGATAAGTACTTAGTTTAGAAGTTCTGAGGGAACAAACAAACATACATACATACAAACATACATACCGGTCAAAATCATAACCCTCCTTTTGGCTTTGCCGTAGTTGGGTAATAAAAATCAAGTATTCTAATGTTCTATTGAGTATTATAATGTTGTAAAAATAGATAGATATTCGTTCAATTACACTTCGGCAAAGATTGCAACATCAATGATTCATCATCCAATAAGCTCATTAGGTACACAAAGCCTGAGTGATGCACAATAAGGTAACACTTCAGCATTTAAAATCTATCCACTTAACAACTTTGATTCATTCATTTAATTTTATTGAAATTATTGAACATCCTTGGTAACCACCAAGAATGTTCAATAATTAACTCTAATTACTTAATTCAATAATTAAAAAACACAAAGAAGAACACATTACAGCAATTGATTTATAATGTGCATAAAAGCCTTAAAAAAAATAACTTTTATAAATCCTTAAAATGTATTGTATAAGGTAATACACAGAACCTCAGTTTTATATAAAAAAAACTCCTTGATTAACATCCTCCAAGTCAAAGTTTTGAAAATAGAACTTACAAATCTAAAGACAAAATATATTAATAAAAAAATATAAGGTTCCATATTTAAAATTCTGCGCAGCTCTAGCCGATCCATTGGGTGATTGCGTCTCGCTCGTGGCAGACATCTTTATTTTTTGCAGTATGCTCGTGATTTAGGAGAAAAGTCGGCGGGAAAGTGCGAGAATTGACGCTGAAATTTTCGCGTAGACTTGGTGGACGATGGTTAAATAGGTAGCGTATAATTTGGGAGATGTAAAGTCATATAATAATAATATTCTTTATAGGCTTTGTAAATATTCAATTCTGATTTTAAATTGTAAAAAAAATATTAAAACTGTTTCTACGAAAAAATATGAAAATGATACTCGCAAAGGACCTTACTACGCAATATGCTATTACAACAAAAACAAAAACAATTAATAAAACCTTTTTTTGTTGAAAATTGTGTTGCTCCTCTGCTTTTAGTAGGTACGAAAACATATATTATGAAATATTATGTCGGTAAATATAATAAATATCATGTTATGTTGAATGTTGCTAATGTAGATAAAATAACACACATTTATATAAGTACAAAAGATAAGTACTTACTATAAAATAAATATAAATTACTTTTGCATTAATAATATTTGAAGATCGTTTACCTTTTCAGAGGTAAAACTCACATCACCTCGTGCAATATTGCTTGCGTATATAGGTATATATTTATCATTTAGTATTAATACTGAATAATGAAAATTTATATTATGTTAGGTACCTACTTTCATAAACCTACTTTCCTGAAACTTCGAAAGTTAGTAGATACTTGGTAGGCAGCTAGGTAATATAAAGTTACTAGCCTCTGCCCGCGACTTTGTCCGGGTCAAAGTTGATTTCTCTATACAAACTTTGGACCCCTTTTCATAACCTTTTGGTTGCGGGACGTCTTAACAGGATACCGTGGCCCCGGAACGTAAAGGGCAACAGAAGGAACAGGGTGGTTTTTTAGTAAGTAAAAGTCTGACAGTCTCTTCCGCCCCACCCGGGGCGGAAGGACTCATTTGATGATTTTTACCATCTTAAAAAAAAGGGGGGTGAATTTTGGAAAATTCTTTCTAAGTGGACGTCTACTAACTATAAACTACCTTCCTACCAAATTTCATCTTATACGTTAAGCGATTTTCGATATTTCGTGATGAATGAGTGATGACCTTTAGCTTTTATATTGCAAGACATATCAATACAATACGTATAGGTAGTTCATCATCGGTTGACTTTTAGTCTAACCTATCTGACTTCCACAACCCAGTTACTGGATAACACAATAAGACACATAAGAATGATTGTCAGACTTTCGAACTTCTGACTCCGAAATGACTGTCAAAGATTTACGAATGACAGCCGGTATAATCAACGGCTTAACGTCACTTCTAAAGCACGAGGGTGTTACACCAACAACTCCGGGCTTCTACAGAGAAATTCCTAATGGAAAAATCCAATCCAAATCCGACCTGGAAACCAGAAACCAAAGGGAGAGTTCAAAATAATAATTTACAAAATAGGAACCGTCAAAGCACCAATCGCGAGGCTCTGTATCGACTACAGTACTTGGAAAACTTGTGTCCTCCTACGGCGAAACAATCGAATAACGCTAATTATTCCTGGGTTTCCACACTGCCACACAGACAGTTTATTACTTCCTTTGTACTTAGTCCTCGCGGATGACAGTTCTAACTACGGTAGCTATACCTCAATATAGATTCAAATGTACTTAGGTATTGACATCTACAGCAATGCACTGTAAAAGTTATCGAGTTTGTTTGTCAGAAGTATTAATAATAATAAAAGCCTATTTGTCCCACTGCAGGGCAAAGAGTTCTTCTCATACAGACACAAGCATATTGATCACAACGCTTGCTCAAGGCGGATTGGCGATTTCGGACTATGATGTTTACAATCAGTACACTAAATAATCTGACCTGCCTTGCAGACAACTCGAACGCGCCTGTAAATGGTTTAATTAAAACTAGTTTTCGAGTAACTAATGTATTTACTCCCTAAGTTTTTCCATACAAACTTTGGAACCCCGTTTCCATCCTCCATGAATTTTGAAATATCGGACGTCTAATAACTATAAACTACCTAGCTGTCAAATTAGATGTTTATACATCAAGCGGTTTTAGGGTGTTACCACACCAATCGAGCGATCGTCGATCGATGGTAGAATGGATTAGTCGACGTCGATCGATAGTTTCTACCACACCAATCGATCGATAGCCGATAGATACCATCGATCGATGGTAGAATAGATTGGTCGACGTTGATCGATAGTTTCTACTAACTAAATGGGTATATTTGTATATGTACTATTTATACCGATGCCATCGACCGACAATCGATCGATTGGTTAGTCGACCGGTATCCGTCGATCAATTAAGCTACCACACCAATCGATCAACGTCGACGATCGATCGATTGGTGTGGTAACGCCCTTAGAAATTTCGTGATGAGTAAGTGACTTTTCGCTTTTAGATATGTATATTAGATAGATACTTTGTGCTCAAACACAGGTACACTCCCACTTCCCTCACAATAGTCCGATGGGACGGTACTCAGAAACAATGTTACGCAAAACAGCGACTACCATTTTAGGTTATACCTACTTAAAATCCAGCAGTTGTGCGCGACAGCCTGACCAGATACGCAATATTGATTGGCGAACAACGTGATTAAAGTACCAACACCTTATCTAAAAAGCTTTATAGTTTAATTACAAAGCTTGGCGGCTCCACTAACAATTATCTATCAGTCACAATCTATCCTAATAATATCTTTTACCAAAATTTTATATTACCAGCTAATTGCACGCTGGACAAATATTTGTCATCCATTAGGTGTTATCATTAATGTATTTCGCATGTAGCACTCGAGATGGCGAACGTAGGTAATACATTACGCACTTGGTATCTCAATTTATCGCACTTGGAGCCTCATAATCATATCGCACTGATTGCCACGCACTCGTGCTTTATAAACGTTTGATAGCTTTGTATTGAGTTTGTGAAATTAATTTAATACTTTATTTTATCATTTTATGAATCCTTGTATTTTTTTTTTGGTATCTAAAGCTTGCTACTACGTCTTCGTACGAGTGCTTTTTTTTTACCCGTGTTAAGTTACGTACTCTAGTTGCCCCCTCTCTGTTAAAAATTGTACATAATAATTTAATTCATATTAATGAGTTTTGTGATTATTTAATTTTTTTGGATTTAGATTCATATCATTTCTTGAAGATTAGGATCTCATTGTAACTGAGTCCTAAAAATTAATCATTTAGTACTATTTTTAAAGTACCTCAAAAGGAAAATGAAACCGTTGTAAGATCATTTCAGTGTCCGTTTGTCTGTATGCCCGTCAGTCAAGACCTTATTTCCTCAGAACGCATGGAAATATTTAGTTGAAATTAATTTCAATTACTTAGGTCTACAAGATTTAAATAATCATGCATTTGACCATTACCTAACTCACTGTATAAATATGAAATAAGATATGATAAATATGAAATATAAAAGTTGATGAAGATTGACTGCCCCGTTGATCTCGTGGTCGCAAGCGGGACTGCTGAGCGTCCTGAGTTCGATTCCCAGGTCGAGCAAAAAATATTCCGGAATTTTTCCATTAGGAATTTGTCAGTAACCGCACGAAGTTTGGAAGTTGGTGGTGTGACACCCCCATGCTTTGAAAAGCACATAAAGTGGTTGGTCCTGGGTCTGATTTCTCTCCGGTTATGGCAAATTGCCATCCCATAGGGATACGTGAATGAGGGAGGATTGCACCTGTGTTTGCGCACACATTTGTGCACTAAATTATATCTTTTTAAACTTGGCCACTCTTCAATGACTTGAAAATTGAATATTCGGGTATTTATATGGCAGAGGTGAGTGGCAACGCAGGGAGGGGTCGCCCTAGGAAGACCTACACTGACCTTATTGGTGAGGTTCTTCAGAAAGGTCAGGTGCGGAGTACTCGTAACCGGCGTGCTTGTATGACGAGATGTATGAACGTAGATGAGGCGAAAGGAGTATGTAAGGATCGTAGCAGGTGGCGTTCTGTAGTTTCTGCCTACCCCCATGGGAAAAAGGTGTGAGTTTATGTATGTATGTATGTGTCGATCGGGAGAATTAAATAGTATAAAACTAAGTCGCTTCCCGCCGTCTGTGAGCTTAGATGTTTAAACTATGCAACGGATTCTAATGCGGTTTTCTTTAATAGATAAAGTGATTCAAGAGGAATGTTATACTTATAGTTAGGCCGTGTGAAGCCGGGGCGGATCGCTAGCTATAATAAAAAAGAATCTCTTGTATCATAGTTAAGTGTACAATTATTGAGGACAGGAAAACCATTTTCCCCCAACTTAATAGCATTTTGACTAATCTACTAGTATCTTTGAACCCTCTAAAAATAGTTGAGCGCCTAGATAAGTGGACTGCGCGGTTGTTTTATCGTGCGCACGATCATTTATCCAGCACTCGAGATAAACACACAATAATTCACTTTTAGGTGAGCTTTTTGCGGCGCTTTTAATGATAATGGAGGAGAATCTAGCATATCACTGGTCTATTATTATTTATCAAACTATGCTTTAAATGATGGTCTGTGGGTTGTAGCTTTGAGATTTGTTCTAATAATACCTTTTTTCCTTCTCGCTAAAAGTTTTATGTGATTCAATATCTACGCAATTTCACAAAAACTTTAATTAAAAGAGGCTTTAGCACTGCAACGGAACTGTTGTAAATAATATTGAAGTAATTGGAATTAAAATAATAGCCAGATTTTTATAGTGATAAAATGTTAAGAATATTCAAATTATTTCTTATTATTTTTTGGATTTATAACCATACAATATTTTCAGACGGAAGTAAGTACTGCCATCTATTGTGAAATAGTAAAACTAGTTGCAGTCTACAAAGTACTGCTACTTGATAATAGATGGCGTTGTAACTAAATATTTCAATTATGTCACTAGATGTCGCTGTAAGCTACATAAGTTAAAAGGTCATTGAACGTCTGTCGCGAAAAACAGCCTTCATTCATTCATTGTTACCTTTTTTTTTCTAATCATTCATTTTGATTCATTCAAACTGACGACGCGTAAGTTTGTATTGCATCTGTGACAGACAACAGTTCGTGTCTCACCTGAGGGAAACAGGTGTTTTTGTTATTATTTTATTACACGTAGCGACCAAACAATATTTATTTCCCCTTCAAACTTCAATAACAGTAAAATAGTTTGAATTACAGTCATCAAATATTGTGAAAAATTGTTCCAAATCCAATTCGCTAAAGTGTGAAGTGTGACAAAGCGGCAAACTTTCCCAACTTATCAATTTCGCGGTTCTAAACTGTAGCAATCTGTTTAAAATGAGTTGAACAAACTTTCGGACGGTCGTGGTGAGGTGTTTGTGATACCAGTGCTGTGAAAAATTATAAAAATGACCACGGACAGGTTCCATAAGTAAGTAAAAACAGGACAATCTAGTCACTAGTGCAATCTCGATAAGATATCACCTTATTGAGGTATTTCCGATAACATTCAGTTTTTTTCGATCAATAATTAGAAATTACCTGATGTACTTAATAGGCTCAGTAATAAAACGTATTAAAATGTTTATTTTGTAAACATACATACCTACCTATATAATTATAACATTTAAAAAAATGTGTGGGTCTACCAAATTGTATAATTAAAATATATAGTAGCCCACCAGACCCACCGGTATTAATAAGGAACGGAACAGGGTCCAAGCTACCGGTGCAGGTGGGCGCGCGGCGGTAAGTAGCAGGGCCATAAACTACTAACTATAGTAGGATACTGGCAAGTCTGGGCCCAGAGAGAAGAGGAAGGTCACAACAATACGCGCCGAATCCAGAAGTAGAAGGAACAGGGTGGTTTTTAGTCAGTAAAAGTCTGACAGAAAAAAAAAGGTACCTACCTACCGCGTTCTGCATCAAGTACCTATAATACCTACCTACCTACCCATCTTAATAATAAAAATTTTAAACTCATTAGTAATTAATAAATAATTAGGACACATATCAACAAGTAATTTAAATTATCAGGCATTTGAAAGCGAATTTACGATCTTATTATCATCATTATTATGATATAAAAACAAACACTGCATAATTGAGATAAAAATATAATTATAATGATTTATTGTCTTATTATTTAAATACTTTACGCTTTTCTTAACATATAAATGAAGTGCTAATTATGAGCAAATTAGGTAGGCCTACGAATAAATTGATTAAAACGTCTAAATGCATTTATCTTTCTGCTAGCGATGAAGTTGCTATGTAAAAAGGTACCTACGTAGGTAGGTATTTAGGTACTTATTATCTATAATTATCAAAATTTATTATTTTGTCATTTAATAAAAGTATTTAGGTACCTGCTCTATTTGGGTAGATTAGCAGTCAAAACTAACAGTCGATCCCTATAATACACATGACCTTATATCTACACTTAAACACCTATATTTAGTAAAAAAAAATACCAAAAACTCAAGATTGTCTTGATACCAAGAACTTATCTTGTTTTATCGATGCAACAATATAGGTAATTAAAGGTAAATTACTTTTTCCGAATCTTAATTACTTACCTATAAATAGATCGGTAAAATGGATTGTAGGTAGATTGTAGGTAGAACAATGCGGAATGGAGAAAGGATGACTCGTACCTACCTACCTAGCCAAATTTTCCGCATGGTCCACGTCAAGAACACCGGGGTTGCGGGACGTCTTAACAGGATACCGTGGCCCCGGAACGTAAAGGGCAACAGAAGGGACAGGGTGGTTTTTTAGTCAGTAAAAGTCTTACTGTCCCTTCCGCTCCACCCAGGGCGGAAGGACTCATTTGATGATTTTTACCACCCAAATAATATCACAAAATGAGGTCAGCACATCACTTTTGCTTCTACCATGATCACACAAAATTCGTCATCGTGAAACAAGTGAATTCGGTGGGACATTGAACCAGGTAGGTATATACCTACCTACATATTGTAGTGACAGGCCAAGCGTGTCTCCTCATCCTACCACTGACTTCCACGTATTCCGACACGGAACCGGGAAGTGACACTCAACATTGACAATGACAAAATACTCTTGATGATATTGTTTGAAAACCTCACATTATACATATAGGTATACACATCAAAAGTGTCTAGGGATCAACATCCCTAACATTGATTAGGGATGTTGATCCCTAGACACTTTTGATGTGTGTAGCTGAAGAGAGCTGAATATGTTTGTTTGAACGCGATATTCTCAGAAAGTACTGGACCAGATTAAAAAAATACTTTTGCGTTACATAGCCCGTTTATCGAGGAAGGTTATAGGCTACATAACATCACGCCATGACCCACAGGATCGGAGCAGTGATCAAAAATGTAACGAAAACGCCCCTTTAATATTAACAAAAACAGAAGTGGTCGTTTGTTTCCATGTCGGAATGTGCTAATCTTCGGTTCGATTCTGAAAATACTTTCACCTTTAGGAAGCTGCGTTATTCCTGAGTGATATAGGCTTTTAGAGCTTAGAATTAGATATAATACAAAAAATAAGGTATCCGTAAAAGAAATACGCTCTCTGCTTGTAAATTACCTTTTGACTATAATATACCTATGAATACTTTTGTATGAAGCACGCTGCCAGGAAAATCTTCAAACAAAACAGCCGCCGTGTGACATGTCACAAATTATTGACGACAGAAATGAGATTGTTTCATATTATGTTATGTAAACCTGTACAGAGTTCAAAGTCGCACTTACTGCTATGTGGGAATTTTGCAATAGCAGTGTAATCGTTGTTAATATGTACATTTAAACAAGTGTTATATTCTATAAGTATTCGGATTTGGCTTGCTTTGCTGTGATACCGAAGCTAGACATCTAAGCTATGTTTAATGCCTAGTTTATGTTACAATTTAGGATTCCTAATATGCCCCTAATCAATTTATCTTTGCCTAAAATACTCGTACAATATTGATTTAGATAATAAGAATGTTTTCTACATAGCTCTTCATATATGTGAGACGTAGGTACAACTTATATTATGATATTACAAACCGACACTGCAATTTTATTTATTTCAAGTATGGATGTAGATTAATTATCTACATGATCGTTTTTAAAAGTAAAACGAATCGCACACAAGCCGAAGTGTATTTGGAACATTGAAAACGTTCGATAACGACAACCAGTCTTTGTTGATAGTTAAAAATCCATAAACAATAAGTTCACCACGTGATACCACCTTCACGGTTGCTTGCACACCATTGCCGAGGGTAGCCCACATTGTGCTAAAAACATGCAACCTATTGTAACATTTATCTTCCTCATTAAAGAGGTCATAGTTCCATGTAATGTTACCGTGATCTTGGTATCGATTGTGGGTGACATGCAGGTGTTCGGTTGCGTGGTGACGGGTCACCACTATGGTATATGGGGAAGGGTCAATGACATTCGTTTAGCTTATTTTGAATTTCGCAAAAAATATCTAATTGCTGTTAACTTTAGTGTGAATTGAACATTTCAATGGGTTCAATTCACACTATAATTTATTAACAGTAATTGAACCCATTGAACATCGTCAATGACATGGGCTCGCCTAAAGGCAAGCCCGATGGATAATATACGATTTAAAAACGATTTTGAACGCGACCTCATCCGTGTAAATAAAGGGACCCTTATTTACACGGATGAGGCCGTGTTCAAAAATGTTTTTTTCCGTGTAAATAAGGGTCCCTAATTTTTTTTTTTATATTAAAACTAGCACTCTCCCCGCGACTTCGTTCGCGTGATTTTTCTTACGGATCCCTAATTTTTTGATAATAAAATATAGCCTATAGCACTCAGTGATAACGTAGCTTCCAATTTGTGAAACAATTTTCAAAATCGGTTCATTACTTCCGGAGATTACCCCCTACATACAAACTTACAAACAAATGTTACCTCTTTATAATATTAGTATTAAAATATAGGGATTACGCAGCGTCCTATTATCTCCGTTCTTTTATTTAATCACCGTTTGAATAAAGTAAAATAATCATAATAAAAGTAGGTACCTGTTGCCAGAGTTAGGTATTAATAGGAAACGGACTCTTCAAGAATTTGTGTGACTGAACATGACTAAAAATACTATGAAATCACTTTTGTCTTCCGCACAGTCTAAAACAAAAGTGTTATCTTAATTTACAACAAGAAATAGATAAACTAAATACTTCAATTATTATAACTTATCTATAATTTTGATGTTTCGATCACGGAAACGATATTGTGTTGAACTACAAAGTAGGACAAGACAGAATTTAAATATTTCTTTGATAAATCAGACTAAATCGATGACATCAATTAATGACACAAAGGAAAAGGCTTTATCTCGACTATTTATATTACTAACTAGCTTCTGCTTGCGACTTTGTCCGCGTAATTTTTTTTACCCGTGTTAGGTTTCGTCTTTGGTTACTAGAATAGAATAGAATAATTTTTTTCGGATAATTCAAATCCATAACTTGTTAGTATATAGTATATTAGCAACAATATTTTGCTTACAATAGTATTACCCAGTTACTGGGTTGTGGAGGTCAGATAGGCAGTCGCTCCATGGAAAATACTGGTATTCAGCTGCATCCGGTTAGACTGGAAGCCGACCCCAACATAGTTGGGAAATGGCTAGGCAGATGATTAGCTTACAATTATGTTTATTGTTAGTACTTATCTTTATGACTGTTACTATATACAACCATTCACTACCCTCACCCAGTGTTTTTGAATGGGGCAGTCAAATCGAGCAGCAACGACTTTCAGAGGAATGCTATTTTTAGCACCCCGCAGACGCTGCAGCAAAGAAGCCGATACTGCTCCTCTCTCGTGGGTCGTAGCGTGATGTTATATAGCTTATACTATTCCTCATGAGTCTGGCTATACCATACAAAAGAGTTTTTCCAGTCCGACTGGCAGTTCTAGAGAAACCACGTTTAAACAAACACAAATAATATATACTTTAAAAAAAAAACAATCTTTGTTTTAAAATATTTACAATAAAGAGTATTGGACATTGTATTGTCATCAGAACTAAAGGTGTATGCAAAATTTCAGCTCAATCGGATATCAAAAAATGGTTGAAAAATGGTTTGCAAATTTTGGAAAGGACAGCTTACTTACATACACACATCAAAAGTGTCTAGGGATCAACATCCGTAACATTTGTTAGGGATGTTGATCCCTAGACACTTTTGATGTGTATATATGTACATACTTACTGTGTACGAACAGTGCCAGCTAAATAAAAGCTTGTAAAAATAGAAACTTTCATCCCCAATGTTCCTGTTGATAACTGTATTTTTTATTTGCAGAGCGGCCAAAGACGGTCTGCTAGAAGTACTGCGAGAGGCTACCCGTAAGGAATGCAACAACAAAGACGAGTCGGGCATGACGCCCACGCTGTGGGCCGCCTTCGAGGGACACATAGAGGCACTCCGCCTCTTATGTGGAAGAGGGTGAGTTTGCTAAGATCAAAGTCAAAACATTAATTTGAATCAGACCATTATAAAGGCGCCTTCGAAACATCATTAACAAAAAAAAAATGTTGAATCAGCCCATTCGAAAGGTAAGACGTTGCGGTGTACGAGACGTGCATCCACTATTCTTTCTCTAGGATAGCAACAAACATGCGATGTTTCTGGTATTGCAGTTGTTCATAGTCGGTAGTAGCTACCATCATGTTTGCCACTCTTAATGGTCCTTTGACATAAAATAAAAAGATGGTCGAATCCCATTTGGTATCGTAATGGCCCAGTGATTAAGCGCGCCCCTCATGCATGTCAATATGGGTTTGATATCGGGCCAGTACCTACTAATATGACTTTGCTTTGCAGTGGGGCAGTTATAGGCTGATTTTGTTATTATTGAAATCCCTGAATCCAATATCTGCCTACGCAGTTAACCCCTATTACTATGTGCCTATATAATATACAACCCTTCATCTGCCACCTGCCCATCTCTTCCTGCTGGTAACCTACTACGTGCCGATTCTAAATAACAACATTTCTAGACTACAGACACGATTAATTAAATGTTACGTGCAGATAAAAAGTTATTTACGATGCCCCCTAATCGAACTGCTAAGCATGTCATACGCTGATTATTTTAATGGCTAACTTAAGGTTTTATTGCCCACTTGTGTTATCGAGTCATAGTTGTAAAAGAGGCTAGTCACCGCGATTACCAGTATCACTACCAAACTACCATTTTACTTTCACCTACCATTTTTAGGTAGGTACTACGTTTTTCTTTTTCTTGTTCTTTTTGACTGCTTCGTTGGTCTACTGGTCGCAAAGCACGACTGCTGAGCATGAGGTCTTGGGTTCGATTTTCCATCGAAGTTTTCCATCAGGAATTTCTCAGTAGCAGCCGCTGAGTCTGGATTTGTGCCCGGTTGTGCAGTGGACTGCGCAATGTAGGTGTACTAATGAGTACACCTCTGCCTAACCCATTGGGGTTTACAGGCGTTGTTGTTGTTAAATGTAGGTATGAATGTGTTTTATTAAAAAGAAAAAACGTTGTGCCACACTAGGAATTGTTTCTGTATCGTAAATGCGTTTACAAACATATAAACTCACATCCACAAAAAGCCAGAGCCGGAACAACTATCTGTAGGTCATACAAATATTTGTCGTTCGGGGATCGAACCCACGACACGCAGCGCAGCAGCCAATTGCTTAGCTTGACTGCTCCGTTGGTCTTGTGGTCACAAGCGCAACTGCTGAGCGTGGAGTACTGGGTTAGATTCCCAGGTCGAGCATAAAGTGTTATTGGGTTTTTCCATTACCAAATTTCTCACAATGAAATGTTGCAATTATTTCGTGAAACAGGAGTTTATCGACAGGTTATAACAACTCTTACTTGTAACATAATTTTCTTTGCCTCATAACAGTTCATTAGAATAAAGCTTGCCCTGAGAAACAATGCGGCTAGGGTTGCCATCCGTACTGTAATACAATGTGTCGTTTTGCATCCTCGTCAAATTCAAGGAGGTAACTATGCTAGTGATTCTAGACCCGAATCAATAATAAAATAGGTAGGTGTTTTTTTTTTAATGTTTTCTTATTTACGGAAATCAGTAAACCACCCCGGTGAAAATGCGGCCCATCTTAAGACTAGGTTTAGGATCGCTGACCGCGCGCACACACACAAAGAATCGCAAACGATAAAACCACAACACAATAGACGCCGCCCGCGCACCCCTCTCCCTGTGGTGCCCCACTCCTGCGCCCGGGCGCCAGCGCAAAGCAAAAAAATTATTAAATTAGTTCAAGTGATTTCGCCGCCGGCCGTGAGTGTATCGCAAATTTCGCTCCTTAGGTGCGCTTGGTCGTATACGTGAATTATGTGATTGTGATGCCATCAGTGGAGCCATCCGGATGTTCGCAGAACGGTTTCCCAATAGGGAACCGCCAACGCAGAGCGTTATGCTGTCTGCTACACAGAGACTGCGGGATTTTCGGCAGTTTGACGTACCCCGACATGCTCAAGCTCGCGGCAGTGAAGGTCTGCCTGTCGCCTTGCAGGAAGATATCCTGGAGTACTTCCAGCGAGAGCCACGGGCAAGCATACAAAAATACCTACTAAGGTAGGTATTTTTGTCGGTCCTCAGCCCGTTAAAGTACCTAGGAAGGGAAATTTAAAATCAACCAATTTAATCTACAAATAAAAACAAAATCATTACTAATAATTAGGTACTCATAAATCATGAATTTACCTACAATGCGCCAAGAGCGTCCCGCCGCCGCGCCGCCGCGCCGCCGGCAGCAAGTAGGTACTTATCCTAAATCCCGCGCTCACAACAAATAAATGTGCCACAGCCTAGCAAAACGTCTCAGGTTGTACCTAAATCCTAGTAGGTATGTATTCTTAGCAAAATCGGTACATTTGCAATAAAACAGAATAAAGCAAAATGGCAATAAGTACTAACATTTTATCAATCAGCTGATAACGTAGATAAGTAGATAAATCCTAGTACGTATTCTTAGATCTTAATAATAAAAACAAGTGTTATTAATTAACATCTAAGGTTAATAAAATCTGCAATTTGCAATAAAACGTAATAAGCAAAACTAACGTTTTATTAATCAGCTGACCGTAGATACTCACGACAATCTAAGGGACTCACATACACTCACGCACACAGAGACAATTGGCGCTAAAGCGCAGAGAGTGATTCTCCAATTTCAAGTTATGGATTATTCTGAAATACGATTAAATTTTAACAACTAATAAAAAAGGGTGTTATTATTATTATTCAGGTCTCGTAATTTTAATTGATTATTTATGACTTTTATGACAACCTCCTAAATTTTGACGAGGATGCAAAACGACATATTGTATACATAGTATTGTACTATACTTCGCGTTTCGCGTTGTTTCACTATTTTTCGCTTGGGTTCGATTCCCAGGTCGAGCAAAGTGTTATTAGGTTTTTCCATCAGGGATTTCTCAGTAGCAAGAGCAACCTCGGAGTCTGAATTTGTGCCCGGGCACAATAGGCTCGTCCCATATTCATGGGACTTAAACATAACTGGCGAAATGTGGGTGTACTAATTTTTTTTTATTTTATTTTTTTTTAATGGGTACAACTCTGCCTAACCCTTCAGGGATTACAGGCGTGATAGTTAGATTCCATAAAATACTGAATTTTGTTAGGTGTACTATATTTTGATAACACTTATTCTAAAAAATACTATAATCCGCCGAAGAAAAATGTTGACAACCCTAACTGCGGTATCACTCACTGTCACTTTCACGCATTGTTTGCCATCCAGCGCCCTGTTACACAATGTTACGGATTATGTTACATAAAAAATATGAAGAGAATCGCTTCGTTACAATTAAAATGTTGTTATTATGGTAAGCCGTTAAGGCTGCGTAAGAGTGGAATTACTTTTCTATACAGTAATAATAATACCAAACTATTAATGTCCCAGTGCAGGGCAAAGGCTTCTTCTCATACAGATAAGGCACGAGCATTGATAACCACGCTTGCTCAAGGTGGAATGTCGATTTCTTTATATTAACTTTAAGTAGGTAACGTAACAAAATGGCGTTCTCAGATTTCTCGACGAGCTTACCTAAAGCTCGACAATACTTAATAATTCACAGTAATCTTTTAATAGTTTATCTTGGACATCACTGACATCGGTGAAGGAAAACATCGTGAGGAAACCTGGACTTGCAATTAATATAAGTCTGAAATCGCCAATCCGCCTTGAGCATTCGTGGTGATCATGCTCATGCCTTCTCTGTATGAGAAGAGGCCTTTGACCTACAGTGGGACAGTAATAGGCTGGTATTATTATAGGTAGTATGGTAGTAAAAAAAATTAGTATAGTGCCTATAGTTTCGAATGCCCAAATTTTTAAATATTTTTGTAAATCCGTTATTTTAATAGACACTTTCAAAAATAATCTATCTTATGTATTTAAAATGCCCACTGATTTTATCCACCCTGTATACGAGTACAGAACAGTAAGTATGGTCGCATCTGATTTTAAGAACAATAATAAAAACAAGTATGTCGAGTGTCGATCGTTCAGTATCGTGTCTCAATGTTCACACGAATTTTTAATGTGACACCGTAAGGACAGACTATACAGTTATTTAACTGTTTGTCACATTATTCCCTTTCGAAATGAGCTCAAATTCCATACCATACGATGTCATTTCGTTTAACCAAGTTGGTATAAATGCTTAGTTCATAGTAAGTATCTGTTCCTCCTTGAAAAGAATAGAATTGAATTTTACTAATCCATTTAACATTACATCTATATGTTATGGACCAAGTGATAAATTGGGCAGTATACATAATGCCCGGTCATTATGAAAAATGCCCAATATGAAAGTGCAATTTGATAATAATTATTCAAATAATCAAATTGACTGGGCATTATACATATTGCCTTTTGGGCAGAGTAATACAAACACATTTAATTACTATTTTTTTATTGTTATTATACAAATGACGCAGGCGCACTTCCAAATATAAAAATTGACAGTGATCCACAAACTAGATCACATCTATACAAATGACGCAGACGCTCCTCCAAATTAAATAAAAATTGACAGCGATCCATAAATCAACACTTTCACTTTATTTGTACGTAGGTACTATTTTGCAACACAAAGGTTTAATTTGATGGCGAAAATAGCTATGGTACAATAATAGACTATTTCCAAACCATAATCAATGCATGACATTGAATAATAGGTAGTATGGAAATTATCTACCGGAAAATTCAATGACCTCATTCACTTACTCATGAGCCTCGCAATTTTTTGAGATTGAATGATGATCATTATTGAGTGAACGAAAAAGAAAGATGAGTGTTGTAAAATATGGCCACAGGACCGTTTTATTAGGTGTTATTGTAATCTGCATTATCTGCAAGAAAACTTAAAATACAGAGAATTGACACCTAAAGAATGTACTAGCACTTTGTCCGGACTTCGTCCGCGTAAACGTACAACTCAACACCTCTTAGGCCCTCTTTGGGGGTAAGAGGGTAGTTCCAACCCGAAAATGACAATCCTGGATTCGCCGCTGTAGGTATGCCCGTAATCCTACTCTATCCAACTAATAACACCTATGTTCCATTTCAGAGGAGAACCAGACAAAGCCGACTACTTCGGCAACACAGCGCTCCACTTAGCAGCTGCGCGTGGGCATAAAGAATGCGTCACTTTCCTCGTCAATTTCGGAGCCAATGTGTTCGCGATTGACGTGGATGGCCACACTGCCCAGGAACTGGCGGCTATCAATGAAAGAGACGATATAATGCGGTACCTGGACCAAGCGACGGCGAAATTGGAGAATAATGATAAGTTAGTTTCTCATGTTTCTGGATTATTTATTGTGTGTGACAGTAAAATTAACCAGTATGCCGTGACGCCAGACGGCGTGACGCTCTTTCGTGCCGCCCTCTACGCCGGTCTCGACTCCCTTATGCGTATTTTATTAATTCGAAATAGGTTCTATTCTATTATGAAAGTGATAAGAGGTGCACCTGTGTTACCCACAGACAATTAGTGCAATATAACTTGCGTATTTGCCTAGCCTCCATTGAGATATACCGCCTTGAACACCCCAAAAAATTCTGTTCGATTTTTGAATTAATCATGTACTCTAAGCCTAAGGTCATCGCCCTTTATAACAGGTCGGTTTTTGACAACCTATCTTTTGTCTATGAAAGTTAATGCTATATTTTGTTTTAAAATATTATACTCCTAATACATTAATTTAAATTAAAAAAAGAAACAAAAAAGCTAGAACTTTAAACCTTCGATAGGTACCTCCAAAGCCAAGACTCCCAGATAAGGTCCAGAACAAAATAATAAATCGTAATGATGGGAAAACATGTCACTTTCGATTTCAAGTGTCTTTTTACACGCTTTATAAAAGTTGCTTATATAACTTAACTTTCCACTTAATTTACAAAATGATACTGTTATTAACAATTATTTCCTTAATGTTTACCACATAACTGCGAAAACGTTATACATGTAATGTCTTGTTGGTGTGTTCGTGGTACAAATATATAATTGTCGTTGTATAAGAGTTCCCATCCCATCATTATTAGAAGTAGGGTAATGACTGACATGAAAATGGAGGTTATGTAACAAGCCTAATGTAGAACTTTAACTTAGTAAAGTGTAAACTAGATTAAAAAATTAAAGCATTGTCTTATGAATGTCGTAAAACAAGCAACTTTGAAATATTTTAACCTACTAATTAATAATCTCAGGGCTGTCAAAAGCCGGATTGAGTTATTCTTAATTTGAATTTTGTAATACGATCTTCTTCTTAGTTCTTCTTAGCGTGTTGATGATAATCTTAATTGTCAGTCCAGAACAAAAAATTGAGGTTTTGTATTTGGGCTATATAATCTTTTTATATATTTTGCACACTAATACTCCCTCCTGTAATATGGGTTGAACTATATTTGAATTAGGAATTAAATATTCATTTAGTTAATTAGTTATTAGTTGCTATTTGTGCTTGTCGCATAAATTGATAAACGTCATAATGCTGAATTCAATATTGAAATAATTAAATTAAATAGGTACTTAGTCATTCAAAATTAAACCATGAATTCTTTATACTAGCGTCCATTATGTCCTGTAAAGATATTTTTATTATATGTAATTTCTATCTCCCATTTCAGAAAAAAAGCTAAATCATTAAAAGAAAAAGCTAAAAAAGATTACGAGAAATCGCACAAGCAGTACCAGAAGCGAGTAAGTAAGGCTGAACTGATCGCGGAGAAAGAATTGAAGAAGCTAGCCAAAGAGTGGGACCAAGGGTATGCGGAGGAGGTGCATACGATGCCGCACCGTCCCAGCAATGTGCTGTGGGCACTTAAACAGAAGATGACCAGGTCTACTAGCCATGGTAACTTTTTTTATTATCGCTTTATTGGCCTGGGGGCCTACCACAACCTCTTAAAACAATATTACTTTAATATTACTTTGCGTTCCGCTCTGTTGGATTTTCAACGCTCGGATCAGCGCAGAGAGTTGAAAATGCAACAACAGAAATTACAAAGTAATATTAAAATAATATTGTTTTAAGAGGTTGTGGTAGACCCCCTGAAGGTCTCGCTCACAATACTATTAATTTTAAACTTTATTTCCATGCATATTAGGTTGATATTTTTGCCAGCAAATACCGAACTGCACTGTGCAGTGTCCGGTTGTGTGTCAGTTTTTAACTATAGAACCATTTCTGATTGTAGAAATCTTCTTAAACTTAATGACAGACAACGTATAATCTAAACCACTGGTTTTAGAGGCTTGTTTCGCATAACTGTTTCTTATAATAATGTCCAAGACATGAGAAAGATCTTTTGAAAATTCGTCCCCTTTAGGGTTTAAATAAGGGATGTAAGTTTGTTTGCAAGATCGTAAGCTTATTTTGCGAAAGAATTCCGCATATGACAAAGGCGAGATGAAAATATTTTTTAGAAAATTCAACCCCTAAAGAGGTTTATTAGGGGATGAAAGTTTATCATCAGGCTCACGGCTGGTTTTAGATGATAAAGTAGACTGCTATCGGTTTGCGGTAGAGAAAAATAAGTGTTTGCTAGTAAGACTTGAATTTCATGTTGCTTATATTTGCATTAAATAAGTAAGTACCTATAAAAAAAACTTTCTGATAAATAAAATGTGATAAGTAGGTGTACTGTTTTATTTCCTGTTACATTACTATCACAGATATTATCGTACATGTTTTATTTTGTTCTAATCTTAAAAACGTCATTTATAACATCGTATATCACGTCACACAATTTGTACATTGCAATACGGATAAACCAACAAAGAAATAAAAATATGACGTTATGTTCGTAAATAAATGACATAAAAAATCGTTTGAATAGAAGTGGGGTCGTTTTCCATCTATCCAAATTCAGAGGCGAGTAATCGTGTAGCAGTGCCGAGGACTCCATACACCTCATAATTCAAAGAATTTACATAATAGGTAATTACCTACGAAAAAATCATCTTCTTTTTACAAGCTTCTATTTAGTTTGTTTTAATATAATATGTCCAATCAAAACCACCAATAAAATGACAGTGAGAGGGATCCCACAACAGCTTTTCAAATCTCATAAAGGGGAAGGAAGGGGGAGCAGTCTAAATTAAAAGAAAAACACCTCACGTATTTAATATTTGTCCTTACTAGTTTTGCATAGCCAGCAAGTCCCCGCGAACATATTAGCGATTATACTACATATTTCCAACCGTGGAGATCTTTTGCCTGATGATAATGAAACATATCTTTCCTACTAGCTTCAGCGCGCGACTTCGTCCGCGTCAAAGTCGGTTTCTTCAAACAAACTTTGGACCCCTGTTTCATCCCCTTAGGGGGTGAATTTTGGAAAATCCTTTCTTATCGGATGCCTACGTCATACAACGAACACACTCTCCAATTTTCGGGTCTCTACTATCAGCGGTTTAGGCTGTGCGTTGATCTGTGAGTCAGTCATTCAGGACAAAGCATTTTATATGTGTAAGTAGATGAAAATATCAACCTGCCCTATCATTGTTTCAGGCAACCTACTAGCCGACGAACAGCCTCGCCCGACCTACAGTTCGCTAGTAGGCACTGTGAACTCAGGAGTCAGGGGCCGCGGGGCGGTGTACAAGAAGGCGCTAGCTAGCAAGATGAGGAACACCGTTGGACGAAATAATAACATTCCTACTGATGATTTTAAGGTAGCTAGTCAACCTACATGTATTGACATAAGTTTAATTTTAAACTGTGTTACTGACGATCTGTTTATTGTTTATTCGGTTGGGGTTATGGGGGCAAGATTTATTTCAGTTTGATATCATCATCCAGACAAGTTGCAGTAATTCGTTTTTATTTTCATTTACTCAATTTCATTTTTCATGACAGCCTTGTTGGTCTAGTGATCGTAAAGCGCGACTGCTGAGCATGAGATCTTGGGTTCGATTCCCAGTTCGGGCAAAATGTTATTGGGTTTTTCCATCAGAAATATCTTAGTGCAGCCTCGGAGTCTGGATTTGTCCCGGTTAATTGCAACAGGCTCGCCCCCTATTACATGGGAAATAAACATAACTGGCGAAATGTGGGTTTACTAATGGGTAGACCTCTGCCTAACCCTTGGGGGATAACAGGCGTGATGTTATGTTATGTATGTATTTTTATTTATTCAACAAACAATTTACATTGTATCTGAATGTCTTACAAATTACATTATACTTACAACACACTTACTTTAAAAATCATCACCGATACAATAAATCATTATAAATTTAAAAATAAATATATAAAATAAATTATATAAATATATAAATAATAAACTTCTCAAATAAAATTATGTACTTATAATAAATTAAACAGAAGTCAACAAGTGTCATCATTATAAAATAAAATAATAATAATTTTATAATATCTAACAATAATAATTAAATATGGTTTCACACTGAGAAATTCATCAATAGAATAGATTTTTTCCAATAAAAATTCCTTTACTTTTTTTCAAACGTCATGTTAGTTTTCTATAAATCTATTTTTATATTTATACCATAGAGTGTCACCGAAAGGTATACAACAAACCAAACTACTGTATCCGTAGCCGAGTATCTTAACTTTATAATTATGTGAGTAGGTATTAAAAAATTATTCCATGTAGTATGTTATCACCTAAAGAATCCGTGTCCTTGATATGTAGGACATTCACTCACTGCCTAAACAGGAAATTTCGAAAATTATTGTTTGGCCGATATGTAGTTTATAGGTACATGGAATACTAATAACCGATTTTGCCACAGGGCCGAATTAGGGGTCTTTGATTTCCGCGCGGACGAATTCGCGGCACAAGCTAGTGTTTAGTTTAAATGCAAACCGGATTACACTGACGTCAACTCGTGCAGAAAACCCGAGAAAGTGAACATCGCTCATTTAACATCATCAAATATTCAAATTCATTAAAAAATAAAAATAAACAAAACTGTAAATGTACCGTTAAAAGTTAACGGTATAAAACAGTCACATCTCTCATTCCTCAGGTAGGAGAGATAGAGACGACAGGTCGTCGCTCTGTCACGTCCTTGAGTGGTCTTCGCCGCGACTCAGAGGTGATGTACGTCGGTACCTTCGGAGCAGGTCCTCAGCAGAGAGGCAACGTCGCCGATGTGTTTGCCGAACGGCCGCCCGAACAGACTGTGCAGAAGAAACCTCTTACCAGGTATTACTAGCATTTAAGGGAACGATCGCAATCTAATCTCAGTATTAATCTGTCATAAATGCCTTCAATTCATCTACATTTTAAACCATAACAAGAAATTGGCCTACTGAAGGCCAATATTACTTTTTAAAAATATTAGAAATCTAGGCACAATTATCACCTCAGCGACAAATAATATCAAAAACTTGTCAAAAATTTTGGTAAAAGAGGCATTTTTGACAGAATGAGACTGAGATCAGAATGAAGTACGATTAGAATGAATTAGATTATTTTAATATTATTACCACTTTTGTATTTCCGTTAAATAAATTTATATTAAAATATAACTATTTTTAGATTGATTTTATTTGTTTTTATTTTTTTCGTTTTCATTTTTTGGCTGAGGGCCTGCCGCCCTCTTTTAACCACTACTGGCCGTTACCACCTAGCAGCTTGGCTATTTTTTATCACGGGATGAGCTGTATTCTTATAGTGTACATAGTGTAGATACACCTGTTTCACCCACCCCTAATAGTTGATAATGAATAAATTCGATTCCATTTTTAACCGACGTTATGTGAAATAAGTATCTTAAATTATGTGATGAATATTTCCCAGTTGCCATTTTGATGTATACTATTAAGGAATAATATGTTTTATGTTCCGTGCAATAAAGAGCATTTTCCACAGGTCAGCAAGTCAGCCTGACTTCGCAGCAGTCAACGAAGATAGTGGTATCGGACAAGAAGTGATGCTTCAGGAACCTGCCAGTATATTTGAGAGACCCGGCTTTGGCAGCGTCGCATTTAGGTTGGTAGCACTTCGTCATAATTTTTGACAATCAGTAGTTACGTTAGTTTTTGTTAGTCTCAAGTTCTAAAATTCCTTGAACTTAATTCCTTAATCGGATTTTTGCAGACGCTCAATAACAGCGACCCTGGGCGCCATGGGTGGCGCTGCGCCTGGTGAAGACCTGTCCATCGGCTCAGCTGGGTCCTTAGCCGCTAGACACGCGTACCAACCTGCTGAATGGACGTCTGCGCAGTCAGGTAACATCATATTTTATCAACTTATATATTTAATGAAACAACAACATATATACTATATTTAATGAAACAAACAACTATTAATATTATTAAAAAGACGATTAAAAATGGGTCCAAGATTGATAAATCGCTAACCAACCAAATTAATAACCAGAATTAATTAATTGGTGACCTGACTTTAAAAAAAAAACTTATGCACCAGTCTTCATCAAATTAAATGCAAAATTGTATCTATTTAACTGTAATTTTGGGTAAGAAAAAAAAATTTATATTTTATTCAATTTCATTATGGTCGTTTGAGTTTATGTTGTTCTGGTTAGTTTTTTTATTGTCTGTCTATTATTTGTTTCTGTTTATTTATTTTTTAACGATTTGTTTTTTTTAAATTATTATGGAAGGTACCTTTTTTTTAAGGCTGGGAAATCAAAACCCGTCCTTGTTCCAAAACCCACCCGTGTTCCAAATGATACACCGATACCTACTTCAACGACTTATTTAATTAATTTTAATTTATTACACGGATCCTTTTTCAATACTGTCCTCTCACTCACAGAGAGCTCAACAATATCATCAGACGATGAAGCCGAAGCTGAAGACTCAGTATACGCTTCCCTCGAGCGTTTCCTTACAGCATGGGGCCTCTCCGCATACGTGCAAAAGTTCAAAGACGAACAAATTGACCTTGACGCCCTCATGCTACTCACAGAGAGTGACTTGAAAACACTAGGCCTCCCATTAGGGCCTTACAGGAAACTGGTTACAGCAGTACAAGAGAGAAAAGACGCCATGACACACCCAGGACCTATGATAGATACAGCAATATGATACCACCAACCAGTTGACCAACCAGTTTGAAGTTTGAAACGAATGGTACAAATGTTGTATGTGCTCAATTTTGGCAGTGTTTGTAGGTTTTTATTGCACTTTGTTTTATTGTGAAAACTATGCTTAACCACAGATAATATAATACTACGGCTTAACCTAAGTATCTTTGCAAACGCTAAGTGTTCATTGTATGTTTTATAGATTATCGTCTCATGCACTGCTATTTTAATTACATATCATAAAAAGAGAAACCAATTTCGAAATATGGTGTGAGTTATAGCTAAATCGCGTTGAGTCCTCGATTGCGGGAAACAAATAATTAATACCACTGTAACATCACATATCTTAGGAACTGTCCAGTGCACATTTCGCCTGTTGTGTATCACGCCACGAGCGCCCGCCGCCTCCTCCCCTCCCGGTCCCCGTTCTCGTCCTACCCCCGAGGACTTAGTTAAGCGAGTTTTTGTATCTTTATTTCAATGATAAGGCATTTCGTTTTAGATAATTAAGTTTCCAGTGTGCTCTTTGTTTTAAAAATAAATATTATTTATGTATTTAGTACTACATGGGGTGTAAAAAGACAACATAGCTGTTGACTACGCTTACTGGCCATTAAAATATAAGTAACATTTAGCAAAAATATTACTGGGAAATGACTTTCAATTTTGATGTGGAAATCACTGTTTATTGTAGGGCGCAAATCATGTTTTCAATGGTGCATGCAACAGTACAGGGGTCATAGGGCTGTTCAAAGTTTAACTAAAACGTTTAAAAATTGTTTTCCTAAAAAAAACATACCTACAAAAAATGTCGAGCTTTGACCTTCAATATCTCCGTCACCAGAAAGGTCCCAGGGGGTCTACCCCCATCTCTTGAAACAATATTATTTTAATTTTAATTTGCATTGCTCACTAATGGATTATCAACGCTCAGCTCAGCGCCGAGAGTTGAAAATTCAACAACTGCAATTTTAGCTCCTTTAATGTTTCTGCTCCATATGTGTCTTTTTACACCCGTTAACCCTTCAAATAAATCTAAATATTATTTCATCCATTCGTTTCTAAGGCAGGTCCTATAGCGCAATATTTTTGCATTTCATAGTAGTTTTTTTTAATCAATGTTTTCTTAAATATGTAATAACAAATCGTGCCTCATGAAATGTGATAGTAATGTTCGAAATCATTCCATCCAATGTAACGTCCAATCGCCATATTAAATATTTTTGTACAGTTTTTTTGAATATACATTTGTATGAATATTTTGTTTTGTATTTTTTTTATTTGACAACGTGAATACAGACCAAGCACAGTATACAGAATCCGCCTACTATTTTTTATTGTTGATTAAAAATAAGGCAACGAAGCAGAAAAGACAGACCCTCTTCGTTCGTTTCAAACTAGAAACAAGATGGGCCCTAACATGCTACCCTGTGGCGGTTACATATCAAAAAATCAAAATATTCTCGAGCAAATTTCAAAAGAACAATAAACGAAATACCAAAATTTAAATGACCAAATGATTTATTTAGAAAAATTTTAAAATCCCAATGTCATCATCATCATCATCATCATATCAGCCGTAGGACGTCCACTGCTGAACATAGGCCTCCCCTACTGATTTCCAATAAGACCGGATGGAAGCGGCTTGCATCCAGCGCGATCCCGCGGTTTTAATCAGATCGTCCGTCCACCTTGTGGGTGGACGTCCTACGCTGCGCTTGCCGGTGCGTGGTCTCCATTCGAGAACTTTACGGCCCCATCGGCCATCCGTTCTGCGTGCTATGTGGCCTGCCCACTGCCACTTCAACTTGCTAATTCGCTGGGCTATGTCGGTAATTTTGGTTCGTCTACGAATCTCCTCATTTCTGATTCGATCACGCAGAGAGACTCCGAGCATAGCCCTCTCCATAGCTCGTTGGGCTATCTTGAGCTTGTTAATGAGGCCCACAGAAAGAGACCACGTTTCAGTGCCATAAGTCATCACTGGTAGCACACATTGGTCGAAAACTTTCGACTTGAGACACTGAGGTATTTCGGACGAGAAAACGTTACGCAATTTTCCGAACGCTGCCCAACCGAGTTGGATTCGGCGATTGACCTCTTTCTGAAAGTTGGCCCTACCAAGTGCGACTGTTCCCAATGTATGTGATATCAAATGAACGACTGATCAAAAGTTGCTAGATATAATTTTAAAATATCAAATCATAACTAATCAAATTTTATAATCACAAATGATTTAAATGTAGGTATACTTATATTTGAAGTACATCATTAATTTTAACACATTAATTTGTTCAAAAATTATGATTAAGATTAAAATAACATAATATGCCTCAAAATAGTATACATACAAACATGAAGTAATTTGAAAAAGGTAAAAATAATATTAATATTAGCGAATAGCGCCTGTCTGATACAGAAAGCCTTTGCACAACATGATCGGTTTGCTAATACAAAATATCGAAAATCGTCACGTTTTGTAAGCGAGCGAAGCGAGCTCGGGACTTAGGGCACCCCGACATGGACAGGTTAGGTTCGAAGTGGATGGCGGGGTCTGAAAGACCCCGCCATCCTCTTCGTGTTAGGTTACTTTAAACCTTGAATGCAGAAGTAGGAGCCCCGCGCAGCGGGGCTCCGTTGACCGGGGTTCCGTCGACTACAGCCCGTAATGTGTGTAAAAGACGCAAGCAGAAGAGATGACGTGCGGGCAGGTAGACAATACCCGGTCGACGGAGCCCCGCTGCGCGGGGCTCCTACTTCTGCGTTCAAGGTTTATAGTAACCTAACACGAAGGGGATGGCGGGGTCTTTCAGACCCCGCCATCCCCTTCGAACCTAACCTGTCCATGTCGGGGTGCCCTAAGTCCCGAGCTCGCTTCGCTCGCTTACAAAACGTGACGATTTTCGATATTTTGTATTAGCAAACCGATCACGTTGTTGCAAAGGCTATCTGTATCAGACAGGCGCTATTCGCTAATATATTAATATTATTTTTATCTTTTTCAGTTAATCCATTTGATAATTAATAATTTATCCAGTAATCCATTTGACCATTAAACGATTTGGTCAATAGTGTAATAAATAATATAAACATTGATATTCCAGACTTTGGTCAGCTGAACTTTTGATCAAATGACCATTTTGATTTTAAACTTTGGTATTTCGTTTATTGTTCTTTTGAAATTTGCTGGAGAATGTTTTGATTTTTTAATATGTAACCCCTGTGGCAGTACCACTGCGATATTTAAATTTTTGTTTGTGTTATCCAATTTTAAATTCTTGCGATATGAAATGAGATAAGAAGCTTAATCATTCTAGGAGCCTCTTCTTATGCCTCTTCCTCTCTTCCTCTTTGTATTTTTACTTAATTGATGGGTACAACGACTGTGTCAAAAGCATTTTTTAGATCACTGAGAGATGGCTCAAAAAATAATAAAACCAAACATTTTTCCAATTATTTTTTATTTAAGGAAGTTTTAAATACAATTAAATATAATCTACCATTTACTGTAATGCATAACCTAAACTGATTAATGTACAAATAGTTCTGAGCTAATGCAATCATACATCGACGATTTTGACTAAGGAAATTAAATACAAAATTCCATAGAAACACCATTATGCTACGTATATCCATACAGAGGACGGTTTTCATGATTTGACAATCAAAACATACAAACAAAATGCTAAAAAAAATTGATCTACATAAAAGAAATGAAGATATATCAAAGGGAAATATACCATATTTCTTTCAACTATCCAGAATTACCTACCTTGCATTATAAAGTTGTTTGTGTACAAAAATACCTTTATCTACTACCTACCTATATTAAATTAGAATAAGATATGTTTAAACAGTACAAATGAGCAATATTTATAAGATAGAAGGCACAATACTTTCGGATATATTTATTTGATCAGAGTAAATAAGTCGAATTTTATAAAAACTATAATTATGAATTCAAAAATCTTTAAATTCTTACGATTTTAACTTAGGTACTACAAGAATTTGTTTCATTTCTGTATATTATGGCGGAGTCTTTACTAACTTACTCCTAATTACAGCTTTTCACCCAATACATTGTTACAATACAGTTTTATCATTATCTAAAATTCGTAGCAGAGATTGTTCGTAAATTGTCGCATGGAAACGTTAAGATTCAGTGGCGTCAGAGTTTCGTACAGCCGTGCACAGAACTGCGGCGCGAGTTCGATGTCGTTACTAGTTCAACTACAACTCTACTTTATCGATCGATAAACTCGCGCCACAGCAAAAATAAATATAAAGTGCCAATAGTCTAAAGAATATTCTCTCAACCAGATTCGGGCCACCCATTTATATAAAAAAACAGTGTATGAATGTTTCTAAGATAAGAACTAAAACTTTTCAAAATAAATTCATGGGTTTGTGTGTGGCGTCATACACTGTACGGCAATAATCGAAACTCGTAACCATTGCTTTTCAAATGTTTCGTGATACATCTACACCCGCGCGGGACTCAATACATGAATGCTAAATATAAATTACTATGTTTGGAGGAGTATTTCTTTGATTTTTTATTGTACTGCCTGTAGCGAGCGAGTCGGCACCCGTCGTCGTGGTAGTACGTATACTCCGGGTAGGGGATGTACGCACCCGTGGCCGGGTCCAGCGGGACCATGATGGGCAGGTCCGTCATGGACGCGGGCCGCTCGTACGACGACGAGTCGGAGCGGTTCGGCTCGGCGTACTGCGAACTGCCGCTCTCGACCTGGTTCTCGACGTCTTGGCTCTGGTTGCACACGGGCACGCTGCGGCTCGTGTCGGCCGAGATGTTGGAGCGCGAGCGCAAGATGAGCCGCGTCGACGAGAAGTCCGTGGAGTGCTGCAGGCTTTTAGAACGCGGCCGCGGAATGTTCGGCGGCGTCTCGTCGATCCGCGACAGCGTGTGGCGCCGCACGGGCCGGTACACCTTCCTATCACCCAGCTTCGGGCGCCTGATTTTGCGGTGGGAGTTGTACGTCTCGATGGAGGAGGGCAGGGAGGGGGGCGGATGGTGGGGCGGGGAGGGGTTGCGCGCGGGTGCCTGCGGGGCGGGGGCGTTGGCGAAGTGCGCCGCCACGAGGTCCCTCATCTGGTCACATGCTCAGTAGTTGTAGGGGCCGTACTGCGACCCGTGGTAGTAGGGGCCGGGGTACGCCTGGGGCGGCGGATATCCAGCGTAAGCGTACTGTTGTTTTTGTGGGTACACTGTGGGACATACGAAAAGTAGTATAAGAAATTTGATGGTATTTTAAATGGTAAAAAGATATTGAAGTCAACATTTTTACATCTAAGATTTATCGTTGCTGGTTTTGTCATAACTTATTAATGAATTTAAATACTTTTGGGGTTTACCGCTGGACCAGAAGATATTAGAAGTAATAGACTGGTAAGCATGCACAACGGTAAATATCTATTATGTATTATTACATTCATTTCTTATTACCGTTGAGCCTTACAATTTATTGATCACCAGCATCAAACCAAAGAAAAGATATGAACATAAAAAATGGGACCATAGTATAAGATTTTATTAAAAAATCCACAAACCAATGCACAAATCATGCATCCAGCATTCACCCTGTTTAAAATCAAGAAAATATTTACAAAAGAAAATTTTGGTTATGTTTGTGTTGCCACAAGCGAAAAATGTTCAATGTTGCTATGAGTTTGAGTTGTGTTATACCTAACTAATAAGTAATTGATTGTATTAAAAATATGCAATGCATCTATCGATACACGTCCCTTCAATTTATTGGTATTACAAATAAAAATAATACATTAAATACAGCCAAATCTAATGCTATTTAAAAAGATTAAAGTGGGTGCACTAGTGATGCGGTCATGAACTAATGGGGGTGTGTGTGATTTCTGCAGGTGTATAACTGACTTTCATGCCGACAATATATACAATTTTTGGTTGTTCCTAAGGTGTGTGAGTGTGCCATTTCTCAGCTACTTACCTACTTAATAAGTAATCTATCGTTATAAAAGCGCACTTAATTTAATGAAATGATGGTGTACAATTTATAATGGCTCCTAAGTAATGATGGTTTTATAAGCATACCGGGCATGAGGTACTGCATGTTAAGCGCCTCCTCCCGCTCCCGCTCGCCGCGCAAGCAAATGGCCGCCGACGAGAACAAGATGGCGGACAGCAGCGACAGGCCCACGCCGCACCACGCGACCATGTACGACCAGTCGTACCACACGCGAGAGTTGTCACGTAATATCTGGTTTATACCGCGGGTTTCACGCATGTTTTTTTTTGTAGGTGGGGGTGTGTTTGTGTTTGTACGGATTGATTTTTTGTAGAGGTGGGTGTGTTTGTGGTCGTGGGTGTGTGCGTGTGCGTGTGGGTAATGTGGGTGAGGAAAAGAGTCAGTATAATATTTTTTTTACATTTGTGATTGACGAAAATTTACAGAAATTATGTCTCCGATAAATTTCATTTAGTGTAACATATTGTGTATGTCAGGTAAGTAAGTAGTGTTTGGAAATCAAGTTTGTTACCAAGAAGTTATGTACAGTGTCATATTGATAATTAATTTAGTTTTTCAGATACAGTTATTTTAAATATTTACAGCACCAATGTTAATAAATTCGTCCGTAAGCGAGTTAGTATTGCGTTTGGCGTAAACCAGATATTATGAGATAGCCAGTTACATTTATATGCGTTAAACGACCGGTCGCAGTCGCGAAGTTATACGCAGTAGCCAAGTTTCATAGAAACATGAAAAAAAAAGAGAAAAAGCTTTTTGTTAGTATGAGATACTTACATGGTTGTACTTACAAACTAAGTTATTGATGATTTCTTTACTAGTGAAGAGTAATACGTATGAGTAGGTACCGATATTAATAAAATTACCGTCTAAATAAACATAAAATACACACAACAATCTAAACATGTATTTAAAAACGTAGATATATTTACATAAATCAAAGTACCTAATCTACCACACACATTACAAAACACATAGATACAAAATATTTCAACAAAATCATCAAGGAGAAACCGTAGAAATATACAAAAGAGTTTAGTCTTTATTCCCGCCAAGCTTAACACAAGATGGCCGCCGTCTAACCTGGCATTATGTACTGCACGTTATTCTGCTGTTCCCGCCTTTTCTCCTTGCTGAGGCAAATGGCGGCCGAGAAGAATAAAATGGAGCTTCCGAAGGAAACAGCGACAGCTAGCCAGGCCAGGATGTACGACCAATCGTACCAGATTGATGAGTTGTCTTTTAGCACCTGGTGTTGGGGGTGGGTCAGTAATGTAGTACAAACCTTTTTCTTATGTATAACTACTTAAAAAGGTTCTAGGTGAACCTTAACATTAAGTAATTAGTACATCTCCTGTCCGGGTCTTAGGCATTTTGTCTCAAGATGTTTAATCATACCTACTTATCTTGATGGGATAAGTAGTAGATGGGATAGTATTCATAATGAACAAACAATGCTCCAGCTAGATTCAAGAATCCTATATGTAGAACATACACTCTCTTAAAATTCAAATAAAAGTGGTTTTGGAGAGGCCGTTGAAATTTCGAAATTTTAACCCTGCCTTCAACTTTCCTGAAGTTATTTTCACCCATTTCAACTTCTAAAGCTGATAGGCTTCTTAAGACCATAACCCAAGTTTTTACATTCAAACCGGGTCCATCAAAGACAAGAATAGGCAACTGGTGTGGCCTTATGTCTCATAAATAACATTTAAATTAAAATATCCTCGGTAATAGTTATGACCTATCCTCGTATGAGACACATCACTTACATTAGGCCACTGTTGGTAGTACTCCTCTCCTACAACCTTCTCCTTCTCGTAGAACTCCACTCCGTGCCATAATGCCATTGCACCCGCCGCTAGTAAGCCTGAAACAGCGTAACAAACGAGTCAGTCAATCTTCACGAGACAAGTCCGATTTGGTTCTGCTGATAGAAACCAACACATGTCAAAATTTCTCCCATTTTTTCGATGTATTTGTAGTAATGATTTTGGATATTTTGACAAGTTCTTTTGAAGGTATGTATGAACTGTTACCTGTTAACTTTTCAAAGAAGATTATGAGAACTTGACACTACGTAGTTTGTGTGGTGAAGTGGCCTTTGCATTCTCTACAGGTGGTTCGATGAGGAATAACTTTTTAGTTAGTTACACCCAATTTTTTTATTCAACTGCATGGCAAGGTAGGTGACACCTGGATTACTGCCTACCCCATTTGTGAGCCAGCAGAACCAACCCATTAAGATCATCGAACCACTTTCTCAACTCAGGAACCTCCTTTTTGAAAAAAGAACAAAAACGTCCGTCTATTCATAAATAGGCGGTTATTTAGACGGTTATTTTCGTTCTATTTTTAAGGAAGTTTCCTATGGGAAACCTGCTTATACAAGGATACTTACATGTGACCAGCATAAGAATAGCGGTGGCGGTGATGTTCCCAGGGCTTCGTTTCCAGCAGCCCACCACGCCGGTCCAGAATGCGATGAACAGAGACAGGAACGCAACGATGAACAGAGCCACCGTTGAACGAGCCATGTGCAGCCTGGAATTATATGAACACATGATCAGACTGGTTAGAAAGAAGTAGAGAAATAAGAAAGAGTAAAATTTATTTGGCACAGAGAAGGAACTCGGTATAACTAACTTACTAACTAACATGATTGAAGTAAAGTTAAAATTACAGCTTCTTACTAAACGCATAAATATGAATGTTTACATGGCACATAAACCAAAAAAAATAATTTTGCCTCCTGTCTGTTTGTTCCGGATAATTTCCGAAACGGCTGGACCAACTTTGACGGAATTTTCACAGACTGCTATTGTTAAAAGAAGTAACATTGGCCACTTTTTTTTGTAATAGGTATAACTATGGTTCCGTGTGTCCGTAAATTCTGTGAAATACGCGTCTAGTCGCGGTTAACAGCTAATCTCTAAATTATCTAGATAAGCGAGTGCCTTCAGCGACCATGAAGATGGTCCATATAATATCGCAGTAAACAAACAGCTTACAGAAGCAAACATTGCGGTAGATTATGTTGACCACAGCGGTGTTTATAACTGTATACAGCTATTTTATATAGCTGTGCCTGCCTATATTAGTTGGAGAAGTGCATTTGAGTCTTTTTAAGCATTACCTATTCATGAATAATTACTCAAATTATTTTTAAGTTTGTATAAATATTCAGTAGTTACAACATTTTAAAACAGCTATAAATTAACATGACTTTAAATTGCGACATATACGTATTATCTTATTTCTTACTATTATTACAAATGCGAAAGTTTGGATGGATGGATGTTTGTTAGTCAATCACGCCAGAACGGCTGAACGGATCAGGATAAAATTTGGTACAGATATAGATTATAAAGTAGAATAGGTACTACCATTAGGGGCTACTTTTTATCTCGGAAAAATGTGCGGTTCCACTATATCAACCTAGACGCGGACAGAGTGGTTAGCAGAAGTTAGTGCCTAACTTTATAAATGACAAACTATCAAAAAATAATAGTAGACCATACAAACAATATTGCTTATTTTTATATCATTTCGTACGCCGATAGACCAAACAAATAACGTGTACCTACGACTTAAAAATCATACGCCTGTGACGTCATATAATATAGCCTATAACCGGAACATCATGATGCTTCCAACGATTCCTCTTTCGTTAATTTACGACGAATAGTAGAAGGAGATATGAGCACACAGATGAGTATACATATGCATAGAGTAGTCTGTCTGGTAAAAATATATATGTATCTAGATCTAAATCTGCATCCACAACGAACAACTACATACCGGTTTAAGACAAGCCCACGAATTACTCAAGAGCCTTCAATAGAACTGGCCAAATGATTAATATCGTCTTGTATTTATAATTTATTGTTCGCCGCCTCTGAAGCAACAAATATCTGCGAATGATTATCAAGCTGAGACAATATAGCGATTCGTTTCAATATCGATCAACAGCCGTCGAGCCGTTGACCCACTTGCTTCGAGCCCAAGGCCTAGAAACTGAGTTTTGTTTGCTCTAGCTAGTCCTAATTAATCTCCTTGTGGGACACCGAAGTTATAGAAAAATAAGATAACAAAATTAAGATTATTAAAATAAGATAATAAAATAATAAAAAAAGATAATAAAATAAGATTATTTTATCTTACTACAGCAATTATTTTCGTAGTTAAAAACGTTCAAAATCTAGTCGCAATCTCATCTCAGCGACAATCAATTTGACACCGTTGGAAATTCTATAAATAAAACAAATGAATGAATGAATGAATCTTGATCCCGAACGGTTCAAAATTATCAAAATTGTGGGTTTGACAAATTGAGACTGCGATTGGAATGTCAATGTTTTTAGAAATACGAGAATTGCCCCTCAATTCTGTTATGCAAATGACTTATAATTACTACGTATCTAATCTCTATATCTATACTAATATGTATTACTATACTATTACTTTATACTGAACCGATTTTGAAAATTCTTTCTCAAATTGGAAACTACGTTATCACTGAGTGCTATAGGCTATATTAATTATCAAAAAATTAGGGACTCGTAAGAAAAATCACGCAAACGAAGTCGCGGGCAGAGTGCTAGATTTGAAATAAAATTGAATGTGACATATTTTAAGGTGCGTAAGCTGCTGTGATTTGCTGTTGATAAAACAGTACACCAATCACAATCACTAAATTCAAATTATTATAATATTTTTGTTCCAATACCGGTAGTTAGTCACGATGCAACTGATGCAAGTTTTAATGAAGACGATCATATTGTAGCAAGCAAGGCCACTGCAGTTCAAGGCACTGAAGCGCTAAAGACTTGCAAAATAACACGCAACTGTGGACCTAATGAGATGTGAAATTTATAGTTGCGAGCACAGAAAAAAATCGCTTATCTAGGACAGAGGTTCCCTAACTGATTTAAGCCGCGCCCCCTTTCTACAAAGAAAAAATATCCACACCCCCCTACCCAGATAATGTAATTTTAGGTTACTATCAAAGATTACACAGATAGAAAAAAAATCATTAAAGTTTTTTATTGCGAAAATGTTTAAATGTCTAACTTTTAAACCTAAGTATGATATTAAGTTTGTATGAAATGCCGTAAGTATAAACGATCTTAATCTGTAAATAAGGACCTTACCTACGCTGGCGGTCCATGCCCCCCTTTTCTGGTCTTCGCGCCCCCCAATTTGGAAACCACAGATCTAGGAATTTTACTGGCAATTTATAATTTTGACAATTTATATATAGATTATGGGACAATTTCATTCAATGTCTTATCTTATGTTATCTTACCATGTCAGAGGCCCTTGAGTGAGGCGGTTTAGAAACTCTGACACTAGGGTGTGTGGGGTCGTAAGACCTTACTGCCCACACGATAAAGAAGATGTTATCTTATCTTATGAGAAGATTTATTTATTTCGCAAACTTAACCTTTAGCAAAATCTTTAGCATCTTGTGTTAGAGAAAGTGAAGATTTGAATCGATTGTCGACGGTTGTCATGGTAATTATTCATGACATGACGCTTTGAAGTCATGCCGGCTGCGTGGCATATGGCTCTATGGGATGAGCCAATGACCCATAACAGATACAATAGAATTATCTACCTATTCTATTGTTTTGTTCTTCAGCGGAACATCTGGTAGTAAATACTTGTGGTTTATAAACATATACCTGGGTCCCTATTATAATATCATTGTAGATATACTTATATGAATGGTTTTGTTATGGGAAGTTATGTTAATCAGATGTAAATATACGGGGTGTAATAGGACACATCACAGAGCCATTGACCGAGCATACTGACCAACAAAATAAGTAACTTTGAGCGAAATTGATTGCTGGGGGAAACGACTTTTATTTTTGGTTTGAATGATCACTGTTTATGGTACTGCTAAATCTATCTCACGCTAAATACACGAAACGGGGGTCGAACGAAAATTAGTTTTAGAAGTTCTGAATGCCTATACTTTAACAAGAAAGTTTCGAGGTAATGGCACAGAACAGAAAAAAAATATCGCAGTGATGGGAAGAACATGTCACTTTCGGTTTCGTTAAGTTTCTTTGTATACCAGTCAAAGTTAGTTACTAGAACACCTTAAACGAAACCCAAACGACTGGCAGTAGCCAGTAACAAAAAACCAGCAAGTGTCATTGATTATATCTGACCTATGACAATGTCGCCCTTTCTACAAAGTGTTCAGCAAGTGTATTGAAGTCCTCAGCCTACCAAGAAGTGGATAATAAGTACGTACCTGTTCATCGCATCGTCCGAAAGGCCTTTGGTCTCGTTGTTCTCGTCAGGGATGAAGTAGTCCACATTACTGCAGTGTGTCTCGACAGGCGATAGGTAGATCTCAACTGGAATAGAAATAAAAGCGAAATTAGATTGTGATAATTCGACATCATGGATATTTTTGAGGTATTCTTTGGGTAACATGCCCAGCAGTGCCTAGAACATTGATTCCGAACCTGTGGGTTACCCCTGCGGGGGTAATATAGCTTTTCTACAGGGGTAATAATTAGTATCAAAGTTAGTAATAATATGAAAAAAATACGTAATTCATCCGTGTGGCTAATATTTCGCTTATAATTGTAAAGTGGGTAATTGATTAGCTTAAGTATTTGATTTAAGAATATTTGTTGATTAATAGGGAGGGAGTAAAATCAAATTTCCTTGACACGTCATAGGGGTAACAAGATTGAAAAGGTTAGGAACCGCTGCCCTAGAATTAAATGATGATACTTATTGATATTCTACTAATTTAAAACATAAAAAATATATATTAAAAAATTAAAAAAAAAATCGAATTACAATCTCATCTCAGCGACAATCAATGCCAAAAGAATCATGTAAATTACAGCCTAATTGACAGATTGACACTGCGATTAAGTAGATTGTTGTTGTTCCTAAAACTTTGTAGAATTGCCCCCCTAGCTATTTGGGCACAACGGCGTTATTCTTACTTGGGCAAGTCAAAACTTGTGCAAGTATCTTTATGCACCCATTTATTCGAAGATCATTTCGCAATAGCAACATACCAAAAAAATGTTCAGCTGACATTTATTTACTATCAAACCAGCATACATAAATAAACAGAATACCAATATGATTATTGAGCAAATAATCATGCAAATACCAATCGTTTGAATCATCAGTGACTTATCCGTTTGTGACGAAACTCAAGAATGTCTGTTAAAGCGTACAAACTGACAAAAAGTATCCTTAATGCGAAAGTAACTCTGTCTGTTTGTCTGTCTGTCTGTTACGCTTTCATGGCTAAACCACTGAACCGATTTTGATGAAATTTGGTGCGGGGTAAGTTTGAACCTCATGGAAGGACATACATAGGCTACTTTTCCGTAACTTTGTATGCGTCCGGGATAAACGACATTTATGCAGACCAAAGTCGCGAGCAAAAGCTATTTTAACCTTACTTTAACTTGAGTATTTTACTTTCACAGCGCAATTTAATCTAATAAATTTTCCCATACAAAATCTGCGGTTATGTATAATTTTAACCGTAGGTATTTACTAAATAGAACATTTTAGCAGACTGGCCATCACGGATTGACAATCACAAAACCTTGTCCGGACACTAAAATACACAATGGTTATTAGGTAACTATTGTGTCCTTTAGTGCTATAGACTCTGCATGATTCTATTCCTATATAGGTAAGGTTATGGGTAGGTTTGGTCATCAGGGATCACGTTTTGACATTTCATTAAAAGTAAGTTGACACCATCGATCAACTGACGTATTTTTTATGACCTGTCAAAACGCGATTCTCCCATCCTTACTAATATTATAAATGCGAAAGTAACTCTGTCTGTCTGGCTTTCTGTCTGTCTGTCTGTCTGTCTTTTCTTCACGCCTAAACTACTGAACCGATTTGTGTGAAATTTGGTACAGGGTAAGTGTGAACCCCAACAAAGGACATAGGCTACTTTTTATTCGACTTCGACTTCGTCTGCGTCCGCGATAACCGACATATACGCGGACGAAGTCGCGGGCAAAAGCTAGTAGATTTTATATGGCAATATCGCACTGTGACGTCACTTTTATGTCGACTCAATTGACTAACTATTTATTGATTTCAAAGCCACAAAAATCTAATTTTACAGTAAATTTTAATTTAATCGGGTATTCAGGGCTTAAATAAAGTGTTTCTTTATAAAAGTTTTGTTTTTGAATTATTAGTAAATGGTGTCAACCGCTTAATTGGTTGGTGGTGTACCTACCCTTTACAGCAGAAATAAACGTACCTACCTACTTAGATTTTAATTTCCCATTAAATAAGCAACAGCTAGGTAGGTACTTTTAAATACCAGAATGTGCATTTGATAGATTTTCGATTATTTTAAATACCTACATGACCTCATCTAAGTTTAGTTCGTGAGTTCTTTTTATAACAATTTGCAGAAAACAAATGAGTCTGCTCAGTCAGTTTCCTTGTACAAGTTGGTGCTTGGTTTCTCCGGAATTACCCTCTTGGCTATCACTGCCAGATTCGTATAATGAGTGATCTCATAGCCGCAATAATATTATAATTATTAAAACTTATTCGTATTTATTTATTTGCATTCCATAATGTGTATAAAATATGTTACATAGGGCACAGCAACATAGGTAGTATTAACAACATTTTTATAGTTACAGGAGGCCTACCGCCATCTCTTAAAACAATATTAAGTACTTTGTAATTTCTGTTGATGGATTTTCAACTCTCGGCGCTTAGCGGAGCGTCCAAAATCTAACAGTGCGGAAGGCAAAGTAATATTAAAATAATATTGTTATAAGAGATGGGGGTAGGCCCCCTGGTCTCAGTTATATTATATTTTAATTAACAAATATCTAGGAAACTACGCTAATTCACAAAATTTAGTAAAATCATATGATAAAATGTGGGGATATCAACAGAAATACTAATAAAAACAACATTTGCCCTTCGAATTCGTTCGCGTGAATTTTCTTTCGGATCTCGTTTTTTTTTAATTAAAAAAAAATTGTCTATAGCACTCAGGAATAACTTTCTATAGGCGAAAGAATTTACAAAATTGGACCAGCAGTTTCAAACGAAAATAAAACAAACACTTCAGCTCTATAACATTACTACCGATAAGCTAAATCAAAACAAGGCACTTTATAACATTAGTAATTAAATAAGCTACTTAAATAAACAAGGCAAGAAGACTTCAATAAGGCCCATTTTTGCTTGAACAGGAAACAAACAACAAGGTGTATCATAATGCCTTATTATTAAGTCATCACATAATTGCAGCATCAGCTCACACACCCACGTAACGTTCCATGGTCATACAAAAACAAACGAAGATATAAAACATTTAATTACATCACTACGATGAGACGCTACAAACTATGAAACTGCAGGGTTTGCTATAACAAGATAAAAAAAATGTCACACATAATAAGTAACATAACATCACGCCTGTAATCCCAAAGGGTTAGGCAGAGGTGTACCCATTAGTACACCCACATTTCGCCAATTATATTTAAGTCCCATATACTTAATAGGGGGCGAGCCTACTGCTTACTACGGGGCACAAAATCAAACTCCGAGGCTGCTACTGAGAAATTCCTGATAGAAAAACCCAATAACACTTTGCCCGATCTGGGAATCGAACCCAAAACCTAATGCTCAACAGTCGCGCTTTGCGACCACTAGACCAACAAGGCGGTCAACTTAAGGAATACAGGGCGCCTACCGCTATCTTTTAAAACAGTACTTACCATTTTAATATTACTTTGTAATTTCTGTTGTTGGATTTTCAACTCTCGGCGTTGAGTCGAGCGTTGAAAATTCAACAGCGCGGAAAGCAAAGTAATATTGAAATAATATTGTTTTATGAGATGGTGGGGCAGGATAATCTTTAGAAAAACCAATGTTGCAAAAGGATCCATGAGCACAATTACGAGGTAAAAAATATAGTGTGTAGAATAAAATTGACTCACTAGCTCCTGCCTGCAACTTCGCGTGGAAGTCAATAGTATACCATAAAACATAGCATTTGGAAAACTCGGAAACTCGGAACAACTCGGAAATAGAGTAGCTTTATATCAGTAAAAAAAAAATTGTAATCTCACCCGTAGTATTTCAAGACCTCTTACAAAAAATTGCGTGAAAAGCGTGATACACAAGAGGCGAAATGTTCACTGGGCAGTTCTTAAGATATGTGACGTAAATATACTACTACTGTGAGTAGTAGTATATTTACCCGTAGGCGAGGGCTCATTTAAGCGGTTTAGCTATAGTTGCTCATGCGCACCCGTAAGCATTTCACAATCTATTGTCTCACACGCTCGTAAACTAGATAGTAAATACAGAATAGAGTACTAATATTATTATGTAAATACACTTGCTAAATACAAATACATATCATAAACGTCAGGTACTCTCTTTTTGAACGTAGTCGGTCAAATTAAAAAGGAAAAGTTATTTATACTTTTTTTTTTAATAATAATTATTATAAAGCAGAAAAGTTTGTTTGTTTCAATGGGCTAATCTCAAGAAGCACTGGTTCAATTTGAAAAATACTTTTTGCATTGTAAGTGTAAAGCCCGTATATTGAGGAAGATTATAGGCTACATAATATTACGCTGCGACATACGTGAATGGAGCTCTAATCAAAGACGTAACTTAACGCGGGTATTGCTAGTTGAATGAATAAAGGAGGTCACACTTGTAAGTTTTCTTGAGAAAAAAGATTTGTTTTTCTTTGAAGAGAAAACCTGCCAGTCAACTTATAACAGCTTCCCCAATAAATTAGTAGTTGTCAAATTGATGTGATCGTATCCCAAAAACCTACTTTGTTTCGTACTAACAAATTAAAAAGATAAAGACGTAAAAAATTGCTCCATTGTAATATTTGTAATCCATGCTAGTTCTCACAACGTTCTCTTAGCTAAGATCTATCGCACCTCTCTTTCTAACTACAGCTTTTTTCTTAAGAAGGAAAGTGATAGATTAGATTAGCAGTTGCGTTTAGAACGCGACCGCGTTTCAATTTCAGTAGGAAAATGTGCTTATTTTGTAATCGCTCTTGTTATATAAGTGCTCATTTCTATCACACTATTAATATACTCCATTCAGTATAACATTTGAAAAAACAACGTTATAACGCTATCGTTATTTTTAAATTAAGCTTATTATAAGGTCAGTTATTTCACGATAATCATAAAGCCATGGACGATTTGTTATTCACAAAAAAATGCAACCTTTTCGACAATAATTTGATTTAATTTCAGTAGAATTAGTACTTAACTAAACAATCTCAATAAGTTGAAATCTCTTACACTATGTACTATAATAATATTAATTTAATACCAGCCTATTATTGTCCCATTACAGGGCAAAGGCCTCTTCTCATACAGAGAAGTCACTAGTATAATTCACCACGCTTACTAAAGGCGGATAGGCGATTTCTGACTTATATTCACTATAATAAGTGCAGGTTCCCTGTCCAAACCAGGTACGATGTTTTCCTTCACCGATGTCAGTGATGTCCATGATAAACTAAGAATGTAGGTACCTAAAATGCATTTAAATAAAATCAGTCTGTAGGGTAGACAGCTGTTTTAGTTTTTTTAATCAATTATCTTTTATTTGGCAAGGGATATCCTGGGATGTTCTAAACCTTTATAGTATAATACAGCCTTAGTAAGTTGGTACCGTCAAATCAAAAATTCAACAGGAAATCGCAACCAGCTAACTTCCAAACGACAAATACAAACAAGACGACAGTCGAAGACCTTCCTTGATTCCTACTATATTACTAATGTCAAATATTTGGACGGTTCACGTCGCACGCTTCAATACAAGGTCAGCAACTAATTAGTACATAGTAGCTATTGTAACGTATATTATATTTAAACATTCGCATATTCAATGGGCATCAGTATTAATATTATGGCAATCGGTTGCATTGTTCTGCCTACATGACGGTGGTATGCGCTTAGGTCCTGGTTGTGGAGCAAGGTATAAGATTTCAGATTGTTTTCAGCCAAAGGGCAAATTCTACTAATTGAAAACGTTCAAAGTCATCATTATCATCATTGTCAAACAAAAAATGTATGTAGATTGTAAGCCATTTAGACAGATTAGTTTGTAAACGTTCATAGTTAGTAGAATTGCACCCCTAGATCCCTAGCTTTAATAAATTAACCATCGATTTCACAAAAGAAAACCAACTCCAAAAATTATAATAAGTATGACAAATTGTCCAGCTCGCGAAATTGCAGTGATTGGTTATCGAAAATTCAGTCAACCAGTCCCAACACCATAAACGCGCTTGACAATTTGTCGAATATTTTTTTTTCTACGAGAATCCGGGGATCATAGTGCTCTTGTCTGAGTAAAGATCATTGAAACTATTTCGCTTGTTCAGGCTTCCATACTGTACCAAATATACAAGTCGATAATGGCAGGTAGTTTGTCTATGACTTCGTGTAAAACTATGCAGTAACTACTTACCAAACAACCTTACTTAGGCACATCTTCTAATCAAACCACATCGGGGATTCTAATGCTGCCTGCGCTTGCGCCTGACCCCGGCAGCCTAATCTCACCTTCACGCACATTCCCTCACACACTCATTGACACTCGCTCCACGCACATCGCTTGGCCCACACCCAAACATGATAAGTGCATTGTAAATAGGTGACCGGGTTCGCGCGACATTTGGTGGCGAATGCGATCCGTAGGCGAGCAGCCTAGCTACTACGTAAGGAGAAAGTTAACTGGTATGTCCTTGTTGTACGCGTAAGTGAACCGATCAGGTGTGTGTCATAATTACTAGGAAATATTGCTTTTATTCCAGTTCTTAGAAGCTATAAAGTCAAATCAGATCAAAGTTTGACGATGAGTTTGAGTCAGATTCTTGTTTTTCTGAATATTTACGAAATTAAACATGTTAATTATGAAATATCATTAAGAAGGTTTTTAGTTAGACATTAAAACCCACTTTTGGGCAACATTTCTAGAAAAAATTAAAACGAATTGAATCTACTTGCCCTTCCAAAGGGTAGTTTCGTATAGAGAATGGTCAATCAATTAGTCGATGGTCGAATCTAGCGTGCAAGTTTCATAATTGGGAAGCTAATCATTTGTAGATAAATTATGAAAATCGATATTTATTCAATAACAATACCTACTTAATTAATTAATTAACCGATTATAATTGAACACGATAAAAGAATAATTAAAACAATAAAATGATTGTATGCCAATAATTAATGTCGATCAAAGTTACGGATACAGTAATTGTAAGCAAGTAGGATGTTGGGGCGTGGATGTTGCCCAACACTTGCCCACTCAATTTTAAATACTACTTATTTTTAAAAATTCTTCAACGATCATCCGAACTTAATTCAAGTCGCACGTAATGAAACACAATTGATTTTCTATTGTTCTGTTATACCGGTATGACGGCCGGGCCTTGAGCGATTAAGTATTTTAAGTAAAAAGTAAATAATGGGGTTTAAAAAGACACATCACATAACCGCACTATGCACACTGCCCATCCAACTAAGTAACATCGAGGGAAAAATACTGTTTGGATGCGACATTACGGCTTAAACTTTAGTTGTTTACTTGAAACTTGTATTCGTATAAAAAATAAAGTAAAAACTTTGACCTTTAATACTCCATAAGCAGAGGCATAGCCCAAAACAAAAAAAAAATTGCAATGACGGGAAGCATTATGTAATTTTCGGCCACGTTAAGTGTATATTATAAGCTCAACAAAATTTAAACAAAAAAAAATGAACTATCATACACGGCTGTTTTGTTTGAATATAATGATGATGATGACATAAAGTAAAATAAATTACTGTGATACGTCGATTTTTATAATTATGTTATACGATCTATCAAAGACAATGAAAGTACAATCAAATCGGCAGCGAAATTAATCTTATTTATTCCGTCAAAAAAAAAAACACTTTAAACTTCTATGATGTGTGAAGCGTAGACTTTGTTTCAAGTTCTACCACCGTTCGCACAATTTAACACTCAAGCCATTTAACATTTTAAATAACACTAAAAATATTAATAAACTTCCTCATTTTACAAGTTACGCAACTATTACGTAAAGTTCACGATCTCTAAAACAATAGAGCGACATCACAATTAACTTGCAAAAATGCGAATAAAATGTCTTAGCACTTACATAAACTTAAAATTGCTATAAAATTGGCTGAGGTAGGTAGTAGGTATGTAAAATACTATATTTTCTGTTATTCGTTCCTTTTGCAGGATTTTTCAGTAAAATGTTATTTACTTTTGTAATAAAATATAAATAGGTTAAAATTAAATATTTATCCAATTTTTTTTTAAGGCCTACCCGTTATTATTTTATTGTTTCCGCTTATAAACAGAAAATGTGTTACTTGATTATAAGTAATTGAATTGAATAAATATGACTCCGACACACGATGATTGAATTTGATTTTATTTATTTAATTAGGCTGTACGTGTTATGCCTATTGCATTTCACGGCCGTGGCCTTGATGATATAAAAAAAAACACTTTGACAGCAAAAGAAAATGACAGGAAAGAAAACATGGCGGCCCAGTATTTCCACGGCTCACTTTTCCCGCCAATTATCTATGTTTCACTTTCTTATTTTCCAGTTTACTTAGAAAGGCCGGTGTAGGCTAATTTTCAGAACATCTGTCTCTTTGGTATGTTAATTATGACCTCAGTGACGGCCCAAGGTATGTTCGCAAATGAAAAATGTTTAAATATATTGGCTAGTGGAACAAAGAAAGTAGAGGCGTGTTGTACTTCGCTCATCTTTGGTACCTTGCCTCGTTTTTTTTTTAATAGCGTCATTAAAAACAGTTCTCACAGACTATACTTCTTTAACTAGAGGTAATTTATTTATTGTAAGACTAAAATAATAATTGGATTTACATTAATTTTGAGAAACACTTTCACTTTTTAGCTAAGTTTTTTATAGAAAACGATAGCAAACACAGCGCTGATTTAAACTGAATTGGACAACGTTGCATATTCGCAATTCGCATAGACAACCAAATATTCAAGGAACGTTTTAAGCCTTCGATTGGCCAATTCTAAAAAGCAATAATCGTAACGTCGAATACAAAATACCTGTTTATAAATTACAAGTTCGTTTTGCGAAATAACGTAATACTTATGTACACAGCTAGTAGCGCATTCAATTTGAATGTTATTTGGTCCATAACCATTTTGTTTTTACACCTCAAGAACGGCCGTTAAGTTTTGTTCGAGGTTGACTATTTTCAAGTTAGGGGAAGGCGGGGCATGATGGGGACACGAGGTAAGACGGGGTCACGCACACATACAAGAAACTAGACTCTTGCGAACAGAAAGCAATAAGCCAATAGGAAGCCATACTCGATCAACCGTCAGCGCGACAGAAACAGTGAGTGGGAGTGCACGCGTTTTTTGTTTACAAACGAAAATCACGTTGAGTGTCTCGTCGATCTAATTTTACGCAGTTAAAAACGCCTTTACTGTAAGGTAAATAAGACTACCCAATTTATGTCTTCTCTCGTATATGGTTGTTAGTGTTGTTTACTTTGTTGTGGTATGGTTAGACAAAAGTTCAGTTAATATTTATTTTTTGAGAAATTATTTTTTTGAAAATCAGCCTTTGGGGTAAGACGGGGTATTGGGTATACGGTAATCATCCGAAGGTTGGGTAGGCTGCCAGCTTTGTGGACGTTGGGCTCACAATGGTTGTGCTGGTGTGGATGATGAAAACACCGAAGAAATTCATATTTGTATTTATTGTGATAATAATTAGCTTACCCCATCTTGCCCCATTTTCATTACCCCATCTTACCCCATGGTAAGGGGCAAGATGGTTTTTCGAAAGTTCCTATCAAATCATTTATTTAAAAAAATGCTATAATTTCATCTCCCAAAAACTATGCCAAATTGTAGTTAGATTAATAAGGCATTGTGCCATAAATAAATAAGCATAATAAACGCAATGATTATACTGTATTTTTGGTATTTTCCTTAGATACCCCATCATGCCCCGCCTTCCCTTACTGAGGTTTTAAAACGGATCGTTTAACTTACACATCATAAATTTTCTAAAAAAAATTTTTATAATTTAAGTTTAGGTACTAATTTTTGCCCGCGACTTCGTCCACTTCAATTTTCGTACGAATTCAATTTTTAAGATAATTAATATAGCCGTAGGACGTAGGGATAATATAACTTTCTGTTAGCGAAAGAATTTTCACAATCGGATCAATCGTTTCGGATATTAGTCGCGTTCAAAAAAAAAAACAAACAAACTTTTCAGCTTCAAAGTATTATTATAATCTATACTAATATTATAAAGCTGCAGAGTTTGTTTGTTTGTTTGAACGCGCTAATCTCTGGAACTACTGGTCCGATTTGAAAAATTCTTTCAGTGTTAGATAGATTAGTTATCGAGGAAGGCTATATACCACGCTACGACCTACGGGAGCGGAGCAGTAACCAAAGGCGCGGGTGTAACCGCGGCGGACAGCTATTAGTGTACAGATAAAGGAAAGACACACCAACCGAATTTTCGCGACGAAAATTCAACGTGCGTATGTCTAAAGTGCAGTGATTTACGCCTAAGGTAATTTTAAACGTGGATTTTGGAATGATTTTTTCCGTAGATTTAATCAATAGACAAGGTAATTTTTAAAATAGTTTCATAGTCCTTATTTGGCTCAATATTACCGAAAATGAGCCTGATAGTGAGAGAGTTGATATAACTGTCGTTAGAAATCGATTATAAGTAGTAGCAATGCAGGTTTGTAAGCATAAGTTACTGTTAATTATATGAAAGCCACCTATGGATGTGTAGAACATGTAGATATTGACAAACATTTGAGAAATCCAGATAGGACATCCGGGTATTTGTGTACCTACATTTTAAGATGGATGATTTCTCTAAGGAAAGCAGAAGAGCTAGTGGTATGTATAACAGATATCGTATGTCTTATAGTCACAGCCGCCACCATACCAATGCAATACCTAGATTTAAAACTATACGATAAATATAGAATCGATAACAATATCTATGGTAGGACATCAATTTTCAAATTTCGAACATGTATAAAATGACGACTGTTAGACAATTCTCACGCACGACCATCGAGACAAAGTAGGTACTTATGGACCTTCAAATACTTACGAACAACACAATAATTATATCGAACGCCTTCAAAATTCAATGTCCCTATTACACATATCCGAATAAAAAGCCATTAACAAAAATAGGAACAGTTTTCTATTAACACGATTCCAAGAACATGTGAGTCGTGATTTCGTGTGGTGTTAATTGGTCAATGGCTATTGCCATCCGGCGTCACGCATCCATTGATACGTAATCGGGTTAGCGTGATCACTTACGGACATGCAGATCGGTGCTTGACTTATTTACATGGACTATTGGGTTTTGTATATGTTTAATTATGTATTTACATCTGTTGTACATTATCGGTACAAGATGCCTTGAAGCCAGGGATACTCGAAATGAAACGCAGTACCTCAGAGCGAGACAATTTTATTTTGGTAAACCTAACACTATATACTTTGCCGTGTAACGTAACCATAGCGAGATGTAATTCGACCCCAACGCCATCTATCGAGCTATCAGGTACTATCTTTTACAAAATACTAGTTTAAGTTATGGGATAGCGTTTGGACCGACCACAACTTATTTATTCTTATTTCTAATCTGAACATTCCGCCCACCAAAAGGAATATGTTCCTTTTCTTACCGCCCACCATGAACATACTCAGCAACAACAAAAACAATGGACTGTATGATAATAAATTACAAATACTAAATAGTGGACGGCTTCTTTACATCAAATTGCAACATAGTGAACAGATATGGTTCCGCTCAAAACATAACCAATACCTACAATAAACAAGAAAACATTTCATAACAATATGGAGTTTGAACTCCATCAAAACACAAAGCAATAAATGAAGATACACAAAATATAACTCATTGTTAAAATCAACAGTACAACAGAAGAAAACACATAAAAGCAATAAAAACTCATAATGAACAAATTGCAATTTAAAACATTTCTATTTCTAAGAAGATTGCGGCTTATTCCGTAGCAGGAAGAAAACACAATTTTGAAATTGGACGTTTTATCGTAGTGCCCTTACAACGAACAGTGACAACGCGCGTTAAGTTATCGTTACCCGGATGCAGTTGCGTAATTCTACCATACAACCACTTGGCTGGAGGTAAGTTGTCTTCCTTTATTAAAACTATATCACCTATTTTACAGTCAGGGTTACGAATATTCCATTTATGCCTTTGGAAGAAGTTAGTCAAATATTCCTGTTTCCATCTACGCCAGAAATGCTGCACCATACGTTGTACTAATTGCCATCTGCGTAAAGTACTAATTGTGGCATTTTCATAATTGTAGTCAGGGGCTACTACCAATGGATGACCCACCAAGAAATGGCCAGGAGTAAGAGGTACAGGATCCTCTGGATCGCTACTACCCTGAGACAAGGGCCTAGAATTTAGGCATGCTTCAATTTGAGAAAGCACTGTGGACAGCTCTTCAAACGTCAAAGAGGCGTCACCTATGACGCGTTTCAGATGGTGTTTTACACTTTTTACACCTGCTTCCCACAGTCCACCAAAATTTGGTGCGTGGGGAGGAATAAAGTGCCATTCCGTTTGAGAGGAAGCAAGAGCAGCTGCAATGTCTTTAAACATTGAACTCTCTTGGTTGACAAGGATTTTCAATTCCTTGGCAGCGCCCACAAAATTGGTGCCATTGTCGCTCCAAATATGACGACACTGGCCGCGCCTAGAAACAAACCGTTTGAACGCTGCCAAGAAACCCTCAGTTGATAAATCTGAAACAGCTTCAATGTGTACTGCGCGCGTGGCCATACACACAAATAAACAGATGTATCCCTTATACGACCGCTGTCCACGACCTTTAGAGACTCTCATCTTAATGGGGCCCGCATAATCGACACCGGAATTAAGAAACGGTTTACTGGGGGTCACTCTACAAGCTGGAAGCTCCCCCATAAACTGTTGGTTTGAAGTCGCCGCGTATCGAATACAGGGAACACAATGACGTATATGAGCTCGTACAATATTTTTTACCCGACTGATCCAGTACTTGGTGCGTATAAAATTGAGTACCAGTTGCTGTCCTCCATGAAAAGTCTTTTCATGTGCGTCGGCTACAATTAACTTAGCCAAACTTGAACCATGAGGAATAACAACTGGGTGCTTTGTATCATCAAGCAGTGGAGAATACCGTAGCCTTCCACCAACGCGCAATATCTCACATTGATCAACAAATACATTTAATTTATACAAACAACTCGATTTGTCTAATGGAACCTTGTTTTTCAGGGCCGTCAATTCTGCATGAAACCATTGCTGTTGGCTTTGCCTGATACAAACATTCAATGCTTCGCGGATTTCTGAAGCTGACAGGTATTCTGCAACTTTAATGTTCGCTTTACGCATTCTTGTTGACTGTAAAAACCTTTTACAGTACGCAACAACTCTCACTAAACGTGTAAGTGATGAATACCTAGATCCCCAAATGACTTCGAAATCAGGCACTAGGTTGGCAGTGTGAACCTTAACAGGTTTTTTCTCCTCATTAGTGCGTATTGCGCTAGGTTTGGTGTAGTCTATCTGATCATTTCTTAACCAACCTGGCCCTTGTTTCCATAGATCATCATTGAGTAGAATCGCTGAAGATACTCCACGAGAAGCGACATCCGCTGGATTTTCTTTCGATTTTACGTAAGCCCATTGTGTATTGTCTAGCAAACTCAGGATCTCTGAAGTGCGATTGGCCACGTAAGTTTTCCAACGACTTGGATGATCATTCAACCAAGCCAAGACAACGGAAGAATCGGTCCAAGCATGTATATTAGACCTTGGAATGTTCATTACTTCAGCTACTTCTATCAATAATTTTGCTACTAAAACAGATCCACACAATTCCAGCCGTGGAATGGATATCTGCTTGATAGGAGCTACCTTTGTTTTTGCGGTTATGAGGTGCGAGTGTATTTGAGCAGAAGCATCGATTATGCGACAATACACCACAGCTGCATAAGCTATATTTGACGCATCGCTAAAACCGTGTAGCTCTATCGTAATACTATCGTCCCTTTTGCCTATCCATCTGGGAATATGAAAATCCACCAGTTTCTCTAGCTCTGCTCTATAATATCTCCACTCTTGTGAGAGACCTGGCGGCAATTCATCATCCCAGCCTATACCACTAATCCATAGCTTTTGTATGAAAACCTTCGAGGTTATAATGCATGGCGCTATCCATCCTAACGGATCATAAAGCCGTGCTATCTCTGATATGACCGTTCTTTTTGTTTCAGTTGCAGCAGGAGGTGACATCTTCACAGAATAATAAAATTCATCAGTGTTCCGGTTCCAGGTAAGTCCCAAAATCTTAGTTACTGCATCAGTTTTAATTTCCATGTCTCTACCAGAACTTTCTTTTAAGGTTTCCATGAACATTCTATTGCTTGACCACTTTTGCATTTGGAAACCTCCTTTCTCTAATAAACTGTTCATTTCAGTATAAATTCTCTTTATTTCTGTTTCAGATTGACCCCCAGTCATCAGATCATCCATATAGAAATCTGACTTCACCCTCTCAGCAGCCAATGGATAGGTATTACCTTCATCGCACGCAACTTGGTGCAATGACTTGACAGCCAAGTAAGGGGCGCATGACGTGCCAAAGGTGACAGTTAGAAGTCGGAAGTCCTCTATTTCTTTTTCAGGATCCTCTCTCCAGACAATTCTTTGGAAATCCGAATCTGATCGAGCTACTTTAATTTGGCGATACATTTTTATTACATCTGCTGTCAGACAGATCGGATGTTGTCGCCATCTCATGACAATATGTCTCAAATCTGCCTGAAGAGTGGGTCCTACCATTAAGGTGTCATTTAAGGAAACTCCGTTTGTTCCCTTACATGACGCGTCATAAACCACTCTTAGCTTAGTGGTCAGTCTATCTTGTCTAACCACTGCGTGATGGGGCAGATAAACCGCATCGCTCTTATTTATTTCAGCCTTGTCGGTGATTTTCTCCATATGGCCTAACAATAAATACTCATTTATAACATCCGTATATTGTTGTTTTAATTCAAGATTCCTACCCAATTTCCTTTCTAAACCTAGCAATCTTTTTACAGCTATATTTTTAGAATTACCGTATTTACAAGGTGGATCTTCTGATCGAAAAGGTAATTTTACGACATATCGCCCATTGTCATCTCTTTCCGTAGTATGTGCGTAAAATTCTTCACAAGCCTGTTCTTCAGGCGTAAGAAGCTTTTTCGTTTCAGCAGGCTCAGAGTCTAGTTCCCATAAACGTTTTAACATTTCATTCAATTCAATTTGAGTGTGCATCGCGATCACAGTATTATGGGAATTTAGAGATCTATCTGCCTTACTGACATGGCCTGACACAATCCAGCCTAAATGCGTGTCTTGTGCGACCGGAGATCCTGCGGGACTCTTGATCAGACCTTCCTTTAAAATACGGCAATAGGTTTCAGCTCCTAACAAAATGTCGATTTTATTAGGACAATTGAACTTTGGGTCTGCTAGACGTATACTGTGGATTGCTGGCCAATCCTCAAGTTTAAAAGCTGTATCTGGCATAACTGAGGTCAGTGAGGTTAATACATGCGCAGTTACATTTATGGTAAAAGAGGGATCATGCAACGATTGTATATTAATATTCACCGCATGTTTAGAAACGATGTTGCCATTACCACCTCCTATACCTGCAATAGTAGTTTTTGAAACTACTCTCTTTAAACGAAGTAATTGCGCTGCTGCCTCAGTAATGAAGGATGCTTGTGATCCTTGATCCAACAAAGCTCTCAAAATTTGAGAGGACCCATTTTTTGATTCGGCTTTTACCAAAGCCGTGGCTAACAAGACTTGACCCTGCGCTTGTCCATTCACAAAATGAGTTGCTATATTTGCACTAACATCTGGTACGGGCTCTGAAGTAGATTCATGTGGGGTAACAGGATCCACTGACGTAGAAACCCCACTGACTCCATCAGGCTTCTTAGGATGCAACAACGTATGATGCTTCCGCTGACATATACGGCATTTAGAAAGAACACGGCAGAATTTGGAAGTATGATTACTTCCCAAACAATTAAAACAGACACCTAATGACTGTGAAATGGCACGACGTCCGTCAATATCTAGTTGACAAAACTTCTTACAATTTATGAGCTTGTGGCTCTCCGAACAATGAGGACATGAAACATTAGTATTGACATGCATAACTTTAGCGTGAGATGTAGAATTATTATCGCCTTTTAATTTATGTTTAGGCTCAATGCATTCTAGGGCACGAAAACGTGTCTCTAAAAACTCGCAAAACTGTTTAAAGGAGGGTAGATCGTCGGATGACTTACTAACATGCAGTTCCCACTGCTTCCTAGATTCTACGTCCAACTTCAAACTTGCAACATAAACAACGATAACATCCCATGAACTAACATCAATCCCAATATTGGTAAGTTCGTGCAAACAATCACTTGTAACATTAAGCAAATCTTTAAGTGCCTTCGATGATTCGCTTGTAATATTACGTTGGCCAAATAGTCGGTTTAAAATACATGTGGACATAAATTTCTTATTATTAAACCTATGTTCTAACATTTCCCAACATTTTCTATAGTTTAGCTCGGTTATAGGAACATGTCTTATAAGGTGCTCTGCTTCACCTGACAGCTGAGTTTTTAAATAGTGGAGTCGTTGAACGTCATCAAGTTTTTTATTATTGTGGACTAATGACAGGAACAAATCTCGGAACGACGACCACTCTGTATATTTTCCACTAAAAGTTGGTAAAACTATTTTTGGCAGTCTTACCAAACTGTCAGATGAATCATCGCGAACTTCTTTATTGGAACTGTGAACCCCCAACTGTGACAGAGTATTTTTCAATTCAACCTTGTACATTAAATACGTTTCAAACACTTTTTCATGAATATCTTCCTGAAAGCAAACATATAATTCATCATCTTCACATTCGCCTACTATTTCTTCGTATTTTGCAGTAAAATTCTGGAATTGAGTCTCTAACATCTCTAGACGTGTTTCCACATATGTGCGATTTATTCGGTCTTTCGGAGACTTTTTGAAGTTTATCAAGCCCTTCTCAATCTGTTCTTTGACCTGCTTCAACTTTCTCAATTCCTTATCCATGTTGAATTTCAAGTTTCAACCAGTGCAAATTTTTCTAAGTCCAGTGAAGGATAAATTTTCTAAGTGCCGCCAACAGTAAATATTCTAAGTCCCAAAAAGAGAGAAATTTTTCTAAGTGTTTTAGACTTGTAAAATCGGTCCAAAATCGGGCATAGATTCGATGTCTGGTCGTTTTTATCGAAACTATTCTAAGTGCCTGACCGATCGCACACTGTACTTACTAAGTCCATGCAATGACTTAGTACTCTAACTTTGCACTATTAACACTTGAATGTACTCACGGTTTTATGTCCACATATGTACTTTACTACTCACGGGGTCCAGAAAAGAGTTTCACAGTTATCCTCAGCACACATTTATTTCACCGACCACTAGCGCCATCTCGTATCAAGTAGCGTAACTAACCCTTTTTACTTGTGTTCTTCCAAAAACGCCCTTCGGCTCGATGGGACCATGTACATTATCGGTACAAGATGCCTTGAAGCCAGGGATACTCGAAATGAAACGCAGTACCTCAGAGCGAGACAATTTTATTTTGGTAAACCTAACACTATATACTTTGCCGTGTAACGTAACCATAGCGAGATGTAATTCGACCCCAACGCCATCTATCGAGCTATCAGGTACTATCTTTTACAAAATACTAGTTTAAGTTATGGGATAGCGTTTGGACCGACCACAACTTATTTATTCTTATTTCTAATCTGAACATCTGTTTTTGTGTTGATGTGTGCCTAGTTCGTGTTTAAACGCCGCAAGGAAAAAAAAATTGGCACAAGTAACACTACATAATTGTAAGTAACAGACATCAATAAATATAGCAATAAAAAAAATCTAACTATTTATTTCAATTAGACCACTAAAAAGCAACTTTTGAATGTCAAAATTTAAAAGCATCCAGTAGCTTATGCCATAGATAGTTTCCAATGGAGAATGAGCAAGAAACTCTTCAGTTAGTGGATTCCAGACTAGGTTTCTTAGGAAAGACATAACTAAGAATTTGCCTCACCTTTAAATTTCTCAACTTTCCCTTGAGAAATTCCTTAAAGCCTTAACACACTAACCCTATAAATCCACAATATTAAATTCACTTGCATCTGGTCTGGCATGCCCACGCGCACGGTCAAGCAACGGTATTGATCCGTAGCCGAAAGCCGTCGCATCATTCGAATCCGCATCTTACCGTCAGAAATCGTTGCATGTGGTCTACCACGTTTGTGTCGCCCGCTGCTGATACTTTTCCGTAATAAAACGATAGCTTCCTCATGCAAATCTCGGGCAATTTGCATTTCTGCGTTAAAACTAGAATATCTAGTAAACGCACGATTCTTGAATTAACTGATTTTGCTAGATGTGGTGTGTTCTAATTTTAAAGAATGTTTTTAGCACAGAGGACTGGTTGTTGGTATGAAGAACAGGCGACCAAAAAAAAAAGTAAACATATATTTCCAGAATAAATTCTTTTTTGACAAGTCTCATTCTTAATTCAAAATATGATGTGATTATTAAAAAACAAAATATTAGAGTTTTTTTTCATTTTCCCAGGCCACATAATTCAAGAGAAAACCTCACCACAAGACCGCTGACCGAAACGTTTACAAACAACGGTAAGGGTCCGTCCCTTTCTTTATGTATATATATCTCTCTCTTTTTATTATAGATGCAAATATAAAGTCGCCTCATTGACTGCATACTTTGCCGAGATGTCTTTAGCAAGAACTGGGTTTGTAAATGAGCAATTAGAAGTCGGTACCTAGTCGTAATTGCCAGTTCAGAATATCTTTTGGTGGACACTGCCATCAACGTGTCGAATATCGTCGTGATGACCAAGTGGTTAAGGCGCCCACCTCTCATGAACGAGGCTATGGGTTTTCAATCAGGTGCAAGTACCAATGTGACTTTTTCTATTTCATATGTACTTTCAAAGTTTATCTTGAACATCACTGACATTGGTTAAGGAAAATATCGTGAGGAAACCTGGACTTCTAATGAATATAAATCTGAAACAGCCAATCCGCTTTGAGCAAGTGATCAATGCTTGTGACTTCTCTGGATAGCAAGTGGCCTTTGCCCTGCAGTAGGACAATAATGCTTGTATTATTACTGTTATAGTCAACCAATGGATGGTCTGAATTGATTGATAGACCGTCTCATCCCTACAAAGGTATATCTAAAGTTTGAATTCGACGAAGATAGGCGCTAGTCCTTATTACACAGGACATAAGTAAGTTAATAAGGTGCATTGGGGTAATTACGAAACCGGGTAAATTCCGATTTCTATTAATTTCAATCAAACGCTGCCACAGATTTAAACATTGCCATGCATTGCTAATAAATAATTATACGTGTTTCATCTTTAAAACATTGTCAAAATAAGATGTGGTACGTAAATGGTGCAAATTAATAAAATCGGAATTTACCCGGTTTCGTAATTACCCCAATGCACTATACATCCATCACCAATGTATTGTGCGAAACGAAAGTGCGAAGACGTAAGCCGGACTACGGACACCGCAGGCGTGACGGCTAGATATGAAAACTATTCTAAACTGACATATTAACAATATGAAGGTTCGACGCTTGCGCATCGCCGTGCATTCCTTCACGGTACGGTGGGCGCTTGCAAAACTCTTGATATGGGCTTAGATTTGCCGGGGTTTGCGAAACGGCTATTAGTTACGTATGGCCAACAGTTTTCTACTTCGATTTGTCCGAAGATTGTCAATGGTTACAAAATGATATGTTTCACGGAAGACTACAGCAATTATTTATGGAATGTTTACTTTCGAAATCAGGGGGCAATTCTGTAACTTACACATACATACAAACATACATAAACTCACGCCTTTTTCCCATGAGGCAGAAACCACAGAACGCCACCTGCTACGATCCTTACAGACTACTTTCGCCTCATCAACGTTCATAGGTCTCGTCACGCCGTCTCGTCGTAATTCTGTAACTTATGATTGAAAAAAAGAACTTTTCAGATGTATTATCATTTCATATCCTCCAGTCCATATATGTATAATTTCGTTTTATGTTCTACTGAACTTCTATATTCGACTGTATGTATTTTTGTTTATGTATGTTCACCGATTTCTTCGCCAATTGTCGGCCGATTTTCAAAATCCTTCTTTAATTTAAAATCTGTCATAGACCTTCTTAGATAAACAATGGAACTCTTGAATAAGAAACAGTAGCGAGCTCCGAGAATTGTCTAATATGAATAGAGAGAAGAAAATAATTATAATTAGTTATGGAAAGGAAATCCTTTCCAAAATAAAGGTGTTCATGTTATTCATTTTAGATTTAGTAATTCAAATTCTTGCAAAACTTCCGCTAGCAAAAACAAGAATATACAATGTAGTAAGTACTTAGTTAGTGTGTTTCCAATGCAACAGTTTAATATTACAAAACAACTTCCTTTAATAATCGTAAGTGATCGTGTGACAATATAAACATGCAGTATGTAGTGTGGAAGTGCATCCGTGCATATACAAGTTGCAGTTTTTTTGTTATTAACTAGTGTTGAGAATCGCTAGCTAGCAGCTACTTTCTGCATTTTAAAAAAATCTTCAAAAATGGCATGACACTACATGTAGGAATTTATGTAGATGCATGTACAAAACTTACAATTCTCAACAGTAAAACGATATCTAACTCTAGTGTATATGAAATAACTGTATATTCGTACTCGTACTCGTATTAAGTAACTAACTATGTATAATTTAAAGAAAGAAAGGCGGAACCATATAGGACATCATAAAAATCACCCGCATTGCTGTCAACTGGAAATGTGCCCAAATTACTGGCCGCATTGCCACGTTGAATGGCAATGCTTAGCCTCTGGCCAAGGTAATAGCCAGCCAGAAACCATTTAGTTTTAATTTCTTTTTTTTTTATTCTGTTTGTTTCTTTTTTTTAAGTCTGAAAATATTGTATATATTACATAAATAAATGAGTTATTTTTTGAACAACCAATCTATATAAAAGAAAACAGTCATTCCATCCTTATTACACCTCAATACTTCCAAAATTTTCCAATCAAAACACATTCAACTCACGGAAAACCTCCAGGGTTTTCCCCATAAACAAGGATCTATAAATACTTATTATCTACCGCACCATTAATTACTGGGTATTAAATCTGTTTGCAAACCGTCACCTCGGCTATAATGAAGCCAAACAAACCGTGGTGACATCATTGTATCATCACTTGGCATGACCAAGACTAAATAGGTGTTACAGGAATGTTCGATTAAAAGTTTGAATTTAATTATTATAGTAAAGACTAGCACTCTCCCCGCGACTTCGTTTGCGTGATTTTTCTTACGGATCCCTAATTTTTTGATAATAAAATATAGCCTATAGCATTCAGTGATAACGTAGCTTCCAATTTGTGAAACAATTTTTAAAATTGGTTCATTATTTCCGGAGATAACCCCCTACATACAAACTTACAAACAAATGTTACCTCTTTATAATATTAGTAGAGACTAATCTTTGACGACGAGGTTGGCGTAATGGCTGCTATGCTATGTATCGCAGTTTCAATTCCCGCTTGGAGCATATATTTGTATGGTCTACAGGGTTGTTTCCGGTCTGGTTGTTTGTGTATGTTAGTTTATATGTTCGTAAACGCACCTACAATACTGGGAAAAATCTCAGTGTGAGGCAAAGTTTTATCTTAAGTAACATAATAAACCAAAACAGTTTGTTTTGTTTGTTAAAAGGCGCTAATATCTGGAACTACTAGTACGGAATGGAAAAATCTTTTTGTATAATGACAGCCAGATTCATGTAAGAGGAATACTTTTAGGTTACGCTATACATTCTGGGACACATTTGAGCGGAGCGGTTGCGAATAAGTAAGCAATAGCTAGTACATAATAAAAAAATATTGGTACAGTCAGCAACAAAAGTCGATTAACAATGTTACTTTTTTATATCATTTAAACAGACACTAAACACATAATGTACTGGCTTTCAGAATTTCAGGCAATAGCTAAGGGTTAATTATATCTTAATTTTATATTCATTGCGTTTTACTTTTAATATTGTACTTAATAATTAGGATTTAAAAATCATAAATGTTAATCGACTTTTGTTGCTGACTGTACAATAAAACTATGATGTGTTGTTGTCTTACATCATAATAACAAATAACAATTTATTACCGAGTTAAAACATCCTTGAAAACTTGAAGTCATACTAATAGATATGTGCAAATTACACATCAACAATTATTTATCAAAAAATTCAATTATGGTTACTCTTAATCGCATTATAAGTCTTTAAAATAAATCAGACTATTAACACTTTCGAAAATTAAATTTAAACGTAGCATAAAAGTCTTGGGACTTTCTATTTAATTATTTGATTGCAAAATATCAATATTTCTGTAAACGATTAACGAGTTTCTAGTATCTAAGCTTAATGGAGAACTGTAAATATGCCTTGGGGGAATCCAAAATCATATCTAAATATATAAAAGCGAAAGGTCTTCACTCTCTTACTCACTCATCACAAAATATCGAAAACCGCTTGACGTATAAAGATGAAATTTGGCAGGGAGGTAGTTTATAGTTAGTAGACGTCCGTTAGGAAAAGATTTTTCAAAATTACCCCCTTTTTTTTAGGTGGTAAAAATCATCAAATGACTCCTTCCGCCTTGGGTGGGGCGGAAGGGACTGTCAGACTTTTACTGACTAAAAAACCACCCTGTTCCTTCTGTTGCCCTTTAAGTTCCGGGGCCACGGTATCCTGTTAAGACGTCCCGCAACCCCGGCAGGCGTTTTGCCCCTATTGGGGCCCCGTCCCTGTGCTGACAGCTCTTTGAGGCGCGCGCGAACAGAACGCGCTGTCGACCCGGGCATGGTCCTTGATCGGACGGCGAGCTACCCATTACTCGCCGCCCGCAAGCCCACTCGCCGTCCGCAAGCCCAAAATTTACCCCCTAAGGGCATGAAACGGGGGTCCAAAGTTTGTACGGAGAAATCAACTTTGACAAAGACGAAGACATTGTCTCTGCACAAATAATAGTACTAATATTATTACTGGCGGTACCGCCAAGTGATAACTTATGATTACTGTGTCCCAAGTACTTTCAAGTCAATGGATTCGTCATTTCCTTTAATCACACATTGAGGTTGCGAAGGCTAATACGCGAGAACCTATTATCACCTACATGCAGAACGTCATGGAAAGCGTGGACGGTATTGAATACAATTATAATGATGGAATAATCGTTAATTTTACAGAGAACAAAGGACGCATAATAACATATAATAATATCGCGCTACTTCTCAAACCAATCGTTGTGACAATGGCGGTGTTTAAATCTTAAGATTGTACTTCACTAATAACTGAGTACCAAGGCGAGATGAAGAACGTCATTATGATTACCCGAAAAGCAAATTACAGATAAAATATTTATGGTTAAAGAGATTTATTCTCATAAAGTTTACATTTCCTTTAACTAAGAACAGATTAGGTTTCTAAGTAAAACATACATAAGTAATCTGTAACATGCATTCATAGTAAAGAAAACCGATGCAAAGATAATGTATTGACAAGCTTTTGCCCGCGGCTCTGTCCGCGTCATAGATATAGTAAAAAAGATTTCTGTGGTCCGCGTGGTAGTCAAGTAGACTAAAGCATCAATAATGGATATGCACGAGATGGTCGACTTTCGTCTAAAGCGTCTGAGCTATTGCGTTGTGAGTTTGCTTATCGACATTTGGCGCTGGCCGTACATCATAAAACAAAGCCTATAAAACATACACTGCAATAAAAAGTAGCTTCACATCAGTAAAATATTTGTGTAATTACTTAAACTACTATCTGACTACCTAATACATGATAGGGTTATAATGAAAGAAGATGGACAAAATGTGCTCCAGATCTGTACAGAAAAAAACATTAAAATTGACTAAGTGTTTAACTTTTTAAACCTTCATAACTTTTGTCCACGACTGCTAGGAAGTATGCATCTTTTGATAGATGTAATACTAGACCTGTGCTAAGTATTGAATGGCACTCATACAGCTGTACAAGCCCATATAATTCTGGGGTACAGGCCCATATAATTCTTGGCAATCTCTTTTGTCTAATGCGGGATATGGAAAATGCTGCCAAGGGTTTTCAAACTCTATCGCAGGGGTCATATAAGTTTGATTCCGTTGTATTTCAAACACATATCACGGAAGACATTTAATACAAAATATTAGTTAAACACTTTCTATGAATAAAGATATCCGTCTATAAACTTTACGACTACTTATATAAGATTATTATTGAAAGCTATAATTAACAAAAAGCTAATCATCTAACATATTGAAAAGGTGTCGAATGAAAATGAAAGTAACATGATACTAAAATAGCTGTTACAGTGCTAAGAATATTTTTGTCGAAAACTTCTAACAGATTACGGGGCGTACTGACAACGTGCTCGATACAAAAAGTTAGTTTAGTCATGTTTTGTAAATAACTTGATTTCAAAATGATAAGGTAATTCAAAATCAATTTGAAAACTAATTTAATGACTAGCGACTGCCGCCGATTTTGTCCGCGTCACAGTTGAAATATTATCGCAAAGGTACCTTAAATTTTTCCGAGATATAAAGCCTTGTGCTATTCCAGACTATAATCTATCTTTATGACAAACTGATCTGACATTCAGATCTGTTAAGCCATTCTGACGTGGTTGATTAACAAACGAACGAACGATTGATGAACGTAGATGAGGCGAAAGGAGTATGTAAGGATCGTAGCAGGTGGCGTTCTGTGGTTTCTGCCTACCCCCATGGGAAAAAGGCGTGAGTTTATGTATGTATGTATGTGATTAACAAACATCCACCCATCCAAACTTTCGCATGTATAAGAGTAATAAGATATTAATTTTGAAAAGTTATACAACGGGAACCTGACTAATAACAAGCCTAGATATTAGTGTCCTTTTCTAATCTACAAAATTTCGTTCGTTTCTAATCTACAAAAGAGTTTAATAACTTATTGACCAAAATATAATAAATAACAATAAATAATAAATATCTTGGGACAACTCACACACGGCCATCTGATACCAAGCTAAGCAGAGCTTGTGTTATGGTAACCAGACAACTGATATACATACTTATATAATTTATAAATACATACATATTATAGAATAAATATGACTAGACTACTTTTGTATGAAGCGAGCAGTCGGTATAGTCTCCTTAAATAATAAAAATCTACGACCAAGTTCACAAACGGAATTCAATTTTAAATTACGGTTACTTTAAAGTGAGATTTTTTCTTTTTGAGAATGCGTGGGCACGGCTTCCTGACCAAATATTTATCTCCATTGTCGATCAAAACTCAAGCACAGAAGATTATTAGCTGCCTGTGTTCCAAATAGCTTGTTCGACTGTAGTAAGTGAATTCTAAAGTATCATTAAGCGTTAAATTTTAGATGCCATGGAGTCAATGATAACACTATACCATCGAAAATGTTTAAAACGATTCTATTCAGCTTATCGTGACACGTTTCCCTGTCCAAATTAAAATAGGCCAACTTATCGTTCTTTGACCTCGTCAACAAATAGAGCAATTAACTTTTGGAGTGCATTTACATGATAATAATTATGTTTATGTTTAATTTGATTCTATAACATTGTTCTAAATTAAATATTGTTTTGATTACTTTTGTTCACGCCAGCAAGAGTGCATCTTCTTTAGCATATATAAAATAGGAAGATTTTTGTTTGATTTGGAAATAAAAGAAATAACTTTTATTTTTGTTTTACCTTTGTTAACTATAAACTATATAATTACCTAACGTGAAAGATTGCCTGCTCAAGTTTGGTACCGTATAACTTCACATGCAACATCGAACTACTGCACTTTGGTTCTGTAATATAATTTTATAAACAGTTTAACTACAAAAAAGTTAGGTAATCATTTTTGGGTTTACAAAGACTTCAACCAATCCTAAGCGTTAATTATAAGATAATAGGGTCATTAGACTTAATGATAATAAAGTACTTTCTATTATCAAGTCATTAGGCATGTCTTATCTCTGTACTTTCCCAGTAAATGGGTGACTCATGTCTTCATGAGATCTACTCTCCTTATCTGTTAATCACCATTACTCATTTAGATACTAAGTCGTGAATTAAACTTTACAACTTCTTTGTATCTAATACACATAACATCACCCCTGTTATCCCCAAAGGGTTAGGCAGAGGTTACACCCACATTTCGCCAGTTATGTTTTAAGTCTCATGTAATAGAGGGTGAGCCTATTGCCATCAACCGGGCACAAATACAAACTCCGAGGCTGCTACTGAGAAATTCCTGATGGAAAAACCCAATAACACTTTGTCCGACCTGGGAATCGAACACAAGACCTCATGCTCGGCAGTCACGCTTTGCGACCACTAGTCCAAACGCAGTTTACTTTATAATACACAAGCCTGTAATCATCAAACCGCCTTGAGCACGCGTTGTGATCAATACTCGTGCCTTCTCTGTATCAGAAGAGGCCTTTGTCTTGCAGTGGGGCAATAATAGGTTGGTAGGTATTATTATCTACACTAATATTATAAAGAGGAAAGATTTGTATTTTTGTGTGTGTGTGTATGTTTGTAATGAATAAACTCAAAAACTACTGTACCGATTTCAAAAACTTTTTCACCATTATAAAGCTACATTCACCCTGAGTAAACGGCTATATTATATTTTCAAAAAAGTTAGGGATCCGTAAGGAAAACCACGCGAACGAAGTCGCGGGGAGAATGCTAGCTTTTAGTTTTATGGTAATGTAGTTTCATGTTCTTAGCAGGTGTAAATGACTCAGGTTATGTCTTAAGGGAAAACAGGCTAGGACAACAAGACTTGGACGGCATTCCGCCCCATTGCAAAACTGCTCTTTGTCTGCGTCTGCGCACAGTCCAATCCTATCTGTCATAACGAGTTGTTTGAATACTTCTGTAATTACTAAATGACTGTTGTACTGTTCCATTTAATACAAAGATAAGGAAAGAGTTTTGTATGTTTTTGGGGTATTGGGAGAGTGAAGGAAATAAAGACAATATTATCATCCCTGGTGAGTCATGAGTAGAATGACGACCACCGCGACGTTAATATGAGGCAAAATAGGTAGGTTAACAAAATTTCTCCTAAACAAGTATCAAGTAACCAGAAACCCGAAAAAACAGAACAAACAAACAACCTTCCATTTATCGCACAATCTGCCATCCAAAATTGAGTGGATGACAGACAAAAACTGGTCCCAACATAACCCAAATACATCTTCACCCAGTTCGTGAGATAAACATTCTCTGTTCAGCTACGTTCGTGTTTTTATCCGAACAGTTTGGTCCCCTCGCGACCTTCCCTGCCATCTTAGAAAAAAAAGAACACGTCGACGCGGCACAAGCGCACCTCCCCGTCAGACGAGACGCGCAGGACCGGTTACTTAGTGGCACGAGAGATTTCACCTGCGACCATCGATTCAGATGTAAAACTTATATTCATTTTACTAAGAAAGCGTCGTGATCGAACCGAGAAGTAATCGAGTGGGAATTGGCGATTGATCGATATGATGCATGGTGATCGTCGGCACCGCTTTCTGCACTTGCAATGATAATCAATCTCAATGAAACAAGTTTTGGTGTGACACACGGTCGAGTTACAAACAGTTATCAATTGGCCTACATCTGGCGTCTAGTCATTAATATTGATTGAGAAGGATACCAATGAAACTAGAGAGAAACTATATTTAGATTTCTGATGCTGAAGGCTAGATCATAATGATGTACTTATAATATCTAGTCATCAATGCTTAGTAAGAATGGTATGTTCGTAAACGGGCGCTATCAGTTGGAATTAGTCATCTCTTAACTGGACCATGGCTTAAGATCTTTTTTTATTGTTTTATATTGCCCTTGAATCAGGGAGTCGGGGCCGCGGCAGGCCACGAAGGAGATGGCGGACGAACTGGATGGATTTCTCCAAAACTGGAGGGATGAGGCACTGAGGGAAGGATGGAAGAAGTGGAGGAAGGCCTTTGCCCAGGAGTGGGACAGAATAGGCTAACAAAAAAAATATATTGCCTTTCACCAGCATTGTTTTCACAGCCGAATCAAGAGAGTCTTTGATTTCTACGCGAATAAAGTCGCGGACTAAAGTTAGTCATTGATAATCACACAAATGTTTGCATAAATTGCATACATTGTTTTGTGTACGTACCCTTTTCTTAATTTATTATTATCTACACACGAATTTTGTTAAAAATACTTGTAAGTCGAGGCCTCCTAAAGGCCGTTTTCAATGATAACCTTACTTAATATTGTAATGGTTTTCGCTGGATCTGACAATAAAATAACGTGCAATTACTAAACGAATATTACCGCATGTTTAGGTACATGTAATTTTGAAAGATTGCTCGTAATTATTTCTAATGGCCGGTTTATGTTAAGGTAAAATAAAATAAATAATAAAAACTCAAACATTAAAAAAACGCAAATCTCTTAAACATAATATACCTACTCAAAAATTTGTAGATCTTTAACACCTAACAATTTTAAGAAAACTTCGGTTTGAGACAGAACTAAATATTACTATAGAAACAATATACAGTACCCGGCGATAAATATTGCACATCGGCCTTTGGAAAGAGACAATCGGCTAATTTCGGCTTCGTAGAGCTGTCTAGTCAAGCCTGGACATTGGTTCAAGACTGGTGGTTAGAGTTTTAGGCTTCTGACGACCCGTAACGACTATCACAGATCCACGTATGACAGCCGGGACCAACGGCTTAACGTGCTTTCCGAGGCACGAAGAAGTCTCGGTGTGTAGAAATGGTCACCCACCCACGGACTAACCCTGGCAAGCGTAGCTTAACCTGATGGATCAACCTGTGCGGCTGTTATTACTTAGCCTGGAGTGAATAAATAAATAAATTTTCAATGTTATACTTATCGCTTCTAAAAATCAAAGTCACAGCTAGCAAAACTTTTTTCACACGTCTCACTGTGTGGTTACCAAATGTTTTGCTCGCATGACTGCCACCTATTAAAACTGAGTGTGTTGCTGCTAATACGCGCATTCAGGTAGTTGCCTAACCGACTATTGTCGCGGAACCAGATATCTCAGACAATAACATGTTTGCCAACTGTTTATTGATATATACCTAGGTATGATGATAGATTTTAGTTAGGTTGCTTTTACTTTTTTTGTGTGTAAATCAATAGGTACTAATAAATAAATAATAAAATTCAAAATTACAAAAAGATAAATAATAAACAGATTTGCTTAAATGCAACCAGCTACTGAAAAGTTCGTTTATGGGACACTAGATGGCGTTAGTAGTGCATAGCTGTTTGAAACAAAGCCTTTTAAGACCTCGTAAAGAACCTATATAACTTTATAATTGCCGACGTAATTCGTCCGAGTTGAAGACAAGTAGGTAGGTATACCTACCATAAAACATATCCTATGTCACTCGGCAATAGAGTGCCTATATCAGTAAAAAAAAATGGTAATCGAAAAGTATTTTCAGAGATTACGTCTTACAAACAAATAAAAAAATAAAAGTTAAAAAAAGAAACAAACCTTACCTCTTTATAACTACGAGTATTAGCACCTGCTTTTACAAATTTTATAATCTACGCTATACTACTGCAGCCAAATTAGAACCGTGAAGTAAATTGGAGATTAATCGAAAATTAACCTAACCTCTAAAGGTTAACCACCAAGGTTGATAATTCGCGTTCCTATACACAATGTTATTGTGTAAATAATTTTAAAATGCCCAATTTTTGCCCCAATTTGACCAAGAGCACTTAGCGAAAATAACGTATGGATTAGGTACTTACATGCACAAATAAATGATCTTATAGGTGCTCAGATTCTTATAAACTCTTAATCTAAACTGATATCATGAAGATAAAAGATTTTTATTTTTGTTTGACTACTTAAACAATTTTAAAAATTCTTTCATTTATATAAAATCGGAATTTACCCGGTTTCGTAATTACCCCAATGGTAATTACGAAACCGGGTAAATTCCGATTTTATTAATTTGCACCATTTACGTACCACATCTTATTTTGACAATGTTTTAAAGATGAAACACGTATAATTATTTATTAGCAATGCACGGCAATGTTTAAATCTGTGGCAGCGTTTGATTGAAATTAATAGAAATCGGAATTTACCCGGTTTCGTAATTACCCCAATGCACCTTATTATGAAAAGCGACATTATCAGCAAAATAGACTATTTTGCTCGCTGATAATGATAATTTTCTTTATGGCTTCCTAATTTTTTTGAAAATTAAATATAGACATAAATTTAATTTTCAAAAAAATTAGGAAGCCATAAAGAAAATTCACACGGAAGAAGTAGCGGGCAAAAGTTAGTGAAAGATATAGAAAGCTATTTATCAATGCAGGTCTATAACGACAATCCTGAAACACAACCTGAAGGTGATAACAGTTACGTAGGTACAATACATAATGTTACACATGTTTAAATCAAGATAATACATACATACATAAACATTATTCCCATGGGGGTAGGCAGAAACCACAGAACGCCACATATAATTTCAACGTTATTTTAGTAAGGCAGTTGCTACTTTTCTTGCTAGCCTCCTTTTCAGGTTGATAATACCTATTATTTTACTAATTTGTGGTTGGTTACGGATTCTAAAAAACAGACCCTTGATATCATAGACACACTACCTATCTACAGATCGAATTCACAGCTTTTCCCACTTCCTCCAGCCATTGTTTTATAACAAATAACTAATAACAAACAGTATACTTTGAAGGCACGGAGTCAAGGCCGAGGCCTCGGCTTGTAGGCGGGTTCCGCACCTATTGTTTTATTGGATACAGTATTGACGATTGCAACATTCACAAGTAGGTACTTAGGTATTTGGCTTTGCTATATCCTACTGCCCCAAGTATGCATATTGGATTCTATGTACTTCACATTAATGCGTCAGCGCATTCTACACAAATCTTACTAATTGTCAACCACAGTCTCACATTGACATCTGGCCCGGTAAATGATAAATGATGAAAAATGTTAACTCTGGAGTCTCTGCAATTATGTTATCACCAAGAATCATATTATGACAGTTGAGAAATTATGAATGAATTTTCATACATAATTATATGTGTACGGTCTACTGTCCTATCTTTCATACATACTTACATGTGAATTTGCATTTCAATTATCAGTCTAGTGAAAATGAACGTGATATTTCTATGAAGCAAAGCCTTGGAGAATGCATCTACATGGCCAAACACGTAGTAGACACGTCGCCATGTATTGTTTGATAGTGCAGATCTAATTTATCTAAGTTTTGTAGATAGTGTAATAACTCATCGTGATAGAATTCTTGATACTAATGTTAATGATGTTTCTGCCTACCCCATGGGAAAAATGGCGTAAGTTTATTGTGTATGTATGTAATGTTAATGTATCGATTAATTGGTCACTAGCCATTTGGAGAACTTTAGTTGCTTTGAAATCGATAAATAGTTAATCAATTGACTTGGCAAATAAATAATCCGATCTAGCCTGTCCCTTTGCTGCCCTCACCCAGCGACGCCCTAAGCCGAGGCTCGTACCCCACAGGGGGTGCCCTTAGCGTGTAGTCGCTTAGTTTGTAAGTTGTTTTAAGCCCTGGCTGGAGGCCTTAATTTCTAAGGCACCACATGATAGTCCGGTTAAGCAGCTGACAACCTCATAAGTTAACGTGCGAGATGCAAACCAAAAAAAAAAAAAAGTTGGCAAATAAGTGACGTCACAATTTTTTGCCGTAGGTACTAAATCGATGTGAGAATGGCGTTTTGACAGCTCATAAAAAGTATGTCAATTGATTGGTGGTGTTAAGTACGAGCGTAACAGAACCAAATTAGTTTTTTTTTTAAATTCATAATAAAAAAATTAAAATCATTTAATTCAGACTTTTCGCATGTCCATATAAAGTTAGTATCAATGAACTTACAAACTATGTCTAGTCAAACAATTTAAAAAATTAAAATTCATTAATTAATCATAAGAAGAAAATCAAAATTCATTATTAATTTAATTATAAAATTCATAAATAAATTCAATCACATTTTTATTTTATTTTACTTGTTAGGGACAAAAAACAGTATCATGCTAAATATTATAAATAATTAATGTGGAATGTGCATTTAAGTGCAAAACAAATAAAATATCTACATACTAAACACAACACACCGCATTGTTTGCAATAATGCAACTTTTTTTACAATTAATATTTAAAAATAGAAACATTCTCAGCGTAGATGCATTCCATTTCAACCGTCAACAAATGAAGTCTACAAACAACACAACATCGGTATTCCAATTTTGAATTTCTATCACAGCCAATCACTTTTCACTTACAATTTGAAAGTCAACGATTAGGCAAAGGAACACCAATTTACAGCCAATCAATACGCAATCATTTTAAATTTTCGAACACGTCTGACCTAGACCTTAAGACAATAAAAATAGGAGCCTAAATAGCTACCACGTCTTTATGAAGTACTGCTTATATATTATGGCGGACTGTATGTGTGGAATATATGAAATTTAATTAAGGCCGACACTTTCGAACGGGGCTGGGTCAACGGAAGTGACAGACGTTGAAGATCTTGAATATTTTATAAAGGTTGAAGGTACGATGTAGTCGGGAGTGACATTGAAGACTGGTGAGTTTGTGATTGACATCACTTTGTCGATGCTAAATATATTTTATGACTAGCTTAATAGCCGCGATGTCGTTCGCTTGAATGCCAGTTATTACAAGGTTATATTTTTTTTGCGCGGTACCCTAATTCTTTTTCTGAAATAAAAGCAGCCTAAGTTAGTCTTTATATCATCAGCTATCTGCCAGTGAAAGTCGGTCCAGCTGTTTTGGAGATTAGCCAGAACAAACAGATAAAAAAAAACTAAAAATTACGTTTTTGGTATTATTACCGCGTAAACATTCGTATGTATGTAGTGAGAATATCCATTCATAGTAAGAAGCTGTTTTTACATTACAAACAGATTCTTCAGTTATTTTTTTTTTTGTATAGGTATCTAGGATTTAGGAGGGTGACGAAAATAAATAGAGACGAGGCCAAAAGGACCATAGAAAATTCTTTAAGCAGAATTTGAGGGTTAAGTTTGAACGGAGAACAATCACCACTATAATGAATGTATTTGCTAATGCATTTGAATATAATACGTACAAGTTTGGTCATTAACATATATTTGGTCTACGAATCATTCACAATTACAGGTGTAAAAACGAATCGTTCTATTCACAATTATAGAGATTCATGAGCAAGTAACGATGCAGCTTGAACAGTAAGTAACCCAGATGTTTTAGTTCTTGTTCAGAGCATAACCATTATTGTTCTTCACTCACAGTTAGATGACTACAGCCATCTTTACCGTACGCGTACCACTGACCACTCCACATCCCACTCAAATACGCACCTTACACTCTCACAGATAGAATCATAAATCCAATAGCAGTAACATACAAAATGCATGCCCTGAACACTACATAACGCACGCAATTGTACACCCTACCCATTGGTGAATAGAATTTATAATCCAGTAATCATGTGCATGGTATGTTTATTAACGCGCCAATAGATAAACATGGTTATAAGGTATGATCAATTAGATAAAACATAAAGTAACCGTTTGAGTGAATTTCTCGGATGCTTCTGATCATCAATACTTATGAGTAGGTGGTGTGTTATTTAGCACAAGTATAAGAACAATAAACATTGTTCAACACAATACGGCAGGTGTTTATCTACGTATTCTTTAATTAGTTTTAAACATCTTTAAGGATTATCTTTCCACGTTAATTCAGTTGGAGTTCAAAATCCAATAGATGCACGTGAGATGATAGATAATCTGCGAATGTTATTGTCTATGGAACAGTTAATTTAATAAAGATAACAGAACTAAACATACGAAGATTAAAATACTTGAGCTAACTTAATTATAGACTCAATGGACCAAACACGCAATGTGTTTGGTCCTTTGAGTCTTTAAATAAAGCAGCTGTCAAATAGCCTATGCATATTGACATAAAACAAATTAATCGACATTTTGCGTGACCAAAACTGTAATGTCATTTAAGTTTTGAATAATATTTATTGTAATATCTGATCAAAGCCTTCGAATAATTATTTGCTTTCTATCAACGTTACGTTCCAATAGACAAAGTTCAAAGATATTACTATGACTAATACTAATAAATAAACGGATTTGGTCTGTGAATGGTTCGGAATGGGCACATGATCAACAAGTTTATAATGGTAAGTATGCAATATTCGAATATATTTCAATGAAATCGCCTTGTCAATGAAACAAAACACTTATGTGTAAGATTGTAGCTAAAAGTGCAATTGTATTTAAAACCTGTTTTCCGATAAGAAACCTTCTTGTGTAAAAGCTTTGACATACAGTCAAAAGAAACTGTTTTGCAATCAAGAAGGGTAACCAAACATACATGACACATCACAGTAATTACGCATAAGAATTTCAACGCAATGGACAGCGAAAATAATGTTTTTGCTTCGCTATCTATATGTTACTTTACCATTGTGTATGTAGGTAACAATAAAAGTCCTTATAATCCATTGTACTATAAAATATCAGGTCTGAAAATCATCAAAAATAAAATATTACCTGAAGGCGGTCTCTCTTTGGGATAGCATATGCGGAATAAGCCCCGCGTCCTCGTGTAGAAGAAGTATTTGTTATTGAGGCTATCCAAGATCGTCTGTGGGTTGCCCGCCGAGCTCTCCGCTGCGTAATTCTAGAACAAAAAAGAAGATACGGTCAATAACTTCATTTTCTTCATTTAAGGCAGTAAAACAGTTACTACCTCATAATAGACATTATTGTTCTACAAGCTGTTACTATGGTTACAAGATCAACCTATAATAGGAAAGCACCTGATTATTATCGATAAAATTGAACAAAAACCTCTTCTATAGGCTAAGGTAAAATAGTGGGTGGTCGACATTTTTTGCATGACTCAAGGTTCAATACTTTTGTTCCGTTAAATATGGCAGTATTTGGCTGTATGACCATAATAATCCAATGTCGCATACTTTACTGTTTTACACAATTCGGTTGCATTCTTGCATTTTATGTTTTAAAATAGTGAGTAATAAATACAGAAACATTTATATCACACACAATATAATACGCAGAATGAATTAAAAAAAATGATGCCAAAACACAATAACATAATCTTTTTATCGCTATGTCATTAAGCTCAATGTATAGTATAATTAAAATGCAATTATAAGCGTAGTCTAACGGCCACAAAGCCCTACAGCCGAGCGGTAGTCGGCTACGTAATTATGAGAAACTGGTCGAGGACCGCATTCCTGACGAGGCCTCCAGGACCGAAGGCCGAAACGGATTGATTGGCTTCAAGGGCATTCATGGACCGGGTTGGGAAAAAAGCGTGGTCCTTTTGATAGTACACAATTTGGAATAAGTTTCTGGTCCTATTAGTGTTCATTCAATTGTCAATGTTTAGTATCTGGTCGTTGGGTATACGTATTAAGAAAATTATGTTCAGATTTTAAATAATCGCGTGTACAAGTACCTATGTGTACCGTACAGTTTCCTTGTTGGTCTTATAGGTATAGAGATTAAAGTTTTATTTATAAAATGAATAACAATTAATATTGTTATACTGCGTCGTGTTATTGAGAATTTGTCACCTCTTAATTAGTTTGATTTTGTTCTGATTTTCCTGTTTATAGTTTAGTCAATAAGGTGGGTAATATTTAAATTAACAATAAATTGGTAGGTTTTATTACCTTCGTAATTTATCACTTCAATCTATACTAATATTATAACTGCGAAAGTAACTCTGGCTGTCTGTCTGTTACGCTTTCCCTATTTTGATGAAATTTGGTACGGGGTAAGTTCGAACCCCAAGAAAGGACATAGGTAATTTTAAATTCCACGACTTTGTCTACGACGACAATGACCGACATTTACACGTAAGAAGACGCGGGCAAAAATATGAATTACGAAGGTAATTTAACACTTCCATGGAAATCTCTCCAGTTTACCAACTATTGTTAAGCTGATATTTAAAGACGGTGTAAGCCGCACCTTTAAGCAGTAGATGATTTAAGTCATTAGAAAGTAGATATGGGCGGTCACCAAGACGCCCTGACTGACGTTCCTAACACGGTTAAACTCACACGACAAGTGTTCGAACTTAACACTCGTTTGCCTTAAACTTAGCATTAAGTATTTACTTATGCAAAACGCAAAGACCCTCTAGCGTCGAGTACCTGCTTATTTTAAGACTTAATTATAGAGAGCAATAAAGGTGATAATAGGTCTGTCAAAGCTATTGACAGTAAGGGATACATTTATTGATACACTAGTGCCAAACAAAAACTGTGTTTAGTTCTGTAAGTAAAATCGAGGCATTTTTGAAAGATTGAGACTTATCTCGTCCCTAAAAGTTAGCAGAATTGCCCCTCAGCTCTCAGTGCCTTCCAAACAGCTTTGTCATCGATATTCTATTTAGTGGGGCGGATATAATCCGTGACAAACGCGATACAAAAGGTACCTATCACATATTCTATCCCTATTGTAAGATACATGACTGGAATTTGAAATGAGTTTGTGGCAACTCCGCAAGTCTTAGCAATAGTTTGTGTTTTACAAATACTTCATCTCGAAACGATTTAGAGTAGGTAAATATTGTACTGTTCCTTTTGTACTTTCTAAGTTTATCTTGGACATCACTAACATCGATGGAGGAAAACTGTACTTATAACTAATATAAATCTGATATTGCCAACGCGCCTTCTTTGAATAAGTAGTGGTCCCTGCAATGGGACAATAATATGTTGATATTAATATATTTAAGCACTGTTGTTTTGTTTTTAGTGGTGAGTAGAACTTCTCTTGATACTGATCCGGTTTTGCAAGTAAACCGGATTGTGCTGTTAGTCAAGAATCATAAATGAGTCATTTAAAAAGAATAAATCTATTCAGGTTTCTTAGTAGAAGGTGAAGCTTTAAGCAAAAAGTAAATACATAATATTTGTAGGAAGTCATATTTATAATAGACATGATCAAAGCTATTTTAAGCATGGCGTTAATTCAAAACAACCTCTTATACTTTTAAGATGGATCGAACGGCACCGTACACAACTAGTTAGAGTTACAAAACCTAATATAGTGTTTGTACTGTGTAAATCTTCCTTGGTAAATTTAGGCAAAGTGAGTGATCATTCTTTTAATGCTAGGGATTGATAGCTCACCCTAATTCACTTCACCTAAATTCAAGAGCGAGATTTTAATTACAGAATAACATCACTGGTCCTTCTATCTGCGTCTTTATAGAATCTAATTTTGGGATTTATCGCTGCTAGGCGAAGGCCTCCCCCAAATCCTTCCAGGAATTCTTTTTCCACGACACCTCGAACCAGCCCTCATGGTACCCGTCCAAATCATTTTACCACCGTATGTGTCGCCTCAGAAATGAAAGAAGAGTTTAACCTATCACAATGAAGCAAAATCAAACAAAACGTCAGCTGCCGCAACAAAAAACCAGACATCAAACAACAACTAAGTACCTTTACATCTACCTGTCTAAGATACTACCATTACGTATACTTTCTTTGTAAAATCAAGAAACAATAAAGGCAACAAAAACATCGACAATAGCTGAATACAGAGTCCATCACATAGCACATTCCGTCAAACTGGTTGTAATGACTTCCCGGTGCGGGTCCGGAGTGGAGAGGGGGAGGTAAATGATGCTGACGTCACAGCTTGAGAAAACGAGACGCAATGACATTATGCTGACATTAATACTATGAGAATTATACATGCGTGAGATTGTTTGTCAATGAATGTGTTGGAATTAATCGGTTGAAAATATAATATTGTTGTTATGACTAAATCTTCACGTCTCTACGATACATTAAAGCATAACATTATAATTAATAACAAAAAATAAGTATATTCACTATAATAATAACTCATTTTAATAGGAAATATTTTGTTTGTGTAACAAAGGACCAATAAAATTATATTTATTCTTAATTCTTGTAAGTATCTTGTCTTGTGTTATTGTTATTTTGAGGCAAGCAGAATATTTTCTTAATAAATGCTGACCCATCACCAATGCTCCTGGCAAAAATGGTGTACCTATCTAAAGAAATTATTTTTTATTCTTTGTTTTAGTTTTTAGTCTAATTGTTTCGGTTATCATTTTATTCTTATTTTTCATGTTTTTATTAAATGTGTAGATATATTATTATGATAAACTTTATAAAAGAATGGTTACATCCTGGTCTATGAGCAGATTCACATTCCTCTTAGTTTCGGAATGTAGGTACTGCTGAAGGACACCAGTAAACAGCACATCACCAGTTCTCGGAATGTTGAAAATACGCAAAAAAATATACATATAATATAAATAAACATGACTTCTACGACATATTTTTTTTATATATTCCATCTACTTGTACCTTGAACATATGATATCCGGATCAACATGTTTTGTAACTGAATCTGTAGTTTCTATAAATATTTTTTCACTTTTTATGTTATTTTAAAGTTGTTGTATATTATTATCAATTGTAACCGTACCTTACAAATAATCACGGAGAAAACAGTGCATAATTAAACAAATTACCTATAATAACTTAATTTAATTACCTGCTTACATCATTGCAAGTTCTAATAACTTTAACTCGAAAACTCGACATCAATCCCATAAAACAACAATAAAAATTAACTTTATATTATAACGTGTCCTATATTTTATTTAAAATACAAAGTAAGATTGAAAGGGATAGTATAACTGACCAAGAGACATTTTTTTGAGACTGTCATCATCGTTTCGACCACAACTAGATATTAGAGGTCAGGTTTTTCTTTCAATTATCATTAGATATCCAGTACCTACAGTAACTGAAAAAAATACTCAGCATTAATTACAAATTTGGTCCTTATACTTCGTAAGGACCAATAACGATATAGTCTAAAAAATCTGTCCATGTATTGTCTCCGGCGTTTGCCCCGTCTAAAGCTAAAGTTGAGTAAATAAACTTATTATTAAAGTATTATTATTATTCGTCTATTATCCTCCCACTTCAAGTAATGAGAGATCATTAGTTTTTTTTGCAGCACAACACTAGCATCGAGATCATCAGAGCGATCAGTCAACGGAGCGAAACGTTTCTTCAACTCGACTAGAGTTCATCGATCGACGTTTTTATGGAATCGACTAAGCTATCCGATTACGATTATCGATGGGAAAGTGCAATGAAAGTTATATTTTATTACAGTGTCAATATCTTTAAGGTGTGACGGAGAAACTTGATGTAAGTAAGTTATCCTGTGAAGCTCTGACATTTTTGATAAATGACAAAAGTAGTTTTTGTATTGAAAACTTCTTTGGCCGCGTTTAGCGATTTTTGGTAGTTGTAAAACATATACTTAACTTACTGGACCTCACGACAAGGGTGTCCTAGTGTGGGGTCCATGGTAAATTATATACAGATTATACCAAATAATAATATCAATAAAGAATTACCTTATCTTATGAGTTCGCATTACCGACTTGCTAATGTCACCGCATCACCAACATGGTAATGTTTTCACTTCAGTCGGTAGATCCCACGACTGCCTTTTTTTCTGATCAATTGCTGAGTACCTATGAGTTTTTGAGTCAGTTGCAATTTAACATGGTGTCGTTTTTCGTAAGTAAACTTCGCCATTTTTTAAAAGAATTTAACTTTTGTTTTCTATGCCACCCACAGTAAATACCTTGCTAATTAATTTGGAATAAACCAACGACATTAATTTAATCACCAATATAATAATAACCAGTTCCGAAACAATGTCAATAATTACTTAACATGAAAATTGCAATATTGCACGCACCTTTCACTTTACATAATAATCATTCAATTTGGCCACATTTCACAAGTTACCTACAATTACTGGAAAACAATATACCTACTTAATCCGGTTTTCACGCAATCAAGAATGCGACAGTAAACTGTTATAAATATTTATATCGTTTACTTATGCTCTATTTCCTTATCTATCTTAGTTATTTGTATATACTATATAAGCACGTACATATCTACTGGTTTTACATTTTTAAACAAATTAACAATACATATAGTATAAGTACCTATATTTTGGGTTTATTTTATTTACTAGAGCCAAAAAACAGTTACATGCTAAGAGCAATACAAATTACAAACATATAACCCACACCTTTGTCCACATAATAATAAAAATAACGGGTGGAAATTAAAGACAAAACGTATACAAAGACAAATTATGTGTATGGTAGCCATAACATAATTTAAACTAGCCTCCATTAACATTACTCCATAAACAGTAGCCTTTTTCTTACAGAGCTGGTTTAAATGAGCTGATGCTGCTGCTGAAATATAATTATATTATCTACTAGCTGACTCGGCAACGCGTTGCTGTGGCTTGAAGTAAGTAAAGATATTGAGGCTATCTTTTAAGTTTGACCAAATTACATACAGTAAGCAATATTTCATAAAAAAAGGTTGAATAGTTTAGGAGTCCATCCCGGACAAACAACGTGACGCGTAATTTATATATTTTAATATAATGAACTAAAGTAAGACGTAGATCACCTTATTCTGGTCGGTGGTTCGGTTTTCCTTGCTTTTGTTCTATTTCTATAATTAACAGTTCTATCAACCATGTCAATAAACAATACCCAGAAAACTTAATGAAAAATAGTGTCAGTCGATCTGGGGGCCTACCGCCATCTCTTAAAACAATATTACTTTAATATTACTTTGTAATTTCTGTTGTTGGATTTTTAACACTCAGCGCTGAGCCGAGCGTTGAAAATCCAACAGTGCGGAAGGCAAAGTAGTATTAAAATAACATTGTTTTAAGAGATGGGGGTACGCCCCCTGGACACGTTTTTTAAATGTCCACGAGAAGAGACTTTCTGGAGCACGTCCTCATCATCGTAATAAAACGCACGGTGATGGGGCAGGCACAACCCAATGTGATAAGAAAATAGGCCAGCTGAACTTGAGTGCCAGCCGGCTAATCTTTTCATCACAATGATCACCCAAGATCTCCCTCAAGATCTCAAGGTACCCACTTTTCAGAGCTCCACAACCGAAACACAACACGACAAAGAAGCGGATGATACATAGATAACGAAACAGTTGCTGGTAGACCAAACAAAAGCCAGCACAGATATGGAATAAATCCCAACTAAAAGAAATAAATAAGGGCCCAACAACAATCATAGAACACCTGTCATTACAACCTCGCGTGACGAGACAACACGTAGGTTAAGACCTTTCCGATTGTAATCGATTTGAACCGAATCGATCCGATTGTTTAACGCCCACGCGATGTTAAGACATTCCTCAAAGCCAAATCACTTTATAGTTAACCAATACACAGATACTTTGAAACGATATGATTGATCAATTCATAGTTTTAACCGATGATCGTTCAATTGACTTATAGATGACTCTCGACCTCGTCATTATTGGATGATTATATAGGTATTAAATCATGTATCATGTATGTTATAGGCACTTGTCATATAAAGTTGGCAGTAATTTTCTATAATATACTCGTACTTTAATCTTTCGAAATTAATAAAGTTTTTTCTATTCAATGTCAAATTCCTGTACACAAAATGCACTTCTTCTTTTGTCTATTAGGTACGCTTTGACAACTAAATCACTGAACCGATTTTGATTAAATTTGGCTTTAAGCTACTTTTTATTTCGTGACTTCGTCTGCGCGATAACCGACATTTACGCAGCGGAAGTCGCGGGCAAAAGCCAGTGACTGATAAATCAAGGGCTGACGGCGCTAATGGAATTTTAAATCATAATTACGAGGAGTCGCGGCACATTGACAAGACTCCCGTTTTCGCCACACATGGTCAATATCGGTCACTTTCCCCACATCTCTGAATACACTCAGTAATTATAATACCCGAGCATTGTCTACTAACTTTCGCTCAACCTGTAGTTCTGCAGTTTGGACACCAAACACCTAATCATTAACAATCTTATACTACGCAGTTAGAGAGTTTAATACTACGTTCGAAGTTAATGCACCACAGAAACATTATGCTGAGTATTAAGTGAAAATAATAATGTTTAATTTTTATTATGAGCTGCTGTTTACGCAAGCGTACATGAGTGGATAGTGGACTGTTCAAATTAAGACATGCTGAAGATTTATGGAGACTAGGCGCTCCACCCACTGCCCCGCGCCCCGTCGCAGATTTATTCAGGCAGATTTTACCGTTGTATGCAAGTATCTCAATTTATATAGAAATCACGCCTAGCACAACACACTGCCGACGCGGAAACGAGCGGGAAGGCGCACCGCGCGCAGATTCTGCCAATCTGCGCGGGAGCGCAGGGCGTGCCGCGGGATATGACACACCGGCTCTGCCGTCCCGGGCGTGATTTTATACTGTAAAGACGTTTGCACGATGGATTTCGACGTAGACAAATTTATTTAGCGCGAGGCCGTCGTAATCTGCTTCACCGCGCGGGGGAGCAGATTTCACCGCTAAGTAAGGCAGATCTGCGCCTCCGTCGCCGCGCGCGTTATCTGTCGCTCTGCTCACCGCGGCGGGACGCATCTTCAGTGGGTGGAGCGCCAATAGTGGAGCAATTTGTCTGCATGTAGTTGAAATACCTGTAATTTGAGTGTCAGTCATAAATATGTGGTTAAGTGAAGTCGATATTTTATCAACAAAATATTTTTTCGTAATATTTTTTATCAGAAGTGAGCGCTCGTTGAAATCTTTTGTACTGCGAAAACAGTACCAAATACTTCGCAAAACTTTCCAACATTTCGCCCTCATAATTTTCAATTAATATTAAGTACAGACCTACTATTATTAATATCACAAAAGGTTGGCTAGTTTCGAATGCTAATACATGCAGTTTCGCTTGGTGAGGCGCGCAAACGAATGCGCACGTTCGCCGCGTCGTCGTGCATAATACGTCAATGTATGATCGAGCACGTTCGGAATGTGGTACGAAACTACGAATGGACCGCGTACGATGATTTCACATAAAAAACCGGTCAACTGTACGCGACTAGAGATTCCACCGCTAAAGCAGTGGATGTAGACTTCCTCTTTCGAACATTTACTCTAATGAATATTGAAAACCGGATGGAGACGCGTTGAAATATAAATGAAACTCTAAGCAGTTTTTAATGGCTCTGTCTAGAGTGTTAATGTTATTGTCAGAAGATGCTCCTTTTGTCTTTGCCTATCGGAATGGACTAGCGTAGTCACTCGGAAAAAAACTCAATAAAAAACGAATATACGTTGCAATATTCACACACTTTTCTTAAACATAACTGGCAAAATGCAGGTGTACTAATGGGTACACCTCTGCCTAACCCTTGTGATGTATTCAGTAATGGACATTCATCGACTTTGCTGTCAACTTCCAGATTTCCTAAATCTAGCATTCATTATTCGCTAAGCCTTCTCCAACCATGAACACAATTCTCGTGGTCGTGTATTGTGTACGAGACCGGTGCATGGTGCGGTGCTACACGCTCAGCTGTACAAAGTGGACGTTTTTGCGCAGGACGGGACGCGGGTCATGTACTCGGTCGAGCCCGTTCACCTTGCAATGCCGAGCACCCCACATACGTATAACTGATGCTGTGAAGCGACGCAAGTTCGAACTGCGACTTGAGTTTATAAAATGCCTCTTAGGATGACTTTAAAAATAATTTATAAAACAGATCATCTTTTTTATATATTTTATGAATGTCCAAAATAATTTGAAATGACAATAAAAAGCATAATGGGTATACTTCTGTCAAAATGATCTAATACTCGTCACTATTATGTATTTCTAATTGTAATTAGTTTTTTATATTTAACATTAAAATTAGTCAAGCCGTCAAAATATATATTTTGGACAGTATATTGAACTGATATTATACTAGATAGTAATATTGAGAAATTGTTAAATTGTGAGTCGGAGTCTGGATTTGTGCCCGGTTGATGGCAATAGGCTCGCCCCCTATTACATGGTACTTAAACATAACTGGCGAAATGTGGGTGTACACCTCTGCCCTTCTCGGATTACAGGCGTAATGTTATGTGTCTATTGGTAAACAGGGTACATCATAAATTGCACAGCACTGCACAGTTACAAAAATACCAATAAAAAACATTCTCACGGCTGAGATACACTGTATTTTAATTCAAATATTCTTAACAGGGCAGATGCTGCGGCAATAAACCTGCCAGCCTTGAACATACAACATTACTATACAATAGCACTACTTGTTATTATAATTGTCCGTTTTTTTGCCAGCCAGTTATATCGGAAAACCGATCTTTAAATATATAAAACTTTTTGTGTGAGCTTTATTTGGTTCTACGCCCACAATTTACCAGTTTTGCTTAAGTCCTATGATATAAGGGCAAACTTGCTATTAACCGGGTACAAATGCAAACTCCAGACTCCAGATTGCTATTGAATATTATTCCTGATAAAAAAACCCAATAAGAACTGAAGGCTATTCTACTAATTAAAAACGTTTAAAATCTAGTCGCAATCTCGTCTCAGTGACAATCAATGTCAAAATATGTAGGTAAATTGAAGGCATTTTTGACAGATGGGACTGAAAATAGATTGCGATCGGACATAAAAGTTCTTACTTAAAGACTCGTTTGTGATCACTACTCCAACCAGGCATTCTGTGTTTTGTGTTTTAGGTATATTGTAGATCAGACAAGATAGACTCAAAACAGTAGATACCTAATCACAGTTTTCGTCTCCACCAGACTTGAAAATATGGCTACAATTACACTATCTCAATTTCGGTTCCTTTCATTTAATGATTACATAATAAATGGGTAGAATGACTTGAGACGGCTAGACATATAGAAGCTTGACAGTCTTCCAAATAAACGGATGTAAAAACAGGCTTAACGTAGTCGAAAGATACATGTTCTACTAAACCTGGAAATCTTCTGATTACGGAGATTATATTAAAGAATATAATCAAAGGACATATAATATGTTTTATTATATTAAAATGTTGTGGGTAGTATATTCGTTAAGTTTTTATTTTAAGACAGAATTGTTTATGCTTAATGTACTACTGTTTGTTTTCCCAAATGTAATAAATAAATAAATAAATAAAGATCAAAGTTCAAACTTTTTGAGACGTTTTTTACGAAATCCATGTTTAAATGTTATAACTAAACTTGAATTACTGCCTCGATCCCTCTAGTGTTGCATGCACCCAAAAGTCCAAAGTTTTGCGGGTGTTACATAAATAGTGATTTTTACACAAAAAGAAAAAGTTCTTTCGCAAAAAAAAATTTGCACAACGTTACTTAGTTTGATGGGCAAATTTTTGCGTAGGTACCAGCTATGTGATGTGTCTTTTTAAACACTATTCTTTAAGCAAAACGTCGAAGTGTCCGCTTTCTGAACTCAGGGTCACACGTTCGATGTCACGTCGACAAACCTGCCTGACCTACAGAGTTGTCTGCACGTAAAATTCGCCAATCCGAATCGAACCCATTATCACATACGTGCAGTTTTCAACACGTATCTGGGGCTATTTGGTATTTCGAAATGATACAGCTAAAAAGTTCGGTTGCGAAAAATGTCTGTTTCTCACACTAATTTATGGATCAAGTTTGTTAAATTATACGGTCATCGAAGAAGATATTCATTTATTTGAGCAATCATTTTGACAAGCAAAGACAGCTAATCTATTTTATCTTTAATTGTTATGACGTGTTAATCTAAAGTGATAGATTTGCCAACTCCATCATGCCTTTAACTACAGATATGTAAAAATCTATATTCTTCACCTCGAATTGGGTATTTGACATTAACCAATAATCTGACATCATATCATGACTGCCTTGATGGTCTAGTAGTCGCAAAGCGCGACTGCTGAGCATGAGGTCTTATGGGTTCAATTCCCAGGTCGGGCAAAGTGTTATTGGGTTTTTCCATCAGGAATTTCTCAGTAAAGCCCTATACTACGTATATGGTAAATGACGTACCAGGATGACCTTTCGCTTCTAAAATATTTTAAACTAGCTTTTGCCCGCGACTTCGTCCGCGTATATGTCGGTTATCGCGGACGCAGATGAAGTCGAAGTCGAAGTCGAATAAAAAGTAGCCTATGTCCTTTGTTGGGGTTCACACTTACCCTGTACCAAATTTCACACAAATCGGTTCAGTAGTTTAGGCGTGAAGAAAAGACAGACAGACAGAAAGACAGACAGACAGAGTTACTTTCGCATTTATAATATTAGTTAGGATGTACAGTAAAGTTTCTTATATCGTATCTTTTTCTAATATACGTTTTGAGACATGTAAATAATCTGTGTTGGAACTGTTAATTATTACGTCGTAAGTCCAACCATTACGCAAAATGTCCATTAATAGCACGTATTTACGTATTATGGTAATATTAATATAGTTTAAAATCATCAAAGTTGTTTCTCAAGAAATCTTAATGTTCATAATATGGAAAACAGTGGCTTAGAGTTATTTTGTATTTATTTTTTAATCAGACAAGCAAGAAGTGAAAGACTTGTGCAAAATTATGATCAAAAAGAGACTTTTACAAATATTTTTAATTTAACTTTTAATTTTTACATGGATTTAAAATTAATAATACAATTTATACTTGAAAATGGAATTACGTTAGTATTAATTACTTTGTAAAACGGGTATACAAATCTCGCAACTACCTTCACCGAAAATGGACTTTAAGTACTTATAATAAGTACTTCATTTATTTACTTTCAACTGAAAAAAAATGTATCTTTTCAGATTGAAAACAAAACTTGTGTAAACGAATAAATCACGCTCACGCACATAATCATTAAACATCAATGTCTCAATTGAAATGGATCTCGTTAGCGGCGTGTGCGCATCCATCAGCGTCAACGTCAAGTTTCACTACACCGAGGTGGACGCACTGGACACGCAACGTCCACGTATCTAGACAGGCTAGAAATGTTTCTCACGCTGTTATCCTTTTCCTCGAAAACTTGTTTTGAGAAGGTAGATAAGTACTAATAAGTAGATAGCCTCACCTTCAGCTGCTTTCGCTACTAACCCCGTACTTAAAGCCGATTAAACTTTAAATAGTGACTTAGAACTATTTACTTTCAGTTATAACCTACCTATCTTACGCACCAAATACTCTGTTTTTGTGATTTTGATGTTTGTCGTTTACATAACATAACATCACGGCTGTAATTCCAAAAGATTTAGGCAGAGGTGTACCCATTAGTACACCCACATTTCGCCAGTTAGGTATTATGTCCCATGTAATTGGGGTAAACTTATTGCCATCAACCGGGCACAAATTCTGACTCCGAAGCCGCTACAGAGAAATTCCTAATAAAAAACTCATTAACACTTTGCTCGACCCAACGATTCCCATCGAACCCAAGACCTCATGATATACTTGACTTTCATGCGCACGCAGTCACGGGCAGAAGTCAATTTATAATAAAGAACGGGTACTAAGCTAGTACTATTGAAAATATTGCGCCTCAATAACATGATTGCAAAAGTAGCAAACACCTTTTAGCATTCCCGTTTATATCCAGTTGCAATATAGGTACTTAATTTTGTAGCCTCTATAATATAACGTTCCGAACATTAAGTTTTATAAGCTTAAAGATACCAGTTTTTTTATTGCCCATACATATTTTACTTGATTCTTATACTGTAAAGATCTCTCCGAATTTTAAATAATCAAATAAAATTCACTTCATTCAAGCAACAAGAATCATATTACAAACAGAAACATAAAAGGACACAGACAGGATAACAAGCACAGACAAAAACAAAGTGACAATATGTCGGCTGCAGCATTGACGGATAGATATAAGGGCAAAACAGTCTGTTGGCGATCATCGCCAGGATATGATCATTTTGGTCATGGTGAAAAATCTCATTGGAGATTCGCCTTATCCTTTATCCCAATTATGTTGGGGTCGGTTTTCAGGCTAACTGGATGCTGCAAATCCAAGCGACCTCATTTAGCGGTTACCCATCAATCCGAATGGAAATTAGCCAAGTAAATAAGAGATATCATATGATATTACCGGAGCAATAAGGCACAGTACTAACGACTTTGTGGGCTTTCCAATGCCCCGTGCATTGGCTTCGGCTTTACAATGCACGGGGATGTCACACCACCAACTCCATAGAGCAACACGGGCCACCTGGTTGCTCTATGCACCAACCTAACGTGAAAGTACGCATGAATACAAACAACTTTTGTTACAAAACCAACACTGAAATATAAAAAAATAATAACCTATGTATATTTATTAAACATAGATTGTAGTAATTTTGACAGTTTTACCTCAAAGCAGGTTCAAGTATCACGGTACTTTAGTATAAAGTAGACCAACTTGTACTGTTAAATAGATACTAAAATTACTAAATCGCATACTAAATCGTCAAGACACAAGGTCGCACCAGTTCAATCAAGAAATTAACCAACTCTAAATTGGAGCGAGAAATGAGACTTTATTTCGATAATATGACCGTTACGGATAATACGGTATTTACTAGACAAAGGTGATGTAGCAAGCAAGTGTTAAGACACTGCCACACCGTTTCCCCGGACGGTGTGGTACGCGCACAGGCATTAACGCCGCCTATAAAAAATGAGTAAGAAAAAATCCTAGATATATGTATGGTAAGAGAACATCTAAGGCATTCCATATAGCGTAATTATATGAAGCCAATATTATTAAACCCCTAAGACACTCCTTCGACTCCTTGTTATTTTATAATCATGATGTATGGACCACTTCTGGTACTTCTAGGGACTACCAGAGGTCCACAGATCAATTATCTAAGGAGTTTACTGACACAACATATAACATCACGCCTGTAATCCCCGAAGGGTTAGGCAGAAGTGTACCCACATTTCGCTAGTTATGTTTAAGTGCCATATAATAGGGGGCACAATACTGACGTTAAACCATAAAGCACTCCAATAAGAATTAATAAGAGATAATTAGTTAAAACAACCCAAAAAGGGACAATGAACAATTATTTGGAAACAATGAGGGTTAGAAGTGCTCTTATAGCGTGAACAGCTTTCTATAAGTAGGAAGCAGAAATGTACTTTACAAATACGACATTTACATCACGCCATTATCCTCCAATGGGAAAGGCAGAGATTGTACAGGGTGGTAAATCAATGCATTCCCTGAAAAGAGATAATTTTAACATGATTTTGAATTTGAATAAACCCTTTTTGTATTTTGCCTTTCGATCGAAACCTGCAATCTTAATGAATTGCTTTCCGAAGGAAAGATTAAATTGTTCATGAGCTATCAGAAAAGTATATTGCGTAGAGTATAATAGATTTTTTACGATTACCAGGTTTTTGGTAAACATAAAAGTGCTACAACTAAAAATTTATTTAGTTTCAACCTTAAGTTTTTGGGGACAAAGTTTCAAATTAGTTCTAGTTTAATACCCTTCAAAGAATTTATCCAATAAAACCACCAATCACTGTTTAGGAAAGTAAGCGTAGATACACCTATTTCATAATATGGCCTCATTTATTAGGAGGAGCGACTATAGCTACAAGACCGTAAACTAATCCAGACTTCGACCAACTGAGAACTAACACGCTTCGAAAAACGACCTTACGCACACCATAATTGCCATAACGTACAACCTCAAATTAGTACACTATGTCATACTTATGAGACTAATTAAAGGAAAAAATGTCTTTATAATGTGCATGGTTGCAAAATCAATGAACAAACCGTAATAACACAATGGGGTAACAATAATGAGAGTATGCTGTGCGAAACTGTGCAGTTTGGCAACAAACGTCGTCATCTTGTACGTTTCAATAACATTTGTTAGTATTATGAATGATAATTATTAAATTAAAGGATCGGTGAACAGTTTTGGGAGATCAAACTTATTATCAAGATTATTGAAATATTGATACATAAATACAAAGTGTTATTGGGTTTTCTATTAGGAATTTCTTGCCAGCCTCGGAGTCTGAATTTGTGCCTGGTTGATGGCAATAGACTCGCCCCCTATTACATTGGACTCTTCAGGGATTACAGGCGTGATATCATACATAAATACCAGGCTTCTTCTAAAACATTTACTTAGCACAGATTTGAAGCTGATGATGAATGATTTGTGATTGTGTTGGTAGTCTAAGCACATTTTCAAGCATTCATTATCTACAAGATGCAGTTTTCTATCCTAGTCTTTCAGGTTGTCATAAAAGGCATAATAATCAAATAAAATTACGATACCTTGTCAATAATTAATTTGATACTTGTTTTTGTTGTTGTTTAAGTTTGACAGTCTTTCGGAATATACCCTTTTCAAAGAACAGAATCGCTCCGTTGCCGGTTCATCACCCCGCTTGCTAAACCCAGCAGCAAGATGGCTGGTTCGAATTTGAAAATCTCCTCTTAAATTAAAAAACTCCTATTTATTTTATTATTGATTCGTGTTGTACTAGCATAGTTACCTCTTTCAATTTGACGTGTATGCAAAACACTGCACCTTGTATAATGCCTTTTGCACAACGATTGATACACAGGATATAATAAATCTTTGATGTATGCGAATAAGTATGTAGTGTCTACGTCGAAAATACCCACATTGACCATTCTGCATGAGCCATTAACCGTCTCAAGTTCAGTGAAAGGCCGGAAAACTATAAGCCATGGAAAGAATTGTGAAAGGCAACCATAATAACGATGAAACGATCTTAGAACCAGATAGATTATCCACACTTTCCAAGATTTATAATTATTTGTTTATTTTCGGACAATCAATTTAAATCGGTTATGTCATTTTTGAAAAAGGAATGCTATTTAAATATGACGTCGTTCTATGTTCTCAGTATTGGCGGTTTTTTTTTTATGTAAGCGGCTTCGTTGTTCTCGTATACAGCCTCGATACGTTCACATGGGCCCTTTACTGTCTGTCGTACGTAATATACTGGATAATCAAGTGACATAATGACCAAGTTGCCACAATCCGGCTAATTAAGCAGGTAGGCCAGAAAAAATATTTATAAATACTTCTGGTTTGCAGCAGGTAATATTTTTATTTTACATAATACGGCCACCAATAAAATTCACTTGGCGAGTTTGGGACCATATTTTCATTCGAGTTCTCACGACTGACTGTTTATTGCACAGTTTATAATGATGATATTATGTCATGATGCTTTGGATCAACGAATTTTTCAGAAGTATTAAAATTTGTGTAGCCAGGCGCAGTGCAAATTTCGGGACTGCAGGCGATAATAATAGAGATTTTGGTTTTCAAATCGGTACAAAAATAAAACAGAATTTTCTGTGCTAAATCGTAACAGCTTATTATTTAGTTTGTTTTCCAGTCAAAATTACCATAAAATACAGAGACGGAGGACGGATACGGAGGTTAGTAAAAAATCGGGATATTAAGGGTCCCGATCAAGCGTGAATCGTAACGTGTCATCACACCCTTGAAAATCGGGACGTCCCATTCAAATCAGGACACCTTGCAACACTAATCAAGATTTTGCTCATTTCTATTGGGGGCAGTCATTTCTAAACACGACTCGGTTCCTCCCCTACTGAATAAGCTACGATTACCGGTAATTAAACCGACTATTAAAAGCTGCAATCACGCTTGACCGTGCAATATCCGTGTGTGCATGCAATATTGAGCAAGTAATTTCAAAACGTACAATACGAAGAAGTACCTACACTGTAGACGATATCTATGCAAAATCTGGCTATTTTACCTGTGGCCTATGGATTATTTTGATCTTAGAACTAAGCAGTTATGAATTTTAAAAGATAGACACCTCTTTAGAATATTTTGAACAAATCGTGAAATGATTACATAATTAAAGCCAAACGTGCTATTAATTTGTATCCTTTTTAGTTATTATTAACAATTTAAATCTCTGAAATTAAAAACTTTCTCGGAAGTTACAAACAGAATATAATTAAATAATTCTTAAATCTTATCTTTTTTGCACATTTCACGATTTTTTTGGTACTTTAGATATCTAAACTTAAAATCAAAAAGTTATATGACTGGCCTCTATAGAGTAAAAAAAAAATGAAATGACATTAACTGGAATTAAAAATAAAACTCAGTTTATTTTTTTATCTTTATTAATGGCCGCTGAATGTTTTTTAGCACAACAGCTAGTCACGTTGTACGCGTAAATGCAACCTGTTTGGTGAATAAGTTCAAAAGTCGATTGACAGGCTATTTAGGCACCAAAGAGTTTATTTGAATGAGCTTTCAATAAAATGTTCCTTTTTTTATTAGATACACTTTTTGAAAGGCCTTCAAAAAAAAAAGTCTTCATTCAAGATCTATTTTGCTTAGAAGATATTTCAATTTGTTTTTACCGCGACACACGTAACCAAACATAACTGAACTTTCAATTGGCTTTTCTATGAAACCAAGAAAGCGGAATAGTATAAAAGAATTGTAGTCGGAAGTCGTGAGAAGTGGGTGTCGTCGTGCAGGAAAGCGGGTTGCCGTGATAATCACCCATTGTCGATGACGTTTAGGTGTAGACACGTATTTAAGAATTTTTGTCAACGAAGTAGGCAAGGTTTGTTTAACAAAGAATACACGCTTATTTTGTTTGTATTCGTTGTGATAACCGTTCTCTCAGTTACGAAAAGGTTAGCTTTTAAAACCTTGAAAGGTTATACTATACAAAGAATTGACCGTCAAAAGGTATAGTTGATTCTCGGATTAAAAGGGACGCAATGGAAATAGTTTTCGTTTGAAAGTAACCAGATCTCGTGTTAAATACGATTGAAGAGGTCCGCTCTCGTTAGATCCCGTTCTCCCCAGACGAAGGGTTTTCTTGAGAACTTCCATACGAAAAAAAAACCAGTCCATTACATATCTACTGAACTGCTGTAGGCTGGTAATCATGTGATGTAAAAAATATAGTCTAAAGGATTACCTATTGTGTCTGGTTTAGACCAACGTCTACATGTACATAGGAACAGTACACTGCCATCTTTACAATGGTCCTGCCAGGAAGCTGACCAATCAGACGTGCCCGTTTTACAAGAACCAAGCCTTAACAATCCACCTGTCAGTAAAGCCTCGGGCTTAGGCATTAAGTATGATTAACATGACGTTGAACAATAGCCTTTCTACCTGGGCCTTAGATGCTTAATCACCATTTTTTTTAAGTTTTTACAAATGGCGTTTATTTGTTTGGATAAGCAAACATTGCATCCGGCCCCTCGCTATCGCCAGGTAAGACTATAAACAAAAAGTTCGTGTTCATCCCTTAGTTCCCAGTTCCCAGATGTTTTGCTTCTTCCGTAAATAGAAATCTTTCTCGAGTTTCTTTGTTTATTCTTTTAACTTTTGGTGTCAATGAATAGGAGATTATTTTCTTGTTTTTCTAAGTATTTCTCCCCTTATTCGTGTTTAAATGCAAAGATGTTGCATGATCAATACGGAAAAATAAAAATGGTGTCCATTTAGTAACATCAGGTTACCAAAATTAAGTAGACACATTTTTTATTTTATTTCAGGTAATTAATGGAAAGATCATGCAAAAGTTGTGCATTTAATCACGAATAGGCTACGAAATCCAGTAACAAAAATCGCTAATTAAATAATAAATATTCAAAATTAGGTATACTATCTAAATTTTGTACTATTGGAGTTAAACCCAACCATTTGACAGCCACTCAGCTCTCAGGCAGTAAAACAAAGTTCATTACCACTTCTCTACATATGCACACTAGAAAGTCTTCGCAATTCTTTCAAATCAACGTGTCGTATTACATAAAAGCATCTTGCACTCACAGAATATTAACATATTTGCATAAACTACTTTCTTTGGTCTTTGCATAACTTGAACATTGACCAGACGTAGAAAACCGAAGCATCAGCAAATGAAAGTTCCATAATGTTCATTCATGTGAATATTAGAGCTCATTTTCAAATAATTTCTGTAGAATAATAAAATATCTATGGTAGGTAATAAGTAACAGTATTTATAATCTACTTATTCTGCCCACGACTTAAGCCGCGCGGTTTTTTCTATCCGCGTTATGTGACGTCTTTAATTACTGCTCCGCTCCCGTGAGTCCTAGCGTGATGTTATATAGCCTATACTATTCCTAATGAATCTGGCTATCATATACGTAAAGTATTTTTCCAATCCGACTGGTAGTTCTAGAGAATAGCGCGTTAAAACAAACAAATAAAAAAACACTTTAGCTTAATTATATTAAGTATATATTATATATATATACGAGTATACTTATATAAAAGTATAGTATAGACATATAATCGTATATTTATGCTTATTAAGTAGTATGCCTACCTACTTGAATAAAAACTTGATCGTACCATCTTTACCTACATAATCTACCTTCTTAATTCAACTAACACTACAGTCGTGAGTCGTGACTTTCATATCACTGTGTATTATAGCTGTACTTAATATGATAGTGTTTAAGCTTATGGAACAGAAACGTCACGAACTTATTTGTTTATCATTCTGATGATAATTTTCTTTTTCATGATAATACTTAGTGTGATGTTGGGCGTCAAGTGAACATGAGAGCAGTGGTACCTACATAATGAAATTCATTTAATACTGCATTATGGTAAATCGAGCTTCGTTTTAATAGTCATAAGATAATCGAGTGTTGTTAACGCAAGTGCCGATGTGAGTTTTTCAATTCATATGTACTTTCTAAGACTATCTTCACTGACATCAAACATCAAAAAATATCGTGAGGAAACCCGGACTTATAAATATATAACATCATAAAGCTGAAGAATTTCGCGGTGATCTCCGGGAATACTGGCCCGATACTGAAAATTCTTTCACTGATAGAAAGCTACGTTATAATTAATATGAGTCTGAAATTACCGATCCAACTTGAGCTAGCTTGGTGATCAATGCTCGTGTCTTCTTTGTATGGAAAGAGGCCTTTGCCCTGTAGTGGGACAAGGTTGGTATGAGGTTATATATTTTGGGACCCTGAGGTCCCGAACCTTTGTAAGGCGTACGAGGGGCCTAAGCCAACTCGCAGAGGCCTCTTTAGGTGACTTTAGGTTGGTATGATTATTATGATAATTATAACAACATGTGGCTAATCTACAATGTTTCCTATTTGTAAAGGTTTTAGCATACCTAGATGAATCCGCAAAGATAATAATGATGTAACTTGAAGAATAGCGGTTATCGTTACGCGGTAACTTGTATGTAGTTACTCTGCATGTTCAAAGAGATGTTCACACAGATTTCGTCACTTTCACGATCGATTTCTCCCAAGCTTTCCACTGTTTGTCTTTACAAGATCTAATAGACTTGGATGTAGATAGTAAGTCATTCGTTTCACGTCTCTGGGACGCATCGCAAACTACAATATATTCATTAGGCTAAGTAATTTTCCTCTTGAAGGCCTCGTTGAATAGGCTGGTAAGTGATAATAAAGTGAGATTAGCTTTCCTCATTTTGTACGCATTAAGATGAAGTGTGGAGTGGAGAGGAATTGGAAAAATTACCGATTTCGAAGCGAATTTCTACCCCGATAGAGTTGAGAATTGAGCTTGAGTTACCAAATACCAATACAGATTTCAATGTGAATTGTTTCTACCATAATTGCGTAGTTTTTGCACAAGTCGAACAGGATGAGTAGATAAGAATTTAGTTTGACCTTTGTTTCATCATTTAAAAACCGTGACGGTTTTAGACATTTATTGGTATAATCGCATATGATCATTAGCTAATGTTTACATATATAAAATCTAAAAGTGTCTTGAAACCGAAGCAGGTACCTAAGTGTTTTTATACATACCTAAGTTAATTATATTTCTGATATTTTTTTGCCCCACCTAAAGTCCATCATAATTTAAGTGCTGCCTACCAACACGATTAAATATAATTATGAGGAAACTTGGTTCCAATGAATGATCAGATAAGTGAGGTATTAGAAAAAACTAAAATAACGAAGAATAGGCATACATATTCGTATGTTCACATAAAATTATGTTGTTTAGCTTTAAAAAAAGGAAATATCGTAGAACTTGAAGATGAAGATAAGTAAGATGGCGAAGGATTGGTCACGTAGGAACCTGTCTACGTGTAGGCTTTTAAACCCACCCCTATTATCGAGCCAGCAAAAAAATTAAGCCATTCTCGCGAGCAGGTAGAAGCTAAGACGACACAAGTTGGCTCGGATCGCAAAAAAAATGACCCAAACTCGAAAAAAGAAACCAGAAACGTCGTTACAAAAAGTCCGACGCACATAACAAGCAAATTAACCGTGAGATGTTCCAGTTTTTGCAAATTACGCGCTTTCTGTATTTAGAAGTTTTTGTGTATGTAGATGACTTCTTGGTAGCAATAGGGAAACCCTCAAATGATTTCTATTTTAAACGTGCTTTGCCGTGTATCGTTATCGGTTGTTTCTTTATCTCCACGTCTGGGTGCATAGGAGTAGCACGGAACAGTACAGTTACCCACACATTTGTTCGTGCCATTAATACGTGCATATTTATGCGTAACGTGTCTGCTCTAACGGTGTCTCGGCAAGGACTCGAAAGAATACGTGCTATGATGAGTTTTATTGAGTCCATTCCACTACTATCTACTTGTACTTCGTAATGAAACAAGGGAAATGTCGTAAGTCATAAGATTTATTGATGATCAAGATTGTATTTGCTAGTTCCATACAAACAATCGACAATGAAAAATTCTAAGATGTTAATCAATTGTTTGTTTGGTGGAGGTTGGGAGGTGTTAGTAGCAGCTGTTCTCCAAGTTTCTTAACAGTTTCACGATTAAGTTGACTTCGACCTTGAGTGTCACTTAAAGTTGTTGATGGAAAAACTTAATAAATTTTGAAGTCTCCGTGACGACTCGACGAGCAACTGATAAATAAAATGGTAGTTAGTTTGAAAATAACTTGACCTCAATCTACCTTCTAACTACACTATAAAGATAACTAAAAAACAAGATGTTTTTACCTAAGTACTTACTTGATTTTTTTTTTCTTTTACACTGTCAGGCATAAATAAATAAAGTAAATAAACAAAAATATTAAAAGCTTGGTATTTTTTCTTAATTAATATTTAATTATTATTATTTTCTTACCTGTATATTCGTGCGCTTTACTTCAATATAAAGCCAGTTATCCGTCGAAAATGCTATAGCCATTAAAGCAGCAGCCACGATTGCTGTAATGGTCGCTATGGACAAAGTTACCGCTGAGCAAGGCATTTTTACAACCTTCAAGAGACAGTAATAGATAGAAGAGGATCAAAGGAATATTATCACAATCACAACACTTTTGTATCCTAAAAGTTCACCTTTACAGCATTTTCGTAAACACTTAACGGATCGGAGAACACGACAGCACACACACAATTTAATAAAAACTCATATGAATGCGGTCATCGCCTGCAGCGTACCGAGTTCGCGCGCGAGACTTCTTTGCCTACTTCACTTCGCCTTGCCTTGCCGCTCTCTTGCGGATGTGAAACTTTCGAAAGCGAAGTAACTCCGCCAAGTGGCGGGAATGCAAATTAAAAAACTGGTTTTGGGATGCCAACGTTAAAAAATATTCCACGCGTGGTAATAACTATTAATAAATGGTGAACATCGGCATTCTGAATTTCAAAATTAAGTCCAATAGCTTTCTTTATCTTATCTATGAATTATGAACTTCTGAATTTAACTAACCAATAATATCACATTTTTTTAAGCTAGGTTTGTTTCTGAAATTCTGGTAAAATGAAACGCTAACGTCAAAATGAATGAAGGATTTCAGAAACTTGTGTAGTTCGTTCGTCTTCGTGTCACATGCTATCATTCAAGATTCACTCAATCAATCTCATCAATTTTGCAAAATCAACAATACAACGCAGAGGAAATAAGAAAATTATAGATTTATGTTAAGTTGAAATAAAATAACGGCAAATATGTCTGATTCTCCGGACATAGCAAAATATGACGACGTATTAACGTCAATCTTAGTCAACGAAAAATCAATATTAGGTTTCCTTTCATCTATATTCGGCTTTTTAGCCAGAAGGTGAGTATCACTGTTTTTGTTTACATTATTTATCTAAGAAATTAACAAAATCTTGTAATGTAAAACCAGTAGATATCTGATATATACAGGCTCTAAAAGTTGACCATATTGAGAAGTAAATACCGTTTTGATATTGTTTCATTTTGCTTCATCAAACTTTAAATTTCAATTAGCAGCAGTGTACCTTTGTGCTTATGATTTAATCCCTTCCCTTCCAACCAATCAATGACGATTGCTTGTAAAATTACTCCCAGCTGTTTCCACAAACAGTATTTGATAGATTGACTGGACTGAGATTTCACACTCTTAAATACCATACTATAAATTCTTGCATACATTTTCCAGGACCGATTTCTACTATGTACCTCAAGGTCCATATGAAAACATGGGATTCCCGCCTGGAGTTGCTGAGGAACTGGTGATCAAAGTCCTCAGGACTTGTGATCCTAAGAGCTGGAAAGCACCAAATGGTGCACAGAAACCTTTTGATCTCAATAATGAGATCATGTGCTCAACTGTAGCCCAGGAGGTGGAAGTTGTAGCAGATAATGATAGTGATGATGAAGCAACTACAACAGAACCTGCGGAAGAACCAGTTAAAGTTATAGAAAAATCTTCTGAAGGTCAACCAAAACCTCCATGTGAGTCTCCATATGCTGTGACCAGTACCTCTCAGGCATTCCCAGAAGACTATAACAAACCTCCCGAGATACCGATACAGAAGAACAGTGACACGTACAATGGTGCGGAAAGAGAGAATTACTTGTGGTCACAGAATATTATGGAACTAGGTAATAATATCTTCTGATTTTAAATATACTCTTTATTGTTGCTGGTAAATCCTTATTACAGATATAAATATAAAATGCATTATACTATGGTCGGGGATCTAGTATAACTGTAGATATTCTTAGAATACCGGGCTCCCGACTTATGGTAGAAAGAGGAACAGTGGGGTTTTAGCCGGTATGAGTCCAACCATCCATTATATCAAGGCAGAGGGCATAAATAAGGATATCCCCACAAACTCTGGGCCCATTTTATATTTTATATAAAAATGGGCCCGGAGTATTAACACAGATAGTATTGTACTTTAATATTGTCAGATTAATCATACCAAACATTGTAGTGTTAATGCTATTCTTCTATTGAATCTGTCATAATTTTATACAATCAAAACAATTTTTTTCAATTCCAGATGTAATAGTAAAGCTTCCATCAAATGTAAAATCATCCAAGGACCTAAAAGTGACCATCAACACTAGTGACATATGTGTGGCGTGTCGCAACGGTGACGTCATCATCAAGGACACATTGCCATACAAGATAAAGACTTCGGACAGCTTCTGGAGCATCAGCGAAAGAAAATTGTTGATGCATTTAGGTAACATTATTTTATTGAGCTTGGCTTTATTGTTCAGGGAAACGGGACTGTGAGATCCAGGAGCCGTTTTAATGAATGAATGAATGAATGATATATTTAATTGCAAGAATATAGGTAAGTAGCTAATATAAGTTCTTAAGATCTATGGGTTCTATTGCAAATATTTGGATTTTACATCTTGTTTATATTACGTACTAACATCTTTTATTACGTACTAACTGCTGCCCTCGACTTCGTGCGCGTATTTACGTCTTTGGTCACTGCTCTGGTCCCGCCTATCTCCTTTCTCCTTCGCCCCCTATTCCTCATGAGTCTGTCCATTATATACAAAAAGATTTTTTACAATACGACAGGTAGTTCCATAGATTAGCGTGGTTAAACAAACACACTAATAAACAAAAGAACTCTTCAGCTTTTTTATGTTAGTACAGATTAGGAACATAAAGGGAAAGACGAGAAAGGGATAGCGCTTTGGGTCATGTATAGCTAGCTCTGTCCAGGGCCCGATCTAGCTATTTAGCCGCTCCGGGCAAACTAATATTTTCCGCCCTTTACACTAAGACCATAATAAGGCATGAGCTTGCTTTACCAAAGATGGGATGATATATAATATTCAAATAGGTTAGTGTACTACGGTTTCCGAACAAGTTTACAAACATTCATTAGAGTATGTTGGACTTCGTGCAAACGCCCGGCACTCTCTATTTTGCCGCCCCTCATATTTGCCGCTCTGGGCATGCCCGGCTGGCCCCCCCTTAGATCGGGCCCTGGCTCTGTCTCCCTCGCACTGGAAAGACAGTGGCATTAACACTTTAAAATACCTACAGCATAATGTCCCATTTCCAATTTAACAATGAAATTTTCCTTTGCCAGCCGCTTATTGAAATAGTTGTAGGTAAGTATCTACTTAATAATTTTTTGTTACTATTGACAGAAAAAGTTCAAGAGCGATGGTGGAATAAGCTTTTAAACAGTGAAGAAGCTATAGACCTAGATAAAATAGACTGTTCTAGACCTCTTGATGATTTGCCAGAAGACCATGTTGCAAAGGTAAGGTTCATAATATTTAATTTCTTAAACTCATTCAATTGTAACACAATCAAAGTGCAAAAATGTATGTAAGATACTACAAGCTGACCTTGGCTTAGAACGGGCAAGGTCTAGCATATAATATCCATATGAAGGTGACACTTCTTAAACCTTTTTTAACCTGTTGAATGCGGGAAAACACACCTGTTGTGTTTCTACTAAAAACGCTAGTGCGGCGCACACAACCGTATGTGTTTTTCTATGGCGAACACATGAACTATGTAGCCAGCTGCACTACGGGCTTGGGGTAGCGAGTGTTCGCCTGCAGTCAACGGGTTAAAAATGTTGCCCCACCCAAGGAATTTCCCCTAGATGGGTGCTGTTACAAACATAATAATTATAATTATAATAAAATACACAAACAGCCAGACCCGAAACAACTATTTATAGGTCATACAAATATTTGTTCCGTGAGGGAATTAAAGCCGCTATAGGCAGCGCCAACCATGTCGCCAACAACAACAACACCAACCAACAACTTAGACAGGAAGACTAACAATGACTATAAAGATTCATTAACTGGTTTGGTTATGCCTGTCTATTCAGCTTTATCCTACAAGCTGAAAAATTGTAACTTTTAATAGTTTCACCTACAATATTGAATTTTATGATTCAATCACCTGCATTTCCAATTTGCCAGAAATAGGTCACTCTCATATTGCACTGGAAAGTGCTAAACATAATCTCTCATTCTCAATTTTCCTAATTTTTTTAGGTCCGTGAGATGCAATGGAATCAAGAGAGAAAAATGCAGGGTTTACCAACAAGTGATGAGATTCGTAACATGGATGTATTGAGGAAAGCCTGGAATGCACCGGGATCTCCGTTCATAGGTCAAGAGTTTGATCCAAGTATTCTAAACAACTCATCACACACATTAGGATCGTTTTCTGGAAAAAAGTAATGTGTAATTAAATTATTTTAAAACATTTGATTGAGTTCAGTAATTTTAATGATAATTTACCTTCAGTGAATGATCGTGGTTAAAGCCTCCCTTTGCAATTGTCAAAGTGATTTTTCAATGAATATTATATTATCTAAGTTTATCTTAGACTCGCAATAGGCTCGCCCGCTATTACTTGGGACTTAAACATAAGTGGCGAAATGAGGGTGTAGTAATAGGTACACCTCTGCCTAATCCTTCGGGGATTACAGGCGCGATGTTATGTTATCTTAGACATTACTGACATCTGTGAAGAAACTCATCCTAAGGAAACTTGAAGTATAATATAAGTCTGAAATCGCCAATCCTCCTTAAGCAAGCGTGGTGATCCAATGCTTGTACCTTCTCAGTATGAGAAAAGACCTTGCCTAACAGTGGGTCAGGTCAGTAAAAAGCTAGGCTAATATTATTTTGATTATTTTATACCTATAGTTATCTATTACTTATATGAGTATGCCTCATTGCTTCCTTGAGAGGCAATACCATAATAAATCAACATACACCTTATACAAGACAGTGTACATCAGATTCCACATAACAGTGTTTCAATTATCTACCTACATAGACTTTGAACAGGTCACAACTTAAGATACTGGATTTAAAAACAATTGGTTTTTGTTAAAAACATTTTGTTTTATTATGAAAAAAGAAACAGATAAAAGATGTTAACAAATATGAGAGTGATTACACATAAAATTAAAATCCTGATAACACAAGCTTTCCAATTAGTGTCTTGCCTTCTAATAACTTGTGAGCTTCCTTTAAGTTAGCAGCGTTGATCGGGCTCATCGTCCTAGTCAGAGCGCACTTAAGCTTCCCCTCCTCCATCCACTGAGATATCTCCTTCAGAAGCTCATAATGCCTGATCCTGTCATCAGTATTATACTTAACCCTCGTAAACATCATTTCTGACACCAAAGTAATGCTCTTGTCCTTTAATGGTTTTAAATCAACCAAAGCACTGCTGTCGACAATCAAACAAATTCTACCTTGAGGTTTGATGGCTTTCATCAGCGTGTCCCAATACGGTGCGGGGTCGAAGTTAACGAGAATAAAGTCAACTCCTGCTCCAAAACCATTTGCTTCCAACTGTGGTATCAGATCTTTGGTGTGGTTGAGGACAATGTCTGCCCCGAATTCGCGCGTAAAGACTTGCGTTTCTGGACGTGATGCAGTTCCAATCACTTTGAGTCCTAGTTCCTTAGCGACCTGTGTCGCGACTGATCCCACTCCGCCGGCGCTGTTGATGATCAACAAAGACTTGCCTTTATCCTTCTCTGAGAGCAGCAAGCGGTCATAAAGAGACTCGAATGTAGTAAGTGAAGCGACTGGCATAGCAGCAGCTTGTTCGAACGTCCAGTTCTTTGGTTTTTTCCCCAGCAGATATTGGTCAACTGCTATATATTGTGCGTTAGATCCAGTTCTCCTAATGTCGCCAGTGAAAAATACCTCGTCGCCAACATTGAATAGATTGGCTTTCGCTCCCTTGGCGACTACAATTCCGGCGCCGTCCACTCCCAAAATCCGGGGCGGATTTTCTACAGCCGATTTCAGAACGCGTTGTTTCGCATCAATAGGGTTAACAGCCGTAGCTTTGACTTCAATTAACAAATCTGATTCTTTAACACTTGGTAAACTCACTTCTAAGTCGAGGAGACTGTCCACATCTGCTATCGGCAAATATTTGTAGAGTCCAACAGCTCGCATTGTTTTCGGTAAACTTGCCATTGTTGAAGGTAACTTTGGATGCGTGTGTACCGTTTGTAGTGAGAAATATAACTGAAATATAGATAAATATAATATCATCAGAACGATTTTAAATACTGTTATCATTGTCATGCTTACCACTACACAATGACGATGCGAAAAGTATGTTTGTATCTATATATCACCTTGTGATTTCTTATCAAAATTTTAGTAGTAGGTACTTGAATCGTGTGTTGGTAGGTACAGTTAAACTTACGTAATTACATTGCATAATAAGCAAAATTAACGTACAATACCTACATAAACTATTATATAATATGTAACGTATCTGTGTCTGTCCGTTATTCCACAAACACTGGCTATGATACCATTTTATTGTTAAAATTCTTCGAGTAGACCAAGTGAAGCTTGATGTTTTAGGATACTGGATTAAAACAAGGAATTGTTTTAGTCAAATACATTGTGTTTTATTATGAAAAAGTAATAGATAAAATACGAAGAGTTGTGTTGACAAATATTGACAAATATGGAGGCAATACATTATCAAATTAAAATCCTGATAACACCAGCTTTCCAATTAGTGTTTGGTCTTCTAATAACTTATGAGCCTCCTTTAAATTAGCAGCGTTTATCGGGCTCATTGTTCTAGTCAGAGTGCACTTTAGCTTCCCCTCTTCCATCCACTGGGATATCTCCTTCAAAAGCTCGTATTGCCTGATCCTGTCATCTGTATTATACTTAATCCTCGTAAACATCATTCCTGACACTAAAGTTATGCTCTTGTCCTTTAATGGTTTTAAATCAACCAGAGCGCTGCTGTCGACGATCAAACAAATTCTACCTTGAGGTTTGATGGCTTTCATCAGCGTGTCCCAATACGGTGCGGGGTCGAAGTTAACGAGAATGAAATCAACTCCTTCTTCAAAACCATTTGCTTCCAACTGTGGTATCAGATCTTTGGTGTGGTTGAGGACAATGTCTGCCCCGAATTCGCGCGTAAAGACTTGCGTTTCTGGACGTGATGCAGTTCCAATCACTTTGAGTCCTAGTTTCTTAGCGAGCTGTGTCGCTACTGATCCTACTCCTCCAGCGCTGTTGATGATCAATAAAGACTTGCCTTTATCCTTCTCTGAGAGTAGCAGGCGATCATAAAGAGTCTCGAATGTAGTAAGTGAAGCGACTGGCATAGCAGCAGCTTGTTCGAACGTCCAGTTTTTTGGTTTTTTCCCCAGCAGATATTGGTCAACTGCTATATATTGTGCGTTAGATCCGGATCTCCTCCTGTCGCCAATGAAAAATACTTCGTCGCCAACATTGAATAGATTGGCTTTCGCTCCCTTGGCGACTACAATTCCGGCGCCGTCCACTCCCAAAATCCGGGGCGGATTTTCTACAGCCGATTTCAGAGCGCGTTGTTTCGCATCAATAGGGTTAACAGCCGTAGCTTTGACTTCAATTAACAAATCTGATTCTTTAACGCTTGGTAAACTCACTTCTAAGTCGAGGAGACTGTCCGCATCTGCTATCGGCAAATATTTGTAGAGTCCAACAGCTCGCATTGTTTTTGGTAAACTTGCCATTGTTGAAGGTAACTTTGGATGCGTGTGTACCGTTTGTAGTGAGAAATATAACTGAAATATAGATAAATAAATATCATCAACACAATTTTGAATACTGATGTCATAGTCATGCTTTACCACTATACAATGACAATGCGAAAAGTATGTTTGCCTTTGTATCTATATCACGTTGTGATTTCTTATCAAAATTTTATTGGTACTTGAATCGTGTGTAGGTAGGTGCAGTTAAACTTACATAATTACAGAGGCGGATTAAACATTGAGAGCGCCATAGGCAGGTTTCTCATCGGCGCCCCTATATTAAAAATAACTCGCGCCCCTGTATTGAAATAACTACCTTACTGGCGCAATTAATTTTATGCTATATTATATAATTTTTCTTTTTTTTGCAATTCCGCCTGCGCGCCCCTTTGTACCCTCGCGCCCCTAGGCACATGCCTAGTTTGCCTTAAGGGTAATCCGCCTCTGCATAATTAGATTGCATTATAAGCAAAATTAACGTACAATACCTACATAAACTATTCTATAATATGTATCGTATCTGTGTCTGCTGGCTATGACACCATTTTTAACCAACTTCAAAAAAAGGAGGAGGTTTTCAGTTTGTCAGAATCTTTTATTGTAAGTTCTTCGAGTAGACCTGAGGCTTGATTTTAATCGGGGCGATCATGGCCGCATTAACTTCCTCTATTATCTCTATGGTACCTTCACCAGCTTTGTTGTCGATAATTCCTACCTACCTAAAAACCTCTTTCAAGTTTCATACCCTCAAACTTTTATTAAGTCTTCTTTGGGTACTAGTTGCAAAACCCCGGTATCCTAAAACGAAAGTCAATGTTGGTTTGATACCGTGCATTATTTACAGATCAGTGGTCTCAAACGTAATAGATTGGCTATGAACAAAGAGTTATAATGGGAAGCTGTAAGGTATGTATGGACTGTCGTGCTGTTTTTTCCCATATAGCCAGTATCTATTGTGGTGTCGAGACAAATCCAAATGATACCTCATTTATTAAAACCAATGAAGCTGTTTAGACCGAAATTATTAATAAAAGTAATGGACAAAACCTTTAGACGAAATATCTAAAAAAAAAAAAAATTTTTTTTATTTAAATATAACTTTTATGTACAGATTTTTAAGTGTAACACTTACTTTAATAAATTTATCAATAACAGTGATAATGATGACAGGTCTCATTTGGGTCAAGCTCTATACATTTTTGCCAAATGTTTCATGTGATGATATTATGAATGTTGAGTAAAAAATGACGCATTGTCTTAGACATTTTGTAACATTTACCAACATAAACATACATACTAAAGTAAATTTTACGAGTATTTGTTTTAAATTCTAAAACTAAAATCCTGATAACACCAGTTTCCCAATCATTTTCTTTTCTTCAATCAGTTTGTGAGCTTCTCGCAAGTTAGCAGCGTCGATGGGACTCATCGTTTTCGTCAGGGTAGTTTTTAGCTTTCCCTCTTCCATCCACTTGGATACTTGATTAAAGATATGGTACTGTCGGATTCTGTCTTCGGTGTTAAATTTCACTCTTGTGAACATCATTTCTGACACCACCGTTACACTCTTTTCTTTCAATAGTGCTATATCCACGGGAGCACTGCTGTCGACAATCAAACAAATTCTACCTTGAGGTTTGATGGCTTTAATAAGCGTGTTCCAATACGGTGCGGGGTCGAAGTTAACAAGAATGAAGTCTACTCCTGCTCCAAAACCATTTGCTTCCAGCTGTGGTATCAGATCCTGAGAGTGGTTGAGAACAATGTCTGCCCCAAATTCGCGCGTAAAAGCTTGTGTTACGGCACGAGATGCAGTTCCAATTACTTTGAGTCCTAGATTCTTACCGACCTGGGTCGCGACTGATCCCACTCCGCCGGCGCTGTTGATGACTAACAAAGACTTTCCTTCATCCTTCTCTGAGATCTGCAAACGATCTACAATGGACTCACAAGCAGTAAGTGAAGTAAGCGGCATTGCAGCAGCTTGTTCAAAAGACCAGTTCTTAGGTTTTCTTCCCACTAAATATTGGTCAACAGCCATATACTGCGCATTAGAGCCATTTCTTCTTACGTCGCCCGTGAAAAATACCTCGTCGCCAACGTTGAATAAATTTGCATTTTCTCCTTTGGACACAACTATTCCAGCACCGTCCCATCCCAAAATCCGAGGCGATGTTTCCACATTTGGTTTTGGAGCGCGTATTTTAGTATCAATTGGATTCAATGCTGTAGCTTTGACTTCGACTAACACATCCGATTGTTGAACACTTGGTACACTCACTTCTAAATTGATTAGACTGTTGACATCTGTTATCGGCAAATATTTGTAGAGCCCGACAGCTCGCATTGTTTTCGGGATTCTAATCATGTCTTGACACGCGAGTGTATAGGTTGCCAACAAAATTAGAACTGAGATAGTAAAAGCGATAATCATTGGTTAAAAAACAATTCTCACCAGGTTTTGGTTATGTGAATTGTTATCGTCTTGCTTATCAGTGCAAGTATTTCATAACAATTTATCAAAAAAACATCAGCCGGCGACGGGCGTCGCGATGGGCGCGTGTTTACTAGTTCTACACTCTGAACATACCCGCACACCATGACTGTACAACTTCGCGTTGATCAATAAGGCCCGGCACACATGCAACGCTATGTGCCCGTCATTGGATCAACAAGTTCGTTGATAACAACATTGTTAATAAAAAGAGCCTCGTAATCTGCTATAAAATGCTTGTCATGGTTGGTATTTGTGAAATAAAGCTATAGGAAGGAAACTACTTTGTTTATGTCTACCTACTCGTAGATAAGAACGTTACCTATTATTGCAGCCATGCAATATCTTACTAGGTACTATTATAAATGCGAAAGTTTGGATAGATGGATTTTTGTTACTCACTGGTCGACTAAGCGCATCAGGGGGCCTACCTCTTAAAACAATATTATTTTAATATTATTTTGCGTTCCGCTCTGTTGGATTTTCAACGCTCGGATCAGCGCCGAGAGTTGAAAATGCAACAACAGAAATTACAAAATAATATTAAAATAATGTTGTTTTAAGAGGTTGTGGTAGGCCCCCTGAATAAAGTTTAGCACAGAGATAGATTGTAATCTGGAATAGCGCATAAGCTGCTTTTTATCCCATTTTTGAAATCTACGCAGACGACGGCGACGTCGCGGACTGAAGCTAATCAATTCATATTTTATTCGCTATCTGTTAGTACCTGATTACCTAGTTTTCTATGAATATATAGTCATTTTAATGTAGTTAAGAATTTTGTTACTCGTAACTTTTTGACACTAGCTCCTTCCCCGCTGCGCTCGTGGGTACCAAGCTTTATCTATTTCATTTGCATTACACGTGGCCCCTTGACATTGAATCGTGTTAAAAAAAAACGATGAATAACTATTTGTGTCTCAATAGGTAAATCAGCTCATTTATTTTGGTACTGTTTTAATATTAATCGACTTCAAACAGCGATTTTACGAAGACTGTCCATGAATTGAGTCTGATTTACCAACTTCACAATGTTGCGTCAGCGCATTCTATGCAAATACTAAAAAAACTCTTCAGAATTATGTAAGTATATACCCGCGACTTCGTCCGCGTGTTTTTTTTTCACCCGTGTTACGTTACGTCTTTGGTTACTGCTTCGCTCCCGTGGGTCGTAGTGTGATGTTTTATAGCCTATACAATACCTCATGAATCTGGCTATCATACAGAATATTTTTTTCAATCTAACTGAGAGTTACATAAACAAAAAAAATCTAGCTTTATTATATTGTATACTAAGATTTATTTGGACTCTCTAGTTGGATCCTGGGCATGAATGAACACAAGACAACAATAGCTACGTATACGACGACTCGGGAGTCGGGTTGTGGGCACACAAACGAATTTTTCATTTATACCCATAATATGCTGGGTGCAGTTTCTTTTCCTATGTTCTCAACTCGAACCAAATCCAATGATGCTTTGGTGCATGGTATCCTGACTAGATTGACTGGTTGTTTTCAAACGGCAATCATGAATCCATGGTCTTCCTTTGTGGTTTCACCACACACAACGTAAACGCATGATCCTATTTGATAAACCACCAAAAGTTAACGTGCTTACTGACAGCATTTATTTTTCTTCCATACATCAACTTTATCAGTCGCCATACCGCCCTGCGTCTTGCCATGTAATGCCATCTTTCACAAAACCCATCCTTTGTTTCATTGATCATTTGTTTTCTATAAAGTTGTATTTAGACAATTTTAGTGAAAAGCCATAAGATCTATTTAGATTTTAATAACCTGACTTGTAGAATATCAACTACCGTGTAACTACTAAAATAACACACAGCATAATAGCATAGCACGAAATAAAACAAAATGTGTAAATACCTCGCGATCACGAGCATTTATTTTATAAACCTAATAAAACTAAAATCCTGATAGCACCAGCTTTCCAATCATTCTTCTTTCTTCAATTAGTTTGTGAGCCTCTCGTAAATTAGCAGCGTTGATGGGACTCATCGTTTTCGTAAGAGTAGATTTTAGCTTTCCATCTTCCAGCCACTTGGATACTTGATTATAAATATCATACTGTCTGATTCTGTCTTCAGTGTCATACATCACTCTTGTAAACATCCTTTCTGACACCAAAGTCACACTTTTATCTTTTAGAAGTCCTACATCTACCGGAGCACTGCCTTCGACAATCAAACAAATTTTACCTTGAGGTTTGATAGCCTTAATCAGTGTCTCCCAATACGGTACGGGGTCGTGATTAACTAAAATGAAATCAACTCCTGCTCCAAAACCATTTGCTTCAAGCTGTGGCATTAGATCCTGAGTGTGGTTGAGAACAGTGTCGGCTCCGTATTTCCGCGTAAAAGCTTCTGTTTCTGGTCGTGACGCAGTCCCGATTACTTTGAGTCCCAGATTTTTGCCGATCTGCGTCGCGACTGATCCCACTCCGCCGGCGCTGTTGATGATCAAGAAAGACTTGCCTTTGTCCTTCTCTGAGAGCAGCAAGCGGTCAAAAATGGACTCGAAACTCGTAAGCGCAGCTATTGGCATGGCAGCAGCTTCTTCAAACGTCAAGTTCTTAGGTTTTCTTCCTACTAGATATTGGTGAACGGCCATATATTGCGCATTGGCTCCACTTCTCATTAATTCACCTGTGAAAAATACCTCGTCACCGACATTAAATAAATCAGCCTTTTCCCCCTTGGAGACTACGACCCCAGCGCCGTCCCATCCTAGAATACGAGGCAATATTTCGGTACTTGGTTTCCAAACACGTTGCTTAGCGTCAATAGGATTTACTGCCGTAGCTTTGACTTCCACTAGCACATCAGTCTTCTTAACACTTGGCAAACTCACTTCTATATCAACTAGACTATTGACATCTGTTATCGGCAAATACTTATAGAGCCCGACGGCTCGCATTGTTTTCGGTAATTTAAACATTTTCAAATGTTAAGACACGTTTGTATTCGTTGTAAGCAGGTGTCTTACTAAGATAATAATTCGCTAGTGCGGGGCGGGACGCAAAGTCTGGGCGCGCCAGCTCGCGTTCGGTTATCTTCGGACAGACTGACAGACTCGTCTCGCCGGTCTGGCGGACGCTCACGTGCTGTGCTATCGGACGAAAAAAAATATTATTTAACTCTGTCAATTTCAAAAGATCGTGACCGTTTTTTATTTTTATTGTGTCTATATTAAATTGTGTAGGTACATTCCAAAAATTTTAATACAGGCGGACGGTATAATAAGCTTCATTTATGCTGTTTATGCAGGGCCAGTATTATAAAAATAATAATCTAAAGTGCAATAAATGTACGAGTATTATTTTTATCATCAATGAGAGCAGCATAACCATTTTAACACTCTGTAGAACTGTAGCGGTGATAACGTAGGAGATCCAATAAATAAAATAAAAATCCATACAAAAATTATTACAAAGTTGAAGACTTCGTTTATTTGTTTTTTTTTTTTAGAACTCGCTAATCTCCGGAATTTCTTTCACGAATTTCAACCGACTTCAAAAAGAAGGAGGTTCTCAATTCGGCGCGTATGTTTTTTTTTTTTGTATGTATGTTACCTGATTTCTCAGCTAATTATGAATAGATTTGGATGATTCTTTTTTTGTTTGAAAGAGTATCCTTCCGAATAGGTCCCATAGAAATATTGTCATGATCTGATGATGAACTTCGGAGATATGGAACGGAACTCCTTATAGGATCACAGCATAACTGTCGTGTCTGTCGTAACAAGTAAAATTGCTTAATTGCTTTGTTTATACGTGTAGTCGATGACTGACTGAAGGAAGAGAGGGAGGGGGTACGTCAACCCCCCTCCTACTACTTTCCAAAATTAAATATATCGTGTGAGGTATTGTTTGAAAGGGCTTTTTGTAAGAATTTCAAACATTAACACACAAGCACTAAAAAGTGAAAAATAAAAAGCTTTTTTACAAAAAAAGACAACCGCCTTCAAAAACTACAAAATAAAAAATAACTTTAGTTTGGAAGTCGATGGCTTTGGTTTTGTTTTTTGTTATGTAGATATTGCTTTACTTATAGGAAGCTACATTATCTCTGGTTGTATCCTAAAGATCTCCTTCATCTAAATAGACCACCAAGGTTAAAAATAAAGAGATAGATGGATGCTTGTACATTTATTTCTAATAAGATATGGCTCCTATTCCTCAATACATTACGTTCGTTACATACAATTGTTAACATTTACACAATATAATACAAGCAGATCATAATATATCACAGAGTATGCGTAACAATTCACAATATGCGAAAAATAAACCTTTTTTTTTTAATATTTTGTAGCCTCATAATACATCGTAGGTATTTAATTTGTTTAACAATATTTAGACTAGGTATAAGATTGGTAAATGTAGGTACTTTATAGACTACAGGCCCATGTCCAAAAATGGTGGGTCATATGAACCACCAGGTGACGTATATAGGACGATATAAATAAAATAATAAGATTCAGCACTATGCTGTCACTTGTAAGCTGTCCAACTGAGTGCCGGTGAGAATATTCAAAAGTGCAGGTAGAGTGAGTACATTTTGGTCATATATTTTTGTACGGCATTTTTACCATCGATAGATCCATGAAAAATAATAAGAAAGCGCGCAGTGCCGTACAAAAATCATGCGACAAGGGAAAAAAATCGAGGGTTGCAACCCCCTCTCTTTCCGTGGGGGGTGATTGGACAGCTTACAAGTGACGGCATAGTGCTGAATCTTATTATTTTGTGCTCTTATATCGTCCTATATACGTCACCTGGTGGTTCATATGACCCACCATTTTTGGACATGGGCCTGTAGTCTATTATGAATTACTAGCAAGTTATATTCCTGCCAGGGTTGCGGAATTTGTAGAGTCACCGCGGCCCTGGAACGCAAAGGGTATTGGAGGAACACGGATGGGTTTTAGTCAGTAATAGCCTGACACTCCCTTCCGCCCAGGGCGGAAGAAGTAATTTGAAGATTTCCTTTATTTATCGATTTTCGAAGTGCGCTCGTAAACGGGCTATATTTTCTCGGCAATTTGTAACTGCAATACATTTTGTTTTATTCGGATAAGCCTGCCACTGTATCGTCAACCACTACAAGTCCTAAAAGTCAGAATCAACAGTAGCGATCACCAGAAAAGCGCCAAGGCAACGAAGCTCGACGAGTTTGTTTAGTTCTAAAATATTTATGAATAGGCTGAACTTGAACAATATCTAAGTGTTGTTATTGCTACGTAAACTTTGTTTCGCTACTGGTTTCTAGAAATTTGGTTCAAGTGCTTGTAGGTAGGTACCTATTATGTTAAAATGTGCTATTTCAAACTAATCCTCTACAACTGTGAATAGGTCCCATTTCTTTTACTAGGTAGGTAGCTATCGTGCCTAGTTAGCTGCTATGTACATTGAAGTCTCATGGTGTTGCCCTGCAGCCTGCAGGTAGGTCAATGAGCATTACATTAGGTTACTGAAATTAAAGGGTTGGACGTCTTATCATCATCCCTTGATATTAAATATTATGTATTTTATAGACTGGTATATTATACTATCCTACTAAGGCCCGCTTGCGCCAAAAACTTAACCCAAAGTTTATTGCTAACAAGAGGTTAAATAACAAATACCTAATCAGGTCATGAACAAAAGGGCTCGCGTTAGCAACTAACTCGGAGTCTATAATATAACTTTACTTGGCGCAAGCGGACCTTGCTTAGTTAAATCTGTAAGTAAGTACAAAGATCAAATCTCATAGCAATAGCAATAAAAATTAAAGGATAGATAAATAATAGAACAAGAATTCAGAATACATTTCACACCCATATACAGACACATTAACAACTGTAAATATGTATTATTAGGTACGTACTTATTATTTACATAAATATTTAAAACAAGCTGCCTTGTCCAAGATGTTAGATAAAAGTCATTCAATTGAACTTCGTAGTTACACTTTAATAAACGACAATATATTTTGATAAGATACCACATAATATAGACGATTAATCTTACATTATGAATAAATATAATTTACACCAACTTTAATTTACAGAAAGCAGGAATTACCAAGCGTTTAACAATAATCAATCTTCTACCTTTTTTTAAATTAATCAAACCTGTTTAATATAATATAACATAAATCTTATTCTACAATATCTTTGAAGCAGCTGTATAATAGGGTAGTTGACACCATTAACCAATAATAATTCAAAGTACAAATTTAGAACTGCTCACGAGCACAGTTTTGGTTCGGGACTCCAATAATTCCAAGACCCAAAGTAATCTGCCTATACATATAGCCTTTTCCCAATTACATAATTATGTTGGGGTCGACTTCCAGTCTAACCGGATGCAGCTGAATACCAGTATTATTCTTCTCAGTATTTTATTCGCCATCTGACGACCAGTAACGACGACAGAGTACTTTGTAATACTTATGTAACGACTGTCAAAGATCCACGTATGACAGCTAGGACTGACGGCATAACGTGCTTTCCGAGGCACGGAGGAGTCTCGGTGTGTAAAGATGGTCACACATTAACGGACCAACCCCGGCAAACGTAGCTTACCTGATAGATCAAACCGTGCGGCTGTTATTACTTAGCCACGAGCCCTAAAATAATTTCAAGACCCAACGTCTTTAAAAAAAATACACTATATTTTAGCCCAAAATACCTGATTAATTTTTAATTAACTGTAAAAATAGTTTTTTAGTTAATCAATAGAATTGGTGAATCAATGTCGTCACAGTTTACTATTGCATAACTAAAACCTACTTAAGGCAAAATCGCGTTTTGACAGCTCTTAAAAAGTATATCAAATGACTGGTGCCTAGTTATTAATTTAAATATTTAACTAATTTTATGTGTAACCTACCCTACAAATAATCATATGTATGTACCTATTATAAATAGTCAATCAACCTACTATTTTTCAATCATTTACAATATTTTACATTATGGTGTTTTTCAAACATTTTATGGCCTTTCCATGTTTGATATGAATTCTTCCTAAATTTTCTAGGTACACATTTTTTTTTACTTTATCTAGATGTAAACCAGGTACAATTTTCGTAATAATTTTGATAATTTATGAAGTTAATTCGTACCACAATTAAATTTGATAAGTATTACAAGAACATTTTTAAGTTACCATTCTGATATGTCCTGGCCATATCCACAATTTACTTAGACAAAAACCATATTGTAAGTGTTCCATTTTTAAATTAAATATTAATACTGGAATAATTTGTACTGATTATATTATTTTTGTACATTGCGCATTTTAGATAAATGCTTACGTATACCGTCTTTTTTAAATAAATACATTTAAGTAAATACTTTATCCAATTATTTTAGCACACATCTGAAAATAAGTAAGTAAGTAGGTATTTTAATTTTTTTGTTCTGAACAATGGCATCCAACTTTTTGTCACGTTTTTAACTAAACTTTGAACTCCTCCACGTCCCCTGTACTGTTGCATGCTTGCATGCACCCGAAATATAACGTTTAGCATGCGATACATTGCGCATTATCATAACCATTATTTATTATATTTTTCACACCAAAAATAAAACACCCCAGCAATATTAATAATAACAATAATTTCAGTAATTTACTCTACTTTGTAACTGCTTATTTTGAACCGCAGTTGACCTCATTTAAAACAATATCCTAACAACAATAAAACGAGCCGTAACTATAACTACTTACTTACCTACTATTTTTAGTGATCGAAACACATTTCACGTTTTCTCTAGGAACAATTAGCATGTTCTGTACAAAAGCGGACATGAAAATGTGGGTCACATTTTCACTCGCATTATACCAACATCCTGAAAAGTTGAAAACTATTCGCACAACAAAATGTCAGTTTACAAAAACGTGAGTGTTTCATTACTTTACACTTAGGTTTTGACTTTCTAACAAACATCGTGATATTTTACTTTATATCTCTAAAAGCGTACAAATATATAAACTGTTATTTATTTTAACATTAATTTGAGACTCCATTATTTTCTTATTCCGATTTCTCTTTACACACTCAAATCGTATTTAAGTATACAAAACGTTTGTCAGTAACTTGTGTGTTGGTATTTTTGTAACAAATAGGTATGGCAACTTAAATTCAAATTTAACAGAAATCAAAACCATTAATACTGCTTTAGGAAATTAAAACCGCCGTACATTCTGGCTTTAGCAACACAACTAAGTCCCGTAACTACCCAAAAATCCTACCTACATAATAGCTGCATTAGAAGACGCATCCATAGCAAGACACGAAAAACCCAAAATCATATTAAGCATAATCCTTCAATGTACCTAGGTAGTTTTTAGGCACTCTAAAAACCCGTAATGCAACTAAAACCATCAATCCTCAAGTTTACTGCACAGCGTACTTGCAGAAGTCATGGGCCCCGGTACATTCGACGCTGGGCCTGTGGGTAGAGTCCCATATGCCTGGGCCGCATCGCTGACACATTCCCACCAGGGTGCAGGGGATCCGGACTAGCTGACGGAACTGGTGAAGCAGGCCTCTGGCCTTGCGGAGGATTAGTCTTCCGTCCATGTACATTGCTGAAAGATGACGGAAGAATGCTGTTAAGTTCTTCTAGATTTATAGGTACCTACCTACTAGCTGGACCTGTACCTAAATCCCTGAAGGTGTATGAATATCAGATGTTACCAATCTGTTCTAATCTGTGGCCCTTATTCTTGAACGTTGCATACTTCAAAATCGACTTGATATGAAATAAGATTTTAATAGAGATATTGTGTGAAATCTACTTTATCCGTCCTTGATCTCCAAGCTCATGTTATTCCATTAATAAGGTTCCTTTGATAGGAACAGCCTTGGGAGTCATAATAACTCTTAATACCTGTTCAAATGTCAGTCAGTTGCCTTAACTTGTGCTACAGTTAAAAGTGAAAGAGTTATTCGCATACCTAAAGAGCTAAAATGCAGCAGCATCTCGTCAGTATTCAGGTCTTGAGCGATGACGTCATCCGCGTATACGGCAATGATGGCCAGACACAGGAAGAGATGGAAGTAGTCCGTCTGATAGTTGGCCCAGCATGCCTCCCACATGCGCAGCGCCACTGCTTCGGTGAACTCGCGCTTGAAACATCTGAAATGTCAAAGTTACTTATGTGAGTACTTGTAGCTACGTAATTTGAAGAGATTTAGTCTAAAAATAGACTATAAGGACAAGAGAAAAATAAAACTAATTTCGTAGACTAGGATTATTGCTTATTAATTTTCTTAGAAGCTCAAGCTTAATTACAACAAAGTGGATGGCTTCCTAGAAAAAACTTTAATTAAGTTTTATCATTTAATCATTTTGAAGTACCTCCTCCCATCTAGTATTAAGCAGATAGCTGAGTTTCCACGAAATCATTTTCTATTAAGCGATTTCCTCGGTACCGTTTAAAAAAAAATCCTTGAAAGATCTTGCTACGACGAAAATTTCAAAGGATCCAACGAAAAAGGTCGAACACAACAAAAGGACAGACTTGGAGTAATCTGATCAAATCGTATGTACCTATGTACCCACACATGTAGTTGGCAAAGGCAAATAATGTCAAAGGAACGTGCACGTCTGCTTCTAGGAATAATTAAATTCTGTCTGGCTTTGAAGCCTCCTTTCTATAGTGCGGGGGATTTGCGTGGGCGCTGTACAAGATGAATAAAGAATTGGTATCTATCAAGTGAATATGCAAAGATTTTCTAGCGACTGTCTGCACACCTAAAGGTTAAAACTATTTATAACAAAATCGTAGGAAGATTTCGATCCTCAAAGCAGATTAGGAAAGTGGCTTTGTCGGCCCTTGTGTAGTCGCTCGATGGTCGGTAAGTAAGCAGGGGGATGTCCTTTCATATGGCTTCTAGCCATAGGGCTCGAAGGAGCTTAAAATAATGTTGATATATCCATTAATCAACTGCATATCAGCCTAACTTAAGTATCGGGCTCGATATATGCAAATATATATTGTGGATTTTTTAAACCACTTGGAACCACCACCTTTAAATTACCTGGAGCAAAAGCAAATTTTATTCAAAGGAAACCTTTATTTTTAAAAAGACACAAATCAGCATTCTCCGAATTTTTAAAAATTCGCCTGCCACACTCTCGAATCGAACCGGCAAAAATTCGAAGAAATAACATCCTGTATTTAGGGTGTCCTTAAAATGAGTGGGTGTCGGAGTAAGTATAACAATAGGCACTCCTGCCATCAAAGAATACTTACAACAGTATCCAACGATGACAGAACAGTAATTCCATAGCGTCGACATGTTTTTCCAAATGCTTGTAGAAGTGTGGCAACATTATCCTTATTAGTTCGCGTAGGTAGCTCTGAAAGGTAAAATGTCGTGCGTAGGAGTTTATAATATAATGTTTACGTGGTAGTAATCGGTTTGATATAGAATGATAAGATAGGATTACACCTGTGATTCATTAATGATTATTGGACATTCCGCCATTGCGACATTTGCAAGGAATAACATCGTTTGGCAGTTTTGAGTTACAATCATTGCTGTACAAAAAATGCATAATTACAAAAAACCCGATACCAAATTAGTACATATTTTGTAAATAATGTATACAGGTAAACTCAGACACTACGTCACGAACAATACAAAATTATTAACGCGTTATTATTCAAGTTATAAGTTTAAGTTATGTAGCCCTAGCCAGTGCTACATAGGTATACATATAAAATATTATTCCTATTAGTAATGCTAATGAACGTACCTATAAAAGGCGACATTCAAGTACCTTATATAAACATTAAAAATAAATCTGTGTAAGCTACTGTGTAACTACACTTTAATTACTTTAAATGTATTTATTCGCTCAGTGAACTATTATGTTACCTATCTACAGCTTCACTTATTATAAGGAGGAATGATTTGTATTTTTGTATGTTTGTAACGAATTAGCTCAAAAACTACTGGATCTATTTCAAAAAATTCTTTCACCATTAGAATCCTACATTGTCCCTAAGTAACATAGGCTATATTTATTCCAAAAAAAAAAAAATAGGGATCCCTACTGAAACTTCAATAATGTAACCCAAGGTGTAAAAAATAGCCATAGCCCAAAATGTTTAAAAACTTAATGTCCACCCGTGCGATGCCGGGATGGGTCGCTAGTTTTAGAATAAATACAGAATCTATAATGTCAGGTAAGTACCTACACTACTAGGTGTCGCATAAAATTCAGCTGTATTACCTAGCTAAAAGGGTTATATTGAAGTGAATTCCAAAAAAAATAACGTTAGAGATATAGGCATACAATGTATAGTCCAAGTCCACTGTTTTCTTAATTATATGTTAGATAAGCATCTTGTTAAAGGCACATGGTACGAAAAGCGAACAAGGCTTTATTGATTTGGCTTCAAAGCTGAAATGATAAAGTCGAGTAGATATCGATACAAGCAAAGTACAGTACCCACTAGACATGCTACGTCACTGAAACGATGAACTGAATTATTTTGATGGTTGTTTGTATAATGTCCATATTTTGTTTAACTTCATGTCAGAAGCCCTTGAGGCGGTTTAGAAACTCTGACACAAGGGTGTGTGGGGTCGTAAGACCTTGCCCACACGATAAAGAAGAAAATGAAATGTGGGTGTACCTACACCTCTGCCTAACCCTTCCAGGACTACATGCGTGATGTTATGTACCTATGAGCAACTTTTTTTTGCTTGACGTGAATATTCATAAAAGGCCTTAAAAATATGTTAGCTCGAAAATATAGGTTACGGTAAAGAATAAGCCGACACCAATGAAGCTATACGATAACTTTACGTTTACCTACATTATTCGACAGTAAACAGTTGTGTCTTACAAGATTATTATCCATATCGTTGTCAGTTGGCGTGCACACAAATATGGCTCGCTGCATCAGACCCACAAAACACCAGAACGCTTCGGCCTCGCATTTTATCTCGCAGAGCACTGGAGCTAATAGGTCACTCATTCCTTGTGTATAACTGGAACATAAAATCGTAGATAACATAATATCTAGAAGATATTATTTTTTCCCTTAATATACCTACTTAGTTACCTAATTTATAAGGGTGAAATTCACAAAAGTGAATTCCACCTAGTATGAGTAGGTAGATATTTTATCAGTGGAATTAATTTGACGTCTGACAATGTTTATTTTACTAAGGGCTGATTTTTCAATAGTCAGATAACTTTTATCCAAAGAATAAATAAGGTAAACGCAGCTATCAACGACCCATCGAAAATCTGCAGGTATTACCGACCTATAAAAGTAATTCGAAATCTTTACGTTTCCAGAACTATTTTAGCTAAGGTAGGCAAAGTTACACACGCGTTTATTCCTTGAGCATCGTATACTTTTACGTTATTGCGAGTAGCTGTGCAAAAAACAGATAAAATACGTTAATTACTGCGGGGCAGCGTGGACGCAGGGCGTGTAGTACTGTTCCCTTGTTCCTTCAAGTAAGTACGTGACTTTTCTATTTAAGACATTTCTTCAAACAAATGACGTCTATACTTTATCTTATATTACTAAATGTATTCATTTAAGTGTCAACTCTTGATTTCTTACGACATTTTATTGATAAAAAGTAATTCGAAACGATAAAACTTTAAATTAAAATGGGACGGTGTTAGCTTCATCAGTTTTAGTCGTGGCAGCTATCAACGACCCATAAGTCGGTAATGGCAGCAAAGTAACTTTTCGTTTTATTTTTCTTTTATATTATTATATGACACTAACACAAGTATTTTTATGAACCAGTTTAAATCTAAGCTATCAGTCTTTATAAAAATCTATTAGCGACTAAACTTTTTTGTCTAGTTTTTACCTTTTAGCGTTGTCAATTTAACCAAAATTATGATATTTTTCGAGGATCGATATTGAATAGTATCAGTAATAAATCATTGTTTTTGTGTTTAAAACAGTGTGCATTTGTTCATATTTTTGTGACATTAATCAATATTATAATCTATTTTATAGCCCGAAGGTCAATTGAATTAAAATAACCATTTTTTTATGAGTCGGTAATACAATTTATGTTTATACTTACATACTTTATTACTGACCCATGAGGGTCGGCAATAGCAACTATAAGAAGCTATTACTGATCGTATATAGATTATTTAGTTTCTCACCTTACTTTTATGATTTAGCTGATTTTGGTTTTGAACAATTCAAAACCAAAATCAGCTAAATCATAAAAGTGGAGGTCTAGGGAAGGTTTAAACGGTGAGAAAATATGGGGTAGGGGTAGGGTTGGGGTAGGGTAGGGGCAGGATACCACGCGAACGAAGTCCCTAAAAACAGCCCTTTTAATATGAAGTCGGGAAGTCGGTCTCAAGGGTCCCTACCCTTGAGACCGACGTAGGGTAGGGTAGAGGTATGGCAGAGGTAGGGCAGAGGTAGGGCAGAGGCAGGGCAGAGGTAGGGCAGAGGTAGGGCAGAGGTAGGGCAGACGTAGGGCAGAGGTAGGGCAGAGGTAGGGCAGAGGTAGGGCAGATGTAGGGCAGAGGTAGGGCAGAGGTAGGGCAGAGGTAGGGCAGAGGTAGGGCAGTGGTAGGGCAGAGGTAGGGCAGAGGTAGGGCAGTGGTAGGGCAAAAGTAGGGCAGAAGTAGGGCAGAGGCAGGGCAGAGGTAGGGCAGAGGTAGGGCAGAGGTAGGGCAGAGGTAGGGTAGAGGTAGGGCAGAGGTAGGGCAGAGGTAGGGCAGAGGTAGGGCAGAGGTAGGGCAGAGGTAGGGCAGTGGTAGGGCAGAGGCAGGGCAGAGGTAGGGCAGAGGTAGGGCAGAGGCAGGGCAGAGGTAGGGCAGAGGTAGGGCAGAGGTAGGGCAGAGGTAGGGTAGAGGTAGGGTAGAGAGATCATCACTAGCTTATACATTCCATTGCTGGAAAAAGGCCTTCTCTCGTACACGATCGGGAATAGCTCCATAAAAATCGTTAATAGCTTCACAGCCGTTTTTATGGGTCGGTAATAGCAACAATCGACTAAGTCACTTTGTAAATTATTTTTTACAGGATAATCCTTTATTTAAATGTATTTGATTCAGTAAATACATTCTTTATACATAACACTAGCATATAAAATTATACTATCAATCTTTAGCGGATCGAGTATACTAAAAAAATATGGTTGATTTTAAAATTGCCTTAGGGGGGTCGTTATTACCTGCGTTTACCTTATGACAGTTTCACATATTTTCTATACAAAAGCTGTCAAACCGCCATATTTATCCCTCCGTTAAGAGTTATCTGACGATCGAAAAATTAGCCCTTACATTATAAAAAATAAGTTAAAAATAACTAAAACCCGACTATGACAAAATCGCGCACTGAAAAGTATAAAACAAGAACAATATTCATTTGACCGATATTTTCGAATTTTTTTTTTTCGGTAACAACTTCACATCCCCTAGAGGGCGCCATATTGGATTTGGTGACACGTCACCTACCCTATAACCAGCGGACAACTGAGACGCTTCTAACGACACCTCATTTGCCATGTAATGATAAGTAGTTTAGAAGTTCTGAGGGAACAAACAAACATACACACATACAAACATACATACCGGTCAAAATCATAACCCTCCTTTTGGCTTTGCCGTAGTCGGGTAAAAAGAACTGTCTAAACACTTATTCTAGGTACCTTAAGGCCAATTCTTCTAATTTAAAGTGTTCCAATTCTAGTCACAATCTCATCTCAGCGACAATCATTAAAAATAAATTGGTAACCAAAGGCATTTTTGACAGATTGACACTGAGATTACAATGTCGTTCCTAAAAGTTAGCAGATTCCCTCACTGGTATAAAAGTTTGGTAAAATTCGCACCTGGTAGGTAAGGTAGAATGAAAAATAATTAGATGGAACCTTACGCCAAAATTTATTGCTGGAACTTTGTCGGCCCTAGTTTACTAATTATCTTCTCCTAACTGGGCAAGTTTAAGAAGATAATTAGGTTTGTTTGTTGATGTCAATAACTTAATTAGCAAAAGGAAAGAGCAGAAAAGTTTGCTACGAATCCTCACAATCGTTTATCTGTCGAACAAGATGACCTTTTCGAACAAGGACTGATATATGGCCCTTGAAGGCGAAACGGCTACATACATACAAAGGCGTAATGACGCTGCATTTCCAAGAACCTATTCATTTATTTAATACCTAGTGTTGTTGCGTGTAATTAATGTTAAGTATTGAATGGAACAATAAGCTTCATAACAAAAGCCATTGTATCCAGAAACTTGAATTAATTAGTAATTAACAGAACAAAACAGTAATTTATACTTACCCTAAAACTGGATTATAAACAGCGTAGTTCAACAATATATTCTTCATTATTTCTACGTTATAATTATTATCCCCGGCGAAAAATGGGTTGCCTCTGTCCGTTCTGACCACATCTTTCTCTATAACACACTGTACGGTCTTCCAGAACACTGCGTGTTGCTCAGGAGTCATCTTTTCCAGTCTTCTTCTCGAAACCTCTTCATATTCTCTCACCCTGATCTGAAGAATTATCTCTCTTTCGTCATAAGTAGAATTGTATGGGTAGCAGTGTAAAAGGAAGGGCCACACTTCTCTCCTTAGCTCTTTGTCCAAACCACCGAAAAAGACGCATTTCCTCAAAAAGAGATCATCTTCGATTACCCCCTTGCCGTTCATAATCTTCCCATAGAATAGTTCGGGAGATATTTTGGGAAGTTTCCCTTCTTCAGGATGTTGTTCCGACTTTTGTACTTCTGGACGGCATACCATGAAATGACGGTAGGGCAGGTTTGGCTCTTCAGAACCTGTGGACACATTGCCTACTAACGTTAGAAGAGTTCCAAGCTAGGTACTTTAAAAACCTGTAATAATATGGTAATCTTGATACCTGGAGTGAGTTTGATGTTGTGTAGCAACGAATGCCATCGATGGAGCACTTGTGCTAAATGGTCCAGTCCCCCATGATGGAAATGAAGTATTTTGTACTGCGACTCCCTGGAGGCTACCACAAGCTGCCCGCATGTGCAGTTGTCATCGTTGAAGAACAGCCGCAGTGACCGCATCTGGCTCAGATCTACTGAGAACCTGGTGAAAGATGGTAGATACAGATAGTAGATACAGGAATATAAAGATAGAATAAGAGAATATAATTATGATCATTCCAATCCCGCAAACTTTATAAGCTGCTCATGTAATCCAAGTAAGGCCAAGTACCTGTTGCCAGAAAACCATGAAAAAAAAACCGCTGTTTGCGTTTCCATTAGCAATAAACAAGTTACTCTAGATGTGTGTTTTCATGCGGCACTAATACACGTAACAGATACCGTTAATAACACTGAACACCCCAGAAAAACACGGAGCAAGAAACGTTACAAGATGTTACATGTAAATGATCCTCTTCGTGCGTCGTGTTTCACCCACGCGAACCGCAATATTTAGTACTTGGGGATCAAGTTAATGCGCTCTACGTTCGCAATAACTTTAAGTTAGCCTGAAGCTGTGCCTGTAGAAGGTTTCGCCTCTGAGGAATAAAGACTTGCCTTCTTGAATTTCTATATTGTAAGTTGGTACAGATTATATTTTACCTACCTTACCTGATAAACTGAGGCTTAAGGCAGATTAAGACGAAATTCGATCTTAATTTTTAGTCGTTTATAGGTCATAGGTGATCTTGGGTCATAGGTGATCATAGGGTCTTGTGTGATCGATGCGAAAAGCTTTTATTTAAGTAGTACTGAAATCTGTGACTTAATTTTATAGGTAAGTTATACGGATGTAAAAAGTGGCATAACGTATCCGGAAGTTATAATATGTTCTTGCCTTCATTGCGATATTTTTTTTGTTTACACCGTTCCTGGGAATCTTCTGGTTACGCAAATATTATAGACCAAAGTTCTAACTTTTTGACACGTTTTTTTTTAATAAATGCTCTTTTAAATGTTATAAATAACTTTTAATACTGCCACGACCCCTATACTGTAGTATTAGTTAAGTACAATGTTTTGCGTGCATAACATTGCACACTACCACTGTCACACAAAAAAAGTACTCAAAGTTACTAATTTTGATGGGCAGTAAGCTTAGCTAACGGGTATGTGATGTCTTTTAACACCCTGTATAGGTATACCTAAATAATAAATCCTACTATTATAAATGCGAAAGGTTGTGGCTGAATGGATGTTTTATTGTCTGTTACTCTTTCACGCCAGAATGGCTGAAACGATCTGGATAAAATTTGGCTACTTTTTATCCCGGAAATCTAAACGCTTTCCGTGGGATAATAATTAACTTTGCAACAGCGTGGACGAAGTCGCGGGCAACAGCTAGTAAGTTCATAAGTTTATCGCCTTATATCGGTTATTACATAATATTCTAGTTACATATTAATGCGGTATTGACGTTCGGAATCAGGTCAGCGAATAAACAAGACGCTGTGAACCTTATGAACGCTTACTTGCCACCCTATAAAAGTATGTCACGCTCCTTACACGATATATTAATTAAGTTATTGGGCCATAACATGTTCACTGATCCCGTACATGAAGCGTTAATAGAAGTATTAACCCTTAGGGGATGTTTTGACGAGAGTTTACAAGCATTTTAGAAGTGGTTGTGTTGAAATGTGGTGCTAAAGTCAATCACACATTACCGGATAATGAGGGTTATTTAAAGATTACGTAATTGGTTGACTGGGATTGGGATGAGGGTTATTTAAAGATTACGTATTAATGGGAAACTAAATGTCGGTTAACGCGGACACAGACGAAATCGTGAAATAAAAAGTAGCCTCTATCATATGTCCTTTCTTGGGGTTTAAACTTACCCCGTACCAAAAATTGGAATCGGAATCGGTTCAATGGTTTAGTCGCGAAAACGTAATAGACAGAGTTACTTTCGCAATTATAAATATTTATTAATAAAATAATAAAGTATGGAAATATGGATATTAATTTGCAATCAGTGAGCTATGTCACTATCCGAATTCTAGTAACTCAAGTATGCTTAAAGTGCTTAATAACAGTCCTACATCTTCTATGCTTAGAAATGCAAACAATTCTAGAAAATTTGGCAGCAGTGCAGGTCCCCATTATACTTAATTATGACCTTTGTTATTTCTAGGTCTAGTATAAAATCCAGTCGGGGGCGCGGATCATGCGTAATGCGAATACCGGGCTCCCGAGTTCCCGACATACGGTAGCAGGAGGAACCGTGAGGTTTTAGTCGGTAAGACTCCGACATAACCCTCCGTTATCCCCAAACGGAGGGCATCCACGAGGATTTCCCCACGGAAAAAAAGGTATAGTATAAAAATATATAGAATTACTAATGTACTAAGTAGGTATTTCTAATGCCCCGTTCATTTTATGATCGCTTAACATTCAAGAGGGATGAACTTTTCAGGGCTCAAATGAGTTGTGCGAGGAATAATGACATTCTTGGCACGGCCGCGGCATGTCGGGGTGGAATGCAATCGACGACAGGGATATGTGTGCGATGTGACCTTGTATACGTCCTCAAAGATCGTTATTAGAAAATGTTATGTAAAAATACGGTATAAAATAGTATTTGCAATGCCTCTATGAGGGGTTACTTGAGAAGACTTTCTCTAAAGCGCGTTCCATTCAAAAGTAGTGCAGTCATATTTTTATCTGTTTGTCAAAAGAGCTTTTTACAACATAATTTCTTTTCTGTCTGTTCATTTGTTCAAGCTAATCGCCGAAATGGCTGGACCAATTCTGGCGGGATTTTTACTGGCAGATCGCTAATGTTATGAGGAGTAACAAAGGCTACTTTTATATGACAAAATGGAGGCAGACGGGGCAGTCAGCCACCCTATTTTAGAACACCATATTACTCGTAATATTCAGGAGCTAAATAAGGATTTAACGGTATTTTAACAAGCAGACAGGCAATTGGTACGTATTGATAAAGAGTGGGCGTCCTCCACCCGTCGGCGTCATCCCCCGCGAGCCCTTGCGTGTCATGGATTTATTTAACCACTACGCTACCAGTCGAATGCTATTTATAGACATCTCTGTTCTTACAAACATTTTTTATCTACTATTTTTTCTTTTCTGGCTTTCAGAAGTTGCAGTGGTTGGGAATAGTGTGACGAGCTTAACCAAATATCTTACAACTATTATAAATCTTCTTCTTCTCGTGTCGATTGACTCAAATTTTGTCCGACCAATATTGAGCAACCTGTACACGTACAGCTCTGTCATTTGGCCTCATTAAGGTCTTGGATGGTGCAGGTGGTAGTGCACGACGGGCAACTGAGGAGCTGACGCATGTCCTGTGATGGTGCTCCACACTGGCACTCCGTTTGGGATGGGTGAAGAAAGCCCCATTTGGCCAGATTAGTTTTACAGCGGCCAACCTGGGTCCGCAATCTGTTAAGAGATTTCCAGATTGGCCACTGCAGTTCACATCCGGGGGGAAGATGTTCTCCCGGAGTGATGAAGTGTGGGGGGCTGGGTATTTGTACCTCCATAATGCACACCTCTCGTCTGCCGCACGGTCCACTGATGGTCCACTATTATAAATGCGAAAGTTTAGATGAATGTCTGTGTTAGGGCCTCATAGGTAGACTCAATAAATAACGACGGGACTTTTCATAAATGCGTTTACTCCCATCAAATACAATGATACAAGAATGCGGAAACGGAAAACGGAAACACTCCATAAACACTAAGTGTCATTGTCACTGTCACCAATTCATCACCACAGTCCGCGCGAGATGGCGCCACCGCCGCCCATCGATCCGTTCGACAGTACGCAGTGGCGCGCGGCGCCGCTAGATGGCGTTGTGCCAAGCAAACATGCCGGCCCCCTTGGAATCCTCAGGTTTCAACACTGAAGAGCTGCTTCACCGGCGGTGCCGACTCTGCTGTCAGCCTGGGTGCCACCACTCGTCGCCGATGGCACCGGAAGTGGGCAAATTTTGGAGAACGCTCGCTGCACAGAGCCCGTCGCAGTTTTAAGTTCAGCGACACGGCTCACACCATCGCGTCCTGTGAACACCCTTATAATTCTGCCCATACGCCATTTAAGAGGTGGCAAGTGATCTTCCTTAATGACGGCAAGTGTGTTCAAAGTTAAGTCCTGGTTATGTGTCTTCCACTTGGTTCTTATTTGAAGCTCTGATATGTAGTCGGTCGACCAACGCTTCCAAAACTGCTGTCTCATTTGCTCGACTCTCTGGAACCGCGTCAGGCGAGGAATCGGCTCTTCCGTCAGGTCCTTGCAGGCTGGTGCGAGGAGCGGCCGGCCGATTAGGAAGTGGGCTGGACTAAGTGGAAGAAGGTCATGTGGGTCTGAGGACATAGGACACATTGGACGGGAATTCAGGACAGCTTCAATTTGTGAAAGCACCGTGCTGAACTCTTCGTATGTAAGATTAGCGGTACCCATGACACGCCTCAGGTGGTGTTTACAGGATTTAACCCCTGCCTCCCATAACCCCCCAAAATGAGGAGCATAAGGCGGTATAAATTTGAATTGTATGTCGTCGTTAGATAAGTGATCAATAATTTGACGTGAATGCTCGTTGAACATTAACTTAACCTCTTTCATTGCTCCGATAAAATTTGTCCCGTTATCCGAGAAAATTTGAGCCGGTTTACCACGACGAGATATGAATCTTTTGAGTGCTAATAAGTACTCATGTGCAGAAAGCGTACTGACTAATTCGAGGTGGATAGCTCGTGTTATAAAACAAACAAATAGGCATATATACCCTTTTTCAACTTTGGCTCCCCTACCTTTGCGGTTCAGTACAGATACGGGACCAGCATAGTCCACCCCACAACGAATGAAGGGAAAACCTGGTTCCAACCGCTCGGCAGGCAGGTTGCCCATTATTGGGGAAACGGTCTTTCCCTTAAGTCGTGTGCAGCGGACGCACTGGTGCACAACCTTTCTGGCTAAATTTCTCCCCCCTAACGGCCACCAACTCTCACGCATAGTAGCCAATAAAAGCTGGGGGCCAGCATGGAGAAGTTTATTATGTGAATGCTGAAACAATAATAATGTTAAACGATGTTTACAGCATAATAAGCTCGGGTGCTTTTTATCGTACTCGAAATTAGGTGCATTAGTTAGGCGCCCGCCTACTCTAATTATATTATAGCTATCTAAGAATATATTAAGACTAGAAATTGCACTAGTTGTGTGTAATGGCAGCTTATTTTTCAAATTAAAATATTCCTTAGGGAACGATTCTTGTTGTGCAAGTCGTGTTAACATTTGTGTTGACGTACACAACTCACTCACCGATAACGGCCCTAATGTGCGATCGTGTCGTGGTGTGCGTAAATTATGAATGAAACGTACCACGTATGCACCGGTACGTCTTAAACGGTTATAGGAAGAAAACCGTTCAAAATCAATGACGCTGTTTTTATTTTGTGTTACGTCACAAACCAAAGCTGTAGTTTGTGTTTTTAGTTCTGGTAGGTCACCAGCAGCGTAGTTGGAATGCGATATTGTGCTCTGCTGCGACTTCAACAACTCATGACTCTGCAGTAATGGTGGACCGTACCACCACTGGCTACAGTCACTAAGCGAGTCCAGGCTGAGACCGCGTGAGACTAAGTCCGCTGGATTATTTTTAGTACCTACATGCGACCATATAGCATCACTAGTAAGTTCATTTATTTCTGTTACTCTATTTTGAACAAAAGTTTTTAACGAGTGAGGGGACATTCGAAGCCACCCAAGAACTATGGTTGAATCTGTCCAAAAGAAAACTTTATAAAATGTCAATCGTAATGAATTAATTATTTTTTTATATAAACGCGCGCCGATCAACGCCCCGCATAATTCTAGTCGCGGTATACTAGTTGTTTTCAATGGCGCGACTTTACTTTTGGCACAAAGTAACTTACTAGTAACAGGTGAGTTATCGGAGTATGTACGCACATAAGCGCATGCCCCATAAGCAAGCTGCGACGCGTCACTAAAAATATGTAATTCTATGTATTGTGTGTGAGAACTCATTACATAACGAGGTATCCGTAACGTGTGTAAACATTGTAATGAAGTAATAAATGTATCCCAATGTAACACTACATCACTAGGAACCGGATCGTCCCAATTTATTTTACACAACCATAACTTTTGCATAACAATTTTTGCTATTATTATTGCCGGTGCTAATATACCCAAAGGGTCATACACCTGCGCTATTACTGATAATATTATACGTTTAGTTAATGGGTTCGTATTATTAATTATTACACGTGATGTAAAATGTAACTCATCACTTTTATTGAACCAACCCATACCTAAAGTTTTGTTTTGACACTGATCTCCCAATGACAATCTTTTTGATATGTCATGAGCAGTAATATCCAGATTAAATATCCATTTACGTAACGGAAGACACGCCGATTTTAAAGTGTTAGTAACCTTATCGCACATATCTAATAAACTATTTAAATCATCATTACCTATCAACGCGTCGTCGACGTAAAAATCATCCCTGATCACAGTAGCTACCTGTTCATCCTCACATTCCCGCGCGAGTTGGTTCAGACACCTCATACTCAGATAAGGCGCGGATGCCGTGCCGTACGTCACAGTGTTAAGGCGATATATACCTATTGGGTCCGAAGGACTTTCCCGCCACAAAATTAACTGTAATTCACGTTGATCTGGTTGTATCAATATTTGACGATACATTTTCTCTACGTCGGCACATGCTACGTGTTTATATTGCCTAAAGCGTAATAATATAGAAAAAATGTCGTTCTGAAGTGGCGGCCCAATATACTGAATACTATTCAACGACTTGCCTGTAGACGTCGATGCGCTAGCATCGAACACTGTGCGCAGTTTAGTTGTACTACTGTTTTCATTCATAACACCGTGATGTGGTAAGAAATAGTGAGGTGACCCGTAGGTATCTATGCGACTCATGTGACCAAGACTTTCGTATTCTTTCATAAAATTAACATATTTATCTTTAAATTCCGGCTGACGAATAAACTTTCGTTCGAGTGAAAACAAACGTTTTTCAGCTGCGCTGTAACTTTCCCCGAGAACCGTAGGCGATTCCTTAAACGGGATACGTACTGAGAACTTACCTTGCTGAGTACGTGTTGTCGTTTCAACGAAAATATTCTCACATTTTTGCTCGTCGGCACTAAGAACATTCCCAACGTTGGGAATCTCTTCGAGTTCCCAAAATTGTTTTAATTGTGCATCCAGCGTTTGTGAATAATTGCACTGAACCTGATTAATGCGCAGGCCATTATTATTATTATACAAGGGTCCAGACATTATCCACCCCAGCTGAGTATTTTGTAAATACGGTCCATTTTTTAACCTAATTTTACCATCAATCAACAAATCCCAAAACTTATCCGCACCTATCAGGATATCAATATCCGAAGGCGAATAAAAGGTCGGGTCAGCCAGCTGAATATTGTCTGGTATACTAATATTATTTACATTTATATTAAATGCCGGTAACCTATTCGTAATACACGGCAACACTAAACATTCAATATTAGTATGATAACGATTAACTTTCGAACGTAACAATAATTTACAAGTGTGTGTAGACTTCGCGATCGAATGACCCACACCGGTAACTTGACAAGTGGACTGTAATAAAGGTGCATTTAGCTTATCGCATAAAGATTTCCTAATAAAACACTGTTGGCTACCATTACCAACAACTACTCTCACGCATGGGAGCTGCTAGAGAATCGTTAATGGCTCGAAGGACCATTATGTTAGGGCCTCATAGGTAGACTCAATAAATAACGACGGGACTTTTCATAAATGCGTTTACTCCCATCAAATACAATGATACAAGAATGCGGAAACGGAAAACGGAAACACTCCATAAACACTAAGTGTCATTGTCACTGTCACCAATTCATCACCACAGTCCGCGCGAGATGGCGCCACCGCCGCCCATCGATCCGTTCGACAGTACGCAGTGGCGCGCGGCGCCATTTACTAAACTAAATCACGCTAGAACGGCTAAACGGATCAGGATGAAAGCCACAGAGATAGATTAGTCTGGAATATCACATATACTTACTTCTTGCTATTCTCGAAAAAAATACGGTTCCCATACGATAACACAATAACTTTGACGCGGACGAAGTCGCGGGCAGAACCCAGTCTTTTTATGAGTAGATTCAAATTGAAATTTTTTTTAAATCTGGTTCTCATAGCTGTCTACCATGGGTATCAGTGAATGGAAAACCAATTACGAGAGAACTGTTACAGGGATTAACAATGGGTCTCTCAGAGAACCTTCAGCTCCGTTTCTTTCAGGCTTTAGAACTTCACACTTTCCTACCTATACTAAATTCCCAAAAACGAAAGCCTAACGCCACAACACTACACCTTTAAAGTATGTAGGTAGGTACCTCTACCTACCTACCTAGTTGGTAGTTCCCCATGCTATCAACTTCAACCTAAATCCACAGATATGAGCTTTCTCCAGATCGAGTTACAATGACTAACGTGATTTCGGGATTTTTCCGTCATACGGAAATACCCTATAAAGCGTTTCAGGTTTTCAGGCTTAAAACTGCGAAAGTGCGAGTTTCATGCTCCTGACCGGGGATTGGGGGATTTTGGACCCCTTGCAGAAGTTCCCGAGATGTCCCTACATCTGAACTTTACTTTGAAGGACATTAAAAACGTCACTGATGGCGTGATGAACGAAGCCAAAAAAAAAAAGAAATAAGAGATTTACTGAAGCTATCGAGTCAAAAAGAAGAAGAAGAATAGGCTTAAAGTTTCACCATCGGTTATAAATGAACACTATATAGACCTACATATTTATAGAATGCATGTTGCATCAGTAGGTACTAGGTACAACTGCAGACCTACTAGTAAATCCGGTAAAATAAGGCCAAACGCAGACAACGACTGTACCAACATAGTGTGAAGCTAACGCATTGCGTGCGCATTGCACAACAGAATTAAACAAAAACATACCATTTATTATAATCAATGTCGCATAAAATCTTTATCAATGTTTGGTAGTAGAGTATGGTTACCCACAGTATTGTTTTACGATACATACCTACCTAATTAAGTAATAAGTACTTTTGAGGAGTTAAAAACTACATAGCTAAAATCACTACTTAATTGTTCCATTGGCTGTAATAATGCAACAAGGAAACACACAGTTCATAATCAGGACTTAGGACATCACAAAAAGGAACATCAATGTATACTAGTGGGTAACAGGTGGCTAGTTAAACGTACAGGCGGTATTTTTCAGCAGTAATGTGCGTAAAATTAGGGATGCCCAAAATAGAGGCATTACAAATAGTGGACTCACCTTCGACATTTCAAAGGAGCTCGTCTCTGAGGCACTGGTGAACTGTGCACGCTGTCAGGAAACACCAAATTGTGTTTCAAAGCCAAGAACTCCGGTGTACTCATCCAATTTGGATTGCCCTCGTCACATGAACTCATTGACAGTGACCTAATAAACCTGTCCCCTGACAAAGAGTCAGGGGTCAAATCTACGTTCTCTATTGTGGGATTAGCGATAGTGATGTTAACCGACGTCATTGATTGTGATCTCACATGTTTATCGTATACAAACACTTCGTCCCTAGACTCATCCTTCTCAAAACTACTGAAAACATTATCCTTTACAGAATCTATTGACTTTACTGTAGGCTTAGAACTAGAGGACAACTCGTCCTGAGTCGTATCATTGGGAGTGTATCTTGTATCAGACGATTTTATGCTTTGTTTATCAGAGTTAGAATTTAAACTTGTGGTTTCTGAAGAATCAGAAAATGCATGTTCGTTGTTAGCGTCCACTTTAGCGTTGTTTGTATTACTGCGTGACTTGGGTATTTCCTTCGGATTCGCCAGTTTACCAGTAACTACTAACTCTTCGCTTGGACTGGTTTCTACGGCCGAAGGACATTTCCGCAGCGTTGAATTCGGAATCCAGTTAAGGAAAAGTGTAGGTCGTTTGGCGTTATTATGCTGGTCTGTAAAAACTTTAGTAGTGACTGTGAGGTATCCTGGATGATGTACGATATCCAATTCATGCCTGGCGACTGTCGGTGGATGCACGCACACATTGTTCTTGCAAAACAATATTTCATTGTCGACGTAATCGGGGAGTTCCTCGTTGTCGTCGAACTCCAAACCGAGGAAGTAGCTAGAGGCTCGTTTCAAAAGTTCTGGCAGCGGCATTTCGCTGCGAGATATGTTCACATTTCCTTAAATATTAAAACACGATTTATTTACTGCGGCGCGTTATCACTCGCGACAACCTCATTCAAGCGAAGCTGTGTGGGTACTACGCGCATGTAGGTAAACACCTACACAGCTATGTTGATAACGCCGTATTGATCGGCCAGCGAGAATAGAACCGCCGCTCGGACCAACGTCACAGCTGTGTCACTCTGCAACTTGAACGGGTAGCACGTGTGTCAATGGTTGCTTCTCGAAAATCGATCGAAGCACAAAAGCTCATAACATTTAATTATGCAATATGATAAGTAGCTAACAGGTATTGGGCGTGCTCCCCTGCCGCTTCGAGCCGCCAGTTTCAAGCAAGAAGCCTTGGTTGTGTCTATTAACAGACTTGATTTGGAATACCTACACTTGAATAACTAGCACCGGTTGTTACCTACTGTTCGTAGAAATTGCATACCTAATGCGCCGCACGAGGCCACCACCCATGCTGTAAGGGGTCAGCGGTAACTAACAAGTTGCCAGGTACCTGCCTAGACTAATTACTTACTACAAAACCTGATTTAAAATCAATATAAATTAAAATAATTAAATTCAATTCAATATTATATATATTCTATTTAATGATAAGTAAATAGTGGCCTACTATTTTGACATAAAAAAGTTATAGGTACCTTAAAAATATAGCTGAATTTCAATAAAAATTGATCCTAATTATTATAAAAGATGTTTCAGCTGTTTGCTCTAGGTATAGTAGGTATGACCGAATGAAGAAGCTCATCTTATCAAGACTGCGGCGAGAAGGTATTATCAAACCTCAGCACCACGAGCAACACCATTCGGTATGTACCTACCTACCTAAGTAGATCTTTTTCTGTATAATATATCCATCTTCTTCTCTTCTATACTTATATCTACTTATCTCTTTCACTCAATGCAATGTTGATTTCCCACATCCACGGGGACTGTCCGCGTCGCAGGCACAACGTGAGGCTATGACTATGATGTTGTGGTGCTATGATGCTATCAGATCTGCTCTAATTTGTATTATACAAATTAGAGCAGATCTGATATACAAATACAATCGACATTCGTATACAAATTGTATACGAATGTCGCGGTTCGGGCAAACGCTAATAATACATTATTTTGCTATTAACTTTATAAAACTTCTCTGGAAAACTTTGTTGTATTATACAGGGGGTTGCGGGACGTCTTAACAGGATACCGTGGCCCCGGAACGTAAAAGGGCAACAGAAGGAACAGGGTGGTTTTTTAGTCAGTAAAAGTCTGACAGTCCTTTGCGCCCCACCCAGGGCGGAAGGAGTCATATGATGATTTTTACCACCTAAAAAAAAATTAAAAAAAATTATACAGGTACCTATAATACCTAGACCTACTACAAAGATTTGACTAAATGCCAAGTAGAGTGCCGATCATAAAAGGAAATACCTACCTACTTGTGTTTCAACATTTTTAAACACAAGCTTTCGGTTTTACAATTATTTAATGATGAATCAATAATTTGGTTACCTCAAGGGGCTGTGGCCGAGATTTAATTAATAGGTATAAATATTATCTAAATGTTACTTAGCACGTAGTTTGACTAAGCTATGTTCCCATCTCTATCTTGCATTGGTAGTTTGACAGCTGCGCGACAGTGACAAGAATAATGCTTAGCCAAAGCACGTGCTAAGTAATGTTTTTTATCTCAGTCTCTCAACATATATGTAGGTTCAGGAACTTACTTATCTAATCAAATTCATGCAAGCAATTTTAGGTAGTTGCTGCTTAAATAAAAATGCGATAAAAATAGATTGTGGTCTGTGAGTGATTATCAGTGAATTTATCATCTGTAATTTGATAACAAATAAACAATATTATTTTAGATAACATAATAACATTTTAAAAACAATAATAAAGTAAAACGGAACGCATTTTATTTTACCAAAAAACCCGCAAGATGGCGTTTTCCTTGCATAATTTATTGACGCATGCGCCACACATTGCAATCAGCTGTCAGAAAGAACATAATCACGTAAAAAACAAAATTATTTGTGTCTTTAGATAATTCCCGTCAATATGGCGGGGCAAAATCCAGGTTCGCCGACTGACTTTCAATATTTTTACGAGGATGAAGTGTATAAAATCAACAATCGCGGTCAAGTGGTCTTCGGTCTGGTACTCGAGAACTATGAAGCCAACTCCAGCGATCAAGAGAGCGACATTGAAACACCTATACAAAAAGGCGAAATTCGTGTTGTCTGGCATCCTTCCGGCACCGAGCGAGTCATATCCGAGAAGTCGGTAAGCGAGGACAATTACAAAATATCATATTTGATCTCACGCGGTATTTGGCACTTGCGCACCTAGTAGGTAGTTAATGAAAATATAATAAGGCCTGTACTTACGAGTACAACAACCCCTAGGCGCGGGGCTAGTGTGAATTTTCTTGAATAGCACATGGTATGCCCTTGAATATATTGAAGAAGGGTAAAACAAACAAAAAACAAAAACATTAACTTCATCAAAATATCAAACTACAAAGAGATTGTAAATGTTCTCCAAATTCATAATTGAACTTCAACAATTCAAAAATATTCAGTTAGAAGTTCCATAAATTAATGTTACGTTTTTTAATATAATTCAAAAATTTGGCTCTTAACCTGACAACACTCAAGTTATTTAGTGCCTACCTACTATTATATTAAATTCACATGCAGGTAAGTTTAAAAAGAAGGGTCCGGGCTGTCTTAGGAGGCATGATGCTTCAAACAAGTCTCATAGCAAGAATTCTATTGAATATTAAGATAATTATTTGGTAGAAAAATACATAATGAACTTCTCATATTTTTAACATTATTTTGTTATCAGCCTTACACCATATCTCTAAAGATCTCTGGACCATGGGACACAGTTATAATTATTAACGAAAAAAGTTATTGTTATGAGAAATAAACAAAGTGGATTCTTCCACAGCATTCACTACCAGTAGAAAGCTAGTTGCCGCTGTACATACTCCATTCTCCTGTGAGATGTTATCATCTAATCAATGTAACTAAAGTCTTCTTCTATGGTATCCTTAGCCCAAAAAAAGGGTGTGGCCTTTTAATTTTATGGGAACCTGGAAATTATTATACATATAACATGTTTTGTAAAAAAAAAATCACACCTACCCACAATAACCTCAACATTTTATATTCATTCAAGCGAATAACTATCACTATCAAAAATATGTTGTTATGTCATGTTTTTTTAAATAAAAAATATTTTAATATCCTAGGTTGGCTTAGCGGATCGCTCATTGATGCCAGGCGATGTGGTCCGCCGTCTCATTGCTGGCAAGGATACGCAGAGAGGCTACTGTAGGGACATCATAATGAATGCAGCCCTGCAAATTGTGGGCACTAAGCATGTGATACCGAGTGTTGCTAGCGAGAGGCTCCAGCCTCTGGAAGAGTTCACTCCAGACTTAGCTGTATGCCTCGACTCTTGGGTGGGAACTTCTAAGGTGAGCAAATCATAATAATTGTCTTCTCTATTACAGGTTACTTGATGTAAAGCTGAGGTATAGTATATTTAATTTAATTTGAAATACTTACTTGACTTTATTTTGAGGGTGTTCAATTTTTATATACAAGTGGTCCTTTCTTGTTACCTTTGATATCTCAAGGGTTATACATTAAAATTAATTGGGAAAGGCTACTCTACAATACTCCATACCAAATAATTATATCTCTATATTTTATCTTATTTTAATGTCAGAAAGAAATGATTTTATTACACTTTTCTTGGGATTCTTATCAGATTCTAAAGATCAGTTTGATAATGGGCTGCTTTTTATTATACCTTATTTATAGTATTTTGCAATGTTCCTACATTCACTCCCCTTTTTATTATAATGGCACTTTTTAAATTACTGGGAGTTCCAAATGGGATATGATAGTCATCACACAAGGGTGTGATGACTATCATATCCCATTTGGAACTCCTAAGGAAAAAACAGCACAATGATCGGTGTAAAATTGTATGTATATTTCTATCATTGTTAACACAGTAATGGTGCACCAAGGTAACTAGACGCTATAGTTTGCTACACGTACCTACTTAGAAAACAGTGCAGTATTTAATAAAACATTGCATTTCTACACTTTAATACACAGAAATAATCATGAAATAAAACAAAATATAAAAAAGCCAGCAAAGGTCATTCAAACGATAGTTTCACATTAGCATCATACTCTTAACCAGCCTAAAGTATCACATAAAGATTTTGAAAACCAAGTGTCGTACCTATGAGCTGTGGTGATTAGATAACGACAATATGAATAAAGCTTTCTATGTATTGTCCCATTCGTGGTGTCGGCTCGCAAAGTACGCAAGTCGATAGTGCAAAGGCTATCAAGCTAACACCATCGCGCATTGTTCCTGATGATCGTGTAAGCAGGACACATTTTGTTTTTTCAGTAAACCAACAAAATCGGTAATCCCTCTCTGCACTGCAAACGCTGTCCTTCAAGATAGATTTAACAAAGTAAAATGTCGTGATATTTGACATTCATCCGATTTTTCTTTTTATTCAATATCAAACTATCGTCAATCCCCATGATAGCTACTGATAAAAAAGTTAAAACATTTTAATTCGTCTCTCATCACAATTATATTTGTCGCAGGCGGTCCACAGCAAACTCCGCCTAGTGTCCGCCGACGGTTCTCGCCTCGAATATCCCGACCTGGACACGTGTCCCCTGGAGGACTACTCCATGCGCCGCCGCCGCTCCACTCCCTACTCCTCGTCCGAGTTCTACCCTGGACAGGTGGTGTACGGCCCCCTGGGTTCGCTAGACAGCGCCAACTGGCTCCACATCACCAAGGAAATGAAGGCCGCTAGGAAACATAAGATGCATGATCATAAGGTAAGAATCTTTTATGTCTGATGTTCGCTAGACATAACTGTAGGCCTAAAGGCTCCTACACACAGTGCCGGCGGCACGGCCGTCGGCATAAAAAGCCGCACGCTTTGCCACAGAAAGGAGCCGCCGGCATGGCCGGGCGGGTTGCAAGGACAGTTCGCTATGGACAAAACAACTGAAATGATGCTCTGCGGCTTTCTGCGGCACAAACGCCCGGCAAAAGCCGGCACACGTGCCGTGCGGCAAACCGGCACTGTGTGTAGGAGCCTTAAGTGACACATACCTTAGACAATGACTCGACGATCCAACTGGACGGATTTCTGGTGACAGGAAAAACGAAGCCTAATATTGCGAAATGGGAAAATTGAAGGAGGTGTAATAATTGTAACTGGTCAAAAAGTTTAAATATTTCGCCGACATTTCTTCATCGGCGGCCCGAAATATGGCTTCGCAAGATGTCGCTAACTGCCTCTGAAGCAAAGGGGGAATACAATAGGCCACTGAGTTTTATAACCTGTCCCTTACAAAATTCAGTGCGCTATTATATTCACCCCTTGTCAACAGAGTATTCAGTTGGTATTTTGTTTCACAATCAAAAAACTACAAAAAAAGGGTAGATTCTTCATTGAATTTTGAACATTAAATGAATAAAAACGCATTCTTTCCACTATAACTAGTTTACGGTCATAAAATGAGCGGGGTGACACGAAACGGAGAAATATCTGAATATCCGTTTTATAAACACGACTGCCACGAATCTTAGCGTTAAGTATAGCATGTTATAATGATCGTTTGTTCCCCAGTTCACTGTCGAGGCGGTGATAACGGAGAGCGTGAGCGTCCACTGGCAGTGCCGCGCGCTGTGCACACACCCCTCTGACCCCGCCACGCCACAGCAGCCCAAGTTCCTAGTCGAAGGTAATATTAACATATCACGAAGATCACACAGATTGGTCAGACAAGTCACTGGTAATAGACATCACACTCCCTCTAAACATGAAGTTCAATGACCTTGACCTTTGGTTGACTGATAGAGAATGCCTAAGGCATTAAGTCCGCCTTTGTACTTGTTTTGTTGCATAAAGGTTAAATAAATAAATAATAATGCCAGCAATTTTCTCCTATTTTAAGCACACTGTGCATATATCCAGCCAAATATATTACTTAGTGGTCACGATCACATGAAATCGACAAATGCGAGTTGCACTCAATCACACACATATCACATTATCGCATCTAGACTCAAAACTACTGAACCGATTTTAATAAAACTTTTAGAAATTCATAAATCAGATAAAAGTTAATTAAAATCTGGTAAAAAAATTTCACTGAATCATTTAGGTGTTTAACTGTTTACTTACTTACTTTACGAAAACAAGTTTATAATTCAACCAACTAAATTTTTAATACCCCCATGACTTCTATACTGATGGGTACACACGGGTGAAACATACTGGTATTTGCGCAAAATATTGTGCTTACGGAAGCACAATATTTTGCGCATATACCAGTATGTTTCCTGAACCTCGCCTTTGAAGAAGACTTGGCTGCTGGATATGGTGTTCTGTTATAGAAGGGCCTTTGAAGACTTTATTATAAATATCTTAGCCTGGATTTGTGCCCGGTTGATGGCAATAGGCTAGTCCCCTATTACATGGGATTCAAACATAACTGGCGAAATGTGGGTGTACTAATAGCTACACCTCTGGCTAACCCTTCGAGGATTACAGGCGTGATGTTATGTGTATGTTATCTCAACTTAGTTTTTTCCATAAACAGGTGAAGATCTAAAGAATTTGAAGTTGCTGAATGTATTCGAGCCGTGCACACTGCAAGTTGGTGATAGGAACTTCCTCACTATCAGCCCCGAAGATAACTTCGTAAGCAAGAAGCAATGGAGGAAACAACAGAGTAAGTGTTGCTTACTTTTCTTATATCAAGCGGAATTCAGAAATAATATGAATTACTAATCTTTTTATGCATATATTTTTAAGGATTGGTAAGGCCGTCTTGATAAACAACCCAAGATGCACAATCTCTTGAAATTATAGAGTTATATACATAAATATATTATATTTAAAATCATTATCTATTATCAAAAAATCGAAAACCAATAATGTTTTATTTAACAAAGTGACAGCTAGAACCTGTCAGTTTTCTCCAGGAAATTAATAATACAACTATTGTGTTTTATAATGGACTGGGTCTGCAATTCCACGCGCGTTTTGTCCGAAGAAGGCCAGCAGCGTCTTGACAGTGTTATACCGGTAACACCATCAAGACGCTGCTGCCCTTCTTGGAAGGTACCTGGGTTACCGAAATAGGCCCTGTATGTAGCAACCTCGGCAGTGTGTCTGTCTTCCTTGGCAAAGATAATACACATGATGGTACTCATGATAACAAACAACTTGAAATTTTGTACACAGCTTCCTTTTCTAATATAGGTGAACACTAGAGGTTTTTGGAAATTCAACTGCTCGCGACTAAATGCTAATACGGCATAAATCATGTTTAGCCCTAAGCAATTTTTTACAAGCATCTAAAACAGGAACACTGTGTGTGTAGGTAAAGGCTACAGGAATCTCCGCAAGCAGGCTAAGCCAATAAAGAAGCCATCGAAAACCGACACCAACTCGACTGATCACGTGCCCTCCAGGCCTAAGAAGCGTGCGTCGGCACACCGCAAAATCAAGACTGCCGAGGTAAGTCACTTATTATAATGGTTACTTAATATATTTCTGCATAATGTCATAAGATATAATAATGTGCTAGATCAGGCTTATTAACACTAGGTTCTATAAAGGAGAATGGCGAGACTACACGTAATTTGGGACCCAGTGATAGAAGTAGTGTGTAATATTGAAACTGATTTGTAGTTAAAGAACGACTTAAGGCTAACCAAAAATCAAATGGAAAGTAGTTTGAAAAAGTTGGCAGAAAAAAAATATGAAAGGTGGAAGATTATAACCTAAAAGTAAACTAAGACTCGCAATTATTGGTTATTATTTATTAATACATACTATATTATTATTTATTTTTATTCCGATGCTAATTATCAGTCATATACCCGTTTAGCCAGATTCACACCTGTAATTAATATTTTTGCATATTATCACAGGATAAGGAGGCAGCTTTATATCTCTTGGAATATTCTTTAAAAGCACAGTTGATGTACTTTTATCTACATTGACCAGAGTTTTGTTGAATAAAACAACATTTATTTATTTAAAACTTTTATTTATTTTGTAATTACTTATAAAATATTTAAGACATACAAACATTGTATCTTGTTTTGCGTTCCTAGATAGTATTTTATGATAAATAATCTTTTAACCTAATTAAAAGATTATCTAAGAAGCTAGCTGGTGCAGCGACATAGCTTTGGTGTCTGGGATAATCCACGCTTACCACAAAATGCTCATACCATGTGAGCAAGAGTCCACATTCATGTCCCCAAAAGGCAATGGCGATAACAACAACAAGAGCAGAGTTTCTGTGAAAACTGTCCACCACCCTGCCTGCAAATAGCACGGCACGCATACTTTATTGTTAAAGATTAACTGAAACAATATACAAGTAAAAAGTTGTCAAAAACACAAAATAATATGGATAGGTATAAGTACAATATTTATTAATTTCATAACCAACCTGTCGGGGTGTTTGACCATATCTTTTGGTCAATAAAAAATAGTTAAAAATACTGCTTGATACAACTTAAACCATTTTTATTAACTGTTGTAAAATAATTAATCTTAATTTGACATCTTTGTTATATATAGTTTCCATGGTTACGGTATGACATTACCCTTGACTTTCTTTTTAGGTTTTCATAAATACTTTTTACATATTAATGTAAAAAGTATTTATGCTCTATTTATACTTTTTACATATTAATGTAAAAAGTATTTATGCTCGACATTAAACACGGGGTCTTATAAATTCAGATATTATTATAATGTTTTCTATTCGGATTACCATTTCAGTCATGTCAGAACGAAGAAACTGATTTTCAACTACTCCCTTCTTAAAATAGATTGCCACATGCAGCACAGACATTACAATGGTCGAGTTGTTAGTTGTTGTAGGGTTTCTTGTTCAGAAATTCAACAAATTAGTTCACATATATACTCACATCGCGCGGGTATACCCATCTCTGAACTCTTTTAACAATTTGATGACTTTTTTCGGACAAGCGATGTCTTCTGTATAATTTACAATAACGCACCGCATTTGAACAGTTTGACAAAGTCCAAATCACTTGCAAATCGTCATCCAGTAATAAATGCCGTAATTTAGTTTGGTATACAGCATAATCAGTCCAAAGGTAAAGCCAAGTCGTCAAGAATTTACAAAATCGCCGAAATATTATTTGTTTTTTACAACGCTAACCGTTGAAAATAGTGTTGCCTATCGATAGTTGACTATCGCTAAACTATCGATAGCCTATCGATAGTATCCATATTATCTATAGATAGTAAGATACAGTTTACGTATTTTTATAATGATATACAAAAATATTATCGAAAGTATTAGTTCCGATAATATCGATAGTATCGATACTATCGAAGTCCAGCATATGTTTAGGAGCAATACTGTCGATAGTATCGATACACACTATCGATGTTGTAATACTATTGATAGTTTTACAAACTATCATTAGTATCGATAGTATTACTTTAAAAAATCGATATACCTACTATTGATGATATTAATCATGCTATGGTATCGATCCTATCGATACTCTCGCTTCCAATCAATAGTATTAGTTAATTTGTGATATCGATAGTATCAGTGGTTTAGCATTGTTACTAGATTTTGAGGTCATCTATCGATAGAGAAACTATCGATAGTTGGGCAACTCTAGACAAATAGTTGACAAATGTCAACAAAAATGTCGTCAGTGTCAAATTGATAATGACGTTCCGTTTCTCCGTTTCATGTAATCCATTACGTATGTAGCAAAATAATGAGTCTTATTTTTTTTACGGTCTATTTACATGGTTCGTATGTTTCATCGTTATGGGTTTTCAGAATATTTAACAACTTTTTAACAAGATGTATAAGTATAAAAGAAGGAAAATCACCAAGCGAAAACGAACTACTTTTTATCTAATCATTAGCCTAGAAAGGAATGTAAAGATATGTTTCGTTTAGAAACTGCACGATGATTATTTTTTGTTAATTATGAATAATTAATAACTTTTGATTCCCGTTTTGTAATAACTCAGTATTTTTTTGTACAACACTTATTTACTTGATATTATAATTGATATAAAATAGACCGTGCACAGCACTCCGTTCATTTTGGGTCCACTCTTGCCATCCTTCTTTAGAAATTAGGAAGTTACATTAGAGAGGCACTAACATTAGAGATTTGGCAGCTCTTAATACTAGCAGCAACGTACATAGATATATTTAACTTATTTACAGTACCCGGCGATAAATATTGCACATGCGAGATACGCGATTTATGAAGTACAGTACGTACTTCATAAATCGCGTATCTCGCAATGGAGCTTTCCAAGTTAAATATAGGCTAAAACCCTTCACAATCCTTCTAGAACGACATGGAAGTCGACCCTGCGGACCAGCTAGAGTCCCTGGACGATGCTCTGAAGATGGACCCGAACTGTCCTAGCATCAAGATCGAGAACATCGGCGACGTGTCACTACCCATGGCTAGCAGTCAGGAAGACACCGCTACTGAGGAGAAGAATGATTCGGGGATCAGGTGGGTGGGGGGATGAGGAGTTGGCTTTGCTGCTTTTGGGGGAATGACTGGAATGATTTTATAGTATTTTTGTAATCTTTCGTTGTTTAGTTATTAGCCTAAAATTTGATGTGCCCTTGATAGAAAATGAGCTTGAACTTTGATCTATTAAGAAGTTGATTTCTGGTCAAGAGCAATATAAATATATTTTATTGTGTCTCATTAAAGACTTGACGGGCTAATCTAAGACATGAAATTGTATTTTCTGCATTTTAGTTCTGATTTACATCATTATTAATTTATATTCCTTATCATCATAATCACCCCTGATCACAATTAACTCTTATACAATAAAACCCAAACTAAACAAAAAAAAATTAAATTGACCCTACATTACCTCAAATACAAAAACATCACACACACTTCCACAAGACGCTACACAAACAGCTACCGCTTATGGCTACATGACATACCCATAACAGAACCCTTTCATCAACTACCACTATAACGCTAACTAGATCGCACGTCCGCAGTCCTGAGCCGACGCGGGAGGACACCCTGCTCAACGGAGACAGCAAGTCTGATGATATCATCAATGATGACGACTCTGATAACTGGGAGAATACTAGCAGCGATGGCAGTGATACTGACAGGTGAATATAGAATTATGATAATAGTTATTATTATTCAAAATTGATTATTATTTGACATTGATTTGCTGACATTGTATTTATGAATTGATGATTTTGTATTCATTTTTATTTTATGATGTATTTATTTCGTGCTTTTTAATTTTGATATGGGGTACTTAACCTGAAATTAATGAATTTTATTTATAGTACTACGATTTACGACCCGCCCTGGCTATGCACGGGTGCAAAAATCTGACTTTTTCGGTGGTTTTTAAAAAAAAATCTTTCATGCAATGCTTGTTTGGGAATCACCGGGACATCACTGACATCGGTGAAGGAAAACATCGTGAGTAAACCCGGACTTATAGTTAATATAAGTCTGAAATCGCCAATCCGGCTTGAGCAAGCGTGGTGATCAATGCTGGTACCTTCTCTATATGAGAAGAGGTCCTTGTCCTGCAATGGGACAACAATAGTATTTTTTTTGAATGAACAAAGATACTTATGGTATGTGTTACCCGTTAGCGGTGCAACATGGTCATCCCGCTGCTCGTCGGCGGCGTCAGCGCGCGGCAAGCGCTCGCCGCAGCTGGCGGTGCGGCTGCTGCGCGGCAAGCGCCTCAAGCGCACCGTGCGGCGCGCGCCCCCCGCGCCCCCGCCGCGCTTCGGCGACCGCGTCGTGGTCGAGACGCTGCACACCACCAGCCGCGCTAACGTCGTGTGGCAGGTCTGTACCAAGTACACTTGAATAATGACAATGTTGAGCAATTTTCATATACAAGATCTTCCACAGATGCCCCTATTCGAGATTTTATGTAGGTACATTATTTTCAGAAGATGGTCAAAAAATAATTATTTTTGGTTACACATTTCACCCCTTCACTGTACAAGTTATAATCTTAAAGAGAACTGTGCGGCAAGTTCAACTACTAGTTCTTTTTTGCTACAATGATTATCTATTTTCCATCTATATTCATAGGACGGTACAATAGAAATGGGCATTCCATCCACACAACTGTACCCAATCCATCACTTAGACGGGCAGGAGTGTTTCCCAGGCGACTTCGTTGTCAGTGGGGCAGCTAACGTCGAGGAAAACCAACAGGTCAGCACTTGTAACTTATTTACTGTCAACTTGAACTTTAATGCTTCCTAGAATTTAGTCAATGTTTATGTGTGAAAAAGTCTAAATGATCCAGTCCATAGCAACAATTTGATGAAGTTCCAAAAAATAAAAGATTTAACGAAAGCTTTTCCAAAAAATAAAATATGGTTTTAATTTTCTATAAAACCTAGCTCATGTATCCATACATGAGAGCTATTTTTTTGTCTGAGGAAGATCTATGACAGTTTGACAGCTTTTGTGTAAAATGTCAAACCGCCATATTTATTCTGTAAATAAAAGTTCTTTGACTTTCCGTTTGCAATATTACTGTTGTTGATCACCAGCTAAAGCACAGAGAGTACGGGGTAGTCCAGCGCGTGGATCACCACGGCAGGACAGCCATCGTGCATTGGTACCGCACCTACACCAGCGCTGATGAACCAGTGTGAGTTGTCCTGTTGTCCATCAATCTATCTGTGACATTAAAAATTTTAGTTATTGGGTAGTTGTAGTATTAAGATTAACCAATAATTCCGAGACATACTTCTCAAAAGAAACACTTTATTTTAGCCCTGAAAACCGTCTCCTTATATTTCGTAGGCCACAAATGCTGCATGAGAGTGAAGTCAGCGTGTATGATCTCAAGGATCACCCAGATTTCCAGTACCGGCCCGGCACTGTCGTGATCAGGGTGGCCAACTTTACCGGCGAAGATGCCAACTGCACTGCAGGACAGGTGAGAGATAATATACTAACAGCATTTCATAACCATGCTACGAAGTGACATATTTTGTCACTTTTTCATTTTGACTGTAGATCACAGGGATAACTAGGTCTTAATTAAACGGTTGTATTTTCTTATTAAACAACATGTAAAACAACCGCCTACTACTCATTATGTGCCTATTGGCCTAGTTCTGTTCTGTCTCCCGATTGTTTGGAAATTATTTAGTCATCATCATCTGCCAAAGAATCACCAGAATGATTGATGATTACTTGATTTTTAGGTGATTGACAATTTCCCGTCGGGCCGCGTCAAGGTATGGTGGGTGGACGGACACACGAGTATGTGCTGGCCTCAAGATCTGTACAAGGTAAATTATTGTTAAACATACAAAATCACAGTTTATACACAAAATATCTAATAAGTAAAGTCATATTGTTTTGAGAAAAAATTAGAATGTAAAGAAGTAGAATAAATATTAATTTGACAATCCATGTGGTACACAAAAATAATCAATAGGTTTATTTATTTACATAACATCACGCCTGAAATCTCCGAAGGGTTAGGCAGAGGTGTGCCCTTGTAATAGGGGCAAGCCTATTGCCGTCAACCGGGCACAACTCCAGACTTCAGGGCTGCTAAATGGGAGTGTACTAACGGGCACACCTCTGCCTAACCCTTCGGGATTACAGGTCAAACATAACTCTTATTTGCCTACCTTATTTGACATTGATTGTCACTCAGATAAAATTGAAAAAATGATAGATTGAATTGATTTCAGATAAAATAGTTTTAATTAGTAGAATTTGCCTTCTGAAATTAGCACTATCGTATCGTATAGGTGGGCGAGTACGACAGTGAGGAAGGCGAGCTATGGGGCTCGGAAGGCTCCGCGTCCGAAGACTCTTGGGAGACGCAGAGCTCCGCGCACGACCCCGAGCCGCGCACGCCCGACCTGCGCACGCCCACGCCGCTAGACCCGCCACCGCCGACCAATGGTACGTAGTGCAACTAATAGGATACAATTTATATGAAAAAAAAAACAAGTAGGTGTTTGATTGACATTTTATTGAGATCTAGTTATGTAGTAGTAAACTTTATTAAACTGCTAACGTTCTAAGAGGCCGGATTTGACGTTTCTCCTACGTAATAATTTGAAAAATCCAATTCACAATCCTGAATAATTACTATGTTACCCATACACTATAACAACGAGTATCACTTGTAAACATTAAGTTTAACTTAATTTTGAAAAAATACACTCACAAACACGAATTAATTGCCGATTTATATTTTGACAAGACGTTTTGACAACACTACACAAAGGATTTTGATAGCTGTCAAATCCGGCTTGTTACAATGTTAGCTGTGTAACAGAGTGTTATGTTATTGAAACAGATCTAGTAGTGGCCGGCGGGGCCCCCGCGGCGGAGTGCGTGTCGTGCGGGTCGTGCTCGGGCGTGGGGCCCGACGTGCCGCGCCTGCTGGAGCCGCGCGTGGCCGCACACATCGAGCGCGGCCGCATCGCCATGAGGAAACTCGAAGAGATGTTCGCTAAACACCCCTCGTTACAGAGTCAAGAGGTAAAAGTACTATCTCTGTTAAGGTGGCTACGCACGCCCCGCGGCGACAGCATGCCGGACGCGTTCGACGTCACACTATTTACCGGCGCCGACGCAGACCGCGGCTACGACGTGCCGTGGCTGCTGAAGCCTCCCGCCGCCGCGATGATCCAGCGCCTATTCGACTACCTACGAAAACTTCAAGACTCGTTCGCCAGAGACCCCACACTTGAGACACAGGAGGTAGGTAGGCTTGGCCCGGTGCACGCCGGACCGACATCGCAAAAGTATCTTTTTCTTATCAATCATTATAATCACATGTAATGTTGCTCAGATTTCAATGATTTGGGACCGTGACAGAAGGATGCTTCGGCATGCCGCCGCGACATGTGTCGGCTTGTGTCTCAGCGTGGTGGTGGCAGAGCTCCGAGCAAGAATTTCTAGTGATTTACAATTCTAATTTGATTTGCTATTTTCCTGCAATGCTTGACATTAGTAATCATTTCAAATGCATCACATTCATGTGCACACTCATTCAAGTTGGGGCGAAATATTTATGAAATTCAGCAGGACAGTGCGGCATACCACAAGACGCCTCGGCATCCCGAAGCATCCCGCAACATGCTCGCACTTCGGGATGCAATCTCAGCATGCACTTGATGTCGAAGGATACTTTTGCTGGCGCCGGCTCGGTGTGTGCTAGGCCTTCCGAACCCGCGCAGTGTAATTTAATTAAGTGTTGTTTTGAGAAATGCCGCGTTTATATGATCGTGGTATTGAACAATATACAGATTATATTAAAAGCGGCATTGCATTAAAAAATGATCCAAGAGCTCACTCCAAATGGAAATGCATGTATGCTGGTTTTTGAAGACAAAGCAAGGAGAGGCAAAGAAAGGAAATAAACAGTGCTACTTGATGTGTTGTAAGGAATCCTGCCAAATATTTTCGTTAGCTTCCTCATATTTTGTTACATCACTTACCTACTTATGTTTTTTTTTATTTTTATATTTTATACCCTCCGACGGGTAATATTAAAAACGTTTTCTTATCTTTTATTTTGTTTTTTTTTTGTCCTCCCCATTGGTCTCCCTTTTAACTTTTTTTTTACAGATTTTTTTTTTTAATTTATAAGCTTCTCAAAAAACTAAACATTTTCATAAAATTTTACTAGAAACTATGTAACTTTAAATACCCTAATTGTTATTTCATAATCAGGAAATAATTTATAATAACGTTGATTTACTAGTGGTCGGCGCGATAGTGACTAGATAGTCTCTTTACCTATCCTAGATTTATGACTATCCTAGATCGTAGAGTAGAATCACAATTTTATATACATATTACGTAAAGCAACGACCAACGTTTCGTTTCCATTCTGCTAAGTTTTAGGACCGATTGCAATCTAATCTCAGTGTCAATCTCTTAAAAATGCCTCTTAATTTACATTATATTGGTGGTAGCTGATATGAGATTACTTCTAGATTTTTAACGTTTTCAACTAGTAGTATCGGCTTTGTGAAGGTTATTAAATTGGGAGGTATTTTTGGCAGATCAGAATTTCCATATTTTTTTAAAACATTAAAAAAAACGGGAATTGCCTCTCTGATATTATGCGTGTGATATCGGATTGATATCAAAAGATACTCTGTGTAACTACATTACTATCGTGTCGACCAACTAGGAATCAGCTTATGTAAGATTTCCTTGTGCCATGTCAGTATGGTAATCTGACATGTGAATGTAAACATAAGCTTTCTAAAGATTCTGTTTATTTTCAGATAATGCGCAAGCTGTTAAACTTGTACAAAGATTGCCGATTTTTAGACCGCCTAATGGGGACATCGTTCTTCCATGAGGATCACTTTTTGGTAAGGTGTTATCGAATATAGGCCGAATATGATCGTTGAATAGTATAGTACGGCCGACGTATCTTGGCGGTATGAAGTTAGCTGCTTGGCTGCGCAATGGATCTTATAGAAACGAAATTGTTTACTGCGCAGCAATCGGCTAACTTCAGAGCCGCCAAGATACTTCGGCCGTATTGTAACACCATTCGACACGCATTACTTGACATTGAGCATATCAATTATTTTGTCATCAAAATGATTATAGCACTGATTTGTATTTATATGTTTCGATTTTTAACAAAAACATGTAAATATAATTTCTAAAACGCGTATTTCTTATTGCAATTCAAGGTTTACTATGTGTGGTTTACAAATTTACACTTCGTATCTAACTAACATACTCATTATAAACACAATAACCTTGTATCAGAATCCAAACTGGTTATTCTTACTACTTTCCGTGCTCAGGGTCTATTAGAACGAGTGCGTGAACGCGGCGCGACCACGCCCCGCGCGGGGGAACGGCGCGTGCACGAGCAGCTCGCGCGTCTGTTCGCCCCCACCGAGGCCCCCGCCGGCATGCCCATCAACACCAACGTCGTCCTCCTGGCGCCCCCCTCACCGCCGCCAGACCCCATGTTGGTGGATGACGACATGATCGACAGGTCACAACCCAGTGAGGCCGCGGGGGTCATCGTCACGTCGAATGTCTCCGTGGAGCCTATGCAGGTGATGTATCTTGTTACTGTTAAGGATAATTTTTTCATCGTTAGATAACTTTTATCAGAAGAATGAATATGGCTGTTTGACATATTTTCTATAGAAAAGCTCTCAAACTGTCATATTTATACCTCGGATAAAAATTATCAGACGATTAAAAAATTAGCGCTTAGATGTGGCAACGTATCGGAACGACCGTACTTTAGTTGGTAAAAATAAAATTCTTTTTTATAGTACTCAATAATGGTGTTGCTGATAAGGATTAACCCCCGGTTTCTCAACGCAAAATTAATGTGAGAATTTGTCAAATGCGCGTTAGCTATTGTGATTGGTTGATTGAATTATCAACAGCCAATCACAGCACCGGGTAAAGGTTGTAAAGAAATGTAAAACACTCCACATTCAAAGAAACATAGTTTTCTCTCGGCTTTTACCATCTTAATAAGAGCTTTAAAAATATACATGATTCACAACTCTATTTGTTTTGATTTCTGTTTCTGCGCTGAAAATTTTCAGATCTTAAATTAGGTTTATAATAATTCATAGGTGGAGAGTACCTCGTCGAGGAGAAATTTGCACTTGAACATAGAGTCCACCATCTCTGACAGCATGATGGCACTGCCAGACAGTACCGTTGGTGAGAATGGTAAGTTCACAGGTTCCATGTTTATAGTTTTGCCCAGATTTGCTGTTTAATTTCCCTTCTAGCTTAGATCTCTGTCATAACCTCGTCGATACGCCGCAATTTTGTGAATTTGACCTTCTCCGTTCAAAAAATGGCAGAAGTTATTAGTTATTTATCATTTGGTAAACTTTACAAATGTTTTGTTTATAATCCCATCGATTCCAACCTGAATGCCTCCTTGGTCTGGTGGGTGCAACTACTGAGCAGGAGGTCTTGGGTTCGATTCCCAGGTCGCGTAAAGTGTTATTGGGTTTCTCCATCAGGAATTACTCAGTAGCAGCCTCGGAGTCTGAATTTGTGCCCGATTGATGGCAATAGGCTATTACATAGGACTTCAACATAACTGGGGAAATGTCGTGGATGTACTAATGGGTACACCTCTGCCTAACCCGTCGGGATTACAGGTTTGATGTTATGTCTAACCTACTTTTTCAATAGTGTTGCCAGCTGCTGTGGAGCCAGCGGACAGTGAACCAGGACCGGCCAAAAACGTCTGCTACAAACTGTGCTCACTCATACATGCGCAGCTCATCAAAGCACACACTGAAGTTAGCCGGTAAGACACTATATTAGTTGTTGAGCTATGAAATTACTCTTCACTTTCAGAACTGAAGAAAAATGTCATGAGTATAATGTATCGACGAAAATTTTGGTTTTTATTACAGCGGCCGGATCTTACTTTTTTTATGTTTTTTTTTCTTTAGCCTATGCTGTCCCACTGCTGGGCTAAAGCCTTTAAGCCCTTCCTATCAATCTTACTAACTTGCATAAAATTAACATCATTTTTTTAAGTTTGTAATTTAAATATGATTGAGGCCAAATTTTGCAGTCTAATAAGATGACTTAATTTCTCCATTACAAACTTTACTTTAGAACAGGCTCCATATTTCTATCTGAACGATTTCTTGGTAATTCAAAATGGCCGGAAAAGGTACAATTCAAGAAATTCTTTAACTTCTGGTATCTCTTTTGCAATATATAATTCGTTTAACAGCGCAGATCCGGCCGCAGCTTGATGATAACTTTAATAATTTCTGCACAATGGCACCACGGCACATTTAAGTTTAAAAAAGCCTTATGTAAGTTATTCTAAAGATATATTTATTTCACAGGAGAAGGCCGCAAGAGTTGGCCGATTTCCTTAACAACTTTATGAGAAAACAAATCGCAAACGGCTCTGAGGAGAACTTAGTCTACCACTTTTCAGTGTGAGCCTCCTTTATTGTTTTTATTTACATTTCTTTCTATTATCTTTGGGCTTCTGTACATGTGTTTTGCTTTATTCACACATTGGTTCGGTGTCATAACATTAAGGGACTACTCACACTTATTCAGCTCTATTCAGCTTTTGTACAGCATAGAAAACAACGATTTTGTATCGCATGCGTTACGACGACTTACGACGCGTACGCATATTATGCGAAATCGGCGTTTTCTATAGACAAAAGCTGAATGGAGCTAAATAAGTGTAGTTAACCCTAAACATACATTATGGTTTATGGTGGTGATGTTACTTGCTGAAATTTTAAAATCCTTGGGGGCTTACTAACGCCCAATGCTAACCTTTTGAACGCCATGATAATAACGGAGATCTATGTTCTCTACACTTAGCGACAAATTCTTTCTTTCATATATTCATTTCATAATTTCAATAATAGGTATGTTTATTTTGAACGGTAAAAATAGTGTTATTTTCGACGTACCATCTCGTCCGAGGCGTCGCACGGTGGGCTGGAATCGTCAAGTAGGGACTTAAGGATTCAAATGACTATTTTTGAATTTTATGTACTAATACAAATATTTTTTGTTATTTGTAATTTTTTATACCTAATATTTTTCGAGGTATAGACCTCTAAACTTTGTATGAAATATTAATCGGTTTTTGGTTTAATCTGACATGTTTTTTAATATTGTATTACAGAAATATAGCAAAAAATCTAATTATTGGTAAACATTCTACACCACCCTTATGACGTCATTTATTTTTCACGATACTCACTCACACCACCCTTATGACGTCATTTGTTTTTAACAATACTCAATAGCGCGGTGACCCTCATTAGCGCGTCGTCCAATGAGCGCAGCAAAATGATGACGTGTCATTATGTGATTGGATGATGAATAGCAGGTAAAAAAATGGCACGGTTACATTTGAAAAACAACTATCCTCAGTACACACCGTAATACCGTACACATCGTAATAAACGCACTATCCTATCTCACATTTTCGGAATACTAATACTATTTATTACGTAAAACTGTTCGATTTGGTGTCAAATACCTATTGATATTGTTGTGCTATTAAATGCTATTACTAAAACATATTCATACAACTATGACTACAGAGGAAATATCTCATGCATTATGTAATTACGAGAGGATGGTAATCAAGGAATAGCTGATATCCTCGAACACCTACTTAAAAATCCACAGGATGTGCAAAAAGCCAAAGATAGTCTTTTAGGTAAAAATGAAAAACCTAAATTTACTCCAGATGAAGCTTTGGGACTTGTTTTGTCCCTTAAATTAACAAAGTAGCAATACAATGCTTTAAGAAAAAGTATCAAAGAGAAAAATGTCGACATGTTCCCTTCCTACTATAAGGTGCAAAATGCAAAACAAGAATGCTACCCGCCAAAGGATGATATCACCTTAACAGATACAACTGCTAGAATAAAATTGCAGCCTCTATTAGATATAACCGCTAAAAGGATATTCAAAGCAATCAATATTGATAGCACAGACTGTAAGGAGTTGACAATGATAAGCAAATGGGGAATGGATGGTGGCTCGAATCAAGCAAACTATAAGCAAAAAATTACAACGGATGACAAAGAAAAGTCTCACATTCGTTATTGCTTACCATGATAGATGGTAAAGCAACATCAATTCTCTGTGAAACTTTAGCTCAACGATGTGACATATGTAAAGCTGTTCCTATTTCTGTAAAATTCTGCAGAAAAGCTAATTAATGGATATTTTGAATAATTTAATAATTAGTTCAGATTATTATATATCATCAAAACGTCATAAAATGATACGGAAACACAAACCATTTTCAGAAGAAGGGAAAGCCATGCTTCTGTTATCTCCAACATTTGAAGATGATGAGCGGGAAAATATAGAATTTGTAAATGTGGAACATTTAGAGAACGGATCTGAATCAGAATCTGATGATATTGTCTAAGTGATAATTTTGTGAGTGCGTGTGTGAGTAAGAGTGTGCGTATGAGTGGATTAGGCCTCCTGGGGACACCACTGATAAAAAAAAACGCGCTTAGTTCTCTACCTCAAGGGTGGTGTGGAAAAAGAATGAAAATCAATTTTCTCCAAAATCGAAGAAAATCGAAGCAAATGATATATCAGATAATTTGCCTAAAAAATAGCACAATCGAATACCGAAAGCCGTTTTTTGAGAACTCTTGAGAATTAAAAGTTATTCATATAAAATCAAATTTCTCCATACAAAAATAAATTCAAATCGATATAACTTTAAAAATATTAGGTATATACAAAAATCGCAGAAGAAAAGTGTCTTATATTTAGTGGTAGATCGCAAAGCCGTCATCATTTTTTTTTAAATTGCTCATCAATTTTCGTGAGTCCCTAAGTCCATGAAAGCTTGTTTTCAGCCCACCGTGCGTCGTAAGCACAATGTAATTTGACGTCCATAGATGTTCGTGGCGGTTAAAAGGTTAATAATGTATCTCAGTCGCCAACGGGCCGTGACATCCGTGATTCTCCTCTTAAGTAACACACTCAAGACAAGGAAACTAGGCCATTGATTGGTTACAAGGAAATGTCGGGTGCAAGATTGAAATACATTTTAAGGCTGGGCGCAAACGTCCGGTTTCCGAATCAGGAGGCGTGTATGTACATACACACACATGCATAAATTACACATACATTCATTGTTTTTTACATGTGTGTGTAATTTATGTATGTGTGTGTATGTACATACACGCCTTCTGATTCGGAAACCTGATCCGGAAACCGGACGTTTGCGCCCAGCCTAATAATGTTGGGTATGACTTACAATTCTGTATATACACTGTCTGTGTCTACACATGCATATAAAAATAGCTTACAATGCTCATTATAACTGGTGTATATAATATGCTATGTATAAACAGATACACTTGACGGTTACCGGGCCATTTTCTAAAAATACATCTTCAAACTAATACAATGTAAAATATATGGGTGTCACCTCATTTCCCCGATTACCCATTTCCATTCCTATTAACACTACCATGTACAGATTTCCAATAAGCTTTTGTTATATGTATTTTATTATTTGTACATAATTATTATATTATTTTTTGCATTTCATTACAAATATCGTACTGTGTCGTTGAGGTCTCGCCTGTACATTTGTATATACTACCTAATGGTCTTTCATTAGATTTACTTAAGGTTTAATATGTATTGTTGGTTGAAGACTGAGATTATAATGCTGGTGTACAATACGATTAAGTGGATATACTATGCCCAAACATGCAGATAAAACTCCTAGGAAAATATTTAAATTTTGAAAAAAGAAAAAGTCAAGTAAATCACAGTCAGAGGGCTTCCCTGTCGGTACTTTCCTGACAACGATCACATGCCGCAGTATGATAGTCGTTTTATAGCGTTTTTGGTTTTATCCTCTTACCCATAGCTCGATACTTATATTAAACAAATGTATATGACTATAAAATTCTTTATAATTTTCTATCATGTTTATTTTGACTTACATTAGATATACATTTCTTCCTTTCAACCTCCGTAGACTAACTAAAGTTCCTCTTTCAAAGTTATGTACCAAGAAGGTTTTCTTATAGCGGGCTATAAACTTTCAGTAGCTGTATTTATTGCCCCGTTTCGAATGAACAGTGCATGTTACTCCTCCAGGCTATTTAGGCTGAAGGGTGACTCAGTATTTTTCAGCTCATATTGAGTCTCAGACGCGTATATACTTGTCTGTGTTATTTCATTTAGGCCTGATTTTTCAATAGTTAGATAAATTTTATTCAAAGAATAAAAGTAATAATTATGACAGTTAGATAAATTTTCTATACAAAAGCTGTCAAACCGCCATATTTATCACTCCGTTATGAGTTATCTGAAGAATGAAAAATTAGCCCTTAATAAAAAAAAATGTGTCTCGGTCTGTCTGTCGTTTGTGTCTTCTAACTTTAGTTTTATAATTCTGCTATTACGCATTTATTTGACCTTAAAAATTTTTTTTAAACCATTTCTAATTTTCTATACCAACTCACTACTTATTACTGCAGACAAAATAACAAGCCTATGTCTAATAAAGTATTGGACTAAAATAGTCTAAAATTAGCTTCTATAAAAAATAACTAAATTATTATGTTAAATTATTTACCCCTCATAATTATTAGTATTATTTAGTAAGACTTTTGTTTCCTCGCCAGCGTATGTAGCACCTTTTTCCTTTTATTTACTCTTTTGTTTGTTAGTAGATGACTCTATAAAAAGTGGTAACTTAATTTCTCTGATTTCCGATTAAACCCAATATTGTTAGTTTACCGATTGTATTACTATATATATTTGTTTAATGTAAGTGTTGCAAAACCCCTACGGCTTGACTCGCTATGACATAAAGCGTTTGCGTTTCGGGGTGGCGCTGTTTCCTTTGAACATTTAATGTTAAATTAGTACCATATTTTGCCGCCTACATAATTATTTGTAACTATGTTATCGCAATACTCGCGTTTTGTCATAGCGTACATAAGCCCTGTTTGAAACCTTGTAATTTGTTAAACGATATGCATGGTACTGTAACATTGTTGGTACTGTCTTATCCATTAGCGGTCGATGACTATCTCTTTCCCTGTTACTTTGTATTCTACATATACTGTAAAAATTACAATGATTGTCGAAATATTATTTGATGATTGATTGATTGGTCACATTACATGTTCTTCCCATCATTTCGGTAATTTATATATTAGATATTTGAGATATTGAAAGTCAAAGTTCAAAACTTTTTTTCAAAAACAAATAAATGTTATAACTAAATAACCCCACGACCCCTTCACTGTTTCGTGCACCCATGAGCACAATGTTTGGCGTGCATTACATTGCGTGCTATCAAAAACTGTTATTATATTAACAGCTATTTGATGTGCCTTGATACAACCACTGTGGCAACCCGTAAATTCTTTTGATTTTTTTTTATAATTTGAATCTATATTGAATAATTATATTATGATTTCATTATAAGAAAATTACATTTATACCTATATATAAATTAGTTCTATGTTCCAACATCGATGATCATTGTACATTCAAGTGCTTGTAGACCACTTATTTACACGTCATTGTCATATTATAGTCAGTACGGTGCGCTGGTGGTCAGCCTTGCAGAAGAGGACAAGGCTGAAGCCAGGGGGTCCGACGTCAGGGATGCTACTACAGCCACTGCGCAGAAGACAGAGGGTGCTGGTGAGATATTGTGCTCGAAACGATGTAACGCGTAATCAAATAAAAAAAACAGGCCATGTGCGAGTCGGACTCGCACAGATTCGGACTACCGTACAATATTTAATACAAAATACTAAAAAAACACGTTTCTTGTATGGGGAGGAGTCCCCATACAAGAAACTCCTTTCATCTAAAAATATTCCTAGATAGATTTTTACATAAGAGTAGAACTGTTGTTTCTCCAACATCAAACAATAAAATGGTTTGCTTCAATACTGGGGTGGTTTAGGGGAAAAAACACACGGAATCATCTAGTAGACTATTCTAGTAATTTAGAATGAAAGTCAAAGTCAAATCATTTATTTCAATTAGGCCATTATAAGGCACTACTGAAAAACGAAATACGCGTATGAAATACTGTATATTCCAATACTCTCGCTAGCTGGAACCGAAACAGCTCCCCTCGCAACAGCAGAAGGTACAGAAGAAGCCGAGATGGATACCGGCAGCCCCCCCGTAGTGCCAGAAGAAAATAAGGAAGGTGGCGAAGGTTTCTGCATACTGGAGTCTGCGCCCGCGGCACATCGGTTCCGGCTGTCCATGCTGCAGCCTTCTGAACCCAGGACCTTCTATTCGGCTGTGAAGAGGGAGATAAAGTTGCTCAAGAGTGATCTACCACCAGGGGTAAGCATTTTAATCTAAAGTATAGTTCGACTTTTAATTGTATTTAGTAACTTGATAGTTTAAGCCTTCAAAGGATAACGTGGCTATCTGTACCACTGCTGGACAAAGGCTCCATTCCTTATTTTGATTTTGACAAAAAAAAAAAGAAGATAGGTGGTGTAAGAATGAACGAAATTGAATGAACTTAAATAATGTAAACTTTTTATTTAAAATTTAATTACCGAGATACGCAAGCATTCCATGACGAACGGGTCACATTACTGGGGTTAGAAATCTGACCCCTTCGCCATTCTAAAAAAAGAATTTTTTTTTTCGTCTTGCATAGTGAGCAGTAAGATGTATCTAAATCTTCCCATAGGTATGGGTCCGCGGCTACGAGGACCGCATCGACTTACTGTCGGTGATGATCGCCGGTCCCACGAAGACCCCCTACGAGGGTGGTCTGTTCGTGTTCGACGTGCAGCTCGGGGGCGAGTACCCGCGCGCCCCGCCGCTCTGCCACTACCACTCCTACTGCACTGACAGGCTCAATCCTAACCTCTATGAAGATGGAAAGGTACGCCCACTGTTACCTTTCATTTTTAACTTCCGACGCAAAAACGACGGAGTGTTATAAGTTTGACGTGTCTGTGTCTGTCTGTGGCATCGTAGCTCCCGAACGGATGAACAGATTTTGATTTTGTTTGAAAGGTGAATTAGTCTCAAGTGTTCTTAGCTGTTTGTTGGGGGTTTTTTTTTTGTTGAATACCTAAAAAATCTAATTGCGGGAATTGCGTTTTGACGCATCATAAAAAGTATGTCAATTATTGGAAGTGTCTGATATCCAATTGACACACGGTTTCTAAAATACAGACAGACACAAAGGTTTGTCAACCTCGTGCCAAGTAGTTTGATTGGCGGATCGGTCGGTCAAAGCGTCTGTCAAGCCTGTTGATAAAAATATTTTGTTCCCTCCAGGTATGCGTATCCCTACTGGGCACGTGGTCAGGGCGCGGCGTAGAAGTGTGGGGCAAGGACAGCTCGCTGCTGCAGGTCATCGTGTCGCTGCAGGGGCTCATACTCAATGCGGAGCCCTACTTTAACGAAGCTGGTTATGAGAAGCAAAAAGGTATGTGTAGCAAAGAAGGAGTCTGTATAAAATGAATGTATTTTTTTTTGTCGTTATAGAAAGCAAAGTAATATGTTTAATTTTATTAAAGTAAAGTAAATATATTCTTTATTTGAATTTTTCTGGTCGCAGGCACACAACAAGGAAGGGAGAACTCTCGCATGTACAACGAGATGGTGCTCCTCAAGTTGGTGCAGTCCATGACCAAGATGTTGATGAACCCGCCCGAACCTTTCCGCGACGAGATCCTGACGCACCTGCGCGCGGCGTCCGCGTCGCTGTGCACGCGCCTGGAGGGGCTGGTGATGCTGTCGGGCGAGGGCGCGGCGGGCCCCGCGGCGGAGCTAGCCCCGCCCGACTTCCCGCTCATCCCGGCGTCGCGCGGCTTCTGCCTGACGCTGCGCTCGTCGCTGGACTCGTTCCGCGCGGCTCTGCGGCGGCACGACATCGACGTGCCCCCCTCCACGTTATAGCCGCACCAGTAGCGCCCGCGCACTCCAACCTCGCGGCCACACAAAAATATATTGTAGTCATACTATTTATTGTGATGTTCTCGAGTTACCCTCGGGCTAGCTCCGTCGATGTTGTCCTCCTCGTGTGTCGCGAGCTACCGGAGTCGAGTGTCCCGCTGTGCATGCGGACATCGGGCTAGTTGTTCGTATTACCGGATAATATGAAACTGACCGGTCCTATCTAAAATTAATGATAATCAAATTCTAAATGAAATGTTCGATCTTATGCGAATGGTATGATTCTTAGATTTATTAATGCATAGATTAATATTATTTATTTGTTACAAAGTAATGTCTACTTTTAATTCAACATTCAACGTTATAATGTTTAGATTATGAGTACTTATTGAAATTGCATACTTTTTACGAGGCAAAGCTTATTGCTGTCATTCGAATATTTGCTACACTAATATTATAATATGATACAATAAAGACAGATAATTTTAGATGTAACGTCTAGAACATTTTGTTCCTGATTCCAATATTGTTTAATGTTACGATTGAAGCTCCTACTTATCAATATTAGGGAATGGTGTGCGAGTATTACGAGTATCTCATCAATGTCTATTTTATGTGTGTATAATGTTGTATGTAAAAAATGCATTCACTCGATTTTATGTAATTATAGTTTTGTTTTTATTTTATTTGTTTTTTATCGCGGGAAATATTAATTAGTATGGTAATAATGATGTAGTAACACCGTCGTGGTCAAATTGGCGCAGTTCCGTTAAGCAGCAGTACATACCACTTAGCATAGTCGATAGTTGCAGTGTACGAGCTCGACACGCGACTCTTTAGATGTTCACTATGTTATCGATACCTAAATAAATGTTGTTTTCTCTTGTTACCAATGTATGAAATTAATGAAAATAATTTACACTCTAGGTTTAGTGCATGTAGATGTTTGGATAATTCATTTCCTCACCAAATACGAGCGTCACAAAAGTAATGTGTTACTTACCGTGACACCTGCAGCTACATTATTAGTATTAATTTTACATTTCCCGAAAATTAATATTAACAAGGAAATTGAAAAGTGCTCCCCAGTGAATCGCGCTTGAATAGTGATATTTTGGAAATTAGTTTTAATTTTCTATTCACTCTTGTTTTAGAATGAAAAATCTTCCTCGTTAGTGCTTATAGTATTAAACCATACGGCCCACGCCGCGCCGGCGGCAGCACAAATACAATGTAACTTCATGCCAAAGTCAATTGCTATGGAAGGCTTTTGTCGCTTGTGTACGCGAGATAAGTGACAACTATGTATAATGATAAAAAAATAAATAATTCTTCAACATTACTACTGCTTTTTATTTGTTTACCACAACTTAACGTTTGCCTTACAGCCCTTTCACACGGCAGTCCAGTTTTGCAGGATCGGCTTTTTACGGTATCCTGCTAAACTGGACGCTGTGTTCACATGGCAGTTCAGTTTTGCAGGATTCATCACGCACCGAAACCGAAACCGCACGCAGGAAGCCGTGTGAACACTGCTATTGAAATATATGTGTGATTAAACGGGATCCCGCTTTTTACTGGACTTCGGATCCAGTTTCTAGTGACAAAACCGAATGGCACAATTCGACCGGATCGGTTTTTTGCAGGATCCCGCATGCAGGATGCTCGTATGAACGCTAGCATATAAACACATTCGCCATCAAACGGGAATCCTGCAGAAAACGGGATCCTGCAAAAAACTGGACTGCCGTGTGAAAGAGCTGTTATTGTTATTCGCAAGGTGCAGTGAGCATAAGCAATTGGAGCGTGAAGCGGAAGCAACATGGATACAGACAACGGTACTTTTAGACAATGGTTTGGAGCAAAATGTTTGTAAAGTAGTGAATGTAATTAAATTTACGGAGTCTCGCACTAACCGACCACAATTCTCTCGAGCACTAGATAGTTATAACTACTATTATTTTGTGCATCAAGGGTTAAAAAAAAAACCAAACTTATGAACACGCACGGATAGTTTATTTAATAATAAAAAAATATTTTGTGCCATAAAAAATAATCGAGTCAGTCGATACAATAAACGGCAGTAATATACTTACATATTTCCTTTAAATGTTCTCTATCACAATGAAAATACAACAAACATGCGTATCTAAGGAATTATAAACGATCATTCAAAATAAAAATATAACATTGTTAATAAATCTCGAACGATTTGGCACCATTAGCATTCAAAATCGAAGTAAAAAAGTAACTATCTACTAACTTAATTTAATAAAAGAACATACAAAATATATTTATATCCTGTGCCATTTAAAGAAACTAATTGAAAATGGCGGGGCTTATGTCCTCTCACTCGCTCGCTATACTGTGCGTGTGAAATGGCATGATATTCTGTTAGGCCGCCCGTTTTAATTCGTTTCTTCAATGACGCATGCGTTATAAAGTTAAAGGAAGACTAAAAAACACGGGGTTTGTAAATGCACATATTATTATTTCTTTACAAATATTTCTAATCGTATTAATATTTTAACAACGTTATTGATTATATAGCTTCTTTCACAGATTAAAAAAAAAATATTTAACAATAAAATAGATACAGAATTAACATAATACCTGCACATAGTAACAAATATGTCATGAATACATTAAGTACCCTAAAGCATGAATCATATTTTACGCAAGCTTCAATTTCTTAATTATCACAATATTTTATTAAGAGTCCTTCACAACATACAAAATCACTGAATAGGTTGTAGATTAGTTGCCTCTGAGCTTTTACATGCATTTTTTTACATAGAATATACTTAGAGGGAAATCGATAGGAAAGTAAAATCAATCTTGTTATTGTCATAAAAGGCGGGAACATAATTATTAAAGTTAAAAAGCTCTTCATCGTTGATCGAACATAGTTTTATTCTCTGATAGGATTTTGTAGTATCATACAATAGCTTCATATAGAAAATTGATAGATTATGATTGTTTTGAGCATTGCAGCTGCAAATTCTATTCAAGCCTCATTTAAATCACACAAAAGAGTGAAACATTAACTTCTTCCCATTGTTTGGGATAAAACTGTCATAATATGACACTAACATATTATGTTACACAAAATAGTAATGATTCGCCACAATTACGATTTTGCTGTGGTTATTTGTTCACCACCAATCTCCACTAATTACTTTTAATGAGCTGTCAAAATGTTCGCCCATAGATTTTGTACGGCAAAAGATACTGGTGACGTCACTTACTAGCTAACTCATTTGATGAACTATTTATTGATTTCAGAGCAACTAAAAATCTAATTTAACTGTTCATTGAACATTTATCAGGTTTTAAGAGCTAAAATAAAGTGTTTCTTTAGAGAAGTTATGTTTTCTTGCAATTATTGGTTAATGATGTCTACCCAATGGTTTCTAAAATAATTAAAACTTGATTTTATAATTATTGCAGGCTGTTTAAAAATAAGTCCTAATAATAAAGCTGTAAGCAACGATATATTGATTTATTACACATTATAACTAGGTAATTGATTATTGTAGCAGATAGTAATATTGATACAAAAATAAAGCTGTGCCTTGAAAATTAAATACTATAAAATTAAAGCAACATTAGGCACTGCACAGCGACAGAGAAATGAACACAAGCATATTGTCTTTACACGTTTTGGTTAATTCTTTATTTGTTTTAATAAAAAATATACATAGTAATTTGACATTATAACATTTATTTTTCCTAAAACTATACACGCTGCCTAGAAACCTCACTCTGAATTGGAAATTTTACATAACGGCGTAAACATTCCTCTATATTTCATTTACGTAGCCAAATTATCTCTCAAACATCATCTTATAATGAATGTCATGAATTCTTCTCAAATATGTGTACTGACACTAAAATTATGCACACGAATGACCACAGTAGGACAAAAATAGCCCATGCAACGTTGGAAAATGGACTTTTATACTTATTGACTACTCCTAAACCTAGCAAGTTTGTACAATGACGCCGCGCAGACACCACTAAGAACGTCGGTATGAAGTACTGGATACCGGTACCGGCGTACGAACCTGTGAACTCTATGAGTATACTTATATCCTCCAAAAAATACGTCAGCAATACTGGAGGAACCACTGTTACTATAGGAAAGATCGCTTTCCTCAAAATAAAATTATACGATTCAAGTCTTGACGTATCTAAGAACAAGCTCTGTAAATTATTCCTTAACGTTATAGCGATAATTGGGAAACTAGTAGACAGTGTAAAAACTGGGAACAAAGCGAGGAAATACTCGACTATTTCTAGAAATATATTGTCGTTGTCTGTGGGTATAAAGTTAAGAGTATATAAATCGTTTAAATGTGCGAAGGCGAACGCCCCAGTAAATGCAAGGAGTAGGTAGAAGATAGCTATGATTGTGTAGTCGAAGAACAGATGCAGTCCGAGTCTCGTCTTGCCTCTGATTGGTGCGATGAGGCCGGGCAGCGAGTGGTGGCACATGAAAGAATAGACGCAGGCGCCGAATAGCGTGGGCATGCCGGTGACATCGAATGCAGGCGGGTGGCCTTGCGGCCCGCGACCCACCAGCAGGTGGATCGCCATTGAGATCATTATCGTGAACGCTGCAACCAAATCAAAAGAACTAATGTCGTTATGTACACCTAAACATTTTTAGAAGTTACCTATAGCTAAACCGTTTAATTGCGACTGCAGAGCATTAGGGGCAGATCATTATTATTGGGTTTTTCAATTAAGATTTTTTCAGTACCAGCCTCGGATGGCAATAGGCGCGCCCCCTATTACATCGGACTTAAACATAACTGGCGAAATGTGGGTGTACCTCTGCCTAACCTTTCGGGGATTACAGGCGCGATGTTATGGGAAGAATCATATATTATATACATGGTAAAAGTCTTCGCTACGTTCCATCCCGTATACCTCACATCACATTTACTTTAAACAAAAAAAAAGCGAAAATAATTGCGAAAAAATAATACAAAAAGGTTATCAATTCTACCTAACTACATGTGTAATTAATAAAACACGTAAACCGATATAGTCATAAAACAAACGATTGAGGTACTACATTATAACTAGGCTTTTCCTTCCGCGATCGATAAAATTATGTAGTTATTGCTGTTTGTACCACTGTCGATATCAACAGAATAATTAATACGTATTTAATTTTTCCCGATGTGGACTTAATAGTTATTATCGTCGCTAATTTATATTGCTAATTAATTGTCCCACGTGTGGGGGAGTCGGCCTAAGTGAACGTCCCGTCCCGTCCGTTTAAATGCTGTACCTATGGCATTTCATACAAACTTAATATCATACTTAGGTTTAAAAATTAGACATTTAATCAGATTCGCATTTAAAAACATAAACTTGGCGTGAGTTTATGTTTTTAAATGCGAATCTGTTTTTCCCATGGGAGTAGGCAGAAACCACAGAACGCCACCTGCTACGATCCTTACATACTCAAAAACGTTGATGTTTTTTTCTTTCTGATCAAACATAGGACCAAAAGCTTTCTGATGCACGTGTACCACACCAACAACTTGAAGAAAAAACTCAATACCAATTGCCCCAAGCTCAGTACTCAACAGTCTTAAGACCAACACAGGGCGATCCAATCATAAAGATTTGCTAACAGCTATATCTACTCTACCTGTTAGCAAATTACAGGAATATTTTTAGCTTCCTTTCGCACAAGGTGTCCCCCACAAACCCAGTCATTATGCAATTGCTCCATCAGTCATTCTCAATCAATTGGTGTGAATGCAATAAGTGAGCTATCATTGCACTTTTCCTATTAACTGAATCAGGAACGTGCAATTTATTACTTAAACTAGTTACTGTAGTCCTGGTATTTCCCGGTCTATTGTGTACCAAACACGTGATAAGTCTTTGAGTCGAGTAACAGCTGGTTCATATAGGTCGGACCTACAGTTTTATCGGACCGACAAGCCACTCACAACTGCAATAGTTATGAGTTGTTTACCAGGCCAGTCCTGTTGCAATTCAGGCCTTAGTGTTGACTTGTTAAGTTGTAATGACTTACGGTTAAACATATATTTTTAGAAATTCACAATCAGAAATACAAATTCACTCACAGGGAAACTATAAATAACATAACATCACGCCTGCAATCTCCAAAGGGTTAAGCAGAGGGGTACCCATTGGTACACCCACATTTCGCCAGTTATGTTTAAGTATCATGTAATATGGGGCGAGCCTATTGCCATTAACCAGTCACAAATCCAAACTCCGTTAACACTGCTCGACCTGGGAATCGAACCCAAGACCTCATGCTTAGCAGTCGCGCTTTACGACCACTAGACCAACGAGGCAGTTAACCATAATATTAAATAAAACTTTCCTATTACGATCAAATGCTATTAAAAACTGCATGTTACTTACATCCTGTTACAAAATGTGACTTAGTAACAAAACAAATCGAGGTACTTACTTAGGTAGTTTTAGAATTAAACAAACTATTCGGAATGGAATTAATTAAACTAATCAAGGATTTAATTTTAACTAACGCGTTAATCACGATAAGCATTCCACATTATCAACAGTACATACCTACTCGATGTTAACGTTTATAGTATGCTATAGACAATGGAATTACAATAAAAGAGACTTACCTAACCACCTCATTCCAGAAGTGAAAAGCTGTAAGTACTTGGTCTTCTGCACGTTGAAGAAGACGAAAGGCCCCATGGCCCCCACGAATGTCAGCAACGCGACCCGGTAGGTGTCCAGCCGAGTGTACCCGGCGTGCTCCGAAGATGAAGCGTTGAAGCAAGGCAGTTCGTCCCATACCTTCGAGTCAGTCACATTCGAAGGGATCGGAGAACTGTTGAGAAAAAGAAATGCTCAAAACCCATACTAATATTATAAATGCGAAAGTAACGCTGTCTGTCTTTTACGCTTTAACGACTAAACCACTGAACCGATTTTGATGAAATTTGGTTTAGTGTAAGTTTGAACTCCAAGGATACTTTTTTCACGGTACTTATACCAAAATAACATTTAATTTTTGTGTTCTTCTAAACGGCTGGACCGATTTTGACCTATAGGTTTTAAAAGAAGAATACCGCGGGAAAAAGGTAGTTTTAAATACTTAAATCAATTCTTGAATAAAGCATTTTTGTGATTAATTTTGGCAGGAGTATGCTGCGAAAAAATTTTTGTTACATCATCTGGCAAATCAATATTTATATTGTTTTCCTTGTACACAAATATAATTACTGCACTAGTTAATTAATTGAACTTGAAAAATACTCATCTTTATTATTGTTTGGATGGTCAACAAATCAGTGTGTTATTTATATATTTATAGATGCATAATACACGCATGAGGACACAAGCATACGTCCAACTTATCTCTCACGCTATTTCAAGCATTGCACGCTATAAATTATAATTAATTATGTATTTAGTAGTAACTGGGGAACTACTACCACTATACCTATTTCTGCCACAAAGCAGCATTGCTGTGTTCCGGTTTGTGGCAAATGGGTGTAATTACATACATACATAAACTCACGCCTTTTTCCCATGGGGGTACGCAGAAACCACAGAACGCCACCTGCTACGATACTTACAAACTCCTTTCGCCTCATCTACGTTCATACATCTCGTCATACAAGCACGCCGGTTACGAGTACTCCGCACCTGACCTTTCTGAAGAACCTCACCAATAAGGTCAGTGTAGGTCTTCCTAGGGCGACCCCTCCCTGCGTTGCCACTAACCTCTGCCATTTAAATACCTTTTGTTAATCGTCTTTTACTCATCCTCTCAACATGACCGAACCATCTAAGCATACCATGGGTGTAATTGTGTAACTATCGGTAAAACGGAGTGCATAGAGAGGTAGGGGGTAAATTGGGACGAAACTTAAAATACATTTTGACAGCTCGTAAAAAATATATGTCAATTGATTAACTGCTTCGTTGATCTGGTCGCAAAGCGCGACTGCTGAGCATGGTCTTGGGTTCAATTCCCAGGTCGATCAAAGTGTTATTAGGTTTTTCCATCAAAAATTTCTCAGTAGCAACCTCGGAGTTTGAATTTGTACCCGGTTGATGGGAATAGGCTCGCGGGTATTACATGGGACTTAAACATAACTCGCGAAATGTGGGTGTACCTACTAGGGTACACTTCTGAGTGACCTCTGCCTAAACCCGTCGGGGATTACAGGCGTGATGTTATGTTAAGTTTTGATTGGTAGTATCAAGAATACAATTACAGGCACATGAGACATTTCAGCATTGTCGCTGAGATGGCAATGCATCTGCAAGGCGTTTGGCATTGCTGATGCCTTATTCGACGGTGACCTTAATATCAGGTGTGCCACCGGCTTGTTTGTCATCCGATGAAATAAAAAACCTATTCTTGTTGTAAACAGCATTAATTAAACAAACATTACACCTGACCAAACATTCTGAATTGTATAAATTACTTATTGAATGTCAGTTTATGTTAACAACTATGTTAATATACTGCAATAACCTATTATTTATCAGAATATTGTTGATATAGCATCGATAATGTTAGCATATTCACTTTTTAAGTATACCCGCCATTTTGAATTAAATGACATTAAATTGACAGTTGGGTTTTGACGGCAAGGTTGGCGCAGCGGCTGAGCAATTGGCTGCTGCGCTGTGTGTCGCGGGCTCGATTCCCATGGAACAAATATTTGTATGGCCTACAGATAATTATTCTGGGTCTGACTGTTAGGCCGCTATCACACGGACTGCACCACAACAACCGCACGCAGTCTCTATATTCAACTGCATGCAGTTGTACGTTCGACTTCGTGCAGTCATGATCATGATACCAACTGCACGCGGTCGGCTGCAGTCGAGAGAAGTCAATATCAACTGCATGCAGTCGTGCCTTCAACTTCACGCGGTCGGCTGCAGTTGTAGCCGACCGCGTGAAGTTGTAGCCGACCGCGTGAAGTTGAAGGCACAACTGCAGCCGACCGCGTGCAGTTGACATCATGACTGCACGAAGTCGAACGTACAACTGCATGCAGTTGAATATAGAGACTGCGTGCGGTTGTTGTGGTGCAGTCCGTGTGATAGCGGCCTTAATATGAGTTTATATTTTTTTAAACACACTCACAATACAAGAGAAAATGCTAGTGAGGGGCAACGTTTTTTAGAAAAGAATAATAATAAAAGAAAGGTTGATAAAAATAGTGGATATTTAACTACAATTTAAATTACATAAACCTCTCAATTCAACTGAAATACGAGCTAAATTAAGTTTGTAGCGGCGTTTATAAGGCCGTGTCCACATCAAACGTACGGTCAGTCGCCTAGTGTGACTGTAAGGTTTAAAATGTATGAACAATCATAGTCTGCCACCGTCTGACTGCTGATTGTAACGTGGAGTATCAGCAAGCGGGCCATGTGTTTAAATCTAATATCAACATTATTATAATTTCTCTCATAATTATCAATATTTAATTAGAACTTTTAATGTTATATTGACAAGAATGTGCCTATAATGAAAGATAAAATATAAATTTGCACATTTTTCCTATGTGAGTAGGCAGAAACGCTCACTATGACAAACTACTCTCATTGTGCACTCAATGCATACATTTTCACTTTTTTTGAAATTCAAAGTCAAGTTTCATTTTTCAATATTTTCTTTTTTCAGTAACATTATACTTCTACAATATGTCTATCTTACTATATACCTATTTACATTATAAACAAGTTAAATCTAGTGAATTACTGATTGATGATTGCTAAGCAGTTGCGCAATAAGATCTATTACACGCTTCATTTAGCACGTGTACTATTTTATCCTCTGATTGTCCATCCATTATTTACCGATGATCATATTGGTCAAGGGTACTTATAGTATCAATTATAATGGAAATTATATTTTTTGTCAGTAAAGTTTATATTTTTGTCATCAACTTGTATCATAATAAATCTATCGCTACGAAATATTTTCATTCTTAGATTTCAACTCGGACAGGTTGGGTTCGACTACACCTTTTAAGCAACTTTAAAGCGTTATGAGGTTGGTACTTTATAATATATCGCGATGATTATTTAAGAAATTAAAAACCAATTAAATTGGCGATTGCTTAGATCATACCCATTTTCAAACATTATAAGTGGGTACACACGTAGTACGAGTTTGTATTTATGATGGATTATACCCACTTTTATTTTTCTCTGTACCAATGTTAAGTCATTGTTGAAAAAAAGATCTTACCGATATTTGTGGCGATTAGAAAACTAGCATGTCAATCGCACAGCGTGCAGCGGCTCAGCGCCCTAGCCATTGCGCCAAAGTTATCAAGCCGATTAATATAAGAGATGAAAAACAAGCTCATGAAAAGGCTGATGATAAAAGTGGAGATAAATAGGAACATTCATTTGCACAACCTCGCACTCTAAACGCATACACCTTCAGTCGTAAACAAAAAGTATGTTTTAAAAAATTACATAAATAAAATATTCTCACCATACTACATCCATGATAGACTTCGCAACAGCTGCCGAGTAGATCGACAAGTCTCCGTACAAGTAAATACACAAGGTGCAGTAGAAAGTGGTCCTGCCGATCTTGTTGAAAAACAGATTGGCCATCTCCCCCAGCTCCACGCGACGGTCGAGGCTGTAGTATCGAGAGGGGATTATGTCAGCACAGACCAGCGGTTCTTCAAGGTCTCCATGGTTGTTCATAGAAGTTGATGGGTCATCGTCAGATTCGTGGTCTTGGATCTGTGGATTATGGTTTGGTTTAGTCTGATAGGAATAGTTGTGGAAATCAAAGATCAAGGTAATCTAGAGTAGAAAGGGGGCGGGAAAGAAAAGCAATATTTGAGGAAACTAAGAATGATGCTCATTAGTCGTTACAATTACTTTTCCTTATAACTTTCTGGGTATTTCAAGTTTTGACCAAATAGTTTAGTAATTTGTAGGCAAAGCAGGGTGAGACTTAAACAAAGGCAACTGTCAATTTTGATCAGTCGACTGTCATCCTGCTACATGATGAGGGGCAATCCCTGTATTACATAAAAGGCTGTGGTTCCCACAACTTCACGTCTCGGCGCGTATTTTGTGTACAGCGTACGGGCGGGCCCTATACATAGAGCATAGGTTTGGGCCCTATACATAGAGCATAGGTCTGGTAAAATAGTAGTAGTAGTCCAACAATGAATGTGGATGGACAGGAAGAGGAAGGCCAAAGAATAGATGGTCGGATTGTGTTAAGAATGATATGAAAGAAAAGGGACTAAGTGATAGTTTGACAGCTGACAGGACGGAATGGAAGAAGAAAACGTTTTCTTCTGATGATGATCATGATGAGGGCTGATAGAATAAAAATGTTTCCTGTTCCCTTGACGCTTATAGTTATAGCAATCAGTTTGATATCCAATAATACTCAGCGTTTCAAATTCTGTCTGATTAGTTTATACGTAAGTTGATTTTTTCTTCACACTTGTTATGATAAAACTTGGTTATTATACCTGCATTTTGAATCAAGGTTTTTTTTTTATATTGTTGTTTTAATTTAAAACCAGACTAATTAAAAACATGAATATTATTATAATAATCTTTCATTAATAGTATTATTACTTTACTATTCATATTTACTTTCTAAGTGTATCTTAGACATTACTGATGATGGTGAAGTAACTGCATTGAGGAAACCTGGATTTTACAATTAAAGCCTCATTTAGACGATGCAAGAAATACCGTGCGATTTGACGTACAATGCGGGACCGCGCGGCTGTCATGTCAAAAGTGACTGATCATTGACGGAAATGTACCACAACTTGCACGATATTTCTCGCACCGTCTAAATCAGCCTTAATATAAGTCCAAAAACACCAATCTACCATTGCTCTAGGTGGATTTGTGTTGCAATGCTTGTACCTTCTCCATATGAGAAGGGGCATTTGCCTTGCAATAGGATATTAATAGGCTGGTATAATTATTTACTTATATTACTTTACATATACATATATTACTTTACTATTCATTATTATAATTTGCATTACAGGTAAAACTAACCGTTGGTTAGCTAACACAATGATTCTAAACCTAACCTTTTAATTAATTTATTTATTTTGCCTGGCATTGTAGCAATAAATAGACGATAGACATAACAATAACTCATATGAATGAAAGTTCATTCAACGGAATATTATTATGTATGTGTAACAAAATAAATTAATTACCATTATTATGGTTGACTATGGTTGAATGGTAGAGAATGTCTAATGAATTAAGTCCGCTTTTGTAGATTTGGATATTTAAATATTATATTGAAATATGGCACAATTTAAATACAGGGTAGTCAATCTAATTTTAGTTTAACTGGGCTATTTCTGCACATAGCCTCTTGATTGGGCCATTGTTCATGTCTCTTTATATGGTCTCAAAAGACCAGATGGCTCTCGGAAATTTAACAGCCTTTTCAGACTGCTACAAGCTTCCGGGAGTCATGCTGGGGATAGTCAATCTAAATTTACCGCTTCCTACAATTTTAGTATTCTAGTTTTAGCAACCAGATTTAACTAAACTAGTTAGTTTGTAATTTATTTGTTTTAACTTTACAAACACAGGTACAAAGGGGGACTCCTCGTGTTCTTTGCCAGTTAACCAAAGGTGTTGAAGAGATAACATGGCAAGTGCATAATAAGTAAAAAAAATTATAACTTCAAAAACAACTTCAACTTCTTTTGTTTCGTTTCTATTAACAAGACTATATAGAAGTGTTAAGTTGGCTATGACCATTCAGTGATCAGAAAGTCAGTAATACTTACACTTTCCCTCTTGATAGTCTGCAGTCTCTTCCATTTATACACTGCATTAGCACAAGCCATAGTCTCAATGACATAAGTAGCGTTCAAGAAACTCATGAATGCAAGGAATGTGAGGGATATTGTGCTGAGACCCCATCCTGCACGTGCAAATGCTGCTGGCAGTGTTAGGGCTCCGGTCCCAACAATCAAGTTGAATATGTAGATTAAGCCCACCTGGTAATATCAAAGTTTAGTTTGGTAAGTAAAAATAGACATCAACTCATTTATGAATTATTATTAGTTTTAATTAAAACTTATATCTTTGTTATAAAAATGTTGTTTAACTATGTGGTTGTATATTCATTAATTTCTTTATCTATAAGACCATCTAAAGTAAATTAGAGGCAGCTTGTAACGGTATCGTACGCGAGAGAAACAATACAGCACAAAAGCTCTAATATATTTCTAACGTCGCGTCAATATTGCATACCTATATCTTGTTGCTACCTCATTATAAAACCACTTTAACCAATAAATTAATTATGGTTTTAGCGAAAAACTACTTTTCTGTTATTTTATGTGTTATAATATTTTTAATACTTACCCATACTGAATATTGGTCCCCTGCCTCTGTTATAGGCATTCTTATCAATCTTCTTATACCCCAAAAGCGACGAGGCATTGTATTTTGTTCTTACACGACATTGCTGCCGGATATCTGACACAGCAATGAACGAATTATCTCTAATCAATGTAAAAATATTATAGCAAATTGATAAATAATAACGTAACGAATGAACACAAAAGGCAGTAAAAATGGCATTGGCAATGGCAAGTAAAAGCAATTAACGACGAATTGTCAATAACTTTTGATGCTGTCAGTTTGACATTTGACAGTACCATTTTTTGACGTAAAATACCCCGTACACTATGCTTCCCGCGCGGATCCTCGCGTATTGCCCCGCGTAGTGGCCCAAGACGGTCACATACGGCTCTAGTCGCGCTACTCATCTTGTCGCATGTCTTTTGACTCCCACAAAAAAAAGGCATGACGTGCACTAGGACCAGTAACATGGCCACGTGGTCTCGATGTTTTCTTTCCCTGTTTCCACGACACTCTTGGTGTAAGTGCCTGGCGGTAAGGGCCATGGCTTTGGGTAATGCAGCAAGCTTATTTGGCCCTGGCTAACCCAGCTGGCTAAAGAAATCACGAGTTACGAAATATTGTCGTGTTTGTCATTTTTTGTTCACCAAAAGCGATGCCGTCACCGGGCAGCTAGATTAACGACCTGGCACACGTGCACCGCAACTGACCCTAATGGGTCAGTTGCGGTAAGTAATGATAAAGCAATAATATTAATTGCTTATAGGTAGATAAAACGCATCGAGCATACGGGTGGAGGAGGATTGCTACATGTAGGTATTCAAAAAGGTTTTTGTAGTATGTTTATACTAAAAAAAAACAATTATTAAAATGTTTGTCTGCCTGTTTGTTCCGGTTTATCTCCTAAACGGCTGGACCGATTTTACAAGGAGTAACTTAGGCTACTTTTATTACAGAAAAAGAATAAGGATTCCATATAATATTAATTAATTAAAACTCCTCAGAAAACCGACATTCACGCGGATGGAGCAGCGAGCATAAGTTAGTAATTATGTGGAGCCACCATGAACCTGTATCTCTATAATTTGTTTTTCGTAGGTACCTACGAAAAATTACTGTGCTGACCTTCAAAAGCGTCCAGCGCAAAATGCCCATGCCAGGTAAAATGTCCTCTGAATACTTTCAAAAAGCAAAACAGGGTTGCAGTTGCAGCACTGCTATTTTGTAATATTTTATTTTTTATTAACCCACCTATGCATTTAGTTTTAACATAATTATATAGGTTTCTCCATTTTCACCCCATAAATACAAAAAATCAAAAACTCGACTTAACACCACCGTAGAGAGTTAAAAATTCAACAGTAAAATATTTGTAGCGTAGCGTTAGTGAAAATCGGTGGCCCGTGTTGCTCTATGGTGAAAATAGGCAAACGTAACTAAGTGTGACAGTGGCGCCTCTATTTTTTTCTTATGTACGTTTCGTTTCACGTTACCGCGTTCACACTACCAAGCTGGATGCTTGGGATGATTGTAAGTTTTGGGATTATGGTATGGTACACGGTGAAGTGGAAGGTTTACAAGGTCAAAATGTATGGAACAGCCGATTTTTTCATAAAGTATGATTTTCACGCTGGTTTGGTCCAGGAAAGGCCCAGAATTATGTTTTAATTGAATTCATGTGAAAAGTTGCATATCGACGCGCCTTCTACACGAATTTGTCGGAACATAAAGTATTTTCATGGATCTTACCGAGCAAATTTTAATTTGAAGGGCTTTACAGTACCCTGCGATAATATATTGCACATCGATCTTTATCATAAATTTCTTATTATAACAAAGAATAAAAAGAATTATTAAAAGAAGCAAATCATAATTGTTTTGACAGCTCCTAATAGACTAACGGACTGTTTGTATTTCGTGCGACAGAGATAACGCTCTACGAAGCCGAAATTAGCCGATTGTCTCTTTCCAAAGGTCGATGTGCAATATTTATCGCCGGGTACTGTACTTACATTTTAAACAATGATAATTCGATAAATTTTATTTTCATAATTGCCTCTTGAGTCATAATGGGTATAAATGAATAAACAAATTTTATCAGCGGTGCATTTTACAAAAAAATGAAAGAGATTTTGAATGGCGCAAGCTACCTTGAAGTCTTGAAGCATTGAGTTACCTAACTTTATCTTTTAAAATCTATGTCCATACAATTTAACTTTTGTTTTTGCGTGATTTAGTTACCTAAAAACACTTGAGTGCTGTTCAAAACTATAATATTGAGCATAACTGGGGGCACGGTAGTGCCCCCGCCAAGACGAGCCACTGGCTCGTCTTGGCTCGGAGCCAAGCGAAGCGCAAAAGCACTACCTACCTTTTCTCGAAGTGTTTCGTTGTTTTTTTGAACCCTAATAGAGTTGGTTTCCGATGTACCAGATAGTTCATATCCTCGGGATATGATGTCAATAACAGACTAATTAAACATACAGTCTCAATTGAGATGTATGGCTTGGCTGTTTCGTTACTTACTTCAGAAACTAAATATTCGCATCACCTCCACGACGGTAGCGAAACGGCGAAGCCATTCATTTTTACTGATAATTATGTAGAATTTGTGAAGTTAGGGTCGGTAGAGTGAGGCCGTGTAGATTCAGAAGCTTGGCTCTACATGAGATCTGATATCTTTTCACAGGGCAAACCTTATGTGGTCGTCTTGGCAACATTTTACATGAAATGTTTTTGGTGGGATATCTATGTGCAAACATCTTTCTGACGAAAAATACGTGGAATGGAACGTATATTTTACTTACAAATTAAGTACCTTTATCTTCTAGATTAACTCATTTAAATTTTATAAAATGCTATTTATGCAACCTACCTATCACGAATACCACCCTACTATAATTTTTCTAATTCGGTGTGGTGGGTCTTGTGAGTCGCATTTTAGGCAATCACTCACCTAGGTACCTACTAGGTAATTCTTAACCATGAGAATCTCACTCTCAGTTGATTTGAGTGAGAGGCTTTGTAGGTAATATTGTATACTTATTAGGTTACGCTTTAGGTTTATCAGTAGGTAGGTACCTAATCTAATAGATGTCAAAAGATTCGGTGCTTCCAATGTAGGTAGGTAGGTACCTACCTATATTTTCTAAATGACAAAATATGAGATAATTTACCACGTAGGTACCTACAATTATTACAATTATCTTTATATTAAGTACCTACAGTTTTACACGGGTATCCATAGTCAATTGGATGTCTTCTAGCTGTTATATTATACAGATACACTCAGTATAAAAATAGGTACATAAGTATTCGTACGGTATTATTATAGGTACATATTTATAGATACTATACTTACTATAGATAATACCCTGATATTGAATGCTGTACGTATACGTATGTATAGTAAATTACTATTACCCGGCCATGATAAAAACCAAGCAATTTTGAGTTGTCCTAGCGACGCTTAGGTTCATCTTGTATTAGTAGCATTGCATAGCTCTTCGTGCGAACCCCGACGACGAAATCATTCCATCCAGCCGTCGAAGCCGTGTTCTCGGGGGTTTGGGATTGTGATTTTGTATAAATCTTTAAGTTATGTGCCAACAACATTACAAAACAGAGGTAAGTGCTAAAATAAGCTAGTTTATAGAAATAGTTCTTTATGTCGTCGTTGATCGCTCTGAGCATTTATGGCATCGCTTTCTCAGGCGTATGTTTGTTCTCCCTCCAACAAACGGGATGTCAGCGACATGTTTAATTTTCTGTCTCATTCCTTCTAGTAATATAACACCGTTGTGCTCGGTCGTGTCACGTAAGATTTTTTGTATTTTTGCCTGATTAGAGTGCGATTTTTAAGGAAGTTTTGTAATATTCATGTCAATCAAGTGTTTGTGCATGTGGAGTACTAATTTGTTTCCAAAATATTTGCTTTATTCCTATGATATGGGTCGTGCTAACTTTCACTCTAGATATAGATAGGTACCGTGGATGATATAGCATAGATAGATACATGTATACGACTGTAGATATTCAACATCGAGTCGTCGAGTCTCAAGGCCGAAACACACAAATATATAAGTATATAATGTAAGAAAAGAATATTGGTTTTTTATAGGAATGTGAAAATTGAAATGGGAATTGTGATACTTTAACGTTTCGTTCTTTATAATTTCGGTGCGACCGTAAGTACAAGACTTGCGTCGTATTACATCGTATACATGTATACATTTTGGAATGGCGTAAATTGTGAAACACCATCATGATTTTTGTTCTGAAGATTGCCTTTATCGTATCTTTGCGACGCAAATTTCAGTAATGTCTAATGTTGATGTTGCTATTTCTTGTAATGTACAGTATCTACCTATGCTATGTATGCGCTGATCTAATTGACCTTTTTTTAATCCTTGAGATAACCTAAAAAAAAGCACTTTGTTATGACCCACGTATTGATTTTTATTGATTGTTTATGCTGATTGTACCAATAAGAAATGTGAAATATGAATTCTTTTGTCCTACAGATAATCTGAAACGTTACGAGCTGACTGCAAAGCTGCTCTAAAGGATCTGCCGAGCCCGCATTATCTGTGATATACAGCTCAGCCTCTCGTCCGTCCTAAAAGGTAAGCAAATGATAATCAAGAACATGCTTATTTCAAATCACTATGTGCAAATGATAACTCCTCCTGTAACACTTAGGGAAGAATTCTTGGAAGTTAAGCTAGCAAAGCGGATGATAGCTCAAAATATGTTATTGTTCTCTAAATCATCAACAGTTACTATAGAATCACTAACATTTTATCGAGCACTTGTGATACTTACATTGTAACAAATCTTTTAGATTTTTCTACTCGGACTAAATAAGAAATATAATTTTCACCTAGTATTATAACACTCATGGAACATATTTGAACAAGATTGAAATATCTTGCTTAACAAACATTTAAATAAATAAAGAGTAAATAGCAGGACAATTTAGTCAGTGATGCAAAAATTGTTACTAAGAGAATGGGAATGTTTCTTATTAGTCTTTGTTTTATTTTATAAACATAAATCTAGTCTGAAATTTAATTTAGATTCAACCCTCATTGTAGAGTTTAAAGCTTATGAAAATTTGAGTTTGCTTGTCCCTTTAATGCATTATTATTTATATGAGACACAAGTTGGCTGTATGCTGATACAATGTTGTGTACTTTATAGGGCTGGGCCAATCGGGGCTAGGAGGCGAGTCCGCAGCAGCTTCCAGCGGTGATCTCACCTTGTCCTCTGCCATAGAGGCACTAAACACTGCTACCTGCTTTATTGACTGCATCACTACGAACCATTGTTACTTAGTCTATAATTGAAACAATATGCTATCTGTGAAAATAAGTATAATGTTAGGTGAAAACTGTAGAAAATTATTCTATTTATAATAATTGTCTGATGTCTAATGTTTCTGTAATATTATGTGTTCGACATCTAATTAAGGATAATTGTTACTCCAATATTAATACTGTTACCGAACCAATGCAATGTAATTACTCCACCTTGATGTTGGTGGTGAACACAAATAATTTTGGTGCTTTTAAGCGAGTCGAGAAGAATGAAAGTCATGAAGCTAGTGTAAAGATGGTAGATTTAAATATTTATAATGTAGAATTTGTTGATAGTGTCCAACAAAACCAAATGATTGGCGATACGCCTAACTACTGCATTCCTTTAACGATTAACGCCATAACAGTCCAGGGTATCTCATACAGTGACCCATATTTCAGTAGCTTTAACTTAAACTATAAGATGGCGTTCGGAGCGCCGGAGCATATGAACAAGTCTGATTACGCTTTTAAATCCTCAGTTTGTATTATACGAGATGAGCCTTGCGATACGCAACTACTAAACGACAAGTCTGCTCATAATATGATATCCAAAACGAAAACTCGAATCATAACTAATGAAGACAAGTCTGTGAAGACATACCATGACAATAATGAATTGGAAGTTGGTTACGATAAACCCGCCAATAAGACGGCTTTGCGAATGTTCGCGAACGGTGATCTCACCTTCGACGCTATGTTGGAACTCACGAAAAACGAGGATCGAATAATCAAGGAAATGAAAACGCAAGAAGTGGACAGTTGGGGCGTCCCGCGGCGCCTGCGACTGTGTGGAGGAGGAGAGAGCTCGCTCAACGCTGCCACCGGCTGGGGCAGCCCACCCGCCTCCAACAACAGTAAGTCTACCTTTCGTTGTCTTCTTACTAACAATTCAATCACAAACAGTAGAGTGCTAGTTAGTTTTTGATCGACTCTCAAATATTTGGCAGTAACGCGCGTGGCCGACATTAGACCTATATTTTAATCGTCGTCGGTGATAAGAGAGTAAAAATAGATCTTTTTCTTTGCCAGCTGGGAATTGGGGCGGTAATTCCAGTGGCCAAACAAATAATGGGACAAACAATACTCAACAATGGAATAACACGGCTCAGCGCCCGCCCACTTCTCAAGCAGACAGTAAGTTGTTTTAAAATCGTCACTCTTATGATGAAGTCATCAAAATAAAATTTGCTTCTATTGTTGGCAAATGATAATTACAGTGATTAGAAATTACGACTAACATTATGGATGTTCGAACGTTGTCTAGGTGCTTATGGTTAGGATTGTTTCTTGCAGTGAATAGCAACAAGGGGAATGGTAATCAAATGCCTCCAACCAGTGGCGCGTCTGCACAGAATTGGCAAAGTTCCCCACCAAACATGCCAAATTCGCAACCTAACAACAATGGTGCACCTACGAGCAACGGTTAGTTGACAATAAACTTAAAATGCATAACAAAATGTGTATTTTTATTGAATTTTGTATTGATTTTACTTTTCTCTTTCACTCCACGTAGGCACGAACAATTCGGGTAACGGAAACAATGGCGGTACTAATCCTCCCAATTCAACTGCGAATTCGAATGGGCCCACCTCGGCCAATGGAAACAATGGCAACAACGCCAACAGCACTTCCTCTGCTAAGATTGAGCAACTCAATTCAATGAGGGAAGCTTTGTTTAGTCAAGATGGCTGGGGAGGCGTAAGTGTTTCGGCTATCTTAATTTCTATGCAAATATTTTTTATTATAGAACTATCTTTTATGAGTTTATAATTTTTTAGCAACATGTAAATCAAGATACCAATTGGGATGTACCTGGCTCTCCTGAGCCTGGTCCAGGTAAGGTGGAAAACCAGCCTGCTGGGGGTCCACCAGCCTGGAAACCGAATATTAACAATGGCGCATTCCTTGGAACCGATTTATGGGAGGCTAACCTACGAAATGGTGGACAACCACCACCACAGCCTGCAGCTAAGACTCCGTGGGGCCACACACCCACCACTAATATTGGTGGCACATGGGGAGAGGACGATGATGCAGCGGACTCTGCTAACGTGTGGACTGGTCCACCGCCGCCACAGCAGTGGCCCGCAGGCCCTCCGCAACATGCGCAGCAGTGGGGTGTTCCCAAAAAGGACGATTGGAACGCGTGGGGAGAACCTCACCGACCCGTCGATCCGCGCATTGACCCGCACCGCTCTAGCGACCCGCGTCAGCAAAGCGCTGACCCACGCCACGACCTGCGTGGAGGGATATCTGGTCGCCTCAACGGAGATATGTGGAGCCAGCACCATCAACACACGGCTGGTCCGAACAAAATGATGCCCGGCAGTGTTAACCAGTGGGGTGCACAGGGGCCTAAGGACCCCATCAAGGGATCAGGATGGGAGGAACCATCCCCACCAGCGGCAAGACGTGCTCCTGGGGGTTTCGATGACGGTACGTCGCTGTGGGCACAGCGCGGAATGGGTGGCATGGCAGCTCGCGGACCGCAAGGCCCGCCCGGCCCCCAACGTATGCCCCCGACCCCAACCAAACCGGACGCTGTATGGGGCGCTCACGGTCAACGCAATGGTTCCTGGGAAGAGCCGCATACTCCAGCTTGGCCCGAACGCGACGCGCCAGCTTGGCCCGATGCGTCTGGTCCGGCCTTGTGGCCTGTGCCCAAACCTAAACCCGCTGGTCCCGGAACAGCGTGGCCTGATGATATTGGCGAATGGGGCGGGCCAAAGCCGCCGCAAGGCGGGCCTCTGGGCAAGCAGCTACCTAAGGAGATGGTGTGGAACAGCAAGCAGTTCAGGTGAATATAAAACTGATACAATTGAATTCTCATTTTTTTTAGTTGTGATAGTATTGTCAATAGGTACATGTTTATTAATCATCGTAGGTACCTCGTCGAAATGGGCTTCAAGAAAGAGGAGGCGGAGGCTGCACTGCGCAGTCGCGACATGAACGCAGAAGAGGCTCTGGAGATGCTAGCGAGCGCGCGCAGCGACGGCTGGAGACGCGACGATCACTTCGGCGGGCACCATGGTGGGCCCTTCCAGCCGCCGCCGTCCGTGCCCGCGGTGTCACCCGCTGTCGTGCAGAAGATCCTCAACCAGCCACCGCCACCCACGCAGCAGCACCACCAATCATACAACCCCAACAGGTATGTTAAAAAGAAATACGTCAATACACAATCCAGTCCATACAATACATAAATCTCACTCCATAGTTTAAACCCTTGTAATCCAGAAGTGACCTTCAAAAGAAGGTCATAATGTCATCAAAACGTAAATATTGTTGAGGAAAAATGTCTATTTTAAACTCTATTTTCTCAACTTACAGTGTTTACAAATAAAAATTACATAAGGATGTAACTTGTGTTTGTAAACAGTGAGTCATGAACTTCTACGAATGAACATTGTTGTAATAAAATTAAAAAATCGTAGCGGTACGGGCAATGGCGGACAACCGAGTGCGGCACAACTGCGCATGCTCGTGCAACAGATACAAATGGCGGTGTCTGCAGGATACCTCAACCATCAGATATTGAACCAGCCTCTGGCTCCGCAAACCCTTGTGCTTTTGAACCAACTGCTGCAGCAGGTAACATTTTCTAAAAGTTTTTTTACTCGAATCTTCGAATTTCGTTTTTTTTTTTAATTCATGTAGTATTAATAAGTTGACGTTTTTAGTATCCAATGAGGTTATACAGAGAGTTCTTCTCTTTCAGATCAAAGTACTCCAACAATTGTTGCAACAGAACTCGCTTGCGATGACCAAGGGTCACTCATCTCTCGCGCTGCAGTACTCTGTGCAGATCACTAAGGCTAAACAGCAGATTACGGCTCTACAAGTAAGTTGACTTACGCATAGCCAATTGTTTAACGACAATTTTAATTAGATTTACTTGTATGCGGCGTCGTCTTGTGAGTTTTTAATGGAATTGGGCGTGGCTAGTCTCCGAGGCGCCATTTTAGTTTCGAACGGAATTACAAACATTACGTTAGCTACAGTTGTTGCCAACCTAACAATATATTTTAAATCTTTATTTTATTGCATCGTCATATCATTAATGTGTTTTTTTTTATTCTTTAGAACCAAATAACGGCGCAGCAAGCTCTGTACATGAAGCAACAAGCTGGCAGCTCAGATTTGTTCAAGCAAGGTCATGATCCTATCGCCCAGTTGCAGAACAACTTTAGTGATATGTCTATTCCGAAAGATACTCAAGGGGTACGTTAAAAATGCTACATAATAAAATATCGACTAAACTTCGGCTTTTACAACTTACTTACTTGTCTAAGTAAATAAGTTCGAATTAGAGTATTCTAGAAGTTTATTACCAACTGTTAATATGGCGTTGTAAATAAAATCGTTTTTTGTCCTGTGTCGTTTCCGTCTTTCCTAGTATGACAGTTTATTCTAAAACTTGGATATTATTATGCCATGTTCACTGTCTTGCACTGTACATTGGTTCAAAAACGCGATGTTTATTTGTTACCATTGTATTAATGCTGTTCTTAAAATCCAGGGTTACGGCGGCAGCAGCGGTAACCAACAGTCGCGTCTGAACCAATGGAAGCTTCCCTCTCTGGATAAGGATGGAGAAGGTTCCGAGTTTAGCCGCGCCCCCGGCACTGCCAAGTCGACAACGAGCCCACAGCTCAATCAACTTGGCCTGCAACCAGACTCGTACGTTTATATTATTATAGCGAAAAATAGCTTTACTCCATTCCTACTTCAACAACATTAAAAATTGTTTGTTTGTAAAGAGTTTATTTACGTTGTTGAATCAAAAGGTGCTTAACAAAATCCAGTCATTAACTAAAGTGCACTTAACATTATTGCTAATGTTTAATTAATTCCTCTCCATTGTTTGTTGCATAAGTTCGTTATCATATTATTATATCAAATTATGTTAGTCCTCATATTCAAATTGTATTACGATCGCAGAACTTGGGGAGTGGGCCGCGCCTCCGAAGGCTGGGGCGATAGCGGCAATGATGTGGCTGACGGCAAGGATGCCTGGCCATCCCATCCCTCGCATCAGCCAGTGTACGACTTGGTGCCAGAGTTTGAACCTGGCAAGCCCTGGAAGGTAAGACGAAATCTGAAGAGTGTATAACTAATGAAGAGACATTCATCACATCTCATTATTTTGCTGTCAGAAACCTGCATGCGGCTAAGCTTTGTGATTAACGACAAGGTTTTATGGTCCACTTCAATAGATAGGTCATCCTTCTAATCTACCAGTTCACGTACCCCAGGTCGGTGGCTGGCTGTAGTGTTACTGATGCGCGACTGTCCGCTCTGCGGATACCTGCCTACCCAACGCGGTGAATAAGGTCCTCGTATCCCTCTTTGGGTCGGCCTTACTATTACTGCACTACTTTAGGCTGACAAAACTTAGCAAGTCGAGGGCAGATTGATGCAACCGAACATTTTGAACACAGGGCAACCAAATGAAGAACGTGGAAGACGATCCCAACATGACACCCGGTTCGGTGGTGCGGTCTCCGCTGTCGCTGGCGGTGATCAAGGACGCCGACATGCTGGGCGGCAAGACGTCCCCGCCGGGCGGCGAGCGCTCGCTGTCGTCGTCCACGTGGAGCTACGCGCCGCCCGCCGCCGCGCCCGGCGCCGCCAAGGACGCGTGGGGCAGCAAGCCGCGCCCCGCGCCGCCCGGCCTCAACAAGGCGTGGCCGCAGCACCACCAGCCGCGCGCCGTGCTCTCCTGGCAGGCCTCCACCTGGCTGCTGCTCAAGAACCTCACTGCTCAGGTACGAGTACATTCTTGATGGACTACAGATGCATCTTGGTACTTAAGTGGTTTGCTAGTTTGTAGAGCACAGCTATTACGATGTTCCAACTACGGTGTCAAATTCTAACGCAGTATGTACTCAACAGATCGATGGGTCCACCCTGAAGACGCTCTGCGTTCAGCACGGTCCCCTCCAGAACTTCCACCTGTATTTGAACCAGGGTCTCGCCCTCGCCCGCTACTCGACGCGCGAGGAGGCTGCTAAGGTCAGTGTCTACTAGGTTTATATAGGTCGCAAAGGTGTCGTTAGTTTGTGTGCTGTGATGACCGAGTGTTGCGTCTCCGCAGGCCCAAATGGCTCTGAACAATTGCGTGCTGAGCAACACGACGATCTTCGCGGAGTCGCCGGCCGAGTCGGAGGTGCAGATGATCCTGCAGCACCTGGGCTCGGGCGGCGGCGGCGCGTGGCGCGGCGGCAACAAGGACGGCTGGGGCGGGTTCGCCGCGCTGTGGCCCGACTCGCACGACCAGCGCGCGACGCCGTCGTCGCTCAACTCCTTCCTGCCGCCCGACCTGCTCGGCGGGGAGTCGATCTAAGGCGCCGGGAGATCTGTACAGATGCATTTGTCCGTGTCGATCGGGTTTCGGTCCTAATTTCGTTTCGGTCGCGGTCGCTCGGAAATGTCGCCTCGGTCATTCCTGAGGTGCAAATTTTTTATGGTTAGCGTAAAATCTTCGATTTGGATAGTATAAATAGTATTTATCGATCGGCCGGCATGTCGCCCGATCGTCGACGACCCGAGTTTAGGATCGAAGCCTTAGGTGTCTAGTTGTAATTACGCTTTACCGTCCCCCGTACGGGGATCGACTAATTTTATTCGCCTAGTCAGATCATGTCGAACGCGTCACGTGGCGTCGAGCACGCGGCGCGACGCGGTCGCGGTAGCCAACTGTCCACATACTATATTATCTTACTGTGTTTTAAGTGTTCATGTAGAATATTTAGTGTATATAAGAATTATACATATACAAAATGGCAAATTAAACTGTATCGAGGTTTATAAGGAAGAGTCCGGTCGCGGCGGGCGCGGGCCGCACCGCGGTGAGACCGCGCGCGGCCCGCTCCTGCAAATCTACCAAATAATCGTAGGTATCAGATAGAGTAGTGCGTCGCGGGCTACCTCAGTCACACGTCCCGTGGCCTTATTTTATAGCGTATATTTATTTTGTTGTGCTCGAGGGCTGTTGCTGTTTCGCCCGTCGAGCTGTTGCGTTCCGAGTTTCTTTCGTGTTCGTTTTTATTTTCTCGTTTTATCTGTACTTGTCGTATTTTAATTATTTATTTCTGTTTTGAATTCTCACTCGCATAGAGCCCTCGTTTTCCAGTAGTGATATTTTATTCAGCAATAAACGTGTAAGTGCATTTCGCCCACTGACAAAACTTTTACGATTAGTTGTAATTTTTATAAAGGTAACAAAATTTGAAAATTATGAGATTTGAAGTGCATTCTTGTAGCGGTAAATTCCTTTTAAGCCGTATAGTCTGATGCAAACGAGTATATAGTTATATGCGTTAGGAGCGAGCGCCGCAAGCGCGCAGTCGCCAAGTACAAGTGGGACGCGCGCTCCCTTGCAATCCAGTAATCCTGTGATGTAAAGTATCTTGCCTAATGTAAGGAGAATCTATTTAGTTGGAGAGTATCACGTAGCGCGAGTCGCCGGCGCCCGGCCTCCGCCGAAGCTGACGTTTCCCCAAATTTTTTCCAGTATTTGTGATTGAAGTGCCACTTTATGTTTAATATAATGAGACGATTATCTAGATTATACGATTAACGTAAGGGTAACCTAATATAATAAATTGAAAATTGTTTTATCATTTTATATTACACATACATTTGTGAGAAATGTTATTAAAGTACTATAATTGAACAGTAATTAAATATTACACTTTTGTGTATAGGTAAGAATAAAGTTCTAACTTAAATTTAGCCATATCAATATCTATTTAAATAAAAGATTTGTGGTATTTTCTATAGGCTCAATTTGAACGTTATTCAAAGTGACATATGCTTTAGATATTCTGTTAATAATATACTTGTAGCCGTAGGTTTGTCGGTATTACATAACTGTAGGTGTAAGTTTACATTTTAAGTCCTATCGTAGAGTTCAATAAGCATACAACTGATATTTAACGGCAACGATTGCACGTGTAAGTTAAAGTTCGTTATCATAAAGTTTATTTACACTTTTATTTACTTTTTAATTTATTGATGGTGTGCCACAGAGATACTCTGCCAAAATATAAAAATTACCAATTATTACGGGATTAGAATAGTAGAGCGCGATGCGAGCGGCGCCCGCGCCGCCCTCCGCTCTCGACGAGACTCGCTCCGTCGCCGACGGACCCACCACGCTTAAGAGCCGGTCACCCGACTTATAATAATGTAAATTGTATCTGTATTTCGAACATCTTCCAGTGTTTTTATGATAAAACGATTTTAGCCTTAAGTTAGATGTAAGTAATTCGCTGTACCTTGTCGAGCCTCCGGCTCGCGTACTCTTCACAAATTAATTAAGTTAGGAGAGCGCGACTTTGGACGTGTCAGTGCGTTTGAACTCTGCTCGCTTCGGACCTGTAGTAGTTAGTGTTAAATGTTTCGATGTGTGATGTGTTCATTTAGAAACAATGTTAGCATTTGTCATTACTACCGTATTATCTTACTATAGGGACCGACGGCAGTTTTGCGTTTTCATCATTGCATATTCTTCGTTGCCTATCGCGATTTGTATCTGATACAGATTTAGTTCGAACGCGGATTCTCTATTCTCTCACAACAGACTTCCGCTTGTATGACACGCGCCTCATCACATCCGGGTCGTTATACGAAGGCACGGTATATGCAGCCGAACTGTTTGATTCGCCTTCCAAGGGGCCATAATCGAGATTGTCACGGAGTTTAATGTTAGGTGCCAAAGAGTGATTATCAAAGATGTCCGGAACAACTGATTGCATTTCTCTGCTTGATAAAGATTCTTCCAAAATTTGAAATTATATTCGCGGTACGGGTTAATGATCTGATGTTCCTATAACATTTCGTGTTACGTCTATTCAGCAATAGTGCACGTATAAACAGACAAATGTCAATTCTATGTATTGTTAAAGCTCAATTTAAGAGATGAGGGTGTTTCTTTTACTGATTAATAGAATAAATAAAAAAGTATAGGTATTATTTTTAACTGATATTGTTCTGTCCAATTCTACACCAATATTCGATAACGCCTAAATCTCAGTTGTTTACTCTGGTGCAAATTTAAATTTTAATGATACAGCAATAAATATCATATTTAATTTTTATAAAGTTTTTTCCATTTTAAGGTAGAGAAGCCGATCAAACGGAAAGTTAATAATAAACCAGTGCCCTTTAGAATACGTCATCCATAGATTAAAAACGAAAGAAGTTTATGCCTTGAAAATTTTAGTCAGTTAAAGTTATCAGTACTTAATAATGGATAATATACATATTATTGTAAAGTGGACGTATTTTAAATGTGTAGACGTGTCGGTAGCAGTATAATATGGTGTTAGAGGTGTATCGGTAGAGGTGCGCGCGCGCCTCCGCGCATCACAAGGTTGTGAGTAGCGGCCATCGCGCCGCGCTAACTGAATCTCCTCTCGGTTCAATGACTGCATCATTATTTCCTGCACACAATTATTGCGCCATGTGCAATTTAGTCTGTGTTATTATTATGTTGTTGTTGTGTATTTATATGATACATCTATACTGTAATATGTATATATTGTGGAATTTTATTCGTAAAAATTTAATACGCTTCACGCTTCTCTTTTAATAACATTTTTCGTGATTTGTTTCTGTTATTTAGAATAAATTTACGTACCTACAAGTAATTATAATAACGATCATAGATGTAAATATAAGTAAAAATAAAGAAAAAAATAAAAACAAAAAAAAAAATGAAAAAAAAATATATAAAGAAAAGCAATTAAAAGAAACCAATGATTGTGCCTCAATGAACTGTGGTACGTTACCGTAACCGATGGCAGGTGTAATCGTTTTCTTTCAAAAATGTATTATAATGAATTGTGCGCCTAGGCACCGCTCTGTGACTAGCTGTAGACAATATAAGGCTGCGAGCAGCGGGGCCCGCGCCCACGCCTTGTGTAATCATTAATGAGCTTAGCTATGTTTTACTTTTATTGTAATAAGTGTTATTTCATCAATCAACATTTTATATATATACCTACGAATATGTAAATATTTTTATCTATTTATTTTTTGGTTTTCATGAAGTTTACCCGAATTAACGTGTAACCTTAAAATTCGTTGGTTATCTTGAAGTGAGATCGCGCGGTTGTCGCGTGTTTCGAACGATCGCATCTATTCCATAACACTTGAATGCCAAAGTCGATGTCTGTAAGCCATTGGACGACCGCTTGTGTTGTTTACATAAATTGCATGGATCTCTGACATCACAACAAACTATTGATCGTACAAATAGGAGCCATTAATACTGACAGCCGACGCTTAGGTCGCTGTTGTCTATCCAAGCTGCTCTGGTGTTATTTTAGCTCAACTATTCAAGTAGTTTGCTCATATTGTTGTTAATTTTAATTTTTTTTATTATCTTAATTATTAAACTTCCCTTAGTGCGGAATAAAATTCTAAAGTTATTTTGTAATCTCCAAATTAGCTATTAATGTACTGGACCATAGCTGATAACTGCAGTGTGTATGGCGTAGGACTCATGCCGCCTAGACTACGCGTAGCGCGTTTGTAATTTATTTTATAGCTTTCCTTCGCTTGTCACTGTACCGTCCCTGTGACCTTGTTGTGTTAAAGTATGTTATTAAATCGGTAGCTTTATTAGTTTAGCCTCAAATCAAACTCTTATTTGAATAGATACGTATATTAATTACTTACTACGTTTATATCGTCCCTATGGTTGGCAACGCCAAGAAAAGCCAATATTGCACGGAATATTGAGCAGCGCGGTTCAAGGGCGCCGGGTCGGTAACGTGACAATAGTTCGGCTTATTTCTAGCTTGACATAGTCGCGACGAGCCCATTGTCAGGCAGCACTCACTCGTTCAACTGTGTACTCACATATAGGGACCAAGATATGTATGAATATTATGCAGTTTCATTTTTCGCTGAATATACATACCACACTCATAAATAAGCTGAACATTGCACACTAAAAGACATTCTCATTTTTCCATTGTTAATAAATGCGTTTTGCCGTCGCATATAACTGACATGTTACTTATACGACATAATTAAACCTAGTGATAGTTCGTACGATATTCAGGAGGGCCTTTTAATTTAAATAAGGTTAAAGTTTTGCTTGTTGTCTTTATTTATATATATTTTTGTACGTTACGACGTTGACGTCCTAATACAATAGAGAACACATTAGGTGATATCTACAAAGAAACTAGTCTTCCTTATTTACGAGGGATCGTGTTGAGATGGCGGGACGCGTGACGTCGACACAAGAGGCAATCATTCCTCTAGTCTTGTTATGTGGTGCGAATAAGTGAATACCAAATATAAAATAACGAAGGCTTTGACGTTAGTGTGTAGAGGTATCGATAGGTCGGCCCGAGCAGCTTGGACCCTGTCAAACTTTACAAGGGAATGGTTGGGTAGTATTATTATAATGCATTTATTTCTCTTTTTTCATAGTCACTCAATCATATATTTAATTAATTGAGCTAATGCCTAAAAATTGGAATATCAGAGTTTATTTAGGATGTTCATATTTTACATTTTAGTGTTTAAATATCTAAAATTTACCTTAATTATAGTAAATGGATTTTTGTATTATTGGAATATATAGCTGTAAGACAAAGGGTGTTCTTGATAAAACACAAACAACTGATTATAAACAAAATAATAAAAAAAATTGTACTGAGTGACTTTACGTGTAAACAGAGGGCCATTGATAAAAATGTTGAACTAAGCTAAATTCTCTATGTGGTAATTTAACTAAATGTGATTGCTGAGAATATTTTAACTGCTATTATGTATAGTTGTAATAGAGCAGTAAGTCGCCATTTATCTGTTAGCTCTGCGAGCATACAAAGGACATGCACACCGGTAGATATATCGCGCGTTGGCCAGGAGCCCCGGGCCCCGGGCGCGCGGGCTCCCGCCTTACCTTTCGGATACGTCAGTGAAGTTGCATTTGATTCGACGATTACTATGTAGCGTTTATGTATATTTATGTATGTGTAGCAAGGCCAACCCCCCACCAACAGTTAATTGATGCAGTAGACTCGAGACTGCTGCTCGCTAACTACACAACACACTGCTTCTCTAGTCTCTCTCGCATTCATATATCGCACGGAGCGACGTGCGAGTGATTATAATCGAGCATAATTTAACGATCATATCCTATATGAAACTAGTTTATATTCGTATTATTCTTTCATTAGATCTCTGTTGTACCTGTGTGAAATTGTTTATATTCAATGTTCATTTGTACTATAAGAGAAGTGTACCGGTCTCGACGACACCGTGCTTGACATATACGTAATCGCGTAGTTCGAACGACCAAATTCGTTATTGTTCCACTAAAGTACTAATATAACCTCTCAATATTTAGATATTTCTATTGGCGTCAAAAATCAATACTCTGCGGTCTTAAATTAGTCACTTTTGTACCTTGATTGTACTTGTACTTGAATAATATCCTATGTAAGTGAGGAATGACTAATCCAATTCTGAAATATACTTAATTTAAATTTTGACAGACTGATATCTGTGATTAAGAAAATATTTTTAATATTGTCCAGTGAGTCGGATGAGAATATTTATTTTATTAGAGGTCTCCTACTGCCAGCGGCACATGTTATGTGACGAGACATAATATTTAACTGCTTCGTATATTTTTTTACTTTAGTGATGTATCGAGCTGGAATACATTTGGAAGACCATTTTACGAGTGGACTACTACCGTTGTCGGTTTATGTTGTACAAAACGAACAAGCTTAATTAGTAATTAAAAAGCCCACCATGTAAAGATGTAGTGTACCGATCCCAATGAATCAATGATTTACAAAGTTAAGTTAATGTATCACTCAGTATCATGACATCACCGCCGCGCTAGGGCGGAGACTGATCACAAGAAATTATTTCGAGTACCACCGATGTCATCTGAAATTTGTTTCCTTTAAAATAATTGATCTTTGAACGTTGCATATCGTCTACATTTCTAATTCGAATTATTTTGTTGTATTCATATCCGTGATTCCCGTGATGTGCGTTAAGTTTGATAATTGTAAAACCTTAAGTTATCATAATAATGGATACTAAATTGATTGCCTTTAGTATTGTAGTGAGTGACATCTCTTTAAAGTAATGAACGATTGGCGTTGTTTTATAATAAAAAAAAATAATATTTTTCGGTACCACCTTTGAGTTAAAGTACAATGTAGTTATATAAAACATGTTTCAGCGACGTATTTCATTATAACAATATCAACATAACTAATTGATAAGTTTAGCGTAGACTTAGGCTGTCTCGTCTCACGTTACACCAATATTATTAATAATTAATTCTCCTTTGTATTTGTATTGGAACACTTAAGAAATAAGCAGATACTAAATTATGACATAATTATATCAATAGGCTAAATATATTTAAAAAAAAACTAAAAGATTTTTCTGTGCAAATCTCTGTGATGGGAAAATTTATTCTAAAGATCTAGTATTAACTGAAAGTGACGCGAGGGTCGTACTATGAAGCATTTTCCTTGCGTTTGCAGGAGATATAATTATGTACGCTAAACTCATAAGCACATCTTTCGACGAACGCACGGAATATTAGTCTGTATTGCATTTCATGCTAGGGCCCGAGTTTCATGGTGACTTTAAAAGTTGAACTTTTCAGTCTTTTCGCGCAAAGGGTTGTGTATTATTTTTTATGTAGTACAAAATGTGTTCGCAATTTGATTGCTGCTGTAGTGTTCCTTATGTTCTTCAAATTGACTTTGTTGGGTATTTATTTGAAACTTTGTATTCTCAATGTCTAAAGTATAATGTGTAATAATATAATTATGATCGTAATAATTATGAGGCATGCGTAAGAAATTTTCACGTAGTAAGTTTATGAACGGCTGCCTTAATAGTAATATGAATTTGTATCGATCTGTACACCATCCTCTACGTATGTTCCGTCGACGATTCGCTGCGCCGAATCGTTAGTGTTCCGTCACGTACCAAATAATAGCGTAGCGGGTGCCCGGGGCGAGCGACACACCGCGCTTTGTCACACTCGTACTACACCTTTTACATGTTCTAGATCTATTTTTGCAACTGCCGTGTTTTTAGACATAGGCGTCTCCATTTATCTAAGGTGTAGACAGTAGCACGGACGGCGGTGGGTCGGCATCGTCCGAGGTGCCATCGGCAGCGGTTCCATGTTCTTTGTATCTGTATTACCTCATTCAATAACCTCACATAGTATGTCCTATATCAAACTATTTATATATCGACTCCCAGTACTTATCAAACGCACTGCACTGTTATTTGGTACACAATTTTAACAATTTCTTTAAGTTAATTTAAGGGTTTATCATGAATTTTATCAGTGTATCAAATAGTCGATATATTTTACTGTTATTTTTCTGATACTACCTTAAAAGCAATGTATATTAACAAACAAAGCAGGAGAACAATAATTATTATGTAAGTGTAACAGTTAGTGAATTTAAGTGTGCTATTTTCCATTCCAGAACTCAACGATATCATTGTTCTTGTAATACTTATGTTCGGGTTTTAAAAAATGTTATTATTGTATTTAAACTAAACCTTATGTGATTGAAATGCAATGTTTAGAAGTATTTTTATTCTTTATTTTTTACCATTAATTAATAATAGTTAGTAGAGATCTATTTGAGAGTCTAATGTATCAATTATTTGTAAAGTTGGCTGTAACTAATTAGAAGTTACAATAAGTAGACATATTTTAATATAAACATTTGGAGCAAATTTTATGTAGATGACAAATAGTTGTTTTGATCATTATGTGAAATGTTGTCTCGTATTGTTAGCGCAATGTGTACGCACAACGGTGAGGCGGGTCGGGAGGCGCGCGCGCGCTGTCGTGCGTGCGACGCGTGCGACATGGCCCGGCACCGCGCCGGCGTGCGCGCGCCTCCCTGCCACCGGTGGACCCTCGACACTCACTGCACAGCACTGCTAGACTAATTCAGTTATTGCGTAAGGATATTTTTCTTACATTTCGATAAGAGTAATGTTTATAGAATAGGCAATAAATAATGTTTAACAAAAAGTCCCTATTTAATCGAACTGACGACAGAAACGCATGTTATATTTGTGGCCTCTTTATGAAGTAAGATCTAAGTTACATGTTAAAAGAAAATTAATTTTGCTATGCACATAAATGATACTCAATTAATTGCCAAAAAGTAATATATATTCATAGTTCAACAATATTTCTTTTGGGCATATTTACTTTGAATTTATGCAAAACTTAGATTATGAGTAAGTAGGTTGTAGACTTATATGTAGAGTGAACGCATATTATATTATTATAATATATCTATATATATTAAAGTAAGGTGAATTTGTGAGGTATCAATTTCTTGTATTGTTCGTAAGTTTAGATAATAAATGGGTTTAGCCATACTTCGGCTGGTTTGATATGTATGTTATCTGATTAATTGTAAAAAAAAAATAAAAAAAAATCATTAAAGTTTTGTGTTTTATTTATCTCCATTTTTTAAACCTTGTGTATTTTGGAGAATGTAAAACAATGAAGAATAGCGTGGCGTGTTACACTACAGACCACAACATTACACCCACTGTCTACCCTTTAATTAAAACGGGCCCGGCGTGATCTTTGGTTATGGAGGGACAGGTTTACCGAGGGGATCCGCTGCACCAGAATTAATGATATCTTTATTAGGATGGAATTGTAGTAGGATGTTGTGGAAGACTGAAATAATATATGTATTCACTTCTTGAATACTCCTTTAATGTCTTTCGCACACTCATGCTCTTTCCTGCTGTTTATTTAGTAGAGGATTTTCGAAATTAGGAATAATAATAATTTAGGAAGCTTTCTCCGGGGCATCTACGTAGTCTGCGATATCATTTATTTAGATATTTTTACGCCTAGCGTAGACCTATGCGTTATGAATATGATTGGTGTACCTAAAATCACTGCGTAGAATGGAGTAGTCTGTGATTTTTAATAATAATTGAACATAAATTTCAATAGCAATGTTGCTACTTCAAAAAAAGAAGGAAGTCCTCAATTCAACCTGCTCATGTTTTTGTCGTTATCGGCTCGGCGGCCGATATGAAGATAATAGGTTAAAGTTGTGACTTGTCATAACACTTATTCATAAACAAGAATGACTAGCAAATCAATTCATGGAACTCGTTAAAGATGATCAACATGTGATTAATGCGAGTTTTATAATTTAATTATAATAATACGTTGAACTTCGACGGAATAAGTACTACGCAACACTCAATACCTATTGTCGTAAAAAAACTACTTTTTTGTGGTTTGGATGTGGCGTGATAATGAGCTGATCAGAATAGGCGGGTACTGTAAAGGTTGTATGCCAATGCAAACTGGCTAAGAAGTTTTATTACGACATCCAGGACTGCGGTGACTCTTTCCAACAAACTACAACCCTGGCAGGCATTAGCCCCGTCTACTACTATGCAGACATCGGGCGTGAGGTTTGCCTCTCCCTCACACGCGGCCCGCCTCCTTAGATACTTACTAACCTTGGGGCTTGGACTATTGTATCCAGTGGCGTAGCTACCAAGGAGCTAGGCGGGGCAGTGCAGTGCCCCGGGGCCCTCAAGCACAGGGGGCCCTCGAATCCTTACCAGAATCTCTCGATCGACGGACTTTAAGGCGCGTCGCTCACTGGTTAAGTCGAGGCGACGTCGCGTCAGCGGCGGTGCGGCGTCGCAGCACGGTCGAGGATAGGTCTCTGCGTAGAGTCGAGGCGCAGGCGGCTATACATTTTGAATGACAAAATGACAAAATGGCGGTGGAATCGTGGCTTGGGCACACTTGAGCGCCCCTCCTGCGCCTGCACCTCGCCTCCGCCCCGCCTGCACCTCGCCTCCGCCCCGCCTGCACCTCGCCTCCGCCCCGCCTTCACCTCGCCCTCGCCGCAACTCTTGTATGTGAGCGCACTACCATTCATTTGTAAAGAAAACCTTGTTGCGGCGTGCCTCTTATGCGCCTCCGCCTCAACTGCACCTCGACTGTTAATCGTGTGGGCGACGCCCCTTAAAAATTTCTCCCATTTTTAAAATAAATATGACAGGTTGCAACCCGACTTCAACTCAGTTGAGAGAAATTCGACACACGCAGTTAAAAAATTGCAGTAGGGCCCCATTTTTTATTTGCTCCAGGGCCCTTTACCTAGCTACGCCACTGATTGTATCTATCTGCTATTGAGGCGCTCACAAACGACACTTCATTGTGTATCGATAAGTGCCATCAATTTATACTTACTTAATACTTACATATAATAGACGTTGAATCATTTATCTATTGAATGATATTACACTACGTAAATGATTTGATGGTCCACTTGTAAAGGAGCTGCGGGCGGTGATCAAGTCATTGTGTAGCAGCGTTGCCAGACGACCCGAATTTGTAGGGACGTCTCGATTTTTAACCTGAAGTTAAATGTCCTCTCTGCTCTGTAACGATTTTTTGTGGCAATATGACAGTCCAGCGGGAATTTAGATGCTGATGAGATGGATACCTACTTATATTAGAAAAGAAGGGATTTTTCAAAAAGCAGGATAAATATAAAAAAAATATGCCCCCTTTCATAAAATGAATCCCGATTTTTTTTATTTTATGGATTTATAATCTCGATTTGTCCAAAAATAAACTGGCAACGGTGTTGTATAGGAACATTCATTACTATATACCTATGTATATGTATATGTAAAATACCTACCAGACCATAATTGTATGGTAGAACTTAGAAGATAGATAGGTACATCGACACGCGAACTTGTTACCAGGTATTCAGTAGTTCACATAACGTAACACCACGCCTGTAATCCCCGAAGGGTTAGGCAGAGGTGTACCCATTAGTTCACCCACAAATCACCAGTTATGTTTAAGTTCTATGTAATAGGAGGCGAGCCTATTGCCATCCACCGGGCGCAAATCCAAATTCCGAGGTTGCAACTGAGAAATTTATGATGGAAAAACCCAATAACACTTTGCCCGACCCGGGAATCGAACCCAAGACCTCATGTTCAGCAGTCGCGTTTTGCGCCATTACACCGACGAGACTTTATTTTATGGATTTATGATCTCGATTTGTCCGAAAAAACTGGCACTACGTATGTACTAAACACCTCTGCTAGCCTTCAAGGAATAGAAGCGTGATGATAGGAGACCAATCAATTAGATAGCTTGTAGTTCTAAGAAGGTAGGTGAGTATGTATAAATCATTGTTAATTTTCTTTTGCGTAAACCCCGTAGGAACGTAACGAGAGACAGGGAGCGGCGACGCGGACGGCGCGCGTTAAATATGCAGCAGCCTGAATAATGCAAGCACTTGAGTCCGTGCTTCACTCTATACTCTATGGTCGGTTTGCGAGACTAGGGAATTTTATTATACAGCCAAGTATTTACCTACTTACGAACATGGTCAAATGTTAGTTAGCAGTAGAAGGGAGTTTCTTGAATTTGGAAAAAATGAGACGCTGGTGGCGGCGGCGGCGTTATGTGGATATCGATTTCCGACTTTTCTGAGTGACAGTTGCTTGTTGATAGCTCGAGGTGGTTATTTTTTAAATTTTTATTCTTCTTCACTGAATAAAATAGGTAACGCATAATTGAAAAAAGGCGCAACCATTAGCAATGACTTTATTTATTTCATAACTAGTTTTTACTTGCCGCTTCGTCCGTGTGGATTTTCTTTGCGGATCCCTATTTTTTTGAAAACAAATTGTAGCCTATGTCACTCGCTGATAATGTAGCTTCCCATAGCTAAAGGAATTTTTAAAAAACTGTTAGTTTTTGAGTTTATCCATTACAAAAAAAAAAAAAATACAAATCTCTCTCTGTATAATTTTGGTTTAGATTACTTTGTATGTAGATAAAATATTCTTTGCTCAAAGAAAATCATCTTCAATTGCATAAGTCGGTCGCATATATTGCTAACTGGAATCGATACACATAATTGCACCATTAGGGACTTAATACTGCTGTGAGTTACCCATGTCTAACGTGACCATTTTGATTTTTTAACCGACTTCAAAAAAAGGAGGAGGTTCTCAATTCGGCCGGTATTTTTTTTTTTATGTATGTACACCGATTACTCCGAGGTTTCTAATCCGATTAGTGTGATTCTTTTTTTGTTCGATGCAGTATACTTGCCATTTGGTCCCATAGAAATATTGTCATGATCTGATGATGAACTTCGGGGATATAGAATAGAACTCCTCATAGGATCACAGCAGCAATATCGTAACAAGTGAAATTGCTTTGTTTATAAGTGTAGTCGATGTCTGACTGAAGGAAAAGGGGGAGGGGGTACGTCAACCCCCCTCCTACCACTTTCCAAAATTAAATAAGTATATCGTGTGAGGTATTGTTTGAAAGGGCTTTTTGTAAGGATTTCAAACATTAATACACAAGCACTAAAAAGTGAAAAATAAAAAGCTTTTTTACAAAAAAAGTTAACCGCCTTCAAAAACTACAAAATAAAAAATAACTTTAGTTTTGAAAGTCGGTGGCTTTGGTTTTGTTTTTTGTTATGTTACCTACATAACAAAAAACAAAACCAAAGCCAGCCAAAGTATCTACGGGACGTTGTCAAAAGTAAGGTGACTGTAAACTCGCAATAAAAATTAAATCTGTTGAAACCATTTCATTAAGAAAGTAATGCTGATATAAAATAATCATAGGTGCCTGAATTACCTGAATATAAGATTTCTTTTAGAGAGAGATTTTTTTTAAGATTTTGAAATCATGAGTTGTATGGGCCCATAGGTGGTTCGACATGCGGCAGACATGTCCCGTATAAGCTGGGCATCCTTTTGAGGAATGGAGAGAGGCTATTGCCCAGCAGTAGGACAGTATGGATTAATTACACAATAAAAATATTCCCTGCTACAAATGTGAAATTTTTATCAGTTTTGACCTTTAGCAAAAAAACGGGATAATTCTGCGTCCCGAAGCATTACCTACTCGGGGACACTAGAACGGAGTTACGAATAAAGGGACGGTCCCGTTCAAAACAGAACGTATGGTCACATTACCCTGCATGCCCGTTATTTATCGATTTTTAGATTCCAATTTACTCGTCAATCAAGGTAAGGTAAGTAATAGGTACGGCAAGGCTTTCATATAAAATTTAATGAACCAATAATTAAAATCGTTGACAATATTGAATATGTATTTACATAATATATTTTTGGTTTAACAAGTGTACAATGTACAAAAATCGACAGCTTTATTTACAAATATAGCTATTTACACTATGCAATAAAAATGGAAGATGTTCGAAGCATTTAAATCTAACCTACAATTTTATTAAATGCGTCTTAAGTATTATAATAAAAATAGGTAATTTACATCTATGACAAATTAATAATTAAGTGTACAATAAAAACACTTAAAAGTCATCGTATAAAATGGTACAATATTATTAGAAATTCTATAAAATACAAAAGAATAAAAGAAAAGGTGAAAGTTTAAGATTTTTGGTGTTTACAACATTGATACTACAGCCTAGGGGCTTGAATAAAGAACACAAAAAAAACAGGTATCTACGCCTCATCAAAATACCAAAGACAAACAAAATCGTTAAAAAAAACACGATTATCAACTATATCATCGACAAAAACCTATTCAACAACTAAATAAAATACTTACAAGTAGGTTGTATTCCTGTCTTTTTTTAAACGATACCTACAAACCGAATGGAAAATTCATGAAATAAAATCGATTCATGGCTCCGATGGCTCCCCAACACTAGCCATTAACAAACATAATCATGCAATATGAATTATTCAGCCTGGTTTTACACAGTGAAAAGCAAACTCTATGACAGTGACTAGTTAATTCATTATCAATTTATAACGAGTCCTCAATACAGGAACAGATTCAAATAAAAGATAAAAGGAATTTATAAAAGATAACGAGGGCTGTTCTAATAAAGTATATATAAAATAGGTAAATATAATATAAAAGTGGTGAGAGATGGTTTTTATAAGCTCAATCATTAGGGAAATCTTAAATTGCTAATCCCCATAAAGCCTTGAGCAAGCGTGGCGATCAATACCCAATTGCTCATGCCTTCTCTGCCTGAGAAGAGGCTATTATCCTGAAGTGTGACAATAATAGGCTGGTATTTATAATTATAAAGAAAGAAGAAAGATAACATAGGTAGGTATACCTACAAACGTTTTTATAAAATGCGTAATTAGGTAAACTTAAATATTAGATTACGTACTAAAATAAATTAACGTTTAATGATGGTCGTGTTTAACTTTAGATTTCAGTAAACACATTCATATCAAACGTAGGTGCGTAGTATTTGAGTTAGCTCGCTCGGTCATTTTCCTATCATCGTACAGCAGATCAAATCGAATTTGCCTTTCACAGTAGCCATTGTAGATACTAAACTACTCTTTTATAGTGTAATTGGTTGACAATGTGTATGTTATCTGGTCTGTTCCGTTTTATTTAGAGTCTCGAATATGTTTTTGTACCAGAACTCGAGCGTCTTGCCCCAGGCACCGAGTGTCACGTCGTCCGGTTTGAGCACCTCTATGAACATCTTCACTATGACCTCTTTGAGTTGCTAGAAAATAAAATAATTGATTAGGTTAATATTTTATTGAACATGCAATGATATATGTCGCAGGGATATGATAAAAACTGTGATTTGGTCAAATCACGGAGGATGTTGAAATAAAAATAACGATTTTATCATTTCCCTAAGCAAATCTGGTGATTTGACAAGTCCCACTAAAGAAATCTAGTGATTTGAACAAATCCCAAATTTTTTTCAGTGAAATGACAAAAATAACTTTTCTGTGGTATTTTTTGGCAACATGAAGATGGTGGAGTCATCCTTCAGCCTTTCCCCCGCCAGAAGGGCTCGACGGAGCCCCGCTGTGCGGGGCTCCTACTTCTGGGTGTTTAAAAAAAAATAACTACGAAGGGGATGGCAGGGTCTGTTCGCTCGCTACGCTCGCTCACTGGACCCTGCCATCCCCTTTTAACCTAACCTGTCCGAGTCGGGGTGCCCCAAGTCCCGAGCTCGCTTCGCTCGCTCTTGCGCACAATTATTGATCGGTTCCCGTTTTATTATCATTTCACTGAATCAGTTTAGGGATTTGTTTAAATCACCAGATTTGCTTAGGGAAATGATAAAATCGTGTTGTTATTTTAACATCCTCCGTGATTTGATCAAATCCCATAAGGATTTGAAGGGATTTGATCAAATCCCTGTTTTTATCATATCCCTGCGACATACATAAATCTTCCTCTTGAATCAATCAAAATCTCTTTATCTATTGATGAAAACCGCATTAAAATTTGTTGCGAAGATTAAAAGATCCAAACGTACCAAACGTATCCAAACGGTGGGAAGCGACTTTGTTAAAAACTATGTGAAGATGAATGATGTAACATTGACATAAATATTGCCATAAAATATAAGCCTATTTATTATGCCAATAATTTGCGCAAATTATTTAATTTAACATTGTAGAAAAACAAAATATTTAAAGTCTTTTAGAGTTTAAATTGATGCAAAAACAATCTGTGGTTGAAATGATGACTTTACATTTTTTATTTATTATCTGCACAGGTAAGACTTCCAAAAAAAAACGTATGTTAAAAAAAACAATTGAGTAAAGATTTTTTCTTCGTCTGTTTGTTTAAAAACATCGTGTATCCACTAAGCGCCGTAGACGTATTATGTAAGTATAATGTAAATAGAGCCACACCCTCCATGGTCCGTACATTAGTCTAATCGAATACATTTAACATGCAAATGAGCGTATCAGCCATATTTGCGGTTCGTAAATTGAATTTAATTCAGACATCGAACGCTTCCCGCCGTCATTTCGAATTACGAACACGTCATCAACCTGTTATTGGAAAATGTTGAGGTATCTAATGTTTTTTAAATTACGAGAAAAAATATTCGATTCTTTGAACCCAAGAATTGTTATTATTATTTTTGATTAATTAGTACTTATTAGCTTTTTTATTATTAAATGTAATTTTTTGTGAAACCGAGATGTGAAGAAGTTGATGCGAGATGTTTTTATTCAATTATTTTCAATATCTTACATGGAAATTCTCCTCCTGAATCTTTCTCCTCCGATGGGACTCTCCGAGTTTGTTCATCATCGCCGCAACCACCTCTGGTTGGTTCAGGTTCTCCACTGCAAGGTTGAGTGACGTCATCAAGTTAATGACGTGGGCCTTGAACTGCGGGTTTGACAGGTACTGGTCCTCAGGTATGTTTTTAATCATTCTGAAGAATTCTTTGGTCTCTGGGAAGGCCGCGAAGAATCTGTAAAGTGGAAAAGATAATAGTTATTTTCTGGTAAACAAAATCAAATGCTAGATTTTTAATAAACAGTTTTTATTCGACTGCGCTAGAAGGAGGGACTCAATATTTGGATTTGAGCCAGTCTTGATTTTTAATGGGTCCCGACTGTTACTTAAAGTTCATGTCTTACGAAGTCGGGTTTTTTTTTATTTTCTTAATTGACTTTTTTTCTATTTCTACAATGTCGCCCATGCGCATGTGACCGCCCGTAATTTTCTGAATATTCATGAAAAAATGTCGAAAACAAACTTCAAAAGGGGGGGTCTATCTATAACATTTTTCATAACATTTTTCATGTTACCTATTCAATTTTTAATTTTTTAAGTAGAGTTTGTAGATTTGCTTTTATTTTTTGACACATCTCCGAAGTTTAATGGTACGATTTGGATTCTGTTTTCTGATTCTGTTGTCTTTTGGAAATAATAAACAGAATCCAAATCGACCCATAAACATAAACTTCGGAGATGTGTCAAAAAATAGAAAGCAAATCTACAAACTCTACTTTAAAAATTAAAAATTAAATAACATGAAAAATGTTATAGATAGACCCCCCCTTTTGAAGTTTATTTTCGACATTTTTTCATGAATATTCAGAAAATTACGGGCGGTCACATGCGCATGGGCGACATTGTATTGCTCAATTCCTCTAGCTTGGGCCTACAGTATCCTGCGTCATTAAATAGGTATTATTATACTCGTCCTGAAACTACTGTCATAACTGCAATTTCCATTTTCTCATAAAACCTACATTTTCTTCCAAGTAACCCGTCAATGTGTTTACGCATACGTCGATCGATATTTTGCGGTTAACGTAAGCTGATGCATGGCTCTAATAGACACAAATTACTAAGAACGTTTTCTACTTTTACACACTCGATCGATACCAACATATTAAGTGAACTGTCATGTTTCATACATAACAGTAAACGGTAAGACGTAGAGAATAACGTTTCCATCTTTAATATTTTTTTAAACATTTGAAAGAATAAAGATGTTCTTAATTCGAATGCTTTTGTTTTTTTTATTTTTCTTGTCGTTGGAATTTGTAACGGATTAAGACAATCCTTTTTTTGTTTAATCCTTATTAGAGTGAGGGAGTTTCTATACGAAGTTTTTGTCCAAAATTTGTTATGGAACTCTGCCTACTTTTAAGAAACAAGCTTGTGTACTACACGTGCCAATTTGGCATCGTTTTCTATGGTTAAATATTACCTAGTAGTTAGTATCGTATTCTTACAATGTGTAGCGTTTGGGAGAAGGCCAAAGAATTTGTGACTCGGTGTAATAATAATGCGTAATAATAACAATACGTTTTCTTAAAAAACTTCAATATTCATTACATCATTGTGGTCTTGACCACACTTGGGACACTAGGACTAGATTAATTAATCTTTCTTCTTGTAAATGACGTTCAAAAGTACCTTCTAATAGTCTAATTGTTTAAGGGAGAAATGGGGAATAGTATATGAACAAAAAAAAACATTAAGTACTTAACTTTAACCAAAGTCTATTTTATTCCACATTCATCCTTTCTTATCTTTATAACGTCTTTCTTAACATATTGCAAAGGGGCAGCACTGAGATTGGCCTCAGATTGGACGGACTCCGTAATAAATTGATTTCAAACATTTTTAATTAACTTGTTCAGTTCCACATTTGAGTGGCGTTTAATCACACAAACTGTTCGCTGTGCTAGCACGGACCACGAACAGCGGGCTACAAATAAAACACAGTGACATAGCTGGAACACGTTTATTAAGTCGTTCATAACCGCAGCTGTTTGTATAACGTTTTCCGACGAGGGCCGTTAAAATATGACATTTATGCTACAAAGACGTAAAATTTTAGTACCTGTGTTATATTTTGAATTTCGTTGATATTGCTAATACATAGTTTGAATTTGGAATGGTCTTGTTTTAAATAATGTGAGTACGAGTACCTATTTCGGGTTTTGAAAAGGGAATTCAATTAGCTGTGCAAGCGCAAGTCGCCGTTTACATAACTTGTTATGATTTCCATGAAGAGGAACCTAAGGCTTCACTTTTTTCTTCACTGTAACTCCTGAAAGGCAAGTTGTGATCACCAGAACAGCGCCGAGGCTATGAAGTTCCACGACTCCCGCTCAATTTGAGTCCGAGTCGAGATCAATTGCGTTGCATCCCACAACGAAACTGACCATAAAATGACACAAGGAAAAGTGGCAATGGGCAGGGCACATAGCTCTCAGAACAGACGGCCGTAACCGTTGGGGTCGTAAGGCTCTCGAGTGGCGACCACGTACCAGAAGGTGCAGTGTGAGGCCCGCCACGAGGTGGATTGACGACCTGGTAAAGGTCGCGGGAAACCGCTGGATGCTGGCAGCGCTGGACTGGGAATTCTGGCTGTTTTTATGGGAGGCCTATGTCCAATAGTGGACGTCGTTCGGCTGATATGATGATAATGAGTTTCAGGTGAGCTCTCATCTAATCTAGAAATACTATTCTGAAACTATCTCCCTTTTTTTGGGTTGGTAAAAATCATCAAATGAGTCCTTTCGCCCTAGGTGCGGAAGGGACTGTCAGACTTTTACTGACTAAAAAACCACCCTGTTCCTTCTGTTGCCGTTTACGTTCCGAGGCCACGGCAGGCGTTTGGCCCTGTTGGGGCCCCGTAACTATCTCCCTCCTGATGCAAAGGCCTTAAGCTCCCAGAGGAAGACTTTTACAGAATATCACTGCTTGTGTAAAACCTAGACCTTATTCTATGCTTTAGCCAACATTGATATTATTATCACTTAACTTTAAGACAACCATCAACTTGTAATGGACTTTACTTATCATAAAATAGGAAAGTGCGCTCCACGAGTGCTAAGCATTACATAATGATTGTTATGATTGTGAGACACTTTGATCATACAATATGGTGAGTACGTACTTACAATTATGTTTGCTTATAGTGAAGAATTCTTGGAATAATTATGTTAAACATAGGGTAGGTATTATACCTACTTTACACGTGTTGTAATCTTCGTAATTAATTAACTTAACAACTCTAGTAAAGAACGTTGAAAAAGACATTTTTAATTATTATTTTTGTATGTATGTATTTAATAATGTATTTTATTCTCAAAAAAATCTGTATCTGTGCACCTACCTAGCCTACTATGTTTGGTCTCTGCATCACCCTAAGGTAGATTGGTAGAAAATGCCCAAGGCATTAAGTCCGCCTTTGTACAGTGTATTTTTAACATGTGCATAAATGCATAAAGTTTAAATATCTTTTTTGATTGGTTACTGTAAAAGAACTACCTTTTAGGTAAGCATTGTTTAGGTTTAATACAAAAACACTAACTTATAATACACTAGCCAACCGCCCCACGGGTGCAAATTTCCGACGTTTCCGTATTTTCCGAAGAACACACCCTCCAAGTTTCAGGTCTAGCTACGATCAGCGGTTTAGGCTGTGCGTTGATCCGTCAGTCAGTCATTCAGAACAAAGCATTTTATAGGTATAGATAATAAGTGTAGATGTAAATTAATATAATTCTAAAATCGTCAATCCGCTGTGAGCAATCGTGGTGATCAATGCTCGTGCCTTCTCTGGATGAAAAGAGGCAATTGCCCTGCAGTGGGACAATAATAGGCTGGTATTATTAATGCGATATGAAAGTGTCTATTCATCATATACTCCCGCCTTAGATACTCCCTAAGCCTTAGTCGGTCTCGCCTAAATTAGGAAATGGGAAACTGTACCTCAAGCCAAGTTAGGAAACTATCAACGGGGTAATTGGGTTGACATATCGATTTTCCGCATAAATATAAACGCTTCGTTTCAGTTTACCTGTGAATATGAACTCTAAATTCTAACAACGGACTTATGACATACCATCCATAACCAAATAGCTTGTTCGACTATACATAGTCCAATAATAACTGCACAATAATTATTTCTGCGTTATTGTTAGCTTAGTTTAACACTTTTTTTCGTATCGTTTTTTTTACTGTTTGTTATATTATGATAAACACTTTTGTGTGTGTGTTTTTTTTTATTGAAGTAGGTACTGATATGTTTTTTCTATTAATTTTATATTTGGTCAACGAAGTTGCTGTGTTGTACAAACCACTGGACATAAGTAATTGCTTAACAATTTTTAAGTGATTTTATTTTTATAAAAATGTAAGTTATATGAAATGAATAAACATTTAGGATTTATAATGATGAAAACATATCATACAGAGTAGGTAAGCTAATCTAGGAAACTTAGATAATAAAGACTTAGAAGTTAACTTACTTATTTACACCTGAAATCTATGTGTAGCAGTTAAGTGTTAAAATCGCTGTAATTTCAAAGCATGGTACGAAAGATATCTTTTCTCAAGAACATCCTTTGTTTTTGTTTCGGATGGAAAATCCTATTGAATCCTATCCCTGCCGTGGGAAGAGGGATAGAGGGGTAACTTCCCACACTTACACCAGGGATCCTGGGAATGTACGCGCCTTTCGCGATGTCCCTTCGGAACTGACCTAAGCTAATAAAGCTTTCAAATCGTCTATTTCATTGATTAGATAGAATTTCATTAATTAGAGATTCATTAGTTAGATTCACGTTCTATGTACCTTTAAAGACGTCACAAAGTCTCAGGTATATCTAATAGTAGGAGTACTTCGAATAAAAACTTAAGAGCAGGTAGGTAGGTAAGTACTTAGTAAAGTCATCGTGACATCACAATATTTGACGTAAGTAGGTACCTATTTATACTTCTATGCTTAACTATGCTTATTATAATAAGTTGAAGATTTTTTGTTTGTTTATTTATTTGTTTAAACGTGCTTATCTCTAGAACTACCAGTCGTATTGGAAAAAATGTTTTGGTATATGTTAGCCAGTTTAATGAGAAATAGTATTGGCTTAAAACCATCACGCTACGACTCAAGGGAAAGGAGCAGTAATCAAAAAAGTAATTTCACGCGGGTGACATAAACTATGCGGTAGAAGTCGCGGGCAGAAGCAAAGGTAAAATAAAAACACGTTTCGACTCACAATTACATTATTAAATATTTATTTATATACTTCTATTAATTTACACTTTTTGTGTACATTTAAAGCTGTGAAATTGTGAACTCCTGCGTCATTTAGGTAGGTAGGTGTAATTATTTCAATTTTCGGCATAGGCAATTGAATAGAGGAGTAACTACTTCAATGTTTAAGTGCGTTTTTTGTAAATATTTATGTAGTTTAAATTTTGCATTATGTTTTTATAGGGACCTACTACTTATGTAAGCATTTAGATAAAGGATTTTTTTCATCAGTTTCTTATTATCTATCCGTGTGTAGAGTTACCTCAATTGTAAAAGTACAACACATGCATATCAGGTTACTGTTTAGTAATACCAATCGCATATTGAAATTGATCCTTACTCTACAAGGAAATGATTTAATAAAAAAATGGTGTCGTTGGCTACTCACACAAGATTTTTCACTGTAGGTTTGCTGTAGGTAGACTAATGAATAAAAATATCTGGAATGGAACTATTTTTTTGAAGTGCTTTAAGTAATGCGTTTAAGTCACCGACATGCTAATGTGACAAAATGCAGTCAATGACTGCATTTTTTTAATACTCAGATATTATCTTGTCGTGTCTTGTTATGTCAATGAATAGGTATCAGCAGTACTGAGGTAATCTGCCACGGTTGCGGATTTGTCAGTCACCGCGGCCCTGGGGGCCTACCACAACCTCTTAAAACAATATTATTTTAATATTACTTTGTAATTTCTGTTGTTGCATTTTCAACTCTCGGCGCTGATGCGAGCGTTGAAAATCCAACGGAGCGGAACGCAAAGTAATATTAAAATGATATTGTTTTAAGACGTTGTGGTAGGCCCCCTGGAACGCGAAGGGCATTTTAGGAGGAACACGGATGGGTTTTTGTCAGTTAGTCAGTATGAGTCTGACACTCCCTACCGCTCCGCTCAGAGCGGAAGAAGTAAGTTGAAGATGACACGTTCTTAAAAAAAAAAAATTGAATATGATGATAGGAACTGGAATGACAAGATCCTACGAAGATAATAATACAATTATTGGATTCAGTACGGCGAGAAAAAACCTTTACCAATAAAAAAGAAAGCTCAATTCTATTCTATTAGCACTAGTGCTCAATTTTGAATTTACATAATTAAAAGAGAAATGGAGATTTCAAATAGAAGTTCTATTTAAGAAAAGATAATACAAGGTGCAGTTTTGCATCCACGTCAAATTTTAGGACGTTTTCATAAAATACATATACATAAATAACAACTGGACCCCTGGTTAATCTCCATAAGGGGAGAATTTTGGAAAATCGTTTCTTATCAGATGCCTACGTCATACAAAGAACACACCCTCCAAGTTTCAAGTCTCTACGATCAGCGGGATGTGTGCCGCGGGGTGTGTGTGTATCCGTCAGTCAATCAGTGAGGAAACCTGGGACTTACTGTTCCACCCAAACCATGTCAGAGGCCCTTGAGGCGGTTTAGAAACTCTGACACTAGGGTGTGTGGGGTCGTAAGACCTTACTGCCCACACGATAAAGAAAGAAGTCAATCAGTCATTCAGGACCAAGAATTTATGTAAGTACTTAAAGAAGATAGATTAGTAACGTAATTAGTATTATTAGATAGAAACGCTGCCAAAGTTATCACACCACCTTGTACTTATTCGTCATCAATAAAATAAAAAAAATAAACGCCATAAAAGTTGTTTCATTGACTCGAAATTTTTATTAATCAAGTTCTAAAGGACGTTTCCGGATGTCGTCTCGGCGATGACCAAATTTTTTAGTCAACCTGTTTTTTGGCAATTCTCGAAGTTAATGTAAATGTAAATAAAGTTTTTGAAGGTTCTTGATACTTGACTTACTTATACCTTTATTTTCACACAGAGCCTTGACCATGGTAATGTTTGGTATTTTTGATGTTTATATATTCTATTTGTGCATAATATCAGGATTTTTTAAGTACCTGCATCTGAGCTATATTATTACAATTTTATAAATATTAGGTATTAAGACAAATGATTTGTATAACATAACATCACGCCTGTTATCCCTGAAGGGTTAGGTAGAGGTGTACCCAGTAGTGCACCCACATTTCGCCAATTATGTTTAATGATTTGTATTTGTTAACAAAAACTACAGAACCGATTTTAAAAATTCTTTCAACTACCTATGGAAAGCTACTTTATCAGCGAGTAATATAGGCTATATTTTACTTTCAAAAAATTTGGAATCCGTAAAGAAAATCTACGCGAACGAAGTCGCGACAAAAGCTAGTATTTAATAAAATCCATCTAATATTATATGGCATCCTTTGGTAAAGTAGTTTTTTATTGTTTTTTACGTGTTTGCCAATAAACTAACAGTTGGCAAAACAAACTTAAATTGAATGTTTACAAAATAACTAATGAGTGGGATAAAAACTTTGTTTAATGATTGTTTTAATTTAATGTTTTATATGAGGGTTTATTCAAATGGCAAATGATTAAACAGATCAATAAAATTTATAAAAGGTTAAACGTTGATTGATAACCTTTTGATAAATCAATCGCCTTACGTTTGATCTTATGAATCGATCTTTGGGAAAATTGCTCATTGAGCAATCATTATTTTAAGTAACAGCAATTAAGAAGGTTGCAAATTGTAAGAGCCTGTTAAAATGTCTTAGTAGATAGATATGTATGTACCTACATACAGGAATCATTTTATTTGTGTTCTTTGCATAAGTTATTGCAAAAAATCGCCATTCAGTTTTTCCTGATAGTTAAAAATCATTTATTTATTTATTTGTTTATTTTTACTTTAATTAAAACGGTTAAAGAACCAATTAAAATAATTAAAGACACAGATAAAAATAAAAAGATAAAAAGAAAACACAAATATACATTTAAATACAAAACAACGTCATTTCTTTCATGATTAAATAATAGACAGAAACGCATTTAGAGGTTTCGAATGTAAAATATATATTTACTTTGTCTTTGACTTTATCCGCTTGCAATTCAAATAAAAAACAAAACATATCTTATAACACATGGCATTAGTGTAGCTTTATATTTTTTGTTTATTAATTTATGCATTATAAAGAAAGTCTAATCGGGCCAGAACTTCCAGAGATTACCTCTTATAATAAAAAAACCGGCCAAGTGCGAGTCAGACTCGCGCACCGAGGGTTCCGTACAAACCTGTAGGTATATAAGTAAAAGTTATGGTATTTTTATTGCTAAATGAAATCCATAACATAACAATGTGGAAAGCTGACGGTACCGTGTCAATACAGTTAATCGCATAACAACGTTTGCTGGGTCAGCAAGTCTAATATATAAAATTCTCGTGTTGCGGTGTTTGTTTCCAAACTCCTCCGAAACGGCTGAACCGATTTGCATGAAATTTTGTGTGCATATCGGGTAGGTCTGAGAATCGGCCAACATCTGTTTTTTTTTTTTTAATCGCTGAACAACGTTTGCTGGGTCAGCTAGTAAGTTTATGATTATTAAAAAAAATATACTATGTGATGTAACTAAAAATTTAAGATTTTCGGAATTTTTCCTATATGTGTACTTTATAACTTTGCTTCATGCCAAATTTCAAGATTCCAGGTCGTCTGGAAGTATCCTTTAGGTTTTGATTCCCTTGCGAGTAGTTGCGAGTTTCAAAATATGCGGCTTTAATTGCTGTATCTTTTGATTGCGTTGACGTAGAAGTTTGATTTTGTTACAGCTTAAAGATATTATAGACTTGAGTATTTGTTAAGAATTTCAATATAATACCACTACGCGTTCATGAGTAAAGGGGTAATAAGTTTAAAATTATTAAAAATATTTTTATTATATGATGTAACTAAAAATTTATGCTTTTCGCAATTTTTCCTTTATCTGTGTTATAAGACGTTGCTTCGTACCAAATTTCAAGATTCTGAGTTCACGGGAAGTACCCTGTAGGTTTTGATTCCCTTGCGAGTAGTGGCGAGTTTCAAAATATGCGGTTTTAATTCCTGTTTCTTTTGATTGCGTTGACATAGAAGTTTGATTTTGTTACAGCTTAAAGGTATTATAGATTTGAGTATTTGATATGAATTTCAATATAATACCACTACGCGTTCATGAGGAAAGGGGTAGTAAGTTTAAAATTATTAAAAATATTTTTATTATATGATGTAACTAAAAATTTATACTTTTCGCAATTTTTCCTATATCTCTGCTATAAGACGTTGCTTCATACCAAATTTCAAGATTCTGAGTTCACGGGAAGTACCCTGTAGGTTTTGATTCCCTTGCGAGTGTCGAAAATTTGCGGCATAAACGGGAGTATCTTTTGATCGCGTTGACTTAGAAGTTTGATTTTTTCACAGCTCCAAGAGACCATAGACTTGAGTATTTGATATGAATTTCAGCTTGATACCTCCACGCGTTCCTGAGAAAAAAGGTCTTGACAGACAGACAGACAGACAGACAGACAGACAGACAGACAGACGGACAACAAAGTGATCCTATAAGGGTTCCGTTTTTACCTTTTGAGGTACGGAACCCTAAAAACACAAACAAACTTTACCTTTTCACAATATTATTATTAGTATAGATGTGTATGTAGGTACGGAGATTGTAGGTAATAACATGTATTCAATTTTATTACGATTGTTGTATTAAATCAATTTACCTAATGCATAAATAAAAACGAATCGGATACGTTCATATAAATATGTAGATCCGCATTAAAGTCGATTCATATACTCGCAGACGAAGCCACAGATGAATAAATAACTAGATACGTTTACATAATTTATTCTACACACAATTAGCATGTGAAACGTCTTGCTTGTTTCGTTTTTAAGAACGTAAAAGACAATGGACAAGTAGGTATGGTTTAAAAAAAATGGGTAGGTACCTGCCATATGCTTATGCTTCTATTAATATTTAGTTATGTAATTAGTTTGTTACTTGCTGTTAGTTGAACTAACATCATTCCCTTTAATAGTGTGGGTTCAAAATCATTCCGACTCGGCTGCCTCGTTGGTCTATGTGTGGTACATGAGACTTAAACATAACTGGCGAAATGTTAGTGTACCTCTGCCTAACCTTTCGGGGATTACCGACGCGAGACGTGATGTTATGTGTTCAAAATATATTTTTTCTAATAGTTTAAAAAACTAAAAAACACGCTTATAGCACGCACTCATTTTTTTCGTATCCCATTCAGCAAACCCTTTCATTTGATACCCATATCATGGGGGTGGAGTTCAAATATTGGATTTGTAATGACGTTTCTTAGCTAGTCATGTATTGTCATCAGAACTCAGAGCGTGTGCAAAATTTCATCCTAATCGAAGACCGGGAAGTGGGTCAAATTAAGATTCCAAGATTTTCTTACATACATACTTGCAAGTGAAGCTAATATAAGAGTGTTAACAAACGAAAATTCATAAAAATCATATTCATTCAAATCATGAAATCCATCATCAAGCTTAGGCTGATGGAAGGGAATAGGAGAAACTAAGTACGCTGTAATCGGCTTCAAGCCAACCCGAATGCACCTGAATACTAGAATTTTATATGGAATGACTGCCTATCTGACATTTTTCTGGTTATCAGACTTCCGGGCTTCTGACTACCCGTAACGACTGTCAAAGATCTACGTACAGCCGGAATCAACGTTTTACGTGGTTTCACCAACTTTCAAACTTCGGGTTGCTACTGAGAAACTTCTAATCGAAAAACCCAATTAAAAAAAAAACGGGTTGCACTCCGGGAGTGCCGGCAGAAGTGAAAACTTGATTATTAACGTTTACGTTTACGTTTACGTTTAACATACACGAACATTCGCGCAAGCACCCTGCGCTGTCTAAACGAAACAGTAGGCCCAGGCATACATTTTCGCCGCGCCGTAGAGAGGGGATAGCTGTCTACTCTCCATCCGTCTTACGCTTTTTCGATCAGGTCACGTGTCCTGACGCGCACGACGTGTCCTGACGCGAGTTAAAGATTTTATACCCATTACAGAAAAGTGCTCAACGCCGCTAAAGAAGTTTTCACTTCAAAAATTCCTGACCTGGGAATCGAACCCAAAAACTCCAAAACTCAAGAAAATAAGAAGTCGCGCCTGCGACAAGGGTACCAATAGGGCAGTGAAATTCAAAACACAAAATATTTATATTATGTTTAATATTTCCTATAGAGTAATGGGTTTTTCAAAGGGCATGATCTTCCTTTTGAAAAGTCTTATGAAAAACCCGTAAGAAGGGTGAAAAGGGACAAAGAAGTTTGTGGGTCAAAGCCAATTCAAATAAATATTCACATTCCTTCATTCAAATCACTTCAAGTAATCTATATAGCTTTCCAGGAACTTATATTATCCTTTCATACAAAAAGGTCAGCTATAAAAGAGCAATTTGGAATACACATTAGCATGTTGAATACTCGTGCCTTTACATACGATCTAAGGATAATGCAAGGGAAATTATATCTTATAGCATGTTAGTAATGTGAGGAGCCTATCTATGTATGTACAGTCGCGGTCATAAGTGCAGTAGCATGCTAAAGTTTAAATTGCTGTGAACACGGGGTACAGGCTATACCTACATCTGTGTGTATAAGTGATGTATTCAAAGTTCAAATAATTTATTTAATTAGGCCATTATATAAGGCACTTTTGAACGTAATAACACAGTACCTACGTACACCTCAAAATTGGCACACGACGTTTAAAGGTCGTAAGTTTAACCAAAGTGTCAATCGATTTGCTTTGTAAATTGCTACTCCACTTATGACCGCGACTGTACCTATGTTTATCCATACAGTATGTTTCTGACTGCCCCGTTGGTTTTGTGGTCGTTCGTTAGCGCGATGGTTGAGCGTGGGATTTTGTATTCGAGTACCGGGTCGGGTATAAAAGTGTAATTAGGAATGTCTCAGTAGCAGTCAGGAGTACTTATGGAAGTTGATGGTGTGCCACCCCCGTACCTGGGAAAGTACGTAAAGCCGTTGGTCCTGCGCCTGATCCCTGATTTTTCCCCAGTCGTGTCAGGTTAAAGTTCCATCGGACTAAATAAGAGTGAGAGAAGAGGGCACCGAGTGCACTACGTGAGTTCGACAAATGGTTGTGCGATTCACGCTAGTGCGACAGATCTGTACCGCGACACACGATATGTCGCACAAGCGTGCATTCGAACTATGCACGCTTGTGCGACACACTGACGATCCGAGTGTCCGAGATAACCGACATTTACGCGGACGAAATCGCGGGCAAAAGCTAGTATTATTAATATATCCGTATCCATATCCGAAACATCCATAACATTCCTGATTAAGATCTAGATTACCTAGTTGTTGTTAACACTTAGTATCTAGATTCTACATTAAGTGTTAACAACTGTAATAAACTGCTGATCGTTTGGCCTGATCTGTACGACTGTACGTCATCGTCAGTGTTATTATCGTAACCAGACTTAATTATAGCGACATTTTGTTAATTGCCTATTAATGCCTCCTGGTTTTGACTGCTTACGCCTACGATCTGATGAGTATTCTTAATCGAAGGCCCACATAACCTATGGCGTGACTTCATTCACTGAAGTTCTAGGGGGAGGGGGAGAGATTTAAAGGGTTAAAATACTCGTTAATATGAACAACTTTTTGAAGTGAAAACTTCTTTAGCGGCGTTGAGCACTTTTTCTGTAATGGGTATAAAATCTTAAACTCGCGTCAGGACACGTGCGCGTCAGGACACGTGACCTGATCGAAAAAGCGTAAGACGGATGGAGAGTAGACAGCTATCCCCTCTCTACGGCGCGGCGAAAATGTATGCCTGGGCCTACTGTTTCGTTTAGACAGCGCAGGGCGCTTGCGCGAATGTTCGTGTATGTTAAACGTAAACGTAAACGTAAACGTTAATAATCAAGTTTTCACTTCTGCCGGCACTCCCGGAGTGCAACCCGTTTTTTTTATGTAAACAACTCAAATATATGAAAAATTCTAGCTGTTCCTTTTAAAAATAGCTTACAACAATAAATAAGGTTTGGAACGGCTTTTTTTTTTATATTACGGGTTGGGTCCCCACTTGAGTGAAATGAGTTTGACGTGATCTGTCAATCTGTAGCTTTGGGATGACATGACACTCATGACAGCTCATGTCACCTAACCGACAAAGATTTTCATAGATTAGACTCGCTGATTAGTAATTCTGATAAAAAATACTTAAAATTCTGGCGACTAGATTAATTTATTTTTTTCTTCTTGTAGAGTGCATTAAAAAGTGCCTTATTATAATGGTCTAATTAAAATAAATGTATTGATTTTGACTTTGACTTTAAACTGGTCATTCAGGAATTTTAAGTGGCTTATTCAATAACTGTCTTCCATCTCACTTGCTGTCATCCCGTCATGGTAAATAGGGTTCTACGTTTGAACGTAGTGATAGTATTCATACCCACTGTACGAAGATTAGGTCACGTTTGCCAAAACACGCCCCTATTCTTAATGCCAGAATACTAAGTGCCGTCTTGCCGAGCACGGAAGGGAATGCCGTCCGTAAGGGTGGCGTCACACTTGCAGAGTTAAAACGCAAATCGCGAGAGACCGTATCAGCTATACTTAACTTTATATAAAAACAAATGCTGTCAATTTATTCGGCGCGCTCCTCTTATATACGTTATGAATTGCGACAATACTTTGGAAATACAAGAATATTGGAGCACCAATAAATCTGCCTAGCCTTCCCAACTATGTTGGGGTCGGTTTCCAGCCTAACCGAATGCAGCTGAATACCGACTGCCTATCTTACCTCTACAACCCAGTAACTGGGTAATACAGACATACCAAGTGGGGTAAGGCAGGTGGAAAGACTTTTGGGCTTCTGACGACCAGTAACGACTGTCAAAGATCTAAGTATGACAGCCGGGACCAACGCGGCTTTTTTTTTAAAGTTTCTTCCGGGGCATGGTGGAATCTCGTTGTGTAAAGATGGTTACCCATCTACGGATGAACCCCGGCAAATGTACATGAACCTGATGGATGAATCGATCCGTGCTTTTTTATACTATCTACCTTTACAAGCCGATGCTGAGCTGCTCAAAAACCGGAATAAAATTTGAATTTCACAAGCTACCATAGCGCTTTCACCTACCAACCGAAGATGACTCCTAGGGCACATCAAATCTAAACAAATTATCCGTCTGAATGAAATCTCCTAGTTTTCAACTGAAGGTGAAACGACGCCCTTAGAATTAGGGTCGTCGCTCGCGAACAGGTGGCACGTCAACTATGTCGGGGCTGACGGTATGACAGTGGAGCAATAAAAATATACGTACATAGTGTACCGTCTATGCGGGCTACAACCTTCAAGGTTACGCGTGGAATACCAACGTAAAGATCTGGGCCGTAATGGAAGAGGGTACGTAGAGCCACTTAGCTTCTCGCGTCCCTGGAGTTAGGGCTGTCTATAATTTTTAACGTTGTTATATTTAGAGGGTATACTTTGTAGACGATTTAGAAACATTACGAGACATTTTCTTAGTTTATAAAACTTAAGTAAATTAATTCATTTCAAATCTGTTTGCACCGGACTATGGTAAAGTTAAAAGGAGAGTTATGGTATTACTTATTTGTATGTATGACCATCTGTGTTCACATATCTCGTAATTAAGTTTTATTGGAAGCATCAATATTGATCCACTATAGGCTATATGACGCCACAGAAAAGTATTTTTTTAATAGTTTGTGATTTATAAAATTACTAGTTGCTCTCTGCGACGTCGTAAGTGTGGTTTTTTTTTATGATCACCCATAAGGCCATCGTGTCTGGGGTTGCGGGATGTCTTAACAGGATACCGTGGCCCTGGAACGTAAAGGGCTACAGAAGGAATAGGGTGGTTTCTTAGTCAGTAAAAGTCTGACAGTCCCTTCTGCCCCACCCAGGGCGGAAGGAGTCATTTGATGATTTTTACCATCTAAAAAAAAGGGCTATAGTGTGATGTTATAATATACCACCAGATTTATAAAGAGTAGTTTTAGGTTTTATTATAGCCTAAACTAGGGAATGCAAATCTCGCGAGATTGGGGCTCAAGCGAGATCTCGCGAGTTTATGAATAACAATACTGCGAGATCTCGCCAATTTCGAGATCTCGCGAGATTATTAGTTTTATGTGTTTTTTTTTTGCAAATAATCACAATATTTAAATAAATTAGGAAAAAATTAAAGTAAATTATAAGTATTATAAGATAAACATTTATTTTCACGAATTTTTTCAATAGACTTTTATGCATCAAACATTGTTTGACGTTTCTGTCTATAATTTTTTAATAAACTTCTAAGTAGTAAACTTCGACGTATTTTATTTCCATACTTCCGACACACTCTCATAGTCTTCTTTATAAACTATATTCGCCGACATCGTTCGTAATTCCACTCGTAAATTACATAAGAAACTTTTTTTTGCATAAATTACCAAAAAAATACTCGAATGTAATTAAACTCAATCACGTTAGCTAGCCACAAATGCGCGCTGATGACGCTGCACGCCGGCTCAATTTTCGACCAATCGCACGCACGAACGTATCTAAGAGACACCTCGCCCCGCGACTGAAACACACCGAACGAAACCGACAGATCGCAACTCCGTCCGTGTCAGTCCGCGCTTCGAATAAGACGTTTTTATGCTCGAGTGCAATCTCGTTAAACTCGCGAGATCTCGTCTTTTTTTCGTCCGAGATCAATCTCGCTAAAAAAGGCCGAGATCTCGCGAAAACGAGATCTCGCGAGAACGAGATTGCATTCCCTAGCCTAAACTACTCTTTATGAATCTGGTAAGAATTTTACCAATCCGACTGGCATTTCCAGAGATTAGCACATTTAAAAAACATGCAAACTAACAAAAAAACTTTTCAGCTTTGTTATTTTAGTATAGATATAGATAACACATTTATGTAAGAACTTGGAATCATGTTTATAGCTTTTTGGTGGACGTTTTCAGCTTAATTATTTTCGGACAAAAATCGTTTGTAATTTGTTTCAATTTTAATAATATAATGTCGAAAATAAGATACATTGTCGCCTAGCAAGGATGATCAAGTTTAAATCGCATTGCTCTATGTAACATTATATTTACATTGTTATAAGCATTTGGTAGCCCTACAATAATCCTATAAGGAACAAATATATACTTGAGAGCAATAAAATCGCACACCCCTTGTAATTTGGTTAATAAAATAAATATTTATTCAGATTCATGAAAAAAACTGCCTTAACAAAAAAAAGTCAAGGTGTGCGATTTTATTGCTCTCAAGTGTATATCTGGATGTTCGCCAGCACCTCTGTGCAATATCGTAAATCACATTAACATAGGTATTAAAAGCGGCCGGCAGTAATGTGACTGCTGTACTATTTAACAGCGACGAGCTACGACCCGTTATTGCTACGAGCGGTCACTTAGACTTGATTGATTTATTGGTTAGTAGGTAACGTGTTATGTTAGGTTTGGTATGTTGGTATTGTACACTCATAGTACGGTCAACAAAATAACGGGTATCAAAATACTCTTAGTGGAGATGAAAGTTATGTGGTTCCCATCAATGGGAAATATTTTTATGGGGACCATACCTGCGAATCATTAGGTTACGGAGATATTGAAGGTCAAGTTTCAAAATTTTGACACGTTTTTTAAAGAAAACCTCGTTTTATATGTTATACCTATTTTAAGCTTTAAATACCCCCACGTTGCTTGCACCCGAGATTACAATGTTAAGCGTGAGTTACATTGCGAACTACCTACCTTATGAATGATTTTTCACACTGAAAAGAAAAGTCGTTTCCCAGCAATAATTTTTGGTCAAAGTTACTTAGTTTGATGGGCAGTATGGTGTGCGTGTGGTACGAGTGATCTTTTTTAAAAGTTCATTTGATCCGGTTTAAAAAAAGAAAAGTAATTGTGCATAACTGTTGAAACATGATGGTAAAGTGAAAAAACTGTTAAACCTGAAGTAAAAAAGTTATGGTGAAAAAACTAGATCACTCAATCTGCCCGTTTGAAGAAAATGTCATAACACGTATCTCAGAACATACCACCTTCGCGGTTTTAAATTTCATCTCAAAAAACTGTAGATAACATATCAAAGCTAGTAATAATTACTCGTTTCATTGGAATGTCGCGTCACAAAGTTATAACGCTTAATGTGGATCACTCAATCCACACATGTGGCGGTCTGAGTGATCTTTGATTGACCGCCTTAGACTAAATAAGTACGTAATATTTCTTTTGAATATTATACATAAGCTTGAAGATAAATTGTTGAAACATAAATCGTGACTAAATACCTATTAGTTCAAGAGCTAATGAAAGTTGAAAATTTGATAAACTGCAGACCTGAGTGATCTTATATTTACGAAATCCAAACTCGTAGCCAAACGGAGCTTACATTCATAACTGCTAATGAAACTGTTAAAACTTTTGATACATCATCTGCTTATCTACGTATTATACTTTAAGAGTTATCGCATATTTTACATTCTCAAGGAAAAAATTTGTAGGGTGTCCAAACGTTTGCGGCAATTACGGCGACCCATCATAAACTAGTAGCTGGAGAGACTACTAAAGAGGGACATGGATGACGGAAAGTACTCGTACCGCATAGTCCGGGAGCCGTCGCTTCGGTTGCCACCATTTTGGATACCATCGACAGCACATTTAGGAGGAGTGCCTAGCTTTGGCAGCGCAGCTCCGTGACCTTGTCGCGACGGTCGGTGCTGCAGATAATAAATAATTCAATTTGCTTTTCAATTGTAACCTGTAGTTTCGGACCCCTTTTCATTATAGCTCTGGTTACTAAACAAATGTTGAATCAGGAGGCTAGAAATAACGGCAACGATATGACAGCCTTGATAACTGTACTAGTGGCGGTCTACGGGGCTTGGTCCACGACCAACTGTAGTCCGGGGACGGTCTCCCATGCCCTCGCCCTTTCAACATTTTCACTTACTAAAATTGGTTATAACTTCCACAATTTTTACTGGATTTTTACAATTCTTGTTGGAAACTTAGTTTCTAAACAGTCTTTATAATATACAATAAAAATATTTAATGTTCCTTGCTAAACAAAAAATCTTATTTTCAAGTTACGTAATTATAACACTGTGACACAATGTTTCTTAAAAAACCTTTCTAATTAGTATTATACTTGCTTTTTTCAAATTGGTATCGTATGGAATTATGCAAACATTATTCTAATAGGATACAATATACACATGTTTGCACAAATTCTCGTAAGTAACATTTTCTAACTAGAAACAAATTAGGTACACAAGTGTTATTTCCTACTATCCTTATAATTAATATCTAAACTTTCCATATTCTTACGAGTATCGCACTAGCTAAAACTCTAAGCAAAATAATTAATAAATATAATAAATATTAAACTTTTAATCCTTTCACACACTTATGTGTGTGTGAAAGGACTCACGCCTTTTTCCCATGGGGGTAGGCAGAAACCACAGAACGCCACCTGCTACGATCCTTACATAATACTTTCGCCTCATCTACGTTCATACATCCCGTCATACAAGCACGCCGGTTACGAGTATACTCCGCACCTGACCTTTCTGAAGAACCTCACCAATAAGGTCAGTGTAGGTCTCCCTAGGGCGACCCCTCCCTGCGTTTCCACTTACCTCTGCCATATCCACCTCTGCTACCTTTTGTTAAACGTCTTTCACTCATCCTCTCAACATGACCGAACCATCTAAGCATACCCTTTTCTATCTTTGTCACTGCATCCTCTTTTAATCCGAAACGGTCCCGTTTAACCTCATTCCTCACTCTATCGTTCAAAGTTACACCACACATACTCCGCAAGGAACGCATTTCCACAGCATTAATCCTACTCTCATGCCTCGTTTGCCATACCCAACATTCACTTCCATACATAAGCGTAGGCACCAGCACACCATTGTGAACAGCCAGTCGAGCCTTTTTGGGCATGGACTGGTTAGTCACAACCGCATGTATAGCACCATTCACTCCTCAAATCCTTTCAAACAAACTTTAAATCCTTTCAAAAACTAATACTAACATTTTACTGTACAAATCTTACCCCCGCCACTACTTGCGCTATAGAGCGCGAAGAATAAAAACTGATGGTATTTATCAAAGGTACAAAAGTTTACTAAAGTTCCGATAGTCCAATATGTATCCGATATCGTGTATATCCGCGATCGTGGGTGCGTTTGCGTAGTTCACGTGTATAAACTCACTTAAACAAACAGCCAGACCCGGAACAACTATCTGTAGGCAATACAATTACTTATTTGTTCCGTCCGGGAACGGATCCCGCGCCAAATTCTATGTCACTTCCTTGCAAAGAGACGACGACGTTGTCCCACGACTATGCCTCGACCATGGATTGTAACACGACCGGAAGCGAGAGGTTATCTGCAGCACCGACCGTCGCGACAAGGTCACGGAGCTGCGCTGCCAAAGCTAGGCACTCCTCCTAAATGTGCTGTCGATGGTATCCAAAATGGTGGCAACCGAAGCGACGGCTCCCGGACTATGCGGTAAGAGTACTTTCCGTCATCCATGTCCCTCTTTAGTAGTCTCTCCAGCTACTAGTTTATGATGGGTCGCCGTAATTGCCGCAAACGTTTGGACACCCTACAAATTTTTTCCTTGAGAATGTAAAATATGCGATAACTCTTAAAGTATAATACGTAGATAAGCAGATGATGTATCAAAAGTTTTAACAGTTTCATTAGCAGTTATGAATGTAAGCTCCGTTTGGCTACGAGTTTGGATTTCGTAAATATAAGATCACTCAGGTCTGCAGTTTATCAAATTTTCAACTTTCATTAGCTCTTGAACTAATAGGTATTTAGTCACGATTTATGTTTCAACAATTTATCTTCAAGCTTATGTATAATATTCAAAAGAAATATTACGTACTTATTTAGTCTAAGGCGGTCAATCAAAGATCACTCAGACCGCCACATGTGTGGATTGAGTGATCCACATTAAGCGTTATAACTTTGTGACGCGACATTCCAATGAAACGAGTAATTATTACTAGCTTTGATATGTTATCTACAGTTTTTTGAGATGAAATTTAAAACCGCGAAGGTGGTATGTTCTGAGATACGTGTTATGACATTTTCTTCAAACGGGCAGATTGAGTGATCTAGTTTTTTCACCATAACTTTTTTACTTCAGGTTTAACAGTTTTTTCACTTTACCATCATGTTTCAACAGTTATGCACAATTACTTTTCTTTTTTTAAACCGGATCAAATGAACTTTTAAAAAAGATCACTCGTACCACACGCACACGCAGTATGCGCAGATAACAAGCATGTGATGTGTCTCTTCATACCTCGTAGAATATATTAACTTAAACTTGGCTTGACACGGTGCTGCGTGTCTAGCTAAGTTTAAGCTAATCCAGACAGCTTTTTTTGTGCGCTGAGTAGCCAAGTTTTGAACATCGTTTCTAGTGTGTCTTAATTTAAAAAGTTACGAGTTACACAGTCAATATTTATGAATCCTTAGCAAAAGCGTAGTAAAAAGTTTTCTTTATGCTTACCTAACGGCCTGACTGTACTGTTGATTGTACTTTACCTACTTACCTACTATAATGTTATTTGTTTTTTTATCTATTTCATTAATGACTTGACACAATTAACATCATGGACATGGCTATAAAAAATATTCAATTTTGGAATCCTCTTATATGTATGTTGAAATTTTTTGAATACTCGTATCTCGATGTTATTTACACCTTACTTCTTGAAATTAAGTCTTTAGCATTTTAATGGGTTATTTCCCTTACTAAGCGGCGGGTCGAGAAATGTTGCAATATTTAAAATAAAACGATATTCGTGGAAGATTGCGTCCGACTAAACACTTTAAACAAATCATCACAATTATAATGTTCACATTGCGGGGACTCAGACCTCAAGAGGCAGTGGGCCCTAATCCACCACACACGACCAGCGTGGGTCGAATATAGTTATCCCAGCCGTATAAGGTCCAAGATATCTTACCTCCTTAGCAGTTCAGCACCAGTATTGACCATGTCTGCGTTAGCAGGCGCCCAGGATTTCTGCACCAGGTTTATCTCTCTTCTTGTGAGCCCAGAGATTGGGTTCACTACGTCAGGGTCTCCGCCCCACCAGAAGTAGCTCAGCCAACTGCCCATTGTCACCTGAGAAGAGAAAGAAGAGCTTTTATTATGGGAGAAAGATCTAATAGTACTGTCTTCATGAAGACCTAGTACGATATCAAAGAAAATCCGTGGAATTTCTTGCTCATTCTTCTCCACAGAGACCTACTTCGAACGGGCAAATAGGTTCAACTTTCTGACCAACTGATCGACTCTTTGACAATTCAAAAGTGTTTAAGAATTTCTCAGTAGCAGCCTGTAGTATGGTAGTTGGTGGTGTAATACCTTCATGCCTTGGAAAGCACCGAAAACCGTTGGTCCTGCGCCTGTTTTCTACATGGTCATGTCGGATTGCTGTCTCATCGGACTATGAGAGTAAGGGACGAGGGTGTGCGTCTGTCTTTGCGCACTCACTTGTGCACTATAATATTCTCCTGCGTACTCTCCATTAAGATTGAGTACCGAAATCGGTCTGAACAGTACCTATCACTAGTGTTTTCTTCAAAGATCTCGCGCCCTTTCTTAATAAGGATAATACTTCAAACTTTTGTATTAAGTAATCAACTTCTGGTGAGAATGCTTTATTATAATCCGTACCATTGTGTACCAGCAAGGTGGTAACCGCAGCTCTATAAACCTAGCTATACTTTTTGTTTATGTCGCCCATTTGCGTAGGTACTATAATTTGTGCAGAATTAATACCTATAGGAACATTTGTGCTATTCAATTTAAATCCTAAATTACCGGATGTGCTGTTTCACATGTAATTTGTAAAATTACTATAATTTTCTGGGTACCCATTGAAATAACTACCGAATCGAATCGTATGAACAAATTGCATATTTTCTTGCTTATGTCATTTGGCTTCGTGTTACATTACCAACTGTTACAATGAATAAATAGATAGCAATTGATTAATTTACATTTGCAAATGCGGGAGTCAATTTACAGTATAAAATGATGGACCTTGAGATAATAAGCTGAATTGACTACTTACACTACTAAATGACTTTAATGTATTTAATGGCCGCACTGTTGCTAACAAAATAGGTAATGGTGTATTTAAAGAACTGTCAAAATATATGATTGTATGAAAGTAGTGCAGTAGGTATGAATGTGGACGAGGCGGAAGGGGTATGTAAGGATCTAGTAGGTGGCGGTCTGTGATTTCTGCCTACCCCCATGGTAAAAAGGCATGAGTTTATGTATTACTAGCGACCCGCCCCGGCTTCGCACGGGTGCATATATTATAAGTACATATAAACCTTCCTCTTGAATCACTCTATCTATTAAAAAAAACCGCATCAAAATCCGTTGCGTAGTTTTAAAGATCTAAGCATATATAGGGACAGACAGAAGAAGCGACTTTGTTTTATACTATCCCAAAGGAACCGTACATTTTTCCTATGTCTTTTCTTGGGGTTCAAACTTGGGGTTTAAATTTTATCAAATCGGTTCAGTGGTTTCGTCGTAAACAGACAGACGAACAGAGTTACTTTCGCATTTATAATATTAGTAAGTATGGATGTAGTAAAATTAACGAAAATCTATGAAAACTTTTAATGCTTTAGTTGCAAGTCGAGCTCGTTGATAATGTTCGAAACTAGTTTTTTTTTTGGAAAATACGTAAAAACTTGGAACGTTGACCTTCAATATCTGCATAACTTGATGATTGTTCTCATATTGTAGCATTTGTAGCTGTAGATTCAACAAAATGATGTAACCCAAACTGGTTATATTTAATTTATTTTTAAAAAGTCTTCATGGAGTTTCTTGCTCGTTCTTCTCCATTAATGGAAATCTATTGTTTGGAACGAGCAACTAGTTTCCACATACTGAATGACTGACTTTTTGTTAATTCAAAAGTGCCTGTTAGTCAGGGCCGGATTAGTCATGTCGGGGCCCTTAGCCAATGTACATTTCGTGGCTCATGGCTCGTGGCCATTTTCCAACTTCAAAAAATATTTTTTTTCGTAGCAGCCTTCGTGTGAAATTGTTCTACGGAGAGATAATATATCTCAACATCCTTCCTTTTTATCCCCCTGCGATTATATCGTATCTATGCAGAGTGCAGCCTCAATACTAATATGTACCTACAATCCTACATACACCTAATACCAATATGTACAGGTAAGCAGAATAATAGGTAAGTCAATAGTTTTGCGGTTAAGCGTATGGTAGGAGGTAAGTACACTATTGTAAAGTCACGGTTGGTTTTACAACACAATGTTATTTGTTTACATGTAACGTGGTAAACGTTGTTTTTATTTTTGTGGAAAATATCAAAAATAACTATTATTTATCATTATGAACTAAACGGTTACTTTTTTTTTAAATAGTCTGGATTTGTATCCGGTTGATGCCACTAGGCTCGCCCCCTATTACATGGGACTTAAAGATAACTGGCGAAATGTGAGTGCACTAATGGGTACCTACACCTCTGCCTAACCCTTTGGGGGTTAAGGGCGTGATTTGATGTTATGTTATGTTATAGGTATTATTGACTGATTTATCATAAAAATATATTTCTACGGACTAAAGTTAGGAAATGCACCAATAGCCCTCGTTACCAATAGAAATAAACCTATATCAATAAGTTACCATAAACAAACCTGTCTTACAGTGTTCATTGTTTATTTTTAAACAAAATTCTTAAGAAAAAACCAGTTTTTACTTGTAGGTAACGCAGCTACAAATTAAGCGGCTTTTAAAAATAAATATAAATAAAAATAGCTTATGAGTCATCGAAAAGATAATAAGAATCTATTAAATAGTTTCATGGACCAAAATTGGGTAGTTGACACCATAAACCAATAATTCCAAGACATAACTTCTTTAAAGAAACACTTTATTTTAACCCTGAAAACCCGATTAATTTTCTATTTACTGTAAATTTAGATTTTTTGTGGCTTTGAAAACAATAAAAAGTTAGTCAATTGAGTTGCCAAATAAGTGACGTCACAGTTCGATATTGCTATACAAAATCTATGGAAGAATCGCGTTTTTACAGGTCATATAAAGTACGTCAAGTGATTGGTGTTGTCAACTAGCCTATTATTGAATGACAAAAAAAAATAATGACTCTGAAATTTAAAATAATAAGTTTTAATAAATCTATTTTTTTATATGCTTCGACGATTGAAACGTGTCAGATTTTAAAGTTATGCCACGTGGTTTTATTTATTTTGCGCGGAACGCTAAATCTTTTTCTAAAATGCAAGTTAGTTATTACTTCAAAAAAATTTCAAACGTAAATCCGCATTGTTTCAAATTAACAGTTCAACTACCCACGCATTAATTTTACACACTATGACACTGTTTATCAAACAATTAACAATTACTTCATAATTAATTAAGCGACTCTACATCAAAGTCGCACCTGACTGGTAATTAAGAGGTCATACAAACCCAACGCTCATAACTTTGGACTTAACCCTTAGTAGCTTAGTACAGGGGCGTATCAGCCGTATCAAAGATACGGGACCCCGCCAGCTACAGGGGCCCAAAAATTTGAAGATATCTACTATCTCACTCAAACTTTTAGGCTGTACGCTAACTACCCGGGAAAAAATAAACATAATATATTGTATCTTTTGTGAAAAATTGTTATCTTCCATTAGGGCTTTAGGTAAGATTTAAGTAGGCCCCCAAAAAATTTGGTAATGGGCCCGTCTAGGACAATCTATTACGCCACTGCCTTACAACTGCTAAAACTAAATAGTATCAGTACGAAGGCCCCATGGTATATCAAAATGCAAAATGCATTGTGACTGATGACTGACTGACTTCTTCACAATTTAAAAGTGTACTGTAAATAAATGTTTTGAGTTTGGCAAGGACCAAAATTGACAGTTTTTGCTCATGAGTTCATGACTGTTTAGGTCAGAGGTGACAGAGACAAAATTTGCCGATATTCAGCGATTTTTCCTTTGTCACAATTAAAGGTATTGATAAAGCCTACCTTTCCACTTTTATCCTTCTTCAAAATCATAGAAACTGCACTCAGAACTACCAACACAGAGGACAGGTATACGTACAACATTATAACACAAAAACTCTCAAACAAATAATTTAAACGACCGCCTCACACGAATTTAAGTAACAAACTAAAGTTGTCCTGACAAGTAATGACGTTTTACTAAAACTTGTTTAAATAAAAGTGAAATTAATCTCGGCCACAAGACGATGAATAAATATGGTTCTAACTCATAGGAATTTACGTGACTCAGGAGTGCAACGATGACGTAGTTTAATTTATTAATTTGTTAATATTATAAAATATTTCGTGTAACGTCTCGACGGTTCCGTTTTATTATTTAATTGGAAAACATCTTTGAAAAATAAAATTAGTCATTGAGCGAGCACCTGCAATGACGCTTCTTGCAACATTATTACGTAGTAGTCTACCAGTGACTGTTGGTCTAGTGGTCGCAAAGCGCGACTGCTGAGTTGAAGTCTTGGGTTCGATTCCCAGGACGAGCAAATAGTTATTGGGTCAGGAATTTCTCAGTAGCAGCCTCGGAGTCGGGATTTGTTCTATCAAACCTACACACCCAAACAAGATTCAGGATTCAAAGTTTCAAAGTATTTATTTCAATTAAAACCATTTCCGATTTGTTTAGGAGTCGGTGAATTCATTAGAATAGTAATAGTTTGCTGTCTACATTTACAGCGGTTTTCATCAAACCGAAATACTTAGGTCAGGTCAGGAAACATTCTCTCTTTGATCTCTGGTTATTGTTGAACCAACTATGAACTCGAAAAATTCTTTAAAAATAAAATTCAAAGGCTAATGAAAAAGCAAATGCATCGATTCAAACTTAACAGGAAAAGTTTTAAAATACACATAAGTTTGTCAAATGAAGTGGATTCTAGATTATTATTATTTGAAAGATATTTGAAGGACAACAACTAAGAAATATTTTTTCGAGTTTGACTAGAAAATCTATATCTAATGTTACCTAGTTTGTTAAATTCAAAGCGAATAGTATTTGTGTACCATATTTACCTAGAAGATTACCTAGTAATTTTCTTGGAATTGATAAAACGTATTATAGCTTATACCTACCTTAGTTGACCCAAGCCTCTTTATTTGGAACTTACCTGGAATTCAGACCAGCCCTAAAGTCTATAATTGATTTAGCAAACCTTATCATATTTGTTCTCCATCCACTACTCAAATGAACACAGTGTAACTGGGTGCAATAAAGTTACGTTGATTATATAAGACTTAGACACACGGCATAACACAGTGTGTCAATATTTGTGTAGGTGGAAATCACATGGTCCTAGCTAACAGACTAAGCTAACATTACAGTAATCGTTGTTCGCGAGGGCCTCGTTTGTAGGGACACGTTGTTTATTATATTTGTTTTCTATGTGTTCCATTTGATAGAATTAGTTGATGATACACGTATGAAAAAATTACGGTGCAAAAATTCATAGTATTGAAGGGAGATGAACGCCACATACAGAAAGACCTACACTGACCTTATTGGTGAGGTTCTTCAGAAAGGTCAGGTGCTCAGTATGTACTCATTATCTTACAGTGCTTGTATGATCGTGGACAAGGCGAAAGGAGGCGTTAGGATCGTAGCAGGAAAACACAAAAATTGCAAATCTACTTAAAAGTATTTTTTATTGACAGTTAATTATTAGAAATGCAGAAACAAAAATCAAGTAGAGTGAGTTCCTGATATTGTCTTTTGTCTGATTAAAAGTCCAAAATGTATGAAAAATCGAAGGATTTTTATTCTAAAACCGTTTGAATAAAATGTGCACATTTTACGAAGTGCTCATTTTGAGATGTGCCCGTTAGATAGAGTTATCTAAAACAGAAAACCGGAAAAAACGTGGTAAAGTACAGTCAGCAACAAAAGTCGATTAACATTTATGATTTTTAAATCCTAATTATTAGGTACAATATTAAAAATAAAACGCAATGAATATAAAATTAAAATAAAATAAACCCTTAGCTGTTGCCTGAAATTCTGAAAGCCAGTATATTATGTGTTTAGTGTCTGTTTAAATTATATAAAAAAGCAACATTGTTAATCGACTTTTGTTGCTGACTGTACCTATTTTATGTTCTTGCTTAACCCTGTGTATATCTCTCTCTAAGAAGTTATGACACAGCTTCATGTGAAGACATCGTCAAAAACGTCTAATGAGTTCTCAGATTAGTAAAATTAGAACCTATATATTAACAAGGCTGTCACCTGTGGTTACTTGTTAAGTAGGAAAGGAAATACAAATGTGGTAAGATAATTATTTGGTTTTACCAGAGAAGCCAGATTTTTAAGGCTTAGAACTTATGTTTTTATTTCCTCTGAGTTTATTTGGGGAGGTGCTACCACAATACCTACTTCTGCTGTATTCCGGTTTAAAGAGTATGGGTGTCGGTGTAATTAAACCAACCAACATAAAACATTTTAACTTTATTTCTAGGAGGATGGCAACGCATCTGCAAGGTGTCTGGAATTGCACATGTCAAAGGCAGCGGTGATCACTGACATCGGGTAGACCATTTGAATTGTTCGCCATCCAATGACATAAAATAAGATAAATTACTATTTCTTTTTTTTTTTTTCTTAGAGTTCATCCTTATTTGTCATGAGTTTAGTAACTTGCTGTGTACATTTCTTGGTAACTCTGGTAGAGTGCGTTTCACCGAATAGTTCCTATGGCGTTATGTTGGCAGCAATATTTTTCAGTTTTATTGTTCAAATTAAACAAAATCTGCGGGAGCGTCTTCTCGTCAATGACTTTGACAGACAGTTGGGAACATAACGCCATAGGAACTATTCGGTGAAACGCACTTTAATTTGAACAATAACACTGAAAAATATTGCTGCCAACATAACGCCATAGGAACTATTCGGTGAAACGCACTATAAGGTCTGTGTACCTAATTCTATTCTTATGATAACAGTTTCGCAAATATCGTTATCAGTTGCGACAACTGCATAAACACCTCACGTTTGTCCTGAAATAATAGTATAATACCTTTGACTGAAGTTTGTTTGAGTTCAAGAAACTCTGTTTTTAAAAAGGTATGTGCAGACAACAAAAAAGATAAGGCATCAGGGACGTTAGATATAGTTGAAGTTTTTTTAGAAACCGATGAATGTTTTTAAATGTAATTTAATTTAAAAAGTAGATAACAAACAGTTCATTATTAAAATTAGGTTTAAAAGTTAACATAAAAAAATAAAAGTAACAAAAATAAAAAGAATCTGAATTGAACAACCTATCAATGTACCGTTGGTTATTTAGCGATATTGTTATTATTTTTATATTTTATTATTATACTGACATTTTTCAAATATCCGAAGGGATACCGGTAGGAATCGAGTTGTATGGAGTCCTAACCACTGGAAGCCTGTATGGTATCCATAATGCCTATTGAATCATTTTACTTATTATAGCATGTTAATGAAGAATCATCTCCATGGTAAGTTCCCCAGTAACGACTGTCAAAGATCTACGAATGACAGCCAAGGCCCAAGACCAACGGCTGTGCTTTTCGAGGCACGGAAAATTGCAGGCCGGGAAATCTAGGTAGGTAGTACGCAAATTATGTAGGTAAATAGTCTGAGCAAGCATTTAATACTTATGTTGATATTAAAAGAAGTATGTAGTAAGTACACAAAACGTATGTAAATAGTATATACTAATATTATAACCAGACTAAAAATAGGAAGCGCTTGATAAATAAATATTGGTAGCAGTTGTGCTATTCTGTAAAAGTCAAGTCTCCCTTGGTGAATTTAAGTGAAGTGAGTGTGAGATGGGCTGGTAATTAGCATTAGTTGGGATGATAATTCACCTAAAACTCAATTCACCTAAATAATAAAATAATGAATTATATTGATCCTGGGGTTTTCAAGCGTTTTCAAGACAATGTCCAAACGGAATAAACGGTTAAAACTTCCCGTGACCGAAGGGCTGGTCTTTATCTTGGCCAGAGGCTAAGCATTGCCATCCAAAGTGGCAATGCCGCCAGTCTTATAGGCACATTTCCAGTTGACCATTTTGATTGAGTTTCTTTTTACACGACTGCCCCAAAAAAAAGGAGTGTTATGTGTTCAGGGTTAATGTATGTATGTATGTATGTATGTATGTGAGTTTCTTTATTCCACCATAACTTTTAAACGCCTGAACCGATTTAGATGTATGGGGTATCGTTACAATCCTTGCATCGTTCCGAGTAACATAGGCTAGTTAAAAATAAAAAGAAACCGGAGTGGTCACTTTAAAACGTAAATTAATACCAACCTCAATTTATTTTTTTAATGAATCTGGTCGTGTCTATGTTTATCGTCTAGAATTTGACAAGTAGATTTAAAAAATATATAACACTGTAAATAAATAACGTCGTAAAAAAACTGACGAGTAAACAAAGTACAAATATGTGCAATTTTTACACGACTGCCCCAAAAAAAGGAGTGTTATGTGTTTAGGGTTAATGTATGTATGTATGTATGTATGTATGTGAGTTTCTTTATTCCACCATAACTTTGAAACGCCTGAACCGATTTAGATGTATGGGGTATCGTTACAATCCTTGCATCGTTCCGAGTAACATAGGCTAGTAAAAAATAAAAAGAAACCGGTGTGGTCACTTTAAAACGTAAATTAATACCAGCCTCAATTTATTTTTTTAATGAATCTGGTCGTGTCTATGTTTATCGTCTAGAATTTGAAAAGTAGATTTAAAAAATATATAACACTGTAAATAAAAAAGGTCGTAAAAAAAACTGACGAGTAAACAAAGTACAAATACTTATGTGCAATTTTTGCAGTCGTGTTTTTTAATTTTTAATTATAGTAGCTTGTTTATTATTATTTGTTTGTTAGGTTATCTTATTTATTAAGCGCGTTAATATTGTATATAAAATTATACATACTTACTAAGTTTTTAACTTTCTTTTACTTTATAAAAGAAAATATATTTTCTGAGTGTTCTTCAACTTTTTTTTTTTTTTGTTGCCTGGGTGGAAAATCCTCATGGGTGTCCACCGCCCTGGGGAGGGCGGAGGCGTCTGTCAGACTCTTACTGACTAAAAACCACCCCAGTGTTCCCTTCTCAGACTTACGCCGGGGATCACGGGAACGTACGCGCCTTCCGCGATCCCCAACTGGTGCCGGCCCGCCTCTGCGGGCCTCCTCAGTTCAGGAACCTAAACCCAGAGATTAAACACAGAATCTATGGATTTTTGAAGTGTTCTAAAATTAAATTCAAGTAATTTTACATTCGATTTTTAAACAGATTTGATTGGCTATTTTTGTCAACCAATCACACCAAATTAAGACGAACCTTCAAAAATCGATGGACATGGCAAATCCGTTTTTCATGTTTATTTATTCACAGATACATAACCATATACAGAGTTCCTGCTATGGCTATCTTACTAGTCTACCTCACACCATTCTTGTATGCCATCTTGTTTTAACGAACCTTGACATTGCCAAAATGATCTATAATACGACGGAGCCTTGAATACTATAATAGTTTAAAATATATGGCGTTGTTTTGATATTTTTATATGTTTAAAATATACCGATACTAGTGACGCGCCCCGGCTTCGCACAGGTGCAATGTTATCTACTAACGATAGAAATAATCCTTTCTCTTGAATCATTCTATCTATTGATTAAAACTGCATTAAAATCTGTTGAAAAGTTTAAAAGATTTAAGCCTACAGACGGCACGGCGGGAAGCGACTTTGTTGTGTGATGTTATGTTGAGATATCGTCAATATTGGTTATAAGTAGTAACTAATCGCATTTTCAAGTTACGTGCCGTTTTGACTTTTAAGACTTTAAGAATTCCTCATGTATCGTAGGTGCATACATAACCGGGGTTGCGGGACGTCTTAACAGGATACCGTGGCCCCGGAACGTAAAGGGCAACAGAAGGAACAGGGTGGTTTTTTAGTCAGTAAAAGTCTGACAGTCCCTTCCGCCCCGCCCAGGGCGGAAGGAGTCATTTGATGATTTTTGTCACCTAAAAAAAAAAAGGTGCATACATAAACAACCAGACCCGGAACAGGTACCTGTAGGTCATACAAATATTTGTTCCGTGCTAGAATCGAACCCCCGATACACAGCGCAGCAGTCTTGACTCTTTAAGTTTATCATGATTTTCAGGAAGATTTGAAGGATATGATTCCATTAGCCATACGATAGAATTAATTTCTTTATTTAATCCTGTTCGTTTAATATGAATATGTGAAAAATGTTTCGATTATGGATGATTGATAGATAAGGGAATTAACCTAATACACGAAAATGATAAAGGTGAAAGATAACACAGAAATACTTTTTAACCAATTAACAAAAACAAAAAAGCCAATCCACTAATGGTTGGCCCTCCTTTACTTAATAAATTGGTAACTTTAACGTAATGAAAGTAATGTACAAAACTGGGGAATTTTTAATATTTTGGTATAGGATTAATTATAGGGAAAGTCGCACTTTTGAGTAATGGTGTTGCGCATTCCGCTAGGGAGAGCGGGTTCAATATTAGTGACACCATGCTTTAAGTAATTTTTTTCGGTACAGTCATAATTTTTTCGCATATGAATATGTATAAATGTCGTGATGGCCCAGTGGTTAAGGCGCCCGCCTCTCATGCATGAGGGTTCGAATCCGGGCAAGTACCAATGTGGCTTTTTCAATTCATATGTAGGTTTATTTTCTTGGACGTCACTGACATCGGTGAAGGAAAACATCGTGAGCAATCCACCAATCCGCCTTGAGCAAGCGTCGTGATCATGCTCATGCCTTCTCTGTATGAGAAGAGGCCTGCAGTGGGACAGTAATAGGCTGGTATTATACCTATATATAAATTTTTATTTTTGTAATTTGTTGATTGGTTTGAGTACGAATTAGGCTGGTTGGTATATAGCTTATCATTTATCAACAAATGGAAGAATAGTTTATCTGATGTTTTTAGCCTATTTGTTGGTGACTTCTTAAAAACTAAAATAAATTTATCATCTTTTGCAATTCTTCTTGTTTTTGTGCCTTTTCCAAAATGACAAAACAACAGTTTTTCATGATTTTCTGACACACTCACAAAATCGTGAAAAACTTTATTACTCAAGTAGACACCTTCTTTTATTATGAAACTCACGTAAACGTTGAAACTTTTCTAACTAATTTTTATTCGAAAAGCGAAAAAAACTTCCTAAAACATGAATAATGTCGACGTAAACTTTTTGACTTTACTAAGTTTTAATAATTTTGTCAAGAAATTATCTACGTGCCACAGTACCTTATGTGGTAAATATCAACTTTTCAGTAGTATTTTTTGGTATTGTAGCGTTTGCGAAGTTTTTTTTCACCTGCGTTATGTCTTTGGTGCTACTGCTCCGTTCCATGTTCTTGTTTTAATAACAAGCAGTGCGTAATGTAATGTCCATTGTCGTAAGAGGGGAAATCGAAGCAAAAGTTTCTAAATTCTTAGTTAATTTAATTAAAATTAAATATGCAAAAAGTATAAGCGCTTACGTTGATGGTGTTAAAATGTAGTGTGACTATATTTTTTGGAAATAAAAGACACTGCTGACTGTGCCAGTTTTTACTGGCGGTAGAGTAGCTGTTGTTTCGAATTTCCGAAAGGAAGCTGGTATTTATACTAATATAATAAAGCTAAAGACTTTTTTGTTTATTGGTTTAAACGCGCTAATCTCTGGAACTACCTGCTATGCTATTCTGTAAAAACACAGCGCCGCGGCAGCGCTGTGGCAGCGCTGATACTATAGTTTGTGTTTAGTGGATTTTCAACGTTGTGATCTACACTATAAAGTTGAAAATCCACTAAACACAAACCATAGTGTCGGCGCTGCCGCAGCGCTGCCGCGGCGCTGTGTTTTTAGAGAATAGCACAGCAGTCCGAATAGAAAAAATCTTTTGTAAATAATAGCCAGATTTATGAGGAATAGTAATAGTCTATATAACATCACGCTACGACTTACGGGAACGGAGCAGTAATCAAAGACGAAACATAACGATGGTGAAAAAAACCACGCAGACGAAGTCGCAGGCAGAAGCTAGTCGAGTTATATGGAGCCCTCGCCACTAACAACTAGCTTAACACGTGTACACATAACCTTGTTTGATTACTTATAAACGAATTGTTAATAAGTATCTTATCGCAGTTTTAACTGATAGATTGCCGGAGCTGCCATTACTTGAACTCAGGGTCTTGACCCCGTCATATTCGCTTTAATGAACACATCAATATTTAACTACTAATAACTATATTTAACTTCGACCACACATAACGCTTTTTGTTATCAACCAATAAAATTAAAAGTTATTATTATTTTGGCGAATCAAAACGTGTTTACTTATAAGCAGGCAATCATAATGCTTTTTTTTTTTACAGGATATTTAAATGTTTTTATTTATGTTTTTTTTGTCCGAAAAATAAAAACATAAAGCATGGTACCTATACAGGTAATTAATTGGACTGTGGCGGGTGGCTCCACTCATGCCGCGTCAAACCAATTGAACTCCAATAATTGCATTAACCCAGAATCGACCGCGACTCTGAACCAATTGAAACATTATTCACGACCAGTCCATTAATTGATCAAGGCTGCCAATTGAATATTTAAAGTAGATTGATTGGAAGCTAATTAAACCACGTCACATAATATTGGTCCTCAGAAAAATTACTGGGTTGATTTTTCAGTGTAATTTCAGCACATATTTTGTTTAATGATTTTTATGTTGACTTTAAACGATATCACACATAAAAATATAATTATGTAGAGCAATTTTAAATTGTTATAGGCTCTTTTGATATCGAACTTGTTAATATTCTACGGACTTATTAATTTTTGAAGCCGCACGGTGATCTTTTTTATCTATTGCTAAGATTCTTCTGTCTGTCCGTCGTTCATCGGTTTGTCGACATAAAAACGTGTTTTTGTTGTTGTAAATGTATAGTGGTAATTAGGTACTCGTATATTACGGTGGCACTGAACCCTGCTTTTAAATAACCTAAATTAAATACACCAAAGAATAGGCGCATACTAGCGAGTAGGTATTTAATTTAATATTTCAGTCATGTCTCAGTGCAAGCATAGCTACGCATTAGCTTGGATTAGGTCCTAGGCATTAGATACCGTATGCTCTTATCTATGCCTTAAGCTATCAAACCGACCGCATAATGATTTAAAGAGGTTCATTAAGACTATTGCATTAGAATGTATATTATTACTGATTAATATAAAGTCATTATTTTATAGCCCTTATCTCAATTAATTTAGAGTCTTATTTGTATTTTCTATTGTTATACTCATACTTATTTATTTTTTACCGTGTCTTAAAAAGTTTGTAAAGCCGTTGGTCTCAGCTGTCGTTCGTAGATCTTTGACAGTCGTTACTGTATTCAGAACCCCAAAAGTCTGACAACCAGTCTCAATAAGGGCAATGCCTGGGTTGTGGAGGTCAGACTGTCAGATAGGCATTTTCTTCATGACAAATATTGATATTCAGCTGCATCCGTTTAGACTGGAATATTGCCTTTTTATTATTATTTATGTATGCACAATGTCTGTGTCAATAAACATCTTTTCTTTTCTTTGTCTAATTGAAATAAATGCTTTCGACTTTATACCTTTAGCTCATTTCACTGAAAATTTACCCAGAGATTTTAACAAAGTAACATTATTGACTTTTGTTGTTTAAATGCTCTAACAGTAGGTACTGATAATATTGAATGAAGAAGTAAGAAGACAGAGTGTGTACTCTGTCTTTATCTTATCAGTTAAAGAGATACTTAACTAATATTTACTGTATTACTTATGAATAAACAATCTCATCATATGACTGGTATAGTCATGTGGTTTGGGAGCAATAGGTCCATGCTATCTTAAGTTATCAAATAGTTGGAAATACATTAATATCACGACGTAGTTTATTGTGTTGGAATATTTTAGGCTCTTAGGTAAATAGGTACAGTAGCGGTCATAAGTGCAGTAGCATGCTAAGGTTTGAATTGCTGTGAACACGGGGTACAGGCCATACCTACATCTGTGTGTATAAGTAATGTATTCAAAATTAAAGTCAAAGTCAAATCATTTATTTAATTAGGCCATTATAAAGCACTTTTGAACGTAATAACACAGTACCTACGTACACCTTAAAATTCGCACACGACGGCGACGTCGAAAGGTCGTAAGTTTAACCAAACTGTCAATCGATTTGCTTTGTAGATTGCTACTCCACTTATGACCGCTACTGTACTTTGATCTTTTTAATGATATTGTTAAAGAAGAATATAAAATAATGACTGCCTCGTTGGTCTAGTGGTTGCAAACCGCGACTGCTGAGCATGAGGTCTTGGGTTTAATTTCTAGGTCGGGAAAAATGTTATTGGGTTTTAACATCAGGATAGGCTCGCCCCCTATTACAAGGGACTTAGACATAACTGGCGAAATGTGGGTATACTAATAGATACACCACTGCCTAACCCTTCGGGGATTACAGGCGTGATGTTATGTTATATGAATATACATACATACAGGGCCTGTATGCAGGGAAGATAAGTATAAACGACGGTATCGACGGTGGTGTTACATTAGGTCGGATCGGCAGCTTCTAGTAACACAACAGCAACACCCGACAGTCGGTCAACAGTAAAACTGTCGGTCCGATCTTATGTGAACTAGCTCTAACACTTATATTTTTCCGTAGACATATATGTTTACTATGTCTGTATATGACTATACACTATGTAACAAAAACCCTGTCAGACAGTGTTGCCGTTGATCAGTTTTTATGTTTTATTTTAATTTAATTACTTCTTCTTTTTTCTTTTTTTTTGTCACTGGGGAAAAATAATAATCTCAAATCCATTAAATGGTTACGTATATGTGTACGCAGTACGATGCCGAATAATACCCTTAAGGATCGGACAGGGTTTTTGTTACATGCTGTATATGTTTACTATGTATGTATATGTATGTATATATATGACATGTATGTTAACTAGCGGCCAATCACCTAAACGTTGACTTGCAACTCTCAAAAATAGATTCGTATTGTCAATATCTAAACAAACAAGTCTAATATAAAGGTGTGAAATTACCTTTTCAGCGCAATTAAGTTTTATTAAGGCTGATAAGGCGCGTATACATATCTATACAGATAACATAGTAAAGCTGCAATTTGTTTGTTTGTTTGTCTGTTTAAAGGCGCTCTGACACTACCAATCGGATTGGAAAAATACCTTTTTAATCTCCGGCGCAAAAACGACGAAGTGTTATAAGTTTGTCGTGTCTGTGTGTCTGTCTGTCTGTGGCATCGTAGCACCCGAACGGATGAACCGATTTTGATTGTTTTTTTTGTTTAAAAGGTAAATTAGTCGGGAGTGTTCTCAGCTATTTTTGATGAAAATCAGTCCAAGATGGCCGCCATCGAGTGTTTTTTTTTAAATATAATAACCAGATTCATAAATAATAGTATAGGCTCTATAATATCACGCTATGACCTACAGAAGCGCAGCAGAAACGTAACATAACACAGGTGAAAAATCACGCGGACGAAGTCGCGCTCTGAAGCTAGTTATTTTAATAAACTGTATTAGGAATGTGACATCCTGAATCCGTGACAAGTATGGCGGGCGCAAATTGGCAAATTACAGATGATAGGTACAAACTTTTTAAGTCAAGAACAACAACCATTTCATCAGTTGACTTGAAACACAAAACCTAACGACGTAATACATTAATTTTATAGATAATTATGTTATTTTCAATAATAACAAAATATTGTTATGTCAAGATAACTACTACACTATTTTAATACGTGTTATCTTTTGTTGAGCTGAACTTTTGTGCAGGAAAGATGTTTTTATAAATTCAAGCATCTATACAAATAAATAAAATTGATGTGTTTGTTTGTAATGTCAAAATGACAGCTTATTACCAAATGCATATGAATGTTTAAATGGCACTCTTAACAAACATCTAATAAAAAAAAATCTCTGTATTTGTTTCGGCTAATCCTCTAAACGGCTGAACCGATTTTGACAGGACATTCACAGCCAGATAGCTGATGTTACAAGGAGTAACTTATGTTACTTTTATTATAGAAATATAATTAGATTTCTGTACAGAAAAAATATCATCGCCGATAATCGATATGACGCGGACGAAGACACGGGTATAAACTATGGAACTATGGCTAGACCGCTTAATTGATCCTCCTGTAGCGTACAGGGGTGCGGGGATAGGACGGCAACCGGGAGACCTGCAAGCGGCGGGCGCTCGTAGCGTAATACACAAGAGGCGAAATGTGCATTGGACAGTTGTTAAGATATGTAACGTGTGGTCGGGGTCATAAGTGAAGTAGCATGCTAAGGTTTGGATTGCTGTGAACACGCGGTACAGGCCGTACCTACATCTGTGTGTTTAAGTGATGTATTCAAAGTTAAAGTCAAAGTCAAATCATATATATTTAATTAGGCCATTATAAGGCACTTTTGAACGTAATAACACACTACTTACGTACACCTCAAAATTCGCACACGACATCGAAAGGTCGTAAGTTTAACCAAAGCGTCAATCGATTTGCTTTGTAGATTGCTACTCCACTTATGACCCCGACCGTACGTCACAGTGGTAAATATTATTTATACATAAAATCGATTCTCAATAATAGTTCCTTTTCTACAAAACGACAATCCGTGTGACTTAACCCGCCAATGATAACGTTACTTTATCAGCTTAACCTATTTTTACAATAACTTAACAATATTTATGTAGGCACCTTGTCCGATAAGAAATCGTAATAATAGGTTATCAAAGTGTAAAATGTTATAACATTAATACACTGTGAAAAGGACTTATTACTTACCGAAAAAAATTATCATGGATTCTCAGTCCACACAGGGTAAACATTTTCACTCAGGTATTAAAAAAAATTCGCTGTTCCGTACAAAAGTGTAACAATTAAATGGTCAAAATGTATGGAACAAAATAATGATAAACTATCTAAAGATAAAGCTGAAGGGATTTTTATTTGTTTATTTAGGCGTGATAATCTCTGAAACTATCAGTCGGATTGGAAAAAATATTTTTGTATAACAGCCAAATTCACGAGGAATAGTATAGGCTAAGTAGGTACTTTACATCATGTAATGGGCTTCTTTTTATACCGGAAAAATGCACAGTTCCGTGGGATGTTATAGTAGGTATATCAGCTTTGACGCGGACGAAGTCAGGGCAGAAGCTAGTACAACATAAATCTAAGTTTAGTTATACTTTTGTAACTATTAGTGAACATCTTTAACATCCTTATTCCGACTTGTATTTCCCATAGGACAGTGACGTCACAGGCATACGTGACACCATTCATTTACGTATTTGAGGACATTCTCATTAAGTAATTAAAGGAAAACCATCATTTATCATAATAACGGACTTTTCCCAAACGTAGAATTTGCAAAATAATTATTATAGATACATTGGAATAACAAGGAAAAAGTAGGACTAATTTAATTTAATTTTAATTATTTTTTAATAAAACTATTACCAGCTTATTATTGTCCCACTGGAGGACAAAGATCTCTTCTCATACAGAGAAGACATTGATCACCGTGCTTGCACAAGATGGATTGGCGATTTCAGACTTATTAACTATCAAGACAAGAAAATAATAATAGTGTTATTTGTTTTGTTAATTATTCGATTATTTGGTTTTATTTTATCTTGTAGATAATACCTAACCGGACATTGTGAAACAGTCCCTTAATTACGCTTCACATCATAATCAAAGTAATTAATCTACATAAATCAAATTTAATTAGATGATTATTATCTACTAGATTTTGCCCGCGACTATGTCCGCCTGAATTTTCTTCTAAATCCCTATTTTTTTAAAATATAAAGCCTATAGCACTCACGGATAACATAGCTCACTATTAGCGAAAGAATTTTCAAAATCAGACCAGTAGTTTTAGAGATTAGCGTGTTCTAACAAAAAAATAAACATACAAATTCTGTAGCTTTGTAATATTTATATAGATGATGTTTCTTTATCGATAACGAATACAATAAATAATTGATTGAAATCGTAAAAGATTTCAGTTGCTAACCATACTCGACAAGGTCGCAGTAGATAAGTATCTAATAGGCATAAGTACATCTTCTTTAAATATCTAAACTGGTATTGTAAAGAGGTAAAATTGTTTGTAGAATAATCTCTGGAAGCACTAGTCCGATTACAAAAAACCTTTTACTGATGTGGGCTGAAAATTTGGCCTTTGCCCAGTAGTGGGACATTGCAGGATAATAAAATAATACCGTTGATTAGAATATACAAAACTAAAATAATACAGAAGACCAAGTTATTACTAATTAAAAACTTACAAAATCTAGTCACAACCTGTCAAATATGCCTCTAATTTATCAAATTTTTTTGACATTGGTTGCTCCTGAGATGAAATTGCGATCGTTTGTAAAAGTTAGTAGAATTGTCCCGCTCGTAAATACAGCCTACAGAATTCACAAATATTAAAAAAAAAACATATGGTTTACATAGAAACTAGTACGTATTCCTTTTACTTACTTTTACAAAAGTAAGTCTTCTACCTTAGTATGTACGATCTACCTATTTTTACAATTTTCTTATCAGCATGTTTTTCAACTTGGTTATTTGATATTGACGGTTTGGAGAAAATTCATAACTCGTTTCAATTTATGCAGTGATGGTAGGCATTGGCAGTAGGGCTTTAACTTGGTTAGGGTAGGTTTTAGGAAAGTAAAAACTACAAAAGCACATTCATTTAATTTATAATAGGTACACACAGCAAAACAGATAGGTGTGCAGGGTCGTCAGATATAGTTGAAGTTTTCTAAGAAACCGATGGATGTCTTTGACTGAAACTTACCCTAATTAAAGAACTATTTATTATCTACGTCTTAAATTAAATTACATTCGAAAACATCCATCGGTTTCTAAGAAAACTTCAACTATATCTGACGACCCTGCATACCTATCTGTTTTGCTGTGTGTACCTTAATAATACCTTAGGCCCTACCTAAGGTATTTATTTTCAAATTAAATGTTCCTGGATGTTTACACATAGACTAACTTTTTAACCCGGAAGAATGTGTGGTTCCCGTGGGACAATACCTATATCAACTTTGACGCGAACATAGTCGCGGATAGAAGCTAATATAAAATAAGGTTAGATATGACTAAACCAGAGAGTCTCTCTACAGTAACTAACTGCGTCTGCTTAGTGACGACAACAGTGTGACCACGTGGAGCTGTTGATAAAAATCCGTGTCAAATTACTTATATTCGCACAATAGTACGTATTGCGAAATACAGTACCTACTATCGCACAAGGCGAAACACATGTTTTGCAAGTTGTGGCCAACATTCTGAAAAATGTTTTGCAATTTGTGGCTGAAAAATTTAGCATAAAAAAAGGTTACAAAATGGTAAACAATGGAAAATCCACAGGGATTTCTTTTTTCCTTTTGCATATTTCATCAAGAAACTTTTTCTAACTTTTTTATTTTCCGATCGAGTTTTTAAAAGGGTTTCTTTTAAGTGTCCTATCAATAAAAGAATAAAGGAAAAATCTCTGCTGAAAAACTTCAGGAAATTCGATATTCTACTTATGAATTTTAACACCCTTAACATAATATTTTCGTAAGGGGTTATAAAGCCATATCACGCACATTCTTTTTGCTAATTAGGTATATAATATGATTGATTTCTAGTATGGCGCCAGCCAATTGCCAACCGGGCACAAATTCAGACTCCGAGCGTCTAAAGCCATTTTTTTTTATGGAAAATCCCAGCATCATTAGACCAGTATTTTTCAGCTTGTTTCTACAGAAACTTTTTTTTGACAAATGCTACTATATAATAGACGAGTATAATAAAGAGTTGTAGGTAATTATTAATGCTGCATCTGACATCTGTATTTTTTATGAATATTATGTTTCTTTTTATTAGATGTATTTTTTTTTTGCATATTTATTTAGAAAGTTATAATATTTGTATGTTTTGAGACAAAACAAAGCGTTCTATTTTATAGTTTGTGACCCTTAGTTGAGTTGATGTCTCACAAAAAAACTTTTGACTTTGACTTTGGCGGATTATGGTGACTAGCATTCATTAAATACTTATTTCATTAAGTTAAACTTTGGAGCCCTGACACTGTTAGATGGGGTCGCGGTAGACCGAGGAGTCGTTGACGGGACGCCTTGGTTGGCTTCCTCAGAAAATGGCCAGTCATTGAGGGAAGTGGAAGGAACTGGGGGAGGACCAAAAGTGAAATAACAAAAAAAAAGAACTTTGGTCCACGTGAGCAAAGCCGCGGGCACAACTAGTACCCATAAACATCTATTATTGTATAGGTAGGCTCAATACGGAAACAATGTGTACCTAATGATACTTGTAAATGTCATGCGTGTGTGTATGTTTCATAATAAAGTATGTTGTTGTTCTGTTTTGAAGATAACTTTAAAGATACTTGATTACACCAGTGTTCCTGATAAATGCTTAAGTATTATCTTTATCGTACGCAATAATATGTTGAAGATAAGAACATACTTCCTTTAAAAACATTGAAATACAAACTTCAAACATTTTTTTTGAAGTTTATCGTACTTCGTAGAACTAAAAGGGTTAAGTTTATTTAAAAACAAAAGACACTCTACAGTTTGATACTGAAAAATACAATACAATGTCTATTTATACTTTGTCGTTTAAATTCCCGACGGCACCGCGTTAATCCACTTGGTACAATAAATACCGCAATACACTCAAAACTCAACCCTTTTTAATACAAAAAGTATGGCATAAAGGCAAAATATACCTTTTCATAACATACAAATATTACTTACGAGTCACAATTGCAATTGTTGTCTTTGAACTTTTACGCGCGCGTTTTTCGTGTAAATTATGTAGAGGTGTCTAATCTGCGTTGGGTTTTGTGCACGCGTGCGGCACGGTCGGTGTTTGGAGCGGTACTGGTGCGGTTACTCTGTGGCGGTATTTTGTTTACTAGCTGCTAACGCCCGCCTCCCGCCCGCCCATACGAAGCCCTAACAAAATAATACTATAATTGTTATGGGAGTTATCACATTTGGGTTTCAATTCTGTCAAAACCTACTAACCCACCTCAATTTTTTTCCAATTTTTCAAAGTAATTTTTGTATATTTATTATTTTAAACATTACTTTTGGATCTATATTGCTAAAAAGTAACTAACACATTTGCCATATTAGTTTGACGTTATTAATTTAATTGTTGAGAGAATTTGGATGATTGCCTCGTTGGTCTAGTGGTCGCAAAGTGCGACTGCTGAGCATGAGGTCTTGAGTTCGATTCCCAGATCGGGCAAAGCGTTTTTCCGTCAGGAATTTCTCAGTAGCAGCCTCGGAGTCTAGATTTGTGGCCCGTTGATGTCAATAGGCTCGCCCCTTTTACATGGGCCTTAAATATAACTGGCGAAATGTTGGTTTACTAATGGGTACACCTCTGCCTAACCCTTCTGGGATTACTGGCGTGATTTTATGTACTTTACATTTATATACTTACTACTACTATCTATTACTTTACTTAACTTTATGGATAGGTTATAGGTCAACTTAGGTTTCAATTGTACCTTTAATTAATAATTTAATGTCATAGCTTTTATTGCCATCGTAAAGACTTGCCGTAGCCGTTTATAAATATTAAAGTCGTGTTTCGATCAGACGTGCTAAAGGCACACGGTAGTTTAATAAAATAATAGGTACTTACATGCAATTTTGAAATTCAATCATCGTAAACGAGAAACTCGTTACAAAACAATTAATTATGGTGTAAAAACGTGTATTAAATATTCAATTAAATACTTACACGGTGATACATGTGATTACTCCGATAGCAATTGAGCTTAACTCTGTCCGACCTAACCCAAATTTACATCACGCCTATAATCCCCGAAGGGTTAGGCAGAGGTGTACCCATTAGTACACCCACATTTCTCTAGTTATGTTTAAGTCTCATGTAATAGTGGGCGGGCCTATTGTCGTCAACCGGGCATAAATCCAGACTCCGAGGCTGCTACTGAGAAATTCGTGATGGAAAAACCCAATAACACTTTTCCGACCTGGGAATCGAACCCAAGACCGAAGTCTTGACAAGACAGCAGTCGCCTTTGCGACTAGAGTAACGAGACATAAAAAAAAATGATATCGTAGGCTCTACGGTACTAAGACTTATGGTCATCGCTCATATTACATTACATTATTATATAACAGCACCGTTACAATACGGCAATGACCCGGCCGACATCGCTTTTAAAAATTCAGCACGCCGCCCGCGAGCCGTCACCTTTTTAATCTTGTCATTATAAAAACATATTTTAAGGTAAGTACCTACACAATTTATTGCTAATTGCGCAAATTGTTGCTGCTACGAAGCCATATAGCGGTTTCTTAGCAACGATTGAATCACTTTAGGTCACGAGCTCATGTACGTTTTATTAATACACTAGCTTTTACCCGCGACTTCGTCCGCGTATATGTCGGTTATCGCGGACGCAGACGAAGTCGAAGTCGAAGTCGAATAAAAAGTAGCCTATGTCCTTTGTTGGGGTTCACACTTACCCTGTACCAAATTTCACACAAATCGGTTCAGTAGTTTAGGCGTGAAGAAAAGACAGACAGACAGACAGAAAGACAGACAGACAGAAAGACAGACAGACAGAGTTACTTTCGCATTTATAATATTAGTTAGGATTATTCCTTTACAAAGTTGACTGCTTAACCTTAGCAACAATCAGGCCTGCGGACGGCGAGCATTGGGTCATGAGCGGCTCGCCGTCAGATCAGAACCGGCCCGTGTCGGCGGCACGTTACGTTCCAAGCCCACCTCAAACAGATGTCAGCATAAAAGGCGGGGGCCCCGTCTTCTATGGGGGTCTTCTATATTACGGCGCGTGCCTGTCATGGTTGCGGATTTTATTCGAAAGAGTTACCGCGGCCCTGAAACGCAAAGGGCATTAGGAGGAACACGGATGGATTTCAGTCAGTAAGAGTCTGACACTGCCTTCCGCCCCGCCCAGAGCGGAAGAAGTCCTTTCATGATTTCCCATCCTTAAAAAAAACGTCAGCCAGAATGGGCCAACCCACAATTTCTTAGTTATTAAATTAATTACCTACTTCAAATTCCCTTTTTAAATTTATTTATTTATTTTTTATTTATTTTATTTTACAGAAGGCTTACAGACTCAAACCAATGATATAAAGAGTGTTATATTAACAAATAGCTAATTACAAAGCCTCCACACATAGATATTAAAAAAAAGAAGTCGATAAAAAGAAAGCGGAAAATAATACGGAATACTTACCCTCGGAATACCGTCGGAAATTAATACGGAATACCCCAAGGATTGGTTTCAAATATCTCTAAGTAGAGAGCCTCTAACAGAGAGCCTTTCTCTGCCGTGGAAAAATTCAGGTTGATAATGTTAATACCTAGTTATCAAAAATGTTCTCTGATAACTTTTCAGACCTATGTGTTTTGCATAAGCGTAGGAAGTTTGAATAAAATCGGTTCATTCATTTAAAGAAATAAGGACTTGAAAGTTGGTACGGCGTAAACGCTCATAACATGAAAATGCTGCTATTTCTATGATAAAGCATAATAACACATAGCACATAGACTTTCCCAAAAAACAATACGATTCTCGTGGAATAATATATTAACTTTATTAATCAGCGTACGCACTAATTACGGTAAAAAGACCATATTGTATGAAAGAGTACAGCTATAAATAATGATTTGCCGGACGATATAAAGGAATGCGATTTAAAAATAAGCTTAAGCAACATTATATGTAATTATAACTTCTAATAGGTACTCTGGAGGAAATTGTATTGTTTTGTATTTGTATTATAAGTAAATATTTGTATCTCATTATACTTAAGCGCACTGTAAGTTCTTATGAGAAATAAATTCTTTAAACCAAACTTTGACGCGGACGAAGTCACGGGCGGAAGCTAGTATAGCTATAAACTCCTTATAATACGTAGTACGACAGGTAAAAGTTCCAGAAATAAGTGCAGTTATAGCGCCAAAGTAAACATTGGAAATGTTTATTTATAAGTGACACGGCTATGAACTGGCGACGTAGTCTCACAGTTCGAGTTTGCTGTAAAAATGGAATTTCGGCTTTGGCATAGCCGATTACATAACATCACGCCTGTAATCCCCAAAGGGTTAGGCAGTTACCCATAAGTACACTCACATTTCGCCAGTTATGTTTAAGTCCCATCTAATAGGGTGCGAGCCATCAACCGGGTGCAAATCCAGACTCCGAGGCTACTATTGAGAAATTCCTGATGGAAAAACCTAATAACACTTTGCTCGACCTGGGAAACGAACCGAAGACCTCATGCTCAGCAGTCGAGCTTTGCGACCACTAGATCAACGAGGCAGTCACAGCGAGGAAGATAGCAGATTAATTGGCCGAAATAAATATTATACGTTGAATAGAACGTTAGCGTTATTTTTTTAAGCATGCCGCAGACGTCCGTTTTCCGAATCAGGTTTCCGAATCAGGAGGCGTGTATGTACATACACACACACATGCATAAATTACACATACGTTCCCTTTTTTTACATGTGTGTGTAATTTATGTATGTGTGTGTATGTACATACACGCCTCCTGATTCGGAAACCTGATCGCAAACCGGACGTTTGCGCCCGGCCTTAACTGCCCAACTGCTAACCGTGGGGTCTTGGGTTCGATTTCCAGGTCGGGCAAAAACTGCTTCCGGGATAGAAAGCTGTACAACTGCCTCGTATCAAAGTCTATGTGTTTAGTTCATTTTGGCTTTCAAGCGGACTAAATCGATTGCATAACTTTGTCCATTTATCTGGGTTTTGTTTCATGGACAAGAGCTGGCAAATGAGAAAATCCAACACAAATAATTTTTAACATTTAAGTACGGGCTATTTAAAATAGGTATAATGTTTAATTCTCACAAATCGATAAAACATATATTTAGCTGTGCCTGGTCGTTCGTGTGCGATCCATCATTGCAATAAAATATAATAGACATCATCATAAAATATATGTTTGGAGTGTTGCGATCGTTTGGTTGACCATAAATGTGTCTTCGAGATGTTGCAATGGTTTTATGAATATTCCGAGAGCTTGATTGTTACAAAAAATATAAAATTGGTATTTATTTTTGGTGTAGCTCGTCCTGTTTTAGTACCTGATGTGCAGTTTTGAAACTTCTTTAAATTGTAACTAAGTCAGCTATTGAAATAATAAAATAACATAATATCACGCCTGTAATTCCCGAAGGGTTAGGCAGAGGTGTACCCATTAGTACACTCATATTTCGCCAGTTATGTTTAAGTCCCATGTAATAGGGGGTGAGCCTATATTACCATCAACTGGGCAAAAATCCAGACTTCGAGGCAGCAATTGAGAAATTCGTGATGGAAAAACCCAATAACACTTTGTCCGACCTGGGAATCAAACCCAAAACCTCATGCTCAGCAGTCGCGCCCTGCAACCGACGAGGCATTCATTTCCAAAACCCGAGTCCAAATCTCGTGTTATGCTCTTATTATCTGTATTCAAAATTATGTATGAATTTTAGGTCCCATTTTGTTTTGTTAACAGGTACTACGTTGCGTGCGCGCATGTTGTAATAGGTAGGCCACGGTTACGGTAACATGTTATCGTAGGTCATTAACGTTCATTACACCGTAACTTTTGAAAACTCGTTTAGCTAACAATATTATCAACGCCGGTTACGTTTGTGACAAATTGAAAGCTATTACGATTACTAATGAGTTTAACACAGTGTGAGGGTTATTATTTTATTTATTTATTTTATTTTAATAATTTTAGGAAAACTTACAGCTGATCTTGTACAATAGTTTGATTGTGGATAACATTAAAAAGGCCAATTACAAGTTTTCACAGGTAATAAAGTATGACTTAAGTAGAATTACATTGGTAGTAAACACAATGAACAGGATTGTAAAATACCTACATGGAGAAATAAAAATAAAAACAAAGTAAAGACTATTTTAGGTTATTAAAGAAGTGAGTGCAGAGAGTCTTTTTTAACTTATTCACACTAGTGTAAAAAAGATCAATATCAACGTCACGGCAAGTCGAATCGTATACACGACTCGCCCTAATCATGTACGAGTTCTGTCGATAATTTGTTCTTGTCACTGGTGTGTACAACAGACGAGGTCTGCGCAAATGCGAGTAAGGTACTCGCAAGCCAACTTTGCTCAACAAATCAGGCACGTCGACGGAACTGTTAGCAATTTTGAACAGGAAAGCTAAATCAGCAATTTTTCTGCGTTCATGCAATGGAAGAATATGAAATTTTTTACACCGTTTGTAATAATCGGAATTATTGTGAGAAGTCCTTCTCTCATGGAGCTGCCATCTGTCCGGGTGTCCCCGGATTTGTCCTAGTTTAGGGGGCATACGGGGGACGTCTGGAAGGGGTTGTCAAGAAGTGTCCGGGTGTAACCCGGACACTTCTCTTCCGCCCCACCCAGGGCGGAAGGTACTGTCTGACTCATAATTATGATGATTTTTACCACCTTAAAAAAAGCGAACGTTGGTCCTACGCCTAATCTCTCCCATTTTGTCGAAGTGCCGTCCCATCGGACTATGAGAGTTAGGAAAGAGCGAGTGTACCTGTGTTTGCGCACACACAGCACTATAGGTACTGCCGCCGTGATCGAAATAGGTCTGGTGAATATTTTTAACTATGTATAAAATACTCACAGATAAATTATATAGTATTAACAATAATACAGCCTAATATATTTGTGCACTGTACAATAATGTACATTCTTATTTAGATTTTGTGAATTCGACCAAAAATTTGAAATTGGTGGATTTCTGTATAAAATGTTCTCACATTAACACAAAAAAAAATGGCCAACACAAACCTCAAATAAATCAAAGACAAATAAAAAGAAGGAATAATTTTCCTAAACCGGTCGGACTTGTCTTCGAGTGGCATCTACTATGCTCAAGCGCCGCTAATATTTGCAGAATTTACTATTTATTTAATGGCAATATACATCACGCGATTCACTTCAGACTATAGTGTAAATATGCAGCGTAAAAAAGTCGCACGAAATAAATGACATGATTTAAAAATAAATTAGGTATATAGTTACCTAGGTATTAGTAGTTGCCAGATAAGATATTGGTACAGTGTTATTCTGGAGAATCTCACTATCGAGATAGTTCTTTGTTGAGAAGTCATTATGTATTCGATTCAAGTCGTTTTGATATTGAAAATATGACTAAGATTCTGATTTGTTAAATAAATAAACGTTATGTGCGGCTTCGCAAGGATGCAATAGCTCAAGATCAACACAGGTTCAATAATGATATTATAGATATTAAACCTCCGTCTTGAATTACTCTTATTGATGAAAATCACATTAAAATCCGTAGCGTAGTTTAAAAGATCTAAGCTTTTATACGGCAGGCAGCGACTTTGTTTTATACTGTGTAGAGATTTAAATAAAAAACGATCTAATTTAGTTCACATTATTTTATTTCGCGAACTTGTGAAGTCTTGGGAGTAAAACCACTTTTGAATAGGACACTGACGGATTCTCGAGTAGTTAGTGAGTTCGTATAGAATAACCCAGTAGGTCTCATATTTCAAGAAAAACTAAATCTAATCTATTTTAGATAATGTGATTTCTGGCCGTGTTTCAACTTGTCATTTATTGTTTACTTTCCGGTATTCTTAATTTTGACACGTGTGGAATATTTTGTTATAGGAAACATGTGATGCCTATCCGCTGAAAATCACGTGCCGTTGGGAAACGTTAGATAGTATGTCAAAATTGTTTTGAGTCAGTTATATTCGAATAGATGATAATTGAATAGATGTACCCATTAGTACGCCCACATTTCGCCAGTTATGTTTAAGTCCTATGGAAAAGGGGGTGAGCCTATTGCCATCAACCGGGCACAAATCCAGACTCCGAGGTTGCTACTAAATTCTGATGGAATACTCCGACAATACTTAGCGACCTGGGAATCGAACACAAGACCTCATGCTCAGCAGTCGCGCTTTGCGACCACTAGACTAACGAGGCAGCTTTTACTATATTAGTATATGTATAAATGTTAATATCTGCTACAGTTCTTATAATTGAAACTCTTACCTACCTTTTAGGCCTATTTTATGGTGCAACTGTATTTTTTTAACTGTGTAACAATGAAGGTACACTTTTTTACTATATTATAATAATTATGCTTATCATATAAAATTAAGCCAAAAATTGAAAACCATAATTTCAAATTAAAAAATCGAATCCAATACTTTTAAACAAGCGCGCTCGCCGCATAAGTCTGCTGCTGCGCACATGAAAAGCACTTCTAGTAGTTTTGTAAAGACCATTTATAATATTCAATGTGTTGGTTGTCGAAACCTAACGGCGAGTGACGAACCAGCCAACAAGGAACAGTAAATATGTAATTTAGAAACTAACAAGAAAACTAATGGCATCATTCACAACTCTATTGTTCATAGAGTTCATAATAAACTGTAATTTAAAAGTAGTTTCATAGAGTGTGTCTTATTACTTTTAAACGATTATTTATTACAATACTTAATATCACTCCTATCAATTCTCATTACCGAAATCAATTTAATCAGTCGGACATTCTTGTATCTGTTAGGGGAAGACCAAAGAAAATGTGTATGTATTGTGAGAAGGATGTCTTGGTCAGATACTTAATAAAGTCAAATTCAAAACATTTATTTCAATTAGACCATTTACAGGCACTTTTGAATTGTCAAGGAGTCGGCCAGTTGGTCTGAAAGTTGAAGCTCGTTCCAAAACGGAGGTAGGCCTCTATGGAGAAGAACGAGCAACTCCATACGGCACTCTTCTAAACAATAATAGTAACAAGAATTACATAAAAATATCTATATATGTTTTAAAACAAGCTTTTATATTACATTGCCATGCAATATGCAAAGGTCCCATTCAAAATTCCAGCTCAACCGAACACCGACAAGTGGGTCAAAACCTTGAAAGATTTGATTAAGTTCCTATGGCCACTTTCAGGCTCCATCATCAGACTAGCTTGGTAACATCATTATACAACATTATTTTTTGTTTATGCGAAACCCGATACACCTGTCCAGTATTTTTGTGTAAAGAATCTATGTACAAAATTTTAAAACCGTATCATAAAAAATCACAAAGTTATAAACTTGTATATTACCTGGTTGTCCGTTTAAAAACATGCTCATTTCGCGGTACACCCGCGTAAACCGCGTCTCCTGTGTTATACACTCGTGATAATAGTTTGGCAATAGGTACCTAACCGTACGGTGATTGTATTGTAATTAACTGGTAATAAAATTTAATTAAAATATTTTTGAAAAAAAAAACATGGTGTAAACATTTTTGGAATCGAATCAGTTACTGATTCTTACCAAACTATATTCAGGTTTCGCATATACTAAAAATAATGTTGTATGCAAATCAACATCAGGAAGTGGCTTTTTAATTTGTAAGATTTAGACATCGGGACAATCATTTTCATCAAAATATATCACGATAAAACAGCTTCGCTATCGATATCGTGTTAACAGCAGTACACCATTGTGTACCATTTAATAATACTAATATTAAATCGAATGCACTCACAATGCGAGGTAAATCATAAACGATAATAAAGTACTGTTTAATGTGCAACGCACTGCACTCGCGAACTAATCATCGATTTATATCTACTAATGAACTATTGTTCTCGATCCTTGTGTGCTATGGCGTATACAGTGTGGTGTGGATGGAATGCTTAATAGTCCACTGAAAGGATGTCGATGACCTACGGGCGCGATTGTAAGGTAATACAGGAACCCTATAGGGACTTAGGAACCTACTTCCTCAGACTTAGGAGTACTTAGCTAGATTGATAAACGGTTAACATATCCTGTAAAACGAATACAAGGTAAGGTTCAGCTTTATCCAATAATATCTTCGGTGATTGCTCCGCTCTCATTGGTCGTAGCGAGATGTTATATAACCTGTACACTATTTCTCATGAATCTGGCTCTCTTAGCACAAGATATTTTTAAACCTGACTGATATTTTAATTTATTTTTCAACTGCAGGGTGTGGATGTGGAGCCGAGTCATAAATCATGCTCTACCGCCCTTCTATCTTGCCCTCTGTACCTACCCCAAAATATGTAGCCAAGGTGACCTTTGTGCTGCCACCAACGATGCCGTAGTAGTGCAAAAGCATATGGGTGGCCTAAAAGCAATGTTTTGGGCCACCCATAAAACTGACGAGCCAGCGCCACAAAGAAGAAGAAAAATCTGACGGGTTAATTATAAATAAAATTATGAAAAAAATAGACACGCTTGTTTCTAAAAAAAATTGAGGACATATTGCTCTATTTATACTTAACATTTCAGCATGTAGGTCTGGGGACTAAATCGAACCTTTCCCAATAGTTGAAAATGATTCCATATTCTCCCAGTGGCATTCTATCTTTAGAATGCCCTTTTAACATTATGGAAAAACGTCTTACATCTTATTTTCTGGCGGAGACGATCTTCTTGGATGGAGAATTTTTGAATTTCGTGGTCAATTTAGCAAACCTTAAATTATCCCTTTTTGATTAAGGTTTGGATATTTATAGATATTGATTAGGTTCATAGACATAAATAAACAACAGTTAGAAATAACGTAGAAAAAAATCGTCTTGCCATTGATTTCAGGAACTGCATATAAAGATTGGTACTGGTGTATGGTCCAGTACGTATTGTCCAAGCATAAATTTTATATTAATATAAAAATAAAAAAACATTTTAAGTAAATAAAAATAAAATATTTTTAAATACCGCCGGTAACGGAAACAATGTTCAAGTTAGCTGTCAGGGCAACAAAGAGAGAAACCTTGTGACAATGCGGGCCGTGACGAAGTTCTGCCTTCTGAATGAAGCCCTTGATCCAGCCGCCTAATAAGAGCCTCTTTAGATGTTGGTCGAGGGTGTTTTTTTTTCGGGGTTGCAAAAATCATCATTCCTTCCGGCCCAGGATGGGGCGGAAGGGACTGTCAGACTTTTACTGACTAAAAAACCACCCTGTTCCTTCTGTTGCCCTGTTGCGGTCTTAGATCGTGGACGGCACAACTTTGCGATGGGAACACCGGCGTGGTTTTCCTGTGGTCGCTTGCGTTGTTTCGGGTTCCATATAAATTCATACTGAGCAGTGAGTAGCGCGACGCTGACGCGGTCGTCCATCGCGGTCGTCAACATCGAAATGCTACCTTTAAATTATGTTATTATTGCGATTTTATCTTAAAGAACGGATTGAAATGTTACGGTGATAAAGTATATGCATCCCATATTACTATGAAATGGGTCTTAATCTTATCTCAAAGTTCACGAGTAAATTGCTTTTGAATTTTACTTTATTTTGACATGTTAATGCTCGTGACTGTACCTACTTATGGATTTCCATTGGATGGGTTTAAATAAACATAACATAACATCACGCCTGTAATCCCCGAAGGGTTAGGCAGAGGTGTACCCATTAGTACACCCACATTTCGCCAGTTATGTTTAAGTCCCATGTGAAAGGGGGCAAGCCTATTGCCATCAACTTTGCATAAATCCAGACTCCGAGGCTGTTACTGAAAAATTCCTGATGGAAAAACCCAATAGAAGTCGCGCTTTGTGACTACTAGATCAAAAAGGCAGTCAATAGTAATTTAGTATCTCTTCTAGTATATTCGTCCTTCTACGATGAAGCCTCGTATATTTACGATTCAACCGAGAATTCAGTAATAGAATTAATATTTGTTTTATACAAATACGGCACGCTCATTTGCATGTCAAAATATTTACTGGGCTAATGTAGTAAGTGCGTGACGTGTAATTAGATGAAAGGCTCCCAGAGGATGAAATGCCGATAATTTAATGTAGTCCCAATGCGGAAAGGGCTTGGTCGTAACCTAATACGATATGGTCTGCTGAGTTAGAAAGTAGGAAGATACAAAAGGTGGACTCGAAACAAATGTAATTTAAAAGGATAAGAATTTTTATATTGATGATGTAGGGAAATGTCAAAGTTAAATTATTTATTTGAAATAAGGCTGATTTTTAACTCTAAACGGAGGTGGTTTGACCAAGGGCGGATCCAGGGGGTCATGACCCCCATGACACCCCCATTAATTAGAATTATTACTGTAGTCGAAACGGAGCCTGTCTTGACTAGACCTTATTATATGACCCCCTCTGATTTGAAGGCTGGATCCGCCCTTGGGTTTGACAGTTTTCCTATAGAAAATATGTCAAACCCGCCATTTTTATACTTTCGATAAAAGTTATCTGACTATTGAAAAATCAGCCCATAGATTATTAATTAGAATTATAATGTTGTGATAAAAAGCCTGCCTGTCTTGGATGAAGTTGTAGTTTCAATACCGGGCAAGTATCTACTATATGAGTTTTTCAATTTGCATATATGTATGTACTTACTTTCAAAGTTTTTCTTGGGCATCACTGACATCGGTGAAGGAAAACATCGTAAGGAAACGTAGACTTATAATGAATATAAGTCTAAAATCGCCTTGACCAAGCGTGGTGGTCAATGCTCGTGTCTTCTCTGTATGAGAAGAGGCTTTGCCTTGCAGTGGGACAATTAATATTAGGCACTTTTGAACGTCATTTACAAGAAAACTGAATTGAGTTAACATACAGTACAACTTTCAATTCACAATATTGAATAAATTTTATTATGGAATCAATTCTAAAACAATAAAAATAATATCAGTTGTTCCATACGTTTTGATCTTGATCGTGTTGTAGTGAGTTTTTGTAGGGAACAGCCGACATTTTTTTTTAAATAATTTTGAGTTGGTTTTAAAAAATGTTTTCTAAAAGTTTTTCAATATTTGTGAATACCTACTTCCGTCTCTTGAAAAGTCTGTAGTGTTAAAATTCAGTTTGTTTAGTAAGATAACGTGTAGAACTATATACCTAAGTAGGTATAAATTACAAAAATAATCCAGAATTCTAATTTTACTATTTAATTTTGTTACTTTGTGGACTAAGTACCAGTTACGTGACTATTAGTTTATTTTTATTTTTAAAAGATTATTTGTGTATTTTTTCTATGGGCCACAGTTGCCTGATAATAAAATGATTTATTATTATTATTATTATTAAAAACAAAAAAAAACTCTCAAACTCGTTGGTCTAATGGTTAGTGACCCTGACTGCAAAGCCGGAGGTAGTGGGTTCGATTCCCACCCAGGACAAACTTTGTGTGATGAGCATAATTGTTGGTTCTGTGTCTGGGTGTAATTTATCTATAACTAGCGACCCGCCCCGGCTTCGCACGGGTGCATGTATTATACATATAAACGTTCCTCTTGAATCACTCAATCTATTAAAAAAAACCGCATCAAAATCCGTTGCGTAGTTTTAAAGATCTAAGCATATATAGGGACAGACAGACAGACAGACAGACAGGGAAAGCGACTTTATTTTATAATATGTAGTGATATGTATGTATTTATAAATTATATAAGTATGTATATCAGTTGTCTGGTTACCTTAACACAAGCTCTGCTCATGCTATTTTTACTAATCAATTGACATACTTACTTTTTATGAGCTGTCAAAACACGATTCCTCCATAGATAACGTATGATATAACTCCAACCGCCAACTGAATTGATTAACATTTATTGGTTTCAAAGCAATGCTAAAAATCATTATTTAAAAAAAAATCTAGGCTAAAATAAAGTGTTTATTTGAGATTTTTTTTAAGAACTATTAGGTAATTGTGTCACCCAATTAACGTTGAGGAAGTACTTGGTATCTTCAATAATAACATTACTCTTGAAACGGTACATACATGATGATCTCAGTATGTTTGTAAAGACTGTAAGAGGCTATTTCTTGCCACCCCCCTTTTTGTAGCCACCAAAGAGTATGTAGTTAAAATGGTCTTAATCAATATCAAAGGTCAATAATGTTTTTGTCCACATCCTTCAAATATGTCCATGGGTAGCTACTATAAATGCGAAAGTTAGTTTGTTCATCTATTAATTAGTTCGTGTGAAGTTAGTCTTTGGTTATTGCTCCGGTCCCGTAAGTCATAGCATGATATACTTATTACTCATAATCTATTCCCGAAAGTCTGACAACCAGTCTTACCTAGGGGTATCGTATTACCTAGTTACTGGGTTGTTGAGGTCAGATAGGCAGTCGCTCCATGTAAAATACTGGTACTCAGCTGCATCCGGTCAGACTGGAAGCCGACCCCAACATAGTTGGGAAAGGGCTAGGCAGATGATGATGACTCATAATCTATTAGAACACAAAAATATTTTTTCAAATCTGACATGTAGTTCCAGACATTAGCGCATTTAAACAAACAAACAAAAAAAATACCTGCCTTATTAGATCAGTAAATATTAGTTTATTGCACTGGCTAAACTACTAAACCGATTTTGATGATCGTACAGACTAAGCTTAAAACCTCAAGAAAAGACATAGTTTTCTTTTAATTGTGCGATTCCTTTTGCATTCGTAATAGATAACCGACATTTTCGCGGACGAAGACGCGAGCAAAAGGTATATAGTTTCATTTTAATTCATTCACATTGGTAATTGCTAAGTGCGTTGAGTGTAACTTAGAAAAAAAATGTTTTTTTGCGCTGCATGTAATTATTTTACGAATTATGTTTTTTTAGACCTTTAAACTGTTTGCCTACAGTAGGTACCTCTTAATTTATTAAGCGAATAAAAATATACATTAAAAATAATTTGGGCAAAGTTCTGTAAAAACGAGCCAATCCACAGTCTCTAGATAGTCAAACTAATTTTATATGCCGAATGTGTAGTCGAGTCGATATACAGGTTCATTGAAAATTTTCCCGAATCCTGAAAGTAGTCAACCTCAACTTATCCATAATTAAACCTATTTGCAAGTTTGATACCTTAATCTAGATATTCTTATATCGTACTTATAAAAAGAGGTAGGTACTTCCTCGTTGGTCCAACCGCTAACCATGAGGTCTTTGGGTTCGATCTGGACATCGAACCCAAAGACCTCATGGTTAGCGGTCGGTCGGGCAAAGTGTTATTCGGGTTTTCCATCAGGAATTTCTCAGTAGCGGCCTCGGAGTCTGGATTTATGCCCGGTTGATGGCAATAGGTTCGCCCCTTATTACATATGGCGAGATGTGTGTATTAATGGGTACACCTCTGCCTAACCCTTCGGGGATTACTGGCGTGATGTTATGTATATGTATCTAGTATTCATAGATCGTACGTCTTTTTTTTAAAAGACGTACGATCTACCAAGCTCTTTGTGTGGCCAGTAATTGCGACCACAGAATATTAAGATCGCTCATTATTCGAACATAATTCATTAATGATAAATCAATAGCAATTCGATGTTGTCAATTAATAAATTATGCTATTTACATATGACACAGACGTGTCCTATTAAATAATTCATCATTTTAGATCATTTGAACACATAAGACATCTGTGTAGGACTCTAGGTACACAAATAGTACTGCGTCGTATTTAAATTGTCAAAAAATGTGTCGGATTTAAAAAAAAAAATAGGTTTTGTTCGCGACTTTGTTTATGTTAATATCGATTATCGCGGATGACACCCCTACGTCCTTATTAAGAAACCAAGCTACATCTTTGTAAAGTTTCATTCCTTACGGTTCAATAGTTTTGCCGTGATGAGGAACAAACAAACACACTGTAAATAAAATAAGACGCGCCATTTTGGAAAATAAATTATTAATTATGTTTACTCATGATTAGTCATACATGAGTTTTCTTCAACCTTCTGATACTAACACCCTAAAGTTTCCTAAAATAGTGTATTTTTTTAATATTGTCTCATGCCTTTTTATTACATGCTACTAAGTAATATTAAAAAAAAAAACACTTAAGTAACTTTTTATTAATGCATCCTTCCTATCCTTATTGAGCTGGATACATCTGCCCAAATCTGAACGATCTGAATCTGACGACCAAAGTCAAGGCCTAATTTGTTGACATCAAAATTTTCTTAGACATTTTCACAGAATTTTTTTATTAGGCACCGATGGATGTTTTCAAATGTCATTTAACTTAAAAGTAGATAATGGTACCGATTCCCTTGTTCACAAACTAGAGTTAATTTAGAGAATTGACATTTCTTATTAACATAAAGCGAAAGAAAAGGACGGTGACATTTAAGAACTAAGTTAGAGATGTCAAATTAGTTCTGCCTTAAACTTTTCCGTATTTTTAATCTATATGTTTTATGATGTAAACTATAATTGTATGGGATGTGTCAGATTGACTAAATTTGACAGCTCTTATTTACATTAGTCTCTTTCTTGTTTTATTGGACAGAAAAAGATAGAAATAGTCTTATTTTAGTTTAGTTTGTGAACAAGGGAATCGGCACCAATAATTAAGTTAAGTTTCAATTGAAGACATCCTTTTTTTCTTTCTCTTGTTGACTGTAAGTACATGACTACCCCAAGAGGTATTCCGGTCATTTTTCGTAGCTTAGTAATAAACTGTTATGTACTGAAAAATTATTTGTGTTCCATATATGAACTGAATCCATGGTAAAAGTATGTAATCACACTCCCACTATGTGTCACACTGTCTCCCTTCCACCGTGTATCTTGTCCTTAGTAGCTCAACAACGAAAAATATAATAGAAGAAAAAGACCAGCCAGCAATTTTTCTAGCAGGACAGTGGAATATTTAAGGTTTAAAATAAAACTCATCCATTTCATTTTCGTTTTAGATTTATTATTTGATTAAATAAGAAATAAATTGCTTTGTCCAATAAATAAAAACATAAACAAATGATGTAAAATGAGGCATTATTCAAAACAAAATTAAGTACCTAAAGGTACAGTAAACAATATTGTAATCTATAAAGCTGGGCGCAAACGTCCGGTTTCCGGATCAGGCTTCCGAATCAGGAAGCGTATATGTACATATACACACGTCATACATAAATTACACATACATACAATTTTTTACATGTGTGTGTGTATTATGTGTATATGTGTATGTATACACCCTTAATTTTAATTTGATACAAATCTTTCAGGGGGTGAATGTACTCATGAATATGAACAACTTTTATTAAGGGACATAGTACGAAATGTGAAAAAAAAAACAGCTGATCCATACATTTTGATCGTAATGTCGTATCATTATTGTATGGATCAGCTGTTTTTGAAGTGAAAACTTCTTTAGCGGCGTTGAGCACTTTTTCTGTAATGGGTATTAAATCTTAAACTCGCGTCAGGACACGTGCGCGTCAGGACACGTGACCTGATCGAAAAAGCGTAAGACGGATGGAGAGTAGACAGCTATCCCCTCTCTACGGCGCGGCGAAAATGTATGCCTGGGCCTACTGTTTCGTTTAGAAAGCGCAGGGCGCTTGCGCGAATGTTCGTGTATGTTAAACGTAAACGTAAACGTTAATAATCAAGTTTTCACTTCTGCCGGCACTCCCGGAGTGCAACCCGTTTTTTTTTCACATTTCGTACTATGTCCCTTAATAAAAGTTGTTCATATTCATGAGTACATTCACCCCCTGAAAGATTTGTATCAAATTAAAATTAAGGTTGTATACACGCCTCCTGATTGTGTAACCTGATCCGGAAACCGGACGTTTGCTCCCAGCCTTGGTCGGCGTCGACAGAGCAGCCAAATACACTGCTTTAATTTATCAATTGTTATTGAACTAAAGATATAAAGTTGAAAATTAAGTGTAAGTAATATAATTCTGTGTGGTTTTTATGATTATGCAATTCTCAGTTTTAATTCTATTGTCTTTTAGTTCATTATCAATAAAATGGGCTCGAGTATACTTAATAAAGCTGCTGTGTTTGGACTGACCGTAGGTAATACTTCCATTATAATACAAGAAAGACCACGATTTACTTGGTAAACCATTCGGTTTCAAAATACTTTAAACTTTTCAAGTCAAATACAAACTTTTAATAAGTAGATAAACATCTCAATAATTACATAACATGATCGAGTATACAATTACAACATTAGACATAAGTTACAAATTTTTTAAGTATACTGATGTCTCTGCGAGATTGAATCAGAAATGCTGAGATCCGCAGAAGAACTAAGGTAACCGACATAGCTCTCAGACTTGCGAAACTCAATTGTCAATGGGTAGGGCATATAGCCCGTAGAGCAGACAGCCGTTGGGGTCGTAAGGCTGTCGAGTGGCGACCACGTACCGGAAGGTACAGTATGGGGAGGCCCTGAGGTTCTGACGACCTGGGCGCCTACCGCCAGTACCGCCACCTCTTAAAACAACATTATTACAATGTTACTTTGTAATTTCTGTTGATGCATTTTCAGTTCTCGGCGCAGAGCCGAGCGTTGAAAATTCAACAGTGCAGAAGGCAAAGTAATATTAAAATAATATTGTTTTAAGAGATGGTCCTTGTCCTTGAACCGGTCATTGTGGTTATCTTTAGGTCTAAGTCCAGTGTCACCTACGAAGTCAATTTTGGGAGTATTTGATCGTATATAAACGTGATGTATCTGCCCCAGGATTCCACTACATCATCAGAACACTTGAGGTCATTCTGCAGAATGTTAACGAGGACATCTTTGAACACCTGTAAAATATAAATTTTGTTACTATACATTTGTTAAGAAATTGGAAAGAAAACCTAACTTTTTATGAGTTCGAAGAAAACCCCCTTTGAAAAGTAATCGAAATCACTCATTATGGGTTCCACAGAATTATACAATATTTAATCTATATATATATAACTCAAAGGTGACTGACATAGTGATCTATCAACGCACAGCCCAAACCACTGGACGGATCGGGCTGAAATTTGGCATGCAGGTAGATGTTATGACGTAGGCATCCGCTAAGAAAGGATTTTTTAAAATTTACCCTCTAAAGGGATGAACGGGGGTCCGACATTTACGCGGATGAAGTCGCGGGCAAAAGCTAGTACTACATTATATAAAAAAAAAGCTTTTTTACAAAAAAAGATAACCGCCTTCAAAAACTACAAAATAAAAAATAACTTTAGTTTTGGAAGTCGGTGGCTTTGGTTTTGTTTTTGTTATGTAGGTAAGTATTGCCACCGACTTCCAAAACTAAAGTTATTTTTTATTTTGTAGTTTTTGAAGGCGGTTATCTTTTTTTGTAAAAAAGCTTTTTATTTTTCACTTTTTAGTGCTGTGTTTGAAATCCTTACAAAAAGCCCTTTCAAACAATACCTCACACGATATATTTAATTTTGGAAAGTGGTAGGAGGGGGGTTGACGTACCCCCTCCCCCTTTTCCTTCAGTCAGTCATTGACTACACGTATAAACAAAGCAATTTCACTTGTTACGATATTGCTGCTATGATCCTATGAGGAGTTCCATTCCATATCTCCGAAGTTCATCATCAGATCATGACAATATTTATATGGGACCTAGTGCTTATGTATTAATGTTTGAAATCCTTACAAAAAGCCCTTTCAAACAATACCTCACACGATATATTTAATTTTGGAAAGTGGTAGGAGGGGGGTTGACGTACCCCCTCCCTTTTTTTCTTCAGCCAGTCATCGACTACACGTATAAACAAAGCAATTTTTCTTGTTACGACGGTTCTGCTGTGATCCTATAAGGAGTACCGTTCCATATCTCCGAAGTTCATCATCAGATCATGACAATATTTCTATGGGACCTATTCGGAAGTATACTCTTTCAAACAAAAAAAGAATCATTCAAATCGATTCATAATTGGCTGAGAAATCAGGTAACATACATACAAAAAAAAAAAAACATACGCGTCGAATTGAGAACCTCCTCCTTTTTGAAGTCGGTTGAAAACAAGATTTTTGTATGGGGAAACCAATTTAATTACATAGGATAAATGGTTCACTGGCACACCAAACGTAACCCAACAACAGAATCCGCGGCTCTTTGATGTCGAGACTGTTATAAGTCGCAAAGATAACCGCAGCCTGGAATTACATGCTGAAGTTCTATTTTGGTCAACTGAAGGTCATATTTCGATAGTACTCCCGCGGGGACATCATTGGCTGTACTTCCACGAAAAGAAAAAAAAACGCCTTTGAAAGATGAGAACTGACAGGTTAATTGACGTTGAAAATACAGAAGTCTGATAACTGAAACTCAGACGCAGCTCAGTTTTAAGACATGCTGTCTTTTTTCACTTTCGGTGGTGCAGTCAACAAAAAAGATAGGTATCCAGAGTTGTCAGATATAGTTGAAGTATTCAAAACCGATGGATGTCTTTGTTTAAAACTTAATTAATTAACTGTTTACTTTTTAAAATTAAATTACATTTGAAAACATCCATCGGTTTCTAAGAAAACTTCAACTATATTTGACGACCCTGCATACCTACCTATGTCTTCACCAGCTGTACTTACCTTTTTTTGGGTTGGTAAAAATCATCAAATGAGTCCTGTCAGACTTTGACTGACTAAAAAACCATTCTGTTCCTTCTGTTGCCCTTTGCGTTCCGGGGCCACGGTATCCTGTTAAGACGTCCCGCGACTCCGGCAACCAGCTGTCCCTACGGCTAGTAAATTATAGGAACCGGTAAAATCTTACCATAAAATGTCTTTTCTCAACCCTATGTCTCCGATGTGAGTCACCAAGTTTCTGCATCCACACCACCACCAGCTCAGGTTTATTCAGGTTGATGATAGTGTTGTCAAAGGAAGCCATAATGTTAATGATGTGAGCTCTAAATATGACGTTGGTCTTCATTTCTTCTTCAGTGTGAATATGAGCTAAGTTTTTAAAGAATGTCTTCGATTCCGGATCCGCCTCGAAAAGTCTGGGGAAAAAAAATGGCGGTAAAGTTTTTTCATAACCTTTTGTCTGATGCACAGCAAAGAGTTCTTAACACGTATTCAAGAAATAATATTCAATAATTCCGAGACAAACTACTTAAAAAATCATTTTAGTTGAGTCCTAAAAATCCGATTAATTCTCAATCAACAGTAAAATTAGATTTATAGTCGCTTTGGAATCATTAAATAGTTAATCAATTGTGTTGGCAAAAATGTGTCGTCACAGATTACTTTTGCTCGCAATTTGACAGCTCATAAAAAGTATGTCAATTGATTGATGGTGTCAAGTACCTAAATGCAACTTACTGGCTGATGTTCATGAAAAATTAAACCAGAAAGCCATAAATTGCTAGAAAAATATATTAAAAAAAAAACATAATTAAATGGCATTTCGATTTTTTTTAGAGAAATACTGGCCAGTTATTTCTATCTTCGTTATTTTTATTTATTGAAACTTTTTGGTTAGAAATATTGAAGGTGGATTACCTAAAAAACATCAGAAATCCGTTCTCGTTGGAGTTTGCGCGTATTGTCTTCCAAGACCGTTGTACGTTGTAGATGTCTCTCAAAGACATGCCAGATATTTCATCCTTCTTGTCCGGATCACCACCCCACCACCATCGGCTGATCACATCACCCATGTTCTCACAGGCTGGTTCTTTTGCCTTAAAGATTTTCTTTCTGATGCTTTCTTGGAAGTCTTACTAGGTGTTCTGGGAAGGTTCAAGAATAAAAAGTTGGTGTAGGTACGAAACATTACATTTACCCTCATTACCCCCCCTGAACTAAGGAGGCTCGCAGAGGCGAGCCAGCGCCAGTCGGGGATCGCAGAAGGCGCGTACGTTTCCGTGATCTTCAGCGTAAGTGTGTGGGAAGGCAACACCGAAGAGGTTTTTAGTAAGAGTCTGATAGATCCCTTTGCCCTCCCCAGGGCAGTGGATATTCATGAGGATTTTCCAACAAGGAACAAAAAAATCATAAAAGTTTTATAGTACGAAATATACGCGGACGAAATCACGGGAACAAACAAATTAGTCTATGCTTGCCGCTATAGAGATGTCAAACAAAACAGGATTACATAATACACAGCTGTTTAGCGTAAGGTCAACCTTATTTACATGTCATGCCGCTTTGACGACCGAAATAGCTATAAATAAACTCTATAGCTTAATTGCTATGGTCCATAATCGGATCATGCCTTTTAACTGCATGCAGCATACGATGCAAGCGATTTGGGAAGTTTCACTCTACTAGGGTGGGTGATACGATACACGACAAAAATACGGGTCTAAATCTAGGGGTATTCTGAATAGGGATAATTGAAAAACGGTATTATACTCTACAGGGTAATTGCAAATATACCCGAAGCCTTAAAAGGGGTCATTGTACTCATCATTATGAACAACTTTTACTATGGGACCAAACTTGAAATCATGAAAAAAAAATCAGCTGTTTCATACATTACGATCGTGTTGTGTAGCATTTTAGTAGGGAACAGCTGATTTATTTATATTATTTTTTAAGGTTTCGGGTATATTTTCAATTACCCTGTATAAAAGGACTGCTAAAAAAACTAAGAATAAAAAAGTATAGAGAGACTATAAACCATCGCCTGCCTAACCTTTTCCCAACTATATTAGGGTCGGCTTCCAGTCGAACCAGATGCAGCTGAATACCAGTATTTTACATGGAGAGACTGCCAAACACTTAGGTAAATTCCAGCAGGGAATTTAAATTAAAAATACTAGCTAATGTTTTTATGACTCGATGTGTGAATAACCCCCGAATCGTAATGATACAAAACTTTTTATTTTAGGTTCCCTTGAACCTACTTACATATTATTATAGCCTCTGTTTTTTTGTGTTTTTCTTATATTTATTGTACTATGAATGTTGTTTATTTCAACTCATATTGGAAAGCGTAAAACTATCCATCAGCCTCAACAAACTGACATGACCATTCCAGTCGCCAACTAGATTTGACCATTCTAAAGGAAAATGGTCAAATCTTGTTGGCTTCGGTCTTTACGTTTCCGATTCCTTCTTTAGAGAACGACACCATGATGCTCTGAAACATCGCTAAACAAAATAGAAGGACTGGGTAGACCCAATTTATATTCTTCTGTTTCGTGTTCTCCATGGAACAGTAAAGTCTGGGTCGTGATTCCATGCTGGGCCGTTCGTGATTGAAAGGCAGTCTTCCTCAATTTATACCATAATACCACGTCTGTAATACCCGAAGGGTAAGGCAGAGGTGTACCGTGTACCCTTACGTACCTACACCCACATTTCGCCAGTTATGTTTTTAAGTCCCGTGTAATAGGGGACAAGCGTATTCCCACTGACGTGGCACAAATCCAGACTCCGAGGCTGCTACTGCGAAATTCCTGATAGAAAAACACAACACTTTGCCTGATCTGGGAATCGAACTGAAGACCTCATGCTCAGCAGTCGCTGACCACTACACAAACGACTCGCAATTTATTAAAAGCTATTATTTAATACTATCTACTTATATTTAAAAAAACAGCTCTCTTCAGAGCCTGAGCTCAGTTACAGTAGACTAATAGAAAAAAAAAACCAATCGCCTACCTTATTTGTTCAATTTTTTAATTTCCTTCTAGAATTCACCTGTTAAATGTTGTAAAACTATTTGGTCTGGTTGCATTGGCATACCACCTTTACAGTACAGAACAGTATTTATTTAAGTACGGTTCAAGGTTCAAACAATATTTTAGTTTATCACTTTTTGTGTTATTGAAATAACAACCAAAATGTTAACAAAGACGCACGTTCACAATTTATTCTTATGCAAATTAATTACAAAAAAAAATAGTACCTGTTTTGTTATTTTAGAATATTTAGGTTTTATTTGTTTCGGTTTCGACGCATGAGCATCGATTGAATGACCGCGAAAGACTGATAGCCGGACTTGATTTCAGATAATATTAAAAACATTCATTATTATTTGTTACGACTTAAAGAAGGCTTCAAGAAAAAAAAGAGAAGTCATTGATTTTGCGCACCTTCCTAACAACCAGTTTCAGTCAAGTGCATTGATAAAGGTCAAAATCAAGCCATGTAGTAGGTACTTATGTTATTACTATAATATTTCGGAAAGCGTTTTTTTAACGTTTTTAAAATAGAAGAGAAACATTATGTGATAATAGAATTTTAAAAATTAAGCTAATCTTAACTTTTATTGGTATAAGAGACGTTTATTATATTTATTTGATGATAATCAAATCTGATAAACCTACTGACAACACTACATTTTTTTTAGATAAAGTGGAATATTTAAAAAGGTATGGTCACATTATTGTTTTTCGGATACGTAATCATTATTTGTTTGAGAAAAACTAGCATGATTATTATTATTATAGTGTCTTGTTTTATGTTTACTTACAAATAAACCAAAGAAGTATTAACAATATTTGTAAAAAAAGAATATCGCTACTGCGCTGTCGAAAATGCTAGTGGTTCTGAGTCTTATGCCCGTTATTTTTATTTTTATTTGTCCTAACATCATTCATCATTTTTTTATTTTCCCGGTGTTATTACTTTTTTTGTTTTTTTTTTTGTAACTGTATCCTAGAACCTATGTTATATCCGAACGTATTATTTTGAATTTTTGACAGATGACGTCTATCAAAAATCACTGACAGTCTTTTGTCTTTATACTGTCAGTCAGTTGTGTCAGAGCCGCATGTTGTTGCTTGTTGATAGACGAGAATTCTTTTTAATTTTCTTCTTTTAAACCTAATTCAATAATGGCAAAAGCCAGTGAAGCTGCTGTAAAGAATATTGGTAAAGTCCTCAACGACCCATCGAGGCCAATGAAGGAACGTTTCCGAGCTTTATTTACTCTTCGCAATATTGGTGGTGAAACCGCTATTGAGTGCATAAGCCAGTGTTTTGGAGATGAATCTGTGCTGTTAAAGCATGAACTAGCTTACTGTTTGGGTCAGATACAGGATGAACGTGCAATACCTGTCCTCAGGAGCGTGCTGGAAGACAAAAACCAAGATCCCATAGTTCGCCATGAGGCAGGTTGGTTCTTATCATTTTATTAACAAGTTTATGATAAACTGTGCGATAGTAAATACGTGAGCGAGTGCATGCATGGTTTAAACTGTGAGTCATAATTTGCATTTTATTTTATGACATTTATTGTACTTGGGTTCTTTACATAAAGTTATATATTTGCCTTATAACTGTGTGTAAAAGCAATCATGTATAATAAGTTCTGTAAAATCAATATGAACTTATAACAGCTTTTCTATAAAATGAAAAGGTATATAATTTGCATTGAAATTTTCCCAAGAGAAAAGGAACATAGTTTTGTATTTTTTTAATAAACCATGATGATGTCATACTTATAGGTAAACCGATGCCCTGCCTACCCATAAGACATGTGCCCATATAGGGTTAGGTACGGTGACAGAAGTAAAAAATATATTAAAATATTTAAAGATAATTTATTCAAAAGTTAACATTTTTAAAATTACATGTACAATATGTTTACTAGTTTTCACAAAATACTCATTTAACACTCAAACAACTGTCACATTCCAGGTGAAGCCCTAGGTGCTATCGGTGACCCAAAACTCCAAGAGGTACTAGAAAAATACCAGAATGACCCAGCGATTGAAGTGGCGGAGACCTGTCAAATTGCACTGCAAAGGCTCAACTGGGTTGCCAACAACAGCACGAAGGAGTCCAACCTTTCAAAGAGTTTGTTTACCTCCATAGACCCTGCTCCGCCGAGCAGTGAAAGTGATGTAGAGAATCTGAAGAATACTTTGATTGATGAAACAAAGTCTTTGTTTGAGAGATATAGAGCTATGTTTAGTCTAAGAAACTTGGGTACAACTGAAAGTATTAACGCTTTGGGAGAAGGTGAGTTTCAGGTTTTTATTTAAGTTTATATTTATTTTCATAGTGTTTACCCCTTACGCCATAGATCTTACCGGTAATCTGTATAATCCATTATTCTATACAATATCTAGGCAATGTATAGAATACCTGGGGCGTACAAGCAATGTATGAAATATTATGAATATTATTCTCCAGTACATACTTTACCTAGGTAAAGTACAAGACCTTATACATTTCCTAGGGAATACCTAAATTATACAGATTGCCGGTAACATACATAATGACTGAAGTATACTCTAAATTAGCAGCTAATGACTTAAAAATGGCAGTAATTATCAAAAACACTTTCTAATAGAGCTAGTGGTCAGACCAATACAAATCTTCTATCTCTCTCTGTCATAAAACACAATCCTGTATCTTCATACAAACATTTCTAAATTTTCCAGGTTTCAAAGCATCTAGCGCCCTCTTTCGGCATGAAGTGGCGTTTGTATTCGGCCAGATGCAAGATAAGCGCAGTGTGCCTTTCTTGAAGAAGACCCTTGAAGACACCAATGAACATGAGATGGTGAGGCATGAGGCTGCTGAGGCACTGGGATCCATCGCCACCGCTGAATGTACTGAGGTTCTGCAAAGGTAAATTAAATCAATCTTACTACTTTTGGATTGATGAATGTTTGTTACTCAATCATGCCAGAACGGCTGCACAGATCTGGATGAAACTTGACACAGGGATAGATTTTAGTCTGGAATAGTAGATAGGGTACTTTTTATCCTGGAAAAATATATGGTTATCATGGGATAATAAATCAACTTTGACTCGGACGAAGTCGCGGGCAGAAGCTAGTAGTCTAAATAATATAACAACTTATAAAATACTAACTTTTGCGTGCGACTTTGTCTGCGCGAATTTTCTTACGGGTGTAGTTTATTTCATAATAAAATATAGCCAATAGCTATAATACGATAATGTTGTAGCTTCCTTACTAGGAGACATCTACTAAGACCAGATTTTGCGGCAGGGCCGAATGCACCCGCGGACAAAGTCGCCGGTAAAAGCTAGTTGAATATAATTATGTCGAAATAATAATATCCAGGGTGCTATAGAGGTTGCAGTTGCGTCTTGCTGTAGTTTTATTTATTCAGTCATTTACTTTGTGGGCGTTTTTTTGTTTTTGTAGGCTACTGAAATGTCCATAGACTATAGTATTGTTCTGTATTTTATAAGCTTGTAAAGTCTTTGTGTTTTTTTAATAAACTGTCTTATCAATTTCCAGGTACTTGAAGGACCCACGCCCCGTGGTCCGTGAAAGCTGTGAAGTAGCACTCGACATGTCGGAGTATGAAAACAGTCCCGAGTTCCAGTATGCCAACACATTGCTTACTGTTGAAGGCTGATACTTACTATGACCGTAAAACGGGGTGAATAGAGAGGCAGGGGAGAATCGGGACAAAATTCTAAAATTTTAAAATTAAAAACTCGACTTTCATCATTCCGCCATTTTGTGGCAGCGGCCATCTTGAACCCATTTTCATCAAACATAGCTAAGAACACTCCCGACTAATTCACCTTTCAAAAAAAAAACAACATCGAAATTGGTTTATCCGTTTGGGAGCTACGATGCCATAGACAGTCACACCCTCACACAGACACGTCAAACTATATAACACCCCGTTTTTGCGTCGGGGGTTAATAATTCAGTTATAAACAGTTGTCGTTTTTATCAACAAACTATATTATTTCAACGTTAGAATCCCTTTTTTAAAGTTGTAATTCCGATTCACCCCTGCCTCTTTATTCACTCCGTTTTATCGATATTTTATGTAGCTTAATTACATAATAACACTTTACTGTTTTGAGAATTTAAATTTAAAGAGTTATGTTTGCTTGATTTTTAAATAATAGTTTTTTGAGAATTATAATTTAAAGATTTGTGTCAACGAAAATGGCAAGACATTTAAATCTGTGTTGCAAGACTTGCAAGACGAGCACCTCAACTTTATTTTTGTAAGGGCCGTATAGTGTTCGTTGAGATTTACGGTCAGCAAAATAAAGATAAAAGTAAGCCTATTTTAATAATTCCATAGGCTTTCGATTGAATGCACACTAGTTTAAATGTCACCATAACAACATTGTTTCTTTTTTATAAAATTCTGAAGTGAAACAGAAGAATTTCCATGTCAAGCAATATTCCAAATGCCTAATAAAATTATTTATAACAATGTATTGATGGCAATATTTTTGTAAATAAATTCTAGTTTACAATATTTGAAGTTTTATTCATATAACACTTTGAGAACTGGATACCTACTTGATATGTTGCATGGGTCTCATCATCATTTTAGCCGAACGATGTCCACTGCTGGACATATGCTTGCCCTAAAGATAGCTACAATGACCGGTACAGACTACGCTGCCTGCATCTAGCGGTTTCCCGCGACCTTTATGTGGGGTTTACACGGGTGACTAAAGCCGCACAATTTCAGCCGCGCGGCGAAAATCGATTGTCTAAATGGCAATTCGGCTAGATCGCAAGTGACTAAAGCCGCAAGCTCCAAAGTAGGGTAGTATCCGACTTTGGCCGCGCGGCGACCGGCCGCATGCGGCTGGTGACTAAAATCGACCGTGTAATCGATCAGGTGCAGGCGATCGCCCGCCGCATGAAGTTGTGCTTCGCGCGTGTTTTGTCTGAGGGAATGACCGAGCCGCAGGCAATTTTAGTCACCTGTGTAAATAAGCAAGCGATGCAGCACGATGAGGTGATTTGTAAAGCGACTAGCCGCACGGCAAAAATCGACCCGTGTAAACCACCCTTTACGGCGCGTACACATAGAACGTCCGATTTACAGGTCCGTTTAAACGTAATTATGTTATTAGCGTATGTAGTTGTATGAGCGAGTTCACACAGAATACAGTATTCCGGATCCAGTAAAAAATACCGATCCGACATCCAGTAGCGACGAATCAGTTAAAATCGGTCCTGTAAATGCTGTGTGAATATTACTTCCAGTAGCGACGGATCAGTTAAAAAGGATCCTGTAAAATCGGACATTCTATGTGTACGCGCTCTTACCTTTGAGTGGGCTTTGGTCTAGTGGTCGCAAAGCGCGACTGCTGAGCATGAGGTCTTGGGTTCGATTCTTAAGTCGGGCAAAGTGTTATTGGGTTTTTCCATCAGGAATTTCTCAGTAGCAGCCTCGGTCTGTCTGGATTTGTGCCCGGTTATTGGCAATAGGCTTTAGTCAGGCCAAATAAAAAATAGTCTTTGTAAGATGTCACTACTCTAAATGTACTTTTTTTCGGCAAATAAAAATAGTTTGATCATAACTTTTTCAATTTATTTTCTGAACATACATTTGTAATAAAACAAAAGTTATAGTTTTTTTTTTGCATTTTATGTCTAAATTTGTAATAGAACAAACGGCAATATCCGCTCTTGCGCACATATTTTCGACTTATGTTTCCAGTACCAACATAGTTTCATTCTAAAGAAATAATGATAATCTTATAGTGCAATGATTATCGTGTTCAAGAAGTTTTGCATAGTTTTACTCGTATATATTTTATTAGCAATGGAACTGGCGGTGAGTAGCATAATTTTAGGTACCTACCTAAAAGATAAGGCGAATTGATGATTTCAGATTTAACATAATATCTATATTATGTCCAAGTTTCCTCGCGATATTTCTTTCACCTGTTGATGTTCGAAATGTACAAGATAAACTTAGAAAGTAGGTACATTATGTATTAAAAAAAGTCACATTGGTACTTGCTCGTGTCCGATTGTGAGCCCACAGCCTTGTGCACGAATGGCGGGCGCTAACCACTGGGCCATCGCAACATTTAAGAAATCTTTTAATTTTTATGAGTACCTACTAATGACTGCCTCGTTGTTCTAGTGGTCGCAAAGCGCGACTGTATGAGGCCATGGGTTAGATTCCCAGGTCATGCAAAGTGATACCGGTCTATTAGGTTTTTCATCAGAAATTCCTCAGTAGCAGCCTCGGAGTCTAGATTCGTGCCCGGTTGATGGCAATGGGCTCGCCCTCAATTACATGGGACTTAAAAAACATAACTGACGAAATGTGGGTGTAGGTACTAATGGGTTCCTCTGCCTAACTCTTTGGGGATTTCAGGCGTGATGTTATGTTACTAATGATAAATATTTCTTGCTTCAGACCTCGGACATGCTAGACTCGGAACGCTCCTCATTCCTAGGCTTCACTCACGAGCAGCACTTGAGCTCTAGTACTTTGGAACTGGTGAAACAGTTGACAGTCGTGGTGTACGAGAGCAAACTCGGCGGTGACCGGCGCGTGCGGCGGTACTTCGAAAGCTATGATACGCCGTTCATCGGCGATTAATGTTTTAGAGTAAAATAAATACGATTTTAGTTGTAATTTGTACCTTTTTAACCGACTTCAAAAAAAGGAGGAGGTTATCAATTCGACTGTATTTTTTTTTAATGTTTGTCAGCTCTTAACTTGCGACTGGGTGAACCGATTTTCATGATTCTTTTTTTATTTGAAAGCTGGTGCTTCCCGTGTGATCCCATTGTCACCATTTCAATATCTGATGATGAACTTCGGAGATATATGGAATGGAACTCCTCACAGAATCACAGCAGCAATATCGTAACAAGTGAAATTGCTTTGTTTATACGTGTAGTCGATGACTGACTGAAGGAAAAGGGGGGGGGGGGGTACTTCAATCCCCCTCCTACCACTTTCCAAAATTAAATATATCGTGTGAGGTATTGTTTGAAAGGGCTTTTTGTAAGGATTTCAAACATTAATACACAAGCACTAAAAAGTGAAGTCGGTGGCAATACTTACCTACATAACAAAAAACAAAACCAAAGCCGCCGACTTCCAAAACTAAAGTTATTTTTATTTTGTAGTTTATGAAGGCGGTTATCTTTTTTTGTGAAAAAGCTTTTTTTACTTATGGCTCTTTTGTGATGATGGCTTGATTTTTATTAATTTTAAATAAAGAAAGAAAAATTTTATTCACGTGAAAGGCTGAAAACAAATTGGTATTGAAACTAAAAAAAAAAAAAAATCAGGCTTATACTGCATATCACACTGCATACTGTATATCAGGCAAGTCCTATACTGCTATCACCAGTAGGTACGTTTCCCAAATATGGTGAAAATGTTAGTACCTACCTACCTTTACAACCTTTATAGGGCTAGGCTTTTACTGCTCCGTTGGTCAAGAGGTCGTTGAGGCGACTGCTGCGCGTGAGGTTCTGGGTTCGACTCCCATGTCGGGCATAATGTTATTGTGTTTTCCATTTGGAATTCCTTTCACTTAGAATTTGGAAGTTGGCAGTCTAACACCTCCGTGCCTCGGAAAGCTCGTAAAGCCGTTAAGTATACATAACTATATGGCATAGTAAAAGTTTTTGTTCCAATGTTCATAAAGTTAAGTTAAGGTAAGTAGTTATTACTACATAATTATTTTTAAACACACTTAAAAAAAAAGTAACCACAAATAATATGCCTATTTAAAAAAAATGGTTAGAAATAGTGTTCCGCTCGCAACGAGGTGGTAAAACCCAAGCTAACGGCGGCGGCGTTTAGAGATCCAGAGAGAGGAACCTCCTCACTATGCGTGCCGTGTCCAAGACGACCGCCTTTTGCATCTGACTTTTGACCCAGCTGTTGAGCGATAGTTTCTCGAATTTACCTACTGACACAGCTATCAGCACAATAATAAAATTGTTGAGCCCACAATATTATTATTACTACTATTAACTCAATTGGCATAATCGTAATCTTAGTCGCCTCTAGCACTTTCTCGGCATCGTAGTTCATCGCTAGCCGACTTGAAAAGCGTTCCACCGGACACACTAGTACCTACTTAAATAAATTATAAACGCAAAAATGTAGCCGTGTTATTTACCCATCTAAAAAATCAGGTCGCACTATAACCAAGACAGTTTCTCATATCCAATCCATGCAAAAATTCAATGTTATACCTATAAACCGCACGAACGAACATCGCACAAAAGTATCAACAGCACAAATCAAATAAAGACGACTACAAGAGAACTGTTCCCCCATTTATATCTCCTATTCTACTAGATTTTATTTATTTTATACCACTGGCAACATTCGTAGTACAGTCAATGTTTACTGTAGAGGTTTTATCCGACCGTGTCTGGGGAGGTCTGAACAAAATTGGATTGTCACTTGGCGACGGGAGCCGTTGTCGGCCACCTGCACTTCTTGAAAACTGTACGAAACACCGAGCCTTTTATGACAAGATATTTTATTTAGAAACGGATTACTGGTCCATGGGGAGGGTGTTGGAGTTAATGTGGAATTATTTAGGTGTAGTTGTAGAGCTGCGGCGAAACGTTTATGTCTAATTCTGCAAGATATTGCAGATATCTTTTTAAATGCGCTATGTAGATCCATAGGTACTAATATTATAAATGTGAAAGTAACTCTGTCTATCTGTATATAACCAATGAGCAGATTTTTATGAAATTTGGTAGGGGGTAATTTCGTCCGCGTGAATGTCGGTTATCGCACATGCAGACAAAGTCGCGGAATAAAAAGTAGCCTAATGTCCTTGGGGTTCAAACTTACCTCATGCCAAATTTCATCAAAATCGGTTCAGTGGTTTAGTCGTGAAAGCGTAACAGACAAAGAGACAGAGTTACTTTCGCATTTATTAGTATACATATTAGTATGGATACATATAGTTACTTGATGAAGCTAGTGTCATATAAAATACACTGTACAATCAAGACTTGATAAGTACTTATGTACATTAACTCCAGATATAGTTAAGCTAAGAAGCAACGTAGATTATCCCAGCATAAAGCCTGGCCAAACATCTTATATCATGAACAAAAAATTACCGTTCTTGAGTGACGTCAAAACGATGACGCGACGAATTCTATTACACAAAGTACCCTGAAGCTATGGACTATAAATCTTCTCTAATGATTCAATGGTTTCTGATTGCTCACTGTTTCAATTTATTTCCGCTTTTCTCCAAAATTTCCTGCGGTAACGTTGTGAAAGACATTACCATATTTTACGTTGACATCAAGTAAATGAGGTTTAACCTCCCCTGAGTTTATGGGTTAATGTTAATAAATTCAATCTTATAGTCATGATCCCGCTTTACCAATAAATCTCTTTATTTATGTATATTAAAAACGAGCTATACCCAGTTCAGTTAGCTTTCGAGGAAACTGTTGTTTCGTAGAAGGAGGCTGCGGAATGGGAGAGAGTGATTACGACTTCCCTCCAAGCCCGCAGCAGACGCACCGGGCTTCGGCGGACGCCCTCATCCAGCCCCCCTAAATGGGTCCAGGGCTGGCGGACTTGGGGACGTCCATTCAACCGGACCAGAGGTGATGGTGCTTAGTGTTCCACGCGCGCCGAGAGGCCCGCGGAGGCGGGCCAGCAGCTGCACCAGTCGGGCATCGCGGAAGGTCGGTGATGCAGTGGTGTCGGAATGCTGATAAAGTAGTGCTAGGCACGATAGTCTGGACTGCCGTGCGACGGGCTGCATGTCAACTGAAGAAAAGGTAACTAATCCAATACAATTTTTTGCTTTTTCGAGTTACCCAAAGACTGAAAAATCGTCCATATTCCACGTATATAATTTACTGTTACTTAGATATCCAAAATAACTTTCAGATCAGCTACTTCTATTTGTTAACAAATACATTATTTTTATATATTGCCACTAGGTTCTAGTCTTCATTCAATAAGGAGGTGGTCCAAGTCTTAAAGATAATCTTTCTATGCTGCTCACGTAGACTTTGTGACCAGATGTGGTTGCGACCTGCGATAGTGTACTTACGATTGCTCCAAGCTGTATGTAAATTTACCAAGAACTAAATCTCCTGGGGGTACAATTCTCAGTATTTCAAGTAAAAAAAACTTTAATATTTAATATTTAATAGCAGTTTAATAGATTCTCGGCATTCGTAAACAAAATAAACTCAAGCCAAGCCTTTCAATTAAAACATATTACAGGCACTTTTGAGAGTCAAGAAGTCGGTCAGTAAGTCAGAAAGTTGAAGCTAGTTGCTCGTTCCAAAACGAATATCGTTACATAATTATGGTTGCATTATTCTTGTTGCTTCTATATATATACCTAACAATTAAAAATAAGTCATAAATATGTAAGCCATTGCAGTTAAGAAATGATATCAATCCTAACTGAAAGTGCCCGTTCAAGAACATGACGTGTGGATCAGCGTCATTTAGCTCAATCAATAAGTAAGTATGTTAGTTAAGTTTCTTTTCACTCCAAACAATCAACTCTAACAGTACAACTCAATACTCTATCTCAGTTCAATCAATCTAAGTATAAGAAACAAAGAAAAAATCTTGTCCTAAAGATAGCAAGCTCTAGGCTTAATAGATATAGGAAGGTCAAAGGTCTAAGGTCAAATGTCGAAGGTCAAAGATAGGTATTTCAGTAGCACTAATAGAATTGTCAGTCTAAATTTTGTATTGCTCGTAAAAGGATTGGCATTTTGTTAGTTATGTATCAATGAATTGAAGTACGCTTCCAACTTCAGGGATAGGCCGAGATGTTTATGTGAAGAGGGGGCCCCCTCAGGGGCGGACTGCGAATTTATGGGGCCCCTACGCTAATGCTACTTGGGGATCTACCTAATTATAACCAAACTAATTCCCGTTTTGACAAAAATCAGTTTGCTATAATGATGTATACGGAAACAAATTAGGACAAAAATAGTCCATGATGACACTAGTGAGCTAAGTTTGTCGAGGCTGATGAGGCTGATTGCTGTCTGAGTCGTAGGCGAGGCCATAATAGGCCGAAAATCTAATGATTAAATATTTTAAAATTTTAGTTTTGTCTTCAATGTCTTCTTACATCCACGGGGTCTTGGACTGTAGACCAAAAAGCCTATAATATACAGATCCGCCCCTGGTCTCCCTTACGGGAGCTGGACGACCGCCACAAGACTCTCCTAAACCAAGATACTCAGACTACAAATCACGCACTAAAACCAGCCACAGTACAAATAAAACAGTACATCAACGCGGTAAAATCTCACTAGATCACAGCATATTTCGTCTAAGTTTACCCACTGAATTATTAACCGCCGGCCACGCTTAGTATTCTGTGTCGTCTCGTCCCACATAACGTATGTTAGTCTTTGCCTGTATTTGTACACTCTGGGTCTTCAGGCTTAAGGTCTTTAAATAGTCCGTTTGACGTATAAGCCTTTAAATAGATAGTGAACTTCTTAGTCGGATCAAGTTGAAGGCGGTTAAGCTAGCCACGTATGGTAATACTGCTTAGTGTTTGGTGAAGGTTTAGTCTTCCTGGCGCGTTAAGTAGATGGCTAAGTTAAGTTTTAGCTTGCATTTAGATTTTGAAAGCTAGACTGGCATGGTGCATTGTTTTGTCATGCTCACTCAAATTTGTCATGCTCACTCAAATGTGTCGCTGATGGTGGCGCGTGTGTTGGATCATTTGGCTCCCTTCAAAATGGTTAAGTGGTGCTGATCCATGCGTCATGCTCGTGAACGAGTGCTGTCAGTTGTGATTGGTCATCTCGTAACTGCCTTGGCTTACATCTTTATTATATATTTTTTTAATATAATTGATTTATATTCATCTTCAAGGCATGAGGTTGTGGGTTCGAATCCGGCAAGTACCAATGTGACTTTTTCAATTCATATGTACTTTCTTAAGTTTATCTTGGACATCACTGACATCGGTGAAGGAAAACATCGTGAGGAAACCTGGACTTGTAATTAATATAAGTCTGAAATCGCCAATCCGCCTTGAGCAAGCGTGGTGATCATGCTCATGCCTTCTGTGTATGAGAAGAGGCCTTTGCCCTACAGTGGGACAGTAATAGGCTGGTATTATTTTTTTTATATTCATCTTCATTGTGATCACTTGTAGAATCAACAAGAATAATGTAACCAGGATTTTGTAAAAACCTAATTTAAAAGAGTGCCGTGGAGTTTCTTGCTCGTTCTTCTCCATAGAGGCCTACCTCCGTTTTGGAACGAGCAACTAGCTTCAACTTTCGGACTAACTGACAGACTCCTTGACTATTCAAAAGTGCCTGTAAATGGTCTAATTGAAATAAATGTTTTGACTTTGACTTTGACTTTGACTTTTCCTTGTGTAAAGATATTTTTAATCAGTTTTTCAGACTGATTTCAGAGATTTTTATGAAGAGAATAAAATAAAGCTAAAGAGTTTTTTGCGGTCTGTGGTTTCTGCCTACCCCCATGGGAAAAGGCGTGAGTTTATGTATGTATGTGTATGTACGTTTGATTTATTTTACACGAAGCATCGATATCGCAATACATTAGCGACATCGGGGCGTAAGTAAATAAATCACGATGGCGCATCTCAAAATAATTGAATATCTATTTACCCCGTTTTTGCCAGCTCGAGTCGATCCTTACTCAGCACAAAAGCAACGAAGAGCCTTCCCTTTACAATTTACATCTCAACTTCGGGTTTTTCAGTACATTTAATCAAGAGATTGCTTAAGCTAGACACGATTCTATGAGACTGAGGGCACTGTTCCATCGCCCTGCGACAAGCTGCGATTAAATTACTTGGCAGATAATCCATACTAATATTATAAATACGAAAGTAACTCTGTCTGTCTGTTAGGCTTTGTGACTAAACCATTGAACCGATTTTGATAAAATTTGGTAGATACGGGGTTACTTTTGGAAATCTATAAGGGTGGTCTATGTTCAGCAGTGGACGGCCTACGGCTGATACGATGAAGTTTGATGCCCAAGAAAGGACGTAGGCTACTTTTTAACCGACTTCAAAAGAAGGAGGAGGTTATCAATTCGACTGTATTTTTTTTTTATGTTTGTTAACTCCTTACTTGCGACTGGGTGAACCGATTTTCATGATTCTTTTTTTATTTGAAAGCTGGTGCTTCCCGTGTGGTCCCATTGTCACCATTTCAATATCTGATGATGAACTTCGGAGATATGGAATGGAACTCCTCACAGAATCACAGCAGCAATATCGTAACAAGTGAAATTGCTTTGTTTATACGTGTAGTCGATGACTGACTGAAGGAAAAGGGGGGGGGAGTCGGTGGCAATACCTACATAACAAAAAACAAAACCAAAGCCGCCGACTTCCAAAACTAAAGTTATTTTTATTTTGTAGTTTATGAAGGCGGTTATCTTTTTTTGTGAAAAAGCTTTTTTTATTCGGCGACTTCTCGTGGTTACGCGATAACCGACATTTATGCGGACAATGTCGCTAGTGTTGCCCAAAATGCAAGAACAAGACCAAGACCGATTTTGGGCAACACTAAATGTCGCGGGCAAAAGCTAGTTTCATATAAAATCTGATATATCTATTCTATACATACAAAAAATAAAAACCGAAAGGTCATACTTACACTCAGTCATCACGAAATATCGAAAACCGCTTGTTGACGTATAAAGACGAAATTTGGCAGGGAGGTAGATTATAGTCAGTAAAGGTCCATTAAGAACGGATTTCTCAAAATTGACTACCTTAAGGGGGTGAAACAGGGGTCCGACATTTACACGGACGAAATCGCGTTCAAAAACTAGTAGGTAAGTAAAATTGAAGTGTCCGTTTTGTAATGTCGAAAATAGCAATATTTTACAACATAAATATGAATGTTTACATTTAAACATTTTATAATTTCCTATTTAAATTGAATGTAGTAAATGTGTAAGTAGGTACATATTATTATTTCAGTAGCAATCCCCAGAGTAACCACATATGAGTAGTAACTGGTAAATATCAATATTTCAAATAGCAAACCGCGTTGTTGTTCAAAAACTACTAACTTGGAAATGAAATAAATTCCAATTGGAAATATTGTTTGAAGGTCCAGTTTTCTCATTTCCATTTGAAAGTGGAACAGTTTTGTTATGAAATATGTAGTAGGTACCTATTGGGTGGAAAAAGACACTTAATGAGAGCCGACACTTATGCAATACTAGCTTCTGCCCTTCGCCTGTCCCTATTAACAAGGTCGGATATGCAATTTTACTGATTTTGGTTTTATTGCACTATAAACCTAAAAAAAGCATTATCTTTCAGTATCTTTAACAAAAAGTTATTATTTTCTCATAGTTTTTGATATAGCCACGTTAACAAAGTCGTATATAGCACGACTGTCCGTTAACAATGATCGATGTTTAACTTACGACGTTTTTAGCGGGGCGCAAGGAGAGGATGCACTGTCGGTTGTGGCAGTACGAATCATGTTGTAGGGGCGCACGTCATGTGGTAGTTTAGTGCTTATTCATTTAATTAGTGTTCCTATCAAGCTAAATACAATTTAATTTCTGTTCTTTTGGATTGATATTTACTTTTGAAATAAATATATTGAAATTAATATAATAATATTTTATTTAGAATTCATTCCATTTTAAATACGACAAAAACTTGACTAGAACTTCCTATTAAAAATGATGTATGTGGAACTTACGACAATTTAATCGATAAGTTTTTCCAAGTAACTTTGTCGGATATGACAGATCCGACTAAATAAAATGTATCCAATACCGTTATGAAAGTCATTTCTGACTTTTTATATATTTAGAAAAGGAAAAATAATATTATATTACTATGTACATAAGCTTTAAAACGTATATAAATTTATAGATTTTTTTTGTAAACCTAATTTTTATATTTAAAAAATTATAAGCAATTTAAACTTTGACGCGCTCTCCTGTAAAATTACTGATTTGCAGATCCAACATTGTTAATAGGGACAGGCGCCTTGACTTCGTCCGTGTGTTTTTTTTACCCTCTTTCTTTCTTTATTGTGTGGGCAGTAAGGTCTTACGACCGCACACACCCTAGTGTCAGAGTTTCTAAACCGCCTCAAGGGCCTCTGACATGGTTTGAATTGGACAGTATAAGTCCAGGTTTCCTCACGATGTTTTCCTTCACCGATGTCAGTGATGTCTAAGATAAACTTTAGAAAGTACATATGAATTGAATAAGTCACATTGGTACTTGCCCGGATTTGAACCCACAACCTCATGCATGAGAAGCGGGCACCTTAACTACTGGGCCATCACGACAAGTTAAGTTACCCGCTTTAAGTTACATCTTTGGTTACTGCTCCGTTCCTATGTGTCGTAGCGTAATGTTATATGGCCTTCTTCGATAAATGGACTATACAAAAAAAAGAGAATTCTCAATTCGAACCAGCAGTTCCTGAGATAGCGCGTTCAACCAAACAAACTTTTTATTTATTCATTGGTTTCGGTTTTAGCAATGTCTAGAAATAATGGAGGAGCGCTAAACTGTACTGAAGTTCAATTTTACACCTCTAAAAATATTTTAGTGTTACTCTCATATGTCTGATTAAGACGAAAGGTCATCTGTTGGCACAGGATAATTGAACTTATCTACCAAAATGCACTTCTTATAACATCAGCTATCTGCCAATGAAATCGGTCCAGCCGTTTTGAAGATTAGCCAGAACCAACATACAGACAACAATTTTACAAATTGTTTTTTTTGGTATAAGTAGTTACCGCGTAAACATTCGTAAGAATTTAGTAAAAAACTGCTATTTTGACCGATTCTACAGAAAAGAGAACACGTTACCAAGTGACAAAAGCTTGAAGCGTGTGTAAATAAGTAATTAAGGTAATATGCACTCAATGATATCGAAATTTCATTCCGCTGATCGTCAAAGTTTCGAGAACTAATTGGCTGTAAAATAGTGTTACTATAAAACCGACTTTGATCATTGCGTATGACTAATTTTGTGTAGTTTGCTATTCATTAGTTCAATACTGTTTTGGTTGGTAACACAAACACATGTTATAGATACACATAAACCTTGTAGGTACTGTTCTGGAAAGATCATGGATACCCTTCCTCTCGATAAGAGTGTCCATGGTTGTACCGAGGGTTATGTCGGACTTGTATCCATGGAAATCACGACGGTCATTTGTTTTTTTTTTTAAATAAAACCAACTAATATTTTTTTTTATTAAGTAAGTAGGGTATACATAAGTCTTTTTTTTTGGGGTGGTAAAAATCATCAAATGAGTCCTTCTGCCCCAGGTGGAGCGGAGGAGACTGTCAGACTTTTACTGACTAAAAACCACCCAGTTCCTTCCGTTGCCCTTTGCGATTCGGGGCCACGGTATCTTGTTAAGACGTCCCGCGACCCCGGCGTGTACATATGTCTTAGATGCCTATTTAAAGCTGTCTCTTTACAATATCGATGTACCTACTCCTGAGACCCGCAGTCAACCTCATCTCAAAAAAAAGTTTAGGCTTATCTACGTAATTCATTAAATAGAAGTCCCTTAAAAAAACATTAGATGGCTTTGCTACAAAAAGATACATACCGCATTACTTATTTTGTAATCATTAGGATCTACGAGATTTCCTTTTCACAATATTTGAAAGTAACCAGATACCTCAAGTCTCAACTCCATGGACCACAAACCACCTTCCACTTTCGAAATTAAAACATTTTCCATCTGAAGATTAGCTCAAAAAGGTATAAAACAGTTGCTTGAAGATGATGTCGGGAGCAACCTTGCCGCAATCGAAGTAATGCATTTCAGTTTACTTCGCAGTATTTACCACTTTGCCTCGTCTTACTTATAGCAACTTTATTTTTATTTTTAACCGACTTCAAAAAAATGAGGAGGTTCTCAATTCGGCCGGTATTTTTTATTTATTTATGTATGTACACCGGTTACTCCGAGGTTTCTAGTCCGATTAGTGTGATTCTTTTTTGTTCGATGCAGTATACTTGCCATTTGGTCCCATAAATTTCATCCAATTTGGTTTAGTGCTTTTTATTTTGTGAGCATTTTTTTTATTACTGCTATGTGGATGATGTACTTAATTATCTTTACTACGGATTTCAATAAATAATTTTTAGTGCTTGAAATCCTTGAACAACACACAAGCACTTTAGTTTGGAAGTCGGTGGCAATACAGACCTACATAACCAAAAACAAAACCAAAGCCGCCGGCTTCCAAAGTAAAGTTATTTTTTATTTATTTTGTAGTTTTTGAAGGCGGTTGTTTTTTTTAACCGACTTCTTGTAAAAAAGCTTTTTAACTGCCCCGTTGGTATCGTGGTCACAAAGTGCGACTGCTGTGTGTGTGGTCTTGGCTCTAAAACTACCAGAAGGATTGGAGATTTTTTTTTGTATATGAAAGCCAGATTCATGAGTAATAGAAGTACCATAGGCCAGGGATGGCGATCCTTTTATTGGTGAACGTGCCATTTTTTCTCAAAACATAATAATGTGACTATAACGTGCCGTCATAGTGGTATAATGTACTCATTGATTGGAACTCAAAACTTAAACAACAATCGTAATGTTTACTATTTTATGTTTATTTAAATAAAAGGTCATCGTCTGTTGTAAATAAGATTCGATCAAATACATCATTTGTCAAATAATGGCGTGCTTGAATTATTTGGTCGTGTGCCACCATTGGTTCGCCATCTCTGCTTTATGCTATACTAGCTGTCCGCCGCGGTTACACACGCGTCTTTGGTTACTGCTCCGCTCCCGTAGGTCGTAGCGTGATGGTATATAGCCTATAGCCTTCCTCGATAACTAATCTATCTAACACTGAAAGAATTTTTCAAATCGGACCAGTTGTTCCAGAGATTAGCGCGTTCAAACAAACAAACAAACAAACACTGCAGCTTTATAATATTAAATAGTATAGATAATAATATATAGTATAGATAACATCACGGGAGAGCAGTGACCAAAAACGTAACGTCTTCTTAATTATAAGCCTGATAATACAAACTTAGTCGGAAAGAACGGATTCAAGTAAGGTACTTCATTAAAAATGATCCCTTTCGTCCAATGAAGACCATATCGAACAAAAACATGGTTTAAAATCCAAATACCCCTATCAACAAGATTCACCTTCATCATAATGTTTATGGTTCCGTACCTACTCAAAGGGTAAAACCGGACCCAATTACTAAGACTCCACTGTCCGTCCGTCTGTCCGTCTGTCACCAGGTTGTATCTCATGAACCGTGACAGTTAGACAGTTGAAATTTTCACAGATGATGTATAACAACCGCCGCTATAACAACAAATACTAACAAACAGAATAAAATAAATATTTAAGGGGGCCCCCATACAATAAACGTGTTTTTTTTCTGCCGTTTTTATAAATAATGGTACGGAACCCTACGTGCGCGAGTACGACTCACACTTGGCCGGTTTTTATATATTTTTTCGCTTTCTCCATTCATATGCAGTAAAATCCAATTTTAATAGACTAAAACGGATTTCGTTGGGAATGTGACTTCCAATTAAATAAATTGGGTTGAAAAAGGATGTATGGCCGTTAATTCCGGTGCTATGGGCCTCGTTGGGTCGGATTGGAGTGGGATAAAAAAATAATATTTGGTTAATAAAATCGTTTTCATCAATTTATGATATGTTTTTCTTTACGGGCGTGTAATTTCAAATGATCTCATTTGTTTCGCTCTATGGTCCTAAGGTTTGGTTTATTTGAATGGTTTTAGCGTCGTTTTACGAGTACTTTTAAAATGTTATCTATTAAACTCCTAAATTAGGGGATTTTTAAGTGGAGGGCGCAGAGACTAGCAAAGGAGGCGTTTACGCCGTACCTACGGCATTTCATACAAATTAGCCGAAAACATTTTGATTTAGTCCATTCATAGAGATATTAAGTATAGGCACAAATATTGAATTGATATAAGGTGCTAACAAGTCATCGATGTATTCGTCGTACATTGATTTACGTTCTTATTGCTAAACAAAAACATGATAAAACACTTGCCCTGCATTCCACAAAAGGCTTGGTGAAGATATAGTACAACCATTTTTTCCTAACAAAATCTGAACGTTTATTAAAAACTTTTGAAATATTATAATGAGAATCTCTAATACATTGAACACTGCCAAAATCCAGCCTATACTTAGGCATTCAGATGTTCCATCCATCCAGACGAGGCATAGCTATACAATACAATAGGCTAGCCATTGTACAGCCCCATTCAATCGGTTGACAATAAATTCCAAATCAATACAATTGTAGCGCCAAAGAGGTTTTTTCGTCCATTTAACAAATTTGAGTAATGGGACCAATTTTATCCAACCACAAAAGCGAAATAGGAAATTCTGATAATGATTTTGACGATTTCAAAGAATCTTAAAATACACAATACTGTTTGTAATATGTTTCGTGTAAGTATTTGTACCGTCATTATTGTTTTCTTTTGGGAATATCAACTTTTAAGTGATCCATGAATCATAGGAAACGGAACACTTATAAGATACTTTGTTGTCCATCTGTCTGTCTGTTCGTCAAGACCCTTTTTCTCAGGAACGCGTGGATATATCAATCTGAAATAAATATCAAATACTGCAGTGTGACAATCAATTGTGTCTCACTACGTGGGACTTGTACGTAAAAGCAGTAATTACGCATTGCATAGTTTTTTTATGGATTTACACGTGTTGATTGAAGAATGTTCTAATCACTTTCTGCTCACACGTAAGTATTTGAAATTCCCAACTATATGGAATTTAAGGAGTTCATTGCAATAAAAACAAATTGTTTGGTGACAATCGTAAAAAAGGCTATAAATTGCCGAGTCCTTAGTTTGGTAAAATAGTTATTAAAGACCTCGGCAAGAATGGTCGCGTCGGGTGCAATTTTGATTGTTTTACTGTCCACATTGGCAGCCGTCATCACCGAGCAACTAAACCCGTTCTCCAATGAATTCATTAATATGATTAATTCTCAACAATCCTCTTGGAAAGCAGGCTGGAACTTCCCGGCAGATACACCTCTTTCATTTATTCAGAATCTATTGAGTCCCTTTAAAGATGAAGGCTTTGAGAAATTACCACGAATGGAACATAGCGTCGCGCTGAGGGCAAATCTTCCAGAGAGCTTCGACCCAAGAGACAAATGGCCGAACTGTCCATCCCTGAACGAAATAAGAGATCAAGGCTCTTGTGGTAGCTGCTGGGCATTTGGTGCTGTAGAAGTGATGACCGACCGGTACTGTATACACTCCAAAGGACAAAGGAATTTTCATTTCTCTGCTCATGACCTTTTGACCTGTTGTTCGGATTGTGGTAACTGCAGAGGAGGAAAAGCGACGGCTGCTTGGCAATATTGGGTAGAGACGGGTATTGTGTCAGGAGGAAACTACAACTCCAATCAAGGATGTCGACCGTATGAAATACCTGAATGCGAACATGGTGTGCCAGGCAAACTGCCGCCTTGTTTCCAAATAAGTTACACCCCGGAATGCGTAAAGTCCTGTGGGTCTAGCTACAGCGCTGAGTATGGTACAGATATACGTCGCGGCAAGAAAATGTATACACTAGTTGGTAATGAAGAATGGATTAAAGCCGAACTCTTCCATAATGGACCCGTGGAGGCTGGCTTTGAAGTTTATACAGATTTTTCTACTTACAGAGAAGGGGTATACAAACATGTGAACGGTAGTTTTGCCGGACATCATTTTGTTAAGATGTTAGGTTGGGGAGTGGAGAATGGTGAAAAGTACTGGCTTATGGCAAATTCTTGGAACTCAGATTGGGGTGACAAGGGATATTTCAAAATACTACGTGGAGAAAACCATTGCGATATAGAAAGCAGAATAGTTACTGGTGAACCACTTATATAATGAATTACAAATATGTTAATGTAGTAATATGGAGTAAATGTATCATCGGTCACATTGTTATGATTGTTTCTTTTATGTTTCTTTGGTGCTTTGTATCTGTGTTGAATTTGGATCCCCCGTTAGTCCTGATACCACCACCATGGTGGATCTAGCTTATAAGAGTCACCTTTGGACTTCCCCAGACAATTCAAAATACAAGAACTGCAAGAAAACGAACTTCCCAAAGTAATAGCTTTTATTGGTAAACTATATATAACACACTCTAAGAACATTCTAATCTCAACTCTAATTTACATCTACATTTTTTGAAATAGCACTGCTGATAAATAATATTCCTTACTATCTCCCAACGGGGGGTGTTGATAAGTAATAAAAAGTGACCTGCGTCTTTTGCGTACGTTAACGCAGGGTAAGTTTCCTTTCAACAAAGTTTTCTTATCGAGTACAGCCCAAGAGACCCGATTGTGTAACTTGTACATAGTTCAAAACTGTTTTCAGGGCAATTTTGAAAAGAAATTACAAAGAATATGGTAGCAATGAGGTTGTGAAAAAAGGGCGATGGGCGCTAGCGTCCCTGAAAATAAACTTAGCCAACTAAACATAACATAATATCACGCCAGTAATCTCCAAAGAGTTAGGCAGGGGTGTACCCATTAGTATAGTTCACAATATTCGTCAGCTATGTTTAAGTCCCATGTAATAGGGGTCAAGCGTATTGCCATCAACCGGCACAAATCCAGACTCCGAGGCTGCTACTGAGAAATCCCTTATGTAAAAGCCCAATAACACTTAGCCCGACCTGGAAATCGAACCCAAGACCTCATGCTCAGCAATCGCGATCTGCGAACACTAGACCAACGAGGCAGGAAACTTAGTCAACAGATTTGCGACATTTATCATTAAAAAGGTCCTATAGTGATCATTTTTCATTATGGCGGTGACCGTCAGACCTAAAACCTTTAGTACAAAGGATGCCAAACGGAACTCTATTACTAAGACTCCGCTGTCAGTCATAGGGCTGTATCTATTGAATCGAAATAATGTAGACACTTGTTTTCACAAAGCATGTATTGTACTATCAACAATATTAATCCTTATAAATATTGTAAATGCGAAGGTTACTTTGTCTGTCTTTCTGTTTGTTACGCTGTCACGACTAAACCACTGAACCGATTTTGATGAAATTCGGTATGGGGTAAGTTTGAACCCCAAGGAAGGCCATAGGCCAAAGACCCTTTGGTCCTCGTGCCTTCTCAGTAACCTTACCTTTACCTTAGTAAAGGCCTGTTCTCATACTGAGAAGGCACGAGTATTAATCACCACGCTTGCTTGAGGCGGATAGCGATTTCAGACTTATTTTAATATGAGTATGACTGCCTCGTTGGTCTAGTGGTCGCAAAGCGCGACTGCTGAGCATGAGGTCTTGGGTTCAATTCCCAGGTCGGGCAAAGTGTTATTGGGTTTTTCCATCAGGAATTTCTCAGTAGCAGCCTCGGAGTCTGGATTAGTGTCCGATTGATGGCAATAGGCTCGCCCCCTATTACATGGGACTTAAACATAACTGGCGAAATGTGGGTGTACTATTGGGTACACCTCTGCCTAACCCTTCGGGGATTACAGGCGTGATGTTATGATGTTTAATATGAGTCCAGGTTTATGGTTAAAAATATTTGACAGAAATTCGATACCTACATTACTCTTGGAGCACATCAGTACCATACAATAATTAATGTATGTTCTATTTATCGACAGTCAAATTTTAATCTAACCCCTTCTACGTTGAAACCCACTTATATAACTAATTTACATATAGATGTTATATAAATATTGAAACCAAATTCTAGGAATTTAATTTACACAGTAAACTCTAAACTTTAAGTCACTTTAATGGAAACACAATCCTAATTCCTTGAAACGAGCTAAAAGCCAAATTGTACCGTTAATAACACTATTGTTGAAACTAAAACCCACTACTGACTAGCAAATTAAATTATAATACGAAGAAGCTTTTCAAAATTCATGGCAACTTAGGGTTATGGACACGAGGTTAGTTTGCGAGACAGTTCAATGACAGTTTAGTCACTGACCTCGTTCATAAAACAATAATTATTCTGAGTTTTTTTTTTGCGTTTACGTTTTTTTTTAAATTACGATACTTGGATACTAATGGATAATCGCTCCTTATAGCACAGCTTTGAAACAGCAAATACTTTGCCAATGAAATTAGAACTTTAAATCGTGTGGATTTAAATATTTTTTTTAATGCCAAGATAAAAAGGTGACGGCTCGCGGACGACGTGCTAGTAGCGAATGGTAAGATTTTGAGAGACAATTTCGACCAAACCTTTGTCGTGTCAGAAATATGCTATACCAATCAAGTTAGGACTTTAAATTGTGTGTGTTAAAACATATATTTTTTAACAAGATGTAAAGGTGACGGCTCGCGGGCGGTAGCGAACCATTGGATTTTTCAAAGCGATTACTATTCGATACTTACTTTTATAAAAACATGTAATCGATACCGATTTAAAAGTATCGAGTGACTAGTATTTATTTGGTAACCCTACACTGGTGTACCTACAAGATTTTGGTAAAAGCATCACGTTTCGTTGATCGACGTCGGACTCATATTACGTCAGTCACGTCGACCCAATAGGCCGTGATAGAGTTTTCGGTACTCCTTCAATCTTCGGCCTGAGCCCAAGTTACGGCCTGGCGATATGAAAATGTTCTGACGCTATATTTTTATTATTTTGGCGTACACTATTGATTGAAAAACATTTTTGGTTGGCGAACAAAATATTTCGTAACTTGCTTTGTCTGCGTCAATATCGGTTATTAGCGGTATTTTCTTTTATTGTTGTGCGAAACCCTATGTTTTTTTCTAAAATACAAGTACATAAGTACCTACTTCTTAAATAATAATTCATTTATTGCAGGCGACACAGGCCCATTCATGAATAGCTTAACCTAAACTTATAAATATACACATCAAAAAAGTCTAGGGATCAACATCCCTAACAAATGTTAGGGATGTTGATCCCTAGACTTTTTTGTTTGTTAGGGATGTTGATCCCTAGACTTTTTTGATGTGTGTATATACATCAGCAATCTGCCAGTGCAAGCCCCTTCAGAATCGGTGCAGCCGTTAAGGAGATTAACCGGAAGAAATAGACAGACACACATAATTTTGAAAAAAAAAATAGGTATAAGTAGCCTAAATGCATTATGAATGTTTACACATTCATAATGCATTTAGTAATATCAAAATAACAGTATTTTGATATTACAAACTAACACTGCAATTTTACTTATTTGTACAGATTCTTCATCAATTTTCCGTCAGGCTTCTTCAAACCCGAATTATAACACTTGCGAAGTATTAAGCGTTATTTTTACTAAACAAACACAAACTGTCATTAATCAAAATCGAAGTTAAACAAGTTGATCTAAACCTTTAAAAGATCAATAGATCTCCGAACGACGAATTTCAAACCGCGGTTTAAATGAGGCCCAAACTTTGACACCCCCTTCCCTCTTTCCCGTCACACAATTAACTGAAGGGGGAGATGATAATTTATAGATTTGCCTCTAATTCAAATACTCCAGTGAAAACTTTGACAAACTTTAAATTGGTTTTAATTTGACGCTGCCCATTTTATATGGAAAACATTACGCAACTGCTGAGCGTGAGGTCTTTAGTTCGATTCCCAGGTCGGGTACAGTGTTTTTGAGTTTTTCCATCAGTAATTTGTCAGTAGCAGCCTCGGGGTCTGGATTTGTGCCCGGTTGATAGCAATAGGTTCGCCTGCTATTATATGGGACTGGAAACATAACTGGTGAAATGTGGGTGTAGCTATGGGTACACTTCTGCCTAACCCTTCGGGGATTACAGGCGTGATGTTATGTAACATGGCGGACGCCCGAAGCGCGAATTAAGGGCCATGTTTTGATTTTCAATATGGTTTTAATATTCTTGGAAAATACATGTTTTACAAATTATAAAGGTACTGTCCAAAAATAAAAAAGAAAGCTACGTAAAACCTCGATACGAGAATCTTTTTAAACGTGAAATTAACTCTAATGAAATTTCGGGAAACTTTAAGGATCACGCCGTTTCGGGAATTCTTAAACTAAATATTTTAGAAGAAAATTCTGATCGGATGAAAATTTTAAACAAAGTTTTCGAGTTTTGAACTCGATTTGCTCCCCTTCTGCGTTAAAGAAGGAGTCTTACTGAAAACTTGTTTAAATATATAACAACATACATAACATCTTACCAGTAATCCCCAAAGGGTTAGGCAGAGGTGTACCCATTAGTACACCCACATTTCGCCAGTTATGTTGAAGTCCCATGTAATAGGGGCGAGCCTATCGCCATAAACCGGGCACAAATACAGACACCGAGGCTTCTATTGCGAAATTCCTGATGGAAACACCCAATAATCGAACCCAAAAGCTCATGCTCAGCAGTCGCGCTTTGCGACCACAGACCAGTCTAGACAGCTATAGTACTAACTACGTTTTCCCCAGATAGAAGGTATTCATGAGGATTTCCAATTTCAAAAAGGGAACAGATTATTTTGAAATGTCGGTCAGCCAAATGTCAATGCCAAATGCCAATGTTTAAAAACAATGTGACACAGTACCTAAACCAGACAAACAAATAAACTTTACTCAGATAAACTGTCTAGCCAATATCCAAATTCTATTTTAATATTTAAAAAAAAAGTTTGCAAACTAAAATTAGCTGGTTATTCATATTTTTTGTAACCCAATTCGATCCAAAAGTTATTGAAATGAATCAAATAAACTGTCGAGACGAAAGAGAAAAAACAAAAAATGTTTCACTAAATGATATATTATATATAATAATCGCCTTTATTAACAATCTTACAGTCCAGTTACATTATGATAGTTGCTTGAGATACATACGTATAAGAGTACCTGTGTACACCTGTGTTTACGTTTACACTTGTGCACTATAATATTTCTTGTATTCGTGCGTGTTCGTTGTGTTGTGTTTGTGTCTTTGCGTACGTGGCTAGTCTCCATTGGGGAGCCGAGGCTTGACCGGTATTATTCATTCAAGGTCGACTTGCGCTAAAAACTTAACTCACAGTAAGTTCAGTTAGTTTCTAACACGAGGTTAAATTACTAAATGTCAGTATAATTGTTGTTACCAGTGTTACCAACTAACTTTTAGGAACTCTTAGCCTCAATCTGGCAAAAATGTCTCAGATTTACGAGTATCAATATTTTTTCACATTAAAATGTCCCTGAGATGAGATTGCGACTAGATTTTGAAAGTTTTTAATTAGTAGAATTGGCCTTTTGGTAGGTTAAACCTAAACTTGATTGGTGCAAACGAGCATAGATAATAGATAAACATAATACACACATTAAAGAATTTAAGCACGCTTTGCTCAAAATTCAAACCGTCTTCTGACGGCGTCAATACATTGTTTACCTTGTTGGAACATGTCAGTGTATTGTGATGATTCCCAGACGAACAATGCGAGCTCTCTTGTTTGCCTTGCGTAACAGCAAATCGTTGAGTCCATGCTGAACCTGATAAAGCAACGTTAAACATGCTCATGATCAAATTAACCTGAAAAGTCGAGCTTGTTTGAAACTGACTCTATTTGAAAGAGAAAACCTAGCTGACAGTAGTGGCTTTCTATCGTTTTGGAAGAAAATTTATATACTCGTATATAAAAAAAAAATTGCTGTTTCATGCATTATGATTGTGTTGTACCTATAGCATTTTTGTAGGGAACCGCTTGTTTTTTTTCATGATTACAGGGTTGGTCCCATAGAAAAAGTTGTTCATAATGATGAGTAAAATGACCCCTTTTCAGGTTTCTGGTGTTTTAAAAATAATCCTGTATAATAAAAATATTTCACACAATATTTCAAAATTATGAACAAAACAAAAAAAGAATTAGGCAAATCGGTCCAGCCGTTCTCGAGGTTTGCCCTCAGCAACACATTTAGATCTATTCCGTGACATTTAGCTTAACTATACATTTTATGTATATAGAAGATAATATTATATAGCCTATTGCACTCAAGGATTTAAAAGTAGCTACCTATTAGTGAAATAATTACGGAATCGGACCAGTAATTCCAGAGATAAGCTCCTTCAAAAAACAAAGAAGCATACAAACATACAAATCCCTCAGCTTTATAATATTAGTATAGAGTATAGTATAGATAATGGCTTGTATAGCCTATGTTCCACGAAGTTAACTCCGTATTATTCTCGGTAAACTCGTATATCTATAGACACTTTTGATGCGCTCAAACTATAAGCTTAAGTACAAAAAATCCCCACAAAATCTATAATAATTTCAGTCCATAAAAAGCAAAGTCACTACGGAGCAATCAATCATTATAGCCACGTCAATTTTCAATTAAGTAAAAACAAAAAAGTAAGGTGCGACCGCTTCTACCTACTTTAATAGATTTGAACGAACATAATACCCACTGAAGACCTCCGTTCATAAGATCCGAGAATAAAAGTAATAATTTATTGTCACGTTGATATGAAAAGATGTAATGGGCTGTCTCTGACCGAAGCGTAAGTCATTGTACTGACGGCAAAATAAATATCTTTTAAGGTTACAATCAGGCTCGGTAAAATATAGTTTTAAGCATTTTAGTAGGCACTTAGTGGCCATATCTGTCTCATCGTTCGGATTTAATGTTCCTTAGGAATAATTTATTCGCGACCGAATTTCGGTTAGGCGGCAGATTTTATGGAGATTAGCCAAGTAGCAGAAGATATTACAGTGCAGAAATGTATGTGCAAAGTTGCGAACACAGGTGCAGTCCCTCTAGCGTTACTCGCATAGTCTGATAGGACGGCAATCCGATAGGACCGGAGAGAGTTAAGAGATCTCACGACTAACTTTCAAATTCCGGGCTGAGATGATGAAAAAACCCAATAATACTTTGCTTAATCTGGGAATCGAATCCAGGACTCCACGCTTCAGGCGTTAGTGACCGGGGTAGTCATCCTTGGGAATATCAGCTTCAGAGTTGAATATTGTCCTGATGTTTGACAAATTGTTTTGTGACAGGAATTGACATTAGGAAGACTGCGACTTCGGCCGCGTGAATTTTTAACTTCTCCCGATTTTTTTTAGTTATAAAAAATATAGCCTACCTATAGCACTCACTAAACGTAGCTTTCTATTTATTTAAAATCGAACGAGAAGTTCAAAAAATTAGCGCTTTCAAACAAACAACTTCAAAGTCAAAGTCAAAGTCAAAACATTTCAAAGTCAAAACATTTATTTCAATTAGACCATTTACAGGCACTTTTGAATTGTCAAGGAGTCGGTCAGTTAGTCAGAAAAATGAAGCTAGTTGCTCGTTCCAAAACGGAGGTAGGCCTCTATGGAGAAGAACGAGCAAGAAACTCCACGGCACTCTTTTAAATTAGGTTTTTACAAAATCTTGGTTACATTATTATTCTTGTTGATTCTACATGTGATCACAATGAAGATGAATATAAAACAGTAGTTAAAAATAATAAAAATAAAGATGTAAGCCATAGCAGTTAAGAGATGACCAATCCCAACTGACAGCACCCGTTCACGAGCATGACGCATGGATCAGCACCACCTAGCTCAACCATTATGGAGGGAGCCAAATGATCCAACACACGCGCCACCATCAGCGAGATATTTGAGTGAGTATGACAAGCTCTCAACCGCCATGCTCATTAAGTCAAAACACAGTAACTCAATAAATAAAAAGCTCCATGGTACTCACATTTACAAAATTGAAATAAATGATATTAAATTATACAATACTAACACTTCAGTGATTCGTAATATGAACTGTGGTATGTAAAAAAGAAAAAAGTACTAGTAGGTACTGATAACGAAACTAGTTATTCAGGTCAATAAAAAGGGGGTAAGAAACATCATTCTCTTGAAATTAATACTAATTAGTGAGCCCGAGTGGCTGTGGAGCAGGACTAGCATTTAGCCAAGCATTTTTGTCCGTGATATAATCATCTAACTTATAATATGCTTGACTACATAGTGTGCGTTTTACGCATGTTTTAAATTTTCTCTCATTTAGTTGGAGAATATCAACTGGTATTTTATTATAGCATTTTACACAGTACCCCATAAAAGAAGTTTTTACTTTTGCCAATCTGAAACTTGGTTGATCTAATTTGTTCCTATTTCTAGTATTAAAATTATGTCTATCACTAATTTTCTTAAAAAGATGAAGATTTTTTCGAACATGCATAATGTTCTCATATATATATTGACAAGGTACCGTCATGATGTTTATTTTTTTAAACAATTCCCTTAGAGATTCGCGTCTGCCAAGATTATAGATGGCTCTGACAGCCCTCTTTTGCAGGATAAAGATAGAATTTATATCTGCAGCCCGTCCCCAAAGCAAAATACCGTAAGACATGATGCTATGAAAATAACTAAAATAGACTAGTCTCGCGGTATCCACGTCTGTTAATTGTCGAATTTTTCTGACAGCGTAAGCGGCTGAACTTAACCGCCCTGCCAGAGATGTTAAGTGGGGACCCCACTGCAGCTTTGAATCGAGCGTAATCCCTAGGAAAACTGTCTTCTCGACAAATTCTAGCATGTCCCTATTCAATATAACATTACAATTACTACTTCTAACATTGGGTAAAGCGAATCTTATGCATTTAGTTTTTTTCTCATTTAACACTAAATTATTAACAGTAAACCAATTGTGAACCTTTAGCATGGCGTTATTTACGTCGTCAAGGTGCTGTGCTTGTCTATTTACTCTAAAAATGAGTGAAGTATCATCAGCAAATAACACCATTTGTGGTTGGTTTTCTAGTAAATGAGGTAAATCATTTATATATACTAAAAAGAGGAACGGACCTAGTATTGAACCCTGCGAAACCCCCATCTTTACTTTTAAGCCTGATGAATTAACACCGTTTATTTGAACTTGCTGCAGTCTATCATTCAAATACGATTTTACTAAGCTAAGTGCTAGATCACCGAGACCGTAATGCTCTAGTTTTAGGAGCAGTGTTTCGTGATTCACGCAATCAAACGCTTTAGAGAGGTCGCAAAAGATGCCAACAGCATCCTGTGAGTCCTCCCATGCATTAAATATATGCTTAATTAAAGTAACACCGGCGTCAGTAGTGCAACGTCCTCTGGTGAAACCATACTGTTGATCGTGCAGGATGTTGTTACAGTTAAAATGATTGAGCATTTGATTGAGCATGACTTTTTCAAACACTTTGCTGAAAACCGGCAAAACCGAAACAGGTCTATAATTATTGGTATCCTTGCTATCTCCGGATTTGAAGAGCGGAATAACTTTGCTGTACTTCATTAAATCCGGGAATATCCCTTGGTCTACGCACAAATTAAATATTAACGCTAAATATGGTGCTATTGTCTCAATAATAGATTTACAAACATTAGTAGACATGCCCCACAGATCTTCGGTAGCCTTGATCTTAAGTTGTTTAAAAGCCTTCATAACGACCACAGGGTTAATATGTTTAAATTTAAATTCCTTAGGGCTGGTTGAAACATTCACCCTTAGTAAGTCAATAGCAAGTGAGGGTCTTCTGCTTTGAGATACAGATTTGAGATACTCTGATATACCCAGGTTACTTCATCTCTCTGGCTGCGGCAAATCTGAAGGCTCAAATCAAAGTGCTGAAAAATCTAGATATATTCGTAACTTTTATTAATATATACATTTTTTACAAGCTAAATAACAAAAATAATAAAAAAAACAACCAGAATAAGAAAATAAAAAGAGAAACTAAAACTAAATAATATTATATTCGTTACCTGAACACTTAATGTTTTTGTCGTGTGTACCTAAAGGTACTTACATAAGATGTAATAGGTGAAAGACGTGCTGGTATCTAGAATTAATGTGGGTTGCGTAGACTATGAGTTAGCAATAATATTATGTCGCTTATATGGAACATATTATTATTATGAGATACTACAGTAGGTGTGTGGTCGTTCTATACGAATTGTTTTTCTGATATCAGTTTCTTGAACTAAAAATTTATGTGTTAAATTGTCATTCGTCACGTGTAATTATGTATGATTCTGTTTGCAAATATTGTAAACATTGTAATTAAAAGAGTACGTATGAAGTTTCTTGCTTATTCTTTTCCATACAAAACTACCTTTTGAAAGGGGCAACTAGTTTCAACTCTTTTTACAAGCTTTTATTTAGCTTGCACTGTCTGTATGTAAGTTATCCTTTCAAAATTTGCAAACCATTTTTCGACCATTTGTTGGTCTCCGATTGAGCTGAAATTTTGCATACACCTTTAGTTTTGGTGACAATATATTGAGCAATACTCAGTATTGTAATAATTTTAATATGGCGCCGTTCCAAGATGGCGGATTACATATTTTATCTCAATGCCCTCGATATGGGTATCAAATGAAAGGGCTTGAAGAGTAGAAAACAATAAAGTTAGTAACATCACACTAAAAAAGCTTGTTTCAAAAAGTTTTTTTTACCATTAATTTATTTTCTTGTATATGACGTTTAAAAGTGCATGGCTTTTAATGGCCGACCTGAAATAAATGATTTGACTTCGACTTTGACTATAAGCTACTACCCACGGGAGCAGAGCGGTAGCCAAAGAAGTAACACGGATGAAAAAACCGCACAGACGAAGTCGCGGGCAGTTGCTAGTTATCACATAACTGTACACATAACGAACTTGTATTTGTCTACACGTACCTTAATCAAAAGTAACACAAATCATATTAGAGCCTTATCACACGGTTCGATAGAACAATTGAGATCTGAAGCATCTTCCAAAACTTCCAAACTCGAAAGTAATAGGTGCGCGTGTGATGGAAACGGATCCACGTTGATTGTACGATAGACATTGAACTTGTAACTTTTCCACTTACCATACTGTTGTCATTGATAAGGTGGAACGTGGGCTGTGGGCTTAACTTTAATCAGATTATAAGGAATTATAGTAGTTAGTTATAGAAGATGATGCATGAGTAAAGTTTGTGCTTTTTTGTTGAACTTTGTTTTTGGAATTTGAGTTAGTGATTTAAAAATACATTTAAACAAATAAAAATAAATAATGTGTCTATTTGTAATATCTTAACAGTTTTTTACATGCAAAATAATATGTATCCCAAAAAAATAATTATTAATATGTTTTTGTCTGTCTGTCTGATTGTTTTGAAATGGTTGGACCAATTTTAAACGGCACTTTAACTGGCTAATGTTATACCGGGTGTAAGGGACAGCCCTCCGCAAACTGATAGGGTGCATTCAGCTCCTTATTTTTAATCATATTTCACTCGAATTTTTCTCAGGATTTTTTTTTTTACCGTTTTTTCATTTATTTATTCTTTTTTTCAATGTAAAATTAAATTTTTTGTACGCAGCACTTAATTTTTATAAATAATACAGCTAAAATAAAAAAACCAGCAATGGATGTTAAAATAATCGTAACGATCGACGCGTGAAATCAGCTGTTCACTTTCTGCCTAGCTACGGAATTACGGCCGAAGGCTAGCTGCGCTTGCCGATCGCTATGCGATTGCCGCGGTCACGATACATTGCGTATGAGGTTTTAAAACAAATCAGTTTTTTTTGGATTTTCATAACGTTCCTGAAACAATTTCATGTATCAGTCTTCTTAGTATGGTATACTGAAATCACCCCATCGGTCTGCGGAGGGCTGTCCCTTACACCCGGTATATAAGACATAACTTATTTGAAAAAGGATTGCCGTTCTGCATAGGTTAAACCCCTTAAGATTACAGACATTGACGCAAGCATAATTATACGGCCTATAATGTCAATTAGACAGTGGACTTTATAGACTCACTGCTTGGAACTTGGAACACACGCCTTAACTCTGTGAGAAGGCCGTAGTCCCAAACAACTTCCTCACGATGATGATCCTCACCATTTTAAAGCCTTTCATCATTTTAAAAGATTATTCTGTAAAATAAACTTTTATATAAAAGATACGAAATAACTTGTTCATCCAATGAATAACTTCCTCATTCATGTTCAAAAAAACCTAACAAACTTTTTTATTCATCGTCATAAAACCAGAACGAGAATATGATCAGTAATCGCTATTTTATAGGTACACCTCTAGTTTGATTTTACTATCAAAAATACCCGTGTAGAGTTGCCAAGGCCAAAAAACAAATGACGGGGGTTCCGTAGCAATAAAATTATACTAACATAATCAAAACTTCGTCAGTTGACGAAGACGTTAAGAGAGAAAAGTTTCGAGTTTCCAAATAATGGCTCATAACGATTTAACGATGTCAATGGGGAATGCCTGTTTGTATTTTGGGAACGTAGGTAGTTTATTGGAGAACGTAATACGTAGGTATGGGGCAGAGACATATTGCTATGGGTTTTGAAATCTTCGAAAGGAAGTTATTTTGTAGCGTTATAAATAAGTATTATATGGTTTAATCATTATGTATTATGATAGAGTAGTTTTTATTTAGCTTGCACTGTTCGTATGTAAGTATGTATGTAAGTAAGTTGTCCTTTCAAAATTTGTAAACCATTTTTCAACCATTTGTTAGTATGCGATTGAGCTGAAATTTTGCATACACCTTTAATTCTGATGACAATACAATGTCTAAAACTCAATATAATATTGTATTATATTAAAGCTTGTTTTTAAAAATGTTTTTTTTTTTATATTTTTTATGAAAGATACATTCCATTCACGTGTAATTCTGTATACAAATATTGTTTAACATTGATTTTAAAAGAATATGTATGGAGTGTCTTACCCATTCTTCTCCATAAGAAACTCCCGTGTCTCGGAAATCACATAAAGCTGGTCCTGAGCCTGATCTCTCCCTGGTCGCGTCGGATTGCCGTCCCATCAGACTATCATAGTGAGGGAAGAGAAGGTACACCGGTATTTGTAGACACACTTGAGCACTATAATAATTGAGCGTAGTTAAGCAGAAAGCGACCAACCCCGATTTTTGCGAAAATGAGTTAGAATGCCCATGACATAAGATTTACTTTCCTTCACATATTCCACAGACACGATTTCTTCAAACTACATCTGTACTCAAGATATTAAATTGTCAAATGAGACCATGTACCATTTTCATCCATTTTTTGTGTTAAAAACGACTATTTTTGGTTTTGATCAAGCAAAATATCCAGAAACGCGTGATTATTATTAAGCAGAATCCGACCATCGAAGTTGGCTGGCTTCTGCAAATTTCGTTTATAATATATTAGTTTGATTTTTATATTTGCAGAAGCCGACCATCGCAATGGTCTAGTTCTGCAAAATAGTTTTTCGTGATTAACGATATTTTTTCACGATACGACTATAAGCCACTCATAATGGTCTACTTTTGTCATATAAAATGACACATATCTATCTGTAATTTCTTATTTGCAGAAAGAGATCATCACATTATAAAGGTGTTAGTTTTACTGTTGCGGAGTTGTACCCCTACCCTACCCTACCCTACCAATACCCTACCCTACTAATACCCTACCCTACCAATACCCTACACCTACCCTACCCCTACACTACCCCTACCCTACCAATACCCTACCCCTACCCTACCCTACCCTACCAATACCCTACCCCTACCCTACCTTACCCTACTAACACCCTACTGTACCCTACCTCAACCCTACACCTACCCCTACCCTACCTCTACCCTACCCCAACCCTACCTCTACCCCACCCCAACCCTACCCCAACCCTACCCCATATTTTCTCATCATTTAAACCTTCCCTGGACTACGACAAACATTTCAAAACCAAAATCAGCTAAATCGGCCCAGCCTTTCTCGAGTTTAAGGCGATTAACACACGGCACCGTACGCCGCTCCGGCATGCGGTAGCGGTGAAGCGGATTTCGATTTTCGAACACCGCTCGACCGCGCGGTCGTGCGGTGTTCGTGTGCAAGGTTCAAGCGGATTTCATAGAGGCTAGTGCGACGTGAGAACCGCATCACCGCATGCCGGAGCGGCGTGCGGTGCCGTGTGTTAATCGCCTTAGCGAGACTAACGAAAAGCAATTGATTTTTATATCTACAGATAGAAGATAGATTAAGTATTAAGAATTATGCAGAATAAAACCATTATTTTGGCTTTCTATTTTTTTTATTTTTCGGTCACATCTCAAAAAGCTGAATAAGACCATCCCGATAGAAGCATTCTGCAAAAGTGTTTTTTTTTAATTGTTTAATAAAGCAGAACGCAACTACTACTTTAAACCGAAAATTCATGCAAAAACCAAAGTATTTTGGTATTATTCAAATAGCTTATTTTGTAGCCTTTGTTGTATATTTTGATATAAATAAGACTTTTAATTCATTTTCGTATTGTATAAAAAATAGCAGCGAAAATACCTAAAAACGGCCATATCTCAAAACGCGGTTTTCGTCGATGGTCGCTTTCTGTTTAACTACGCTCAATTATCTTTTGCATGTTGGGCTAGTCTGCATTAAGATTGGTCGCCGTGACTAAAATTCGTTTTGGTAGATATTATTATTAAGTGAAAGGTATGGAGTTACTCGCTAACCAGCCTTACGCAGCGTTTCCACCGCGAGCGGAGCGGACAAATTTTTACCCCGCCATACAAAACTGCATTGCTAGACAACCATAAATTCCTATTATTACCATACTTGTAAATAGGTAGTAATAGGAAATACTTAATGATATGCATTACATTTGCTTTAACTAAATATAAAACGTTGAGATCAATATTAAAGGTAAAAGGAGTCATTAATGGGTCCGCTCCGCTCGCGGTGGAAACGCGGCATTATGTCAGAAACCTATTAGGTTACTGTTCTATGTCACTTATAATTAATTTATACACTCTAGGGTAAAAAAACAAATCTTTTCTAAAATTAACAAATTGTCAGAACCTTCTATTCAAGAATATGCTGAAAAATCTGAAAAAGAAAGTGCTGAAAAATCATTATTTACTAGCTTTTGGTTGAGACTTTTAGGACATAATTTTTTTTTCTGATTTCCCCCGGGAACCTTTATTTTCTTTCAGGTAAAATGTGCTCTATTTCAATCTAGACATGAAAATCTCGTTACATTATAAGCCGGGCTTTCATTCGGTGGCAAGTTTTGAAATAGAATACCTATTTTATTTCAATATCTAACCAGGGCTTAAAAAAAGGGTTAAGTATAAAAACTGTTGGGATTTTATTTTTTAAATTGATTTTTTTTAAAGCTGAATTTTGGAAACAGATGTACTTTACGATTTCGTTGTTTAAATCTGTTGATATCTTACAGACGGTCTGTTCTGTAAAGATCTACCTCTACAGCAATGATACCAGCACATTACTGTCTCATTGCAGGGCAAAAGTCCGTCTTTTCATACAGAGAAGGGAGGAAGGAGCATTGATGACCCCGTTTGCTCAATTCGGGTTGGTGATTTCAGGCTTATATTTATTACATGACATAAGTCCACGTTTTGTCCTTTGCTGATGCCAGCGATGTCAGAAAAAACTTAGAAAGTACATTTGAATTGAAAAAGTCGATATATGACATCACCGAGTACTAAGTTCACCGGTGATTTTTCTAGAAGACCACTGCTGATGTCTGTGATCTTTTCCAAACTGAAAACTTAACGGCTATCACTAGTCCACTATTCTACACTAAAAACCACTAAAATAGTACTAAGGCCATAGTAAAAATAAAATACCCGCCGCTTAAAACATAAGCTTCGCATAAAATTATACAGACCATTACACTGCCTTGCACCATAACATATTCAATTTCTCTTTAAATATACCATACCGTTATAAACCTTCAATAATTTTAACGTTTGTATAATATTCAGTTTCATAGAACTTAAACAAGCTATCATAACGTCCGCCAAAGGCTAAAAGGATCTCAATAATTTCAGTAATTAAGTATTTCACAGTAGTAATCTTGTGAAATGGTACAATAACACTTATGTCTGTAGATGGCTATCGGGTGAAATAAATTCCACAGTGCTATCTATGTAATTAACAGGGCTAGGTCCCTTAATATAGCTCGCCCTTTCTGTCTTTTAAGTGCGTTACCCTACGCCAAACGATCTAGTACACTTACGACCAAATATATGGTACAGTAAAAAATCTTATTTGAAATAAAAGAATATAGAGGTAATAAGCACGTATACATATAAATAAGATCTAGGTTGGGTTTGTGTCGTAAACATACATATATTTTTTTTTGTATTTTCTTTTCATATCATATTTTGTCATTTGTGAAATATTTTTCTTTTACTTTGTTCAGGGCCAGATATTTGAGCTAGCGGTATTAAGCTCGATAACAGCAGAATAATAAGCTTCTTATTAATAACCTTTGTGTCCCAGAAGGTTTAGAGTTCTGTCCTTCATCCTTACTTACCTACTAACCTATTTTCGTGGCAAATTATGTACGATGATAAGCAAGAATTTTGCAGGTCAGTGTATTTTTAAACAATGTAGGTTGGTATGAAAAATTACAATTCCAAAAAAAACCCTAATTTTACGTACATAAATTACATGGGAAGAATGGAGCCCAATCGTATTATATTTACGCAAACTCAATATACTTACCAACTTAATGATGAGAACATTCCCGACAGCGTGTTCTATACAAAACTAGTCTAGACATACTCGTATTTTGGTCAATAAGTACTTGAGCTGAATAGAGTCTTGTACCTACTTATTCTCCCATCAAATAATTTTATTACAACATAATCATGATTTTTATTTAAAACTAGCTTTTGTCCGCGACTTCGTCTGTGTAAATGTCGGTTTTCGAAAACGCAGATGAAGTCGTGGGATAAAAAGTAACCTATGTCCTTTTTGGTGTTCGAACTTATTTCGTACAAAATTTCATCAAAAACGGTAACAGACAGAGTAACTTTCGGATGTATAACATTAGTATGGATGGATGGCGTAATTTAGCAGAAAGCTGAGAAATCAGAAGCCTAGATATAAGTTCCCTTATCCTATTTACAAAATGTCATCAATTTTAATTACTTATTGAACAAAATATGACTACACAAAAACGAAAAAAAGCAAGCCCTCTTAAAAATATTAAATACCGCGCCCATTTTTCTCGTCCGCAAGTGTATAACTTAAAATAATAGCCGGCCAAAATTAAATACCCAGTATAGACATTAACTTGCGTGAAGATTCGTGTTAATGCTAGATTTTAATAAAGTAGCGCATAGTTTTATTATTACGTGTAATAAATGTCAGTGAAATTGAAAATTTTATTAAAAGTAATGGGCGTCAGGTGAAATACGAGTATGGCTGGGTATTTTTTCTGTTTTAGACTTGGGCCTGAGAAGTAGTGTATAAAAGCTTTTAGGTAATACATAAATCTGTTTGGATGGGCTGTTTTGAGTGCCTAGTGTAATTAGTTAGGATGAATTATGTACGTGATGCCTTAATATTCAGGTAGGTTTAAAATAATTGGATGATCAATGCTATTGTAGGGCGCTGAGGTTTAGGTCCTGAAGTACCGTTTTCGCTTTTGAAATGAACATTAATTTGCTTTATTTCTATATTTAGTGACGACCTCGTTGGTGTAGTGGTCGCGAATCGCGACTGCTCAGCATGAGGTCTTGGGTTCGATTGCCTAGTCGAGCAAAGTGTTATTGGGTTTTTCCATCAGAAATTTCTCAGTAGTAGCCTCGGAGTTTGAATTTGAGCTCGGTTGATGGCAATAGGCTCTCCCCCTATTACATGGGTCACACACTCACTCACTCATCACCAAATATCGAAAACTCGGTCGACGTATAAAGATAAAATTTGGCAAGTAGTTTCGTAGGTAGTTTATATAGTTACTAAACGTCCGCTTAGAAAGAATTTGGGGTCCAAAGTTTGTATGGAGAAATCTTCTTTGATGCGGACAAAGTCTAGTATATACTAAAGTACTAGTCATCCCCAACAAACATTTCAGTCGTATAAATAAAAAATATGCGACTCAAAGTGTTGTAAACATCGCATTAAAGTAATTTAGCGTGTAATACGACTTAGAGCATCTTATTCTTACATAACTTTTAGTCGTATATTTCAGTCATACAGAAATCGTATTAACTTCTATACGACTATTTTTATGACTATTATACAGTTTTATGTAGAAACGGCGTCATTTAGTAGTAAAACCAGTGTCGTGATCTTAGTGACGTCAATATGACTTTTTTCCCACCATTAATCGTATTAGAATCGCGAGAATCACCTTTAAGTGACGACCATTTAAGAGTGATAAATTGCGCCCTTATACGACTTTAAGACAATTTTATAACTTTTATACTACCCTTACACTACAAAGGAACCTTATTTCAGTTAATATGGCTGACAATATTGAACAAAAAGTATGTGCACAGAATAAGTAGTCGTTTTGATGTACTAAGTTAATATGGTTGTATATTTCCCATGTTAGCATGTTTACTAAAAAATTACATGATTAAATCACTTAATTTAAAGAATTTGCATGGCGCGTTAATTAAATTGACATAATTAGCTCATATTACCCGATAGAATTAATTTCCCAATAGATTTTTTTTTTTTAATTTATTTATTCAAAATCTACAGAAAATAAAGTTACACAAATTCTGCCAAACTGCATAACAGTTTGTCGGCAGTTGTTCTCGTAAACAATAAAAATAAGTTTTTGTTTTACAAACGTATGTGTGTAACATACAGTTACCTACTAAAACTTAATGCTTATTAATAAACTTATATCCTATTACTTAAATATACTTTAGTGCGTTACAAAAACAAAGAACTACGGACACAATGACAGATAGTGTTTCTTTAGGATTTTCCTCAGTTGGTATTTGTGTTTTACACAATCTATCAACTTCGGTGGTAGTTCATTCACCAACGTCGGCGTTATGTATCTCCTTGTGCGCTTACCAAAGTAGTTAGTCGCTTTCGGCACAACAAGCGTCTTGTTCTTAGACGCACGAGTTGGGTACATATGTTCACGTTCCACCTTGCATTCTTCAGTATTAAATTGTTCACTCAAGATATTTAATTTACATTTTGCATGGACTGGGAGTATTTTACAGATTTTAAACAATTTATCATAATTATTATTCACGTTTTTTTTAGTTTTTTTGTCTACAAGTAATTTTAGGAATCTAATTTGCAAGCTTTTAATTTTATTTAGGTGTGTAGGGAACGCAAGACCATATCCACCCAAGCCGTAGTCAACTACAGAGTCAGCCAGTGCGTAATACAGCGAGTACAATACCTTCCTGCTGACACCATATTTGAGATTTTTTAATTTAGCCAGAATATTGCGAAGCTTATTACAGACATTGTTTACATGCGAAATCCACGAGAATGTGTTATCAATTACTAATCCTAGGTACTTATAAGAGGCAACTGTTTCTAAACATAAGCACTGACAGTGTTGCTTGTTGTTGTGAAGACATTCATACGAATGGCCTTTCACTTCTACCTTCAAATTGTGTTTATCTTTATGATATGGTGAGTGGATAAGCATACACTTAGTTTTAGCGATATTAATTATAATGCCATTATCATGCGCCCACTGAACCACACTGTCGAAATCGTTTTGCATCACTTTCTGTATAAAATCGATATTTTTATGGCTGTAAACAAGGCAAGTATCATCAGCATACATGAATGCTTTACAATTCTTCAACACATTAGACATGCTATTGACGTGCATTATGTATCCTAGTGGCCCGAAAACTGAACCGGTCGGCACACCGAATTTAATGTCACCCCGCACACTGTTAGTTCCACTGACACATACTCTCAGAGACCTGTTTTCTAGGTACTTGCTGAACCATACATTAATTGGGCCCCTTATGCCGCATTCATCCATAGCCTGCAACAAGCCGTCATGGTCCAAAGTATCGAAAGCTTTTTTGAAGTCTATATATATAACCATAACGATATTTTTTTCATCAAGACGACTATTGACTTCGTCTGTGAATTTCTCTAAAGCTGTAGCAGTACTTCTATTGCGTCTAAAACCGTGTTGAATTTCGTTTAAAATATTATTATTTTCCAAAAAGGTAGTGATTTGTGTAACTAAAATTTTTTCGACTATTTTATTTATTGTGCTAAGAATTGCTATAGGTCTATAATTGCTATAATCCCGATGGGATCCCTGTTTGTATATTGGCCTGACAATCGATTTTTTAAGTTCCTCCGGATACTGAGATTTTTTAACACTTGTATTAATAAAATAAGCTAAAACTGGACTAATTTGTTCTTTAATTTGTTTAAGATCTTTTACTCTAATACCATCTGACCCTGGCGACTTGTTGCAGTCTAATTTATCTATAACAGTTTTAACATCTTTTGGTTGCACTTGTTTAAATCTAAAACTTACATTACACTCCTTAACATAGCCCGTCCTGTCTAAGAAATTATGTTGACATTTGTGTTTAATCATATCGACTTCTTTTGTAAAGGTTTCACAAAAATGGTTACAAATAGATTGCAATGATTCATGTTTTAATAAATACTTTTCTATTACAGAATCGACTCCCATTGTAGACCTACCAAGCCAGTCATTTATATTATTCCATATCTTTCTCATGTCCCCCTTGCAACTTAATATAATATCACGCCTACTTTTGTTTTTGGCCATATTTATAAGTTTCTGAGTTTTATTACGGCACCTAGTGTACTGTAAACGTTTATTATTATTTTTGGGATCGTTTTTCCATTGTTTAAATAGGTTATCTTTTTCTTCTATAAGATTGCGTAATTTATCAGTAACCCACGGCTGTGTTTTACGTTTAGGGTTCACCGTATTTTCCATTCTAGAACTATTATAAATATCGCCAAAAATCGTAGTCATTTTTGTATACAACTCGTTTGGTTCTTGTATGTCTAAGAGCGATGACCAATCTATGTTACTTAGTTTATCTCTTACAGCTTTGTTGTCGTACTTTGTTCTACCTACACATGTTTTGTTTGTGACGCTATCAATAACAGCTTTTTTTTTTTTTTTTTTTAGGTGGTAAAAATCATCAAATGACTCCTTCCGCCCTGGGTGGGGCGGAAGGGACTGTCAGACTTTTACTGACTAAAAAAACCACCCTGTTCCTTCTGTGAGATTCCCGTTAGGTAGTGATCGGCTACCTGGCTAGTGAGCGTGTATGCGTGTACGTCGCTCGCCCCGCCACTTACATTCCGCATGAAGACGTGATCGATGCATGACGCCACTCGCCTCTGTCCGACAACCGCCTCACGTGTTATGTCCCGAATCCCACAGTGAAGCCCAAAATCTGCCAACTTATTTAAGTATTCATTTGCTGAAGAATCCAGTTTATTCTCTAGCAAGTTGATGTTGCAATCGCCTATTAATATAACGTCAGTGCTCCCGGGTATCGCCTGAATAACGTCTGCTACTTCTTTTGTGAAAGTGCGTTTGTTTGTGTGCGGCGGCCTGTAGATCACCAATAAATAAGAGTTATAACCACTCTTAACAAGTTGACCCTGTATACACTCAAATGTGGAAGCATTATAGGACTGTAATGGGCTGAACTGAAGACTATTTTTCACATAAACAAGTATGCCTCCTCCTCGCTTTTTTTCTCTGGTTTGCGAGTACGTGTTGTAGCCATCAACTGTGTACATGGAGATGTCATCCTGCTTAATATTAATTTCTGTGAGACACACTACATCCACTTTATCGATGACATCTTGCAGTAACACCATCAAATGATTAAAATGTTTTCTAATAGAACAAATGTTTATGTGTATAATTTGTATTCTAGTTTCGCAAGTTATAATATAGTTGTACCATTCTTTAATATCTGTGAATTTGATATATTCGATATCCTGCAGTTGTGATTGTAGATCGATGGTTACCGTCATGATGTAATCTTAATATACCCACTTATAGTACATAATCTTTTAACATTATATTTATTCGCCTTTATTTCTTTGTACATATGTTTCAATGTCGCTTTCATTACGGATATGGTATATCTTTTTTTCATTGTCATCCTTTTTTATAAGTATTTTGGCATCCTGGATCCATATATATTTATAGATTTCTTTAAGTTCTGACTTCGTTTTCCAAAATAGTTGCTTGTTTTGCCTCGTTACATGCTCATTGATAAAGATGCGTGATGTGTCATTGTTATTAAATAACATATGGTTTGTTAGAGGTGATTTTCGACTTTTAAGCCATGCCGCTCTCGCTTCCTTCGTGCGCACCATAACAACTATAGGCCGGATATCTTTTTTTTCGGATCCTACCCTCCATACATTTTCTATTTGATTTTTATCTAAATTCAAAATCTCGGCACATCTTTTTACCACTTCAACGGTTTTCTCTCCTTCCTGCACCTTTAAATTCATTATTTCAATATTTTTTTCCAGTTCCTTCTGCTCGATATGTCCAACACGTTCTTCCAGCGCCTTATTGCATTTCTCCAAATTAATATTTCGCTGTATTAAGTCTTTATATCTGTTTTCCATTGCCTTGCTTTTTTCTAATGTTTCTTTTTTGAATAGCTCTGTTTCATCATGTTTGGCGCTTAGAAATTGTAATGTTTTGTCGAACTCAATGTTGGATTTTTTTAGCTCGCCCATTTCAGACTTAATAGCCGACACATCTCTTTGCAGCAGCAACAAGCGTGAGTCTTGATCCTCCTTTATCGAATTCAGAAGCAAATTCATTGCTTTGACTTCTTTTTGAACAGCTGTGAGTGTTGCATGCAAACTGCTAGGAGAACAGCAAGCTGTTTTATGTCGTCTAGGCTCCTGAGAGATAGAAGAATTGCTATCTGAATCATCATTGCGTTTCTTTTTTCCCTGCCGAGTACCAACCCAGTTAGATTTAGGTGTTTGTTTACCTGTAGCATCTGAAGCCGATCTATCAGAAGAATGAGGTTCTTCAACTTCCACAGGTTTAGGGGGAGTTCGTTGTACTTTCGGCATTATTGTTGTTCCTTTATTGACCAAACAATCAATCCAACTTTAGCTCAACGCAGTCACACACACTAAACTATTTTACAATCAGTACGCCGTATTTAATGGGCCCAATGAGTTTCAACACAATATACAATATGCACATAAATTTTTGTACTGACATAAATTGAAGTCATGCAGGCATAATAATTTACGGGACTTATCTCACCATTTTATCACAAAATCCTGTTTGAAAATAATACTACGCTACCTATTTTCAACAAAATGCCCCGAAGCAGCGGTAATAAACACCATCACTCGACGAAAACGTGGGTTTTGCGACTACTACACAACCACGATCTGACCAAAAAGTGGTTTATACGACGGTTACGTCACTCTTTTAAGACACTTTTTCGTATAAAATGGGCCTATTCTCGGTGAAGCCAACGTGATGGCGACGTATTTACGACCAGCAAGTCGATTCTGTAAAATTCGTACACCAACTCGCATTCACTCTCACTTCGCTTGACCTTGATTTCGCTATCGCTATTGGTCGCTTCGGAGCGGAGTTGATTTTATTGGTCGCTTAAAGCTCCGAAGCGACCAATAAAATCAACTCCGCTCCGAAACGACCAATAGCGATAGCAAAATCAAGGTCAAGCGAAGTGAGAGTGAATGCGAGTTCGAATTTTACAGAATCGACCCCCAGCTTAGGAACCAAATGTAGAAATCAGCACGTTGTGGCGACTTGTAAAATGTTTGTTGATCGGTATTAGTATATTAGTTTTATTATATTAGTATTAGTATGTTAGTATTCTAATATTTAATTTGTAATAGAACTTATACTTTTACGTTAGCGCTTTCGTACCTACCTATGGTACATTTTTGAGGTCTTTTCACAATCGTTACAATTCACCAAACTTCGATAAAGTTCACTAACATACTAGGAAGCCTTATCATGTCTTCTAACATAATTTGATACTGAGGGTCAGTTCCGGCAGGAAACCCTTACATGGATGATAATAATATAATATATAGGTATATTTTAGCTACGTAACGACAAGGACATCTTAATTAAATGCATAGGGGCTGAAGGCTTTTATGTTCTGTTTTTGTTTAAGACGAAAGTCTTTGAAAGAGAATAGATGAGAATGAGGCTTAAGAAACCCGGTTTTGGAGGCACTAAGGCAGATTCAAAATCTTGTAGTAAAATTTTTTTGACGTGGAAAAAACGACCGAGTGTGAGTCAGACTTGCGCGCAAAGGATTCCGTACTTTATATTATTTACAATAAGCATGAAATTCCTCGACTTTGTCATGACTGATTCGTTGATATAGTGGTCGCAAAGCGCGACTGTTAAGCATGAGGTCTTGGGTTCAAGTCGGGCAAAGTGTTATTGGGTTTTTCCATCAGGAAATTGTCAGCTTCGGAGTCTGAATTTGTGCCCGGTTGATGGCAATGTATGTAATTAGCAGACAGATGGATGGGGCTTAGTAATTACAGCCTACGGTGGGGCTAATAATTAGGTTCACAATATGATTGATCTGTTCATTTTAAGTATTGGTAATTAGGCAGTGTTTATTTTGTGAATGTGAGTACATACACACACCATTTTTGATGTACAAAATTAACTTCAAAGTGTTAATTATCTGAATAAATACAATTTGAAAGGGTACGCGAAGGGTGCCGTACAATATTTAATACTACATACAATAAAAACACGTTTCTTGTATAAATTATGATCAATGTGGGTTGGCAATAGGCTCGCCTCCTATTACATGGAACTTAAGCACTAAACTTAAATGTTAGGTACACCTCTGCCTAACCCTTTAGTCGTGATGTTATGTTATAGGGTTCTGGAAGCACTCTTTAGGAATAAACGATGAACTTGAAAGAAACTGGTTTTAGAAATTTTATAATCTCATAACAGACTCTTGTTTTACAAACTCAGTTTAATGTTAACAATAACCAAACAATAACTGTTGCTTTAAAGTTTCGAGTGCGCAATCAACGAAGTTGTCTAACTGCTGAAACTTAGTACGATACGTTATGGTAACGTTACACCTTGCTAACTGGTTCCAGTTAGTCGCTAATTGACTAACAAGAATATCACTTTTGAATATTCTATGCATACACAAACTCACGCCTTTTTCCCATGGGGGTAGGCAGAAACCATATCTACGTTCATACATCTCGTTATACAAGCACGGTGGTTACGAGTACCTCACCAAGACCTTTCTGAAGAACCTCACCAATAAGGTCAGTAATAAGTGAATATTCTATACTTCTGTACTTATCAACATTATCAAGCTGATTGTTTCTTTTTTTGTTTGAATGCGGTAATCTCGACTGCCGTTTCGATTCTAAAAGTTCTTTTGCGAACTAAGCCTCTTCGTCCGCGTCAAAGTTAGTATTTTATTCCATATAAAGCGTACTTAACATAACATAGCATCACGCCTGTAATCCCCGATGGGTTAGGCAGAGGTGTGTACCCATTAGTACGCCCACATTTCGCCAGTTATGTTTTTTAGTCCCATGTAATAGAGTGCGAGCCTATTGCCATCAATCTGGCACAAATCCAGAGTCCGAGGCTGCTATTGAGAAATTCCTGATAGAAAAACCCAATAACACTTTGCCCGACCTGGGAATCGAACCCAAGACCTCATGCTCAGAAGTCGCCACTAGACCAACTAGACCAACGAGGCAGTCCGAACCATACATTTTTCTGGGATAAAAAGTAGCCATGTGCTACTTCAGACTATAATCTATCTTTATGCTAAAAATTGACTTCATCCGCTCGAATATCGAGTAAGTACTTGTGTTTTTATTTTGTTTGTGTAGAACCCTAAATCTTATTCTAAAATAAAATTAGCTTAGTTTTAGTTACTCCTTACAGCATCAGCCTTTGAAAGTCACGTCGAAATCTGCACAGCCTTTTCGGATATTAGCCGGAACAAACAGATAGACATCAAAAATACGTTTTTTTGGTGTAAATTTTGCCATTGTGTAATGCCGTATTAATTTAGTAAAAACAGTTTGGCACTAGGAATAGATACTTCTATTAATTTTAAAGATACTCGGTGTTCTACCTACATATGGGTATTATAATACCCACAATGTTTTGTTCCAACAAAACGTAATAGCTAGTAACCAGATTTAGGGTATTGCTCGGTGGTTTCGCTCACCACGTGAACAATTTATGGTCTAATTATCCTATGTATCTCTCTCTTGCTCGCTAATTTTCAACGTTTAGCCCGCGGCAATACTATTTTAGACCATTCGTAACAAGTATTTGCGGTGACAGTAGTAATTTTACAAGCTTGTATGTATGTCTGTTCGGGTCAAATCTTGCAAATGAATTTTAAAGCAGTGATCCTCAATCGATTGAGCTGAAATTTTCCATTCACATTTTAGTCTGGATGACAATGCATGGTGAGTTAAGTGACGTCAATCTAAATCCAATCATACACTTCCTTGACATGGGTATCAAATGAAAGGGTTTGCTGAGAAGAATACGTCACAATAAATTATAAAATCTTACTTTTAAATATTTTTTTTTAATTTTAGACTTATGCTATATTTTATTATCAAAAACTAGGGATCCGTAACAAAAATCACGCAACGAAGTCGTGGGGGGAGTTGTAGGATTATATAAAAATCTTGTGACACGGTGTTTGAGGTTGCACTCCCCTAAAAAGACTTGACCGATTTTTATGACATTTTTATGTATATTCGGTAGGTATGAGTATAGGTGGTAAAGTATAATTCATACAGTTAGGTGGTAGGTATCTTTGACGCAGACGAAGTCGCGGAATAAAAGCAGCCTATATCCCCTTTCTTGGGATTCAAACTTACCCCGTACCAAATTTTCATCAAAATAGGTTCAGTGATTTAGTCGTGACAGCGTAACAAACGGACAGACAGATCGAGTTTCTTTCGCATAATATTAGTGAGGATAGTAAGATAAAGTATTAGAAAAGCTTAGACATGTAAAGCTTTCAGACGTAAACCAAAACCACAGACACTCAGCCATAACATGAAGGTTTTAAATTCATATTACACACCCCTTTTGTAGCGATAGGTGTTGAAAATTAATGCACGGTTTACGCATTGGGTTCATTAATAAAGAAACGACGCTAATGGAATAGATAGTGTGAAATATAATTAGGTAACTAATTATTGACGTGTCTCTAATGAAAGCACAGTTTGTAATTTCGCGTGGCGTTAAATATTTACTATAAAAAAAAATTAATTACAGGCATCAATGGCCCATAGCGTGTTAGTATAAAAAAAAACTTATAAATTATAAAGCATTTAAGCAAAACTGTTTTCAAGAATATTTGCTAAAAAAAATAGTCATACTTCGTCTAAGACAAGTTCGGTTTATATGCTTCAAAATAGTCTATACTAGCTTCGCTTTATGGATCTGCATCGACCTTCCAAACACCCTGTATATTAGTGCGTTGACAAAGTTCTCAAGTTCTTATAAACCTGTAAATTCTTTACTCACAGTCTTACTTACCACATTGCAGTTGTCTACAAAGTAAAGTTGGATTACATTGTAAATAAATACTTAGTTTACAGTATAATCCTTAGAGGAAAATTAAAAAGTTTCGCCGCAGAGTTGCCGAGTTTAAAAACTATAAAAATAATTTAGTTTTTGAACGAGCATCTAGAGATTCGACGTTCGTCTGACATTTTAGTTTTAGGTACAAATTGTTTGAAATGTAATATAACGTAGAAAACTAAACTTGAAAAACAACGGCAAAAACAATTGGCAGAATTAACTTATGTATTGTTAAAATTACTGCATATTGGTGTTTTTTTTTGTAAATTGCCAGAACGGCTGTACGGATCTGGATAAAATTTGGCACAGATATAGCTTATAGTTTGTAATAGCACACATACTTTACTATTTAACCCGGAAAAGTTGTCGGGTCTCGTGGGATAACATATTCACTTTGACGCGGACGAAGTCGCGGGCGTAAGAGCGCGAGCACACGGTGCGTTGCGTCTCCGTTGCGTCGACGCAGCGCTGCCGTTGCGTCGTTTTACATACTAATAATCATAGTGTACACACGGTGCGGCGCCGCACCGCAAATATTTCACCGTGAAACTTTTGCGGTGCGGCGCCGCAACGCATCGTGTGCCCGCACCCTAAGCTAGTATTAAAATAAATTCGATCTTTAAAAAGTGTTCCAACTTTGAGAAAAAAAAACAAACGACAAAACATAACATTCAAACTTCGAATAGGTAGTCTATGGTTAATTCATCGATACGTTTTTAAATTCGCTCTCATTGGGGGAAAAACTCCGATTTTATGGCCCGTTTACCGATACAGTGAGGTGTTTTAGGGGTGCACACCACTTGGTAATCCAATCTTTTATTTATTTATAACTTACGGGGAGCAGACAGTCGATGCCACCTAGACGACGATATGCCGCCTGTTACACCGAACTGTTTAAGCGAATAATGTTTATGTACTTATATAGAGAATTTATGTGACTATTGTTTTTATTTAGACTTTATGGCCAAGGAGTTTATTTAAAAATTAAATTATAAACAACTGTAATTATTACAGATTCATAATTTGTTTTCAGTTTTGCAACTTCGACGAGACGAAACTAGTTGATCCAAAAATATACGATGATTTAATATATTATGATCTAACATAGTAAGTAATTTTCGCAATTTTTACTTATATCCAGAATTTATTTTGTAAGTTTGTAACTTGCTTTGGAAAAGTGAAGTTTTTTTTAGTAGCTACCTATTAGGTAATCAATAAATTACAATTATTTATGTTTCAAGGTAATGTTTCGAATTTATTTATTTTTTCTTTAAAATTCTGTAAATTCTATTTTTTACCTACAATAATTATAGTCTTATATAACAGTGTCAGGTGTCCTGTAATTCAAGGCTATCCTATCACAGACACCAGCTTTCTTTATTTAAGGTTGTGCATTTTTGACCCCCGACGGAGTGTTTATTATAAGTTTATTGTTAATACTTTCAGATACTTCGGTGTGACAGCCACACGTAAAGTACAATAACCGACGTTCCTTCCAATTGGTAGCTGATGTAAAATGCATCGCCAATAGATACCTACCCGTTACCAACATTGCTTCGGAAATGCTTTTGGGATGTTTCTTATTGACATTAGTATATATAGTTATTTTTATGAGGTGTTAACGTATGTGCAGGAGTTGCGTGTTAGTTTCCACATTTTTCTTACGTGATGTAGATCGGAATGGGAATATATCTTAAGGATGAAAACACTGTGACTTGGTACATTGTACAGTCAGCAACAAAAGTCGATTAACAATGTTACTTTTTATATCATTTAAACAGACACTAAACACATAATGTACTGGCTTTCAGAATTTCAGTTTATTATATCTTAATTTTATGTTCATTGCGTTTTACTTCTGATAATGTACCTAATAATTAGGATTTAAAAATCAAAAATGTTAATCGACTTTTGTTGCTGACTGTACATAATAATAATAATACCAACCTATTCTTGTTCCACTGAATCAAAAAGGCTTGTTTTATTTAATACACAGAAGGCACTAGCATTGATCGCCACTCTTGCACAAGGCGGATTGGCAATTTCAGACTTATAATAATTACTAGCTTAGTGGAAAGTCTACCCATCTTGTTTTTCTCTACAAACTTTGCCCCGCTGTTTTACCCCCTAAGAACAGAATAGAAAGGTTTTTCAAACATAAGAAATTCTACCCTTAAGGGGGTAGAACTTTGGAAAATCCTTTCTTATCGGATGCCTATAACATACAAAGAACGCACCCTCCAAGTTGCAGGTGTCTACTATCAGCGGTTTAGGCTGTGCGTTGATCCGTCAGTCAGTCGTTCATTCAGAACAAAACATTTTATATGTATAGATTATTCCTGGTATCCTTACAATATTTTCCTTTATCATTAAACTTAGAAAGTACACATGAATTGAATAAGTCGCATTGGTTATTCTTGCCCGATATCGGACCAGCAACCTCATGCATCAGAGGTAGGTGCCGACTGGGCAATCACAACAAAGGTTCCAAAATCAAATCAAAAATGTGTATAAGGTATTATAAAAGTATAGGAAATACACGCAGGTTTGTGTATCTATATTTTTATTTTGATAAAAAAGATATTTTTTCTCTTCTTTTCTAATTCCAACTGCCCACCATAACAAGATGAGACATAATATCCGTCACTGGTTTCCTACCGGAACTACGGACAGATGGACGGTCCGCGTCCCTTATTAATATTAACGGTGCTGTCGTATATACCGCATTACGTTATGTACGGAACGTTACGTCACAAATTATGGGACCCTATTAGTGGCGTTCTTTCTTTTCGCGAAGTAGATGGTTTTTTTAAGAAGATAATGTAATTTGAATTTGGAATTTTCTTTAATCATTTGAAATTGGTACAGACTGCTTACGACGCAAACATATCTAGTTGTTATTATTTTTGTATTTTCTTTTATTTATTTTTTAATATAAGTTGGGTTTGCTCTTGACTCTAATCTAGGGCAGAGGTGGCGGTGACAACCTCCACGATGCTTACTCCGAGCTTACCCAAAAGAAGCCTGTTCACAATTTTTTTTAAGGTTTGGACTCCAATGTTGCCAGCCGGAACCCTACAAAACTGCTGTCTGTCTGTCTTTTCATTATGATGAGTACATAATGTAGGGAACAGCTGATTTTTTTTGCGATTTCAAGATTAGGTCCTTATCAAAAGTTGTTCATTTTCATAAGTACTTACTCCCTTGAAATACGTCACTCATTCTACCTAATACCTTGTATAGTGCCATAAAAAAAAGTAAAAAGTCTTACTTCTTCTCCAATTTCTTCTATTACTTTTACCGCTTGAAACAAAAGGTAACATTTAATTGAAGACACGGCTGTAAGGCCCCGAGCAATTACTAAAAGTGCCATAGAAATGTTGAAGAGAATTGTTGCTCATACCGACACGAATTCCTTACACACGTCATGTCACTTTGTCCCCTGTCGCAACACTAACTTAGAGACGCCATTTTTCTAATAACTGTCTTTCTACTGGCATGTGACGTCACTATTCATTTTGAGGAAGTATTTGTTTGTTTTTCCTGTTTCTCACCGATAATGGTTTTAATTCGATCCTGAAAGTAGACTATTTTTTTTGATGACACTTTCGGCGCAGTGTCTTTTAAGCTGCGAGTCGCGGGATCGGTTCCCTCAGGGAATAAATATTTGAATGATCTACAGATAGTTGTTTCAGGTCTGGTTTTGTGTGTTTTATGGTTGCAAACGTAGCTAATAAATAAAGAAATTTCTAGAATCGTAATTTTATATTAAAAAAAAACCACAACTTTGTCCTCTTATTGCAACACTAACTTAGAGACGCCATTTTTCTAATAACTGTCTTTCTACTGGCATGTGACGTCACTATTCATTTTGAGGAAGTATTTGTTTGTTTTTCCTGTTTCTTACCGATAATGACTTTAAGCTTTTACAAAACTACCTTTTGGAAGGGGTAACTAGATTAAATTATATTTTATTTTCTTGTATATGACGTTAAAAAGTGCCAATGATCTAATTGAAATAAATGATTTGACTTTGACTTCTGTTAAAAGTTGGTCTTAAAGGATGTGTAATATTTATTATATTTTTGTCAACATGGCTGAGAGATTGGCCGCCGCGCTGCGTAGCGTAGGTTGGATTTCCAAACGGTATGAATGTTTATAATTATGACCTAAGTACATATAGAGTAGAGTCGGGTTGTTGGGTATGAGTATTTATATGTTTGTAAACGTACCCACGACATAAGAGAAATTCCTAGTGTAACATAATGTAACAAAAAAAAACCACAAAACCTTTGTTCCCCTTATTGCAACACTAACTTGGAGACGCCATTTTTGTAATAACGGTCTTTCTGCTGGCATGTGACGTCACTATTCAATTTGAGGAAGTATTTTGTGTGTTTCCCTTTTCCTGCCGGTAATAGTTTCAATGTTCTTTTCAAAGTTGATCCTAAAGGTTGTCTCGTCTACCATTAATGTATAGATCAGCTGATTATTTTAAATATAAAGAAATACAAAAAAGAACGTTCTACATAATTATGTATTTAGAAGGTATTTTACCATGAAATCCTTCTAAACTTCAGTACGGACTTAAAACACAAATGTATATTTTGTGCACCGTCTAAGATTTATGTCCCTCTTTGCACTGAGTGAACTCGGAGGGAGGGGAGCGAGCAGACTGCCACTTACCCGCACAATTCAAAAATGAGGATGGAACCACTTGTGTTGGTATTACGCAAATGGCGACTGTAATCGGTGCGAGCAGAGATATTTACGTGTATGAAAACTCATATGGAAATAGTGGGCATGTAAAACATACTCTCATATAATGGCAATAGGGTCGCCAACTACATGGGACTTAAACATAACTGGCGAAATGTGGGTGTACAAATGAGTACACATCTTTTTTTTTTTAAAGCTAGTAAGTACATTATAAATGGTGACATTTTTACAAGAGTGAAAAGAAATGTAGAAAATGAAAAGTAGGTACAGAAAAAATGCAGTAAGAATTTTTGTTAAATCAATTTCGGTTAATCAATTTTGCAGAAGTTTTTTTTGGAAAAGCTTTTATTTCGCAGAGAATCAAATTCAATCCATTTCCCGTTTAAAATATCATTTGATCTGAGTCAATAAGAGTAGGACAGACCTCCACCAGAGATAATAATTCATGAAGATTTTCCACGATAATAAAAAAAAAAAACGATTTGGAAAAAACTTCCTAATTTTGAGGCTCCCAAAGTCAAATTTTCCATAAATGTTTCACGTGATATACAGCATGTAGTGATTACAGCAATATCTCCGAGGACGTTGCTGTGATCCATTATGCCATTCTATACAAATTAGACTTGATTGATCGACCGTTTAACAATAACGATCGATGTTAGAGACGGTAGACGTTTACTATTCATTGATATTGATTACCGTGACACAATGTTCCTATTACATACCTAGACCAAGTCTAGACTTAAGACGTAATAAGTACTAGTCAATTGATATACTTTTTATAAGCTGCCAAAACGTGATTCCCCCACAGATTTTGCATGGCAACAGTAAACCGTGACGTTGTTTTAATTAATTATTTATTGATTTTAAAGCAATTAAAAATCTATTTTTACAGTAAATTGAATTAAATGGGATTTCAGGGCTAAAACGATACTCATTTTTTTTAATGCTATTACTACTACATACGTATACAAACATACATACCCCCCACACATACATATATACATATATATTATTACTATTGTACTATGTTAGTGATAAACAACGAAAACAAATAAAGCTATTAACTCATTATACTTTGTAGTATGACGGCTGAAAGCTCCAGAAATAAATGCAGTGACAATAAATAATCAATGACAACAACTACCCATTTGGGTTTTTAACACCAATAACCAAGATGTGTCTTGGTGAGTAAAAATAAACTAAAGGGGGTCTCCGTACATCGTATTTTTACATAATAGTGTTATAATATATTGCATGGTGATATAGAACTCTTCGTGTGTGAGTTCGACTCACACTTGGCTGGTTTTAAAAGCACAACGTAGGTAAGATGTCCTTCTCAACAGTTTCACTTATATCCATCCAGCTTAATTCCACCAAAACGAGCCTACTTCTCAATAATTAAATGAAGTGTGTTATACTATCGAGTAAAAACAGTTCAATTTACATAAAAAACTTATCATTAGAATAGATTTAAAATTAGTCAGTGTTAAATATCCTAAACTCATTACATTCACTTCGGAAGGAAGTAATTCTGTCGTGATGGGTTGGTTTGTTTTACCAAAGCTACTCCCAATTGATAATAACAACACAACATTGAATATTGTAACTTACATACATTCTAAAATAAGCTTAAAGTTTGCCATCATAAGGTAGTCAATCAAAGAATCTGTCACGCCACACATGAAATTCTCGCGCGTCGGAATCTTCGTTCAGAATTTGACAGGAGTCTTAGTTTTGATATATGAATGTGTTCCCGCGTTTTGTTTGGTGGATTCTCTACTTTACATATTATTCTGAAGAAAGATGGGGTGTGTGAGGGGGTGTGTGTGAGTGTGACTGGCTCGTTGGTCTAGTGGTCGCAAAGTGCGTCTGCTGAGCATGAGGTCTTGGGTTCGATTCCCTGGTCGGGCACAGTGTTATTGGGATTTCCCAACAGGAATTTCTCAGTAGCAGCCTCGGAGTCTGGATTTGTGCCTGGTTGATGGCAATAGGCTCGCCCCCTATTACATGGGACTTCAAACATAACTAGCGAAGTGTTGGGTACAGCTTCTGCCTAACCCTTCGGGGATTGTAGGCGTGATGTTATAAGATAGTGTAAGAATTTCGAATATGTAATTAGAATACAAAACGTTTATTTAAGTTGTAGTAAGTTGAAGTCGTAGTAATATATTTTAATGGTAGTATAATACATTAATGCAGTGCAGTGTGGTCCCGCAACGCAACGCCAAGCCGCGAGAAATGACCATTTGTCCTAATCTAAGGCTGGTTTTATAGTCACGCCGCTAGACGCGCCGTTGGGCAGCGCGCTGTTGAACGCGTTCACCGAACGGCGCTGCTCAAGCGCGCGAATTTGAAACGCTACTACTACCCCAATACATATCCGAGCGCGCGCACTCCGACGGCGCTGCTGAAACGCGTGACTATAAAATCAGCCTAACAGAAATAAGCAGCGCGTTGCACGTTACAAATTGTGGGTCCAAGCCACCGCCAAGGCAGGTATCGTCACCCATTGGCTGCACTGGTCACATCACCAACTTCTAAACTCCGTAACTCCGACCCTATTTTACAAAAAAATCCTATTCCGTTAATATAAAAATAGAGAGAGTGGCAGAGATAAAAAAAAGGCTTTAAATTATATCCTACATAACATCATGCCTGTAATCCCCGAAGGGTTAGGCAGAGGTGTACCCGTACACCCACATTTCGCCAGTTATGTTTTAAGTCCCATGTAAGGGACGAAATATCCTTGCAACGCAAAATAAACTATTTTCGTACAATTTACGTTTAATTAGCAACGGAAAGGACTTCGTACAAAGCGGGTGTTTCCGTGTGCAGTTCAGACTGAAATTCAGATCTTAATTAGACTTTGTTATCCTGAATATAGAGTTTGTTTGGCTCTACTTCGAATTAGAATACGTTTGTTTTGTTTGGTGTATTTAGTTTTCGATTTACAAGTTAATTTTTGAACAAGTAGTTTGTTAATGAAAATTGTGCGGTCGGGGGACCCATGTCAGGAACGAAGTTATAAAATTGGAATAATAACACAATATAAATCACGTATGAATTAAAACAAAAAGCAAAAAATAAGAGACAATAAACACGTGTTTACGATAAGTACGAATTGCAGTAAGCATTATGTGCGGCCAGCTGTTACACAGTTGGCCGCGCACAATTCTTGTGCTCGAATCTCAATACTCGCACGCGCACACAACCCCGTAGATAATAGAAAAAGACAGACTGAAAGAGAAAGAGAGGGAAGGTCGGAGGAGACATAACGCCTTTTCCATATGTGACGGTTTCTGCCAGGTATTATTATAATATACTAAGAGAAAATATTAAAATAAGAATAAAAACCTCCTCAAGTCTAAGCTATTCGAAATTTGAATTCCAGAAAGTTATACTTACAAAACGCGACGGGATTACTCCCTCTAGAAGCGATATAAGGACTTCCTCACGGAACCCACTCTGGGGCGCAGTTTTATCATAACTTCGATTTTGTAGAGTGTTCCGAAGCGACCCAAGTGGGTATAGAGTATTTGACAAAATTGCCCCCAGCCTTGCGTAGTCGACGTCAAAAGAAAATGGTGATTTTGTATTGTTAAAGGTATATTGTAACAAAATATTACAGGTTAAAAACTCTTTAAATTTAAAAACAATGCCACCAAAATTATTCAGGCAATTTTTTGAAGTTGCTTCAAATTGATGAAAATAAACATTATTTTCCAATGGTACTTGAAATAAAAATTTAAGAAAGATACAAATTCGATATAAAAGCTACTTCAAAGTAAGCCAAAAATCGGTCAAGTTTAAGTCGAACTCGCGCAAAAAGAGTTCCAACGTCGTACAATACACTACAAATAATAAAAAAAAATCGTCTAATTTTAATATTTTTTTATTTTATTATGTATTTGTTGTTATATCGGCTATAGTTAATATACATTCTGTAAAATTATACCTTGTGAAGATCGCAGGAAGCTGCTGGATGCGGGTAGCGCAGGACCGGTCAATATGTATATCTTTAAGGAAAGCCTATGTCCAGCAGTGGCCTTCGTTCGAAAAACTTCAGCGTCTATCTATTAGATATGGTTGAAATATACAAAATCCTTACCCCTTACCCCTTCCCCCTTCCCTTACTAGCTTTTGCCCGCGACTTCAACCGCGTAAATGTCGGAACCCAGTTCCAGCCCCTTAACCGTCGTCTACTAACTAAAATCTACCTCCCTGCTAAATTCCATCTTTATACGTCAAGCGGTTTTCAATATATCGTGACCTTTTGCTTTTATATATTTAGATAGGTAGATAAGATAGATGAGAGACAGACAGCAGAATCTTAGTAATTGGTTCCCTTTTAGTACTCTTCGAGTGCGGTACCCTAAAAAGGCGAAAACCAATTAATGTCACACGATCCGCCTTCAAAATAACGTCAAAAACACGAAATGAGGCGACGATAACAAAGGAAAATTGTTTCTTTTTTGAAAATAGGATACTTTTATAAAAACTTTCTTAAATAAAGTAGATTGGAAACGACACTGGCTAGACGGTGTAAGTAGATACTTTTTTATTTTTAATAAGGTAGGTAAACGCGTAAAAGGTTTTTAGGCTCGGATAACTGAGTAATTAGCAGTGGCAATAAAGTAATTGTTGTAAGAGGGAAGACGAAGCAAAAAAATGCTTAGATTTTTGTAATTCACACATCAACTCAAATTACAGGCGTTTCAGGTGACAGGTTAGGAATTTAAAATCTTTGCGGTGTATTTTTTTGGATATAGCAGACACTGCTGACTGAACTCTAAACTACTGAAACGAAGCACGAAGTTATAAAATTGCAATAATAACACAACAGAGTAGTTCCATTTTGCCCCATCAAGCCGCCACCTTTCTGCGGCAAAGTAGACTGCCTAAGATTTTGCTGTGAAATATGCCCCACTAATTTGATTTAATGGGGCAGATTTCACTAGTATGGAATCTTGGTGGATTCTGTCTCACTAGGGTTGGCACCTCAGAATTTGTGTAGGTAGGTATGCTCGTATTTTTGTATTTGTTTGTAAAAAAATAAATGTAAATTGACCTATCTGTAAGTAAAACGCAAGTCGTTTTGGAAACTTAGATTTAATACGTAGGAAGTATTTTAAATAAAAGCACTAAAATATTGTACTTTTTTTTTTACTATTTGTATTATTTATTAGTTGTATAAATAGGTAGTGTGCTGTATTGTAGGCAGTTTACTTTGCCACAGCAGGGTGGCGGCTTGATGGGGCAAAGTGGAACTACTCCACACAATATAAAGAAAAAAAAACTGAGTGTAAACGTCGACAGACACTACGCCGACAGACTGAACACCGACAAGACTTTACTTCAACGGGACTCTTCGCCGACAGGGCTCGTAGCAGATGTGCATATTTCTTTTTTATAATCTTGTCGTTTCTGGCGTAGGGGGGTCAAAGTTTTAACCTAACCTAACCTAATTTTTTTTTTAATACGTAACCTTGTATACACGGGCCGGTTTCCGCAACTCCACGTCCAAGCGCGTATTTTGCGTACGGGTGGGAATAAAGTCATTCGATCCACCCCAGCTCCCCGAGAAACGCCAACAGCGCCTTGACGTTGCCGGCTATCTCCCGCAGGTTACCTGGGTTTCCGAAGTATTTAGCCCTGTATGTGGCGACCTCAGGGCAGTGTAGAAGCACGTGGGCTGCTGTCTCTTCTTCCTCCATGCAGGCTCTGCACAGTGGACTGTTTGTGACCCCTATGACAAAAAGGTGTTTATTGAACGATCCGTGACCAGTTACAGCAGCTGTTACCAAACGAAGCTGCTGTTTGGACAGTCTAAGGACTTGTTTCGTGAACCGGTTGTTGATTAAAGGTAAGGCTTCTCTCGCCTGTCTGCACTCGCCGATCTCGGTCCATAGTCTTTGGTGTAGGTCCTTGGCGCGTTTCCTTACCATGGTGCGTAGGTGCCCAAAAGGGAGTGGTACTATGGGTTCAGGACCCACAGCGACTGCACTCGAACCCCTTCTGGCTAGCTCGTCTGCAGCGTCGTTGCCCCGCGAGCCACTGTGTCCCTTGATCCATTGAATAGTTAGTTTGTTGAGATAACCGACCTTGTTTAGGTTGTGGTGACACTCATGTATTAGCCCGGAGTTAACCGTGTGGCTGTCTAGAGCTTGAAGTACCGCCATGCTGTCCGACAGTATGCGAATGGGTTGCCCCGTTACCTGCCTGGCCAGTATGGCTGATGCTGCTAGAGAGATGCCCAAGCATTCCGCCTGGAACACCGTGTTGTGAGTCCCCAGTGGTGTGGCAATATGCATGTTGAGGTCTTCTGAGAATACCCCGGCCCCTGTGCCAGTACCTGTTTTGGATCCGTCTGTGAAGATTCGAAGCTCCGTGGGGCGTTGACCCTCACAACGTTGGTCCTCAAACAGTTGGATTTTGTATTTTTTATCGAAGATAAATTGCTTGGGTATCCTGTCGTTGATAGCTTTCGTTATTGGAAGCTCGTCGCCGAGTTCCTCTAGTAACGCAGTGTGTTGTGTGCTACTCCTGCTCCACAGATTTAGTGTCCTTAGCCGCAGAGCAGCTACTGTGGCCTCCTGCTGAATATAGAGGTGTAGCGGGGGTAGCCCTAGCATGGCTTCAAGTGCTGCCGTCGGAGTGGTCCTCATGCAGCCCGTGGTCGCCATGCATGCTAGTCTCTGCATTCGTTGTAGTTTATTGATGGCTGTGGTTAGTTTGGTCCTGGGCCACCAGACCACTGCCCCATAAGTGATCATGGGGCGTATCACCGCACTGTACAGCCAGAGTATAATTTTAGGGAATAGGCCCCATTTCTTACCTATCATTCTCCTGCATTGCCAGAAGGTGATGCAGGCCCTGTTTAGTTTGTTGTCCAAGTGGCTACTCCAGTTTAACTTACTGTCTAAGATGACCCCAAGGTATTTTACCTCGTTGGTCAGTTGGAGTACGGTGTCGAATAGTTTCGGCAGGCGGTAGGGACCTAGTGCGCGTTTCTGTGTAAACAAGACTAGCTCGGTTTTAGTTGGGTTGACCGATAGGTCGAATTCCCTACACCATCGTTCCACGATGCGTAGCGCATGCTGTGTGAGGTTGCAAATGGTCCCCGTTACCCTCCCAGACACGAGAATGGCGAGATCATCCGCGTAGCCTATGGTGTAGTATCGCTCGGCATTGAGTTTTGTAATGAGGTCGTTTATAACGAGGTTCCACAAGAGCGGTGATAACACCCCACCTTGGGGGCAACCTCTGGCTATGATGGCGGCCTGTTGGTCCTCCTCAAGCCGAACAACTCGTTTGCTTAACATATTTGTGATCCAGTCAGTGAGTACCTGTTCCACTCCATGTTTGGATAGAGCGGCGCTGATGCTGGAGAAATTAGTTTTGTCGAAGGCTCCTTCAATGTCTATAAAGGTGCCCAGGCAGGAACCCTTTTGGTGTATATCCTCCTCGATCCTACTTACAACCATGTGGAGGGCGGATTCTGTTGACTTGCCTGAGCTGTATGCATGTTGGTTGCTGTGTAGAGGTATGTTTCTCAACGCCCCGTCCCTCAGCTCTCTTTCGCACAGTCGCTCCAGAGTCTTGAGCAAGAAGGAGGTCAGGCTGATCGGTCTGTGTGCTTTGGCGTTTGTATAGTCGCTTTTTCCTGGTTTAGGGATGAATATGACCTTTACCTCCCTCCATCCCTTTGGAACGTATCTGAAGGCCAGACACGCTCTCATCAGAGGCAGCAGGGTGTTGGCTATGATGGTCCCACCCCATTGCAGTAGTGCCGGAAATATTCCGTCGGGACCGGCTGCCTTGAAGGGGTGGAAGGTTTTTATGGCCCATTGGAGTTTCTCCAAGGTAATCAACTTACTTACGTATAACCAGTCGTTGTCCGATGGTGTGTGCTGTTCCTCCGACCATGCCACGGTTTGTGTAAAGGTGCAGGCGGGAAAGTGAGACTCGATGAGTACCCGTCTCGCTTCTTCTGGTGAAGTGGTCAGTGTGTCGTCCGGTCTGCGTAGTGTGGTTGGCGCCGGTGTGTTCTGTTGTGCGAGTACCTTCCTTACCCTGTTTGCTTGTTGACAAGATTCAATGTTGCCGCAGAATTTGCGCCATCCTGCGGTACTTCTGAATCTGATGCATTTTTTGTAGCTGGATTTGGCCGCATAGTACGCGTCCCAGTCTTCGTCAGCACAAGTGTTCATTGCTCTGTTAAGGGTTTTCCTTACTTTGCTACGTTTACGTTCCAGCTCGGCTCCCCACCAAGGTTGTTTCCCTTGTGTTTTGCGTGGGTCGGTTGCTGGACATGCGGCTTGGTAGCTTGCTATCATGGTGTTAGTAACAAGGTTTACCTGTTCATCTATCTGCACCGTGCTCAAGGCCGGCACTTGATCGTTTGGTGGCGCTAGCCTGGAAGCTAGGTTGCGTGTGTAGACCTTGATGTCCGTGTTGCGCGGGTTGCGCCTCGGTAGTTTCTGTTGTGAACAGATCTGTATGTCAAAGCGAATCCACCTGTGGTCGGAACAGGATGCCTCCTTGGAGACATGCCAACCGGTGGTAGCTTCCGCGGCACCCTCTGTTGCTAGGGTGAGGTCTATAATGGTTCGGCTGCGTCTGGTGACGAAGGTTGGTTCAGAGCCTGTGTTTAGTAGCGATAGGTTAGTTGTAAATAAGTAGTCAACCAAAGCCTTACCCCTATTGTTTTGTGTGTCCATGCCCCATAGCGGGTGGTGTGCGTTCGCGTCGGCTCCAATTATGATCTCTAGTCCCTTTGTCTCGCAGTGGTTGACGAGGCGGGTGAGATCGTGAGGAGGCGGGTCTTCCGCCTCAGGCATGTATGCCGAGGCGAAGACAATCTCCGTTGTCTCGGCGTCACGCTGCATGTGCAGCCTGGCTGCAGAGAGGTCTCTGCAACAGAACTCAATTAGTGGCTGTGTTTTATACGTACCTTTATTAATACGTAACCTTTATTCTCTTCTACTATGAGCCCTGTCGGCGAAGCGTCCTGTCGGCGAAGAGTCCCGTCGAAGTAAAGTCTTGTCGGTGTTCAGCCTGTCGGCGTAGTGTCTGTCGGCGTTTAGTCGTACACTGAAGAAAACTAAACTAAAGGTACACGTGTTAACACAGCCGTAGATAATATTACGTAAATACTTAATGTAGGTGAAATTTGTAGTAATATTTACTTTAGTATATTAATTAAATTCTCTGTATCTTCGTAGGACATACTTTGAAGAGAATCCTTGAGAAAACAATGTTTAATTCTGGGAATAGATATTTACTTTCGTGTTAAGTCTATTATAGAGGAGATAATTAATAAAGTTTTCATGAACTTTAAATAGGTTTGGTCAGCCACATTACCACTCTTACTGTTTGCTTAATATTCGCACAAACCTATGCAGTTTTGTAATAAAATAATATTTATTTTATCATCTGCCTAGCCCTTTCCCAACAGTGTTGGGGTCAGCTTCCAGTCAAACCGGGCGCAGCTGAATACCAGTATTTTACATAAAGCGACTGCCTATGTGATCTCCGCAACCCAGTTATTGGGTAACACGATACTCCTTGGTAAGATTGGTTGTCAGACTTTCGGGCTTCTGACTGCCCTGACAAAGATCTATGAATGGCAGTCGGGACTAACAGCTTCACGTACTTTTCGTGGCACGGGGGTGTCATATTACTACCTACCGACTTCCAAACTCTGGGCTGCTATTGAGAAATTTTCGAATGGAAAATCCCTAAAATATTCGAAAAAAAAAACTTAAAAAGCGTTTCCCAACTCACAATCATGACAAATAACTTCATTCGTTTCTTAAAAGGACAAAAAAGTCTACGATATTCGACATTTTCGCCTTGGAGACACATTCAGGTCAAATGAGAATTAAAAATGGACACGTAAGCTGCTTCCCGCACTTTTGTCGACAATGAAAAGGTTGACATATCGACAAAAATAATTCTAGGTGAAAAAAAATATAATGCCGTGCTGATTGCGACTTTATTCTGTGTGGTTAAGGGTGATATTTCAGTGATAAATTACGCTTAGTTTGGTGTTGTAGTCGTAAAACAATAAGTCACAAAGCAGTTATGTTACAGAAGTTTACATTTTTTACACCTCGTTTATTATCATAGGTATCAAATAAGATGGCAGCACCGGTCCTTGCCATTTTTCTTAAAATTATCTCTTTGTAATAATCTCAACTGCCTCGTTGGTCTAGTGAACGCAAGAGGAGAGCATGAGGTCTTGGGTTTGATTCCCAGGTCGGGCAAAGTGTTATTGTGTTTTTCCATCAGGAATTTCTCAGTAGCACCCTCGGAGTCTGGAGTTGGCCCGGTTATTGGGAATAGGCTCGTCCCCTATTGCATGGGACTTAAACATAACTGGCGAAATATGGGTATACTCGTGGGTACACCTCTATCTGACCTTTCAGGGACGTGATGTTAAATTACGTGTAATGATCCCGATAAACGAGGACAGACAAACTAAAAACAACAGTAGATAAGGCTATACGGAGTGTAAAAGCCGTTAACTACGCTTACCATCCATAAAACCAAGTAACAGACCAAATCCTAATAAGTTTTCTAAAAAAACGTGAAAAAAAATTGGAACTTTGAACTCCAAAATCTTCGTAATCAGAAGGTTCCCAGGTATGGTTCAGAAGAAAAAAATGATCGCAGTGATGAGAAGAACATGTGACTTGCGGCTTTATTTATTTTTATTACTTATTTAAACTTTATGCAACAAAAGTACAAAGGCGGACTTAATGCCTTAGGCATTCTCTAACAGTCAACTAAAGGTGGTGAAGAGATAATATGGTAGACAGGTGCTAATTATTGTACAAGCGTAAAACAACAAGAAAATTAGAGATTTAAATAAAAAGTACACTTAAATGAAGTTATTAAAATTCTACATACTTACTATGAAAATACCATAAAATATAACTATATTAACATATATCCTACACATGCACACGTATCCTTTGTTGGAGATCCTAAATAAATAAATATACATATAAAATACATATCTAATATAGAATAGATACGTTATAATATAACTCTATCTACCTATCTCTTTCTATCTTTATTAACAATCTTTTTATACCCAGTTTGTTAAGCAAATTTTAGTTCGTCCTAGCCCTAATTAAAATCGTAGTTTCGTAGTTCAGAAAGCCTAAATACCAAAATGTGATGTAGGTAGGTCAATTACAAAATAGTCTAATCGGATTATTTCTGAATAACAGATTACGTTAAGCCTTTTCACGTAATTAGGTAGGACATAAATCTGCTATTTGATCTTCAAATATGGAAACTAAATGTTCTAAAAATAACCTATTACGTGCTTATGTCGACAATATGGGCCTCCGCTCGCGTCAGACTTTTTGTAGGACCGATTATCGGATCGTACGATTATTTCACAGTTTCCACCGACTTTTTGCAGGATGTGTGCATTGCATTATTGCCATCAGTACGTTTTCGTTCATTTCTCTCCGATAAAAAATCGGTCAGCGATTGTCTTAAGTGGGCCTTAGTGTCCGGTTTGTTTTTAAAGTGAATGAAATATAATTATGAATTTCCATATACCAGGGGTTTTCAAAGTGGGGAGGCGGGGCCACCCATGGTATGCGCAGAGACCAGGGCGCCTACTACAACCTCTTAAAACAATATTATTTTAATATTACTTAGCCTTCCGCACTGTTGGATTTTCAACGCTGGGATCAGCGCCGAGAGTTGAAAATGCAACAACAGAAATTACAAAGTAATATTAAAATAATATTGTTATAAGAGATGGCGGTAGGCGCCCTGTTTACAAATAACGACGGGTGAAGTCACAAGGAGCAACTATCATTTATTAAAGGCCCATTTCAAGTTTTTTCAATCTTTACACAGGAACTAAGTTGATTTACTGCTAACATTATTCCAGTACGACAATGTAAAGTCGGACTCAATATTAAAATGCACGAGATATAAAAAAAAACATTCCGCAAGCGGTGCGCAGGGCGATGAAATGTGAATTTTTGCTTTTTTGCATACCGTACTGACCGGACCGCTACTATTTGTTACCACAATAGAAGAAACAGGCACACTTCACTGCTGATCTTCCAGGGGTAAAAGTACTTATGAATTTGACTGCACGTTTGGCGCAGTGGTTGAGAGATTGGCTGCTGCGCTGCGTGCCGTGGGCTCGATTTTCGTACGGAAAATTATTTGCATGGCCTACATATAGTTGTTCCGGGTCTGGCTGTTTGTGTATGTAACTTTATTTGTTTGTAAGCCCACTGATAAATCTCTCTAGAGAAAAAAACAAAAACAACAACTTTCGTAAAGGCTCTGAAATATGAAAAAATAAATAATCTGTTCTGTATGTCGTGATGGCCTAGCGGTTAAGGCGCCCGCCTCTCATGCATGAGGTTGTGGGTTCAAATCCGGGCAAGTACCAATGTAACTTTTTCAATTCATATGTACTTTCTAAAGTTTATCTTAGACATTACTGACATCATTCCGTGCCTCGGAAAGCACGTTAAGCTGTTGGTCCCGGCTGTCATACGTGGATCTTTGACAGTCGTTACGAGTCGTCAAAAGCTTGCAAGTCTGACAACCAGTCTTACCTAGGGGTACCGTATTACCCAGTTCCTGGGTTGTGGAGGTCAGATAGGCAGTCGCTCCATGTAAAATACTGGTAATGGTATTCAGCTGCATCCGGTTAGACTGGAAGCTGACCCCAACATAGTTGGGAAAAGGCTAAGCAGATGATGAAATAATTTGTTCTATGGAAAAATGCATTACAGCAAGATCAATATTATTTAATTAGGTTATCATGGTTATCACACCATGATAACCAGTAATGACATTCACTCGTACAAAATCGCGAGCATAAGCTAGTTCTACATAAATGTATCGCGTTGTAATAATAACCCTATTTCTACAATTCTGACGTGAAAATATGGAAATGATCCCATAGTAGTGGCAACGTTACCGCTATCACTTCCCCACCGCATCCCTATTTGAATGCTGATGCACCTGCACCAAATGATAATGAAGTACCGACTACCATTACAGTATTTTAATATTGCCAGTTTGTGTAAATATTGATGGAGGTAAAGTGAAGTGCAGTTTTGTTACTCTCTTTCGTACACTCTTTTAAGGAAAGTGCCTTTTTGTTACTGACGCCTGCGTAAAAATATCCCACGGCGAATTTACTTGCCGTTTGAAGTGCTTTGTTAATTCTAAGAATCAGTAGAATGACTGTTCACCTTACGCTTGCTTTAACTAAATTCAACGAAGGTTCCTCACGATATTTTCCTTTACCGATGTCAGTGATGTCCGAGATCAATCAATCTCCCTAGCCGTATCCCAACTATGTTGGGGTCGACTTCCAGTACCCAGATGTAGCTGAATACCAGTATTTTACATGGAGCGACTGCCTATCTGACCTCCATAACTAATAACTTGGTAATACGATACTCCTTGGTGGTAAGACTGGTTGTCAGACTTTCGAGCTTCTGACTACCCGTAGCGACAGTCAAAGTTCCGCACCGGGACCAATGGCTTAACGTGCTATCCGAGGCACGGAGGAGTCTTGGTGTGTAAAGATGATCACCCATATACGGACCAACCCCGGCAAGCGTAGCTTAACCTGATTCATCGACCCGTGCGTCTTTTATTACTTACCTACGAGCTCTTAATTGATGTCCAAGATAAACTTAGAAACACATATGAAAAAGGAAAAGTCACAAATACTTTCCCGTGCCTAGTTGCGAATCCACAGCCTTGTAAATAAGAGGCGGACGCCTTAACCACTAGGCCATCACGACGTTCGAAGAATCGATTATCTCGACTAAAGGAATGCGAAGAAGTCGTGACTTTGATCGAGAATTGTCGATTCCAAACTTGAGTAACAGTGCCGTGTCTAGATTAAATGTACTTAGCACGTGATAGATCTTGGAAACACGGAAACGGATCTTTAGAACTGTTACTGTCTGGTGTTAAGTTACGTTGTTAGAGTTTTCGAATTAAAAGTTAGTTTGAAACAATGGTTTAGTTTTTCTTGTCTCATTTAAGGTGTTTGTATAAGGACAGCAGTTCATGTCGTGAGTAGTTTATCAATCAAGAAGGTTAATACCTTCTTAATTAACATTTTTCTGCCTCCTTGGTCTAGTGGTCGTGAAGCGCGACTGTTGAGCTTAGGGTCCTGAGTTCGATTCCCAAGTCGGGCAAAAAGTGTTATTGGGTTTCTCCATTATCAATTTCTCAGAAGAAGCCCGGAGTTTGAATACATGTAGCGGGCATGGATGACCATCAACTTGAAGAATGATTGTTTATGGTTTACTTATTTGGTAAAGCCCATTCTTCTCCATACGAAAATGCCTTTTTGAATGGGCAACTAGATTCATTATTTTTTTCTTGTAAATAACATTCAAAAGTGCCTTTTAATGGTCTAATAGAAATAAATGATTTGGCTTTGGTAGTTGCTTTGCTATTTTTTCGTAATTGTTTGAGAATATAATTATCATTTTATAATAAAAATGTGTAATTTATTTTGTAATCTGCGTAAACCAGTCTATAATTAAAATTTCTTCTAGCTTTCATAAGTGGCAGATGTTTATGTATTATTAAATTTGAAACTTATTGTACTCATTTACTGTATTCATTATAAAATCCTACGCATAATAAATTGCCTAGGGCGACTGCGGTTAGGTCCTAAATATTATTTTAATTAATTCCAATATTAAAATATTGGATGCCAGCCAACACATTGCGATAAATTGTATTAATTTGAAGTTGTAGATTGTTTAAAATTGCGCATTTCAACTGATACCAATTGCATGCAGATCTGTTAAAGCAAACCAGTCCTTTGAAAACTTTATAGTTTTTTCGTACTACTAGTACAAGATCCGAGTTTCGTTTCAAAAGTATATATTCAAAATGTAGATAATAATATTGCAAATACGATGATATAGGGTTTCCTTCGCAAAAGTACGCAAATCATAGAGTTACCGCAATTTAAAAGTTTTAAAACTATATTACATTGTGTTTAATAACACATTATCTTTCATAAAAATACATTTTATTAGGAAACTCGATGAGGGTAGAGATAAACTAAGTACGATAACTTGACGCGCCCTTCCACAATTCAAAACGTTTAAAAGTATTTGTAAAAGTATTTACAAGACTCAAAACGCATGTGTGCGTACTCAGACGGCTCTCGAAACAAAAATAAATCAGCGTGTCATTGTTGCTTGACTAGCGGCATCATTAATTACTCATTATGTTTGAAATAGTAATATGGAGGGGAGCGTCAAGTTATCGTAACCTAACTCGGATCTTAGATCATAACTCACCATAAGTCAAAAGTCATCTAAGCATAAGTTTATGATACACGGCCAAAATGTATAAGAAAACATTTTCTTTACGATGTCCTTTCCACCCTGTATATTTATACGGTAGGGGGAGGGGGGGCTGTAAATATGGCCTGGGAGAGTCGACAAAATATTATTTATTTAAATAACAATATTATTTTTACAAGACAAAAGAGCTGTTAAGTGATACTAAGTAGATGCTGCATAAAATATGTGGCCTGACTTGGGAATAAAAATGAGTACATTTGAGCTAGGTAGATAAGTAGGTACTTTGTCTGCTATCTTTACGTCTGGATTCTAGACTAAAATATAAGAGAATGTTATGAAAATTTATTGTATTCTTGACTTTGTGTGAATTTTCACAAGTTATGGAGTCCTACTATATCGTAACAAATAATATGAGTGCGAAAGTGAGTTCGTTTATTTATACTTATTTGTTTGTTTGTTATGCTTTCAAGTATTAATTACATAACCGATCGAATCGCGCAATATCTGCTTAGCCTTTTCCCAACTATGTTGGGGTCGGCTTCCAGTCTAACCGGATGCAGCTGAATACCAATATTTTACATGGAGGGACTTCTATCTGACCTCCACAACCCAGTAACTGGGAAGTAACTGCCGTCCCGACACGCGCCCGCCCCGCTCTCGTTGTGTATGTGTTGGGCTTAAAACTGTCTTTTAAAACTCGTTATTCCCGTGAACTCATTTCCATTTTGTGAATTTATGAAGTGTCAAAAGAGTCAGTAAATCAAATCACCTTCACACAATAAAAACTTTAAACGGAATACTTCAACCGTTTTATTTATATTAAACAGTAAAAGGTAATATTTCAAACGACTAAAGCGAGTACAAACGAGAATTCGGTTTACACACAATTTATTTCAAGAGTCGTTTAACGATACAACAGGAAACGTTCAAATATGAAATTATTTTGGAGTTATTTCATTGAAATAGGTACGTGAATTTTATTGCTGGCAGGTGAAGTTGACGTTCTAAAGGACAATGAGCGGTTTCGTCCCAAGTGTTGTAACATTTTCTTACCTATATCATTTGAAAGATATCAATTAGTGTTATGTTTTTTTGTATGGGCGTAACTCTGTATCTTGTGCAGGGAAGCTGTTATAGTGGTATCATTTATTCCAAAAAAATATTAAATAAAACTTAATCAATTAATATTTTAATGACAAAAGGGCTGCAACGACTTTAAAATCAAGTGGAAAAAACCACGCTATACATTAGAAAGAGATGGTTGCCGGTGCATCTACATGCAATTATTTATCTAGCGCTTTCGTCTCGTATATTATAATAAAAAATAGAGCAGAAACGGCTAGAGATGCAATTGCTCATTATTATTGCTCATGTTTAACGGGAAAAAGAACTGTAGGTACTTGCGCTCACGTAATGAGTATTATTTGGTACCTTGGCTGGGCTACACACCAGCCAAGCATATTGTTACCCGCGACATTTTTGGATGATATTATCATAGATAATAATCACTACTAAAAGTACTAACTAGTAAACAATTTGCATACGTTTAAGCCGTACTCTTACATATGGATATTATTCCTTTGTTATTTAAATATGTATTTGAAAATAAATAAATAACAAAGGAAATAAATAACCGTCAAAAAATAACTATTATTGCCTGTGATTACTGTACAATTATTATAAATGTAATAATTATGTTTACATGTAACACAAAATGTTATATAGTATGATTAAAGTATTATTTAAATCAAAAACTTATTTTTTACTTGAAGCCCAATAACTTTTGACCTGCACGTAATTACTATAAAAACTTGGCATATTGATCATAAAAAAGCTTAACTGAACATGTTTCTACTAGTCCCAACTTGTTACAAGGGTTGGGACACAACTCATACAATAATGCCCATTGTCCTTTAAATAAAAGGTCTTTTGTGTGACATAACCAATTGAATGGAGTTTCTTGCTCGTTTTTCTACATAGAGGCCTACCTCCGTTATGGAACGAGCAACTAGCTTCAGCTTTCTGACTAACTGACCGACTCCTTGGCAATTCAAAAGTGCCTGTAAATGGTCTAATTATTGAAATAAATGTTTTGACTTTGACTTGATTGGATTATTTATGAAAAGTCGGAATTTTAAAAGTGGCTGTTAACTTGTGTTCGTTCGTCTTATTCAAAGAAACATAATTGATCTGTGTTAATTTCCATTTGGCCAGATAATCCACCAGATCTTATTCCTAGATTACTGCATTTTAATAACTTAGTTAGAACAAGTTACGAGGCATTGCATTAAACTAACTTACTAACTTACAAACTTCTACATCGGAAAGACCATTAAAGTTAACAATTGTATACAAATGTTGCTGCTCAACGCGAGCTTTAGTTCTGAAGATATATTATTATCTTAACTTCAAGTAAAATTAATGATCCATAATTTATCAGTTTTCATGTAATCAAGATGATGTCATTATATTGGCTGTCATCTATACAAATAAATAAAATTGAAGTGTCTGTTTGTAATGTCAAAACTGAACACACAAAAAAAACAAATTTTAAAATTCTGTCTGTCAATCAGTCGGTCTGTCTGTCTGTCTGTTTGTTCCGGCTCGTATCCAAAATGGAAAGGATCCTTATCCTTTCCATTTTGGATACGAGCCTAAGTTACTCCTCAACGTCTATTCCTTATCCTTATAAGGAATAGACGTCTGTCAATCAGTCGGTCTGTCTGTCTGTCTGTTTGTTCCGGCTCGTATCCAAAATGGAAAGGATCCTTATCCTTTCCATTTTGGATACGAGCCTAAGTTACTCCTCAACGTCTATTCCTTATCCTTATAAGGAATAGACGTTGAGGAGTAACTTAGGCTACTATTATTATGAAAAGAATTAGGGCCTCGCGCAAAAAATATTAACGTGACAACCAATATTCATAAAACGAGGGCATAAGCTATCTTTAGAAATAAACATAATTACGATAAGTTTTCTAGGGCAATAGGTCTTTTCAAGTACAGAGTTACGTTAATTAATTATTTCCAATACTAGCTTTTCTTCTAGCTATTTTTCTTTCTTATTTACCATCAATCAGTGACAAGACTTACAAACGTTACCTACTATTATTAATAGTACCCTTAACTACTTACTTTCAAGTATGTCAGGATTGTTAAAAATCGATACTTTACCTGCTATAGGTAATTTGACTTTATTTGACGTTAGTAATTTTGTAATTGATATTATTGTAAAATAGTTATTATTATATTTTTATTAACACTGATAATGGTTTGCATGCACTTGAGATGGCAAAATATGGAGAATTTAATTTGTAAAAAGATCTATGTACAACTTTTGTTTGCAAAAAATAAACGTTTTTATAAACTTTTCGTAGGTCCAGCTAAGCACTTTAAAGTTCGCTAATATGGAGTAGGTCTGGCGACTCTTACATTATGGACCATTTATTCTATATTCAAGAACATACAAAAGAAATAGGTTTTCTTGAAAAAAAAAAAGAAGATCGTTCTAAAATCGAAATGTGCCAGCCAATCACTTTTCATCGAACACTCAACAAGTTTACTTATAACTAAGTTTTCACCTCAAACCCCAATTAGTCTACCCGATCGGAGACGGGACCTGTCGTGACTTCAAAGCTTGCCCCGTCAACGACAACGTGAAAGACGAAAACTTTTTTTCCCTTTCAAAGAATATTTTGTACTTCAAGAAGTCTGCCGCAGTCCCACGGTCCTTACACCAAGAAGGTTTTAATTAATATTTCCCGCCGCTGTTTTTCTTTGTGAATAACTTAATGAGTTCCCTCTTTCAGGTTTTATGCTACCTGTTTGTTTGTACTTTTATTTTGGTCTAGGTTTGTCGTGAAGTGAAAATTTTATGTTTATTTCTGGCTTTTTTTTGTTGAGTCCGAGATTTACAATTCGGTATTTGCATAGATTTAGTCGTTTTTTTGTAGATGACGGTGGTGCGTTGTTATCAATGCTGCTGGTGCCTTCTCTGTATGAGAAGAGGCCTGTGTCCTGCGGTGGAACAATAATCGGATGGTATATCATTATTAATAGAAAAAAAATATCCTTAACAACAGTTTGAAGACAAAAATAAATAAAAAAACTGCAGTGTGAAAGCATCTTCCTTTATAAAGAAGGCACGAGCATTGATCCACCACGCTTGCTTAAGTCGTATTGGCGATTTATGATGATGATGAATGATATTAATTTTTAGTCCAGGTTTCCTCCCAACGTTTTCCTTCACCAATGTCAGTGATGTTCAAGATAAACTTGTCAACAAAATAGTTACGTATGCAGGTCCGTCAGATATATTCGGTTTCTTAGAAACTGATGGATGTTTTCAAATGTAATTTAATTTAGAAAGTAGATAATAAACAGTTCATTAATTAAGTTAAGTTTTCTTTTATCGCTTTTGTTGACTATACAATTATATAAAATAGAAAAAGTTACATTATTTGTACTGTTTATGCCCGTGGTATAAAATAAAGTAAAAACAAAAATAATTTCATGAAAATGATTAATGAATAAGCACGAGCGACAATAAATAATCACAATTCACTTACTTCATAACCGGTGAGTTACACCACTAAGATTAAAACTAAACGCAATTAATCGTTAAACTTTCGTTAACAAAGATAAACGTACTTCGGTTAGGTGGGTTCGTGTTTTATGTACTTTATTGTAATGAGTGCTGCAAACTCCGAATTTGGTAACTGCAATAAATTAAAGGTACAACCGACTTTATTCGGTAAAAAACAGGAACTTTGAGCACCGGAGTAATTAATAGATGTGACGTTATCATTTGCATGCGGTAAACCGGATCGTAATGGACATTTTTAGGGTACGTTCCTAAAGGGGGCAAAACAGGGCCCTTTTACTAAGTCTCCGTTATCAGCCCAACAGTAAGAGCTGTATCTTGGTATACAAATAAAAATTTCACAGAGTGTGTATTACTATGACCGCTATAACAATAAAATATAGAAAAAAAAATTTAGACCATTAGAACTAAGTTAGAGATGTCAAATTAGTTTTGCCTTGAACTTTTTCGTATTTTTTTAATCTACATGTTATAGGATGACAACTATAAATGTATGGATGTGTCAGATTGACTAAATTTGACAGTTCTTATTTACATTAGTCTCTTTCTTGTTCTATTGGATAGAAAAAGATAGAAATAGTCTAATTTTAGTTTAGTTTGTGAACAAGGGAATCGGCACCAATGCCACGTAAACCAAATTAAATAATTATTATAGACTACGCGGCGACTCCGTCCGCCCAAATGTCGGACTCCCTCCCTGTCCTTCCCCATAGGAAGCGAATTTTGTAAAATCCTTTCTTAGCGGACGGCTACTAACTATAATCTATCTAACTTCCAATCTTTATACATCAAGGTGTTTTCGGTATTTTGTGATGAGTGAGTGACCTACCGCTTTTATTCAATGCGATTCCCAATTAAAATAAATTATATAACTGTTTAGAGACTAGATATTACTTTTCTCTCTTTTATTGTCAACCATGTCGAGTAGCAAGAATTATGAAGGGGCGGTTACATTTTAATTTAACAGAGTCAACGCCGGTTTATCTTTCCTTGGAAGAAATTCGCAAAAGATACAGGGGTGCCGGGCCTTGTAATAATTCAAATGGTTGCCGCTGTCATTAGAGATGTTTCTGTCATAATTACTAGAGGTAAGGGTGCATTTTAGAGATGAGGGATAAAGGAAAAAGAGGTTTTAAAAGGAGTAGGGGTGTAAGAGGGGATTAATCAAAATTCTGTTTTAAAAAGGTCAATGTCATCTGTGCAACGTAGCAACGAGGGTTTGAGTACTGCCAGATGCTTCACTTTATATTTTGTTTTGTCAAGTTTTTAGGGCTTGGTGATTTGTTGTTATTATATTCTTTATTTAATATAAGTACATGTTAGTTTTATTTTACATTTGTAAACACATAAATAACGTCACGCCTGTAATCCCTGAAGGGTTAGGCAGAGGTGCATCCATTACTTCATCCACATTTCGCTAGTTATGTATAAGTCCCACGTCCCACAGGGGGCGAGCCTATCGCTATCAACCGGACGCAAATCCAGGCTCCGAGGCTGCTAGTGACAAATTCCTGATGGAAAATCCTAATAACGCTTTGCCTGACCGCTTTGGGAATCGAACCTAAGATCTCATGCTCAGAAGTCGCGCTTTGCGGCCACTAGACCAACGAGGCAGTAAAAATAAAATTGAGGTTAATAATCTGTCCGAATAAATTACACACAGTAAGCCAAATTTCATAAAAACTGCTTAAGTAGTTCCAGATATTTTATACACTATGTAACAAAAACCCTGTCAGATCAGTGCTGCCGTTGATCAGTTTTTATGTTTTATTTTAATTTAATTAAGTACTTCTTGTTTCTTCTTTTTTTTTTACTGGGGAAAAATAATAATCTCAAATCCATTAAATGGTTACGTATATGTGTACGCAGTACGATGCCGGATAATACCCTTAAGGATCGGACAGGGTTTTTGTAACATGCTGTATAGCTTCTGCCAGCGATTTCGTCTGCGTAAATGTCGGTTATTGGTGTTCTAATTTTGTTTCTCCATATAAACCCCCTACGGGAATATAAGTACATTTTTTGGAAAATCCTTTCTTATCGGATGCCTACGTCATACAAAGATTACACCCTCCAAGTTTCAAGTCTCTACGATTAGTGGTTTAGACTGTGCGTTGATCCGTCAGTCAGTCAGTCATTCAGGACAAAGTATTTTAAATGAATAGAAGATATTAAAGTGTAGTCCGGTCAACTACAAATTATTCATCAGCATGCACACACGCTCGTTGTTTACGAGTTCAGCATACACAACTAAAAACTACTACTTTGGCAGCCCTAATTCCGTCCTGTCAGGCACACAATTTTTCACTACGCCAATTTGTCGCAACACTACAAAATTGTCGGCGTTTCCCCTACACCATATATCTAGCAGTCTTGTTGCTGAACAAAAGTGTTCCTAACACTTTTTGCCTCCGTTTGTACCAAAAACGTTTGGTCGTTAAGGTAAGGTAGTTTTTGGATAAATTGCCGGCAGGTCTGTAGTAAAATATGTGGGAGGGACTTTTATATATACGGGGTAAATGGAGAAAATGTTGTGTTTTGTTTATACACTACTCTGTTTAGCATGATTGATATATACAGGGTATAAAAAGACACATCAAAGTATGGTCAACAACAAAAGTCGATTAACAATGTTCCTTTTTTATAGCATTTAAACAGACACTGAACACATAATGTACTGGCTTTCAGACTTTCAGGTAATAGCTAAGGGTTTACCTATTATATCTTAATTTTATATTCATTGCGTTTTACTTTTAATATAGTACTTAATAATTAGGATTTAAAAATCAAAAATGTTAACCGACTTTTGTTGCTGACTGTACAATACGTGCCACGAAAGATGACACTTGACAAGCGTCAGTAACGCTGCAAGTCCATGGAAGCGGAGCGAGAGAGCAGAGAAACGGATAAATATTTACCAATAAGATTGCATAAAAACTCCGGTCCCCTCCAGTAGCCATTCTTTTTGGGTAATATTTCTCCATTTCTCTGCTTCGATGGACAAGCAGCCTAATAATGGAGAGCTTGCGCAGGTATGGATGTACGAAATAGTTATCCATAATTTGTGAATCTATTCAGGGATATTTTGATGACATTTCGAGTCAAAGTCAAAGTCAAAACATTTATTTCAATTAGACCAATTACAGGCACTTTTGAATTGTCAAGGAACTGTTAAAATACTAAACAATATTACAATAATTATTACGAAATAATAAATTTTGTGTGGTGTCAAGTCTCATCTTTCGCGTACTGTCCGTCAAACAAGCAAAAATATTTGCTGTGCAACATTTTTTTGGCGTGAAAAAGAAACACGCGGACAAAACCGCGAGCAGGAGCTAGTCACAAAATAAACAGTGTACCATAAACTTTGTTTTTGGCTATCACAAGGTCTGCGTTACAACTTTGGTTTAGTTTCATAACAGTTATGAAACTAGTGATACCAAAGTGCACGATCATGCTATGTCTAGACGATATTACAGTGTCATATTTATCTGAAACATTGTACTTAAGAACTTTGTTGCTGTTGGAATCAGAGATACATTATATACTACGTGTACTACTATATATCGTAAGTATTTACAAAGTAAATTAATATACAAGTTGTAATAAGACATAATTTTTTTTACATCTTTATTTATTAACGGGATTTTTTCTGAATAGAAAACGTCATCCCAATGAATTCATACAAAATTAACATAAAAAAAATGAATAAACTCGAATACCCGCAACCTTATAAATACCCATAGTAATAATATATATTAAAAAGCGTTATAGCTTCATCCGACAAAGGAGAAGCTAGAACATTATTATAAAAATCTACACTATATTATTGTCGCCAAAAGCTTGACACCTTTGAACCCTCCTACGGTCATACTCAGCCAGTATGTCATGAGCATCTTCCACAACTCGTACTGATCAATCTAAGTAAGGTTGGCAACAAATTTTTTTGGAGATTTTTGGTGTTTAATATCTCTGTTTAAGAAATGTGCAACTACGGTAGCACGACTAGTGACGCCCCCATGGTATTTTGGTGAAATAGGGCCCGCATTGTACCTATACGCCGGGGTTGCGGGACGTCTTAACAGGATATCGTGGCCCCGGAACGTAAAGGGCAACAGAAAGAACAGGGTGGTTTTTTAGTCAGTAAAAGTCTGACAGTCCCTTCCACACAAAGATTTGAGTGCCTCCTCAAACTTTTGTTACGACATAAACCTTATTCTTAGTCTCTCATATGATAGTTTGTCTGTCTGTAAAGGAGATACGTTTGTAAGTTCAGACGGTTTATTTTGTATAAAAGATCTCTTGGTGTATTTACCGAGAGATTTAGATGTTCTAAACTAACTTTTTATACCTATTTATATTGCTTATGTGTAGGAAGTTTCATAAAAATCGGTTCATTCATTTCCAAAAATTTGTATTTGAAAGTTTGTATGAAATGCTGTACGGCGTAAACGCTCTTCCTCTTTGAGGAGTGGCTGGAGAGGTGCTACGACGTCCTCACCTTCCGGCTGACGCAGGTCCTCACCGGACACGATTGTTTCGGGAGGTTCCTATGTCGGATTGCGCGGGAGGAAACGCCCGGGTGTCACCACTGTGTGAACCGCCCGGAGGACACGGTGGAGCATACGGTGCAGGTCTGCCCCGCTTGGGCAGGGCACCGCCGTGTCTTCACGGAGGCGATAGGCGGCGGCGACCTCTCGCGTCCGGACCTGGTTCAGACCATGCTCCGGGGCGAGAGGGAATGGGATTCGGTCACCTCCTTCTGCAAAGCAGTAATGCTAGCGAAGGAGGAGGCGGGCCGCGTGAGGGAGAGAACAACACCCTCCATCTCACGCCCCAGCCACCGCGGGAGACGCCCAGGGCGTCGAACGTCGCGAGGCGACATCCGGCCACCGTAGGCGCGGGCTTGCGGACGGCGAGTAATGGGTAGCTCGCCGTCCGATCAAGGACCATGCTCGGGTCGACGGCGCGTTCTGTTCGCGCGCGCCTCAAAGAGCTATCAGCACAGGGACGGGGCGCCCAACGGGGCCAAACGCCTGCCGGGGTTGCGGGACGTCTTAACAGGATACCGTGGCCCCGGAACGTAAAGGGCAACAGAAGGAACAGGGTGGTTTTTTAGTCAGTAAAAGTCTGACAGTCTCTTCCGCCCCACCCAGGGCGGAAGGACTCATTCGATAATTTTTACCACCTAAAAGATTTTTGGAGACTATAATAATATTTGCCACGGACAAACCCAAGAGCGAAAGCTACTAAGGCATAACCATATATGAACATAAATGGTAATGGTCCACCTGTAACTTAGTATTTTATAGAGCGCTCAACATTTTTGATGCGTTGAAAGTATCAAAATTGTTGTCGGGCGCTATAAACCGTTAATCGGCACTTAGTTCTCCATTTGTTAGATTGACCATATATGCCAGAATTGTTATTGTTGTTTTATCTATATTGGAGTATTGTTTATGTGTAGGGATGTGTGTTTAAGGGATCGAGATATCGAAATCTGAAATCGGTGAAGTATATCAATAAGTATGTATAATATATAACGAATTTAAAACATAGCACAAAAATGTTCTCTGATAACTTTTTAGACCTTTATCCCGTTAAGGCGTTGTAAGTTCAATTAAAATCGGTTTATTCATTTCGAAAAATAGGACTTGCAAGTTTGTATGAAATGAAATGCAGTACGGCATAAACACTCATAAGCTTAGAATGGATAAAATTATCATTATGACTTCAAAAATTGGAAAAATTTTGACGAACCAACCCAGTTTGTATTTGAAAAATCTGAAATCTGTATCTTGATTAATGACAAAAAACTTTATTGTACAACATTAAGTTCCTTTTTACAAGCTTTTATTTATCTTGCACTGTTCGTATGTATGTATGTATGTATGTATGTAAATAAGTTGTCCTTTCAAAATTTGTAAACCATTTTTCGACCATTTGTTCGTATCCGATTGAGCTCAAATTTTGCATACACCTTTAGTTCTGATGACAATACAATGTCCAATACTCAGTAGGTATTGATATAATTTTAAATTAAAGCTTGTTGTAAAAAAATATTTTTTTAAATAATTATATTATTCACGTTTATGGAATTTTCAGTGGTTCATTTCATTTATTCATATACAATACATTCTCAGTACATTTTCAAATATTAAATGTAACAACATAAAAAAACATTTAAACTATAAAAAAATAGTAGCCCACCAGCATTGGGAACAGGGTCCCAGCTACCGGCGGTCAGGGCTCCTGAGAAAGGAATCTCCTACGATATGCGCCGTGTCTAGGAGTGCCGTTTTTGAATCCAATCGCCTAACGAGAGGCTCTATAAGTGTTTTCACTAGGCAAATCTTAGGACCCAAAGCAATTAAGATGACAGGGTGTCTGGATCAATCTCATTTGTCGATATCATCGGCACAAGCGAACAAAATCGCGGTCTAATCTTATTTAGTTTTATATACATAATTGGATGGCGTAATAGTTACGAGCAAAAATAAAAAAAATATTGCGAAAATAAGTTTTATGCGTCATCTGTTTCTCTTGTACGACTTAGGAGATCAATTTCGTAACTATCGCCGAATTATTACAGTAGTTTGTCGTGAGAATGTCGTCAAAGGCTAGCTTAATCTCGAAAACTACTTTTAGGACATTCATATGTAAAACTTTTAGGTGTTATAAACGCGGAACTTTAGTGGGTAATGTTTTTTTATTTCTTTTTAAGGTTCCATATTCAAACTTCAACTACCAAAAAGGCTTATATCTGTTCAAATCAAAAGCTTGCCAGTATTTATAAATAATAAGTCATTAAATTAAATAATTTATTTCAAACTATTCAGGTTAAGGTTTCTTTTCCAGGTCGGGCAGTGTTATTGGGTTTTTCCATCAGGAATTTCTCCAGACTTGGAAACTGCAATTGAGAAATTCCTAAAGGAAAAATCCAATAACACTTTGCCTGACCTGGGAATCGTACCCAAGACCTCATGCTCAGCAGTCGCACTTTTGCGGCCACTAGACCAATGAGGCAGTCAAAGATGTCAAAGATGTGGGCGACATTTTCGATGCTCAATAAGCTCCCCCCCATTTTTTAAATAATTTTTATAAATTGGTAATTATGGTTTTAATATTATCATTAAGCTTTGTATATTTTATTCTGAGTAAAGTCCAAATACGTTACGAAATAAAAATTAAAGTTTTAATACATCTTTTACAGGGCTTTGTCTCGGCTCGGATTGAACCTCGTTCACTCTGAAGCTCGATTCTTATGTGTAGAGCTCAAAGGTATTTCCACCTTTGTTTCCGACTTACTGAAGACCTCGGCTTTGTGCAAGTGAAACCTATGTTTCAGCTTTCATTGATCGAAGGCTCACGTTTTGACGCGCTGAATTTCTTTGTGAAAACCAAATACTTAAAGATCGAGATCCCAGCTGACATTCCCACGTCATTAGCTGACAGACCTTTGTCATTTTAACAAAGGTTTGAGAATAGTTACAGAGGATTGTAATTAAGAAGGTATGTGTGTATGTTTAGCTCAAATTTAGGACCCATTTTCAAGCTCCCTAACTTAATAGTATGATGATATTTTAAACAATATTGTTAAAAATAACAGTCATTATGACTCATCTACTGAAGACTTGCATGAAAGAAGAATTTTGCTCAAAGGGTGTCATGCAAACGTGAAATAAACTTAAATGAAATGTATGTGAATTTAGCAAGTAAGTACTAATTAATTTAAAAAGATGATTTTAGCTCAGTATCGAACCCGCAAAATTATTCATATCATGCGCCTTAATAACTAGGCCTCCACGACAATTAGACAGAGCATGAATTGACAAATTACGTTACAATTTTGAATAGTATTTTCAAAATTGTGACGTAAATTTTTCACCCCGTCCGCCTCGCCCTATATCTAACCCCATTCAGGCCCTCATAAAACCACAAAAGCTAACATAATGAAACAAAAAACACACAGAATTCGCCAAAACAAACTAACCACACAAAAAGAAAAGAACAAACACCACAACAACAAATGTGTTTTCCTACAACAATATTACTCATATAAATTACCTTGGAACATAACATTACCTGAACAACAAAATTACCTATGTCCGACTTAGTATTCAATAGCCTTGCTCATACCGATGAAAAATGGTTGTAGAACAAATAAAAGAAACGTTTTTAGTGATTTAGGGCCTCTATCAGGGCACTAGATCGAGGGTCAGTCAGACCTCGAGATAAATAATATGTTGTATTTCTTTTTACGACGGAACGTGAAGGTTAGGTATGATTTCTGGTTAGTCTTTGTGTTTGAAGAAGTGGTTGACTTTTGAGGGTTAAGGTGATATTTTTATTTGGGACTAGCTTAGGCTTTCTATTTATTTTTTATTTTTACCACCTAAAAAAAAAACTAGCTTAGGCTTGCGATTTTGTTCGCGTGCATGTCGATTTTCTGCGGGTCCTAATTGTTTTGCGCAGAATCCTAAGTCTTTTTCTAAATTAGAATAAGAATTGTTTATTTGCATAACATTCATTTCAGTTTAAGTGAAGCCCTGACTCCAGAGCTAGATATACAGGGTGTTTGGTGCATCGTTTGCCAAATCGAATTGACCAATAGGAGAGGTCATCTGCTATCTATTCACGCCCAATAACTCATACTTTGTCACACGGGTTTTTTTATATCAACTTTTTAGTTTTAATCGTGAAAAAATCCAAAACTCAGCATTTAGGTTTAAATTAAAAAAAAAGTAATTTGTATAGCCTTCAAATTTCATTTTAATTTTTATGTGTACTGTTGTATGATTCTATAAAATTCAAAATTACTTGCTAATAACGTTTACTTTCCTTTGTAATAACTCGTTAAGTTATCGTCAAAGAAGAATAAATTTTTAACCTCAACTTTAAATTGTTTTTAAAAAAAAACAAACAGCGATCGGGGACTTAGCTTTTTTTTTAAAGTTCTCTAGTCTGTCTCCTTTCCAACGGTATGCAATTTGACAAATAAAAATCTTAATAACGTCACTAATTCGCTAAATTTGTGTATCGGGGCGCTCACCGAGCTATTCCATATTTGGGATAAAACCGTGTTTTTGCACCCAAATAACAACAATAACACCTGCCATCAAAGAGATCATCATCCGTCACTATCCGTCCTGGTTAAGTTTTTTTGGAAAATCCTCATGGATGTCTACCGTCCTTGAGAAAGCGAAGGGATCTGTCAGATTCTTACTGACTAAAAACCACCCCGGTGTTTCCTTCCCACACTTACACCGAGGGTCACGGGAACGCGCCTTCCGTTAATCTCGACTGGTATTTTCCCGCCCCTGCTAGCCTCCTCAGGTCAGGGGGGGGAGAGAAATGTTTAACTCCCTCAACGACGTCATAGAGAGGCGCGCATGGAACACTACGCGCCGCCACCTCGAGTCCGATTGAATGGGGGGCGACGCACGTCCCCAAGTCCGCCGCCCCTGGACCCATTGACGTTTCGAACGACGCAGGTGCTCTCAAGGCATGGCTGCTTCTGGTAGTACCTGTTTCACATAAACAGGGAGCCGAACACTCGGTGTCACCACTCCGTGGATTGCCGGGACGACATGGCGCGGCATACGCTGTCAATATGTATGGTTTGGGGGGAGCGCATCGTGCCCTCATCTGTGAATTAAGCAGTGACATATCGCTGCCGGCCGTCATCGCTTCAATGGTCCCGAGACGCGGTGGTCTCTTTCTGCGAAACGATTAACTCGCAGAACGAGACTGCGAAAAGGACTCGAGCAAGCGGACTCGAGGTAGCGGCGCGTAGTGTTGAGGGAGTTAAACATTTCACTCCCCCCCTGACCTGAGGAGGATAGCAGGGGCGGGAAAACATCAGTCGAGATTAACGGAAGGCGCGTTCCCGTGACCCCCGGTGTAAGTGTGGGAAGGAAACACCGGGGTGGTTTTTAGTCAGTAAGAATCTGACAGATCCCTTCGCTTTCTCAAGGACGGTAGACATCCATGAGGATTTTCCAAAAAAACTTAACCAGGACGGATAGTGACGGATGATGATCTCTTTGATGGCAGGTGTTATTGTTGTTATTTGGGTGCAAAAACACGGTTTTATCCCGAATATGGAATAGCTCTGTGAGCGCCCCGATACACAAATTTAGCGAATTGGTGACGTTATTAAGATTTTTATTTGTCAAATTGCATACCGTTGGAAAGGGGACAGACTAGAGAACTTTAAATAAAAAAGCTAAGTCCCCGATCGCTGTTTGTTTTTTTTTTTTAAACAATTTAAAGTTGAGGTTAAAAATTTATTCTTCTTTGACGAAAACTTTACGAGTTATTACAAAGGAAAGTAAACGTTATTAGCAAGTAATTTTGAATTTTATAGAATCATACAACAGTACACATAAAAATTAAAATGAAATTTGAAGGCTATACAAATTACTTTTTTTTTTAATTTAAACCTAAATGCTGAGTTTTGGATTTTTTCACGATTAAAACTAAAAAGTTGATATAAAAGAACCCGTGTGACAAAGTATGAGTTATTGGGCGTGAATAGATAGCAGATGACCTCTCCTATTGGTCAATTCGATTTGGCAAACGATGCACCAAACACCCTGTATAATATCTGTATTTCAGGAGTCAACAAAGTCAATCAAAGGAGTCAATTAAAGTTAACTTCCTTATAACATCAGTTATTTGCCAAAAAAAAATTGTCGTTTCGGAGATTAGCTGGAACCAACAGATAGATACACAGACAGACAATTGCATTTTTTTTATGTAAGTACCGTGTAAACTTGTTTAGAATTTTTTTTTAATTTTGACATTACAAACAGTCACTTCAATTTCATTTATTTGTATAGATTTCATGGATAGCTTGTTAAAACTGTATGGCCTTAAAAATACTGACTACTGAGTTTGTTTCTGTATTTCTTCTCAGAGTAGTCGTCTCAGTAACACTCAGATACCTACACCTCATATCGTTTAATATTTATTTTAAATCTATTTACCAAATAAATATCATTCGTAGTTACGTGACCTTTCAAAATAATTTATCTTAGAGCCGATTTTTCAAACTGAAGATAACTTTTATCTAGAAAATAAATATGGCGGTTTGATATATTTCTTCTTTACAAAAGTCGTCAAACTGACATTTTTATTTTTCATATGAAGGTTATTTGACAGTTGAAAAACAAGCCTTCAACTTTCAAAAGAACAAATAGTTTTACTGTCACAAATGTATTAAACAGTTTATTTAAATCACATAATATAACATCACGCCTGTAAAAGGGTTAGGCAGAGGTGTTATTTACACCCACATTTCGCCAGTGATAAATCCCATGTAATAGGAGGCGAGCCCATTGCCATCAACCAGGCACAAATTCTGACTCCGAAGCTGCTATTGAGATTCCTAATGGAAAAACCCAAAAACACTTTGCCCGACACATCAGCCTGAGCAGTTTCATTAAATCATTTATTAATACGAGTATTACCTACGGCTGGCGGGCGTCGTCGCCAAGAGAGGGCCACGAAAAGCTGGCAACTCACATGGAAGAGTGGATAGCACTGGGAAGGATCTTTGCCCAGCAGTGGGATAGTTCAGATTGAAAAAAATACCTACAGGTTACCCAAGCGATTATGCAAAGCAAACTGTTCTAAACTTCTAATGCACATTATACGTAATATTACATTCTTACAAGCAACAGTGTGTAATATATAAGTATTATATTCCGTTTTAGTCTAAAGTGTCCCACGTACGACACGCCAGGTGGCTCAGAACAGTATAAAAAATACAAAACTCTGCCTTAACTAAGCAGAATATTATAAAGTAATTTAGAAAAGCAAAGAATAATAATGTTCCAGGGAAAATGTGTCCCCTGTTCTGTTCGTCCAGGGGAAAAACACATTAGTTTACCGTTTGATATTTTTTGAATACCCTGTGGTCGCTGCACACTTGTTACATCTGACGTCATCACACGCGTGCTTATTGACCGTATAAAGAAGAGTAGATTTACGAAATGAAATGTGGCCAAGATGTACGCTTCATCAATGTGGTGTGGCGTATTATAAGTCTGTTTTTGCCTTTAACCGCTCAAGGCTGTCATACCGGTATGACAGAACAATAGAAAATCAATTGTGTCTCATTACGTGGGACTTGAGTAATTAAACATAACTGACCATATATGGGTGTACTTAAGGTCCATCTCTGCGTAACTCTTCGGGGAAACAGGCGTAATTTTAAATTATTTTTAGATTGGGGTTAATATTTACATACAAGCTGCATCTTTACATAGTATAAATCAATCATCTGTACGCTTAGATATTTTAAACTCCGCAACTGATTTTAATGCGGTTTACATTAATAGATAGAATAATTCAAGAGGAAAGTTTATATGTTTAGTTAGTATCTTGTGAAGCCGGGGCGAGTCGCTAGTTCATTCATAAGAAAACAATGAAAAATTGCAATAACTTCTTTTTATGGCAATATTCCAGTGCCCCATGACTATCCGTTTGGACAGTCCACTAGAAAGCCCCATAAAGCCAGAAGAGGACATTTACGCAGATAGATGGGCCAATTTAAATGAATGAATGAGTGAAAATAGACGCAATATTTTCAGTTTTTCAACTAACGTCGAATATCGAATATGGAAAATTCTTCGTTGAAACATAAAATGGTCCTTTTAGAAACTGTTCTTCGTTGAAACATAAAATGGTCCTTTTAGAAAGTGTTAAAGGTACTGTTTTACCAAACGACGTTGTTTTGACGGCAAACGTAGCTTTACGAAACGTGTTATCGATGGTGCGGTGCTTTAACGTACGCGAGTGCTACGGGCGCTACGCTCGTAGCACTTGCGTAGCGGCCTACGATCAACTTTATGTTTATTTTTCTTTTAGGTGTGTGTGAGTAAAAATTCACATTACATAGACCTTAACTGCGCAAAAATTCATTCTGGAAAACGACTATTATTTTTGGTGTGAAAAATCACTGTTTATGGTAGCAAGTTAGCAACACACGGACAAAAATACGCATATGAGTGCCTACAATAATAGAGGTCCTGCGGTATTTAACATAAACAATATCTCAATGATGGAAAGAACACTGAAGTTTCAGCTTCATTAAGTATCCTTTTAATATTGAAAAATATATCTTTGACAGCTTCGCCGCCCAGATTTAAGTTGTAAGTAATCCCCGAAGGGTTAGGCAGAGGTGTACCCATAAGTACACCCACATTTCGCCAGTTACGTTTAAGTCCAATGTAATAAGGGGCCAGCCTATTGTCATCAACCGAGCACAAATCTAGACTCCTAGGCTGCTACTGAAAAATTCCTAATTGGAAAACCCAATAACACTTTGCCCGACCTGGGAATCGAGCCCAATACCTCATGCTCAGTAGTCAGCCTTTCCGACCAATAGACCAAAGAGGCAGTCAGTAAAATTCTAAAGAAATAAAGCCTTCGTCTTATATACTTTCAGATTCTCTGAATGTCAGAACAAGTCTGACCTCGGATCCCTCGTAGAATAATTAGCCAATAGCGGTCCAGGCACTGACGATAAAGTTTCAATTAAAAATGTCCATCACGTACAAAGCCTATTTGTTTTTGTCTGAAGATTCTGATTGGGTCATAGCTTTCAATTAGTCTGAGTAAAAACGTTTAATTAATTCTGATAATTAGGGAATCGACATACCTATGTGGTTTAGAACGAATGGGATACGAGCCTTGTTAATTGTTATTTAAATTACTTCTCAAATAACCTTTTTTTTTGAGTAACAATTTAATCTCTACGTGTCGTGATACTTAAATGTATATGCGGACCAACTGTTTGATTTTGAGGCTGTTAATAAATGAAGATATTTTTGATAACTTGTCGTTTTGTATTTGGATTGCAAAGATGCATTGTCATAGTAAAAACATTTATTTCAATTAAACCATTTACAGGCACTTTAGAATTGTCAAGGAGTCGGTCAGTTAGTATGAAAGTTGAAGCTGGTTGTTCGTTCCAAAACGGAGGTAGGCCTCTATGGAGAAGAACGAGCAAGAAACTCCACGGTATTCTTTTCAATTAGGTTTTTACAAAATCCTGAATATTGTAGGGGGAATCGATAAACCCACACACATCCCATCAAATAGTGTAATTGGCCTCGACCGTTCTATTCAAAATCAATAAATCACTGTTGACCCCTAAAACTTGGGGCCTTTTTACTTTAATATTAGCTTTGGTTTATCGCCTTTTAGGAAATGTATGGAAATACCAGTGACCATTTATATGCAACGTTCTCCAAAATAATATTCACAATACGTATGTGAAAAAACTATGCATAGTAGAAAACATTGCAGTATCTAAAAACGATAACACTCTATCTTTTTCGTTTAAAGAATATAAAATCCAGCTGTTCCAGAGATAAATGGTAACAAAAATAGAAATCAAACCCATAGTCCATATCTAAACCAAATGTAAAATTAACATCTTAATTTCGATCTTATAATTAAAAGGTGAAGGTTGAAAATTGAAGTGCATTATGTAAAAAATTTAACAATATACACGTATTTGGAATGCTGCCATGTAGTGAGTGCACATGACGTCAGTTACCTCACGGTGACTTGAACTTTGTGGTTCAGTAAGTCAACTTTGCAGAAATAAATTTAGAGGTAGGTGACAGTAGTGTTGGTGAAAGGAATTGTTTAAATAAAAATAGTTTATAATATTTAAAATTATTAGACTGATTTTATGCTTAATGAAAAATCACTGGACTAGCTCCTGCCCGCGACTTCACCCGTATGGAAGACAAATAAGCCAAAAAGTCTGCCATAGTCTAGTTTTCTATTAGTGATTTTTTTTTTATTGGAGTACTTTCACTAAGTACCAAACACAACTTACTACCTTAGAACTTTCAAGCTTTACCTTTCTAGAATATAAGCATAGTAGTTAGTGGTTAGTGACCCTGACTGCAAAGCCGGAGGTAGTGGGTTCGATTCCCACCCAGGACAAACTTTGTGTGATAAGCATAATTGTTTGTTCTGTGTCTGGGTGTAATTTATCTATAATATGTATGTATTTATAAATTATATAAGTATTTATATCAGTTGTCTGGTTACCATAACACAAGCTCTGCTTAGCTTGGGATCAGATGGTCGTGTGTGAGTTGTCCCAAGATACTTATTTACTTACTTAGATACCTGAGTCGCTTGTCCTTCATCATTTTATAATGGCTGAAGTATTATGAATAGATGGATCAATTTATACTTTACCGCGGTTGCGGGACGTCTTAACTGGATACCGTGGCCCCGGAACGTAAAGGGCAACAGAAGGAACAGGGTGGTTTTTTAGTCAGTAAAAGTCGGACAGTCCCTTCCGCCCCACTCAGGGCGGAAGGACTCATTTGATGACTTTTACAACCTAAAAAAAAGAAGATTAGTCTTTTAAAGGCTCTACTTGAAGAAAATAACTTTTGAATTATGCATAACTGTAATGTAATATATTTTTGCTCGTGACTGTATTTTTAATGTCACATCCAAATCAACACTATAAATGTTTAGGTATGTTACATAAGACAGTACTAGGTCTTCTGCCATTCACCCGCCATACACCCCTACTCTAGCATCCATTAAGCAGTGTCGGCCGTTGGACGAGGCATTCAATATTAACGGCTTTAAATCCTCCCAATTATCCATGACACGACACCAGTCCGGCCATTTGCTCTGCCTCCGAATTAATGCTTGGATGTCATACGATCTCCCAACGGTTGGACAAACAGACTGTGGACACTGTGACGTATTGGTGGACAGATCAACCGGGCAGGGAAAGTAACTGTGTAAATTCTATTTCATATGCACTTTCTTTTAACATGGACATACCTTTATCATATATTGGTAAAGGAAAAAATCATGAGGAATCGTCATCGTTTCCTCTTTTATGACTTACTAGCTTCAGCCCGCGACTTCGCCCACGTCAAAGTTGATTCCTCCATACAAACTTTGAACCCCTGTTTTATGCCCTTAGGGGGTGAATTTTGGAAAATCCTTTCTTAGCGGATGTCTACTAACTATAATCTACCTCCAAACATTTTTATGCGCCAAGCAGTTTTTGATATTTCGTGATGAGTGAGTAACCTTTTGCTTTTATACAACGTGTAACAGAAAGGGTATATACATACCAAGAGCAAGGCTTATGCAAACGATATGGCAAGGGTTTTTTAATCCTATCTCTACATGTTCGGAAATTATGATCAACAAAGAATACCGCCTGCAGTAGGCTACTATGCGGTACTAGGTGTGCAGAATTACGGAAGAGATTTATCGAGATATTAGGCAAGTAACGTGGAAAGTTTTTGACCCACGTAGTGCGGTTTAACACGTTTGTTATGAATTGAATTTAAGAAACATATGAAACCGTATCAATTTAGAGTATTTTATATTGAGCTGAAACCCTTGCCATATCGTTAGTTATCATCCAAAGAAGCCTTTGTATGTATATACCCTTTCCGTTACACGTTGTATATTTAGATTACAATTACTATATTTTTCGTCGCTTATTAAAATTAAAATCTGACCTACGCGAAGAAGTATGAAGCAACAGATTTTTTTTAATAACCTACGAAATATTGAATTGCTTGGGGCTATAATTCTGATAAGACTCTTCAAACTTCAAATTCCAACCTGTATTTTACTCTGTCCAAGTAGACTGGTCGATTAACTTGAATCGTTAGTCTCTATTCAATAGGCACACATTAATAGGGTCCCTTTTATTTAAATCCAACACAGTCTAGACTCGTTTAAATAAATAAGCTCTCCAATTGACTTGCTCTCGTCTCAATTGGTCTAACCAAATAGAATTGAGTATGCAGCATACGTGATCAATCGTGGTTTGGCTTCAAGTAGTCATATTATTATTAGGGTTTCAATAAAGCTGTAGAATAAAGGTCAGTTCACAGTTCGCAGCTTTTTAAAATAGTAACATAATTTGGAACTTGATTACTTCACGATAAGGTATAGCGTGGCGCATCTCAGAGAACTTCGACACAGTTTCGCACTCTCACTGAAATGTATACTTTTTTGTGTAGTAAATAAGTTTGATATTGTATCGCTATCTTTATAAGTGTAAGCAGCGTCGCGTCGTCGGATGGTGCAATAACACTAAGGTCTTGGTCGTTAGCCCGTATTAGGATGCTCGAAAGACTGTACTCGAATTCGATACTCAACGCATTAAATACACTGATACTGATGAAATACTGGCTAACGACTGTGAGTAGTGTGAATGAAATCGACTACCAGCGCCGCAGAAAAATAAGTAGCCTATGTCCTTTCATGGGATTCAAACTTACCCCGTACCTTTCATAAAAATTGGTTCAGTAGTTCAGTCGTGAAAGCGTAACAGATACACAGACAGACAGAGTAAATTTCGCATTTATAACATTAGTATGGATTTAAAAACTTCTACGGAAGAGAAACAAAAGAAAATCGGTAATATTTTGAAGAACAGTTATTTAAGTACCTACGTGAGTTGATGCTTATTAGATTACGTATCCATAGAACTAAGAGATGAAGAAAAGTATTATACTCAATCTGTAATAACTTAGGTCTAGTAAGACAACCAATACGTGAATTAGCTTTTAGTAAGTTAGGCTTTTAGTCCTTTGAGACTTAGTATAATAAGTACCTATATTCTAGGGATTCATCCGTCTTATGCCTACTTCGGATATAATTTTTGTAATACGATAGCTCTTGGTAAGACTGGTTGTCAGACTTCGGGCTTCTGACGACCCGTAATGATTATCAAAGATCCATGTATTATAGCTGTGATCGACGGCTTAACGTGCTTTCCGAAGCACGAAATGATTTCAGTGATATCTAAGTTAAACTTTAGAAAGTACACATGAATTAAAAAAGTCATATTGGTACTTGCCCGGATTCGAACGAGTGAAAAGAAATGAGTGGCGGGCGCTTCAACAACTGGGCCATCACGACACAATATTTGGGACGATTTAGGATTATCTAAGTGTGAAAGTAACCTTAATTCTTTTGAACGTAAGCTTTCTTTTCGTGGTTCACCTACCATTACAGCTGAAAGACCCCTCACACTAAGCGCTGTTGTAGTAGTCTCGAGTCAAGGGTCCTTAGGCGTGTAGGGCTTAAACAGTTGACATAAAAAGGGAAAGTAGGTACTTATGCATATGTGGGTAAAAAAGAATAGATTGGTGCAGTTATACAAAAATTTTAATTTTAGTTTAAACTTGAAAGGAAATTGTTCACAGACCCTAGCACCAGTGCGCGAAGTTATCATCACCAAAGATTGCCACAAAGATCGATCCTGTGCTGCTCACATTCATCAGGTCGTCGATCTACCGTGGGGCTCCGGAGCCGGTTCTGTGGTCACCACTCGAGAGTAAATGTAACGTAAATTGGAATTTTAAATTTAAAATGCCCATTCCGCACCAAATGTTGTTTAAGTATGAATTTATAGGTATTGTAAACTCATGATACACGAGAAATTTCTAGTGTGGGGGTTTTAAAATGTTTATTTTGTTCGAAGGTTCCGTTTCGTTCTCTGTGCCTCGGAAAGCACGTTAAGCTGTTGGTCCCGGCTGTTATACGTGGATCTTTGATAGTCGTTACGGGTTGTCAGAAGCCCGACAGTCTGACAGCCAGTCTTACCATGGGGTATCGTATTACCCAGTTACTGAGTTGCGGAGGTCAGATAGGCAGTCGCTCCATGTAAAATACTGGTATTCAGCTGCATCCGGTTAGACTGGAAGCCGACCCCAACATGATTGGGAAAAGGCTAAGCAGATGATGATATTGTTCGAAGGTTTATTCATACACAAGTAATGGGTAAAATGTTACCAGTTGTGTTTTTTCGTATAAAATGAAGCCAAAAGGCTGTAGGAGAATTGTATTTTCAATAAGCCTTACTACCTTCTACTGGAAGTGAGAATTGTTACGGATATTAAGTTTTGAGCTCGATTTCCAGACAGGATATAACAGTGTGCCTTTGTGTTTTTCAATTTCGATCGATTAATACGTTTTATACGACAAATGGTTGATAGAGATTATACTAATATATTATTGCTATAAAATAAAATCATATACATATTAGGTATTGGGTAAAGGGTCTTTGTTTTTTGTTTGTTAGAAGTATTTTCTGGAAAATTCTTACACTGATAGAAAGTTCTCTTATTAGCGAGTGCTACAAGTAATGTTTTATTCTATACTTAACTTTCACACAGACGAAATCAAGTTAACTTAAACACACTTATAAGAAAATAAACTTATCAACACAAAATATCTGCAAATCCTATCAAAATATAAATATATACGCATGCAGCATCTATAAGCACGCACACATAAATAATTTCCTACACAGCGTTCCAAATTACATTCCCAACTCAATATTAGGTACACTGGAAGCCTATCACATGAGATAGCACAATAAAATCCAAGCGAACAGTAAAATTAATCAAGAAATCAGAGTAAAATAAAAGAATAAATCAGCTGAGACTGGCAAACAAGACAAACCCATAAAAACATGGAGAAAAAAACGACGTAATAACATGAATTCTTTCGATTTTCGTTTACATGTATTGAGAAACTGGTATTTACATGAACGTCTATTTTATGTGCCTAGTAAAGTCATGATGTAGAAAAGCTTAGAAGTACATAGCATTACATCCCCGCCTGTAATCCTCGAAGGGTTAGGCAGAGGAGTACCGATTAGTACACCCATCATTTCGCCAGTTATGTTTTAGTCCCATGTAACAGGAGGCGAGTCTATTGCCATAAACCGGGCACAAATACAGACTCCAAGGCTGCTATTGAGAAATTTCTGATGGAAACACCCAATAACACTTTTCCCGATCTAGGAAGATAAATGAATGAACTAAATACATTAAAAAAAAATTCCATTGTGCACAATTGTTGTACAAAAACGTTCGCGTTGACTGACCGTTAACTAAAAACTATTGTCAGACAAACTGAACCTTCTCATCACATCTATACAGTGTCAACGTCGTAAAATCTCTAAACTGGAACGTGTATAGAACTACGTCACGTTATCCGCGAGCCCAATAACTTATCTGATAGACATTTTTATGTAAGGACCGAAAAGTATGGCGGTATATCCCCATATAACTTGGCCAATGCAGCTATGAAATGTGTGGGGGAAATATGTATTGTATTCTAGCACTAATGGTAAAAAATAGGCTTTTAATAAAATGTATAGTGTCGAAAACAGGATTTAGTATTTACTAGCTTTTCGTCCGCTTAAATGTCGGTTATCGCGGACGCAGACGAAGTCGAAGTCGCATAAAAAGTAGTGTATGTTCTTTATTGGGATTTAAACTTACCCTGTACCAAATTTCATAAAAATCGGTTCAGTGATGTAGTCGCGAAAGCGTAACAGACGGACAGAGTTACTTTCGCATTTACAATACTAGCTTTTGCCCGCGACTACGTCCGCGTGGAACTTGTTTATATCGTACTTGCATACAAACTTCCACCCTCTTTTCACTGCCTTAGGGGGTGATTTCCGGAATGAAAACTATCCTATGTCCTTCCTCGGATCTTTAACTATCTCCATGCTAAATTTCATCAAAATCGATTCAGCGGTTTAAGCGTGAAGAGGTAACAGACAGACAGACACACTTTCGCATTTATAATATCAGTATGGATTGGTATGGATAGAGTCGAAGACGGGATTTTGTATTTATTTGTAGAGGAATAGACGTGGTCTCATATTACATAGGTACATTATAAGCCAAAAACCTTGACGCAATATCAAAATAAACCAACTTTCAATTTAAAAAAACAAAACATTTTATGGCAAAATAATATTCGAACTACATAATTATTTAAATTATTCTACGTCACATCTCCCTTCTCATCTTGCGACAAAATATCATTATTTGGCCGCCTATGAATACATAATGGGTGCTATTATACACAAAGTCGTCTGAAGGCCATGTAAAATAAGTGGTACAAAATAAATGAACACGGCAATCAATCATGTTATTATTCTTTCATCCATCAAAACATATGAAAATTTTAGAATTATAAACAAAATGGCGTGTATTGGGGTTTTTTATTTTTTTGTTATATTATTTTATAATAATTAAGACTTTTTTTTTCTGATTTTATTTTAAGCGAAATTGTATAAGTATACGAGACGAGTACCTACATGACAGATTTTTTATTATTGGGTATTTTTCCACAGTTAGTCAAATGGTTCTTTTTTTTGGTTTTTGGTAGTGGTTTAGTGGTTGCAATATGGGGCAGTTCTATAAAATCTCAGTATTAATATGTCAAAGTGTCTCTGATCTACAAACCCATATTTTTTTACATTGATTGTCGTTCCAAAGTTTTTAATTAGCAGAATAACTGACTGCCTCGTTGGTCTGGTGGTCGCAAAGCGCTACTGCTGTGCATGAGGTCTTGGGCTCGATTCGCAGGTCGGGCGAAGTGTTATTGGGGTTTTCCATCAGGTATTTCTCAGTAGCAGCTACGGAGTCTGGATTTGTGCCCGGTTAGTGGCAATAGGCTCGCCCCCTATTACATGGAACTTAAACATAACTAAATGTGGGTGTACTAATGGATACACCTCTGCCTAACCCTTCAAGGATTACAAGCGTGGTGTTATGTTTTATGTATGTTAATTAGTCGAATTGGCCTTCTGAAATCTTGACGACGTCAACTACCTACTGATTACCGTTCAGAGGAATTATTAAACAAGGAAAATCTTCAATCCACACAATCTCTAATTACGGTACATTATTTAGTAACTCGACTATAATGTACCTTCGTTTCTAAGCTTTCACTTGATCTTTAAGCTACTTAGTAATGACTAAGTCCACGTGTATATCGGTTATCGTATATTCTTATTACCTTTCATTTCAGTGGTGTTAACAGTAGCAGTCTCAGAGTCTGGATTTGTGCCCAGTTGATGGCAATATGCTCGCCCCCTATTACGTAGGTCTTAAATATAACTGGCGAAATGTGCGTGTACTTATGGGTACACGTCTGCCTAACCCTTCGGGAATATGTTATGACTCTAGTAGAAAGTAGAACTGGGGGAAATATTTCCAAACCATCCAAAAAAATAACAAAAGAAAATGCCCAAACTGAAAAAATCTAATTGAGTACATTGCCCATCTCTAACTATTATGAAATGAAATGAAACGATTATTAATTATCAAATGAATTCGCTTAGTTTAAATCATGACAATATTCCAAAATTATTGACCACTGCAATACTAAAAGGTTAACAAATAAATTGTTAGTAAAACAAATATTAATTGAAAAGCTATAATGTTATTCTCATTGAAATACGGGTTATTAATAAATTACATACAGTTAGTCATAAATCCAATTTAAATGAACATTCGTTGAACCACAAAATGCTCTAATTATAGAGATCATAGTTCAACACAAATGCGGTCATTATCTCATTTTATTGGATATAAAATTAAATGTTTTAATTCAAAACTTGCGGTAATTCAATGATTTCTATTCGAGTGAATTGATTTAAATCGTAACTTCGTAACTAATATTATAAATGCGAAAGTAACTCTGTCTGTCTGTCTGTCTGTCTGTCTTTCTGTCTGTCTGTCTGTCTGTCTTTTCTTCACGCCTAAACTACTGAACCGATTTGTGTGAAATTTGGTACAGGGTAAGTGTGAACCCCAACAAAGGACATAGGCTACTTTTTATTCGATTTCGACTTCGACTTCGTCTGCGTCCGCGATAACCGACATATACGCGGACGAAGTCGCGGGCAAAAGCTAGTTCTAAATAAACATTTAGTAATACATGTCAAAAGTCGAACGAAGTAAATAGTGAACAACAACTGCAAAATTAAAATCTCTCTTCTTTGTGATTTCAGATCAGTAAGAAGTACATACATAAATGTTTCCGCAATCTAGTTTGAATCGCAGCTACACATTAGGATTCTCTGTGAACTCCCATACAAACACGATCAAGTCGACAAACAGTCCAGCTATGTACGATATACTAGCTTTAGCTCTCGATTTTGTCTGCGTAGACTTCCGAATTAAACTAAAGTTATAAACTATCCAACGGGAAAATAAAAACGCGATAAAAATCATCCTATATATATAGAATTAGCTGAAATTTGAACAAAGAAATGTAGCAGCAATATGTATGTGTGTCCGCAGTTTAAGAGTGATAGAGAAACAAACGTCCATCCATCCATTCATCCTCATAGATGTTCGCATTTATCAGTGTATATTTTATATTTCATCTTATTTGTGCAGAATAAATACTTTTAAAGCGTTTGAATCTAGTAGACTGCCTCATTGGTCTAGTGGTCGCAAGGCGAGACTGAGCATGAGGTCTTGGGTTCGATTCCCAGGTCGGGCAAAGTGTTATTGGGTTTTTCCATCAGAAATTCCTCAGTAGCAGCTTCGGTCAGTCTGGATTTGTGCCCGGTTGATGGCAATTGGCTCGCCCCCGATTACATGGGACTTAAACATAACGACGTGTAGAAGTGTTGGTGGGTGGAGGTGTACTCATTAGAGTACACCTCTGCCTAACCCTTCGGGGATATGTTATGAATCTAGTAGAAAAACACTGGGAAGTATCTTTCCAAACCATCAAAAAAACCAAAAGAAAAAGCCCAAACTATAAAAGTCTAATTGAGTACATTGCCCAACTCCTAAAATTATCGCCAAACATCGTATATTATCGAAGAACTGCGAAACAATAGCAAATCATATTATTCTGGACACGGAACCAACAAATCATTTACTTAATATCATAACAGAGAGAAATTCACAAACTTTTGTATAAATAATAGATTGTTCTACTACTGTTTTATTTGTGAACTTGAGCTACTATAATTCTCACAATTCACGAGCGCACGTCATGTGAATTTTATTATATTTCATTGTTATCTATCTATGTATACATACAAATAAATAAAATGGACGTGTCTGTTTCTAATGTTAAATTAACAGCTACTACTAAATACTTGCAGCCTCGGAGTCTGGATTTGTGCCCGGTTAAGGCAATAGGCCCCCTACTTATGACTTAAACATAACTGGCGAAATGTTGGTGTACTAATGGGTACACCTCTGCCTAACCTTTCAGGGATTACAGGCGTGATGTTATATTTTATGTTAGTAAATACATTTTATGGTTTTTGCACCCTTTGGACCAAAAAAAATATTTTTGTCTGTCTGTCTGTTTGATCCGGCTAATCTTTGAAAGGGCTGGATCGATTTTGACGTAGAAGTGATATAGGCTTTCATCTAAAAAAATATATATATTAAAGTTCCGCGTAAAAAATATCTATGTTAACCGACAAAAAAGAATAACGGTTCCAAGAAAACTCCGCGTAATAACTGTCATTTACGCAAATGAACCCGCGGGTATAAGCTAGTAAGACATAAATTGCGATGATTGACGTGCGCTCGTGAAATGTACCAACTATAGACCACTAACTGAATATAAAAATATTATTAAAGTTTCTCCCCGAAGGGCGATCAATTCAGGAAGTTGTTAGAAGTTTTCTCAATCACACTCCGGCTTTTTATTTACGGGCGATATATTCAAATGTTTGGATAAACATAAACAAAGGGTTGATGACATTTTGATGGCTTTTCGAACGTTTACACGATTTCCTTTTTATGTTTTTTTGACTGGTTGAGGCTTCAGACATATCTTTGTTTAAAAATAATGTGACAGTTCGTTTGTTTGTTACTACAATCAATCTGCCTAGCCTTTTCCCGACTATGTTGGAGTCGGCTTTCAGTCTAACTAGAGGCAGCTGAATACCAGTATTTAATATAGAGCGACTACCCATCTGACCTCTACAACCCAGTAACTTGGTAATATGATACACCTTGGTAAGACTGCTTTCCAGACTTTCGGGTTTTTGACGACCCGTAGCGACTGTCAAAGGTCCACGCATAACAGCTCGGACCAACGGCTTAACGTGCTTTTCGAGGCACGTATGAGTCTCGGCGTGTAAAGATCGCCTATCCACGGACCAACCCCGGCAAGCTTAGCTTAACCTGATGGATCGACCTGTGCGTCTGTAATACAAAAAAAAAGGTTGTTTGTATCAAACCTAGTGTCTTAACCCAACATTAAAATTACGATAATACTAGAGATTATATCAACAAACGCGGGCTTAGTAGGATTAGCGGCAAGTCACGTACTGAATGGACAAACACGCTTTGTGCATACAATAACATAAGACATGACATATGCATCCTCTATGAGACGATGCATTGATGACCGAAGGACCAATATCGGATCAGGTTTTAATGGAAGTCTTTGTGTTGCACAATATTGGTATGGATGCACCCTGTAACTAGGTTTGCCAGGGACTGGATAAAGCTAAATGTGGATAAGATTTTTCAAATTCGACGGTGGTCAGCCTGTTATGAATTTATAAATAAAGAACACCGATTCATTTGTTCAAATTTGTTGTTATATCTCATTAGAAGTTATGACAATTTAATGATAAAGGATCAAATAAAAATCTAAGTACAGTAATGATTATCATTTTAAAACTAAGACACAAAATCTATAATAAATAAAATGTCCAGTCTGGTTTAACTGGCTAGTCTGTTTGGTTTCCCGATTTTAAGACCAGATAATTATTTTTAAATTATATACGGTATGGAACTCACTTCTAGGCAATAAATGAAACCTCAAGTAATACTAGTCCACAGAAGTATAGCTTAATTAAATTTTAAATCGAAAACCGAAAATTAAAAAAGTAAAATTTTCAAACAAAATAAATATCAAAATAAATTCAGTTAAAGTAAACACTCTGTTGACAGTTCTCTGTTGACTGTTCTGTTGGCGCGGCTTTTTGATTCGTTAGAAAATTTGAGATTTACGAAAAAAAATTGATCCAATTCTACAGAGTGTTTAAATTTGTTCAAAATTAAAACTCTACTTTTTGACCTAATTACTGGACCGATTTCGTTAATTTTTTGTATATCGCCACTAAAGGCGATAACAAGTATGTCGTATAATTTATTGCATATATGTGATCCCCATACTGGATATGATTATAACTTTATCCTTTCAACACCATCATTGTAGTGAGGAAAACTCCACAAAAACAATGTCATTACCAAAATTGTGTTCCAGTAGTATAAAGTAAAAAATCCTACATAGCGTGGTCGTATTCATAACCTTACAAAGCAAAGAAAAAAGGTATCTAAAAATAAATCTAACGATACCCCCAGACGGAGAGCATTACCTTCCTAAACAGACCTTTTAATATGACAGTGGTCCTTTTACCCACAATAGGCTAACTTAAATACGGCGAGACTAATGACTTGAAAGTTTTTTTGGGAGAAAAAAAGGCGAACTGGGAACAGGCGGGGCTCATTCCGAGTAATTCGGTGAAAGGAATAGATACAGGAGAAGGCAAAAAGTTCGGGGGCTTGGGCTGATCTGAATAATAATAGTGCGGTGCCGTTGAGTAAAATGTTCTAAGATTTTTGAACGATTTTTGGTCGAGCGATTGTTTCGACATTGTAACGTTTAATAAAATTTATTAATTTTTGAAGATATTGAATACTAACTTTTACTTGCGGCTGCGTCCGTACAAATTAAGTAACTATATTATAACGCATAGCCTATGCCACTCAGCAATAGTAATTGAATCAGTAATTCTAGATATTACCCACTCTTACAAATAGATAAAAACAAACACAGACTACAAACCCATAAACAAACAAAAACATCATTGTTTGAATGTCTGGTCAAGCGTAACCGAACGATTTTAATATATGATGTGAGAAAAATGTATAACTGAAATAAGTAACTGAATATAGTAGAACAATCACTTACCCGCTAACGTCCCGGAGGAGTCGCTGAGACCGGGATACAGTCCCGGATTAACCGCTCTGACCAACCTGTTGTTGCCGGACAGTGTTAACATTACCCACTTACAGCATTACATGGATAGTAAACGTTGGAAAGTGGTTTAGACTGAGGTGCGGATGTAAGGACCAAGTTCTGTGATTTGTCGGTCCTTTTGCAAAATTTGGGTAACCCACACTTACATTTTAAATTTACCGGTTTGGATTTATGTTTGAATGTATTTATTTACAATGATTTACAATCATTGTAAATTGTCTGATTATTTATTTGTTTAAATTTCATGCACAAAGGTGCAAAAGCTGACTTAATGCCTCAGGCAATCTCTACCAGTCAACTAGGTTAGTTGAAGAGATTACTGGTACCGTGCATTATTAAAAAGTCGCAAAAAAAATATGATTTAAACTTAATAAAGTACAAAAATAGATAAAATACATACTCGTTATTATTATTTCTAACACAATGTGTTTCTGATTAAGATAAGATTTAGTAGAGTGTATTGTAAGTAGGTGGAATAATGCTTTGTTATAAATTATAGTTACACAACCTTTGAAATATTTCATGTCTATAAAATGTTTTGTTTTAACAGCTAAAGAAAACTACAATGTAGTAACATCTGTAACAAAATATCTTAAAAACGCTAAATGTTCTTTTGAGGAAATAAAATGACGGATCTTTTTACACGACAATAAAAAACACTTAGCACTTAAGTAACTCAAACCACGAGAGAATAAAGCGGTAAAAACCTTGAAGAGATCCAACATCAATGAAACTAAGCAAATAGCTCAGTCGTTCCCAAGTCAACTGAAGAAAACGCTTTATTGCAACTTTTCACGAGTTAACTGTGGAAAATGTTTAACAACTAACTTTTTATTATTAAATCCAGATACTTTTTTTATTGTTTCAACTGGCCGGCTTTTTTAAAAAGGTTAAAAAGTTTAAAAAAATCTAAAAATCTGGAAGAACACCACAAAACATCGGAAGGAGTGGAATCCTCGCACTTGAAACAGTTTCTTAATTAAATTTACTTTGGAGGCGAACTCTACAACTGGTGTGGCCAGAAAATAAGCGGGTCTTCGTAATTGTTCTACTTTCTATTTACTATTATAAACGAGAGAGTTTGTGAGGATGGATGGATGTGTGTTTGTTTATTTATTTGAACATAATGCAACAAACAAAAGTACAAAGGCGTACTTACTACCTAAGGCATTTTCTATCAGTCAACCAAAGGTAGTGAAGCGATAACAAGGCAGGTGCAAATAATTGTGCGATAGTAAAACCACAAAATTAGAGAATAAAAATAAAAAAAATTCAAAGAATTACAAAAATTAATTGAATTTTACATTACTCTTTCACGCTTTAACGGCTGATCAGAATTAGTTGTTTGCCACTCAGATATTGATCTAGCTTAGTACTTAAGACATAGTTTTACTAACATAATTTATAAGTGTGTTCTGTAACTAACCCCATGGATTAAATTCATTTATTATTAAGATATTTTTTATCTCGTTTATATGTTCCTGTGGGATAATTTTAAACTTTAGCCCAATTCTGAAGTCTACGGTATAAAATAGGTTGCTCTACTTTAAAGCTTAAAAAACTATGATTACAAACTTATTTTGGCGACCGTCCGAGCGGATAAAAAAACAACTAAAAGTTTGTAACGTACGGAGAATATTGACAGTATTGCGCTCAGATTCACATTTTAGGTATAATAAAACTACGATACTTACTTACTTTTATTGAAAGTTAGCAGGTTAAACCTACATTTTATATTCGTAGAGAATAATATTGGCCATGTCCTTTCAAATAATTTCAGGTTGTTCAATATTCATACAACCAGTCTTTTTACTTCAAATGATATTAAATTTAAAAACCGGCCAAGCGCGAGTCCGCGAGGTTCCGTACCATTATCTATAAAAACGGTAAAAAATCATGTCTGTTGTATGAGTGCCCCCTTAAATATTTACCTACTTAATTATGTTTTATAGTATTTGTTATCGTGGCAACAGAAATACATCAACTGTGAAAAAATTTCAAGTGTCTAACTATCATGTTTCATGAGATACAGCCTGGTGACAGACGGACAGACAGCGGAGTCGGGTTTCGTTTTGCCCTTTGAGTAAAGAACACCAAAAATCGATTTTTAAGGTTTGAATAATAAGAATTCGTGGAAAGAACTTCCCTAGAGGTTAACAAAGAAGACTTGAGATGTTATTTGTCGCTAGTTTTAAAGCCCCAAAACACTTACTTTCAGCTTAATGTGAAGAACGAACAATTACTCCAGCCACCAATGAAATGTAATGACATTTTGAAATTGAAGAAACAATATTACGTAAAAGTGCACGTGTCATTAACTCCTCAACTGTCAACTGTACCTATGGGGTACAAAAGTGAAAATCGTTTGATTTAACGAGAGTAGAATATAAAATTAATTGAAAGAAACAAACTAAAAACGGGAACAGTGAACTGAAATCCAAGTCATAAGACGAAGTGATACGTCATTACGCACTACTGTATGAATAATTACCTAATACATCCAAAAGTCCAAATTTAAGGTGCTATAGAGCCCTGCCAGGGTTGCGGAATTTGTTCGAAAAAGTTACCGCGGCCCTGGAACGCAAAGGGCACTAAAAGGTACACGGATGGGTTTTAGTCAGTAAATATCTGACACTCCCTTCCGCTCCGCTCATGGCGGAAATATATATTTTGATGATTTCCCATACTAAAAAAATAAATAAAAAAAAGGTGCTATAGAGCGCAGCATTTTTGGTGTTAAATTAATTACTTATGAAAATATAAAAATAATAAATACCTACACTAACTACTAGCTACATACAAAAGATATCTTAGGTACTCACCTACAATATCTTGTAAAATATACACTTATAAAAACGAGCCATGACACTGGAATGTAAGTGAGTAAGACACATTGTATACCTGATACCTGAAAAAATAAACAATCCGCCCCTAAGACGACCCACTGACCAAACCCGCACTGAATCTAGCCTGTACACATACCTTCTTAGCGACATATTTTCCTCTCTGTTCTCAAAACGACGTAGGTATGACGATTCTAGGATCTTGAACTACAAAGGTTTAAGAAAACACAACAGTTGCGTTACCGTCAAGTCACTATGATCAAACTAAATAATATGACGATAGATAGTAGGTAGTACCTACTACTTTTTTTTGACGACTTGTTATACAAGGATTTTATTTCTAGCCTTCCGCTCGGCTCAGCGCCGAGAGTTGAAAATACAACAACAGAAATAACAAAGTAACATTAAAATAATATTGTTTTGAAAGATGGCGGTGTAGGCGACAAGATTTGTATTAGGTTCGTCATAGTATACCTTTAAAGTAAAAAAAAATAAAGTCTAGGTGAATTAAATAATAATTTGTTTCCGAGATAAAAAAGTAAACAAAAAGAACCACTTTTTGAACCCTCTACAGGCAACTGTGACACTTAATAACTTTTGTCATATAATTATTTGAACAAGGCATAAAAAACTTTTTTAATCTCATTTATATTCATAGACTTGTACCTACATACGAGCTCATTCATGAAAAGTACCTAATTCATATGTGAACTGATGAAAAAGGTCGCAATTTATGTCGAAAAGTTTTTAGTACTGGAAAGTCTAGCTGTAATCAGGGCTTGTAGAACAAGTAGGAATTTTGATAACCCCCAGTTCAGTTGATGGTGACGAGGAGTAGTACAACATTTTGCTCATAAGATGCTAACCTTTTTTTTAAGGATGGGCGATCATCAAATGATTTCTTCAGCTCTGGGGGCTTAGACAAAGTAACAATTTCAAAACGATAACGAAGTTAGAAAAGACTAAAATGTATGGGATTGACTTAAGCCGCGTTAAGTCAAGTGGACATGAAGCAAGACATGACAAGACAAGCAAGTCAGAGACGATGACGAATTAAGATATCGTTTCGCTACAAAGCGATGTTACTTTGTCTAAGGACCCTGGGCGGAACGGAAAGGAGTGTCAGACTCTTACTGACTAAAGCCCATCCGAGTTCCTCTTAGGCCTAGGCCCCACTACGGTTTTTTTCAGCAAGCGATTAACCGCTACAACCGCGAAACCGCTTGAGACGCACACACCACGATTAAAAAACGCGCGAAACGACCCGCAGTTTGAAGATAGATTTCAAGGTAGCAGTATGTGTTGTTTACAAATTTTGCCGCGGTTTTTACCCGCGAGCATTATTTTTGTAGCAAATCGCGGTTTTAAAATCAGTCGCGGGAAAAAAACGGCAGGTGCGGCCGCTTGTATTAGTTTTCTAGGGGCACAAATACACGCAATTAAAAACCGCAGCGGTTTAACCGTAGTGGGGCCTAGGCCTTAATGCCCTTTACGTTCCAGGGCCGCGGTAACTCTTTCGAGCAAAATCCGCATCCCTGGCAGAAGATGCAAACCTTCGCCTGTTCCTAAGCTGGCTTCAGCCCCTCGCCTCGTATAATAAATAATACCAGCCTATTACTGTCCCACTGTAGGGCAAAGGCCTCTTCTCATACAGAGAAGGCATGAGCATGATCACCACGCTTGCTCAAGGCGGATTGGCGATTTCAGACTTATATTAATTACAAGTCCAGGTTTCCTCACGATGTTTTCCTTCACCGATGTCAGTGATGTCCAAGATAAACTTAAGTAAGTACCTACATATGAATTGAAAAAGTCACATTGGTACTTGCCCGGATTCGAACCCACAACCTCATGCATGAGAGGTGGGCGCCTTAACCACTGGGCCATCACGACACTTCACCGGCCTCGTAAGCCTTCCAAAAGTCAGGTAGGTACATAAGTGACAAAAAGTAAATAGGTATAAATTATATTAAAATTCTTTATGTTATAAATTCAATTCTATCATAAACAATTTTCACAAAACATAGTGAGGCCCTGACTCCTACGCTAGGTATAGTACCTACTGTGTTACAGGAGCCAGTGTCATCATTATTTTCCATCCTATTTCTTCTTGACCCATGACATTTATCTGAAGGCACCATAATTAGGGGCGGTAGGCATCGTTAAAGTTTGATACGACCTTCCACTAACAAGGCTGGAAGACCGCACCAAAACCCTTTAAATCCGATATGTTATTACGGAGGGACATCAAACGTTTTAACAAAATAGTGTGCCTTAATCTACATACATTGTGAACGTATACCTAGATCTATAGCCCATTCTATAAACATGACAATGTTAAGACGATGAGATATTCAAAGTGATCCAATACAATTTTAATGACCACCTAAAAGGTCATAGGGCATCAAAAAAACTCATCGCATCGCTTTCAAATCAAATCATTTATTTCGCATAAAAATTTATAGGTAGGTTCATGATGTAATTGCAACATAAAATCATACATAATCAAATAGGTAGAATAAAATCCGTAATAACACATAGTTAAATGTCAATAAAAATAATAAATAATAAATATCTTAGGACAACTCACACACGGCTATCTGATCCCAAGCTAAGCAGAGCTTGTGTTATGGTAACCAGACAACTGATATACATACTTATATAATTTATAAATACATACATATTAGATAAATTTCACCCAGACACAGAACCAACAATTATGCTCATCACACAAAGTTTGTCCTGGGTGGGAATCGAACCCGGCTTTGCAGTCAGGGTCACTAACCACTAGACCAACGAGGCAGTCAAAATAAATACAAACAATGAAAAAAGCTATCAATGCGGCAAGTGCCGAAAAGGCCGGCGGCCAGCCAGGCCTCTGGTTATGTGAAGAGTCGACCAGTCGCTTAGCGGTGCCCGGAATAAAAAGGTGAGCGCTCGGACCCCATGACCCTAGTGTTTCAACTCCAAACGGCTCACACATACCTACATATAGCTTCCAAGAAGGTCATATACGCGCCGATTTAATTTAAAAATAATAATTGGGTAGTTGGGTACACCATTAACCATTAATTTATAATATAAAATAAAAAAACTAATTTATTTCAGCTGACACCAGATTAATTTTTACTTTACTGTAAATTTTTTTTTTTGGCTTTGAAATCTATAAATAGTAAGTATTTGAGTTGGCAAATGAGTGACGTCATAGTTCGATATTGCCATACAAAATCTATGAGGGAATCGCGTTTTGACAGCCGTTTGACAGTCCAAAAGTATGTAAATTGTTTGGTTGTGTCAACTTATACCTTATTGGACCAGAACCTACATTAGAAATTGGACAAAATGGATATTACTCGAACTTTCCCAGTACAATCAATATTTTAGGGTTAAGTAAGTATAATAAGTTAATCTTCTTTCTTTTATCGTGTGGGCAGTAAGGTCTTACGACCCCACACACCCTATTGTCAGACTTTCTAAACCACCTCAAGGGCCTCTGACATGGTTTGAGTGGGACAATAATAGGCTGGTATAAGTTCAGGTATTAAGTTAATAAAATACTTCGAAGCCCGGCTTTCACCAATATTATTCAAAGTCGATCTCATTAATAGACGCCTTATAATTAAAGCGATCAATTTCTTTTATAATTTAAATTAATTTAATTCAATGAATATTTTCAGAAAGTAATTAAGAAAATTATAGATAAGTAATTTATGTTACGGAATCTTTTAAAGGACATCAAAGAGAAATAATTAGTTTTTTTTTAATAGGAACTTCAAGTAATGTTTTATCAGATTAGATGTTTACTTAAATCTCTCTAAGATGATAAATATCTACATTTAAAAAAGTAGAGGAAACGAGGCTTTAGATCTATGTTTAAAAATAAATAAAATTGAAGTTTCTGTTTGTCATGTCAAAATAACAGCTTTTCACAAAATAATTATACAAAAAAAACAATTTAAAAAAATTTTCTCTGTCAGTCTGTTTCGGCTAATCTCCGAAACGGCTGTGATGATTGGTACGGGACATTTACTGGCAGATAGGTAATGTTATAAGGAGTAAATAAAGCTACTTTTACTTTTGAAAAAGAATTTGGGTTCCCCTCACAAATAATAAAGCCTCGTGAAAATCGACATTTACGCGGTCAAACTCGCGGGCATTCACTAGTAAACTAGTATTAAAATAAGAGTATTTTTTCTGAAGGAATCAATAAGACGTATTTTGCATATTATACCTTTGATCGACGACCAGATGAAGATCATTATTTTTTAATATAAGACTCATTTCAGAAGCTTTTATAAAAATATTTTTTATACTAAGATTTTCATTTGAAATGTAAATTATACAAATACTTAGCGGGTACTTATATATGCTTTCTTACCTAGTATAATGTGAAATACGGTTAGCACAGACAGTTTTACTTACGAACCGAACGAACTAACACCAAAACGAACTTACCGATACGATAACGAACTTTATACAACATGAAAAGAGCTGAAAATTGATAATTTAGTTTGTCTTTATACGCATATTTGTGTGAACTTCTCCGAAACGGCTGGTCCGACTGTAATTATTTTTTTTTTGTTTGGGGGCTGAAGATGGATGACGATGTGAAAAGACGTGATCAATCGCAACTTTTACTCGCATTGATGACATGGTTGGCGCATTGGCTGCGCTGCATATTGCAGGTTTGATTCCCGCACGAAACAAATATTTGTATGGCATACAGACAATTTTTCCGAGTCTGGTAGATTGTGTATGTGAGTTTGTATGTTTGTTAACGCATTCACGTTACCAATAAATTGTAAGACGTGATTATAATATCCACATTAATTCCCTAACGTAAGGCAAATAGTTTTTGATAAAAGACAGTGTAGTTGACGACTGAATTAATGATTACAACAGTTCCCTAAAGTCTTAACTTATTCATAGTCAAAATACCCCTTAGCAACACAGACTAAGGCGTAAGTGGAAGTGCCTAACCAGCTCGATAGAGGCACAATAAAGTTAGTAGTGAAAAGTTTCCTTCGATGTTCCACTCTCTAGGGGCGCAGAATACAAAACTTCTTGGGATGATTGTTGTTAGTGTTTTTGTAGTATAAGGCTGAGTCCAGATTGGAGTCACGACCGTTTTAAGACAGACTTTCCTAACATAGACAAGTCTGCTATAAAATTAATACATTTAATTATCTACGGTAATGTCACATTATCTAATAGATTAAGTAATGAATTTAATTGTACCTAATAATATATTTCAAAGTCAAAGTCAAATCATTTATTTCAATTAGGCCACTATAAGGCACTTTTGAACGTCATACACAAAAAGAATAAAGGAATTGAATCTAGTTGCCCCTTCCAAAAGGTAGCTTTATACGGAGAAGAATGGGCAAGAAACTTCATATAGGTACTCTTACACGGACGGCTTTATCCGTTTTCCGTCTATGAGACGTTTTGTTTAAAGTGTGCGCGTCTTCATAGTTTTTGTCAATCAATAGTCTGTCATAAGATTATCGTGACTCAAGTCTACTCTCAGCCTAAGAGTATTCTTGTAAGACTATTTGGATATTCCGGCTTAATTTTGTTTCGTTTTCTTGTGTGTACTTTTATTTGGTAAGTTCTTTTGGTAATTACAACTTTATCACCGCGAAACATTCTCGTTTATGTGAGAAAATTGTGATAACAATATTGTGGGACAATGGCGATTGACCATTTTTCGACCTTATTACTAAGGATGTAAGGGTGAAACGTGGTTTTTCGCTACTGTCCTTCATTGTACATCGAATCAAAGATAAAGTCAACGCATTTATTTCAAGTATCTAAACCATTAGATTATAAAGGAGTCGTTCAGGTAGTCAGAAAGTCTAACCTAGTTGCCCGTTTCAAAACGTAGGTCTCAAAGACACTCTTTTTAACCAAGTTTTCCATCAGGAATTTCTCTGGATTTGTGCCCGGTTGATGGCAATAGGCTCGCCCCCTATTACATGGTACTTAAACATAAATGGCGAAATGTGGGTGTACTAATTAATAGGTACATCTCTACCTAATCCTTCGGGGATTAAAGGCGTGATGTTATGTGTATAGCGCATTACTCACATGATTATGAGGAAATAGAGACCCTCACACAAACTTAACTTCATATCACATCACACACACCATACACTCACACGCACCCGCACCACGCACACACGCACCCCCCCACCTCCACCCTCACACACACACACAGTCACACACCACAACATTCTCATTTAAGTACTTATACTGCTACAACTATTATTATTAACAATGTTGTAGTTTTAGAGTTAGTTTTAGTTTTATTATTATTCAATGTTTATGTCTGCTTCTACCTATAAGTATCCAATTTTGTTGTTATGGAACTCAGTGTCCTTCGCTCCTGGGGTGGGCGCTAATAACTGCGACACAGTTAATAAACTAACGCAGTATTAACGTACACAATAATTGTAACCATGTTTTTGTTCCAATAAAAATATTTGATTATTTGATTTGATTTGATCACCTTCCATAATTAAATGTCGAAAAAAACGTAATTAAAAAACTTACCATGTGAGTGTGCAGACCATTAAAACTTACGTAGAAAACTCACTAAGATTTAACGAAATGAAATTTTCATCTAGTTACGGCGCAAATTTTACTTAAAAACCGTTTTTTTTTTCAGGAGTGTAAAAAATCGGGACGTAAAATTTACGCTACGATTATATCCGGTTGTAAAAAAGGAAATCGTCCAACGAGTTTTTTCCTCTAGTTCTTTTCGCGGCCATCTGCCAAAAATGTTTACTATAGCGTTTATGAGAGATGAGAAAATATTCCGCCTCTACTAAGCTGTCGGGCCCCAATTTCGCTCGAGTCCTACTATCATTCAAATCTTCAGTATTGCGTACTCAGCTGATGGTTAGTTCTGTCCTTTTTATACCTGTTTATATGTACTTTATATCTGTAAAAACTTTTAATCGACCTTATTTTTGTTACCTACTCACAAAATCTTACTTTTGTAAACTTAAAAAAAAACTCAAGAGTAGGTACTTAGAAATAAAATAACTCAACAACAATACAAAATACAATTTATATTGTTTTACTTTATTATTTTATTTTAGTGTTTTTCGTCAAACTTACAGAATCTTAAAAAAAAATGTTTCACGATACTTTTATGTGGTATTGTAAGGGTTCCGTATTCAAAAGGACCCTATTACTAAGCCTCCGCTGTCCGTCTGTCTGTCAGCGAGCTGTCTATCATAAACCGTAATAGCTAGAGAGTTGAAATTTTTACAGAATGTGTATTTCTATTGCGGCTATTCTTTTTTTTTTTAAGGTGGTAAAAATCATCGAATGAGTCCTTCCGCCCTGGAAGGGGCTGTCAGACTTTTACTGACTAAAAAAACACCCTGTTCCTTCTGTTGCCCTTTACGTTCCGGGGCCACGGTATCCTTTTAAGACGTCCCGCAACCCCGGCAGGCGTTTGGCCCTGTTGGGAAACGTGAAACAGCGCGCCGTCGACCCGAGCCTGGTCCTTGATCGGATGGCGAGCTACCCATTACTACGTCCGCAAGCCCGCGTCTACGGTGGAATGCTAAAAAATAAAAATAAATAAAAGTTAAAAATGAAAGAGGGTCTCTATACAAGAGACCTGTTTTTTATCTATTATGGCAATACTGTTCTATCTTCTACAATGCTACGGAACCCATTGTGTACGAGTCTCACACGCACTTGACCGGTTTTTTCAATGTAATCTAGTTTCATTGGTATAGAAATGAGAAAATAAGTACTTACCTACCTAGGTTTTTACGTTATCAATCTGGATCGAATATAATATAATAAGATTAAGTAAACGAGGGTAGGATATTTTTTTGCTCGATACAGATTGATGTTTTCTATTTTCGTAGGCAATCTTAAATTCAGAAATCAAAGAGAGAGAAAAAAACGGTGAAACGTTTTTTCTCTGTTCATGAAAAAATATTATGTGCCTATTTATAGCAATATTTATTTAAAATTCAGAAATATTCTTTATGTTATTTTAGATTCAGATTTTTTTAATTCTTATTATTAATTTATACAATAGCATAGGAAATACTAAACCACTGAACCGAATTTGATGAACTTTGGTACGGGGTTAGTTTGAACCCCAAAAAAGGACATAGGCTATTTTTTATTCCGCGTCGTCGTCTGTGTCCACGATAGTGTCTATTAACATGACTAGTAAACTTAACAATGTTAATAGACTTTTGTCGCTGACTATACAAGTACACAAACTCTTTACAAAGGAAAAGGACAGAATACATACAAACGCACGCACAGTCGCACTTCCCCATTTCTCAGAATGTGGCGACATGACTTTGCGTAGTGTAACAAAGCTATACAAATTAAGCCAACCCACCCTTTTTACCTTAGAAAAAGTGGGAATGTATTAAGCCCGAAGGCATCCACTGGTCGCGTCCTTGGCATGTAGTACTATGCTATGTCGTAATATATTATTTCATGGAGTCCGAACTTTCTTATAGTGAGGAATTAGTTTTGACCTTCCTTTTACGGAAATTATGTGTTATGTATGGAGCGGGAATGTACACTTTTTTTTTGGGACAAGCCCACCACACTTTTTTTACATGTAGGTACTATGACCACTATTACAATACTATACAAGAAACACGTAAGGTAACACCCCCAATAATCGACACTTTAGCGTGCGCAAACAAGCATTTTTTAAAATATTTTCTTACTTTATGATATTATAAGGTATTTTGGAGCATTGGGTAACGCTTCAGACTTCGTTGCGTAATATTTGAAAGCAAACATAAGTTTCATATAAATAAATAAAGTAATAATATATCGAAATAAATTAACGTTTTTGGTCTAGTGATCGACAGCAGAATTCTATTTTTCGACACCCGGTAATCGACATGTTCCAGTAATCGACATCCAATAATCGACATATTCCTAACACTTCTAAACAATAAATCCCAATAGAAAAGCCGAGATAATCTAGTATTATATGTGACGAAATAAAAACTTAGTCTTAATCAGTATTTTGATCATTTTAATCAACAAACAATCTTATAATAAACAAATAGTGGCTAGTAATTCGTAGGTTTCTAAAAAAATACACTTTTGCAATATAATACATCTCTTATATGTTAAACAATAAATGTAGAAGATGTGTCATTTGGTTTCGGTTTAGTATCCGCCTTTTCTTGTTTTTTTTTATTGTTTTTATCTGTTAGTTTTTTCTGTTTTTTGTTTTTCTATCTTCCTCAATTTTAATCGTTTTCTTTTTTCTCTTTCCTTGGATTTAATTTGTAATTTTTTCACCTCTCTGACAACTTCTATTACCTGTATTATTTGAAAAAGTGTGGAATTTTTTTTTTGGTGCCATAAAAAACATTTATGTCGATTATAGGAACATGCGAAAAAAAAAACTCCAGTTATCGACAAGCGCGTTTTCATATTATATTATAAACTTACAATTGCAAAGACATTACTAAAAACTAAAGAATTTGGGTTCTAACTTAATAAATAATTTACATGCTCGGTCAAGCAAAACAATTAAAAGTTATGGGCATTATATCTTGCTCACCTCCTTAGCGATTTTGCTAATAAAACGGGAATTTATTTAGAGATCTCTGCCGGTTGGTATGTTCAGCTACGCCATTTTCTTTAAAACAGCCGAATCTATGAAATATCTTTCGCAATGATAGCTAGATAATCCTCCTATATGTTATGTTATCCTATATGTTTATGGTTCAAATACGTTCCGAAGCGAGACTCAACTCTTGTTTTTTTTCGTTAACTTTTTAAGTGTCGAACACTGGGGCTCTGTCGAACACTGGGTGTTTTACCTTATTTCTGTGTATATGGTAAAAAAAGTAAATATTTTACGGTGGTATGTACGGAACCCTTCATGTTGTTTACGACGCGTGAGTACCTACTAAAATCCAGTCACTAACTTTTAGGAGCTGTCACAATCTAATCTCAGACGCAATCTGTTGAGCATGCGTTTAACTTTGACTTTAGCCATTACTGAGATAAGATTGTGATTAAGTTTTGAATACTAATTAGTAGAATTGACCTTCTCATAGACCTGTAGGTAACTTGTTCGTCTATTTGATCTTTACATGGTATGGAAGTCCTAATAAAACTTTGAAACGTAAAAGATATTCTATTTACATAAATAAAAATGAGAAAGCTATTCATCTTCAAAGGTCCACAAACCGACAAAAAATATCTTGAAGATTATTGAAACCGACTATTTTCATTTCCATTTTCACTTCAATAGGATTAATTTCCAAGATCTTCCCTCTAGGGACTTCAAGTAAATCCGAGTTGGCAGGCGACCGTCAAGTCTTGCCTACTGAATATTATGATAAGCGGAGACATGTAAGGGAGACCCTCGAACAAATCTTTCAACTATACTAATATTATAAAGAGGTAAAGTTTGTTTGTTTGAGGTTAATTCTGGAAGTACTAGTCCGATTATAAAAATTCTTTCACTAATGGAAAGCTACTTTATTATCACACGGACGCAGTCGCGTGGAGAAACTAGTTTTTTAATAAGTATCGTGCCTGAAAAACACAACGTAAATTAAGGGTGAAACCACGTTGCGGGACGTCTTAACAGGATACCGTGGCCCCGGAACGTAAAGGGCAACAGAAGGAACAGGGTGGTTTTTTAGTCAGTAAAAGTCTGACAGTCCCAAGGACTCATTTGATGATTTTCATCAACTTAAAAAAAAATATTGGTGAAACCACACTATTGAAAACACAAAACTAGCTTTTGCCTGCGACTTCGGCCGCGTCAATGTTGATATATTAGCCTACAGGAACTGTATATTTTCCGCAATATAAAGCCTATAATAGTCGCTTATGTGCTATTCCAGACTATAATTTATATCTGTTTATTAATTTCATCCAGATCCGATCAGCCGTTCTAGCATGATTGAGTAAGAAACAAACAAACTTTCGCATTTATGTTATAAATATCGGATTTGAAAAAATCCTTTTGCATTATGTAGCCCGTGTATCGAGGTAGGCTTAATAATATCACGCTAACGCCCCATAGGAGCGAAGAAGTAACCAACAACTTAAGCTGCTATGTATGTATGTATGTTTTCATCTTTGTTACTCAATCACACTTTAACGGCTGAATTAGCTGTAATTAGGCACACATAGGTACCTATTAGATAGAATTTTATTCTGTTTTTATGTTACCGTTTTCGTTCAAAATCTTTTCTTAATTTTGAAGTCTGCGCAGACGAGGTCGCGGTCAAAAGCCAGTTATAAATTCAAATTAATCAATATTTCAAAGCAATCTCCATTCTAATCATACCACTGACGCAGTTAATTGTAAATCAAGTGCAAATTGCATTCTCAGAGCAATCTGTTACGTAATAGGTGTGGCAAATATTCAACGTTTGTGCACTAATATATAACTACTGGTAATCGTCGACGGATATGATTCCTTACTGTCTCTCTGCTGTGGTTTAGAGAAAGACACATAGTAGGTTTCGATGAGATAGAGATTTTAAGGGCCTCCGCCCACGTCCGATAATTGCCGACCGATTATTTGTTGGAGAGCAATGGAACATAACATCACGCCTGTAATCTCCGAAGGGTTGAGCAGAGGTGTACCCATTAGTATACATTTCGCCAGTTATGTTTAAGTCCCATGTAATAGAGGGCGAGCCTATTGCCATCAACCGGGCACAAATCCAGACACCGAGGCTTCTACTGAGAAATTTCTGATGGAATAACTCAATAACACTTTGCCCGATTTGGGAACCCAAGATCTTATGCTCAGCAGTCGAGCTTTGCGACTACTAGACCAACGAGGCAGTCAAAATAAATTTCGATACAAAATATCATAATTCATTCGCTTGGTGTAAACGCAGCATAAATTGAACACGTCGTCTCGTCTTAATTCTTCAAAGACGTTCCAGCGTTCAGAAGTCGTTATCAAATTGTCAGTACAAACACGATGAGGTGACGCCCGCTTTCTAAAACAAACAAACTTTCATTCATCAGGATCCGTAATTAAATTCGTACTGATTGAGTTTTTAGTTCAAACGAATTGCGAAACGGTTGTGCGATTGTAATTTAGGTAGAAGTAGGTAGACTAGTACATTACCCGCGACTTTGTCTGAGTCAAAGTTGATATATTTTCCACGGGAATTTTTCCGAGATTCCAGATTATAATCTATCTCAGTGCCAAATTTCACCCAGATCCTCTCAATCGTTCTGGCGCGTTTGTGTAACTAACATCGAATCATTCAAACTTTCGCGCACACGAATTAAAGTCCTAATTTGGATGATGGAATTATAATAAAAAAGGCCAATCTTCCTAATTCAAAATCTGGTCGTAATCTCATCTCAGCAACAATCAATGACAAAATATGTATGTAAATATTGGCGGCCGTTTTGACAGATTTGATAGTGATCGTTCCTAAAAATTTGTAATCGTTCCTAAAAATTTGTATAATTTTCTTCAATTAGGTCGTTGACACCATAAACCAATAATTCCAAGACATAACTTCTCTAAAGAAACACTTTATTTTAGCACTGAAAACCAGATTAATTTTCAATTAACTGTACAATTTGATTTGATTACTTTGAAATTAATAAATAAGTTAGTCAATTGAGTCGGCACAAAAGTGACGTCAAAACTATAATCTTTTGTCGTATAAAATCTATGGGAGAATCGCGTTTTGACAGGTCATATAAAGTACGTCAATTGATTGGTGGTATCATCTAGCCTATTACCAAAGCTGTTGTAATCAAACGGCTATTCCAAACCAACGATCTTGTTAATGCGAAACAGTATATTCATTCAACAAAACAAAAATAAAACTCGGAATAGGATTTATTTACATTCTAAACAACAAAACCTAGATTAAATAAAATTGTTCAAACATTTCATTTAAATATGGCGTGAGTCTTCGGTTCTGAATAAATATCAAATACAGTCAAAGAAAAAAATATGTGAACAATTTTCTTCTAAAGTTTGCTTTCATGTACGAATTTATAATTTGTATGTATAGAGTTCGAACTTCAAAGGGCGCTAACGGGACCTTATTACCTACTAAGCCTCCGCTGTCCGTCTGTCTGTCTGTCATTGGGCTGTATCTCATGGACCGTAATACATAGATAGTTGAAATTTTCAGAGTGTGTGTATTTCTTTTGCCGCTATACCAACATTTATAATAAAATAAAATTAAAAATTAAAGGGGTCCCTATTATCCCTATTTAATTTTATACAAAAATAATAATATATAATATATAAACGGTTTTTGTACTTAGTACCAAATATTAGGTTACAATAAGATTTGGTATAATATTTTTTATTCTTTTTAGTCTTGTTGTGTTGGTTATTATTTTATGTGTTGATGTTATGTTGTGCATGATATATTTTTATTCTCTGTGTCGCTAGGCTATTTCATTAGGTAAAGAGATCGCTAATGCTTTTAATTATAAATTAAATAATTATTTTACGATGGTACCCATTATGTGCAATTCCGACTCGCACTTCGCCAGTTTTGGCATCATAGAGGGTGAACATGCAAAAAAAAAATGTTGCAACTGCAGACGATCTTAATATCATTGAAGAACGAGGACAAATTACATAATATTCCTTCTCAGCGTGCTCCAACATTTCCTATTCATAAATTCATAGCTAACGTTCGTAATGGACGATTTTCCTCCGATAGTCTCACGGCTCTTTTTAATGGTTCAAATTGAAATGCAAATGTCTCCGCTCCGCTTCTAGAACTCAAATGGGATAACAGTGAGTATAGTTGTTGAAATGTGCAGCTGCGTATGGGATTTATACCACTTTTTAATGGAAGAATTGGAATATTCTGTTCTGAATCGTTTTTACTTTATAGCATGTTATGTATCGAGAAATATGTTTTTGTCGGTATATCTTCTACCTCGTATTCAAAGCAAAAGAGAGCACAAAAAATATTAAAAACGCTACAAAACGATACTACGTCACTAATTTTTCTAACAGCACGAAATATTAAAGGAGAAATGTTCATTTTAAAACTAATAAGAAATCTGACGCCGCGTGCTACTGACTACGACCTGGATTTTGTTAGCGCTTAGTCTTTATGGCTTCGAAGGGAGCGGTGATTGGTTCTTATATAGAGTAAATTTAAACCTGAACTAATGAAGGTCGTTTCATCGCAAATAGTGGGTGTATAAAGCGCTGCGCAGACGACGATACTTTTGTGTAAAAATATTGACATAAAAGAAGAGAACTGGGGGCCTACCGCAATCTCTCAAAACAATATTATTTTAATATTACTTTGCCTTCAGCACCGTTGGATTTTCAACGCTCGGGCCAGCGCCGAGAGTTGAAAATGCAAGAACCGAAATTATAAAGTAATATTAAAATAATATTGTTATAAGAGATGGCGGTAGGCGCCCTGAACTATTGCAGTTTTCCAAACTGACGGCCAACCTTCAGTAGTTGAAGAGAAACTGCGAAGAAGAAGGAAAGAAGAGGAATTTCTGATGAAAAAACCCAATAACACTTTGTCCGACCTGGGAATCACACCCAAGACCTCATGCTCAGCAGTCGCGCTTTGCGACCACTAGAACATCAAGGCAGAATAAACTTTCTATTAAACCATAGATAGGTACTTAACTTTTGGGCCGCACGTTTCCTAGCCATAGTCTAACAAAGTTACATTACGAAGCGAGATTAAACGATCAGTATAATAAGTTGGTTTCGGCCCATTCAGATTACGGTGATGTATTCAACCGGGCCTCTAATGGATGGTCATTATGATACCGAAGCTAAACAGGTCAAAGATTACGCGACGATTTTATTTTCAAAGAATTTACTCCGAATAAAAAAAATGGCGTAGAATTACCTAAATGGCGGTTTTTCTAAGTGTCAGAATGTTTTGTTTGTTTTTGGAGGAAGGCTGGGCGTTCTTTTTACGTATAAATAAATGACTAGCATTCTCCCTGCGACTTCGTTCGTGATTTTTCTTACGGATCTTTTGATAATAAAATATAGCCTAGTTTTCAGTGATAAAGCAAATTCCAATTTGTGAAAGAATTTTTAAAATCGGTTTAGTAGATCCAGAGGTTACCCCCTAAAACCTTACAAACATTATAGTATTTATAGTATTAGGGATGAACTTAAGTTTTTTTCGACATGTGGGGTATAACAAGACATCACAAATAGCTGTTAACTAAGCAGTCTGCCCATCAAACTAAGTAAGAAGAACAAAAATGATTGCTGAGAAATGGACTTTTAGTTTTGGTGTAATAAATCACTGTTTATAGTAGCATGTAATGTAACGCATGCAAAACAATATGCGTGTGGGTACAGGAATCAAGGGATTTAAAGTTTTGTAATATAACATTGGAAATCTGTGGGAAGGCCTATGTTCAACAGTGGACGTCCTACGGCTGATAAATATAACATTTAAATATTGTTTTCGTTAAAAAACGGTAAAAAAAGTTCGATCTTCAAAGTCAAAGTCAAAACATTTATTTCAATTAGACCATTTACAGGCACTTTTGAGTTGTCAAGGTTGTTCAATATTTCCGTAATCAAACGTTTCCCAGGTCAACACTGAAAAAATATAGCAATAATAACAAAAAATAACTTTCGGATTTGTTAACGTGTTTTTTTACAAATGATATAGACATAATAAAAGCAATTTATTTTAAGTCTTCCTCACTCATTTCTTTACAGCAAAAATCATCTTTTACAAAATCCATTTCTCGTTTCCTTAGTTTTTCTATGGGTGCAAACCTACAAAACGAAAAAAAAATCAAGTACTATTTTCTAAATCAATCCACACACTTCAAACAATAAATAAATCACGTAAGTAAACAAGGAAAACACAAAAGCATTTTGTTAGAACCCTTCAACTGTTTTCGGCGAAATTAACGTTAAATAAACAAATAATAAAAGTCGTCCATCATGTTTTTTGCCGCGAACAAACTTTGTGTGATTTCAACACACAGAGTGAAATAAATAAAGGAGGGTGGTATGCCACAAGCCTACATTTACCTTATGCCACAAAAGCAGAGACTCTCAACCTTTTAACAATAGGGAATTTCCATGATTTCTTTCATAATTTTATCGATTATTTACATCACTATAAAAAATATTTACCTCCAAAAAAGCAATATAAAGTAAAAAACAAATATTAAAAACAGCTAACCGAATCGGGCACTTTAAACGCCCTCCATTTTGGCGCGCTTAGTGTGATATGAAGAAGGATATTACCAATCAATTGACATAAATTTTATAATCTGTCAAAACGCGATTCCCCCATAGATTTTTCTATGGCAACAGTAAACTGTGACGTCACTTATTTACCAACGCAATTGATCACTATTTTTTATTGATTTCAAAGCGACTAAAATAATTTTTCCAATCCGTCTGGTAGTTCCACAGATCAGCGCGTCTAAACGAACAAACAAACAAACGAGAAATATCTTCAGCTTTATTGTTTTAGTATAGATTTTGAATCAGAAACAAAAAAGCATTATCCAAAGCTTTCAATGTAGAGATAACAAAGTGTTTTTTTTAAACCATTTTTTTCCGCGATGCGACGTATAGTCCGCGTTGGAACTTTAATCCAGCCTGGTTCGCGCGTCCGTACGAACAAAAATACGATGTGATCATTTTGTTCGTGCAATGACCAATTAGTTCGTCGCTATACCTGTGTGCCACATACAAATCCGTTCAGTCTTTGGACCGTGATTGAATAAAAATCAACAAAACATTCGAGCTTAAACATTCACGAGTAAATTCTACTTTTCATAGGAATTCCTAAATTCTGTTTTGCTTAGGGCAATTATCATTAAACTTTTATAAGAAGTATAAGAAAAGGAATCAGGAATTTCTCAGTAGCAGCCTTAGAGTCTGGATGGCTTTCCCCCATTACATGAGGCTTAATAAACTAGCGAAATGTGGGTGTACTAATGGGTACACCTCTGCCTAACCCTTCGGGGATTACAGGCGTGATGTTATGTTCTGTCAGACGTCAGTTTTATTCTATGGATAAAAGACGAAGGTATAAAGGTTTAGTGACATTCATCCTAAATTACTTATGACCATACTGGGCATATAGTCTACTCAAATAGCCTCTAAGGACCAATTTTTTTATTACTCTTCGTTCATAATAATAATGTATGAGATCGAGTAACAAGGAAGGGAAATAACTTGTGATGGATACATTTTCATATTTTATGTTATTTACTTGAACGGTATTCGTTTGTTTACCTTTCACTGTTAGCGACAAAAAAAACAGGGTTTGAAATCCATAATTCAACGACATATTTAATGTCAAAGTAAGTAGTAATAATAATAAAATAGTACCAGCCTATTAAAATCATATTATTATATTCAATAGATATTAATATATTTAACATATTATATGTCAAAATAATTAATGATAATAAATAGTCATTTGCACATAATTAAACATAATAATAGAAATACATAATAATAATTTGCATGATTCTGTGTATATATACTCGTAAATAAAAGTTATGTATGTATTTGTCATTTGCAATATACCTATTGGTTATTATATTTGTTGTTATTTATTATTAATTGTAGAATTTGGTTTCAGATGTCGGTTATACGGTGTCTAATGTAGGGTAGTCATAACGCTCAGTGATCATCTCCAGTACCTACATCTATGTAGTACATCTCCTGCTTATCATAGTTTTTATTTACAATTACTTAAGGGAGTCGAGCTCAGTAGTAAAAGGCGATGTCAGGCTGATTCAAAACGAGTTATTTCCTTGAATAAGTCTAGTTTCAGGAAATTGGTGTTATTCAGCTGAAAACGAATAAATTACTACTGGAAATCTGCAATGCATTTGAAAAAGCTGGGATTTCATTTAGTCAAAATCTGTCAGCTTAATCAAATAGCGGATAAACAGAAAAACCGGCGCAATTGCGAGTCGAACTCGAACGCGGAAGGTTTCGTATCATCGTACAATATTTAACACTACTAGGCACATAAAAATAAGACGTTTGATGTATTTAACATTTATTTTGGATTTACTTTATTATTTGTATGACCATAGTCATACACTTTACGTTTAAGTTAAATTTTAAGTACTTATCTTGTTAAAATATAGTTAGTAAACGACTTAAAAGATACAGCCGTCTGTGGCAGACAGTCGGACGAACAGACAGACAGCGGAGTCTTAGCAATAGTGTCCGGTTTCTATTTGAGTACGGAACTCTAAAAATAAACTTTATTAATAATTCCTTTCAACTTCAATTTAATTACAAATCGTCTTAAAGCGTCGTTCCAATTTACAAACTACATTTATAAATGACTTCACCGTAGCTATATTTATTTAGTGTCAAAGCCTCGTTAGCCCCTATTTATGTTTGTGTGCGTTTGGTCCTTTGGTACGAAAATGTTCAGACAGCTTGTGTTGACAGCTGAAAGGTGGGTTAATGTTTCAGAGATGCTGTAGTGCTTAAACTCGATGCTTTTGTGTGTTTCTGCTTTTGTGCTTTCTAGACTAAGCGTAGGTAAAAGAGTTTACGGGGCCTAGCACGAACGCGTTTCCATCAGGAATTTCTCAGTAACAGCCTCGGGGTCTGGATTTGTGCCTGGTTGATGTCAATAGGCTCGCCCCCTATGACATGGGACTTAAACATACCTAACTAGCGAAATATGGGTGTACTAATGGGTACACCTCTGCCTAACTCTTCGGGCATTATAGGCATGATGTTAGGTATGTTATGTTAGTTTTTACATAACTTCATAAAGTCTTAGTCTGTCTAATTTGATGGACGTCGGAAGCCTGTTAAAACTATGTGTGAAATGAAGTTAAGGTAGCTGATCCGCTGCCGACAAGTAAAAGTTTACGTTCCCCCACTTAACTGTAATAAGCTGAACTTGTTATTTAAACTCCGGGATGAAGTACCTACTTAAACTGTGTACTTTTTTACTTCAGAATACTAAGCGTAGTTTAAAGTACTTAGCTGTTACTAGAGATGGAAGAACCGTCGTTTTTTTTTGTTTTTTATTTATCAGACTTAGGGTGACAAATAAGTACTTTCCAGGGTCCCTATTACTTTAGGGACTCTATTACTAAGCCACCGCTGTCCGTCTGTCCGTCCAAGGGGTAGCTGAGTATTTGATATTAATTTCGGCTTGATACCTCCACGCGTTCCTGAGGAAAAGGATCTTGACAGACGGACAGACAGGCGGAAAACTGAGGTACGGAACTCTAAAGAATTAAAAAAAGTATACTTAAAATTAGTCAATTTTATCAACGCTTTCCACACGTGTAAATATTATCAATTTTGTTAAAATAGTGACAGTATTCACTGTAATCGTATCACAGCCCAACCACCGAGTAATAATATTGCTCGGCAACCCGGCAAACACCACAAGCAAAAGAGCTTTTCATATACAAAATGGTCATGTTTTTAAGGTGCTTAAGTGGCGATCGTTTATTTATTAAAGTGAAGAAATTATTTACTAAACAAATATTTATTCACCGAAGTTCTAATGGAAACTGAGACTGGTACAAAAATAGCACTTTAATAAAAATAGTTATCTATACTATATATATTATTATAAAGAGGTAATGTTTATTTGCTTTTAGGGTTCCGTAAAGGCAGATAAAAATGGGCTCTAACGGGACCCTATTACTTAGCCACCGTTGTCTGTCCGTCCGTCTGTCAGCGGGCTGTATCTCAAAACAAGTTTTTTTAACTAAACTTTAAGTACCCGCATGGCCCCTGTACTGATACATGCTTTGTGTGCATTGCGTGCTAACGGAAACAGTAATTTTTCACACCAAAAGTTTTTCAACAATATTATTTTTGCTCTATGTATATAATTATGTATTAACTATGTAATGTATCCTTTTACGCCTCGTATTTACCAAAGAAACTATACAAATACATATAAGACACACTAAAAATAGAAACAAACAAAGGATAAACACACAAACTTGATCCTATATCACTTGACTGAGGATCAGAGGACCAATATTTACCTTCACCTTTTGATACTAAAACCAAATGACCAAGCCGTTTCTAAAAACAGTTTACAGTTCCGCAGTTGAAGAGTAAAAACGGAAGCTTTTGTTTTAGTTACACACAGACAAACTTGTACATGTATGTCACAGAGACCGTAGCTTGATTCGTTAACAACTTTCGACAGTTGAAGTCTCTCTGTGGCTGCGAACTAATCTATGTTATTTATTCATGACAAAGTTCAAAGTCAAAGTTATTCCACGGGCTAATTATTCCAAGGGAACAGCACATTTTTCTGGAACAAAAAAGTAGCCCTTATTCTATTACAGATTATAATCTGTCTCTGTGCCATTCATCCAAATTAGTTCAGCCGTTTTGGCGTGATTGAGCAACAAACATTCAACCATCTTGCTACAATAGTAGTATAGAGGATGAGTGAACGGCGGTTAACAAAAGGAATTTATATACGCCCTAGAAAGATCTACACTAACCTTATTGGTGAGATTCTTCGGAAATGTCAGATACACAGTACTCGTAACCGTAAAAATGTATAATTCTGTGTCCTTCCGCCTTCGATTAAAAAAATATTGTGTATTTTTAAATGTCATTCTTAGATGGCAAATGTACCGATGGCCCACCAGATGGGAAATGGTTATTGCTGCCTAGACATCTACAATACCAGAATATCTAGCAAATGCATTGCCATCCCAGAAACAACGTCGAAAGCTCTCATGTGCTGGTTCGGCCCAAAAACAGCTGAGTTCAACAGCTCACGTTCATCGAAACGACGGAACCACAAAATCACGGGCTCAACGCAAACTTCACTGGTTTTTGACAGCTTACGGGCGGCTGACCTCAGCATCTTGAACGTAATTAAACAAGGTGACAAGGAGACGATGACTGGTGTTTTTGGATGCTTGTGGCTTAAGGAGACTCCCCCTTTAGAGATAACGCGGACGTTGCAGAATGGATTATTAAAGGCGGATCCGAAGGGATTTAGTGGAGTGTAATCTCTCTATGGTTATAATCAGAAAAAAATACCGCATTGTAGAAGCAAAACCAGAATAATGTAACGAATATTTTGTAAAATCTTGAATGGAAAGAGTGTTCGTGGAGTTTCATGTTTGTTCTACTCCATATAGACCTCTGTAAGTATCTACGTTTTAGACCGAGCAAATGAAGCTAAACCGTTTAATTGTCTCCGCCTATCGTTGTTGTTCACCGTTAATTATTGTGACGTCACATATCTTGATAACTGTCCAGTGCATATTTCGCCTATTGTGTATCACGCTACCTAATAACACTTTTTTTCCCGACCTGAGAATCGAAACCAGGACCTGACGCACGACCACGAGAAAGTAATATGGAATCATAGAATGATCAGCCGTGATTATGTGACACGAACTGGTTTTCGCTCAAGGAGACGGAAGAAATTCCTCACACAAACCGAATTCTCGAGCTCGATGACAATAGAAATCCAATAATCTTACTTACAAACTGACTTTAATTGTTATTTAATTAAAGCATTGTGACACTCGATTGATATAATTTATCTCAATTTATTCAGGACTAAGTCAAAACTTAAATTAGAAACGAGTTGGGAAATCGAATATAAAGTTTATTTAAGACAATAGCCAAGTCAAATAGGCCCATAAATTCTAATTTCTGTGTGACAAAAGAGGAACTCAAGATACCACTCCTTCTGTCAGGGTCGCGGATTTTGTTCGAAAGAGTTACCGCCACCCTGGAACACGGACGGGTTTTAGTCAGTAAGAGCTGACACTCTCTTCCGCTCCGTCCAGCTTTGAAGCTAGCTTGATATCTCAAGTATCCCAGTGAATTAGCAAGTGGAATTGGTAGTGGGCAGGCCACATAGCACGCAGAACTGATGGCCGATGGGGCCGTAAAGTTCTCGAATGGAGACCACGCACCAGCAAGCCTAGCGTCGGACCTACAAGGTAGACAGACAATCTGAAAAACACCGCAGGATTGCGCTGGATACAAGCCATTTCCAATTGGTCCTATTGGAAATCTGTAAGGGTGGCCTATGTTCAGCAGTGGACGTCCTACGACTGATATGATGATGATGATGTCAAGTAGTTTTCGAGATGTTGTAGTTAGTCAATGAGTGATTAACTGACAAACAACGAGCTCGAATATTTTTCTCACAACCAACATCCATATTTTCCATATAACTATGCCATATTATTGTCATAGAATCTATAACAATATATAACGTAGGACAAAGTTGTTCATAGTTGGAACAGGAATCCTAATTGAACAAGTTGGGCTCTGTGGGTAATACTGTAAGGGGGAGAGAGGGGGAGGGGCACAATTTTCTCTACGAATGAAGGCTTTAATAACATTTAAATATCAATAGGTTGAGTTAAGTTTTGGAATTAAGCTTATGTAGTAGGTATGAGAGATTAGATTTTAAGGCATATAATAATTTATCTGCCTGCCTAGCCTTTTCCCAACTATGTTGGGGTCGGCTTCCAGTCTAACCGGATGCAGCTGAATACCAGTATTTTGCATGGAGCGACTGCCTATCTGACCTCCACAACCCAGTAACTGCATATAATAATTTATAAATAATATAATAAATTTTTTATTTAAGTTATTATAATTTATTAATATAAATAATTTAAATTATTTAAATAAAATTGTTTCTATTGTCTGTTTCAGTTTACTCGAAGGCATGAAGTAGGTAACTACTAGGTTAGCCAAGTTTGGCTAGGCCAGGCTAGGTTATACTAATATAACAAAGCTGAAGAGTTTATTTGTTTAATCGCGCTAATCTCTGAACCTACCAGTCGAAAATATGTGATAGCCAGATTCATGAGGACATAGTACATACATACATAAACTCTTGCCTTTTTACCCATGGGGGTAGGCAGAAACCACAGAACGCCACCCTGCTACGATCCTTACATACTCCTTTTGCTTCATCTCGTCATACAAGCACGCCGGGTACGAGTACTTCGCACCTGACCTCTCTGAAGAACCTCACCAATAAGGTCATTGTAGGTCTTCCTAGGGCGACCCCTCCCTGCGTTGCCGCTCACCTCTGCCATATAAATACCTTTTGTTAATCGTCTTTCACTCATCCTCTCAACATGACCGAACCATCGGAGGAATAGTAATAGAATAGTATAGGTTATATAACATCACGCTACGAATAATTTTGACTTCTGTTATCGGTTATTATAGTATAAGGTAATTACTAGAACAGCCATACATAATTGGACATAAAAAAGATCAAAAACAAAGCAAAAATACACTACTCCAAAATAAAAAAAAAATTAACAAAACAACAATACCACTTCATTATTCTATTTACCCAATCAAACCCCCTACATAAAATCCAACGACTTCAACCAGAAATCTATGAACTATAAACAAAACTATATACCTCTACAAGGTCCATAAACAAGAGGTTAATAAAAAAGGAAAGAGTATTACAATAACCCTTATTTTTGGTTTGATCGTAGTAAAAACATATCTATTATTTTGATCTAGGTACTGCTATAAAAATAGTTTTTGCTTTTTTATTGAAGGAATAGGTAGGCAGGCGGAAGGTTTACTGAAGTAGGTATCTAGGTACGGTATGTAACCCCTTGACGTGGGTTACGTGTACGGGGATTCAAAGCGTTTACGCCGTAGAGATTAACTACTAAAACATGGCGCGGCCCTCCATATTACTATTTCAATGTGTGTAGTCATATCCATATGAAAGAGTTTCTATGTAGTTGTAAGTCTTGTATTCATCTTCAGTAGCAGGCAGATTTGTTGGTCAACTAATCATAACTAACAAGACTGCGCAAGACAACGCACGTGTCATTTTTATAGAGTACTAGCTGACCCGCCGCGACTTCGTTCGCGTGGTATCCTACACTACCAATACCTTAACCCTTACCCTAACCCTGCCTTACCCTACTCCCTACCCTACCCTACCCCTATAAATACCCCTACCCCTACCCCTACAAATACCCCTACCCCTACCCTAACCCTGCCTTATCCTACTCCCTACCCTACCCTACCCCTACAAATACCCCTACCCCTACCCCTACAAATACCCCTACCTCTACCCTACCCTACCCTACCCCTACCCTTGAGACCGACTTCCCGACTTCATATTAAAAGGGCTGTTTTTAGGGACTTCGTTCGCGTGGTATCCTGCCCCTACCCTACCCCAAACCTACCCCTACCCCATATTTTCTCACCGTTTAAACCTTCCCTAGACCTCCACGAACATTTCAAAACCAAAATCAGCTAAATCGGCCCAGCCGTTCTCGAGTTTTAGCGAGACTAACAAACAGCAATTGATTTTTATATATATAGAGATGTCAGTGCAGCGCCATACTAATAATAATAGCAATTAATGACGCCGCTAGTCGAGCAACAAATCGCTGATTTGTTTTTGTTTCGAGAGACGTTTCAGTACGCACACATGCGTTGTGAGTTTTATAAATAGTTTCACAAATACTTTCAAACGTTTTGAATTTGTGGAGGGGCGCGCCATGTTATAGTAGTTTATCTCTACGGCATTTCACACAAAGTTTCAAGACGTCGAGACTTTCGAGTGTTCGCAAAATGCAACTGCTAAGCATTTGGTCTTGGGTCCGATTCTTAGGTCGGGCAAAGTGTTATTGGGTTTTTCCATCAGGATTGGTCGATTTCTCAGTAGCAGCTTCGGAGTCTAGATTTGTGCCCGGTTGATGGCAATAGGCTCGCCCCCTATTCTGGCGAAATGAGGGTGTACTAAGGGATTACAGGCGTAAGTGTTTTTTTAACCGACTTCAAAAAGGAGGAGGTTCTCAATTCGGCGCGTATGTTTTTTTTTTTTTACCTGATTTCTCAGCCAATTATGAATAGATTTTGATGATTCTTTTTTTGTTTGAAAGAGTATACTTGGGAATAGGTCCCATAGAAATATTGTCATGATCTGATGATGAACTTCAGAGATATGGAATGGAACTCTTCATAGGATCACAGCAGCAATAGTGAAATTGCTTTGTTTATACGTGTAGTCGATGACTGACTGAAGGAAAAGGGGGAGGGGGTATGTCAACCCCCCTCCTACTTTCCAAAATTAAACATATCGTGTGAGGTATTGTTTGAAAGGGCTTTTTGTAAGGATTTCAAACATTAAAATACACAAGCACTAAAAAGTGAAAAATAAAAAGCTTTTTTACAAAAAAATGATAACCGCCTTCAAAAACTACAAAATAAAAAATAACTTTAGTTTTGGAAGTCGGTGGCAATACTTACGTACATAACAAAAAACAAAACCAAAGCCACCGACTTCCAAAACTAAAGTTATTTTTTATTTTGTAGTTTTTGAAGGCGGTTATCATTTTTTTGTAAAAAAGCTTTTTTTTTGTATGTATAAATGCTTTATTAGTACCGGTTAAAGGGAACGCCTTTTGTTGATTATCATCACGCTATGACCCACGGGAACGGAGCAGTAACCAAAAACGTAACACGGGTGAAAAAAACCATGCGTACGCCTTTAAGCTTTATTTTAGCTCGCAAATAGAACTTAGTACTTCAAAATAAGCCAAGCTAAGAACCAATACAAAGGCAATTTTATTTGCTTCACTGAAAAAACATCTTATTCCCGACAGCGCTGAGAAGTGACCCTGAAAACTCAAGATTCAATGATTCAGTGGTTTCGCTTGGCATTGATGAATTACTTAGAGCATTCATAGTATTTGAAGAGATTATTATACTGTGGTATATTTAGGCTTTTCGTTATGTGGTAAAAGCGTTTTAGTGGCACTTGGTAATTTATAAGCCAAAAGAATTAATTACTGTTGTTTGTTTATAAATTAATGAACGATTTTTGGGGGAAATTTTAAAAACTAGACGTATTTAGGTATTGTAGTGCTACATCGTTTCAGTAAAGTAGCTTTTATACGACTAAGGGCAAATTTTTCAATCGTCAGAGAAGTCGTAACGGAGGGATAAATATGGCGATTTGACAGCTTTTGTATAGAAAATATGTCAAACAAATATGTATTCGTTGGATAAAAGTTATCTGACTGTTGAAAAATCAGCCCTAAAACAAGCATTTGTTTTGTTTGTTTGTTTGTAGAAATGAAAACGTTAGGTAGATACTTAATTTCCCGCTCAAGTTACAAAAACATGTCTTGGTATCAACTGTTAAACAAAAAAAAAGTTTCTTATTAAGAAATAAAAATCAAGGCACATATTTTTTTTACAACCGAGTTATGGAGACAATTTTGTCTCAGATGAATTGCTTAATTTAAAACCTTATTTCGTGAAAGTGGAGTAAACCTTTCTTGTTCAAAGCACAAAGAACTGAATTGACAACCCTATCATTTTACAGCCACGAAAAGGTACTTACTTTGGAAATAATTTAACATTAATTCTTCTGATTTATATTCCATGTATTAAACTTTTCACATAACTGGTTTCTCACGCACACAGCCCTATCATAGGCTTGTTTGTATAAAGCAGCCATTTGGACTTTTACGACGTAGGTACATACGTAGGGTTGCCAAATGGGCTCATGAAAAAGAGATCCTGCCTCGATACGGGGAATATGTAAATTATTTTTTTTTATATATTTGAATATGTTTGAGGAACCAACCTGCCGATGATTAGGTTCCAAGACAGGTTGGTATACAAAGGGGGCTTTATTTTTTGCGTTATTGTTTTGTGGTTAGGCTTCGGGGATTGCATTACCGTGGGCTCAAGCATTAGCAGGGTTAAAGTTGCGTGTTATGTTATAGCAGTTTTTATACAGTCAAAAAAAGAGATAGGTATTCTGGGTCGTCAGATATAGTTGAAGTTTTCTTAGAAAGCGCCTTGGGTGTCGGTGTAATTACAGGCAAATGAGACATTTTAACTTTGCCTCTAGGATAACAACACAAGGCCTTTAGTTTTTTATTGTAGATGTCTATACGCAGCAGGTACTATACTTAACATCAGATGAGCATCCGGCTTGTATGTCATTCATACAAGAAAAAATAATGTTACTGGGGAAAAAAGACATTTTAAGTGTCAATCCCTAAATGTCTGAATGTTGGTCTTATCAAAATTGATGTACCAATAACTCTGATCACATAAAAGGAAAGGAAAAACTCGTTCAAATATGTCAACACAATACCTTACCTAATAAATATGATTGCTCTTTATTCAATACGTGTACAATTTTTCTACAAAAACTAGTCACATTAAGTTCGGATCAAAAAGGTACTACGGACATATGAAATTGCTTTTAAGAGGGTTCCGTTATACGCTAGATGTATTCATTGAATTATGCAAACATACGCCACGAGTGGGCGGGACCTAACATTTTACGGTTTGTAATATAATTAAATTCCAAAACCGTATGTTTATTTTATACTGTCGATCTTTCAAAAGAAAGCTCGTCATACTGTAAAAATATTTAATGTCATCCCAACATTTAAATTAACGACAAAAACTTGGAAACCGCCCGAACTTTGTCAATATGGCGGAACAATATGGCTGAACAATTTTAATAATCCACGACTGACGCCACGAATGGACGCGTTTGCAATTTTTTCATAGCTTTGTCGAACGTTTAACGCGTTAAACTTGAGCGATGACTCACATTTTTGGTTGAATACATGCCTATTATTTTTTTTCCGTTGGAAAATTTATTAAATAAAATTCCTTTTGCTTTATTTTTAGTGGTAAAGTTTCATTGGATGCTTTTGCTTATAGGGTGTATCTGTATAGATATTTACTGATCGAGTTTGTAGCAAAAAAATATAATCTATTAATTTGTTTAATTTCACTATCTATGAATTTTTATCTCTCTCTGCTTTGCATATTTTGTTTGTATGTATTTACACATACACTATGTATTTCTTAATATATTTTATTCTTAGAAAGGAGGATCGGCAAAAATGTATGGAAGCTGGTCTAGAAACCAATAACAACCACACATATGTCATTAGATAGCTCTTTTAATTTGCAACAATAGTTATTATGGCGGTTCATTTCAAATCGCTGTGGGAAAAAAGTTATTGCCATGCCAAGGTGGCTATTACAGAGGATTTGCAATGGAGGATTTTTTTAATCACCATTTGCAGTCGTTGGTTTGTATTCGCTTTATGAGTACCTAACTACGTTACAAATGGATTTATTTGTGTTCCCGCGACTATTTAACCTGACATTGATATTAACTACTGATTTTTGTACCTTTTAGTTCATTTCCATCAGCTTTGAACTCTTATCAAATGAACTTCTTATCATGTTTTCAATACAATAGGAGCTTTATGTCATGGTCTTTATTAGATAACATCACTATTTTTTTAATTTTGTGAACCTTAGGTTAGGTTTAGCTAACCTAACCTAACTTGCCTACCCAGACCAAACCTAACCTAACCCTAACCTAACTTAAATAACTAATCCAAATGAACTTATTATCATGTTTTCAATACAATAGGAGCTTTATGTCAATGTCTTTATTAGATAACATCACTACTTTTTTAATTTTGTGAACCTTAGGTTAGGTTTAGCTAACCTAACCTAACTTGCCTACCCAGACCAAACCTAACCTAACCCTAACCTAACTTAAATAACTAATCCAAATGAACTTATTATCATGTTTTCAATACATTAGGAGCTTTATGTCATTGTCTTTATTAGATAACATCACTACTTTTTTAATTTTGTGAACCTTACTTAAATAACTTATCCAAATGAACTTATTATCATGTTTTCAATACAATAGCAGCTTTATGTCATTGTCTTCATTAGATAACATCACTACTTTTTTTAATTTTGTGAACCTTAGGGTAGATTTAGCTAACCTAACCTAACTTGCCTACTCAGACCAAACCTAAACCTAACCCTAACCTAACTAATCCGAATCACCGTTGTGCTAATAATAAACATAACATAGAGCTCCTATTTGTATTGAAAACATGATAAGAGTTCGTTTTAGTTCATTTCCATCAGCTTTTACTTGAAAACTAAAATATTGCTTTTTCGCCTTACCGTGTTCGAATGTCCTGTAAAATACTACTTTTTTGTATTGTTTCAAAGAGCTGAGAGTCCGTGGAAGTTTTTGAAATTACTTTAAGGTCATTTTTGGGCCCTTATTGTGGTTTTTCTTTAAGGGCCGAAAAACTGCAACGAATTTTGCAAAACAACATTTTTGCCTTTGAACTAAGTTTTGATAATTTCGGGTGAAGATAAGACAGACAATTGTTTTAATCGATCGAAGACCACACTTTCAGGATTAATTACCAATAAAAGTATTTCCAAAAAACGCGATACAAAAAGAGAAAATCAACAAAATCTGATGAAAGGAAAATGTCCCAAAAAAATACTAAAAATCGTCTAGCTCCTAAACCACAAAAAATCGTAGAACATACATTGGGGTGGTTTGGATAGTCCAAGAAGAGAGGCTTCCAAAATTTTCGTTTGGACGTCCTTATCTGGGTCACCCTGTAGAAGCAGGTACACAAATCAGTAGTTAATATCAATGTCAGGTTAAATAGTCGCGGGAACACAAATAAATCCATTTGTAACGTAGTTAGGTACTCATAAAGCGAATACAAACCAACGACTGCAAATGGTGATTAAAAAAATCCTCCATTGCAAATCCTCTGTAATAGCCACCTTGGCATGGCAATAACTTTTTTCCCACAGCGATTTGAAATGAACCGCCATAATAACTATTGTTGCAAATTAAAAGAGCTATCTAATGACATATGTGTGGTCGTTATTGGTCTTTAGACCATTTTGCCGATGATCCTTTTCTGTACCTGTACACCATGCTTTGTCTCTGCATCACCCTAAGGTAGACTGGTAGAAAATGTCCAAGGCATTAAGTCTGTCTTTGAACAGTGTATTTTTTTACATGTTCATTAAGTTTAAATAAATATATGAAAAAAAAAAAGATTTTTATAAAAATACACCATGTATGCGAATGTTGTCTTCTTTGAAGAACAAAAGAGATGTTATACTGTACGAATTTTGTAGAACATTGTAACCATGAATCATGTTTTTCACTGGTTTATGTTTTTCTACGGAGAAAGGAAAATGTTGCCTCCATTTTATAACCGTTAGGCGCTTGTTTGTATTACATTGACTTCCGCGATTTCAATTTTGGTAAACATTGTACGAAGATGAAAATACGACTTTATTTCTGAAGTTTCGAAGCGTCTTTACCTAAGGGTTGTTTGAACATCATTTTCGAATCAAACAATATACAAATATTTTTATCATATAATTATTATCACGAATTTATCAAGTAGGTACTAACATTTTCCTTTTACTTCGTCCGCGAGTAATTTCTTTACGACGCTAATAAAAAAAAAAACATAGCATATATACCTACTACTTGCTGATGAAGTAGCTGTCCATGGGTGAAAGAATTTTTAAAATCGTTTAAGAGGTTATTGAGTTAACTCGTTACAAACAAAAACACGAATCTTTTCTTTTATATAATATCAGTTTTGATATAGCTATTTTTTTTTCAATTTAATGGTCGCAAAGCGCGACTGAGCATGAGGTTTTAGGTACGTTTCCCAGGTCGGGCAAAGTGATTTAGGTAGGGTTTTTCCATTTCTCAGTAGCAGCCTCGAAGTTTGGATTTGCGCCCAGTTGATAGCAATAGACTCGCCCCTATTACATGGGACATAAACATAACTGGCGAAGTGTGGGTGTACTAATGCGTACACCTCTGCCTAACCCCTCGGGGATAACAGGCGTGATGTTATGTGTTTAATGTACGCACTTTGTATAAGTAATTTATTTTCAATCTAAACAAAAAGTTTCTCATCAGACACAAATACCGAAAATATCTCTCGAACGATACTTCGCTGAGCTCATTCCGTTATCAATTACAAGATCCTCTTAACTTCCAAAATATAATTAACACAGATACCTACTTACTTAATTCTGTAAAGATTTACGAAGTTTAATTTTCTGATCGAATTTGTAATCGCTTCTCTTTAATATTTTCAACTAAGTCAATAGCCGTAAAGTGAGGGTTGAAGGTGGTACGAGAAAAGATTAACTGGAAAGATTTGGGAAAGACCCAGCAGTGGGACAATCAAGGATAAAAAATAAGACAATAGGCCTAAAATTGTGGCCATGGTGTGTTCAGCTTGCTTTACAAGTAGTTATTTGTCATACACACATACATAAACTCACGCCTTTTTCCCATGAGACTAGGCAGAACCCACAGTATCTGCTACGATTCTTACATACCTACTCCTTTCGCCTCGTCCACGTTCATACATCTGTGTTAAACAAGCACGCCGGTTATTATAATAGTCGATATCGAGTAAGTACTGTGCACCTGACTTTTTGGAAAATCCTGAATTTTGAAAGGACAACTCACTTAATATACTACGTACGAACAGTGCAAGCTAAATAAAAGCTTGTAAAAACAGGTTTTCTTTTTGTAAGTCTTAAATAGTAACAGTTGTTCATGTTCATGTTTTCTATCGACAATGAAGTCATTCTGTCTATAATTATTTTTATTTTCTACCAAAGACATTGAAGTTGGTATATCTCTTAATCTCTTTGCGAAATACTAACATTCTTCCCTTGTCTTATAAATTCCTTTTACACCAGCAACTCTTTGTACAAAACCTCGTAATTAACTCAAATAAGAAATGTGGAAAGTGTTCGCAAACTTAAACGCAGCACGAGAATTAAATTTAATCCGTGACATATTTGCTTTGTGAGTTGAGTGCAAATTCTCGTACTTTTAATGCAGATTATGCGTCATATTAAGTCTACGTTTGGTTTCTTTTATTGTGATGGATGGCATTCCGAATTGTCGTGTTTATGAATTTGTGAGTTTACGTTGGTTTATGTTGGTTGTTTGCAGGGTGTTTCTATGCGCCTTATTTTTTTTCTAAAAAATTAAATAGCTGAAATTGTTCGTTCATATATAACATCAGCTATCTGCAAAATAAAGTCCAGTCAAAATCGATCCAGCCGTTTTAAAAATTAACCGAAGCAAACAGACAGATAAACAACATTTTTAAGCATTGGTTGAATTGAATTGAATTTTCAAGGAGTCGGCCAGTTAGTCAAAAAGTTGAAGCTCCAAAATGGAGGCCTCTATGGACAAAAACGAGCAAGAAACTCCAAGGACGAGTGTCCTTGGAGTTTTTCAATTAGATTTTTACAAAATCCTGGTTACAATATTCTTGTTGCTTCTAGATGTGAAACAAGATGAACATAAAACAATAAAATAACAAGAGACAATAAAACATGATAATAAAAGATATGATTAAATAACAAACATCCATAAAAACTGTAGTCAGATGTATATACTTAGTTCATTTACCTATATGTATAAAAATGGATAGACCTACATTGGTCTGTTTTAATTTGCATGTGAGCGGAAAGATGTCCGGCCAGTATTAATAGCATAAAATCAGCCATTAAATCGTTTAAACACATGAGTACCAACGCCAATGGTTAAAATTCGCGCAGCTAGCGCCCAGCTGTGACTTCGACGAAAATAAACTTGTGTTCAGTTAGCTTTGCATTTATGCTAGTCCAACGCATACTTTGTTTCAATGGAGCTTTCTCACTGAACTTAAAATAGTTTGAAATTCGAATAAAATATTTATAAAGAGAACATAATATATTTGTTTAGTTTTTAATGTTACCGAACTTGGCTACATTTTGAATTTGTTTGTCATTTAATGAATTATTTAATTATAAGCAGGTACGGCTTATCTCACCGCCTCTTAATATACATTTTTGATGAAATATTTAAACATAAATAAACTAAAACATACGGGTCGAATTCAGGACCTTTTTATGAAGTCAGTGGCCATACAAAACAAAAAACAGATCCAAAGCCGCCGATTTCCAAAACATAAATTATTTTTCACTTTGTATTTTTTAAAGGCGGTTGTCTTTCATGTAAAAATGTTTTTTGTTTTTGACGTCGTTTAAAATAGGAACAGAAAAAGTACGAAATTATCTGCTAAGTTAATAAAACGGCTCGGACTTTTCAATGCAGTTTTTGCATCATATAATTGACCTGTATAAGTGTGTCCTGTCAATCCTTAAGGAACAATAATAAGCGATCTTGGATGTCTTCAACTTCGATATGGCGGCTATCTTGGACCGATTTTTATCAAACATAGCTACGAACACTCCCGACTAATTCACCGTTCAAACAAAAAAAAACACACAATCAAAATCGGTTCATCCGTTCGGGAGAAACGATGCCACAGACAGACAGACACGCACACACACAGACACGTCAAAACGTTTTTACGTCGAGGGTATGTAAAAAAACTCCCGATACAGTATGACCGTTGCCTAAATGCAATTTTTACCAGCTGTTACAATCGGTCACATGGCTAAAGCAATCGATTGTAAACCCAGTGTTCACAACTTCGGAAGTTGTTCCTAAACCAATCGTTGACAACTAAACGTCATTCATTCGATTCGACAACAAGCATGGAGTTATCGAACAAACCGCAACGACTGAATTCGCTAGTGTGTACTAGTGATGTAACGAATATTAAGACAGAATTTAAGTTCGGCCCTGGTTTTTGTTTTCAATTTACCCACAAAAATTCATTTTTGTTTCTCATGAATCTTTTACCTTCAATGTATTGGTAAGAACGTTAATTATTGTTGTTTTCTTTTAACATTTTGCATGTTGGTGTACTAATGTTCACCCACATTTTGCCAGGTATTTTTAAGTCCCATAGGTATATGTGTAATAGGGGACGATCCTATTGCCATCAACCGGGAACAAATCCAGACTCCGAGGCTGCTACTGAGAAATTCCTTCCTTCCTTACTTCATATATTTAAGACATTTTGTATATTTTTAGTATACTACTGTTTGTTTTCCATACAAAATAAAATACAATATAATAAAATCTAATAACACTTGGTCCGACCTGGGAATTGAACTCAAGACAGCAGTCCCTCTGTGCGACCATAAGACCAATGAGGCAGTCAAAAAACGCCAAGAAATATCCGAATATTCGCGAATGCTAACATTCTTTACATCACTAGTGTGTACGGGCCGCAAATCCAGTATGCCAAACATCTACCAAGAACGTTGCATCCAGATTTGTTTCGTTATTTTGCAGTTTCTAAATCTGTGGAATTTAAACTATGTCTTTGTGTTAATATCTTGTTGCTAGGGCTTTCTTACTTAGCCGAAGTATTTGTCTACTGCATTTACTTATGTTGAATACATAGGTATATCGTTGTCTAGACAAGGACAGTTCTGTTTGCACGTTCAGTGTTTTTCGATGGTAAATACGACAAAGAATTTAAAATGTGACAAGTTTTATGTACTAGCTTTTGCCCTCGACTACGTCCGCGTAAATGTGGGTTATCGAGGATACAGACGAAGTCAAGGAAAAAAAAATAGCCTATGTCTTTTCTTGGGTTTTAAACAAACCTCTTACGAAATTTTATTGAAATCGGTTCAGTGGTTTAGTCGCGACGGACAGATAGAGTTACTTTCGCATATTTTACAATACTCGTATTAGTAGCTTTTCTTGTCTGTCTGTTTGTCCGTTAATAATGCAATATAATTTTTATTTCAACTAGATAACTATTAATATACCTATATACATTATAATTTACAAGCTTAATAACAAAAACAATAAAAAAAAGAAACAACCAGAATAAGAAACTAAAATCTCCTATTAGTATGGATGAATAGTATCTGTAAAGCAATAAATTGGCAGTCTAATTATATTTCGTAGGTACAAATATTTAAGAGACTGATTTTTTAAACGATCTCTACTCATTATTTAGACTTAAACATCTTACTTTTACGTATGAAGTTTAATTAAATTCGGTTCGTTAATTTCCAAGATTTCGGACTTGAAAGTTTGTATGAGGTACCGTCGCGTAAACGTTCTTAAGACTCTTCAACTTTCAGATCTGTTATTGGATTCCGCCCAAGAGCAACGTTTGGAAGTAAATAAGTTTTGTATTCTATTTTAGAACATTTGAAAGCTGGTCACAATTCAGGTTCGAGAGCCGACAGTTCGCATATGTAAGGGTATTTGTCGTGTTATTCCAAGTTAAGAAATATAAGTATTCTGTTGAGTAAGTGTGTGTGTGTGTAGGTAAAATGTAAGTTATTTTCTTGTATATTTTTTGGCGCTGCGATATTGAATAATTTATTTTATTTTGAGTGAAACTTGTGTAAACGAAACAGGGAGTTTACAGTGCATATACAATGTATATATCGTTTAGGTAGGTACGAGTTGGACAGAACACGCTAATAAATAATTAAAGTAAAATTAAATTAAACCATTTTAATTTTTAAATTGTCAAGGAGTCAGTCAGTTAGTCAGAAAGTTGAAGCTAGTTGCTCGTTCCAAAACATGGGTAGTATGTAGAAGAACGAGCAAGAAACTCGACCGATTTGATTAATTTCTTTTTTGTTTGGTTTACCTAAATACACCCCTGTATTCCTAAATACATCCCTGTATTTCGGAAAAATTGAAAAGACTCTATAGATGGAACGAAGTTCACCAGATCATCTACTCAGCAATATAAACAGCTTTTGGTCGCACTTGCACCAGGAATTACTAAATGCAAATATATTTAGCGCCAAACGTACTTAGAACACCACAGCATCTCAGCTAAATTATTCGAGGTTGGCAGAGATAGAATGATGTTAAATACGTTTAGCGTTGAATGTATTTAGTGAAAGTGCAAATGGGCTTTAAGAAACTACCAAGATGTGGGATGCTGTTTGAGAATGAATGACTACAGAACCGATTTTATTAAACGGGGTTCGGTCAGTCTTGATCCAGAGGAACAATACTATTGCGGAAGGCGCATACATTACATAACATTACGCGTGTAATCCCCGAAAGGTTAGGCAGAGGTGTACCCATTAGTACACCCACATTTCGCCAGTCATGTTTAAGTCCCATGTAATAGGGGGCGAGCTTATTGCCATGAACCGGGCAAAAGTCCAGAATCTGAGGTTGCTACTAAGAAATTCTTGATGGAAAAACCCAACCCCATTTGCAACGAGGCTTTCAGAAGGCGCGTACGTTCCCGTGATCCCCGGTGTAAGTATGGGAAGGTAACACCGGGTCGGTTTTTAGCCAATAAGAGTAACAGTAGGTACTATATCGTTTCGTAAACAGAATTGTTTTATGGTCGGTTTATTTAATCGGGTTTTAACCCTTCGTTATTATTCATTCAGTAATAGACACGTGTATGGTATTAAAGGTATCTTAATCCTATAGACGGATATTACGAGTATATTACTCTCTTATATCAATGACCACGCGCCCACGCGGGTTGGCATTATAACGATAAGTTAATTGTGGTCGCTTCATCAATTGTTCTGGTTTTTGGATATAATTATAATATTGAGTACCTACCAATGTTTTACATGGGCAGACTGTTTATCTGACCTCCACAACCCAGTACCTAACTCTGTAACACGATTTCCGTAGTAAGACTGGTTGTCAGACTTTCGAGTTTCCGACTATCTGTAACGACTGTCAAAGATCTATGAATGACAGCCGGGACCATCGGCTTTACATGCTTTCCGAGGTACGGGGTTATAACACTATCAACTTCTAATCTTCAGGCTGTTACTGAGTGCTAATAGAAAAACCGAAACACTTCGCAAGACCAGGGACTTCAACTCAAAACCTCACGTTTAGCATTTGTGCTTTCAACGATGAGGTCAATAAGGAAGTCAGGCTAGCAGGAGGAATCGTGGGGTTTTAGTAGGTATGAGTCCGACATAACCCTCCATTATCCCAAGACGGAGGGCATCCTCATGATTTCCCTACTAAAAAAAAAAAGGCTGCTACTAAGAAATCTATCTATACCAATATTATAAAGAGGAAAGATTTGATTGTTTGTTTGGATTGAATAGGCTCCGAAACTACTGAACCGATTTAAAAAATTCTTTCACAGTTGGGAAGCTACACTATCCTCGAGTGACATAGGTTATGATTTATTATTAAAAAATAGGGATCCGTAAGAAACATCACGCGAACGCAGTCGCGGGGAGAGTGCTAGTTAATAATAAAAAAAATCAATAACATTTCGAAACCAAGACTCCACTCCAGCCAAGACTCTAGTAGTGCATGCAACGACAAAACCAATGGGCTACTCCAAGGTAAAAAAAAAAAATTGTTAATTACTCACCTGAACTCGTTTAACCGTTTAATGCGCTCGAATACGCTTGATATTTTACTGTGAAATCCACGACTGACACAAACAAACATTAATTAAGGCGTTGACTTGTTTTCACTGTGTCCCGTCAAATAAAGTAAATGTTAAAATAGTGTGAACCCGAACAGGCCGTGCAGTAAATATTATTGGAAGGAACACGAAACCCGCTTCCATTTCACAAAAACAAAAAACATTTGCGAAAAAAAGTTAAGCTAAGTATTTGTTTTTGCTAATCTCCGTAACGGCTGATACGATTTTGATGGGACTTTTGCTGGCAAACAGCTGATGTTATAAGGAGTAACTTAGTTGTTACTGCTTTTATTTTAAACAATAATTAGAGTACCGCGCAAAAACTTTAAAACCCTGCTAAAACCAAAGTCGCGGGCATAAGTTAGTTAATTTAATAATTGAGACATGGTTGGCTCGTTTTGGTTTTCTAAGCCTCTCATACTATAATGACCTTTTTTTACAAGTTAAATATGTGTGCCCATTTCTCAGTACCTAACAAGAACCACAGCCTAATCAAAAAGAACAGACACTCCAGTCAGTGTTCTTATTAGTCTTCTGTCCGTAATACAAAAGTAAAGGCTATTGTTTTAAAAAAAGTTAGGCTGTGGCGCTTCTGTGACGTTAACGAATTGGCGCCATTTTTCTCACGCATCTGATTAAAGTTTGGCATGATACGATAAGATTGGATATGTACCTGAAAAGAAATTGTGGAAAGTTTTCAACTTTGTAAAAGAAGGATATCTTTGTTAAACGCACTTGTTTCAGATGAATTCGTTTTTGTTCTTATCATTGTTTATTTACATACGTACATAAACTCACGCCTTTTTTTCCATAACGGTAGACAGAAACCGCAGAACTCCTGCTACGATCCTTACATACTCCTTTCGCCTCATCTACGTTCATACATTTCGTCATACAAGCACGTCGGTTACGAGTACTACGCACCTGACCTTTCTGAATCTCACCAATCTCAATTATTTAATAAATTTATTTATTCATCAAATATAAGATTACACCAAATCGTTTATATCTATGCTAATTATATAAATTACATTACAATGTTAGTTAAAAATTACATAAACAAACAAAAAAAAAAACGTAGTAACATAAAATTTGTAATTAACAGAAACAACCATACATAAACTTAGGAACTATAAAATTATTTCTTCACATTTAAATAAGTATATTATACATGTTATGTGTTTTTACATTGTTGTTAGTTTTAAGCATTAACAAAACTAACTGCCTTATTGGTCTTAGTAATTTTTTTGTAGCAGCAAGGAGTTTGAATGTTGGTGGTGTGACATCCCTTATACTTAGAAAGCACGTAAAACCATTGGCTCTATGCCGTCGGATAGCTGCCCCATCCCATCGAACTATGAGAGTGAGGCAGGAGGAACTGCACCAAAGTTTGTGCACTATAATATCTCCTGCGTATTTTTTCATTGAGATTAGCCACCGTGACCGAAATTTTGTCGAGAGAAAATTGTGGAATAAAAAAAATCTCGGAAATAAAGATATATTGCGATGATTCCCATTTTCAACAGAAATATTTTAGGCAAAGATTAAAACTAACATGACGGTACTGTGACCTCCCAATGCCCTAGTCCCGAATTAAGTATTGTGTATCACAAATCTATTACAAAACTTGGGGTCAAAGGCTTTTACAGAACAAAAGGGTCCTTCCTCTATGGTTGACCACATTGACAAAGTCCGTGCAATCCCACATTAGAATCCCATAAAGCTAACCTAGGTACAGTAGGGGTCATAAGTGGAGTAGCAATCTCACAAAGCAATAGATTGTTTTTTTTTAACTTACGACCTTTCGACGCCGTCTACGAATTCTGAGGTGTTCGCAGGTACTGTGTTAATACATAATCACTTATACGCACAGATGTATTCACAGCAACTCAAACTTTAGCATGCTATTACACTTATGACCCCTTACTGTACCCTTTACCTTAAGATAATCCTCATTCGTTTCACTAGAAACGACAGAAGTATAAAACACTAGGAATATCCCACGGTTTGACCCTCGTTTATACGTCTTCGATTACTGCTCTGCTCTCGTGGGTCGTAGCATGATGTTATATAGCCTACAAGCTTTTGCCCGCGACTTCGTCCGCGTAGGTAAATGTCGGTTATCGTGGCCGCAGACGATGTCGCGGAATGAAAAGTAGCCTCTGTCCTTTCTTGGGGTTTAAACTTTCTTTGATGAAATTCGATATGGGATATATCGAATTTCATCAAAATTGTTTCAGTGATTCAGGCGTAAATGCGTAACAGACAGACAAAAAGAGCTACTTTCACATTTAAAATGTTACATTTTACTCGGATGTTAGTCTATAATAAAGTAGCTTTCCATACGTATAAGATTTTTAAAATTGGTTAAGTAGAGTTTGAGTTTATCCATTACAAACATAAATACAAATGGTTTCTCTTTATAATATTACTTTAGCCGAAGAAAATCTAAATCAGAGATGGTCAGTACATCAAACATTCCGCTTTTTCTCAACGTTCGATTTCTATTCACAGTGTCCATCATTTTCTTCAGCTCACCCTTTCATGTAAACTATTCAATGGTTTCCGTACCAGTAGAAGGTAGTCTTTCACATCTCCTCATGTGAAAATACAGGTGCCTTTGTTAGAAATAATTTCATAAGGAAAACGATAGGATTTTGGGAGTAAACAGACATCGCATCGCACGCGAGTATTGTGCTATACGTTTCATGTTTGAGTAGATTTTATGCGAGTCCACATAGTTTTCTATAGGGTTGTGAAGCTGTGTTTTACGAATAAAACTATGTACGGATTTTGGTTCGGTTATACAATTTGAAAGTACAGTAGAAGCAGGGGTCGTTTTAGCCAGGATTATTGTCTTTTATGCATAGAACTACGAAATAATACGGCAGATTGTGTCGAATTTGTCGCTAGAAACTTAATTTAACTAATTAAAATCTAATTGCAATCTCATCTCAGCGACAATCAATGTCAAAATAATTTAGAGGACACTTTTAATAAGTTGACTTGAGACTAAGATGTATGATAGACTGGTTTATTGAGATTGCGATCGTTCCTAAGTAAGTACTCTGTTCTTGGAATACTAGATTTTTTCTCAAGCCGACCTTGAGATGAACTTTAGCACCAAATATTAAAAAAAAAACACAGAGATGAAGTTGCAGTATTTGTTTAAGCTTTAAAGTTATAGAAATCTTCTCTATCTATACCTAAAACTTTTTAGTAAATGAGAGAGGTTTTCCTAAAATCATTGGAAATATCTAAGGGTCAGTTCACACCGAGACGCGACGCGACGCGACGCTGCGTGCACACTTTAAAAGAGCGACTCAAAATATAACTTTATTTTCTACACAAAAAGATACACATTTCATTGTAAGAATTTAGAATACGTTACACCACGCAGCACTACGTCGCGATGCGTCGCTCTACGCCGCGCTGCGCCGCGCGGTGCCGCGAGACGCATCGCGACGCAGCGGTGAATCGCCGGTACGCGCGACGTGCAAGAGCGGCGACGTTGCGATGCGTCTCGCGGCGGCGCGCGGCGCAGCGCGGCGCAGCGCGAAGTCACTGGCCTCTTCAAGTATCGTCACGTTGCGTCGCGTCGCGTCGCGTCTCGGTGTGAACTGACCCTTATAGGTAACTTTAGGAAAAGTTACTCGCATTCGTAAAAAATAACAATCGAAAAAAACCCTCCTGATTTCAGCCAGAAAAATATCCGAAACCTCTCATTAAATGGGACAAACACCACATAATCGCACTCAGTATCGCTTTTCACAAAATCATCGCAGAAACTGACCTGTTTTGCCTAAACCGGCGAAAGTCACGGTTGACCTGATAACGTTTGGACACGAATAGCCACGTTTCCTTTATAATAGCCTATAAAAATAAACAACTATTAGGAATGTCATTTAACCAGCGCGAATAGTGCGTTACGATTTGTTTTTTTCCTCAAAATGTATCTCAGATTTTTAGGGAAAAAACGCAAGAATATTGTTCGTGTATTTTTACAATATATACTGACGGGAACAGCGGAGCTTTTCAAGGATTTCTCTCGGGGGCTATATGTGAAAGGAGAGATCGGAAAATTGAGCCGAAGAAAAGAATGCAATGAAAATGCAGTAAAGTTCATAAAATCTTGAAGAGAGCTCGAATCGATGTTTGAAATGAATTTTGGATGTTCTGTTTGTCTATGACAGTCGTTTCTGATAGTTAGTCAGAGTTTGGAATAAATGAAGTACTGTCAATAGTAACTTGCGTTACGGAGACGCTCCATTAAAAATAAGATAAAATAAAATATTGAATATAATATAAGTAGGCGAAGCAATCGCCTCTCATGCATGAGGTAGTGGGTCCAAAACCAGGCAAGTACTAATGTGACTTTTTCAATTCGTATGTACTTTTTAAGTTTATCTTGGGCATCACTGACGTTGAAGTTGAAGAAGGAAAGTTGGACTTAAAATTAATATAAGTTTGCAGTCGCCAATTCATCTTGAGCAAGCGTGGTAATCGATGCTCATACCTTCTCATTATGAGAAGAGCCTTTGCCATGCAGTGGGACAATAATAGTCTGGTATTTTTTACGTAGGTATCTGTATTTGGCTAGACTAGAATAAAAATATCATAGAAGCTGATTTTAAACTATTTGGAAAAAAGGATACGTAAAATGTTGAGGAAAAAGCCTATTCAGGGGAATTTAGGTATAATAATAATAATAATATAATAAATCGTTTATTTCTCACCACAAACCAAGTAAAGAACAAAAATAAATGAGACATATATGCTAATAAGTTACAACTTAGGTTGTGGATCGCTGGTGCCTGAGGTAGGTAAATAACACCTGTGTTACAGGACACCAGGCCTCCACCACATATCGCATTAATTATAAAACTAGCAAAAAAAGTGCAATGGCGCGTATACATTGTCAAAAAATAGGTGAGTACACTAAAATAATGAAGACAAAAAAGGGGGTGTGATTGTGTGTGTGTATGTACATATGTGTGGGGGGGTGTGGCGCGTGTGTGGGGTGTGCGTGTGTGGGTGTGTGGGTGTGGGGGTGTGTGTGTTGTGTTGTGTAAGTGTGAAGAAGGGATGTGCCTAAGTTAGTAAACCTGTATACACCAAAATTTCATAGCCTATATTAACTGTAGAATAAAGAGTGAAGACAAAAATTACTGGGGGACTTCCAGAAGGGCTTCAGTTTGTGAGTATGATTGTGTAAGAAGCCAATTTAAGAGAGTAGTTTTATATAGACGGCGATTTAAGTGATGTATGGATAACAATTTATGGAGTTTGTTGTACAAGTATGGTCCAAGGAAGACAAAGAATCTGTGGCTAGGTCAGATCTAAGTATACATCGTTACACACAAACAATAAGACAGAAACCCATTTCCCCATCAAACCGTCTACTTAACCCCAAAATAAGTGCTCGATACATTTTTTCCTTTCACAGATTCAGCGTCTATATCGGAACATGTTTATGCATGTGATATATTGATATTTTCGGCCCACTACTTACAACAAAAGACAATAGGGCCCATTTTCGCTTATGGTAAAGTAAATAGTTTATTCCGGACCGCAATCATGAAAAAAGCTCAACATTTTCAATGTCAATAAAGGGTCAAGAGATAGTTTTGTGTAGAAAGGTCCCGGAATAAATGGTATAAATGAGGGTCTGTACTATATTCTGGGGGAAATATGGTATGTTTTGTAAATAGGAGCTGTTTGGGCGAAACGCTTGGCGGCGGGGTGAGGTCGTGTTTTGTTTTTTTTTTGTCGAGTGTGCAGTCTGCACATAGAAACATTGTAGATATTTGATTTGATTTGATTGTAGATTGTTGTAGAAATAATTAAATCCTACTACTACTATACTTGCAACAATTTGGATGGATGGTTTGCAATCGATCGCTACGGAAACCTATGCGTTGGCGAACAACAGATAAAAAGAGTTTTGTTTCCTTGACTCTTTGTGAGAAGGCTTGTCTTAAGATTATTTTTTGGAAGAATAATAAACTGACTCGTTACTTAAATCGTACCTTTCATCGGAATCGGCTCAGTGGTTTAGTTGTGCAAGTGTAACAGACAGACATACAGAGTTACTTTCGCATTTATAATATAAACGTATGGATTGCAATCAAAACCCATAAGATTCATAATTATTATTCCGCTTTTGTTTCCATGGGATAATTTAGGATTTTAGATAAATTCTGAAGTCGTGGACGAAGTCGGGGGCAGAAGCGAGTACAGTATTCAAATGAATAAATCTCTTCATCATTTCACAGTAAGCTTTTAAATTGATTACACGGCCATTGTATCATACAATTTCAACTACTTTACATAAATGCATGAAACTGAAAATAATACGTTTTTTATATTAAAATTGTCTTTTTGAGTGATACCTACTATAAAATGTTTTTGGACATTTTGTTGTAATGATAGCTGGGAATCCGATAATTAATGACGTTCTTTTAGCACTATAAAGTGCGTACGATCATTTACTTAGGACATTAAATGGTTTAATAAATAACATAGTGCACTATTTAGATGAAAATTATGGTCATTTATCTTTGTTTCTGAATATTACTACTATAATAATTGCAAAAATTTGGGTGGATGGATATTTATCATTCAATCTTGTTAGAACGGCTGAGCACGTATGGATGAAATTTGGAATCATGATAGATATAGTCTGGGCGCCTACCACCATTTCTTATAACAATATTATTTTAATATTACTTTGTAATTTTTGTTGTTGCATTTTCAACTCTCTGCGCTGATCCGAGTGTTGAAAATCCAACAGTGCGGAAGGCGAAGTAATATTAAAATAATATTGTTTTAAGAGGTTTTGGTAGGCCTCCAGAAATAGCATTTATACAGCTACTTTTTATACAGGAAAATGTACGGTTTTCGTGGGATATAATATCAACTTTGATGCGGATGAAGTCGCTGGTAGGAGCTAGTATTTTGTTAGCTAGTATTATCCCATTAGAGTTCCATTTTTGCCAAATGAGGAACGGAAATCTAAAAAACATGTTTCTTATTTGGGGACCTCCTTAACTTTTATTTATATTACTTGTTATTATAGCAGCAACAGACTACACACTGTGAAAATTTTAACTCTCTACCTAATACGGTTTATGAGATACAACCCGCTGACAAACAGACAGACGGACAGCGGACACCCAAAAAAAAAAACAAAAACAAACACACAAAATACTCCTCAATTCAGAACCAATATCTTCTTAAATTCTTACATAGACAGTAGAATTTCGCCGAGTGGCTTTCTGTGTACGCATTTAAATCGTCATGTATTTACGAAGCACTGAAGAGCATTTTTTTTCTCGAACGCGCCGCAGATATCGACATTGTTTGTGGAAAACAAAAGACAGGCGGTAGTGCACTTCCTATTCATTTAAACGAGCGCAAACAAGTGAAAGAATCGATGTAGGTTAGTAGAAAACATCTTTATAAGGTGTTTCTATTCATCTGTATGGTTAAAAGGCTATGACACGGTGAAAGTAGACATGTATCAAGTGGCAATATGCATGTAATTCAAATAAGAGTCAAAAAAAATGTTTTAGAACTTTTTTTATTTCATTATTATGCCTTTATCAATATTTTTGAATATTTTTTTTTAAATAAGAATTTACATAACATAACCATCACGTTTGTAATCCCCGAAGGATTAGGCAGAGGTGTACCCATTAGTACACCCACATTTCGCCAGTTACACATGTTTAAGTCCCATGTAATAGGAGGCAAGAATTAAATTTTTTTAAAGTACGATTTTGCCGAGGGAATTTTAAGTATTTGCAACGCGACACCATAGGTCAAAGTGGATATGACGTAGAAGTCTATGACAACAAATGTCAATATCACTGAAATTGCAGCAGAGCACAATAATATTTCTACCAAACCTCTCCACTTGTTTGATGTGAATAAATCTCATCGGTTTTCGATATTTCGTGATCAGTGTACGACCTTTCGCTTTTAGAAATTTAATTAATATTAGACGACTAGATGATACACAATTTACCTAAATACCTACTCAAAATACCTACAAAAAATATATAAACCTGCTAAAATCTACATTTACATACCATCAATTATGTTCATTACTTAGTGTTGAATTAAATGGTGACTGATAAGGAATTAAAAAACATTATTAAACAACTGCTCACACATTACATGTTAAACAAATTGTTATTCTTAAAACACAAAAGTTGTCGAAGTTTATCATTTAAATTATGTATTCTTTACAATTAGTATAATTTACTGTATGTTCTCAAAATTCATCATAACATAAAATCACGCCTGCAATCCCCGAAGGGTTAGGCAGAGGTGTACCCATTAGTACACCCACATTTCGCCAGTTATGTTTAAGTCCCATGTAATAGGGGGCGAGCCTATTGCCATCAACCGGGCACAAATCCAGACTCCAAGGCAGCTACTGAGAAATTCCTGAAGGAAAAACCCAATAACACTTTGTCTGACCTGGGAATCGAACCCAAGACCTCATGCTCAGCAGTCGCGATTGCGACCACTAGACCAACGAGGCAGTCAAAGTTCTCAAAATTCACTGTTTTAATAATGATAAGAAAATGACTTATGTACAGTTAACAAAAGAGATAGGTATGCAGGGTCGTCAGATATATCTAGTTGAAGTTTTTTTAGAAACCGATGGATGTCTTCGTTTGTAATTTAATTTAAAAAGTAGATAATAAATAAATTAAGTTTCAATCGAAGACATCCATCGGTTTATAAGAAAACTTCAACTACTTATATATCTGACGACCCTGGATACCTATCTCTTTTGTTGACTGTACTAAGGTAATATTTTATCTTTTTAAATTATGTCTGCCTCTGGGGAAGGAATAAAGAACATTTTATTTTTCTTTACTAGAATTATTTTCTTTTTTTAATATCCTGTTATCTTTTAATAACCACGTGCATAAACTGGGTTAAAAAAAAAACTCTTTCCTTGAAAAAACAGGTTTTAGTTCGGATTAATTGGAGTATTAAATTTATGTTAAATTGTTTTTTTATTTAAGGTTTTTATTTTTATTCTTTATTTCTTATTTACTTTTTATAAATATAGTTTTATTCAATATGTTTAGGAAAAGTGCTCCGTTCTAAGGGAGGTGGTAAGACCCAAGCTGACCCAAGTGAGGAATTTCTTCACAATGCATGCCGTGTCCAAGACGACCGATTTCTGGATCTGATTCTGGACCCAGCTGTTGAGCTATCACTTCTCTAGGTGTTGGACAAAACTTTATCATTATAAAGTGGTTTATTTACTTTTCTCTTTCTCTCTTACGTATTTCAATAATTTATTTAAAAGTGCATTAGTCAGTAAGAGGTTTATAGACTTGCAAACAATAAAAGCTGGTAAAATCTAATCCTTGTTTTTTTTACCTCTATGAAAAGTGTCTGTGGGCTTATTGAATTTTTAAAAGGGGTCCATCCCTAGAAAAAGGTTAAGAATCCCTGATTTAAAGGAACTTTTGAAATCGCAATGCGCATGACAGTCCCATCTTACCCCAAACATAATCTAGGCCATGATTCTGAACAGATACTCCGCATCATTACCATTTGGTAACACGATTTTGTCTTAACGACCATTTTTCTTAATAATCTTTATATCCACGGCCATTTTGGGGTATCGCGGCGCCAACTAGGTCTTTAATAGTGCCAAATCGCAATAAATGTATTTCCGATAATCTCAACTATCTAGGTCGGCCGTCTCACAATGGCCCGTGGAATTATTGTTATATAGGATAAAGTAATGTAGAATCATAAGACATATAATGATTATAATAATAATACCAGCATATGAAAAAAAAAATTAAGTATCTTGACTTGGCTCGCGAGGTTGTCGACATGTCGGATGTGAGTGCAGCAATCATTGCGCCAAAAGTCGTGACGGCTAATGGCATAATAGCCAAGAGCCTCGACCAACACCTAAAGAGACTCTCGTTGGGCGGTTGGATCAAGGGCTTGATTCAGAAAGCGGTACTTCCCGATGCCGCTGCCGGTGGGAAATTTTTATATTTTTAAATTGATTATGTTTTTTATTGATATTTAAAAATGAAATTAATTTGTGTATAAAATAAATAAATAGAATAATATCAGCCTATTATTGTCTCACTCTTCTCATACAGAGAAGGCACGAGCATTTACCATTTCTCAAGGCGGATTGGCGATTTCAAACTTATATGCATTATAAGTCTAGTTTTCCTTACGATGTTTTCCTTCGCGATGTCCAAGATAAACATAGAAAGTACATATGAATTAGAAAAAGATGCATTGGTACTTGTCCGTGCCGGTGTCATAAGACATACGAGGTGTAAAAAGCCACATCACATACCCTTTAACTACGCACACTGTTCATCAAAGTAAATAACCTTGATCAAAAAATTTTACTGGGAAACGCCTTTTTTCTTTAGCCCTCCGTCCATTCTTTTAACACATCGGTTGTGACTTTGCGCTACGTATTCTCAATCCTCAAGGAAGTAGTCAAGGTCGTATCGCCATCTCCTTCGCGACGACACTCATTTAATTTACATATAAATTATGTATGTACAGTAAATTAATTTTGTTTCAACAGATGTTTATGTGGAAGCGTGGCGTTACTTGGAAATTTATCAGTAAACAAAACGAGTTATTTCACGACCAACATTTTTTAAATTTTGTTGTAGGAGAAACACAGAAATGTAAAGTTACAGAAATAAATTTTGTCTGTTTTTTCCCATTCTCAGGTATCTAAATATGAATTTAGTCATGCTAACGTTTGAAGTTACGAACATAGCTATGAGATTCAGACAGTTTTCTGAAATAGAAAGAAAGAAAATACGTAGGTACAATAAGGAAATTGAAACAAAACCTCTTTACAAAATAAATACTTAAACTGAACCCGAATTATTGCAGGTAGAACAAATTCTACAAGAAGAATAAATGCGAAACTAGAACGGAAAGTTTATGTTTCAAAATGTTAATTTATTCAGGACTTCTTCCCCAATGGTTTGGTCAGTCGCAAGCTTCAAGTAGGGAAGAGCCACCCTCGGGATATAAATCAGAAAGGTTAGATTAGAAAGATCTCAGTAACTACCAGTAACGGAGAGACACAAAAATTATGAACACATGAAACAGCTGCGATCATGAGATTTGTAGGGCACATTGCTCACAAGACGCGGTTTCGTAGAGAGATGATCGTTAACAACTAAGTACTAGGTGAAATTCGTATTGCAGCCAAGCTGTCCAAATAGGGCAAAATGACAAACTCAACTGGGCTGTTTGAGCTCCGTAGACACCATGACACTATAAAGACTCATAAAAAAAACACATTTGTGATTATATATTATATTTATTGACGAATTACATGTGACAAACATAAAGAGACTTAAAAACGGCGGCAAACTAAGAGAACCATATGATGGTAACCATGCTATTTATTTTAGAATTGTAACAATATTTAATTACCATAACATTACTTCAGTATAAGAAAAAGAAACAAAATTTAATGACTACTGGCAAGCAATGAAATAACACTCACTATCATTGTTGAGGTAACAAAAAACAGTAAAGGTACAATTTAAAATTCTGCAGATTAGATATTAACAGGTCTAACTGACGGCGGGGACGTTCGCAATCTTTTTACTAAAGTTATTTATAATCCTGTATCACAAACTCTGCTCCTCTTTCTGCAATCATTCCAGTAGGTGCGTTGGTATTACCACTAGTTATTGTAGGCATTATACTAGCGTCTATCACACGGAGGTTTTTAACTCCATGGACTTTCAAACGAGGGCTCACTACCGAGGTCTTCGGGTCTGGTCCCATCTTACATGTTCCTACAGGGTGATATACTGTCTCAACTATCTCGATAATAATACATTTCCAGTATTCTCTGCTATCTAATTCATAAGGATCACATTTCCGCCACTGCATTCTTCCTAAGAAAGCGTTAACTGCTTTAAAAGCTGCAGTCTTCACTACTTTGGTGAGCATTTTAATACCTGTGGCTGCTGCCTCTACATCTCTGCTATCATTAAAATAGTTTGGGTAGATGATTGCCTTATCTTTTGGGTTACTTGAATTTAAAGAAATATTTCCTCTTGAACATGGATGTAGAAGAGTGAAATGTAGCATGTAAACTGCATACTTTTTATTCAGTTCAATGATTGGATTGGCAACTTCGTCTTTATATCTAAGTTGTGTTGTCAAAAGCCTTTTAATTCTAGAACTATTTCGCCACATCACTAAAACATGAGATTGAAATTCAGGATAAGTAGCATTAGGACTAGCGGAGAAAAAGGCTACGATGTCAGCAATAAGACCTTGTGACAAATACCCAGTACGGTCGTAAAGATACCGTATGACATCAAATTGTTCTTCGGCTTTATTTAGTTCCCCAGGATCATCGGCATAAATCGTTACGGGAATAATAAAATGATCTTGTAGATTTTGTCCTACCATTGGCGAATCTACTTTTACTTCAATTTTCTTTGATCTTAGATGTTTTTTGGGGCCGACTCCAGACAACATTAAAAGCTGTGGAGAGTTTATAGCACCTGCGCTTAGAATAACTTCTTTTGTCGCTAAATACTTATATTTTTTTGAGCCGCGTTCCACTTCCACCCCCTGAGCAGATTTAGTGAGACGATTTATCAACACTTTTGTCACGAAAGTGTTCTTTATAATTTTTAAATTCTTTCTGTGTAATATTGGTTTCAAATATGCTCTGTCATGACCTTGCCTTATCCCGTCCGCAGCTGTGGCTGCCACTACGCCACAACCTAACACGTTTGCTACATTTAGGTCTGGTACATTCTTGATACCGATCTCATCCCAAGCAGAAAGAACCCTCCGAGTGATAGGTTTGTAAGTATAGTTGAACGTGTTTACTACCAATGGTCCATCATGTCCATAATGATTTCTGATTGCTGGATTTTTTAACAATTCCATGTTTTGAAAATTTTCTGCCTTCTTGTAACATCGACGTACTTCTTTGACACTCCATTCCGGATTACCAAGATTAACCCAATTTTGAAAGTCTTTATCATTTCCTTGGATATAGATCATAGCATTCATATTGCTGCTCCCGCCCGTCATATTGCCTCGAGGCCAAAGAATAGATCCGTTTATATTTGCTCCGTTGATTATTCCATTATTAGCAGTAACGTAATCCCAATCATATTTGGTTCCTCGTAAAGCTGGGTAAAGACCTGGAACCTAAGATTGATAAAGTTTTGAGTCAGCAAAGACCTATCAAGAAATATTGTAAATAAAAATATTTGCAATTTTATGTACGCTTACTATAGCTTCTATTGGTGTATCATCACCAGCTTCAATTAGTAATATATTCCATTTTGATATAGCGCTCAGTCGGTTGGCAAGCACGCAGCCAGCTGTCCCTGCTCCGACAATTATAAAGTCAAACTCTTGAAGATCTGGAAAACATTTAATAATTTATTATTTTACGGATACACTTATTCCGTCAGTAATTCTTAAAAATATTGAAATTAGGATGGACTTGCGAGTTCTCACTGAGTCATATGACAAACAGCTGAACTCAGTTTTTTACGATTATTTTTGACATCCTTGACGCGCAGTCATGCAACGCCCCTTGCGTCCAGTACAATAATGCTTTCAGGATGTTGATGGGACTGTCCTGATTCTGGTAGAATCTTGCGTGGACTGCTTCTGTCATGGAAGCGACGCGCATCTTTAGTCTGTAGGGTGCAGGCCAGCGCCTACAGCATCCTGTTATGGTTCCAAGCAGACTAGACTGTGCGTTTGTGATACACTGCTGCAAGGTTATTGCAATAGCAAAGTCACAGACTGTTTTTGTTTTACGAATAATTATAGTTTTTAAGTAAAAGTTACTAAGATTATGAGTCTTGATACTTGAGAATGAATGATTTATTATAAAAAATCTGAAAACTAGAAATTTTAGTTTTCCACGTTGTTGAATGGATGAATAACAGTCGGTACTCAACCACATTTAGACATGGAGTTGTAGCAAAATAACAGCACTGTAGGAAGTATGTATTGAATTTACTGTTAACATCAGCGTCTGGTATGGGTCTCTCCGTTAGCAAACATTGTGCTGCAGCAAAGAACTGAAAGGCAGATGTGAATGTTTGAGCAGCTGCTCCTGTTGTTGGAGCCAGACATGATGAGTTGTAACTGAAACAAAATAAGGTTGAAAATAAAGGTTTTAAAAAACACTATTGTATCTTTCCGTACCATACCTAGGAAACGTCTAGTTACGTTTATATTGAAGGTCAAAATTATTATTTCTTTTTTACACATGTTTTCGAAAACTAAGGTTTAAATAATTTACTATTATTGAATGCATCCGTAAGCACAATGTTTTGCGTGCATAACGCACTACAATAAACTGCAATTTTTCACACAAAAAAAAGTCGTTTCCCAGCAATCATATCTGCTCAATGTTACTTAGTTTGATGGCCAGTATGCGTTGGAGTGTAAAAAAAAAAGTTCGTTGAATAAGAATAAGAATTAGAATCATTTTAAAAAATAACAGAAATAATAGTAACGAAAGAAAATAAAAATAATAATAAAATAATAATAGTAGTAGTGTAGCTTTTGCTCACAACTTTATCTGCGTAAATGTTGGTGATCGCGGACACAGACAAAGTCGCGAAATAAAAAGTAGCCTATGTCCTTTCTTGAGGCTCAAACTGACCCTGTACCAAATTTCATCAAAATCGGTTAAGTGGTTTAGTCGTGAAAGCGTAACAGACAGAGTTTCTTTTGCATGTATAATATTAAGTATGTGTAAAAGTGACATTAATAATAAAAGTACTTAAGTTTGCACTGAAGGTTTATAACATAAACATGAATAATATAATTAGATAAAAAACGTAGAAATAGTAGGTACTTAAAGATGTAAACACCAAAACGACAATTAAAAATACAAAAACAATGTATGCAAATATACATAAAAGGCAAGGTAAATAGCGATAATAACTACTTAATGACAAAACAAGGTGAAGGACGAGAGATAGACAGTTAACCTACTTTAGCTGAGACACTCTTGGACTAAAAACCTAATTCGTAGTTAGTTGCTAACTTGAGGTTAAATTTTTAATGCATAATGGGACTGTATTAGTAACTAACTTGGGGTCAAAAGATAGCTCTGGCTGGTGCAAGCGGGCATTACAGTCAGGAAAATAAACAGCCATCTACCCGATGACTTTTAAATTTTCAAAATTAGACCGTATTTCGAATCCGGTTCGAATTCGAGCAAGTACCAATCTTGGCTTTTTCAATTCATCGTACTTTCTAAGTTTATCTTAGACATTACTGGCATCGTTCCGTGCCTGTTATGTACTCTACTGTAAAAGCACGTTAAGCTTTTGATCCCGGCTATCATACGTGATCATCTTTGACAGTCATTACGGGTCGTCAGAAGCTTGGAAGTCTGACAACCAGTTTTACCAAAGGGTATCACTGATACCCTTACTGATACCCTGTATACAGTGATAACAGTAATCTGATTTCCATAACCCAGGTTGTGGAGGTCAGATAGGCAGTGGCTCTATGTAAAATACTGGTATTAAGCTGCATCCAGTTAGACCGGAAGCTGACCCCAACATAGGAAAAGGTTAGGAAGATGATGATTTCCTCAAAAATAAAAATAGTATTGGTTAGGTAAATCACTTACCAGTCCATCCTCCAAACAAAATTAATGAATTGTATACAAAGATGCCCAGCGTTCGTATCTATAGACAATATTTTATACAGCCATTAAACACCAGCTGTATGGAAAGCAGGCACTTGAATAACATTTAAAACAGAAGATTATATTGAAATGAAATAGGTACTTATGAAAAACTGTAAAGCGTGATTCGGTCTCGCTCATCGAGGGTTCCGTAACCATGGAAGGTTTTTTTTTATTTTCAAAGTTCAATTTCTATCCTTTGGAACTGCAGATCTGTATTTGTTTGTAAAAGGTAGTTAAGAAAATCATTTTTAATTTTTCTTTTGACATTTTCATTAAATTCCATAAACTCTATAATTTCAGATTTTGCTTTGCACACTTCGGAGATAAAGGCCCTTTAAGTAATTTAGAAGTTTATATTAAAACACAGACAAATGGACACGTTTAGCTATGGAACACTAAAAAACAAGTAATTATAAAACTTATTAAGTGTAAGGCCGTGTAAAAATGTCTATATATAGTTTGAGCAGGTTATCGATCTAAGAAAACAAAAAAAATGATAACCGCCTTCAAAAACTACAAAATAAAAAATAACTTTAGTTTTGGAAGTCGGTGGCTTTGGTTTTGTTTTTTGTTATGTACGTAAGTGGGTAATTCTCATGAAATCCCGAAATTCGGTATATAAAAACTGACAAATAATTTTGAAATAAATTTGTATTTTTTTTATGGATTTCGTAGTACTAATGTTACTAGATTTTAATTATATAGTGGTCTCTCTAAATAACGTGTTTTATGAGAATTGAAAAATGAATGTGAGGGAATGACGACATAGGTGAGTGAATGATCATTACGAGCTATTCATGAACCTTGGAAAATAAAAATATGTTTATTTTTTATAAGATTCTATTTATTTAGTGTCTAAATGTTATTTTCTTACACAAGCAGGAACTATTAGGTACTCTGAAAATCTCAATTTTTACCAAATGAGTAAAGTTCCCATTTTAAACTTTTTGAAAATAAAATAAAACCTGTAAGAGCAAACAAAACAAAACATTCTTGCTTCTTAATCGGTTACCTTCCTTTTTCTTGGCATTAAGCGACCCTACAACAAGATCGCAAAAAGTAAATTCGTGAGTTTGTTAAAGAAAACAATAAAAAAAACAAGCAAGCAGCAGTCAAAAATCATTCCCTCATAAATTATCATTCCCTCACTACAAATTTATATGAGGGAATGACGGTGAGGTAATGACAAAATAGATAATAATCAAAAAAGATCGCGCCGTAACCGTGCTTTTAAAATGAGTTCTTTTGCCTATGTTTATTACTCCCAAAACCCTACTTCTCTATGCAATTAATAACGGTTCAAGTACATACCTTTTGTTTTTTTAAGTTGTGATGGAATGACGATCAAAAATGTAATAACATAAAAAAAAAGTTTTTTGGTTTGCTACTCAAACTGCACCTCTGATCACACTAAATTCGCCATAATCTTAAATTGACAGTATAATCAACTTTCAAAAACGAATGGTAGCGTTTATGTCTGATTAAAAATGCGGTCATAAATCGATTTTCAGTAAAAATATGAGGGAATGATTTATTTTTAAGGGACACGTGTTAGATATTTTTTTTTAAATCCATTTATTACTTTACAAAACAAATTAAGTTGTTTTTATCAATCTTATCAATTTCTAATCAATCGGTCATACTTGCAAGACTGTTATAAGATTTTTTGGCTGTTAGATGATAATAAAGTTATTGAAATTGGACCTCGGGACATAGTGAGGGAATGATTCTTGAGATATTATATATTATCTATTTTATTTATTTACACCTATGGTTCCAAGATGATAGGTAAATCTTTTAGCCACAGTAATGTAGATTTAAAGGACATATTGGTAACTGTTATATATTTGTTAATTTTTTTATAAAACTTGAAGGACAAGAATTTCGGAATTTCATGAGAATTACCCAAGTATTGCCACCGACTTCTAAAACTAAAGTTATTTTTTATTTTGTAGTTTTTGAAGGCGGTTATCATTTTTTTGTAAAAAAGCTTTTTATTTTTCACTTTTTAGTGCTTGTGTATTTTAATGTTTGAAATCCTTATAAAAAGCCCTTTCAAACAATACCTCACACGATATATTTAATTTTGGAAAGTAGGAGGGGGGTTGACATACCCCCTCCCCCTTTTCCTTCAGTCAGTCATCGACTACACGTATAAACAAAGCAATTTCACTTGTTACGATATTGCTGCTGTGATCCTGTGAAGAGTTCCATTCCATATCTCTGAAGTTCATCATCAGATCATGACAATATTTCTATGGGACCTATTCCCAAGTATACTCTTTCAAACAAAAAAAGAATCATCAAAATCTATTCATTATTGGCTGAGAAATCAGGTAACATACATACAAAAAAAAAAAAAAACATACGCGCCGAATTGAGAACCTCCTCCTTTTTGAAGTCGGTTGAAAAACAAAATAAAATAATAATAATAATTCATTTAATGTCAAGTAACCAAGACTCATTTACAAAAATTAATATCATTGTCACATTTCAGATTCATCACATAAATTCAATAATAAATAAAAATTAAATAAATAATAATTATATTCTATTGATTGCTCTGTTGCACACCACCGCTGCAAGCGACACGCAGCGCCTAGACTGAAGCTAAGCGCGTCACGTGCCTCTCACAACAGCGATTTACAACAGAACAATCAAATCTATCACACACAGTCCCATTATCAAAATTGTATAAAATAACTCCAAAAACTGTAAGCAATGTCTAGACAGAAGTTTACATACGGTGTAATTGGTTTTACGTAGATCAGTGGTTCTCAAAGTTGACTTGACCGCGACCCATCTAACAAAAACAAAAACTTCAAAATTCAAAACTGGCTCTCATGGAGCTAAAAAAGACAATAATAGTGAAGGACGGTTCAAATAAAATTAAAAAATTAAATTCATTTGAGTATTTTAGTACTTAATTAAATACAAGCAATGTTATTACAAAGAGAGGCGTTTTCCTTTTCTTATTGTGCCCCATTCAATGTCTGGTGACCCACCAGTGGGTCGCAATCCATAGTTTGGGAATCACTGACGTAGATTCTATGATACCTACCTATAAGGATGTGAAACATCAAAAATAAAATAAAAAATATAATCACATTCATAATTATTTTATACTTACCACTAACTACTGGCCGCGACTTCGTGCACGTGGTATTTTTCACACGTGTCGTCTTTGGTTACTGATCCGCTTCCGTGGGTCATAATACAAAAGTCTGGCTATCGTAAATATAAGTACAGTCGCGGTCATAAGTGGAGTAGCAATTTACAAAGCAAATGGATTGACACTTTGGTTAAATTTACGAACTTTCAACGTCGTGTGCCAATTTTGAGGTGTACGTAGGTACTGTGATATTACGTTCAAAAGTGCCTTATACATATAATGGCCTAATTAAATAAATTATTTGACTTTGACTTTGACTTTAACTTTGAATACATCACTTATACACACAGATGTAGGTATGGCCTACCCCGTGTTCACAGCAATTTAAACTTTAGCATGCACTGCACTTATAGACCAGTGCCGAAGCCGTCAAAAATGATTAAAAACTAAAATAAATTAAAGTAGAATGAAACCTATTGGAAAAGGAAGAGAATACTACTAAAATAAAAGGAAAAATAAATTACGGGCGATCTGAGGTTGGGAAGGGGTAAGGGGGGGGGTTTTAAGGTTAAAAGTCGGTAAATCTCGATTTCCGGCAAAACTACAAGTCCTATCGAAAAAAGTTAAATGGCAAAGTTGTAGATAATAAAAAGATCTACAACTTTTGAATCCACACTTTTTCTCCATAACCTCAAAATTCATGTAAAAATTCAAAAAACCACATTTTTGAATTTTTATTTATATCTTTTACAAAATTATTATTTTTTTCATGGTATTTGGTGAAAACTTACCTCTTTATGTCCCAAACACACTGGAATTTTGAAGATTTAAAATATTAATTTTTTCACCCTATTTTGACTCGATATCGAAAAAAGCACCCTAATTTTCAATCGAAAATTCTCACGTCAAAATATCTGATTTTTCAAAAAAGTCGGTGGGCTTTTTGTTCGTTGAAATCTCTATTTTACGATGGTGTAAAAAAAATAATACATGACCATGGAAAAAATTTTCAGAAAATGCAAACGAAAAGTACTAAAATGTATTTTTCGTTTGCATTGTATGTATGTTTTTTGCGATATTTATGTTTAATTGGTTTGTAATTTTTTTGTTTATTAATCTAACATGGAACCTAACGTTTTTCGAGTAATTAAAGTAAAAATTTTAATGAATACCTCAAAATTGTACATAAAGATTAAAAAAAAATTCGAATTTTAGTATTTTTCGTTTGCATTTTCTGAAAATTTTTTCCATAGTTATGTATATTTTTGTTTACACCATCGTAAAATAGAGATATCAACGAACAAAAAGCCCACCGACTTTTTTGAAAAATCAGATATTTTGACGTGAGAATATTCGATTGAAAATTAGGGTGCTTTTTTCGATATCGAGTCAAAATAGGGTGAAAAAATTAATGTTTTAAGTCTTCAAAATTCCAGTGTATTTGGGACATAAAGAGGTAAGTTTTCACCAAATATCATGAAAAAAAAAACTTTTTTTGTAAAAGATAAAAATAAAAAATCAAAAATGTGGTTTTTTGGATTTTTTACATGAATTTTGAGGTTATGGAGAAAAAGTGTGGATACAAAAGTTGTAGATCTTTTTATTATCTACAACTTTGCCATTTAACTTTTTTCGATAGGACTTGTAGTTTTGCCGGAAATCGAGATTTACCGATTTTTACGCTTAAAACCCCCCCCTCTACCCCTTCCCAACCTCAGATCGCCCGTAATTTATTTTTCCTTTCATTTTAGTGGTATTCCCTTCCTTTTCCAATAGGTTTCATCCTACTTTAATTTTTTTTTGTTTCTAAAATTATCGGCACTGGTCTATTATGATCCCTACTGTACATATATTTTTAATTCGACTATCAGTTCCAGAGATTAGCTTATTTCTATGAAAACTTCAACTAAGTATAGGTATTTGACGACCCTGGATACCTATATTTTTTGTTGATTGTACGTATAGCTAATGAGTATTTATCTGAGGAGCTCCAAAAACGAGCACCAGTATCCTAAATATTATTACCATAAACTGAATAAATTACTTGCATAAGTACAATAAAAATAATATCATGTTCCCACAGAATGTCGTTACCTAATCTAACAACATAAACGAAAGGATTATACAAACAAAGATTATATAAAATGGCCGACTACGTTGTGTCGTCCGTTTTACAAATGTGTACGTACGGAACCTTTTTTATTAGCTTTGTCAACACTTTTAAACAACCCCCGTTTAAGTATATGAGGAGCGATTTTGTTTAAAAAATGTTTTTTGTTCACTGAACCCCAAAATATTTATGACTCAATTTCCTTCCATTGTATAGTTTTTTTTATCATTTTTATTTATTTGGTTCTTTGCGGCGTGTTACGAGGTAATCGACTTCTAGCAATGTCTTTTTGTTTATTCAGCTGCACAGTTATTCTTTTCTTTTTCTACTAATAAGTAGTAGGAAAATGAAAATATGTCTATTTTAGGTGCCCATTTTTTTCTCTAGTTGAGTTTAGTGGGCCCGGTTGTTAAGAGGCCCGCCTCTCATGCATGAGGTTATGAGCCCAAAAAGGGCAAGTACCGATTGTGACTTTTTCAAAATTATAATAAGTATGTACTTTCTAACTAAGTTCATCTTAGTCGTCACTGACATCAGTGAAGGCAAACATTGTGAGGAAACCTGAACTTATATTTCATTATCGACTTGCCCTGGTTTCGCACGGGTGCAATGTAGATAGGTACTAACTGTCCCACCAAACCTTTCCCTTGAATCACTTTATCTATTGATGAAAATAAAGTTGTAAAGATCTAAGCGTACAGTCGGCGAAGAGCGACTTTGTTTTATACTGTGTAGAGATATAAGTCTTAAATCACCAATCCGCCTTGAGCAAGCATGGTGACGCTTGCTGAAGGCGGATTGGTGATTTAATTAGTGATTGAGGATCAATGCTCGAGCCTTTTCTGTGTGTAAAGAGGCCTTTGCACTGCAGTGGGACAGTAATAGCAATAGTTTACAATACCTAAACGTGCTTTGAATAAAGTTGAATAACAATACTAGGATCTTCAGTAAACAAGCATTCGGATACAAATAACGAATGCAACTCAAACGTAGTGAAATAATGGGATTTTCAGATTTTTCCGGGTAGTCATCGTTATGACACGAATTATCATAATAGCGGAACTGCGCGGAACTGCGCGGATGTGACAAGGGACGGACTGAAATGTCCTTTTGTCATACGAACATTAACTACGTAATGTTAGTACTTACTAGAAGTTAATTAGATTGCGTTGTATGGTTCCGACTGCCTCGTTGGTCTAGCGGTAGTAAAGCGCGACTGCTGTGTATTAAGTTCGATTCCCAGATCGGGCAAAGTGTTATTGAATTTTTCCATCAGGAATTTCTCAGTAACAGCCTCGGAGTCTGGATTTGTGCCCGGTTAATGGCAATAGGCTCGCCCCTTATTACTTGGGACTTCAAAATGTATAAAACAGCTGACATTTTTCGATAAGCAACGAATTTTAATGATGACAGATTGCGTATCGATGTTTCTTCCACCTTGCATATTATTAAACCCTATCATTAAAATTACCTAAATAAGACCAATTAGGATAACATCCTTCCTTCAACGTCTTCAAAAAATAACCTAACACAAAACCCCACTTCAACTTTCCCGACCTTCAGGACCACTTTTCAAGCGATAACAGTACAGCACCATACTTACCTCTACATTAATGAGCTGCTACGTCTTTAGAACTCACCTTATACGGTAAACGATCACATTTGCCTCGCACAAATGGCTATAAGAAGCCACACTCCACCGCTTTTCTTGTTAGGCTGCGTATACATCGGAGCGTAGAGGAACGAAGTGAAGCGGAAAACATAAACTAATCAAATTTACAAAATTAACGTGCTCTTTTCGCTTTACTGAAGGAAAAAGAATGCGGTTTAGAGACTGTTTAACAAATTAGAGGAAAATTATCAAACACAACTCAATTTCAAGTCACCTTTAAATCTTACATTGTATCTGTCACTTTAAGGTGTGTTGCAGCAGCGACAGATATATTATATTTATGAACTTATTGAAGTTATGTTTAGTTTGAGAATTCGGGATTCGATTTCAATAATAATTCCTGAAAGTTAGTAGAATTGCCTTCTAATTCGACTACAGTGTAGCGAAGAATAATTCTGGACATTTTAACCACTAATGTTTAAAAAATGTGAAAAGGAGTGAGGCAGCAAGGAAAGCCTTAGGTTTTTTTAATGAATTGGTGAAATTAATAGCATTAATTTTAAATTGCCAAGTCTATTCTATCTCGCATGTACTACTTCAAATGATTTTCGATGGCCATTGACTTTAACTCACGTCCACACCTTTTCTTCCTGCGTTACCTAAGCTCGCTCCGCTTAGTTCCAATGTACATTGTACTCATGCAGCCTTAAGAGGAAGGCACACTAATTTGTAACAAGTTGGCATTTTTAAAATGGCGCCGACAGCTGGGTAGCGGTACTGAATACTAAAGTGAACCGTGACAATAATATGGTGAGTGTTTTTATTCTGTTTCTCTCTGTTTATTAAGTCGGTCGTCTTTTTTGTTGCATTTGTTTCGATGCATGTATACTGTGTTATGACGTTCAAAAGTGCTTTATAATAGCCTAATTAAAATAAATGATTTGACTTTGACTTTAACTTTGAATACATCACTTATACACACAGATGTAGGTACGGCCTGTACCACGTGTTCACAGCAAGTTAAACCTTAGCATGCTACTGCTGCCGGGGTTGCGGGACGTCTTAACAGGATACCGTGGCCCCGGAACGTAAAGGGCAGCAGAAGGAACAGGGTGGTTTTTTTGTTAGTAAAAGTCTGACAGTCCCTTCCGCCCCACCCAGGGCGGAAGGACTCATTTGATGTTTTTTACCACCTTAAAAAACTATTTGTAAACAATGTGGTCAATATCATTGGAGACTACCTAAGTACGCAGGAGATATTATAGTGCACAAGTGTGTGCGCAAACACAGGTGCACTCCCTCCTCCCTTGCTATCATAGTCCGATGCGTATCAGCTCAGAATGTCCACTTCGCAAAATGACAACCGATCGCAAAATGTCCACTTCTTAAAATGTCAACTTCTTAAAATGTCAAATTCGCATAGTGACAACTCCACGCAGTTTCTACTTTAACAAGGTAATTTGAATGGGTATATGTAGGCAGGTATCTGAAAACTTTAAAAATAAAATACCAAAATTTATAATTAATCAACTGTAATCAAACCAAAAAAAAATCATTTACATTGTAAGCTCTAATTTACTTCTTGAACAAAGATAGCCGCAAAAATGCAGTGCAAAAATGCAGTGCATTGCCCATATGAAACTACTTTTTGAACGGGGCAATTAGATGACATTTTTTATATTTTTGTAAACAACGTGCTTTTAACTGGTATAATGGAAATAAATTATTTAACTTTGACTTTGTGTTAGTTCATTGCTGCCTGATAGAAGAACACTAACAACTGAAAACAATTTGACAGAAATGTTCTAAATATGTTTATCGCTAAATCTATTTAATGATTAGTGGCGCAAGTGTGTCTTATAATGTTTCGTACTTAGTTAAAATTCATTTAGAGCACAGCTTAGTCTTAAAATTCTCATAAAAGCTTAATTTTCTTCGACCACTTAAATCGACGACAAAATTAGAGCAAAGAATCGTTAACGTGATGAACATAAAGGACCAAAATCTCAAGATACCAGGACCAATTCGCAAGCTCCTCAAAATCAAATTGAGACTATAAAAAAATCCTCAAATCATCAAGTTTATCAACAATCAAAACCAATTCACCTTACTTGGCTATTCACGTTACTATTGACCGCGTTCTTTCATAAAATATACACATCAAAAGTGTCTAGGGATCAACATCCCTAACATTGATTAGGGATGTTGATCCCTAGACACTTTTGATGTGTGTATATGGAGAAATTATTTATTCTGTCGTATCCTTATAAAGGCATCAGTGATGCGTAACCTCAAGATGATTAATATGACTTTCTCTCTTTCTCTCTCTCTCTCTCTCTATAGTTTATTACTCCGGCAAAGATATTGTGTATCCGCCCAAAGGTTTAGTGGGTCGAAATTGTCATTTGGGAGGATTGATTTTGGGTAATTAACCCTCGCAGCGTTCATATAGTGTGTTGGCTTAGATATTTGCGATATGTATTGTCATTAGTCATTGCTTCGGTTATGGATTGATTCCCATCGTTTGAAGGATTAACTGGGTTTTGTTACAGGGATTACTGACTGGCCTGTTGGTCTTATAGTTGCAAGCGCGACTACTGGTCGATTCTCAGTCCGGCAAAAAGTGTCATTGGGTTTTTCGATTAGGAAATTCTCAGTAGCAGCCCGAATTTAAAATTGGTTGTGTCACACTTCCGTGGCACGAAAAGCACATAAAGCCGGATTGCCATCGCGTCGGACTATGAGAGTTAGGAATTTTCCAGACCGATTTCAGTCACGAAGGCTAATCTCGGACACTAGTCACACTAGGCACAAGTGTGTGCGCAAAGACAGGTGCATTCCTTCTTCCCTAACTCTCATAGTCCGATGGAACGGTAATCCGACCGGACAGAGATCAGACGCAGGACCAACGGCTTTACGTGCTTTCCGAGGCACGGGGGTATCACACCACAAACTTCGGGGGGCTACTGAGGAATTCGTAATGGAAAACCCAATAACACTTTTTGCTTGACCTAGGAATCGAACCCAAGACCTCATGCTCAGCAGTCGCGCCTTGCGACCACTAGACCAACGAGGTTTTACTAGACATTTAGGTGAATCTGCTAAAATTTATCAACATCTATTATTTGTGGCCACAGAAGCTACATAAGTTATTATCTCAGCTAAAATTTCCGTTCACAATGAAAATATGGTTAATACCGCTGCCGAAGTAGGTACCCAGAATAAATTAGGGTAAGGGGCCCTAACGTCGACCTTTCGGCTAAGGGATGGCGCATATTCATATAATCACTGAGATTAAATTCGACGGAATATTCCGAGGATTAACGAACGTGTCCCGAAGGTGTGTTTTTATTATCATCCGCATATAAACGAGGAAACATTGTGTAAGCACGTGCAAAAATGTTTGGGGTTTCGGTTTTGCGTTCTATTTTCCGGTTGGTAATAATTTTATTAATTGGAGTCTAATTGATTTATTCGCCATTTGTGTGTGGAAAATGTTGCAAATAAGGTAAAACGTTATTTAGTTTGAAGTGTGTTTTTACTCATATTAAAGGTGATTAGCGATTGTAAAAAGTCATTTAAAGCTGTGTAAACACTTTTTGGACTTAAAAAAAAGATATTCCTTGCATACATAACCATCTCCTTTCTTGAAGTCAGTTAAAAAATGGTCAATTTTATGAGTCATTACATAGATAGTCGAAGACTTGTATTACAACCATTTCAAAATTTCTTAGGTCCTCTCCCGCCACTTGTGGTGGTTGCTATAGCAACGAACTTAGTATCAATCGGAACTTATATATAGTCACGTGCTTGATTTCACCTACTTAATTTACTTATACGACTCTTAGCATATAATATATCTGTACTTGGATGAGAGTTCAATGTTTTCTATAGTGAAAATAGATACAACGTTTTTGCACGGAAAAATATTTGTATACAAGATATTGATGTACAAAAAACTTAGACACACACAGAGATTTAAAAGCGTCACAAAAAAAAACTGTGCTAATTCCGAGAATGTGCACTTATTTAATTTTGTTTAAAGCGTTTAAACAAGGACTTTATTCAGATAGCATAAGGTCAAAATTGCTCTAAATTTTATTATTTGATTGTATAGTTATTTTCCAGCTATACATCGGTGAAGAAAAACATCAAAAGGAAACCTGGACTTATAAAATTAATATAAGTCTGAAATCGCCAATTCATCTTGCTTGAGCAAGTGTGGTAATCAATGCTCAAGCATTCTCTGTATGAGAAGAGGCTTTTGTCCAGCAATAGGTTAGTAATAGGCTGGTATTCTTATTTAATTTGTATAGCATAGGAACAATTAAAACATATAAATGTTAATACCAACGTGATTGATAATTTCATTATTAAATAATTAATAATTATGCAAGTAATAATTAATATTTGAATATTTATGCCCGTTTATACGTATTTGTTCAAATTTGCATTTCATTTTGTTTCACACTACTTCGAAACTTTGTGTTTTAATAATAATTTTAACGACTTTAATAATTGAATTGAAAACCACAATACAGCGGCAACATAAGAATATTAATATTTGTATTAAACGTTTCGTATTAATTATATTTTATATTATATTATTATAAAAGTCGCAGTTTTGTTTTCAAACAGGAGGATGTTTGAATTAATAAATAATTGTTGTTTGGTTGCTTATGTTTAACAGTATTTTAGAATACACCTGCAAAGAACAGAATTGCCACTGCATATGCGTTAGACAAAGCAACAATATAACTAAGGGTTTATCAAAAGAAAATTGAAACAGCTCATACCTACTTACCCAATTAATAGAAATTAATCGCTATTTCAAATTTTCACCCCCTAAAAATTACAAAAAAAAAACACCCTGTATATAAAGTCGGTGACCGCCTAAGCTCCTTGATGGGAACCTAAGTGTTTGAAGATCAGCCTGTGTTTATTTGCAGAGTAAAATTGCTGTTAAGTGCTTCATTTAAATATTATGTCGATGTACAGTTAACATCAAAGTGAATACTCGCTGTTTTATCATTTTGTTTCATTTAAACGAATATTTTTCACACTAGTTATTTTTTTATTTTTTATTTATGAGGCGAAAGTAGTATGTAAGGATCGTAGCAGGTGGCGTTCTGTGGTTTCTGCTTACCCCCATGGGAAAAAGGCGTGAGTTTATGTATGTGTGTATGTAGATATTTTTGCTATATAGCACACTAGCTTCTGCACGCGACTTCGTCCGCGTAAATAACGGTTATTGGCGACCAAATCTTGTTTCTCCGTGTAAACTTTGGACCCCCGTACTTTAATCATGTAGATCATAATTTTTATGTATCATCAACAGTTTTCTCATTGCACGCCAAATAATTAATTTTATTGGTAAAATATTGTTAGTTTGGGTTACATTATTGAAATTTCCTTAAGGATCTCTATTTTTCTAATAAATTATAGTCTATGTTAGTTCCTGATTATTTAGCTTTATATTTTACAATGCACCCAGCTTTTACTAAAATACAGGATAGCCTAGGTAACGACGTCCAATAGAAAATTTTGAAAGCCTCTTTTCATGGGCTTCCCAAAATACCCTTATTCTAATCTGTTCTCAAAAATCCTCATAAAATGTGATGCAAAAAGGGTAAATGAAAAAAATCTGAAGTCAATTACCACACTTGTGTAAAGGTAAACTTTGTTTGTTCTCTGCGGTTTGAGCTCTGTAGTAGTCATTATAGTTTTCTTTTATGCTAGTTATTATATCTGTCAGACGGGATTTTTTCTAATGGAAGCTTCATACCTTTCTAGAGTTCCGTACCCAAAAAGTGCCAAACGAAACCCTGTTATTAAGAGTCTATGTATCTAGTACAACGTGTTTTCTAAACGCATTGTCGACGCGCATTTGTATCGATATAAACGCGATACGCGACTCGGTATACCAGTTAGCGACACCTTTAAGCATGAGCTGTACTTCGCATCTGTTCAGAAAAAAATCAGCATAGCATTTGAGAGCATTCTGACAGTGGGGGCTGCTCCTGGTGGCTATACCTTGCTCATCGATTTCATGTAGGTACTGACGCCGCTGTAATAATAAATAATAAAATAAATAATAATAATAAATAATAATAATTTATTTCACAAAAATGGAGGTTAGATTAAATTCACAAATACGGGGACTTTCTAGATTTATTTCTTTTAAATTAGATAAAGACATCTGTGTCTGAAATAGATAAAAACATATCTGTATTTCAGACATCAGCTTCTTCCTTATAATGACCATAATAAAAATACAATAAAGTTAAATACTGGGGTCTCTATACAAGAAACGTGTTGTTAAGAGTAGTTTTAAATATTGTACGTTGTCGCACGGAACCCGTCGTATGCAAGCCCGTCTCGCACTTAGCCGGTTTCATCTCTGTGGTTTGACCTTTGTGTTAACTATCATAGTTTTTTTTTATGCTAACAGTTATAACTGTCAGACGCAATTTTTTTTATGGCAACTTTATATACTTTTTTATTCTTCTATAGAACCGAAATAGTACCTATTATTTCTAAGAGCAACGATGGTAATAAATTACCATAATAATATGGCTTAAAACGTAAGAAGACCGAGTTAGCGGGAATTTTGTTAGTGTTGCAACTTAAAGTGCTTATCTAACAACTGAAGCAGCTTTTACGAGTAGATTGAAATTGCCTGAAGTTGAGTTAAAATGTTTGACGTTGCTAGCATTTACAAAATGGCGTTAAGCTCCCTTTATATTAATAGCCAGTATAACTTGTTAAAGGAATATTATAATCGGAGAGTAATAAGTACGTAATGTGAAGGTTGTATACCACTGCAACCTGGCTGAAAAGTTTAACCTTACCTTAACACTCAGCCGAATTGGGTAGTTGACACTATTAATAAATAATTCCAAGACATAACTTATTTAAAAAAACGCTTTATTTTAGCCCTGAAAACCCGATTAATTTTCAATTTACTGCAAAATTAGATTTTTTGTGGCTTTTAAATCAATAAATAGTTAGACAATTGAGTTGCTAAATAAGTGACGTCACAACGTGCTATTACCATACAAAATCTATGAAAGAATCGCGTTTTGACAGGTCATAAAAAGTACGTCAATTGATGGTGGTGTCAACTAGCTTATTCCATAACGGACTCGAATTTCAAAAAAATTGGCGGTCGGTTTCTTTTTTAACTGGCAGTTGTTTGTTCAGCTAGAGTGCGAGCACGTTATTTTAAAACAACAGTGCTCAAAAGTCTTTCTTTCCATTCAAGTATTCAGTTTGAGGCCTGAACACCGCTACAATCAAAACTGAGGTATCAGTTGCAAGTAAAATGACCGCAGTACCTACCTAGTACAGAAAAGAATAAGCTGTGTTACATAGGTATTCTGACCACTATGACGCAAATATTTGCGACGTGCAACGCGTTGCAGGTCAGGTTACGAATAATGGTCATATCACGCAGTGCGGCGCGGCTTCGCAACGCAACGCATAGCGGTACATTACAACTTGTTTTATATTGTACCTACGTATTTATCGCTGCGTCATTTTATGAAGCATACATTTCTAATGGATCTATTCATAGTACTTTATTATGCTAATTGATCATTATTATCGGTAGTAAGTAATAACAGATATATTAATTACAGATTTGGAGAATGAAGGCTAACGAGCTGGCAACATCAGTGGAAACGAACATAATATTACAAGTACATGAGTATTAATGAAACGTGTTCTGACTATTAATACTGACCAGATGAATATTATTAAGGGTTCATTTTGTGGACTATGAATCTTGCAACCATGCAGCATTACAGAATGTTTTGTATATGCCTGCCTCGATGGACTAGTGGTCGCAAAGCGCGACTGCTGAGCATGAGGTCTTGTGATCGATTCCCAGGTCGGGCAAAGTGTTATTGGGTTTTTCCATCAGGAATTTCTCAGTAGTAGCTTCGGAGTCTGGATTTGTGCCCGGTTGATGGAAATAGGCTCTCCCCCATACAATTCTTAAGCTTTTTATACTAACTAGCTTCTGCCTGCGAGTTCGTCTATGTGTTTTTTTTTACCCGTGTTATGTTACGTTTTTGGTTTGGTTTTGGCAATTTCTCATAAATCTGGCTATCATATTATCATACAAAAATAATTTTCCTAATCCGACTGGTGTTTCAGAGATAAGCACGTTTAAATATACCTATAAACGAAAAAAAATTGGGCTTTATTATATTAGCATAGATGTCATGTAGGCACATTACTAGAAATGTCCCTTACCGTTATTAAGGTTCTTTTTCCTCCATTCCTCAGCACATTCTAGTGTTTGTTCCTCGCCTGACCTCTTGTCCAGGGAATCCTAATAAATGTAAATGTGATGTGGGGTATTCAATTACAACCCACTACTTGACACCTAAAGCTTTTCACGTCGTTTTTAGGATTCCGTACACGAATGGTGCTAACGGGACCTTATTACCAAGCCTCTATTTTCCGTCCGTCTGCCATGTCTTTTCGTCTGTTCGTCAGTCTGTCTGACAGCGGGCTGTATCTCATGAACCGTAATAGGTAGAGAGTTGAAATTTTCACAGAGTGTGTATGTCTATTGTCGGTATAACAACAAATAATCCATACTAATATTATACACTAGCTTCTGCCCGCGACTTCGTCCGCGTCAAAGTTGATTTCTCCATACAAACTTTAAACCCCCGTTTAAATACTCTTTGGGAAATGGGTAATGTATTTTGAAAAATCGTTACTTAGCGGACGTCTACTAACTATAAACTACCTCTCCGCGAAATTTTCGATATTTCTTGATGAGTGAGTGACCTTTCGCTTTTGTATATAATTGTATTTATGGTATATTTAGATTACCTTTTTCCAAAATATTAAGAAGTGGTATGTATAAAAATTCACTTATTTTTCGATCCCAAACTATTGAAACGCAAGTTCAATAACTACTGTTTTGATATTGTACCTCACATAGTAGCTTCGATTTATCTAGTATCAAGACCGATCAGGTTGTAATCAGAGCAACTAAAATCAGAATCTGACCTTCGTGTTATAAATAACCAAATGAATGTTATGTTTTTGGAAGAAAGTATGAGCAAAACCCTGTAAACATAGACTTATTAAAAGTCTAAGCAAAGTTTTACCTCACAAATCACGATTCATCGCTTCTTTTTCTTCTTTTTTTTCGATGATTTTAGATAATATCTTTTTGTTCCGTAACTCAGTCGGTAAATAAGGAAGCCTTATAGAATCACTTTGTTGTCCGTCTGTCTGTCTGTAAAGAACCTTTTCTAAGGAACGCGTGGAGGTTTCAAGCTGAAATTAAAATCAAATACTCAGGACTCGGGCACGCCGCAATCGTGGCGGTAAGACCCCTACTCTTTGAGGAGTGGTTGGAGAGGCGCCACGGCGTTCTCACCTTCCGCCTGACACAGGTCCTCACCGGACACGGTTGTTTTGGGAGGTTCCTGTGTCGTATTCAGCGGGAGGAAACGCCAGGGTGTCACCACTGTGTGGACCGTCCGGAGGACACGGTGAAGCATACGGTCTGCCCCGCCTGGGCAGAGCACCGCCGTGTTTCTCACCCTCTCGCGTCCGGCCCTGGTTCAGGCCATGCTCCGGAGCGAGAGGGAATGGGAAGCAGTCACCTCCTTTTGCGAAGCAGTAATGCTAGAGAAGGAGGAGACATTTGGCCACCGTAGGCGCGGGCTTGCGGACAGCGAGTGATGGGTAGCTCGCCGTCAGCGAAGAGCTGTCAGCACAGAGACGGGCCCCAACAGGGCCAAACGCCTTCCGGGATCACCGAACGTCTTTACAGGATACCGTGGTCACGGAACGCAAAGGGTAACAGAAGGAACAGGGTGGTTTTTTAGTCAGTAAAAGTTTGACTCATTTGATGATTTTTACCACCCAAAAAAAAAAACTTAGGTCTGCAACCTTTTTTGGGCCCAGTAGGTGGCCACATTAATCGCGGCATAACAACTTCATGGGCTCTGTAGTAAGTGGGCCATCATATGAAAGGAACACCACACTTGCACTGAGTATCTACGGTATCTATAACTCCTCATTTGGCTAGGTTACGTTTGCAGCGGCTTACATGAGTGCGCAGTCTATTGAGCGCTTTCCATATAGGCCACTAATGATCACAACAGAGTGGCATGTATTCCTGGGGTTGAACTCTTTTTGGTGGAAGTTGTGTGATGGTGGGTGGCGACCTGGTCCTGGGTGGCCTGTATGCATCGAAGAAAACTCTTCAATCTACCCAGAGCTACTGCATATTGATAGAGGGGATGTAAGGAAGCGGATTCTTGATTTTGTTTCATCTGTGCATGCGACATACATACCTACGAATGACAGGTGGTGCAATTCCAGCCAATAGGAAGAGCATATTGAGCAGAGTCAGTTTCAGAAGTATTTTATACCTAATCATTCATGTAAGATGAATCTGAGATCTTTTTATAAAATAATTCGGAAGCGCAACGAAAGGAATACTAATTATAACTGCGTAAAAAAATTACGCTCGCCATTCCTTATACTTATTCTCCGTATACTTGGCGGTGTTATTGTGCCATGATTGACTTAGCTAAGCCCAGGCAATAAAATATTGTATACTTAAAATGTTTGCCAATAAGCCGTCCGTCACTTGTTGAGTGTTGAGTAGCTCCTTGTAGTTATGGCGTAATGATTTTGATTTCAGAGGATAAATTACAACTAATACCTAACTGCAGTATTGTATGTAACGTCGGTGTCGTTTTATAGCAATCCAGCAGTAAAATGTTTAAGAATAATAGCCATAATGCGATGTCCCCTTACCTACACACATTATTTATGTTTAATCCCATGTAATAGGGGGCGAGCCTATTATCATCAACCGGGCACAAATCCAGACTCCGAGGCTGCTATTGTGACATTCCTGATGAAAAAACCCAATAACACTTTGCCCGACCTGGGAATCTAACCCAAGACCTCAAGCTTAGCAGTCGCGCAAACAGACAAAAGTTCTTTAGCTGCTAATTTATGTGTAACTATGCATAGATATTATTTTCTGCACTAATATTTAAAAAAATACGTAAACAAATCAAAGCTGTGGTAGAAACATGCACTCCTACTTTTATTTTATTTTTTATTGCAAGGTAAACTCATTAGTCAATAAAAAAACATTCAAAAAAATATTAGAAAAAATACAAAAAATAATGGGGACCGAACTTACGCACATCGGTTTGCAAGGCGGTCGTCGAACCGATAGGCAATTTACTTCGATGGCAATTGTTCTGAAATAGCCTTTCTAGTTTTCCATAATTGACTGCTTAACTCCTAGAAGGTATAGCGTGATTATAATTATTTTAGAACTTCAATTCGCATCTATCTATAATATTGTAACGTTTTGTCACTGAGATTTGTATTAAAAATATGAACATAATGCAACAATGCTCACCCCCCAAAGCAAATAGCGTAATAATTTATAGCCTATGGACTAATTTGGTCAATGTGGAATATTCATACAAAATTTGAACAGAATCTATTCGGCAGTATTCGCGTGATGCTCTAACAAACATACAGACAAACAGACAAACAGACAAAAATTCTAAAAAAAGTATTTTCGGCATTAGAATCACTCACCGACCTCATAGCAATTACTCTTTTTCAAAAATATTAAATGTACAGTTTTGACTTCGCTACGATTTTATTATATGTATAGAAAAGTAACTCTGTCTGTCAGTTTGTCTGTCTGTCTGTTACGCTTTCACGACTAAATCACTGAACCGATTTTGATGAAATTTAATACAGGGTAAGTTTGAATCCCAACAAAGGACATATCATCATCTGCCTAGCCTTTTCCCAACAATGTTGGGGTCGGCTTCCAGTCTAACCGGATGCAGCTGAGTACCAGTATTTTACATGAAGCGACTGCCTATCTGACAAAGGACATCTAAGGCTACTTTTTATTCGACTTCAACTTCGTCTGCGTCCGGGATTATCAACATTTACGTGGAAGAAGTCGGGCGCAAAAGTTACTAAACATATAATAAAGTTAGTAATCATAGGAGATCCCCAAACAAGAAACGTGTTTTTTTTATTGTAGTGTTACAATTTGTTTGATGGTACGGAACCCTTCATGTGCGTATTTTAAATTCTGTGGCATAAAATGTTTGGATTTTTAAATTCAAGTTTAAATATTTGTGGCTGTGTTTTGAATGTGATCGTAGTTAAAATGGAATGGTAATGGGGTATTTTAAAGATAGCTTCAGAAAGGTCAGGTGCGGAGTACTCGTAACCGGCGTGCTTGTATGACGAGATGTATGAACGTAGATGAGACGAAAGGAGTATGTAAGGATCATTATAGCAGGTGGCGTTCTGTGGTTTCTGCCTACCCCCATGGGAAAAAGGCGTGAGTTTATGTATGTATGTTAAAGATAGCTATGTCGAATAGTTTTGTAGGATATGTGTTTAAAAGTATTTGTAGGTACTTAAGTAGATCTAAAGGGCTATGGGGAGGTAATTCTATTATCAAACTAACCGTCATGTATTTTTTTATTCAACACAAGCTTTTTTAATTGTCTTATTGGTCCTGCCGTAAGCACAAGCACCTACAGTTGACGAAAAAAATAATATTTTTAGTTTTTTACTGTAAACATTTTGTAATTACATACACATACATACATAAACTCACGCCTTTATTTTGTAATTGTATTTATAAAATATAATACAGCATATAAAAAAAATATGTAAAAATCATTACGAGTTTGCTATCCATACTAAGCGGACTTAAGGCGCGAGGTAACGGCTATCTCAAAGTAAGCGCCTAGTATAGGTATCTTGCTTGTATAATATGAATGGGTAACTGGGATAATAATGGGTAATATGAATGGGAGTTGTAACCAAAGACGCCACTTAACACGGGTGAAAAAACCACGTGTACGAAGTCGCAGGAAGCAGCTAATAATAGATAGAGATTGGTGCCGATTTTAGTCTAGTTTGTGAACAAGGGATTGTTCACAAACTAGACTAAATTAAATATAATAATAGATTTCATTTAGAGAATTGACATCTCTTACTGACATACAGCGAAAGAAAAGGACGGTGACATATAAGAACTAAGTTAGAGATGTCAAATTAGTTTTGCCTTGAAGTTTTCCGTATTTTCAACCGACTTCAAAAAGGAGGAGGTTCTCAATTCGGCGCGTATGTTTTTTTAATCTACACGTTATAGGATGTCAACTATAGGTAATTGTATGGATGTGTCAGATTGACTAAATTTGACAGCTCTTATTTACATTAGTCTCTTTCTTGTTTTATTGGATAGAAAAAGATAGAAATAGTTTAATTTTAGTTTAGTTTGTAAACAAGGGATTTGGCACCATTAAGCAAAAATTGGAAGTACGACAGTTGAAGCTAAAACATAATTTATTCACAAACATTTCACTCGTACTTCTTATTAAAATTTCCATCGTGGTTAAACCCGTAGCACTCAAGAATTTCGTGTCACTGTAATTTGAACACAATGAAACTCCGCTACCCAGTTCCGACTCTACCAACATCCTTAGGTAATAAATTAAGGGACTAATCTCATGCTTGTCTCACTGGGTCGTCTTCATGAATCACACGTATTTTGTAGACAAAGAAATGAGACTTTACTTGGAAAAGCATTCTTATTTCATTGATTTAAATGTTATGTAATATCATGCTTAATATTGCTAAAAGGTTTGGATAAAAATAAAGAAACAAAAAAAGAGAAATTGTACCACTCTTATGATTTTTTTTTTATATAAGACACCTAGAGTTTTTAAATTGGTTTAGTCCAACCATTAGTTTAGTTTGATTCTTTCCTGGTTTATAACTCTAAAATAGCCAATTTAATGCGCATTGAGCAAGCGTGATGATCAATGCTAGCCTTCTTTGTACGAGTAGAGGCCTTTGCCCTGCCAGTGGATAGTAATAGGCTGGTATAAATATTTTATTCCTGTATGACGTAATTAGTCAAGTCTTCCTGAACGCACAAGTAAAACCGCGTGCAAAAGCTAGGCTGACTTGAAAAAGGGCTATGTTTTTTGTATAAATAGTTGTACAATTCAATCAAAATGTCTTTAGGATTATTTGCATAGGTTTATTGTTCAGAGAATCTCAGATTCTGAGATAGGATTGTTAGTGAATCTCTCAGTTTCTTGACTTTCGCCTGTTCAACAATCTGACTAAAATAGATTTTAATTAAATTGCTAGGAAATGGGACGAAATGATTGAATTGCTAGAAAACCTTGTCTACAAAGTTTTTTTGTGATTCAGATCTACATTATTTCGGCTTAGTTTAAAGTAATTTGTTTGATTTCAATATAATTGAACTCAATTTGATCTTTTGCCTTTCATTTTCATTAGAAATGTAGATAATTGCTTTAGGTACCGTTTTGTTTTAAGTATCTTCGATGTCGAGCCTCTGTTTCATTTTTCTCACTATACCTACTTTATTTTTACTAAGTGTTCTTTTTTTATTTTTCTCAGTACCCTTCAGGTACTAAAGGGCTGATCGTGTAACTACATACCTATCATTTAAATAATTATAATGGAATCTCTTTTTGCTATAATTTTTTTTTGACGTGCTCGTCTTTTTACAATGTATACCTAATGGATGATTTTCCTACCTACAGAACCTACGGGAGTGGAGCAGTAGTCAAAAACGTAACTTACCGCGGGTGAAAAACACCACTCGGACGAAGTCATGGGCAGAAGCTAGTCTATACTATAATATTATAAAGAGGTAAAGTTTATGAGTTTGTGAGGTTGTAGGGGGTAATCTCTGGATCTACTGAACCGATTTTGAAAATTCTTTCGCAAATTGGAAGCTACGTCATCACTAAGGGCTATAGGCTAAATTTTATCATCAAAAATTTAGGGAATCCTTAAGAAAAATCACGTGAACGAAGTCGCGGGGAGAGTGCTAGTCTAAAATAAATAGTTTAAATTGAATTTGAAATCAAAAATGATTGATACAATGGGCCCTAAAAGCGAACAGAATGGAATTACAATGACAATTTATTATGTAACAGATTGTTTTAACAATGTTCAAACATAAATAATTGCACTCAATGCATTACCAACAGTTTCCAAACAATTGAGTGTATTTTGCTCGTTGGACTGCCGGTCGCAAAGCGCGATTGCTGAGTATGTGGTCTTGGGCTCGATTTTCATGTCGGGCAACGTGTTATTGAGGTTTTCCATCAGAAATTTCTCAATAGCAGCCTTGGAGGTGAGCCTAGATATTACCACAACCGGGCACAAATCCTTTATTTCATGCTACTCCCTCTATTTCATGGGACTTAAACATAACTGGCGAAATGTGGGTGTACTAATGGGAACACTTCTGCCTAACTTTTCGGGGATTACAGGCGTGTCGTATCGTGCAACAGATACAGTCCAGCTATTCTTTGATGATTGATATTTACTCAGACTTACTACTTACAGACTACTACAGTTACTTACATGAATAGTGATTTTTGACGCCAAAAATAAAAGGAATAGTGATTTTTGACGCCAAAAATAAAAGTCGTTTCGCTCAAATATTTTTACTTAATGTTACTTAGATTGGAGCAGCATGCGTAGTTAACAGCTATGTGATATGTCTTTCAACACTCCGTATATTTAGGCATATAAGCTTCTCAATCTTGTATCTTATAAGCTTTACATATAAAACAGTTCATTGACATGATGAAAATTAAGAGCCTCCGCTGACTGCAGACTTTCTATCGGCCAATAGTTTGATCGGGTTCTTATTGAGTATGAAGAGGTATGTATGTATGTATATGCGCACATTACAGCAATTCAGTATCGGCTGATAAAAAAGTTTGCCAACTATCGGCCGACTGTTTAATCAGTATTGGCTAGTCTGCGCATTCTTCACCAACCAAACTGCTAGTTGACTCGGTGTGGGCATTAGCAGCCCAACCCGATCAAAATATCGGCCGATTGAAAGTTTGTAGTCTGCGGGGGCTCAAAATAATATGTCCCTGAGGGAATGGAGTTTTGCAAAATCCCTTCTTAGTATAAGAAGGGATTTTCCGAAACTTCAAACTAGGGCTTCTCAAGGGTCAAACGGTGGTTAGAAGTTTGTTTACTAACACATTCCCAGTAAAGCTTATTACCTAACCTGTTTGCCTCACTGTGGGGCAGGCTTAAGGGTCAAACGGTGGTTTAAAGTTTCTGAGCTAACAAAGTGGCCGGGCAAAGGTCTCCTCCTTTTACACACAGTTCTGGTCGCTGCTAATGCGGGTCGGTCTGTATAGTATGAGTCAAGCTCGTCTTGCTAGCTTTGTGGACGTTTCCTAGCGGTTTTTTAGCTATGCGGCAGACGTGAAGCTGTTTAATCGCTTGCTAGCACAGGTACATAAGCGCATAGATAAGCTTACGCGCAAAAATATGCGGCGCATTCGTTGGGTTGATAGCTTTCATGGGTATGTCTCGATTATATTCCATACTTTTTTAGATGGTGCGGGTGACACAATATGTCAGCAATTCATCTATGGATGTCAGAATCGCATAACTAAGTCAGTGAGATTATTTAATTTATTAGTTATTTACTTATTACTGATTACGTATTTTACAGGCGTGATGTTATGTTTTGTAAAAATAATTCAAAACAAAAACACATCACGAATAATGACATTCGATTAAACTTACTTATTTGCCCCACTAGGGACTCGCCCTCTCTACAAGACACAGCCTAATCAAGTTCAGTCATTTCCCGGAACCCGTACTAGAGCAAGCATCCTCCGACAAAACCGAATTAATGAAACAAGCCGTGGTTTTACCAGAACTTCATTGTTCTGGAGCAGCATAGGCGTATGATTAATATCTTGGACTAACCCACAGGAATCTTAATAAGTGAATAGATGTTGCTTGCTGGGGGAAAGATGCCATCAAATTATTGTTGTTCGGAAATAAATAAATCCTTGTAAGTATTTTTTTATTTTATTTTATTTTACGTAGTTTTGAGTAACGTCTTAAGTATTCTTGAGCCATAATAGAAAATGTTGCAGCTACATATTGCAATAAAAATATTGCCCGTTTAGAAGCATCTTTACGTACCTACATTTTTACGTACATATACATAAATTATCACAACACCTAATGACTACGTCAGCGGATAGTACCTATTGTCGTAGCAGAATACTGGGCCCAACCAAAATAAATTTTGAATAAATATCTATAATTATTTGCCATCGATACATTAAGAAGAAGAATAATAACTGTTACACTTAAATTACTGTTGAATAAACTTATTCACCATTGAATATTAATGACCCATTAAATCCCCTCAATGCCACTTCTACTCCATTATTTAGATTCCTGTGGTCTCAACATACGGTCACCCTCGTGAAGTCGGTGGAGCAAGCCCCCTTTGTTATATTGAACCCAAGTTGCTTTGATAAGATGTGTGGCATTACACGGATTAGTTCCAAGACTGTATTGATTGAGGCAGTCATTAGCACCGTAATTGGAATGAACTTGTGTCAGAGAACGTATTGGGACGAATATAAAGAGCAGTTGTTTCATGATTTTCTTACTAATAATCTTGGTTATGAGGTGTTTGTGAATGCTGGCCCTGTTTGTGTGGAAATTGATTTGTTTTTCTTTTATTTTTACTGGTAAATGGTTGTATTATGCCAGTAATTGACTTCGAAACTCTTTCATTATTATAAGAGGTTTGAGTAATGTGTTTGTTAGTTTTTGCCAGTAAATATGTATGATATTTCATGTTCAATTTTCAAATAATGGGTATTCCATCATCAAATTGTTTATTATCCATAATAGAATATCTATACTAATAGTATAAAAGGTAAAGTTAGTTTGTTTTTGTTTGTAAGAGGTAATCTCTGGAAGTAAAGGTCCGATTACAATATTATTTGTTTCAATAATAGAAAGTTATTTCATTGCTGAGTGCCTTATGCTATGTTTTATATACTTGTCTTCTACGTGGAAGAAAACGTGGCTAAAAGCCGATTATAAATATTTTTATTGCAATTTAGTATTCATTTTACAATAGTAAAATTAATGGGTAAATCAAATTCATATAAAACTAACTGCCTCGTTGGTGTAGTGGTCGAAAAGCGCGACTGCTGAGCATCAGGTATTGGGTTCAATTCCCAGGTCGGGCAAAGTGTTATTGAGTTTTTCATCAGGAATTTCTCAGTAGCAGCCTCGGTGTCTAGTTTTGCGCCCGGTTGATGGCAATAGGCTCGCCCCATATCACATGGGACTTAAACATAACTGGCGAAAACTGGGTGTACTAGGTAATGAGTACACCTCTGCCGAACCCTTCGGGGATTACAAGCGTAATGTTATGTAATAATATCAAATTATCTAAAACACAAAATATAAATAGTTCATTTATGTACATTTAAAATGTTCAAGCCATTAAAACGCGACTGAACAAACACACAAACTGTAGCATTTCCAATAATATTGATGGAAGTAGAGAGACCTGTTTCGAAGCGAGAATGGAACTAAATAAAATTCAATTTATCCGTTGAGCTACTTCAACCGTACCAGCTTTGTTGGGGGGTCTTCGAAAGATAAAGCCTCCACTATGTAGCATTTGCCTCGCAAAATCTAAATCTTGGATAGCTAGCTTTCCTTTACAATGTTTTGTTTGGTAGGTACTTTATTTTGAATCGTAAGATGTTTTGTTTATAAAAATTAGCGTGCAGTTCTGACTTAGGCGATTAACACACGGCACCGCGCACCGCCGCGGTAGGCGGTAAAGCGGATCTCATGTCGCATTGGCCTCTATGAAATACGTCGTTGCCTTTTACACACATTGTGATAATCGCCGCTTCACCGCCTACCGCGGCGGTGCGCGGTGTGGTGTTAATCGCCTTAGTACGGTTGTAATTTATGGAGTGTCCTATATTTTTGTTGCGATTTTCATACAGAATTTTCTTCCCCGCCGGATTTTCGAAAAAGTTTTCCTGAAACAAATCTATCGGTCGAGCCAATTTTCAAGTGATGAATCTTTCATACATTTGCGGGGCAATAGATTTTTATTAATGTAGACGTGACCATAAAAAGTACTTAATAGGTATTGTTTTATATTTTCTTTATATAAAACATTGTATAATTATGTAAGTTGTGTTATTTAATTGGGCTAAACTAGAATCCAAAATTAAAATAAGTGCTTTTCTGGGACCGTTTTTAAAGCTAAATTTAACGCCAATAATAAAATATCACAAGTTTAAAAACCACAAACCGCCCAAAATTACCTTTATTTACTCCAATCAACATTAAAAACCAACAAAATTAAATAGAGAATAGAGAAAATGAGTAGGACAAAAAAACATTACTGAGCTTCCACTAATGTAAAGCCGAGATCGAATGAATGAATCGTGAATAGAGCAGGACGCCGATTAACATAAACCTGGGGTAACGGCGGTACAGGTGGAGGTCATTGAATTTAAATAGATAGCTCTAAACTCTGATTAAAAGGCCTTGATTTGCGTTTTGTAAAATGACTAGGTAAATTTAAATCCCTATGATTTACTTAGGCATTTCCCAAAACGCCAATAGAAAAGTCCTTTTATTATAGACTGAGATTTGAAAGGTCGGAACTTTAAAGCTAAATTATGCCCTTCAGAAAGTATTTGGCAATAAAGAATAAGGTTTTTTAACAACATCATGTAAAACATAATAATTATAAATGATTATGATTAATCATTTTTTAATGATGAAAATAAATGATAAACATTTCTAGCTAAACAACCTAGCTAACCTAACTAAATATTCCTATTACTATTTTCAAAATTGCAGCCGTGCCAAAGTGTCGTAGGTTTGGCAACTTTGGGATAGAATCTATACTTATTCTGGAAGGTATAGGTAGGTACTATATTCTGTCTAGAAAAGACTATATTATCTACTGTCAATTAATGAATAACTCTTTGTCAATTCCAGTTATTAAAAACGTTTAAAATCTAGTCGCAATCTCATCTCAGCGACAAACACTTGTCAAAAATATAAGTAAATTAGAGGCAATTTTGATAGGTACATTGAGACAGATTAAAATAGAAAACCAACGTCCTTAAGAATGTTCGAATTACCCATTTTTGTTAAAGAATAAAAATACCAGCCTATCAGTGTCCCACATGCAAGCATCTAGAGCATATAATGCATTGATCGCCACGCCTGCTAAAATCCAAAAGAAAAAAGTAAAATCTTAAATTGTTCAAAAAGTTACTGTTTCCGCCCGGGATCGAACCGGGGACCTTGTGCGTGTGAAGCACACGTGATAACCGCTACACTACGGAAACTTAGTACTAGGGAATCTAATTAACGCGTAGTATAAAAAAAACTAAAGAAACTTTCACTAACGACAGTACAATGACCCCATTATGGCATTGTTCAATTCAAAGAAGATAAATCATTCTCTTGAGTTTTGTCTACATCGCAAGTTAGTTGCTGAGCATTCTGAAGCGAGCATTTGCGAGATTCGAGTGCTCACTCAAACGTCCATTCTAAAGGCATTTCCTGCCCGCTGTGTGGGCTATTAATGCTCGATTTAACGCAGTACCTACCTATCCGTTGCCCAAATCAATCACACGAGTATTTTCATTTGAGTGGCTATTGCTTGCGGTTGCTAGCGATGTGCACACGTCCTTAAAGTTTTAAACGAAAAAAATACTGCTATTTGGCTGTTTATAATTCAGTCGACCAATCACAGTTGCTTACGCGCGTTGATAATTTATTTCTAATAAAGCTGAAAAGTTTTTTGTTTGTTGGTTCAAACGTGCTATTTCTGGAACTAACAGTCAGACTAGAATATATTTGTATATTATGATAGCCAGATTCGTGAGGAATAGTATAGACTATACAGAGTAATTGAAAATATACCCGAAACCTTAGAAGGGGTCATTGTACTCATCATTATGAACAACATTTACTATGGGACCAAACTAGAAATCATGAAAAAAAAAACAGCTGTTTCATACATTACTATTTAAGTACTATTTATTTTTTTATAGTTAATTAATTACGATCGTGTTGCGTAGCATTTTAGTAGGGAACAGCTGATTTTTTTTTCATTTTTTCAGGGTTGGTCCCATAGTAAAAGTTGTTCATAATGATGAGTACAATGACCCCTTTTAAGGTTTCGGGTATATTTTCAATTACCCTGTATAACATCACGCTGCGATTCACGCGGGCGGAGCAGTAATCAAACGTGGATGAAAAAAATCACGCGTACGAAGTCGGGGGCAGAAGCTAGTTTGTCATATTCATAAGCTAGAAGCTAACCACAATTCAAAGACATAACTTCTCAATAGAAACACTTTATTATAGCCTGAAAACTCGATTAATTTTTAAATTATATATTGATATTCGGTAATAGTAGTTTGGTAAGTATCATTGAAACCAGTTTTTAAAAATTAGTCAATATGCCTTTACCCTTACCTTTTCGATCTTCGCTTGTTTCAGAACCTAGTATTCATAGCACAAAGTAGGTACCTAATCTCTTAAGAAGTGCTTACAGGTGTCCTTGGAACTTTTCCTTCAAGTACCTATTTACCGACTTACCAGTTAGGCATCTTAAAAAGTTATGACTGGTACGCAAAACTTTTTTGTTTTTAGACCTTATAAAATGGTAATACTCAAACTGCTTCAATTACCAACTTAGGTACCTACCTACCACGTTGTTACCAGTTAGTAACTGAAGCTGGGCGAACATTATCTTTATTTATACTGAATACTAATATTATAATGCGTATATGAAATATATAAGTAATATTAAAATATAAAAGAGTTTGTTTGTTTGAATGCGTTTATCTAAAGAACTACTGCTGTAAAAAGTTAAAAGAATTGAATCGGTTCAGTAGTTTCGGAGCCTATTCGTTATAAACATAAAAATCTTTTCTCTAGTTTATTTGCGGACAAAGTCACATTCTACAACTAGTTAACAATTATACCGCAACCAATCAATTGATTAATATTATTATAATTTACAGCCGAACATAAATTACAACGTCATTTAAGCAATGAATAACCTTTATGAATATCGATATGCTATTATTAATAATTCACGCGATTACATACAGGGTCTGTTACAAAATTAATGACATTTTATATTGTTTATGAGACAGGGGTGGCACCTGTTTCTGTAATAATATATCAAAGGAATTTATTTATCCGTTTATCCTTCATTTTAACTAAGTTACGTATGGGTTTCATGTTATTTTATTTATATTGAAAAAGGTCTGCGTTTGATCTCGTATCTTATCTTATTTCAGTTGTAATATTATTGGATGTTCTGTGGTTAAAGTGGGGATCGATTTGTACAGTCAACAAAAGAGATAAGTATCCAGGGTCGTCAGATATCTTTGAAGTTTTCTTAGAAACCGATAGATGTTGTCCATTGAAACTTAGTATAATTAATGAACATATTATTATCTACCTTTAAAAATTAAATTACATTTGAAAACATCTTTCGGTTTCTAAGAAAACCTTAACTATATCTGACGACCCTGCATACCTATCGCTTTTATTGACTGTACGTATAAGTACATGTAGGTACTTATTTTTCAGAGAGGGAAGAGTGTCCGTGGAGTTTTTTGCTCGTTCTTCTCCACAGAGCCACCTACGCCACCTACGTTTTGGAATAAGCGACTACCTCAACTTTTTGACTGCCTTTATGACAATTAAAGTGTCTGTAAATAGTTCAATTGAAGTGAATGTTTTGACTTTGACTGTCACTCGTGTGCCATTGTAAGTGCGCGAACTATGCTTCGATGACCCTGGTATCTGGAATGAACCTGTTAAGGTTCTATTATTGGCAGAATTAATAAAAGGATTACCGTCCCATCGGATTATGATTGAACATGGAACTTTATTATCAGACGGGACGCCATCTTGTTTATCTTAAAAAATATATTAATTATTGTCGGATTGCGGTCCCATCGGACTATTACTGAAGATTGGACATTATTATCAGCGCCATCTTGTTTGCCACTCATTATCGTAAAAAAATATAATACTTAATCATTACCAACATTACAACAGAATTCTCTCGAAAAGCCCACGATACTACATATTTATTTCGTCGTGTCACTCTTGACAAATGAGGGAGTCGACAGGCCCGCAGACCGGTCACTCTTGTTAGAAGCAATTTCGTGTCACGATGATTTTTTTATTGCCCCGTGCAAGTTACCCGTTATTGTGTTAATTTTATAGTTGTATTGTGTTTCGAAGTTCAAATTGGCTGTGAATAATTTATAATTTTTAGAGTTGTTTTTGTTAAAGTTGTGGTGAATTTATTGCTCTTTGCTGTGGGCAATAATGCTAATGATGTGGTTTAAGCAATTTTTGTAAAATGTTAAAATTGCGTCGTTGTTTTTGACAGTTATTTTGAATGCGGTTTGCGGTCGGTTTTATTTATTTTTAATACAGAGGTATTATATACATATATTAATTTGTAATATCTAATTTGGATTATTCAGAAGTAGGATAGGATAGTGCAAATATAGGTGGTACTTTTTGTGCATATTGTGTATTTCTAACGTGTCTTAAATTTTATTCGCAGTCCTTCAGTAATTTTAGGAAATCGCTATGAAACAGTTATATAAAGGCGACCCTTATTTTTAGTTAACATGAGCTTCATATTTTGCTTGGAAACCACATCAAAATAAAATGATCTATTCTTAAAAACCCTGAATAGTGTCTTTGTTTGTTTGAACTCTCTAATATCTGGAACTACTGGTCCAATTCTGAGAATTATTTTGTTTATAGTAAGCCACGATATCTCTAAGCGAAGACGAAGTTGCTTTAAAAGCTGGAAAATAAACAGACCAAAGAGAGAGGGAACCAAGGGAGAGTGTACCTGTGATTGCTTACACGTTTGTGCTTGTAGCCTATCGCTGGCAGTTCAAACTAGGCAACGAATACGTATACATATATATTTTTTTATTGGTTGTGGAAATCCTCATTCCTCCTTCGTGGGGGTGACGGAGTGGCCTGCCGGACTCTTACCGGCTAAAACCACCGCTGTGTTCCACCTCTGCCTGTGGCCGGGAATTCGGGATTCGCATAAGCATTCACCGTTCGCTCGGCAGGCCTCGACTCGCTGTTCCTCAGCGGGTCCCTCTTCCCTATGCAGTCATTCCCATTATGGCTGCACCCACTCCCGAATGGCGCGCGTGGAACATGGCGCCGCTAACTCGGGCCTTTCTGATCGGACGACAGACGCCCCTAATCCATTGCCCGCAGGCCACCTCGTAAACAGTTTGCGAAATTAATAACTCCCTTTCGCTTTACCATGACCAAAAACAAAACGATTTCAATCTGTCCACAACAGTCGCCTTTCACTTTGACAGTCGATAATTGAATAAAGTCGAACCATTTCTGTTAGTATTTACAGCACACTACTTTTTGCTTCAAAGTTAGCAGTTTGGCATAGAAAAGCACAGGGATTTGAGCCGACCAATCTGGCTTGCCAAAGCGAAATAGAATTTGTTATTCTTGTTTTGCAATGTCACACTAGTATAAAGGCGACGGTCCACTGAAGTGGAGGCAAATTGAGGAATGTAACGTGAACACATCCTCAGTAGGTCATAGTTTGCATACTAGGTACCGACTCATACGTGAATGATACCGTACGTCATGCATCAACCAAGCGTTGCTATAGCAACGCTTGGTGGGCGCAAATAGAATGATGGTTACGGTTATTTCGAGTTACGTGTTACATGTTACGTGTTATAATAAGATTATTTATGCTAATAATCACCAAGTTAAGGAAAAGTTTGTTTGTAAGAGGTAAACTCTGAAAATATTGGTTTGATTTTAAAAGGTATTTCAATGATAGAAAGTTACACTATTGCTGGGTGTCATAGGATATATTTCAACGTAATTTGGCTTACACGGGTTCGTAATCACAGGCAGAAACTAGTTTGTTACGATCGTTTGTTTAGTTATTTCTTTTTGTGTGACCCATAACAAATCTATATGTGAATTTTAATAAGAGGTATTTTTGACATTACACCAATATTTAAACGGTTCAGTTTCGCTTACGAGTCATAGATATTAATGGATAATTTTCCTCCGCCCTGCTCCTCTCCACTTCGGTGGAGTGTCACCCTAAGGAAACAATTTATAACCGATTTGTGTATAAGCCAAACCCAAGTGCTTGTCAGTTTGAAAGTTCAGATCGCAGCTTATTGATAAAAACAGACTTTGGCAAAGAGTCCATAACTTTCTTCCCAGCTAAAGCTTCCACAGTTGACTATTTAAGGTTGATTCAGACATATCAGTGAAGTCACAGTTTCGGCGCAATCCGGGCACTATTAATAATGGCGGTAATAATTATTCTTTTATAAATCTCTATGAACGCGTTCATATTGGTGTCAGTGACGACACAGTGCTTTCAGTGTCAGTTCCGCAGCACTATTATATAGTATTGATAAGGAACGCTGCCGGAACTGTGCCGGAACTGCGACTTCACTGTTGTGTGAACAAAGCTTTATTGAAAGAAGGACAGAAAAAACATACCTAATGTTTATTTGACACAGACCATATGCACACAAGAATAATAATCAAAAACTTATTCGAATATAAATACACAATATTAAAAAAAAAACTGTGTACTCAATACCTACGCCAAACAAGCCCAGTTCAGCAAAAATACCAGACGACCAGCATCAAGCACACTAGTGCCTGTCGCTTTTCAACTGTCTGACGGTTTTCAACTGGACTTTTATGTGTGACGTATTATTCAAGCCGTCATAAGCAGTAAACGCTCATAAAGGCTTATTTTTAACTAGCTATTGTCCATGACTCCGTCCGCATAAATATCGGTTATCGCGGACGCAGACGAAATCGCAGAATAAAAAGTAGCTTGTCCTTTCTTGTGGTTCAAAATTACCCCGCACCAAATTTCATCAAAATCGGTTCAGAGGTTCATTCGTGTGACCGTAACAGACAAACATAGAGTTACTTTTGCATATATAGTAGTAGTAACATTTAAAAAATAACTTCACCAACCATTACTTTCCAAGACACGGAGAAGTCTCGGTGTGTAAATGGTCACCCATCCACAGAACAGCCCCGACAAGCGTAGCTTAACCTGATGGATCCCACCATTTTAACCAAAATGTCTGTCAGATTAAAATTAAATGGTAGGTAACAGTAACTATTGTGCACCGATGATTGAAACCAAAAGAATGGGGATTTCGTATTCAGAGTGCGTCGGCCAATATAATGGACAGTAGATATTCGAATATGAATAATTTCCTTTTGAATTATTATTGAGGTAAGTCTTAAATAATGGTTGAATGGGGTAAATGGAATTTACATTTTTACTTTGTTATTTAACGTTCTTTTTTTAACTGTAGCACTATTTGTTTAAATCGTTTTGTCAACTTCACACTTTATGGTTTTTTGCAGGATAACGGACCCTTTTTCTGAGCGCAAAGTATTCGTTTCAAAACCTAATATAGGTACTTAAAGGTTTTCAGTCTTAGATACCTTAATAGCTCTACGTACGAGGAGTAACAAGACATATTACATAGCCCTTAACTATGTATATTGCCTATCAAATTGAGTGAGATTAGGCAAAGAATGTTTCGGGCAACGATTTCTTTAGGTGTAAGAAATCTGTTTGTGATTGCACACAGAATATTGTCGTTAATTCGTTATACATGCAACACTATAGTGGTCGGGAAAGTATTTAAAATTAGGTTAGAACATTGAAAACTTGGAAGCAGAAAAAAGGTGGAACTTCGGACCATCAATGCTTGTTTTATCGTGGGGAAATCCTCATGGTCTATCCCCCACCTGGGGTAGACGAACGGGTGTGTTGGCCTCTTACCGGCTAAAACCACCATGGTTCCTCCTGCTACCATAAGTCGGGAGCCCCGTATTTGGATTACGCATGATCCGCTGCCTGTACCGGTATCCAACCACACCATGTGCGGCTTGTCCTGCGACCGCAAATTCCCCTAGAGAGGCGCGCACGGAACACTGGGTGCCGCCATCAAAATACTATGTCTGGTCGAGCGACGAACTGCCCTAACTTGGCCACTCGCAGGCCTTACCATGGTCGGAGGTACTAGGTTTGGTCCAGAACAACAAAAAAATCGCAATAATGGGAATAACATAGGTACTACCTTCGGCTTTATTCGTTGAGTGTATTTTTGGACCAGTTATATTCAAAAGATTTCAGTGTTACGTAATTAACTTAACACCTATACATATAAGAAACACGGTCCGTTTTTTAAGTTCATGTTTAAATAAGACTAGGAACAACGAATAGAACATACAAAATTACAATCTCAAATCACTATTTGTTCATGTCGAATATTATTGCAACGATCGACTTTCAAATGTTCAGAGCATTAAGTCATAAATATTTTATCAACTTCTCTGAAGTATTTTCCGCACAGTGAATCTATCATAAACTTTTAATCTCATTAAAGTTACGAGCACTTCAGGATTCACGATTTAAAATTATAATGCCGTGTAAAGTGGCAACATTGATGAATACTGTGAAAGGATTTTTAGACAGTGCTTTAACTTAGTATTATATATTAAATAATTATCAGAGAATTATTTTATTATTTTATAGGTCATGTTGAGAGGATGAGTCAAGGCGATTAACAAAAGGATTTATGGCAGATGTGAATTGTACCGCGGGGAGGGGACGCCCTTGGAACCATGCTATTTAAACTTTAAGATCGATGAAAATGCGATCCATTTCTTCATACTTAGCACAAACGTAAATCTAAAATGACAACTTTCTCTAATTTACATTTCGATTTTCTTATATCGATAAAATATTTGAAATAACCTTCGTTATGATAAGTAGGTACGTAATAACGCTATAAGATATAATGGCGTGAGAGGTCTCAGAGCGCTATTATAATTTAAAATTCGTTATATAACAATTACACGGCGAACGTCTGCAGTCGTGATCATTACTGCTAGGGATGTAACGTTTAGTATCGGTCTTAGTCGATTATAAAACGATATTAAAATAGACTAAGAAAATATCTGGTTGGATTTTAAAATCTATAACGTAAAACGAATATTGTAAAATATTTATTTTGAACGACTTACATAACTACGCAGTTTTTTGCCCATTATTCTCCATACGAAAGTACCTTTTGTAAAGGGCAATTAGATTCGATTCTTTTTTTCTTGTATATGACGTATATATGTGCCTTTTAATGGTCTTATTAATATAAATGATTTAATTTTGAATGAAAGTCACCACAAAAAACATAAAACTGTTTGGTAAAAAAATCTATTTTCTTCTTAGCGTATTGGTTTTTAACTGATCATACGAATATGTAGATACAAAAATGGTTTCTGGTTACCAAAACCTTAAATACTGCCAGCTTACCCTAAAGTATCTTATAAGCTGGCAAGTCTCTAGAACTGTACAAAAATAAGCTCATTTGCATTAATTGTGAGGCTTCAAAATCGATTAGTCGATTCCCTCGACTAACATTCCCGGTGTGGCACATCACTAATTATCATTATCTCGCTCCAGCAGATTTTAATGACCCCTCGTTCTCCGTACAGAAAATGCAACGCATTATGAAATCCCGCCGTCTAGAATCCTATGAAATGCTGTGAAAAATAGAAAATGATTTTAAAAAGGGAATACTATTTTTTGCGGTAAAAATCATTTTACAAAAAGCAAAGTTTGCCTGATGGATTTCAAAGCGGTAGTTATCTTTAGTACTACTAGATTTTTGTGTTATGCGCTGTTTTTTTTCTAGGCATCGGAACTTGCATACTTTCAAAATTATTATAAATACCTAATATTAGACTACCTATATAAGACTGAAGATTTCGATAACTTTATTTTGATATTACACTATCACTTTTCACACCTAACAGATACAGGGTGTAAAAAAACTAAGGCGAAAATTACATGTTTTCATACCTAGATACGTTCTGATTACAGAGATATGGTAGGTCAAAGTTCTTTTTTTTTGTACGTTTTTTTACAATAACAAGTTTTAAATGTTATAACTAAACTTTAAAGACATCTATACTGTTATATACATAAGCATAATATTTTGGGCGCGTTACATCGTGTGTTACCTTAAAAAGTGATTTTCACAACAAAAATAAAAGTCTATTTCTAGAAATAGTTTGAGCTCAGTTTGACGGGCAGTATGTGTAGTTAGGCGATTTGCACACTGTCCCGCGCCACGCTCCGGGGTGCGTGGTGACGGAGATACGCGTGTGAGCGCGCGATATGCAACACCGCGCATGAACGCGTTTTCTGTGTATCTACGCGTGATTTCTATACAAACACAGATACTTGCAAACAACGTAAGAACACTCACTCCCGCGGTACGCTGCGTGATGCGGGGCAGTGTGCCAATCGCCTTAACGGCTATGTATGTGTCTTTTCACACCCCGTATATACGGTAGGTAGTTCACCCTCGTACTAGAGATGCACCGATCCGTCGGATCAAACCGTCATCACGTTTTTAGGGTGACGTTCAATTCCAGCGGATTTGGTTTTCTTTGCACAACTCATTTCAGGTGTCTCTTGTTTGTTCGACGTTTCAAAATGAGGAAGTGTTACAATATGAATTCCTTCTGTATTATGTAAATATTATGTTTTATGAAGATATCATGCTTGACTTATTATGGAATTTATGCTGTGCATCTTTCAAGGAGTAAAGGTACTGAAATATAAATATCTTTTATTTTTCTCCTGAACCCTGAAATATTAAATGAAATATTTTTATTGTTCCATACATTAAAATTGTGTTGTACTTAGTGCATTTTTGTAACAGCTGATGTTTTATTCATATTTCATAGTTGGTCCCATAGTAAAAGTCGTTCAAATTCATGAGAACTTTTATCCCTCTTCTTCTTTCTTAATCGTGTGGGCAGTAAGGTCTTACGACCCCACACACCCTATAGTGTCCGAGTTTCTAAACCGCCTCAAGGGCCTTTGACATGGTTCGTGTGGGACAGTAATAGGCTGGTATAAGTCCAGGTTTCCTCACTTGTTTTATCCCTCGAAAGATCGATAATGAATTAAAAATCAACCTATACATACCACCTTCTCATTACTTCACATTGCGAGGTATAAAGGCTTGGGCACACCAAAAGCAGTTGCAGTGCGGTAGCAGTGCGTCTACGTTAGTAAATAATGTAGTTATATGAGGGATGACACACTGAACAAACGCGGGCCCGCAGTTCCTACCGGCTCCGCCACTGCGCCGCGCACGCACTGCTCTTATACAAAACTTTTGGACGGGACGCAGGCGCGGGGCGGTGGCAGCGCAGGCGCGGAACGACCGCAGTGAGTACACGTTGTATTACTACGTCCACCATATTGATTAGTCACACCAAAGCAGTTGAACGGGACAGACGCAGCGCAGGTCGTAAACGGTTGTGATTTTTTACAACTTTATCATGGAAACGAATCTTCGAAACCTATCTTCAAAAGATTCTAATTCCCGACATAGACGATGGTACTCCCCATATTCTTCTCTTCTCTTATTTACATCGTGAACCCATATTCTTTTTTTTTTACTTAAAGCTAGAAGCAACAATAGCTCCTCTTCGTCAGAGTCAGAACCGTTCAACATCTTGAAGTGTACTGAGTGTGGCTATCGATACGACACACATAACGCAGTTATAAAGCAGGGGCGCCTTCAAACTGCTCTCTGACTGCTCATGCTTCTGGTGTGACATGACCGCGGCGCAACCGACCTGCCCTGCTAAGGTGCTGCGCCTGTCCTGCTTTTGGTGTGCCCAAGCCTGCGTTATGTGTGAAGTATTCCTCACCAACTCAATCAATTTTTCATTCGTTTCCATGATAAGTTGTAAAAAATCACAACCGTTTACGACCTGCGCTGCGTCTGTCCCGCTCAACTGCTTTGGTGTGACTAGCAATATGGCGGACGTAGTAATACAACGTGCACTCACTGCGGCCGCCCCGCGTCTGCGCTGCCACCGCCCCGCGCCTGCGCTGCTCCCGTCCAAAAGTTTTGTAGAAGAGCAGTGCGTGCGCGGCGCAGTGGCGGAGCCGGTAGATGCACTGCTACCGCACAGCAACTGCTTTTGGTGTGCCCAAGCCTTAAAGGTTCAATTAACTTCTCAAATGGGTCTAAGTAAAGTTTAATTATGTTGTACTGTTTGAACACCGAAGGTTACAATTTTGTCGTCTGACAAGTTCGTCCCTAATCACAAGAGACCTAATACCGACACGTGTAAACAGCTTTTGTCTCCAAATAATCCTTATCCTTAACTTTTCAGGTACATCTTTTAGTAGGTCTGACAGTAACGTTACTTGTCTGATTAGATTACACGTGCTATCAACTAATTTGGGGAAAAGTTCATAGTACCTACCATTTGAAAAGTGTAATTGAATTTACTGAAAACCCGAAAAGGGGTCGTTGTACTCATAATTATGAATAACTATAGCTATTAGAACCGACTTCGAAATTGCGATAAATTTTTGTTCACGTCATCGTAATCGGCCAAGCCTTTTCACAATTGTGTTGGGGTCGGCTTCCAGTGTAACCAGATGCAACTGAATACCAGTATTTTATATATAATACTAGCTTCTGCCCGCGACTTCGCCCGCGTGAATGTCGGTTATTGACGATCTAATCTTGTTTCTTCATACAAACTTTGGACTCTCGTTCCTCAGGGAGTGAATTTTGGAAAATCCTTTCTTCGTGTCATAATAACTATCTGCGTGCCGTCCATCAGCAGTGTGTTAATGGATCGGTCAGTCAGTAACGGCGGCTTTTATGTATTTATATAACAAGTTATTAATTCAAAATAAATAGTCCAGAATTTCAATCATAGTATATTAATCCCGTTACAAGTAGTGATCCTACATCCAGGGATCGCAACATTACTATAACAAGTTACCTGATCTTTTCGCAATTCGATTTTTCTTCACATAACTCGACAAAGTATGTATTGAATCAGCAGATTTTTTTAATATTATGCCAACTAATCTTTTCAGGTCTCGGCGAACAATAAAGTTTGTCCTTCACATTTCTTTTACATAATTTTCACGATATTTAATAAAAGAAACACAATTCCACGTTTTAGGCACAAGTACAAGAATAATAAACTCTTTTTACAACCAATAAACTATAAAAATTCTTAGTCGCAATATAGTTTACAAAGAAAATAAAACGTACATAAAATGTTAATAATAAAAAAAGAAGAAAGAATTCTACAAACGTTTTGTTTGTATTGTGTGTGAAGAAATGAAGATCAAAATATTACGTATTGCTCAAAGTGCTGTATTTTTTGCTGTGGTAAAAGATTTGATCTTAATTCTGCTAAAACGATCCATTCCGCAATCCTAACTAATATTATAAATGCGAAAGTAACTCTGTCTGTCTGTCTGTCTGTCTTTTCTTCACGCCTAAACCGATTTGTGTGAAATTTGGTACAGGGTAAGTGTGAACCCCAACAAAGGACATAGGCTACTTTTTATTCGACTTCGACTTCGTCTGCGTCCGCGATAACCGACATATACGCGGACGAAGTCGCGGGCAAAAGCTAGTCTCTCATAAAACTGTCATTCAAAATAATAAATGTGTTAACATAACTATTTAACAATATCTAACAGTTTGATCAACGTTCCAACGTAGGTGTTTTATAATAGATTTTAAATAAAAATAATTAGGTACCGTTGTTTATATTTACTTCGAGGTTTTTTTAGGTAAGTGGGTTGGGTTTTGGTAGTTCTAACCCCAATAGTACCCATTTGTTAGAACTAAACCTTAAGTAGTTATGTTATTTTAAACCTGGCTTCGCAATAGTACAAAAAAAGCATATTTTATGGTGAGGGAAATTCACTAACTAAATTCAGGCACGATCGCAATCTAATTTCGGTCTCAAACGGTCAAAAATACCGATAATTTAACCTATGTTTTTTCACATTGATTATCGCGGACATGAGATTATGACTAGATTTTGAACACTTTTAATTAATTATACTAGAATTTTATTGTCATTTATAAAAGTCTTCTAAAAAATCACTTAACTTATTTGGGAGCTACCTGAAGCCCAGGTGTTTCTAAACAGCCGGAGAATTAATTTGAAAATTTCTTTAAAATACAAGTTGAAACAATCTTCACAAACGATAGCTGGCTCTTATAAAGGCTTGTGCCAATTTCTACCAAGTTTCCCAAGGAGCTACCTATACTGATTACATTAAATATGTAAACTTCTAAACGGGTTTTTCCTTCATACCTACTGTATTCTTCTGAGATATCACAATAGTCGCCGTATAGGTACGTATGTTCTTCTGTCCTTGCAAAACCTATAAGAGGTATTACAAAATATTATACGTAAAGCAAAAACTTTGTTTTTTATGAAAATTATACGGACTGAGCAGTATGAAAGGCACAGTTAAAGTTCATATGAAAGAGGAGTGTAGAAAGCTAATATTTTTATATAATACACGTACATAATTAGAAATATACATGAAATCACGGCTGTAGTCCCCGAAGAGTTAGCCAGAGGTGTACCCATTTATACACCCACATTTCGCCGGTAATAGGATGAGTCTATTGTCAACGAGGCAGTCGGTCTAAATAATGAATCCGAATTGATCAGTTACTCTGAAACGAAACATTATACCTAAAAGTACTCATTAATTATACTCTGCTCTTAAACTAAATAAATAAAACTTTACTTTCAGATTGGCATGCAGAGTTCTGACGTGGAAGGAAAAAAAAAAGATAAAATGTTCTTAGATGAAATGGACACCGTGGTGATAAGGTAAACTTTTGCTCGGCACGAGCTAAATGAGAATAGATCGTGCCTTTGAAGTGATTCCTTCAATGTAGCCCACGGAATTCAACATTTCTTACGTTTTTTTGCAAATTGTAGCGCGTTTTACGCTGATTTACGTTGTATGTTGAAATCATGATCATTTCTATGTGTTATCTTTCCCGCCAGGGGGGAGGGACAGGGTGCAAGGGGGCATCCCCTGCCGGCGCCCATGTATGTTGATTGAAATTCATAATGTGGAAATTATAATTTAAAATACTTACCTATTTTTATTATTATCATTTAAAACATTAGTATAGCCCTCAAAAATTTATTTCATTGAAATAAGATTATTTTTCGAAAATATGGTGACTTTTGACAAAAAAAAGAATGCATATAAAACTTAAGAAACAATTCAGCGGGCAACCTTGAATTAGTGTGTTAGCTGGGTGATAAGCTTGACTGTTCAGGGTGCATTTGGACATACCAACCTTTATTTATATTTCATCACACATAGTTACTACGATAATGTACCTTATAAAAAGAAAATAAAAGCTATTTTTGAAAAAATCTTCTGTATTCTACCACCACCTCAATTACAAAGATAATATACGTATAACGATGATATGGTTATAGGTATTGTTGACGCCAAACAGCATTGCTGGGATGTCAGTTAATTGCAGGACCCCGAGACACATGTCATTGCAGAATTAAATATGCATTAATTCCACACAATATGCACGAATACCCACGCGAGTGTGTGTTAAGTGCCAAGCGTTTAACATAGCGCACACCGGATTGGCAATTAAAACTTTTTAATATTTGCAATTTTTTTAACGTCCCCAAAGCAAACTACCGTCTAACTTTTAATTTAATCCCGCTGAGTTTGACACATTTTGTAATAAAAATATATCATGTGGGAAAATGGACCAACACGGTATCATTAATTTATTTCACAATAAATTACTGGCTAAAATGTTGTGTATTAAATATTAACTGCACCTTTGTACAAAATGTTTTTCTTTTCCTGTTTTGTTTTTATCGTGAAGTTGGTTCTACATTTGTGTCCTTTTTCTACCGATGGGGTCGAAAAAAAGGAAATGTATTTAATAATATTTATGTAACGTATGGGCACATTGATATTGTTAACATAAAAAACTATTTAAATATAACCTGAAATAATAGTAATGATATTATAAAAATATTTTAAAAATGATATTTTATTTGAGCTCTGTGGTTTGTTTTGTTATTGTGACCCTGTTCATCATTGAATTATATTATCTTAGGCAAAGGTATTGTTATTTTAAATTATTTTATAATTTTGCTGTGCCCTTGGAGGGTTCATGTATAAAACTTATTACCTACTAGTACAATTTGGTAAACCACATAAATATTAAATTAATTATATTATGATTATGAGTGATTACCTACAAGTATGAAGTTCTATTGCAAAAAAATCATTCACCGCAATTTCAACCTTACGTAATTTTCTTTTTCAAACACCTTAATTCTCTGTACAGATATAAATACCTCACTGTTAAATACGGTTCAAATTCCCCAATTTGGTCGCGTAGAAAAAAGGAGAATCAAGTTAATTCACCAATTTTACTCAGTAAATGCGGATTCAAGTCAAATGTTCCATGTCATTTGTGATTTCGTTATTCCCAAAGGAATCAGCGGAATCCCAGATTTATACGTTCCTCGTGTCTTATGCATTTCGGTTCTTATTTTAAGGAAGACACATGATTGGTTTATGTGCCTTTGTATACCGGATAATTGCAAACGGCACTGTTTTTACGGAAATTGTGTGTGAAAAGTACTTAAGAGGTGTAAAGTTTAAAAGTAGGTAGCAAACGAGGAGTAAAAAGTCACATTCCATACCCATATTGCCCATCAAACTAAGTCACTTAATGCAATTTTTTTTTGCTGAGAAATGTCTTCTATTTTTTTAGTTAAGAGTTATTACTCGTACTATATGAAGCACGCAAATCATTGTACATGGTCCATTTAACAGTAGGTACAGAGGTCGTGAAATAATTAAAAACTTTTAATTATTTAACTAAACTTCAAATAGGTCCACGACCTCTGTACTGTTCTCGTAAAGAAAAAACGTAAAAATAGTTAAAACTTTGACCATTACTAAAATGTAAGATAAATATTTAACTTAATTATAGAAAAAACAATCATAGTAAAAAACTAAGAAGCTAAATGGCATCAAATAATTCTTCCGCTTCGCCGTCAACTGGAAAATTGCTGAAAAGACTGTCGGCATTACCACGTTTGATGGCAATGCTTAGCCTCTGGCCAAGGTAATAGCCAGCCCTTAAGTCACGGGAACTGTCAACTAACCATTTGGACAACTACATAAAAAGGCCATGGGCACACGGACCCCACGACCCGTTTGTTTATAAATATACTTTCTGATAAAAAATAGCAGTGTCAGAAGTTTTTTAGCAACATTTTTTTATTTCACAGTTCCAGATCAGCGAACTTGGCGATCCTTATGGAATCTTTCGTGCTCCAGATGAGGAACGGTGACAGACCTGTCAGAAGGTACTTCGGTGCCTATTCCTCGCCGTTCAATGGAATTGACAGATATAGTAAAGCGTTAAATTACACAGCAATTTTCAGAGAAGACGTCAATTAGTACAACTTTACATTAAAAAAAAAACACAGTCTTGTTTTTTATCACCTCATTTGTTTTCCTTGATATGATAATAGAGTTTCGCAGTCAAGACAAGCAATTTTATAATTATATTGTAAGTTATACTTAATACCTATATGATTGCCAATCCGCCTTGAACAAGCGTGGTGATTATTAATGCTTGTGCCTTCTCTGTATGAGAAGTGGCCTTTGCCTTGCCTTACAGTGTCAGAACCGTACGACAGGGCAAAGGCGGATTGGCGATTTCCGAGTCAAATTAATTATAAGTCCAGATTTCCTCACGATGTTTTCCTTCATCGATATCAGTGATGTCCAAGACAAACTTAGAAAGTAAATAGGTAAGGATTGAAAAAGCCACATTGATACTTGCTACATCTTATGCATAAGGCGCAAAGGGCCATCACGATACACCCTATTCAATAAAATAATTTGTTTCTTGGAAGGCCAGCAGTATGCTCTTATGTAGGTATACTGGATAAGCTAAGATAAAATCAAGTTAAATTAATAAACGAAACTATTATTTTCCCTCTCCTTTCTTTACTCGTTAACTACACCATCCCACTATTGTGGACCAAGATCCCAGAGTCGTTAGATCTACTTACGTCATTTTAAAATGACAGAAATTTTGAGAAGAGTCTAAGTCCAATAATTTATTTAAATGAAACCATTAAAAGGCACTTTTGAAAGCTATGAATCGGCGAATTGAATCTAGTCGCCCCTTCTAAAAGGCAGTTTCTTATGGAGAAGAATGGACAAGAAACTACATACTTACTCTTTTAAAATAAACAGAGATATAGGATGGTATGCGTACTTATTAGTTTTAATGCTGAGCTATTTTTCATTTATGTTCGATGACTGTATTTTGTGACGACAAAGTGTCTTGCAAAAATGTATGTCAGTTTTTAACAATGTCTTATAAACCAAAGAAAAATTAGCCATCACACTTGAACGTAAGTTAGAAAATGGGCCAAACATTGAAACTAACAAGTACGTATACCTTCTTAACTTTTAAGAATACATGAAGGAAATGTCCTTTACCTATTCCCAAAATTTCAGCCATGCTCAAATGACGTAGGTCCGATAACATTGGGCTCTTTGAGCACTGTATACTGTGTCATAATTCATGCGAATAAAAACGTCAAAAGCGATAGTAAAACAGACATAAAAACCAGTCCATACGTTTTCCATTGTATCCATTACAAAAGTTCGGTGCAACCGCATTCCAGTAGTTGGTTGCTCTTATGCAAAAGCAGCGCTACATCGCTGTAACATTCTTTAATTAAAATTATATACCGGTTTTTGGAGAAATGTTCCTGTCTGTTCGTATTTAGTTCATTCATTTGTTTTGTCTGTGAACAACCGCGTTGTTTTCGGTGTACCTAATGCCCTGTCTCGGTGTTGTACGAATGGAGTTGTTTTATTAATTCGTGTTTGTGTGATACTTTCGCTTTATTTGGATACTTTGTGTATGTATACGGGGTGTAAAGAGACACATTACATAGCCGCTCATTACGCTTGCTACCCATCAGACTAAGCAACAAAAAACAAATATTATTGCTGGGAAACAACATACAATTTTATAACATACATACATACATAAACTCACACCTTTTTCCCATGGGGGTTGGCAGACACCACAGAACGCCACCTGCTACGATCCTTACATACTCCTTTCGCCTCATCTACGTTCATACATCTCGTCATACAAGCACGCCGGAGTACTCTGCACCTGACCTTTCTGAAGAACCTCACCAATAAGGTCAGTGTAGGTCTTCCTAGGGCGACCCCTCCCTGCGTTGCCACTCACCTCTGCCATATAAATACATTTGTTAATCGTCTTTCACTCATCCTCTCAACATGACCGAACCATCTAAGCATACCCTTTTCTATCTTTGTCACTACATCCTCTTTTAATCTCTTTTAATCTCTTTTTATTTTATAATTAATAATAATAATATTAGTTTAACGTTAAAATCCCTTTTGAAGTTCCGTCTCGATTCACCCCTGCGTCTCTATTCACCCCTTTTTACCAGTACGTTACATAGTATACAGTAGTCTGGTTATATAATATCAAATAAATGAGTATATAACTTTCACCACAGTTTTGTTTAGTTAGGTTAGTTTCTATTTTAATTGAGAACTCCGACAAGTTTGAAACATTTCCAATTTGTTAATGAATATTTGCTTCGAGTTAGAATATTTCTTAAAGTTTTGTAAATTGATTGGTAAACCAAACTCGGGAGCGGCTAAAAATAATCTTATATCGAGTCTTTCAGAAGCACGTGGATCCACAAAATTGTTGTGGAGTGGTCGAGTAGGTACAGTCAATAACGAAAGTTTATTAAATCCGTTATGTATAAATAAGACGGGAAATAAAACAAAAAGTTTATTTTAAATTATGTTAAAATAATTTGGGTTAAATAAACTGAATCGACTTTTGATGTTGACTGTATCTTATTGATTCTACGAATCATAAATAAATCTAATTATACAAAACACTAACTTCAAAAGTTCTAAATTATTCCACGAGAACCGTTAATTTTTTCGGGACAAAATGTAGCCTATGTGCTATTCCAGACAATAATCTATACCTATCTGTGCCAAATTTCATCTAGATCCGTTCAGCCGTTCTCGCGTGATTGAATTACAAACATTCATCCAACCAAACTTTCGCATTTGCAATAGTGATTAAGAATATTAATTAAAGAATCAACTTTATCTATCTTTTTTACTGAATCCTGGACTACCTACTAGAGTATTTTCAAAGGTAACCAGGTTTGGGGCCTATTATGACCCAAAGACTTAAATTCATTGGATTTTTTCTTGAAAAAAGAAAATATATATTTTTTCCTTCACGTAAGAATAAATTCGAAATAAAAATCGTACTACCTAAAAGTCCCCATTTCCCGCAAATTACTTTTAATACGGAACCGCAACTCCTCTTCCGTTCGCTCCGATTCCGTTACGTTCCCGGAACGGTCCCGTGGATCTGTACAGCCGGTATCCACAATCAGTTATATGTATATCGTTCGCAGGATTGTCGGCTGTTATCTTAATAACAATACTCGGGTCTGGAGGGCCACTGGCATTCGTGTTGACAGCTTCTGTTAATCCATGGAATATTAATACGTTTTGAAATGTTATAAGGTTTTGAATCGAGAAGCTAACAAATAATAATTATATTAATTACTGGAAGGAATCCGTCGGATGCGGGCAGCGCAACACAAGTCATTGTGCCTATGTTTAGGTGAGGCCTATGTCCAACAGTGGACGTTGTTCTGCTGATATGATAATGATGATGATATTATTCATATTCAGAAATATAGGTACATGAATGCTCCATAGACCAATGGTTTTCAAAGTTGACTGGACCGCGACCTACCTAACAAAAAGTTCCAAATTCGGGACCTCTTGGTTTTCAAGAAGGAATAAGTGACCCAATAGGGTAGATGACATCACTAACCAATAATACCAAGACATAACTTCTCTAAAAACACTTTATTTTAGCCCTGATAACCCAATTCATTTTCAATTAACTGTCTGTTTTGATTTTTTATTGCTTTCTAATTTATAAATAGTTAGTCAATTGAGTCTACTCAAAAGTGACGTCATAGTTATTTACACCATACAAAATCTATGGGAGAATAGCGTTTTGACAGGTTAGAAAAAGTAAGTCAGTTGATTGGTGGTGTCATCTACCCTATTCCCGAAGTGCAAAGGAAAATTTTGGAAATCTCTTCTTGAGCTTCCCAGAACACCCCGATGTATGCTCTACAATTAATTGTAGTTTAGGAGCTAGACTTTTTTTATTTATTTTTGAGATGTTATCGCCAGGTATCAGATTTTTTTTGTCCCATATTTTTTTTATATTGAATTCTGAAAGTATGGTCTTGGGTCGATCGTTATCGAAACGTCTGTCTTATCGTCACCTGAAATGACTAAAACTTAGTTCATAGAGAAAAAAATTGTTTTGCAAAATTCGTTGCTGATACTCAATTTTACTTTAGAAACTTGTTCGGCTACTCGTATTTACTTACTTCGTTTAAAATCCCGCAAAACCGGTATCGAATACATGTTACGATTTCATTCAGTCAAGTTTCATATCGGTAATCCCTGGTCCGTATGGCCGGTGCACGGACCGTGATCAGTAAAGCTTGGACATGCTGGGACTAAAATAGAAACACAACTGTTTTTGGTATAATAAATATCATCAAAAAGACCAATTCCTTCATAATAAGGAAAAACTCGCGCCATTAAAGATACGAATTAAAAATGGCGGCCAAGCAAACGTACTTCTCATGCCCTGGGCACTCACACAGTATTGTAAAAAGTGATAGAGCTTGATAAGCGCAATTATATTTTAAATTCGATTTTTAATCTTAAAAAATATCAACTGAAGTATGTTTTTTAAGCATGGTCTGACCTGGTCTGTCAAAAAAAAATTACAATAATCAAGATCATAATTAATCTATAATTTAATCATTTTAATGATTTGTCAAACATTATTTTTAATACCCATCCAGTATATTTTTCTACTATACAATAAAATCATTTTGTATATACCGTAAATCCAAACATGACAACAGCATTCGTTACATAGATTGACAACATTTTTTTTAAATTCTAAAATACCGTCAACTATTAACACTAGTGGATACAGCCTCATAATCCACGCAATACACAGCAACAAAAAGTACACACATGTACACAGATTTCCTAAATTGAAAACTGCCGTATCGAATCCGGATATGTCGTAGTATTGATATTTGATACGCCATTTTGTATTTTTTTTGTGTAAGCTCTGATTATCGTCATTGAAAGGTGGCCATTCAGTTTGATGAGGTAATACAGGGAAAATAATGTGGTGAGGTTTTGTGTTTCGAAGGAGAAAATTGTCTGGTTGTTTTTCTGATAGGTGTATCAAAGTGTAATGGTGTTGTTGATAGTTTTGGTAATAATAATATACTTATCGAATAAATAACGAAAAAATGGGATATTGAATATAAAGTAAAAGAAGTTTGGAGTAGGTAGGTAGATAACCTATACATATGATTGGATTTGGTCTGCTTGTGAAGATAATTTTGTATCTTTTGCGTAAGTGTCTTTTCGCGCATGCGGATTCCCGAAAGTGTCTTTTCGCAAAAGTGTATTTTCTAGTGTTTTTTATTTTTTATTTTCGCGCACGTGTCTTTACGTAACAATAAAGGTGGCAACAGGCTTATAACACGCTACGCCATCCTACACGTGGTTATTGGCGAAAAGACAAAGAGTACACGAGATGAAATGTGGCCAATATAAGTACGCTTCACTGACGTGGCATGGCGTAGCGTGTAATAAGTCTGTCCTATCACGCCAGTGGATTCACAAAAGGTATGTTTGTCTTTGTTTAATGTTTATCTAGATTTAGTCACCGACCAACTTAATTAACTTTAATTTACAACACAACAAGAGCAAACGTACCACTAAAATGTCAAGAGCTAACCACAAAGGATGCCATTAATTTAAAATGGACATTTCAACAAGTTAGGTGCAAACAAAAGGGTGTGCTAGACAGACATTTGTTATATTTAGACCGAAAATAATTTTACAAAACAGGAAGTAACTACCCCTCGTTACAAAATATAATAACTTCGGTTTCTTCCGGCGCTGTGCGGATCTCATTATTTCTATGGTTACTACATGAAATAAAATTATAATGAAAGGATCAATAAACAAAATTTAGTTTCCCAAAATGTAGTATACTGTATGTGATGAACAGTCAACAAAAGACCGATGGGTGTTTTTAAATGAGGCATATAGAATCAAAGGTAGCTAAGTGCCTTTATGTCACATTTTCAGGAACCGAAAAAAACGTTTTTCTAATTTAGTCAGGGGTTTTCATAATCTCTCAGTTTTGATTTTAGAGTATGTGATTTAATATTGGTTTTGGCTACCTTATCTGGGAGTACTAAATAATAAGCCGAAAAAAAATTAAAAAATCAAACGACTTAGCTATCTTTGATACCAACATCTACAAATGTAATATAATTTAAAAAGTAGATAATAAACAGTTCATTGATTAAGTTTTAATCGAAGACATCTATCTAGCGGTTTCTAAGAAAATTTCAACTATATCTGACGACCCTGGATAACTATCCTTTTTGTTGCCTGTACTTAGTCGTGCCGTGTTTTTGGGAAAAGGTTGACTACCCCTTTTTTAATCGCGGGAACCTATTATAAAAAATCACTTTTATCTATTCACAAAATTAATTTGATTAAAAAAACCCAATAAAACTTTGACCGACCTGGGTATCGAATCCAGCGCCCCACGCTCAGCAGTCGTCTTGCGACCACTAGACCAACGGAGAACATAATATAACATTACACCTGTAATCTCCGAAAGGTTAGGCAGAGATGTACCCATTAGTACCCACATTTCGCACGTTATATTTTAAGTTTCGGGGCGAGCCTATTGCCATCATCCGGGCACAAATCCAGACTCCGAGGCTGCTACTAAGATATTCCTGATGAAAAAACCCAATAACACTTTACCGACCAGGGAATTGAACTCAACACTAAAAACTGCTCAGCAGTTCCGACCACTAGAACAACGAGGTCGTCTGTCAGTCGAGGCAACTAATTATCTAACTAACTAATTATCCTCAAACATGTTGTTTATACTTATGTAATAATATACTTATATACTTACACGAGCACGTGGGCGCAGCTGCGCAAATTAATTTCCATTACATTGATCAAGTAAACAGCTTGATTACAAGTAGGAACGTATGTACTCCCTAACTTTAAACTACAACATACGTTGACCTACTATAGGTACCTTGTTTAGTTTGGCAAGCAAATATAATAATAATAAGTTTGTTTACTGCTGTTACAATGGTTACTTTATAATTAGGTTAACATAATAATTATAAATCAGTAACATTTGGCGGTGTGCATTTTTGGTACAACGGTGATCCCAAAACTAGGCGGTGCCTGTATCTTGGGGACCAGATGACCTCTGATCACTTTAATTTTCTCCAATTTACTCTTCAGTTCCCATTTTACAATACTTTAAACAGCTCGTGAATTCATACATAACGTCATGCTTGTAATAATGAAGGGTTAGGCAGAGGAGTACCGATTAGTACACCCACATTTCGCCAGCTCTATTTTTGTAAAGTCCCCCGTAATAGGGGGCGAGGTTATTGCCATCAAGCGGGCACAAATCCAGACTCCGAAGCTGCTACTGAGAAATTCCTGATGGGATCACTTTACCCGGCCTGGAATCGAACCCAAGACCTCATATTCAGAAGTCGCGCTTTCAAACGAGGCAGTCGTGAATTCAGTGGCCTGAATTACCTAACTCCTGTTACAGAGTAGAAGAAAGGAAGGGGGTCAGTTAATGCAGGGTGCTAACATACATACATCAACAACGTAACAAGCTATACATTTCCAATATAAGCTGACGTCGAATTGTATAGAATTTCTGAACAATGAACTGAACTGAGTCCAAAACTGAAACTGACCTCCAGTTTAAAATCGAAATTGTAGCTTGGTGTGTCGTCGTACTAAATTGACATGGAATGTGGTTTTTGTGATTTAATTAAAAGACAGTCTGTCCACACCAACATATTGGTATTCTTTAAAGAAACTCCTTTAAAAAAAGAAGAAAAAGCTTTTTTAAGGTTTTGGGAGAAGAGTGATTCGTCATAGAAAAATGTTTTAATAAAGCGTTTGTGTTTTTATGTTTAAACGCGCTAAACTCCAGAACTGCTGGTACAATTCTGATTTTGTTTTCGGTAAGAGGAAGTTACCTACGTTATCTCTAAGTGCTATATAGTAGCTAGTGGCTATTGACCTTTTCTTCGTTGTCAAAGTTTCCTAAGAATAACACACTTCTCTGCATCTGTTCCTTTTTTGAAAATGTTCAAAAATAGTCTGTAATAAACTTTCTTTGGCAATTGGGTAGTTGACACAACCAATCAAATTTATATACCTTATGGCGCATTTTCATTAGTCGATAGGGCCCGCATGCGGGGAGTCCCCGCATGCGACGTAACAACCAATGAAAGTTACAAGTCGTTACACCGCATGCGGGGATCCGCCGCGCATGCTTTTTACCGACCGTGATATCGACATACGGGCCCTGTGGCATGCGTTCCAGAAATCTGTCGCACCCCGCATGCGGGCCCTATCGACTAATGAAAACGGTTCACCGAATGCGGGCCCTGTGGCATGCGTTCCAGAAATCTGTCGCACCCCGCATGCGGGCCCTATCGACTAATGAAAATGAGCCATTAGGACTGTCAAAACGCGATTCTCAATAGATTTTGTATGTAAATTCCGAATAGTGACGTCACTTATTTGCCGTCTCAATTGACTTATTACTATTTATCGATTTCTAACCCACCAAAAACATGTCATCGTGTCTTGAAATTAATAGTTAAGGACTTAAAAGTAGGTAGGAATGTTATATGATTTTTACTGCACACGTGCTTTTCACTCTTACCACCGAGACATGTTTACTGCAAATTGCACTTCTTGGTTCCTTTTTATCCATGTTTATGATAGTCTCTCCTTGGTTCACTCGATATACTATGCACACTGACGTTGTTTGTGGAATTAAATAGTTTTATAGGAACAAGTCACGCGGCCATTACTTTTTGTCGAAGACTTGGCTGCACCCATAGTAGACGATATTAGTACTTATTGATATTAGTCTAGATTTTTAAGATTGTAGCTTTAAAAAGAAAAATTTTGTTCTAATGATTCCTTTTGTTTGTTTTTAAACTTCTTTTAATTGTTTTTGTTTTGTTTTGGTCTTGGATTCGATTTCCAAGTCGGGCAAAGTGTTATTGGGTTTTTTACATCAGGAATTTTTGAGTAGCAGCCTCGAAATCTAGATTTGTGCCCAATTGTTAGCAATAGGCTCGCCCCCTCTTATGAAACTTAAAAAAACATAACTGGCGAAATGTGGGTGTACCTACGAATGGGTATACTTGTGCCTAAGCCTTTGGGGATTACAGGCGTGATGTTATGATGATAATGATGAGTTTATGTTAGTAAACGCATCTACAAAACACTGAAATATATTTTAATCCTTGGTCAATTTCACATCATCTGCCTCACCTACGCCATTGTGTTTACCAACTTTCTTCCATAATGTATTGTACAAACATATAACATCTATGTTCGATATAATATTAAACTACTAATAATTCCAACTAACTTGTTTCACTGCGTATGAACCAATAACAATAGTTCCGAACTAGCAAGGACTCTTGTATACCTACATACAATATAATAATAATTGTTTGATGGCTTTATTATTGGTTTAGAAACTGAACTTTAGGAGCAGTTCTTGGTTGCCAAGTTGAATAATATTACAAATATAGACTGAATTTTAAATCACTGTGTATCTTACAGGGAGTGGAAGTAATATGAAGAACTTTCATTAAGGGAACAATAAAAAAAATATATGAAAATGTGTGTGTAATGTGTGTCAATGTATCTATCTGTTATATGCTCACTTTTAAGTTTCAATTTTCTTTCTACAAGCGAAGACTTGTAATTGGCTTCCTGACAACTATGGCCTCCTTTTTTACTTAGTTTTTAAGCTGTAAGTCTTCTATACTTCTATACTAATATTATAAAGAGGTAACATTTGTTTGTAAGTTTGTATGTAGGGGGTAATCTCTAGATCTACTGAACCGATTTAGAAAATTCTTTCACAAATTGGAAGCTACGTTATCGCTGAGTGCTATAGGTTATATTTTGCTATCAAAAAATTAGGGATCCGTAAGAAAAATCACGCGAACGAAGTCGGGGGAGAGTGCTGGTCATTAATAAATAAATAGGTTAGTTGACACCTCCAATTAATTGACGTACTTTTTATAACCTGTCAAAACGCGATTCTTCCATAGATTTTGTATGGTAATATCGGACTGTGCCGTCACTTATTTGCTAACTCAATTGACTAACTATTTATCGATTGAATGAAGCCACAAAAAATCTAATTTTATAGTGAATTGAAAATTAAACGGATTTTTAGAGCTAAAATAAAGTGATTCTTTAAAGTACAACTACCTATCCAATTACGAAATACCTCGTGACTGTTTCGTTAGTGTAGTGGTCGCAAAGCGAGCCTGCCGAGCATGAGGTCTTATGTTCGATTCCCAAGTCGGGCACAGTGTTATTGGGTTTTTTACATCAGGAATTTCTTAGTAGCAGCCTCGGCGTCTGGATTTGTGCCCGGTTGATGGCAATAAGCCTCTATTAGGGGCCTCCTATCAAGAAAAGTTATAGGTTATATAACATCAACAAGAATAAAGTAACCAGGATTTTGTAAAAACCTAATTTAAAAGAGTGCCGTGGAGTTTCTTTCTAGTTCTTCTCCATAGAGGCCTCCGTTTTGGAACGAGCAACTGGCTTCAACGTTCGGACTAACTGACCGACTCCTTGACAATTCAAAAGTGCCTGTAAATGGTCTAATTGAAATAAATGTTTTGACTTTGACTTTGACTTTGACATCACGCTATGACCCACAGGAGCAAAACAGTAACAAAAGACGTAATTTAACGCGGATAAAACCGCCGTGTATACCTATATAAATCATCAACATAGAAAATCGACAGAATCTTAGTAAGTGAGGACGGTAATCCCTAACGTACTAAAGAATTCGACGATCAAACTAACACCCACACTGGGTTTCCTAGGCCTACTTTGACATTGATAAAGTAACAAATAGTGGTCGCAAGGCGTAACAGGACAAAATTAAAGAAAATGCCCAATATAGAGACGAATGGGAGCGATCCATCTTAGACCTTAGTCCCAGGGAACTAATGAAACGACTTGTGAAGTGTCATAAGTGTCGTTCTGGTTATTTTTATTGAATATTAGACTTTATGTATATTATTTTAGAGTGTAAAGTATTATTTTAGTATAGGAATGATTAAGTACACCCACATTTCGCCATTTATGTTTAAGTCCCATGGAATAGGAGGCGAGCCCGTTACCATCAACCGGGCACAAATCCAGACTCTGAGGCTGCTAATAAGAAATTCTTGATGGAAAAATCCAATATCACTTTTCCCGACCTGGGAATCGAACACAAGAAGACCTCACGCTTAGCAGTCTTGCTTTGCGACCAACAAGGCAGACAGGCGAGGCAGTGGCGAAATGTGGGTGTTCTAATGGTTACACCTCTGCCTAACCCTTCGGGGATTATAGGCGTGATGTTATGTCTGTCTTATGTCTGTATGATTAAATTCTAAGAGCCTGTTTCACAATCTTCGAATAAGTTCCGATTAAATTATTTGGCAGATTATTTCATACAAATTCTGTTCCGTTTTTGAAAGTATCTGGTGAATAGCGTTTAATCAAAGATGGTGAAATAGGCCCTTAAGGTGTTATTATAAACGAGTGCTTTAAAATGTACGGAGGTTTCTCGGTGTGTAACGATGGTCACCCATCTACGGACCAACCCCGGAAAGCATAGCTTAACCTGATGGGTTGATCCGTGCGGCTGTTATTACTTAGCCACGAGCGATGAGAGAGAAAAAAGCACAAGGTGCCAAAATAAAAATAAAAAATAATTTGGCATACTTACATTGTCGTTTTTCATTTGTCGCTGCACTGTAGTGCAAATTAAAGAAACGCCCGATGTCGAGACGAATGGGGCGATCCATCTAGCCTCGCTACTCTCACGGCAAGAACTAATGAAAAACCCAGCAAAGTTTATAAGTGTGAAGAATAAAAACGAGGTCTGTACAAAACTGTTTGCAGAGTTCTGTATATGCCAATGACAAAGAATGATTATTCTTTTACGTATTCCAATTTCAAAATGTGTAGGTACTTACTTTTCAATATTAGCAATACTTAAAATTGTTTTTAGTTTTATGTTTGTCTACAAGTCAGTTGCAAGTCGTGGGTAGACAGACTTTTTAATTTTTGGAACGGACAAAGTTTTCTAACGCTGCTTGCGATAGGAGTTTACTTTACCTCTCCTTCTCTCAGTCTCCTTTTATTCTATAGGGTGTGAGTGCGTATTTTGAGCAGCAAGGATCGTGCGCGGCCAGCTGTGTAACCTCAGTACTAAACTCGTGTTATTATTTAACTTTTGTAATGTTTTTTTGATTAATGGAACCAGTATCTGTAGGCCAGACATATATTTGTTCTGTTCAGGAATCGAACCTACGGTATGCAGCGTATCAACCAGGCCGTATTTTGATGTGACTTTCGCCGTAGTGTTTTCTAGATGCCGCAGTTCAAATAGCATTAATAAAGTCACGCTACTGATAAAAACAACTCATAAGCAAATCTTTAACAAAAAAAAGGTAGGTACTTACATTCCGTGCCAAAAATCAGGACAGTTCAATAGCCACAAATCGGAAATCAAGCCCCGATTCTTACGATAGCACACGGACTCTCCAAACCCATTTAGGTCATCAAAACAAAAACATTTGCTTACAAGAACAGCTGACACAAATCCCCTTTACACCAACATTCTATTCAAAATATAAAAGGAGGCCGATGTCATTGAATAAATAAATGCACAGAAGCGAAAGTTTCAATAGTTTCAATTGGACGGACCAACGCCCAGGCCCGTCTTCTCTACTGGGCCACACGAAGGACAGGGGCCCGGTAAAAAAAAAATAGCGCTGTTAATAAGTACCCGATTTAATGACTAAATATTTGATTTGCATTGAGATTTACTACATTTTTTTAGCCCCATGCTTATGACATATTAGTATTTTGCTTCTTTTATTGATTTGATATAATTTTATAGGTACAGTCAACAAAAAGATAGGTATGCAGGGTCGTCAGATATAGTTGAAGTTTTCTTAGAAACCGATGGAAATTAAATTTAATTGAAAAAGTAGAAAGTAAACAGTAAATTAATTAAATTAAGTTTTAATCGAAAACATCTATCGGTTTTTAAGAAAACTTCAACTATATCTAACGACCTTAATTACTTGTCTTTTTGTTGACCGTACTAATTATGTCATAGTATACCTACTCATGTATCGCTATGCGGACTATATAATACGAGCCACGAAAGATGAGACTTGACAAGCGTCAGTACCTAATGGGGAGCTTGCGCAGGTATGGATGTACGAAATAGTTATCCGTAATTTGCTATTTCGGGATATTTCGAAGATATTTAGATTAAAATTCTTAACAATTTTATAATATTTATTACGAAAATTTTGTGTGGTGTGTCAAGTCAAGACATGAGTTACGCTTCTGTCCGATTTTATTACTCTATGCCGATGGCAATAAATAAGGGTGTATATCAAACCAGATCTCAGGAGCATCGTTAAATCTATGCCGTAATCACGTTAGCTCGTAAACCGCTTTACCGGACCGCAAACAAATCAAACGGGTTTTTACTGCTAATAAATGGAGACGATAAACATTATAATACTAAAATAGAAAGCGTGTCAATACACATTGTGATGGAAAATGTTTTCCGTGTAACAAAGTGTGTTTTGTTTTCCTAGCTTAACAGCTTAAAGCTTGATTCACACATATAAGTGAAGCCACAGTTCCGGCACCGTCCCGTATCAGTGATATATTATTATTTCATGCAATCATTCTCTATGAACGCGTTCGCACTTGTCAGTGTCAGTGACGACACAGTTCTCTCAGTGTCAGTTTCGGCGCGTTCATAGAGGATGTATGAAATAAAAATTTATCACTGATACGGTACGGGGCCGGTACTGTAGCTTATTTATTTATTTAAGGAACACAAAACAGAACAGACCACACATTACATGAGCAACACTTCATGAGCTTCACTGATATGTGTGAATCAACCTTAATTGAGTCCTTGCCTGCGGGAAATAAATAATAAAAACCACTGTAATGTCACATTTCTTAAGAACTAATAAATAGTAATATCAAAATCTTACTAATTTAAGAGATGGGGGTAGGCCCCCAGTGCACATTTCGCCTCTTGTGTATCACGCTACGAGCGCCTGCCGCCTGCACCTCTCTCGGTCCCCGTTGTCGTCCTACCCCCGCGTCTCAATGAAACGGTTTAGCTATAGTAACGCAGATTCGAATTATCGGTATCGACAAATGCGTGTCGGCATAAAATTGAAATTGCGAGAACCAATGCAGCGGGAAGAGTCTGTCTTTTCTATCGTAGTCGGGTAATAATTCAGTTACATGTGCCACACACAAGTTTCTGAATATGCGCTCCAATCCTCCAATAAAATCTTTAAAAAATACGGCAGCAAATATTTGTAGGTACTAATAAGGAGATTTTTTTTGTTTGTTCGTTTAAACGCGTTTATCTCTAAAACTACCGGTCGGATTGAAAAAATATTTTTGTACATCATAGCCAGACTCATGAGGAATAGTAAAGGCAAAAAAAATAGTAAATATAACATCACGCTTTGAAAAGAGGCTGGCTAATACCTACTGAGAAATTCCTAATAGAAAAACCCAATAACACTTAGCCCGACCTGAGAATTGAACCCAAGACCTCATGCTCAGCAGTCACGCTTTGCGACCACTAGAACAACAAGGCATCTTTTTGATGGCTTGTTTAAATAAAAACCTTATATTTTTTTGTATCGGTTTGATTAAATACAGCCTTAAAAGCTCGCAATTTGCTAAGTGACAGAATGACGTCATTATGTAAATATTTCGCCAACACTCACAGTTACAGCGATAATCATAATGAAGGCTGATGAATTTCGTGTTTATTCCATGATTCGTTGGAGATATTATTTTAATCTCACGATGGAGTCGAAATGATTAATCACTAGAAGATATTTCTATTATTTTCTTTATAAAATACTAGCACTCTCCCCGCGACTTCGTTCGCGTGATTTTTCTTACGGATCCCTAATTTTTTGATAATAAAACATAGCCTATAGCACTCAGTGATAACGTAGCTTCCAATTTGTGAAAGAATTTTCAAAATCGGTTCAGTAGATCCAGAGATTACCCCCTACATACAAACTTACAAAACAAATGTTACCTCTTTATAATATTATATTATTATATAATATAAATAATATATTAGTAGTATAGATTACTAGCTGTGAATATTTTTGTGTACGTGCTATTTAATGGATATAGTTTAAGTGTTATTATTATAGACCCTTCTTTATTATTATCATAATAATAAAAATACCAGTCTATTACAGCTGTCCCACTAGTCAAAGGTCTATTCTCATACAAAGAAGGCACGAGAACTGATCACCATGCTTAAGGCTGATTTAGACGGTGCGAGAAATATCGTGCAAGTTGTGGTACATTTCCGTCAATGATCAGTCACGTTTGACATGACAGAGCCGCGCGGTCCCGCAATGTACGTCAAATCGCACGATATTTATTGCATCGTCTAAATGAGGCTTTAGTTTCAGATAAGTTCAGGTTTCCTCACGATGTTTTCCTTCACCGTCAGTGATGTCCAAGATAAGTCATAGAAAATACATAATATGAATTGAAAAAGTCACATTGGTGATTGCCCGGATTCGGTCGGTACCTTAACCACTAAGCCAATTTCAACATTGTACTGCAAAAATAACAGCAGCAAAAGTATTTATTTTAGAAGTAACAATACCTTTTATTTTACCATTTATATATAAGATACTAGCGACCCTTCCGGCTTTATACGGGTACAATGTAAATACATAAACCTTTCCTTTTGAATTACTCTATCTATTGATGAAAACCGCATTAAAATCCGTTACGTAATTTAAAACATCTAAGCCTACAGACGGCGGGAAGCGCTTTGTTTTATACTACGCAAAGAAGATTATTTCAAGGGTTTATTAAATGTTTAGTGGGTTCCTTAAAGGTACATACACATAACATAACATCACGCCTATAATGCCCGAAGGGCTAGGCAGAGGTGTATCCATTAGTACACCTACATTTCGCCAGTTACGTTAAAGTCCCACGTAATAGGGGCCTATTGCTATCAACCGGGCATAAATCCAGACTTCGAGGCTGCTACTAAGAAATTCCTGATGGAAAAACTCAATAACACTTTTCCTGACCTGGGAATCGATCCCAAGACCTCATGCTCAGCAGTTGCGGTAAGGTAAGGTGTCGCGGGACGTCTTAACAGAATACCGTGGCCCCGGAACGCAAAGGGCAACAGAAGGAACAGGGTGGTTTTTTAGTCAGTAAAAGTCTGCTTCGGCTTGTCTGACAGACTTATTTGATGATTTTACCACCACAAAAAAGGCAAGGTAAGGTACATAATACATAAATAATTAATTATACATGTATACATTGTACAACGCAGCATCCGTCGACAAATAAGCCGTACCATAACAGACAATAGTCAAGATGCATACAGAAACCACATCAAATTAGACATTCACAATATTTGTCCACAGCGCAGTGGACAATGTGAATATTTGTCCACATGACTAACACAAACATGTACACGTACGGTCAGCAACAAAAGTTGTTTAACACTTTAAATCCGAATTATTGAGCACAAAATTATAGGAAACTAGCGACCCACCCCGGATTCCCACGGGTGCAATGTAGATACTAACTATACGTATAAATCTTCCTCTTAAATCACTCTAATTATTTATGAAAACCGTACAATTAAAAAAATCTAAGCGTACATTGGCGGGAAGCGACTTTGTTTTAAACTATGTAGAGATTCGTAATTAATGTAAAATAAATAGCTAAGAGTTTGTACACCACTGATTTTCAGCATTTTACGAGTAAGTGATCCAAACAAATAAATTGATATTTATCTTTATAACGCTTACGCTGTTTCGTTATTCGTATGATTGTGTGGTTACTAACATAATATTCTGCAAAAGTATCAATGTTAATCGACTTTTCTCGCTAACTGTACAACCACTGAAATAAACTCTGTAAAAGAAACGTTTTTTCTCGAAAAGTAGCTTAAAAAATTAGATTATCTCGTACCGGAGCAAGCGTGACCTAAATTTTGTGGAATAATTGAATGAACAATATAAAATCGTAGTCTTTGGTGCTTTAATAATAATAATTTGTATTATATTTTTTAAATTATAATACAAATTATTGTTAGCTTCTGCCCGCGACTTCGCCCGCGTTAAAATTGATGTAATTATCCTACAGGGACCTTTCATTTTTCAGGATAAAATGTAGCCTAGGTGCTATTCCAGACTGTAATCTATCTCTGTGCCAAATTTCATCCAAATCCGTTTAGCCGTTCTGACGTGATTGAGTAACAAACATTCATCCAACCAAACTTACGCATTTATAATAGTTGGATATCTCATATCTTGCCAGAATTTGATAGTGTTTTTCATGTCGTTGTTTACTCAGTGTATTTAGTGACTAGTATAAAACAAAAGTCGCTTTCGTGTCTGTCTGTTTGTCTACTATGTTATTTTAAACGACGCAATGGAGTTTGATGCGATTTTTACCATTATTTAAATAATAAATTTGTTCCCGATAGTTTTCCAAGACACTAGCTTTTGCTCGCAACTTTGTCCGTGTTTTAACTTCCCTAATCTTTTTGAAAAATAAAATATATCCTATGTTACTCGCTTATATAGGTAATGTAGCTTTAAACAGGTGAAATAATTAATGAAATCGGTTATAGAGATTTTCAGTTTATCAATAACAAACAAAAATACAAATCCTTTCTCTTTATGATATTAGTTTCGATTTAACATATAAAACACACAGAGATTGCGTTAGTTAGGTTGAAATGTCACCGCATTAGTTGATCGAAATCATGCAAAACAGGGGCGGCGACGCTATGCCATCAATTTATATGTACCTAACCACAGACCAAGCTATGAAAACAAAATACCAGTTGTCAACAACTTTGTAGTTTACAATATTCGGAAATTAACACATTTTTGTTATTCAATATTCTATTAACCTAAACATAAAACCTTAGAGTAATTGTAAAATATTTACAATTTATAAATAATATAACAACACATTTTTAGCTAATTATTTGCTCACTATCCTAATAGAACCATGAGAATTAATTAAAAACTTAAACGTAAAAAAAACAAGTTTAGAGTAGGTACTTACTTGGTTTTTTTTAGAAGTCGTTTTTTTTTAATCCGCCATTTTGATTTACAGAATTTTGTACCCAGTGATAATTGCGACATCAAGACGAATGTAAAGACGAATTATTTATCAAAATCGGTTAAGCCGTTGAGTAGTTATGAGCGGACATACATACATACATACAGGTCAAACACATAACCTTTTGAGCTTCGCCACAGTCGGGTAAAAAGTCATATTACATAAAGCCTTGACACACTTGACATGAAAAAGAGTTGAACAAAATACAAACATTAAAACAAGCTCAAAACATTTCAGATAAGACATGAAAATAACAACAGTACAGAAAAGTCACACATGAAAAATTATCGAGGCGTATAAAGTACTTTACTTAATACGCCATACATTCGTCAAAAAATAAATTTAATCCGGGAAACGAGGAATTTATCTTGCCACTCAAAAGTGGATTTTTCGCGTGGTTTTTTCATTGGTATTGAAAAGTAGCATTATATCCCCACATCTTCAATATCAGTTATTATTTATTATTATACGGGGATAATATATTTCCTTGTAACCTTTCGTTTCGAAGATTAAATGTCATAGACAGGCACACAAAAATTCTAATAATTATGTTTTCGGTATAAGTACCGTGTAAATAATCATATGATTTTCCAAAATTCACTTCCTAAGGGGATGAAACGGGGACTTAAGAGTGGGTAGTAAGCAAAATTACCAATATTTTTTTTGATTTTACATGAACAATTCTAGATTTCTAGGCTTAAAATACATAATATAAAAAGTACATGATATTTTCGAGGGTTCTCATTGATCAAAAACATAAAATAATAACATTTTCTCGATAGAAAAAAATCACGAAGTAGCCTCTAATTTTTTGGTTTTTTCGATTTATACTCGATATTATTATGACTAATATGACGAAAATTTGATAATTAATTATATTTATACATGAGTGAGGGTTTTGTCTAGGCATTTTAGGTAATTCCTTTTATTTTTGGAGTTATTACGATAAAACACTTAACACGGGGCGCGCGGGTGAATTATAATAGTTTGCTGGCTTTTGGCGCGCCCTTAAGTTTGTATGGAGAGATCAACTTTGACGCGGACGAAGCCGCGGGCAGAAGCTAGCAATAAACTAAATTTAAAAACACTTTAAAGTTTCCCATGACTACTTCAAACAGTTCCTATTAAGGATATTGTTGAACGAGTTATTTCTGTTGCTAGTTTTCAACTTAGCTTAGAGTACAATACCTAGTCACGGATGAGGGTAATTCCAAGCAAAATAAACTATTTAAATTCAAATACGAACTCTCAGCAATCCTGAAACTTTATAGGAAATGGTATGGCTTCCTAGGTTAACAAATAGAATTTCTTACTTTGTCTGAAACTGAAAAAGCTTAATTTATTTATACTTAGTTATAAATGCGAAAGTCACTCTGTCTATTTTACGCTTTCTCGACTTAACCACTGAACCGATTATGATGAAATATTGTACAGGTTGTTAAAACAATGTTTAAACCGTACTTACGCAAAAAATAAAACAATTTTTTAAATTCTTGTCTGTCAGTCTACTTGTTGTGGCAAATTTCCGAAACGGCTGGACCGATTTTGACGGAAATTTCAGTGATAGAGAACTGTTCTTTTAAGGAGTATCTAAGGCCATTTTTATTTAAGAAAAAATTAAGGATTCAGGGAAAAAAAGAACAACCCGTGATTACTGTCATTCACGCGAAAGAATTCGCGGGCACAACCTAATCATAAATAAATATTAATTCTATATAACAGAATTACAAAGAACGACATTTTTATTTTGTCCAATACTACTAAAGGTCCCGGTGCCAACCTAGTCCATTCTAAATTGGTACATTTTTAAGGCCGGCTGCATGTGACGTGGTAATAATTTAGCGAATGTTATACGGGGCCGAGTTAATACCATTCGACATGGGTACTGGACGATACTGGCCATCAGTAATTCAAACGGGTCCCTGTAATCTCTATGTGTATTTATGTTCTTTTTATTTGAAAACTACGTGAGGTTTTGTTAAAAAGTTTCGATATACGTAACTATTAATACAGTTTTAAACGACTTATGTTTTCATCTCTATAATTATATTCTAATCAATAATAATTATGTACAATATTTATAGACTTAATCATCATCATCTGCCTAGCCTTTTCCCATATATGTTGGGGCCAGCTTCTAGTCTAACCGAATGCAGCCGGATTTATAGACTTAATAATAAACAATTTTTTTTTAATATTAATATTTAAAAATGTATTTTATATGTATATAAAATAAATAAATGGGAATAATAACAAAATAACCATTGACTGCCTCGTTGGTCTAGTGGTCGCAAAGCGCGACAACTGGCGAGCATGAGGTCTTGGGTTCGATTCCCAGGTCGGGCAAAGTGTTATTGAGTTTTTTCATCAGGTATTTCTTAGTAGCAGCCTCGAAATCTGGATTTGCGCCCAGTTGATGGCAATAGGCTCGCCCCCTATTACATGGGACTTAAAAACATAACTGGCGAAATGTGGGTGTGGTAATAGATACACCTCTGCTAAACCCTTCGGGTATTACAGGCGTAATGTTATGTGTTAAGAAATAGAAAAAGTAACATTGGTGCAACCCGTGCAACCTTTTTACTGTACCTACCCGGCGATAAATTAAATACTGCACATCGACCTATAACGTATTTCGTATTTTATACAAAGAATAAAAATAATTATCAAATGAAGCAAATCATAATTGTTTTAACAGCTCCTAATAGATACCGGACTGTTTGGATTTCGTGCGACAGAGATAACGCTCTACGAAGCTGAAATTAGCCGATTGTCTCTTTCCAAAGGTCGATTGTGCAATATTTATCGCCGGGGACTGTAATTACTTCTTGACCAAAATATGAAAAGACTACCGGTCAAACGCTGTAACTTTGCCATGATGCCCATCTTTGCCTTCCTTGTTTCAACGCACGATACGCGACGTTTATTGGTGACAACGCGGCGTCCACCTGTCGACAGGTGGTCCACGGGTGGACGCCGTGTTATCACCAATAAACGTCGCGCGTCGTGCTTTGAAACAAGGAAGGCAAAGATGGGTATCATGGCAAAGTTACAGCGTTTGACGGTACGTTTTGTATGAAACGCGTTATCAATAAAGTCCTCTTTTAGGAAATTTTAAGGAAAATCGCGCTTGAGTCAATATTTGCTTCGCCTTAACACTTACCCAGCGAAGTATTAAGTTCCGAAGAATTCAGTTCAGTCCTGTCTTCCGTTAGAGCGAACATGTATTATGTATCAGTTTAACTTTTTTTGTGAATCACCGACACGGTAGTTTCATAGAGATGGAATAAATATGATAGGTATTTCACTGAATATGTTAGGAATGGAAATTTTGATTTATGTTCTGGCTTTATTCTGTTGTACATAGGTACACATAAACTCACGCCTTTTCTCCATGGGGGTAGGCAGAAACGACAGAATGCCACCTGCTACGATGCTCTTGATCTTGTTCTTTCGCATCGTCCACGTTCATACATCTCGTCATACAAGCACGCCCGTTACGAGTACTGCGCACCTGACCTTTCTGAAGAACCTCACCAATAAGGTCAGTGTAGGTCTTCATAGGGTGTCCCCTTACCGCGTTGCTACGCCTTTTTTTAGTATTTGTGTGTTATAATTAATGATTAATAATAAAATAATAAACCTTTATTTCAGGCAACTAAGGCCCATAAAACACAAATACATAATATAAGTACAATAACTATAAACTAAAACATATTTTATATAGTAAAATTTTAAAAACTACTGCACACGAAGAGTCGGCGTCGTGTTACGCTGCGAGGTGTCGCGTAGCTGGCCGCGGAAACGCCGATACAGCACACCTTTCGGCCAAAACTCTTCCTTGAGGAAGGTCATCAAATGTTCTGTCAGAACGCGCACCACAAATGACTTAATGGTGGCTTAATGGTGTCAACTACACAATTTCCAATTTTTAGTAACACTTTGCTTAACCTGGGATTCCGGATCCTACGCTCAGCGCAGCTGTCGAGCTTATGACCTCAAAACCATACAGGCAATTACGTCATAGCAACTGAAAAACCTACTGGATCATATATCAGGGTTACCATAAATATAAATAAAACTGACTCCTGGTTATCTCAGTGTGTTTACACACAACTGTGGCAATATGCCAGTTTTTCACAACAACATGTTCCGTACAAATAATATCGGATTACTTTTTTTATATTTCGTTCAAAATACTATTAAATTCCGAAATGGCAATACCAAACGTTTTATCAAATATATTTTTCATTGATTGCACGAGTTTTATTTGGATTTGGGAACGAATAAAAATGTGAAATATCTCGGTTATTTATATTTTAAAAGGGTATTTCGATGCGTGTTTTTATGAAAGCTAAGTAATTTATTTCTCATTCATAGGAATTGATCATAAAAAAATGTCATATGAAAACTAGGTGACGTAAAATCTAAAAGAAAAAAAATAAGTTAAAAATAACTAAAACCCGACTACGAAAAAATCGCGCATTGAAAAGTATAAAACAAGAACAATATTCATTTGACCGATATTTTCGAAATTTTTAAGTAATAGCCGTGGACGTGTGCCACATACCTGAGGTTGTTTCACACAATCTTTATTGGCTAGGTGGCATACGACCACGGCTGAGATGTTAAGTAACATTTTTAGGTTTTTTGTTTGATTACAAAAATCTTATCACTAGAAAGCTACACTAGGTATTGCTGTGTGTCGTCCAAACTAATATTATAAATGCGAAAGTAACTCTGTCTGTCTGTTAAAATTATGCTTTAACGACTAAACCACTGACCCGATTTTGATGAAATTTGTTACGAGGTAAGTTTGAACCCCAAGAAAGGACATAGGCTACTTTTTATTCCTCGACTTCGGCTGCGTCCGCGATAAACGACATTTACACGGACGAAGTCGCGGGCAAAAGCAATATTTTATGATATACTTTATTTCCACGTATAAAATCACTTACAGAAGCCTTATTAAATAAATTCCAATTTTTTTTTTGTAAGAATAAGCGACGAATTTAGTCAACAAATAAAATTATACCACTTCTAAATGATTTTGAAGGCTCCACAAACAGGCAAACTTCGCCAAAAATAAAACTTGAACAACTGTAAAAACGTTGTCATCCTTTATGTTAATTCTTTAATGAAATGACATGGCGTATAATTTTATTTACCGTAATGAATAAAAAATGAGTTCACAATAGAGTTGGGACACACTCTAGATTTAAATTGCTGTTCGACTTTAAGAATGCATCTTGAATTTAAATCTGAAGAATCCGGTGTTGGGTTGCAGGTATGATTGGTTGAGTATTTTATGATATTGTTAATCAGAAATGGATGAGAGGAGTAAAATTGTGATTTATTGGCCATTGTGATTTCTGTTAAAAAAAAGATACTTTTCGAAGCCATTTATATTTTGTTGTCAATAATGACATGATACATGGCTCAAAACAAAAAAATATCACAATAATTTGTTTTTTTTTTGTTTTGAGCCATGTATTTACGAGTGTGCGAGTAGTGCGAGTGCGAGAGTGCGAGTATGCGTGGTGAACAGTTATGTGTGTGTCTTGTAGGAACCAATCGCTGAAGTAGATTCAAATAAAAATATTTTTAAAAAATAGTTTAGTTTTCTAAAAAAAATATTTTTTAGCTTCTAATTATTGTTTTTCCCCTCTGTTGACTTATCGTAGCCCAATATTTCCACAAAAGTTTTGTTTTTACAATACAGAATAATGTATAAAGTCATTTTTATTTTCTTCTTTCCCTGCACTAGAGCAATACGTTACGACACTCAATAAATTAACGGCGGTAGAGTAACCATTTTATCTTGGCATTTGATGCAATCTGGTACTAAATTGAAATGTACTGAGTTTGTTAGAAGTCAATAGGACCATAAGTAAAGTTCTGGCTCTCAAGATAAAAAGTGCAGTTTTGCATTTTTGTCAAACAGGAGGTTACCATAAAAGACTTAAATAATCAAATAAAATTAAGACACCTGGTCAATCTACCTAAATATATAAAAGCAAAAGATTATAATATACATCACTCATCACTAAATATCGAAAACCTCTTGATGTATTAAGATGTTTGGCAGGGAGGTAGATTATAATTAGTAGATATCTGCTAAAATTGGATTTTCCAAAATGTACCTTCTAAGGGGATGAAACGGGGGTCTGACATTTACGCGGATGATGTCGCTTGCAAACATTAGTAATTACTACAAAAAAAATACAAGTACACACATCAAAAGTGTCTAGGGATCAACATCCCTAACATTTGTTAGGGATGTTGATCCCTAGACACTTTTGATGTGTATATTTATAAATTAATAAATACTTGTTTGACAGTATTTCAGAATATACCTCTTTCTAAGATCAGAATCGCCCCGTTGTGTATTTAATAGGCAGTGTAGCGCGTCTTTATAGGCTGTGTGCGTGTAGGTTAATGGCCCAGCTTGCCTAAATCCAACGGCAAGATGGCTGGTTCGAATTTGATAATTACCTAATTTTAAAAACATCACTATCATCCCTGCGCCGAGAAGCTATAAATTATGTAAATAAAGAACTAGACGTTACGTAGCGACAAAACAATCGTCAACAAATAATCGCAAATTCAATCAACTCAAAGTAACATACGTGTTATACGAAACTAACGAGCAATTTCACTTGTTCGGGTTACATTATAGCGATATAAAGCGCTGTCGTCTAATATTTTGTGGTACGTCTAGAACGCGTCTGACACATGGAACGAAAACATTTGGGCCGTCATTTTGAAGTAAGTTCATGCTGACGCGACGCAGTATTTTTGATCCAAGGGTTGAGATCCCCTGTATGGGTGTTTACAAAATAGCTTCTCGTGACGGGGACAATAATATAGTTACCGCCTTGAATTTGACAAAACATAACATAACATCACGCCTATAATCCGGGAAGGGTTAGGAAGAGGTGTACCCATTAATACACCCACATTTCGCCAGTTATGTTTACTATGTAATAAGGGGCGAGCCTATTGCCATTAACCAGACATAAATCCGGACTCCGAGGCTGCTACTGAAAAATTCCTGATGGAATAACCTGATGGAATGCCAGACCTGGCAATCGAACCCATGACCTCATGCTCAGCAGTCGCGCATGACGACTACTAGACCAAAGAGGCAGAGAGAAAGAGAGCTTGAAGAAGATGCAAAAATGCGCAAAAATTGTATATTAGGTAGTTTAGTATCTATTTTCCTTACCTGTGTAGGAAGACACTCATTTACCTCTGATTTGGTGTTTGGCATACCAATTCATTATTTATAGGTAGGTATACCTACTGTAGGTACTTCAAAGGATTTGTTTGGCTTTTTGTAAACAAAGTCGGTTGATTGATTGTTGAATTTTGCATATAAAATGGTTTTAGCAGGATATTCTGTTTTTGTTTTAAATTCAGAATAAATTATATTTTTGTTTGGTCAAGGAAGCGTGGTGTGTCCTTTAATTATTAATAGGAACGCCTATAAAATGTGATGATTCAACGCGAGACACAATGGTAAATTGTGTCCGCCCTTATCTGATTGAAATAAGGTTCATATTCCTATAATATTATTGCTAGGAAATGACTTTCATGTTTGGTGCGGAAAATTACTGTTTATGGTAGCGTACAATGTTATGCATGCAAAATCATTGTGCTTACGGGTGCGTGCAACAGTACTGGGGTCTTTACGCGGGCGAAGCCGCGGTCATAAGATAGTATTACATAAAAAAGTATTTTGGGAGAAAAACAAATGTTAAAATTGCAGAACTTTAACCTTTTGACCTTTGACTTTGATCTTCAATACCTGTCTTCGTAACTAAAACGTCCCAGATAATATGGTCTAAAACAAAAAAAAATATAGGGATACTTTTCATTCTTCATACAAATTTTAAAATCGAGGTATCTTAATTAAATTATTTTCATATGTGATTATAATCAAATAATAACAAAAACAAAAAAAGATATTTAAAAGAAAATATCCGTAAAAAATCAGAATGTAGAGACACGCAGCAAGGGGGGCGTAGTGCGTGCTGTTTGTGTGCGTTCCCGAATTTTGAGGTAAGCGCGTGTGCGGTCAAGTTTAACAACCTATTGTTGAACTGTATTTATTCCACACGTTGTGATTTTATAGTAGCGAACAATGGTGAAAATCACGTAATTTTTTTTATTTCATTAATTGATAAGGTAATCGATTCTAAATCATTTCTGAAAATTTGGGTAGTGGTTGCAAAATAACCCAGTATACCGCAATAATTAGGAAAACATAATAATTATGTAGCTTTTGGCAACGTTATGTGTATCTTTATACTCTTTATAGACAATGAGTCAGCTATTCGTGTTCATCGTAGCAAGAAGTATGATATCAGCTTCAAAAATTAGACAAGGTTGGTATCATTATTGAGGATACGACAAAGTCATTTATCTTTATTATTCTTAGAACGAGAACTTCATCTATATCATGCACGATACATCTGTTGAACGCATTTTTAAATCTAAAACATAACATAACATCACGCCTGTCATCCCCGAAGGGTTACGCAGAGGTGTAGGTACCCATTAGTACACCCACATTTCGCTAGTTATGATTAGGTCCCATGTAATAGGGGGCGAGTCTATTGCCATCAACGACGAGGCAGGCTAACCAAAAAAAAAACATGTTATAAAAGCCAAAAGTCACTCAGCCTCACTCATCACGAAATATCAAAAAATGCTTGATGTTTAAAGATGTTTGACAAGGAGGTAGATTGTAGTTAGTAGATGTTCGCTAAGAACGGATTTTCCAAATTACACCCCTTAAGGGGGTTGCGGGACGTCTTAACAGGATACCGTGGCTCGGAAACGTAAAGGGCAACAGAAGGAACAGGGTGGTTTTTTAGCCAGTAAAAGTCTGACAGTCCTCATTTGATGATTTTTACCAGCATTAAAGGTATTTTTTTAATTGGCTATTATGGCACAGAAGTGTAATACCATGAAAATAAAAATACCATGAACTACTAGAATAAAAATTATATCGTTTTATGAAGCCGGCTTTGAAATTGAACCAACAATCCACGCAATCACAAAGAGATTGCAACTACAGCCACCTTGTATTGTGAGATACGTAATACTTCTTTTAGTTATCTTCCGTTCCAATTGGATCTTTAGGACTTTGATATCTTTACTAGTACTTCCCAACAGTATCTAGTATAGGATTTATCTTTCTTTATAAGACTGGCTTTATTATCTCTTTATGGCCCAGTGGGTAAGGCACCCTTACGCATGAGATTTTGGGTTTCTCAACTAATTTTAACATAACATAATGCCTGTGATCCCCGAAGGGTTAGGCAGAGGTGTACCCATTAGTACACCCACATTTCGCCAGTTGTTTTAAGTCCCATGTAATAGAGGGCGAACCTATTGCCAATTGCCATCAATTGGGCACAAATCACAGTGAGAAATTCCTGATCGAAAAACCTAATAACACTTATTGCCCCACCTGGGAATCGAACCCAAGACCACATGCTTCGCAGTCACGCTTTGCCAACCATTCTTTTAACCATTTTTTTAAAAATTTCATATTATTATGTAATTTCTAAGTTTGTCTTGGACATTTCGGACATCGGAAACATCGGGAGGAATTCCGGACTTATAATTAACATAAGGCTAAAATTGCCAGTCCGCCTTGAGCAAGCGGGGTGATTTATGCCCATGCCTTCTCTGCATGAGAAGAGATTTTTGCTCTGTAGTAGGACCATAATAATAGACTGACATAATTAAGAATTACCTGACCATTGTATGCAACACCCCGGTTTGAGTTGCAACTTCCACAAAACCTGTAGTTATAAAGTAACTGGAGATAAAGTCTGAACACGATCAGTGTTTGTAAGTTAAATAGAAGTTTTGAAGTTTTAACGATAAACAACTTTACTTTAAGCAAAGTCATTAAAAGCGGAAGTTTGTTGAATAAAGTGTGCGTTGGATTGTTGAAGTCGAATTTAATATTTTAATAGGATGTAAGTATCAAGTATCAAGACATTAGTTAATGACGGTAGCAGTATAAATAGTAAAATATACTACCAGCCTTGTATTGTACTACTGCAAGGAAAAGGCCTTTTTACAAACATAAACACAACATAACGTCACGTATGTAATTCCCGAAGGGATAGGCAGAGGTGAACAAATAGTACACTCACATTTTGCCAGTTATGTTTTAGTTCCATGTAAAAGGGGGTGAGCCAGGCACAAATCCAGACTCCGAGGCTGTTACTGAGAAATTCCTAAATATTATTATTAGTATTACAAAATATGTTTTAAATTGTAATAGCTTAGGCGACGCTCCCAAACTATTTACCAATTGCTAAAACTCATAGATTGATCGACCCGTTTCAAAACCCGACAACGACCCATTTGAATAGGCTTTTGTAATGCAAATGTAGCTAAAATATTTTGTGTGAATAGGAAACCCTGTAAGGGTCTATTAAATTTTATTTGTCGCGAGGTGGACCTTGGTCCCTTTCAAGAGAACTTGAGAAATCGCTCCGTTAGATACTTATGTATTAATATACTAGTTCTTTCCGACGGTTTTGTCCACATGAATGTCGGTTATTCGGGACGCAGAAGATGTGGCGGATCACAAAATAGCCTGTCTTTAGATCTCAAGCTGCCTCTATGTCATATTTTGTTAAGATTGGCTTTATGTTTTTGCTGTAATAAGGTAACTTTTATATTTATATGTACTTACTTTTCCCCTTAACTTCGTCCGCGTAAAGGTATCACCCTCTTTTCATCCCCTTAGTGGTTGAATTTTGGAAACATACATACATACATAAACTCACGCCTTTTTCCCATGGGCAATTTTGGAAAGTCCTTTTATAACGCATGTCTACGTCATAATAACTATCTGCCTGCCTTTCAGCGCAATCCGTTCAGTGGTTTAAGCTGTGTGTTGATAGATCAGTCAGTCAGAAACGGTTGCCTCTTTAGATATACTAGTTTTTCCTCTCGACTTATTTGTTAACGCGGTTATAGAGGATCAAAAAGTAACCTATGTCTTTAAGTACCTATATGCCAAGCTACCTCTATATCAAATTTCATTACTATCGGTATAGTGGTTTTGCCGTGATGCGGTAAGAACCAGACAGACAGACTTACGAACTTATATTAATAGTATGGGTTTTGTAGTTCAAAATAAAGACCTGTATTCAGGATGAGGTTGTCATGCTGAATAAGCAGGATTGTAAGGTTTATTTCGGAAGCTACTAGACTGCTTAATAGCTATACAGGTAATTTAAGAAGTGATTATGGAGACTTCTTTTCTTTGTTTTCTTTTATTATGGGGTACGAGCGCTTGCCTTGTGACATCGAGTAGTTCTACTTTGCCCCATCAAGCCGCCACCCTGCTGTGGCAAAGTAGACTGCCTAAAATTTTGCAGTGGAATATGCCCCACTAATTTGATTTAATGGGGCGGCTTGGTTGGGGCAAAGTGGAACTACTCGTAACATCGCTAAGCGACAGGTCGACTCTTCATGTGACCAAAGGACTGGCTTTTTCTTGTGCCAAAGAATCAGCATTGCCATACGAAGTGGCAATACAGCCAGCCTTTTGGGCACTTGCCCCATTGACAGCGATGCGAACGAATTTTCCGATACCCTATGAGTTTCCTCCTTTCTTCTTTCTTTTTTATTAATGGTAGGTACATACTTTATAATTGTATTGTTGTAGTTTTGTGTTTAGGTTATTTATTGTATACAGCTATTACATAGAAAAAACGTTTATATTAATTTATGGGTTAATTTTAGGAATTCAGCGGAGATGGAAATACTTTGACACGGTTACAGACACAAATACTCCCTAGGCGTAACCAACTAAGCAAGATCATCCAAAATTAATCCGATTCAACGTCCCGTTTCCTCATTTACATAACATAAGACTTAATACCAACCATCTACATAAACACAATATAGAAGTAATCAACATGTTAGTGCGCGTTGCTCTAACCAGCTCACTAATACAACTGTAAGTGGAACACGACTGGTTAAACCAACCAGTAACACCAATTACTCAGTAATTGGTCAACCGGACGACGATGCAGTTCTATGTTTTGAATAATAAATAGAATGAATATGGATTAAGATTTGCAAGAATCTTGAAGGATTATTTTTGCCATCGGGTTGTGTTTCTGTTTCTCACTCACTCATCACGAAATATCGAAAACCGATTGTCGTATAAAAATTAAATTTGGCAGGGAGGTAGTTTATAGTTAGTAGACGTCCGCTAAGAAAGAAAAAAAAATAAATTCACCTTCTAAGGGGATGAAAAGAGGGTTCAAAGTTTGTATGGAGAAATCAACTTTGACGCGGACGAAGTCGCAGGCAGAAGCTAGTATTAGATAAGACTTTAATATAATGAAACTATGTTCGGCCTGTAGAGTAGGCAAAAACCACAGAACGCCACCTACTACGATCCTTACTTGGCATACTCCTTTCGCCTCGTCCACGATCATACATATTTTTCAAATATGTATTAAAATAGTGCTCCGCCCGCAGCGAGATAGTAAGCCATGCTAACGGTGATTAAGGATAAGGATCCAGAGAGGGAAACCTCCTCACTATGCGTGCCGTGTCCAAGACGACCGCTTTCAAGCAGCAGACTATCTACTAGATACTTATCAACTCCCAAATATGACAACGCCCTAAAAGGGTAAAGTAGAAAGATCAATTTCCTACTCAATACAAGCCACCAAAACTGAAAGGTGCGTTCTATTCTACGGTGGTTATGTATATAGAAAATCACGGCAATCCCACCCTTATTGCCAACCGTTAATTGATACCGCGAACGTCACCAGCACGCCGTTAAAACTAATCGCCGACCATTTCAACCAAAGAAAATGGGGCGCGCCTTTGTAAAATTAAAAATGTTAGTTGTTACACCGCCTGTAATGGTTGCATTAGATTTTATGAATACTTTGTCGAAATGTTAGCTGGGTTAAACAGGACAGATTGTGGACGGATTCACGGCTGAAGTTACATGAAAACCACTGTTTTATTATTAGGTACGTAAAAATCATTTTTGATTGTGTATAATTTGTAATGCATGATAGCAAAATTTCTTGTGACTAACTTTGAAAGTTGGGTAATTTTAGAAGATAGACTTCATAGAGGTGTATAAACTAATTTATTCTCCTCGCATAGGTAATTAATAAAGCTATATTAGTTAAATTTGAAAAACACAATTTTTTTAGAAAAACTAATTTTAAACTATAACTATCCATAAACGAGAAATAATTTTCTATAATTTTATTTTTTAGTTCACCCATTAAACCGCATAAAATCCACCATTTTAAAAATGTGTTGTACACATTATCTACACCGCGCCACCAAGACGAATCTAATGACGTATCATTTATCAAAATCGGTGAAGCCGTTAAGTAGTTACGACATAAGAACGAGGACATAGGAATGAACCCCCATACATACATACAAGTCAAACACATAACCTCCATTTGAGCTGCACCGCAGTTGAGTAAAAACAAAAAGAAAAACAAACTTGCCACACTAAGTAATCAGCATTACGATAACACATAAATCAAAACTTATTTGCGACTGTAACAAGCTTATAACACGTCACAATTTCGTAACTGAAGCTTAGTGAGTAATTTAATACACGAACACACACTACACTGCACTACAAAAGCTATCTAGAAGACTAATCAGACGATCCTATTTGCGCTGGCGAACTAAGCGCACATGAATAGTGTGATAAAGAGCTGGTCATGTCAATGAACACAATAGGAAGGCAATCATCTCGCACAACGTACACAGGCTGCGTTATTGAACTACATCAAGGAGAATAGTAGCAGTAGGACAAGTTTGTCTTAGAATATAAACTATTCAAGTAAAGCATGAGGGTCTTGGGTTTAATTCCCAGGTCGGGCAAAGTGTTATTGAGTTTTTCCATAAGGAATTTTTCAGTAGCAGCCTCGGAGTCTGGATTTGTGTCCGGTTGATGGCAATAGGCTGGCCCCCTATAATATGGGACTTAAACATAATTGGCGAAATGTGGGTGTACTAATGGGTCTACCTCTGCCTAACCCTTCGGGAATTACAATTCAAGGGGAGAAATTCATGATGAAAAAACCCAATAACACTTTACCCGACCCGGGAATCGAACCCAAGGCCTTATTATTATTATTATAACCACTAGACCAACGAGGTAGCTGATTTCAACATTAAACTACTCAAATATCAAATGAACATTAAACATTATCATAACTTTTCAAAAAACTTTAAAAACTAACCGTTTTATTCCACTTATCATTTTATTTTAAAATACGATTGAACTAAAACAATCCACTAGCGGCTAGCCGCAAAACTAAAATCCTGAATAAAACTGAAGAGCACTGAACTGCACCAATTAATACTTTCAGTCAGTCTTAAAGTTCCAAATGAACATGCCGAACGCTTTCTAGTTCAATTTTGTTTAAATCGGTCAGATGGAAATTCGCCCGATATAGTTGAACAGATAAATTTCCTAAACAATGTCGTTGCATGTAAAATGCTGTGAAGTTTACATTCCAGCTGAACTATGAGCAATAATAATTGTGCACCTAATATTAATAGTATTATAGCTCTTCGTCATATGAAGAAACCTATTCGGGGAAGTACTACCACCGTACTTATTTCTGCCGCAAGGCAATGTGGCTGTGTTCCGGTTTGAAGGGAATGGGTGACGACGCAATTACGGACACATTTCGACTTTTTTTTGAGATGATAACATAATATCTGCAAGATCTCTGGTATTGCAGATGTATAGGAAACAGTGACAGAAAATCCAATGCCAAAAAAAATAAGGTACAGTAAGCGGTCATAAGTGCAGTAGCATGCTAAGGTTTGAATTGCTGTGAACACGTGGCGTACCACGTGTTCACAGCAATTCAAATTCGGCCCGTAGGCCGTACCTACATCTGTGTAAAGTAATAATCATTATGTATTAACACAGTACCTACAAACACTTCCGAATTCGCACACGGCGTCGAAAGGTCGTAAGTTAAAAACATCACTCTATTGCTTTTTGAGATTGCTACTCCACTTATGACCGCTACTGTACCTACCTACTTGTACTAAAAAAAAACTGTCTTCTATCTTAAAATAACGGGTGCAAAAAGGCATTTAACGAAGTCAAAAGTTAGATGTTTCCTATATTGCTTATTTTTTTTTTTAAATCTGGACCATACCTAAAGATACAATTTCAACTTTATTTAATTTTTCTACGAAAACAAGTATTAAATGTTCTAACTAAACTTTAAATACGACTCCTGGACCGTCGCACAATATTTTGTGTACGATTAATTATACTAAAAAAAAAGTGATTTCCCAGCAATGATTTTTGCTGAATGTTACTTAGTTTAATGGGTATAAGATGTGTGGTTATCGAATATGACTTATATGTGTCTTATATACCCCGTAAAAGTCATGAATTTTTAAAAACTAACCAGCCCTTTCCCAGACAAGCCACAAGAAAATTACCTAGCTAATTCTTTAAATTAATGACCCATAAAAAGAGGATTACTCATAAATTACCTATATTTTCCCACTAACGGAAAAACTTTTTCAAAGAGCTCTATTTTTAGACAGTGTCAGAGCTTCGGAATAAAAGTCAATAACTTCTTGATAATTTATTCAAAAGTTAGACGAGTTCAATTTAAGTTGGAAATTATTCCGATCAAATAAGTTATGGCCGATCCGATCTAATCTTTGGTGCCATGAAAAGGGTAACGGTTTTGACCCAAAATTTTGTAATGTTGTGTTTTGGTAAATATATAAATGTTATTTCCTTTTTTGGTTTATTTTTCACGCCTTACGTGCCAAAAATATTTTGCTTTGAGTAACAGCGGCTACTCAATATTAATACGTGTAATATTCGAATATATTTTGTTTTTTTTTTGCAATAGGCTCGCCCCCTAATGCCTACATGGGACTTAACCATAACTGGCGAAACGTGGGTGTATTAATGGGCACGCCTCTGACTCACCCTTTGGGGATTACAGGCGTGATGTTATGTGTGTTTTATTTAATTATAATGTGAATAGAGCTTAAGCTCCATTAAAACTGGTGCAAAGTCGGTGCGGAACGAGTCATGAAGGAGTCGAGATATGTTTTTACAAATAGTATACTGTTCTCTGTCTGGCTTATAGTTGTGTCACGTCAGACGCGGAGGATACGCGCGACACTCCGCACTACTTGAGCCCAATGAAATGTCTGGTGCTTCCACCACTACGATTCAGACAGGAGAATGCGCGCATCTTCCCGCGAAGACAAGCGCGATTCTCGTCGCTTCGACTCTGTGCCAATGTAATTGGAGCATTAATTAATAAAAATGACTAACACTGAAACCCTTACGTAAAACTCAAAGAGCGCGCGCACCTGGCCGCACGGTGTGGCCGCTGGCCGCGTGTGGCCAGGTGCGCGCGCTCTGTGGCGATTTCATACTAAGGTATGTATCTCGATGGCCGCCGCGGCCTGGCCGCTGCGGCCATGGCCGCTAGTGCGCTACTGCTCTAAGGGAATAGGGTCCTTAATTTCTTTTTTACTTTTTAGTACAATACGTTGCATATTTTCTTTTTTACTATTAATTTATTCATATTAATTGCAAGCATCAACAAACAATTACAGACCTAGTTAAACATAATAAATTTTATTAAAAACCACAATAATATTTAAAGTATTTACGTCGCAAAATATTCTTTTGAAGTCCCTATCCGTTGCGTAGGTAGGAGATTATTGCTAAGCCGCTCCTTAAAAATGGGTCGTCTGAAAAACCTTTGTTCAATTAATATTGCATGTCACCCAGCGGCAAATAACAATCAAAGGAAAAGTAGAACAGACACCAAAAAAATGTACAAGATTACAAAAAAAAGATAAAATAAAATATAATATGTTTTATATTAATACCAAGCTATTACCATCCCAATGTAGGGCAAAGGCCTCTTCACATACAGAAAAGGCAAGCGCATTGATCACCACTCTTACTCAAAGCGGATTGGTGATTTCGGACTTAAGGGTCAAACATTAGGCTATCAGGATTTAATTGTATTTAATTAAAATTAACATAACCTAAATGCGTAATTTATTCACCAAATGCTTTTAGTCTAAAAATAAACCAGTCATTTGCAAATCTGCGGCTAAACGTTGAGTGTTCCGCGTCTGTTTGCGGTCTACGGGGTCGTAGTGCTACGGTGACCTCGTAGCACGTCGTAGCAATCCGTAGCTATTTCGTAGCACACCTTCGTAGCCACTTTTGCAAGGTCTATATTATAAAACGAGTACATTATTATCTTGGTCATCAAATCATCGTCTGCGTAAACTTTTCCAAACTATTTTGAGGTCGGCTTCCAGTCTAACCGGGTACAGCTGAATACCAGTATTTTACATGAACCGACTGACTTTCTGACCTCCACAACACAGTTACCGGGTAGCACGATACCCTTGTAACGACTGTCAAAGATCAACGAATGACAGCTGGGACCTACGGCTATACAGATTCGAGGTAGGGGGATGTCGCACCGCCAATTTCCAAACTCCGGGCTGCTACTGAGAAATTCCGAATGAAAAATACCCAATAACACTTCCCCTCTGGGAATCGAAATTAGGACTGCACGCTCAGCGGTAGTGCTTACGATTTCTAGATCGACGGGATAATCTAGGTCATCGAATAGAAAAGGTGCAGTATCGCATCCTAGTCAAATTCAAGAAAGTACCTTTGATAGTGATTCAAATCATTTAAAAATAAATACCTAGGTTTTTTTTTTTTAAGTAGTTGATTTTCGAATTCGAGGTACCCATCTTGCCGATGGGTTTAGGCAGGCGGGGCGATGAACCCGCACTCACACAATGATATAGTCGCTCGCGCGATACTGCCTACCGCGTACGCAACGAGGCCATTCTTTTCTATAAAAGAGGTGTATTCTGAAAAACTGTCAAAAATAAACAAATAAAATCTGCATTTTACATTTAAAAAAAATCTAGGACACGACAGAAACTTCTCGCACTATTTAAAATTCACCTTTCTTTTAGAGCCAGAAGAAAAATATAAAGCCTTCCGTCTCTCAATGATTTATCTTTCCTAGTCTCATTCTAGTAGTTTGGTGAGCCGGTCCGGGGTGATTAAAACAATGCAAAGCAGTTATAACTTAGACAAGGCGCTCGTTAGTATTCCCGTAGAAAAAACTTGTTCTAGAACTGCTTTATGCGGTAAACTATAAAATAAAAGAAATATTTCTTTAACTTTGGTATAATTGTGTGCTGAGGTTCCGTTTCTGCGTTTTAATGCGGATGGAATTATGTATTTTTTTTTTGTTTTGTGTAACTGCAGTTCGCTACTGTTTTTGTTGGATTTGCAAGATATACAATACCTTATAATATCTTATATTAAAAAAAAATGTAACAGAAACATAGGAAGGTATAGCTCTTAAACTACAAAAATCGCAGAACATAATACATTTTAAAGCCCATGGAAAGTAGATCATCATCGGCCTAGCCTTTACCCAATTTCGTTGGAGTTGGCTTCCAGTCCGGATGCAGCTGAATACCAGTATTTTACAGGGAGCGACTGCCTATCTGACCTCCACAACCCAGTAACTGGGTAATACGATACTGTTTGGTAAGACTGGTTGACAGATTTTCGGGCTTCTGACGACCAGTAACGACTGTCAAAGATCCACGAATGACAGCCGGAACCAATGGCTTAACGTGCTTTCCGAGGCACGAAACAATGTAGGTGATGTCTAAGATAAACTTAGTAAGTACATATGAATTTTAAAAGTCACGTTGGTACTTGCCCGGATTCGTACCCTATATACCATATACCCTATTCGCGCATAAAAATCATGGGTTTGTTTCCGAAATTTTCTTTTGGACGTCGCGACTTGGGCCACCCTGTATGATCTTTTTACAACCTTATATAACGGCGCGGGCGCCATGAATTTATGTCCTAGAAATAAATATTCAGTGACTATAACATCACATTTTAAACCTCTAATTTTCATAAACGTCTTTCAGGAAGTTGATTGAAATTAAATTACAATTTCCAAGGCTTGTTATTGACAGTCCACAAAATTGGGTTTCTCAACGTATTTATGAAAATTACTGAGTATCGATAGAAATTATATATCCACGCGGAATTATGAAATTGTTACAGTTGTGTGTATTTTCGTGTTCATCTTAGTTAGATTTTTGTATAACTCTTTTTTTTAAAGATAACTCTAACAAGCCCTTTCCAAAAATGTGATTCTTCAGATTTTATCAAGTTTAGCTAAAATATTCCAATGTTTTTGACTTTATAGTTTGCAGGAGGTGCGATTAAAAATGCTCTTAAGCGGACAATAGACGAACGAGCAAACATCTACGCTTACTTTATGGCTCAAAGACATTTTTTGCCACATCTCGCCCTAAGTACGCGAACTTTTAAAATGAAATATGATTTGCAAACCAGGCCCCGCAAAATTGTTGTTAGTTGTAACTTTGTAAGTCAGTAAGCTCATATTTAAATCTCATTCCCATTACACGTAATTTCGGTAGTAGAAAACAACATATTTAAATAATTACTGACGAAACCAACACGTACGCCTTAATGTGAAAACAAATACTGAAAAAAAAAACTGTGCCATTGAGCTTTTGTTTCGTGTTCTTTATTAAGACAGAAACTACGACATAATTCCGTATACTGTTATTTTGGCTTTGCCGGTTACCCAATTACACTCTACTATGTATTCCTCGTAATACACCTGCGGGAGCTAAAAATAAAAGCATTTTTAGGCTCCAAATAAGTTTTGGTCGTGGCGGGAAAAAAGTGAAATATGAAATTGCCGGCTGTCCTCCCAGGGTTCAAAAAAAGGCCAACGTAAAGCCTTTCCTGAAATGAGAATACACAAAAGTGCCTAAATTCCATGTCGTTCGCTGGTTCTGGTAAACGAAAACAGCATACGGACTGCTCATCATGAAGTCTCACTCTTTGTACTCAACGAATCAACAAGCATATTTCCCCTGACGGCGTCGCATGCATGGCTGGCGGCACATTTCGTTAGCGCCTGTCTAATTTAGACACGGTACACGTCGTCGGTAATATCGTCACTGCGGTGTTGGAATAGTGATGGTAATTGTATACACGATTTTGGTAACACAGGGCCGCAAGTGGTTGAGATTAAGAATAATTTTGAATATAATGATTGAACAAGAAGATAAGTCTCAAATCACCAATCCACTTGGAGCTAACGTGGTAATCAACGTTCTCTATAGGGAGGCCCTTGCTCTGCAATGGGACAATAACAGGCTTGTACTAGACTTGATTGTCCATGACGAGGGCTTACAAGTAGGTTTAGCAATAGGTAAATATTAATTATAACAAGCTCATGTTATGAAATAATAAGAAAACGTGTGTTCTAATCGAATAGATTGAACCCCAGGGGGTCCAATCGATTCGATTCGATTAATACCGTAATAATAACATACTTTTGCTTATCAAACTGAAATTTCTCATAATCTGTAACCAAAAGAAAAGCCAAGCTCACAGGCTGTAAAAAATGATATCTCAAATGCACCGCTACAATTAAAACAGCAATTACTTTTACACTTCCTTTTTACACAATAAAATTCCGCAAGAGAAAAAAGATTCAAGAAACAAAACACGATCTCTCCCTTGGCAGTTGTCGTCTTGTAAGTAAAATACAATGTTCTCGTGGTGCACTTACTCTGTTCCACTATTGTTTATTCTTTAGAAACAATGGACTCAGGTATATTGGACTTTTACAAAGTCAAAGTCAAAGCCAAATATTTTTCTTTTCCTCTATTTCAATTTGATTATTTAGTGGCACTTTTAACAACGTCATTTATAAGTAAAAGTAATTGAATCTCGTTGCATGTTGGAATAGGTAGTTTCTTAATATTTTGAAATATATGTTTTACAATATTTTTTAAACAGGATCATACAGAATTATACGTAAAAACGTTATACCTTACATAAAAACTACTACATTATGATAATGTACAAAGTTTTTCAAATTAAGATTAAAGACGGCCAAATTATGTTCAAAGATACATAGTGTTAAGTATAGTTATCCGCTGCTCCGCTCTTGTGGATCACAGCGTGATGTTATATAGCTTTTAACCTACCTCAATAAACGGGCAATGCAAGAGAATCTCTCAAATCGGAGCAGTAGTTCCTGACATTAGCACGATCAAACAAACAAACGAACTCTTCAGCTTTATAATACTGGTAAGTATAACTTTACTCATTCCCGTAAATGAAAAAGTTACTTCCGTTGTACACCTACAGCTTGAATCCTGAAAAATGTCGACATCGATAACCACAACCTCGATAAAATCGTCATATCAACCTGCAATTTATCTTACTGAACCCCGGACTCCCCGTACACATCGATCAATCTTAAACTTCTCCGCTGGTTCTTTCCCGACTGAGGTCTTACTCCAGTTTTATCGTTCACTATAGCTTATGCCCGCGACTTGGTTCGAGTAAATGTCGGTTATTATGAGGTTAATTCTTTTTATTTTAATAAAAGTAGGTACCCTTATAACAGCAGCTGTCTGCTAGTAAAGTCCCGTCAAAATCGGTACAGCCATTTCGGTAAATTGCCAAAACACAGAGACTGACAAACAAAAATTACAAAAAAAATATTGGTATTTTCTTGTATGTACCTACCGTGTAAATAATACAACTACCATACAGCCTATAGACGCCTAATACACGATCTAACGCACGAAAACTATTCTGCCAACTTGCTGAGGTACGAGGGGGACGGGGTACTGCGTTCTGATTGGCTAACTCAAGGTCAGTGCATGTTTACGGCTCACAGGAGTGGTCGAAACTAATACGAACTTGGTGACTATTGGTGAGTTACGACGGTTATAAGACTTTTATGCCTAATGTGTTGACAGACATCGGTCGTCTGTTATTATCTAGGTATATATGGTCGTTGAAATAATAGTACTTAATAATTATTTATTTTATGATAATCTGTTATTTTGTCATTACAAACAGACACTTCGATTCAATTTATTTGTATCATATCCTATGGCTCTTAAAGTGTTGCTACTCATCTTCATGATTTAATTCCTCAGTTGCCGTTTACAACGCCCAAGGGATTGCGATGTTTATTTTCAACCAAGACTGCATAGAACAGCAAAAAACCGACCAAGTGCAAGTCAGACTCACAAACGAGGGGTTCCGTATAACTAACTGTACAATATTTAGAAATAAATATAGAAACACTGTTTATTCTCATGAAAGTGACGCACATTATAAAAAAGGTTCTTTACAAAAACAAAAAAAAACAAGTGGGTATATATTATAAAAAAATAATGTTCTAGACGTAAATGTGTGTGTATTTGTTTAATTTTACATACAAAAAATAAGTCCCATTTTTAACAAGTTTCATTTTATTTTTATTAGGTATTAGTATACAACAGAAATACGCACTCTGTAAAAATTTGAACTCACTACCGGTTACGGTTCATGAGATACAGCTCGCTGACAGACCGACGGACAGACGAACGGACAGCAGAGGCTTTGTAATAGGGTCCCGTAGGCAACCTTTGGGTACCTACGGAACTCTAAAAAGGCACAATGAAGTACAATTGTTCCCCTGATACAGTTTCCGTCTTCTTTGTAAAATACGGCCCTGTTCTACCAGATCTGTATGTACGCAAAGCAAATGTACTGGCATTGTTTATTTTGACGACGTCACACCGCTGCAGACGGATCCGGTGACAAAATGACGGAAGTAATTAAAACTAACTTGTGCCTGTGAATTCGTCTGCGTGAATGTTCGTTTATGGAGGATGTTTTTATTGCGCGTAACCCTAATTCTTTTTCTACACTAGCAGTATAAGTTACTCCTTATAACATCCGCTAATTGCCAGTGAATGTCCCGTCTAAATCGATCCAGCCGTTTAGGAGATCAGCAAGGACAGACAGATTGACAGACAGACAAAAATTTTTAATAAATTGTTTGTATTGTTTAAGTATATTGTAATTATTCATTAATGATATTACAAACAAACACTTCAATTTTATTTATTTGTATCGATGTCCTCGAAATGGTGTGTTGCATAATTTGGTCTTCGTTGTATTGTTTTCCGCTAAACAATGATCGTTTAACACCCGTAGTTCCGGTATTAGCCGGTTAATTCAAGACTGGTGCAGTTTTTTTTTGGTTTTGTAGTTCGACTTATTTTTAGCATTAATATGGGCATTAAAACTTGAAAGTTAATTTAACTGCATTCTAAACACGATCTAGGTCAGAATATTAATAAGCCTTTGTTGACGTAGGATTTAGGTTTTCAAATAAAAGTCAGAATACGATTATAATAATGAAATAATTTATTCTTATTAAGTTTTAACTGCACTTGCGTCGACAAATAAATATAGTATCTGAGCGAGATGTATACGGAGTGTAAATAAAAACATATCACATACCCGTTAACTAAGCATAATCATTGCTTATCAAAGTAAGCGACATTGAGAAAAAATGATTACTAGGAAACGACCTTTGTTTTTAATGTGAAAAACTAGTTCATGGTAGTGTGCAATGTAATGCACGCAAACCATTATGCTTAGGCGATTAACACACGGCATCGAGCACCGCCGCGGATGGCGGTAGCGGCAAAGCCGATTGCACCGCTTGACCGCGCGGTCGGGCGGTGTACCGTGTGTAAGGCTTCAACGGATTTCATAAAGGCCAATGCGACATGAGATCCGCTTAATCACTTTAGCACATCCAATAGTACAGGTGTCATGGGCATATTTCAATTCAATGATATCATTTCAAACGAAAAAAAATATATTTTGCCCTTCAATATCTCCTTGTGCATTAACGCTTACAACGCATGGTCTAGAAAAAATGAATGCTATGATGGGGACTACATGTAACTTTCGGCTTGGTTAGTATTGTTTTACACCCTTTGTAACATGCCTAAGATTATTTAGAAAGTACTGTTTGACTATAATAACTTTCATGGTACACTACAATATTCGTTAACTAAGGAAGTTTTTTATAATCCTGCTTTATTAAATCAGCTGCTCTCTCAGCGATCATAATGGTGGGAGCATTGGTATTGCCACTGGTGATGGTCGGCATCACACTAGCGTCCACCACTCGCAGTGCTCCTACACCATGCACTCTTAGACGACTGTCGACGACAGAACAACTTATATTGCTACCCATCCTAGCGGTAGAAACTGGGTGGTAAACAGTAGTCGCCAAATTTACAGCATGGCATTTCCAATATTTGGTACTACCAAATTCATAACCATCACATGCATCCAGCTTAATTCTGCCTACTTCTGCAGAAATAGACTTGAAGTATGACGTGTTGACGATATCTACTAACATTTTTATTCCAACAGCTGTCGATTCTAAATCTCTTAAATCACTAAAGTTATCGTAGTAAATAAGAGGATCTTCATATGGATCATTTGAATTTAACGATATGTTACCTCTAGAATATGGATGCAGTACAATATGCCGTAACAGGAATGTAGATTTGTTCACACTTTGTTTCAGTATCGAGTTCTCTACAGATTTAACAAATCCTGAAGCAATTAATTTTGTATTGTCATCGTATTTTTTACTGTTGGTAAAAAGGACTTGGAAATCTGGATACGAAGCATTAGGGTCTGCGGAATAAAATCCACCCACATCATGATAATCATGAGCTACCGATAGGTATCCTTGTCGATCGTACAAATATCTTATTGCTTCAAACTGTTTCGTTGCTTCATCGATGTCCTCTAGTTCATCAGCAAATAAAAAAATAGAAACAACTGTATGATCGTGTAAATTCTGTCCAACCATGGGTGAATTGATAACAGCCGTTATATTATTCACTGCGAGATGTTTCTTAGGTCCTATACCAGATAACATAAGTAGTTGAGGAGTGTTTATAGCACCCGCGCTAAGAATAACTTCACGTTTTGCTTTAAGTTTTAACGTTTTGCCATTGTGATCTACTTCGACACCATATGCCTTTTTTCTATCCATAATTATTTTAGTTACAAATGAATTCTTGACTATCTTCAAATTTGTCCTACATCGTGCTATAGGATTCAGATATGCTGTGGCCGTACTCACCCGTTTCCCTTCACTAACTGTAAATACCATTCTGCTAGATCCTAAATTGTTAGCTGTATTCAAGTCATCGACATTTTTAATTCCAATTTCGTCTAAAGCTGAAAGCAAATTCTTTATGTCACAGGTATCTGTGAAATTTAAACGATTTACAATAAGAGGTCCGTCATGACCATAATGATTGTTAACTGCAGGATTCTTTAAAAGAGTAGGAGTTTGTAAACTTTCAGATTTTTTGAAATATTGCCTGACAACGTCAGGATGCCATTCCCTGTTTCCTTCGTCATACCAGGACTTGTAATCATGAGAGTTTCCATGAACATATGCCATTCCGTTAATGCTGCCGCTACCTCCAAGCATTTTACCTCTTGGCCATTTTACTTTTCCATCTTCGACAGCCTGATTTGTGCGCCCATTGTTTACAGTTGTATATTTCCAGTCAAACTTTGACCCACGCAGACTAAATTGCAGCCTTGGGATCTGTAGGTGTTATTAAAGAGTAACATTTTATAACATACCATCACGCCTGTAGACACACCCCCGAAGAGTTAGGCAGAGGTGTACCCATTAGTACACCCACATTTCGCCAGTTATGTTTAAATCCCTTTTTTCATTCAACAATATTGCCACAAAACATGACCGTTACTTACATAAAAGTATAACAAGTAGCTTTAACTTTCATGACATAGACTAATCAGTACTTATGGTACAGTGTCATGCAAGCTACTTGCATACTTCTGTGTAAGTTACAGGTATGGTATACTCTTATTTGCGACTTTACCAAAGAAGCTTGTCAAATGCTTATTAATTTGCGGACAAAAACTGGATCAAATCCGTGCATTTACTCCACAAATATACAGGACATTACATTTTTTTTAGTTTACATTAACTTATTATTATGACTAATTTTGTGATTGTATATTCCTATTAAAGTAGTATGCCCACTTCAGCGTAAATGTATATCGTATCACGTGCTAAGCATTACAATATTTTTTGTATTGAAAATTATGAGACTATGTCCACTAGACAATTGCCTGATACGTTCATCACACGGTCATGGCATGGTTCGGTATAGTGGGCAGACTCCTCAATAAGTGAAAATCTACTTACGTCACTTTCAATGGGAGGGTTTCCTCCGGCCTCAATAAGCAGTACACTCCAGCCTTTAATTTCACTCAGTCTGTTCGCCAGTACACTACCAGCTGTTCCAGCTCCCACGATTATAAAGTCGAACTCTTCACCATCTACGATTTAAGGTAAAAGTTAAAGGATTGATATTCTTTTTTTTTATATTATGCGACCAAAATGCTTTTTTTCTTTAAAGTCAAACTCATCTATAATCTACTAATACTTGTATAATAAAGTTAAGGAATTTTTTGTTCTTAATCTCTACCAGTCGGATTGGAAAAAATATTTATTCTCAAAATTGAATACCATTGACTTCAAATTAGGTCGTACAAACTTCATTTGGACAAGCAGGCCCATTTTATTAGGTCTTGCTCAGCTAAATTTTGTTTGATAACATCACGACAATGGTGAAAAGGTCAACTTCAATTCTTGATTTGTTGCCATAGTGAAACTTTTATCTAAGGGACAACCCTTTAAGCGTTTTATCATTTTGACATTGTACTTAATATTGAAATTTAAGTTAAATTGTTATTGATGCCGATTCCCTAGTTCACAAACTAAATAAACTAAAATTAGACTATTTCTATCTTTGTCTGTCCAATAAAACAAGAAAGAGACTAATGTAAATAAGAGCTGTCAAATTTAGTCAATTTGACACATCCATACAATTATAGTTGACATCTTAAAATGTATAGATTATAAATACGGAAAAGTTCAAGGCATACATATCTAACTTAGTTCCGAAATGTCACCGTCCTTTTCTTTCGTTGTATGTTAGTAAGAGATGTCGATTCTCCAAATTTAGTCTAGTTTGTGAACAAGGAAATCGGCACCATTATGTTTGATAGTCTATCATTGTACTTCAATAAAGTGCGCGCTGATTAAATTAAGCAAAAATATTAGCTAGCCTGGCCGTTTCAAAGTTTTTCTTTCTTTCTTTCTTTCTTTCAGCTACTAGCTTATGTCCGCGACTACGCCCATGTGTATCTAAGTCAAGTTTCAAGTTTTTATTTGCATGCCATATGTGTTCAAGATGTTACAATAGGCTTAAAGCTAAGTACATAATGGACCCTGTTAGGGCACAGCAACTTAATATTAATATTATATTATTAATATTACAAGTCAAGTGTGTTTTCTAAAATAAAGCTAGCCTAAGATAACCCTTATAATATCGTGTATCTGTCCGTGAAAGTCCCGACAACATCGGTTCAGCCTTGTGTGAGATTAGCCGGCACAAATAGACAGAAAAAACATTCTACAATTGTGTTTTTGGTCTAAAGGCATTTAGTAAAAAGCTTTTATTTTGACATCACAAACAGACACTTCAATTTTATTTATTTGTATATAGATTTTCCACTTACCTTTTAATCCAACTTCAGGTGGCCAGCACTTGGTCTGTACGAGGCACTGAGCTGTCATGAAGAACTGTATCGCAGACGAGAAGGTGGCGGGGGCTGCGCCCGTCGTCGGACATATGCAGGACGCGTTACTGTAGACAAAACAAATTTTATTTATGATCTCCTCCTTTTCTCTCCACTCAGTGCAGTAAAATAAAGTCCAGTACCATCTCATCAGCATCCTTAGAATATAGCAATTCCTTTCTAATATAGTATAAGAAAAATATCTATACAACGCTAATCATATTCCAATGTTAGTGTATCATAAGCTCCGTTATTTCACAGTAAATATGTTATGTTATGTCACGATCAAGAAATTACTATTAGCCATTTCATCATCATCTGCCTAGCCTTTTCCTAATTAGGTTGGAGTTGGCTTCCAGTCTAACTGGATGCAGCTGAATACCAGTATTAAACATGGAGCGACTGCCTATCTGAATATTAGCAATTTACAAAAATATATAAACATGACCAAAATGCAGTTATTTCATCAATAGACCTCATATCTGCCGTTATTTTTCTAATGCATTTTTCTAAAATTATAAAAGAAGAAATACTTAGCCCTGAATTTTTTGTTACTTTCAGAGAGCAAAATATTGCAGGAAAATTGAAATCCTAAGCATAACTTTTTTACTTGCACGTTTAAGTGGGTACTTCTACTTAATGAGATTTAACAAAAAATAATTAATTGAAGAGTTAACAGGGATAACAATATAGTGCAATAAAGATTGCCAGTAAGCAAAAAGTACCTACGTATTTTATATACCAATAATAAATTGTTTCACTAAGTTATATACCAAAACAGAAGTACCACTTACAAAAATAATCACGGAAAACCCACAAACCTGAACATTTTTAGAAATTATTAATTCCTTAGAAAGTCCACAGCATACAGCACCGAAAAATTATTATGAAGAATTCATGATAATATACAAGACACATAAAATATCATAAATATTACCAATATATTCAAACAAACGGTGATAAAATAATTGAATAAACAAAAGATAATTTCAAAAGTAGTAAAAAATAGTTATAAAAAAATCGTGAACGTTATTTGTCACGACCTGAGAGTATGAATGTCTGAATATGAACAAAGAACTCGATATAATAATATACTTGATGTATGGAGTATATATTATCAAGTTAAAACGTCATGTGGAAATATCGCTCTAAATAAATTTAATAAAACGCACGGCAAGGGATTTTTTGGCGACGATATAATATGCCGTAATATTACGGTATTACAGTTGAAATTTCAAACACGTGCTGATACGACAGCCCATAGCATTTCTTAGTACTAGGTACCATAACAATCCTTAATTTTTTTGAAGTAATCGTTGTGATTGTAATATTTATCTTTATTTATATTTATTATTGTTTCAAATAAAATGTTACGGTATATTACAAAACAAATATTTATCACCCATGTCTCATACATTAAAATAAAATATCTGGTCATTTTGGTAAAAGCTTGTTTACACAGAAGAAGTTTCTCGCTTCGTAAAGTAAGGAAGATTTCGTTTCTCCCTGGATGTAAACACATAAGTAGGTACGATAGTCGTCAGACAAGTCTCACCCTTAGCCTCTCTCGGGCTAACAGAAAGAGATGCCCTAGGCATCGAGAATCCGGGGTTGCGGGACGTCTCTGGGGTTGCGGGACGTCTTAACAGGATACCGTGGCCCCGGAACGTAAAGGGCAACAGAAGGAACAGGGTGGTTTTTTAGTCAGTAAAAGTCTGACAGTCCCTTCCGCCCCACCCAGGGCGGAAGGAGTCATTTGATGATTTTTACCACCTAAAAAAAAAAGGCATCGAGCATCGTAGGGCGATTCCCGGTCATTGTAGGCGCGGGCCTGCGGACGGCGAGCGTTGGGTGGCTCGCCGTCCGATCAGAACCAGGCCCGTGTCGGCGGCGTGTTGTGTTCCACGCGCGCCTCAAAGAGATGTCAGCGTAGAAGACGGGGCCCACTAGGGCCAGTGCCTGCTAGGGTTGCGGATATTGTTTGAAAGATTTACCGCCGCCCTGGAACACAAACACAGATGGGTTTAGTCAGTAAGAGTCTGACACTCCCTTCCGTTCCGTCCAGAGCGGAAGAAGTCATTGGCTGATTGGCTTTTCGGACTGCTTTTATGAGTCTGCTGTGATTGGTTGACCAATTGACTAATTTATGCAGTTAGCAGTTGGATTTCATATCTGTATTTATACAAATAGGTACTATAAAACTGACGAGGTCTTTATCTATTTTATTATTTGTACGCGCTAATCTCCGGAACTTTTAGTTCAATTCTGAAAATTCTTTCGCTTATAGGAAGTATTATTATCTCTGCGAGTAACAGCGTATAATATAATAACGGAAGGCGAGGTTAACTTCATCAACATTTGTGACCTTCCAGAAGTAGGTTACCTATACTGTAGTGGAAATGATAATTATTTTAAAGTACTTAATAATAATTATATTCTTATCATTTTACACGTGGAAGAAATAGTGTAAAGTAAAAATACTCTTATATTTATTTATGTTTTAATTATTTACATTTCAAAATTGTGCCTTCATCAATATTTTATTAAAAATTTCAGACACATTTGTTTGAAATTAATTTTTCATATTATTTATATTATGGTGATTAGATGTATTCTATATTGGGCACCCAATATGGAATTTTTCGGCTCCTGAGATACGAGTCAGAGTGACAGGTGCCAAAAGTGGAATACTTTATTATTTAAAATTTTATTCCACTTATGGCACCTACGGATCAGTAAATACTAGTGTTGGGACGTTTATTTTCATTGTCTGAATTAAATATTCAATTAAAATTAGTAAAGAGTTGTAGTAATAATTATGATAAAAATATGACTTCTATACGTTTTTAATCATTTTAATATCTCAATCAAAACTGACTGAGGTATTAAAATATATCCTTAATCACATGTATTGCAAAATCAACCTTGAGGTACAAACATCATGAGAACCCAATGCGCGGTAAGAGTCAGTAGGGTAGGTAGTCGGCGAGCCACCGAGGAATTCCCATCAGGAATTTCTCAGTAGTAGCCTGAAAGTCTGGATTTGTGCTCGGTTGATGGCAACAGGCTCGCCCCCTATTACATGGGACGTAAACATACCTAACTGGCGAAATGTGGGTGTACTAATTAATGGGTACACCTCTGCTTAACCCTTGTCATTAACCGGGCACAAATCCAGACTCCGAAGCTGCTACTGAGTAATTCTTGATGAAAAGAAAATTCCAATGACACACCTGGGAATCGAACCCAAGACCTCATGCTCAGCAGTCGCGCTTTTGCGACCACTAGACCAACGAGGAAAACAATATTATGTCAATGTAAGGTGGGTGTACCATGGAAGGCCACTATAACAAATAAACAGTTATTATTCGATTATTTACTAGATAAATGAAACTAACAAATATTTAAGTAATGCTTTATTTTATTACGTAACATATAAACCACTTTTTAAAATTGCAGATTTAATCAATAATTATTGAACTTAAGTTTCAATGAACTCTTTCAAATGGCCTTGCTAGGAACAAGGCTTCTTAGAAGGCCATTATAATAAATCAGTCATTAAACACTAAAGTTTAAATAGCGATTAAATCTACAATAAAAATAAGTGGTTAGGTTGTTACGTAGGTAATAAAATAAAGTATTACTTAAATATTTGTTAGTTTCATTTATCCAGTAAATTAACGAATAATAACTGTTTATTTGTTAGAGTGGCCTTCCATGGTACACCACCTCATTTTAACGTCGTCGATTCCCGAAGTCAATGAAGCGGGGACCGTACTGCCAAAATAGTAGCGCGACCGATTCGCCGCCGCGTCTGTGATTTTCAGTTCGATGGGTGTTTGTAGGTAGAAGGAATTTGTTATCACATGGCAATAACTACGACATTTTAATAGTTGGCCTTCGAAGGAGTATGGCCTTCCATGGTCCACCCACCTTATGTCCATAGTTTACATAAAAATGCAATAAGTACTTGCTAAATGGTTTTTCCACATCATCAACATCCCTAACATTGATTAGGGATGTTGATCCCTAGACACTTTTGATGTGTGTATTTAGAATAGCAAGAGGTGTGTGCTGATATCTTGGTTAAAAGTATATAGATTACAATAAAACCATGGCATTTCATATAGATATGTGTATATTTAAATATAAATTGTTACAAGATTTATCTTAAGCAAGTACTTTAGTCATCCAAATCTATTAAAACTGAATCTAAACCTACATCTACATTCATCAGTTTCTAAGAAAACTTCAACTATATCTGACGAACCTGGATACCTATGTCTTTTGCTGACTGTACATAATAGGTATTCGGCTTCGTTAAGTGTAAAGTACTTTCCAGTAATTTTAATAGTATTCTACAACATTCGTTATTCAAGTTATGAAAGGTTATTATAATCCTGTTTTATTAAATCAGCTGCTCTTTCTGCAATCATAATGGTGGGACCATTGGTATTGCCCCTAGTGATGGTCGGCATCACACTAGCGTCTACCACTCGCAGTGCTCCTACACCATGTACTCTTAAACGACTGTCGACGACAGAATTACTTATATTGCTACCCATCCTTGCGGTAGAAACTGGGTGGTAAATAGTACCCACCATATTTACACAAATACATTTCCAATATTTGGTACTACCAAATTTATAACCATCACATGCAGCCAGCTCAATTCTGCCCACTTCTGCACAAATAGACTTGAAGTATGTCGTGTTGACGATATCTATTAACATTTTTATTCCAACAACTGTTGATTCTAAATCTCTTGAATCACTAAAGCTATCGTAGTAAATAAGAGGGTGTTCATATGGATCATTTGAATTTAACGATATGTTACCTCTAGAATATGGATGCAGTACAAATGGCCATGACAGGAATGTAGATTTGTTCACACTTTGCTTCAGTATCGAGTTCTCCACAGATTTAACAAATCCTGAAGCAGTCGATTTTATATTGTCATCGTACTTCTTACTGACGGCAAAAAGAACTTGGTAATCTGGATATGAAACATTAGGGTCTGCGGAAAAAAATCCACAAATATCATGATAAGGATGAGCTACTGATAGGTATCCTTGTCGATCGTACAAATATCTTATTACTTCAAACTGTTTCGTTGCTTCATCGATGTCATCAAGTTCATTAGCAAATAAAAAAACAGGAACGATTGAATGATCGTGTAAATTCTGTCCAACCATAGGAGAATTGATAATAACCGTTATATTCTTCTTTACTAGATGTTCTTTAGGTCCTATACCAGATAACATAAGTAGTTGAGGAGTGTTTATAGAACCCGCGCTAATAATAACTTCACGTTTTGCTTTGAGTTTTAACGTTTTGCCATTGTGATCTACTTCGACACCATACGCCTTTTTTCTATTGAAAACAATTTTAGTTACAAACGAATTCTTGACTATCTTCAAATTTTTCCTGCATCGTGCTATAGGATTCAGATATGCGGTGGCCGTAGTCACCCTTTTGCCTTCACTAACTGTAGCTACAATTCTGCTAGATCCTAAATTATTTGCTGTATTTAAGTCATCGACGTTTTTTATGCCAATTTCGTCTAAAGCAGAAAGCAAATTTTTTATAACACTGGTATCTGTGAAATTTAAACGATTTATAATAAGAGGTCCATCATGACCATAATGATTTTTAACTGCAGGATTTTTTAAAAGAATAGGAGTTTGTAAACTTTCAGCTTTTTTGAAGTATTGCTTGACAACGTCAGGATGCCATTCACTGTTTCCTTCGTCATACCAGGACTGGTAATCACGAGGGTGTCCTTGAACATATGTCATTCCGTTTATGCTGCTGCTACCTCCAAGCATTTTACCTCTTATCCAATTTGGTTTTCCATCTTTGAGAGCCTGACTTGTGCGCCCATTGTTTACAGGTTTATATTTCCAGTCAAACTTCGTCCCATGTAGAGTAAATTGAGTCCTCGGTATCTGTAAGTGTTAAAAAAAGTAACATTTTATAATATCACATAACATACCATCGCGCCTGTATTCCCCGAAGAGTTAGGCTGAGGTCATAGGTGATTAGTACACCCACATTTCGCCAGTTACTGCCTCGTTGGACATATAGGTTCTAGTAGGCATAGAAGTTTGTCCGTGTCCTGTTTCTATCTGTGCCTGATACGTCCATCACACGGTCATAGCATGGTACAGTATAGTAGGCAGACTCCTCGATAAGTGAAAATCAACTTACTTCACTTTCAATAGGAGGGTTTCCTCCGGCCTCAATAAGCAGTACACTCCAGTCTTCAATTTCACTCAGTCTGTTCGCCATTACACTACCAGCTGATCCAGCTCCCACGATTATGAAGTCAAACTCTTCAGAATCTACGATATAAGTTATAAATTACATGCATTTATTTAGTAAAAAGCTGCAATTTTGACATTACAAACAGACATTTTATTTGTTTGTGTAGATGTTTTATTTACCTTTTAATCCAACTTCAGGTGGCCAGCACTTGGTCTGTACGAGGCACTGAGCTGTCATGAAGAACTGTATCGCTGACGAGAAGGTGTCGGGGGCCGCGCCCGTCGTCGGACATATGCAAGACGCGTTGCTATAGACAAAACAAATTTTATTTATGATTTCCTCTCTTCATTCAGTGCAGTTGAATATTATCCACTAAAACCAAATCACGGTGCTTCGATCATTAGGATATGTACCCATTCCTTTCTATCATATACTATACTGTACCTACCTATACATAAAGGTACTTATATACCTATAACGCAGGAGAGAGTTTTTGTTTGTTTTAACGCAATAATCTCTGGAACTACCAATCGGATTAGACAAAGATCTACGTCCTTGTTTATGATAGAATAGATTCATGATAAATAGTATAGGCTATATTACATCACGCTATGACTAACGGGAGTGGAGCAGAAACCAAAAGCGTAACATACCACGGGTAAAAAAAAACCCGGGTATAATACGTGCCACGAAAGATGAGATTTACAAGCATTGGTAATGGGGAGCTTGCGCAGGTATCGATGTACGAAATAGTTATCCATAATAAAATTTGTGTATCTTTTATTTATTTATTTAAACTTTATGCAACTAAAGTACAAAGGCGGACTTAATGCCTCAAGCATTCTCTAACAGTCAACCAAAGAAGGTGAAGAAATAACATAGTAGGTGTAAATTAATGTACGAGCGTTAAACAACAAAATTAGTTTAATTAAAACACAAAAAGTATTTCAGGGATATTTAGATGAAAATTAGATTAAAATTCTTAACAATATTATAATATTTATTACGAAATAACAAAGTTTGTGTGGTGTGGCGCGTATTGTACGAAGTCGCAGGGAGCCTGCAGTTAGTTATGTAATATACCAATATAGAAGTATCAAACAAAAATAAACACAAAAAATCCACTAACCTGAACATTTTTTGAAATATGTATTAATTTCCTTGTAATCTGCGGTATATAACATCAAAATAATGACGCAATCATGTTATATACAAGACACGTAATATAAGAAAAAATATTATAACCAACGGTGATAGATGGTTTTCCAAGGTTTTCTAAAAACAAGTGAAAAAAAAGGCTTATAAAAAAGTTACTTTTACGTTACTTGTTATTACTTGCTAGAGAATAGATGACTGCGTAAATACAAAATACTCGGTATATATATATGTACATTGTCATGTGAAAATTAAATATCGCTCTAAATAAGTTGAATAAAATTAGTCATTAAAGCCTGGCGCCCACTGGCGGCAAGGCACGGCACGGCGAGTGATTTTCCAATTAAAAAAATTTTAAATACCGTAATATTACGGCATTGTAGTTGATCTTTCAAACACGTGCTGATAAGTACGACAATCGATAACATTTTGTGTTTAGTTATGCTCAAAACGACCCAACAGATGTGTCCTGATAGAAATTAAAGTATTACAATCAATTTAATTTAAAAAAAAATGTTCAATAACTTTTTACATCTCATAGCAGAAGTTGAAAAAAATATATAATTGTTAAGACATTTTTAATTGTTTTTTTTTTAATATTATTTATTATCGATGTACATAATTATTTTAATATATAATATTAAAAGCCTAAGTTTTGTATTTATATTGAACTGTTATTGCTGGATAGTAAAGTACCACATTTGTCTTAATTACGTTATTAATTTAATTATTATATAATTAAAATTGTGGGTTGGGGGTCAGAGCCCATTCGTCCCCTAAGATTCGCACCCTGTGCCCACTCGTCCCCTGGAACTTTTGAGGGGCCCATTCGTCCCCTGAAGAATATTTATTTTTATTCATTCTTCTAATATAAGTACATGTATATATGTATACTGCAGCTTGGTAGTCGTGGTACAGTCGCGCAGAAAAGGCTAAAATAAAAAATATAGTAATTCGGTAGATATCATGTTTATTTCAAATAAGATTAACACATACAAAATCACAATGTCCTAGAAACTAACAAAATACAACTCTTTACAAAAATTAGCCTTGATTGACCATCATATAAATCAACATTAAATATAAAATATGCAAAAAAGAAACACTTCTTATTTTTTTATATTATCTCAGGGGACCAATAGGCACCTGAATAGGTGCCGAATCTTTAACTTATATTGTATATACAATATGTCGTTTTGCATCCTCGTCAAAATTTAGGAGGTTGTCATAAAAGTCATAAATAATCAATTAAAATTACGAGACCTGAATAATAATAATAACACCCTTTTTTATTAGTTGTTAAAATTTAATCGTATTTCAGAATAATCCTTAACTTGAAATTGGAGAATCACTCTCTGCGCTTTAGCGCCAATTGTCTCTGTGTGCGTGAGTGTATGTGCAATGTGAGTCCCTTAGATTGTCGTGAGTATCTACGGTCAGCTGATTAATAAAACGTTAGTTTTGCTTATTACGTTTTATTGCAAATTGCAGATTTTATTAACCTTAGATGTTAATTAATAACACTTGTTTTTATTATTAAGATCTAAGAATACGTACTAGGATTTATCTACTTATCTACGTTATCAGCTGATTGATAAAATGTTAGTTTTGCCGTTTTGCTTTATTCTGTTTTATTGCAAATCTACCGATTTTGCTAAGAATACATACCTACTAGGATTTAGGTACAACCTGAGACGTTTTGCTAGGCTGTGGCACATTTATTTGTTGTGAGCGCGGGATTTAGTTTAGGTACCTACCTACTTGCTGCCGGCGGCGGCGCGGCTGCGGCGGCGGGACGCTCTTGGCGCATTGTAGGTAAATTCATGATTTATGAGTACCTAATTATTAGTAATGATTTTGTTTTTATTTGTAGATTAAATTGGTTGATTTTAAATTTCCCTTCCTACTTTAACGGGCTGAGGACCGACAAAAATACCTACCTTAGTAGTTAGTACTTAGGTATTTTTGTGTGCTTGCTGCCGTGGCTCTCGCTGGAAGTACTCCAGGATATCTTCCTGCAAGGCGACAGGCAGACCTTCACTGCCGCGAGCTTGAGCATGTCGGGGTACGTCAAACTGCCGAAAATCCCGCAGTCTCTGTGTAGCAGACAGCATAACGCTCTGCGTTGGCGGTTCCCTATTGGGAAACCGTTCTGCGAACATCCGGATGGCTCCACTGATGGCATCACAATCACATAATTCACGTATACGATCGAAGCACACCTAAGGAGCGAAATTTGCGATACACTCACGGCCGGCGGCGAAATCACTTGAACTAATTTAATAATTTTTTTGCTTTGCGCAGGGCGCCCGGGCGCGGGAGTGGGGCACCACAGGGAGAGGGGTGCGCGGGCGGCGTCTATTGTGTTGTGGTTTTATCGTTTGTGATTCTTTGTGTGTGTGCGCGCGGTCAGCGATCCTAAACCTAGTCTTAAGATGGGCCGCATTTTCACCGGGGTGGTTTACTGATTTCCGTAAATAAGAAAACATTAAAAAAAAAACACCTACCTATTTTATTATTGATTCGGGTCTAGAATCACTAGCATAGTTACCTCCTTGAATTTGACGAGGATGCAAAACGACACATTGTATATTAGAGGGGACGAATGGGTACCTTAAAAATAATATTTTTTATTAAAATATTAATTGGTCCCCTACCAGGAGACCAATGGGCACCTATATAGGGGCCGAATCTACAACTTTTATGCTGGGGGACGAATTTTAGGGGACGAATGGGCTCTGACCCGTTCGTTTAGGGAAAACTCAATTTTGGTTTTGTAGCTACGACTATTACCATTGTTTCAACTAAAATGTAATAATGGGTATTATTTCTACTCGTTATCTAAAATTCCCCTGACGTGTCGTGCCACCAGTGTGCGCTGGCCTTTATTAACTTACAATGTTGCAATCGAATAATATTTTTATTTTGCTATAGTTGACACATATTGTTAAACCTTGTTACTTACACAATAAGGTACATAATTTAATGATAAAGGCTTTAATTTCATGAATGGTATTAGTCAGCAGACCAACAAGGTGCTTAACAACTCTTTTATCAAGAATTAACGGTGAAAATTGAAAATTAACATGTTATTTGAATAAGATAATTAGATGTATCAATATTGTTTGCGAATATTGTTAAGCTGTTGGTCCCGGCTGTCATACGTAGATCTTTGACAGTCGTTACGGGTCGTCAGAGGCCCGAAAGTCTGACAACCAGTCTTACCAGTTACTGGGTTGTGGAGGTCAGATACTTAGGCAGTCGCTTCATGAAAAATACTGGTATTCGGCTGCATCCGGGAAGACTGGAAGCCGACCCCAACATAGTTGGGAAAAAAGGCTAGGCAGATGATTATGAATATGGTTTGCGAGAAAAATGGCTACTTTTAGAAAATACTAAGAAAATTTGCGCAAACGAAATCGTCTTCAAAAGGAGGTAAAAAATAAAAAAAAAGATGGGCAATTATTTCTGTTTCATTTTACTTACTTAGTTTGGTTTAAATAATGGGAATAAATTCTTTATTTCAGACATAATTTTGTAACTAGATCACTTCAAAGACATTTATTGCTAAAATAAAGAACACTACGTTTTACAATATTATATTATTTCATTACCTACAGTCACAGTCATACATACACGGACCACGAGACCAAATCTACTTGATCTTTTTATTTAAAATAAGCAATTAGTAGTAATGACATTAAATTATATCACAATACTCTAATAAACTTTAAGTCATATGGCATAAAAATCAAAATTGCATAACAAGTTATGAGTATCCTAATGCTAACGATTTAAAGATCAAATTTGCGTATCTATAATATTATCGTGTTCGTTCATTAAGCAGCGCTAGTGTGATGAACTCATACAAATTGAATAAACCTTAACGTTATTGACAGAGGGTTCAAATTCGTTTGTTTTTAATTGCAGAAGGTTCAAATTCGCCTAACTTTATTGAGCCAGTTAGGTGGGTTAGGTAACAGCTATAACAGACTGTACTAATGGGTACCTACACCTTTGCCTAATCTTAACGTATTCTTTTATGGTTATGGTATTTTATAGTTCTGTAAATAAAATGCTTTAGTAGCTCGGTAATATGTCTAATTACACGTGTCATAACAACGGAAGGCGAGGGTGACTTTATCAATATTGTTTACGTTCAAGCAGTAGGTTACCTACTCTTGTGGAAATGATAATTAGTTTAGAGTAATCATAATAAATTCTTATTTTTTATTTTTTTATTTGTAAAAGAAATAGTGTCAAGTAAAAAAACATTGAGGTAACTACTTATTTACATTAATTTAATTAGGTATTTTGAAGTAAATGGAAGTCTTGGGAAATCATGAGTTATCACTTACAAAACAAATACATAAAGGTAAGTATTTACACCAGTCACCTGGCCTGGACACTTGGCAAGGCGCGGTGACGGCAGGTGGAGTAAAGTAGTAGGAGCCCCGCTGAGCGGGGCTCCTACTTCTGCGTTCAAGGTTTAAAGTAACCTAACACCTAACCTGTCCAAGTCGGGGTGCCCCAAGTCCCGAGCTCGCTTCGCTCGCTTACAAAACGTGACGATTTTCGATATTTTGTATTAGCAAACCGATTAAAATCATTTGTGATTATAAAATTTGATTAGTTATGATTTGATATTTTAAATTTACATCTAGCAACTTTTGATCATCAGTCGTTCATTTGATGTCACATACATTGGGATTCTTAATTTTTTCTAAATAAAACATTTGGTCATTTAAATTTTGTTATTTCGTTTATTGTTCTTTTGAAATTTGCTCGAGAAAGTTTTGATTTTTTAATATGTAACCTTAGGTTTTGTATGAACATTAAACTGTTATTGCTACATAATAATGATTTTAACTTATTTAGCTTATTACATTATTTTGTTATCAAAACTAGTTAAATCAATTTTGACTGTATAGCTACGATTGACAACATTGTTTCAAATAAAATGTTACGGTATATTACAAAACAAATATTTATCACCCATGTCTCATACATTAAAATAAAATATCTGGTCATTTTGGTAAAAGCTTGTTTACACAGAAGAAGTTTCTCGCTTCGTATAGTAAGAAGTAAGGAAGATTTCGTTTCTCCCTGGATGTAAACACATAAGTAGGTACGATAGTCGCCAGACAAGTCTCACCCTTAGCCGCTCTCGGGCTAACAGAAAGAGATGCCCTATAGGCATCGAGAATCGTAGGGCGATTCCCGGTCACAGTAGGCGCGGGCCTGCGGACGGCGAGCGTTGGGTGGCTCGCCGTCCGATCAGAACGAGGCCCGTGTCGGCGGCGTTGTTCCACGCGCGCCTCAAAGAGATGTCAGCATAGAAGACGGAGCCCGCTAGGGCCAGTGCCTGCTAGGGTTGCGGATATTGTTTGTAAGAGTTACCGCCGCCCTGGAGGCTGGAACACAAAGGGCATTAGGAGGAACACAGATGGGTTTTAGTCAGTAAGAGTCTGAGACTGCCTTCCGTTCCGCCCAGAGCGGAAGAAGTCATTGGATGATTGGCTTTTCGGACTGCTATTGAGTCTGCTGTGATTGGTTGACCAATTGACTAATTTATGCAGTTAGCAGTTGGATTTCATCTGCAGGATGCTTTGCATTGCACTTGATGTACGCACACTTCCCGGGAGTGGGGGTAGGCTTCACCAAGTACCCTAAACTAAAAACTATAAAATTGACGAGGTCTTTACGCGCTAATTTCCGGAACTTCTAGTTCAATTCTGAAAATCCTTTCGCTTATAGGAAGTAATGTTATCTCTGCGAGTAACAGCGTATATAATAACGGAAGGCGAGGTTGACTTCATCAACATTTGTGACCTTCAAGAAGTAGGTTACCTAACTGATGTGGAAATGATAATTATTTTAAAGTAAATAAATTTATTCTTATCATTTTACACGTGGAAGAAATAGTGTAAAGTGAAAATACTCTTGTATTTATTTATTTTTGAATTATTAACATTTCAAAATTGTGCCTTCATCAATGTTTTATTAAAATTTATTTCAGACACATTTGTTTGAAATTAATTTTTCATATTATTTATATTATGTTGATTAGATGTCATGTATTCTATATTGGGCACCCAATATGGAATTTTTCGGCTCCTGAGATATTCGGCACCTATCGATATTTTTGACAGGTGCCAAAAGTGGAATACTTTATTATTTAAAATTTTATTCCACTTATGGCACCTACGGATCAGTAGATACTAGTGTTGGGACGTTTATTTTCTTCGTCTGAATTAAATATTCGATTAAAATTAGTAAAGAGTTTTAGTAATCATTATGATAAAAATATGACTTATAGAAGTCTTATAGAAGTCTTATAGAACTTATAGAAGTTTATATTAAAATGATTAAAAACGTATAGACGTTTTTAATCATTTTAATATCTCAATCAAAACTGACTGAGATATTAAAATTAATCCTTAATCACATGTATTGCAAAATCAACCTTGAGGTACAAACATCATGAGAACCCAATGCGCGGTAAGAGTCAAGTAGGGTAGGTAGGTAGTCGGCGAGCCACCGAGCGAAAAAAGCTTAAACTAGTAAGTTTTTATTTTACAAAACAGAAATCACTAAGAAATGTTACAATAATGACTGCTGCCTCGTTGGTCTAGTGGTCGCAATGCTCGAGTGCTAAGCATGAGGTCTTGGGTTCGATACCCAGGTCAGGCAAAGTGTTATTGAGTTTTCCCATCAGGAATTTCTCAGTAGTAGCCTCGAAGTCTGAATTTGTGCTCGGTTGATGGCAACAGGCTCGCCCCCTATTACATGGGACGTAAACATACCGATACCTCTGGGTAGAAAATAAATGTCGTATAAACCATTTTGGCCAAATTGAGTTATATATACCATTTTCTCAGAATTTTTTTCTCTATCGATCTGTATATACGAAATGCAGAAATTCGCACAAAAATGGTTAATACGACCAAGAAATTTTCGGTCATAGCTTCTTAAAAAAGGTAAATTTTCGATGTAAAAGCCGAATGTTTTTTTTTGTAGTTTTGTTATGATGTAATGACCATAATAATTATGGTCAAATAAAAGATTTCTTAATTTAATACATGTATTTGTTTAATCAGTGAGTTGAAATTGTAAGATTTTATAATGCATTAGAATAGAATTACTATCTAATAGTGTCGGTGTAGACAAAATCAAACCAATTTTAAGTAATTCTAATGAAACACAGGATGGCTGGACTACAACTTACTGAACGTTTTTATTTGAAAATAAATTAGAACACTACAACATTATAAGTGGCGCTACTGGACACATTTTGTTATACATCCTCATTCTAACATCTATTACTTAAAATTGGCTTGATTTTGTCTACACCGACACTATTAGATAGTAATTATATTCTAATGCATTATAAAATCTTACAATTTCAACTCACTGATTAAACAAATACATGTATTATATTAAGAAATCTTTTATTTATAAGAAAACTCCCAACTGTAGAAAATGTGCCATTTTGATAATTAGCCATTTAGAGAATTAGGCGTTTCGAGAATTTCTCAGAGTTAGGCTTTTTGAGAATTTGCCATTTTGAGAACTAAGTAGTCCTTTTGCGACTCTGTTGTCATTTTGAGAATTTGGCATTCTGCGCCTAAACTAGATAGACAGTCTATACAGGCGCATTTGTTTACTTGGATGCAAGTTGGCGCACTGAGCGTTTCGTCACGTTTCGTTTACAAGTTTTATTGTTATTACAAGAAATGAATAATAAGTAGTGACTAAATAATTCTGTAAAATGGAGGGACACTAAAAAGGAATTAGTCAGAATTCAATTGATCTATGATTATAAATGGTTTTTAATACAAAAAATACTACATATATGGGTTTTTACGACAGTAAATGTGACCTAAGCTTACCAAAAATGGATATACGACCTATAGAATTTTTTTAAAGTACATTTTCATGGGGTGTATTAACCAAGAATTGATTTTTTCTTAGACGTAAATCCAAGCTAACTTTAAAACTAAAGAAGATAGATAGGTTTTGATGATTTAACCTTTTTCATTTGCAAATTGTAAGAACCTTTCTCATAGATCATTTTTTTATAACTTCAAAAACAAAAAAGTTATGAATTTTTATGTAAAAAAAAAATTGTTTTTCTGCTCTCCTGAAAAGTCGGGTTTTGGTTTATACGACATTTCTACCCAAAGGTATCGATACCTAACTGGCGAAATGTGGGTGTACTAATGGGTACACTTCTGCTTACCTTTAACCCTTCGGGAATATTTAGAGTATTGCCATCAACCGGGCACAAATCCAGACTTTGAAGCTGCTACTGAGAAATTCCTGATGGAAAGAAAAATCCAATGACACACCTGGGAATAAAACCCAAGACCTCATGCTCAGCAGTCGCGCTTTTGCGACCACTAGACCAACGAGGATAACAATATTATGTCAATGTATGTCCATTGTTTATATAAAAATGCAATACTTGCTATAAAGTTTTTGCTCATGTATGTATTTAGAATAGCAGGAGGTGTGTGCTGATATCTTGGTTAAAAGTATATAGATTACAATAAAACCATGGCATTTCATATAGATATGTGTATATTTAAATATAAATTGTTACAAGATTTATCTTAAGCAAGTACTTTAGTCATCCAAATCTATTAAAACTGAATCTAAGGCCGGGCACAAACGTCCGGTTTGCGATCAGGTTTCCGAATCAGGAGGCGTGTATGTACATGCACACACATGCATAAATTACACATACATTCATTTGTTTTTTACATGTGTGTGTAATTTATGCATGTGTGTGTATGTACATACACGCCTCCTGATTCGGAAACGTGAATCTGAAACCGGACGTCTGCGGCCCGCTTAAACCTACATCTACTACTATTCATCAGTTTCTAAGAAAACTTCAACTATATCTGACGAACCTGGATACCTATCTCTTTTGCTGACTGTACATAATTTTCGGCTTCGTTAAGTGTAAAGCACTTTCCAACAAAAACAGTAATTTTAATAGTATTCTACAACATTCGTTATTCAAGTTATGAAAGGTTATTATAATCCTGTTTTATTAAATCAGCTGCTCTCTCTGCAATCATAATGGTGGGACCATTGGTATTGCCACTAGTGATGGTCGGCATCACACTAGCGTCCACCACTCGCAGTGCTCCTACACCATGTACTCTTAAACGGCTGTCGACGACAGAATTACTTATATCGCTACCCATCCTAGCGGTAGAAACTGGGTGGTAAATAGTGCCCACCATATTTACAGAAATACATTTCCAATATTTGGTACTACCAAATTTATAACCGTCACATGCAGCCAGCTTAATTCTGCCCACTTCTGCAGAAATAGACTTGAAGTATGTCGTGTTGATGATATCTACTAACATTTTTATTGCAACAACTGTTGATTCTAAATCTCTTGAATCACTAAAGTTGTCGTAGTAAATAAGAGGGTGTTCATATGGATCATTTGAATTTAACGATATGTTACCTCTAGAATATGGATGCAGTACAATTGGCCATGACAGGAATATAGATTTGTTTACACTTTGCTTCTGTATCGAGTTCTCTACAGATTTAACAAATCCTGAAGCAATTGATTTAATATTGTCACCGTACTTCTTACTGACGGCAAAAAGAACTTGGTAATCTGGATATGAACCATTAGGGTCTGCGGAAAAAAATCCACAAATATCATGATAAGGATGAGCTACTGATAGGTATCCTTGTCGATCGTACAAATATCTTATTACTTCAAACTGTTTCGTTGCTTCATCGATGTCATCAAGTTCATTAGCAAATAAAAAAACAGGAACGATTGAATGATCGTGTAAATTCTGTCCAACCATAGGAGAATTGATAATAACCGTTATATTCTTCTTTACTAGATGTTCTTTAGGTCCTATACCAGATAACATAAGTAGCTGAGGAGTGTTTATAGCACCCGCGCTAATAATGACTTCACGTTTTGCTTTGAGTTTTAACGTTTCACCATTGTGATCTACTTCGACACCACACGCCTTTTTTCTATTGAAAACAATTTTAGTTACAAACGAATTCTTGACTATCTTTAAATTTTTCCTGCATCGTGCTATAGGATTTAGATATGCTGTGGCCGTAGTCACCCGTTTGCCTTCACTAACTGTAGCTACAACTCTGCTAGATCCTAAATTATTAGCTGTATTTAAGTCATCGACGTTTTTTATGCCAATTTCGTCTAAAGCAGAAAGCAAATTTTTTATAACACTGGTATCTGTGAAATTTAAACGATTTATAATAAAAGGTCCGTCATGACCATAATGATTTTTAACTGCAGGATTCTTTAAAAGAATAGGAGTTTGTAAACTTTCAGCTTTTTTGAAGTATTGCTTGACAACGTCAGGATGCCATTCACTGTTTCCTTCGTCATACCAGGACTGGTAATCACGAGGGTGTCCTTGAACATATGTCATTCCGTTTATGCTGCTGCTACCTCCAAGCATTTTACCTCTTATCCAATTTGGTTTTCCATCTTTGAGAGCCTGACTTGTGCGCCCATTGTTTACAGGTTTATATTTCCAGTCAAACTTCGTCCCATGTAGAGTAAATTGAGTCCTCGGTATCTGTAAGTGTTAAAAAAAGTAACATTTTATAATATCACATAACATACCATCGCGCCTGTATTCCCCGAAGAGTTAGGCTGAGGTCATAGGTGATTAGTACACCCACATTTCGCCAGTTACTGCCTCGTTGGACATATAAGTTCTAGTAGGCATAGAAGTTTGTCCGTGTCCTGTTTCTATCTGTGCCTGATACGTACATCACACGGTCATAGCATGGTACGGTATAGTAGGCAGATTCCTCGATAAGTGAAAATCAACTTACTTCACTTTCAATAGGAGGGTTTCCTCCGGCCTCAATAAGCAGTACACTCCAGTCTTCAATTTCACTCAGTCTGTTCGCCATTACACTACCAGCTGATCCAGCCCCCACGATTATGAAGTCGAACTCTTCAGAATCTACGATATAAGTTATAAATTACATGCATTTATTTAGTAAAAAGCTGCAATTTTGACATTACAAATAGACATTTTATTTGTTTGTGTAGAATATGTTCTATTTACCTTTTAATCCAACTTCAGGTGGCCAGCACTTGGTCTGTACGAGGCATTGAGCTGTCATGAAGAACTGTATCGCTGACGAGAAGGTGTCGGGGGCCGCGCCCGTCGTCGGACATATGCAAGACGCGTTACTGTAGACAAAACAAATTTTATTTATGACTTCCTCTCTCCATTCAGTGCAGTTGAATATTATCCACTAAAATCAAATCACGGTGCTTCGATCATTAGGATATGTACCCATTCCTTTCTATACTGTACCTACCTATACATAAAGGTACTTATATACCTATAACGTTGGAGAGAGTTTTTATTTGTTTTAACGCAATAATCTCTGGAACTACCAATCGGATTAGAAAAAGATCTACATATTTGTTTGTGATAGATAGATTCATGATAAATAGTATAGGTACCTACATCACGCTATGACTAACGGGAACGGAGCAGTAACCAAAAGCGTAACATAACTAATAAATAAATGCTACTATAATGTTGCTGATTATTTAAATGATGTACTTTAGACATTTTTGTTGTTGTTATTTTGTATTAATTTGACGTCAATTTATCTGTTGTTGTTGTACTCTGGATTATATTATTATTATTATTGTTGTATTTGTACGCCTTTCTAGGCAAAACATGTTGAAACTTTTTTTTTTTGTAATCATTCCAACTGATTGTACTTACATGTGTTTTTGACAAATAAATATATCTTATCTTATCTTATAACTCGGGTAAAAAAAATTTAAATAGAAGAAAAGTTTGTAAAAACAAGCTTTTATTACCTGTTATTAAAAAGCACAAAAAAATTCAAAATAATTTAATTTAGATAAGAAATAGTCGGGTAAGAAACAGTTCCAATTTTTTTGATAAAAGCGTGTTACACTAATAAGTTACGAGAAATCAATAAGGTGTAAAACGCTTTTATTAAAAAAATTGGGACTGTTTCTTACCAGACTATTTCTTATCTAAATTATTTATTTTTAACTTTTTAGTATTTATGATGAAGAATTATCTACGGCTTAGTTAGTATTTTAAATTTTAATAACTTACATCTAGGATATTATCTAGGAACAGAATACTCGTCAAGACGAATCAAACGAGCCCAAACTCGACGGGGTTGTGTCGTTTTATTACGGAGTTTCTATGGCCACCTTCCAGCTCTATCATCAGACCCTGGTTACCTTCTAGGACCAAAGTACTTGTCAAGACAAATTAAACGAACCCAAACTCGACGGTGTTAGGTCTTTGTATGACGGAGTTCCTATGGCCACCTTCCAGATCCGTCATTAGACCCTGATGAGTACTATCTAAGACCAAAGTACTCGTCAAGACGAATCAAACGAGCCCAAACTCGACGGGGTTGTGTCGTTTTATTACGGAGTTCCTATGGCCACCTTCTATAGCTTCATCACCTGACCCTAGGTACCATCTAGGACCAAAGTACTCGTTAAGACGAATCAAACGAGCCCAAACTCGACGGGGTTATATCGTTTTATTACGGAGTTCCTATGGCCACCTTCCAGCTCCATCATCAGACTCTGGGTACCATCTAGGACCAAAGTACTCGTCAAATCGAATCAAACGAGCCCAAACTCGACGGGGTTGTGTCGTTTTATTACGGAGTTCCTATGGCCACCGTCCAGCTCAATCATCAGACCCTGGGTACCATATAGGACTAAAGTACTCGTCAAGTCGGATCAAACGAGCCAAAACTCGACGGGGTTGTGTCGTTTTATTACGGAGTTCCTATGGCCACCTTCTATAGCTTCATCACCAGACCCTGGGTACCATCTAGGACCAAAGTACTCGTTAAGACGAATCAAACGAGCCCAAACTCGACGGGGTTGTATCGTTTTATTACGGAGTTCCTATGGCCACCTTCCAGCTCCATCATCAGACTCTGGGTACCATCTAGGACCAAAGTACTCGTCAAATCGAATCAAACGAGCCCAAACTCGACGGGGTTGTGTCGTTTTATTACGGAGTTCCTATGGCCACCTTCCAGCTCCATCATCAGACTCTGGGTACCATCTAGGACCAAAGTACTCGTCAAATTGAATCAAACGAGCCCAAACTCGACGGGGTTGTGTCGTTTTATTACGGAGTTCCTATGGCCACCGTCCAGCTCAATCATCAGACCCTGGGTACCATATAGGACCAAAGTACTCGTCAAATCGAATCAAACGAGCCCAAACTCGACGGGGTTGTGTCGTTTTATTACGGAGTTCCTATGGCCACCGTCCAGCTCAATCATCAGACCCTGGGTACCATATAGGACTAAAGTACTCGTCAAGTCGGATCAAACGAGCCAAAACTCGACGGGGTTGTGTCGTTTTATTACGGAGTTCCTATGGCCACCTTCCAGCTCCATCATCAGACCCTGGGTACTATCTAGGACCAAAGTACTCGTCAAAACGAATCAAACGAGCCCAAACTCGACGGGGTTGTGTCGTTTTATTACGGGGTTCCTATGGCCACCTTCCAGCTCTATCATCAGACCCTGGGTACCATCTAGGACCAAAGTACTCGTCGAGACGAATCAAACGAGCCCAAACTCGACGGGGTTGTGTCGTTGTATTACGGAGTTCCTATGGCCACCTTCCAGCTCCATCATCAGACCCTGATTACCATCTGGGATCAAAATACTCGTAAAGACAAATCAAATGAGCCCAAACTCGATGGGGTAGTGTCGTTTTATTACCGGGTTCCTATGGCCACCTTCCAGCTCCATCATCAGATCAGCTCCATGTCATAATAATATTAAAATGTTCCCTGATGACGACTTGCATGCAAAATTTCAGCTCAATCGAAACTCGGGAAGTGGATCAAATTTAGCTTTCAAGTTGTGATGACAAACAAACACAAGTGAAAAAACTAAATAAATAAAAAAAAAAGCTTGTAATAATAAAAGCTTGTAATAAAAAAAACCCGGGTATAATACGTGCCACGAAAGATGAGACTTGACAAGCATCGGTAATGGGGAGCTTGCGGAGGTATGGATGTACGAAATAGTTATCCATAATTTGTGTATCTTTTATTTATTTATTTAAACTTTATGCAACTAAAGTACAAAGGCGGACTTAATGCCTTAGGCATTCTCTAACAGTCAACCAAAGGAGGTGAAGAGATAACATGGTAGGTGCAAATTAATGTACGAGCGTTAAACAACAAAATTAGTTTAATTAAAACACAAAAAGTATTTCAGGGATATTTCGATGAAAATTACATTAAAATTCTTAACAATATTAAAATATTTAATACGAATTGCTCGTATTGTACGAAGTCGCAGGGAGCCTGCAGTTAGTTATGTAATATACCAATATAGAAGTATCAAACAAAAATAAACATAAAAAATCCACTAACCTGAACATTTTTTGAAATATGTATTTATTTTCTTGTAATCTGCGGTATATAACATCAAAATAATAACGCAATCATGTTATATACTAGACACGTAATATAAGAAAAAATATAAAACCAACGGTGATAGATACCAAGGTTTTTAAAAACAAGTAAAAAAAAAGGCTTATTAAAAAGTTACTTGTTATTACTTGCTAAAGAATAAATGTCTGCGTTTATACAAAATACTCGATATATAATATGTACATTGTCATGTGAAAATTAAATATCGCTCTAAATGAGTTGAATAAAATTAGTCATTTAAGCCTGGCGCCCACTGGCGGCACGGCACGGCATTGCAAAGGATTTTCTATTTAAGAAATTTTAAATACCGTAATATTACGGCATTGTAGTTGAAATTTCAAACACGTGCTGATACGATAATCGATAACATTTGTGTTTACTTATGCTCAAAAAGACTCAACAGACGCCAAAAGGAGATCGCCAAAATGTGCCCATTTAAGTATCACAATTAATTTAATTTAAAAAAGAAATGTTTAATAACTTTTTACATCTCATAGCAGAAATTGAATAAAACACATAATTATTAACATTTAGTTTGTTTTAATATTTATGGATGGTACAGTCTGTTATAGCTGTTACCTAACCCACCTAACTGGCTCAATAAAGTTAGGCGAATTTGAACCTTCTGCAATTAAAAACAAACGAATTTGAACCCTCTGTCAATAACGTTAAGGTTTATTCAATTTGTATAAGTTCATCACACTAGTGCTGCTTAATGAACGAATACAATAATATTATAGATACGCCAGTTTGATCTTTAAATCGTTAGCAATAAGATACTTATAACTTGTTATGCAATTTTGATTTTTATGCCATATGACTTAAAGTTTATTAGAGTATTGTGATATAATTTAATGTCATTACTACTAATTGCTTATTTTAAATAAAAAGTTCAAGTAGATTTGGTCTCGTGGTCCGTGTATAAGGCTGAGACGAACGAGATGCGAGTTCAAATCCTGCATTGAGGAATATTGTTTTGCTTTCAATTTAGAATTGATTAAGTAAATATTTCTTGCATTATTGCAAAGAACCGGCCACATACTTCAAAAATATCTAAATTGTTAATATTTTCACCTAACTTGTGATAAGTGGGTAGTTGAAAGACAATTTGCGTATTCTTTTTAAAACTGGTATTCAAATGTTAGTAAGGATGTGGGTAGGAAAATAAAAATGAACCGTGACAGTAAACCTCAAGCCAGTCTACGCGCAATTGCAGTGACTACGCGCAAAAATTTCTTATCTTGACTTGGTAAATTGCAAAAATCTTCTTTTTCCAATGTTTTTATATATTCTATTGTTTCATTATCATGTCTCAATGTCTCAATTGAGTGATTATTTGAAATACAAAAAAATAATCTATTTGCTGAAGGAGAATGTTGGCATCAGAGAGATTGCTTGGAGATTTAATATAGCAGTAAGTGTGTTTGTCTAATTTTATACCTAAGTATTCCTTATGCTGTGACAATGATGTGTAATTATTTTTTATATACTTAAACGTAAAGTGACATCCGTTTCATTTATTTGTTTCAGAGAAATACAGTCAGATTGTGGTTAAGACGTTTTGAAGAAACAGGAAATATTCAAAAGGGTCGTTCGTGAAATCGTGACCAAAACCTGTAATGTTTACTCCCGTATTAGAACGGATTGTTAGTAGACATATTCATGCATGCTGCTGGACTGAAAAAATACAAGCCGGCACGTAAAATTCAATGAACCGCTGTTCATCGCCAAGCAAGAATCCGCTTTGCCCAAGAATATATAGATTTTAATTGGAAAGAACATCTTGCTCAAGAGATGGTGCAGACAGCAACATCGTCAGCACCCCACAATACTTAAGTGTCAGTGTGTGTTTTAAATAAACTGTTGTTATCATAAATTCTAAGGAAGTGTTTCATACATTGAATGAGCAGGTCCTTTTTACGATTATAACCATATTAAAAATTAAAAATACTTTCAAAAAGTCCATAAAGTAGGTAAACACCAAAGTATTTAATGCTATTTTAACTTTTATTTTATAAGTAGGTATGACAGTTAATGTGGTGATGTTATTGTTATGAAACAGAAATATTATATTTCTAAACATGTAACATGTTGATTCACTACATAATTTTTTACCTACTTTAAAAATATTTTATAGACAGTATTGAAACGAAGACACTGCTTTTTTTATCAAGTTCTAGCTCAAGTAGTTTATCTATACATATAATAAAATTGTAGAAAAGTGGTGTCTGTACAATGGAAATATATAAAAAAAAAGTAGCAGGGGTTGTTATTACATCGATGCCGAACCTGAAATTGTAATTAATTTTTTTTTTGTCTGTTTGTCTGTTTGTCTGTTTGTCTGTGTGTTTGTGCACGCTAATCTTCGGAACTACTTGACGGATTTGAATGATTTTTTTTTTGTTGTATTGGTATTAAGTCCGGGCAACATATAGGCTATAATTTATCTTGGAAACTTGAACACCTGATGCAGAACCGCAACAGACCAGCTAAACTATAAGAGATACAAAAATGGTACCATAGCAAAAATTGTTTCACGTGATGAGCATTTTCTGCTAAGAGAATAAATTTGAAGATCTGGAACACCTGATGTGGAACTCCAAGAGCCCAGCTACACTATAACATATATAGGAATGACGTCTTAGCAAGAGTTGTTCAGCCTGATGAGCACTCTCTGTTGACGTATGAAGATTGTAGATCTGGAACACCTGTTGTGGAATTTCAAGAGCCCAGTGACACTATAATATATTATACAGGAATGACGTCTTAGCAAAAGTTGTTCACCCTGATGAGCACTCTCTGTTGACTTATAATTGAAGATCTGGCACACGCGTTGTGAAATTCCAAGCGCCCAGCTACACTATAGGAATGACGTCTTAGCAACAGTTGTTCAGCCTGATGAGCACTCTCTGTTGACGTTAAAAAATTGAAGATCTGGAACACCTGATGTGGAAATCAAAGCTCAATTTCACTGTATAATTATAAAATAACATAAGCTAGGAGTACCTCCACGCGGTGAAGGCGGTAACAGTTTAGGACTGATTTGATGATCGATGAAATCTCGCTCATCCCGTTGTTTTCCCGTCCCCAGGCCTTAGAATTCTACATCAGACGTTTCAGATCTTCGATTTTGACGACCCCGTTGTCGCTGGCATAAGCAACAGGATCCGCGTACGAAGTCGCGGGCAGAAGCTAGTTTTATATATGTTCTAACTTGTTTTATATGGTTTAGCTTTATAATATGACAAGTAATTATTTTTGTCAGTAAATTTTATTTTACATTTAACCATATTGAATAAAATCGTAATAAAAATTATTACTGTTTTTCATTTCTGTTGTTATTTTTGTATTTAAATAGTCAATATTTGTTAACTATTTTAATTTAATATAAATAAAATTTAGAACGCAAAAAATATAAATGAATATTGTAAACAAAAAGTGACAAAAATACATACTTAGGTTTGATCTCACTACCATGTTGCTACCACTTGGTCAAATCGTCTTTACAAATGAAGTTGAAATTAACAACTTCATTATGTGACAAAACAGTATTCAAAAGATAATCTACCTTAACATAACGTATTAAAGATCAAATTGGCAAAAGTATTCTATAATATTTGCGTCCTTGAACAAGTCGTTCTAGCTCATTAAGCTCGTACGTATCGAATTCATAATTATCTACCGCTAATTGCAGAAGGTTCAAATTCGCCTAACTTTATTGAGCCAGTTAGGTGGGTTAGGTAACAGCTATAACAGACTGTACATACATAATCTATACTAATATTATAAAGCTGCAGAGTTTGTTTGTTTGTTTGTTTGTTTGAACGCGCTAATCTCTGGAAGTACTGGTCCGATTTGAATGATTCTTTCAGTGTTGGGTAGTCCATTTATCGAGGAAGGCTATAGGCTATATACCATCACGCTACGACCTACGGGAGCGGAGCAGTAACCAAAGACGCGGGTGTAACCGCGGCGGACAGCTAGTTATTTTAATATATTATATTATATTAAAAGCCTAAGTTTTGTATTTATATTGAACTGTTATTGCTGGATAGTAAAGTACCACATTTGTCTTGAATGTGTAATTATTTAATTATTACATAAATAAAATTGTGGGTTGGCTCGTTTAGGGAAAACTCAATTTTGGTTTTGTAGCTACGACTATTACCATCATTTCAACTAAAATGTAACAATGTTAAAGTATAGGGATTATTTCTATTAGTTATCTAAAAATTCCCTGCCGTGTCGTGCCACCAGTGTGCGCCGGGCCTTATAGCTTACAATGTTGCAATCGAATAATATATTTATTTTGCTATAGTTGACACATATTGTTAAACCTTGTTATTTACACAATATGGTACATAATTTAATGATAAAGGCTTTAATTTCACGGATGTTATTAGTCAACAGACCGACAAGGTGCTTAACAACTCTTTTATCAAGAATTAATAATAATAATAATAAATGTTTTTATTTTTTATATTAATATTTAAAAATTGTAATTTATATGTATATAAAATGAATAAATGGGAATAATAATAATAATACCAGCCTATTACTGTCCCACTGTATGGCAAAGGCCTCTTCTCATACAGAGAAGGCATGAGCATGATCACCACGCTTGCTCAAGGCGGATTGACGGTGAAAATAGAAAATTAAGATTTGTTATTTGAATAAGATAATTAGATGTATCAATATTGTTTGCGAATATTGTCAAGCTGTTGGTCCCGGCTGTCATACGTAGATCTTTGACAGTGGTTACGGGTCGTTAGAGGCCCGAAAGTCTGACAACCAGTCTTACCAAGGGATATCGTATTACCATTACCCAGTTACTGGGTTGTGAAGGTCAGATAGGCAGTCGCTTCATGTAAAATACTGGTATTCAGCTGCATCCGGGAAGACTGGAAGCCGACCCTGACATAGTTGGGAAAGAAGGCTAGGCAGATGATGATGAATATGGTTTGCGAGAAAAATGGCTACTTTTAAAAAGTACTAAGAAAATTTGCGCAAACGAAATCGTAATCAAAAGGAGGTAAAAAAAAACCAATAAATTCTTTATTTCAGACATAATTATGTAACTAGTGCGCTTTAAAGATATTTATTGCTAAATTAAAGAACATTACGTTTTACTTATGCAGTTATAGGTAGGTATCTACAGTCTTTGTGATCACACACAAAACAACAAAATTAATTATTGAAGGAGTCATTTGACGATTTTTACCACCTAAAAAAAAAAGGTAACATTTGGTTCATACTACTTTGTTCTAACGTTTTCGTAACGTAGCGACTGCTGAGCATAAGGTCTTGGGTTCGCTTCCCAGGTCGGGCAAAGTGTTATTGGGTGTTTCCATCAGGAATTTCTCATTAGCAGCCTCGGAGTCTAGACTTGTGCCCCATATTAGGTGCATGGGACTTAAATATAACTGGCGAAACGTGGGTGTACTAATGGGTACACCTTTGCCTAATCTTAATGTATTCTTTTATGGTTATGGTATTTTATAGTTCTGTAAATAAAATGCTTTAGTAGCTCGGTAATATTATATGTCTAGTTACACGTGTCATAATAACAGAAGGCGAGGGTGACTTTATCAATATTGTTTACGTTCAAGCAGTAGGTTACCTACTCTTTTGAAAATGATAATTAGTTTAGAGTAATCATAATAAATTCTAAAAAAAAATCTCAAATTTTTTTCTTTTCAAGGCGCGGTGACGGCAGGTGGAGTAAAGCTGTGACAAAGTGGAGTCCAAGAAATGGAAAAAGAAGTGTTGGTCGTCCGGCGGCGAGATGGGCAGACGACATCGTTGCCATTGCGGGAGTGCCCTGGATGAGGCTGGCGCAAGACCGTGGAGCTTGGCACAAACAAAGAGAGGCCTATACCCAGCAGTGGGTGAAGACGGGCTGTGGATGATGATGATGATGAAGTATTTACTTAATTTTACTTTTCGAATCGTTAGCCTATATTTTAATGTGGCTATTGAACATTTAATTTAAAAAAAATGTACTGTACCTATCTACACATTGACAAGACCTATCTATAAAAAAGGGGGGCTTTTATTTTGAAGACTTTTTCAAAGCTAAACAGTTCAGTAGGTATTCCTTCAAAGTTTTTTTTTTAATGAACCTAATCTTAATATTACAGTATTCTAAAGTCCGATAGCATAATTAATTACCTATTAACATCTATATCTATTAATTTTTAAAAAGAAAATTGAAAACCGCCCCTCGATAATTTTCTTATCGAATCTGATAAAACAACTTAATTAATTATCTTAACAATATATACAGTGTTATTCTTAAACCACTAGCTACCTGAAAAGGGGTCATTGTACTCATCATTATGAACAACTTTTACTATGGGACCAACCCTGAAATCATGAAAAAAAAATCAGCTGTTTCATACATTATGATTGTGTTGTGTAGCATTTTTGTAGGGAACAGCTGATTATTTTTCATGATTTCAGGGTTGGTCCCATAGTAAAAGTTGTTCATAATGATGAGTACAATGACCCCTTTTCAGGTAGCTAGTGGTTTAAGAATAACCCTGTATACAGCGTGGCCCAGTTCTCGACGTTCAAAAGAATATTCTGATGACTGCCACTAAAAGAACATTCAATGAAACTTAATTGTAGGTAACTATTGATTTTTCTTATTTAAAAATACTGGGAAACGTTTAACATTGTAGTATTATGATTCTAGATACCCCAGCGTTAACAGTTTTCGTTAGATAAATAAAAATAAAAAATAGTTATTCCATGCATTTGGACCGTATATAGAGGTACTGGTAACTAGTGTACGATCAACAACAACAACAACAACAAAAAACAACAACAACTTACCGAAAAAAAAATCAAAATATATAATAAAAAAGAATTGGGGTCATTACGTACAGACTACAGATGATATTTGATCGAAAAAAGAGTAATACATGTTTAAAGTTGAATAGTTTTGTTTGTAAAAAGGGAAAACTAAGTTAAATTACCACTGATTGAGTTTTTGTTTTTTTTTTCATAATTCTAGTTATTTTTCTTTTTCATTTGTTGATTATTTTTTTGGTAAGTTGTTTGTTATCATGAGTACAATCATGTGTATAAATATCGTATACTAATTACAAGTCACCCTATATGTGTTGCACTTTTGTATGATTCAGTTGTTTTGTTGAACAAAACATTTCATTGCTAAGAGATCATCATGTACTGAATCCATGGTGAGAGTTTTCAATTACGACGTTCCCTTTCACCCGTTTAACAATTTCTTCTACAAACACACCATGCACACTGTCACATCTAGCTTCCCCTTAACACCTAATTAAGAAGCAGCGTGTGTACATTCAACTGCGGTCGATTTATCAGTGTTTACCCAAGTGTATGCGTCTTAATTAATTAGACAGCGAGCAATCGCAGATTGAGACTTCATGTTCTAGGATAGGTATGCGTTGCTTGTATGCGGTGTCGTTTCCGTGGTTTTCGTGGGTGGGTGTAAAGTAAGGTCAAATTCATGATTCAAGATTTAAAAATAATTCAAAAAAAGATGGCGGCCGCGATGTTTTACAATATAATTATGCCGCCATCTTGGATTTTCACTTCGGTCTAATTTTTGACATCAGCGCCCCTGAAAACCATGGACGTGACACTCATGGCAATAATCGAATTATAACAACTTGCCTGTAATCCTCAAAGAGATAGGCAGAGATATACCCATTAGTACACCCACATTTCGCCAGTTATGTTTAAGTCTAATGTAGTAGGGGCGAGTATTGCCATCAACCGAGCACAAATCCAGACTCCGAGGCTACTACTAAGAAATTGTTTATGGAAAAAAAAAATATTTTTATAAAAAGCTTTTAATTAACAATACATCATAAAAATGTACTAAAAAGAAAAATATAAGTTTTGGCTATAGGCTGAAAATAGTATGTTTATTTAATAAATAGTACCTCAGTTTAAATAAATGCTTTGGCGCTCATTCACTTCTGCTATTTTAATCAAGCTCTATCTATCAAGCGCTATCTAATCAAAGCTTTTAATCATAAAGCCCTTTCATTTCATATGGAAATTATAAATCGCCATTTTGTAGGCACTGGCCTGCGGACGGCAAATATTGGGTGGCTTGCCGTCCGATCAGAACCAGGCCCGTGTCAGAATCGTGTCAAAAAAGGGATGTCAGAATAGAAGACAGGGACCGCTAGGGCCAGGGTTGCGGATATGTTCGAAAGAGTTACCGCGGCCCTTTTTTTTTTTTTTTTAGGTGGTAAAAATCATCAAATGACTCCTTCCGCCCTGGGTGGGGCGGAAAGGACTGTCAGACTTTTACTGACTAAAGAACCACCCTGTTCCTTCTGTTGCCCTTTACGTTCCGGGGCCACGGTATCCTGTTAAGACGTCCCGGCCCTGGAACGCAAACGGCATCAGAAAGTATCAGGATGGATTTTGGTCATTAATAATCTGACACTCCCTTTCGCTCCGGCTTCGTAAAGTGTTATTTTACACCCTGTATAATACACCTAATATTATTTACAAAGTACTGTCTGACAAATACAATAACTTTCATGGTACACTACAATGTTCGTTAACTAAGGAAGTTTATTATAATCATCTTTTATTAAATCAGCTGCTCTCTCAGCAATCATAATGGTGGGAGCATTGGTATTGCCACTAGTGATGGTCGGCATCACACTAGCGTCCACCACTCGCAGTGCTTGTACACCATGCACTCTTAAACGACTGTCGACAACAGAACAACTTATATCACTACCCATCCTAGCGGTAGACACTGGGTGGTAAACAGAAGTCGCCATATTTACAGCAATACATTTCCAATATTCGGTACTACCAAGTTCATAACCATCACATGCAGCCAGCTCAATTCTACCCACTTCTGCACAAACAGACTTGAAGTATGTCGTGTTGACGATGTCTATTAATATTTTTATTCCATCAACTGTCGATTCTAAATCTCTTGAATCACTAAAGTTGTCGTAGTAAATAAGAGGGTGTTCATACGGATCATTTGAATTTAACGATATGTTACCTCTAGAATATGGATGCAGTACAATTGGCCATAATTGGAATGTAAATTTGTTTACACTTTGATTCAGAATGGAGTTCTCTACAGATTTAACAAATCCTGAAGCAATTGGTTTTAAATTATCATCATAATTCTTACTGAGGACAAAAAGAACTTGGAAATCTGGATACGAAACATTAGGGTCTGCGGAATAAAATCCACTCACATCAAGATAAGGATGAGCTACTGATAAGTATCCTTGACGATCGTACAAATATCTTATTGCTTCAAACTGTTTCGTTGCTTCGTCGGTGGCCTCTAGTTCATTAGCAAATAAAAAAATAGGAACAAGTGTATGGTCGTGTAAATTCTGTCCAACCATGGGTGAATTAATAACAGCCGATATGTTCTTCACTGCGAGATGTTCTTTAGGTCCTATACCAGATAACATAAGCAGTTGAGGAGTGTTTATAGCACCCGCACTAATAATAACTTCACGTTTTGCTTTGAGTTTTAACGTTTCACCATTGTGATCTACTTCGACACCACACGCCTTTCTTCTATTGAAAATAATTTTAGTTACAAACGAATTCTTGACTATCTTTAAATTGTTCCTGCATCGTGCTATAGGATTCAGATATGCTGTGGCCGTACTCACCCTTTTGCCATCGCTACCAGCAGATACAACTCTGCTAGATCCTAAATTATTAGCTGTATTTAAGTCATCGACGTTTTTTATGCCAATTTCGTCTAAAGCAGAAAGAAAATTTTTGATATCACTGGTATCTGTGAAATTTAAACGATTTACAATAAGAGGTCCATCATGACCATAGTGATTGTTAACTACAGGATTCTTTAAAAGACAAGGATCTTGTAAACTTTCAGCTTTTTTGAAGTATTGCTTGACAATGTCAGGATGCCACTCACTGTTTCCTTCATCATACCAGGACTGGTAATCACGAGGGTGTCCTTGAACATGGGCCATTCCGTTCATGCTGCTGCTACCTCCAAGCATTTTACCTCTTGGCCAATTGACTTTTCCATCTTTAAGAGCCTGATTTGTTATCCCGTTGTTTACAGTTGTATATTGCCAGTCAAACTTCGTCCCATATAGACTTAATTGCAGACTTGGTATCTGTGGGTGTTATTAAAGAGTAATATTTTATATGTTTTTCATGTATACAAAGCTTTGCGTTCAACAATATTGCCACAAAACATGCCTGCAATTTATAAAAACGTATGCAAGCAGCTTAAACTTTTATAAAATTGACTAATCAGTAGTTATAGTACAGTACAGTTCAGTGCAAGTTACTGGTATTTAATGGTGTACTCTTATTTACGGCTTTACCAAAGAAGCTTGCCAAATGTAATTAATTCGCTGCCAAAAACTGGATCAAACCAGTATTTCCATCAGACTCCTCGATATGTGAAAATCAACTTACGTCACTTTCAATGGGAGGGTCTCCTCCGGCCTCAATAAGCAGTACACTCCAGTCTTCAATTTCACTCAGTCTGTTCGCCAGTACACTACCAGCTGATCCAGCTCCCACGATTATGAAGTCGAAATCTTCACAATCTACGATTTAAAGTAAAAGTTAAAGGATTGAGATTTTTTTCTTGTCAAGTAGTAAAGATAGGAAATTATATTTTTGTGTATGATAGCTACATTCATGAAAAATAGTAAAGTACAGTAGAACGGTACACATAATATCAGCTATCTGCCCGTGAATGTCCCGTCAACATCGGAAAAGCTATTTCTGAGATTAGCCGGAACAAACAGACGGCTAGCATCAATCTAACAAAATAGAGAATTTGAGATTTTTGGTATAAGTACCATGTAAACAATTATAATGCGATAAGTAATAAGTATCGTTTTTTACATGAAAAAAAGATACTTATTTATTTAAATACTAATTTGTAGTAATTGTTGGAAAACTTACAGCTAATCCTATACAATAGTTCGGTTGTAAATAACATTAATAAGGCCAATTAGTTTTCACAGGTAATAAGGCAGACATAGATAAAATTACGTAGGACAGAATAAACTTATAGTTGGGGAGGCCAGGAAGGGATTTTTGGATTTACTCGAGCGCGGCAGATTAATATAAGGGGGGATACCTAGCACCCTGATAAGTACCTCCACCATATTATGAGCCCTGTATATAGGGCCGCGCGTCTACGACAGCGGATTTTATTTTTCAAACCATCAGATTGAAGAAGTCCCTGCACATAATTGTCAGATTAAGGGTCAGCACGACAAGGACATCAAGCTGAACTGTCTGTACATTAATTTGACGCGCTCGAGTATTTCAATGACATAATTTTTTCTTCCATTTTTAACCATTTTCAGGCCCACCATGCAAACCGGCAGATTAATATTCCTCGGTTACAAAAAAAACACGTGGGGCGCATACACTATTAATATCTGACACGCTCGAGTAGAAATAAAAAGTCACGAACTACTGTAGTTCGTGACTTTTTATTTTTATTATTTTAAATATGTACTTATGCGCTCCCTCCACCAGTGAAAGGGTCCTATCTGTAACTATTTTTACTTTTTAGCATCTAATCTTCACAATCCAAAAGGTTCCCACGACGCTGGAGTAAATCCACATTTAGCATCTTGGCCTCCCCTACTATTATGAATTGTTAAATACTTGGAAAGAAAACGAAGTAAAGACTATTTCAGGTTATCAAAGAAGTGATTGCAAAGTCTTTCTAACTTTTTACTTTTAATTATTTATTTGTATAGATGTTGTACCTACTTACCTTTTAATCCAACTTCAGGTGGCCAGCACTTGGTCTGTACGAGACACTGAGCTGTCATGAAGAACTGTATCGCAGACGAGAAGGTGTTGGGGGCCGCGCCCGTCGTCGGACATATGCAAGACGCGTTGCTGCAGGAAAAACCATTTTTATTTATGATCTCCTCCCTCCATTCAGTTCAGTTAAATACAGTCCACTAAAATTGAGTCGGGGTGTTACCATCATTAGGATAACACGCATATCTCTGGAACTACCCAGTCCTATTGGAAAAAAATCTTTTTGTACATAATTATATGACAGCCATATTCATGATAATAGTATAGGCTATATAACATCACGCTACGACACACGGGAGTGGCGCAGAAACCAAAAACGTAACAAAACTCGGGTGCAGCTAATCATGTTATATACCAAAACAGAAGTACTATTTACAAAAATAAACACAAAATTGTACTAACCTGTTCATTTTAGAAATACGAATTTCTTGAAATCCACAGTATTATTATTATCTAGCTTTAAAAAATAATCATTTAATCATAAATATGATAAATACAAGACACATAATGTGTCATAAATAAGTATCAATAAATTAAAACAAACGGTAAGCGAATAATTAAAAAAAATACAAAGTAGTTTAAAAACTGATGAAATTAACGTTTAAAAAAATACGTTAACGTTACATGTACTTGCTAAAGTATTAATGTCTGCATGTATACAAAGTACTACTTAATTTAAGCGATATTTTAACAATGTCATATGAAAGTATCGCTCTAAATAAGTTGAATAAAATTAGTCACTAAAGCCTGGCGCTCACTGTCAGCATGACGAGTTTTATTTGTTTTACGAATTTTAGTCTACCGTATTAAATTATTACAGCATTATAGTTGAAATTTTAAAGACGTGCTGATACGACAACTGGTAGAATTCTTGTTTAGTTCTGCCAGAATAAAGTTTATTTAGCATTAAAGTATTAAAGCTCGTACGGTACGTCTCAAACCTAAAGTTCAAAAAAAAAAAACAAAATTAATAAAATATTTTTAATTTTGATATTTATCGCTGATTACAATTTCTTCAAAGCCTAAGTTTTGTATTTGTACTGAACTGTTATTGCTGGATAGTGAAGTACCACCTTTGGCTTAATTATGTAATTAATTTAATTATTGAAAGATTGTGGGTTGGCTCGTTTAGGGAAAACTCAATTTTGATTTTGTAGCTACCATCATATCACCATTGTTTCAACTGAAATGTAATAATGGGTATCATTTCTATTCGTTATCTAAAAATTACCTGCCGTGTCGTGCCACCAATGTGCGCTGGCCTTTACTAACTTACAATGTTACAATTGAAAAATATTTTTATTTTGCTATTCTGTTGACAGATATTATTAAACCTTGTTACTCACACAATAAGGTATATAATTTAACGATAAAAGCCTTAATTTCACAGCTGGTATTTGTTAGCTGACCGACAAGGTGCTTATCATAACAATTATCAATTATCTGTAAAAATTAAGTCGTTATTTGAATAAGATAATTAGGTGTATCAATATTGTTTGCGAGAAAAATGGCTGCTTTGAACAATTTAAACATTCATATCAATAGGCAAATTTTAAGGACACAGTTGACATGGAACACTGAACATTATGTAGTAGTTTAGGCACTGAATCGACTGCGCACCCAAGTAGGCCGTTGTAAACATAATTTGGCGTCCCGGAGAAATTCGAATCAACTTCGAAAATCGATTCAACTTCGAATTCGGAAGAGTAAGAAAAAGTAGATCCAATGAGAAATAAGAAAAGGTTAGTTAAACATTTATGTAAAACTATAATTAATATTATTAATTTCACCTAAAAAAATTAGGTTTTCTAAGAAAATTAGCGCGCAAAATTTGCGCATTGTTCGCGCAAAAGTAGTTAAAAATAAAAACTGATTTTTAGAAATTATTTCTGTCTAATGTTATGAAAATTTTGTCTTAGATGTTTCACATGTACTACGAGTCATAATAACGGAAGGCGAGGTTGACTTTATCAAAATTTGTGACCTTCAAGCAGTAGGTTACCTAAGTACCTACTCTTGTAGAAATAGTTTGATGATTTAATGATATTAAATTCTTATTGTTTTTATCTGTGAATGAAATAGTGTCAAGTAAAGAAAACATTCGAGGCCATAGACTACTTATTTACATTGATTTGAATATTTTGTAGTAAATGGAAGTACTTTTGTAAAGAAAATTTAAAAACGCCGCATGATAATTTTCTTATTGAATCTGTTAAAACAACTTTATTAATTTATCTTAACAATATGCAGCGTGGCATAGTTCCCGACGTCCAAACCAAAATATAGAAGCCTTTCTTCATGGGGTTTCCATGTATGTTCTACGATTTTTTTTAGTTTAGGAGCTAGACGTTTTTTCTAAAGAATTGCGAAATGAAAAACGCTAAGGGATTGAATTAATTAAATGATTAATTAATTAATCATGTACTGAATCCATGGTGAAAATTGACGTAACGATGTTCCCTTTCACCCGTTTAACAATGTTTTTTTACAAATAGACTATACAAACTGTCGCATCTAGCTTCCCCTTAACAACTAATTAAGAAGCAGCGTCTGTACATCCAACTGCGGTCGATTTATCAGTGTTTACCCAAGTGTATGCGTCTTAATTAATCAGACATTGAGCAAGCGCAGATTGAGACTTCATGTTCTAGGATAGGTATTTACTCGTGTGCAGTGTAGTGTCCGTTCAGACTCCTAGGTTGCTACTGAGAAATTCCTGATGGACAAAATTACAAAATAAAAAAAAAATCTTTTATTTAACAATAAATCATAAAAAATTACTAAAAGGATAAGATAAGTTTTGGGTATAATTTTAAGCTGAAAATAGTACCTATGTTTTTAAACATAACATAACATCACGCCTGTAATCCCCGAAGGGTTAGGCAGAGGTGTACCCATTAGTACACCCACATTTCTCCAGTTATGTTTAAGTCCCATGTAATAGGTTATGTTTTTAAAACAATTAATAAATTAGTACCTCAGTTTTAATTAATGCCATTCAGTTCTGCTAGCTATAATTTTAGTATTTAATGAGCGCCAAAGCTTTTAATCATAAAACCCTTTCATTTGATACCCATATCATAGGGGTTACTATGGAAATTATAAATCGCCATTTTGTATCGTCCGCCATATTCAATATCTCCGTAACCAGATAACGCTTCCAAGGTATGGTCCAGAACAAAACGAGACGCCCCGGGCGTCGAGAGTCACAGGGCGATTCCTGGTTACCGTAGGCGTGGGCCTGCGGACGGCGAACATCGGGTGGCTCGCCGTCCGATCAGAACCAGGCCCGTACGACGGTTTGTTGTGTTCCATGCGCGCCTCGAAGGAATGTCAGAATAGAAGACGGCGCCCGCTAGGGCCAGGGTTGCGGATATGTTCGAAAGAGTTAACACAGATGGGTTTTTTTTTGTAAGATGTTGTTTTTTTTTTGTAAGATGTTGTCCTTATTATTATGAATAAATTAATTAATAAATTTTACAAAGTACTGTCTGACAAATACAATAACTTTGATGGTACACTACAATATTCGTTTACTAAGGAAGTTTTTTATAATCCTGTTTTATTAAATCAGCTGCTCTCTCAGCAATCATAATGGTGGGAGCATTGGTATTGCCACTAGTGATGGTCGGCATCACACTAGCGTCCACCACTCGCAGTGCTCCTACACCATGCACTCTTAAACGACTGTCGACGACAGAACTACTTATATCGCTACCCATCCTAGCGGTAGAAACTGGGTGGGAAGTAGTACCCGCCATATTTACAGCAATACATTTCCAATATTTGGTACTACCAAATTTATAACCATCACATGCAGCCAGCTCAATTCTGCCCACTACTGCAGAAATAAACTTGAAGTATGTCGTTTTGACGATACCTACTAATATTTTTATTCCAACAACTGTCGATTCTAAATCTCTTAAATCACTAAAGTTATTGTAGTAAATAAGAGGGTCTTCATATGGATCATTTGAATTTAACGATATGTTACCTCTAGAATATGGATGCAGTAGAATATGCCGTAACAGGAATGTAGATTTGTTTACACTTTGTTTCAGTATCGAGTTCTCTACTGATTTAATAAATCCTGAAGCAATTAATTTTGTTTTGACATCGTATTTCTTACTGTTGGAAAAAAGGACTTGGAAATCTGGATACGAAGCATTAGCATTAGCGTCTGCGGAATAAAATCCTCCCACATCCTGATATTCATGAACTACCGAGAGGTATCCTTGTCGATCGTACAAATATCTTATTGCTTCAAACTGTTTCGTTGCTTCATCGATGTCCTCTAGTTCATCAGCAAATAAAAAAACAGGAACAAAAGTATGATCGTGAAAATTCTGGCCAACCATGGGTGAATTGATAATAGCCGTTATATTCTTCACTGCGAGATGTTCTTTAGGTCCTATACCAGATAACATAAGTAGCTGAGGAGTGTTTATAGCACCCGCACTAATAATAACTTCACGTTTTGCTTTGAGTTGTAACCTTTTTTCATTGTGATCTACTTCGACACCATACGCCTTTTTTCTATTGAAAACAATTTTAGTTACAAACGAATTCTTGACTATCTTCAAATTTTTCCTGCATCGTGCTATAGGATTCAGATATGCTGTGGCCGTACTCACCCGTTTGCCTTCACTAATTGTAGATACAAGTCTGCCAGATCCTAAATTGTTAGCTGTATTCAAGTCATCGACATTTTTTATGCCCATTTCGTCTAAAGCAGAAAGCAATTTTTTTGTGTCCCTGGTATCTGTGAAATTTAAACGATTTACAATAAGAGGTCCATCATGACCATAATGATTGTTAACTGCAGGATTCTTTAAAAGACAATGATCTTGTAAACTTTCAGATTTTTTGAAGTATTGCTTAACGACGTCAGGATGCCATTCACTGTTTCCTTCATCATACCAGGACTGGTAATCACGAGGGTGTCCTTGAACATGGGCCATTCCGTTTATGCTGCTGCTACCTCCAAGCATTTTACCTCCTACCCAATTGACTTTTCCATCTTTGAGAGCCTGATTTGTTATCCCGTTGTTTACAGTTGTATATTGCCAGTCAAACTTCGACCCATATAGACTTAATTGCAGACTTGGTATCTGTGGGTGTTATTAAAAAGAATATTTTATATGTTTTTCATGTATACAAAGCTTTGCGTTCAATAATATTGCCACAAAACATGCCTGTAATTTATAAAAACGTATATATAGTTATGGTACAGTACAGTTCAGTGCATGTTACAGGTATGGTATATAATTTGCGAGTTTAACAAAGAAGCTTGCCAAATGCAATTAATTCGCTGCCAAAAACTAGATCAAATCAGTATTTCCGTTCATTTAATTCGCAAATAGGTATACAGGAACCGAATAGTACTTATAAATCATAGTTCCTTTTTCTGTTTACTATATTTTATCGTATTTTAAACTGTTTTTATATAAAAAACGGTATTTTTGATTGTGTATTCACCTTAAAGGAGACTGCCCACTACAATGTATCATAATTATCATGACTGTATAAGAAACGCGTCAAACTATAAAAAAAAATTGTATTGAAAAGTATGAGACTATGTCCAAGACAATCCCGTCACCGACCAACAGCATTGCTTGCCTTGCACGGAGCGTTAATAATTTTCGGCAGAAACGTTCTAGTGGGCATAGTATTAGTTTTGTGCATGACACGTTTATCACACGGTCATGGCATAGTGCGGTATAGTGGGTAGACTCCTCGATATGTGAAAAACAACTTACGTCACTTTCAATGGGAGGGTCTCCTCCGGCCTCAATAAGCAGTACACTCCAGTCTTCAATTTCACTCAGTCTGTTCGCCATTACACTACCAGCTGATCCAGCTCCCACGATTATGAAGTCGAACTCTTCACAATCTACGATTTAAAGTAAAAGTTAAAGGATTGAGAATTTTTTCTTGTCAAGTTGTAACCCACACTAATCTATATAGCTACTAATATAATAAAGTTTTTTTTGTTTGTTTGTTTGTTTAAAGTCTCTAATCTTCGGAGCTACCCGTCAGATTGGAAATGAAAAAAACTTGAGAGGTGTCAAGGGACACCCGGATGGAACCAAGTTACATGAGAGAGAGAGAGAAACACGCGCACGCCGCACGGCTTACAACTATAGCAAAAAGTGTCGTTACAACTTTTGGTCTTAATTTTTTCCGTCTAGCCCCCTTTCGCAACGCGCGATGAGGAACTTCGTTCCAATAATATTTTTGTATAATAATATGATAGCTAGTTTCATGAGGTATAGTAAAGTACAATAGAACGGTACATATAATATCAACTATCTGCCCGTGAACATAGAACCAGCCATTTCTGAGATTAGCCGGAACAAATATACGGACAGTACAAATTCAAAAAATGTGTTTTTGGTATAAGTACCGTGTAAACAATTATAATGCGTTAAGTAAAAAGCTATATTTATTATGTACTTTAAAAAGAGATACTTATTTATTTAAATTGCAGTAATTATTGGAAAACTTACAGCTTATCCTATACAGTTTGGTTGTGAATAACATTAATAAGGCCAATTAGTTTTCACAGGCAATAAGGTAGACATAGATAAAATTACACAAGACAGAATATACTTATGAATTGTTAAATACTTGGAAAGGAAAACGAAGTAAACACTATTTCAAGTTATCAAAGAAGTGATTTCAAAGTCTTTCTAACTTTTTACTTCTAATTATTTATTGTATGGATGTTCTACTTACCTTTTAATCCAACTTCAGGTGGCCAGCACTTGGTCTGCACGAGGCACTGAGCTGTCATGAAGAACTGTATCGCAGACGAGAAGGTGTCGGGGGCCGCGTCCGTCGTCGGACATATGCAAGACGCGTTGCTGTATGAAAAACCATTTTTAATTATGATATCCTCCCTCCATTCAGTTCAGTTAAATACAGTTCACTAAAATTGAGTCGGGGTGTTACCATCATTAGGATAACACGCATAATAAATAATAATAAATAATATCTCTGGAACTACCCAGTCCTATTGGAAAAAATATTTTTGGACATAATTATATGACTGCCATATTCATGATAATAGTATAGGCTATATAACATCACGCTACGACACACGGGAGTGGAGCAGAAACCAAAAACGTAACAAAACTCGGGTGCAGCTAATCATGTTATATACCAAAACAGAAGTACTATTTACAAAAATAAACACAAAATTGTACTAACCTGTTCATTTTAGAAATACGAATTTCTTGAAATCCACAGTATATCTAGCTTTAAAAAATAATCATTTAATCATAAATATGATAAATACAAGACACATAATGTGTCATAAAAAGTATCAATGAATTAAAACAAACGGAGAGCGAATAATTAAATAAAATACAAAGTGGTTTAAAAACTGATGAAATTAACGTTTAAAAAAATACGTTAACGTTACATGTTATTACTTGCTAGAGTATTAATGTCTGCATGTATACAAAGTACTACTTAATTTAAGCGATATTTTGACAATGTCTTACGAAAGTATCGTTCTAAATGAGTTGAATATAATTATACACTAAAGCCTGGCGCCCACTGGCAGCACGCCGAGATATTTTTTTTAAGAATTTTAATTTTATTCTACATTATTATTACAGCATTAGGTATAGTTGAAATTTCTAACACGTGCTGATACGACAACCGATAGAATTCTTGTTTAGTTCTGCCAGAATAAACCAACCCACGTCAAAAGGAGATCGCCAACATATGCGCCAAGTATATTTAGCATTAAAGTATTAAAATTAATTTAAAAAAATATTAAACAGCTTTTTACGTCTCAAAGCAGAAGTTGAAAAAAAAATACATAATTAATAAAATTATTTAATTTGTATTTGTATTTAATTTAATTATTGAAAGATTTTGGGTTGGCTCGTTTAGGAAAAACTCAATTTTGATTTTGTAGCTACCATCATATCACTATTGTTTCAACTAAAATGTAATAATGGGTATTATTTCTATTCGTTATCTAAAAATCACCTGCCGTGTCGTGTCACCAGTGTACGCTGGCCTTTATTAACTTACAATGTTACAATTGAACAATATTTTTATTTTGCTATAGGGTAAAGGCGGGATAGATGCACCACTTTTTGAAATATCCTTCTAATTTTAAAAATATTAATTTTATATAAAAATAATGTCGATGAATGTAGCTAGTTTAATCCTTTATGTTTAACTGTGATTTGTTTTTTTGGACCTATAAATCAAAGATTTTGCTGATTTTAGCTTTTTGTGGAACTCCTTTTTTGAGGATAGACGCCTACCCGTATGGATAGTTGCCCCACCAAGAAAATATTAAGAAGGATAGATGCCTGCGGCGCGGGATAGAAGCCCTTTATGCTGTAGAAACAGTTTTATGAGGTTTTGAGGACAATTGGTGTTTTAGCAGTAGAAGGCTACTCCCAAAACAGAAATTATCTCCAAGAAACATGGGCCAATGAAAAGCATTTTGCAGTTTTGAAAATCTTTTAATTGTCATCGTTAGAAAATAATTCTAATATGAGATCAAATAAAATAACCATAATAAAATTCCATAATTATTTCTGTCTAATGTCATGAAAATTTTGTCTTAGATATTTCACATAACATGTGAAATATCTAAGACCTACCTACCTATAATAACTACCTACTAATAACGGAAGGCGAGGTTGACTTTATCAACATTTGTGACCTTCAAGCAGTGGGTTACCTAAGTACTCTTGTAAAAATGATATTCTTTTAGAGTAATGATAATAAATTCTTGTTGTTTTTATCTGAGAATGTGTCAAGAAAGAAATAGTAAAGAAATAGTGTCAAGTAAAAATTTTTCATTGTAGAAAATTTAAAAACGCCCCTTGATATTTTTTTTAATCTGTTATAACAACTTTATTAATTTCTCTTAACAATATACAGCTTGGCCTAGTTTCCGACGTCCAGACCAAAATTTAGAAGCCTTTTTTCATGGGGTTTGCATGTATGTTCTACGATTTGTTATAGTGTAGGAACTAGACGTTTTTTCGAAAGAATTGCGTAATGAAAACGCTAAGGGATCTAGAATCATAATTATACTGAATCCATGGTGAAAATTGTCGTCACGATGTTCCCTTTCACCCGTTTAACAATGTTTTTTTACAAATAGACTATACAAACTGTCGCATGTAGCTTCCCCTTAACAACTAATTAAGAAGCGGGTGTGTAATGTATGATATAATAACAAATGCTCTAATTTCACTTGAAATAACGTTCACATGATATAATTTTCATATGCTATAAAATCATATAACCTAATTTCATATGACCTAATAATTCATATGATATAATTTTCATTTAATATAAAACATTTAGTATAACGTTCATTTTATATAATTTTCAATATGTATAATATTCTTTTTATATAACATTCATTTGACCTAATGTTCTTTTGACCTAATTTTCATGTTTAATGGTCACAGTTCTAACCTAACTCAAATGGCACCTAACCAAACCTTAAAATATTCTATGCATGGTCGACGGAGCCCCGCTTCGCTTCTTATAACTTAGCTTTTGCTATGAACTTCTCTCAGGCGTCAGGCAAGCAAGCATGCAGCATGCAAGCAAGCATGCAGCATGCAAGCAAGCATGCAGCATGCAAGCAAGCACGCAGCATGCAAGCAAGCATGCAGTATGCAAGCAAGCACGCAGCATGCAAGCATGCAACATGCAGCAGGCATGGTTTCTGTCACGGCTCCGGTGCTGCGGGGCTCCGGCAGTCCCACGCGATTTTAAATTACACTCTAGGGGTAGGGCAAACAAGACTGCGTGGAGTCGGATTTACAGCGATTCGTTTTTGTCACTAAATCCTAAAAGGCATTGATTAACTTAGTATGGACTAGCGGCGTCATGTTTTTTTTCAGTGGCCACAAATAATTATTATGTTACTTTGTTGTGTTGTTAAGTACACTTATTATATGTTCAATTATTTTTATCCTAAGTTATATCGAAGTTGAGATATTTGCATTTGAAGATTTTAAAAATGTCGTCAATATAAAAACTTCAATTACTGTCCTGCGTACAGAAATCTTAGATATGTTTTTGAAGGTTGTTTTTAAAGATTGACTTTACTGTTTCACGACCATGTGTCAATGTTACGTTACTTTTGGGTCTTGGGAAATAATAAAGACACATTACCTCGTTGTAGAGCAAGAAGTCATTAAGTGCAAAAAGGTAGTTTCGAGATAATAGTGTTTTAGAGACTTTTTGTTTTTTAATTCGAAATAACACATTAACACTTATAGTTACAAAAAAAAACTACTATAGCATGACGCACCCCTCCATATTACTATTTCAATGTGTGTGTCCATATCCATATGAAAGAGTTTCTGTGTAGTTGTAGTATTCATTAGCAGGCCGGCAGATTTGTTGGTCAACTAATCATAACTAGCAAGACCGCACAATACAACGCACGTGTCATTTTCATAGAGTATGTCAGTGCAGCGCCATACTAATAATAATGAGTAATTAATGACGCCGCTAGTCGAGCAACAAATCGCTGATTTGTTTTTGTTTCGAGAGCCGTCTCAGTACGCACACATTGTGAGTTTGTTTGTACGCACACGTTGATACTTTCACAAATACTTTCAAACGTTTTGAATTTGTGGAGGGGCGCGCCATGTTATAGTAGTTTATCTTTAGGTTGAGGTAAGTAGGTAGTTACTAAAAAAAACCTCAGAACCTTAAAAGGGTTTATAAGAATATTTAGGTATAATAACTTCTTCGTGTTTAATGAGCTATCAAAACCAAATATCTCTGTTCCGATAAGGTTTAGAGAAATGTGTCCATATTAGCTTTTGATCGCATTATTCTGATCTTTCAAAATATCTAAGTTTCATTAGTGGCCATCCAACTTCAAAATGACGCCACTTTTACGCAAACCCCTTTTAGCAAATGTTTTAGGACTAAAAAAAAATATTATAAATGAACATTCGGAATAATACACATAAAATATAAAACAAATATCGAGATTGCAATAGCCACACAATGAATATTTCGCTGTAACTGTATGACAGTAAGAAAAATAATAAATTCGTGTATAGTCTACCCACCTCATGCATAAAAGCAAACTTTTGTAGCAATTAATGCTTATGCGATGCAGTTTTGCTAGCACCATACTAGCGGGCGTTTAAAATTGTACCTATCAAATTTTCTTAATTTATTATATTAAAAGTTACTTAGAGATTATGAATATTATAGTAAATGAATAATATACTACATGAATATTATGTCAAATGTGCATTATAGGAAATGTTAATTATATCATAAGAAATTAGATAAAATGAAATTATATCAACAATTTATTATCTCAACTGATTGTTATATTAAACAAAATTATATTAACTGAAATTAGGTCAAGTGAACGTTAGATTTTTTGTTATTATATCCACCGTTACACACCCTTAAGAAGCAGCGTCTGTACATCTAACTGCGGTCGATTTATCAGTGTTTACCCAAGTGTATGCGCCTTAATTAATTAGACACTGAGCAAGCGCAGATTGAGACTTCATGTTCTAGGATAGGTATGCATTGCTCGTGTGCGGTGTAGTGTCCGTTCAGACTCCTAGGTTGCTACTGAGAAATTCCTGATGGACAAAATTACAAAATAAAAAAGCATTTTAAAAAAATCTTTTATTTAACAATAAATCATAAAAATGTACTAAAAGGATATGATAAGTTTTTGGTATAATTTTAAACTGAAAATATAGTACCTATGTTTATAAAATAATTAATAAAATAGTACCTCAGTTTTAATAAATGCTTTGGCGCACATTCAGTTTTGTTATTTTATAATTTTAATATCTTATGAGCGCCAAAGCATTAAATCATAAAGCCCTTTCATTTGATACCCATATCATAGGGGTTACGGATGGGTTTTTTTGTAAGATGTTGTCCTTTTATTATGAATAAATTAATGAATAAATTTACAAAGTACTGTCTGACAAATACAATAACTTACATGGTATACCACAATATTCATTAACTAGGGAAGTTTTTTATAATCTTGTTTTATTAAATCAGCTGCTCTCTCAGCAATCATAATGGTGGGAGCATTGGTATTGCCACTAGTGATGGTCGGCATCACACTAGCGTCCACCACTCGCAGTGCTCCTACACCATGCACTCTTAAACGACTGTCGACGACAGAACAACTTATATTGCTACCCATCCTAGCGGTAGAAACTGGGTGGTAAATAGTACCCGCCATATTTATAACAATACACTTCCAATATTTGGTACTACCAAATTCATAACCATCACATGCAGCCAGCTTAATTCTGCCCACTGCTGCAGAAATAGACTTGAAGTATGTCGTGTTGACGATATCTACTAATATTTTTATTCCATCAACTGTCGATTCTAAATCTCTTGAATCACTAAAGTTATCGTAGTAAATAAGAGGGTGTTCATACGGATCATTTGAATTTAACGATATGTTACCTCTAGAATATGGATGCAGTACAATTGGCCCTAACAGGAATGTAGACTTGTTTACACTTTGCTTCAGTATCGAGTTCTCTACAGATTTAACAAATCTTGAAGCAATTGATTTTACATTGTCGTCGTATTTCTTAAAGAGGATAAAAACAACTTGGAAATCTGGATACGAAGCATTAGGGTTTGCGGAATAAAATCCACACACATCATGATAAGGTCGAGCTACTGATAAGTATCCTTGACGATCGTACAAATATCTTATTACTTCAAACTGTTTCGTTGCTTCATCGATGTCCTCTAGTTCATCAGCAAACAAAAAAATAGGAACAATTGTATGATCGTGTAAATTCTGTCCAACCATGGGTGAATTAATAACAGCCGTTATATTCTTCACTGCAAGATGTTCTTTAGGTCCTATACCAGATAACATAAGTAGCTGAGGAGTGTTTATAGCACCCGCGCTAATAATAACTTCACGTTTTGCTTTAAGTTTTAACGTTTTGCCATTGTGATCAACTTCGACACCACACGCCCTTTTCCTATTAAAAACAATTTTAGTTACCAACGAATTCTTGACTATCTTCAAATTTTTCCTGCATCGTGCTATAGGATTCAGATATGCCGTGGCCGTACTCACCCTTTTGCCTTCACTAACTGTATATACAACTCTGCTAGATCCTACATTATTAGCTGTATTCAAGTCATCGACATTTTTTATGCCAATTTCGTCAAAAGCAGAAAGCAAATTTTTTATGTCACTGGTATCTGTGAAATTTAAACGACTTACAATAAGAGGTCCATCATGACCATAATGATTGTTAACTGCAGGATTCTTTAAAAGACAAGGATCTTGTAAACTTTCAGTTTTTTTGAAGTATTGCTTGACAACGTCAGGATGCCATTCACTGTTTCCTTCATCATACCAGGACTGGAAATCATGAGGATTTCCTTGACAATAGACCATTCCGTTTATGCTGCTACTACCTCCAAGCATTTTACCTCTTATCCAATTTGGTTTTCCATCTTTGAGAGCCTGACTTGTGCGCCCATTGTTTACAGGTTTATATTTCCAGTCAAACTTCGTCCCATGTAGACGAAATTGAGTCCTCGGTATCTGTAAGTGTTAAAAAAAGTAACATTTTATAATATCACATAACATACCATCGCGCCTGTATTCCCCGAAGAGTTAGGCTGAGGTCATAGGTGATTAGTACACCCACATTTCGCCAGTTACTGCCTCGTTGGACATATACGTTCTAGTTAGGCATAGAATTCCGTCCGTGTCCTGTTTCTATCTGTGCCTGATACGTACATCACACGGTCATAGCATAGTACGGTATAGTAGGCAGACTCCTCGATAAGTGAAAATCAACTTACTTCACTTTCAATAGGAGGGTTTCCTCCGGCCTCAATAAGCAGTACACTCCAGTCTTCAATTTCACTCAGTCTGTTCGCCATTACACTACCAGCTGATCCAGCTCCCACGATTATGAAGTCGAACTCTTCAGAATCTACGATTTAAGGTAAAAGTTAAAGGATTTATATTCTTTTAAATTGAGATCAAAGTGTTTTTAAAACTTTGGGCCTCCGTTTCATCTCCTTAGGAGGTGACTTTTGGAAAATTCTTTCTTAGCGGACGTCTACTAACTACCTCCCTGCCAAATTTCATCTTTATACGTCAAGTGGTTTTCGATATTTGGTGATGAATGAGTGAGTGACCTTTCGTTTTTATATATTTAGAAGAAGATAATAAAGCTAAAGATATTTCAGTGTTGCAGTATTGTAACCTCCTGTATAGGTATATTATTCTACTCTGTGATTGTAACGTAATGCTCAAAATCGAATATCAAAATATGAAAACCATTGACTTCGAATTAGGTCGTACAAACTTCATTTGGACAAGCAAGCACATTCTTTATGTCTTGCTCAGCTAAAGTGTGTTTGATGACGTCACGACAATGGTGAAAAGGTCAACTTAAACTCTTGATTTCTTGCTATAACTAAAATTTTATCTAAACATCAATCCTTTTCGTGTTTTTTATTGTTGTTCTTAATAATGATATTTAATTTAAATTGATAGGTATTATGTTTCATAGCCTACCATTTTACTTCAATACAGTGTGCGCTAATCAAAAATAAGCAAAAATATTAGCTATACTAGCTTCTGAATGCGACTTCGCCCAAGCGAACGTCAAGTGTGTTTTCAACCGACTTTTAAAAAAGGAGGAGGTTCTCAATTCGGATGTTTGTATTTTTTTTTAGGTTTGTTCGCGCCTAACTCCTTCTCTTGCCAACCGATTTAAAAATTCTTTTTTTGTTGGAAAGGTTGTACTTCCCAAATAGTCCCATGAAAAATTTATCGAAATCGGACAAGCGATTATTGAAAAAAATGTCACAAAAAATTAACAAATAAAAATTAAACATAACAAATAAATCACAAATAACAAATAAAAACACGGGCAGATACTTAATATTATAAGGGTGAACTTTCGTTACTTTCATTTCAGATTTTAAAAAAAATTGCAAAAAAAACCGACTTCAAAAAACCCTAAAAGCACTAAAAAGTTAAAAATAATACTATAACCAACCTATATTAATAAACCTAACCTACGATTAACTACTAAAATTTAACAATTTTTTGGAGTCGGTGCCATACGGTTGGATATAATTTCCTCGGTCTTGGCACCGACTCCAAAAAATTGTTAAATAGTATAGGTTAATCGTAGGTTAGGTTAGGTTAATCACATAGGTAGGTTATAGTATTATTTTTAACTTTTTAGTGCTATTAGAGTTTTTTGAAGTCGATTTTTTTTTGCAAAATTTTTTTTTAATCTAAAATGAAAGTACGAAAGTTCACCCTTATAATATCAAGTATCTGCCCGTGTAAGTTCCGTCAAAATCGGCTCAGCCTTCGCGAAGATTAACCGAAGCAAACAGACAGATAAAAATTCTACAGTATGTTTTTGTACTTAGTAAAAAGCGGTTTTTTGACGTTACAAACAGATACATTATTTTTTATTATTTGTATAGATGTTCTACATACCTTGTATATCAACTTCAGGTGGCCAGCACTTGGTCTGTACGAGGCACTGAGCTGTCATGAAGAACTGTATCGCAGACGAGAAGGTGGCGGGGGCCACGCCCGTCGTCGGACATATGCAAGACTCGTTGCTGTAGAAAATACAATTTTCATTTACGATCTCCTCTCTCCATTCAGTATAGTTAAATACAGTCCACTAAAATCAAGTTACGGTGCTACCATCATTAGGATAACGCGAACTGGGACTACCAGTCCTATTGGAAAAAATCTTTTTGTACGTAATTATGATAGCCATATTAATGAAGGATAATATATAGCCTATAACATCACGCTACGATCCACGGGAACGAAGCAGAATTCAAAAATTAAATAAAACACGGGTGCAGCTACCAAAATTAAAGTACCTACTAATTCCAAAAAAAAACAGTTAAACTACTAACCTGATCATTTTTGAAATACAAATTTCATGTAATCCACAGTATAAAGCTCTAAAACAATATTATTTAATCATACATATATAATTATGATAAATATACAAGACACATAATAATGTCAATAAATTAAATTAAACGGTGAGCGAATTATTAAATAAATACAAAGTGGTTTAAACTGTTAAAATAAAACTAAGTTAACGTTACATGTTATTACTGGTTAGAGTTTAAATGTCTGCATGTATACTTATACAAAGTACCTACTACATTTCAGCAATATTTTCACAATGTCATTTAAAAATATCGCTCTAAATAAGTACTTAAAATAAAATTTTATTAGTTACTAAAGCTTGGCGCCCACTGGTGGCAAGGCACGGCAAGATATTTTTGTTACATAGTGAACACGTTTCTCGCAAACCTAAATACGAATGCGATCGGTTTTTGTATCAGCACGTGTTTGAAATTGCAACTATAATGCCGTAATATTACGGTATAATATATTAAATTTCGAAGAAATATCTTATATATTCCGTGCCGTGCCGCCGCCGGTGGGCGCCAGGCTTTAGTAACTAATAAAATTTTATTTTACTTATTTAATTAGAGCGATATTTTCAAATGACATTGAGAAAATATCGCTCGTATTTTTTTAAATAAAATTCATTATAATAATTTTATTATAATATTTTTTTTTAAGAAATATATAAAATAACTTTTTACATCTCAAAGCAGAAGTTGAAAAAAAATACACAATTATTAAGATTTTATTTTTATTTTGATAATTTTTTTTATATAGGTATAATAAAAGCATAAGTTTTGTATTTATATTAAACTGTTATTGCTGGATAGTGAAGTACCACTCTTGTCATATTTATGTTATTTATTTACTAAAATATTGTGGGTTGACGTAGTAGACGCGTAGACGTTTTTTCGAAAGAATTGCGTAATGAAAACGCTAAGGGATCTAGAATCATATACTGAATCCATGGTGAAAATTGTCGTCACGATGTTCCCTTTCACCCGTTTAACAATGTTTTTTACACGCTTTATATTAGCTTCACTTGTATGTAACTATGTAAGAAAATCTTGGAATTTTAATTTGACCCACTTCCCAGTCTTCGATTGGGATGAAATTTTGCACACGCTCTGAGTTCTGATGACAATACATGACTAGCTAAGAAACGTCATTACAAATCCAATATGGCGGCCTCCCCAAGATGGCGGACTGGCTGTTTGAAATCCACCCCCATAACATGGGTATCAAATGAAAGGGTTTGCTGTCAGGAATACGAAAAAAATAGTCACGTGACTTATTATTAACACGCTTCAATTGTAAGTAACTATGTAAGAAAATCTTGGAATCTTAATTTGACCCACTTTCCAGTCTTCGATTGGGATGAAATTTTGCACACGCTCTGAGTTCTGATGACAATACATGACTTGCTAAGATACGTCATTACAAATCCAATATGGCGGCCTCCCCAAGATGGCGGACTGGCTGTTTGAAATCCACCCCCATAATATGGGTATCAAATGAAAGGGTTTGCTGTCAGGAATACGAAAAAAATAGTCACGTGACTTAAATCCAATATGGCGGACAGGCTATTTGAAATGCACCCCCATGATATGGGTATCAAATAAAAGGGTTTGCTGTCAGGAATACGAAAAAATAGTCACGTGACTTAAATCCAATATGGCGGACAGGCTATATGAAATGCACCCCCATGATATGGGTATCAAATGAAAGGGTTTGCGGTCAGGAATACGAAAAAATAGTCACGTGACTTAAATCCAATATGGCGGACGCCGTATTAAATTTGGATGCGTAAAACAGTGAATTTTGTTAAGTTTTTTAATAATAAATATCTTTAAATACCTATTAATATTTTAAATTAGTAAGTAGTAAATTAAGTTTAAATAATAAGAAGACTAAAAAGTATAAAATAAAAATAATAGTTTAAAAAACTAAAAAACACGCTTTTACCACGCACTTAAAATTACAAAATAATTCTAACATTTACTACGATTTATTATGAAAGAAAGCGTGGAGCGTTTTGTCTAAGAAGAGTAAAGATTACATAAACGCTCCATGCTTTCTTTCATAATAAATCGTAGTAAATGTTCGAATTATTTTGTAATTTTAAGTGCGTGGTAAAAGCGTGTTTTTTAGTTTTTTAAACTATTATTTTTATTTACAAATAGACTATACAAACTGTCACATGTAGCTTCCCCTTAACAACTAATTAAGAAGCAGCGTCTGTACATCCAACTGCGGTCGATTTATCAGTGTTTACCTAAGTGTATGCGCCTTAATTAATTAGACACTGAGCAAGCTGCGCAGAATGAGACTTCATGTACTAGGATAGGTATGCATTGCTCGTGTGCGGTGTAGTGTCCGTTCAGACTCCCAGGTTGCTACTGAGAAATTCCTGATGGACAAAATTACAAAATAAAAAAGCATTTAAAAAAATCTTTTATTTAACAATAAATCATAAAAATGTACTAAAAGGATATGATAAGTTTTTGGTATAATTTTAAGCTGAAAATATAGTACCTATGTTTATAAAATAATTAATAAAATAGTACCTCAGTTTTAATAAATGCTTTGGCGCACATTCAGTTTTGCTATTTTATAATTTTAATATCTTATGAGCGCCAAAGCTTTAAATCATAAAGCCCTTTCATTTGATACCCATATCATAGGGGTTACGGATGGGTTTTTTTTTGTAAGATGTTGTCCTTTTATTATGAATAAATTAACAAAGTACTGTCTGACAAATACAATAACTTACATGGTATACCACAATATTCATTAACTAGGGAAGTTTTTTATAATCTTGTTTTATTAAATCAGCTGCTCTCTCAGCAATCATAATGGTGGGAGCATTGGTATTGCCACTAGTGATGGTCGGCATCACACTAGCGTCCACCACTCGCAGTGCTCCTACACCATGCACTCTTAAACGACTGTCGACGACAGAACAACTTATATTGCTACCCATCCTAGCGGTAGAAACTGGGTGGCAAAAAGTACCCGCCATATTTATAACAATACATTTCCAATATTTGGTACTACCAAATTCATAACCATCACATGCAGCCAGCTTAATTCTGCCCACTTCTGCAGAAATAGACTTGAAGTATGTCGTGTTGATGATATCTACTAACATTTTTATTGCATCAACTGTCGATTCTAAATCTCTTGAATCACTAAAGTTATCGTAGTAAATAAGAGGGTGTTCATACGGATCATTTGAATTTAACGATATGTTACCTCTAGAATATGGATGCAGTAAAATTGGCAGTAACAGGAATGTAGACTTGTTTACACTTTGCTTCAGTATCGAGTTCTCTACAGATTTAACAAATCCTGAAGCAAATGATTTTACATTGTCGTCGAATTTCTTATTGAGGACAAAAGCAACTTGGAAATCTGGATACGAAGCATTAGGGTTTGCGGAATAAAATCCACCCACATCATGATAAGGTCGAGCTACTGATAAGTATCCTTGACGATCGTACAAATATCTTATTGCTTCAAACTGTTTCGTTGCTTCATCGATGTCCTCTAGTTCATCAGCAAATAAAAAAATAGGTACAAATGTGTGATCGTGTAAATTCTGTCCAACCATGGGTGAATTAATAACAGCCGTTATATTCTTCACTGCGAGATGTTCTTTAGGTCCTATACCAGATAACATAAGTAGCTGAGGAGTGTTTATAGCACCCGCGCTAATAATAACTTCACGTTTTGCTTTGAGTTTTAACGTTTTGCCATTGTGATCAACTTCGACACCACATGCCCTTTTCCTATTAAAAACAATTTTAGTTACCAACGAATTCTTGACTATCTTCAAATTTTTCCTGCATCGTGCTATAGGATTCAGATATGCTGTGGCCGTACTCACCCTTTTGCCTTCACTAACTGTATATACAACTCTGCTAGATCCTACATTATTAGCTGTATTCAAGTCATCGACATTTTTTATGCCAATTTCGTCAAAAGCAGAAAGAAATTTTTTTATATCACTGGTATCTGTGAAATTTAAACGACTTACAATAAGAGGTCCATCATGACCATAATGATTGTTAACTGCAGGATTCTTTAAAAGACAAGGATCTTGCAAACTTTCAGCTTTTTTGAAGTATTGCTTGACAACGTCAGGATGCCATTCACTGTTTCCTTCATCATACCAGGACTGGAAATCATGAGGATTTCCTTGACAATAGACCATTACGTTTATGCTGCTGCTACCTCCAAGCATTTTACCTCTTAGCCATTTTACTTTGCCACCTTTGAGGGCCTGATTTGTTATCCCGTTGTTTACAGTTGTATATTGCCAGTCAAACTTCGACCCATATAGACTTAATTGCAGACTTGGTATCTGTGGGTGTTATAAAAGAGTAATATTTTATAATTTTTTCATGTAAGTATACAAAGTTTTGCATTCAACAATATTGCCACAAAACATGCCTGTAAGTTATAAAAACGTATGTATGCAATTGACTTATCAGTACGATGGCAGCAAAGTAGAAACGGACATCTACAAAATCGCAACTTTACAGGAGAGCAGATTTAGTTTAAAAGAGTGGTTATTTTGAGAGTTATGGACCGATTAACCTGAAATTTTCTATAATGCTTTAAAATAACCTTCTTTATGAATTGTGTAATAGGTTTTATCGCTTTATCGTTGTTTTACTGAAATAATGTAGATGTCTTTTTTTACTCTGAAAAAACTTTGACGTAGAAGAAGACATCTGCCTGATAACCGTTTATCAGGCAGATGTCTTCTTCTACGTCAAAGTTTTATTACATTGTAATAAAAAAGTGCCCATTTCATTTAAAATATCTAATAAAGTAAGATAATAATCTCCTGTAATACATTTAAGGATATTTAAAGAACATCTTTATAAACGAACAAGTGGCAGATGTCCGTGTTTACGTCGAACCGTAACCTCAAAATAATTTTTATTACTCACTCTAAGATTTCATTACTAGCACTAATAATGAACTGTAAACACTATCATTATTATTACATTTATACCGGTACGCGCTAGAATGTGACAACTGACTGATGTCTTTGTTGACGTTTCCATTCATCTGTCAAAGCTCCGAAGTAAAGGCGGACAAATTCACATGTCCGTTTCTACTGCGATGTTTTTTAAAAATCCAGTGTAGATGTCTTCATTTACGTGTCAAATTTTCTTTGTTATATTGAATTTTGAAAATTTTTTAATATAGACTTGTAGATAGGATTAATATAAGCTCATTTTTGTAAAAAAAGCATTTTCGAAAAAATGTAGATGTCCGTTTCTACTTTGCTGCCATCGTAGTTACTGTACAGTCACATGCAAGCTACTTGCATACTTCGGTACAAGTTACAGGTATGATATACTCTTATTTGCGGCTTTACCAAAGAAGCTTGCCAAATGCAATTAACTGATTCGCTGCCAAAAAACTGGATCAAACCAGTATTTCCGTACATTTACTTCGCAAATAAACAGGATCAGAATAGTACTCATAAATCATAATTTCGTTTTTTTGCTTACTTTATCGTATTATTATAAACTGTTTGTATAATATATAAACAGTTAATTTGATTGTGTATTATATACTCGTAAGTACAAGACTATGTCCACTAGACAATTCCGTCATTGACCAAAACCATCGCGTGCCATGCACGGAGTGTTAATATTTTCGGCATAGCTATACATTCTAGTGGGCATATTAGTCCGTGTCATTTTTCTTTCTGTACCTGATACGTTTATCACACAGTTATGGTATGATATGGTTTAGTGGGCAGACTTCTCGATATGTGAAAATCAACTTACCTCACTTTCAATGGGTGGATTTCCTCCGGCCTCAATAAGCAGTACACTCCAGTCTTCAATTTCACTCAGTCTGTTCGCCATTACACTACCAGCTGATCCAGCTCCCACGATTATGAAGTCGAACTCTTCAGAATCTACGATTTAAGGTAAAAGTTAAAGGATTTATATTCTTCTAAATTGAGATCAAAGTGTTTTTGAAACTTTGGGCCTCCGTTTCATCCCCTTAGGGAGTGACTTTTGGAAAATTCTTTCTTAGCGGACGTCTACTAACTACCTCCCTGCCAAATTTCATCTTTATACGTCAAGTGGTTTTCGATATTTCATGATGAATGAGTGAGTGACCTTTCGATTTTATATATTTAGAAGAAGATAATAAAGCTAAAGATATTTCAGTGTTGCAGTATTGTAACCTCCTGTATAGGTATATTATTCTACTCTGTGATTGTAACGTAATGCTCAAAATCGAATATCAAAATATGAAAACCATTGACTTCGAATTAGGTCGTACAAACTTCATTTGGACAAGCAAGCACATTCTATAAGTCTTGCTCAGCTAAAGTGTGTTTGATGACGTCACGACAATGGTGAAAAGGTCAACTTAAACTCTTTATTTCTTGCTATAACGAAAATTTTATCTAAACATCAATCCTTTTCGTGTTTTTTATTTATTATGTTGTTCTTAATAATGATATTTAATTTAAATTGATAGGTATTATGTTTCATAGCCTACCATTTTACTTCAATAAAGTGTGCGCTAATCAAAAATAAGCAAAAATATTGGCTACTAGCTTCTGAATGCAACTTCGCCCAAGCGAACGTCAAGTGTGTTTTTAACCGACTTCTAAAAAAGGAGGAGGTTCTCAATTCGGATGTTTGTATTTTTTTTTTAGGTTTGTTCGCGCCTAACTCCTTCGCTTGCCAACCGATTTAAAAATTCTTTTTTTGTTGGAAGGGTTGTACTTCCCAAATAGTCCCATGAAAAATTTATCGATATAAATAAAAATTAAACATAACAAATAAATCACAAATAACAAATAAAAACACGGGCAGATACTTAATATTATAAGGGTGAACTTTCGTTACTTTCATTTTAGATTTAAAAAAAAATTGCAAAAAAAAACCGACTTCAAAAAACCCTAAAAGCAATAAAAAGTTAAAAATAATACTATAACCTACCTATATTAATAAACCTATAACAAAGTCAAAGTCAAAGTCAAATCATTTATTTCAATTAGGCCATTATAAGGCACTTTTGAACGTCATATACAAAAGGAAAAAAGGAATTGAATCTAGTTGCCCCTTCCAAATGTAGTTTTGTATGGAGAAGAATGGGCAAGAAACTCCATACGTACTCTTTTAAAATCAATGTTTACAATATTTGTATACAAAATCATACACGACATGGCACGTGAAAGCAATGTACTACATACCCTATATAAAAACTACCAAATCATAATAATTAAAAGGTATTACAAATTAAGAATTTAAAGGTAAAATATGTTCAAATATACATAGTGTTCACGTGTTTACAAATATTAGAACTACAGACGACCACTCTTAACATCTCAACCAACATGAAATAGTGTGTGAGTCCGCGCAATCTATCAATCAATCACACTTTAAAATCAAACAAAAATAAAACAAAATAAGTAAGTATTAAGAAAAATGAAAACCATTAATAACCAGTTTGATTTTGTCTAGAATGTGTCATTGTCCCATGGAGCAGGACCAGCATGTTTCCAAGCATTCTTATCTTGAATATAATCTTTTATTTTATAATATGCTTGTTTGCAAAGCGTTTTTTAAATTTTCTTTCATTTAATTTTAATATATATCAGAAGAAATTTTATTGTAACATTTAACACAGTACCCCATAAAAGATGTTTTTACTTTAGACAATCTAAAATATGGTTGAGCTATTTTATCTTTATTTCTAGTATCAATATTATGTCTATCACTTATTTTATTAAAGAGATTTAATTTTTTTCTCACATACATAATATTTTCATAAATAAATTGGCAAGGCACTGTCATAATATTAATCTTTTTAAATAATTCCCTAAGAGATTCGCGACGAGGTAGATTATAAATGGCTCTGACAGCTCTCTTCTGTAAAATAAAAATGGATTCAATGTCAGCAGCCCGACCCCACAGTAGAATGCCATACGACATAATGCTATGAAAGTAGCTGAAGTAGCCCAATCGCGCTGTTTCTATATCTGTCAACTGTCTTATCTTTCTAACGGCATAAGCTGCTGAGCTTAACCGTCCCGCAATTGATTTTATATGAGGTCGCCATTGTAATTTGTCGTCTAGCGTGATTCCTAGGAAAACCGTTTGATTAATAAATTCCAGTTTTTCTCCATTCAACATGATGTCACATTTGCTACTTCTAACGTTTGGTAAACTGAATGAATCTAATGCATTTGGTTTTTTTTTTCATTTAACACCAAATTATTTACTGTAAACCAATTTTGGACCTGAAGAATAGAGTTATTCACGACGTCCAGATTTTGTGACCGCCTGTCTATTTTAAAGATCAATGAGGTGTCATCTGCAAATAACACCATCCTCGGTTGATTTTGGAGTAATTGAGGTAAATCATTTATGTAAACTAGAAATAGAAATGGACCCAATATCGAACCTTGAGGAACGCCCATTGTTATTACAGACCCCAATGAGTTTACGCCGTTAACATGAACTTTGGCCTGTCTTCCTACCAGGTATGATTTTAGTAAACCAAGAGATATTTTACTAATCCCGTAGTGCTCGAGTTTCAGCAAAAGGGTATCATGGTTAACGCAATCGAACGCCTTTGAGAGGTCGCAAAAGATTCCAATGGCATCTTGGGCTTCCTCCCAGGCGTTAAAAATGTTCTTTAGTAGGTTGACACCGGCGTCAGTTGTACAGCGCCCTTTGGTGAAACCGTACTGATGTTCATCAAAGACGGAATTTTTATTAAAGTGACGTAACATTTGATTGAGCATTAACTTTTCAAATACTTTACTGAAAACTGGCAGGATCGACACAGGCCTATAATTGTTGGGTTCCTTACTATCACCCGCTTTGAATAATGGCACGACTTTACTATGTTTCATCAGATCGGGAAAGACTCCTTGGTCTACACTGGTGTTAAATAATAAGGCTAAGTAGGGCGCAATAGTTTCGATGATAGACCTACTAACTTTTACAGACATTCCCCAGAGATCTTCTGTTGATTTAATTTTAAGATCTTTAAAAGTTTTTATGACAGCCTGGGGGTTTGTATGTTGAAATCTAAATTCCAAAGGGCAAGCCGTAACATTCTTTTTAAGTAAGGCAGCAGAAAGCGCGGGGGAGGAATTTAAAGCCTCAGTAGCCTACGATTAACTACTAAAATTTAACAATTTTTTGGAGTCGGTGCCATACGGTTGGATATCATTTCCTCGGTCTTGGCACCGACTCCAAAAAATTGTTAAATAGTATAGGTTAATCGTAGGTTAGGTTAGGTTAATCATATAGGTAGGTTATAGTATTATTTTTAACTTTTTAGTGCTATTAGGGTTTTTTGAAGTCGGTTTTTTTTTTGCAAAATTTTTTTTTATCTAAAATGAAAGTACGAAAGTTCACCCTTATAATATCAAGTATCTGCCCGTGTAAGTTCCGTCAAAATCGGCTCAGCCTTCGCGAAGATTAACCGAAACAAACAGACAGATAAAAATTCTACAATATGTTTTTGTACTTAGTAAAAAGCGGTTTTTTGACGTTACAAATAGATACATTATTTTTTATTATTTGTATAGATGTTCTACATACCTTGTATATCAACTTCAGGTGGCCAGCACTTGGTCTGTACGAGGCACTGAGCTGTCATGAAGAACTGTATCGCAGACGAGAAGGTGGCGGGGGCCGCGCCCGTCGTCGGACATATGCAAGACTCGTTGCTGTAGAAAATACAATTTTCATTTATGATCTCCTCTCTCCATTCAGTACAGTTAAATACAGTCCACTAAATCAAGTTACGGTGCTACCATCATTAGGATAACGCGAACTGGGACTACCAGTCCTATTGGAAAAAATCTTTTTGTACGTAATTATGATAGCCATATTAATGAAGGATAATAATAGCCTATAACATCACGCTACGACCCACGGGAACGGAGCAGAATTCAAAAATTAAATAAAACACGGGTGCAGCTACCAAAATTAAAGTACCTACTAATTCCAAAAAAAAAACAGTTAAACTACTAACCTGATCATTTTAGAAATACAAATTTCATGTAATCCACAGTATAAAGCTCTAAAACAATATTATTTAATCATACATATATATGATAAATATACCAGACACAATAATAATGTCAATAAATTAAATTAAACGGTGAGCGAATAATTAAATAAATACAAAGTGGTTTAAACTGTTAAAATAAACGTTTAAAACAAAACTAAGTTACATGTTATTAATGGTTAGAGTTTAAATGTCTGCATGTATACTTATACAAAGTACTATATTTCAGCAATATTTTCACAATGTCATTTAAAAATATCGCTCTAAATAAGTAAAATAAAATTTTATTAGTTACTAAAGCTTGGCGTCCACTGGTGGCAAGGCACGGCAAGATATTTTTGTTACAGTGAACACGTTTCTCGCAAACCTAAATACGAATGCGATCGGTTTTTGTATCAGCACGTGTTTGAAATTGCAACTATAATGCCGTAATATTACGGTATAATATATTAAATTTCGAAGAAATATCTTATATAGGGTGACTGGTAATTAGTGACCGATATTCAAACACGTGATTGTACTCATGATTACAAACAACTTTCCCAAAGAAACTTTTTTTGTATACTCATTAGTTTTATTTTTACCACTATAACAAAATTACTGGCACGCGTGCAAAGTTCAAACTTCGCGCGCGCGTCGTCGCCCGATCAGCTGTTAGCTAGCGGCGACGGCGAGGTCAGCGCCCGCGTTGTCGTAGGTAATGTGGTACAGACTAGAGACTAGAGAGCGTCATGGCCCCCCCCGCTCGCACCGCGCCCGTTTTTCCCCGCCCGCACCGCTCCCAGTTGCTCCGGAACGCGTGTCGCAGGCGCATTGTTTTGTTTATTTTTTTCGACACGTTGCCGTACAACTACACCGCGAGTGAGTACAGTGATATGGTGATGTGCTACTATTCGGAAGGGGGTTGTGGTGAAGCAGCAAGACGATTGTATCATCTTTTGTACCCAACAAGAACTCTTCCAACCCCAAGAACATTTTTAGCGCCGAGTACACGAGCGCCTAAGTGTAATTATTTTATGGAGAAAGATGGATAGTTCGAGGGGGTCCAGTTCCTTGGCCACCGCGGTCACCAAGATGGACCGCAAGGTGGACACATCCAACAATTAATGTGAGTTAAAACTTAGTTGATTAAAATCATAATAGGTATCTGATTTAGTAATAATTTATCGTTGTAAATAGCTAAGTTGATTCCAATTTTCAAAGATTTTCAAAGTTCCTGTCTAAACAACGAGAATAATAATAAAATACCTACGTTTTGCTTGTAGACTGCTAGTCCAAAGCCTAGATAAGTGTGATGGGAAACTTGGAATAACTTGACTCATGCAGTCATGCCTAGTGTCGAGTAGGTACTTATCGAGTCAGTTAATAATGTACCTAAGGGTATCTTTTAAGCCGTTTCTAAACATCCATCGTATAAGTAACAAAAACAAACGCAATTCCTGAAGTTAGTTTGTAAGTAGTAGTAGTTTGTAAGTTATTTTTATTGTAGCGCGCGCGCGTAAAGTACCAAAATACTAGTCTCGGATATTATTTTATCGAAACATGTACTGTGCATTACCTACGTCAACGACAACGCGGGCGCTGACCTCGCCGTCGCCGCTAGCTAACAGCTGATCGGGCGACGGCGCGCGCGCGAAGTTTGATCTTTGCACTCGCGCCAGTAATTTTGTTATAGTGGTAAAAATAAAACTAATGAGTATACAAAAAAAGTTTCTTTGGGAAAGTTGTTTGTAATCATGAGTACAATCACGTGTTTAAATATCGGTCACTAATTACCAGTCACCCTATATATTCCGTGCCGTGCCGCCGCCGGTGGGCGCCAGGCTTTAGTAACTAATAAAATTTTATTTTACTTATTTAATTAGAGCGATATTTTCAAATGACATTGAGAAAATATCGCTCGTATGTTTTTAAATTAAATTCATTATAATATTTTTTTTTTAAGAAATATATGAAATAACTTTTTACATCTCAAAGCAGAAGTTGAAAAAAAATATATAATTATTAAGATTTTATTTTTATTTTGATAATTTTTTTTATATAGGTATAATAAAAGCATAAGTTTTGTATTTATATTGAACTGTTATTGCTGGATAGTGAAGTACCACTCTTGTCATATTTATGTTATTTATTTACTAAAATACTGTGGGTTGGCTCGTTTAAGGAAAACTCATTTTGATTTTGAAGCTACGGCTATCACTATAGTTTTAACTAAAAATGTGTCAATGTTAGGTTTAGGTATTAAAGTATTTCTATTCTTCATCTAAAATCCCCTGCCGTATTGTGCCATCCGTGTGCGCAGGCCTTTATTAACTTACAATGTTACAATTTTTGTCTTATGAGAATGATGTTTCTTACCCCCTTTTTACACGACTGCCCCAAAAAAAGGAGTGTTATGTGTTCAGGGTTAATGTATTGTATGTATGTATGTGAGTTTCTTTATTTCACCATAACTTTTAAACGCCTGAACCGATTTAGATGTATGAGGTATCGTTACAATTCTTGCATCGTTCCGAGTAACATAGGGTAAAAAAATAAAAAGAAACCGGTGTGGTCAATTTAAAACGCAAAATAATACCAGCCTCAATTTATTTTTTTAACCGACTTCAAAAAAAGAAGGAGGTTCTCAATTCGGCCGGTTTTTTTTTTTTATGTATGTACACCGATTACTCCGAGGTTTCTAGTCCGATTAGTGTGATTCTTTTTTTGTTTGATGCAGTATACTTGCCATTTGGTCCCATAGAAATATTGTCATGATCTGATGATAAACTTCGGAGATATGGAATAGAACTCCTCATAGGATCACAGCAGCAATATCGTAACAAGTGAAATTGCTTTGTTTATAAGTATAGTCGATAACTGACTGAAGGAAAAGGGGAAAGGGGGTACGTCAACCCTACCACTTTCCAAAATTAAATATATCGTGTGAGGTATTGTTTGAAAGGGCTTTTTGTAAGGATTTCAAACATTAATACATAAGCACTAAAAAGTGAAAAATAAAAAGCTTTTTTACAAAAAAAGATAACCGCCTTCAAACCTACAAAATAAAAAATAACTTTAGTTTTGGAAGTCGGTGGCAATACTTACCTACATAAAACTAAAGTTATTTTTTATATTGTAGTTTTTGAAGGCGGTTATCTTTTTTTTAATGAATCTGGTCGTGTCTATGTTTATCGTCTAGAATTTCACAAGTAGATTTAAAAAATATATAAAACTGTAATTAAAAAATGTCATAAAAAAAACTCACGAGTAAACAAAGTACAAATATGTGCAATTTTTACAGTCGTGTTATTTAATATTTTAATTATAGTAGCTTGTTTTATTGACCTAAATAACGTGTACCGTTATCAGTATTATTCCTTATTTTATTTTTAACATACCTCAGTTCATATGCTGAATAGGTACACTGGAAGTGTTAGTAGTATTATACATATACCTAATTAATATCATTTATATCAATTTTGCAAATGAGAGTACCATGGAGCCTTTTATTTATTAAGTTATTATGTGTATTGACATAATGAGCATGGCAGTTGAGAGCGTGTCATGCTCACTCAAAAGTCTCGCTGATGGTGGCGCGTGCGTTGGTTTATTTGGTTCCCTTCAAGATGGTTGAGCTAAGTGGTGCTGATCCACGCTTCATGCTCGTGAACGAAAGCTGTCAGTTGCGATTTGTCATCTCTTAACTGCCATGGCTAACATCTTTTCGGGCACGCTGCAATCGCGGCGGTAAGAGTCCTCTTTGAGGAGTGGCTGGAGAGGCACCACGGCGTCCTCACCTTCCGGCTGACGCAGGTCCTCACCGGACACGGTTGTTTCGGGAGGTTCCTGTGTCGGATTGCACGGGAGGAAACGCCCGGGTGTCACCACTGTGTGGACCGCCCGGAGGACACGGTGGAGCATACGGTGCAGGTCTGCCCCGCTTGGGCAGAGCACCGCCGTGTCCTCACGGAGGCGATAGGCGGCGGCGACCTCTCGCGTCCGGACCTGGTTCAGGCTATGCTCCGGGGCGAGAGGGAATGGGATGCAGTCACCTCCTTCTGCGAAGCAGTAATGCTAGCGAAGGAGGAGGCGGGCCGCGTGAGGGAGAGAACATCCTCCACCTCACGCCCCAGCCGCCGCGGGAGACGCCCAGGGCGTCGGACGTCGAGAGACGACATCCGGCCACCGTAGGCGCGGGCTTGCGGACGGCGAGTAATGGATAGCTCGCCGTCCGATCAAGGACCATGCCCGGGTCGACGGTGCGTTCTGTTCGCGCGCGCCTCAAAGAGCTGTCAGCACAGGGACGGGGCCCCAATAGGGGCCAAACGCCTGCCGGGGTTGCGGGACGTCTTAACAGGATACCGTGGCCTCGGAACGTAAAGGGCAACAGAAGGAACAGGGTGGTTTTTTAGTCAGTAAAAGTCTGACAGTCCCTTCCGCCCCACCCAGGACGGAAGGAGTCATTTGATGATTTTTACCAACTAAAAAAAAAAAAAATAGCCATTTTTTTTTTTGATTCTTGACATCTTGATTCTTATTATATTTTATTTTTATTATTGTTTTATAATTCATCTTCACTGTTTTCACATGTAGAAGCAACAATAATAATGTAACCAGAATTTTGTAAGAACCTCAAATTGAAAAGAGTGCCGTGGAGTTTCATGCTCGTTCTTCTCCATAGAGGCCTACCTCTGTTCTGGAACGAGCAACTAGCTTCAAATATCTGACTGTCTGACCGACTCCTTGAAAATTCAAAAGTGACCGTAAATGGTCTAATTGAAATGAAAGTTTTGACTTTGACTTTGACAATATTTTTATTTATTTTGCTATAGATTCAACTAAAAGTAAGAAAAAGAAGATCCAATCAGAAGTAAGAAAAGGTTAGTTAAACATTTTTATTAAAAAATGTTATTAATTTTACATACTAAAAAAAATTGAGGTCCCTAAGAAAATTTCCAGTTGAAAAAAATACTGTTTTTCAGCAATTATTTCTGCCTAATGTCTTTAACTTAGTTCTATAAATAAAAAGCTTAAAATTTTGGCTTAGTATGTTTACATGTACTTACGTGTCATAATAACGGAAGGCGAGGTTGACTTTATCAACATTTGTGACCTTCAAGCAGTAGGTTACCTACTCTTATGAAAACGATAATTATTTTAGAGTATTATAAATAAATTCTTACAATTATTTTTATCTGTGAATGAAATAGTGTCAAGTAAAAAAAAAAATTTCGAGGCCATAGATTACTTATTTAATTTAATTTGAATATTTTGTAGTACTTAGAAGTATATAATTTTGCAAAGACACTTTAAAAATGCCCCTCGATAATTTCTTATCGAATCTGTTATAACAACTTTATTAATTTATCTTAACAATATACAGCGTGGCCTATAGTTCCCGACGTCCAAACCAAAATTTAGAAGCCTCTCATCATGGGGTTTCCATGTATGTTCTACGATTTTTTGTAGTTTAGGAGCTAGACTTTTTTTCGAAAGAATTACGAAATGAAAAAGGTTAAGGGATTTAGAATCATGTAGGTACTGAATCCGTGGTTAATATTGTCGTTACGATGTTCCCTTTCACACGTTTAACAATTTCTTCTACAAGCATACCATACACAAAAACGATAATGTCCAGAAAAAATGAACGCTATGATAAATTACAAGGGGTGTAATTTTACACCCCTTGTAATTCACCTAATATTATTCACAAAGTTCTGTCTGACAAATACAATAACTTTCATGATACACTACAATATTTGTTAACTAAGGAAGTTTATTATAATCCTGTTTTATTAAATCAGCTGCTCTCTCAGCAATCATAATGGTGGGAGCATTGGTATTGCCACTAGTGATGGTCGGCATCACACTAGCGTCCACCACTCGCAGTGCTCCTACACCATGCACTCTTAAACGACTGTCGACGACAGAACAACTTATATTGCTACCCATCCTAGCGGTAGAAACTGGGTGGTAAATAGTACCCGCCATATTTATAACAATACACTTCCAATATTTGGTACTACCAAATTCATAACCATCACATGCAGCCAGCTTAATTCTGCCCACTGCTGCAGAAATAGACTTGAAGTATGTCGTGTTGATGATATCTACTAACATTTTTATTGCAACAACTGTCGATTCTAAATCTCTTGAATCACTAAAGTTATCGTAGTAAATAAGAGGGTGTTCATACGGATCATTTGAATTTAACGATATGTTACCTCTAGAATATGGATGCAGTACAATTGGCCGTAACAGGAATGTAGATTTGTTTACACTTTGCTTCAGTACCGAGTTCTCTACAGATTTAACAAATCTTGAAGCAATTGATTTTACATTGTCGTCGAATTTCTTACTGAGGACAAAAACAACTTGGAAATCTGGATACGAAGCATTAGGGTCTGCGGAATAAAATCCACCTACATGATGATATGGTTGAGCTACTGATAAGTATCCCTGACGATCGTACAAATATCTTATTGCTTCAAACTGTTTCGTTGCTTCATCGATGTCCTCTAGTTCATCAGCAAACAAAAAAATAGGAACAATTGTATGATCGTGTAAATTCTGTCCAACCATTGGTGAATTAATAACAGCCGTTATATTCTTCACTGCGAGATGTTCTTTAGGTCCTATACCGGATAACATAAGTAGCTGAGGAGTGTTTATAGTACCCGCGCTAATAATAACTTCACGTTTTGCTTTGAGTTTTAACGTTTTGCCATTGTGATCAACTTCGACACCACACGCCCTTTTTCTATTAAAAACAATTTTAGTTACCAACGAATTCTTGACTATCTTCAAATTTTTCCTGCATCGTGCTATAGGATTCAGATATGCTGTGGCCGTACTCACCCTTTTGCCTTCACTAACTGTAGATACAACTCTGCTAGATCCTAAATTATTAGCGGTATTCAAGTCATCGACATTTTTTATGCCAATTTCGTCTAAAGCAGAAAGAACATTTTTCATATCACTGGTATCTGTGAAATTTAAATGACTTACAATAAGAGGTCCATCATGACCATAATGATTGTTAACTGCAGGATTCTTTAAAAGACAAGGATCTTGTAAACTTTCAGCTTTTTTGAAGTATTGCTTGACAACGTCAGGATGCCATTCACTGTTTCCTTCATCATACCAGGACTGGAAATCGTGAGGATTTCCTTGACAATAGGCCATACCGTTTATGCTGCTGCTACCTCCAAGCATTTTACCTCTTGGCCATTTTACTTTGCCACCTTTGAGGGCCTGATTTGTTATCCCGTTGTTTACAGTTGTATATTGCCAGTCAAACTTCGACCCATGTAGTCTTAATTGCAGCATTGGTATCTGTGGGTGTTATTAAAGAGTAATATTTTATAATTTTTTCATGTAAGTATACAAAGTTTTGCGTTCAACAAAATTGCCACAAAACATGCCTGTAAGTTATAAAAACGTGTGTTTCAACCTTCAATTTTCAAGCAATTGACTTATCAGTAGTTACAGCTGTACAGTCACATGCAAGCTACTTGCATACTTCGGTACAGGTTACAGGTATGATAATTATACTCTTATTTGCGGCTTTACCAAAGAAGCTTGCCAAATGCAATAACTGATTCGCTGCCAAAAACTGGATCAAACCAGTATTTCTGTACATTCTACTTCGCAAATAAACAGGAACAGGAACCCATAAATCATAATTTCGTTTTTTTTTTGCTTACTTTATCGTATTATTATAAACTGTTTGTATAATATACTAGCTGACCCGCCACGACTTCGTTCGCGTGGTATCCTACCCCTATCCTACCGATACCCCTATCCCACCCCTACCCTACACCTACCCTACCCTACCCTACCCCTACCCTACCCCTACCCTACCTCACCCCTACCCTACTCCTACCCTACCCTACCCTACCCTACCCTAACCTACCCCTACCCTACCCCTACCCTACCTCACCCCTACCCTACTCCTACCCTACCCTACCCTACCCTACCCTACCCCTACCCCTAACCTACCCTACCCTACCCCTACCCCTACCCCTACCCTACCGTACCCCTACCCTACCCCTACCCTACCACTACACTACCCCTATCCTACCCTACCCTAACCCTACATTTCCAACTTTTTTTTTTCATAAGAACCTTCTCCTGACAATAACAAACACAACAAAAAAAGAATTATCGAAATTGGTCCAGCCGTTCACGCGTGATGCCGTGACCAAGGAAAACGGGTTTCATTTTTATATATATAGATAAACAGTTCATTTGATTGTGTATTACATATACTCGTAAGTACAAGACTATGTCCACTAGACAATTCCGTCGTTGACCAAAACCATCGCGTGCCATGCACGGTGTGTTAATATTTTCGGCATAGCTATACGTTCTAGTGGGCATATTAGTCCGTGTCATTTTTCTTTGTGTACCTGATACGTTTATCACACAGTTATGGTATGGTACGGTGTAGTGGGCAGACTCCTCGATATGTGAAAATCAGCTTACCTCACTTTCAATGGGTGGATTTCCTCCGGCCTCAATAAGCAGTACACTCCAGCCTTCAATTTCACTCAGTCTGTTCGCCATCACACTACCAGCTGATCCAGCTCCCACGATTATGAAGTCGAACTCTTCACAATCTACGATTTAAGGTAAAAGTTAAAGGATTGATATTCTTTTAATTGAGATTAAAGTGTTTTTGTAACTGTGGGCCTCCGTTTCATACCCTTAGGGGGTGAATTTTGGAAAATCCTTTCTTAGCGGACGTCTACTAACTACAAACTACCTCATCTTTATACGTCAAGTGGTTTTTGATATTTTGTGACCTTTCGTTTTTATATATTTAGAAGAAGAAGAAGATAATGCTATGTCGTGTATGATTCTGAGTACAAATATTGTAAACATTGATTTTAAAAGAGTACGTGGAGTTTCTTGCCCATTCTTCTCCATACAAAACTACCTTTTGGAAGCGGCAACTAGATTCAATTCTTTTTTTTTGGATATGACGTTCAAAAGTGCCATATAATGTTTTTAAACAAGCTGTTATTTTGATGTTACAAACAGACACATTATTTTTTATTATTTGTATAGATGTTCTACTTACCTTTTAATCCAACTTCAGGTGGCCAGCACTTGGTCTGTACGAGGCACTGAGCTGTCATGAAGAACTGTATCGCAGACGAGAAGGTGTCGGGGGCCGCGCCCGTCGTCGGACATATGCAAGACGCGTTGCTGCAGGAAAAACCATTTTTATTTATGATCTCCTCCCTCCATTCAGTTCAGTTAAATACAGTTCACTAAAATTAGATCACGGTGTTACCATCATTAGGATAACGCGCTTATCTTTGGAACTACCAGTCCAATTGGAAAAAATCTTTTTGGACATAATTATATGACTGCCATATATGGACACAGTGGCTCGCGTGGCAACGACGCTGCAGACGAGCTAGCCAGAAGGGGTTCGAGTGCAGTCGCTGTGGGTCCTGAACCCATAGTACCACTCCCTTTTGGGCACCTACGCACCATGGTAAGGAAACGCGCCAAGGACCTACACCAAACACTATGGACCGAGATCGGCGAGTGCAGACAGGCGAGAGAAGCCTTACCTATAATCAACAACCGGTTCACGAAACAAGTCCTTAGACTGTCCAAACAGCAGTTTCGTTTGGTAACAGCTGCTGTAACTGGTCACGGATCGTTCAATAAACACCTTTTTGTCATAGGGGTCACAAACAGTCCACTGTGCAGAGCCTGCATGGAGGAAGAAGAGACAGCAGCCCACGTGCTTCTACACTGCCCTGAGGTCGCCACATACAGGGCTAGATACTTCGGAAACCCAGGTAACCTGCGAGAGATAGCCGGCAACGTCAAGGCGCTGTTGGCGTTTCTCGGGGAGCTGGGGTGGATCGAATGACTGTATTCCCACCCGTACGCAAAATACGCGCTTGGACGTGGAGTTGCGGAAACCGGCCCGTATATACTATACTATGACTGCCATATTCATGATAATAGTATAGGCTATATAACATCACGCTATGACACACGGGAGTGGAGCAGAAACCAAAAACGTAACAAAACTCGGGTGCAGCTAATCATGTTATATACCAAAACAGAAGTACTATTTTACAAAAATAAACACAAAATTGTACTAACCTGTTCATTTTAGAAATACGAATTTCTTGAAATCCACAGTATATCTAGCTTTAAAAAATAATCATTTAATCATAAATATGATAAATACAAGACACATAATGTGTCATAAAAAGTATCAATAAATTAAAACAAACGGAGAGCGAATAATTAAATAAAATACAAAGTGGTTTAAAAACTGATGAAATTAACGTTTAAAAAAATACGTTAACGTTACATGTTATTACTTGCTAGAGTATTAATGTCTGCATGTATACAAAGTACTACTTAATTTAAGCGATATTTTGACAATGTCTTACGAAAGTATCTCTCTAAATGAGTTGAATATAATTATACACTAAAGCCTGGCGCCCACTGGCAGCACGCCGAGATATTTTTTTTAAGAATTTTAATTTTATTCTACATTATTATTACAGCATTAGGTAGGTATAGTTGAAATTTCTAACACGTGCTGATACGACAACCGATAGAATTCTTGTTTAGTTCTGCCAGAATAAACCAACCCACGTCAAAAGGAGATCGCCAACATATGCGCCAAGTATATTTAGCATTAAAGTATTAAAATTAATTTAAAAAAATATTAAACAGCTTTTTACGTCTCAAAGCAGAAGTTGAAAAAAAATACATAATTAATAAAATTATTTAATTTGTATTTGTATTTAATTTAATTATTGAAAGATTTTGGGTTGGCTCGTTTAGGAAAAACTCAATTTTGATTTTGTAGCTACCATCATATCACTATTGTTTCAACTAAAATGTAATAATGGGTATTATTTCTATTCGTTATCTAAAAATCACCTGCCGTGTCGTGTCACCAGTGTACGCTGGCCTTTATTAACTTACAATGTTACAATTGAACAATATTTTTATTTTGCTATAGGGTAAAGGCGGGATAGATGCACCACTTTTTGAAATATCCTTCTAATTTTAAAAATATTAATTTTATATAAAAATAATGTCGATGAATGTAGCTAGTTTAATCCTTTATGTTTAACTGTGATTTGTTTTTTTGGACCTATAAATCAAAGATTTTGCTGATTTTAGCTTTTTGTGGAACTCCTTTTTTGAGGATAGACGCCTACCCGTATGGATAGTTGCCCCACCAAGAAAATATTAAGAAGGATAGATGCCTGCGGCGCGGGATAGAAGCCCTTTATGCTGTAGAAACAGTTTTATGAGGTTTTGAGGACAATTGGTGTTTTAGCAGTAGAAGGCTACTCCCAAAACAGAAATTATCTCCAAGAAACATGGGCCAATGAAAAGCATTTTGCAGTTTTGAAAATCTTTTAATTGTCATCGTTAGAAAATAATTCTAATATGAGATCAAATAAAATAACCATAATAAAATTCCATAATTATTTCTGTCTAATGTCATGAAAATTTTGTCTTAGATATTTCACATAACATGTGAAATATCTAAGACCTACCTACCTATAATAACTACCTACTAATAACGGAAGGCGAGGTTGACTTTATCAACATTTGTGACCTTCAAGCAGTGGGTTACCTAAGTACTCTTGTAAAAATGATATTCTTTTAGAGTAATGATAATAAATTCTTGTTGTTTTTATCTGAGAATGTGTCAAGAAAGAAATAGTAAAGAAATAGTGTCAAGTAAAAATTTTTCATTGTAGAAAATTTAAAAACGCCCCTTGATATTTTTTTTAATCTGTTAAAACAACTTTATTAATTTCTCTTAACAATATACAGCTTGGCCTAGTTTCCGACGTCCAGACCAACATTTAGAAGCCTTTTTTCATGGGGTTTGCATGTATGTTCTACGATTTGTTATAGTGTAGGAACTAGACGTTTTTTCGAAAGAATTGCGTAATGAAAACGCTAAGGGATCTAGAATCATAATTATACTGAATCCATGGTGAAAATTGTCGTCACGATGTTCCCTTTCACCCGTTTAACAATGTTTTTTTACAAATAGACTATACAAACTGTCGCATGTAGCTTCCCCTTAACAACTAATTAAGAAGCAGCGTCTGTACATCTAACTGCGGTCGATTTATCAGTGTTTACCCAAGTGTATGCGCCTTAATTAATTAGACACTGAGCAAGCGCAGATTGAGACTTCATGTTCTAGGATAGGTATGCATTGCTCGTGTGCGGTGTAGTGTCCGTTCAGATTCCTAGGTTGCTACTGAGAAATTCCTGATGGACAAAATTACAAAATAAAAAAGCATTTAAAAAAATCTTTTATTTAACAATAAATCATAAAAATGTACTAAAAGGATATGATAAATTTTTGGTATAATTTTAAGCTGAAAATATAATACCTATGTTTATAAAATAACTAGCTGACCCGCCGCGACTTCGTTCACGTGGTATCCTACACTACCAATACCCCTACCCTACCCCTGCCTTACCCTACCCCCTACCCCTACTCTACCCCTACCCTACCCTACCCCTACCTTACCCTACCTCTAACCTACCTTTTTTTTTTCGTATTCTGCTATTCGGGACGAAAATAAATCCAGCAAATCAAAAACCATGGCAATCGGTCCAGCCGTTCTCGAGTTATACGTGTTGTAACAAACACGACTTTCTTTTATATAATTATATAGATTAATAAAATAGTACCTCAGGTTTAATAAAATATGCTTTGGCGCACATTCAGTTTTGCTATTTTATAATTTTAATATCTTATGAGCGCCAAAGCTTTAAATCATAAAGCCCTTTCATATCATAGGGGTTACGGATGGGTTTTTTTTTTGTAAGATCTTGTTTTTTTTTGTAAGATGTTGTCCTTTTATTATGAATAAATTAATTAATAAATTTACAAAGTACTGTCTGACAAATACAATAACTTACATGGTATACCACAATATTCATTAACTAGGGAAGTTTTTTATAATCTTGTTTTATTAAATCAGCTGCTCTCTCAGCAATCATAATGGTGGGAGCATTGGTATTGCCACTAGTGATGGTCGGCATCACACTAGCGTCCACCACTCGCAGTGCTCCTACACCATGAACTCTTAAACGACTGTCGACGACAGAACAACTTATATCGCTACCCATCCTAGCGGTAGAAACTGGGTGGTAAATAGTACCCGCCATATTTATAACAATACACTTCCAGTATTTGGTACTACCAAATTCATAACCATCACATGCAGCCAGCTTAATTCTGCCCACTTCTGCAGAAATAGACTTGAAGTATGTCGTGTTGATGATATCTACTAACATTCTTATTGCAACAACTGTCAATTCTAAATCTCTTGAATCACTAAAGTTATCGTAGTAAATAAGAGGGTGTTCATACGGATCATTTGAATTTAACGATATGTTACCTCTAGAATATGGATGCAGTCCAATATGCCGTAACAGGAATGTAGACTTTTTTACACTTTGCTTCAGTATCGAGTTCTCTACAGATTTAACAAATCCTGAAGCAATTGATTTTACATTGTCGTCGAATTTCTTATTGAGGACAAAAGCAACTTGGAAATCTGGATACGAAGCATTAGGGTTTGCGGAATAAAATCCACCCACATCATGATAAGGTCGAGCTACTGATAAGTATCCTTGACGATCGTACAAATATCTTATTGCTTCAAACTGTTTCGTTGCTTCATCGATGTCCTCTAGTTCATCAGCAAACAAAAAAATAGGAACAATTGTATGATCGTGTAAATTCTGTCCAACCATGGGTGAATTAATAACAGCCGTTATATTCTTCACTGCGAGATGCTCTTTAGGTCCTATACCAGATAACATAAGTAGCTGAGGAGTGTTTATAGCACCCGCGCTAATAATAACTTCACGTTTTGCTTTGAGTTTTAACGTTTTGCCATTATGATCTACTTCGACACCACATGCTTTTTTTCTATCCAAAACAATTTTGGTTACAAACGAATTCTTGACTATCTTCAAATTTTTCCTGCATCGTGCTATAGGGTTTAGATATGCTGTGGCCGTACTCACCCTTTTGCCTTCACTAACTGTATATACAACTCTGCTAGATCCTACATTATTAGCTGTATTCAAGTCATCGACATTTTTTATGCCAATTTCGTCAAAAGCAGAAAGAAAATTTTTTATGTCACTGGTATCTGTGAAATTTAAACGATTTACAATAAGAGGTCCATCATGACCATAATGATTGTTAACTGCAGGATTCTTTAAAAGACAAGGATCTTGTAAACTTTCAGCTTTTTTGAAGTATTGCTTGACAACGTCAGGATGCCATTCACTGTTTCCTTCATCATACCAGGACTTGAAATCATGAGGATTTCCTTGACAATAGACCATTCCGTTTATGCTGCTGCAACCTCCAAGCATTTTACCTCTTGGCCATTTTACTTTGCCACCTTTGAGGGCCTGATTTGTGCGCCCGTTGTTTATAGTTGTATATTGCCAGTCAAACTTCGACCCATGTAGTCTTAATTGCAGCATTGGTATCTGTGGGTGTTATTAAAGAGTAATATTTTATAATTTTTTCATGTAAGTACTTATACCTACAAAGTTTTGCGTTCAACAATATTGCCACAAAACATGCCTGTAACTTATAAAAACGTATGTATGCAATTGACTTATCAGTAGTTACTGTACAGTCACATGCAAGCTACTTGCATACTTCGGTACAGGTTACAGGTATGATATACTCTTATTTGCGGCTTTACCAAAGAAGCTTGCCAAATGCAATTAACTGATTCGCTGCCAAAAACTGGATCAAACCAGTATTTCTGTACATTTACTTCGCAAATAAACAGGAACAAGAACTCATAAATCATAATTTCGTTTTTTTTTTGCTTACTTTATCGTATTATTATAAACTGTTTGTATAATAATAAACAGTTAATTTGATTGTGTATTATATATACTCGTAAGTACAAGACTATGTCCACTAGACAATTCCGTCATTGACCAAAACCATATCGAGTGCCATGCACGGAGTGTTAATATTTTCGGCATAGCTATACGTTCTAGTGGGCATATTAGTCCGTGTCATTTTTCTTTCTGTACCTGATACGTTTATCACACAGTTATGGTATGGTACGGTGTAGCGGGCAGACTCCTCGATATGTGAAAATCAACTTACCTCACTTTCAATGGGTGGATTTCCTCCGGCCTCAATAAGCAGTACACTCCAGTCTTCTATTTCACTCAGTCTGTTCGCCATCACACTACCAGCTGATCCAGCTCCCACGATTATGAAGTCGAACTCTTCAGAATCTACGATTTAAGGTAAAAGTTAAAGGATTTATATTCTTTTAAATTGAGATCAAAGTGTTTTTGAAACTTTGGGCCTCCGTTTCATCCCCTTAGGGGGTGACTTTTGGAAAATTCTTTCTTGCTATAACAAAAATTTTATCTAAACATCAATCCTTTTCGTGTTTTTTTATTTATTATGTTGTTCTTAATAATGATATTTAATTTAAATTGATAGGTATTATGTTTCATAGCCTACCATTTTACTTCAATAACGTGTGCGCTAATCAAAAATAAGCAAAAATATTAGCTATACTAACTTCTGAATGCGACTTCGCCCAAGCGAACGTCAAGTGTGTTTTTAACCGACTTCTAAAAAAGGAGGAGGTTCTCAATTCGGATGTTTGTATTTTTTTTAGGTTTGTTCGCGCCTAACTCCTTCGCTTGCCAACCGATTTAAAAATTCTTTTTTTGTTGGAAAGGTTGTACTTCCCAAAAAGTCCCATGAAAAATTTATCGAAATCGGACAAGCGATTATTGAAAAAAATATGTCACAAAAAATTAACAAATAAAAATTAAACATAACAAATAAATCACAAATAACAAATAAAAACACGGGCAGATACTTAATATTATAAGGGTGAACTTTCGTTACTTTCATTTCAGATTTAAAAAAATTGCAAAAAAAAACCGACTTCAAAAAACCCAGCACTAAAAAGTTAAAAATAATACTATAACCTACCTATATTAATAAACCTAACTTACGATTAACTACTAAAATTGAACAATTTTTTGGAGTCGGTGCCATACGGTTGGATATAATTTCCTCGGTCTTAATCACATAGGTAGGTTATAGTATTATTTTTAACTTTTTAGTGCTATTAGGGTTTTTTGAAGTCGGTTTTTTTTTTGCAAATTTTTTTGTTATCTAAAATGAAAGTACGAAAGTTCACCCTTATAATATCAAGTATCTGCCCGTGTAAGTTCTGTCAAAATCGGCTCAGCCTTCGCGAAGATTAACCGAAACAAACAGACAGATAAAAATTCTACAATATGTTTTTGTACTTAGTAAAAAGCAGTTTTTTGACGTTACAAACAGATACATTATTTTTTATTATTTGTATAGATGTTCTACATACCTTGTATATCAACTTCAGGTGGCCAGCACTTGGTCTGTACGAGGCACTGAGCTGTCATGAAGAACTGTATCGCAGACGAGAAGGTGGCGGGGGCCGCGCCCGTCGTCGGACATATGCAAGACGCGTTGCTGTAGAAAATACAATTTTCATTTATGATCTCTCTCCATTCAGTACAGTTAAATACAGTCCACTAAAATCAAGTTACGGTGCTACCATCATTAGGATAACGCGAACTGGGACTACCAGTCCTATTGGAAACAATCTTTTTGTACGTAATTATGATAGCCATATTAATGAAGGATAATATATAGCCTATAACATCACGCTACGATCCACGGGAACGAAGCAGAATTCAAAAATTAAATAAAACACGGGTGCAGCTACCAAAATTAAAGTACCTACTAATTCCAAAAAAAACAGTTAAACTACTAACCTGATCATTTTAGAAATACTAATTTCATGTAATCCACAGTATGAAGCTCTAAAACAATATTATTTAATCATACATATTTATGATAAATATACAAGACACTTAATAATGTCAATAAATTAAATTAAACGGTGAGCGAATAATTAAATAAATACAAAGTGGTTTAAACTGTTAAAATAAACGTTTAAAACAAAACTAAGTTAACGTTACATGTTATTACTGGTTAGAGTTTAAATGTCTGGATGTATACTTATACAAAGTACTATATTTCAGCAATATTTTCACAATGTCATTTAAAAATATCGCTCTAAATAAGTAAAATAAAATTTTATTAGTTACTAAAGCTTGGCGCCCACTGGTGACAAGGCACGGCAAGATATTTTTGTTACATAGTGAACACGTTTCTCGCAAACCTAAATACGAATGCGATCGGTTTTTGTATCAGCACGTGTTTGAAATTGCAACTATAATGCCGTAATATTACGGTATAATATATTAAATTTCGAAGAAATATCTTATATATTCCGTGCCGTGCCGCCGCCATTCATTATAATAATTTTATTATAATAATTTTTTTTAAAGAAATAAGTATATGAAATAACTTTTTACATCTCAAAGCAGAAGTTGAAAAAAAAATATAATTATTAAGATTTTATTTTTATTTTCATAATTTTTTTTTATAGGTATAATAAAAGCATAAGTTTTGTATTTATATTGAACTGTTATTGCTGGATAGTGAAGTACCACTCTTGTCATATTTATGTTATTTATTTACTAAAATATTGTGGGTTGGCTCGTTTAAGGAAAACTCAATTTTGATTTTGAAGCTAACGGCTATCACTATAGTTTTAACTAAAAATGTGTCAATGTTAGGTTTAGGTACTAAAGTATTTCTATTCTTCATCTAAAATCCCCTGCCGTGTTGTGCCATCCGTGTGCGCAGGCCTTTATTAACTTACAATGTTACAATTTTTGTCTTATGAGAATGATGTTTCTTACCCCCTTTTTACACGACTGCCCCAAAAAAAGGAGTGTTATGTGTTCAGGGTTAATGTATTGTATGTTTGTATGTGAGTTTCTTTATTCCACCATAACTTTTAAACGCCTGAACCGATTTAGATGTATGAGGTATCGTTAAAAAAAAAAGAAACCGGTGTGGTCAATAATTGACCACACCAATTATTTAAAACGCAAAATAATACCAGCCTCAATTTATTTTTTTAACCGACTTTAAAAAAATAAGGAGGTTCTCAATTCGGCCGGTATTTTTTTTTTATGTATGTACACCGATTACTCCGAGGTTTCTAGTCCGATTAGTGTGATTCTTTTTTTGTTCGATGCAGTATTCTTGCCATTTGGTCCCATAGAAATATTGTCATGATCTGATGATGAACTTCGGAGATATGGAATAGAACTCCTCTTAGGATCACAGCAGCAATATCGTAACAAGTGAAATTGCTTTGTTTATAAGTATAGTCGATAACTGACTGAAGGAAAAGGGGAGGGGGTACGTCAATCCTACCACTTTGCAAAATTAAACATATCGTGTGAGGTATTGTTTGAAAGGGCTTTTTGTAAGGATTTCAAACATTAATACATAAGCACTAAAAAGTGAAAAATAAAAAGCTTTTTTACAAAAAAAGATAACCGCCTTCAAACCTACAAAATAAAAAATAACTTTAGTTTTGGAAGTCGGTGGCAATACTTACCTACATAAAACTAAAGTTATTTTTTATATTGTAGTTTTTGAAGGCGGTTATCTTTTTTTAATGAATCTGGTCGTGTCTATGTTTATGAAAAAAAAAATGAAAATGAAAAAATGATTTATTGTTTTTGCCAAGTTTTTCATATAAACTAGTGATAGGAGTCTCCTTTTAGGCGGGTAAAGCCTGTGTTAGGTGACTCCGCTCTTCCATAACGTATTAACTAATAACAAACTTGTTTTTATTTTTATCTTTTTACAAATATTACAAGACAAAAGAAATGAGTAAATAAAGCTAAAAATTAAGAAATAATAGAAACATAAAAGTGAATATTGTAAAAGCCAGTATGTGGGAGTACGGGTAAGTTTGAGTGTGTGTATGGCGGTGTATGAGTGAGGTGTGCTGGATACCTGTGTGAGGTGGGTGATGAGTGAGTATGTGAGTGAGGGGGTGAGTGAGTGTGTGAGTGAGGGGATGAGTGAGTGGGTGAGTGAGTGAGTGAAAGGATGTGTATCATGTCCTTATAGTTGCGTGAGTGCGTGGGTTTAGAATAATGTCGGTTTATATGTTTTAATTTAGCAGCGCCTCTGTGTCGTCATAGGTTAGTGGTTTAATCCAACTAGTTAGAATTTTTTTACATTCTTTTTTTTTCTTGTTATGTATATAAATCATTCTGTTGAATTTATTGTACAGCTGAGCTGAACGTTTTTTGTATTGCATGCTAGCAAACTTGGTTTTCGTTTGGGGAACTTCAGCTATTATATCTTTTCTTCTTTTTAAGCTTGAGCCAGGTACGTAAGGTAGGGTCTTGTGTTTCTTTAAAATGGTTTTGATTATATATAGTTTATCGTCTAGAATTTCACAAGTAGATTTAAAAAATATATAAAACTGTAATTAAAAAATGTCATAAAAAAAACTCACGAGTAAACAAAGTACAAATATGTGCAATTTTTACAGTCGTGTTATTTATTTTTTTAATTATAGTAGCTTGTTTTATTGACCTAAAAAACGTGTACCGTTATCAGTATTATTCCTTATTTTATTTTTAACATACCTCAGTTCGCTGAATAGGTACACTGGAAGTGTTAGTAGTATTATACATATACCTAATTAATATCATTTATATCAATTTTGCAAATGAGAGTACCATGGAGCCTTTTATTTATTAAGTTATTATGTGTATTGACATAATGAGCATGGCAGTTGAGAGCGTGTCATGCTCACTCAAAAGTCTCGCTGATGGTGGCGCGTGCGTTGGTTTATTTGGTTCCCTTCAAGATGGTTGAGCTAAGTGGTGCTGATCCACGCGTCATGCTCGTGAACGAACGCTGTCAGTTGTGATTTGTCATCTCTTAACTGCCATGGCTAACATCTTTTCGAGCACGCTGCAATCGCGGCGGTAAGACCCCTCTTTGCCTTTACCTTCCGGCTGACGCAGGTCCTCACCGGACACGGTTGTTTCGGGAGGTTCCTGTGTCCGATTGCGCGGGAGGAAACGCCCGGGTGTCACCACTGTGTGGACCGCCCGGAGGACACGGTGGAGCATACGGTGCAGGTCTGCCCCGCTTGGGCAGAGCACCGCCGTGTCCTCACGGAGGCGATAGGCGGCGGCGAACTCTCGCGTCCGGACCTGGTTCAGGCCATGCTCCGGGGCGAGAGGGAATGGGATGCAGTCACCTCCTTCTGCGAAGCAGTAATGCTAGCGAAGGAGGAGGCGGGCCGCGTGAGGGAGAGAACATCCTCCACCTCACGCCCCAGCCGCCGCGGGAGACGCCCAGGGCGTCGGACGTCGAGAGACGACATTCGGCCACCGTAGGCGCGGGCTTGCGGACGGCGAGTAATGGGTAGCTCGCCGTCCGATCAAGGACCATGCCCGGGTCGACGGCGCGTTCTGTTCGCGCGCGCCTCAAAGAGCTGTCAGCACAGGGACGGGGCCCCAATAGGGGCCAAACGCCTGCCGGGGTTGTGGGACGTCTTAACAGGATACCGTGGCCCCGGAACGTAAAGAGCAACAGAAGGAACAGGGTGGTTTTTAGTCAGTAAAAGTCTGACAGTCCCTTCCGTCCAACCCAGGGCGGAAGGAGTCATTTGATGATTTAAACCACCTAAAAAAAAAAAATGGCTAACATCTTGATTCTTATTATATTTTATTTTTATTATTGTTTTATAATTCATCTTCATTGTTTTCATATGTAGAAGCAACAAGAATAATGTAACCAGAATTTTGTAAGAACCTCAAATTGAAAAGAGTGCCGTGGAGTTTCATGCTCGTTCTTCTCCATAGAGGCCTACCTCCGGAACGAGCAACTAGCTTCAAATTTCTGACTGTCTGATCGACTCCTTGAAAATTAAAAAGTGCCCGTAAATGATCTAATTGAAATAAAAGTTTTGACTTTGACTTTGACAACATTTTTATTTTGCTATAGATTCAACTAAAAGTAAGAAAAAGAAGATCCAATCAGAAGTAAGAAAAGGTTAGTTAAACATTTTTATTAAAAAATATTATTAATTTTACATACTAAAAAAAATTGAGGTCCCTAAGAAAATTTCCATTTGAAAAGAATACTGTTTTTCAGCAATTATTTCTGCCTAATGTCTGTCTTAGTTCTATAAATAAAAAGCTTAAAATTTTGGCTTAGTATGTTTACATGTACTTACGTGTCATAATAACGGAAGGCGAGGTTAACTTTATCAACATTTGTGACCTTCAAGCAGTAGGTTAACGTACTCTTATGAAAACGATAATTATTTTAGAGTATTATAAATAAATTCTTACAATTATTTTTATCTGTGAATGAAATAGTGTCAAGTAAAAAAAAACATTCGAGGCCATAGACTAGGTACTTATTTATATTAATTTGATTGAATATTTTGTAGTACTTAGAAGTAATTTTGCAAGACACTTTAAAAATGCCCCTCGATAATTTTCTGATCGAATCTGTTATAACAACTTTATTAATTTCTCTTAACAATATACAGCTTGGCCTAGTTTCCGACGTCCAAACCAAAATTTAGAAGCCTTTTTTCATAGGGTTTGCATGTATGTTCTACGATTTGTTATAGTGTAGGAACTAGACGTTTTTTCGAAAGAATTGCGTAATGAAAACGCTAAGGGATCTAGAATCATAATTATACTGAATCCATGGTGAAAATTGTCGTCACGATGTTCCCTTTCACCCGTTTAACAATGTTTTTTACACGCTTTATATTAGCTTCACTTGTATGTAACTATGTAAGAAAATCTTGGAATCTTAATTTGACCCACTTCCCAGTCTTCGATTGGGATGAAATTTTGCACACGCTCTGAGTTCTGATGACAATACATGACTAGCTAAGAAACGTCATTACAAATCCAATATGGCGGCCTCCCCAAGATGGCGGACTGGCTGTTTGAAATCCACCCCCATAACATGGGTATCAAATGAAAGGGTTTGCTGTCAGGAATACGAAAAAAATAGTCATGTGACTTATTATTAACACGCTTCAATTGTAAGTAACTATGTAAGAAAATCTTGGAATCTTAATTTGACCCACTTTCCAGTCTTCGATTGGGATGAAAGTTTGCACACGCTCTGAGTTCTGATGACAATACATGACTAGCTAAGAAACGTCATTACAAATCCAATATGGCGGCCTCCCCAAGATGGCGGACTGGCTGTTTGAAATCCACCCCCATAACATGGGTATCAAATGAAAGGGTTTGCTGTCAGGAATACGAAAAAAATAGTCACGTGACTTATTATTAACACGCTTCAATTGTAAGTAACTATGTAAGAAAATCTTGGAATCTTAATTTGACCCACTTTCCAGTCTTCGATTGGGATGAAATTTTGCACACGCTCTGAGTTCTGATGACAATACATGACTAGCTAAGAAACGTCATTACAAATCCAATATGGCGGCCTCCCCAAGATGGCGGACTGGCTGTTTGAAATCCACCCCCATAATATGGGTATCAAATAAAAGGGTTTGCTGTCAGGAATACGAAAAAAATAGTCACGTGACTTAAATCCAATATGGCGGACAGGCTATTTGAAATGCACCCCCATGATATGGGTATCAAATAAAAGGGTTTGCTGTCAGGAATACGAAAAAATAGTCACGTGACTTAAATCCAATATGGCGGACAGGCTATTTGAAATGCACCCTCATGATATGGGTATCAAATAAAAGGGTTTGCTGTCAGGAATACGAAAAAATAGTCACGTGACTTAAATCCAATATGGCGGACAGGCTATATGAAATGCACCCCCATGATATGGGTATCAAATGAAAGGGTTTGCGGTCAGGAATACGAAAAAATAGTCACGTGACTTAAATCCAATATGGCGGACGCCGTATTAAATTTGGATGCGTAAAACAGTGAATTTTGTTAAGTTTTTTAATAATAAATATCTTTAAATACCTATTAATATTTTAAATTAGTAAGTAGTAAATTAAGTTTAAATAATAAGAAGACAACGCCTGCCGGGGTTGCGGGACGTCTTAACAGGATACCGTGGCCCCGGAACGTAAAGGGCAACAGAAGGAACAGGGTGGTTTTTTAGTCAGTAAAAGTCTGACAGTCCCTTCCGCCCCGCCCAGGACGGAAGGACTCATTTGATGATTTTTACCACCTCAAAAAAAAAAAAAATAATAATAATAAGAAGACTAAAAAGTATAAAATAAAAATAATAGTTTAAAAAACTAAAAAACACGCTTTTACCACGCACTTAAAATTACAAAATAATTCTAACATTTACTACGATTTATTATGAAAGAAAGCGTGGAGCGTTTTGTCTAAGAAGAGTAAAGATTACATAAACGCTCCATGCTTTCTTTCATAATAAATCGTAGTAAATGTTCGAATTATTTTGTAATTTTAAGTGCGTGGTAAAAGCGTGTTTTTTAGTTTTTTAAACTATTATTTTTATTTACAAATAGACTATACAAACTGTCACATGTAGCTTCCCCTTAACAACTAATTAAGAAGCAGCGTCTGTACATCCAACTGCGGTCGATTTATCAGTGTTTACCTAAGTGTATGCGCCTTAATTAATTAGACACTGAGCAAGCTGCGCAGAATGAGACTTCATGTACTAGGATAGGTATGCATTGCTCGTGTGCGGTGTAGTGTCCGTTCAGACTCCCAGGTTGCTACTGAGAAATTCCTGATGGACAAAATTACAAAATAAAAAAGCATTTAAAAAAATCTTTTATTTAACAATAAATCATAAAAATGTACTAAAAGGATATGATAAGTTTTTGGTATAATTTTAAGCTGAAAATATAGTACCTATGTTTATAAAATAATTAATAAAATAGTACCTCAGTTTTAATAAATGCTTTGGCGCACATTCAGTTTTGCTATTTTATAATTTTAATATCTTATGAGCGCCAAAGCTTTAAATCATAAAGCCCTTTCATTTGATACCCATATCATAGGGGTTACGGATGGGTTTTTTTTTGTAAGATGTTGTCCTTTTATTATGAATAAATTAATTAATAAATTAACAAAGTACTGTCTGACAAATACAATAACTTACATGGTATACCACAATATTCATTACCTGGGAAGTTTTTTATAATTTTGTTTTATTAAATCAGCTGCTCTCTCAGCAATCATAATGGTGGGAGCATTGGTATTGCCACTAGTGATGGTCGGCATCACACTAGCGTCCACCACTCGCAGTGCTCCTACACCATGCACTCTTAAACGACTGTCGACGACAGAACAACTTATATTGCTACCCATCCTAGCGGTAGAAACTGGGTGGTAAAAAGTACCCGCCATATTTATAACAATACACTTCCAATATTTGGTACTACCAAATTCATAACCATCACATGCAGCCAGCTTAATTCTGCCCACTTCTGCAGAAATAGACTTGAAGTATGTCGTGTTGATGATATCTACTAACATTTTTATTGCATCAACTGTCGATTCTAAATCTCTTGAATCACTAAAGTTATCGTAGTAAATAAGAGGGTGTTCATACGGATCATTTGAATTTAACGATATGTTACCTCTAGAATATGGATGCAGTAAAATTGGCAGTAACAGGAATGTAGACTTGTTTACACTTTGCTTCAGTATCGAGTTCTCTACAGATTTAACAAATCCTGAAGCAAATGATTTTACATTGTCGTCGAATTTCTTATTGAGGACAAAAGCAACTTGGAAATCTGGATACGAAGCATTAGGGTTTGCGGAATAAAATCCACCCACATCATGATAAGGTCGAGCTACTGATAAGTATCCTTGACGATCGTACAAATATCTTATTGCTTCAAACTGTTTCGTTGCTTCATCGATGTCCTCTAGTTCATCAGCAAATAAAAAAATAGGTACAAATGTGTGATCGTGTAAATTCTGTCCAACCATGGGTGAATTAATAACAGCCGTTATATTCTTCACTGCGAGATGTTCTTTAGGTCCTATACCAGATAACATAAGTAGCTGAGGAGTGTTTATAGCACCCGCGCTAATAATAACTTCACGTTTTGCTTTGAGTTTTAACGTTTTGCCATTGTGATCAACTTCGACACCACACGCCCTTTTCCTATTAAAAACAATTTTAGTTACCAACGAATTCTTGACTATCTTCAAATTTTTCCTGCATCGTGCTATAGGATTCAGATATGCTGTGGCCGTAGTCACCCTTTTGCCTTCACTAACTGTAGATACAACTCTGCTAGATCCTAAATTATTAGCTGTATTCAAGTCATCGACATTTTTTATGCCAATTTCGTCTAAAGCAGAAAGAACATTTTTCATATCACTGGTATCTGTGAAATTTAAATGACTTACAACAAGAGGTCCATCATGACCATAGTGATGGTTAATTGCAGGATTCTTTAAAAGACAAGGATCTTGTAAACTTTCAGCTTTTTTGAAGTATTGCTTGACAACGTCAGGATGCCATTCACTGTTTCCTTCATCATACCAGGACTGGTAATCATGAGGATTTCCTTGACAATAGACCATTACGTTTATGCTGCTGCTACCTCCAAGCATTTTACCTCTTAGCCATTTTACTTTTCCATCTTTGAGAGCCTGATTTGTGCGCCCGTTGTTTACAGTTGTATATTGCCAGTCAAACTTCGACCCATATAGACTTAATTGCAGACTTGGTATCTGTGGGTGTTATAAAAGAGTAATATTTTATAATTTTTTCATGTAAGTATACAAAGTTTTGCATTCAACAATATTGCCACAAAACATGCCTGTAACTTATAAAAACGTATGTATGCAATTGACTTATCAGTAGTTACTGTACAGTCACATGCAAGCTACTTGCATACTTCGGTACAAGTTACAGGTATGATATACTCTTATTTGCGGCTTTACCAAAGAAGCTTGCCAAATGCAATTAACTGATTCGCTGCCAAAAAACTGGATCAAAACCAGTATTTCCGTACATTTACTTCGCAAATAAACAGGATCAGAATAGTACTCATAAATCATAATTTCGTTTTTTTGCTTACTTTATCGTATTATTATAAACTGTTTGTATAATATATAAACAGTTAATTTGATTGTGTATTATATACTCGTAAGTACAAGACTATGTCCACTAGACAATTCCGTCATTGACCAAAACCATCGCGTGCCATGCACGGAGTGTTAATATTTTCGGCATAGCTATACATTCTAGTGGGCATATTAGTCCGTGTCATTTTTCTTTCTGTACCTGATACGTTTATCACACAGTTATGGTATGATATGGTTTAGTGGGCAGACTCCTCGATATGTGAAAATCAACTTACCTCACTTTCAATGGGTGGATTTCCTCCGGCCTCAATAAGCAGTACACTCCAGTCTTCAATTTCACTCAGTCTGTTCGCCATTACACTACCAGCTGATCCAGCTCCCACGATTATGAAGTCGAACTCTTCAGAATCTACGATTTAAGGTAAAAGTTAAAGGATTTATATTCTTCTAAATTGAGATCAAAGTGTTTTTGAAACTTTGGGCCTCCGTTTCATCCCCTTAGGGAGTGACTTTTGGAAAATTCTTTCTTAGCGGACGTCTACTAACTACCTCCCTGCCAAATTTCATCTTTATACGTCAAGTGGTTTTCGTTATTTCGTGATGAATGAGTGAGTGACCTTTCGTTTTTATATATTTAGAAGAAGAAGATAATAAAGCTAAAGATATTTCAGTGTTGCAGTATTGTAACCTCCTGTATAGGTATATTATTCTACTCTGTGATTGTAACGTAATGCTCAATATCGAATATCAAAATATGAAAACCATTGACTTCGAATTAGGTCGTACAAACTTCATTTGGACAAGCAAGCACATTCTTTATGTCTTGCTCAGCTAAAGTGTGTTTGATGACGTCACGACAATAGTGAAAAGGTCAACTTAAACTCTTGATTTCTTGCTATAACGAAAATTTTATCTAAACATCAATCCTTTTCGTGTTTTTATTTATTATGTTGTTCTTAATAATGATATTTAATTTAAATTGATAGGTATTATGTTTCATAGCCTACCATTTTACTTCAATAAAGTGTGCGCTAATCAAAAATAAGCAAAAATATTAGCTACTAGCTTCTGAATGCGACTTCGCCCAAGCGAACGTCAAGTGTGTTTTTAACCGACTTCTAAAAAAGGAGGAGGTTCTCAATTCGGATGTTTGTATTTTTTTTTTAGGTTTGTTCGCGCCTAACTCCTTCGCTTGCCAACCGATTTAAAAATTCTTTTTTTGTTGGAAAGGTTGTATTTCCCAAATAGTCCCATGAAAAATTTATCGAAATCGGACAAGCGATTATTGAAAAAAATATGTCACAAAAAATTAACAAATAAAAATTAAACATAACAAATAAATCACAAATAACAAATAAAAACACGGGCAGATACTTGATATTATAAGGGTGAACTTTCGTTACTTTCATTTTAGATTTAAAAAAAAGCTTAAAAAAAACCGACTTCAAAAAACCCTAAAAGTACTAAAAAGTTAAAAATAATACTATAACCTACCTATATTAATAAACCTAACCTACGATTAACTACTAAAATTTAACAATTTTTTGGAGTCGGTGCCATACGGTTGGATATAATTTCCTCGGTCTTGGCACCGACTCCAAAAAATTGTTAAATAGTAGTAGTTTTTGAAGTCGGTTTTTTTTGCAATTATTTTTTTATCTAAAATGAAAGTACGAAAGTTCACCCTTATAATATCAAGTATCTGCCCGTGTAAGTTCCGTCAAAATCGGCTCAGCCTTCGCGAAGATTAACCGAAACAAACAGACAGATAAAAATTCTACAATATGTTTTTGTACTTAGTAAAAAGCGGTTTTTTGACGTTACAAATAGATACATTATTTTTTATTATTTGTATAGATGTTCTACATACCTTGTATATCAACTTCAGGTGGCCAGCACTTGGTCTGTACGAGGCACTGAGCTGTCATGAAGAACTGTATCGCAGACGAGAAGGTGGCGGGGGCCGCGCCCGTCGTCGGACATATGCAAGACTCGTTGCTGTAGAAAATACAATTTTCATTTATGATCTCCTCTCTCCATTCAGTACAGTTAAATACAGTCCACTAAAATCAAGTTACGGTCCTACCATCATTAGGATAACGCGAACTGGGACTACCAGTCCTATTGGAAAAAATCTTTTTGTACGTAATTATGATAGCCATATTAATGAAGGATAATATATAGCCTATAACATCACGCTACGATCCACGGGAACGGAGCAGAATTCAAAAATTAAATAAAACACGGGTGCAGCTACCAAAATTAAAGTACTAAATCCAAAAAAAAAAACAGTTAAACTACTAACCTGATCATTTTAGAAATACTAATTTCATGTAATCCACAGTATAAAGCTCTAAAAAAATATTATTTAATCATACATAAATATGATAAATATACAAGACACTTAATAATATCAATAAATTAAATTAAACGGTGAGCGAATAATTAAATAAATACAAAGTGGTTTAAACTGTTAAAATAAACGTTTAAAACAAAACTAAGTTACATGTTATTACTGGTTAGAGTTTAAATGTCTGCATGTATACTTATACAAAGTACTATATTTCAGCAATAATTATTTTCACAAAGTCATTTAAAAATATCGCTCTAAATAAGTAAAATAAAATTTTATTAGTTACTAAAGCTTGGCGCCCACTGGTGGCAAGGCACGGCAAGATATTTTTGTTACATAGTGAAGACGTTTCTCGCAAACCTAAATACGAATGCGATCGGTTTTTGTATCAGCACGTGTTTGAAATTGCAACTATAATGCCGTAATATTACGGTATAATATTTTAAATTTCGAAGAAATATCTTATATATTCCGTGCCGTGCCGCCGCCGGTGGGCGCCAGGCTTTAGTAAGTAATAAAATTTTATTTTACTTATTTAATTAGAGTGATATTTTCAAATGACATTGAGAAAATATCGCTCGTATTTTTTTTAATTCAATTCATTATAATAATTTTATTATAATAAATTTTTTTTTAAGAAATATATGAAATAACTTTTTACATCTCAAAGCAGAAGTTGAAAAAAAAAATATAATTATTAAGATTTTATTTTTATTTTGATAATTTTTTTTATATAGGTATAATAAAAGCATAAGTTTTGTATTTATATTGAACTGTTATTTCTGGATAGTGAAGTACCACTCTTGTCATATTTATGTTATTTATTTACTAAAATATTGTGGGTTGGCTCGTTTAAGGAAAACTCAATTTTGATTTTGAAGCTACGGCTATCACTATAGTTTTAACTAAAAATGTGTCAATGTTAGGTTTAGGTATTACAGTATTTCTATTCTTCATCTAAAATCCCCTGCCGTGTTGTGCCATCCGTGTGCGCAGGCCTTTATTAACTTACAATGTTACAATTTTTGTCTTATGAGAATGATGTTTCTTACCCCCTTTTTACACGACTGCCCCAAAAAAAGGAGTGTTATGTGTTCAGGGTTAATGTATTGTATGTATGTATGTGAGTTTCTTTATTCCACCATAACTTTTAAAACACCTGAACCGATTTAGATGTATGAGGTATCGTTACAATTCTTGCATCGTTCCGAGTAACATGGGCTAAAAAAATAAAAATAAACCGGTGTGGTCAATTTAAAACGCAAAATAATACCAGCCTCAATTTATTTTTTTAACCGACTTCAAAAAAAGAAGGAGGTTCTCAATTCGGCCGGGAATTTTTTTTTTATGTATGTACACCGATTACTCCGAGGTTTCTAGTCCGATTAGTGTGATTCTTTTTTTGTTCGATGCAGTATACTTGCCATTTGGTTCCATAGAAATATTGTCATGATCTGATGATGAACTTCGGAGGTATGGAATAGAACTCCTCATAGGATCACAGCAGCAATATCGTAACAAGTGAAATTGCTTTATTTATAAGTATAGTCGATAACTGACTGAAGGAAAAGGGGAGGGGGTACGTCAACCCTACCACTTTCCAAAATTAAACATATCGTGTGAGGTATTGTTTGAAAGGGCTTTTTGTAAGGATTTCAAACATTAATACACAAGCACTAAAAAGTGAAAAATAAAAAGCTTTTTTACAAAAAAGATAACCGCCTTCAAACCTACAAAATAAAAAATAACTTTAGTTTTGGAAGTCGGTGGCAATACTTACCTACATAAAACTAAAGTTATTTTTTATATTGTAGTTTTTAAAGGCGGTTTTTAATGAATCTGGTCGTGTCTATGTTTATCGTCTAGAATTTCACAAGTAGATTTAAAAAATATATAAAACTGTAAATAAAAAATGTCATAAAAAAAACTCACGAGTAAACAAAGTACAAATATGTGCAATTTTTACAGTCGTGTTATTTAATATTTTAATTATAGTAGCTTGTTTTATTGACCTAAATAACGTGTACCGTTATCAGTATTATTCCTTATTTTATTTTTAACATACCTCAGTTCATATGCTGAATAGGTACACTGGAAGTGTTAGTAGTATTTTATACATATACCTAATTAATATCATTTATATCAATTTTGCAAATGAGAGTACCATGGAGCCTTTTATTTATTAAGTTATTATGTGTATTGACATAATGAGCATGGCAGTTGAGAGCGTGTCATGCTCACTCAAAAGTCTCGCTGATGGTGGCGCGTGCGTTGGTTTATTTGGTTCCCTTCAAGATGGTTGAGCTAAGTGGTGCTGATCCACGCTTCATGCTCGTGAACGAAAGCTGTCAGTTCTGATATGTCATCTCTTAACTGCCATGGCTAACATCTTTTCGGGCACGCTGCAATCGCGGCGGTAAGAGTCCTCTTTGAGGAGTGGTTGGAGAGGCACCACGGCGTCCTCACCTTCCGGCTGATGCAGGTCCTCACCGGACACGGTTGTTTCGGGAGGTTCCTGTGTCGGATTGCACGGGAGGAAACGCCCGGGTGTCACCACTGTGTGGACCGCCCGGAGTACACGGTGGAGCATACGGTGCAGGTCTGCCCCGCTTGGGCAGAGCACCGCCGTGTCCTCACGGAGGCGATAGGCGGCGGCGACCTCTCGCGTCCGGACCTGGTTCAGGCCATGCTCCGGGGCGAGAGGGAATGGGATGCAGTCACCTCCTTCTGCGAAGCAGTAATGCTAGCGAAGGAGGAGGCGGGCCGCGTGAGGGAGAGAACATCCTCCACCTCACGCCCCAGCCGCCGCGGGAGACGCCCAGGGCGTCGGACGTCGAGAGACGACATTCGGACACCGTAGGCGCGGGCTTGCGGACGGCGAGTAATGGGTAGCTCGCCGTCCGATCAAGGACGAAGCTGTCAGCACAGGGACGGGGCCCCAATAGGGGCCAAACGCCTGCCGGGGTTGCGGGACGTCTTAACAGGATACCGTGGCCTCGGAACGTAAAGGGCAACAGAAGGAACAGGGTGGTTTTTTAGTCAGTAAAAGTCTGACAGTCCCTTCCGCCCCACCCAGGGCGGAAGGAGTCATTTGATGATTTTTACCAACTAAAAATAAAAATGGCTAACATCTTGATTCTTATTATATTTTATTTTTATTATTGTTTTATAATTCATCTTCATTGTTTTCATATGTAGAAGCAACAAAAATAATGTAACCAGAATTTTGTGAGAACCTCAAATTGAAAAGAGTGCCGTGGAGTTTCATGCTTGTTCTTCTCCATAGAGGCCTACCTCCGTTCTGGAACGAGCAACTAGCTTCAAATATCTGACTGTCTGACCGACTCCTTGAAAATTCAAAAGTAAATGGTGGTAAAGTAAATGGTCTAATTGAAATAAAAGTTTTGACTTTGACTTTGACAACATTTTTATTTTGCTATAGATTCAACTAAAAGTAAGAAAAAGAAGATCCAATCAGAAGTAAGAAAAGGTTAGATAAACATTTTTATTAAAAAATGTTATTAATTTTACATACTAAAAAAAATTGAGGTCCCTAAGAAAATTTCCAGTTGAAAAAAATACTGTTTTTCAGCAATTATTTCTGCCTAATGTCTTTAACTTAGTTCTATAAATAAAAAGCTTAAAATTTTGGCTTCGTATGTTTACATGTACTTACGTGTCATAATATCGGAAGGCGAGGTTGACTTTATCAACATTTGTGACCTTCAAGCAGTAGGTTACGTACTTTTATGAAAACGATAATTATTTTAGAGTATTATAAATAAATTCTTACAATTATTTTTACCTGTGAATGAAATAGTGTCAAGTAAAAAAAAACATTCGAGGCCATAGACTACTTATTTATATTAATTTGAATATTTTGTAGTACTTAGAAGTAATTTTGCAAGACACTTTAAAAATGCCCCTCGATAATTTTCTGATCGAATCTGTTATAACAACTTTATTAATTATTTATCTTAACAATATACAGCGTGGCCTATAGTTCCCGACGTCCAAACCAAAATTTAGAAGCCTCTCATCATGAGGTCTCCATATATGTTCTACGATTTTTTGTAGTTTAGGAGCTAGACTTTTTTTCGAAAGAATTACGAAATGAAAAAGGTTAAGGGATTTATAATCATGTAGGTACTGAATCTGTGGTTAATATTGTCGTTACGATGTTCCCTTTCACACGTTTAACAATTTCTTCTACAAGCACACCATACACAAAAACGATAATGTCCAGAAAAAATGAACGCTATGATAGGGACTACATGTTACTTTCGGCTTCATTAACTGTGTAATTTTACACCCCTTGTAATTCACCTAATATTACTCACAAAGTTCTGTCTGACAAATACAATAACTTTCATGATACACTACAATATTTGTTAACTAAGGAAGTTTATTATAAACCTGTTTTATTAAATCAGCTGCTCTCTCAGCAATCATAATAGTGGGAGCATTGGTATTGCCACTAGTGATGGTCGGCATCACACTAGCGTCCACCACTCGCAGTGCTCCTACACCATGCACTCTTAAACGACTGTCGACGACAGAATTACTTATATCGCTACCCATCCTAGCGGTAGAAACTGGGTGGTAAATAGTACCCGCCATATTTATAACAATACACTTCCAATATTTGGTACTACCAAATTCATAACCATCACATGCAGCCAGCTTAATTCTGCCCACTGCTGCAGAAATAGACTTGAAGTATGTCGTGTTGACGATATCTACTAATATTTTTATTCCAACAACTGTCAATTCTAAATCTCTTGAATCACTAAAGTTATCGTAGTAAATAAGAGGGTGTTCATATGGATCATTTGAATTTAACGATATGTTACCTCTAGAATATGGATGCAGTACAATTGGCCGTAACAGGAATGTAGATTTGTTTACACTTTGCTTCAGTACCGAGTTCTCTACAGATTTAACAAATCTTGAAGCAATTGATTTTACATTGTCGTCGAATTTCTTACTGAGGACAAAAACAACTTGGAAATCTGGATACGAAGCATTAGGGTCTGCGGAATAAAATCCACCTACATGATGATATGGTTGAGCTACTGATAAGTATCCCTGACGATCGTACAAATATCTTATTGCTTCAAACTGTTTCGTTGCTTCATCGATGTCCTCTAGTTCATCAGCAAACAAAAAAATAGGAACAATTGTATGATCGTGTAAATTCTGTCCAACCATTGGTGAATTAATAACAGCCGTTATATTCTTCACTGCGAGATGTTCTTTAGGTCCTATACCGGATAACATAAGTAGCTGAGGAGTGTTTATAGCACCCGCGCTAATAATAACTTCACGTTTTGCTTTGAGTTTTAACGTTTTGCCATTGTGATCAACTTCGACACCACACGCCCTTTTTCTATTAAAAACAATTTTAGTTACCAACGAATTCTTGACTATCTTCAAATTTTTCCTGCATCGTGCTATAGGATTCAGATATGCTGTGGCCGTAGTCACCCTTTTGCCTTCACTAACTGTAGATACAACTCTGCTAGATCCTAAATTATTAGCTGTATTCAAGTCATCGACATTTTTTATGCCAATTTCGTCTAAAGCAGAAAGAACATTTTTCATATCACTGGTATCTGTGAAATTTAAATGACTTACAATAAGAGGTCCATCATGACCATAGTGATGGTTAATTGCAGGATTCTTTAAAAGACAAGGATCTTGTAAACTTTCAGCTTTTTTGAAGTATTGCTTGACAACGTCAGGATGCCATTCACTGTTTCCTTCATCATACCAGGACTGGAAATCGTGAGGATTTCCTTGACAATAGGCCATTCCGTTTATGCTGCTGCTACCTCCAAGCATTTTACCTCTTGGCCATTCTACTTTTCCACCTTTGAGGGCCTGATTTGTTCTCCCGTTGTTTACAGTTGTATATTGCCAGTCAAACTTCGACCCATGTAGTCTTAATTGCAGCATTGGTATCTGTGGGTGTTATTAAAGAGTAATATTTTATAATTTTTTCATGTAAGTATACAAAGTTTTGCGTTCAACAATATTGCCACAAAACATGCCTGTAAGTTATAAAAACGTGTGTTTCAACCTTCAATTTTCAAGCAATTGACTTATCAGTAGTTACTGTACAGTCGCATGCAAGCTACTTGCATACTTCGGTACAGGTTACAGGTATGATATACTCTTATTTGCGGCTTTACCAAAGAAGCTTGCCAAATGCAATTAACTGATTCGCTGCCAAAAACTGGATAAAACCAGTATTTCTGTACATTCTACTTCGCAAATAAACAGGAACAGGAACTCATAAATCATAATTTCGTTTTTTTTTTTGCTTACTTTATCGTATTATTATAAACTGTTTGTATAATATATAAACAGTTAATTTGATTGTGTATTATATATACTCGTAAGTACAAGACTATGTCCACTAGACAATTCCGTCATTGACCAAAACCATCGCGTGCCATGCACGGAGTGTTAATATTTTCGGCATAGCTATACGTTCTAGTGGGCATATTAGTCCCTGTCATTTTTCTTTCTGTACCTGATACGTTTATCACACAGTTATGGTATGGTACGGTGTAGTGGGCAGACTCCTCGATATGTGAAAATCAACTTACCACACTTTCAATGGGTGGATTTCCTCCGGCCTCAATAAGCAGTACACTCCAGCCTTCAATTTCACTCAATCTGTTCGCCATTACACAACCAGCTGTTCCAGCTCCCACGATTATGAAGTCGAACTCTTCACAATCTACGATTTAAGGTAAAAGTTAAAGAATTGATATTCTTTTAAATTGAGATTAAAGTGTTTTTGTAACTGTGGGCCTCCGTTTCATACCCTCAGGGGGTGAATTTTGGAAAATCCTTTCTTAGCGGACGTCTACTAACTACAAACTACCTCATCTTTATACGTCAAGAGTTTTTGATATTTTGTGACCTTTCGTTTTTAACCGACTTCAAAAAAAGGAGGAGGTTATCAATTCGGATGTATTTTTTTTTTATGTTTGTTAGCTCCTAACTTGCGAGTGGGTGAACCGATTTTCATGATTCTTTTTTTTATTCGAAAGTTGGTGCTTCCCGTGTGGTCCCATTGTCACCATTTCAATATCTGATGATGAACTTCGGAGATATGGAATGGAACTCCTCACAGAATCACAGCAGCAATATCGTAACAAGTGAAATTGCTTTGTTTATACGTGTAGTCGATGACCGATGACTGACTGAAGGAAAAGGGGGGGGGGGGTACGTCAACCCCCCTCCTACCAGTTTCCAAAATTAAATATATCGTGTGAGGTATTGTTTGAAAGGGCTTTTTGTAAGGATTTCAAACATTAATACACAAGCACTAAAAAGTGAAAAATAAAAAGCTTTTTTACAAAAAAAGAAAACCGCCTTCAAAAACTACAAAATAAAAATAACATTAGTTTTGGAAGTCGGTGGCAATACTTACCTACATAACAAAAAACAAAACCAAAGCCGCCGACTTCCAAAACTAAAGTTATTTTTATTTTGTAGTTTTTGAAGGCGGTTTTCTTTTTTTGTAAAAAAGCTTTTTATTATATATTTAGAAGAAGAAGAAGATAATGCTATGTCGTGTATGATTCTGAGTACAAATATTGTAAACATTGATTTTAAAAGAGTACGTGGAGTTTCTTGCCCATTAAAATCCATACAAAACTACCTTTTGGAAGGGGCAACTAGATTCAATTCTTTTTTTTGGATATGACGTTCAAAAGTGTCATATAATGTTTTTAAACAAGCTGTTATTTTGATGTTACAAACAGACACATTATTTTTTATTATTTGTATAGATGTTCTACTTACCTTTTAATCCAACTTCAGGTGGCCAGCACTTGGTCTGTACGAGGCACTGAGCTGTCATGAAGAACTGTATCGCAGACGAGAAGGTGTCGGGGGCCGCGCCCGTCGTCGGACATATGCAAGACGCGTTACTGAAGAAAATACAATTTACATTTATTATCCCCTCTCTCCATTCAGTTCAGTTAAATGCAGTCCACTAAATTTAAGTCGTGGTATTACCATCATTAGAATAACACGCTTATCTCTGGAAATACCAGAGAAAAAGATTATTTCAGAAAGATTTTTTCGTATTGGAAAAAATCTTTTTGTACATAATTATGATAGCCATATTAATGAAGGATAATAGTATAGGCTATAACATCACGCTACGATCCACGGGAACGGAGCAGAATTCAAAAATTAAATAAAACACGGGTGCAGTTACCAAAATTAAAGTACCAATTCCAAAAATAAACACAAAAAAGACAGTTAAACTACTAACCTGATCATTTTAGAAATACTAATTTCTTGTAATCCATATAGCACTAAAAAATATTATTTAATCATACTTTATTATGATAAATATACAAGACACAACATAATAATGTCAGAAAATATAATCAATAAATTAAAACAAACGGTTAGCGAATAATTAAATAAATACAAAGTGGTTTAAAACTGTTCAAATAAACGTTTGAAACAAAACTAAGTTAACGTTACATGTTATTACTGGCTTGAGTTTAAATGTCTGCATGTATACAAAGTACTACATTTTAGCGATATTTTCACAATGTCATTTAAAAATATCGCTCTAATTAAGTTAAATAAAATTAGTCGCTAAAGCCTGGCGCCCACCGGCGGCGGCTACGGAACGAGCAACTAGCTTCAAATTTCTGACTGTCTGACCGACTCCTTGAAAATTCAAAAGTGCCCGTAAATGGTCTAATTGAAATAAAAGTTTTGACTTTGACTTTGACAATATTTTTATTTTGCTATAGATTTAACTAAAAGTAAGAAAAAGAAGATCCAATCAGAAGTAAGAAAAGGTTAGTTAAACATTTTTATTAAACATAATATTATTAATTTTACATACTAAAAAAAATTGAGGTCCCTAAGAAAATTTAAGTTGAAAAAAAAAATACTGTTTTTCAGCAATTAAGTATTTCTGCCTAATGTCTTTAACTTAGTTCTATAAATAAAATGCTTAAATGGCTTAGTATGTACCTACTTACGTGTTATAATAACGGATAGCGAGGTTCACTTTATCAACATTTGTAACATTTGTAAGCAGTAGGTTACCTACTCTTGTGGAAACGAAAATTATTTTAGAGTATTATAAATAAATTCTTATTATTATTTTTATGTGTGAATGAAATAGTGTCAAGTAAAAAAAAAAACATTCGAGGCCATAGATTACTTATTTAAATTAATTTGAATATTTTGTAGTACTTAGAAGTAATTTTGCAAAGACACTTTAAAAATGCCCCTCGATAATTTTCTGATCGAATCTGTTATAACAACTTTATTAATTTATCTTAACAATATACAGCGTAGCCTAGTTCCCGACGTCCAAACCAAAATTTAGAAGCCTCTCATCATGAGGTCTCCATGTATGTTCTACGATTTTTTGTAGTTTAGGAGCTAGCCGTTTTTTCTTAAGAATTACAAAATGAAAAAGGTTAAGGGATTAAGAATCATGTAGGTACTGAATCCGTGGTTAATATTGTCGTTACGATGTTCCCTTTCACACGTTTAACAATTTCTTCTACAAGCACACCATACACAAAAACGGTAACGTCCAGAAAAAATGAACGCTATGATAGGGACTACATGTTACTTTCGGCTTCATTAAGTGTGTAATTTTACACCCCTTGTAATACATCTAATATTATTTACAAAGTTCTGTCTGACAAATACAATAACTTTCATGATACACTACAATATTTGTTAATTAAGGAAGTTTATTATAATCCTGTTTTATTAAATCAGCTGCTCTCTCAGCAATCATAATGGTGGGAGCATTGGTATTGCCACTAGTGATGGTCGGCATCACACTAGCGTCCACCACTCGCAGTGCTCCTACACCATGCACTCTTAAACGACTGTCGACGACAGAATTACTTATATCGCTACCCATCCTAGCAGTAGACACTGGGTGGTAAACAGTGGTCGCCATATTTACAGCAATACATTTCCAATATTTAGTACTACCAAATTTATAACCATCACATGCAGCCAGCTCAATTCTGCCCACTGCTGCAGAAAAAAACTTGAAGTATGTCGTTTTGGCGATATCTACTAATATTTTTATTCCAACAACTGTCGATTCTAAATCTCTTAAATCACTAAAGTTATCGTAGTAAATAAGAGGGTGTTCATATGGATCATTTGAATTTAACGATATGTTACCTCTAGAATGTGGATGCAGTACAATATGCCGTAACAGGAATGTAGATTTGTTCACACTTTGTTTCAGTATCGAGTTCTCTACTGATTTAATAAATCCTGAAGCAATTAATTTTGTATTGTCATCGTATTTCTTGCTGTTGGAAAAAAGGACTTGGAAATCTGGATACGAAGCATTAGGGTCTGCGGAATAAAATCCACCCACATCATGATAATCATGAGCTACCGATAGGTATCCTTGTCGATCGTACAAATATCTAATTGTTTCAAACTGTTTTGTTGCTTCATCGATGTCCTCTAGTTCATCAGCGAATAAAAAAACAGGAACAAGTGTATGATCATGCAAATTCTGGCCAACCATGGGTGAATTGATAATAGCCGTTATATTCTTCACTGCGAGATGTTCTTTGGGTCCTATACCAGATAACATAAGTAGCTGAGGAGTGTTTATAGCACCCGCGCTAATAATAACTTCACGTTTTGCTTTGAGTTGTAACCTTTTTCCATTGTGATCTACTTCGACAGCACACGCCTTTTTTCTATTGAAAACAATTTTAGTTACAAACGAATTCTTGACTATCTTCAAATTTTTCCTGCATCGTGCTATAGGATTCAGATATGCTGTGGCCGAACTCACCCTTTTGCCTTCACTAATTGTAGATACAAGTCTGCTAGATCCTAAATTGTTAGCTGTATTCAAGTCATCGACATGTTTTATGCCCATTTCGTCTAAAACAGAAAGCAAATTTTTTATGTCACTGGTATCTGTGAAATTTAAACGATTTACAATAAGAGGTCCATCATGACCATAATGATTGTTAACATCAGGATTTTTTAAAAGAATAGGAGTTTGTAAACTTTCAGCTTTTTTGAAGTATTGCTTGACAACGTCAGGATGCCATTCGCTGTTTCCTTCGTCATACCAGGACTGGTAATCACGAGGGTGTCCTTGAACATATGCCATTCCGTTTATGCTGCTGCTACCTCCAAGCATTTTACCTCTTACCCAATTTACTTTTCCACCTTTGAGGGCCTGATTTGTGCGCCCGTTGTTTACAGTTGTATATTGCCAGTCAAACTGCGACCCATGTAGATTAAACTGCAGCCTTGGTATCTGTGGGTGTTATTAAAAAGTAGGTAATATTTTATGTTATTTTTATTTGTACAAAGTTTTACATTCAACAATATTTGCCATAAAACATATGCTTGTACAGTTTGCTGACATAAAAGTGTACAAGTAGCTTCAACTTTCATGAGATTGACTATTAATCAGTAGTTATGGTGCAGTGACATGCAAGCTACTTGCATACTTTGGTGCAAGTTACAGGCATGGTATACTCTTATTTGCGGCTTTACCAAAGAAGCTTTGCCAAATGCAATTAATTCGCTGCCAAAACCTGGATCAACCAAGTATTTCCGTACATTTACTTCGCAATCATTCGGAACCGAATAGTACTCATAAAATATAATTATCTAGTTATTTTTTTGTTCTTTTTTATCGTATTGTCATGAACTGTGTGTATATGTAGGTATTACAAACAGTTTTTGTGATTGTGTATTCACATTAAAGGAGACTGCCCACTACACTGTACTATACAATAATTGTACATGGAACGCATATTCTTTGTATTGAAATATGTGTGAGACCATGTCTACTGGACCACTCTGTCGCCGACCAACACCATCGCGTGCCAAGCACGGAGTGTTAATAATTTTAGGCATGTAGTGTAGTGTCATGTTTCTTTCTCACGGTCATGGTATGGCCATGACCGTGTGATGAACGTATCAGGTATACGGAACGTATTCGGTATAGTGGGCAGACTCCTCGATAAGTGAAAATCAACTTACATCACTTTCAATGGGAGGGTTTCCTCCGGCCTCAATAAGCAGTACACTCCAGTCTTCAATTTCACTCAGTCTGTTCGCCATCACACTACCAGCTGATCCAGCTCCCACGATTATGAAGTCGAACTCTTCAGAATCTACGATTTAAGGTAAAAGTTAAAGGATTGACATTCTCTTCAAAATATGCATTTAATAAACAATTATATGCATTTTGTAAAAAGCTGTTATTTTGACATTACAAACAGACATGATTGTTATTTATTAGTATAGATGTTCTACATACCTTGTATGTCAACTTCAGGTGGCCAGCACTTGGTCTGTACGAGGCACTGAGCTGTCATGAAGAACTGTATCGCAGACGAGAAGGTGTCGGGGGCCGCGCCCGTCGTCGGACATATGCAAGACGCGTTGCTGCAGACAAAACCAATTTTATATAGGATCTCCTCTCTCTATTCAGTACAGTTAAATACAGTACACTAAAATCAAGTTACGGTGCTACCATTATTAGAATATGTACCCTTTTCTTTCTATCATCTATATACATAGGTAGGTATATAATAAAATGGTAGGAAAGTCAAAACTGTACATTTTTTTAAAGAATACTGGGGTGTGATCTACAATCGATACCGAAGCCAAAAATATAGTTTTTAGAATTTTTGTCTGTTTGTCTGTATGTATGTCCGGGATAAACTCAAAAAGTACTGGACGGATTTGAATGTTTTTTTTTTGTTGTCCTATACAACAAGTTTTTACAATATTAAGTCTGGGCAACATATAGGCTATAATTTATCTTGGAAACTTTAACACCTGATGCAGAACCGCAACAGACCAGCTAAACTATAAGAGATACAAAAATGGCACCATAGCAAAAATTGTTCCACGTGATGAGCATTTTCTGTTGAGAGAATAAATTTGAAGATCTGGAACACCTGATGTGGAACTCCAAGAGCCCAGCTACACTATAACATATATAGAAACGACGTCTTGGTGCTGTATAGCTATGATGATAGGTATGATGAAAGCCCCATAGTGAGGCATCTTATAAAAACCACCCTGTCTGTAGTAGAATATAAGTACTAACATAGTTTATAAGTCTAATGGTTTACTAACATCTAGAATTGTGTGTAATGGATCATGTTGTCTGATTAATAAATATTATTATTATTATTATTATAGCGTTCACGCAGACGAAGTCGCGGGCAGCAGCTAGTATACTATACTTTTATAAAGCTGAAGAAATTTTTTGTTTGATTGATTTAACACGTCAGTCTCTGGAACTATCAATCAGATTAGAAAACGATCTAAATGTATATGATAGATAGATTCATGAGGAATAGTATAGGCTATATAACATCACGCTAAAAATCACGGGGGCGGAGCAGTAACCAAAACACTGACAGGGAAAAACGCGTAAAAACAACTAACCTGAACATTTTTAGAAATATTAATTGTCTTGTATTTCGCAGTAGGTATATAGGTATAGCCTCAAAATTATGCCACAATCATGATGAATACAAGACACGAAATAAATATAAAAACTTATTATCAATAATTATTAAAACAAACGGTAATAATTAATGTGGTTTAAAATCAAGTAAAATAAACGTTAAAAAAGTGTAGGTACGTTCATTGTTATTACTTCCTAAAGAATAAATGTCTGTATATAAACAAAGTACTCCATATATACCTACAATGTCATGTAAACATTTGGCTCTAAATAAGTTAAATAAAATTATTTACTAAATCCTGGCGCCTAGGTACTGGCGGCACGTCACGGCAATTTTTTTTTGCCGTAAAATATAAGTACTGTAATGTAGTACTGTACTGTACTTTAGTTTTAGTTTCTCTTTTTATTTTCTTATTCTGGTTGTTTTTTTTTTTTTATTATTTTTGTTAAGCTAGTACTGTAATGTTACGGCATTATAGTTCAAATTTTAAACACGTGCTGATACGACAACCGATAGCATTTGTGTTCTATTTTGCCAAAACGAACCAACACACGCCAAAAAGAGATTGCCAAAATGTGCCTTGATAGGAATTAAAGTATGTACAATTAATTTAAATTAAAAAAAATATAAGAAATAACTTTTTATATATTTAAAGCAGAAATTGAAAAAAAAATATTATAATTTTTTCTTTTAATTTTGAATATTTATTGCTGATTACATTTTTTAACACAGAAGAAGCCTAAGTTTTGTATTTATACTGAACTGTTATTGCTGAATGGTAAGGTACCACTTTTGTCTTAATTATGTAATTAATTTTACTATTGAAAGATTGTGAGTTGGCTTATTTTGGGAACACTAAACTCATGATAAAAGCTTTAATTTCACAGCTGATATTGGTCAGTTGACCGATAAGGTATATCAAGAATTAACTAAATAAATAAATAAATAAATATCTTGGGACAACTCACACAGGCCCATCTGATCCCAAGCTAAGCAGAGCTTGTGTTATGGTAACCAGACAACTGATATACATACTTATATAATTTATAAATACATACATATTATAGATAAATTACACCCAGACACAGAACCAACAATTATGCTCATCACACAAAGTTTGTCCTGGGTGGGAATCGAACCCACTACCTCCGGCTTTGCAGTCAGGGTCACTAACCACTAGACCAACGAGGCAGTCACTGTGAAAAACTGTGAAGTAACTGTGAAAATTAAGACGTTATTTGAATAAGATAATTAGGTGTATCAATATTGTTTGCGAAAAAAATAGCTGCTTTTGAATAATTTATTTAAACCACGAGTAATTTCTTGAAGCGTTCTTGAAGCGAACATTATGTAGTAGTTAAGGCACTGAATCGACTGCGCATCCAAGTAGGCCGCTGTAAACATAATTTGGCGAATTAGGGCATCTCGTAGACCCGTCCGACACCCAGTGCGATTGCGGAGCTCCATATCAGACCATGTCCCATACATTATGCTGGAGTATACCAATTGCCCGCACATCTACACCCTTGAAGACCTGTGCAACGCCTTTGTTGCGGCGGTAAACGGGGCGAGCTATTGGGCCCAAATGGTTTAAATTACCTACTAAAGATGTATCATCGATATGAGAAGAAGATGTAGTATCTATTATTTATTTAAAGCCAAAGACAAATAATGAGGGATTTAACATTTAAATAAACATCTGGTAATTTTGGTAAAGGTTCATTTACACAAATGTAGTTCCTCGCTTCGTGTAGGTCACTGTCGGTAAATATTGAATGGAAGATTTCGTTTCTCGCTTGGGTGTAAACACAATATGTACGATAATCACCTGGTGAGTCTCGCCTTCAGCCTCTTTTGGGGTTTTCGGACTGCTATTATGGATTTAAATAGACCTATATTTTTTAAATCTTTTAAATGAACTTTAATTAACTCCCCGTTCCGTTCGTTAAATACGTAATTTACTACGTAGTTTGACTCTGAAAATTTTTCCGCTAATAGGAAGTAACTTTGTCCCTGAGGGCTACAGAAAATATTTTACCTTAAAAAATTAAGACATTGAAAAAGGTAGTAAAATATAAAAATATTTTTTTGGCAATTATTTCTGCTTTACCTTACTTAGTTCTATAATGAATTACTCAAGTTCCACATAATGAGACACAATAAATTGATTTTCTATTGTTCTGTCATACCGGTATGACAGCCTTGAACGGTTAAAATGTTTAAATTTTGGCTTTATAATACGTCTGATTACATTTAATGCCTACGTGTCATAATAACGGAAGGCGAGGTTGACTTTATCAACATTTCTGACCTTCAAGCAGTAGGCTACCTACTCTTGTGGAAATGATAATTATTTTAGAGTAATAATAATAAACTGTTATTGTTTTTTTCTATCTGTGAAAGAAATAGTGTCAAGTAAAAAAAACATTCGAGGCCATAGACTAGACTACTTATTACATAAATTTAAATATTTTGTAGTAAATAAAAGTCTTATGAAATCTTGAGTTATCACTTATGAAACAAATATAAAAAAGGAAGCCTGAGATTTTAAAACATTCCCAAAGTTATTTAAAAGACCTTTTCAAAGTTAAACATGAAACAACAGATATTCCTTTAAAGTTTTTTATTTCATAAACCTAATCTTATTAATAAAATCTTCTGAAGTCCGATAGCATAATTAATTACCTATTAACATCGATACCTATTTAATTTTGCAAAGAAAATTGAAAAACGCCCCTTGATCATTTTCTTATCGAATCTGTTATAACAACTTTATTAATTTATCTTAACAATATACAGCGTGGCCCAGTTCCCGACGTCCAAAAGAAATATTTGAAAGCCTCTCTTCATGGGGTTCCCAAGTATGTTCTACAGTTTTTTGTAGTTTAGAAGCTAGACGTTTTTTGAATATTGGGAAATTATTACTAGACTTCAGATTTTGTTAATTTTCACTTTTTCTGTTGTGTTTTTTCCCCATGAAACCCCGTTTCTTGCGGTAATTGAACCCGTGACACGCAGCACAGCAACCAATGGCTCAGTTAATGCGCCAACCGTGCCGTCACGAATATAATATTCATTAACAAAATAGCTAACTTACAAACCTCCACAAATAAGATTTAATATAGATAGGTATCAATTGCCGATTCAGTTCTTAAAATCTTTTCTCTGTTATAAATTCTCGTATTGCAAAAGACAGTTTCAAAAAAGCTAAACACTAATTGGCTCTAACCTTTTCAATTTCTCACTAAGCTTAAAAATATACATTCAGATTTGCTAGCTTTTACTCACTCACTGGGTCAGCAAAAAATACAACGTGAATACGTATCGAAAAGGTCGTAGTATTGGAGGAGGTGCCTACATCGAAATGGCTTAATGAAAGCAGTTTTTGTACTGTGATAAAAAATACACTGTTGTATGCATAGATTCAGTACCTATGAATATTCTAAAAATACAAATTAATTAATTTTTGAAGTGAAAACTTCTTTAGCGATTATGGCCGGGCAAAACTTTTGTGTTGCGTCACCGACATGCTAATGTGTCTGCGTCACCAACATGCTAATGTGAAGTGTTGCGCCAGACTGGTAACGCGCAGCGGCCTGTGTACATATACACAGTTTATGTTTATTTCTGTTTTAACTGCTAATGATTTGTTTTAAATAAATACTAATTCGAACTCAGACTCGCCCCCCACGGACGCAATACGGCAGAACTAGCATAAAATACGAAGGCGTGCGACTTTATAATCATCTACCCGCAGACATCAGGAACACATCTTCCTTTAACATATTTAAAATAAAACTCAAGCAGTACGTCACTAACAACACAAAATTATTAGCGTAACGACATAATTATGCCAGTATTATCTAGAACTGTTATTAATATCTATAAATACGACTGAAAGTATAGAATGTCGACACCTACCTACATTAAAAATAAAACCACAACCCACTGGACTACGCTTTACCTTAGTTATATATTTATTCGCTAAGTGAACAATGTAAGTTCTTTTAGAATAAATAAAGAATCTCTCTAACCTCAATTAATATGTTCTTGTCGGATGCAGGACCAGGATGTCTTTCAATGATATTTTTTTATTATAATTTTGGTCAGATTTCTCCTGCAAATACTTTCAGAGATCAATTTTATTCCATGGATAAAAAACACATAACTACTAGGTAGCTTTGACAGAATTCACCCCCAACCCGTTAGCTGCCACAGGCACATCTGCCGGACGTTAGAGGATGTTTGACCTTCAACAGTTTTGGTCCGGCAGTGAAAGTATTAATATCTAAACCGTCGCTAAAAAGAATAACTGAATACTGAACACACACACATACACATAACATCACGTCTGCAATCTCTGAAGGGTCAAGCAGAGGTGTACCCATTAGTACACCGACATCTCGCCAGTTATGTTTAAGTCCTATGTAATAGGGAGCGAGCCTACTGCTATCAACCGGGCACAAATCCAGACTACGAGGCTGCTACTGCTACTGAAATTCCAGATGGAAAAACCCAATAACACTTTGCCCGAACTGGGATTCGAACCCAAGACCTCATACTCAGTAACTGGTAGTCGTGCTTTGCGACCACTAGTCTAACGAGGCAGTCAATACTGAACACATTGCGTATATTTGCTCTTTACTCAAAACATAATAATAATCTCAGAGTTTCATATCCAGTTTTTAATATTCAGCAATATTGCTAGCCCGAGAGCGTACTCATGAAGTACGCAAGACTTCTGATAATATTGCCCAGACGTATTTGAGTATAGAAGTCTAAGGGTCAGTGCAAATAAGCCAGCAATATGTTTCTACTCTTTTTCTTACCATGTATTTTAATTAATTATCTTTAGTTCTATGTAGATCTGGTCTGATGATGGAGTCGGATAGTGCCCATAAAAATTGAATCAGATCTTACGAGTTTGACTCACTTCCTGGCGTTTCATTGAGCTGAAATTTTGAATTACATTGCATGACGACGCAATATTAAAAATTGTTTTTTTTTATAATATCAGAAATTGTTCCTAATAACAAACCATGTTGACCATACAGACTTCCTTTCTCAAAACATGCCCACTATGGTTAATTCAATCATAACGACTGTTCCAAAAATATCGTATATTACACCTAAGATAATAGTTTAAACTACCCGACACACTACCCTTTATATTATTATTCATCAAGCGTTATCTTCAGGGCAGGTAGGCAGATAGCCAGGTGAGACTTGTAATGTGCGTGCAAACTATTGTTATGTGACCGAATCCCAAAATCTGTGGGCTTAACAACGCCTCGGAGACGTTTTGTGGACCTTAAGTATTACAGTTAATGATATCGTGTTGAATACTTATTTGTTTGGACAAACAAAGTAAGTGATAAGTATAATCTTCTTTAATGTTACAACCATTCCGCTAACGTAGAAACCTTTTTTATTATATCTGGGGTGTTGTTTTTGACTTTGTATTGTATTTTTTCTTACTAATCTAAATATATAAAGGCGAAAGGTCACTCACTCAATCACTCATCACGAAATATCGAAAACCACTCGACGTATTAAGATGAAATTTGGCAGTGAGGTAGTTTATAGTTAAACAAAATTTTGGGTAATAGTTGCTTCCACATCTGAATGAAAGGGTACCGTATTTTCCTTTTGAGGTACGAAATCCTGAAAGCTTTTTTTATTTTTTTGAGGTGGTAAAAATCATCAAATGAGTCCTTCCGCCCTGGGTGGGGCGGAAGGGACTGTCAGACTTTTACTGACTAAAAAACCACCCTGTTCCTTCTGTTGCCCTTTACGTTCCGGGGCCACGGTATCCTGTTAAGACATCCCGCAACCCCGGCAAAATCCTTGGTTTGGAAATGTTTGATTAGGTCACGCAGCCTAAATATAGATAGTTCTAAATCACAAAATAATTATAACCGATATTCATGCGTGAAATAACGGATCATCCCAATTCTAAACAAGGCATATTCCTGATAATTTTAGCGTGAAATCATTATTATTCTCCATTATCATCATTTAATTAACGTTCCAAACTGGCAACCATGAACACGACGTGGCAATATTAGGTACCACAAAATGCTGGTAGAATTACCAAACACCGCTATTAATCACTTGTTTTGGTTTCAGGCTATTAGCATCATGTACTTGTATTTACGTTTATTAGGTAAGTATTTTACCTATTCATACATAACCAAAGAGGAGCTCGTGGCTATAAGTATACAGGGTAATTGAAAATATACCCGAAACCTTAAAAGGGGTCATTGTACTCATCATTCTGAACAACTTTTAGTATGGGACCAAACTAGAAATCATGAAAAAAAAATCACCTGTTTCATACGAGTACATTACGATCGTGTTGTGTAACATTTTAGTAAGGGACAGCTGATTTTTTTTTCATGATTTCAGGATTGCTCCCATAGTAAAAGTTGTTCATAATGATGAGTACAATGACCCCTTTTAAGGTTTCGGGTATATTTTCAATTACCCTGTATAGTGTAATAACAGCCGCACGGGTCGATCCATCAGGTAAGCTACACTTGCCGGGGTTGGTCCGTGATGGGTGGCCATCTTTACATACCGAGATTGCTTCTCGGAAAGCACATTAAGCCATTGGTCCCGGCTGTTATAGGTACGTGGATTTTTGACAGTCGTTACGGATCATCAGAAGCCCGAAAGTCTGAAAACCAGTCTTACCAAGGGGTATCGTATTACTCAGTTACTGGGTTGTGGAGGCCAGATAGGCAGTCGCTCCATGTAAAATTGGTATTCAGCTGCATCCGGTTAGACTGGAAGCCGACCCCATGCGCGTCGTAATGGCCCAGTGGGTAAGACATAGCGCCGCCTCCCATTCATGAAGTTGTGGGTTCGATTCCGGACAAGTACAGACAGCGTCATCAACTTGTTAAAAAAAAATAAAATAAAAATAAATATCTTGGGACAACTCACACACGGCCATCTGATCCCAAGCTAAGCAGAGCTTGTGTTATGGTAACCAGACTGTTGTGTACACGTCAATAAAAGGCCGAGATTTGGTAACGACTGATTTATTAGAAATCTTAACCAACCCGCATACATTTATTATCGAAGTACCGACATAACACTTTCCCCCTATATTTTAAATATTAATAACATAAACAAACAAAGCACATACATTTTGTTTTTGTAATGCAATAAATTATCAGTACACCAATGTGTAAAGGAAATAAATGGTTATTCATACACAGCTACTACAGCAGCTAGCTTAAACATAATTAGAACAAGATACAACATAAGTACCTATTACAGAATATAAACCTATATTTATATTAATCTACATAAAATGCTTATCGCAGCTGCCTGCACATATGTTTTACTTCTACGTTAGTGACTGTGCAATGATGAGTGTGATGTATCTGTATGAAAATAACCGTGAACTAAAATTACAACTTTTTTAATTTGTCAATGCAGCGTAAAGCTGCCTTCCTATAGGCACGATTCTTCGGTGTTGTCAGTGGATCGTCATGTCCTTCAGATACGGTAATCGAGGGAGGCGACTCCTCTGCCAGTTCCCATTCCTCTGCGGCTTGTTCGTCCTGATCAGTGTCAGGCGCCGCTATAGGCTCTGGTACTGCTTGGTCACACGCTTCCTCTTGCACCTTTGATAATGAAAATCTAGACTTGGGATGCTTAGTTGTTAATATTTGATCAATGTGTCTCTTGTGTACGCGACCATCCGGAGTTTTCACAGTATAGGATACTGGACTAGAATAGTCCCGCAGTAACACGGGTTCTCGGGCCTCGGCTACCCGCAAGGTGGTGTCCCGTCGCCGCTCACTAGCCTCCTGCCGCTGTCGCACCAAGTCACGCGTGTCGGGTCGCAGTAGGTCGAGTCGACCACGTAACCTTCGCCCGTACATAAGCATTGCGGGCTCGTGTCCAGTAGTACTATGTTCAGTATTTCTATACGTGAAAAGAAATTTACTGAGTGCCGTATTCAAGTTTTCATTGTTAACTTGGGCCTTTTTTAGTGCCCTTTTAACCAATTTCACGGCATTTTCAGCCGCCCCATTGCTCGAAGGGTGATATGGTGCGACTAGGGTGTGGCGTATACCGTTTAGTTCTAAATATTTTTTAAATTCTGCTGACGGAAAAGGCGGTCCATTGTCGCTAACAATTCTCTTTGGCAAGCCAAAACGCGCAAAAATTTTACGTAAACAATCTATTATTACCGTTGCAGACGTTCCAGTAACTTTTTCTACCTCAATCCATTTTGTGTAGGCATCGACAATAACTAAATAATACTTATTATTAAATGGCCCTAAAAAATCTAAATTCAGTCGAGCCCATGGTTCCTCCGGCCACGGCCAGGAGTGTAGGGGAGCAGGGGTGGGCGCTGAGCGCTGCGAGCGACATGCGACGCACTCCTGTACTGTTCGCTCGATGTCAGCGTTCAATGTCTCCCACCAGACATAATTGCGCGCGATTTGCTTCATTTTTACTATGCCCGGGTGGCCATCGTGAATTTCTTTTAAAATTGACATTTGTAATGATTTCGGAATTATTACACGGTAACCCCATATGAGGCAACCTTGTTCCACACAAATACTTTCCTTACGATTAAAAAAAGCTTTTTCAGTTTCAATATTACAAGTTTTCGGCCACCCGAACATTACGTACCCGTATATTCTATTTAATATAGAATCTTTTGCCGTCTCCATTTTAATTTCTTTGAAACTAAGTGGAAAGTTTTCCTGTACAAAATTGAGGTAACTACTGCCGCTGTCCTCGCGTTCGATTCTGCTTCTAGTAGAATTCAATGGAAGACGAGAAAGCGCATCGGCATGACAGTTTTGCACTGATTTAATAAATTCTATTTTAAAATTATAGGCTGACAACTGGACAGCATAACGCTGTAGTCTACTTGCGGCTGTCACGGGTATTCCTTTATTCGGCCCAAAGATATAACTCAATGGACGATGATCGCTACGCAAAATAAACTGTCTCCCGTATATGTACTGGTGATGTTTACGTACACCGAACACAATTGCGAGTGCCTCCTTATCCAGCTGCGAGTAATTTTGCTCAGCAGCGTTTAGTGTTCGCGACGCACAGCACACGGGCCGCTCGCTGCCGTCGGCGTACCGCTGTGCAAGCACGGCGCCTAGTCCGTATGCGCTGCTGTCCACTGATAACACTAACGGCAAAGTAGGATCATAGTGTGCCAACACGGGCGCGCTGCTCAGTACTTTTTTCATTCGACAAAAAGCACGCTCACACTCATCATTCCATTGCCATTTTACATTTTTTTGTAATAAATTATACAAAGGTCTCATTATATCACTTATATTCGAGCAAAATTTAGAATAAAAGTTAACAAGACCCATAAAACTCTTTAATTGAGTTACATTTGTTGGCGATGGGGCTGCGTTAATGGCTTCAACTTTTTTAATATCTGTATGCAAACCATGTTTATCAATTTTATAACCTAAATACGTTACACTATCTTTAAAAAATTGACATTTACTATAATTGATTCTTAATCCATTTTGCTTTAATCTTTCTAATACAGCCCTCAAATTTGCTAAATGGGTAGTCCTATCCTTTCCAGTTACACATATGTCATCTGCAAATACAGCCGTTGAAGGCAAGCCACTCAATGTTTCCTCCATAATCTTCTGAAAATTTTCAGGGATACACTTGATTCCAAATGGTACTCTTTTGTAAATAAACGTCCCGACATGAGTGGTAATTGCTGTCAACGGCTGTGATTTTTTATCCAGTAAACATTGTTGGAATGCATTTGATAAATCAAGTTTTGTATACTGTTCACCACCCCCCAAGGTAGCAAAAAGTTCTTCAATACGCGGTAAAGGATAGTGAAAATCTTTTAGAATCGGATTAATCGTTATCTTATAATCTCCACATATTCTGATTGAGCCATTCGATTTAATAACGGGTACAATAGGCGTGCCATATTCAGATCTCTCGACTTTGAAAATGACTCCTTCGTGTTCTAGCCGTTTGAGTTCGCTTTCGACGCGTGGGCGCAGCGCCAACGGCAGCGGCCGCGCCTTCACAAACACGGGAGTTTCCTCCTTGAGGTGCAGCGATACAGGTGACTTGAATGTACCTAGCCCTTCTGCAAACACCTCAGGGAACTCATGTCTCAAAGCTTTTGCTACCGAGTCCGAGTCGTTAATATTGTGACATTCAACGATTCCTATTTTTAATTGCTTAATCCACGTACTACCCATTAAAGGTGGACCGCCGTTTTCAATAATAAATAACTTAAGAGTCGCTGACTTTGAACCACAAACAACATTTACCACAATATAACCGAGGGTCTCGATAACGTCGCCCGTATAAGATCTCAAACATAACAATTTTGTTTGGATAGGTACATGTCTAAAATATTTGTCATAAAAATGCTTCGAAACAGCCGATATTTTGCTGCCCGTGTCAATTTCAAATTTACACGACACCTTTTCTACTACTAAATTTGCATAGTACGGTCCGTCACCGTCATTACTTGTAACCAAGTTAAAAAAATTACATTCATCATCAGAGTCCGAATCATTTAAAAAGTACTGACCTTTGGCCTCCTTTGCACTCTTAGATTCACTTTTACCTTGACACATTACTTTTAAATGGCCCTTCTGGCCGCACGCATCACATGTATAGTTTTTAAAACGACACTTGCCGGCCACGTGACCGGTCTTACCACAACGCGCACATTGACGACGCTGTGCCGTCGCAGGCACGGGAGCCGCGCCGGACCGCGCGCGCGCTCCTCCGCTGCCGAACCGATGCAGGCCGGCCTCGCCGTCCGCCGCTGCGCCAGCGCCGCCGACGCTCGCGCCGCCCGATGCGCATGCCGTGCTCGCATGCCGCTCAGCTGCCTCAAGCGCCGTGGCCAACTCCACAGCTCTTTTGTAGTTTATACTCTTTTCGGCAAACAATCTTGACCGCATCTGTTCGCTGAATAAACCCGACACGAACTGATCGCGAAGGTTTTCTTCCAAGGAACTACCGAAGTTGCAGGTTTTAGCCAAGTGTTTTAGCCCATGTAGGTAAACACGTATACTTTCTCCCTGCTGTTGCGTCCGCTGCCGAAAAATGTGTCGCTCCGCAATTTCGGACCTCTCCGGTTCCAAATGATTTTTGACGAGTGTAACTAGTTCATCGAACTTCTTTGTCTCCGGTTCCGCGGGTGAACACAAATCACAAATAAGATTATAACACTCAGAACCTACTAAAGTCAAAAGCGTAGCTACTTTTAGCTTGTCATCGATACTATTTAATAGTATAAATTGTTTTACGCGACGAATATAGCTGTCCCAATTTTGGCCTTCGATATTAAAAGGTTCTATTTTTCCAATCGGCATTGTGATTAACCAAATTAAACGTAAGTACGGAACTTTCTAGACCGACTGCGCCAATGTTGTGTACACGTCAATAAAAGGCCGAGATTTGGTAACGACTGATTTATTAGAAATCTTAACCAACCCGCATACATTTATTATCGAAGTACCGACATAACACAGACAACTGATATACATACTTATATAATTTATAAATACATACATATTATAGATAAATTACACCCAGACACAGAACCAACAATTATGCTCATCACACAAAGTTTGTCCTGGGTGGGAATCGAACCCACTACCTCCGGCTTTGCAGTCAGGGTCACTAACCACTAGACCAACAAGGCAGTTATTATAGGCAGTTGTTATTCCCTTTTTGAACGAATTTTAAAGTGAGAGGGGTAAACGGTTGATGACGCTGCCTGTACAGTAGGGGTCATAAGTGCAGTAGCATGCTAACGTTTAAATTGCTGTGAACACGGGGTACAAGCCATACCTACATCTGTGTGTTTAAGTGATGTATTCAAAGTTAAAGTCAAAGTCAAATAATTTATTTAATTAGACCATTATATAAGGCACTTTTGAACGTAATAACACAGTACCTACGTACACCTCAAAATTGGCAAACGACGTTGAAAGGTCGTAAGTTTAACCAAAGTGTCAATCGATTTGCTTTGTAAATTGCTACTCCACTTATGACCGCGACTGTATCTACCTACCAATGTGACACTTTCAATTCGTATGTACTTTGTAAGGTTATTTCGGACATCCCAGACATCGATGTAGGAAAGTAGCCAATAGCGGTCCAATACTAGTCGTGGGCGCGCAACATGCGTCGAATGTATACAAGGCTTTCAACGTCGGTGGTAGAAGGAACCGTGGGGTTTTAGTCAGTAAAGCTCTGACATAACTCTCCGATTGCCCCAGATGAACGGAATCCATGAGGAAGAAGAAATAAGCTACATAAAGCCAGTCAGTATCAGTTCTGATTTCCAAAAATGATCACATGTACGGAACTCATAATATTATTGCGTGAGCAACGTCCATAAAATCTTTCCAAAGTTTAAAATAAAATATCATTACATTTCTATGTGAATACAAATTGCTACTATTATGCATCTGTTGCAGTTGTCTGAATAAAAATGTAAATCCATTTTCGTTTTTATACTGCGCATCTACGGATAAGAGATGAAACGAGATCGTTTCTCTTAAAAAGAGTTTTAACGATATGATTATTCGAACGGAATATATTAAGTGAATCTTAATGGATTGCACACTGAAGCATATTTAATAGATATTTTAAAATACTGTAAATTACTACATAGTAGGTACGTTTATTTGTTTTTTTTTTTTATTTGGCCCGTATTTTTTGGGAATTCATATTAATTAAATAATCTTATTGATTTTCAAAATAAACATAATACTGTTTACTTTTTTTGTATTAATTTATTAATCAATTAATTCCTCCTTCCGGCGCTTATTTTTTCTAATTCATAAGTACTTTCATTTATCTTAGACATTGCTAAAATCGGTGACAAAACGTAAGGAAACCTGGACTTACGATTAATATAAGTCTGAAATCTTCAATCCTGCTTGAGCTAGCGTAGTGATTAATGCTCGTGCCATTCACTGAGTGACAAGAGGCCTTTGCCCTGCAGTGGAACAATAATAGGCTGGTATTACTATATTTAGCACCGAATTCGGAATCATTACCGCAAGTATCAATAGTATCTGTAAACCAAAACAGTAGTGGGTATTGACCTAGCGTCCCGCTTGCATAAACAATGAGACACCATTTATCAAAACTGATACCCACTCTTGTTGCTGGCACTGTCTTTGATAGCTATATGCGTATTTTGAATCACTTAGAAAAGGTTCCAAGGGGTTTTATCTGGGTATGTTGTCGTGATATTAATAGCTGTGGGGTCAGATGGGTAAGATCGACTAGGCCAGATTAACTGCGCTTATCTCGAGCTGATTGGCAACCATTCTTTATGTTGAACCGTCTTGCCGAGATGCTGATCCAAAGTAATTAGTAAAATTACTGTTTAAAATCGTGTCGTATCCGCCTATACTATACATAATATAAACGCGAAAGTTTGTAATAACGGATGGGTGTTTGTTACCCTTTCACACAAAAATTACTAAGCTGATTTTGATGAAACTTCATAGTAATTTAGCTTATACATCAGAATAACACATAGGTTATTTATAAAGATATTGTGTAATTTTGCCAAAATATAAATATCATTATCAAGCAAGTTGGAAGAAATCTGAACTCTGAGAGCTTGGGAAGTATAAAATACCTACACGCGAGCAAAACTATGGGCGCGGTACCTTCTACTAATAAACATGAAAGTTGGGCGGATAGATGAGTGGATGGCTTTAAATGGCTGAAAGAATTGACACACTTATGAATATTGATCTACACATAGGATATTTTTTTTTCTAGTTTTTCTGTTCCCGTTCGTCAAAGTCGCGAAAAACACATTTTTACATAAATTTTTAATACAGGTTGAAACATGTTTGGTTTTTATTTTAAATATTAAAATGTATAAAATATTGCAGCTTTCGATATTCATCAACACTGATTGCACGATTGGTTAAATTAAAAAACTATCGAGTGAATTCAATTTTCTAACGAAACTCACGTACAATTTGTTTTATAGTGATTTTATTCAGTGACGTATGAAATTAAATGGTTTATAGCTCTAGGGTGTATTATTAAAATGTTCATGTTCAAAGTTTAACTGGACTAACTATGGATGTAGCTGTACATTTTAATGGCGAGGACTCCTTTAGTCAGCAGGATTACATTTGCATGTAGGTACATTTTAAAAGTACCTAAGTACAGTCATCTTTTAAATGTGAACGGTACAGCTCTAGTGTCTACTTTAAGAATGTATATTTAAGGTTAAACATTAAGGCTGATGTAGGTACATTTTAAAAGTACCTAGGTACATTTTTCCTTTAAAAGTGAAGGGTACAACTCTAATGGCTACTTTTAAAAAACAATAGGGCTAACATTAAATGTAGGTACATTTTAAAAGTACCTAGGTACAGCTCACTTTTAAGAGTGAAGGGTACATATATGACGTACTCAGAACAGTGAAAGAACGCATCAAATAAATGTTACATGCTATAACAAACACTACGAATGTAAAAGGGTTGTTTAATAGCGGTCGTGAGCCTTATCTTTATGACGTATTTCCTCTGGGGGATGAGGCAATTGAAAATTTTCAACATTTTCCAGGCAAAGTGCATCAGTCTCATTTCTGAGTTCATTAAATAAGGACTGCGTAGTAAAAGCGTATTTATCACTCTCTTTAAATAATATTTTAAAAGCTACTGTATATATATATTTTTAAGTATGCCTTTCTTTATTTTTATTAATATTAAAAACACATATTTTACTTTTCAGTATGAGTAATAATACCAGTCTATTAGTTTACCACTGCAGGGCAAAGGCCTCTTCTCATACAGAGAAGGCATTAGTATTGATCACCACGCTCACTCAAGGCGGGTTGGCGATTTCAGACTTACATAAATTTTAAGGTGAGATTTCCCTACGATGTTTTCTTTTAACGATGTCAGTAATGTCCAAGATAAACTTCGAAAGTGCATGTGAATTGAAAAACTGACATTGGTACCAGTATCGATGCTGTAATATCATGCATAAGCGGTCCGGGGTTGCGGGACGTCTTAACAGGATACCGTGGCCCCGGAACGTAAAGGGCAACAGAAGGAACAGGGTGGTTTTTTAGTCAGTAAAAGTCTGACAGTCCCTTCCGCCCCACACAGGGCGGAAGGACTCATTTGATGATTTTTACAACCTCAAAAAAAAAATGCATAAGCGGTCAGCGCATTTATCACAAAGACATCATGACATCTAATCGGTATACCTTGGGTAAAAATGTTGATATCTTTTTTGTTGAATATTAATTGAAGCTTATACCCCTTATTACCCTTTTGACCCCGCATAGAGGGTATATATTTGTAAGTCATGGTTCGTCTTGAGCAAATTTCAAACCGCGTCACATGACCTTTACTTTGGTATGACCTATGATTTTTTCTTAAAAAATGGCCGCCTTCGCTTTACAAATATTTGGATTTCGAAATTAAATCAGTTTTATATATTTCTTCTGGGAATTGTGAATTAAAACACAGTCTTTTGAGAAATTATTGAATTAGTCTCAGGTAAAAAGACTATTTTTTTAGTTGAAATATTAGTCTCATTCTCAGGTCATTAAACCAGTCTCATGCAATGAGATTTACTTAACTATTTATTTTAAAAAATGTAATTGATTAGCTGTTCCCTGAGTCTTCGTACCCGTGTAAGTCTGTCGTGTGGTCTTTGGCTCCTGCTCCACTCCCGTTGGTCGTAGCGTGAAGTTAAAAAGCCTATACTATTCCTCATGTATTTAGCTAACATAATTATACAATTTTTTTTCAGTCAGACAGGTTGTTCCAAAGATTAGCGCGTTAAAAGAGACTTACAAACAAAACATCTCCTCAGCTTTATTATATCTTAGTATAGATTCTAAAACACTAGAACTGACAGTGTTGTTCTGTGTAAGACATTAGTATCTAACCTAAACGTCAGTCTCACTCACACTTGATTGAAATTCACCGCAGGAATTAATTACGCGTTAGGTACAAATTGTCTAAATTCATGATTATTTTGTCAGTACTATTTTGTTATTGTTGTCGATTCTATTATGCACGAACTAAACTTAATTTAGACTGTTTGTTTCTTTTTATTTCCAATAAAATAAGAAAAGGACGGATGAAAATAAGAACTGTCAAATTTAGTTAATCTGACACATTCATACGTATAGATAAAAATATGGACAATTTGAAGGCGAAGTAAAGTGTCACCGTCTTTCTCTTCAGCTGTTTGTCAGTAAGAGATGTCAATTCTTTAAAAGTCTAGTTTGTGAACAAGGGTATCGGCACCAATATCTGTGAATAAGATAATTAGAAGGAAAAAAATTAGAAGGAATAATAAGTTAGTCGTTCGTTTAAAAAATCATTGCCCCACACTAGAAATATTTCTCTTAAGTGGGTGATAGACGTGCGAGTAAGTACGCGGACTTGTGGCTCGACGACCTTTTTCGCCTGTGTGTCACCTTAAAAACGCGTACTTTAAAATTGCCGCGCAAGTTCGCAGGCGATCCAACCTGTTTGAAATCTTACTCGTAGCTCGTCTCGGCTCGTACTTCTTCTCTCGACGACATCGCGATATGCTGAGCAAGCTTCACGTGTGTCACCAACGTCGAGCCGAGTAAGTTCACGATCTTAAAAACCGCGAACTTTAAGTTCGTACGTCTATCACCCACTTTACATCGGTGCATTACGCCTCAGGGTCGCTAGAAAACCTACCTAAAATACTTACAAAACTCTTTAAGAAACTACAAAAATCAACCCTAAAACTATTCAACGGTTCGTTACAATTACTAACTGAAACTTTAACTTAATACTTAAGCCAATTTGTAAGGTTACTTCAACTTAAGTTCACAAGTAAAGTTACCGTAAATCATTTTGAACTAAACAGTTAGTTGAAAGTGCCTGTATATCTGCTGATTTATCGCTTTGTTAAATAGGTACGTGTTTAGTGTGGCGCGTTTACTGAATTATGTACAGTCATCAAAAGAGATAGCTATCCAGGGTCGTCAGATATAGTTGAAGTTTTCTGGTTGTTTGTGTATGTAAGTATAGTCTTACATACACAAATAACCAGAGCCGGAACAACTGGGGGTGCGTTATTTATAACACATAACATCACGCCTATAATCCCCGAAGGGTTAGGCAGAGGTGTACCCATTGGTATACCCACATTTCGCCAGTTATGTTTAAGTCCCATGTAATAGGGGGCGAGCCTATTGCCATCAACCGGGCACAAATCCAGACTCCGAGGCTGCTACTGAGAAATTTCTGATGGAAAAACCCAATAACACTTTGCCCGACTTGGGAATTGAACCCAAGGCGTCATGCTCAGCAGTCGCGCTTTGCGACCACTAGACCAACAAGGCAGTCGTCAGCAGTGTTATATATATAACATATATAACACCTGTATGTTACAAACATATATACAGGTGTTCGTTAACGCACATACGACACAGGTAAAGAAATCCTAGTGTATAGACATCTGCAATACCAGAGGCCTCAGATGCGTTGCTATCCCAGGAAAAAATCTCTCATGTGCCAGTAATTACACCGGCACACATACCAAAGAAGATTCAAGTAAGAAAAAAAAACAAATGAAAGCTAGCAACACAGATAGAGTACCTATAAGTAGAAAGAGCAACGCATACCTATCCTAGAACATGAAGTCTCAATCTGCGCTTGCTCGCTGTCTAATTAATTAAGGCGCATACACTTGGGTAAACACTGATAAATAGACCGCAGTTGAATGTTCACGCTGCTTGTCAATTAGGTATTAAGTAAAGCTAGATGTGACAGTGTGTATTGAGAGTATTATATATATGTTAAAAGTTTCATTTAACGTTCTTTTAGGGGCAGTCGCAAAATCTATAGGGTAGTTACTTTTAGTTATTTATTGAATTAAATTGAATAATTAAATTATGTTTCATTTCTTTCTTTGCGAGTGTTATTGGGTTTTTCCATCAGGAATTACTCAGTAGCAGCCTCGAAGTCTGGATTTGACCAAAGCTATATTAAAACTTGACACTTATCCATACATATTACCCAGGTACCTAATAATTTATTACTGTGTGATTTTAAGATTTTAAGATCGTTTATAAAATTAATTTCTATTGAATATATTATATTGTTAAGATAGATTAATAAAGTTGTTATTACAGATTCGATAAGAAAATAATCAAGAAGCGTTTTCCAATTTTCTTTGCAAAATTAAATAGGTATCGGTGTTAATAGGTAATTAATTATGCTATCAGACTTTTCAATATTTTATTATTAAGAAAACGTTTATTTAAAAAAAAATTGAAGAAATACCTATTGTTTCATGTTAAATCACTCTGGGAAGATTTTAAAGTCTTCCATTTTTTTAATGGACTGTATTGTTAATGTGTTTATAGGTTCACATACCTACAGAGGTTCTGCATAAATTTTCTTTAAATCAAACTTTCAACAGGCGAATTGAAATTTTAAGGCTAACAATTAAAAGTTAAATTAAGTTAAAACTTACCTATTTATATAATTACTAGCTGACCCGCCGCGACTTCGTTCACGTGGTATCCTACACTACCAATACCCCTACCCTACCCCTGCCTTACCCTACCCCCTACCCTACTCTACCCTACCCCTACTCTACCCCTACCCTACCCTACCCCTACCCTACCCCTACCCTACCCCTACCCTACCCCTACCCTACCCCTACCCTACCCCTACCCTACCCCTACCCTACCCCTACCCTACCCCTACCCTACCCCTACCCTACCCCTACCCTACCCCTACCCTACCCCTACCCTACCCCTACCCTACCCCTACCCTACCCCTACCCTACCCCTACCCTACCCCTACCCTACCCCTACCCTACCCCTACCCTACCCCTACCCTACCCCTACCCTACCCCTACCCTACCCCTACCCTACCCCTACCCTACCCCTACCCTACCCCTACCCTACCCCTACCCTACCCCTACCCTACCCCTACCCTACCCCTACCCTACCCCTACCCTACCCCTACCCTACCCCTACCCTACCCCTACCCTACCCCTACCCTACCCCTACCCTACCCCTACCCTACCCCTACCCTACCCCTACCCTACCCCTACCCTACCCCTACCCTACCCCTACCCTACCCCTACCCTACCCCTACCCTACCCCTACCCTACCCCTACCCTACCCCTACCCTACCCCTACCCTACCCCTACCCTACCCCTACCCTACCCCTACCCTACCCCTACCCTACCCCTACCCTACCCCTACCCTACCCCTACCCTACCCCTACCCTACCCCTACCCTACCCCTACCCTACCCCTACCCTACCCCTACCCTACCCCTACCCTACCCCTACCCTACCCCTACCCTACCCCTACCCTACCCCTACCCTACCCCTACCCTACCCCTACCCTACCCCTACCCTACCCCTACCCTACCCCTACCCTACCCCTACCCTACCCCTACCCTACCCCTACCCTACCCCTACCCTACCCCTACCCTACCCCTACCCTACCCCTACCCTACCCCTACCCTACCCCTACCCTACCCCTACCCTACCCCTACCCTACCCCTACCCTACCCCTACCCTACCCCTACCCTACCCCTACCCTACCCCTACCCTACCCCTACCCTACCCCTACCCTACCCCTACCCTACCCCTACCCTACCCCTACCCTACCCCTACCCTACCCCTACCCTACCCCTACCCTACCCCTACCCTACCCCTACCCTACCCCTACCCTACCCCTACCCTACCCCTACCCTACCCCTACCCTACCCCTACCCTACCCCTACCCTACCCCTACCCTACCCCTACCCTACCCCTACCCTACCCCTACCCTACCCCTACCCTACCCCTACCCTACCCCTACCCTACCCCTACCCTACCCCTACCCTACCCCTACCCTACCCCTACCCTACCCCTACCCTACCCCTACCCTACCCCTACCCTACCCCTACCCTACCCCTACCCTACCCCTACCCTACCCCTACCCTACCCCTACCCTACCCCTACCCTACCCCTACCCTACCCCTACCCTACCCCTACCCTACCCCTACCCTACCCCTACCCTACCCCTACCCTACCCCTACCCTACCCCTACCCTACCCCTACCCTACCCCTACCCTACCCCTACCCTACCCCTACCCTACCCCTACCCTACCCCTACCCTACCCCTACCCTACCCCTACCCTACCCCTACCCTACCCCTACCCTACCCCTACCCTACCCCTACCCTACCCCTACCCTACCCCTACCCTACCCCTACCCTACCCCTACCCTACCCCTACCCTACCCCTACCCTACCCCTACCCTACCCCTACCCTACCCCTACCCTACCCCTACCCTACCCCTACCCTACCCCTACCCTACCCCTACCCTACCCCTACCCTACCCCTACCCTACCCCTACCCTACCCCTACCCTACCCCTACCCTACCCCTACCCTACCCCTACCCTACCCCTACCCTACCCCTACCCTACCCCTACCCTACCCCTACCCTACCCCTACCCTACCCCTACCCTACCCCTACCCTACCCCTACCCTACCCCTACCCTACCCCTACCCTACCCCTACCCTACCCCTACCCTACCCCTACCCTACCCCTACCCTACCCCTACCCTACCCCTACCCTACCCCTACCCTACCCCTACCCTACCCCTACCCTACCCCTACCCTACCCCTACCCTACCCCTACCCTACCCCTACCCTACCCCTACCCTACCCCTACCCTACCCCTACCCTACCCCTACCCTACCCCTACCCTACCCCTACCCTACCCCTACCCTACCCCTACCCTACCCCTACCCTACCCCTACCCTACCCCTACCCTACCCCTACCCTACCCCTACCCTACCCCTACCCTACCCCTACCCTACCCCTACCCTACCCCTACCCTACCCCTACCCTACCCCTACCCTACCCCTACCCTACCCCTACCCTACCCCTACCCTACCCCTACCCTACCCCTACCCTACCCCTACCCTACCCCTACCCTACCCCTACCCTACCCCTACCCTACCCCTACCCTACCCCTACCCTACCCCTACCCTACCCCTACCCTACCCTACCCCTACCCTACCCCTACCCTACCCCTACCCTACCCCTACCCTACCCCTACCCTACCCCTACCCTACCCCTACCCTACCCCTACCCTACCCCTACCCTACCCCTACCCTACCCCTACCCTACCCCTACCCTACCCCTACCCTACCCCTACCCTACCCCTACCCTACCCCTACCCTACCCCTACCCTACCCCTACCCTACCCCTACCCTACCCCTACCCTACCCCTACCCTACCCCTACCCTACCCCTACCCTACCCCTACCCTACCCCTACCCTACCCCTACCCTACCCCTACCCTACCCCTACCCTACCCCTACCCTACCCCTACCCTACCCCTACCCTACCCCTACCCTACCCCTACCCTACCCCTACCCTACCCCTACCCTACCCCTACCCTACCCCTACCCTACCCCTACCCTACCCCTACCCTACCCCTACCCTACCCCTACCCTACCCCTACCCTACCCCTACCCTACCCCTACCCTACCCCTACCCTACCCCTACCCTACCCCTACCCTACCCCTACCCTACCCCTACCCTACCCCTACCCTACCCCCACCCTACCCCCACCCTACCCCTACCCTACCCCTACCCTACCCCTACCCTACCCCTACCCTACCCCCACCCTACCCCTACCCTACCCCTACCCTACCCCTACCCTACCCCTACCCTACCCCTACCCTACCCCTACCCTACCCCTACCCTACCCCTACCCTACCCCTACCCTACCCCTACCCTACCCCTACCCTACCCCTACCCTACCCCTACCCTACCCCTACCCTACCCCTACCCTACCCCTACCCTACCCCTACCCTACCCCTACCCTACCTTACCCCTACCCTACCCCTACCCTACCCCTACCCTACCCCTACCCTACCCCTACCCTACCCCTACCCTACCCCTACCCTACCCCTACCCTACCCCTACCCTACCCCTACCCTACCCCTACCCTACCCCTACCCTACCCCTACCCTACCCCTACCCTACCCCTACCCTACCCCTACCCTACCCCTACCCTACCCCTACCCTACCCCTACCCTACCCCTACCCTACCCCTACCCTACCCCTACCCTATCCCTACCCTACTCTACCCCTACCCCACCCCTACCCTACCCCTACCTTACCCTACCTTACCCTACCTTACCCTACCCCTACCCTACCTTTTTTTTTTTTTTTTCGTATTCTGCTTTTCGGGACGGAAACAAATCCAACAAATCAAAAACCATGGCAATCGGTCCAGCCGTTCTCGAGTTATAAGTGTTGTAACAAACACGACTTTCTTTTATATATATAGAGGTTTTGTACGTAAGTGACTGTCTCTAGATTTCATAAGACTTCCATTTACTACAAAATATTTAAATTAATGTAAATAAGTAGTATAGGACCTCAAATATTTATTTCTTTACTTGACACTATTCCTTCCACAGATAAAACAATAAGAAAGTATTATTATCATTTCTACAACAGTAGGTAACCTACTCCTTGGAGGTTACAAAATAATGTTGCTTAAGTCAACTTTCCCGACCATTATTATGATACGTGGGTAAGTACATGTAAGTAGATCAAGCTGTTTTAGCATTTTATTTCTTGAACTAATTAAGCAATTAATTTAAGTAGAAATTATTGCTTAAAAACAATTTTTATTTTTAAATACCTTTTGTTCGCGAATTCGTCGCGGAATTTTCGTAAGGATGTTTGTTTTTTAAGGTACAAATTGCTATGTACCCTATAGTTTGTAAAGATAACGTAACTTCCTACTATTGAACACATCCAGTACACTCACATTTCGCCAATTATGTTTAAGTCCCATGTAATAGGGAGCGAGCCTATTAGCATCAATCGGGCACAAATACAGACTGCGAGGTTGCTACTGAGAAATTCCTGATGGAAAAACCCAATAACACTTATCAGGCGCGTTTGCCTAACGAGGCAGTTATCGTTGATGGTGTATCGATAATACATATTTGGTCATTTAAACTGTTTGGGCCCAGTATGTCGCCACGTTTACTGCCGCATCGCCGCGCCACAGAGGTGTTGTACATGTCGTCAAGGGTGCAGGTGTTTTATGGTATATAGTTTGATCGGGAGCTCTGCAATCACACTCGATGTAGGGAGGGCTTATGATGCCCCAAATTGCCAAATTACGTTTACAGCAGCCTACTTAGGTGCGCAGTCGAGTCGACTGTGTCCTTAAAATTTGCCTATTGATAACATCAAGAAATTATTCAAGTTTTAAATTATTCGAAAGCAGTCATGTTAATTGTTCTGTTTTGCTGTGAAATTAAAGACTTTATCATTAAATTATGTACCTTACTGTGTAAGTAACTAGGTCTAACAGTATGTCAAGCAAAATTAAAATATAGTACAATTGTAACATTATTAACTAATAAAGCCCGGGGCATACTGTTGGCACAGTTGAATATTTCAGGGGATATTAGGTGAACAAGAGTACTATAATACCAATACCTTAATATCGTTACATTTTAGTTGAAACAACGATGATAGTCGTAGCTGCTCTCCAAAATCAAAATTGAGCTTAGTTTTCCCAAATCGAGCCAACCCACAATCTTTTAATATAAAATTAATGACATAAATAAGACTAAAGTTATAAATTACTATCCAGCAGTTCAGTGTATTATATAAAACTTAGAATAGATAAAAAATGTAATCAGCGATCAAAATAAAAAAAAACCTTAAAATTATGTGTTTTTTTTTTCAACATCTGCTTTGAGATAGACAAAGTTATTTAGTATTTTTTATTTTTAAATTATAGTAATTCCGATACACTCGGGGCACATTTCGACAATCACCTTTTGATGTAGGTTGGTTGGTTTTAGCAGAACTTAACACGAATGCCATCAGTTGTCGTATCAACAAGAACTTGTTTGGAATTTCAACTACGAGTATAATGTTGTAATATTAAATTTCGAAAAAAAAACCCGTATCGTGCCGTGCCGCCGGTGAGCGCCAAGCTTTAGTGACAAATTTTATTCAAGTTATTTATAGCGACATTTTCACATGACATTGTAGGTAAGTATATAAGTACTCTGTCTAATTATATAGACATTTATACTCTAGCAAGTAGAAACAAATAACGTTACCTTAATTTTTAATTATTCTATGACCATTTTTATGTGTCTTGTATTTGTCATAATTAGTTTTTCATGCTATATGCTGGGAAATTCAAGAAATTGTTAAAATTTCCTTAAAATGTTCAGGTTAGTGGTTTTTCCGAGTTTGTTTATGCAAGTGGGTCTTCCGTTTTGGTAATACACAATTAACCTCTTTTTTTTACGACAGCAACGCGTCTTGCATATGTCCGACGACGGGCGCGGCCCCCGACACCTTCACGTCTGCGATACAGTTCTTCATGACAGCTCAGTGCCTCGTACAGACCAAGTGCTGGCCACCTGAAGTTGGATTAAAAGGTAAATAGAACATCTATACAAATAAAATTGAAGTGTCTTTTCATGATGTGAATATACTTTATAACTATTTTTTTTAAGTTTACATTTTTTTTCTCGAGACTTCAATTTCATTTTGTTATTTTTTATGGATTACCTAACTGATTTCCGAAAAAGCTGGACCGATGTTGACGAAAAAACACGCTGATCACATAATATTAGAACGTCAATCTTTTAAATTTTACCTTAAATCGTAGATTCTGAAGAGTTCGACTTCATAATCGTGGGAGCGGGATCAGCCGGTTGTGTAATGGCGAACAGACTGAGTGAAATAAAAAACTGGACTGTACTGCTTATTGAAGCCGGAGGAGACCCTCCCATTGAAAGTGAAGTAAGTTGATTTTTTTTTGCCTTCTATACCGTACCATCGCGCGCGCCTCAAAGAGCTGTCAGCACAGGGACAGGGGCCCCAAAAGGGGCCAAACGCCTGCCGGGGTTGCGGGACGTCTTAACAGGATACCGTGGCCCCGGAACGTAAAGGGCAACAGAAGGAACAGGGTGGTTTTTTAGTCAGTAAAAGTCTGACAGTCCCTTCCGCCCCACCCAGGGCGGAAGGAGTCATTTGATGATTTTTACCACCTAAAAAAAAAAAACCATAATTATCATGACCTTGTTATGTACGTATCAGGTACTGAAAGAAACATGAGACGGGCTATAATTATTAAGCTTACAAAACGTATCTGCCGCAAATAGGGTATATAAATAATAATATCATTGCCTGTAACTTGCACCAAAGTATGCAAGTAGCTTGCATGTCCATAACTGTTACTACTAATTAGTCTATGTTGTTAAAGTTAAAGCTACTTTGTGTTATGTAAGTAACAGGCATGTTTTATGGAAATTTTGTTCAATACAAATCTTTGTATAGATACCTACATGAAAAAAATATAAAATATTACCCCTTTACCCACAGATACCAAGGCTGTACCAAAGTCTATTAGAGTCGCGGTTTGACTGGCAATATGAAACTGTAAACAACGGGATAACAAATCAGGCCCTCAAAGGTGGAAAAGTAAAATGGCCATGCGGAAAAATGCTTGGAGGTACCAGCAGCCTAAACGGAATGGCCTATATTCGAGGAAGCCGTGGTGATTATCAGTCCTGGTATGATGAAGGAAACAAGGAATGGCATCCTGACGTTGTCAAGCAATACTTCAAAAAAGCTGAAAGTTTACAAGATCCTTGTCTTTTAAAGAATCCTGCAGTTAACAATGTTTATGGTCATGACGGACCTCTTATTGTAAATCGTTTTAATTTCACTGACACCATTGTTATAAAAAATTTGCTTTCTGCTTTTGACGAAATTGGTATAAAAAATGTCGATGAGTTGAATACAGTTAACGATTTAGGATCTAGCAGAGTTGTAAATACAGCTAGTGAAGGCAAAAGGGTGAGTACGGCCACAGCGTATCTGAATCCTATAGCACGATGCAGGAAAAATTTAAAGATAGTCAAGAATTCGTTTGTAACTAAAATTGTTTTCAATAAAAAAAAGGCGTATGGTGTTGAAGTAGATCACAATGGTAAAAGGTTAGAACTCAAAGCAAAACGTGAAGTTATTATTAGCGCGGGTTCTATAAACACTCCTCAGCTACTTATGTTATCTGGTATAGGACCTAAAGAACATCTAGTAAAGAAGAATATAACGGTTGTTATCAATTCACCCATGGTTGGACAGAATTTACACGATCATACTTATGTTCCTATTTTTTTATTTGCTGATGAACTAAGAGTCGACGATGAAGCAACGAAACAGTTTGAGGCAATAAGATATTTGTACAATCGACAAGGATACCTATCAATAGCTAATCCTTATCAAGATGTGAATGGATTTTATTCCGTAGACCCTAAAGCTTTATATCCAGATTTTCAAGTTTTTACTGTCATCAGTAAGAAATACGATGATACCTTAAAGTCATCTGCTTCAGGCTTTGTTAAATCGGTAGAGAACTCGATACTGAAACAAAGTGTAAACAAATCTATATTTCAGTTAAGGACATCTGTACAGCATCCATATTCTAGAGGTAACATATCGTTAAATTCAAATGATCCATATGAACATCCTCTTATTTACTACGATAACTTTAGTGATTCAAGAGATTTAGAATTGGCAGTTGATGGAATAAAAATGTTACTAGATATCGTAAAAACGTTACCCTTCAAGTGTATTTCTGCAGTAGTGGGCAGAATTAAGCTGGCTGCATGTGATGGTTATGAATTTGGTAGTACCAAATATTGGAAATGTTTTTCCATAAATATGGGGTCAACTTTTTACCACCCAGTTTCTACCGCTAGGATGGGTAGCAATATAAGTAATTCTGTCGTCGACAGCCGTTTAAGAGTGCATGGTGTAGGAGCACTGAGAGTGGTGGACGCTAGTGTGATGCCGACCATCACTACTGGCAATATCAATGCTCCCATCATTATGATTGCTGAGAGAGCAGCTGATTTAATAAAACAGGATTATAAAATAAAAACCTTCCTTAGTTAACTATTGTTGTACTGTAGGTAACATTAAAATTATTTAATTTGTTAGAAAGTGCTTTGTAAATAATATTAAGCGTCTCATAGAAGATGTAAAACGACACTTTTAACGAAGCTGAAAGTTTAATGTTGACGCCCATCATCTTTTTTTGGACCATACCATGGAAGCGTTAGTTATGGAGAAATTTATGGGCAAAATTCAAAAAAGAATTGTTTGAAAAATGTTGTCATTAAGTTTACATAATGCCCATGACCTTTGTACTATTTGATGCACCTGTAAGCACGTTTTTTGGGCGTTACATTGCGCACTACTATAAACTGATATTTCTCACCAAAAATAAAAGTCGTTCCTAGCATGCGTAGTTATTGGGTATGTCAGTTGTCCTTTCACTCCCCGTATTAGGTATCTCTCTTAATGCCTATATATTTTATTTGCAAGTTTAGTTAAAACTTAATTGAAATAAATAATTATCAAAATAGTTTTCTGACTTTTCTTTCAATCCACCAAAAGAAGAAACCTACTTCATTATGATTTTGTAAATAAAACAAAGTCTTAAAAACAAAGTAATATTAAAATAATACCTATTGTTTTTAGAGGTTGTGGTAGGCCCCCTGGTTGTGTTTTATATGCAGTTAAAATAGATGTCAAGATTTAGTATTTTTCCTTCAAAATCCTCAAGAGACTTCCCAAATGGATGCCGAAAAAATAAACCCTTTTCTTTTCGTGGGTGCCTCATGAACTGCCTGCGCCTCGGGGAAGACGGAGGGGTGTGTCGAACTCCTACCGAATAAAACCCAATGGTGTTCCTCCAATTATCTTTAGCCGGGGCACGCGGGTCGCTCTGAGCTTTCTTCCGCACCCCAGCAGGTATTAACCCGCCACGACCTGTCTCTGTTCGGGCGACTGACTAACCCCAGATCCGCTTCCCGCCTATTTCATGGTGGCCGGAGATCGTTCAGCGCCCTTCGCTGCCTGGTACGTTCCGCTGCTTCTTTGGCGGCCATCACCCCCTCGCAGAACGAGGCGACGGTGTCCCAAGCACTCTCACTTCTAACCATAGACAGAACCACGTCCGGGAGCGAGAGGCTACCCGCAGTTGTTGCTGCAATGAGATCACGGCGCTGCGCTGCCAAAGCTGGGCTCTCCACCAGGGTATGCTGCGTCGACCAACTAGAAAAAAAGTTGTATAGATTTGAATTATACTACTAACAGACATGTTAAAGCTTTATAAGAGTTTTGTAGCAACTATACACAAACATCACGCCTGTACCTAAATGAACCCAATAGTACACCCACATTCCGCCAGTTATGTTTAAGTCCCATGTAATAGGGGGCGAGCCTATTAAACAACTAAACATTCTTAAAAAAGTAGTGTTCAATTCGACGCATCAGTAATATATGATTCAAGTCAACACAATAATTTTAAGACGATAATATAACATTAAATCGAGCTATTGTTTCAGTTTGGAAAAAGTAATGAACCGCCATGTTTTGTTAATTAAGAACCATTTTATGCAACACTTAAATAACAAACTGTTATGTAATTATTTTATAAGTAACCATTATGAAATCGTCATACTAGGTCCTATCATCACATCACATCATCATCTGCCTTTTTCCCAACTATGTTGGGGTTGGCTTCCAGTCTAATCGAATGTAGCTGAATACCAGTATTTTACATGAAGCGACTGCCTATCTGACCTCCACATGTGCGTGTAACTGATACCCCTTAGTAAGACTGGTTGTCAAACTTTCAGGCTTCTGACGACCCGTAACGACTGTCAAAGATCCACGACTAACAGCCGGGACTAACGGCTTATTATGCTTTCTGAGGCACGGAACAATGTCAGTAATGTCTTAGGTAAAGTCACATTGATACTTGCCCGGATTCGAACCCACATCCTCATGCATGGGCGCCTCAACCACTGGGCCATCACGACGCGGACGTTCACAAACACATAACACATATTTATCTTTTTCAATGAACACCTTTATTTATACAGTTAATTCTTGATAATAAATTGTTACGTCTACCTTGTCGGTTAGCCTTTATCATTAAATTAAGTACCTTACTGTGTAAGTAACTAGGTTCAACAATAAAAAAAGGTTAAATTATAACATTGCAGGGTTATAAAGCCTGGTACACACTAGTAGTACGACAAAACGGGGGATTTTTAAGGAAGGTAATAATATACGGTAACATTTTAGTTAAAACAATGTTGACAGTCGGAGTTACAAAATCAAAATTGAACTTAGTTTAGTAAATATAATAAATAAATTATTAGTTGACTGCCTCATTGGTCTAGTGGTCGCAAAGCGCGACTACTGCGCATGGGTCTTGGGTCATGGATCGTTCGTTTTGGTAGTAGGTACTACGAAATGTTATCGGTTGCACTTTAAAAATAATATTTCAAAAAAAAAACTTTTACTGTGTCGCCGGTGGGCACCAGGCTTTAGTGACTTATTTTATTTAACTAGCGATATGTTCACATAAAATTTTAGGCATATACTAAGTACTTTGTTGTAAGTATTCAGACATTTATATTCTAGCCGGCGATAACAACTAACGTTCACGATTTCTTTTTTCTATTTTTACTAGTTTTTAAACTGACTTAATGTTTATTTCATAATTCTATGACCGCTTGTATTGAAAGTTGTTAAAAATTTATGGCATTTTATGTGTCGTGTATTTATCATAATTCATTTTGGTGGTACTATATGCTGTGGATTTGACAAGGAATTAATATTTTCTAAAAATGTTCAGGTTTGTGGTTTTTACGTGTTTATTTTTGTAAGTGGTGCTTCTGTCTTGGTATATAACATTATGAAATAGGTACTCCAGTATAGGTATACTAGTAACACTAGCTAACAAATACTTATGTTTTGCTTGCTAGTAATCTTTGTTGCACTAAGTATGCTGGTTCAAAAGTCAAAACAACACAAAAAATCGGGATTCTTATTACCAACTAAAGTATGCAGGTGTCAAAGTAATGCCATCAAAAACATAACTTGCCAAAAACACCAAGTCTCGTAACTCAGTTCTTCTACCGTAAAAAGTTGCAATGAGATCCATGTAATACCAAGTCAAATAAAATTAGTTTTCCTTACAGCAACGACTCTTGCATATGTCCGACGACGGGCGCAGCCCCCAACACATTCTCGTCTGCAATACAGTTCTTCATGACAGCTCAATGCCTCGTACAGACCAAGCACTGGCCACCTGAAGTTGAATTAAAAGGTTAGTAGAACATCTATACATACAAATAACCCCCGGCCATAGGCAGAGGTGGAACGCCGCGGTGGATGTAGCCGGTAAAAGTCCGACATGCCCCTCTGTCACTCCCATGATGGAGAAAGTCAATGAAGATTTCCACCGCGCACCAAAAAAAAAAAGGATGAGGTAACAATAAAAACAGAGTTACTTATTGTACCTATTTTTTTATAATACCTACTAATATTATAAAAGCAAAAGTAGGAAATCTGTTTGTGTAAAAGTAGGATAGCATAAAGTTAAATTTTAAAAGAACGTTAATCTTTTAACTTTTATCTTAAAATATAGATTCTGAAGAGTTCGACTTCATAATCGTGGGAGCTGGATCAGCTGGTAGTGTAATGGCGAACAGACTGAGTGAAATTGAAGACTGGAGTGTACTGCTTATTGAGGCCGGAGGAAACCCTCCCATTGAAAGTGAAGTAAGTTGATTTGTAATGATTTAAAAGTCTGTCTACTATACTGTACAATGCTATGACCGCATTATGAACGTATCAGGCATGGAAAGAAGTATGACATGGGCTACTACACCCACTAGAACATAATCTGCAAATTGACTGTAACTTACACCAAAGTCTGCAACTAGCTTGCATGTCATTTCATAACTACTGATTACTCAATGACATCAAAGTTAAAGCTGCATGCAAAATACATTTATGTAAGTAACAGGCATGTTTTGTGGCAATATTGTTCAATTCAAAACTTTGTTTAGTGAATGAATAAATTATAAAAAAATACCCTTTACCCACAGATACCAAGGCTGTACCAAAGTCTATATGGGACACAGTATGACTGGCAATATACAACTGTAAACAACGGGATAACAAATCAGGCCCTCAAAGATAGAAAAGTAAAATGGACAAGAAGTAAAATGCTTGGAGGTTGCAGCAGCATAAACGGAATGGCATATGCTCAAGGAAACCCTCGTGATTACCAGTCCTGGTATGACGAAGGAAACAAGGAATGGCATCCTGACGTTGTCAAGCAATACTTCAAAAAAGCTGAAAGTTTACAAGATCCTATTTCTTTAAAGAACCCTGCAGTTAACAATCATTATGGTCATGATGGACCTCTTATTGTAAATCGTTTTAATTACACTGATACCAGTGTTATAAAAAATTTGCTTTCTGCTTTTGACGAAATTGGTATAAAAATGTCGATGACTTGAATACAGCTAACAATTTAGGATCTAGCAGAGTTGTATGTACAGCTAGTAAAGGCAAAAGGGTGAGTACAGCCACAGCATATCTGAATCCTATAGCACGATACAGGAAAAATTTGAAGGTAGTCAAGAATTCGTTTGTAACTAAAATTGTTTTAGATAGAAAAAAGGCGTATGGTGTCGAAGTAGATCACAATGGCAAAAGGTTGAAACTCAAAGCAAAACGTGAAGTTATTATAAGCGCGGGTGCTATAAACACTCCTCAGCTACTTATGTTATCTGGTATAGGACCTAGACAACATCTGATAAAGAAGAATATAACGGTTGTTATCAATTCACCCATGGTTGGACAGAATTTACACGATCATACTTATGTTCCTATTTTTTTATTTGCTGATGAATTAGAGGACATCGATGAAGCAACGAGACAGTTTGAAGCAATAAGATATTTGTACGATCGACAAGGATACCTATCAGTAGCTTATCCTTATCATGATGTAAATGGATATTATTCCATAGACCCTAAAGCTTCATATCCAGATTTCCAAATCTTTACTGTCATCAGTAAGAAATACGATGATAACTTAAAATCATTTGCTTCAGGCTTTGTTAAATCTGTAGAGAACTCGATACTGAAACAAAGTGTAAACAAATCTATATTTCAGTTCAGGAAAGCTGTACTGCATCCATATTCTAGAGGTAACATATCGTTAAATTCTAATGATCCATATGAACACCCTCTTATTTACTACGATAACTTTAGTGATTTAAGAGATTTAAAATTGGCAGTTGATGGAATAAAAAAGTTAGTAGATATCGTCAACACGATATTCTTCAAGTCTATTTCTGCAGTAGTGGGCAGAATTAGGCTGGCTGCATGTGATGGTTATGAATTTGGTAGTACCAAATATTGGAAATGTATTTCTGTAAATATGGCGGGTACTTTTTACCACCCAGTTTCTACAGCTAGGATGGGTAGCGATATAAGTTGTTCTGTCGTCGACAGTCGTTTAAGAGTGCATGGTGTACAAGCACTGCGAGTGGTGGACGCTAGTGTGATGCCGACCATCACTAGTGGCAATACCAATGCTCCCATCATTATGATTGCTGAGAGAGCAGCTGATTTAATAAAACAGGATTATAAAAAACTTCCATAGTTAAGTCCAACAAATATTGTAGTTGTAACATTTTTATTGAATTTGTAAGAAAGTACTTTGTAAATAATATTACAAATATTATGAAGGACGTTAAATAACACGAAGATAGATGTACATAGTTCCCATCATAATGTATAGTGTTTATCTGTTTCTAGATCATACCTTGGAAGCGTTATCTAGTTACGGAGATTACGGAGACGTTTTTCATTTCAAATGTTGTCATTTTTAAATATGCCCATGAGCTCTGCACTATTTCTACTATTTACTATTCGACTGCCTCGTTGGTCTAGTGGTTAGTGACCCTGACTGCAAAGCCGGAGGTAGTGGGTTCGATTCCCACCCAGGACAAACTTTGGTTCGTTGTCACTAGTTCCATTAACAGTTCCATGATGGAACTACTGTTGATTTTTATTATCACTAGTTCCATTATATAAGAATCTTAAAATAATGGAACTAATGTTGATTTTTTTTATCACTAGTTCCATTAGGCATCTTGTGAATTTTTTTAAGGGTGTAAAAACACTAGGGTTAGAAACACTTACGTTTTATGATAATTTTATTCAATAAAATCAAAATAAAGGAACTAATGTTGAATTTTTTATCACTAGTTCCAGCTTATTAGGCACTTGTGAAATTTTTTAAGGGTGTAAAAGCACGTTTTTCTTTTAAATGGAACCAAAATCTTTTTCTAAAGAAAAAGTTTTAATACACAAAAAGTCTATGTATATTTTTTCGGACAACCCCCAATAAAAAAAAAACGATATTACAATAAACGGAACTAGCTGTCTCATCAAATATCGACATGTAAACATGCAAAATGTTTGCTGTTTCTATTCGATCACTATCACTACATACTATCATAAAACAAATTAAAGTAAGAAAAAATAAATGTTTGTTGATTTTATTGAATAAAATTATGATAAAACCTAAGTGTTTTTACCTCTAGTGTTTTTACACCCTTAAAAAATTTCACAAGTGCCTAAAATAATAAGCTGGAACTAGTGATAAAAAATTCAACATTAGTTCCATTATTTTGATTTTATTGAATAAAATTATCATAAAACCTAAGTGTTTTGACCCCTAGTATTATTACACCCTTAAAAAATGTCATAAGTGCCTAATGGAACTAGTGATAAAAAAAATCAACATTAGTTCCATTATTTTAAGATTCTTATATAATGGAACTAGTGATAACAAAAATCAACAGTAGTTCCATCATGGAACTGTTAATGGAACTAGTGACAACGAACCCAAACTTTGTGTGATGAGCATAATTGTTAGTTCTGTGTCTGGGTGTAATTTATCTAAATTATATATGTATTTATAAATTATATAAGTATGTATATCAGTGGTCTGGTTACCATAACACAAGCTCTGCTTAGCTTGGGATTAGATGGCCGTGTGTGAGTTGTCCCAAGATATTAAAAAAAAAAAAACTGTTTGATGCACCTGTTAGCATAATGTTTTTCGTGCGTTACATTGACCACTTCCATATACTGATTTTTCTTATCAAAAATAAAAGTCGTTTTCTAGCATGCTTCGTTATTGGGTATGTAAGATGTCCTTTTACTCTCCGTATTATGTATCTTCCTTAATACCTATATATTTTATTTGTCAACGCAAGTTTAGCTAAGACTTAATTGAAATAAATTATTTTATTACCAAAATCGTTTTGTGACTTTTCTTTAAATTCTTCTCATCATCATCTACCTAGCCTTTTTCCAACTATGCTGGGGTCGGCTTCCAGTCTAACCGGATGCAGCTGAGTACCAGTATTTTACATGGAGCGACTGCCTATCTGACCTCCACAACCCAGTAACTGGGTAATACGATACCCGTAGGTAAGAATGGTTGTCAGACTTTCAAGCTTCTGATGACTCGTAACGACTGTCAAAGATTAGGATCTTTAAATCCTACTTACCTACTATTTCCTTTTATTACATTCATCATTACGATTTTGTAAATAAAACAAAGTCTTAAAAAAAATTTAAACCCAGGTTGTGTTGTCTCAAATTTACAAAGTCAAGTTTTAGTATTTTGCTTTCAAAAACCCCAAGAGACTACCCAAACGGATGCCAGAAAATGAACCCTTTTTTTATCTCCGTTTTGGGGCAAACGGAAGGGTGTGTCGGACTCCTACCGACTAAAACCCCACTGTGTTCCTCCAAGCCTACCTTTGGCCGGGGCACGTGGGTCACTCTGAGCGTTCTTCCGCTCCCCGGTAGGTATTGACCCGTCACCGCCACAAGCGCGTACCGTCACCCGGTGCGGCTGTCACTCATCCGCCGCACAGACTCGTGAAAGGCGCCTTGGGAACACCACGCGCGCCCTACTCTCGGGCCTCAGGCGACGGACTGCCCCCAAGTACGCCGCCCGCAGGCCCCATTTGATGGTGGCTGGATCATTTTGCGTTCTCCGGCGCCTGGTGCGTCTATTGCGGGTGGGATGGGAGGAAGAAGCCTCCCTCTCCCGTTCCGGCACCTCTTTGGCGGCCATCAGGTGATGGCTTCTCGGGACGCCGTCGCCTCGTGCTGCGAGATGGGTCCCCTTTTCTTAATTAAACGTACCTACACCTAGACTTAAGTTAGCGACTAAGCGGTAATCTGGCATCTTTGTTGTCAATGTTGTGTTTACCTATAATTACTGGCATACAAGTAAATCTATTAGAATTTACATAACATAACATCACGCCTGTAATCCCCGAAGGGTTAGGCAGAGGTGTACCCATTAGTACACACACATTTCGCCAGTTATGTTGCAGTCGCATGTCCCATCTATTAGAATTTAACCATGTGATTTACTATTTGTATGAACATGTACTAGGTATGTGCTGTGGGTGAACCTTCAAGTAAATAAATAAATAGATACTCGTACACATACACATGACACATAATTATCTTTTTCAATGAACATCTTAGTTTATATAGTTAATTCATGAAATAAATTATTGTCAACCTTGTCGGTTAGTCTTTATCATTAAATTAAGTACCTTACTGTGTTAGTAACTAGGTTGAACAATAAAAAAAAAATTAAATTATAACATTGCAGGCTAATAAAACCCGGCACACACTAGTAGTACGACACAGCGAGGAATTTTTGAGTAAGGTAATACACGGTAACATTTTAGTTAAAACAATATTGATAATCTGAGCTACAAAATCAAAATTGAACTTAGTTTTGGAAATATACACATCAAAAGTGTCTAGGGATCAAGATGTATTTGGTAATAATAATATATTGATCCCTAGACACTTTTGATGTGTGTATTATAAAAAACATAATGCGTAATAGTTATATTGCTAATGCTAAAGAATGCATTACCATTCAGCAATAACAGTTCAATGTACAGTAAACAAAATATATATACACTATGTAACAAAAACCCTGTCAGATCAGTGTTGCCGTTGATCAGTTTTTATGTTTTATTTTAATTTAATTACTTCTTCTTTCTTCTTTTTTTTTTCACTGGGGAAAAATAATAATCTCAAATCCATTAAATGGTTACGTATATGTGTACGCAGTACGATGCCGAATAATACCCTTAAGGATCGGACAGGGTTTTTGTTACATGCTGTATACATATATGATATGGTAGGCGGAAATATTATTTCATAAAATTCTCTGCCGTGTCGCCAGTGGGCGCCAGGCTTTAGTGACTAATTTTATTTAACCAGCGATATTTTTACATGAAATTTTACGTATATAATAAGTACTTTGTTCAAAGTATTCAGACATTTATATTCTAGTAGGTAGTAACAAATAACGTCCGCGAATTTTATTTTTTCATATCTATTTTTTTAACTATCTTTTGTTTATGTAATTATTTTGTGACCGTTTGTTTTTAATATATAAATTAGGAATAGTTTATGACATTTTATGTGTATTTATCATGAATTAGTCATAATTATTTTTTGGTGCTATATGCTGCGGATTTAACAAGGAATTAATATATTAACTTAAAATGTTGAGGTTAGTGGTTTTTACGTGTTTATTTTTGTAAGTGGTGCTTCTGTTTTAACATAATGAAATACTCTAATATATACTAGTAAAAATAAACAAGTTATGTTTTGCTTACTAGCAATTTTTATCGCACTTTGCTAGTTCGCCTATGAACTGAAATAAAACTTTTTTTTTCATACAGTAACGCATCTTGCATATGTCCGACGACGGGCGCGGCCCCCGCCACCTTCTCGTCTGCGATACAGTTCTTCATGACAGCTCAGTGCCTCGTACAGACCAAGTGCTGGCCACCTGAAGTTGGATTAAAAGGTAAGTACAATATCTTTATAAACAAATAAAATTAAAGTGTCTGTTCGTAAAAGAACACAGAATTGTTTATATGGTGCCTAAGTACCATGTAAACAATTCCAAAGGTCACAATTTTAGAATTTTTATGGGACTGTCCATCTGTTTGGTAAAGCTAATCAATAAATTCTTTAAACCGAACCGAATCTGCGAAACAGCTAGATCGTCGTTAGTCGTTTTCATCTAAGTAAGTAAGGAGTAACTTTAGTAAACGTTGCGGTTTGGAAATCAACCTATGTCATTATCTAGATTGAAGGATACCATATTGTCTAAACTGCGTTACAATCGGTTTGGTGGTTTCGCCAGGAGTGTTTTCTTTGTTCTCACAAACGACAAACAAAAAACAGAGTAACTTTCACCTTTATAATACCTACTAATATTATAAAGGCGAAAGTAACTGTTTGTTCGTTTGTCGTTTGTGAGAATAAAGAACACAAAAACTTCAATAGCATAAAAATCTATTATGTTAATCCTTTAACTTTTATCTTAAATCATAGATTCTGAAGAGTTTGACTTCATAATCGTGGGAGCTGGATCAGCTGGTAGTGTGATGGCAAACAGACTGAGTGAAGAAGACTGGACTGTACTGCTTATTGAAGTCGGAGGAAACCCTCCCATTGAAAGTGAAGTAAGTTGATTTATAGGGTACCATACTTAAAAGATGGTAAACAGAACCTTATTACTAAGACGCAAATAAGAGTACACCATACCTATAACTTGCACCAAAATATGCAAGTAGCTTGCACATTGGTGTACCATAACTACCGGTACTGATTAGTCAATGATAGTTGAAGCTATTTGTATACTTTTATGTAAGTTACAGGCATGTTTTGTGGCAATATTATTAAATGCAAAGCTTCGTATACATATACTTTATTAAAACCAACAGATTCCAAGGCTGTATACTAGTGTAATTGGGTCGAAGTTTGACTGGCAATATACAACTGAAAACAACGGGATAACAAATCAGGCCTTCAAAGGTGGAAAAGTAGAATGGCCAAGAGGTAAAATGCTTGGAGGTAGCAGCAGCATTAATGTAATGACCTATTGTCAAGGAAACTCTCATGATTTCCAGTCCTGGTATGACGAAGGAAACAGTGAATGGCATCCTGATGTTGTCAAGCAATACTTCAAAAAAGCTGAAAGTTTACAAGATCCTATTCTTTTAAAGAATCCTGCGGTTAACAATCATTATGGTCATGATGGACCTCTTATTGTAAATCGTTTTAATTTCACTAATACCTGTAATACAAAAAAAATACTTTCTGCTTTTGACGAAATCGGCATAAAAAATGTCGACGACTTAAACACAGCTAATAATTTAGGATCTAGCAGAATTGTAAATACAGTTAGTGAAGGAAAAAGAGTGAGTACGGCCGTAGCATATCTGAATCCTATAGCACGATGCAGGAAAAATTTGAAGATAGTCAAGAATTCATTTGTAACTAAAATTGTTTTAGATAGAAAAAAGGCATGTGGTGTCGAAGTAGATCACAATGGCAAAAGGTTGAAACTCAAAGCAAAACGTGAAGTTATTATTAGCGCGGGTACTATAAACACTCCTCAACTACTTATGTTATCTGGTATAGGACCTAGAGAACATCTCGCTACGAAGAATATAACGGCTGTTATCAATTCGCCCATGGTTGGACAGAATTTACACGATCATACTTTTGTTCCAATCTTTTTATTTTCTAATAAACTAGAGGATACTGATGAAGCAACGAAACAGTTTGAAGCAATAAGATATTTGTACGATCGACAAGGATACCTATCAGGAGCTGATTCTTATCGTGACATCAATGCTTTTTTTTCCGTGGACCCTAAAGCTTCATATCCAGATTTTCAAGCTCTCATTGACTTTAGTAAAACATATGAAGACAAATTAAAGTCATTTGCTTCAGGATTTGTTAAATCTGTAGAGAATTCGATTCGGAAACAAAGTGTAAACAAATCTATATTTCAGATCTGGCAAAGTGTACAGCATCCATATTCTAGAGGTAACATATCGTTAAATTCGAATGATCCGTATGAACACCCTCTTATTTACTACGATAACTTTAGTGATTCAAGAGATTTAGAATTGATAGTTAATGGGATAAAAATTTTAGTAGATATCGTCAAAACGACATACTTCAAGTCTGTTTGTGCAGAAGTGGGCAGAATTGAGCTGGCTGCATGTGATGGTTATAAATTTGGTAGTACCAAATATTGGAAATGTATTGCTGTAAATATGGCGGGTACTTTTTACCACCCAGTTTCTACCGCTAGGATGGGTAGCGATATAAGTAATTCTGTCGTCGACAGCCGTTTAAGAGTGCATGGTGTAGGAGCACTGCGAGTGGTGGACGCTAGTGTGATGCCGACCATCACTAGTGGCAATACCAATGCTCCCACCATTATGATTGCAGAACGAGCAGCTGATATAATAAAGCAGGATTATAATAAACTTTCATAATTCGATTTACGAATGTTGTAGAATATCATTTAAAATATTGTATTTGTTAGTAAGTGCTTTGAAAATAATATAAGATGCATTACTAATTATAATTAATTATAATTATATTGCTTTAATTTAATTTTACTGTTTTACACATTTTTATTGTTTATTTAATCAATTACGTGGACATTTTTGTATTTCGTTGCAGTTTTTTGAAATTTTATTTTATTTAATCTTATTATCCTTGACATTCCTATTTTATTGAATTCTATTGTTTATTTCTAGTATGTTGATATATAATATATTTGTATTATGTTTTTTGTATTTTTCTATGGGTTTTGCCTGAATTAAATGAATTTAATTTTAATTTAATTTTATTTATTACAAATGGTGTAAAACGACACTTAATGAAGCTGAAAGTTATGTAGTACATGTAGTTCCAAAAAATAGTACTGTTGAAACTGTTATTTAATTACCGAGATATAGAAGGTCAAAATACCAACTTTTTTATGTTTTAAATAATTTCACTTATAAACCCACTTATGACGAGTTATTCCGGTCTGATCTCCTGATCTGATCCCCTTGGAGCAATTAAAACATGATAATAATTCAGCAGGGGATCAGATCAGGGGATCCTTAAAACATGATAATAATTCAGCAGGGGATCAGATCAGGGGATCCGAACGGAATAACTCCTTATGACCCCTGTATTATTGGATGCACCTGTAAGTACAATGTTTAGAGTGCGTTGCATTAACCAGAGGCGTAAGACAGGGGTGTATTGCTAGTATTAAAAAAAGTAACTGGAATAAGCCTAATAAAGTAAAATAATAAATAATTATACTTACCTAGTGAAAAATTTCTGTTGTTCTTTTCTATAAATGTTAAGAGTCGTCGCCTATAGTTCCGATATTTATAAATACGTTTTTAATTAGGCGAATTGAAATTTAAAGGCTAACGTTATGAAAAGTGAAATTAAGTTAATTCTTACCCATATGTATTTGTTTTGTATGTAAGTAACTCAAGATTTCCTAAGAATTGCATGTACTACAAAATATTTAAATTAATGTAAATAAATAAATACATTTGCACAATGGTTTTTACTTGACACAATTTCTTCCACAGATAAAACAAATGAGAATATATTATTACGCTAAAACATGGGTGATAAAAAATTGTTCTTTTTTAAATTACAGTTAATTCTTGAGAATTGTTGTGTTAAGCACCTTATCGGTTAGCTTTTATCACTAAATTATGTACTTACCTTATGTCGTTAGAAACTAGGTTTAGCAATATGTGTCATCTTAAGCAAAATAAATAATTGAATTAAATTGTAACATTTTATCATTAAATTATGTACCCTAATGTGTTGGAAACTAGGTTTCAACTTGAGAAAAATAAATAATTAAATTAAATTGCAAAATTGCACGCTACTAAGGCCCGGCACACACTAGCGACACGACACAGAACCCGGATTGCTTAGTAATATAACGTAACATTTTATTTGAAATAATATTTTCAATCGTAACTACACAATCGAAATTGATTTAGTTTTGTAAATATAATAAACTAGGTTTTGCCCGCGACTTCGTCCGCGTAAATTTCGGACCCCCGTTTCATCCCCTTAGGGGGTGAATTTTCCAGCGGACGTTTACTAACTATAATCTACCTCCCTGCCAAATTTCATCTTTATACGTCAAGCTGTTTTCGATATTTCGTTATAAGTGAGTGTATTATGACCTTTCACTTTTATATATTTAGAAGAAATTATGAAATATGCCTAACAATAGTTAAAATTACTATCCAGCAATAGCAGTTCAATGTTCATACAAAACTTAATGCTTATAATAGATTAGGTTAATGATGTCAGCGATAAATATTCAAATCTCAACAATTACTACAAAACAATTGGAGAAAAATTGACGAGAGTTACTAGTACTGTTGTACTAGTTTGAAATTTCAACTGCAAAACCGTAATATTACGGCTTATTATATTACTTCACCAAAAAAATCCCTTGCCGTGCCGTTCCGCCGGTGAGCACGAGGCTTTAGTGACTAATTTTATTAAATTTAATTCAAGCGATATTTTCACATGACATCGTAGGAGTATATATATCGAGTTTATATGCAGTTATTTCCACAAATTCAGACATTCAAACTCTAGCAAGTCGTGACAAATAATGTTCACGATTTTTTTAATATCTAGTTTTATTAGGTACTTTTGAAACTATCTTTTTTTATTAAATTTTCTATCACCGTTTGTTTAAATAAATTGGTGATATATGACATTTTATGTGACTGGCATTTATTATGAATTTGTCATAATTATTTTTGGGTGCGATTTGACAAGAAATTAATAATTTCTAAAAATGTTCAGGTTTGTGGTTTTTCTGTGTTTTAATTTTGTAAGTGGTAGGTACTTTTGTTTTGGTACAAAACATAATGAAGTACTTAATTTATACTCTAGAGTGACATTACTTAAAATGTATGTACTTTTTTCTTACTGGCAACCTGATATTACTGCATTTTAGTGTTATGGCTAATAGTCTGCATTGCAATTCATTGAAATAACATAATACATTTATTGTTAAATAACAGAGCTTATGATACGCTAAAATTAAAATATGAATAGCGTTGTAATGATATTTTTCTTGTATTATATTAGAAAGGATCCTCCTTAGGATGCCGACGAGATGGCAGCACCTCAAATTGATTTTAGTGTACAATATTTAACTGCAATTTTTTTATTTAGTAACGCGTCTTGCATATGTCCGACGACGGGCGCGGCCCCTTACACCTTCTCGTCTGCGATACAGTTCTTCATGACAGCTCAGTGCCTCGTACAGACCGAGTGCTGGCCACCTCAAGGTGTATTAAAAGGTAAGTAGAACATCTATCAAACAAATAAAATTGAAGTGTCTGTTTAGGTATAATATCAAAATAACACTTTATTAGGTAGGTACTAAACGCTGAATAGATGTTAATGCATATGAATGTTTATAACGTACTATAAGAAAAAAGCAATTTTCAAAAATTTTCATCAATTTACTACTCTATTTTATTGACTTTTAAAATTTTGTCGACCCTTCTTTTGTAGATAAACCGAAACAAACAGATTAAAACACAATCGAAACATTTTTATTTGCTCGTTCTTCCGGTTAATCTTCGAAAAGGCTGGACCGATGTTGACGAGAGTTTCTCAGAAAGTTATTTAATATTATAAGTGTTATCTTAGGCTAACTTTATTTCAGAAAACACACTTGACTTAGATACACATGGGCGTAGTCGCGGGCAGAAGCTAGTAGCTAATATTTTTGCTTATTTTTGATCAGCGTGCACTTTATTATTATAAGTAAAATGGTATGGAACATAATATCAATTTAACTTCAATGTCAATATTAAGTAGAAGATAATAAAAACACGCCCTTTAGATACAATTTTCGCTAGAGCAACAAATCAAGAGTTGAAGTTGACCTTTTCACCATTGTCGTGACGTAATCAAACAAATTTTAGCTGAGCAAGTCCTATAGACTGTGCTTGCTTGTCCAAATGAAGTTTGTACGACCTAATTCGAAGTCAACGGTATTCATATTTTGATATTCAATTTTGAGCATTACTATACACAAAACAAATATTTTTTTCCAATCCGACTGGTAGTTTCAAAGATTAAACAAACATATAATCGAACAAAAAATCTCTTTTTTTATATTAGCAGATATATAGATTTGTGTGGGTTAAAAGAAAAAAAAAACACTTTGATCACAATGACATAATATTAAATTTATTTTTAAAAGCATATCCGTTAAATTTACCTTAAATCGTAGATTGTGAAGAGTTCGACTTCATAATCGTGGGAGCTGGATCAGCTGGTTGTGTAATGGCGAACAGATTGAGTGAAATTGAAGACTGGAGTGTACTGCTTATTGAGGCCGGAGGAGACCCTCCCATTGAAAGTGAAGTAAGTTGATTTTTACTAATTCTGCCGTCCTTTAACTAGAAAGCCGTTAACCCTCAAATGGTCAATTTTTACTTTTTGATGCAAAGCGATAGAGTCCAAAATTCTCTATCTTTCTGTCTAAGAAACATATTTAGAATATAAATAGTTCCAGAGATATAAAAACTTTGCAGGCCGTTAAGTAACAGAATTTTTGATGTCTCCATCACTTGAAAGCGTCTAACCCGCACTTTTTCGCTAAATAGACGTTAAAGAACCTTAACTGCCGGATATATCGATCATTTTCTGGTCTTCTACTTAACTACAAGTACGTTATCTGATTTTTCTTGACTATAAAGACGCAAAAGGACTTTAACTACTTTATAGTTAAGCATTTTCTTAGGAACAAGTTTAAAAAAGCTAACTTATTAGCAGTTATACGCCTTTAACGGCTTTTTAGTTAAGTATTTGAAACTATAAATTTCTCACAATACTTTGTTTGAAAACAATTTTTGCTTATTTGATGTAAACGGTAAAAAAAAATTAAATGATGCTTAGCTACAAAGCAGCTAAGCAACATTACTTAGCTAAAAGACAGTTTGCCGATTCTCGCGCATCGTTCACTCCGAGGTGATCGGGGCGCGGCCGATCCGCCATCCTGTCGGAATCAATCTTTTCGACTGGTACGGTAGTTTAAAACGTCGCTGCGTGTTCACGCCAAAATTTCGATATGTTGGGGCACGAATTGACGAGGTAAGTTAAAAAATATTTGATTATTGTACTAACAAATAAATAATCTTTAAATAGTACAAAACAAAGTCACGATTCGCGAAGATATTTGGCAACGATTCTGTTATTTTTAAATTCAATACCTATTACCTATATCTATTAACGGGAGTTTTTGTTATGATTTTTATTCAATAGTTTTTTCTGCTAGGGATTAAAAATCTTAATTGCATACGAATGGATACATACCTATATAAACTCATGCTCTGCAACCCATTTTTTCGGTTTTTCGAAGATTACTCCAAAATTTTCTTTTGAAAATATTTAATGTTTGGTATCAATTTATAGGTAATTCTATGAGCTATCACGCCCGTATACGTTTTATATTTATCTACTGTAAAAGTAATGAATTATTGTGGAAAACTTGTAATGCTGTAATAGTCGCGTCAGTAGCGAGAAGAAATTGTTAAGTCAATACACTGTATTTTATAGTTACAGTGTATTGACTTGGTAAAACAGGACCTAGAAATGTATGAAAAGACTAGTTGCTGTGCCCTTATTTTGACCTAATTTGACTAACAGACAAAAATTCTTGAACAATATTTTCCGCTTTACGATCGTTCTCACGCCTCTGCAGAAATATTAAAAGCTTTGAAAAAATAAGTAAAGAAATTAATGTAATACTCAATCAATGTCATACAATAATACTCAATAATGCCACAGCAGAAGTATCTGATGCTGATGAGAAAATTTGGGATGTGCAAGTGGGACTTAGACAGGGAATGGGCTGTATGGATCAGATCTCTTTAAGGTGTAAAGCCGAAAAACATTTGGCAAAGCACAAGAAACTCTATTGCGCTTTCTTAGACTTGGAGAAGGCCTATGACAGTGTGTGGAGGGAGGAATTATGGTCGACTCTATCCATGTATGGTGTGGACGGACGCTTGATACGAGCACTGAAATCTTTATATAAAGATTCCAGTGCTTGTGTTAGGATAAATGGGGCATACACTGACTGCTTTTGCTTTTCAAGAGGTGTAAGACAGGGCTGTGTAGCGTCTCCTTGGCTGTTCAACCTATACATGGATAGTTGTTTGGCGATTTTGAGAGAGAGTGAGTGTGGATTAAGGATGGATGAGTTGCTTGTCAAATGCCTGTTATACGCAGATGATCAAGTTCTTCTTGCATCGTCGGCAGAGCAGTTGCAAGACATGGTAATGAATGACGCGTTTAAGAGGAAAGGGATGAATATAAATGTCCTAAACAAGACGAAAGTGATGGTTTTTGAAAGAGAACAGGATGTATCGGCGTGTGATGTGAAAATAAATGATGAGATTGTGGAGCAAATGAATGAGTTTTTGTACTTGGGCAGTATGTTTACTAGAGATGGAAAGATTGATGCTGATGTGGAAAGAAGAGTAACTGCGGGAAATAAAAGCCATCTCCATCAATAAAGCCATCTCTAGTAAATATACTGCCCAAGTATACAAACTCATTCATTTGCTCCACAATCTCATCATTTATTTTCACATCACACGCCGATACATCCTCTTCTCTTTCAAACAAAAAAGAACATATCTTTAATTTCTCACATTTTTCCTAATAAATGCTTAACTATAAAGAAGTTAACCACAAGCGAGTTGTTTTTAGCCACCTTTAAGTTAAGTAAAGTAGTTAAGTTTTTACAAAAGTTCATCGCAACATTGGCAACAATTAGCTTAAAAGCATCTAAACCCCCGTAACCACTTTTTAGTAAAGTTATAGTAGTTATAATCTTAGTAAATGTCATAACTATAAAGCATTTAAGTCACATAACTACTTTTTAGTTTAGTATTTCACAACCAAACTTCATGAAGCAAAAAATTTAACTAGTTTACTTCACTAAAAAGCCGCTATGGTACGGTTAGCGGCCTTTTTGTACAGTAATAATATGCAATAACTAAATGAAATGCTTAACTAAATAAGAAAAAATAATTTTAAAAGTATCTAATAAGAGTTTCAGGTCATGAATGATTATTTAGGGTAGGCAGACAGAAATATCTATTAATGTGTCCAAGAATCATTAACCTAAGTTTAATAGTTTTTAAGTAACAGCGATTCCCGCGTTTTTTGCCATTATCTCGAAAACAACTTTTTGGGCTTAACGGCTTTCTTGATAAAGGACGGCAGAATTAGGGAGTCTGCCCACTATACCGTACCGTACAATGATCGTGTTATGAACGTATCAGGCACGGAAAGAAACATGACACTGACTACTATACTTATTAATACGTATCTGCCGAAAACTGTTGACGGTCGTAAATGGAGTGTTTGTATGACGAGATGTATGAACGTGAACGAGGCGAAAAGAGTAGGTATGCTTACATACTCCACCTGCCACGAACAGAATGCCACCTGCTAAAATCCTTAGATCGTAGCAGGTGGCGTTCTGTGGTTTCTGCCTACCCTCATGGGAAAAAGGCGTGAGTTTATGTATGTATGTTGTTGAGACTGCATGGCACGCGGTAGTGTTGGTCGATGACGAAATGTTCTAGTGGACATTGTCTCATACTGTTCAATACAAAGAATATTTTATTGCTTGGCACGTTCCTCGTATGGTCATGGTGTGGCACGGTCAAATGGGTAGACTTTTGTACGGAAATATTTATTTATATTGTTTTTTATACTTGCATACTTTTATGTAAGTTACTTGTTGAATGTAAACTTTGTATACATGAAAACATTACCAACCAAATAATACCAACAACAAAATAATATTACACCTACTCTTTAATAACACCCACAGATAACAAGGCTGCACCTTAGTATATATGATACAAAGTATGACTGGCAATTTACAACTGTTAACAACGGGAAAACAAATCAGGCCCTCAAAGGTGGAATAGTAAGATGGCCAAGAGGTAAAATGCTTGGAGGTAGCAGCAGCATAAACGGAATGGCCTACTGTCAAGGAAGTCCTCATGATTACCAGTCCTGGTATGATGAAGGAAACTGTGAATGGCATCCTGACATTGTCAAGCAATACTTCAAAAAAGCTGAAAGTTTACAAGATCCTTGTCTTTCAAAGAATCCTGCAGTTAACAATCATTACGGCCATGATGGACCTCTTCGTGTAGGTCGTGTTAATTACACTGATACCTGCAGTGATATAAAAAATATACTTTCTGCTTTAGACGAAATTGGCATAAAAAATGTCGATGACTTGAATACAGCTAATAATTTAGGATCCAGCAGAATTGTATCTACAGTTAATGATGGCAAAAGGGTGAGTACGGCCGCAGCATATCTAAATCCTATAGCACGATGCAGGAAAAATTTGAAGATAGTCAAGAATTCGTTAGTAACTAAAATTATTTTAGATGGAAAAAAGGCGTGTGGTGTCGAAGTAGATCATAATGGCAAAATGTTAAAACTCAAAGCAAAACGTGAAGTTATTATAAGCGCAGGTGCTATAAACACTCCTCAGCTACTTATGTTATCTGGTATAGGACCTAAAGAACATCTCGCAACGAAGAATATAACGGCTGTTATTGATTCACCCATGGTTGGACAGAATTTACATGATCATACTTTTATTCCTATTTTTATATTTGGTAATGAACTAGAAGTCACCGATGAAGCAACGAAACAGTTTGAAGTAATAAGATATTTGTACGATCGAAAAGGATATCTAGCAGTAGCTGATCCTTATCATGATGTGAATGGATTTTATTCCGTAGACCCTAATGCTTCATATCCAGATTTCCATGTTTTTAATGTCCCCAGTAAAAAATACAATGACACGTTAATGGCATATGATGTTGGATTTATTAAATCTGTAGAGAACTCGATACTGAAACAAAGTGTAAACAAATCTACATTCCAATTTTGGAAAGCTGTAATGCATCCATATTCTAGAGGTAACATATCGTTAAATTCAAATGATCCATATGAACACCCTCTTATTTACTACGATAACTTCAGTGATTCAAGAGATTTAGACTTGACAGTTGATGGAATAAAAATATTACTAAATATCGTCAACACGACATACTTCAAGTCCATTTGTGCAAAAGTGGGCAGAATTAAGCTGGCTGCATGTGATGGTTATGAATTTGGTAGTACCAAATATTGGAAATGTATTTCTGTAAATACGGCGGCTACTTTTTACCACCCAGTTTCTACCGCTAGGATGGGTTGCGATATAAGTGTTTCTGTCGTCGACAGTCGTTTAAGAGTGCATGGTGTAGGAGCACTGCGAGTGGTGGACGCTAGTGTGATGCCGACCATCACTAGTGGCAATACCAATGCTCCCACCATTATGATTGGTGAGAGAGCAGCTGATATAATAAAACAGGATTATAAAAAACTTCCTTAGTTAACGAATGTATCTAGTAGTGAAAAAGTTAAAATTATTAAATTCATTTGTCATTAAGTTCTTTGTAAATAATACTAAACGTATTAATTGAATTATTATGTTTATTTCTTACCATACCTTGTAATATCTTATGTTGCTGTGCCCTAACAGGGTCCATAAATTGTATTTTTTCCTTAAGCCTCATTTAGACGATGCAAGAAAATATGTAGTGCGATTTGACGTACATTGCGGGACCGCGCGGCTGTCATGTCAAAAGTGAATGATCATTGACGGAAATGTACACAACTTGCACGATATTTCTCGCACCGTCTAAATTAGCCTTTATACACATTATGGTATGCAATAAATGAATATGAATATCTCCGTAACTAGAAGAGATTTGACGGTCAAAGATACAACTCTTCTCTACATTCTTTTTATCAGAGATTCCCAGGTATGACCCAGAATAAAGGAATGATTGCAACATGATGGGAATAAATGTAACTTTCGGATCCGTTAATGGTCTTTTTACACCCGATATAATTATGTATTATCTATTATATTATGTATAACCTTCCGTAATGATTTTGTATGAATTTTCAGATGCTAATTTTTAGCTAATAATAAATTTTGTCATTATCGAAATCGTTTTCTGACTTTTGTTTAAAAACTTAAACCCATATCCTTACTGGTATTATAAATGCGAAAGCAACTCTGTCTGTTACGTTTTTACGAATAAACCACTGAACCGATTTTGATGAAGTTTGTTACGGGTAAGTTTGAATCCCAACAAAGAACGTAGGGCTACTTTTTATTAGACTTCTACTTCGTCTGTAAGTCGCGGGCGAAAGCTAGTCTACTAAATACAAAAAGGCTTTAAAATATTCTAAACTAGATTCTGTTTTAAATGCAGTTAAAATATAAATGTAGGTATGTTAAGTTTAAATGTTTTGCCTTCATAAGCCTAAGAGACCACCCAAATGGATGCCAAAAATAAGTCGAACTACAAAACCAGAAATAATTAACTGCACCAGTCTTGAATTAACCGGCTAATACCGGAACTACGGGTGTTAAACGATTGTTCAGCGGAAAACAATACAACGAAGACGAAATCAGGCAACACAGTAATTTGAGGCCTCATCTGTGCATATATATGGCACGGTTGGCGCAGTGGCTAAGCGATTGGCTAAGTAATAAAAAAAAACCTATTTGGCGACTTTGGAACCAGAGTGATCTTAGTGACATTTTTACCAATAATGAGTTTATTACAGAATGGCATAGAAAAATCATCATTCTCCCATGCCACACTGATCTATGTGCACTTCAATGCTGTCTTCTTTGAGGAATCATAACATCTCACGATAGAATTAGCGCGATTTGCAAAGCCAAGGCATGCCACACTTTCTTTTTCTTTCTAATTCCTTTGACTATTTTTTTTAAAGTTAAAAATATTAGCTTTATTTAATAAACTATAATATATTGATAATAATTATTAATTACTTTTTTATTTAAAACTCATCGTAGTTTCATTTAACTTATCATAAAAAAAAAACCATAGGTTTCTAACAGCAATACTTAACGCGTTTCCTTAATATTCTTAGAAATATTCTGTTGTGCCCTAGATCACTCTGGTTCCAACGTCGTCATTTGTTTTATTATTTTAATTCGTAAAAATGCACCTTGTATAAATACCTAATAGAAATTAAAGTTCAATGTTCTTCTTTGGCTATTGATAAGCACGCCTCAAGAAATTATTCAATGTTTTATTTATCCAAAAACATCAACTTTTCTCGCAAACAATATTAATACCTGACAGCGGATTATCTTATTCAAGAAACATTTTAATCATCGGTTAGTTTACCAATACTAGGTGTGAAATTAAAGCCTTTTATCATTAAATTATGAACCTTACTGTGTAAGTAACTAGGTTTAACAATATGTGCCAACTTAAGTAAATAAAATAAAAATGTTCAATTGTAACATTCTAAGCTAAGGCCCAGCGCATACTGACTGCACGACACGGCAGCGGATTTTTTTGTAAGTAATAGTAATAATATACCTTAACATCGTTATATTTCAGTTGAAAGAATAATAATGCTCGCTACAAAAGTAAAATTGAGCTTAGTTTTTTCAATCCGAGCCAAACCGCAATCTCTCAATAATTAAATTAATTACATCAAATATAATACATACATACATATACATACATACATATTGGTACTGTAATCAGAAGAACCGGGTGAGATGGGCGGGTACTCTGTCGGATGAGTACAGGCTGGAATGTGGAGTCAGACAGGGCGGGTTAAGCTCGCCTTTGCTTTTTAACTTATATATCAACCAGCTCATCGAGCGACTGAGCGGTACACATGTCGGCTGCCACATTGACGGAATCAGTGTCAACAATATAAGCTATGCTGATGACATGGTGCTGCTCAGTCCCTCGATAGGTGGGTTGAAGAAGTTGTTATCGACTTGCGAGGCCTATGTGGAGGAGCATGGTTTAATATACAACTTGAAAAAGAGTGAGGTTGTTGTATTTAAAACATATTATATATAAACGTATTAACATAAGTCTTAACGGCGTAGCACTGAAAATTGTAGATAGGTTTAAATACCTTGGCCACATTGTCACGAGCGACCTAAGGGATGATTCCGATGTAGAGAGGGAGCGCAGGGCGTTGTCGGTGAGGAGCAATATGCTTGCCCGCAGGTTCGCTCGTTGTACTACAGACGTCAAAGTTACTCTTTTCAAGGCGTTCTGTCAGTCATTTTACACGAGTGGCCTGTGGGTATCGTACACGCGCCGAGCCTATAACGCCCTGCGTGTACAATTTAATAATGCTTTTAGGATGCTGTTGGGACTGCCATGGCGTTGCAGTGCTTCAGGAATGTTCGCTGAGGCTCGTACTGATGGATTCCATGCCATCATGCGGAAAAAAGCGGCCTCCTTACTGCAGCGCTTGCATGGTAGTGACAACAGCATCCTGAAAATGATAGCTGCTAGACCGGACGGTCCCTTTCAGGGACACTGGGTGGGGATAGTCATTGGTCTACGTAAATAAAAAAATAATAATTGTGTAAACTAACAGTACTAACATATTTGTTTAAGCACCATTGTTACTAACACCAAACTACTAACTTAACTATGGACCTCTTTATGATGTAGTCTGAAATAAAGGTTATTATTATTATTATTATTATAAGTAATTAAGTACCCCAAATGTGTGACATTACTATCCAGCAATAACTGTTCAATACACAAAACTTAAAATGCTTAAAATGAATTTAATAATACCAGCCTATTACTGTCTCACTGCAGAGCTAAGGACTCTTCTCATACAGAGAAGGCACGACCATCACCAAGCTAGCTTAGGCCTTTACAGCATGCATAAAAGCGAAAAATATTTAAAATCATCACAGTTATTTGGAAAACAGTTAAAACTTTTTACGTGTGCATTTGCAATGGGTTATCGTATCAGTACGTGTTTGAAACAACTTAATTGCCATAATATTAAAGTAGTATTTCTCAGTCTGTAGCAGGCTCGGAGTCTGGATTTGTGCCCGGTTGATGGCAATAGGCTCGCCCCCTATTACATAGGACTTAAATATAACTGTCGAAATGTGGGTGTACAACTCTGCCTAACCCTTCGGGAATTACAGGCGTAATGTCATGTTATAAAATTTTGTAAGATAAAAATCCCTTGCCGTGTCGCCGCCGCCGGTGGGTCTCCGGCTTTAGTGACTAATTTTAATTAACTTATTTGGAGCGATATTTTTATCATGACATTATAGGTATAAGTCGAGTACATTGCGGATATTTAGACATTCATACTCAAGCAGTTAGTACCAAATGACGTTCACGTAGTTTTTTTTTTTAACACGCTTTTATTAGCTTCACTTGTAACTAACTATGTATGTAAGAAAATCTTGGAATCTTAATTCATAATAAATAGATCAGTGTCTTGCATGTATTATAAATGAGTGCTATTTTTGATGCGGATCAACAACCGGAACAAGAACCTAATATATTCGAAAAATGTCAAGGTTAGTGGTTTTTCTGCATTTATTTGTGATTCTTTTGTTTTTTTTCAAATAACATAATGAAATACTCTAGTATTTTAGACAAAAATTACTTACGTATGGAATATTCTGTAGGTATAGTATTATTACGAAGTATGGATATTGTTAAAATATATGCATTGTTTTAATAATATTTGAATAATATGTTTTATATTTATCGTGAAATATTGGATCTTAATATACGCTAAAATTAAAAAAAAAAAAACAATAGCTTTATAACGTTATTTTTTAAATGTTTTTTTGAATGGAAAGGAGTGATCAGAAATAAAACTACATTTGTCTACAGTAACGCGTCTTGCATATGTCCGACGACGGGCGCGGCCCCCGACACCTTCTCGTCTGCGATACAGTTCTTCATGACAGCTCAGTGCCTCGTACAGACCAAGTGCTGGCCACCTGAAGTTGATATACAAGGTATGTAGAATATTTTAGAGCAAAGTTATAGAACTTGTAAACATCAACCAACACCAACATCTCTATTATTTATCACATATTGACCAGGTCTCGTAATTTTTGCACGACTGCCCCAAAAAAAGGATGTTATGTGTTCAGGGTTAATGTATGTATGTATGTGAGTTTCTTTATTTCACCATAACTTTTAAACGCCTGAACAGATTAGATGTATGGGGTATCGTTACAATCCTTGCATCGTAACGAGTAATATAGGCTAGTAAAAAATAAAAATAAACCGGTGTGGTCACTTTAAAACGCAAATTAATACCAGCCTCAATTTATTTTTTGAATGAATCTGGTCGTGTCTATGTTTATCGTTTAGAATTTGATAAGTAGATTTAAAAAATATATGACACTGTTAATAAAAAACGTCGTTAAAAAAACTGACGAGTAAACAAAATACAAATATGTGCAATTTCTGCAGTCGTGTTTTTTAATATTTTTAATTATAGTAGCTTGTGTTTGATTATTATTTTGTCTTTAATGACATTGTCCTGAAATTTGACGAGGATGCAAAACTGTACCTTGTATAATTATGTATTTAAATATAAGAGAAAGTTAGTAGTTAATCCCTAAAGTTTTACCTTAAATCGTAGATTCAGAAGAGTTCGACTTCATAATCGTGGGAGCTGGATCAGCTGGTAGTGTGATGGCGAACAGACTGAGTGAAATTGAAGACTGGACTGTACTGCTTATTGAGGCCGGAGGAAACCCTCCCATTGAAAGTGACGTAAGTTGATTTCTAATCGAGAAGTCTGCCCATTATACCGTACCACACCATAACCGTGTGATGAACGTATCAGGCACGGAAAGAAAAATGACATGGACTACTATAATTATGATCCATGCTCCGCTCCGTGCAAGGCACGCTATGGTGTTGGTCGGTGACGGACCGGTCTAGTGGACATAGTCTCGTACTTTTAAAAAATAATATATTATAGCGTTCCATGAACGGCCATAGTATGGTACAGTGTAGTAGGCAGACTCTTTTAATGTGAATACACAATCACAAATAGGTACAGTTCGGTAATGTAATAAAATATATTTACTCTTTAATAAAACCAACAGATCCCAAGGCTATATACTAGTCTAATTGGGTCGAAGTTTGACTGGCAATATACAACTGTGAATAATGGGTTCACAAATCAGGCCCTCAAAGGTGGAAAAGTAATATGGCCAAGAGGAAAAATGCTTGGAGGTAGCAGCAGCATGAATGTAATGGCCTATGTTCGAGGAAACTCTCATGATTTCCAGTCCTGGTATGACGAAGGAAACAGTGAATGGCATCCTGACGTTGTCAAGCAATACTTAAAAAAAGCTGAAATTTTACAAGATCCTATACTTTTAAAGAATCCTGCGGTTAACAATCATTATGGCCATGATGGACCTCTTATTGTAAATCATTTTAATTTCACTGATACCAGGGATATACGAAATATGCTTTCTGCTTTAGACGAAATTGGCATAAAAAATGTCGATGACTTGAATACAGCTAACAATTTAGGATCTAGCAGGCTTGTATATACAGCTAGTGAAGGCAAAAGGGTGAGTACGGCCACAGCATATCTAAACCCTATAGCACGATGCAGGAAAAATTTGAAGATAGTCAAGAATTCGTTTGTAACCAAAATTGTTTTGGATAGAAAAAAAGCATGTGGTGTCAAAGTAGACCATAATGGCAAAACGTTAAAACTCAAAGCAAAACTTGAAGTTATTATTAGCGCGGGTGCTATAAACACTCCTCAACTACTTATGTTATCTGGTATAGGACCTAAAAAACATCTAGTAAAGAAGAATATAACGGTTGTTATCAATTCACCCATGGTTGGACAGAATTTACACGATCATACTTTTGTTCCTATTTTTTTATTTGCTGATATACTAGAGGACATCGATAAAGCAACGAAACAGTTTGAAGCAATAAGATATTTGTACGATCGACAAGGATACCTATCGGTAGCTCATGATTATCATGATGTGGGTGGATTTTATTCCGCAGACCCTAATGCTTCGTATCCAGATTTCCAAGTCCTTTTTACCAACAGTAAGAAATACGATGACAAGTTAAAGAAATTTGCTTCAGGATTTATTAAATCTGTAGAGAACTCGATACTGAAACAAAGTGTGAACAAATCTACATTCCTGTTACGGCATATTGTACTGCATCCACATTCTAGAGGTAACATATCGTTAAATTCAAATGATCCATATGAACACCCTCTTATTTACTACGATAACTTTAGTGATTCAAGAGATTTAGAATCGACAGTTGTTGGAATAAAAATATTAGTAGATATCGCCAAAACGACATACTTCAAGTTTATTTCTGCAGCAGTGGGCAGAATTGAGCTGGCTGCATGTGATGGTTATAAATTTGGTAGTACTAAATATTGGAAATGTATTGCTGTAAATATGGCGACTACTACTTACCACCCAGTTTCTACCGCTAGGATGGGTAGCGATATAAGTAATTCTGTCGTCAACAGTCGTTTAAGAGTGCATGGTGTAGGAGCACTGCGAGTGGTGGACGCTAGTGTGATGCCGACCATCACTAGTGGCAATACCAATGCTCCCACCATTATGATTGCTGAGAGAGCAGCTGATTTAGTAAAACAGGATTATAATAAACCTCTGTAGGTACCATTAAAATTATTGAATTTGTTAGAAAGTGCTTTGTAAATAATAAAAGGTACGAGTATGAAGGTTATAAAACAATACTTAATAAAGCCGAAAGTTACGTTATCCTTATAATTGCGTTCATAAACTAGCGTCAAGCACAAGCGGCCTGGCATGCTGAACTGGGCCTGTTTGGTGCAAGTAATAATGTATATTTTGTAGAGATAAATTATGATAACTTGGCGCGCCATTCCACAATTCAAAACGTTTGAAAGTATTTACAAGACTCGCAACGCATGTGTGCGTACTGAGACGGCTCTCGAAACAAAAACAAGTCAGCGTGTCATTGTTGCTTGAATAGGGGCATCATGAATTACTCATTATTATTGAAATAGTAATATGGAGGGGAGTGCCATGTTATAGTAGTTTATCTCTATAATGTATATGGATGTTGCTTTTTATTCTTATTTTTGTGCATATGGTCTGTGTCAATAAACATTTTTTCTTTTTCTTCATTGTTTCATTTTTTGTTTTGGACCAATACCTTGGAGCCTTGTAGTTAGCATTGAAGGACGAAATTCCAATTTTTTACGTTTGAAATGATCTAACCTATAAATATGCCCATGACCCCTGTACTATTGGATGCACCTGTAACGACAGATTTAAAACGATGGTTTATATTTTAAACAATGATAATATCAAACTAACAGCTTATTACTAAACGCATATTAATGTTTATAAGCGAATACCAGGCTCTCGATTCATGATAGCAGGAAGAACCGTGGGGTCTTCGTCGGTAAGAGTCCGATATAAACCTCCATTCTCCGCAGCTATCTGCGGACAATGGGGGCAGTATACAAGAACATCAGCTTAAAAAAAGGCTGGACGAATTAAAAACTGCTAAACACGGTACTAAAATATTAAAAATATGTTGCTCATAAAATAATACGAAAAGTTTACTTAACAAAGTTATAAACACAAACACCGGACACGCGAAACGTGCAACGTTTGGAAGTAGAACAAATCCGTCCACCCCAAGGTTTTAGGAAACAATAAATCCTTTCGTTTGTGACAAACGGCACTGAATGGCGTTTGGAACTTGTCTCAAGTTTGTATGTTGGAGACGTTATAATTGTAACACAAATTGGAAGGGACCTCGGAGATGTATAACTTTCATTTGTTTTTGAAAACTAATCTCGTTTAGGTCGTCATTTATTTTTCCACCTTTTCTTTTACATTAGAGCTCGCTTAACACCACAAGCCACTAAATTACGTTTAGGTCCTGTCATTATCAGCTCCAAAATTTTTACTTCTTTATAATTTAGTAGTTTTAGAAAATTTCTCCATTCTTCAATATTATTCAAACTTTCGTGTCAGATTTAATGAAGTGAAATCAGTATTAATAAGCAAAACTTCTGGTTCGATCTTTATATACAACATTATTCTTAATCCCAACCACTTGCGGCCCTGTGTTACCAAAATCGTGTATGCAATTACCATCACTATTCCAACACCGCAGTGACGATATTACCGTGTACAATTTAGACAGGCGCTAACGAAATGTGCCGCCAGCCATGCATGCGATGTCGTCAGGGGAAATATGCTTGTTGATTCGTTGAGTACTAAAGAGTGAGACTTCATGATGAGCAGTCCGTATGCTGTTTTCGTTTACCAGAATCAGCGAACGACATGGAATTTAGGCACTTTTGTGTATTCTCATTTCAGGAAAGGCTTCACGTTGACCTGTTTTTGAACCCTAGGAGGACAGCCGGCAATTTCATATTTCACTTTTTTCCCGCCACGACCAAAACTTATTTGGAGCCTAAAAATGCTTTTATTTTTAGCTTCCGCAGTTGTATTACGATGAATACATAGTAAAGTGTAATTGGGTAACCGGCAAAGCCAAAATAACTGTAGGTATACGGAATTATGTCGTAGTTTCTGTCTTAATAAAGAACACGAAACAAAAGCTCAATCAATGGCACAGTTTCTGGTTTATTTTATTTGTTTTCACATTAAGGCGTGTTGGTTTCATCAGTAATTACTTAAAAATGTTGTTGTATACGACCACTACTATGATGTTGATCGAGATTAGTTGTAATCTCGATTCAGAATCGGAAAAGCTTACACACTTAAAACAAGGAAATTTCCGTTTTGAATAAACTCATGAACTAGGAGATTGACGAACGAGCAAGTACGCGTAGGTACTTATTTCTCAATGACCTTTTTCCTTAAGGTGACATCGATTTTCGAGCCATAAAGTACCTACGCGTACTTATTTGTACGTCTATTGCCATCTTAAGAGCATTTACGTCCCTCAATTCTCATGCAAACTATTAAGTCCAGAATCTTGAAAAATAATGAACCTGATTTTTAATTAAGCTGGATACGTATACCTACGCATGATACTCAAGTCTAAAGAGTCACTTAAGAATATTTTTGATAAGAGGTTTTGTTACACAATAAACATTCTAAAAACCCTCGACGGCGGCCATCTTCCTATTTTCATCAAACATAGCTTTGAACGCTCCCGACTAATTCACCTTTCAAACAAAAATAAACAAAATCAAAATCGATTTGTCCGTTCGGAAGCTACGATGCCACAGACAGACACACACACAGACAGACACGTCAACCTTATCCCCGTCGTTTTTGCGTCGGGGGTTAAAAACCTAACTAAGACAAAACATACAACTGTAATAATGTCATAGTTGTACGCGGACATTTCAATACCGTATCCCGATACCCAGTAATTTTCATAAATATGTTCAGAAACCCAATTTTGTGGACTGTCAATAACAAGCCATGGAAATTGTAACTTAATTTCAATCATGTTTCTGAAAGACGTTCATTAAGATTAGATATTTAAAACGTGATAGGTACTATTGCTAGTCGTTGAATATTTATATTTAGGACATAATTTATTCGCGTCGTAAAAAGGTCATATATGTATAAAGGTTAAAGGTACACAGGGTTAATGAATAGTCGTGTTTATCGTGGGCCGCATTTTGATAAAATAACTAGAAGAGATAATAATCTCAACCAATCAGAACGAGGCAAAAAAGGCCCATTATTTTCTTTATTACCAACCTCTTTGCCTTCGATAAACGAGTAACAATGAGAAAAACTGGGTAATATGATCTTTGAAACTAAATAGTACAAAAAACTCGCAGAGAATTTAATGAAAAAGATTCAGAAAAGGTTTGTAGTAGTGGCAAGTGTCGGTTTTCTCTCAATTATAAGGAATGGAAGGGTCCGTGTCGCCATAAATCAGGTTTCGTGACGAAAACGCGGCTTTCAAATTCTATGCCAAGGCATTAAATTAAATAATGGATAATGCAAACATTAGACGATTCGTTTGGCTGACTTTATTATGGTGTCAATTAGAATTTGGTTTTAATTAAATTAACGGTAAGGCACGCTGATTACGTCTGGAATATTTCGTAAATAAATTGGGTTAAAACTTAAAAAAACAGTTTAATATTTTAGTCCCAGTGGAGGCACGACCAATGATCACCACGCTTACTCAAGGTGGTTCAGCGATTTCAGACCTATATTAATTCTAAGGCCAGGTTTCCTCACTGTGTTTTCAAGATACTTTACACGTTGAAAGTACATATGAATTAAAAAAGTCACATTGGAACTTGCTCGTAGGTACCCGGTTGCGAATCCACAGTCCCTAATGAGAGGAAGGGTGCCCTATTATAACCACTGACCATTACGACGTATAAAGATTTGGTATAGATTTGCATACTCGTAGAATAGTATAAATTGTTACGATTTTACATAATTATATAACGCTGAAACGTAATTATGTAACGCTTTTTAATTCTATTCTAAGTATAAATCAAAAAACAATAAGAGTATTGATTTGGACAACTTACATTTCTGAATTGCATTTTTTTCTTACCAATAAATACATAATGTTTATCTGTGGTGACATCGGGCATCATTTGTCCCAAAACTGACGCCACCCAACTCGTATCATTTATTTTTTGAATCCATCCTCGTGTCGGTTAACTGTAACCGTCGGAAAATCAGGATACGCGCAAAAAAATGGGCTAGTCGCCGGTTGATAAATGACGAAAAAATCTTTTTCGCACCTCGTGCGCATATTGATAAATTACGTTGCTACGTCCCAGAAAATCTAGTGTGTCCCAAATACACCGCTGGTGTGAATCCTATGCAAGATTTATGGCCATTAGGTATGTCCATAACAAAAATTAAAAAGACACCTTCGGTAACTTTGAGGCAGGTAGTACGTGTAGGTACTAGGCGATCAGAATACGTTGGTAGAACCCAAATGTCGAACATCGCCCGAATTCGAGACACCCGATAGATTTATGCTTCCCTGGTAGTTGTCCATGACAAATGGAGGTGTCCATCGCCGTGTCTGCTATTACGAACATTTAGAATTTATTGGAATAGATATTACTCATGGAACTTGTGGTGAATACAAATATTGTCTCTTTGAAAAGAAGATTTTTCCTTCACGCGACACGGTGATTCCTCCCGTAGCGCCGCTTGTTTTCTCAATACTTTACCCATATTAGATATTTTTTTAGGATTCTTATATTTTTTTTTTTGTATATTCGGTTTTTATCCTCACTTTACTTAACGAAGAGAGATATTTAAAATCTTTAAAATATTTAAAATCTAATAGAAAAATAAATAAAAGATACACAATGGTTTTACAATATTAGATATCGGTGAAGGAACTCATTGTGAGGGGGGGGACCTGGGCCAAAATTAATATAATTCTGAAAGGAAAGGGAAGGGTGGTGATCAATGCTCGTGCCTTCTCTGTATGAAAAGAGGCCTTAGCCCATAATGTACCACTGGTGGAAAAAGCCCTCCCCCAACTGTTTCCAGGTATTCTTTTCTTGCGCCACCTCTTCCTGGGTCAGCTTCGGCGACGCCGACCATCGTCAGGCCACCCATTGCGTGGATACCTTTGCCCAGCGGTCGCTGTGCATGCAACTGATATTATAATATTTAAAACTTCTCATTTTTTTCAAATCGTTGATACATCTATAAAAAAAAAACTAAAATTAAATGATCCTAAAACAATGACAGCACAACAAAAACAAAACAACAATTTTAATTTCAAAATCCAGCAAACAAAAACAATTTACCGCTTCATAATACTAGAAATAGGAACAAATTAGATCAACGAAGTTTCAGATTGTCAAAAGTAAGCACTTCTTTTATGGGGTACTGTGTAAAATGCTATAATAAAATACCACTAGATATTCTCCAACTAAATGAGAGAAAATTTAAAACATGCATTAAACGCACACTATGTAGTCGAGCATACTATAAGTTAGAAGATTATATCACAGACAAAAATGCTTGGCTTAATGCTAGTCCTGCTCCACAGCCACTCGGGCTCACTAATTAGTATTAATTTTAAGAGAATGATGTTTCTTACCCCCTTTTTATTGACCTGAATAACTTGTTTCGTTATCAGTACCTACTAGTACTTTTTTCTTTTTTTCACATACCACAGTTCATCTTACGAATCACTGAAGTGTTAGTATTGTATAATTATCATTTATTTCAATTTTGTAAATGTGAGTACCATGGAGCTTTTTATTTATTGAGTTACTATGTGTTTTGACTTAAAGAGCATGGCGGTTGAGAGCTTGTCATGCTCACTCAAATATCTCGCTGATGGTGGCGCGTGTGTTGGATCATTTGGCTCCCTTCAAAATGGTTGAGTTAAGTGGTGCTGATCCATGCGTCATGCTCGTGAACGAGTGCTGTCAGTTGGGATTGGTCATCTCTTAACTGCCTTGGCTTACATCTTTATTCTTATTTTTATTTTTATAATTGTTTTATATTCATCTTCATTGTTTTCACATGTAGAATCAACAAGAATAATGTAATCAGGATTTTGTAAAAACCTAATTTAAAAGAGTGCCGTGGAGTTTCTTGCTCGTTCTTCTCCATAGAGGCCTACCTCCGTTTTGGAACGAGCAACTAGCTTCAACTTTCGGACTAACTGACAGACTCCTTGACTATTCAAAAGTGCCTGTAAATGGTCTAATTGAAATAAATGTTTTGACTTTGACTTTGACTTTGACTTTTCATGAGCATAAAACTAACAAGTGCTGAAACACAATGGCTCTTACAAAAACATTAACGTGAACAAAGTCACGTAATAACACAGAAGCTATGAGGCATGAACTATTGACATGAGAAAATGAACAACTCCGAATTGACTTCGGCACGATGCCAAATTTTAATGACGACCGACGCCTCTCGCGGTCGGAAATTATTTGCAAATAAATGTGAGCCTTGATTCTTTGCTTCACAAACTTAACTTTCTCTCCCAACTCTCTAACTGACAACCCTACGCGTCAAACAGCCCTTACCCTTAAAGAATAATGCTCAAAATAATACCGGTCTCATATCTTTCTAGGGCTGTCAACTGACTCTGTTTGATATCTTGGCTCCAATCTAAAAATCGATCAAATATTACGTTTAGATGATTGTACAGTACACCATTAAGTAAACGTAATAACATTTTTCATTATTGATGTACAGGACGAGCGTGGTGTGCCCTCAGAGACCTTTGGGCGATCGTAAATGTCTTGTAATAAACGAATTTTATAATAAGTTTTCGTACTGATAAAAATAATGGAGTAATTTATCATTAATTATTATGGGTTAACCACAGAGTATAAAAGAGCTTTTCAAAAATATATGTTCCTTTTTTAAAAATCAGCAGATGTTACAAACTCTTTTCGTTTTGTTTTATTTTTCATAGCTGCGTAAGGAAATTCCAATACAGAATAACCCTAGAACCAAATCACGTTTCTTCCCTCTTCTATATTTAGCTGGACTTGGCTGGCTTTATTTTAGTACCTCAAAGAAACTATACTACCACGAACTAAAACGTTACAAAATTACCACCCCTATTTTTAATTCCATTGCGTGCTAAGCACTGTAGAAATAAACCTTGACGCGAACAAAAACTGCAATGTATGTAAGTTCTATAGAGAAAACCTTGTATAGTTCAGTGTTAGTTGAATCTGTAAACGGATTCGGTGACTTGCGAAATAGGAACATACAATTTATTCGTTTACACTTACGTACGTGCAGCGATTCCATGATGGCGGCCCACCCAGAACTCCTGCGTTATTAAAATTGATCGCTCAATGGAATTGTAAGAAGTCAATAAAGTAGAGTACATTAAGAAATATGGGCGAAAGTATTGTGAAAACTTCCTTTTGATGTCGTTTCGGTCGTTGGACAAAATGTTTTTGTCACAAGCTGAGTGATTTCTGATAAAAGGCTGTCACAGGTAGTTTTTAGGTAAGTGATTATGTATGTGAGTTGAAGGTTTTGAATCTCACATGTTTTTAAGAGTATTTATATCTCATACCATTTTGCAAATCAAATAAATAAACCATTAATCCGATTGTAATGAAACTTTGGTGGGCTGTTCTACATACGCCCTCGAAGGTTTCTGGTCCAGAAAAATAACATAGCATAACATCACGCCTGTAATCCCCGAGGGGTTAGGCAGAGGTGTACCCCCATTAATACACCCACATTTTGCCAGTTATGTTTAAGTCCCATGTAATAGGGGGCGAGCCTATTGCCTTCAACCGGGCACAAATCCAGACTCCGAGGCTGTTACTGAGGAATTTCTGTTGGAAAAACTCAATAACAAATTTGCTCGACCTGGGAATCGAACCCAAGACCTCATGCTCAGCAGTCCCACTTTGCGGCCACTAGACCAACGAGGCAGTCGTCCAGAAAACACTGGCGACGTGGGCAACAACCACAACAACAACAACAACAACCTATACAACCTATTGCAACGCTTTACAACCTATTGTAAAAGCGAAAGTTCGCTCAATCACTCAATGATTAAACACGAAATTTTGAAAGCTACTTGACCTATAAAGCAATCTTTGACTTTTACGCGGAGGAAGTCGTGGACAAAACCTAGTTAAGCAATAAAACCGCACGTGTAGCTGAAACCAGAACTGAACTGTCACATAAAACAACTTTTGATTGAGCATTTTAATGTGACTATAAAACACTTAAAACTCCTTTTTTAAAAGAATGCAAACTATTGGGACAAAGCAAAAATATGCGTTTTAAACAATTTCTGGTACCCAGTAAAGGTAGTAGCACATTATCTCAGCAACGCAACGGCACCGCTTTAAACCAGCAATTTACTTGTCATTCAAATTAGAGCATTAAATCGTGTGTAGTATAATATATTTCATAATGTCAATATAAAAACCCAACGGCGCGGGCTGCGGGCGGTCAGCGCGCTTGCCGCTACCATACAACTCGACTCGCAGTCCGCCTGCAAATGAGCGGACCGCGAAATTGCGCCTCGCGGCCAGCGCGCGGTATGCGAGCTTGCGGCTAGCCGTAGCCTAAATTCGAGGCGACGACGCCGCGCCGTGCTGCTGCTAAGCAGTTGCGGTGCTGGGATAATGTACCATGACCTTAAGTCGGTCAGTGTAATACTAAACAATTACGACCGTTATCCCGATTTCCATAAGGGTTAAAATCGCATACCCAACTCATGTTTTCCAGTGGGTATTTTGGGAACACGCAAACGATACCTATTAACGTTCTTAAACCAACAGTGTAACTTTTAATAGGCAACGTAAGACGAAATTAAAGCACAGGCAATCAAAATTCTCCTTAATACTACACAAGCTACGGTCGAAGCCATACAAATGGTTTTTATGAGCTCTCAAACGAAAACAGTCTTTTATTAGAAGAGTCTGAATAAAAAGTAGGCTAAATACTTTCAAGCCTATGTATTACAACAGCACTGCTTCGTTGGTCTAGTGGTTGCAAAGCGTAACTGCTAAGCATGAGGTCTTGGGTTTTATTTCTAGGTCGGGCAGTGTTATTGGGTTTTTCCATCAGGAATTTCTTAGTAGCAAACTTTCACTGGCAGATGTCATAAGAAGTATAGACATAACTTAGGTTAATTTTATTTTAGAAAAAAAAATCTGCGCAAAATTATAAAAATATCACCGATAAACGATCTTCACGCAGATTAAGTTGTAGGTAAATAAATATCATTATCCCCCTGTGGTGATACCGCACTAGTGTGAAAAATCCTTTAAACCATACAACCTCGTATTTTAAAATACCTACATAAACCTACTACGACAAAACGTTTTGAAGTTATGACGGAGTTTAACTTACAAACTGCTCGGTTTACGAGTACAGCCATACTTACACGCTTTTTATTTTTGCCAATAAAATGAAACAAATCAAATATTTTCGATGTGTTCGTTCAACTTTGCCGTTTTATGGTCACTTTGATTTACATGCAACTATAAAACGTAAAGAGAACATATGATACTAAAAGCTGTAATAGTATTTCAGAATAAATAACATCACGCTTGTAATCCGTAGTTATGTAGATTAGCAATCGCATTAAAGCTATTCGTACAAAACACGTTACAACAAAGTTCATCTGTTACCTATATCCTCTATCTATAACCTACAGTTATCACATTTCCTTACAAAATGCAAAAAGAAAGAAAGAATTGGAAAGAAATAAAAGTTAATTTCTTTATCACAATTTTAGTTTCGTAATTTGGGACGTGTCATTCCACAGAGAAATCTAATTAACTTATAAATCGGCGGTTTGTCAGAGAATAATAAAATTGGATCAATTTTAAATTGAAAGAAAGATTTTTTATTCTATTTGCGTTTTCTTGAATCTTTAAATTATGTATTCGGTTTTATTGTAATACTAGCTTCGGTCCACGACTTTATCCACGTGAAAGTCAAGTATAAGTATTATAAAACATACCCTATGACACTTAGCAATAATGTCGCTTTTCGTCAGTGAAATATTTTTTTGTAAACAGACTAGGACTTCCAAAGATTTGTTTCTGACACACGTACACATATACATAAAAAAAAGCAAACTGTAACTCTTCATGATATTGGTATAGGTTAGCTTTTGATCGCGATTTCGTCTACATGAATTTTCTTTAGGATCCCTTGTTTTTTTTTTATTAAAAAAATCTTCTGTAACACTCAGGAATGACGTAGGTTACTATTACTGAAACAATTCCGTGAAACAATTCCGGACAAACTCAAAACAAACGAACTCTTCAACTTTATAAGTATAGACAACTAATATGTACAGATTCACAAGATAACATACCTACATATACAAAAAGATTCGTAAATAAATAGGTCTAAACGATTAAATTGCTTCCAAATTCACTTCCTGATTAAAGGAGGATGCAAATCCTGGTCCCACCTTCCAATAGCTATGTGTGTTACATCGTTGGATAGGTATTTTGAAGCTGAATAAAAGTTACTATGGCGCCAAGTTCAAATCTTAGTCCGTTCAGAGTTATTCTTTAATAAACATGGTAGTTAACCAACTAAATATTAACAGTTATTAGTCAACCAGGGGGGGGGGGGGGGGGGTGACATTTGCTACGATTCCTTCCTTCCCAGAAAAAAAAATGTAATTACCATAGATTTCAGCTTTTTTATTTCTTCTAATGTTGTAAGCGTGTTGACATTTGTGTCAATTTTTTTATTTGATTCTATGTAGCATAAGAAATAAAAAAGCTGAAATCTATGGTAGGTAATTACATTTTTTTGTTACTCCCAAAAAAACTTCCCATTTGTCCCCTCTAGTCAGTTTTCAAAGGGAACAGTCGGCACTTGTCACCCCGGTGACAACTGGGAAGACAATTCCCAGCTATCACCCCGGAGGACAGGGCTAAAGGGGACTATTGGGACTAATTCATCTCTTGGATTTTTTTCGGTACCTGTTTATAATTGACATTCGGCTTGTAATAAGGATTATTGAAGTGCTTTTCGATTGGACTATTGTTTGTTAATATGGAAGTTTCACGGAACTGTGTCATGTGTCGTAGAGGATTCTATCGCGGAAGATACCAGCAACATCTTTTGACTAATGAACTTACAAGAATGCGACCAGAGTTTGCAACATACATTCAGGAAAATGCATTGTTAGAGGTAAGAGCTTCAAAAGATATTGCGCTAGACACTAAATAGAGAGACTACAGAAGTTAAGCATAGTACTACGCGCGCTCGAGCAACGCACACACACACATGAACACGCACTTTAACTCGTTTAAGATTCCAGTTTCCTAGTTTAAGTACCGGTGTATTCCGTGTCGGTGGGAGGGTGTCTATGTGTGCGTTGTTTGAGCGCGCGTAGTACTAAGCTTAACTACTATACTTTATATTGAGACTATGAGGTATCTATAAAAAGATAAAATGTTTATTAAGTATACTTTTTTACAGGTTGCATTTGACAACACGCGGAGTGTGTGCCATCGGTGTTGGCAAAGGGTTGAAAGTGCAGTCAGACCGCCTCCTCAAGAAGAAAACGACGAGCCACAAGCACAAATCTCAACAGTAATTCACGTTCCCGAGTATACACGAGCACCAAACACTGCTAGGCATTGTATTTTCCTCAACTGTCGTAATGACACTCGTCATAGAATACCAGAAATCATAAAAATACACACTTTCTGTGAACACAAGCTGTACATACCCGATAGCGCCAGAGTTTGTCAAGAACACCTAGAGAGTAACATTTGGGACGAACTACCTCAACATTGCAATGTCACCCATGACTTCAATGCAGCACAATTCAGTGATATTAGTGACATTATGAGAAAAGCTGTACAAAAAGGTTCGAGGTTAGATTTTAACACGATAGGTGCTGTTACAAGCGAAGAAATGCTCTTTTGGACCGGCCGTAGTTTTGAGCAATTCCAAGAGATGTTGGAACAAACTCCATCATTGAGCCAGAGATGTAAAAATCCTAGAACCGCTTTAGGTATCTTTCTAACAAAGCTGCGAACCGGTGACTCAAATGAGAGGCTCGCGACTTTATTCAATATGTCAAGACAAAACCTTGAGCGATTGATGGCCATAGCTCGTGAGTGTCTCACCAATGAGTACGTTGATCATCATCTAGGGCTCGACCATATAAATAAAGATGATATTTTACGTCGAAACTTGATGATACCAAAAGCTTTATTTGGAAACGATGAAAATACGAAAGCCATCTTAATATGCGACGGGACATATGTTTATATACATAAAAGTTCCAGCTTCCTTTTTCAACGACAGTCCTACAGCTTACACAAGTATCAAAATCTTTTAAAGCCGTTCATTATAGTCATAACGGATGGCTACATAATTGACGTCACAGGGCCCTATGTTGCTACAAAAACAGACGCAAACATAATGAGCGATATTATGAATAATGGTGAACATCCAATTCACTGTCTCCTTGAAACTAATGACGTGTTTATTTTGGATCGCGGATTTAGGGACAGCTTGGATGATATAGAAGCCTGTGGTTACGAATACCATGTCCCGCCTTCAAAGGATAGACACGAATCCCAACTTACTACTGACCAAGCCAACGAATCTCGATTGGTCACTATTTGCCGCTGGGTAGTGGAAGTGGTTAACGGCAGGTTCAAACGGGATTTTAAACTGTTTCGCCAAAAATATTTCAACAATGCGTTGCCGCATATGTTTTCTGAGTTTAGGATAGCTGCTGCTATCACAAACCACTTTCATATACCCATCGAAGATAGTCAATATGCAGGAGCTTTCGTCACCGAAATAAGGCAGAAGTTACATACCCCTAATATTTTATATGAATATGTGGAACGGAAACGTTTAAACAGCAGAAGAGCTGATTTTACAAGAGTAGAAGCAAGTGATATTGATTTCCCGAGATTCAGTGAAGAACAAATCATTTTGTTAGCTTTGGGAACCTACCAACTGAAGTTAGCGAAATCTTACTGCAGCGAACATCTACAAAATGGAATGTATACAATAGAAATATACCGAGAAGCTGCACTGGAGGATTTACCAGATTTTGGCATTGATGAGGATGCTTGGCTCTTACGTGGTCGTATACAGTCGCGACACGTGAGAGCTAGAAAGTACTACTGTTACTTATTAGTTCGCAACACTGATATTATACAAAGATATTGTACCTGCATGACGGGACGACGTACTGTAGGAACCTGTGCGCATATCGTGTCAATCGTTTGGTACCTAGGGCACGCCAGGCATGAGGGATTTGTAGGCCCAGCCTTATTTTTAAATAACGTCATTGTAGACAACGATGATTAAATAAATGTATACGTTTAAAATCCGCAATCGTTGTATTATTTGTAAAAAAAACCATTTTGTCAATGTTGACATCTGTTTAACTTTTTGTCATAAGGTTTGCGACTCAGTGACGCAATTGATAACCGTAGGTTATTATCTACACTACGTGTATAAAGCAAAGAAATTCAATTATTACTTAAATAGCATTACTTGGCTACTGATAAAACTACCATGTTTAATAAAGAATAACTCTGAACGGACTAAGATTTGAACTTGGCGCCATAGTAACTTTTATTCAGCTCAAAAATACCTATCCAACGATGTGACACACATAGCTATTGGAAGGTGGGACCAGATCTCATAGAAACTCTGGCATCATCCTTTCTTTTCCTATTGACAAAAATAGCGAAAAAGGACGAATAATTTAAATCTCTGAATAAGGAAAAAACCGTTTTGGACCACAAATAAGATATTTACTAAATCGTCTGACCCTACTTATCTTCAGATTTACCTACCGTGAAGGTAATCAAATCGAGACGACTGAACCCTTTGCACACAAACGGTTTTTCTAATTTTATATTGAACCCTTTAAGGAAAGAAAATCCATTAGCTTCGCTTAAAGCCAAGGTAGACTTAGGACATACGCCCACCAAGAAGTATTCATTACTTACTTAGTTTCTTCTATAATTATTATTTGGTCACTGATTTTAATAAAGGAGACGTATGTACAGTCAACAAAAGAGATAGGTATCCAGGGTCGTCAGATATAGTTGAAGTTTTCTTAAAAACTAACGAATGTTTTCGATCGAAACTTAACTTAATTAATTAACTATTTATTACCTAGGTACTTTTAAATTACATTTAAAAACATCTATCGGTTTCTAAGAAAACTTCAACTATATTTGACGACCCTGCATACCTATCTCTTTTGCTAACTGTACCTACTCGCTTTTTTTCCTTTTCCTAACAATAAAGGGAATGATTTTTTCCCAATGGTCTTGTTATCTTAAGCGCGATTACAGTACCCGGCGATAAATATTGCACATCGACCTTTGGAAAGAGACGCAATCGGCTAATTTCGGCTTCGTAAAGCGTTTTCTCTGTCGCACGAAATACAAACAGTCCGGTATCTATTAGGAGCTGTTAAAAAAATTATGATTTCCTTCTTTTGATAATTCTTTTTATTCTTTGTATAAAATACGAAATACGATAAAGGTCGATGTGCAATATTTATCGCCGGGTACTGTACTGAGCGTGTGGTGCTGCGTTTTATTCCTAGGTCGGCCAAAGTGTTTTTTTTTGTAATCCATTAGGAATCTCTCAGTAGCAGCCCAAAGTTTGGAAGTTGGCGGTGGCGGTGCGACAACCCTGTGCCTCGGAAAGCACGTAAAGACGTTGGTCACGGCTGTTATTCATAGATCTTTGATTGTCGTTACGGGCAGTCAGAAGCCCGGAAGTCTTAACAAAGGGCATCGTGTTGCCCGGAAACTAGGTCGTGAAGGTTAGATAGCCAGTCGCTCCTTGTGAAATACTGGTATCCAATTGCATTGGGTTAGACTGGAAGCCGACCTCAACATAGTTGTGAATGGGCTTGGCAGATGATGATTTTTTGTAGTTATAGTTTTAACAATATCACTTGTTCAGTTTGTACTCGTACCTATAGTGATAAGAAAGTAGATAGGTAGGTCAAACTAAATTAGCTGGTGAAACTTTACAGACGAGGCTGGTGGATGTGATCGGTATACTTAGGTATACTTAATAACGACAACATAAAATAAAATAAAAAACTAAATTCAAAATTACCCAAAATGGGTAAGTAAGCAGTTCAAATTAAATTAGCTAGCGAAATTTTACAGACGTGACTGATGGATGCGATCTATATCCAACGACAACTTAAAAAAAATATTCCATATTTTTTAAAATTTCAACTAAAGTCGACACTACCAATGGCCGTTGACCCCGTAATCAGGCAGCAATTTCACCAGCTTTTTGACCTTGAAATAATATTCTGAATTCAAAATTTCAAGTTAAATCTACACTATCCGCGTCCGTTGATCCTGTAGATAGGCAGCAATTTCAATAGCATTTTGACCTTGCACGAATTCTAAATTTAAAATTTCAAGTAAAGTCTACCGGGCCGTTGACCCCGTAATCAGACAGCAATTTTGCTAGCTTTTTAACCTTGCATGAATTCTAAATTTAAAATTTCAAGTTCAGTCTACACTACCCGTGTCCATTGACTCCGTAATCAGGCAGCAATTTTGCCAGTTTTTGTTCACACACATTAAGTAAGTAAGTATAGGTACCTTAAGAAGACCAATTCTCTAAAAGTCTGATAATGGCGCAATGCAGATAAAACCCAACATCCATCTGTAAGTGAATGTGGGCTGAATAAATAAAGCTGCCTTAAGTAATCCCCGGTTTAGGCGAGACCTAATTTGTTAAGCTAATAAAGACTGCTTAAATTCACTACGAGACACTTTTACTTTTAACTGAAGATTTTCAAATAAGTAGTGACATTATTCTAAAGTGTCAATATTATGACAGCATTTTTGTGTAGGATGTACCTACAAAAACCCGCGAGTGAGAATCGGACTCGCTTATGAAGGGTTCCGTACAACATTTACTCGTAAAAACACTCAATACTTAACCTGCTTAATTTAGAACTTTATTCTATTTTTATTATTTATTGTTATAAAGGCCATAGTAATACAAGCTCTGTGAATATTTCAACTTTTTATCTATTACGGTTCATGAGATACGGCTCTTTGACAGACAGACGGACGAACAGAGAAGACGAAAGAGAGTCTTATTAATACTCTCCAAGAGGCCTACCCCCCATCTCTTATAACAGTATTATTTTAATTCTACACCGGCAATGCTAGTGTATGTGAAACAGTTTAATATTAACATCTTATTGTACCATAATATACTCAAAAATAAATAAATTATTATTATTAAAATATTACTTTGCCTCTCGCTCTAATGGATTTTCAACGGTCGGCGCAGCAGCGAAAGTTGAAAATTCAACAACTTAAATTACAAAGTAATATTATAATAGTACTGTTTTCAGAGATAAAGAAAGAGAGAGAGAGAGCTTCGGAGTCTGGATTTGTGCCCGGTTGGTGGCAATAGGCTCGCCCCCTATTACATGGGACTAAAACATAACTGGCGAAATGTGGTTGTACTAATGGATACACCTTTACCTAACCCTTTGGGGATTATAGGAGTGTCACAGTCAAAACATTTATTTCAATTAAACCATTTACCCATTAAGTTGAAGCTAGTTACTCGTTCCAAAACAGAGGTAGGCCTTTATGGAGAAGAACGAGCAAGTAACTCCACGGAACTCTTTTAAATTAGATTTTTACAAAACCCTGGTTACATTATTCTTGTTGATGATGACGTGATGTTATGCTTATGTTTTCAGAGATGGTTGTAGGCCCTCTGTAGGCACCTTCATATACGGAACCCTATAAAGCGAGGTTTTATTTACCGGCAGGATATTTACTTCATCAAATCCTCGCTATATAAGGCTTTATATATTTTTTATTTTATGGCTACACGCGGTCGTAAAAGTAAAATGAAGGCTTTTTGACCTTTCATTGCATTCCTGAACAACGACGGTTTTCGATTTCAACTCTTCTAAATTAAAAAAGGGATTTTATTTGTTACCAATCTCCGTGACGGTTCGTTGAGTTTTTTGTTAACTTATTTGAAAATGGAATCAAAATTTAAGTAGGTAGGTACTTTTACTGGGTAGGTACTGGTTGGCTTCCGGTATATCTATACACAAGTTGCTGAATATCTATACAAATAAATAAAATTGAAGTGTCTAATTTGTAATGTTTACATAGTAATTATATTAAAAAACTAATAGTAATTTTTTTGATTGTCTGTCTGTCTGTTTGTACCGGTTAATCTACGAAACGGCTGGTCCAATTTTGACGGGACTTTCACTGACAAATAGATGACATTATAAGGATATCAGCTTCTCCCATGTTTCTAATAATTGTGATAATAATTGAGTAATTTTGCGTACCTACTTCACGCATAAATGGCTGAATGAACAACTAAACATATTAAAGGATATTTTTCCTCCATTTTTGTCTTCCTGTGGAATAATTAAGAACTTTGTCTCAATTCTGAAGTCTACACAGATGAAGCCTCGGGCAGAAGCTAGTTGTTAAAAAAACCTAACATTGCAATTAGCAAAATTATATTTTTTTCAGCTTCTGAAAGAAGCAAGATACATGCATACATAAACTCACGCCTTTTTCCCATGGGGGTAGGCAGAAACCACAGAACGCCACCTGCTACGATCCTTACATACTCCTTCCGCCTCATCTACGTTCATACATCCCGTCATACAAGCACGCCGGTTACGAGTACTCCGCACCTGACCTTTCTGAAGAACCTCACCAATAAGGTCAGTGTAGGTCTTCCTAGAGCGACCCCTCCCTGCGTTGCCACTCACGCCTCTGCCATATAAATACCTTTTGTTAATCGTCTTTCACTCATTCTCTGAACCAAAAAAGCAAGAAGCAAGATACATAATATCATATTTAATTTTCTTAGAAGCAAGAAGCAAGATACATAATATCATATTTAATTTTCTTTACAGTAACATGTTCTTACTGAGTTCCAAGAACTGGTATAATTTGAAATAAGTTCTGACAGAAAGTAGGAAAACAATATCTTATTGCGGTTTCGTTTTTAATTAATCAAGCTAAAATGTTCCTGAAAAATGTAAATTACTTTAGACGTTAAACTGTTTACATTTTAATATCAAATGTCCCAACTGTGCATTATCTTTGTTGTGCTATAAATGGGAGGAAGCAATCGATTTTATACTCTGTTGTGCTGTTTTCAGAGTTTATTCTTGCAGCTATGAGAGTTTTTCTTTTTATAAATAGTTAAACAATTCTGATGTGAAAACTGTAGATATTTATAGAAGATGCATGACGTTCTAAATTCAAATCTATTGTTTTTTTTTATTGTGCGATTAGTTTTTAATGTTTCGTACCCAAAAAATGCTGAACAGAGCCCTGATACTAATACTCTGCTGTCTGTCCCTCCGTCTGTCTTTTGAGCCGTAAGAGTAGACACGTGAAATTTTCACGAAGTGTGTATAACTAAAGCTATTAAAATAATAAATACAGCGCATGACCTCAAAAGAGTGAGCACGCGCGCGATCCATATTGTAGATAGTTAAATGAAAAATAATTTTCAAAATCGGCCCACAATTGACTTACAGCTGAACATAGAACATAGTTATTAAAAAATATGCATGGTAAACGTTGAATAGATATGTTTGTTAAAAATGGCTTAGGTAACTACATAAATTACAACTGATTGTGTGTTATTTTCAACCGACTTCAAAAAGGAGGAGGTTCTCAATTCGGCGCGTATGTTTTTTTTTTATATACTCGTATGTTCAGCGATTACTCCGCCTATTATGAATCGATTTGGATGATTCTTTTTTTGTTACTCAATATTCTGTTAAGGTTTGCAAATAAAAATAAAAAAATCCTTCGTTATGTTGTTTGTAATTATCATGAGTACAGTCATAAAATGACTGTACTCATTATGTATAAGTATCGGTCACTAATTACGAGGCTTCCTATGTACCTATAATTATATAGATAGTCAACAATTACTGCGTCTACAGTGTTACATGAATCCCATTAGGTATGTAGATAGGTAATAAACAATTCAGCAGAACATTAAAGCCGATAAATCGACTCAACCATGTCGTACTTGACAGTGACACTGCAAAATGCATGATACATACTGTAGAAAGACATCATTACATAACATAACATCACGCCTGTTATCCCCGAAGGGTTAGGCAGAGGTGTACCCATTAGTACACCCACATTTCGCCAGTTATGAAAAAGACAAAGACATCATTATTGTCGCATTTAGAAAGGAACAATCTTAGGAAACAAAAACCAAAAAATACGTTAACAAATTTTTTCTTTTTTTTTATTGATAAGAAAGAACAAAAATGTTTATTGACACAGACTATGTGCATGCAAAAATAATAATAACAAATAATATTCCAATAAATAAAACTTTATCGTGTGCTGCGCCGAACAGGCCCAGTTCAGCGTAAATGCCAGACCATTTGTGCCTGCTTGCGACTTATTACGGATGTGAACCAACTTTCTTATGAGACATAGGTACTATAGTTATTAATATAATAAAGCAGAAGAGTATTTTTCTGTTTGTTTATTAGCGCTAATCTCTGGAACTACCAGTTGGATTGGCAAAAGTATTTTTGTATAATTATGATAGGCCATCATTATGATTCATGAGAAATATTATAGGATCTACATATTATAACATCACGGAAGCGGAGCAGTATCCAGAAGACATTTCTTCGTACAAAGAACTAACAGTTGTAATACACACATTCAAATAAGTGAGTAGTAAAAAAAATAGCACAAGTGATAATGAATAATAATACTGCAAGTCAGATGCCAATGCCGAAATGAGTAAGCTTTGTACGGTTTCTGAGAACGCTTGCATTTAGAGCGAGTCATACGTTACGCATTGTTGTGACTAACTTAAAGGAAATACAGGGCTGTCAAGTTTGAACAACTTGTTGGAAGACTTGTAACCCAAACATTAGCTTTAATAAATAGAACTGGAATGGGCAACTAAATTCAATATTATAATTTTAAACTCTTGCAAATAACGTTCAGGAGTGGCTTTTAATGGTCTAATTGAACAAATGATTTGACTTTGACTTTGACTTTAGCAAAACATTATACAGAATGGAAATGGCATGGTAACGAGAACTTTTACCATGGAATAGGTACCTACATACATAATTTCAGACCCTCCAAGCGATAACAATTTTCGTCGGTTTAAATCTGCTGTTTAATACAAAAGTACAACACCTACACAATCATAATGTATGAAGCAGCAGATATAATTTGATATTTGTTGGTATTTTTTATTTGCAGAATTTCTTTTAGGTATCTATTTAAACGCGAAAGATCATACACTCACCCATCACGTAATAATATAAGCATGAGATTTGGCAGGGATGTAGATAGATTATACTCGTAGTTACTAGACGTTCATTAAGAACGGATTTTCCAAAATTCACCCACTAAGGGGAAGAAACGGGGGTCCGACATTTACGCGGACGAAGTCGCGGGGAAAAACTAGTATATGTATATATTTGGCCAGAGGCTCTAAAAAAGCTATCAAGCTTCAAATACGATGATCAAAAGGACGAAACTATGGTAGAAGGTTGCAACCTGATATTGTTTCTCACAGAGTAGAACCACCATTTACCTAACTATAATGTTTATAGGGTATCAAACCATCCCATAAACACGATAATTAATATCTCGTTAGTAAATTATCAAAGATCTCGCTCTTACAAAGGTTCTGGAGATCAGAGGGATCTTAGTTTATATCAAGATAGCCCAATAAAAGGTAGGCAAGGCTAAAAAGATGGCCAGACCAAACATGCTAGGATATAGCAAAAGATGTTGAGGGATTTCATTTATTTCTGTTTATTCATTTCGGAGCTGTACATGCTGTCCAATAGATAAAGGTTAGTACGACTTTATGCTTCAAGGGTAAAACCTATTAATCCGAAATCTACACAATTTTTTTAGTTACTAGTTTTTTCTTAGTTTAAACGCGCGTATCTCCAGAACTACTGGTCCAATTTTGAATTTTTGACCGCAAATATGAAGCTGGGTTTATATCCTATAGGACTGTAAGGCTATATTTAATTACCAAAAGAATTACAGATCCTTAAGAAAACTCACAAGTCGTGGACAAAATCTTAGATGGACATTTTTTTTTTGCTTTCAGTACAGCATAGCAGTATGTAGTCCTGTCTCTGTGTAGGTACATGCAGTATAAAAAACAAGCCCGGCTTGAATTCCAACTATTCTGAACAACGACACGATGAGCATTTTATTAAGATGCGTCGTTAACCGTAGTTTCGAAACTATCTCTCATTAGAACTATGAACTATGTGAAAAATGTGCCATTATATAGGAGTATTTAATTACGCGTTGCGGTGTTCTCTTTTTCTTTTATAGAATTAAAAACATATTATATGAAATAACTATAACATCACGCCTGTAATCTCCGAAGGGTTAGGCAGAGGTGTACCCATTAGTACACCCACATTTCACCAGTTATGTTTAAGTCCCATGTAATAGGGGGCTAGCCTTTTGCCATCAACCGGGCACAAATCCAGACTCCGAGGCTGCTACTGAGAAATTCCTGATGGAAAAAGTCAATAACACTTTGACCAAGACCTTATGATCAGCAGTCGAGTTTTAGGACCACTAGACCAACAAGGCAGTCCATTGTTACCCATCAAGAATTAAACTGACTAAAGTCTCGTATTCATGGTAAACATTTGTTTAGCAACATGGTTGCATAAACATGTTGCCGAGTTGCTGTCAACATATTGCGGGCAACTCTTGTGTTGCGGAGTTAATCACGCCATGGTGCAGAGTTGACGCCCCGCGAGCGAAAACATCAGTTTATCAACAAATGTTGGCGTGTGTGGACAATCCATATTGATTTAAACAAAGTTTCCAGCAGCGTTCCAGCCGTTCATCAACAACGTTGATCAACTGTTGCTAAACAAATGTTTACCATGAATATGAGGCTCTCTGACTCTGACTGACTTACTGCATGAACATATGTAAGGATCATAGCAGGTGGCGTTCTGTTCTGTCTACCCCCATGGGAAAAGGCGTGAATTTATGTATGTATGTAAGAATTAAACTACCAACCTTACTTTATTTCAGCACAGTAGCGTTAGTTCTCATGCTTTAAATCCGCAGACGAACCGCAAACTACGGCGTTAACCGTTCCTTCCGCGTGTTCCGGTCTGGCTCGGATTTGTATCTGACTCACCGATCAAATGAATTGCTACTATTACCGAAACCTCAACACGTTTAGTGGGTTGCACCTTAAATAATTTGGCCGAAAGTCAAAGCATTTATTAGTCTTTTCTTGATCAGAGGACTGGCCTAATTCTATCAAAGAATCAACTTTGCCATACAACATAAAATCTTCTTCTTCTTTATCGTGTGGACAGTAAAGTCAAAGTCAAAGTCAAATCATTTATTTCAATTAGGCCATTATAAGGTACTTTTGAACGTCATTTACAAATGAAAAAGGAATTGAATCTAGTTGCCCCTTCCAAAAAGTAGTTTTGTATGGAGAAGGAGGTCTTACGACCCCAAACACCCGTGTCAGAGTTTCTAAACCGCTTCAAGGGCCTCTGACATGGTTTGAGTGGAACTGTAAGTCCAGGTTTCCTCGCGATGTTTTCCTTCACTGATGTCAGCAACATAAAATAACAATACAACATAAAATGTGTATTGTCAATGGTTTTATTCTTATTTCATAACAACTTCACTAAAACTTTTATTTAAACTAATATTATTAAACGAAAAGATTTGTTTTTTTGTTTGTAATGGATAAAAACAAAAACTATATAACCGATTTTTAAAATACTTTCACCTATGGAAAATCTACATTAATAGCGAGTAAGATAGGCTGTGTTTTATATTAAAAATAATTTGGATGCGTAACAAAATTCACGCGGACGAAGTAACGAGCAAAAGCTAGTACACATAATTTTATTACACATTAAAATATATTCTTATTCATCCCCTGCCATTTATAAAAAGAAATAAAGGGTGTTGTTAACTCGCTTTCTGTTTCGAGTTTCGTTTTAGCTGTTAGCTAGCGATTTATTAGAGGCGATCGCCTTTCAGACTCGGATGACCATAAATCGAGATTTTGCTCGAATTTAATCTTAAATACAAAACTTTTTCTTTTTGTTTGGATTGATTTAAGAAATAAAATCGCTGTATTACTCGTATTATATAATTTTCTTTGATTAGTATGGTTAGTTTAATATGACCTAAGAAACATTAACGTCTATTCAACATTGCAACTCAGTTTTAGATAAATGACGTATTTGTACGGGTTAATCTCTGAAGTTTTAGTCCGATTTAAAAAATCTTTTATTTTGTGTAGACTTGACTTGCACGTGGAGGAAGTCGCTAGTAGAAACCAGTGACTATTAAATCATGTTGTGACTTCTCCTCCTCCTCGCGTCGTATTCCTCATTACTGAGGGTCGCGAAGATCCCGATGGATCAGCTTCTTATTGATAGCGTCTCGCCATCTGCGTCGGTCTTTGGCTTCATGAAGTGCGACGTGCAATTGGGTGTCCAATGTGGAGCGGACCTGGTCTGCCCATCTTGTTGGGCTGCGGCCTCTTGGTCGTTTGCCATCAACCATGCCATGTTGTAACTTCTAAGCGAAGATAAAAAGAATGCCCCTATTTTTGTGTCCATAATTTTCCTTCATAATTTTCCGTGAACCAGGTAGTCATTGTCCCAAAATTACGTCCTCCCATTGTATCCACCCTAACAATGTAAGTTCGACTGGCGACGGAAGCTGTTAGTGCCTTTGCACAGCCTCTTCTCGGAGCCCAACCGTTACTTATTACTTTTACTTCAGCTATTTATGTATCGGTTCCGGTTTTACTTGGCAAGGTGGTGTTTTATGGGCCAAGTCTTTGATCCCAAGTGTTTTCCGGTCTGTTCACGAAGTTTGCTTGATCAAAGAACGGGCTGTTCGGTTATTAGAGTTGAGTTTAATTGTCGCAAGTTTTTTGGGTGTGGAAGGGTAACGACCAAAGTTCATTATCCTGTAGGTTTTATATATTAGGTCTTAGCTGAAAAAAAAACCCTTCAGCTTTATTAAATTAGTATCTAATGGATGAATAAAATTTTCTTTACGACGAAAAATTCAAAACTGTTTACTTTTTACCCTATTCTTAATGAAAGAAAAATAAGTATTTCGTTCAAGTTTCGTTTTAACTTTCTTTATTACTTATTTAATTTTCTTTTAAATCAACATTAAATTTTATTTCAATCTCTGTTCGCTTAAGGTTTATTTTTTAATTAATCTTTTAAAAAAATATAAGTATTACTGCGAAGTTTTTATTTAAATAGGTTCTAGAATGGTTTTTTTTTATATTTCAGATGTTTGTAGATCATACTTTAAAGTAAGTAATTTAATTTAACTTATTTTTTTTAACTGCCTCGTTGGTCTAGTGATCGCAAAGAGCGACTGCTGAGCATGAGGTCTTGTATGGGTTCGATTCCCAGGTCGAGCAAAGTGCTATTGGGTTTTCATCAGGATTTTCTCAGTAGCAGGAATCTGGACTTGTGCCCGGTTGATGGCAATAGGCTTGCCCCTTAAACATAACTGGCAAAATGTGGGTATACTAATGGGTACACCTCTGCCTAACCCTTCTAAGTTTTTAACTGTCTATCTGTTTGTTCCAGCTAATCTCAGAAACGGCTGGACCGATTTTAACGAAATTTTCACTATCTGATAGCTGATATTATAAGAATAAATTTAGACTAACTTTTATTTTAGAAGATTTAGGGTACCGCGTAAAAAAAAACCCCGTATCTAACCTATTTCTACACGAACAAAGTTGCGGGTGTAACCTAGTTAGCAACAGCGTCTCAGACCTTCATACAGTGTCGACGTTACGCACGCACCCATTTACTTTTATTAGGAACGGTTGAAGTGACAGCGCAAAATGAAATTTTAAGATATTAACTCTGTGTTAAGTCTGTACGACAACGCTATATTATTTGATTTAGGACATTTTATTTAGGTACAATACGTGAGGACTGGGCTCTGGTAGGTACAACATATTTTAGTTGTTAGTACAAACATAATATCACGCCTGTAATCCCCGAAGGGTTACGCAGAGGTGTACCCATTAGTACACCCACATTTTGCCAGTTATGTTTAAGTCCCATGTAATTTGGGGCGAGGTTATTGCCATCAATCGGGCACAAATCCGGACTCCAAGGCTGCTACTGCTCAAAATCGGTCCAGCTATTTAGGAGATTAGCCGAAACAAACAGACTGATAGACAAAAATTTTAAAGTTGTTTTTTGGTAGATATAAGTGCCGTGTAAACATTCATATGCATTTGGTAAAAATCTGTGATTTTGATATTACAAACAGACAGCTCTATTTTATTTATTTGTATAAATAATTATGTACATACATACCTAATTAAAAGTTGTTGACTTAACTCTCAGTATTTTACAAACTAAAAATAATTTGATACTTTGTCAGTGCGTGTTATAAATTGGGATGTTGACCGACTGAAAATAACTCTTAGGCTGGGAATATACGTCAGATTTTTCCGTACGACATTTGGATTCGATAGTCGGATCCATTAATCGTAGTAGGTACACGTCACGACCTGTAGTAAGTGTCAGAACTTAACGAAGCTGAAAATTTTATGTTCTTTCGATCATTATGATCATTTTTCTGTTCTGTTCTGGAGATATTCAAGGTCGAATTTCGTATATTTTTACGTTTTTTCTGTGAAAACCAGTTTTAATATACAAGGTGTTTGGTAGAAGGAGTGACGTACTTCAAGGGAATATAGTTCTTATGAAAATGAACAACTTTTAATAAGGAACCAATCATGGAAACATAATTTGTACTAAAATGCTGTTTTTTTTTGCGATTTCAAGTCCTTCTTCTTTATCGTGTGGGCAGTAAGGTCTTACGACCCCACACCTTAGTGTCACAGTTTCTTAAGGGTGTGGCCAAACGAAAGTAATTTTGTCAGTCGTAAGTTGCAAAATATCGGCCGCAGAAATTCTGCTACATTCGGTTTCATACAAAAGTCCTATTTGATTTACACGGCGACGCAAAATGAGTTGTCTGCCGACTCACATGCATTCGGACCGAATTGAGTTTGCGGGGGGCGAGGGGGCCGACGCACGACACAAACATCCGCTATGAACGTTGGATCGTTGGATAGTAGGTAACTGAATAAAATACGCTCGTCTGGCATCCCAACAGAATTTCTGCCAGGCAGAATTACTGCGACTCACGACTCACAAAATTACGCTCGTTTGGCCTCACGCTAACCGCTAACCTCAAGGGCCTCTGACATGGGACAGAATTAGGCTGGTTAAAGTTTGTCTCATTATTACTTAGTTAGATGGCCAATGTGTGTAGTTATATAATGGTTATGTGATGTCTTTTACACCCCGTTTATTATCGTGACAACACCTTCCTATTATAGACAGATCCAACTATCATTTGGTAAAATCTGACGTATATTCGTAGCCTTAGGCTTGTGTCCACCAACATTCAATCAACCGGTTAATTATTTAAACAGTTGATTATGTCAAATGTCCTAAACAAATAGTTTCATGTTTCAAATACTATGTAATCCTTTAATTAAATGTTTGTAAACACGGGCCCAGTTACTTCTAAAACTAATGGTTATTCGATCAATATGACTATGAGTTATTTTGGGTAAATAATAACATTGGTAAGCTACCTTTTATTAACTAACTATTTTAGCTTACATTATTATATCGTATTTTATTATATACACATTTGAGGAGCTTTTGGCTGAATAATAACAGCCGCACGGGTCAATCCATCAGGTTAAGCTACGCTTGCCGGGGTTGGACCATGGATCTTTACACACCGAGACTTCTTCGTGCTTCGGAAAGCACGTTAAGCCACACGTGGATCTTTGGCAGTCAGTAGGTATGGGTCGTCAGAAGCCCAAAAGTTTGCCAACCAGTCTTACCAATGGTATCGTATTACCCAGCGACTGGGTTGTGGAGGTCAGATAGGCAGTCGCTCCATGTAAAATTTATACTAGTATTCAGCTGCATCCGGTTAGACTGAAAGCAGACTCCAACATAGTCGGGAAACGGCTAGGCAGATTGATTTTTTTATACACAACATAATTTCATTGCATTTTCTGAAAAATAATTTCAAAAATAACCAAACCATCTTGTGCAGTCGCCAGCACATCAGACTATACCTTTTTATTGTAAAATCGCTCCTATTACAAGCAAATTTTAAGAACCTAATTTTAAAAAAAACATGTGCACCCACATAAGACTCTTTACTTCGGTCAAATATTACTATTAAAACTCATAAAGAAAATATTTCCGCCTGAAAAATCATATAAAAGGTTTTACAAGCCGTAATAGAGATATATTTTAAAAGAGGTGGTCTTTTTACGCATTTTATTAAGGCACTACCAAAGATATATATTAAGCACTTATATTTAATTTTATATGCTGGTTACTTGTGATATTGAAAAAAGTCTCCAATATTGAATTTCTTAGAATGGCGAGCTGTAATAAATACTGTTATAATGGTCAATTTGCCTTTAGGTAATTAAAATCTGCTGCCCGAGACTTCGTAAGTATGGAAGTTAAGCATACTTTAAAACATTATCATAAGAAACTGCAAAAGTGCAACTTTCTATCTTTGTTTTTTTTTCTGTAATCGGTCCAGATCTTTTAGAGATTACTACAAAAAAAACGAACTAACAAAATCTCTTCATAATAAAATTTTAGTATAGAGGGTCTGCTTTTACCTATATATTCTCCTGATTCTTGGTCAGAGTAGCCAAACTTAATGTAGACAAAAGCAGTACGCAGAACGATAATTTATAGTGCACAAGTGTGCGCACAAACACAGGTGCTCTCCAGCTCTTCCATCATTCTCATAGACCAATGGGACGGTAATTCGACATGGCCGTAGAGAGACCGAAAGCATTACGTGCTTTCCGAGGCACTGGTAGTCAGATCTTCGACTTCTCATCCTCAAATGCTTAATCGAAAAACCCCAATAACATTGCCCGACCAGGGAGTCGGACCCAAGAGTTCACGAGGTACAGTCAGCAACAAAAGTCGATTAACAATGTTACTTTTTTATATCATTTAAACAGACACTAAACACATAATGTACTGGCTTCCAGAATTTCAGGTTATAGCTAAGGGATTATTATATCTTTATTTTATATTCATTGCGTTTTACTTTTAATATTGTACTTAATATTTAGGATTTAAAAATCATAAATGTTAATCGACTTTTGTTGCTGACTGTACTTGCGAGAATAGAACCAACGGGGTAATCGCGTGTTCTACTCTAGGGTTAATGCCATTTATTAGATCTTCTTCTCAAGTGTGTTAAGGATATACGGGCAAGTGCGCATACTTTATGGATCGACCATCATTTTCGATCACGTGTCATACGAAGTAACCTACCCGAACTTTTAGAGAGAAACAGAGACGAAAAAGGTTGTCGAGCTTTAAGTACGCGTACTTGCTCGTACGTTTATCGCCCTCTCAACGTGTTTTGGGGTCAATCATATACCTAGCTGCTGTAGACACTCTGGCTGGCTCAGCCTTATTCATCCTTATTTAATATTCCTATTGGATAAATACTGCTTTAAATTAGAGTCTACTTGATAGTCCGCCACGGGGAGGCCGATAGACGGTTATACGTAAAAAAAGATAAGAATATAATGTACTTTATATAGGAAGTAATAAGGTAAATTGTGTTTCAATCAAGAAGAAAAAGTATTAGTCCCTATTACCGTGAAAACGTTTGGAGCGATCAAGTACTTAATAATAGGCTTTAAGGTTTAGTTTCCACGTGTTATTTTCCAATGTTCTTGTTTAATTTATGATCAACAAATATATAATATTTTCATTTAAGAGCTCATAAAACATAACATCACGCCTGTAATCCCCGAAGGGTTTGGTAGAGGTGTACCCATTAGTACACCCACATTTTGCCAGTTATGTTTAAGTCCCATGTAATAGGGGGCGAACCTATTGCCATCAACCAGGCACAAATCCAGACTCCGAGACTGCTACTGAAAAAATCCTGATGGAAAAATTCAATAACACTTTGCCCGCCATTGGAATCGAACCGAAGACCTCATGCTCAGCAGTCGCGCTTTGCGACCACTGAACCAACAAGGCAGTACATTTGTAACCATTGTATTTTCCCATCTGCGATCCACCTTTACAATCAAACACAAAAGGGAAAGGAAAATGAGAATATTATCCAACTTTTATGATAATCCTTATACATCACCACACTAATGTACCCTTCGACCTTCGTTATGACGTCATGCTATTCAATAGCCTTCCTATACACGAGCAGTCAAGCCTGACAGTTTTGTATGATGGTGGCAGTAAGCCAAATAGGGTGGGCCTATTCTAAACCGTACATTTATTACGTAGATACTGATAATTACTTGAAAACAGGAATTTGTGCTAAAATTTGAAGAGGATATATTGAAATTTACTTTCCTTATAAAGAAATATTTTGTTCCAGAAAAACAAACAACGAAAATAATATAAGATTTTATCTGCTTATTTTTAAAGAGTCCTCAGAAATATGAAAAATACGTGATTCTATTTACCAATTCGTTGGTTCTTTAAAAGTAATTTATCGCAACGAATCTTTTTTTTGCCAATTCACGACCACTGCAACTTCTGACAGCCAGAATCCACAGTGGTGATTACCAGAGAAGAGCAGAGGAACGAGGCAAGGAGGGAAGATTCAACTCGACGAGTCCTAGAGAAACGATCAACACTCTTTGATCCTGAAACGATATAATTCGAAAAGAACAGCGGATGATTACTCTCTCGCTGTATAATCTTAATATATGTATATAAATTACGCGTCAAGATGTTTGTTAGGGACTACTAAACTACTTAACCGATTTTAATCAAATTTGCATACCGTGTGCAGTTTTATCCAACTTGAAAGATAGGATAGTTTTTATCTCAATTATTGGTCTTAATATTTTTTGATTGCAAACTTGAGCCACAGAAACGCGTGGGCCGGTCAGCTAGTATGATATAATGTTCACTACACAACATCAAAACGTATCTCATATCAATGTATTTTACACATTGTGTTCCAATCACAACCAAATCTCTCGATTTATAAAGACCAAACAAACCTAGACTAGCGATCCCCATACCCCCATACTTATATACTCCAAAACCCAATTTAGAGTAACTTAACCTTTTGAATGTCAAGAAAATTGATGTTTGCTGACTAAATCTAAATCCACTACCTCCCAGAGGGCCTGAGCCGTTTCCGAAAGTCCCACAACCCACGTAGTGGTGGATACGTGATATTTGGGGTAGGCATCCAATTTCTAAGCTGATATTTTATCGAGGTAACGTGTTACTGAGCTTGGCTAAGAAGTCGAATTTGTGTCTAGATATTTCATTTTGAATGTACACATGGGTATGAATTGGGATTATGTGTAGGGTGGTATATATTTTTATAAGGGTTAGGTGTTCCTCTTTGTGGTATAATAATAAATAAATTTTGTAAAAGTCATAGTGCAGAGTAAAAAAAACCGTCTTCAATTCCACTATGTCTCTATATTTAAACTTAATAATTTGATAATACTTGTTGTTCTACTTATTATATTATAATATAGTCCTGTATCCTGTAAACAAAATATTGTAAAACATTTATCTTGAAAGAGTATCCCCATTCTCCATACGAAATTATTATAAAACATCCCAATTCTCCATACGAAACTATCTTTATCTTGAAAGAGTATCCCCATTCTCCATACGAAATTATTATAAAACATCCCAATTCTCCATACGAAACTATCTTTTGGAAGAGGCAAATAGATTCAATTCTTATTTCTTGTATAGGAGTTGCAAAGGTATTTATATGGCAGAGGTGAGTGGCAACGCAGGGAGGGGTCGCCCTAGGAAGACCTACACTGACCTTATTGGTGAGGTTCTTCAGAAAGGTCAGGTGCGGAGTACTCGTAACCGGCGTGCTTGTATGACGAGATGTATGAACGTAGATGAGGCGAAAGGAGTATATAAGGATCATAGCAGGTGGTGTTCTGTGGTTTCTGCCTACCCCCATGGGAAAAAGGCGTGAGTTTATGTATGTATGTATGTAGAACGTGTAAAAGTGCCTTTTAATGGTATAATTGAAATAAATGATTTGACAATCATGGACAGTATTCTAATCCTACCCTTACATTTAACAAGATCCTAAATCAACATCATATTACACGAACACCCAGGATTTGCATAATACCTCAAACACCGTCTTGAAAGATCTAAAAACTGGTAAAACCTCCATATTTTTAAAAGCATTAAATTCATTTGAAATTGTCGCAGAACTCGACGGTTAAAAACCAGTTGTCACAAGCATTCGAGGCACTTTGAAAATTCTTCCAGAAGGAATAAGTTTGGGGGAAATGTCAGGCGGTGCTAGATCGTAACGCGACCCCATTTCCTTACAAAAAGCACAATGACATGTTGAATAACGTACTGGAGAATATGCTCTCCAACAAAGTTTGGTGACAGGTTTCCTTTTGGAACTTTGTGCAGTTTTGGGTCCAATGTTTGATCAAACAATATTAATTCAGGGTTCGACGAAAAATTCCAGTGTACGTGCAATTGTTTGTCCGGTGCGCTCTGTATAAATAGATCATCAATATTGTGTGCCTGTGTGCATTCAGTATAAACAACGGTAGCTGGAAAGTGTGCCGGTTTGGTATTTTTTGAAAACTAAGTCGATTTACTATACCTATGAAATACATACATCGGAAGGCACAAATCGCACAAACAAAAAAATAATAATACCAGCCTATTTTGGTCCTACTGCAGGGTAAAGGTCTCTTTCCTTTTCTCATCACGTTAGCATGTCGGTAACGCGTTCACATTAGCATGTCGGTGACGCAGTAACATGTCGGTGACGCGAACTCAAAAGTTTGGCCCTTACCAAAATCGTTCAGCGCGGCTAAAGAAGTTTTCACTTAAGAAAACTAGGTCGAAAACAAACAATGCACTCAAAATAATCACAAATTAACAAAAACTAAGAGAAGCGCACATCCCACAAATGGCTTTTACATCGTAGCAAAAAAAACTACAACACCCCGCCTAGTTCAGGCACATTGCCAAAAGCCGAAGCCCAGGTGTCTTCTTAAAATGGACAATTCAGTATAAAGCTCTCCAGAGCTAAGGAAATGCTGAGGTAGTCCCTTAAATTAAAAAGCATAAGTTAACACCTCGGCTAGAAGACAAGTAGGTACTTAGGTACAGTCAACAAAAGAGTTAGGTGTCCAGGGTCGTCAGATGTAGTTGAATTTTTCTTAGAAACCGTTGGATGTCTTCGATTAAAACTTAACTTAATTAATAAATTGTTTATTATCTATATTTTCAATTAAATTGCATTTGAAAACATCAATCGGTTTCTCAGAATACTTTATTTATATCCCATACCTATCTCTTTTGTTAACTGTACCTACTCTTTTAAATAAAAGTTTTACTACAGCCATTTGAATTCTTTAATGTAAAATTAATTGAATTCTTTGCGGACAGTGTTAAAAGTGGGTAGTAAAATTAAAAAGGAGTAAGTGGACAGGGGACAGTTACAAATGGGTACCGAGTAGTTTTAACCGCAAATAGAATTGCATATAATAAACTAGTGACCCGACTCGGCTTCGCTTGAGTGCAATGTAGATATTGCTTTAATTTTAATTTATTTATTCTACCTAGACATTATGTTTTATACGATATTGTATCTTCGTTTAATTTTACTATCTTTTTTTTTAGGTGGTAAAAAACGTCAAATGAGTCCTTCCGTCCTGGGTGGAGCGGAAAGGACTGTCAGACTTTGACTGACTAAAAAACTACCCTGTTCTTTCTGTTGCCCTTTACGTTCCGGGGCCACGGTATCCTGATAAGACATCCCTCAACCCCGGTAATTTTACTACCTTGACATTGAATCTATATTAGCCATTTTTATTATTATTATTTGTATGTCATTTATGTTGTTATATTATTTTCCTAGCATATTTCAAACGCAATGTAAATTGTTTTTGAATAAATAAATAAATATATTGTAGAAAATATAATAAACATTTGCAATTTCCCCACAAATCCAATACTTGAACAGATTAAATTAAAACCACCGAAATGAGAGTCGGACGCACGCGAAAGGTTCTGTACGGCCGCACAACATTTGGCACTTCATACAAAAAACACGATTCACGTTAAAAATTACATACACATACATAAACTCACGCCTTTTCCCATGGGGGTAGGCAGAAACCACAGAACGCCACCTGTTACGATCCTTACATACTCCTTTCGCCTCATCCACGTTCATACATCTCGTCATACACGCACGCCGCGCGCCGGTTACGAGTACTGAGCACCTGAATTTTCTGAAGAACCTCATCAATTAAGTCAGTGTAGGTCTTTCTAGGGCGACCCCTCCCTGCGTTGCCACTTACGTAAAAATTAAAAAAATATATTTGATTTTTGTTATTGTTCTTATAGCAGGCATAGTAATAAACACTCTCGAAAAAATTTAAGTCTCTCCCTATTATGGTTTTAAAGATGAACCCTTCGGAAAGACAGACGTACAGCGAAGGCTTAGTAACAGGGTCTCGCTGGCATCCTTCGGGTACCTACAGAACCCAAAATAAACCGTTTACATTCTCATCAAAAACTCGCACGTTCACCAAATCTCGTTCACTTAAAACTTGGTCATGTCTGACTTAACCCCATAAACATTAAAGGAAATTAAGGTAGGTACACACATCGTGGTAGTAAACATTCAAATTATACTAGGGTCTCTGTTTATTGCCAAATCTTGCCGCAGAGGTCAGCTGAACGACGCGTCTCATGAATAAGTTCTTGTAGTTCAGACACCTCTGGATACGTGATGGGAGTACCGAATTACTGATATGCTTAAAGACTTGGCTGTGTGAAGATTTTATTTTGACGTGTAGGAATTTTTCAATGACTGCAAGGAGATATCCAAGGTTGTGTCGGGCAACCATCAAGCGTCAATTTTAGCCAAATCAGTTGGGGTAGTTTATACCATTAACCAATAGTTCCAAGACATAACATCTTTAAAGAAACACTTTATTTTACCCTAAACCCGATTAATTTTCAATCAACTCTTTCTTACTCCTCCGCTATTCTTTTCTGATTAATTTCGCTGCGGGACCCAAGACAGTTAATTGTTTTTCTGGGACTCGTCGAGCTTCATTGCCTCGGCGCTTTTCTGGTGGCCTCCATTGTTGATTCTGGCTTTCAGGAATTGCTGTGGGTGGGAACAGTGGTGGCGGGCTTGTCCCAAAAAAAAACAACTGTTTTTGATTTTTAATTTTATTTTTCTAATAAAAGTATGTCAATTATCTCTACTTTGAGACAGAAAGCTAAACCGAAAATAAACTTAAGTTTTCCAGACAGCCTATAAAATAGTCACAGCTCAAAAGATACCTACTTTAAAATTCTTGCTTACGACAAAACAAAAAGCCAAGCACTAAATTATTTCATTTAGTCGGAGAGTGAAAATGAGAACAAAAGAGAACATTAAAAAGTACTTTCAAAGTTGACAACTTTGTATTTCTATCTTTGAATAGCATTTGGTTTCTGAAAATAACTTGTTGAATTTACAATTATATCACATAAAAACAAGTACTGTATATTTTTTTAAACAAGCTACTATTTATTGTATTATCATGCAACGTGCACATGCATGCATGAGCGACTGCTGAGCATGAGGTCTTGGGTTCGATTCCCAGGTCGGGCAAAGTGTTGTTGGGTTTTTATATCAGGAATTTCTCAGTAGCAGCCTCGAAGTATAGATGCCCGGTTGATGGCAATAGGCTCGTCCCCTATTATATGGGACTTAAACATAACTATTAGCGAAATATGGGTGTAGGTACTAATGGGTACACCTCTGCCTAACCCTTCGGGGATTACAGGCGTGATGTTATGATTCTGTTCAAACACCGGGAAGTGAGTCAAATTCTGTAAGAATTGATTCCGGCTTCATCATCAGACCAGCTCTATGACATCATTATATTATTGCATTGTCATGCAAATTGCACATTTATGCAAACTTTCAGCTCAATCAAACATCTAAAAGTGGATCAAATTTAACTTGTAAGATTTGATTAGCCACAGACACAGGGACAGGTGAAAGTAAATAAATGCTTGTAAAAACTGTATTTTCATAGATATATCGACAAATGAACATGTCACCTGCCATTTAAAAATCCTCATAGCACGTAGAATGTCCATTCTTTTAATAATTTTATAAAATATGCAAATTAATGCTTCTACCACAATAACACTTTCACAAAGGAAACCTGCAGAAGTTACCTTTTACCGCGATAATATTCTTGTTATCAACCAGACACTTAAAACTAATTGGCTATCAGACTAAAAGCGGAGATAATCTATTAAAGTCGTACTAAAAAAGGAGAAATACTAAAACAACGTCTCACAATGTGTCCCCCACTTTGCATTTCATATTCCATGTTTGAAGAGAATCATAAATCTTCAAATAGCAATTCTTTTTACTATGCAAAAAGACTGGAAGTGGCATGCACACCATTATGTTCTAAGGGGACTGCATTAATCCCCCTTCGCACAGTAACAAGCATGCCCCCGAATTACGTTGGGTACTTCAAGATGTTTTTGCTTGAATATAAAAGCGCTGGATGCGATGCAAGCTGCTGAAAGCGCTTGTGTCTATTGACATTGCTTTTTATGGTGTGAGTTGTCTTTCTCATGTTAACATTACGCTTATACAACATTATTTTTAGTATATGCGAAACCTGGATATATAGTTTGTTCAGAATCAGTAGCTGATTCGATTCCAAAAATTTTTACACAATGTTATTTTTTTTTCAATTTTTTTTTAATTAAATTTTATTACCAGTTAATTAGAATACAATCACCGTACGGTTAGGTACCTATTGCCAAACTATTGTCACGAGTGTATAACACAGGAGACGCGGTTTACGCGGGTGTACCGCGAAATGAGCATGTTTTTGAACGGACAACTAGGTAATATACAAGTTTATACTTAACTTTGTGATTTTTTATGATACGGTTTTAAAATTTTGTACATAGATTCTTTACACAAAAATACTAGAAAGGTGTATCGGGTTTCGCATAAACAAAAAATTATGTTGTATAAATGTCTTTTTCTCAGTGTGTATTTTATCTGTTGAAAAGTTTGGTTTTAAAGGACTAGTAATGCTAAATGCTCCCTGCGACTTAGTAGGTTTTTTTCACCAGTGCTAAGTTACGCCTTTGGTTACTACTCCACTCCTGTATGACGTAGCGTGATGTTATATAGCCTATGCTATTTCTCATGAATCTGGCTATCATATACAACATTGATTTTTCCTTTCTGACTGGCAGTTTCAGAGATTACTGCATTTAAACAGACAACCAAAATATCTTTTCGGCTTTATTATTTTAGAATCTATCTGGTAGATTTAGAGTTCAGCGCGCTTAAACAAACAGACAAAAATATCTTCAGTTTTATGTAGATTTTCGATACAACCAGCGGACTTGGATTTATAAATTAACTGACCTTTCATCTTAAAATTTAAGCGTACCTAGTACTGTATCACTATTTTGTCTCGTATATTAAAAATCTCGATGTTTTCGTTTGCAAATTCCTGTTTACAATCTGATTATAGCGAAATATTTTTATGTTATTGACAACATTTTTCTTCTACATTGTTCGAAAGAGATTATTTTTTTCCCTAACATCAATGGACTCTATTTCCTTGTATGAAAAAAATGTTCCGTAAAAGGCCAGACTTTCATAATATCTGTCAATACTCTTCAAATATAGCCGTAGGAAATTGTATAGCTATGTATGTATAATATTATTTTGATTATACCCTGCAAATCCTGACAGGACACCCTAATGGCTTTTATTGGATATAAATAGAATAACTACCGATTACAGTTCAATCAAACGTTGCATGCTTGCTAATGACACGACTACAATAGTTTGGCGTCATGAGAAACCCTTTCCATGATGTTTGTGTACAAAAGAAAGCAAAAAAAAAGGTAGTCATGGTGACTGCCAGCAGAAGTGAAATCTTTGGAATAACGCGTCGCTTCATCATGTCGGTAACGCGGTCTCTTAAACATGTCGGCGACGCGGTCACTACAGCATGTTGGTGTGATGGGCACATAAACATGTTGGTAATGCATTAGCATGTCGGTGACGCGTAAGTACAGTTAGGCATGTCGGTAACGCGATATTGTCAGCATGTCGGTGTGACGGTCACATAAGCATGTTGGTGATGCAGTACACATGATCATGTCGGTGACGTGTTCCGCTTATTTGTCAGTGACGTGGTCTCCTCAGAATGTCGGTAACACAGTCCTTTAATCATGTCGGTGACGACGAGGACCCTTAGTCATGTCGATGACGCGGTATTGAAACTTCTGAACCTGAATATTCGAATAACCTAGGATGTCCTCGAAAATAATAAGGAATTCGCAAAAAGTATTTTATGAGATCCAACATTATAGATTCTGGTTGGTCCTAGCATATTGCGTTCCAACCATCCACCGTAGCTAGGTACACCGGTCAAGCGAAACCCGCAATTTAATGATTTTTATTGGTCCGCCTTTCCTGCGAGGGACAGGAAAATTTACCTGACCAACCGGCCCGGTCACGTACAATCACATTATTGAACGTTTATTACGTAACTTCGAAGCACATTGAAAATTACGACCTACGCGCGGTCAAATGTTTAATTTAGACCGGTCATTGTATAGTGTTTCTATTTCGACGTTCGGTTTAGCAGTGTGCATTCAATTTTCGGGTAATAGTGTAGTTAAGTGGGTATATGAGATTTCTATTCCATTCTTTGGTGATCGTTGGTTTAATTGAAAAGGTAGCTACTTCTATAAATTGGCGTTGGAATTACGATTGTCTTTATTTATATTATTCCCCAGAGCGATTTCGGTTACGGTGGCCACCGCAGGAGATATTATAGTGCACAAATGTGTGCGCAAAAATAGGTGTATTCCCTCTTCTATAATATTTTGCCCAACCTGGGAATCGAATCCAGTACCCCACGCTTAGCAGTCATGCTTGCGACCACGAGACTTAACGGAGCAGTTATTTATGTTTTAAACGAATATTACAAAGGGGCAATTTTTTATAAGATGATGGACCTCTGAAATTATAATACACACATCAAAAGTGTCTAGGGATCAACATCCCTAACATTTGTTAGGGATGTTGTCACTTTTGATGTGTATAGATTATACCTACTATTTACAGGTCATAGGATAGGATTGTCATAGGATATGGTTAATGTTTTACTTACTTCCATGTAAACTAAAGCTGCGTTCAGACTACGCTATAATATAATAGCATATAGTATATAGTTCATAGCACAACAATATCCCGCACAACACATTGTTATGGAAATGTTCACACTTCGCTAATATTTATTTTAATATTGTACTATATAGCAGAATAGTATAGCGTAGTCTGAAATGAGCTTTATTTAAATAATAATTTTAAATTGTCGTTCTTTTGTACGATTACAAATGAAATGACAAAACATTTTGAGCAGATTTTGTAAATAGTTTCATGAATAGGTAAACGCACATTAATAATATGTACCTATTTAGATTTTAATGTATTGTGTAGCGATATCGGAAATGATTGTCAAACAAAACAATATTGTGAAGCTAATAACCACATAATAACTACGTCATTATTGTATTCGGCACTGTGTAGAATTTTCCGAGAATTCAGGATTTATGTTGGCACACAATGGCACACAATTCGCTAGGCTTAAGCCCAGTGGTACTCTGCTTTACCGATGACAATGATGATACCATATTATACAGGTTGATTCGTAATTCATCACAATGAATGAATTACCATATAATGAAATAGTCATGAATCATGACTATTTTTAGTTCCATAATAGGAACTTTAAATTTGGGAAAGGCCTTTGCAGTACGCACAAAACAAAAATTGGTTGCCTGTAAAGTCGGTATACGGGCGAAAGTTTTACGTGACAACGACTTTGAGTGGTAAAATAATTTTAATGTGAATATTCATTCGTATAGTAGGAAGAAGGATGAAATATCACTTTTTATGTCTGTCTCTCTCGCTCTTAGGCGGGCTAACCATGCCCGAGTGGAAGGGACGCGTGCCTCTCACTCGCTCTCATTGTGAGCGCATAACGTGAGCGGAGCGTAACGCAGTTTCTTGAAGTGTCACCCGGCAAACCAATTTATAAGACGTTGTCACGTCAAAAAAAAAATGGAACTTTACGATATAAGCGTCGATACAAGTTAGTTATAAATTCTATGCTATCAAACCTAATGAAACCATAAAAGAAAAGATCTCTTTCACCATAAAAAGTAATGGTTTCTTTATAAGCCGTCACCATAATTATTCGCTTCCTTCAGTTGATGTTGTTGTTGTTGTTGAGTTATTGTTATTGTTAAATGAAATGATGATTTTGTGTAATAAATTCAACAGACTTTTGTTGATTTTGAATTCCCAACTCCCTCTTAATTAATGATTTTAATTTATAACCTCCCATGGAAGTTATAGTACTGTGAAAGCTTTGGCTGGCTGAGTCCAGATACAACCTCATTTAATTACTCCACGCCTATGAGATAAATGCTATTACAATTTTTTTTCTATACTACCTTTTCTACACCACCAGCTCTCGTGGTTCGCGTCATCTCGCCGCCTACCTTCAGGCACCAATTGCGTGGAGGTTCCTGTCCAGCGGTCGCTGTGCATGCAGCTAATGTGACCCGCTTAATTCCAGTTGAGGCTGGCAGCTTTTTACCAACCTTTTTTCAAAATTCAAATGTCGAGTGCCACGTTTCTCCAAATTAAAAAACTACTACCATTCACATAATGTTATTTAACTGAATCAAAATAAAGTTTAGGTATCCTACTTAGTGTAGGTATTTAAAACGGGTGTTTTCGAGCGCCCGAGCTCTCTCCATAATTAATGTCTATTCCCACGTGTTTGCATTACTTTCATGTTACCGGCCAGATGTTTTGCTTATTTTGTGGTATCTAGGTAAGTAAGGATTTTAATATTAAACTTGGGAGGTTTATTTTATCAACAGATTCTTTTTTTATTTTGAAGTTGAAATTGTAATTTGAAAATCATTTTTTAGAAGACGGCTAAAAAGCTATTAATTAGTTCATAGTAGGAATAAAAAAATACTAGGATTTGATTTATATGTTGCAATTAAGTTAAGTAGATATAAATAGTGTTATCAGCTGGGTATCTCTCATGCATCGTTGTTGTGTTTACCTTGCAAGAGAGTGTCGAAAAGGAAAAAAGATCAGAGGTTTTCGGGATATTTTATTATGGTTTTTATAGCAAAGTTGTATTTAATAATTTAATAATCTTTGTTCTTCTATAAAACAGATTTGATAAAATTATTAACCCGTAATTGAAATTTTGTTCTAAAACGACTCGAACAATAAGGGTAGAAACAAACTTATAACACGCTACGCCACGCCACGGCATTCAAGCGTTCTCATTGGCCACATTTCATCTCGTGAAACTACTCTTTGTCTTTTGGCCAATAAGCACGCGTGGGATGGCGTAGCGTGTTATAAGTCTGTCTCGCCCTTAATTGTTTGATGATGACATGCCGCATGCCGCTGTGCATGCATCTTGCGTTACTAGTTATTTGAATAAAATAATCACTTTTTTTTAGGTATATACCTACGATTTAAAAGTCAGTTAGAAAGTCAAACAGGATTATTACTCTCCATCTTCTAAGGTATATAACATTTAATTTATGAAAACAAAATTTTAGATAAAAATACAAAACCACGTTTCAAGTTTACGTGAGTAAGGATAATAAAAAAATAAAACAAAACATTTGAGGGTAGGGAGGGAATCTTCTTTGAGAGCACATTATCTTCGAACTCAGTCGATGAATATATTATAAGAAGAACAAGTTTATGATTTTTTTCACAACTTCCTTGAACGCCCTCGTAACAAGGCATTTGAATTAAAAACTGATACGATTTTGAAAACTTTAACAATGTCGGATGGATAGATTAGAAAGTCTATAAATTAGAAAGTTCTTATCATTAATTAAAATCCCAATTTAATTACTTTAATATTATGATTTGACTGATTCCATTTTTATAATCGTAAATTATACCAATCTTTTTTTTTAGAGTCATGGATTCTTGTATAAAGATAAATTCTTCTCTATTCTATACTCTTCTAAAAAACAATAGAAAAAAGAAATCTGCTTATTCTGGTGAATATGAATATCCTGCGTTAAGTGACGTCTTTGGTTACTACTCCACCCCCGTGGCTCATAGCGTGATGGTAAATAGACTTACAACCTTTCTTGATAAACGGGCAAAGGAAAAACGGGCTGTAGGACGGGATTGTTTTAAATTGGACCATTACTTCGTGAATTAAGCGCGTTCAAACAAACAAACAATCTCTTCAGTTTAGAAGATTTAGATATTAAACAAAAGGAAGTACAGTACCCGGCGATAAATATTGCACATCGACCTTTGGAAAGAGACAATCGGCTAATTTCGGCTTCGTAGAACGTTATCTCTGTCGCACGAAATACAAACAGTCCGGCATCTATTAGGAGCTAAAACAATTATGATTTGCTTCTTTTGATAATTCTTTTTATTCTTTGTATAAAATACGAAATACGATAAAGGTCGATTTATCGCCGGGTACTGTAAGTATTTAGGAGCTGTGATCAATTTTTTCAAAGAACGAAGAAAATAACAAACACCAAAAATTATAACAGAAATGATTAATTTTCCGCCTCAAAAACAGCTTAATATAAACTGACCATTTGAACAAACACGCGGCCCAAAACCGACACCATACCCGTCACAGATAATAAATTACAAAGACAAAGATACTAAGCCCAAAAATCGAGAACAAATGTTTGCTTAATTTTAATTTCACGCTTGCAAAATGCAGCTATAAATTAAGATAGCGGTGACCGAGTGATTTATGAGTGTGAGCAAGCTTTATATTTTTAAGCTGTTTCCCGTAGACTGAAGGAGGGTCTGTTGTGCTAGTCGATAAGAGCAAGGTGTTGTGTGGAAGGACTGTGAGAATTTACGAAGCTACAGGTTTAAATTCTTTTAAAGTTGCTATGATTTAGTGGAACACTAGCTTTTGCTAGCGGCTTCAGAAGGTCGGAAATTATCCCAAGGGAACTTACTACCGGGATAAAATATATCTTAGGATTTTATCCAGGTCATGATTTATCTGTACGCTAAACATCCAAATCCACCATTTATTTATTTATAACAATATATTTATTATATTAGTATTACGGATATAATACTATTACGGATGGAAGGAGTGGAGGAAGGCCTTTGCCCAGATGTGGGATAGAATAGGCTAACAAAAAAATATAATATATTTATACAAAGGTGAACTTAATGCCTTAGGCATTCTCTACCTGTCAATCAAAGGTACCGTTAAAGCTTGATTGATGAACCAACATCCAACTCTACAAATTTCCAAACATCCAATTTTACAAGCACCCAGAACATCCAATTTCACATTTACCACGTTAACTTGTAAAATCAACAAGTTCTTGAATTGGACCTTTTCTATATAAGTTCTAGAGTAGGTATTCAAAACTTTTAAGTTTCAACCATTGCCAAAAGAGTTCAAAAATAAACTTGCGGCGTGATTTCCTTACCACTGACCTAGAACAAAGAATATAGGTCATGCAGATTTAAGAACTCTTTGAAGAGAGAGGAAACGTTTGCATAAGCATTTCCGATGTTAATTGATCAGAAAAAGTACCTACCTAGTGGCATTTTGAAATTGGAACAAGTCTAAAATTACTGGCAAAAGTTGAGTAAACCGATGCAAGTGCCAACAAGCTATTTCTGCAATTCCAAACAAATAGTTATCCGGTACTAGTAGATGTCCACACCATATAGCATTTAAATGTCTGCAGTTGCTACTAACTCGTACTTTAAGTAGGTAATCCTTAAGAGAAAAAGGCGTACTTGTAACTAAAAACGTTAAAAATGTAGTCACAATTACATTTCAGTGACAATCAATGTCGTAAGCCGTTGTTCCCGGCTGTCATACCTACGTGGATCTTTAAAAGTCGTTACGGGTCATCAGAACCTGAAAGTGTGACAACCAGTCTTACCACGGGGCATCGAATGGGTTGTGGAGATCAGATAGGCAGTAGCTCCATGTAAAATACTGGTATTCAGTTGCATCCAGTTAAACTGGAAGCCGACCCCAACATAATTGGGATAAGGCTGGGCAGATAGATCTTAAACAAAATGTTCAACACAATATCTCAACCATCACCTTGTATTCATCAAATCTCACAGCTGCTTCTTCTGCTACATTGTTTTGTTGAAACAATGCACCGTTCAATGTTCAATTTTACTATATCTGACAAAGTATTTTACGGCAATGAAGACTCCGTGTCTCTTGCTTCCGAATTCTCAGGGAGACACAAACCGTCTCCGATATTGCACACACTGCAGTGTTCCAAGACTAAGTTATGAGTCATAACTCGTGTATCGACCTCATCGTTGAACACCGGATCGCAGTACGAACTTTACGTATCTTGTTTACAAATACTATCATGTATTACAAACGGAGTATCGTATATATAGATGTTCAAGTTTTGTCAAGTGTGTTTGTCATTTATGGTTTAAAGTTGCGATAACTCAATATCAAAATTGATTGTATTTGGTATTGCTTTCTACAAGTTCTGGTAAAGAGAAGAAGGTAATCTATGTCGTCAGATATAGTTGAGAGTTTTTGGAACCGATAAATGTCTTCATTCAAAAATGTTACTAAAATTATGAGTGTTTATTTTCTACTAGCACTCTCTCCGCTACTTCGATCGCATGAATTTTCTTTTTAAAATAAAATTATAGTCTAATGCAGGCCATCCACCATCCAATCTATCGTCCAATCGGCAGGACGCTACCGATTGGATCATGCCGATTGGACCGTGGATGGGAGTGGATTGGCATGATAGTTATAATTGTCATGCCAATCCACTCCCATCCACGGTCCAATCGGCATGATCCAATTGGTAGCGTCCTGCCGATTGGACGATAGATTGGATGGTGGATGGCCGGCATAAGGCACTCAGTTATAGCGTAGCTTCCAATTTGCGTAAGAATTTTCAAAATCTGTTTAGTAGATCCAGAGATAACCCTCTACAACCACGCAAACTCACAAACTTTACCTCTTTATATTATTAGTGTAGATAGATTAGTTTAAAAAATTAAATATTACTTACCTTTTTTCTTGACTTTTCTTGCTTCAATTGGGTAACATTCTAAACGAAGCTGATCCTCATAAAAAGACTCGCCCCTCTGTCTCAGAAAACACGTTATGCCGTTGGTCTTCTGATCTTTACCAGGTCTCGTTGGATTGCCGCCCCATCGGACTATGACGGAACATAGGGCATTATTATCATGTGGGTCGTGGTGGTGTGACATCCTTGGTATTACGTCAGATCTCTCTCCAGTAGTGTCGGATTGCCGTCCCATCTGACAATGAGAGTGAGGAAGGGAGGGAGTGAATCTGTATCTGCGTACACATTCTCCTGCGCACTTGGCTATAAGTAGTCTCCTTTGAGATTGGCCGCTTTGACTGAAGTTCGGTTGAGTCTAATATTATTAATAGTATTATATATGAATTTATAACTAACTTCTACCTACAACATCGTCTCTTTAGACTTCAGAATTAAGCAATAGTTCTAAATTATCCCACATGAATACAAAAGCAGGACATAATCTGTGTTATGATCAATATCAATACGATTGTCTGCCAAACAGCTGGTTCCATTCAACCCTTTAGCAAACATCCATCCATTCCTTCAAGCTAATAAACTTTTACGTTTATAATAGTAGTAGGAAGGATATTATATGTATACCTACCTATTTTGGTATTTTCCAGTTGGAATTGGTTATCTCTGAACTACTATGGCTTACATCTTTATTATGTTTTTTCTACCTCCATCCTTTTCGCATAGGTATAGAGAAGCAACAAAAAAATGTAACCAGGAAAATAATTGAAAAGAGCGTCCGTGGAGTTTCTTGCTCGTTCTTTTTCATAGAAACCTACCAGAATTTGGTACAAGCAACTAGCTTCAACGTTCTGAATAACTGACCAACTCTGACAATTCAAAAGTGCCTGTAAATGGTTTAATTGAAATAAATGCTTTGACTTTCACCACATCACAGCAACCGACTAACCACAGCAACCATTTACATCTCCACAATAAAAATACATACATACATACATAAACTCACACCTTTTTCCCATGGGGGTAGGCAGAAACCACAGAACGCCACCTGCTACGATCCTTACATACTCCTTTCGCCTCATCTACGTTCATACATCTCGACATACAAGCACGCCGGTTACGAGTACTCCGCACCTGACCTTTCTGAAGAACCTCACCAATAAGGTCAGTGTAGGTCTTCCTAGGGCGACCCCTAAAAATATAGGGCAAAATATAAATAAAACAATATTTTAATGTGCATTACATTAATATTAAATCGATGTACGACATAAAAAGTTATCTGTACACAGATATTTATTAGTTTTACAATTAAAAATATTAACTAACGTGATCTGGATAGGCTTTACAGTCAGTCGTTTTGAAAATACTATTTTCTCGACTGTGTTAATTAAAAAGGTAATTATGGTAAGGTATTTTAAGTTTATCTCTACATCACACTAAGGTAGACTATGGTAGACACTAAGTAGACACTAAGGTAGAAAATGCCCATGGCATAAAGTCCGCTTTTGTAGTGTGTTTTTTAATAAAGTTTAAATAAATAAATATTACACCAGTATTTATAATTTACAGAGTGGACATGTGTCACCGTGAATTTGCTATCGTCCCCGTCACGAGAAGCTATAAATTGTGTAAAAACACATTCAGAGGTTCGCAACCCTTGGATCAAAACGAATCAAACAGTTCGTAAACGATCAACGTATATATTTTTCTCAGAATGAGGTGTGCGATTTTGAAGGCACACGATCAAATGTGTATACCTCTTATAGTACTCTGCATGAGGTGCACTTTGCCATACTTGGCACCGGCTGAACGCGGCAATGGAGAGAGAATAGGATTTACAATCGGAGCGTTCTAATCTGGAGCAGTGTCTCATAGGTACCTTTACGACTTTTCATGTCATAGACACTTGGCACGAATCCGTTGTGTGCATCTTGAAATGTATGGATTACTTCAAGTTTTCCTAGATGTTTGATCTTGATTCTTTGACAAGTATAGTGTAGTGTCTCATGTAATAGGGGGCGAGCCTATTTCCATTAAACGAGCACAAATCCAGACTCTGAGTGTGAGCTGCTACTGAGAAATTCCTTGAAACCCAATGATACTTTTCCCGACCTGGGAATCGAGCCCAAGACTCGCTCAACAGTTGCGCTTTGCGACCGAATTCATTCATTCTTTAAGCCTGTAAACTAATTACCTCTACCAAGACCTGCACGTGTAAATAAAGCTCTAAAAACTAAATCTTAACCCCGATAAAATCTATTGCCAGTTGAAGTAGCTGCAGCCAAAGCAATTTCCTGGTACCCAACAATTGGTACAGCTACGGCAGCAAATCTCCGCTTAGAAATAATCCAGTTATTCGGTACATTGGCACCGTTAGAGTCACGGAGAACATTAATTGGCCTGCGAACACGTCTTGCACGCTGTGAGAATCGTAGTGTCGCTTAATTTGTGATGTGACATCAAACTAGCCGTTATAGAACTTAGTTGCAATTTACGAGTTTTTAATTAGATTTTACGGTAAAAAGGAGTGAGTGAAATAGTCAATTAGGAATTTTCTTTTACGGAGCTTTTTAATAACTGTCTCGCTTTTAGAGCTGTTAGTAATTGGAAGGTTGTTTTTGTTTTTTTTTAATTGATTATTTTTCATTAAATTATGGACTGTTTGGTGCCAATTGTTATATATAGTGTAATGCCAATTGTTAATAAAGTGAACGTTTCAATCCAAAATGAACGCTTCTTGTTTGTGTTATAAGTTTGACTTGTCTGTGGGTGTGTCTGTCTGTGGCATCGTAGCTCCCGAACGGATGAACCGATTTTAATTTTGTTTGAAATGTGAATTAGTCGGGAGTGTTCTAAGCCATGTTTGATGATAATCGGTCCAAGATGGTCGCCGTTGGGGGATTTTTTTATTTTAAATTTAATTTTTATCTTCAAAAAACTAGCCAATTTACTGCAGTGCCCAAAGAGTCTCTACACCTGCACCATACATTAAAAAACGCCACTAGCCACGATAAACGTGGCCACTTACTTAGAGAAACAGGAAAGCTAAAGATTAGCGAAGAAAAAGAACATAGAAAATGTTACAGAGCACGTTGCAGTCACAAAACATAGGTACCATAGTGAGTCCATGACAGAACAACAAAATTAATATCAACTTCATTCATGTCTGAAATTCAAGCACAAATGCTGTAGTATCTCTCATGTCGCATTAAATCCAAATTTACACCGTTCCTTGTCCTTAATTGTTCACAGATACGTTATATTAGTCATGTCTTGTTGGCACTTAGTTCAAACAGAACAAGTATCTTGTATCTTGCCATTTCTTAGACATTGTAGTTTATATCTTTAGCACTTTGAACAGGTACCTGCAACAACGTTGCATGAACACTAAAAATACTTAGTAGAGTATACCTTAGAGTGACCAAAGTGTTAGTGTCAGTATTTTCGACTTTATTATGACCTTCGTAAATATCAATATCAATTGTAACGTTATCCGATAATTGGGCAACTAAGCACAAAAATAAATGACAATAGCTAAAATGTTATCGTGTATTGTTTTGTCTGAAAATAGAGGTACTTATATTAGAAAATCACTGACATTTTTTGATATTATTTTGTGAGGGTCCTAGAAGACAGTAAAACATATAGAGAACACGCAGACGTCGTATCAAAACGTACAGATAAGGGGTTTTACGCACGTACGATTAGGGGCGAATACACGCGTCACTAGCATTTTAAGCTCACTTACATGAGCGCTCACGTCTAGGTTTATACTCGAAATACCCTTTAAAGAGGACATTGTCCACAATTTGATATCAAATCAACAAAGATTTACTGGTAAACGTAATCATAGTCTCATATAATAGGGGGCGAGCCTATTGCCATCATCCGGGCTCAAATCCAGACTTCCAGGCTGCTACTCAGAAATTTCTGATAGAAAAACCCAATAACATTTTGCCCGACCTCAGAATCGAACCCAAGACCTCATGCTGGCAACGAGGCAGTCAAACATAACTGGCGAAATGTGGGTGTAATAATGGGTACACCTCTGCCTAACCCTTCGTGGATTACAGGCGTGATGTTATATATGTATGTAATCATAATTTAATGACTCATTAACATCTAATAAATGTCGTGTTTAGCTTTCCGCTTTCCAATGCAAACCAAAGCTGTGACAAGCCTAATGTGAGTAGACATTGGACAACTGGACACATTATCATAAATTCTCCCTCTCACAATTCGCGTTAGGAGTTTACAGCTCGTTGTTGGAATGGTAACTAACCGTCCTATACACCGAGCAATTAACTAGCCTTAATGCTCCTGTCTGTATTTGCATCGGTAAATTTTGAGTTTGTGATTTCATCATTGTATTGTTCGTATTTGTCTGTAATAGTAATTGTTTTTTGATTGATTGCTTTTATTATGTTAGTGTCTCCTTTTATAAATGGGTAACGTAATGTGAAATGTCTCAGGGTTTTATGATTGGTAAGACCAAAGTTAGGAATCTCATTCCGATCGACTTTTGAAGTCGATTTTTCATTGTCGTTTATTGTTGTTTCGACCCCAAGTCCAGTCACTTTCTGCTATAATTCTTTAAATCCAAATATGATCAAGTTTAAACTGATTTTCATAATTAACCTCATTAACACAGTCGAGTAATTATTATAAAATCAAATACAAACTATAACACTATTTACCAACCAATTATAAATTATGTTCACAACGTTTTCAACTCTTATTAAATTCCGTAACTCGTAGACACAAAAAGCAATTACCAATAATACGAATCAACAAACAGTATTAAATATAAATGAGAATTTGATTAATAATTAACTCCATGTTTGCGCATCTGTCACCTATAATTAGCTATTTGATTGACAAAATGGCACAAATAATTAAAACTATGAACATAAAAATATTACAGTTTACTATATCTAGCAATGAGTGATATAAAACAAAGGATATATTAGTCATTCTATTAACTTACTTGATTCACGAATAGTATGAGTGACATCTTGAAATATAAGCTATAAAATGCATGCTACCAAAGAAATTTGCACGAAAAATAAACGTAAGTGTCCAACATGTTAAACAAAAAATAAATAATTTTTGGCTTCTTAGCACAATCCTGACAGGAGCTGGCATGAAACCAAAGTTCTATACTCCAGCAAGGTTGTCCATACAGTCTAATATTATACAGGAATTCATATAACTGAACACACCGATTAATAATACAACGGCTTCAAACTACGCCCAACTCTCACGAGAAACAATGTGAATACATAAACGAACACACTGATTCGTTCGACATACAAAACAAAGCTTAGTTATCAAAGGTCAACACAGTACAACAAAGTTCAGCTAACAATGATCCATCTCCCAATCCACAACGGAAGAACAACCACACTGTCTTTCTGTGTCTACAGTTGGAAAACTGCTCGCAGTACAATAGGAAAGTTTTCAATTAATATCACAGTTTCCGTATTTAAAAGTAGAACATTACAAACTTCACTAGTTAGTCCGTGAACTATATACACTCCACTACACGATTCAACTAGAAACAGTAAGTTCTGGATACGTCCGAACACTGGCTTTTGTCTTGTTGTCACCCGAAGTAGTACTGGGCGTTGGAATATCGATATAAACTCCTTGTGTTAGGATCCGTTTCAGATTGTATTTGAACTCTTGGCAGAGTTTTGACCGCAACTCCGCGCCCTAACGTGCCATGCGGCATAGTTCGGAGAGGCATTTCTATGGGGAATTCGGCCACCTGTCCGTACATATTAGTGCTCACATGTGGGTACGTATTGGGTACTGGTCTGCCGACATACTTATTGATTTTGGGACTTAGGGCGACGTTGGAGTATTGTATGTCTTGCTTGATTCCCGAATCAACTGTGTCAACTGGTCCAGATAGACTGGTTATGTTTATATCGTTGTCAACTTCGGATATGCTGTCGTTGAATCCGTTGGGTATTTCAGTGGCGGCTGATACGTCCGGGCCTTTTGGCTGGTCTGCTGTTTGTTTGGTCATGAAGCAGCGAATGATGCCTAAGATGATGCATAGTAGAAGGCTGCCAGCAACTCCAGCTATGATGTATACGTACATGATGTCGAATTGATCTGTGGAAGAGAAAGGCGTATCAATATCATGTTAGTGCAACCCGGTAAAGTATTCTAACTTAAAGTCTTTGGACCATTTATCACGCTTTATTCGCGAGCATTCAAAGTGAGACGTTAGTTTATTATGGAAGCGTTTCCATGTTGTGACACTTCAGTTCTACCTTCTGAATTGATTCATGTCTATTTGTTCTCTAAGATTCGCTTGAGTACTGTATTCTTAAGTGAAAATTGTATTCTTAAGTCAGAAAAGGCCCGAATTCCAACTAGAGATTAATAGGGTCATCACCGCTAAAGTAAATGGGAGATCATTTCAGCCATATAAATTACAGGCTTACAAACGCTATTTACTTCGTTATACAAAAGGTCACGAGGACTACAAAAGAAGCATTTGTGATAATTGATTTCGCCAATATTAGCTTGGAATAACGTGTAATTGAAAATAATAATAATCCATACTTATTATCTTATTTATTTAGAAAATAAAGTTGAAGAGATTTTTTTTTGTATTTTATTTAAACGCGCTAAATTATGTAACTACCAGTCGGATTAAACAAAAAAATGTTGTATATTATAGCTAGGTTAATGAAGAATAGTATAGGCTGTATAACATCACGCCACGATCCACGGGAGCGGAGCAGTAGCCAAAGACGTAACTCAAAGCGGGTGAAAAAAAAAAACACGCAGTCGAAATCGCGGACAGAAACTAGTTGAAAATAACAATTATTCATCATAATCAGGCTTAATTATTTGCCTTTTCATTAACCCGTACGTTATTACAATTTCTAATTAGAATTAATTGTAAAAATCAACAAGGATTTAATACAAACAATATGACAATATTAATTGGTGTTTGTAAAGGCTTATTAAACCTGTTTTATGCTGATATTAAGCCTGTATAATATTTCTTAAACAATGTAATATTGGCTCAACACTTATCTTTGTTTAGACAAGGCAGGTAATTATGCATATTGCCAAGTCTTGTATGTAAACTTGGCCAGGCAAACTGCGGTATTCAATAGGGCCATGAAATAATTCATAAGGTTGGGAAAAGCTATAAATTATGAAGTAATAGAATGCTTACGTAGTGTGTTGAAACTATTGTTGGCTCTGCCTTCATCAAAATGGAGTTTGAGTAGGAATTGAAGTTTATAATGCCGTTGATGTTATCTCGCTACACATTCTAGGGTCTATTGCACCACTATGGAATTACAGTGTTTATAATAATTCCTAGATTTGAGTACTGCCTCAACTAGTTTGTGCTCGATATTTGGGAATCTCAAGTAAAACACGGATGACCGAATAGTTATTATATTTTAGCAAGACCTAAAAATATGTAATCCGCCATCTTGGAACGGCGGCCATATTGAAATTATTACAATATTGGGTATTGGACAATATATTGTCACCAGAACTAAAGGTGTATACAAAATTTCACCTCAATCGGATACCAACAAATGGTCGAAAAATGGTTTGCAAATTTTGAAAGGACAACTTATATACCTACATACGAACAGTGCAAGCTAAATAAAAGCTTGTAAAAATAAAAGAGATTATTCCGAGACAAAGACATAATAAATCGGATTAAGCTTCACAATGGATTAAATAACGGAGATTAAACCATACCTGAGCTTGGCTAAAACCCGAGATTGGTAGTAAACGGGAACATTGTGGGTTGCAGACGAGTTTACGAGAATATTACACTATAATTAACTAATAAACTTGTTTAGTCACTATTTGGAGGCGGAAGTCGAGCTATGATTGATGCGACTTACCTACGTCTTGTGGTTGTGTAAACTTCAAGTTAGATATTAGTAAGTCTTACGTGGTTGGCAGAGTTGTGGATTTAATACCTACCCTAATTGATCTACATAGTAAAATACGTGACACGTATTACTTGACTTAACACACCACATAAACTTTTATTATTTCTTAATAAATATTATAATATTGTTAGGAATTTTAATCTAAATGTTTACCCCTGAATAGATACACAAATTATGGATAACTATTTCGTACATCCATACCTGCGCAAGCTCCCCATTACTGATGCTTATCAAGTCTCATTTTTTTGTGGCGCGTATTATTACATGCTTAAGTAGAGATTAATATACACCTAAGCATTTTCTCGAGAATTTAAGTGTAATATACAGGGTCATTGTTAATTTATCAAAAACCGTAAAAGGGGTCATTTTACTCATCATTCTGAACAACTTTTACTATGGGACTGACCCCGAAATCATGAAAAATAAAAACAGCTGTTCCCCAGAAAAATGCTTTAGGTACAACACAATCATAAATATGAAACAGTAAATATTATTTTCGTGATTTCACGTATAAACCATTGAACAGATTTAGATAAAAATTGGCACATAGTCCATTTTCTGGATTAACACATACGACTTTTTATCCCGGTAATGTATTCCTTTGGGATAGTAGTTCAACTTACTTTACGGAAAGTTACTACAGCTAGTCTATACTAATAATATTATAAAGCTGCAGAGTTTGTTTGTTTGTTTGTTTGTTTGAACGCGCTAATCTCTGGAACTACTGGTCCGATTTGAAAAATTCTTTCAGTGTTAGATAGATTAGTTATCGAGGAAGGCTATAGGCTATATACCATCACGCTACGACCTACGGGAGCGGAGCAGTAACCAAAGACGCGGGTGTAACCGCGGCGGATAGCTAGTGTAAAATAAAAATGATAAACAAGGAAAACATTTAAAAAGTAGGTAACTAGGTACCCCAACATTCCTCCATCTTGAAATTAATTAGCACAGGAGTAAGTAATTACAGAGATTGATGATACGCGTACGCAGATGCAATCAGGAAAATTATTTCAATTAGTTGATTAATCTCCGGGAGTTCACATTTAAGTACCTACTGGAACTCAATATTTTTGCTGACTAAATTCTGCCCGCGACTTCGTCCGCGTCAAAGTTCAAGGCAACTGTACATTTTTCCGGGATAAAAAGTAGCCTAAGTGCTATTTCAGATTATAATCTATTTCTGTGCCAAATTTCATCTAGATCCGTTTAACCGTTCTGGCGTAATTGAGTAACAAACATCTATTCAAACTTTGACATTTATGGTAGTAGTATAAAGTTGTAAGATAATAAGTAAATTATGTTGCCATTTTGTTTTTTTGGTGGTAAAAAACCTTCAAATGGCTCCTTCCGCCCTGGGCCCCACCCAGGGCGGAAGGAGCCATTTGAAGGTTTTTCATCAGAAGGGACTATCAGACCTTTACTGACTAAAAAACCACCCTGTTCCTTCTGTAGCCCTTTGCGTACCGGAGCCACGGTATCCTGTTAAGACGTCCGCGCAACCCCGGCAGACGTTTGGCCCCGTTAGGGCCCCGTCCCTGTGCTGACAGCTCTTTGAGGCGCGCGCGAACAGAACGCGCCGTCAACCCGGGTCTGGACCTTGATCTGACGGCGAGCTACCCATTACTTGCCGTCCGCAAGCCCGCGCAAATTACGTTGCCATGTAGTTTTTTTATGCGGGCAAAAGGTGTTCGAGACTACGACTGAGAAATATCCGATAGTGAACATCGTATTAAAATCTGTTGCGTGGTTTAGAAGAAGTAAGCAGAGAAACAGACAGACGAAAACAGCGACTTTGCTTTATACTATTTAGAGATGAGAGCCTTACCATCTTTAGGTAAATGATGTCTCGGTGGTGATGCTGACGGCTCATCTCTGTTGACGCTGGTAATGTTCAGGCTGGTGGACATCGAGGGTCGCTGAGGTGGGACTGCTGCCACTGCTGGTGCGGGAGGTACTGCTGATTCTCCCCACCAGCGGTCATTGGTCTCGTCTGTGAAGATAACTTTAGTTAGTGATGATGGATTTTGATAGATTCCCTTCTCTATCTATCTATATATTTTCATAATAAATCTGGTTTAAATCCATAATACGCCACACACAAGGTCCAGTCGAAAACCAGTGTCAGTGGTCTGGCATTTTATGCTGAACTGGGTCTGTTTGGCGCAGTTGTGCGGCACACAATAATTGTTATTATTTTTGTGTGCACATGATCTGTGTCAATAAATATTTTTTTCTTTCTTTCTCTTAAGCCCCGGCTACAGAGGAGCGGACAACTTTCGGCCACGGTCGCGGTTGCGGGTGAGGTCAGATGCTGCAGTAGTATTTTGTCCGCGTTGGTGAGGACATACAAATACTATTGCAGTATCTGATGGTATCCGAAACTTGTCTGCTCGGAAACAACTAAACTCTTTAATGTTTAGACCAATTAAAATATTTGTATCGTATACTAATTTTCCCCAATCCAATTTACAAAACGATTTTTTAGTAAAAATACTCTAATCAAAATTAGGTTCTAAAAACATGACATCAGAATACAATTTACTAAAGAACTTTTGTTGAATAAACCCAATATTTTCTTCCACTTCACAAATATAAAAGACGTACTACCATGAAAAGGTTTTTTTTTTTATCATCGATACGGGTCCTTCAGAGGAACGAAAAATAAATTGAGATATTGAGAAACAGTGGGCGAGATTGATACAGATGAAATATGGAGATATCTTTCAGTCAATGGAAATGCAGAAGTGAATAGACAAAGGTTCAGGAATGGATGCAAAATTCAATTCGCGTATGTGAATGTGTGCTTTTGAAAATACCGAGACGCTTTTGTTTGTAATACTATAAAGGGATAATACTGTTTAATTTATGGTGTAAGCCTAGGGGCAGGCGGCGCGCCTAGGGGTCAAAACAAGGCAAGCTCGACTGATTTTATGCGATTAATAGGAACGTTTCAAAAAGAAGCTTTCGTTTATATCTCTTTTACCAACTGTACGTATACACTATTCAATCATGACGTACATTAAAAAATGGAATCGAAAAATTATCCAAACTTATTCGAAGATGGTGAAATTTAAGATTTAGGAGCTCAGTTCTCACAAAACGAGTACCTACACCCACAAACTCTTAATGATTAAATTAATTACTTCAAACTAATTCAGTATGCCATACATTAACAGTACAATGGACATCCTAAAATTACGTTGTAAAAAGCTTCAAAATTAATCAGCGTAAAATTTCTAAAATCGTTATAATTACCTAGTTCGAAATATGGGAGAAATAATAACGTGGATGTTTATTTTTTTTACAGAAATAAACCCTTTAGCTTACGATAAATTATCTTGATTAAAGTTCCTATATATTCATATGTACTAGTGCATAGTATTGTATAAAAAACATTCTTTATTGTAGCTAATTTCGAGAAAAGACTAAAGTAAATTCGAATATTTAACAATATAAATTAAACAAAAATCCGGTCATGTGTCGGTCGGTCACACGAAGTGTTCCAGACTATGGTACAAGATACAACAGAATGTACTTTTATTATTTGTTGTTGTTATAATAGCGGCCAGAGCAATACACACTCTGTTAAAAATTTCAACTATCTACCTTTTACGGTTCATGAGATAGCCAGGTAACAAACAGTTGGATAGACAGACCGACAGACAGACGAATAGCGAAGGCTCAATAAAATGGTCCCGTTAGCACCCTTCGGGTACGAAACCATAAAAATTCTAATAAAGAGAAAACAAGTCTTACCTACTAAAAACAACACTTAACTCAGGATACCAATTCGATAACATAAAATGTGAAGTTCAAGACATAATACGATTCCTTCAGCTACTTTGTTCAACTTTTCTTGTCAGACCAAACTTAATAAACGTCGATTCAAGACAGCAAGTTGAACATTTCAATGGAGGAAGAAAAGCAATTGCTTCCCGCACTAAGTTAAACTCGGAACGCCGCACCTTGAAGAGATACTGGTAATTTCACCGACAATATTAAAATTTCCATTTTGATCTTCAAGGAAAATGCAGGGAAGTTTTAAGTCGTTGCCGCGAGGCATCTCAAGTATTAAGAGTTGGTGGAGAAATAAATATAAATTAAGATGAAGACAATATTGTTAGTGTAAATTCTGGAGACGGCGCAGTTGTATCTGATGTCAGACACCCAATTATGACACGAAACAATAACTTAGTTTCAAGAGACACTATGAGGACATCTTGCCTTTTATTTATACACCCAAATTACGTGCCACAATAAACAACAGTCTTTTAGTTTGAAAATAGAAATTTCAGTGGTTATTATTATTCTTAAACACAAGAATGTGTATGTGTGCGCCTCTGCCTAACCCTTCGGGGATTACAGGCGTGATGTTACGTTACAAGATTGTGGATTGAAATCCGGACAAACACCAACCACCCAAGTATGGGTAGTAAGCTCTTTCAATTCATATGTACTCGTACTTTCAAGGTCATTTTAGACATCACTGACATCGGTGAAGGAAAACATCATGAGGAAACCTGGGCTTTCGAGTATTAATATAAGTTTGAAATGGCCAATGACTTCTTCTATGAGAAGAAGCTTTTGTGGCAATGTGGTATAATAATGCCCTGCAGTGACTGTGGGACTATAATAGGCAAGTTTATAGGTATTATTTAGGCTTAATAACTTTTTTATCAGAATATTTTTGGAAGAAGTTTTCTCACGAGATACTTGAAGAAGGACAGGATATAGGGATAATGTAGGTTTTTCCCATGCCAGAAAATTAAAAGAAATGTTAGTAAATTATTCTTATCTAGGTTTAACTTTATTTTTTCAAATTAATATTTACATTATTTACAAGCTTAACAACAAAAATATGAAAAAAAAAAAACAACCTGAATAAGAAAATAAAAAGAGAAACTAAAACTAAATGGCATCAAAAAATTCATCCGCATCGCCGTCCACTGGAAATGTACCCAAAAGACTGGCCGCATTGCCACGTTGGATGGCAATGCTTAACCTCTGGCCAAGGTAATAACCAGCCCTTGGGTCACGGGAAGTGTCAACCATAATTTTGGCCAACTCCTTAAAAAGGCCATGGGCACACGGACCCCACGACCCGAGAGTTTCTACCCCAAACGGCTCGAAAATATAGTTACCAGAAAGGGTACTATACTTACGCCGCTTGAGGTTTTCTGCAGCCGCGGCAGCAGCGCCAGCACAGCACGCCGAACTAGGAAGATGGGATGGCGCAAGAGTATCGACACACGTAGCGTCCCACACTAAAGGCCTACCCATCTTCCAAGGAAACAAAGACATGCCGTCCGGTCTCTTGCCATCGTCGCGTGCCAAGCCGATTGGTTCTAAAACAGCCGGAACGCCGACGGCGACAAGAGCACGTCGAATGATGTCATTAATATTCGCAAGGCGCGCTATACGACCTGCACTTCGGCTGCACGACAAGCCGTGGTGTCCGAGACTGGTGACAACTTCCCCACAGCGACAGCGATGAGGAGAACAACATGATGCCCCTAAACGTAGGGAAGCAGCGAGGCGGAAAGTAGTGTCGTCGAACATAGTACCAATGTTCGACGACGGTAGTGCCAGAAGCCAAAGACCCGACTCCCATTTAGCCACAGCAAGCAGGCGCGCTCGCTCCGCAGAAGAAGCAGAAGTGGTAAATAGGTTTTCTTGTACTACTTTGCAGAGCGGCTCATCCCACCGTCTCTGGAAAGATGGGTAGTCGGGTAAATCAGTGCTCGGGCAAGCAAGTTTCCAAGCATCAATAGCCTCGGCAAAGCACGGCACATCAAAATTAACCAGTGTAGGAGCTAAAATATTCCTGATTAATTTCTCAGTGCCGTGGACCGAGGATATAAATGAAGGCAAACTAATACTTGAAATTTTGCGGACGCCGAGGCCTCCCATACGTATTGGAAGAGTAGCTTGGGCCCAGGCTCGGTCGTCCATTGCCAAATTTAAAATGGAATAGCACACCAATTTTTTTAAAGGTTTTAAGGTAAGACTACACTCCCGTACGTAAATCAAGCCAGCCTGCATTTTTTTGGTTTAAAGATTTAAGAAAAGTTGTGAATTCAAATTCTTATCTTACCTATTCTTAAACAAGGCTAGGCTGGTATATGTACTAGCTTTTGCCCGCGACTTCGTCTGCGTAAATGTTGGACCCCTATTTCATCCCCTTAGGGGGTGAACGTTAAAAAATCCTTTCTTAACGGACGTCTACTAACTATAAACTACCTCCCTGTCAAATTTCTTCTTTATACGTCAAGCAATTTTCGATATTTCGTAATGAGTAAGTGTGACCTTTCGCTTTTATATAATACGTATATTTAGATTTCGTTATAGGAAGTTGTAAATGTATCTAAATCGGACGAAAATAAAAATGGAACCAAATCGGAAAGATAAACGAACCGATTTACCAAAAGATCCAAATCATATTTTTCCAAAACCGACAAATAACATAACTAATAGAGTTAGAATATGAGTCGTCATGAGCGCTTCGTCTCAAGGAAAGCTTTCATCCCATAATCCGTTTCACACTGACAAAGCAAAGAAGCGCCCTGTCGCGCCAAACAAATCCCCGTAGATTGCAAGAGTCCAAATTAAGAGCGGATTAAGCAAATTTCTTCGTTTGTGTCTCATCTCATAGACTTTGAATGTTGGATAATACACTTAGTGAGGATGATTTTGATTGTAATCTTGTGCTTGCCTCATAATTCTTGTTAGGAGTTGATAGATTAGTATAGAGGAGCTGGCGAGAGGAGCTTATAATATTAGCTTATTGACTGTGGATTATAATAGTCTTCATAATCAGTGGCTTAAGATATGTCTGGTGCGTTACTGGCAGTCAGCTTTGCTGATTTTGACATGAGCTGTACTTACCTATTGGAGCGGGTATTGTAACCTATTAATGTTGGCTTCAAGATCTGTCATAGGTGTATACCTATGTATGAACTGTTATGAGTCTTTCTTGTTCTTTATTCAAAATATAGCACACCAATTTTTTTAAAGGTTTTAAGGTAAGACTACACTCCCGTACGTAAATCAAGCCAGCCTGCATTTTTTTGGTTTAAAGATTTAAGAAAAGTTGTGAATTCAAATTTGGAATAATTATGACACATAAATAATGGCCAGTACGAATGTACGGTGCATCAATTCAGAGTTTCGTATTTAAGTTTTTCAGTCAGTAAAACAATGAATTTGGTCCAACATACAGAAATAGTATTCAACTATTTGATATTATAATTTCACCACATTCTCTAAAGATATTCAAAATAACTATTTCACTAGAATACTCAACTATTTACAAGACTAGGTTGTTATGTTAGGACTATTCGGTTATACAATCTCTTGTTTGAGTTGAAATAATTCATTCTATTCATCCAGTACTGTATTTAACTCAGTACAATTTATTAGCCATAAAGTTTCGTGGTATATGAGGACCTTGGAGGCAAATACTTGAACAATTTTAAGTGTTAAACGTCTGTGGTAATAAGTATTTTATCTTCTTCAGAGGGACGAGAGTAAAGCTGACGGTCCTTATTTTAATTATTTATTTAGTTTAATAAGTAATAACTTTAGAAAGTACATGTCATATGAATTGAAAAAGTTACATTGATACTTGCCCGGATTTGAACCCACAACCTCATGCATGAGAGGCGTGCGCCTTAACCACTGGGCCATCACGACAGTTTAAAACTACTTAAAACACACATAACATCACGCCTGTAATCGCCGAAGGGTTTAGGCACAGGTGTACCCATTAGTACACCCACATTTCGCCAGTTATGTTTAAGTCCCATGTAATCGAGGGCGAGCCTATTGCCATCAACCGAGCACAAATCCAGACTTCGAGGCTGCTACTGCGAAATTTCTAACAGAAAAACCCAATAACACTTTGCCCGACCTGGGAATCGAACCAAAGATCTCATGCTCAGCAGTCGCGCTTTGCAACCACTAGACAAACGAGGCAGTCTAAAACTACTTAGAAGATGCTTATAATCCTCATTTTGTATAACATAAAACTGTCACAAACCCAAAAACTTCAAACTCTTTCTTACTTTAGTAAAATTCATAATTACCTAGTCTTTTATTAATATTTATTAGGGAAGTCATAAAACATTATTTTATAATGAGTGACAAGTGCCCTTAAAAGAGGAACAAAGTTTTAAAACACATTTTTCATTACACCAAGATGTCTGGCCTGGAAGGCACTGTGTTCCTTTATTTTGTCAAACATTTTCTTGGGCTTTAGAATAAACAGGACAAAATGTATTTGGGTAATAATTTTCTGTCGCTGAAAAACAACTTAAGCTACAAACAGCTTTAAAGGCAGACTTTATTATTCGAGAGTTTAGTTATAATGTTTAGAATTTGTTTGTTTATTATTTTAGTCTTTAAATTCGTCCTTTTTTTTTCTAGCCCTACCCGCTACTTCGTCCGGGTCAAAGTAATTTTTTCCATTTATATAAAATTTGGACCTCCATTTCACTCCTTTGCGAGACGTTCCGCGGCCCCGGAACGTAAAGGGCAACAGAAGGAACAGGGTAGTTTTTTAGTCAGTAAAAGTCTGACAGTCCCTTCCGCCCCACCCAGGGCGGAAAGACTTATTTGATGGTATTATGACGTTCAAAAGTGCCTTATAATGGCCTAATTGAAATAAATTATTTGACTTTGACTTTGATGATTTTTACCACCTTAAAAAAGGGGGTGAATTTTGGAAATCCGTTCTTAGCGAACGTCTTCTAACTATCGACTACTTCTACGCCAAATTTCATCTTTATACATCAAGCGGTTTTCGTTATTTCGTGATAAGTGACTTTCGCTTTCATATAATTATTTCGATTTAACTTACTACTTTGATTTATGCCCTCGACTTCATTTGACTGTTCTTCGTCTTACTGATCTTAACTTGTTGAAAATAAAATATAACTTATAGCACTCAAGGATAACGTAACGTAGCTGAATCAATGAAAGAATTTTCAGAATCCAGCTCGTAGTTCCGAAGATTAGCGAGATCAAACCAAAAAGCAAACCGTTTAGCTTTGTAATATTACGGCCACAGACCATTTTGTACTTTAACAAAACTGTACAAGCTATATTTTAAAATGGTTAACATTTTGAACCTGCTACTACAAATCTGTGTCTGTAGATATATTCAATTTACAAGTTCAAAACTTGAACTTTCATAATTTTCTGAAGGTAAACAAATCTCACACAAAATGACCGACAATGTCTTACACCGCACACTTTTAGACAGCAAAGTTTTAAACACTTCTTCTGGTAAGAACATACTCTGAACTTTCCGTGACATCCAAACCACAGCTTACTTCCGTAACTAAAAACATAAAACCGTGAACAACGAAATAGCACTTGACAGCGAAAATTTATATACAAGCTTAGATTACCCTCCATTGTGAATTATCCTTACACAGTTTATGGCAACACCTTTATGGGCCGGCAATAAACAGTGTACACTTCAGGTCATACAAGGGGTCGATGGGAACATCGAACTGTAAGACTATACAGGGCGAGATCCATCTGAATGTATAGATACACCTGCGCCAGATCTGGGTGATTTTCGTGCAAACAATACTGACTGAGTGGATCAACGACCTAGTGAAGTCAAATCATTTATTTCAAATAGACCATTAAAATGCATTTTTGCACAACAATTACGAGAGAAAAAAGAATTGAATCTTGTAGATTCCGAAACCTAGTTTCGTATAGAAAAGCATGGGCAAGAAACTCGATGCTTTTAGAAAGTTCAACAATAATTTGTTTAGGTACATTCATTAAATTGTACAAAGAGTTTGTTTAGACAGTTTCGACTCACTATTTTTTAACCTCTACTCTTTTTAAGTTGTATAACCTTTCTGGTTTTTCGGCCCTACAACATTTAGCGACAGCCCTGAATCTGTGATGATCGTCATTTGTTTAAGTGTTCCCGCATATAATAAAGTGTTTGTTGTATAGCTATTATTTTGATGGTCGGTGTTAGTTTGATCGTGTTTGTGATTGTGGATGTGGTACGCACAGTTCGGTGCTTCAAACAATGTTTGGCTGTTGATTTAAATGCTAGTGGCTTTTTTACATTACGATTTACTCGTATCACTGTGGTTGAATTTTGTGATACTAGCAGCTATTGCCTGCATTTGTCTGTTTTCAAAATAAAGAGACCTTATTAAGAGATATAATCTTAAGGGAAATCGTTTCTTCGTCTTTATCCAATATCAGAGGAACTTATCATTAAATTATTGATATTATTATTTTTAAATTTAGTGATTAAATTTTGAGTTGTCTATCAGTAAGTCTTAAAACCACACGAAACTGTTCTTGACAATATTTTTACGACTTTTCGCTTTTAGTTTGAAGACTAAAGTAGCAAAAAGTGACGCGTCACTTAAGCGTCTTAGTACCAAGTTATAGTTTATTATCTTAGTCTGCCAGACAAAGTCCATCGTTAAAGTTATCAGCAAAATTCACAACTAAGCATGTTGCTTTAGTCTATTCATTATGATGTAAGCATGACGTAAGTACTTTTATAAAGCCACTTCAAAACGATTCATGTACAATTTTCTGAAGAAAATTTTCTTTTTCTCATAAAATTGGATAAGATGGGACAAAAATACGTGTATTCACTTGAGGTGTGCTCTATTGACTCTTAACAACTGCCATCTAAATATAGCTAACTGAACAGCTTCTTCTGCCAAGTACCAGGCATCTGCCGGCTTAATAGGTCTAAAAAAATAAAAAGCACTTACCAACTTCATCGTGCTCAAGATCGGACACGTCGTGAGCAACCTCATCCTCTTCAGGCGCACTCTCGTACCTCTCCTTTAACACCGTACGCGGAACTACGAAGAAAAACAAACTTTATGAATAGTGAAACAAAGTTCATTTTGAATAAATGAGAAAAAGATTCATTAAGGGGACGTTATTTTAGACTTTTAGGGTGCGCCGTGTTTTAGAGTATTTTTGTTTTTCAAGTGCGTCAGACATTTTATTCGGTGGACAAGCAGTGTCGGTCGAACGTGACGTGGTGGTGACGTCACTAGATTTGTATTTTTTTACTAAATCCCCGCTATTTGTTATACTGTCTCAAGATTTTTATTTTGGATTCTTGTTGAGTTTTTTAGACGTAGGTTTGACAGCTTTGTATTCGTTTGCGTTCGTCTATATTTGATACTTACGTAGTTGTAAAAGAAATATTTGAATAGATAAAACGCCGAAGGGATGTTGAATGGAGAATTGTATTCCACTGTTACTTGAAAATATTTTCTGAAGCCGCTGCGCCTTTGTGCTAAAAGGTTTTTGATTTTATCGGGACGAGATTAAAAATACTTACTAAAATCCACACAATAAACTCAATGATTTACGAGTACATTTAAATGTACGATTTGTCCATTCAGATTTACTGAATTAATTTGATATGACAGTATTTAAATAAGTGCTTATTTATCATACTTTAAATGACGTTAAAAGTGATTTAATAAAATCTCTAAGATTTTTAAAGAAAGAAACGAGCCTTAATAAATGTTATTCGAGAAGCATCAATAAAAGATTTGCCGTCCCCATTGTTTTTATAACTTTTATAAGTCAACTAGCTTTTGCCCGCAGCTTTGCCCGCTTAGAGTCTAATGTTATACAGACTCTTGCTTTCGTTCAAAATTTACTAAAGTTAAATGGTATAGGAATGCATATGATGTAAACAAAGAAATATTATTTTTTAGATATAGAGCTATATAATTAGGGTGAGTCCAATATCAAAACTAGCTTAGCAATATTAATTTGCTTCAGATGGTACCTAATCAAATTCAAAATGTCAAATTTGGCAATCAAGCTTAATACCAACTGGACCTACCATTTTGTAAAACTCACCCTCGGTGAATTTAACACAGGTGAACTTAAGATGAGGTCGTCAATCGATGAATCACTAGAAATAGCCAAGAACTTCCCAGCAGCAGTGGACAAAAGTTATGAAAGTTTAAAAAGTGAATTTCGTAACCATAATACGAGGGAAAAATATTTTTAATTATGTTTTTCTTGTACTTCTACTTTGAAAAGTTAATAGTTATTTAATTTTCTATATTCTTTTGGATAATTTAATTGTAATACATACTTATATTCCGGTACAAAATTGGGGCACATTTTGTCCATCCCCTTTACAGAGTGATATTTTTACAGAACATACAGGTAGATACAAAAAAGAAAAAAGGTTGCTATACTTGGAAACAATTTACTTTTAATATTGCTTTCGACTGTACCGTACAATAATATTCAAATAGCAGCTTGTATCATTCCAAAGGTATTTTCCATTTTCTACGGTCCGATTAACACACAGAATTGTAACGGAAATAGACGATATTGGTCCTGAGATGCAAAATTTCGGCCACCCTTACAAAAAGATAGGGATATTTTTCTTTTTTCAACGGTCCAGCTGTTTTGTTGCTTTTGTATGAATTTTGCTTGGTTGGTTTGAGCTAAGAGTAAGTAGTGAAGTCAACTAGTAAGTGTCTACATATTTCTTCTTCTTTATCGTGTGAGCATTAAGGTCTTACGACCCCACACACCCTAGTGTCAAAGTTTCTAAACCGCCATATTTTTTGCTGATAGGTATTTTTCAGAGAACACTGATTTACAACTTAAGTACATACATAACACGCCTGTAAACCCCGAAAGGTTAAGCAGAGGTGTACCCATTAGTACACCCACATTTCGCCATCAGTTATTTTTAAGTCCCTTGTAATAGGGGGAGAGCTTATTGCCATCATCTGGACACAAATCCAGACTACGAGGTTGCTACTGGGAAATTCCTGATGGAAAACCCAATAACACTTTGCCCGACCTGAGAATCAAACCCAAGACCTCATGCTCAGCAGTCGCGCTTTGCGACTACTAGACCAACGAGGCAGTCAACATTATTATTAAAACTATCGAATAAATGTTTTGATCATAAGCATAAAAAGAAAAAAGAAACATGTCGAAAAAACACAATCTTGGAACATTAAAAAAGGGTTCTTATTATTTATACAGGAAGGTACATTATAACATTAAAAATACATAAGTGTGGTACAAGATTGGCAAATTGCCAGCGGCAACACATTAGCCTAACAACGTTAAAACTGTTTCTCGGAATGTAAACGGCCTTAGTACCTACAAATTATTTATTAACGTTGAATAATGTTACTGAAGGTTCTTTTCTACGTACGTCTATTAATAATTTAGTATTCATTCATGAATTACCTACTTACAAAGAAGAAGAAAAAGTTGTTACTACATCTATTCTAATATAATAAAACTGAGGAGGTTTTTGTTCGTTTGTTAAAACTCTAATTCTAACAATTTTATAACCTATTTAGAGTGATTATTTTTATTATTTACATAGTTACTAATTCGAACTATACTAATATTTAAAATGCGAAAGTGAGTTTGTTTGTTCGTTACGCTTTCACAGCTAAACTAGGGAACTGATTTTAATGAAATTTAGAGTGATTTAAAAGACATACTCGAAACATTGTATAAGTAGTTGCAAGTTAGCTGCTTGTATACCAAATAGCTTGTTTGACCGTACCTGATATAAGTTCGGTACCTACTCATCTATCTATACTTTAATATTATAAAGCTGCAGAGTTTGTTTGTTTGTTTGTTTGTTTGAACGCGCTAATCTCTGGAACTACTGGTCCGATTTGAAAAATTCTTTCAGTGTTAGATAGATTAGTTATCGAGGAAGGCTATAGGCTATATACCATCACGCTACGACCTACGGGAGCGGAGCAGTAACCAAAGACGCGGGTGTAACCGCGGCGGACAGCTAGTAACCTTATATACCGAAATACACGAACGCTGTTTTGCGATAAAAAGCTGTATCCTTATAGATACTAAATTCAAATTCATAATACAGTTATACAAGACAGGGATTCCGACTCAAGCAGCGTAGTTTCCAGTTTTGCAAAGTTGTTCCCGATATACAAAACAAATTATATTCAAACGGGAATTTCTATGCGCAATGTTGCTTGAGTGCAATTCTTGTCGCATGTGCAAGTAACATTTACAATAAAAGCAAGAACAGACTAACAAAACAATGATCGATTTTTGTTTGAGAATGGGATAAGGTATCCGTACCTACTAATATTATAATTATGCGAAAGTTACTCTGTCTGTCTGTCTGTCTGCCTGTCTGTTACGGTTTCACGACTAAACCACTGAACCGATTTTAATGAAATTTGGTACGGGTTGAGTTTGAACCACAAGAAAAGACGTAAGCTACTTTTTATTCCGCGACTTTTCTCTACGTCCGGGATAAACAATACCTACTTAAGTAGACGAAGTCGCGGGCAAAAGCTAGTTCTCTCGTTAATAGTCCCCTTGTTATGAGATCTCTTTCTACCAATCAATACAAATAAATAAATAAAATTAAAGCGTCTGATTTTTGCGTCAAAATAATACCTTTTACAAAATTATAAAAGATTGTTTGATAAGGTACGGTAAGGTACTAATAAGTACACCTCTGCCTAACCCTTCGGGGATTACAGGCGTGATGTTATGTTTGACAAGGAAAATACACGACAAAAAACATTTTTAGAATTTATTTTTTATTTTTTGTCTGTTTGTTGCTATCTATCAGCAAAAGAAAGTATATTTTTTCATTCATCATACTCTTTGGAAAACCCCTGTTTATTAGAATAATTTTGCATATATCTACTGCTGACTCACGAGTTGAAGTGAGCAAATATATGGGCAATTAAGACGTGTCGCAGGCACCTGCACTAATGTTGCCAAACGGCATTCTGTACTCAGCTTTATTGTTAAACTTCATAGGTCTGTTTTATTGTTGTGCCGTGCGAGTAATTTGATTTATTATTATAGAGCGTTTGCGACGATCATCAAATAATAAAAACAGAATAAAACCTAGTGACTGTTTCAGTTCATACTTTCTAAAGATTATCTTAGACATCACTGACATCGGTGAAGGAAAACATCGTGAGGAAACCTGGAATTATAAATTAATGTCTGGAACCGCCAATTTGCTTTGAACAGGCGGTATTATTATTTACCAGCTAATTACTGTCCTGCTGCTGTAGGGCAAAAACCTCTCCACATACAGAGATATAGATATCCCTCTGGGGATGGGGATAGGAGAAGGCATAAGCGATAACCACGGTTTCTCATATAACTTCAGGTTTCCTTACGATGCTGTCCTTTACCGATGTCAATGATGTCCAAGATAAACTAAGAATAAGTAATAATACAATAAAAAAAGAAATAAATAAAAATAAGTAATACCTACAATAAAAACATGATTTGTTTTAAAAGTGATAGAAATAATTTCCTTTTTTAAATCCCGAATATTCTCTGGCATACCCACATTTTTTAAATAATTTATTGTATCTTTAGTTTTAAACTACACAAACACACATACACAAACATCAATCAAAGAAACAACAAAGTCCCTCACGAAAATAAAATATAATAAGCACACTTATAAAGGACGACCAATTTAGGTGATACCTCCATAACAAACCAACCAAATAAATGTAATCCAACATTTCATTACGAAATAAACATCTCGGAAACAAAAGTGGCTGTAAGAAAACTTGCACATTATGATAAAAAGGGCTCTTCATAGAGCACCGCTGAGAGGCATCCACTACTATACTACCAGATAATAAAAGATGGAAGGAGTTTCGACTGTCCGGGTTGGCTTCGCATTTTTATAACTCGGATTTATTGCTGGCGAAGCGAATCTTGGAGCTATAATAACTTAACTGGAAGCGCTTTAAGTAAATAACTCAATCGATGAAAGCAGTATTTATGTGGGAATTCTGTCATGCCAGCAGCTATGCATGTTAATGATGCCATTAATAGCAGAACGATAAAAAAATACTTTAGAGTTCCAATTTTGAAATGCAAGAACATAATATTATCGGGAGAAATAAAATAATATGGGACTTCTATAGTAGTATTTTAGAATATTACTACTTATGTTTTATTTTATTTAACCATGCTATTTTCCAACAGAGAACACAGAAATTATTGTTGAGGTTTATTAAAATTTCAGGACACAGTTAATCTAAATATATTGGCACGTAGATAGTTATTAAGGCATGCGCTAAGAAAAGATTTTCCTAAATTAACCTCCTAAGGGGATAAAACGGGGGCCCGACATTTAGGCGGACGCAGTCGCAGGTAAAAGCTAGTTCTGTTATAATATCCACGAACGAAACAACGTTCGCAAATGGAGTTCATTTCATTTCAATGAATGGTTTTAGAAACACCACTTTAATATATCGAATTTCTGATAAACTTCAGTACCTAATGCATAGTCGAGCTAATGGCATTAGAGTTTTGCTTCCGTGTAAAGCAAATGTAAATTGAACTCATCCGTTGGAATATACAATAGGTGTCTATTTGTTTATTTCTTGGTTAATGGTGAACTAGCTAGCGTATTAAAGGGGTTTAATTACATTTTGGAATAAACGTCTCAATCTACATATTATACTGAGTCAATGAATTTCATTTTCTATTTGACGTTGTGGGTCCGGGCAAGTACCAAAGTGACTTTTTCAATTTTCATATGTACATTCTAAAGTTTATCTTGGACATCGCTAGCATCGCTGAAGGAAAACATCGTGAGGAAACCTGGACTTACTGTTCCACTCAAACCATGTCAGGCCCTTGAGGCGGTTTAGAAACTCTGACACTAGGGTGTGTGGGGTCGTAAGACCTTACTGCCTACACGATAGAGAGAGAGAGAGAGAGAGAGAGAGAGAGAGAGAGAGAGAGAGAGAGAGAATGAATTTTACCAAATCCAGGTAAAATTAAAATAAATTAAGTTCTAGGTGACCAATTAATCTGCGTAACCTTTTCCCAACTGTATTTTTCATAGATCGTAGCATGATGTTATAGCGTATTCTATTCATCATGAATCTGGCTTTCATATACAATAATATTTTTTCCAATCGGACTGGCAGTTACTGAGATTAGCGCGTTTAAACAAACAAACAATAAATCTCTAAAGCTATATTGTATTAAATATAATTATGGTATAGATTAGGTAGGTAGGTATACCTAGTCTATAATGATCAAGATTAATGTGTTGGGCTAGATTAATCTAATTAGCGAACGTCGAATGGTATTAGGTTCGCATAGGATTGGGAAATTACTCTTAAGACTCATCATCTGCCTAGCCTTTTCCCAATTATGTTAGGGTCGGCTTCCAGTCTAACCGGATGCAGCTAAATACCAGTATTTTACATGGAGCAACTGCTTATCTGACCTTCACGACCCAGTAACTGGGTAATACGATACCCCTACAAAAAAAAATACTCTAAAGACTTTAGTATTTATTTTTACACGCCATCAATGAAAGAATGAACGCAGTCTCACAAAAGTTGAGTAAAGAATAAACAATATTACTCTCTATTCTAGAATAACGACTACGTTCTCTAAAGTACACTTCAATATTGTATTACTTGTTATTAGGTTTCTTTTCAAAAGGACCCCGGTACCTGATATTAAACAAGTATCCTATTATCTCTTTTTCTTTATTCTGAACTACATTTACTTGTCGCTCTTTACTGAAAATATTATATGTATTATATTGCCCGGTCCTTTTCAATCGTCTGTATAAAGTTATAATCCTAATAAGATTAGACCTAACGTTCTTTTGGTTCCAAAAATCAGAAATATTTCATTTTCTAGAAAATTGTATATCAAATTCAAATTGTTACAAACCAATAAGACTATTCAGTTAGCGATAGGAATTGCCTTTTTGCCTTTAAAAAGTTGAAAGGTCTCATAACAGAAGTGATGAAAATGCCTTGTACTTCCATAATTAAACTTTACGAGATATTTATCAACGGAAAAGACGAATATTCCAAATGCTTTTTCATAGTCTTAATCCAGCAAACGACTGGCCCGAAGCTAAAATTTCGAAACGAGCTGAATCAACTCCTAACAAATCTTTGGATTTTATTTCTTTTCTAATTTACCTTTTACTATCCGAAGGGATTTCTAAGAATGTTAGTATTTATGACTTTGGAGACGAATTTCATTATACCTATAAAGATCTAGGAAATTTTGGTCTTTTGATGGACATTTAACCAGTTGAAACTTATCGTCTGAATGCGCATCTCTTTTACGATTAATAAAAGCTGTAGTACCCGTTCTTTTGACTTTATATCTGTGACGTTGACGTCGCGGGACACGTAATGAGGATCTACGTTAACTTGGAGCATAAACAAGGTTAGGTATTATAGCAGTCCTTGTCTCAAGTTACACGTGTTTCGTTGAATCACAAATAGGTGAACTTGTTTTGTTTTACTTTCGTAGTTCTTGTGTTAGTGTTACTGTTTCAGTTGGTTGTAATAGCGAACTTGTATTTGTTTCTTGAGACGATGAATAAATTTAGTTTATGTTGACGATGTGTTTTGCAGGTGCCGAAAAGTTCAAACTTTGAGAGGTATTTGTTTAAGCCGTTTAGGGTTGAAACTCTAGGGACATGGGGTCCGATGCTCCTTCTATTTTTCGAGATGTCGCCAAGCGATTCTTGAAATGACCAGAGGACTGGTTTTTACAAGCTTTTATTTAGCTTGCACTGTTCGTATGTAAGTTGTCCTTTCAAAATTTGCAAACCATTTTACGACCATTTGCTGGCATCCGATTGAGCTGAAATTTTGCATATACAATTTGATTTTTCTTAAGTCATTTTTATAACGGGTGTCTTGAGACTTTCGACGAAGCCGAAAGTAACATAATCTACTAAGTTTTACCATAAGTGACATATCATTGCGTTATTATTTTAGTGTTTTATTTGATTTTTTTTTTGTGCATATGCATTTAGTAAAAAACTGTTATTTTGACTAAACAAACAGACACTTCAATTTTATTTATTTGTACGTATATGTTTGCGGTTATTCGAGGGAGCGTTTGGTAACGCTGAGTTTATTTTTTACTGCGCTCGACCGAGCCGGGCGCTAAATATTTAGTGCACGGTAAAAAAAAGTCAGCGTTGAAAATTCGCCCATGCAAATAAGTCTTTTGTGAGTTCAGGCGCAAGTTTCCGACGGGCGCAAAAAAAAACTTACTTTTTTCCTAGCAGAGTAGTAACTATAATTCAAGGGTTACACGCTCAGTCTGGCGTCAGTCTGGTCAATCAGTCTGCTCAGAATGACGCGAGAATTATCGTCTAACCGGTTGACTGACGGACTGATGGTCCAGTTCACGTACGTTTTAACCGTGTTTTTCATCCATTTAACGTGAGCTTTCGGGTTCGATACTGAGGTCAAGCAAAAGTGTTATTGGGTTTCTCCATTAGGGATTTCTCAGCAGCAGTTCGGAATTTGAAGGTCGGTGGTGTGATACCCACATACCTCGGAAAGCAAGTAAAGCCTTTGGTTCTGCGCCTAATCTCACTCTTCACACTCACTCACTCTCTCTCACTCTGCACTCTTTCCGGTCGTGTCGAGTGCCGTCCCATTCCCATCGGACTATGAAAGTAAGGGAAGGGGATGGTTTTGGAACGAGCAACTAGCTTCAACTTTCGGACTAACTGACAGACTCCTTGACTACTCAAAAGTGCCTGTAAATGGTCTAATTGAAATATTTTTTTTGACTTTGACATTGACTTTGAAGTGCACCTCTGTCCTTTGCGCACACTCTTGTGCACTATAATATCTTCTTAGTACTTAGCTAGTCTCCATTAAGATTGGCTGCCTGTAAAGAAATCAGTTTGAAGAGTATTGTTATTATAAGAGATAGACTTATCAGAGAAAAAAAACTGAAGTATATTTTCTTACCGCTCAGACCGAAAACAGCACGTCACAAGTACTCACAAGTACTTCCAAGTAAATCATTGTCATAATATAATACTCTGTAGGTCTATCTAAATGGAAATTTAAAAAATATATACACATTCATCATCCAACTCTTGCCAAACCACGTTATTGTCGCATGGCATTATTCTGTTTATGTATATTATGTTTCTACTAGCTTACACTCGCGATGTCGTTCGTGTGATTGTCGGGTATTACAGTTTTTTTTTACATGACTCTAATTCCTTTTCTAAAATGAAAATGCCTTAATTTACTCCTTATAACATCTGCTATCTGTTAGAAAAAGTCCCGTCAAAATCGGTCCAGCCGTTTCGGAGATTAAGCAGAACAATCAAACAGAAAGACAGATAGACAGACAAAAATACTAAATATTTTTGCATGTAGGTAAGTACCATATAAACATTTATATTTACATACATACATAACATCACGCCTGTGATCCCCGAAGGGTTAGGCAGAGGTATACCCATTAGTACACCTACATTTCGCCAGTTATAAGTCCCATGTAATAGGGGGCGAGCCTATTGCCATCAACTGGGCACAAATCCAGTCTCCGAGGCTGCTACTGAGAAATTCCTGATGTAAAAATACAATAACACTTAGCCCGACCTGGGAATCGAACCCAAGACTTCATGCTTATATTTCGCAAAAAAACTGTTATTTTGACATTAGAAACAAACACTTAAATTTTATTTGTTTGTATAGATGTGTCTTTTCAACTATGTTTATGTAGTACTTCATTTATTCTTTGCCTCTATCTACAACTTATTTCTCTTCTATGTAGATATTCTGTCATGTATACTTAATCTCCTATCTCAATAAGAATACATTTTTATTCCAAGACCAGTAAGCATCTTTCCCGCTCATACGAATCTTTCTCAGTCCCCGCTGCCAAATGCAATAGCGATTCTGAGAAAATATGTAGATAGATGCTAACAGTTTCTTTGTATGCGTGGTCACTGGTTTAGTGAACTGTATTGTTTTCTGAATCCGAACGTATTATTACTGAATGTTCCGTTGTCTCTTCTAGATCTTGGTTGTGTATATTTGAACCATTTTTACAAGCTTTTATTTAGCTTGCACTGTCCGTATTTAAGTTGTCCTTTCAAAATTTGTAAACCATTTTTCGACCATTTGTGGGTATCCGATTGAGCTGAAATTTTGCATACCTTTAATTCTGATGACAATGCAATGTCCAATACTCATTATTGTAATAATTTTAAATTAAAGCTTGTTTTTTTTTGTGTTTTCGATTGCTTGAATTTTGTTTTTGTTTAACTGTTTCGTTGGTGTAGTCGTCGCAAAGCGCGACTGCTGAGCAGGAGGTCTTGGATTCGCAGGTAGGGCAAAATGTTATTGGGTCTTATTAGGAATTTCTCAGTAGCAGCCTCGAAGTCTGGACTTGTGCCCGGTTGATGGCAATAAGCTCGCCTTCTATTACATGGGATTTGAACATAACGCGACAACATTAACACGACCTCTTGCATGAGAGGCTCGATCACTGGGCCATCACGACATTGAACAACAAAAATGCGTTTCTGATTTATCTCATGAACAATATGCTGAAAGCAGACCATTCATTACATTCGAAAAGTTTCATAAAAAACGCAACGAAAAAATAAAACAAAGAACCAACGTTACAGAACTCTGCTTACGTACAACAATCATAATTGCAACAGAGGGCCCTGTACCGTTAACCGCAACCCTGGGAAATTGAGGCTTAAGTGTGAGTTGAGGCTATAAGCCCAAAGATACACGTTACGGGGGATTGTAGCCAACATTGTATACAACATGCCGTAGGGTACACGTAGCCTTACAGTTGGTAAGTGCGGGGATATCATTACAAAATAAAAGAGACTAAAACTGGACATCTTCGTGTACAATTTTAGTTTTTACAATAATGGTGTCGATTCCCTTGTTCACAAACTAGACTAAATTTAGAGAATTGACATCTCTTACTAACATACAGTGGAAGAAAAGGACGGTGACATTTAAGAACAAAGTTAGAGATGTCAAATTAGATCTGCCTTATCTTTTCCGTATTTTTTATCTAAATGTTTTAAGATGTTAACTATAATTGTATGGAATGTGTCAGATTGACTAAATTTGACAGCTCTTATTTACATTAGTCTCTTTCTTGTTTTATTGGACAGAATTTTAGTTTAGTTTGTGAACAAGGGAATCGGCACCATTGTTATTTATTTTTAGACTGAAATTTCATTTAACATTTGATTTAAACATACTTTTACAATGTTTACTTTAATTTTATCTTTTCTATTTATTTTTCTTGTAAGCTAATTTAAATTCAATAATATATTTTATTATTATTTTAGCATTTATTTTATAAGTTTAATTATAGATACTGTGATAGACAAATGTAGCGTATCTCTGCAATAGATTTAAACACTAGCCTTAGTCCACTACAATGTTAATGTTCTTTTTGTGTTTACATTTTAAATTACTAAATAAATATAAAATAATAATTATAAATGTCATTTAATATCAACTAAGCCGATAGCCCTGGTGATGAGTTAAATCTTTATATATATCATCCGTGTTAAGGTACATCATTAAAGAGATAGGGAGAAAGAGAAAGACGGTCGCCGCTTTTTCCTTACGTGACGATTTCTGCCAGTTAATTCCTACCGCAACCTATAGAGTTTCTTGCTCGTTCTTCTCCAAGAGGCCTACCTCCGTTTTGGAACGAGCAACTAGCTTCAACTTTCGGACTAACTGACCGACTCCTTGACAATTCAAAAGTGCCTGTTAATGGTCTATTTGAAATAAATGTTTTGACTTTGACTTTGACTTTATAGCTATACCTACACTTTTATACTTATCATCATCCATAACAACATATGTATTTCTGCCGCATAGAAGCGTTGCTGTCTTCCAGTTTGAAGAGTATGAGTGTCGGTGTAATTACAGCCATATGAGACATTTCAGCTTTGTCTCTAGAATGGCAACGCATTTGCGAAGTCTCCGTTATTACAGATCTATATTAATATAACATAACATCACGCTTATAATCTTCGAAGGGTTAGGCAGAGGTGTACCAACACGTTTCGCCAGTTATGTCTTATGTAAGTGTGGGCGAGCCTATTGCCATCAACCGGGCACAAATCCAGACTCCGAGGCTGCTACTGAGAAAATAATACCTGATGGAAAAACCCAATAACACTTTGCTCGACCTGGGAATCGAACTCAAGACCTCATGCTTAGCAGTCGCGCTTTGCGACCACTACACCAACGAGGCAGACGAAATAAAAAGCTTGTAACTAAAAATATGAGCAATGTTTCATCAATGTTCTGTATGTTTGATGATGAACTGCATCAGTGTTTGCCAAAATGGTAGAATGTATTACAAGTATTCTAATACTGTAACCACCTTATTGTAAATACCTACATTCCGAGCAAATAAATGAATATTCTATTCTATTCTATCATCACAAGCCTTCTTAACTTTGGAGCGGATATAAGAAGGAAGTTATTTTAGAAGACACTTTTAAAGCTAAAATCGGTGATAGAAAAGTGTCAGGTATCTCCGCAACTGTGCCTCTTGTCTTGAATATTTGATGAGTCGGAAATTAGCCAAAGTATGACTTCACTTACCTCGGTTTCAGGAACATTGTTATTAATAATTTGTAAATGTAATAGAGAGTGTCTGAGTGGGTGAATACTAGGTGAGCTGACACCTAAATTTAACGAGCGAGAATTATACAGAATGGCACAACAGTTGGCCCAAATCAGTGAGAGAAATTCACAGAAATGTGTTCCTTTATTTGTAACTTATAGCAGAGATTCTTGTTACCACGGCAACCACAGCTATAGACGTAAATCTACCAACATATTTCTTTTTTATACCCATCTTCACGAAAATATTACGTGACTCGTTCAGCTCGTCATATTTTATTAACAGAATATTAAAATTTATCGCTTTATCGAGCCGGATGCGGATAGATATCGGATTAAATAACTTTCGCCGCTGAAATATTAAAATATCTCCCAAAAAATACAATAACTTGCAGATTTTCGTCGGCACAAAATAATTTAACGACGCAAATTGTGATTTACGAAACCGCGATTCCATTGGAAACCAGCTAAAAGAAACGTTTCCGCCAGCTGACCTCCAATAAATAAACATTTGACAAGGAAACAACGGGAAGAAAAACAGAGGAAAATATTAAAAAAAAACAAGTACAAATTAAGAAAAAACTTTTTGACTGATCGACGAGAAATAACTTTCTTAACTGGAAACAGAGGGTCTGTTTCGTTTTCGCCGAACAAAAAATAGATTGTTCCGTGATCAAATTCGAAATTCTTAAGCGCATTTACTTCTAAATCGTTTCATATCTTACAGAGGCAATATCTGTACAAAACGGAGATCTCGGATTGAAATAATGTCGGCAGATGTTCATAAATATTAATAACTAACTAGAATTGGCCCTGTGGCGCTATTTGCTTGTACATTTTAGTGGTCCCAAGTGACAATAATGTAAAAGGTACTAAAGCTATCCGTTCTGCTAGACCGTCTTAGTGTTGTTTGCAACTCTCTCTACTGTTTCAAAACGTATATCTTTCCCGTTTTCAGTATTTAGGGTTAACTAGGATTCCTGGAAATTCTGGCAGTATTCGCTTGGTTAGTAGAGTACCTACTATATATACTGGATGTTGAACACTGGGCGTACTTTATAACATCCTAAAGGGTTCCGCTGTTATGGCGATTACATTGTATAATACTCGTATTTATCTGAAGAATGTAGGTACGAGTATTTTACACAGACATCTTAATGTAGCTATAATTACCCACATTTCTATTAATCTCAATTGAAAAATGATTTAATTAATAATTAATTAAATAAAGATTAGTTAAAGTAAGAATTAATCACAATATTACCACATAATTTACGGTAATATTGTGATTAATTTAACATTTAATATTTCTCTTTTTGTAAATGACGTTCTAAAGTACCCTTTATTGGTCTAGTTGAAATACATTTTGATGGTCTATTTGTATTTTACTTTAAGCAGCAAAGTAACCAAGTCTTGTTACAACGATATGATTGCTTCTCAAGACTATTATGTAGGTACTTAATAAATATTTCAACTACCTTAAGTCTACTCCAACATAACATAACTTCACGCCTGTAATCCCTGAAGGGTTAGGCAGAGGAGTACCCAGTGTGGGTGTACCATTAGTACACCCACACTTCGCCAGTTATGTCTAAGACCCATGTAATAAGGGGCGAGCCTATTGCCATCAACCGGGCACAAATCCAGACTCCAAGGCTGCTATTGAGAAATTCCTGATCGAAAAACCCAATAACACTTTTGACTGACCTGGGTATCGAACCCAAGACCTCACGCTTAGCAGTCGCGCTTTGCGACCACTAGACCAACGAGGCAGTCAAGTCTACTCCAAATAAGATTAATTTGTAGCTACAGCTTTCAAAGTTAATATTTCCAATAAGTATTAAATCAGTGCAGATCCCCGTACCTAAGTCTGTGGAACAGACAGTCACCACAGATTACCACAACAAACAGACTTGAACCGGTATTGCCATAACGGTTGGCAGACAAATTGGTCGGCGTCGCCTTGGTGTAATCCTATTGTCTTCTCTAACTAAGGATACCTAAACCTATATACTCGTATAATATACACACATCAAAAAAGTCTAGGGATCAACATCCCTAACATTTGTTAGGGATGTTGATCCCTAGACTTTTTTGATGTGTATATTTAGGTATTGGTATAGGTCATCCGCTTCTAGTTAGAGAGTCTAGAGAATGAAAGGGAGATCAGGATTTCATGGCTTGAGTGTGATTAGTTATAATAATTAAGGTTTAAAAGAAGCGTTATATTTTTTTTTTAATTTCAAAACTGCAAACTGCTAAGCATGATGGTCTTTTTTTTTTATTTTTTTTTTATTTTTATCATTTTTATCTTTTTACAACCAGGCCCAAGATTGTATGAAAGCGTATCCGTCTCCTTTATATGACAAATTGTCAAGCGAGCTTACGCACGCTTTGATTGGTTGACTGAATTATAAACAACCAGTCACACGAGTTTACGCGCGCGATAATTTGTTACTTTATACGTGTACTTTATTTCGTGATACAGGGGGTGCGCGTTTTTTTATAAACAGGTACCTATGTAAATCAATTGAAATTGTCTTTCGAAAGCATACTTTGCATAGCTCCGATTTTTTTAATAAGCTACCAAATGACAATTAAAAGAATTTAACTTGAGTCAATTTAAATGCAATCTAAATAAATACGCAAATGCATGTGACAATACATGTGACTTTTCCTTTATTTAAGATATAAAATGTAATTTATATTTAAGGACTTTTAATTTATTAGAATTGTAGTGAATTATAATGTTTTATTTAACTTTTAATATTGTTAAATTAATAGTGATTTCCAGGGTAGTTTTTAGAATTTCTATACAATATCTGTGAGACCTATTATATCACCAAAAATTACATTAATAAATACTTTGATTTTAACTTCCGATAAAAGTATTTTAATGCAACACAGGGTAAAATGATAATGTAAACACACTTTTTTTTTCAGTGATGTTATAGTTTGCAGGTCAGGTTAGGCAGGCAAATCTTTATGAAATAAAAATAAACTGTAAAGAAATATTTTTCGTTTTATCTCGTTACATTTTTTTTTGTAGTTTCTGTAACCTGTCCATTATTTAATGTCATTTGCAAACAGAAACAGAATATGGAGAATGATTTCAGTTCTTTTTTGTACAGGTTTTCGAGATTGCCTCCAGGTCATACTGGATTAAAACAGGTATTAAACAAACAGAAGGAAATCTCAATTAGGGTACTAAATTGAGGAAAATATTGTAAAATGGAAACATTGAAAAGTTGTAGTTTTATAACGAAGTTAATTTAACAAATTAGACGATAGTAATTTTCCGCTGCAAACCGCTTACACCCCGTCTTCCATCAGACACACACTTTAAAGGGCGAGACAGACTTATAACACGCTACGCCATCCCACGCGTGCTAATTGGCCAAAAGACAAAGAGTAGTTTCACGAGATGAAATGTGGCCAATGAGAACGCTTGAATGCCGTGGCGTGGCGTAGCGTGTTATAAGTTTGTTTCTACCTTTACGTACCTACACATTACACTTTAGGCCATAAAAAACAACCAAAATATAAAACGTCCATTTAAGCTGCACGTTGTTTAAAAAGCATTTACGACTTAATTGCTCAACTTTAGAGTTTTAAAACATTCTCACGGACTTACCGCAAGTGTAAACAACTTTGAGGTAGGTTCGGCTCCCGGGTCGGCATGGCTTTCCGAACATGTTGCTGTCTGCAGAGAGAACACATCTCCTTTTGCCATGGCACTCCCTCATGGCCGTCTCCGTTGCATATGGCTCCAAACATGCTGAGAAAAAAACGATTTTATTAGCCATCAAATGTTTGGGGTAAATATTTGGATTGCATTGTGTTTGGGAGTACGTAGTTAAAGTTCTTAAACTCTCTTAGTTTTTACCCGACTGCAAAGAAAGGGTTATGTTTTTCGCGCCTATCTTTGTATGTTTGTTTTTAAATAAATAAAATTTTTAATTCAAATCTTGTCAAAGGTCATAAAAACTTAAATGTCATCTTAGCAAATGTCAAAATCTTGTCAAAAATGTGACTGATACTGAGATTAAAATACAAACCAGCCGTTTATTCTTTGAATTTAAAAACTTGAGTACTTTCCAAATAGTGATAGTCTATGTGGTCAATATAACAATTAAATACCTACCTACAACTATTAAATCATCAAGTAACTGATCCCCTGTCAAATCGATAATGCAACAAATAATATTTATCTTTTAAAATTCTGAAAGAGTAACCGACACCGCGCTATTTAAAAGCAATGCATCCGTAATTACGATGTGCCTTTAGAGTTTAAAATCGAAATAATTGTGGCGGCGATCATGAACATTATTCAACGTAACACTGGGATATTTGTGAGAGAATGTATTATTTAAAATTCATGGGTTTTCCTGAAAGTTATTTGGTGCTAATCTAATTAACTCATTTTTATCCAACACAGTCTTTTTATTTTCACATCTAAATCTCCAAAACAAAAAAAATATGTAAAGGTATGAAAGGGGGGAAATTATAGGGCATCAAAAAACTCATTCGCATTGCTGTCAATGGGACAAGTGCCCAAAACCTGACAGCATTGCCACGTTGTATGACAATGATGATTCTTTGGCCCAAGAAAAGGCCATCCCTTTGGAGAATGGAGAGTGGAGAATCGACCAGTCACTTGGCGATGTCCCGAAAAACCAGATAAGCACTGGGACCCCATAGCCCTAGTGTTTAAACCTCAAACCGCAGTAGAAATTAATAAGAAACATTAAGAAATTCTTATCTCAACTTCTCGCAGTCAAAAATCTCCAAATGTAACAAAAATACTTCAGTTACATAAGATGGGCAGTATAATGAAGGCCATTATCGATTTGATGTTTTCCAGCCCCCGTTTATCGCTCACTTAGGGTTGAATAATGTGCCTACTGCCTACCCACTTTTACGAAGTATGGTGTGCCGTTAGCGAAACTAAAATTAGAGAGACGCTTTTAGAATGAACAATTGAACGAATGTGTTTGTATGAATATCCGAACGGGGTAATTTGATTTATTATTCCTACGTAGTTTCGTTTTAGCGATTCGAATTCCAAATTTTTAAATTGCCATGTCATTCAGATGTCACATCCATAGATTTGTTTTGTTTACTTCTAAATTTAAAACGTAAAACGTTCCGTTGTGTTTATTGTTAGGATTCAATTCGTTTTTATCACTACGGTTGTTTCTGCTTGCGACTTGAATAGCTTCAAATAGTATTGAGAACAATCGACTCAACTTCAATATTGTGGTGGCCACAAATAGGCATGCAGTAAATGGGCCAAACACAATGAAACAGTTATAAAAGTCGGTCATCAGCGGGAGGCCTTATAGTTTCAATTCTACTATTTTACTCGTGAAATACCTATTTCATTAGAAGACTTATAACTTTTCGAAAACAACTACAGAACCAATCTCGAAATGCAAAATATTTTCAAAGTTAATTTAAAAACTGGGTCTTATGAGATTAATATCTTACAATGAAATAAAATAAATTCTAAACAATTCGAGTATTATTCGAACTCGCTCATCCCTGCGTTTCTAAACGTAAGAATCTAAATAATTTATTCAATAAACAGGCTTCAATGGGCTGAATTTACACGTTAAAATTAAATTAGCGATTCCGACCATGGAACGCTTTCATTTTGAAATTAGGTTTCCTTCAGAATGAATTTGAGATGATAAAAGTGCTAAAGTGTACACGTGCTTATTAATTTTCTATCAACGTCTATTGTTCGCCATTATATTAGATTGCTACATTTCAGGAATATTTATTTATGCAAACGCCGCAAGTTATTTTCTAAATAATCGCCTTTCCAGTAGCTTTGAATGAAGTACAAATAGATGACAGGTTATTGACAGTTGAGATAAACGATCGATCTTTCTATTGGCCCAAATGCAACGTCAGTGAATTTGAACAATTTGAAATTAGAATTTGTTTCATATTCTTATTACCTACATATTGTCAAAATTGAAATTTTGAAATTCGAATAAATAGCACTAACAGACTGCCTTAATCAAATCCCAGGTAACATCAAATAGAATCGAAGGGCGATGACACTTCATCCATCATTCGAGACACGTGAAAATGAAACAAAAATACCGCTACAAAAATGGCGGAGAAACGAAACAAAACAGATTAGAAACGACGTGATGAGTTTTTCCAGGTGAATGGAGTTCGGTGACGAAAAGGAAAAGTAGATAATGGATGAAAAAAAGGAAGTGTGCGCGGCGTTTAGGGTCACCCACGTTGTTACTAACTGTCCTACAGTCCTATTCTGTAAAAAAAAATTTAGGTGAAGTGAGCTTAGAGTGAGTTGTCATTCCACAATGCATGACATATCACCTTAAGGTCTCTCTACCTAAATTCAACGAGGTAGATTTTTACAATTTTAGGCTGACATTATGTATGCACCTAAATATAATACCAGATTTTACGATTTATTTAACTCCCTAACTATAACTTTCAGGTATGGTCCAAAACAAAAAAAAAACTGATGGGGATACCACTAAACATACCTTTTTTTTTCATCAAATGAGTCCTTTCACCCTGGGTGGGGCAGGGTGTCAGACTTTTACTGACAAAAAAACCACCCTGTTCCTTCTGTTGCCCTTTACGTTCCGGGGCCACGGTATCCTGTTAAGACGTCCCGCAACCCCGACATAGACATACCTCTAGGGTGCGTAAAGTGTCTTTTTATACCCGTTAGATGCACACAATCATATAGATGTAGATTTATCTACGTACCTTTAATCAATACTCTATCAACAGCAGTAATGTTTTTTCAATGTTTTGATATCTTTAGAATAAATTGCTTAGACTTAATACTTACTTTCTTCCTTCATTCCCCTCGGTTGCGGGCACTGGATGGAATCATACTCTGTTCGGCCATACTGAGCTGAGTAGATCGCCACCCTGGAGTGGGGGTTGCAGCTCAAATGCAGAACGTCATTTTCACAACCAACTTTGCTTCGGAACTCATCTGTTAACGAAAAGTTTATGATTACAAAAGGATAGACAATGGAATCAAAAATACTCGTCTATGCAAAATTATAGACAGATTAAAGTGGCTTCGATGTCTAATATAAAAGAGATGTTGCAAATTATGATAATAATAAAGACAATAAGACAAAGTTAAAGGTATTGAAATAAGACCTGTCAATTTAAGTGAAGTGAATATACCAATTCCAAGGATCAGGTTGGATGACAAGTCATCTTAATCTCACTTGGGTAATACCCATTTTATTTAATCTCACCTCACTTAAATTAACCGAAAGAGATGTTTACAGAATAACACTGTTGAAGGTGATTGAACCTTAGGTAGGTTCCATATATTTTTCTTGCAGATACTTAATGCTCTTCAATATTTTATGCATACAATATGGAGGCTGAGAAAATCTATACTAGCAAGCATTGCCATAACATTATGCCTCATAAGATAATTCCAAGTGCAACCTACTTGGCATCGAACTGCAAAACGGTTTCAAGTTTTTTAAGAAAATCATACCAAAGATAAGTGTTCTTTAAAGGTAATATAATAATGTGTACTGAAGCATGATAAAACAATTGACTGCTTATTGAAGAGCAGTTATAAGCAGTTTTAAGAAAGTGCAGTTGGAAGATAAAATCTTTTATAATATATAGTATCGAAATCTGAATAATTTTGAATGAAGATTTCCAAGGCTTTCAGATCTTGCTTGTTCCACTCTAAAGACACATAAAAGCTACGCGTTGCGTTGCGGTACCGCGTCGCTGATCGTCCTACTACCGGAGCGTGTGGTGACCATTTTTGGGTCATGTCACGACGCAGGCATGCGCGGCGCGCTGCACGTCGCCTTTGTGTTGTGGCAAACGGCGTCGTCGACTTTGGCGGTACGGCAACGCACCGCTTTTATTTACGACTAGGTTTTGCTTGCGATTTTATTCGCGTGTATTTTCTATACAGATCCCTATTGTTTTTAAAATAAAACAAAGTCTACGTTACTTGATAATGTAGCTTTATATAAATGAAGCATGTTTTGAAATCGGTTAAGGAGTTTTTGAGTTTTTTCATTACAAACAAGAAAATCTTTTCTTTGTATAATATTATTACATAACAGTTTACAAACAAAAAATGCTTGTTACTGCCTCACAAAGGAAGAAACGAGACAACTTCGATATAAATCAAATTGAATTCAAATCGTGTTTCGCATTTGTATCAAAAAGGAATTTGTCATCAGAAACGTTTTAAAAATGCTTATTGAAAAAGATTTTACAGGGGCCCATAGTTTACTTCGATCAATAAATTCATGTTGCAGTAATGAAAAATGTTTCAGATTCCATTTTGCCTTCCATTGCTTATAACATTCGATTTACATGAGTATATAACAGTAAATATTCTGTAATATATTCGAGTTATGAGCACACCAAAGTCACAACTGCCTTAAGATGAATTTTCAGCTTCCACGAGTCTCATAGTGACAAAACTGCTTGTCACAAAAAAAAGTGTTCTGTCTTCGGCATACAAAACGGTTTTAAGTCTGGCATGCGCATTGCGTACTGCCTAACTTCTAAGATGTGGTTATACTTACAAGGACGGCATTTGTAGGCGACTTCGACGAACCTTCTGGAACCCGGGCACGGGTCGACTCCAAAGGCCTTAGGGCTTGTGTGGAATTTGCACTGTCGCTTCTTCTGACACGCTTCCACCACGGTCTGTAATAAGGAGTACTACGCAATTTAGTTAGTATGCCTGTTCTGTCCTAACTTTGGTTAAAAGCATAGTTCCTTTGCCCTAAAGATGTTTCATAGTTTGAAACTGCTCATAAGCAGAACATTAGGGTTAGATAATGTTGGTGTTGACTATTTTTGGGTCTTAACAAGTGGTTTTACATGAACTTAGTTGAATTTCTTAATGAAAATTAGACATCTGTAATAATTAACATGAATCATGACTTTGTATGTAAATATATTCTAGAGATATTCTACTAGTACTCTAGTTGGAATCTAGTGGGTTATGCGATGTTATTTCATGTCTATTTTTAGAGTTTTCGGCTGGTAGTTAGCTCATCATAGCATAATTATATTGAACAGAACTCGAATAATTAGTTCTCTAATAATAGACTCGAATAGACAGAAACAAACTGTAGATGAGTTGGAAAATATAATTCAAATTGCTTTGTGTAAGCCCAAACCCACCCACAGACTAAAGTTTTCTCATTCATTCTGAATTATTTCGGATAATAATTGGACTGACAAAATATTTCATTACAATTGAATCGCATACTTTCGATTTAATTTGAAAACAAATTTATCAATCCAAAGGCATTTTAACAACAAAATAAAAAAACATTTAAAACAATTTATTGAACCAATCTTTTTTGAATTGAAATAACATTTTACTGGCAAATAAAATTATATTCCTATTTCATCGCGGGTTATGTTATAACATTAAACGGAACGACAGAATAACTGCTATTTTACATTTAACAAATTCATGATATTTTCATAACACCGAATGTTTGGGAAAAAACAAAATCTCACGTTGAATCATGTTCTAATAATAAAAAAATACAAAAGCAAATCATGCCTGTATTTTCGTAAGCCAAAGTTGTGCGTAAGAAATATAGTGAAAATGCGAAAGTGAGAGAAATCTCGCATACAACGTTGGAATATGAGAGGTTGACAGTATTGGCAGCTGCTCATAAAGCCGACTTATTGCCTAAACATATCGGAATGAGTAATAAAATTGTGTAAAAAAGGACCAATTTACTGTTTGGCATTTCACTTAATGGATGTTTGAAAGCCTTATATTGAATAAAGCAGTTATGTATAAACATATTTCCACGAAATTGGTATGATATAATTTATTGGATCGTTTTAATTTATAATTATTTACATTCAATTGAAATATTGATGTAGGTAATATAAACATTCTGTAAACATTTTTATATTTTTAAATCGTTCTCAGAATATATTTTGGACTCTCTTGTTATTGAGTTGGCCTTTTATAACATACATAGGTGCAGGATTGATATAAATAGATAATTTTGTAAAGATTTTTCTAAGATGTTTGAATGATTGTGATTCAATCACGCGTAAACCGTTGAACAGATTTGACCTATCCTTTATTAACACATAGAATACTTTGTATCCCGGTAATGTGTTACTTTACGGAAAGTTACTTTTTACGCAGACAAAACCACGGGCAGAAGCTAGTAGAGGTAATATTTTTATACAGTTATTTATAGTTACAGTCATTTTAGCGTGGTTCAAATTTTGACGATAAATAAAGGACTATGTAAATAAAATATCTAATGTAATAAAATGATGTTGTTTGTTTATAACAAACACAAGACCCAATTATTTAAGACCTCTATTATAAATACCGATTTACCTATATTTTACATATAGAGAATTATATTCGATACATACGCCTGGCGGGTAATTAGTTCAACTAATTTATTCTTGGTCCTAAGAGCCGCGTGTGGTCTTTGCTATAATTAACCACACCATCACTTCCCGTCGATATTATAACCGCCGATTAAAGGATTATCCGGAAGATACGCAGCTGTGTTATTTAATACTTTACTGAATATAATTTTACATCATTATACAACGGGTAACCTATCTGGGTAATTATAATTATTTGTTTAGGTATGTTATGTTGTGTGTTGGCATGTTTTTGTTTCTATTTATGATCGTATAAAAGACTAGTACTCTCCCCGCGACTTCGTTCGCGTGATTTTTCTTACTGATTCCATAATTTTTTGATAATAAAATATAGCCTATAGCACTCAGTGATAACGTAGATCCAGAGATTACCCCCTACAACCTCACAAACTTTACCTCTTTAAAATATTAGTATAGATGACGGGTATTTTTAAGCGTCGTAGGTAATGAAAACTTTTATCCATGGGTTTAGTATTGATTCATACTGTCACCCATAAGACTCCAAAGATATAACATTCTGAGTGGCTTTAAAAAAGAAATGTGCTGTTCAATAATGCCACTTTGCCATCTTTGTGTTGTCTAGTTGACAATTTTTTGAAGCCGACGAAAACTTGCATTTATTTATACTGAATCCATCGTATATTTTCCTGTTAAAATGTATTCCACCATGTTATTTAAAATAATCTTGATAGACACGGTTTCGAGTAAGCATAATATTAATTAGCTTACTATCACAAAATCATAGATGTTATCTATTACAGAACACGACATAATAGATAATAATATACCTATTATAACATAGCATAGTTAAAGGTCAAAATATTACGAATTTCCTAATAATAATGTTACTATTACCTAATAATTCACTCTCATCAAACATATTGGTTAACGCGCTATTGGAATTCTGCCGGGTTTGAAAGGATTATAGTTACGTAAAATGGATACGTAAATGCGGATATTATCGAACCGTAATTTTGCGGTCCCAAATTATTTGATCAGGAGAACGAGCTGTAACATGCCTACATTAGGTAATTGCAGTAAATCAAATCAAATAGTGATAATATTAAAATTTTGTTCCGCAGTTTGCTGCGCATTTAATATGTGCACATTGTTTTGAGGACCTCTCAAATCGAGTCGACAATGCCACTTGATCACCATTTAATGAAACATTTTATCTGTCGGAAATCATTAATTCATAAGTGTTTGTGACGTTAAAACATAATATTCGTTATAATAATAAGAGTTTTAAATCATAACCGAGCAAAAACCTAGGGTTCCGAAAAAATAAGCAAACAAATTTTACCTCTTTATAATACTAGTATTGATGAGAATAAGGGGTAAACCTCTGGTTTATTCAAGCTGGTATAAGAGGTAAAATTGTCAGCTGTCATATTGACACTTTGATGAGTGCTTGACACCATCAATCAAATTGACATACTTTTTGAAGCAAAACGCAATTTTATCATAGATTTTGTATGGCAATAGTAAACTGTGACTTCACTTATTTGACAACTCGATTGATCAACTATTTATTGATAAACGCAACCAAAAATTTAATTTTACTTTTAATTGAAGTTTAATCGGGTTCTCAGGCTACAATAAGACGTACGTCTTGAAAGTATTAATTAATGGTTTCAAGTACCTAATTCAGTTTATTAAATGCGAAATAGTTCCACAATTTTCCAAAGATCATCTAACCTGTAAAGCACTAGGCCATATGCACGAAGTATCTCCAACAACTTCGACGGCAACAGGCTGGTATTCTGCCAGATCTGAAGCACAGGACCCTTGGGTAGCTGACGCTCCATACTGAGCCACTTGAATGCTGATGGTAGTCCCTCGAGGACAGATAAGCGTCACCATCTCCTCATCACACGCAGCCTTCTGGTGTGTTCGAAGAGTGCCCAAGAGTAGTTCTGTAGACAAAACAAAGAAACTTTAGACATTAACAAACAAGGGCTTAACAATTAACATTACAGCTCAAGTTTACGACTAAGACAGTCCATCTGAGTACTATATCATAGCTTGGGGAAGGCCAATACCCGGCTTTGGACCTCTAATGGTTGAGCCGATTATGTAAGTTCGTTGTTGTAATAATTTAATTATCAGACATTCATCATCTGCCTAACCTTTCCCAATTATATTGGGGTCGGCTAGCATCTAATTGGATGCATTTGAATACCAGTGTTTTACATTGAGCGGCTGCCTATCTGACCTTCACAACCCAGTTACTGAGTAATACGATACTTAGTAATACTTTCGAGCTTCTGACTGCCCATAACGTTTGTCAAAGAACTACGAATTACAGCCAGGACGGTTTTACGTGCTTTTTAAGACACGGGAGTGTCACGCTGGTAACATCCACACTCCGGGCTGGTAGGTACCTACCAAGAAAAAAAAAATATAGCGAAAATATTATGATGGCCCAAAATATGATCAAAAACAATAGCATAACTTTCCAGCGGAATATTTAATTATAGATCAAAAAAGTCCATCTTGACTCTTATCCCGGTAATTTTTCTCCTAATGAAAAAGATATGGTATTTACATTAACATCGTGACCAAGTAATTTTGGTCATAACAAGGTACCAGAAATAAAGTCAAATGCTTAAATTAATTAAGGTAAGCAATTATCGTTAGCAGTTAGAGGACCTTGTAATTACCTAGTTGTAACTACAACTACTTATATTCATTGAAATTAAAGGGTAACCAGCAATTGGACGCATAAACTAAAATAATTATACTTATTTTTTAGTAGGTACGAGATGTTTAGGTAGTACTGAAAATATCATAAATCTATCTATCTTCTATATTAATAAAGTTGAAGAGTTATTTTTGTTTGTTTGTTTGTTTAACGCGATAATCGTGGAACTACCAGTCTTATTGGAAAAAATGATAGCCAGAATTATGAGGAATAGTATAGGCTATATCGATACAGGAAATATGAAATAACGGAAGGGACGTTTGGTCGAAAATCTCATTTTCGACTATATGTAATGGACATTTGGTCGAAAATGAGATTTTCGACCAAATGTCCCTTACGTTATTTTATATTTCAAGTATCGATATAACATCACGCTACGACTCACGGGAGCGGAGCAGTGACATCGTGTTAGCGTGGGTGAAAAAAAAAACCCAAGCGGACGAAGTCGTGTGCAGAAGCTATGTATAATATACAACATAAATATAAGAAATGATCGTCGAAACATACATAAAACGGTTCCAAGATCGTTCAAAACTTTAATTAGGTTTAAACAAACAACAGTTGATAACATCAAACAGAAAATCTTTAACAACCATCTGACAACACATATAATATCGCAAAGGGAAATCAAAACGACATTAAGCTGTGAAACTTTCTATTGCACAGTACGCTTTCTGATGTTAAAAATGTCAGAAAAATTCTTCTATAATACTTAAAACTGCAGACAACTCTGTTTACCTGGGAGCGCAGCTGCGTATTTGAAAAATAAAATGAAAAATACCACAGAGGTCCCCCAAGGACGCTTTGGGTCCAACAACGATTTATCAATCTTCATTCTACCCTCAGGAGTTGCTTTTCAAATGTTATTTGCGTTGAGCAAGGCAGACGATAATGTACTCATTTTCGTTTCTGACAGTTTTGTTTTCGGACACTTTTTTGTTTCGTAAAGTTGTTTTTGTTCAACTTGTTCTAACGACAAAAAAAAATTGGTTTTGTCTATATCTATACTAATATTATAAAGAGGAAATATTTTATTGTTTGTTTGTTTGCATTGAATAGGCTCCGAAACTAATGAACCGATTTGAAAAATTCTTTCACTGTTTGCCTATGTCACCCGGGGATAGTGTGGCTACACTATTCCGGGTGACATAGGTTATATTATATTTTTTTATTAAAAAAAATTGGGATTTAGTTTCTAGTGCTAGTTTCTTTATAAGAACTAGCTTTGTCCAGCGAATTCGTCTGTGTGGATTGTCTTTACAGATCCAAATTTTTGAAAATACCTATATGTTACTTACTGATAATGTAGCTTTACATATATAGGTAAAAAAATTAAAATTGGCTTAGCAGGTTTTGAGTAAATCCATTACAAACAAAATTACAAATCTTTTCTCTTTAAAATATCAGTTTAGATTACTTCTACTGTGTTAGGTTTTGGCACAATTTTAAGCCATTTCATGACATTTAATTACAAAACTTGACACGTTTACTAAGACTCGCTTCGTAATTATATTACGCTTAAGTTTCAGCTTATAAATAAAGATTGTACGCTGAGGAAGAAAGACTTTCTTTTTCTAGCCCGTCCCTATTATGTAAATGATATTCAATTACTCGATAATGAGCAGCCAAAAAATGTGCTTTTCTTTTTGTTTGACACTTCAGATACAATTCCAAGTACGTACTTATATTAGATTCAACCAATTAGAGTCAGAAGGCCAACAAAGTACTATCATTTCGGATGTAATAACACTAATTGGGTTTTTATTAGTAACATAACAATTTGAGGACTATTTTGGAAGCCCACAAGCGGTCTAAGACGTTCTCGACGAGTCGTAACGAGCCCAGTTATGACCGAACATGTTATTAAGGTTGGAGTAGAGTGACGTTATATTAGACTGGTTAGTAAGAAAAGGGTCCTGGCAACAAATGGAAGGTTACACATAGTTATATTTATTTTATTCTGAATGAAAAAATAATAATCGTCGGTTAAGACTTTTAACGCCCTCCTGATGCATGAGGTTGCGACTAAGATACCGGGCAATGTTTTGGGCCATCCAAATTTAAAAAAACTGTCATGCCAGTGACACGAACAAGAAGAAGATGAAGATACCGGGCAAATACAAATGTGACTTTTTAAATTCATAAACAATTGGCACTTTCTAAGTTTATCTTGGATATCATAGACATTTTTGGAGGAAAACATTGCAAGGAAACTTGAGCTTATAATTTACAAAAGTCTGAAATCCGCCTTGAGTAAGCGTGTTGATCAATTCTCGTGCCTGTGTATAAGAGACCAGCAGTGGGACAATAATAGGTTTGGTACTATTATTTTATTCTGAATTTCTTTTGTTTTTTGGCATCACAGTTAGTTTAGGATTCCTTGTTAAACTAAGGAGTAACTAAAATAATATGTATAAAACATAAATCATTTGGCTTCTTTCTTTCTTTGTGGGCAGTTACGACCCCACATAGGTACCCTCGTGTCAGAGTTTCTAAACCGCCTCTGACATGGTTTTGAGTGGAACAGTAAGTCTAGGTTTCCTCACGATGTTTTCCATCACCGATGCCAGTGATGTCCAAGAAAACTTTAGAAAGTACATATATATTTAAAAAAAAATCACATTGGTACTTGCCTGGATTTGAACCCACAACCTCAAGCATGGGAGGCGGGCGCCTTAACCACTGGGCCATCACGGCACAAATCGATTGGCTTCAAAGTCAGAAACAAAATTAAGTTCCTCATTTTGAAGCCAGTCGGTCCACAGATAGTGTCAGTGATCAAATATACCCACTATACCTAAAGGATAGCCAAAAAAATTGGGTAATTTTTTTCGGGCAGGTAAGCGAAAAAAACCTGCAGGCATGCACATGGTTTTAAGTGGCGCTACTTAAGAAGATATTTTTTAAAACATGACAGTAGGAAGCACTTGACTACTTTTAAAATATACTCATTATTTCTTTATTTGATTTTCTCAAGATTATCTTCCCACGAAACTACTTTTTAGAAGGGGCAGCTAGTTTATTTATTTTTTTACCCTTGTCAGTGACGTTCAAAAGTGCCTTTTAATGGTCCAATTGAAATAAATGATTTGACTTTGACTTTGATATAATAAGTGACTAACTGACTACCAATGAATTTCCATTAAAATAATTCAAAAGGACCACTTTTAATGCACCTTCACTGTAACTTCTTGTAACTTACTTATACCTTGACGAACTTTTTACGCCTAATCGTGTCAGCATAGAATAATAACCCCTAAATATGTGGTCTTTAGAGTGAAACTTGATCGAAAATATCGAGCTTTAAGTACGCATACTTGCTCGCACATCTATAGCCCTCTTAACATTATTTTATTATTCGCTTCCTTGCCCAAACAACAGCGAACAGATCCCATCAAATAAAATTCAACGACCTCTTCTAATATAATAAATAATAACGAGCTATCAGACGTATATCCATACTTAATACTAATTTATAATGTCCAATAAATCCAAAGTACTGTTTACCTTATCTTTATAAGCCCACACGTGCAGATAATAAAGCTCCCAGATTATATTTTATGACTTTTGGTCCGCGTTCTGTTGTAAAATGTATGAAAAAGGACTGCGGATACAAGGTACGTTGGTTGCTGTTATGGTTAACCAAGTAGTGGCAGTATTTAGACAAGTTTATAGTTTTTTTTTTGTTAAAATGTTAAAGCTAACTAACTAGTACACTTCGTATTTGTAAATTAGACTGGTTTTAAGTACAAGATAACATTTTTATAGAAAGCCAAGCTAATAAATTGTATATATATTTTTGTACCTTTTAAAAATATAAATACAACTTTATTCGCCTCGTTTCATTCTATGAACAAAAACATCGATTCCACATAAATTGTGTTCACTAGCAAGCTTTTTCAATAACTCAAGCTTATCCAAAACCACGTACAAATTTTACTAATCTTGAGAGCTTACCAAAAAGCTAGCAACTGTAAAATATTGGACGGTATAATCCACGAGGTAGCCAAACAACGGACCATTAAGGGGATGTGATCTATTTATAGTGAAGCAGCTCATATTTCACACTCGATGAGAGTCATGCACGTGGTGCTTGTCAAGTTGACAGGAAAGACTTGACGGAATAAGATAAGCAAGGGTGTTTATTCGTTGAAAGTCGTTCAAAGTCGAATCATTTATTTCAATTAGAAGGCATTTTTTAAAATATATGACCGTCTTTTACCACATTAACGTAATTTGTTTTAAATTATAAGTTTGGCATAAACAAATTATATTAGGAAAATTGGTATGCTATTACCGTTCACTTAGCAATAAAAGTTATGTTTATTTTTTTTATTTGTAAAAATCTTTCAGAAACCAAATGTACGAATAATATAATATTGTTTCCCAAATTTCAATCTTATTGTAAGATAGATTATAATATCACAAAGCAAATCAATGAAAGAATGTTTATTTTGGGAAATAAAAAAAAGTCTCATATTTCATTCTTGATGAGAGGCGTAATACGTCGCACGTGGCGGCCGTCATGGACGAATGGGAGGCGCTAGACGGTGTGCTGTAGAATGTATGAGGGAGACATTTTTGAAAAATGAATGTTTTTTTTTCATAATGGAATTAAATACAAACATAACATCTACTATAAAATTTCGGATTATTTAGATGATAAAAAAGCTTGGGATTGAACTGCTCGCTCTGCTAAGCCCTTTGCAAATTGCAAATTACATTTTTCTTTTTGACACATTTTACTAAACATGACATCTGTTAATTTTACGTTAACATGACATTTAGAGACTATTGTATTTTTTTTTTCTCTTCTCACCCGGATATACTTTGAAAAGTATTTTTTTTTTAAATATATTATATTGTAAATATGTGGACTATGTGGGTTGTTGCATTTTTTGTGATTAGATTTCATGGTTGTCTGACAGTTTAAGTACTTGATGCGGCCTACCCAAATGTCCCTTCTTTGGTATTGTTCGTCGTGTCGTTGAGCTCCTTAAGTTCTGAGTCGAGCTTGACGATTTCTGACAAATGCATGCACTGACTGGACAGGCCGACTCAAATTCGTGTGCCTCTCTCCTCAAGAGACCACTTTGGACATTAACCTACTTGGTTCGCATATGATTTGACCATTACAAGTAATTGTATGGACTTTAAAAGAGACTTTGACCTCTGAGTTTGTTTCGGTGTTTCTTCTCAGAGCAGTCGGCTAGGAAACACTGGACTCATCTAGTTAAAAAAAAAAACAAATGTGACGTGTAAAAGTGTTATTTATAACCAATTTGCTGAATAAACATCATTTCATTTCATTTCATTTCATCACGCCTGTAATCCACGAAAGGTTAGGCAGTGGTAAAAAACAAAGAAAATACAAGGCAGTAGTAGTAGAATTCAATATAAAGTTATCCTACCTACCTTTATACACGAAAATTTGTGAAGATGAATGGAAGTTGGTTTCTCTTACGGTCGAACGGAAAGGAACGCTTTATTTTGCTTAACATAAAGGATAATTTTTTTCCCCATTTATGTGCCCACGTTGGATTACTTAGAACAGCTGCCCTACCATGAACTCTTATTGCGATCCAAAAAACTGAATTGTTCTTCAAATAAGTCAATATAACGCATCAATTTATGCGTTATATTGACGTATTTGAAGAACAGTTCAGTTTTTGGATCGCGATAAGAGAAAATACGTCAATAAATGACATAAATTGATGCGTTTTATTGACTTATTTGAAGAACAATTCAGTTTTTTGGATCGCAATAAGAGTTCATGGTAGGGCAGCTGTAGCTTAATTCGGCAGTCTACGAAATCGCGTGCCGAAGTTAGTAAGAAACAAAGTAACTTCAATGTTTACTACGAAAAGTAAAAACAATTCCCTTAATCGACACTTTTATAAATCGTGTTTTTACAATACAATAGTAGTACCTACATAATAAGGATTATAAAAAAAAATATTGCGTCGATCCTCTTTCACAAAAAAAAACATAAATAAAACCAAATGAAATTATGTTTTTAATTAAGAGAGCGTATAAAGGCCGAATAGCCGTGTCTTTCATTGCCAACTCGAGCCGTAATACCGGGCACATGGTAGAGCTGTCAGATAAATGTAATGGACGAGCTTGCACTACAATGCAATACTGAGCTGCACAGAGTCAATACAAAAAAAAAAGACGTACAGCGCCCTTCGCGTCCAGTATAACAACGCGTTTAGGGTGCTGATGGGGTTGCCGCGTTTTTGTAGTGCAGGCCTCAAGGATGTTTGCTGAAGCCCGCGTGGATTGCTTTTATACGGTGATGCGTAAGAGATGCGCATCCCTGGTACGTAGGGTGCGGGGCGGCACCAACAGCATCCTAAAGATGATCTCTGGCCGACTGGATTGCGCGATCGTTAATCGATGCTGCAAAATTTCGGCTGGACTTACAGCCTGATTTATATTACTTTATTTATTATTTAATTTTAGTTTGCTAACATCGGGGGGCACGGCAGTGCCCCCGCCAAGACGAGCCAAGCGAAGCGCAAGGGCACTACCTACCTTTTCTCAAAGTGTTTCGTCGTTTTTTTGAACCCTCATAGAGTTGGTTTCCGATGTACCAGATAGTTCATATTCTCAGGATATGATGTCAATAATAGACTAATTAAACATACAAAGTCTCAATTGAATAGCTCTAATACTTTAGATTTTATTGATATCTAAAATACACCGATTTCGTCACTGACATACTGACACACTGATGATCATCAAAATGTTTGGCTACTTCCTGAAGTGCTAGAAAGCTGAAATTTGGTATGTAATCTAAGTTTAGTATACAACCAACAAAAAAATTCATAAACTTATAACTTTCGCCCCCCATCCCCTAAAATGAGGGGGTGGAAGTTTGTATGAAACTTCAAACTGTTAGGGTACTTCCTGAAGTGCTAGAAAGCCAAAATTTGGTATGTAAACAAAGTTTAGTTGGAAGTAGAAAGACTGCCTAGCAACTTACAAAAAGAACTGAAATCCCACAAAAAACATTTCATGTAAAATGTTGCCAAGACAACCACATAAGGTTTGCCCTGTGAAAAAGATATCAGATCTCATGTAGAGCCAAGCTTCTGAATCTACACGGCCTAACTCTACCGACTCTAACTTCACAAATTCTACATATCAGTAAAAATGTATGGCTTGGCTGTTTCGTTACTTACTTCAGAAACTAAATATTCGCATCACCTCCACGACGGTTTCGAAACGGCGAAGCCATACAATCTCACTGATATGTAGAATTTGTGAAGTTAGAGTCGGTAGAGTTAGGCCGTGTAGATTCAGAAGCTTAGCTCTACATGAGATCTGATATCTTTTTCACAGGGCAAACCTTATGTGGTTGTCTTGGCAACATTTTACATGAAATGTTTTTTGTGGGATAGGTTTTAAGTCAAATTGTTACTAATACTATGAGTTTTGTTACTTGAATAAATAAATTATTATTATTAATACACACACAGTCAGACATCGTACCAATTGTTGTTTTAAGCTTTTGCCCGCGAATTTGTCCGCATAAATGTTGGTCGCGGAATAAAAAGTAGCCTATTAGATGTCTTTTCTTAGGGTTTAAAACTTATCTCGTATCAAATTTCATCAAAATCGGTTCAGGGGTTTAGTCGTGAAAGCGTAACAGACAGACAGTTACTTTCGCATTTATAATATTATTAGTAAGGATTAAACAAAGTTATATTTTTGCCAACTTAAAATGTAACAAAATAAAATTGTGACACTTCTGTATATTTTTGACGTTTATACGCCCATAAACCGGTTAAAGTCCCATCTAAGTGTTGCTTGTCATAAAAAGAGAATATGGTAACCCTAAACACGTCTCTAGTACCTACTAGCATACAGGGTTGCCAGTGTTTAGTCTATACAAATCAATAAAATTGAAGTGTTTGTTTGTAATATTAAAATAACAGCTTTTTATAAAATAAACATGAATGTTAACGGTACTTATATTTTTGTCTGTCTGTCAGTTTGTTGCAGCTAATCTCCGAAACGGCTGTACTGATTTTGAAAGGATTTTTAATGTCAGATAGCTGATGTTATAATCAGTAATATACTTAGCTACGTATGAGATTTTGAAAAGTGCCTTTTCAAATTCAATTTGTGGCCTAATTGAAATAAATGATTTGACCTTGATTTTGACTTACTTTATTTTAGAAAAATACCTATATGGGTTCCAATAACCGACATTTACTTGAACGAAGTCGCAGGCAAAAGCTAGTATAAAATATATTTTTTATATCTTCAGAAATCTTCCTAAAACACTGTCATTTATATTTTACTCCAACGCGTCCCCGTCCAACTCAATTAACACATTCATTAATTCAAAAACAGAACACAACTAAAAATAAAAAAAGAATCACCACACCAGAGCCAAGATTAATTCTTTTAAAAATAAACCTTCAAAAAAGGCCACTTATCTCATTATTTCTGTACAGCATTATATTTTAAATATAGAACAGGGCCGCATCTGTTCTGGTTAGCGTGCGCGCTTAAGGGCGTACGTACCTACCTAATGAGAGTTGAACTTGATGAAGACACGGTTAGAAGCCCATCAATCTTTGTCATTGTAACGTTGGATGGCAACAGAAGCGCTATGCGACAATGTAGTTTAAGAGAAACGTGCTTATTTTTGTATCTTACCTGGTAATGTGTTACTTTCTGTGGGGAAGGAATTTTTCTGTTTTATATTGTTAGGTAGATTGCTTTAGTAAAATTAAGGAAATTCTACTATCCTACATAATATACACTTTAGTGTTTCCATAGACACCCAAGAACATAATTATAACCAAGCAAAATGGGGGATTATAGATCCCACCGATACCCAGTGCTAGTGCTGTACTCCTGATCCGATGGCCCACTTACTACAATGCCCAAAGTGTTCCTACACCTGCACTTTTGAGGACATTAACAACGCTTATGATACCGCAATAAACACACCTACTGGGCCCAAAAAATATAAGAAAATAGTAAAAAAAGACCCGAAAAGAAGAAGAATTGTTTCCAAATGTGAGCTGTTCATTTTAGGACTCATTAATTAATGTTAATTGTAATCCGTGGCGCTTACTAATCTAGGCTTCTCCCAAATATAAACGTCCCTTTGTGCGTATAAGCCTAGTTCGTTTCTGTCTCCTGCTTGTTTAGAGGGAAGTGAAAATGATGTTTTTTCTTACTCCTCCGTTGTTCTTTTCTGATTAATTTTGTGGCGGTATCCAAGACAATTGAATCGTTTCTCCGGGACTCGTCACGCTTTATTGCTTTGCCGCTTTTTTTTCTTTGTGGTTGCCACTGTTGATTTTAGCTTTCAGAAGTTTTGGTTGGGAATACTGTGGCTGCCTCGTTAGTCTAGGGATCGTTCTTGGGTTCCCTTCAGCCTCAAAGTCTGTATTTGTGCCCGGTTGATGGCAATAGGCTCGCCTCTATTACTTGGGACATAAACATAACTGACGAAATGTGGGTGTACTAATGAGTACACCTCTGCCTCTCCCTGGATAACATGCGTGATGTTATGTTACTGTGGCTGGCTTGTCCCAAAAAAAACACCTGCAATTCTACTAAACACCTTGTATTATATTATTAATATTTAAAAAGGTGTGTGCCAATGTAAAAAGCTCCGTCCGAGGGATTTTTCAAAACGCCCCAAATGAGAGTACCCTTCTAAAGCTCAATAAAATGTCAGGCCCTTAAAGAAAATAAAGGGAAAAGAGAAATTTGGACTAATTAATAGACACCTTAAAAGTATTGTTAGTGAAATTTGCTTTAATTAGTCTGGTAACCTTTTTGGTATCGTTCTCAGGAAACCATTAAATTCTTTTATGCGGAATGATTTTGATTGCCTACTCAATTTTCTGTTTCACGAACAAATGGGCAATGTTTCTGAAAGGATCACTTTACTATTTAAATTAGTTTTGAACGAACAACATTCAACAATAATACCAGCTTATTATTTTTCCATTGCAGGGCAAAGACCTTTTCTCAGACAGAGAAGACGCGAGCATTGATCACGCCGCTTGCTCAAGGCGAATTGGTAATTTCAAACTAATAGTTAAAGAGGTAAAGTTTTTGAGGTTGTAGGGGGTAATATCTCTGGATCTACTGAACCGATTTTTTTTATCAAAATTATCCATATCAAAAAAATTGGAATCCGTAAGTAAAATCTCGCAAGCGAAGTCGGGGGGAAAGTGCTAGTTCTTATATTAAGTTGTACTTATGTGTGATTTGGGACTTATATTAATTATGTGTCCAGGTATCCTCTCGATGTTTACCTTCACCGATGTCAATGATGTCTAAGATAAACTAAGAAAGTACATATAAAACAGAAAAAGTGACATTGGCATTTGCCCCTGCCGGGTTGCGAACCCACAGCCTCGTTTACGAGAGGCGAGTGCCTTATACATCCACGCCTCACGCCTTTTTCCCATGCGGGTAGCCAGAAACCACAGAACGCCACCTGCTACGATCCTTACATAATTATGATAGTACTCTTTTCGTCTCATGGCACTACGACCTATAAGACACAAACTACGAATAACATTTAACTACTGAACAAACACTAATACAAATGATACAAAAAACTCTTATCACTTAGCCTAAGCACTAGGCAACCCACATCAAAGTGATTTGATTTATCTTGAAATGGTTTATCATTGTGATCTTGAAAGGCAGCCTAGGAAAGTATTAAGGAATCAGGCTTCAATCTATTGTTATAGTTCTTACAATAGTAGGTACCTACTGCTCTTTGTCCACTAATACTAGAGTAATGATACTCACTGTTATCTATCTACCTATATAAATAAAAATAAATGTTTGTAGATTGTTTGTCTTTTATGGACCTTTGATCTGATTGCGATTAAACTTTGGTTGGTTGGTATAGCAAAGGGCCTGACAAAGCCGCACGCAGTAGCTAGTGCTCAATAAATGGAAGAATGGCTAACAAAATAAATAAGACCTAACCACGGTCTATAGATGTTATCGAAAAAAAAAATTAATTCACTGTTTATTTTCTATTAACAAAATTTTTCATAGATCAACCATCTAAAATTATTACTATAATAATTACTTTCAAATACGTACTTAAGTACCTATGACATAAATTGTGACGTGAACTAAACCCATTTGAAAACATCTGTTTCTAAGAAAACTTCAACTACACCTAACGACCCTATTCACCAATCTCTTTTTTCGACTGTACTTTAAATAAACAAACAGTAAGTGAATACACAGTCTCAAAGAAGTCAATTCTTAGTTCAAAAATAATAATTCTCAACAGAACCACCCAATTCATACTAATTAATGTTTTAAAGCTCACTCATATCTACCATCTTCACACAGTTTTTATTTTTACGCTCTCAAAAATCTCTTTGTGGTATCCGATCCGTAAACACGAGTCTCTTTGTACTTACTTTTACTTCTAACACCAGATGGGTTTTCTATTGAATTGGAATCTATTTTTATTTTACATACTTCCTTTTTGGAATACAAGTCTTTGGTCTTTAGGACCAAATGGAGAATTCGTATTGAAGGACCAATTTAAAATGTAGTTTTACGATGATGTGGTATTACTAAAGATTTACTTATGATTACTTTTTGACTAACCCGTTGGTCTTATAACCGCAAGCGCGACAGCTGATCTCGGTCCTGGGTTCGATTCTCAGATAGGGCAAAGTGATTTTGGGTTTTTTATCAGCTAAGAGTTTGGAAGTCTGTGGTGTGATTCCCCAGTATCTATATTAATAATATTATAAAGCTGGAAGGTTGGTTCGTTTAAGCGCGCTAATCTCAGAAACTACAGGTCCGATTAAAAAAAATCCTCTTGTGCTATATAGTCCGTTTATCAGCCTATATAACATCACGCTATGACCAACAGGAGCTAAACAATAACCAAAGACGTAACTAAAGACGATATTGCTAGTTTTTTTTATATTAAAACCAGTGTAAGCTTTTTTTTCGACATAATCCTTGCAATTTACGAGCGCGCGACATACGTCCCTCATCCCTATCATGATTGTGTTATGCGATCGTGAAACGTAACTACTATACATCACGACGTAAAACTGAATGTCTCGCTTAGATATAAAGATTTAAACCCACTGATCAGGTAATACACCGCTACGTAAGTACATACTTGCGCAAGCTGCAGGAGTGAGCCGAGCAAAATAGGTCAGACAAGTGTCGACGATGACACTACTCGTATCTAGGTTCTAGTTTAACGTATGCACCGGTATAAAACTGTGTTACGCCCTTATTCCCCATAAAGGCGTAAAGGAGCGGCGGCGCGTGTGAACGCATATGGTTGGCGGAAGGCATTTGTTTTTTTGTACGTCTGTATAAGTATTGTGTTTGTATGACAACTACTTTTTTTAGGTCTTGTGCTTAAGTCTTTAAGAATTATTGATAAATTCAATGGAGCTTCTAAAATCAAAAGACCAATTTTACTAATAAATAAATGATCAAAATCTAGTTGCAATCTCATCGCGGCGACAATCAATGTGTATGTAAAATGGAGACATTTTTGAACCATTGAGAATAAGATAGATTGAGATCATACCTAAAAGGTAGTAGGATTGCTTTCTTGATAACAAAAGGAATGTAAATAAAATAGAGGTATACCTATATTAAAACAATATTTTTATAGCATTAAGAGCAGTTGAGTTACCATACCTGTACCTATTACAGGTAAATGGTAACTCAACAACTATTATAATTATGTATTCCTTTAAAACATTCTGTCCAATTAAGCAGTAAAATAAATTAAATTGAACATTAAAACTTACCTCGATCCAACTTTTGGTTACAAGGTAAAAAGTACTGTAGCAAAAAGTCGTCCGCAGGCTAACAACTCCGCCATAATAAAAAAAATAAAACTTTTCCACAACATAAAGTCAACGTTTTATTGCGGAAATCTTAATTTTCCTAATAATTAATCTCAGATTTCTGGAACCCCTTGCGAAACCGTTTAATTTTGGGGAAATAAAAAAAAAAAGTTTGTAAGTACATACCTACTTACCAAACCGGCCTACCTGTTACATAATTTACAAGTAAATGAACCTGGACTTGTTTTAATTTGTTCCCTTTTTTCACTTTACCACTCATTATGAATAAAACATTTAAAGGGCTGTGACTGTTTTATAAACATTTACATTTTTCGAGATGTTTTCCGAACAATTAAATTCTTACAATAAACAAACCATCAAAAAACTTCAAAAGGACTTGTTCAAATCAAATACATGTGCTTTTGAAGTCACCCATTCGAAGAAATCACTCAAAGAGATAGTTTTACGATTAGGGAAGGGAAAAAGCTGGGCGACATGGAAGAACAGTTATGTGTTTGGAATGTATGGGCCCATGCTCCGCAAGCCATCAAAACGTTTTACGACTAACATGGCCAATAGTGGAGACTGCCTCCAACGACTGATTTATAGTGTTTCCGTTGAAAAACATAAAGAATACAGCTGCAGACATATTTAGCGGTTAATGGGACGTTCGACTTTTATAATGTTGTCTTAAACAATTTAATGTTGCTTCTTGGGGGCCTATTAACGTTCTTTCTTGTTCAATAGAAAGAACAATTATGTGTTTTAAGCACTTAAAAATTAATAACAGATGGCAATAATAACAAAATTAAAATGTTCTTAATTGACATCATGATGTGATTTGTTATCCTTTAAATGAATATTTTGTTCTTTCTTTTTCTCTTAATTGTTTTAATTAAAGTAAAGAATTTAAAAATATTGACTGTCGCTTCATGGATAATCACAGCCTCCTCTGATTCATTTCATTGACATTAAAAAAAAATATTTTGGAAAAATTCTTATTCCTATTTCAAAGAAGTCAAACGCAAACGAAACGAATAGGTGTAATATTCAATATCGGTTCAGAATCTTAGTTTATACAGAATTATTTCATTCACAAGCTGATTAAACTGAAAACTTCTTAATTGTACCAAATTAAGTTTTAGTTACTCGCTCACCTACTAGGTACTCTCCTACATACATTCTTCACAAATGGAGATATCTACTTTACTTTACCTTCTTTTTATTTAATTTGCTCGTAGTTGATGGTAAAATTAACCTAATGTAGAAATAACCGTATTTGATCTTGCAAACTTGTAACGTATTTTTTTTAAGGGAAGAGTGCTGTTGTCTTAGGTACAGATATTCATTTATCTAGTTCAGGGGGCCTATACACCGCCCTCTCTTAAAAGAGCTCGTATTATTTTAATATTACTTTGTAATTTCTGTGGTTGGATTTTCAACTCTCGGCGCTGAGCCGAGCGTGAAAATCCAACAGTGCGCAAGTAAAAGTATTATTAAAATAATACGGTTTTAAGGGGTAGGCCCCCAAACACTTGTATCCTATCTTGTCGAATTATGTTTGAATTTAAGCTCATTTTAAATCGTATTAAAAATTCATCTTAAACCAATTATTTTATTTTTAATTACGCGATTTCAGTTGCACGAAGCGGCTAATTTATCGCTTCCCATTGACAGTTACGCCAGTAATAAAGAAAACAGTTTACACTATCGGCAAACTCAGGCCTCGCATCAAATTTTTACAGCTTGACCGTTAAAAAAATAAACCGCATCAAAAACCAACGGTATGTTTGTCACACTTGCGGTTTTTGAGTAGAATAAAAGTAAAACTGACGAATTTTTGTCATTGATATCCAAACATATGGAGTAAACCAATGGCGAAGGGTAAATTTTTGTAAGAAACCAAAGAAAATTTATTTTATTGCTTAATTCTTTAAGAAAAGTAATAAAAGCAGTCTACTATTGTCCCAATATAGGTCATAGGCCTCTTCTCATACAGAAAAGGCACGAGCATTGATAATCACGCTTACTCACGGCGCGGCGGATTAGCGATTTCAGATAATCGAGTCGATGTCAGTTGATGATTTTAGATAATCCATTTTTTTTACCTTTTTTTATAATTTTTGGGCCCAGAAGAGGCCCAGTTTATATTTGGAAAAAGCCCAGATTACTAAGTACTACGGATTTATATGGAGTTATATGGAGTCCTCGCTGATGTAAACAGATCATAAACATCACGAAACCAGGGATGTAAACATCAAAACATAAGGCAAACGGGACATGGTGTAAATGTTGATAATAAACTTAAGAATTTACAGTGTAAATGCCCTGTTTTGGCTTACCTCTGGCTTTGTCCCCTCAGCACCCTTTATAGGACCTTACATGTGTACCTCTAACCACAAAGCTATTCAGTTGGGTGAGGGAAGCCAGCTGTGAATAATCTTTGCAAAATACGAACCCGAAATTATCTTGCTCTGATGGTTTTGATGTCTACTGGGTTATAAATTAGACGCCATTGGTTATGTTACCTTTTGTATTAAATGTTTTAATTATCTATACGTACTATTATATAGCTGAAGAGTTTGTTTGTTTCTTTTTGTTTGAACGCGTGAACCGAAGATTAAGGGTCGGTTCACATCTGACGGAAGATACGTCGGACGTATCATCTTTAGTATGGTCGACGCACTAACGAATCATCGGTTATGTGTGTATGGTTGGATATTTTATTATCTATTTGACTGTTTCTGCGTTACGCGACTGACGATACGCGGCGTATCTTCCGTCAGATGTGAACCGACCCTTGATCGGTCCATCCATACTGTAAATTCTTTTGCTATGTGGAAGCTATGTACCTGATTGAGTGCTATATTTGCTATCGGTATTTTATTTTAAAATTCACGCGGGCCAAAGCTGCTGTATGTTTTTTTTATTTTAACGCTCGAGACTTCAATTTCAATCTATATTTTTTCTCAATTAGTTACATCAGTGTAAAAAAACTAGAATATTACTATTTTGTTAAGTAGGTACAAACTAATTTCTACCCGTTATTTTGTCAACGTAGAAGTAAAGGAACCATGGTATAAATTAAAACCTATAACACTTGGCAGTAATGTAGCTTTTTATACTACTTACGTACTTTCAGAAACTGCATCATACAAAAAAAAACTTAACCTCTTTAAAATATTATTTTTAGTATATTATATTACATACTATTAGTAAATTACTGCTAGTAATTATTATTAGTATAGATAATATATTATTATGTAGATTCATGACCTTGACATTAAACTTGATGAGCGATTCAAATGTACGTTGTGACTCATTAAGCCTTCATTTTGATCCATTGAAATCTTGATCCAATTCGTCTCGCGAGCAAAAAAAATCTTTGTTTCGTATATTTTGAGCGAGCGTTAATAATAGTTCTTTCATTTTGTCATAATTGCAAAAGGAGAGTATTTTCGTACTGTGTATTTACTTTTCATTAAATAATTGGAACGACTGAAATTAATTTATTGACTTTATTCAATTTTTTGTTTGTTAAGGATACATGAGGTTTACGAGTGATTGGTGGTGGTCTTAAGTCAAGCTATTTATAAATTGGTCTTATTTTAAAGTTCATATTTGGATGAAAAAGTGACGATTTGAGGACTATGCAAGTTAATAGTTGTTCCGGGTCTGATTGTTTGTGTGTGTGCTGAGTTTATAATATGTTTGTAAACGCACGCACTATACAATTATACAGTGGGGAAAATCCCTATATAAAAAATATATTTTAAGGAATAATCAGAAGTCATCCGGCGCAAAATAAGGCGCATAGGGTAGTTGAGGTTATTACTAGTGGTATCCCCGTGATTAACCCGTTGAATGTCTAATTAGTAACACAATAGTAAGACAATGGCTTATGTGTAACATAAGACATTCGAGAGGTTAAGGTCAGATAGTATTGGCTGATAATCAAATATTATATATCTCTTGGCGGTTCAGTCATATAAAACCAGCTCAATCAGCAAAATATTCTCAGAAAACACTAACATTTTTAATGATATAGGCATCAATCAAGAAAATCATTAACTTGGGAACTAAATCAACTTAATTTTTGCATTATTATATTTGTTCAATCAGAAAATGAAGATCGTAAGACATGACATGACCTTGCAAGGGCAGGTCGTCAAAAACATGCAGACAGCTCGCAAAGAATTTCATCAACTTTCTCATTCATTTGTTTATTCATTGCTAAGATAACATTTTAGATTTATTTGATGGCCTCTTATATTTTATGTGTAGGTAACTAGCTTTTGTCTGCAGCTTTGTCTGAGTAAACTTCATATTTAAATCAATATCCTAAATTATCTCATGGGAATAAAGAAACGAGATAAAAATATTTTTTATGTGTGTCAAATTTTAGCTAATTTCGTTCAGCCGTTTAAGAGTGAAAGAGTAACAAACGAACATCCATCCGTTCATACGTATAGTAGGTAGATTTTGACGAAGCCCATCATGGCTGTCATAGTGTCTAAGGTTACACTTAGACGCAATGAAAATTGATTCAAAAATATCAGTTGCGAAAAAAGTTGTTTTCAAAATTTACCAATGTCCATTATGCCGTATGTTTCAGTGATAAGCTAGCACGATAACCGGTTGAACCAATTATGTATGGAACAACTCATACTGTAAAACGGGATGAATAGAGAGGCCGGGACGAAAATTTAAAAGGGATTTTAATATTGAAATAATGGAGTTTTTTTTGCAAAAAGTATTCTACTGTTTTTACTGAATTGTGATTTGCAAATTAGTGTCCTTGTTGGCGACAAACTATTTTAGTTTCTTCCCGATTTACCGCTACCTCTCTGTTTACCCTGTTTTACCGATATTATTTTTAATAACCGACGACAAATGTAAACAACGGGTTTCTAGAAACATGTACTAAAACCAAAATAGCTTGTCATATCTTTGGGGTAGTTAGGTAGGTACTTATGCCATTCGAAAACGTGGCTGAATAAAAAAATAGGTACAAAATCTATAGGAATTTTATACTACGCAAAGAGATTTCAACAAAAGTAGGATTAAAGCAAAGGAATGGGGCTGTTATGTTCGCTCGAAAATGTATAAATAAGGGTTAAAAGAAGCGTTTATATAATTTTGTATTCCTGTGCGTTTATCCCTGAATGGCGCAGCTGTAATCCTGACTTTGATGTATTAGGTACAGCCTAGTTTTTAGGAATACATTTGGCGTCATACTGGCTCTTTATTCTATAGTAATTAATACTCTTGTACACGACTAGCTTTTTCCTGCGACTTCGGAGTATTTTCAAATTTTTTATTTAGAATAAAATATAGCTTATAATAATTATGTTACTCGCTGATAATATAATTTTCTATAGGTGAAAGTATTTTTAAAATTGGTTTAGTTGTTTTTTAGATTATCCATGACAAACAAAAATGCGTTCTAATTTCTATTTAAAAGGTGATATTACATTAGATGATAGGAAAATCGTGACAAAATTTTTATTATGTATTTTGAAAAAACTGGCGAAATGTGGGTGTACAATGGGCACATCTCTGTTTATGTTATTTTGAAAACATAACATCATGCCTGTAATCCCCGAAGGGTTAGGCAGAGGTATACCCATTAGTACACCCACATTTCGCCAGTTATGCTTAAGTCCCATGTAATAGGGGGCGAGCCTATTGCCATCAACCGGGCACAAATCTAGACTCCGAGGTTGCTACTGAGAAATTCCTGATAGAAAATCCCAATAACACTTTGCCCGACCTGGGAATCGAACCCAAGACCTCATGCTCAGCACTCATCCATCGGTTTCAAGAAAACTTCAATTAAACCTGATGACTGCGTACCTATCTCTTTTCTTGACTTGTACCTACTGAACCTATGGTAAAAGTTCCATTCTACCGTGAATTACATCCAATACCATACATAATTTTTTAAATAACAACATCAACACAATGACATTAAAATGTCAAAGAAAAAAGAACTTAATTAAAACTAAACTAGGTACATTACAAATCTACTCGTACGAACCTGAAATACATTACTTGACGCGACCCGTCTGCGTATACAACCGAAGAAAACTTAGCACAATTACGGTTCTCCCCCAACTTACCTTACTTGGTTGTGTATATTGTGCCAAGAACACATGGGTATTGTCGAGATCAACTTAAGAACTTGGAACTCAATCACGTTCTCTGAGCCCAAAGTACTTGATTGTCAGGGATTTGCAAAGGAACAAAATGAATAAGAGGAAATAATTCATTTGTCTTAGAATGTTTGCGTTTTCTTATTCCATGTGTATTCTTTTATATTATGAACGAAGATTTGTTACAGAATCATAATGAAGTCTTTGTCTATTTTTGGAATGTATGTGTTGGTTGTATTATTTTTTTCTTGCTTTGTTACCTGTAATATTGACAATATTACGACGACTTTTTGTGTGAGTATGTGGGAGCTACAATTTCTTACTTTTCTTATATAATATACTAGCGAGTCGCCTCTGCTTTGCACGGGTATCTAGATACTAAATATAATGTATAAACCTTCCTATTGAATCACTCAATCTATTGATGAAAATATTAAAATTCGTTGCGTAGTTTAAAAGATCTAAGCCTAGAGACGGCGGGAAGCGACTTTGTTATATAGGTACTATGTAGAGATTTAACAAATAAACCAAAATCTAAAACAAAATGATAAAAAATGATTGAGAAACTGATGGCATTGCCACCTTGGATGGCAATATTTAGCCTTTGGCTAAGGCGAAAGCCAGCAGTTACAGAATATAATTTTGTTTTGTAGACTTCTTAATTGTGCAAATATTATACATATTTTACTTTAATCTTGTAATAAAACCTACACTTAAGTGATCCTTATTTAACTCAAAAATCCCACGTCAGTCGATCTTGCAACCAAATTATCAATGGTTATCCGCTAACATACCGCCAACCCAAAGCAGACCAGACTCCAAAATCCACTTCAAAACACCCATAAAAATTCTCAACAGTATTACCTTAAAACCTTTGTATTTTAACACAAAAGATAAGAGACAACCCTACTTATAAACCCGAATGAAAACTGAAAGAAAGAAAGAAAGCTTCAAAGAATACATTTGCGTATACATGGTGTAACATTTTGTTACGACCCAGTTACGTTACAGTCTCGACCTGCACCCGTGTACTATGACCGTGTTAGTTTACAAGTCGCAAACTATGCATTAAAAGCCCTTTTTTTTTTTTTTTTTTTTTTTTTTTTTTTTTTTTTTTTTTTTTTTTTTTTTTTTTTTTTTTTAGGTGGTAAAAATCATCAAATGACTCCTTCCGCCCTGGGTGGGGCGGAAGGGACTGTCAGACTTTTACTGACTAAAAAACCACCCTGTTCCTTCTGTTGCCCTTTACGTTCCGGGGCCACGGTATCCTGTTAAGACGTCCCGCAGCCCCGGCAGGCGTTTGGCCCCTATTGGGGCCCCGTCCCTGTGCTGACAGCTCTTTGAGGCGCGCGCGAACAGAACGCGCCGTCGACCCGGGCATGGTCCTTGATCGGACGGCGAGCTACCCATTACTCGCCGTCCGCAAGCCCGCGCCTACGGTGGCCGGATGTCGCCTCGCGACGTCCGACGCCCTGGGCGTCTCCCGCGGCGGCTGGGGCGTGAGGTGGAGGATGTCCTCTCCCTCACGCGGCCCGCCTCCTCCTTCGCTAGCATTACTGCTTCGCAGAAGGAGGTGACTGCATCCCATTCCCTCTCGCCTCGGAGCATGGCCTGAACCAGGCCCGGACGCGAGAGGTCGCCGCCGCCTATCGCCTCCGTGAGGACACGGCGGTGCTCTGCCCAAGCGGGGCAGACCTGCACCGTATGCTCCACCGTGTCCTCCGGGCGGTCCACACAGTGGTGACACCCGGGCGTTTCCTCCCGTGCAATCCGACACAGGAACCTCCCGAAACAACCGTGTCCGGTGAGGACCTGCGTCAGCCGGAAGCATTAAAAGCCCTAAGGGCCAATTCCCATAAGTTTAACATTGCGTTCTAAAGTCAGTCTCAATTTATCAAAACACTAGCACTCTCCCCGCGACTTCGTTCACGTGATTTTTCTTACGGACCTCTAATTTTTTGATAATAAAATATAGCCTATAACACTCAGTGATAACGTAGCTTCCAATTTGTGAAACAATTTTCAAAATCGGTTCATAACTTCCGGAGATTACCCCCTACATACAAACTTACAAACAAATGTTACCTCTTTAAAATATTAGTATAGATAACTCAAATACATACATAACATCACGCCTGTAATCCCCGAAGGGATAGGCAGAAGTCCCATGTAATAGGGGGCGAGCCTATTGAGATCAACCGGGCACAAGTCTAGACTCAGAGGCTGTTACCGTGAAATTCCTGATGGAAAAACCCAATAACACTTTGACCGATCTGGGAATCGAGCTCAAGAGCTCATGCTCAGCAGTCGTGCTTTGCGACCTATAAACCAACGAGGCACTCAACCAAATAACTCGCCTTTTTTATATTGATTGTTGCTGAGATGAGATTACGACTATATTTACATCGTTTTTATTTAGCATTCAGATTGATATACTGAGACAAGATTGGGACTCGAATTTAAACGTCATTTATTTAGTAGAATTACCCTTCAGACTACAGCATCAGTTTCAGAATTTGATTGTAAACGTAATTAAGTAAAGTCTATGTTGAATATACGTGTTGTTTGCACAGACTTACAATCTTTGTAGAAAATGAAGCCCCTTTGAAGTTCTCCAAAATGGATTCGTTCTGAAATTGAACAGCTCTGTAAATAAAAACATAAATCATACGCGGGTCTGCCTTGAAGATTTTTATGACTTTTATTTGTTCTCGTAAACTAGTAAACCGTTTAGGATGACAGGTGCTGATTTATCAGAGACCCGAATAGTTTTACACATAGGTAGTCATATTTATGGGATAATTTTGTCGTATTTCATTTTGTTAAAAGGTAAAAAGCAAAAATCTAAAAGAAAATATTACAGGCACCACTTTTTAGCAAATTGTAAATGGATAGGTATAAATAATGATGTCTGCTATGTCTGTTGTATTAGTATTCTTTATCTAAAATAAAAGTAAGCCTAAATTACTCCTAATAACGCCAGCTATCTGCTAATGAAAGTCCTGTGACAATCGATTCAGCCGTTTTGAAGAATAACCGGACCAAACACACATATAAAAATGTATTCGTGTAAGTTCCGTGTAAGCTTTTTTATTTATTTTGCAAAAAGCTGTTATTTTGATATAAAAAAGAGACGCTTCAATTTTATTTAGTCGTATTGATTTTATTTCGCGTACAATACCTAATTTCATTCTATTCCAATACGTTTACAAAAATTATTAAACCCTATTCACTACCGTTGTCTACAAGGATTCTACTGTAATTTATCAAACTCAAATAACCACTGGAATATTTTATTTCCATTTCCATACAATAGCAGAAACTACTCACCTCGAAATCAACAAAACAAAGTAAAGGAGAAACTGAGAAAAAGGAATAAAAAAATCGAATAACAAATAATTTTTCCACTTCGATGCATTCAAAATGTATATCCGTAATAAAACGTTGCTATTTTTTCTCTAGATACAAAAAAGCTGAAGTTTTTGTTTGTTTGTTTCAATTCGCTAATCTCTAGAACTATCAGTCGGATTGGAAAAAATCTTTTTGTAAATGATAGTCAGATTCATGAGAAATAATATAGGCTATATATGCACGCCCCGACCCACGGCACCGGAGCAGTAACAAAAGGCGAAACAAACGCGGCTGAAAAAAATTACGCGGACGAAGTCGCGGGCAGAAGCTAGTGATATAATAAAGTTGAAGAGCTTTTTGTTTGTTTGTTTGTTTGCCTGGAACAACTACACGAATTGGAAATAATATTTTTGTAAATGATAGCCAGATTCAGGAGAAATAATTAAGATTAACATCAAAGTCAAAGTCAAAATATTTATTTCAATTAGACCATTTACAGGCACTTTTGAATTGTCAAGGAGTCGGTCAGTTAGTCCGAAAGTTGAAGCTAGTTGCTCGTTCCAAAACGGAGGTAGGCCTCTATGGAGAAGAACGAGCAAGAAACTCCACGGCACTCTTTTAAATTAGGTTTTTACAAAATCCATCACGCTACGAACCACGGCAATGGAGCAGTAAAGAAAGAAGACACTTAACACGGCTGAAACAACCAAACGGGTGAATTCGCGAACAAAAGCTCGTCTGTAATAAAACGCTGCTATTTTTTTCCTTTGAAGCTCGTTCGGATTACGTAGCGTAGCGGTGAAGTGGTATTTATTGCCTACTTACTCCATAGTGGCAGGAAGCCCACGATTGAAACGAACGATTGCTCACACGCCACCCGTCATACCAAGCGTTCAGTTGTTTCAAATCCTCAGATTAAACTTTCCTGAAGTGAGCGAAATACGGCTTAATTTCACTTTATGTGAAATATGAATTGCGGATTTTAGAAATGTCACGAACGTGTGTGTTCTTGTAAGTCGAAAGTAAAATGAAAACAAAATAGGTTCTGTGGGAATTTGGCTTACAAGGATAATAGCTTCCTATCTGGGAAGTGATGTTTCAAAATCTTATCAGTAGTTCTGGATATTAGGGGGTTCAAATATACGAAACTCTTCAACTTTATGATTGGACATGCTTACGCAAAACGGAACCAGCCTACACAATGAAAATTTTGAGAGCCGTTTTTCTCTAAAGTGTGCAATAAAATTATTCGACAAATAATTTTGTCGGCTTCGCACGTGTGTAATGCAGGCATATATGTACATCTTTCTCTTGAATCACTCTATCTATTGATGAAAACAGCATTAAAATCCGTTGAGTAGTTTAAAAGATCTAAGCGTACAGAATATGGCGGGAAGCGACTGTTTTATTTATAACTAGCGACCCGCCCCGGCTTCGCACGAGTGCATGTATTGTACATATAAACCTTCCTCTTGAATCACTCTATCTATTAAAAAAACCGCATCAAAATCCGTTGCGGAGTTTTAATGATCTAAGCATATATAGGGACAGACAGACAGACAGACAGGGAAAGCAACTTTGTTTTATACTATGTAGTGACTAGCACTCTCCCCGCGACTTCGTTCGCGTGATTTTTCTTACGGATCCCTAATTTTTTGATAGTAAAATATAGCCTATAGCACTCAGTGATAACGTAGCTTCCAATTTGTGAAACAATTTTCAAAATCGGTTCATTACTTCCGGAGATTACCCCCTACATACAAACTTACAAACAAATGTTACCTCTTTATAATATTAGTATATAAGTATATATATAGAACCACCTTATACTATGTAAAAAAGATATGTTAATTATTTTATCGTAAGTATTCTGCGTGATGTTATAGGTACTATATTTCTACATACAATGAAATACATTTAAATACATAATGTAGGTAAAACAAAGCCTTAGGCAAAAATTTATAAAACATTTTTGTTTGTTTGTTATTAACCTAAAAGGCTTGTAAATTGTATAATGAACGAGACTAATGAGCACGCAACTACTAAGTATGAAAAAAAATTTTTTTTTTTAATTTAATTCCTCGTCGTTATTTATAACCGTAGGTACTTATGTTGTCGACTTAATGTTTTGACATACTTTTCTAAAAAACTTATTTGTGCCCACTTACACAAAAATCTGACTTTGACTTTGACTTTAAGTAGAAAAAAAATAAACATATTCATTTCTGGGATTTTTGTATGGTTTCTTATTCTTGAACCTTTCATCACTAAACGGATTTTTTTTACTATCTTTTAAGCTGATTCTTTATTAAACGCTGCAAAATTTTCATCGCTTGAGCGTCTAGAGTCATTACATAACATCAGAACACATAAGTTCACATAACTTACCTACCCACCTACTCCCAAAGCTTTCATATGAGACAAAAAATCAGAAACTTTTGAAAAAAGAATTTAATTTCTTAACCCTCTCGAACCGACGCAATTGTTTTTCACCCCACATCGCCGAAAAAAGGGATGAAACTTTATTTGAGTGACAAGAAAAAATAAACAACTATTAACGGGTGTGTTTGACAAGTTATTTCACTTTGTTTCCGCTACGGAACCCGTCTCAAGCTGTCATCTTCATGAGTATTATACCTACTCGGACGCTTTCCAAACTGTCAGCCGCCCGAATGAAAGTTATTCAGGAGGAATTTTGGCTTGTTTTAAAAGTAATTATCTTAATCCCCAGATCGTTGGAATTTGTTTAGTAATAATTGATAACTCGTTTGGTTTCAAGTAGTAGGTACTGTATGGTAAATACGTAAATCGAAAAATAAAGCATTTTAGGGTTGGTTTGCAAAGCTTTTAGATACCTATGACGAAAATAAACTAAGCCTTAATTCATAAAGGCGCAATTGACTTTTACTTTTTATATGAATGTGTTAGTATCTTTGGAAAAAAAATCTAACACAAAATGTTATCTAAAATATTTTTGTTTAATATTACTTTTGTAACAGAAAATTTCATATATTTTTATTTTATTCTAATCTCATTATTATGTCATACTCCATTTATTCCGCGGGCAGAAGCTAATTGTGTTATATTCTTGAAGTGACAGCATTTTGGTGATATTTTTTAAATGATCTATTTTACTTTATGTGTATTCTGAAATTACGGAACTTATTATCCTTCAATAATGATAGCGTTGAATGGAGTACAAGTGAACTGTAATGTTCTTCATTTGAAAAATAAATGGTTAAAGTAAAGTTCAGACAAAAAGTTATAAAGCATGTTTACACTTTCCCTAAGACCATACAGCGACATAGGTACAGCCGCCTTATAAACGGTATGTATAGTTATACGGTCGCGGCAACCGCTTGTATTGTAAACTTAGCCTAATGTTACATATCCCTGTTGACCGTCCTTTCGATCAATCATTTCCCGGGATTCTGTGTCAAAGTTGCGCCTTGGGCGGCCGAATATGCGTACCCATGATCGTGATAATAATAAATGTATGGAAATAAAGCACATAATACGAAAGTCGATAAGAACAAATCTTAAATCAGTCGTTCTATTCTGTGAAATATATTTTGTATTTCTACTTTCTAAGCAAATGAAGATATATTCTATTATATACAAACTACTTGTATTAATACTATAAATGCGAAAGTAGCTCTGTCTGTCTGTTTCACTTTCATGACTAAACCACAGAACCGATTTTGATATAATTTTGTTACGGGGTAAGTTTGATCCCCCAAGAAAGCCTTTACATTATGCTACTTTTTATTTCACGTCTTCGTCTATGTCCACGATAACCGACATTTACGTGGACGAAGTCGCGTGTAAAAGCTAGTTCATGATAAGAACAAAAACACTTAAGTACATTCCATTTTGAATTTCGAATTTTAAGTATTGGTTCTTGTTTTGTGTAATGGAAAAAAAAAACAAATAAATATATAAATTCGAATTTTAAGCGGTGGATTCTTGTATTGCATGATAGAAAAAAAACTAAAATAATATAACACTGGCAGTTGCAATACTCCCACGTGACAATAATACATTTTACAAATCCTCAGGTTTAAAATTAAATCCTTTTTCTATTCACAAAACGGTAAAATGAAAGTCTCTAAAAAGTTTAAATCGAAATCGCGTTACGTTTTGAACTTAGAAGTTTAACTACACAGCGTATTTTACGACAATATTGCGGGCAACTGTACGCATTCCGGAAATTAATGATTCATTTACGTTATTTATTAGGATCGTGTTTTACATAACATAAATTGCCTTACTTAGTTATTATTCTAGTTATTCAAATTGGAACACAACCATTTGCATTGAGATAAACGGTCTTTGTTAAAAAACATTATGATGATGCATTGCAAAAATATTGAGGCAATATTTCAAAACAAAAGAGGAAATAAAAATAATTTACACCTATCATAACACAACATCACGCCTGTAATCCCCGAAGGGTTAGTCAGAGGTGTACCCATTAGTGTACTCATCCACATTTCGCCAGTTATGTTAAAGTCCCATGTAAAAGGAAAAAAAGAATTGGATAAAATTGGATTGTTGGGAATAAAATAATTTATGCCAACGTATTATTGATATCACTTATACAGGGTCATTGAAAATTTACCCGAAACCTGAAAAGGGGCCTTTGTACTCATTATTATGAACAACTTTTACTACGGGACCAACCTTGAAATCATGAAAAAAACATCAGCTGTTCCCTACAAAAATGCTACTTATCAAGATCGTAATGTATGGATCAGCTGTTTTTTTTTCATGATTTCAAGGTTGATCCCATAGTAAATGTTGTTCATAATAATGAGAACAATAACCCCTTTTCAGGTTTAGGGTAAATTTTCAATTATCCTGTATAGGTACCATTAGGGGGCTAATTATAATCATCAATTATCAGCCGAACGACGTCCACTGCTGGACATAGGCCTTTCCTAAAGATACCCACATCCAACGGTTTCCCACGACCTTTGCCAGGTCTCTAGGGGGCTAAAAACAGATCCTACATTACCATTTGACCTATCTACATTAAAGTATGTAAATTAATGAATAATTTCGGTCAAATTTACAGAGATCCTGCTGTGCTACAAAGCGACTAAAACCAAAGCCACATTAATTAGTCAGTTGCTGACTACAAACGACCGGACTTGTGCTACAAAACAATTGAAGAGCTTAGGTACTCATTAGCAACAATGATGGCCTAACATCGAAAATGCTGTAGAGATAAACTACGATAACTTGGCGCGCCCTTCCACAATTCAAAACGTTTGTAAGTATTTGTTAAAGTATTTACAAGACTCACAACGCATGTGTGCGTACTGAGAATATGGCTCTCGAAACAAAAACAAATCAGCGTGTCATTGTTGCTTGACTAGCGGCATCATTAATTACTCATTATTATTGAATGATAATATGGAGTGGAGCGCTATGTTATAGTAGTTTATCTATACCTACTACCATTGTGAAAAGCAGCAACAATTGGAAATAAAGTAAATCTTACTATAAATATGAAAATATGGATTGACGCAGTGATTTTTACACGATAAATAAAAATCGTATCAAATCGCAAAATTTTTTGCTTAAAGTTACAGTAGTTTGATAAACATTTTTTCTTTCTTTCTTTTATGGTTAGTATGTCTAGTTAACGGCTAAGTAATGTGTCTTGTTTTGATCCTGTATACACTGTATAATTATCACCTCATGGGAAAAAAAATGTAGGTATACAAGAAAACGTTCATTAAAAAATTCTTTTTCAGCACATCTTAGATACCCTAATTTCTGGATCTCATAACAAAGCGAGGCCTTAAAACAATCGCCTCGAGAGTGGATGTACTGTAATTTATTTTTTTATCATATTACAAAAGCAGCATGGCGGGAGGCTATAAAATATAAATAATGGTTGGTGTGATAGCCCTGTCGACTTCACCGCGGGAAAACTCGCACAACGTATAGTGTATAGAGTTTTTTATTTTCTACTATAAACTAGATCAGGTTATGCCGCGTGAATCATAAACCGTGCTGTCATGAACCATGACGGCTTACAACGAGTGTGCTTCAAGTCGATTTTCGAATTAGAAATACTATTATTGCACTAGTTTTCACCCACGACTTCGTCCACTTGAATTTTCCTATAAATATAGACTATAGGACTCAGGGATAACGTAGATTTCTATTAGCGAAACAATTTCCAGAATTAGACCAGTAATTCCAAAGATTAGCGCGTTTGAACAAAATACAAATTCTTTATCTTTTTAATATAAAGTTAAATCTGTACTATCTAGATTCAAAATATATATTTTGGTTTTAATTTTATACGATAAGCAAAATCACATCACATTTCCTATTTATATTAAAGTACTTTCTGGCCGCGACTTCGTCCGCGTGATTTTATTCGCCCGCGTTCTCACGTTAGGGCCTGTGCACACCGCGTTTTTTAAACGCGCCGTTGACGCGCGTTTGTATCTGTACAGGCGCGAGTCAGTCAGTCAACAAACTGCTCTGTAGGTTAGTTTCTAAAACGCGCGTCAACGGCGCGTTTAAAAACGTGGTGTGCTCAGGCCCTTAACGTGTTTGGTTACTGCTCCGCTCCCGTGGGTCGTAGCGTAATGTTAAATAGCCAATACCATTCCTCATGAATATGGCTATCACATATAAAATATTTTTTCTAATCCAACTGGAAATTCAAGAGATTAGCACGTTTAAACAAACAAACAAAAACACTCTTTGGCTTTATTTATTTACCAACACTCTCCCCGCGACTTCCATCGCGTGATTTTTCCTACGGATCCTTAATTTTTTAATGATAAAGTAAAGCCTATAGCACTCAGTGATAACGCAGCTTCCAATTCGCGAAAGAATGTTTTTAATCGGTTCAGTAGATCCAGAGATTACCCCCTACAAACTCACAGTCTGTACCTCTTAGTAATATTACTAATAATTAAAAGAGTTAGGATCGGTACACACCTATCTGACGAAAAATGCGTCGCGTATTATCGGTCGCGTAACGTTAGAACAGTCAAATATATAGGTACCTAATAAAACATCCAACCATACACACATAACTGATGATGCGTTAGTAGGTCGAACATACTAAAGACGATACGTCCGTCGTATCTTCCGTCAGATGTGAATTCACCCTTAAAGTTTGTGATATTGATAAATATTGATATAAATATTATGTGAAAGAACCCGTCTTTCATTTCTAATATCCTTTGGGTTGTCATAAGATCGATCGTTCTAACTCATAGCAACAAGTTATCCTCTTCAATGAAGTTCTATGAATCGGTTTGAGAATATAAATTACCTCACGACCTTTCAATATAAACTTGTTACAGTAACTTAGAACTTAACTTTATAGTTTGTTTTAATTACTTAGCTTAGCTTCGTAATTAAAACTAAGTGGGTAACTTGAATCATAAGTTGGTAGCTTAATACAGGGTGTTGTTACACCTGAGATTCCCGCATTTGTATTTTATTAAATACTTGGCTACTTGTTACTCGACTATGGAGGGTTATTTAGAAGTCTATGTATGTTCATTTGTGTGTGCATATCGTGTGCCTTAATATGAGAATGCCAGAAACTGTTCCATTTTCTATTAACTAAATTCAGTTGAATATTTTTTTCTTCTTGATTTTGACATAATATCTTTTAATTGTCTAATTAAAATAGATATTATTTGACTTTGACTTTTCATCAAAAATATCTTTATTCTTGAAACGTTTCCCCATACTGAATATCTTTAAATTAAACCTGCCGGTTCCGTAGCACCGTATTATTGCAAACTAACTCGTCTAGTTGAGTGCTACGGGATTAAACGTTCCAATTTGTAAATTGAAAAATTAGCGAGACGAAAGCGTAATGCTATTTCTGCCTAGTACTGTGAAAATTGTAAACATATTTTCGTGAAATCAGTCACCTGTCGCTGACAGCTTTAATGTGTACGCTAACGGAATGGTATGCCTTTGCCATTTTTGAATTCATTCATTTAACATGTCACATAATGACACCATAACGGTATTTTTTGCCTCGTTGGTCTAGTGGTCGCAAAGCGTGACTGCTGAGCATGAGGTCTTGGGTTCGATTCCTAAGTCGGGCAGTGTTACCTATTGAGTTTTTTCATCAGGAATTTCTCCGTAGTAGCCTCGGAGTCTGGATTTGTGCCCGGTTGATGGCAATAGGCTCGCCCCAATTAGGTATATGGGACTTAAACAGAACTGGCGAAATGTGGGTGTACTAATGGGTACATCACTGCCTAACCTTTTGGGGATTACAGACGCGATGTTATGTATTGGTTTTGTTAGAAAAGTAGAAAGTTGCGGATCGAACTTGATAAAAATTAATATGGCAAAATAAAATTAATAAAAACAAATTCTTTTTACAACTTTTTGTTATTTGCTTCTATTTCAAAGAAACATAATGCCGATATGTTTTTGTAATATTAAATATAACATTATTTTGTAAAACTTTTTAATTTCGATATTGCCATTTCCACAGCCACCCACATCATTTATTTAATTAATTACAAGCAATTTGACTGTTCACATCAAATCAAAACAAACTCAAATTTTCCATAGTTAAATTATATTAGAAAATTAATTAACTTTCTCTCGTTTGAGGGCAAAATTAATATCTGCTGCAATGTTATATATTTCGTGAAGCCTATTTAATATCGCTCCTGTTTAGCATTGGACTCAATCAGTTTCAAAATTATAGTCATCATTGGTTTTAATTAGGTTCGACACGAATTTGGGACCGGAAAATTGTGATTCTGATTTGCTTCTCTAATTTCGCGTTTGTAGTTATGTATGTATACTTATAATTGATGTGTAGCCTTGGCTTCGTGATGACGAGCATTTCTATAATTTATTTACAGGTAAGTAATATATTTTTTTTATAATTTGACTTTGGTATTTATTTTAAATCGAGACAATACATTACCTGTTTGCTACAAATTAGCACTTAGTGCCAGATATTTTTAGGTATGCTTTTCTTTATCACCTGCTTCATTAGTCTAGTGGTCGCAAAGCGCGACTGCTGAGCATGAGGTCTTGGGTTCGATTCCCAAGTCGGGCAAAGTGTTATTGGGTTTTTCCATCAGATATTTCTTAGTAGCAGCCTCGGAGTCTGGGTTTGTGCCCAGTTGATAGCAATAGGCTCACTCCTTATTACATAGGACTTAAACATAACTGGCGAAATATGGTTGAACTAATGTGTACACCTCTGCCCAAACCTTCGGGGATTATAGGCGTGATTTATGTGTGTATGTGTGAGAAGTTCAAACGTTTTTCCGTTTCAAGTCAAAGTTTCCCTACAAGGCTAGAGTAACTATTAAGTTCCTTTTTTAAATTGTAGCTAATTTAAATAATAAAGTAGAATACTCCGAAAAAATCCTTTTTTCTTTTTTGTATTTTTTTTTTCTTCCAGCCATAATGTAATAAATCGACATCCCAAAAAAAAGGTACTATTAAGTATGTATTACATTCTGTGAGCGTGATACAAACGATATTGACAAATCGTATTGATGTATTGTCGGGACGTGAGGTGACACGTGTAGGTACACGAACAGATTTCGCTTATTTTATCTTCATATCTTTTGTATGAACGATCAGAAGCACTTTTTTCATTACTCTGTGGTATTGGAATATTCCAGTATCTACGTGTTTAGGCCGCTATCACACGGACTGCACCACAACAACCGCACGCAGTTGCTATATTCAACTGCATGCAGTTGTACGTTCGACTTCATGCAGTTGAATATAAAGACTGCGTGCGGTTGTAGTGGTGCAGTCCGTGTGATAGCGGCCTTAGATATAGCTTATCTTAACAAAGTCGCTTCCCGCCGTCTGTTAGCTTAGACCTTTTAAACTATGCTACGGATTTTAATTTTGCGGTTTTTATCAATAGAAACAGTGATTTAAGAGGAAGGTTACACCCGTACGAAGCCGCGGCGGCTCGCTAGTTTTCCATAATAGGAATTTAAATTAATTAACTATGATTCCATAATAAAAGTTCTTGAAATTATGTACCTAAAACTCCTTAAAAGATTTGAAATACCAATAAATATATTTAAAAAAATAGGTATTTTTAAGGCTTTATCTTCTTGTGTCTCTTTTTTATTATAATATTATGACGTTATAATACTTTTAAAGTAGCATCTAATGAGACGGTCACTAAACAAAACACTTCTTTAAATCATAGGTACTTTACTCTCTCAAAACAAAACCGACCTCAATTCACCTAACACACAACCATAAATTACAATCCACATCACACTTCAAACCCATACGTGGCCATTCACCACCAACCCCAAAGGGGCCCGATGTGGGATTATCATTTCTCCATCACGAATAAGATTCTCACAGACCTCGACATTTTGACACTTACCTCCCAATCTATCAGGAGACGTGATAAAGGATAATACTTTTGACATCATGATTATCTTCCCGACCACAATAAAAGCTTGTACTTCAGAATTCTGACAAGCATTATCCATGTATAATAACGTGCTTTCAAAAAGGGGCTGAGAACGGAAAACATAATTTTCTGCAACCTTAAAATTTTAATCGAACGTGAAGTGGGTTTCTACTTTGGAAGTAAGAATTTATAATATATTATATGGGTAAGTAAAAAGGGTTGGCCCTTTATTGTTTGTCTGTGTTTGATTGAAATCGTGAGTACCTACATGTTATTAAATTGTAAGCCCCGCTTGCACTGCAAGTAAATTAAAGCCTCACAAGGCCACACCGCCAGCTAGCGGGCGGGCGGGCTAGGCGGGCGGGCGAAGCGAACGAAGGAAACTATACAAATTACGCGAAATATTGGCGAGCTAAACTATGGGGTTCACACCGAAAACTACGGACAGACGAGCGACGGGCGGAGCGCGCGGAGCGGTTAGCTTAGCTCGTTAGGTTAGTCGGTAGCTCGCGGTGTGAACCGAAGTATGTAAAGAGGTGAAACGATGTTCGCCCGCCTAGCCCGCCCGCCCGCTAGCTGGGAATCGTCGGATATTTCGTTAGCTTAGCTCGTTAGGTTAGTCGGTAGCTCGCGGTGTGAACCGAAGTATGTAAAGAGGTGAAACGATGTTCGCCCGCCTAGCCCGCCCGTCCGCTAGCTGGCGGTGTGGCCTGCGCTTAAAGCGTGTCCCACACTGGCGCGGCCTGCGGTGGCGGCCAACCGCGGGCCGCGGCTCCGCCCCCTGCGACAACACACTGCCGCGGTGGCGGTGGCGGCCTGATGCGTCATTATTAAATTAGTAGGGGAGCCCAAAATGCTAAATGTGGATTTACTCCAGCGTCGTGGGGACCTTTTAGATTGTAAAGATTAGATGCTAAAAAGAAAAAATGGTTAAAGATGGGACCCTTTCACTGGTGGAGGGAGAGCATATTAAGTACAGATTTTCAAAAATGAAAAAAAAAACATGAGTAAATACTCGAGCGTGTCAGATATTAATAGTGTATGCGCCCCACGTGTTTCTGATAACAGAGAATATTAATCTGCCGGTTTGCATGGTGGGGGTGGCCGCACGAAGGGGTTGAAAATGGAAGAAAAAATTATGACATTGAAATACTCAAGCGCGTCAGATTAATATACAGACAGTTCAACTTGATATCCTTTGTCGTGCTGATCCTTAATCTGACAATTATGTGTAGGGACTTCTACAATATGAAGGTTTGAAAAATAAAATCCGCTGCCCTAGACGTGCGGCCCTATATACAGGGCTTAGATATACAGGGTGGAATTTTGTAATGCCACCTGGAGGGAAAGTACTCTTAATACTGCATATAGAAAATTTAATCAAAGCATTCCTTTATTTTTGAATAGAAAGCAAACTGCATTCAAAGATTTTAGAAAATTCTCTTCTCCCACACCCCGGGGATCGAACTGGCTAAAATCTGAGAAAATTATACCCTGTACTTTTATTGCATCGATCGTTAGGGTCAATTATAAGGATGAAATCTCTCTAACAAACATGATAAATTAAATGAAAGGAAAACCAGGAAATCTTAAATTAATTTAATTATTTACAAAAATTTAGATTTCCTGGTTTTCCTTTCATTTAATTTATCATGTTTGTTAGAAGCAATAAAAGTACAGGGTATAATTTTTTCAGATTTAAGCCGGTTCGATTCCCGGGTGTGGGAGAAGAGAATTTTCGAAAATCTTTGAATGCAGTTTGCTTTCTATTCAAAAATAAAGGAATGTTTCCTTTGAGTAAAATTTTCTATCTGCAGTATTAGGAGTACTTTCCTCCAGGTGGCATTACAAAATTCCACCCTGTATATGGTGGAGGTACTTAACAGGGTGCAAGGTATCCCCCCTTATATTAATCTGCCACGCTCAAGTAAATCCAAAAATCCCTTCCTGGGCTCCCCTACTATATAGTTTGACCGAAACTGCTGTACGGCGCCTTAGGTATGTGCGCGGCGAGACGCGGGGGAGTGCCGGCCGCTCCGTGCCGTCAGTCTGCCGCCGACGCTCACGGCGGTAGCTAGCATTTGTTTGTACCGGACCGTCTATGACAGACGCACATGAGATAAATATACAAAGATGGGTCGTGCGTTATCTCGTGATGTCAAGACCGTCATTTTTAAAATGGTCGGATATTTTAAGAAAAATAGACCAAAAGCTTTGAATAGAATAGTGATGCGAATATTGCCAAAATCGTAACGGAGGCAATTTTCAATTCAAATGAAAAAAACTTTCTAAAGTTTATCTTGGATGTTACTGACATCGGTGAAGGAAAACATCGTGAAGAAACCTGGAATTCTAATTAATATAAGTCTGGAATCGCATCTGGCTTTACATAAAATATTGTAAACCGATATCGTAAGATCAGTCCGACAATATTGATCTCATGTGAACTCATGGTCTTTTTTCCTGGGACCCCACCTCCCCGCGCTTTCCTAAGGGGCGGTACAACACTTTCGGTCAAACTACAATTAAACATTATTTTGATGTGTGAGATTCCTATATTATCTATTATTGGCATCTCATAATATTACTTTTATGAACAGAAAGTGCGAAATTATTATTTAAATTTACTATTTCTGTTACAATATTCGTATTTGACGTCATTTTTCAACGTGGTACACGCGGCCTGTTGCAAAAATTTCCAACTGACCGCGTGGTGCCGCGTGACAGAAGCACAGAGTATATTCTACTCATGTGGCAGAAGGGGCGTGGCATGGGTAATGTGACCATACGTCCCGTTTTGAACGGGACTGTCCCTTTATTCGTGACTTCGTCCGGGTGTTCCCGAACGATGCTTTGGGACGCAGAATTTTTTCATTTTTTTTCAATAAACATAAAAACTACGCATCCTTTAACAGTTCTCTGTAATTTTCCTAAAGATAAAATATTTTTTAAAGTGCATAAAAACATTACAAAACCAAAACGAAATAGCCTTATATTTTTTATCGTTTAGCTAATTATTCAATATCTACTTAATTTTCTTAAAGAAATGATCTCAACAGATTTATTTTATTACTGCGACTTTACTGACGTCGTACTTTTGAAAATGTCCCGTTTTAAGTCAAAATAAAATGGTCACATTAGCATGGGGGCGGGGCTTGCGCCGCGGTCAGCCGCTCGCGGGCCGCGTCTTGGCCGCGCGTGTCTGAAGGCTCACCTACATTTCTAACGAATACAACTGACCGCCACCGCGGCCGCCACCGCAGGCCGCGCCAGTGTGGGACACGCTTAATACTTTTAAGGCTAAACAAAAACACATCGTTCTGTTTCCGTCAATTGTTTGAAGTTGACAGGGACGGAATGACGGATGTATTTAGTGATTTGTGTGGTGTAAGCGAGCCTATGAATGTACTCGTATTATATCTTCCTTTTTTTATTGAGACAAGTCCACCATTGTATTCCGAACCACTGCATCTCTTTAAAGCCAAAATTAAAAGTGATGAACCTCAGAAAAGCGCCAAGCAATGAAGCTCTATGAGTTTCGAGGAAACGATTAGGCTGCTTTGAATCCCGCGGCGAAGTTAATCAGAAAACAGAAAAAAATTCCACGTGTTTGTTTGTTTAGTTAATCATTATACTTATTTTGAACAGTATTTGTGGTTCCGTTGGTTATCGCAGTATCCATATAACTATTACTATATCCCTTCAGTTCAACGCACTGTCAAACAAAAGCCTTTCCTGAAAGCACGTTTTAGATCCTACTATTAACGGTCGGCAAGTTAGATAGCGATCCCTAAAACCCAGACTTTGCGCACCATTAGTCAGAATGGATATTAGACCATTTGTATTAAAATGGGCTCTTCTATGCTCCCCGAAAAGTTAGCAAATGGTCTATTCCTATTGATTGTACGTACATTTTGGTACGTTTCTCTGTATAAATTCCAACAGTGTTATTCTGTAAAATTCTACCGCGAATTCTGCGAATTTAGGTAAAGTGAGCCTAAGGTGAGCTTTCATATAGAGATAAACTACGATAACTTGGCGCTCCCCTCCACAATTCAAAACGTTTGAAAGTATTTGTAAAAGTATTTACAATACTCACATGCATGTGTGCGTACTCTGAGACGGCTCTCGAAACTAAAACAAATCAGCGTGTCATTGTTGCTTGACTAGCGGCGTCATTAATTACTCATTATATCACTACTCGTCATTAATTACTCATTAATAAAATAATTACAATAGTAATATGAAGGTGAGCGCCATGTTATAGTAGTTTATCTCTACTGGGTATTGACAGCAAAACAGAATACCTACAGCCCATTACATTATCGCCGCGATACTTATAATAGGAGGGGCTCACGCAGGCAGGAGTTTTAGCCGGTAAAAGTCCCAGACTAGTTTAGCAATTTGGGCAGCAGTTTGGGCGACCTTTGAGGATTTCACAATGCTACCCACACTTCCCCAAAAAAAAGGGGATTGACAGCTGCTGCTGACTTCACCTTAATTCACCATAGGAGATTTTACAAAACAGCAATACAGGTTGGCATGATATCTCACCCCACACTCACTTAACATAAATCACCAAGGAACAATTTTACAAACTAGATCTAGCAGGTGTGCCAAAATAAAATGTTAATATACAAAGACAACACGAGAAAACTTTTGATCCAATATGCTCAAGGGAAAATGTAAAGCAAATATCGTTTACAATATTGGTAAGTGTGAGTAATAAAACAGACATAATCCAGGTTTAATATAACTTCTAGGAAAATGTTACTAAAGTCTGATTTGTTTGTAAAAGTTTGTAAGGGCTTAGATGTTTAAGAGCCTACAATATTGTTACGTAAATCTAGGTAACATTTTTGTACACAAAAATATTGTTGCGTGAATAAATATTATTTTAGGTATCAAATAATTTTGTAACAGTAATTTATTTTTCATCAAAAATTTCAGAAATATGTACAACTAGCTTTTGCTCGTGACTACGTCCGCGTAAATGTCTGTTATGTAATGTATGGACGCAAACGAATTTGCTGAATAAAAAAATAGCCTATATCCTTTCTTGAAGTTTAATTTAACTTACCTTACTTAAAATTACGTAATTTTATTTTAATTGAATTTATTTTAGATATCAGCAAAACATTTATTGATATTGAACATGTGAAGGACCTTACATAACTCATATCATAACGCCTGTAATCCCCGAAGGGTTAGGCAGAGGTGTACCCATTAGTATACCAACATTTCGCCAGTTATGTTTTTTAAGTCCCATGTAATGACGACGACCAATATGACGAGGCACCTTTTTTATTATAATATCTTATTACATCCATCGCTACACTTTTTGACGAGAGAAACAATACAATAGTAATAAAACAAGCAATGAAAATCTTTATTATGTTGGCGGTCGGCCTACGGCAGCAAATATCTACAAAGGACTTATGTAAAAGATTGCTACGTTTTCGTGATTTATAAAAATCGTTATATGATGTAATAAATAAATAATAATAATAAATAAATAAATAAATATCTTGGGACAACTCATACACGGCCATCTGATCCCAAGTTAAGCAGAGCTTGTGTTATGGTAACCAGACAACTGATATACATACTTATATAATTTATAAATACATACATATTATAGATAAATTACACCCAGACACAGAACCAACAATTATGCTCATCACACAAAGTTGGTCCTGGGTGGGAATCGAACCCACTACCTCCGGCTTTGCAGTTAGGGTCACTAACCACTAGACCAACGAGGCAGTCATAATATATTTATAATATAATTAAATTGTGTGAGATTTAAAGGGAAAAAAATAAAAATAATTTTAGGTACCTACACTAAAAACTTCAATAGCGACAAATCGTTTGTGTTATGGAGTTTTTTGCCCATTCTTCTCTATACGAAACTACCTTCAAATTTATGTTGCGAAAGTCGCAACTACATTCAAATTTATTTTTTTAACTACTTAGGTACTAGGTTTTTTTTACCCGTGTTAATTTACGCCTTAGGTTACTGTTCCGTTTCCGTGGCTCGCAGCGTGATGTTACATAGCCTATACCATAAGTCGTAAATCTGGCTACCATTTACAAAAATATTTTTTCTAATGTGACCGGTAGGTACTTCCAGAGATTAGAACGAGATATTTTTATATTAGTCTAGTATAGATAAATGCCTTTTACTACTTAGTCTAATTGAAATCAACGATTTCATTTTGACTTTGTCAGCTATTATCATGTAGGGTATTTAGTCTGAACGGTCCATTCGACCGTAAGAAAAAATCGTCTACGTTCCAAAGGACCGGTGATAAAATAATACACCTCTATCAAACCCCCGTGATACTTAATATATTAAATACTCCTCATGTAGATAATATATTAAAGGAACAAAATAAACCTCGATGTACTATATCAAAGAAGTAGGTAGGTACGTAGTTATGTACTATTACTTGGTAGGTCCGCTGGGATTATAGACCGTGAGCTTCTGAGGTTCACATACTCCTATTTCGGTTATTGCGCAATATAGCCTCATATCGTCGTACCCTTGAATAAAAGGGTCTATTTTACTTTATCAAGCTATAAATAAGATTACGGTTATCCTAGATATAAATTAAATTCTCATAAAGTTATCCAAAGAAAGATCCTAAATCAACATAATAAAATTAGGGTTTTATATAAAAATATTGCTTTAGGGTTCAGACAAGAGATTGAATCATCAATATTCTGTAGGTGTACTTAATTAAGGACGTGACAGATGGGTTTATTTATTAATTAAAACTTATTTTATTTTAAAACTATATCGGGTAAAAAGATTTTTGGTAGTTTTTTAAAAGATTGTTGAGGAAGCCGATTAAGATAAGATCATAATGGTACGCCAGAAGTCTTTTTTGGGATATTGAAGCACATAAAAATTCATTGAAGGTGGGATACTAATATTGATTATTTTTAGTATGATATGATATAGTTCATTACATACATTGTCTTGGAGTAGTAAGTTGTAAGATGTTGTACTAATTGTTATGTATAAATAAATAGATCAATGACGAATATAAAAATTCACATAATTATCTTTAATTATTACCTATCTATCTTAATATTGGATTTTTTTCCAGAACATCTCGGCACCTTCTCCTTGTAGATATGCATATTGAAGGTCAAAGTTCCAATATTATTTTTCAACTGTGACGAATAGTAAAATTTTTAACATAACTTTTATAAAATAAACTTAATAAGTTATTACACACAATAAATATATTGCTAAAAGATTATTTTTGGATGTACACCAAATAGCTTGTTCGACTGACCTAAATTACCTCAAGAAAACTCAGTGTAAACTTACCAAGATTATCGGCTCGATACAGGGGGAATATTGCTACCCATAACACCACCAAAAGACCCGTTCTCCTCTCCATTTTGGATACACTGTCAGTTTCGCACATCAGAGTCAATTACAGTTGAAGTTTTGGTTTTGAACGTCATTATTACACTGTTCTTCGAGGATAATGATGTTGGCAGACCCATGCGGTGTCAGGTAGGACCTGGAACAAAGTAAATGTATAGTTAGACTTATTTAAAAGAATAAACCAGAGAGCTACTAATTAAATTCATCAAAATCTAGTCGCAATCTCATCTTAGTGACAATCAATGTCAAAAAATGTAGTGACATTTTAGACAGGTTACATTGCGATCGTTCCTAAAAGTTTGTAGAATTCAATCAATCAATCATTCAAATCGTTTATTTCGGATAAAAATCCATAGGTAAATTAATTAATACAAAGAATAAAAAATTAAAATAAAATAATAAAAATAATAAAATAATATAAAATAAATGTAAATGTCAATTGCTTGAATAATAATAATAATAAAATGAAATCAAACATAAAAGATTAATTATAACAACACACACATTAAAGAATATAATAGGCACAGGCGCTGGAGTGCAGCCGCAGCCATCTTCGTAAAAAAGGCGAATCCCACCGCTCGGACAACACACTAAGGATCCCGTTCAAGCTGCCGCGGCCGCGACGTAGAAGCGACGCACTCCTTTTTCTAATTATGCCGTGAAAATCATCGGTTCCAGCCTCAGCAAACATTGCTGAGGCGCTACAAAACCGCGGCCGCCCCAACAGAATCCTAAACGCGTCGTTGTACTGGACACGTAACGCATTGTATGCCCGCTGAGTGAAATTAGTCCACAGGCTGCACGTGTAGAAGGAATTGCCCCCCACGTCACCGATATAGCGAGAATAGCCCGGCTTAGGTGGTAGTCGGCTGGCGTATTGCTAGTAGATATGACGATGAGGCACAAAGCCCTAGATTGGCAATGGAACGCAGGTTTGCCTGGTAGGGAGTCTGCTCCCCAACAATGTGGACCGCGGTCCACATTGTTTGGGAGCAGACTCCCTAGCAGACTCCCACTAGGTGATCGCGATCACCTAGTGGGAGTCGCGGTAAGTCGCTGAACGCGAACGGTGCAGGATCGGTTCAATTTGAGGCAAGGTTTTAAAAATTAATAGAAGACTTTAAGAGAGAACCATGGCATCGGCAGTGGATGTGTTTTAATTAATGTGATGATAATAATAATGAATAAGGCAATAGAGATGAGTTTTTCCATTTTATGTACACCGAAAAATTCTTAAATTCTTTTTATAATCTTTTTATTAACTTATTTTAAGACCGCCATAAGTTATGGTACGGGAAAACTTCACAAGGGAACCTCAACCTAATGAAATCAAATTGCCAACACGTAGTGAGCTACCGTAGTGATCAATGCCTGTTAATTTTTTATATGAAAGAACGCTACAATGGAAACGTTTTATACCTACCAAAGCACATAGGTTAAAACGTATATTATTATTTTAACATGAGGGTTCAATTCCCAAGTGGGGAAGAGTGTTATTGGGTTTTCGGGGCCCGATTCTCAGGTTGCGCAAAGTGTTATTGGGGTTTTCCATCAGGAATATCTTAGTAGCAGCCTCGGAGTCTGGATTTAGGAGTCCATAAGACATGGGACTTAGTCATAACTGGCGAAATGTAGGTGTACTAATGGGTACGCCTCTGCCTAACCCTTCGGGGATTACTGGCACGATCTTATGTTATGTGTAACTGACTAGCTTCTGCTCGCGATTTCGAAGTTACAGTGAAGTCTATGCCATAAAACATAGCCTATGACACTTGGCAATAGTGTAGTCTTTTAATCGTGAAATATTTTTTTATTTGGACCTGCACTTCTAGGGATTACCTCTTACAAAGAAAAAAAAAAACCGGCCAAGTGCGAGTCAGACTCGCGCACCGAGGGTTCCGTACACAAACTCCTCCGAAATGGCTGAACCAATTTGCATGAAATTTTGTGTGCATATCGGGTAGGTCTGAGAATCGGCCAAAATCTATTTTTTTATTTTTTTTTGTTAATCGCATAACAACGTTTGCTGGGTCAGCAAGTCTAATATATAAAATTCTCGTGTTGCGGTGTTTGTTTCCAAACTCCTCCGAAACGGCTGAACCGATTTGCATGAAATTTTGTGTGCATATCGGGTAGGTCTGAGAATCGGCCAACATCTGTTTTTTTTTTTTTAATCGCTGAACAACGTTTGCTGGGTCAGCTAGTAAGTTTATGATTATTAAAAAAAATATACTATGTGATGTAACTAAAAATTTAAGATTTTCGGAATTTTTCCTATATGTGTACTTTATAACGTTGCTTCATGCCAAATTTCAAGATTCCAGGTCGTCTGGAAGTATCCTTTAGGTTTTGATTCCCTTGCGAGTAGTTGCGAGTTTCAAAATATGCGGCTTTAATTGCTGTATCTTTTGATTGCGTTGACATAGAAGTTTGATTTTGTTACAGCTTAAAGATATTATAGACTTGAGTATTTGTTAAGAATTTCAATATAATACCACTACGCGTTCATGAGTAAAGGGGTAATAAGTTTAAAATTATTAAAAATATTTTTATTATATGATGTAACTAAAAATTTATGCTTTTCGCAATTTTTCCTTTATCTGTGTTATAAGACGTTGCTTCGTACCAAATTTCAAGATTCTGAGTTCACGGGAAGTACCCTGTAGGTTTTGATTCCCTTGCGAGTAGTGGCGAGTTTCAAAATATGCGGTTTTAATTCCTGTTTCTTTTGATTGCGTTGACATAGAAGTTTGATTTTGTTACAGCTTAAAGGTATTATAGATTTGAGTATTTGATATGAATTTCAATATAATACCACTACGCGTTCATGAGGAAAGGGGTAGTAAGCTTAAAATTATTAAAAATATTTTTATTATATGATGTAACTAAAAATTTATACTTTTCGCAATTTTTCCTATATCTCTGCTATAAGACGTTGCTTCATACCAAATTTCAAGATTCTGAGTTCACGGGAAGTACCCTGTAGGTTTTGATTCCCTTGCGAGTGTCGAAAATTTGCGGCATAAACGGGAGTATCTTTTGATCGCGTTGACTTAGAAGTTTGATTTTTTCACAGCTCCAAGAGACCATAGACTTGAGTATTTGATATGAATTTCAGCTTGATACCTCCACGCGTTCCTGAGAAAAAAGGTCTTGACAGACAGACAGACAGACAGACAGACGGACAACAAAGTGATCCTATAAGGGTTCCGTTTTTACCTTTTGAGGTACGGAACCCTAAAAACAAACAAACTTGACTTCTTTATAACATAATTAGTCTTAGTTTATTAGTAGTAGGATAGAAGTAGTATATATTCATTAAAAGTCGTTTAAACCTTATATTAAGTGTTAACTACGTCATAATTGCTATACTAGTCACCTACTTTGAACCCCGTCAACACTATGTAAATTAAGTTAAATGTCCCGCAATGATATGTTGGTTCCCAGTCCGCGGAAAACGGGGAATAAGGCCAAGTTATTCCTCATAAATGCTTAAAGACTCCTCCTCTATGTAAATCTCACGTTAATGGGGCCACGCAACTACGGGTAATTGTTTTATGAAATTAAGAGCAGTTGCATAAATCTGGGTTTCATTAAGTACTGTTATTATGGTTGAAACGAGAGAATAGCTATGAAGTTTTTTCTAACGTACCAAACGTTAGAAAAAACTTTCTTCTTTCTGAATAAAAAAATAATAAATTAACTAAAAAGATTACAAAATATTAAATTGCACAATTAAGTTTTCCTTTTATTGTTATGTCAATTGTATGTTTAAGTCTTACGTGCCTTTAGTAGGTAATCCTGTGTTAGTTTGGTCAGTCGACAAAAGGTAAAATAGTCAAAAAAAAAAAATATCAGTAGTTAACTTAAGAGAGAACTACTACTTAACTGCTTCGTTAGGCCGCCTTCACATTACGTCGCAAGCATTGCGGCAGCAGCGCGGCAGCCGCAAATTTTGTATGAAAATCCAATTTTGCGGCTGCCGCGCTGCTGTCGCAAATTTGGATTTTCATTTAGTTCATTTCATTAGTCTCGTGATCGCAATCGCGACTGTTGAGCATGGGATCCTGGGTTCGATACCCAGGTGTTTGCCATTTGGACAATAGCAGCCCGAACTCGTACCCATACCCGCCATATCTCACTCCGGTCGTGTCTGATTCAATTCACATCACACTACAAGAGTAAGTGAGCATTTGCGCACACATTTGTGCACTACAGTCTTCATTGAAATTGACCGCCGCCGGCCGTGACCGAAATTCGGTCGGGAGTATATTATTATTAGGTACTACGCGACCAAAGACAGTGACTCATTAAACACAAAATAAATCTTGAAAGTAGGTCATAAGTAAGAGAAAACATCCGGATATTCCCCCTCTTGGAAAATAAATGTGAAAATGATATCAGCATTTCTTCCTGAACAGTAAATCTTACTATTTTCCTTATTCAATCTAATATTAAATCTCGATCAGCTCTATGAACAAGTTAAAACATTCAGCCGTTTAAGAATAATATTTTCTCAGCAACTCTGGTCAGTTTTCTTTCCTTGAATCATACCTCGATTCACAACCCGAATATTTAATATAACTTTGAATTTTAGATTTAAAACTGCGGACTAAGTTTTAGCAGTGGGCTACTAGGTAATTTAGGAAGGAGTTTCAAACAAGTTTGTTTATAAAGCCAAGTTTAGTCCTTTTTTGGGGCAACCCCGACTCTCTTTTCCGATCCATAGAGTTTAATTTAAGAATGTATTAAGTAACTGTATTCAGTGTGAACATTTGTTGGTAAACCTAATTAAATAAATAAAATAAATCCATTGCAACTTTGTCAAAATCAATAGAAAACCACCAGAAAAGTGCCAGATTTGGATCCCGCAACAAAATTAATCAGAAAACAACAGCAAGTAAGTAAGAAAAACTATCTCTCTTCTTTATCGTGTGGGCAGTAGGGTCTTACGCCCTTGAGGCGGAGAAAAGATTTAATTTCTACGTTCATATCTTTCTACAGTCGCGCCATGTAAAATACTGGTACTCAGCTGCATCCGGTTAGAATGGAAGCCAACCCCAGCATAGTTGGAAAAAGGCTAGGCAGATGATGGTTCATATCTTTCTAAATGTTTGTCTTGGATATCACTGACATCGGTGAAGGAAAACATCGTGAGGAAACCTGGACTTGTAATTAATATAAGTCTGGAATCGCCAATCCGCCTTGAGCAAGCGTGGTGATCAATGCTCATGCCTTCTCTATATGAGAAGAGGCCTTTGCTCTGCAGTGGGACAGTAATAGGCTGGTATTATTATTTTTTTTAAGTTCATATCAACCAGGAAACAGAACAGAACCAGGCCAACAGGTACAGTCAGCAACAAAAGTCGACTAACATTTATGATTTTTCAATCCTAATTATTAAGTACAATATTAAAAGTAAAACGCATTGAATATAAAATTTAGATATAATCAACCCTTAGCTATTACCTGAAATTCTGATAGCCAGTACATTATGTGATTAGTATAAATGATATAAATAAAAAAGTAACTTGTTAATCAACTTTCGTTGTTGACTGTACAAAGTGAACGTTTAGAACTTGTTAAGTAACCAAGTAAGTAACCAAGTTAAGTCTAAAGCTAAGGTATTTCGCTGGTTATTTTTAAATCTCAAATAAACCTGCCAACCAGACACAAATCCATACTTCGGGTGCTACTGAAAAATCCAATAACCATTTATCTGGCGGTCGTTATCGCAACCACCAGACGAACCGAACGAGAGTCAGTTTAAATAGTTTGTCTGTTAACATGGTAGTCATATTATCCTATCCTACTACTTTTATAAATGCAAAAGTCTGTGAGGATGGGTGGATGGATGGATGAATAAAAATAAAATAAATAAATATCTTGGGACAACTCACACACGGCCATCTGATCCCAAGCTAAGAAGAGCTTATGTTATGGTAACCAGACAACTGATATACATACTTATATAATTTATAAATACATACATATTATAGATAAATTACACCCAGACACAGAACAAACAATTATGCTCATCACACAAAGTTTGTCCTGGGTAGGAATCGAACCCACTACCTCAGGCTTTGCAGTCAGGATCACTAACCACTAGACCAACGAGGAATGAATGAATGAATGGGTGATTGTTACTCTTTTTTATCTTTAAGCTGAGCGCAGACGTCCGGTTTACTTTTATATGTGTGTGTATTATGTATGTATGTGTATGTATATACGCTTCCTGATCCGGAAACCTGATCAGGAAACTGGACGTTTGCGCCCAGCCTTAAACGGCTGAACAGAATTAGATTAAAGTAGGCACACATTTATAGATAATGATCTAGTTTATCGCATAGGATGATTAGTATCATATTTTAGTATCCCCCCCCTCCCCTCCACTAACGAGTATGCAGACGACGTCGAGGGTAGAAGCTAGTATTCTTTTTTTGTTTTTTTTTAAATAGTTTATTTAGTTAGAGGCTTTTAACTTACAAAGATATGTCAGCCTCATCATAGACCCTAACCTAATTAATTATTACACTTACTTATAATATTATTAATTTGTACATTATTGGGTAGAGTAGTAAAAGCTAATATTTAAATAAAGATAGAATAAATATGTTTCAGTAAGAATTTACACTAAATTTGATATTTTTGACGACCTACCCTACGTCTTGTTATTTCTCACGCTAAAATTGCTCCATTACCGGCAGTTTCGTATAGGGACCTAAAATATCAAGTTACGGAAGTCCGTAATGGTTAGGAAAACTAGGTTTGTTTGCAAAAGATACACGAACGGTTAACACGAAAAACAAAGCAAGTAATTTAATATTTGAAATCAGAATTATAATTAAATTTTGCTTAATAAGGTGTGTATTTAGTTTATCATTGTTTCTACGATGAATCATAATCTGTGGAGATATTTGTTTAAACAAGCTCTTTATAAAACCACTGTGAAGTAACATAAAGTCAAACTTACAGTCAAAGTCAAAATCAAATTATTTATTTCAATTGGACCATTAAAATGCACTTTTAAACGTCATGTTCAAGAAAAAAATATTTAAAATTAATAACCCCTTTACAAGGTAGTTTTGTATGGGTTTTATATTCAAAATCGGTTCAGTAGATCCAGAGATTACCCCCTACAATCTCACAAACTTTACCTCTTTATAATATTAGTATAGACTACGTAGAGATTTACCTACATTATAGTCTTTACCTACTTTTATTTCTTGTTCAATACAAGCTACTATAATTAAAAAAATTAAAAAACACGACTGCAAATATTGCACTTATTTGTACTTTGTTTACTCGTCAGTTTTTTTTTACGACGTTTTTTATTTACAGTGTTATATATTTTTTAAATCTACTTATCAAATTCTAGACGATAAACATAGACACGACTAGATTCATTAAAAAATAAATTGAGGCTGGTATTAATTTACGTTTTAAAGTGACCACATCGGTTTCTTTTTATTTTTATGCCTAGCCTATGTTACTCGGAACAATGCAAGGATTGTAACGATACCCAATACATCTAAATCGGTTTAGGCGTTCAAAAGTTATGGTGGAATAAAGAAACTCACATACATACATACGTATACATACATACATACATACATTAACCCTGAACACATAACACTCCTTTTTTTGGGGCAGTCATGTAATTAGGCTGCTTCGGATTTGTTTTTTTAATGTCTCTCTCCATTTCGTTTTCAATTCCTTCACAGACCTAAATCTGGAAACTCATTACACACAATAACTTTTGTAATCTATCATGATTATACCAACTTCCGATTTTGGCACCGTTTCAAATAATATATCGCTTTCCTAGAATAGAAATTTCGAATGCTGTAACCTAACAAAAACGGAAGAGTTTTTATCAAAAGTTCAGTCATATTTGTCTTAATAATAGTAAAATACTCGCCAGTTTTGCACTTTGCTTGACAAAATTGAAAATTTTATATAAAAAGTTACTAAAATTACTTATCGTTCAAAAATCATTCAAAATAGCATCTATTTATGTTTTTGATGCCAATTTTACGTTTTTATTTATACTATAAGTATTTTGTTTATGAATTGTGTAAATATTGTATTCAAGGTGCCGTATTTTATCCTTGTCGTTCAGAAGGCTGTCATAAAAGACATAAATAATCAAATTAAATTTCGAAACCTACTCAATAATTTACAAAATACTTGTTTTTAAGTTGTTTATGTTTGACAATATTTCAGAATACACCTCTTTCAAAGTACAGAATTGCCCCATTGCTTATGCGGTAGCTAGTGTCAGGTGACTATGTAACGTTCATCACCACGCTTGCATAAACCCGACGGCAAAGTAGCTAATTGAAATTCAGAAAAATCACCTTCTTACCTTCATGAATTTGGCGACGATGCAACACTGCTGTACCTTGTTATAGAGTAGTAAAATAAATGTTGGTTAAAAGTTTCTAACAGTGTGAATCCATAAGATGATAAAACTTATTCCAATGTTGTAGCCCCACAAATGGAACGCACTTCCTTGCTTAGAGAGAATCTAACAGTTCTTGGCAGCTGCAGACAAGACCGGAGATTTAAAAAGCTGATAGCAATCTCAATACAATACAGTTGCAACGATACTTTTACTGGAAACTCGGTTAAGGTAAAAACAAAACATTTAAACTATGTAATATTATAAAGATAAAAGATTTGTATATTTGTTTATAATGGATAAACTTAAAAACTGCTCAAGTGATTTAAAAATTCTTTCACCTGTGGAAAGCTACATAACAAAGTGATCCTATAAGGGTTCCGTTTTTGCCGACTGAGGTAAGAAACCCTAAAAAAGTCTCTTAGTAATTTCAATGACGACCAAATCTATATGACCTTTTTTTTTGAGGTGGTAAAAATCATCAAATGAGTCCGTCCGTCCTGGGTGGGGCGGAAGGGACTGTCAGACTTTTACTAGCTAAAACACCACCTTGTTCCCTCTGTTGCCCTTTACGTTCCGGGGCTACGGTATTAAGACATCCCGCAACCCCGGCGGGCGTTTGGCCCTGTTGGGGCCCCGTCCCTGTGCTCTTTGAGGCGCGCGTAAAACAGAACGCGCCGTCGACCCGGGCCTGGTCCTTGATCGGACGGCGAGCTCCATCACTCGTCGTCCGCAAGCCCATCTATATGAGCCTTAAGACAGAATCTAGTAGACTGGTCTTGGCAGTAGACAAGAGCTGAGATTTAAAAACCTGATAACGATCACAATAGAAATACAGTTGCAACAATAGTTTTACTGAAAATTCGATTAAGGTAAGACAAAATATATTGGAAATTTATATAAATTTTAAATATAATCTATGACTACGCGGCTGCGGACTTCAGAACTAGGCCAGTCTTAAATAATCCCACGGGAACTTTGCAGAATAATCCATTTTCACATCCACGTGTTCCCATTTCTGCGTTTGTGTGTGTACGTATCTGGTTTAGTTTAAGAACAAAAGAGGGTCATTCTGCAGAGTATTAAAAGAACAATTCGGTTTCAAGCAGTTAACTTCGCAGATGTTTCCAGAAAGTTTGTAGTCTTTAATGGACCCGGCCTAGTTTTAAACAGACCTGGAATACTTTAATGCTAATTTTATTCTGTCTTTAGAAAGGTTTTTGATGTAGAAAATTTGGGATAAACAGTATTTAAAATGAATGAATTAATGTTAATTTTTATTTTTACGTTACTTCCTTTTTTTTTCTTAAAAAATGAAGCATAAATTATTTGATAACGTTAAGAAGTCGTGCTTACTCCAGCTATTTAATATTAGATAGTCTTATTCTGAAGCTTTTAAAGTGGATCATTTTATCTTTAAATTTAAATTGAAATTAGATTTGAATTTGACTTTAATGCAAGGGCCGACACAGATAAAAGCGTTGCGCCGCACTCCAAAATCGGCGACAGCACCAGCCGTAACGCAAATAATTTGCGATTTATAGAAATTATGTGAACTTTATGTAATATTAATCTTTATAACAAGTGCATGTAGGTATATAGTTAACTGGAGAGAAACTTATTTTGGGTAGGACAATCAAATCTCCAAACATATAATGTGTAGTGGTTGTGATGATTCGTTTGCGTAGACTTAAAACAGGACAAAAAAATGTCCTATGTGTTAAGCTAAATCAATAATAATGTGCCAATTAAAATTAAGTTCATTTAGCCGTTCAAACGTGAAAGAGTTACAAACATCCATCCATCTATCAAGCCTCACGGACTTTTATTTATAATAATAGTAATGGGATGTTTACAAAAGTAAACTCACCAAATTCCGAATTAACAATACCTACATAATGTATTACTTTCCACAGTCCCGATCGTCTCTGTCGGAGTTTCCGAAGCACTTCGGCAATCTTCGTTATTTATTCACCCTCATCCAGTTAAGTATTAAATCCCATGAAAATAAAATTCATTAATTAAGGTAGATTAGCGGAGCACGGGCAGATAATGGTGGGTTAATAATTCATTTTATTACGGCGCTCTGGTGACGTAAAGTGGAATAAATAGAAGTATTTTTAGAATACAGCTACTTACGGATTATATAATCCGAGACGGGGTAAGTATAATAAGGACGAGAATTCAGAATGAAAACCGAAATTAGGAGAAACAGGAAAAATTCGGAGAAAATAATATTAAAAATACCAGACCGTTATTGTCCCACTGCAAAGAGGAAAGGCTTTTTCTCGTACAGAGAACGCACGAGCATTGATCGCCACGCTTGCTCAAGGCGGCTTGGCGATTTCAGACTTATGTTAATTTTAAGTCCAGAGGCCTACCGCCAGCTCTAAAAACAATATTATTTTAATATTACTTTGCCTTCCGGAGTGTTCGATTTCTAACGTTCGGCTCAGCGCCGAGAGATGAAAATCCAAAAACAGAAATTACAAAGTAAAATGAAAATTATATTGTTTTTATAGCTGGCGGTAGGCCCCCAGGTTTCTTCACGATATGTTTCTTTGTTGATATCAGTGATGTACTAATTGAAATAAATGCTTTGACTTGCTAAAAAATAAAACAGTATTTTTTATTTCAATACGACAAACCAACAATAATCATATTTCCGCATAGCAACAGGAACAAACACATCAACTTACATACTCACATAGCTAATCCCACAGACACTCGCCTAACATTACTAAATCCTTGAGCCAACATTTTCTAATTGATATAACACTTATTATTCAGGACACGTCTTGCAAACCACTATGTACACACTCCCCCACAGTATAAACAGGGCATAAACTTTAATATAAACAAAACAAAAGCAAAGAGGCCTTATAAACTTCCAATTTCTTGGTTACGTTTATTATAATACTAGCTTTTGCCCCGCGACTTTGTCCGCGTAAATGTCGGACCCTCGTAGGGAACACATTTTTGGGATAAAAAGTATCTTAAGTGTTTTTTTTTATTTAATTAATTTATTTATTCGTTCCTTGCGGAGTATGTGTGGTGTAACTTTGAACGATAGAGTGAGAAATGAGGTTTTAAGGGACCGTTGCGGATTAAAAGAGGATGTAGTGACAAATATAAAAAAAGGGTATGTTTAGATGGTTCGGTCATGCTGAGAGGATGAGTGAAAGACGATTAACAAAAGGTATTTATATGGCAGAGGAGAGCGGCAACGCAGGGAGGGGTCGCCCTAGGAAGACCTACACTGACCTTATTGGTGCGGTTCTTCAGAAAGGTCAGGTGCGGAGTACTGGTAACCGGCGTGCTTGTATGACGAGATGTATGAACGTAGATGAGGCGAAAGGAGTATGTAAGGACCGTAGCAGGTGGCGTTCAGTAGTTTATGCCATGGGAAAAAGGCGTGAGTTTATGTATGTATGTATGTTATTTATTCAGGTTTGCCAACAGCTTCTGTATACATAAGATCATAATATTTCAATGACTGGTTTAGTTCTTACACAGTCGCCAATAACAGGCTAACCTGATCCAGGTGTTAATCTAGGAAATGGTCTATCTGTGTCAATTTTCATCCAAATCTGTTCAACGGTTTAGACATCTTCACAAACTTCCATATTTATAATATTAGTAGGATACCTTACCCTAAGGGCGCGTTCCCATAGAACGTCCGTTTTACTGGTCCGTTTAAACGTATATGTTACTAGCTGACCCGCCGCGACTTCGTTCGCGTGGTATCCTACACTACCAATACCCCTACCCTAACCCTGCCTTACCCTACCCTACCCCTACACTACCCCTACCCTACCCTACCCTTACCCTACCCTACTCCTACCCCTACCGTACCCTACCCCAACCCATACCCCTACCCTTAAGCCTACCCCTACCCTTGACACCGACTTCCCGACTTCATATTAAAAGGGTTGTTTTTAGGGACTTCGTTCGCGTGGTATCCCCCCACCTCTACACTACCGATACCATACCCAAACCCTACACTACCCCTACCCTACCCTACCCCTACCCTACCCTACCGTACCCTACCCCTACCCCTAAAAAATACCCCTACCCCTACCCCTACCCTTGAGACCGACTTCCCGACTTCATATTAAAAGGGCTATTTTTAGGGACTTCGTTCGCGTGGTATCCTGCCCCTACCCTACCCCAACCCTACCCGTACCCCATATATTATCACCGTTTAAACCTTCCCTAGACCTCCACGAACATTTCAAAACCAAAATCAGCTAAATCGGCCCAGCCGTTCTCGAGTTTTAGCGAGACTAACAAACAGCAATTGATTTTTATATATATAGAGAAGAGATTGATTTCGCCATAACTTTCAAACCAAACGTCAAATTTTAATAAATAAAAGACTAAATATTATCTACATAAACAGTACTTGTGACAAAATAGTTTATTTTGATAAGGAGTAATGACATGTGTAAAATAAATGCGTTTAAATGAAGTTCTAGAAAAATTCAAGATTTTTAAATAAAAAAATGGTTGTTGTGTTTAACTCGAAATAGATAGGTATAGTGTGTCGCGGACTTTATTGTAGATATTTTAAAGTCTTTAATTAATTATGGTTCTATCTTTTATAGTTTAGGAGGCGTACGTCAAATAAGGAACTTTTTTGGATGATTTTTTACACCTTGGGTCCGAAAAATCCAAATATCTTACGGATCCCTAATTTTTTGATAATAAAATATAGCCTATAGCACTCAGTGATAACGTAGCTTCCAATTTCCGAAAGAATTTTCAAAATCGGTTCAGTAGATCCGGAGATTACCCCCTACATACAAACTTACAAACATACAAACTTACAAACAAATGTTACCTCTTTATAATATTAGTATAGAAAGACTAGTATAGAAGTATAGATTAGCGTATGTAGTTGTATGAGCGAGTTCACACAGAATACAGTATTCTGGATCCAGTAAAACGGATCCGTTTTATCGGATCGAAACTGCGCGAGGCTTGGCACGGGGGTGCACGGTGGCGGTGCACAACACGACAACGTCCATCCTCGTAGTAAGTAGGCGATACACTGAAGAAAGAAAGTCCAGTAGCGTCAGATCTGTTAAAATCGCTCCTGTAAACGCTGTGTGAATATTACCTCCAGTAGCGACGGATCAGTTAAAACGGATCCTGTAAATGCTGTGTGAATATTACCTCCAGTAGCGACGGATCAGTTAAAACGGATCCAGTAAAACGGACGTTCTATGTGAACGCGCCGTTACCTAACCTTTTAATTACGGAGATTAAAGGTCATAGTTCCAACTTTTTTTACTGTTATTTCTACAAAAACAATTTCTAAATGTCATATTTTTTGCTTGTTAGGTATAGTTTGTTATTGTGCGCTGCCATACGCAGTGATTTTTCACAACAGAAATTTAAGTAATTTCCCAGTAAATATTTTTGCTCAAAGTTACTTAGTTTGATGGGCAGTATGGGTGGTTAACGGCTAGGTACATGATGATGAGAGGTTTAACACCCCGTGTGCTCAATACAGACTAGTTTTATTTCACTCTAAAATATATACAAAACAAAACCTTGCTCTTAAATTAAAGCCAATTCCTTGACATACAAAAAGTCATTTATTGTGACCAACGTTAAACCATTTCGTTCGTAAAGTGAGTCGCTCCTGCGATTGCCTTCATTTATTCTGATGAGTTTTATGGGAGAGTATGTTCCGTAAACACAGCGGGTTCCGTATTCCGAAAGTGTTCGGTGTATTTTTGGATGCTTATTTAACTTGGCTCTGTTTTTTGTGGCCCTTGAGTTGGTGGAATTCAGCGGTTGGTACTTTAGTAAATTAGTTGATTTCGCAGAAATTCTTTTTTAGTGAAAATGTTTGATAGCGAACTTAAGCTAGTTTTAATTTGAAACGCGGTTTAGTTTTTGTATGCAAAAGTTTTTAATTTAACCGCTATTTCCTAAACCAGAAGTATGTACTTCGGTTTAGGATAAATATACTAAAATTTCTTTAATACTTACTTTATATTACCATTTTTTATTAACTGCAATTGACTAGTCGCATTTTTATTGAGATTTTCATTAAAAAAAGCTTTTTTACAAAAAATAAAACCGCCTTCAAAAACTACAAAATAAAAAAAAAACTTTAGTTTTGGAAGTCGGTGGCTTTGGTTTTGTTTTTTGTTATGTAGATATTGCCACCGACTTCCAAAACTAAAGTATTTTTTATTTTGTAGTTTTTGAAGGCGGTTTTATTTTTTGTAAAAAAGCTTTTTATTTTTCACTTTTTAGTGCTTGTGTGCAATTTTACTTGTTACGACAGTTATACTGTGATCCTATAAGGAGTTCCGTTCCATATCTCCGCAGTTCATCATCAGATCATGACAATATTTCTATGGGACCTATTCGGAAGTATACTCTTTCAAACAAAAAAAGAATCATCCAAATCTATTCCTATTGGCTGAGAAATCAGGTAACATACATACAAAAAAAAAACATACGCGCCGAATTGAGAACCTCCTCCTTTTTGAAGTCGGTTGAAAACTCTTGGTTTGTGACTTCCAAAATAAATCTTTCATGCAAACTTGACCTGACAATTACGAACACCGCACGGAAAATCGGTCGAGATGTTCTCAAGTGATCTTTGATACATGCGGCAATTGATTTTTAATTATATAAATAGATTGATAGATTGATAACAGACTTCACATAACTATGGTTGTGTTTATACACCGAAAACGAAAAAATATTGTTATAACTTTTATAACAATATTAACTTATGTATCTTAGTATTTCAACTTACTCCCAAAGACAGCTTAAAACAACAATAGATAAAAAATCAATGTTTTTATTTACTTACCCAACTTGTATCAATAAAACATTGCTTTATTATTTTAAACGAACCAAACTGAAAATATTATTGGACGGTATTATTTTAAACAAGTCAACTAGAATTAATAATTATAATAAAAAACAAAAGAATAACTTGAATTCACTGACAGAACCCTAAATTACGCGTATCTTTTTTTGTTCCTTTTTTTCTGGGAAAGTAGAAATTAATGTCGCTTTTCTGAGGAGCGCTGTGAATTTTGTTTTATGCATGGGTGTTAAACAAGACTGCAGTACAAAAAGACTGTGAATTAATTGAATAAGTACTGAAGTTTCTTTGTGACTAAAATGTCCAACATTATTCATGGAATGAAAAATAAGGAAAATGTCGGAAGGGTTAAGCCTTTTGATACTTCAACACGTTCATATTTTAATGTTAGCCAGCTTTCCCCTTGTGAATTTTAATAAGAAGAATATTAAAAGCTTATAAGGACTTTGATAAAATATTCTTAGAGAACAATTGTGTAGTTAATTTGTGTTTTTTTAGGTTTATACAAAGGGAGTAAGGGAAACTGTAAGGGCTAGTAAATTTTACTCAGAGTTAGTTAAGGTTAAATTATATACGTAAAATTCCATATAATAAGGGCCCGTATTTGGTTTAGGAACTAACCCGCAGCTAAAAAAGAAAAATCGCATCAAAATCGGTCCATTTCTTTAGGAACTCCGATGTCACAGACAGACAGACTTACAACCACACCCATACCCAGATAGACACATTAAACTAATAATCATTTTGCATCGAGGATTATAATAACCTTGGCTGGCGCAACACCTTGTGTACCTACTAATACGATCGTTTAGATCGTATTAGTAGGTACACAAGGTTCAAAAAAAGAAATTACAGGTCCAAAGTCCCGAGCGAAACCTTCGCCTCATTTGACTAACAGCTCCTGCAAGGTAACATGCAAATCTTCCTTAAGATATTTTTCAAGTGCCTCATTGCTATGCATTTCTTGATAAAGACCGTTGAAAAGAATCGACCTTTCAAGGTTCAGAATGCACACAAATTCTTTATTTAAAATCGGAATGACGTCACAAGCTGCTCTTTTCTAAAAAGTTCATTCAAAATTTAAACTTTTGACCAAACATTTGAGACCAGTATCGCGATACTATATTTTCGGAAAACCGAGAAGGTTGGTTGATATTTCCAATATTCGTTATTCCTAACGTTTAAATGGCCAGAGACCGAGATTGAACCGGCTTGAACAAAGACTGGCGGAAGTTCTGAACGCGAAATGTATGAACAAATGCATGAAAACAGTAGGATAAAATAAAAAGTACTTTTTAGAGTTGAACTCAACTAGATCCAGAATGAATGTAGCGTTAAAGAATGGCCGTGTTTGTTGTGGATTTTGTGTTTGAAAATATATTTTGTAATCTAAAAACAGATATTATTTTCGTCCGTCTACAACGCTCCCTATAACTTTTTTATTATTATGAATAAGTACCTACTTTGGCTTACTTAAGTACATACTTTTTATTTACTGAGAAAACACAAAGCCTACCTAGTAAATAATAAGTATTTTGTAAATAAATTGGTTTATGAAAGTTTCTATGAAAATGTTACAGGGGTAAAAAATAAACGTAAATAATTAGTTTTTATATTTTATTACATAGCCCCCGTAGTCCCAACCGTCATTCATATATCTTTGACAATCGTCACAGGTAGTCGGAAACCCGAAGTCTGACAACGAAGGGGCATTGTGTTACCCAATAACTGGGCGGTGGAGGTCAGATAGTCATTCCATGTAAATTACTGGTTTTAAGCTGCATCTAGTTCGACTGGAAGCCGACCCTAACATAGTTGAAAAAACATAACCCTCCTTCTGGCGCAGTCGGGTAAAAAGGCTAGGCAGACGATGATGACTCTGCCTTTATAAAATCCTGGATTGTGATATTATGTTGTCTAAATTGTATCTAATAATATAAATTATGCTTTATTTCTGTGTAGGTACAATATAAAATATTAGTCTCTTCTCATATTCTGATACCATTTGTACTTCATAGGTACTTCTATCACCTACCTAAATTTTTTCATTATATAAATGTAACATAACGGTTGTAAAAAGATGCTTAACGTAGCCTAAAGTTTCATGTTTTTCCCATCATTGCGATATCTTTCTAGACCATACCTGGGAACTGTCTGGTTACGTAGATATCGACGTCAAAGTTCCATCTTTTTGACACATTTTCTCATTGCGCACTACCATAAAGAGTGATTTTTGACACTAAAATAAACAGTCGTATTCTAGCAATTATTTTTTCTCAAAGCTATTTAGTTTGATGGGCAGTATACGTAGAGAGTAGTTAACAGGTATATGGTATCTCTGTTTACACCCTATATATTGCCTTAGGTCATTGCCCTGTATACAGTCGATAAACTGTAAAATAATCCTTTATAGCAGCCTGCTTCATTGAAATTTATAGTTTCTGATCCATAAAACCTAGTTAAACGCTTGAAGCCAGTGCACTCATGAAATATGGCTAAGGCATTGATTCTCGGTTCTTACGTTCGAGAGTTTTAAAAGCTGTTGAGTGTATTGAGCAAAAGTTTGTAAAGCAGTAGACATGGTGGCAAAGTTGACAAAAAGATAAATATTGGGTACATACTATTATTATAAATTATTTATTAAAAGGTGTCGTAATGGTTCAATAGCTAAGCGCTTGACTCTTTATACAAGAAGTTGCAGGTTCGAAACCAGGCAAGTATCTTGAATTCATAAGTACCTACTTTCTAATTTTCTCTTGGACGTCACTGACATTGCTGAAGGAAAACATTGAAAGGAATCCTGGACATATAGTTAATATAAATCTGAAATCGCCAATCCGCCTTGAGCAAGCGTGGTGATGAGGCCATTGCCCTGCAATGGGACAGTAATAGGCTGGCATTATTATTATTATTTTAAAGAAATTAAAATAGACTTCCCTACAGGCTCCTAAAGGCTCGCCCCCTATTACATGGGACTTAAACATAACTGGCGAAATGTGGGTGTACTAATGGATACACCTCTGCCTAACCCTTCAGGGATTAATAGGCGTGATGTTATCTTAGAAATAAAAATAGACTATTAGCAAAGTCAAATACTTATTCTTAAAAATGCAACATAACATTTTCTTTTTTGATTTAAACAATAGTCGATCTTATTGGCTCAGCGTCATAATAGCGTAATAATGTAGACTCTGTACCCTACTAGAATATATTTCAAGTCATGAAAACTGCTTCTTTCACACTATTGAACTATAAAACAATATACATTACTCGAACAGCCACGCTTGTCACAAACGTTGCCAATTCAGCTTTCATTCGAAGCCTTCACTATATGTTACCTAACGTAAACGTAGCTAGAGTATTGAATAAACTATAAAAAAAAATACTGTAAGGGGTGGAAATTTTAACGTTGGTTATTAAAAAAAACAACTGCATGACGGCTGACAGAACGGAATGGAAGAAAAAAACGTGTTGCGCCGACCCCAAGCATGGGACAAGAGCAGGAAGATGATGATGATATGCATACGAGGGTACTGCGCACGCGACCCCGTTGTTGATTAAGAGTATATAATAAAGATTATATATTGTAATGGAACTTGCAGAAACTAGAACTAATTTCCGTGCGTTCAAGCGTTTTCGCCATTAGGACACATTAGGACCCATTAAATTTAATAATTATTGCAATCCGTGGTGCTTGGTAATCTGGGCTTCTCCCAGTTGCAAACATTCTTTTGTGCCTATTGGCCTTGTTCTATTCTGGCTCCTGCTTGTTTGGAGGGAAGTGGAAATTATATATTTTCTTACTCCTCCGCTATTCTTTTCTGATTAATTTGATATGATCCAAGACAGTTAATCGTTTCTCTGGGACTCGTCGAGCTTCATTGCCTCGGCGCTTTTCTGGTGGCGTCCACTGTTGATTCTGGCTTTCAGGAGTTGCAGTGGGTGGGAACAGTGTTAGCGAGCTTGTCCCAAATTAAAAAAAAAATGGAACTGAAAATATGAATCGAATTTGAAAAAATATTATTGTATTAGCCAGATTCATGAGAAATAGTATAGGCTATATAACATCACGCCACGACCTATTGGAGCGGAGCACTAACTTATGGCGGGTCTTTCTTTCTTTATCGTGTGGGCAGTAAGGTCTTACGACCCCACAAACCCTAGTGTCAGAGTTACTAAACCGCCTCAAGAGCCTCTGACATGGTTTGAGTGGGACAGTAATTTATAGGCTGGTGTAAATCCAGGTTTCCTCATGATGTTTTCCTTCACCGATGTCAGTGATGTCCAAGATAAACTTTAGAAAGTACATATGAATTGAAAATGACACATTGGTACTTGCCCGGATTTGAACCCACAATTTCAAGCATGAGAGGCGGGTTAAAAATACCATATACTATTATCGCTTATCGGAACTTCATTATCCTAATAAACGTTTCAATCGCTGTCAGTGAAACATATTTGTGGTCTTATTCTGTCTGATTTCCCGGAATAGGTACCCCAACGGAGCGATCCTTTGATCATTGTAAAGAGATGGTCATTATGCCAAATACCTCTCCCACTGCCAAATAACATAAGGACGCTTTTGTCTGATTTCAATAAGCTCATTTTCGATTGAGACGCATTACTAGAGTTGACTCCGTCAAAAACAAAAAGATTATAATATTCACTTTGTAAGAAGCGCCATGACGAAAACATTTACCATGGATTTAGTTTATGATTGTAAACCCCCGAGCGTAAAAAATAGGTGTTTCATACATTTTGCAACCTACATGGCCAAAATATAAACAACTAATTTAACTAAAACAAATTTTATTTATTTGTATTGAATCTATACAAATAAATAAAATTACAAAAAATAAATTGTATGTTTGTAATGTCTAAAATTAAATAACATACTAAGCAAACGAAGATTTACGCGGAATTTAATAAAAAAAAGACTGTCTGTTTGTTCTGGCTTATCTCCTAAATGGCTGAGCCGATTTTGACGGAACCTTCACGGAACCGAACACTTCACATTATTAGACGATTTTTTAAAGAGTAACTTAAATATAGGTACTTAGGTACTTAATAAAAGAATTAGTGCACCGCGCAAAAATAAACATTGATAATAATGTAATGTAATGACGAAGTCTTGGGCACAAGCTAGTCCATGATAAAAGTAGTATTAAAGTAGTATTCAAAGTCTTTGTCACAATGTTCCTCTATAGATGGGAAATATCACGATGTTGAAATATTCCAAGACAAAGGTCTTAATTCACGATTCAGTATTCAGGACAGGTAAAGGTCTAGTGTCTCAGGTAATAAGGCTAATTTGGAAATTTTCAGGCGTAGCAAATAAATTATTTGAGTCGTATTCAAATCTTAATTTCGCGAATCAATTTTATTGATAACTAACTCATTTATAACGTAAATGTCGGTTATCGCGGCCGTAGGCGAATTCGCGGAATAAAAAGTGGCCTATGTCCTTTCTTGGGGTTTAAACTTACCCCGTAACAAATTTCATCAAAATCAGTTCAGTGGTTTAGTTGTGAAAGCGTACCTGGGAACCTTCTGGGTACAGAGGAATTGAAGCTGAAATTTCCAACTTTATGACACGTTTTTTTACGAAATCCAATTTTAAATATTTTATAAACTTATAACTAAACTTTAAATACAGCCACGACCACTATAATGTTGTATGCACCCAAAAGTATATTATACAATGTTTGATTGCGTTACGTTGAGCATGTTACTCATAAAGAGTGATTTTTCACACCAAAAAACAGTTGCTTGTCAGCGATAGCAATAGCAATAGCAATAGTTGCTTTACAACTAGTGTGACGTCAGCTAAAAGGTGCTTAAGCCTTAACTTTTTTTAAATAGCTTCCTTTGATTATTACCTTTATATTTCTACTAGCACTCTCCCCGCGACTTCGTTCGCGTGATTTTTCTTACGGATCCCGAATTTTTTGATAATAAAATATAGCCTATAGCACTCAGTGATAACGTAGCTTCCAATTTGTGAAAGAATTTTCAAAATCAGTTCAGTAGATCCAAAGATTACCCCCTACATACAAACTTACAAACAAATGTTACCTCTTTATAATATTGGTATAGATTAATTTTATTGTTCTTATTGAATTGTATACAAAATAGGTTTGACTAATTATTGTAACCAACAAAAAAATGTTTTTATCTGTTTTATGCTTACTTTAAAGTTTCCATTCTTTTTCTACACGCGAAGACTTGTAACTGGCTTCCTGTCAACTATGGTTTCTTATTTTACTTAGTTTTTTATTAGCTGTAAGTCTTCCATGCTTCATTAAAAAAAAATAATAATATTTTTTGCTCAATGTTGCTTAGTTTGATGCGCAGTATGCCTAATTAACAGCTATATAATGTGTCTTTTTACAACCTGTAAAAAGACACATTATATAGCTGTTAATGATATAAAAGCTGTATATAAAAGCTGTAAAGTGGACAAAAAATAAATTCTTATGTAGAACGAAAAACCACAAACCAAACATCCAATTACAAGCCCGTTTGACAGTAGCTTAACCACACTTCAGTGATCAAATTCACGATTACACTCGATTCTCCCAGATACATCTCGATTCAGTTACAGATTGTTTAATTCTGAAGTATTGTTCCCAAAGCTTTTAAGTGATTGGACATCGAAAAACAAATGAGTGAAAAGCTCTTTTTATTTGTCACTCTGGAACCAACATTTTCAGTGAATCAAGTGAAGTGAACGGTTGCGTAATTTGCCTTTTACCTAAATTGAACGTCGGAAAGTTCAATCGGCTCGTCTTCGTGTATTTATCAAAGAACCCTATTAACATTGTAAACTACGTAACTATGAACTCCTCCGAAATTTGCAAGTCGTTTGAATTATTACGTGTTACCCTCTAAAGTAATAACTTTGCACTGATCAAATATTCAGTAAAGGGACAATTTTAGAAGCTAGTTTCTGATACTTTATTAGTTCAATTATCCAATTCTAAACAGTATGAATAATAAATCAGTACTCACTGTATATATTGATAGTACAAAACAATTAGGTATTATACCAGTTGGTGCCGATTCCCTTATTCACAAACTAAACTAAAATTAGATTATTTCTATCTTTTTCTGTCCAATAAAACAAGAAAAGGACGGAAATAAATTAAACCTGTCAATTTTGTTAATCTGAAACTTTCATGCAATTTTAGTTGACATGTCAGAATGCATTGATTAAAAACACGGAAAAGCTTAAGGCAAAACTAATTTGACATCTCTAACTTAGTTCTAAAAATGTCACCGTCCTTTTCTTTCGCTGTATGTTAGTAAGAGATGCCAATTCTCTAATTTTAGTGTAGTTTGTGAACAAGAGAATCGGCACCAATGTCTGCCAAAACCTGACGTGTCTCGAGAATGATAAGGATAATACAGGAGAATTATTTTCTCTTATAATATCGTCCACTACTGACATCAAGTATGACAATAACACGATAGGTACTCTTATAGGGGTTTCGACGGACAAAGGTTGGCAAGGCGTAAAATAGAAACTTAATATGATCCCGATATATACGATCAAAGGTTATTTATGTATTATGGCAGATAATAGGTATGTTATCCACTTGACCCTTCAGTCATAATCCAGACAACACGATACTACATACGTTTTATTGTATTGTTATACATAACATAACATCACGCCTGTAATCCCCGAAGGGTTAGGCAGAGATGCACCCATTAGTACACCCACATTTCACCAGTTATGTTTAAGTCCCATGTAATAGGGGGCGAGCCTATTGCCATCAACTGGGTACAAATCCAGACTACGAGGCTGCTACTGAGAAATTCCTGATCGTAAAACCCAATAACAGTTTGCCCGACCTGGGAATCGAACCCAAGACCTCATGCTCAGCAGTCGCGCTTTGCAACCACTAGACCAACGAGACGATTGTTATAGTTTCTTGATCAGTCAGCTTAATTAAAATTCTAGATTAAATAACTATTTTAGAAGTCTAATTCTACTAACTGAAAGCGTTTAAAATCTAGTCGCAATATCATTTAAAAGAAATTAAATTTTAAAAATGGTAGGAATTTTTACAGATTCAGATTATGATTAAATAGCGATAGTTAATACAAGCTACTATAATTAAAAAATTAAAAAACACGACTGCAAAAATTGCACATATTAGTACTTTGTTTACTCGTCATTTTTTTTTACGACGTTTTTTATTTACAGTGTTATAAATTTTTTAAATCTACTTGTCAAATTCTAGACGATAAACATAGACACGACCAGATTCATTAAAAAAATAAATTGAGGCTGGTATTAATTTACTTTTTAAACTGACCACACCGCTTTCTTTTTATTTTTAACTAGCCTATTTTACTCGGAAAAATGCAAGGATTGTAACGATACCCCATACATCTAAATCGTTTCAGGCGTTTAAAAGTTATGGTGGAATAAAGAAACTCACATACATACATACATACATACATACATACATACATTAACCCTGAACACATAACACTCCTTTTTTTGGGGCAGTCGTGTAATAACACTCCTTTTTTTGGGGCAGTCGTGTAAAAAGTTAGTAAAATTGGCCTCAAAGTTATTCTAGATTCTTTGGAATCCGTACTATTAATTTATCTAAATATATATGTATAACTCAAAGGTGACTGACTGACTGAATGACTGACATAGTGATCTATCAACGCACAGCCCAAACCACTGAACGGATCGGGCTGGACCGATTTTGACGGGACTTTCACTGGTAGATAGCTGATGTAATAAGGGGTAACTTAGCTTACTTTTATTTTAGAAAAAGAATTAGGAAAAAATAAAACCTCGTAGTAAACCGACATTTACGCGGACGAAGTCGCGGGCATAAGCTAGTAATATTATAAATGTAAAAGTAACTCTGTCTGTCTGTGACTGTAACGCTTTCACGACTAACCCAATGAACCGATTTCGATGTAATTTGGTACGAGGTAAGTTTCAGCTTCAAGAAAGAACATAGGTCTATTGCACGACTTAGGCCTGGTTCACATTATGTTGGACCGACAGTTGTGAGTTGACTGTGGTAATACGACGGTAACGACAGTGGTGTTCACATTAGGTCAGATCGACAGCTTCTAGTGTGAACAGCTGCAACACCCGACAGTCGGTCAACGGCAAAACTGTCGATCCGACCTAATGTGAACCAGCTCTTAGTCTGTGTCTGCGATAACCGACATTTACACGGACGAAGTCAAGGACAAAAGCTAGTATTTTATAATAATATATGCTAACATGTATCTAGTAGTTTATCAGAATCACTTCAAGCCACACGATGCAACACTACACTGAAAAAATTTTGCTTTAGCAAAGTACCAATTAAGCTCTGTTAAAAATTATTCGGCTGCATTAAATCAAGACATATTTAAAATGTGCAATAGATCTTTGCTAATATTATACAAGCAAGTATTGCTAAATATGATTGGCTATTATTAACAAAGTACTTATTTATTTCTAAATTAGCGACTCGTTAAATTTTACCCTCACCGAATTCGGTTAAAAATAGACAAGCTCAGGTTATTATTTCATACTTAAGTAAGATATTTAGTTTTAGACTTATTCCTACTTGATTAAAATTTACTCCAAGTTCGGTTAAAAATAGACAAGGTTACATTGATATTCTAGAATAAGTAAGTTATTTAATTTTAGATACAACCATAATTGGCTAATATTTATAAATTGTCCGGTTAATAATAGACAAGCTTGCATTATTAATTTCTATTATGTAAGTCATTTAATTTTAGACATGTCGTCGTTGCTTTGCTAAACACAACAAAGCACGTTGGCTGTGACGAGAGTTGTGTTTATTTCTTTAACCAAGTTAGTTCTTTGCAGTTACCGATTGAATTGATTAGTAATACTAAGAAGCTTGGGTATTGTTAACAGAGTAACTCGATTCACTATAGTAAATAGGTTTGCTAAGTTTACTGAGTGAATAGGTTAGAAGCAACTAACCTTGGATACCTATTTTTTGACTAACTTACTGGGTTTATATTACCAACATACGTTAACAAAGTTGACTTGTATAATTTTAACAACAAACATTGCAGGCTCCCTCCGAAGCAAGTCACTTGGTTGTAAATAGCAGCAACTTGTTTATTTATAGCCGTTACGTTTTTTCAGTGTACGTGCTGAACGCTGATCCAATGACATCACAAATCGACACTGGTAATATGAAATAACGTAAGGGACATTTGGTCGAAAATGAGATCTTCGAACAAATGTCCCTTACGTTATTTCATATTTCCAGTATCGAAATGTATTCGTCAGCGTAATACAGTCTGTTCCTGCTTCATCCTTTCACTTCAGATCCATCAGCTATATCACTAAAAGCAATCCCATGAAATCTTTCAAGTGTTCCACTGCTTATCCACCTAAATAAATAATCTCATCTTTTACGCCTATGAGAAGTATAAAAATTCCTGCTCACTCATTTCTCCTGTCTCGTGAGATAACGGATAATTCTCATGATGAGACAGCCCTGGTGGCTCGTGTGAAATGAAATTATAAAGGAGTAGTAAAAAGTGAAATAAAACAGAGAGATAACTTCTTTCAGGTGACGCCGAGTTTTATTGTGTCTCAGATAAAAATATACCTATGTGAAGGTGAAACAATTGGATTAAATTGTCATTTTCTTCTCTGACATAATGAGGAACTGTGTTAGACATTTCATTTGTTTTTTTCTTAAGCGTGATGAAAATTGTGTTCTAGAATTCGCGATTCTTTTAATTGTCTTTTGATTTTCTTTCATCCGATTTTTTTCCAAAGTCGTTTTTCTCTTCAAAGTTTTAATGATAGGTACTAGTAACTTGCGGAACTGGGTCATTTTAATTTGGTTAATGGTAATCTTTATAGACTTCAGTCTTATAAATTGTTATATATTTTAGGTGGATGTTTTAAGTATTGGGGTACAGCCATCTAAGATAATACATGTCCGACGTCATTATTATATAACACTAGCTTTCTTCCAGGTATTCGTTATTAAATACCAAAATCTATCACAAGAAGTTTTATCACAACTTCGCCATTTTTGGTATATTAATGGTTCACCATAGCATTTTTTTCTTATACCTAATTCTATCGTCGGCTAACTCAGTATAGAGATGACAGCTTTTAGCATAATTTTCAACATAATGGTTAGACCGAGGTACCATTACGTGCCTAGGTACCTACTTATTTTACTACTAATATATTTAATTAAATATTCGTACAATATTTATGAAAGCCGATATAGCGATAGTACGCGGCGATATACTGTAAAGGCTCTGGCTGACTGATTCAGATACAAGCTCATTTAATGTGTCCATGTTTATGAGATTAAATAACAGTTTATAATAAGAAATACTTGACAGACCGCGACTACGAAATGCTAACTTTTAGTTAAGCATAAAATAGAACAGAAGAATATAATAAGAAACAATTTAAATAAATATTCCAAACATACCGTGTAATTAATCCTGATACCGAGTAGAAATTCCACATTTAAACATTCATTTTAAGCAATGAATTTCTTTTTTGTTTCATTTTTTACTACTAATTGTTGAACCACATATTTTTAAATTAAGAATTTGGACAGATTTTCATTAAGTCTGTTAAAGTTGTAAACCATCGATGCTCCCAATTTATGTCAAAAATGACGTCACCAATATTTTACTCTAACTTATATAAATTTAAGTTAAAACGATTTTCAAATGAACAAATGTTTCAAAAGCGTCGGACGAATCCGAGAAAATAAAGAATGATGCCAACGAATAAATCTCGACTCGAAACCTATTTCAGATTTCATGAGCTTCGTTATAAAAAAAAGTAGACCTAAAATTGGAAAGAAGAAAAAAAAAGATTTGCGAATTAAACCTCAAATTCTATATAGACAGTAACTCAAAGCAAACTCGTCAATTTCGCACGACAGACTCAAAGTCAAAGTCAAAGTCAAATCATTTATTTCAATTAGACCATTAAAAGGCACTTTTGAACGTTGAGAAAAATTTGAATCTAGTTGCCCATTCCAAAAGGTAGCTTCGTATGGAGAAGAACGGGCAAGAAACTCCATACTTACTCTTAAAAAAATATATGGTTTACAATAAGACTAAAATCAAAATATTTTTTATTTTCACAAAAAAAAACCCAAACTAAACATTGAACGAGCGTCTACATACTCGCATGTATTTGCATGTAAATAAAGCTTCGTTTTATGTACCCTGCCAATTTAACACGCCTCACAAGTTACGCAAAATTTTTAGCTTCAGCTTTGACCGAACAATTGTGCGTTCAAGCGCACCGGAATTCTTGAAAGGGTCTTTATTTAATGAAAAATATAAAAACAGGAATGTATGTATCTATTATTATCAAACTCCATAATTATAATTATTACTTTCAATAAAGATTTTGTATACTCGTTACCTCAAAAATACTTATAATTATATTTGCAGAAGTTTATTTTGGTCTCCAACCTTATTATCTCATTCTAGATTTGACTGATTACCTTCATCATTTCCGGGAAATATCATCTTCAATGACCAGATGACATAGCTAAAAATAGCTCGGGTCTCTTTCATTCAAAGGGAAAGGGCGCCTTAGTCCCTTGCGTTATGGCTTATCATCGGATAAACCGCCGCAGTTATAACAGGAGAATTAAATTTAATCTAAAATTAGTTTTACCTGAATTACTGCTAAAATCTAATCTGAATATTCAGCTTACATCTAGACAATTAACGTACCTTCCACCACAGGAATTAATTACAGAAATCCAGCCAGTCTTTAATTAATTTGCATTCAAAACCAAAATTCATGGGGAATCACACCGCACTAATCAACGAGGCACATCAAACAAATCACGTATTTAAAGTTTCACATTTTAGCACTGAAGTTTTAAAATACGCTTACGTAAAATACGCGGTTGATTCATCCAGTATTTCGGGAGACGGGATACACGTGCGACGTCGTCGGGAACGCGCGGGCGACTGACACTCTTGGTGAATTTCACTGAGAATCAACGCGGTAAAACTGCGCAGAGACGCAACTAAGGGATATTTTATGGTGTTCTAATATCGGTCAGTACGTACATTGATGGTACAGTTATAATTAAAACCGATTTTCACTGAAATACAGCACGTGCAAAATAATAGATTTCCAAGATGTATTTGTAAGATTTTGAAGCGTAACTTTTGTTATTGCAAGCAAACTACTAGACCGAAACGAAAATTGTTTTACATTAGGAAAGTTCGCAACGTAACACGCTTTGCTTCTAATGTGCCTGTCTTGAAAGTTAGCGTAAACATGCAGGTAGGTACCTATTCCGTAGAGATTTTAGAAAAAAGAAATTGTTTTTAACTTATTCTGTATCTTAGATATCTAACTTACGCTTACATTTAGAAAAAAAGTTTGCCCCACGTGTTTTTTATGCCATCATTTATGAAATTAAGTGGTTACTGCTGCCGATAGGCATTTATGCAATACCAGAAACCTCACAGATGCTTTGCCTTCCTAGAAACAAATCTGATAATTTTTCACGTGTCTATGCTGTGTTTGCAAATTCTGTTATAGCTGATGTTATTTATAAGAATTCTACATCGTAAAGCTATTCTTAAGCTAACACTAGGAATATCTCCTATAATTATCGTGGTTGCGTTTACAAACATAAACTCACATATACACAAACAGCCAGACCCGGAACTGAAGGCCATACAAATATTTATCTGTGCGGGAATCGAATCCAAGACACGTAGCGCAGCAGCCATGGCTCAGCTATTGCCCCAACCGTGCCGTCTGTGGCTGAAGGGTAGTTACCACAGACTTCATGTCGTAGCGTTGTAGACTCTGTAATTTATTCGTAACTTACTCGATGTAACTTTAACGCGACAGTTTGCGTTTTTGTTAGGTATTGTTTCGCAGTATCTACTTTGTCGTTGCTTTGTAACTTTTTGTTATTGGCAGAAATTCGAAAAATGTTACTGGATTAGTAGAAGACTCATATTAAGTAGAAAATAAATTGAAGTCTAAGGTCTGATTTTTCAATAATTAGCCAGGTAACTTTTAGGCAAAGAATAAATATAACAGTTTGACGCATTTTCTTTACAAAAGCCGTCAAACCGCCATATTTATCCCTCCGTTAAGAGTTATCTGACGATTGAAAAATTAGTCAAATATTAGTCAAAGAAAAAATCGTTTATAAAACCTTGTCTGGAAAATTATGAACACTGCAAAAAAAACAGGTAAATCAGTCCAGCCGTTCTCGTGTTAAGCGCTTAGCAATACATTTATCCATTCTTTTTTTCACATGTAAGATAGATAGCTACAAGATTTGAATATATTGATAAATTATTGCAAAACTCTGCTTCCATTTCAATAATTCCTTTAACTCATCACGACTTCTACCATCTAAAAGCGAGCCGCAGTCTTCGTTCAAACTAAATAATTCATTGTATTTCAAATTCAGTAACTCAAGCTCTGTCAGAATAGCGAACAGCGAACTCGACTTACCGACTCACATGTGTTTTGTTTAATTAAAACTATTTGTTCAGATTTAATTCATCTCGATGTCTGCAAAGTTGAACTTTGGTTTTCGGAGTTTCAACACGAATTGCATTATATATTAAGTTTCAAAAAGAAAGAGAATTATGAATTTGAGTTCTATACCGTGCAAGGCCCAATAACACTTTTTTCAATTTATATGTTCTTAAAACCTAAGTTTATTTTGGACGTCACTGACATAGGACAAGGAAAACATCGTGAGGAAACCTGAACTTATAATTAATATAAGTCTGGAATCGCCAATCTGCCTTGAGCAAGTGTGGTGATTACCTAATGCTCGTTCCTTTTCTGCACGAGATGAGTTCTTTGCTATGGAGTGGGATATTAGGAATTTGAAGTCATTATCGCAACATTCTATCGTATTATGATTATGCAAAAATTTACTGCTTTATGCGCCAGTAAATCGGTCCTTTCAAGTTATTGAAGCAATCTATAATTAAATTAGTTTGGTATATGTACACACGGCTACACATCAAGTTATACAAAACCAGTTTTAGCTGACCTCGCATTGTACATGCTTTTCGTACAATCAGAAGTCAGCTTATACTGGTTAAGTATAGCTTGATGTGTAGCCGTGTGTACTTATGGAAACAAATTTTACTTTGAAAAAATGTATAAAATGGCAGACATCATTAAAATATTATATTATTAGTTTTTAGACGATCAACTAAAATGTCCCTATAATATTTTTTATCAAGCTTTGATCTTTGGCAGTCCACATATGAAACTTTTCATAGAAGCACCCAACAAAACGAATCCTTTTACCCCAGTTATATAACTTCACAGAACTGGTGTAGGCTAATTTGCGAGCCTCGTATCCTGGCAAATGGACTATATCGCTGTGTCAGTTTTCAAAGCTTTGTTGTTCAACACTTAAGTGCATTGTGTTCAAGTTTCGCGTATGCAGAAGCCGGATTTAGAATAAAATAGGATAAGCGTCTTTAGTATTACAGTAAAAAAGTTCAAACGACAGTAGGCTAACTAAGAACTGGCTTTTAACTTACCCTTAGCTACTGCTTACGAAAAAAATGTGTGAACTACGAGTATATCAAGTATACCTACTAGTACTGTGGTGACTTTACCAGCGACCGAAGTATCAGGTTTGTTTAGAAATAATAAAAATAAAATTAAGTTAAAAATTTAAGGAGGTCCCAATGCAAGATACGTTTTTTTTTGTATGTCGTGTTGAATAAATTACGTCTCTATAGACATCATACTTAGCCAATCAAGTACGGTATACAAGCAGCGAGCTTGCAACTACTTTTAAACAATATTTCGAGTGTGTCAATTCTTTTAAATCACTCTGCTTAAATAGGTTTAAAAATTATTAGACACCACAAGCTTAAAAAGTGAACACAAAATTACAATGTAGCGGAAAGATAAATTTATTGATGTCTGTAAACCAAAGTCCAAATAGCTTGTTTGACCACCGTACAATATTCAACAGTTTTTCAACAAAAACAAAAAACGTTTATTGTACGAGGACAGCCTTTAATTTTAAACTTAATTTTATTTTCATTTGTCTTGTCTTAATCCGTCTCGACACCCTCATTATAAAACGCCTACAGGTGGGGTTGGGATGATCTCAATATGACAATGTAGAAGATCAAAAAACAAGGTCGTCTTTATACCTCCCCAGATGATTAATTGAAATGACTACCTTTAACCTTTCGTATAATCTGATAGACGTGTGAACATCGAAAAATATTTTTTCAGTATACCAGGGCAAGATTATTTCCCGACTTGGCGGTTTCGCTTTCCAAGAAAATGAGCAGTTTAATGGAAAAGGCAAGAGTGTGTTTAACATTATATTTTTACGTATTTCATTTGTTCAAGACTAAGAGTTTTCTTTGAAAGTAAAGTATCAAAGGAAACCTATGGTATGTAAATTGTAAGTAATTACTATCAGAATTTTTAAGGACTGGTTGGCGCAGTGGCTATGTTATTTCCTGCTCCGCTGTGTGGTGAGTTCGATTTCCGCACGGAACAAATATTTGTATGGCTTACAGTTAGTTGTTCAGGGTCTGGTTGTTTGTGTATGTTTACGTGTTTGTAAACACTCCCACGATATAGGAAAAAATCGTACCGCATGGAAAAGTTTTTGAAAAGAAAATAAATAATATACTTTCAACTTCCGTGCTGCTATTAAAAAATTCCAAATAGAAAACACAATAACACTTGCTCGACCTAGGAATCGAACCCAAGACCACACACTCAACAGTCACGCTTGCGACTACCCTACCAGTCGAACGGGGTAGTCACACACACACTATTCATAAAATTTACTGTCTGTCAACGACTATAAAGTCGAAATTTCCGCACTACACCTGACCATAAATCACATTGCTTGGCTTTCGTCTGGCTCTAAAGGCTCAACGGCTATTGGTATCCAGTCGTCGGCTTATATCTGATAGTCGTTGAAAAGGCCCCCTTAATTAATAATTAATAGATTCGGTAAAGCGTTGATGTTCAGTGAATATGATAGTATTGCTTGTTCATGATTGGTTAAGATTATGTTTAATCAAATGTGTGATTGCTGCAGCTTGAGGACGGCGTATAGCAAATAATTTATTCGTGTATATGAAAGATTGTAGTTCTATACAATAATTAATTTAAATAAGCTTCTTAACGATTTTTTTAACCCTATTTATTTATGCAGCTTGTTGTTGTTAAGATTATGTTTAATCAAATGTGTGATTGCTGCAGCTTGAGGACGGCGAATAACAAATAATTTATTCGTGTATATGAAAGATTGTAGTTCCGTACAATAATTAATTTAAACAAGCATATTTACTATTTTTTTAACCCTATTTATTTATGCAGCTTGTTGTTGTCAGTTGTATGTATGGTACCCAGATTTGTGAGGAATAGTATAGGCTATATAATATTACGCTGCGATCCACGGGAGTGGAGCAGTAACCAAAGATGTAACTTAACACGGGTGATGAAAACTACGCTTATGAAGTCGCGGGAAGCAGCTAGGAATTTGTATATTATCTATTTGCCTTCAATACTAATGCCAATACTAATGCAAATTGCCAATCAATACTAATAAATAATATTGAAGTGTCTGTTTGTAATTTAATTGTAATGTCAAAATAACAGATTTTCACAAAATAAATATGAAAGTTTACATTGCATTGTACAAACACGACAAAACCAGTGTTTAAATTATTAGTCTGTCTATCTGTTGATTTGTTCTGGTTAATCTCCAAAATAGCTGGACCGATTTTGATGGGACTTTCACTGGCAGATAACTGACGTTGTACTTTTATTTTAGAAAATTAGAGTTCCGCGCGCAAAATAATAAAACCCCGTGATAACATTTACGCGAACGCAGTCATGGGCATAAACTAGTAGTAAATATTATGGATAAGTTATGCCAACAATAATGTTAGGCGAGACAACTACTGACCACATATTGGCACAATAGTTGTCATGTCGAGTGCCAATGGTAGACCAAAATTGTCGAGTATTGAGAATTTATTAGAATTAGTGGATTTTACACATATAGGCAATTTTACCAGAAAAATAACTTACCTAACAAAAAAAAAACACAATTACAGATTATTTAAATATATTGTTAACTAGCTTTTGCTTTTCGAAGTCAAATAAAAAGTAGCCTATGTCCTTCCCGGGGTCTTAAACTATCTCCATGCCAAATTTCATCAAAATCGATTCAGCGGTTTAAGCGTGAAGAGGTTACAGACAGACAGACACACTTTCGCAATTATAATATAAGTATGGATTAATTTATTAATAATACTTTTAAAGTGTATAACTTTTTTAATGACTTAATATTTTTTATTTTATTAACATAACGCGTGTATTTTTCTCAAAAAGATTATCAGAGTTAAAAAGAGAGTAAGCCTAATGCCATTAACAAGGCACAAATCCAGACTCCGGGCTGCTAATACTGCGAAATTCTTAATGGAAAAATCTAAAGACACTTTATCAAACCCAGGGCCTCATGTCACTTGCGGCTATAAAGCCAAAGACAGTCTTGGCAGCATTTGAAATTTTAGTAAGGAAGTACACAAATATGGCAAGGATGAATTTCAGTACTATATTATTCACAACTTGAACAAACCTTGATTCGCTTTTCTGTGTGCTTTTACTCGTAAAACCCTTAGCAACAAGAGAATACGAGATTGTGTGTACCTACTCATACGGATCTCGAATATTTCCCTTTGAAGGAACAAACAACGTTGAGCAAAACTGAAGTGAAAATCTGTTGCACATTGCAGTTGGAAAACTGAAGAATTTTGAAACAAAAGCTATGAAATCCTCTTCGTTTTTACCGCGCCGGTTTGGTATTAAAAGGTATGGGAATACTGCAAAGAAAAACATAAATCACGTCTGTAATCTCCGAAGGGTTAATGTACACCACATTTCACCAGTTATGTTTAAGTCCCATGTAATAGGGGCGAGCCTATTGCCATCAACCGGACACAAATCCAGACTCCGAGGATGCTACTGAGAAATTCATGATGGAAAAACCCAATAACACTTTGCCCGACCTAAGAATCGAATCCAAGATCTCATACTCAGCAGTCGCGCGACCACTAGAAGCAAAGAAAAAGTCTTTGAATTTTCAAAATCTTTACGTAATAGAGCTGTTCGTCAATCGTGACGTGAAATGTGATATAACACAAGGTAGACGAAAAAACATAATCCAAAAATATAACAATTTAAAATTACAATTATTATCAATCAATGATTTCGATACATCTACGTGGATTTTCAGTTCATTGTTCAATTAACTCTCATTAATTAATTCCGGATTGTACAATTAAGGGCTGCAGGCAGCGAAATCTGTCTCATTACAGGCAATACAACCGGTGCAATGTGAGTGATATTACTGGAATTAAAAAAAACGGACACATTTCAACGGTTACAGGTGTTTTTTGCACATGTTTTTAAATTAGTCAAATAGATCATATTCAGTTCTTAGCTGCTCCCCGGCGAGTTCATATGAGTGATTTTTTTCATCCGTGTTATTGTACAGTCAGCAACAAAAGTCGATTAACATTTCACTTTTATTAATCCTTATTATTGGGCACAACGATATTATGACCTACAATGGATTATTGGCTTACGATCACAATACGAATGAGAATGTTATTAAGAGTATTCTGAAATATTCCGAATACCATATCCAATATCAATTAGGAGTTCCTGAGGCTATTCGAAGGGGCACTGACCTGAGAAAGTCAACAAACTTATTTCTACATCATTCTATTGTTGGTATATTTTATTATGTATTAAACTGAAACCCGATAATTTTCAGTAAGTAATGCTTCAAAGAAAATAACAACTTAACGTACTTTATTTAGGTATTTATTACTAAGTTGAGAATTCTTTTCATGAGTAGAAAAGTACGATGAAACTAAATAAATATGTAACAATAAACTTACACATTGTACCCATATAATATGTATGTATGTATTTGATACTGATTTTTAAACTAAACGTCTCAACGGCCGAGGTATTAACCACTTTTACAAATGCAAAAGTGAGTTTGTTTATTTTTATTTGTTACGCTTTTACGCCTTTAGGTACTACTCAACCGATCATTATGATAATTTGAATTCACGTTGTCAGGAGTACAGAAAAGGATATCCAGAATAAAAAGTACTTTTTAACGCAAGTCAAGCCGCGAGCAACAGTTAGTACATGTATACTTTTGCACGTGTTTTGGCTAAGTATTATTAATGCCACAACTGTCAAAACTATTTACTACACGATAAAGACGGGAACGTAAATGTAAGCTAAAATAGTGATAGGTAACGATTAGATTTAATCTCGGTCTGTATGTAAAATTATAATACTTAGTTAGGTAACTAAGTATTATGTTCTTAGGTTCCTATTTGCATGTAAAGAATTATGTTGTTGACCAAAGTACCTAACTTCCCTCTCATGCTCTTATAATTCAACAAACAGATATTTTCGCGTGTTTTAAATTTGGAATAAGAAATGTATTTAAATAAAATAACAAAAGAACATCACCATTATTCATAAAGTAGGAAAAAAACGAGTAAATCTAACGATCTGTACATGCACGCACAGCCTTTTATAGAATAACTACTACTTAACATAACATAACATCACGCCTGTAATCTCCGAAGGGTTAGGCAGAGGTGTACCCATTAGTGCGCCCACATTTCGCGAGTTATGTTTAATCCCATGTAATATAGTGCGAGACTATTGCCATCCAAATCTAAACTCCTAGGCTGCTACTGCGAAATTCCTAATGGAAAAATCCAATAACACTTTGCCCGATCTGGGAATAGAACCCAAGACCTCATGCACAGCAGTCGCGCTTTGGGACCACTAGATCAACGAGGCAGTATTTTATTTTTATGGATATAATATTACCTTCTAAAATAAGTATTACACCCCCAGTCACATTGCTAAGAAGGTGCAAACCAGCTAAAGTAATACTCGCATATTTTTCGTTGACTGCAAAATCTCACGGAAATTCAACGAAAACCTAAAGCTTGGAGTATCAAAGGAAAAATATTTGATTTCTTTGGCAATAAACACATGCTTCGCAGTTCGTTGACTCCGCTGGGTACACGCCTCAAGTCGGCTTTCAAAGGTTATTTCAATCGAGCACCGTGTGTCAAATTTGATTACATTAAGTTTATACTCAGGATTGGATTTATCTGCAGTACTATTCTGTAAAAATTGATTTCGGTGATTTTTGGTGAAGTGTACTGTCAATTAAACTATTATATACAGGAGAAACTATACAAGCTTCTGCCTGCGACTTCGACCGCGTCAAAGTTTATATTTTTCCACAAGAACTGTACTTTTTTCAGGATAAAAGTAATCCAACTCCTACCGCCGCCGCCGCTATCCGACTTGAGCAAGCACGGTGATCAATGCTTGTGTCTTATCTGTATGAGAAGAGGCCTTTGCCCTATAGTGGGACAATAATAGGCTGATATTATTATTATTTATTTAACTCCTACCGCAAGCTACGTTAAGGAATTACTTACTTCCCAAAAATAATATCTATTTATGCCAACAATACACTAAGAAGAAGTATCATGATAGCCCACTCTAATCTCATCATCATCATATCAGCCGAACGATGTCCACTGTTGGACATAGGCCTCCCCTAAAGATAACCACAATGCCCAGTCCTGCGCTACCTGCATCCAACACCGTTCATCTCGCGACAGCGACAGTACTGTTGGATTTTCAACGCTCGGATCAGCGCCGAGAGTTGAAAATGCAACAACAGAAATTACAAAGTAATATTAAAATAATATTGTTATAAGAGATGGCGGTAGGCGCCTTGATCGACAGTCCACCTCGTGGGGGGTCCCACACGGCGCCTTGCGATGCGTGGTCATTTGCCATTTTCTATTTGCCGCAGTGTCTCTAAGCCCACTTCTCCATTTACTGAGGAATATTCTTACAGAATAAGCCGGCTGATCTGATTTGCGAATGGCGCTAGTCTTATCAACATCTAGATGTTGATTAAATTTTTTTTTTGGGTCCAAGACGGTCTTTATTATGTAGACAAGTCTAGCTCGATAAAAACCTAGGTTACTTGTACAACTTGATTAAATAAAGGACTTACTAACTTTCTCCAATCTGAATTAACCTAGTAAAAATCTTGATGAAAATATCAAAGAGAACTTTTTTAAATTGACCTTGAATTGAATATTAAACCTGCCTATACAGGTAGGTTTTACTTTTGTAGTAAAAATATCTATTTGGTACTTTGGTTTAGTGTGTTTTAGGGATGTTGACACTGTCCAAATACCTGTAATCTAGTCATATATTGCTCAATAAATAATTAAACTCGACGAAATTATGTTATTAGAATAAGGTCACTATATCCTGACTTGTGGTTAATAATTTCAAAAACTATACATTATAAATAAATTAGATAGGAAAATAGTTTATGTAGTAGGCAAATTCTATTACATTTTATACGAATACACACGAATCACGACGCCGCACAGTGGTCTGAAAATCGAGCTCCATACTCATAGAAACTTAAAGTCAAGAATTAAAAAAATAAAAATTGTAATGGCTCTGGTATACCTCCCTTTACATAATATTAACGTATGGATGGTACAAGTCACAGTACGCGTGAGAAAAAAAAGATTTGTGTTTTTTTTTGTATGGGAGAAAACACTAAAAGTACGTTTTATCGAAACTTAATGGAACTGTTAGGCTGGTGCTCACACGAGCTATAGTCTCATACACGGCGATCAAGATGACATACAATTCATGTACCTTTAGGCACCGCTTCGCACGTAGCAAATTTTTGAAATTTTGATTTTTCGAAATGTGATTTTTCAAATCTTTGCCGTGGTTAAATGATGTTGCCGATCGATTTACCTATATTATAATGAGATTTAGCCTGCTAATGACCTTTATGATGACAATAATTAAAAAAGGTATTGATTGGATAGGTTCTTTTTTTTTAATTTCTTTTTAAATGATTTTGCCATCTATCATGGTCATAAGCATTGAGTGCTTTACAACATGGTTTCCCATATTAGAAGGCTGCAGTGCTTCAATCTCAGCCTCAATCAAAGCCTGTTCTTCCACGATGTTTAACTTGTTTTCGTTTGAAAACTTTAATAGGTCTGCAAAACATGGTGGAAGATGGCTTTGGATTCTCCCATACCTTTTCATCGCCACAAACTAAGCGCAAAGGCACAAAAGAACACATAAAAATACTGGAATCGTCTTCGTCTGCCATAGTTTGCTTATACAAACTTTGCCCAGAAGCACCATCAAAGCCCCACTTGCATAATTATAAGTGTCAACTCTTCGCCATCCAGCGAAGATTCCACACGTAAGAATTTTCCAAGCCTAGCCACAGTTTTGCCCAAAATTGCTTGGAGCTTTACTTTTATCTCTCTTTCCGTGATGTCTGTGGGATCTTTTGGGGGGTAGCAGTCCTCCTTCGCCTCAAGGATGGCAGTATAAGAAGGATACAGTGGTATTCCTTCTTCTTTTGCACAAGATCTTAATGTCATATACTGCCACATCGAAAGCTTCAATGAGGTCAAATGAGCTTCAATGAGCGGAATATATATGCAGTTTTCTTTGTATTTAACAATTTCTTTATCTTGATAGCCTCTTCGGGATGCTCCGATACCAGTTTCATGATATCTGCTACATTCTTGTTTTGTGCTTTCAAACCAGTTGCATGAGCAAGGCTTTCAGTGCTATGCGTTAGGAGCTCTTCCACTCTCCTTCTCTTCTGTAGCTTAGAGTAGGCTTAGATCCACGAATGTTTTTCTCGGCGTTACAACTGATGTTGATGTTTCAACACTGCACGTCTCCGGTGTGTAGGATGTTGATGCACCCTCATTTACACCAAAGTCAGAACTGGAACATGGTTGCTACTCTAGCGACACTACAGAAGTAGTCATTTTTTCCCTCACGACCTCGGACCATTTGATGTTCTCTTGCAGCCATGTCTCATACTTTTTACATTAAGATCTTGTGCAAAGAAGAAGGAATACCACTGTATCCTTCTTATACTGCCATCCTTGAGGCGAAGGAGGACTGCTACCCCCCAAAAGATCCCACAGACATCACGGAAAGAGAGATAAAAGTAAAGCTCCAAGCAATTTTGGGCAAAACTGTGGCTAGGCTTGGAAAATTCTTACGTGTGGAATCTTCGCTGGATGGCGAAGAGTTGACACTTATAATTATGCAAGTGGGGCTTTGATGGTGCTTCTGGGCAAAGTTTGTATAAGCAAACTATGGCAGACGAAGACGATTCCAGTATTTTTATGTGTTCTTTTGTGCCTTTGCGCTTAGTTTGTGGCGATGAAAAGGTATGGGAGAATCCAAAGCCATCTTCCACCATGTTTTGCAGACCTATTAAAGTTTTCAAACGAAAACAAGTTAAACATCGTGGAAGAACAGGCTTTGATTGAGGCTGAGATTGAAGCACTGCAGCCTTCTAATATGGGAAACCATGTTGTAAAGCACTCAATGCTTATGACCATGATAGATGGCAAAATCATTTAAAAAGAAATTAAAAAAAAAGAACCTATCCAATCAATACCTTTTTTAATTATTGTCATCATAAAGGTCATTAGCAGGCTAAATCTCATTATAATATAGGTAAATCGATCGGCAACATCATTTAACCACGGCAAAGATTTGAAAAATCACATTTCGAAAAATCAAAATTTCAAAAATTTGCTACGTGCGAAGCGGTGCCTAAAGGTACATGAATTGTATGTCATCTTGATCGCCGTGTATGGGACTATAGCTCGTGTGAGCACCAGCCTAACAGTTCCATTAAGTTTCGAAAAAACGTACTTTTAGTGTTTTCTCCCATACAAAAAAAACACAAATCTTTTTTTTCTCACGCGTACTGTGACTTGTACCATCCATACGTTAATATTATGTAAAGGGAGGTATACCAGAGCCATTACAATTTTTATTTTTTTAATCCTTTACTTTAAGTTTCTATGAGTATGGAGCTCGATTTCCAGACCACTGTGCGCCGCGCCGACGTTACTTGTATAGTTATTTAGGTTAGTTATTTTAAATATTCGGTAATAGTTTATATAGTTTTATCGTACTTATATTTTTGTATTGTGTTTACGGGCCTAAGTTGTCTAAAGTATATATAAATAAAAATGCTCAACACAATCTCATCTTAGCGACAATCAATGTCAAAAAATGTTTGTAACTTAAGCTGCGTTTATACTTAACCTACCCCGCGTGTCGCCACGCGTGAGAAAGCTATCGGTTTCATATATTTAGTATAGGACTGATCACATTAGTCCCGCCCCGCGTGGCGTAGAGCAACCGGCTAAATGTATAAAACCGGTAGCTTACCCACGCGTGGCGACACGCGAAGCAGGTTAAGTATAAACGCAGCTTTAGACGCATTTTTGATAAATTGAGACTGAGATTAGATTGTGATCGTTCCTATAAGTAAAATTTGCCCTCTGACCTCTATGATGATTTTCCCTTTACAGGAACGTAAAAAAAAATTGTGAAAATTAGTACTACTTGTATACGATACAAGTACTACTAATTTTCACACGATGCCTAGTGTTGTTTAGTGATGCAAATAATATTTTAAATTAACCATCTGAAGCATTCAAATACCAAACAAATTAAATATTCATTCCTCAAAAATTGGGAAACATTTTTCATGCTACGCATTCAGTTTGATTTGTAACAAATCAAATATGTACAGCAAAATATGAATAGCGGAAAAACAAAACAAAATTTATGTTTTTATTAGGATAAGGGTTGCACGAATCACTCTTGGAATATAATGTGCTTTTCTATTCAGGATTTTTTTGTTTGTGAAAAATATATTTTCGCCAGTTATGTTTAAGTCCCATGTAATAGGGGGCGAGCTTATTGCCATCAACCGGGACAAATCTAGAGCCTTTGAGGCTGCTACTGAGAAATTAATTACAAAAATAATATTATTAAATAATACACCTCTGCGTAACCCTTCGGAGATTACAGGCGTGAAGTTATGTGTTAAAATAATAAGTAAAAAAAAAATCATATAATATTCGTTAAAAATATTGTAATATGAGAGCATGATTAGCTGCTGCCAATTTGTTCTATTTCTGCACGTAACAAATATTTTTATAGACGTAGTAGTCGTTTTGGGTTTAGTTGTTTGTGTTTGTGAGTGTATATGTTTGTAAACACACCCGCGATACAGGAAAAAATTCTAGTGCGAGGCAACGTTATTTTTTTTTTTCAAAGAAAAAAATATTTTCGTACTCCATGTACGATTGTACTATTGTACGTTGCCACTTAGAATAATAGCACCCGGTATATTAGACTAAGCTGGTCTTTGGGTGTACTTTTTGTTTTAAAAAAATCCCTCCTCTCTTTTTTAACCCAACCGCTGCAACCGCATCATCAGTGGCGACCACCAGAAAAATCGCCGAAGCAATGTGCTCGACGAATCCCGGAAAATCGATTCAACTGTCCTGAATCCCGCAACAGTAATAAAATATAGGTATTCCTACTATTCTTCTCTGCTAATCCCTCAAGGAAATTGAAGCGTGATTATTATGTATGTTCTCTGTAAGTACTGCTGCTCAAGTCTGACTGTTCACAATCTTCAAGCCAACTTAAACCTTATTGCTTTTCCGTAACCGTTATACGATCTAATTTACTTTATACGAGCAAATATATCGGGTGTCCGGTAATGAATGAATAATCTTGAAATGGGTCATGGTAGAACTAATGGCCATTCAGAAAAAAATACAAATAAAAAAAAATACCAAGTAGAACCAAAGATATGAGTTATTTAATAATAATCGACGTTTTTGGTACCTTATTTTACATTCTTGTACACCATGACCACAAATTTATGATCTCCATCGGTTTTTTATTGGTAACGTTATTTACGTTAACTAAGCTGATAGATAAGTCATCAAAAGTAGGGCTGCTATTACACGGTTTAGAAAAAAAACCAACTTCTTTTAAAAAACATCGTGAAATTTTTTCTTATTAACAAAGTTTAAGAGTCCGTAGTTTTAAAAAAATGTATCGAAACATAAGTGGCCAATAATTTTAAAAAATTATGTGCTTATAGCCAATTTCAAAATGGTATGATTCATTATTGTACCTATTGTAAAAAGTGAATTATTCCTATTCGTTTTCAAAAGGAGTGAAAGAAGGATGGCGAGAGCGGACCCAAAATTAATGGAGCACTGTGCAAGGTCTAATTTATATCAATTATAATATCAAGTTAATAAGTGTTGTACAAAAAAAATACTAAGTTTTTACAAATCGGGAATCAAAAGTTATCAATTATCCCTATTTAATAAAAAATAATCATCGTGCAGTTTCTAAACGAAACTTATAGTTACATTCCTTTCTAGGCTAATGATTAGATAAAAAGTAGTTCGTTTTCGCTTGGTGATTTTCCTTCTTTTATACTTATACATCTTGTTAAAAAGTTGTTAAATATTCTGAAAACCCATAACGATGAAACATACGAACCATGTAAATAGACCGTAAAAAAAATAAGACTCATTATTTTGATACATCATACGTAATGGATTACATGAAACGGAGAAACGGAACGTCAGTATCAAATTGACACTGACGGCATTTTTGTTGACATTTTTGTTTTCAACTAGAGTTGCCCAACTGTCGATAGTTTCTCTATCGATAGATGACCTCGAAAACTAGTAACAATGCTAAACCACTGATACTATCGATATCACAAATTACCTAATTGTACTATTTATTGGAATCAAGAGTATCGATAGGATCGATACTATTACATGATAATGTGTACGTTTAAACTTATTTAGATATTTGTTTTAATTGATTTTAAAATCTCATATTTGATTATTTCCGTATGGACAATTTTTTGCACCTGCTTTGTTATCTCTTCATCACCTTTGGTTGACTGGTAGAGAATGCCTTTGGCATTAAGTCCGCCTTTGTACGTTTTTGTTGCATAAAGTTTAAATAAATAAATAATACTATCAATAGTATATCGATTTTTTAAAGTAATACTATCGATACTAATGATAGTTTGTAAAACTATCAATAGTATTACAACATCGATAGTTTTTTCGATAGCTCACACTATCGATACCATCAATACTATCGACAGTATTGTTCCTAAACATATGCTGGTCTTCGATAGTATCGATATTATCGGAACTAATACTTTCTATACTATTTTTGTATATCATTATAAAAATACGTAAACTGTATCATACTATCTATAGATAATATGGATACTATCGATAGGCTATCGATAGTTTAGCGATAGTCGACTATCGATAGGCAACACTATTTTCAACGGTTAGCGTTGTAAAAAACAAATAATATATCGGCGATTTTGTAAATTCTTGACGACTTGGCTTTACCTTTGGACTGATTATGCTGTATACCAACCTAAATTACGGCATTTACTACTGGATGACGATTTGCAAGTGATTTGGACTTTGTCAAACTGTTCAAATGCGGTGCATTATTGTAAATTACACAGAAGACATCGCTTGTCCGAAAAAGTCATCAAATTGTTAAAAGAGTTCAGAGATGGGTGTACCCGCGCGATGTGAGTATATATGTGAACTAATTTGTTGAATTTCTGAACAAGAAACCCTACAACAACTAACAACTCGACCATTGTAATGTCTGTGCTGCATGTGGCAATCTATTTTGAGAATAAGGAGTAGTTGAAAATCAGTTTCTTCGTCCTGACATGACTGAAATGGTAAACCGAATAGAAAACGTTATAATAATATCTGAATGGATAAGACCCCGTGTTTAATGTCGAGCATAAATACTTTTTACATTAATATGTAAAAAGTATTTATGCTTGAAAAAAAAAAACCTAAAAAGAAAGTAAAGTGTAATGTCATACCGTAACCATGGAAACTCTATATAACAAAGATGTCAAATTAAGATTAATTATTTTATAACAGCAATAAAAATGGTTTAAGTTTTATCAAGCAGTATTTTTAACTATTTTTATTGACCAAAAGATATGGTCAAACACCCCGACAGGTTGGTTATGAAATTAATAAATATTCTTTTTATGCATATTATTATTTTTACATTGTATTTGTATTTTTGTCAACTTTTTACTTCTTTATTGTTTCAGTTAATCTTTAACAATAAAGTATGTGTGCCATGCTATTTGCAGGCAGAGTGGTAGACAGTTCTCACAGAAACTCTGCTCTTGTTGTTGTTATCGCCATTGGACATAAATGTGGACTCTTGCTCACATGGTATGAGCATTTTGTGGTACGTGGATTATCCCAGACACCAAAGCTATGTCGCTGCACCAGCTAGCTTCTTAGATAATCTTTTGATGAGGTAAAAAGATTATTTATTATAAAATACTATCTAGGAACGCAAAACAAGATTAAAGGAAGATACAATGTTTGTATGTCTTGAATATTTTACAAGTACATAATTACAAAATAAATAAAAGTTTTTAAATAAATAAATGTTGTTTTATTCAACAATACTCTGGTAAATGTAGATAAAAGTACATCAACTGTGCTTTTAAAGAATATTCCAGGAGATATAAAGCTGCCTCCTTATCCTGTGATATTACGCAAAAATATTAATTACCTACTGGTGAATCTGGCTAAACGGGTATATGACTGATAATTAGCATCGGAATAAAAATAAATAATAATAATATAGTATGTAAAATAAATAATAACCAATAATTGCGAGTCTTAGATTATTTTAGGTTATAATCTTCCACCTTTCATATTTTTTTTCTCCCAACTTTTTCAAACTACTTTCCATTTGATTTTTGGTTAGCCTTAAGTCGTTCTTTAACTGCAAATCAGTTTCAATATTACACACTACTTCTATCACTGGGTCCCAAATTACGTGTACTCTCGCCATTCTCCTTTAGTAAAACAATAAAGTTTGCAATATTGTAACAAATATGAACATTAGATGAACCTGACCATCTGGGTATAAATAAAATGATTAGTAGATGTTAGTACTGAAAAGGAAAGCTTGGTTAGCCTGTTGTGGGACTTGTGGGTTTGAAAATGTGGTGTGGCCGTGTTTTTTTTTTATTGGTGCTGTCCTAAGGAAAATTATTACGCGAAGCCGATCCTTGGAAGACTTACGAAGCTGTGTCCGGTCAACCACATCGAAAATAAGCAATCGACGTGATAAGCCACTTCTTAGGAGAGCATTTATTCTAAGATATAAGGTCTGAATCAGAATGGGTGGCAGACAATTTGAACATTTATTGTAATTTACAACGAATACAGTGTTAACATCACGCCTGTAATTCCTGAAGTGTTAGGCAGAGGTGTACCCCACCCACATTTCGCCAGTTATATCACTATGCCCTATAACACTGCCCAACCTCATGGTCAGCAGTCAAAAACAGTGTTGTTAATATCAAATGATATTTTTTATTAAACCCCAATGACCAGATACATTTAATGTAAATAAATATTCCAATATCTCAAACTTTGTTGTTTAACCAAATTTCACTCCTTTTGAAAAAAATAGCAATAATTCACTATTAACATTAGGTACAATAATAAATCATACCATTTTGGAATCGGCTATAAGCACATGATCTTACAAAATTATTGGCCACTTGTGTTTCGATACATTTTTTTTAAACGACGGACGCTTAAACTTTGTCAAAAAGAAAAATTTTCACGAATTTTTTCAAAAGAACATAATTCAAGTTGTTTTTTTAAAAAACCGCGTAATAGCAGTCCTTCTTTTGATTACTTATCTATCAGCTTAGTTAACGTAAATTACTTTAACAATAAAAAACCGATGGAATTCATTAATTCGTGGTCGTGGTGTACAAGAATGTAAAATAAGGTAACAAAAAACTTCGAATGTTATTAAATGAATCATATCTTTGGTACTACGTGGTTTTTTTTTTATTTGTATTTTTTTTCTGAATGGTCATTAGTACTACCATGACCCATTTCAAGACTATCCATTCTTTACCGGGCACCCTGTATACATATAAACCGCCTGCCTAAAGATGAACACAGATACCTTACAGCTTGTGACATTGTAAGTCTAGCACTTAAGACTAGCCTGATAGAGAATATAATCGCTTGACCTTGAGAAAAATTGCAAGAAATATAACCAATTAATATACCCGCGACTTCAACCTTGGGATTTTTCCTATTTTATTTATACGTTCTTTTTAAATTAAATATAATTATGGACATCACTGATGTCGGTGAAAGAAAACATCGTGAGGAAACCTAGACTTATAATTTATTATTATAAGTCTGAGACTTCCTCTTAGGTCTAGAGGTCGCAAAGCGGGACTGCCGAGCATGAGGACTTGGGTTCGACTCCCAGGTCGGGCTAAGTGTTATTGGGTTTTTCCATCAGCAATTTCTAAGTAGCAGCCTCAGAGCCTGGATTTGTGTCCGGTTGATGGAAGTAGGCTCCCTCTATTACATGGGACTTAAAATTAACTGGCGAAATGTGGGTGAACTAATAGGTACTCCTCTGCCTAACCCTTCGGGGATTACAGGCTGGGTTTTATGTATGTCATGTGAAACGGTCAATCCACCTTGAGCAAGCGTGGTGATCAATGCTCATGCCTTCTCTTTATGAGAGAGGTGCTTGCACTTTTTTTTTGAGCTGGTAAAAATCATCAAATGAGTCCTTCCACCCTGGGTGGGGCGGAAGGGACTGTCATACTTTTACTGACTAAAAAACCACCCTGTTCCTTCTGTTGCCATGTACGTTCCGGGGCCACTGTATCCTGTTAAGACGTCCCGCAACCCCGGAGGTCCTTGCCCTGCAGTGGAACAATAAATAGATACCAGCCTATTTATTGTCCTACTGCAGGGCCTACTGCAGGAACTATTTTAATATTATAAGCGACGAAACCTTATTGCTTCTAGAATCATGTAGCTTTGAACCCTTGGTTACAGGTTAACACCCTGTATTAAACTTCTATTATAATTAGTAATATAATCCATACATAATGGTCGTATCGTTTGTCCGGATCTCACACCGATCAATTTTTTAATTCATTGAAACGTTTTCCAATCGGAAGTACTGCTACTTTGGTAAATAAAAAAAGGGGTTTCAGTCCAACAGGCGAATATTAATCGGCACACAATCATTTAATGGGTTCATTTCATAAAGTGAATTCCCATTCTCATCTTTCAATTAGGAAATGTTTTCAGCCATAGGCTTTTGTTCAGGGTTCGGGGAATTCTCGATTCCATTGTGTTGGTATTTTTTAAATTCATCCCGAAAATTCTTGGTGTATAAAGCCGCAAATACATGTAGGTACCTATAACTTGCACAAAAGTGTGCAAGTAGGTAGCTTGCAAGCCATTGAACAAAAATTCCCTATTGAAAAATAAGAATGCATACTAATATCTACATATTATTTAAATGCGAAAGTAACTCTGTCTGTCTGTCTGTTACGCTTTCACGACTAAACGACTGAACCGATTTTGATGAAATTTTAGATGGGATAAACACCAAGAAAGGACATATGGTACTTCTTGTTTCACGACTTCGTCTGCTTTTCGCATTAACCAACATTTACGCGAACAAAGTCGTGGTTAAACGCTAGTAATAATTATAAATGCGAAAGTAACTCTATCTGTCTGTTACGCTTTCACGACTAAACAACTGAACCGATTTTGATAAAATTTGTTTTGAGGTAAGTTTGAACCCCAAGAAAGGACATAGCCTACTGTTTATTTCACGACTTCGTCTGCGTCCGCGATAACCGACATTTACGCGGACAAAATCGCGGGCAAAATCTAGTAGTGAATAAATGCCATGTAAATTACTTGTAAACTTTTGTGCAAGTTATAGGCACGTGTATTGAGTCTTTACACGTGTACTTTTCATCTTTTGAACTTTTTAAACGCCTTAATTAAACACTTCCTGTTAGTAAGTCCTATAATTTAACTAATTATGTACGACTAATAAGTGGTAATTAAGTTATAATATACATTTTGTTTAATACGTTGAACACTAGGAATTTCTCCCGTCTCGTACGTGCGTTTCCAAACTCACATACACAAACAGCCAGACCTGGAAAAACTATCTGTAGGTCATACAAATTTTTGTTCCGTGTAGAAATTGAACCCGCGACACGCAAGGCAACAGCCAATCGACTCAACAGACAAACTTGACTTGTCATACCTAATTAATTAATATACCCAAGTCTCAAATCACCAATCTACCTTGAGTTAGCGTGGTGATTAATGCTCGCGCCTTTACTGTATGTGAAGGGGCAATGAGGAAATAAGACTCTAGCAATATATTTTTTTATAGGTATATATATTTTTTCTTTTTGTATTTGTTCATTAAAACAGTTCACTGCAGCAACCCTACATCCATATTTCGGATGCATTCCCAAAAACACCTCTATTGACACAACATAATATTTTCATTTATTTATTCACGTATTTCAACCATCATTGGCATCATTCCATTTTGTGCAGGTTTCAATTGCCTTGTAAAAAATATACAAAATGATTTTAATTATTTCGGTTCCCTATTGAAAAGTTATTTAACCAATCGATTTAATGAGATTGTTTAATATAAATATTTATATTTGTCGAGGTCAGAGTGAACTTCTAAACTCGCAGCAACGAATAAATAAAAGACCTATATTCACTACTACAAGCTTTTAATATATTACCACAGGTTTTAACGTTCACTGGTCAGTACGTACAAGCGTAGCTTATTACAGTTTAATATTCCTATCTAAACGTGATACAATACAACAAAACTTACGAGACTAGTGCACTCTTTCGTGTCTGGAGGCGAACAGGACAGCGCAACACACGAAATGTGGGCGGAAGGCGATAAAACTTCCGGTTCGACTCTCTAGAATAATCGAGAACATTCCAACTATTTCCTACGTTACTCCCTCTGGTGTCGAGTGGAACACATCATGACATTCATTCATAATTCTACACTATTTCATTCATAAAACAGCGCCTCTAGCGTCGGGAGGCGCAAGCGATCGATCGATACACGCATTGATTGTTCTAGAACTCTGACGCCCTCCAGTGGCGAGTTGCGCGAACGAAGTGACACTTATTATCGATCGCTTCCACTACGCGATAACAGAGGGCGCTACACGTATATCAGTCACATTTCTCCCGCCGTGTATAGACGTCAGCACACCAACCCATTCATCAACCAAATCTTTAAACCGGGGACAAACTTTCCACCGTGATAAAGCTAACGATCCATCACAGAAATCAGACTGGGGCATCAAGGTGTGTCGGCGTCTATACATACAATCATACTACTAGTGACTGGTATACACTCAACATTTTCACAATTGAATGCGAAGAGATAACAATATATATAATTAAATTAAATTAAAGTTAAGGGTAGCCGCTCCAGAATCCCTGCCCTGCCATATATTATTCAAAATTGAAATAAAAAAAAAACTCCTCCGGTTGGCGGGATCCTGAAGCGACGCCAAGCAAGATACATAAAATATATTACGAGTACTTAATCTACTCAGTGCTAATGTTTACACAATACAATACATGACGACAACTAAATTTCTACGGGTATGACTACGAGACGTTTAACAGGACGACGCATCACACCGCTCTTAGTTTTGACGTCGACGACTCTTACGACACCATCTGCGCCTGGGTACGTGCGTTCGACTCTCCCCTTTGGCCATATGTTTCTTGGTAAGTTTGGGTCCACTATTACAACCAGATCGCCCACCTTGATCATGTCGCCGCGTCCATGCGGCTCCCGCCGGTCTTGAAGCGTAGGCAGTACTTCGCGTACCCATCGCTGCCAGAACAAATCCGCTAGGCGTTGTGACGCTCTCCAATGTGAGCGGCGTAATTCGTCCGGCCTTGTGAAAATTCCCGGCAATGGAACTTTGGAGGGTGCGCCGAGCAGGAAGTGATTAGGCGTCAAGGCTTCTTCGTCGTCTGGGTTAACCGACACATGGGTCAAGGGTCGGGAATTAACAGTGTGTTCCACCTCCGTCAAAAGTGTATGAAGCACATCTTCATACGGATGTCGCTCGTTCAGCGTAGCGTTCAATGCGGTCTTCACCGTGCGTACTAACCTTTCCCATGCTCCGCCCATGAACGGCGCTCCTGGTGGAATGTATCGCCAGTCGATGTGACGTACCTCTGCTTCTTGTTGAAGTGATTCTAGGGCGGCCTTACGGAGCTCAGCATCTGCCCCGTGGAAGTTGGTACCGTTATCACTCCAAATGACTTCAGGACATCCACGACGCGCCATCATACGCCTCAGCGCGAGTATAGCGGCGTCCGTTGACAGCGAGGCGGCGACTTCCAAATGAACGGCACGCGAAGTGAGGCATGTGAACAATGCCACGTAGCGCTTTTCGTGATGTCTCGCTACTGTGACGGAGAGTGGTCCGAAGTAATCCAGTCCCGTGTGCGTGAACGGACGTCGATGATGCGCCAGTCGACAGGGTGGTAAATCGCCTGTCAGCGGCTCTGATGGCACAGCCCTGCGTAGTCTGCAGGGTTGGCAGCGACTGATTGCCGCACGGACTGACGGCCTCAGGCGTAAAATCCAGTAGTGCTGCCTTACTTCATTCACGACGCATTCCACGCCGCTGTGGTGTAACTTCCGATGAATCCAGTCAATATACAAGCGGCAGTACCGGTGATTGCCGTCAAGTACCACTGGCGATTGAGCTTCTCGTGGCACGTCTGCTGCCGCTGCGATGCGCGAGCGTATCCTCATTATTTTGTTTTCGTCAACTGTCAGGGACAACCGCTTCAGTCGGCTTTCGGCTGGTACTGCTCTCCCGCCGGTGACGAGCCGCAATTCGTTCGTGAAACTTTCTTCTTGTACAGCACGCGTCCATAAGACTTCGGCCCGACGTGTGTACTGTGTATCAAGGGGTATGTAGGCCGTCTGCGATGTGCTGAGGTTGCGGCTGCGCACTCCGGATCGTTTTCCCATACCTTCCCGTTGTTTCGCCGTCCAGTCTGGGTCGTCTGCACAAACGCCTTTGTTGCGTTTGCGGGTAGCTGTTGTGGTATGAATTCGAAGACGGTCGATGAACTGGAGAATGCGGGCCGTGGCCCGGATGAGTCGCAGCCAGGAAAAGAAACGTGTGACGTCCGGTAGTGCCTCTGTTAAGGTCGCCCGTTCGTTAGCGGAAGCAGTGGTGACACGTTCCTCGCCAGTTTCGATGAAGGGGTGAGAGTCTGTTTCCCGCGGCCAGGCGTTCTCGTCGTCATAGAGAAATGAAGGGCCGGTGTACCAGCGGTGACTTGTAGAGAAGTGAGCGGGTATACTACGAGTCGAGTCGTCGGCGACGTTGTGAGCGGTGGGAACCCAGCGCCATTCGCTGCGTTCGGTGGTTTCTTCTAATTCTGCTACTCGGTGCGCGACGAACGGTTTGAAGGCACGTGCGCCGGCGCGCAGCCACGCCAGTACGATGCGCGAGTCGGACCAGAACACTCGCCGGTCGGCGCGACGATCGTGTTCTTCTTCCACGCAGCGCGCCAGTCGTCCGCCGAGTACCGCTGCCTGTAATTCAAGTCTAGGTATAGTTGTGACCTTAAGGGGCGCGACGCGCCCTTTCGCTGCCGCGAGCGACACATTCACCTGGCCCATGCCGTTGTCTGAACGCCAATATGCTGCTGCGGCATAGGCTTGTTCGCTCGCGTCCACGAATACGTGTAACTCTACCCTAGTAGAGTCACAATAACCCGGGTGGCAACGTGGAATACGAATGCCTTTCAGAATTTGTAGAGCAATTAACCAGTCGTGCCATTTGCGTTCCAAACTTTTAGGTAGGCGCTCGTCCCAACCAATTTTTAAACGCCAAGCGTCTTGCAGTATGCACTTTGCTTGGGTTGTAAACGGCGCGGCTAGTCCCAACGGGTCATACAATGACATAGTCGTCTTCAACAACTGACGCTTCGTAATCTGCTTGCTCAAATAAGAAGGGTCTACTTTCCTGAAGTTGAATCCTAAAGTGTCGTCCCGGTGTCGCCAGATAAGACCGAGGATTTTCTCTTCCTTGTTGAGCAGAGTGTCTCTTTCTGCGGGCTCGGTTGCGAGACCGGCGACAGCGGCAGGCTCGTTGGACGCCCACTTCTGCAGCTCGAAGTTACCTCTCCGATGTACCGTGTCGACTGCTTTAGACACTCGATTCGCTTCCTCCGCGTTGTCAAAGCTCTGTAAAATATAATTCGTATAATGGTTTCGTACTTCAATGGATTCGTCTGTACTTATGTGACCGCATCGTTCCCCAGTCTGTGGTAAAACATGTAACTTCGTCAGACTGCATATTCTACCGTGTAACATCCAACCAAGCGGTGTGCGTGATGCTACTGGTTGACCTTTTGTACCTATTCTCGCTTCTGAGGCGAGCAGGAGTGCCCAGTTGTCCTGACCGATCAAGATAGTTGGTATGCCAGCGTCATATGCTAACTCCTCGACTATAGGCGTCAGGTGCTCGAAGTCTGCCAGGTCTTTTGCACGTATTGCCTGGCCTGCTAGTTCGAGTCTGTCGATGGTTCTGGCTTCGATGTCAATGCCTGTACTTGTGTATTTTCCTCGTATATGTACCTTGACTCGTTGCGAGTTCATAGCATTGATGCGCGCGCCTGCTATGGCATCGATGTAGAACGGTTCGTTCGGACCTTCTGCGCCTATCCGCTGAGCGACTTCAGTAGTAAGTAGGGTTATCGTTGATCCATCGTCCAACAAAGCAAATGTGTCTACTTTACCGTTAGGTCCCGATAGTGTCACGGGTACTACTTTCAGCAAAACTTGATTGTACGTGCGCGGCGTACTCGCGTTGTTGATGACAATGTGCTGCCCGATGTCACCACCTGGCGCGGAGTCGGTGCGCGCCGCCACGTGCCCTGTCGCTGTGACGCGAGGACGCTCTGCCGTGTCGTTTGCGGCGCTCGTTCGCTGTCTGTTGTCGCTATGCAGGAGCTTGTGATGATAGTGCTCGCAGCCTGGCTCCTCGCACCGCTTACTTCCGCATCTATGCTTCCACGTGCGACGGTTCAGGCACCTGAAACATAATTTATTTTTACGTGCAGTTTCCCATCTATCTGATATTGTCATTTTTCTAAAGCTAGGACAGATAGCTACGCCACTACAGTTGCCATTGCATATCACACACGGTGTTTTATCGTTGTTCGCTATTTTAAACGTCTTGTGAGCGGGTCGGTGAGAACGTTTCCGTTCGTGTTCCACCTCTACTGTGGCGTGACGTGCATTGAGGTCTGCCTCCCTAGTGAGAAATCGCCCTAATACCACTAGGCCGGGCTCTGCGTCACTTGCAGCCATCTCATAGTCGTACCACCGACTTCTTAACGTAACCGATAATTTTTCTGATATAACGGAGATCATCTCCGGGCTATACAAATACTCTGTTTTTCCCAGAGCTTGCACCGCGGCAATCGCGTTTGTCACTTTCGATGCGAACACACATATATCTGTGGGGCTATCTGACACTTTAGGTAACTGACGTAATCTATTTAACTCGTAAGTTATTAATGCGTTGGGTCGTCCAAATCTCGATTCTAACCTTTGCATAATTTGAACGGCCGAGGCTCCTAGAAACAGACATTTAACTGCCTCAAACGCGGGCCCTTTTAAAGCTTTTCTGAGGCGGGCTAAGTTCCCTGCCTCTGTGTGAGTCGACGCAGACTCATTATACGCTGCTTTAAAATGCAGCCATTCGCCGGGTTGGCCACTATAAATAGGTAAATCAAATTCATACCTGCTGGCGGCGGGTTTTCCCCGCGCTACCTCTAACAATGCCTGAGTTAGTCCTTGCAGCAGGCTCCCCTCGTCGCCGCGTCGCGGCAAGGTCGGCGGCGCGTCGTCAGGCGTCGTCGTCCGTGCGCCGTCGCGTCGCGGCGGCGTGGGTGAGTTTCCGTTAGGCGTCATAGGTTGTGACGTCGGCGGATGGGTGTGGCCGCGATGTCCGCTGAGTAAGTCCGCAGCTTCCGTTTGCCGTTTTGAAGATGCGGCCGAGCTTCCCTCCAATAATTCTTCGTCTGCTGATTCTGCCTCCAAGAGTGCTAACCTGGCGGCGGCGAGTTCCAATCTCGCCTGGGCCAACGCCTTCCTATTGGTTTTCTCGTCTCGTGGTTGTCCGTGTGGTGTCGTCGCCCCTGGGCTGTGACGTTGGGTCTGGTCCGACTCTGTGACGGAATAATTGGGCGGGTCTGTCGTTCCCGCCGCTGTCGCCATTTCCGTGGAGCCGGGCTCATTCCCCTCCGTGGCCGATGTGAGGGGTTCTTGCATACCGCGTGTCTTCACCATGTCGCCGATATTGCACTCACTACACTACCACTTTCACGTAATATTAAAACCGAAAACCACACCTGTCCGTACTGATCCGGCTCGAAGGACCAATGTCGAGGTCAGAGTGAACTTCTAAACTCGCAGCAACGAATAAATAAAAGACCTATATTCACTACTACAAGCTTTTAATATATTACCACAGGTTTTAACGTTCACTGGTCAGTACGTACAAGCGTAGCTTATTACAGTTTAATATTCCTATCTAAACGTGATACAATACAACAAAACTTACGAGACTAGTGCACTCTTTCGTGTCTGGAGGCGAACAGGACAGCGCAACACACGAAATGTGGGCGGAAGGCGATAAAACTTCCGGTTCGACTCTCTAGAATAATCGAGAACATTCCAACTATTTCCTACGTTACTCCCTCTGGTGTCGAGTGGAACACATCATGACATTCATTCATAATTCTACACTATTTCATTCATAAAACAGCGCCTCTAGCGTCGGGAGGCGCAAGCGATCGATCGATACACGCATTGATTGTTCTAGAACTCTGACGCCCTCCAGTGGCGAGTTGCGCGAACGAAGTGACACTTATTATCGATCGCTTCCACTACGCGATAACAGAGGGCGCTACACGTATATCAGTCACAATATTTGTATACATTTTATATACATTTCATTTCGTAGATGGAAATGAAAATGTACCTATATGAAAAGTAATAAAATTTAGGGGAAAATTGTACTAATAAGTTGTAGTAAGTAATAGTATTTTTATTTTATAACGGACATAAAATAATTGAGTTTTTTTTTATTGAGTGTTTGTTAATAAAATTACTTTTTATTCGGAAAGACATACCAATACCCCATTGAATTCCCCATCGGCGAACAATACATATTATGTATACCTACAGCGAAAAAAGTATCGTATGGAAAAAGAAACACATATGCTGATTAGTTTATTTAATGTTACTGTTTCTACAGATTTCGATGACAGGAGGATGAAAACATAAAAAGCTTAAACCAAGTAAACTATTCAATTCCAAGCCAAAGATCACACAACCCAAAACAGCCACACCACCTTTTGATGAAACTACAAAAACACGTTTAGCGCGAATAAAACCGATGCTTCGTTCAGATCACATCAATCGCTGTCCCAAAATATCTGTTAGACGTTTACAAAATTTGTAACCCCCCCACAGATAAGGAGCGGGTCAGTAATGAAGCCAGTTCAAGCGGAAGGAGGCACGATAAGGTAATTTGGAAGCAGTATACGGGTGTATTTCGTCTTTCTATCAAACTAACCATATTTACGATCGCTTTATAGTTGTCTAATCTTTGTGAATGATGTGGAAGTAACGAGTGCCATATGGTTGTGGATAGGTTTTATGACATTGCTATTTAAGTACTGCGTTTCTCGTTTTCCAACAATAATTTTTGCTCAAATTTACTTAGTTTGATGGGCATATTGCATAGTTTATGGCTATGTGGTGTTTCTTTGTACGCACCATAGGGTTCTACCTATGCCTTGACTGTCGTGACGGCCCAGTGCTTGAGGCGCCCGCCTCACATGGCATGAATGAGGTTGTGTGTCAAGTCGGGGAAGTACCAATGTTATTTTTCAACTCATATGTGCTTTCTAAGTTTATCTTAGACATCACTGATCGTCCACCATCATCGACCCGTGCCTCAGAAAGCATGTTAAGCCGTTGCTTCCGACTGTCATACGTAGATCTTTGATAGGCGTTGCGGGTCGTCAGAATCCCGAAAATCTGACAAGCAGTCTTACCAAGGGGTATCGTATTACCCAGTTACTGGGTCGTAAAAGTCAGATAGGCAGTCTCTCCATGTAAAATACTGCTGCACCCGGTTAGATAGAAAGCCGCCCCTACAATGTAAAGGATAGGCAGATGATGAGGTACCTATTATACCTTAAATAAGTACCTATAATAGAAAATCTATCTAACAACCCCTCTTGAAAAATCTCCCAATTCAACAAACAAGAAATCCGGCACAAACAGAAAAATATATTAAAATAATAACTCACTGTCGCCTGTCGAAGGCTAATACTTCGATCCCAGGATATTCAAGGTTTCTATTACCTACCATTTTTACGTGGAATATAAATTTTAACGAGGAACCCTTATCTTATCTGATCTTAACACAGAGTCGAGTGCAGAAACATGTTGTTTGCAAAAGCTATTTAGTCGTAAGGATGAGTTTGTGAAGGGAAAAAGGATTCTCGTTTGTGAAATGTTTAATTTGCTGGATGTTTAATGCAATAATAATAATAATATGAGCTCATTCTTGTCCCACTGGCAAAGACTTCTTATCATACAGAGATGGCATGAGTGTTGATGACTTCTTCTGTCAGACTTATATTAAATAGACCAAGTTTACTCACGATGTTTTCCTTTACCGATGTCAGTGCTATCCAAGATAAACATAGAAAGAATATTAAAGTCAAAGTCAAAACATTTAATTTCAATTAGATCATTTACAGGCACTTTTGAATAGTCAAGGAGTCTGTCAGTTAGTCCGAAAGTTGAAGCTAGTTGCTCGTTCCAAAACGGAGGTAGGCCTTTATGGAGAAGAACGAGCACGAAACTCCACGGCACTCTTTTAAATTAGGTTTTTACAAAATCCTGGTTACATAGATATTAACTGAAAACGTCACATTGGTCGGTATCAAACCTGCAACCTCGTCCATGAGGCCTTAACTGTTGAGCCATTATGACATAATTGTTTAAATTATAAAAGTACTAGCTTTTGCCAGCGACTTTGTCCGCCTAAGGCCGTTTGTCCACCGCCGCCGTCACCGGACCGTCACCGAGAACGAGATTATTTAGGGCCGAGTTTAAGATGACGTGACGGCGATCGTTTGTCCACCGCGCCGATATAACGGTGGCTCAGTCGTATTTTGTATTGCCGTTGCCGGCACAGGTCACGCCGATCTACTCGAAACTCGGCGGCCGGGATGACGGTGCTCGGGTGACGGACTTGCGGTGGACACGCGGCTATAGTAGTCTATGTATCAGTACTTCGGCGCCGTCATCTCGTTCTCGTTGACGTTCCGGTGACGGCGGCGGTGGACAAATGGCCTAAATGTCGGTTATCGCGGACGCAGACGAAGTTGAATAAAAAGTAGCCCATCCTTTGTTGGGGTTCAAACTTACCTAAATCATCAAATTCGGTTTAGTGGTTTGGTCGTGAAAGCGTAACAGACATACAGAGTTATTTTGAAATTTATAATATTAGTATGAATAAAGGGGAGGTCGCGACGCAAAGGTCACGGAGAAAGTTTGAATGTGGTGCATCGGGAAAAGCCTAGCTTTCAAGTTTGTATTGGCACGAATTTCTCGTGTATAGGATCCGTTCATAAAACATGATCTAGTCGGCAAATTGGTAACAAGCACAAGGTTGCCTGACGAGTTGTTTTTAAGAGTTTTCTGAAACTAGGTGATAGATGTATCTACGAGCTAGTTCAGTAGTAAGTACTCGAACTTTTTGAGTGAAGTATGGGTCATAAAGTTCAATACACACAGAGAGCGGGAGCGTCGTTCGTCTATCAGAATTTTAGTACCTACAAGGTGAGTTTATCATCCTTGTCATATTTATGGAGGATTCTCAACACGAACTAATTATAAAATAAATAGTTTTTTTTTGCCGTTGTGTTCCGACTCCGAATTTTGGGGCGACGAGCCCGCACGCACACAATGATATACTTATTTATTTAAAATTTATGCACATGTAAAAAAAATACATTGTACAAAGGCGAACTTAATGCCTTGGGCATTTTTTATCAGTCTTTCTTAGGGTTTTTTTTTTAATTTGACGAGGTAAGGATGCAAGTTCTACAAACAGTAAGCTATGTCACATCACAGAGAAAAATCCACAAAACTTACGACAAAAAATCGACAAGCTATACCACTGTTTGTAAATATAAAAGTTGGCTCAGTAAAAATAAATCTAAAGCTGCGTACAGGATTGCGCGTACCCTGGTACGCGTACTCAGTTTACGCGTATCCGGAACGCCTAGTTCATACCTGCAGCTACGCGTTCACTCTTGGGGTACGCGTGCCGCGCGAGCCAACTCGAGCGCGAGCCGATCGTCAGTCGGTTTTTTGTCGCGCGTCAAAGAGGACGCACGGGGCCGGCTACGCTACATTTGGACGGCAAAATGAATAAACACGCGTGTTCTTCGAGTTTTAATAATGAAAATATTCGGACTCGCGGAGCGCTCTGGATCGATTGACCTCGCGTACAGGTTCGCGGCGGTCCGTACAGGAGCTGTACGCGTATCCAATGTACGCGTGGACAGTGTTTTCCAACTACTCGTAACACAGGAACGCGCTATCCGTACGCACCTTAAGACAAAACTTTTTACACGTAACTCAAGCAAGCCTTCCCTGTAGATAAAACATTATGTATGTCAAAATTGTATGAAAAGAGCATTCTGAATATTTTATATGACGTTTACATTACATTTTCTTTTGTTTTCTTCCCTTGTGTATTTTTTCCTTATTTTACCAAACATTTTGTCAATCGTTGGGTGCTTGTGTTCAGTACGTTTATGGATGTAATTAATTTATTGCGTATGTTGTAGATTTATTTAGTTACTAGGTGTGCCCGCGGCTTTGCTCACGTAGAAGGACCTAAGCATAACCTAAGGAAATGGATTATAAATTATATACAATAATTAGGTATAAAATTATAAAGTATGTACAATTTATAAAAAAGACAGAAAGGAGAAACTATATATACGGCTTCAAAAAATTCATTCGCGTCGCTATCAATGGGATAAGTGCCCAAAAGGCTGACAGCATTGCCATATCACAACAAACCAATAGTGTTTCTACCCCAAATGGCTCAAACACATAACTTCCAAGAAGGTTGTTATATTTGCGTTGTTTGAGGTTTTCGTCACCAGCAGCAGCCGCCCCAGCACAACACATCATTGTATCCTCATCAATTATCCTAAAAAGATCCTAATGATCTTAACACTCATAAATCAAATGAAGTGGAGTTCATCTCTTAGAAGACCGTCTTTGTCACTCTTCCGTCAACTTCATACACTAAAATTCCAAAACAAAATTTTTAAAATGCAGTTGTAATTTCAGTCTCTCACATTCTCGGCAACAAAAGCGAGGAACTAGAAGTGTCTCGGTAAACGATAAACTGTGTTGGAGTTTGCAACAAAGTTAATAAGAATAAAATAAGAGGCATAGGAAGAACAGTTTTCAACTTGCTTCTTTAGTAGAAGATGGAGAATAAATCAGAAAACATTTTGCACGGCTTAGAAGAAAACAGCGGCAATTTAAGAGCGAGAGAAGATTATAGTAATCTGAACGCAGAAGAGAGAAGCGTTTAGTTATTTATTAAGAACTAGAGTCCGACCGAACTGTCAGTTTCGGCAAAATAACGATTTTCGGACAAAAAACGGGTTTCAGCTTAGATTCGGTTTCGGGTGCCATTCGGGATAGTGCTGCAATCGGGTATGTTCGGTGCACTGCGACGAAGTGTCATTTTGCCGCGTTCATGCTCACTGCCATTTGTGTCGTCTCATGACTTGCTTTGCTTATTTTGTTTGTTAGTTTGAGACTGATTATGATAATAATTTTGTTTATTTTTTCCCACGAAAACATGACCTTATATGGAAGTTTCGGTTTTGGCCGAAACTGAAACCAAAACCGAAATTCGGTTTCAGTTTTGGCCGCAAAAACCAGTGTTGGTCAGACACTATAAACGATTATGCTGCCCGGTATCTCATACGAATTTCCAGGTCTTAAATCTTGAAATTAATGAACCGCTTTTAATTTTCTTCACCATCACCATTACTCTGAAGGCTAATTCTCGTAATTAAAAATATTCACAATCTGATCTCAGATACAATTAATGTCAAAAACATGACAAAAATGTCGGTAAATTCAAGATAATTTTTGACAGATTGAGACGGAGATTAGAATGCTAACGTTCTTAAAACTACGGAAATTGCCTGACTTTCACATTCTGCGTATGATGATAATTCATACTTCTGAAATAACTAGAAGTCTAACTTAGATTAACAAGAAAAAAATATTGTTTTACAACTTAAATCTAGACATAATAAACCAGTCACACGCACAATACACTCATAAATAATAGTAGGTATTCCTCAAACCGACTTCGGTCACGCAATATCAATTGGAGACTAACGAAGTACCTACCAGAAGATATTAAAGTGCACAAGTGTGTCCGCAAACACAAGTGCACTCCCTCATCCCTGACTCTCATAGTCCTATGGGACAGCAATCTGACACGATTGAAAAGAGGTCAGAAGCAGGACCAACGGCTTTCAGTGCTTTCCGATGTTTGGGGGTTGTAGTGTGTAACATTAAGAGTAGGTATACCATGTACGTAGATTAGCGCGCAGTCAATAAAAATACGTCGTACAGAACAGACGCCTTTTAATATAGCACACACCACCAACATCCAAATACCGGGCTGCTACTGAGAAATACTAGGTACTATCCTGTCGGCGAAGAGTCCTGTCGGCGAAGAGTCCTGTCGGCGAAGTGTCCTATCGGCGAAGAGTCCTATCGGCGAAGAGTTCTGTCGGCGAAGTGTCCTATCGGCGAAGAGTCCTGTCGGCGAAGAGTCCTGTCGGCGAAGTGTCCTATCGGCGAAGAGTCCTGTCGGCGAAGTGTCCTATCGGCGAAGAGTCCTGTCGGCAAAGTGTCCTATCGGCGAAGAGTCCTGTCGGCGAAGTGTCCTATCGGCGAAGAGTCCTGTCGGCGAAGAGTCCCATCGAAGTATAGTCTTGTCGGTGTAGTATTAGCGTAGTGTCTGTCGGCGTTTAGTGGCATACTCCCTAAACCCAGCGGCCAATACCTAGTTAGGATGCAAAACTTCTTCATTCATTCTTTATATTCCAACTCCGACGCACTTTTTAATACTGCTCAGAGGCACCTCGTTAAAACTTATAATAAAAATTATAAGTATTTTTCGAAACAAACTTTATATCTTTTGCAACATAAAATAAAGAAAAAAAAAGTATTAGTACATAAAAATTTAAAAGTGTCGTAAAGAAAATCTTATTTTATATCGGTTAAAGTTAAATCTCGCTTATTGTGATGATGTAACCATACCGATATCGAACGCTGAAATAGGTACAGTTTATTTTACTGTTTATTGAATTTAAACATGAAGTTGGTAAGATTTTTTGTTTTTTTTTTTTAAACCTTTTTCTTTTTCTTGCAAAACTCAAATATTTGTAGTGATGTTATGTATGCGTATTTACTGCTAACGACTTTTATCTATAAATCATGTCTAGTCATCAGTATCAAAGAAAAATAAGGTTAAAAGACTATAAAGACGTCGTTTAAGTTGTCTCTCTTTTAATCATTTATTGCAGATGAAACTTATGACAATAAGGGTGAGGCCAAACGAGCGTAATTTTGTGAGTCGTGAGACGCAGAATTTCGGTCGCAGAAATTCTGCCTGGCAGAAATTCAGTTGGGATGCCAGACGAGCGCATTTTATTCAGTTAAGTACTATCCAACGTTTATAGCGGATGTTTGTGTCGTGCCCCCTCGCCCACCGCAAACTCAATTCGGTCCGAATAATGCATGTGAGTCGGCAGACAACTCATTTTGCGTTGCTGTGTGAATCAAATAGGACTTTTTTATGAAACCGAATGCAGCAGAATTTCTGCGACCGAAATTCCGTGACTCACGATCAGGACTCACAAAATTACGTTCGTTTGGCCTCACCCTAAAAGCATTTTCTTATATAAGCATAATACTGCTTACTTATAAAATGGTATAATCCGTTGCGAAGTTTATAAGAAGCGTGCAGATGGCGGGAAGCGATTTTGTTTTATTTTATCCCATGTAAAGATAATAATGATAATGATTTTATTTATTGTTCCAGATACAAATAATAACAACAATATGCCTGTTACTCTTCGAAGAATCCAACTCAGTCCGTCTACATAAGATGTTCCAATTCATCGACGGCTTCAGTTCAGAACACAACAATCGAGGGGTCCTCCATATTGGAAATGACTACGCGATATTTCTGCGGACACCAAAATCTCACGACAAGTACCTTATCTACGAGTTATATGAAGCCAGGAACGTTCCCGAACCTGACACCTACAAACCTAGAACGCTAGCAATATCAAAAGTACCTTTAGAATATATTAAAGATCAACTAAAAGTTCTTCGAATTGAATTGTATAAAGCCAAGTATGTCGATGATAATATTGTTCCTGGAACTCGGGTCAAGACGTTGAGGGAATGGCAGATAGACAGGGCTTTGCAATTCCACAATAAAACCGATCCGATCCACGATAAAATACCTTTGCTGCGAACGCTACTTTGATTTGAATAACTGTACGAAATGCATTAAATTTCTGAATCTATTAAAGCTGTTTTTATTGATTACCTTATCTTCTTCTTTATCGTGTGGGCAGTAAGGTCTTAACGACCCCACACACCCTAGTTTCAGAGTTTCTAAACCGCCTCAAGGGCCTCTGACATGGTTTGAGTGGAACAGTAATAGGTGATAATATATAAGTCCAGGTTTCCACACGATGTTTTTCTTTCACCGATGACCGATAGCCTTATGCTAAACGTAAGATAATATAAATAAATAAAAGTTTATTTGGAACAATAACATAAGGCTCAGCAAGTAAACGATGATAGCTGCAAAAGTATAAACTGTAGCGCAGCTAACGCCCATCTCCAAGATACAGAATGGAATGATGTTCCTTGTGAAAAGTGCTTATTAGGGAAGTAATTATTTAAGTTAATTTATATTTAAGTAAATTGATGATAAAAAAGAAAATAAACAAAAAATAAAATAAAAATAAAAGTAAAAGTAAAAACAAACAGTACCTACAGGATAATATATAAGCTATAAAGCTGTATTTAAAAAAAAGTTATGTTAAAATTAAATCTGTTACCTTTGTTTACAATGATTCAGAGTGCTATTCTGTAAAAATCTCTCTCGGTGAATTTAGGTGGAGTAAGTTTGATATGGGCTTTCATGCCACATGATGCTAAGAACTGACAGCTCACCTCAAACTCACTTAAACTTTAACCTTAAGGTTTTTACAGAATATACCAGCTAAATTCAGTTTTACCACTTACAAAACCGCAAATCAGTAGAATCTACGTAATGCAACGAAGCAATTACGACCAAATTATATCAAAAAAAATATCTCTTAAAAAGTTGTCAATCTATTTCAATACACATAAATATCTAGCTGTCCTACACTCATTTCAATGAAAGGGGTACATTTTCCTATCGGAACAGTTTTGATAAATAATTCTTAATATTCACTACTTGAGCCTCATTGGCGGTCATCCATCATCTGAATGGTTCTCGACAGCGAGCTGTGCTAAGAGTTTTTCGTCCCCTACTATGAAATAACGATGAAAATATCTGTAGAGTATTTGAATTTTGTTTCTATGTTAGGGTCGAAGAACGAAAACACGAAAAACGTGTACAATGCGATAGTAGTGATGGTACAGTGACTGAGCTATGAGTTACTGTGATGCGTGTCACGGGTTAGATTCCCGTACGGAACGAATATTTGTATGGCCTACTGTTATTTCCTGGTCTAGTTGTTTGTGTGCCCACGACTTTGGAGATATTTCTAGAGTGGGGCAACGCTTTTAAATTAAATTAAAATAATAACAGTAGGTGCTTCTCCGGCTCCAATTTGGTTCTGGTGGCCTATTTCAAGAGAGCCACCAACCAAGTACGCATAAGAAGTGCGAGACAATTATAGACTCACATAGGGCACTGAGTCTTGGTAGTATTCCATTTTCGAATTGGAAATAGGTACAATTTTCCTACGGCATTTTGGTTTAATTTTGTTTACCTTTTTGACTTGAATAAAGACTTCAAAATAAATAAATATTGTAACCGAACTGGTATTTCCAATTTTAAAATCGATTCTACACACTCTGATCTATGTGAGACTTGCGGCGTCAAAAATGTCGTTTGTGGACACACATTAACTTAGTTAACACTTGGCACGTCTATAGCTCGTATTTTAATTTTACACAATAAACTGGCAAGCAATGAGGTTACATGGATGGATAATGTATTTTTCCTGCCAAACTGGCGAATTAGCCTTTGCCATTGAGCTGTTAATGAAAGAATGTTTAAAGAAAGCATTCTCTTATTACTTATTACGAATTATTTAATTTAAAATCATTATCAACTAGCATAACATCACGCCTGTAATCCCCGAAGGGTTAGACAGAGGTGTACCCATTTTTTTTAAGTTGGACCACCCACATTTCGCCTGTTATGTTTTAAGTCCCATGTAAAAGGGGATGAGGCTATTGCCATCAATCGGGCACAACTAACTAACATCAACTTACTACTGGAATTTTTAAATTTATATTATGTGCTTTCTAAGAAACCTACACTTAAAATAATATAAGTCTGAAATCGCCAATCCGCCTTCAGCAAACATGGTGAACTTTGCTCTGCAGTAGGACAATAAGACAATAAGAATATACAATAAACTAGACTAGAATAGATAGATAGCAAAAGACAATAAAGCAAGGTAAGGTAGGGCAATAAGGTATTATTAATTATTATCAAATTAAATCTATAAAACCATATTATGAATATTATGAAGGAAAAAATTACGAAAACTAAATTGAAATTTTCTTACTAAAAACTATAGTTAAAACCCCCACGACCCCTGTCCTGAAGCATGCACCCATTACGCATAAAGTAATGCGTGGGTAATAATAATGACATACACAGTGATTTTTCACACCAAAAAATAAAAGTCATTTCCCAGCAAAAATGTTATTCAGCTTGAAAGGTAGTGTGTGTAATCAACGGCTATGTGAATTTTCTTTTTACACCCATACGTAACATACAACTTTATTCACAAAATAAAAGCATTAGAAATCAATCACCGTTACCCATAGTAGGGTTCCAGCCTTCATTATCGTATAATTTATTGCTTTTACGCCGCGCGGAAAGGGTTCATCAACCACGACATCCAACTAAAGGAAAGTATCGTGAAGCGTACATCATTGTATTTTCTTATTCTGGCAATATATTATACGGAGAATAAACCGAAGAAACGAATACAGGGTAATATAATATGAGTTGCCAGTATATTGATTATTGTGACTTGGGAGTTTCTAGTTAGGTATTCTTGTTGGCAGTTTGACGTTACAATTGAGCTTAGATTTGCGAAAGTCAAAGTCAAACCATTTATTTTAATCAGACCATTTAAAGGCAATATTGAACGTCATATTCAAAAAAGAAAATTAATTTTAGTTGCCCCTTCCAAATGGTAGATTCGTATGGAGAAAAAAGGTAGTTTCATGCCCTTTTTTCTAAGTTACTCCTTATTTTCTGAGCTATCTGGCTGTGAAAGTCACGTTAAAGTCGGCTATTAGCCGGAACAAACAGACAAACAGACAATCCTTTTTAAAACTGTTTTTTTTTTCGTTTTAGTACCTGTAGTGTAAATATTCATATCTAAATATATATAACTCAAAGGTGACTGACATAGTGATCTATCAACGCACAGCCTAAACCACTGGACGGATCGGGCTGTGGCATGCAGATAGATGTTATGACGTAGGCACCCGCTAAGAAAGGATTTTTTAAAATTTACCCTCTAAGGGGATGAACGGGGGTCCGACATTTACGCGGACGAAGTCGCGGGCAAAAGCTAGTTCGTAAAATATACGATCACCATATTATTATTTTTTAAATAGGACGCATTTCATGTTCGCAGAACTAAACCCGTTACTGATTATCTACAATACAACGTGTATTCTCGATTCAGAGAGCGGTAAAAAAAACTCAGCGTTAAAAAAACGCTCAGCACAACCGCTTACAATCACACGCACGATCTCTAATTTCAAAATCTGAACACGCATAATAAAATACTGTTCTCAAGCACTCGATGGAAGAAAATGTTTTCGCACTCTGTTTAGAATCGCAAAACAGAAAAGTAGATAAAAATTATTTTCTTTCCATTGTTCTTCCTGCTCGCTATTATTTTCATTCGCATTTGATTATCTTTACAAGTAAATAAAATTGAAGTGTTTGTTTGTAACATCAATATATCTTTTAATAAAATAAATATGAATTGATGAATAACACAGTACTTGCACGAATAAAACAATTTCAAATAATTTTGCCTGTCTGCCTGTCCGTTTTTTCCGGTTAATATCCGAAATGGCTGGACCGATTTTGAAGGGACTTTCACAGCTAGATAGCTGATTTTATAATAGGTAACTAAGGCTATTATTATTTTAGAAAAAGAATTAGGATACAGCGCAAAAAAAAATATCTGTGATAACATTCACGCGAACGAAGTCACAGCCAAAAGCTAGTTTAACGGAAAAACCGTAACTTTCTTATGATAATTTTATTACGTTTTCCGAAACTTTTGAATGTTTTTGACGATTAGCTTAAAGAAGTGGATAGATTTGTTTCACGTGGATCTGATATTAAGTTGAAACAAGAAAAGCGATTTTGCAAACTTTACTTCGTGGCCGTTTGAAGGTTATCGTTGCTATATTTTCCAGGTGTGAAAAAGAAAATTCGACCTTAAAAGTTTCAGATAAAAGAAAAGGTATTGAAGTAACTGATCAGCTTGGACGCTAACTTTGGTTACGAAAACCCTAGACTATACTTATGAACTAGCTAAGTTTAGTTACGTTTTTAGTTACTTACTGCTCAACTCCATTGGGTCGTAGCGTGATGTCATATAGCCTTTACTATTCCTCATGAATCTGTCTAACATACCTATACCTATAAAAGATTTTTCCGATTTAGCGGACTTGTAATCTACATATATATATAAAACTCAAAGGTGACTGACTGACATAGTGATCTATCAACGCACAGCCCAAACCACTGGACGGATCGGACTGAAATTTGGCATGCAGGTAGATGTTATGACGTAGGCATCCGCTAAGAAAGGATTTTTTTAATATTTACCCTCTAAGGGGATGAACGGAGGTCCGACATTTACGCGGACGAAGTCGCGGGCAAAAGCTAGTAATAAATATAAGTCTGGAATCGCCAATCCGCCTTGAGCAAGCGTGGTGATCAATGCTCGTGCCTTCTCCGTATGAGAAGAGGCTTTTGCTCTGCAGTTTGACAGTAAAAGGCTGGTATTATTATTATTATTTATTCAGCGTAATCAATAAATTCTTAATACTGCATTTAAAATGGCGCCTGTAATCTATCATTCCAAAAAAAAATCTAAACGTTTTTTGACACAATAAAATGTTCACCTGTTCGGTAACTTATAAAATACCGTACATTTCCTTACCATGCAAAGCGCAGTAAATATAATTATTATTCTTAGTCCTATAGTAAAAACTGATATTTTATTCAGTCCCTTATTCTCGTATTTCTTTCAAATAAATGAAAAAACGCGTTATTGTATCTGTTTCTGGGTCAAAGTTGGTCTCAAAGCCTTTGTACCTAAAATTAACCATTACAAAAACGCTACTGGAATTTTATTACGATTAACTTGACTTCCATGTCCAGCCGAACCAGGTATTGGATTATACACTTTGCAGAATTAATCGTAAGGTTGATTGTTATGAAACGAGGTACGCAAGAGAATGCGGCCAATGTGTAAAGTAGCTACTTCACTTGATTAAAAATAAAATCGTCTGCTAATTTAATTCGGGCGCATAATAAAATTATGGCCGCGGTTCCCAATCTCATAATAGAAGCCACACCTCGGCAAATTCCCCAATATTGCCAAAAGAACGACCAACCGTTACTTACCTTTTGTTTAATGCTCCAGGATATTATTTCCGGTCATGCCATCGTTCTGAATTATTATTTTATCGCTATAATAAAATTAATCGGCGCCGCTCCCTCTTGCTTCGTAAGGATTGATGACTTTGGTACTAAGCAGTCGTTTTCTTAATAATCTTGATGAGGTTCAAAGCGAGACACAATAAATAGGTTTTGTGAGTGGAATTTGGAAAGTTTATTAGAGGAATAATAGCTTTATTATAAGATGCTACCTTTACTTTAATAAAGGTCAGCGACCCTTCTTGAGAGATGGAACAACTAGACTTGAAAATCTCTTAGTAAAAGTATACTTACTAGAAAAAAAGAAAAAATCTGAGAAATAGTAAAAAACTTTAAAAAGACCTGTCTTATTAATTTATAGAACTTGGTATCTATTTAGTATTTTAAGTGATTTTTATTAAAGGGAAATCATCTTATCATTCATATAACTGTTTAAGTAAGGTTGCACACATTATTGTAAAGCTTTTTTTTTATAAGAATTTTTGGATTTTCTTGCCCATTTTTCTCCATACAAAACTACTTTTTGGAAAGGGCGACTGAAGTGCCTTTTAATGGTCTTATTGAAATAAATAATTTGTCTCTGACTTTCATAGAATTTGGGAGAACTTTGCCCAATAGTGGAAAAGAATAAATAGATCAAGAAATGCGGAATAATTTTCACCGATAAAAGTTCCTTGATTTTGACTTTCATAGAATTTGGTTGAACTTTCCCTATAGTGGAAAAGAATAAAGAGATTAAGAAATGCGGAAAATTTTACACTGGAAAAAGTACATGAACCCAAATAAAATGACATAATTATGTTCTTGGTTTTCAGCACACAAGTGAAAGAGTTCTGAAATCTTCAGTAGATCACACCTACTTACCTGACAGTACTTCGTATTCCCGTCACGTCTCACGACCATTCGCATATTTCCGATATTAGGTCCCAATGTAATAGCAAATCTTATCGCTGTTTTATATGCCGCAGTTTCAATCTTGAGCTTATAGCCAAGTACTTTTTATGGAGCACCCTAATTAAAACATAAAAAACGCCTGTAATCCCCGAAGGGTTGGGCAGAGGTGTACGGTGCCCTTTAGTACACCCACATTTCGCCAGTTATGTTTAAGTCTCATGTCATAGGAGGCGAGTCTATTGCCATCAACCGGCAATAAATCTAGACTCGGAGACTGCTGAGAAATTCCTGATGGAAAAACTCAATAACACTTTGCCCGACCTGGGAATCGAACACAAGACTTCATGCTCAGCAATCGCGCTATGCGACCAATAGACCAACGAGGCAGTAGTTGTATAATTAAATAGATATAAATAGGTATTGTTTTTTTTTTGTTTTACTTTAACTGCTTTTACTATGTTGACATCTAATTTGTACTCACATTCATTGCAAAATAAATTATTTCTGATTTTTTATGTCTGACCAATTAACATATAAGATGGGTTATGGGCTTGTTTGCCATAAAGTGACATTAAAAAAAACTTCGATTGTACCTACTTCCTTACATAACACGTCATTTTAACACAGCTCCTGACGCGAACGCATGAAATGGATAAAACGTAAATTAGATCAATTTTCGAATTGAAAATACGAATTTCGCGTACAATGTTTAATTAATTTGAAATCTTTATTCATAACGGTTGCTATTAATTATGCTGGTCGTATGAAATTAAATCTAAATATTACAGGATAATGGTGTGTCGTCGAATTCGAAAATCGACGCTATCTTTTCTGTCTAAAATCTAAATCTTTTATGATAGCCTTCTGTACCTATGTATAAGTAGTAAGTATAAACAAAGTATTGCAAGAATAGTAACTAAAACAATTTAATAAACAAAGCTTTTAGAAGAAATGCTAGCACACCAGCATGTTATTGGATTTTTCCGTCAGGAATTTCTCAGTAGCAGCCTTAGAGCTAGAGTCTAGATTTGTGCCCGGTTGATGGCAATAGGCTCGCCCCCTATTACATGGGACTTAAACATAACTTGCGAAATGTAGATGTACTAATGAGTACACCTTCTGCCTAACCCTTCGGGGATTACAGGCGTGGTGTTATGTTATGTGATGCTAGTATACCAGATTTTTTGTCTCCCGTAGCACACACAGATTTTTGCTGTAGATTTTTATTCGTGATCGAGTGACTATATTGTTGCGACTCTGCGCGACATCGTGCTTTTCACAAACCGATATTCTTTCCTACTTTTGTTATAATTAGAAAAGACATATGATTTTTAGTTTATAAAGCAATGTACACAAAATGTCATTCAGACGAATTCGCCTAACCGATTAAAAAATACTTTCTTACTAGTCTGAAAGCATTTACATCTAATACCGACGTTTCACTTTCAAATCTAATTCAACTGTGCACATTTGATGTTAACTCTAGCCTTAACTTTATCTCCATAGATTAACTTAATGTGTAAGAATGGGTGATTAATTCGGGTTAATTTAGTAGACGGGCCGTTTTGAGCACAAACGGGTGGATTATCGAACGTTAGGACAACGATTATGGGTGGAATGGGCAAATGCTAAAGGCGTTGCTGATTGAACCAGTAATCTATACTTCTATATTCATAGAAGAGATTAGGGCAGAAGCCAGAGATTTCCGCGTGGTTTTTTTACCCACCTTTGGCAGTAACCAAAGGTGGGTAAAAACACCACGCGGAAATCTCCACGACCCACGGGAGTGGAGCTACTGGTCCACTCCCGTGGGTCGTGGCGTGATGATGTTATACATATACTATTCCTCATAAATCTGGCTATTATACACAAAAACAATTTTCCAATGTGATTGGCAGTTACAGAGATAGCATAGATGTTTTAAACCAACAAAAAATAATCTTTTCAGCTTTATCTTATTAGTCCTATAGATTGACTTGACTGCCCCGTTGATCTCGTAGTCGAGCATGGGGTTCTGGGTTCGATTCCCAAGATAGGCAAAAGTGTCATTGGGTTTATCCGTTAGAAATATCTCAGTTGCCTTCCAGAGTTTGGAAGTTGGTGGCATGACACTCTTTAAAGTGAATATCAGTCTGAAATCGTAAATCCATCTTAGGCATGCATGGTGATCAATACTCGTGCCTTCTCTGTATGAGAAAAGGCCTTAACCCTGCAATGGAACAACAATAGGCTGGTATTATTATTATTTAAATCCAGCCAGTCATCCAAAACAGGAAGGAAAAATCCAAACCCAGTCATGTATTTCTAAACCAGGAACAACACAGCAAAGTACGGAAAATCGTCGGCAATAATAGAAAAGAACATTTGGATTCATGAATACGAAGATCGCATCTGCGTAATAAAATAAACTGTAGCTTGAACACACGTATACCGATGAATAAAGAAATAAGTTGTCTGTTGTCTGTTCAACCCACGTCATGTTTTTCTGTTTTATTTGATGCATGTTGGTCCGAGATCCCGCAGTCGCTAGAGCTACGTTATTTGAGCATAATATAACATAGGGTTAGGCAAGGTACACCATTTTATTTTTTATCGTGTGGATAGTAAGGTCTTACGACCCCACACACCCTAGTGTCAGTTTCTGAACCGCCTCAAGGGCCTTTGACATGGTTTGAATGGGACAGTAATAGGCTGGTATAAGTCCAGGTATCCTCACGATTTTTTCCTTCACCGATGTCAGTGATGTCCAAGATAAACTTTAGAGAGTGCATATGAATTGAAAAAGTTACATTGGTTCTTGCCCGAATTTGAATCCAGAACCACATGCATGAGAGGCGGGCGCGCCGTCACGACCCATTAGTACACCCACATTTTGCCAGTTATGTTTAAGTCCCATAAAATAAGGGGGCGAGCCTTTTGCCATCAACCGGGCACAAATCCACACTCCGAGGCTGCTAGGATCAGTCGATCCAAATAATTTAATAATATAATTAACAATCAACGCTGTATTTTGTTTGCATACCAATTTTATTGTGATGTCATTTCCGTATTTACCTACCTTGTTAACACTTCCGGTAATTAATTTCGAATCGTTAATTATAAGGAACACGCTTAATTTGGTTAAGCTCATAATTTGTACGTTATGCTGTTTAAAAGTTTTATCAACATCGTATTAAGTTGACTGATATACCTAATTATTTACTAATTCTGTCCATGACTTCATCTGCGTTGAAGTTCATATTGGGAATCATACATTTTTATGGGATAAAAATTAGCCCATGTGCTATTTCAGTCTATTATCTATATCTGTGCCAAATGTCATCCAAATCCGATCAGACGTTCTGACGTGATTAAGTCACAGACATTCATCCATCCAAAGTTTCGCATTTTTTAAAGTACGAGTATTAAAACATGACCTCTATTTGACCTCAGCAACACAACGAAACTGTGATCCCGGCATCCTTGCACTTACTTGCTTATGAATGAAGCATAGCACAGATAAGCCGAAGAATTTGGCAACTTGATAGACAAGATACGAATCTTGAATAGTAGAACAATTGAATGAATGGTCTGACAATAGCATTAAGCAATTTAGTCATTTATCATTCCTGTTAGACTCTAATTTAGAATAATTACTGTCTAACTTAATGCTTCTTAATTAACTGAATACTTAAAGTAAGGAATGGCTTGACCTTATTTAAGAGATTGAGAACTGTGTCTCCATTGATTTAAAGTCGGTTGCTAGTGATGTTTAGGGTTAAGCTAGACTGATGATGATGACGTCAGTAACCATTATTGTCGTTGTAGTATTTTTTTTTAATTTTTTCCCATGCTGGGAACTTCCCCTGAGTTGTGAATTAGTTCATAAACATGAATAATTTAGACTCCGTACAAGTACCTGTAGCATATACAAATATTTGTTTCTTGCGACACGCAGTGCAGCAGGCAATGGCTTATTTATTTATTTCAACTTTATGCAACAAAAAAGTACAAAGGCGGACTTAATGCCTTAAGCATCAACCCTAATAAAATACCTAATGCTTTATGCCTTCTGAAGCAACCGTTCCGTCGGATTAAAACCAATGTTTTATACTAAACAAAGCACAAGTGTGGCATGTTTTACAGTATTTAGTTTTTTATTTATAGAACAATTGTTGTTACATATGGGACGAAAATTTCGTATTTTTTAAAACGTATGCATTCTAATCTCAGTTGCAATCTGTAAAAAATGCTACTAATTTTCCTTAATTTTTTGACAAGTTTTTGAAATTGAATGTCTCTGAAATTAGATTACGACTACATTTTTAACGTTTTTAGGTATGGAAATTGACTTTCCGTCGGTCATTTTTAAACAAAAAATCTGTTCAGATGTTTTTACACTACATTTACTAACGGCCAGTAAGATAGACAAGTTCAGGTTTCCTCACGTTGTTTTCCCACAACAATATAATTTTATAAGACTTCCTAAAAATCACAAAAACGCTGACTCCAAAAATTTGCATCAGCGCTGTACTGCGCATATTTATCTCCATTCCAACAGAATAATAGCCAGCTAATTCAATTAGCAGCAAACCGGCGGTTAGATATTAACCAAAAGACAAATTACCCATTTTCACGCTTAGCGCCCGTAAATTCTTGTAGATGGCCATAAATTAACATCAGACATCCCTATAAGGACTTCTCCTGTTTCCTTCATCCATTGAAACGCTAGTTCTTTATTTGCTTCTAACACGAATTTTGTAGGATCGGCTAATGAAAATGAAAGCGGAATGGGAATATTTTGTGATGCATTTAAGTTGAAAGGAATAAAAGAATTGTGAAATAGGACACGTTTATGGAATAGCACGAATAAAGGAATTGTGAAATAGCTGGACACGTTTATGGAATACCTAGTGGGTTGGTAAGGCAATTTTTTCAGAGTAGTTCCACACTTTGCCCCATCAAGCTGCTACCCTACTGCGGCAAAGTAGAAACAAATAGTAGGTAAATAAAAATGTTCAATATTTTATTACTTTTGTTTAAAAGACTTCTTCTTTTCGTTATTAACGTTTTACTCAAAGATATACATTTATTTATTCGAAAAACAAATATAAAAGATTTAATAAAAACTGGTTTTCTTAAAAAAAACATGACAAAAAGCTGGAATTTTGACTTTTAGTATTTCCATATCCACACATTCACAATGATGGGAAATGTGTAACTTTAAGCGTCACATTACAACCATTTTATAAATTATTTAAAGCCTATCATTATGTTTTTCTTTAATCAACAAACCGAGAAAATACGATTTTAAGGTCATTTGATCCAAATTACTCCCTTTTGTTCTTTCTATCCCTCTCTTCTGAATTATATTTTGCTGCAATTACGGTCCTTTTAATTACCCGAACTAATTAATATCATAAGGCAATGTTCAAGGCTTTATTAACATTAAGAATAAGAATTAAAAAACAGGGATCAATTTATTTTACCAAACTAAAAACATTTGACGAAAAAGAATATTTAAAAAAAAATATGACATCAATACAAACCGGTCATATTTCAAAGTAAGTCAACATTTTGTGCATTCATGGATCAACGCACGATATGCATTCATCCGTGAATGAATACATCTATACTAATATTATAAAGCTGCAGAGTTTGTTTGTTTGTTTGTTTGTTTGTTTGTTTGTTTGTTTGTTTGAACGCGCTAATCTCTGGAACTACTGGTCCGATTTGAATGATTCAGTGTTGGGAAGCCCATTTATCGAGGAAGGCTATAGGCTATATACCATCACGCTACGACCTACGGGAGCGGAGCAGTAACCAAAGACGCGGGTGTAACCGCGGCGGACAGCTAGTATAATATAACTAGCCTTCTTCCCGCGACTACGTCCGCGTGTTTATTTTGTTGTGTTACTGCTCCGCTTCTGTGTGTTGTAGAGTGATATTAAAGTCAAAGTCAAAGTCAAAACATTTATTTCAATTAGACCATTTACAGGCACTTTTGAACTGTCAAGGAGTCGGTCAGTTAGTCCGAAAGTTGAAGCTAGTATTATATAGCCTTTCTACATTTTTCTTCATGAATCTACATAACATATACAAAAAGATCGTTTCTAATCCGACTGGTAGTTCCAGAGATTAGCACGTTTAAACAAACAAACAAACAAAAACAATACTTAGCTTTATTGTATTCATATACATATATACGAGGTGAAAGGAATATCGTAACGAAAACTTTTAACATGGATCCAGTATGATACGATTCTAGACCACCAGTCTTAGGGCTATACCGCTTCTGAACCGCACTAGACTCAATTATATATGGACATTGTATGCTGCAAACTACACTGCGAGGTTTCCCGCCGCGGTTTGCAGGCGGGAGAAATTCGACCGCCGCTGTTAACCGCCGTTTAAAACTACACGGGCGGTTATTCGCTATTGCGTCATTCTGCGCGGGACCGGGGGAATAATTCAAATAATAAGAGCTACAAGCGCAGTTATCATTGGCGGATCCATGTTGAAATGAACACAAAATACAGCGGTAAACCGCGTCCCGTGTAGTTTGCTGGTTTGCGGGAGCTTTGTCGAGCGGATTCCCGCGGCGGGAGAACCGCCCGTGTAGTATAGCCCTTACTAAGGGGTATCGTATTACCCAGTTACTGGGTTGTGTAGGTCAGATAGGCAGGTGTTCCATGTAAAATACCGGTATTCAGATGCATCCGATTAGACTGGAAGCCGCCCCAACATATTTGGAAAGGACTAGGCAGATTCATTGATCAACGCTTATAATAAGCAGAATTGCAAACTGTTTCGCAATACCGAACATGATATGATGCTTCAGCTTTCAAAATATCATTTTCAACCAGCAGTATGTATATTACTCCCTGTATTCAATGTTTTAGACATCTAATATTGAATATCATCAATATACAGCCTTCAATATCAGAAGATTTGATCATTTTAGGTCACATGTGTCGTTCGCTATATATTTGGAAATAAATGTATCAGGATATATGTATTTGATACTTTTTCATATGTGGCAGGAGAAGAACATTTATGATATTGTGGTTCTTGATTATCATGATTATCAAGTAGGACAAATCGTTTTGATTTCTAAATAAAAGAAGGCAAGGTAAGTTTTGCTGTGATAGAATATTATATAAAACATAACAGCTTGACTCAATAAATGCCAGGTGTTCGTTTGTAAAAATATTGTTTATTTGATCCAAATAAATAATATTTTCCAAAGAACAAATAGCTAACAGTTTCTGATTGTGGACCACTCGTGTAGTAGGTAGGTTAAGTATTTTTAATACCTGGTCACGGTCCCTGTTGCAAGTTACCTAAATGATTTGCTTACGTTGTGTACTGCATCAATCAAGATAAATTATTTATAAGTAAGCTTAAAAATCACAAGAGTAGATAAATAAATAAAAATTGTGCTGTCGAGGGACCCCCGTCAGAAACAAAGTTCCTTACGTCATGTTTTAAGAACACACACACACACGTAAATAATAGAAAGAGACACAGAGAAAGAGAAAGAGAGGAAAGGTCGTCTGGGAGCGCATAACGCTTTTCCCTTACATGACGATTTTTATCAGTTAACTCGATACCGCAAGCCGCGTTTAAACTTCGTTTCTTCTTCCAAAAGAACCATACAATTTTAGTAGTAGTATGTATATATAATTTTTAACACTATCACAAAATATCCTGGACTTCTTTGTCACGAAACCACTCGTTTATCAAAGGGGAAAGTCTACTAATGGACCCAGCTCGTTCAGAGATTATGTCCCCCAAGCGAAAAACGTCACTGAAACATGTCGTTGCGAGACTAAAATGCTGCATCTTACACCGTAGTGTAACAAACTATTTCCTTTTACTGTATTTTTGGTTGAACAGAATGAGAATTTATTTCACTGATTTTGTGAATATAATTATGATAAAAAGGTTTACGTAATATTAATATTTAGATGGATTGCTCACGAACTTTACAAACTTTAATTGAGTTCTTTATGAACTTTGAAAATGTTTTTCTTTGTGTTAATACTAATAATAATCTCCAGACCTATTTTGATCATGGCGGCCAATCTCAATGAAGAGTAGCCAAGTACGCAGAAGATAAGATAAGCATGTGTGTGTAAACACAGGTACACTTCCAGGCATTTCATCACGACCAGGGAGCGATCAGACGCAGGACCGACGGCTTTAGGTGTTTTGACACGAGGTTGTCACACCACCAACTTTCAAACTCCGAGCTGCTACTGAGAAATTGCTAATGGAAATACCCAATAAAACTTTTTGCCTGGCCTGGGAATCGCCTAAGTCTCCACGCTAAACACCAACGCAACGAAGCAGTCGGGGTAGTTCTTTATTTATCTAACTAAACGTAAAAGATTTTCAATATTTTGTTCAATTTCTTAGGCAAATCTATTATTATTTTAAAGTTAAGTAGGTTATTATAAAATTTTGGTGAAGTGAGATAACCCTGGCTCGTATCACTCCAGGGTGCCTACCGCCAGCTCTTAAAACCGTATTATTTTAATCTACTTTGTAATTTCTGCTGTTGGAATTTGAACACTCAGCTCAGCGCCGAGAGTTGATAATCCAACAACAGACATTACCAAGTAATATTACAATAATATTGTTTTAAGAGATGGTGGTAGGCACCCAGATGTAAGATTACATAATTATTGTAGATTGTAATTTAACTACTAAAACATACCTAACTTTTCTAACTACTTCTATACGAAGTAATATTTACTAAAATCCCGGAAAATGACAATCGACAGCAACCTCAGAAAAGTAATGAACATTTTATTATTTTTTGTTACTGCACGGTGTGATGCGCGCCCCACTAAACATTAGTAAGTACATAATGAGAGTTTATACCACCAACACAGTTTATTTTGACAGCAATGGATTACAGAAATGGCTTTTTGACTAAGTCAGAGTGAATTATGGTCATAAAATATTATATTATATTATACTACTGTACTTACATCACTTAACTAATTTTATCTTGGACATCACTGGCATCGGTGAAGGAAAACATCGTGAGGAAACCTGGACTTACTGTTCCACTCAAACCATGTCAGAGGCCTTTGAGGCGGTTTGGAAACTCTGACACTGGGGTGTGTGGGGTCGTGGGACCTTGCTGCCCACACGATAAAGAAAAAAAAGTTTATTTATTTTAAGTTAAGTTTATTTATTAAGTATATTTATTTATTTATAGATGAGTATTGAAGAACACTTCCAACATGCCGGTCCGCATCTTCCTAGGGTCTTATCTATGCTCTATAACTTTTGTATTAGGCACTCATACCTGCCTGCTGAGTTGATGAGGACAATTGTTGTACCTATAGTTAAAAATAAGACAGGCGACGTCTCAGATAAGTCAATCTCATTGGCTACTATAACTGCGAAAGTGCTTGACGGTGTGCTGGAGCGTAGGATGGCTGGACAGCTCAGTTTACATGACGCACAGTTCGGTTTTAGAGCGGGGCTGTCTACAGAAACAGCTATTTTGGCGCTCAAGCATACTGTCAGTTACTACACCAGTAGGAATACACCTGTGTACGCTGTATTTTTAGACCTTTCAAAGGCATTTGACCTGGTTAATTATACCGTCCTATGGACTAAGTTGCGTGACCGGGAACAACCTGAGGAAGTAGTTGAGCTTCTCAGGTACTGGTATAATCACCAGATTAACCAGGTCAGATGGTCGGGTGCTTTGTCGGAGACGTATGGTCTGGAATGTGGTGTAAGACAGGGTGGTCTGACCTCCCCAGCGCTATTTAGCCTGTATGTCGATCAGTTGATCGGAGAACTCAGCAGCACCGGGGTTGGATGCACGATAGATGGTAAAATTATAAATAGCATATCTTACGCGGACGACATGGTGCTGCTGAGTCCCTCGATTGAGGCACTCAGGCGATTGCTTGAGGTTTGTGAGAGATACGCCGTGACTCACGGTCTCCTGTATAATGTGAAGAAGACTGTGTTCATGGTGTTTGGGGTGACTGCAAAGGGTCATAGAGCAGTGCCGCCGGTGTACCTATATGGTGTTGCTCTAAACAGAGTGTCCTGTTTTAGATACCTTGGACACATGGTAGCCGAGGATCTTAATGATGACCAGGACATAGAACGGGAACGGAGGGCGTTGTCGGTCCGATGCAATATGCTGGCCCGTAGGTTTGCAAGATGCTCGAAACCGGTCAAGATCACCCTTTTCAAGGCGTATTGTCAATCATTTTACACATGCAGCCTGTGGGTTAGGCATACGCAGAGGGCCTACAACGCTCTTCGTGTCCAGTATAACAACGCCTTCCGGGTGTTGTTGGGGCTACCGCGATTCTGTAGCGCGTCAGCCATGTTTGCTGAATCTAATACCGATAGTTTTTCAGCAATCATGAGAAAAAGAACGGCATCATTGTTAAGCAGGATTCGTGGGAGTGCCAATGGCATCCTGAGGGTGATTGGGGATAGGCTGGACGGCGTTTTCCTGGAGTATTGGACTCGTATGCATAGCTACGGGTCTGATACTGCAGGAAGATACATGAATTAATAGAATTGTATGTTTTATTTTTATTTTATTATTATTCTTCTTTTTAATTAAATGTAAGTACTAACATAGTTACGTAAGTTGTATCACTAACAAAGATCTATGGAGCAAGTCTCCGAAATAAACGTTTTATTATTATTATTATTGAAATACATGAATTTAATATGTTTCTCATAATATTTTATTATAGTCTTTTCACATAAAATACAATATACCATAAGTCTTAAGAAACAGAACAAAAAACAAAACAAAAAACGTAAAAAAAAAACGAAAAGCGTTCAAAGTCTAATAGTCGCAATATCATCTCAGCTACAACAATCAATATCAAAAAATTATTGTAAATTAGAGGCATTTAAGACTGAAAAGAGAATGCAAATGTTATTTTAAAACACGAGAATTATTGCTCAGATTCATATTGTATTCCATCCCTACATCGATCCCTACATTACACGAAAAAAACACTAAAGTCATTAAATCCCCAAAAAACGATAACACGCCATGGACCAATAGCCAATATATCATTGGAACCAATAAGTGTACCAACATTGGATAAATGACACCAAAAAGGCCTGTTATTGCTTTGCCCAGGTGTTAAGTATTGGGGCCCTGTTGAATTATTACGCAAACCCCTTGAATACGTGCTTACCAAGTACGTTTCCGTGAAAAATTGGTATTTAAAGACATGAAGGAAACACGAACCAAATAAACATATTATTATTGTCTGTTTACTTTTTTTCCTAGTTCTTTTTTTTATTTCTCATACAAAGATCCTCAATCCTTTTCAATATTTTTTTACTTGTTTTTGTTTGACAGTATTTTAGAATACACCTCCTTTAAAAACAGAATAGCTCCGTGCTATGCTGATATGCTACGCGTGATAATTATTATGTTTACCCCATCGTACCTTCTTATTTTGTAAATTCACCTACCAACTGCAACGTTTAGTAATACAAATCACCGTTATACAACTGTTATAATTCAAATTAGTTAATACTATACAAAAAAAATCGGTCTTTTTTATAAATTGTACTTAAGTACTTTATAATTTTATAAATTATATTTTTATGTTTTAATGTTGTTTTAAAGTAAATAAAATTCAAATTCAAAATTATTTATTCGGAACAACTAGATCCGAAGGTTAGTAAACAAAAAAACTTAGAAACTATAGTTAGTACTTTAAAATAGTTTCCTACAAAAGGACACACAACAAAAAAACAACGGGTACATATCAGAATATCGAAAATCAAAATATCGAATATCAAAATATCGAAAATCAAAATATCGAAAATCAAAATATCGAACGATCAAAACATCGAAAATCAAAATATCGAATGCTCATATGATCGAAAGATCATATATTCGAAAATCAAAATATCGAAAATCAAAATATCGAAAATCAAAATGTCGAAAATCATAATAACGAAGCACAAAATATCGAATGTTCAAAATATCGAAAATCAAAATCAAAATGTCGAAAATCATACTATCGAAGTACAAAATATCGAATGTTCAAAGCGGGGCTCCGTAGACCGGGTTTCCGTTGACTAGACCAATACCTGGACAATCTGGTTTTGGCGTAGTCGACGGAACCCCGGCATAATTTACGCTCAACAGATGGTCGCTCTGGGCGGTAAAAAAAAAAAGCTGCCGCCCTATCTCCCGTCAGCCATGTCGTCGGAGCTCCGCCGGCCTTCGGCCTACGCTCCTCATGTCCCAAAGTCGGACTTCTGGGACCAAAAGTAAAAAATCACTAACTTACGTTTATTTAGAGCGCCGATTATTTGGCATAATTTGACTTAGCATACTACGAAGATCACAGAATTTCAATAGAAATAATTTTATTAGTCATAAAGAAAAAAAAAATTGTTTTAAAAAATCACTATGTGTGCTACAAAAGTTAGTGATTTTTTACTTTTGGTCCCAGAAGTCCGACTTTGGGACATGAGGAGCGTAGGCCGAAGGCCGGCGGAGCTCCGACGACATGGCTGACGGGAGATAGGGCGGCAGCTTTTTTTTTTTTACCGCCCAGAGCGACCATCTGTTGAGCGTAAATTATGCCGGGGTCTATGAAACTGACGCAAGTTGCAAAAGGCGCCCCACGGTAAATATGTTTAGTATCACGAAAAACAAAATTTCGATATTTTGAACATTCGATATTTTAATTTTCGATTATATGATCTTTCGATCATATGAGCATTCGATATTTTGATTTTCGATATTTTGAGTTTCGATATTATGATACATTCGATATTTTGATTTTCGATGTTTTGATTTTCGATATTTTGATTTTCGATATTTTGATTTTCGATATTCTGATATGTATCCAAAAACAACACATTTTTTAAACAAAAAATAAAGAAAAATAATCTCATAAATACTAGGTACTTCATTCTTATTTCCACCATGAATCTCACTATACAAAAACTTCAGTCTCCGATAACATTGTTGGTGAGAAAGCGAGTAATATTGTATAGAACCGTTTTCATTTACCGACCTGCCGCCGTGTCAAAGTCACTCGTTTATTTGTAGTGATATAGGCGTAACCATATCGTAGGTGTCGAAGCGACGAAAAAACCGTATGCGTTTTTTTATCGTTTGACAATGAATCCGATCAAACTTTACAGACAATAGAAGGTTTCGTGGAAAAGAGAAAATCGCGATGGAGCATTATATTGGATATGTTCGTGTTTAGAAATATTAGACGTACAGTCAAGAAAAGAGATAGGTATGCATGGTCGTCAGATATAGTTGAAGTTTTCTTAGGAACCGATAGGATGACTTCAAACGTAATTTAATTTAAAAAGTATAATTAATAAACAGTACATTCATCAAGATCAGTTTCAATCGAAGACATCCATCGGTTTCTAAGAAAACTTCGACTATATCTGACGACCCTGGATACCTCTCTCTTGTTAACTGTATACATAATATATTATCTATTTTCTATATAAATAAAAACGAATGGCTAAATGCCAATAGTAAAAATTCAATAAATACAATTGAGTGTCAAACTTAAAATTGCATTTAATTGAAGCAAGCGTTAATTATAAACCTGAAGTGAATAAAAAACCTAAGAAGGGGAAGGGGAGCTATATTTATCCCAAAATCTGATGCTTAAACGCGTCAAGATATTTTTTCTTACAAAACGAAAAGAAATAATTAAGAGAGACGGAGCCGAGTGTAATAAAACACGAGCCGTTGACTGACGAAAATCACTACGACATCTATAGTATACAGGGTGTTTTTGGGACGAAGTTCCTTAAGAGCGTTTACGCCTTGCGGCATTTTATACAAATTTTCAAGTCCTAATTTTTCGAAATTAATGAACTTCTTACGTATAAGTAAGATACATATCTAGGTCTAAAAAGTAAGTTGAGAACATTTTTCGAAAAAAGCATTATGCAGACAAACTGCAAAATAATGTTAAAAAGATAGTGACAGAAAAAGAGAAAAATCCTTCTCTTTCTCTTTTTCTCTGTCTCTTTCTATTTTTTAGGTGTGTATGTCTGACATCTATTATTATAATTGCAAAGTGAGTATTCGTTTGTTTGTTATGCTTTCACGCCTCAACTACTCAATCTATTATTATGATTTTACATACACGTTTTCAGGGGCTATACCCCTGAAAACGTGTGTAAAAGGATATAAAAGTACCTACTGTTTTTTTGAAATTGAAAAATAACTTTTACTCGTACAATGACGAGGTCAAAAGCTAGTATCATAATTAATATCTTGAGAGAGCCACTTTGATAGTCAGATTTAAAGTAAACATGTTCAAATATTTCCTTTTTTTTGGAAATATTAACGGAAGTACCTACATGAGCACAGGAATATTAATGCTCGGAAAATCTTGAAAGTTATTTATTTCAAAGTCAAAGTCAAATCATTTATTTCAATTAGATTGAATTGAATTTGAGTGATTCTAGGTACTATGGTTTAACAGTAATGGCGAAATAATACCACAACTCATCTTTCCCAGTCTCTTCCACATTAAATCTATCACCAAAGTTTACACCCTGTATAATCCCCGTGGAATCCCCAAAATGTTCCTTAATGAGGCAAAACACCTGCGATGGATATTTTAATGTACGCAATTTAACTGCTTGTATGTAAATCATTTAGTTTATTAGAGGCATATATTTCCTTCCGTAGATCTTTTAGAATGTCCCTGATGATAGATTGATATCATGTTTCTGAGATGGCGTAAGAAATTAACTCGTAAAGTATAAAACATATCTACGGATTAGTTTGATGTTTTGGTGTTGTAGGATTCTTTAGTTTAACATACATAACATAACATCACGCCTGTTATCCCCGAAGGGTTAGGCAGAAGTATGCCCATTAGCACACCTACATTTCGCCAGTAATGTTTAAGTCTCATGTAATAGGGGGCCTAATTGACATCAACCGGGCACAAATTCAGACTCCGAGACTGCTACTGAGAAATTCCTGATGGTAAAACCCAATAACACTTCGCCTGACCTGGGAATCGAACCCAAGGCGTTATCCTACAACAATCAAATCTTTAACCCTACTTATATTATTATTGATTCGTGTTAAGAATTAATAGCATAATTATCAGAATGAATTTTAACAGTAATTTTAATAACATAAAACATAACACAATTATGACATGTGACATGTATGAATTGTGTATGTTATTTAATAACATAATTATGAATAACATAAAACTCATTCACTTTATAATTCAACTAGCTTTTGCCCGCGACTACGTCCGCGTGGAACTTGTTTATATCATACTTGCATTCAAACTTCCACCCCCCTTTTAACCGCCTTAGGGGGTGATTTCCGGGATAAAAACTATTCTGTCCTTCCCCGGGTCTTAAACTATCTCCATGCCAAATTTCATCAAAATCGATTCAGCGTGAAGAGGTAACAGACAGACAGACACACTTTCGCATTTATAATATTAGTATTGGATTTTTAAAATACACGTAAAGTTTCGACCTATTTTAAATTGAATAGTCAACAAGTTTCGTTCGATATCTAGGTAAAGGCCTCACTTCAACGACGGACGGAACGCTTCAGAGTTAAACGATTTAACCACTTACTAACCTAGATTCAATTTTAGTTTTTAACACTATTAAGCTAGGAAACAGCCAGCTTAAGCTAAAAGCGTAAGATGGTACCAGTGGGCCCTAATCGTAGTTTAACCACAGTTTAACGGACCAAGTTTAATGACTGGTAATGTATCCACTTTGTAAATTAAATTTTCAAAGCTGTTACCGTTTGGTTAAAATTTACGGTCAATAGGTTCAAATTTGCAAGTAAATGTTGGTTATTGTAGACGCAGACGAAGTTGACGTCGAATAAAAAAAATAGCCTATGCCCTGTACCAAAAAGTAGCCTATTATCCTTTATTGGGTTTCTAACTTACCCTGTATAAATTTCATCAAAATCAGTTCAGTGTTTTAGTCGTGAAAGCGTAAAAGACAGACAGACAGTTACGTTCGCATTTATCATATTAGTTGTTGTATGGATTATAAGTTTGCGTTTGCTTCTGATGTTTTCGTCCACTGATGTCAGTGATGTCCAAAATAAACTTAAATATAAACAATCATATTGATATTGGCTCGAGCCTTGCTGCGAGCCCACAACCACGTGCAAGAGAGCCACTCATCGTGACACCAATCATGGTGATTATGACATCACCAACTATGTGATGATGACTATGTCGTGATGGACCACTGGTTAAGGCCCCCGCCTCTCATGCATGAGGTTGTGGGTTCAAATCCGGGCAAGTACCAATGTGACTTTTTCAATTCATATGTACTTTCTAAATATTATCTTGGACATCACTGACATCGGTGAAGGATAAACATCGAAAGGAAACCTGGACTTATAGCAGCCTATCACTGTCCTACCCAAACCATGTCAGAGGCCCTTGAGATGGTTTAGAAACTCTGCACTCTGGTATCTGGACTCTGGTAATATGTGAGGTCGTAAGACCTTACTGCCCATACGATAAAGAAGAAGAGAACTATGTGATTGTATGATTTGTCTATGATTAGATAACATACCTAATGTTATGTTTGTTGTGTGTCAGATAAATGTTACTTGATACTTCTATCTCCCGAACACTATAAGACAACGGATCTTAAAAGGATTCTCTTGTTGTGTGTGTCCTTGGCTATAAATAACGTACTCGATCACTTCCTGTTAGGATCTTTACAGGTTAATCAGCAGTGCAATTTGGCAGGGTGATAGTATAATATTAGTAGACATCCGCAGGCAAAGTGTAAAGTTTGTATAGGGAAACAAGATTAATCGCCAAGAATCGACATTAACAGCTCTTTCACACGGCAGTCCAGTTTTTTGCAGGATGCTGTTTTCTGCAGGATTCCCGTTTGATGGCGAATGTGTTTATATGCTAGCGTTCAAACGAGCATCCTGCATGCGGGATCCTGCAAAAAACCGATCCGGTCGAATTGTGCCATTCGGTTTTGTCACTAGAAACTGGATCCGAAGTCCAGTAAAAAGCGGGATCCCGTTTAATCACACATATATTTCAATAGCAGTGTTCACACGGCTTCCTGCGTGCGGTTTCGGTTTCGGTGCGTGAATCCTGCAAAACTGAACTGCCATGTGAACACAGCGTCCAGTTTAGCAGGATACCGTAAAAAGCCCATCCTGCAAAACTGGACTGCCATGTGAAAGGGCTGTTACGCGGGCGAAGGCGCGGGAAAAAGCTGGTTTTATTATAATGTAAAGGTTTTAATTATGGATTGAGATTTAAATTGTAAAAACGGCTTTACTACGTACTACGTGATGGCCTAGCGGTTAAGGCGCCCGCCTCTCATGCATGAGGTTGTGGGTTCGAATCCGGGCAAGTACCAATGTGACTTTTTCAATTCATAATTGTACTGTCTAAAGATTATCTTAGACATTACTGACATCATTCCGTGCCTCGGAAAGCACGTTAAGCTGTTGGTCCCGGCTGTCATACGTGGATCTTTGACAGTCGTTACGAGTCGTCAGAAGCTTGAAAGTCTGACAACCAGTCTTACCTAGGGGTATCGTATTACCCAGTTACTGGGTTGTGGAGGTCAGATAGGCAGTCGCTCCATATAAAATACTGGTACTCAGCTGCATCCGGTTAGACTGGAAGCCGACCCCAACATAGTTGGGAAAAGGCTAGGCAGATGACTACGTATTACAGTAAGTATAAATTATAAATTCCAGCTAAACTATAAACACAACTTATATCAGTGTAATCTCCCCCTAAGCCTGTCTTTGTTTTTCTATGTTATCTATACAAAGAGCTTGTTATCAGGATCGGGTTACACAACTGACGTTGATGGGGGTGGCTTAAGTAGATTATTATCAAGAACCTATGGTGGAACTACTATAAAAGTAACTTATGAAGCCCTTGTTTGCGGGATAAGGAACATTATTTTTAAGTAATCCATTGGTAATTTGATGCAACAAAATATAGGTAAACTAGCTTTTGCCCGCGATTTCGTCCGCGTATATGTCGGTTATCGCGGACGCAGACGAAGTCGAAGTCGAATAAAAAGTAGCCTATGTCCTTTGTTGGGGTTCACACTTACCCTGTACCAAATTTCACACAAATCGGTTCAGTAGTTTAGGCGTGAAGAAAAGACAGACAGACAGACAGACAGAGTTACTTTCGCATTTATAATATTAGTTAGGATATCAGCCTATTGTTGTCCCACTGCGAGGCAAAGGCCTCTTCTTATACAGAGAAGGAACGAGTATCGATCACTATTTTACTCAAAACGGATTGGCCATAGAACGACGAAATATTTATCAACATTGTGACTACGCCGCAATTCAGTAAACGGTGTGGTTACCTATCATTTCTTATTTCGTTCAGACGTAACCACTTTCTGCGGTTCCGCCTTGAACCGATTTCTGCGCTAAACGAAAGGTTTTTCATATTGAGAGCACTACTTCAAGATATGAAGCTTTAAAGAAATACGGAAATATAAAGGTATGTCAAATGAAATCCAGTCTTTTTAAATCCAAACTGAACCTAATTAAATTTTACATTCGATTTTCTGCAGAGACACTCGGTCAGAGGTTTATTTTATATCATTGGACGGCTCGCCCATGGAACTTAAACATAACTAGAGAAATGTGGGTGAACTTATAGGTACGCCTCTACCTAACCCTTCGGAGATTACAGGCGTGATGTTATGTATGTATGTACTCGTATCTGTAACAAGATAGTCACGAGATTCGTGAATAGAAGTGAAACCAAAGCGCAATCTTGATCTTGATACTTAAAAACTTTAAGTGAAAAGTAAATAAAAAGTTGTATGATGGTAATGATCCCTGTGATTGGTCCATAAACTTTCAATGTTCATTATATTGTTGAAAACTTTTATAACTTTCGACACATCGACAAATTGATCAAAAGTTTAAGAAATTAATTGATATTCGGATATCAAGTGACTGCTTTAAGTGAATTTATATCCGAACGTCGCTTTTTTAGTTACGTCCATAATCTATGACTAGCTTCTTTCCTTGACTTCACTTTTTTTTTCACCCGCGTTGGTCTGTCCCCGTTGGTTTGTAACGTGATGATATACAACCTCACGAATTCGGCTATCATACACAAATAGATTTTCCAATCCCACAGTACCTAGTTCCAGATATTCTGCGTTGAAACAAACTAACTAACAAAAAAACTTCTGATATATTATATAAGTAGGTATTATAGAATTTCAACGAACGGATTAAGATGAGGGTCATAACACTGTGTCCTCTTGACGTGACAACTCATCTATCTTCTATCTATCTAAATATTATATAACTCAAAGGTGACTGACTGACTGACATAGTGATCTATCAACGCACAGCCCAAACCACTGGACGGATCGGGCTGAAATTTGGCATGCAGGTAGATGTTATGACGTAGGCATCCGTTAAGAAAGGATTTTCCAAGATTCACCCCATAAGGGGATGAATCAGGGTTCCAAAGTTTGTATGGAGAAATCAACTTTGACGCGGCAGAAGCTAGTTTATTTATGAAATTTGGAAACCCAAGAAAGGATATAGACTACTTTGTATTCCGCGACTTGTGTCTGTGTCCGCGATAACCGACATTTACGCGGACGAAGTCGCGAGCAAAAGCTAGTGTCTATTATAATAAATGCGAAAGTTTGGATGGATGAACGTTTTTTACTCAATCACGCCAAAACGGCTGAACGGATCTGGATGAAATTTGCCACAGAGATAAATTATAGTCCGCAATGCAGATCCCGTGAGATAAAACATAAATCAATTTAGACGCGATCGTAGTCGCGGGCAGTAACCAGTGTTGTCATATTTACGAAGGATCCTAACGAAGTAACAACCGCCAGGTAACTTCACGTAAGTACCTAACTTAAATGTACTTTTGCAGCTCGATGCAGGTTTTGAAGTTTAAATCAAATTCGTTAACCAAGAGTTCATTATTAGAACTAACTATAATTTGATCAACTGTAAATGGTAGCAATAGGGTTAGAATTTTTGGAAAGACGTTGCTCTGCGCTAGGAATAATAATTGCTCTTGTAACGTGGGTGCATTTAAAAACATGCGTGTAAATGTCGGGGTTTTTTTTATTTTTGCGCGGACGCATAATTCTTTTACTAAAATAAAAGTAGCCTTAGTTACTCCATTTATCATCAGCTATCTGCCAGTGAAAAAAATTCTTCAAAAACGGTCCAGCCGTTTTGAAGATTAACCGGAACCAACAGACCGACAAAAATGTAAGAAATAAATTTTTTGGTAAGTGTACCGAGTAATACTTACAAACATTAGCATACATTTAGTAAAAAACTGTTATTTTGACTCCAAAACTAATCTGCAGATTTTTCATAAACAATAAATCCTTACACCACTTTCACACACACATCTCTTTTTTTGCTTAAGGATGACAAACCAAATGATTTCTTCCGCTCTAGGCGGAGCGGAAGGGAGCGTCAAACTCTTACTGACTAAAATCTATCCGTGTTCCTCCTAATTCCCTTTGCGTACTAAAGCCGCGGTGGCTCTTTCAAACAAAATCCGCAACTCTGGCAGAAGGGGCATCCCTACATACAGTACGTGTGCTCTTGGCTAATTAAAAGGAACATACCTATACGTAACATTTATAGAGGCTGTGATCTGAAAACGTTTCCCTATTAGCCAACCTTTCAATTGAGGACGTAATAGACGTTTTTCTATTTCAATTTAACAAAATTATTTATTTAGCTATGTTAGGTGCAGTGTGTCAGATCTCTAACAGTCGACTTGCATTCCAAATTAGCGTTTAAAAAAATAAACTTAAAAATACATGTGAATTGAAAAACTCATTGACTGCCTCGTTGGTCTAGTGGTCGCAAAGCGCGACTGCTGAGCATGAGGTCTTGGGTTCGATTCCCAGGTCGGGCAAAGTGTTATTGGGTTTTTCCACCAGGAATTTCTCAGTAGCAGCCTCGGAGTCTGGATTAGTGCCCGGTTGATGGCAATAGGCTCGCCCCCTATTACATGGGACTTAAACATAACTGGCGAAATGTGGGTGTACTAATGGGTACACCTCTGCCTAACCCTTCGGGGATTACAGGCGTGATGTTATGTGTGTATATTGAAAAAGTTACGAATTTTTACGTGTACGAATTACGTTGTGAATTGACAAAGTTTTTATGTATTACCCTGTATCGAAGCCTATGCCTGTGGGCATTCAAGCACTAGGAAATCACGTCATTAAAGTACTTATAAAGACACTAGCTTTTGCCCTCGACTTTGTTCAGGTCAAAGTTCCACGGAAACCATACATTTTTCCAAGATAAAAAGCTTAATTGAGGAATTCCAAACTATAATCTATCAGTGCCAAATTTCAACCAGATCCGTTCAGCCGTTCTGGCCTGATTGAATAACAAACATGCATCCATCCAAACGTTCCCATTTATAGCAGTAGTAAGATTAAAATTGCAACATATCTATGTACCACAGAATTCCCAAGGACATTTTCTTACCAATAGATGGTAATTTGCACTCTTCTCGTGAAAAATGCACATAAATTTAGCTAGAACTTCCTCAAAAGAGTGAATAGCGGTGCAATTTAAAAGTTGTACGAATATTTTGCTGCATTCTTGTATTGCATTCTGTGGCAAATTGAATTTTCGCATACAAACTGATGCGGTCACCTCGAGAGCACCAAGTGCTTATGTAAATGTAATGGTCGCGGGACGTAGTACCTGTGTTTGGTCGCCATCTTAGATGTGTTGGGGAAGATTTTGTTTTACTGTAAGGCCTGGTTCACATTAGGTTGAACCGACAGTTTTACTGTTGACCGACTGTAGGGTGTTGCTGTTCACACTAGAAGCTGCCGATTCGACCTAATTTGAACACCACCGCCGTTACCGTCGTTTTACCACGACGACCTAATGTGAACCAGGCCTAAGGCTTGCATTGTTGAATGACGGTTGGTTAGGATCTTGATTTAAATCTGTTTTTATTTATTTTACAGCCAAATTTCATCTATGTTTACGTCAAACGGTTTTCGATACCTATTTCGTGATGAGTGAGGGAGTGAGTGATCGGTCGCTTTTATATATTATAAGATAAGTGATTCCACTCAAATTAGGATTAGTTTGGTACATTTTTTTTATGAATTAAATATTAAAAATAACTTCATTGATATTGAACTACTGTTGTAAAGGAAGAAAATCTTCAAATTACAATTAAATTCATAATTTCCTCAAATGCGTGACATTAATAATGAATAATCATTCTTATCGGCACTCATTACTTAACTTTCTTACATAATTAAATGTTCACGAAGTTTCTTTCCACGAATTTTATTTATATCCAAGATATTTCAAGTTTCTAACGGTATCAAGATGAAACGTCGCACGAAACCAATTATTATTCGCTCATTAACGACTTACAACGTTTTCCTTACACGAATTATTTGAAAGATAATGTATTTGACGTTTAGACGTCGTGTGCTAATAAGAAAAGAGGAGAGTTTCCTTCTAGTCATTCATTCTATAGGCTCTGAACTAAATCTACAAGTATATCTATATAAATAAATAAAATTGAAGTATCTGTTTGCAATGTTCGCAAACCAGCTTTTTACAAAATAAATATAAATGTTTACTTAAACAATACTCACAGGATTTTTATTTTTAATTTTTTTGTCTGTCTCTCTGTTGGTTTGTTCTGATTTATAGAAAAGGCTGGACCAATATTCACGGGACTGTCACAGGTAAATAGCTGATGTTATATACGTAACGAAGGGTATAAATTGCCGTAAGGCGTAAACGCTTTTAAGTACCAAGAATATGTAACGCATCTCTTTCAGTCTTTCACTAAAGTATTTGTGAAACTTAGTAGACCCCTCTTCATAAGACCCCTTACGTGGAAAGTGCTGGTAGGTACTTATTCCGAAAATATTCAAAATTAATTCACCAAAGTACCTAATGCACACTACACCGCAAAGTTCTCTGGGGATCACTCACGAAATTTCCGGTTTCCTAGGTGCAAAACAAGCGGCAACTCTGAAGCGCCACGTAACGATGCCAACGTCACCACGCCATCGCATTGTGAATATTGAATGAGCCCCTCTCTTATTTGAATGGGCCACGATTAGGGATTGCAATCCCGCAGCTCACTCAATCCCGCGGGATTGATATGCGGGATTGATCAATCCCGCGCGAGATCCCGCGGGATCCCGCATATTTGAAATTATTCACAGTAGTTCAACTTTTTGCCCCGTTTGTATGTAAGATAAAGTATTAATTTTTTGATCTTATAGGGCTATAAGATCTAAAAATTCATACCGTAAAACGGGGTGAATAGAAAGGCAGGGGTGAATCGAGACGAAACTTTAAAAGGGATTTTAACTTTAATATAATATAGTTTGTTGGCAAAAAAGACTCTACTGTTTTCACTGACTTATAATTTACAAATTGGTCTCCTTGTTGGCGACAAACTTTATTTGTTTAACGTTTAAATCTCTTTTAAAGTTCCGTCTCGATTCACCCCTGCCTTTCTATTCACCCCGTTTTACCCGGTACTTTATCTTATTTAAAACTAGCGACCCGCCCCGGCTTCGCACGGGTGCATGTATTATACATATAAACCTTCCTCTTGAATCACTCTATCTATTAAAAAAAACCGCATCAAAATCCGTTGCTTAGTTTTAAAGATCTAAGCATATATAGGGACAGACAGACAGAAAAAGCGACTTTGTTTTATACTATGTAGTGATTATGTTATAAAATCGAATTGAAACTACAGGTTTTTGTTTTAAAAAATCAAGTAAGTATTATTAATTAAGCATGTCTTACATTATGCAACAAAAATTATTTGTTTTCTAACAAAATAACAATGAAATTATAATTAAGTACGAGTAATTAGTAATCAGCCTTATTAGACCTTAATTTTTAAATGTTTAGCATCAAAAGTTTTGTTTAATTTTACCATAAGGGCCTTAGCACACGGCGTATTTTAAACGCGCAGACGACTCGCGTTTTAATCGGTATCTACGGCGCAGACAACGCGTGTTCTTGAAATTGTCTTGAAACGCGAGTCGCCGCGAGACAACAGTTTTATGATGTTTGTAATTCATCGTAATACTTGATTTTTTAAAACAAAAACCTGTAGTTTCAATTCGATTTTATAACATAATTTTAAATAAGATAAAGTATTAATTTTTCGATCTTATAGCCCTATAAGATCAAAAAATTAATACTTTATCTTACACAAACGGGGCAAAAAGTTGAACTACTGTGAATAATTTCAAATATGCGGGATCCGCGGATCCGCGTTTTGAAGGTGCGGGATCCAGCAGATTAATAAGTGGTGCGGGATCCCGCGGGAATGCGGGATCCCGTTTTGCGGGATTGCAATCCCTAGCCACGATACTTGGGAACTAACTAAATAGGTACAGAAGGCTGGTTTCATGCTAGTGAAAACAGGTGCACGCACACATAGGCGTTCATCACGCATTTGGGTGTCAGTGCTTAATTTAAAGTTCTTTGTGCCTATTGTAGTACCTACTTACAGTGGTTATTATTTAATGTATATCGTCTTCAAATTATTATTTATATTAATGTCATCCGAAATTGTAAAAACTTATTTTTAAAAGAGAAAATATGTTCTTCTCCTTATGAAACCACCTTTTCGAAGCAGTAACTGGATTCAATTATTTTTTCTTACAACTGACGTTCAAAAATGTCTTCAAAGGTCAAATTGAAACAAATAATTTGACTTTGATTTTAAAATTGTACGCACAGGGTCGGCGATTTCGAATCAAATAATTTATCAAACAAATGCCAGTCGCGAGTCCACTTGCACTCACTATACCAAGCCGTGAGCCGTGTATGCATGTGTGCGTTTTGGTCATTCGGAGTCAACCTTCTAAATTAATCTATTCTGTGACTTCGGTATGAGTACTTAGGGTATCACCCGTAAGTACTTGAGTATCGGTACTTATTATTAAAACAGGGAAATGGAAACGAATCTTAGATGTAATGGGACCGGGGGAGTTTGATTTGTGTTTTACAAAGTGGTTTCTTCAGGAGTTGCTCGAGAGGTTTTTAGTGTGAGAGGAGAAATGGTTTGTAAAACTTCTTTTGTTTTTCGCAATCAATTGACATATATTGGCTTACTATTTATTGATTTCAAAGTCACAAAATATCTATTTTTTTTTGTTGTTAAGCTTGTATATAATGTTTACTAGGGCTTCACAAAATCGAGCAGGTATTCCGTTACTTAAAAATATTTATGATCTATTTTAGAGTAAATTGAAAATTAATCGGGTTTCTGCTAAAATAAAGTCTCTTTTTTTAAGTTATGTCTTGAAATTAATGGTTAATGGCAGCAACTACCTGATGGAATTTAATGGAGCTTAGGTTAATCTATGTAACAAACCCTTATTTTATCTGTTAATGTTGTTGCGAATTTATTTTAACACGAACGTCACCAGATCATCCAATACTGTTGTTGACATCAATAATTCTAAAACATAACTTCTCTATAAAAGCAATCTCTTGTAGCTCTGAAAACTCGATTAATTTTCAATGAACTGTTTATATTAGATTTTAAGTTGCTTTTAAATGAATAAATAGTTAGTTTATTATGTTTATTTAGTTCGGTGATGTTGAGAGGATGAGTGAAAGACGGTTAACAAAAGGAATTTATATGGCAGATATGAGTGGCAACGCAGGGAGGGGATGCCCTAGGAAAACCTTATGTTGGCAAATAGATAAGTGGCGTTACAGCAGCCTATTGCGATACAAACATAATTATGAAAAATGAAAATATTTTATTGTTAATGTTTAGAACCTTATTAATTCTAAATATGAGTACCTATCTACCTATGAATATCTCATGATAATAAAGTAAACAAACTCAAGATCAATTTGTGCGTACTTAAGGTACCTATAGACCTGCCTAACCTTTCAGGAAAAACAAGCGCTTTTATATTAAACATTTACGAGCAAAAATGATAAATTTCCACATCAAATCAATAAATATACGAATTAGGAAAATTCAAATTGCAAGTAACCTTTTATATTATTCATATTAACATAGAAAGCGTTATATCCAAACACCTACATATATGATGGAAAAACATTTTTCTTATAAAGACACGGATGAGGGTAGACAGTGAAGTGGCATATTAAATTATGCGTGACGTAAGGTAAAGAGGGATAATCCTACAAAGTCGCGCTACTTTATTGGACAAGGTACGTATTAGGGTCAGCTTACGCCGAGACGCGACGCGACGCTGCGTGCACACTTTAAAAGAGCGACTCAAAATATAACTTTATTTTCTACATGAAAAGACACATTTCAGTGTGAGAATTTAGAATACGTTACACCACGCAGCACTACGCCTCGGGATGCCTCGCGGCGTAGAGCGACGCATCGCGACGCAGCGGTGAATCGCCGGTACGACGTGCAAGAGCGGCGACGTTGCGATGCGTCTCGCGGCGGCGCGCGGCCCAGCGCGAAATCACTGGCCTTAGTGGCCTCTTCCAGTATCGTCACGTCGCGTCGCGTCGCGTCGCGTCTCAGTGTGAACTGACCCTTAAGCCGGCTGCTGTACTTCACTACTTTTTATACCGATCCCTGTTATGTTAGCTTTAATTATGTCGTTACAGGATAAGGTTCTGTGCTATAAATAATGAAAATACCTTATGTTACGGTGTTGTACGGATTTTGGGTTCTCAAAATTTAAAGATGGCTTGTTTAAATTTAGTTTTTAATAAGACAAATTCTCGGAAAAACTAACTAACTAGTTATTAGGAAAACTTTCATAGACTGTTAAGATAATTGTAATATTATATAATAATATTATTATTATATTATTTTTTATTATATTATTATTCGCCTTGCTTGATTATAAATCAAGCAAGGCGGTTTTAGAAAATTAATTTTCGCTTAAAAAAGGCAGTAAAATTCTCAAGAATCATTTAGTGTGTAGATTGAGATATTTTTGTTTAATCCCGAAACCTCATTTCTAACCACTGCAACTCCTGAAAGCCAAATCAACTACTGTTAATTCCGGATTAAACTTTTCTGGCACTTTTCCGAAGCAATGAACTTTGACAAGTACCGGAGAAGCGAATGAACTGTCTTGGATCTAGCAACAAAATGAATTAGCAAAGACAAAACACACTTTTCCAATTCTGCATTAATAGATCCTATAGAGGCCTTGGCACTGGAATCGTAATTTTATTCGGCATAAAAAGTACCCTGTGTGCTATTCCAGACTATAATCTATGTGTGCCTTTCATCCAGATCCGTTGCGTAGTTTTTGCATGAAAGAGTAACAAAATTCTTGCACACTAAATCAGTGTGCAAGAATTTTGTTACTCTTTTTAGATTAATGAACGGAAAAAAACTATGAAAATAATATATACCAGTGACTAATTCAATACACAAAATTCGTTAACATACAGTCTTTTAATCACAGTAGATTGCATATCACCGTACAAGTAGTGATCCCACGTCTAAGATCGCTACAACACCTACAAACCATAAATTCTCTAAAATCTGAACAGTGACAAGAAGATAATAAAATCCAACAACATCTTAAGGATTTTTACAAAGATCCCTAATGTATTTACGATTTCCTTACGACCATAATAATGGGCTTAGTGGAGAGCCATTCTATTGGACAATGAGAATCTCGCCAAAGCTTTTATCAAGGTCGACTATAAAAACAGCAATTGTGTCCAAAAAAATAGTCTCTTTTATCGAAGATTGACAATGTAATTTCTATCGTGTTCAAAATAAAGTTAGATTTTTACAAATTTTTTGGGGATGCTGGTTATTTTGAAGAATATTGAGGATTAAGAATAAACATTAAAAGGCTAAGTTTGCAAAACAAAAGACTTGTGAACTCCCTCGAGAAGTGGCAAGACTTAGCGTAAAGGCGGGATAGATGGAAAAAATGGAGGGAGGCCTTTGCCCAGCAATGGGATAGTACAGGCTAGTTATAATAATAATATAATAATAAAAAAGACGAGAAACTTGAACGACCCCGGGTCATCACAAAGCAGTTGTACGTTGGCTGTGGTAAAACGACGGTAAAGACGGTGGTATTCACATTAAGTCAGATCGACAGCTTCTAGTGTGAACAGCAACACCCGACAGTCGATCGACGATAAAACTGTCGGTCCGACCTAATGTCAACCAACTCTCACCTGGTACAGTGCCGGTTAATCTACCCGTATAATAATAATTATCAATACCTTAAATAACCCCTTTCTCTTGTCAAAAACATTACCGAACTCTCGAAGCACCTACACGCATACTCATAAATCCCCTATTCTCACCATCTGTTTATAAGGCCCCCTATAAATTCAAATGGCGTACGATATTTCTCGTATTCCGTGGCACATCAATCTATGCCAAGTAATTCTGTCAAGAAACCGGTGCCACCGTAATTTATAGTTCAATTTCTCGAGTTAGATGACCATTCTAAATGTTCACCGCTAATTGTCAGTTCTAATCGAAATTCTGCCTATTAAGAGTATAGAATTGTATTCAGAAACTGTTTTCTCTTAATTCCCTGACTTGGAGGGTTGTCTAGGAACAGACGATGTTAATGGGGGAGGAATTTAACGAAATGGCGGACGTCTTAATTGCTTAGAATGTTAGTTATGAAATTTTGAATAAGGAATATTGATCAAGACTAAGTCGTAGAACAATATTGTGTAAACTGTTATGCCGAGAAAATAAATAGAACTTAGTCAAAGAAAATGTGCCTCATAATCTTTATTGATTTAGGAATACCGGTACCATCATTATTCTACCTAATAATAATACTGACAACCGAATTTCAATAACGGTGGCCAAACACAATGGAGACTAGCCAAGTACTTATGCATCAAATAGTAAAGAAGTGTGTGCGAAAACAGAGTAGACTCCCTCTTTTCTCATTCTCAAAGTCCCATGGGATGGCAATTTGACATGACTGGGGAGAGATCAAGGATAGGCGTAATGTGCTTTCGAAGGCATGGTGGTGACTCACTACAGAAAAAATCCTAATGGAAAATCTCAATATTCCTGGAAGCGCGCACTTTTTAAATTAGTGACGCGAAATTAAACCTAAATACTATACAATAAGGTATACTCAGTATATAACTTATTGCATATACTAAGGGTCAAACTCAGTGATGGTCGCATCTAGGACTAATGAACAATAGTCCAGCTTCATGTCATAGAGTATAAAACGTGGGGCCCTAAAATCGATACACGACGTGACAGTGTAATTACTTAGGATTTAATATTAGGTAGTTCACATTCTGTGGTCTTGATTTAAGCCTGGAAATGGATAGGTAACGATACACCCTCTACACATCTCCTTAGGGCATGTATTCGTGATGAGATTACGTCATATTCAAATTTTCAGGGTCACTGACCTAACTATGATCTACGTAGGTATGTATGTGTGTAAATGTACTATGTAAATCTTCTTTTATCCCTACATCATTATGGAAATTTGTTCTTTTGAATAACACAGAATAGTCTGATGAAAAGCTGAAAATGCGTAAACTTTGGTATTTCTTATTTTGATGACGTAATCACTTTGTGGCTTATCAACAAACTTGGCTCATTGAATATGTTTCGAATTCTTATTCACAAAGTTGGTACGAAAACGTATCATTTGCTTGACAAAACAAAATTAAATTAAATACGTCTAGAGAATATCTGAGTGAATTTACATGCTGAAAGTTATACCAATGATACCTATTAAGGCACTAATGAGTTGAGGTAATGAATTTGTAAACTTAGTGATAAAATGGTGGAGATAATTCCAAAGAAGCTATAATATCACCATACACAAAACACGTCTTATTGTAAGTATACCTACAAAAGACATAGTACGGTCGATTAAGCTATATGAGGATTGTCGTATTAAGGTGCAACCTTTCTTTACAAATAATTTAGCTTTTGATAGATTTTTTTTTTGCGTAATCGACTCAAACCGAATAGGTACTTTTGCGTTACCGTGCTCGTGATAAGTTGTGTTGTCGTAACTACTTAATGTATGTGTATTGTATCCCATATTCAATCATGAAGCATCCTTAAATATAGAGAGCAGTAATTTAATTCAAGCAGTGACTAGTATCACACTAGTAGCACTAGAGCCTACCTGAGATACAGGTTTATTCCTAGTTCAGGTAGAATCCTAATATTATTTTCGTATAGTTTTTAATGCCCTTATTTAAAAAAAAAAAAACAAATATTTCAATAAACAATTCCGATTTCTATTTCAATCATTTCCGCGTCATACCTTCAACCTTACAAAATCTACCAAAGGAATTTGGCCACAATAACCCGTTCTGCACCTACCGCCAACCAGTAGAATTGTCTTCCATTGCATATCCACTAAGAAACGTCCTAGGGAAGTCATTTAATTTAGTCAGGCTGCGTGTCAAAGGTACGGTCCCGTACAAAACAAATATTTGTATGGTCTACAGATAGTTGTTCCGGGTCTAGTTGTTTGTGTTTGTGAATTTATATGTTTGTAAATGCACTCACGATACAGGAGAAATACCTAGAGTAGGTAGACATATTTTTTATAAAAAAAAGCATAATTATACACCGTGAATTTTAATCCGTTGCAAATCTCTTAAGGGGTGAATGTACTCATGAATATGAACAACTTTTATTAACGGACATAGTACGAAATGTGAAAAAAAAAAACAGCTGATCCATACAATTTGATCGTAATGTAGTACATTATTGTATGGATCAGCTGTTTTTTTTTTCACATTTCGTACTATGTCCCTTAATAAAAGTTGTTCATATTCATGAGTACATTCACCCCCTGAAAGATTTGCAACGGATTAAAATTCAGGTTGTATATAAATATTCTGTTATGTCATTGGAAGGCAAAAAAGCCGATGGTCCTTCTAATGTTAAATAGTCTCTAGTCGAAATCTAGTTTCAGAGACAATTAATGTCAATAACTTTAGGTAAATTAAACATAAAACATCACGCCTGTCATCTCCGAAGTGTTAACTGGAGGTGTACCTATTAGTACACCCACATTTCGCCAGTTATGTTTTTAAGTCCTATCTAATAGGGGACGAGCCCATTGCCATCAACCGGGCACAAATCCAGACTCCGAAACTGCTATTGGGTCATTGAAAATTTTCCAGAAACCTGAAAAGTACCTTGTACTAATCATTATGAACTACTTTTACTATGGAACCAACCCTCAAATCATGAAAAAAATTAGCTGTTCCCTACAAAAATGTTACAGGTACAACACGATCGTAATGATTTTTGACCCTGTATTTTTGATGACCCTAAGCTTATGTTACCCGGGCCAATATTACGAATCTATTTTGACACCTCATTCATTAAAATCGGTTAAGTAGTTTAGGCGGTACGGTGGAACATACAAATAAATACTGCCAAAATCACTCTTCCTTTTGGCTCCGCCGTAGTCAGGTAAAAAACTAATGATTAACACGTGGAATAATTAATTAAAATGATCTTAACCTAATTACGAATAATGCCCGGAATAAGATAAGGGTCACTCAAGACAACTGATGAAAATTATGTCACGCTCGAGTGATGCGAATGGAGGAAAAGAGGTCATTCACCCTGCAAAACATGGATAATATTTATTGCATAACTGTGTATATTAAGTTCTTATTAATAAAACATTTTTAGTTTCAACAGTCTACCCAACTCGGATACAATAGTATTTTAAGAAAAATTTGGTGCTTACGAATATTATTTATTTTTTATCAAAAAACTCATGCAGATTATAAAATACATTTTCAATTAATATATTTTTTTATTTATTTTTCAACATGTTTCCATGCTGAAGATAAATAACTAAATCTATACTTTTTAATATTATAAAGCTGCAGTGTTTGTTTGTTTGTTTGAACGCGCTAATCTCTGGAACTACTGGTCCGATTTGAAAAATTCTTTCAGTGTTAGATAGATTAGTTATCGAGGAAGGCTATAGTCTATATACCATCACGCTACGACCTACGGGAGCGGAGCAGTAACCAAAGACGCGGGTGTAACCGCGGCGGACAGCTAGTAAAACATATTACTAGGCAACGGGTACCTACTATAAGGTTTTTTAATACTGGCTTCTCCCTGCAACTTTGTTTGCATTGTTTTTTCCCACGTGTTAAGTTACGTCTTTGATTACAAGTGCGGTCGTCTCGTTGGTCTCGCAGAGCGCAACTGCTAAGCATTGTCTTGGATTCGATTCCCAGGTCATTCAGTGTTATTGGGTTTTTCCATCAGGAATTTCTCAGTAGCAACCTCGGAGTCTGGATCTGTGCCTGGTTGATGGCAATAGGCTCGCCCCCTATTACATGGGATTTAAACACAACTGGCAAAATGTGGGTGTACTTTTGGGTACACCTCTGCCTAACCCTTTGGGGATTACAGGCGTGATGTTATGTTAATTTTGCATAGGTTCTTTAAGTGGACATCGTAGCAAAACTTAAAAGAATTTTTCAAGAACGTCCACCTTTCAAAAGTCATTACGGCAGCCTTGTCAACGAACTCAAAGTTAGTCATAACTCACAGACCGAACTCGGTCAACGCGATTGGACTGAACTTCCTCGCAGTTGGTAGTTGGACGAGACTTCGCAATTGTTTAAGATCTTTACTAATTGTTTAAATTGGAATAGTTTATTGGGTTAAATTGTTTTACAGAAGCAGTTTAATCCAAAGAATTAATTATTATAAAAAAATACAAACAGTTCTTACAGTTTTATAAGATATCAAAATGACTCCGTGAGTCGATAAAAAAGTAGAATTAAAAGATAAATAAAATGCAAGATTTCAGGTATATTATCATTTTTAAATTCTAAGCATTATTTTCTTTTAATTTAAACCATTTACAGGCATTTTTATATCGTCAAAGATTAGGTCTGTCCGTCAAAAAGTTAAAACAAGATACTATAATTAAAAAATTAAAAAACACGACTGCAAAAATTGCACATATTTGTACTTTGTTTACTCGACAGTTTTTTTTTACGACATTTTTTATTTCCAGTGTTATATATTTTTTAAATCTACTTGTCAAATTCTAGACGATAAACATAGACACGACCAGATTCATTAAAAAAATAAATTGAGGCTGGTATTAATTTACGTTTTAAAGTGACCACACCGGTTTCTTTTTATTGTTTACTAGCATATGTTACTCGGAACGATGCAAGGATTGTAACGATACCCCATACATCTAAATCGGTTCAGGCGTTTAAAAGTTATGGTGGAATAAAGAAACTCACATACATACATACATACATTAACCCTGAACACATAACACTCCTTTTTTGGGGCAGTCGTGTAACAAATTGCTCATTCCAAAACTAGGTCTCTACGGAGAAGAACGAGCAAGGAACTCCACTATTTTCAATCTAGTTTTTACATAATTCCGGTTATTTAAGTGGTAATTCAGAAACAAAAGGTAAGGTATTGCTAATTTCTTGTACAAAAATATTAGATACCAACTGCAAAAACTTCTTACAAAAACAACGTCGTATAAGCCCCAAATCGAGTGTCCTTACACACACGCCGTTGACGTTATTCAACAATTACTTATAAATAGATTTCAAGAAAATATTAATATTAAAGAACAATAACTGTTATTTTTACCCGACTGCAAGGAAAGGGTTATGTTTATATTATTATTATTCTCCGCAACTACCTCCCCTCCCCCAATTATTCGTTGGCAGTTATACTCTCCCACAGCATAGCAGTAGGAACAGCAGCTATACCTACCATGCGAGCCGTCTCTCATTGCATATGCATGTGCAAAAGTGTTTTTTTGGGTTACACACTCAAAGAGTGTCAAACAGAATCCTATTACTAAGACTGCTGTTTGTCCGTCCGTCCGTCCATCACAGTACTGTATCTTTTGAACCGTAATAGATAGACAGAGTGTGTGACTATAGCCGATATAACAACAAAATAAAAATAAAATTAATATAAAAAATAAAGCGATCCTGAAGCGATACGGGAAACGTGTTTTATTGTAACACTAGATACATCATCATTATCATCATTATATCAGCCGTAAGATGTCCACTGCTGAACATAAGCCTTCTCTATAGATTTTTATATAAATACATGCAATATTGTACAGGTACATAACCATTCGTGTGTCAGTATGATTCACCATTGTCGTGTTTTTTACACTATTCTTCTATTACGTCTGCAAAGAACTTCTTATATGAATAGAAGCCACATATCCACAACCCTGTGAGCTAAATTAATTCAAAATCAGGACACAAGTAAAAGCCATTAGCACTAAAAGGATCTAAACCTACATACAGCCACTTTAAAAAGTTAAACATTATATATAATTTAACAAAGGCTCCATCCGCAGCAACGTTAGACATGTGGGTATTTTATTATTAAGGAGCTCACCGAAAAATGTCAACATAACAAAACTTTGATTAGAACTTCCCGCGACCTCTAAAGTTGAATGGGAAAATTTTGCAGAAACTTAACATACTTGGGGAACAACGTATTCATAACTCGGTTTGTAATTCTGAAACGCGTGAGGTAGGTATAACTGTTTACTTAACGAGAAAACTGTGGTAGACTGCTCTCAGGAATTCTGGGAAACGAATGTGGCTATGGAGCTGTAACTTCTTCTTAGGCCCCTAGCACACGGCGTATTTTAAACACGCAGACGACGCACAGATGACGCACGTATTCGCGCTTCAAACGAGATTTGAACGCAACCTTGTAACCTAAGCACACGGGGCGATCGTGAAATTCGTCTATACTGCGCGTGTGAGCGCAGTTATAGCCATCATCAATACAAACGCAACAATCAGCATTTACGGCGCCGAAAACGCACGTTCCTGAAACGCGCGTCGTCTGCGCGTTTAAAATACGCCGTGTGCTAGGGGCCTTATCGCTATTAATAAGAAAAACTTTTTATAATCGAGATACTTTTAGTATCAGTTTTCAAAAGGAAAGTTAAAGTTGGTTGCCTAAATAAAAAAATAACTAAACACTGCCACAGATTCTAATCTATCAATCGAAGAAAACAAAAAATCTCACACACGTAACATAACATCACGCCTGTAATCCCCGAAAGGTTAAGCAGAGATGTATCCATTAGTACACCCACATTTCGCCAGCATTGTTTAAGTCCCATGTAATAGGGGGCGAGCCTATTGCCATCAACCGGGCATAAATCCAGACTCCAAGGCTGCTACTGAAAAATTCCTGATGGAAAATCCCAATAACACTTTGCCCGACCTAGGAATCGGACACAAGACCGACTTTTTTTGAGAAAAAAATCTCAAAACACATGAAAAAGTAATTAAACTAATCTCCTAAAATAAATAAAAGATTTACCAAAACAGAGTAAGAAGATAAACACAATTAATTTCCTATTTACCGTTATTGCTTCAGTTAATTAAACCAGATAATTAACTACGCTGTAATTACTATAGTCAACTGAAACACTTAAGCTGAATTGTAATTAATAGAATCAGATTTGTGTAATCAGCGAATAACTTAACCTTCCGTTAAGTGGGCGAAGTAGTCTATCTTGTGCGTTCCAATTTACTTAGGATTACTTACAAGTGCGTTTGTCTACTTAAATAGTTTAATATACCACATGGATCTTTACATTCCTTGGGGTGTAAGGGCAAATATTTCTTACTAAAATAACATTGTGGATCCATGGAGGTTTTGTTAATTGGTTAGGCCCGCTTTCGCCAGTCAGGGTTATCTTTAAATACAGATTAAGTTAACTCGAGCCCATTATGGATGACATTTTTAATGTAACCTTGTATTATTAGCGACAGACTCTGAGTTAACTTTTTGGTGCAAGTGGGCCTAAGTGAGTTCAAAAATAAAAGTTTTAAGGTGCAAACAGAAATGGTTATCTATATAACATCACCGCATGTTTAGTATCAGCATTTTATTAGGTACCTACTTTACCAATAATGCTATAATAATCCAGAATTTTAGCCTAAATGAATAGGTACCTAAGTACAACAAGTAAATGTTCCACAACATTGATCGTGGGCCGGATTTGTACGTGTAATCCATACAATTCGGATTTTACGGAGTAATTTATGTTTATTATGTTGGCTCTCGATTTCGCTTGTATTGTGATTAGTATCAAACTAAACTGTAAAGTAATGTACTGCCATGTAGTGGCAACACTGTTTAGCTTTCTTTTCGTTCATGCTTTCTCTATGGTTGTTCTATTGTTGTCTATTAAAACAGTCAGTCGTTGTTCAAACTCAACAAACGTTGTTTCATTATAGGTTATGGGCCCAGTCCCGCGTTTTTTTTGCTAAGTTTGAGTCCTATATACAGCTAGATAGTTGTTAAAGCGTAATTTTGACAGTGTTAGGTGTTTGAGATAAGCTTTCGTGTTCGAGATGGCTACGAACTACCTAGTCAACGTGCCTAAGTTGAAGGGCCGAGAAAATTATAGCGAGTGGACTTTTGCCGCGGAGAACTTCCTTGTGCTCGAAGGAATGCTGCACTGCATCAAGCCAGTTGAAGGAAAAGTGATCGCCTCCGCAGATGACGAGAAAACTAAAGCAAAACTTATAATGACGATTGACTCAACGTTGTACGTGCACATAAAAGATGCGTCGACGTCTCTAAACCTGTGGAATAAACTGAAGAGTTTATTTGATGACTCGGGGTTCACAAGGAAAATAAGCCTGCTGCGAACTTTAACCTCGATTCGTCTAGAAAGCAGTGACTCGATGGCGGCGTACGTTACTCAAATGATAGAAACTGGTCAAAAATTAAGTGGTACCGGATTTCAGATAACTGATGAGTGGATTGGGTGCTTATTGTTAGCCGGATTAACCGAAAAATATATGCCAATGATTATGGCTATTGAGCATTCGGGGATTTGCATCACAACAGACGCCATTAAATCTAAATTAATGGATATGGCGGGAAATGATGATACAGTTGGCGGGAACCGGGAAGGTGGCGCGTTTGTTTCAAGCTCCAAGTGGCAACATAAGAAAAAAAACAAGTCTATGGACGCCAACAAAGATGGCGGCTCCTCCGGTAAATCCAATGTCAAATGCTACAAGTGTAAACAACCCGGCCATTATCAAAATCAATGTCAATCAAATAATAATTCTAAACAATCTAATGAAAAGAAGATCACTAGACAGCAAACAAATGCGTTTAATGCTGTGTTTTTAAGTGAAAGTTTTAACAAAACTGATTGGTACATTGATTCGGGGGCAAGTACACATTTGACAGCAAATAAAAACTGGATAGAAAACCCGTGTTATGATCAATGTAATGAGATTGTTATTGCAAACAATAACAAATTACGAGTTTTGTGTACCGGTGATGTGAATATTGTTACAAAAACAGACGAATGTGAGTTTAATGTGAAGATAAAAGGAGCCATGTGCATTCCAGAACTGACTACGAACCTATTGTCTGTTAGTCAATTAATGAAAAACGGTAATAATGTTGTGTTTACCGATAGTGACTGCAGTGTCTACAATAAAGAAGGACACTTGGTGGCTATAGCTTACGAGACCAATGGAGTGTACAAGTTAAGAATGATTGCCGATGTATTGGCAGCTCCTGCAGTATCTGGTGACATGTGGCATCGTAGATTGGGCCACATAAATAGTAACTATTTAAATCGCATGAAATCTGCTGTAAATGGTTTAGACTTGGAAGAAAAAGTCAATATTTCTAAGTTGACATGCTCAACTTGCTGTGAGGGAAAGCAGTGTAGGCTTCCATTCAAGCATGTTGGAACAAGGAGTAAAGAAATACTTGAAGTGATCCACACAGATATTTGTGGACCGATGGAAACAATTTCACTAGGAGGTTCAAAATATTTCTTACTGTTTGTCGATGATTATTCCAGAATGATTTTTGTATATTTCCTAAAACAAAAAAATGAGGCCTTAACTTGTTTCAAAGAGTTTAAAGCAAAAGTTGAAAACCAAACAAACAAGAGGATCAAAACTTTAAGAAGTGACAACGGCCTAGAATTTTGTAATAGGGAGTTTGATTTATACTTACAGAAGGAAGGTATTAATCATCAGAAAACAAACCCCTACACTCCTGAGCAAAATGGATTAAGTGAAAGGAGCAACCGTACAATAGTTGAAAAGGCAAGATGCTTAATGTTTGACGCAGAGCTAGGCAAGGAGTTTTGGGCTGAAGCGACAAACACAGCAGTATATCTTCAAAATCGTATTGTTGCATCTGGATTGGAAGGAAAAACGCCTTATGAAATGTGGACAGGAGTCAAACCAGAAGTTAGCCATTTGAGAATATTTGGTAGCAAGGTTATGGTTCACATAACAAAAGAAAAAAGGCAAAAGTGGGATAAGAAATCTGAAGAACAAATATTAGTAGGATACCCGGACAATGTGAAAGGGTACAGAATCTACAATCCCAAAACAAATAAGGTAACTACTAGCAGGGATGTAATTATAACTGAGCTTAAAAAGGGTGCTGATATAACTGTTCCTGTGAATGAGACCCAACCAAGCCAGAATGAGTTGGAAAGTGAGGACACTTACTACACTGATGAAGATGATTCATTCACATCAATTGATACAAGTGATAAAACTTATGTACCAAGTGAAGACAATTCTAACTCTGAGGTTGAAAACTCACCCTGCGATAGGCCAATACGACAAAGAAAGAAACCAGAAAGGTATGGATTTGCTAGTATCAATGAAGATGCTCTTGATGATGCAAGTACCTTGAGTGTTGAAGATGCGCTAAAGGGACCTGAAAAAGCTCAGTGGTTACAAGCTATAAGTGAAGAGTTACAGTGTTTCGAACAAAATAGTGCGTGGGAGCTTGTTGTTGCTCCACCTAATAGTGATGTAGTGAAGTGCAAATGGGTTCTTAAAAAGAAATATGACAGTGAGAACAATGTTAGGTTTCGTGCAAGACTAGTGGCCAAAGGTTTTATGCAAAAGAAAGGTGTGGACTATACTGAAACTTTTTCACCTGTGGTAAGACATACTACTCTAAGACTTTTGTTTGCATTGGCTGTTCAATTGAATTTAAATGTAACCCATCTTGACATAACTACTGCATTTCTAAATGGGGACCTCGATGAGACTATTTATATGCAAAAACCTGATTGTTATCCAGATTCAGTTAGTGATGGAAAGGTTCTTAAATTAAAAAAAGCAATATATGGCTTAAAACAGTCTTCGAGGGCCTGGTATAGAAAGGTTCATGATTGTCTTATTAATATGGATTATAAGGTGTCTGCGTATGAGCCGTGTTTATATACAAAGACTAGAAATGATTGTAAAACAATAGTGACATTATATGTCGATGACTTTTTTGTTTTTTCTAACAATATTTCTGAATCAGAAAACTTAAAGAATGTTTTAGCTTCAAATTTTAAACTTAAAGATTTAGGAGAAGTTAAGCAATGTCTTGGTATGGATGTGAGTATAGATAAAGCTAATGGAACTATAAAATTATGCCAAGAAAATTATGTAAACCGATTGCTTAAGAAATTTAATATGCTGAACTGTAAATCAGCTGACACTCCTATGGAAGCTAAATTAAATATAAATAAAAATGAGAAATGTGATTCTCAGTTTCCTTATCAACAGCTAATTGGTAGTCTAATGTATTTAGCTGTGTTAACAAGACCAGACATTACCTTTTCTGTTGGTTTTTTAAGCCAGTTTAACAATTGTTATAGCTCTGAACATTCATGGTTATATGCAAAAAGGGTATTAAGATATCTGAGTAAGACAAAGCATTATTGTTTAATGTATAATAAGAATGGTAATTCTAAATTAGAGGGTTTTGTTGATGCAGACTGGGGAAACAATGTTGTAGATAGAAAATCATACACTGGCATGTGTTTTACTCTGTCTGGTGGTGCAGTCTCATGGGCTTCTAAAAAACAGAAAACGGTGGCTCTTTCTAGTACTGAGGCTGAGTACATGAGTATTACAGAGGCGTGTACAGAGGCAGTTCACTTACGCCATTTAATGAGTGAAATTACAGGTGTTTTGTATACTATAGATATATATAATGATAACCAAGGTGCTCTTAAGCTGTCTGAGAATAATATATTTCATAATAGAACAAAACACATTGATGTGCGTTATCATTTCTGTCGTGAATGTGTTAATAATAATATTGTTAAATTACATTATTTGGAGACAGAAAATATGCCTGCCGACTTATTTACCAAAAGTCTAAATAGTGTGAAACATTACTGTTTTCTAAAAACTTTAGGTTTACAAAGTGTCCATTGATTTTTGTGATACTTGATTATTAATGTTATGTTTTGAAGTGAAGTAATTACTAGTTTATTTTGATAAGGGGTAGTATTGTGATTAGTATCAAACTAAACTGTAAAGTAATGTACTGCCATGTAGTGGCAACACTGTTTAGCTTTCTTTTCGTTCATGCTTTCTCTATGGTTGTTCTATTGTTGTCTATTAAAACAGTCAGTCGTTGTTCAAACTCAACAAACGTTGTTTCATTATAGCTTGGTTTATTTTCGGTTTATAGGGAATTTAGAACAATTTGCTAAGTAATAAATTTACCTTATTGGTCTGGGGGATTAACGAATTATCAGGATTTTTTAAGGCTTCTATGTTACATGGAACAATTAACAGGAATTAAGGCATTTGTGTTCCTTTTTGATTTTAGGCGTTGGAAGGAATCACGAATAGGGACGAACTGCTTTTACTATGGGACTAACTCTGAAATATGAAAGTAATCAACTAATAAAAACAAAAAATACTACAAAACTATGTATAAAAACACACAAAAACAAAACTTTAAACTATATATTTCAGTTAGTCTTAAAATGAATACTTTCACCCCCTGAAACCCTATGTGTTTCAGTTGTTTCCAATTCTGACTATGTCCCAAATGCTGAAGTGTCCCAATTGTCCGTTTACCTGCACCCTTGGCGACCTGTGCACCTACTGGGCCCAAATAGTTTAATTGTAATAGATGTATCATCGATACGAAAAGAAGAAGAATCGCCACAGAGCGCGCGCACCTGGCCGCACGCGGCCAGCGGCCAAACCGTGCGGCCAGGTGCGCGCGCTCTGTGGCGATTTCATACTAAGGTATGTATCTCGATGGCCGCAGCGGCCTGGCCGCTGCGGCCAGGCCGCTAGTGCGCTATTGCTCTAACCCCCTTGAATTTGACGAGGTCAAATTCAAGGGGGTTACTTCTTCTTCTTCTTTTGCACTTGTATACGATAAAATGTTCAGGAGATTTTAGCCTCTCGTAAGCTGTAAAGTTCAAATCTCAAAACTTTAAAACTTATATAGATTAAAAGAAAATTAGTTGATTTGATATAGACTAAACCTTCTAACTACCTTGAACCACTCCATTGCTCAAGATGTCTACAAAGTTGCGTAACTACCAATAACTTTGTATCTTGAGCTCTCAATAGAGTACAAATAAACCAAGTCTGGGCAATTTTTTTAGGTATGTCATCTGCCAAGCCCATTCCAGACTATGTTGGGGTCTGGTTCCAGGCTAACCGGATGCAACTAAATACTAGTATTTTACATGGAAAGACTGCCTATCTGACCTCCACAACCTAGTTACTGGGTAACACGATGCCTCATGATAAGATGTCTGGTTGTCAGACTTTCGGACTTCTGACTCCCTGTAACGACTGTCAAAGATCTTTGAATGACAGCCGAGACCAACAGCTTTACGTGCTTTCTGAAGCTCTGAGGTGTAACACCACCCGATTTCGAAGCTCCGGGCTCCTGAGAAACTTTCTAGATTACCCCAATAGCACTTTGCCCGACCTGGTAATCGATTATAGGACCCTACGCTAAGCAGTCATAACTGACGCAGTCCGGAGCAGTTTTTAAACCAGTACCTATGACCAGTAAAAACACAGCTGTAACCACGGCCATTACTAATCAATAATTCGCAAACATCATCAAAATAATGAGAAAAATCCCCATTAAAAAAATTATATATTCAAAATCAGCAAATTGCGATCGTAAAATGAACCATTCAATTAATTAGAAACTCCATAATGTCTACCATTTTTACGATGATTAGTGGATGAAATATCTTCTTTATGGGAGTAAGAAAGATTCTTGATTCAGATGCCAAGGTACTTTACTTTGGGTCGTTGAGCCAGTAGAGTTTAGTTGAAACTGGTCAAGTACGATTCGGCTTCATACACGAAGAGTACTGTACTACAGTATAATATTTAACGTTTCTTAGTTATTTTTTTATTTATACTTTATACAACAAAAGTACAAAAGACGAATTTTATGCTTTAGGCATTCTGTAACAGTCCACCAAAGGTGGTGAAAAGATAACATGGTAGGTGCAAATTATTGTACCTGCCATGTTTCTTGTAAAGGAACATGTAGGTACACTAGAGACGTGTTATAGCGGTTTTCGTATTACACATTCTGTGAAAATTTAAAAAGTCTAACTGTTACGGTACAAAAGATACAGCTCGGTGACAGTCGGACGAACGGAAGGAAAGGTATCGGAGTCTTAGCAATAGGGTTCCGTTTGGTATACTTTGGTTATGGGACCCTAATAACATTTTAGAGGGATGAGAAACAGGGTATAAAGCATCTCATCCTCAGTTGAAACGGGAGGATTCTGCGACCAGACGGGTGTTATGTCTGGTGGGGTACTGCCCGACAGTTGTTATATTATGCTAACGTCGCGCCGAACTTTGATTGCTCGATGCAGGAAACGTCAGTAGAGTTCGATTGTAGTGCGATTTATGTCGCTACAGCATGACAGATAGGTATAGTTTCATATGATCTAATTCTTGATCTGGACAACCTGAATACTCTGCACCAGGAGGTTGACTGCTCCTCAGAAAATCAGAACCAAAACGGAATACCTAAAGAACCAGACCAGATAAACTCGCAGTTTTTTCTTTAACCACCTCAACACCCTGCATTCAGATCCATTTAACCAGTTGGCAGTCTACAAAAGAAAAACCTTGCTTAACATCTTTTATCAAAATGTTCGCGGCATTAAGACCAAACTCAATTTGTGGAGAACTAATTTGTCGCTCATGGAACATGACCTTTTGGCAGCCACGGAGACATTCCTAGACTCTTCTGTTGAGGATTCCGAGTTAGTCCTCAGTGGATGGAGTGTCACACGCCGAGACAGACGCAGCTATGGCGGTGGTGTCCTATTAGCGTCTAAGCAAGGTATCACACCTACCCGAATTTGTTTGAAACAACGTTTGAAACAACTAATGGCGAAGATCTCTGGGTAAAATTTACCTACTTGAAGAATAGTGTCTATGTGTGTGTAGTGTACATACCTCCTAGTGCTACTGACTCTGTATATTTTGATTGGTTTTGTAAGGTTGAAACTTTTATAAATGACCTTAAAGGCACCGTACTTATTATTGGTGATATCAATTTAAATAGCGCTTCCAAAAATGTATGTAATTATTATACTTATTTTCTCTCGTTTTGTTCTATGTCTGACAGCAATAACGTTTATAATATGTTTGGTGGTAAATTAGATGTTGTCCTTGCAAAGGGATCTAGTTGCGCGGTGCAAGTAAATACTTCAGATGCCGGGGGCATTGTTAATGTGGACTCCTACCATCCTCCTTTGGATATTGAACTTATCATTTTTTCAAATTCTTGTAACGAAAATATTAAACCCAGCAACTTTGACTTAACCTCTGATTGGAATTTTAACAAAGCTAACTTTTCTCTTTTATATGAGATGATGTCTACAGCGGATTGGGATTGTGTATTTAATGCTTCAGACGTGCAATCTGCGACTACTCAATTTTATAAAATTTTGTACAATATTTTTGATCTTTGCGTACCAAAAAAATGCAGACAAGTTTCAAACAGGAAACGCTATCCTGTCTGGTTTTCACATGACATTATTAAAGATTTAAATCAAAAAATTAAACTCCACAAAGAATGGAAACGAAATAATGATCAGAATGTCTACACGGCATTTTCCACAATGCGGTTAGAACTTAAGAGACGCATCGAGTCAGCATACAATGCCTACATAGTAACCGTTGAAAATGGCATTAGGAAAAATCCAAAAACATTTTGGAATCATATTAGTAGCCTTCGAACTAAGGGTGGCTTTGAGCCCACCGTGACCTATAAAGAACGTAGTTTTTCTGGAAGTGAGGCCGCAGATGCCTTTGCAAATTATTTTGCTAGTGTGTTCCTACCAAATAGTCCCATATTAGATTTCAACAATATATCTAGTTCTCCCTTGTCATGTGATGGACATATCAACATTAGCTATTTTACCCAATCTCAGGTAGAATCAGCAATAAATAAGTTAAAACCACGTAGTTCTGTGGGTCCAGATAAAGTCCCACCTTACATCTTAAAAGGATGCAAGGAGTTTGTTGCTCCTGTACTTTCTTATATTTTTAACTTGGCTTTAAATACCGGCATATACCCAGAACAGTGGAAGATATCGAAAGTCACTCCGATACCTAAAACAAGCAATAAGACCTTGGTTGAAGAGTATCGGCCTATCGCAGTGTTATCATGTGCTGCAAAACTTTTTGAGAATATCGCTCACAAAGACATATACGCGCAGGTAAATGTGCGGCTTTGTGAGGAGCAGCATGGCTTCCGACCGGGTCGATCTGTAGAGACTAACTTATTGTCCCTTGTAGACTACATATCTTATTACATGGATAAAGGTCAACAAGTAGATGTGCTTTATTTAGATTTTAAAAAGGCGTTCGATACTGTAGATAACGATATCCTATTAAATAAATTATCCAACATGGGTTTCACCCCTAAACTTCTAAAATTTTTTGCGAACTACCTTTCAAATAGACAACAGTATGTTAGCCATGGATCCTTTATTTCGAAGCCATATCATACGCGCTCAGGTGTAAGTCAGGGTTCAGTTTTAGGCCCCCTTCTCTTTCTCATTATGATTAACGATCTCATTAAAGTTGTAAAATATGCCAAATGCCTCCTATATGCCGACGATTTAAAATTGGTACAAAATATTAATAAGGATGTAACTCCTGAACATCTTCAAAGTGACATCGACCGAATTTATAAGTGGAGTGTAGACAACAAAATGATGTTTAATGCTGATAAGTGTTACGTCATGAGCTTTAGCCGTAAGTTACAACCTACGCAGGCCACCTATACCTTAGCAGGTGTTGATATAAAGCGCGTGTCAACCATTAGAGATCTTGGTGTCACATTTGACTGCAGATTGACATTCCATGCACACATGTCTGCCCTAGCTTCAGAATCTTATAGGCGCCTAGGTTTTGTCCTGCGCAATGCCCGTGATTTCAATAATCCTAATGTCATCAAATTATTATTTAACTGTCTAGTTAGGAGTAAGTTAGAATTTGCTGCAGCCGTCTGGAATCCCCACGAATCCACATATGTGTTAGGGATTGAAAAGGTTCAGAAAGCGTTCTTGCGTTTTTTATATAAAAAGATTTACGGATATTACCCATTTATGTATCCTACTCATTTTCTGCTGGGAATGTTAGGTTATAATTCCCTGTCAGTACGTAGAGCCAGAGATCAGTTACTAATAGCCATAAAAATCTTAAGGAGCATGGTAGATTCCCCAGAGCTACATAATACTTTGTGTACACTTTTTGTGCCTGACAATTACCTGCGTCATAGGCCTACTCGAAGACATCGACTGTTCGCCATATCCCATTGTCGCACTGTATCGCGCAAGCACTCCCCGTTGTGTCGCATGCATGGTGCTTTAAACTTGTTAATGGAGACAATCCCAGAATGTGACATCTTTAATGACACTCTCAGGGTGATCATGTCTAATTGTCTCACATTCTGTGAAAGCTATGTTTGTTAGTTATATAAGTTATATTTTATGTTGTTACCATTTTGTCGATTTTATATATATATTTTTTCTCCTTTTAAAGATATTGTTAATATTTGTTAAGTAGTTTTATCTCAGATTTGTTATTAGTTTTTTCAAATATGCTCCTGTTAATGCAATATGCTTAGTTTTAATTTTATGTCTATTAATTACTGTCATTGGCGCAAGCCGTTGTAATTAATTAAATAAATAAATAAATAAATAAATAAATGACTCATCTTCTGAATCTTTAGAATAAGTCTGTTCCACTCAGTTCAACTTTTTTGAAATTCAAATTACGGCCTTAAATCGTAAGCAATTAAAGTAATATTACCGTAAACTGATTCACGGTAGAAAGCGTTCAGATTTCATAAAACAAAAAATCCACACAATACCTACCTCTCAATTCAGCCAAATATCAAATATTAGTGATGAAAACGAATTCAGATACTAGAAGATAAAACAGAAGAAAGGAATGGCAGCCAAATCTAATTCCCGACGAATTACAGAGATACGTCCGACGGGTTAATCGGATAGAAAAGTTGAAATCTATACGAATAAATAAAATTGAAGTGTCTATTTGTACCTAATGTCAAAATGACAAAAAACAACCCATTTTTAACATTTTTGTCTGACTGTCTGTTTGTACCGGCTTATTTTTGAAATGGCTAAACTGATTTTGACGGGACTTTCACTGACAGAAATCTGATGTTATAAAGAGTAATTTAACTACTAACTTTTACTTTACAAAAACAGTTACAGTTCAGCGCAAAAAAATACAAGGTAATCGAAATTCACGCAGATGAAGCCGCGGGTTTAAGCTAGCTCGTTAATAAAACCATATCGTCGTCTCGGTATTCTCGTCTCCGAACATTTATCCTTTTATTATTATAAAATTGGGAGCTGTTCAAAAGTTTTCTAATAACTTAGTGGAGCCCTCGTTTAAATTCCAGGTAAGGTACGCGGATCTCAATCAAAGTTGGTCGGTTGAAGCGTGAAGTTGGTCAAACAGCGCGCTAACTTATGCAAAAACGTGTCGTCTATTCGGTGGCGTTAATTGTGCGTGACTAATGTGCTATGGGGCTTTACTCGGAGTTGCATAATTTTAGAATTTTTTTTTTCGTCATTCTTCCTATTTTCGAAATTTTAAAAATCTTGTTGATGTAATATGCAGAAGGAACTGCACTTCTAGGTATCTTGTCTTGCTGGCTGACTTCTTCTTCCTGCCCTTGTCCCATGTTACTTGGGGTTGGCGCAACACGTTTTCCTCTTCCACTCTGTCTTGTCAGCCGTCATGCAATCACTGACTCCCCTTTCATTCATATTATTCTTCACACAATCCATCCATCTTTTCTTTGGTCTTCCTCTTGCTCTCCATCCATCCACATTCATATTCATAACTCTCCTGGTCACATGCGTTTCATCCCTCCTCTTCACATGCCCATACCAAGACAAAAGATTCCCTTTCAACTTTTCTGTCACTGGCGCCACTTTCAGACTACCTCTTATGTACTCATTCCTGACCTTATCCATTCTGGTCACTCCGCACATCCATCTCAACATTCTCATCTCCGCTACATGCAATCTCTTTTCATCCGTCTCCTTGCCGGCTGACATGAGGTGAATATTTGAGTGCTCTATTGGTCTTGTGGATTGCTGAGCATTTAGTCTTGGGTTCAATTTCCAGGATACCCAGTTTTTTAAGAAGTTGGTGGTGTGACACCTCCGTGTTTTACAAAGCACGTAATAAAGCCGTTGGTCTTGTGCCTGATCTCTTACCGGTTATGTCGGATTGCCATCCCATTGGACAATAAGAGTGAGGGAACACAATTATGTGTGCAGTGCACCATAATAACCTCTGCGTACCGACTAGAATGGTTTCCAATGAGATTGGCCGCCGTGCCCAAAATTTGCTTGGGAGAATATAAAACGTAAAAATTCAGTCCAAAATAAATGATAGGCATTTATTTTGGACTGAATTTTTACCTTTTTTTGCAACAGTACCTAGACATATCCCTATAACTGAGATTGTACTAATATGAATCCCTTCGAAGATACGAAACTCATCTCATTCAAGTACGTATTCGTACTCCCCGTCTCGCAACGTCACAAAGTTTCATCCCAACGGATAACCGTTTATCTGTGAGTTAACCACTTCAGTTACTGATTGCAGATAGCCGTTCTGTTAGCTTAGGATCAGGGTTAGTGGCTGTTGTTGGCTGTCGCGTACATAAGTGTATTGAAATAACCTCAATAGTACGTATAACTTGAGATAGATTGAACGTATCGCCGAAAATTGTGAACAAAAATTGGGGTTGTAAAATGCCATTATAGGATTTCTTTTTGTTTAAAAAAAACCGTTTTCCCACACTAGAAATGTCTCCTGTGTCATGGGTGCGTTTACCAACATATTTTATAAACTCTACTTACTACCTACCTGTAGGTCATACAAATAATCGTTTCGTGCAGGAATCAAAACCACGACACGTAGTGTGCAGCAGCCAATCACTCAGGCACAGCGCTAACCATGTCTTGTCTCTTCCTTGTAAGCTTTGTGTGAACATTATTACCTAAGTTGATAATTGTATTATAGTAAAGGAAGCCGAAGCTAAAATTACTTAATTCTTTGCATGTTACGCGACAAATGTCGCTACACATCTACCAAAATGATTTTGAAAACAGCTGATTTTTTATAAAGAAAAATATTATTATTGACTGTCAACCTTTTCGTATAGATAGGGCAATTTGTAATTCTGCACACATCATAAAGAAAAACAACCCCGAAACTAAAGACAGACATCCCAAAATAAGCCTACATTCTTGGACGGCATTCCCAAGACGTTTAAAGGTCCAAATCACAACATAAATACTTATTTATTTCGAAGCAACGCCATAGAAACCCTTTTCCCTTAGTAAACTTTTACGACTGGGCCAAATAATCAATTGAAACGCTTTATATTTTAGCGATGCGTAGGTACGTTTATAGGATATTTCCGTGAAAGAATTGTGTAATCAAAATTCTTTTAGTACGTAAAAATGTCTTGGACGTTATCGTTGCTGCGCAATCTTTGGTTGTAGTCAATGACCGTGTAATCTTACGTGACTACCATCCGATTTTTAGAGTAGTTCCACTTTGCCCCACCAAACCGCCACCCTGCTGTGGCAAAGTAGACTACCTAAAATTTTGCAGTGGAATACGCCCCGATAATTTGTTTTGATGGGGCAGATCCATTAGTATGGAATCATGGTGGATTTTGTCCCACCAGGGCCGGTATATCAGAATTCGTGTGGGTAGGTTTGCTCGTACTTTTATGTTAGTTAATAGGTGGTAATTTGGTTAGTTATAATTATATTAGTTAGGTAAAAGTAGTAGTGCAAATCTAGTGGGGCAGAATCCACCAAGATTATCTAGTGGAATCAGCCTTATCAAATAAAATTTGTGGGGCATATTCTACTGCAAACGCAAGGCAGTCTACTTTGCCACAGGTTGGCAACTTGGTGGGGCAAAGTGGAACTACTCGTTTTGTAGCAGTGCTCGATTTGATTACTAATAGAAAAATAAACATCAGCTTATAGTAACAAAAAACTGGTTTTATCTAATTCGATTAGGATACCAGGACACAAAAAAAGATACTAGTAGGTATATGCAATGCAAACCATTTTAGTTTTGCAAACTAACCGCGGAACCGATTAGCGGGATCGCTACTAATTTAATTGGCTTTGCACGAATTGCACGTGAACCAATAGGTGGATTATTACTGCTGTGTATAGGTAAAGGTAGGTTTAATATTTAAATACCATCACGCCTGTATTCCCCGAGGGGTTAGGCAGAGGTGTACCCATTAGTATAGGTACCCAAATTTCGCCAGTATTAAGGGGCAATCCTATTGCCATCAACCGGGCACAAATCCAGACTCCAAGGCTGCTACTGAGAAATTCCGAAAAACCTAATAAAACTTTGCTCGACCTAAAAATCGAACCCAAGACCTCAAGCTCGGCAGTCGTATTTTGCGTTTTTTTGTGATTTAAAAACCTAATCACTTAAAAAAACAAACAATTAAAAACCCACTCGTTCTCTACATCGATGATAATCAGGGTTTAGAAAAACCCAGTGTTGCAGGACGTAACGTCTTTTATTCACGTAGTTCATGGAAGGTTTAAAAAAGTAGCTGCCATCGGCCACTTTTTTTTGTGGCTGTAGCGTGTGGCCCGTGTGAGGCCAGCGTAAATGTTTTTCAAATACAAAACACGAAATTTTATTCAAACGGTATTTAAAGAACAATGACCGAAAACACATTTTAAAATCCGAATTGTATTTAACAAAACCACAAATAATTTAAAATACATGTAAACAAAAAAGAATCGTAAAAAAACAAATTTCGAAATATCAACTGATAAACATTGGCGTACCTTGAAGCGATGTTATTTAATAATTGGTGCGGATTTTATACAATAAACAACATAATTATTTTTGATTCAGAAATCATGTTAGTACAATGCAGATGATGAATGTGAGTACTTTTTATTTAAATCTCTATTTTTTTTGTTTTACGTTCGTACAATAACTTGCACCTACCATGTTATCTCTTCACCACCTTTGGTTGACTATTAGAGAATGCCTAAGGCATTAAGTCCGCCTTTGTAGTTTTAATATTAATGATTCATTTATTTCTGACAGATTTTGTTCTTAGATTATAGAAAATAAATAAATTATTAAAATCATTCAAAACAATCAAATTACAAACATTCCATAATCTATCAACAACAACACAACAACAAAACAATATACTATATCTATACTTCATTCTATTCTATATATTCTATTCATTCTATTCTATATTCTATTTTATGTCTCTATTCAATTCTTTAGTTTTGTTGCATAAAGTTTAAATAAATAAAAGACCGTTTAACAACATGGCAACAGTATTTTAATTAAAAAATATAGGATATTAACTTTATTTCTATACCGAACGGGATTCTTAAGGTTCCGCGGTATATCCGTCCGCCTGTCACAAGGTTGTATCTCTTGAATAATAGTAGTCGTAATAAGTACAAACTTGATATATATTTTATTATTTTTATGGCCATTATTACAACAATAATACAAATGGTACATTAAAGTTTTGTAAGGCTGATTCAGACATATCAGTGCCGGCACAGTTCCGGCACCGTCCCGTATCAGTGAATTATTCTCTCATACATTCTTTATGAACGCGCCGGAACTGACACTGAGAGCACTGTGTCGTCACTGACACTGACAAGTGTGAACGCGTTCATAGAGGATGTATAAAAGAATAATTTATCACTGATACGGTATGATACCGGAACTGTGACTTCAGTGATATGTGTGAATCAAGCTTAAATATTATACGATGATAAAAAACTTTTTTTATACATCGCATCTTGAAGTATTAAAGGTATAGGGTTGTAAAATTAACGTGGTAGTCAGGAATCGCCGTAGTCTAATATTAGGAGTCATGTCTCATCCCAGCAGATGTGATCTGAAAATAAAAATGGTAATTAAATAATATTAAATACTACTGCCTAGTTGGTCTAGTGGTCGCAAAGCGCGACTGCTGAGCAAGAGGTCTTGGGTTCGATTTCCAGGCCGGGCAAAGTGTTATTGGATTTTTCCATCAGGAATTTCTCAGTAGCAGCCTCGGTGTCTGGATTAGTGGCCGGTCGATGACAACAGGCTCGCCCGCTATTACATGGGACTTAAAAACTCTACTAAAATACTCGTAATAAAGCTAAAAGACTTGTGTGTTTGTTTAAACGTACTAATCACTGTTAGTCGGATTGGAAATATTGTTTATGTATATGATAGCCAGATTCATGAGAAAAAGTATAGGGAAAAAAAAATAATAATATGAATATGGATATACCAAGGACGTAACATAACGTTTGGTAGAAAAAAAACCAGGGGGACGAAGTCGTGGGCAGAAGCTAGTTAGCCAGCAAAGTGAGGATGAGAAACTTTACACCCTGTTTCTCATTCTTCTAAGGGACCGCCTACACGAGCGAGAGAATCGCAGCGAGTCCACGCTTCTATCGTCGGGTATAGTCTCCACGAACGAGCGATTATTCTGCCAGCGTATAGTCGCGACTCGCAACGGAATCGCCGCGTGTCCGCGACGCCTCGTAATGGAGCGCCACGTTTCCGCTATGAGGCGTTGTGCAATAATTTTGTTGAAACAGTAATACGTACTTACGTAGTACTTTTAAGAGAGTGTATAGAAATACGTGGCACGACGATAATATCGCCGCGATTCTCTCGCTCGTGGAGGCGGTCCCTAAACGGGAATGTGATTTGTCTTTTTAAACAGCTTACCTTATTTAAACAGGTTTCAACTTAGTCATTTTTCACACATAAATCTGAAATTCTAACAAAGCCATCTGGACAGTGCTGTTTGATAACTCCACTAGTTGCAGCAAAGGTTATAGATGCAAGAGCAGCGAGAACCACAAAGATGACGACGTACAGCTTCATGATGATAATGTCTTTATAATGTGCAAAGATTCGTGATGACTTCTTTTATATACCCACTGCATAATCCTTTTTATTAAATAATAAGTTACCTTGACATTTTGTGTTTAAGAAAAAAATACAAAAATGCATCTAAACGTGCTTTTTGTATATTGTCGTAAAAAAACTTGATCTTATGTGATCGACATCACTAACATCAGTGAAGTAAAACAACGTGAGGATACTTGGATCTTTTAGCTCTGAAATCGCCATATCACCTAGAGCAAGCGTGATGATCAATGCTCTTGCCTACACTGTAAGAAAAGAGGCTTTTATCCTGCAGTAAAACATACCAGTAAATCCCGAAGGATTAGGTAGAGATGTACCCATTAGTACACCCACATTTTGCCATTCATTAAGTCCCATGTAATAGGGGGCGAGCCAATTGCCATCAACCAGGCACAAATCCAGACTCTGAGGCTGCTAGTAAGAAATTCCTGATGGAAAAACCCAATAACACTTTGCCTATTAATAATAATTATTAATTATAAATTAGGCTGGTATTGCATTGTTGGTTGGTGGTACACTTTATTTTATTTACATAATAAATACTTTTTGTGTGTTTATTTTTTTTTCAAATTAATTTTGCTGTTTAGCGCTCGTACATTATTTTGCACGTACCATGTTATCTCTTCACCACCTTTGGTTGACTGTTAGATAATGCCTATGGCATTAAGTCCTTTGTAATTTTGTCGCATAAGGTTTAAATAAATAAATAAATATTATTCTTAGTCCTTACCTATTTAAAAGCCTCACAATCCCCGTTGATTAAGATCGTGCTAGCTGGACAATCGACTTGTTTTATGAAACTTAAAGGGGTGGCAGAAGTGAATGCTGCTAACACACCGAGCACGACAAATATAATTTGATAGAACTTCATGTTATTAATACCACTTGGAACTTAAATGAATACCTGTTGATCAACTGGCTTTTATATGGAAAGGACACAAGCGTCATTAGTATTTTAATGTTGTTTCAAGCAAGTTTCGTTTTTATTTGTTGATCGAGTTTTGATGCTAAATATATCATTTTCGTTTTAAATAACTGCTTCTTGGACTGCCTCGTTGGTCTAGTGTTCACAAAGCGCGACTGCTAAGCATGAGATCTTGGGTTCGATTCCCAGTCGTGCAAAGTATTATTGGGTTTTTCCATCAGGAATTTCTCAGTAGCAGCCTCCAGTTGATGGCAATGGGCTCGTCCTCTATGACATGGGACTTAAACATAACTGGCTAAATATGGGTGTACTAATGGGCACACATCTGCCTACCCCTTCAAGGATTACAGGCGTGATGATTATGTTATGTAGGTAAAAAATATTTCATCGCACATAATAGCGCAGACAATCAAAACTTTTCAGCTTTATTTTATTAGTATATAAGTATAGATAGAGAGTTTTAATTAAGTCAACTGAGCCAACCATAGTTTAAGGCTCGGATTCCGAACGATTTGCGAGTTTAGTCTTGAAATGGGGATTAAGTAACTCAAGGTTAGGGATCAACTGGATATATCCCTAATCTTTGCATCTCTAAAGTTTAGTTTAATAGGTTCCTGCTAGAAATACGGAAAGCTTGGTTTTATACCTGATACTAGGTAGTATCAGGTATAAAACCAAGCTTTCCGTATTTCTAGAGGATATAGGAGGTATTTTTAGAGGTAGGTACCTCTAAAATACATCTTTAAAGTTACGTCACATTTTTGAATCGCCATATCTATACTCCTGCCTCCTGGGTTCAAATCCGGGCCAATGTGACTTTCTCAATTCATATGTAGTAACTTTATATAGTTTATCTTGGGCATCACTGACATCGGTGAAGAAAAAACATCGTGAAGAAACCTGGACTTATACCAGCCTGTTACGGTCCCACTCAAACCTTGTCAGAGGCCCTTGAGGCGGTTTAGAAACTCTGATACTAGGGTGTGTGAGGTCGTAAGACCTTACTACCCAACGAAGATTAACAGGTTCGTTTTCCAGGTCGGGCAAAAGTGTTATTGGCCCCCGTGATCGAAATCGGTGTGGAGAATATTATTGTTTTTATTAATATAATAAACATCAGCACAAACAACATCATAAACTTCCAGTTTTACTAAACTTACCAAACCTCATTATCAAGTAGATGACGCCATTTTAGCAATCTCGAGACTAAACAGGTTATCAATATTTTATTATGATTTTCCTGGTCATAAGTAATAAATTGCAAGAAAGTCATAACTTGTTTTAAAAAATAATAGATATTTGTGTAACACCTTGAAGAATTTAAAATATATAAATCTATCTATACTTATTATTATACAGAAGTAAGGTATAAAAAGTAAACTAGGTACATAGATATTCATGTCAGTGACCGAATTCTCGTTGAAAATCAAATTGAGTTACTGATCGATCAGCAAACACTCATAAAAACGATCCACGTTTACAAACATCTTGTGGTGGTCCAAAAAACCGTATTTATTGGTGACATCGTTTTATTTGACTCTTTTTTTATTTTCGTGTTTACCGATGTTAAAATATAGGCGCTAATACGCTTCGGCCTTTTAAACAAAGCAACAGTTTTATCCAATCCAGAGGTGAAATTGAGGCCAAGCGTTTGCCGGGGTTGCGGGACGTCTTAACAGGATACCGTGGCCCCGGAACGTAAAAGGCAACAGAAGGAACAGGGTGGTTTTTTAGTCAGTTTACTGACTAAAAAACTACCCTGTTCCTTCTGTGTGTGACTTTTAAGTCTGACAGTCCCTTCCGCCCCACCCAGGGCGGAAGAACTCATTTGATGATTTTTACCACCTCAAAAAAAAGAGGTGAAATTAAGTTTAAAAATCAGCTGTTTCATTCAAATGTTTATATACCTACGTCTTTTATGGAACAGCTGATTTTTACGCAATTACGCTATTCCCAACACTATTTCGGTTGTACTCTAGTTTATTATCGATTAATGAATGAAGACTGATTAGATTAAAAGAGGATGTAGTGACAAAGATAGAAAAGGGTATGCTTAGATGGTTCGGTCATGTTGAGAGGATGAGTGAAAGACGATTAACAAAAGGTATTTATATGGCAGAGGTGAGTGGCAACGCAGGGAGGGGTCGCCCTAGGAAGACCTACACTGACCTTATTGGTGAGGTTCTTCAGAAAGGTCAGGTGCGGAGTACTCGTAACCGGCGTGCTTGTATGACGAGATGTATGAACGTAGATGAGGCGAAAGGAGTATGTCAGGATCGTAGCAGGTGGCGTTCTGTGGTTTCTGCCTACCCCCATGGGAAAAAGGCGTGAGTTTATGTATGTATGTAATGAAGACTGCTCGTGAACTATGCTGCTCTGCCTGCGCTGGTTGTCAGAGCGCATAATAAATAGGTAAACTTATACAACGCTCAATATGTCAGGAAGTCTGTCTACCAATACAATCAAAAGACATGCATCTGACGACGTTCATTCATTTTTGATAGATTGAGACAAAAATTAGATTGTAATCGTTTCTAAATATTAGTAGAATTGGCCCCCAGACGTCTATTAATTTGATTATACGACACTTTTTATTAAATTAACAAGAATGAAAGGAAAACGTGATTTATTACGCGGATAATAAAGCCATTGTTTGTCTAACATCTTAATTAGATTAGAGAATTCAATAAACGGAAGCTTATTGTGTTGTGTAGTCTTTCATAAGATTCTTTGTTTATTTCGGAAGATTTTGATAAAACCATGGCGAAAATGTTGTTAAAAGGATATTCTGGACAGCTTGGTCCAAACAGAAGTAGCTAATTCATATTTTAGTCAATCTATCTTAAATATATAAAAGTACTCAAGTAACGTAAAGTGAGTTGCCACTTGCCACGATTGCCCTGAGGCTGCCACCCCGTATACTTATCTCTTTTATTAACCGCAGCTCAAGTCTCGTTGTGCGTACTGCACAAAAACAACAAAGCAAAGGAATCTCAACGTTAAGTGTAGTAAGCTAAGTACTAATTTAACCAAATACCTATACGAAAATACTTACATTAATGTGGATTGCGAACGATTGACGTAATACGCGCCCAATAAACTTGTTGACTCACTGAGTTATATAAACGCGGCGGTTCAAACGCTGGTTTTAAAAAACCACTCTTAATGTCAAATATGGGGTATATTCTTCTATCAAACATAGACATAATTTTGTAGTAATGTGTAATTATTTTTTTTTTTCTTTAAAGATAAAGTATGATCATATGAATGAGCAGTACTTTGGTCTGTAAATTACCAACCAATTCTAATGAATTGTCATTTATGTTAAGGGTTCCATACTTGGAGAGTGTGAAACTGAAGCCTAATACTAAGACCGCTGTTTGTCTATCCGTCTGTTACAGGATTGTATCTTTTGAATGATTTGTGCCTGTTTCATGTTTGATGGCAATAGACTCGCCCCCTATTACATGAGTCTTTTTTACAAAACTGGCGAAATGTGAGTGTACTAAATGGGTACACCTCTGCAACCCTTCGGTAATTACAGGCATGATGTTATGTTATGTGTAAAAATTAAAGGGTTGTACAAAAAATGTTACACTTACATTTTCATCGAATATGTCAAATGAAAATGTATTTATTTGTTCAATAAAGTACACGAAAAGCATATACATCATTGACATTATATAATAGTTAAAAGTACTTAAAATAATGTATACATAACATTCACAAAAAGAAACAGAGGACAAGAGCTGCATAATATAAGCTAAACAAAACAAACAAAACATTCAAATCTCGAAACGACTAAAAACCGTCAAACGCCGCGTTTACTCAGCGTCGAACGCGCCTAGTAAGTACATATCAAAGTAGGAACAATCTAAGTAACCTACGAACTGATCTGGTGAAACGTCTGCCACTGCGATGGGGAATCCGGCTCAATGATTGATGCTCTGTTGGTTTAATTAATCTTGCTCAAGTCGGCCTGGCTTGATTAGTAAGAGGTAGCTCTCGGAATATTTGTCGTAAAGTGCCTACTGCATGGAAGGAATGCTGGCCCAAATGGTAACATTAATTTTGTGAGCAACGTAATTATCTATCAATTCAAAAGTTTTGTAATTGAGTTATTGAGTTCTTGGTCTAAGTAAGTAATTATTTTGTTGATTTAATTTACTTTGTTGTAGTCGTTATGGCCCAGTTTTGGCGATCGCCTCTCATGAAGATGCGGGTTCGATATTACCAATGTGACTTTTTATAAAAATATTATACAACCTGTTATACTTATTTACCAAAATTTAAAATCCCTATTCCGAAAGTACCTTCGAGTGACAATAAACATTTTGTTGTACTTGTTGGTGTATCTTCATTCTTCAATCGTAGTCACTCGTATGGGAGCATTTTCAATTATTTTTATCCCATAAGTAGTATCCAATGCTAAGGTAAACTGATATGTTGAGTTAGGTTTCAGATCTGTTATGTTTATTTCCATTTGTTTGGGATTAGAAACATAGGTAGATTTGTTTTCAAAAGTAGTGTCACAAACGTTGCTTGTAGCTAAGACAGGGCAGTACGTTATTCGATGTCCTTTTATAATACCTTCTGGTAGAATACAGGAAATTGTCCAGGTGATTTTGACGAATGATTTTCCTGGAGCATCATGGTTCACTTTTGCATCAAACCCGTACATTGGAATACTATCTTCAGAAATGTCACAAGATGCCCACGTCATACCACTGGTTTTAGATCCGTTATTAGCTGATATTGCAAACTGATACCTAGTGCCTTTCGGCAAATCTATGACAAAGGTGTTCTGATTAGGATCCAAAACAGTGAAGTTCATGCGCCCTTCACAAATTTTACTAGTTTCATGTTGACACCAGAACAGTGTATAGTTGTCAATGCGCTTAATACCAACCCATGATAGCTCGTATGTACCATTGTTAAATGCTAGTTTAGTAAAAGATGGTACATTAAGTCCTTCAGTATTTTTTTTCGATGGGATGTAAAGGTGACTGCTGCTAACAGATGAGCCTTTAACATTATTGGACCTAATATGCACATCAATAGCGTCTAAAATTGCATCATTCAGTATAACATAACTTAAGGATTTGTTTTTATCAGGTACCAATACGCTCGAGTTCTTAGCACCTTGCATTGCAACTACTTCGTAGGAGAAGTTTGCACCAGCCTCCTCATACTCTTCAAGCTGCTTCCAGTAAACGTATATTAGTCTTTTATTTTCATAAATAGATTGGCTAAATGCTCCAGCAACGGTATCTGGTGCTCGTTGGGGCTTCTCACTGGCTGTTGTAAATAGCACATAAGTGAAATCAGACCAAAATTTGTCCTCAGTAGCTAATTCTGACTTTACGTATACCCTGACCTCATATGACATGTCCGCATATGGTAGGTTTGAGAGCAAAAATGTATATGTCTTGTTTTTTGGAGGCAAGATTGAAGCATCAACATTGCGGAAGTAAGTAGTATTATCAATTTTAATAATTCGATACTCTATCCTATGCACAACTGGACACGGCAGGAAGTCATATAAGTTGTTTGAGATCTTCCACTGAAGCAGCACACTGTGTGCGTCCTTGCTCAATACTTTTAATTGTTCTGGTGGATCAGGCTTCACAACAGAAAAATGATCAATTGTAAAATTCTGTGTATGACGACCAAAATAATTTTCAGCCGTCAAATAAAAATAGTAATAATCTTCCAACTGTTTGTACCTGGGGTTGCTGGTGGTAGTAAATGAACACGATCTTGACTTGCCGAAGTTGCGTGCATTGCAAGGTTCCACTTTGTTTCCGTTTATCAAAAATGTTAATGAATATATTGTAAAAAAGTATGCCTCTGTGCTGGTCCAGTTACAGATCAGTTCATCAAGGTTCTTAGATATACAACCAAAGTCAGTGACGTTGGACGGAGGCAGGTCTACTAGCACTCTGGTAGTGCAAGCCTTCTCTATAACAGTGTCTTTGCAAATGTATGTATATACCCCTTTGTCCAAATGTTCAACGTTCAACCTCCTCGTAGTCGCATTCACTTTTTCCGAGTCTATAGGTTTTCCTTTAATGTAAAACACCAAGTCATCAGCCGTGTTTTCCTCAGCCACACAAAAGATTTCTAAAGGTGTCCCATAAAGTAGTTTAATAATACCTTCAGGGTATACAGTGATTAAATTTTGCACTCCCTGACACCTTCCAAATATGCACGGTAAATTAATCAAACATTTAAGTACAATACACCACATCCATAGTCCGAACTGCCCCCTTTGGAACCCCTTACACTTTCTTTGGGAATTTGTACAAATGTCTGGCATAACTGCGTTTAGCTGAGATTTCATCACGAATTGGTGCACTAGTTTCAACTAAATCGATAGCGGCAATAGACACATTCCTAGTTTTTGTTTTATCACGAGCTTCGCGCACTGACCGATGGTCTCAAGACGATGACACAATACGAATAAGCACGGCACGTTACGAAAGGCGCCTCACGTTTTTATTTTTATCAAATGCTGCTATAATCCGGGTGAAAAAAATAAATAAATAAACGTTACCGTTTCGACACGCTTATTATACTGACGGACGCTCCATACAAAACATAGTACAGTCATATTTTGGTCAATAAGTAATTTAACTAAATTAGTAATTATACTGAATAGTAATTATACTCAATAGTAATTATCTGCCTCACTTTTTTAATAATTCTTATATATTGTATATTCAAATAAAAAAAGTGAGGCAGGCACGGATATATACATAATTCAAAAACTCACAATATAGGTATATTAGTCAAGACAATTTTTTGGGTTACCGTTTATCGTTTTGAAATTGTGTTACTTGATGGAAAACTGACTAACCACAAACCTAGAGATATTTAACACTAGCTTTTGCTTCGACTTCGTCTGCGTAAATATCGGTTATTGCGAACGCAGTCGAAGTCGCGGAATAAAAAGTAGCCTATGTCCTTTCTTGGGGTTCAATCTTACCCCGTACCGATTTTCATCAATCAGTGTTGATTCGGTTCAAATCGGTTTAGTGGTTTAGTCGTGAAAGTGTAACAGACAGACCGACAAACAGACCAAGTTATTTTTACATTTGTTATATTTATTTTATTTTTAATTTATTGGAACGAAGTTCCTTATCGCGCGTTGCGAAAGGGGGCTAGACGGAAAAAATTAAGACCAAAAGTTGTTACGACACTTTTGCTATAGTAATTTTAAGCCGTGCGGCGTGCGCGTGTTTCCCTGTCTATCTCTCTCTCTCTCTCTCATATAACTTCGTTCCATCCGGGTTTCCCTTGACACCTCTCAAGTTTTTTTTTACAAAATGTCATCGATTTGAATTACTTAGTGTTCAAAATATGACTTGACTACATTTGTATGGATCGCACAGCTGCGCGCTGTCGATAATAATATTCGTAGTTAAGCAGAAGCTAATCATAAGGTGATCGGGGGCAAATCGAAATGGTATTTTGATTAGATAAGCAGTGTCAATTCCAAACTTTTGTTTTCTTGTATAATTTACTAGCTTCTGCCCCCTTCGTTCACGTCGTTTTTAACCGACTTCTAAAAAAAGGAGGAGGTTCTCAATTCGGATGTTTGAATTTTTTTTTTTTTAGGTTTGTCGCGCTTCACTCCGTCGCTTGCCAACCAATTTGAATAAATTCTTTTTTTGTTGGAAATGTTATACTTCCCAAATGGTCCCATGAAAATTTTATCGAAATCGGACAAGAGGTTATTGAAAAAATATGTCACAAAAAATTAAGAAAAAAATAAAAATTTATGGTCACATGAAAATTTTATCGAAATCGGACAAGCGGTTATTGAAAAAAAAATGTCACAAAAAATTAACAAATAAAAATTTATTTTTGTAATGCCTGATACTACCTACCTCTAAAATACATCTTTAAAGTTACGTCATGCACATTTTTGAATTGCCATATCTATACTCCCGCCTCTCGTGCATGAGGTTGTGGGTTCAAATCCGGGCAAGTACCAATGTGACTTTTTCAATTCATATCCTAGTTACTTTATAAAGTTTATCTTGGACATCACTGACATCGGTGAAGAAAAAACATCGTGAGGAAACCTGGACTTATACCAGCCTATTACTGTCCCACTCAAATCATGTCAAAGGCCCTTGTTTAGAAACTCTGACACTAGGGTGTGTGAACCACAAGCTCTTTAAACAGTATTATTATAATAATTATTACTTTGCCTTCAGCACTGTTGGATTTTCAACGGTCAGTTCAGCCCCGACAGTTGAAAATGCAACAACAGAAATTACAAAGTAATATTAAAATAATATTGTTTTAAGAGATGGTTGTAGGCGCCCAGGTTCGATTTCCAGGTCGGGCAAAAGTGTTATTGGCCCCCGTGACCGAAATCGGTGTGGAGAATTTTATTGTTTTTATTAATATAACAAACATCAACACAAACACACAAACAACATCATAAACTTCCAGTTTTACTAAACTTACCAAACCTCATTATCAAGTAGATGACGCCATTTGCAATCTCGAGACTAAACAGGTTATCAATATTCATTATTATCAAATATTAAAGTTTTTGTTTATTTTTATGATTTTCCTGGTCATAGTAATAAATTGCAAGAAAGTCATAACTCATTTAAAAAAAAATTTTTTTTTTTGTAACACTGAAGAATTTCTAAGATACATAAATCTATTCATACTTATTTATTATACAGGGTCGGTTTGGAACAGCTGATTTTTTTTTCATGATTTCAAGGTTGGTCACACAGTAAAAAATATTCATAATGATGAGTACAATGACCCCTTTTTAGGTTTCGAGTCAATGACTCTGTATAGAAGTAAGGTAAATAGAGGTAAAAAAGAGGAGGACTGTGCCAGTGTTTTATTTTGTTTGTAAGATATTATCTCTGAAAGTACAGGTCCGATTATCTACAAAAAATAGGCGCGTGTACCTACTAGGTACATGCGTATTCAAGTCACTGTCAAAATCAAATTAAGTTACTGATCGATCAGCAAACACTCTTAAAAACGATCCACGTTTACAAACATCTTGTGGTGGTCCATACTATACCGACAGAAATACACCGGTGTATGCTGCTTTTCTGGACCTCTCCAAGGCATTTGACCTGGTTAATTATAACATCTTATGGGCAAAATTGCGGGAGAAAGCCGTACCTCAGGAGCTAGTTGGCATTCTCGAGTATTGGTATGACCACCAAATTAACCAGGTCAGATGGGCGGGTGCACTGTCTGGTGAGTATGGACTGGAGTGTGGTGTGAGGCAGGGGGGATTGACTTCTCCGGCGCTCTTCAGTCTATACGTCGATCAGCTGGTGGAGGAGCTTGGTAGCACTGGTGTCGGATGTTCTATTGATGGTAAGATGGTCAATAGCATAAGCTATGCGGATGACATGGTGCTGCTGAGTCCCTCGATTGATGGTCTCAGACAGTTGCTTGGAGTGTGTGAACGTTACGCCATGGCCCATGGTCTTCTGTATAATGTCAGAAAAAGTGAGGTTATGGTGTTTCGTGTTGGGTCCAGGAAACCAGCGACAGTTCCTCCTGTCTACCTGTACGGTGTGGCACTTAAAAGAGTGTCTCGCTTCAAATATCTGGGGCACATACTGACCGAGAATCTATCGGATGACGAGGATATTGAAAGGGAGCGAAGGGCGTTGTCGGTTCGATGTAATATGCTGGCCCGTCGGTTTGCAAGGTGTTCTAAAGACGTTAAGATAACGCTGTTCAAGGCATATTGCCAGACGTTTTACACCTGCAGCCTGTGGGTCAGATATACGCAGAGGGTCTACAACGCCCTCCGTGTTCAGTACAATAATGCTTTTAGGGCGTTGCTGGGGCTTCCGCGGTTCTGTAGTGCGTCAGGCATGTTTGCCGAGGCTCGCATAGACAGTTTTGAAGCTGTCATGCGTAAAAGGTCGGCATCCCTGATGCATAGGATTCGTGGAAGCTCCAACAGCATCCTGAAGGTTATTGTGGACAAGCCAGACTGCCCTTTTCTGTTTCACTGGTCCCGTAGACATAGTTGCGGGCCTGATCGTATGGAAAGGTTTATGAACTGAGTGGTGAATTTTGTTTTATTATTATTATTTTATTTTATCTTATTTTATTGCGTTTTTTGTATAATTTTCGGATTTTAATTGGACTTTATCGTATTTTAATTTAATGATCTGTAATTGTAATTATTTAGATATTTGTAATTTAGAATTGTCTGTAGTTTTTAATTGTTTGTTGTTGTTTGGCTTGTGAATGTGAAATTATGGACTTAGTCTGAGAATAAATTATTATTATTATTCACATTTATTTATTTTAATACATATGAAGCGGGTATGATTAAAACGTACGGGCAAATTGTACCAGATCTGTATTAACCTTTACAAAGATATGTATAAACTAGGCTTAACTAGATACAACGGTAACATAAAAACTACACGGTACGTTCCCGGCAAGTTCGTGACGTGAGGTGCGTCGCGAAACAAGTAGGATGCGTCACCGCGGGGCGCGAGGGGAGGTGCGTCTAGGCAAGGCGAGCTCTTCCAATGCGTGGAAACAGCGGCGCACTGGCTCAGACTGGCGCTCGTAGCCGCGTCGGCTCCTTATATACCCGAGGTGGCGGTGCGCGGCGGCTCGTTGTGTGCGTGAGTAACGTCCCGACACAGCGCTGTTGTGTGACGCGTGGCTGTAGGCGTACGGTGGTGCTACAGGCTCCCCCTCTGGATGCGAAGTCGCCCCGACGAGTAGCCAGTCAAGATGAGAGCTCCACCGACGTAACTGGGCGAGAGCCTCCCTCTCAGTTGTGGGATAATTGCGTTCTGCAGGGGTCATCAGTCTACTGGCATATTCGACGAGATGCTCGTTCTCTGCCTCCCCCTGCACTAGAACTGCTCCAAGTGCAGCGTGTCCGAAGAGACCTCTTCCACTTCCAATGATCCAATTTCGACATCATTGCTGCTATTGCTATGGTCGCTGGGAAAGAGCGCCTTGGAGTGTGGAGATAGTTCACATGGAGCATCGCGAAGCTGCATTTGGGCATCATGGACCATAAAGTCAACGAACCTTGGAGAATACCCATCGAATAATGGTCGGTATCGCTTCCTTGGACTCGGGGACAACTTAATTGGCACTACGCGATATGGCATCGTGTTTGTAGTGCTGGCACTCGTTACTGGGAGTGCGGGTTCTCCGCTGGATAATGGACTTCCCGTTGCTGGGGAGCATGCACTGGGTTGTGGCAGCGCTGATTCCAGTACACCTTCGTCTCTTGGAGTTATCGATAGAGGGGAGATATATTCAGACAGTTCGACATCTCTTAACATTGACCGCAACGGAGGATTATAATAAACGGGCGTAGCCTCTACCCTAACCAACGATATCTCCTCATCATCTTCGTCTTGGAGGTCGAAGATGTCATTAGGGTGATCCTCGAAAAACCAGGTCTTCTGCGGAATGTTGAGTACCATCTTGGCATCCTCAATAAAGCTGACTCCCAACAGTGTGCGAGACTCTCGAGCTTCCGGGAACACGATAAAAGTAGTTTGCACGACACGGAAACATATACAGACAGGTGCACTTACGGTCAAAACCTCTCTCGTCGTCTTCGTACCATCAGCCAGTTTCACTGTAAGCTGTTGTGTGTGGAATGCAAAACCGAGTCTTCGTAGACATTTATATAGTGAATATGATGCCACGCTTGTCTTTGCGCACGTATCAACGTAGGCGCTACCGGTAATTTTGCCTATGCCAATAGCAATAACCGGCCTAGGGCGTACATCTGCTTGGGTGGTAAGGGAACAGAAACTTACTTCAGTCTTTCCCACCTTTGGCACAGCCTTTGTACAGGTGGGGCATTTTGATCGAATCACCCCCGGTGTACCACATCCGTAACAGGCAAACGTTGGTGCAGAAGGTGACGGCGCTTGAGTACCTATAGCGGCATTCGCAGGCGCAAGTTTCACGTCAGAAGTACCACTACCAGAAGCGAGGTCCTTCTTCTCCTTCTTTCGACATGTCTCTATTGAATGTCCAGGCAATCGACAGTAAGAACAACGCTTCTTTTTAAACGACACCTTTTCTGTCTCTTTTCCCTTTCCTGTCCCTTCTTCTGGCATTTCCTTTTCAACCAGGAGCTGTTCCACTCCTCTAGCTGCCTTCACTAGGGCGTCAAGAGTATTGACAGTCTCGCGTGCCATTTTTACCCTTATCTTGTACCTCAATTGTCCGTAAATCAGATCAATTTGTTGGGTTTCTGTGTGTGGCTCTGGCATTTGTGCAATAAGAGCCCTCTTCTTAGCCACAAACACTTCTGTCAATTCATCCTCACCTTGTTTGATATTTACGACGTTCTGATACAGCTGGTAGGCAGGTCTTTTAGGAGCAAAGGCGTGGCGAACTCTTGACACAAACTCTTCCCATGTTCTCACCTGATCCTTTATCCCATTCCACCAGGTGGCAGCCTCATCCTTTAAAATTAAGGGAACGCTCATGATGGCATCTTCGTCGGAGATCTGTTCTACGGACTTAAACACTGAAGCCGCAGCAAGAAAAGATTCTACCGATTCAGTATCTCTGGTACCATTAAAAGTAATCTTGCAAGTGGTGAAAGAGCCTCGTCGCTGTTGATTGCCAATGACTGACAATAACTTCTCGAATTGCTCCGTAGACAAGTTCATGGTAGCAAGTGGTTCCTCCTTTATTTTCCTACTTAATCTTGACTTTGGGCTAGCCTGCTTTCGGGCCTTTACGTTGAGCGCCAGATTGAAGCGGGTATGATTAAAACGTACGGGCAAATTGTACCAGATCTGTATTAACCTTTACAAAGATATGTATAAACTAGGCTTAACTAGATACAACGGTAACATAAAAACTACACGGTACGTTCCCGGCAAGTTCGTGACGTGAGGTGCGTCGCGAAACAAGTAGGATGCGTCACCGCGGGGCGCGAGGGGAGGTGCGTCTAGGCAAGGCGAGCTCTTCCAATGCGTGGAAACAGCGGCGCACTGGCTCAGACTGGCGCTCGTATTTTTTTTTTTTTTTTTTTCGGATTGGCATCTCGCAGGTCAACCTATGAGGTTGTCGGCTGCTTAACCGGGCTATCCTGTGGTGCCTTAAAGACAATTAAGGCCTCCAGCCAGGGCTTAAAAACTTACAAACTAAGCGACTACACGCTAAGGGCACCCCCTGTGGGGTACGAGCCTCGGCTTAGGGCGTCGCTGGGGGAGGGCAGCAAAGGGACAGGCTGGATCGGATTATTATTATTTAGGGACGAATTTAAAGCTACAGGCTCAGCGACGCGGGCTGGCACGAGCAAGGGACGGGGCGGAGACGGACAAGGGCGTCGCGACGGACCTCGGCGGCGAGGGCGGAATGACGGCGGTCTGTGTCTGTGTTTGCGCACTGTGCTAGTTTCTTTGTTACTCTCCTGGAGGAGGGTAATGGCGTCATCGGGGTCGGTCAAAGTATGTCTCGGTCGGCGAGTCTTACTGATGCGGGAGGGAGTGTATCGGGCGGCCGATACAATCAGGGGATTGGGGTGTTTTTCAGCAGTGTCGAAGAAGCGCTTGGCGGTGCGTTTCATGAACTGCTGGATGGTGGGGATTTTGAGATCGAGATGGAGATTCTCGTTGCGAAGGTAGTACGGGGCTCCCGTGGCCTTTCGCAAGAAACGGTTTTGGAGGGTTTGCATCCTATGGAGGTGATATGCCTTTGCGTGTGCGAATACGACACAGGCGTAGGTCATGATGGGACGAATGCACGCTGTGAAAATGCGCAATTTGCACTTGAGTGACAATTTGCTACGTGCATTCAGCATGGAGTGAAGCCTACCGAGAGCAAAAGCGGCGCGCGAGCGCACCGTCTTTATGTGCTCTCCGAAAGTAAGGTGTTGGTCGAGGATCACACCTAGGTATTTGGCTCGCTTTTCCCAAGGGATCGGCTTGCCATACATGGTGATGGGACTGGGAGGGGTGGGGGGTAGGCGCGGTTTGGAAAAGAGGACCGCTTGACTCTTGTCGGGGTTAACCTCGATTCTCCACTTCCGGAACCAAGCGCCCAGGGCGCTAGCGGCGGATTGGAGAGTGCGAGCGATGGATACTGGGTTGCGTCCAGTGTAATAGATGGCCGTGTCGTCGGCGAATAGGGCCAGATGGGTCTTGCTACTCTTAGGAATGTCGCTGGTGAACAGCGTAAAAAGGAGTGGGGATAGGACGGAGCCTTGAGGGACTCCTGCGCGTATGGGGTGGGGGGAGGAGAGCGCGCCCTCGATGCGATAGCGGAAGGTGCGATTTGACAGAAAATCTCGTATGATGAGTACGAGGCGATCGGGCACTCCGATCTGGTAGAGCTTATATAATAAGCCGTTATGCCAGACCTTGTCGAAAGCTTTCGCTATGTCGAAGAAGAGGGCGCCCGTCAAAGAGCCACGTTGAAAACCAACGCTTATGTGCTCGACGATACGGTGGACTTGTTGGACGCAACAATGGTGGGAACGAAAACCGAATTGTTCGTCCGGGATGAGGCTCTTTGCTTCGACATAATCTTTGAGACGCTTGTAAATAAGCCTCTCGTAGATTTTGCCAAGAACGTTGAGCAAACTGATGGGACGATAGCTCGAAGGCTCTGACTTGGGTTTACCAGGTTTATGAATGCCGATGACGGTGGCCTCTTTCCACGTCCCGGGGAAGATATTGTTGCTCATGGCGCCATTGAAGATGGCGGTCATAAGCATTATGAGAGGGGCAGGGAGGAGTTTGAATACCTTGTTGGTGATTCCGTCTGACCCGGGGGCTTTCCGGGGTTTAAGATTTTTGATGATGTCTTGCACCTCGTCAGGGGTGACGGGGGGCAGAGGATCATCGGGGTCTTCAACTGGTGGGAGGGACGCTCTACGTTCGACTTCGGCGTCGACCTTAGAGAGGTGAGCTTTGTCTACTGGTTGAGAGCTGGGGGTGCATTGGGCCTCTAGGCTGTCAGCTAGACATTCAGCCTTTTCGTCGTTATCGAAAGCGACGCTTTTATCGGGGCGGGTGAGAGGAGGCATGGCGGCCTCGCTAGTGGAACGTAACTTCCTCTGTAACTCCCAGAAGGCTTGGTGGGTGGGCTCCAGTTCGCTAAGCGTTTTGTCCCAGCGGGCGTTACGCAACTCATTTATGCGATTCTTTACAGCACGCTGTAGAGATCGCATGTGAGCTTTGTTTGCGTCGCAGGGAAAAGCGCTGTACGCACGGATGGCCGCGTTCTTCTCGGTCATCAGTTCGCGTACATCGTCCGGCAGTTTCCAGCGGTGATCGCTCACCACCGGAACCTCCCTTGAACAGTCGTTCAGGACAGATTGTACGTGTTCTGTGAAGGAGTCGATCGCGCCCGTCGTGTCTGCGATTGAAACTATGTGGTCGGGGATAGAGTCCAGGTGAGGCGACGTGATGGACTTTAAGCTTTCGCTTACTTTCCTCCAGTCGGTTATCACTTGGGTCGGGGGAGGTTGGCTGGGATCAGAGGGACCTGAGCGGGAGGCTAGTTCCATGATGACCGGGCGGTGGTCCGAATCAAGCTCGTGGAGCGCCTCAATAGAATGTAAGCGGAGATTTACATTCTTGAGGAGTGCTATATCGAGGATATCGGGAAGATGATTGGGGTCGTGGGGAAAGTGAGTGGGAGTCATCGGAGCGATGACGTCAAAGTTGAGGGTGGCACAGAGGTTGAACACGATTCTGCCTCTGGTAGAGGTCGTGTTGCAGTTCCAAGCGGGGTGTTTGGCGTTGAGATCGCCCGCTAGTATAACGGAGTCACTCAGTCCAAGAAGGACGGAAAGATCGTTTGTGAGGAGGGACGGGTCCTCAGAGGGCGAAGGAGGGATGTAGGAAGAGATAATAGTAATCGGCTGATGACCAGTCATGCCGAGCCGACAGAGTGAGACCTCGACGCGGGAGAGGGGAGGAGGGTCCATAGGGATGCAGTACAGTTCCTTTCTGTAGTAGATGAGGGTGCCGCCCTTGTGGCAACGCGACCTGTCGTTGCGAACTAAGCGATAGTTGGCAATTTTCGGGTCACGGTGGCGGGGCTTTAGGAAGGTCTCCTGTATAAGGAGGATGTCAAGTTGATGATCGCGAAGGAAGGTGGCGATCTCATCACGCTGGCCATTAATGCCATTTGCGTTGAAGAAGCCTAACTTAAGGGAGCGGGGTTTGGTACAACACAGACTTTTCTTATCCATTAGGATTTCGGCCGGTAGAGTTTTTCTAGGACTCGCGTAATTGCAGGGTAAGCTTCAAATACTTTACCTATAGCTGTAAGGTCGGCATTGCACGCAATGATTTCCTTTGCCATAGTTACAGCATCCGGGTTGACGTAGATGCTGAAGGCGTCCGTTATGATTTGGACGTGTTCAGCGTTGGGGGTGGCGGCCACGGGGCCGGTGCGGACCGGGGAGGGCGCGACTGAGGCTGCGGAAGCGGCCTTTGGGGGAGGAACCTTTTTGGGAGCGGGTTGTGGTGCGGGGGCGGGGGCGGCAGGGGCCGCCGGCGCTATTGAGGAAGCGGGCTGTGGGGTCACGAGAGCTGGGAAGGCTCTTTGGTGGTTCAATGTGTTCCACGGGGAGGGCCTTTGAGGGCTGAGTCGCTCGGGTAACTGTGAAGAGGGAATCTTCACAGAGGGACTTTCCCTTTGCTGACGGGCGTTTGCACGCTTAGTCAGTTTGGGAGAAGAAGACTTGGGGGCCTTAGGACAGCCACGGTAGTTAGCCGGGTGCCCGGATTGGCCGCATAGTACGCAACTGGGAGGCTCAGTGCAGAGATCACGTTCCTTTGGACGTGGGCAATCGGCGGTGCCGTGCTCGCCCAGACACTTTACGCATCTTGGGGTCGCAAAACAGTTGCGCTGTACGTGACCGTACAGTTGGCAACGATGACATTGGCCGACTACGTTGGCCTTGTAGGGCTTCTCTATTGAGATGCCCGAGAGGGAACATATTGATTTCACCCGGAAAATGGGATGATGCCCTTCCGTGGGGTCGCAGACGACAAGAACTGTGTCAAAAGCGGGGCCGCCCCTCGCTTTGTGCAGGCGATGGACTGCCGAGACGGGGACTTTCTGCGAGAGGAGGTCATTAAGAATGTCCTCAACCGGGATTTCTTTCGGGATGCGTCGGATCACCACTCGGGTGGGCGCTTCCTCGGGAAGGGAGTAAGTGTGGAACGAAACGTTCCTTAGTTTTAGGAGACTGGTTAGTTCCCTGTGGTCTTTCGACGTGGGAACTTGGACTTTGATGCCCTGCTGAGTTGCACGGGCATTGGTGTACGTGATCTTGCGATCGTTGCACCACTTGGACACTTCTGTCCACTTTGCCTTGTCTTGAATGAACAAGGGCGGCGGGGGTTTTAGCTTCTTTTTCGAAGCCAGCGCGGGGTTAGGAGTAAGGGGGCTAGGGGGGCGGCTAGACTCGGAGGTCGTGGCAGCAGAGGCGGGGGGACTAGAGGACGAGGGGGCCGCGGGGGGGGTCGTTGCTACGACCTTTTTGGCCTTGGTTGCCTGTGAGGGAGATTTTCCCTTCTTCCTCTTACCTCCGCTGCCGACGACTTGGTAGTCATCGTCAGATGAGGCGGAGGAGGATAGGGAATCCTCAGAGTCGGAGGCAAAGGGAGAAGGGTGATCGAGAGGGACGGAGGTATCCATGCTCTCAGACAAGTCGGGGTTTACAGCTGCGACACGCAGCTGCGAGGCGCCCATTGTTTGTGAAACAATGGCGGCGGGAACAATGGCGGCGGGAACACAGTGTGTTTCCGCGTACGGGTTGATTGTCTCAATGGACAATAGGGAAGGAATTTCCAGTGAAGGCATTGATGGTGACTGGCGCTCGTATTTTTTTTTTTTTTTTTTTTTTTTTTTTTCGGTATGGCATCTCGCAGGTCAACCTATGAGGTTGTCGGCTGCTTAACCGGGCAATCCTGTGGTGCCTTAAAGTAAATTAAGGCCTCCAGCCAGGGCTTAAAACTATTTACAAACTAAGCGACTACACGCTAAGGGCACCCCCTGTGGGGTACGAGCCTCGGCTTAGGGCGTCGCTGGGGGAGGGCAGCAAAGGGACAGGCTGGATCGGATTAATATTATTTAGGGACGAATTTAAAGCTACAGGCTCAGCGACGCGGGCTGGCACGAGCAAGGGACGGGGCGGAGACGGACAAGGGCGTCGCGACGGACCTCGGCGGCGAGGGCGGAATGACGGCGGTCTGTGTCTGTGTTTGCGAACTGTGCTAGTTTCTTTGTTACTCTCCTGGAGGAGGGTAATGGCGTCATCGGGGTCGGTCAAAGTATGTCTCGGTCGGCGAGTCTTACTGATGCGGGAGGGAGTGTATCGGGCGGCCGATACGATCAGGGGATTGGGGTGTTTTTCAGCAGTGTCGAAGAAGCGCTTGGCGGTGCGTTTCATGAACTGCTGGATGGTGGGGATTTTGAGATCGAGATGGAGATTCTCGTTGCGAAGGTAGTACGGGGCTCCCGTGGCCTTTCGCAAGAAACGGTTTTGGAGGGTTTGCATCCTATGGAGGTGATATGCCTTTGCGTGTGCGAATACGACACAGGCGTAGGTCATGATGGGACGAATGCACGCTGTGAAAATGCGCAATTTGCACTTGAGTGACAATTTGCTACGTGCATTCAGCATGGAGTGAAGCCTACCGAGAGCAAAAGCGGCGCGCGAGCGCACCGTCTTTATGTGCTCTCCGAAAGTAAGGTGTTGGTCGAGGATCACACCTAGGTATTTGGCTCGCTTTTCCCAAGGGATCGGCTTGCCATACATGGTGATGGGACTGGGAGGGGTGGGGGGTAGGCGCGGTTTGGAAAAGAGGACCGCTTGACTCTTGTCGGGGTTAACCTCGATTCTCCACTTCCGGAACCAAGCGCCCAGGGCGCTTGCGGCGGATTGGAGAGTGCGAGCGATGGATACTGGGTTGCGACCAGTGTAATAGATGGCCGTGTCGTCGGCGAATAGGGCCAGATGGGTCTTGCTACTCTTAGGGATGTCGCTGGTGAACAGCGTAAAAAGGAGTGGGGATAGGACGGAGCCTTGAGGGACTCCTGCGCGTATGGGGTGGGGGGAGGAGAGCGCGCCCTCGATGCGATAGCGGAAGGTGCGATTTGACAGAAAATCTCGTATGATGAGTACGAGGCGATCGGGCACTCCGATCTGGTAGAGCTTATATAATAAGCCGTTGTGCCAGACCTTGTCGAAAGCTTTCGCTATGTCGAAGAAGAGGGCGCCCGTCAAAGAGCCACGTTGAAAACCAACGCTTATGTGCTCGACGATGCGGTGGACTTGTTGGACGCAACAATGGTGGGAACGAAAACCGAATTGTTCGTCCGGGATGAGGCTCTTTGCTTCGACATAATCTTTGAGACGCTTATAAATAAGCCTCTCGTAGATTTTGCCAAGAACGTTGAGCAAACTGATGGGACGATAGCTCGAAGGCTCTGACTTGGGTTTACCAGGTTTATGAATGCCGATGACGGTGGCCTCTTTCCACGTCCCGGGGAAGATATTGTTGCTCATGGCGCCATTGAAGATGGCGGTCATAAGCATTATAAGAGGGGCAGGGAGGAGTTTGAAAACCTTGTTGGTGATTCCGTCTGACCCGGGGGCTTTCCTGGGTTTAAGGTTTTTGATGATGTCTTGCACCTCGTCTGGGGTGACGGGGGGCAGAGGATCATCGGGGTCTTCAACTGGTGGGAGGGATGCTCTACGTTCGACTTCGGCGTCGACCTTAGAGAGGTGAGCTTTGTCTACTGGTTGAGAGCTGGGGGTGCATTGGGCCTCTAGGCTGTCAGCTAGACATTCGGCCTTTTCGTCGTTATCGAAAGCGACGCTTTTATCGGGGCGGGTGAGAGGAGGCATGGCAGCCTCGCTAGTGGAACGTAACTTCCTCTGTAACTCCCAGAAGGCTTGGTGGGTGGGCTCCAGTTCGCTAAGCGTCTTGTCCCAGCGGGCGTTACGCAACTCATTTATGCGATTCTTTACAGCACGCTGTAGAGATCGCATGTGAGCTTTGTTTGCGTCGCAGGGAAAAGCGCTATACGCACGGATGGCCGCGTTCTTCTCGGTCATCAGTTCGCGTACATCGTCCGGCAGTTTCCAGCGGTGATCGCTCACCACCGGAACCTCCCTTGAACAGTCGTTCAGGACAGATTGTACGTGTTCTGTGAAGGAATCGATCGCGCCCGTCGTGTCTGCGATTGAAACTATGTGGTCGGGGATAGAGTCCAGGTGAGGCGACGTGATGGACTTTAAGCTTTCGCTTACTTTCCTCCAGTCGGTTATCACTTGGGTCGGGGGAGGTTGGCTGGGATCAGAGGGACCTGAGCGGGAGGCTAGTTCCATGATGACCGGGCGGTGGTCCGAGTCGAGCTCGTGTAGCGCCTCAATAGAATGTAAGCGGAGATTTACATTCTTGAGGAGTGCTATATCGAGGATATCGGGAAGATGATTGGGGTCGTGGGGAAAGTGAGTGGGAGTCATCGGAGCGATGACGTCAAAGTTGAGGGTGGCACAGAGGTTGAACACGATTCTGCCTCTGGTAGAGGTCGTGTTGCAGTTCCAAGCGGGGTGTTTGGCGTTGAGATCGCCCGCTAGTATAACGGAGTCACTCAGTCCAAGAAGAACGGAAAGATCATTTGTAAGGAGGGACGGGTCCTCAGAGGGCGAAGGAGGGATGTAGGCAGAGATAATAGTAATCGGCTGATGACCAGTCATGCCGAGCCGACAGAGTGAGACCTCGACGCGAGAGAGGGGAGGAGGGTCCATAGGGATGCAGTACAGTTCCTTTCTGTAGTAGATGAGGGTGCCGCCCTTATGGCAACGCGACCTGTCGTTGCGAACTAAGCGATAGTTGGCAATTTTCGGGTCACGGTGGCGGGGCTTTAGGAAGGTTTCCTGTATAAGGAGGATGTCAAGTTGATGATCGCGAAGGAAGGTGGCGATCTCATCACGCTGGCCATTAATGCCATTTGCGTTGAAGAAGCCTAACTTGAGGGAGCGGGGTTTGGTACAACACAGACTTTTCTTATCCATTAGGATTTAGGTCGGTAAAGTTTTTCTAAGACTCGCGTGATTGCGGGGTACGCTTCGAACACTTTACCTATAGCTGTAAGGTCGGCATTGCATGCAATGATTTCCTTTGCCATAGTTACAGCATCCGGGTTGACGTAAATGCTGAAGGCGTCCGTTATGATTTGGACGTGTTCAGCGTTGGGGATGGCGGCCGTGGGGCCGGTGCGGACAGGAGAGGGCGCGGCTGAGGCTGCGGGAGCGGCCTTTGGGGGAGGAACCTTTTTGGGAGCGGGTTGTGGTGCGGGTGCGGGGGCGGCGGGGGCCGACGGCGCTATTGAGGGAGTGGGTTGAGGGGTCGCGAGAGCTGGGAAGGCTCTTTGGTGGTTCAATGTGTTCCACGGGGAGGGCCTTTGAGGGCTGAGTCGCTCGGGCAACTGTGAAGAGGGAATCTTCACCGAGGGGCTTTCCCTTTGCTGACGGGCGTTTGCACGCTTGGTCAGTTTGGGAGAAGAAGACTTTGGGGCCTTTGGGCAGCCACGGTAGTTAGCCGGGTGTCCGGATTGGCCGCATAGCACGCAGCTGGGAGGCTCTGTGCAGAGATCACGTTCCTTGGGACGTGGACAATCGGCAGTGCCATGCTCGCCCAGACACTTTACGCATCTTGGGGTCGCAAAACAGTTGCGCTGTACGTGACCGTACAGTTGGCAACGGTGACATTGGCCAACTACGTTAGCCTTGTAGGGCTTCTCTATGGAGATGCCAGAGAGAGAGCAGACTGATTTCACCTTGAATATAGGGTGATGGCCTTCCGTGGGGTCGCAAACGACCAGAACGGTGTCAAAAGCGGGGCCGCCCCTCGCTTTGTGCAGGCGATGGACTGCTGAGACGGGGACTTTCTGGGAGAGGAGGTCGTTGAGAATGTCCTCAACTGGGATTTCTTTCGGGATGCGTCGGATCACCACTCGGGTGGGCGCTTCCTCGGGAAGGGAGTAAGTATGGAACGAAACGTTCCTTAGTTTTAGGAGACTGGTTAGTTCCCTGTGGTCTTTCGACGTTGGAACTTGAACTTTGATGCCCTGCTGAGTTGCACGGGCATTGGTGTATGTGATCTTACGATCATTACACCATTTGGACACTTCTGTCCACTTTGCCTTGTCTTGAATGAACAAGGGCGGCGGGGGTTTTAGCTTCTTTTTCGAAGCTAGCGCGGGGTTAGTAGTAAGAGGGCTAGGGGGGCGGCTGGACTCGGAAGTCGAGGCAGCAGAGACGGGGGGACTAGAGGTCGAGGGGGTCGCGGGGGAGGTCGTTGCTACGACCTTTTTGGCCTTGGTTGCCTGAGAGGGAGATTTTCCCTTCTTCCTCTTACCTCCACTGCCGACGACTTGGTAGTCATCGTCAGATGAGGCGGAGGAGGATAGGGAATCCTCAGAGTCGGAGACGGAGGGCGAAAGGTGATCAAGAGGGACAGAGGTGTCCATGCTCTCAGTCGTGTCGAGTTTTGCAGCTGCGACACGCAGCTGCGAGGCGCCCATTGTTTGTGAAACAATGGCGGCGGGAACAATGGCGGCCGGTACACAGTGTGATTCCGCGTACGGGTTTATTGTCTCGATGGACAATAGCGAAGGAATTTCAAGTGAAGGCATTGATTGTGCCGCCACTGGAATTCCTTTGTCTACAGTTGGCGGAGACGTGGGGCTGTCGAGTACATCGCTAAAGTTTGCGATGCTTTCCTCAGACGGAGAAGAGTTTTGCTGTAAAGCAGCAAACTTTTTGCCATATTTGGCAATGAAGTCCGGGTCCTTGAAGAGGACTTCCTTTACGAACGCAACGATAATTGCGTCCGACATTATCGAAGAGGGAGGGAGGGTTTGAGACAGGGAATCGCGGGAGAGTTTATTAGAAACTCTAACGGGGAGCCTAACTTAACCCTAAATGCCTATCTCCCCGGGTGGATGGGCCCGGGGATGTGTGACCCTCCCTGCCGGGTGTAGGCAGGGAGGTGAGTACCTACTGGTGAGCCCTAAGCTTGTAAACCCGTCGCCAGTCTTATTGTGCGAACGGGGCCCTGACCAGTCTAGTGCGAAGGGTGTAGACACGCCCGACCGACACTAGGTGTGTTGCTGTGAACGAAGTCAGAGACTAGGCACGACTAGGAGATCCCCCAAGGCCGAGACACTAGCTCCCGTCTCCAATTGACTGCCTCACCCTGAAGGGGATTGGCGGGTGTGATTGGGGCAACACCCCCTCGGCTTCGTTGGCACCGTAAGGTATCCACCGAGGACCACGAAACTGTGGTTTTAACCCTGAAGGGGCCAAGTGAAGCTAACACAACAAAACGCGGGTTAAAGAAATAAGATAATCGTCCGCTACCTTGAAAAAGGCGGCTTCGGATTTAAAAGGTTGTAGTCTGCTGACTACAGGAGTCGTCGCGGCGAGCGCAACGAGAAGTGACGAGAATCGTGAGCGAGCGCGGAGCGAGGTGCAGCACGTCCGTTCGCGGCGAGCGTCGGGCGGAGAGTGACTGGCGCTCGTATTTTTTTTTTTTTTTTTTTCGGTTTGGCATCTCGCAGGTCAACCTATGAGGTTGTCGGCTGCTTAACCGGGCTATCCTGTGGTGCCTTAAAGAAAATTAAGGCCTCCAGCCAGGGCTGCTGGCGCTCGTAGCCGCGTCGGCTCCTTATATACCCGAGGTGGCGGTGCGCGGCGGCTCGTTGTGTGCGTGAGTAACGTCCCGACACAGCGCTGTTGTGTGACGCGTGGCTGTAGGCGTACGGTGGTGCTACACATATATAATTACATTTTTAAATATTATTAAAAAACAATAAAAACATTTAAAAATATAAAAAATAGTATCCCACCGGCATCGGGAACAGGGTCCAAGCTACCGGTGGTCAGGGCTCCTGAGAAAGGAATCTCCTAACAATACGCGCCGTGTCCAGGAGTACCGCTTTCTGAATCAAGCCCTTGATCCAACCGCCCAACGAGAGCCTCCTAAGGTATTGGTCGAGGCTCTTAGCTATTATGCCATTGGCAGTCACGACTATCGGCACAATGATTGCTGTACTCACATCCCACATATCGACAACCTCGCGAGCTAAGTCAATGTACTTCATTTGTTTATCTTTCTCAGCCTTCACGAGGTTCTCGTCATGTGGGACCGTTATATCCACAATCACTGCGCGACGCTCTAATCGATCTATCACCACTATGTCAGGCTTATTGGCAACAATAGTCCTGTCAGTGATGATAGATCGATCCCAATACAACGTGATATTGCCATTTTCAAGAACTGGGTCGGGCACATACTTATAGTAGGGCACTTCTGATTCCACAAGACTATATTTAAGAGCAAGCTGCTGGTGAATAATCCTGGCTACTAGGTTATGTCTATGCAAATAGTCTCCGTTAGCCAGACGAGAACACCCAGATATAATGTGTCGGATTGATTCTCCGGGACGGTGGCATGCCCGACAAATGTCAACCGTACCGTCCTTCACAATATATCTCCGATAGTTGTTCGTCATCATAACTTCGTCCATAATTGCACAGACAAAACCTTCGGTTTCCCCAAAGAGGTTACCAAAGCGCAGCCAGGATACGGACGCCATAAAGTCTACATCGGGCCCATGTAGGGCCCGGTAGTAGCGCCCGTGAAGCTCCTTGCTCTTCCATACTTCCATGCGGTCATTAGTATCCAATACTATAGGTTTGCGCCAGTTCTCGTTCGCTAAGGAGAGCGGGGTAAGGCCCTTGTCCACTGAGACCACATCTCGGTGCATCCCCACGTCGGCTTTAAGGAAATATTCCCTGAGACTGCATATCTCACGGTTGTGCAGGGTCTTAGCATTTAAAAAGCCTCGACCTCCACACTTCCGCGGGACATACAGTCTCATTACCGATGACCGTGGGTGATGCATCCGATTTGCGGTCAACAATGTGCGGACCCTCCTATCCAGGGCATCAAGTTCCGTCTGAGTCCATTTGAGTATGCCGAAAGAGTACATCAAAACCGGCATGACCCAACCGTTGAAGGCGCGCACCTTGTTTCCGCCTGATAAAAGACTATTTAATACTTTATTCAGGCGGCCAAAGAAGCGCTCCCTCAACGATTGTTTCATATCGGCAGCATTGATGCCTAACGCTTCCGACATACCCAAATATTTGTAGGTTTCAGTTGAGGAAAGGGATCTAAGGTTTATGGAATCCGAGAGTTGGGTTCCCACAGATTCCACAATCTCTCCTCGCTTTACATGCATGACTGCACATTTGTCCACACCAAATTCCATCCTGATGGCACTACTGAAAGTTTCTGTTACCTTCAGTAGCTCCATCAGTCGAAAATTGTTGGGGGCAAAGAGTTTCAGATCATCCATGTAAAGAAGGTGAGATATAACCTGACCACCTCTTCTCAACTGATAGCCCAGCCCCGAACCCTCCAGCAGTGTGCTTAGGGGGTTCAAGGCTAAACAAAACCACAATGGACTCAGACTATCACCCTGAAATATACCACGCTCGATCCTTATTGGTTCACTGTTCTCCCGGATCTGCCGGCATCCTGGATAGCGAAGGACCGTCCTCCATTGCCCCATACACGACTTCAAAAAGGTGCACAGAGTTGTATCCACTTTATACAACTCTAGCACCCTCATGAGCCATGTATGTGGCACCGAGTCATAGGCCTTCTTATAATCTATCCAACATGCCGACATATCCCTTCGAGAACGACGAACCTGCTGGTTAATGGCCATATCAATGAGGAGTAGCTCCTTAGTACCACGGGACCCGTTCCTACATCCATTCTGAGATACAGACATGATGGAATTGTCATTAATATGTGAGTTAATTTTAGCTCTCAGAATAGATGTAAGAACTTTATAGACCGTCGGTAAACAAGTGATCGGTTTATAATTCTTGGGTTCCGTAGTACTACCTGATTTATGGAGCAGGTGGGTTATTCCAGTTGTAAAAAATTGGGGCAGCGATCCAGACTCTAAGGCCGACTGGAACTGGGACGCCAAACGAACGTGCGATCTTTGGAACCATTTTATCCAAAAATTGTGCAGTCCGTCCGGCCCTGGAGATTTCCAGTTATAGGCAACGGACGAACTGCAGAAGCTACATCTTGGGGACTGATCGTAATTGCCCCCATTTGCGGTATTGGATCACACGCTCGCTCAACCTCCCGAGTCCAATCGCCCTCAGTGTGATTGACAGGCACCGACCAGATGCTTCGCCAGAACAAACTCATGGCATCATCATCCGGTAGGCGCGCATCAATCACACTTTGGTCTGGTCGCTCCCAAGTTCTATAAACCCACCTCTCATCACTCTGGAATGTGCGATTCTGAGAGTATCGCTCTACTCGCCGCTTGTACCGACGAATACGATTTACGATTTATTATTATTATTATCTTATTATAAAACCGTATTTATTTGTGACATCATTTTATTTGACTCTTTTTTTACTTTCGTGTTTACCGACGATAAAATATAGGCGCTAATACGCTTCAGCCTCTTAAACTAAGCAACAGTTTTTACACGACTGACCCAAAAAAAGGAGTGTTATGTGTTCAGGGTTAATGTATGTATGTATGCAGGTATGTGAGTTTCTTTATTCTACCATAACTTTTAAACGCCTAAACCGATTTAGATGTATGCAAGGATTGTATCGTTACAATCCTTGCATCGTTCCGAGGATACCGTAACATAGGCTAGTAAAAAATAAAAATAAACTGGTGTGGTCACTTTAAAACGTAATTAATAACAACCTCAATTTATTTATTTTTAATTAATCTGGTCGTGTCTATGTTTATCGTCTAGAATTTGACGAGTAGATTTAAAAAATATATAACACTGTAAATGAAAAACGAGTAAACAAAGCACAAACATTTGCAATTAATTTTTGCAGTCGTGTATTTTAATTTTTTAATTAAAGTAGCTTGTTATCCAATCCAAAGGTGAAATTAAGTTTAAAAATCAGCTGTTCAATTCAAAAGTTTCAATACGTCTTTTATGGAACAGCTGATTTTTTACGCAATTACGCTAGGTATTTCCAATACTATTTCGGTTGTACTTTACTTTATTTATCGATTAATTAATGAAGACTGCTCGTGAACTATGCTGCTCTGCCTGCGCTGTTTGTCAGAGAGCATAGTAAATTAGTAAGTATACAACGCTTAATATGTCAGGAAATCCGTCTACCAATACAATCAAAAGACATGCATCTGACGACCTTCAGAACTTAGTCGCAATCTCATCTCAGCATTTTTGATAGATTGAGACAAAGATTAGATTGTAATCGTTCCTAAATATTAGTAGAATTGGCCCCCAGACGTCTATTAATTTGATTATACGACACTTTTTATTAAATTAACAAGAATGAAAGGAAAACGTGATTTATTACGCGAATAATAAAGCCATTGTTTGACTAACGTCTTAATTAGATTAGAGAATTCAATAAACGGAAGCTTATTGTGTAGTCTTTCATAAGATTCTTTGTTTCGGAAGATTTTGATAAAACCATGGCGAAAATGTTGTTAAAAGGATATATTCTGGACAGCTTGGTCCAAACAGAAGTAGCTAATCCATATTTTAGTCAATCTTAAATACATAAGTAATCACGAAAAAGTAAAGTGAGTTGACTTCCCTGCCATCCCGTATACTTATCTCTTTTATTAACCGCAGCTCAAGTCTCGTTTTGCGTACTGCACAAAAACAACAAAGCAAAGGAATCTCAACGTTAAGTATAGTAAGCTAAGTACTAATTCAACCAAATACTTATACGAAAATACTTACATTTAATGTGGATTGCGAACGATTGACGTAATACGCGCCCAATAAACTTGTTGACACACTGAGTTATATAAACGCGGCGGTTCAAACGCTGGTTTTAAAAAAACCACTCTTAATGTCAAATGTGGGGTATATTTTTCTATCAAACATAGACATAATTTGTAGTAATGTATAATTATTTTATTTTTTCTTTAAAGATAAAGTATGGTCATATGAATGAGTAGTACATTGGTCTGTGAATTACCAACCAATTCTAATGAATTGTCATATTTTGTGTTAAGGGTTCCATACTTGGAGAGTGTGAAACTGAAGTCTAATACTAAGACCGCTGTTTGTCTATCCGTCTGTTACAGGATTGTATCTTTTGAATCGTAATGGGCAGATACTTAAAATTTTTAGGAAGAATGTGTAATTATGGTAAGTAAAATAATTCTGTCAGTGGTCGGAAAGCGCGACTACTGAGCATGAGTTCTTGGGTTTGATGCCCTGGTCTTGCAAAGTGTTATTAGGTTTTTCCATCAGTAATTTCTCAATAGCAGCCTCGAAGTCTGGATTTGTGCCTGTTTCATGTTTGATGGCAATAGACTCGCCCCCTATTACATGAGTCTTTTTTACAAAACTGGCGAAATGTGAGTGTACTAAATGGGTACACCTCTGCAACCCTTCGGTAATTACAGGCGTGATGTTATGTTATGTGTAAAAAGTTGTTAAAAAAAATGTTACATCTTCATCGGATATGTCCGCAAATGCGGATCAATTCTTTTTAAAATGTATTTATTTATTCAAAGTACACCAAAAGCACATACATTAAGCATTGGCAATATAGTTAAAAGTACTTATAGTAATGTATACATAAAATTCACAAAAAGATACAGAGGACAAAAGCTGCTTATAAACTAAACAAAGCAAAAATACATTCAAATCTCGAAACGCCTAAAAACCGTCAAACGCCGCGTTTACTCAGCGTCAAACGCGCCTAGTAAGTACAAAACAAAGTAGGAACAATCTAAGTAACCTACGAACTGATCTGGTGAAACGTCTGCCACTGCGATGGGGAATCCGGCTCAATGATTGATGCTCTGTTGGTTAAATTAATCTAGCTCAAGTCGGCCTGGCTTGATTAGTAAGAGGTAGCTCTCGGAATATTTGTCGTAAAGTGCCTACTGTATGGAAGGAATGCTGGCCCAAATGGTAACATTAATTTTGTGAGCAACGTAATTATCTATCAATTCAAAAGTTTTGTAATTGAGTTCTTTGTCTAAGTAAGTAATTATTTTGTTGAATTAATTTACTTTGTTGTAGTCGTTATGGCCCAGTTTTGGCGATCGCCTCTTATAAAGATGCGGGTTCGACATTATCAATGTGACTTTTTATAAAAATATTATACAGGCTTATTTTTTAAACACCAGCAACCTGAAAAGGGGTCATTGTACTCATTACTATGAACAACTTTTTCTATGTGATCAACCCTGAAATCGTGAAAAAAAAATCAGCTGTTCCTTACAAAACTGCTATACAACACAATCATAATGTATGAAACAGCTGAGTTTTTTTTAAAAATAACCTGTATACCTATTTACCAAAATTTAAAATCCCTATTCCGAAAGTACCTTTGAGTGACATTAAACATTTGTTGTACTTGTTGGTTATCTTCATTCTTCAATGGTAGTCACTCGTATGGGAGCATTTTCAATTATTTTTATCCCATAAGTAGTATCCAATGCTAAGGTAAACTGATATGTTGAGTTAGGTTTCAGATCTGTTATGTTTATTTCCATTTGTTTGGGATTAGAAATGTAAGTAGATTTGTTTTCAAAATTAGTGTCACAAACGTTGCTTGTGGCTAAGACAGGGCAGTACCTTAATTGATATCCTTTTATAATACCTTCTGGTAGAATACAGGATAAGAATACAGGATAGGTCCAGGTGATTTTGACGAATGATTTTCCTGGAGCATCATGGTTTACTTTTGCATCAAATCCGTACATTGGAATACCATCTTCAGAAATGTCACAAGATGCAAACGTCATACCACTGGTTTTGGATCCGTTATTAGCTGATATTGCAAACTGATACCTAGTGCCTTTCGGCAAATCTATGACAAAGGTGTTCTGATTAGGATCCAAAACAGTGAAGTTCATGCGCCCTTCACAAATTGTACTAGTCTCATGTTGACACCAGAACAGTGTATAGTTGTCAATGCGCTCAATACCAACCCATGATAGCTCGTATGTACCATTATTATATGCTAGTTTAGTAAGAGATGGTACATTAAGTCCTTCAGTATCTTTTTTCGATGGGATGTAAAGGTGACTGCTGCTAACAGATAAGCCATTAACATTATTGGACCTAATATGCACATCAATAGCGTCTAAAATTGCATCATTCAGTATAACATAACTTAAGGATTTGTTTTTATCAGGTACCAATACGCTCGAGTTCTTAGCACCTTGCATTGCAACTACTTCGTAGGAGAAGTTTGCACCAGCCTCCTCATACTCTTCAAGCTGCTTCCAGTAAACGTATATTAGTCTTTTATTTTCATAAATAGATTGGCTAAATGCTCCAGCAACGGTATCTGGTGCTCGTTGGGGCTTCTCACTGGCTGTTGTAAATATCACATAAGTGAAATCAGACCAAAATTTGTCCTCAGTAGCTAATTCTGACTTTACGTATACCCTGACCTCATATGACATGTCCGCATATGGTAGGTTTGAGAGCAAAAATGTATATGTCTTGTTTTTTGGTGGCAATATTGAAGCATCAACACTGCGGAAGTAAGTAGTATCATCAATTTTAATAATTCGATACTCTATCCTATGCACAACTGGACACGGCAGGATGTCATATAAGTTGTTTGAGATCTTCCACTGAAGCAGCACACTGTGTGCGTCCTTGCTCAATACTTTTAATTGTTCTGGTGGATTAGGCTTCACAACAGAAAAATGATCAATTGTAAAATTCTGTGTATGACGACCAAAATAATTTTCAGCCGTCAAATAAAAATAGTAATAATCTTCCATCTGTTTGTACCTGGGGTTGCTGGTGGTAGTAAATGAACACCATCTTGACTTGCCAAAGCTGCGTGCAATGCAAGGTTCCACTTTGTTTCCGTTTATCAAAAATGTTAATGAATACCTTGTAAAACAGTATGCCTTTGTGCTGGTCCAGTTACAGATCAGTTCATCAAAGTTATTGGAAATACAACCAAAGTCAGTGACGTTGGAAGGAGGCAGGTCTACTAGCACTCTTTTAGTGCAAGCCTTCTCTATAACAGTGTCTTTGCAAATGTATGTATATACCCCTTTGTCCAAATGTTTAACGTTCAACCTCCTCGTAGTCGCATTCACTTTTTCCGAGTCTATAGGTTTTCCTTTAATGTAAAACACCAAGTCATCAGCCGTGTTTTCCTCAGCCACACAAAAGATTTCTAAAGGTGTCCCATAAAGTAGTTCAATACTACCTTCAGGGTAAACAGTGATTGAATTATGCACTCCCTGACACCTTCCAAATATGCACGGTAAATTAATCGAACATTTGAGTAGAATACACCACATCCATAGTCCGAACTGCCCCCTTCGAAACCCCTTGCTCTTCCTTTGGGAATTTGTACAAATGTCTGCCATAACTGCTGTGTTTAGCTGAGATTTCATCACGAATTGGTGCACTAGTTTCAACTAAATCGATGACGGCTTTAGACACATTACTAGTTTTTGTTTTTTCACGAGCTTCGCGCACTGACCGATGGTCCCAAGACGATGACACAAAACGAATGAGCACGGCACGTTACGAAAGGCGCCTCACGTTTTTATTTTTATCAAATGCTGCTATAATCCGGGTTACAGAAAAAAATATTAATAAACGTTACCTATCGTTTCGACACGTTTATTACACTGACGGACGCTCCATACAAAACATAGTACAGTCATATTTTGGTCAATAACTAATTAAACTCAATTAGTAATTGTACTCAATAATAATAATTATACTCAATAGTAACTATACTCAATAGTAATTATACTCAATAGTAACTATACTCAATAGTAATTATACTCAATAGTAATTATACTCAATAGTAATTATACTCAATAGTATTTATACTCAATAGTAACTATACTCAATAGTAATTATACTCAATAGTAATTATACTCAATAGTATTTATACTCAATAGTAATTATACTCAATAGTATTTATACTCAATAGTAATTATACTCAATATTATTATATTGAGTATAGTTACTATTAAGTACTTATATTTACTAATATAAGTACTTAATAGTAACTATACTCAATAGTAATTATACTTAAAGTAATTATCTGCCCCACTTTTTTAATTCTTATATATATTCGAATGAAAAAAGTGGGGCAGGTTATGCTTAAATAATTCGAAAATTCTCAACAGTCAAGACAATTTTTTGTGTTACCGTATAATAATAATAATAACGCAGTGCGATGTAAATGCGAACGCAGTCGAAGACGCGGAGTAAAAAGTAGCCTATGTCCTTTCTTGGGGTTCAACCTTACCCCGTACCAAATTTCATCAATCAGTGTTGGTTTGGTTCAAATCGGTTCAGTGGTTTAGTCGTGAAAGCGTTACAGACAGACCGACAAACAGACCAAGTTATTTTTACATTTGTTATATTTATTTTATTTTTAATTTATTGGAACGAAGTTCCTTATCGCGCGTTGCGAAAGGGGGCTAGACGGAAAAAATTAAGACCAAAAGTTGTTACGACACTTTTGCTATAGTAATTTTAAGCCGTGCGGCGTGCGCGTGTTTCCCTGTCTATCTCTCTCTCTCTCTCATATAACTTCGTTCCATCCGGGTGTCCCTTGACACCTCTCAAGTTTTTTTTTACAAAATGTCATCGATTTGAATTACTTAGTGTTCAAAATATGACTTGACTACATTTGTATGGATCGCACAGCTGCGCGCTGTCGATAATAATGTTCGCAGTTAAGCAGAAGGTCATCATAAGGTGATCGGGGGCAAATCGAAATGGTATTTTGATTAGATAAGCAGTGTCAATTCCAAACTATTATTTTCTTGTATAATTAACTAGCTGCTGCCTGCGACTTCGTCCGCGTGGTGTTTAGTTACGTTTTCGGTTACTGCTCCACTCCCGTGGGTCGTAGCGTGATGGTATATAGCCTAAACTATTAACATATTATGGCTATCATAATAATGTACAAAAATATTTTTTCCAATCCGACTGGCAGCTTCAGAGATGCGCGTTTAAACGAATACTCAAATAAACAAAAAACTCTTTAGCTTTTTATACGAGTATTATAATTATATAGTAGGTACTTATACATAAAATGAATCGCATCCATGCGTGGTCGTTATCCATGCGTGGTGATTACTGGTGATCTTTGCTCTTAGGGGTAATTCCCGTTAGTTAAACAGCGATTGCAACCTTATCACAGAGTCTCAATTTGTCAACAATACCTCGTAATTTGCCTTCATCTTAGACTAACTTTTGACATTGATTATTAATAATAATAATAATAATCTTTATTTATTTCACTCTTCACAAAGGTTCACATAAATAGGTACACAAGATAGAATAGAAGAGAGAGAGAGAGAGAGAGAGAGAGAGATGAGATGAAAGATGAGATTGCGACTAGATTTTAAACGTATTTAGTTACTTACGAGAATTGGCCTTAATGACACTGAAACTGTATTGCGACTTGAATTTGAACATCATTTAATAAGTAGATTTGACCTTCAGATTTCCTTAGTAGCTTGCAATCCATTTATACAATAAAATTGTTTTCTGTATGCAAGAAAAAAAGTAAAGTATGGTGACTGCCTCGTTGGTCTAGTGGTCGCAAAGCGCGACTGCTGAGCTTGAGGTCTTAGGTTCGATTCCCAGGTCGGGCAAAGTAGAATTGGGTTTTTCCATCAGGAATTTCTGTCTGGATTTGTGCTCAGTTGATGGCAATAGGCTCGCCCCCTATAACATGGCACTTAAACATAACTGGCGAAATGTGGGTAAACTAATGGATACACCTCTACCTTACCATTCGGAGATTACAGGCGTGATATTATGTATATGTGTAAATAAAGTATATCGCGTAATATAATACGTATATACTCGTATTATAACAAAGTGTCGCGATGGCTCGCCGGATACCGAGCAAGTACCAATAGGGCTTTTTCAATTTTATTCATATACTAGCTTTTGCCCGCGACTTCGTCCGCGTATATGTCGGTTATCGCGGACGCAGACGAAGTCGAAGTCGAAGTCGAATAAAAAGTAGCCTATGTCCTTTGTTGGGGTTCACACTTACCCTGTACCAAATTTCACACAAATCGGTTTAGTAGTTTAGGCGTGAAGAAAAGACAGACAGACAGACAGACAGAAAGACAGACAGACAGACAGAGTTACTTTCGCATTAATAATATTAGTTAGGATTTATATACCTTTCTAAGTCTATCTTGGTCATCACTAACATTCTGAACTTTAATTAAATCAATAATTACTTTTTATCTAGGTAATATGTTCCCATAGGATAATAGTTCAACTTCCTTTACTTAATATGCGTGGCAAGCCGCGGGCAGAAGTTAGTTTTATATATTTGTATAGGTAATCTTTTATATCTACAATTTAAAATACTTAATTAAGCTTTTTTTTAGATAATTTTATTCATACAGCTTGTAAAAAAACCTATAATTTCGCAAGACAACCTTTACACGTTAAACTACCATTCTCGACTATTTGAGATATAAGAGGTCGATTTTATGGCATCCGTAAGTGCTTTCTGACCGTCGTTTTCTTTTTCAATCCTAAAAACTAGCCCCAAAGGTCGATAAGCCACCTGCGACCTTCGCATGTTCCAATCAAAACGTTCTAATGTTATGTCTGACCCTTTATCTGCTAATATATTGGATACTAGCCTATAACTGCGATTTCGTACGTGTTTTAAACTTCATCGTAGCAGGTGGCGTTCTGTGGTTTCTGCCTACCCCCATGGGAAAAAGGCGTGAGTTTATGTATGTATGTGTTTAAACTTCATGCAACAAAAGGTATAAAAGCGGACTTAATGCCTCCACACTTCATCACTTCGGAGGAACATCTTCCCTGTGGACGTGAACTGCAGTGGCCAATCTGGAATTCTCATAACAGAGTGCGGATCCATGTTGGCCGCTGTAAAACTAATCTGGCCAAATGGGGCATTCTTCACCTATACCCATCCCCTCCTCTCCTTCCATCCTTCCCGTTTCCGTGCCTCATCCCTCCAGTTTTGGAGGTAAATGGATTAATGGAAATAAATGCTTTGACTTTGGTTACTATAAGCTCGTATTTGGGTATCCAATATTGAGCATTCCTCTCTGTATGTGTACAAGGACGATGTTTATCTCACAATTCCTTCCTGCGGTTTCCTTGATGTTGCCAACTCAACCGTTATTATTTAAGCATACATAAATACATTCATAATGACCCATATTGGAAGCCATCCAACGTCTCACGATGGATTATTCACAACTCGAATGGAAATGAGAAGTCTTGCAATCCTTTTTTATTGAGCAAGTTTTTCCAAAGTTTTTAAAACATTCTTCGAGAATATTCAGGTCAGCTGCATGAATCTCTGCAAACTACATATAAAGTTGATAAATCTTAACTAGAAATCTAAACTAGTTTGCATCTAATTTATACTGTGATCTCGGTTCTAGATTAACCAACGCGATATTCATGAGGGGTATTAAAGGACTGTATTTTAAAGTCAAAGTCAAATCATTTTATTTCAATTAGTCCATTGAAGGATACTTTTAAACGTCATGTACAAGAAAAAGAATTCTTGAAGTTAATTGTCCCTTCCAAAAATTAATTGCTAGTAAGAATTACACGTAATTGCAATGTACCTTGCATAAAAACTTCTATATCATCGTACCTACATACATAATATATTATTATCTAATACAAATTAAGACTGACCGACCGACTCCTTGACAATTCAAAAGTGCCTGTAAATGGTCTAATTGAAATAAATGTTTTGACTTTGACTTTGACTTTGACTTGACGGTTAAAATATGTTCAAAGATGAGTATAAGTTCACGTGTTCAATTAATATTGTTATTTGATAAAAAGATAAGTAGATGAGTAGCTACAAAATATTTACACTTATGAGCATCGCTTATTATAACAATACGGCTCCGACACAACAAATAATTTTCCAATCAAAATAGGACTTTAAATGGAGTGCGTTAAAACATAATTTTGAAAAAAAGTTATTTTGAATGCTATCTTTTAAGACAGATTTATTTTTATATAATTATTTATACACGATATTTCGTACTACAGTCCCCTACTACCCTTCCCCCCCTACTTCGACCTCAAAATTCACATATTCTTGTGACTAACAGAAACACAAAGCAATCTTCAACATAATCCTTTATCCGTTTGGTTTTCTGTCTAACACAGATGGTAGGTACTATAAAGACTCATACATGTAGATGGGCTAATTAAGCGTCCTATTGCCGACCATTGCTTTCACGTGCAGTTTGAACACGCTGCGATCATCAGATTGTACGTCACTACCGCCTTTATCACGGACTTAGAACTACTAGAAATGTCATGCTTATTTTATGTAGCTGACATTTAGGAATATGGAAAATCAGTGTATTTTATTTATAATGTTCTTTTAAAGTTCACCTATCACGAGTGTGCTTATGTAATACAAATGTATTCGATTCTAGAAAATTTTAAATTAGAAATACGACTATCCTGTAGCATGTTGGTTTATTTTTATACGAAGAGCACATTGAATAACACCCATTGGTATGCATAAAGCCTTCAAATTTCAAAAACATTATGTGTGAAACGAATATTTCCTATTGGAAAATGGATCGAAACGATGTTACGTTTAACCGCGCGCTGATTTTAGGCCCTTTGAAGTATTTTACTTTTAAAAATAATGGTAACGTTTCCTTGGATTCATGAGACACTAAATCTCATCGCTCATTCTAACAACACGGCTCCGACACTGAAAAACTGTCATTGTAATTAAGCCTTAAATTGTGTGTGTTAAAATATTTTTTAGAACGACAAGATTTAAAAAGGACGTCTCGCGAGCGGCGCGCCGGCAGCTAACAATTGCATAAATAGCTACGTTTACAAAATCGGCCATTAGTATTCTGTTTTCCTATACATAATAGAATCCTACAATAACATCAATTCAAACGTAAGGTATCAATAACAACCACATTCCTCAATATACAGGGTTGACTAAATCAACACCGTTCTTGATTTCGCTTGATTCCACATAGAGCACCCTTTGCCTAATTAACTGGAAGACCATTCCATACATCAAAACGTTTCTGGTTCACTTAATACACTGAACTGTTTGATCATATTGCTAAGGGCCTTTGTCAAGGCTGTATCGGAATATTATATCATACATTATCAATTGGATATCATTTTTTTTTTCCGTGAATCATTTTTGTGAACGGCACGTAATTACCTAGCAAAGAAAAAAGAAGGATTGTTATTTTATAGCAGTCTATGTATGTATGTTTATGATAATCGATCCTACACTATTCGTCATCTATACTTAATACTTATACTTATAAAGAGGAAAGATTTGATTGTTTGCATTCAATAGGCTCCGAAACTATTGAACCGATTTAAAAAATTCTTTTACTGTTTGGAAGCTACTCTATCCCCGAGTGACATAGGCTATATTTTATTTAATTATCAAAAAAATTGGAATCCGAGAGAGAAGAGGCTCCGTATCAAAGCATTGAAAACCATTATTGCCCATTAAGTTTGGCACAGAGGTCATTAAATCAGTGTTAAGTAGTAGTAATTGGTCCATGACAAATATTCTTACTCTTAATAGACGAGAATATTAGTAGCTCATCCAAAATGTGCCGCAGGACTGCTGTTCTATGTAGCCCGATTAAAAAAAAGTTGATGTTCAGTTGTTTTTTTTTTTTTTCTTTACATAAAATCCTATATGAACATCATTAGGAAGAGAAAATTTTTGCCATGTCTTGTCTCATCTAGACGTACAAGCTCAAGGATAGTTCCCGTTTGATTGATGATGTGGCGTATCAAGCGGAGTGATGCCGGATCATCGTGCTAATGATTGATTACGGCTCGTCCAAGCTTCTTGACTACCTTTGAGCTTTCTATGTCTTGTTTTCCAGATTATATGTAGTACAGGTGAATTCTGTATCTACTTGAAAATTTTCGGCATAGGTTTTTGTCATGAGCCATTTAGATACATTAAATAAATAATAATAAATAAATATCTTGGGACAACTCACACACGGCCATCTGATCCCAAGCTAAGCAGAGCTTGTGTTATGGTAACCAGACAACTGATATACTTACTTATATATATAATTTATAAATTTATACATATTATAGATAAATTACACCCAGACACAGAACCAACAATTATGCTCATCACACAAAGTTTGTCCTGGGTGGGAATCGAACCAACTCCTCCGGCTTTGCAGTCAGGGTCACTAACCACTAGACCAACGAGGTAGTCAAATAATAACAGCTAGCCTACATACATTTAAATAATAACAGCTAGCCTACATACATTTAAATAATAACAGCTAGCCTACTATCACTCCCGTCCCACTGCAGGGCAAAGCCCTCTTCTCACACACACATATTTATTCTCTCCTTAATTCCAAGGCCATTTAAAATACAGACAAGACTTTATCCACATAACTTATGACGTGCCGATCCTTTACCAAAAACTAAAGTAATATCAGTATATCATCCAACAGGACTCAATAGGGCCAATAATGGGCCCATATTACTCACAATAAGGCGAGAAATTCGACTGGTCTCCTCGAATAAATGTCAAATATCCATAGCCTAAGTAAAATAAACAACAAACCCCACAATCTGGAGTTTTGGACCGAAAGTAGTGGACGTGGAATGGAAACAATAACGATAAATAATGATACGGCTAGGAAAGCAGTATCGAACGGCGTGACTGTTTAAAGATACTGGATACATCTACATATTTTACTAAAGTTCCATAAAACTACTTCTGTGTTGAAAGAAAATAGGTGAATAAACAAATGGTTATATAGATACAACATTTAGTCCTTTTTATCACCGATTTAATAAACCTCCTACATAATTATAAGCTAAGCTGAGCCTAGCTGAAAAATTGTTATACAATTAAAGAGGTAATATAAGTTTTTCATAGAAACAAAAATTTCCAATTTTCTTTTTTAAAATATGACATTTCGAAAATATTCTAAACTAACTTTATAGACCTATGTATCCTGCTTATGTGTTGGAAGACTTGGAAGTTTCATTAAAATCTGTTCATTCATTTAAAAAAAAAATACGTGGCAGAATCTAGAACATTTATAAATATTTAATGATTTTGGTGACTTTTAATATGCAAGTCAAACTTGATATTCGTTTTGTGTTTATCAAAGTATACCTCTCTTGCATAATTAATCATACTTAGTAGACTGTTGAGTTCATTATTTATTATATAATAAATAATGAACTCTGAACCTAAAATCAACATCTAAATTAGAATAATAATACAATAACAAATATTAGAAACCAATAAGGCTAGTCGCACATTGTCTACTATCGTTGGAGCTGACTATTTTACTACCTCATGACGTCTGATCCTGGGTTTAATTCCTAGGTGGGGTAAAGTAATTCGATATTGGCTTTTTGTCATGTATTTGATCTGTCCGTTGCTATGTCTGCTCGTAACTACTCAATGGCTCAACCGATTTTGATAAATAATACGTCATTAAATGCGTATTGATGTCGCATACGATTCTTTAGAAAACCTTAAATCAAAATGATGGATTTATAACTAAAAAGTCTAAAATAAAGTAAAGAAAAATTTAAAACCCGACTGCTATAAAAAGTTAACTTTTATCACCTCAGTTTGGCAATGGGCCAATAATGTAAAATCGAGTAAAAATATTAGTTACTAAAGAAATAGTAGTCTTGTGTAGCCAGCCTTAGTCCAGTGAAGGATCTCCATTTCAATAACGTCTAGACCAATCAATGTTGGCAAATAATTGTGTATTCATAATTCACAAAATTGGATCACAGTTTCTATTAACCGTATAATTTTGTTACCGAGCCGTCAGTTTCAATATATTGCATGATTAGTTGCGGTCTACTGGACATGCTGCGTAAATTATTTGGAAAACTAGCCTATGTCTGCGACTTGGTTCGCGTCAGTTAGTACCTACGGGGTTTTTTTTTTGCGCGGTACCCTATATCTTTTCAAAAATAAACGTAGCCTTAGTTACTCCTGTTATTATTATTAGATATCTATTGAAAGTCCCATCAAAATCAATCCGATAAACTAGTCGGAAAGAAGAAACAGACCCTATTTTAATAATATTATTATCGTCTAATATTTACATTTATTACTCGCTTCTATCCCCGACTTCGTCCGAGTCAAAGTTGATCTCTATCACCTAGCGGTATGAAATATACTTTACGACCTATTCTCATATCCATTTTTTTTTGTGCGCGGTGAAAATCCTCAGGTACTTCCTCCGTCGTAGGGGTGTCGGAGGGGCATTATTACCGGCTAAAACCACCGCAGTGTTTCACCTCTGCCTATTGCCGGTTCACCTCTATACCTAAAAAGTTTCATAAAAATCTGTCAAGCCGTTTCGGAGAAGTGCGACCACAAACGTGACACGAGATTCCTCTATTTAAAGATGTAAAGTGCTGTATTTTACAATTGACGTTACAAACAGACATTTCAATATTATTTATTTGTATAGATTACGTAAATTATTTAGAAAATAACTAATGGACTAAATTAGTAATGGTTAATTCTGGTACAATGGACTCTTAGGTGACTTTTGCGGCTGTAAAGGTCAGATAGATGCTCTGTGAGACAGAAATATTTTGGAGTTGATGCGCAATCAATTCGATCAAGAAAATTATAACAATGATTTATCAGCGACCCGCCCATGCTTTGCTCGGGTGCAATATACTGAACTGTCGATTAGTGATATGTCAGAGATTTTAGATGTATTATGCACGCTTTATCGATTTGGATTTGCGCTTTCACACTTGAAGATTAAAAGAAAGGCTATGTACATATTTATATACTTTATACAACTCGGGACTTTCGAATCCCGGACTTTTGAAAGCCGAAGAGCCGAAGCCAGCTCGCAGAGGCCCTTTAGACAGTTAACCCTGTAAGCACTATGCAAGTTCATCCAAAGATAACGCATCAAAGAATTGGACCATGGGTTTGGGTGGCTTAAGTGGACTGGTTAACTGGTAATATGGAAGGACTGTGGCCCTTGCCTGACCAATGTTTGATTACTCATCTTTACAAAATTAAGCGTATATAGTCACGGGCAAATGCTAGTTATTATTATGAGCAATCATCTTCATACATTCAAAAAACACGTCGTGCATTTTGCTAGCACCAGTCAAAAAGCTCATGACGCACAAAATACATAAATCCAGCATGTCGAGATATACCGACAAGGAAAAATGGGGGACACAAACTCTTCTCCCTTTGCGCTAAATTCATATAAAAAACGTGACAGGCGTACGGACTGTGATGGCTCAGAATTGATATTATTCCTGGAACGGGCAATAATTATATTATAACGTAGGTATATATTTTTTTACTTATCATCGTATTTCCTGATAAAAAACATAGTATTTACCACATAAATGTGGTTGCTAATTGTTTGGGGTACATTTATTTTTATTTCTGGACGGTCACGTAAGTAATACACTCGTTGAGAAAGTGTAGTTTTTGTGATAACCTAACCTAAAATCTGAGGCATTCCAAAAAAAAGGAAGGAATAAAAGTTAAATCTTTTTAAATCTGGATGATTTAAAAAGATTTAACTTATATTCTTTCAGGGACGTAGACTATTAGCATCTGTACCTAAGTAAAACTTTAACAAAATTAGGTATATCGTTTTTCCATTTAGAATATATCATCATCACCATCATCATATCAGAACAGAACAGATACTATCAATTATTTATTTATTTCAATTTTATTAAAAAATTTTTCAAGTCACCATTTATTTATTTAATTTTTATGCAACAAAAGGTATAAAAGCGGAATGGCTTAAGCATTCTCCACCAGACAACCAAAGGTGGTGAAGAGACCAAAGTCAAAGCATCTATTTCAATTAGACTATTCACAAGCATAATTGAATTGTCAAGGAGTCGGTCAGTCACAAAATTGAAGCTAGTTTTTACGACATTTATTTTACCAATCGTACCAAGAGCGAACCTCCTCGATATTTTATCAAACGCGTGTCCTACAAGTGCGCTCAACCTTAATAATTCATGACACTTCACAATATTAAAAAGCTTATATATCTACGTTTTTCACTTTTCCGTTTTGCGGGTTGATGAATGACAAAGGTCAATGACTGATACTGGGTACCTCAGAAATTGTAATTTAGGGACCCAGAGATAAGTAAACGGTGGTTTAAAGTTGACGTGACAGTTTTCTGTAATGGACTTGTATCTATGTATCGTACTAGGTAGGTAAGGTAAAATTATCTTTATACCCATCGGTACCAACGTTCATTTTTACGTGGTAATTAGCTGGAGATTGTTTTTCATAATATTTAGTTTGGGTGAGACTTCTTCCATTCCTTTTTCTTTTTTTTTTTTAGATTGCTTGGCCCCAGGTGGCCACGTTTATCGCGCCATCAGTGGCGTTTTTAATTTCGTCCAAAGTGCAGGAGTAAGTACAACTTGGGCAAGTAAAACTTGTAGGGGCAAGCCTGGGCCATGTAAAATATACGGTTCCGTGAGATATTAAATCAACTTTGACGAGACAGAAACTAGTATCTAGCTAATCTAAATTATCATATTCTGTATCTATAATCCAATATGTTAAGCTAGATCAATATCTAAATGTTTGCTAAATTTTAGCATATTCTGAAACCATGAAAGAGTAACAAACATCCATCCTGATCCATCCATTTCACTAATTTTCGTGTTTATAACAAAAATATAGAAAGATCTGACTTCCAAAACTTGAAAGACAAAAAACCTTTAATTCATAACATAAACTTTTACTTATAAAGAATTTTAATTTACAAGATTTTAATAAAAACTGTTACATTTATCAGAAATAATATGGGAACTTTAATTTTAATTACGCAGAGCCCGAAGCATCCTAAGTAAACATTTCGTTCAATTAGTTCATTTCTCCGAAAATCCCTTTTGGATGTTGCATTAAATTTCATTTAGGCCGACTACGGTAAGCTCCAGAGAGAAGTTATGAATTTACTGCCCGAAAAATTCCGTATTTTTGGGACTTTGCCGGTCTAACTAGAGTGGCAATATTCTTTCATGATCGTTTTGTTGTTGCCGTGTTTTTGGCAGTGTAATTAACGAACCAACATGATTACCTGCTGAATTTAATGTTTTTGGAAGATAGAGAAAAAATTCTAACAAAATTTTGGCCTTTCATCTTTTTGCATGGGGCTGTAAACATTATACTATAATACTGCAATAAAGTAACCATACTTTTATACAAATAAATAAAAATTGAGGTGTCTGTTTGTAATATCAAAATAATAGCTTTTTACAAGCTTTTATTTAGCTTGCACTGTTCGTATGTAAGTATGTATGTAAATAAGTTTTCCTTTCAAAATTTTTAAACCATTTTTCAACCATTTGTTGTTATCCGATTGAGCTGAAATTTTGCATACACCGTTTTACTAAATATGTACATACGAATGTATAACTATACTCCACAACCCAGTAACTAGGTAATACGGTACTTCTTGGTAAGACTGGTTGTCAGACTTTTGGGCATCTGATGACCCGTAACAACTGTCAAAGATCCACGTATGATAGCCGGGACCAACAGCTTAACGTGCTTTCCGAGGCAAGGAGGAGCCTCAGTGTGTGGAGATGGTCACACATCCACGGGCCAACCCCCTGATGGATCGAACCGTGCGGCTCACCTCAACCTCACTTGAGTTAAATTCATCGAGGAAGACTTTTAAAGAATATAACTGCTGTTTTAAAGTAACAATGCTTATCTAAAACCATCAGTAGCATATTCAGTTCCAAACCATCAAATATTTAACTGCAAGAAAATAATGTGTTTCCAAGCGCTACCTAAACGCTATAATTGGAACACGTTATAAATTCCAAGGATGGCTAACAAGCCATAAAATTGTGGAGAATGAAGGATACCATCTATGTAGACCATAAAATAGTACTAACGTTCGCTTTATATCTGAATTTATGGCCTCAAGGATCTTCAAACCATTAACATAGTGTGAAGTGAATAAGATTAGGTATTTAACTATTCATAGGAAGTAAATGGCACCTGTTAGGTAGTAGATAAGTGTTTGATATATGAAGGAGAAAATACATATCTATAATGTTTTGGCTAAATGATAGTTTTTGCCCACGACTTTGCCCAGCATAATTTTGTTTTGACCCTGACTGCAAAGCCGGAGGTAGTGGGTTCGATTTCCACCCAGGACAAACTTTGTGTGATGAGCATAATAAATTGTTGGTTCTGTGTCTGAGTGTAATTTATCTATAATATGTATATATTTATAAATTATATAAGTACGTATATCAGTTTTCTGGTTACCATAACACAAGCTCTGCTTAGCTTGGGATCAGATGGCCGTGTGTGAGTTGTCCCAAGATATTTATTATTTTATTTTATATATTTTTTTAAGTAAAATATAGCCTTTGGCACTCAGGGATGAAGTTGTTTCATCAGGTCAGAATTGGACCTTTAGATCCGAAAGTTAAAAAGAAAAACAAACTCTTCATCTTGTAATATTATAAGAATAGAAAATTAATTCATAAAGAAACTTCCGCTCTAACCAAACATTTCAATCATTCTGTCAAAGTCAAAGTTAAATTACCTACTTTTCTTCACCACTTCTCAATAGACGCTATTGACCTTAAGACCAATTCTAAAATCTAGTCGCAATCTCATCTTAGTGACAAACAATGATGTCAAAATCTTGTCAAAAATGTAAGCAACTTAAAGGTGTTTTTGACAGATTGAAACTGAGAATAAAATCAGGAATTTCCCCTCTGATAATCAAAAATGGAACAGAGTATATGAAATGATCTGCCAAATAATTTTATTGGAACTTTTTGGAAGGTGCTGTGTGTCCCTAAATATGATAGAAATCCACAGATATTCCAAACATAACTCTTCCCCTTTATCTACTCAGTCAGGTATAAATGGCGATACACCGGCTTCCTCATGCATCATACACGTCAAATATTATTTAGAACGTGTGGCTTCCTTCACATTGTTTTCCTTGAGCTGGTAATATATTATGCACATAATGTTTGAAAAATACAATGATGCACGTTCGACCGTGCAGAACACAGTTCACTGGGTTTTAATTCTGCAACCACGAGGCTTTTGAAAGAAGACTTGAAATATAATGTGATACAAAGAAGCCAAATAAGAATTTCATTATTATTGTAATTTAGAACTGCCTCGTTGGTTAGGCAGAGGTATACCCTAGTACCCCCACATTTCGCCAGTTATGTTAAGTCCTATGTAATAGGAGGCGAGCCTATTGCCATTAACCGGGCACAGATCCAGACTCCGAGGCTGCTACTGAGAAATACCTGATGGGAAAACCCAATAACACTTTTCCCGACCAGGGAATCACTTTCTCTGTAGCAGCCTCGGAGTCTGGATATGTGCCCGGTTGATGGCAATAGGCTCGCCCCCTATTACATGGGACTTAAACATAATTGGCGAAATGTGGATGGCAGCCAGTTAAGAGTCGCAGTTAAAATAATATCAATTTTCCTGAGGCTGGGTTTGCGTTCAGTTATTCTCCTGATACAACAGATAGCTTTACCCGATAGTGTTACCGAACTCCAAAACAATACACATTATAGTTACTACTGGTTTAGATTTCACCGCTTCGAATTCTGACGTCAGAACTCATAGTCAAATTGGAGGAATGTTGGGATGACCACAAAGCTCTTAGAATTTTAGATACAATAGATACACAATACTAACAGAAGGGAATCTTACAGGTTGTCGGATCATATTCAGACAATGCCAGAGAATATAACAGTCTTATACTGGTCATAGGTCTTTCAAGCTAAATGCTGCTGATCCATGCGTCATGTTCATGAACGGGCGCTGTTAGTTGGGATTAGTCTCTTGAGTGCCATGGCTTATACAATCTGTTTTTTTTACTGTTTTATATTGCTATTTACCTACATTTGTTTCGCATATAGAATAGAATAAATGCCACAATTTTGTAAAAACTTGATTGACCATTCAACCTACATTTTTATTTATTTCCTAAATGATCGCAAAAATAATATTAATATTATACCATTGCAAAAACCCTTCTAAATCAAATTAAGTCATATAAATATCACTGACAGATGATTTATGATATTTTTCTCGTTTACCTACTCTTCAATGACAATTTATTATTTTTACAAGCATTTGGGTTCAAGTGTTATTCTAATAATTTTCGGAGCAAATTGGCGGGTTATTTTTCTGAGAGCCTGTTTTTGCTGTCGTTTATTTTGTATTCTGCCGGCTGACCAAAGTTACAATTTATTTTTAACTTTAACATGAAAGCATTAAGAATTTTTTTGACTCTTATGTATGAAGTTGTGGGTTAGATACCGTATAAGTACCAACGTGACTTTTTCCAATTCATTCATTTCAAGTTTATATAGGACATCACTGACATCGGTGAAGAAAAACATCGTGAGGAAACCTGGACTGAAAAGGACATAAGTCTGAAATCACCAATCTGCCAGTAAGCGTGGTGATCAAAGCTCTTGCCTTCTTTGTATGAGAAGAGGCCTTTGCTCTGCATTATTATTATTTAAAGATTCTAGTACCAAACATACAAAATAGAAAGTCTTCCATTTGTACACATCATAGTCAGGCTTTGCACTTCGTCGGCGTGATTCCTGCTCCGCTCCATTGGGTTATAGCGTGATGGTATATAGCCTATACTATCCGGTTCTCATATACAAAAAGTTTTTATGTAATCCGACTGGCAGTTCCAGACCTGACGCATTAAAACAGTCTTCATCAGCTTTTACTTAGTATAATTTAGGTAGGTTCCAAAGTTATACCTGTAATATTCTATAGCACAAGTTATTCAAGACATCCAATCCGACAATCCGACGATTATAACGAACTTTGAGGTTCCTTAATTATACGTATGACCGAGCCCGATTTTACTTAATATTCTCAATAAGGAAAGTTATATTACTTTTGTTCGATTTCATCTCGATTCCTGATTAGCTAGGTGACTATCCGAACGTTTGATCGCCATTTTGTAAATTCACTTTTGTTTTTCTTTTTTTTAGGTGTTCTATTTTTGAAACTGATTTTCTTTGTCTAGCTAGAGGACAAAGAAAATGAGTTATTATTATTTGAAAACATACTTTTAAAATAAATAGTCCAAATAATAATAGGCAAATATAAATATCTCAGTAGCAGCCTCGGAGTCTGGATTCGTACCCGGTTGATGGCAATAGGCTCGCCCCCTATTACATGGGACTTAAACTTAACTGGCGAAATGTGGGTGTACTAATTGGTACACCTCTGCCTAACCCTCCGGGGATTACAGGCGTGATGTTATTCCAAATAATAAACCCATACTTGGCAACCAAACTTGGTAGAAAATAAAGAATGTAGATAAGAAAAATAAAAGTACATTCCATGCCAACATTGCATTCGAAATATTTCCACGACTTTAACTACGGACACGTACAGAGGACCGTAAACTGTTAATACAAGGGTCCGGCGCATGTCCGGCGCACGTCCGGGCCGTACAACACGGTATCAAGAAAGGCTTTCCATTTAATACTTCCCTTAAATACTTGGAGAGCAAGTATCTACCACTCTGCTTCTGTTTAATATAAGAATTGATGGTGGTTTATGATTGGGCTATCAATTATTGTTAGGCTACGTACTTTTGTTGCGTAAAGTATAAATAAATAAACTTTCTGACTAACTGACTCAAAAGTCTCTATGTTCTAATTGGAATAAATGCTCTGACTCTATAGAAAATCTGAAAGAGGTAAATTATGTTTGTTTTTATGTTTGTAAGAGGACTAAGGTAAGGTGGTTTTGTTTGTCAATAACTACTCATACTGTAACTACTAAGTAACATTTAAAAAATAAAATTAATTGCTGGGAAGTGACTTTTATTTTTGGTGTAAAAAAATCTCTTTTTATGGTACCACGCAATGTAACGCACTCAAAACATTGTAATTACGGGTGCATCTGTACAAGAGTTATGGTATAGTAGGTAAAGGATAGTCATAACATTGAAAATTAGTTTTAGTAAAAAAAAAATAGGAGCTTTGACCTGTAATATCACCAGCAGGTTCACAGGTGGTCATCACCAACAGGTTCGCAGGTGGTCAGGTGTACTCAGGTCTTAGTAAAAAAATATAACAATGATGGGTAAAATATGAAACTTTCGATATTTATTTACCTTGACAATACCTATTCATTTAAGTCTTACGAACGAATAATACAACAATAAAATAAAGACTGATAATATGTATACATATAAACACACTTACAGACATAATATAGTAGACAGTAGCGAAGAAAAACTAGGTTAAAACAGAACTTGCGACGAGACTACCCACCAGCGACCACTTCCATTTACATTGGGAGCACTATCCCTCAGTACTGGATCCAGGCCATGACGTAAACAGATACAGAAGGTTGACACCGTACAACGAGCGACAAACCACCCACAGATAGACACGGCTCACATACACCAAACACACTATCACTCACCATTGACATACGTTTGATATAAGATCGCCGTATGTATCTAAGGTGCAGTTGAGATGTGTGTGAAAGTGCATGCGAATGCAACTTATCTTTCAGGAGGTTGTGTTAAAAGACATAGATAAAAATATATTAATAAATATCTGTCGTTGATTTATTTATGTTTCACAGTAATTCAGAATACACCTCTTTCAAAGAACAGAATCATCCCGTTTCGTATGCAGATAGTCAGTGTCGCGCGATTATATCACTGTGTGCGTGCAGAGTCGTCGCTCCGCCTGCCTAAGCCCATCATCAAGATGACTGGTTCGAATTCGAAACTACAAAAAAAGCTACTTATTTTATTATTGATTCATGTCGAGAATCAATAGTACTGTTCTACCTTGAATTTGACGGGCATACAAAACTACATCTTATTTATGTCTATGTGCGTAAGTCTATTTTCGTGCGTTGAATGGAGTTAGCTTTCTGTATCTATCTTTTACGTGTAAGTACAGGCTTTAGTAAAATAAGTTAGTACTTTGTTTCGCTTTAGCTTATAGCCAGCGTATTGCGACTAACGTTTCACAGAATCCCTGAGATTTTTGTTTTAAGTTGTGTAACTGTATTTAAATGAGTACTTTTAAATTGCGTTTGCCTCCAAGGGATTTCGTTTCCTCCAACTCAAGAAATGATTGCCTGATAAAGTTTTATCCATTATAATGCTTGCTTATCAATCTAAATTGTAATAGCCCGGACAGACAGCTTTACCACTGAAGCAATAGGGTTCATTTTGCGTTAATATACCTACACGGTAACTTTTAGGTCGTTCTTAAACCGAAAGCCATAAACTCGATCATCAAACTCGAAACGATTGGGACCATTTTTTTTCAAAAATAACAATAAATAAAAAAAACAGCTTTTCAGTACACTTTGACGAGTTAGACGAACATAAATGTACTGAACAGCTGATTATTTTTATTGTTATTTTTGATCTTATCTCTACATGTTCGGAAATTATGATCAACAAAGAACACCGCCTGCAGTAGGCTACTAGGCGGTTCTAGGCGCGCAGAATTACGGAAGAGATTTTTCGTGATATTAGGCAAGTAACGTGGAAAGTTTTAGACCCACGTAGTGAGGCTTGACACGTTTGTTATGATTTGAATTTAAGACACATATGAAACCGAAAATTTGGTATCAATTCTTAGAGTATTTGATATTGAGCTGAAACCCTTGCCATATCGTTAGTTATCATCCAAAGAAGCCTTATTCTTTGTATGTATATACCCTTTCCGTTACACCCTGTATAATTATTACAAGGTGTTAGGTGAACTAAGAACGTACGTCAAGGGAGTATAGCACTTATGAAAATCAACAACTTTTAATAAGGCACCAATTTTAAAATCGCAAAAAAAATCAGCTGTTCCCTACATTAGATTGAGTTATGGAAACATAAATTGTACCTACCTTATTAAAAGTTGTTCATTTTCATAAGTGCTATACTCCCTTGAACTACGGCACTCGTTCTACCAAACACCTGGTACAATTCAAGTATCTTAAAAAAAAACACAATTCAACAATAAAACACGATCTTGTAATACTAGCTCTCAAGCTTCGCCACAGGGCATCATCGTAACAATAGACTAACAAGTTTAGCAATTAAACAAATAAGGTTTCAACGAAGAAATTAATTAAATCGTGTAATAAAAGAACCAACTCGATCTTAAAGCAAACCTGCATCACAAAGAAACGCGTATTTAAAAGCATTTTTATAATGTACCTAATGCATTTGCTTAGTTTATGTTAACAAGAGGAGAGTGCAGTAACATTTTTGAAAAAGAAAGAATTAAGATAACATGTATAAGTATGCTTGGATTTCTCTTTGTGATATCTTTACGGAATGTATATTATTATTGAAGTCAGCATTATACAACGTGTCTTTCATTTATTACCGATAATATTAAGGTAAAAGTACTCATGAATACGAACAATTTTAATTACGCTACCAACTCAAAAATGTGAACAAAAAACAGCTGTTAAATACTAAGAATAACAAATAAATACAACACGATCATAATGTATGAAACAGTTTTTTTTTTTTCCTTGTTCATTTCATAATAGTAGTGCAGTAGTGCATGAGGAAACCTAGACCTAATCTCTAATGAATATAAGTCAGAAATCCCGAATCCACCATGAGCAAGCGTAGTGATTAATGATCGTGTCTTCTCTTTATGAGAAGAGGCCTCTGTCTCTACCCCACAATGGGACAATAACGGGCTGATATTATCTTAACTACCACCCCATTGTAATAAATGCACGAACCAACCCGATCTTCAGTAAAATTACTCAGAAAATTGAAGATAATTACACGGTGCGTACATTCAGTGATCATTAAGATGTCGATTAGGGCACACGTGTCTCTCCAACAAGTCACGGCCACAAGAGGCTTACGTACAATTTGGATTCGTTCGTACGTGATCGCATGAAAACGCTTTCGATTTCGTGCGATGTTATTTTTGTAAAACAAATATTTTCTGTGGCTGTAATTGGAGAAATAAACTGCAGAGTTTTGTGAAGTTAGAAATTACTAATTTCCGAAATAGCTGCAGACTTTCAATTAAGTTACTTTAAGTTAGTTGCAAGCATTAATAGCTTTTGTGATTGCATTGCTACTAATATAAGAGTAATAAAATGCCACATATTTTTTTATTAAAAGAATAAGGAAGACTAAAAGATTAAACATAGAGTTTATTTAAATACCGATTACTTAATTTTCTGCCTTCTTAGTCTATTGGTCGCAAGACGCGACTGCTGAGCATGAAGTCTTGGGTTCGATTCCCAGGTCGGACAAAGCGTTGAGTTGAGTTTTTCAATCAGGAAATTCTCAGTAACAGCCTCGGAGTCTGGATTTGTGCCCGCTTGATGGCAGTAGGCTCGCCCACTATTGCATGGGACTTAAAACATTTCGACATAAACACATTTCGCCACACCTCTGCCTAACCCTTCGGAGATTACAAGCGTGATATAAATACTTATTTTTGTTTAACTAAAACGATAATCATCAATTACAATAATTAACGACTAAACACACTAGTGACACACAAATCAAAAACGAAAACATAAACAAAGATAAACTGTAAAAGACAATGATATGTATGATGAGTACTGACAACAATATTGTACAGCAGTTTTTGATATTGCTATACCAATATAGATAAACATTGTCCAATTCAGTGACAAGAAAATCAATTTCCTAACAGTATGAAACCTTCAAGAAAATATCCAGAGAGAGATATTTCAAAAACACTATTTAGACAAACGCTTTAGTAACTCACAACGTCTGTAAAACAAATACGATATCTTTTGTTTTGACTAGAACATTATGGAAACTTTCACTGGTATTGAAAATGTGCGCCATATTGGATATATTTGAATGTATTATGCAAAACAAGTTATGTACGCTCTTATAAATTCTCTGTTTTTCATTGTAAGTTCAATGCCACTGATTTTCTGTTCAATTTCAAAATGTTTTGAATACTGTTTTTTTTTTGTTTTTCAAGTTAACAAAAACGTAGAAAAATATTTTTTGTAATCTACTTTATTAAAGTAGAAATTGTTTTTTTAAGCAGTAAGACTTTTATTTGTAAAGGTTTTAAAAAATATTGTTTGTAATATTATAATAATTTCGTTTCGAAATTTAGATATAGCTATGTAGGACTCTTTAATTTTATTCATCATTTTATTTATTGTGTTGCCTCGTTAGTCAAGAGGTGGAAAGTAAGAGTATTCAGTATAGGGTCTTGGGTTCGATTTCCAAGTCAGGCGAACTCTTAATTGGGATTTTCCATTAGGCTTTTTCTCAACAGTAAAAAATAATACGCAAACAATTTGAACACCAAAAGCCTCAGTGAATAACGTTCAAATTTAAACGAAGCCACATTAAAACAAGCTGTCAAAAATGCTTTTTCTTAAAGACTTGCGCAAAAAAACAGTTTAAAAGAATTAGTAAGCGACTTAAGTCTGATGTTAAAGATAGTATTTTCCTAAAATTGACATTTTCGCGAAGTCGTCTGGCGTCGCGCGACGTTTGAGTTCGCAAACTTTCGACGGGGCTTATGACTTTGTTGCCGTGGACGTGGCGTGAATAGAGAAAGAAGAGCTTTGATATAAGTGCCCCCAAAGCTTGAACACTTGTCTAGAACTAAAAGGTTATTGTAAACATGTACAAACTAACTTTTGCCAGCGACTTTGTCTACATAAATGTCGGTTATCGCGGACGCCGAAGTCGCAGACTAAAAAGAATCATATGTCCTTTCTTGGGGTTCTAACTTACCCCGTACGAAATTTCATTGAAATCGGTTCAGTGGTGACAAAGAGACAGACAGTGACTTTCGCATAGTAAGGATAAACAGAGCCGCAGTGTCATAAGGTCAAAGTCCTAAACAGCTAAGCGTAAATTAATTGAGACTATCGGGCCGGATTAATTTACATGATTTTGTTGCTCAATAATCTTATGTAAATTCTAGGCAGTGTTAAAAAAATATTTTTAAATAAAACTATTTGATAAGCTGTGAAGACAAGATGAGAATCTTCAGTCGCTAAGCTGAAAAGTTTAGAAAATACAAACGAATTGAAATAAGGTGTTGAACCGAACTCTCGACCTATGTCTCACTTAAAGGTGAGTATAGACTAGAGCTTTTTTTCGAGCATTTCTGTGTAATTGTCTCTTCTTTTAAAAGAATTGTGAACAGCGTTGATTTTGAAGTGTAAACAAATAGCTTTTCCCCACGACTTCGTCCACGTGAATGTCGCTTATCGCGGACGCTGATGACATAACATAACATCACCATAGATGTTCCTATTAGTACGCCCACATTTCGCCAGTTATGTTTAAGCCCCATGTGATAGGGGGCGAGCCTATTGCCATCAAGCGGGCACAAATCCAGACTCCGAGCCTGCTACTGAGAAATTCCTGATGGAAAAACCCAATAACACTGCCCGACCTGGGCATCGAACCTAAGACCTCATTAAAAAGTAACCTATATCCATAATTATCTGGATTCCAACCTACATCTTTGTTAAATTTCATTACGATACAAATAAATTTTGAGGTTTTGTTACCTCTAACTAAGGTTGGCGCAATGGCCAAGCGATTGGCTACTGCGCTACGTGTTGCGGGTTCAAATCCCACTCAGAGCAAATATTTTTATCACCTACAGGTTATTTTTAATCTTTTTTTTTTTCAAATTACTTAAGTATGTGAGTTTATATCTTCTATGCATATTTTATTTCTTTGCTTTGTCCTGAATGATGAGTGACTGTTGGATCAACGCACAGCCTAAACCGCTGATCGTAGAGACCTGAAACTTGGAGAGTGTGTTCTTTCTTTGACGTAGGCATCCGATAAGAAAAGATTTTCCAAAATTCATCCCCTAAGGGGATGAAACAGGGGTCCAAAGTTTGTAAGAAAGAAAAATTGTACATAAAAGCAAAGTAGAAACAAGTTTGTATTAAATCTAAAAAATAAAAATCAAATAAATACAAAAAGAAATATGCGCCACTACCGCGCGAAAGGACTTACGCTCAGCATAATGCCGTGCCATTGTATGAAGGAATCAACTTTGAAGCGGACGAAGTCGCGGGCAGAAACTACACACATCAAAAGTGTCTAGGGATCAACATCCCTAACATTTGTTAGGGATGTTGATCCCTAGACACTTTTGATGTGTATATATGCATATACACAAGAGAAATTCCTAGATAGTTAAAACAAAAACTAAAAACAAGTTAAAGAAACGCAAAATTCGCGGCACGTACCGATTTCTATTGGTATAAGTAATCCTTTGTGGGATTTACATGCATACTAAAGAAACAAATGGGGCCTATAATAATAAATCACCAGTGTAACGACATGGGGTACAAACGGACCGTGTTTTGAAGGAATTGCTTAGATAGCGAACGTTTTACTGGTTTACAGTTTGCCTTTTTTTGTTTGGGAGTCAGAAGATGTCTTGGATTGTACAAATTTTTTTATTTGCTTACTACAATGCTCTCTCTCTTTATCGTGTGGGCAGTAAAGTCATACGATCCCACACACCCTAGTGTCAGAGTTTCTTAACCGCCTCAAGGGCGTCGGACATTGTTTGAGTGGAACAGTAAGTCCAGGTTTTCTCACAATGTTTTCCTTCACCGATGCCAGTGATGTTCAAGATAAACTTTAGAAAGTACATATGAATTGAAAAAGGCACATTGGTACTTGTCCGGATTTGAACCCACAACCTCATGCATGAGAGGCGGGCGCCTTAACCACTGGGCCATCACGACACATCAATGCTGTGAGGCTATCAATAATATGCTCTCAAGCAAATGTAAGTCAGTTAGGATTAGTCTTCTTTATTCTAAATATCTCGTTGGTCTAGTGGTCGTAAAGCGCGACTACTGTGCATGACGTCTTGGGTTCGAATCCCAGGTCAGGCAAAGTGTTATTGTGTTTTTCTATCGAGAATTTCTCAGTAGCAGCCTCAGTGTCTAGAATTGTGCCCGGATGATGGCAATAAGCTCGCCCCCTATTACATGGGACTTAAACACAACTGGCGGGTTGGCTTGGGTTTTTCCATCAGGAATTTCTCAAGCTTTTTCGTTTTTCTTTTAAGTTTTATTAAAAGCATTAAAAAAACATAATTTAGTGGAACAATATTATAATAGGCTAGTGTTATTATTCTTTATATTTATTTTATTATAAGACAGATTGACTAGTGAAATCTGTCTTTATTAAATTAAAAGACAATTAAACTCACTTAAAACTACAACCAGCTTTTACAAAAACAAAAGACTGCTTGTTTTTTGTTTTTTAAAGACATTAGGTACTCTTTACTTGACAAGAAACGAATAGGTCCAGCTCTATTTAAATCGGCTATTTTCAAACACTGTATTGAAAAACAAAGTAGGTACCCATCACAAAAACTTCATGTTCCATTAAAACTGAATGCAGTACAAGAAAAAAACATGACATCGCATCGCATTTTTGCACTCTTCGCAAAAATGTGTTTAACGCCATCTGGCAATCGCAGCGTGAACTAATCGGACCGGAGTTCTGAATAATGAAGTTTCGCCGCACGACTGAGCTTGTGTAGGTCGTAGCTCGCTCTAGGAAACTCCGAATAAACTTCCCGCCTTTTTTTTCCAAACGATTTATGTTGGTATGGAACTTTGGCGCAGTAAAAGCAGACGCTGTCCTGTTTTTTTTAAGAATCGAGAGAGTATTTTAAATAGCTTAGCTTACAAAATTTAATGTTAAGTAAGTTGTGTGTAAAAACTAAACGTGTAGTTACGATATGAGCTACGTTTTATTTCGGTACATCGTTTCGTGTATTTTACTGTACATATGGGCAACTACACACATCAAAAGTGTCTAGGGATCAACATCCCTAATCAATGTTAGGGAGGTTGATCCCTAGACACTTTTGATGTGTATAGATTCAATTTTTTCTCTTGTAAATTAATGACGTTCAAAAGTGCCTTTTATTAATGTAAAAATTGAAATAAATGGTTTGACTTTGACTTTGACATAATATACATTATAACACATTTCCTTTTAAGTTTTCCCGGTTTTCGTACACTTTATTCGTGTAATGCAGGGATGGCAAACCTATTTTGGTGAACGTGTCATTTCTTGTGTAAAATTGTTATGTAGTTAACACTTGCCATGAAGAATTTTATGATTTAGCGATTTAAATAATAAAACTCGATATTATTAATTTTAAATTCTTTATTTGCAACTCGAAATTTAAATAAAGGAAGTAATTTCTGCTCTAGTAAATTAAATTAATTTCAATACATGGATTTGTCAACAATTGGCGTACCGAAATATTTGTTTCATGTGTCACCACTGGCACGCGTGTCGGCTTTATGTGCACTTTTATTTATCTTTTACAATATGAGGATCAAGTACTGGTAGGCACCTACTTACTTTTATCGTCACATTAGCTAGCTCACCCTTCATAATAATATTCTCTAGACCGATTTCGGTCACGGCGGCGGTCAATCTCAATGGAGCCTAGCTAAGTTCGCAGGAGTTATTATTATCTATAGTGCACGTGTGTGCACAAACACAGATGCACTCCCTCTTCCCTCACTCTCATAGTCCAATGAAGCGGTATTCCAACACAAGCGTGGCGCAGGACCAGCGGTTTTACGTCCTTTTCGTGACACGGAGGTGTTACACCACTTACTTTACCAACTTTTATACTCCGGGCTGCTACTAAGAAATTCCTAATGGAAAACCTAATAACACATTTTGCCCAATCTGGGGATCGAACCCAAGACTCCACGCTCTGCAGTCGTGCTTGCGACCTCGAGACCAACGGAGCATTCAAACAGAAACCAGTAACCCATTATAATAGAGAAACAATAACCAATTAAAACTACTTAGTTCCAATTATAATTACCAGATAAATCATAAAGTTCAATCTAATATTCCACCTACTGGTCCGCCGCATAATCAACGAGAATTATTGAACAGATTACGATAGAAACTAACTCTTAACTATTGATACCGCGTCAAAGTTGTGAACCTTCGGATTACAGTTGTAAAATTATGCAGATTCCTCGTCGGGATTCAAGACCCGAGCCAGTGAGCCGGTTTCTTGCTCCAATGAAATTTTTATCGCCTTTGGTACTTGGTAATGAAACTTTACAATCGATGGATATTGCTTGGGTATTGAATTTTTAGACGTTTTGAGATCAGAGGGGCAATTCTCGTGTTTTTAACAACGTTTACATTTTTATATATTTTGTCTTTATCTGTCAAAAATGTCTCTTCATTGATAAGTTTTTGACATTGATTTTTGATGAGATTGCGACTAGATTTTAAACGTTTTTAATTAGATACGAGAATTGACCTTCAGTATTTTGAATGCTGTGAAAAATTAGCTGAGTTTTAATTTTATAAGCTTATGATTTTATATAGATCTATACCAACAACCCAGATATGTTAATAGATAGATTAGATAGAGCCCTGAAAATTAATTATTTGGAGGTACACAAATTTTTTTGGACCACGCAATGCAATCTTAAACAGGCCATTTTTTATTAAAGCCTCAGTTCATAATCTGCCTAGCCTTTTTTCCAACTACGAGGTCGGCTTCCAGTCTAACCGGATGCAGCTGAGTACCAGTATTTTACATGCAGCGACTGCCTATCTGACCTCCACAACCCAGTAACTGGGTAATACGATACCCCTAGGAAAGACTAGTTGTCAGACTTTCGGACTTCTGACGACTCGAAACGACTGTCAAAGATCAACGTATGACAGCCGGGACCAACGGCTTAACGTGCTTTCCGAGGCACGAAATGTCAGTAATGTCTAAGATAAACTTTAGAAAGTACATATGAATTGAAAATGTCTCATTAACCGCTAGGCCATCACGACATTACTTACTTGACTTATTAAAGCCTCAGTTATACAAGAAAATATGATTTTTAAAGTAAAAACAAAGCAAAGCATCTGGTGAGTGCTGAACAGTTCTGTACCACCGTAAAATATTTTTATGTGTGTACCTTTTGTATAGTGCCTACAATAATACACACTCTGTGAAAATGTTAGAAGTGTCTACCTATTTCGGTTCAAAAGATACAGCCCTGTGACAGACAGACGGATGAACAGACAACGGAGTCTTAGTATTTGGGTTCCGTTTGGCGTTCTTTATGCACGGAACCCAAAAAAACAACAAAAATAATTTGTTATTTCCATGGTAGCACACACACAGTGTTAAATTCGTATTCCGTTTTCTGTTTTTGATTACAAAAAAAAAAACAGAATTGAGAGAGCATTTCGCTCCAAAATTGCATGTTCGTGACTTCAAACAACATGTCAATTTTCATAATCCATTGCTTTTATTTTTCATATGCGTAACTTCGTTGTTATCCGACCTTCCATTATCCTTCTCCCCTATTTAGCTTCTTGAGTGATAGCCACCGGGATCTCCCCGTAATTTCCATAAATAACGACATCAACCACGCGACCATAACATCGCATTTTAACAAGAAAATATATCGCATAACTGAGGTTAATGACTCACCCATTTATTTTTGTTGTACATCTTTTTGGCGCAACCGTCAAATGAAACACAAATTTTCCGCATTTTTATTTAAAAAATGATATAAAAGGATTTACATTTCTCTACTTACAGGGCAAAGATGTTATAAATGAAGCTTCAGTTTCTATACAAATAATCTTTTCTATATTTAGACTTGTAGAGGATAATATGATAAACCATCACAGATGGAATTGTAGTAATAGTTTGAAATACAAAAGTGCTGAGTTGACGATATGCAAAAGTAGATACATAGGTGCATCTCTAATGAGCGTGACAGATTGAATAATGAATAGGAAAACTTACAGAACAATCAAGATCCTTAAACTAATATAATGTAACAATTTAAAATCTCACAAACAAATCCATAGTCTTAACAGTGCCATATTTTAGCCATCACTTTTACACAATCCGTTGCTTTATAAGCTTTTCTTTGTGCACTTATTCGAGATCACTCTAAAAGCAATATGTCCTAGAGGCATCATTTCTGCCTCCGTCGTCGTGACGTCAGCCGTAGTAATAGTTACTAGAATGCGCTCCTAAACTCCTGGGACTAGTCATAACGTTTGGTTCCATTTCTTCTTCATTACTCCTGCTTCTAGTAAACCTTGGTGCAATTTCTCTTGTATGTGAAGGCACATAGTCTACGTTACCGTACATATTTGCTTCTACACTAGAAGGGTAAATTGTACATAAAGGTTTCATAGCTCGAAGCGTACCTCTGCTTCCTGGAACATTCTTGTAGAGAATCATATCTGGATGTATGGGATCGTGGAACGTTCCGGATATGTGACTGATATCTGCGTCATTATCAATATCAGAAAATGCGTCATTGAAGACGTTAGGAGCTTCAGTGGTGTACATATCTCCGTTCTTGGAACGATCTTTCTTGCGATTAATATAACATCTGACGGAAATGAATGCTCCAATTATGATAATGAACATTAGCAGTCCAATGCTAACAGATAACAGTAATACCGAGCTACCGTGTTGTGGTTCTGAAACAAACAAATATTTTCTAATAGCATTGAATATTTCAAATTAACTAATGCGTTCTAGTTTCGGTTCGACACTAATACATTGATGTATTATGTTTGTTAGGAGTTTAATTGGTGAACCTAATTACTCGAAATTTATGGATCGCGTCTGAGAATGAAGTTATTAAGGTGGAGTAGAAAATTAAATTGTAATTTGATTGTAATACCTTTTGCCTTCATAAAATCTAAATAAAGTATCTCAATAAGACAAAGAAGAGGCCATCTAGCGGGAAGTATATATTGTTGCCATCGCGGGAAGAACCTGGATGATGATGGTACAGAAATGTTGGGAAAAACAAAGAGAGGCATATACCCATCTGTAGGTGAAGCCGGCCTGTGCATGATTATGATGATCTTAATAGTCCGATACCTCAACTAGAACTTGGGAGTACCTATCTAGTTCAAAATGTATATAAAAATATACCTGGTTTCCCTTCATTTTTGTCAATGTTCTTTTTCGGCTGAAGTGCCGTAGTTAGTTCACTCTCTGGACGAGTTGGTGGGATACTGTCTTCAATAAGGGATGGCTGCAGAGCAGGATCAGCATTTGGCTCACCCCACTTTTCACCTGCCTCTTCTAAGGAAAATACAATACATAAATCATCTATTATCTTATTAAAATAAGTTGGATAGATGGTGATCATACTCGTATTTACCTGATTCATCAAAAAGTGCTTTGCTATGATCGAAACTGGTAGAATCTTCATCTCTCTCAGACGCACTCTCATATTTTTCTGAGAGAACACCTAGTGGTACTGGAAAAGAAAATGGTGCATCAGTTATTGCATGTTACTTTAGCCATTTATACAAATCTGTTATGGTTTAAAGTAAACAGTATTTTTAAATAAACAAAGACGCAATCTTATCTCAGCGGAATCAATTTTAAAAAGTAGGTAAATTAATTTTAGTCAGACTGAGTCTGAAATTAGATTGCGATCGTTCCTAAAAGTTATAGAATTGCCCTCTAAACCATTTTTTAAATATTTCAAGTACCTGCGTCATCACAACACCTAAATTGATTCTCAGAAATGTATAAAAACGAACACAGACAAGTACTGAGAGTATAAAAGACGACAATGACATTATTACGACCATAGATTCTTGTACTTTACACCTAACAATAGAGCAAAGAGCAAAGTTGCAAGGTAAAATTGAGATTTGTATTGTTAAAACTTACAAGATGCACCAGAATAGGGTAGTTCAAGAGTTGAACAAGTTGCGCAATTACGGGCTGAAGCGTTTCAGGAGTTGTTCGAGGTTACACGAGACTGAGGTGATGTTAGAGATAAAGCAATCTACTGATTAGTGTACTAGTTTGCCGAGTTTCAAGTTATTTTTGATGAAGGACTTTCATTTCACATAAATGTGTCTAGACTCTAGATAAAATCAAAATGCACACATTACATTCTCTAAACTCTATAGAAAGTTATGTGTGCATTATGATTTTGTAAACATTTATAGTTTAATGTAACATAATAGTTACTCAATTTTGTTTATTTTCTTATGTATAGCTGTTAATTCTACATCCAATAAACGAATAAAAAACATTGTACACGAAAATAAATACGGCAAAAATATTTCCGCAAAAGTAGTTTAAACCAGAATTCTGAAATAAAAGATGTGTCTAAAAGTCTATTATTTTATCTGAACACGTTCCCGTCTGTCTTTACTTATTTATTAAGGTTTACCAGCAGCTGCTTGCTGTATTCGTTAGATTTTAAGTATAAACCATTACCAGTCTCGGACTTATATAGTCGCCAGTCACAGCCAACCAGCGTGTCTAGACATTACATAACATTAGATGATTTTTGAAAAAAAATACTTCTAAAATTGGAATAATTAAACTTAATTGAACTTAAATTAAGATTAAACTTAAATTAGAATTAAACTTTAATTAAAATTGAACTTAAATTAGAATTGAACTTACATTAGAATTGAACTTAAATTAGAATTGAACTTAAATTAAAATTAAACTTAAATTAGAATTGAACTTAAATTAGAATTGCACTTAAATTAATCGTCTTTTTTTCTGGTAGCAGCTACACCGATTTCAAACTAGTTAAGACATATTGATAGTAGGTACTTGTATAAAGCTATTGGAATGAAAATAGCACATTTTGAAAGCTTACCACAAGCATAGACGACTTTGAGATATGGCCTTGATAGAAAGTTGCAAGATGAGTTGAAAGTCCTGTTGTTGGCGGCTATCTGGCACCGTCGCTTCCCGAGACACAGCTGGATGACTGTCTTCACTGCATGTGGAGTCACGCATGCTGCAGACAAAGCTATAGATTACAAAATATTAATTTGTCCACCGAGTTCATCCATCAATCATGAACTTAAGACTAGGTTAAAGGCCAAGTTTTATTTTGGACATAAATCTATTCTATTATACCTACTAAGAAGTTAAGTTTGTACGTTTTTAATTTTTAATGGTTTTGTCTGTAAAAAACCTTTGGAAGTATGATCAAATAACATTTTTTTTAACTTTTATTTTAACAAATAGCACAAGCTAATATTTCATAATTCTATGCGATATTAGTTTTATTGAATTTTTAGAAATAAAAAAAAATATAAATATTAGTTAAAAAATATTCTTTGTATTGAAAAGTATGAGGCTATGCCCTACACTATTGCTCTCCTTAAATTGCAATCTTGGTAAGCAAAACGGTAAAATCAGCAGAGTAAAGTAAAAGAACATTAGACTAAAGAATTATACGGGAATATAGGTACGTACGTGATACAATATCGTATTACTAAGAGTAATATTCGTACCTAAGAATAAAAATACTTGAAGTTCCCGCGTAGTTAGGTACCTACTGTAACAGTAATTAATTAGGTTCATACATTCCAAGCCCACGTTTCGTACGTGAATTATTAAGGCCTATTCGTATATTTGGGCACTATTTTCAGGTACTACCTAGGTATATTTCTTTCGTACATTTTTGTATATCTGTGTAGTATTATAAAGGGTGTGAAAGGACATAATGAAGCCAAAAGTTTTCTTCCTATCATTGCGTTTTATTTTTTTGTTCTGGACCTGGGAACCTTCCAGTTACGGAGATATTAAAAGTCAAAGTTCCAACTTTTTTTTCGAAAACAAGTTTTTAATGTTTAAATGAACTTTAAATAACCACATAGTACTTATACTGTTGGATGCACCTGTAAGTACCTACAATGTTCTGCGTGCGATACATTGCGCGCTAATACAAACAGTCATTTTTATACTAATATTATAAACACGAAAGTAGCACTGTCTGTCTGTTACGCTTTCACGAATAAACCACTGAACCGATTTTGGTGAAATTTAGTACAGGGTAAGTTTGAATCCCAACAAAGGATATAGGCTACTTTTTATTCGACTTTGTTTTCGTTTGCGTCCGCAATAACCTAGATAGCATTCAAATGAAAATAATTTCCGAGCAAACATTTCTGCACAGTGTTACTTAGTTTGATGGGCAGTACCTATGCATAGTTAACAGCTATGTGTATTTTTACACCCTGTATATTCCGTGTTCCTATGACATTTCTTGTATTTTTTCGTGAACATAATAATTCCACTAATTTCGAGACCGTCAAAACAAATTACAAATGCTAGCGTTACACTGTAATATAGGACAATGCCACACCCGTCTACCATTAAGGATGACAAATGAAATTAACACATTTTTGGAACATAAATATACACGTTTTCCACGAATACGAGTTTGACTTCTACGAACTTTTATTATTGTTAGCGCTTTAATGTGTTTTGATATCAGAAGGCCAATTCCCGTAATTAGAAACGTTTAAAATATAGTCGCAATCTCATCTTAGCGTCAAAAAATATTAAAAAAAATTGAGACTAAAATTAGAATGTGTACGATATTAAAGTTTCTTGAATTGCCCTCCTCAAATTACCAGTCCGTGCCCTGTTTATGAGTGAAGTCAGGTCAACTATTGTGAGACTAAGAGCAAAAATATGGCCATTTTATTAATGCAAACAAAAACATTTTAAAACTAAATAGGCTGATAAAAATTGGTTCAACGCTTTAAAGAAAATGTTTTTTTTTTAATTAACCTACTATCTATACCCAGCCAAACACCAAATTGTAACTAGCTCTATTCAAATATAAAAAGTATAAATATAAATACTTTCTGTTTGCAAAATGCAACATTGTGTATAAAATTCAAGTCGCTGAATTATATATAAAATAAAACCAACTAAAAAGTTAAACCAGTTAAAAGAATTGACAAACTTGAAACATTGTTTTAAAGTAGACAAGCTGCCCGTATACCAAATAGTTGTTCGACTGTACTAGCGAAATAAAATCAGTTTCAATATTCAGGCCTAATTCTACTCTTATTAACAAAGTTCTAACATTTGCCACAGTACTCAAAAGATAAGAAACTCCTCTTTAATGATAAGGTCAAGACTAACAATAATAAAAACTAATTTAATTACTCGTCAGTTTGTTAGTCTACTTCGTCAAAAGAGCCTAATTTAGTTTTTGTCTCCGGAATCGTTAAGAACTTGGAAGACTTTCATTTGCCTTATTTTCTTCGAATGATTATGTTCTTTGTGAGCCTCAAAACAGTTTAATATTCCCATTTTTTGGCAGTCGTTACCGGCCATTTTATACCAGACTTTTGATGACTAAAATTAGTAGTGAAAGTTGAAAATGGAGATGAAATTAGGTTAGTAGATAATTCAAATTTAGTTTAGTACTAATAGAAAATATTAAGTAATATTTACATACATACATACATAAACTCACGCCTTTTTCCCATGGGGGTAGGCAGAAACCACAGAACGCCACCTGCTACGATCCTTACATACTCCTTTCGCCTCATCTACGTTCATACATCTCGTCATACAAGCACGCCGGTTACGAGTACTCCGCACCTGACCTTTCTGAAGAACCTCACCAATAAGGTCAGTGTAGGTCTTCCTAGGGCGACCCCTCCCTGCGTTGCCACTCACTTCACATTAAGTAATATTTAGTATTTATTATTAGGTGCCTAATAATAAATATAAGTTATATTAGTCTTATAAATAAAATAATCAATTATTTATTATATCCTTTCAATAATTTCAATAAGTATTTTTAGTAAAATGATAAAATATTATATACCTTTTTAATCAAATATATTATTATTTAATAAGGTAGGAATTGCTGAAACCATAACTACAATATTATGATTGTACTAGTAGTTAGTATTTTTTATTATATTAGTATTCGATTAATATTTTCCTTTTAAGTTTCATTATATGAATGGCAACAAAATACAAACGGTCACAGTTTTAGTATTTCAATAACTATGTAACATCAACACCTACCTAAAATACCTAAACTTTGTTATGTTATGTGAAGCATATTGATTTCAACCGTAACCGTTTTAGGGCTGATTTTTCAATAGTCAGATAACTTTTATCCAAAGAAAAATAATTATGACAGTTTGACATTATTTTCTATACAAAACCTGACAAACCGCCATATTTATCCCTCCGCTAAGAGTTATCTGGCGATTAAACATTAGCCTTTAATTTAATTAAAATAAATAAATAACATAATAAAAAAGTTATTTTAAATTTAAAAAATAGAGTCATAACTTTAAGACTTTTTTTTCAATCCTGTAAATATTTGCAATTTAGTTTTTTAATATCATACTCACTTTCATCTGGCACTCCCTGCGTCTGAGGACACGTGGGGGCTTCAAAGGCAGTCCTGCCGTATTGAGCATCAAATATTGCGATCCTGGAGTGAGGGTTACAGCTCAGCTTGATCACTTCGCCTTCACAGCCGGTTCGACTTCGAAACTCATCTGTAGAAGTATTTATTAGGATTAATAAGGGAATTGGGAAGATGACAGTATTTACCAATAATTCCAAGACATAACTTCTCTAAAGAAACACTTTATTTTAGCACTGTAAACTTGATTAATTTTCAACTAACTGTAAAATTTGATTTTGAATTGCTTTTAAATTAATAAATAGTTAGTCAATTGAGTCTACTCAAAAGTGACGTCATAGTTATTTTTTGCCGTACAATATCTATGGGACAATCGCGTTTTGACAGGTCATAAAAAGTACGTCAATTGACTGTGGTGTCATCTACCCTATTGTGGAAGTCGTTGCGTATCGTTGTGAGTTTAAAGTTTTTTTTAAATGCATATCGATACAAAAAAATAAAATTAAAGTGTCTTTTCTTAATTTCAATTGCGTATACTTAAATGTTAACACGTTACTTATACCTAAAAATCATGTTTTGAGTTTTTTGTCTGTCTGTTTGTTTCATATAATCTCCTAAACGGCTGGACAATTTTAATGGAACTTTCACTGGCAGTTAGCTGATGTTATAAGAAGTAACTTAGGCTACTTTTATTTTACAGGCTGAGAATTTCTACCTCCCAATTATTAAAAGCTTTTTTCAATTACCACCAAGGCCACGAATTAAAGGCACCTATCCAATAAGAAGACATAAATGTTTCCTACTCAAACCAAATTACTATTTACATCAATAACTCTAACTACTAATATTACCTACCTACCCAAGTTCAAATATCATGAAATTGAAAATCAACAAATCCGAACATAATTACCTCCAACGTTTATAATGTCGACGCAAATCCCACTTCAAAATACAAATATTAACGCGAACTTAAGTAGGAATCGCGTTCGGCTAAATGCAGATTTTAATTACGATAATTGAGTATCACTTTCGACACTAATTAATGCTGATAACCCTAGACGACGCTTGTATCGATGGAAGTACCCTTTATTTCTACATTTTACCCTTTCCATCCATTACTAAGTAACATAAAACCGCCAATACGATAAAAGCTTCGTTAAGTGTTCGTGTATCAATTAGTAGAGTGTCCGAGTGTTTTACGCTTAGCTGAGGAAGCTATAACTAATATTAATGACGTGGGCAGACGGGCGGTTGAAGCGTCATTTCCTCTTTAGGCCTGACGCCTATCAGCTCGAGGGCACGGCAAGGAGGGCAAAAAAAGGAGGGCAAAGAGGGCACGGATTTGACATACAGGGTGCAAATTTTTTTTTTTCACTTTTTAGTACCTACGTACCTGCTTACTTCGACATACCCCCCCACCTCTACCTTTTGTCAGTCATCGACTACACGTATAACAAAGCAACTTTATTTGTTACGACAGTTCTACTGTGATCATAATTATAGTATCTGCGAAATTCATTATCAGATCATGACAATATTTCTGTTTCGGGAGTACTCCTTCAAATAAAAAATAATCATTACAAGTGTGCCTATAAAATATGAAGAGTTCCCTCGATTTCGCCAGGGTGCCATGATCAGATCCTGACTTAATGACCATGGGACCACCTAGCAAGTATACCCTTTCAAGCAAAAAAAGAATTTTTCGAATCAGTTCAAGCATCTTCGAGTAATCGGGGAACACACATAAAAAAATTAAGAAGATTCCGACGAATTAAGCACCTCCTCCTTTATTGAAGTCATTTAAAAAGACAAATCATATACCCGCTAATAAACCTTTACAAAACTTCGCCTGTATCCGTGATAACCGACATTTACGCGGACGAAGTCGCAGGTAAAAGCTAGTGTTACCTATAATTCATAATGTCATGTCACATGCGGTGACATGCGTCACCTAAAATTCCCCTGTCGTGCCGTCTTGTGGGCGTCAGCTCTTAAGTTGGCCATGGCCGATTTAAATGCAACATCATGTTACCAAATTATGGTAAAACGATAGTAGCCTCATACGAAAGGCACGTAATGGCGTCGTAAAAACATAAAGGACCAATATAGTTCGCGATTTAAGTAAGGGTCTGTGGTATGAATTTTAATTTCGCAAATATTGTTTCTCGTTTATGATTTTTTTGAATAAAAACAAAAAGAAAATGGCGTAATAGGAAATAGAAAATGAAACTGATTTGCAATTACAAATATACCTACTTTTTAAGGCAATCGAACGATTTAATACCAGTATTTTTACAAACAAGTGACAAAGAAATGTTGTCAAAAAGCTTTTAATAAAAAATAATTAATGACAGCAATCCTAAATTGAAATAAAAACTTAATCAACAGAATAGATTAAATATGAAACCTGAAACTAAAGTCTGGATCGAAAAATTCGACAAAATTAATAAGCAGCTGGTAATAAATCAAGCAGCACTTTCTTCTCAATTTTCGTAGTATTTTTTTGCCGATCCATTAAAATTTTGTTTAAATTAAAACTGAAAGATGATTTGCAAAACACAGAGCATTGAAATTGGGTTATACTTAAAATTACTGATTTTTTATAAAGTAATTTAGAATTTCTATATTTTTGGTATCATGAAATTTTAATTTAAAATTTTTATTAACATGAAATTATGAGCCTAAGAGTAAACAATATTCTAGATATTTTTTTACATTTATTAACATATTTCTAAACATGCTGCTTAGCCTATTATTGGCGACTAGCTGTCCTCCGCGGTTACACCCGCGTCTTTGGTTACTGCTCCGCTCCCGTAGGTCGTAGCGTGATGGTATATAGCCTATAGCCTTCCTCGATAACTAATCTATCTAACACTGAAAGAATTTTTCAAATCGGACCAGTAGTTCCAGAGATTAGCGCGTTCAAACAAACAAACAAACAAACAAACTCTGCAGCTTTATAATATTAGTATAGATTGTATAAGACCGTAACCAGTAATTTGTAATACTTAAGATCTTATGTTTACAGAATCTGTGAGCAAACCTTAATTAATAAACAAATAAATAAATGTTTAGAAAATTAGAACGTATGCTCTCGTGAGCATTCAGTTTTTATATAAAAGTTATACAAAAATCAAAGATTTGTCTTCACAATAAAAATATTACTCCTAACTATGTTGGGGTCGGCTCCCAGTCTAACCGGATGCAGCTGAGTACCAGTATTTTACATGGAGCGACTGCCTACCTGACCTCCACAACCCAGTAACTGGGTAATACGATACCCCTTGGTCAGACTGGTTGTCAGACTTTCGGGCTTCTGACGACTCGTAACGACTGTCAAAGATCCCCGTATGACAGCCGGGACCAACGGCTTAACGTGCTTTCCGAGGCACGGATTGATGTCAGTAATGTCTAAGATAAACTTAGAAAGTACGTATGTACGTATAAAAATATTACAGTGACGTAATAAATCATACTGTCTCTTTTTAAAACAACTAGAAGTCTCAAATCATAACTAATTATGTATAATTATTTAATCAGAGATGAAACAAGAGTATTTTCCTCGACAAGACCGCTACAAAGTGTTCTCAAGTTTATAAAAATAACAAGATAACGAGGTAGCAACTAATGACGTCATTGAATCCCGACAACAGCTCATTTTCAATGTGAAAAAGAGTTCCTTTTATACAGGCTGAGTTTTTCAAACAAGGGTTACCATGTCAACCGTTACGGATATCTATAAAAAGATTTGTTGTAAACTCCATCCAGAGTTGTGCAAGCGTATTTAAGGTTCTTTTTGAATGTGGCTCGAACTGATACAGTCTGGAAAAATGGAACCTCCTGTTAATAAGATATTGTGGACATCATTTTGAAAATGTAAGCAACACATTTATTGAGAAAAAGTTTTTGAAAAAGGCCGCCCCCTATTACATGGGATTTAAACATAACTGGCGAAATGTGGGTGTACTAATGGGTACACCTCTGCCTAACCCTTCGGGGATTACAGGCGTGATGTTATGGATGAATGAAGTTATTGAAAACACGAACTGTTTCAGGTTACACTGATTTATTTATTTACTATTGAGACCTTTAATAAAATATACACAGAGTCACAGATACATACTAAAATTATAAAGCTGAAGAGTATTTTAGTATGTTTCATTGTTTAAAAGCGCTCATCTCTGAAAGTACCGGTTGAATTGGAAAAAATTGAAAATTTTTGTGAAAATGAATTGGAAAATTTTTGTATATGACCAAATTCAATAGTAGTCATTAGTGTCGCAGTAGCAAAGACTGAACGCGAGTGAAACCGTCGGGTATAACTAGTACCTAATTGATATCTGGTCAAATTGCCCTACCTACATAAAACTAGTTTTTAATTGATTGAACATTAATTTTCTAAGTATAATTTTTGCTATGAAATAAAAACAACACAAAAAAATTATACAACAAAGTAACGTTTGAGCGTTCGAAACGCCCGTCTGCTCCTTTTAATGTGCATGAGGCACACCTATGGCGGCACTCCCGTACGCGCCCTCACCCCCCGGCCGTTCACCCCGTCCAGGAATTTATTAACTGAGCATAAATCACTTCAATACACTTCCAGGAGTAAAAACGTTACGTCACGCGATCGGTGATTCTGCTACCCTCTTTTTTGTTTCAGAGGGTCATGTTATCAGTAAGGATGCCCCATGTCTCTTTTTTGTGGGCAAACCAATTTTGGTAATGGATAGATTCATTTGTGGTTATTTTAGGAGTGTTCTTTTATTTCTTAGGAAAGTATAACTCAGGAATGTAGGTGAAAAAGAAAGTGAAAATTTATCTACCTGTATAAATAATAGGCAACAACGACTGACTGACTGATCTTGATAGATCTGTCAGTCAGTAACGGCACACAGCTTAAGCCACTGAACGGATTGCGCGGTGGGTGGGTCGCAAATATTTATTATGACGTAGACATGCGTTAAGAAAGGGTTTTTCAAAATTAACCCCCTAAGGGGATGAAAAGGGGGTCCAAAGTATGTATAAAGAAACAAGATTAGATTGCCAATAACCAATATTTACGTGGACGAAGTCAAGAGCAGTTTGATAAAAGATGTTGTAATAACCGTTTATATATTTTCTAATTTAAATTTTAAAACCAATCTATCAAAATCGATTGGTCCGCTAAACCGATAATTTTTTTCTTGACCTAAAGTAAAACGCCTCGCTTCAGTAGGAGAGCAAACTCATTAATTTTAGAAGTGGTCGTTAGAATACGTCGCGGTCTTTACTGAATAATTACGACCCCGATGGAGGGGGAATGGTAAAATCAAAGAAAATTCAACACTCAGACAGCCAATAGTACCTACTTAATATAAAATGAATCTTCAAGCACGTCTTAGCAAAATGTTATCTTATTACAAGATGATACTGGAACGAATACTAAAGATTGAGACGAGTGAACTATATACTTGAAACTATTAAGGCTGCATTTATTTTTTATTCTTCAGACTCTTAAAAATAAGCAGCTTTTATTCTCTTTACATAATTATTGGTTTTCGTATTATGTGATGCCTAGTGATATCTACTATATTATAACAAGTTGTTATTTTCTTATAATGTTTGACTGCTTCGTTGGTCTAGTGGTCGCAAAGCGCGACTGTTGAGCCTGAGGTCTTTGGTTCGATTCCCAGGTAGGGCAAAGTATTATTCGATTTTTCCATCAGGAATTTCACAGTCTGGATTCGTGCCCGGTTGATGGCAATAGGCTCGCCCCCTATTTCATGGGACTTAAACATAACTGGCGAAATGTGGGTGTACCTACTAATGGGTACACCTCTGCCTAACCCTTCGGAGATTACAGGCGTGACGTTATGTGTTTTTAATAAATAATTGAAAAAGTTACATTAATTAATGATTGTCCGGTATCGAACCCACAACCTCATGCATAAGAGAAGCCTTAGCCACTGGGCACAACACACGTTTGATAAATAAATAATAATAACAACAAAATCCTAATTATTATTCTTCCAACATCCACGAAATGATTAGCAGAGCTAAAACTTTAATTCATTAAGCGTTTACCGAACACCCCAACTCGATTAATAATTTTAAAACTTTGTAAATTCTGTTTCAACGAACATAATTTTATTTGAACTGAAGAAGGTTTGCAGCAGAATATTTGTAGGAAAATGAAAATTTAAAAAGATTTACGTTTCGATATTTTGTTTTCAATATTAGATACTGTATACAGGGTGTAAAAAGCCACATCATAATATATTCGTTAACTGCATATAGGTACTGCCCATCAAATTAAACTTCATTGAGAAAAAAATATTGTTAAGAAACGACTTTTATTTTGGTGTGAAAAATCATTGTTCATGTTAACGCGCATTGTAACACAAGCCAAACATTGTACCTACTTATAGGTGGATCCAACAGTACAGGGATCTTGGCGTATTTAAAGTTTAGTTAAGTACAACATTTGAATCATGTTTTCGTAAAAAAAACTTAAAAACGTTTAAACTTTGACCTTCAATTTCTCCTGTAACCAGAAGGTTCCCAGGAAAGGTTCAGAACAAAAAAAATGATAGAAACATTGAAACAATATGTGACTGTCGGTTTCGTTAGCTGTCTTTTTACACCTTTTATAGGAAATAGCTATTAAACCAAGAGGAATGTATTGGACCATCGGTTAATATTTACCTACTTCTAAAAGATTTAGATCAATTTGACACTCAAAAATTTTGCATATTCCAATTTACACGGTGTATATTGGACGTTGCAAAATTTTTGAGTGTGAAAGTAAAGTGGAAGGGACATCGCGACACGGCACGACATTTTTACTATGGATTCAGTTCATGTTTCTAGGCCCGCTAGCGATGAAACATTTTGTAGTTTATTAAAAAAATGAAAAAGTGCAGCACCTACCTCCATGATCAAAAAGTGTGGGACAGTTGATCTTTTTTGGGTTCAGTACCCGTACGGTGCTAACGAAACCCTATTACTAAGCCTTCGCTGTCCGTCCGTCCATCTGTCAGGGGCCTGTATCTTATGAACCATAATAGCGAGAAAATTGAAATTTACACAGAATGTGTATTTCTATTGCCGCTTTATCAACAATTAATTATTATTAATTCTGTAAAAGAGCTATTATATAGAAATTACAAACAGACGCTTTTTATTTATTTGTATAGATAACATAACATCACGCCTGTAATTCCCGAAGGGTTAGACAGAGGTGTACCGATTAGTACACCCACATTTCGCCAGTTATGTTTAAGTCCCATGTAATAGGGGGCGAGCCTATTGCCATCAATTGGGCACATATCCAGGACTCCGAGGCTGCTACTGAGAAATTCCTAATGGAAAAACCCAATAACACCTTGCCCAACCTGGGAATTGAACCCAAGACCTCATGCTCAGCAGTCGCGCTTTACGACCAATATACCAACGAGGCAGTCTAGTTATAGATTAAATAAGAAATGTCATTATTAAGAACAGTGGGCTCACATATATCATCAAATAAAATTGTCATTTTCATAAAAAGTAGAATAATCATCATTATTTTGACACGGTAAGACACATCTAACATTTAAACTTTTGTAATTTATGACACATGTAGACACATGGCGTTGAATTTTATGCTTCATTATTCAGGTCATACAGTTCAACTTCCTTTCCATCAACCCATCTCTGCCCTGAGTTATTGACCAATTTGAAACGGCAATAGCCAAATACCTAAGGCAGGGGGACTGGTATGTCAGAGGTCATAAGTTCAAATGAGACCATTATACGATTGGTTTGACAATTATTAGGTAATTAATAGCTCGCGACGTTGTCCCGTGGTTGTTTTCACCAGCGTTATGCTACGTCTTAGGTTACTGCTCTGCCTCCATGGGTCATAGCGTGATGTTGTATAGACTATACTGTTCCTCATGATTCTGTCTATCAATACAAATAGATTGTTTTACAATCCGACTGGTACTTTCAGAGGTTAGCGCGTTAAACAAATTCCTGATGGAAAAACCCAATAACATTTTGCCCGACTTGGGAATCGAACCCAAGACCTCATGCTTAGCCGTCGCGCTTTGCGACACTAGACCAAAGAGGCAGTCTAAAGTCGCCGTCTAAAGTTAGTATTAAATTGAAATTATACTTACATGGTCTGCATTTATATGCAACCTCGATGTACTTGCTTTGTCTCGGACAGGGGTCCACAAGACCCGCCTTTGGCAGGGTACTGAACTTGCACTGAGGTTTCTTTTGGCAAGCTTCCACCACCGTCTGCAGTAATGAGTACTAAAAGAAAAAGGTTTTAAGTTTATCAATTTGAATATGCTTTTGGTATCTTTCTGCTACTTTTGCTGTGGCGCATTGGTTGGTTCTGAAGTCGGTTACTTGTTTCGTCAGTATTACTGTTAATTCATGACTTGCCTTGAAAAAGATGTGCAGGTAAGGCAGGTAGTTGTTCTGGGTGTAGTGTTTGTGTGTGTGAGTTCATATGGTAAATTCACCCATGATATAACCTACAGGAGAAATTTCTAGTGAGATTTAAAAAAAACAAATGAAATAAAAAAAATAAAATTGAGGTCGTTCAAATTCTTTTCAGAATTCTTTGAAAGTCTTATCTGCCACTATTGCAAATTGTATTACGTATTTAATTTAATACTTTTCAACTAAACAATATTGAAGAAACATCGAACAAAGAAACATAAATCTTGAAAAAATATTCAACGAGAATAAATTATCCTTTCGTAAAGGAAACGTCATAGATCATCAACTTTAGGAAGTATCCCTAAAAAAAATATAGCTTTAAGTGCAAAAGAGGATCTAATGTGTCCTATTAAAGTCATCTTTCTTTTTTTATGTCAAAGAATGACAAACGGGCCACTGGCCTGCCAGGACCCACCTGATGTTAAGTGCTTGTTGAGTCTGTAGACATCCGCAATTTCGGCACCTTTGCAAATAAGCTTTTATGAATAGACATTCCCTCGCATTTTTGGAGCAGTAAGTCTATATTTGGGTACATTACCTTGAAAGGAGGTGTATACAAGATTTATGATCGTAATCTTGTTGTATCTAAAGAAGAGTTACTTGTTAAACCAACTATTTTGATAGAGGATAAATTTATGAGCTCGCATCACCGACATGTTAATTTTATAACGTCACCGGCATGCTAATGTGACGTGTTGCATCAGAGTGGCGACAGTTATTCTAAAGTTTTAAATTTTCACTTAGATTGGTATTTGCGTAGGTTATAATTATTTAGTTTTCCGTATTTTTGACTTTGTTTTATAACCTAAACCAATGGTTATATAGAATCTTAAATAACTAATGTTTATCAAAACATTTTATAATACCAACCTATTATTAGCCCACTGCAGGGTAAAAGCCTCATCTCAAACAGAAGGCAGAATATTTCAACAAGACTTAAATCATGTCAATTTGAATTGTGATCAATTAATTAACCAAAATTTTAGTCCTGTACTTTTTTCGTATCCTACATTCAAATATAATTAAACCTAAAGGGTTCGTCACATTTGTTCGCTGTCCGCATACACACCGCATGCAAGCTGACACTATACATTACCTAATTAGAATTCAGGCTGCACTAGCCAATCAGAATGCATTATATGACCGAACCAATGAATCGTGGGCCTGGCACAATACGGACGGAGAGTGTAATCGAATCCTAATGCTTCAATGAGGGGTTTTGTGCTTGATAACTGAAAGCAAGCACTGAATTTCTGTGTTAAAACAATTTTTTTAATAGGAATTGTCACATTATTTTGGTACCCGTCGAGTGTCGATCGCGCGTTTATCTATGCACTTATATACCTACGCGATGGCATAAGACACTCAATAGGTCACAAAAAAAAGGAAAATAAAGAGAATCTCGATCGAGGGAAATGACAACATTTTTCTGCAAACGATATAGAACAATATAAAACGATTTCAATGAAAAAAATTGTAAATGATTTTTAAATCTTAGGTTTTGCACCTCAAACTAACTCATACATACACTTATTTTACGGATGCATAAGGTATACTTAGAGCTACAACTATAGGCATTTATAAAATTACCAACCTGCATAGAATTAGGTCTTTTACAGTTCTTCCTTTCTTCAACTTCCTCATTGCTCAAAGCAGGACATCCCTGTTCTTCTCCAGCCTTCCCGTACTGAGCTACTTGTATGCTGATGGTGGTGCCTCTTGGACATGCTAGAGCTACTGTCTCGTCGTTGCACACTGCCCGTTGTATGACCTTGAGAGTGTCTAGGAGCAGAGCTGGAACAAATACAAAAAAAAAATGTTATAAAGCTTGTGTGAGATGCAGAATTCTTTCGATCTCTGTGTAGGTATTATCAATTTGGAAGAGTATGACTGATGAGGTTGTGCCCGGTTGATGGCAATAGGCTCGCCCCCTATTACATGGGACTTAAATATAACTGGCGAAATGTGGGTGTACTAATGGCCACATCTCTGACTAACCCTTTGGGGATTACAGGCGTGATGTTTGTGTTGGAAGAGTATGGTCTAAGATCATGACAAAAGGGATGAGTTGCCTGTTGGCTTTTTAACAACAATTTTTTTGGCTATTCTGCATTTTTGATAACCTACTCTCCATGATTAAAATATTCAGAAAACATTCCATTACAGAATCCACCTAAATCCTTTTAGTGGGAGCAGAAATTCGGAATATAAAAGTATTTTAAGAACCCAGCGTGGGTGGATGTCTCTTAACGTTACATACCCAAATTGTCTGGAAATATACAACAAAGTTAGACAGAACTAACAGAATTATACCTAACCCTAGGCAATTCGTACAAATCTCAATAAAGTTCAGGTGTTTGCTCCATAAACAAAACAATACGAAACTGGGTATAATCCAGAAATCTAGACGTATTTCTCGAATGTATTTTGGTAGAAATATGCCAGTAAAACAAGACCTTGTTGAGTAGGCCTACATATAGATACACGTGGCATCGCAAACACGTGATCTAAAAATTATAAGGATGCAGACACACAGCTGGGAGCTATGATTGGTGCTAGTGTAGGTCGAAGGTCAGCACCTAGCAAACTATACTAAATGGTACTGTTAAGATTATGGCTGGTATAGCAAAATTCATATCTATGCTTTTGTTATTAGTTAATATTTCTATGAGATAAACTCTGTTCTAAATTTAAAAAAGACTTGACGGTCCGCCATGCTTGTTAGCAGACAGTTCGACGTACAAGAATATAATTAGCTCAATAATCATATAGATTGAAGCCCCGGTACCATTACCATGTCATCGTGGTAAGTATGCTCTGAGACTCCAACTCCCCCATCGTCACCTGTTATTCATTTAAAGAGTCGCGTGCAGCGAGGCGTCTCGCGGCGCGAAAATCAGTACGTGAAAAATCGCTTCTTCGTAAATGCACTCATACAACGCCAATATGTTTGAATTCAAGCGGGCCGCGCCGCACAACGCGACGCCCGACGCAACGCGTCTCCCTAAATGAGGCCTAAGCGACAGTATAGCACCAAGCATCAGTGTAGCCAAGCTAAAACATATATTATTGGGCCGCTAGAGCATTTCGCCTAGCACATGTCGTCACAGAACCAAACGTCCTACCTACGTGGCTTCGGCCTTATAATCATCGTCTTCGCAAACGACAGAAAACAAATATAAGAGCCTTCGAGACGCTGATTGCGTCACAGTTCCAAATACGTTGATACTCTAATGACATATGTTTTGTTCAGATTAACTTGGGAACTTTCAGAAGCAGTTGAACTTATAAGTTGCTCGGTTATTGTCACTCTCGTTTTGTTGTTCGGAAAAGCAATTTCAGAGCTAAGCCGAAGTGTTAAGGTTGATCTTTGCCCTATGACCTTGCATTGCAGGATATCAGTTCTTTCATCAGTGCTGGACCGTTCTTTACACGAGCAATTTAATATGTAAGTACAACGCTTATATTTTGTTGGATTTGTTTTATTTTTGTAATGGTTCGCCCAGAAATTCGAAAGGATTGTAATTTAAATTTTTGTGGAACAGTGGAAAGTTTCGAATCGCTGCCTTACAGAAGATTATTTTTAATTCTGAATACGACTGCTCGGTTTTTTAATATCGATTGTAAACTGACGAATCTCAATTCAAATCTAGCTTTAAATCGAGAGTCTACTAGTTTCTCAAACATTGATTAATGACATGTTTAATTACACACAATTCTAGTGATCTGATTGGCTGTTGATAGTTCATTTTCAACTAATCACAGCAGTCCACATGCGCTTGTCAATTTTATATCATACTACTAGCTTTTACCCGCGACTTCGTCCGCGTAAATGTCGGACTCCCGTTTCATCCCCTTTGGGGGTGAATTTTGAAAAATCCTTTCTAGCGGAAGTTTAATAACTAGAAAATACCTCCCTGCCTAATTTCATCTTTATACGTCAAGGAGTTTTCGATATTTCGTGATGAGTGAGATGAGAGCAAAAGGTCACTCGACCTTTCGCTATTTTATATTTAGAATTTGATTTTCATTCCACGGAAACCAGGCGTTAGTCTCATTTTGAAATTATACGAGCCTAACTCTTTGACCTACATTAAAGGCAGCATTAATGCAAAAACCTTCCCTTTGCCAAGTTATAACGAAAAAACCTTATTAGGTCAACATTCTAATTAGGTTTACTTTCTATGATGACACTTTTGGTATGGAAAAGCTTGCGTGTTTACTGTACACATAAAATATACGTAAGTACATAAAATAATAGCAAAAATGATATACGCGACACACCTTATTTATTTATGGCAACATACACGATACTACAAAAATACTGTACATTTGTTGGAAAGCATACCAAAACAAATCGCTAATAAAGCACGATGCAAAAAAATAGAATAAAATAAACATTGAATAAGTGAGCTGTCAAAGTTGGCTTATTTAAAGAAAACTACTTTCTTTCTTAACAGCCAGTAAGAGAAGAAATCAGTCATATAGAACACTACATAACAAAATCTTGTATCAGCAGACAATTTGTAAAAAAAATAAAAATAAAAATATTGTTTATCCCGTTAACTACACTAATATTATAAAGAGGAAAGATTTGTATTTTTGTGAAGGTGTGAGTGTATGTTTGTAATGAATAAACTCAAAAACTACTGAACCGATATGAAAAATTCTTTCGCTGTTGGGAAGCTACACTATTCCCGGGTGACATAGGCTATATATATTTTGAAAAAAGTTAGGGGTCCATGAGGAAAATCACGCGAACGAAGACGCGGGGAGAGTGCTAGTTAAAACTAAATTAAACAAATACCAGTTATGCCTATAGCGAAAGACATACACACGAACATGTCAAAATGTTGTTTTATAAAGACACCGAAAATAAGAAAAAGTAAATACTGGAAATAGAATAATACTGAACACTGTACCTACTAGACAAAACCCAATACATAGTTAATGTATTGCCATCATTTATTTAGGTAAACTGAACGCCTACAGTAAATTTCTTAGGTGTGAAAAGTGTAATGCTTTATTTAGGCACAATTTATTGGCTACTAAAAGGAATATTTGTTTTATTCGCCCAAAGGGATGGTTTGTTTTAAGGTGTTACATCTGTACTATATCAACGACTAGCTTCTGCCCACGACTTCGTCCGCGTCATAGTTTATTTCTCCATACAAACTTTAGACCCCGGTTTCATCCCCTTAGGGGGTGAATTTTGGAAAATCCGTTCTTAGCGGACGTCTACTAACTATAATCTACCTCCCTGCCAAATGAAACGTAGTACCTACTTTTTATCAAAATTCGGTCTAATCATTTTAAAAACGGTAGTACCTAGTTATGTTCGTATAATGGTGTCGTTCTCACATAACATTAGCTATATTTAATCGAGTGTCGAAACCTCGATGTATCGACGTTGCCGGTAGTTTATGTTCCATGTGACAAGTAGCGCCTCTATCGGCGATCTTAGGTACTTCCTTGCGCTTAGAAGCCATTATTATCGCGTGGCTCTCGATAAATTATTTTTGGTTCTTCAAAATTTAGAATCTCTTTTTTGGTTTCTGAGAAAGAAAGCTGAAAATACTGGGGTGTTTTTTAATTGCTTCGTTGGTCTAGTGGTCGCAAAGCGCGACTGCTGAGCATGAGGTCTTGAGTACGATTCTAAGGTCGAACAAAGTATTATTGGGTTTTTCCATTAAGAATTTCTCAGTAGCAGCCACGGAGACTGAATTTGTGCCCAGTTGATGGCAATAGGCTTGACCCTTATTACATCGAACGGTGAAATGTGGGTGTACTAATAGGTACTAGGTACTCTGCCTTACTCTTCGGGATTTCAGGCGTAATGTTATGTTATTTTAAAAAGGAAAGATTTTAGTTATTAACAAACATATTTTCCTAGTCTTCAACTAAAGAAATATTTATTAGAAAAGCCCATCTGCCCATCTTTACAAAAGAAAACTCTTGAAGAAAAAGGCTTCAAAACTGTGAAGTACTGAGCTGTAAATATCCCAAATAAAACCTAAAGTGTACTAGAACCGACCGGGGTTGAGACTTCAGACTTCAAAATTCAGTAACAAACTTAAACTTTAAGCCTACACGAAGTTTGTGAACCCACTCAAAACTTTCACACTCTCTGAATCATAATTAACAATGAAAAATGTTCTTTACATGTGATAATTTTTTATATCAGATTAAATTCTTTAAAAGTTTTGATTAAATTTTAGCATTTAAATCGGGACGATGTTCAATTTGAGAGTGGGTAGGTAAAATTTTAGTTTTAAAATTGAAGCAATTATTAAGTTTAAAGAACTAAAAAGTTTTCTTTTTAAGTGGGCATGTAAAAATTTTATTGCTACATCTTTTAATGTATTTTGGTTTCGTAAATAATTGTGAACGGTTAGCAAAAACCGGCTCGCTTAATTTAAACTACTACAATATTTTAGTTGACGCTATACTTCTGTAAATTTTTTTTCAGATCCATTTAATATTTACGTATCTTCTTTCTACCTTAGCCAATAACCTCTGGTAAACTTTGTTAATTTTCTACCACTTGTATCGACAGCACGCTTACCAAACGTTGTCTAATCATAATTTGGTTGTTAAATAATTAAACAAGATTTTTGATAGAAAAATCTATACCCCGCGGCCTCACCCACGTTTAATTACGTCTTTGGTTACTGCTTCGCCCTCGTGGGACGCAGCGTGATATTATACAGCCTATACTATTAAATCTGGCTATCATTTACAAATAGATTTTTTCCAATACGACTAGTATTTGCAGAGATTAGCGCCTTTAAACAAAACAAACAAAAGAAACTCTTTAGCATTACTAAATATGGGGTTGCGGGACGTCTTAACAGGATACCGTGGCCCCGGAACGTAAAGGGCAACAGAAGGAACAGGGTGGATTTTTAGTCAGTAAAAGTCTGACAGTCCGTTCCGCCCCACCCAGGGCGGAAGGACTCATTTGATGATTTTTACCACCTCAAAAGAAAAAAAAAGCATTACTAAATCATGTAATACAGATAGGGGCACTATTATCTCATATCATTCTGAAGTTGATGGCAGAAAACTAAGTAAACAAGCCTTGTTATTAGTGCCCTAATCTTATCTACACAATTTGATTGAGTTTAGCTACTTATTGACCAAAATAAGACTAGACTTCGTTAATATGAGAATATATCCTATTATATAGATCAGTCTTCTCATCTAGATCCACTACTATCACCAGTAAATCAACACTAATATAATTAGGCTGGAGAGTTTTTTTGTTTTTTTTTGTTTAAAGGCTCTAATCTCTGGAACAGTCAGATTGGAATAAATCTTTTTGTTTTTAAAAGAGAACTATGGAGTTTCTTGCCCATTCTTCTCCATACAAAACCACCTTTTGGAAGGGGCAACTAGATTCAATCCTATTTATTTTCTTGAATATGGCGTTCAAAATTGTCTTATAATGGCCTAATTGAAATAAATGATTTGACTTTGAATTTAAGTTTGACTTTGTACATGATAACCAGGTACATAAGGAATAGTATCCTTTATGGATAACGCTGCAACCCACGGGTAAAAAAAAAGGCATCGATGGCCCATAGCGTGTTAGTATTACAAAATCTTAAAAACTATGTTATGCAAAGCAGTCTCCACAGACATAACTAAAACCCGGCTGAAAAAAAAACAAGCAGACGATATCGCGAACAGTAAGCTAGTCGTCTGTTATGAAGCAAGATGAAGAGCTAAGTTAAAGCAAAGTACGAGCCACATTTGCTTCGTCACTTATTCCACGTACAACACGTCTTCACAAGTTACATTACCTGTTCACTTTGAGTGAACCACAAGAAGCATGTTAATGCGACTATAATTAACTCTGATCGCACACAGAACAGCTCAGTTCAGAAAAGAAAAATAGTGTATTGATAATAAACTTTTAGTCTTGTTAAATTATGTCTTTTGAACTTGTTAGATTAATAACTTATCTCAACAAATGAAATAGTTGCGTGGGTTACTGAGTTATTGAGCTTTGAGCTTTTTGTTTTACTTGAAAACTTAACTTAGGTAAATAATTTTATTTTCATAAGTATTTAAAAATAAATAAAGGATTTTGATAAGTAACAATTTCTTTGGTATTCAATTTTGCATGCGGAATTCCGTTTTAAGATAGAGTTCACTTATTTTTTTTTAATAATACCAGTCTTATTACCATACTGCAGGGGAAAGGCCTCATTTTATACAGGGAAGGCACGAAGATTGATTATGGCAGATTGGCGATTTTAGACATATATTATAAGTACAGGTTTCCTCAGGATATTTTTTATCACCGATGTCAGTGATGTCCAAAATAAAATTAATTTGGAAAAGTCATATTGGTACTTTCCCGGTATCGAACCCACAACCTGCATGCTTGAGAAGCGGGCGCCATAACCACCGGCTAGCACATTTTATTTTTATAGTAGGTAGTTAAAAATAAAAATACGATATTTTTTTAAGTTACTCAAGGTAGCATGCGGAATTCAGAGTTTATGACAGACCTTGTTTTTTTCAAAGTAGGTATAGCCAAAAAAAAAATCCTTAGATAATTGAAAGCAATATCAAGGTATGGTTATGGAGCTGCCTTTATAAGATCTAAGGAAAGTATACACCAAACACAAGTAAAAAAAGAAAAAAAATCCTTTACCGAGGACTATTCAAAACTACTTTCGGTTGCCCCTTTGGGAAATTAGGCCCTATGCCTTTTGACGATGCCTATCTTAACATACATCTGGTTCTCTATTAAATTCTACCCAATAAGCTTAATACGTTCTGGCTCTGAAAGAAAGAAAAACTAAACGTGATTTATTCTTTAGAAATCTCTTTACCGTTGCAAAATACACACATTTATCAAAAAGCATCTATAAACTAAAATAAACTCAAACACGTTAACTGTCAAAACTATAATTAATGACAGTTGCCTTTATAAATAAACACTTCATCTCATAATTCATGTTTTATGACACGTGTACAAATAAAAAAAAACTAAAATATCAAGTCTGTGTTCCATAATTGCTTTCTTTGAAGGTTATAAGCTAGTCAAAGGTTTAGAGTTTCACGAGTTTTTCATCCAAATTGTCTTTCTACCCTTTGATTTAAAGATAATATTTTCCTTATAGTAAAACCTGAAACCATTATTAAACAAAATCTAAATAAGACATCATCTTCCAGCCCTTATCCCATGTTACTTTGCCGGATTACCGCCGTGGGATCTGGAGGCTACAGTCCTCCAGCGCGTCTACGAGTGGCGCGTGGACGCGCAGCGCCGGGGCGAAACCCCGCTGCCGCGGCAAATCGCGGCACTGCGGATCGAGCTCCGGTGCGATCTCATGGCGGAATGGAAGATGCGACTGTCGCAACCTAAGTTCGGGCACGCTGCAATCGCGGCGGTAAGACCCCTCTTTGAGGAGTGGCTGGAGAGGCGCCACGGCGTCCTCACCTTCCGGCTGACGCAGGTCCTCACCGGACACGGTTGTTTCGGGAGGTTCCTGTGTCGGATTGCACGGGAGGAAACGCCCGGGTGTCACCACTGTGTGGACCGCCCGGAGGACACGGTGGAGCATACGGTGCAGGTTTGCCCCGCTTGGGCAGAGCACCGCCGTGTCCTCACGGAGGCGATAGGCGGCGGCGACCTCTCGCGTCCGGACCTGGTTCAGGCCATGCTCCGGGGCGAGAGGGAATGGGATGCAGTCACCTCCTTCTGCGAAGCAGTAATGCTAGCGAAGGAGGAGGCGGGCCGCGTGAGGGAGAGAACATCCTCCACCTCACGCCCCAGCCGCCGCGGGAGACGCCCAGGGCGTCGGACGTCGCGAGGCGACATCCGGCCACCGTAGGCGCGGGCTTGCGGACGGCGAGTAATGGGTAGCTCGCCGTCCGATCAAGGACCATGCCCGGGTCGACGGCGCGTTCTGTTCGCGCGCGCCTCAAAGAGCTGTCAGCACAGGGACAGGGGCCCCAATAGGGGCCAAACGCCTGCCGGGGTTGCGGGACGTCTTAACAGGATACCGTGGCCCCGGAACGTAAAGGGCAACAGAAGGAACAGGGTGGTTTTTTAGTCAGTAAAAGTCTGACAGTCCCTTCCGCCCCACCCAGGACGGAAGGAGTCATTTGATGATTTTTACCACCTAAAAAAAAAAAAAAAAAAATCCCATGTTACTTGGGGTAGGCGCAACACTTTTCTTCTTCCATTCCGTCCTGTCAGCCGTCATGCTATTACTGACTCCGTTTTCATTCATATTATTATCATTCTTCACACAATCCATTCACCTTTGCTTTACACTTCCTCTTTTAAAAAAAAAAAGTACTCGTTCTGAAATGATTCGGTTCCACTGAGTAGATAGCCCGCTGGCAGTCGGCGATTGCAAGAAGCACTATATTCCATACGTTCTATGATGGTGCGGGTGACACATGTCAGCAATTCATTCAGCAGTCAGTGACATTATTTAATTTACTAGTTATTTACTTACTTACTACTGATTCCGTATTTTACTACTATGATATTAGTGTGCAGTTAAAATATTCAATCATGATTGTTTTGTCCCAAAGTGTCTATTTCTAGGTACAACAAAATTATTTTCTAACAGAGTTTGACAAAATTAGTTCTAATTCCACTTATGTGGAGCTTTGAGAGAGAGAGTGCGTCAACGCTCAATCGAGCACTAAAGTCAAATCGCTCAATAACAATTACCAAAATGAGTAGGCTCAGAAGTACAAACCGCAGGGTTCTCAACTCTGACGTCATTAGGTGACGTGTGGTATTGGACATTAGGCCGTGATAGACGTTACGGCGTACCCTATTAATTGGGACACGCGACATGCCGACATCAATTTATCACCATGTAGGTACTGTTGTACTGCTAGCTTTATTTACATTTTGGCCACGTAAAAGTGTTCGTATGTGAAGTCAAAGTCAAATAATTTATTTCTATTTAACGCGACTATACCCGCGACTTTGCGTAAATGTCAGTTATTGCGGACGCAGACGAATTCGCGCAATACTTAAAAAGTAGCCTATGATCCTTGAAGTTCAAACTTACCCTGTAAAAAATTCCATCAAAATCGGTTCAGTTGTTTAGTCGTCAAAGAGTAACAAACAGACAGACAGACAGAGTTACTTTTGCATTCATAATAATTATTATGTTAGTATGGATAACGTGCTTACTGCATAAACATAAGCAAACAACTGCTCCAAAATCTATATATATAAAACTCAAAGGTGACATAGATCTATCAACGCACAGCCCAAACCACTGGACGGATCGGGCTGAAATTTGGTATGCAGGTAGATGTTATGACGTAGGCATCCGCTAAGAAAGGATTTTTTAAAATTTACCCTCTAAGGGGATGAACGGGGGTCCGACATTTACGCGAACGAAGTCGCGGGCAAAAGCTAGTAAAAAATAAAAACCATACGCCTAATATTTAAATTTGAATGCCTTCTAGAATTCACCAGAATATATAAATAAAACTTATGAAACTTTTCAGCCAGATTGCATTGACATACAACCTTCACAGTACATACACAGATGTAGATATTCAATTAAGTTCTTCAAGTAAATACGAAGAAGGTAACAGGTGTCGACTAAAACAGAATACTTAGGTACTTACGTACGAAAACAAGAGCGAAAACGAAAGATTTTATCAGGTTTGAATCTCGAGAGGTGTCTTGGTAGATACTATTTTTGGATTTACCAAGAGATAACAAATCCGTGGTTGGTAGGTAAGTGATTTACAACGTACACGAAGATTGTATTACTAGGAAAGTAGGCGATACGAGTGTAACGAAATAAATATGTCGATTCGTCCCTCCTTCGCTAGCATTACTGCTTTGCAGAAGGAGGTGACTGCATCCCATTTCTTCTCGCTCCGGAGCATGGCCTGAACCAGGGCCGGACGCGAGAGGTCGCCGCCGCCTATCGCCTCCGTGAGGACACGGTGGTACTCCGCCCAAGCGAAGTAGACCTGCACCGTATGCTCCACCGTGCCCTCCGGGCGGTCCACACAGTGGTGACACCCGGGCGTTTCCTCCCGCTGAATCCGAAACAGGAACTTCCCGAAAATGCAAAGTATCCTAAAGTGACAAGAATTGCTCAACACTGAACGCACGTGTACTGCTCATAACATGAACAGAGCTTTAAAAGCCAAACACGCATTTCCCTTTAAAACTATCAAAAAGCCCATTAGGTTAGACAGAGAGAAAGAACAGCCATCACGCTCACACGCCCTGTCTCTTGCGAAGGTGTGCAAAACAATAGTTGGACAGATGTTACGAATAATACGCGTAAAAGGTGTTTGCGAATCTCCCATGAGATAAGAGTTAGGGCACTACATTGTTTTTGTACCACATGATAACATAAACAAACGGAACTATGTTGAGATCACGTAATGATCGTAGATTTGTTAGATAACAAAGGGAATTAATAGTTCTGACAGCTTGTTTTAGTCTATGGAAACCCATAGAGTTGAGTTGGCTGTATATGTTTCCATCAAGTGTTTCGTTAAAATGGACATTACTTTTTCTTACTCCTGTGCTATTCTTGCCTTTTAAAACAGTTGAATTGTCTCTCTCACGGCGCTTTTCTAATAGTCACCATTGTTGATTCCGGCTTTATGGAGTTGCGGGCTTGTCCAAAAAAAAAGGGTTTCTTTGACGCAAAGAAACATTTTTTCTGGTTCTAGTGCAACATTAGGTACTTTAATATTTTACCTTGCCAACAAAATTTCATGCAAACAAAAATCTCCACCATCAAATAACCGAGCCTTTAATAATCAAAGATTAAAATCGACCACCGGGTCCACGACACGACGCCCCAGGGCATCGCTGGTTCATTAATAATTATCTAACGAGGTTCCAAGTCCAGGCCTCGATTAACGGCGACATTGGAGGGTTAAATGTCCGTGATCGGCGGCCGGTCGGCCGATCAACTTTGCACACATCCGTGTCATTTATACCCCCGTATGGCACAGGCCTGGCCTGCATAATTAAGTTACGTTTGAGGCCTGATGGTTAAAACCCAGTGAAATCGGTGTAAGATTAGTGCTAAATTATCCTGATTACAATACCTTGAACCCAGACCAAATATGAACTTAGTTTTGATAAGGTTAGCCGACCTACAAGGCTTCGTCCCGTACAAAAAGGCACGAGCATTGATCACCACGCCTAGTCCGATAGGATGTTGCGATATTAATGATTTCAAATTCCAAATCAAAATTCAAAATTTTATTATTATGATAATAATGATAGCAGTCTTATATTATCCCACTACAGGACAAAGGCCTCTTCTCATATAGAAAAGGCACGAGCATTGATCACAACGTTTGCTCAAGACGGATTGGCGATTTGGGACTTCAATTAATTATAAGTCCAGGTTTCCTTGCAATGTTTTCCTTAACCGATGTCAGTGATGTCCAAGATAAACTTAAAAAGTACATAAATGAATATGTCAATAGAAAATGTCACTTATGTAGGTACTTGCCTACAGCCGCATGCATTAGAGTCGGGCGCCTGATTGCGCCTAACTAATTCAACACCTATACCAAATGCGTTACAATATTATACAGCAATAATAGTTCAATTTATATCCAGTAATGCTTAGAATTGATTAACAATCATCAGCGTTAAATATTCATAATCACTACAATTATCTACTTCGAAAAAATGTATGTGGGTTGGTTTGTTTAGGCAAAACTAAACCTATATTAGATCGAGATTTTTAACCGACTTCAAAAAACGAAGGAGGTTCTCAATTCGGCCGGTATTTTTTTTTTTTTTTATGTATGTACACCGATTACTCCGAGGTTTCTTGTCCGATTAGTGTGATTCTTTTTTTGTTCGATGCAGTATACTTGCCATTTGGTCCCATAAAAATTTCATCCAATTTGGTTTAGTGCTTTTTATTTTGTGAGCATTTTTGTATGTATGTTACCCGATTACTCCGCCAATTATGAATTTATTTGGATGATTCTTTTTTTGTTTGAAAGAGTATACTTTCGAATAGGTTCCATAGAAATATTGTCATGATCTGATGATGAACTTCGGAGATATGGAACGGAACTCCTCATAGGATCACAGCAGAACTATCGTAACAAGTAAAATTGCTTTGTTTATACGTGTATCGATGACTGACTGAAGAAAGAGGGGGAGGGGTACGTCATTTCCCCTCCTACCATTTTCCTAAATTAAATATATCGTGTGAGGTATTGTTTGAAAGGGCTTTTATTAAGGATTTGAAACATTAACACACAAGCACTAAAAATGTAAAAATAAAAAGCTTTTTTACAAAAAAAGACAACCGCCTTCAAAAACTACAAAATAAAAATAACTTTACTTTGGAAGTCGGTGGCAATACCTACATAACAAAAAACAAAACCAAAGCCGCCGACTTCCAAACTAAAGTTATTTTTATTTTGTAGTTTTTGAAGGCGGTTGTCTTTTTTATGATATTAGGTTCGTTTAGAATAGAATAGATTTTTGAAGTGAAAACTTCTTTAGCGGCGTTGAGCACTTTTTCTGTAATGGGTATAAAATCTTAAACTCGCGTCAGGACACGTGCGCGTCAGGACACGTGACCTGATCGAAAAAGCGTAAGACGGATGGAGAGTAGACAGCTATCCCCTCTCTACGGCGCGGCGAAAATGTATGCCTGGGCGGTGGCTTGATTATTGAACTTGATTATTAACGTTTACGTAAACGTAAACGTTAATAATCAAGTTTTCACTTCTGCCGGCACTCCCGGAGTGCATTTTTCTAGAATTTATTTCTCCATCTTAGATACAGTAACCGTAATCGTTGTTATAACTAAAGTACTTACTTACGTAGTTTCTAAGTTTTTAATGTACACTCACGAAGTTTATAATAATAATAATAAAACCTTTATTTCAGGCAACTAAGGCCCATAAAACACAAATACATAAATAAGTACAACTTAACTATAAACTAATACATGTTCTACAAATACACAGTAAAATCAAAACTTAGATATCGATTATTAAGTATAACAAAGTGACATTGTAACTATACACATCAAAAGTGTCTAGGGATCAACATCCCTAACAAATGTTAGGGATGTTGATCCCTAGACACTTTTGATGTGTGTATGTAAAAAAAACTTGCTAAGCTACTAATAACATAAACGAATGATAATTGTCCATTGCCGGTATACATAAATAAAGTTTTTTTACCTTCCGCGCTAGTTAAAACTGTGTTACGGAAAGGTAAGATTCTCGTTCGATGATTAATTTTCAATGGTATCGTAATGAACATAAAACACCATCGTTTCGTGTAGTTCTGTAGTTTAAACGCCAATGTAGGCTTTTACCATATTATAATTTGATTGTGTTTAGCTCGCATACTGATGCCAAATACCTAATGTGGTTTGCAGTACCTACAGTTTTGGCAATAGCTGTGAACTACATATTCTATCACCTTGTTTATCCGAACAGACAACCGCGCGTCTGTGGTAATAAAATCAGTACCAAAATCAAATCACTTATTACAAGCTTTTATTTACTATCACCTGTCTCTGTGTATGTGGGTCCAATCCTACCAGCTAAAGAGCTACTATACCCGATGTAAAAAAATAGGTAATTAAGGTGAAGAGTTTTTTGTTTGTTTGTAAATATTTTTGTATGTGATAGCCAAAATCATGAGAAATAGTATAGGCTGTATGACATGAAGTTACGACCCACTGGACCGAACCAAAGGCGTAACTTTACCCGAATGTAATAGACTCATCATCTGCCTAGCCTTTTCCCAACTACGTTGGGGTCGGCTTCCAGTCTAACCGGATGCAGCTGAGTACCAATATTTTACATGGAGCGACTGCCTATCTGACCTCCACAACCCAGTAACTGGGTAATACGATACCCCTAGGTAAGACTGGTTGTCTTTGGATGTAATAGACTACGCGCACGAAATCGCAGAGAGCAGCTAGTCTCAAATATCAATAACATAGGTATTTCGATGCAAAACACGAGATAAATAAATATTTAAGATATTTAAAATCTCTTTGATGTTCATTTTTTAATTTAGTTTTAAGTGAAACTTTTCATAGATGTCTATAAAATGAATTCAATATTTTATTCAAAGACGTAGGTATCTAGCTTATTCAATAAAAATGACTTTTTTACTCAAATATCTGATACTTTTAATTTTTTCTGTCAGTGTTTAAATTTCTTTTTCATAGAGAACTCCGCTTTGATCTATTTTTACGCCATTCAAGCCTTGTAATAGGAGTGCTGTAATTAAAAGAATTAATTTGTATAGCTCGCTTGCAGATTTAAAAATAAAATATTGCGAGACATTTTTCATTTTCATTTAATGAATCGTAACCATTTCATTAAGACATTCTATAAATAAAGTTTGTTTGTTGCATTTTAAAGACAGCTATTTGAAGTAAAACGGTGTTAAATATTATGGTTTTTTTTTAATTAGGCCTACCACGAGTGTCCTGACGTTAAAGTATTCTATTATACATATTATGTACAAAACGAATATTTACAATAATAAAATATGGAATTTACGTTACGTTTTTCCGTGAGCTTGTGCTAGGCCTACTCAACATTTTATAAAATCAATATGACGTATGTTATACGCTCAGTTTTAGACAAATGAATACCCATTATTATAAAAATACTGGCCATATCTCTGGTTAGATAAATTGCCTCACATTAATCACACAAACTTTATGAAATATAAATTCCGAATAAAACCTTTTTGAACGCTTTCTAAATAACTTTAAACACACAGACATGAAAACTACACAGTAAGTACTTACTGGCAGTAATTAGCATCCGAAATTATTTCCTCAACAAAATATAGGACAACGATACAGCTTAAATTAACACGACGCCGCCATTTTAATGCATCGCGAATAAACGGCATGGAAATAATTACGGGTAGCATAGTTTATGGAAATTACTCTTATTAACTTGCATGTAGAGACGCCATTTTGTTTATTTGTCAGACTTAACTGTGTTAGGGTTGGGAGTTTATGTTTTATGGACTAATTAAGCATTTAATTAAATAGATGGCTATGGCTTGCCCCCTATTATAATAATATGGGACTTAAACATAGTTGTCGATATGTGGGTGTAGGTAGGTACTTACCTATACGTGATAGATTCAAGACGCAAACTCTTACTTTAGAAAGCGATGAAATTTTTCATAGAATATGAAACAAAAAAAAAACAAAAACTAAGCAAAATATTTTTTTTTGTAAACATTTTTTTTTTTGGTAATTTGATAGGTTTGATAGGTTTTTTTACGGCAATTAGATAGTCTGCTCTTAGAAATAGAAGAATTTAATTTAAATGTAGATACTTAATGAACATTTTATTAATTTAATTAAATTTCAAACATCCATCGATTTCTGAGAAAACTTCACCTATACCGGACGACCCTCGCACTCTTTTCTTGACCCTACCTACTAGCAGTACGAGTAGTATACTGTTCACCCAATCTAATAGCCGTACGAGCGATGATTGCAATAATGGAGAATATGCGCTGCCTGCACTGCCGTTCATTTCAATTACGAGCTCGAAGTTCATCAGAGGACGTCTACGAGCTGTTACCGAGGTCATAAAATACCGACGTTATTTTGGTAGGATACTATGTTGACTACTCTGTTGCTCCCGTGGTCATTAGCGCGACTGTTGACCGGTGGGGTCGTGAGGCAAAGTATTATTGTTTTTTTTATTAATTTAGCAGTCTACGTACGTATGTATGAATGTGTGTTCATCTGTGTGCGCAACACTGATAAGAAGTAAAACAAACCTAATGCTGCATATCAATCGTTTAGGTTCAGGATGTCCCTTTCCCAAATTGTCCCTTTCCCGAAACGTCCATTTTCCAAAATGAATATTGAATATTGAACCGAAATATTGAACCGAAATGTCCCTTTCTCAAAATGTCCCTTTCTTACGACAGCTACGCGTTTAAACTGGGGAATATTTAAATAAATAACATATTTCATACTTTACACAAGCATATTATTGTGAAGACTACACAGTCTGTTTCTAATAGGATTACGTATGTTAGTAGACTCCTGGCTTCCTACTTGTCGAGTTAGCAAACAATCTCTACACTGGTTATAACAAAAAAAATATTTCTTTGTAAATCACGTTCAAAAGTACTTTTTAATGGTCTAATTAAAATAAATGATTTAACTCTAAATTCAATATCTTTATTTTAACTAACCAACTTCGCAAATTTCGCCAGATAAGATTCATATTTTAAAACACCTATTAAGGCAAGAGATACCAAAAATTAAATTACAATACAGCGAAAAACACACGCATTTAAATTCATAGGCATCATTTGAGGCTTAGTACTCAAACAAAGTGCCTATTTTATTTTACTTAGGAGTAAAAAATAACAAAGTCGTCCATTTTTACGAGAACGTTGAGCCTGAAAAGTAATACGCCATTAGATTGGAGACGGGATAGATTGCAATCGTTACTATGTTTGCGTGAAAATAAAAAACGCCTGCAATAATGGTTAAACAATTTTGTACGGAACGAAGTCGCGGGGAAAGTGCTAGTACTAAGTTGATCGACTGTAGAGATAAACTACTATAACATGGCACGCCCCTCCATATTACTATTTCAATAATAATGAGTAATTAATGATGCCGCTAGTCGAGCAACAATGACACGCTGATTTGTTTTTGTTTTGAGAGCCGTCTTAGTACGCACACATGCGTTGTGCGTCTTGTAAATACTTTCGAACGTTTTGAATTGTGGAGGGGCGCGCCAAGTTATCGTAGTTTATCTCTACCATTCTCTACCACCAAAAAAGACCTCCAACCATTTTGAAGTCGGTTAAAAATACAAGGGTTGGTATTTATTTGTGTATTCGTCTCTTCACAAGCCACTGTTTTGTTTGGGCTTGTGTCCCGACCCGTTCAGTTTAATATACTGGAATATTTATGCCTCGTTTCCATGCCGAGGCATGAGGCATTTTATCTACGTGGCATATTGAGATCTATGTACGTATGTGTAGTGGCTGCTTGAAACGCGGAAATTAAATTATAGCTTGTTCATTCGATATTCACGTTATTTTAAAATACTTTTTATACCTACCTAGGTATCAAAAGTATTTCAAAATAATTATTATATTGTATTATATTGTTTTTTTTTTCTTGTTTGTAGTGGTAAATTCCTGGTCCAATTACAAAAATTCTTTCACTGATTAAAAATTACACTATTTTTGAGTGTCATATTATAGGACATTGGCTTCTATGCGATTGCTGTCGCGGGCAGAAGTTAATTCTACTTCCTACTAATATTATAAATGTGAAAGTTTATGAAGTTATTTAGATGTTTGTTACTCAATCATGTGTAAACCGTTTAACAGATTTGAATGAAAATTGGCGCATAGACAGACCATTTCCTGGTGGACTTTTTATACCTGTAATATGTTCCCTTTTTTTTGAGGTGGTAAAAATCATCAAATGAGTCCTTCCGCCCTGGGTGGGGCGGAAGGGACTGTCAGACTTTTACTGACTAAAAAACCACCCTGTTCCTTCTGTTACCCTTTACGTTCCGGGGCCACGGTATGCTGTTAAGACGTCCCGCAACCCCGGCAGGCGTTTGGCCCCATTGGGCGTCTCCCGCGGCAATATGTTCTCTTGGAATAATGGTTCAACTTACTTTACGATTTTTTACGCAGGCGAAGCCGCGGTGAGGAGCTAGTGGAAAATAAAATGTTAGTTAATATTTCGAAACACATAGCTAAAAACGTTATAGTCACTTCATTATCAGTGGGTAAACCCAAAATCAAGCGTGGTTTTTATTGATAAAAAATGTATCGGAAGTTCGATTCCGGCATGAAACAATTTTTTCATGGAACTGTTATTGTAAATATGGTTAATACGTACGATTTAGATAACCAGTATTTGCGCGGGCGTTTATCTATGAGCTTATGTACAGTCAACAAAAGAGATAGGTATGCGGAGTCGTCAGATATGGTTGAAGTTTTCTTGTAAGTAAGAAACCAGAGTAAGAAATTTCTCCCAACGCGTTCCATGTAACATGCGTGCTATACCTTTAATATTTTATATTAGGTAGGTACACAAAACAATACCTAAAATAAAATAAGCCTAACATTTAAGAAATTTTATTTATAGCTAAGCTATTTTCCTTAGCCCTTCTAATACAAGCTAAACACAAAACACAAGTAAACGTTGTTTGCATTAACATCTAACATTAGTATTCCTGTATCTTGGGCGCCATTACCCTGAAATCAGATGCACAGACATCCAAGCGGAAGCGTCGCAGACATTTAGGTCGGCTGATATGAGTAGCAAGTAGTTACATAGGTGCTTACTATGTATAGTTAACGCTAAACGGACTTCGGAAACTGGTTTTCGAACAGAAGTATCAGTAGGTACCTATGTAAGTACTTACCTCTGGTCGTTAGTGTTCCGTACACGAAGGGTGCTAACGGGACATCATTATTAAGCTTCTGCTGCCTGTCTGTCTGTCAGCGGGCTGTGTCTCATGAACCGTTATAAGAAGAGAGTTGAAATTTTCACAGTGTATTTTTCTATTGCCGCTATAAACAACAATCTTCATAATATACAGGGTATATGAAAATATACCCGAAACCTTAAAAGAGGTCATTGTACTCATCATTATGAACAACTTTTACTATGGGACCAATCCTGAAATCATAAAAAAAAATCAGCTGTTCCCTACTAAAATGCTACACAACACGGTCGTAATGTATGAAACAGCTGATTTTTTTTTCATGATTTCAAGTTTGGTCCCATAGTAAAAGTTGTTCATAATGATGAGTACAATAACCCCTTTTAAGGTTTCGGGTATATTTTCAATTACCCTGTATATAAATTACGCGTCACGTTGTTTGTCCGGGATGGACTCCTAAACTAACCAATTTAAATCAATTTTGCACACCATGTGCAGTATGATCCAACTTAAAAAAAAATAGGAAAGTTTTTATCTCAATTATTGTTCTTAATATTTTTTTATTGCAAACCTGAGCCACAGCAACGCGTGGGCCGGTCAGCTAGTAGAAAATGAAAATATTAATGTTGTTGAAGAATTAAAGGGTGGGTCCTAATAAAAGAGAGATTTTTCTTGTAGTGTTAAATATTGTTTTGTGATACGGAACCCACTGTGGGAGTCTACCTAAACCCAAAAAAGCACAATATCAAATCCTATCAAAACATTAATCGATTAAACCAAACAGATTCCAAAATCCACAACACTTTAGCATCGTTTGAATGAGTTTTTATCAAAATTTATGAACGAAATAACACTACACAATTGAAATGTATATTTTACACCTATTGTGTTGTTTATTAAACACCTATTGTTGATAATAATAGGCAGGATATGAGTGTTTTCATTTCAATAGAATTTCATTTTATTTGAGAAGAACGTTTTTATTATAATGAAATCGGCCTGTAAATATTTATTAGATTTTATTACGTTTGGAATATGGGTTAATAGGGAAAGGAGGAGCATTGATTTTTGAAAGGGAAATATTATTATTGTATTTGTATAAAGCGGTATTAAGCGGATTAACATCAGTAAACAAACTTTTAGTTGGTAGGTAGGTACTCGGTAAATATTTTGTGTTGACCGGTTGTGCAATTAAAAAGGGAATTTAAAAAATGTTTCATGTTTTTAATTAAATTGTTTGTTTTAATTAAACCTTGATTTTGTAGTGAAGGTAAAATATTATTTTTTATTATTTATTACGCTTGCTCATGGCGGATTACAAAAAAAATTAACTATAATTTCTGGTTTCCCCACGATATTTTCATATTTTCACCTGTATCAGTGATATCCAAGACTTTAGTAAGCACATTGACAAAACAACAAAAAAGTGACATTGGTTGCAAACCCACAACCTCGCGCATAGAAGGTACATGCCTTAACCACTCGGCCATCACAACGTTATTTACCTACTTTGGTTAATAAATAAATAATAATAAAAAATAAATAAATGTACAATTCAGCTGTAAATTGTAACAATCAAATAAGGTGCTGTTTGATTTCCGACCCGTCTGTGATTGGCGGGAACTGACATGCCGGATTCGAGACCCCTGTCTCCAGTGAACTCGTAAAGGGAAATAAATACTGGAAGGTAGTGGAAGGGTTATTATATCTACATGATGCTGTTTGCAAAAGTAAACATTAATGACTCAATAACATCAGTTAGGACATGCAGGTAGTACGAATGCACTAACGTAAAAGTATGCGAGTCGAGATTTTGTAATTATTATTATTGCTAGCTTATTAAATGTCGGTAATTGCGGACCCAGACAAAGTCACGAAATAAAATATCCTTTTTTGGGGTTCAAACTCACTCCGTGGCAAATTTCATGAAAATCAGTTCTGTAGTTTAGTCGTGAAAACGTAAAAGACAGACAGAGTTACTTTCGCATTTTTAATATTAGTATGCATTATTTTATTTTCGGGAATTTCTCCATTTAGGAGAAGTGGGTGCACATACACAAACAGCTAGAACCCCGAAATGACTATCTTTATGCCATACAAATATTGTTTCATGCGGGAATGTAAGGAACCCGCGAAACGCAGCGCTGAAGCCAATCATTCAGCCACTGCGCAAACCGTATCGTCATATATTATATAAATACGACTATCCTATTGCGTTTTTATTTTATACGGTAAGTACCGATATTTTTCAGTTTAATAATGGATTGAATCGTAAAGACAGAATCTCTCAGTAAGTGGGGAAAAAAGATTCCCACTTAGAAACTCACGGAAGAAAAATAGTAATAAAAAGAATGTTTGCGGTAATGGCTGTCAATTGTAAAGCTAGACAAAATAATGATTATTTTGTTTGCAGTAAGATAATAATATTCCCTTTTCGACGTCCTCATTAAATATTACAACCGGCGCGGAACAATAAACAGGTGATAAACACTGTTTCCTTTTCTCCAATTCCAAGGTTCTCCAACAAACAGAGATACTTAACAAATTGACACAACAAAAGGGGCTTTAACTTACAGAAAATTGTTTAGTTAGGACACCTCTAAAACTGTCACAATAAGCATGATATACCTACAATTTACTTTAACAAATCCTTCCGTACATTGTTTACTTTAAACATTATAGTTCCCTTTTGCTTACACGAGAATGCTTCTAAAACTTTGAAGGTCAAAAAATAGAAAATAAAATTAGGATTTCGGTGCCAACTAACAGTTTTTAGGGGTTAATTGGAGTGGAATTTGGGTAAGGGACTCGAAATACCAAGTTTAAAGGACACTTTAATAACAGTACATTCGGGTACGTTTTCCCCTTATCAGGATGTTTGTTATTCGCGGTATGTTGGCCGGTTTTCCTAGTGTTAATAAGGTCTAGGACGTAAGAAGGGAAATATATGTTAGGGAACGGTATTAGGTGGCAGGTTTATTTGGGTTTTGTATATACATACAGGTAAATGTTTGTACCTCTAGCTTATGTCAACCAAGCTTGGGTTAAAGATTTTTGGTGTGAAAGGAAAGGCTTATTCCCAGCTTTATATTAAACCTACAAGCTGTGAATGAGTACTATGTTGTACTTATGTATTCCTTCGGGTCACTGAACAATTGTATCCTAAAGCCTTTTAACGGTTTTCAAACCCCTATATTATTATTCAACAGGGCCTCGTTAGACCAACTTTAATTTATCGCTTCTGAAGAGCAATAAATTTTCAGAACCAGAGTTCGACTCATCATCGATTTTAAATGGAATTTGTAACCAATGCGTGTCCTACTGAATTTTGTTACAAATATGAAACCTTGTCGTAAATATACTCGTTTTCATCGTACTGATCGTAAAAATATACGTAAAGTATTTTATCTATATTCGATGAAAAATTGATAAGATACTTATTGAAGTCACGGATATCCTAAAAATTCAAAAATAATAAGAAATAAATAAGGATAATAATTTAAAGCCTGTTTTTATTACTGACGAATCTTATGTCATCTATATTAGAGTTAGTAAGGTTGTAGCGGGTTATCTCTGAATCTATTAAACCGATTTTGAAAATTCTTTCTCAAATTAGAAGCTACGTGCAAGTTAGAAGCTGAGTGCATTATAATATAGTAAAGGCTATATTTTATTATCAAAAAATTAAGGATCCGTAAGAAAAATTACGCGAACGAAGTCGCGGGGAGAGTGCTAGTTTTATGATAACGGGTGTTTTTAGAGGATATTCAAAATTAAATAAAACAAATTAAATTAATGTTAATTTCGTTTATATTGGCTTCATTTCATTAATCATTTTATGCCATTAGTGTTTAAATATGATTTCGGTTATGAGAGCCACTGCTAGCTTACCACAGGATCGTGGTCGTGTCGGATTGCCGTCCCATTGTACTATGAGAGTAGGGAAGAATGAGTGCACCTTTGTTTGCGTACACACTTGTGTACTATAATATCTCCTGCTTGGATAGTCTCCATTGAGGTTGGTCGCCGTGACTGAAATGCGATCGGAAAAATATTGTTTTATATGGTCGTAGTCTTAAAAGTCTTTCCATAATAATAGAGGGTACTTATAATAAGGTAAGGTAATTATAATAAATCTATTATGATAAAATCATACTATTTTATTTGACTTATAGCTGAATTTCCAATACTCCCAAGGGTCCTAAGGGTTGAAATAACGTTTCGTCTATAAATAAAACAGAAAAAAAAACTGCCAAGAAAACTATGGGACGTTTCGCTTACCTTGCGACCACTGAAGCTTTCGCGGACCCAGTCAGTAACGGAATCATCCTTGCTATATAATAACAGTGCCTGACATTATCCTCACGTATTATCCCAAGGGATACAAAGGTGCTTCTGAATGTTAACATACCGACCGAACAGAATACCTATTTACTTTTAGCCGGGTTTTTATTGTCCCAAAGGGAATGGGTGGAGCAGAGGGCACATTTCAAATGTATCGCGAAATTTTCTTTTAAAATGCTCTAAATATATACGTATGTACTTACGTGAGTGTACCTATTTCTACATGTATGTATATATGTATGTGCTTATCTATGGTACATCTGTATATTTTCGACAAGGAAAATCCCTAACACTGTTTTCTTTTTTATTCCCTCGGGTGTCATTCAAGAGTATGTGGGATTAAACGAAATGAATTAGCAGTAACCTACTTACTTTTGTCTGTTGATAACAACACACTGTAATCAACATAGCGAACAAAGTATAGCAAACTAAACCTACTCTGTTTGTTTTATGGTGATTGATAATTAAGCTGTATATCCATTATGTTTGTGCACCATCATTTTATGCTCTGGTTGCAAATTTTTTGTAACCGTCTAATCAGTTCAAGAACGAGTGAAGCCGTGTAAAGTTCTTTTATAAACATTGCACATTATTTTTTTAATTTAAATATTTTTTTTTTTCTTAACGAATGTTATCTATCTGGATTTAGTTAAAATTTCAATTTATTTTATGGTCATTCAAAACTACTATTTTAAACAGGTAGGTAAAATTGACATTTGTTTGTTTGTCTATAAGAGGTAATCTTTGGAAGTGCTGATCCGCTTACAAAAAAATCTTTCACTGATAGAAAGCTTCACTATATCTGAGTGCCATGGGATATCTTTTATGGTTTACTCAACTTGAGGGAAAATTTGTGGGCGAATGTATTTTTCCTATATTTCGGGTAAACGATGTTTTATTTGGTGTCTTTTACTTAGATAAGATAAGGAGATGTTAAACATTTTATGTTAAATGGGGTTTTTAAGTATGGTGAGCCGACCCCAAAACATTATTGGGAAAAGGCTAGGCAGATGATGATAATAGGGTTTTTAAGCATGGTAGTCATTTAGTATTTTTAGTAGTAAAAGTATTTTTTGTAAGTTTTGTTTTCTGTATCTGGGGATTAGTTAAACAAATTTAATAAAAAAAAAAAACAAAATCCAGTAATACGTTATACCGACAGCTCTAAAGGCCCAACCATACAGAAGCAGACAACTAGCGAGAGCGGGCGCGGACGCGTGCGTGTGCGGGTCCACACAAATGCGGGTAAAATACAACTGCAGTATCTGACCGCGCCCGCGACATGCCCACTGTAGTGTGACCAGGCCTTAAAAAAGCATTTATCATGACGTGTGTCATATCAATCAAGTAAAAAATAAAATGAATAAAGTTATTCTATCATGATCGATTATGGTGAACTACTGTCGGTCGTTTAGGGTGACTATACACATTATCGGTTCGCTACATTCGGTTCGGTATTTTCAATACAACGTCATCAAAATTTGTTTTAGTTTAGTTTAAAAAAACCTTCCTTCACTTTAGGAATATTTCATGTATGTGGGTGCGTTTACAAACATATAAATTCACATAAACAAACATCCAATAGCTTTTATCAATTAAAGGTTTATCGAGAATGCCGAACCGAATAGACCTGCTATAGTCGATCCCCCTTATTCACTCAGTGACGTTAACCCTCGATGTATAATTATGCATATAGGTCACACAGTTATTTATTAATAGTTTCTATTTAATAACTTACTCGGCGCAATGTAGGTCAGTCAATATTGTGTGTTAAAACGGAGGACTTCATGTTTTATGCACTTGTACAAAGGCAAACAATGGAAAATATTATTGCTTGCAATTTAAAAGTACGTAGCTGTATTTATACTAGATGGAGCAGTTTTGCTGGATTTAAGGCCAAAATTGAGTTTGACAGTTGTGTGTCACTTCTAGTGTCGAGATTCTTTTTATTGGAGACGGTGTGATGGTAGCTTTTGAACGTTTTTGAAATTTTTGAAAGTTAAAATTTTGTTTAGATGAACAACGTGTTAATGGAAGTAGAAATTTAAATTATATATGCTATAGCTACTGTCCGTGACTTCGTCCGCGTCAAAGTTGATTTCTCCATACAAACTATGGACCCCCCGTTTCGTTTTCAGAAAATCCTTTTCCATTTTTCCGTTTTTATTTCGTGATAAGTGAGTGAGTCAGTGAGTGAGTGGCCTTTCGCTTTTATATAATTAAATAAGAAGCTACTCAAAAAAACTAATAAAGTTGAGGTATAAAAACATTTACTACTCAACTTTTCTAAAACAAAAAGCTGTAAAGTGCAGACAACTTTCGTGTTTTCTCCCAGGTCCAAGTTTTCTTCAATGTTAGTCTCAGGATTACCTCACTTCTGATGCATTTTCGCCATTAACACCGCGCTTAGTCAGTGGATTGGTGATCGTATTATAATCCCGGGACCGCAATCCCGACCCTCATAAGCTTTGTATTATGCTTTTAGATTTTTAACTCTATTTTGTATGCAATAGAGTCTAATAATGAATGCTAAAGGTCTTATTTATTATGCGAACGAGCGTCAATGGACGGGAAAGAATGGCCGGAGTTTCCCGCTTGCTAGGTGTGGTTAGTTTTCACCTGTATTTTTTGCAATAATTTATTACTTAACGTTCCTTTGATGTCCCAGGATTGTACGGCGTACCATTGATGTATAAGCAGCATGTAAAAACCAATGCTTATTTGAAACCCACCAGTTTTATTTCCATCTAAACAAATTTTTTTTTTTTCTTTTTGACGTTTGAAATGTTATTAAATTTCTTACTTGCTACATATGTAGAGAAAACACGCTTTGTAACAAACGGACAAAAGTGATTTTTTAAGAGTTCTATTTTTTCCTTTTGAAGTACGAAACTCCATAAATAAAAATATGGGTAAGTACTACAGCGGGTGTGAAAAACACTACATAAGTACTTAACATTTAAAGGGTGGAAACTTACGTACCCACATAGGTAAGAATAATACAAACCTGCTCATTAGTGTTTACAGCATCATAATTTTTAACAACACACCTTAGTTACGAAGTTCTTCCATTTATTTAAGTCATTAAAGTTAGGAAAGTTATGACCGAAATTTTAATGTACTTACACACTACATTTGTTGTACTTCTAATCTAAATTAAAGTATAAAGACTGCAAGTCATTAAGCCGAGACTAGACGTAACATAAACAAACAAAACGAGATGAAATTTCACAAAAAATAACATTTTGAATGACAAAAAGTTGAAAACAGCAAAAATATTTTTACTAATATTGTAGAAGTAACGTATGACATAAAAGTTTTGGCAAACACACGAGAATATTTCTAAGATTTGATGAGCATTGTGTTCAGACATCTCGTCTAAAGTAAAAATGAAAAATAAATATGTTTTTGTAACAACACACTCTGTATAAAACGGGTTAATGTTAGCACAATTTTCTTAATCAAATTGTCACGTTTCACATAAATGTTTTTTTTTACATCTTATTTTGCTCTTTTGACAAATTATATTTTCATTGCCTTTGTCATATTTAAAGAAGAATGTGAAGAAATGAGGTTGTGATAAATATTGTTTTATTTAACGTTAATGGCTGAGAGCTGTTCTCTCATAAAGATGAGAGTTATGCTAATTTATCTTGAGCTTAAATTATTTATGCGCGATATTTTGTTTGATTCGCGCTCTGTCCATTACGGAACCGTCTTTATGGAATGAGATTTATCGCAGTTTTTGCTACAGGTCGTTTTCTCGAATCTGTTTAGTCATGAAAGGAAAATGCGATAGTGATACGTGTTTTTTTCGCACAACGAAATGTTTTTTTATGCTTCCTTAGGAATAATGTTTTTTAGTGCTGAGTATAGAAAAATATACGATCGTTTGATAAGAATTTGTATCTATTTTTCCCTTCAAAAGGTCTAAGTTACTAGGAGCTCATAAAACTTTAGCTAGTGACGATCTCAGTTACCGATATTCCCCAGTGAATTGCGCTGAAATGCTTAATCGAATGTCGATCATTGGGCTAAATTCCTGACCTCGATAAATACAGGTGTAGCCTGTATATTGAAATTGTGTTCGCAGAATTGGTCCAAAACAAACAACCAGATATTAAATTGAACCAAATACAAATAGCACGCATCTATATAATTAAGATGGGTATCTAAATTTCTATGAATATTCAATGGAACGACCTACATCGTTTTTGCGCGTTTCATCGAAATCCAAGTAAATAAAGCAAACAAACTGATCGATACATCGAATATAAACTTTAAAATCTAGATACGATTGATGACATATGGACCAACCTCGTTTTTGTGCGTTTCATTGAAATTCTTCTTAGCGTATCGATGGCAAGTAGGTATAGATACCAGTATTTTACATGGAGCGACTGCCTATCTGACCTCCACAGCCCAGAAACTGGGTAATACGATGCCCCTTGGTTAGACAGGTTGTCAGACTTTCGGGCTTCTGAGGAACCGACTATCATAGATCCACCAACAGCTTAGCGTGCTTTCCGAGGCACGGAGGAGTCTCGGTATGTAAAGATGGTCACCCATGGACCAGCCCCGGTAAGCATAGCTTAACCTGATGGATCGAACCGTGCGGCTGTAAGTATGCGAGCACACGGTGCGTTGCGGCGGCGGTCCGACGCCGGAGCGGTGTCGCTGCATCGTTTTACATAGAAATATCTGTGGCATGTCACACGATGCGTTCCGGCGCCGCACCGGACTTGCAACCACCAAGACGAGGCGGGGAGGGATGAATGCGTTGCGACGTCGGAGCGGCACCGCTCAGTTGTTTTGCGTCACAAGGAATTACACACGCTCGCTCGCTGCTACGGCGCCGCTGCGTTATAACAACGTTGCGGCGCCGCACCGCTCGTGTGCCCGCTCACACGGTGAAATCTTTGCGGTGCGGCGCCGCAACGCACCGTGTGCCCGCGCCCTTATTACTTGGCCACGAGTTTCCTCATCTAAATATATAAAAGCGAAAGGTCATACATTCACTCATCACGAAATATCGAAAACCGCTTGACGTACACATACATACATAAACTCACGCCTTTTTCCCATGGGGATAGGCAGAAACCATAGAACGCCTCCTGCTACGATCCTTACGCTTGACGTATAAAGATGTTTGTCATGGAGGTAGATTATAGTTAGTAAACGTCCGCTAAGAACGGATTTTCCAAAATTCACCCCCTAAGGGGATGAAACGGGGGTCCGGCATTTACGCGGACGAAGTCGCGGGCATAAGCTAGTATAATATATAATATTATATCTTCATTTTTTGCGAAACATCGAACATTATTAGGTAACATTAAATCCTGCTAACTTCGCCCTCTGCACGTTACCTCCATTGTTTCGTTACTCCACTCAGTCACGGCATGAAAAGGGCTAAATTCGCGGTTGTCACGTTTTTAATTAATTTACGAGTGGGTGAGGCCTGGGTATCACGCATAACCTTTGTCCGCTTATGTGAAATTCATCAATTAACGTGGCTTCAGTGCTGTGGGCACTTACATTTACATTTTCATCATTGTAAACCGAAATTAGCTGTACAAATAGTGTTGGGCGTAGTTTTATCCAGACTTGTATGAGAGTAATCGAACGGAAAGTGAACTTTTAGATTGACGTGAAATTGGACCATTCTGACTAAGACTAGGTTCTGCCCGCGACTTTGCCCGCGTAGTTTTCTTCACCTGCATTAAATTACGTATTTGATCAGTCCTTCGCCCACGTGTATCGTATGTTATATTGCCTTATTAACTATTTCTCATGAATCTGGGTGTCATGTATACAAACATATTTCTTCCAATCGGACTGGTTTGTCCAGGGGTTAACTCGTTTATATAAACAAACAATAAAACAATATTCTGCTTTATAATAATATAGATTTAAAAAAACTTATAATTTTATTAAATATTAATAGTATGGCTCAATTTTTTTACATTATCACGACCTATTTGGATAAAAAACACAAGAAATATGTTTACAAAAACTTTTTAGTTGCTAAAATGCAAAGATATGTTACTGGCCACTTGGGCTTATGTCTGAAGTTAAAAACTTGAAATGAGAACAAAATCTTAAGTGTACTTTCTCGGCAAAGTTTTAAAAGCGAAAAGAAACTTAAGAGCTTCTAAACAACGAACTTACAACGTCAGTTACACTTAGACATTGCAATATCAACTTTAAAGCTAGAAACCCATGTTATGTTTGTAAAAAAAAAACAATAATAATAAAAAAAAGAAACCAAAACTAAATGGCATCAAAAAAATATTCTGCATCACCGTCAAATGGAAATATGCCCGAAAGACTGTCGACTTTGCCACGTTGGATGGTAATGCTTAGCCTTTAGCCAAGCGAAACGCCAGCTCTTGCAGCACGGGAAGTGTCAGCCAGACTAACATCTATATACTTCAATACTTGTAACACTTTGTTTGTAAGTTTGTATGTAGGGGGTAATCTCCGGAAGTAATAAACCGATTTTGAAAATTGTTTCACAAATTGGAAGCTACGTTATCACTGAGTGCTATAGGCTATATTTTATTATCAAAAAATTAGGGATCCGTAATAAAAATCACGCGAACGAAGTCGCGGGGAAAGTGCTAGTGACCTATATTTTTAATGAAAAAAATATTCATTCATTTTCCCTTTCTTCAGTACTTATAAATTATTATGAATGGTTATTTATGAAGCCTTCACAGTATGTTGCTTATAGCGTACACCCAGCGATAGGCTAACTCTTTTGAATGAACAATAACTTCAGGAAATTAAAGGAAATTAAACAATACAAATAGCTTTTAAGAGGCATCGCGTACCTTTTCTACCAAAAACCAATTTAAATTACCGTTCACCCCAAGAGCAACACATAATAGGAACAACAAAACAATAAATTCTTTCAAAATTTCAATGTTTTAGCAACAATTGATTTGAACACTTCAATTAAGCGGCAAAACAATTGTTTGCTAAACAAAAGAACGGCTCCTAGCGGTAATTGGCTATTCATGAGCATTCACGACTACTACATGTTGATTTTCGTCGACAACGTCAAAGCTTTGTTAGGCGGAACCTACACTCGTGGGCAGTTTGCCCACAACTTTATATAACCTATCAATTTCAAAGGAAACTGCTCTATTCAGTTGTGGCAACTGCAAAAAACTACCTTTTGGAAAGGGCAACTAGATTCAATCCTTTTTTTGTATATGACGTTCAAAAGTGCCTTATATTGGCCTAATTAAAATAAATGATTTGACATTGACTTTGCAGTGGAATCTTATTAAAATATATAATTACTAGCTTTTCGTCCACGTAAATGTCGGTTATCGCGGACGCAGGCGAAGTCGCGGTACGAAAAGTACCCTATCTCCTTCCTTGGGGTTCAAACTTACCGCAATACTAAATTTCATCATAATCGGTTCAGTGGGTAAATCGTGAAAGCGTAACAGACACACAGTTACTTTCCATTTTTATAATATTAGTTTAGTGTATGTAGGGACTATCAATCGTACATTACTGGTTACACATAAACCACAAAAACTCACCTTACTGCTACGACATAAAGACGCTTTCAATAAAAAAATAATACCATACTGTTGAATACTGTTTTACATAAAAAAATACAGTACAGTATAGGTTTGGTATACGTAACAAACCGACTATGATATCTCAGATGTATCAGTTTTACCGAACAAAATTATAACATGAAATAGGTAGGTACATAACATTATGCCTTATTCCACTAAAAGGTTAGGCAGTACATATACCTAGGCACAAACGAGGACAATATTGCGGTTGACCACTTTTCAACCTTATTACTTAGGGCGTAAGGATCAAAAGTGGTTCACCGCAATTGAACCTATGTTACACACAAATATTGTGCCAGGTATGTTCAACTCCCATGTAATAGGGGGTGGGCCTAATGTCACTAACTTAAAAATTACCGAAAAACCCAATACTCAATTGGGAATCGGACCCAGGACTTCATACTCAGCGGAATTGCTCCCGACCACAACACCAACGAGGCAGTTCCACTAAATCAGGCTGGCTTATCCACAGAAACGAGAGAAGATTATGAAACAACTAGCTTGAGAAAACAATAATATTACAACAAGTACTCCAAGTAAATATACCGTACCTAAAGCCCTTTTAATATCCGCGTCCTTTATTACTCCCTAGTATAGTAAAAGTACCAAATTGATCATTCAATTAAGGTTAATATAATCACACGTCAAAGAAAGATTGATTCAAAAGGAATATTTTATGAGAATCTTTCTAAATGGCAAAGGTGATCTCTCATTATTCCAGTTGCTCATAAAAATGCAACATATACCTCACAATTAGCATTGGAACAGAATAAAACGTCTTATCTTATAATTTATTAACTTAGAAGAGGGAACTGGCCACTTTTTTGTATGCGTGCTTCATTAACATAATAGAAGAAAAGTTTAATTGAGTTCCAAACTTGAACTCCACTTGAGTTAATGGAACTTGAGTATTATGCAAGATCGTAACTCGCATGCCGCCCAATTGAACGCTACGGCGTAGTAAAGATTCGTAGCTCCGTAGCGCTACGCTCGTAGCAACTGATGTTGTGATTATCCAAAGGCTTTGCTGCGAATTACTGGCAAACGTTTTAATTCTGCGAGTGAGGTTGTTTGCGTAATTTCTGTTGCCAAAACGCGATGTTGTTAACTGAGCTAAATAGCAGAGCATATGTTAGGCTAGGGTTGCTGGAATTATGGACGCTATTTTAATTAAAACACATATTTGTTTAATTTAGTACGTGTATAAAGTCTCGCTTTTTCGAGGTTGTGATAATCTGCGTACGGTCCGTAAAAGACGTGTAAGTAGTTATTTTAAATACATATTTATGATACCAAAAAGGAAAATCATTTCAAATTCTCGGCTAATAAATATCTAAAACATTCACAAAGCTAACTTAAATTATTCAGCAGTTATGATTTCAAAGTAGAAATTGAAGAAAGAAAACCAATTCAAATCGGCTTTTGGGATTTAAGTATTAATATTAAATGGGTCATTATAAGTATTAAGATAATATTAGCTCTTAGATCAGCACTAAGGTTATCTAAAACTAAACGTCATACTCATAATGAGCACTAGATAACAACTTAAACTCAACCTATCTGGTTCATGGTTAAACCTGAACTTTAAAGAGACAACCAAACAAGCAATTATAACTTTTATCGTTAAGAGAATAAAAACTATTATTGCATAAAATTCCACTAACGATCTACTATGTAATACAATATTAGGTAGATACTGTTAATAAAATGCAAACACTAATCTAATTAAACGTTATAATTATACAAATATTTAAAACTAATTACATGCCTAACTTTATATTATTAAATTTAAAACAAACACGATAAACTAATAAAAACATCACTACAAACAATAAGCTCGTCGAATGAGGCAATTACCGAAACACGATAACACTAATAGTCGCAACGAACATACATATCTAAAAGCATTAAAACGTTGTCAACGAGTGTTATTAAGTAAAGCGCCATTAACCGCAAGCTGCGGATACCCCGGTAATTATGTTAGTAATAAATCTAACACCAACCTAAATTATCTGAGTTGCTGCAGGAAGGACCCGGGAGAGCCAGGAAACCGACAACGAGGTACCAAATACCACGCATGTTGTTCATTACTCAAAAAGTACAAACAAAATCCAAAACTGTCACTATTGTTCTCCACAAAAAAGTTTGCATCACTATTTCACTTTGACAGTTCAAAAATTCGCGCCAATATTTGACAGATGAAAAAAAAATCTCAAAGCACGGAGGTCGAAACCGCCTTCGATATTTTTTTTTTATTTTAAATGTTGTTGTGTCACATGTGGTGTCCACGTGGTGACCGCGTGACAGGACGTGTCCACAGTAAACAAGCGTGTGGCCACACTGACTCCGGACGTTCGACTGACGCGACCCAACGATACAAACGCCCCACGACTATTGGTCACGGCACACGGCGAGCCCATCAATTTTGCTTGACGTTTCAATGAAAACCCTTCCTACTTTTCCCTCGAGTAAAATTAGGGAGAGTCTTGTTATAATTAAAAATGTTTATCGATGAGATCGACCTTATTGAACTTTAGGGACGGAATTTAAATGGCGGTAAAATACTTTAAACGCCATATCTACTCCTTTACAACTTGCAAAGTTGACATTATAATGGCGAGACCAAAATACTTTAATAAAGTACTTAATATTAATTACAAATCTAATTATTTTCTTGAAAGTTGTCAGAATTTGCCGTAAAGCTATTTATAGCTACATTATCGTCTCTAGATACATAATAAAATAATAGGTACCTAAATAATATAATAATAAATGTGTCGTCCGTAAAATTATTACAACAGAACATTATTATTCCTTACACGCGAGCAGGCGCCGTAAATAATAATATCACATCGAGTGAAAATGTTGGGGCATTCGTACAAAAGGAAATGGACTTTGAGTTTGTTTTTGCAAACATTCTACACTTTTTACTTGTTTAAAATTCATGAAAGGGACTAATTAGAACAACATTTCCATTTTTGTTTGAGCTTTGAAAAAAAAATCTAATAAACCTGTATGAAGAATGGACTTTCGAAAAAGGAACACGGCTATTTAAATGAGGCCAGTATTGACCATTGTGACACTGTTTGTATTCCAAGTAGTTTGTGGCAAATTCGGGCGGATGGTTCACGAACACAAATACATTGCTAACTATTGCTATTGACATCTTGTATACAAATGGACACGGTAGATCGGATGCTGTTGGATATTATGTATGTATAGGTACTAGATACGGCGAATTTCGAACATGACATAATTGCCGAACCCATATAATATCTTGAAAGGGACAGAGGCATTCTCATAGTGCTATCGAATAACCACAATTCATTTACCGGGCCGACCTCTTCATTCAAAACTTTCGTATTGGCTTCATAGGAACTGAGCCGGTACGGTGTATAAGCGAAGGGAAGGACAAATTAATGACTAAAAGCTTTTTCAATTTATGTGTTTGGTGCCAGAGTGGTGCACTGAAGCAGTGTGGGTCTCTGACTGGACACGGACGGTTGTCTTCATGACATGTCAAGATCGCCGTGGGTCGGCGGCGGCACGACAAATGTCACGTGTCAGTGTCACTAAATGCGTAAATTGATCTACTTATACTAGACATCAAAAGGATGTGGTTTTAAACGCGATCTATCTATCTATATAAATAAAAATGAATTGCTAAATGTGTTGCTAAGTTCAAAACTCAAGAACGGCTGTACGCATTTGGCAGATTTTTTTTTGCTGTGTTCGTAACTTTCCGGACAATGTCTTTATGAAAGACTTTAGTGGGAAATCTATGTCGGAAAATTGCACCTGTTTGAAGCCAGGGTGGTTCGCTTGTTTGAAATAAAATCAAAAAGCACTCTATTTAAAACCATAAACTTGTAACAGACAATAACATCTTTAAGCCAACCCTAACAAAATACACATAGGTAGATAGGTACCTATCCAAACCCTTTCTGAGTAAAAAGTACACACAAATTCTCGTATTATTTTACCAAATCCATTACGTTACGTACTTTGGGGAGTTCTTAAGGCACAGCCCGGGTTCGATTGATAGAGAAGGCATATAAAATGGAAACAAAATAGGTTGGTTAGTAGATAGAAATTGAGAGCGAGTAAATTGAAATAAATTATCTGAGTTAAATGTCAATGTAGCATTGAAGATAATTATATCTTTGGAAAATAGTTTTTATTTTAAGTTTGTTAATGGCAATGCAGAATGCGTCCAATTAAAAAAAAATTGAACAAAATTCAAGACCTTCTTTTATTGAAAACATTAAATTTTTTATTATTGCGTCGGTTATGTTGATTGCCAGTCTCATTTCACAAAAGCCATTGAAGAGTTGAAGTTGCACGCCGTGATCACTAGGCACGCTTGAAATCTTGAAATTGCATACTCTAGACGTCATTCCATACAAAAGAATGTACCTACAACAGTGACTATTTTCACAAAAAACAATCTTAGTTTTTTCTATGGTAATGTTTTACTTTTAATATCCTATACGACAAATAAATACATAGGACAGAAGCTGCTTATAAATTAAAAGTAATACAAAAGTTAACACTAAACCCACCCTTTATTGGTTATTTGCCACCGCGCATACAATATTATAATCAAGCAAAATAATCGCGGGGGCCAAATTAAATTTTTAACTTTATATAATTTTATAGCTACCATAGCAATACACACTCTGTGAACATATCAAATATGTCTAGCTATTACGGTTCATGAGATACACCCCGCTGCCAGACAGATAGACAAACGGACGGACAGCAGAGGCTTAGTAATAGGGTCCCGGTGGCACCCTTCGAGCACGGTTTTGTTTTTTAAGGACGGGAAGTCTTCAAATGCCTTCTTCTGCTCTGGGCGGAGCGGAAGGGAGTGTCAGACTTTTACTGACTAAAACCCATCCATGTTCCTCTTAATGCCCTTTGCGTTCCAACCAAACCCGTCACCCTGGCAGGCACTGACGCTAGCGGGCCCCATCTTCTAAGCCTTAAAAAAGAAAATTAAGAACAAATTAATGAAGGTTTTATTACAGTTACGTACATACATATGTATGTGTGTTTCTAAGTGTGATGTTCTATCTCCCTTTAGGTGTAAAGGCGTAAATAAAGCCACAGGTGACACGTAATGTCCAAAGTTGCCAGCTAAAGACCCAAGTAGTACAAACTTATACGATTTACAGGGCACAATTGAAAATATAGAAGTTCTGCACTTAAGGAGCGCCTTAACAGGGTCTAAGTTTGTTATCACAATAACAGATACACACTAATATCTATAGTCAAGGCTGTTATAATTTTTATCGAACACTATTTTCAACTTTTATGCTCGTACATATTAAAGAGAATTTTCGGTTAGTCCGAGTGTTCGGACTCGACCGAAGTCTTCCATTACTAGTTGCTTAAGCGACGTCGCTCTGCACATATTACATTTTTTCGAAACTAGCTTTGCCTTCTCTGTATGACAAGAGGCCTTTGACCTGCAGTGGAATAATAATAGGCTGATATTTATTTATTCATTAAAATTATCATTATTTAACTTTGCGTATCTGTAGTCATAAAATTTTAAATCCAATATGACAACTGACCACAAAATCGTTTCATTAAAAAAATCCATATGTAATAAAACATCGTCCACATAGCTGCACGTATAAGCAATTTTTCCAGTTCGCCAAAGGGTAATCGATTCTGCTACATATGAACCTGACTTGTTATACAGCTCATTAATCATCCCACCTAACTTTGTACGGGGGCTAGCGATAAAACCCGGATTTACTTGACTAAAATCAAAATATATTTTTCATACACACACCTACATTTTTCATACGGAAATGTCGGTAAAATGCCATACAAAGTTCAGAATTGTGTTAGGTATAAGTTAGGAATGTAAAAAGGAAAGTTTTGTTTATTTTTGTACCTTTGGGTTAACATAAATGTGGATATTACGGCTTATGTTGAACCTTCATGGGGCAATAAATATCGGATAGTGTCGGCGTATTCGTGGATTGTATAATAAATCTAAGTACGGTACATGATCAATACCACACACATGGCTTCGCGTCCAAATCCCGGTTGTAGGCAGAGTGAATAAGAAATCCCTTTTTCTAGATATTTTAAGTCAGAGAACCTAAAGTCGTTCTTAGAGCACTATATAGCTTCTACGCACGAGTTTGCCCGTGGTCCGTGGGGTAGTAAAATCTCTACATAGTATAAAACAAAGTCGTTTGTCCCCGTCTTTACGCTTAATACTTTTAAACTACGCAACGGATTTAAATGCGGTTTTCATCAATAGATAGAGTGATTTAAGAGGGTTTATGTATCTACATTGCACCCGTGTGTAGCCTGAGCGGGTTGCTAGTATTAATATAAAGCATGTCTTAAAACACTGAAGAAATCTTTTACTGATAGAAAGCTAAAATACTGCCCGGTATTGTAGCTTTCAAAGTTAAAGTCAAAAACATTTATTTCAAAACCACCAGTAAAAGATTTCTATAATTCGACCAGTAATTCCAAAGATTTAAATGCTCCCAAACAAACAAACAGTTTTACTTCGTTAAAACATTAGTATAGATTAGAGCAATGCTTCATAGGCGAGCCTTTCAACGTCAGAAAAGAATTAAACTGGAGAGTTCATTTTGTATAGGATGATATCTTTGGTACCTATATCACATGAGGTGTCTGGTTAGAGCATATTTTTTGACTAGATAACAAAATTACAGTGACCAAAATGACGATCCTAAAAATCTGATGGATATATTTTCGACTAGCTTTTTCCCGCGATTTCGCCCGCATAAATTTTCTTACAGATACCTATTTTTTTAAAGCCTAGATGTTACTCGCTTATAATGTAGCTTTTCATAGGTGAAAGAAATTTTAAAAATCGGTTGAATAGTTTTTGCGTTACAAACAAAAATACAAATCTTTTCTCTTTATAATATTATAGTATGAACAATAATTTAAAGTAAGAACAAGATTGGAATAACTATAAACTGTTCTTTTCGAGGCATGAAAGTAAAGTCGATCTTAGGCTCTGGCTTTAAATGTTTGTCATTCACAAGTTTTCGAACTTAATCCAAAGGAAATGGGTAGCAATCATTTTGAAAGGTCTGTCTCTGAGAAACATTAATACCTATTTGCATAGAATTCGAACGTACTTATAAAGACTCAAAATTCTTACTGTGCTTGGTCTAGTCGCTAGCACAGTTTAGCTGTGCATGATTGTATATATAAGTATTTTAGGTACATCGTCTTCACATTCATTTAATTATTGAATTTTTGAATGTACCTGTATAAATTATTGTAAAGTATTTTATTTAAAAAGAGTACGTATGGAGTTTCATGCCCATTCTTCTCTATACAAAACTACCCTTTAGATAGGACAACTAGACTTTTTTTTTTCTTTGTAATTAGCGTTCAAAAGTAATACCTATCTGAAAGTACCAGTCGGATCGGAAAAATCATTTTTTGTATATGATAGCCAGATTCATGAATAACATCGCAAAACACAACCCACAGGTGGGGAGCGGTAACCAAACACGTAACTGAACGTGAGCAAAACCGCGGAGTATAACTAGTTTTCACAGAACCTAAAGAAAATTTTGAAGCTAGAAAGCAAGTCATCAGTAGAATAGCAAAGCTTACAGATACCTAGTCCGGTTACCAAACATCACGAAAGGTAGATCCGGCAACCATGGCTTATGCTATGGAATCAATTCTTGTTTGCAAAGGCAAACGCGAAAATTGGAAGCCTGCATTGAAAGTCCACATTGTATGATTTATGGCCGCAGGCGAAGCTTCCCTTTGTCTCATATGGTTGGTATGAAAATCTTTATACGCAATGTAAATAATGATAATGAATGAAGCGTACCCTCGCTTGTGGCTTTTTCATTTTATTAAATGGAATTTTAAAAGCGCAACAAGAGAGTTTTTTTTCTTATATACGGCTTGTACTTTTTTCAACGCGGCGTGTACTTTTCGCTACACGACTTGTACTCTTTATATTTTAAACGTAATCCTATTAAGAATTATTGATATAAAAAAAGGTACTTAGTCTTTACATCAGGTACATTTCGTGCCTCATATCCATCGACATTTTTTTTCTTTTCCTAAAAACTTTACATATGCCAACTACTATTTTTTTAGTACCTATGAAGTAAACTTCACCTTTACCTTATCGAGAACCGTTAAGCAGATAGGCATCATATTCAGAGGGTTGAATACTCTTCAAGTCAAGCTCGAGTCTTTCCGGTACTCGAGCGATGCCCTAACGACTCGAGCCACCCTAAACATACGTAATGTGACGTAATCTTTTGTATGACAGGGTGGAGGGTTCAGAGGGAACAATCGTATGGGGAACCGTGTACCTGTAGATACGGTTATGTTCATGTTTTTATTTGTTGCGGTAAAAGTGGTATTACACGCTTCTTAGCCCGAGTGCGCGCTGTTATGCGATTTTTACACCACTATTTTGATATCAGTTTTTAGTACATTTTCGATGCTTTTTTTTAAATTTATGCAAGTAAATTCATATGTGTGTATATTTAAAAATGTAATAAAAAATGACATTATAATAATTTAAAAACGGTAATTTAATCATAGCAATGATTCAATATTTTTTTTTCTAATATCCGTTACTGTTCCACTCCTGGGCAAAGGCCTCCCACCATTATCGTTTTTAAATTATTATATTCCCATTTTGTAATACATTTTTAAATATTTATATAAAAATAATAAAAACATATAATATTATAATCTTGGTCTTGTATTCTTAATTGCACACGAGTACTCATTATTGTAAACCACTTACCGCAAAAGTAAAAGTAGTTAGTGTTTAAAATTATTTATTTTACTTATCTCTCTGCTTGCAGTAAAGTCGGCTAAGTCAAAGCTTAACAAAGAAACTCTTAAAAACTCATTCCTAAATATCAAATTCGTCTGGCAGCATTTAGTCAACCGCTTAAAGTTGGTGTAACGTATTTTTATTGGTAGGTCATAAAGACTTAGGTATGAAATTAAGCGTAGTCAACGTTTTATTAAAAAAATCTTGCTCCGCAGGGAGGGGTCGCCCTAGGAAGACCTACACTAACCTTATTGGTGAGGTTCTTCAGAAAGTTCAGGTGCGCAGTATTCGTAACCGGCGTACTTATATGACGAGATGTATGAACGTATGAGGATCTATAACGGATGAGGCGAAAGAAGTATGTAAGGATCGTAGCAGGTGGCCTTCTGTGGTTTCTGCCTACCTCCATGGGAAAAAGGCGTGAGTTTATGTGTGTTGCTCCGCACTACAAAATACTCCTACATCATAGATGCGTTTGCAAACATATAAATTCACATACACAAAGCACCAAGCCCGAAACAATTACTAGTGGGTCATACAATTATTTGTTCTGTTCGGAAATCATGCACAAGACACATAGCATAAGGTAAACGCAGGTAATAACGACCCCCCTAAGGCAATTTTAAAATCAACAATTTTTTTTTAGTATACTGGTTCCTCTAAAGATTGATAGTTTAATTTTATATGCTAGTGTTATGTATAAAAAATGTATTTACTGAATCAAATACATTTAAATAAAGGATTATCCTGTAAAAAATAATTTACAAAGTGACTTAGTCGATTGTTGCTATTACCGACCCATAAAAACGGCTATGAAGCTATTAACGATTTTTATGCAGCTATTGCCGATCGTGTATGAGAGAAGGCCTTTTTCCAGCAATGGAATGTATAAGCTAGTGATGATCTTTCTACCCTACCTCTACCCTACCTCTACCCTACCTCTGCCCTACCTCTGCCCTACCTCTACCCTACCTCTGCCCTACCTCTGCCCTACCTCTGCCCTACCACTGCAATACCTCTGCCCTACCTCTGCCTTACCTCTGCCCTACCTCTACCCTACCTCTGCCCTACCTCTACCCTACCTCTACCCTACCTCTACCCTACCTCTACCCTACCTCTACCCTACCTCTACCCTACCTCTACCCTACCTCTACCCTACCTCTACCCTACCTCTACCCTACCTCTACCCTACCTCTACCCTACCTCTACCCTACCTCTACCCTACCTCTGCCTTACCTCTACCCTACCTTTACCCTACCTCTGCCCAACCTCTGCCCTACCTCTACCCTACCTCTACCCTACCTCTACCCTACCTCTGCCCTACCTCTACCCTACCTCTGCCCTACCTCTACCCTACCTCTGCCCTACCTCTGCCCTACCTCTGCCCTACCTCTGCCCTACCACTGCAATACCTCTGCCCTACCTCTGTCCTACCTCTGCCCTGCCTCTGCCCTGCCTCTGCCCTACCACTGCCCTACCTCTGCCCTACCTCTGCCCTACCTCTGCCCTACCTCTGCTCTACCTCTGCCCTGCCTCTGCCCTACCTCTGCCCTACTTCTGCCCTACCTCTGCCCTACCTCTGCCCTACCTCTGCCCTACCTCTGCCCTACCTCTGCCCTACCTCTGCCCTACGTCTGCCCTACCTCTGCCCTACCTCTGCCCTACCTCTGCCCTACCTCTGCCCTACCTCTGCCCTACCTCTGCCCTACCTCTGCCCTACCTCTGCCCTACCTCTGCCCTACCTCTGCCCTACCTCTGCCCTACCTCTGCCCTACCCCTACCCCATATTTTCTCACCGTTTAAACCTTCCCTAGACCTCCACGAACATTTCAAAACCAAAATCAGCTAAATCATAAAAGTAAGGTGAGAAACTAAGAAATCTATATACGATCAGTAATAGCTTCTTATAGTTGCTATTGCCGACCCTCATGGGTCGGTAATAAAGTATGTAAGTATAAACATAAATTGTATTACCGACTCATAAAAAAATGGTTATTTTAATTTAATTGACCTTCGGACTATAAAATAGATTATAATTGATTAATGTCACAAAAATATGAACAAATGCACACTGTTTTAAACACAAAAACAATGATTTATTACTGATACTATTTAATATCGATCCTCGAAAAATATCATAACTTTGGTTAAATTGACAACGCTAAAAGGTAAAAACTAGACAAAAAAGTTTAGTCGCCAATAGATTTTTATAAAGACTGATAGCTTACATTTAAACTGGTCCATAAAAATACTTGTGTTAGTGTGATTTAATAACATAAAAGAAAAATAAAACGAAAAGTTACTTTGCTGCCATTGCCGACTTATGGGTCGTTGATAGCTGCCACGACTAAAACTGATGAAGCTAACACCGTCCCATTTTAATTTAAAGTTTTATCGTTTTAAATTACTTTTTATTAATAAAATGTCGTAAGAAATCAAGAGTTGACACTTAAATGAATACATTTAGTAATATAAGATAAAGTATAGACGTCATTTGTTTGTATAAATGTCTTAAATAGAAAAGTCACGTACCCTCTTTGAAGGAACAAGGGAACAGTACTACACGCCCTGCGTCCACGCTGCCCCGCAGTAATTAACGTATTTTATCTGTTTTTTGCACAGCTACTCACAATAACGTAAAAGTATACGATGCTCAAGGAATAAACGCGTGTGTAACTTTGCCTACTATAGCTAAAATAGTTCTGGAAACGTAAAGATTTCGAATTACTTTTATAGGTCGGTAATACCTGCAGATTTTCGATGGGTCGTTGATAGCTGCGTTTACCTTAGCAGCTGGTGGCTTAGCCAAATAGCTCGTCTTTGCTAAAAGTTTACGCTAAAATATTATTGAATAATTCCTAAAATCTATTGAAAAAGTGAAAGTCAAGCTCTGATTTCAGGTGAGCAAAAAAAATCACATGAATCCTTCATTTTTTGTCAAGATATATAAGGTAATGGAAACTCATATTGTTTTTCTTATTCCCCCAACGACTAAGAAAAGAATAATAATGTATGATTAAATACACAGAAAGGAACACAAATATTTTTCTCGTACGTACTAACACGTTTTATCTCCTTAGGGACGACTATGTAATTGAATTTAGAAAGACTATTCCTGAACATCTACATACATATTCTACTGATATAATAATATTTCATTTTCCAAGACATATAGGTACTTGTAAACCTACGCAATCTGTACTATATTAAAATTATATAGTTACATATTTTGCTTAAATGTATGTCTTAGAAACGACTGGGCATCATTAATTATCGCAGGCAAAACATCGTCATTACATAAACAGGTATACCTATAATAAATATAATAGGTAATAAATAAATCAATATTATTACTTCCGAACTTTTAAATATTTGTTTGTTTTTGACATAGGAAGAATAAAGAAAAAATAAAGAGAGACATCTCTAGCTATCTCACTTTACAACCCAAACGTCTTCTCGTGGCATTTGTTAGGTTAGGTAGGTACCTACTAACTGTCAAAATAAAATGTCAAAGGTAAAGCTATGTTAAAACAAAAACTGCACTGCCCGCTAGTTATGTAAAATGAGCAATCCAGCACAAAAACAACCATTTTAAAATTTAGAATAAACGAAAATGAAACTCGGCCTTTGCTGACTAGGTAATACAAAAATTAACCGTCCATCAGCTGGAAATAGGTTACACGGCGCTGGCAACGTTCGTAACAAACTGTTAGTATAGTACATTACTGCAATCTGTGAACATTCCCCTTTATGTGGGGGACTTCATCAAATTAATATTAACGGTGTTGGCTAGTAGTGGCGAAGAAAAAAGATTATTTTCGGAGGATTTGAATTGTTTAGTATCTATACTCATTATTACAAATCGAAAGAGTTTGTTTGTTTTTTTGTTTGAGGTCTCTAGTCTCTGGTCTGATCCTTAGAATTATAGAGGGTGTTTGGTGCATCGTTTGCCAAATCCAATTGAAACACCGGTTTTTTAACACGCTTTTATTTATTACGAATACTTTACGAGTTATTAAAAAGGAAAGTAAACGTTACCAGCAAATAATTTTGAATTAGAAACATACAACAGTACACATAAAAATTTAAATTAAATTTGAAGACTATATAAATAACTTTCTTTTTTAATTTCAACTTAAGTGCTGAGTTTTGGTTTTTTCAAAATTAAAATTAAAAATTAGTTATAAAAAAAACCAGTGTGACAAAGAATGAGTTATTAGGCGTGAAGAGATAGCAAATAACCTATTCTATGGGCCAATTGGATTTGGCAAACGATGCACCAAACACCTGTATATTCGATAGGAAGCCACATTATTGCTGAGTGCTATTACACTGGCATACGCAAAGTAAAAAGACACATCATATTATAGTCGTTAACTACGCATACTGGTGCCAATTCCCTTGTTAACAAACTAAACTAAAATTAGACTATTTCTATCTTTTTCTATCCAATAAAACAAGAAAGAGACTAATGTAAATAAGAGCTGTCAAATTTAGTCAATCTGACAAATCCATACAAATAGTTGACATCCTATAACGTGTAGATTAAAAATACGGAAAAGTTCAAGGCAAAACTAATTTGATCTCCAAATTAGTTCTTAAATGTCATCCTCCTTTTCTTTCGCTGTATGTTAGTATAAGAGATGTCAATTCTCTTAATTTAGTCTAGTTTATGAGCAAGGGAATCGGCACCATTGCCTATCAAACTAAGTAACTTAATATAGATTATTTCTGCTTTTTCTCTCTAATGAAAAAAGAAAGGGGCAGACATAAATAAAAGCTGTCAATTTTAATTGATCTAAAACTTCCATACAATTATAGTTGACATGTCAGACGGAAAAGTTCAAGGCTAAACTAATTTGACATCTCTAACTCAGTTCTAAGGTGTCACCATCCTTGTCTTTCGTTGTATGTCAGAAAGAGATGGCATTACTGATTCCTAATTTTATTCTAGTTTGTGAACAAGGGAATCGGCACCATTACTTAGTTTGATGTGGTCTTTTTACACCACCTGTAGTACACTCCTTTATTTTAGGTATCATTAAAAACATTTATCCGTTTTAAACACAGAGACGTACGATACAACTCGTCAAAATAAATGAAACTTTCACTATCTGGCAGATAAACTCCTGACTATTACAATGAATGTATTCAGAACAAAGTCTATTGAATAACTTACTAACAGTAAAGGCATGTATTTAGTTATCTAATCGGTCAACTTTGATAGTAGCTTGCGCTCGGGCGGGGGTGGCGTGGATACGGGTGGGTTATTCTACTATACTTTAGCTCTTTTGATCTACAAATAATTAAAATTAAAGTGGAAAGGCATTTTCTACCAGTCTACCTTAAGGTAATACAGAGACAATACATTATAGGTGCAAAGGTACAGAAAAGTTATAATATTTTTTATATGGATTTTTTAATAGAATATTCGGTACGTTCATGTAACGTGGTCATGGTAATGTCGTGATTGCCTAGTTGAGGTAGTCGCCTCGCATGCATCAGATTGCGGGTTCGAATTCGGGCAAGTAGGTACCAATGTGACTTAACAATTCATCATTGTAAGTTTATCTTAGACATCACTGACATCGTTTCGTGCCTCGGAAAGCATGTTAAGCTGTTGGTCCCGGCTGTCATACGTTACGGGTCCTCAAAAGCCCGAAAGTCTATTCAACCAGTCTTACCAAGTGGTATCGTATTACCCAGTTACTGGGTTGTAGAGGTCAGATAGGTAGTCGTTCCATGTAAAATACTGGTATTCGGCTGCAACCAGTTAGACTGGAAGCCGACCTTAACATAGTTGGGAAAAGGCTAGGCAGTTGATGATGATTCGTTACGTTCAACTGACTTTTTTTTGACCGATCAAATACCTACTCGTTCCACATACCCTTTCAAAATGCACGCTCATTTGCATTCTAACCTTTAAAAGGTAGAAAAGCCACACACAGTTTCTCTTTGCTATTAAAGTGGTACACAATGGAACTTGAGTGCGGCTAAACAAAAAGTTGAGACTTAGAATAGTTCTCGCCTTTCTATTCAGAGCTAAAACTCACTACTGAACGTGTTCAAATTGTATGTGTGGTTGAATGCACGAGCATTTAAATGTAGATGGTGGAGCAAACTTTTTTCCGTTTACCGTTTTTTTTATTATTTCAATTTGGAGTTTTTCCTTGGTCACTATATTGAAAAGTTGTGAGAACAAAAGGATAATTTGACTTCAAAAAAAAATATCGTCTAGATTCGTGCCCGGTTGGTGGTAATAGGCTCGCCCCCTATTACATGTGACTTAAATATAATAACTATAATATATAACTGGCGAAATGTGAAAGTGTGAAAATCCTTCAAGGATTAGGTACAGGTGTGATGTTACGCTATTATGTTGTTAAGTCTCAGACTCAGTTAATAAAAAAAATACCTACTTACAGACTATGTCAGTAAAACGCAGTACAACTGCCTCTTACACAAAAAAAAACAGTCATTTTAATTTTATTGTAAGCATTCCAGTGTAATGTACAGACCAATTTGCTCCGTAACTGCTGAGTCTTGGGATCGATTCTCAAGTCGAACATAGAGTTATTGAACTTTCGATTAGGAATTTTTCAGTAGCATTTAGAAGCCGGAATTTAGAAGTTGGTTGTACAACACCGTCGTTCTTCGGAAAGCACTTGCAGTCGTAGACCGTGGCCCCGGAACGTAAAGGGCAACAGAAGGAACAGGGTGGTTTTTTAGTCAGTAAAAGTCTGACAGTCCCTTCCGCCCCACCCAGGGTGGAAGGAGTCATTTGATGATTTATAAAACCTAAAAAAAAAAAAGGCCCTGCGCCTGATCTCGGTGTCGGCTTACCGTTCCATCGGACTATAAAAGTGAGGGACAAGGAGAGCACCTGTGTTTATGCACATACTTGTGTACTATGATATCTCTCTTTACTTCTACTCATTCTGAAGCTGTGCACGTGTCATTTATCCATTGTCATAGGAACCAAGCCTTTAACATCATTACATGTTATTTTAGGAAACGCTTCCAACCATTGTAGTATGTACACATGATTGAATTTCGCATGATTCCTTACAAAAAATAAGCAAATTGAAGGTGACTTATTCAGCCAGGTAAAGATTTATTTAACGAGAAGATTAAGGAAACATAGTAACTCGGGTTTATTTCAAGATAGCTACCTACTTATGAATAAAAAAGGTAAGATTCCTTTTTTATTCCCGACGTTTCAAATATTTTCGGAAGGGATTTTTTTCCAAAGAGTTAGCAGAGCGTACCCTTTTCAGTATTGTATAACAATAATGTGTAATCACGAAAACGTCTGTCAAACATACCTACGTAGCTGAAAACTGAAACAACATACAAACAACTAGCAAGTAGGCGTAGATGACACCGTCAATTGTCAATCAATTGACGTACTTTTTATGACCTGTCAAAACGCGATTCTCCCATAGATACTGAATGGCAAAAAATAACTGTGACTTATGTCGACTCAATTGACTAACTATTTCAAAGCAATTAAAAATCAAATTTTACAGTTAATGGAAAAAGAATCGGTTGTTCAGGGATAAAATAAAGTGTTTCTTTAGAGAAATTATGTCTTGGAATTATTGGTTTATAGTGTCATCTACCCAATTCTTAAATATAATAAAAGGTAGAAAGGACATCGTATCATATTTATATATCATTTTAGTCTGAACGCCGGTCAATATTTTTCGTAGGTAATTAAAAATTAATCGGTTAACTGTTCTGTTTTTTTTTTACACAGATTTGATCTTTCGTCGTTAGGGGACTTACATTATACTGAGTCCATGGGACACAGTATACTGAGTTTTCGTAACGATGTACTCTCTACTCGTTTTTTCTCAAAATTTTAGCCATGTTAAAATGATATAGGTACGTTTATCGACTCTGGGATTTTAGTCTGAAATAATTTTAGCATTTACCACTGAGATTCATTGCAGTAATCATTTGTCAGTGTGTATGCAACAACAGTCAACTTTCATCAACTGATTTAAAATCGAGGCTCAAAAAGAAAAATCGCATAGCCAATATCTTTGTAACCAAAATGTTCCCAAAACAAAGAAATGATCGCTATGCTAGCAAGAACATGAACTTTCGGCTTCATTAAGTATCTTTTTACACCAGCAAAATTAGCTTCTCCCTAGGTGATTCAGAAAATTGGTCTGTATGAATGGGCAATTTCATGAAATAATCGCTTAACCCTTTATCCACTACGAATAGTGAAACATTGGATGATGTAAATTACATACATTAACAAGTAAAACCCACTACTCATTAACCCGCAGTAATCCCCTGACGATCGTTGAGACTCGTAAGTAAAATATTAAAGTACCCACATTTATTACCGGGAACATTTTACGTAATAATTAAAGTTATAAACTTACTTAGAACTATAATTTCACGGTTCTTTAATACGTAAACATTGTAAATTTGAAGTAGTTTGAAGAGTAAGAGGTAGTTAAGTGGATGTGATGGATATGTTGCTATTTATTTGAAGGATGACAATCAAGCAGGCGTGCCATCTGATGGTTATTGGTCACCGATGCATTTAACGGCATCTGCAGCACTACTATACATGGCTTTGGCTTGCCGTCTCAAAAACTATGCTGAAATATGGCAAGTGTCTTTTTTACCATCAGTAACATAGTTTTGTAAATACCTGCCTATGTTCCCGACTATGTTGGGATCGGTTTCCAGTCTAACCGGATGCAGCTGAACACCCGATTTTTAACATAGAACGACTGCCTATCTGACCTTCACAACCCAGTAACTGGGTAATACGATACTCCTTGGTAAGACTGGTTGTTACACTTTCGGGCGTCTGACGACCCGTAACGTCTACGGCTCCGTTTCGATTACAATAATAAATCTTATTTAAAGGAATTAGCAAGCCTAGGGGGGGCATGACCTCATGCCCCCCCCCTGCCAACCCCCCCCCCTGGACCCGCCCTTGACTAAATCTTATATTATCACAACATTACACGCCCTTCTTCCAATCGAATGTTTCAGTGACAACACAAAGCAGTCTGCAATTTAACTCAACACACAGATTTACATAATAAAAGACAAAGTCTGTTGTTTCAGCATCAACAAAATATTTGCTGAAACCCTTTTAACAATTTCCGCTGAGACAAACAAGGGAAAAATCAGGATATTGTACTCACAGACTCGAACGCTTCAATAACGCGTGGAATATTCGCGTCTTGGTAAAGTGGCGTGTCAAGCGTGTGCTTTTGATTGAACAATTGAAAGGTAAAAATATTGGAGATATAGTTTTTTTTTATTTACATAACATTTTGCCTGTAATCCCCGTAGGGTTAGGCAGAGGTGTACCCATTAGTGTAACCACATTTCGTCAGTTATATTTAAGTCCCATGTAATAGGGGGCAAACCTATTGCCATCAACCGGGCACAAATCCAAAATCCGAGGCTGCTACTGAGAAATTACTGATGGAAAAGCCCAATAACACTTTGCCTAACCTGGAAATCGAAATTTTAAATACAAGCCCATCATTTTGTGTTTTTTTTAGAATACCTGAAAGGACTCTGGGGGGGGGGTCTATGCCCAGCAATGTAATTAAAAATATGTAAAACAGTAGTAAAAGTTAAAAAAATGTAAAAACTTTTTTTGGCTAAGAAACATTCTACATTTAAATAAACGTTTAATCCAACTACCATCTCACACTCTGCACCCAAAAGCTGTTCCTAGACTGATAAATATTAAAAGTAGGAGAACCAAGAATTCTGTAGTACGAAAATAAAAGAAAAGAGGAATATTATACTAATATTTTATGTTCTCACACTACTCGTGCTAGCAGAGGACGCGTGTTTATGACGGCCGACTTACATTGTTAGACCAACTTACCAATACGAAATATATTTCGCAGTCGGCTTTTCTAGACCAAAAGAAAATATTTAGTTTAAAAGTAGTTGGGAGGTTTTTGCAGGTGAAAAGGGATTTGCAAAAAGATTACTTTAATTGTAAAATTAATCGTTTTATTATACTATACTAGCTTTTGCTTTTACTAGCAGTTGATGGCAATAGGCTCGCCCCCTATTACATGGGACTGAAAATGAACTGGCGAAATGTGGGTGTACTAATGGGTACACCTCTGCCTAACCCTTCGGAGATTACAGGCATGATGCTATGTTATGTAAAACCAAAAACGTCAAAGCCGGTTTTTATTTTACATCTGCAATTTTTGCGGTATTTAATTTGAGTTCAAATCCTCGGTTCCCTGTATACCCTTTGAGGCTTTGTAATTTAATTTCAATATCATACAACGAACACAAAAGAGCTACGGTTTTCAGTCGCGACATACTGTACATTTTTTTAGTGCTATATTGGAACACAAATAATATGATTAAAATTTTAAACCGACAGGTAATAAAGATTGATACTATTTTCTATGTATATTATTATCAGTGAACTGCCTACTGGGGTTCGCAGCTGGATGAATAAAATACACTTTATTGCGCACAAAATAAGTACGTGGGTCGCTTTTTTTACTTTTCAGCGTCTATATCTTATATTTTACTAGCGACCCGCCCCGTCTTCGCACGAGTGCAATTTACTAAACGTTACATTTCCTTATTGAGATTTTGATGCAGAAGAAGAATGAAAGAATCATTTCTTTCATTCTTCAGTTATTAAGAAACAAAGTCCCTGACATTACGAACAAAATGAAAAATATCTGCCAAATCAGTCGAATATGATTATTTTACATAATTATTATGAGGCAACTGTTTTTTTTATTTTACTTTTATAACAGGTGTAAAAGACTGACATAGCCGAAAATTGCATGTTCTTCCTATCATTGTGATCACAATATTTTAATGTATTTTTACGAATACTTCCACGATTTTTGTACTATTACATTTACCCATAAGTTCAATGTTCAGTCCAAGCATGTATTTTATGTAAGTTTATCTAGATAGACCAGACTTCGCACACATTTCTTAGCAATAAGATTAATGAAAGCAAAGCACTGGTAAGTTCTAAAATAAAATAATATTCTGGTCCTACCTACGGTCAGCAAATTACATTACGGTGATAATTATTAACGTCCCTCGCTGTCAATGGCATTCGTAGCTGTCACTCCGGGGACACTTCACACGAATTAGCGGTTTGCTCGATCCGAATCGAATTATCACGAGTCGATATCAATTATGATTTACATCATAATTAAAGGTAGTAAATACGATTATTATCTGTCGATAGAAAATAAAAAAACAAAAATGGCGTAGTAAAATTGGCGTAGTGGCTGAGCGATTGACTGCTGTGCTGCGTATTACTGATTCAATTCCCGCAATGTAACATAAGTATATTTTTTTGGCTTTCAAGTAGTTATTCTGAGTTTGTGTATGCATGCGTACACGTCCCATTAAAGGAGAAATTGCTAGAGTGGAGCTTCGTTTTATTAAAAAAAAGAAAAAGAAAGAAAAAGAAAAGAATAAAAAAGGTACAAGATAGTCTACTCAGTGTATGTGAGATTGTTAAAACCGAAGGTACATGGTACGCACAATACATCATCATCGCAATATTTCTGAGTTTTAATTGACCAATATTTACATTTAGTATTTAAGGCGCTACCCTGACCAAATGACCTTGAGCATTCGGTCCCTCTTTGCCGCACGCCACTTTCTTATCTCATCTCTTTCTCACCTTTCTCGTTTTCACGCCATTTTTCGGAATTATTGAAATATAAAAAAAACAGCGAGCTTTTTAAAAAAAATAAATCTTGCATTATTTAGATTTTTGAATTATCTAATGATTAGTACAATTCTCAAATTAATAGCACGTTGCATTAAGCAAGAGATGCAAATAATCAATAATTTTAGTCATTATTTCGCAAGGAGGTTTTAAATGAATTTTAAACACATTTAAAAAAAATAGATCTTGCAATGTGATGATAAGATATCAAACATTAATAAAGTGCTTTTAGATGTCGTTTATTTCCCTTAATCAATGAGAAGATAGCCTCTGAAAAACGACTAAAAACAAGGTTTTGGTCGGGGTACGGCCTTAACATGATTTTTTAATGTATGAACTTTAACAAAATTAATACGAGTAGCAGCACAATTTTTATGCCAGCACTTTGTGAAGAAAAAGTTCAACTCTTGTTTTCGATATAAAAATACATTTTCATATTCATTTTTCGACGAAATATCTATATATAGAATATTGCTAAAAGTCTTCCCCTCCAAATAATGAACAACGAAACGCAACGAGGCGACCCCAATTCCCCTTTAAAAGAATACCAAAAAATGGGAAATTGTTCCGCGTTAACTTGATACACAAATCATGTGACTGTCCGCCCTAATTTGAGCATATCGTGTGCGTGAACACGGCAAGGGTTCAGTCACACGATCGATTTTTGAACGTAGTTAGTAGGCATATTGTTTTTCGTAGATAAGATGCCTTTAGTAAAATACATATGGTAATGGAATAGATCGTTTTTTATTTTTGACACGCTTTTTTATTAGCTTCACTTGTAACTATGTATGTAAGCAAATCTTGGAATCTTAATTTGACCCACTTCCCGGTCTTCGATTAGGATGAAATTTTGCACACGCTCTGAGTTTTGATGACAATACATGACTAGCTAAGAAACGTCATTACAAATCCAATATGGCGGCCTCCTCAACATGGTGGACTAGCTGTTTGAAATCCACCCCCATGATATGGGTATCAAATGAAAGAGTTTGCTGTCAGGAATATGAAAAAAATAGTCACGTGACTTAAATCCAACATGGCAGACATCCAAGATGGCGGATTGGCTATTTGAAATGCACCCCCATAATATGGGTATTAAATGAAAGGGTTTGCTGAATGGGATATGGAAAAAGTTTGTGCGTGCTAAAAGCGTGTTTTTTAGTTTCTTAAACTATTAAAAAAATATATTAAGAATGAACATTGGTAATGAATTTAATCTTACTACTATTGTAATTGTTAAATTTTGGATGGATGTATGTTCGTTACTTAATCACGTCAGAAATGAAATTTGGGTAATAGATTATAGTCTGGATTAAGCTACGTAAGCTTTTTATTCCGGAAAAATGTACGGTTCCAATGGGATAATATTTTAACTGTGACGCGGACGGAGTTACGGGCGGAAGGTATATTACAAGGAAACCGTCTTATGGTGAAAAACCATTCTTGATAAAATATCTGTAATGATACTGTGTCGTACGTTAGATCCAGCCAATAAACAAAATAATTCGTTGACAAGTCGATGTACAGTCAACAAAAGAAATAAATAACCATCGTCAGAAACGAAGTTTTCTTAGAAATCGATGGATATTTTGGAAATGAAATTTTAATTTAATTTTGTAATAAACAGCTTATTAATTAAAATAAATTACATTTGATAACATCGGTTTTGAAGAATACTTCTATTATATTTGACGACCCTGCATGGATACCTATTTATTTTGTCGACCGTACTGAATAATTTATAATTGTCGTGTTCTAACAGGTATCACAAAAGCTTTATATTAGAGTATTCCGTAACGTGTAAGTATCTCTCCATCTATACAAATAAATAAAATTGAAGTGTCTGTTTGTAATGTCAAAATACCAGCGTATAACAAAATAGAATATGAACCTACAATGCGGTACGTACACGAAAAATTAATGCATTTAAAATTTTTTGTCTGACTATCTGCCTGTTTGGTCTACTTTATCTCAGAAACGGCTAGACCAATTTTCATATGACTTCTTAAGATATCTTATGTTATGAAGAGTAACTAAGGCTACTTTTATTTTAGAAAAATAGAGTTCCACACAAAAAATAACCCCGTGACTTTTTTTTTCATCTTTATTTGTTTTGGGATTTTTACCCAAACAGATAATCTGGCAACCGCATCGTGCCTTTTACATAAAAAAACTGATATTCACACGAACAAAGTCGCGGGGTTTAACTAGTTACTTAATATAATTTAACGCGACAGTACAGTAGCGATCATATGTGGAGTAGCAACATACCTATCGTTGTCTTCCTCAATTCTCGTTACGTATTGTGACCTCCGTTAGACCGTGCCCTCCTTAATACGATTACGCATAAATATTGCTTTTTACGTATTGTTTTCTTTCATAAGCTTCTTATTGTATTTATTTTTCCTGTACCTAATAGCGAAGTATCTATTTATTTATAGAATCTATAAATGATGTTCAATATCCAATTAAATTGGCTTATTCATAAATTCATCTTATTGTACCTATATAAAAAAGCAAATTATACAAAATAAAAAGCCGGTCGAGTGCAGTATTAATATTATTAAGTATTTACCTTTAAAAAATAGACAGGCAGGACATTAAAGCTTGATTCACACATATCAGTGAAGCCACAGTTCCGGCGCAGTTCCGACACAGTATTGTAACAGTGATAATATAATTATTCTTTCGTACATTCTCTATAAAGGCGACACTTGTCAGTGTCAGTGACGACAAAGTACTCTCAGTGTAGGTAAACTTATAGTTTTTGAGATTTCGTGTTGAGTCAGTGAGTGATTGACCTTTAGCGTTTATACACCTAATTACGTTTCAGCTGATAATTCGGACGTATTTCACATAAAACGACAATACACACCCATCGTTCCGGTTTCATACACGGAAATAAAAAGTCTATTATACTCAGTCACTTAGTCCATAAAAACCCCAAGTATGTGGATTTATTAACTATTTGACTTCGCGTTTGCGTGATATGAACTAGTTAACGGTAGAAAGATCCACACACGGCTGTTTTTTTAAATGTAATAATATAATTCTCACGACCTGCCTCGTTGGTCTAGTGGTCGCAAAGCGCGACTGCTGAGCATGAGGTCTTGGGTTCGATTCCCAGGTCGGGCAAAGTGTTATTGGGTTTTTCCATCAGGAATTTCTCAGTAGCAGCCTCGGAGTCTGGATTTGTGCCCGGTTGATGGCAATAGGCTCGCCCCCTATTACATGGGACTTAAACATAACTGGCGAAATGTGGATGTACTAATGGGTACACCTCTGCCTAACCCTTCGGGGATAACAGGCAAAATGTTATGTAAATAAAAAAAAACCATATCTCCAATATTTTTACCTTTCAATTGTTCAATCAAAAACACACGGTTGACACGCCACTTTACCAAGACGCGAATATTCCACGCGTTATTGAAGCGTTCGAGTCTGTGAGTACAATATCCTGATTTTTCCCTTGCGTGATGTTATGTTAATTCTCACGACTGAATTTTTCCCCCATCTCAATAGAGACTAGCCGTAGTACGAAGTAGATATTACAGAATACTCCTGCTTCCTTCTCTCAAAGTCCGATGGGACGGCAATCCGACACGACCGGGAAGAGATCAGTCGCAGGACCAACTTGTTTCCGAAGCAACGGGGTGTCACACTACCAACTCTTTAACTTCAGGCTGCTATTAAGAACTTCCTAATGGAAAAGAACCAAATAAAACTGGTGGTGCGACAACGTAGTACCACGGAAAGCCGTTGGTTCCGCGACTGATCTCTCAAACGTGTCGGATTGCCGTTCCTTGGATTATGAGAATAAGAGAATAAGGAGTACACCTGTATTTGCGCTAACACTTGGGTAAATGTGTACTATAATAACTTCTGCGCAGGTACTTGGCTAGTTTTCATGAAGACTGGCCGCCATGACCAAAATTCGGTCGAGGAATTGGATAAGTTTATACAAATTTTGGTCAATAACTAATTAAACTCTAAACTTTATAGTTAGGATAGTAATATCTAGGCACGTGGTTAACTCAAAGTCTTGTATTTGAGTGATGTATAATCCTGAACTTAGTTATTTGACGGGCAACTGACTAACCAAGCCTAGATAATAGCACCCGTATCCTATTTACAAAATTTAATTACGCTTAATTACTTACACACATAACATCACGCCTGTAATCCCTGAAGGGTCAGGCAGAGGTGTACCCATTAGTACACAAACATTTCGCACGTTATGTTTAAGTCCCATGTAGGTATAGCCTATTGCCATCAACCGGGCTCAAATCACAACCACATATATAAGAGACGGGTGTTCTAACTACAGGACCATTACGACATTCAAGGACATTATCATCTTCAAATCATGCATGAATAACTGGTTCCTACAAACCGTTATTAAGTAGGTATCGATATTTCTCAGAACAAGAAATACTGAATAACACATAGGTACCTTTTGAATGGCCGTAAGACACATACAAACAAATAGCTTTGAGCAATAGCAGCTACTGATACCGTTATTAATTAATCATGCTATTGACTAATATTATGATTCATATACACATTGATTAATGTGTTCGGGTATTCAGATGTATTGAGATGGTATATCAGAGTACTACGTTACATATGTACTGTTTTGACACGTCGAACTCTTAAGGGTCATTTTATTCCGGGGTTGCGGGACGTCTTAACAGGATACCGTGGCCCCGGAACGCAAAGGGCTACAGAAGGAACAGGGTGGTTTTTTAGACAGTAAAAGTCTGACAGTCCCTTCTGCCCCACCCAGGGCGGAAGGAGTCATTTGATGATTTTTACCACCTAAAAAAAGAGTCATTTTATTAGTCGAAAAAGTATTTTTTAACCCCCGACGCAAAAACGACGGAGTGTTATATGTTTGACGTGTCTGTGTGTGTGTCTGTCTGTTGCATAGTAGCTCCCGAACGAATAAACCGATTTTGAATGTGAATTAGTCGGTAGTTTTCAAACATCATCTTTCCTGGTTGTGCGTCACTGTCATTATTTTCTTTCCCGTTTGTGACATTGTCATTGAACAATTGAACTAAAGGATACATAAATAGTCATTGCGGCAGTCAAGTGTATTGTTGACATCACCCTCCATGTTTTAATACTCATGAACTGTTTCCTCTCATAAAGTGGATGAGAAGGGGGCAGGTAGAAGACAGTTAATCAATAAGAAAGATGATAGTACCATATGTATAGACACAAGGTAAACCATTCGAAAAATGTCGCGGACTTTTTCCGCGATTAGAAGGCCAATACTCGTGATTAAAAACATTCTAAATGTAGTCGTAATCCCATCTTAGCAGTAATCAATGTCAAGAAGTGTAGGTAAACATAGACGTATTCTTGACAGATTGAGATTAGAATGGCAAACATTCCAAAAAGTTACGAAAATTGCCACGTAGTCGCGGGTTGAACCTAGTCCTTAACTAATTTTATAAATACGAAAGTAACTATGTCTGTCGGTCTGTCTATCTGCCTGTTACGCTTCCACGACTAAACCACTGAATAGATTTTGATGAAAAGTACGGGGTTAGTTTGAACCCCAAAAAAGGACATAGACTACTTTTTATTCGGCGACTTCGTGTGCGTCCGCAATAACCGACATGTATGCAGATGAAGTCGTGGGCAAAAGCTTGTATAAAATAAAGTCCAATTGGAACTTCTCTTCCTTAGAACAAAGAGTCGAACACTGAGTTGGTTGTAACTGAATGCAAGGAAGGAATGTTTAATCTATTTGTACTGCGCTGTCGGCTAGGTTTCCGAATAAGTAGTTCACATTTTATTCAAAGTAACACAGTGAAGTTTAACATGCTTTGGAGTTTGCGTGTAATGTAAGAACAGATAAGCAATTCTGTTACTTTTAATCCGTTTGTAAAATTCGTATAAAAAAAGAAACAATAACGTACCTATCTATAACAAGAACGTTCAAAAAGGCTCTAGACATGACCTCAAGTGTCACACAAATTAACCAACTTGAGGTCATGTCTAGAGCCTTTTTTGCAGCAAGCATTGTGCGCGGCCAGCAGTATAACCTCAATTCTGAACACGTATATATATTTTTTTTATTTAAATTCATACGGAACTTCATTCCTATCGAGGGAGAACATGCGGAAGATTTTTTTAAGCAATTTTGGTTTTTTGATATTTTAATTGAAGTTCACTTTTAGCATTGGGTTTTTTTATTGATGTTTGAATCCGACATTCAAATTCAAATTCATATATTTCAGGCACCTTATGAGGTGCCTGAAATATATGAATTTGAATACTAAGAAACATTAATCAAGCCATTAGCCCATACTAAGAAACATTAATCAATTTAAAATACCAAATCACACACAAATAAATACAACATAAATACACAATTATACCGAAATCAAAATACTTTAACAATCAATTCATATATATACACATCAAAAGTGTCTAGGGTTTGATGTGTGTATATATACATTCCAGGAGTCTCTTACGTGGGACACGATGTGTTAATTGTCTATTACATTACCAACCATTCACTAGCTAAGGATTAATACTTTATCACCAAGGTTATAACCACGATCGATGCCATTAGTTTTTCATTTTACCTCGCTTACGTGTTAGGGATTAAACGTCCGTCGTTACAAAGGAGCTTATTTCGTTCGCAGCTGATGGCACGTCAGAACTATCCGATTTATCGTGTGACGTGGGTATCCCGCTCTTGCGTGAGCTTTTGAAGGGTTAAGAAGTAAATAATGAAGGTTTATTTGGACGGTTTTTTTTGTTAATAATTTTGCAAAGATACCTCATCTTTGTAGTGTGTTTTTTTTAAGGATGGGAAATCGTCAAGTGACTTCTTCCGCACTGGGCGGAGCAGAAGGAATTGTCAGACTCTTACCGACTAAAACCCTTACATGTTCCTCCTAATGCCCTTTGTGTTCCAGGACCATGGTAATTCTTTCGAACAAAATCCGCAACCCGGGCAGTTAAGGTAGTTATGGGTTTTTGATAATACACAAGTCGGGTGGCGTCCCTTAAATCGCTTATCATCACAGCACGGTTCCGACTCAGCAAATAGTTTGCCATTCAAGTTAGGGTTTTAAATCGTGTACGTTAAAATAATTTTTATAATGACCAGATAAAAAGGTGACGGCTCAACTTGACTAAAGTTTAGAAAGTATATATGAATTGAAAAAGTCGCATTGGTATTTGCCCGAATTCGAACCCATAACCTCATGCATTAGAGGCGGGCGCCTTAACCACTATGCCATCTGGACATTTTTAATATCATCACAATCATCTGTAAAATGTTAGTAACTTAAACAGGTAGTTTAAGTTTGTTCAGGTATTTTGATTTGTTTCATGAATAAACAACTTTCAGTTAAATAGAATTTGTACCTTATTTTATCGTTCTCCAAATACTTAATTGGTTATCATAACTTCGGACAGCCAATCAACTCACATTCTGTTGCTAAGCCATTAAAACAATTATTTATTAAAGTTCCTTGTATTCTAAAACAATAAATTCAATTTTATTGTTTCAACAACAATAATCTGAAAACGTAGTTAGTTAATAACATTGTAGCGTATTGTTAGAAGGAAGACATTCTCAGCTGGCGGAGGTAATTATATTAAAAACACTATATTGTTTTATGTCCAATAACAAAACAAAATTACGGAATAAACGCTGAGTCAGACAATGGTTTGGTTGTGGTGCAAGTATTAAGAAAACGATTCTTATTACCTACCACATTTTTTCATTGATCAATCTGCAAAGATCAGGTAAGCAATACAACTAACTTTTAAAATATCTCTACTTTTTTACATTTTAAGACATTTATTATGGCTAAGACAAGATTTTGAGGATTATTGCTAGAATTAGCCTTCAAATGCGCTTGCCGTCCACACATCTGGGACTCTATAGGAACAAGAATATTATGTGATTAAGAGTCTTTAAATAATCGTAAAAGACTTAAATTATGAAAATCATAGGATGACATTTTAATGTACAATAATATAAAAAAAAATATTCTAGGCAAACAAAGGCCCTAGTACAAACACACTTACGTCAATTTTCGAACCTGAAATACGAGTATCCTAAAGCATTTTGGTTGAATTTTGTACAAAGCACATAAGTTTCACCCATTGTTATGAATAAAGCCTTCAAACTACATAAACACAACACGTTAAACGGGTATTTTTAATTAAAAAATCGGCTGATGTATTTACGTTAACTTTACCTACTATTAGCGCAGGCGAAAGGCCCTCTGAATTGGGTAGTTGACACCGCTAACCAATAATTCCAAGACATAACTACTCTAAAGAAACACTTTACTTTAGTCTTGAAAACCCGATTAATTAACAATTAACTGTAAAATTTGATGAATAATTGCTTTCAAATTAATAAATAGTTAGTCAATTGAGTCGGCACAAAAGTGACCACACAGCTGTCTTCTGCCATATTAAAAATTTACGGAAGAATTGAGTTTTGACAGATCATTAAAAGTACGTCAATTGATTGGTAGTATCATCTGGCCTATTGCCAAAAAAATCAGAAAGAGGGAGAAACCGAAAACTGAATATGTCAAAACAACTTAATAAACCCACTGCACTTACCAGACAAGGACCAAAACGGCAAATCCACCATCTCATTCCATATTCAAATTCCCATAATTAAGCGCTCGCCACACTCCGCAGTCACTTTTAGGCCAGTTACATACAGCATGTTTCAATTTCGCTGCAAGTAAATGTATTAGGCGCCACGACTTTGTAAAGGTGGGTACATAAGAGCGGACAACTAACGAGGGGCCATCTGCATATCGAGCGAGGAACCCAAACCCAATTGACGTCTCCGTCCGCTCGGTCGATTACATGCAGGGTTGGTGAGGGAAATATATTACTATTGTGACGGTTGTATTTCTATTGTTGTTTGCAGTATACAAAGATTTTATTAGCCATCGTAAAGAATATTGGATTATCAGAAAAATATATTATGAGGTTTTTGTGTTGCCTACTGGTTGTATTACAGAGGTATACCATACACATTCTACTTAAAATCGTAATGTATGGATCAGCAGGCTGTTTTTTTTTTCATGATTTCAAGGTTGGTCCCATAGTAAAAGTTGTTCATAGTGATGAATACAATGACCCCTTTTGAGGTTTCGGGTAAATTTTCAATTACCCTGTATAATAAACACAGAATCCTTTTGATATTTAAAGAACTAAACTGTAAAAGAGATCCTTTTACAAGGTCAAAAGGAGAAATATATGCAAATATTTTTTTTAAATTGTCTGTCTATCTGTTTGTCTGCCGGCTGATCTCCGATACGGCTGGACCGATTTTGACTGGACTCACTGATAGATAGATGATATTATAAGAAGTAGGCTATTTTTATTTTAAAGAAATAATTCACGATGCAAATCGTTCTAGATACAGTCAGTGTGCTTTAAGGCCACTCCTCATTTTAATGAAGGATGTGCCTTCATCCAAATCCATTTAGCCATTTCCCAGATGTTCCAGTAAATAATTCTGTCACATGATTGCCAGGTTTCCATATTCATAAGGCGGAATTATAACGACCATCTACCTACACCGTCAAAGCATAATATTCTCCCAATTACGAACGTTGGTCAACCCTGTCACCCACATATCGTCTGGCCCACATTGGGTTACTTTAAAACGTTGGTCCGGACCACTGTTGAGCATATGACAATTGAGTTACCCGCTACACTGAATTCTATCAGATTGCGCAATTTTCATATGAAAAGAGTGGACTTGGAAGACTTTGAAGTATAAAAATGTTTGTTGGAGAGTTGAAAATCGAATGTTTCAGTTAGAACTGAGAACTGTATGAACCGGTATGTCCATCCGCAGAGTTAAGGCCTCTTCGTGACAAGCGTGTTATTAAATACGATTTTCTAATAGAGGACTATTAGAAAAGCGTATTTAATCACACGCTTGTATAGTGCGAGCTGACAATTTGAGCCATTATATATCGTATCTAGGTATTTTGTATATTTTTTTGTATTAATTCTTGACTTTTTTAGGACTATAAATCTCAGGACTGACTTGATGGTCACAAAGTATTATTAATGTGATTAATAATCTTATTTAATTCTTAATTTAATTGAACAATTTAATTTAATTTTTTAATAACTTTATTTTTATATAAATATGGACTGGTTCTGCAATAAATGAATTTGAATTGAATTGAAATTACATTAGGAATTTATTAGAGCAGCCTCGGTGTTTGGATTTGTGCCCGGTTGATGGCAATTGGCCCACCCGCTACTACATATAGGACTTAAATATAACTGGCGAAATGTGGGTACAGTCAACAACAGTAGATAGGTATCCAGGATCGTCAGATATAGTTCGGGTTTTTCTAGAAACCGATGGATGTTAACAAATGTAATTTAATTTGAAAAGTAGATAATAAACAGTTCATTATTTAAGACATCCATCGGTTTCTAAGAAAATTTCAACTATATCTGACGACCCTGGATACCTATCTCTTTTGTTGGCTGTACACGTCTCCTTTATTACAGGCGTGATATTATGTTATTATTTCAATAGTCTTATTATTATTCTTTAAATACAATTTTTTCACGCAGGATTTTCCCAATTTTCGGCAGTTATGTTTACATAACATCACGCCTGTAATCCCCTAAAGGTTAGGCAGAGGTGTACCCATTCGTACACCCATATTTCGCCAGATATGATAGAAGGTACATTCTTAATATTTTTAAGAAGTTATAATTTTCTCTTTATTCTTTACAGGTGAGTGTGCAATACTCCTTGTTATTAATTTTACCTCAAAGCCCACGCATTTGAGGCGACAGTTCTCGGCAACGCGAGACAATCCAGATAATTAGGGTAACATTAAATTTTACTCACATGAATTAATTGGCACTCACTGTAATATATGGACGATTTCATTCTCTTTTCATTTTGGGTGCAAAGCGGAAATGATACGCGCTATAATTGTTGGGTTAAATCTCATCGTGGTAAACATAAATATTAATGAATATTAATATTTACATTTAAGGAGAATTCCTCCTTTATTATTTTATTCAAATTAGTATATTCATAAGTGCAATTATTTGTTTATATTTTTTAAATCTATTCTTCTTTCAACCGAATCACAGACCCGGCGACCGATCTCAATGGAAATTAGCAAAGTAGGAAATATTATAATACACAAGTGTGTGCGCAATTAGTGCTCTACTGACTGCGGGTCAACAGCCTCTTCTCAAACAAAGAAGGTACGATACAGACCACCACGCTTGCTCAAGACTAATTAGTAATATTAGACTTATATTAATTACATATTCAGGTTTCCTCACGATGTGCTTCTTTACAGATATCAATGTCCAAGGTAAACCTGGAAAGTACGTGTGATAATGTAGTATAAGATTAAAAGAACATAAAAATAAAAAGAGTACATAAAACAACAGTCAACCAAAATCAGAATCCAACAAACTTAATTACAGTCTCTAAATTAACGAAACACACCAAGTTTATTGAGTACCTACACGACTACACAACACCGTCTTGATCCTTGAGTAGTGAATACTGTAGATTAGTGAGACATAAGATAGGTGAAGTTGGTCGGTAATTAGTCGCTTACAATGATAGCGCTGGTTTCTGCTTTGTATCTGAAGTTTCAGTTTAGTTACAGAGCGACTAGCTGTATTGAATTGGTCGAATATTGTTTGAAGATTGTAGTTAGAATTTAGAGATAGACTTGAGAACTTATTATTGACTTGTAATGATGTTTTAGTATGTCTGTAGATACTAAAATAGATGCTTAAGTCTAATTAAGATAAAGACAAACATAAAGACTAAGGGCCGATAAAGGTCGATCTAAAACAGTTTACAAGGAACATTTAGTCGTCTGCACGTGTCAAATGATCGAGACAACAATGCTCTTTTAACCAGTAAAACTTAACAGCACAATATTGCACCATAGAAACAACACAAGCTGGATCGATCGTCTGTGCAGTCACGAGCAAAAACAAGTAAACACTTGGCAAAATTCAAAAGCGATTTTCTTGGGAAATAATGGTTGTAACTATGATATTAAGACCTATTTCATACTAGTACTGAAATCAAAATACGATATTCCTAAAAAACAAACATTTCAATCAATATATTCGAAGAAAATAGCTTCGTAATGTTGCTAGTGTGTATACTTGTTTTTGCTCGTGACTGTACAAGTCTTAACAAATAACAATTTGTTACCTCGCAAACAACACGGCTTTAAAACGAAACAACGCATCCGGGTGACATAGAAATCTCTTCGAAATATAATTACGTTCGCCGACACGACCGACACAGCCAACACGACCGACTTGTTTAGAACCAACCGCCTCTGTAAAGGAAGAGAATAATGAGAGACGAAAATTAATAAATGGGATTACAAAAGATCTTATTACGCCCATTTCCCACAGTACCGCCTCTGTGGAGCAATAATTAGTAAAAGAAATGGTCGGGAAGAACTAAGGAACTTTAGGAATCGGCGCGAAGAATTCAATGCAAAACGTCTACGAAGCGTAAGCGCCGCGCTCGCTCAGAAATCTATTTGAACTTTTTGTGGAAATTTCAGTGGACTGGGACAATTAAACTTATCTGATAGTTGTGTTTTTTCTGTAGAGAAAATGGAAAATGTAATCGTTTTAATAAATGGAGATGTAGATGTTTAGTTGTTTGTTACTTGAGATGGTTTGTTGGTTTCGTTGTTCGTCTTTTGATCGTTAGCGCGACTTGTTACTGAGTTCGATTTCCGAGTTGGTCAAAGATATTGGAATCACTTAGAACCCGTAGATTGCTTATTCTTCTGCCTACCTTTTCAAGAAACATAGGCGTGATATTATGTTATATTTACATTATGTACATAGTTTGTAACTGAAAGCTATTTTAAGTAAGATGCACAATATCTATAATAGGTATTTGTCTGGTTTCAGTTCGTATAAGTGGACTCATTTGTATGGATTACTAGATACATACAGTCTTATTCATAAAAAAAACGGGTTGCACTCCGGGAGTGCCGGCAGAAGTGAAAACTTGATTATTAACGTTGAGCATGTTTGATATTTTGGAATGGTTAGGGAATAATTTTGCACCAATTGCTTTATCAGTATAAAAGTACTATCATTTATGTGGTAGAATACAATATTCATTTATTGCGCTATCGTACACAAACATGACAATTTATATTACATTAAAAATTTAACTTTAAAACTATTACAATTATCATTCGCGCAAGCGCCCTGCGCTGTCTAAACGAAACAGTAGGCCCAGGCATACATTTTCGCCGCGCCGTAGAGAGGGGATAGCTGTCTACTCTCCATCCGTCTTACGCTTTTTCGATCAGGTCACGTGTCCTGACGCGAGTTTAAGATTTTATACCCATTACAGAAAAAGTGCTCAACGCCGCTAAAGAAGTTTTCACTTCAAAAATTAAAATAGGTTTATTAGCTTGTTATAATAAAAATCCCGAAAAGCATTACTCATAAACGTTCTATAACGCTAAAAAGCTTTGTAAGTATTCAATAGCGGCTTCATAACTTAAAACAGGCCGGACCCTACTATAAACCTTTATTAAACAGAAATATGGCCGACACAATGTGCAACAGCTGATTTTTGACAGGAACGTCAGAACCGATAAAATGTCAAGCCGGCAGCAGACTAATAACACGTTACGCACGCCACGTCTGTAAAGCGAAGTCATTGGCCACATTTCACATTTCTTTGTCTTTTGGCCAATTAGCACGCGTGGGATGGCGTAGCGTGTTATAAGTCTGTCTCGCCCTTTAGTGTTGGTTGAAGCTAGCTGGGAACATAATAAGAATACAATGCAATCCAATTTTCTTCAAACAATAAACCCGTGAATGAGAAACGAATCAAGAAGCCAAAAAGCTCTCCAAATGTCACAAGTGACGTTGTAAAACTTTTTTTTGCGTTTTTTTGGCCGTGGACACTAGTTCTTTGGGCATTTAATCTATGGATTCATCGGAACGACAACATAATCACGTTATAACAACAACTTAGCTATGACGGGTTTATTGAACGTTTATGAATAGACAATTTTATAATAGGTTTATTAGTTCTAATGATCATTTTAACTAAAGAGTGTTTAAAACCTATTTTAGGGGATTTTTATGAATAAGACTGATAGAATATGCTCCACGTATACTGTATGCAGTAAGTAGCTACGTTCAATCGAAATAATGTAGATGACATATAAAAAAATATTTTTTATTACTGAATACCTAAACTTAATTATTCCTAGTCTAGGAATTCGGGAGTTACTTCATTAAACACTTTCATGTGCTTATACACCGTGAATTTTAATCCGTTGTAAATCTTTCAGGGGGTGAATGTACTCATGAATATGAACAACTTTTATTAAGGGACATAGTACGAAATGTGAAAAAAAAAACATCTGATCCATACAATAATGTACTACATTACGATCAAATTGTATGGATCAGCTGTTTTTTTTTTCACTTTTCGTACTATGTCCCTTAATAAAAGTTGTTCATATAGTAATTCATAAAATTCAGGTTGTATAGTAACTTGTAGTGCGTGTTTGATTGAAGGTGTAGTATAAAAAAAAATTGAGGTGTCTGTTTGTAACGTTAAACCAAAAAAACGATTTATAAACATTTCTGTCTGTCTCTCTGTTTGTTAAAACAAATCACTGAAACGGCTGTACCGATTTTGGACAAAACTTTCACTGGCAATTAGTATTGTTACAAGGAGTAATTTATAAAAAAGAATTAGGGTTCCTCGCAAAATTAAAACCCGTCAATAACGCAGACGAAGCCACAGGCAAAAGCTAGTATGTTATTAATTTTCATTGATCTTGTGTTAATAAAAGCTTAATGTTGAAGCAAGGCTTCATATTCCTAACCAAAGTGGTCCGTTAATGGATTATTAATTACCGTAATGGACATGCCATGACTGCCTCGTTGGTCTAGTGGTCACAAAGCGCGACTGCTGAGCATGAGGTCTTGGGTTCATTTCCCAGGTTGGGTTGGGTTATTATTGGGTTTTTCCATCAGGAATTTCTAAGTCTTCTTCTTCAGGAATGTCTCAGTAGCAGCCTCGGAGTCTGGATTAGTGCCCGGTTGATGGCAATAGGCTTAACCCTTCGGAAATTATAGGCGTGATGTTATTTTTATTTATATGATGGGCATCATATATTCGACATCGAATTATTACGAAAAGCTTGTCCCCGGTAGTGTTGTAATGGTTTACTGGTTAAGACCCCCGCCTCTTATGCATTGGTTCGATACCGGGCAAATACCATTATGACTTTTTCAATTCATATAAACTCTATTTTATCTTAAATCCTTCTGTATCATATGTTTTTCATTATGTTTTTAATTGCCCTATTTTTAATGATATTTTTATTGAAATCAACTTACTTTAAAATGTACAATATTTACAGATTTAATTATAAATTATAAAAAAAAAACAACGACAAAAAAAGAAACTAGAACTAAATGGCATCAAAAAATTCTTCTGCATCGCCATCAACTGGAAATGTGCCCAAAGACTGGCCGCATTGCCACGTTGGATGGCAATGCTTAGCCTCTGGCCAAGGTAATAGCCAACCCTTTGGTCACGGTCATAATTTTACTAAGTACGCTAATCTTTCTATTATTATGACTAATGAGTACACGTACATCCTCTTCCCTCCTTAATACATACGTCAATGTAATGTGCACAGTACGCCACCTACCAGGCAACCAGGAACCGTAATAACATCTCATTTAGTAGAACGGCAGACGTAAATTAGTGGCTCGCTGACTGCAAAAATTACAGCCGCTGTCATAATAAATCCTTCTCCTTTGAGTTTTTCGCGCTGAATATATGTATTATGTTTTAATGTTATTAAAAGCTTTTTAATAATATTATTGTGTTATTGAGATTTATTTTTATGACTGTTTTATTTGTAGGTTACTTAACAGGTTTCTTTATTTATCCGACAGATCTTATAAGTACTAAAACCTAGCAAAGAATATATCAATTTTTATATGTATATGTATATACTTGAAAAAAGCTTTCGTATGTTAGTGTTCGCAAAACTCGGAAAGACTATCCATCGGTAGATTTACAGTTTTTGAACAAAAAGACCCCGGTACAAGAAGACACAGTTATTTTTGCTATCATAAGGACCAAATTTTGACTTAAAGACGTGTAAATCTGAGTCTCTAAAAACACAAAAAGACTTAAAGACACAAAACGTCATAGTTTACAACGAAAACATGAAACAATAAATTTCTCTGTGTAAACGTAAACTCATATCCGATGGTGCTTGAAAGTGTATGTCAGTGCAACATACGGTCTGTTGGCAGCGCTGAACGAAAGCCAGACAGGAAAGATACGCAACTGAACACCGTAAACCGCAATATAATGAAAGATTTATACTGACTGGCGCGGTTTAGGGGTTAAAAATTATAAAAATGTTATACTTGGTATGTTCTAGGGTTCAGCTGCCCTACCATGAACTCTTATCGCGATCCAAAAACTGAATTGTTCTTCAAATAAGTCAATATAACGCATCAATTTATGCGTTATATTGACGTATTTGAAGAACAGTTCAGTTTTTGGATCGCGATAAGAGAAAATACGTCAATAAATGACATAAATTGATGCGTTATATTGACTTATTTGAAGAACAATTCAGTTTTTGGATCGCGATAAGAGGTCATGGTAGGGCAGCAGTACTAAAAAAAGAATAACAAAGACACATTACATACCCGTTAATTAGGAATACTGCCCATTAAACTAAATAATATTTATTGAAAGTTATAGCTGGGAAATGACGCTTTTTCGGTGTGAAGAATCACTGTTTTTAACGTAACGTAACTCACGCAAAAATTGTACTTTCGCATGCATCCAAGAGTACAGAGGTCGTGGGGGTATTAAAACTTTAATTAGAAGATTTCAATCTGATTTTGAGGTGAGAGGTATTTAAAACTTGTTCAAAAAATTGTATTTCGTTTACATTGAATCACATTTATTACACGACTAGCTTTCCCCGCGACTTCGTTCGCATGACCGTCGGTTATCATGAGGTTTTATTATTTTTGCGCTAAACCCTCATTATATTTTTTAAATAAAAGTTAGCCTAGGTTACTCAATATAAAATTATTATAATAATTATATACCTAATAGTTTTTCTTACTTACATTGAATAAACGAAATTACTCACCTACGTCCATATTATGTTCTTACCTATAAAAGTAGCCTAAGTAAACATTTTCCTTTTGATTCAACACTCAAGGCTTCCACTAAATATTAATTAGCGTTTCTATTAAATGAGTTTCGTTAATTATGCTCGTAAGATTTACCGCCCTACTCATGAGGGCTTTGTACTAAATGTAATTAGTTAAAATATCAAGATTATGCAAGGTTGTGAGTTTTGGTCCTAGGGGTCGACATACATCATAGTATTTTTAAAATATAACATTGACTTATATAATACTGTTTCTTGTTACGATTCCCATGAAAATATGGGTAAATATTGCTATATTTATTCAGGCAATAGTCGGCAACTTATTGCCCCATGTTGTAGTGTATGGTGATCTGATCGAATATTATTTATTTTATGCTACGGTACTTCTGAAATGTTAACTTTAATTGCTTATTAGCATAATATTAAATTTACGAATAACATAACTACCCAGTATTGCACCTATTGCCCCGTTGCCCGTTGCCCCGTTTCATTGAACTTCGAAAGTGAAGAAAAGAGGAGAGCACCTGTGTTTTAACACACACTTGTGCACTATAATCTCTCCTGTGCACTTTCCTAATCTCCATTGAGATTGGACGCCGTGGCAAAAATCGATCGTAAGAATTATTATTGCACGTTAAAGCATTCGTATTAATTTTTATATAAGTATAAGAAAAACCATCAAACATTATTAAAACAGCGGCCATGGCTCCCTCACTATATTTCGCAGTATCTGCGAAACAGGCGACAAGACATTAGTGTTTTATAGGGCCAATGAAACTGCGTAATCTTCTTAAATAACTTGTTTCGCGCCAAAAGGAAAGACCCCAGTATTTCTTCAAAATTACTTCTTTATTAAGGTCAAGTTAAACTGGTATTGTTAGGCCGCAGCTTCGGGGCCAGATAGGCAGTCCATTAAATTCTTATCTCATTATTATGATTAGCTGTCGCCAAAGACTGGTCCTTCGAGTCGCGTTCCGTTTCGCAGCGAAATTGCTTTTTAATTTTTGAAGTCTTAACTGGGAACATAGTTTTTTGATATTTAGTACTATAATTGGTTAAAATTGTGTAATTTTAGCTCTAGTACTAACAAATATTTTATCGCGAACCTACAGCTTCGTGCATGAGATGCACGCGCCTTAACCACTGGGCCATCGCAACAATGAATTGTTTAATTTAAAGTTAATAAATAAATATTAAGCTAAAACATTTAATAAATTCTGGTTATACCTTATAATCTTCTTATCCAAGACAGAATTTCAAACAAACACACTATCTAAGTAACTATAGTACTTATTAACATGTTTTACAACATGCCATCAAAGAAAATTCTTGGAGTCTAGTGTTCGAGCCAGTGCAGTGTCGAGGACGCTCAGCTCAGTCGAGTGGATAGTTAACGTGCGAGCGGCTACATGTGAATAGTTCATTGTACTAAATAGTCTGTGTATATAAAACTAACTTAAAGCAATTCAGTAACATATTGTTGAAACTATTCAATTCAAGTTAAAACTGCATCAATGGTTCCGCTTTTAACATGTCATTTATATTTTTTTGCTACAAATACTCGTACCTTTATTCTAAAAAAATATTTAGGTGACATGTTCAAAGTTTAACTATATAATTGAAATTAAACATTTTTACCCACTTACGTTTTTCCAGAGAGTCAGTCAAAATGATGAATCTAGTTGCCTGTTCCAATCAGTAAGTCAAAATTCCTATGAGAAGAACGAGCAAGAAATATTTGATAGCAAACAAGCCGATGCGAAGTAGTCACCGCTGCGTGCCAGTACCAAAGACCTTGCAGTTGCATTGCTTTTTCAGAGACAAATCTAAAATGTCTCATGTGCCTGTAATTACACCGGCACTCATATCCTTGGAATCGGAACACAGCAACTTTGCTTTGCGGCAAAAATAGATATGATAGCAATACTTCACAGTTCCATCTCTTCCACAAAGAGCTCGAGCGCTGAAGTACTCTTCTACCTACTATAAAAACCTAATCAAAATATTTACGAACAAGTAAAACAAAAGGCCTGTTCTCCCTACAGCGATGAAGAATGGTTTCACAACAACAAAGCACAATGGAAAAAAAATGGTCGAATTACTTACATTACCGAACTCTCCCACAATTTGTAAGCCAGCCGCGCTAAGTAAGAAGGCACGTAAAAAAAAGTCTACAAGGTCAAGATTTCCATAAAGACCAGACATTTATGGTAGTCCCCGATTACGTGACAGTAATGTAACATACGTCCTAACTGGCTTTTAAAGAAATAGCAGGTCAGGAGTTTGCGACAGTTGGCATGCATGAATAAGTCATCGCGTAGCTCAACCCTACTTAAGGTAGCTTACTCGACGAACAACCTATAAGCAGAGACGTATCCGACAGACTTCATGTTCTACACATTTTTGCTGTCACAGGTGCACTGCTACATGGCTCTGATATGGAATAAAGAAAAAAGTATTTTTTGTTGCCAAATAGACACTATTCTTATTTATACTGAGACTCGAGTCTTTTTTTCTATATTTTTGCTCATATTTCCTGGAAATCATTCATTTTTCATGAATTGCACTCGGCAACAATCCTTTTGTATTTTTATTTGTTTGTATATTTTTGATCATCATTTTTCGTCCATGATTAGAGATACATACATACATAAACTCACGCCTTTTTCCCATGGGGGTAGGCAGAAACCACAGATTAGAGATAACCCACTTTTTATTTAATTTTAGTTTTTGGCCCAATAGGTTGGGCCACATTTATCGCGGCATCAGTAGCATTGTTAATGTTCTCTAAAGTGCAGGTGTAAGGACACTTTTGGCACTACAGTAAGGTGACCATCGTCAGATCAGGAGCACCGCACTCGCACTGGGTATCGGTGATTTCTATAATCTCCCATTATGCTAGATAATGTTCCCTTAAGTTTAATACTTGTTTATTGTTTCACTAGCATTGATATAATTAATCAGACAGGTCTAATCGATTCATTATAAACCATAGTCCAGTATCTAGTTGTTGCTTCAAGCATCAACGTTACATAATTATGTTGATCATTAAATCTTGTATTGATAGATATAATAGATGGGTGTTATCGACACATTAGGCTATTGGCATTGTCTCGTATTGATTATTGTTAACGTATTATTTTAAACGGTTTAGATTGTATTCAATTTGTTGATTTGAATTTTATTAATAAAATCTTAATAAACTTATGGGTGCATTACGGGTGCACCTCTGCCTAACCTTTCGGGGTTCGTTAAATAAAATCTTACTTACATTATCTTTATATTTTTTCAAATAAATGTTGTCCCACGCTGGGAATTTCTAATGAATCGTGGGTGCGTTTACAAACACCCTGGACCTGGAACCACTGTCTGTAGGCCATACTCGTACAAATATTTGTTTCGTGCATCAAAAAACATCATTAAATATTCAAGTATTCGTCATTTTAATAGTAATAAAAACAGTTTTAGAATCTTACTATTACTTTATACAAATTAGGTTACTTTAGAAAAAACTTGCACTAACACAGTCCAATGCCCTCATTATTGTGAACTTACCCAAACAAACACTTTATCACACACACATAATAAAGCTATTATGCAAACAGCCCATAAAACACTTCAACCTCTTTTGTTTAGAGAATTCTTCTTAATAAATTATTCAGACGCATCCGGGTGTAGAGAAGGCCTTTTTGTGTTCGGATATTTTTCTTTCAAAGCATAAAGAGGGCCCGGTAACTATTCACTGTGGTTCAACGGAACATAAAGGGTTTAGTACGGACCTAAGTGTGGATTGGACCTTGACAGATGATCCTCCCCCCTCCTCCCCCCTACAGAGTATTTTGTTTGCGAACTAAGTTGGCGCGCGAAAATGTGAAAATGAGTGAGAAAAATGGTGGCAGGTTTTTGCCGTTTTCTAGTCTCGTTGAGAATACGAATGTTTCTTTTTCTAAATGGCAGGTGTGAAGTTGTGAATGTGGGATATTGTTCCTTTTTTTTGTGACTTTAGGTTTTTTGGACGATTAAGTGTTCTATTGAGTGTAATTCGTCTACATTTTGTTCAGGAACAAAGATGTTGTTACAGTAATTTTCATTTTGTTTGCTGTTATAATAGTACTTTTATTGAAAGTCGTGGAAAGCAATGAGAAGATTGTGGAGTAAACTACGAATTCACGGGATACTATAATTCCCTTATTCATTAACCAGCGACCCGCCCCGGGTTCGCACAAGTGCAATGTAGATTCATAAACCTTCATCTTCAATCACTTAATCTATTGATGGAAACCGGATTAAAATCCGTTGCGTACTTTAAAAAATATGCTTGCAGATGGCGGGAAGCGACTTTGTATAATACTCGTACAGTCGGTTATAGCTGTTGCTTGACCCACCTAACTGGCTAGTGAGCTAGTTGGGTGGGTCAAGCAACAGCTATAACCGACTGTACTATGTAGAGAAGGCACCTAAAGAACAATGAATGAAGGGGAATATTAAATTGTCGAATTTATGTTCAGACTCATACGAAATTGTTTATCTTGCACATCACTGACATAGGAGAAGGTAAAACATCGTAAGGAAACCTGGACCTACAATTCGTATAAATCTGAAATAACCAATCAACCTTGAGCAAGCGTGGTGATCAATGCACGCACCTTCTTTGTATGAGAAGCGGCCTTTGCTCTGCAGTAGGACAATGCATATTACATACATACATACACAAACGCTTATATGTATAATGCTTAAGATGGTTCGGTGATGTTGAGAGGATGAGTGAAAGACGATTAACAAAAAGTATTTATATGGCAGAGGTGAGTGGCAACGCAGGGAGAGGATACCCTAGGACCTACACCGACCTTATTGGTGAGGCTCTTCAGAAAGGCCAGGTGCGCAGTACTTGTAACCGTCGTGCTTGTATGAACGTGGACGAGGCGAAAGGAGTATGTAAAAGTCGCAGGAGGTGTCGTTCTGTGATTTCTGCCTACCCCGCATGGGAAAAAGGCAGTGGGTCAATTGCCGTGATATATCTATAATGCCGTTATCTACCAAAACCGTTGTTTTGAATAACAAGCAAAAACCGCGGTAAAAATTTAAACCGATGTAACTTTTCAATGACACCTATTTGAGACTTGGAGGTACCAAAACATAGATGAATACTAATATATTTTTTTTTCTCATTTTAATAGCATTAAAAGTTAAAAATCGACCAGATGTCGAATAACGGCATTTTAGTTATACCACGGCAGAATTTATTGAGCTGGAATTATTACAAAACAATATTTTTTCGTCTTGTTTCCTTTGTTCATTCCAAAAACAGTTTAAATACACGAAAATATTTTATTTTACATCTCAAATCACCATAAACCGACCCTAATAAATTGTCACCGAAAAAATCACGTCTAATGAAAATAAAATAAGACAAAATAAAACATTTCCCGTGCCTTGTACAGCGCAATCGATCTTTCCTTCTTTTACGCATGTCGATGTAAGCGTATGTTTACGTACTGAGACCAGTGTATCTTGGTACGCGGGAAAATATGGAACTAAATTCAAACTGTATGAAATTTGACATGTCATTGACATTTGCCTTTGCAAGCAGCGCCACCACGACCCGTCAAGTTTTTTTGGACACTGTGTAAGCGTATATTTACGTATTTATCGTGTATATATGTATGTGGGCGCTGTAATAAATCGTCAGATGTGTCTGTAAAACACGGAGTAATTTATCAGTGTCTTTTCGTGAATACTTTACAATTTTTTGCCGAGGAAACGTTTCCCCGTCACGACGCTGGCGTCTGACCGAAATAAGCTGATACCGTCGTTTGTTTTGCTAGTAATTTTTACGGACAAAAGATTATAGAGGTTTTTGTTTTTTAGACATACAACCTAACATCACGCCAGTAATTCCCGAAGAGTTAGGCAGAGGTGTACTGACTACTACACCCACATTTCGCCAGTTATATTTAAGTCCCATGTAATAGGCGAGCATATAGCCATCACCCGGACACAAATCCAGACTGCGAGGCTGCTACTGAGAAATTCCTGATAGAAAACCCAATAACAATTTGTCCGACCCGGGAATCGAACCCAAGGCCTCATGCTCAACAGTCGCGCTTTGCGACCAACCAACGAGGCAGTCAAAAAAAAAATCTATCAAATAAGGGGTTTATACGGCAACATTATATGAGCATAAAGCTCACAATCCAACAACAAAATAACTATAACAAAAAGTCCAACACACATCAAAACAGAACACAATGAACTAATTCAATTAACAATATGCTTAATTTCATTACACACCGTTTGATTTGTTTTATGTAACAGTATCAATCACGGCTGTGTGCTAGTGGTCTAATAAATAACTTGGTATCCAGCATGTGTGATTGATTCAACATTTAATTAGTTTCCGAGTCTCACATACCTAGTGTTGCAAGGTATCCCGATTTTCGCGGAGCGTCCCGATCAGGCGTCTGGTGACGTCCCGATTCACTCTTGATCGGGACACTAGTAATGACCCGATTTTTTTTGCTGAGCGGCACACAATAATATATATGTTTTTTTCTTTTCATTTTTCTTATTTCTTGGTTTTTTTTTATTGCCTTTTTGTTTTTTATTATTTTTGTATGGTCTGTGTCAATAAACATTTTTTCTTTCTTTCTTTCGATTTTTCACTAACCTCTTCAGTCCCTACTTTAATCGATATTTTTAATAAGGTAAACGAATTTATCCGTATGGTGTTAATACATAATAGAAGTATTTTTACTTTCATATTTTTTTACTGAACTCAAAGGTTTATGTGTTTTATTTTTGTAACCTTTGTACCTGTTTTGATTTGAAAACCAAAATCCCGATAATTTTAACTTTCGGTGCTGAATTTTGATGCACAGCAATTGGCAACTCTACACATACCTGATCAATGAGTGTGAAACTATTTTGTAGCTTCAAATGTTTTTTTGAAATGAAATGGTTTTTTTCAATAGCTACATACTTATGGACTCCACTGTACAAGCTTCTGCCCCGACTTCATCCGCGTCAAAGTTGTGTCAAAGTACAACACCCTGAAACCGTGTCAAAAGTATTAGAAACAGGTAATCGATAAGCAATTTCTGGCGACCATAAAGTCTTCACACCTCTTGTAATAAACTTTTAATCACCAGTCAACTGGCCCACTGACCCAAATAATTTAAAAAGCTTATCCATTAACACGCATGTTCCAAATTCAATCTTTTTACTGTCCCCAACCCAACTTAGGTCCTACCCACATAATACTTAAACAAAATGTAAAATATTAATTTCCCTCCATCCTTCATCCCACTATATATTATTCAAACGGCTTTTAAAAGGATCGCCTATACCTTCGATAAATTATAAAATCTTGCTCAAGCGTTTTATGTTGATGAAATGCAAATCAACTGACACTTAACACTTGTTATCTTTTTGAAATGCTTGTTAATGTATTCATGGAAATATTGGATCGTTTTAAGGCCCGGTTATACTGGAGTGGACAACTTGGGGAGGCTGTCACGGCTGCGTTCAGATATTGCAGTATTATTTTACCCGCGTTTGGTGTAAGCCCGTCTATATAAATACTACTGCAGTCTAGTCCCGCAAGTTGTCCGCTCCATTGTGAGCTTGCCTTTAGATTGACGTGCCTAGACAGGGTTTCAACGTTTATTTGGATTTTGTGCTGAAGTATTTAAATGTCCGAAAACATCACCAGAAAATCTATTAATTGTAAACTACCATTAATAGATTTTCTGCTGGTGTTTTAATAGGTGCAAATGGGAAGAAAAAGAGAAAGTAAAATGTGCGAGTTGACTAGGGATGTGACGGCAATAAGTTGTTGACCACATTAAAGTAAACACTTTTACCGTTTTACCATTTTAAACCTTACTTTAACAGTTTAACTATATGACGAGATAAACACTTTGTAAATAGAAGAACAGGAATTTGACGGTCAGGTCTCATTGGATACTTTAAATAAATAAACATATATTGATACCAGAGTTTAAATCCAGCGGAAAATAATACCCAAAGGTAAAAAAAATTACATGCCCTTGTCCTTTCTTGAGATGCAAGCTTACTCCGTACCAAATTAATTAAATTAATATCGGTTTAGTGGCTTAGCCGTAAGATTAGTAGAACTATATGGAGTATATGTCCATGGCAAAATAGCCTTATAAAGCAAAGAACCCTTCAATCGGAAACCTAGCATATAAACAGGGTAAGATAAACAAAAACTAACAAAATCATCATCTATTTTCTATTTCAAAACACACCAAAATATAATGTTGTAACTTGTTCCTACTGTTTACACTGTATTAGTTGGATTTGTTTATTTTAGTGTAGGCTTAAACATTTACGATTTAGTTAGTTCAATGATAAAAGAGTCAATGTGAACACTAAACCCATTGAATGTTCGTAGACCTGCATTATTAATAATGTTTAAAATGAATGAAATTGCCTTTGTTATGAAAACGTTTGATTTGCATAATGTTCTATGTTTTAAAATTGATCGCATCGTATACAAATGGACGTGAAAATATATACCTGCCTATGTTACCTTTAATTTAAATATTTAAATGCGCTCACTCACTCACTCACCCACTCACTCACTCATCAGAAATATCAAAAACCGCTTGACGAATAAAAATGAAAGGCAGGGAGGTAGCTGATAGTTATAAAACGTCCTCTAAGAAAGGATTTTTCAAAATTCATCCTCTGAGGGGGTTGGGTCCTTTGTATGGAGAAATCAAGCTTGACGCGGACGAAATCGCAGGCAGAAGTTAGTTATATTATAGTTTAGTATAGCTAAACCGCTTAGTTGAGTCCTTGCCTGCGGGGTACAGGGGCGCGGGGGTAGGACGAGAACGGGGACCGGGAGAGGTGCGGGCGGCGGGCGCTCGTAGCGTGATACACAAGAGGCGAAATGCGCACATACAAAAAAACAAATTGTAATTTAGACATGCAAGAAAACATATACCATATTGTATTGCTCACTAAGTTTATTTTTGAATAGAACACGCCAATGAACTAGTTTGAATTATTACACAAAACAAAGTTGCACCAAACAAGGCCCTTGGGTGCGATATTTAATTCAATTTCTGTGCAATTCTGAAATTTAGTACAAACAAGTATACTAAATGTATGGTCGAGATGTACCTTATATAATTTTGGACGACACGGTTGGCGCAGTGGGTAACCGGTTGGGTACTGCACTGCGTGTCGTGAGTTTGATTCCTGCACCGGACAAATATTTGTATGCCATATAGGTAGCTGTTTGGGGTCTAGGTTGATTGTGTATGGGAGTTTATATCTTTGTGCCATCCACGATACATAAGAAGTTCCTAGTATGGAGGAGTGTGGACTACAAAGTTTTTAAATAAAATAAATTAGTTACCTACCTAAGATTTCATTACATAGTTAGTTACATACAGGTCGACCTAATAAAAGCGTGTTAAAAATTGTTCCACATGGTCTCCTATACTATAAGTTGGCAAATAAAAGTCGTGATTACTTCGCTTTGCGCCTGTGGTTTTTATTGATGAAAACAAATAGTCACGCGAATGTAGTGGGACTAGAAGAGTCAATATTCATTAGCAAGTCGATAAACTGCACTAAGTTTCAGTGATATATCAAATCGCCAGCTGGAGTATTCTTCTAGATTTACATAATCACCTCGTTCATTAAGAGGGTATGGTCGACAGCGCGCTGCAGCTCACTCCGTACAAAAGTCGAGTTATTCTGGTCAATGAGTCATTACACTTATGTAAAAGTTAATAAAATATCCGTGTTTTAGAATTACCGTGTATGATACATGGTAGGTAACTCTAAAACTAAGTTTTCCGACAAAAAAACTGGCTAACGAGAAGCCATCTCTCTAGTCCGTATTCTATGCACAAAATTTTATTAATTTTATGGTTAAAATAAACTAAACTACGTTTTACATGAAGTGCGCTGCTGTTACTATAGTTTTAAATGGATACTAAGTAGGATTTGCTCTCATTTCTTACTTAAAAAAAAAAAACATTCTTACTCGAAAGTCTCGTAAATAACTGAGAAATACTATTTAATTTTCTTTTTTCTTCCTAGTCATCTCTAATGAACTAAACCGAAATAAGCTATAGGTACGTACTATACCTATACATTATCGTTATCAAAAAAAAGTACCAACGTCCTTGAGATGTTGTTTATTACAAGCTTTTATTTAACTTGCACTGTTCGTATGTAATTATGTACTTATGTATGTAAGTTGTCCTTTCAAAATTTAAAAACCATTTTTCAACCTTTTGTTGATATACGATTGAGCTGAAATTTTGCATATACCTTTAGTTCTGATGACAATACAATGTCCAGTACTCTAAAATGTAATAATTTCAAATTAAAGCTTGTTTTTAAAAATATTTTTTTAATTCGTTGTTTTTTATTATGTAAAGGCACTATTATTTGCTCGTGCCATTTTAGCAACAATCATTTCCATTTTCAATATTTCCATGTACAACTATTTAAGCAGTTAGCCGCGTAGTTTACAATGTTTAATTAAATTGAAAGAGAGTTGTACCGCAGTAACCACCAAAGGATTAGGGACAAAATGCAATTAGTGGAAAATTATTTTTCGGAGCAGTCACAGCCTTGTGGTTTAGCGTTTTAAGGCCTCTCTACACAGGGGTGATGTTAAGAATAGAATACATAGAACAGAATATATTTATTTGCTTAAAACATGGTATACAAGGTGTTATTGTGAGATATCTATTCGTAGAACAATTTTTATGCGACCCATCACGCGTAGGAGACGTACGCAACCTGGGATACTGTCTACCCTCTGATAATAACACACGTGTGTAGTAAACATAACTAGTAGGTAAAGTAAAGTAGTATCAGCCTATTATTGTCCCACTGCAAGGCAAAGGCCGATTCTCGTACAGACAAGGCCATTGGTCACCATATACTTACTCGAGGCAGGTTGGCTAAATCAGACGTCCTCATGACGTTTTCTTTTCCCTTACCAGTTATGTTTAAAGATAAAGTTAGAAAGTACAAATTAAAAGAGAACAAAAGGAATTGGAAAAGTCAAATTGGTAATTGTCTAGTATCGAACCCACAACATCTCGCAACGCATAAGAGGTGCCTTTACCTTTGGGCCATCACGACCTAATAAAGAGAAGAAAACTAAAATAATGTAAAAAATGTATTATTAATTTATTTATTTTATACAAGCTGACTCCACAACTAACATGTAAGTTTGACATAATTAAAAAGTAATTTTATTTACCACAAAACCAAACTAACTGTTGTTAGAAGTTACACCCTGTATAATGGAGAGACTTGTATAAGTTATGACGTCAAAGTTTCTGACCGCATGTGTTTGTATGGTTGGTTTAATCTTGAAAACTATGCGGCAGATGGAATCTCCGGTGGCTTGGCGCGGGCCTAACGGCCTGTTTCCTCGTCTATTTAGATGATAAAAGATAAAGATATGGAAAGATATAGGATATAATGGAGACTTAAAGAGACGCTTGTAATCGGGTTCTAAGATTTTAAACATTTATTTTTATAACTTACTTCTGCCAGTGAATTCGGCTGTGTGCATTTAATAATTAAGCTAACACAAAAATAGGTAAAAAAAAAAGAATTACTATGTGTTAAGCTAAATCAATATTAGTTCAGCCGTTTAAGCGTGAAAGAGTAACAAACAATCTACATTCACAATTATAGTACCTAAAACTAGCTTCTGCCGGCGACTTCGTCCTCGACAATATTGATATATTAACCCACAGGAACCATACATTTTTCGGTTAAGTGCTAGTCCGACTAAAATTCATTTCTGTGCCAAATTTCATCCAGATCTGTTCAGCCGTTCTGGCGTGTTTGAACAATAAACATTAATCTATCCCAACTTACACATTTATAATTAGAGTATGTTAAAGAAGTCTTAGGGCCTATTTCACCACCTTTCGTAAAGTTCTGATTATATTACTTGGTAGATAATTTCATATAAATTCTGTTCCATTTTTAAATATATCGGAAGATTAGAACTTAATCAGAGGTGGTGAAACCGGGCCTTAGTATAATATTGTACCTACCTATGTATGTGATGGCTCAGTGATTAAGGCGCCTGATTCTCATGCATAAGGTAGTTCAAGGTGGATTAGCGATTTCAAGACCTACCTACATATAACTTTACTATAATATTATTTAAAAAAATGCGCAAGGTTTAGATGAATAGATGTTTGTTACTCAATTACTCCAGAACGGCTGAACGGATCAGTATGAAATTTGGCAAAGAGATAATTTATAGTCTGGAATAGCACATAGACTACTTTTTATTCTAGAAAAATTTACGTTTCCCGTGGTACAATATATGTATGAATTTTGACGCCGATGAAGTCGCAGTCCAGGTTTCCTCACAATGTCCTCCTTCACACTAATAAAGAAACAACTTTGTAAAGAGCCAGGAACAAGTCTTCAACATAAAGTAGGTATACCAACATAACATAATATTTCGTATGTGCATAATACGTGAAAACAGTTTAATTAAACTGTCACGCTGTTACAAAGTTTAATTTCCTGCTGTGTATAGTCTGGGGACATTTATTTCAGTGGTTACGCACTCTGTTCGTTGTTATGACTTCTGTTAATAATTAAAAACTTGGAAACTGGGCGAAACACAAAGAAAAATAAAACCTGATATCATTTATTTATGTTTTTAATTGTTACTTTACAACGGACGAAACCAGTGACAGTGAATCAATTGGTTAACGAAGTTATACAATGAAATAAAATACAGGTGCTTGGACGAAACAAAGGTAAAAACTATTCAGTTTTATATATATTCATTCCTTTTGCATTTCTCTTTTTATTTATGCATTCCTCTCGCAGTACTTCAAGCATTCTAACAAGATCACCTTCCATTGATCCGCAAACACATCACAGTCTGGTCCTGTATCCAGGAGACCATTAAGCGCGGTGAGGGTTTGCGGTATGAGAGATCTAGCCCGAGCAACAGTCCTACATATTTGAACTGCAATCAGCTTGTTCCTGCTGCGGCGATAATAATTGCGAACTAGTTTTTGCCCGCGGAAGTGTCAGTTATTGCGGACGCAGACGAAGTCGCAGAATACTCAGGGCATGTACTTTTTATCTGGCATCATGGCGAATTGTTACGATTCTTACAACAAATATTAGAACGCATTTTTTGTTTCATCAAATGTTGCATGTGCAAGGACGAGAAAGAGTCTGACTTGGCCGGTTTTTCACTTATACCTTTGTTTTTAAGCCAAATCACACAGTTCTAGTCCAACGTTGTATGGTAGAGTTTTCCTAGTTACAACAAGAACAAAATCAAATCTAGTTCGCAACACGTTCGACCGCAAAATACCGATACGAATGTTATGCGAATTGGACATCGTGCGAATTGGGCATAACGCGGATTGGTCGCTCTGCTACCGGCTGGACGGTTTGCGACTGACCGACAAATCGCTGCCAAGAAGAAAAAAATACGAAATAATTCGGAACTCCAGTGAGATTAACAAGTGTAAGTTTCTAATATACCAGAAAACCAGTTCCAGTAATTAAAAACGTTAAAATCTAGTCGTAATTACATCACAGCCACAATCAATGTCAATAATAAATAGTCATACCAGAACATAAATGTTCTGGCGGTCAAATTAATAAATGTTTCAATATCGGCTTTATAAGGCAGTGTCCTACGGTGGATATTTCATCGGTTATCCTCACAATATATACTTATATTTTTTTTATGGAGAGCGCACATCCATGCGCCACCTCGATATAATTAAATGGAGCAGGACCTCACTATGCAACGAACTTTCAATATACAATCAATTTTATTTTATAGAACGTTACGCTGGAAGTTAAAGGAAAACAGACATAATTGATTGATTGCAAATGGCTTCAAAAGAATCACCAAAGATTTCTGTAAAACCATGTCTCGTTATTTCTAAATGGAAAATGTATTGCCCCATTTGCCAATCTAAACGTTATACAAAGGAATATAGCTACAGTCTGCCATTTATTACACAATGAGCATTAATCTCAGTAAACTATTCAAGTATTAATCTCAGCTCCGACCACAATACTTGCGTATTCAGGATTCACGCAAACGAGTTCCACGCACATAAACCACGAATGACTCAATAAACTAAATGAACGCACCCTAGATTTATTACACTTCCGCTACGTAGAATATTTTTGACAAAGCTCAAAGTCAGGGATTGAGAACCTATGGTGCGCCTGTCACCTGTAAAAAGTGACAGAAAATTTTGAGCAAGTCAAAAATAAAAGTGACATTATTGTTTTTGTTTACTTTTCTGATAACATAACTGTAATGCATTCAGAAGGAAAGATGATACCACCAATCAATTGAGTCTTTTTTATGATCTGTCAAAACGCGATTCTCCCGTGAATATTGTATGGCAAAAGATAACTATGACGTAATTTTTGTACCGACTCAATTGTCTGACTATTTATTAATTTAAATGCAATTAAAAATCAAATTGTATAGTTGATTAAAAAATAAATCGGGTTTTCATGGCTAAATAAATTGTTTCTTTAGAAGTTATATAATATATAATAATGATCACCACGCTTGCTCAAGGCGGACTGGCGATTTCAGACTTATATTAATTACAAGTCCAGGTTTCCTCACGATGTTTTCCTTCACCGATGTCAGTGATGTCCAAGACTTTAGAAAGTACATATGAATTGAAAGAGTCACATTGGTACTTGCCCGGATTCGAACCCACAACCTCATGCATGATAGGTGGGCGCCTTAACCACTGGGCCATCACGACTATCGGCTGTTAGAAGTTATGTCTTGAAATTATTTGTTACACAATTATAGAAGTGCGTATTTGTGAACCATCTCTAATAAAATATTACAAAGGTTTTTTTTTGTTACCAACTCATTAGTGTAGATTTCCTACGACATTTCTAGCACTTCAAAGCAATAATTTAAATCTACATTAATTGAAATGTCAACCAGGCGTAAAAAGGTTAACAATCTCTGCTCAAACTTATACTCAAAGGGGATCCAATAAAATGAATAGGAATTTGGCTATTGCTGAGCTGTCAAAAAAGTTTGAGGGCCCGTTGATATATCACCGTTAGAATGGCGTGGATGCGAACTTTTTCAATATAACTGGACTCTCTGACAACTGCGAGATGCTGACGAAAGCTGACAATGGTCCTGAATAGATGAGGTTTTGGGTTTCGAAAGTTTTCAGACTGTTCTGAAAAGGTTTATTTCATAGATTATTTCAATGTAAGTGATATCTTTTAAGCAATTTTGATATCAGAATAATCTTTAATTTCCCAAAAACCAGATACATCTTTTTCAACCCATATATACTTTCTAAGTATATCTTGGACATTATTGACATCGGTAAAAGAAAACATTGTGAGGAAACCTCTGCTTATATTTAATATAAGTCTGAATTTACCAATACGCCTCGAGCAAGCGTAGTGATCAATGCTCTTGCCTTCTCTGTATGAGAAAAAGCCTTTATCCTGCAGTAGGACATAGTCAGTCATTTATCCCACAATTTATAGATATTTACGAATAAAGAAACCCAGGACGGTTCACGGTCTATCATATTAAGGAACCCCATTTTCATTACAAGCATCTTTGACCCCGACAGGGTTAGAATTTTGTTACTACTTCAATAAAAATTCGCATAAAATAATCAAATGTCACGGGTTCACGATTGACTCAGTGACCTTTCGGGAGACGAATTGGAATGTCAGACAGCTAAGAACACAAAATACAGTAAACTAAAATTAAATTCCAATGTTGTCTTACTTTCTTACAAAAATACATCGATGTTTATCATTCATCCACAAAAAAATACGTAAAGAAAAGTTTCTGGAAAATATTTCGAGATAAATCGCTAATTATCTATTGTAAAAACTTTGTACCGTTAAATACGGGTCGAGGGCGTTATATCACATTTATTTCCTTAATCTTTTGTACTCATCTGTATCCTGGGTTTATCCGTGTTTCTCCCGTTTTCTCTCTCATTCTCTCGTTAGCAAGTCGTTAGACATGCTTTACGATTCCTTTCCTGAAAACTAAAAAGGTGTTTGTGCTAAAATATCAGTGTACATCTGAAGCTTTAGAAAAGATTTAGTAATTTATTATTATGTAAGTTTTGTTTGACGATTTCTTTTAAACTGGTAACATATGAAATTAAAATTTAGAAAATAGAATAGACGTTCCAATTTTAAATGAGGAAAAAAACTAATTATATCTCATGACATAACATCACGCCTGTAATCCCCGATAGGTTAAGCAGAGGTGTACCCATTAGTACACCCACATTTCGCCTGATATGTTCAAGTCCAATGTAATAGGGGGTGAGCCAATTGCCATCAACTGGGCACAAGTCCAAACTCCGAGGCGACTTTATACCTTTTTGTTGTAAAATCGCTTCGTGAAATAATATTTAACATCTCAAAAATTAAGGGATATTTTGTTTAAGCTATTAACAATGATTAGTTTTATTAGAATATCGTGTTACAAACTTTTAACACTTAAATAAACTTTTGAAAAGATCACTCCTGCCACACGCACACAATTATTGCTGCACAAATACAGTACCTAGCGATAAATATTGCACATCGACCTTTGGAAAGAGACAATCGGCTAATTTCGGCTTCGTAGAGCGTTATCTCTGTCACACGAAATACAAACAGTCCGGTATCTATTAGGAGCTGTTAAAACAATTATGATTTGCTTCTTTTGAGAATTCTTTTTATTCTTTGTATAAAATACGATATACGATAAAGGTCGATGTGCAATATTTATCGCCGGGTACTGTAGCTTGTTATACCGTACGAACAATATCATCAAGAAATCTCCAAAATATTAGCTAGCGCTTTAACAAACTACAAACTTCGTTCATATTTCGTAGTAGTTTCCACAAGTGAAATTTATTGTAGAACCCAAGCTTGCCGGCTGCGTCCAAAGTCCCCTTATAAGATAGCAGTCTCATTATTTATTGCAATAATGCAATCTTATGGTGTCATCTAATGTTCCTCTTATCTTATCTTATGTAAAATAATATGGTACTGGGTTGATTTATTTTGGCAATTTCGCGGCGTTCTGGCGAAACTCATTATCGTTCTTGTGGTGGATTTGTGTGGGCTTTCGAGGGTAGATTTTGTTGTGAAGAGTATGTGAGTCTGCCTCGTTGGTCTAGTGGTCGCAAAGTGCGACTGCTGAGCATGAGGTCTTGGGTTCGATTCAGGCAAAGTGTTATTAGGTTGTTCCATCAAGAATTTCTCAGTAGTAGCCTAACCTTGGAGTCTGGAATTGTGCCCGGTTGATGCAAATATGCTCGCCCTACAACTCTGCCTAACCCTTCGAGGAGTACAGGCGTAGTGTCATGTTAAATTAATTTAAAAATTTATTAACATCTATGTAATGTAATTTATTACAACTATAGTAGGTATGCAGCGCCATCTATCGGGAGAAAGGCTGAGTGTAATAAATAATATAATAATAATACCTGCCTACTATTTTCCCACTGGCCTTTTCTCATACAGAGAAGGCACGAGCATTAATCACCACCCTTGGTCAAGGCGTATTGGCGATTTCAGACTTATATTAACTATAAGTCTAGGTTTTCCTCCACCGATGTCAGTGATGTTCAAAACAAACTTAGAAAGTAAATATGAATTGATAAAATCACATTGATTATTGCCCGGATATAAATACACGACCTCATTATGGGAGTTATAAATAGTTTACAAAATAAAATGAATATAACATCTAGTTACATTCTTCGGGTACTCAAGGAGTGGCTTGTAGTACGTAGGCATAGAGTTCAAAATTAATGAGACATGAGTCTAATGAACGTAATAGCCATGGTAAAAGCGTCCTTATGAACATCTTACGCAGGACAATATTAAATTTAGAAAGATACATTTCTTTAACTATTTGACTTAGTAAATCCCGTACATCTTCTGGATAAGATGAAATTTTAATACGAAGGCAAACTCGTAAACAAAACGGTTTTATGTCCAACGACGCACATCACTCAGGATTTGGGACGTTTAATAACGAAATAAGCCTAGTGTAAAAGAGATTTAATTTAATATAAAAAATAAACGGCCAGCTTATGTAATAACGACTCTTTTTAGGGTTTAAATAAAAGTTGAAATGAAAGACTTTAAATAAAAGTTGACTAATTAAAAGATACTTTAACCAGGGGTGGTTCCTTAAATAAGCTTTTTGGCTACAGAGCCCCTAGGCCACACAGCCCATAAAATAAAATACTATTTTTAATAATGTATACGGGCTCTAGCTGTAACTCAAGCTCGATTGTAATTACAAACGTAGATCACTAGTGTCATAATGAATTGTCTTAACTTATTTCCTATAGGTACCGTGTACACCATATAGCAAACAGTTTTTTGTCAAAATGACGATTGGTTTCATTAATTAGGTAAGCCCTTATTGTGGTCTTAGCCTAGGGCCCCGCAAATTCACGATCCAAAATCATTATTTAGATTGTCAGTCTATTGTCAAACGTGGTAATCAAAGTTATCTGTATCAAAGACGACCAATCTTGTATTAACTACCCGATTACGGCAAAGCTAAAAGGAAAATTATGTTTTTAGCATTCTATGTACATACGTTCACCTGTGTGCACATACCTCCTGAATTATTCGCCGTATGAAGTATATAATATGTATTAATTAGAGGTTATGACGTTACAGAAAATTCTAAATCATGACTTACTCAAACTTAAAACAAGTAATAAAAGTGTCAAAATTAGTATCTCATTAAAGGTTTTGATATACATACTCACATACTTTCTCATTTTGAACTGTCATCACACTAAAGGTCAAGGAGGACATCCATCATTGTATGAAGACGTCGTCGAAGTAACATCTTGAATGTACCCACATATTCCCAAAACTATAACTTCCTTAACCAAACTTGACACTAAACACACACACTAACAAACAAACGAGCATTCCTCAACAACAATTATTGTTGTTCTAAAGGAGACGTTACACAAACGCACACATGTGCACTTAGTACACAGCAATATCTAGCAATTACAACACAGTACACGAGTCCACATACATCTCAATTAGAACGCCTTGTAGGCGACACAAACATGTCGACAAATCCAAGACGCATGCATTAGTAACAAAGGTTTCTAGCAAATGGGCCTTGCCAAAGGAGATGGGAGTTGCTAGAGAGTGTTTTATCTGTATTCCTAGAACATTTGCAGTTGTTAAATGTACCTACTAGTTTTATTAAATTCCGTAAGTGGAACAGCAGACGAAGACTTGTTTGAAAATTAGGTATTAGTACTTCAAGTCCCATCCCAATTGATTATTTATCAGTCATACCGGTATGACAGCCGGGCCTTGAGTAAGAAACTATCGCTGTCGCTCTGAGAGCACACGGCTTGAAAAAATTACCACTGCAGATGCGACTGAATAATCTAAGTCATCATCATCATCATATGAGTCGAACGATGTCCACTGCTAGGCAGAGGTTTCCCCTAAAGATGAACACAATGGCCGGTCATAGCCAATAGCAACGTAAAAAGTTATAATTCAGGGCTTGGGTCTAGCCTATTTCCTTCTGTAATAAAAATTGAATTACCAATAATAACAAAGATATTTGATAAACTGAATAAGAAGGATATATACCATGTCTCATGAATAGTTTTTAGATTCGTGCAATGTTGAGAATGGTATATACATAAATAGGCAATTTTGAGCATTTTCTATGGGTTCTAGTGCCTATAAAAAATAAAGTGTAGGTATTACATAAAATGGGACATGAAACATATACGCTTTTTATATGTAGTGTTGAATATTAGTCGAGTTCTTGGCCTTGAACTTTTCACTAGCACTTGCTCGCTTTTTAATATGAAAAGATTAGTTATCCAGATCTGTGTTAAAGTGATTGATCGTTCGTCCCTGAAAAACTAGTTAAGGGATATTTGTACCAACATAATCTGGTATGTAATTCGAAATTCGCTAAACCGATAAACTGTATCATAATTGAAACACGTAACTAGAGATTTGAACTAAAATTTACGTAATACTCGCTAATACCCGCGGCTTCGTCTGCGTAGGCTTCAGAATTAAGCCTACGTTTTAAATTATTCCACGGAACATAAAAATGGAATAAAAATTATCCTATGTGTAAAGCTATATCTATATGTGTGCCAAACAGATAATAGGTATGGTCCAGCCGTTTAAGAATGAAAGAGTAACATATAACCATCTATAATAGGTACATCCATCCATCCTCACAAATGTTCACATCTATCTATCTAAATACGTTCTTTTGATACTTTATCGATTCCACAAAACCATCCACGGGCATATTCAACAAATTTCAGATATACGTCGTGATGCCGTTTTGGAGGGCATCCAATATAATTTATTAGCAATCTGGCAGAGTTTTGCATTTCCGAACTTTCCAAATTCGTATGCTATATCAAATTATAGCTTTACATACAAAGTTACACACGTAAGCATTTGATCTTTTTGCTATGGTAACGTTTCTTATTGAATGAAAATCTTTTTATTTAAAATGAAAATTATGCTTTTTTTTCCTGCTAAAAATAAGTTTTAACCTTCTGTAGGCTGAGGCGTTTAACTGGAGATCTAGAAGGCAAAAGTACAAAGCTGTCGTGTTCTTTTTTATTTAAGTTTCAATAAATAGTATTTTTTATAGCTTTATGATGGATCTTGTTCTAGTATACATTCGAAAACAAAAAGGTTTATTGAAAGTTTAAAAAGGACTAAAATTCTTATTAAGTTATTGGTAATTTTATACGTAAACTATCGAACCCAATAATAGTTTAATTCCTAACTTAGTGTTAATATGTTATCTATTTTACAACTATAGACTAACTAACTATATTTTGTATAGATAAAACAAACATCAAAAGTGTCTAGGGATCAACATCCCTAACATTGATTAGGGATGTTGATCCCTAGACACTTTTGATGTGTATATTACAAAATTATTAAATAATATTATGTACCAGCTTTTGCCCACTACTTCGTCTGAATAAAAATCAAGTATCACATAAAACGTACCTTATCGCTCGGCATTAGTGTAGCTTTCTATCAATGAAAAAAGTTCAGTACTTTCGGATATAATTTCTTACAAATAAACAGTTTTACCTCTTTATATTAATTTAGACCATTTATAGAAAGTAGAGGGCTCATAAGGCATAAAAAATCACTCATCAGCGTTCCTAACCTACTAAAAACTGTTTTATTATCCGTTGGCAACATTAACTTTTACACACATCAAAAGTGTCTAGGGATCAACATCCCTAACATTTGTTAGGGATGTTGATCCCTAGACACTTTTGATGTGTATGTATATATTATTTCACTAAACAATTTTTAACTCGACTATCAAATTGAACAACCCGATAAGCTGCTGACACGAAATAGCTAAAATTCCCCCACAATTCTATCTACAAACAAATACAAAAAGCCCAGTATCTGCTTATAAGCGCAGAAAAATGTCTTCTGAATTGCTGGAGGCTCACAAAAGCCACGTAAATCAGGCACTGACGGCCGCTTGTTTTGAATAGGCCGACAATTTGTCACAACAAATTATTCAGCCATGCCGCATGAAAAGGGTAGCTTTTTGTGCCTTTTTATTTGTACAACGCGAAATGATTCAGTAATTGGGACGCCGATGAAAGTGACCTTATTAAGCGATGTATTCGAGTGAACGATGGCGATTTATTAGATGTTGGGGTTGAACGGATTAATGTGTTGTTCATTTGTGCATTTGAGTGTAATTTTTGGGATTGGTTTTTGATAAACAGGGGCCTGACACTGCACGGGCACGCAGTACCGGTCATTGGGATATCTTTAGGGGTGGTCTATGTCCAGCAGTGGACGTCGTTCGGCTGATAAGGTAATGTAAATAATGAAATGGAGTCAGTTTGTAATTTATTGATAATTTTGTAACTTTTATTCGCTTTATGATATTAGCCATTAATTGTTAGATTTATAAATGTAGTTATTGTGAAATAATACTAGATTTAATAGTTCACCGTTTTAAGCATACTCCCAATAAGAATAAATAAGTTGATACCTACAGTCAATTTCACATGAATAATGGTTAATTTCACATGAATAATGGTTATAGCTTGACTCTGACAGCGCCTTTATTTCATAGGTCGTTTTTACTAATGTCAAAATAAGCAAGACCTACCAATTAGTTTAAAATGATAACTATGGCTTCTGCCCTTGACTTCTTCCGCGTAATATCCAAGTACCTAAGTACCAAACATATTATAGCCTATGGCGATTGGCCTTACAGTTAAAGTTCTATCAGTTAAATAATTAAAACATTAAAATCAATGGAATTTACCTCTATAATATTAGTCAAGAATAAACAATTTCTAGGTTATCATAAGATACCTATTTTGTATAGAATAAGCAAGTTTTAATATTCTATACAAAAACAAAATACCGACCTGTCAGTCAGGCCTTTCACTCATATATTTTTTGTCCAACTATTCATAAATAATGACGTGCGGCTGTACAGAAACTTTGGACCCCTTTCACAACTTTAAGAATGTTCACAAACATTGTATAAACTTATAATAGGGTTTTTTCGCTCATATAAATACGGCAAAGTCCCATCTGTTGGGGATTTTGTGTATCGATTGTATACTATTAGTTTAGAAAAGAATAATATTTTTATAGGATAGAACGTAAGTGCGCCTAAAGTTCGACTTCTTGTAAAAGTTGGGCTTTTAAAGTATAGGGCTTCAGTAAACTTTTCTTCTAACTGGTACAGGATACAAATTGTGATTTGGAGGGTGCCGGTGTAATCACATCACGTACTAAATGTTTAATTTCAGCTTCGTCTCTGCAAGGCCTCTGGTATTGCAGAAATGCAGATCGCAATAGTCGGTGGTGACTACTAAATATAAGGTGGTCCATTAGCTTATTTACCATGCAATAAAAAACAGCTTTTAATTTTAGTGAAATAATAAAATAAAACAAAGGAATTGCCAAACAAAATAAAAGAAAGAAAGAAAGAAAGAAAAAATGACACAGACAGACACAGACCATGTGCAAACAAAAATTAAAATTAAATTATGTAAATGCAATAAGCAAAAAACAAAAACAAAAATGCAAAAATGTTTTACGAAATTGAAACTAGAAATCAGAGTTCAATCTATTTAAAAATATTTTAAGCTATGGGTTCTTCAATATGAAACATCTATTGCTTAAATGTGACTTAAATACAGAACTTTTAGAAAAATACTACCTCATCATCATAGAACAATATTCTACAGCCGCCCCTAAAAGTAATATGAACCACGTCAAAAGTCAGACGAATATTAGTTTTAAAAATCCAATTACAACGTGGAAGACCGATGTCCTTGTCGTAATTACGAGTCACATACTGCCACGGCCGGTCCAGGGTTAAAAAAAAAATATTACATACATACGTAATTTGGACTACGTCATATTTCAGGCGTTCACTGTAGAATATTTTTTTTCACGAACTAGAGCGCGAAACTAGATGTTTCATGTTCAGTGGGTCGAGAGATATCAGCGTGATTGACTTCAGGCAGCCTCAGGAAATTATACGTAACTAGTTTTTGCCAGTAACTTCGCTTTAGTTTAATTCGATAATATCACGCCTGTAATCCCCGAAGGGTTAGGCAGAGGTGTACCCATTAGTACACCCACATTTGGCCAGTTATTTTTTAGTCCCATGTAATAGGGGGCGAGCCTATTGCCAACAACTGGGCACAAATCCAGACTCCGAGGCTGCTACTGAGAAATTTCGCACACCTTCAGACCGCGCGGTCGTGCGTATTTTTAACGTGTGATAATCGCCGCTTCACCGCCTAGCGCGGCGGAGCGCGGTGCCGTGTGACTTGATAGTTTGTATGAAATGTAACGTATGGCGTAAACGCTCTTAAACATAGTATAATATCGTACTTAATGTATAAAAGTTTGTATTTCTACCCCAAAAAACTTGACATTTATAAATGTTATGCTACCTTTACCGAGTTTGTCTTTTTAACATCAATGAAATAACATGGAACAGTCCCCAAACGTTTTTTATGAATAAGTCATTTTCCGTTTTTTGTGTCAGCCCAATAAATTGTACAAGGTATCTTGTAACTATTAACACCCTAATATGCGAATAGTACTGTATTTAAATTATTTTTATCCCTGGTAACAATGATGTACCTACTCTTTAAGTATCTGAGGACCAGAATTATATTCCTAAACATCATTATCCGCCTATTCTTTTCCCAAATAATATGGGTCGGCTTCCAGTGTAATCGGATGCAGCTTAATACCAGTATTTTACATGGAGCGACTACCTATCTGACCTCCACAACCCAGTAACTGGGTAATACGATACCCCTTGGTAAGACTGGTTGTCAGATTTTCGGGCTTCTGACGACCCGTAACGACTGTCAAAGATCCATGTATGTTGTATTCCTAAACAATATTACATAAAAAAGTCTAACAATAATAATGTTTTAACTACCCAGCAAGTAATATCGTCATAAGCCGACGTGAGTCGTGTTAACATGCACCGCTCTCTGAAATCCCCGAGCAAAAAGTTGCTCCTCACGAGCGACGGTGACAAATCGCTTTTTACGCTTACAGTGCTTTACTTCTCTTGAATAAAATAACGTATTGGTTCAGAGTTAGGTAATAAATGATAATTCGTTTTATTCATATTTGAGGGTACCTAAATATCAGTTGAACTGTTTAGTCTTTTCACGTAAAAAGTACCGGATTTTAGACGAAATTGTTTTATAAATAATTTACAAAATAAACTACATAATTTTTTGTTTTTACGTTGTTTGTGTATGTAAGTTTATATGTTAGTAAACGTACCTGCGATACAGAAGTTATCTTATGTGGGACAACGTTATCATTAACAAAAAAATAATACTGACATTATAGTTTAGTGCGAGTATTAGAGAACGTTCTGTCATTTTTGAAAGATCACACATATTTTTAATTGGTAAACAAAAAGAACAAATCAATTGAAAAAGTTTTCTCAATCAGTTACCTTTATAAACACTCCATTATTTTAATTTTAATACTATTCTTGAATACTGCTGCTATAAATAATAATAAAAAAATCAAGATAATTCTGTTTTATCTTCATGGTAGAGAGCTATAAATTAATACCATCTTAGCTTCCTGTACTTTCGTTAATATTTATGAATAGTTTCAGGACATTAGGGTTCCATTCGGCGTAATCGAAATACGAAGAATATTAAACAAGTTGCTTTTAATATTCCTTAAAATGGTAAGCGAATATTTTATCTTTTAAAAAGTAAACCACAATAACTCTTAATAATGTTACAGTATTAATGGCGTTATATTCGCAAAAAGAAGTCGGGAGTGAAGTAACTCGTATTTAGAACTAACTTTTGCCCGCGACTTTTTTCCATGTAAACACTCGCTTTTGCGAATTTGGTTCAAAATTCCGCAAATATTTTTTATTTATGTTTTTGCTCGGTACCCTAATTCTTTTCTAAAATAAAAGTAGGCTCATTCTTTACATTACCTATCTGCACGTAAAATTCCGTCGAAACCGGTCCAGATGTTTCGGAAATTATCCGGAACAAATAGACAGACAAAAATAAAAAAATATATATTTTCGGTATAAACCGTGTTTAGTAAAAATATATTATTCTAATATTACAAACAGACATTTTAATAATTTATTTGTAAACTTAAAGATAAAAGTAAAATCTTGAATATTTTTTTAAATAAAATGCCTATGCGGAACCATGCTTGCTATCAACGTTTTAGTGCTAGGAATATCTCGATGTAAAACGTAGCCTTTGGGAACGGCTCGTAAACGGAGCTGCAACTAGTTAAAAGTTAACACAGCCTGTAGGTACTTGGCTACTTTTAAAATAAACGTTACGTAGGTACTCAATCTTGTTCCAAGATTGTAAAACACTGTTGTTACACTTTCAACTTTGTTTATTTCGTGTTGCTTGGATTTTGAACTTTCGAAGAGCCAATCTGTACCAATTATTATTTTAATTCATTCTCGGAAATTACCAGTCGAATTGGAAATAATCTTTTTTATATGATAACCAGATTCGTGAGGAATAGTATAGGCTATGTAACATCACGCTACGTTACACGGAAGCGGAGTAGTACCCAAAGTTGTAACCACAAGCCAGTTTTATTATAAGAAGGTACTCTGTTACTTATTAAAAAGTAGTTTTTATATTCACAGTTTTCCGTCAAATTATTTAATTTTATATTGATTGTTTTTTAAATCTCGTACCAGATTTTAAATTACGTATCATACGTATAAAACTGTTTGTAAATATGTGAAATCTAGATATTAGTGCCTTTATTCTTTCTAAAAAATCCAATCGTTAGCTGCAAGCACGCCGCTCGCAATCCGTCACCTTTTTTATCTTATTTATTTTTATTTTATTTTATTTTATTTTATTGGAATAACAAACAGCAGTATATTAAAGTATATTAATATCTTGTCGACATTATAAAAACGACTTTAACTCGTACGATTTAAAGCGCTAAATTGAATGATAAATTATTTGCTGTGTGTTATAATGAACAATGACCCTCAATCGTGAAATCGAAAGGCATTGGTATTAATTACATGGAACCCAATTAGGTCGCTGGACTTGACATAGGTAGGGGCACTAGACTAGAAATCCAACAGAGACTTAACATCAAAGGAATGTGTAAACTTTACCCATATAACACTGCCTATGTTAGTAGTCGCAGTAATTAACCCGGCGAGGATGTGGAGGGGTCATTCTGACCCTGTCAAATTTTAATCGTGTGTAGTTTTTTATTCTGCGAGTGAAGAGTTTTGGACGTCACAATAGCTGTTGCTAAGGGACAGGCGCGCACGCCCCGCGCCCCTGTTTTGTCGGCCGCCGCCTGCGACGGGAGCAACACGTGCATGCAGTCAGAAAGGGTAAATATGACCCCGCGACAACCGCGATGTAACATTTTTATGTAAGGTTTCAATTATATTTTTTACTCAATATTATTATAATTTTTGGTTTTTTCGTACACAATGAATAGCCAGGAGCTTGAGGATGAGCGTATACGTCTTGTTTTAATGCAGTCTGACAGTTAAGACGACTAGCTTGTTATCCGACGGTAGCGAAAAGGAAGATCATTTGAGTAAATCAAGAGAATCAGAGAATTCATCGGAGAACCTGAACAAGAAGCACCTTTTAGGGTTCCAGGTGTACGAAAAAGGTGCCAAGTATGTCCTTATGCCCGCCATCGCAAGACAGCCAATGTTTGTAAAGATTGCCATAAGTATATTTGTCCAGAACACACTATTTCATTCTGCCAGGATTGTGCTACAATCACAGACAATAATGATTTGTAGTTCATAATTGATGATAAGACTGTAATTGCAACTAACTGATGTCTACGTATGTAGGTACCAAATTAAAAGTTAATCGTCTAAGAAGTTAGTTATTTTTTGTTGTTTCTAATGTAAGTTTAGAAAGTTTATGCAAAAGTTGATTATTTTGTAGTACTTTGCTAAAAGTGATTTAATTATAATATTTTGTACTCTTATCTGCGTTTTATTTCGATAAAACCGTAAAAATAACATGTAATATAAATAATATTGATTAATATTTGGTACATTAATATAAATTTAGGTATTTTAAACCCAATTATATACAGGGTCAATAAGACCCTCCACAACCTCCACGTTACTATTTTCACCACATCCTCGCCGGGTTAAATAGGTCCCAGTCACGCCTCGCGGTGCGCTAAGGGCGACGAACTCGAATGTGTCACCTAAGTCACATGTGGCCTCGCAAATTTTAATTAAAATAAATCGCTTACTGTACTAGGTACGTTCCAGTGGCCAGAAGTGCTATTCTGTAATACTCTGTCTGTGTGAATTTAATTGAAGTGAGTTCAAGTACCTACACAAATAAATAAAATTCAAGTGTCTGTCCGTATGTCCTTCTGTTTGTTCCGGCTAATCTCTGAAACAGCTTGACCGATTTCAATGGGCCTTACACTGGTAGATCTGATGTTATAAGGAGTATTAAAGGCTACTTTTATTTTAGAGAAAGAATTAGGGTCCCCGAAAAACAACGCCGATAACCGCCTTTCACGCGGTCAAAGCCGCGGACTTAAAGCTAGTTCATAATTACGGTGCAGTACATTTTAGAGTTGACAATAGGGCCACTAAGTTCAATGTTAAATGAAGTGATTTTGATGAGTTTAAGGTGAGCTGTGAATTCCTAGTAGTTGAGCTGAAAGCTTACCTCAAGTTCACTTCACCTTTTACCAAAATACATTTTTACAGAATAGTGCTGCCGTTCATTGCCCCTCTTTTAGATAAACATTAAACTAAATTGTCCTTTTGTCAACTTTATGATGAAGGTACTGCACCAAACGTTATGAATACCATATTGTTTAGTTTATTTCTTTGTCATGCATAATTATATGATGCTACGATACCTCTTTGGCTTATTTGTCTCGATTTGTCACAGTAAAGACTGACAGACTTCTAAGGCGATTAACACCCGCGGATCCCATGTCGCATTGGCCTCTATGAACTCCGTCGTTGTCTTTCACACGTACACTGCCCGACCGCGCAGTAGGGCGACCGCGCGGTCGGCCGGTGTACGTGTGTTAATCGCTTAAGGGGGTTTTATAAGGCGTCTTCACATTCGTATAATACGAGTAATATGAAATGAATGTACTACTTACTTATTGTATTACATAATTATATATTTTTTTTAATTATATGTATGGAGTTTCTTACCCATTCTTCTCCATACGAAACTACCTTTTGGTGTGGGCAACTAGATTCATTTTTTTTACTTATTAATGACGTTTAAGTGTTAATGGTCTAATTGTAAATGATTTGACTTCTTTCACTTTAATACATCAAACACCTTTTAAACAATCGATCTTAGAATAAAATGTCAAAAGATAATTCAATCAACACGAGTTAATTTTATTAAAATTTTAATTTCACTCGAAAATATTCAATATAATTATGATAAATTCAGGATCCACGTCCCAGAGGAGAAGTGGGAATAATTAACAAGCGCGTGCATCCCACGGGTGCAAGGTTATTATAAATTGTGCCGTGTTTTATGCGTCCATTTTGTAAACTACCATTTACATATATGGCGAATTTAATAAGCTTTGGAATGAACTACTGAATTCATTTTGTTGTTGTGTTATTTTGTTTTACGTGACGTTGAAATGAAAGTTACGGTAGTATTATGGAACTCTGACAATGGGGTGTTTCTGTGTGTGTGTCGTAAGCCCTTCTGCCTACACGATAAAGAAAAAAAAAGATTATGAAAATTAATAAACATGAACCCACTTAATGATAACAACGTTTCAACAAATTAACACAAAACCAAACTAACTATACACCACACACCTGTATTTGCACACACAAATGTGCACTACAATATCTCCTGCGTAGGTATTTGGCTAGTCTGTATTGAGCTGGCTGCCACAGCCGAAATCGATCTTGAGAATATTATTTATGTTCAACAGTACGTAAGCAAGTCGTCGTTACGGGTCGTCAGATGCCTGAAAGTCTCCCGATCCTGTAGACTGGCAGCTAACTCCAACATAGTTGAGAAAAGGCTAGGCAGATGACGATGAGTATATGTAAGTAAATCACTCAACTTTTTAATGACATATTGATAGCTGCTTCAAACTTCAAGAGTACTAATCAGTAAGCATTCAAATCCCAAAGACACCGGTTTTCCTAACAAACAAATTTAACCTTAATTACAGGTATCTTTTGAACTCTTTTCATTTTGGTTTGAAAGAGCAGCTGCCATTTGAACTAAAAGTCAAGCAGTTTGCTAGGTGTTTCAAATAGCGGTAGAGTTACACAAAGTTTGTTGCAAAGTAGCCGAACTTCCCCATTGCTTTGTTAAAACATGATTATGTATTAACAAGGGGCCAGTCTTACTAAGGGGTATCGTTTGATCCAGTTACTGGGTTGTGGAGGTCAGATAGGCAGTCGCTCCATGTAAAATACTGGTATTCTACTGCATCAAGTTAGACTGGAAGTCGACCCCACCATAGTTCGGAAAAGGCTAGGCAGATGATGATGATGTATTTACAAGGTGTGTGTAGGTTTCAGGTAATAGCCAGGGCATTGATAGCTTCCCTACCTATTACTTACTGTAATTACATAATACCAGCCTATAATTGTCCCATTGTAGGCTAAAGACCTCTTGTAATGTAAAGAAGGCACGAGGATTGATCACCACGCCTGCTCAAGGCGGATTGTTGATTTAATTGTCTTGTGTCTGCGGATTGTTGATTGTTGATTTTCCTATCTAAATAGTATAAAATACAGTCGCTTCCAGCCGTCTGTATGCTTACATCTTTTAAACTACGCAACGATTTGCAATACGGTTTTCTTCAATAGATAAAGTGATTCAAGAGAAAGGGGTATACCTAAGCATACTTAGTTAGTATCTACATTCTACCCGTGCGAAGCAGTTTCAGTGATATCCAAGATAAACTTAGAAAGTACATATGAATTGAAAAGTCACATTGGTACTTGCTCGGTATCGAACCCGCAATCTCATGCATGAGAGGCGGGCGACTTCACCACTGGGCCATCACGACATTCATTCTAATTTCAAAAGGGATAAATCGAAAACTCAATCTTCAATTCAATCATTTCAAAAACTAATTAATATCTAAACAATAAAGGTGTATTTTAGTTACAATAGTATAATCTAAATCCTTTTCACAAAACACTTAAAATAATTTGCCACTCAAATTAATTTGAGAAACTTGTCAGTGTGAAAATATAAATCCCAGTTTGTTCGTTAATATTTTTCTCGGCGCGCAGTTGCTGGAATATCTGTTAGTGACACTACAGACTTAGCTATCTTTTTATTCATTCTGAGGGCTCTATTAACTGCATTGCGGTAAAAGTCGCCAAGACTAGAAATTTATTATCTCCAAACTCTTTTTCAGAGTTCTTAGGGTTGACAATAAAATAATGGTTACATAACATCACGCCTTTAATCCCTGAAGGGTTAGGCAGAGGTAGTACACCCACATTTCGCCAGTTATGTTGAAGTCCCATGTACCTAATAGGGGGCGAGCCTATTGCCATCAACCGGGCACAAATCCTGATGGAAAATCCCGATAACACTTTGCCCGACCTGGGAATCGAACCCAAGGCCTTATGCGCAGCAGTAGCGACCACTAAACCAACGAGGCAGTGTAGAAAGTATACATGAATTGAAAATGTCACATTTGTACTTGCTCAGCATCGAACCCACAGCCACTTGCTGAGAAGAGGGCGCCTTTATCACTGATCTACCAAGGCATTTATTATAGCCAAAATAGTAATCAAAAAATTTCGAGCAAAAGCTTTTCAACTAAGTAAGTATTGTTAGTAAACAGTATGATACTACAATACATGTAATTACAACATACATACAGTACAACTTACTACATTAAGACTCAGAACAACATTTCATGTAAAAAGCAAATATAGTTAAATGTCGAAATCGTCGCAAATATACTTCATTAAATGAAGAAATCAACCTTGGCAGAAGTCGCCAATCACTTAGCGACTGCACCAAGTCCAACTGGTCTATCAAGACTAAATTTGCAACCCAAAAGTCAGGCTCCAGTTGCCGAGTTGTTCCATAAACAATCATAATTGAGACAACACCTCCATGCGACCATGGCACCTCTGGTCGCCCCGCAATCTGTCGCCTAAATTGAAACACCTTCACAAGTAAACAAACTTAGTTTCAGGTGGACTTGCTCTCACCTGCATTGCGGTGGGTCGCAGACTTGGTCGCAAGAATGTCGAAGCAAGATTCATCGAAGTAACGTCTAAGTTTCTGTACCAAACTTTATGTTTGAATTTGCCTTTTTAGAACAACTTTGTTTGCTGTAGTGTTTTGTTTAAGCTTCGATGCGATAATCTATACTATATTATCTGTACATAGTATAAAACAATGTCGCTTTTTTATGTGTTTTTTTTTTTCAATAGATAGAGTGATTCAAGAAGGTTTATGTATCTACATTTTACCCATGCGAAGCTGGGGCGGATTGCTAGTAAATAATATAATAAAGCTGAAAAGTATTTTTTGTATATGATAGAAAGACTATTACTACTATTTTACTGGGTTGTGGAGGTCAGATATGCAGTCGCTCCATGTAAAATACTGGTATATTCAGCTGCATCCGGTTACACTGGAAGCCGACCCCAACATATGTAGTTGGGAAAAGGCTAGGCAGTTGATGATGAGAAATACTGTTGAGGAATTATAGGCTCGGGAGCAGAGCAATAACCATAGACGTAACTTAATGCGGGCAAAAAACGCCACGCAGACGAAGTCGCGAGCACAAGCTAGTGTAAAATATATGACGTTACAATTACATGCGAAAGTGGAAAAAAATGACCTACCCAAACGAAGTCGCGGCCAGAATCTAGTTAACCATAAATTGCAATAACGCTACAATTTTGTTTTGCATAGGCTCTACAATAACACTGAATTAATAATTTACTTGTTTACTTTAGCCCCTAAACTAAACATTGGTCCAACTAAGCTTGGGTTAATTTACATTCTTCGATGTTTGATATAAACAAAAGTTTAGCATATCGTGACTTGGTACACAACCCAAAATGTCAAGTTTATCTTTAGTTTACCCTTTACTGAGGTGAGTTACGGGTTAATGTTAGGAAACTTAGCATAAACTTGTATTGACGTACCTACCAACACAATAAAAAACAAATAGAAAATGTTTATTATAAAGCAAGAATGAAAAAGACAAGAATGGAGAAAGAAAGATTAAACGAGCAAAATTAATAAGAATCATCAAAATTGGCCCATGAGTTTGGTCTCTAGAGCGCCATAAAGGATTATACATACATACACACCTACATAGGCTGATAAACACCCTTTGCATTGCGCAGTCGGGTAAAAAAGGAAACAATTACCTAATCGGCTGTAAAGGACTCATCATCCATATTTGTCAAATGTATGGACAATTTGTATGACTAAGGACGTTGGATAAAGCTGGATGAAACCACCGCAGAGATGGGTAAAAAGATATCTACCGTTTTATTCTATAAAAATCTCTCTAGGTAAAATGACCTTGAGGTTGAGCTATGTTCCCACTGATGTTGGGGATTGATAACACACCCCAAGCTCACTTCACCTAAAAAAAACTAAAATGTAAAAGACCAAACCATACAACACACATGTTTTTTGGAACGTAGTGTTAATCTTTGTACGGTGATAGGAAACAATTCATCCAGGAGACCTACGCGATCTTAATCGTTTTTTTTTTGCGACAAAATATTTAATTTAATATTCGATAATACATAATATACAGACGAACATAAAACCCTAAATGGACATTAATGTACAGAATAAATAGAGTACAAAACAGCCAACAATACGTGAATATCAGGTAAGTAGTCAATTCAATTACCTAATGGTTGCCGTGTGGAACACACCTCTTGCGACGACGCGAACGGTTTGAATCGTGAACGTAGTCTAGGAGACCGACAATTCTTATAAACTACAATTTTGTCATATAATTTTTTTTTAACATTTTTATGGGAACTTAATGTTGTGCTTTGAAAATACCATGCACATAATAAGGGGAGTGATCATAGCTACCAGTAGGTATATGATAACGTTTATCAGGCATTCAGGCCTACAACAAAAAGGGAAGTTTTAAGAGGTCTTGGGTTCGATTCCCAGGTCAGGCAAAGTGTTATTGGGTTTTTCCATCAGGAATTTCTCAGTAGCTGCCTTGGAGTCTGGATTTGTGCCCGGTTGATGGCAATAGGCTCGCCCCCTGTTACATGGGACTTAAACATAACTGGCGAAATGTGGGTGTACTAATGGGTACACCTCTGCCTAACCCTTCGGGGATTACAGGCGTGATGTTATGATGTTATGAAAGTTTTATAAGCCAGGTTTCTTTAGCACTAATAATTATGAAGTTGGCATTTTCAACTTAAAACTTCAAATGATAGTTGCATTGCACTATACAAGAATGAATAAAGTTTTATCAATTAATTGCGTCACTTCTCAGTAATTAGCCTCAATCAATATCATTTCGAAGGTGACTTTATTAAAATAATAAAATAAAATATACTATATAGGTATCTGGCACCTAAAAGATAATATGTTTTGTTTTTGCACTGCAAGTATTATGTTGGATTTAATTTAAATTAAGCAATAAAACTAAAACTCCTATTAAGTTTAGTTTGCCAAAAATTAACCGCAAAATGTTTACACAAGCCGTGCATAATTTTCTGACGGTCTCCCTGCCTATAATGTGCCGTGCCTCAACTTGTTTTCATGAACCAGACTGTTTACGTAGCCTGAGTAAAGTCTGAGCTAAAACATAGATTTTAACATCGTTCAGACACGGAATGAGCCCCGCCTATGAATATACCACTTTGTTGACTCCGCTAAATGGCGAACGCGCGAGCTAGTTCAAAAACTACCAACTAGTAGAATGTTTTAGAAATGGCAACACCTTTGACTTGGAACATGTTTTACTGGTAATGGGGATAGTATTCTTTTGAAGTTTAAGGAAAGGTTCATTACAGCTTCGTTTTGCTAATACAAACTTTTCAACCTCCAAGGTGGTTTGTAAAGTCAAAGGGTTGAATTTATGCGTCAGTCATTAAGCGTTTCTTTTAAGGGTTTATTTGTCTATTGCCTGTAATACGTTGGTAACTTGACCCAGAAACGTTGGAACTCTTAACAAATTGACAGAATTATTCTGGCATTTTACTACTAATTATTTAATTATTATTTTATTATTTTGGCAAGGTAAGTACTAGTTTTATAAAGCGCACTGTTTCTAGTGTCAAATATCAAATCTTTATTGCAATTCATAATGTGAACATGCAGGTAGACCCTGCCAAGCACTGCAAAATTTTAAATAAATACTTCCTATAAATAATCTTTAGTGCTTCTAAGTAGATCCTAATAGAAGGGTAACCTGTAATTATTATGTTCACCATAATGTAACCCTCAGTAATCGTTACTACGTGTAAACCTTTATCCATAACGTTCAAAATACATGGAGGTACTTTATATTACTTTAACTTACTTAAACCATACCCCCATAAAGTGATAGCGCAGTACAATTTGAAATGAATTTAATAATTACCAACACCTTTTATACCTTTGGTAGCAGGCGGTCGTAATTTATCGGTATGTGACATGGAGTAGGAATACATGGAGTACCACCTTATGGTATTATATGGGAATTCATAATGTCACAAGTTTAATAAACTCGAGATTTTTTTTGTAGGCAATTTATTTATATTTGTCGCGATCAAATCAAAATTTTGGTAAAAGTTTGTTTTTATTTATCCTTGATTCAAATCTTAATTATATCCGATATTAAACCTATTTCGCTTCTATTGCCACTAATAATTGCTAACCAAATTATATAATTGATTCAAAAAATAATGGCAGTTGTTGCATTATTTTGTGATAATAGTGTTATAGAGTAAGTAATCATCCTGTATTAGAGATGCATAAACATAATGCCGATAGCCAGTTGCTTTGCAAAATCAACACTTTACACCGTTAAAAAAATGGGATTAGGCACATAATGCCACATTCGAAAAATGACAAGTTGAAAAATGACACATTTGCAAAATGTCTTTTCTCAATATGCCACATGGTCTCCTGAGCACTCCATTTTTTCATTTTCCGTGTTCTAAAGGTAGGCCGGCTCGCATAATCATATTTACAGCTAGCCTACGTCGCCTTTGTTTCGTTCATTATTCAACCTTTTGTCTTTCCCGTAATAACTTTTAACCCCTTTATTATCTTCGCTTTATGGCGAAAACAATTTTTCTTCCTGGATTTTCAAGGGAAGAATTGATTGATGTTTAGAAAATGTAAGTAAGAAAATTACCTTGAAATATATTATTTATACACATAACATAACATCACGCCTGTAATCCCCGAAGGGTTAGGCAGAGGTGTACCCAATAGTAAACCCACATTTCACTTGTTATATTTAAGTCCCATGTAATAGGGGGCGAGCCTATTACCATCTGGGCACAAATCGAGACTCCGAGGCTGCTACTGAGAAATTCGTGATGGAAAAACCCAATAACACTTGGCCCGACCTGGGAATCGAACCCAAGACCTCATGCTCAGCAGTGCGACGTAGTCAACATTACAATAATAGGCTGGTATTATTATGAATATAATGTATGACTGGTTGCTGCCGATCAAGACTGTGTACACATCTGTCGTGTCGCTACAATGAACCTTTTACTACAATAATAACATTGTATTTTACATGTTCTTACTTACTTATACATATGTATATGATTAATATTTATACAGAGCCTTATAGGTTGATATTTATTTAAGACTAGCTTTTTCCCGCGATTTCGTCCGCATAAAATAATGTCGGTTATCGCGGACGCAGACTATACTGCGCAATAAACAGTAGCCTATCCTTTGGGTTCAAACTTACCTCGTAACTGATTTCATCAAAATCGGTTCAGTGGTTTAGTCGTGAAAGCGTTACAGATAAATAACTCTGTCCGTCTGTTTCGCTTTTACGACTAAACCACTGAACCGATTTTGATGAAATCTAGTACAAGGTAGGGAAGATTATTTCATAAGAAAAATACTTAATACTTAGATACTTTTTAATCCGCGACTTCATGTACGTCCGCTGTTTAAAATATAGCGTATAAACCTTTCTTGACGAGCCGCCCCGACCCTTGCTCGGGTCAGCCCGCACCGCTGAGCCTGTGGCTTTAAATTTGTCCCTCAATAATTGCGATCCGATCCAGCCTGTTCCCTTGCTGTCCTCCCCAGCGACACCCTAAACCAAGGTCCGTAGGCACCCTGCAGTATATGCCCTTAGCTTGTAGTCGCTTAGTTTATAAGTAGTTCGCCCTACCTGGAGGCCCTAAAATTTTTAAAGCACCACAGGAATATCCAGTTGAGCAGCCGACAACCTGACCTGTGAGATGACATCATGGTTATCAAACTTACTCCAGTGAAGTCATTCACGCGAACAAAGTCGTAGGCTAAATGTAGTACACAATAGAATTGAAAACACGTTTAGTATCGAAGGTCGGACAGTCACTTTTAATAAAACAACAATAACAATCATTTTGCATCGGCAAAACAACAGTTCTGTGTTTACCAACTTGAGCGAAAATACTGCAAAACATTTACAGTTTTAAATTAATTAAATAAGAACTGACATATTTATTAGTAGGTAGTATTCTTGTTAATCCATCCAAGTAATAATTTAATTCTTGTGTTGTGAAATAAATAAATTAAGTACAATAAATCGTACTTCTGCGCCATTTTTTATGACAATACTTGAGAAAATAATGTTTATTTTAAAAGTAAGTTCTTTGCGTTTCATTCGTTGTTTGTGAAGCCTTCAAGTAGGTTGTTATTGTGGACAATGGTTTGGTGAGTTATTATGTCTAACATTTAATTTATTCATTTATTTATTTACGCAATCTTACCTACAACTACCATTACAAATCAGCGATCCAATGCGATAGTTTGGCCTTATATGCTAAATCCTTCATCTACATCTTAAGAAATTACATAAAATATCCTAAATCTTATTTTACATCTAAATAACATCAATTAAATTAGAAAAAGGAAGCAATAACGATTTTTTATACCTGGCTAGCTCTATTATTGTACAAATTGGTGAATGATAATTTAAAACCCATTATTTGAATTTATACCTACAGATTTTTTTTTATTTCTATAATTATTACAGTAGCGGCCAGTCCTTACTTTGTCGTAGTATAAAAGTTAATTATAGAAGGGTCTATATTTCACAGATTTTTATCCATAAATTACAGTAGATAGCATCATTAAATTACAAGTTCTGAAGGCCAATATTATACTAATTAAAAACTTTCAAAACTAGTATCACAACGCCAATCTCATCTCGGTGAAAATCAATGTCAAAATGTAGGTAAAATAGTGGCAGTTGACAGATTGAGACAAAGATTAGAATGCGAACTAATGATTGGTCAATTTGCCCCCCCTATCCCTCTTGGCAAAGAATAAACAACATCCGATTTTTATTATTATAATAATGCCTATATTATGCTTTTAATCTTCAGTCTCAACAATGCATCTTGCCTGGTGCCTACGACAGGGGCTGGTCCCCAGATGTTTGCGGCCACGTTGCAGTACTTCGCCGCAGCACAGTGTCTTCTCAACCATGAGACTATACCGGAATCTGATGTTGCAAGTATGTACCGATATTATTTTTTAGACTGTTGACGATGTAAAGCATCCTACGCACGATAACGCGGACTGAGCGGCTGGGCTTACCCACGTGTACATATAACCATCACCATCATTAACAGTCCGCCGGCACATTTTGGTTCTATACCATGTAAGTCCGCCTTTGTACTTGTTTTGTTACATAAAGGTTAAATAAATAAATAATGTGCCGCGTAGCAAAAACCGCCGGAAAAGAACGCCGGCTATAGGAGCCTTTATCTATCCATCTTCTCAATATATAAAACTAAAGGTCACTCAGTCACTCACTCACGGAAATCACGGAATATCGAAAACCGCTTGACGTATAAAAATGAAATTTGGCAGGGAGGACGACCAATCCCTTTATGTGATATCAAATCAAATTAATATGTAATCAAATAAACTACCCATAATGTGTTTTTAGTTTACTTTTTAGTTAAAAGGCATAACATTATGATTGCTACTTGGTTATATGGCTGTTTCCCACAACATAATTATTTACATATTGTTTTCAGATTTCCAAAGTTTTGACTTCATAATAGTCGGTGGCGGAACAGCAGGCAGTGTGGTTGCGAAACGGCTTAGTGAAGTTAAAGGATGGAAAATATTGGTCGTAGAGGCTGGAAGCGACCCGCCTGTTGAATCTCATGTAAGTATTATATTATACATATTATTGGACATAAGGTATTTTTAAAACGTTTCCTCACACTGGGAATTTCTCCTGTATCGTCAGTGCGTTTACAAACATTACTCATATACACAAACAGCCAGACCCCAAATTTAACCCGCGACACGCAGGTCAGTCACTATACCAACCGGCAACACAACAGGGTTATGAACATTATCAGCTAGCTCAATATCTGGGGGCAATTCTACCAATTTTTAAGAATTATCGCATTCTAATCTATGTCAAATTAAAAAATGCATCTAATTTATCTACATTTTTTGACATTAAATGCCGCTAAGATGACATTACAACTAGATTTTTACCGTTTTTAATTACTAGTATTGACCTTCTGATATTAAGTACATTTTATTTGCCAGGGCACAATCAAGTCAATCATATAATTGGAATTTCACGTAGCATAGTAAATGTAACAAAAAGATCCTTACGGAAATTCTTAATCTAAAAAATACTCGTTCGTGATCATAAACTCACTTATTACGATAATATTTTTAGCTAAAGCAGTACACGTTACCATATTTAAAAGCTCTCCTAAATTTCAGATACCAGGCCTAGACAACACTATGGTTGACAGTGAATTCAACTGGAAATCTGTATCAACGAACAATGGAGCGATAGATCAGGCGATAGTTAACGGCTCCATAAAGCTGTCGAGAGGCAAAATGTTCGGAGGGAGCAGCAGCCTCAATGATATGCACTATATACGGGGACACGACCAGGATTTCCAAAAATGGTACGATGCAGGCAACACAGACTGGAATATTGATGACGTACGTCGATGCTTTAAGAAAGCTGAAAGTCTTCAGAACAAGAAAATGCTAAAAGATCCTACCATTGCTGATTATTATGGCAAGGAAGGACCACTGGCTATAAACAGGTTTAACAGCACATATAGGGACATTACTAACGGAGTCTTGAAGTCGTGGCATGAAATTGGATTCAAGTATGTTCCTGACTTAAATGTCGCTGGTCTTATTGGTTCCGGCATTGTAGCAGCAACAGCATTAGATGGAGTGAGACAAAGTACTTATACAGGATACCTTCTACCAATCAAGAACAAATGGAATATGAAAATACTTAAGAACGCTTTCGTAAAAAAGATATTGATAACTAAGGATTCAAAATTAGCTTTTGGTGTTGAAGTTGAAAAAGATGGAAAAAATTTAACTTTTTACTCCACACATGAAGTTATTCTAAGCGCTGGAGCTGTGAACACTCCACAGCTCCTAATGTTGTCCGGCATTGGCCCTGAAGAACATCTTCGTTCTAAGAATATTACATGTTTAGTTAATTCTCCAATGGTAGGACAGAATTTACAAGATCATCTCCTTGTACCTATAACTATATATGGGGATGAACCAGAGAAAAAAACAACGAAGGAGATACATCGTGATGTCGTGAATTATATTTTAGATCGTACAGGAAGCTTAGCCGAAAGTAGTATATTCACGGATATAACAGCATTTTACTCCACCTATAAAATTTTATCTTATCCAGAATTCCAACTTTATCTCTCAATAATACCGAAGGACACGTTTGACTTGAAACAATTTTTGAAATCACAGTACAGATACAAAGACTCCATTGTGGACTCCATAGTAACATTGAATAAAAACCATTCACTTTATTTCTTCGCTTTTAGCCTTTTGCACCCATATTCAACAGGCAATGTCTCCTTAAGTACAAATAACCATGAAGACGCTCCGCTTATATTTACGAACTACTTTAGCGACCCAAGAGATCTGAAAGCAGCAATTCAAGGAATCAAGATGGCGTCAAAAGTAGTTTCATCCACATTTTTCAAAAATATAAAAGGGTTTTTGGGAAGAATAAACTGGCCTGCTTGTGATGCTTTTTTTAGATACTCGAAAATACTGGGAATGTATTAGTACTAATATGGTTACTTCTATGAGCCATCTAGTAGGTACATGTAAAATGGGACCTGATTCGAAGACATCAGTGGTAGATAGTAGATTGAAAGTCCACGGGGTAACGCACTTAAGAGTTGTAGATGCAAGTGTGATGCCAGAAATAACTAGTGGCAATATAAATGCACCGAGTATAATGATAGCAGAGAGAGGAGCAGAATTCATAAGAGAAGAATACAATAATTAATAAAAATTCTTCGAGATATTTTTAAGGGCATGTCATCTTTGTAGTATACCTATAATTATTGGTGTATGCATAAAAATCATTACTACTATATACTGCATGTATATGCTGTTGGTGTGTTTTAATGAAAATCATTTTTTTACTATTTAAAGTTCATGGTTTTAAAAATGTGATATTCATCTAATAACGAAAGAACTCACATAAACAATGTTACTTTTAAAAGATTTTGTAAGGCGGAGTTAATTACGTAATTGTAATTATGTAAGTGTAGGTACTTAGAAGAAGGGGAAAACATTTTAATACGAAAATAAATTTTGTAAAGATTGTTTGAGTTTTTCTTTGAAATTCCTGTAACTTGTTAAGGTAATGAAGTAGGTACAATGAATAATTTCCAACTTCCACCTTCACAGTGAAAGGCTAAAAATTACTTTTATTCCGTTCTATTATTGTTTGGGATTTTATTATTTCCTTACGAAAGCACAAAGTACTACAACTCTTTGTTCGAGGAAGCCCTAAAATAACGTTTTAATTTTGGATATTATGAAGAAAGGTAAATCATACTTTTTAGAACATTTCTGTAATAACTATGGAAATGCTTACATTAACATCTTGTACTGGCTTAATTTATTCATAAGTAAGATCTTTTGATTTGTAGCAATATTTAATTTGGCAAAGCATAGTGAACATATTTTGCCAAAATACTATGATCTGTAACCATACCTATGTTTTACAAAATAAATGATTGATTGATTGATTGAGTCAGCAAATAAGTGACTTCACACTTAACTATTGCCACACAAAATCTATGAGGGAATCGCGAGGCAATCTTTGACAGCTCATAAAAAGAAGGTCAATTATTATTGATTACTGGATGTCAAGTACCTACCAAATTATAATCTATTATTGCGATAATTCTTAATCAAGTTTTTAACAGGATAATTCTATATACAGGGTCGCCCTATATTAATATAGTACAAGGCACAATAATTACAAAGGGATTGTCTATTCATCTGTCATTGAACCCCATGAATCCGTAATCGCTAATCTCACTAGAAATTTTAGTGTTGTTGTTGTTTCGAGCTACTTTATTCATAGACTAGAAAGATAAGGTGAAGTCACGTACACGCTACGCGATAACTGTCGGGCAATTTATGTATGTACCTCGATACAATTTTATTATGGACGGCTGCTTGTGCATAATGTTTTTTGTTGGTATTAACTAACCAACAGTAATGTGTTTGTTGTATTTTATTTAGGTACTTCTTTTTTTTGTTTAGGTACACATAAACTTAAGTATTTTCTTTCTTTCACCCTGCAAGGAAAGGGTTATGCTTTTTTAGGATTCCGTACCCGAATGGTGTCGATGGGGCCCTAATACTAAGCCTCCGCTGTCCGTCCTCCTGTTTGTTAGCGTGGGCTATATCTCATAAACTGTAATAGTAAAGGCACTTAAAATTTTCAGAGTTTGTATTACTTTTGCCGCTATAACAACACGTTATAATAAAAATGAAATTAAGGTAAAAATTAAAGGGGATCCGCAGACAAAAAACGTGTATTTTAATGAGTAGTAGGGGGGAACAGTATAGTTATTGGCCCCTACATAGTTATTGGCCATTTCAACATCGGTATTGAAAAACTAGCAACCCACATTACTACATGGTAAATTTTAAAATGCACTATAATAACACAATTGTTGACTGTCAAAATATTTCGGTAAAACACTGCTAGGTGAATTCGTTCTCTTGTAGTCTGAGGTTTTTTTGCGCCGGTATCGAAAATAGGTAAGTTTGTTTAATAAATGTTAAGATCATACAATTTTAGGATGTCATATTCTGAAATTAATTTACAAATTTCAGTGATTTAAAATCCGTACAATATATAGAGTGATATGCATAGTACGCGTATATGAAGTGTAAAACGACAAAATCATAACATAACATTAAAAAACTGTAGTGGCCAATTACTGTCAATAATTTAAATAACATTTACAGTAAATGGCCCCCTATGTCAATTACTATATTCAGTTCACCCAAAACCAAATGCGTTTATAGTGATAAAAAACTCTACTGTCTGTTATCCTATGCATTATATTCGTTTGTCACTCATTTTAGGGCTGTGTAAATAGTTATTGGCATAGGCCAAGTACTATGAAGTCTGGAATAATTTTCAATACAAAAAAGGAGGCCAATAACTATAATATTTTTATGTTTAGTTTGGACAAGATCACTCATGCTTATTTTTCTGTTCTATCAGGTTAAATAATAAAAAAAATCACGTTAAAAAAATCTCAGTACAAAAGAAGCCCTAGATGAGGCGTTAAAAAACATTCAGAAAGGGCAACATTACAATTTAAACTTAAAAATCCCAAAAACTATCTGAGTTTGGACCGACGCCGTATTTGACTCTTAAGGAAGAAGCTTCCATCAAGGAATGGCTATACAAAATGCCCCGGAAAGGCTTTCCAAGAAAACCAAATGATGTTCTTGATACTGTACCAAAATTTTTGTCTGATACTAATTAGTAGATTTTATATATGTCGGCGCAATTACGATAGTTGTCATTTGATTGTCCTAAAATTAGTTCATAAATCGTCAGTTAATTACTGCGAGCTTATTGTGATTTAAAAATAACGTTAAACTACAGGTCATTATTGGTTATTGTAAAAAACTTGAAAACACGTGCGCCGAGCGCTATAAATACGGCCGCACTGTGAACGCAGGGAGCATTCACTCTCGAGCCGCCGTACAGTACGGACCTCTCTGTGACGTCATTACGCTGCCCGTTAAATAAACGAAGTATTCAAACAGTGAGTGAAGTTTTCTTTCGAAGACCAGAACATGAGTCATCAAGAAAATAACAATCGTGACGTCAGCAATACTGACGTCACACCTTTTAAAAACACTTTGGAGGTACCCCCCCTCCGTCATCAGAAGTGGGATTGCAAGAAGCTCCTACCCAAACCGCTTCCTCATCAGCTCGTTCACCACCTGATGTGACGTACCAAATGGAACCAACCAACACCCAGCAACAGGAACCTGTGTTGGCCACCAATGCACCATCGGAAGATGTAATGCAATCTAGACCACAAGCGTACACTCACCATGGAATGCAGATGAGAAGGATACCACCACAATTCCTGATACGAATGATGGAAATGAATCACCTACTCAGAACTCTGAACCAAACGATCCCATTCCATCGACCAACAGAACAACCCTGATGACGCTTGATTACTAAACAAACGGTGAGTTCTTTTCATAACTCAATCTAGGGCTTACCTAAACACAGAAGAAACAACAACGCACAACAACAACAACGACAACAAACAACAACAACAATGCACAACAACAACAATACACAACAACAACAATACACAACAACAACAATACACAACAACAACAATACACAACAACAATACACAACAACAACAATACACAACAACAACGATACACAACAACAACGATACACAACAACAACGATACACAACAACAACCAACAACAACAAACAACAACAACAACAAACATCAATTAAAAATGCAAGTATGCGTGGAGACATTTGCATTCAATAACAAAAACGTGTAAAATGCGTGTAGCATACAAACACGGTCTACGAGAACTCTACGAGACCCTCCGAGAGCTCGTAATAATTACTTTATCCTTTACCATTTAGAACCCCTGTGCATAGCACAGCATCGACCTTGTTCATCTTCCCAATAGAGCCTCTGTGTACCACGGCGCACAGGACCGCCCAGAGCACAGCAACATAATAATCTTCCCATTTCTACGAGACCCTCCGAGAACTCTACGAGACCCTCCGAGAACTCTACGAGACCCTCCGAGAACTCTACGAGACCCTCCGAGAACTCTACGAGACCCTCCGAGAACTCTACGAGAACCGCCGAGAACCCTCCAAAACTCTCCGAGTACCTACTAACCTTATAAACATTAATATTCTCAAAAGATAAAGCAACCAAGTTGCTTACAGATGCTCTACTCAGAGGAGGTTATTTCCATTGTTACAGGTCAACGAGAATCTACGAGATCTACAACAATCTACGAGATCTACAACAATCTGCGAGATCTACAACAATCTGCGAGATCTACAACAATCTGCGAGAACTACAACAATCTGCGAGATCTACAACAATCTGCGAGATCTACAACAATCTGCGAGATCTACAACAATCTGCGAGATCTACAACAATCTGCGAGATCTACAACAATCTGCGAGATCTACAACAATCTGCGAGATCTACAACAATCTGCGAGATCTACAACAATCTGCGAGATCTACAACAATCTGCGAGATCTACAACAATCTGCGAGATCTACAACAATCTGCGAGATCTACAACAATCTGCGAGATCTACAACAATCAGCGAGAAGCAACGAGGCTGGTGCAGAGCACGCACCGCCTGTCAGAATGGCCGTGTCGGCGCAATTACGATAGTTGTCATTTGATTGTCCTAAAATTAGTTCATAAATCGTCAGTTAATTACTGCGAGCTTATTGTGATTTAAAAATAACGTTAAACTACAGGTCATTATTGGTTATTGTAAAAAACTTGAAAACACGTGCGCCGAGCGCTATAAATACGGCCGCACTGTGAACGCAGGGAGCATTCACTCTCGAGCCGCCGTACAGTACGGACCTCTCTGTGACGTCATTACGCTGCCCGTTAAATAAACGAAGTATTCAAACAGTGAGTGAAGTTTTCTTTCGAAGACCAGAACATGAGTCATCAAGAAAATAACAATCGTGACGTCAGCAATACTGACGTCACACCTTTTAAAAACACTTTGGAGGTACCCCCCCTCCGTCATATATTATGCCACAAATGTTACATAATTAACGATGATTCCGAGCCTTCTGATGATGAGAACATTTTTCAATTAGTGAGGGCTATTGGATTTTTGTTAAAGTTTTCATTTTATAGTGTTAAATATTATTTTGTTGTCTATGGCCAATTACTGTAACATTACATGGCCAATTAATGTGATTATGGTGGCCAATAACTGATAATTCAATATTTGTATCTTTATGTAGATTTTATTAAAAACGTGTATGGAAAAAGAGTATGTAAGCCATACCATTGAATAAATTCGTTATTGTTATATTTTAAAAATTATTTCATTTACATCATCTCGTTTTATATTTTTATATATTATAAATAGTGCCCTGAGGTAGCTTAACTGGCCAATAACTATACTGTTTACCCTATTAAAAATGATGTGGTACGGAACGCTTCGTGTGCGAGTCAAACTCTCATTCAGCCAGGATTTTTAGTCACATTGATTCCTTAGGCGCTCCACCCACTGCCCCGCGCCCCGTCGCAGATTTATTCAGGCAGATTTTACCGTTGTATGCAAGTATCTCAATTTATATAGAAATCACGCCTAGCACAACACACTGCCGACGCGGAAACGAGCGGGAAGGCGCACCGCGCGCAGATTCTGCCAATCTGCGCGGGAGCGCAGGGCGTGCCGCGGGATATGACACACCGGCTCTGCCGTCCCGGGCGTGATTTTATACTGTAAAGACGTTTGCACGATGGATTTCGACGTAGACAAATTTATTTAGCGCGAGGCCGTCGTAATCTGCTTCACCGCGCGGGGGAGCAGATTTCACCGCTAAGTAAGGCAGATCTGCGCCTCCGTCGCCGCGCGCGTTATCTGTCGCTCTGCTCACCGCGGCGGGACGCATCTTCAGTGGGTGGAGCGCCATACTTCAAGACGTGATAAATAAGTAGCATTCAAGCGTAAAGCATTACATTACCATTTGACCTACCAGGATTAGGATTATTTACCTGCCAACCAAGGCTCTACGAAAAATCATGAATGTTTTTTCCGTTTTGACATCGATCATGACCATGATGGCGAGCGGGGTAAAAGACAAATGATCAGATTTTTTTTTCAAGTTTTCCCAGTTTCCCTCTTTCACTGTATTTTCGTTTTATTTTTTTCCTCTATTTTTATTTGCTTCCCCTTCGTGGTTTATCATGGTAATGATGAGTAATGCTTTTCTATTATTTTTATGAATGACTTTATTGTTGACTGACCGTTTTTATGTGAAAAAGGGGTTATGTTATTGTTCTATTGGAATCATATTTGGTTATTGATGTTAAGATATTCATACGATCATCCAGGTTTCCTCACGACGTTTTCCTTTAATTATGTCCAAAGTAAACTTAGAAAGTACATATGAATTGAAAAATCACATTGGTGCTTGCCTGTTGAACCTACAACCTCATGCATGAGAGAGTGCCCTAACCATTAGATGACCACGACATCATCGAAAAAGTCAAAGTAATTTATTTCAATATACTGAAAAAAAAAACAGCTGTTCCCTACAAAAATGTTATATAACACGATCGTAATGTATAAAAGAGCTGATTTTTTTTTCATGTTTTCAGAGTTGGTCCCATAGTAAAACTTGTTCATGATGATGAGTACATTGACCCCTTTCCAGGTTTTTGGTAAATTTTCGAAGACCCTGTATATGAAATAGTAATTAGGTACCTATTCAATATTGACACGAACAGAATATTGATTCGTCTTATTTCTTAGAAAAATATGTTTTATCTGAATCAACTGTTTCATTATGTTTAACATAATTCATGCGGCGCTCTCGACTGAACTCGCCGAGACAGACCTGAGTCAATATCGAAGCAAACGTGATAGGAATACAAAATGGTAAGATCTTAGATCTCTTGATAAAGTACACCTATAAATAAATTGGTCGTTGACATTTCATTGTCTTCATCTAGGTATATTATTATTCTCATTTATTAAATTGTATATACATATAAATTACATTTTTAAATATTAATATAAAAATACAAACATTTGAAAATATAAAAAATAGTAGCCCACCGGAGGCGGAAACAGGGTCCAAGCCACCGGCGGCGGTCAGGGCTCCAAAGAGAGGAACCTCCTAACTATGCGGGCCGTGTCCAGAAGTACTGCTTTCTGGATCAAGCCCTTGATCCAGCCACCTAACGAGAGCCTCCTTAGATGTTGGTCGAGGCTCTTGGCTATTAAGCCATTGGCTGTGACGACTATCGGCACAATGATCGCTGAGTCCACCTCCCACATGTCGACAACCTCGCGGGCCAAGTCAAGATACTTGATTTGCTTGTCTTTCTCGACCTTCACGAGGTTCACGTCATGCGGGACTGCTATGTCAACAATCATTGCGCGCCTCTCTAAGCGATCCACCACCACTATATCAGGCTTATTAGCCACAATAGTCCTGTCAGTGATGATGGATCGATCCCAGTACAGTGTGACACTGCCATTTTCGAGAACTGGGTCGGGCACATACCTGTAATACTGTACTTCCGATTCCACGAGGCCGTATTTTAGAGCAAGTTGCTGATGTATAATCCTGGCTACTAGATTGTGTCTATGCAAGTACTCTTCGTTAGCTAGACGAGAACACCCAGAGATAATATGACGGATTGATTCACCCGGCCGGTGGCATGCCCGACAGATGTCAACCGTGCCATCCTTCACAATAAATCTCCGGTAGTTATTCGTCATAATAACTTCGTCCATAATTGCACAGACAAAACCTTCGGTTTCTCCAAATAGATCACCGAATCGAAGCCAGGATACGGACGCTAAGAAATCTACATCGGGCCCATGCTGGGCCCGAAAAAAGCGTCCGTGGAGCTCCTTACTCTGCCATACCTCCTCGCGATCTTTAGTCTCAAGCACTACAGGTTTGCGCCAGTTCTCTTTAGCCAAGGAGAGCGGGGTATAATATTATTATTATTATTATTACATATAATAAAATCGTAGCGAAGTCAAAACTGTACATTTAATATTTTTGAAAAAGAGTAATTGCTATGAGTTCGGGGAGTGATTCTAATGCCGAAAATATTTTTTTTAGAATTTTTGTCTGTTTGTCTTTTTGTCTGTATGTTTGTTAGAGCATCACGCGACAACTGCCGGGTAGATTCTGTTCAAATTTTGTATCAATATTCCACATTGGCCAAATTAGTCTATAGGCTATAAATTATCACGCTATGTGCTTTGGGAGGTGAGCACTGTTGCATTAGTATTCGTGTAGTTCGCATGGAGAAACAATCTTTGACGCGGACGAAGTCGCGGGAAGAAGCTAGTCTTACTACAAATTCGAAAGTTTATATGGATGTTTGTTACTCAATCACTCCAGAATGGGTAAACGGATCTGGATGAAATTTGGCACAGGGATAGATTATAGCCTGGACATTTTTCAAAAATTTTAATACATTTTTCAAAAATGTACAGTCCCCGTGGTATGATATGACGACGAAGTCGCGGGCAGAAGTTAGTAATACAATTATTTGTGTAAAAGTTGTTCCAAGTGACAATGAAGTGGACGAGATCTATGACGTCTAAATGCCTTCTTAGTTTTATTTACCTATCTTTATTGGCTTGCCAATAAATATTTGCACTGACAGAGTGTTTATAATTGATATATCATATTTTATTAATTATTAAATCTTATTTAGAATATAGTTTATGTTGATTTTTTGTTTTAGTCTGTACTTCCTTGATAATAGCCTGCCCCCATTCCTTCCACTTCTCTCGATGCCTTGCCTCCTTCTCTACGGTCTGCTGCGACAGCGTTTAACTTTCAGGGTTCAAGATTTTATTAAAATTTTTATGATCGTCAGAGTGTAGGTACTCATTTTAACAACTGATAAAATCCTAATAAACCCTCTTTAAACTAAATAATATGTTGTGAAAATTCATGCCCTCTACTTTGCAAAAAGAAACATCGTACTCTCATACTCACAAATGTTTTAAACAAAAACCGCATTTCAAGTAGAACTTTAACGCAAACGTGTCCAAAAATAATATATGGCGCGCTAACAAAGAGCCAAAAACTATTTGCGTAGTGCAGCCGCAACGTAAAAAGTAACTAAAAGGAAAACCGTATTCCATAGGGCTTTACGAGCGCGCGTAAAACTTAACGTATATTGAATCGATTTTAAAAAATTGCAACACTCGTTTCACAAATAATATTTATTTAGTTTCAAGGCTTCAAGTGCCATTCGATTTGGGCCGTTCAGACTAAGTACCCAAATTGCGATTCAGTCCAGTTAAGGCGCTCGCGTCTTATGCACGTGGTTGTAGTTTCGCAACCGGGCACGGGTAAATGCCAATGTGGGTTTCCCAATTTCAAATGTAGGTACTTTTTAAGTTTATCTTGGATATCACGGACATCAGTGAAGGAAAACCTATACTGTAAGTGTGGAATCGCCAATCCGCCTTAAACAAGCACGGTGTTCAATGGTCATATATCTTCTCTGTATGAGAAGAGACCTTTACCCATTATCCTGCACTGGGACTATAATAGGCTGGTTTATAAAGGCTTTATTCCTATCAATGGATGATACTTCTTGTTCTTGTCGTACATCAAACTAAAATGCTAAAGAGTAGTAGTACCTACATCCGATTAAAAAATCGAATACATTTACGTTAGAGTGCTCGTGCTAGCCCAACAGCTGTGCTACGTCGAAGAGGGCGACAAGCAATATGTATTCTCACCACGATCTACCAACAACAAGTTTGCGGTCGCCATTCTTAAAAGAGATCGAGTAACACCGAAGATTAATCTGGATTAGATAAACGAGGACACACGAACCTTGTCCCGGAATAAAGTTAAACAGTATTGAAAGTTGTGTGTTGCTTTGTGAGCCCTTTTTGGGTACGTGTGTTTGATAATAAATTGTTTTGGTTATGTGGTGGTTTTTTGGGTGTGATACAACCACATTTAAGGCTCTAGACAGACGGACTGCATTTCAACTGCAATCCAACTGCAAATTTGCAGTTCGGATGCAGTTTGAATGCAGTTGACACGACTGCAATAGAACTGCAAACCAACCGTGCGGTCCAATTGCAGTCGGCGTGCAGTCGTGTGAACTGCACACCGACTGCAATCGAACTGCATCCGAACTGAGCGGTGGCGGAGCGTTAAAGTAGTGCGGACGGGTGGGTATGGTGCAGTTTGATTGCAGTCGGTGTGCAGTTCACGCGACTGCACGCCGACTGCAAATTTGCAGTTGGATTGCAGTTGAAATGCAGTCCGTCTGTCTAGAGCCTAAGTTGTCCTTGCCTATGAGATACTTACATGCTATTTTAAAATAAGAAAACTTGACACTGTCACTACAACTGAAGGCTAAGATTTTACTAGATATAATTAAAATAAAATGAGTTGTTGATTAAATATACGAAGTCGTATTAGTACATACATAAGTGTTTTTATCATAGTAGATTGATATTATTCCCAGTACCGTAGTAATCTCGGGTTGCTACAGTGCAGACTTCTAACAGTGGTTCTCACAAAAGTTTCCCATGAGGTATTGTCAAGAGAAGCAATGCTTTTAAAATAGCTTTACGTTGCCCTGCTGTAGTTGCTATGCACTAACTGTCTGACTTAATAATTTATAACAGGTATATAAATCCAATTTTACAGTAAATTGAAAATTAATCGGATGTTTAGGGCTAAAATAAAGTGTTTTTTTCAAAAAGGTTGTAACTTCAAATTATTGTTGAACGGTGTGAAATACCTACCCAATTATAATACCAAAATTGTTTCCAGAGGTCATCATTGACATCTTATCACTTGGACCGAAGCTTACAAAATTCGTGGCGTCCCGCAAGGGTGACCCACAGACGTGCGATAGTCATCGTGTATCGTTTACGTTGCTTTGTGATCTCGAATGATCGCGGCAGTTGGCATAACTTTGCGACCTCTATGCGACCATAAAGGCTACGTTTTGATATTTGATTATTTTTGTAAGTAACTTGATACTTTATTTTTTCGATATTTTTTTATTTATCAGTTTTTGAGAAAATACATGCCAAGCATGTTACCATAATGTTTTTAGTAAGTTTTAGTTTGCGTACCTACTAAGAATATTTTTATTTCTCTTTATAGCCGTATAATATGCACTTATAGCTGCATATGTCAAAGAAATATTGGAACAAAACTGTGCATCAAAAAGAAAAAAATATTAAATTGATAAAAAAGTATCAAGATTATTTATGCAATGTGTTACTAAAAACGATTTAATATCACATTCGGGCGAGTGGATGGGGAGTAAGCTTCAGAGATTTGCGGCGTCCCACAGGGGTTTAGCCGCACACGTATCGCTTACGTTACGTGTGGTCGCGACTGACCGCGTCCGTGGTCTAAACTTTATTCAGCATATTCTAAGGGTCATGTTTTGTTGAAAATTACTTCGTTCGAAAAGTTTCTTGAGTAGGGTGGTTTGTGTTCTACCTGACTTGGTATCGACTCGGGCTGAAATACGAGCTTATTTTTACAGAGTTTGAAAATACGAGTAGATGTCGTGATGGCCAAGCGGTAAAGGCGTCTCTTATATATATAGGGTTGCCAATGTAAAAAAAAGAAAGAAAAATTGTTTATTCAAGTGAAAAAGACGCTCATAACATAATAATTGTTTTTCTCAAAATAAAAACAATCTACAAAAAAATTAATAAAATAAATATGACTTTTTAATGTGACTTTTTCAATCCATAATTAACATGTACCTACTTTCTAAATTTTTCTTAGACACCACCGACATCTTCTGACATGACTTCACAAAAACAAAACACGAATTATGAAGTTCTAGTAACTTGTCTCTCGTGAATTGTGACAATAAACTATACGTACCTGGCAAAGATAAAAAAAGGTTACAGTTTCAAAATAAAATATAATGAAAATCATTTATTCGACACAGGACAAGGGATTGCATGTTGTTGAAAAGTATAATCCTCCTGATTATACCGCTCAAAAATATGCGATACGTGAGTTTATTTACAACACATGGTCAGCCGATATTCAATGCCAAGATTAGATGTTAATCTTTTGATTTTAGGCACAAAGAGTAGTATGTCACAAATATTCATACATATAACAACAGAAATTCATTCAACCAGTGAGAGCCGTGTATCTATGAACATAATTGAGCTGTATTTCTTAATTTTTAATACCTACTACCTTTTAGTATGGTTTAATAATAATTCAAGGTAGGTATGTCGTCTTCGCATGTAATTATTTGGTTAAGGTAGGTATATAAAATATTGTTAAATATTTATTTTAAAAGACAAGGTGGAAGAGGCAACTGAATTAATTTTTCTTCCTCATAATTATCTTTCAAAAATGTATTTTTACGGTCTAATTCAAATAAATAATTTAATTTTGACTCTGAGTTTATGAATAATCTGATTTCAAACTTCGGCTTTGACCTTATGAAACTTTCGCCGTGTGTCACACCGATAGTATACTATCCAGGGGAGAAAATTGAATTATTATTTTATCATTCACGTGGCGGAAGTTCCAAACACAGTTGGTTAGTGATATAGCTGCTTCTAGTAGTTAATTTACTAAAACAACGCCACAAAACACACACAGCTCTATTAAATTCTAATTTATTATGCTTACCTATTGCCAAAACAACGCCGCGTCATCAACTAGCCCCCGCAATAGATAATAGCCACTGTACCAAATCTGCGGGCCACATCACAAAACAAACGAACCAAAAATTAACTTTTGCGCCAAACAAACGTTTGTCATTCAATGTTTGCAGGGATTAGGCAACGTGGGCGCGATTCCCTATTGTTAAAATATTTACTACTAACCAGCTCGTTTACTTAGGACCAGTAGTTCCTGAGTCAGCTGTGAACCCCGAAACATCGTCGTACATAATCTTCGACGCTGTAATCATGTGAAAATAGCCAAAGGTACCGCGGTATTTGGGTCAGAGCTCTTGCGGGACCGATTAGAGGGGATTTACAACCAAACCGTGCTGTTTTTGCATTATTTATATGTAATTCTCTGGATATTTTGTTTCGTGTCGGTAATTTGGAGATAAATTGGTTTGTTTGGTTGCCTCTGGTCGTTTTGTAGAGTTTTTGAATGCAAAATAAGGAGATTTTAAGTAGCTAACTTTTTTATGTCTGGAAACCAAACCTTACTAAAATTATAAACAGGAAACTAACTGTCTGTCTGTCTGTTTGTGTGTTACGCTTTCACAACTAAACCACAGAACCGATTTTGATGAAATTTAATGCGGGTTCAATTTGAATACCAAAGAAGGACATAGGCTACCTTTTATTCCGGACTTCGTCTGCATCCGCGATAACTGACATTCACGCAGATGAAGTCGCGGGCAAAAGCTAGTCTTGGATAAGTTTGATTGTAAATGGCTGACTAATGTCTAGCAGTTACGAAATAATTCGTAAAAAATGTATCACATTCTTTCTTGCGGATTAATATAGGTATTGCCATAACATGCAAGAAGTAGGTACCTACAAGAAAGTGCAAAATGAAATCAATGAAGGCAAATGAGAAGGAAAAATCTTATTGCTTCGTCGTCCATTTTGCTAACTGACTGCATTGGATTACTTTTTCAGAGATTAAACTCAGTTTAACTGCATTTTCAACTGCATTTAATGTCCTGAGACTTTTGAATAAGACTAGAATTCTAACAGTGGGCACATTAAACCCAAAATTATTTTGATGATTTATAGGATTCCGTACTGAAAGGGAATAAAAATGAATTTTTCCTCTTTCTTTACTTCTTTCGCCACACTATTCCCATCCACTGCAAATCCTGAAAGCCAGAATCGACAGTGAAGACCGCCAGAAAAGCGCCGAAGCGATGAAGCTCGACGAGTCCCGGAAAAACGAATCAACTGTCTTGGATCCCGCAACGAAAAGAACTGCAATATCATGCTTGTGTACCACACTGCACCAAATGGTTGGGTTATTGTACATTAGCCACAATCTCCTAACAACGCTTAATCATGTGTAAAACACCATACAAAATGTAAGGACACCGTATAATTTAACCTAAAACATTGTCCGACTCATTGTTCGCAAGTGTCGTCCCCAAAAGGGGCATTACCCCGCATAACGCTGAGAATCAATTAAAGCTTTACCAACAACATGAAAAAGGGTCAGTTTTCTATTGAATTAACAAGCGTATTGTCATTAAACCAATACTGTGTGCGTTATTGCGACGGTACATGTTTACTTAGGATCGCCCCGATGTAATGGCGCCGCTTGGTATTCATGAAACCCTGGTCCATTGGTTACAATTTATTAATATTGAACACCGATGTTCTTTTCGTTTAACTGGTTTAACTTTGTTTGGTTTATGGGGAATGGAAAATTATGAGGCTCTTTTTGGGGTTCTGTAGGTACTTAAAGGGTGTGAAACGGGTCCCTATTCTATTACCAAGGCTTCACTCTCTGTATGTACGTCAATCTATCACAGTGCTATATCTTTTGAACCGTAATATGTAGATACTTGATTTTTTTTACAGAGTGTACATGCTTGATTTATTCTAGAGTTGTACATAAGTACCTACTTGATTTATTCTAGAGTTAAAAATAAAATTAAATAAAGTTATAGGGTAAGAAACCCTTTAAGAAACGTGGTTTTGTTAGGTTAGGTGCAGGTTAAATATTTTAGGGTGGTACGTAGACCTAGGTGTAAGAGTCCTCCTCGCACTTCACTTTTTTTTTAAGTAGGTACCTATACGGGTGCTTATGTAGTGGGTTATCGGGTCTGTCCTGTAATAGGTATCCTATCTATAAATTATTCAAATTTATATTCATATCTTTTATACAACGTGTAACGGAAGGGGTTCCGTTACACGTTGTATATTTAGTTCCAGTACAGTCTCAAAGAACTCGATGTAATGTTATAACTACCGCACGTTCATCCTTAGTATAAGACGGGGTTCTCTTTTTTCAACCCCAAAAGCTTCAACCCCATTATAGCAAAATATAGACCTCATAAACAATTTGAGGACTTTAATATTAAACCTGCAACATCCTGTTCCAACTTAATAAAAGGCTATGAGCACTGACTAAGTAAATATGGTATTCCCTTTTAACATAATATTCTATGATGTACGCAAAAGTTTCATAGTAAAGCCATCTTGAGCCATAGTTACATGCATTTACGACACACATTTGCAAAACAATATTAGTTCAGTCAACATTGTTTATTTTTGTCATAATTAGTGTTTAAATAAAAGTGTTAATGAGTTAATTTTGTATAAATATTTTGAACGGTCGGGTTCTGTTTGTTAATTAGACGGTACGTTGACACTTTAGAAAGAGACGACGCTCTACAAAACTGAGTGAAAAAAAAAGACAACCGCCTTCAAAAACTACAAAATAAAAAATAACTTTAGTTTGGAAGTCGGCGGCTTTGGTTTTGTTTTTTGTTATGTAGGTATTGCCACCGACTTCCAAACTAAAGTTATTTTTTATTTTGTAGTTTTTGAAGGCGGTTGTCTTTTTTTGTAAAAAAGCTTTTTATTTTTCACTTTTTAGTGCTTGTGTGTTAATGTTTAAAATCCTTAATAAAAGCCCTTTCAAACAATACCTCACACGATATATTTAATTTAGAAAAATGCTCACAAAATAAAAAGCACTAAACCAAATTGGATGAAATTTTTATGGGACCAAATGGCTAGTATACTGCATCGAACAAAAAAAGAATCACACTAATCGGACTAGAAACCTTGGAGTAATCGGTGTACATATATAAAAAAAAAAAAAAAAAATACCGGCCGAATTGAGAACCTCCTTCGTTTTTTGAAGTCGGTTAAAAAAAGATGTGTTATTTGTGTCAAAAGTAAATCACAAGATTCAAATCGACTACAAGTACGTAATAATATTCCCCCGACCGAATTTCAATCTCAAAAAAGACTTGCTATGTACACCAAAGATATTATAGTGCACAAGTAGGTATGTGCGCAAACACAGATTCACTCCCTCTCCCCTCACTCGCATTAGGGCAAGACTCCACCAAAGCGGAGATGAGAAGAGATGTGTCTCACAACCAATCAGCTTGCGTCATTTAGACAGCTCAGCGCTTAGCTTCAGCACAATACAATATGCTATTGGTTTATTACGAGACATCTCCTCTCGTCTCTGCTTTGGTGGAGTCTCGCCCTTAGTTCGATGGGCCAGCATTCAGGACCAATGACTTTACGTGCTTTCTAAGTCACGGGAGTCTCAAATCATGAATTTCCAAACTCCGGGCTGCTACGGAGAAAACTCCTAACGAAAAACTCAATAACGCTTTTCCCGACCTGGGAATCGACCTCAAGACCCCGCATAGTACCCTCACCATCTGCCTAGCCTTTTCCCAACTATGTTGAGGTCGGCTTCCAGTCTAACGGGTTGCAGCTGAGTACCAGTATTTTACATGGAGCGACTGCCTATCTGACCTCCACAACCCAGTAACTGGGTAATACTATACCCCTAGGTAAGATTGGTTGTCAGACTTTCAAGCTTCTGACGACTCGTAACGACTGTCAAAGATCCACATAATGACAGCCGGGACCAACAGCTTAACGTGCTTTCCGAGGCACGGAATGTTGTCAGTAATGTCTAATACCGCGTTTACATTCAGCCGTAGTGAGCAGGGAAGTGGGCAGGGAAGTGAGCAGGACGAGTGTGTAAACGCAATACTTCTCATGCCACTGCCATTGCCACTCGCGCTGCCCGGCGCTCCCCAAAATGGCGGTTTTTTGTGCGGAAGTCAAAGGACCGGCAGCGCGAGCGGCAGTGCGTGTTTACATTCTGCTCCGACGCTCAGTACTCGCCGAGCGCCTGGAGGAGAAAGACGTTCGTTTAGATCATCGAAAATGCCGTCCGAATGGAGCAATGAGATTACAATAAAATTCTTAGAACTACTGGAAACGGAAAAAGTAATTTGGGATGTTACGGATAAACAATATAAACAGAAACGTAAGGTTCACGACGACGCGTAGAATTTTTTTTTTTAATTTCGATGGATAGATATCATCCACCATCGTCTACGACGAACATTCTTTTTTTGTATTCGTAACCTTTTTAAATATCGAACATAATTATGTATCGCAAAAAGAGACAGCGCGGCCGCTGTAATTATTTCGACGTCTGCCATTGTCGAAACTTGAAAGCGAAGTGAGTGGTAGGGCAGTATGTAAACACACACTTCTCTCGATCCTGCTGCGGCAGTATTTAGGGAATTATTGCCGGCAGCGCGAGGGGCAGCGGCAGGGGCTGAATGTAAATGAGGTATAAGATAAACTTTAGAAAGTACATATGAATTGAAAAAGTCACATTGGTAGGTACTTGCCCGGATTCGAACCCACCACCTCATGCATGAGAGGCGGGCGCCTTAACCGCTAGGCCATCACGACATACCCCGCATGGTACCCTATATCACACCATTTACTCAAGTCAAATGTGCATCTGTGTGTGCAACCCCCATCTAGATGAAACACAAGTTGGCAACGAATGTATTTTACCTAGAATAGACATGGCAGTTCGACTCTGTCCAACTTCGATAAATAGATAAAACCAAGAATTCCACTCGGTTGAGCAGCATTCCTGAAGCGAACTAGTTCCTCACTTGTTATCGTGGAAGACTTCGCAAGTTGTGTCTATGAATGCGCCAGTAAACATCCATTCTTGAAATAGAAGCAGAGGGAATAGGTTTGTTTGTATGTATATATGGCAACGTTAAGGCCCCTCAAAGCTGCACGTAATAAATAAATAATAATAAATATCTTGGGACAACTCACACACGGCCATCTGATCCCAAGCTAAGCAGAGCTTGTGTTATGGTAACCAGACGAGCGTGCAAGTTGTAGTACATTTCTGTCGATGATCGATCACTTATGACACGACAGCCGCGCGGTCCCGCAATGTACGACAAATCGCACGATATTTCTCATCTCATCATCTAAATGAGGTTTTATGCATAAGGTTGTAGGTCCGACACCCGTTAAGTACCAGTTTAACTGGCAATAGGCTCGCCTCCTATTAAATGGGACTTAAACATAACTGGCGAAATTTGGGTGTACTAATGGGTACACCTCTGCCTAACCCTTCGGGGAATACAGGCGTGATGTTATGTTTTTTTTATGTTAACTGCCTCTTTGGTCTCGTGGTCGTAAGAGAGACTGTTAAGCGTGGGATCCTAGGTTCGATTCCGAGGTCAGGCAAAAAGTGTTATTGGGTATTTCCATTACGAATTTCTCATAGATAGATTATAGCCTGGAAAGGCACATAGCCTTTTTTTTATACCGGAAAAAACTACTATTACTGTGGAATAATATATCAATCAGTCGCGGGAGGATACTAATATAATATAATTATACCTTCAACACAGCTCCTACAAATTAACAACTGTATATCAGACCCCGTCTCCCCAACACAGTAAATTGGCATGGTCGGGTTGCACCAATCAATGTTCTAAACTCCGCCACCTAGTTAAACATTAAACACATACGCTAACGACGACAAGGTAACCGTCTCTTTGTCTCCAGTTTAACTACAGTTAAACAGAACAGACTGGCGACATGATATTCATAGTTGACCGAGTACTCCCTTTGTGGAGTAGTGCCGCTTTAGATTAACAGTGACAGTTCGTATGTGAACCGATCAACTTTGTTTAAAGAGTAAACGAGCAACGTTTATTGAACTCCTTTAAACAGACTTGGGGAAGTTTGTGGTATTAGGGTTGCATATGGTGCTTTAGAGACTGGCTGGTTGAGCCAAATGCAGCCTTATTTTGTTAGAATATTGCTATGAGATAAACTTGTTTATAACAAGAAAAAACTTGAAAGGCCACGAGAGCTGACAATTTTAAATTATAATATTATAAAATAATTGATTCAATATACAAAGCAATAATTAATATACAAAACGTTGATTGATTATCTCGGTACAGTATTCAGTTTTCAGAGGTAACTGTGCTGAAAGTCAATTTTCGTAATAAAACACCTTTAAAATCTAATCCCAAACTCTTTTCAACGATATGCAATGTCAATAATTGAAAAAAAATTAAGAAAATTTGGTCAAATTGAGACTGAGATAAGATTGCGTTTTTAGTAATACAGGAACTGCCCCGCTGATTATAATCATTACAGGTAAAAAACTATATAAGTCTCTAAAGTACATTTAATAACGATCAAAATAAAAATATTTGATTAAAAAATTCTTGCCCAAATAAGCGCGTTTACCCGTAATTTATTTTTATATAAATGCCGAACCGAATGAAAGAAACAGAACAAACATCATTACAACACAAAAAAAACAGGAACACTAACAAAAAAAAATACCACAAAGTCGAAAAATAGCGCGAACGACGCAATAACGATAAATAAAACGTAACATTGCCATTCGCACAAATTATCGTGACTCGCCAAAACATTGCTGAAGTTCTTTGAATTGTTGCTAATTTAATTAACGATTGTTCGAACTAAATTCACAAAGAATCATTTGAATTGCAAACGAACTTAATGATTTTCGTTTTGATTCGTTACTTTAGAGACGAACACCAGAGGAAGTAATTATGGATTAATTACACGAATATAAATTGTGTGGTGGTCGTGTATTTAGATGACGGGGTATTAGACTGGTCTTTGCCTTATCCCAAAAACTTAGTCAGCCATTCTCAATAGTGCACAGCAACATCTGATTGATGCTCATATTTTATTTCACGTAGACAGCGCTTTCTTCCACGACGTGGTTGCAAAAGTGCACCTTTAAAGCTTCCTATAATACTAATTTAAACATAATTAGAAAAAACACAATAAGTTTTACCATCTCAGAGTATTTAAAGACGGTTACATGTGATGCCGTTATATAAAAGCGCAATACCACTCAGACTATTTCTTCTGTCCTTTCTTGATTAATCACGAAATATCAAAAACTACTAAAAAACTATGAAGCATTTGTCAGGTAGAATGAGACGTAAACTAAAAACAGATTTGACTTTGACTTCCACGTGGACGAAGTCGACTATTGCTAGTATAAATATAATTATGAACGTATTTATTAACACATAATTCTTGCTTGCTAGACACAAAAGTATTTAATTTTATATTTTTACGAAAAGATACGAAAGACGTAGCAACACAATAAATATTTAAAAAAGAAGCGTAATTAGAAAGGGCGTTTTCTTAGTGAATTTCCGCTAATCCAATGAGCTCAGGTCCCAAGCTGCAGGATTAAATTGGGGATGTAGTCACAAACTCGGGCAAGAACGACCATCTAAATTAATCAGGTGACTTATACGAGGCCGAAAAGCGGCGAATTCCGCCCAAAGTTATAATTTAAGACCCATAATAAAGCTATAGTTAATACGTTTCTGGTTAGCTAATACAATAACTTAAAGAAATATCTAATTATGTCATATGGTTAATATCATAATATGAATTACTTCAATTTTATGCCTGATACAAAAAAAAAGCGCCTTATATCTCTCGCGAGTCATTTATCAATCCTAACTAATTATACCCCTACTTTATTAATATTATAAAAGTGAAAATAACTCTGTCTGTCTGTTACGCTTTCAATACTAAACCACTGAACATATTTTGATGAAATTTGGTACGGAATAAGTTTGAAACCCAAGACGTTTCTTGGGTTTCAAACTTAACCCGTCCCAAAAGTTCCCGATGCCGGTGGACTACTATTTTTTATATTTTTATATTAATATTAAAAAAATTATTTATGTACAGTAAAAGAATAAATGGAATATTACTACCTAAGTATGGAAGTATGAATAAGTCGCCACCAATACAAATAAAATAATAAAACAATCTAAGAAAGAATCGAACTGGATGGATTTCTCCAAAACTGCAGGGATGAGTCACTGAATCGGGAAGGATGGAAGGAGTGGAGGGAGGCCTTTGCCCAGGAGTGGGACAGAATAGGCTAACAAAAAATAAAGAGTCTAAAGTTTTGAAACAGTTGCGCGCTAACCACACAACGTTGAAATCTAAAACTACTAATTTCCTCCAATACTACACTACGTCGGTCGTCGTCGACTGCAGTCGAATGTCAAAGAGCGTGCGGTGTCAAATTGTCAAAACCGCGACGCGTGAGCAAGTAACTGGAGCATTAGAATTAATTTCCTGCTGTCATGGCGCCGGCATGCGTTGGTTCCTATAACTAATAGTGTGTCTAGATTATATAGTTTTGTATGGTAAAATATTTTTTATTATTCTAGTAAAAAGTACTGCACTGTTTAAGAACAGTATTTTCGCAATGGCTCCAAAGATTTACAACAAATTGCCGAAATGTATACGGAATGAAGAAAATGTCCGCCAATTCAAAAGTAAACTATTCTTATTTCTAATAGAAAAGGCGTATTATTCTCTTGAAGATTTTTTAAATGATATTATATGACATTTTTTTTTTTATTATTTTACTTTTACTTGCATGTAAAAATATATTTTTCGTACCACTTGCTCAAAAAAGTGACATTCTATGCCACAAAAAGCGAACATAACAATAGTCATTATTAATCTGTCAAAAACAGGGAAAGAAAATTGTACTGAATTTCATTTATCCTCTAGGGAGAGAATGTGGTTTAAATTTGGAATACTTACCGATATTTATACTGCACTACATCTGTGTTTACACCATTGAGTTTGTATATAAAGCATTATACATCTTTTTGAAAAAGGAATACGCATTTATTATGCAGTTATGATTATTAAATAAAATTACGAAAACCGACGAGGCCGTATGAGCTTGATGCGTTTGCTTTTCCGACAAAAAAATATTAGTCTAGGAATTTGCCGCGTTTTTGTTTTCTTCAAATACGTAAACGTTAAGTTTATTTTAATTTATTTTTATAAATAACTTAATGTTCTAAAATGCATATCTCATATTATTATTGTGTTAATTTTTTCGCAAATGGTACGAAAAGTAGAGTATTTTCCTCGGTGATAAAGCTGTCTTAGTCTTGGGTGAACTTAAATCCCTCGCTACACTCAGGACTCGTCTTAAATCCCTCGCTTCGCTCGTGATTTAAGTTTTTAACACCCTCGCTACGCTCGCGAGTAAACCTCGAGTCCTTCGTTACGCTCGCGATTTAAATCGTCACCCGCGACAGAAGACACTGCTTTATCCCCTTGGTTAATAATCTACTATATCTTCATAATTTGACATTTTCGACATTCTATTATTTAAATTTGATATTGATATTTGACATTTCACTGTATAGACTCATATAATTATTAAAATAACTAAGTATTTGTACACCAATTTTATTGGTAGAACATAGAGCTCACCAAAACATTAATATATTATTTTATAAGATCTTACATACCTGTGTTCACAAATAAAGATTGATTTGATTTGATTTGATTTGATTTGAAAAAGTTGGTAATACGAAATGGTGATAAAGCGGCCATTGCCTTTTATAAACTTTAAATTATTTTTTACTTACTATATATTCAAGCTATCTAAAGAGAGAATAACAGCACTGCATCAGTCAAGAGTTTTTTCAATATGAGCTAATTTTTTCAATCGATAAATAACTCATAACGGAGGGATAAATATGGCTGTTTGACAGCTTTTGTATAGAAAATATGTCAAACTGTCATATTTATTCTTTAGATAAAAGTAATCAGACTATAGAAAAATCAGCCCTAAATCCAATAAGATATCTAAATTCTAGCTATACCCTACCACTAAGACTCCGCTATATTATTATGTTCGTCCATTCGTCTGTCATACTTGAATTTTCCTAGAGTGTGTATTACAATAAATAAATAAATTAAAGCGAGTCCCATAGAAGATACCTGTTTTTGTATGTAGTGTTAAATATTGTACAGAGGTACGGAACCGATGTTTTTGCATACGAACACAGACACAGAAATGAATCCTAAAATCCATACTTTAAAACACGCAACCTTATCTGTTCCTCAATTTGTGCGGTTTGCAGAGCCTCCCCAAACACACATATTTCCGTCATTGCGGCCACAATAACAAAACACGTTTTGTTGTCGTTGTTGGCGGCATTTCCTTAGTTATGCACACTTGATTGTTAGTTTAGGACGTATATTACACCCACACGATGTGCGAAATGTTGGATAAACAAACGTTCAGTTGAACAAGACTCCACATAGATATTGTACCGTCCTATGTACACGGGTTTTGAAATCACAATGTTCCTCCTTTGCTTATCATTAAGCGGCAGAACTAGAAATTGCTTAACACGCTACATGTCAGGTATGGTTTATGTATGTGTATTTAATTATGACCCTTCTTTTGATCCTTAGAGAATTAAGGGCAGTAAATATCCCTTGACCAACAATGTTTAAGGTCTGTAATTGGTTGGCAGAGAGGCGGCTGACGTTAACTTCAGGGAAAATGTAACTATGTACTTTCTATCATTCCTATAAAGTTCTAAAAGAAAAAATCTAATGCAATATAAACATGCGAGTTTAAGGCCTAATAAAAAATGAACCAGGATTAATGTAATTTGCTGCATGGTTCAACGACAATCTGAAGACTTCTAGTGAATCATCGCTAAAAGTTTTACTCGGTTACGTCTTATTTTTGCAAACACAACCTCTCTTGATTTTTTTATATTTCTGCATAGTACCTATACGTGTTTGTTATGGTTACAAATACAGTCATTTCTTGATTTTTAAAAATTACTGATACGAAAACAATTAGCAAAAAAATATGGAATCTATCATCATCAATCGTTTAATTATTCATAGAAGACGATGCCGAATTATGTACCAAGTTTTTTTTTATAAATAAAAAGAATTGAGTTTAACACATCATGTATTTACTTTTGTAGACATCAGACAAACGCTTCAAAATGTAGGTAATGATCGCAGTTGACGTCCATGACGAGAGCTACTCGATTGCGTCCAAACAAATGGAGAGTGCTTGACGTCGCGTTGAAGCGCACTCTTTATCTGACGGCTCGACGCTTATGTCAGTCCAAAGGGTAATGAGTGGGCATTTTTTATATCACTGCTAGCTATTGGAGCTCTTACCCTATAAAATAGATTTAGATGATTGAGTTGTAGTTTTTATAGTGTAATTTTTAATAGACTGACAGAGTTACTTTCGCATTTACGAGTATAATATTAGTATGGATAGTCGCAGATTGGTTCCGTGTATAAATGAGACTATTAGTTTAGGCCCTAGAAACCTCTTTCTAGGGCTTACAATGAATTCTTGCATTTTTAACAACAAACAAATTTAAATATTTTTACCTGGTAGACTGTTTGGCAACATAAACCCGCCCCGCATAGTCCGCCTTTGTACGCTTTTGTTGCATAAAGTTTAAATAAATAAATAAATAAACAAGTATGACTATGGCATGGCTTTATAATCATAGGTCCAACTTGACCGATTACCTTATCGAAATGTTCTCTAATCGCGGAGTTTCGCTTCATACAGACGTTCCCTATATAAACAGTGCTAACAATGTACGTCTATATAGTTCAAATTGTTTTGTGTTTGTAATTGTTCTGGATTTAAGTCTACTGAACACACTTTTTATTATTTTCTTCCTGTCTCTAACACACATTATGTGAATGTCATGCATATACTTGTTATTTGCATGGTTACTGAAATTTTATTTGAATTGCATATGACAGTGAGTGCTGTTAGTGTGTTTATCATACTAAATCATAACCTTAATATATATAAATACGCGTCACGTTGTTTGTCTGGGATGGACTCCTAAACTACTCAACCATTTTTTATGAAATATGGCTTACTGTGTGTAAGTTTTTATCTCGATTACTGACCTCAATATCTTTACCTACTTACTTTAAGCCACAGCAACGCGTGGCCGAGTCAACTAGTAACTAAATAAAATGAACAAAGGGTTATAAATGTGGGACGCTAATGTAAAACCCCACTTACTTAATATCGATTTCACCAAACCGAAAGATTATAATCAACAAAACTGTTACGAACACAACAGTATGATAATATGCTTGTTACCCCAATAATCGCTTTGTTGCGCATATTCCGTGGTTAGGGAAAAATTTTCAATTCAAATGAAGATGTTCAGTAATCCCGTATGGATTATTATTAATAGTTAGAACGGTTAGTTTCTGTGTTGTTGAGAATAATAACGGTTAGGCGTTATTTTATCGGCTATTGAAATTGTTGTTATAGGAAAATCGTAAATCTTGCTTTGCATAATTGATAGTATCGATTGCCAAATAAATAATAAAGAAAGAGACAAAACACAAAGATATTTTATTTTTTTTCTTTGACCTTCTTTTAAGTCGTACCTGAATGGTATTGCGAGGACATTTTATTAGTGTGTAAGTTCAGGGTCAAGAGTACCTAAACAGCATGAAGGTAATATTACTTTTCCTCTTAATTTTTTTTTTGTATTGTCATAGCATACACAGCATTCAACTTTTTTTGACGTCTTTATCTCATGATACTTTAAATTTAGAACATGGCCAGTAACTTTGATCAAAGTACTAGGATAACAAGAAAAGTTTAAACATGTTAACCGTATATTCTCTACTAATACCTTAACTAATATCCAGGTCATATAGTACGACCGCTATTCCTACTTTATGCCTTGCTATCTGTTCCCGGAACACATAACTTATACTTGTAACTTTTAACTCGAGGCGATCCACCTTCATAATATAAACTAGCTGTTACCCGGGACTGCGCCGGCGTAGATATTAAGAAAAAATAATGTTAGGATTTTATTGCGCGGAAGCCTAATTCCTTTTTTCAAAAATGGAAGTAGCCTAAATTACTCCTTTTAATATCAACTATCTGCCAGTTAAAGTCCCGTAGAAATTGGTCCAGCCGTTTAGGAGAATAAGCCAGAACAAACAGACAGACAGATCACTTTTTTTATGTTTTTTTTTGTATAATTCCCGTTTAAACATTCATATGCCTATTTAGTATAAAACTAAGATTCGGACATTACATACAGACTCTTCAATATTATTTATTTGTATAGTTGCGGACTTGTATGTTTGTAATTAAATCACGCCTAAACAGGAAAACAGATTTGGATGAAATTTGGTACACTAGTAAAAATCATAATCTGGATTAGGACATGGAATATGTTATATCCCTAATATAATATCCGACTTTCACGCAGGCGAAGCCACAGGAAATACCTAGTATGTAATATCAACGTTTAAAAGATGATGGTAATATTACTATCAAGTTTCTCCATTAAGTATTAAATTATAAAAGAAATGTTCTTTAAGGCTTCCTTGGACGAAGTTTGTGGGGAAATTGATATTTCTGTAGAATGTCACTATACTTTAGTATGAAGTAAAGTGAAGGATACATATCAGAATATCGAAAATCAAAATATCGAAAATCAAAATATCGAAAATCAAAACATCGAAAATCAAAATATCGAATGTATCATTATATCGAAAATCAAAATATCGAAAAACAAAATGTCGAAAATCAAAATATCGAAACTCAAAATATCGAAAATCAAAATATCGAATGCTCATATGATCGAAAGATCATATAATCGAAAATCAAAATATCGAAAATCAAAATATCGAATTTTTTTTTTTTTTTTGGGACAAGCCCGCCACACTGTTCCCACCCACTGCAACTCCTGAAAGCCAGAATCAACAGTGGAGGCCACCAGAAAAGCGCCGAGGCAATGAAGCTCGACGAGTCCCAGAGAAACGATTAACTGTCTTGGGTCCCGCAACGAAATTAATCAGAAAAGAATAGCGGAGGAGTAAGAAAAAAAATATAATTTCCACTTCCCTCCAAACAAGCAGGAGACAGAACAGAACTAGGCCAATAGGCACAAAGGGACATTTGCAACATTTAGATGTGTAACCTTTACCTTATACCTGTACCTCAAAATATCGAATGTTCAAAATATCGAAATTTTGTTTTTCGTGATACTAAACATATTTACCGTGGGGCGCCTTTTGCAACTTGCGTCAGTTTCATAGACCCCGGCATAATTTACGCTCAACAGATGGTCGCTCTGGGCGGTAAAAAAAAAAGCTGCCGCCCTATCTCCCGTCAGCCATGTCGTCGGAGCTCCGCCGGCCTTCGGCCTACGCTCCTCATGTCCCAAAGTCGGACTTCTGGGGCCAAAAGTAAAAAATCACTAACTTTTGTAGCACACCATAGTGATTTTTTAAAACAATATTTTTTTTCTTTATGACTAATAAAATTATGTCTATTAAAATTCTGTGATCTTCGTAGTATGCTAAGTCAAATTATGTCAAAAAATCGCGCTCTAAATAAACGTAAGTTAGTGATTTTTTACTTTTGGTCCCAGAAGTCCGACTTTGGGACATGAGGAGCGTAGGCCGAAGGCCGGCGGAGCTCCGACGACATGGCTGACGGGAGATAGGGCGGCAGCTTTTTTTTTTTACCGCGCAAAGCGACCATCTGTTGAGCGTAAATTATGCCGGGGTTCCGTCGAATACGCCAAAACTAGATTGTCCAGGTATTGGTCTAGTCAACGGAAACCCGGTCTACGGAGCCCCGCTTGGAACATTCGATATTTTGTACTTCGATAATATGATTTTCGACATTTTGATTTTGATTTTCGATATTTTGAACATTCGATATTTTGTACTTCGATAATATGATTTTCGACATTTTGATTTTCGATATTTTGATTTTCGATATTTTGATTTTCGATTATATGATCTTTCGATCATATGAGCATTCGATATTTTGATTTTCGATGTTTTGATCGTTCGATATTTTGATTTTCGATATTTTGATTTTCGATATTCTGATATGTACCCAAAGTGAAGCGTCGTTCTAACATCTAGAAAACAAGATTAAACATTTATAATGGATTATCTAAAATGGTGGAGTACCATGGTTGATTTTTTCACCCGCGTAATAAAAAAATAAATATAAGTATTATATGTTAAAAAAAATTAGTTGAAAAGTTTTTTTTACATACATTACATGACGCCTGTAATCTCCGAAGGGTAAGGCAGTGGTAAACTCATTTCACCCACATTTTCATGTAAAACGGGGCGAGCCTATTGCCATCAACCGGGCACAAATCCAGACTCCGAAGCTGCTACTGAGAAATTCCTGATGGAAAAAACCAATAACACTTTGCCCGACCTGGGATTTGAACCCAAGATCTCATGCTCAGCAGTCGCGTTTTGCAACCACTAGGCCAGCGAGGCCGTCGATAGTTAATTTTGTTAAAAAAAATACAGTTTTTTTTACAAAAATTCATAATCAGTTCATATTCAAATTATAATAGCCATATTCATAAGTAAGTAATAGTACAGGCGATATGACATCACGCTATGACCCACGGGAACAGCGCAGTAACCAAAGATGTAACTTAACACGTTTCCGGGGTTGCGGGACGTCTTAACAGGGTATCGTGGCCACGGGACGTAAAGGGCAACAGAAGGAACAGGGTGGTTTTTTTAGTCAGTAAAAGTCTGACAGTCCCTTCCGCCCCACCCAGGGCGGAAGGACTCATTTGATGATTTTTACCACCTAAAAAAAAACACGTTAAAAAAACCACGCGTACGAAGTCGCAGGAAGAATTTAGTTTAAAGACAAAATGCAAATTCCCTTTTCCCATGGGAAGTTTACAAAGTGAACAATGCAGTTGACAATCATATACTCGTACATGGGCTTTGAGCCACGGTACGTATCGTGAGGCATGCATGGAAGGTTTTCTGTGTAAGCGTTAACAGGGGCCGTCACTTTAAGCTCTGCGCCCCCTAGGCTAGGGATGACCAAGACCAGTTCTGTTATTTTTATTCGGTAAGCTAGATAAGCAGAGGAACTTTGAATGTGAGTTTATTTTCTAGTTTGTTTTGAATTTTTACTGTCTATGTTTTTCGCATTTATTGTTTTATTTATATACACTTGGACTATAATGTTACACTTACCTATGCTAATTATAATAAATATGAAAGCATAATTTAACACGAGAGTTTTTTTAATGTCCACAGAGTACACATAGCCATAGATTATGGAATAGGAACGTTTACCAGAAACACTACCCACCATCACACTAATATTTAAACATAGAAAAAAAGTTTGTTTACACTTCAATATTTCCAAACGATGTTTTTGAATACTGATACACACCAGTACGATTATTAATATCCTCGAAAAAAATATTCGGTTATTTCAAATATCGTTGACTTAAAACACGATACCTATATCTCAGCCCTAGTCTCTGCATGACCTGATCGCAGACCATGAAATAGATGAAACTAACTTGACAATCCGATTGTGTCACAGGTGCGCCGGAACAAATAATATCTCCGTGCATCTTCCTCGGCTTCCATTTCAGATTAACTTACGACTAAATGGGGTTAACGACTTTTTGGTCTCGTGGTAGCTGAGCATAGAGTCCTAGGTTTGATTTCGAGGTCAAGTAGTGTTAATGGGTTTTACCATTCCGAATTTCTCAGTAAAAGCCTAGAATTTGACAGATGGTGGTGTACCATCCTCATATTGGAAGAAATGGCCTGACCTGCGCTCCGCACACCTCACTCGCATCGACGGACACCAACGCAACGGTCGACATTCTCAATTATCTTATTAATAATAATTATTGTATGTCTGTGACAGTTTGTAATTGACAAAAAGACGGTAATATACCACGTGCGAAGTAATACAGTCCACTTATTTAACCCAATCTCAAACACCCATGTCCCGAGAAGTAAAGCCGTTAGTCTTGCGCCTGATGTCGAACTATGATAACGTCTGATAGTAAGATAATAAAACAAAATGCAGCTATCCAATTTATCCAATTTACGTGATATTTGTTTCAATCCACAAATACTTTATCTAACTAGATCTTAGTACAGTTTTTGTGCTTTAAGAGCGTCGCGTGGGCACAGCAAGTTTGTTGATTAAGAGTTGGTCCTTTTTGATCAAAATTCGACCGTGGTTTCATAGTAACAAAAGCTCAGAATTATTATAGTAAAACCTGCGTTAAAACCTACACAAAATTAGTTACTCTTTATAAGCTTTCTCAAAAACAACCTATTCGCTTAAAATGTAGGAAACGTGCACACATAAAACTAAAGGCCTTTTACACACGGGGCGCAAAATTTACGCCGTTTGACGTCCGCTACCGGCTTATAGTGAAATATTAAATTCGCCTCAGGTGATTTAGAGAGAAACCTATGGCGCTGGGTTGTAAAAGATTAAAATGAAAAAATAATTACGTAAACTCATAGAAAAAGCCTTAGCATATATTATATTATATATTATTATATTAGCTTATTATTATACCGGCTAAGAACCGGCAAAGTTTGTCTTAGACATTACTGACATCATTCCGTGCCTTGGAAAGCACGTTAAGCCGTTGGTCCCGGCTGTCATACGTGGATCTTTGTCAGTCGTTACGAGTCGTCAGAAGCTTGAAAGTCTGACAACCAGTCTTACCTAGGGGTATCGTATTACCCAGTTACTGGGTTGTGGAGGTCAGATAGGCAGTCGCTCCATGTAAAATACTGGTACTCAGCTGCATCCGGTTAGACTGGAAGCCGACCCCAACATAGTTGGGAAAAGGCTAAGCAGATGATGACCGGCTAAGAACCATTATGACTTTTTTTAATTTATCTTGGACATTGGTGAAAGAAAACATGCCATGGGGAACAAACGTGGGGAAACCTGGACATATATTTAAGGTAAATCGGACATCTCGAACAATAGGCTGGCATTATTTTTTTTGTTATTTGAGATGGCTTTGCTCTTAACTCTAGTCTAGGTTCGAGGTGACAGAGACAAAGTCGACGATGCAGTGAGCTTACCTAGAAGAAGCCTGTTCACTCTAAGGGTCAGTTCACACCGAGACGTGACGCGACGCGACGCAACGTGACGATACTTGAAGAGGCCAGTGACTTCGCGCTGCGCCGCGAGACGCATCGCAACGTCGCCGCTCTTGCACGTAGCGCGTACCGGCGATTCACCGCTGCGTCGCGATGCGTCTCGCGGCGGCGCGCGGCGCAGCGCGGCGTAGAGCGGCGCATCGCGACGTAGTGCTGCGTGGTGTAACGTATTCTAAATTCTCACAATGAAATGTGTATCTTTTCGTGTAGAAAATAAAGTTATATTTTGAGTCGCTCTTTTAAAGTGTGCGCGCAGCGTCGCGTCGCGTCGCGTCTCGGTGTGATCTGACCCTAACTGTGAAGAGATTAGAGTTGAATGCGTTACGAAATACAGAAAAGGTAGTAATAAAGGTTTTTCCATATTAACTTACACGCATTGTTTTCATAAAAAGAAATCGATATTATTATGCTACGGCGTAGCTATAGCTGTAGCAGTGCTACGAATGCGTAGCGTCAACCTAAGAAATTTTTTTGTGAGCACTACGCATTTGCACATACATACATACATAAACTCACGCCTTTTTCCCATGGGGGTAGGCAGAAACCACAGAACGCCACCTGCTACGATCCTTTCATACTCCTTTCGCCTCATCTACGTTTATATATCTACGCATTTGTAAACTTTAAAAATATTTGTGACAAATTGAATTCAATCACCATGTCAGAGAAATAAATTAAGAAGAGAGAAGATGCAAAAGTAAATGTATAAAGTAAAGTCTAGTACTTGTTCAACGAGTTACTTAAAATATTTGAATACCCTCTTTCAACAATTGAGACGATTGTCCATAGACTACATAAATACTAGACTAAGTAAATAGACTAGTGACCACGCAATCAATTACTATCGGCAAACATCGTCGTAGCTAAATTGTTTAATCCCATCTTTAGGACGGCTTGCTAGGACCTAGTCTATGATCAGAGTTTAAAATTCCCCTTTTTAATGTTTATTTCTTCGTTACTTTTTTTATGTTTTTTCTGGGATTTTTATACACAGTTCACATCAGCCCCATCATAAACTAATCTTAAGTTTACTAATAAAAAAAAGGTTAAGTATGTGCAAGTCGGACTCGCACACAAAGGGTTCTGCAGCATCGTATATCGTATACGATATAACATTATAGTATCGATCCAAGAACGCAAAACAAACAGGTCTCTTGTATGGGGACTCCCTTCCATTTTCAACATTTATTTATTTTTATTATTTGTTGCTATAGCGGCAATAGAAATACACATTCTGTGAAAATTTCAACTCTCTAGCTAATATCTAGGTTCATGAGACACAGCGCGCTGACAGACGGACGGACAGCTGAGGCTTAGTAATAAGGTCCCGTTAGAATCCTTCGCATACGAAACAATAAGAAGAAACTAAACAAAAACGGACATAAATATTAACTAATGTATAAATCATTTTAGCTGCACAGGACAAAGGCCGAGCCAGAAAATGATAAAATACTCCTAAGTCCAACCTATTTATATTAAATTCTCCAATAATTCTATTGTTACAACAATAAGTAACCAAAACGTTTTCGATTTAAATCTTTTATTTTAATAACCATTCAATGAAATACAAAACCCAATTCATTTGAGCCATTAGAGCCATTACGCACTGTCGACTTGTCGCCGGCGACTAGCAGTCGCTTGTGCGTCGCCACTACGCGGTGAGTCGTCGAGTCGCTCGAGCGACAGGCGACCAAGTGCGTTAACACCTATTTGAACTAATGAAAGTCACTGTCGCTGCGACCAAGTTGCCGGCGACAAGTCGACAGTGCGTAATGGCTCTAAGCAACGGGTACGGCCTGTGAAAAACAAAAGAAACGATATCGAACTGATAAATAAAACGCGGCGATTTTGTTTTGGAGCTGGCAACCCTTTCTGTTGTAATCGAGGGGAGACCTCGACTGTAAGTGTGCCACGATAGTAACAGTTTTATTTTTAAAAAGCTGTTTTGGGTACATTTTATTCTTAAATAACCTTATAAACTGCCTCGTTGGTCTAGTGGTCGCAAAACGTAACTGCTGAGCATTAAGTCTTGGGTTCGATTCCCAGTTTGGGCAAAGTGTTATTGGGTTTTTCCATCAGGAATTTCTTAGTAGCCTCGGAGTCTGTTACGCTTTCACGGCTAAACTACTGAACTGATTTTGATGAAATTTGGAAACCCCTAATATCACCAATGTTAAATTCAGTAATTAGAAACATTTCAAGGGATACAACAATACTTCACTACATAGTATAAAACAAAGTCGCTTTTTCTGTCTGTCTGTCCCTATATATGCTTAGATCTTTAAAACTACGCAACGGATTTTGATGCGGTTTTTTTTAATAGATAGAGTGATTCAAGAGGAAGGTTTATATGTATAATACATGCACCCGTGCGAAGCCGGGGCGGGTCGCTAGTATAATATAAAGCGTTATAATAATCATTGCATTACAGTTATGCCAACGTAAGTCATTGTCTGTATAATGATCTGATTACTGCTGGCTGCACAATATCCCAATTGATCGTCAACTGTTTACAAAGCAATCATGACGCTCGATATAATGTATTGGCTTTCATGACCTGTAATTTATTGGTCATTGTCAGTTCAATATCACTCATCATCCATACTAATAAATGCGAAAAAAACTCTCGTCTGTCTGTTTGTCTGTCTGATACGCTTTTACGACTGAACCGATTTTGATAAAATTTGACACGGGGTAAGTTTGAATCCCAAGAAAGGACATAGGTTTCTTTTTATTCTGCGACTCAGTCAGTCAATCAGACTTCAGATAAACAGTCGCTTCATGTTGACTGGTATTCAGTTGCCACCGCTTAAGGCTCCTACACAAAAGCCGGCGGTTCATGCCGCCGGCACTGTCCCTTTAGACTGGAAGCCGATCCTAACATAGCTGGGACAAGGCTAGGCAGATAGATAATCACAGAACTAGCGCAATAATTTTCTGAAAACACAATTTCATTTCCTAGAATCGAAATTACCAACGGTATTGAAGGTGTGTGAAATTCATACCACGAATACCTTTGTTGCAAATTTAGTTATTCAATTCAGGATTTGTAAACAAATAACCAACTTTCCAGGTATCAGCAACATTTGTTATTAAATGAAGAACATAATCTACATATCATACAAATGAATAAAATTAAAGTGTCTGTTTGTAATGTCAAAATAACAGCCAGTCGGATTGGAAAAAAAAACTTTTTGTACATGATAGCCAGATTCATAAGGAATAGTCATCATCTGCCTAGCCTTTTCTCAACTATGTTGGGGTCGACTTCCAGTCTAACCGGATGTAGCTGAGTATCAGTATTTTACATGGAGCGACTGCCTATCTGACCTCCACAACCCAGAGACTGGGTAATACGATACCCCTAGGTAAGACTGGTTGTCAGACATTCAAGCTTCTGACGACTCGTAACGACTGTCAAAGATCCACGTATGACAGCCGCGACCAACAGCTTAACGTGCTTTCCGGGGCACGGAATGATGTCAGTAATGTCTAAGATAAACTTTAGAAAGTACATATGACTTGAAAAAGTCACATTGGTACTTGCCCGGATTCGAACCCACACCCTCATGCATGAGAGGTGGGCGCCTTAACCGCTGGGCCATCACGACAGTTTAAAAAGCTAGTTAAATATAAAATGTTTATCATATTATTGCTATTACAATCTCGCTTCTGCCTCATACAGTACATCTTAGAATAAATCATCCCTATACCTGACCTAGTGACCTTCTCCGCAAATATCAAGTCTTATTGAAATGTCCGACGTACCCAAGACATGTGGAGACAGTAGTACAATTGGTATTAAGTAATTAGTGTGTGGGAATGACAACTCACTAATTGGACGTCAAAGCTGACTAATGATAAGAGTTTGCCGAGGTATATTGTGGCACACCACAGTATTCTGCTTAGAAAAAGTCGGACAACATATTACTGCGCTTGTAAGCCCCAAGGGGTAAGTAGGAAGGCAGGATAGGAATGTGTTATCGAAAAAAAAGAATGATCACAATATTTTGTTATCTATTCTGGTATGAATGGAAAGTATTATAATAGTTTATCCAATGGGTAAAAAAAACTCCGTCCCTATCCGAAAAGGAGTTGTTATACTTATCATTATGAACGGGTTTTATTAAAGACGAATTCAGGGGGGTTATTCTACAATCATATAGGAGCTATCGCAATCTAATCTCAGTCGCAACCTGTCAAAAATGCTTCTAATATAACAAAAATTTTTGACGTTAATTGTCGCTGAGATGAGATTGCGACTAGATTTGATAGTTTTTAATTAGTAGAATAAATTGGCCTTAAAACTTAAAACGCAAATCAGCTGATCCATCACAAAATGTATACAGCTGTTTTTTTTACGCGATTTTTTATTTATTCCCTTAATAAAACTCGTACATCTGATGAGTACAATGACCCCTTTTAGTTGGAAAAGATTATTTTACGCCTTGTTTACCTCACAACACAATAAAAAATAAAAACATAACTTCAATAAATACTAAAACAGGATAAAAGACTCAACTTGTTAAGCGCTAAAAATGTTTTGAACTCCCAAATACCTGAAACATACAAAGAAAATAACCATTACCACTAATTCCACCGAGACCTCGCACGATAAACCATAATGACCCACCTCCACGGTACCAAAAGAATTCAAATACTACTATTTTACTTTCAAAGACAGATAGGTATTGATAAAAATTCGGCGTCGGCGGAATTTTTCCGACATTCCCACAAGATCGTCCGCAATTACTGGCTTATCTTCTATGCGAATTTTCTGAGCGACTTTAAATAGCCATCATTTTCCCTTGTGGCTTAGCTTAATTCTCAAAAACGTTAGGGTAGGGCCACACAATGCGTTGTGGTGCCGCACCGCAACGATTTTTCCGATTGGTGCGGCGTTGTCATTTATGTTCGTTGTCATTGTCAAGGAACATAAAATGTTATTTTGTAAATTCTACAATTAATTAAAAGTAAATCATTATGCTATTGTAATAGTTTATTTTTCTGAGTCATTGTAGTGAACAGACTATCTAATACAACCTAGACACCTATACACAACTGCCACAGTGCATAGCAGCGTGGCAATACTACGAACTTCTAGGAACGATCTCAATATAATCTGTCTCAATCTGCCAACAATGCGTTTAATTTACCTACATTTTTTTATATTGTTTGTAGCTGAGATGAGATTCCTATTGTTGGATACTTACTTTACACTCTTTACTGGATTACATACATTACTGGATTTTAAACGTTTTTAATTAGTATAATTAACAGATGTAAAGGCACGTAGCTCATAATAAGAAGGAAGGAAGAGAGCCGTTCGTTTTGCTTGATTCATAAAACTCGTGGGAAACCAAACTCGACTAAATCGTTGCGGTGCGACGCCGCAACGCATAGTGTGGCGCGACTCTTACAGTTACAAAACCCGTTACCTTTCGGTACATGTATGCCTGTTATTGTTACATCCCGTTACCTCCGCCTGCGAAGTGCTGCAATGAAAGTGTAGGTACTACTGTTTATACATATTGTTCGTATTAACGTCGGCCCCGAAGGCTGTTGTTATTAAAAATGTTATGAAAACGAGAAAAGAACGGCAAGTAGGTAGACAAGGAGTATTGCTGTGTGTGGCTGAAAATGGGTCACTATCTGAGGTGGGGGCAATTCTGCTTACTTTTAACCTTAATGAGATTACGATTAGATTTTGAGCGTTTTTAATTGGTAAAATTGGCCTTCTGTACTGCGTCTAAGGATTCAATTAGAGAAGAATTAGAAAACGAACCAATTCACGTTAAAACTTTTCCATTTATCAAACTGTGTTGAGTTCGGATAGGGTACCGCTGATACATTATTATACTGTTAAAATATTGACCTGTTGAATTAATTTGTCGTTATTATTTTTATATTTTGAGGTATTTTAAGTTGGCTTGTTTTAAACTAAGCCCTATTGCAAATGCATATTTGTTTGGAACAGAATTTCTGCTAACTGTATGAAGAATAAACAATAATAATCAGTCAAGTGCGAGTCGGACTCGCACTCGATGGGAACTTTTAAAATTCTTTCGTAAAAAAGAGACGAGAGAGGCACTATTACTTGTATAATGAGTGTAAAAAAAGTCTCTTGTATGACTCCCTTTCTTTTTTTTTAGTTTTTTTATTATTTGTTTGTATAGCTGGAATAGAATTTAATACACATTCTGTGAAAATTTCAACTAACTAACTATTACGGTTCATGAGGTCCGCTAACAGACGGATGGATGGACAGCGGAGGCTTAGTAATAGGGTCCCGTTAGCACCCTTTGGGTACGGAACCCTAGAAATGATGTAACACATGATGATTATTAAATCATAGCAACAAGAATAATTAAAAATTTTAAAAAATCACGACTGCAACAGAAATTGCACATATATTTTTACGACGTATTTTATTTACAGTGTTATATATTTTTTAAATCTACTTGTCAAATTCTAGACGAAAAACATACACACGACCAGATTTGTTAAAAAAATTGATTGAGGCTGGTATTAATTTACGTTTTAATTTATTTTTTACTAGCCTATGTTACTCGGAACGATGCAAGGATTGTAACGATACTCCATACATCTAAATCGGTTCAGGCGTTTAAAAGTTATGGTGGAATAAAGAAACTCACATACATTGTATACATACATTAACCCTGAACACATAACACTCCTTTTTTTGGGGCAGTTGTGTAAAAAGAGGACCGCTAAAGAGGAATCTAGGGAAAAACAATCATAGATAGCTAAAGAAGAAAGTAAATAAGGAAATGTAATTATTTTCCCAACTTACATCACATAGCTACAGCTCTCTTTCAGGATTAGCGGATTTTTCCTCCTACCCGCTTTGTCTGAAATATTTAAATTCTCATTAGTGGCGCCCCCTAGACGTTAACAAGATACAACTTGATATAAAATTCCGTTTACTCTAGTTGTTTTTGTATCATGTTACAAAATTAAAGAGATTCCTCTTGGAAGGAAAATTCTAATTAAAGTTGATTTGGGTAATTATTGCAGTTTGAGAAAATGGGGAATGTAAGCAAGTTCTGTTAAATATAATGCAAAATTGGTTAACTTTTATAACAATATTATAAATAGGAAGAGTTTGTTTGTTTTTTACTTTTGGTCCCAGAAGTCCGACTTTGGGACATGAGGAGCGTAGGCCGAAGGCCGGCGGAGCTCCGACGACATGGCTGACGGGAGATAGGGCGGCAGCTTTTTTTTTTTACCGCGCAAAGCGACCATCTGTTGAGCGTAAATTATGCCGGGGTTCCGTCGAATACGCCAAAACTAGATTGTCCAGGTATTGGTCTAGTCAACGGAAACCCGGTCTACGGAGCCCCGCTTGGAACATTCGATATTTTGTACTTCGATAATATGATTTTCGACATTTTGATTTTGATTTTCGATATTTTGAACATTCGATATTTTGTACTTCGATAATATGATTTTCGACATTTTGATTTTCGATATTTTGATTTTCGATATTTTGATTTTCGATTATATGATCTTTCGATCATATGAGCATTCGATATTTTGATTTTCGATGTTTTGATCGTTCGATATTTTGATTTTCGATATTTTGATTTTCGATATTCTGATATGTACCCAAAGTGAAGCGTCGTTCTAACATCTAGAAAACAAGATTAAACATTTATAATGGATTATCTAAAATGGTGGAGTACCATGGTTGATTTTTTCACCCGCGTAATAAAAAAATAAATATAAGTATTATATGTTAAAAAAAATTAGTTGAAAAGTTTTTTTTACATACATTACATGACGCCTGTAATCTCCGAAGGGTAAGGCAGTGGTAAACTCATTTCACCCACATTTTCATGTAAAACGGGGCGAGCCTATTGCCATCAACCGGGCACAAATCCAGACTCCGAAGCTGCTACTGAGAAATTCCTGATGGAAAAAACCAATAACACTTTGCCCGACCTGGGATTTGAACCCAAGATCTCATGCTCAGCAGTCGCGTTTTGCAACCACTAGGCCAGCGAGGCCGTCGATAGTTAATTTTGTTAAAAAAAATACAGTTTTTTTTACAAAAATTCATAATCAGTTCATATTCAAATTATAATAGCCATATTCATAAGTAAGTAATAGTACAGGCGATATGACATCACGCTATGACCCACGGGAACAGCGCAGTAACCAAAGATGTAACTTAACACGTTTCCGGGGTTGCGGGACGTCTTAACAGGGTATCGTGGCCACGGGACGTAAAGGGCAACAGAAGGAACAGGGTGGTTTTTTTAGTCAGTAAAAGTCTGACAGTCCCTTCCGCCCCACCCAGGGCGGAAGGACTCATTTGATGATTTTTACCACCTAAAAAAAAACACGTTAAAAAAACCACGCGTACGAAGTCGCAGGAAGAATTTAGTTTAAAGACAAAATGCAAATTCCCTTTTCCCATGGGAAGTTTACAAAGTGAACAATGCAGTTGACAATCATATACTCGTACATGGGCTTTGAGCCACGGTACGTATCGTGAGGCATGCATGGAAGGTTTTCTGTGTAAGCGTTAACAGGGGCCGTCACTTTAAGCTCTGCACCCCCTAGGCTAGGGATGACCAAGACCAGTTCTGTTATTTTTATTCGGTAAGCTAGATAAGCAGAGGAACTTTGAATGTGAGTTTATTTTCTAGTTTGTTTTGAATTTTTACTGTCTATGTTTTTCGCATTTATTGTTTTATTTATATACACTTGGACTATAATGTTACACTTACCTATGCTAATTATAATAAATATGAAAGCATAATTTAACACGAGAGTTTTTTTAATGTCCACAGAGTACACATAGCCATAGATTATGGAATAGGAACGTTTACCAGAAACACTACCCACCATCACACTAATATTTAAACATAGAAAAAAAGTTTGTTTACACTTCAATATTTCCAAACGATGTTTTTGAATACTGATACACACCAGTACGATTATTAATATCCTCGAAAAAAATATTCGGTTATTTCAAATATCGTTGACTTAAAACACGATACCTATATCTCAGCCCTAGTCTCTGCATGACCTGATCTGCAGACCATGAAATAGATGCAACTAACTTGACAATCCGATTGTGTCACAGGTGCGCCGGAACAAATGATATCTCCGTGCATCTTCCTCGGCTTCCATTTCAGATTAACTTACGACTAAATGGGGTTAGCGACTTTTTGGTCTCGTGGTAGCTGAGCATAGAGTGCTAGGTTTGATTTCGAGGTCAAGTAGTGTTAATGGGTTTTACCATTCCGAATTTCTCAGTAAAAGCCTGGAATTTGACAGATGGTGGTGTACCACCCCCATATTGGAAGAAATGGCCTGACCTGCGCTCCGCACACCTCACTCGCATCGACGGACACCAACGCAACGGTCGACATTCTCAATTATCTTATTAATAATAATTATTGTTTGTCTGTGACAGTTTGTAATTGACAAAAAAAAGGTAATATACCACGTGCAAAGTAATACAGTCCACTTATTTAACCCAATCTCAAACACCCATGTCCCGAGAAGTAAAGCCGTTAGTCTTGCGCCTGATGTCGAACTATGATAACGTCTGATAGTAAGATAATAAAACTAAATGCAGCTATCCAATTTACGTGATATTTGTTTCAATCCACAAATACTTTATCTAACTAGATTTTAGTACAGTTTTTGTGCTTTAAGAGCGTCGCGTGGGCACAGCAAGTTTGTTGATTAAGAGTTGGTACTTTTTGATCAAAATTCGACCGTGGTTTCATAGTAACAAAAGCTCAGAATTATTATAGTAAAACCTGCGTTAAAATCTACACAAAATTAGTTACTCTTTACAAGCTTTCTCAAAAACAACCTATTCGCTTAAAATGTAGGAAACGTGCACACATAAAACTAAAGGCCTTTTACACACGGGGCGCAAAATTTACGCCGTTTGACGTCCGCTACCGGCTTATAGTGAAATATTAAATTCGCCTCAGGTGATTTAGAGAGAAACACCTATGGCGGGTGCTGGGTTGTAAAAGATTAAAATGAAAAAATAATTACGTAAACTCAAAGAAAAAGCCTTAGCATATTATTATTATTATACCGGCTAATAGCCGGCAAAGTTTATCTTAGACATCACTGACTTCATTCCGTGCCTCGGAAAGCACGTTAAGCCGTTCCCGGCTGTCATACGTGGATCTTTGACAGTCGTTACGAGTCGTCAGAAGCTTGAAAATCTGACAACCAGTCTTACCTAGGGGTACCGTATTACACAGTTACTGGGTTGTAGAGGTCAGATAGGCAGTAAAATACTGGTATTAACTGCATCCGGTTAGACTGGAAGCCGACCCCAACATAGTTGGGAAAAGGCTAAGCAGATGATGACCGGCTAAGAACCATTATGACTTTTTTTTTATTTATCTTGGACATTGGTGAAAGAAAACATGACATGGGGAACAAACGTGGGGAAACCTGGACATATATTTAAGGTAAATCGGAAATCTCGAACAATAGGCTGGCATTATTTTTTTTTATTTGAGATGGCTTTGCTCTTAACTCTAGTCTAGGTTTGAGGTGACAGAGACAAAGTCGACGATGCAGTGAGCTTACCTAGAAGAAGCCTGTTCACTCTAAGGGTCAGTTCACACCGAGACGCGACGCGACGCGACGCAACGTGACGATACTTGAAGAGGCCAGTGACTTCGCGCTGCGCCGCGCTGCGCCGCGAGACGCATCGCAACGTCGCCGCTCTTGCACGTAGCGCGTACCGGCGATTCACCGCTGCGTCGCGATGCGTCTCGCGGCGGCGCACGGCGCAGCGGGGCGTAGAGCGGCGCATCGCGACGTAGTGCTGCGTGGTGTAACGTATTCTAAATTCTCACAATGAAATGTGTATCTTTTCGTGTAGAAAATAAAGTTATATTTTGAGTCGCTCTTTTAAAGTGTGCACGCAGCGTCGCGTCGCGTCGCGTCTCGGTGTGATCTGACCCTAACTGTGAAGAGATTAGAGTTGAATGCGTTACGAAATACAGAAAAGGTAGTAATAAAGGTTTTTCCATATTAACTTACACGCATTGTTTTCATAAAGAGAAATCGACATTATTATGCTACGGCGTAGCTATAGCTGTAGCAGTGCTACGAATGCGTAGCGTCAACCTAAGAATTTTTTGTGATCACTACGCATTTGTAAACTTTAAAAATATTTGTGACAAATTGAATTCTATCACCATGTCAGAGCATTTAAATTAAGAAGAGAGAAGATGCAAAAGTAAATGTATAAAGTAAAGTCTAGTACTTGTTCAACGAGTTACTTAAAATATTTGAATACCGTCTTTCAACAATTGAGACGATTGTCCATAGACTAGATAAATACTAGACTAAGTAAATAGACTAGTGACCACGCAATCAATTACTATTGGCAAACATCGTCGTAGCTAAAGTGTTTAATCCCATCTTTAGGACGGCTTGCTAAGACCTAGTCTGTGATCAGTGTTTAAAAGCTAATTTTCCTTTTTTTTAATTATTGTTTATTATTATTATAACTAGCCTGAACTGTCCCACTGCTGGGCAAAGGCCTGTCTCCATTTCTTCCATCTATCGCGACTTTACGCTACGTCTTGCCAATTCTCGAGGAAGTCTACAAAGTACTCCCGCCATTTGGTTCACCTCAGCCCCATAAACTAATCTTAAGTTTACTAACAAAAACAAAACTAAACCTAAATAAAAACAGTGCCTTCAATAATAACTAATGTATAAATCATTTTAGCCTCACTGGAACGAGCCAGAAAATAATGAAATATTCCTACCGAAGGACAAAGGCCGTGCCAGAAAATAATGAAATATTCCTAAGTCCAACCTATTTATATTAAATTCTCCAATAATTCAATTACAACAATAAGTAACCAAAACGTTTTCGATTTAAATCTTTTATTTTAATAACCATTCAATGAAATACAAAACCCAATTCATTAAGAGCTATTAGAGCCATTACGCACTGTCGACTTGTCGCCGGCGACTAGCAGTCGCTTGTGCGTCGCCACTATGCGGTGAGTCGTTGAGTCGCTCGAGCGACAGGCGACCAAGTGCGTTAACACCTATTTGAACTAATGAAAGTCACTGTCGCTGCGACCGAGTTGCCGGCGACAAGTCGACAGTGCGTAATGGCTCTAAGCAACGGGTACGGCCTGTGAAAAACAAAAGAAACAATATCGAACTGATAAATAAAACGCGCCGATTTTGTTTTGGAGCTGGCAACCCTTTCTGTTGTAATCGAGGGGAGACCTCGACTGTAAGTGTGCCACGATAGCAACAGTTTTATTTTTAAAAAGCTGTTTTGTGTACATTTTATTCTTAAACTAGCTGTCCGCCGCGGTTACACCCGCGTCTTTGGTTACTGCTCCGCTCCCGTAGGTCGTAGCGTGATGGTATATAGCCTATAGCCTTCCTCGATAACTAATCTATCTAACACTGAAAGAATTTTTCAAATCGGACCGGTAGTTCCAGAGATTAGCGCGTTCAAACAAACAAACAAACAAACAAACAAACAAACAAACTCTGCAGCTTTATAATATTAGTATAGATAACCTTGTAAACTGCCTCGTTGGTCTAGTGATCGCAAAACGTAACTGCTGAGCATTAGGTCTTGGGTTCGATTCCCAGTTTGGGCAAAGTGTTATTGGGTTTTTCCATCAGGAATTTCTTAGTAGCCTCGGAGTCTGTTACGCTTTCACGGCTAAACTACTGAAACGATTTTGATGAAATTTGGAAACCCCTAATATCACCAATATTAAATTCAGTAATTAGAAACATTTTAAGGGATACACAATACTTATAATATAAAGCGTTATAATAATCATTGCATTACAATAATGCCAACATACATAGGTCATTTATCTGTATAATGATTTGATTACTGCTGGCTGCACAATATCCCAATTGATCGTCAACTGTTTACAAAGCAATCATGACGCTCGATATAATGTATTGGCTTTCATGACCTGTAATTTATTGGTCATTGTCAGTTCAATATCATTATCATCATCCATACTAATATTATAAATGCGAAAAAAACTCTCGTCTGTCTGTTTGTCTGTCTGATAAGCTTTTACGACTGAATCGATTTTGATAAAATTTGAAACGGGGTAAGTTTAAATCCCAAGAACGGACATAGGTTTCTTTTTATTCTGCGACTCAGTCAGTCAATCAGACGTCAAATAAGCAGTCGCTTCATGTTAAAGACTGGTATTCAGTTGCCACCGCTTAAGGCTCCTACACAAAAGCCGGCGGTTCGTACCGCCGGCACTGTCCCTTTAGACTGGAAGCCGATCCTAACATAGCTGGGACAAGGCTAGGCAGATAGATATTAGCATAATCACGGAACTAGCGCAATAATTTTCTGAAAACACAATTTCATTTCCTAGAATCGAAATTACCAACGGTATTGAAGGTGTGTGAAATTCACATCACGAATACCTCTGTTCCAAATTTAGTTATTCAATTCAGGATTTGTAAACAAATAACCAACTTTCCAGGTATCAGAAACATTTGTTATTAAATGAAGAACATAATCTACATATCATACAAATGAATAAAATTAAAGTGTCTGTTTGTAATGTCAAAATAACAGCCAGTCGGATTGGTAAAAAAAATTTTTTGTACATGATAGCCAGATTCATAAGGAATAGTCATCATCTGCCTAGCCTTTTCTCAACTATGTTGGGGTCGGCTTCCAGTCTAACCGGATGCAGCTGAGTACCAGTATTTTACATGGAGCGACTGCCTATCTGACCTCCACAACCCAGTAACTGGGTAATACGATACCCCTAGGTAAGACTGGTTGTCAGACATTCAAGCTTCTGACGACTCGTAACGACTGTCAAAGATCCACGTATGACAGCCGGGACCAACAGCTTAACGTGCTTTCCGAGGCACGGAATGATGTCAGTAATATCTAAGATAAACTGTAAAAAGTTCATATGACTTGAAAAAGTCACATTGGTACTTGCCCGGATTCGAACCCACACCCTCATGCATGAGAGGTGGGCGCCTTAACCGCTGGGCCATCACGACAGTTTAAAAAGCCAGTTAAATATAAAATGTTTATCATATTATTGCTACATATTACAATCTCGCTTCTGCCTCATACAGTACATCTTAGAATAAATCATCCCTATACCTGACCTAGTGACCTTCTTCGCAAATATCAAGTCTTATTGAAATGTCCGACGTACCCAAGACATGTGGAGACAGTAGTACAATTGGTATTAAGTAATTAGTGTGTGGGAATGACAACTCACTAATTGGACGTCAAAGCTGACTAATGATAAGAGTTTGCCGAGGTATATTGTGGAACACCACAGTGTTCTGCTTAGAAAAAGTCGGATAACATATTACTGAGCTTGTAAGCCCGAAGGGGTAAGTAGGAATATAGGAGGATAGGCGTGTATTATCGAAAACAATAATTATCACAATATTTTTTATTTCGTTATCTATTCTCGTATGAATGGAACATATTGTAATAGTTTATACAATGTGTAAAAAAGGGAAAAGTGATCATCATTATGACCGGGTTTTATCAAAGGACGAATCAATTCTACTATATTTTAGGAGCTATCGCAATCTACTTGTATCTCAATCCTTCTAAAATGCTTCAATATTACCTACATTTTTTGACATTAATTGTCGCTGAGATGAGATTGCAACTAGATTTGATAGTTTTTAATTGGTAGAATAAATTGGCCATCTGAATTTGCGAAACGGAAATCAGTTGATCCATCACAAAATGTGCACAGCTGTTTTTTTTTTTCGTGATTTCTCATTTGGTTCCGTAGTAACCCTCGTGGATAATCATTGAGTACAATGACCTCTTTTAGTCGGAGATTATTTTACGTACCTATTATATACCTCATACAACACAACGAAAAACGAAAACACATCATCATTTCAATAAATACCAAAACAGGATAAAAAGACTCGACCTGCTAAGCACTGAAAATGTTTTGAACTCCCAAATACCTGAAACATACAAAGCAAATAACCATTACCACTAATTCCACCGAGACCTCGCACGATAAACCATAATGACCCACCTCCACGGTACCAAAAGAATTCAAATTCTACTATTTTACTTTCAAAGACAGATAGGTATTGATAAAAATTCGGCGTCGGCGGAATTTTTCCGACATTCCCACAAGATCGTCCGCAATTACTGGCTTATCTTCTATGCGAATTTTCTGAGCGACTTTAAATAGCCATCATTTTCCCTTGTGGCTTAGCTTAATTCTCAAAAACGTTAGGGTAGGGCCACACAATGCGTTGTGGTGGGTGCCGCACCGCAACAATTTTTCCGGTTGGTGCGGCGTTGTAATTTTCACAACGCTACATCAAACTTTATTTAGTAAATTCTACTATAACTCAAATGTAAATCATTATGCTATTGTAATTATTATTTTTTCTGAGTAATTGTAGTGAATAGACCTTCTTATACTAAAGTTAACCCAGTCACAATTGTCACTTCTCGGTCACCAAACGGTGACGCCGACAGCCTAGCAGCGTCAGCCAACACCACCAGTTCTATTACTCACTTTTAGGAACGATCACAATCAAATTTGACCAAAATGTCTTTTACCTAAATTTTTTGACATTGTTTATAGCTGAGATGAGATTGCGACTGGATTTTAAAAGTTTTTAATTAGTAGAATTAACTGACATTAAGGCACGCAGATCATAATAAGAATAAGGAAGGGAAAAATTCGGTTTGCTAGTCGCGATATAGTTCGTGGGAAACCAAACGCGATTAAATCGTAACGCTGCGACGCCGCCACGCATAGTGTGGCGCGACTTTTACAGTTACAAAACCCGTTACCTTTCGGTACATGTATGCCTGTTATTGTTACATCCCGTTACCTCCGCCTGCGAAGTGCTGCAATGAAAGTGTAGGTACTACTGTTTATACATATTGTTCGTATTAACGTCGGCCCCGAAGGCTGTTGTTATTAAAAATGTTATGAAAACGAGAAAAGAACGGCATGTAGGTAGACAAGGAGTATAGCTGTGTGTGGCTGAAAATGGGTCACTATCTGAGGCGGGAGCAATTCTGCTAACTTTTAACCTCAATGAGATTACGACTAGATTTTGAGCGTTTTTAATTGGTAAAATTGGCCTTCTGAACTGCGTCTAAGGATTCAATTAGAGAAGAATTAGAAAACGAACCAATTCACGTAAAAACTTTTCCATTTATCAAACTGTGTTGAGTTCGGATAGGGTACCGCTGATACATACTATCATACTGTTAAAATATTGACCTGTTGAATTAATTTGTCGTTATCTATACTAATATTATAAAGCTGCAGTGTTTGTTTGTTTGTTTGAACGCGCTAGTCGCGCTAGTCGGATTCGCACACAAAGGGTCCCGTACTATCGTTGAAGATTTATAACTCTATGTAGGTACTGTTTAAATACTTTCGTAAAAAAGAGACAAGAGATAATATATAATAATATGTCCTTTCATTTTTAACTTTTATTTATTTTTATTATTTAAAATTTCAACTCTCTACTTATAACGTTTCATGAGGTCCGCTGACAGACGAACGGACAGACAGCGGGTACGGAACCCTAGAAATGATGTAACACATGAGGATTAAATCATAGCAAAAAGAGGACCGCTAAAGAGGAATCTAGGAAAAAAACGATCATAGATAGCTGAAGAAGAAAGTAAATAAGGAAATGTAATTATTTTCCCAACTTACATAGCTACAGCTCTCATTCAGGATTAGCGGATTTTTCCTCCTACCCGCTTTGTCTGAAATATTTAAATTCTCATTAGTGGCGCCCCCTAGACGTTAACAAGATACAACTTGATATAAAATTCCGTTTACTTTAGTTGTTTTTGTATCATGTTACAAAATTAAAGAGATTCCTCTTGGAAGGAAAATTCTAATTAAAGTTGATTTGGGTAATTATTGCAGTTTGAGAAACTGGAGAATGTAAGCAAGTTCTGTTAAATATAATGCAAAAATTGGTTAACTTTTATATTAATATTATAAAGAGGAAGAGTTTGTTTGTTTCTTGTTTGTAAGAGGTAATCTCTGGAAGTCCTGATAATGAAAGAAGACAACCGCCTTCAAAAACTGCAAAGTCAAAAATATTTATTAAATGAATATCTATGGAACCACCTTAGGAGTACCTTTACCCCAACAAACAAAGAATTATGCAAATTGGCCTAGGAATCACAGAGGAATTGGTGTACATACAAACAAACAAAAAATACATTACGTCCTCTTTTTTAAAGTTAAAATATCTTTCACTGATAGAAAGCTACACTACTGACAAATGTTTAGCTAGGAAATGTTTTATAAAGTACTTGACTTCACGGACGAAGTCGCAGGCAGAAGCTAGTTAAATATACATTCGAATGAAATCTTAAAACAGGTGGTAACTCTATAACATCCAAATCACATCCAGCTGCATCAAAAGTTTCAATGACATGGTAATAAATGTAAGTACTTCATGTACGGTCGAACAAACTATTTGGTTTTTAGAGGTATGGTAAGATAAGGTAAGTTTCTCATCCTTCGTTGAAAAGGAAGGATTCTCCGACCAGACGGGTGTTATGTCTGGTGGGCTGACTGTCCAACGGTTGTTTTCGGGATTTTGTATACAACGTGTAACGTTAAATGCGTAAAACCTGAATATAGTTTGATCAGAATAACGAGCAGAATCAATTGAACCACTTTTTAATATAGGTCACATTTTTCAAAAAATCTTCATTAAAAACGTTGCCGTGTCTATTTATTAGTAGGTCATGCCATACGGCGCGCAGCGGCCCGGTGACGACTTCTCCCTCGATAGAGCGTCGTCGCAGACGCAAGAAACGATCAGAATTGCCAGTAAAATTAAATCAGCACATAAAACCTTTACTTTTGTTTTAATGATTTTTTTTTCTCTGAAATAGGTCAATTTAATTAAAAATCAGTTGCGGTGTCTGAGGTTTTGAGCATTTAACGTTACACGTTGTATATGCTAATGTCGCGGCAAACTCTGATAGCGCGATGTAGGAATTGTCAATTGTAGTTCGCATGCTGTGCGATAGATGTCGCTACAGGTTTACAGACAACAATAATCATTATTATCTTTCTATAATTGCCGGCCGGCACGAGTGGTGAGCACAGATTGTAGGATTTCGCAGCCGAATGACAGGCGATAGTCTAATAGACGATGAGCATCGATTGACGAACCAATCGCGTGCAGCGGACTGCAGGATCGGCGCCGCCTGCCTTCTTCATTCCGCTAAAGAGACCAAAAAATTAACAAATGCGCAGGTGAAATTTGTGCTCACGACTCGTCGGCCGGTACCTATACTACATTGTCATTCGTTGTGTCTAATAATTTTGAAACATATTTAGAGCGATTTAAAAAAATATTGACACACTCGAAACATTGTTAGAAGTAGTTGCCTGCATACCAAATCGCTTGTTCGACTGTACTAGGAATCCAGGTGACTTCCAAAAGTTACTACCGTAACTGCTTCTTAAATGTCGCAGCGGTTTTTAGAGCAAGTTCCGTTACAGAGAGCGTCTTTTGTTCCGAACTTATGTTCAAAATGTTATGTTTAAGCATGAAAGAGTTACAAACATCCATCCACTCATCCTTACAAACTGTCGCGTTTATAAGTAGTAGGATTAACTCCTTAACCTAAATTCTTTTAATCATGAAGTATCCTCACTGAATTTAGGACTAAAATCGCTTGGCAACGTCCTAACCAGAAACGTCAATGTCCTAGGACAAATGTACCTAATGTGATAAACAAGTTTATACCAAATAAATCTAGAACTCTCTATTTAGAAACCTTACACACGTTGGGTATTACGTAACCAAGTGGAAAAAGAAATTGGTACAAATAAACACAGGATGTGATTTTATTCTTCATCGCTGGGTTATTTTTCTATTTAGGTATTTTATCGTTGGCAATCTTTCTATTCATGAATATGAACAACTTTTACTATTTGACCAATGGTAAAATGAGAAAAAAGAACACTATTATTCCATATATTTAAATTGCGTTGCATGTATTTCATTTTTGTATGGACACATTGACGTGATCGAATTTCGAAGTTAATGGTCTCATGGTAAAAGTTGTTCATATTCATGGAGAGTATCACGCCTTGGAAAAATTGCTGATGACGCTTTGAGCAAGCGTAGTGATCAATGCTAATACCTTCTCTATATGAGAAGAAACCTTTGCCCTGCAATAGGATATTAATAGGCTGATATTGTTATATTATTATTATTTTGAGTCAAAGAACTCAATAGTGAGATTTTACAAATTTAACTAACTAACTATTAGCTATTCCTATTTATAGTGTTTGCTAATAGTTGGTTAATAGTTATATTTACTTCCGAATGAACACACACCCTGTATATCAATATCTATGTGTACGTCACAAATATTATTATTATATCTGTCTATTATTTACACATACGTCATGCTACATCTGGCACATCATCGCGATTGAATATATATTTCGATATCCTGGAGCTAATACATACATTTCTAGGAAAACTCCCTTTACATTAGGTGCAGGGAAGCCGTAACCTTTCATAATAAATATCTATTGATAATATTTTGTTAAGGGATAGGCGTGAGTTTCTGGAATAAGTAAAATGTATGTTATTTTGCGCTCGATAACGTCGAAAATATAAAATAAAAAAATACAATGGTGTAACTTAAACGCAAACGTTTTGTCTCAATCACATAATATATAATAATAAAACCGTTATTTTAAAAGGAAAACAAGATTATAACGGAATGAATAATGCACCAAATTTTCTTTTTTTAATGTTATCTATCACCATGAATTTCTACTAAATCGTGTGTGCGTTAACAAAAATGTAAATTCACATAATCGAACAGCCAGACCCGGTACAACTAGGCCTTTAACTTTGTAGGCCATACATATTATATTTGTTCCGTGCGGGAATCGAATCAGATACACGCAGAGCAGCAACCAATTGCTCAGCCACTGCGCTAACAGTGCCGTCAAATAAAACGACTATCGTATTATCTCGAACGGTCAAGATTTTTTCTCAATACATATATCATTTCGGATGCCTGATTTATTTGTAATATTATTATCGCACAAACAGATGTATGTGCACGTTCGGACATAATACAACTATTTCCCCCGACTCGGGCTGTAACCCACGAAAACATCCGCCCAGTTCATTCCAACCTCCTTTGTTCAAGCCTAAATCTCCTCATTATGGACGCCTTAGTAACTAAGCTATATCCCATCATTTCCTGTTCCTTCAATGTGTGGATAATTACACAGTTTATGTACACTGCCTTCTAATCGACGTCCTAACTAATTGAAGATTAGCCACGTGGACCGGACAATGTTCTAGCTAAGCTATAGTGTTTATTCAATGCCTGGATTAGCACTGTGTGCTTAATGACATGCGGACAATTGAAATACAATATCGTGGTATTAATCAAATCTGGATGTTGTTTTTGAACTTTATGCTAATAATAAAACTAAATAAAAAATACTTTTAAAAACAAGCTTTAATTTTAAATTATTACAATATTGAGCTTTTTTAGTAAGTAAGCTTTTTTAGAGCGATGATAGGTACTAACATTATCGTTTTCTACTCTTCAAGCCCTTTCATTAATTGATACCCATATCAAGGGGATTGAGAAAAAATATGTAATCCGCCATTTTGGAACGGTACCTAGCCATATTGAAATTATCACAATATTGAGTATTGGACATTGTATTGTCAAAGGTGTGTGCAAAATTTCAGCTCAATCGGATACTAAGAAATGGTTTGCAAAGAAAGGACAACTTACATACATACATACATACATACGAACAGTGCAAGCTAAATAAAAGCTTGTAAAAATAAAGGTTCTTTTACAAAAAATCCTGGCCTGCCTCCGCCTTGAGCAAGCGCGGAGATCAATGTTCGTGCCTTCTCTGTATGAGAAGAGGCTTTTGTTCAGCAGTGGGACAATAATGGGCTGGAATTATTTTTTTATATTGTTTCCTGGCACTCTTAAAACTTTTTTGATGTACAGTCAGCAACAAAAGTCGATTAACAATGTTACTTTTTTAAATCATTTAAACAGACACTAAACACATAATGTACTGTCTTTCAGAATTTCAGGCAATAGCTAAGGCTTTATTATATCTTAATTTTATATTCATTGCGTTTTACTTTTAATATTGTACTTAATAATTAGGATTAAAAAAATCATAAATGTTAATCGACTTTTGTTGCTGACTGTACAAGGGACATTTTTAGTATAGGTAATTATAACCACTCACAGAGCAATCCTGCTAGACAGGTAGATTGGTAATCACCATAATAACAAGTGTATGTAATGTATACCTACCTGTTTATTTGTGAATGCTGGACGTGAAAGATGGTCGATGACGTGGTCATTCTTCGAGCTGTCAATATGTCAGACAGTAGCTGCGGTAAGTTGCAATATCAGCAATATTACCCTTAAAAATGTTACGCAAGTTAGGTATAACTTTTACACTTGCACACTTAGGTACATGAAATCGTCGACCAAATATTTTCAATAAAACATTTATTGGAAATATTTGAGCTCTATTTGACGACTTAACCAATTTCTTCTTGAAGCTATAGCCGTTCCTTTTTTCTGTACGTATGTACAGTCAACAAAAAATATAGGTTTACAAGGTCGTCAAATATAGTTGAAGTTATCTTTGAAACCGATTTATGTTTTTAAATGTAATTTAATTTAAAAAGTGGATAATAAACAGTTCATCAAATAAGTTTTAATCGAAGACATTCATCGGTTTCTATGAAAACTTCAACTATATCTGACGACCCTGGATACCTATATCTTTTGTTGACTGTACGTTTCTATCCTACCAACTCAGTAACAAACTAATTTATTGCTGAAATCCTGGTCTATCAAAATTATCTGAGCTAACTAACAGACAAATTAAATCTATTTTACATCCACACAGGTAACGATCAAATAGTTATTAGGATACAAATAACCAGACGCGAAGCTACTGCACCAAATTTACTCAATTTAATTTACTTTTTTTAATATATAATTTAATTTACTAATTTAATTTACTTAATTTATAGGTCATAAAAATACTTGTTCCGTACAGATATAGAACCCGAGACACGCTGCGCAGTAGTCAATCATAACCATTCAAGAAGATTTTATATCATAGCAAAAACAAAAACAAAAAATATATTTAATAAATGTATGTTCGAACAACTTAACAGTCTCTATAGATAGATTAACCTTGTATTTATAATAGTCCTCGACTGCCTCATTTGTCTAGTAGTCGCAAAGCGTGAGCATGAGGTCTTGGGTTCGATTCCCAGGTCGGACAAAGTGTTAGATTTTCCATTAGAAATTTCTCAATAGCAGCCTCGGAATTTGGATTTGTGATCTGGGACATAATTAGCGAAATGTGGGTGTAAATGGGTACTCCTCTGTCTAACCCTTCGGGGATAACAGACGACTTGTTATATAGGTATTTATGTAAGTACCTATCTTTGTAATAAGTACTTCGTTATTCCTCGCGGGCACGAGCAGTTATTCATGCCGAAAAATCCTTTAATTTAATACAAATTGCGATAGGTAGATTAATTAATGTTCTAAAATTTACATGCGAAAACTAGTAGATCTATAAGCTCGATAAAAGTAAAATGCGTGTCAGCGAGATAAAATTATACAATGTATAATACAAGTCCTTAGCCTAGAGACAGGCCCATTCAAGAAATCCAATCTAAATAAAAACAAAACACAAATGTAAAGATGATCGCTGATCGCTAATATTTATTCATAAAATAGGCACGTATATTTGATCACGACATCGATTAGTGCGAATGCTCAATAAGGAAAAAATCAAGACTCGTCTTCTATATTCGGTAGGTCGCCTGTTTGTTTATTCCAAACCAGCGCCCCCGGAAATAAGTCTGGATAGAGTTCCATTCGCTTTGATGAAATGACAAAGGAGATGCGATATTGTTTTACGCCACATTTTATGCCTAAACCAACTAATACGTCGTGAATGCAAAATCTAGTTTTTGGTTGGCTGCATTTATATACAAGGTGTAATTGCATTAACTGAAAACCTGAAATAGGTTATTATACTCATCATTATGAACAGCTTTTACTATAGGACCAACTCTGAAAACATGAATAAAAAAAAACAGCTGGATAAGCTGTTTTTTTACCATTGTGGGTGGACCAGCTGATTTAAAGTAGATAAAATTGTCCATAATGATAAGTGCAATGATCTGATCTCGGTGATTTCGGTTAAAACACCTTGTATAAATCAAAGGTTTGTGGTAATTGTATGTTTATGTATACGTTGACATCGGTTTTCCAGATGCGAATTTGCAATTTTTTTATAATACGTTTGTGACTACTTCGTAGATTTTATAAAATTAATCGGTAGATAAAAGTTATATGTCGGTTTACTTAATAATAAAATTGACTGATAATTGTGGGTAATTATGTGGTGTATTTGCTAATTTTTTACCCAGTTGTACAAATCATCACTTTAACTTAGGTAAGTTTGCGTCTCACCAAATATATGAGAATTAATTTTATATAATTATTGTTAGGTAGACAACAGTATTTTAGTAGTATAGTATTTTCAAAGTCGTAAATAAACGCAGTCGTTCCAACACATCATTGTAAAAACTTCTATAATATCGATGTCATTTTTATCTAATAGGCAGAAAACATGACCCTAACAGTTCTGCACATTTACAAACTCTATGAACCAAAGCGCGTCGGCAAAGATTACTGTTTACCGAGCTTCGCAAGCCCGAGATTAAGGCGAGAGACGTCAGTTAGATACAACCAATCTAATTTTTAATGTTGCCGACCGATTTACATCAAATATAAAACGTTCTAATGGAAATAGCGTAAATATTTTATGATGAGATAGATCTATTTGTGTTTGTTTTATGTCTTACTGTCGCATTTTGAGACGTTAATTACAAATAATAACCTAATCATTATGTTAATTCAGCCTTTCCCAAAGTTGGCGATAACGCCCCCTTGTGGGCACAGTGCAAAGTACGCACAAGGAAAGCATGAACATTTAATGGTTGATTCTCTTTTCTTTTTAGGTTAGTAAGTGTTCATTTGTTCAGATTTTGTTTGAAAAACTAACTGTATTTAATAAATAAAACTCTTTTCTAATAAAATAACTTAGGTGATGGTTTTTAAGTAGGTGACAAAATAGGGGCACTAGAAAATAATTTATTCTCAAAATAGACAAAATAAGTTTGGGAACTCCTATATTAATAATTGAACAGCAATGTGAGTAGTAGATACAATTTCAACAAAATTACGTAGATGAGACCATTAACCAATAATTCCAAAACATAGGTAACTGCTCTGAAGAAACACTTTATATTAACCCTGAAAACCCGATTAATTTTCAATTAACTGTTTGATTTGATTTTTAATTGCTTTCCTTATAAATAGTTAGTCAATTGAGTCGACACAAAAGTGACGTCACAGTTGAATATGGAAGAATCGCGTTTTGACAGGTCATAAAAAATACGTCAATTTATTGGTGGCGTCATCTACCCAATTGGAATGTTTTCAATCTGTCTTAATTTTTACTGATAGTTTCAATTAATTAAATTGAGTATTTTTCCGGTAATAGAAAGCACAATAAGTGGCGTAGGTATGGCACCCCTACGATCTTGCACTACTCGAATCAAAGTCGCTAACGCAGATGGTAGAAGCAAAATAAAGAAATGTAGACTCTATAATCATGAAAGGTAAGGTTTAGTTTTGCATTATGAACTAGATTTTTAGTACATCCGTCCCTAGACGCTATGTAGGTATGTTGTGTCATAAGGGAACTTCTGGTTGAGAAAACTGAGGTCTTGGAATCTCAAATGTAGAAGAAAGAGACATAATTATACTGTTTGTCGGTCAATCTGAATAATTACTATTATATTGACTTGACAGAATCTACAGACGCTTGACATAATGCTTTTTTCATACGTGACAATTTCTGCAAGCAGTATACTGCAGGACTTTCGTTCCAAAAAAATAAAAATGAGGTCTAATATTCTGCCGAAACAATCCTCTTTAGCGTTCGTCATAAAAATGATATACAATATTTTATTGCTTCAGCCGCACAATCGCCTTTTCGCCCGACTTGGCAACTTGAAGTGCACCGAACATCACTCACATTTCACCGAAGACTTATTCTGACTGACGTGACAGATTGGAACTCGAAGACAATGGCGTATTACGTATTCCATATTCGAAGCAGTTGGGAGGCACTTTCGTTGTTTGATTTACATGTGAGTTATTGCGTCTTTTTTCTTACGTTGTTATCTAAATGGAATTGGGAATAGGGACAAGGCTTGTAGCTTAAATGTTTCCCTGACCATTTTCCATTATATGTTGAGAAGTGGACGATTCTTTATTTTAATTCCTTTTTTGTCATATATATCTGATTCTAAAAAAATAGAAGGTCAATTAAAATTAAGTACTCATTTTATTAAATAACTAGCCTCTGCCCGCGTCTTCGTCTGCGCGGGTTTTTTCACCCGCGTTACGTCTGTTGTTATTACTCCGCTCCCGTGAGTCATAGCGTAATGTTATATTGCATATTTTTTCCATCATGAATCTGGCTATCATTTACAAAATATTTTTTTCAATTCGACGTGTAGTGCAAGGATTAGCGCTCTTAAATAAACAAACAAACAAGTTTAAATAAAAAATACAGAATTATGAAAAAAATAAAATTTTGATAAACTCATAAAAAAAATATCAAACCCATTTGAAAACTTTTTGAAAATAGAACTGCGAATGCAAATCTCAAAAATTCAAACCAGTCAACCTCGGAGGCAGCTCTGTTATTTACTCAGCAGGTACCTACATCGCGTGTACTCGCAAAAGTATCGCATATGACTAAATTCTCTTTGAGCTCTCTGCGACTCAAGTAATGCTATTTTCCCAATCACTCTGTGAAAGCCATCGTTATTACATTCGTCCGGTCCTGTGCAGCTTAACTGCCTTTTTTCCATCATAAAACGTAGGTACGTTTGTTTTCCAGCGGCTTTAAGCGCTCTAAAAGTTTATGCGGATAGCTTTTTACAACGTTTTTGGTTATCTGCTATGAGGTACGGTTGACTGTTGTGCCTTTGCGCAGTAAATTACAATCTGTTTTGCATAATAGGCGACATAAAATTGCGAAAATTGTAACTAAATGTAAAACCAAGCCTGATAGCGGACCCATAGAATAAAAAACAAGTAGGTACTTTCAGCGAATTTGATAGTTATACAGATTGATCTCTTATTTAGTTGTTTACTCTTGTATAATATTTTGCACCATGTTATCTCTTCACCACCATTGGTTGACTGGTAGAGAATGCCTGGCATTTAGCTCGCCTTTGTTCTTGTTTGTTGCATAAATGTTAAGCACTGTGACATCACATAATATATCTTAAGAATTGTCCAGTGCCCATTTTGCCTCTTGTGTATCACGCTGTGTATATGCTTGTGTATCATCTATATTTGTCATCGATACGCTAATAAAAAGTGATAAAACACGACAAATATTTATCACCATGCCTAAAGAGTCAATATGGGAAATACGTATGACACACGTGGTGTAAAATAGATGAACTGGTCATAAACGAACCAATAGGTTTCCAAGATAAAAAAAAAAATGAACAAGAAAATCAAAAACACACAGAGCATTTCTTTTTTCAATAATGTTAAAATATTTTTAAAATTTAAAGTTTAATAATTAAGCGCTCCAACATCACAGCATCAATATTATTACTTGAACAGTCTCTGTATCTAGCAATTAATCTGTGCATTTACGAGATGGTTCGCATCTTTTGTGCGAGAAATGAATAGCATTAAAGCGAGACCATTTCACCGCCCGAGTGGGGGATTGTTATTATGACATTAATAAATAGATGAAAACTTAGCTCCTCACATAATAGGTAGGTAGGTACAGAAGGTCGACTCCGGACAACAACGAAAACGAAGGTCTTGAACGAATGACAGTAGCAAGTGCTCTTGTCTTGCACTTGTACGTGAAGCGTGTCTATGTGTGCATGCATTATCGTTCTTTGTATGAAACCGATCTTCTGTACCTACTTTACTGTGTGGCTTCTCGCCGCGGAAAGTGCATTTGCGAGGTAATTAATTCATTTTATCTACTCTACCATAAATGCAGATGTTGTTCGTGGAACTACTTGATAGCTCAAATTATTTTGAAATTAAATTATGTTTTTGACTTTAGTATGATAAAGGATAGAAACATATTTTTTTATTTTCTCTTTAATAGGATTTTCAGTGACTGGAACATGATCGTAACGAAATCTAGCGGAACTTGCCTAAAAGTTCACCGTTAAACAATATACTTAATAATTAAATACTAAATTTAATAAAAACTAAAACACACTACTGGCAGGTACATAGATTTCATTATTCTAATACCGTAAAACAATGCGCACATAAAAATAAAAATCAAACTAAGCGCTCCACAGTTTTCTGTGTTCTGTTAACTTTTGATGCCTAAATCCCCGCCGTCTGTGTCCCAGCCATCCAGAACTTCATACGAACACAATAAAAACAAAATAAGTTCGTACACAGAACAAGTTTCTGAATGCTTGAATAGGCAATTGCACCGTCCTAGCATCCGAGCTTTGCTTGACTGTACTTCACTTTCCGCTCCACTTTTTATTTTTGTTTTAAATCCTGTGTATTTTGTTGTATTCGTGTTTTATTCTTTACCTTGTTTTTTTTTTATTATTTAAACTTTATGCAACAAAAGCACAAAAGCGGACTTAATGCCATAGGCATTCGCTAACAGTCAACCAAAGGTGGTGAAGAGATTTTTTTTGTTGGTTTTCTGTTCACTTTCTTCTTCGTCGTGTCGATGGATCCATTATTTTCCATATTTAGTTGGTTTTGTTTGATCAAAACACCAATTCTCGTAACTAATAACGTTTACTAGTCGCTATCTTATCTCAGCGACAGTCAATTTCAAAAATGTAGGCAATTAAGAGGTATTTTTGAGAAATTTAGACGAAGATTACAAAGCGTTACTTACGGGAATTGTCCCTCTTAAGTTAAACTCATGTACAGACTTAGTACTGGCTCGTACAGGTCTTACAAAGTGCATAACTGCAGCTGCAACTGCACAAAAAGCAGGACAGGAGGTAAAAAGGAGGTAAAAGGCATCGTTTTTGAAAAAGGAACAGAAATTTTGAAATCATCGTGGTTTGGTTATTTTTAGAACGTCTCGAAAAATTTACCTACGGCATTAATATTAAAATATAATAATATAATAATAATAATAATTAGCCCCCTAAACAACCACACGTCCTGATTGACCAGCTAATCACGTAGGGGGCGGACACACGATTCAGAAATTACTGGCGTGGCTAACGTGGCTCTGGAAACCCATCAAACATGGAGACACGAAGTAAAAGTAAACGTTTAGGGCCGCTGCCCGGGGGCGATCGCCGGGGCGCACCTGGAGCTGACGCTGGGTGTCACAGCATACGAACCGTCAGCGGTGAGGAGTTGAACAGGCGGGCTCCCACCGACAAAGATGCTACAGCCGAAATTACTGATGATGGTGACAGACTAGACAACAGGACAGACACCCCTGTTGAACCCTACAGTCCAAGCACAGTATCATACACACCATCTAGACCATCATCACCATCCGTACCATCGTCACCTTCCATACCATCATCACCCCCTATCAGCAGTTATAACACAGTAACACCAACCCCGGCCTTGAATGTTGCGCGGGAGGTAAGTTGTACCTTCTTGCCCGCGTCCACCAAGGCTGGTAAAGTCAGAGTTCGCATGAGATGGAGCAAAGACGTTAACCTTTTTATCATGCGAACTTACCTATATATCACGAAATTAGAGACCGACATGACCACCTACAGACAACAATTGCATGAACTTTTTACACGTCAATACCCAGAAATTACCGTCACCGAACAGAGGATTTCAGATCAAAGAAGAGCTATTGTTAGGAATAAACTCTTATCTCAAAAAGAAATCGATCAATTAAAAGATGAAATTCGTACACAACTAGAAGATACACAAAATAATGAAGGCGCCAACACAACCACATTAACACAAAACACAACCGAATTTAATCAACAAGAGCAACTTCATTCAAACCCGCAGTCACACCCGCAGTCACAAACTAACGTTCAATCACAATCATGCTACCAATCACAACCATACTCACAAAACACGCACACATCTCACATATCTACACAAACCGAGAGTATAACAATAGTGGTAGAAAATGATATTGAGACCCTAGTTGATACAGATCAAAATCAGCCTACAGATACGTTTATCCAAGAAATTCACGATAAGTTCAAAACGGCTCTTACTCAATATTCTGGAATGAACCCGGCAGCTCGGCCAAGACTGCCCAAACTCAGGTACACACCAAAACTTTTTCAGCTAGTTAATTTATTTAATCACAATATTCTCAAGCAATACATTAGTGAAGAAACCCAACTTACAGACGTACACACCCTGATATATTGCACAGCATTAGTTATTTCCGAAGAACTTAATTATAAAATTACAGAATACACAGGTAATTCAAGATCAAGAAATATGAACAAACCAGCATGGCAACAGAGGCTTGAAAAAGATATAGAAAAACTTAGAGCAGACTGCGGTAGACTTACCCAGTATATAAACAACAATAGATCGAACAAAGTAGTAAAGAGAGTAGAAACGATATTTAAAAACATGGCCATTCATACTAGACACGAAACTGACAATAGAAAACCGGAAGAATTCTTGGATACTCTGAAACAGAAACTGGCCCTAAAAGTCCACAGGTTAAGAAGATACAAGAAAGGGCAAGAACGTAAAAATGATAACTCGCTGTTTGCCATGAATGAAAAGAACTTTTACAGAAATTTACAGAAACCACAACCTGACACTATAACTGATAACAATTTAGAACTACCAACAGCAGAACAACTTGAAACCTTTTGGTCTGGCATATGGGAAGAACAAGTACAACATAATGATAAATCTGATTGGATAAAAGACGAAGAAACTAGATGGAGTTCATTAGAAGAAATGGAATTCATTGAGATAACTGAGTCTGACATAACTAATATTACAGCAAGACTACACAACTGGAAATCCCCTGGTATTGATAAAATACATAATTATTGGTATAAAAAATTAGAGTCACTACATAAAATTATAGCTAAAAATTTAACAGACATAGTTCTAGGGAAACAAAACATTCCTGAATTTATTGCTGTAGGAATAACTTACATGTTACCTAAAATACAATACTCATCACAACCTTCTCAATATAGACCAATTACATGCCTACCCACAATATACAAGATCTTAACATCAGCAATCGCTTCAAAAATCAATAAACACATAGAACAACACAACATAGTAGCAGAAGAGCAAAAGGGATGCAGACGGGGCCACATGGGATGTAAGGAACAACTAGTTATAGACTCAATAATACACAAACATGCCGCCACAAAAAATAGAAATTTACATTGTACCTACTTACATTGATTATAAGAAAGCATTTGATAGTATTCCACATTCCTGGCTAATCCAAATATTACAGATATACAAAATAAACCCACAAATAATAAGCTTCCTACAAAACATTATGTCCCAATGGAAAACTACACTTCAATTAAACTGCCGCGACAACGCTATTACAACTCGACAGATTGCCATTAAAAAAGGAATATATCAAAGAGATTCCCTAAGTCCTCTATGGTTTTGTCTCGCACTCAACCCTCTCTCTCACTTACTACAATCCTGCCGGGCCGGATACTGCTTTAAACAGACAACAGAAGAAACAACGATATCCCATCTTATCTATATGGACGACATTAAATTATACGCAAAGACTGAAAAAGAGATGAAGAAATTAATAGAAATCACGACAGAGTTTAGTAAAGACATAAACATGCAGTTTGGATTGGACAAATGCAAAACTGTACATATAATAAGAGGCAAGATTAAACCGGGCGACTATACAATTAATAATACTGATACAATTACAGCTATGGAACCAACAGATTTATATAAATACTTAGGATATAGGCAACTTAAAGGATTAGATCACACAGCCATCAAACACACATTAAACACTGAATACAAGAGAAGGGTGGTCGCAGTATGTAAAACTCAACTTTCGGGGAAGCATCTTATAAAAGCCATCAACACCTACGCGATCCCCATATTAACTTACTCGTTTGGAGTCATAAAATGGTCAAAGACCGATATTCAACAAATAGAAAGAACAACACGCACCACACTCACTAAACACAATAACCTACACCCTAAATCTGCAATAGAAAGATTGACCATTAAAAGACAATACGGAGGGAGAGGCCTAATAGACATTTATCAACTTTGGCAAAAACAAATAACTAGACTAAGGGCATTCTTTCACACTAAATCTCATTCAAGTAACATACATAAAGCTATAACCACACACGATAATAACTACTCCCCCCTTAACCGGTTGGAGTGTAGCCTTAGGGGCGCTAGGACTTAGAAATTTTTTGATTTTTTTACGAAAAGTTTTTTCGGAAGAGTGCCAATTTTATTGCAGCATCTTATTAAGCTAGTCCATAGAAACAAATTAAGCTCTGAGAAGTATGGCCCTACGACGCACCGTTTCCGAGTTATGGGTCTTTGAAATTTTTAGTTTTTTATAAAACACTCTATATTTCCAAAATGGTAGGTCGGATGAAAATCTTTTCTGGAAAGAAATTGTTGCTCTAGTCGAGAACCATGAGATGGTGTAAAGAAACCCGCGAAAATTAGTAAAAAAAAAAATATGAAAAATTTTCTAAGTGTCGGATCGTCAGCCGGCGTATCTTTAGGGGCACGAGACTTAGTCAAATTTTCTAAGATTTTTTTTTTTACTAATTTTCGCGGGTTTCTTTACACCATCTCATGGTTCTCGACTAGAGCAACAATTTCTTTCCAGAAAAGATTTTCATCCGACCTACCATTTTGGAAATATAGAGTGTTTTATAAAAAACTAAAAATTTCGGAGACCCATAACTCGGAAACGGTGCGTCGTAGGGCCATACTTCTCAGAGCTTAATTTGTTTTTATGGACAAGCTTAATAAGATGCTGCAATAAAATTGGCACTTTTTCGAAAAAACTTTTCGTAAAAAATCAAAGATTTTCTAAGTCCCAAAAATTTTTTTTTCAACCAAACAAAAAATTTTTTTTTGTTTCTTTGCTGTTCATAGTGCCCCTAAGCGTATACTCCAACTCCAACAAATCCGCCCCTAAGATGACCCACTGACCCCTTAACCTAAACGAACAGAACACAACACACGACACACAACACACTAACAATGACATACAGAAACAAAAGTTAGAAAATTGGAAAAAGAAAGTGCTGCATGGCCGGCACCCCCATGACTTGGAACAATCCCATATAGATACAATAGCTTCAAATAAATGGCTTAAGATAGGTAACTTGTTCCCAGAAACCGAAGGATTTATTATTGCAATACAAGATCAAATTATTATGACTAAAAACTACAGGAAATTCATTATTAAAGACCCCTCAATAACTAATGATAAATGCCGCAAGTGTCACACCCAACCAGAAACCATTCAACATACAACCTTAATTTTAATTTGATACAAATATTTCAGGGGGTGAATGTACTCATGAATATGAACAACTTTTATTAAGGGACATAGTACGAAATGTGAAAAAAAAAACAGCTGATCCATACAATTTGATCGTAATGTAGTACATTATTGTATGGATCAGCTGTTTTTTTTTTCACATTTCGTACTATGTCCCTTAATAAAAGTTGTTCATATTCATGAGTACATTCACCCCCTGAAAGATTTGTATCAAATTAAAATTAAGGTTGTATAACAGGAGCATGCACGACTCTAACACAAACAGACTACACACACAGACACAATCAGGTAGCAAACATCATCCATCAAAAACTAGCACTCAAACACAAGCTCATTCAAGACACAAACACCCCCTACTACAAATACACACCACAAACTGTTTCAGAAAACACCACACACAAACTATACTACGACCGCGCCATAGTAACCGATAGGACCATACACTACAATAGACCAGATATTACTCTACAAGATAAAGTTAATAAAGTCACATACTTAATAGATATTGCTGTTCCTAACACTCACAATTTACAAAAGACTATAGGAGAGAAAATAAGTAAATATGCAGAACTTAAAGAAGAAGTAACCAGAATCTGGAGGCAAGACAAAGTGTACGTAGTACCCATAGTTGTCTCCACTACGGGAGTTATACCCAACCATCTCCACCATAGCCTCAAATTAATAGACCTGAACGACTCAATTTACATTACACTTCAAAAAGCCGCAATTTTAAACACCTGTAGAATCGTTAGAAAGTTCATGCAAATCGACGAAAATGAAATATCGCCACACACCACACATTCTTCAACTTAAAAAACTCACCACACGCTACATTGACTTGGTTTAAACCCGTTGATGTAGCTTAAAACTAGCTAAAAGCTAAGAAACAGATATGTTTTCCCAAAATAATAATTAAAAAGTATTAAAATACTCTTACATAATTACTTTCCTAATTACTACATCAAAGTAGCTAATCGTATAATTTAATAAGGATACATTCATAATTTAATTACTCACACATCTTTCATCATTCCTCGGTTACCGCAAAAATCTTACTCTAGGTTAGCCGAGTCTCGCATAATTTTTCACACACAAAACTACTTTGTACCAAAATAACCAAAATATTTCAGACTTCATTAACACCCTTATTTAAGAATGTGAAGTATCCTTTGAATTCAGGATTTAGATTTTTTCTTTCGAGAAGTGTGATAAGGAATGAAAGGCCTTTCTGAAAAGATCCGATTTACGCAGATTCATTACGGATCGAGTTTAAAACTTCTCAGATTTATTTACATTTTGTAACATTATGTAATTGTAAGAAAAGAGAGGACACCCTATAAAAGTGACGGAAAAGATTTTCTGTTCAATCGTTACTTTATCTTGTTTCTTTTATTTTTGTCTGCGAAGTGCGAATGGATTGCGTTTAGCTTTTGTTTTTTTTTTTTGTTTTGATTTAGTGTTCTTTTTCGGGACAAGAAGTTGGTATGTTGGAAAAGTGATTTAATCTTCCATTCGTATGATTGACTTATGCTTGGTAATACGTAAATATTTAGGGCCGATTACATAGGTAGCATTGTGTAATGGTACCTATGTAATCGTAAATATATTGATCGTAGATATTGTACATTAAATAAAATTAAGTTAACATATACCTACTTAACATTATACGACATGAGCATTACTTTAATATTTAAAAACCAATTGTTGAACTAAATTAAATTAGTTACACTTTTTTTCATGAAAATTCCGACATCTCCATTGAAATTATTTCTCAACAAACTAAGTGAGGTTAAGTTTAACAAAGTGGACTTCCTACTGAACCCTTTTAACGAAATAATTTACATTTTTCTTCACCTAAAACTGCCCAAGAGCTCTTAATATCTTTTCAATCATTTAATAATATACGTAGGTACAAAAAAAAATATAAGCTTCTGTTTAAATAATGTATTGTTATTTTTTTATATTTGATGCATCAAAAAAGGTGCTACAGTGCAGATGTCATTTTAATTAACAAAGTAGTTAGTTTTAGTTTTTTTTATATAATTTGTGGCCGCCGGACGGTTATGTATTACAGAATAGTACTCAACCACAAATATCATCTAGACCGATTTTTTTAAATTGGTTGGAACTACAATAAGTTTCCGTAATTCCATCCTTAGAGGATGAAAAATGATTTTAGATGGGACAGCTGTATGGTGTTGTATGATTTGGTATTTGAATAAAATAAAAGTAATTCTGAGGCAGCGAATTCACCTGTAAAGGTTATTAGATTTTTTATAGTAGGTAACTTAGTACAATAATTTGTAGTCTTACAACATTAATTGAAAAATGTTCATTTCATTTTAATTTGAAGCGAAAGCATCAACGTTCAAATTTTGATCATTATAACACCCAATTTCTACGTAAATTAGAAGGTAATCGAATTATTGTGACAGTCCCAGCGAGACGCGGATTGAATTCAATTAGGCAAGATATTGCGTTTACTTAGTCTCCTCAACCAACGTTGAATCTACATACTACAACCAATATGGGGAAAATTTGGGCTAATTACATTTCGGACCACTAAAGTAAGATGAAAATGGGACAATGATCGTTCGATAATAAGATTCAATATTAGGAGACAGAGCTTTGCTTTTACCGTTATACATGTTTACACATATTTTTGTTCTTGACTACCAAGTTACATTAATATGAGATATGATTTGTTTTAAAACACTGAATAAACAAGCGAGTTCATTTGAAATTACCACTCAATGTACAGTCAACAAAAGAGATAGGTTTGCAGGCATGTCAGATATATTTTTTCGTTTATTATCTACTTTTTTTAAATTAAATTACATTTGAAAACATTCATCGGTTTCTAAGAAAACTTTAACTATATCTGACGAACCTGCATACCTATATCTTTTGTTGACTATACATAGGCAGACTGCTGGTAGTACATGTGCTTGGAGTGGGTTCTTGAACTATTTCTATCACAGGCATATAAATTAGCATAAATTTACCCTGTCTGCGGTCCGAAGCACCTTGCGAAAAGCGGGCCAAGTTGATGAAGAGGGTTTCACTAAAGTGGAAAAGAAGAAGAGGAAGCCCTGTTCACGTAACCAGTACGGTATTGCGTTGAGCGGACCCAACATGCTGCTGCGTTCTGCCGTGCCTACGACGCAGCTGTACATTTCACGTCTGCACTACTCCACGAAGTCTGAGGAAGTTGTGGAGTATTTAAGAGTGAAGACTAACTGGACTCTGAGGGTCGAAAGGTTGGAATCGCGCTACAACGTCAACTTTAAGTCGTTTGTGGTACACGTTCCTACCTTCTTGAAAGAGGACGTTTGGCCGAAGGGTGTCGTATAGCGACGTTTCCGAGGTCGGTTACGCGACACCACGCAGCGCAACACGACGCCGACGCTAGTGTTTACTTATTTAATAAGACTTTTGAAATATGTATTAGTTTATTTTTATTTTTATATGATTATTTTGTGTATTTTTTCTATGGGCCACAGTTGCCTAGGGGTTGATTCTGTAAAATTCGAAATCAAGGTCAAGCGAAGTGAGAGTGAATGCGAGTTGATGTTCGAATTTTACAGAATCGACGTGCTGATAATAAAATGATTTATTATTATATTATAAAGCGTGTAAAAAGATACTTAACGGATCCGAAAATAACATGTTCTTCCCATCACTGCGATAATTTTCTGGACCAAACCTGGGAACCTGCTGGTTACGTTGATATTTAAGGTCAAAGTTCCAACTTCTTTTTACGTATTCAGATAACAAGTTTTTAAAATTATAACTTAAAAACTTTTGCTTGCGTTACATTACGCGCTGCCATAAACATTGATTATTCACACAAAAAATAAAAATCTTTTTCCAGCAATATTTTTTGCTCAACCTTGATGACGAGTATGTAATGTCACTAAAAATCATAATTCCGGCCCTTTATTTACCCTTCCAAAACAAACCAACTGTATTTCTTTCTCTAAATAACACAATTCGTCCACTCCCATCTTGCCAATCTTCCAGCAGCCCTAAGCATTATTGATTTACTCGAGTTTGCTTGCACACTCTTACTAAGACGTCTAAGCACCAAAACGTATATCAGCTCACGATAATTGGATTTGCGACAAATAATAATATCGAAGAAAAATATTACTGTCAACTTTCCGTGTTGTTGGGCCAAAGTACGTCAATGTTGTACGTGGGAAAGGTCAATAACCTTTAAGTTTATTCTAGAGGTCTGTGAAACAATTAACGTTTTTCAAAGTCAAAGTCAAACCATTTATTTTAATTAGACCATTAAAAGGCACATTTGAGAGTTTATAATTTGCTTACGAACTTGTTTACTTTGAAAATGTAACTTAAAATTTTCACAAATTGTGTATTAGTATGGCCATTATAATTATAAAAAAAAGTTAAAAAAAATAAGTTTTTTTTGTACCTTGGTACGCTCTTTTTTTCTCGGAACGGTTTTTTTTTCTATTCCATTTTCAAACAACCCGAACACCCTAATATTCATCTTCTTAGACACTGGGGCTCAATAGTACACATCATATAGTAAACGATTTCAATGATTACAGACGATTACTGTCGCCGAAGGCTCAGTGTGATTTGTCAAAGCGCCATATCTGGCATACCTATCGAGCATTTATTCTCAAAACAACAAAAGGGAAAATATATTCTCTATCGTTGGGAAAAAACACATCAGTGAGCACAAGGGAAATAAAGTAGGGGAAGGTGTCCATCTTCGTTCGCTTTATCTTGAATTGCTAGATGTGATGATAAGGTTCTGGTATTTTGATAGGCTTTTTTGTAGCTGTTCTGGTTACTATAAAAGCATTCCCATACACGAGCGATATTATCATTAGGGTAATATACATATATTTCTAACCATAGAAGACTTTCTATTTCGCCTGCGACATTATCGCTTTTTTTATGTTGGTAAAAATCATCAAATGAGTCCTTCCGCCCTGGATGGGGCGGAAAGGATTGTCGAACTTTTGACTAATAAACCACCCTGTTCCTTCTGTAACCCTTTGCGTTCCGGGGCCACGGTATCCTGTCAAGACGTCCCGCGACCCAAGCTGCGACATTATCGCTGCGATGATAAAATCGCTCCTCACACACGAACAATTTTACTTCTTAAAATATTGGTCAAAAGGTCATTTGTCGGTCAAAGGTTTTTTTGGTTCCATTGTAGCGGCGGGTAAGGAAGACTGAAGTGGCGCGTTCAGCTGGATTTAAGTACATTAAAGATTTATAAAAAATAATTTCCTTTGAATTGGATCCAAAAGTTTTTAAATTATGCAACATACTCAATAAATTCCCTTTACAAATGTCAAGAGCAATTTAATAGACGCTTTAATGATCCGAACTATGTACGGACACGACCGGTACGAAGTTCGCTGGGTCAGCTAGTATTGTAAATAATTTAAAATTCAATTGTCTGAAATATATTTTTTTGGGTATTACACATATCATTATCATAAACCTGTCTTTTGTATTCAAATGAATACAAAACATCTTCAACCCAAAAACCGGCACATAATGGTTGTATTCATGCCACCTATTACACAATTCTAGGTACAGTAGCATTGTTTCGCACAATATAGCATTCCCAATGCGACGGGGCGTGACAGTAATGCTAAGCGGTGCACGTTCGTGGTTAAACTATCGATAAATATTTGTGGGACACGGCACACCACTAGTGCTTCCAGGACAGACAGCTGGCATTATTTGTGTTGGAAGATGGTTTTATTAGATATTTTATGAAATGGGGTCATTTTACATAATACAATATACATAACGCCTGTTATCCCTGAAGGGTTAGGCAGAGTTGTACTCATCAGTACACCCGCATTTCGCCAGTTATGTTTAAGTCCCATGTAATAGGGGCGAACCTATTGCCATCAACCGGGCACTAATACATTTTCCAAAATCCACATTAAAAAAAATGGTTGGTCAATCCTATCAACTTTAGCACAATTACTATATTTTTATCAAAACATACGAATTTCTCTTGTATCGTGGGCGCGATTACAAACATATAAACTTATGTACAGGGTGTGTGTATATAAGTTTACCAAGATCTACTATCTAGCCTATAATCATTCAAAGTAAACTTAAAAAAAAAGAAAAAAAAAGGGAAAGGAAATAAATCGAAATTTACTATAAGACGCTGTGTTTACCAACAGCTATAACTTAAGATACATAACATAACATCACGCCTGTAATTCCCGAAGGGTTAGGCAGAGGTGTACCCATAAGTACACCCACATTTTGCCCATTTCGCATAACTTAAAATATTGAACTATTTGAATAAAAAGCTGCGCTCTTGGTATATTCGAATTACATCCGTCCGAATGTCAAAATTCGAACCTCAATTTTGGGGTTCGGATCGGCCACAGTCACAGTGACTAAACGATCTTAAAGTGTGTGTCAAACTAGAGACCCTCAACCTACCGCTTCAGATAATTTTTACGAAGTCATGTGGGTTGAATAAAACATAGATATAAAAAATAGGTAAGATAAGAAATCTACTATTGGCGATTTTAAAACCCACTTAGGGTTTTAAAATCGCCAATAGTAGATTTCTATATTTTATTCTACATTTTAAACCGGCTAAAGAAGTACCTATATATCGATGGCAGCAAAGTAGAAACGGACATCTACATTTTTTCGAAAATGCTTTTTTTACAAAAATGAGCTTATATTAATCCTATCTACAAGTCTGTATTAAAAAATTTTCAAAATTCAATATAACAAAGAAAATTTGACACGTAAATGAAGACATCTACACTGGATTTTTAAAAAACATCGCAGTAGAAACGGACATGTGAATTTGTCCGCCTTTACTTCGGAGCTTTGACAGATGAATGGAAACGTCAACAAAGACATCAGTCAGTTGTCACATTCTAGCGCGTACCGGTATAAATGTAATAATAATGATAGTGTTTACAGTTCATTATTAGTGCTGGTAATGAAATCTTAGAGTGAGTAATAAAAATTATTTTGAGGTTACGGTTCGACGTAAACACGGACATCTGCCACTTGTTCGTTTATAAAGATGTTCTTTAAATATCCTTAAATGTATTACAGGAGATTATTATCTTACTTTATTAGATATTTTAAATGAAATGGGCACTTTTTTATTACAATGTAATAAAACTTTGACGTAGAAGAAGACATCTGCCTGATAAACGGTTATCAGGCAGATGTCTTCTTCTACGTCAAAGTTTTTTCAGAGTAAAAAAAGACATCTACATTATTTCAGTAAAACAACGATAAAGCGATAAAACCTATTACACAATTCATAAAGAAGGTTATTTTAAAGCATTATAGAAAATTTCAGGTTAATCGGTCCATAACTCTCAAAATAACCACTCTTTTAAACTAAATCTGCTCTCCTGTAAAGTTGCGATTTTGTAGATGTCCGTTTCTACTTTGCTGCCATCGATATATAATATGCTTATTTCATACTATAAAACAATATCATAAAGATATTTCCCTCTGACATGGATCAATACCAATCCAAAATTACGATATGAACTGTGAACGTCTATTTAATCTTTACACTTGTCAAATAAATGGACTTAAAGCCGCAACACATCGATGTTTACACATTCAAAATAGCAATTAACAGGCTGTCGATCAAGTGTGGAAGACTGTCAACCCTTCCTTGCCTCATCATCAATATCCTTTACATCAAACTCGATCTCATACGCATTAATCGAATCTGTCTCCCAACAAAACCTAATCCGATAAACGGATTCATAAAAATTACGCGCCGTACATTTTTTAAACGAAACCGTAATCGAATAATTCGGTAAGGTAATTAGGTCATCAATTCTGGACGAAGGAAGGGTTGCGCACACTTGTGGTATCGTATAATTCATTTCGGTTTCGGTTCAATCAAGCGGATGGACGAAAGGACACGGAATGGTAAGTATCGGTCAGACCAATTATTTTTCTGATGCTTTGAACGGATGGTAGCGGCAATTGTGTTTTTTATTCAGATGTGTCCAGTTGGACACAGAGCCTGTGAGCTGACCAATCTGCATAGGAATAAGGGGAACAAACAGGACGTTCGATGAGTATGAGATTTTATGTCATTGTTTAGCATTTCGGGTATACAGTCTGTACATTTTGTACGGTATCACCTGAATTTACGGAGTATTCCAACTTCTATAATAAAAGAAAAAGTTCAATGAATCGCAATATTAGTCGACAGGTTGTTGATTTTTTTTTGAGTTGGTGCATAGTAGTAGTTGATTCATAATATATTCATCTACCGATCTATTCTTTAAAAATGTCCTTAGATGAATTTAGTTGATGTGAGATTGTCTGTTCACCATAACCTCACTTCACCTAAATTACTAATTTACCGAGGGTTACTTTTACTCCTAAGCTTTTTAACACTGCTTAAATTTCACTAGTACAAATGCAATAAGTTCCTCGAAACTCTGTATTATTTAAGATCATAATGTGTGTAGGTGTTTGTTTTCCAAAATAAAATACCTTAAAATTCCGACACTTCCGCACTTTATTTTTGTACATAACTGTATGGACTATTTTATTATTAAATAAATTGTCTGAAACTATTTTTAGGTTTACATTGTCAATTTGTACTATGGGTATTATAACATACCCAAATCCGAGCTTTATTCGTATCACTAACCTTTACTTAGAAGCTCAAGTATAATCACGTTTTAGCTCTTTTAGCTCTGTAACTTCAGTATCTTCATTCACGGTCACATTATTTAACTTCTCATCACCTTCTTCATATATAGCACCCTGCAACTCACTCTGGATCTCCCTCAAACTTTTGCCCTTTGTTTCTGGCACCACAAAGAATGAGAAAACAGCACCAGCTAGTAATGAACTGGCGTAGAACCAGAACACTCCAGTCAGGCCAGCCACATCCTTCATTTCTTGATACCCTTTGACTGACAGGAAGTTTAGGAATCCTCCCATAATATTTGTGAGAGTCAAAGCCACCGATTTGACGTTAAGGGGGAATATTTCTGCCATGATAACTAAGATTAACGTCTCGTAACCTAGAACTGATGACATGCTAGAGAAGATGATGCCAATGAATGGGATATAGCCATAGTATGGGGAGGAAGTGGGTTGTATCAAGAAATATGCTCCAACAACGGTGAGGGTAATGCCGGAGCAGAGGTAGGAGAAGACGAGCAGGGGACGACGTCCAACCTTATCCACCATCGTTGATGAAACTATACCTGCAAAGGTACGAGAGTATTAATAAGTGCTACGTGCCATTAAAAGTTATTCTGAAATATATCAGGTATAATAATCCTTTTCTTGTTATGGTTTACAACTCACCAACAATGAATTTGACTGCCCCAAATGTTATCAACACAGTGGAAATATTGACGTCCGTTTTACTTTCTTGAATAATTCGTCCAAGGTATTCTTGGATAGCAATTGTTCCAGACATAATTTGAGTAGTTTTCAAACCTGTTGAACATTATTTGTAGTGTTATACAAAATGTTTGTAATGCTAAACTAGTGTTACTGCTCCTGTGTAGGCACTAACCCATAGTAATGATCAGTGCCTTGCGGTATCGCTTCCCTGTCAACAGTTCTTTGACAGAACCTGACCGGTGTGTCTCCTTTTTTACATCCACTCTCATCGCTGATAACCGACTTTCTATTACCTGCAACCATCATGTACTTTAGAGATTATTTGCTTTTTCTAACTTAAAACTATCTTTTGGAAATATGCCCAATAGACAGGCGGCATTGCCGCAATAATGGCAATGCTTAGCCTCTGACCAAGGTAATAGCCAGCTCTTGAGTTTCGGAAAATTTACCAACCGTTTGGACAATTCCTTAATAAGGCACACGGACCTCACGACCCTAGGGTTTTCACCCCAAATGGCTAAGTTAGGCACATTTCCAGTTTACAGTAACGCAGAGGAATTTTTTGATACCACTTAGTTTTAGTTTCTTTTTTTATTAATATGGGTTCTATTCGGAACCAAGAAGTAAGCCTTTTGAAATTGTCACGTGTTTTCTCACCTTATCCTCCTTATTGACGCTTAATTTAGTCAGGGATGCTCGCGCAGCATTTATCTTTCCTACTTTCAAGAGAAAGTATGGACTTTCAGGTATGAAACAGCAGACGATAAAGTAACAAATCGGTAGGACCAGTAAAAAATAGCTGACGGTGTGGTACGATACGAAAGGGCCGACCGACATGATGATTAAGCTGCCGAAACTTTGCATATAGCGAATGGAGGACGTAACTTTACCTCTGATCTCTTTGTCCGATACCTCTGCTAAGTATATTCCTGACACCTGAAAAGAGGATATTTTTAATTAATAATAATTCAATATTAAAGTTATAGATCTTAAATGAAGTAAACTATTATTCACTTTTTCATTGAAATTCTATTTCCTATTACCGATGCATCTGTGGACTTATTATGAGTCGATAATACAGATAACTTTGACATTGATGAAGATGTATTGCATAAAACTACTTACAGTTCCTACCATGCCGGTGCCGGCGCCCCATAAAAACCGCGTTATGTAAAGCCACCACGCTGACGTAGTGTTTAACACAATTATCTGGGGAAAAAATATACATACCTATTAAATACGATATACTGCAAAAAGCAAACTCGTTTGTTTAAAAAAAAACAACGTTGTTTAAGAATAGCTCACATCTCAACACTAAAATATATTTTCGAAGATATTTTAAGAGAACTTGTTACCGTTCCAGTGATGATGGGCAAAGCACTGCTTAAGATAACGACTTGTCTTCCGAACCTGTCTGTAATAAACCTTGTCAACAGACTGCCAGTCATGAAACCAGGTGATGACATAGCAGCCACCCATGATATTTCTTTCTGAAAAGAAATTGTGACATTTTATTCCCAATCACTTTATCTATTTTAGGTATTGGCCCCTCAATCCAGGCACGTGGCTCCGTACAAGTGACTTTATATAATTCTTAATGGTGGCTGGAGATTTGGCTGTTACAGTTTTTCCTTAAAGAGATAAAAGACTGATCTTACTTGTGACCACAGCCGTTTTTCATTCAAAACTACTTAGGACAGTCACGAATGAAGTAAGTTAATAACAGCAGTATCTATCTAAGTACCTACTTCTATATATTCTTACGTCTGTAATAATGATGCCAGTCTCATTGTTGTGGAACTTCGGTATCACAGGAGTGGGCCATGCAAGTGTGAATCCTGCCATCATAGCTGTCAGACACACTGGAACAGTGGAAACAGTATTACCATTATAGACATCCACTGTTGCTCATGCGCCTCCTTCAAGCATTGCTACAGCGACCGTGTAAGCGCTGCCCACATTCAGTTGCTTTCCGTGACCTTCGCTTCGGAAGATTGTTCACCTTAAGTGGGAGGCCTGACCAACATGCCACACAAAAAACACCCTTGAATATAATTTAATGTAATAATAGACCTAATATAAATATACATAAGATGTATGTAATAGTCATTAATAACTACAATACCGTATTGGGTAACTGTAATGGTAGATGTAAGGTTGATGTAAATAAATAAATAAATAATAATAAATTATATTAGTCATTCCGCGATATTATGATAAGTAGTGATTCACTACTTATGTAAATATTATTATTTTTTTATCAATGTATAGAGATTGGTAAAAAAAAAATTAATATGTATATATTTACATAATATGTGACTGTACTATACGGTAACGTGTTTTTGAATAAAACAATTGAACTCACCAGCAGCTGCCACTAAATATTGAGCAAGTCTAGCTTCCGCCATCTCGCAATTTACCGTTCACTCAAATTAAAACTGTTATTATACACAGCTAACTCTTTATTAAAACCTGACTAAATCAGGCCTAAACCGAACGTCATAATACTCCGTTGAAGATATTAGCAAACATTCCTATCTTATTTTATCGAAAACATGACAACTATGCATAATTAATTTTTAGAAGAGCAGTTAAAAACGACACTTCTATCCTCTTCCGTATTTCGGATGCTAGTGAATAACGTTATCGACACGCGTTGTGCTGTCGGAACGCAAAAAGTTAAATGTCAGTAAAAAAACATTATGATAGTCTTCATAAGTATAGACTTAAGAAGACTATCATAATGTTTTTTTACTGACATTTAACTTGTACCGTGGCCGTTTTCGCACGTTTATCTATAGAGATAAACGTGCGAAAACGGCCATTACTTCAAGGCTTAAGCTAAATATTTAAATCTTTGCCAAAGATGTATTCCACTAGAATTCAGACACTAACATTGAAAAACGTTAGATAAGATAATGAATATAATAATTATGAAGATTATTCTACTCCCCGAATGTGAATTAGTTTTGGTTCATTTTCACAGTCAACAAAATAGATAAGTAACCAAGGTCGTCCAATATATTTGAAGTTTTCTTAGAAACCGATTGATGTTTTCAGATGTAATTTAATTAAAAAATTAGATAATAAATAGTTCATTAATTAAATTTAATTTCCATTGAACACATCCATCGATTTCTAATAAAATTTCAACTATATTGAGCGACCCTGATTATTTATCTCTTTTGTTTTGTTTACAGTACCTTTTTTAGCTAACCATTATACATATTACGCACAAACAGTGAAATCTCATATTAATAATCATAAAACCACCCTAATATTCAGTGTGGAATATAAGAATTATATTTTATCACTAGCGACCCGCCCCGGCTACGCACAGGTGCAATGTAGATACTAACTATACGCATAAAACTTGAATCAATCTATCTATTGATGAAAACAGCATTAAAATCCGTTGCGTAATTTAAAAGATCTAAGCGCACAGACGACTTTATACACTATGAAGAGATGTTCTCGTTTCCTCATTTTTAGCAGCTAAAAAAATATTGATTGATCATGCTGTGTTAAAAATATTAGCCAGTGTGTAATCAATGAAAAGAAATATACAGTATTTTATATTCATACAAGAACGCAACGAGGTTGGAACGCGAGTCATACTAAACACCTAAATAAACACAACATTAATTTTTTTTATTAAACACTTCCTCTTTAATTCACAACGAATTTCATTTTTTTTATATAACAAATATAATGTTTACAGTCGCAAAACTAGATAGATACTCAAGTAGGTTGATGAAATTAAAATACTGTAGGCCCTAACGCGTGTTTACGTCGCGCCGTCTGTAGGTAATAATTATTTCAAGGACAGGGCCGAGTCACAATACTGTATATTTCTTTAGTGTGGTGCAATGTGCTAGCGGAGACAACTATGTAACGGTATGTCCACACCCGTACGCCACATGAGTAGATAAACGCGTACGCTTTCACATTTTATTTTGCGTTTTTGTCTGACGCATGTATGAAGCACAATAACGCATGTTATAAGGCATGCGCTAAAACTAGTTCAAAACAGCGCATGTAGCGCACGCTGATCCATCGCCGCGCCGCGCTGGCGCCGGTGTGTTCACGTACAACATTTCGTGGGCTTTACATGATAAAATGGCGATAAAGTTGAAATTTTGAAATTTCTTAAAGATTATCAAGGATAAATGAAGTATTATGGAACCACAAGCACAAAGATTACACAACTAAAATAAAAAGAAACGCCTTGTTATGATGAAATAGCAACGGTTAAAATCTTTCATCCAGATACTCCTTTTCTTGCGTTTTTGCCTTACAGTTAATACTAAGTATGCCGATAAAATAGCTCCAATTTTTTTTCACACTTGTCCATCTTAACGACTGACCAGAGCGCACAGGTGTGAACAATAAGCTGCATGCGTCAATGCGTCGGCAATCAATATTGCATCTGCTTGATGTGAGATGAATTAAAAGTTGAAGACGCAAGACTAACGCGAAAGCGCACTGGTGTGGACATAGCTTAAGATCATCATGCGTTTATCCATTCTTTATCTCCAACATGAGCCCAAGAATGTGAACAGTGCAAATATCATATAAAACATCATCGTCGTGATCAGTGCGTCAACTTACATATAGTTGTTTCCGCTTATTTAATAAAAGATAAACTTAAAATTAGTTGTAACACATTTTTTCGAAGAAGTGTAGGGATCCTTCCAAGATATTTTAAAAGGCCACTGACTTGACGTCATGTAGGGAATTTGGTTGATGTTAGATTGAGGCGAGCTGTCATCCCATCTACATCTATGTATTGTCTGCTCACCTCAAGCTCACTTCACTTTAATTACTAAGGCGCTTTGCACATGGAGCAACTTAAGTTGATAGTTGCTATAACGTTTACGGTTGTCGTAACTTTATGGCAATCTGCGAGCAACTTTCATACCAGAGTTGCCGTATGCCGTTGTCGTAGCGACACTGGCATTGCCGGGTACAGGGTGAGGGAGGGAGGGTGTGAAATCGCCCGATGCGTTGCAATTGACGGTTGAGAAAACCGGCAACTTTAAAAACCGGTATAATATTTAACAGTTGCTAGTTGCGGCAATTAGGAACTAACTTAGTCATCGATTACAGCAACTGAAAACTGTTGACGATTGCCGGAACTCGAAACTCGAGTTGCTATGTGTGCGCAGTCCAATTGAAATATATGTAAACAGCTAGTTGCCACCTAGTTGCCAGTTGCTACAATAGTAATTGCTCTATGTGCAAAGCGCCTAATTCACTGAGGGTAATTATTACCCTCAGCTTTTTACCACTGCTTAAATTTCACTCATGCAAATATTGCCTTAAAACTCTGTAATAATTATTTAAGATCATAATGTGTGTAGTGTGTTTGGTTTTCAAAAAAAAAAGCTTCGCACTTTATTTTTGTACATAACTATGGACTTTTTTATTATTAAATAATTGTCTGAAACTATTTCTAGGTTTACATTGTGAATTTGTACTATGGGTATTATAACATACCCAAATGCTTTAAACTACTACATATTTCATTTCCGAGTTTCATTCGTATTAATAATCTTTACTTACAAGCTCAAGTATAGTCACGTTTTAGCTCTTTTAGCTCTGTAACTTCAGTATCTTCATTCACGGTCACATTATTTAACTTCTCATCACCTTCTTCATATATAGCACCCTGCAACTCACTCTGGATCTCCCTCAAACTTTTGCCCTTTGTTTCTGGCACCATAAAGAATGAAAAAATTGCACCGGCTAGTAATGAACTGGCGTAGAACCAGAACACTCCAGTCAGACCAGCTACATCCTTCACTTCTTGATACCCTTTGACTGACAGGAAGGTTAAGAATCCTCCTAAAATATTTGTGAGAGTCATAGCCACCGATTTGACGTTAAGGGGGAATATTTCTGCAATGATAACTAAGACTAACGTCTCGTAACCTAAAATTGATGACATGCTAGAGAAGATGATGCCAGTAAATGGGATATAGCTATAGTATGGGGAGGAAGTGGGTAGTATTAAGAAATATGCTCCAACAACGATAAGGCTTATGCCGGAGCTGAGGTACGAGATGAGGAGCAGGGGACGACGTCCAACCTTATCCACTATCGCTGATGAAAATATACCTGCAAAATGAGGAGAATATTAATGAGTGCTACGTGCCATTAAAAGTTACGGTCAAGTAGGTATTGTTAAATGGATTATGATTATTCTAAAACATATCAAGTATAATTAATTAATCCTTTTTTAGTTACGGTTTAAAACTCACCAACAATGAATTTGGTTGCCCCAAATGCTATCAACACAGTGGAAATATTGAGGTCCGTTTTACTCTCTTGAAAAATTTGTCCAAGGTATTGTTGGATAGCAATTGTTCCAGACATAATTTGAGTGATTTTCAAACCTGTTGAAGATTATTTGTAGTGTCATACAAAATGTTTGTAGTTAATACTAAACTAGTGTTACTTCTCCTGTGGAGGCATTTACCTATAGTAATGATCAGTGCCTTGCGGTATCGCTTCCCTGTGAACAGTTCTTTGACAGAACCTGATCGGTGCGTCTCCTTTTTTACATCCACCCTCATCGCTGATAACCGACTTTCTATTACCTGCAACTATCATGTAAGTACTTTAGAGATTATTTGCTTTTGGAAATGTGCGACGTTGGATGGCACTACTTAGCCTCTGGTCAAGGTAAAAGCCAACCTTTGGGTCACGGGAAATGTCACCCGTTTTGACAATTCCTTAAAACGGCTATGGGCACACGGACTTCACGACCCGAGGATTTCCACCCAAAGTGGCTCATTTGGGCACATTTGCAATGGAGTTTTTTGATACCATTTAGTTTTAGTTTTTTTTATTAATATTGTTTCTTTCAGAAACCAATAAGTAAGGCTTTTGTAATCCTTAATACATTCACTGCCGGGCCAAAACTGTTGAAGGTCAAACCTCCACTAGCGTCGGTCAGCGTTGACCCGACGCGGCGTGGAATGTGTTAATAATAGTCACGTATTGTCTCACATTTTCCTCCTTATTGCTGCTTAACTTGATCAGGGAAGTTCTCGCAGCATTTATCTTTCCTTCTTTCAAGAGGTAATATGGACTTTCAGGTATAAAACAGCAGGCGATGAAGTAACAAATCGGTATGACCAGTAACATATAGCTGATGGTATAGTACGATACGAAAGGGCCGACCGACATGATGATTAAGCTGCCGAATCCTTGCATGTAGCGAATGGATGACGTAACTTTACCTCTGATCTCTTTGTCTGATACCTCCGCTAAGTAAATTCCTGCTACCTAAAAAGTGAATTTTTTTAATTAATAAATAATTCAATATTAAAGTTATAGATCTTAACTGAATTGTTTATTATTAATTAAAAAGGTAACACAAATTATATTCATTAATATAGAGATTGAAACAGGTACTTTATACAAAAAAAAAACATATAAAAGTAAACCGTTGTTCACTTTTTCAATTAGATTCTTTTTCTTGTTACTAATGGATCTGTGGACTTATTATGAGTCGATAATACAGATAACTTTGACAGAGATTAAAATGCATAGCATAACACTACTTACAGTTCCTGCCATGCCGGAGCCGGCGCCCCAAAAAAAACGCGTTAAGTAAAGCCACCACGCTGACGTAGTATTTAAAACTATTATCTGGAAAAAAATAATAATATTAAATTGCCAGTAATATACATATTACTTACTGCACAAAAAAGCAAACGCCATTGTTTTAAAAAATAACGTTGTTTAAGAATAAATTACATCTCAACACCGAAACATATATTCGAAGTTATTATAAGAAAACGAGTACTGCGCACCTGACCTTTCTGAAGAAGGTCAGTGTAGGTCTTCCTAGGTCGTCCCCTCCCTGCGTTACCACTCACCTCTGCCATATCACTCATATCTGCCACTCATCCTCTCCACATGACCGAACCATCTAAGCATACCTAAGCATCCTCTTTTAATCCGCAACGGTTTCGTATAACCTCTTTCCTCACTCTCGTTCATCTTTCGTTCGTGCTTGTATAACGAGATACTTATATGAACGTGGATGGCGAAAGAGTATCCAAGGATTGTAGCAGGTGGCGTTCTGTGGTTTCTGCCTACACCCATCGGAAAAAGGCGTGAGTTTATGTATATATGTATGGATTATAAGAAAAATTGTTACCGTTCCAGTGATGTAGGGCAAAGCACTGCTTAAGATAACGGCTCGTCTTCCGAAGCTGTCTGAAATGAACCTTGTCACCAGACTGCCAGTCATAAAGCCAGGTGATGACATAGCAGCCATCCATGATATTTGTTTCTAGAATGAAATTGTGCCATTTATTCCCAACCACTTTCTCTGTGTCACTTTATGCATATCTTTAATGCATAGGAGTACTCACAGGATGCTATTGGCATTTTTTGTCAAAAGTATTTCTTTTATGGGGTACTGTGTAAAATGCTATAATAAAATACCACTTGAAAAGAGTGCCGTGGAATTTCTTGCTCGTTCTTCTCTATAGAGGCCTATACCTCCGTTTTGGAACGAGCAACTGACTCCTTGACATTTCAAAAGTTCCTGTAAATGGTCTAATTGAAATAAATGTTTTGACTTTGACATTCTATTTTAAGTATTGGCGTCTCGTGGCTGGAGATTTGGCTGTTATAGTTTTTCCTTAAAGAGATAAAAGACTGATCTTACTTGTGGTATAAAGTCTCCTACGTCAGGCATGCCAGAGTTTATCGTCACCACAACCGTTTTTCATTAAAAAGTATTGAGGACAGTCACGAATGAAGAAAGTTAATAACAGCAGCATCTAAGTACCTACTTCTATATACTTATATTCTTACGTCTGTAATAATGATGCCAGTCTCATTGTTGTGTAACTTCGGTATCACAGGAGTGGCCCACGCAAGCGAGAATCCTGCCGTCATAGCTGTCAGAGACACTGGAACAGTGGAAACAGTATCATCATTATAGACATCCACTATTGCTCTTGCGCCTCCTCCAAGCATTACTACAGCGACCGTTTAAACGCTGCCCACATACAGTTGCTCTCCGTGACCTTTACTTCGGAAGACTGTTCACCTTATGTGAAAAGCCTGAACACCATGCCACACAAAAAACACCCTTGAATATAATTATATTAGTCATTCCGCGATATGAATAGCTGATTCTCTATAGATTGTAAAAAAAAAATGTTTTACATAACTACGTCGTACTTTACGGTGACGTGTCTTTTAATAAAACAATTGAACTCACCAGCAGCTGCCACTAAATATTGAGCATGTCTACCTTCCACCATCTCGCAATTTACCGTTCACTCAAATTAAAACTATTATTATAAACAGCTAACGTTTTATTAAAACCTAGCTAAACCAGGCATATACCAAACGTTATATTGCTCCGTTGAAGATTGAAAAATCATATCTTATTTTATCGCAAATATGACAACTATAATTTTAAGAAGAATAGATAAAAATTAGGGATGCCTCGCCTCGATACGCCTTTTGCTGATACGATACCGATACTCTTATAAAAATATCGGCGATACTGATACCGATACCGATACGCTTATTGAATTCAAAAAGGAAGGTAGAATAAATAAAACACAATAATAGTTTTAGTAATCAAAATTAACATTTATAAGATTTTTATTTAAAAAACAAAGTATTCTTAAGTTTTGAGGGCAAAGGCGATTTTGCAAGTCTGTTTGAATAAGACCTGCGGTGGAAAATAGTCTCTCAGATGGACAGAACTCATTTGGAAACTAAAGTACTTCTGCGCCATTTTTTTCAAGTTTGGGTATAAGACGTCATGGCGCCAGAAAACGAACGGATCTGCGTCTCTCGATATATTAGGAAAAATATCGCCGATACCGATATATCGGCAAACCCGAAGTATCGCCGATATATCGGTATCGGATGCATCCCTAATAAAAATGTACCTACGCTTGTATCCTCTTCCGTATTTTATCATGTTATCTACACGCGTTGTGCTGTCGGAACACAAAAGATAAAAAAACATATAGGCGATTGACACATGGAACCGCGCACAGCCGCGAAGGGCGCTGGCGGTAAAGCGGACTTTACCGCTCAACCGCGCGGTCGGGCGGTGTGCGTGTGTTAGGCATTAACGGAATTCTTAAAGACCAATGCGACATGCGATCCGCTTCACCGTCAACAGCGGCGGTGCGCGGTGCCGTGTATTAATCACCATAGGTATGATAAGTCTGTTAATAAATTAGCGAAAACACACATATATATATATATATGTGTCTTGTCGAAGATAAAGACAGATGTACGTAGATATAAAAACCACTACAATTCAGACACTAACATTGAAAAGGTTAGATTAGATAGTGAATATAATAGAATGATCATTCAGTTCCTCAAATGTGTATACAGGAAGACTTTTTTATCGCGTTCCAAATTTTCCGGGACAAGCCCGCCACACTGTTCCCACCCACTGCAACTCCTGAAAGCCAGAATCAACAGTGGACGCCACCAAAAAAGCGCCGAGGCAATGAAGCTCGACGAGTCCCAGAGAAACAATTAACTGTCTTGGGTCCCGCAACGAAATTAATCAGAAAAGAATAGCGGAGGAGTAAGAAAAAATATAATTTCCACTTCCCTCCAAACAAGCAGGAGACAGACCAGAACTAGGCCAATAGGCACAAAGGGATGTTTGCAACTGAGAGAAGCCCAGATTGCCAAGCACCACGGATTGCAATAATTATTAAATTAATGGGTCCTAATGTGAGCTGTTACTTTTGATTCCAGTAATAGGTATGGCAAAAACGCTTGAACGCACGGAAATTAGTTCTAGTTTCTACAAGGTCCGCATAATAAACAACACCGGATGTAGCCTGTACACTATCTAGCATTAAAAGTTGATGTAAGATTGAGGCGAGCTGTCATCCCATCTACATCTATGGATTGTCTGCGTTCACCGTAAGCTCACTTCAGCTAAAATACTAATTGTACCCTCAGCTTTTTACCACTGCTTTCACTCGTGCAAATGCAAATATTGCCTTAAAACTCTGTTATATTTAAGATCATAATGTGTGTAGGTCTGTTTGGTTTTCAAAAAAAAAAGCTCCGCACTCTATTTTTGTACATAACTATAGACTATTTTATTATTTAATAATTGTCTGAAACTATTTCTAGGTTTACATTGTCAATTTGTACTATGGGTATTATAACATACCCAAATGCTTTAAACTACTACATGTTTCATTTCCGAGCTTCATTCGTATTAGTAACCTTTACTTACAAGCTCAAGTATAATCACGTTTTGACTCTTTTAGCTCTGTAACTTCAGTATCTTCATTCACGGTCACATTATTTAACTTCTCATCACCTTCTTCATATATAGCACCCTGCAACTCACTCTGGATCTCCCTCAAACTTTTGCCCTTTGTTTCTGGCACCACAAAGAATGAGAAAACCGCACCGGCTAGTAATGAAGTGGCGTAGAACCAGAACACTCCAGTCAGACCAGCTACATCCTTCACTTCTTGATACCCTTTGACTGACAGGAAGTTTAAGAATCCTCCTAAAATATTTGTGAGAGTCATAGCCACCGATTTGACGTTAAGGGGGAATATTTCTGCAATGATAACTAAGATTAACGTCTCGTAACCTAAAATTGATGACATGCTAGAGAAGATGATGCCAATGAATGGGATATAGCTATAGTATGGGGAGGAAGTGGGTTGTATCAAGAAATATGCTCCAACAACGATGAGGCTTATGCCGGAGCTGAGGTACGAGATGAGGAGCAGGGGACGACGTCCCACCTTATCCACTATCGCTGATGAAAGTATACCTGCAAAGTTAGGAGAATATTAATGAGTGCTACGCGCCATTAAAAGTTACGGTCAAGTATTGTACATAATTATATGATTGTTCTAAAACATATCAAGTATAATTAATTGATCCTGTTACGGTTTAAAACTCACCAACAATGAATTTGGTTGCCCCAAATGCTATCAACACAGTGGAAATATTGAGGTCCGTTTTACTCTCTTGAAAAATTCGTCCAAGGTATTGTTGGATAGCAATCGTTCCAGACATAATTTGAGTAGTTTTCAAACCTGTTGAACATTATTTGTAGTGTTATACAAAATGTTTGTAATGCTAAACTAGTGTTACTGCTCCTGTGTAGGCACTAACCTATAGTAATGATCAGTGCCTTGCGGTATCGCTTCCCTGTCAACAGTTCTTTGACAGAACCTGACCGGTGTGTCTCCTTTTTTACATCCACTCTCATCGCTGATAACCGAGTTTCTATTACCTGCAACCATCATGAATTTTAGAGATTAGTTGCTTTTTCAAACTTTAAACTATCTTTTGGAAATGTGCGACGTTGGATGGCACTACTTAGCCTCTGGCCAAGGTAAAAGCCAACCTTTGGGTCACGGGAAGTGTCAATCGCTTTGACGATTGTCAATTTTGGCACACGGACTCCACGACCCGAGGGTTTTCACCCAAAATGGCTCATTTGGGCACATTTGCAGTGGAGTTTTTTGATACCATTTAGTTTTAGTTTCTTTTTTTATTAATATTGTTTCTTTTAGAAACCAATAAGTAAGCCTTTTGTAATCCTTAATAATAGTCACGTATTGTCTCACCTTTTCCTCCTTATTGCTGCTTAACTTGATCAGGGAAGTTCTCGCAGCATTTATCTTTCCTTCTTTCAAGAGGTAATATGGACTTTCGGGTATAAAACAGCAGGCGATGAAGTAACAAATCGGTATGACCAGTAACATATAACTGATTGTGTGGTACGATACGAAAGGGCCGACCGACATGATGATGAAGCTGCCGAATCCTTGCATGTAGCGAATGGATGACGTAACTTTACCTCTGATCTCTTTGTCCGATACCTCTGCTAAGTAAATTCCTGCTACCTAAAAAGAGGATTTTTTTAAATTAAGTATAATTTAATAAGTTATAGATCCTAACTGAATAGTTTACCGTTAATTAAAACGGTAACACCAATTTACATTAATTAACATAGAGATTGAAACTCTACTTGAATACGAACATATAAAAGTAGTAGTCAACCGACTTCAAAAAGGAGGAGGTTCTCAATTCGGCGCGTATGTTATTATTTTTTTTGTATGTAGGTATGTTACCTGATTTCTCAGCCAATTATGAATAGATTTGGATGATTCTTTTGTTTGAAAGAGTATACTTCCGAATAGGTCCCATAGAAATATTGTCATGATCTGATGATGAACTTCGGAGATATGGAACGGAACTCCTTATAGGATCACAGCATAACTGTCGTAACGAGTAAAATTGCTTAATTGCTTTGTTTATACGGTCGTGTAGTGTAGTGTAGTGTAGTAGTGTACTGTAGTGTAGTGTAGTGTAGTGTAGTCGATGACTGACTGAAGGAAGAGAGGGAAGGGGTACGTCCTACTACTTTCCAAAATTAAATATATCGTGTGAGGTATTGTTTGAAAGGGCTTTTTGTAAGGATTTCAAACATTAACACACAAGCACTAAAAAGTGAAAAATAAAAAGCTTTTTTACAAAAAAATAAAACCGCCTTCAAAAACTACAAAATAAAAAAAAACTTTAGTTTTGGAAGTCGGTGGCTTTGGTTTTGTTTTTTGTTATGTAGATATTGCCACCGACTTCCAAAACTAGAGTTTTTTTTTACTACTATTTTTCTTGTTACTAATGCATCTGTGGACTTATTATGAGTCGATAGTACAGATAACTTTGACAGTGATTAAAATGCATGGCATAACACTACTTACAGTTCCTGCCATGCCGGAGCCGGCGCCCCAAAAAAACCGCGTTATGTAAAGCCACCACGCTGACGTAGTATTTAAAACAATTATCTGGGGAAAAAATATAATTATGAAATTGCCAGTAATATACATAAATTACTGCACAAAAAAGCAAAACTGTTTGTTTAAAAAAAAATAACGTTGTTTAAGAATAACTCACATCTCAACACCAAAATATATTTTCGAAGTTGTTATAAGAAAACGAGTACTGCGCACCTGACCTTCCTGAAGAAGGTCAGTGTAGGTCTTCCTAGGGCGTCCCCTCACTGCGTTGCCACTCACCTCTGCCATATCACTCATATCTGCCACTCATCCTCTCCACATGACCGAACCATCTAAGCATACCCTTTTCTATCTTTGTCACTACATCCTCTTTTAATCCGCAACGGTTTCGTATAACCTCTTTCCTCACTTTCGTCCGTGCTTGTATAACGAGATGTATGAACGTGGATGGCGAAAGAGTATGCAAGGATTGTAGCAGGTGGCGTTCTGTGGTTTCTGCCTACCCCCATCGGAAAAAGGCGTGAATTTATGTAGGTATGTGTTTGTATGTATGAATTATAAGAAAAATTGTTACCGTTCCAGTGATGAAGGGCAAAGCACTGCTTAAGATAACGGCTCGTCTTCCGAAGCTGTCTGAAATGAACCTTGTCACCAGACTGCCAGTCATGAAACCAGGTGATGACAATGCAGCCATCCATGATATTTCTTTCTAGAAAAAAAATGTGGTATTTTATTCCCAACCACTTTCTCTGTGTTACTTTATGCATATCTTTAATGCATAGGAGTACTCACAGGATTCTATTGGCCTTTTTTTGCCAAAAATACTCAAGCATTTCTTTTATGGGGTACTGTGTAAAATGCTATAATAAAATACCACTTGAAAAAAGTGCCGTGGAGTTTCTTGCTCGTTCTTCTCCATAGAGGCCTATACCTCCGTTTTGGAACGAGCGACGAAGTATTGAGGACAGTCACGAATGAAGTAAGTTAACAACAGCAGCATCTAAGTACCTACTTCTACATTATATTCTTACGTCTGTAATAATGATGCCAGTCTCATTGTTGTGCAACTTCGGTATCACAGGAGTGGGCCATGCAAGTGAGAATCCTGCCGTCACAGCTGTCAGAGACACTGGAACAGTGGAAACAGTATCATCATTAAAGACATCCACTATTGCTCTTGCGCCTCCTCCAAGCATTACTACAGCGACCGTTTAAGCGCTGCCCATATACAGTTGACTGTATATGGGCAGTTGAGAGACTTACCTTATGTGAAAAGCCTGAACACCATGCCACACAAAAAACACCCTTGAATATAATTATATTAGTCATTCCGCGATATGAATAGCTGATTCTCTATAGATTGTTAAGAAAAAAAATGATTTACATAACTACGTCGTACTTTACGGTGACGTGTCTTTTAATAAAACAATTGATCTTTTAATACAACAATTGTACTCACCAGCAGCTGCCACTAAATATTGAGCATGTCTACCTTCCGCCATCCCGCAATTTACCGTTCACTCAAATTAAAACTGTTATTATAAACAGCTAACGTTTTATTAAAACCTAGCTAAACCAGGCATAAACCAAACGTCATATTGCTCCGTTGAAGATTGAAAAATCGTATCTTATTTTATCGAAAATATGACAACTATAATTTTTAGAAGAATAGATAAAAATGTACATACGCTTGTATCCTCTTCCGTATTTTATCATGTTATCGACACGTGTTGTGCTGCCGGAACACAAAAGGTATAAAAAAAAATCGGTTGTCTGTAAAGTCGGTTTACTGACGATAGCTGAACGTGACAACATCATAAGAAAATACTGATGGAACGGTTTCATTTTTCAAAAGAAAATTTTAATTTTATTTGTTTGATAGATATTTTGTATGGATATAGAGAAGGAGGTAAATGGAAATCACAATTGAATTGATCAAGTTACATTTATTTGTCTACGCTTGATAATTATTTCGATCGAATAGTAAAGCAATTGGTTTTTTACTCATCGTTAAATAGTTCTGTTAACTTATTGTATAGTTTTGTCAATTATAGCATAACCTACAATCGCTGCACTAGCGGACCGATGCTATTTATTTTAATGATGAAAGCAGAAATATTCGACAATATATCACTGAACATAATTATATTTAATATCGAAAGAATCATTACTTTTATCGCCGCAATTATCGTTGCTATAAACAATTGACACCACATTCACTTTTCACTGCACTTCATACTGCAGCTGTCCACGCGGACGCATCGCTCACTCAAGTAGGAGAGAGACCATCGAATTATAAGACTTTGTCACGTCAATAAAAGCATGTAATAAAATCGTGAGGAGTCTTGGACATATAATTAGTATTAGTCTTTTGCCAATCCACCTTGAGCAGGCGTGGTGACCGGGGTTGCGGGACGTCTCCGGGGTTGCGGGACGTCTTAACAGGATACCGTGGCCCCGGAACGTAAAGGGCAACAGAAGGAACAGGGTGGTTTTTTAGTCAGTAAAAGTCTGACAGTCCCTTCCGCCCCGCCCAGGACGGAAGGACTCATTTGATGATTTTTACCACCTCAAAAAAAAAAAAAAAAAAGCAGGCGTGGTGATCAATTTTAGTAGTTCCAGACCAGATAACAACAACATAGCCTTTACTTCACATGATATCCGCCAGACGTGATTGAACATGCTTTTAGAATAGCTATGCGGCGTTCCCTCAGAGCGAGGTAACGCCGCATGAGTCATGTTTTTTCGTGCGTGCAGCCGGCTCCATCGAATTATAAGACGTTGTCACTTCAAAAACATATAGGCGATTGACACATGGCACCGCGCACCGCCGCGGAGAGCGGTGGCGGTAGAGCGGATTTCACCGCTCAACCGCGCGGTCGGGCGGTGTACGTGTGTTAGGCATCAACGGAATTCTTAGAGGCCAATGCGACATGAGATCCGCTTCACCGTCAACAGCGGCAGTGCGCGGTGCCGTGTATTAAACACCATAGGTATGATAAGTCTGTTGATAAATTAGCGAAAACACCAATTAGGTACTTTCAAGGCTTAAGTTACATATAATATATGTAAATCCTTGCCCTAGTTGTAGTGCTAATGTCAAATAGTATATCTTGTCGAAGATAAAGACAGATGTACGTAGATATAAAAACCACTAGAATTCAGACACTAACATTGAAAAGGTTAGATTAGATAGTGAATATAATAGAATGATCATTCAGTTCCTCAAATATGTATACAGGAAGACTTTTTTATCGCGTTCCAAATTTTTTCTAGGCATTAGGTACTTATCTTGCAAAGACACTATTTTTTCAAAACAAGATTTTGTAATATCCGGAATACAACATACCTTTCCCATTATTTTGACGGTCCTAATTAAGCCCGTAAAAGTAAGAAGGGAAAATTTGCAACTTATTTTTTTATTGTTATCAATGTTTGGGGGTGGGGCCAGGCGCGCGAGCCGGGTCAGTGTTCGACGCGACACATAATGTCCACAACTATGTGATGCGACTTGTTTTATACTATGTAGAGAAGTACTCGTATTTTTATAGTAGTAATAATTTCTGTTTCCATTTTAAACTTTTTCTTTAAAATTAACACCAGCTAAAAAAAAATATTGGTTAATATACTGGCCAGTGTACAATGGGCTAGAAAACACGACTATGTAAGGTACCGTTACCTTTCAGCGTTACCTTACTTTTTGGCTTAACAGAGCCAAAAAGTAAGGTAACGCTGAAAGGTACGGTAAGGCACGAAATATTAGCACTTATTTTACTCTGTAGTCTATTTGATGCACGTTCAATACAAAATCTACTTCTATCTCACTTCTTTGTTCCCACTTGGATGGACAAATTATGCCTGTGACCTGTCCAATCTCTATCGGACTAAAAGGAATGCAATCTGTGAAACTAAACAGGACTTATACGATTTTGTTTTTGTCAAATAAATTCCGTACCATTTTTATACGGTAAGCCTGAGTTCTCGTGGTAGCCTCAGTGACACGAGTTTATTCATTAGACTTAATTTCTTTTTAGAATACATATGACTTCCAGCGGTGGCCCGTGATGTTTTACATGACACCGTCCATTGTACATAAACCGTCGTACTTTATTGGTTACATATCAAAATAAAACACATTTTTGGTAACATTATTATAATATGTTGTTGTAATTTTAAATTCACTTTAGCTTTGCTTAGTTTTGGACGATTTAAGAGCGTTTCTGCCATACAGCATTTCATACAAACTTTCGAGTCCTTATTTTTCGAAATAAATAAACCGATTTTAATTAAACTTCCTACGCATAGGCAGGATACATAACTAAGTCTAAAAAGTTATAAAAGAACATTTTATAAAAAATGTGTTACGGCTTAAGACCGATTTTAAGTTTACAATAGAAACAGAGATTTTCAATTTTTTTTTTAATCAGACATTTCGAGAATACTGTTTGATATCTTTTTTTTTTTCATAATAGAAATAGGAACTTGAAAGTTTGCCTGAAATGCCGTACAGAGAAAACGTTCTTAAAATGAACATTTTGAAAAGATCTTTCAATTCACTCTTTAGAAATCTCTAAAGAAACTCTAAAATCCTAATTTGTAATTTCAAGCATCCTTATTCACAATCGCAGTTTGCAACTTCTCATCATCTTCGTTGTACATAGCACCTTGTAACTCAATCTGGATCTCCCTCAAACTCTTTCCCTTTGTTTCTAGCACCATAAAATATGTGAAAATAGCACCAAGCAGAGATGCACTGGCGTAAAACCAGAATACTCCAGTCAGACCAGCTATATCCTTAATTTGTTGATACCCTTTTACCGAAAAGAAGTTTAGGAATCCTCCTAAAATATTTTGAAAAGTCAAGGCCACTGATTTGACATTAAGGGGGAATATTTCAGCAGTGATAACGAAGACTAACGTCTCGAAACCCAGTATTGATAACACGTTATAGAGGATGATTCCAGCAAAGGGGATGTAGCTATAGTATGGGGATGAAGTAGGTTGTATCAAGAAATATGCTCCAACAACGGTGAGGGTTATGCCGGAGCTGAGGTAGGAGGAGAAGAGCAGGGGTCGACGTCCTACCTTGTCCACTATTGCTGATGAAAATATACCTGCAAGAAAATATGGTATTTTTAAATTGATAAACGCTAATTGCTATGATATAATGTAATTAGCTTTATGCCCATGATTTCGATCGCGTAAATGTAGGTTATTAAGGAGTTTTATTTTTTAAGCGTGGAACCCTGATTCTGAAGTAAAAGTAAAGTTAAAATTACTCCTAATAACATCATCTATCTGCCAGTCAAAGTCACGTCAGAACCGGACCAACCGTTTCAGAGATTGGCTGATACCATCAGACAGACGACAAAACAAACAGCTGTTATTTTGACATTACAAACAGACAAACAACTTTTTTTTTCATTGTTTAAATTAATTTTATATTTTGAATATGTGAACTCTTACCAACAGTGAATTTTATTGCTCCGAATAGTATCAACATAGTGGAAATATCGACATTCGTATGAGTCTCTTGAACAATTGCGCCGAAGTATTGCTGAATGGCAATCGCTCCAGACATCATTTGAGTAATTTTCAAACCTGTTGAAGATGATTGTTAGTATTATTCAAAATGTACCTATGAAATGCTGAACTCAATAGCTATTGCTAGTAGTGCTACTCATGCGTAGAAACTGTGAAGGTTGCATGCCACTGCAAGTCCTGAACGGAAAGATTTTTAGTTCTTTAAATACGAGTAGGAAGAAATTCGAATTTAAAAATAATTTACTATTTTTTTAAAACAAGCTTTTATTTAAAATTATTACAATATTGAGTATTGAACATTGTATTGTCATCAGAACTAAAGGTGTATGCAAAATTTCAGCTCAATCGGATAACAACAAATGGTCGAAAAATGGTTTGCAAATTTTTAAAGGACAACTTACTTACATACGAACAGTGGAAGCTAAATAAAAGCTTGTAATAATGAGCGATTGTATTGTTTGTTATATTAGGCAGTTGTTTGCCTTCGCTCAGGATGTGAGCACGTTATTTAGATCTTACATTACCTTACTAAATAGTCAGTCTCTACATTCAAAATGAAAAGCTGAAGCCGTGTGTACGGTTCAAGATAAAGTGGTAAAGTAACAACAGTACAATACGCGCCACGAAAGATCGTGGGGCACGGCAGTGCCCCCGCCAAGTCGAGCAAATAAAAGCAGCACGGCCGTACCATTCTTTTCTCGAAGCAGTTCAAGCCATTTTCGACCCCTTATAACGTCGTTATGGATTAAACTAGAAGCCTGTATTTCTATCATGCGATTGCCAAGTCAATCTATTTTATTTAAACATAAATGCTGATTACGTAATAACTGCGGAAATAAAGTGAATGGTGCTATACATGCGGTTGTGACCAACCAGTTCATGCCAAAAAAGGCTCGACTGGCTGTTCACAACGGCGTGCTGGTGCCTACACTTATGTATGGAAGTGAATGTTGGGTTTGGCAAACGAGGCATGAGAGTAGGATTAATGCTGTGGAAATGCGTTCCTTGCGGAGTATGTGTGGTGTAACTTTGAACGATAGAGTGAGGAATGAGGTTATACGGGACCGTTGCGGATTAAAAGAGGATGTAGTGACAAAGATAGAAAAGGGTATGCTTAGATGGTTCGGTCATGTTGAGAGGATGAGTGAAAGACGATTAACAAAAGGTATTTATATGGCAGAGGTGAGTGGTAACGCAGGGAGGGGTCGCCCTAGGAAGACCTACACTGACCTTATTGGTGAGGTTCTTCAGAAAGGTCAGGTGCGGAGTACTCGTAACCGGCGTGCTTGTATGACGAGATGTAGGAACGTAGATGAGGCGAAAGGAGTATGTAAGGATCGTAGCAGGTGGCGTTCTGTGGTTTCTGCCTACCCCCATGGGAAAAAGGCGTGAGTTTATGTGTATGTATGTAATAACTTAAGACAGAAGGTCCCTTAAGTAGGGACTGAATAAATCGACTGACTTGGTATTACATGGATCTCACAACTTTTTACGGTAGAAGAACTGAGTTGCGAGACTTGGTATTTTTTACAAGTTTTGTTTTTGGTGGCATGAGACTTGACACACCACACAAACTTTATTATTTCATATTAAATATTATATTATTGTTATTTAAATGTCATCGAAATATCCCTGAATAGATACACAAATTATAGATAACTATTTCGTACATCCATACCTACGCAAGCTCCTAATTACTGACGCTTGTCAAGTCTCATCTTTCGTGGCGCGTATTATACTAACCTATAGTAATGATCAGTGCCTTGCGGTATCGCTTCCCAGTCAACAGTTCTTTGAAAGAACTGGAACGAAGTGTCTCCTTTTTTACATCCACCCCCAATGCTGATAACCGACTATTGATTTCCTGCAACAATTATATTTAGTACGTTTTTAACCGACGAAAAAACGGAGGAGGTTCTCAAGTCGACGCGTATTTTTTTATCCTCATAACTTTTTTTTAAACCAGTTTACAACGCCGTAAATCGTATTTATTTTCCTGGTCCAAAAGTTAATCGAGAAACTTAATTAAAGAGCTTAAAGAAGACATGACGAGTTTTTTTAAGTTACTAGAATAATATAATTAAATCTATCAGGTATTTACAACCAAAATTTGTTTGGCAAGGCATATTACACGCTAGGAAATAAATTCAAAGTTACTATACATATATAAGTATAAATATACACATCAAAAGTGTCTAGGGATCAAGATGTATTTGGTAATAATAATATATTGATCCCTAGACACTTTTGATGTTGTATATACAACTGTTCACCATTATTAAGCTCATTGAAATTTTTGTTTTTATATTCTTATTTGAAACTATAATTTAAGCAATAAGGAGAAGGCATTTTATAATATCTACTAGAATTCAGGTACTCTCTCACATCAATATCTTTATTCCTGCTTAACTTGATCAGGGAAGCCCTCGCAGCGCTTATCCTTCCTTCCTTTAAGAGGTAATATGGACTTTCAGGTATAAAACAGCAAGCGATGAAGTAACAAATCGGTATGATCAGTAACAGATAGTTGATGGTGTAGTACGACACGAAGGGGCCGACCGCCATGATGAGGAAGCTGCCAAAACTTCGCATGTAGCGAATGGATGACGTGACTTTACCTCTGATCTCTTTGTCCGATACCTCAGCTATGTACATTGCTGACACCTGAAAAGACACAACAAAATAAATCCGAGGTAATCGGTAAATTAAAAAAATATATTCTGTCCTAGTCCGGGAAATTACGAACACAACAAAAACAGCGAAATCGATCCAGCCGTTCTCGAGTTTTTCGCTTAGCTACTAAGTTAGTCTTTTTTTTTATTATATAGAAGATAGCCTCTTAGTCTGGATTCGTACCCGGGTAAGGGGAATAGGCTCGCCCCCTATTACATAGGACTTAAACATAACTGGCAAAATGTGGGTGTACTCATAGGTACACCTCTGGCTAACCCTTCAGGGATTACAGGCGTGATGTTATGTCATGTACAAGATAGATAGATTTAGATTAAGAAGAATCCAATATGAAAGCCAACGGTCTCAACATAACAATGTTTATTTTTTCACCTAAAACTCGATATATGATTACTGATTCGTTAATGAACTCTTTATGTGTTGGCGAATATGATTTTGTTTAACAATATTGTAAAAAAAAGAAAGTACTATTGCTTACAGTTGCTATCATACCGTTGCCAGCGCCCCATAAGAACCGCGTTATGTAAAGACACCATGCTTTTGAAGTACTTAAAACAATTATCTGAAAACAATATTAATTAAATAAGGGTTAATGATATTTATGCCAAACGAAAAATGACCGAAACAAGTCGTTCATAAATTTCTAAATCGATTACCGTTCCCGTGACGATGGGCACAGCACTGCTCAAGATATCAGTTCGTCTTCCGAATCTGTCTGAAATGAACCTTGTCACCAGACTGCCAGTCATGAAACCTGGAGCCGATATAGCAGCAACCCAGGATATTTCATTCTGTAATGTCATTTTAATATTATATTTCAATTTTATGAGACCAGCATCATACTGTTTTCAAATGTTTCCTTAAACTTAAACCGCCCGCGACTTCGTCCGCGTCACAATAATATTGTATTCCAGGGGAGCCATACATTTTTCCAGAACAAATCTTATTCTAGACTAAACTATATCTGCGCCAAATTTCATTCGAATCCGTTCAGTCGTTCTGGCGTGATTGACGTTCAAAGATAAATAAGATGACTCGTGCAATATCTTTTCTTTCTATTAATTTTTCCTTCCCACAGCTGAGCAATCATCATCATCATCATCATCATATCAGCCGTAGGACGTCCACTGCTGAACATAGGCCTCCCCTACTGATTTCCAATAAGACCGGATGGAAGCGGCTTGCATCCAGCGCGATCCCGCGGGCGATGGCCGATGGGGCCGTAAAGTTCTCGAATGGAGACCACGCACCGGCAAGCGCAGCGTAGGACGTCCACCCACAAGGTGGACGGACGATCTGCTGAGCAATGACCTGCCCTAATTTTCCAGGTTCTCTTATCCCTCGGTACCTACAATCAGCTCTCGTACTAGGCGTCCAGGTCATCTCGCCACCTGGTTCTGGGCCGGCCGCCGCAACGTCGTCAAGTAATAAGTAGAAGTTACGTACTAAGTAAAGAAAAGCAGTAAGTACTTCTTAATACTCTTACGTCTGTAATATTGAGACTGGTCTCATTATTGTGGAACTTTGGTATCACCGGAGTGGTCCACCCAAGTGTGAGTCCTGCCGCCATAGTGGCCAGTGACACTGAAACGGTAGAAACAGTATCGCATCACACAACAGTATAGCAATAGCCACATCGACCGCTCTAGTAGGTAGACTTCCAGTGACGGTCACATAGGTCTTCGGTTAACCTAGGCTTGACCAGGGTGCCACAAAAATAACACCCTTGAATATTTATCAGTAATGTACAGTCAGCAACAAAAGTCGATTAACATTTATGATTTATTAATCCTAATTATTAAGTACAATAATAAAAATAATACGCAATGAATATAAAATTAAGATATAATAAACCCTTAGTTATTGCCTAAAATTCTGAAAGTCAGTACATTATGTGTTTAGTGTCTGTTTAAATGATTTAAAAAAGTAACATTGTTAATCGACTTTTGCTGCTGACTGTACTTATATCCCGCGACTTTGTCCACATAAATGTCAGATAACGCGGATGCAGACGTTGCTGAATAAAAAGTAGCCTATGTTCTTCCTTGGGGTTTAACTTACCCTGTACTAAATTTCATCAAAATCCGTACATTGCTTTAATCGTGAAAGCGTAACAGACAGACAGATTTATAAAATTACTAGCTTTTGCCCGCGACTACGGTCCGCGTGGAACTTGTTTATATCGTACTTGCATACAAACTTCCACTCCCCTTTTAACCGCGCGTCTTAGGGGGTGATTTCCGGGATAAAAACTATCCTATGTCCTTCCTCGGATCTTGAACTATCTCCATGCCAAATTTCACCAAAATCGATTCAGCGGTTTAAGCGTGAAGAGGTAACAGACAGACAGACACACTTTCGCATTTATAATATTAGCATGGATAGTAAGGATTAGTAAGGATTCTGTATTCTATCGATAAGTTGCATGTGTACAAAAAAGGTAAGATTTAGACCAACCGGCCCGCATCGGGCCGGGCCGGACGGCATTTTACAATGCGGTAAAGAACATTGAAATGTATCAACAGTAATTATAGTTCATATTTGCATGCAACTTTACCTCCGTCGGAGCCGTACGGATCCGTTCGGCTGCCGCGGCATGCGTACGGATGCGTACGGCTGCCGCGGCATGCGTACGGATCCGTTCGGCTGCCGCGGCATGCGTACGGATGCGTACGGCTGCCGCGTCATGCGTACGGATGCGTACGGCTGCCGCGGCATGCGTACGGATCCGTTCGCATGCGTACGGATCCGCTCCGATGCGGTCCGATGCGAGCCGGTTGGTCTGAATCTTACCAAATACTTCTAAATGAAACTTTAATAAAACAATTGAACTCACCAGCAGCTGTCACTAAATATTGTGTGCGTCTACATTCCGCCATCTTACAATTCAACGAGCACTCAAATTGTTATTAAAACTATAACAAACAGTCACCTCTTTAATAAAATCTAACTAAACCAAGCATTACAATGAACTAAACATCGTAATGCACTAACGTATGTTTCTTTTGACGAAAGACCTCAAAATGCCTATCTTATTTCATCAAATTCATGACAAGACCCACTTTTATTATACTTTAGAAGAATAGATAAAATTTGCACTTGAATTATTTACCGCTTGTATGCTAGTGAATCTGTTATCAAGGTGCTTTAAGGAGATAAAATGGTGAACATTGTTGTCAATGGTAATTAAATAAAATACAGAAATATGTAGAATTTGTTTTTTTGTGTAGTTCTTACGCCCTTGTACTTTGTGGGTTGTTTTAGTAAGTACGAGTATTTATTGTGTACTACAATAGTTTTAGTGAATCAACTATCATGAATAAACTGTTTGTTTGTTTTTTGATCAATGAGAACTCTCGAAAATATCATGTAGTTCTCATACATTTGTATTTTAAGCCTAGAAATCTAGAATTGTTCATGTAAAATCAAATATAAGATTGGTAATTTTGCTTACTACCCACTCTTAATTGTAGAAGATTGTTATACTACAAACTTAAATTATGAATATTGATGGAAACGCCTTCGTTTTCTTCCTGAATTATGATACTAGAACAAATATTTTTTACAATCTATATCTACTTCCTATAGATGATATAATAGTACTTACTACTACTGGTAGTTAGTCAGTAGTAGAGATAAGAATAATAAATCTAATAAAACGTAATTCATTCTTGGTTATAAAGGATATAGCGCGACTACTAAGCATGAGATCGTGGACTCGATTCCCAGGTCAGCAAAAGTGTTATTGGGTTTTTCCATTAGGAATTTCTCAGTAGCAGCTTCGGAGTCTGGATTTGTGCCCGGTTGATGGCAATAGGCCTGCCCTCTATTTCATAGGACTAAAACATAACTGGCAAAATGTAGGTGTATATGGGTACACCTCTGCCTAACCCTTCAAAGATTAAAATCGTGATTTATGTTAAAAAGGATCAGTCATTGCTCCGACAAAATAGGTACTTTCTGGTCTTTTATGTAAAAATCTCTCTAGATGCATTTAAGTGAGCTGTTATTCCACCTGATCGACCTGATGCTAAGGATTCACAGCTCAAACCAATGATTCGCCATATTTATACACCGCAGGAGTAACGATCTCCTGCAGTGTTATTCTGTGTTCATGGTTGTGATGGGAAAGTTGCAATAATAAAGACACGTATTTGAGTGTGTGCTAAAAGTTTTATATTCATATTTTTTTTAAATGTTTAACAGTATTTTCGTCAACTACGTGTTCATTGGCGCTAAATACAAGTAAAACATTTTTCAAAAAAAAAAATACTCGTACAAAGAACAAGATTTCAGTTTGAGATCATTTTATTTTTATCAAACTCGTTAGATTGATCAAAACCCCAAGTTTTATGTAAGTTCCTTTAGTTCTCTATTTTCCTTAATATCATCAGCAGTTACATCTTCTTTCAAATAATTATCATCAGTATCATCATAAATATTACCTTGCAGTTCAATTTGTATTTCCCTCAAGCTTTTGCCTTTAGTTTCAGGCACAACAAAATATGAAAATACTGCTCCACTAAAAGCCATAATCGCATAAAACCAGAACACTCCGTATAATCCCGTCCAATCGTCCATTAGTTGATACCCCTTCACTATTACAAAAGTAATAAATGCATTGTAAATATTCAACACAGTCATAGCAACAGTTCTGACATTTAATGGGAAAATTTCTGATGGAATAATAAAGATTAAAGTATCAAAGCCTAAGCTTGATATGACTATGGAAGAAACTGTTCCAACGAATACAATGTAACCGAAAGGATTTGAGGATTCATCGTCGATTCCAATAACTCTTTGAAGGAAGAAGTATGCTCCGACAGTGCCCAGCATCACCGAAGAGCCCAAGTAGGAGTAAATGAGCAATGGACGACGGCCCACTTTGTCGACTATCACTGGTGCTGCTAAACCTGGAAATAAATTCAGAATTAATTGATGGAAACCGTTGTAATCTGAAACTATTTTACTCTTATATTTTACAATATCAGCCTATTACTGTCCCACTGCAGGGCAAAAACCTTAACCCATACAAAGGACGCATTAGCGTAGATCACCACGACTGTTCAAGGCAGATTGACGAGTTCAGACATTCATGAATCATTAAGTTTCTCCGCGATGTTTTTCTTCACCGATATCAGTGATGTCCAATATAAACATAAAAAGTACATATGAATTGAAGTCATAATGGTACGTTTCCAGTATCAAACCGAGGCGGGCACGAGTGGCAGTCGGGGTACTCTTATTTTTGCTAAAGATTGGTCCTGATCAAGAAGTTGTCCTTAGTGCTTTAGTTCTTAAGTAAAATCAAATACATATTGATTACTACAAAGTTTGTACTTACCAACTGCAAATCGTAATGCTCCAAAAACAATGAGTGCTGTGGAAACTCGTAAGCCACAGTTGCTCTGTTGGATTATTCGCCCTAAATATTGCTGGATTGGTAAAGTACCAGCAAATACCTGCGTTAATTTTAGTCCTGAAAGTAGAAATATTAGAGTGAGATACATTTTAACTACCCTAAGTTTGTTTTTTTTGAGCAACTTTCTAAACATCGATTACTTCTTCGTTGAGTTATTTTTTTTAAGGAATGGCCTCCCCCGATTCCTTCCAGGTATTCTTTTGTCTAACCAGTCCTCTCGGTACGCATCTAGGTAATCTCGCCACCGTTTTATTATTTCTGAATCAAACTTACCAGCGGTTATGATAACTGCTTTCCTATACTGCCCGCCAGTTAACAGCTCTTTGGCTGAACTAGATCGCAGCATTTCCTTCCTCACATCTGACCTCATTAATGATAACTTTTCTTCGACCATCTGTAGAATATACATAATAAATTAAATAAAAATATTTGATACTCTGAATCTAGATAAAAATTAGAGTATAAAAAATACATACCTTTTCATTATTTTTTCCGAAAAGGCTCAAAAGCACTTTCCTCGCAGCGTCCACTTTCCCTTCTTTAAGCAGATAGTACGGAGATTCGGGGATCCTCCAGCATACTATGAAGTAGCACATTGGAAATGCTATCAACATATAGCTCAGCACTTCATAGGTGACGAATGAACCTATTGCCAAAACTAATAAAGCCCCGAAACTAAACATGAACCTGGTGCCAGCTGTTAAGGTACCTCGTATTTTTTTATCCGCTATCTCGGATAAATACACGCTTGACACCTGAAAATTACAAGATACATTAAATTTGTTTATTATGTTTTAATCAATCAGCCTAGCAATATCCCAACTATGTTGGGGTTGACTTTCAGTCTAACCGGATGCAGCTGAATACCAGTATTTTACATGTAGCGATGAGATGGTCACCCATCCACGGACCAACCCAGGCAAGCGTAGCTTAACTTGATGGATCGACCCGTTCGGATTTTTATTCGGCAGCCACGAGCACATTTGCAATATATGTTTATTTACACTAATGAAGAGCAAATGATGGATAAACTAAAGAATTATTTACTGCGATGGAGCTACCTGATTCCGAACATTACAGTGATGGACACAAACCTACAAATACGAGTATTTCGTGCGAAGTTTGATAGAATAGTAAAATATTAACCGTTGTTATCATGCCACATCCACTTCCCCACAAGAATCTGCCTATGTCTAGCACCCAAGCGTTTGTTGCATACAGCACGAACACCTGGAAGTAAATAACGTGTTTGTGGATAAGCAAGTTTATATGAAAAAAATCCTCCTTTTTTTTTAGAACGTATAAGTTGTGATGTAAGTTTCCTCTTTAAACGATTGAGCCTTCAAACTTGAGCAAAATAATTGAGCATCCATTATACTCCCCAGACCGGTCACGGTGACCAATTTCATTGGAGATTAGCGAAGTACGCAGGAGACCCGGGGTTGCGGGACGTCTTAACAGGATACCGTGACCCCGGAACGTAAAGGGCAACAGAAGGAACAGGGTGGTTTTTTAGTCAGTAAAAGTCTGACAGTCCCTTCCGCCCCACCCAGGGCGGAAGGAGTCATTTGATGATTTTTACCACCTAATTAAAAAAAAAAAAAAAAGTACGCAGGAAATATTATAGTGCACAAGTTTGTGCGCAAACACAGATGCACTCCCTCGTTTCACTCTCATAGTCCGATGAGACGGCAATCGTACCAACGGTTTTATATGCTATCCGAGGCACGGGGGTGTAACAAAACCAACTTCCAAACTTGGGCTGCCACTGAGAAATCCCTAACGGAAAAACCCAATAACACTTTTGCCCGACCTGAGAATCGAACCCAGAACCCCACGCTCAGCAGTCGCGCGACCACGAGACCAACGGGGCAGTTAAGCTAAATAATTAATCATCTATAACAAGTCTAAATAAACATGATGAATAGTTACGTAACGTACTAAACATAGTAATAATATAATATATACTAATAAAGCTTTATTTATTCCATACATGCAAAAGTAATAATCAATTGAGAAAAAAAGAAAAATAATTAATAATTAATTGAGGACTACTCATACGATTCATTTCTTTACAATTCATTCATTTGTTTTTAAAACATTTGATTAAGTATGAATTCTTATTACATTACTTTTTTTTTCTATATCATTAAAAATTTTTAGTACATAAATTAGACTAGAGAATTAGATAATTAGGTTTCTATTTGCCTCATTCATTTTGTTAATGTCCTCAATTTGTTAGCTTTCAGTGTATGGACCCCCTTCGGGTAAACGCCTCCTCCAAAGATTGCCAAATGCCTCTATCTTTTGCTGTCTTAATCCAGGGCCTGCCTGCGATTTCCACTAAATCATCTTGCCACCTGATGCATGGTCGGCCTCTGCCTCTTGTGGTCCATTCCATGTTGTTATTGTAGAAGTCCATCTTTCGTCGGTGTATCTTGCTAAGTGACCAGCCACTAAACATAGATAATACAAGTGTTTATTACTCACCGTGCCAACAATGAAAGGAATAGCACTCATTAGGAGAGTGACTCGCCTGCCGAACTTGTCCGAGACAAAGCTGGCGGTCATACTCCCAGTAACCATGCCTGGTGATATTATTGCTACCATCCACGAGATTTCACTCTGCAAACAAAATCAGAGGAGCTATTCTACTAACTTTGAAAGATCGCAATCTACTCAAAAATGCCTCTAATTGGCATAGATATTTTTTTTTGTCATTGATAGTCGCTGAGATGAGATTGGGATTAGATTTTAAACATTTTTAATTAGTAGAATTGGCCTTTTGGTATATTCTCAAGTTGTTCGATACAGGCCGGATTACCGGTCCCAACAAAAGGTTAAAGTCATTCGTATCAATTTATGTATTAAAAATGATTCGCTATTATACTATTAACGAAATAACTCACTTAATGATATTTAAAAAAAAAATATTATATTATGCTTACATGTCTTTGCTCTACCCGACAAGGCTCGCGATTGTTCCAATATATAAAAATGTTTAAATACCTACCACCAAAGCATATATTGTGGAATGCATTAGATGAAAAGTCAGCTTCTTCTTGTGGCGATGCGTGTATCCTGCCTTGAATATCGCACTATCTCATCATACTCACGTTTGTTAAACTGAAGCTGATTTCGTTATTGTGAAACTTTGGCAATATGGGGGCAGTCCAAAAGTAGGCCATGCTAGTTGTCATAGTCGCTAATGATACTGCAACATAAGAATAACTGGTAAGGTTCACTGATCTCTGACTATCTATTTATAACATTCAAACATAAGAATAATTTATTGTTTAGTTAGTTATAATCTATACTGTCTGTGCTAATATTATGAAGAGACAGAATTTGTTTGTTTTTTTGTTTGTTAGAGGAAATCTCAGAAAATACTGGTCTGAAAACTTTCGGCCAGAATGCTACTTTATTGCTGTAGACATCAAATTACTATAAGGGGTATAATAAAACAAATCTCATAGCCGTTAACTACTTTTAGCAAAAAATATTGCAGGGAAGCAACATGTCTTTTTGGTGTGAAAAATCACTATTTAAATATGATGTCATGCATTGTAACACACGCAAATTATTGTGCTAAAAGTTGCACACAATAGTATAGAGGTCACGGGAGTATTAATTTAAAGTTTAGTTAGAACATTTAAAACTGATTTACGTAAAAAAAACGTAGTGTGAAAACGTTGGACGTCTTAGGAGATAATAATGTAGCCGGGGTTGCGGGACGTGCCGGGGTTGCGGGACGTCTTAACAGGATACCGTGGCCCCGGAACGTAAAGGGCAACAGAAGGAACAGGGTGGTTTTTTAGTCAGTAAAAGTCTGACAGTCCCTTCCGTCCCGCCCAGGACGGAAGGACTCATTTGATGAATTTTACCACCTCAAAAAAAAAAAAAAAAGATAATAATGTAAAATAAGAATTAAGAACATTTAGTCCGTCTGCCTCCATAATATGAATAGGTACATGAATTTTAAATTCATGTGTACCGTGGCCCCGGAACGCAAAGGACAACAGAAGGAACAGGGTGATTTTTTAGTCAGTAAAAGTCTGACAGTCCCTTCCGCACCACCCAGGGCAGAAGGACTCGTTTGATGATTTTTACCACCCAAAATAAAAAAGGTAAAAAAATGGTACCCTCTTTAAATATATCTTTTCTTTAACTTACGCGGACGGAAAAAAATGAAATGCTAAGCGTTTATTATTTTCCCCCCACTGCTGGGACACTGAGAGAAGAACGATCAAGAAACTTTCTAAAGTGATTCAAGAGGAAGGTTTATGTATCTAAATGAACGGGTGCAATGTTACTCTATCTATTGATGAAAACCACATGAAAATCCGTTGCATAGTTTAAAAGATCTAAGCGTACCTACAACCTACTAACTAGCTTTTGCCCGCGACTTCGTCCGCGTATATGTCGGTTATCGCGGACGCAGACGAAGTCGAAGTCGAATAAAAAGTAGCCTATGTCCTTTGTTGGGGTTCACACTTACCCTGTACCAAATTTCACACAAATCGGTTTAGTAGTTTAGGCGTGAAGAAAAGACAGACAGACAGACAGACAGAAAGACAGACAGACAGACAGAGTTACTTTCGCATTTATAATATTAGTTAGGATAATAATTTGTGAGTGGTTGACCAAAAAGGGACCTCAAGGGAAAATAATTGATTTCGAGTAAATCGCGTTTGAAATTTCGTGTAGCAACGAGTTTCGGCTCGGCCTCGGCTCACAAAAAAAATCATAAAAAAACACTACGGCACCTAAAAATATTCTGGTTAGACCAAAACAAAGCTAAAAGACCACAGATTAAAAAAAAAAAATAACGGTTTCCAATCCCTCCAGGTCCCTTTTTGGTCAACCACTCACATTTAGATTTTTTTTCTCACATACTCAGTCTGTGGGTAGAGTTTAGGTATACCAGCTAGGTATCTTCTCATTTCTATTCGTTACCTTGTACTATTTACTTATGACGTTGTCTTTATCATATTATTGTTATCTTAATGTTATCAGAGGCACGTATATATAGTGTGTTTCGCGTTTTGATATTCACTGAGTTGTTTCATAATATGTTACGTATTGACAGCTCTACATAAGCTGACATTCACTTAAATATGAGCAAGAGTTTTACAGAATGGCAGTAGTTAAGTTTCATTGTATAATAATAAATAATACCATCCTATTATCGTCCCACTGCCGGGCAAAGACTCTCTTCTCATACAGAGAAGGCACGAGTATTGATGACCACGCTTGCTCAAGGTGGATTGGCGATTTCAGACTTGTATGAACTAAACGTCCAGGTTTCCTCACGATGTTTTCCTTCACCGATGTCAGTGACCAAGATAAACTTTGAAAGTACATATGAGCTTCGTAACCGCCCAGAGTTCAACCCAACAACCTCACGAGAGTAGACAGGACTCGTGTTGTGTACATTGTGCATTAAATAAATAAATAACCCCTGTTATGCAGCAGTTTCATAACATTATTTTCATAGGGAACGTTTGTTCGGTACCTATGGCCAGAGGCCACCAAATAGCGGACATATATTATGCGAGCCTTTCAGAAAACACTTAACTTCATACCTAAAACTATTATGTAAATATGTCAGTATATAATGTCAATAAAAAAAACTTGTGGCATTTTAGTTTAGCTCAGTCTTCCTTAGTGAAAATATGTATTTTATTTTTTATCATCAAGTATACTATGACATCAGTCTCATAATTTTCAAATACGGACCTCCAATAAAACTAATTGGTGATCCCTGCACTAGGCCATCACGACATTACACACTAAAAATTGTTTATAATGCCGTATAAAAAATGTAGCTATATAATATGGGTGCTGGAGAATGCTCTGAGCATCCCCCGTACCCCGGCCAAAGTTAGTTGGAGGAACACCGTGGGGTTTCAGTCGGTAGGAGTCTGACACACCCACACCCACTCACCCACAGACCATGAGGATTTTCCCAAGAAATAAAAATGTTTAGTATACTTACCGGCAAACGCCGCCAAATACTGCATCCTGTTATTCTGGCCCATTTTTTATTTAACTTAGATAATGAAAAAAAAATATTCCAAATTATTTTTTAAAAAATCTTGTTTACACAAAAAATCATTTTTTTTAATTGTTGTTTGTTTATAATTTTAATCTCTTCTAAACACGTAATTTTATTTTCTAATCACAACACGTCTGTATGTTACAAATGTAATCTGTCTAATAATTCACGTTTATCTGATATTTTTGTTTCGTTATATCTTAGGCCTCGGAATCAGATAACACCAAATAACTTTGACTACCTATGTAAAAACTGCTATATCATGTTTTAGGTAAGGTATAAAATAGTTCACCCACTTTTATTAAGTACTGCTTTCCATTTTTTTATAAATAATCACAAACCTAAACTTTCATATACTAATAATAATAATGAATAATTTTAGTGTATTATTAACTTAAATCCAAATTGTAACCGTGACGCAGCCAGGAAGTTCTAACCAAAAACACGACTGGTTTCAAAACCGCCATATAATTGACAGATTATGGCGTCTGCACGACGAGGACATCAAGTTGAACTGTCGGCATATTAATCTGACGTGCTCGAGTATTTTAATGTCATAATTTTTTCCCATTTTCAACCCCTTCGTACGGCCACCCCCACTTTGCAAACCGGCAGATTAATTCCTTTATTATCAGAAACACGTGGGGCCCGGCGTTTAAACTATTAATATCTGACACGCTCGAGTATTCTTTGTGGTATTTTTTTTTACATATTTGAAAATCTGTACCTACACGCTATCCCCACCAGTTAGAGGGTCCCCTCTGTAACCATTTTTCCCTTACAACGCTCGAGTAAATTCACATTTAGGATCTTGGGCTCCCCTACTATTAGCTAAACCAGGCAACATAGTGTACATTACATGTTAAGATTCAGTATTCTATTTTATTTAATTAATACATGAAATCAGTTTTTATCTTATAGATGATACTACTATTTACTACCACTACTAGTTTTCCGTGTTTTGGATGCTAGTGAATTATGTTATCAAGTAGTACAGATAAGAATAATAGAGATATTAAAACGTAATTCTTTCTCGGTTATAAAAGATCAGCCATTGCTCCAACAAAATAGTTACTTCCTGGACTTTTCTGTGAAAATCTCCCTAGATGCATTTAGGTGAGCTGTTATTCCACCTGATTCTAGGGATTAACACCCCAAGCGTGCCCAAGCTCTCCATTTAAATTTACCAATAGATATTTTTATATACAGAATAACACTGCAGGAGTAACGCACTTGTTTTGGGAGGTTCCTGTGTCGGATTGCACGGGAGGAAACGCCCGGGTGTCACCACTGTGTGGACCGCCCGGAGGACACGGTGGAGCATACGGTGCAGGTTTGCCCCGCTTGGGCAGAGCACCGCCGTGTCCTCACGGAGGCGATAGGCGGCGGCGACCTCTCGCGCCCGGGCCTGGTTCAGGCCATGCTCCGGGGCGAGAGAGAATGGGATGCAGTCACCTCCTTCTGCGAAGCAGTAATGCTAGCGAAGGAGGAGGCGGGCCGCGTGAGGGAGAGAACATCCTCCACCTCACGCCCCAGCCGCCGCGGGAGACGCCCAGGGCGTCGGACGTCGAGAGACGACATCCGGCCACCGTAGGCGCGGGCTTGCGGACGGCGAGTAATGGGTAGCTCGCCGTCCGATCAAGGACCATGCCCGGGTCGACGGCGCGTTCTGTTCGCGCGCGCCTCAAAGAGCTGTCAGCACAGGGACGGGGCCCCAATACGGGGCCAAACGCCTGCCGGGGCTGCGGGACGTCTTAACAGGATACCGTGGCCCCGGAACGTAAAGGGCAACAGAAGGAACAGGGTGGTTTTTTAGTCAGTAAAAGTCTGACAGTCCCTTCCGCCCCACCCAGGGCGGAAGGAGTCATTTGATGATTTTTACCACCTACAAAAAAAAAAAAAAAAAAGGAGTAACGCACTCTTGCAGACCCTGCAGTGTAATGGAAAAAATGCATTAATAAAGACAATTATTTAAGTGATAAGCATTAAAAGTTTTATTTTCACTATTGTTTAAACAGTCTCTTTGCCAACAGCGTGTTCGTTGGCGTTGAATACACGTAAAACAATGTCCAAATAAATTGTAATTAAGTATACAAAGAATAAAATATCAGTTTGAGATCATACTATTTTTATCAAACTCGTCGGATTGATCGAAACCCGAAGTTTTATGTAAGTTCCTTTAGTTCTCTATTTTCCTTAACATCATCAGCAGTTACATCTTCCGTCAAATAATTATCATCAGTATCATCATAAATATTACCTTGCAGTTCAATTTGTATTTCCCTCAAGCTTTTGCCTTTAGTTTCAGGAACAACAAAATATGAAAATACTGCTCCACTAAAAGCCATAATCACATAAAACCAGAACACTCCGTATAATCTCGTCCAATCCTCCATTAGTTGATACCTCTTCACTATTAAAAAAGTAATAAATGCATTGAAAATATTCAACATAGTCATAGCAACAGTTCTGACATTTAAAGGAAAAATTTCTGATGGAATAATAAAGATTAAAATATCAAATCCTAAGCTAGATATGACTATGGAAGAAACTGTTACAACGAATACAATGTAACGAAAAGGATTTGAGGAATCATCGTCAATTCCAATAACTCTTTGAAGGAAGAAGTATGCTCCGACAGTGCCCAGCATCACCGAAGAGCCCAAGTAGGAGTAAATGAGCAATGGACGACGACCCGCTTTGTCAACTATCACTGGTGCTGCCAAACCTGGAAATAAATTCAGATTTAATTGATGAAAACCTTAATAATAATATCAGCCTATTACTGTCCCACTGCAGGGCTAAGAACTTTTCTCATACAGAGAATGAAGTAGCATTGATCTTCATGAATTATAAAGTCAAAGTTTCCTCGCGAAAAATTTCTTCGATGGTGTTAGTGATGCCAAAAATAAACTTTGTGAGTAAATTAAAAAAGTCATAATTGTACTTTCCCAGCATCAAACCGAGGTGGGCACGAGTGGCGGTCGAGGGTACTCATATTTGCATTTTTGATAATTATAATTTAAATAATGATACTCCAGCTAAAGATTTGACCTGATCAAGGAGTTGTCCTTAGTGCTTTTATTCTAAAATAAAATTCAATGCATGTTCACTAGAAAGTTTGTAAGTACTTACTAACTACAAATCGTACTACTCCAAATATAATAAGAGCTGTGGAAACTCGTAAGCCACAGTTACTCTGTTGGATTATACGCCCCAAGTATTGCTGGATTGGTCTATTGCCTGCAAATATCTGTGTCAGTATTAGTCCTGAAAGTAGAAATATGAGAGTAAGTTTTTTTTTATTTGAGCAACTTTCCAAACGTCGATTACTTCTTCGTTGGGTTATTTTTTGTAGCAATGACCTCCCGTGATTCCGTGATTCTTTTCTTGCGCGACCTCGAACCAACCCTCTCGGTGCGCACCTAGATTCTCTCGCAACCTCTTCCTGAGCCGGCCTCAATGACGCCGACCATCCTCAGGCACCCATTGCGTGGGCACATTTGTCCAGCGGTCGCTGTGCATGCGGCTAACGTAGGGCTGTCATCATCTAAGTTGCCGACGCTGGACAAAAACTTCAAAAACCCTGGACATTTGAGTGAAATTGAGTTTTTATAATGGACACCCCACATTTTTTTTTTACAATAAAAAAATAATTAATGGGGATTCCCCTGACATTACAAGGGTCCTGGTTTTACCCGGACTCTTTTTGAAAATTTGCCTGATATTTCAGTCCCGTTAGATCTGAGACCTCGAAATCAGATAACTTCTAACACCTTTAACTACGTAAAATTTTTAAATCATGTTTTTTAGGTAGAAAACAAGGTTGGTCACCCATTTTTTATTACTACTTTCCATTTTTTATAACAAACTCAACCTATCCTAAACTTTCTTATGTTAAATAACATAACATCACGCCTGTAATCCCCGAAGGGTAAGGCTGCATGTACTAATGGGTACACCCACATTCCGCCAGAAGGGGGCCACGAACATATTGCCATCAACTTGTCACAAATCCAGACTCTGAGGCTGCTACTTAGAAATTCCTGATGGAAAAACCCAATAATACTACGTCCGGGCAAAGGTGTGATTGGGTTTTCCATTACGAATTTCTCAGTAGCTGCTCGGAGTTTTGAAAGTGACTCGGAAAGCAAATAAAACTATTAGTCCTGCGTCTGATCTCACTCCCGGTTTTGTCGGATTGCCGTCCCATCAGACTGAAATTAACCACCGAAATCGGTTTGGTGAATATTACTTGCGTTTTATTTTTGTCTCTTCTATTATAATTATTGTAATTGGTTTCAACCGTAACCGTTGTTAATAAAATAAAATACTCTGATCAATCTTCTTTATTTTATTTATTAATAAAACAGTAAAAAAGCTTTTGTAAAAATATGTACTATCAAGTAGTATTAACAAGATATTATACAATCAGTTATAAGTGTCGTGCGAGGGAGCTAACAAAAATCAGGCAATAAGATGACTTCATTTCGAATACAATATAGGTACTCGCAGAACACAGTTTTTCGGACTAGCTGTGGGATCTTTTTCAGCTTCTTTAAGGTAACACTCTACCGAAGCGAAGAGGAGCGAAGCGGAGAAATTTTTCTATTATAGTCCCCCTTAGGCTTCATTTACGGAGACGCGGGGCGTCGCACGTCGCGTTTTGCGGCGCGGCCCGCACTGATTTCAAACTTAATAATATGGCGTTATATGAGTGCGTTTACGGAGAAGCGATTTTTGACGTACTAATTTTAGTCGTACGATGCGCCGTGATACGCCACGCCACACGCGACGCCCCGCGTCTCCGTAAATGAGCCCTTATGTTTGTTGAGCGAAGCCATTTATATATATCGCCCCCAATGGTTATAATTTTCCTCCGTTCCGCTCTTCACCGCTACGGTGGAGTCTTACTTTACACAGTGTCGTTGACAGATAACCGGCATAGAAGCCGGTCTAGAGGCTTACACACACAGTCTTAACGGCAGTCTTGTAGTCTGTACTATACCGTCTGCTTTATTTAAGTCAATAACTTATATCAAATTCATAATTAAACACACAATTTGTTTAAGTGATATGGAGAAAAAACATGCTTATATCAATAAATACTTTATCTTAAAAAATGAATGTTAAAAAAAACAAGCTTTTTTAGAGTGACGTTACTAACTTTATCGTTTTCTACTCTTTAAGCTCTTTCATTTGACACGGTTGGTACGGTATGGTTTACAAATTTTAAAAGCACAACTTACTTACATATATACGAACAGTGTAAGCTTAATAAAAGCTTGTAAATTATGTAAAAGTGAAAGGCACTCACTCAAGTATTATCTTATATGATCGCATACATTTCACAGAGTCCTAAAATCACATGATATTTTAGCCTCTTTCACACTAACATCATACAATATAATGCCATCTAGCAATTAAGGTAGCAAATATATCTGTGTTTCCTCTGCATAGCATGATATTATGTCCAACAATTTTATAATAAAACCTTCTAAAATTCTTTAGAAATAAAATGGCAACTGAGAAACATAGCTCTATGGAACCATTCCATTTTTTAAATATCGAATACATTTTAGCACCTTAATCCATAATATTATTTACTATCAAACATAGCCACATGGTAAACGTTATTGAAAAAACATAAAATACCCATAATATGTACTATGTTTGAATATCACCTTGACTTCTAATGCTAGGAATAAAAACTCTTTGGAGGCTACATTATCAGTTGTCAAACTGAGTTTGTAATATTATGCCTGCCATAGACGTTCAAGCAATTTGATCAAACAGGCTGGTTCAAACAGTTTGATCAAATTTTCATGATCTTCCACCGACCAAACCTCTGATAAATATCAAATTTTACCACAGACAGTCATGCCCATTTGACAAAACTGTTTGAACTAGCCTGTTTGATCAAATTATTTGAACGTCTATGGCGGGCATTACATACACAAGTCAATATTTCATTCGGAAATCCACTTACTCTTTGATTACTTAGACCTAGATACATTTTACTGGGTTTCGTTGTACGCTTACACTAACATTCTAAAAACAAATAAAAAAAATCGAGATTAACTTATACTTAAAACTAATGAATCAAAATTATCATAGTACTTTAAGTACTGATCGAGATTTGGTACTGTTATAGCAAAATAGATGTACGTATAAGTAAAATTACGTGGAACTCCAGATTGTTTTAAGCTATACAACAATGAACCTTAATTAATAAACATACAGTATAAAAGAAATAAAAACTAAAGAAAAGAGAAAATGAGGCACAGAAGAACATATTAATATAATACAAGTTGCTACTGAGGTATACGTATCTACAGAGGTAAATATATCGAGACAGATTTTTGGGTTACTGTGTCTGTATAGACACAAAAAAAAATATAGATCTGTTAGACATAGACATTTCTTGGTTTGAAATTGTTACCTTAATCTATGACAGTCTTAAATGCATTCTTATATTTACTTTGTCGTATGCAAACTTGTGATATAAGAGTGATCCCTATCTGTAGTAATATTTCATAGAGACTTAAATATCGACTGTGAAATTTCAAATGTCTGTAAATGTTTGAAATTTCCACCATCGATATCTTCTTAATAATTACAGAGATAACAAATAAAAATTGAAGCATATCTATTAAGTTTCTTCCTTTTTAAGTTCCTCCATTTCAGTGCCTTCTTTGTTTTCATCATTACACGTTACAACTTGACCTACTTTTTCATTAACCGCAACAGAGTCATAGCCATCACCTTGTAACTCTGCCTGAATGTCTCTCAAATCTTTTCCTTTCGTTTCTATGACCAAGAAGTAACAAAATGCGCTGCCCCCAAAAGCGAATGCAGCAAAAATCCAAAATATAGTCGTCAAACCCCATAAATCTTTCACTCTTTGATATCCAAGAGCCACAATGAATGCTAAAGCAGAACCAAAGAGACTTAAACAGGTCATAGCAATGGCTTTAACATTCATAGGAAATATTTCAGGGGGTATTATGAAAATGAGAGAACTGAAACCCAAAGTAGAGATGACGTTGGCGAGAATAATGCCGAGGAATGGTACGAAACTGAGGATAGCTAAGGTATCGGGGCTGACGTTTATGACCTCCTGGAGGAAGAAGTAGAGGCCGACGGCGGCGAGAGAGACACCCGTACCGATGTACGAGAAGACGAGGAGAGGCCGACGATTCACGCGGTCGACTAACACTGAAGACATCATACCTGCAAATCAAATATTAATCTTTTAATATTATACGGATAAAGAGCAAAACTATAAGGAGATTCGATATTGTCAATTCAACTCAATTCTTAAATTGTAATACTTTTTAGTATTATGATATAAGTAGTAGTTTTTATGTAAGGTACATTGCATTTACGTGTAATTCTGTATGATTTTGTAAACAAATATTGGAAACAGAGTATATATGGAGTTTCGTTTCCCATTCTTCTCCATACGATACTTTTGGTAAATAGATTTAATTCTTTATTTCTTGTATATGATGTTCAATTCATAAGTGCCTTATAAAGGCCTACTTAATTGAAAAAAATAATTTGTTTTTGTTTTTGTACTTACTAACAAGAAATGTAATTCCGCCATAAATGATGAGCACTATGGATAACTTCATCTGCAACTTGGTCTCATCAATGATCCATCCCAGATATTGCCTTATCACCACTGCACCAGTCATCATCTGCGTTAACTTCAGACCTGGAAACACGAAGGATTACATCTCATTATTCTGTGTCCTACCATTCCTGCTGTTTAGCCTTTCGTTGGAATCGGCTTCCAGTCTGATCAAATGCAGCTGAATAGCAGTATTTTACATGAAGCGACTGCCTACCTGACCTCCACAACCCAGTACCTGGGTAATACGATATCCCTTTGTAAGACTGGTTGTCAGACTTTCGAGCTTCTGACGATGATGTAACCAGTACAAGTAAATGTTTGAAATACTTACCAGTAGCTATAATAATAGCTCTCCTGTACTGTGTTCCGACGAACAACTCCTTCACTGTGCTAGAGTGTTTCATTTCGTTTTTAACATTTGCCTGCAATGATAGCAGCTCGTCCTCCAAAACCTGTAGAAAATACACACATATTATTGTTATTAGCTTCTGCCTACGACTTCGTCCGTGTGGTTTTTTCATCACCGTATTTGGTAACTGCTCCGCTCCCGTTATGTTATATGTATAGTCTTTACTCATCATCATCAGTATCTTTCATGTTTTACCTCATGAATCTAGCTACATCATTTACAAAAATATTTTTCCCAATCCGACTGTTATGTCCAGAGATTAGCGCATTTAAACAAACAAACAAGAGAAACTCTCTTTTATTTTAGAATAGATTATCTCACTTCGGCGTGCTATGCTGTGTGCTATGTGATATGCTGGCGTGCATAACATCACGCCTGTAATCCCCGTAGGGTTAGGCAGAGGTGTACCCATTAGTACACCCACATTTCGCCAGTTATGTTTAAGTCCCATGTAATAGGGGGCGAGCCTATTGCCATCAACCGGGCGCAAATCCAGACTCCGAGGCTGCTACTGAGAAATTCCTGATGGAAAAACCCAATAACACTTTGCCCGACCTGGGAATCGAACCCAAGACCTCATGCTCAGCAGTCGTGTCAGCTAAAAAAACTGATTTGAGAACTCAAACTCGAATTATTTATTTGTAAATTTTTCAATTAATATGTACCTACTTTCTAAGTTTATGTTGAAAATCGCTTACATCGATGAAGGAAAACATCTAAGGCAACTTAGAAATATAATTTATATTAATCTGAAATCGCCCATCCGCCTTGCGGACGCGTGGATCATTGCTCAAATGCAGTAGGACAATATTATAACTGCGTTTATGTTTTATCTTTAATCACCGTAAGGCGACATAAATCTCCAGTTACTTTATGGCAGATCAATATGCTCCACTACAAAGAGAAATTACCTTTTCATCCTTATAACCTCTCAATGTCTGAAGTGATCTTCTAGCTCCTTCCAAGTTGTCATTTTTCAGGCAAAAGTATGGCGTCTCCGGTATCCACCAGCAGGCGGCGAAGAACAGCAAAGGTAGGGCGAGCATGATGAAGTTCAAGGTCTTGTAAGCTAGGAAGGGCCCCGCGGTCATGGCGAGAAGATTCCCAAATTTGAACATAAATCCGGTGATGAGTGACAGTGTACCCCTCACATCTTTGTCAGCTATTTCTGAGAAATAGTAGTTGACAACCTGAGAAACATAAAATCACGCCTGTAATTCCCGAAGGGCTAGGCAGAGGTGTACCCATTAGTACCTACAACACCAAACACTTCCTCAGTTATGTTTAAGTCCCATGTAATAGGGGGCGAGCCTATTGCCATGAACTGGGCACAAATCCGGACTCCAAGGCTGCTACTAATAAATTCCTGATGGAAAAACCCAATAGCACGTTGCCCGACCTGGGAATCGAACCTAAGACCTCACGCTCAGCAGTCACGCTTTGCGACCACTAGACCAACGAGGCCGTCCTGTGAAACATAATTATCAGGATTTTAAATGCATATTTTGTTATAGAATTCTGATAAATTAGAAATTATAGCCAAGGGCGTCTTAGCTATCGCTAAGATTATAACGAGTGTAAAAACATATTAAGTATGTTTAAGCCAAAACTTACATGTTCTTCCCTCCATTGCAATATTTTTTATAGACCATACCTTTTTTTTTTGAGGTGGTAAAAATCATCAAATGAGTCCTTCAGCCCTGGGTGGGGCGGAAGGGACTGTCAGACTTTTACTGACTAATTAACCACCCTGTTCCTTCTGTTGCCCTTTACGTTCCGGGGCCACGGTATCCTGTTAAGACGTCCCGCAACCCCGGATAAACCATACCTGGGAAAGTTTTAGCTTCAGAGATATTGAAGTTTAAAGTTACAATTATTTTTGACGAATACGTATTTATACGAAAACAAGTTTTTAAAAGTTATCACTAATCTTTAAATACCTCCACGACCCCTGCGTTACATTGCGCGCTATCAAAATCAGTGATTATTCACATTAAAAAAGTCTTCCCTGTTATAATTTTCCCCAAATTAGTTAACTTAGTTTGATGGGCAGTATTCGTAGTTAACGGGTCTGTGATGTGTCTTTATACACCTTACCTCCACCTAAGTATGAGGTAAAGAACACCTACCGTGCTGACCATCCCTGTGCCGCAACTCCAGGAGAACGAAGTGATACACACCAGCCATGCTTTTACAGCAAATGCCACAATCAACTGAAAAAAATAACAAAAACAAATTGAAAAAAGAAATCTAAAGTTTATCGAAATAAAGTTCGAAATACATAAACTTGCTCGAAGGTTTGAACCAAAGTCTTAATATTAATATAAAACAAAGTCAACCATGAAGCAAAGACTTTGTTTTATAATAAGGCGTAGGTTTATAAAGTGTTTGAGAAGCTCAATTATTTTGCTCAGAGTTATATTATTTCGTCACTATTATTTCTGAGACAAAGGAGTGCCCCTTAGTTCTTAGCACTTAACGCTTCAATTAAATTTTTGCCTTTCATATTTGATCGACCATTATGTCAATTGGAAAATATAGCAGACAATTGACTGCGTCGATGACTCAACAAGCTTATGGTTTATTTGAATCAATTCATACACATCTTAGTGTGTAAGTCTGCCTAACCAATCGTGTGTGGTGGTCAGTTCCTAAGCCATTAAAAGATTTTAAGTTTCGGTACTCATATAACTAAAAATAGGTATATCGGTGTACCTACGATGAAATCTCTGCTCACTAGTAGCGAAGACTGCATACTAGTCGATTTCTTCTGACTTACCCTTGAAAGTTCGTAACAACGGCTTATTTTTTTTATGTGATAAAATTGAAAAATGACAGTTTTTTTTTATGTGGTAAAAATGATCAAATGAGTCCTTCTGCCCTGGGTGGGGGGGGACTGTCAGACTTTTGCTGACAAAAAAACCACCCTGTTCCTTCTGTTGTCCTTTACGTTCCGGGGCCACGATATCCTGTTGAGACGCAAAAGTAGACAGTGAATGCTGTCTACTTTTGCCAATTAATACGATCACAGTAAAAGTGTTCGATTTTGTTGTATTTTGCTTTTATATATAATAGATAGTGTTAAATTCAAGAAAGTAAACTTATAAACTTTACAATACCTATCGGCTTCCCTCTTATGAAAATTTCCCACTCATGTGCTTCGGCAATTTTTATCTACTTACCGAACCAATTGTAAAAGGCAGTGCACTCGCCAGTATAGTAGTTCGTCTCCCGAACTTGTCTGCTATGTAGCCAGTAGCGAGAGAGCCTACTGCAAATCCCACTGGTATCAGAGCAAGCATCGTCGGCGTGTCATACTGTAAAATAAAAAGAGAGATGATCTCTGTAAGGATTCAATACGATCTTAGTCAAAGTAAAAAAGCATTGTTTTCAATTACTTAAACTATTTAAAGGCACTTTTGAATTGTCAAGGAGTCGGTCAGTAAGTTAGAAAGTTCAAGCTAGTTGCTCGTTCCAAAGCGTAGATAGGTCTCTATGGAGAAGAAAGAGCAAGAAACTCCACCGACACTCTTTTCAATTAAGATCTTTTATTCCCAAAGATAAAAACAACTAAACTGCTAAAGAAATATATTCCCTTACATATAAGCCTCGATTTATTCGAACTCGTTTATTTTATTATCATTTATTTTGATGGGCAAAATGGCGCACCCATTTTTTCCAGGATCTAGGAATGACTCAGCGGACCGATAACTAGTGATAATGGACTGTTGTAACAGGGGCGTAGCTACTGCCGTATGAGCCGTATACGGGCCCCCAGCTACAGGGGCCCCGATCACGTATAAGCAAACATTCGTATAATATTATCTACCTTACTCAAACTCTTAGGCAGTACCTACGCTAAACTTCCCGGGAAAAAAAAAAATATTGATTCTTTTGTGAAAAATCTTTACCCTCCATTTGGGCTTCGCCGCAGTTAGATAGAAGGGCCCCCCAATAATTGATACAGGGCCCGACTAGGACAAGCTACGCCCCTGACTGGTTATTACTGGTAACAATCACAATGGTGTCTATAGTAATTCATTTAATATTTATCTTTGCAAAGATGTCACGTAGTTTCGTCATCCGTTTACGCTTCTCGCCGTAATTACCTCTTTAACATAACAAAAACGGTTGTAGCATATAAATTTAAAATTTAAAACACCACCGACATAAATATTATCAATCAGACCTGTGGAATGCTTACCTACACCATTAAATCCAGTAGAAAAGAGATGATAAATACAAGACATCTTTAAAACAATAAAACTAAATCAAAATCGTGTCAGCTGTTTAGGAGCTACGTGCCACAGACAGACACGTTAAACTTATAACATCCATGTTTCCGTCGGGGGTTAAAAATGGACTAAATACGCGACCAACTCTTCTCCTTATTCAGAGCTGTGACGTGTCATATTCCATTACCATGCATTCCTGCCCTGGGACCTGCAAGTGAAACTTGCATCACTGTATTTAAAAAGGGACGAAGGAGTGGTTTTAAGTCAGTAAGAGTCTAGCAGACCCTTCCCCCCCCATCGGGGGACGGGCAGGGGATAGCCCACCCTGGAAAAAGAAGGCCTTAATTCATCAGTACCTGCCTATTTTTAACGGTTGTATAATGATGACATTTTACGATAAAAGTTTATGTTTCCGTATGCATACCTACATAAAACACACGATTGAGTTCTGAACTATTAATACATTCAGCAGAGACATCATTTAAATAACAATATTTTCCTTTTGCAATCATAATTCAATTATTGTACAAGAGTGCGCAAATTAATGTACGTTTTTAAGAATTTGCGGAAAATAGCTGACTATCAATTAATTAAACAGGTATATTTAGCTTTGTGTCAATCCATTCTTACATATTGCATAACTTCTTGGGGTGGTGCGGCAAAGACCATTTTACTCCCGTTAGAGCGTGCTCAAAGAGCAGTTCTAAAGGTTGCTACCTTTCGCCCTTTTAGATTCCCTACGCACCAGCTATACACAGCATGTAATGTGCTTACAGTAAGGCAATTATTTATCTTAAACATATACTACAACAGCACACTGCACTAGTCTACCTTTTGACCCTGTACCTTCTGACAAGAGAAGGAAGGACTTGGTTTGCACAAAACCTCAAACTAAACATGTGTTCGCTAATCGTTTTTATGTATTTTTAGGACCTTTTCTATATAACAGACTCAACAAGGTACTTAGCCTCTATAATGAAAGGTACAAAAAATGTAGCAAAATGTTATCAGAATATTTAGCAAAACACAATTACACGGACACAGAAAACCTTATTTTGGCTTGACAATATTTGATCCTTTCGTAATTGATTACTTTTGTATAATTACATAGTTTTACTTTTAGATACCATCTACCATTAAGCTTTTTCTCGTATTTATATTATAACTTTATACTCTACTCTCCCAAAGTATCTATTTGGATTGTAAAGTGATGGCCTGAAGCACAGGTTTTAATCAACTTAGATCGGGCGGGTCGCTACTGGACATTGCAATTCCGAACCATCATTATTGTCACCTAAGTAATATTACCCTAGTTTTAGTTTATTTTTAGGCACTATAATTGTATGGAAAATCTTATTACTGTTGGCTAAATGTACACTTTTTGTAAACGTTTTTATTTAAATATAAATTATTATTATTATTATAGTTGCATTAAATTGTGTTTTTGTGTGCACTTTTGAGGGTTAACTTGTGGAGTTCGCTGTCGTGAATCATTGTTTGTTGAATTTTATTAAAGGACGGGTTAAAAATAAATAATAATAATGAAATAAATTGTTCTTATTACAAGAAAATATTTCATTTGGCTTATTTATTTAGGTAATTGCTACTTCGTAAGCGTGGATTTATTATATTATACTCCAGTCACAGTCAGTCGTAGCGTGATTATTATATAGCCTATACAATTCCTCATGCATGAATCTGGCTATCATATAAGTACAAAAATATTATTTCTAATCCGATTGGTAGATTCAGTATACACGTTTAAACTGTAAACAAACAAATATACAAAAATCTATTCAGCTTTATACGTACTCATATTATAAATGCGAAAGTAACTCTATCTGTCTGTCTGCTACGCTTTCAAGACTAAATCACTTAATCGATTTTGATGAAATTTGGTACGGGACAAGCTTGAACCCCAAAAAAGGACATAGGCTACTTTTTCCGCGATAACCGACATGTACGCGGACGAAATCGCGGGTAAATGCTAGTTATATTATAAATATAGATTAAAACTATAGCAATAACAATCTAAGCCGCATGCGTCATATCCGGTGTGCCTTAATGCGGTTACATAAAGTACTTTTAACAATAACAAAACAACATACTGGGTTTGAATCACGACTGTTCCAACAAAGGACTGATAAGTTCACATTATTATTTGTAGGTTTATTACTAGAACTCGTTCTTTGTAGGTATTAACTTCTGCTCGTAACTTCACCTGCGTGTTAGTCAAGTATACCATAAAACATACGCTTAGCCAGTGGCGTAGCTGGCCCCCAGACGGGCCCTGTATGGTTTGTTGGGGCCAGTTGGGGGGCCCTTCTACCTAACTGCGATTAAAGTAAAGATTTTTCACAAAAGAAAGAATATGTTTATTTTTTCGGGTTTGACGCAGATTGTGCACTTCGCAAATTGTGCACTTGACGCAGAATGTGCACTTCGCAAAATGTGCATTTCGCAAAATGTGCAATTCTCAAAATAGCAATTCTCAAAAAGAGCACTTCTCAAATTGAGCACTTCTCAAAACGTGCACTCCTCAAAATGAGTGTGAATTTTATCACAATGGGTCAAAATAAAAACCGTTTGCTTACTATAATGATTTTTATTATTTTGGACGATTTTTAGCACGATAAAAATATATTATTTGTAAAAAATTATTACGTTCAGAAAATATTTGATACATTTTTTAATAAACTTATCATATTATTAATAATTTATAATTATTATTTTAAACTAATCGTATTGGCTTACAAAGAATACAGTTCTCTATACAAAAATATAGCGCAATTTTTGATGTTTTTGTAACTGCTTTTTTATATTCCTACATTTGGTAGGATAGTACTTGCTGGTGGACAATCAGTTGTTTAAATCTTTATTTATGCTATTTTTGATATTAATATAGAGTAGGAGATTTATCATAGTTATAATTTCGTTCGGTCGGTTACGTTTCGTATTTACGTATTTTTTTAAACATGTTAGGAATTTACGTAATTTTTATGCCATTTTAGTTTTCTACTTTTTAAGAAAATAGAGAATTGAATTGTGTATTGATATATTTATTATAAATAATAAAATATGACTACAGCATATAAATGAATTTAGCATTTAATATACTTTCTAATTTTCCTATATATTCCTATTTCCTAGTAAATTGAGTACAAAATTTACGAAATATTATGTACCTATATTTTTGTTTATAGAACTGTATTCTTTGTAGGCGTCTATACTATTAGCTAAAGTATTATAATTAAATTATAAGTAATTATTAAAAAAATATATAAATTGATGCAGTGCGCATCATGTTACAATTAATGGCTGGAGTATTTATATTATGTGTATAGCTGACGTATACTGAAAATACATTATCAAACATTTCCTGAACGTGATTACTTCTTACAAATAAACTACTGTTATCGTGCTAAAAATCGTCCAAAATAATAAAAAAAAATATACCTGTAACGCAGATTGTGCACTTCGCACAACGTAATAATTTTTTACAAATAAAATATTTTTATCGTGCTAAAAATTGTCCAAAATAATAAAAATCATATAGTAAGCAAACGGTTTTTATTTTGACCCATTGTGATAAAATTCACACTCATTTTGAGGAGTGCACGTTTTGAGAAGTGCTCAATTTGAGAAGTGCTCTTTTTGAGAATTGCTATTTTGAGAAGTGCACATTTTGCGAAATGCACATTTTGCGAAGTGCACATTCTGCGTCAAGTGCACAATTTGCGAAGTGCACAATCTGCGTCAAACCCATTACGAGTTTTTGCTTCCCCTTGCTTTTCCCCTGTGGCTGGGGGGGCGTATCTTTCATACGGCTGATATGGCGGTAGAGCTACGGCCCTGCCCACGGCACGGCAATAGCGTAGCTTTGCATCAGTGAAAGATTTTTGGAATTAGATCAGCACTTAGCACACACCTACAAACAAACTTTACCTCTTCATAATCTTATATAGGATCTACCTATAATAGTGGAAATGGAAATTACAAATGTCGGATGGTAGATGGTACTTTATTTAAAAGGCGATTAACACGGCACCACCTATCGCAGCGGTGCGCGGTGCCGTATATTAATCGTCAAAGTCGTTCACAGTCGATCGACTGTGAACGACTTTGACGATTAATATACGGCGACTGTAATAGGTGAACTCACCTCATCAATATCGACATTGGTCTCATTGTTCTTAAACTTGGGCAGCACCAGCGTGGGCCAGGCAGATGAAACACCCAGCGTCACCATAGCTATTGACACTGCAAGCAAGAATAATGATATCAAAACAGAACCCTCCTTTTGAGCTTCGCCACAATCGGGTAAAGAGATACACGCCCATACCTTGAGATCGCTATGTGGAATAAGTTCACTATAACTTGCTTTCTTACGAGAGAAATAAAAGAAAAACTTTCTTAGAGTATAATGTGCACAGTCCCAGAAGCCATTAAGCCCCGTCATATCATTAAATTCGTACGTAAAATCATCAGACATTGTGTTCTCTACGAGTTTAAGATCGCTTTCTCATCTTGGGCTAAGTAAGTCCTAAGACGGATTTTGATGATGTAAAGATCTCACTCAGGTGGGTGCACCGAGTAGTCAGTTAAGTTTTTGAATTTAGAACGTCTTATCTGTCGCTCCAGAGTGCCTCTATTCTGTTCATGAGTTTATAAATAGTCCCGGTAAAACCCGAACCGTTTGATTCTCCTGACCTTCTCTGGGTTGTCAATAACACTTGCGCAAGAAAGATAATGGCAGATTGGCAGCTAGCGTTCGCTGTACGTTGCCGAATAAAAAATTCTGTTTTTCTTTTTTATTTTCATGGGTCAGTGGGTCGTCTTAGGGGCGGATTTGTTGGAGTTGGAGTATACGCTTAGGGGCACTATGAACAGCAAAGAAACAAAAAAAAAATTTTTTTTTGGTTGAAAAAAAAAAAATTTGGGACTTGGAAATTTTTTGATTTTTTTACGAAAAGTTTTTTCGGAAACGTTCCAATTTTATTGCAGCATCTTATTAAGCTAGTCCATAGAAACAAATTAAGCTCTGAGAAGTATGGCCCCACGACGCACCGTTTCCGAGTTATGGGTCCTCGAAATTTTTAGTTTTTTATAAAACACTATATTTCCAAAATGGTAGGTCGGACGAAAATCTTTTCTGGAAAGAAATTGTTGGTCTAGTCGAGAACCATAAGATGGTGTAAAGAAACCCGCGGAAATTAGTAAAAAAAAAAAATATGAAAAATTTTCTAAGTGTCGGATCGTCAGCTTGCGTATCTTTAGGGGCACGGGACTTAGTCAAATTTTCTAAGATTTTTTTTTTTACTAATTTTCGCGGGTTTCTTTACACTATCTCATGGTTCTCGACTAGAGCAACAATTTCTTTCCAGAAAAGATTTTCATCCGACCTACCATTTTGGAAATATAGAGTGTTTTATAAAAAACTAAAAATTTCGAAGACCCATAACTCGGAAACGGTGCGTCGTAGGGCCATACTTCTCAGAGCTTAATTTGTTTCTATGGACTAGCTTAATAAGATGCTGCAATAAAATTGGAACTTTTCCGAAAAAACTTTTCGTAAAAAAATCAAAAATTTTCTAAGTCCTAGCGCCCCTAAGGCTACACTCCAACCTTTTCATGTGACCCTTTCTCTTCGATACAAGCATATGAAATAAAATTCTTAGTTACTATTTTTTTAAGAAGTTTTACGTTTTTTACTATAAGTAATAATATCTGCATTAAGAAGAAAATAACATAACTTACCTGATAGCGTCACCAAATAAAGGTTTCTTCTATTTCCGTTCTCCATTTTCTAAACCAAAAAATACAAATTCATATTATGTTGTACATATAACTTATTCATAATTCCGTAATGAAATTAAATTAGGTCACAATGGTACGGTTTAAAAAACAACTATTCTTCAATTATTGTTAATGGTGCATGCTAATTAAAGACATATTGTTATGATACAAAGTTACAATCGGCTTTTTGGCGACATAACCCCAAAAATATTCAAAACATCACAATTTTGAATCCTCGCGCTCAAACCGTACTTGGTTAGAGAGTAGCGATGTACTGGAACGCGCCGTTCTTTTGTCTCTATTTCGACATCAAAAAGATCCAGCTGACAAAATATCTAACGCATGAAATAAAAATATTTAACTTTATATTGTCAGTTATTAATAGAAAAATTCTTAGTTATATGAGAAGGTGAAGTGAGATCAATAGAGATGGAACGCAAAAATAATTTAAATAGTTGTTTTGATGTCAGACCTTTTGTGATATCGTTTGAGGGTTAACTCTATGTGATTTCCGAGTTTCTCATTCATTGATTTCGAATGTTGTGACCTAAAATAAATTAACAATTTCGTAAAAACAAAAAACGCGTAGGTAGGAATGAGCGTAGAATTCTTAGGTTATGTATTGATCGACCGAAAACTCAGAATTGCGAACGAAGTTAAATACTTAATAATGAATAGATTTCTGTTTTAATATATTCCTATAATTAGGTAGGTTCCATATTATCCCTTCGTGTTAGAACTTGGTTTTACTACTTAGTTTAGCAATTATTATTTTTTATTTTTATTAATCTGTTAGAATTTCCTGTTAGCTAAAGCTGTTATCTTGCTAACCAAATAATGAGCCATCACTTACGTTGTTTATATCAACATAATTTGTTAAAAATAAGCTCTAAGTATAATAACACTGTTTACGATATAGTTTTGTTTACAAAAACATTGTCTCACTTTTTCACAGGCACTTAACGAGTCTTGGCGTTTATAAAAATGTGTACTTCGTAATTATGATGCAAACATTTCATTCACAATAAAGTAAATAGGTAATATTCGTAAAAATCATGTTGCTATTTAATTTTGCACGACCGTACTCGCGAATCGTGTACTTGCTACTGAGTAAACTGAGTTGTGAGTTGCTGACAAAATCTAGCCAGACTGATCAAAACGGCTAACGACTGCGGCTGGAAGACAAAACAAAGAGGCTGGGCGGGCCAGCCGATAATTAATATTTTTTTACTAATATACCTACTATTATCTACTAATAATATTACAAAGCTAAAGAGTTTGTTTGTTTGGTTAACCGCGCTAATCTCAGAAACGAAAAATCTCTTTTGTGTTGGATAGTTCATTTATCGAGGAAAGTTATAGCCCTATAAGCACGGGAGAGGAGAATAAGGGAAGAGGCAACTAGATTCAATTCCTTTTTCTTTTGTATTTGACGTTCAAAAGTGCCTTGTAATGGCCTAATTTAAATAAATGTTTTGACATTGACTTTGAACCAAAGACGTACCTAACTTAACACGGTCGGAAAAACCACGCGGACGAAGTCGCGGGTAGAGGCTAGTCCATTCACAAGACACATCTTTAACAGAGAGCTTGAACGCTCTCTCCGTTCTTCGACACTTGAGATTTTCGATGACGCCCGTTGCCGCGGTCAGACCGTTTTTAACACGCTTTTTTGTTTATATTCTTTCTGTAGTAGTTGTATTGTGTATTCATTACAATGAAGCCAGACGAAGAACACTTGCTGGCCATATGTTTAGATACTTCTATTGTTTTAAGCTCTTACACAAAATTGTGAAATTTCGAAGACGACACTTCGATTAAGTATCGCAATTATTATTTTGTTTAGTGACTCGTCAGGCTATTGACAACTGCATCTTCATGCTCGTGGTTTTAACTTTAGCTACTGCTCCGCACCCGTGGGTCGTAGCGTGATGTCTTATAGCGTATAATATTTTATACTTTGTACACTTCTACACATTTTTTGGTCTCTACAATACTTATAGTATACGTAGGTACCTCTTATCTACCATAATAATATATTATAATCAACCTGCTCAAAATTGTGATTATTTTGAAATAAAAAGAAAGAAAGAAAACCTGTTTATTCACGCGAAAATGACGCATAGGTATAACATAAAAGAAAAAAGAAAAATTGTACACAAAAGCAAAGGAGAAACCAGTTTGTTAAAATCCAAAAAAAAATTTTTTCAATATCTTTAGACGATATAATTAAAAAGCCCAAGGCATTAAGTCCGCCTTTGCACAGTGTATTTTTTACATGCATAAAGTTTTAATAAATAAATAAATAATTATCTACATAAAACCTAACTGCTTAGTATGAAAATACACTATTCGCCCTCTTCCTCTAGGTTCTAGGAGAATCTGTGAGGAGAATTTTAATGTTGTTCTATGGCAGTTTTACCAATATATCTAAGTACTTATGCAAAAATAAATAAAAAGTGTCTGTTTGTAATCATAAAATAACATCTTTTTATTACTAAATGAACAGGTAACGTAACACCAGAAAACTATTTTTTTAAATTTTTGCCTTCCTGTCTTTTTGTTCCCGGTAATCTCCGAAACGTGTGGACCGATTTTGACTTTCACTGGCAGATTGCTGATGGTAAAACGAGTAACTTAAGCTTATTTTAGAAAAAGACTGATGGCTTATTTTAGCAAAAAAGTTTTTTTTTAATTCATGCAGGCGAATTCGCGGATGTAAGCTAGTATAATTTTTTAAATTAATTTCTGTACCGAACCTGCTAGTTCTGCTACCCTTTAGAACGCAGACACCGCCACTACGCCACTTGAAAAACGATAAACCAACCCTGCTAAGTGTTTTGTCACTCAAATCACAACTTAATGCATATCGAAATAGTTGAAAGTATTTGTTATTGTTACCGAGGCGAAGGGCTACGATACACTAATTCGATATTTAATTTCGGTTCAGTTTTATACGACGTCTCCTACAACAGAAATAATTAATGGCGGGACTTTTTATTATAGAGTAGAAAGAGACCCTTGAAAAGTCCCTAGTTAGTTTGGATACAAAGTTCCGGGGTTTACCGCTATCTCGTGTCATATTGAGCAATCTTTAATAATCGTACCTGTTTGAATAATTAACAATCATTTTGTTATGTAGGAAAATAAAAGGGAAATCGATAATGAAATATTAGGTTTATTGACATTGTAGAAAACTGGGCTATTTTACAAAATAAAAATATTATTAAGTGCCTAACCATGATTGAAAACCGAAGGCATAAAAATAAATAAAAGCTTGTAATAAACGTCCATAAGATTTTCACTTATAAAACCATGGCTATATTTAGGTTGGGGAATCCAATCCATAGTCATTGATAGACGAAGACGTTTAAACATCCAGAAGATTTTTGGTACAGTTCCTTGCGGCAACAGTAAAAGCGGTGTGGTAAGTGTGAGTGGCAACGCAGGGAGGGGACGCCCTACGAAGACCTACACTGACCTTATTGGTGAGGTTCTTCAGAAAGGCCAGGTGCGCAGTATTCGTAACCAGCGTGCTTTTATGACGAGATGTATGAAAGTGGATGAGGCGAAAGGAGTAAGTATGTAAGGATCGTAGCAGGTGGCGTTCTGTGGTTTCTGCCTACCCCCATGGGAAAAAGGCGTGAGGTTATGTACATAGTATGTATGCGGTAACAGTTTAGTATAGCAGAAATCGTCACGTAGGGAAAACGCGTTATGGTGACTTTCCCTCTCTTTCTCTATATCATAATTATACATACGTATAAAATGGTAGGAAAGTCAAAACTGTACATTGAATATTTTTTTTTTAAGAATACTTGGGGAGTGATCTACAATCGATACCGAAGCCAAAAATATAGTTTTTAGAATTTTTGTATGTTTGTCTGTATGTATGTCCGAGATAAACTCAAAAAGTACTGGACGGATTTGAATGTTTTTGAAGTGAAAACTTCTTTAGCGGCGTTGAGCACTTTTTCTGTAATGGGTATAAAATCTTAAACTCGCGTCAAGACACGTGCGCGTCAGGACACGTGACCTGATCGAAAAAGCGTAAGACGGATGGAGAGTAGACAGCTATCCCCTCTCTACGGCGCGGCGAAAATGTATGCCTGGGCCTACTGTTTCGTTTAGACAGCGCAGGGCGCTTGCGCGAATGTTCGTGTATGTTAAACGTAAACGTAAACGTAAACGTTAATAATCAAGTTTTCACTTCTGCCGGCACTCCCGGAGTGCAACCCGTTTTTTTTTTTTTTGTTGTATAGGTATTAAGTCTGGGCAACATACAGGCTATAATTTATCTTGGAAACTTGAACACCTGATGCAGAACCGCAACAGACCAGCTAAACTATAAGAGATACAAAAATGGCACCATAGCGAAAATTGTTCCACGTGATGAGCATTTTCTGCTGAGAGAATAAATTTGAAGATCTGGAACACCTGGACAGTCACCTGGGTTCACGCAGGCGAAGTCGCGGGCAGCAGCTAGTATTATATACGGGTGTGTGTTCTTAAAACTTGTGAACTGTTTCGTTCCTGATGGGGGTCCCCCGACAGCGCTATTTTTTTATTACCGGATGTTTCTTTGTACTATTAATAACACACTGTACTTTATTAAATTGAAGTGTGGTCTTTCCTAGAACCACTAGGTAGGTACTTTGTAAGCAATCCAATGCAATACTTTCTAGAACAAAAACGCTTTGTACCTCTATATTATTTCCTAAAGTAAGTATTTATTTCAAACAATGGTCACTGTGTTTGTTACCAAACTCCTTCGAAACGGCTGGACCGATTTTTATGAAATTTTGTGTGCATATCGGGTAGGTCTGAAAATCGGACAACATCTATTTTTCAAACCAAAAATAAAAAATAAATATGGCGGTACGAATTTTGCTAGGTCAGCTAGTAATATATAAAATTATACAAGAGCAGTATGGAATGGGCTAATACTTGTCATTAGGTATATTAAATACATCAATGCATACAACCTGGATGCTACAAAGTTGCTGAAAATTTTCATTTCATGGGCTACCTTATCATTTCACCTAAAAGAGATAGCCCATGAAATTCTTTACTTTTTTATTACTTGTAATGTATTTCGTCATAGAGCAACACGGGTACCTGACGGAAGGTACCTAATTCGTACATTACAAGCTTAAAGCAACACGGGTACCTGACGAGGTACCCGTGTTGCTCTATGATTACAAGTAATTACAAAGTAAAGAATTTAATTTGTAAGCTAATAAGAATATGTTGAACATGTCGAAATTGTTGAATTAATAAGACTTTTCAATGGAGAGGCACAAAGGGCACAACACGGCATAATAGTCAACTTGAATATCAAAACACATTTTCTGAAATAGCAACATTATAATTTCAGAGAGCTAAAAGGCTTGTATCCAATTCGCGTCATTTATTGTCATCTAAATAAAAAAAAACTCATTTCGAAAGTGTCGTGTGGCATTGGTGTATCTTCATGTTGAATTGTCGATAAATTATAGAATTCTGTCGAATAGTTACAATGTCGGAGCATGTGCTACCGGCCGAGGAGCCTATACGATTTGTAGCTCCAATTATTCAAGATAATCCAACAGGATGGGGCCCAGCCGAAATGCCGGAGCAGTTTAGGGACATGCCTTACCAACCTTTCAGTAAAGGCGATCGCTTGGGGAAAATTAGTGATTGGACCGTGGTACAAGACAAGAAATATCAAAGTAAGTTAATTCCTATAATCTGCTGTCATTATTAGTCACAATTTATTTCACTCAACATTACGATTCTTTGAGGTTATGATGACGTTTTTTGCACCAGCTTATTTCCCGATGTTGCATTCTACCATAGTGCATAGAAAGGCATTACGAATTAACTGAAACAGGTATTTTAATTTGATGTATTTTGAACACCAAAAACCAACGATTTGGTCACTGTTTCGTATAACTTCACGGGGTTTATTCGTGTTCCTGCCAAAATATTTATTCAAACACTTTTAAAACAGATTATTCAACTAATTTCCAGATAAGTATGCGTCTCAGTTCGGCGCTGGTTCGTCGTACGCGTACTTCCATGATGAAGACGAGAGCACTTTCCACTTGGTGGACACTACGAGGGTTCAGAAGCCCCCGTACCAGCGCGGTCGTGCTCGCGGGCAGAGAGGCCGCGGCGCTCGAGGCGCTCGCACTCCGGGTGGCATGACTACCCTCAACAAGGGCAACAACTACATGAGAAATGTAACTTATTTACATAACAAAAAGTATCTTAGCTAATAATGATAGAATACCATTTTATCCTCCATAGTAAATCATACACAGTACCTACCTGTTTAAAAAAAAAAATTTTGTTATTCTAAATGCTTTCAAAACTTTAGGTACTGGTGATTTCCATATTCCACCACATGCCCATTTGATTTGTTCAAAACAGTAAGCAAGATAGTATTTCTATAAATTTGATAATTCTTTTCAGCAACGAGATCGTAAGCTTGGCAAGAGATGGGGCCAGAGAGGTGCTCCAATGAAAATTCGTGATGCCTCTGTCACTGTGAGACCCACATGGGTCACTATCGAGGATATGGACTTCCCTCGTCTTGCTAAGTTGTCTCTGCCTGGTATTAAAGAAGGTATGACTATGATATACACCTTATTTTACATATTATTTTATAAGGCCTAAAACTCAGAGTTAAGTTTGGCTGCAGTATAACAATCAATTCTGATGGTGTTCTAACAATGGCCATTGAAAGTATCAAGTAAGGACAATGGCAATTCAAACCCAAGCCATTATAATATTGATATTAACACTAGTTTTGGTATCTATCCTAAAATAAATGTGGCGATGGTGTCACCATTTCCCAATCATTCCAAGATATAATGTCATTAAAATGCTTTATTTTTACCCTGAAAAACCTAATTAATTTATGAATAACCTGTGAAATTAGTTATTAAACAAAAAATAATAGGCAATTACAGTACCCGGCGATAAATATTGCACATCGACCTTTATTGTATTTCGTATTTTATACAAAGAATAAAAAGAAGCAAATCATAATTGTTTTAACAGCCCCTAATAGATACCGGACTGTTTGTATTTCGTGCGACAGGGATAACGCTCTACGAAGCCGAAATTAGCCGATTGTGTCTTTCCAAAGGTTGATGTGCAATATTTATCGCCGGGTACTGTAAATGATCTTGCAGTGCTATTGCCATATTAAATCTACAGGGAAATCATGTTTAGACACCTCATAAGAAGTATGTCAATTGAATAGTGGTGTCAACTGCTTAATTATTTTCTGTTGTTGACTGAATAATTTTAGTAGTCCACAAAACATGTAATTCTTAATTCGACTGCCTCGTTGGTCTAGTGGTTAGTGACCCTGACTGCAAAGCCGGAGGTATTGGGTTCGATTCCCCCCAGGACAAACTTTGGGTGATGAGCATAATTGTTGGTTCTGTGTCTGGGTGTAATTTATCTATAATATGTATGTATTTATAAATTATATAAGTATGTATATCAGTTGTCTGGTTACCATAACACAAGCTCTGCTTAGCTTGGGATCAGATGGCCGTGTGTGAGTTGTCCCAAGATATTTATTATTATTATTATTAATTACGAGGAATATCAGTTACTAGCGACCCGCCCCGGCTTCGCACGGGTGCATGTATTATACATATAAACCTTCCTCTTGAATCACTCTATCTATTAAAAAAAACCGCATCAAAATCCGTTGCGTAGTTTTAAAGATCTAAGCATATATAGGGACATATAGACAGACAGACAGGGAAAGCAACTTTATTTTATAATATGTAGTGATAAACCAGTTTTGTTTGAACAGGTGAAGACATTGTGTGCTGTGGTACACTGGAGTACTATGACAAAGGCTATGACCGTGTCAATGTAAAACATGAGAAAGCACTGCAGCGTATTGACCGTATCTTCCATACGGTAAGTTATTCTACTTACAGTCTATTAAAATGTCTAACAATTCTAAGAAGTCCCCAATGTCAGGCACATTTATTTATTTATAAACTAGCGACCCGCCCCGGCTTCGCACGGGTGCGATGTAAATACATAAACCTTCCTCTTGAATCACTCTATCTATAAAAAAAAACCGCATCAAAATCTGTTGCGTAGTTTTAAAGATCTAAGCATACATAGGGACAGACAGACGGAAGCGACTTTGTTTTATACTATGTGATAAATAAATTATTGTGTACTTAAAATTATTATTATTTATCATAACCTGGACTGCCCTATTGGTCTCATGGAGCTTGACTGCCGAGCATAGAGTCGTGGGTTTGATTCCTGAGTCAAGCCTAACAACCTTGAACTGACAGTTTCATAAGCATCAGACATCAAATGATGCTGTAATAGGGTCAGTGCAATAGAGAACCAATAGAGCACCAATTCTCATAAACAGTTTTTTTTACATGCAACAAGTTGAATTGAAATTGTATAGTGCAAGATATAATTCCGCGCGGTATTTATTAACTTGCTCACCATCACATTATTTTTAACAACTTCAAAAAATGGAAAAAATTAATTAATTTGAAGAGGTTCTTAATTCTGTAATTTTTTTTTTTTTTCAACCTTTTGCTGACCGTTATGGCACTATACAACTAGCTAAGGAATACATTTGTCTCTAGTCCCTGGCAGTACCTAATTACTTATTTCAATAATGTTCTCAGGTGACTACCACTGATGATCCGGTGATTCGACGGCTGAGCAAGACTGTGGGAACGGTGTACGCCACCGACGCCATCTTAGCAACGATCATGTGCTGCACCCGCTCCAACTACTCCTGGGATATTGTAATTGAGAAGATTGGTATGGGTTGATTTAAATTTAAGTTTGCGTTTATCCTTGACTTTATAGAAAGTGGTAAAGTGATCAACTATCACTTCTTTATAAGTCTGGGCCATACTCAACTCGTCCAGTCTAAAGTCATCAAAACATAATATGTATAGCTTAGCTCTTGTACACTATGTTTTGGTTCACATTAGTGTCTTATTCCCAAATATTTTTTTAATGATAAATAGCCGTCAGTATTATTTTCTCTACCAGGAAATGTCCAAATGGTATCTTTAGGGTTCAAAAGTGCCAATGGGACCCTGCTACCACTAAGGCACTGTTGGCAGTTAGAAATTAAAGGGGGCTTTAAACAAAAAATCTGTTATTTTTTAATAAACTATAAAAAAAAATGTAGTTTTAAATATTGTATGGGGATATGAAACCCTTCATAATATAAAGTATACTATATTGACGCGCCTTAAAAGTTTATGGTCACAATCAAGTTATACAAAGGGTATATATAATAAACAAAAACCTTGTGCAAAAATTCTACAATATTACTACATAATTTGTAAAGGTGACAAGCTGTTCTTCGACAAGCGCGACAACACTGAGTTCGACTTGCTGACTGTGAACGAGACGTCTGTGGAGCCGCCCACGGATGACGGCAACTCCATCAATTCGCCGCGCAACCTCGCGCTCGAAGCTACCTTCATCAACCATAACTTTAGCCAGCAGGTTAGTTTATAGACTTTTGTTTTCAAACACAGGATGGCCAATTTATAAGTACAATACTCTAAAATTAAATATACTTTTTCAAAAGCCTCTCCATGGGTTTTCCGAAACACTCCCATGTATGTTCAACAAATAAACATAGTTTATGACCTTGTTTTGTTTAATAATTATTTTGGTTTTGACTTAAGGTTTCACCTGTATAGTGGGTGCGTTTACAAACATATGTATAAACTCACATACACAAGCGTCCAGACCCAACTAAATTATGTTCTGTCGATTATTATTCTTATTCGATAAGACAGACGCCGTGACGTTTTCTTTCTATTTCTAATGTAAGCTTTTGAAGTTGTTGACCTGTAAATCACCTACGTCATGTTCCCTAATCATACAGGTATTGAAGAACGGCGCCAATGAAGCCAAGTACAAGTTCCCCGAACAGAATCCGTTCGTGTCTGAAGAGGAAGAGGGCGAGGTCGCCTCCGTGGGGTACCGCTACCGCAAGTGGAACCTCAACAATGGTGTGGTGAGTAATACTTGTACAAATATTTATCAGAATCTTGCCAGTGTATTAGAATTGGGTTGTTCACACCATTAACCAATAATTCTAAGACACAACTTCTATAAAAATCACACACCGTATGTGTTTTTCTACGGCGAACACACGAACAATGTAGCCAGCCGCAGTACGGGCTTTAGCGAATGTACGCCCGTAGTCAAAGGGTTATAGAAAGTGGTAGTGATCAACTATGCTACACGCTTGCACAGAAGTCTAGACCAGACATAACTCGTCCAGTCTCAAGACTGCATGCACACCTTCTATAAAAAAACGCTTAGTGCTAAACTAAACCTTAAAATTCGTATGATTTTCAATTAAACATAAAATTAGATTTGCTTAGAAATCAATAAATAGTCAGTCAATTTGCAAATAAGTGAAATCACAGTTTGCTATTACCATGCAGTATCTATGGGGGAGTCACGTATTGACACCTCATAAAAAGTATGCTGATTGATTGGTGGTATCTATTACTTAATTATATAAAGAAAGAATTTCACCTTTTAATTCTTCTTTCAATATATTGATTTCTATAATATCACTTAGTTATACCAAGAAACCCGAGCCTAATTCAATAATCTTTGTTTCCAGACGCTAGTCGCCCGATGCGAGCACGACGCCGTTATGCAAGGCCCTCAAAACGAGACTCAATTCCTGAGCATCAAAGCTCTGAACGAGTGGGACTCAAAGCTGGCCAACGGTGTGGAATGGCGCCAGAAACTTGACACCCAGCGCGGTGCGGTACTCGCCAATGAACTGAGGAACAACTCCTGCAAACTTGCGAAGTGGACCGTGCAGGTATGATTTTATGCTATTTTTGTATCTAGGACTAGTTTACGCCCGCGTCTGCGTTCGCGTGAATGTCGGTTATCACGAGTGTTTCTTGCGCGGGCTGGAATTCTTTTTCTAAAATAAAAGTAGCCTTCTCTTAAACGGCTGGACAGATTTGGATGAAGTTTTCTGTATATATTTCAATGGGTTCCTGGATGGTTTGAAAACAATTGGACCCGGTAGGTGGCGCGCTGTCGGTATCCCGTTACCTTTGCTATTAAAACAACGAAAAAATCGCCAAAAAAAAAATAATACAACATTTATTGACTCTGAAGCGGTATTAACTTTAGTATTAAGTTCGCCGAGACAGCTAGTACGTATATATTATTTTCCACTTTATTTAAAGCCGTCCATTGTACAACTTCTATAATCTCCGTTTCATTCCCCAGGCACTCCTAGCCGGCTCCGACCAGATCAAGTTCGGTTACGTGTCTCGTGCTCAAGTACGCGACAATTCGCGTCACGTGATCTTAGGGACGCAGCAGTTCAAGCCGCACGAGTTTGCCGCGCAAATTAACTTGTCTATGGACAACGCGTGGGGTATACTACGGTGCATCATCGATATCTGCATGAAGCAGAAGGATGGTGAGTAACAAATCTAACAGGATTTTAGCAGTTGAGCTCTTTGTGCAAGTTTCTGGGCAAATATCATACCAGTACACTGGTACTGGTATGGTTGAGATAAACTACGATAACTTGGCGCGACCTTCCACAATTCAAAACAGAGTGTCATTGTTGCTTGACTAGCAGCATCATTTACTCATTATTATTGAAATAGTATTATGGAGGGGAGCGCCATGTTATAGTAGTTTATCTCTAACGCTGCTTGATGACAGTAAAAAGGTATGGTAGGTACTGACCCACCATACCTTATACAAGCAGCGTTAAATAATCGTCATTGTAACTAGTCACTATACTACCGAATTAGAAGACTGTAATGGTAGCTATCAAGTGGCGACCACGTACTGGAAGACGCAGTGTGGGAAGGCACCCCACGAGGTGAACCGATATAAAGGTCGCGGGAAACCGCTGAATGCGGGCAGCGCAGAAGGGCCTATGTCCAGCAGTGGACATCATTCTGCTAATATATATATGATGATGAATGGTAACTGTGGATAGAGTCATAAATAAAAAAACAAAATAACTTCGTACTGAAGATATCCTCTCAACTAAACTCTTTGTTTTAGGTAAATACCTAATCATGAAGGACCCCAACAAGCCTCTGATCCGCCTGTACGACATCCCGGACAACACTTTCGAATCGGACGCGTCAGAGGAAAGCGGCGACGAACAGGCCGACACTCCATTCGCACCACTCTACTCCTACGGGAACACCAAGAGGATTTAGACAAAAATTACAACATATACGTTGTACTTTAAAGACATTACTTGTACTTCAAGGTAACCCCTTGTTCTTCAAGTTCATCTGTGTACTTTAAGGTCATCTCTTGTACTCCCAAGGTCATACTTATTATTGTATAGCTGGTATTCTGCAGTAGCCTCTTACATCTTTCGATTGCGTGGCAATCTGTATAGGGTTGCCATAATAATATAAGGTTTCAGGTAATCAGTATGTATTTCATATTTTTATTCAGCCGAATACAATTTTATAGTCACATTTTAGTTTTTGTTTTGCCCTTATTTGTTTGGTAACAGTCTTTTCATATAAATATAGTATACCCTGACGTTTGGAAGGCTTGATATAGTTATATAAATAGTTTCTATGCTTGTTTTTAAACATCTTATATCTTATTACCGTAATACTAATTTTGTACTACCAGCTTTTACGTAACTTATACCAACATTTTAAATATTTCAAAAAATAATATGCTTATTAAATGCTAACTTTATCTTAAAAAATATTTACGAAATGCCACTATTGGCGTGTTATTCTATTTTCGAAATACTAATATGAATGCAGCTCATTACTCTATGTTTTTTCTTCTTTTTCGGTGTTTAGCGCCTCTTCCTCAGGCCGTTGTTCTTGCATATTATTCTGTACCTCTTCTAAAGTTTTGCCTTTCGTTTCTGGGACAAAGAAGTATATGAAGAACAGTCCCACGTAGCCCACAACCGCGAACGACCAAAAGACCATGTAATGGCCGCAAGCATCCTTCACTTGTTGGTAACATTTAGTCACTAAAAAGCTCAAAATGCAAGCAAGCATTGTGGCTGTACTTGAAGCTACGCCTTTCACATTTACCGGGAACAATTCCGCTTGAAGCACATAAGGTAGGTTCCCTACGCCAATGGCATATAACACGTTAAAACCTAAAATGCCAACAAGAGGCATCCATGAGATGGATTGCGAAACTTCGTTGCTGACTTGTATAGTATCTTGAAGGAAGAAATACAGGCCCACTAGAGTCATCGCGAGCGATACTCCGAGACAGGATATGAATAGGAGTATTCTTCGCCCGAACCATCTGGATAGGAATGTTGCTCCAATTCCTGGAAATAAAATAAATATACTTAATAACTTGCCACATTGTTAACGGTTAAGGTCGACGCAACCCTGGCAAAGCGCAGCGTAGCAGGTAGAGGCGTATTATGCCTGTGGCTTTATTTATTTATTTTCTACTATATTCCAACGTCTACAATGTTGATAATATATATGTTTGTCATTGAAAGTCGCGCTTCGGCAAATATGCCTCAACCTCGATCCAAATAATTTGTCTACAGTTACCTGCTCCTAACTGCACAAATCCGTACACAATGCTAGCGATTGGGCCGGATACAAAGTTGCTTTGTCTGAATATCGGCTCCAAATACGACTGGATAACGAGAATACCAGTCATGTACTGCAACAGTTTCAAACCTGGAACAAAATTATTTGTTACACATAGAAATATTAAAAAATAACTCGGATAAGTGTCTTGTTTGCTCCTAAATTAATATTAATGAGGTTAAAACTCTATTAGTGGGTAAGCAGTAGCGAAACTTCAGGTTTCGTCTGCTGCTTTTCAAAGATCGAACATAGTGCAGATACTAGCCATTGACAATTCAAGTACCTACAGATTAAAAATGTTAAGGTATGATGAATAGCATTTCTAACTTCCTGATAACAGTACCTATCTATAGTTTTTGTAAGTAGACTTTGTATTCATTGCCCAGATAAAACTGATAAAAATTCTCAACATGAAACTGGTTGTCTATCGTTGTCTGTATCCGAAACTGTCTGAGTCAACACAGATAAGTTACGTAAATAAAAGCAAGGTTGGGTGTATGCATTGACAACGTGTGCATTGTTTAATTAGCAGAAATACTAATAGGTAATTAATTATGCAACACATACAGCTTATAAACTTTTGCCTGGTTCTGTTGTCCTACGGGGGGCGCGGTGAATGCTTGTGGGAATCTCGCACTACCGGCCATAGGCAGAGGTGGAACACTGCGGTGGTTTTAGCCGGTAAGGCCCGGCGCCCACTATCGGCACGGCTCAGGATTTTAGGTGATAAAAAGCATTATACATTAACTTCATGGCAATAAAGTAGAAATTTCCATGATATATGATCGTAGTAACAAAAATACCGCTTCGGTATGCTTGAGGCTACTGTATCGGCAGCTTTGAGGCTGCTTCGGGATACTTCGGTATCCTCCGGTACGCCGTCGCCCGCCGCATTGCCGGCGCCGAGGCAACACTTGAGGACGGGGCGTCATCCCTAAGAACGTTGCAGCATGCCAAGACAGTTTCCGACAGTGTGCGCTTGCATGTAGGAATGCCGAAGGATCCCTTTCCTTGCCGATGCCGATGTGCGCCGGGCCTAAGAGTCCGGCATGCCCCTCCGTCTCCCCCACGACAGAGGAAGTCCATGAGGATTTCCACCGATCACAAAAAAAGGGACGTGTCGCTAACATGTCAGTTAAAAATTCTGCAGTACTTTTTTTACATTACAGAATTTTGTTAATTGCATTACGCTAGGAAGCTTGCTTTCAAAAGCAAGTTTTTACCCGACTACGGCAAAGCCAAAAGGAGGGTTATGATTTTGACCGGTATGTATGTATGTATGTATGTATGTATGTTTGTATGTATGTTTGTTTGTTCCCTCGTAACTTCTAAACTACTTATCATTACATGACAAATGAGGTGTCGTTAGAAGCGTCTCAGTTGTCCGCTGGTTATAGGGTAGGTGACGTGTCACCAAATCCAATATGGCGCCCTCTAGGGGATGTGAAGTCGTTACCGAAAAAAAAAAATTTTTGCACAGTATCGACATGGGTATCAAATTAAAGGGCTTGATGAGCACATTTGAAATATATATACATTATATAGCTTTTACTAGCTACTTTGCCTGTTTTTAACAGTGTCAACATGGGTATCAAATGAAAAGGCTTAATGAGTACATTTGAAATTCACTCGCTACTTTGCTTTTATTAAATTAAAAAAGACAAAGGCAAAAACGATATGACAAAACGCTTCAGTAGCTGTCGTGCTATCGAGAAATTTAATACTATGTCCTTTATTAATGCTGATCTCATCGGCACTCACCTATCAGGCAGCTGATCGGGTTATCGCCCGGTGTAAGATAAAGGTCAGGTCAGTGAAAAGGTTGAGTATTTCTGTAAGCTAGCAACTTGTGCCTTAAGAAATTTTAGCCTCACTTTTCTTGAATAAATACATCGTTTTCCTTTTAATATCCCATAACTCTATTAATGAGACCAAGTCAAAGAATCAACTGGCATATGAATTATTTTTCAAACTAAGTAGCTAACATTGAGCAAAAATGTTTGCAGGGAAACAATAATTGTTTTTGATAACGCGCAAATGTAACGCACGCAAAACATTGTGATACGAATGCATGTAAACAGTACGCGTGCCGTCGTATAACTTACTTTGAAAACTCATACGAAAAAAAATGTTTAAACTTTGACCTTCGTCGTGACGTCCGCTAAGAACGGATTTCCCAAAATTCATCCCCCTAAGGGGACGAAATGGGGGTCCGACATTTACGCGAAAAAAGTCGTGGGCAGAAGCTAGTTTACGAAATGAAAGAAAGACCCTCTCCATAATTCAAATGATTGTGGACTTAATGGGTACTTACATATTTACCTGTCACTATGTAAACAGCTTTCCTATATCTCATGTTCGTAAACAGTTCTTTAAAAGTCGTTTTGTTTTCCATGCTCTCTATCACATGCGCTCTCATGATCTTCATCTGGTCTTCTATCACCTAAAATATAGACGTTGATATTGAAAATATGAAGCCTAACATGAAAGTAGTTTTCTGACAGCCTTGGGATTTGTGAAAAGGACATATTTCAACAACTTGATTCCAGTTAATCTCATATACTGATTGCGCAAGATTATCAACGAAAAATTTCAAAGCATGCAAATCATAAAGATTATTTAAATGATTTGTTAAATCCTCTTAATCTCAAAGTTTGATCTGCTAGTAACGGTAAGAAATGCAGATAGAACACTGGAGTTTAAACGATATGTATACTATAGGTACTGTCCATCAAACCACGCTATATACTCACTCTTTCGTCCTGATTCCTCTTGAGTCTCATGAACTCTTTCTTCGCAGCCTCAATTCTCCCATCTTTTAGATGATAATAAGGAGATTCTGGTATCCACGAACACAGCAACACATAACATATAGGTACGATCATTATTATGCAATTCAGAGCTGTGTAGGAGACGAATGGCCCAATGCTGTAGACCACCAGACTGCCGAAATTGTTCATGACTTGGACTGTCATCCCTAAGGCTCCTCGGATCTCTTTGTCAGCTATTTCTGTTACGTATATCATAGTTACCTGGAATAAAGAGATGGTAACCTGAATATTTGAACTGCCTTCAAAGCATTTGGTGTTTTCCAAGGGACATGCATATGTAGATGGTTATCGCTTAAAATGTTGTTTACTGATTGTATTTGAATTAAAACGAAACTGATTGGTATATACCGGTTGCGAACCAAGCTGCCTCCATTAGGATACTTTTTCGGTACTACCCTTGCAGGCAGTATAAACCGCTGTTCTCTTATAAATTATGTTCGCATGGCATTATGTGATAAACACTTGATAAAGAAGGCTCCATTAGGAAATAAGTAAAAAATCATCTCACCACAGCAATAATACCAGTCGCTAGCCCCATCAGAAACCGGGCAACATACATCAGGACAGGTGAGGTCGTATTCAGGAGGATAACCTGAAAAAGACGGTATTTTCATTAGGTAGGTACTCATAATAACACGTTTTGATTTTTTTACTTAGCTGGCGTGATTTTTACTTACATGTCTGCCTAGCCTCTTCCCAACTATGTTGGGGTCGGCTTCCAGTCTAACCGGATGCAGCTGAATACCAGTATTTTACATGGAGCGACTGCCTATCTGACCTCCACAACCCAGTAACTGGGTCATACGATACCCCTTGGTAGGACTGGTTGTCAGATTTTTCGGGCTTCTGACGACCAGTAACGACTGTCAAAGATCCACATATGACAGCCGTGATTTTTACTTACATGTAAGGCAACTAATTAATTCATTTCTATACAAATGTGATAGATAAGGAACTAACGTAAACATTATTCTTCAAACCGAATATCGGTTACGGCGAAGAAGACTAGCGAAGGACTCGGGAAATGTTAAAGTGCTCAAACACAGGTGCAGTCCCTCTTCCCTCACTCTGATAGTCCGATGGGACGGTACTTTATACCACCGGGGAGCTTAGGTTCCAAAGTATGTAGATAAGTACCTTTACTTGTTTAGGTACCTACATTCGTTCGTATTTGGTATAAATTCTTTTTTTATTGAATAGCTACTCCTTTAAATTAATTATTCGAAATGTGGTTAGTCCTCAGCGTAAAGTAGATGGGCGTTCAGGCGCTGTTCTGGCACGTTTAGTGCGAGATCCAAAGGGTAATTATTATTTCCGTTGGTCCTACTAACATGTACCTCCTGTATAAAGTAGACTTTAAGTATGGGGGGACCCCAATCTCGATACCTGTTAAGATAAGATTTTACAACATGATCTCGTGATGATAGAACGTACCGCACCTAAGAGCGCCGGCACGGCTGAACCGAAGAACGTGCGGCGACGTCCGGCCTTCTCGTTCAACACCTGGCCGAAGTAACAACCGAGGAGCGCTCCTGCTGAGTGCAGGGACACCACCCACGATGTCTGCGTCTGTTCATATATACAACTACAATACGGCCGATGTATCTTGGCGGTTCTGAAGTTAGCCGTAGGCTGCGCAGTAGAAAATTTCAGTCCTAAAAGATTCATTGCGCAGCTAAACAGCTAAGGTAAACAAGCAACATGTTAAGCATGCATGAGAAACTATTGTGCATTTTTTTATTTTATTTCCCTAGACTACTTTAATGGCAGTAGCAGGGCAAGCAGTCTACCTGGGTCGAGGGTCCCCAACCTAAGGTCCAAGAAAATCTCCCAAAATAACAACAGTATGATTGTTTACCTTTTTAATTCTTATAAGATCTGTAAAGATTATATTTTCAGGGACCGCAATGAAAAAATGTTTGAAATCCCCTGACCTAGGTTCTGAACAAAAGTGTTTAGCTTGCTCGTCAAAGGCACGGAAACAGTTTTCGTTTTAATAATGATTCACGTGCTTATTGAGTACATTAACCTTTAGATTTCCACCTACCTACTATAAATATTTACATCAAATCGAGTGATTACATACCAAATAGTCTACTTTAATTAATTGGTTGTTCATGTGTGATATAATATAATCTTTTTTTATGACTCTGACGACTGATTGTTTTATAATAAATTATGATCAACATCCGAGGTATTGTTATACGTTAGTAGATATAATGTACTAAATCACGTTTGAAAAACTATTGATTGGCGTCCTACTTTCCAATAGGTACTTACCTACCTAATTGTTCATTTTATATAAGTTTCTAGCATATCTTATATTGTAAACATTATTACTGAAATGCATTCAGAATTAACCGAATTGGCATTGAAAAACAGGGCTGAGTATAGCTATGTAACTGTTTATCGGATCTGTTCGATTGCTAATAATTACTTACATCAGTGATAACAACATTCGCTTCACCATTTTTGAACTTTGGAATTGCCGGCGACGACCAAGCCAGAGTTGCTCCAGTGAATGTAAACGCGAACGCAGCTGAAGTTTTAAATTTAATTTTAGAACACTTTTATTTCAAAATTTCGCGCTATTTTAAATAATATTGTTTACTCACCGCATACACCCGCTAAATATTGCACTTTTCTGTCTGGGTTTTCAGTCATTTCGTATTTTTAATAAACTTTGAAATGATTCAACTTGCTATTTCTAAATGCTGCTATTGCAAAACAAGTAAAACAATTTCTTATCTCAATAAAATAATAAGCACTACAACGGCAGCGTATCTATTCTCAACAATCAACTGTCAGGGTTGCGCCGCCGCCGACAACGGCCGGTACGGTAGGTAAATATGACATGAGTGTGCGAGTAGGCGGGAATGCTATTCAACAGAGACTGAAAATATACTGAATCACAACGTAGATTACCTAACGCACTCGATTACAACACTAATGAAATTATTATGTTGACATTTTATTGACAAAGCTATTTATTAGGTACCATCCTCTAGAGATATAGGAAAGCAGAAAACTGCAATAAAAAAATCTTAATTAACCCGTCAAAATAATGTGCATATAAACACAGTACATAAGTGCAGTGAATTTTATAATAATACCCACTAAAATATCATTGAATACCCACTTAACTAACCTAACTTATTTTTTTTATCTACCCCCATTCCATGGGTCAAGAAGACAAGAACTCTCCCGACTCCTGTGATCCCCCTTGCGCAATATCTATACTTCTATACTAATATTATAAAGCTGCAGAGTTTGTTTGTTTGTTTGTTTGTTTGTTTGAACGCGCTAATCTCTGGAACTACTGGTCCGATTTGAAAAATTCTTTCAGTGTTAGATAGATTAGTTATCGAGGAAGGCTATAGGCTATATACCATCACGCTACGACCTACGGGAGCGGAGCAGTAACCAAAGACGCGGGTGTAACCGCGGCGGACAGCTAGTTTGCAATATCGCGCCAGCGTCCACCGCGCACCGGCAGCAATAAAAAAAAAGTACCTACGAAAGGTAATTCCCCTAATTTTATCTTCATTAATATGTACCTAAATAGAGTGAATTTTCAAAGTGCAATGTTGCGCCGAGCAAAAAAACAATTGTTTTTTTTTCATATTGACAAATGACAAATTACTTATTGTTTTTTTTTTATAATGACAAATTGTTTTTTTTTTTTTTCATACCTACTTATTTATACTTTTTAATTTCTTGAGAGTTTAATAACAATAATAATTTAACTAGGTAGGCAGGCTAGCTATATTTTCTGGGAATGTGGATTTGTAACTGCATGTTATAATTATTCTGTGGTTCCAAGTTATACATTATAAACCACAATAAAACAAATACATAAACTTATACACTATAATTAGTACATTCATCAATTAACATGTTGCTTCAAAATCTTCTGGCATTTTTTCTATTATATTTTTTATCTGCATTGCAACTATAGGATTATCTGTACTTATATCTGAAATCTTATATGGCGGCAAAAGAATAACATTTCCTATAATTATTTTATTATTCAATTCTGTTACGGGCAGCAAGTTTGTTTTGAACCATGTTATAAGATTAGTTTTTCTTCTTATTATATCTTCTGTTGATTCTGTTTGAGTTTCTTTCTTTTGCGGTGGTTTTATATTGGCAGGTACTTCTTCTAATGAAATGTTGACAATTGTATGACCAGGTATGATGACTGTTTTATATGCATCTTCTTGAGGTACTGACAGGATAATACTGTAACAGAGAGAATTAAATAAATCTGAAATATAATTTAAAGTCAAAAAATTAAATGCCACATCATTTATTTATATTATAATTATGGAGTGTAATGTTAGTCAAATGAATTGTAAGCAGGTTTAAAAGATTTGTAAAAATGTTTATCCCTCATATCTATAGGTCTGTATTGTTTACAAAGCTTAACTACAATGTATGTTATTGTAATTTGGCACTTTTGGCGTGTCGTTTTATTCGATGTACTCTCACCCTGGATATCTGTAAAGTTAGTGGTAAACTTGAATAATAAAATAAGTTCCTATTTATTTAGGTACCTGCTAGTAACTGGGTCAATTGAATGCATAAACCCAACATAGGTATTATACTTAGAAGCATGAACTTTTACATAATTCTGATTATTGACAATATCTAATACGGTTCCCAAGGTATTTTTCGTATTTGCGAAAATAAATTCTTTTTTTTCACCCTCTTCTCTAATGGTTATAACGGACATCTGACTGTCTTCGTTCATTTTGTGTTGGTAGGTTATTATTGTAAACAAAGTCAAAAAATATAGCAAGTTGAAGCTTGAAATTTCATTCAACCATGAAACAATAAAGCTTGCTTTTTATGATTTCCAATACTAAAACAATCTTTTCGAAAGTAACTCGTGACGGGATTTAATTAACAGATTAAGTAGAAATCACTCTAATAACCAAACCAAAACAAAACAAATTCATTCAACTGACAAACAAATGCTCTCAGTAAGTGTACTGTCACTGTCAGTGTCACATGATGACATGCAGCATAGAGCTAAACTTCTGTATTATCTATGAAGTCACAAAAAATACAAACAATAAAGTTAAACAGTGTGAAATATACCTTTCTGACTTTAGAGAAAAATTAATGCAATAGACCGAAGGTTCAAAATATTTGGAAAATATATTGCTCCTCTTAGGGCCGAAACTGCGTTAAGCGGGCACCCGCGCGGGTTCATACAAAACTGCTCCGTCGCGGGGTCACGCGCGGGCGTCCGTCACGGGGAAGCGCGCCCCGCACCCGCGCAACGGGGCCCGCCTCCGTGCGACGGGACCCGTCGCGGGGGCACGCGCGGTGCGGGCTTATTCAGTCAATAACGATATGTGATACGGGTCGTACGCACGCTCGGAGAAAATCAAGGATAATAATAATAACGACTGATACATGCCACTGTTAAAATTGTACTAGCGACACTGCGTAAATATAAAAGGCTTTTTTACAAAAAAATAAAACCGCCTTCAAAAACTACAAAATAAAAAAAATGTTGCACTCCGGGAGTGCCGGCAGAAGTGAAAACTTGATTATTAACGTTTACGTTTAACATACACGAACATTCGCGCAAGCGTCCTGCGCTGTCTAAACAAAACAGTAGGCCCAGGCATACATTTTCGCCGCGCCGTAGAGAGGGGATAGCTGTCTACTCTCCATCCGTCTTACGCTTTTTCGATCAGGTCACGTGTCCTGACGCGCACGTGTCCTGACGCGAGTTTAAGATTTAATACCCATTACAGAAAAAGTGCTCAACGCCGCTAAAGAAGTTTTCACTTCAAAATAACTTTAGTTTTGGAAGTCGGTGGCTTTGGTCTTGTTTTTTGTTATGTACATATTGCCACCGACTTCCATAACTAAAGTATTTTTTTTTATTTTGTAGTTTTTGAAGGCGGTTTTATTTTTTTGTAAAAAAGCTTTTTATTTTTCACTTTTTAGTGCTTGTGTGTTAATGTTTGAAATCCTTACAAAAAGCCCTTTCAAACAATACCTCACACGATATATTTCATTTTGACGTACCCCCTCCCTCTCTTCCTTAAGTCAGTCATCGACTACACGTATAAACAAAGCAATTTTACTTGTTACTTACGACAGTTATGCTGTAATTCTATAAGGAGTTCCGTTCCATATCTCCGAAGTTCATCATCAAATCATGACAATATTTATATCGGACCTATTCGGAAGTATACTCTTTCAAACAAAAAAAGAATCATCCAAATCTATTCATAATTGGCTGAGAAATCAGGTAACATACAAAAAAAAAATAAAAAAAAAACATACGCGCCGAATTGAGAACCTCCTCCTTTTTGAAGTCGGTTGAAAATAATAAAACCGGTGACCGCGACGGTCCCCGCGACGGGACCCGTCGCGTGCCCACGGAGCCCGCTCGCGTGTCCACGCGCGTAGACACGCGACGGTTGCCCGTCGCGGGCGCCCGCTTAACGCAGTTTCGGCCCTTAGGTTCCTCAATATCGAAAAATAGTTTTTCACCTTTTATTGACGCAAGAAATGGCACGCCGCGCGCCGCGATCTCAAGCCTTAGAGTATATTATTATAATTACTTCTGTAATTATATATCTACTCTAAGTCTCAAGCCCGTATAACGAAAAGCCTGTAAAAAATGTACCCAATTATTTAACATTGTCTATGTTTGTTGTTAAATTGTCTATGATTTAAATCACACTTCTCAGTTAATTACTTGGCTAATTTTCATATTAGTACCAATTTTTTTTTTTGTGAATTAAAAAGAATTTTTATAGGCAATTATTCACATTAGAAAACCTTATGAATTTCTTTAACTAACCAGATTTTTTTACATGACAACATCGCCAATAAATTTTCAGGATTACCCGATAACAGGGGCACGCTTTAATAAAATCAACCCTACAGCCTAGAGCTTAAGGTCTAAACTATTAAGTACAAACTTGATACACGATATGCGCCGACACTGTGACTCCAGTAGTCTCCACGTCACAGAGTGCATTTATATTTATAAACGGGCGCCGGGCGGTCGAATATCGCAATCGCACTTCGCAGAACTCGTGGACGCTTACACGTATTGTGCACAACCGCGCATCTCTTTGGATTCCCGCTATCTTCTCACCCAAAATCCTTGTAAGGTAAGACTTACTAACTTTTTTTTAATTAATTACCTAGTTGTAAAGAAATATTGTCGTCCTCATAAAAAGAAAACGCCTACGTTTTGCCAAAATGGCGTGCCGATATGATTTTCTTTATTGTTTAGTGTCCTTCTAAAAGTAATTGACCGATAATGTTCAGTATATAAATGAACATAGTAAATAACTGCTTGTTAGTACACGTTTGCATCCGTTCTTTATCAAACAAATGACGAAATAAAAACTTGTTAGGTGTAGCAAACTTTAAATTTTGCTGCCATTTTATATTGGTTCCGATTTGATGTTAACTTTTTGTTGTACGCCAGATACTTATCAGTTTTATAAAATCTAACGTCTTTAGAATGTCAGCAGTTATGTATAAACGAATTTAGCGTGATATTGGTTGTTGAAGATTGTAAGACAATGAAAAATGGCGATCAAGTTCTTTCGATACGGAAATCTCAAGTTGAATGAAAGGTTAAATAAAATCCAAAGTTACGTAGGTACCTACATTAAAGATATTTTAAGTTGTACCTACAGATTTTGTTCATACTTTGCAGGTCTTACTACTTTACTTTCAACTGAGCACTATTTTTAAACCGATGCATGTTCTAGAAAATTAATGTAAGTAGGTTGGTAGGTACCTTAGTCCTTTGTTTTCTACTTACGTAAAAACGTACCTACCTAGATAAGTGGTACGTACTTCAAGATGCGTTGCGTAATAGGACTAATAGGTACGTTACGACTAGTTACTCTTAAAAATTAAGTTCAAGACACGCTTTTTTTAAAACAACAAACAAGAACCTACCTAACTTATAACAATCTAAAATTATGCCTATAAAGCCAATCAAACCGAATACGACCAAACGGACGCGAGACGGCGAGACAAAGTACCGGTATCTTAATAAAAAGCTTTTTATTTTTCACTTTTTAGTGCTAGTGCGTTAAAGTTTGAAATCCTTAATCCTTACAAAAAGCCCTTTCAAACAATTCCTCACACGATATATTTAATTTTGGAAAGTGGTAGGAGGGGGTTTGACGTACCTACCTCCCCCTTTTCCTTCAGTCAGTCATCGACTAGGTACTTACACGTATAAACAAAGCAATTTTACTTGTTACGACAGTTCTGCTGAGATCCTATGAGGAGTTCTGTTCCATATCTCCGAAGTTCATCATCAGATCATGACAATATTTCTATGGGACCTATTCGGAAGTTTACTCTTTCAAACAAAAAAAGAATCATCGAAATCTATTCATAATTGGCGGAGTAATCGGGTAACATACATACAAAAAAAGACATACCTACCGCCCGAATTGAGAACCTCCTCCTTTTTGAAGTCGGTTGAAAAATAGCCTATGTCCTCCTTGGAGTTCAAACTTACCCCGTACAAAATTTCATCAAAATCGGTTCAGTGGTTTAGTCGTTAAAGCGTAAAAGATAGACAGACAGTTACTTTCGCATTAATTATTAGATTAGGATTATTTCGTGCTGGTAAGTAGAACATACAAATGCCTTAGGCCAGTACCTATGCCAGTACGCCTTATTATCATAGGAGGTAGTAAAAAGTACCCACGCTTCGTATACATACCTACGGTATTATTCTGAGAAGGAGACTGAATGTTTACAAACAAAATACCTAGTAGGTACTCACTTTACACTTACCTATCGTTATACCTAGTTCTTCGGTGACATGTGTTAATGGTAATGGTAAGTAGGGTAACCTACCTCCTAATAAAGGAGTTAATTTATACTACCTACCTACCTAGCCGATTCATATTCATTTTTTTTTGCTTACCATAATGTGTATTACATAACAGATGATAATAATATGTAAGTATAAGGTTAAAGCTAAAGTGATGAGTACCTAAGTGTTGATTATATCTAAGGTCTTATATGGTCCCACATTCTTGAAGTGTACCTACAGGAGTTTTACCTGAAGTGTACCATACCATTGTTAGCTATTTGTACTAACAAAGACTCAGTTAAGTAGGTAAGGAACCTACCTACCTTCACTATATTCATTTTATCAAGCAAAAGTTCAAAGGGTACGCAGAACAAGGAAAAGCATTATGATGTGTAAGTCGTTGTACCTACCTATCTACTACTAATTATCAAAAGCCTAATGAGTACAGACATTAACTATATTAATTGGAATATAATTGACGATGAACGATGGCTTTGTATGAGTATTTTATTTTATTTTTTAAGAATAAGTCAAAGTCAAATCATTTACCTACGTATTTCAATTAGGCCATATTTAAAATACACTTTTACAAAAAAAAATAAGTCTAGTTCCCTTCCAAAAGGTATAGTTTCGTATGGTAAAGAATGGGCAAGATACTCTATACATCGTCGCTGTGCTTGCAAAATCCGCTATGTGTTTTTTTTTGATTTTCGGTTTTTGATGCCATTTTATAGTATTTCGTCGCTGTGCTTGCAAAATCCGCTATGTGTTTTTTTTTGATTTTCGGTTTTTGATGCCATTTTATAGTATTTCTCAAGCCGCATGTGCCTGTGAAGTCCGTTTTCTAATAACTCATTTGGTTCCGAAGACAACAAAATCAGCTATGTTATTTTGGTCAAAAATGGACTTGAAGAACCCTCTATGTGTGCAAGAGACACATAGCGTATTTTCGTTTCAAAGCGAGTCTTTTAGAGTGTGTTTAAAATTTCGCTTTGAAATGACACATAACGGGTTTGGTCAACAGGGAAAATATTTTCAGGTGTTTTAAAGTGTTACAAAACTCATTATAGGTACCTGTTTTTGCGTAATACTTATTATTATTACTAATAGGCTATTATTATTGTCATTATTTTATTTTAATTTATGTAACTCGGGACCCGAATCCAGCTCGCAGATGCCCCTTAGATAGCTTTAAGATGAAATTAAACACCAACTGACAATTATCCCTGTATGCACTATGCAAGTGCATCCAAGGATAACCCCTGGTTGGCGCAGGACTATTGCAGGATATGGTAACTAAGAATGGGTCTATGGGTTTGGGACTGATTAACTGGTACTATGGCAGGACTATGGCCCCTGCCTGACCAATACTTGTTTACACGGATAAAATGGCAGGGGGTAACTTGCACACTCACTCAATGGGCCCCCTAAAACATTCGCTAGCACGTGTTGATGAAGCGACAAGGGGGTAACCTATCTTGAGATGCTTGAGAATGAGAAGTGGAGAGGTATTTCACGGCTATCAGGACAACTACCAGCGCCTTACTGGAATATTTCCTTTCCCTAGCCGGCCAATGAAGGCAAGCCAGAGATGAGGAGATGACTTCTCCCGGGAAATAAAGTCACTACTGCCCAATAGTTAACATCCCATCCTCCGTCGACAACCATGCGGGCCAAATCAAGATTCTTTATCTGCTTATATCTTTCTCGACTTTCACGAGGTTCACGTCAAGTGGGACACCTATGCCAACAATCACTGGGTGCCTCTCTAAGCGATCCATCACCACTATATCAGGCTTATTGGCCAGAATAATCCTGTCCGTGGTGACGATCCCAGTACAGTGTGACATTGCTATTTTCAAAAACTGGGCCGGGCACATACCTGTGATACTGTACTTTCGATTTCACGAGGCAGTATAGAGCAAGTATTGCTGATAGATAACCCTGGCTACAAGGTTGTGCCTATGCAAGTACTCTTCGTTAGCTAAACAAGAACATAGAGGTAATCTGACAGACTGATTCTCTCGGCCGGTGGCATGACCGACAAATGACAACCGTGCCATCTTTCGTCCACAGAGAAAACCCTCAATTTACCCAAATAGGTCACCGAATCGAAGCCATGCAGGATAAGGACGCTAAATAATGTACATCGGGCCCATGCTACATGGCCCGGAAAACGTGAAGCTCCTTGCTCTGCCATACTTCCTCGCGATCTTTAGTCTCAAATCCTACAGGCCTGTGCCGTTCTCATTAACCAAGGAGAGCGGGGTGAAGCTCTTATCTACTGCAACCACATCTCGGTGCATGTCCACGTCAGCTCCAAGGAAATATTCCCTTAGACTGCATATCTTGCGGTTGTGGAGGGACTTAGCATTTAAGAAGCTACGATCACCCAATTTCATGTTATTATATAGTCTCATTCTCGATGACCGTGGGTGACGCATTCGATATGCCATCAGCAATGTATGGACACACCTATCCAGGGCGTCAAGTAACGTTTGAGTCCATTTGAGTATGCTGAAAGAGTACCTCAAAACCAGAAAAACCAGTGGTAAAAAGTCACATAGAGGTATTTACGACTCAAAATAAAACCGCTAAGTGCCCAAATTCACTTAAAAAAATTCTAGCCCCCATAATAACATAGTAAACGTCAAAAATTTTATATATCTGGATGTCTCGACATAAAGTCTAATTTTCTGCATATTTAGTTTTAAAATGTCATCACCAGGTCGAAAAATAAACAGTTTTTTGCTTCTCCTGAAAAGTTGGGTTTTTTTCCATAGCGGATTTTGCAAGCACAGCGACGATTTCTCAAGCCGCATGTGCCTGTGAAGTCCGTTTTCTAATAACTCATTTGGTTCCGAAGATAACAAAATCAGCTATGTTATTTTGGTCAAAAATGGACTTGAAGAACCCTCTATGTGTGCAAGAGACACATAGCGTATTTTCGTTTCAAAGCGAGTCTTTTAGAGTGTGTTTAAAATTTCGCTTTGAAATGACACATAGCGGGTTTGGTCAACAGGGAAAATATTTTCAGGTGTTTTAAAGTGTTACAAAACTCATTATAGGTACCTGTTTTTGCGTAATACTTATTATTATTACTAATAGGCTATTATTATTGTCATTATTTTATTTTAATTTATGTAACTCGGGACCCGAATCCAGCTCGCAGATGCCCCTTAGATAGCTTTAAGATGAAATTAAACACCAACTGACAATTATCCCTGTATGCACTATGCAAGTGCATCCAAGGATAACCCCTGGTTGGCGCAGGACTATTGCAGGATATGGTAACTAAGAATGGGTCTATGGGTTTGGGACTGATTAACTGGTACTATGGCAGGACTATGGCCCCTGCCTGACCAATACTGGTTTACACGGATAAAATGGCAGGGGGTAACTTGCACACTCACTCAATGGGCCCCCTAAAACATTCGCTAGCACGTGTTGATGAAGCGACAAGGGGGTAACCTATCTTGAGATGCTTGAGAATGAGAAGTGGAGAGGTGTTTCACGGCTATCAGGACAATCCCGGAAGTACGGTCTAGTACTTCCCTACCAGCGCCTTACTGGAATATTTCCTTTCCCTAGCCGGCCAATGAAGGCAAGCCAGAGATGAGGAGATGACTTCTCCCGGGAAATAAAGTCACTACTGCCCAATAGTTAACATCCCATCCTCCGTCGACAACCATGCGGGCCAAATCAAGATTCTTTATCTGCTTATATCTTTCTCGACTTTCACGAGGTTCACGTCAAGTGGGACGCCTATGCCAACAATCACTGGGTGCCTCTCTAAGCGATCCATCACCACTATATCAGGCTTATTGGCCAGAATAATCCTGTCCGTGGTGACGATCCCAGTACAGTGTGTCATTGCTATTTTCAAAAACTGGGCCGGGCACATACCTGTGATACTGTACTTCCGATTTCACGAGGCAGTATAGAGCAAGTATTGCTGATAGATAACCCTGGCTACAAGGTTGTGCCTATGCAAGTACTCTTCGTTAGCTAAACAAGAACATAGAGGTAATCTGACAGACTGATTCTCTCGGCCGGTGGCATGACCGACAAATGACAACCGTGCCATCTTTCACAATAAATCTTCGGTAGTTATTCGTCATAATAACTTCGTCCACAGAGAAAACTCTCAATTTACCCAAATAGGTCACCGAATCGAAGCCAGGATAAGGACGCTAAATAATGTACATCGGGCCCATGCTACATGGCCCGGAAAACGTGAAGCTCCTTGCTCTGCCATACTTCCTCGCGATCTTTAGTCTCAAATCCTACAGGCCTGTGCCGTTCTCATTAACCAAGGAGAGCGGGGTGAAGCTCTTATCTACTGCAACCACATCTCGGTGCATGTCCACGTCAGCTCCAAGGAAATATTCCCTTAGACTGCATATCTTGCGGTTGTGGAGGGACTTAGCATTTAAGAAGCTACGATCACCCAATTTCATGTTATTATATAGTCTCATTCTCGATGACCGTGGGTGACGCATTCGATATGCCATCAGCAATGTATGGACCCACCTATCCAGGGCGTCAAGTAACGTTTGAGTCCATTTGAGTATGCTGAAATAGTACCTCAAAACCAGAAAAACCAGTGGTAAAAAGTCACATAGAGGTATTTACGACTCAAAATAAAACCGCTAAGTGCCCAAATTCACTTAAAAAAATTCTAGCCCCCATAATAACATAGTAAACGTCAAAAATTTTATATATCTGGATGTCTCGACATAAAGTCTAATTTTCTGCATATTTAGTTTTAAAATGTCATCACCAGGTCGAAAAATAAACAGTTTTTTGCTTCTCCTGAAAAGTTGGGTTTTTTTCCATAGCGGATTTTGCAAGCACAGCGACGACATACTCTTTTAAAATCAATGTTTTTACAATATTTGTACCTATACAGCATCATACAGAACAACTACACGTGAATGCGATGTGACTACCTTGCATAAAAACTACTATTATAATCATAATTAAGTACTACCTACGTCACCTATTGGCTGCTTCGAATCTGTTGCCTACATCAGTATTTTAAATATCTAATTGTTTGATAGACATCCAATAGATATCTTAAACTAGTGTCGTTTTGACGACATGGTTGGCGCAGTGGCTGAGCAATTGACTGCTGCTATACTGTTTGTCGCGGGTTCGATTTCAGCACAAAACAAATATTTTATTTGTTTGTTTTTTTTTTATTTGTATGGCCTACAAATAGTCGATCTGGGGGTGGCTGGTTTGCGTATATGAAACTATAACATAATTACATAGTATATGTACCTATAACATATTTTGTTTATAGACGCACCCACGAACGATATTGGAGAAATTACTAGAGCGGGGCATTTTTTTAAATAATAATGTTTTTCAAATATAATATAATTTATTATAATAGGTACAAATTTGACTAACTTTATCTTTTTTTGCTGCTATCATCCGATCCAGTCAAATGTAGGTAGGTAGGTAAGTACTTGAGATAGAGGAAACACACAATTCACTGAAATATCCTCGAAATTCATAAATTATCAATTTATTTATTACTTTGCAAACAAAGAGGAAAAAAATATATTTAAGTAGGTAAGTAAGTAGGTTCCATTTAAAAAATTGCATTGGAAAATCCGTGTTATTACGACCACAAACGTGTCATTTGTTAAATATGTCATGTTCTGTGTGTGATAGATAATAGGTATGTACCGTAGTACCTTTTCACGATATTATCTTATTAACCTACTCGTACATAGGAACTTACATACAAATTGTCTACTGATACATAAATAGTATGACATCACACAAATACAAATAGATAGCACGTAGGTAAACCTACTTTATTATAAAAATTCGACAATTTATTGTTAATTTTGTTTACAGAAATAAACCCGTAATCAAAAATGGCGACGGCAAAGGCGAATAAAAAGTGAGTTCCTTACTATAAATTTCTGTAGATCCCCGACATTTGCGCATGAGCATCCAGTTTATCGCTACAAGCTAACTATTATCGTGGGAATTCAATAGGATGCATTGGAATTCCTGAGATAAGTTACCTTTTCTCATAGAGGTTCAATTTGGTAGTACCTACCTACTGCCTACTTTGTTGTCCAAAATCGAAAGAACTATAGACTTTAGACAAAGGTATAACTTTAAAACTACCTACCTTTGTTTTATGTAGAGGATTGTTAGAGTTAACCGCTGTGACTAAGCCATGACGAAGTACCTACCCATGTAATCCAAATAATATACATGGACACTTCAGAGTTCATCGAAAACTGTTTTTTTTTAATTGTAACGCTGCACTGACATCTTCGTGTCGCTAGCACGACTGTTTTTGGGTGGCCCAAAACATTGCCACTTCCACGGCATCATTAGTGGCAGCACATAGGTCACTTGGGCTGCATGTTTTGGGGCACAGAGGGCAAAATAGAAAGAAGAGCATTGTTTGTGAGTTAGCTCCACATGCACGTTGATTCGTCACGATACCCCCACTTTGCAAAGCTTTTGAGGTGGTAAAAATCATCAAATTAGTCCTTCCGCCCTGGGTGGGGCGGAAGGGACTATCAGACTTTTACTGACTAAAAAACCACCCTGTTCCTTCTGTTGCCCTTTACGTTCCGGGGCCACGGTATCCTGTTAAGACGTCCCGCAAACTTTGCAAGGCTGGAGTTACACCTTCCTGATTAAATAAGTGTATTTTATGAATCTGAAGGTGATAATGCACGTGAACTGTTCTGGGTTATGTTGTCTGACGTTTTTCTTTAATTTCAAGTAGTGGGTACATACATTTTATAACAAGAATGTTTGGTAACAGGGCCGCAGCAGTGGCGATTGATTTGCCAGAATGTCCAGTCTGTTTGGAGACTATGAGCGCACCAATATTCCAGTGCCAGTCCGGACACAGTCTGTGCAACTCCTGCACCAAAAACCTGGTGCCGCCGATATGCCCAATCTGTCGCCAAAGCGTCACCCAAATGAGGAACTGGCAGTTGGAAGAAATCGTTGCAAAGGTAATTTAAGCTTAGAACAAAAGGGGCAAGGTAATTAATTAAAAATGCTATCTGTACGAAAAATCTAGGAGCAAAATACGAGTATCAGCAACATTATAATTTTAAAACCCTTCAACAATATCAGTCCTACAGTGTTTATAGACTGCTCGTGCTTGCCAATCCGAGCCACAATGCATTAACATTACAAATGAAATGGTCCTTCATTCTTTTCGAGAAATATGTTGGAGACGACGACAAATTTTAATGGAGCAGAGCCTTAATTGCCAATTCCATATCAACACCCCATTTCTCCAGCATATTATAATTAAACCACAGCTCAGCTGCCTTATTTATTTTGTCTCAATATTTTCAGGCAAAGGTGCCATGTCCCAATAAGTCTTTCGGATGCGTCTATACCCTGATGGCAGTGGACTTGGAGGAACATCTCAAAGAATGCATCTTTCGAGAAATGGACTGCCCGCTCGGTGTTGTATTCGGAAAATGTTCCTGGACAGGTAATGCTTATTTGAACCTATTTTCAATATATCAGAGTCGTATCTAGGGTGAGGCAAGTAGGGCACAAGCCCGGGCGCCTATAGCAGGGGGGCGCAAAAATCTCCAATCATTAAATTTTAATATCAAAATACACTACAATAAAATATACTACCTACACACTGTTATATTTACTGCGCGATTTTATGTTTTATGAAAATTTTATTTATTGTATCTGTTTTTTATATCAAAAGAATTTACGAAGGGGCACAATTATAATGCGTGCCTTAGGCGCCATTTTCTGTTGGTACGCGCGCCCCTGCAATATACGAGTAGGTACTATCCACAAGGTAGCAAAACGAGATGATAGCCATTAACATACTTTTACTTTGTTTACAGGCAAACTGAAGGACATGATGGAACATTTCAAGGATCGCCATCCATCCCACTGCAACGTCGCCACTGATGAAGAAGTGGAACTTACCAACGTTAACATCAAAAACGATGATCGTCATTTTTACTTGGTGGCTCAAAGCAAGTTCCTGTTTATCATGACTGTGAAGATCGATACTCTTCAAAATATGGTGTACTGGACTATTCAGCACATTGGCAGCAAGAAAGCTGCCCATGACCATATATTTGAGATACATGTCATGAGCAAGCAGAATCCTAGAAGGAAAGTAGTGTTCATAGAACATTGCTTCAACGATGCTATTAAGCCTGAAGAGATCTTTCGCCAAGGTAAATGTGCTGTTCTGCCTTTGGAAGTGTTGGGTAACTACGTCAAAGATAAGAAATTGTTGTTCAGGTTCTTCATCAAGAGAATCCCGCCACCACCCAAGAACAAAAATGACAATGGTGATGGCAAAAATGATAACAAGCCAAACCAAGGACAGGGCCCCAAAGGTCCTGGGCCGAAGGGGCCTAAAAATCCGGAAGGCAAAAACAAACAGAATGGAGCTGGACCCAACCCCAAAGCTAAAAATAAAGCTCAGGCATAATATTAACAAATTGCAAAAACTATATTCCATTAATTCGCTTAATTACTTGAAAATGGAATAATTTTACTTTATATTCTAGATTTTATGTAACTATATTGACTTGTTATTTTGAGGAGGTCAACATTGGAGTTCAATTCTCGTGATTACGTGCACCACTTAGGGCTCCATAATAATAATGCTAAGTACATTATTAAAAAATACGTATGTGTGAATTAGGTACCTAAATATACTGCCATGTCCGTTCCACAAGATATTGCGGTAGTGAAGGGAATGGGAAGGCGCGGGGGGTGAGTGCCACACCCACACACGGCCTCGCGTGCACTAACTTTCCTGGGCTAGTACTGGTTGCCACCTTTTTATTATTACTTTCATAGGTAAGAAAAATTAAGCACATTTATATCGGAGTCCTGTACTCGTTTCAGATAAAATTAACGTACTTTATTGCTCATAGACAGTATAAATTACGTTTACCAGAAATAACGTACAATACTTTAGTATATAGTACGAGTGGCAATCCTACTAGTAATTAAATATTTAGCAAGTTGCAAGCATTCTACAGGGATGCCTATGTCATGAAAAAAATCTACCAGAAAAGTATCAGATCGCGAAGACATTATAATTGAAAATGACATGCTCATCTATCTCATTTCACAAAGGTGTCTGTCTCACATGACCCCATCAAAGATACCAACTTCCACCCTGTCTCATGACACGTGGCGTGCTAAGCAGGGGCGTAGCTACCGTCGTATCAAAGGCACCCCCCAGCTACAGGGGCCCCGAATTCGTGTGAGCAAAATTTATTCACTACCTCACTTAAACTTTTCTCGGGAAAATATATTATTTCTTTTGTAAATAATCTTGACCCTCAATTCGGTCTTTGCTGTCTTATTAGTTAGAAAGCCCCCTCAACAAATTTTCAGGGCCCGTCTAGGGCAAGCTACGCCACTGATGCTAAGCAACCTAACCTTACCTAAATATTTCAAAATTCAGTCATATGATTGTGAGAACGGCGATAGGCAGCAATGCCACGTGCGCACATCATGTGCATAAAATAGAGATCCTATTTTATGCTTAACGTGAACACAGTGGTGTCAAGAGTAGTAAAAATCTACAAAAGACATCTCATTATTGAGTATTTCAATCAAATGAGACTCATAATTAAGGTACACACATATGTATTAATTTGACTAATGTAATAAGTCTATTATGAAGGCCCTTTGTGGTGCGCGAAAAATAAGTTTTGGCTCTTATCAAGACAAATCACTAACGATCATTGTAGTTACTTAAAAACTGCTTTTTTAATTTGTATTAATCTGTAGGAATTTTCTATACGTAACTTTTATCTAGTAGATAAAGGCAGGCCAAGTCATTGTAAGGTGTTAGACCTGTGGTTAGACACAAGTTGGCCCAGTATACTATAGCAAAGGCGATGTGCTTATGACTGCCATTCGCATTTACGGAGCAATTGAAATAGTGCTTCTTCTGGAAACCAATGTCCAAGAGTCTAAAATTTCTGATCACCGCACGCTATTACATCCATTTGACCGTTTATGGAAAACGACAGTGTGCGGGAATCTTGTATAGATATTTGAATGTGATTATTGGGTTGTTTCAAATTTAAAATAATTATTATGCAAAGTGAAGTGTTGTTTGGTAGAAATTTAACAAAAATAAAGACAAAATTTTGGTGTCACCTAGTGTTCGTAAAAACAGGCGTAGGTCATAGATTTATTTTTAATGAATGTATCACAATTTACGTTAAGGATTTAATTTTAAGCACATTATAATGTTGTCCTGTTTTATTTGAATAAAAAGGATTATGTATGATTTGGAACATAGAATAAATAATTATATAAAAAAAGCCTGTTTTCTTGACTCTTCAAATTCTATCCTAGTAAATGGACGGGTGTATCCAGATGTTGGGAGGAGCTTCCTCTCCCGCCGAACTGGCCTCATACATTTAGATGGTATATTAGGTAATACCGCGTTTCCACCAGAGATGTGCGGGGAAGGGTTTGTGTGATTTCAAAAATCATCTAGTTTTCCTTTTTTAATTTGTTGGTTTATTTTTTAAAATTTCCCTTGTAGCTTACAAACAGCCAGACCCAGACCAGCTACCCATGTCAAACATATTTTTTCGTGCGAAAATTTAACCCACGACACTGAGCAAAGCTGCCAATCGCTCAGCCATTACGCCAACCGTGTCGTAGAGTTGAAATGTTACCCATAAACCTGAACGAGGACTGTACTGCTGTGCCACTTTACTTACGATAGTCATATGTCCAGTCCACCCTCTGACGGCTCCCTCGCAGCTGCATTATACTTGTCGTTTGGCAACATGCTGCTTGAACATGAGCCCTAAAGAAGCCTGCCCACTTCACCATGACCATGGAAGGAAAATAAACATGAACACAGACTGCTATGCCCACTTGGTATATCTATCAAGATCTGAATAAGGCTGGCTTTCCACAAAAACTACATGAAGAAGTGATTTAATCAATTCAATTAATGCTTTTTCTGCATTTACTGCTCCTCTTTCTCGTACAACTCTAGTGGTAAGCCAGCCTTTTGCTGTTGAAATGGTGTATAAAGGTTTTGATTTGAATTCAAACTACTCAAAAAGATTTTTAAATTTTTATTTCCTTACAGCTAGATGTTCATTTCTTGGCCTTGGCCTCTCGCGTGGCTTTCCTTTCTGCGGCGCGGGCAAGCTGCTTTGCGGGTTTCAGGTTACCTTTTTTGCAGAACCTTTGGTTCCTCAGGAACTTAGGGTCCATCTGAAAAGATTTTTTGATTATATTCATGTGGCATTTTGACGCCTAGGCATAATGGTTTACTATGTCAAGTTGCAAGGCAAGGAGTTGCATGTTTCTGGGTAGGTATTGTATTGTAAATCATGCTGGTGTTCACAACTCCACAACTCATCACATATGTGGGAAATAGATCATTAAATCCACCCCAGTACTGCAAGAAAGGCCAAGAGCACCGTTACTATCAATCTCTCGGTTACCAAAGTACTTTGTCCTTTTGGGTAAGTATTATGGCAATAGTTACAATGGTATTCTCTTCTTTATAGTACATAGTTAAAAGGTACAGCCATTAATAAACTGGGTGGGTGGGTACTGTAATTAATGGATTGTATCTATACAATAGCATGTAATATTTACATCCTTGCCAAGGTGAAAGCAATAGCATTATGAACCACTACAAATTCAAAGATTAGAATTTGATAAGTTATGACCTACTATTAATAAGCACTGAAATACTAACTGTGGTTTATGGACCATCTCCTTTCAATTAACTTTTTTATGTAACCTTGTGGCCCTTAATTTATACTTGTACTACTTAGTTACAATAAAATTATTGAGATTAATGAAACTGTGATTTCATAATTCTTAGCAACAGACAGATACTGTATTATTTCAATATACAAAACCACACCCAGGCTAACATTTAATTTCTTTCACTCTTTATGATAGGTACACACTTAAAAGTTAAATTACGTGCTGTGTTTATGTATTGTATTCTTTAAAAAATCGTATGTTTACATTTTTACAGTAAAAATCTCACTTACGCCAAGGGTGGATTCGTGCCTCTGGTTCCTTGGCTTTTTGATGCCATTCCTGTGGGCTTTGCGGTCTGGAATAAAATAAAATATCGTTGTATTTACAACACGTAAACTTAACCAAAAAATAATCACTTTATCGTTTATAATACCTTGATATAAATGGTACAATATTCTACGTTAGCAATAATAAAGTGTTATTTTCACGGTTTGTAAGTAATTCATCGCAAGGTTTCCCAAATAATACTCACTTTGGTTATGATTTGTATGATTCTTTGACTTTGCCATTTTATCGAATTATGCGTTCTGTAAAAGAAAATATTAATTTAATTATAACAATTAACATTCGGTTTTCTTAGACGAGGATTCACACTACCAAATTCAGTAAGATTTCTTAGATATTTCACAAATTATTTTCGAAATCTAAAACACTAACCTAACACAGCAAGTGAAAAAGACAAGAGGAAAACAATTCGCTTGTATGTTTAGTTTTTAGTTTTACTGTGTCACATTGTCACTTACTTAGCATTTGAATATTGTTGTCTCTGTCACACATGGCAAAAAATAGATTTGCTATCCTGCTGTCATAGCGTCACGGCACTTTGAAAACAGCATACAAAAAGTTAAAAATCTTGAGATATCCAAACCTGAAACGGTCCAATATAATGTTATTTTCCGTTACACTCAGAAAATGATTTGAGCTACAGCATTTTGCTTGATTTGGATGATTTATAAAAACAAAAACCTTGCAAAAACGTAAGACATAAAACATAAGACATGAATTTATTAATAGTTAGAATGGTAGTCGGTGGAATAAAATATGCTAAATTTAGCCAAGTCAACTGTCCCCAACAGTATCATTATATTTGAAAAACTCGTTCATGGTTGTACATTATTTTTAATCATGAATATTTCATTTTTTATCCAAACAAATAGGTGGCCAACAAACCATGTTTCGTAAGGGTTGTCTGTCAAGCAAGACAGTGTCAAGTCAAAACTATCAAGTGACGAATCACGAAATCGTTCCAGTCACGAAAAATCTTTTCTGAATCCTTAGCATCAATTTGACATGGCTACCTACTCAAGCACATAAGTTTTTGCTAATAGAGTGAGAAAACTATGCATTTAATGTTTAGATTGTATTGTGGACGAACATTTATAACATGTGTCGTGTTGTCTGAGAGCTGTCGTCTTGTCTTGTCAATTTTTCAATAAAATTAATTCGCTAAGAAATATTGCAGTACTATAACATAAAACTGACTAATTAAATTCCTAGCAAAGCAAGTCACAATGGTGGTGTTGGAGGGCGATTCCGGAGATGCCAAACCTTTATCTTCCGAAGAAACTGAAAAAGAAGAAGTCAAATCTCCGAGACTTTTAACATTAGAAAGTATCCTTTGAATTTATTTGTTGATTCTTATAATTATTTAGATTAAAATTAACCTGTTCTGTTACTATTATAATGAGGTTAAATATGTCATAAACCTCTTATCTTTAAAATCAAAATATCTTATTTCAACTTACCCTTTCAGTTTATGTACTTACTCTAGCATTTTGATTTAATGAATAATTTAAGATGTATATCATTAACAAGGCATGTTACAGTGGATCACATAATTTTATCCGTGTTTGAGCTCCCCACCCTTATCAGTTATGATCTTATGAGTGAGACTGGTCATGCAATATGTTACTGAACAGCAGTTTTAGTTACTTTAAGTCCAATTTGTTTGAACAGAGCACAGCAAGTTTCAAACTTTATAACATACTAGCGAATTGCCCCGGCTTCGCATGGGCACAAAATTACGATTTTTCCGGTGGATTTTCTAAAACAAATCTTCCATATAAACCTTAACCGAGGAATTTGGAACACAATAAAAAAAGAATCAGCCAAATCGATCCAACCGTTCTCGAATTCTGCGCTTAGCAACACATTTAGCGATTTATTTTTATTATAAGAAGATTTCCAGCCTGAATCATAATGCTATCTAGTTAAAATTCAGTATTATTTAGAACTTGTAAGTTTTAAAACATTATTCTACTGCTGTTATCAGCTTAGTATCTTATTTACTTAATAGTTTTAGAATGAATGATGAGTAGTTATTTCAATATATATTGAATGCACTGTCATACAAAAAGAAAATATTTATAACTGTCACTCATTTAATAAAACAGAATACCTTCAAGCACCATAATAATGTTCCATAACTAGTGAATCAGTTTTCCGTATCACGAAGGATGCTCAACAACAACATGGTCTTCGCCATGGTGACTACCAACGCTACAGAGGATATTGTTCAAGACGCCTCAGAAGGCTGCGCAAAGTGCTCAAAATACCGCAGGTTGGTGAATAATCATTTTATTATTTATTTGAGTGAGTTTACAAACATAAGCTCTCATATACACAAACAAACAGACCTGCAGGAATTAAACTATCATATTTTATGCCATACAAATTTAATCCATGCAGGAATTGAACCTAAGACACACAACACCCTGCTCTATTACAAATTTCCTCATTTTCACTCCTAGGCAAAGGCCTCCCCCCCATTCCTTCCACTTCCCTTTGTGTTGTGCCTGCTCTCGCCAGTTCCAGAGGAAGCCATCCCTTTTAGGCATGGAAACTTAAAAACTGTTTCTTATTGTGCACATTCACAACCATACTGAGAGTCTGAGACTTACTAGAAACAACACCTTCATATTATAATTGTCATTTTCAGGGCGACAGGCGTCACTACCGCCGCCGTGACGTAACGACCGTCCATCTAACGGCCACGTCTGCCGAGAGCCGCCTTCTATGCGTGCCACTACTGCAGTCTGAAAGGGCATGGGCGCACGCCATGCAGTTACGACAGGAGGCTAACACTGAGCCGCGGAAGAAATTCCATTTGGTTGCTAGGTTGAAGAAGGCATATGCGCACGCGCAGACGCTGTTGCAATTGTGCGAGGTAAATACAGTATACTTCAGAGGGGATTTAGTTTTATTTTGACAGACAAATAATGAAATGTTGCATTTATTATTTCTTGTCAGTTTCAAATAACGTCGTTTGACGCATTTTATACCCATTGTGCATTATATGTGCAACCACAAATGTTCATAACATTACAATCAATACACGGAGTTAACACGCTGTTGGAGGTGTGCGATCAATCTCTACATAGCCAATATATCACCATAGAACATTTAAAAAGTAACCTTATAACTTTATTAGCAAAGCGGAGTCTGCGATGCCCGCACCCAGTTAGAAGCGGGCGCGTACGCTGCGTGGCTGAGCGGTGCGCTGCTGGTGGAGCTGCAGCAGTGGCGCCCCGCTGCGGAGGCGCTGCATCGAGCGCAAATTGTGCTTGAGAAACTATGTGCGGCACTGCCTGAGGATGAACGCATGGTTTATAAGCAGAAGGTATGTGACATATGATGCTTTTGTACCCAAAATAAGAAGAGCTTGCAAACTGCAATACTTGTAATAATTGGAGCTCCAAGACACAACTTCTTTAAAAATAATTTGCCCTGTAAACATGATTAGTTTTCAATTAACAGTAAAATTAGATTTTTAGTTGCTTTGAAAGCAATAAATAGTTAATCGAGTTGGCAAATAAGTGATGTCACAATTTACTATTGCGATACAAAATCTATGAAGGAGTCGAGTTTTGACAGCTCATAAAAAGTATGTCAATTGACTAGTGGTGTAAAGCCTATTTATTTCTCAGGATGTTCTCAACTAGTAGGAGAAAACAAGAAATATCACAAGTATCTTTTATTTGCATAATCTAAGCTGAATCTGCAAACCTTTTCAAACCTACTTAGAATATAATTACCTCAAACTTTTTTAAATTGTGATATCTTCTGGACAGGCTGAAGAACTAAAGCCTAGCCTCCGTTACTGCGCGTACAACATTGGCGACGAGTCTGCGGCCGGCGACCTAGTGGCCATGCGCGGACAGGGACTCATCGAGAACTTGGACACGCTCATGGCGCAAGCTAAGTCAGTTCATACATATTTAAGTACCTGCCTAGCTGTAAAACAGTGGCATAGCGTGCTCTAGACGGGGCCTGTATCAAAATTTTCTGGGGGCCCTTCTGTCTAACTGTGGCGAAGCCCAAATGAAGGGTGAAGATTTTTCACAAAAGAATCAATATTATTAATTTTTTCCCGGGAAGTTTAGCGTACGGCCTAAGAGTTTGAGTGAAGTACTGGATACTATTTTACGAATTTTTGCTCACACAGGTTTGGGGCCCTGTAATTCGGGGGCCCCATATTTGATACGGCGGTAGCTACGCCCCTGCTTCAAAGTAACTAAGGGTCGTTCGCAGTATAGTGCGTTTCACCGAATAGTTCCTATGGCGTTATGTTGGCAGCAATATTTTTCAGTGTTATTGTTCAAATTAGAGTGCGTTTCACCGAATAGTTCCTATGGCGTTAGTTGCCTACTCTGTCTGTCAAAGTCATTGACGAGAAGACGCTCCCGCAGATTTTGTTTAATTTGAACAATAAAACTGAAAAATATTGCTGCCAACATAACGCCATAGGAACTATTCGGTGAAACACACTCTAGTTATACTGTTTTCGGCTCCATTTTCTACACGTGCACTGATATGTTAAATTATTTCAGGGAGTCGCGCTCTGGCGTGATGCATGAAGTAGAATGGCGCGGTCGTAAAGTATCAGTGAGACCAGAAAAAGTCCGGCTGTTCCTCATCGCATTACAAGATCTAGAGAAGTCCGTCGCCAAAGCAGATACCATACAAGCCAAGATCGATATCTTCGAAAATATTCTCATGGATTGCAAAGATGCTATTTCAGCCATCAAGGATGAAATCAAAAGTGATCCGAAGTTGAAATCGGCTTCCGAAACGCAGATGTCTGGCATCAACTACTTGTTGTCTTACTTGATGTATGTGCGCCTGATGCGCACCGTCGATAGGAACAACTTGCTCGTGCAACAAGCAGAGGAAGCTCGCAAGAACAACATACAGATCGACGGGAAGAAAGTCCGCCCTCAGGACCTGACCAGGCTCTACGAGATCATTCTGCAGAACTTTACGGAATTGCAGCAACTGCCTGGATTTGAAACTGACGCCGCTTACCAGCAGGAAATAGAGACTCTGACGAAGGCATACCGCGCTTTCCGTTGCTACTACATCGCTCAAGTACTGACCGGACTGCGTCGTTTCAGGGAGGCTCTCGCTATGTTAGAACGATGCAGTAACTACTCAGCCGAGTCGTTGGGGAAAAAACTGGATGACAAACAACTGGTGGCAAAGTTGCAATTATTGAAAAAGGACATAGAGAGCTGCAAATTCGAAGTGCATGCTGACTCTGTTCTCGAAGACGATGAAGACCAGGACGAAGATACGAAGTATTCGTCAAGCGGCAAGTCTTATAAGGACAAGAAGCCTTTGGTGGACCGGTTGGACGAGTACCGCGAGGATACTCAAGTCCTCACTAAGAACCCCAACATCTACAAGTTGCCTCCACCTATGGAAGCCATTCCTTGCAAGCCGTTGTTCTTCGACCTGGCTTGCAACTTTGTCGAGTTTCCGAACTTGGACGATAAGACCGGTGCTGCCGACAATAAGAAGCAAGGTGCAGGTCTTACTGGACTGGTCAAAGGTTTCTTGGGATGGGGCAAAAGTGACAAGTAAACATGCAATTATATACACATTTTCATGGGTTTTATTATGTACCAGAATTTGTTTTGAAGGTTCAAATTATATACATCTATAAATTAGCGTGTTTTTTATTTTCTAAAGTCTCAGTGTCCCTCATCTATAGTCATGACGTTGCTCTCTGGTTCGTATTCATGGTCGATCATTCGCGTCTTAATGATTTGTTTGTAGATGAAAGCTGATTTCCTTGGAGTACGAGTCCGTTCGGGGTCTGTGAAGTTCACTTCGTATAAACCAAAACGTTCCCTGAAAAGATAAAGCCTATATTAATACAGGATGTAATGCAGCAATAGTTTCGTGTTGTTCGTAGCCCTATTTATTTAGGATCATGGTCTTTCCATTTTTTCTGATTTATCGCTTTGCTATCTACGTTTATACTTTAAACTTTATTGATGCGTAATATAAGGCGTAATAATGATAAGTTTTAAATAGCTCACCATTAAATAAGTCTAAGAAAAAGACTTTACACTTACGTATATCCAGCTAACCACTCAAAGTTGTCCATTAAACTCCATGCGAAGTATCCCTTGAGATTGACCCCCTCGTCCATGGCGTCTAAGGCGCTTTCTAACGCAGCCCTATAGTAGGCCACCCGGCCATCATCATCGATACCCTCGTGAGTGGACCACCCGTTCTCGGTGATATAGATCGGCACGTCACCGTATCTTTCCTGTATGCTTTTCAGTGTGATATACATACTGTTGGGCATTTGCTGGGAACAATGACAAAAACATAAATTCAAGGTCGCTCAGCAAGCTATGGAGCGGGCTATGAGTCTTTCTGAGTGATCGCATTCGGAACGAGGTGAATCCGACAGAGAACCAGAGTTGTTGACATAGCTCACAGAATAAGTAGGTAAGCTGAAGTGGCAATGGGTCCGCCATATTAGCCGTAGAACCGATGACCGTTGGGGTAGACGTGTTCTAGAGTGGAGACCGAGAATTGGCAAGCGTAAGATGGGACGCCCTCAGGCTCGGTGGTCGGTAGCAACTGGATGAGAGTTGCCAAGAATCAAGCTAAGTGGCGTGCGCTTGGAGAGGCCTATATCCAGGGCCCAGCAGTGGATTGTCATAGTCTGATGATGATGATGATGAATGACAAAGAGTAGTGTTATTTAAGTCAATAGCAGCCTCTATAGCAAAAACCATTAGATTGTTGTAGTCCCAGTTACTTAGACTTGACAGATAAATATGGATTTCGATTATGATAACGAAAACGTTATGCTGATAAGATTAATAAGTAAGCACAACCGAAGGCCACGGAGACATAAATAAAACAAATTGTTTCGTTTGCTTTGTAGACAAAAACGCGACTGCTGAGCCCGTCCTAAGTTCGAATCCCCTGGTCGGGCAAAGACAAACATTTCAGGATTTTTCATTACTTCAGACTGGTCTAGTCTTCAGTGACTTTTATAACCAAACCAACGACATTTACATACTTACTTGCAACCAACTGGAAGCAGATTGTGGCCAATCATCTGGCACCATCTGTGCGACTTCTATATCATCCTTAGAAGACGGTACAGGAAACTGTGAAGTATACAGGGAGGCCGATGTAAGGGCACCCGAATAATGGTTGATGCCGAAGTAATCGCTCGTGCCACGAATGTACGCCTTCTCTTCTTCAGTAAAGTCTGATAACCTAGATCTAGGGTAGCCTTGCGCTGCGCTCTTCTTGGCTACAAGCTCTAAAAGATCTTTCGGAAAGCCTCCGTCTTTTGAAAATATTGGATCTGTGTACATTGCCCACTGTAAAGAAGAAATAAATTTACTAAAAAGGAACTCGCTAGCTAGATGAATTCCGTAAAACTGGAAGGAGTAGGTACTTTGTTTACCCAAGACTGGTGGGACAGCTTAATCGTTGCACGAAAAGGAATGAAAACAAATAATAAAAAAAAATACCTAAATAGTTGACTAAAAAATAACAAAAAACAAGGTGTATTTTTATAGCTGTCGGAAAACCTAGGTAAAAAAGTGTTCCACAAAGCGGTCCCCCCCACTTCCAATCTTTGTACTCGTGTAGGTATTATAATTATTGTTCAATCAAATCTCTCACATTACCGCCCTAGCTAGGTATACGGTGTTATAAAGATATACCTGCGTTTGCCTAAATAATTCCACAGCATATGCATCTTCTTCAGAATCGGTGAGAGGCGAAGCAGAATCTACAGCAAAGGTGTACCCGCACACACCCCCTTGTTTAGGCTTGAACTCGTTATTATACAAATGGTACGCTTTGGCATGCGCAAGAGCAATATTTTTAGCGCAAATATATTCTGCAATACCCGTGATATTTAATATGGGAGCCTTCGTATCAGAACCATAACCTTCGAAGCAGATTTGTCCTGGTTCATTAAAGGTTATGAAATTTTTGACTCTGTCACCAAAATTCTCGTAAACTACTCGAGCGTAGTCTTCAAACCATTCGGTAATGAGTGGGTTTAGGAAACCGCCCATCGCTTGAAGTTTTTGCGGCAAGTCCCAATGGTATAAAGTAACCATGGGTTCAATGTTGTATTTTAGCACTTCATCGATAATTGTGTTATAGTACTTGATTCCAGCTTCGTTGACGTGGTCAGCGAAGCCGTTCGGTAGTATTCTGGACCAGGATAAGGAGAAGCGGTAGGCGTCGATGCCGAGTTCCCTCATCATCTCCACGTCTCGCTCGTACTTGTGGTAGGAGTCGCATGCTACGTCACCAGTGCTCTGGTCTGCGATGGCGGCTGGATTGGTGTGAGTCAAATAATCCCAAATGTTCTCACCTTTACCTAAAATAAGTCGTGGAAGGATTATGATATAATTATGATGCATGGGAATAAGTTAGAATTATGTTCAAATCAGGGGTCCTTTAATGTCAGTACTTACCATCTTCATTCCATGCTCCCTCGACTTGATAAGCTGCTGTGCTGGTTCCGAAGATGAAGTCATCCGGGAATTTTCTACCCTGCTTTACCACGACTCCCCATGTCAATGCTACTGCAGAACTACAACATAGTAATCAAGCAAATACCATAAAATATGTCTGAAGCATGCTTACACGCCATCAATCATCCTTCGCACGCTTGCTCAATCCAATAAATATGCATTTGGTGCCGGACTGCTGTAAAACTGGAGGAGTCTGGGTGTCCGACTGCACACATACAGTTATCTTTTCAGGGTTCCATACCTCAAGGGTGCTAACACGACCCTATTACTAAGCCTCCACTGTCCATCAGTACTTACACCTGGCTGTATCTCATGAACCGTAATAGGTAGATTATGTCTACATAGTAACTCTGCCTTTTCAGTGTGCTGGTATTCATATATTGCTGCTATTACAACAAATGATAAACATACGTTTAACGATGATACGCAACCATTCTTGTGTGACTCCGACTCGCACTTGGCCGGTGTACACGCAGAGCGCGCCGTGCGACACTCGTACTGAGTAGGACGACAATAGGACTAGCTCTATAATTAGGCGAGTTTCCGGAAAAAAACTGGCGTAGATAAGTATCTACGCCAGTTTTTTTCTTAGAGGTATTAAAGTAGTGTATGTAGACGTGTATGTATGTACTTACATACATACACGTCTTAATTGTGTGGTGAAGGCAAATAAGTAGTCGCTCTAAGTAAAATACTTACACTCGATAACATTCGATTAGAATGGAAGCTGACTTCGAAGTAGTTGGGAAAAGATTAAACAAATAGGTAATGATTACATACAAACATCGAAAAACCGTTACAGAGCAGTCTGGTAAAATGCAAAAATAGGTACAAAAAGAACCTTACCACAATAATAACACAGGTATCTTCATAGTATTGTATTTTTTACTAAGAGACCACCCTCGGCGAGTATTAACATTTATAGGCAACTGTTATCGATATTTTATCTTACATAATCTTTAGTTGGAACAACACTACTTGAAACTGTCGAGATAATTGTGTTACAGTTTCATCTTTTATCTAAAATTGGTCGATAAGTGACCACAAACTTTAAACCATGGAATTTTGTCTGTTTTACGTTATATCTTCTTTGGTATGGGTGATATTGACAGCCCCGTTGGTTTCGTGATAGCAAGCGCGACTGCCGAGCGTGGCGTTCTGGGTTCGATTATCAGGTCGGGCAAAGCGTTATTGAGTTTTCCCATGAAGGATTTCTCAGTAGCATCCCCGTGCCTCGGAAAGTACGTAAAGCCGTTGGTCCTGCGCCTGGCTTCTCCTGGGTTGTGTCGGATTGCCGTCGCATCGGACTGAGATTAAGGGAAGATAGAGTGCACCTGTGTTTGCACACAAACTTGTACATTTTAATATCTTCTGCGTACTTGGCTGGTATAAAGGCCTCAGCACACGGCGTATTTTAAACGCGCAGACGACTCGCGTTTCAAGACAATTTCAAGAACACGCGTTGTCTGCGCCGTAGATACCGATTAAAACGCGAGTCGTCTGCGCGTTTAAAATACGCCGTGTGCTGAGGCCCTAAGATTGACCACCGAGACCCAAAAAAACTATTATCAGTTTCGCTAAAAAAATTCAATCGATAGTTGTTGTAGTTAATAAGGATGTTAGTTTTGTAGAAAACAGTTCAGTGTTATGATATTCTTCGTCAGATGTTCCTCTGACGAAGAATATCATAACATTGAACTGTTTTCAATTTCAAATTTTTTGTTAGGAAAATAACTACGGTTATTTCAAACAAAGTTTTACACTCGAATATATAATTATGTATAAGAGTATATACATTTATCATTATAAAATTTTTATGCATTGTATCTATGCAATGTACATAAATGTATTACATACACAATGTATTTAAAGTTAAGAAGATGGACTGTTAAATTATCTATTAGTTATTTAGCACAAAGGGTCGCAATAAAACCACTAACAATATTCAACAAAAATATTTTACACAATAACTAAAGAAATCATTCTGCTTTAGAAGTACAAAAATATAATAAAACTTTGAAACAATATATTTTACATCTTAAGGTGGATGCGACGACCCCTCCGTCCATACATTTTTCATTAGAGTTTTACACTAAACACAGACACTCTTTCTTTAAAACTAATCATTTTATCACTTCTTTACAATAAAATGTGCTCGCGTCCGAAGTTTTTAGCCAATAACTTCATTATTCACTGAGAAAAACAATAGTGAAATCTCGGCAAAAATTGACACTTCTTTAGTAGTGTGCGTAACACTGCGGGACTTTTGAGTACTTTTGACAAGCAAACGAAAGGCGAAGTTTAAAAATTGGCACACTAGATGGCGTGCAAAATAATTTCTGATAAATCAATATCTTAGTTCAATAATTGGATTTCCTTTCCAACCGTATCAAAACAAGAATAAAATAACATAAAACTAGTGACCTTCGACATCTATGTTTTTTTAAACAATTTTACTTATTATTTATTATTGTTGTGTGGCAACATAAATACCAATACTCGTAGTGTAGGTTATAAGCAACGTTGCCGTTCTTTCCTAAATGGAATACGTTGACAAAAAAAGCGTTGCCAAACTTCGTTCACTTGTTGTTGTTTGGGACTTGATAATACCTATGATAGAAAAATAATTCCTAATAGCTAATATACATTCTGATTTCGGTTGTCACGCGCTATGATTTGCGCGTGGAATTTCTTGTGTATTTTTTGTATGCTATGCATTTTCATTGATTAAAATTGCAATTTTCCTCCAGTATGTAGGTATTTGAGACTATATTGTAACTAATTTATCGTAGGTATAGTAATTAATTATTCTAAATACGCAATTATATTTTTGGTGGTATTAGAAACTAAAAACAGCATGTTGGCCCGTGATTTTTCTGAAATACCTATCGTCTGATGAGTCAGTGTTTCATATTTGAATGTGTTTGAATATGTTTTTGGTCAACCATTATAAATCGGTAAACTAGGTACTTACCTACTAAAGTAGTCACAAAATTAAACTTGCAAACATTTGCTAAATACCTATGGTTTTGCCGGGTTACGATAAACATCTTTTACGCATTTTAAAATAGTAAAAAAAAAAATAGTTTCAGACAGACAAACATTATTATTAGTTTGTTTTATTTTGTAGTAGGTACCTACTAAGCTCACGTTCACGGTAATGCATGGTGCGTTCAGAAACAAATAATGTGTGTTGTTCATTCCAGGGTGACTTGAATTGTGCACAGCGTTAGTAGGTATGGTCGAACGTGTGACGTAGACGTTTCGCAGAATATTGAGAGTGTTGGTACCGGGTAGGTATGACGATTTTCTTGAGATGAATAATTAATAATTATTCATCTCAAGAAAATCGTTTCTGGAGCTAAAATTACGCTTTATTATTTTACAAACAATTTATTATAATATAATAAATTGTTTGTAAAATAATAAAGCGTAAATAATAAATCAAGTTTCCGTAGTGTAGCGGTTATCACGCGTGCTTCACACGCACAAGGTTCGATCGGTTCGATCCCGGGCGGAAACTGTTGCTTTTTGTATTTTATTGCCGATCATAAAAAGTATCTTCACGCTTTTTTATTAATTGGGTGATCAGAGAAATCTGAAAAATAAACATTTTGTTAAAATAAAAGTAAACTACGTACTATTAGAAATACGTATAGAGAAATAGTACGTAGTTTACTTTTATTTTAACAAAATGTTTATTTTTCAGATTTCTCTGATCACCCAATTAATAAAAAAGCGTGAAGATACTTTTTATGATCGGCAATAAAATACAAAAAGCAGCTGTTTCCGTCCGGGATCGAACCGGGGGCCCTGTGCGTGTGAAGCACACGTGATAACCGCTACACTACGGAAACTTGATTTCTGGAGCTAAAATTACGCTTTACTAAGTTATGAATGAAGTTTTATCAGTCTGCTGGTAGGTATCTATCAGATGGTGGCTTGTGATCGGTGTAAACAATGAGTTCTCTTCCATCGAACATTTTTCTGAAGTGTTTGATTGACATACCTACCTACCTATAAATTGATAAGTAGGTAGGCTAATAACTCTGTCGAACGTAGACCGTAGGTATAGGTACTGTATGAACTGTATCGCTGTTGTGTTTCGGAGAATTTCTTTGAGAAATAGGTAGGTACCTAGCCAAGCAGTACTTATATTTCTTGTTTACAAGTTATTGAAGGACAGCTCCTGCGCAGGTGTTCGTTGCGTCGCACGTGACTACGTGAGGGAGTTGGCGTCGGTTGGTGATGGAGATGGATGAGCAAACTAAGCTGCGTTTTGTACCTACCTATGCTAACTTTACATAACTCGAATGCTTGTGAGTGTGACGCTTCTGTGTTCCACTTGATCTTTGTTTTATCTCGCTTCTTGGAATTGTGCAGGACCGCGTTGAGCGGTGCTTGTAAGTACTTATGTGATCTGCGTTAGGTACCTACCTACCTACCTACTATGCTGTCACGGTAGAAATTTATCATGCCGATAAATCTACGTAGGTAGGTAGGTCTTGATCTTGAATTGTCTCGGGTCTGGGCCAGTCTGGGGTAAGCAGAGATAGCAGACTTTTCCTTGTGGTGGTTTGATTCCGTTGCTTGACAGTTCATAGACCAGGAACTTGAGGTTTTCTTTGCCGAAGACGCATTTTGATGGATTTATAGTGATATCATACACCTCTTATCTGCGTAAGACTTCCTGTAAATCTTTGATGTGGCTTGCTTTACTTACTTCCGCCTTCCTTAAGCCGGAGGTAGTGGGTTCGATTCCCACCCAGGACAAACTTTGTGTGATGAGCATAATTATTGTTGGTTCTGTGTCTGGGTGTAATTTATCTATAATACTGTACTTATGTATTTATAAATTATATAAGTATGTAATGTATATCAGTTGTCTGGTTACCATAACACAAGCTCTGCTTAGCTTGGGATCAGATTGCCGTGTGTGAGTTGTCCCAAGATATTTATTTATTTTTATTTTACTTCATTTTCAGATGCGATTATTGGGTAGGTAAGTACCTACCTACCTACCTACTTACCTACGTCGTCGATGATGAATGGAAATTTATGCGTAGATAGGTACCTAGTCTAATCCGATAAGTAGGTAGGTAAGTAGTACTTACCTACCTACCTACTTATCGGGTACTTACTAAGTACCTAAGTACTTGATAGATGAATCGTTGGAATGTCTGTCCGGCATTCTTGAGACCTGGACATACTTACCTATTCGTGTAGGTAAACTCGAATATGACAAAAGGTGTTGTGATGGCTGTTTTCTTGATGTCTAGCTCGTAGACTGGTAGGTACTTACCTACTTAGTTGTTGATAAGCACGGTTTAGGTCGAGTGTATTGAAGATTTTCTTGCCGTGAAGTAGGTACCTAGGTAGATAGATGAAAAAATATTGAATACCTAGCTAGTGTAATGTAATAAAATAAAACTGCGTTATATTGTAATCAAAATTAAGTGTCGTGATGGCCCAGTGGTTAACGCGCCCACCTCTCATGCATGAGGTTGTGGGTTCGAATCCGGGCAAGCCAATGTGACTTTTTCAATTCATATGTAGGTACCTACTTTGCCCTACAGTGGGACAGTAAGAGGCTGGTAGGTACTTTTTTTTTTTTTTTTTTTTTCAATGTTGACATAATTTATTTCCCAAAATTATAAATTATGTTGCTTCAAATACTTCTGTTTTGATAAACGATTAAAATAGTGTAATGAAATAAAATAAAACTGCGTTTTATTGTAATCAATGTTGACATAATTTATTTCCCATATTTATAAATCAATAAAATAGTTTACGCCAACAAAATATAACTTATTTTTACTTAGACAGAAAAATTTAAACTAGTTTTTTTTATATTCACGCCATCTGGTGTTCAATCTTCGTAAACGCAGAGGTATGTATGTGTGTGTAAACGACACTGTATTCAATGACAGAAGTTCTAAACAAGTTATGTGTCGAATTGGGTAGATTTTGAGGGAATGATATGACCTATTCAAATAAAATGTAATATCCGATAACCGCTAAGACTACTCCTATGACTTAATAATTGTCCAATTACACAAAAACTCAAATAAACTAAAAATGTTGACTTCAGCGCCATCTCTCGGGAGAATGGCTGGGAGCAGCCCGTCGGTTTCACCTTAACATTTACATTTTACAAAATCACATTTCAGTGTAGTAATTGCGCTACTGTGGATTTAATATGATCACATAACAATAGTTACACAGTTGAAGGAATATTCAGGCTAGCGAAATACGTGGTCGTACAGTGAACATCAACGAAGCGTCGATGTGCTTACAATGATCAACTACAATACATGGAACAATCAGCTATGAAATAACTATGTATTTACAAAACATAGGTACAAAAAATTTCTAAATATTATTAATGTCAACGTTGACTCCCTAGTAAAGTTGTCAATATCTGTAGCTAAGAGTGGCGTGCGCAAACGCAAAAATAAAATATGAAGTAGGCATCGGCTGATAGTAAACAAGACCGTATGGCATTAAAGTATTCACACTCACTGTCAGATTATCTTTGAGTTCTGTAGGCTGTTCGTCAGCACAGTTAGTAACGTCTATTTGAGATGATGAACACGCGGCGGGTCGCGGGCCGCGCGGGGCCTAGCGCGGCGCCAGCGGGGGCCAGTGCTGCGCGTTGTGCGCGCCCAGGTCGGGCGGGGCCAGCAGCTGGCCGCACGTGGCGCACATGTGCAGCTCCTCGCTGCGCCCCACCATGAGCTCCTGCTGCTTAGCTATGTCCGGCAGCAGGGCCACGAGCTCCGGGAACACGGCGTCGAACTCCGCGCCCAGCGCCGAGCGACAGTGCTGGTGGAACTGTTCCGCACTGATAGAGCTGTCGCGGAACGCTCTGGACGCCACTTGGAACTCTTCGACGGCCGCAGCGCCGCCTAAAGCGATTTGGAATTTCTTTACTAACGCGCGGTTCCTGTGCTCGAAGTTCGGCGGCGGGATGTAGGTGTGCAGCGGCGCGGGGAACGTCTGTCCCGACGAGTTCGTGAACGTCATGCCGTCGCACGCCGGCCGAGCCTTGAACCCGGGCGGAACGCTACCGTTCACCATCTTCTTTGTCGGTAAACTGCTGTCACTCCGAGAGTTTAACGGCGGGTAGTCTTTAGCAGCTAGACTGAAGTCTCCATTGCCTCCGTTCCTGTTGCTCTCAGCGTTGAGAGCAGAGTCCACAGTCTTTACCTTCTTGTCTTCCACAGTTTGGTTATTATTATTAGCATTGACGGAGGCGTACGACTCCTTCAGTAGCTTCTTATCGTTGGTTCCGTTCACATTGTATGTGTCGAGTAAGTTCTCCTTCTTACTATTTTGTTTTTTCTTTTCCTTTTTGCTTAGTTTTGTGTTGTCTATGGTCTGCGGTGGCGGGGGTGCAGGTTGAGTTTGCTTTTTGGATTTTGATTTGGTCAAGTTGATTGGTAGCGTGGGGAAGTCAGCCACTGGGTTGAAGGACGGTTCCCTGGGGGTCGGAGGAGGCTCGGGCTTGCTCGGCTTTTGCTTCTCTTTGGACTTGGACACGGTGATCCACTGCGGCGGAGCGACCGGAGTGGATGTCGATGACAAAGCGGGGAACGCCTCGGAACTTAGAGGTACTTTCTTATGGTGAGTTTGAACGTGGTTGCTTTTCAGCGCTTGCATCTCTTGGCTGTTGATCAAAGAGACCTGGAAACGAAAGAATTTTTTTTTTAACTGCTTTCGTCAATGAAAGGGCGAAATAGACGATAGTTTAAAACTAAAAAAAAAACAATAATAAATAGAAATAAATGTTTTTCATTAGTCGAAGTATCATAGTATGACAACAAGTAGCGTTATGGTAAGCTAGTAGATAACATTACCAAACTAAAACATAAACCTACCTTAGGCGCCTGAACGGTTGCAGCTCCGATACTAGGATGGTCGTCTTTCCCGATGCTCAGCGAAGGGAAGTCATCATCGTTGCTCATAAGCGGCGGCTTCTTATGCTGTGTGGGTACTGAGATGCGATGCCCACTCGTCTGAGTCAGACGGAAGTTGCTAGCGCTAGCTGGCTGGCTGTGCAGCTGAATTGATACACTGGGCTTGGCTGGAAATGTAAAGAGTTATGTTTGAAGGTGACCGAAGGCCATAGAAAAGATGGCAGGATTGTGTGAACAATTATATACTAAAGAAAAGGGAGTCAGTCGTGTCGGGAGCCTCGGAGTCTGAATTTGTGCCTGGTTGATGGCAACAGGCTCGCCCCCTATTACATGGAACTTACAACATAACTGGCGAAATGTGGGTGTACTATGTACACGTCTGCCTAACCCTTCGCGGATTACAGGCGTGATGTTATGTAGGGAGTGAGTGATAACATGACGGCTGATAGGACGGAATGGAACAAGACGTGTTGCGCCGACCCCAAGTAACATAAAACAAGGGCAGAAAATTGAGGATGACTGGATCAATACAAATACATGTTTATAGTTACGATAATAAACAACTTTCCCTAAGAAACCCTTGTAAGTATGACCGGTTCATTAGCCCCAGTTCCCATACGACGTGAATACATGTCAGTGCAACAGACCTTAGTTTATTTTTTAAAGTGTGCGTCATTGCATGGTAATGAGCGCTTTTAATCTTTTTGGAGAAAACCGGACGCAACACTAAAGTAGGCGAATGTCAAAAACAACCGATTTATGACCAAAAACAAACTTTGTAAATAAAATACGCATAAAATAGATACTTGTTTTGAAATCACAAACAGCAATGAGCATTCATGAATGAGATGAGAGCGTTCCTAGCAAAAAGACAATGAAAAGTTCAAACATACTGTTCCTGACGATAGTAGCAGCGACGGTAGTAGGCGCAGGCGCAGCGGGTCGTGGGGCGCGCGATGGGCCAGCAGCTCCGTCAAGCGCTGGGAAGTTCTTGTCATTGCGCAGTAGCCCGTTCACGCCTGAAAATGTGAATACAATGTATTGGTATGTATAAAGGACAGGTATGGTTGGTTAGGAATAATAGCCGACTTAATGGACCGAAAATCCGGTCAACTGAAAAAGAAAGCCCGCCGTGTGCGATTCGGGCTCGCCCACGAACCATCGCACAATATTTAAAATTACATACAAATTATTTTTTGTTTTTTTTTTTTACTTGTTGTTATAGCGGCCATAGGAATACATTGTGAAATTTTTAAGTCTATCTAATACGGTTCAATAAATGTGTGGGGGTGTGTGTGTGTGTGTGTGAACAGTCTTGTGACAGACGGACAGACATTATGTGGCTTGTAATAGGGTCCATATGGCACCCTTTGGACACGGAATCCTTAAAAGAGAAAATGGATAGACAGCAAATGGAAGCTTTTTTTTATTTATATTGTTTACTGAACTGCTTCATCTGAGGTATGTCATAGATCAGTATAAAACTTGAAAACTTGTCAACTTGAACTGTACCTTTGTAGGCGCGATGCGGCGCTGACATGACCAGTCCGGGCGCGGCGGGCGTGGCGGACAGTCGCGGGAACTGCTCCACGCTGCCGGTGTCGATGTTAGCCTGCGACATCGTCGGAGGCAGCGGGGCTGGGACGGGCTCCTCGCGATTCCGTTCGCGGTGGTCCCTGTCCCTGAAATAATAGATAACATTATTTATTATAAATATAAATGGATAGATATAGAGCTGAATAAAAATAATGTTTTCATGATCATTATTTTTTTATGGTTAACATCTATTTGCGCGCCTTGGCCGTAAAACCGACTCGAATGCCTGTTAAGAGATTTTTATTATAAATTCTAATATTAACATAGATCACATCTGCCGGGCGTCTTGTGATGGCCGAGTTTTACTTTAGTTTTGATTTTAGATAAAAATGACTTTTTTTTATTGTTCAAGTATCAAGCATAATCATTTTATAATTCTCACAATCCTCTATGGTAGATGATGATGGCAGCTACGTCAGTGTGCGAAGCTTATGTATTGCAGTCTTCAATGCATTCTTCCAGCAATAGGATTTCCATTTCGTGGCAATTTCTCAATTTTGCTAGAGATGTGTTTGTAGTTACTTCGGATAGTGAAGGTCCTACGTTTGATTGGGTGCCGATGACAAATCTGATGATGACGAAATGACAATAATGAAATAATAATATAATAAAATAATGGTGTTCGCCATCATCAGAATTGTCACCGCTAAGTTCTGCTGTCAATCGAAGTGAACTATGGTAGTATTTTTTTTAACCTAAATTTCAGCATGAAGTGTTGAAACTCATTTAATATGGCCACTATTATTGTGCAGAAGATACACAACATAAATGTATACAAACAAACAACGCCGTTGTATACTGGAAACATTTGACCAAATAAGTTGTTATGCACGCTGTTGCCTAGGCAACTCTCTTTAGCCACAATACCTGGGCGTCCTCTGCACAGGATGCGGCGTGATGTTGAATTGTAGCTCGAGCGTGCGCGCCTGTCGCGCCGCGCCGCGCGGCATGTTGCGACCGTGGACCGTCGCTTTATGCGCTGGCGATGGTGATTTCAATTATTAGTTACTATATCTGAAGTCAAGTGTACCAAAAACATAGCATATGACACTCAGCAATAGTGAAGCTTTATATAATTTGAAAAAATATATATACACATCAAGTAAAGTAAAGATTGTAAACTTATTTGTGATAACTAAACTGACAATGCAGCCTTATCTCTTCACAATTATTAGCTCGCACGCTCTGCACGAAAGCATATCTATCATACTTGACAATACACAGCTTTTTAAATTATACGGAGCTAACTGATATAACAGTCAGGCTTTTATGATATTTACTGACATAACTTTAGTACACATTCTCGTTGCTGACTGTTGTTGGCATGCTTTTAGAATAGCTACGAGAGACATGACACCTAAAAACAATATTATCATTTAAACAGCCCACCTTTAAGATCAATTTCACTCCTAAACACAGCCGTCAAGTGTTGTCCTGCGCACTCCCCCTCCTCACAAAGATAGTGGTCCGTTCTGAAGTGGTGCGCAAGCGCTGAATGCGACGCGTAGTACAGGTTGCGTCCATCGGCGTCGCACAGATGGCAGTACAGATGTTCTTTGCGTAAGTGGCGGTACAACTCGTCCGCGTCCATGAAACGCTCCTCGCAGAATTCACAGAGTGGGTGGCCCCTGTTACAAAACATAATACGTATTATATCATTCCTGTATTAGCTGTGTTCGTTAAAGGGAAGCCAGGGCTGAGGGCAGTATGGTATACCCACTTCTCGCCACAATATGTTTAAGTCTCATTTAATAGGAGCTGATCTGTTGGAAAAGTAAAATTTTAATGAGATGGATTTTTTTTTGTCATTGAATGTCTAACAAGTCTTCTTTTTATCGTGGAGAAAGCCTCAAGGATTCCCTACGTCTGGGGATAACGGAGGGTTATGTCGGGTTCCTACCGACTAAAACCCCACGGTTCCTCCTGCTACCTTAAGTCGGGAGCCGCTGCTGTAATATGTTTACAAAATATTGTACTGAAGATGAAGAAAAAAACACGGAAATTAATTCCACATTAATACTGACTTCAGCACTGCCAGATCTTAAGTTAAAACACAGTAATAGCGTTCATTTCGGTATAGAGTTATTTGTATGAATTTCGTCACTAACGATATTGTATTACTGGGAAGTCACAGCACGCGACATTGTAACGCAAATCCTAACATAAAGGCAAATGCGTAAGCCATATATGTTTTTATCAGAGATTTAAAGATAGGGATTAGAAATATGATATGGCCAAAAGCGGAAGCTGTTACAGTCCAAGAGACTGAATAACTTATTATGTAGTTTATGTAGCTGTACCTGCATCTAATATTATTATTTCTTAATAAAAAGAAGCAATATAAAGCACATGAGATTATAGACACGTGGGAATAGGAAGCCGTTACGGTAGACGGCCTTACTGACGTCATCATCATCATCTGCCTAGCCAACTATGTAGGGGTCGTCTTCCAGTCTAACCGGATGCAGCTGAATACCAGTATTTTACATGGAGCGAATGCCTATCTGACCTCCATATCCCATAACTGGGTAATACGAAACCTCGGTAAGACTGGTTGTCATTGTCAGACTTTCGGGCTTCTCTGACGACCCGCTAAATTAGTCGGATGTAATTGATTTAATTATTGAAAGAGGGTTATAGCTGATTAGCTCGTCGTATTAGAACTAGGCTCCATTCCAAATACGTCATAGTATATGACATAACAATCATGCCAATTAGATAATATGCAAATTCAACTGATAAAAGGAATGTAAACATTGCACTTAGGTAACAAAGCTTTTATTATTAATTGCTTTGATAAGAAAAGCGTGTCACCTTATATGCTAATATCTGTTTGATAGATAAAAATACTCGTCAGGTATTATGCGGTAAGTAATGGCGCCAATAGATTGTGGTTGGTCGGTGAAATAGACCTTCCAGATTGATCCAGTGGGGTGCTTGGCAACCGCATTTGTCAGTGCTTCAGGCACGGAACCAGCCCTCGAAAAAGAATGCGATCATGGTCACTTGAAATCGGCCAAGTGCAAGTTGGACTCAGGGCCCGATCTAGCTATTTATCCGCTCCGGGCAAAAATACATACATACATATATTTTTTTTTTAAATCATGAGCTAAGTATAAGTCATGAGCTTGCTATTCCAAAGATGGGTTGATATAACTACAATATGTTATATTGTTTTAATTATATCAGTCTTCTATGGCTTATGAACAAGTATACAAAAATTCATGAGAGTATGTTGGACTTAGTGCAACCGCCCGGCACCCTCTGTCTCCCTCCATTTTTACCGCTCTGGGCATTTGCCCCCCCTTAGATCGGGCCCTGGTTGGACTCAATCACGAGTATCACATTAGCGCATCTAGACTCTTAAACTGCTGCACCGATTTTATTGAAACTTTCACAGCTTAAAAGCATATCAGATTTAATTTAAAGCTGGATTTTACACTGAATAATTCTAAGATGCTTACTTAAAATTAAAAAATTCTGTTTTCGCGAAATTGGAACGGTGGATCCGCGCTTGCGGTTCATTGAACGACCATCGATTATGTTTTCCGGTAATAAATCCTACTACTATTATAGATGTGAAAGTTTTTGAGGATGGATAGAAGTATGTGCGTCTAAACGGCTGAAAGGAATTAGTTGAAATTCTGCACACATATTACCTAGCTTAACAGAATCAATTTTATTTTGTTTTTATGTTTCCATGAGATAATAATATAGGAATTTGGCTTAATTCTAAAGTCTCTGTAGAGCCGCTGGAAGAAGCTAGTATAGGTATTATAGTCTCTAACCTTACTCAAGCTCTCAACTCAACTTTGTTCACTAGAAATCCTGAGCATAAAACTAGGAAACTTACGATCTCGTTTACTATCTACTGCTACCTACAGAAGAAAATCTTATTTGATTTTTTTATTTTCTTTTTATGGCGTCTCGCGCGTTCGTGCAATTTCGATAGCAAATCAGTTTTTAATATACCGCGAAATAATGTGTAATGGATTTATTTTTACTACTAGCTTCTGCCGACGGCTTCGTCCGCGTGGAAGGCAAGCGTACAATAAAACATAGCCTGTGAAAAATCAAACTAGTATAGTATAGACTAGTATTTCCAAAGGTTACGTCTAACAAACAAACAAACTTTATAATATTACTACCGACCCTTCCCGGCTTCGGACGGCTGCAACGTAGATACATAAACCTTCCTCGTAAATCACTCTATCTATTGATGAAAACCGCATTAAACCTTGTTGCGTAGTTTAAAAGATTTAAGCGTACAGACGGCGGAAAGCGACTTTGTCTTAGAATATGTAAAAATTTAGACTATAGTCGTTTGCTTACCTGTGTGATGTATCGTCCACATCTCCTCTCCGTCGATGATGAGCCAATTCTTGACGAGTATAGCACTTTCTCTCCATAGTAAATATCTGTAAATTACATAACATTAAGTTTACGACGTTTGTATTATCAATTTGCACTTAATTGCTTCCATTCAAGCAATTAACCGCTGTTTACATTATACCTGATAACATTTACTATTTAGTCCAAATTGTTTTAAAAAAAATATATAAACAATTTGTCGAGTGTCCATTGTCTAGTTAATTGGGTTGATAAAATTATAATTATGTGCACGGAATCTTTAAATGTGAATTACGTCACTGATTCCCTCAAAATATTAGGTATTATGAGAGTTTGTATTACGTAACTCATGATCGCATAACCACAGATAAGTTTGTACATTCATAATAAGAAATCAGTTTTATTGGTAGTTGTATTTCTTGAACCATATCCATACCATTATCCATACTAATATTATAAATGCGAAAGTGTGTCTGTCTGTCTGTTACCTCTTCACGCTAAAACCGCTGAATCGATTTTGATGAAATTTGGCATGGAGATAGTTTAAGATCCGAGGAAGGACATAGGATAGTTTTTATCCCGGAAATCACCCCCTAAGGCGGTGAAAAGGGGGGTGGAAGTTCGAATAAACCACTGAACCGATTTTAATGAAATTTGGTAAGAGTTAAGTTTGAACCCCAAGAAAGGACATAGGATACTTTTTATTTCGCGACTACGTCTGCGATCGTGATAACCCACATTTACGCGGACGATGTCGCGGGTAAAAGCTAGTTTTGAATAAACATTGTTGAAATAGGTATTTTAGCAATGTTCATTCCAAACATGCTTGTACCATATACCTATTATTAACATTGTAACAGTACTACCTACCTACGACTGTTACAATTAATTAATGGAATATAATAATTAAATTAAGGCGAATTGAAGAGAATGTAATTAAATGTGGTCAGATTATTACCATTTTCTGAGAATGTGGTCAGATATTTATATTTTTTTATGGGAAATGTACACGTAATAAGTCGTTGCTAATATCTCAGCTTATAATTACGCAAAATAATGTTGTTCTGTTGTCATTTAGGTTTTGATTTAGCATTAACTTCAATGTTTCCCTATGCTGTTTCATAGATAAACAAATATTTTGTGTATAATAAATATATAACATAATATGTGGTTTCTTCATGTGTTTTACTGTGTACATAAAAAATTAATGAATAAACCTATTAGGATATAATTAGCTTTATTTACTTTACTAAAAGTCAGTGTGTTTTGGTCTAATAAACTATAGTACTATCTAGTATAAGAAATGCATACAATCACCACAATTCATCATCTGCCTAGCTTTTTCCCAATGTCGGGGTCGGCTTCCAGTGTAACCGGATGCAGGAATATCAGTATTTTACATGAAGCAACTGCCTGTCTAACCTCCACAACCCAGTCACTGGGTAATACTATAAACAGTTATAAATATTGTGGGAAAAATTAAAAAATACGAATAACAATTACTCAAACTTACCCTTAAATGCTTAACGCAGAGGTCACAGTAGTATCTCTCATGGATTTTTCTCATATGGTCACTCAGCATAGTAAAAGTACGAAATGGTGGAATATTTTCGCAGATCTTGCAGCGGTTCTCCAGCAGTAGCTCGTAGGCCTGCTTGATGTCTTCACTGCAGAACCCAATCTTGAATTGCCTCTCAAAGAGGCGGTCACTGAATGCCTTGTTGCGAAGCTCCTTATAAGGTTGGACAGTGTCCGTAAAAACAACCTGTGGAATATTATTTAGCTTAGTATTGCCAAAGGTATGAAAGTGACATTAGAATTTTAGAAATCTCATACAAAATACTAGCTTTTTCGTGTTGTTTAAAAAATAGAGCCCCAGCAGCCTTACAAAAATGTAAAGAGTAATTCATTTCAATTTTTAATAATTCATTAATTGAAATGAATTACTTGAAACATGACAATAATTTTTAATCCTGCATACATACAGTTCATTCAAGACTGCCTTGCCATAGAATATGATTTTCTATTCCTCGTTATATTATTATGGAAAAAGTCGCTCCTAAAATGGCCATTTTTTCTGACCAAGTCTATCCTATCTACCATATCTGACCTTAGAAAAATGTATGAATGTGACACAGTAGTGCTAGAGATAATACATTACAAAGCAATTTTTTTTTTTAATTCAATGAACTAAATAAGTTGCTGGGTAAGAAAGATTTCTTAAATCGAAGAAATTGGTATATTGAGGCGTGTTATATTATGTCATATATGTATACTAGCACTATGACGGTCTGTTAATAAATAAATAAAAGATTTCATTATAGGTAAACACCAGCGCCATAGAAGAAAATATTCGTTTTTTAATATAACATAAAAGTAGTTTTCTTATTTTCCCTTTGGAGATATGGAACCATAATTAAACAAGTGTTGGTATTATTTCATGTCATTATATCACTTTTTATTCCATTTTAAAAATGAAAAATGTCATTGACTGCTTGCTTTTTTTTTTAATGTTAGGGTTGTACTTGTAAAAGCTTTAAATCTACTAGAACAACCTAAAACAGTCCTTCTGGTAGACAAGCAAGAGTAATTGCTCATCTTACTCTTACTCATCAATAAAATAAATGCTTAGGCATTTGCATATCAACATAGTATTAACGTGGGGGTCCTACCTTTCCCCCTCACCTTTTGCCCTGATAATATTCTTTACTAGATACCGAAAGGCCAAAAATAAATACCATGTAAAACTTTGCAGTAGATAAGTAACAAGAGAATCTATTTTATTCTAAATCTTGATGGTCTTGAAAGCGAATTTTAAAGATAATAAGATATAAGGTAATAATTTAAGTATGGTGCAATATTATGATTTCAGATTCAGGTGTGTCCGCATACAGTAATTATAATTTAATTACTTAATGTCATATGGTTGAATATTACAACAGTGCCATTGCTAAAGGTTAGAATATTTATATTCATGAATTTATTTTTAACTGAAACAGTCACCAAATCAATACTAAACGTGGTAATCAAGAAAATACACTATGATAAATAAAGTCATGCTTTAAAAATGTTCCACACATATAATTCTATCCTGCCATGTATTAAAAGTTTATCAACATAGAAATGTGCTATTGTTAAAATAATTATACTAGTAGAAGCATTCGCCTATTGTGAAATAATGCAGGAGATTCGCTGAATGTGTTTTTAATACACAATGTTGCACAATGATAGTCTGTGCACAGAGGATGTCAGAATAATAACATTCGTCGAAAAAATCATAGGTCTAACTTACCCTTGAAAGGTCTTGCCTGCAGATAGGACACTCATTCTGCAGGCAGAGCACCCGCATTCGGGTGGAACACTCGAAACATACGGGATGGTCACATTCGCCAATCGAATAGTACAAAACGTTCTTGAAACACACTACGCAAGTATTCTCGTTTGAATTCGAGTCAGCCATTGTTCCGAGCTGGGTTCTGGAAAATTATACACGGTGCTAATATGGGGACGTGATTTGTCGTGGTTATGGGTAAAATTGAGGAATAAATACTGTATATACCTACGTAAGATTGAGAAAAGGAAGGACGAAAATTTCGTAGTGCTGAAATGACAACTAGATTAAATTGTTGCCAACAAATAAATAAATCTGATAAATAAAGACGACTGTCCACGACACGTATTGATTTAGGAATAGTGAAGTGTCTCAAGGGTAGCCTTGGAGTTGTAAACACAAAAACCGTATAATTGTCTATGATCGGTTTCGGTTAGTATTACTAATTTGGTCGCCCTCTACGGTGGAAACGGTGAACGGTTTGATGTTTGAAATTGTTTGAATTTCAATTCAATGGAAGTTCGTTTGTTATCGAAGTTCAGATTTTTTAATTAAAATATGTGATAAAATAAAGTAAAACTAGTGATTTACACAGTGAACAGTGAAACAGACTTTCCAATAATGTATTTCCAAGTGTGTATCAGTTTATTGCGCTAAGTAAAATAAATGTTTGCATTGCCCGGTGTAAACTGGATTTTGTCGCATTTCCAGCTGATTTTATTTTATTATTTTAGATTGAAAATACTCCTGAGCACATACGAAGGGCTCGTCGTACGGAATCCGTCGCGAAAGAATCTCCTAAAGAAGAATGTCCTCGTCTTGTATTAGCTCCGTTTTCTAGGCCTCCGCAAGTGGTTTTTGAAAATGTCCTGATCGGTGCGTCTTGCGAGAGGAACTTGGAGGTGTTCAACCCATCAAAACAAGTGCAACAAGTATGTAACATAGCCACAAATGTGTTGTTTCACGGAAATAATTAGGTCATATTTTATTATTTTAAGACTGGTTCTTGTGATCTTGAATAATATTATTACAGTAATTATCTTGCTATTTCATACATTTTTACGGTTTTGTTCGTCAATCTGTAAAAAATGGAACTCATAAAGCGTCATGTTATTGTCTGTCTGTCTGTTATGCTGTAAAACCCCCTCAGGAAGGCATGAAGGTATCAAGTTGAAATTAATTTATCAAACATGTTCATGTTCTTACAAAGCAAAGCATGTTCTTACTCAAAAACCTGAAAATTGATAATCATTTAAAAATATAAGTTTCTGGGAATACAAACTTATATTTGAAGTTGCAGTTAGGGATTGCAATCCCGCAAAACGGGATCCCGCATTCCCGCGGGATCCCGCACCACTTATTAATCTGCTGGATCCCGCACCTTCAAAACGCGGATCCGCGGATCCCGCATATTTGAAATTATTCACAGTAGTTCAACTTTTTGCCCCGTTTGTATGTAAGATAAAGTATTAATTTTTGGATCTTATAGGGCTATAAGATCGAAAAATTAATACTTTATCTTATTTAAAATTATGTCATAAAATCGAATTCAAACTACAGGTTTTTGTTTTAAAAAATCAAGTATTATGATGAATTACAAACATCATAAAACTGTTGTCTCGCGACGACTCGCATTTCAAGACAATTTCAAGAACACGCGTTGTCTGCGCCGTAGATACCGATTAAAACGCGAGTCGTCTGCGCGTTTAAAATACGCCGTGTGCTGAGGCCCATAAGGTAAAATTAAACAAAACTTTTGATGCTAAACATTTAAAAATTAAGGTCTAATAAGGCTGATTACTAATTACTCGTACTTAATTATAATTTCATTGTTATTTTGTTAGAAAACAAATAATTTTTGTTGCATAATGTAAGACATGTTTAATTAATAATACTTGATTTTTTAAAACAAAAACCTGTAGTTTCAATTCTATTTTATAACATAATTTTAAATAAGATAAAGTATTAATTTTTCGATCTTATAGCCCTATAAGATCAAAAAATTAATACTTTATCTTACATACAAACGGGGCAAAAAGTTGAACTACTGTGAATAATTTCAAATATGCGGGATCCCGCGCGGGATTGATCAATCCCGCATATCAATCCCGCGGGATTGAGTGAGCTGCGGGATTGCAATCCCTAGTTGCAGTATCGAACTATCAACAATGACATAAAAGTAACCAAGTAAAGAAAAAAATCTTTTTAATCAGTTATAATACAGCCAACGTATATTGGTTTGGCTGCGCAATTGATCTTATAGTAGGGGAGCCCAAGATGCTAAATGTGGATTTATTCCAGCGTTGTGGGAACCTTTTGCATTGTGAATATTAGATGCTAAAAAGTAAAAAATAGTTACAGATAGAACCCTTTCACTGGTGGAGGTAAAAAAAGTACATATTTAAAAAAATTAAAAAAAAAACACAAAGTGCTACTTGAGCGTGTCAGATATTGATAGTGTATGCGCCCCACGTGTTTTTGATAACCTAGGAATATTAATCTGCCGGTTTGCATAGTGGGGGTGGCCGTACGAAGGGGTTGAAAATGGAAGAAAAAATTATGACATTGGAATACTCGAGGGCGTCAGATTAATATACAGACAGATCAGCTTGATGTCCTTGTTGTGCTGACCCTTAATCTGATAATTATGTGGAGGGACTTCTTCAATCTGATGGTTTGAAAAATAAAATCCGCTGCCCTAGACGCGCGGCCCTATATACAGGGCTCATATATTGTGGAGGTACTTAACAGGGTCCAAGGTATCCCCCCTTATATTAATCTGCCGCGCTCGAGTAAATCCAAAAATCCCTTCCTGGCCTCCCCAACTATTATAGAAATGAAATTGTTTACTGCGCAGCAATCGGCTAACTTCAGGGCTGCCAAGATACGGCCGTATTGTAAGTTTGGTTTGAGTGGGTGGAGTTGAGGGCTGCTGAGCACAGCTTGTGAGGCCAAACCCTTAGGTTGCGAGACCTACTCATACTTGTCTGGTTTTTATAATTAATCCAAACAATAAAATTATTTTACTTCCATTTTCTCCAGATCACTCTCGGAAAGTCTCTACCCCCTGGCTTAGTGATACATTTGCCAGGAGAATGGCTGGTGGTGGAACCGGAGACATGTTACTGCTTGACCATGATGTGGACACCAACACAACCAACTGGCATCCGGGAGACAATACGCTTTACAAATGAGAACAGAGGCCGATATGATGTCATTGTCGTTCTCAAGTCTGTTGTGGTAAGATTTCTTTACTTTGTACATTCTGTGATTTTGCACAGGCTAATAACTATGCAGGAACTGACCTCGATAATAAATGGCTATGATGTAGATCAACCTAAATACACACATCAAAAGTGTCTAGGGATCAACATCCCTAATCAATGTTAGGGATGTTGATCCCTAGACACTTTTGATGTGTATAGTTGTTGTGGCAATAGGCTCTCTCCCTATTAAATGGGACTTAAACATAACTGGCAAAATGTCGGTGTACCTGCCCCGCCCTTTGGGGATTACAGGTGTGATATTATGTTACTATACCTTTAAAATAAAACTGAAGAGTTTGTTTGTAATGTCAAAATCAGCTTTTCAAAAAGAAAGTAAAACAGCTTTTTCAAAAAGAAAGTATAATGTTTACATAGTATTAACATTTTTTTTTCTATCTGACTCTGTCTGTCTGTTTGTTCCGGCTAACCTCTGAAATGGCTGGACCAATTTAGATGGGACTTTCGCGCGCAGATAACTGATGCTATAAGAACTAACTTGGACTACCTTTATTTAAGAAAAATAATTAGGGGTCCGCACAAAAAAACCCCGTGATCATCGCGGGCATATGCTACTACAATATAACTTACTGCCTCTTCCAGGCTTTACATCAAGTATAAAGTCAAAGGACCCATAATTTTATAGCAATAATTCAACTTGTTTCAGAACATCAAAGGGAAAGGTGGCCAATCTAAGGGCTTCAAAATATCACCAGGTAAAATAAAGAAAAAACCAACAAAAAAATCTCCTGTAACTTTGTACAAAAAGAAATCTGAGGCCATTTACAATACAACACAAATTAAAAAGACATACAACGTCATTCAGTCCCAACAGAAGTTTACTCAAGGGTACAACAAAGAGAATACGTCCATCAATGATTATTCAATGGACTCCCGTAGAGATAGATGCCCATTTGATTCACCAAGTAATCTTGATTTTAACTTTGATACTTCTGAAATTTTCTCTAACATGCGCAAGCCTGATTTCTTACAACAAACATATGATAAGTCTTACGCAAGCAGCACCAGATTGAATGCACCTAATAATGTACTAAAACCGTGTAATAAGCAAACTTATGACGTATCAGGCACTGAAATGTTTGATAATCTAACTTTTACTCCATTAAAAACAGTTAAAACTGATAAACTTGACAAGGGACCTAAAATTATCCTTAGTATGAATTCTGAAAGTGACGATTTAGACGACAGTTTAGAGAATAAAAATTATAATAAGGAAAACCAGACGCATTCCATAATCAGTGTAACATCTACCCAACCACCTAACAAGTGGTTGACAGTTAATCACCACACGCAAGTCGACAACTATGTAGAAACGCCTACAGTTTTAAGTAAGAAACATCCAAACACGTCTTCGCCTAAAGAATTGAACAGTCCCAATTTCTCTATAAATACAGAGTTTTCTCGCATCAGCGATCTGTCGTTTTTCCCACAAAGGTTTTCAACTGAAAGGAAAACGTTTCCAAAATTGAACAATGACACTCATGAAATATTCGACGAAAAACTGAGCTCCGATACTTATACCAAGGAATCGCCGAATACTCCAATGGAGCCTAATTTCAATCAGATGTGTGAGATGAAACCCCCCCACTTTTTCCTGAAGGACCAACCGAAAATGTGTAGACAGGCTCTCTTCAGAGAGTACCAACAACAAAGAGAAGCTTTTGATCAAAGAAATTTCGTGAATGTCTATGAACATAATGTATGGCAGAATGATTTGCGGGTAGATTCACGGTCCCCCCCTCCGAGATCTATAACGCCTCCCCTTCAGTCTATCCCTGAAGAGAGCACGCAGTTCTCTGATACTCAAGTATTCGACAGAACTGATAAGCAAATGTCCACGTTCACCATGAATCGCACTTTTGATAAAGCCAATGGTAGATTTTCTTCTGTCTCTTCTACTAGCCAAATGCAAACATGGTCTAAAAAGGCTATTAGGGCTGAAGCGGATCTTTGGAAAATACCTGTTTCTCATGTTAAAAAAACTGCGAAGAATAGAGCATCAATGAAGGGTAAAGAATCGATTTGTAGTCAAGTATCGAACACAACATTTGAAACTAACAAAAGTATTGTTCAGAACATGTCGGTTAATCAAATCGGAAATGTGTATTCTCAGTCTGCGACGGTCGATCCATTTCTATCGTCTACATATTTCTATGATGAAGAAGCTGTGGAAAAGTTTGAAACGGAATTCAAAAGATGGCTGAATTGTATCCTGACTCCGCCCGCTGATCTTGACAGTAACGTCGAACAGAAAATAGACGTTGGCAAGGTGTGGATTGATAATAGGAATAAGGAAGTTCCGCTTGCGCCTACGAAGGAACAAGTGTCGAGTGCTTACCACAATAGTCACAGACTGGAAAGTCTCCGAAGATCCGCAAGAGCCTTACTAAAGAGTCCTGAAATCGCCATCGTTTTTCAGAAATTGACCGCCCAAATTGATAAGAAGCTGATTGCTATCAGGGCCGATCGAAATCTTCACTTGGATGTTGGACTACAAAAGATTATAATGGAGTTATTGTTGTCATACAATCCCTTGTGGCTGCGAATTGGTCTTGAAGCCATCTATGGCATTGTTTTACCGTTGCACTCGAATAGTGACATCGAGGGGCTTACTACGTTTATTATTCAAAGGATGTTCAAAAACCCTTTCCTCAAGAACAAGCACTCAAAGTCAAATGCGCCGAACATGTTATTACCAGCTTACATGGAGGCCATCAAGAAATTCACCTTGAAGAAATTTTTCATGCTCGTTTTCTTTTTGGATCAAGCAAAGCAAAGGAAACTTATATCGCATGATCCATGTCTGTTCTGCAGGAATGCAGTCTGCAAAGAAAGCAGGGAAATGATTATAAGATTCACGAGAGAACTTATCGCTGGAATTGGCGACATTACAAAACATCTAAGGCCGCTTGGTTATGTCGTGAGCCACAAACAATCGTATTTAGACGAATATAAGTATGCAGTACACAACATTGCTTTAGACATCAGGGATGGTGTCAGACTGACGAAGGTAATGGAGATAATTTTGATGAAGGATGGCCTATTGAATCAGCTTCGGACGCCCGCTATATCGCGCCTACAAAAGATTCATAACGTGCAAGTCGCGTTGAATGCTTTGAAGGAGGCAAATTACGTCATCGTTGGCGAAATCACGCCGAACGACATTGCTGATGGTCACAGAGAAAAGACACTGTCGCTGCTCTGGCAGATCATCCACGTATTCCGCGCTCCGCTGTTCGAAAAAGCCGCAAATGTTATACAGACATGGTGGAGGAAGAAGTACGAAGTTATCTTGGAGAAGAGGCGAGAAGAAGAGAAGTTACTTCAGGAACAAATTAATGCAGCGAGTGTGATCCAATGCTGGTGGCGCCGTATTCAGTACAACCGCCTAGTCGACTGGAAGATGCAACAAATAACAACTGCTACTACTATCATACAAACGTACTGTAGAATGTGGATACATAGAAGACGTTTTATTAGTTGGAAACAGAGCGTTCTTAAGATAGAAACCTGGTACAGATCTGTTAAGAAGATGAGAGAAGCTAAAGCAACTCTCGAGAAATTGAAATCAGAAAGGGAAGAGTTAAGACGTAAAGCAGCTATTCATATACAATGCCAAATCAGACGGTGGTTGTGTATCAGGCAATACACGATACAAATCAAGAGGATTGTTACCATACAAAGTTTAGTGCGGCGATTTCTCGTCAGGAAAGAATACGTTCGATACAAGCAAGCAGTCGTATATATTCAACAGCGATATAGAAACAAATTGTTAATGAAAAAGGAAATGCAAGATTTCGCTACAAAGCGCAAAAGCGCTGTTCTTATTCAAAGTTATTATCGTATGCTACAACAACGAAGATATTATTTGAAACTCAAGAGCGCTGTTAAAACTATTGAAGAACGTTTTAAAGCGCTGCTTCATATGAGAACCGACCGTAAAAAATATCTAACTCTAAAGGAGAGCGTTATAAAAATACAGGCATTATGTAGACTCAAGAAATGCCAACAAGAATTCTTGATACAAAAAGAGCTAATAATTTCCCTGCAGAGAAGAATCAGAGCTCACCAATTAATGAAGAAAGAGAAAGAAAACTTCTTACAAGTCAAGAATGCGACTCTTGTACTTCAAACGTATATCAAGTCGTATTTGCTTATGAAGAAATTGAGACAGGAATATCAAACGCTACGCCAATCAACGATCCTGATTCAACAATACTTCCGGTCTTATTTACTGGCCAAGTCTCAAAGAAATGCTTATATGCAGCTACGAAATGCCACAGTGGTTCTACAAAAGTCCTACAGAAACTTAGTGCTAATGCGTAAAGAAAGATCGGAATATCTAGAACTTCAGAAATCAATTATACATATCCAGAGAAGGTATAGGGCTCAAATATTGATGAGGAAACACCGAGAAGAATATACAAAGCTTCGTCAAGCGACTTTGGTCATTCAACGTAGATTTATTGCCCTAATTAAAATGCGTGTACAAAAGGCAAATTATCTTAAACTTAAATCGTCGTGCATAACCATTCAAAATGCCTATAGAGCTTTCGTGTTAGGTAGAAAACAAAGGAAGGAATACCTACAGCAAAAACGAGCTGCAGTAAATATACAGAACTGGTTCAGAAGTTGTATGGTTAGGAAAGATGTGCAACAGCAATACCAGCAATCGAAGCAAGCTTGCGTGACTATCCAAAAAATCTATAGAGCATATATAATTGGTAGGAAACAAAGACAAGAATACATTCAAATTAGGACAGCAACTATCTGCATTCAAAAATACTATAGATCTTATATTGAAATGAAAATCGTTCGACAACAATACATTACAATTAGAACTTCCACAATAACCATTCAGAGATACTACAAATCACATTTGGAAACTAAGAAACAAAGAGCAACGTATTTGCAAATGAAAAACGCAGCAGTACTCATTGGGGATCAATATAAACGTTATAAAGAAACACTGAAGGTCCGACAAGAATATTGTCGGCTTCGGGAAGCTGCATTATGTGTACAGAGAAGATACAGAAGTATTTGTGCTATGAGAGCTGAAAGAGAGAAATATTTAAAGATCAAACAATTAATTATTCTCGTGCAACGAAAGTACAAAGCCTTACTCGCGATGCGAAGGGACAGACAAGTATATACACAGTTGCAAAAAGCCACATTGAACATTCAGAATAGATACAGAGCACAAAAACTAATGATATCACAAAGAATAAGATATACCACGATACTGAAACAATGTATTTCAATCCAAAGGTTTTATAGAGCTTATGTTGAAGGCAAGAAGCAACGAAAAGAGTATCTTGAATTAAAACAGTCCACCATCGTTCTACAAAGAAGGTACAGGGCTTTGCTAGCAATGAGAAAGTACAGGAGAACATATTTAGAATTCCAATCAGCAGCTATCGCTATTCAAAGGAGGTATAGAGCACATTGTCTTATGTTAAAAGAGAGGCAAGCTTATACAAATATAGTCAAAGCTTGTGTCACGATTCAAACGTCATTCAGAGCGTATTCATGCGGTAAACGCCAAAGAATTGAATACGATAGAATCAAATCGGCAACAATCCTTATTCAACGACGGTTCACACTGATTAGAGAGACTAGAAGAATCTATAATGAATATCAGACGCTAAGAAAGACAGTTCTGCTAGTACAGAGTAGGTACCGTTCAAATAAAATAGCTCGCATTATAAGAGAGAATGAAGCGGCTAGCAAAATACAGAATTGGTATATAGCTTCGAAAAAACGTGACGTATGTCGCAAAGAATTTTTATCACTGAAAAAGAGTGTGATACTAACACAGTCTGTAGTCAGAATGCTTATTATTCGCAAGAGATTTAAAGCTATTAGAGATGCTACATTATGCATACAGAGCTTCTATCGGTCGTACAAGTTAGCTGTGACAGAAAGGCAAAGATACATTCAAACTAAAATCGCAATTATTAAAATACAGAGCTATGTTAGGACTTTCATTGAGAGAAGACGCTTCTTCAGATTGCGATCGGCTGTAGTCACAATACAGGCTGCTTATAGACTCAAAAAGCAGAGGGACATTACGAAGGCTCAAAGAATGCAAGCAGCAATATGTCTGCAGAAATATGTAAGGCGATATCTGGTACGATCGCGGTACGTCCAATATATGAAGCAAGTGAGATTTATACAAAGAATATGGAGAGGAAAATTACTTACGAGATTAATTCATTGCGAATTTATACAAAAAAGAAGGATTATTGTAAAAGTCCAGGCTGTCATTAGAGGATACTTGGTGAGGAAACAAATACAGATAAAGAGGGAACTGATTCTGAAGACGAGGGAAGAGCAGAGGGTCTATTGGGCTGCTTCTAAAATTCAGGTAATTTTTTTTCCCTTTTCAATTATTTCGCTGATAATATTTTTAACTAAGGAGTGTATATTCATACTTCTTTATTCATTATCAGGCACTATTCCGCGGCCACATAGCCCGAGTGAACATAGCCCATGACAAGCGCGTGGCGGCAATCAGACGCAGATGGAGAGATGGTGGACTCAAGTCCAGTCAGGAGTCTATGAAGGAGCGTAACGAGGAAGCTATGGAGGTCCTTCGGAATATCAGCGGTATCGAGACTGTTATCAAGGCTTTTAGATCTCTTGGTAAGTGTTGACATTTTTTGTGTTATTTTCAGAAAAAAAATCTTTTTGTTTGAATTGCATAGACTATTAGCATGTTTCACCATAACAAGACATAGTTAACTTCATTAAAATTCTGTTTTTTTTTTTTTTTTTAAGAACGCGAACATTCACCCTTTCTTTCTCGAATTAAAAAAAATGGATACTTCCCAACCCCTTACCTGTTTTTGTCATTGTATGTCTTTAAATAAAACGTGTGGCTTAACAAATGTGGGTCAAAGAAAACAAAAATGAACATGTCCCGTTTATTCCAGAATTACTGACGGAAGTATTTCCGATGTTGTACAACGACAATGCGTCGGCCATTGTCCACCGTGTGTACACCTACATGTCGGTGACGAATAGATCCATTTCTAGCATAGAAGTGCTCAAGTCTGCCGCCGCCGTGCTTGTCAACCTGACTCGGTACAGAATCACCGGACCGAAAATATACTTGGTAAGATATCAGTAGTTTAATATAAAACACATTTTAAAAAAGAAAGAGATGGATATATTTTAGGTGCTGAATATCTAAATTAATATAATAAATCTGAAAATCTCAGAAATTACGGATACAATTCGAAAAAATCTTTTTGCGTTGTATAGCCTGTTTATCGAGGATGGTTATAGCTTATAGGTTATATAACATCATGCTACGACGTACGGAAGCGGAGCAGTAAGCAAAGACGTGACACGGTGAAACCGCGGGGAATAGCTTGTGCAATGTAAAATTGGATCGTATTTTTGACGCGCATGAGCTCATAACCGGTCGGCAAGGTAGTTGAAGTAAATTAAAGCCGAGCAGGACCTAATACCACTAACTCTTACATCTAGTCTCATATAAAGATAATGTTTTGTGATTGCAGAGGGATCGTATACCGCCTATCCTGAAATTCATGTGGAGGTTCAGCAACAGCGAAACTCAATTGTTCTGCATTATGGCAACTTATCTCTGGCTGTTTGCTAAATATGAACCAGTGAAGAAGGTAAGAATAAATTAAACTGTCTATTAAAAATTTACGTAGCGCGTAATTAAACAACTAGTAATAAATACATAATATGTAACTTCGAGTGCATGTGTCCCTACACCTGCATTTAGAGAACATTAACAACGCCACTGATGTCGTGATAAACGTGGCCGCCTACTGGGCCCACGAAATCTCTGGACAATTTTTTTTTATGTGTCCATTAATTTATTTGAAAAACTAAGATTTAGTAGATTCATTTAATTTTAAACCAGTGTCAGCTATTTATTTAAAGTTTTTTCTCTTTATTTCATAGGACTTAACAGAGCTACTAAACCAGCCAGAAAACCACAGGATGCTAGTTACAATAAAAGGTAACGTCGATAGAACTAAAAGAATGACGACCAACATTATGAAAAGCAAGTTCCATACACCACAACCATCCAAATTTATCTCCCATACAAACAGCCAATCATTCAACTTGAGCTTGTGTAGTTCAGGACACAATATTGTGTTGCCAGCTTTAGAACCAGATTATGGTATTGCCAGGCTTGATAAACCACGGTATTTCGAGGATGCACAGCAAGCCATCAGTTGCCTATTTCATACTTATAAGTTGTGATTATTACTTGTTTTGTTTTTGTGTATTGATAGTTTTAAATTAGTTAAGATCATTTCTAATATATTCTAGTACTGATATTATGTTAATGTATTAAGTTTGTTACTAGCATAGAACACAATTAATTTGAGTGTTTAACAATTTGTTTTATCCAACAAAAATGTCTATGAAATAATGATATCTTTACTAAAACTTTCATTTTTAACTGACTTAAAAAAAGGAGGTTTGTTATCTGCGTTTCACAAAGAGTAAAAAAGTAGTTTCCAGTGGAAAAATGCCATAATGCTACAAAAACGACGTGAACGGGGCGAATAGGCGTATCATGTTACACATGTTATACAAATAAAGAGGCAGGGGTGAATCAGGACGAGAATTTAAAAAGAATTTCAATGGTGAAATAATATAACTTGTTTGTTGCCAAAAAGGACTATACTGTTTTTACTACATTGTAATTTACAAATTAGTGTCCTTGTTGGCGATATAAGTACTATTTTAGTTAAACGTTAAAATGCATTTTAATTTTTTTTCCTCATTCACCCATACCTCTCTTTTTACCCCGTTTTACCGATAGGTACTATGTAGCACTACCACATTTGGACGGATTTATTTTTCTGAACTACTGGCAAGAATTATTTTTGGAAACAATACATCATTATTATTACTGTCTGTGTTAGTCTGTGTATTTGTATGACGAATTAACCTACAATTATTATCTAGAAGAGTTTTATATAAAATTTATTAAAAGGTATCATAATTTTAAATAATTAAACACTAACTAAATGTGAATGTGTGACAATAATGTTAATTTTACTAGATTTGCCATAGTTTGAATGTGTTTTGTGTGAGGTTATGGACTGTAAGTTATTATTATCGATTTCTATTTTTAATTACTAACGTAATGTTATGCATTATATGTAATAATGGACGAATTAGTTAATAAAGGACTTAAACGTTAACTTGTATTTATTTCAATTATATGAATAATTTTGCTGTCTCTAGTGTTGAATGTACCGCATAGGAATTGGGAACATAAGCTTATAGATAAACACACTTGCGGGCCCAAAGAGAACGGGCCGCCCCTCTCAAGTTTGTTCGGCGTGCGACCAGGCGCGTCCATGACCTCTAGTTTTCTCTTTTCTAGTAAAAGGTAAACAGCTATTAGTTATCTTAAAAGTTTGAAAGCTATATGATAAAATAAAGTTTACAACAATAGGGCAGACAGTCTCTAGTATTACTCAATGGCACAGTATTATCATCTGTCACTGTCATCTTGCTGTCACTCAATCAAACTTTATAGGTTATGTTGTCAAAGCTGATAAGCGTAACTGTTTGTTATCCTATTTAGTCAATAAATAATTAGAATAAATCCGCTGTAAAGAAATAATACAATGGATGAATTTGTTAACTATTTATTGATACTACTGGTTATATTACCAGTGATTCTGTTCTTCAATTTATGGTCTGGAATCGGCTGGGAGTTGTTTGAAAACAACTAGCATTTGCTATCAAGAAAAAAAAATGTCATTCAGATATTATTAAGAACTTTGCCGCCTTGAAGACTTTCTAGTGTTATAGTTGTTTTAAGCTATTGTTTTTAATTAGTTACGTTATAGCTAAGGGATGTGATTGATATGTTAAAATAAAAATACTTAAATGATTATCTGTCTTGTAAACATTTTATTGATAACGCATTTATAGAATCTTACCTGTAGAATTATCACAATAGTGTAGTAAATGATAAATCATAACAATTTTCATAATGATTGCATCATATTTTTATGCATTCCGAGTACAAGTTCTTAAATATCTTAACAAAAATATCACATTGATTAGTAGAAAATATAAACAATAATTTTTTAATCACTTCCCTACCACAATCATAAGAATAATATAAGGGCACCCAAGGATAACTCCTGGTTGGTACATCATTTCATCTAAAGTTTTGCAAGGAGCCTCTGCGAGTTGGCTTCAGTCCTTCGTACACCGTACATAGGCCCAGGACATCGGGATCCCGAGATATTTAAAGCATATGCTGGTAATCTACTATCTTCATTCAGCTCATAAAAATTTAATCTGTATAGAAAATCAACATTAGTTTTTCTGTAATTATTTGTTTCATTCCACTGTCTAACACTTACACTACTACTAATCCATTGAGACAATAATAGGTACACTTCTAAAGTGACAATACAATTATTATGCAACAAATCAGACATACATACACACTTATGGGATAACATTCTATGTACAGTGATATCAAATTACTTAGAGACTAAAAAACCCATTAGTAATCACTTTTTCATTGACCTGAAACATTTTTGGTTTAATCATTTACTTACGCTTATTACAACAGTAAAGCTGTTCTTAATTATAGTACCCACCTAGCTAGGCAGATAAAAAAAATCATAAAAAAATAATTAACATTATCAATTTCATTCAATTTTGCTAAAATTAGTTCTAATTGAAAGTATGAATGTCCAACTAGGGTACAATGTTTTGGCTGAATGTGACCCTTTCCTTTATCCAAGAAATGATTAAGGTCAGTGTTGCCAGACATCCAGATTTTGAACTTCAAATAGACCTACTATAACCCACACAATTATAAAAGAAAAGCAATAATTAAAGAAGAGCAATTTTTCTCAAAAGTGTGAAATAAAATTATTTGACATTAAATTATTTGATTTTATTGCACACTAGAGAAAAATGGCTTTTTCTCAAAACTTTCATTATGTGGGTTGATTCCGTTTTGCGTAAGTAGGTCCAAATTAAAGTCCAGCAGAGGACAGCCAATTGTCCCATTTTAATGTGAATACGTTTTTATAGTTGCACACAATATGTTGATGTTGGCCAAAGGGTTTTCATTTCTAAAAATGTTTTTCGTTTTGTTGGACATTCAAAACTAATTTGTTATATTTCACTAGATAGTATTAGCTCCTCCATTCCCATGTGCCCGCGGTGTCGCCAGACTCGATATCTCGCAATATCTTTACGGGTTACCATGCCAACCACCTGTACAAAATAAATTGGTAGGTATTAAAAAGTTGTACAACATTTTTAAAGCAAATGAAGTCGAAGTCCTACGCAGAACGCGGGATGGGGCGTACAATCTTTATCCTAACTAATATTATAAATGCGAAAGTAACTCTGTCTGTCTGTCTTTCTGTCTGTCTGTCTTTTCTTCACGCCTAAACTACTGAACCGATTTGTGTGAAATTTGGTACAGGGTAAAGTGTGAACCCCAACAAAGGACATAGGCTACTTTTTATTCGACTTCGACTTCGTCTGCGTCCGCGATAACCGACATATACGCGGACGAAGTCGCGGGCAAAAGCTAGTAAAGTTATATACTAGCTTCTGCCCACGACTTCATCCGCGTTATGTTACGCATTTGGTTACTGCTCCGCACCCGTGAGTCATAGCGTGATGTTATATAGCCTATACTATTCATCATGATGAATGATGCTATCATATACAAAAAGATTTTTCCAGTCCGACGAAGAGTATAATGAGTATATTATATCTATATACATATTAGGACGTGTAATACCTCTCGCGCGGGTTTTGCCTGTGTGAATTTTTTGTTTTACAAGCTTCAAGTACCTACTAAATAATGAATCATTTCAGTGTCTGTCCAGTTACCTCATTGACATCATTCACTATAGGCAAGTGACGTAATCCAAGCGCTCGGAACAGTTTGAACAAACGCGGCAGTGACGCTCGATGCGGCAGAGTGTAAGGCGAGGGATTCATAAACGGACGCAGGTCTATAGTGCAAGTCTTCTCCCAGTCTGCTATGTCAAGCTACGAACAAAAAAATAACAAGGTCAAACATTTTAATTTTATATACTAGCGAACCGGACTTTTCCATAAATATTCTTTCATAAATACCTTGGCCGGGAAATTACAAACACAACAAAAAAAGGATCATGCAAATTAGTCTAGCCGTTCTCGAATTGTGCTCAGCCCTTCATTTTTTATCAAGATAGATTTTGCTAAGCATTGACTGCCTCGTTGGTCTAGTGGTCGCAAAGCGCGACTGCTGAGCATGAGGTCTTGGGTTCGATTCCCAGGTCGGGCAAAGTGTTATTGGGTTTTTCCATTAGGAATTTCTCAGTAGCAGCCCCGGAGTCTGGATTTGTGCCCGGTTGATGGCAATAGGCTCGCCCCCTATTACATGGGACTTAAACATAACTGGCGAAATGTGGGTGTACTAATGGGTACACCTCTGCCTAACCCTTCGGGAATTACAGGCGTGATGTTATGACTGACTTATGAAAGCATTTCGACATTGGCCGACAAGTAAATGAAGTAGTTGTGCTGCTGCTGTGCCAACTCCTAAATTAACCCTTATTAAAACAATGTGAGAAATATCGTGCGATTTGCCGTACATTGCGGGACCGCGCGGCTGTCGTGCCATAAAGCGACCTATCATCGACGGAAATGTACTAGAACTTGCACGATATTTCTCGCACTGTCTAAATTAGCTTTAAGTTGGAGAATTTCGAAAGACAGGTCAAAGTAAAACTGAACCATTCACGAAAAGTCATTACATACTTGAAAAGACAATGTGTGCTCTTAGCTTACAAAATAATTTCTTACCTCATCAATGGACGGATACCGCGGGTATTCCTTTCTGAACATGTTCATGTCAACGTTGAAGTTCGACCACGTAGTATTCGCGTTTTCGTTGTATATCTTGTTCTGTATTAATACTATCAACTGTGAACGTAGTATCAAGCCTCGAAGGCGTTTGTAAGTTGTCACTTCTACCTAAAATAAAGAATAAAATTAAAAAAATTATAGTAAAAAACCATTTTCAACAAAGTAATGGAGTAAGGGGGACGTTTTTTTTTTGTGACATCCTTGTTATAGCTATTCCCCGCGGTTTTACTTGCGTCACGTCTTTGGTTACAGCTCCGCTCTTGTGGGTCATAACGTTGTGTTATACAGCCTATAACCTTCCTCGATAAACAGGTTAAACAACGCAAAAAGATTTTTTTAAATCGGACCAGTAGTTCCTGAGATGAGCATGTATATACAAACAAACTCTAAAACGTAGCTTGGCGCCGAGGGCACGTTTTTGCTTTTTGACGTGACGGTTAAAAGGTTAAACTTTCTACTTAATTTCATGTAGCTATTTTTATCGCTTTCAAGTACCTATTAGGTCTAACAAAATACTTACATCATCAGCCAATGGTGGATCAACAACAGGAAATCCGTTATACGACACCAGCTTGAGCAGCTCCACAATATGGCCGACGTTCTCAACGGTCCGTAGAGTGAAGACTGGATGCGACATCACTTCTGACGCGTATATGTTGTGAGCTAGCGGTGGCGGCTCCCAAGGTAGGAGGGGCACCGCTGCTAACTGTATATGGATGTCGTAGATACCCTGGGGAGATAAACAAGTAGTCAATCATGGCAAAGACGAGCCTATATTATCAACCAATCAGATCTCACGTGAGATGTGACACATCACTTCTCTCAATTTCAAATTCACATCTCAATGTGAATTTGAAATTGGAAGAGAATTACATTACAATTACACACTTTTGTTGAGCAGTAAGATCTAAATAAAAAGGTATATCGGCCGATCCTAAGATCCTAATTTTTAATATAAATTCCTTCTGCGTGTTATTATACAGCATGTAACAAAAACCCTGTCCGATCCTTAAGGGTATTATTCGCCTCAAAGAGCTGTCAGCACAGGGACGGGGCCCCAATAGGGGCCAAACGCCTGCCGGGGTTGCGGGACGCCTTAACAGGATACCGTGGCCCCGGAACGTAAAGGGCAACAGAAGGAACAGGGTGGTTTTTTAGTGAGTAAAAGTCTGACAGTCCCTTCCGCCCCACCCAGGGCGGAAGGAGTCATTTGATGATTTTTACCAACTTAAAAAAAAAAGGTATTATTCGGCATCGTACTGCGTATACGTAACCATTTAATGGATTTGAGATTATTATTTTTCCCCAGTGAAAAAAAAAAGAAGAAAGAAGAAGTAGGTACTTAATTAAATTAAAATAAAAAATAAAAACTGATCAACGGCAACACTGATCGGACAGGGTTTTTGTTACATAGTGTATAGTAGTTTTTATATAAGGTACATAGCATTCACATGTAATTAGGACGTATGACTCTGTATGCAAATATTGTAAAACATTGATTTTAAAAGAGTACGAGTACGAGTTTCTCTCCCATTTTTCTCCATACAAAACTACTATTTGGAAGGGGCAACTAGATTCAATTCTATTTTTTTTTTCTTTTAATGACGTTCAAACGTCCCCTATAATGGCTTTGATCTAAACATACCTCATTGAAGAAGTCTCCGGTCCACTTAGCTACTACCAACGTGATGATGATAGGCAACGCATTGGAGATCTGTCCTGTGGTCTCGATGATGATAACAGTCAGTGATATGGTCATGCGCACTACACCACCGAGTTGTGCCGCCGCGCCCACTAGAGCGTACTTCGCTGGATTGATTGACTGTTTAGAAAGACAAGTGTAATTAAAATTTCCCCTGTATTCACACACACACATACTTTTACTAAGAAAGCTGAAACCAATCTAAATATTCTCGTTGCTTGGTTAAAACAAAATTCCCCCAGTACCCTCGTAGTGCAAGTTACATATAATAGAGACTAAACATGTAGCTTAGGTAGTATTCGTTAGCGTAAAACGGATTTGTATCTAACTTCCAAGCAGACTAAGTTGCCGGTAAAAGCTAGTGGATTTAACAAGCCTGCATTGTCCCATTGCAGGGTTTTATGCTCGAACTGATGAAAAGGAACATATCGTCCTCTTCTTCTTCTCGAAGAAGATTGTCCTCTAACACTTATAAAACAAAATAAAATCCAATTAAAGAAACACTTACATTAGAAGGTAGCATACACTGTATAGCGATAGCCAACAGCCGCCCCCAGGCGGCGCCCGTTAATAAATTCGGTATGAACAGTCCACTGGACACTGATAGGCCAAACGTCCACGTGGACAGTAGAAAGTAACACACGACGAACGTAAATATCGACCACGGCTTGTAAGAACCGATCGGGTCGTGGAGGAACGAACGGACTGACGCTTCGGGTGTTTGGAACCAGATGGCGGCCAGAGCATTGTATTCGCCATCCGCGCAGAATAGCTGAGGAAATCAAGATATAATTTGCTTATGATGTTTCCAGTCCTATTGCTAGGTGTCGGGCTCTCAGGGAGTAAGGCATGAAAAGTTTGGCTGTCAAATTTTTCACGATGTTTTGCTTCGCCGTTTTAACAATAATGTTCATAAAGATCTGAATGCTAAATTATGTACCCACTCCAGAATTAACAGAAGTTAGGAATGTGTTTTTTTAGATGGTGGAGGGATTCTGATTACATTCTTCTTCTTCTTTTCGAATCGGTCAAAAGTCAAAGCATTTATTTCAATTAGACCATTATCAGGCACTTTTAAATTGTCCAGGAATCGGTCAGTTAGTCGGAAAGTTGAAGATAGTTGCTCATTTCAAAACGGAGGTAGCCCTCTATGGAGAAGAACGAGCAAGAAACTCCACGGATACTCTTGATGGTTCAAGATAGTCCTTTTGTTTGTAACAGTGCTGGGCCGTGGCCACGTTTACGTTAAATTAAGCAACAAAAGATACAATAAGAGCTGTTAACCTTTTCACCGCCACGGACTTCAATAGAAGTTCCGGATTTTCGTGCCACCAGCGCCACGACTTCATTACTTGCTCTTCATTTTAACTATTATCATATAGCTTGGCGCTGGGCGAGGCATCGCGTTCTGTGTTCGCTGGCGGTGAAAAGGTTAACGATCTTCTTCGACCACCTAACTTACCTGTAAAGGTACTTTAGTGGGATCCTCACCGAGAGGTCGACAGTCGTTCAGTAAGAACATCATAAGGAAGCCACACGTCGCGCTCGCGGCCGCCACCAGACAAGCCTCCACTACGCGCAGCCAAGGACTTCCTATGTATCTGGTAGACATATAACACTGACTTAGGTACTTTTAGTTTATAAAAGCCTGACAAAGACAGCATTTATATTTTGTGTCATGAGTTTTATAGAGACTTTTGACAGACAAGCTGTCATAAACGTTAAGGTTTTCGTTAGGAGGTCCTTCGTTAGGCGTACGAGGGGCCGAAGCCAACTCGCAGAGGCCTCTTAGGTAGCTTTAGATAAGATGAGATACCAAATGACGAGTATCCCTGCATGCAATATGCAAGTGCACCCAAGGACAAACCTGGTTGATGCTGGTTGAGGATTATAGGATATAGAAACAAAGTATGGGACTATGGGTTAGGGTGGCTAAAGTGGACTGGTTACCTGGTACTATGGAAAAAAACGGCCTCTGCCTGATCAATGTTTGTATTACACAATTATTACTATCCATATTTTTGATGGAGCGATTCTTCCTTAGCCCAAATATAACAGTTCTAAATCGAATAAAAACGTGAAGGAAATCTTTACCTTATCCTAAAAACAGCTAGTCTATAGTTGATGTAGTTCCACAGAGCGCCGAGTAACCCACCGATTACGCCGAAAACCATGAACACGGGCAGCTCATAGAATTGAAATGGAAACGGTTCCATCTTGCCCAAGTTCAGGAGACCTAGAATAAGTGATGAATACTATTAGTATCTCAGTAGACCATTGATAATTTGGACACATTTAAATTAATTATTTGATATTAAACAAAGATATACAGTATTTGAATCTGTAATTGAACTGCTAGCTTCATAAGTAAACGCGAAACAAAAACCGTAAACAATACGCCTTCATGCTATACGTAGACTTAGCAGGTAAACAATGAATTGTAAAACTAAATTAGTATTCAATTAAATGGCACGGAAGACTTAGTACATATATCAGTCGATCTGTTCTGTACAGATCGCCCTAGGTGAATTTGGGTGTAACTACCAACCCACAAGATGCAGAGAAAGATTTTTATAAAATAGTCACTCAACTCATAGCGACAGTAATGGGAGCCTATTTATTAGATTTCGAATTTTCTAAGAATTAAATATATCTTCTTTCACAAGTACCTGGATAGCTCAATTCTCCCGCACGTCCGTGATAGGCTGACAGAGCGCAGTTCAACGTGAACGTTGATACTACGGTACCAAAGAACGTTCGCCATGTTAACCCTTGGTTCCAGAAACTAGTGCCTTCTTCGAGTGAGAATAGTACTCCACCTGAAAGGAAAATTAGCTATTATTAACTGTAATAATATGTAGAAACATCGATTAGTGCTTTTATAATCAAAAAAATATAGCTTTTATAGTCAAAATAGTATTCATCAGATCCAAAGGAACAGCTGCTGTGGTCTTCAAGCAGTTGGACTGAGATACAATAACTACCAGCTATGAGAAGCGGAGAGAGTGAAGTCAGGCCTTTGCTTAGTAGTGGCACACAACACCATAATCTGGTATAATGTTACTAATATTGTAAACGTGAAAAGTCTGAAGGCTCGCAATCTCATGTTAGCAACAATCAATGACAAAAAAATATTTTGTTAAAAAAGTTATTTTTTACAGAATGAGACTGAGAATTACAATGCTAACATTCTTAAAAATATGAAAATTGCCTGTATGTATGTTAATCATTTACAACTAAATGGTTGAACAGATTTGAAAGAAATCAGCACACTGGTAGACCATGACCTAGCTGTATAGGTAGGTATAGGTATTTTCATCCCGGTAATACGTTTCCGTGGTATGATTCCCGATTTTCAAAGTCTCACCTATAGGAGCGCCAAAAGCAGCGGACACACCAGCGGCGGCGCCTGCCGACACAAAGTCACGTTTCTCGTGATCCTCCCGGAAGTATTGGAATATCTTGAAGTCCTTGTTGAAGGTCGTACTTTTGCCCTGGGATATGCCGGCCGCGACCACTGCACCACTGTGGATCATAGGTCCTTCCTAAACAAGAAACAGTAATCTATAATAGTATAATAAAGTTGAAGAGTATGTTTGTTTGTTTGCTTAGACACGCTAATATCTGGAACTAACCGTCGGATTAAAAAAAAAATTCTATATGGTAGCATTTACTAGGCACAGTATAAGCTATGTAACTGTATGCGCTACGACCGACGCTCGAGAGTGAAGCAGTAACCAAAGAGATGACTTAACGCGGGTTAAAAAAAAAAACAACGGGGGTAAGGTGGCGGGTAGAAGCTAGTATGGGATAAAAAAAACACCTCTTTTTACCGAACACTATCGTTTCTAGATGTAGTGCAGCTATTGCAACTAATTTAGCACTAGCGTTTGTCCAGCGTAGGCGTTCGATGAACGTATGCACAGCACAGATAAAACGCTGCGATAACGCGACGCATGCGTTCGCGCTGCTTCGGCGTCGTCATACCAATATACAAAGTCATAACACCAGCTCACCTTGCCTCCTGCCAACCCTCCAACAACTGCAGTGATAACACCAATTGCCTTCACAATAAGAGTCTTGATCCTCACCACTCGCGGCACTTTCACTCCATTTAGGTAACATTTCACCTGTGGAATGCCGCTGCCGGCTGCTACAGGCTGAAATGTGTTATGGGATTAGAAACCTTAACTTTTCTAGGTAAAGTTTAGTTTCCATTTAAGCAAAACTGTATTAATTTTTGTATCTTTTATATTTTTGAATAAATTTTATTATTATTATTTTTGGTTCTTTGTTTTTCTTCTCTTTTAAGAGAGTTAAAGTCCTTACACACGGGCCGGAGCCAAGTGTGTAAAGGGTAATTTAAATTGAAAATGTGGATGAGATTGTAGAAGAAGTCAGGAACTTTCGGGTGATGCGGCAAGTGTTGAGTATAGTGGCTTTTTGAAGCATGTATAGTGTGTGTGTTTGTTTTAAGTACCATGCGAGGACCTGCGTATGAATACACAAGGCACATCCGAGGACCTTTTCAAACCGAGGACTTTTTCGGACGTCCTCGGATTGACTTGACCATTGCATCGTACTCTACGTTCGATTTTGAGCCTTCCTGTATACTTAATAAGGAAAAGTTGGTCAAACCTCGGTTTGGTCACAGAAATTCATGCTCACACCCCGACAGTGTGTGTCCGCCAGGCGGCGCCACTAAAATTTTTACACACCTCGTCATACACTTTCAGTCTTATTTTAAGTACCTTGTGGGGACTTATGTGTAAACCTTCACACAAATGTCCTCGAAATGGTAGCTTTTCAACACAAAGTGTATGGAGGTCCTCGTATTGATAGCTTTTCCGAACAAGAGTGTATTCAGGTCCCCGTTTTGATAGATTTTCTAAGTGTATGATATTCTATAGATTTGAGATTATTTGATTATTAACCGACGAAAAAAAAGGAGGAGGTTCTCAAGTCGACGCCTAGACATAATTTTTTAAATGTTTGACCACGTATAACTTTTTACAGTGTTGTCCGAATTCGATGATTCTTTTTTTATTGGATAGAGTATACTTCTAAGTTGGTCATTATGGTGATGAAATGAAGCTGCAGCAGGAACTGTCTCCGTGCAAGGCAACTCTTTAATGGTCAATGGTATCGTAATGAAACTTCGTATTTAACATGTTTATGTTAGATAGCAAACAAACATTATGGTGATGATATGAAGCTGCAGCAGGAATCGTCTCCGTGCAAGGAAACTCTTCAATGGTCAATGGTATCATCATGAAACTTCATATTCAACATGTTTATGTTAGATAGCAGACAATCATTATGGTGATGATATGCAGCTGCAGTAGGAATCGTCTCCGTGCAAGGTAACTCTTTAATGGTCAATGGTATCGTCATGAAACTTTGTATTCAACATGTTTAGGTTAGATAGCAAACAAACATTATGGTGATGCTATGAAGCTGCAGTAGGAATCGACTCCGTGCAAGGTAACTCTTCAATGGTCAATGGTATCGTCATGAAACTTTGTATTCAACATGTTTAGGTTAGATAGCAAACAAACATTATGGTGATGCTATGAAGCTGCAGTAGGAATCGACTCCGTGCAAGGTAACTCTTCAATGGTCAATGGTATCGTCATGAAACTTCGTATTCAACATGTTTAGGTTAGATAGCAAACAAACATTATGGTGATGCTATGAAGCTGCAGTAGGAATCGACTCCGTGCATGGTAACTCTTCAATGGTCAATGGTATCGTCATGAAACTTCGTATTCAACATGTTTAGGTTAGATAGCAAACAATCATTATGGTGATGAAATGAAGCTGCAGCAGGAACTGTCTCCGTGCAAGGCAACTCTTTAATGGTCAATGGTATCGTAATGAAACTTCGTATTTAACATGATAAAGTTAGATAGCAAACCAAAATTATGATGATGATATGAAGCTGCAGCAGGAATCGTCTCCGTGCAAGGTAACTCTTCAATGGTCAATGGTATCGTCATGAAACTTCATATTCAACATGTTTATGTTAGATAGCAAACAAACATTATGGTGATGATATGAAGCTGCAGTAGGAATCGTCTCCGTGCAAGGTAACTCTTCAATGGTCAATGGTATCGTCATGAAACTTCGTATTCAACATGTTTAGGTTAGATAGCAAACAAACATTATGGTGATGATATGAAGCTGCAGTAGGAATCGTCTCCGTGCAAGGTAACTCTTCAATGGTCAATGGTACCGTCATGAAACTCCATATTCGACATGTTTAGGTTAGATGGCAAACCAACATTATGGTGGTGAAATGAAGCTGCAGCAGAAATTGTCTCCGTGCAAGGCAACTCTTTAATGGTCAATGGTATCGTAATGAAACTTCGTATTTAACATGTTAAGGTTAGATAGCAAACCAACATTATGATGATGATATGCAGCTGCAGTAGGAATCGTCTCCGTGCAAGGTAACTCTTCAATGGTCAATGGTATCGTCATGAAACTTCGTATTCAACATGTTTAGGTTAGATAGCAAACAAACATTATGATGATGATATGAAGCTGCAGTAGGAATCGTCTCCGTGCAAGGTAACTCTTCAATGGTCAATGGTATCGTCATGAAATTTCATATTCGACATGTTTAGGTTAGATGGCAAACCATCATTATAGTGGTGAAATGAAGCTGCAGCAGGAATCGTCTCCGTGCATGGTAACTCTTCAATGGTCAATGGTATCATCATGAAACTTCATATTCAACATGTTTATGTTAGATAGCAAACAATCATTATGGTGATAATATGCAGCTGCAGTAGGAATCGTCTCCGTGCAAGGTAACTCTTTAATGGTCAATGGTATCGTAATGAAACTTCGTATTTAACATGTTAAGGTTAGATAGCAAACCAACATTATGATGATGATATGAAGCTGCAGCAGGAATCGTCTCTGTGCATGGCAACTCTTCAATGGTCAATGGTATCGTTTTGAAACCAAAACTTCATTATGGTATTGACTTGCAGCTGCAGTAGGTAACGTCTTTGTGCCACTAAACTCATCAACGGTCGCTGGTATCTTCTTGGAACTTTGTATACAATATGTTTACGTTGGATAGCAAAACGCCATTATTATACTGATGTAAAGCATCAAAAGCAGCATTAAGCAGGAATCGTCTCCGTGCAAAACAAATTCTTTCACGGTCACTGATATCGTCTTATAAGCTCAAACTTTTATGGAGATATTAACTGCTGATACTTCATACATACATGCTGCATATTATACAAGTTTTAAGACAACACCCGTGACGGCTAAAGAGTTGTCTTACACGAAAACGATTATTTCTAGAGCTCCTCATCACGTTGATCACGTTTGGCCATCCTAAACATATTGTACACACAGTTTCAAGACGTTCCTAGTGACTGTTCAAGAGTTCAGTTGTACGATGACGATTTCTGCTGCAGCTTCAAGTAATCACCGTTATTATATTTTGCTATTTAACGTAAACATGTTGAGTACGAAGTTTCACAACGATACTAGTGACTGTTAAAGATTTGCCTTTCACGGAAACGATTCCTGATACAGCTTGACGTCACCATCATAAAGGCGTTTTGCTATCAAACCTAAACAAGTTGCAAGATGATACCAGTGATCATTAAATACTTCACTTGCAAGGAGACAATTCCTACAGTAGTGTTATTACTCCAATGTCAAACGTCTAATACAGAACGGCATCAATTGCACATAGTAGAAAACTGTTATTTTGTAAGTCCTCTGATAGTACTTAAAATAAGAAATGTGTGTATATGGACTTAGTTTCTTTCGGTGATTCCAAATAAATTATTATTACTCAGTGTGTAAAAAGTTGCTACGGAAAATTCGTAAAATGTCCTCGCATTGTACAACTCCTACGCGGAAAAACGACCTCGGATTGTTCGTCAAAAGTCTAACACAGGGTCCTCGCATTGTACAAGACATAAGAAAAAGTGTGTGAAAATAGGTCCTCGGATTGGTGCCTCTGGTCAAATGGTCAGGGTCCTCGTTTGGCTCACACACAGGTCCGCGGATGGTACTTACCAGGCGGGTTTGCGTGTGTATTCAAGTCCTCGCATTGGTCACAGAAAGTTACACCAAAAAAAAGAGAGATAGCGCTATACGAATAGGCTCATCACCCCAAATATTGTTTTCTGTTTCTTTCTATCTTATTGAACCATGCGTATGACGTCGTTAAATAGGTTTTCTAGGACGTCCTCGGATGGTGACTTGTGTCTATAGTCCTCTTATGGACGTCTATACAAACAGGGGTGTGTTGGCATGTGTAGGGTGTTAAGGCTTTGTGTAAGAGTTTTCGGTACAATACCGGTGGAGGAGAGTACTACGGGGACGATGTGGACTGTTTGTGCTTTCCACTGGGTTTTTATCTCTATGGCGAGGTCTTGATATTTACTAAGTTTTTCGGATATCGTAGTTATTATTATATTATTATTATTAGTTTGTTTACACAATAATAATAATATCCTCCCGACCGACGATACACGAAATATTATAGTGCACAGGTGTGGGCGCAAACAGGTGCACATAGTCAAAAGGATGGCAATCCGATACGACCGGAGAGAGATCAGGCGCAGGACCAAATGCTTTACGTGCTTTCCGAGGCACGGGGGTGTCACACCACCAACGTCTAAACGCTACTAAGAAATTCGCAATGGAAAAACACCACCCTAAGTAGACTGATGGACCAGGTTTGCGGGACGTCTTAACAGGATACCGTGGCCCCGGAACGTAAAGGGCAACAGAAGGAACAGGGTGGTTTTTTAGTCAGTAAAAGTCTGACAGTCCCTTTCGCCCCACCCAGGGCGGAAGGACTCATTTGATGATTTTTACCAAAAAAAAAAAAAAGTAGACTGATAGAAAATGCCCAAGGCATTTAGTCCATCTTTGTACAATGTATTTTTTTAACATGTGCACAACTTAAGCAAGTAGTTTATCAGTTTAATAAATAAATAATAAAAACCCAATACCGCTTTTTGCCTGATCTGTGAATCGAACCCCCACGCTCAACATGAGTCACATTTGCGACTACGAAACCAATGGGGCCATCACACAAAATTTTAAGTAGGTTATCAGTTTATCACTTTAAAACACAACTTTGGGGAAATACTGCTTCCCATCAGCATATGTTGACCTTTGAACTGGACAGACAACACAATCATTATCACTTACCTCAACATATGCAACCAGCATGGATCCAATGAAAACAATACAAATGTTTGATAACACCCACAGCAAGTAAGGAATGTATAACTTGTCTTGCAAAACATATTTGTCCACAGCTGTTTTTTAATTAGTCATGGAAATCATATATTATTTTGTACTTAATTATAACACAGTTTTAATAACTCTAAAGTAACTCTTTCACGACTAAACCACTGAACCAAATTTGATGAAATTCGGTACGAGGGAAGTTTGAACCCCAAGAAAGGACATGATGAGCTACTTTTTATTCTGTGACTTCATTCGCCGACATTTACGCAGACAAAGACGCGGGCAGAAGCTAGTCCTAATCCTAACTAATATTATAAATGCGAAAGTAACTCTGTCTGTCTGTCTGTCTTTTCTTCACGCCTAAACTACTGAACCGATTTGTGTGAAATTTGGTACAGGGTAAATGTGAACCCCAACAAAGGACATAGGCTACTTTTTATTCGACTTCGACTTCGTCTGCGTCCGCGATAACCGACATATACGCGGACGAAGTCGCGGGCAAAAGCTAGTGGGATATAAATGTAATGACTATCATCATCCTCATCATCATATCAGTCATAGGACATCCAATGCTGAACATAGGGCTTCGCTACAGAATGTAAAATAATGACTATTCAGTCATTTTAAATTCTTGCAAAAGGATACATTTCTTTAGCTCCCTATATTTGATTTTTGAAAATTCTTCAATACATATGTCTATAAAAAATGCTATAAGAGCTGTTACTATTCCGATCAGCAGTATTATGAACCACCTGGCTATGTCTTTCCAGAAAATGAAGGCATATCCTCTTTTCCGTTCCTCATCAAGCAGTAGGTGGTTCTCACATGTGTCATAGTCTAAACTCTGAAATGGAAAAGGAGGTTGTTATGGTGTTTAAAACTCATTTAAACATTATCAGTGAGCTTGGGAATTTAAATGCAAATACAAGTTTGATTTTATTATTAATCCATTCAGTGTTGTGTGCACTTCATAGGTACATAAAACATGTAGATAAATGCACATGCGGTTTAATTATATAAGTACATTCTCTTTTCTAAAACTCACCTCATATTTAGCTGAGAGAATATTCATCGAGCCTGGTTCAATTTTCTGTTGTGGTTGCCTCCTTCTAATTCCATGGCTACCATGGAATTCATCATCATCCGAGTCCTGCACACATAGAATTAATTTATCACCTAGTTTTGTTTTTATACCCCTCCTATATTGTATTGTTCTGGAAGAGACCCTCTAGGACGTAGATAAAATTTCTGTAAACCTATCACATAAATTCACATTATGTATTAATGATTCTGTGACTATGTTAGTTGTTCTAAACTAGATTACACAAAGGAGGTCACAAGCCAATGAGTAATATCAAAAAACGAATGACACCTAATACACACTCTTATTAGGTAATATTAAACTTCCCCTCAGAGATAGAAAAATGAATCAATATGAATAGTAATTGACGCAGAGAAGTATTATATTCTGCATCATAAATTAAATTAAAATTGTCTACATACCTCGAAATTCGTAGATTTGTTGAGTTGCGTGTAATTAGAAGTACTGGCATCTTCAGTGCTTATTAATTGAGCTGTGTCTGATGTAGTTTCTATATTACTTATAGAACTAACAGTTGCATCAGCAATCGAGGTGGATGAGTGACTCTGGTGGCTCATTTTGTCATAATCATGCACTGAATTAAATAATTCCTGTATTTAAGCCTATAATGATTTATTTAAGTATACAATAGTCCAATCAAAATTATATTTCTATAAACTTTAAAGCACTTTTGCACTTGTTAGCGATTTTCACAATCAATTGATACTTTTAATTTGTCATTGCGATTTACAATACCATATTTTTATCAATGGGACGATAGAAACAATAACAGGGATTCCCATTTTTACATCACGTACATTTGACGTACATCCTACAGACAGACTAGACAGAGACAGGGAAACGAACAATGAAATGAAATTATGAATCTGTCACTGTCATTCTTTTCAGTGACACAGGACTGACATTGATAGGACAATATTGACATTCCGTGACATTGACTGAGTTGTTGCACAGACCTTTAATTATTCGGTTTCAAGTGGAGTGATATTCTCGATAAGAGTACTTATTAGACACGTTTGTTTTCATGAACTGAGACGAGAATTATTTTCACTCTATTATTAGTTTTCGTCGTCTAAGTTTTCAGTAAATATTTATTTACCTATTGTCATTATTAGTTAATTAACCAATATCGTTAATTTGCGTTATTTCAATTTCCACGTTCAAAATAACTAAACTCATAAAATAAGAAAACCATACACTTGAATTATTATTGTTTTTAAATATTTCTAAATTCATACACGACTTATCAAGTATTCATTCATAAATTTAAACAATAATAGTATCTTTTTCAACAATATTGATAATACAAATCATTTTGATAATGTTATCATTTTATCAGTGCGTAAACTAGAACAAACTTTCGTAGCTCACACATACGACGCGTTCATCGCTTCGTAAACAATAGACATTTTCAATGTGTGTGTAGCTTGTTCGTTCGTTTGGTTGACAATCGCGATGTGATGTATTCTACATCATCGCATGCTGAGTTATATTTTCAACAAAACCTTTTAATTTTTAATTAAGTTACTTGATTTATTTCTAAATGTTTTCTTTCGTTGTGAATACCTTTCTCTGTTTTAATTTCTAAATATGTGTAATTTGCCGCCGAAGTTCCATTCAGTGTGTCGCCTTTGTTTATCATTCTGTGGCGATAATTGCAGTGATGTTAAACTTCCAATTTTCGACCGTGATAAGGATAAATCACGGCTTTCCGAGATGATAATGGCAAATTTGTCAATAATGGTAATAATTTTGGATTATATCTCGCAATAATGACTAAGAAGGAGGAGTTTTCTCGTGTGAAAGTTTAGCGTAGCGTATGAGATTGTGGATGCTGATAAGCGCCATTAGCTTTCTCGCGGGTGTTGGGTATTTTCGCATTGTGATATCATATTACGGCCCACGCGTCGATTGCTCGGCCGTATGACTAATGTCATTCGTGGAAGTGATATGCGAGCGTATGGCAGGCGCGCTGTATCAGCGGCCGCGTCGCTGATAACAAAGGAGCGCGGACGGCGGAGACCACCTCGCGCTCGCCTCACGCCCGCCCCGCACCTGCGCTGGCCCTCGCGCCCTCGCCACGACTCCTCCACAAATACACTATTCAAACCAATGCTCTTTACAGTGCTTATCCACATTATGCTATGCCCTGCTATTTTGAGATTTCAATATTATCTAAATTTAGATTTATATTTTAAGGCAATCAATCTGCAGGGGGACTGCATCTTCCCATTTTTGTCACAGTGTGCATCCTCCTTGGTGTGTCAAACAACTTGTGGGTTCCTTTAATGTGTTTGTTATCAGATTGCCAGCAATGACTCATCATCTATGATTACACTTGCAAAAGGTCACTGGCCACATCAACTCTCCTAATGACTGGTGTTGTGAAACTAACATAGGTACATGTCTAAAGTTGTTAATAATACTTTTAGGTGTCCCCTGAAGACTTGCTGCCACAGGTTGTGTGTGGGGGCTGTGCACACAAACTTGATGAATTTCACACCTTCAGAGAACTATCACACAAGTCTGAAAGACTTTTGGAACAGTTTGTGCAGTATGCAAATTCACTATCTGGTTCAAAAGAGGTGAGTTAATGTTATATCCTTTCTTTTTGGACAAGAAAAATAGTAGAAACAGGTTTTTAAAAATTTATTAGTTAATTCCAAAAAAAAATTTCATACAATTTCTATTTACATGTTTTTTTTACTATCTAAAGGTATGTTGACAGTTTTAACTTTTAAGTCTATTGAAATATAATACAATGTATACATATAAGTATTAGTAGTCTTCATGCAAAACTGGTATCTGAGTTTATATTGATGTAGCGAATTGGCTGACTCCTGATCTTGTTATTGTAGCAAGACTTCATTGCATTGACAAGTAGGCCTAGCAGGATGCCCAAACAAGTTACCAGTGCTACTGCTAGGATGCTATAAAGAACATGTTTTGGCTTCAAATTAGCTAGGGTGAAGCTTCTGGAGCCGCTGGGGGCAGATGCACTGTCCAAACTGGGGCAGTAGGTTAATGTAATGTTTGTTATATATGCACCACTAAGCCTCATGGGTGCTGCACAGCTGTAATTAAAAACATAATGATAAAACACTATACATGTATTATTACTCAGAAGATAGAATGTGTCTGATGTAATAAGACTTAAAATAGTTTGTTTATGTCATTAAGATCATTAGATATGAAATGAGGTAATACTTAATAATCAATAATGTTATTATTAATTTGTTGATCCCAAGATTTTAGTAGTGATTGATAAATAATGATACATACTTGTAAATATCAAATTGATAAGGATTCATTGATGTTTTAAATACAAAATAAAGATTGACAAATGATTGATTGATAACAAAATTGTATGACCTTTGTTAGTAATGTTAGGTCAACTCATAAAATTAGTCGACATTTCTGAGTTCATATTGAATCAGCCATCATATCCACTTATTGTATGTAAACCTCATTGAATGTAAACCTCATTGACCACTCCAATTAATGGTAGTGAGGATGATCCAATTATGGCACATATGGCTTCTAACCTCAGCAGGATTATCTACACATTCTTGAAAGGATCCTAATTATCTCTTATAATTATGTACCTAAATGTCTTTTTCAGTTAATACTTACTAAGGTATCTCTCCAATCTGGAACTTAGTGCCTGCTTCCTGTTTAGTAACAATATTGGCTAGATCACAGTTGCATAGCCAGTTGTTTCCGGTCATTCCTAATATTTCCAATTTGTTCCATGGCATCAGGTCAGTTGAGAGCTCACTGAGGTAGTTGTTATCAAGGTACACCTGTTTAACATATGACAATATTGTAAAACAAGCAAGAATGTAGCATGGAATTGGAGAATAGTATTTAGTGATTAGGGAAATACCTTTTAGATGTTCAGTATCAAAACTCTCTGGCAATTTGCCTTGAATTTGAATAGTTTTTACATTATTTCTATGTAGGCTAGCTACTCTATTTTATCTCTACTAAAGTAGGGAAACCACTTAAAATGTTACTGATAATGTGTGGTAAATGTAGAGACTTGTATAAAAATACTTGAATACAAAAGTAGATTAATGTCAGTTTTATCTGTGTTACAAAACATAAACTTATGTTTTGGGAATTCCCATAATAGCTTATCTTTCTGCCTTATCAACTTGTAGGTAGGTATGTTGTATTTCTACATCTTATACATGGCAATCTGGTTAGTATTATTATAATTGCAATAATTATAGTGACAATAAATTCCGCTCCGATTTTAGGATAAATGTGGCAATGTACTGATTGATTGTGCATCAAAACATAACACTAAAATGATTAGTAAGCTGACCTCGATCTGGGATTGTCATGTAAGCACTCAAAAACTGGGGCAAATTGGATTGCATGCAATAATGTGATGTTAATACACTTATCAAAATTTTGTGTATAATAAGTGTATTAATTCTGATAAACCATGTTACCATGAGCTTATAATAGAATATCAGTCACAACAAGATTTCAATCTAGTCAAAATAATAGGCGGATGTCGTCATCCTCCTGAGTAACATTAATCATTGTGAGAAAATACATTAGAGATATGACTCCAGCAAACCAGATTTTGTTCGTGAAAAATATATCGGTATAAATTATTTCCGCTTTGATAATAGCCGCGCCGAATTACGCATACGAAAACTGGAAGGGTTTTTCCGCTCGTGTTGATGTTATTATCTAAAGTTAGTTGAGACATGCGTTACTCACTTCCTTCAAGGTCCACTTGTCTTTCAATCCGCGGAACGCATTATGGCTGATGTATCTCAGATTTCGGTTGTGACAAAGGTGAAGTACCCTCAAGTTCTTGAGTGGGGAGAACGTGCTGCGTTTCACTTCGTCCAAATAATCGTTCTCGCCGACTTCCAATTCGATCAAGTTCGTTAAGCCTGCAAAAAAACTGATTCTATTATTATTATGTACTTCCGTATTAACGAACAGGTATATACTATTCCACATATTATTATAGATAAACATCTAAAGCGTTTTTTTTCCACGGATTGTTTACTTGAGTCCAAGAGTATCTGGAATTTTAATAGAGTAATGTGTACCTACTTCTTTATAATGGAGTAAATAGTTATTCTTGAAATAGATACTTTGATAGTTAGAGACTTCATAATACCTATGCTCCAGATTAACATCGTTGCCAAACATCGGGTCCAATTTGTGCTAAATTAATAGACTAGTGTTATAAAAGCACTTGAGTGTGAGATTGGAGTGAAATCATGGCGATTGATTTGGCAGTAGTAAAGATAAACAGCATCGTTAAAATCTTTGATTTCGGTATTTCCCGTGAGATGATAACAACAGGTTCGGCTAGAATGTTATTTTGTAATGAATACCATGACTCACCTCATCTTCATGTCTGGTTCATTTATATTATTTGTCGTTTCGATACATAAATTATATACTTATGATTATCTTTTAACACTATACGACTAAACGTATCTACCTATTCAATGTAAAACCTCTACATAGAACGAACTAATCTAGGTATATCACTTCTATAGACATAATAATAACTATGTGCATTGAACTATTTACCTACGAAGCTGTCATCATTGAGTTCCACGATGGGATTGTTGTTGAACGTAAGGTATTTCAGGGAGTCTCCGACGAGGCTAAGACTTTCCGGCACAGTAACAAACCGGTTGTCCGACAAATCGATTTGTTGTAACTTTGTCAGCTCTTTGAACGCATCTAGGGGTATGCTGTCGATGTCGGTCTTGGCCAAGTCCAATACCTGAAATTGGAAAAAAAAGACATATTTTTAGAACAAGGTTAACGCAGCGGGAGTCCCTGGCTATCAATAGAACGTACTCTTGTAAAGGGTCTTCGTAAAGTTACTAAAGACATCTGGAATTTAGTTGCTTTCAATCGTACCACGATTTCGCATAAAACTGGAATCTCTTAATCATAATTGGAAATGATCATCGTTGTACAATCTCGGTCATTAATCTTTCATATATTTAAATTAATGATGGCAAGAGTATCTTGTATGACGTGACTAATACTCATAAATCTGACTTTGTCCTTTCTAGTACCTAATAGAGTTTAATTTTCTCATGACGTCTTAGCTCAGGTTGACACAATACTTGAAGAACTTGTCTCATCGTAAATCACAATTTTATTGCTTGAATAAAAAAGGCAGAGTTTGATAACCTCGTTTTTTATCAGGTAACTTGCGAATTTATCAACAGACACATTAAATAATTATCTGAACTTCGTGTAGGTTTTCTATCTCCTAGTGGTTATTCGCAGGTGTGGGTTACAAAGACAAAGTCCAAGTATTTTTTAGATTCGGTATGCTAAAGCTACTAATCCGCGGACTACTAAATACATTCGTTCGTGAACTTTGTTTTTGTAGCGATTGATGTTAGTGATAGTGATCCCTAAATAAATGTAGGTCACCCCATTTTTTGGGTTTCGTAAGTGGCGATTAAAGAATTATGTCAGTTAGATGAACAGTAACGCATTCATCACTTTGCGCAACCTTGGTTTCCCTTGAAATTGTAAAGTTTAAAGAAACTACGATAAGATGTATCTGATTCTCTCTGATTGAATAAAAGAAAGGAACTGGAAAGAACAAAATCGGATGATTTAGCTCTCCAGGAGTCTATGAACCAGAAATTAGAAATCCGCGAAAATAAAGAAGTCAAAATATCTTCTCTTACCTGTAAATTAGTAGCACTGGCCAATGCAAGGATAGTCACATGATCGAGGATCTCAATAGGGTTGTTGTTGAGATACAGTCGCGTCAAGTTCGGCGTGTACTTGAACAGATAGCGGTCCAGCGAGTGGATGTCATTGTGGCCCAAGTTTAGCGTCTCCAGAGCGATGTTGGCGTATGTTCCGTCTATGTATGTACCTTGGAATATCTCGCTCCGTAACACATCGCCTGGAAAAATAATTGTTATTCGTTACTAATACCACTAGTTCCTTCGTAACTTATGACATAGTATTGTTCTTCATTCCTACAAAATGTGATGCGGAGGAATGAGGAACATGTGAGGAAAGATTTGAGCAATAATGAGGATGGTTAGTTGGGATATAAGATAGCGGCTTGAAAAAATGTATGGAAAAAACATACATGCTGTACCAACTCCGAACAAATTGATATAATTATGTAGAGGCAGAAGAATGAGTAGGTACAAGTAGTACTTAATCTGTTTTAGAAAAGTTGTTATTACCTATACTAAACGTAATGCACTTGTAGTTTTTGCGTCAATATAACTTCCTGCTTTGTATTCATTCTGAAGTTGCATACGGCTTATTCCGTCCGCCCACTTTCCTAGTGATTCATAGTTTTCACTGTGCCAGAACTGTGGTTGCATTTTATTCACTATTTATTAGTTTAGATAAATACTTCATCTCTATCTAAGAATGAATAATGGAGAAAATACTTTGGCTAAGGACCCACCCTTTATCAAAGTCTAGAAAGACAATAATTTGAACGAGGAGAACAATGGATATCGTGCTTAGTTTTGAACGTAGGATGCCAAAAGTTTAAGTTCTCTAAGCATAAAATGTAGGTAGGAACTAACCCTAAGTTAATCAAAAAGTAATCACCATACAATTGACACATTCTACATTTATGTTCTTAGGTGAATGTCGTGTTCAGTATTTACTTTCAACTATCTATAGAGAGTCAGACTGTGTGGCTTTTGTTTGATTAATTATTGACTAATAGTAATGAGCATTAATTGCGTTACATCGTACTTCTCATAATATTAATAGTTTATCATGCGCTCGTCATTGTTTGAGTTTACTTTCTAACGAGCTACCAAATGGACAGAACATTTTCAGAGATCACCTCCATTTATGTACACACACTTTCTTCATGTTTATGTATTTATGTTGATTAGATAGAAGTATTTTGCGTAAAGACTATGCGACTTCTTATTGTACACATAAATGTTGATAAGAGATAAAATACTTTATCATACGTGTCCTACGTATATTTTCTTTACATTATGGTTTGATAGCTGCACTATCAGAAACTTGTTTGTGTTTTGTCCTCTAGGCGTGTCCTAATTTAAAATTCCATTTGTCGGTTCAATATAAGGAAATCTTAAATTAGAAAATTGTCTCACAAAACTATAATTACGGATCATTGAACTGGGCCTTTGATTGAACTGTCGCTTGTTCGAGGATTAGTTATGTTCATGTATCGCTAATGATTTTTTGTCGTCCTTTGCAAGTTCGGTAGGTATGTTCCGTTTAGACTTTGTTGTTAATTACTTGTGGATCTGAATGCAATAAGTGTATGTATGTATAATCTATATTCTTAACAATAGATGAGAATTTGCTTTATTCTCTTAGTAATCTTGTAGGTATTGCTTCATTTATACCATTAAGATCCAATCTTAGTTAGTCATCATCATAATAATTATCTAGAAATATTCATGTTTGAGCTATAACATTGTGAACGGTATCTTTGTAGTTAGTACCTGGCAGAAATGGGACAAGTAACTAAGTATTACCCTGCTATTATAGCTTCCTAATTATGCTTTGGCCCGAAGACGGCAACCTGCCAAAATCTGATGCTCTTGTAGCCTAGTTTTGTAGGTATATCATCCGGAACTGACAACTTAATATGTACTTAAGAATACAGGCAACAAAACCCTGTGGACTTAGTCAAGTCAAGGCTATTGTTAGATGGTGTTTACGACATTTTTGTGAATCAAAGTGTTGCAACGTAGCGCTCTTCGGCGAAACCATATAAATAAATGTACCGCTGTCGGTGACTAATATTATGAAAGATGTTGAGTGAACGTTCATATCTGTGTAGATTGTGTAGAACGCGAAAGATAATAAAGTGTTTACTACATTAGCAAATTTACTGTACTAACTGGTTTCATACATTTACTCCATTAATTCACTGCATTCTAAATATTCCAATATGCCAAATCATTTCAAATACGAATAGATCAAAAAAGCAAAAAAAATGAAATTCATGAATGGGTTTCCAATCTAGATGTATTATGTATATCACGCCACGTTTGAAGGTACATTTAGCAGAATTCATTCACCTTTAGAATGGAAAGTTTGAAATCATAGACGTAATGGAAACTTCTACACTTCACTAATGTTGTTTATGGATTTGTTAGAATTTATTTGTTTAGGTTTTAGTTGGATCATCTTAATTCAGTGTTTTTGTATTTATGAAGACGTGGGGTATCTCAATCATGTAGTTTTTAAGACAGCTTATGTAATCCAACAAAAAAGATAATAAATTGCTTCCTTAATTTTATTCTATGTGAAATTGCGGATAATTTTTTAACCAAGTTTGAATATTTATAAAAGTATGTATACCATGTAACATGATTGTTTAACGGAAAATAGATCTTAGGTATTCCAAATTGATTTTGCAAAGGTTTTGACCTAAAGTGAAGCAAGCGAATATGCTAAACCACTCTTCAACAGGATCCATATTCTAATGTCAACTGACTGATTGCAGTAATCAATGCTACTAAGCATTTAAGTTGAACAGTGTATGTAGAACATCGAACATCACGTCTGTTTTGTGACTTGTGTTTGCTTTTCTTGTGAACATAAATATCTGACCCAGATAAGTCTTTTCTGATCAATAATCACGTATTACGTCTCTCGCATCTACACATACGTTAGCTTTGATAGCTTAACGGTTGGGGTGGTCAACTGGTCATTCTTCATGCCCAGTTATAGTTAATTTTCAAAATGTTGGTAGGCAGGTACTATATTTGCGTTCTTTTTATACAATAAACAACTTGATCCATCAACTTGTTTGTTAACCAAACAGGACACTTATCTCACATCGGGCTCAAATATTGTGTGTCTACCTGTACCTGACTACTTGTATAAAGTCAAGTGATATTAATATCATATTTACCAGAAATCAAATTGTTGCTCAGATCCAAGTACACCAGTCCCTCGACGTTACTGAAAGCGTCATCTTCGATATCAACGATCTCGTTTGACTTGAAGCTGATCGCGACTCTCTTGCCCGGCACCATCGGCAGTTGCGAGATGGTCGATAGTGTATTGTTGAAAAACGTTATCAACACATGCCCATCTGAAATGTACGAAATTACCATTACCTAGCCTTCTTTCTATTCTCCATTACTACAAATAAAAGTAACTCTAAAAAACTAGTAGAAATGCTTTGCATACATCACGTTAATAACGGTTTATAGTCCTGTTAACACTTCATCAATATTCATAAAACTAAGTATTATCATAAAACCTAATCCATTCCACCCACGGTAAACTTCACTGCATCCATAAACGTAGGCACGTACGTAACGTATGCACGACTCTCCGAATTTATTACAAATAATTTATTATCACACTAAAACTTGATCAGATGTTGATCATCAACCGATAGTTATTTTTAGTTAACGTTGATTATAAAACCTGATTGAATTGCAGCTATTTGTTTAGTTTGCGTCATTCTCATACATAATCTAAGAAGATAAATTATCCGTCTCCACTCTCTCTGCAGTGCTGTTACCTTTGTCTACGCTGTTTATCCTCTCCGGCCATTTTTCGGGAATCTCATCAATGTTACGGCGCGAACAGTTTAATGTTAAATTGGAAGAATCTTGTATGGTAATATCACATGGAACATTTTCCGCGTCGGCCTCTTGTGCGCGGCTCGACGAAACTAGGACGCATAATATCATTAACACCTACAACAAAGAAACACCATTACTTATATAATCTTTTTGGTACACAAACAACGGTCTTCTCTGTTTTCTATCTCGGTCACTACGGTCACTCACTTTGCATATCGTTGGGAAATACATTTTCATCAAAATTAGAAAGGGTACTGGAGAATACCTTCGGATCACAATACGTTTTATCTTATCAGTTAGAAGCCACCTGATATCACGAGTGACATGAAATGAGCGTGCGTCTCATTGGTCGATGTTTGTTTGTGTTATCGTCCTACTATTAAGTATGGAGCGCCGTTTGATGATCAAACATTGTCTTTTATTTTAAGGAAATCCTGAATATAACGGCGGCAAAATTGGAAGAAATTATCAAACCACTGAGCGATAGCGAGTACGAGCACGACTTGAAACACAAATATGCCGAGATCGGCTCTCCGGATTCGACTGAGGAGATGAAGAACTTGGAGAGCCGGCAGGCGGCGGTCACACTACTGCAGATAAAAAATTACGACCCAAGTAAATATGCGGTCAAACAGGAAGACGAGCCTCATATAATGTACAACAGTGTGCAGAGTTTACCGCCCTCGGACAGAGCGAGAGAGGTGATGCACTGCAATACCGTCATCGATATTATAAGCAAGGCTGTGGCGGTCGCTCAGCGGGAAAACGAAGAATCGCAGAAGTATCCACAGAACTACGCGGGAGTTATAGACAGGACCCACGCGACAAGCGCCGGCGACAGCTACCCGCACGAGTACGCGGACGAGCAGTACAGCGCGTACGGCGCGCCGCAGCACGCCGCCAGCCCGACCAGCAACGAAGACCATGACAACAAAGAGATGGACCTCTCACTTTACAGTTCAGTAAAAAACGAGCCCAACGAACAGAGCGACCAGCAGGATCACACGAACACATACTTCCACGGTGCACTCACACACAAGACAAACTTTGTCGATGAGTACAAGCAACATGTTTTTGGACGGACCAAAATGAAAACGTCGAAGGAAAATTCATCGGTGTATGAAGATTGTAGTCGAAGTAGTAGTGGCTCAGACCCGGACAGGCTACAGATGGATATATCTCAGATGTCGCAGGTGAGATCCTTACACAATTAATTTAGAGTATTAATTTCAGTAGCATGTAACGGAGGAAGGTCAACTAGGTATTCTGTCGTCCACAATAGAAAATGAGAGATAACAAACAAGGCTGGGATGACGTCATTACATCCAGCGACATTGAGCGATATTTTTGCAACCTGTGCGACCTTCAAACATTTTACTGATATCATCAACCTGTTTGTAATTTTATGGGTTCAATTCCTGTGTTAGACAGGATTGTGATGTGATATCATCGATCCTTCTATGACTCCTTGAGTGGGATCCTAGGTTAGATTCCGAAGTCGAAGTGTTATTGGGTTTTTCCTTTAAGATTTTTCCAGTAGCAACTTATGAGTTCGGATTTGTACCTTGCTTGTAGTTATGGGCTCACTCTCTGTTACATTGGATACAACTGGTGAAATTGGCACCTATGCCTAAATTTACGGCATGCTAGAATACGATTTCTTCAAAAACAAATAGATACGATGAAAAGCTTAATAAACCTTTTGTACATTACAGGACGACCCTGAAGAGACACAGTCTGCAAGATCAACGCAGTCTTCGCCGCAGCCGCCGATGGAACACGAACAAGACAAAGAGTCGCTGTGGCAGGCTTTACACAGACAAAACGGTGAGCACACACACATACATAGAGATAACGATGATTGACAGGTTGCAGGATTTGCGATAGCGAGTTGTGTTTAAAGCGCTATTGTTTAAAGTGGCGATTCGTTAGAAACAACAAAGAAAAACGAAAATAAAAGCCTTTGATTAGATTTGCCGCCTAAAATGAATTACCAGATTTGCATCTGGAGTACGTCACAAATAAGCGCTCGATTTTTAACCGACTTCTAAAGGAGGAGGTTCTCAATTCGGATGTTTGTATTTTTTTATTTTTTTTTATGTTTGTTCGCGCTTAACTCCGTCGCTTGCCAACCGATTTCAAAAATTCTTTTTTTGTTGGAAAGGTTACACTTCCCAAATGGTCCCATGAACGTACGGTTGGAAAAAAAATTTCTCCAAAAAGATCGCGACAGGTGCTGTTATGGACCGGAAGGCTTTTCGAACCAAAACAGAAGTTTCAGTACTATCCAATATCGACCTCCTTGAACCATCTTCCATCTCCAAAACTAAATCTGTAAATGAATCATATTAATTTAACGACTTGTAGTATGTCATATGAAAATATGGTCGACTATGTTTTTCACTTTTGCATCTGACATTGAACCTTGTCACTTTTACTTTACTGTTCACATTATAAATTCAGAATATTTAAGTGGCAAGTGTTGGGAATAAACCGTAGAAATGACATCAGACAATACAATTTTAAACTTTATTACAACTAGTAGAAGGTTTAATTTCGCATACAATTGAGTCTCCCGCTGCTAGGAACTAACCTATCAATAACATGATTTCATCAATCTATTGCGCTGGCAATAGATTGAATTACGTGCATTATTTTATTGGTTTTTATCTAACAATTAATAACAACAAAGAAGTTATTGCACGATTCTATAAAAGTACTTTGCTTGAATCTTTGAACGTAGCTGTTTTATCAAAAAAGTACTGGTTTACTGGTACTGTAAATAAAGCCTTATCACTCGTATAAACATTAAAGCTGCTAACATAGTTGTAACTTGCAGTTGAAATGCAAGCCATTTGCACGCAATGAATCCATTACGTTTTCAAATCAAAACTGTCTTGTGGACTGCCTCGTTGGTCTAGTGGTCGCAAAGCGCGACTGCTGAGCATGAGGGTTCGATTCCCATCAGATCAGGCAAAGTGTTATTGGGTTTTTCCATCAGGAATTTAGTAGCAACCTCGGTGACTCCCTATTACATGGCTCGCCCCTATTACATGGGACTTAAACATAACTGGCGAAATGTAGGTGTAATAATGAGTACACCTCTGCTTAACCCTTCGGGAATGGATTGCAGGCGTGATGTTATGTTTATGTTCAAATAAAAAGCTTGATGCTTAAATTTTTGCATTTAATCATATTTTACGATTTTGGCCGGATAGGAGAACGGAAAGAGAAGACAATAGGGAGCCCTTTGTCCATCAGTACGACAGAATTGGGTTTGGGTAACAAAAAAAAAACATTGTTATCTTTAAGCCGTCGTTCTAGAGCCAGACAGGTAGGCGACCGTTAACCCAGACACCCAAAAAAAAAAGCATTCTTTTCTAGGTTAATCAACTAGCCGAAGCGATATCACAACACTGGCCCTAATTTATTTTTATTATTTTATAGTATTAACAGTTTTTTTTATTATTACTTTGAGTGTGTACTTTTTATTTTTATTATTTAATTCAACCAAACAACTTGTTTTAACACTTTTTTTCTTGGCGTAACCGGGCAGAATTGAAGGCCTTAGCCAAGTGTTCTACATTTGGGTTGAAAATTCAAAAAGTGGAAATAGAGGTAGTGCGGTTTTGCGCTGCAGATTGAATGGAAGATGAGGGTGTGTCTGTGTGGATATGTTGGTTTGGGTTCTCTGATTCACAATGCAGGAACTTCCTCACCAGTTCTCACATATTAGTATTATGTACTGACTTCAGTAGCAGGTGGTAGGTGCTAAGAGGTAGGTTCAGAGAATAAAAATTATAATTACTTATTATTTTATACTTGCCGTAACTCGGGATCCAAGGGTCCCGGACCTTTCCTGGAAAGGCGTACGAAGAGCCTAAGCCAGCTCGCAGAGGCCCCCTAAGACGAAATGAAACACCAACCGACAATTATCTCTGTATGCACTATGCAAGTACATCCAAAGACAATCCCTGGTTGGTGCAGGTCTATTGCAGTATAAGGAAACAAAGAATGAGACTACGGGTTTGGGTGGCTTAAATGGACTGGTAACCAAATAGGTACTATGGTAGTAACCAGTAAACCAGCGCCGTGGTTTTGTCAGCCGTTTTGCGCGGTAGTGGCGCAGTAATGTTCAATATTTGTTTTATTTTATAGATTTAATACTTGTTTTGTGGTTTGAGCTTTTGTAAACAAAATGTTTTATGTTGTGTGCGTTACTTTCGAAGGAATAAATAGTTTTTATTCATTTTTTTTTTTTTCTTTTGGAAGGACTGTGGGATGTCTTACTTAACTTTTTCTATGTCATTTGTCCAGGTCGCAGCGGCGAAGCAACACAGTTACTACGACGTTTAATTAACAGCAAGCAGCTCGGCATGACGGTGTCACCGCTGAGGACGCCCGCCTCTCCACTCTCGAGTACCATGCAGCAACCGAACAACGGAGCTGTGTCACCGGTTAGTATAGACAAGTTGCCTATATTGTACCAGTTAACAAACTTCACAAGCGTTCACAAAAACTATTTAACTTTAAGGGATTATATTACTAGAAATAAAAAGGTTGTTCTATTAGCGATCATTTTTTATTGAAAGAAAATGAGGAAGTTCAAAAATAAATATGAAAATTAAAGCTTTTAAAAAAGTCTGAAAAAGTACAATTTAGGAAACCGGTTTCCTTAATTGTACCATAGGTATCCTAAATTGTACTTCATATTCTAAATGAGATCAAGTGCTTGTTATTACTTAAAGTACAAATATCTTTATGAAAAATATTATTCAAATAGGTTTGAATATTAATTATTAAATTTTAATATTCAATAAAATATGAATGAACAACAAGAACATAATATTATTAGACTTGTTAACAAGTTAAAGTTTCTTTTATTCTACTTTTATCTTAATCAGTCTAAATAAAGCTTTCATTTTGACTTATGAACTAAAATCAGCCTTGCAATTTTAATATAGGTACTTGTATGTATTGTACATTGTATTGTACCGGTACATTTTAGGGGTACCACACCTGGTACAAATTAGGCAACACTAAGTTTTATTTTAATATGAGCAAGCATTATAACCTCGAAATGCTAAACATAAAACTATAGTCTCAAAAAAGGTCACTAATATACCTACTTTCCAAAAACATATATAATAATTGCAGTGTATTTAACGTTGCCACAAGAAATCCTTAGGTAAACACCCATAAAATTATACTAGAACGCCGCAAAAAATATTTTTGTTTACTATAATTTACTCTGTTGTGTTATCGAGTCCAAAATGGCAGCGGTTCCGTCATGTTGGTAATACTGCTTTTTAGTGTTGCCAATTTAAAACTAAACATTACAGTTTGGTAGATTTTGAGGTGGTACAAATTACGAGCCGGTCCAATTTATGCAACTCGACCCTATATGCTTATCCTAATTTTTAAGGTGCCGCAAACTTCGTTCATGTTTAAAAGGGGGCCTGAAGATCTGTCATTACAGGTGCTGAATGTATTTCAGAAACCATTAAGGTACAGTCAACAAAAGAGATAGGTATACAGGGTCGTCACATATAGTTGACGTTTTCTTAAAAACCAATGGATGTTTTCAAATGTAATTTAACTTAAAAAGTAGATAATAAACAGTTCATTAATTAAGCTAAGTTTTAATCGAAGACATTTATCGGTTTCTAAAATAACTTTAACTATATCTGACGACCCCGGATACCTATCTTTTTTGTTGACTGTAGCTATTCGATTATGACAAAATAATATAAATTAACTAGCTGTCCGCCGCGGTTACACCCGCGTCTTTGGTTACTGCTCCGCTCCCGTAGGTCGTAGCGTGATGGTATATAGCCTATAGCCTTCATCGATAACTAATCTATCTAACACTGAAAGAATTTTTCAAATCGGACCAGTAGTTCCAGAGATTAGCGCGTTCAAACAAACAAACAAACACTGCAGCTTTATAATATTAGTATAGAAGTATAGATTAGTGTAATCAATGTACCTACCTATGAGAGAAATAACTTAAATTATTATTATTATGAGACTTTCCGTAACAGAAGTCTAGACCTACGGACGAAATCGTTACAATCGAAATAAAACAATTACCGAAATAAAACACCATTCATTTTTTACGGAATATAACTAGGTTCGATATCCGGGTCGGGTAAAAATGTATAAATTTATAATATAAAAAATCTCGTGTCACGTTGTTTGTTGCAGTCCCCCGAAACGGCTCAACCGATTGTTATGATTTTTTTATGTATATTTGGTAGACATTAAGAATAGGGCGTAAAGTATATTTCATACCGCTAGGTGATAGGGATCAACTTTGACGTGGACGAAGTCGCGGGCAGAAGCTAATATTTTATAAAACTTTGTATACAGCTTTTTTTAACTCTAAAATGAGATGATTTCTTAGAAAAAACTCTACCTCTAGATTTGTCGTGTGCGTTTTAAATTTCGTGTTCGTTGCAATTTCAATAGGCCATATAAGTATGTACTTATGTCTCAAAGGTAGATAACGAAACAAACAATAGATAGCTACTTATTTACATTACTCATATTTCTACGAAATGTTGATATGGAAGTGAAAATAAGATGTAGAAAGATAAATTATTATCCTGAGTATGAAGAAGACATAGATAGGCGATGATTGTAAAAATGTATTGAGCTGATACCGATGACTTGATCTATTTATTAACATACAAAGCTTAACAGTTTGAAACTAAATCTTGTGTAATAATAATAGTAATAACATAACATCATCACGCCCGCAATCCCCGAAGGGTTAGGCAGAGGTGTACCCATTAGTACACCCACATTTCGGCAGTTATGTTTAAGTCCCATGTAATGGGGAGCGAGCCTATTGCCATCAACTGGGCTCAAATCCAGACTCCAAGGCAGCTACTGAGAAATTCCTGATGGAAAAACCCAATAACACTTTGCCCGACCTGGGAATCGAACCCAAGACCTCATGCTCAGCAGTCGCGCTTTGTGGCCACTAGACCAACGAGGCAATAATAGTAATTCGGTCTATTATTGTCCTGCTGCAGGGCAAAGGTCTCTACTTATACAGAGAAGTCACGATTGATTGATTGCATTGATCACCACGCTTGCTCAAGGCGGATTGGCGATTGTAGACTTATCCTAACTAATATTATAAATGCGAAAGTAACTCTGTCTGTCTGTCTGTCTTTCTGTCTATCAGTCTGTCTGTCTTCACGCCTAAACTACTGAACCGATTTGTGTGAAATTTGGTACAGGGTAAGTGTGAACCCCAACAAAGGACATAGGCTACTTTTTATTCGACTTCGTCTGCGTCCGCGATAACGAACATATACGCGGACGAAGTCGCGGGCAAAACCTAGTATTAAAAGTCCAGGTTTCCTCACGATGTTTTCCTTCACCGGTGTCACTGATGTCCAAAATAAACTTAGAAAGTAAATATGAAATAGAAAAAGTCACATTGGTACTTGCCCGTGCCCGGTTCCGAACCCACAGCCTCACGCATGAGGCGTCTTAATCACTGTGCCATCACGACGATTTTAATCTTTAGTAAGCAAGTGCTTGTATGACCAGATGTATGGTTGTGGACGAGGCGAAAAGAGTACGTAATAATCGTATCAGGTGGCGTTCTGTGGTTTCTGCCTACCCCCATGGGAAAAAGGCGTGAATTTATGTATGTATGTATGTATCAAGATAGTGTGGGTTGGCTCCTTTTAGCAGAACTAAGCTGTGCCAGAAATTTCTTAAGTATTCGTTATAACACCTTACTACCTTTTACTTTTAACTGTATATGGCTGAAGACTTACTACATATAAAATTCTATTGTGTTAAACGAATAAGGAAATTATGTTCGCATACGTGTTCCGCATTTAAGTTTAATTTTATTATCACTAGTCATGCACGATACGTAACGTAACAATATCTATTTCGTATCAATGATGTATTCTAACTATTATCATGATTTGAAATATGTACAATAAACTAGCTTCTGCCCGCGACTTCGTCCGCGCCAAAGTTAATTAGGGCAAAGGCCTCTTCTCATACAGAGAAGGCAGGAGCATTGATCACCATGCTTGCTCAAGGCGGATTGGCAATTTCAAACTAATATTTTACTACGATTATAATGTGGGTGTACTAATGTGTACACCTCTGCCTCACCCTTCGGGGATTACAGGCGTGTTGTTATGATTATTTCCTTCACCGATGTCAGTGATATCCAAGATAAACTTAGAAAGATGAATTGAAAGTCACATTGATACTTGCTCGTATTTGAACTCACAACTTGATATACGAGAGGTGAGCACCTTAACCACTGAGCCATCGCAACATTTCACAATCACCAATATACTTACTTATTTACATTTGAAGATTTTATTTTCCTTACTATTAGTTTATTAAAATATTTTAAATCAGCTGGTAATATTTTTTTTACCCATAAGAATAAAATACGAATGGTAAACAAATAGGTAATAGTTCATTTCAATATTTGCGTTGTTTTATCTGTCCAGCGCTTTCTTGGCGCATTGCCAAGGTCCGCTTGAAAGAGTTATCTGCTCATGCGCATGTTATCTACAACCATATGACCCGTTTCGTCGTCCACTCTATGACTAATTTCTAGTTTTAGACAGGACGACAACTACTGGGGCGTTTCTCAACTACTCCGACATGCTATTATAATATAGGTTCTATTTCTGATTAGATAAGAACTGTTTAGCATATGTGCAGATTATCGGAACAGTGGGGAATCACCCGTAAAGTCACACTACATATACAGGGTGTCAGCTATTACATAGTGTGGAGTTGTAATTTTTTATTTTTTCATGATTTCCGTGTTGGTCCTATAGTAAAAGATGTTCATAATATAGAGTATAATGACCTCTTCTCAGGTTTTAGGACCAGTAGTTTCAGGTAAGACCCCCGGGAGCGGAGCAGTAATCAAAGACGTAACTTAACTTGGGTGAAAAAGAAACGCGCGTATAGTACGGCCGACGTATTTTGGCGGTCTGAAGATAGCTGTTTGGCTGCGCAATGGATCTTATAGAAACGAAATTGTTTACTGTGCAGCAATCGGCTAACTTCAGAGCCGCCAAGATACGTCGGCCGTATTGTACGAAGTCGCAGGGAGCAGGTAGTAAATTATAAAACCAAAAGCAACAAAACTTCCGTAAACAAAGAAACCGAAGCAACAAAACTTCCATAAAATAAAGTATCATTGTTTTGAAAAATATTTTAATGAAAAATTCGCGGAGGAGAATGAAAAATTTTGACAGTAGGATCGACACTTACTGATTAGTGATTACGTGCTTAAAAATGCTAGTCTGAAGCGAATTGCATTAAACAATAATAATAATACTGACCTTCATGCTATGCTCTTGTGGTTGGGCAGAATTCCAAGTACCCACTGCACAAGTTCCAGCAGTTCAATGTTGTATGTCAATACCACAAATGTGTTTTAACTATTATAATAATAATAACAACTGCCTCTGATCGACATCAGTGTCGTTCGTTATCATTGCGAACAGTCGTTAATACAACTAGTTTTATGGCTTTTTTTTAACTAATTACTTTGTTTAAATGCCAGAACTTAATTCCTGTACAACCGGTTACTTGGTAGTAGGTAAAGTCGATGAATGAATCGTATAATGTGACCGGTGACGTCAATATAAATAGTGCAAGTGATTAGGAACTTATTCTGATTTCCTAGTTCGTTTACACACACTACAAATTTAAAATACCAATTGACTTTTATAACTAGATTGTATATTTATTATAAACTTATTAAGATACCCACACCGCATTGCACCATATAGGTTTGATAACGGTTTTTTTTTTGTTATCAAAAGTAGGTGCAATAACAAAGGAAAATAGTCTCATAAAAACAACTACTAATTTCGAACTTTTTAGCAAAATTTAATCGAAACGCACTGTCATTTAAAGAATTCACCTCTTTTATGGAACTACGAGTACCTTGCTGAACTGTTCACGACTCAAACTGAAAATATTCTTTGAAGCTTAGTACTATATGACAGCATGAGTTAACTTCTTTATTGTCAAGTTTAATTTTATGTTAATGTTCATTTTCAATACATTTTCCTTGTCTCGTTTAAGATATGTGCTTATTGTTATCACTGTTCACATACCTACAAGTGGTATCGATGCTAGATTTTTAAACTGAGATAAAATGTTCAGTTGTGAGAAATGCACTTATCTATCATTGTGTTTGGCTAGAACAATGTAGATATTATGTGATGAATTGTGTCTTTGTGACAATTTGTTAATTTTGTAGGAAAAAGTTAGTTGTTATGTACTCGATATACAAGTATGACGACAGTTTGCAGGGTTATTTTCCCTACGGCATATTACATGATACATATACCTCACTTCATCAAACGTCCAATGCCTATAATAATTTAATAAATAATAATATCTATGACTTTCTCAAACAAATCTTTCTTTCTTTCTCAATCAATAATATTTGCATACCCTAAATGGATACAAACATATATTCTAATATGGATCAAGAAACTGTACCTCATGACTTGTAACATCTATGCATATTATATGTATTACCTGTATTCAGCAAATAAATAAATCAATAAACGTATATTAACTATCTATCTATACTATAATAATAATAAGCTGAATAGTTTGTTTGTTTGAACGCACTAATCTCAAGAACTACTGGTCTGATAAGAAAAAAAATCTATTGCGTTATATTACCCGTTTATCAAGTACGGTTATATGCTGTATTACATTACGCTACGACCTACGGGAGCGGAGCAGTGACCAAAAATGTTGAAACGCGGGTGAAACCGCGAGGTATAGCTATGTATTAACATTTTTACTTAATAATTATGTTATTGTCAACAGAACGGTGAATGGCACAGTTCAGGCCGCGGTTCGAGCGTGGCGGGCACGGCGCGGAGAAAACAAAGCTTCCCTGCACGAGCACAGCCTCTCATGGCCGTAGACCCGCCCGCAACTAACACGCAATGGCCACAAACAGCGTCTGAGAATGTAAGTTACCTATTTACTAAATATGATTGACATCAAAGTGCCCTTAAAGCTAAGTAGCTTTTCCAATTTTTCTTATTTGGTCATCGTCTTCTGAGCTATACTCTATTCAATATATCATTTAAAAAATAAAGTTACAACGCTATCGTTAGTTTAATGTTAGCATATAGTAAGCTCAGGTAATTGACGATAAATATAAAACGAAGTTTACATTTAAAAATTTAGTTTTACAAAAAATATCACCCAAATTATAATCATTTTTTCAATTTAACATATAACTGCCGTTATTTTGCAGTTTTTTCTAATTTTTACATAGTATAAAACAGTCGTTTTTCGCCATCAGATCTTTTAAACCATTACTTATTACTCAATAGATAGAGTGATTCAAGAGGGTAGGTTTATGTATCTACATTACAGGTCGAAGCCATTATAGATTTTAGAAGGCGTGCAACGGTTACGGGTAATGATCCAGATGTTTGTTTGTTATCCGTATCGCTGTTGTAGTACAAATTATCAATATAAGGCATAAGAATTGAGTAAGACGTAATTAGTCTTTTAGGCTTCGATTTACATTCATATTTCATCAACGTAGACATCGAGAACTCTCAATAAGGTTTGCATTAATTTCTGTATACAGCAGGAACCACCAGAAGCATCATCAACGCCGGGCGGCGCGGGCTCAGCCCGTTCGGGCCCGCGCGTCGAACTATCCTGCAGTAACTGTGGCACACATACCACGACAATATGGCGGCGCGACGCCCGCGGCGAGATGGTATGCAACGCGTGCGGACTGTACTTCAAGCTGCACGGAGTTCCGAGACCTACGGCCATGCGACGCGACACTATACACACGCGCCGTCGCAGACCTAGGCATGACGGCAAGCACACTAAGAGCAGTAAGTAAAAAAAATATAATCCTTGTTTCCAATTGAGGTAAACAAATATCAACTTTGTAGCAGTGCAATAAAGTTGATATCAGAAAAACTTGTAGCACTAAAAATGTTGTAGATGTAAAGGTAAACTTTATGGTTAAGCAATAAAGTAATTTTTCCGAAATCTCATAATTATTGGAGACCACATTTCACTAAATTGATCTACTAAGCCGTGTTCTGTTGAGAATCTGTAGTAAAGAATCGCTGTTGTTGTAGAATCTCGACGCAGCGGAGGTGGGGGCGGGGCTGGCGGCGGAGGGGGCGGCACGTGCGAGCCGGGCGACGGCGCGGGCAGCGGTGGGGAGGGGGCGGAGGAGGCCGTGCTGGCGGCGCTGCGGCGACAGCTGCAGCCGCACCTGCTGGCCGCGCTGCACGCGCACAACACGCGCACTGTACGCCCGCATCGTGACCAGGTACCACATATTGTTAGCATACCCACCTGAAAGTGCTACTGGTAAAATGATCAATGGAAATAATGGACTGCTTTTGCCATCCGGTTTTCTGCCGATGGGATAAATGAAGACAGATACTACCAGCAAAGCACAAGTCGCCCTCTATAGTTTCCACCGAACATGATTATGCGATACTTTCATATACATATTGCATTCCTAACCAAAAGAAGCTCCGCATACTCGCACATACAGTTATGTGTAATTGCTGTTAACTAGTAATAAGGATAGGTGCTAAAGTTTATTTTTGAAGAATCAATTTTATTCTTATCTTTTGAACCTCTGGATGTCCTTTCTTATCTATGTGGAAACGACAAAAACGAGACTACTCATAGACCACTAAACAGCATTTACAACCGCAGGTGGGTCTGAACGCCCCCGAGTACGACGAGGCGCCGCTGAACCTAGTAGCCAGCCACGTAGCCGCCGCCGAAGAATCTCACTGACTGCCCTCTGTGATAGCCACGCAACTCTCGCCACGACCCACGACGCAGACACCACGCGTATGACACCCTTAACACATTACAATATTCTTACAGAGCATTGCGTGTATATTCTGTATCGATAGCTTCTCTTCCAACTTAGATATACAGAGTGCTTCCACGAATGTTTCACAAAAGGAGAACGCATACAACACTTTTGTAAAACAGTCGTGTAGCACTCAGTCGAAAAGCAATATAAAATTTATAGAATTAAGTATACATGCAATAACATTCTTGGTATTATAATAGTACTAAATATCTATTTAGTGATAGCACAGGCCAGTTGATGACAATAGAGGGAAATATATATATTGAATTGTTCATTCCTTTCGTCCGGTCGTCATAGTACTATAATGAAATGTGAATTATTTTTATAGGAGATCATACATTTTTCACAAACGATTCTCACTTAGCACTTTAGTGATGGTTTTGGCTTTCCGAATATATCGAACGACCGGTTGAATTTTGGGATGACAGTGGCTAGGGGGTTTTAAAATTAGACTTAAGATTGTCGGCGACGTTAAAGATTTATGGTTGTTACTAGGCATAGTTTGGATGTAAAATCTTGACGAGTCTCTAGTTAGGATCATGATTTTCGTGGTGGACTTTCTTATGTCTGATATTCAAACCGAACCATATAGAAAGGCGGTCTACAATATACAAAAACCAGGGCATTACGCATTACAACTTGGTTATTTGGTCGCGGGAAACAATATACATTCATTGTATTAGTGCCTATTTAATGTATAGGAAAGAAAATGGTACCACAGTGAACGTTATGCGAAAGAATACTTTCCGTGTGTACATATTTTCTTAACATGTGATATGTATGATTGTTGGTCATGCATGTGTAAGCATCGTGCAATTTGTGATATGGCAGCTCGGAATGATCCAAACACGAGATTAGTTTTGACAGCCGTATGAAAACTATTCGGGTTTATTCGTTAAATTATCGCACAGGCGAATATCGATCTGTAATTATAAATCTCAAAAAGATAATGACACTATGATATCGGGTTTAATTATAGTAAGCCTTGCCTTAGAATGCTCTCTTTGATATTATTGAAATTATATTTACGGTTACCTATTGCAGGACGCAAGTATTCTTTTAGTTTATAGGTCATATTGTAAATTTTATTGTTCACGTAGTAGTTTGTAATGCTTAAATTCAGTAAATTATAAGTGTCTAATTTATTTCCCATTTCGGTCAGTATTTACAATGTAAGTATTTTTTTTTTATTTCTGTCGAGTATTTTTCTTAGTTAAGGTAACGAAATGAGAAGAAGCAATAATGACAAGCAAATGTGATTCTGGGAATATTGGAAGTCCAGAAAACATGAATACCGTAGGGTTGGTAAATTAAATTATAAGTTATACCAAGTTATTTTTGAAATTATATGAAAATATTTTTTTGGTTTACCCTGCTTTTTTGCATTATCTGCTTGAAAATGAGTAAATTCTTAAACTAAAGAAAGTTTCGAACGTAACTTGTTCACGAATCTGTTACAAATAGTATTCTTTTCTAATTAACATTATATTTATATGATGTTGCCTTTAAACATTACTAATACAAACCTGTAACTTTGGCATTATTAAAATAGATATAGTACATCATAGGTAAAAGATTTATTTTAAGAATTAATTTTTCAATCCATTTATATTATTGGGCATTTTTGGTCGTTAAGCATTAGAACAAACCATTTAACAGAAACGTTGTGGCATTATATTGAGTTAAAATCTACCGGATTCACCTCATGATGGTCAGTGTTATGTGTATATTATAGCAGAAAGCATTTACGTTATCTGTACCTTGAGCTGGGCTGTTTTGTTATTGCTTCCATTCGACTTATTTAGCTGTGAACTCTGTCACCGTCCTTTACTTGACGTCTCTACTTAATTTAGTGTTAGTTCGTTTAATTATCGAAACCCCACGGGCCAGTAAAATACAGCAGTCTATGAGACATTGTGATAATACTTAGCTAGACAAACCTCAGCTGTAACGAAGCTGAGACATCAGATCGTGTGATTCTGTTGCAGCTAACCTTCAACGTTACGTCAAGCTTATTGTATTTAAAAAGCTTTAAAAATTGAGATTATTTATTCATTCTTATTGGGATCACTGTATAGTTGTCGGTGTAGTGTGTACCGTTTAGTATTGCTTACGTTTATTTCAGAGTAGCAGTCTACCTTATTGACAATAATGTTTCATTAGCTTTTATGATGAAACTGTAACTTACGTAAATTCTAAAACTGTTTCGCTCTCTAAATAACTTTAGCTCTCTTTATGATGATATTAAAATTGAAACTCGAAAGATCTATCCATGATTATTTTGGAACTTGATATAGCTAGTAACTAGGGTGTGTTTATTTTTCTAAGAGTGTATCTTTGATCGAATTTTATCTCGAATATTTTTATTTAAATTGGAACCTGAAGTAATTAATGATTTAAGTCAGTGAAGATTAATGTGGATTTTTACGTTGATTATTTTTCGAATTTGATTGTAATTTGTGAATAAACCATTTTGATTCGTTCTTTAATAGGAAGAAATACACAATCCCATAGACGCTATTTTGTAAGACGTAAGACTTCCTACGAAAGGGGATGTCGTTTTTTACTCTCGCTGGCGATCGCGGTGCCACTAGCGTTGCGAGCGCAGGTAAATATCGTTCCATGATTTTTTGTCCTAGGTGGTTATTGCGGCGATGCAAACCAGTTATTTAAGAATACGTCGTGTAGGGGATTCGTGGTATTATAAATTAGCGCACGTAGGACTATTGAAGTAATCCACGTAAATGAATCGTTATGACATTACTAAATCTCCACTAATATTGCTGATTGCAGTAGTGATACAGTATTATTTTATTGAACTCTATGCTGTACATTTGTCTTAGGTTTATTATTTTTGTATTTTTTTTATAGTTTTTATTTAGATTGACTTCCGAATTTAAATTTCTTAATGGTAGTTGTGGGTGATAGTGGAATGTTTGGTTAGATATTCTCACTGGAACATCGTTGTCTCCTTGCTGCAAGACCGACTCGTTTCGTATTTCTCTGTGTCTCACTCGATACGTACAGCAGAATACAGCTATGATAGATCTTCCAATTTGGTTATTTATTATGTTAGGTTAACTTATGGATATATCGGTATTAAGAGTTGATGAACAATGTATATCGTCATTTAGTTACTAACAAACCGGTTGTGTTGTGTGTGCTTACGCTCTAACAAGCATGTGTTTGTGATTTTGTTTTTATTATCACGTCTGACAGAGATGCAGACAGTACCAATACTGTTGTGTATTATTATAATTTATGCTGGAATATGGGCTTCGTATTCATATCTTAGGAATTCCATTCGACATTGTATGTAACATCATTTTTCGAAGATTAAAGACTGACAAGAACTCTCATAATGTCTTCTGTTTTTGTATTCTCTCTCACGTTCTATTTCACTCGAGTTATTCGAAAAATGATAGTGTAAAAGTATTTTTATTCATTGTGATATATTTTGTTGGAGAATGTAGATGTGTGTATCCGAAAAGCAATAACATTGTGATAAGTGGTGATGAACATTGTATGTAAAACTGAACAGTAAATTCTGAATAATATAGAATGAATATTGTCAATTATATATTGAGTGCGCTGCACGGGTGAGCTCACGGACTATTGTGATATACTTCGAACTAGTTCGATTAATGTTATGATAGCAATAAATTTGACGAAAGCAATAGGCCTGCATGGTCGCCGTAGCCTTATAATCCAAACTAAATATAATAGCCGTAGTGTTAATTAAGAAAATTGTTGTATTTACCTAGATGCTGTGAACTCACTCGTCCAGTGGCGAACCATTGAAATGATAAGCTTGTCTTTAATGTCAAATTTGAACTCGTCTTACTATAAGCAGATATAAAATTAGTCTGCAAACAATTTTCCTCGTAAAGACGTATTTATATATACTATTATGTAAAGCAATAATTTCCAATATAGAAAGCTTGAAGGACCATTTGTTATTGTTGTTGTCAAATTACATAACTGTACGTATTTATAGTAAGTTTCAGCATAAATTATCCGTTTGAGATTGTTTAGTATGAACACGTGGCCGGAATACTCATTGTGAAACATTAGTTATTGTTGTATAGATGATAAATAATGTGACTTACGCAGGGATGGATACTTAAATTATTAAAGTTTTAACTGATATATTGGCTATGTAGTGAGTAGAATATTTTTTTACAAATAAATTATAGCAGCTACTATTATGTTTTACTTTTCAATTTACTTCCCTTACCATGCTTTTGGTACCGGCTGTCATACTTGGATCATGGACAGTCGTTACGAGAAGCCCGGAAGTCTGACAACCACTCTTACTAAGGGGTATCGTATTACCCAGTTACTGGGTTGTGGAGGTCAGATAGGCAGTTGCTCCATGTAAAATACTGGTATTCAGGTGCATCCGGTTAGACTAGAAGCCGAGTTCAACATAGTTGAGAAAAGGCGAGGCAGATTGACTGACTTTTCAATTAAAATCCGTTTTATTTTCTACTAAACCCGACTTCGTAGAGGTACGCGAGTACACAAAAGCCTTTTTTCAAAAACACTCGTAATACAGTAGATGACACCACCAATCAATTGACATACTTTTTATGACCTGTCAAAACGCAATCCTCCCATCGAATCTGTATGGCAAAAAACAACAGTGACGTCATGTTTGTGCCGACTCAATTGACAAATTATTAATTTGAAAACAATTAAACACCAAATTTTAGTTAATTGAAACTTAATCGGGTTTTCAGGACTTAAAATAAAGTGCTTCTTTAGAGAAGTTATTAATATGTCATTGGAATTGGTTAATGGTGTCAACTACCCAATTATTATGTCTGTTGATGTAACTGTCAAGCGTCTAGGAGTTGAATAAAATACGTTCAGCCTTTCCTGAGATTAGCACTTTCAAACAAACAAGAAACTGTCTTAATAATAACATTTATTTGTTAATCCTTATCCTTAGCTCCTAAGTAACGGTGACAATAGGTCGTTTGACCGCTTGTCTTGCGCGTCTCCGCTTGTCCCTCTTGCGGTTCTCTGTGAACGCTTCCCTGAACAACTGCTCGCTGTCGGCCGCTTCGGCATCACGACGTAACCATTGCAAGGCGTGCACGTTGTAGCCTACCATGTCCTGGGAATTTTACAAATAATTATAGATGAGTAAGGTATTTAGAAAGTTCTGGAAGATGTTTAGTAAAGCAGAAGGTGGAGAAACGAAATGGATTAATGTCTTACCCACCAAAATTGAGTATGTAACTGTGTTTTTTAATTACAGCTAAAGATCTAAAAACTGAGCGCCGGTTTATTTACATGAGAACGGAGATATTAAAGGTCAAAGTTCCAAGTTTAATGTTATAAGTTTTTAAGTGCTTAAGTTAAAGTCAGTTCATGATCCATGAACTGTTGCGTGCACAAGCACAATTATTTTTGTGCGTTACATTGCGCGCTACAATAACCAGTTTTTTACACCAAAAATAAATGTCGTTTCCTAGCAATGTTTTTACTCAATGTTACTTAGTTTGAAATGCAGTATGCGTGGTTAACGGCTATGGATGTCTTTTTACACCCCGTATACTAAGAAGGTTATTCATCAAAGTCATATCAAATTCAAAACTCACTCGTAACTCGTTCAGCCTCATAGTCGCTTTAGCTTGTATCTGTATCATGTGCTTCAACAGCGCTTGGTTAGCGACAAGTGGGGCGTGGTGTATCTTTAGTAGGAATATCGCGAGCCGACAGAATAGCTCCGTGTTGTCGCCGCGGTCCAGCAGCTTGGGCAACATCTTTACTATGTCGCAGGCTACGCTAAACGGGATAAGCAGTAGGGCTTCTTCTAAGTCACTGTAATAGCAGATAAGTGGTGATGAGTGTTTGTTATGACTGAAACGAAGATACCAAGATTAAAGTTCGTCCGGAAATTGTCAACAAGTTCGCTCAAACAGCCCTATAGGGTTGTTTGATAGAGGTTGAAATCCAGCTTCCATATGTTTGTGTCTGCAAAACTCAGAAAGTACCTAGTCGATGGACTGACTTGAATTTTTTACTCAACATTGCATTTTAAAAAGAGGGTTTAATATACTTCTTTTTTTAAATCGGACTGAGCGACAGCGAAGCGTGGCCGGGTTTAGTTAGTGCGGCACAAAGAAGTGATACCGACAAATATGGTATATGTGGAATGATTTTGTTTCCTGAAAAAAATATTGCAGTAATAAAAGCATTTATTTTATATCTCCGAACATACCTGGATCGTATCCTCTTGACAGTTTCAACAAGGAAATGTTCAGGCGTGGTGCAGTTATACGCGGCCATTAGAAGAGGCGGCTGAACAAACTGGCCGCGTGCTTCCGTCAACTCACGTTTGTACTCAGCGCCCACAGATAAACATTCCATTATGGAGTCCGCCTAAAAACATAGCATGATAAAATATATTTTTTTTCGAAACGACAAATCGTTGTTCAACCTTCTTTTTTTTTAAAGATGTGAAATCATCGAATGACTTCTTCCGCTCTAGGCGGAGCGAAAGGGTTTCCCAGACGCTTACTGACTAAATCCCATACGTGTTCCTACTAATGTCCTTTATGTTCCAGGGCGCGGCGACTCTTTCGAACAAAATCCGCAACCCTGGCAGGCTCGCAGGTCACTTAACACACACAGGCAGACGCACAGACAGGCTGATTAACCGGACTTTCCTGTGGTGCCTTAAAAATTAAGGCCTACAGGTAACTACACGCTAAGGGCACCCCCTGTGGGGTGCAGACCTCGGCTTAGGGCGACGCTAGGGGAAGACAACAAGGGGACATACTGGATCGGTTCTTAAGGGTCGAATTTAAACCTACAGGTTCAGCGGCGCCGACTAGCTCGACCGAGTCGAGTCGGGGGATAAAATATACGTGATCTAAGTAAATGTTACACACGCAAGGCAAGGGGGAGTGTTTGTGTGCTGTCACCCGGACTGAGCAAACGTACAGCCGCTACTGAAGTAAAATACCGTTTGATATGCTTTATTTAATACCTACCCCAGTAACAATTGGACGTCATAAATTAAAAAAACGTACTTACAGCTTTTTCTGCTCCGATCGTTTTCTTTGTCGGCATAGTCAGACCAGGTAATCCTGGGACTGGTGCCTGTAAATAACGTCAAATTTTAAGGTGTATTTTATTAGGTTAGTTTGTGTGGCGGTAACTACAACATCCGCATAGCGATGCGGATGACAGCGGTCAACGGGGCAAATTCCCAAAAGCTAATCTGATACACTCTGAAAGAGATTTACTTTTTACACGTTAATAAACACAAAATTTCTTTTTTAATGTGGGTGCCTTTGCCAACGTAACCTCACATACACAAACAATAGTTATACATACATGTTGCTCTCCTGTGGCGAGCCCCTCTTCCTGCTCGTCCGTGTCGCCGAGTACGAGCGGCTCGTCGGTGCGCGAGTACAGGCGCAACGCGCGGTCAGCGCCGCACGACGCCGCGTGCAGCCCGCCTGCGCCCACGGCGATGTTCCAACACTCGCCTGCATGACCCTGGTAACATACACATTACTCCTGTAAATATGACGACCAAGTATAATAAGTCCCATTTCCTACAGTGCCCAAAGTGTCACTACACCTACTGTCTGTCAGTCTGTTTGTTTGTTCCGGCCAATCTCCGAAACAGCTGTATCGATTTTGATATGACTTTCACTGGCAGATAGCTGATGGTATAAGAAGTAACTTTGGCTTTACTTTAGAAAAACAATTAGGGTACGGCGCAAATAAAATAAAACCCCGAAAATTATCGACATTCTCACGGATAAACTAGTGGTAGGTACAGTCAGCAAAACAAATAAGCCGGGTCGTCAGATATAGTTGAAGTTTTCTAAGAAACTGATGGATGTCTTTGACTAAAACTTAACCTAAATAAAGAACTATTTATTATCTACGTTTTAAATTAAATTATATTCGAAAGCATCCATCGGTTTCTAAGAAAACTTCAACTATATCTGACGACCCTGCATACCTATCTGTTTTGCTGACTGTACTTAAAAACAAAAGCTGCGCAAATTTTAAACGAAATAAAGAGAAGTAAATCTAAAAACAATAATAAAAATAACAACTTACATGTAACGTAATAATATTATCATAACTATCAGCGTCCCACTGCTTCACCTTCCCATCTTTCGACGCCGTGAAGAAGTAATGCGTTGAGGGCACAAACTGCAATGACGTCACAGAATCGTTGTGCGCGAATATGGACTTGTGGCAGTCTCCGAAGTCCATGCCCCATATCTTGACGTTACGGTCTGCGGAGCCGGTCGCTATGATGTTGGAGTCGTAGCTGATGTCCAGGCATAGGACGGGTAGCTTGTGCCCGTAGAGAGATAGGTAGAACTGTGAGGAGGACAGAGAAAAAAACAAAATTCATTCCGTAACCCTTTAAAATAAATAGTTATTTTTTTTTGGAAGGAAAAAACTTGCTGTAGGAGTTTTTTTTTACAGTTGGCAGTGGCGTAACTTGCAGTTGGAAGAAATAATCACGTTAGGAAAACGCGACCTTGTCTTTCTTTCTATTAAATAAGGGTGTCAGGAACTTGGATCCTGACGGGGGTTCTCGGATTGCAGTTTTTTTATCAGAATAAATAAGGTTAGAAGAAGGAAGAAGAAGAAGGTTTATAAAAGGAGGAGGCGGGTGCGTGTTCGATACCAGACAAGTGCCAATGTGACTTATACGATTCATATGTACTTTCTAAGTTTATTTTGTATTGAATATAAGTCTAAAATCGCCAATCCGCCTTAAGCAAGGGCGGTGTTCAATGCTCGTGCTTTCTCTTTATGAAAAGACGCATTTGCCCTGAAGTGGGACAATAATGGGCTGGTATTATTATAAAATAAGGTAAGCTTGTAATCTTTGTGCACACATTCTTATGAACAGAAGCTTAAGGTTTAAAATCCTTACCTTAAAAGTATCAAGGAAGAATATCTTGACAGTTGAATCTAACAGGGCCACTGCAATAAACTTGTTGTTTGGGCTTATTCTAACTGCACACACTGACTCTTCCAGTTCCAGAGTCCTTGTGTGCAAGAGTGAGAGGACCTGAAACACAAATCACTACATAGTATAAAACAAAGTCGCTTTCCCTGTCTGTCTGTCCCTATATATGCTTAGATCTTTAAAACTACGCAACGGATTTTGATGCGGTTTTTTTTAATAGATAGAGTGATTCAAGAGGAAGGTTTATATGTATAATACATGCACCCGTGCGAAGCCGGGGCGGGTCGCTAGTTAATAATAAAATAATGTTAAGTGATTTTCAAATTCGAACCAGCCATCTTGCTACTGGGTTTAGGCAGACGGGGCGATGAACCCGCACGCACACAGCGATTTAGAACACTGCCGATCGCATACGCAATGGGGCGATTCGGTAATTTTAAGGAGGTGTATTCTGAAATACTGTCAAACATAAACGGCTATTTATTCATTACTGACCGGGTGTCGTAATTTTATTTGATTATTTATGTATTCTGTGACGACCCCCTGAAATTTGACGAGGATGCAAAAACTATACTTTATATGTATTTCTATCATTTATCAAAAAAGGTTTAGTACGCTCGAGACAGATTTGTTTCTTTGTTACCTTTGCTTTGGATTCTCCCGTCGGGTCTTCTATGAGTTCAAATTGCCATAGTTTGACTGTCTTATCGCCGCCGCCGGAGTAGCAACCTCGCTGCAAGAAATCAAAGATTTAGGCCAAATTACCAAGAAAAACGATTCTTCTATTATCACCTAAATCTAATCTAAATAATCTACACATAAATCTAGATTAATATATTTGTTAATATTTCCAATTACAAAAATCCGTATCTGACAGAAAACTACGCTATTGCTAAGTGTCATCATAAGATATGTTTTATGATATATTTGACTTCCACGCGGACGAAGTCGCGGGCACAAGCAAGTAATAATGAAATAAAGAGGTAAAGTTTGTTTGTTAGTTAGAGGTAATATCTGATTGTACTGGTCGGTTTACCAAAAATATTTTACTGTGACCGAGGGTCGGCAATATTTTATGATATACTTGTTGGACGAAATCGCGGGCAGAAGCTTGTATTTTAAATGCCGTACAATCTTACACATACGCTACACTACAACACTACAACATAGTACTCACAGCGGAGCAGTATGACTACTCAGGTCCGCAAGAACTAAGGATTTACACTGATGGATCGAAAACCGACCAGGGAACTGGTGTCGGAGTTTTCTCAAATGACCTAAACATTAGAATATCCAGGCCCCTTGGAATGCTCAACACTGTCTATCAAGCGGAATGTGTAGGCATTATCCAGGCAGCGAACGCCATAGAGGCCAGGAAAGTCACGGATACCCATATCCGTATACTCTCCGATAGTGCCTCGGTCCTTCAATCCCTAAAGAAAACCCAGATCACGTCAAGACTCATACTAGAATGTCACAACGCTCTAGAACGCGTTACGGCACCTAACCGAAATACAGTGACACTGCAATGGATCAAGGGACACAGTGGATCACTTGGTAACGATGCAGCTGATGAACTGGCCAGAAGAGGTTCTAACACGAAAGTAGTCGGACCAGAACCAATTGTCCCCATTCCTTTCAACCAACTTAGAAGCTGGCTTAGGGAACACACACAGACACAAGCAGCAAAATGGTGGACCTCGACACCAGGGTGCAGGCAATCCAAGGAAGCTATGCCATCCTTGGACACAAAGCTGACCAAGCGCCTTCTGCGCATGGACAGGAATAGCCTAAGACTGGTGGCGGGGACCATTACTGGACACTGCTCACTGAATAAACACTTTCACACACTAGGTATTACTGACAGTCCTTTGTGCAGAGCATGCATGGAGGCGGAGGAAACAGTGGCGCACGTGCTCCTCGAGTGCACCGGCGTTGCTCAGATCCGCGAAGAGATTCTCGGAGCACCGGGATCACTCGCGGATGCCCTGAGAAGACCGGGAAGACTGATCTACTTCTGGAGGGAGGTGGGCTGGCTGGAATAACCGGCCACCATGGCTCACGTACAATGGTCCACTTCAAGGACTAAGTGCGGAAACCAACACCGAATAGATAGATAGATACACATACGCAAATTTAGTCTTATTTTTTTTACCCTCTCGTTAGTTTTAATTGACTTACCATATCAGGAGTGAGTCCGACAGTAGAGCACTCGGCAGTATGCGCAGGCACTTGCTCCAGTACTCTCCCGGCGCCTACGTCTACCAACAGTAAGGAGCCGTCCGCACATCCCACCAGCGCGTGCCTGTCGCCCGGCGCGAAACAAATGCTGCATGGACGACCGGAAGGCACCGGGATCGTACGGAGACAGATTTGTGTTGATCTGAATACGAAATACATTTTAAAGTCATTTTTAACCAAATAAAGAAAAAGGACGAGGTTCTCAAGTCAACGCGTATATATTTTTTTTATGTATGACGCATAACTTTTTACGGATTTTTCCCTTAAGATGATGATTCTTTTAACACTACGGTACACGCGCCTCTAAAACGTTCATGAGTGCTCGCGTGGGCTTCACTTGTAGCCCATTTTAAATCGAGATATACTGAAAGATAATCGTTTATTTTTTAAATAAAACACATTTATTATTATCAATGACCGTTATTTAGTAAACTGAAATAACAAAAAAAATCTTCTCTTTCTTAAACTTAAAAATATTAACAAAACTTCAGACTTCTCAAAAAATCACATATTTTTACTTATTTGAGATCAATCAACTTTTGGTTTAGTTCTTATATATTTTTTTAATTTTCCTTACAGGAAGGACAAATTAAAATTTGGTGATCATTTTACATATATACGCCTGTAGCATATCGAGCAAGTTTTCCTTGCGCTGCGATCGCGCATTCTGGGCTACATACGTAGCCCAACTACTTTAAATCATTAGTTTTCGCACGTGCGCCAGCGTCGATTGCTCACGCCACACTGAATGCGTCGAGCAACAACCAATCGGAGCTTAGCTAGAGACTCGAAGTTAAATCACGTAATTTCACGAAGTTATGAACAAAAACAATACCCTGGGCTACATATGTAGCCCACGCGTGTACTCTAGTGTTAATTAAGCAAAGCAATTTTCAGCGAATGGACGCTGCCCAATTGCTTATCTTCAAGCAATTTCGTTTGTGTGTTTGGCGCCGACTTAATTACATAGTTACTATTAGATGACTGACGAAAATTATTATTTTAAGAGCTTGTTACATTAATTAAAATTTTCTTTTTTTATTAAAATGTAAACGATACAAAAGAAGAGTAAGTAGAGAGCACATAATACTTTTCTCTTTGCAGTCTTCTATCACTAAACTGTTATTAAATTGCAGTTTAACCCTTATATAATACTAATAAACTATTTTTCTTCAGCAACTTACCTGCTCCAAAGTTTGACACAATCAGCGGATGCTGATATTATAGCTAAATTGTCTGAACTGATGGCCACACATCGTGGCTCTTTTTGATGGCCCGGTTGTGTTATTTGTTTTAGACATTGAACTGAAAAATAGAAGAGGGGGATAAGCATCTTTATAGAATATGTCGCTATAAATCTACAGGGTAATCACAGACTACAGAAGCCTCTTTTTACAAGCTTTTATTTAGCTTGCACTATTTGTATGTAAGTAATATATGAATGTAAGTAAGTTGTCCTTTCAAAATTGGCAAATCATTTATCGACCATTTGTTGGTATCCGCTGCTGTCGAGCTGAAATTTTGCATACACCTTTAGTTCTGATGACAATACAATGTCCAATACTCAATATTGTAATGATTTTAAAATAAAGCTTGTTTTAAAAATTTATTTTTAATTAGTTTTATTTTTAATGATGGGATACATCAAATCACAGTATCAGCCGTATCAAAGACCCTGAACCCGCAGTTAGGTAAAAGCCACCAACAAATTTTGATACAGGGCCCGTCTAGGGCAAGCTACACCACTGAGCCAGCAGGTACGGTCGAACAAGCTATTTGGTTTACAGACAACAATAATTATCTTTCTGCTTCATTGCCATTCATTGTTATTTTGTGTTCACTTTTTAACCTTTTGAACGCCAGAGTATAAACGTATTGCCGTACCCCTGACGCCAGGCCACATTTTTGTCAAATGACCTTCATAAAAAATAGGGATTCCAAAACTTGATTAAATTGTTTATTTCATAATATGGTGCGACATGTATTTTGTCATATATTTGTGACGTTGGCGTTCAGGGTAAGATTTCGTTTGTCACATATAAAAGGTTGTGGTGTCTAATAATTTTGAAACTTATTTCGAATGATTTGACACACTCGAAACATTGTTTAAAAGTAGTTGCAAATTAGCTGCCTGTTTACCAAATAGCTTGTTTGGCTGTACATAAAGATCGAGAATTCAAAGTATTAACCTTCTTGTCCTTCGGCAATTCTCAAGCTATGCAGTTCAACAGTGTTATTAGCCAGAGTCACGCCAACACGCAGCTCTCCCGTGGTACCCAGCAGTAGGGTGGTAGACTTCAACTTGGCCTCCAACTTGATCGATGACAAGCGCTTCACTTCGTCAGTTAATGTTAGTAACTCAGGCACTTCTGTTGTATCGGCGTCTGCTTCACCTGTTTCTTTTAATTTTCTGTAATACAAATGTGTGATGGTAGAACATAGGTGTCCCTTTTCTATACTTGGAGTTATCGCTAGCCAGATGAGAAACAAATCTTTTATAAATAACATTATAAAAGTAAATACTCACGCCAATTTCTTCCTTTGCTTCTTTATTCGTTTGTCCATCCTCATTTTGGCTTCATCATCTGAGCAGAACGAGAAGAGTTCCAGCAGTGCGTCCGTTCCGTGACACGCTAACACACTCTGTCCTGGGTCTGTTGAGAGACCCACCACTCGACCTCGACCCCCTCTAACTAGAGTACCTACTTGGTGACATTGTAATACCTACAACAATTATTTCAAATCTATACTCTATACTAATATTATAAAGCTGCAGTGTTTGTTTGTTTGTTTGTTTGTTTGTTTGAACGCGCTAATCTCTGGAACTACTGGTCCGATTTGAAAAATTCTTTCAGTGTTAGATAGATTAGTTATCGAGGAAGGCTATAGGCTATATACCATCACGCTAAGACCTACGGGAGCGGAGCAGTAACCAAAGACGCGGGTGTAACCGCGGTGGACAGCTAGTAATTTGTATATAATGCCAAAGACATGGCAACAGGAAAATGCTAAAAAGAAAATAGCTTTTGACTGTCAAAATTCTGAAATTGCATTTTAAAAAATTACTTACAGATGAGTCTTCAAGATTGTCACTTTCTTCAAGTTTAACTATTTCAAGTTGTCTTGATAGTTTCTCTTCATCTTTAACATCAGTCGTCCAGTTCAGTTTCCACACTCTCAACTCTTGGTCCATGCTACCAGTCACTAGGTATCTCTCCTCTTTTAAAAGTACTGCAGACCATACCTTAGAAATAGTTCGTTTTTATTTATATGATGTTCTGTTCTGCCCATACTTGACTGCCATCATCATAATTAATGATTTAAATTAGGTCTGGCCAGAAATATCATATCATAGAGAAGTGTGTTAAACACTAGGGCAGGGTCGGATTATCCATTAGGCGTAGACATTTGCCTAGGGGCCCAGCATAGGAAAGGGGGCATGAGTCCGAAAAAAAAATGTTAAATAACAAATCTGTAGGGGCCCCAATTTAGTTAATTCGGCCCTGCTCTAGGGCTACCTTTGCCCAACAGTAGAGCAGTAAAGAATGGAGCTAAGAGTTTTTATTAACTACAAATTCAATTTTATTTGCATACTAATGTTTAGTTACATTGTATTAATTTACAAAAACTTTAGTACCTACACAAAATAAAGTTTTCATTGTTTAGAACATAAATCTGTATTGTAACTATGAGTTTTTTTTTGCAATTCCACCCGCGCGCCCCTTTGTACCCTCGCGCCCGTAGGCACATGCCTAGTTTGCCTTAAGGGTAATCCGCCTCTGGTTGTAATTAAGTTTAAAAGTATTCATACTTCCATTTGATGTCCTCCTAAAGTCTTGAAGCAATGCTTTGTCTCAATATCCCAGAACTTAACAAATGTGTCTTTAGAGGAGCTAATGACACAGTTCTTTCCGTTCACAAACAGAACACTGGTAATAGCCCCCTTGTGGCCACTGAAGCGAGCTTTACCAGTTTCTGACACCACATCCCAAAGAATCACCTCTGTATCCTGCGAGAAAAAATAACTTATTAAATACTAGCTTTTGCCTGAGACTTAATCCACATAAATGTCGGTTATCACGAAGGCAGACAAAGTTATACAATAAAAAGTAGCCTATGTCCTTTCTTAGGGTTCAAACAAACACTACACCAAATCACACCAAAATTGGTTCAGTGGTTTAGTTGTGAAAGCATAACAGACAGACAGAGTTACTTTCGCATTTATAATATTAGTATGGATTTTACATTGTTTGTTTTAGTATTATGGAATTTATTTATTTATTCAATAAAATACAGCAGTACAACACTGCTTCACTGCAGTAGAGTTATACAGTTGTATTTAAACATAATATTGACAAATAAAAGAATTTCTTGAAGATTTTACTTATCTTAACTGAAAAATAATATAAAAAAGACAAAAAACAGTATGTAATTCTATCTTATTGATTCACCCAACTCACTTTAGCACCTGACACCAAACGATGTCCCTGTTCATCATATTGCAAGCATGTGACAGCAGATTTGTGCCCAGCAAACACACAAACTATTTCATTGTTGACCAATTCAAATATGTTTATGTTTCCATCTACATAGCCAACTGCTATATGGTTGCCGCTAGGACTAGCTGCTATCTTTGACACTACTACATTTTCTCCTGGAAGCACTTGAGCCTGAAAAATAAATACCATAAATTGTGTTTACAACGTAAAATTAGGAAGTTCCACAAGTGTTATGATGAAATATTGCCCAAAAGCTGTTGAAGAATATTAAGCTTATACGTTTGTATGATTGTATAGTTTATCTTTCACAGTTACCTTTTCGCCCAGCCTCATATCCCAGATCACAACATGTTCGCAAGCACCAACAGCGATATATCGGCCGCTTACGCCATTTAAAGACACATGTGCACTATTGCAGTCGGCACTAGCTATCACATTGAATGTCCCACTTGGAGCATAACGTAAGTATTGCTTCGTAAGACCCATTATTTTTTAAATAACTGTGTTTATTAGGATATCATAACCTCCAATCGAAAACACTGCAAGTGCACACTTATTTGTTATGACATTTGATCGATGGTGTTGCCAAATATGTCGATGACCACAGATTACTATATAATTCGATAACTCAAACATTTCTCTAGTCGACTGCACTCATAGAGGTAAACCTCTGTGACTGTACTCGACTGTTAATGTATCTACTAGCACGTCAGTGCTCGACTGTCTACTGTGTGAGTCTAACCACGTGCAGTGAAATAATATACTTCAGACTTGTAGTATTTTTACGAATTGCAAGTCAAACAAAGTCGAAGTGCCGCTGGTCTGCTAGAGCGTAATCAAATCAAATTAATAGGAAAACATTGTACAACAAACAAATTAACAAAACGAGTGATATGAAAAAAACGTAAACAATCATTTTATTTCATTCAGGTTGACATAGCTCTAATGAATACATTCATTCAATTGAAATTCAAACTTCAAACGTTTCGTTTTTATCTGTGGTGACTCCTAATCGGTGATTCGGTGATTCCGTATTCCGTAATTATAATAATTTTTACTCGTTGTAGCACATTATAATATCCCCCACATATGTTTTAAAGAGTGTAGGGAAGTTCTAGGTATATTTAGTTGAAGTTTTATTTTTCGTTCTGCGGTAATACATACAAATCTGCCTTCAGGTTATTATGTTACTCAACAAAACCAGGTTTATTGTTTTTCTTGTTGATCCAACGTGCCGTCCCTTTCCTAAATTTAATATATTTACATGTGGCGGTCGGTTGGCTGACAAATAAGAAAACGTGTATGACTTTTTTGCAGGCTGGTGGGTTTCACTAATAGATCTCGTAAGAGCAATATGGAGGGTACTAACACGTCAGACATAGTGATAATTAGCGGCAACTCGCACCCTGAACTAGCCGAATTAATCGCTCAGTAAGTTTGTGCTCCTCACCCTCATGTCCATTTCAAGGTTTTAAATATTGACCTAATATTTGACACTTGCAGAGGTTAAGTAGTTTGACCTCATTCAAAATATATAAGTTGTACTGATGGGTTTGTATACTTATAAATTGAATTAGAGCTAGTTTATCATGTCTTTTCTGCAGTAATAAGAATAATGTTTCCTTACAGTCGTCTGGGTGTGAGAAAGGGAGGATGTTCAGTTTACCACAAAACCAACAGGGAGACTATTGTTGAGATTGCAGATTCTATTCGTGGAAAGAATATTTACATTGTTCAGACTGGAACTAAGTGAGTATTGCCAATAAAAAGGGATATAATTGATCTGGCAATGGTAATAAAACACTCAATAGTTTTAATTGGATATAAATAAATTCTAGCTTGAACAGTAGGACCTTTTTCAGGTATCACAAAATATCAATTAACCTTTTTTTCTGAGTTTTAGAGGCTTTATTGCACTCTTATTTTATTTTATTTGGGAAATTAAAAAAATAAAATTGCAATGTTATTTTATGTTATGGTATAGAACTTAAAACTAAAATGGGAGTATAAATGTATAAGTAACAACATTTTCCATTTTCGGTAAATTTGCCCGCCGCATATAATAAAATAAGTATACTTAATGAAGTATTATTAGTACAGGCTGCAGCAGCAACCAGCATGTTACCAATTACACCATACTAGTACCTACTCACATCAATTTTAATCTTATTTTACTAAAACCATTCTCTCCATAATATTCTCTTATTTCTTTCTTTCATTCATACTTTCAGAAAATATAAATATATAATACTCTTGCACATTTCAAACAATGGTTGGCTTAATCATCAATTTATTTCACCATTGTGTAAATTAATATTTGGTTATAAAGTGTATTGTGTTCTCGGATCACAATACTGGTAACATTCCAATATCACAAATATAGTTCCAAGACATGGCCACCAGTTCAAATGGTCAAACATTAAAATGATTGGCTCATAAATATGCACATATTGAAATGCTAATAAGAGTGTGGTTACATATCTGACTGGTTCTCAGAAATCAGCCTGATGGAATCCCATAATGGACACTGTTAACTGTTCATTACAGTAGCATTGTTTTATTTTCATACAATGTAATAATATCAGAAGTATTATTGTTGATTGTTCATAACAATAATGTGTTCATTATACTTTTATACAAACAATGAAATAATGGAGCAATCATTCATACATCTCTTTTGAGATTCAGATTTATACTCTTTAAAGACGAAATAAGAACAATTTAACCAGTTGACTATGGGAAAACACATCTGGTTGTGTTTCTAAACGCAAGTGTTCCACACATAATCCTGTGTGTTCTTTTACAAAGTGTGGCTGGCTACACACAAGCTGTGTAGGCAGCCGCGCTTCGGGCTTGGCGTAGCGAATGTTCGCTCACAGTCGACATGATAAGCTGTGTTCTTTGGTGCCATAAAAAAGAATAATGTAGTTTGGGACCTTTTTTCAATGAATCTTACGTCATAAAACCCTCCGTTGCACCATTACAAACAAATAACCAAAATGTTTTTACAGAGATGTCAACAACAATATAATGGAGCTACTGATTATGGCTTACGCTTGTAAGACTTCATCTGCAAGGTCTATCGTAGGAGTGATTCCATACCTACCATATAGCAAGCAATGCAAAATGAGGAAACGTGGCTGCATTGTAACAAAACTCCTTGCTAAAATGATGTGCAAGTCTGGCTTGACACACATCATCACAATGGACCTGCATCAGAAAGAAATTCAGGGTTTCTATGAATGTCCAGTTGATAATTTAAGAGCATCACCTTTCCTATTGCAGTATATTCAAGAAAGTGTAAGTTTATTTTTAGTTTGTAGTTTACTAAACTCTACTAGAGAAACTATTTGTTTTTCCAAAGATATTTCAATTGAAAACATGTTAGTGATATCCTTTAAAATAAATGAAATTGAAGTGGCTATTTATAATGTAAAAATAACAGCTTTTTAAATGCATTTAAATGTTTACACAGTACTTAAAACAAAAACCATTTTTTTTTGGGTGTCTGTTTGTTCCGGCTAATCTCCAAAACTACTGGACCGATTTTGACGGGACTTTCACTGGCAGATAGCTGATGTTATAAGGCGTAACTTAGCTATTCAAAATATTTTTGCTTTAATTTAAAATAATTAGGAGCCGCACAAATAAAACCCCGCACATAACCGACGAGTCGGGGACATAATAAATTCTTATTACCTTGTAAATTGAGTTTCACACTTTTGGCAGAGCTAACACGTATTTGTGTAAATTACAGGCAAAACATTCAAATTATCTACGTGAACACCTTTTAAATGTATATTTTGGCATACGTCCAAATTCACTTAGAAAACAAGAATGTAGTGTCCAACCGAAACTAATTCTTACGGCCGTAACCGAAACTGGAACCGAATTTCGGCATCAGTCTCAGTTTCGGCTAAAACCGAAACTTCCATATAAGGTCATGTGTTCCGTGGGAAAAAAAATAAAACATTATCATAATCACAACAAAACAAGCAAATCATGAGACGACATAAGATTGTGAGCTCGTACGCGGCAAAATCTCACTTCGTGGATCGCAGCGCGAAATCTACCGAATGGAATTTCGGTTTCGGCCGGTTGGCAGCCGAAACCGATACTAAGCCGAAACCCGAAACTCGATTTATGCCGATACCAGACCGACAAGAAAGCTGTTATTTTCCATACAAGTTTAACCAACCTGAACTGGCACTATTCGACCTACTTCCTTCATAAGTAATCAAATAATGTCAATTTAGATTCCAGATTATCGTAACTCCGTGATAGTGGCTCGTAACCCGGGTTCTGCTAAAAAAGCTACTTCGTACGCAGAGCGTTTAAGATTGGCCATTGCTGTGATTCACGGGGAACAGAAAGAAGCTGAAAGTGATGAAGTTGATGGACGCTACTCACCACCATGCTTACCAAAGTAAGTATATATTTCAATTATAATAATACCAGTCTATTATTTTCCCATTGCTGGGCAATGGTCTCAAAGAAGAGCAAGAGGCAAAGCAAACGCTTGCTCAAGGTGAATGGGCGATTTCAATATTAATTTTATAAGCCTAGGTTTTCTCAATGTTTTCCTGTCAGTGATGTCCAAAAAAAACTTTTAATGTACTTGTGATATTAAGGGCTGATTTTTCAATAGTCAGATAACTTTTATCCAAAGAATAAATATGACAGTTTGACATATTTTCTATACAAAAGCTGTCAAACCGCCATATTTATCCCTCCGTTAAGAGTTATCTGACGATTGAAAAATTAGCCCTAAATGTCACATGCAAAGAGGCCTATCATACCATTATTGTAAATGTGAAAGTTGGATGGATATCAATCACGCCAGACCTGCTGAACGGATCTGGATGAAATTTAACACACAGATGGACAGACAGTCTGGTGAGTCTGGAATAGCACATAGGCCACTTTTATCCTGGAAAAATGTACAGTCAACAACAAAAGTCGATTAACAATGTTACTTTTTTATATCATTTAAACAGACACTAAACACTTATAATGTACTGGCTTTCAGAATTTCAGACAATAGCTATGGGTTTATTATATCTTAATTTTATATTCATTGCGTTTTACTTAATATTGTACTTAATAATTAGAATTTAAAAATCATAAATATTAATCAACTTTTGTTGCTGACTGTACAATTCCCATGGGATAATATCAACTTTGATGCAGACGAAGTCGTGGTCAGAACCTAGTTGATTGTAAATCGTACAAACTTACAATAAACTGTTACTTTGACTGATAAGATACTGAGTATACTCAGATAATTGTGATATTATTTTTAGTAGTGTTTGCACATTCTGATTTAGCTCTGATAACCGTATTTGAAGTTGCTTATCTTCTAAGTGTTGATCTAATTGTAACAGCAAGTAATAGGCTAATGACACAATGAGCAATTACATTGACTTCAATATATTTTTATTATTATTTAATGTTGATGTTTGACTGCCTTGTTGGTTTAGTGGTCGCAAAGCGCGACTGCTGTGCATAAGATTCTTGGGTTCGATTCCCAGGTCGGGCAAAGTTTTATTGGGTTTTTTCATCAGGAATTTCTCAGTATCAGCCTCAGAGTCTGGGTTTGTGCCCAGTTAATGGCAATTGGCTCGCCCCTAATTACATGGGACTTAAACATAACTGGCGAAATGAGGGTGAACTAATTGGTACACCAATTGGGTGAACTAATTGGTTACCTTGGGGGATTACAGGCGTGATGGTATGTGTAATGTTGATGCAATTAGTAGCATTCTAGTTGAGGCCACAGCCTACATGCTATTAGTATTTCAATATTTTTGATCCTATATGAGGCTGGTATAGCGCACAGAAGCCTCTAAAAATACAGATTATAAAAATTTTTAACATATAAATAAGTAATGTTTTTATTTTCCAGCCGATCACGCACTATGGATGTATCTGTGGGAGTTCCCGTTCACCCGGCAAAGGAAAAGCCGCCGATCAACGTGGTTGGTGACGTTGGTGGCAGAATAGCTATCATGGTGGTAAGTATACAAACTGCCCACATAAACTAAATTTAACCAAAGAAATACTAGCTAACTATTATAAAGCTGAAACGTTTGTTTGAATGTATTAATCTCTGGAACTGCTGGTCTAATTTGGAAAAGAAGCTAAGCTGCTAAGAAACTACATTATCCCTGAGCGTTATATTATCCTATGTTTTATTATGAAAAAAGAGTGGAATCTAAAAGTAATTTTACGCGAATGAAATCGCGGCCAAACGTTTAAATACAATTAAATAAACAATTGAAAACTTTATTACAACTTTTACTCATCCATGATGAAACCAAAAAGTAATAATTTCCTTGACAAGACTTCGTCTGGACACACTACAATCAATCAATCAACGTGGCCCCAAATATACGTCCATGACACGACTAATAAAGCACTTATTCTATTACAGGACGACATGATAGACGACGTCCAATCATTCGTCGCCGCAGCAGAAGTGCTAAAGGAATGCGGAGCGTACAAAATATACGTACTCGCAACCCACGGACTGCTCTCGTCTGACGCACCACGACTTATCGAAGATTCACCGATCGACGAAGTTGTGGTCACCAACACTGTGCCCCACGAACTACAGAAGATGCAATGCAACAAGATCAAGACCATAGACATATCAGTCCTCCTTAGTGAGGCAATCAGACGCATCCACAACAAGGAGTCCATGTCGTATCTGTTCAAAAACGTCACGCTTGAAGATTAGTCATACCTGATGTTGCTTTCCATGTTTTAATGTTAAGTATTAATTAAGTATTATATTCCTGTTTGAGTTTTATAGTCACTGAATTTTATCTATGGATCCGGTATAGAAAATTGCCATAAAACAAAATTAAATTGTCTTTTAAATTGAATGAAATTTTAATATTCTGTAAAGTATTATGAAACCTTTTTCAGTGGTTATAAAACTCTAATATGGAATAGTTATATAATTCCTTGTTTTGTGTATTATTTTTTGTATTTTATTTCTTTTAAGTTGCTTGTATTATTGTTTAATTTTAATTAAAATCAAATGTTTAGTTGGAAAAACAACAATGGATATTTGTCTATATCCATCACTGCGAATTTAAAGAAGTTATTTGGCCAGTCTCACGTTCATATTATTTTTGGTTTAAATTCTTACAATGCATTTTGTTTCTAATATGTTGCATTTTAATTTCTTATTTTCTGAATTATTAATATGGTGTTCCGTACCAAAAAAATGAAGGACACTCACAAGGGCACATTATAAAAAGAAAAGTTATAAATTGTATCATAGTCATAGAAAGTTTTTTGTTGTACAATGTGAAGGTAATTATTATTAGGCGTGTTAAGTATTAAATGTATATTCATTAATGACGACTCGCGAAGTGTACCTAACATTTTTATTTACAGTAATCTTACACCTTTTCTAGTAATCCACGTTCTTCCTCACAATTTGACGAATGCCGTTTATAAAATGGAAACCTGAAACTCGGGATAAACGGACATTTTCTAAATTGTATTTCAGCTATACCTCATACGTTCACTTTGATACATACGAATATTTTTGTAATTTTACCTTTTCACTTTTGTTCGTAATTTGTGATAGGAATAATAAGAGATGAAGAATATAGTTTATGGTAATAGACAATGGTAATAGGACTATAAATTGGGTAGTTGAACCATTAATTTATAAAATAAAAATACTTTATTTCACCAGAAACTCGATTAATTTACGATTTACTGTAATATTAGATTTTTGGTGGCTTTAAAATCAATAAATAGTAAGTCAATTGAGTTGGCAAATAAGTGACGCCACAGTTCGATATTGCCATACAAAATCTATGGGGGAATCGCGTTTTGACAGTCCATTAAAAGTATGTCAGTTGATTGGTGATGTCAAATACCTAATTATTAGGATGACTTCCCACAAAGCGTTGATCCAATTTTCAATACGCGTGAGCCGATATTTCGGAGTAAGAATGTAGCACTCCTTTCTCACTTATTCATTCTACGTAGTAAATTAGAAAAAAGATCCCAAACATTATAGTTAAAAATATCCGTCTGGGATAGACTGAAGAGATGACCTATATTTGTTTCAGACAAGTTGATTCTTTGTTCAAAATATAAAATACGAAGTATAAATCTTTTGTATAACAAAATATTAAACGTCACTTAGTTGCCTAATAAGCAGTGCTTGTTGATTCTGCAATGTTTATTATAATAGGAAAACCCTTTACATTTTATAGAAAGAGTTATAAATATATTACGAGTCTATATTTTTTCTTAACATGTTTTGTTGATAGGTATATTAATAGCTTTTGTGGAGGACTATTAGATAGATGTACCAATTTATCCAACTCTATATTGGAGCAATAAAGTAGGAGATAATAAATCAGAGATGTTACATCCACGTCAGCCGTTTTGCCAGCCGTTTGAAATGATAAGGCTTTCTGTAAGACAATGTGGACGCGCGTCAGTTATATGGGAATGGGAGTAGGAAACTTAGGTAAGTACTTAGTTGATACTCATACTGAACCTAGAACAGTATCAGTATACTAGGTTCAGTATGAGTATCAACTAAGTATTAATAAGATATTGCACCCTGTTGAAATACTGTTGTTACTATTCGCTTGCCGACGCCTAATGTGGATGCGCCCTATACGTCCGGATAAATTGGTACACGTGAGAAATTATTGTATAGCTAAGAAAACACCATAAAATGTGTAAGTACTACTAAATTAAATATAGACTATTATAAATAAAAAACTGTGGCATATTTTGATTACTTTTTCGTTCCATAAGTATCTTAGCCCTCATCCCTTTCTCCTCAGATTTCCTACACTTAATTTTTCCGATAGCGTTTTAAAGTGGCATAAAATGAACCTGATTTTCCTTGCAGCAATGCTAGAAGACTTAGAGGCTCTTATAAGTTTTTAGTTCTTGAAAATAAGTAGGTCACCTTTTTCTAGCGTGTCCACCATTTTCAGTGCTTAGCTACGTGAAGTTAAAAATCTACACTTAATTTTTCCGATAGCGTTTTAAAGTGGCATAAAATGAACCTGATTTTCCTTGCAGCAATGCTAGAAGACTTAGAGGCTCTTATAAGTTTTTAGTTCTTGAAAATAAGTAGGTCACCTTTCTAGCGTGTCCACCATTTTCAGTGCTTAGCTACGTGAAGTTAAAAACAGTCCATCCTAGTTACTCTACTCCTAAAGTCGTGAACTCGTGACCATGCATTTAATAGTGAATACGAATGCTACAGGGATTTTCTAGTGCCTAATAAAAACGATACTTATAAAAAAAAGAACTAAAAACGTGTACTGTTTTATTTATAAACGCCAAACTAATTCTTACTTTCATAGCGTAGCATTTCTGAACGAACCCGTTTATGTCAATATTATTGGTAATAAAAAATGATCTTTATTCCTGTCGTCGTAATGTTTATTTTGTATTTTTGTCTGCACTTTCTTATTCACATTCACTATCTATCCCACTTCATTTTGAAATCATGGGAATTATAGTAAATTCGCGACAGAGATATTCCAAGATTTTTCCCTAAAAATAAATGAACGTTCCTATGTAAAGTTTAAAAGAAGGCCTCTATTACTGAAGCTATAATTTACAGTATAAAAAAATATTAGAAGCCCAATTTTGTACATATTTGTGAATTTGAGGTTATATTCCTCAAATAGTATTTATAATACAATGAAGTTATTAAAACAAATAATGTGTATGTCTAAAAGTACTTGGCTACAATCGTATAAGCGTACTTATGCTAGTGCCAGTAGAAATATTTTAAAGCTTAGTGAAAGAGGGATGTATCAAGACATCTTTCCTAATACAGCTGGGTAAGATGCTAAACAAAACCTACTTATTAATTAGGTTTCTCATTTTTATGAAAAACAGTTGAAAACAACTCTGAAAAGTTATAAAACCGTATGCAAATACATCCTGACCGCCTAGCACCACAGGATCTTATACATATAAACATAAAATACCATACAAAATAATTAAGTATCAATCTATTCTAGATCTGAAATATTGGACTTACTGAACAAAGCCCCACAGTGTGTGTATGCTGGCTTCGACCCCACCGCTAACAGTCTTCATGTTGGGAATCTGCTTGTTATAATAAATCTCTTGCATTGGCAGCAAGGTGGACATTATGTTGTTGCTTTGGTAAAGTATTCTTGTTGTTTCTGTTAGTCATAGTTGCAGTTTCTAACAGTCAATGTGCCATGTTAATACCAGAGTAGGTAAGTAAAAGAAGAAAATTATTATTTCTATCATCTATGAATATTAAAAATACATACCGGGTAAAACGGGGTGAATCGAGACAGAACTTCAAAAGGGATTTTAATGTTAAACTAATAAAGTTTGTCGCCAACAAGGACACCAATTTGTAAATTATAATTCAGTAAAAACAGTAGTCTTTTTTGCCAACAAACTATATTATATTAACGTTAAAATCCCTTTTAAAGTTCTGTCTCGATTCACCCCTGCCTTTCTATTAACCCCGATTTACGGTATAGAATATTGTTCAGTCCAAATACTTCACTATTCTGCCTTGAGCAAGCATGGTGATCAATGCACCTTCTTTGTAGGAGGAGCGGCCTTTGCCCTGCAGTAGGACAATTACAGGCAAATGCATTTTTATTGATAAACACTCATTTGTTGTAGTTAGGAGGAGCCACAGGGTACATTGGTGACCCAAGTGGAAGGAGCACAGACCGTGTTGCTTTGCAAACCGACATTATACAAGAAAATATTAAATGCATCCAAAGCAATCTCGAGGCAGTATTTGAAAATCATAAGAAGTATATCTGGAAGGAGGACGAAAGTAAACTTAAACCGATCAAGTAATTATAGAGGGAAGAATTTATAATAAGGGTTGTGTTTCTATAAGAGTCAGACTGAATATTCGGTTTTGGCCTAGTTTTGGCAAAAAACGGGTTTCGGCTAATATCCGGAAGAAACCATAACAACGTTCGCGAGGTTTTAAGCTGTTCAGTGCACTGACCTACAAGTGACGAAGTCGTTTTTCGTATCCGCGCTCACATTCGTGAGTCGTCATACGAGTTGCTTTGCTTGTTTTGTTTGTTACTTTGAGACTGATTATGATAATGTTGTCTTGTTCTTTTTTTCCTACTAAAACATGACCTTATATGGAAGACCGAAGCCGAAATTCGTAAAAACTAGTTTCAGTCAGACACTAGTTCAGTAGTTCTTGTACATGAATAAAGAATAAAGAGCGAATTTTTCGTCAAACCTTACCTAAGAAATATAAATTTTTTGATAATCATTGTAATTTAAACCTTATGTTTATAATCATAAGAGTTACATACTGCATGCTTCTGAAATATATCATTAAACGATATTATTCATTTTCAGGGTAGTAAATAATGAGACATGGTACAGAAATATAAACTCCATACAGTTTGTGAGCGAGATTGGAAGAAACTTCCGTATGGGCACTATGCTACTGAAACAGAGTGTGCAAAGTAGAATCAATTCAGAAATAGGAATGAGTTTTACTGAGTTTGCATACCAGATATTCCAGTCATATGACTGGCAACATTTACTGAAGGAATATAATTGCAGGTTTCAGGTAAGACCTATTCAAAGCTAGATATTTTCATATGTAAACAGTTGCGGATCGGGGGGGGGGGGGGCGGTGGCTAAGGGGCTCATTCCCCCCCAAAGGCATCTGAGTTCTTCTGCTAAAAATGACCCTCGGTGGAGTCAAGCCCCCCCCCAAACGACAATCCTGGATCTGCCACTATTTGTAAATTAAAGTCAAAGTAAAAACATTTGAAATGTGTGTGTCTTGAATATGTTTTACTGTTTCAGATAGGTGGCAGTGATCAAATGGGTAATATAAGTGCGGGACATGAATTAATTAGCCGGACTTCAAAGAAAAGTGTTTATGGTTAGTGTTTATTGATGTCTATCTATAATAGAACTAAAGAAGAGTGTTTTTGTTTGTTAAAACGCGTTAATCTCTGAAACTGACAGTCGTATTGGAAAAGTTATTTTTGTAAATCATAGCCAGATTCAGATGAGTATAGGCTACGTAACATTATGCTTAGACTCGCGGGAGTGAAGCAGTAACCAAAAAAGTACCATAACGCGGTCGTAAAAAAACACCAAGCGGGCGAAGTCGCGGGCAGAAGCTAATAAAGTAATAAAATTGTTGTCCTAATAAATATTATCAAAATAAATAATTATTCATATATAGTAGGGGAGCCCAAGATGCTAAATGTGGACTTACTCCAGCGTCGTGGGAACCTTTTGGATTGTGAAGATTAGGTGCTAAAAAGTAAAAATAGTTAAGATGGGACCCTTTCACTGGTGGAGGGAGCGCACAAGTACATATTTAAAAAAATAAATCACGAACTACTACTCGAGCGTGTCAGATATTAATAGTGTATGCGCCCCACGTGTTTTTGATAAGCGAGGAATATTAATCTGCCGGTTTGCATGGTGGGGGTGGCCGTACGAAGGGGTTGAAAATGGTTGAAAATGGAAGAAAAAATTATGACATTGAAATACTCGAGCGCGTCAGATTAATATACAGACAGTTCAGCTTGATGTCCTTGTCGTGCTGACCCTTAATCTGACAATTATGTGCAGGGACTTCTTCAATCTGATGGTTTGAAAATTAAAATCCGCTGCTCTAGACGCGCGGCCCTATATACAGGGCTCATAATATTGTAAAGGTACTTAACAGGGTGCAAGGTATCCCCTCTTATATTAATCTGCCGCGCTCGAGTAAATCCAAAAATCCCTTCCTGGCCTCCCCAACTAATATCAACAGGCAAACTAAACATACAAATAGTTGTCTGAAGAGAAGTGGGAGGGTAGTTGTAACAAACCGTTGTTGTTGTTGTTGTTTTATTTATCTACAAACAATAATGTTCCATACTTACAAATTAATGTTGACTTCTCGTTTATTTTCAGGCTTAACACTTCCTCTAGTCAAGACCGAAGAAGGCGACAAATTCGGCAAATCAGCTGGCAATGCCATATGGCTAGATCCAAAGAAAACTAGCCCTTATGGCCTATACCAGTTCTTTATTAGGACTAAAGACTCGGAAGTGGAGAAACTACTGAAGTTGTTTACATTCTATAGTTTAGGAGAAATACAGGACATTATGTTTAAACATAAAGAGCATCCAGAAGAAAGATATCCACAGACATGTTTGGCTGACCAGCTTACAACCCTAGTACATGGCAGTAAGTACTTAATTAATAACGAAATTAGGGTAGAACTAGACATTCTCTTCGAGATGGTTGTTACCTCCCCTCGCGCTTCCCTACCCTTGCCCAAGTCAGACCCGCTTAGGATGGATAGCAAACTCTTAATGCTTTGTTATATATATTTTTATAAATACAATTACAAAATGTTTAGAATAAAAACTACTCTTTCTTTTGTCAATGGAACTTGTGCCTTGCCTCTGACGTCATTTTGTAAGGGTCAACGATACCCATCTCTAAGTGAGCGGCTAGTATTTCTTGTGTAACGGCTATTATATTGAATCGGGACTTTTCTTAGGAATTTTATACAAAAAGACTACCTAAATTATAAAGTCTTCTGTTCCAAATAATAAAGTGCTGTTTAAATGACTTCTAAGAACATTTACTACGATTTATTATGAAAGAAAGCTTGGAGCGTTTATTTAATCTTTACTCTTCTTGGACAAAACGCTCCACGCTTTCTTTCATAATAAATCGTAGTAAATGTTCGAATTATTTTGTAATTTTAAGTGCGTGGTAAAAGCGTGTTTTTTAGTTTTTTAAACTATTATTTTTATTTTATACTTTTTAGTCTTCTTATTATTTAAACATAATTTACTACTTACTAATTTAAAATATTAATAGGTATGTATTTAAAGATATTTATTATTAAAAAACTTAACAAAATTCACTGTTTTACGCATCTAAATTTAATACGGCGTTCGCCATATTGGATTTAAGTCACGTGACTATTTTTTCGTATTCCTGACAGCAAACCCTTTCATTTGATACCCATATCATGGGGGTGCATTTCATATAGCCTGTCCGCCATATTGGATTTAAGTCACGTGACTATTTTTTTTCGTATTCCTGACAGCAAACCCTTTCATTTGATACCCATATCATGGGGGTGGATTTCAAATAGCCTGTCCGCCATATTGGATTTAAGTCACGTGACTATTTTTTTCCTATTTCTGACAGCAAACCCTTTTATTTGATACCCATATCATGGGGGTGCATTTTAAATAGCCTGTCCGCCATCTTGGACTTCCGCCATATTGGATTTAAGTCACGTGACTATTTTTTCGTATTCCTGACAGCAAACCCTTTTATTTGATACCCATATCAAGGGGGTGCATTTCAAATAGCCTGTCCGCCATCTTGGACGTCCGCCATATTGGATTTAAGTCACGTGACTATTTTTTTCGTATTCCTGACAGCAAACCCTTTCATTTGATACCCATATTATGGGGGTGGATTTCAAACAGCCAGTCCGCCATCTTGGGGAGGCCGCCATATTGGATTTGTAATGACGTTTCTTAGCTAGTCATGTATTGTCATCAGAACTCAGAGCGTGTGCAAAATTTCATCCCAATCGAAGACTGGGAAGTGGGTCAAATTAAGATTCCAAGATTTTCTTACATAGTTACTTACAATTGAAGCGTGTTAATAATAAGTCACATGACTATTTTTTTCGTATTCCTGACAGCAAACCCTTTCATTTGATACCCATATTATGGGGGTGGATTTCAAACAGCCAGTCCAGAATCTTGGGGAGGCCGCCATATTGGATTTGTAATGACGTTTCTTAGCTAGTCGTGTATTGTCATCAGAACTCAGAGCGTGTGCAAAATTTCATCCCAATCGAAGACTGGGAAGTGGGTCAAATTAAGATTCCAAGATTTTCTTACATAGTTACTTACAAGTGAAGCGTGTTAATAATAAGTCACGTGACTATTTTTTTCGTATTCCTGACAGCAAACCCTTTCATTTGATACCCATATTATGGGGGTGGATTTCAAACAGCCAGTCCGCCATCTTGGGGAGGCCGCCATATTGGATTTGTAATGACGTTTCTTAGCTAGTCATGTATTGTCATCAGAACTCAGAGCGTGTGCAAAATTTCATCCCAATCGAAGACTGGAAAGTGGGTCAAATTAAGATTCCAAGATTTTCTTACATAGTTACATACAAGTGAAGCTAATATAAAGCGTGTAAAAAGGGTTGAGAGTGAGTTTTCTCATGCAACCTTAATTTCCAGAGGAGGGATTAGAGCGAGCAATGAAAGCAACAGAGGCGATATACAGCAAAGACGTAAAGTCTCTCGTCTCACTCAGCAGTACTGAGCTGGAGCAAATATTCGAGAATGCGACAGTGACAAACCTGCTGCTATCACCCGGTATCACAGTCCTAGAACTTGGAATGAAGGCTAAATGTTTCCCTACTGAAAGTAAGTAAAACTAGCAGATACTTTTTCTACAGCACTGAATAATCGACTCCATAATGAGTCACATAAAGTGCAACGTTGAGGCAGACATGATACATCTTAAAGGTAGCATTCCAATGTTGGCGACCTCGACAGATGACCGCGTCACGGTAATATTATAATCAGTACTCCAACTTCATACAAACGGACGAAATGCGAGCTATACCTACGCGCCTCGATCTCGGGGTGCGCTCGCGGCGCAGACAGTCACGGCTGTACCGCAGCGTCGAACGGACGGTGTGTTGTTTTTTAACCGCGAATAACCGATTTTTTCTCTAAAAATCTTGATTAATATGACGAGTAGAAAATATTGTGCTGTTTTTGGTTGCATGAATTCGCTAGCCGCGTGGCGCGTAGTATAATATGATAATGTTATAAGTACTTATAATATTAGTAAGGTTATACTTATAACATTTAACGTTTACACTCGTAATAAATGGTAACCTAGTAATGGTAAAGTTAGATGAATTTGAACCTTCTGCAATTAGCAGTAGATAACATATTCTATACGTACGAGCTTAATGAGTAAGAACGACTTGTTCAAGGAGGCCAATATTATTAGAATACAGTGTGATACAGTTAAGCCAATTTGATCTTTAATACGTAAAGTTAGGGTAGGTAATTTTTTGAATACTGTTTTATCACATAATGGACTTGTTAATTACAACTGTATTTGATGAAACAATTTGGTCTACAAAATGGTTTGAGTTCAAAACTAAATTTAAATTTTTTGTGGCTTTTTGTTTTCAATATTTAATTACCTATGTTTTTTAAATTTTAACATTATTTGTATTAAATTAAAATAGTTAATTTAAATAAACTAAAAAAATAATATAATATTTACATTCACAAAACTAGAAAGAAACTCAAGTAGGTTGATGAAATTTAAATACTATAGGCGGCGGGCAGCCCTAACGCGTGAGTAAAAGTAGGCATTTAATTCAAGGTTACGGCCGAGTCCAATTACTGGTAGTATATTTATACTGTGACCGCGTCGCGCGACCTGTGGTCGCTTGCGTTGTTTAGGGTTCCATATAAATTCATACTAAGCAGTATGTCGCGCGACCCTGTCGCGGTTTTCGGTCGCTGTCGCCAACATCGGAATGCTACCTTTAGGATCCCTAACATTATTTACAAACCGTCTTTCCTCACCAGATGACGCAATGAGGATCATACAAGCCGGCGGATTCTACATAAACCACCAGAAAATGAAGAAGATTGACGAAGTAATCACTCAGTCTGCGCACATACTGCCCAACTTACTGTCTTTACTTAGGGTTGGTAAACGTAATTACTATATCGTGAAATGGCAGACGTAATTACAGAGATATCTATTGAAGTTATTGTTTTATTTTGAACACTATTCCCGCTAAAATTACAAAAGAATGGCGCCAGATTTTTTTTTTAGACCTTGCTGTTGTGCAGACAGCATTCGAATCGAATGTAATGCAGCTGCAACTATACGTTTTTGGATGCCCAGAAGTCAAAAGAGTAATAAAATATTTAGAAAATATGGTTCTAGGTACTGCTCTAAATCTTGGGCTGTTCCAGAATTCTTCAAAAGTTTTTAGCTTCCCTAAGACTGCCGTGGCATGGCCGTGTCATGATACAACAATATTTATAAGGTTCTATCCGCTCTGACGTATTTTTTTGGCTATCTCAGCATAATATCAAATTCAACAAAGAAACTGGTCTTGGAAATTCTTTAGGTCAAATAATTATAAAACGCATATAATGTTTGGGCTATTTTATTAATACTTACAACAGAAGCTGGTATACTTGAAGTATATTATAATAAAATGCATATCACATAAGATTGTAAACACTACATAACATACTTACAGCTAAAATAATAGTTATTGAAACAGCATTGCGTTGATTACTAACTCTAATGCATTGACGAGTCACGACGGTGTAGTGCCATTAGACACGTTCAGTTGGTCAGCGCCGGATCTTTATAAATACAATTAATTTACTCTGAATACGAAAAATAAAGTCTTTGTTTAGCAGCCAAATAGTCGAAAATGCGTCTCAATGGCTAGCAAATAAAATAATTTGCCGGCGCTGGCCAAATGTCTGCTGGTCAATGGAAATACACCATCACAAATATCGTAAAATATGGCTGTCGTTACAATAACATTTGTGCATGCTCCCGCCTGCGCCCGTCGACCGGGAGTGGTGATTATATTTTTCTAATATCACAAGTATTAATTGCAACATTCATTCATTGTACAAACTAGTTTATAATACAACATTCCAATATTTTAGTAAAATTAGATTGCATAAAAAAGCTACAATATAGACAATCTAACCGATATGTCTTTTTGGAATAACATTCCAGGGGTCAATCATTAAACGTCAGACCTACGTATTACGCAAAAGCTGTAATTTCTATTTTGGTAATAGATAATATTATTCAAATTATCACGTGTTATCTTATTATTAATGCTACACTTTTACAAAAATAAATACATAATACTCATTTGATGCAAAGAAAAACGATTCTCAAATACCTTTTTCTACGCGATCGAGGACCGATCAAGCAGAAAATAAGAGCGAAATTCAGTCTCGTTGCGACTTCATAATTCACGATAAATTCACAATAGCGGGAACTAGAATTAGTGTAAAAGACCACGATCGTAACACAGTTGTCGTGCCCTGTCGAGGTCGACGCGGTGAGCTAGCGTCGTCGCTTCAACCTCGGCATAGGCACGGGGCTGAACGGCGACGGCTAAAGATCCGTACTCTCCCTTTGTGGCTGTACCACCTGGGCGGACTGCGGCATGGGCTGGGCAGGTGCCGCAGCCGGGGCCACTGGGACTGGAGCAGGCGCGGCAGGTGGAGCCACCGGGGACGCGGCCGCAGCAGGCGCCGGGGCCGCGACCGGCGGCGGAGGCGCGGGCACCAGGGGGCGCGGCGGTCGCGCCGGCTGCGGCCGCGGTGACGGACACTCCGTGATGTCGCCCTCTGACTGCGAAAGCTGTCGGCTGGCCACGCACAGGCTCCGCGGCTCCTCCAGATCCCCATCTCGGCCACCAGAACTGTGCGTGCGTTGCACGGTCGCGCGCGGTACTTCCTCGCCCTCTTTCTCAATGGCAGCGTTCGCTCCGACTTGGATGACCGTAGGGTGTTGTTTATCGACGGTGTAAATATGGGTACGCTCCAACACAGTCGGCGCGAGGTCCGGGGCGTCTGTGAGGGAGGAGCGCGGAGCCCTGAAGCTCTGCGGGCGCAGCGTGGCGGGGCGCTCAGGCACGGCGGGCTTGTGGCGCAGCGTGACGTCGGCGTCGTCCGGCAGCGCCGGCACGATGGTGCGCGGCGCCGCCACGGGCCGGGGCGGGGGCTGCCCCGCCGGCTTGGTTGCCGGCTGCATGCGTAAAGGCGTCGCCTTCTCGACGGCAGAGAATGTTCGTTCGGCTCCCAGTGACGCAGGACCACTGTACGCGTCACCGACCACTTTCATCCTGCCCACGACGCCCGTCTGTGCGGTCACATTCTTTACGACTAGTGTGGTCTCTTTTCCGTCGGATGCTTTCAGTATGTCGAGTTTGTCCTTGTCGAACTCGAGGCTCTGTCGCCGCGTGTCCGCGAGGTTCTCGCGACTGCCGGACCGCGCCGCCTCCTCCTTCATAGCTCGGCTCTGTCTGTACGTGGAGCGGTTGATAGTTTGTACGCCGCTGATTACTTTGCCGGTGTCTGCGGATATTACAGGTCTCGGAGGCTTGGCTGGCTTGTCGATGTCAGCCTTCGCTGCACTCACTACTTCTGGCGCCGGCTGAGGTTGGGGCTGGGGCTGTGGCTCTACTTTCTTATTTTTATCTGGAGTAAAGTTAGGCGGCACTGGAGCTAAAGGTTTGTTTTTTCGCCTCATTATTGGCTTTGGACTTCCGTGTGGGGGACTAGATTGATCAGACAACGAGCTGTTGGACTGAGCCTTTTTGATATCATTCTCAAGCAATATTAAACTAGTGTCGTGACTGTTGCTCCTGGAGTGGCGGCCTCCGTCCGTTAATTTGCTCAGACTTTGGTGATTGTAGTCGAACATAGACTTGCTCATGCTGCTGTAGTCACCGTTCGCTGGTTCCTGACTGAGTGCGGCGGTTTGGTTGTAGCCGTGGACGAAGTTAGGCGAGAACCCATACTCGCATTGATCTGGAAGTAGATCCTCTTTGGTGAAAGAAATGAAGAAATTGACGTCGTCTTTATAGAACCAGTCGGCGTGTTTGATGAGCAGCTCCACGATGCAGTTGACGGCGGTGGTGATGTTCATGTCGAAGGTGCTGTCGTCGGCCGCCCACAGCAGGTTGGGCGCGATCACGATGGCGAGGTTCGAGGGCGTCATTTTGTTTGTACTTTGGTTCTGTGTCAAAGTAGACAAAAATTTTATAAGATACCTAAGATTTTGGAAGTTAGCCTCGGGCAATAAGTGAATGGCTTCCCAGAGAGCGTTCAGTCGAGTTTGTTCCGAGGGCTGCCGGGACGCGTTCACAAAGTTTTCGTAGAGGCGGTACGTCAGGATAGGTTCGGGCAGTTCACGGAGGTATGACTTGAGGACCGAGGCTACTACATGCATGTCCCTGTAGTCCCTGGGCAGCGGGACAGTGAACAGGCCTGCGTTTAGAGACAGTTTCATTCTGCGTACTTTCGACGTACCTGGAAGAGATGGGTTCTTCGGTTATTACCGGCAAGAATGTTATGATAAACATCATTGAAGCAATCCGTGTTCTAATAATAGATATCTGTTATGAGAGCGTGACAGTTATATTGCAAATAAAATTACAGAATCAATGAACTACAGCATTGATCACGCTTGAATTGTGGCGTGTAATAGTGGTGTTTTGCATGCGACAATGAGGAAACATTGAACATAAAATTAGTTTTATGCGATGTCCTAAAATTAAATGACCGGTAAATTAAACGATGGTTAGTTACCGCCCGAAACTAATTATAAAGCTGAAGAGCTTGTTTGTTTTAAGGACTAATCTCAGGAACTACTAGTCCGAATCGAATCCTTTGGCGTTAAATAGCCCGTTTATCGAAGACGGTTATACGCTATATAATATAACGCTATGACTCACGGAAGAGGAGCAGTAAACAAAGTAAATTAACGCGGGTGAAACTGCGGCCGGTAGCTACTAATTCACGCCTCTAGTCCCCGTAGGGTTAGGCAGAGGTGTACCCATTAGCACACCCACATTTCGCCATTTAATAGGGGCGAACCTATTGCCATCAACCGGGCACAAATCCAGACTCCGAGGCTGCTACTGAGACATCCCTAATTGAAAAACCCAATAACACTGCCTGACCTGGAAATCGAACACAAGACCTCATGCTCAGCAGTCGCGCTTTGCGACCACTAGACAAACGAGGCAGTCTAAATTATGATTCGCCCTCTCAAGGTCACAGATTGTAAACTCGGCCATTGAGATACATTACTAATTTCGTGCATAAATTAATTCGCCTATTTAATTTGACCTACTGTATAAAGTCATGTCAAATGTCAACTCACATAAATGGTTCTTGTATTTTGTTTAGCGAAGTATAAATAAAATATGTATGTATTCATAGATTGTATGAGTCATCAAGTAATTCACCAAATAGATAAGTGTACAGTCACGTAAAAATAACATGTCCATTGAAATTGTGAGACAAAAAAAAAACAAGCAATATGGATTATACGTATATTATCGGGTCTAAAAACACGCTTAACGGAGCCTAAAGTTACATGTTTTTTGTTCTGGGAATCTTATATTACGAAGATATTGATGATTAAAGTTCCAACTTTTACTTACGATTTTTTAAGAAACCAGTTTAAAATGTTCTTAAATAAATACCCCCATGATCCCTGTTGTATGTTGTATGTACTCATAACAATGATATTCTAATAAACAGATATGTTATACCCTTACAAAACAACAGAAAAAAGTGTTCCGCGCCGAGAGGCAGCACACATACACACATTTCATTCATTTTACATTTCACTACAAGTAAAAAAGGATAGCTTGATACAACCTATAGGAAAAAAAGTGACAGCTAGATGTTGTCAATTGCGCGTGAATGTGAACAGACATTATTCGAGCCACCAATCACCGCACGTTGGCATCATAGACTAACAAATTAACTAGGTAGAAGGTACAAACCGCGTGTACAGAATTTGTAGCCGGGATTTGTGCCTATGCAACGAATAAACTCTCTCTTGCTGTTGTCACTTAATAAAGTAATATAAACGATTCATTAATTCTTTGTTTTATTTTGATTCATTAATCCAATTAGAAAAGTCTAGTAGGATAGTAATTTGAAAGGTTTTTGACGAAAAATTGTATGATAAGGAATAATTACGTAACTTGAAAATGAGGTTTTTTGTTTATGGAGGAATATTAAATATTTCTATCATATTTTGGTAAGATCACATAGAAACAAGGTTTACAAAAGGAATTGTAAAAATCGCGTAAGTATTGTAAAAGTTATAGTCGATTGTTCAAAGTGAAAATGTTAAAAAAACAATTTTTACACTTCAATGTTCTAGGGTTTTTGTCAGACTGTATTTTATCATTATGTAATTGATTTTAAGTATTAAGTATTAAATTATAATGAAAAGTTATTAAAAGGGAAACTAAAACTCTGGAGTAAAGATGACTTTACTGCCTAATATTCGCATCTGTACTTTTATTCTATGTCCGGAGTGCACGCATCCTTGTCGTTCTCACGACAAAAAATGTATTTTCCATCTCTTTCTTTTTTCTAACCTCAAAATATCAGAATATTAGGAAAATAATTGAAATATATTAATAAATCGAAGTATATTGCGTACTTACGTGTGGTATGAGATCCCTTGTGTTTTATTAACTTTGGTATCGTAATTGGTACACTTTCTAAACACACACGATGGCATTTTGGATGGTAATTACGTAGCAGCGCGCAACGTATCACTCGTAGTAGTGCCAGACACAGACTAAAGGCAATGCGTCCTAATTAGGAGGGTTTCTGGTCTTCACGTTTTGCGCGCTTATAACATATCTGTTTACTAAAATATCATTGACTCATAAGCACAAATAATTGCGTGTTGCACTCTGAGACTATGGAGTGTGGGGTCGTAAGACCTTACTGCCCACACGATAAAGCAGAAGAAGAGATTGCATGGCACCTTTAATAGTGATTTTTCACACCAAAAAAGAAAAGTTGTTTCTTAGCAATAATGTTGACAAAATGTTACTTAGTTTGATGGGCAGAATGCGTGAATGTAGATAATTATGTTCACAGTCATTAGGTGGAAAAAGGTTATCATTAAAATGTATTGAAGCTTCTACCTATTTTTATCTGTACCATACTTACATTACCTACAATCGTCAACGAAAGTCGAAACTTAAGGACTTTTTTTTATGTGGTAAAAATGACTTGGAAGGACTTGGAATTGATTTAACCCTTTAACGGTTATAAGGATCTAGATGAGATAGAAAGATTTGGTTTTCGGATTTGTGTTACATAAGATGCCTAACTTATTATTACTTTTTATTGGTGGGAAAAATATTCCCTCTAACTGCAAAAGGGATAAATAGCTTAGTTAATTTTGATGATGATTATTTATGTAAAACTTTCAAAGCACTTTAGTGGTAGGTAACTATTGTAACGTATCACTAAAATGCTTTAAAGGTATTAATTTTCTGCCAAGCTTGTGTCGCTAACTGTACGTAAAGGTGCAGGGTATAATTTGTATTTATTTAAAATTTTCCTATTACTCACCGCCAGCAATCCTGAACAGTCCCTCCTCATTTAGCGCCAGTTCGTGTAACGTGCACACACACAACTCTATCGGAAACGCTATAGTGCGGCCCGTCACCCTCAGGTGCTCTTCTAGAGGATACCCGAACACCGGCTTCACGGAACTGTCATCTGAAACAAAAGGTTACGATTACTATTACTATTTTAATAACATAACATCACACCTGTAATTCCCAAAGGGTTAGGCAGAGGTGTACCCATTAGAACACCCACATTTAGCCAGTTATGTTTAAGTCCCATTTAATAGGGGTATTACGGGGCGAGCCTAATGCCATCAATTGGGCACAAATCCAGATACTGAGGCTGCTACTGAGAAATTCCTGATGGAAAACTCAATAAGACTGCCCCACCCAATAACGCTTTGCGTTTACTATTTTAATATCCATAACATTTTCGGGACTGATGGGCTAGCGTTACATGCATTGGGCTTAGAAAAAGGGCTTGACGCTTATTTATGTCTTAACTTGAACTGGCCAGAAAATATAATAATGAAGAGAAATATGGAAGGCTCCGGGGGAGACCTATGCCCACCAGTGGGACAGTACAAGTTAAATACTTGTTGATGAGTATAAAGATCAAATGACTCCGTATTTAAGGATGCTCTTTCACATAATAACGTATAATTATGTGAAAAGAAAAGAATTATCAGGAAATATTTGTTTTTTTTTGTTTATCGTGTTGTTATATAATATTATTATGTAGGTATGTACTAATTTATATTAATTATTTCTTTCAGGATTTATAATGGAGGAAGTATAACATATTTTATTTTGTTATCGCCAATTTGATTAACACCAACACGTTATTAGTTATTATTCCGCTCCTAATATAGGTACTAAATAGATTTATTGACCAATTATTTGAGTTGGCGTTTCGAAGCTGTGTTCCGTTCTATTTTATGTTCAGTAAACAATTATTTGACTATGTATTGTAGTTTTATTTACACTTTCCCTATACAAATAAACTTAACATTCAATGCCATTACTCTACCTGAAGTGTTGAATTATACCTGACTATTATACGGGTTGTAAAGACACATCATATACGCGTTAACTACACAACTACTGCCCATCAAAATAACATTGAGGAAAAATTATTACTACTCTTAGGCGCTTTGCACACGGAGCAACTTAAGTTGAGGCAACTATCAACTCTTTAAAAGTTTCCTGTAAAAGTTGATAGTTGCTATAACGTTTACGGTTGCCGCAACTTTATGGCAATCTGTGAGCAACTTTCATAGCCGAGTTGCTCAATCTACGCAGCGATCAGAGCGTTAACGGTATAATATTTATACCTTTTCACCGCCACGGACTTCAATAGAAGTTCCGGATTTTCGTGCCACCAGCGCCACGACTTCATTAGACGCTCTTCATTTTAACTATTATCATATAGCTTGGCGCTGGGCGAGGCATCTCGTTCTGTGTTCGCTGGCGGTGAAAAGGTTAACAGTTGCTAGTTGCGGCAATTAGGAGTCATCGATTGCAGCAACTGAAAACTGTTGACGATCGCCGAAACTCGAAACTCGAGTTGCTATGTGTGCGTAGTCCAATTGAAATATATGTAAACAGCTAGTTGCCAGTTGCTGCAATAGTTGCTCTATGTGCAAAGCGCCTTAATTTACTCTGAAACGATTATTTTTGGTTTAGAATATCACTATTTATGGTAGCGCGCATAATAACGCGCGTTAAACATTATGCTTTCAAATGCGTGGAAAAGTACAGTTTCTAAAAATAAAAACGTGAAAGAAAAGTTGAAACTTTGACCTTCAAAATCTTCGTAATCAGAAGGTTCCAGAAGGAACAAAAATAAACACGAAGGGTTCCGTATCGAGCCAAAAACGCAAAGAAGAGGTCTTTTGTATGGGGACCCCCTTTCATTTTTACCCGACTACGGCAAAGCCAAAAGGAGGGTTATGATTTTGACCGGTATGTATGTATGTTTGTATGTATGTATGTTTGTTTGTTCCCTTGTAACTTCTAAACTACTTATCATTACATGACAAATGAGGTGTCGCACAGTGTTTCAGGATTGCTTGGGAGCGGACATGTTTTAACTAATAGCATATATCGATGTAGTAAGACCTAATAACAAAAACTGCAAAAGAAAGCCTATGTCAATTATTCTTAGTTTTCGAGAAAAAAAATGCTAAAGTTGCTAGTTCAGAGTATGTGTCAAATAGTAAAAATGTATTTTTTTCTTTAAGAGTCAAAACTAAAAGTAATATTTAATAACCTCGTTTTAACACATAAAATGATATGTTATTTAAGCTTTACAACAGCTATGAAATGTAAATAATTACGAAGATATTAGCAAAAAATCGAATTTTCGTTTTTATTTTTTATTATGTTAATGACATGATTTCCGCAACAAATTTTCTCCTAAAGGGTAAGTTGACCTTTTGTTCTTGCTGTATAAAAAAAATCAGCCATATAACCCGCAGAATTAAGAAGTTATTAAAAATTTAAGAAAACACTTAGCGCCTATATTTTTAGAAATAGCAAAAGTACTGTGTGATTTAAAATTTGTTTGCTATTAAAAGTAAGACAGGCGTACAATTTAACTTAGACGATCAAACAAATATGATTATACCTAATCTTATCTTATTAAACTTAATGATCGATCATTAGCTAAAATTCTCATTTATTCTATTTTAAAGACTAATCTTTAAAATAGAATAAATGAGAATTTACGATCAAACAAATAAAATATGATTATACCTAAGTATAATCATATTTTATTTGTTTGATCGTCTAAGTTAAATTGTACGCATGTCTTACTTTTAATAGTAAACAAATTTTAAATCACACAGTACTTTTGCTATTTCCAAAAATATAGGCGCTGAGTATTTTATTAAATTTTTCATAACTTCTTAATTCTGCGGGTTATATGGCTGATTTTTTTTATACAGCAAGAACAAAAGGTCAACTTACCCTTTAGGAGAAAATTTGTTACGGAAATGATGTCATTAACATAATAAAAAATAAAAACGAAAATTCGATTTTTTGCTAATATCTTCGTAATTACTTACATTTCATAGCTGTTGTAAAGCTTAAATAACATATCATTTTATGTGTTAAAACGAGGTTATTAAATATTACTTATAGTTTTGACTCTTCAAGAAAAAAATACATTTTTACTATTTGACACATACTCTGAACTAGCAACTTTAGCATTTTTTTTCTCGAAAACTAAGAATATTTGACATAGGGTTTCTTTTGCAGTTTTTGTTATTAGGTCTTACTACATCGATATATATATGCTATTAGTTAAAACATGTCCGCTCCCAAGCAATCCTGAAACACTGTGTGTCGTTAGAAGCGTCTCAGTTGTCCGCTGGTTGGGCTGTGAAGTCGTTATCGAAAAAAAAATTTTTCGCACAGTATCGACATGGGTATCAAATTAAAGGGCTTGATGAGCACATTTGAAATATATATACATTATATAGCTTTTACTAGCTACTTTGCCTGTTTTTTTAACAGTGTCAACATGGGTATCAAATGAAAAGGCTTAATGAGTACATTTGAAATTCACTCGCTACTTTGCTTTTATTATTATATCAAATAATTAAAAAGAGTTATTCCTTCAAATAATATAACCCCCAAAATAGTGTAAATAAAAAATAAGTTCAGTGCGCGATTTTGTCGTAGTCGGGTTTTAGTTATTTTTAACTTATTTTTTTAACTTTTTATTTGTTGATATAGCGGCAATAGAAATATAGCCCGCTGACAGACGGACGGACGGACAGCGGAGGCTAAGTAATAGAGCCCCGCTAGCACCCTTTTTTTAAGGTGGTAAAAATCATCAAATGAGTCCTTCCACCCTGGGTGGGGCGGAAGGGACTGTCAAACTTTTACTGACTAAAAAATCACCCTGTTCCTTCTGTTGCCCTTTACGTTCCGGGGCCACGGTATCCTGTTAAGGCGTCCCGCAATCCCGGCGAACTGGCGGAGAACTGTAAAAAATGGTCGCCATGATAGGAAGAAGTGTAGGGTATATAACTTTCGGCTTCAATTAGTGTTTTTTTACACCCTTTATTGTAATGCCAATGATATTATTATTAATCATTCACCATTGTTCTATAGTCTTAAATCTTTTGAAGATTCAAAGTATCTTGCAACTCTTTTATATAAATATAATATGAAACTCGATACTAAATAAAATACAGCTACACCTGTCTGAGTACATCGCTAAATTGGTATAGTCCAGTCCATCGGCGGAAGTAATATGTTGATGTACGTGTCGACGACGGATGTGTACATTAGACTGATTCAAAGGAAGCATACATAATTTTATTGAATGAAGATTTGGAGACATTCAAATGCTTGGCTTACTTTGTTTGATTCGATGTCATGGCTTCTATTTTTTTAAGGCGTATGGTTGAATATATTTGTCTTACTAAGGCTAGTACAGACCTCGACGTACATTTTATCCGTGTCAATAAAACGCATTATGCATACGACGGACTAGAACCACCGCATACAATATATTATTATGTGTAGTATAGTATTTTATTCTCACAGAAAAACCTTTGTGTATTTTCAAAATATATACTTGAATTCATAAACATAATTTTTATTTAAAACCCATATGAAACAGCTTCACATAGCTTCAATTTAGCAAAACATCCTGTTACAGCATATATAAATAAAACTACAATCAAATTGATATCACTTATGTACCAATGTTTAACACTAGGTATGACAGGATAATTTTTAATATTTCCTTTCGGTTATTCCTAACAGAGCGCCTACGTCCGTATCATTGTATGGAAATGATTATTGAATAATTATAAGAGGATGTTGATAAAACAATTTGCTATATTACATCTATAGATTAAACAAAGGCTAACGATAATTGAAATAAATGATTAAAGGGTAGATAACCATTACTAATCACTTTCTTAATTAACTAATAGATAAACAAATAAACGATTCTTGTATTGAAATAAACTATTTTACCTTTCTAAATAATTGTATTTTAAATGCATATTATTTTTAGACACAAAGAACACAAATTAAGTAAATTCAAGATAATTAATACTATCCTAATACTAAGCTCATGTTGATGAGATTTGTGCGATTTTACACACACAACATACTTTACAAATAACTAAGTTTTATGATGGAGACTGAGCTCGAAACACAAATTGAGATTGACAGTTGTGCTAAAGACAATTAAACAATAGTGCTACTATTAACCAGTTTAATATACTTACTAATGAATCGCTCTAATTCTGGGACAGTATCTTGTAGGGAATGTAGTGCGGACTCATGGTATGCTCTCTGCAGCTTCACATACTGTAGTAATGTGTGTGCCAATTGGGCTTCTTTCGCAACAAGCGCAAACATATCTGCAGCCAACGCATCCCTTGCCGCTTCCACCCGTATCCCAACATCTTCCAATTCTTCTCTTGCAGCATTCAGTTTGGTTGGATTCTCTTCTTTTTGGCGTTCTAAATGCTGAAGAAGAAATTAAATATATTGTAGTTTTATGTGCAATCTTATCTTATGTATTCACAATGATATTTTTTAATCAGAATGTTATATCTAATCAAAATAAACAACTGGAAACCTAGGTTCAAACCTATTTAGCATGCACAAAGTATTATTGAGGAAAATAAATGCAACAAACATTTATTTTAATTAGACTGAGAATTAGCAGATTTAGAATGTTATAAGTAACGAGAGGCAGCTATCAAAACAAGTCTTCAACATTTCCTGTTGTTAAGTAGAAAGTTTTAACTAATAAAAATGTTTTCACATCCAAAGTGAACATATAATATATGACATAAGTGAAGCCTTAAAACTAAATATTTTGCATATTTTAGTTTTATACTACTAGTTGCATAACTTGTGATATAAAGTTGGCTGGTTGAAAATAACAACAGGCAATGGTTATTTAACTTATCTGTAACTTTCTGTTTGTGCCTGTTTACTGTGTTAGCTATTTGGAATCTATATAATCCTAATGACTAAATACACAGTAAGAACGAGTTATCTCAAATTATCAGATTATATTGACATTGATACACTCTTAAATATCACAACATGGTTTAAAGGTTTTGTTTATATGACACACATATCCGTTAGAACCAGATAAGAGAAAGGTACCTATGGTAAGAATTGATCTTAAAATTCAATGTTTAGATAACTTTTGATAAGTAAGATCACAACAGATATAACTCACATGATATCTGCTGGCCGCACTCTCCTTCTCACTCATAAGCCTGCTAAGCTGTTTCTTAGCTTTCATTATAGCCGGAAGATCTTGATCACTAATAGTTGTTAATGGAGCACAAACTAACTGTTCTACCTTCAGTTCATGTTCGGCTATCTCGTTGGCCAGAAATTTTTCAGTTTTTCCTTAAAAAAAAAATTAAAATGATTTTTAAACAATTGACATTTTAATTAAAGTCAGATTTTTCCTTTTACTGAGATAGATAAGGTAAAATTAAAAACTTACCACATTCAAATAAAATGTATTTTAAAATGCTATCATCATCATCAAAGTTGCTGGCTTCACACATAGACAAACCAAGGAGGTATTCAGGCAGTTTCTTTAGTCTTTTCTCTCTAGCTGCAGGGTCCTGGCCCTGTGTACTCCCTGCTCCTGTTGACAGCCGTTTGCTAACCAACTGTAAGGCATTTCTAAGGTGCTCTACTTTCCTGTCTGCTGTTTGTAACTCATCTGATAATCCTCCCGGTTTTCCCGACCTGCAATATTCAATATTATAAACTAATGTCGATAACTCCATGGCCTTACATTTTAAAAACAAATAAAATTATCAAAATATAATATTACTTTTTTCTCATCATACTAGCTGCTACTTATGTTCTAATGTTACTGATACTGGTAAAAAGATTATAAGAATAACGAACCAAACCCACAAAGAAGTGAATCTTATCTGATAGCTAAGATAATGTAAAGTACTTGGTATACCTTGAAAACGTTTGGTCGGCGAGTTGCTTAACCCTATAGAACTGCTTCTTCATTGTCACTAATCAATTTCGAGGAAATTATTTTTAAGTTACAAGGTCATTGGACCCAATAGCAAAATAATAAAACGATCAAGATTTCGCTAAAACGAACGTAATGTCAGAACGTCAATGAGATCATCCTCATCAAAGAATGTTGCAGTCGATTTATATGAAAATTAAGTACACAAAACTTCCATTAAGGCACTACATTTCCATTATTCACTTGAAACACTAAAATTAACTTATTTATTTGTAATTTTAAGTTTACAGTTCCAGCACTAAAATACACTCGATGAATCAGAAAAATAAAATAAGCACAGATAATATAACTAAAACTTCTCAAATAAACTTTGTTTGTTTTTTATAATCTATACATGCTAACAAAACGCGGTGATGTCTAGTCAATGCAAACGAACAAAACGTTACTCGGCGTCCGGTCGGTCGAGTAGAGTTCAATGAAATGTAAGTATATACCAAGTGCTAAATATGTAATTAAAATACACAAGGTAACACCACACCATTCGATGCGTGGTAACTGGTAAGTGGTCGTAAGAAAACTTGAGGCACTCTAACACACTATTTTCTGACTTTCCCGTCTATACCATGATATGTTATATAAATTAAACTGACAGACAAATGTAGGACCTGCCAGTGAAACGATATTCACGCAATCGGATGAAAAATCAAGGATCTACAAAGACCGAGTCTTAGAAATAATGAAAAAAAAACCATTGTCATTATGAATGAACTAGCTTCTGCTCGTGGCTTTGTCTGCGTGGAAATAGACAAGAAAGGCATATTTAGTGTGACTACCGTAGACAGGTATTCTCTGTCTACGGTGACTACCATCCATGTATTATGTAAGAAACGTCATTTTTGTGTTTACATCAGAGATTACACCTTACAAACAAAACATGTAAAAAAATGATAAAAAAGCCCAGACAATCTTTAAAGCACATACACAACAACACAACACTTCATTATTATTAACTTTATAAGGTACTAACTTCTGCCTTCGACTTTGACCGTGTTTTTTTTACTTAAGAATCTGGCTATCATAACACAAAAATATTTTTACCAATCTCACTGGTAGTTCCAGAGATTACCGCTTATAGACAAACAAACAAACGAAGAATCTCTTCAGCTGTATTGCAATAGTATAGATTAAAAATGTCACTCGAATTTTGACATTGACGTTTAATTATTTGCCAGTTGCCTGTCAGTTTGACAGACAGATAAAGCAGGCTTTGTGTCGTGTCTATTCTCTATTTATTTACATGTAAGAAAACAATTTCTTTGCTTTTATTGCTCGCTTAGTGTCTGGTGGAGGGAGTGCGGAGTTGCGTGTAATATCATTGAAAAACTACGTCAACAACTCAGTTCTCTTTTACTTGTTGGGCTGTTGACTGTTGCGTGACTCCCGTGTTGTCTTACTTAGATACGTATCGCCTGTAGTTAAAGTAAATAATATAATTTTTAATTTAAGTTTCACAAAAACATCATCAAAATGAATCGAAAATTTGTAAACGTTATAATCCTTGGATTTGGATTCATGTTCGTCTTCACTGCATTTCAAACTATGGGAAATATAGAGGTAAGTTTTTGTAATAATTGTATGATTTATTTGTAATACCAATTTTATTGAATTTATCTACACTTTTATATTATATACCTATTGTTAAATTAATATATATGAATGACATAGTACTTTAGAAATAAATTACAGCTAAAAATATAATATTCTTAACATTTCAAGCCAATACATAAAAATAATTTTTACTCTCCACATTCTTTATTAATACATATTTTTTACACACAGTTGTTAAAAAAGAAATTGCAAAAATAATCATTTTATTATTTATACATCAAATATGTTTAAATTTGAATAGTACCTACCTAAATATAAATAGTTTTGACATTAAGTCCCCCATTATCATAGAATAGCACAGCTTATAATTTTCTGGGTCCTACAAAACTATGTTGTCGTAGAAAGGATCGCATTCCGCAGGTGTCAGCATCAATACAAATGTCAGGCATTGGCCTTGTAATGACGATCAGCAAACTATTGACCTGTTACAAACAAATCTAATACCATTTTCATCATTTTTGTAAATTTAAGGCTTTGCCTGTGTGGAAGTCAAGTATTATCATCATCATCTTAGCCATGCAACATCCACTGCTGGATATAGACTCCCCTAAAGATAGCCAATGACTGGTCCTGCAAGTCAAGTATATCATAAAACATGGCCACTAGCAATAGTGTAGCTTTCCAACAGAGAATTTTTGTAATCAGACAAGTACTTTCAGAGCCTCTTACACCCTTCAAATAAAATAAAAACAAACTTTACTTCTTATGATATTCTTCTTCTTCTTTTTGTGACGATTGACTCAAATTTATAATATGAGTAGACAAGTATAGATTACTAAAAAAGAATGTTTTCTTGTTGTTTTTCCTCATTTTGTTTTTAAAACATATGCCCTAAGTTGATAACACTGAATAAATTATACAGTTATCAATGTTTTGTCATATAAAATGAGACTATTGTGTAGAAACTTGTGCACATCCTACAACAAATTAAATATGTTCCGCGTGTGATAAGAATTAATTTTAATGTAGTACTTAGTAACTATTGTTTACTTGTAGTAGGTATGTCAAATTGGAATCTATTATACCTGTGTAAATAATGGTTCTGTCTGTGACTTTGTCTGCTTTTTTTTTTCAGCCACATTAATTTAAGTTACTTCTTTGGTTACTCCTCCACTTCTGTAGGTTGGTTTTTCATTTGTGTATTTCTTTTATTATTTTAATTAAATATCGATAATATTCATTATGTTTAAACATGTGGGCACATGTAACTACATTGTTTACATGAAAGCTTTTAGTATTTGATTAGATGTCTATTATGATATGCGGTCCAGTGAACACAAGTAATTTTTTAAGTATGAAGATGTGTTGCGTCAATTGCGTGCAGATAATTACCGCATTACGTTTAAAGTCAAGTCATTAAAAAAAATTAACTTGATGCAACGGGTTGACCTGATGTTTTTACATGCAGTACTTATTTTTTTGTTTTAGCTATCCTATAATGTCCCACTGCTGGGCAAAGCCTCCCCCAAGTACTTCCGAAATTTTTTTTCGTGTAGGTACCTTTAAAGTAGGTAGTTATTACGAATTATACAAAAAAAAGGTCAAAAGAAAAAAAAAATATTCTGTAGGTTCTGTTTTATTTCTTGCTCTGATAAGTCTTTAGAAAATTTGTGATTGACATTACATGGAAACTATACACTGCTGTCCGCCCTTTTCGTAAATACAGGCGTGATGTAATGTTCATCCTCAAATAGTAAGACTCATAAACATAATTTTCTATTAGAAAGATTTATTTCAAAGTACCTACCTATCAAGCTTTTATGCTTTTACTTACCATCTGAACTCCATTAACGAGACGCGGGATATCTTTCTTAGTTTTATTATTTTCGGGGAAAAACGATCTAACAGCACAGCAAAAATGTTATGGCCATTGACATAGCGCAATACTATGTATGTACCTATGTATGGTTTATGGAAATGTCGATCTACGTGGTAATAATTAAATCCTACGTGCGGTTACGTAAATCACGATGGTGAATAAGAGTGTGCTGTGTAACTGAACTACGAGATAGGCAAATAAATAATGCGCAGGTTTGTGATGGAAATAAATAATAATATGAATATTTACACGGTAAGTACCTACATAAACTAAAAACCCATTTTTTATTTGTCATTCTGTCTGTCTGTTTTGGCTAATCTTCGAATCCTTTTTGACGAGACTTCCACTAACAGACTGTTGATGTCGTAAGGCTACTTTTTTACCCGACTACGGCAAAGCCAAAAGGAGGGTTATGATTTTGACCGGTATGTATGTAATGTATGTATGTTTGTATGTATGTATGTATGTATGTTTGTTTGTTCCCTCGTAACTTCTAAACTACTTATCATTACATGACAAATGAGGTGTCGTTAGAAGCGTCTCAGTTGTCCGCTGGTTCTGGGTAGGTGACGTGTCACAAAATTCAATATGACGCCCTCCAAGGGATGTGAAGTCGTTATCGAAAAAAAAAATTTTTTTGCCCAGTATCGACATGGGTATCAAATTAAAGGGCTTGATGAGCACATTTGAAATATATACATTATATAGCTTTTACTAGCTACTTTGCCTGTTTTTAACAGTGTCAACATGGGTATCAAATGAAAAGGCTTAATGAGTACATTTGAAATTCACTCGCTACTTTGCTTTTATTATTATATCAAATAATTAAATAGAGTTATTCCTTCAAATAATATAACCCCCAAAATAGTGTAAATAAAAAATAAGTTAAAAAATAACTAAAACCCGACTACGACAAAATCGCGCACTGAAAAGTATAAAACAAGAACAATATTCATTTGACCGATATTTTCGAAATTTTTAAGTAATAGCCGTGGTCGTATGCCACCTAGTCAATAAAGATTGTGTGAAACAACCGCAGGTGGCATACGACCACGGCTATTACTTAAAAATTTCGAAAATATCGGTCAAATGAATATTGTTCTTGTTTTATACTTTTCAGTGCGCGATTTTTAGAAAAAGAATTAGAATTCCGTGCATAAATTATAAAACACTATGATAACAGACTGTCACGCGACCGAAATTGCGCATAAGCTAGTAAAAAACAAGAATGGTACACACTCTCGACGGCCCCGCCGCCGACGACGAAGTGCCAAAACAATACCACGCTGAATACCAATGTACTTGGTGAACTTGACGTAGGTGTCGGAGGCGTGGCGGTCGTATCGATCACCGCTTTGTGTTGGTATTGTGGCTCTATAATGACTACTAATGTTTTATATCGCCGCAACGCAATAACATTTGTTTGGTAACCGTTATGTGGGTACTGTCATTGACTGCCATCCTCCCACGAAAAATGTTCTGTGTTGGAGGACATGGGTACGGCAAAGGTCGACATAGATAAAAAATCGGCCACAGCGAGTCGGACTCCCGGGGTTGCGGGACGTCACCGGGGTTGCGGGACGTCTTAACAGGATACCGTGGCCTCGGAACGTAAAGGGCAACAGAAGGAACAGGGTGGTTTTTTAGTCAGTAAAAGTCTGACAGTCCCTTCCGCCCCATCCAGGGCGGAAGGACTCATTTGATGATACTTACCACCTCAAAAAAAAAAAAACCGGGTCGGACTCGGATACTAAGGGTTCCGTAGCACCATACAATAGTATTTAACACTACATACAAAAAACACATTTTTTTATTTGTTGCTAAAGCGGTCATATAGTAATACACAATTACACACTGGTAATTTCAACTCTCTACCTAATATGGTTCATATGATGATACAGCACTAGTGAATAGTCCCGGGAAATCCCGGAACCGAAAGTACCGGGAAATCCCGGAAATTTGCGTTGTTTTAGGAACCGGAATTTCCAAAACCAAATCCCGGTTCTTTCGGTACTTTCGGCAAAAGATACTTCGCGTTTAGAATTTTTCTAATTTTATTTCTTTTTTTTGAAATGTACTTCTCCAACGCACATGATTAAGATTTGTCAGTGTTTACTCGGCCAAGTAGTGACGAAATATGCAGGAAGATAGTGGAACTGCTAAGGCGTACTTTAGGAGATTCTTTTTTGGAAACAGCGCAATTGCCGTCAGATACAGATGAAGACATAGAAAGTGAACCTCAATCAAAAAAAGAGGAGCTTAATGCAGAGCTTAAAAAAGCTACTGCTTGTAAAAGAACAAGAATGACTCACAGTGAAGATCTTAATACGAATGTGATGATCGCAATGGCTCTTTTTGAGAACGAAAGCCTGCGAGAAATAACGTCCACGATCCCCTCGATCGTGGACGTTATTTGTCGCAGGCTTTCGACTTTCTTTTATCAATTCCACCGACAAGTGTAGAGCCGAAAAGAGTTTTTTTCTTTCGCTGGGTACCTTTGTAATAAAATAAGATCACGTTTAAGTGATAAGAGTTTGGACGCTCTTATATTTTTAAGATCATTATATAGGCAGGAGAGAAATACTCTAAAAAATAAATAAACAGGTACCTAACCTAGGTCATTGAGTGCCCCCATTGTAACTATAAGAATCAGACTAATGTAATATTGGTCTGAGCAAGTATTCCAAAATTTTATAATTTTATAGGTTGGGTATTTTTATTTATAGTATTGTAAGGATTAATATCTATGTTTAAGTTTTGCAAAAATATTTAAGTTTAAAGTTATATTTTTTTTAAATTTTATTTTTACATTTTATTTAGCTTGCACTGACTTGACCAATACTCAGTATTGTAATAATTTCAATATGGCCGCCGTTCCAAGATGGCGGCCGATTACATATTTTTTCTCAATCCCCTTGATATGGGTATCAAATGAAAGGGCTTGAAGAGTAGGAAACGATAAAGTTAGTGAGACTGATTGATGCTACGCTAGAACTCCATAGTTCCTTTTTTTGTAGATGTTACGTAAGTTTTAAATTATAATTTGGTTGGCCCTGTCATTTCGTCTTTTTTTTACTTTCTCTGTTTCAACACTTTCAACTCTCTTACAGAGACTTATTAAAGTATCAAAAGTATCGATAGTACCGGGAATCCCGGTTCTTAATCCAGAAGGTCCCAAAAATCCCGGTTCTTTAAAACAGCACCGGTTCTGCATTCCCTATACAGCACGCTGACAGACAGACGGACGGACAGACAGCGGAGGCTTAGTAATAGGGTCTCGTTGGCACCCTTTGGGAAAGGAACCCTAAAAACAAGTTTGTATCAATAAAACTGCATTAGTCTTCTCATACATACATAAACTAACGCCTTTATCCCATGGGGGTAGACAGAAACCACAGAACGCCACCTGCTACGATCCTTACATACTCCTTTCGCCTCATCTACGTTCATACATATCGTCATACAAGCACGCCGGTTACGAGTATTCCGCACCTGACCTTTCTGAAGAACCTCACCAATAAGGTCAGTGTAGGTCTTCCTAGGGCGACCCCTCCCTGCGTTGCCACTCACCTCTGCCATATAAATACTTTTTTCTCAATTGCAATTTAACCTAAGTTACCCATGGACTTGATCATGTTCACCCAGAACACTGCTCGTTAAGATTGCTCTTTAAGCACAATCTGCGATGAACAGCACAAATTGAAAATCAATAAAAACCTTAATCATGCAGTCGGCCTTATAATGAAAACATAAAATATGCAAACGGATGCTCTCTGCGACACTACCATACATAGCTGTTATGACATAACACATTGAGTAACAGATAAAAGCACATTATTTAATTTAATTTATGCCTTGTAGGAGCATAACATTGATATCTTTGACGTTAATAAAGAACGCCGTGACATTAACCACTTTGCCACTTTATGTCTTCGTAAGAAGATACCTTTTATGTTTGGTTTACGCAACAATGTCAATTGAGATCATCGTCCGAGATTCGCAAATGGTATTGTGCAAGTACCTATAGTGCCCTCCCCAATCTGAAATGTCACAGAGGTGTTAGCTGATTAACACGTTCCATTGATGTCAATGTACTGAAATAGGTACGGGAAAACCTATCTACATACATAATCACACGCCTTTTTCCATGGGGCAGAAACCACAGAATTCCACCGGCTACGACGATCCTTACATATTCCTTTTGCCTCGTCCACGATTGAATACAATACAAATTATCTAACGTTACAATATATTTTGTTTCATGTCCTGCTAATGTATTTCTTTAACCACATAAATATCCTGGAAGAACTTCTACTGCCGAACAACTTTTTAGAAGTTCGAACTTTCCCGAATTTGGATAACTTTTTTCAGAGGAAAAGTTTCAACGCCGATGCGTGATGTCGATGACAAACACTTTTCAAGGTTTCATCGATTCCTGCTCCCTGGATTTCTATAATACAGGCATCAATGCACTTCCATTAGGCCAAAATGCCAACCTTCGATTAAACTTTTCGTCTGTACATAACCATCGGGACGCTTTTACATAACCATTCTCTGGCCTAGTTATTAGAGTTGATGACATATTATAATAAACTTGATGTTCCCTGCGACTTCGTTCGCGTGGCTTTTCGTCTTTGGTTACTGCTCCGTCCGCTCCCATGGGTCGTAGCGTGATGTTATACTTATACTATTCCTCACGAATCTGGCTATCATGTACAAAAAATATTTTTCAATCGGAGCGGTAGTTCTAGACATAAACGCGTTTAAAAAAAACTCGAACAAACAAAAAATCTCTTCAGGTTTATTATATTATTGTATTATTATTATTGTATATTTCTTTAAAAGTCGTCCGATAAATTACTTTTAACGTTTCTTAATCTTGTCGTTTTTAAGTTTTCAATAGTATTCCTTACCTTACCTACCTACATATATCTATTTCGTTGTATTGAGAGTGCAAGTAATCCTTAGAATTTTGAAAACATCACTTATCTGATAACTATTAGATATTGATCTCAAACTAAGAACCTTACCTACCTACGTTGTTTACAAAATTGAAGCAACGAATTGCCATCAGATACGAAATATTTTCGAATCATCAATACATTAATGTACTTAATTCAATATTAAAATACACTACTTATCGTCTTCCTGCCGATATTAAAAATTTTTGGGTCGGTGTCAGCGTTTTCTATTCTCATACATCTCTATCAGCCGTCATCGCAGTATCCATCATCCACATTTTTATCCAACATCCATACAAAACGTTGTCTAGTCATCAAATATTTCATCGAGTAGACTTATTGACCAAAATATCTTGATCAAAAAGTAATAAAATCCTTGTATAAGCTCGTAAACGTAATTAAATATAGTGGCTAGGCTGGTGGTTCGTCAATTTTCCATTTTTAGGTAGATACTCAAAAACTCGTTATGGAAGTACGAATTATTGAGCTATCGTGTATTATTTAAATTAAGTTACCTGACAGAAACCTGACAAACCACAAGCCTAAATATCTATCTATTCTAAAAATATAAAAAGCGAAAGGTCATACACTCAACTCATCGCGAAATATCGAAAACTGCTTGTCGTATAAAAATGAAATTTGGCAGGGAGATAGATAATAGAGGTCCGCTAAGAAGAGGATTTTCTAAAATTCACCCCCTATGGGGATGAAACGGGGTCCGACATTTACGCGGACGAAGTCGCGGGCAAAAGTTTAATTAAGTACTTATTGATCAAAATGGATTACATTTATATGGAGCGCGCAGCAGTGCAAACTCACCGTCTTTGGATCTACACCTACTCATTCATTTGAATCAAGTCAATACTCCGCGCCTAATACCGTAAGCTAATACCGTAGAAAGTATGCAATCGTAAAATAATTACGTAAATACTTGTCACGGATATTGCACCGTTGCACATTTGCACAAACGACAATTATTTTCATAGTAACGCTCCAGTGGAACTTACCACTAAGGGGGCGGACTTTAATTACGTGAGGCGTGTAGGGGGGAGGGGTCGAGCCGAATCTCACGTGATTTTTTTTAGTTTAATTTTAGTAGTTCTCACTTCAGTATTTTATTATTCAATTTATTCACTGTGATTCTAGACTGTTCTTGGAAGTCCTAAATACTAGACTTATTAAAATAATAATCAGACGCAATCAAGCAGGGGCCGAGAAAACCTCACGATATATCACCAAAGAGAAAAAATCGCCAAAATCGCCTCACGCAATAAATGGATGCTCCCTAACCAGTGAGCTGTTTAATTGAACTTAGTCTAGTTGAGATATTTGAATCAATATGCTGATGCGCTTGTGTAGTAGGATATCGACCTACGTACCTTGACTCATTGTTTTGTTATGTCACTTTACATTTTTATTAATCAATCATGAAACTAGGTTGATGTACGATCGTCGCTTGCGCAGGCCGGAAGACAGGCAGTCAGCTGCATTTGTAGTTTGTATTGTTAATGCTCTATATAAATACTAATAAAGTTCCTTATATACAATATGAATACTTTCTCTTTTTATTCCTATCTCATTGAATTAGGTATTATGTTTACCTTCAATAAAATGCTTTTGCCCGCGACTTCAGAGATAACGTACTTTCAATATTCGTAGTACAGTACCTACCCGGCGATAAATATTGCACATCGACCTTTGGAAAGAGACAATCGGCTAATTTCGGCTTCGTAGAGCGTTATCTCTGTCGCACAAAATACAAACAGTCCGGTATCTATTAGGAGCTGTTAAAACAATTATGATTTGCTTCTTTAGATAATTATTTTTATTCTTTGTATAAAATACGAAATACGATAAAGGTCGATGTGCAATATTTATCGCCGGGTACTGTTATTTTAGTTCGTAGTTTTTTTTTGTTTATGTCCTACATTTTAGCATGTTTTTACGATGGTCTTCTCCTTCTTCTTTATCGTGTGGGCAGTAAGGTCTTACGACCCCACACACCCTAGTGTCAGAGTTTCTAAACCGCCTCAAGGGCCTCTGACATGGTTTGAGTGGAACAGGTTTCCTCACGATGTTTTCCTTCACCGATGTCAGTGTTTACGATGGTAAATAAATTAAGCAAATGAATAATGCCCTGAGAATGGTGATCTCATATTAGTTCAGAACTACTGAGTGCCTAGCCGCTTGTTAAAATGATTGACGTCATAAAGTAATAGTAATTCCCTAAAATTGACAATTGTTACGACGTAGTACTTTTTATTTATTATAGGTGGTTTTTTCCATTAGTTCATTGAGTACTTCTTCCCTGTGTGCTGCCTTTTCTGATCATCTTTCATGAAGGCTTTTAAGTCCCCAGCCAGCGTCTTCTAAGCCTCCTTCGGACCACACACTGAGTAAGGAATCTGGCCCATCTATCTCAATCTATTCTACAATGGCTGGCAAATTCATTCCCACTTTAGCCAAGCAGACCTATTGCCCACATAACGTTGGTAATTCCTCTTTTGGAGCATAACGAATATACCCAGTACGTTTCACTCCATCGCTCTGTGATAATCCATGAGTTTGGTCTTCTGAGATAGTTAGGGACCGAGACCGAGATTCGATGGTCATCGAATTTATGGAGCAATTACTCTCCTTAGCGTTCCCGACACTAAAGAACTCTTTACTCGTCAGTCACTCGTTAGTCATTAGCCTGCCTGTTTTTGAAAGGTATAGCTTGGCCGAAATAAAATGTCCAACTACAATCCACACAGCGTATTTGTCGCTTATTCTAGGTATCTACATAGCGCTAATTAATAAGTCTCATTTGACATATGAGCGGTTAATACAAGTGGATATTTATCATTGTTTTGTTTGTCTGTACTCAATAAATTCAAGGATTTGTTTGTACTCGATTTAGGTCAGATAGATTTACTGGTAAGATATTTATTTTCAAGGGTCTTTTCAATGATGTGTCGTTTTCAGATAGTTATTGGGAGGTCGAAAGTGACGTTCAGTGAGATGTGATGGTCAGATAAGCTGCATTATTTCGGGAAATGTTCAGTTTTCATCAGGGGATTTTTTCAAGGTTTGCAATAGATGGTTTGTAATAATAGTGTTTGATTTTGCAGCAAAGGAAAGTGCAACCTCTCTCAAGTAAATTGAATTCGTGGTGAGTGAAATAGGATAGCGTATGTTTATTGTTGTGGTAATCTACTCAGAAATACCCACGTAATTTAATCAATTTATCTGAGTAAGTAAGTGGGTGTGTTAAATAAATAAATTAACGCGCAATTCTTTGTATACTTGCTTTACATGGACGGCGTTCAACGACCTCCTTACGTAAAGTTTTGGGGACGATACTGTAGTATCCAAATATCAGTGTCCCAATAGGGATCCTGTTACATGCTGGGGCGTTTACCGTTAAAACTTACGACAGGTGCGATTACTTTATGAATTTTTAAGTAGGATATCTTTCGGACCCTCCAATGTTCCAATAAATGCATTTTGTTGGGTAGTTACTCCGATTTCCACTAAGTGCATACTTCCTTTAAGATAATAAAATACAGTACCTATATACCTACATTGCATATGTATATTTTGCATTACTTATTGAACAAACACTTGATTTTATTTTCTTTTTTGTTGAGCCTAAGAGCAGCGTTCTACATTGAGTTTGACATTTTGCAGAAAAATATCTACGTAAGTAGGCGCCTACATAAATATCGCAAGAATGTTCTTAAGGACTTTTCCACTCATAATAAACTACTTAAAAGGATATACTTGCGTCTTCACAAGCAGTGAAATGTTTATTATTATTTTCGAAACAGTTAACAAAATCGCAGTCACTCCTTATAAAGGCTTGTTTGGGTAATATTTTATTGACATCCTTGTATATCCAAATGCAGATGAATATTGGATTTGGTTTATTGATACTAAAAAAAAAGAGATTTCGAAATTGAAAGTATTGTCGCCTCCATGCGTTACGACATTTTAATGCTTTATCATATTGATATACGATTAAAAAGAAATTAATGCACCGGACCCGAAGATGTTTTTAAGTTGTGTTGGCGATAATTCGATACTGTTTTAGCGAACATCCCACGCAATCTGGTTTCGAAAGCAGATCCAATTTAGGAGGCTGTAACATTTTGGGAACAGCAAGGTTATAAACATAAAATACCAAAATTATGTGAATTACATTGCAATAAGAGAAAACGCTGGGTGACTTCAGATAAGATTGTAACAACAAACAGCGGTTATCTTCCTCGTAAAAATAAAATAAACCTGCATAACTTTATTTAAAAAAATATAATATTATGTGGTTTATCAACTTGTTGAATAAGCGCGCGACATCTTACAATGTCAAGTACCGCGATCGTTCTTGATCTTTTGACAATATACCTATGCGAAACTGTTTCAAGGTCTTATCTTAGATAAATCTTCGTTATGAGCATTAAGTTTACATTTCAGAATTGTCAATTGATTGATACGAAATAAATTATGATAATAATATGCAGTGAATTAAAATGATAATAGATTCGACATCACAATATAATGGGAGATGAAGTTAATAAATAACATAAAGCTTAGTCTAGAGAAATTTTGTTTTTTTTTAAATGTTGGTTTTTAGTATTCAGTATTTTACCTACATAGTCATAGTTTTAGGCAATAGATTATATTTCTTGGAATAACTTTTCTTGTTTCTTAAGCATTGACCTAATCACAGCAATTTAATATAAGTTGTGTTTTATAAGTTAAAGGATAACTTGACTAATATTTGGGAATAATTTGGCAACTTAATGTCCTATTCTAATCATCGGAATTTATCACTGAACATAGACATCTGTCTTCTTTTTCGACTTCTTGAAGAACGACCTTACTATGATTATGAAAGTATGGTCCTGATCAATACATTTTAAATATCAGCGAATATTCCTACAGATTTTTTTTTTTTTTATGTGTTAAAAATCATCAAATGACTCCTTCCGCCCTGGGTGGGGCGGAAGGGACTGTCAGACTTTTACTGACTAAAAAACCGGCCCTGTTCCTTCTGTTGCCCTTTACGTTTCGGGGCCACGGTATTCTGTTAAGACGTCCCGCAACCCCGGCAGGCGTTTGGCCCCTATTGGGGCCCCGTCCCTGTGCTGACAGCTCTTTGAGGCGCGCGCGAACAGAACGCGCCGTCGACCCGGGCATGGTCCTTGATCGGACGGCGAGCTACCCATTACTCGCCGTCCGCAAGCCCATATTCCTACAGATACCACTTAAATTGGAAAAGACACCATAGTCTAAACTGTATCTTTTTTTCGCAGAAAACAGTGTTGGACAGCATATCGCACGATGATCCAGAATTCACAGGCGATGGTTACACGTCGCTGGCCATCATCTACGCCACGCTGGCCATTTGTAATTGGATGGCACCGTCCATCATCACCATTACTGGCCCAAGAGGAGCCATGTTTATTGGAGGACTTACTTATTTGTGAGTAGAGAGTTTTATCATCGTTTTAAAGTTTTATTACTAGTCCGGATAGGTACCATATTCCATCGTAAGTATCGTTAACTGTTAATTGCAGGAAATGCACATATTTTAATAGGTATTGATTACTTAGGTAATTAAGTACTGCTGGTTAATTATAGTGCCCGCTGTAAAACTTTTTCAAATAAAATAGAGATTTCTTTTGCAAATAAATACTATTAAATCATTATTCGAACTTCAACGAGAAAGTTAAATTATGCTAAAAAACTTTCTCCAATAATACCTGAGTTTCCAGCCTCCCGGAAAAGTTAGCAACAAGAAATCATTATGTACTCGTACCTACATTCAGTGAAAAGGTACATAGCTCCTTGTGAAATATACAACTTAGATAACTGAAGTATTACGTAATAAGACGTAGTGCGAATGTAACATTATACAACCTTTTGAACTAAGTGCAAAAAGCTAATGGTTTGATGTCCATCATCTGTCAATTTGTTGGCCGTAGACACGCTATTGAGGTTTGTTGATCATACTTAACATGATGTAGGTACAATCGCAAACAATACCGGTAAACCACTTTTCACCCAGCCTTTAGTAATAAGGCTGAAAAGTGATCAATCGCCATTGTCCGCGATTGTATACCTATGCCTACTGATGAAATTGATAGTATCGAGCATCGCCGAAGAGTAAGTCTAAGTGCATCTTAGACATCACTGACATCGTTCCGTGCCTCGGAAAGCACGTTAAGCCGTTGGTCCCGGCTGTCATACGTGGATCTTTGACAGTCGTTACGGGTCGTCAGAAGCCCAAAAATCTGACAACCAGTCTTACCAAGGAGTATCGTATTACCCAGTTACTGGGTTGTGGAGGTCAGATAGGCAGTCGCTCCATGTAAAATACTGGTATTGAGCTGCATCCGGTTAGACTGGAAGCTGACCCCAACGTAGTTGGGAAAAGGCTAGGCAGATGATGAGCATTGCTGAAGCGAGTTGTTTTTGAAATGGTAAACAATTTTGGAAAACGATTAAAATGTGCAGTTCACATTATAATTATGTACAGCGTTTTTTATTGAATATCTAATTTTAATAGTTGTTAGGTCTTAATGCTGCTTTCGACATCTTCCTTATTAGATAGGTGCTTATACCTATTTGTTTTGAAAAGAAGAAACAGACAAACGGAATTACAAGTTGTCGACAACAAAAGAGCGGTAAACATTATCTAATTGATATAATTTATTACCATTTTTCTGCTACTGTCAGGGGTTATAACGATAGTAGTTTACATAAGTTATATATCTCTTTTGCTCATTCCTCTTTTTTTGTTGTTGATAATTCCGTTATACTTACGGTTTTTCTTTTTATAGTCAGACGGTCAGTCAGACCATAATAACAATGTTATTTGCATTAGTTCCATTTAGCTCTGAGAGATTTAGTTTATTAATATTATAATGATTTAAAAACATCAACTAAAGCTCTTACAAATGATTTATATCTCATTCATTTAAATATTTTCACATTTGAAGTCAAAATTCGCATAAAATCCGAAAGAACTTTCACTGTCTATTTGTTTGTTGGCATCTTGTGACATCCATTATTATCACACTTAGACGAACATCTTGCGCTTGCGCAGCTAACGCATTCGCTTTGCAATTTCACTCAGGCGTTGGCCATTGGGTGATATTCTGTAGTTTGAGTAAAATAATGGAAGATGTATGGGTAACTAGCTTCTGCTCGCGAGTTCTTTCGCATTTATGATTTATAATCCTACGGGAAAATTCTATATGCTGCAGCTAATCTCGTCTACACTTTGAGGTTGGCTGTTTAAACTTTTAAAATACCAAAATAGTTTTATTTCTGGTGAAATTAGTATATTTTAATGTTCAATGATAAAAGTAGCGTCTATTACGTGGTATTACTCTACCGTAGAACTAACATAACTGCTCGTAGTTTGCGCCACTACTATCCGTTACGTCCAAGCAGTGTTGTGCATATTAAGTAATAACTCTTTGTTTTGCTTTGATGCTCGCGATCTAATTACCAAACTATTTTTGAGTCATATAGAACCTTTGGTAGTTTAGTGAATGGACTTCTAAGTTCTTATGTCATTGTTTATTGCAAATTGCAATTTGCAGGCTTGTATGACCTCCATAAGATTTTATTTACGTTGCTTTTTTTTACTCTGTAGTCTTAATTTGGAATTTGAGGCCTTTTATTTTTATTTATTTATTCAAACTTTATGCAACAAAAGTACAAAGGCGGACTTAATTTTTCTTCGTTATATTCATTCAGGAGTGGGACAGAATAGGTTAGCAAAAAAAAAAGTCTTAATTTATAGAGTTGAACTGTTTCAGCATTAGAATAGAAGGTGCAATAATTCTTGTAGTTAAGTCGTATTCATTCTAATCTGTCTCAATCTGTCAAAAAAAAAAACCTCCAATTTACCCAAATTTTTGACAAGTTTTTGGCATTGATGTTGTTGAACTGAGATTACGATACGATTAATCTCGTAATTATGTAGTCATATTGAAACTTTTTAAATTACGGGAATTGGCTTCTAGATGTCTTTTACCTAGCATATTTACCTCCATATTAAGAGGTTGAACTGTTGCAAAATTTTCAGCATCAGAGTTCATCTGATCTAGGGCTCTAGATCTACAATCTTCTTATTTTCTATGACGCAGTTATACATAACACTACGATTTTTATTGGCATCAACCGTAATATATAAAAGCTATGAAGCTTTCAATTTGTGTCCCTACGGACTATCATGTTTATTTATGATGCGATTCAAATAGTAAAGGGGAAATCAATTTGTGGGGGAATCACACTTCAATAATAAATTCCAAGGTGTGTGGTGCCTTGAGGACGAGGTAGTGTAGTATCTGTCATGAGGGACAATCAACTATCGAGTACAAATACAATACTTTGTTTGTGTACATAATTATGCTGAATTCTATCCATTGTACCTATAATGTTTGATAAACTATTTGTAATACAAGTACCTAATCTATACTAATAAAAAAGAGTTTTTTAAATCATCATCATCTATACATTTATAAGAAGAGTTTCTTTTGTTTGTTTTTTTTAACGAGCAAATTTTTTGGACTACCAGACGGATTTGAAAAATTCTTATGGTATATAACAGATAGTCAGATTCAGAGGTAGGTATTATAGGCTACATAACATTACGCTACTGCACACGGGAGCAAAGTAATAATAAAAAAAAAACACAAATGAAAAAAACCACGCAAACGAAATCGCGGGTAGAAGCTAGTTGTATAATAAGTAGGTAAGCAATTACGTACTGTCACTGTGTAGTACTATAGTAGGCGTTTCTAAACAATGGTTATTTTGTCGCGATGTTGAGTGTACGGGACTTTCGTTTGTACAGCCTTTCTTGAACGGCGATGACCCCGTGGCAAAGAAATTATCTTGACAAGCTATGTTGATATCGAATGACAAGGTGTTCTGATAAGGGATTTACCCTGTCGTCATTCCGATTTGTATGTTTTCTATCGACCTTAACGAAATGGTTTATCTTTGTGGTCAAGGCTGTTCAATGCGGTCATACATACCTATGTTTTGAAGTTAAAGATCATCTTTCAAGGGCTGATTTTTCAATCGTCAGATAACTTTTATTTGAAGAATAATGTAATGGTTTTCTATGCAAAAACTGTATTCTGTATTCTTCCGGTAATATTTGAATGAATTAAAATGGCTGTAAAATTAGTTTCATTTCTGAAAATCCAGAATTGGGTTTCAAGTACCCATTCATTGAGTTTCTACTTACGTATTACCTATTGTTTAAAATCTATTGACTGCTTCGTTGGTCTATTTGGTCGCAAAGCGCGACTGCTGAGCATGAGGTTTTGGTTTTTCCATTAGGAATTAGCATCATCGTAGTCTAGATTTGTGCCCGGTTGATGACTATAGGCTCGCCCCTTATTACATACATGGTGGAACCAAAACATAACAGGCGAGATGTGCTAATGGGTTCACCTCTGCCTAACCATTCGGGGATTACAGGCGTGAAGTTATGTAATCTATCTCCATAGTTAACTAGATAGGTATGTACCTACTATAAGTGTTTCCAATCATGATCGCACACGCATTCCTTAGTTGGCATATCGAAATATTTTGGCTTACAAACCTTCACTAGGCTAGCACACGCCCCCTCAAGGTTGCCCGCTGGCTTTGTTGCATACCTAGTTCCTTTCATTTATTTTAACAATATACCTATTATTAATAGTGCAATCCAACGCTAGACGATAATATAAAAAAAAATAGTACTGCTAGTCACGTCAATTTTGTATGCGTTCTTCCTAAAACTTGTATTATCTGTGGTTGTGTTTTTCAATTGGAACGTTTTGTTTTTGCATTTAACATTTTTAGACTGCAAGGCATTGTTAAATATAATTATGTTATTAAAAATGTTAGTCCAATTAACATTTTCAACTAAAAACCCGAACGTTTATAACAAGCGCGTTAAATTGTCTGAAATTACATCTAAATGTTTTGTTGCGTAGCTGTTAACGAAAGTAGGCGTGTATTATGAAGAATAATAAGTATATCTTAGAAGTATTATATTTTTTTTTAAGGTGGTAAAAATCATCAAATGACTCCTTCCGCCCTGGGTGGGGCGGAAGGGACTGTCAGACTTTTACTGACTAAATAACCACCCTGTTCCTTCTGTTGCCCTTTACGTTCCGGGGCCACGGTATCCTGTTAAGACATCCCGCAACCCCGGACGTCCCGCAACCCCGGAAGTATATTAAGAATAAGATATAAACAACATGAATTGTTAAAGTTGAATTTGATTGATAAGATTCAATACGATACCCCTTGATAAGACTGGTTGTTAGACTTTCAGGCTTCTAACGACCCGTAACGACTGTCAAAGATCCACGTATGACAGCCGGGACCAATGGCGTGCTTTCCGAGGCACAAAAGAGTGTCGGTTTTAAAGATGGTCACCCATCCACGGGCCAACCCCGGCAAGCGTAGCTTACCTGATGGATCGACCCGTGCGGCTGGTATTACTTATCCATGAGCTTACTGCATTGCATCACTACTACTGTACCAAAAATTGACCTAGTTGACATAGTCTTGTTTTGTATGCACATTGAACTAATTTCAAACTGGTTTCGTCTAAAACAGTAGGTGCAGTAGATTAGTTTATTATAAAAAAGAAACGAGTTTCTTTTGCAAACTTGGGAAATACCAGATGCCATTTTCCTCTAGCTGTCCAATATTATTTAGTTTTGTTTTTTTAAGTTTTTAGAGATCTATTGTGACACGAATCGGCCTCAATATGCCCCGGTTCGGAGTTACTGTGGAGTTCTATGAAGTTAATAGATTACCCGTATGAAATGTTACTTAAATATTTAGGTTGCATTTCTAGCGATAGATATATACGGAAAATGCGGCATTATCATGTCACAGTACTTTTGTTTTTCATTAGCCTAGTAACTCCTGCTCCTGCGTTTTTTTCACACGTGTTAAGTTACGTCTTTGGTTACTGTTCCGCTCCTGTGGGTTATAGCGTGATGTCATACAGCCTATAATATTCCTCATGAATCTGGCTATCATATACAAAAATATTTTTTCCAATGCGACAGGTAGTTTTAGAGATTTACGCGTTTAAACAAACAAACAATAATCTCTTCATATTTATTAGATATATTAGTATGGATAGATAGCATGATGGCAATAATTTGCCGTTTTATCTTCCATAGCAGCAGAACAGCATCAATTTGCTGCACTGCCGTATACTTACAATTGTTGCGACATAAAAAAATGCGTCTAACTTGCAACATGTTGTAAATTGTCATTTATCTAAGCACCTGTTATGTCGTAATGTCCTTTCCATTTTCCTTCACGATTTTGGCGACATGCGCGAGATTAGATAGAGATCTATATTTTTGTTCCGGTCTTTGATAAGTGGGGAACAAGAAAGAGTATCTACAATAAAATATACCTTTTTTTTTCCGTGGGGAAATCCTCATGCCCTCCGTCTGGGGAATCTACAAAATACCTACGTAAATATACAACCTTAATTTTAATTTGATACAAATCTTTCAGGGGGTGAATGTACTCATGAATATGAACAACTTTTATTAAGGGACATAGTACGAAATGTGAAAAAAAAAAACAGCTGATCCATACATTTTGATCGTAATGTAGTACATTATTGTATGGATCAGCTGTTTTTTTTTTCACATTTCGTACTATGTCCCTTAATAAAAGTTGTTCATATTCATGAGTACATTCACCCCCTGAAAGATTTGTATCAAATTAAAATTAAGGTTGTAGAAAAAAGGCATCGAAGCCTTTGTTATTTTAGGTAAGTATGCTGATTGTGTATGAATGTAACCTTGACCACCCATCCAACTGATATTATGAATGCGAAAGTTTGGAGGTGTGTTCGTTACTTAATCAGACCGTAACGGCTTAATGAATTGAATGGGATTTTGTACAGAGGTGTGGTCCTAGGTGTTATGAAATCCTAGATTAGAGCAAGTGGTAAGTTTACCCTCGAAATTTTCACGATAAAGGAAATGCTAGCAGTCGAATTATCTTATCCAGTTTTGCAATGGACACCAATCTGTAATTGTAGCTACAATCAAATTGCATTAAGAGCTATATTCGTTACTTGTATTTTCTTGCAGCGTCTAGATTGCAAGTCTTCACCAAGTTATTAACTAGACCACCATTGTTTCTTGATTTTAGGGTAACAATATTTTTGTATTCTTCTCCAACAGTGCTCTCACTACAGTTATCATTTCTACTTTATTAAGCATAATTGATTTATCTTTAGCTGCAGATTTTCTCTGGTCGTACATAATGTGTATCGTACGTTATGCATAGTTATACAGCATTATTTTCAACCTTAGAAACTAAACATTCTAATTAGTTAAGTTGTTTTCTTCAATAATTTCTACCAAAGTAAACGCAAACTATTATTATTCAAACATTGACAAACTCGATTTATCTTAAGCCGTCTAGGTCCGAGGCTAGCGTGTTAGCGGTCATCTGAACTAAGTAATTCAGCGGGTTGCATAACCAATACTTGTTTTATACTATAGTGGACAGTTGGACATACATAATGTACAGTGATGTTGTAACTCGTAAACACTGCTATTGCGCAACAAACAACATTGCATTTACTTGATAGTGTGTTAGTGGTCCACTGGTCAGCATCACTTTTAAAGTTCACAGTCGTAGTCGGATGGCATCGTGCCAGGGTTCAACTTTTGTACCAAAATTAAAAGCCTTCGTTTCGTTTCACTTTTTTTGTTCCACTAACGTAGGTAATGCTCGTGAAATTGGATTAGCAAAGCTTTACGTCTGTCGATGAACAATGAAATGGAACTGTTCTTAGAATTTGAATTGTATTTCAAATGATTTTGGAGATAGATTTTAATTAAATATAACGAAATTTTGATTCCTAGCTTTAGAGGCGAGGGAGATACACTTCTCACGATACAATTGTGGATTATTATAAATTAAGTGTCTTTTAAAGCTCCTTTTAACGTTGATTATATCCATATCGCTCTTCAGTCAATGACTCAATGGGTGCTGTTGATAGGATATTTCCGTACTATTACTTAGTGCATCCGGCGCACCCTATGCAGTCGGCAATTGCTGAATGACTAATATTATTAGCACGGCATCAGCTATACTTTTAAAGTTCGTGGCATTTGTTCTTGGTGAAAGTTTAGAGACCCAATAATCTACGTGCCTATGGTTATTTAACATAACTTCTAAGCTATTGTTATTTATCACTTTGATTTATCACCTCCATCAATTACTGATCATCGTCCACGGCTAGACCTGACCACTATCGAAACTAACACATAAACAAGGAAAACAGCTCTTACTGCTACGACGTAGAGGCACTGTCAGTGTCAAGTGTACAATAGGACGTGCGTTTGACTTTAGCTTCCTCCATCGCAGTCACATATGCCATAGAAAGCGAAAGTCTCCGAATGTATCATTAACTAGCCATACTCTTGCAGGTTCTTCATTGTGACTTTCTTGTTCCCTCGCACGTGGCTGCTGTACGTGGCGAGCGTGTTGATTGGCGCCGGTGCAGCTGCGATATGGACCGGGCAGGGCAACTATCTGACGCTCAACAGCGATGCAGATACTATATCCAGGAACTCTGGTGTCTTCTGGGCTATGTTGCAGTGCAGGTTTGTCACTACTTTCTGGTGTATTTATGATGGACTTTTTAGTTTTTTGGTGGTTTGTTTATAAATCATTTCAAATTGATCTTGTAGAAACTGTATTAGAAATTGAGTTGGCGTTCGAATTACAAAGATTGCATCTCCCAATTATTTTTGCTATAATATACTGTGAATTAGAAAATCTTTCATAAAATATGGATCTTGTTAGCATCTAAATTGGTCAATTAACGTATGGATATTATTCAAAGTCAATGGCTGCTATTTGAGAATGTTTCAGCACGCCAACCTTAATCGATTGCTTTCTCTTTGCAGCATGTTTTTCGGCAATCTTTTCGTATTCATCAAATTCCAAGGCAAGACCCAAATTGACGTAGAGACAAGAAATGTGGTGTTCGGTGCGTTGACGGGAGTCTGCGTCGTCGGCTTAGTTTTCCTCATGCTCCTCCGACCAGCTAAGCGCATGCCAAACATCGAAGATGCCAAGGTAAACCGCACCCTCTCGCGTTGAAATAATGCATGTTTTAAACTAAACCACGGCCGACTGGCTCTTAAATAAGATTTTATTGATCTACCTTGATGATGTTTTTGGTATTATCCGATATGAATTCAAATACAAATTATTATTGACGCAAGGAGACATCGAGAGCAGCAAGTTTCAATTCCCTTGATCGCGTTTTCTTTACTTCAGCGTAGGATGTTTATGAGGCAGTATCATTGAGGGCTAACGGGAAGTTAAGTGGAAGGTAGGGCCGATGGTCACAGCGTAAATTGGGGCTTTAAACTGTAATCATTCGGAGCTCCAAACATTGACATTGTGAAGTCAAGGTAAACCCCTGATATTGGTAGAGCATTGCCCTTATATTACACGCCTGACAATTACTTGCAATGCGAAAAGGGTAAGAAATAAAGTACAACATTCGACTTTTTTAAGACGTTCATTGAACACTGGGCTTACGTGTTGTTGATGTTTTCAGGGAGAAATTGTGACCCATGAAGTCCAGGAGAGCCCCATGGATGCGTTTAAAGGAGCCCTGAAGTTGTTCTGTACCCGGGATATGCTGCTACTGAGTGTTACTTTCATTTACACAGGTAAGTTAGTTGATACAAAAGTCGTAGATGATAAGCGATGATGAGCGATGATAAGCGATGATGAGCGTAACACAACGCCGACTCTTTGTGTGCAGTAGTTTTTATGAGTTTATATAAAATATGTTTTAGTTCTATGTTATTGTACTTATTTATTTATGTATTTGTGTTTTATGGGCCTTAGTTGCCTGAAATAAAGGTATTATTATAACAGACACAGTCATCAAAAATAATATAAGTAACTAGCTTCTGCTCGCGACTTCGTCCGTGGGGTTTTTTTAGTCGCGTTAAGTCGTCACGACTTTGGTAACTGTTCCGGTCCCATCGGTCGTAGCGTGATGATTATAGCCTATCCTGTACTATTCCACATGAATCTGGCTATTATACGCAAAAAGACTTTTTCCAATTTGACTGGTAGTTTCAGAGATTACCTATACGCGTTCAAACAAACAAACAATAAACTCTTCAGCTATGTATTAGTATAGATAACATTTTATTGTAAGACAAATACTTAACTAAATTATTATGAAAAATGTGTGGAATAAAAAAAAGAACTTTCACATAAAACTTAGGTCCATAGTAAAATGGCTTCTTGGGTGGTTATTCCAAGAATCTGGGATCATTGACTGCCAGTTACATGATGCTACCTGAATACTAATGAAATTGATGAAGCCCGATATTTATTGCTTACGTTATAAACTTAAAAAAGTATAGAGAAATGATTCAAGGTCCTCGAGACTTACCTGTATATTGATTCTAATTTGAAATTGTCGCACTTTAGAAAATTATAGTCAGAATTATGTTTATGAATATAACATCACGCCTGTAATCCCCGAAGGGTTAGGCAGAGGTGTACCCATTAGTATACCTACCCATATTTCGCCTACATATGTTTACCCATATAATAAGGGGCGAGCGAGTAATGATGGCAATAGATCAACCAGGCACAATTTTTTTATTCGTACCCCATTGTACAGATTACCTGAATTGAATTGGAGGAGTTGGAAGAGGCATTTGATCAGAAGTGGGACCGCTCTGTTACATGCTTTTCAAGCATATAAGAAGTCACGTGGTCGCAAGTGCTGAGCGTTATGGTCTAAGGTTCGATTCCCAGGTCGGGCAAAGTGTTATTGGGTTTCTCCATTAGGAAGTTTCTCAGTAGAAGTCCGGAGTTTAGAAGTTGGTGCTGTTGCATGTAAAGCCTTTAGCCTCTCCCCGGTTGTGTCGGATTGCCGTTCTATCGGACTATGAGAGTGAGGGAAGAGGGAGTGCATCAGATCTGTGTATGCGCAGACACTTGTGCATTATCATATCTCCTGCTTACTTGGTTAGTCTCCATTAAGATCGTCGTGACCGAAATTCAGTCAAAGTCAAAGTCAAAAGATTTATTTCAATTAGACCATTTACAGGCACTTTTGAATAGTCAAGAAGTCTGTCAGTTAGTCCGAAAGTTGAAGCTAAACGCTCGTTCCAAAACGGAGGTAGGCCTCTATGGAGAAGAACGAGCAAGAAACTCCACGGCACTCTTTTAAATTAGGTTTTTACAAAATCCTCTTTAAGTACATTATTCTTGTTGATTCTATATGTGATCACAATGAAGATGAATATAAAACAGTAGTAAAAAATAAAGATGTAAGCCATAGCAGTTAAGAGATGACCAATCTCAGTCCGAGCTTATACATGATTTTCAGAAGTAAAGTGTTCATGCATAATATCACGCCTGTAATCCCCGAAGGGTTACGCAGAGGTTTACCCTTTAGTAAACCTATATTTCGCCAGTCATGTTTTAGGTCCCATGTAATAGGAGGCGACCCTATTGCCAAGTGAGGTGTTAATTACTTTGTTAAACAAAATATTTGTTACTTTCCAGGCGTGGAGCTATCATTCTTCAGTGGTGTGTACAGCCCTAGCATCGGCTTCACATTATCAATGGGCGAGAATGCTAAACAACTGGTGGGCCTGTCCGGAGTCTTCATTGGTATGGGAGAAGTGCTCGGTGAGTTGTAATTTCAAATGTCAATGTTAATTTGACTTTTATTTATATTGAAATTAGGTTTAAATTAGAATATTTATATGACCGTGAAATGTTACACTTGGGTACGACGTACCTTGTGTTTACATAGATAGTTTCTAGTTTATAGGTGTTGTTTTGTCGCGTGGAGCAAGTAGGTTTATTTTTTTCTTAAAATTACATACGTAATTTGATAGGCAGTATCATACTGCCTATCGATTTACTGTAATATACCTACAGTAAATGTCTGGGCTTATCTTACAGGCCATGTATGAAAGGCTAATATTACGAGAAGCATAAGAAATCACAATTAAAATTCCTGTACCTATTGCTAAGCCAAAATACCTTTTAATTAGTTGTAAATCTTTAACTAATTGTCCATTTCTTAACAGTTGAGTAATTTTTAATTGCCCATCGCCGAGCTAATTAAAATGGTATCGATCTCTTTTATCTGATCAAAGCAATTTATTATTGTAATAATTAATCTTGAGATAAAATTAAAAGTAATACTTATCGTTGTTGATTTTCGTTTACAAATATTTGTATTGGGCAATATAATCTGCTAGATTTCTAATAGATAATAGGATATAGGACTTTGTCTATCTTTTTATAAGTTGTAAAATTGTGTAATTAATTTTTAAGTCATGTATGAGCCAATGGCGTAGATAAATATCTAAATATACGTGATACCATTATGCAATGTAATTTAAACTTAATGTTGAACGCATTAACGTTCATTATGACTTTTTAGTAAGGTCTATTTAGACTTTGTGTTTGCCTTAATTTAAATAACTTTATGGGCTGCGGTAAGTATTTAATTAATTGTTCCTAGCAAACAACAGCTAAATAATTATTTAGTTAGAGCATAAAAAAAAACAGATAGCAACAGCTTACGTAAGATTATTTCGAAAAAAAAAACAGAGTTAAAGATGACGTTCCATTTTATAATAAGGCTATTAAAATATTCATAACTAGCATTTGCCGTCGACTTCGTCCGCGTGAATTTTCTTACGGATCCCTAATTTTTTTGATAATAAATCATAACATTTATTTAGGTACTCAGAGAAATGCAATGCAAAATAAATGAATATGAATATGAGATAACGGAGATTCTTATTAGAATATAGGAAAGAAGAATTTTCAGAATCGTACCAGTAGTTCCGGAGATTAGCGCATTCAAACAAACAAACTCTTCAGCTTTATAATATCCAGGGCCTGATCTAGCTATTTAGCCGCTCCGGGCAAAAGTAATATTCGCCGCCCTTTACACTAACACCATATATTATGTCAAGAGCTTGCTATTCCGAAGATGGGATGATATATATATATGTGATATTGTTTGAATTGTATAATAAATAAATAAATATTAACATACGTTAGTCTACTACGGTTTCTGAACAAGTACCTATACAAAAATTCATGAGAGTATGTTGGATTTTGTGCAACCGCCCAGCACCCTTAATTTTGCCCCCCTCCATTTTTGCCGCTCTGGGCACTTGCCCGGCTGGCCATCTCTTAGATCGGGCCCTGATAATATTTGCATAAAAACCTACACGACCCACGAGTAGTGTCACAAAACCTTTATTAAAATAACCCTCATATTCTTCCAGGAGGTGCATTATTCGGTATCCTGGGATCAAAGACGACTCGTTGGGGCCGCGACCCGATCGTCATCATGGGCTATTTCATCCACCTGGGCAGCTTCTTCCTCATCTTCATCAACTTGCCGACCGTGGCGCCATTCGGGGACACCAACGAGGTCTCCTACATCACGCCGTCTCCTGAACTGGCGATGTTCTGCAGTTTCCTGCTAGGATTCGGAGATGCGTGCTTCAATACTCAGATATACTCCATACTTGGAGGCAACTACTCGGATAACAGTACATCAGCGTTCGCACTGTTTAAGTTTACTCAGGTGAGTACTTTGAAAGTTTTATTTGACGTTTGTGTTTACTTTGAAATTAAAAACGGGTTGAAATTAAAAAGGTTTTTAAAAAAAGAACCTGACTGTTTTTACTTGCGGTATTTTTCATGACTGTTTACCTAACACGACACCATTTTGACTGTCCCATCAGTCTTGTGGTTGCCAAGTGCGACTGTTCAACGTGGCGTTCTGGGTTCGATTCCCAGGTTGGGCAAAAAGTGTTTTTGAGTTTTTCCATTACGAATTTCTCAGTAGCAGCACAGAGTTTGGAAGTTTGTGGTGTGACATCCCCGTGCCTTGCAAAGCACGTAAAACCGTTGGTCCTGCGCCTGATCTCCCCAGTCGTGTCGGATTACTGTCCCATCGGACTATGAGAGTAAGGGGAAGAGAGAGTGCATTTCTGTTTGAGCACAACTTGTGCACTATAATATCTCCTGCGTACAGTACCCGGCGATAAATATTGCACATCGACCTTTGGAAAGAGACAATCGGCTAATTTCGGCTTCGTAGAGTGTTATCTTTGTCGCACGAAATACAAACAGTCCGGTATCTATTAGGAGCTGTTAAAACAATTATGATTTGCTTCTTTTTTTTGATAGTTATTTTTATTCTTTGTATAAAATACGAAATACGATAAAGGTCGATTTGCAATATTTATCGCCGGGTACTGTACTTGGCTAGTCTCCATTGAGATTAGCTGTCGTGTTCGAAATCGGTGTCGAGTATTTATTACGACACCATTAGATATTTAAGAAAATAAAAAGCTTTAATTTATTGTGAACTCGGTCGATTTCTGAGAAAACTACAATGTTTTATCCACAAGTTCATAAATCTTGATACACTCGTACGATTGACTACACAAAAGGTTATTTATCTGAATGAATTATGGAGGAAAAAACATAATTTGCTTTGTCGTCGACATAGGAGATAACCTTCTTTGTACGGAAGTAGGTTATAAACGAGGATGTACAGTCACGAGCAAAAACAAGTATACACTTAACAAAATTCAAAAGCGAAATAATGGTTTTAACTTTGATATATGATTTATTTCATAGTAGTATTGAATTCAAAATACTATGTTCCTAAAAACATGACATTTCAATCAATATATTCGAAGAAAATAACTTCGTAATGTTGCTAAGTGTATACTTGTTTTTGCTCGTGACTGTACGTCTAAGGTACTACCTATATATAATTTTAAATAGGTATAACGAAACTGTTATTATTCGCATCACATACAGTTGATACAGTGGAAGACCTTATCAAGAAATAGTTTGAGTTCTTACCTTGATATCGATCGTTAGTACTTTAGTAGTAAAAACATGTGATTAGCGCATAATGAGTGCGCGATAATGAACATTCGATTGTTTCTTACAATGCGCGACGAATTAACCAGAACAAAGCTGATCTTGGTCTTGTAATAATTATCATTAAAACCGTTATTAGATAAAATCCGCCTTTTTATCTACCGCCTTTGTTTTTTTAAATTAAGCCAAATATATATTCAATAATCATAGCTTGGGCGTATAAAATTGAAGAACGGACCAGAAGTTAAAAATTCTGTTCAGTTGACGGCACGCTTGGCGCAGTGGCTGAGCGATTGGCTGCTGTGAGTGTCGCGGATTCGGGTTCGGCATGGACAAAAAAAAAAATAAAAAAAAAATAGTATGGCCTACTGAGAAATTCTTGATAGAAAAACACTTTGCCCAACCTGGGAATTGAACCAAGACCTCATGCTCAGCAGTCGCGCTTTGCGTCCGCTAGAAAAGCAGTCATATATTTTAACAATCTTATTACTCTTTCCAGTCACTAGCGGCAGCGGCATGCTTCTTCTACTCATCGAAGGCCCTCCTATCAGTGCAGCTGACGATTCTAGGTATCCTCGCAACATTAGGCACGGCGTCCTTCGTCCGCGTGGAGTGGGGGGCGCGGGCCCGCGCGCGCGCACTCGCTCTCGATGCTGATGACAAGAGCTCGCCCACTACGCATGCGCTGGCTGATAATGCGTTGCACTATGATTGAGAGGTAGTATCGGCTAAGTTTTAATGGTTTTAGAAATAGGGTTTACTCTAAAAAGGTTAACCGCGTGCCAGCAAACTTGAAATACAAATAATATGGTGTAGAGATGCTGGTGTTCTAACTTGTCTCAGTTTCTGGCTTATTTTTATTGGGTTAGAATTTGGAATGCAGTATTTATAATCTTTTAAGTCTTTATAAGTGCATCTCGAATAAAAAACTGCACTGTAGTAAAAATCATGAACATTTTAGAATAGAGTAATTCCTATACCTACATTTCTAAAGCTATGAATATTACGGAGCATGTAATTGTGAAGGCACGCTATAGCAGCCTTAGTAAAAGAGTGTAATTAAGAAAAAAGCTTACACTATAAGGAAAATTATTAAAAAAAAAAATTAACAACTCAATACATACTATGATAACACGTAGTTGTTAGTTGTCAGAAGCTAATGTCGATGCGCACGCGGCGTGTTTTAACCTTCGACGATATTATAAATGTCGGTCATTATTAGTCCTAATGTAAAAACGAATTTTAAATTAATTGATAAATATTGATATTGACTTTTCTTAAAAAGTATTCGAATCACATTTCCTTATTATAAAAATCTTTACGTAAGAGGTAAGTATTATTACGATATTTTGTTTTAGGAAACTAAATTACTTCGGATATAAAGACTCAAGATTGCTTTTACTAGATGTAATATTATCTTCGTAAAAGTGTTTCAGTTAAAATAATAATGAGAACTACCATATACTCGCAACTTGACTGTGTCAGTTATGATAATTTCCGAATTGATATTGAATTAAGGTTATCTTCGCACAATAAGGTTCATGCGCAGACTAGACTTCAAGACTTTGCTGATAACTTTATCTGTCAGGAAGTCACTTAAAATCGGGCGAACATACACTCGGCAAACGATAATGCTCAAACTATTGGCCGATTAAATCTCTAGTGTGCGCTGACCAACCCGTTGACTGCGGGCGAACATTCGCTACGCCAAGCTCATAGTGCGGCTGGCTACGCAGTTCATGTGTTCGCCGTAGAAAAACACACGGTTGTGTGTGCGCCGCATTCGCGTTTTTAGTAGAAACACAACGCGTGTGCTATCCCGCAGTCAACGGGTTAATTTAAAACATTTTTCATCACTCATGAAACATGACACATCAGTAGAATAGTTTGTAAGCAAAACACGGCAAGCTTTAAGTGAGAAAATGTAAAATGATAATGATCCATTATTGACGAAACTTTGAATCAAACAAGGAATAGTTTATTGTTTTCTATGCACGTTAATACTTCAAAATGTCAATATTTAATTTGATTTCATCAATTTTTATGTGATTAGAAAATATATATATTTACATTGATGTATGGACGGAAGTGTGGTGCTCTATTCAATACTGTGAGTGTAAAAATTGTAAAAATATTTTTGTATAGAGTAATATATTAAAATATTGTATAAGGACTTCTAGTCACAAAACTCGAGGTTTACTAAATGAAATCATGGAATTTTAAAAACAAATTTTGTACATGTAAAGTAAAACATTCCTTGTATATTTTGTTTATTTTAATTTAGTTTGTAATATTGGTATACTTTTATACAGGCTGATTGTTAATTTACCAAAAAATCCCAAAGAGGAGTCATTGTACTTATCATTATGATCAACTTTTACTATGGGACCAACCCTAAAAACATGAAAAATAAAATTAGCCGTTCCCTACAATAATGCTTTACGACGTGATCATAATGTAAAGAATAGCTGGTATTTTTTTTTTTTCATTTTATTATATTTTTCCATAATTTCAGGGTTGGTTCAGGTTTCTGGTGAATCAAAAATCACCCTGTATAATTATTATGTTATCTTATTTTTATGCTTTTTATTTAACATTCCTAAATGTCTGGACGCCTATTATATTTAAAATAAATAGTATTTCAATGCTGATGTTACTATCCTAGTCTTATTTTCTTTCAAAACAGTTGACTGTTCATATAAGCAATTTATGGAATACTATTGAAAATAAAATATTTTAATAATAAATGTCTTTTTTTTATTTAATATTGCCTTTTCACAGAATCATTTATTATTTCTAGGGAAAACATTATCAACTAAATCAGTATGGTGGCAAAATTTAGTACACTATCAAGTAATTATAAATACTTAATAACAAAACTGCCTTTTGTTTGATTTAAATTGCCTTTTCACAGAATCAATCATTATTTCTAGTAAAATATTATCAACTAAATCATTATGGTGGTAATATTTAGCAGACTCTTAAGGAGTTTTAAATACTTTAATAACAAATCTGTTTTGATTGATTGTATATTGCCTTTTCACAGAATCAATTATTATTTCTAGTGAACATTTTTGGTGGTAACATTTAGCAGGCTATCAAGGAGGTGATGTAACAAGACACAACATAGCCGTTAACCATACACACTACTCATAAAACAAATTAAAATTGAAAAAAAGAAACATTTTAGCTTCGTTATGATGATGATGATGTCTTTTTAAACCAGGAATACTCCCTTTTTTAAAACAAAACTGTTCATGATAAAATTTCTACAATGTACAAGTAGCTAGGCTCCCGCACAAAACCACGAATTCGCATCGCATCGCAAATATCTGCAAATTCCTGTGAAGTTAAAGTTCCCGAAATTCCTGCAATGCGGCATCGTATCGCATCGCATCGTGGTTTTGTGCGGGAGCCCTTGGACGTAAAACAAAAATATCGTCGCTGTGCTTGCAAAATCCGCTATGTGTTTTTTTTTGATTTTCGGTTTTTGATGCCATTTTATAGTATTTCTCAAGCCGCATGTGCCTGTGAAGTCCGTTTTCTAATAACTCATTTGGTTCCGAAGATAACAAAATCAGCTATGTTATTTTGGTCAAAAATGGACTTGAAGAACCCTCTATGTGTGCAAGAGACACATAGCGTATTTTCGTTTCAAAGCGAGTCTTTTAGAGTGTGTTTAAAATTTCGCTTTGAAATGACACATAGCGGGTTTGGTCAACAGGGAAAATATTTTCAGGTGTTTTAAAGTGTTACAAAACTCATTATAGGTACCTGTTTTTGCGTAATACTTATTATTATTACTAATAGGCTATTATTATTGTCATTATTTTATTTTAATTTATGTAACTCGGGACCCAAATCCAGCTCGCAGATGCCCCTTAGATAGCTTTAAGATGAAATTAAACACCAACTGACAATTATCCCTGTATGCACTATGCAAGTGCATCCAAGGATAACCCCTGGTTGGCGCAGGACTATTGCAGGATATGGTAACTAAGAATGGGTCCATGGGTTTGGGACTGATTAACTGGTACTATGGCAGGACTATGGCCCCTGCCTGACCAATACTTGTTTACACGGATAAAATGGCAGGGGGTAACTTGCACACTCACTCAATGGGCCCCCTAAAACATTCGCTAGCACGTGTTGATGAAGCGACAAGGGGGTAACCTATCTTGAGATGCTTGAGAATGAGAAGTGGAGAGGTATTTCACGGCTATCAGGACAATCCCGGAAGTACGGTCTAGTACTTCCGGGTACCAGCGCCTTACTGGAATATTTCCTTTCCCTAGCCGGCCAATGAAGACAAGCCAGAGATGAGGAGATGACATCTCCCGGGAAATAAAGTCACTACTGCCCAATAGTTAACATCCCATCCTCCGTCGACAACCATGCGGGCCAAATCAAGATTCTTTATCTGCTTATATCTTTCTCGACTTTCACGAGGTTCACGTCAAGTGGGACGCCTATGCCAACAATCACTGGGTGCCTCTCTAAGCGATCCATCACCACTATATCAGGCTTATTGGCCAGAATAATCCTGTCCGTGGTGACGATCCCAGTACAGTGTGACATTGCTATTTTCAAAAACTGGGCCGGGCACATACCTGTGATACTGTACTTCCGATTTCACGAGGCAGTATAGAGCAAGTATTGCTGATAGATAACCCTGGCTACAAGGTTGTGCCTATGCAAGTACTCTTCGTTAGCTAAACAAGAACATAGATGTAATCTGACAGACTGATTCTCTCGGCCGGTGGCATGACCGACAAATGACAACCGTGCCATCTTTCACAATATTCGTCATAATAACTTCGTCCACAGAGAAAACCCTCAATTTACCCAAATAGGTCACCGAATCGAAGCCAGGATAAGGACGCTAAATAATGTACATCGGGCCCATGCTACATGGCCCGGAAAACGTGAAGCTCCTTGCTCTGCCATACTTCCCCGCGATCTTTAGTCTCAAATCCTACAGGCCTGTGCCGTTCTCATTAACCAAGGAGAGCGGGGTGAAGCTCTTATCTACTGCAACCACATCTCGGTGCATGTCCACGTCAGCTCCAAGGAAATATTCCCTTAGACTGCATATCTTGCGGTTGTGGAGGGACTTAGCATTTAAGAAGCTACGATCACCCAATTTCATGTTATTATATAGTCTCATTCTCGATGACCGTGGGTGACGCATTCGATATGCCATCAGCAATGTATGGACCCACCTATCCAGGGCGTCAAGTAACGTTTGAGTCCATTTGAGTATGCTGAAAGAGTACCTCAAAACCAGAAAAACCAGTGGTAAAAAGTCACATAGAGGTATTTACGACTCAAAATAAAACCGCTAAGTGCCCAAATTCACTTAAAAAAATTCTAGCCCCCATAATAACATAGTAAACGTCAAAAATTTTATATATCTGGATGTCTCGACATAAAGTCTAATTTTCTGCATATTTAGTTTTAAAATGTCATCACCAGGTCGAAAAATAAACAGTTTTTTGCTTCTCCTGAAAAGTTGGGTTTTTTTCCATAGCGGATTTTGCAAGCACAGCGACGATATATGTATATCACTATTTCAAAAAATTAAAAGGATATTATGTTCAAAATAAATACAATGTCTGTTCTGATTTTATGTAAAGGCACACCTCCAGTGATGGTAAGCTTTTTATATTATGGTACTTCAAAAATAAATCCAGTATGTGCATAATAGTTTTTTTTTATAAGCATAGCCAATATTTCTTAGGTAGACTTGATTGGAACTTTACGGACATCGTAACAAAAACTTTTACCATGAAATCAGTATATGACACCCAAGATACTCCCAAGTGAAAAAACATTAAGTTGGTTATTCAAAATATTGGACATAAAAAACTAATTTTGTGCCAATGTCCTTTCCCATTTTAATATTAAAACAAACCAGTAAACTTGAAAACTATTTACTTTAGTTTGACTATACAATAATTAACAAATGATGATAACCCAATAATAAACTATTTACTAGTAGTGCTATTGTCTCCACTACCCAGTTTAAAGTCCATAGGTTTATCATAGCCCATCATTTTGGCATAATGCAGGGGATCTGAGAAGTGCCGTGCTTCCACAAAGAGAGGTGTTCCTTTAGCCTTCATTGTTGTAAATGCACCAGGAATTTCGGGCACCTCAACATCTTCCACTTTGAAGTTAAGCTGAAAATTTATAGACTTGTAAGTTTTCATGAAACAAAATTCTGTATTAACCTTGACTTGACTGACCGAGTTGTTGACAATTCAAGTGCCTGTAAACTGTTTACTTTAAATAATCTTTTGGCTGAATGAGGATTTTTTTAGAAGTCTTTGTCAAGTATTTTCAGTCCCTAAAACCTCATATTCAAGAAAATTAATACATACCTTTTTTTTCGCTAAAAAGAAATTTATTGTGGTAGCAGTGTATGTTGCGGTTGCAGGGTCAAAGTGTATTTCCGTCACATATTTCTTAGATATTAAATGAAGTAATACTGGCGTGACGAATGTGAAAAAGCCGACTACTGAGCAAAGTGCTACGATTAGTGAAGTACTGCCAATTGTTGCAGCCTCTCTTATGATTATTGGTTGTGCTAGCAACCCCGCCGCACTAGAACTCAGAGAAAACACTTTTACACTCTTTATCTGGGGCGTAAGCGGCCCGTAATATATATTCTCCAACTTATTATTATCATCTTTCAATTTTATTGCATAATTCCTGCTTATTACACTGGGATAACTGTAGATAGATTTTAATTTCGAGGTTATCTGTTTGTGTTTGATAGGTTGAATTAAAACTCTACTATAGTTAGACGTAATTCGTGTACAGAAACGCAACATTTTGATTTAATATTATACAAAATAAACGGCAAGTCTAAAAATAAAAGCCATTGAATAAAGGTTTTACAATCAATATTCAATTTCAATGGCGATATTTTCACACAATGACATAATAATAATGCGTAGATAGAATTCACAATGACAGGAGAATGGCAGTGACAAAACAATATCTGATTGACGTTTACTTTTAAGTTCAGAAACCAATAGTTTGTGTTGAAGAACATTTGTTTCCCAAACAGAAGGTGGTCCTGAAGGTGGTCTCACTAATTGAAAATAATCTTAGTCCGGTTAAGCACTATCCACAAATCTAAAATCCATTAGAATTTTTATAAATTATCTGCCCTATAACTTATAAAAGCCATAAGTAAATGTTAAATAGACGGCTTCAGGAGGTGGTGTAATAAAATGTCTTTTATCCTTTATTTTTACTGCTTAGGTACACTTTCACATTGTTAGGTATCATTTCAGTCGTATTGTTTTAAATCACAGCATGTTTTGTCGGGCAGTTATCAACATCATAGCAAAAGCCGGTATCCGTATCCAACACCATTGGATCAGGACAGTCACACCTCGAGAATCCACAAACAGTTCCTACTAGCATCTGCTCTGGATGTTCACATGTTCGTTGAGCTTGCCAAAATGACATGGAGCAGTTACTCTTCCTTTGAATCATCCATTCTGGACAACTTTCCACGCCTAGAAGACAACATTTAAGATGACATTAAATAATACAATTCTAATATATAATTATAATACTGAATCATACTTTTTAAGACTTTTTCTAATTAATGTACTTGAGTACATTTTTGGAAGCCTTTTCACGACAATGATTAAAAAAAAAGTCCAATACTGTTTAGATTGGGACATGGGTAGGTGAATATTAGATAGGTACCTAAGAAAATAGTGATATAAAGAGTACCTAACCATTTCTTGCCCGTTCTTCTTAACAGTGATCAAGCAATCTACACTTTGAAGTTGGGTAACAGCTTACTTCAAAGTTAAAGTTCAAAGTTAACTAACCGACACTTTGAAAATTTTAAAGTAAATACGTATCTCTAGGCTTTTAAAAACTTCGGTCAGTGGATCGTCTTATGCTGCGCACACCGCCCCAACGAATGCCAACGATTGGGTTTCGCTGGCCTTCGTTGAGCCGGCCGGTGTGTATAGAATCTACGGTTTTGCTGCGTACACAACGGCCCAACGAATGCCAACGAAGGCATTCGTTGGCATTCGTTGCATTCTCAGTTATCATCTTCAAGGGTGGCAGTACTGGCAGTACTTACACATCTAAGGAGGCACCAGGTCTACTTGTTTAACACCTGTCACCTGGGGGCCAACTCTACTAACTGTTATGGACGATATTACTCAGTCTTAATACGTCAAAAATGCCTCTAATTTAGATTGAAACTAGATTTTGAACGTTTTCAAGTAGCAGAATTGACCTTCTGTTTAAATGGATCGTCAACCTTGTAAGCTTTCTGAATGAAAAATAAATAAATATTACTCACAAGTATTATTGTGCCACAGGCAATTACGTGACACCGACGAATTATGATAAGACACAACGACACTAAAGCCAAACATGAAGACAGTCCACTTGATCATTATGACCAGACCTGTTAACTAGTATAGGTGCCCCGCGGTACTAATCCTTTTTATATACCTACCAGAAGCCGTTGTCAAATTTAAAACTAACACTGACTAAGTGTTTACACTGACAACTAGAACAATGCTATTCGATGTTTTTACAATAGCCCTTTGTCTATGTAGCTTTAATAAAACAATCAAGGGATTCAACGGGACGGTAAAAACTGGATGATTATGTTTCTTTCTGTTAAACATACCTAGCTGCTTATTTATAACTACAATAGGAACTTAGTCGTATATCAAAAACTTACTTCCAAGGCCTTTTTTAATACATAACATAATATCACGCCTGTAATTTTCGAAGGGTTAGGCATAGGTGTACCTACCCATTAATACACCTACATTTCGCCAGTTATGTTTAAGTCTCATGTAATAGGGGGCGAGCCTATTACCATCAACCGAGCACAAATCCAGACTCCGAGGCTGCTAACTAGAAATTCCTGATGGAAAAACCTAATGACATTTTGCCCGACCTGAGAATCGAACCCAAGACCTCATGCTCACTAGACGGACAAGGTAGTGCATTTTTAATATTTCGGTGAATAGGTAGGAGCTTTTCATTTAATTAACTCTCTTTAACGTGTAAAACTTGCTTAAAAGTTAAATGTCTATTAAAAGTGCCTCATCGCTAGTACTACTAATACTTACCCATTTTTGCGTCGAACTAAGATAAGGGGTCGATTCATCGGCCTAAACAAGCACAAGTGAATGGTGACAATGCGGCTATCTACCAGCCGAACAAACATCGCCTATTGATTTAGTTTATCTGTTCGCAAACAACGCACGCGCGCCCTCAAGCACGGACGACGTGCCGTGAACCAGATATACCTACCTACCATAAAAAGTAAAAAAGAGACCGTAAGACCAAACCCCAAGATATATCTTTCACTTTCTTGAAAGTCATAATAATGTTCAGCACTTGTATCCTGCGCCAAACACCCGCCAAAAAGTGTGATTCTTGGTATCGATAAGGATCTGCGCAGAGCTCAGAGGTTTAAAGATATTGTCTTTGGATCTTTGCGTATAATAACTTCATTTATTTTGTTTATTGATTAAAAAAATAAAACGCAGATAAGAGTAGAGACGTAGACAAAAACTGCTATTATTTGGCTATTAATTTGCTAACTTACCCCGAAGTGCATTTGTAGGCTTGTAAAAAAATTGATGTGCCAACTCATGGCCATAAAAGGGCAAGTAATTATAACTTTCAAAATTATGATCTATATCTTTTAATGTATTTTAATTTAAAGGTTGTTAAATGAATAGTTATTTAACTTTTACAATACTTTCGGCTCTACCTGTGTTATAAGGTTGTTGCAATTTTGGAGTTTCGTTGTTTATGATTAATGGCACTTAATTATGTGCCTACGACTGATCCATTTATTTTTTAATATTCATATAATTATTATAGGTAAACTTTGAATTCTAATATATAAAGTAAAAAAACCTTGCAAGCTTTTTACACTTTTTTTTTGGTAAGTTTAGTGTTTATTAATAAGTAAGAAGGTTGGTGTTTAGTAGTCTAAGACATGACACTTTTTTTAAAGCTTTATTTGAGAATATCAATAAGTCATTTATAATTCTGTCTATTATCCACAACTAGGTAGGTACATATCTATTTATATTATAATTGTATACAGTATAAAATGAACGTGCAAAATAATACCACACGGCAAAAGTTACTCGGTTACTCCAAAAGTTAACCTCGTAATAATACGGTAAACCTTTCCCGCCAATTCAAAAAGCTCTATAAAAGCTTCTAGCTAATTTCGATTTGAATTTTAACTTTGAAGCTACAGAATAAAGTTCACATTCGAATAATGTTTGATGCAATATCAAAGAAAGAGATAACATATTGTTGTCTTTCTCTTCTGAAATGTTATTATATCCATCTCTTTTACTCGCTGCAGTAAATGAGCGTCAATGAGGTTCTGTCTCTGTCGGTGCTTTAGTCGAGTTTCTGAGTCGGTGAAGTACTGTCGCTTGTTGTAATCGCGACGCAAGTTTGTTTACTTTTTAGAGAATCGAATAACTATGGAACTGACATAAAAGGATTGTTTTAAAGTGATGTGATTGGAGTAGTGATACTTCTTACTGATATTGTAATATAATTTTCTTTAAAATGGAGACGTGGCGATTATTTTGGACTGTATTTTTGGGAGTTTTATGCAGAGCGGAGGCGGGGATGATGGGCGATCAGTGCGACTGGACTGGCAGGTATGCTGATGTCGAAAGCTCTATTGTTTGGCATACTTTTTATTCACCAATTTAAATATACCTAGAATCAATCTAGTAATTAGATATAATTGCTTATTGTTGTTTTTACAATTTTGCTTGAAGGTAACTTTTTTGCATCTCGTAAGTAGCTAGTTATCGTGTTTTTACAATTTGTTTGTTTGTTTTAGTTGTATTTATGTAGTTTTCTGTAGGTGTTTATTAACCTTAGTTATTAAACTTTATATTAAATAGTTTGCAACTAGGTATGTATTCATTATCCTATGGTTACCTACTATTTAGTTACTATGTCGGTACCTGCAGTAGGTACACAATCAGGTTATAATAAGTCTACTAATTAACCTAGTTAGGTACCTACTTAATTGCACAGTATTACAACTACGTACTCACTTATGTCCTACTTACAAGTACCTATGTGTATTCATATACCTACATGTACTTACAACAAAAAAAAAACAATATTGCTACTCACATTATTCACTAATGACCACCTACCGTAGTCCACTCTTGGTTAAAAAAGGCACAATCTATTTGGCACCTCTTTTTTTAAATTTAATTAAGTAGGTACCTGGAGCTTAAAATAAATAAGTATAATAACTACTAACGACGGCTCATCCTTATTTAGATCTAGAAAAAAAAAGAACAATCCAATAAACATGGCAAATTCGCGCGGAATTCATCCCAATCAGAATCCAGTCCCGAGGCAAAACATTATGTCTGAGGGCAATTTTAACAACCTCTTTCCATAGCATTTGCGATTGCGTGTCCTTATGTTATTAACAGCCTCTTGATGTTATTCAAATGAATCATTCAACGAATACCACGAGAGTGCCTACGACATTTTTATCATAACTACCCACATTATTGGTACCGCCTGAAGGTATTGCTTCTTATAATTTGACCGTATATTTTGATGTTATCTCAACCACAATATTTTATGAAGCTGCTGTAGACTAACAATTAGTCAAGAATATAAAGTAAAAAACTTCGAATTTTAATTATTAGCCATAGGCTCCAATTTGCAGATAACTTTTTGAGCAACTCCATTTGTGTTAGGTCGAATCCGTATAAGGTACGGCCATGTAATGACCACAATTACAATACACTGTACACCCTATTAAAAGGAGATAAAGATAAAAGTTCGTCTTGAATCTTCAAGCAATGATTGATCACGCACGATACAATCCAGTGAGAGCACGAGCTCATTAAGTCTCCCCACTCAAAGTACATTCATAATCGATGTTCCGATGTCAACACGTTACAACATTAAAACAAAATAATTGTTATTGTTAATGGGGCCCGGAAATGATGTCAAATGGGGGCTCGATTTCGGAACAAAAATCAACAAGTGGGGTTTCCCTGCAGGGGTGGCGTAGGAAACCGAAGTGGAAACTGTTCTCGTCAACCCTCACTTGTATTGTACATGACCCTTCCGGCTAAAAGGGTGGCTCGCTCTTTACGTATCGTGTACTTTATTGATTTAGAGAGATACGTAGATAGAATTTCCATACATGTTACTTAATGCTACAAAATTGTGCAATTGGACAAATTAAAACAGTAAGTTATTTCAATTATCCCAACTTACTAGTACGAGAATGAGTAAAATAATGACAAGATGTTGATAAACTACATAATACCCACACAATGTGTTACATTGTTGGTTGACGAAGTTAATGATACTGCACTAAGGTAACACATAAATGTTTTGTTAAAAGTTCATTATTATGAGAAAGTTCCACCACAACCTCGTTAGTAGGTGAAGTTCCCATCAGATAGTGTTTATTTTTCTAATAAACAAACGATCAGCTAACGATACTTTATCCCAGATGAATAAATCTCTAGCGCTTTAGAAATAAAATAACACGCTGCTATAAACATTTACATTACTATTAAAACTGACTGATTTTACGACACGACATAGCGTTAACATAGGTACTAAACACATAATAAATAAATAAATGGAGAAAAGAAGATACGCGATAATATCTACGTGCGAGAAAGTAAGCACAAAGATTAGCCGCGAAGAGCTATCAATGCAGGCAAAAAGCAAATTGAGTGTCAATGTACCAGCATCACTGTGAACATTGAGGAGCATTCAAGTTCATACATTAATATTTATTAGGGAGGGGGAGTGAACGGAGGGGCCCGGGATCTGTTTATTATAATATCCTCCTATTATAACGCGTTCGCACGATATGCTCCAATCCGGCTGATTGGTAAATGCTCAACGCCGATTGTTGTGAACCCCTCGTATCAATCTGTATGGACTATTTATATCTATGTAATTTCAAGTTTGACAATGGGGATGAATATTGAATTTCCTGCAGCCAACGCTATCCGGTTTTCTTGGTTCCTAATTGAAAGATTACCGAAGTTATTTGCAGCTGCATTACAGAACAAACTTTTGAATGGTTACCGGAACTTAACTGGACAATAACAGATTGACCCTCGTACTGACGTCAAAATGTGCACTGAATTATAATTGGCTAATTAAATTGCCCCACGCAAGTGCATCTTTACAACGGATGTGCGTAATGACTGACTGAACTGAACGTCACGAAAAACAAAACTTTGTAAGAAAGAAATGACATACGCAAAATGTACACACCAACACCTAATGTTGCACCATTTGTCAAAGTCATGCCTAATGAGAATTCCGAAACTTGTAATAGTCCGTAGCCGTCGCCGCGTCGGTTACAGTACGTACCCTTTTATCAAATTCCAGGGGTAAACAAGTATTTGAAAGGTTTACAAAACATTTTTATCAGGTGTTCTGGGTAGAGGTAAAAGGTATTTCAACAATGAGACGAAGATAAGGCTTAAATGGGTGTAAGATGTTTTTTTCTCCGACTGGCGCCTTTCGACACAATATTCGACTTGACTTCAAACAATAGCCACTGCAACTAAATAGTTAAGTGCCCACAGCACAAAAAAATTGGCATACAAATATTTCCTCCAAATTCCTTCCTATTCTCACAGTCACTCAATTGTTGCTTGTATAACTTTAATGTTAATGCGTCATCAAACATAAGCGGTTTTAAGAATGAAGATTAACCAAAAGCGGTAAATAAAAAAATGAATAATTCTTAGACACATCTGAATTGAAGAGCTATCTTAGAGACCTAACTAGCAAATGTGCGAAAGAGTGTGAGAACGTTTACTTAATGACATAAGGAAAAACCAGACAATAATAATATGTTTGAAGATTTTTTTTGAGGGTACATCAAGAGTTCATTAGGAAGTTGATAATGTTGGTACCTACCTAGTCTTGAATAGAGCTTGAGACGCATTTATTTAGGTTTCGAAACGGTACAGTACTACAATGAAAGCACTCATTTTGCTTTACTGGGAACAGCAAAGGAAGTTTATGTTTCAAATATCGTTAGATAAAATTAATATTGGTAATGAGTATTTCAAAATAGGAGTATTATTACAGTTGAAGACAATTACAGTGGTCGCTGTTACGATATCAGTAGTTAAAAAAAATACATTGTTATTTATGGGAAAATTATGTTTGCGGTTTTACTTCCTGAATTTGACCCATTTATTGAACGTAGCTAACCGCTACGGATGTCACTATCTCAATATTTGCGTAATGGTCAGCCACGATAAAAACATCAGATGGCGTATGGTGGATTGCGATGCTTCGGGCTCTCACGCTCTCGCGTTACGCTGTTTTACGATTCCGCCTGTTCCAGGAAGAAGTTCCCGTTCCATATTCCAAAGAGGTTCATTATCATTAGTGATTCACAGCCATCCATGGCTGGGATCGCCCAACCAGGACATTTCACATGGGATGGCCATGGGAACTTGCGGGAATATGTTCGTTACACCGAAAGAAAACAAGCATCACATGTTGCTGGATGAAATCACGGTTATTTTTAAGCGACGATTGTTTTTATTCGCTCGCCAATTGAGGGCAATCAGCGACACGTGTTCCGTTCGAGACGCTCGCCTTAGGCATCTATTGAGCTCGTTGATACTGCGTCTAGTCAAATAAACGATCGTAAAACTAGCTGAGAGTACCTATCTACTCTACTCTTATTGGGAGCACTAAATTATTTTTAATCAGAATGTATGGTTGGTGTGAAAAGTTTTCACTGTCCTACAAGTGTACCAGCTCTAACCGATACTCGATATTCTAATTCGTTCCCAAGATACTTGAAGGATTCCCATTACTACTATCATCTTTAACCATATCTGCATGTAACTCTACTTACAGAGAATTTTTATTACGTTCACAAGCTCCAATCACAGAGATAATGGGTGCACGTTAGCTGGTCGCTGAAGGGTAATCCAATGCTTGTACCATGTGCCCACTTATCTTTTTGTCGTAAAGTTCGAGAACATTCTGAGAATTGAATATCTAACGTTTAAAAGTTTTTTGCCTTGATTGTTGTAATGATTGTGACCTACTTCGATTGGTCTTAGTCACGCTAAAGTTGGTACCCACTCAATAAAAGTGTAAATTTGTTTAAATTTTCCTCCTTCGAGATTTTCAAGAAGCGCCTCTATCAAATAAGAACGTTCGCCTCTAATAAGATGGTAATTCCCCAGTATAAAAGCTAATTGTTTCGTTCACATCGAACACGGCTTCTTTGAATGGAACAGAACTAATTAACGGCGAATTGTAGGTCGGCATTGTGTCGATGGGTCAATGAAGCCTCTCATTGTGTCGCTACTGTTTACTCTTTCAATTTGTTCCCGGAGTTGTTCTGTTTCTAAGATAATTATACAGGTGATAACTGTAATGTAAGCGGAGATATGTATCGCGGTAGCGTTTGATCAATATCTATTTTATGACCCTCTAAGGCCTCAACTAATACACACCTACGTGCCGTACAATTTACACAATAGTAAATGTTGCGTTATCTCAATATATGATATTTATTAAAAAATACTGACAGGTTTCCAATCACTAGACAGAAAAATATAAAAAGAAACGGTGTCATAAATTAAACAAGAAGTAAAAGCTATATTTTTGGTTCAAATGGCACCTTCGAAGAACTATGGACGCCAAAACACGTTAGATTTGCTAAAAATATTCGAATTCGGGATCAACACAGGACCTTTTGAATAATGCATTAGATGCGTCTGGTCCATTATTAGTGACGGTGCGCGGGCGCAGGCCCTTGCCGCACGAGCTGCATATTAATGCGCTACAATTTCGTCGACCGCTGTCAAATTACAATATTTCATTTAAATGTATTTCCGAAAGATATTCCTATGATATATGCCTTGCCACATAAAAATCACGCTAAGAATAAATTATATTTGCTCACGTCTACCTTTCATGTTTATGGTACTTTTAAACCAAATACCAACACATTATGTGTGTGTTAGTAAGTGGGTTGTGTTGAAATCTGAGCTTTTAGTGAAGCTAAAGCATGCAAAATAATTGACGTTAATGTCTCGTTAATGAAGGCACGGGCCGGTTTTGACGTAATTCAATTCTGATCATGCGAGACGATGCATGGCTCCAGCCAAGCAAGCTCCAGACGAGACTCGAGAGCCCTGTCATCTGTCACTTTATAATGCATGTGTCGCGCACGGACAACGTAGGCCATACCACCCACAGGAAGGAAGCTTACACCAATGATGCGTTACGAAAAATTTCCTTGACCGGAAAAAATGCACTTTTTGCCTCGGACAACACAACGGCAGATTTTGGCGTCATGTCATATCATGTTTACTTCATTTTTGCATTCACGGCCATTTAGGTCCATCATCGGTTCTGAGCAAAAAACAAGTAAGCGGGGACCAACCGATTATAATGTAAAAAGAGGTTCGCGGTCGTTCCATAACCGATTGCAAATGGCAACTGCCGCAGGGCCTGCTGCGCCATTTATAGCTCTTCGCAATCTCGACTCCTAAAAACCATGCAACAATTTTCTTCGGTGGATCGCTCCCTATCTATAGACCGTTCCGAGCTTATAATTAAATGAGATAACTTGCCGAAAGACAATGAAAATTCGGTGTCACAAAAAGTGCCAAACGCCGCGGTCTCTCTTCAAAATGCCTCTGCGTATCATCCAATTGTGTCTTCTGTTTTTACTTTATCTTTACCTTTTATATGGCGGAAAGGGCTTTTATAAGGATCGGTCGGGTATTCAAAATGTATGCAGACGCTTACTAAGTATTACTACTTACTGTTGTTTTATTATAGTTCAGAGGATATAAGGAAGAGTTAAGAGCTGGTATACGATGCCGCGTTTTAAATTGAGAGTGGAATGCCATAAAGTGAAGCCCTGCTCTCATATAACAACTCGTTTTGTTTACACAACGACTTGAGGTCCATAGCCGAGGCGACACAACAATGGCCAACCACTGAGCTTATGCCGACGTCCGTTAAGATTTTGTCCGATAATGGACTAAATTGGCTTTAGTTCGCTTAATAAGGTGTATTAACTTTGTATCGGTGACAATCGTGTTTCGCATTTGCGGCGTCATGAAAAGATTGTCTCGCTATATTCTTACATTCAAGCGGGCATTGTATGGGCTATTCGAACCGTTTTATTAGGTCTCTTGCATCCGCAGAGATGCCTTCACTTCCTTTTATGATTTCATGTTAACTCACTTAATTCCAGCTGAATGCGCTTAGGACACGCTTGAAAAGTAGGTGTAACTTAATACCAGAACACGCGAAACGACACACGATACTATGAACGGGACGGAGCGATGCGACGGATTTTGACACGTTCTTTCTTAAAAGTGTTATGAGTGTGTGTGTCTTATATTCAGCTACATACGTTGCTGTCTGCGCATTTTATATTTAAGTAATGTTTATAATGTGTATCCATAACCATATAATAATAATAAGTATAATAAATATATATGTATTGAAATGCGCTTAGTCTGATATTACTTTATGAATGCAACGACATTGGCTTAGGCGCTTATCAAATCGGGCACGACAGAGGTGAGTACACGGGTACCAGTACCAGTAACATTGTGTAGTCAGGGACAAGCGCTTGGATTTATGGGACTGGTCCGGTAAGCGGCTTAGCAGCTACCACAATAAGAACGCCACGATCACCGGGGCTTTTCACACCTCCTTGTTTGGGCCGCGCGTTAGCGTTCACGCCTTGTGTGTATCTACCCCTAAAGTTCGCGCCTTACCTTTACATATCATGTATTCATTATGTAAAGGTATTTATTATTTTTATTTGAGGTGGCCATCGCTGCGTTTTTACACCTTTAGAATCCTGCGGCGGCATAATTTTGTAAGCACCGTGAAGCATTTGGTATGGATATTTCTTGGAAGGGAATTTTGACGTGAGTGAGATATGTATGTCCTATTAATGTTACTAAGTCGTTCATACGAGTATGTTTAAGGGAAGCAGTAGCAATGGCAGTAAAAGTAGACCATGACCTTCAAGAGCCAATTAATTAACTTTTACTAAGCATCTAGGACTATTAGTTTAATTCATTTGAAAAAAAGAGATACTAGATATGTCGTAAATCTAGTATAATGGATTCTGACCATATCGGGTATCAACAGGCCCAGTTCCAAGAAGATCCTGTGTGATTTGTGAACAGACAACAAACAGTTCTACCAAATGACTCTGAAGTTAGAAAATTGCGTTATTATGACGACGCAACGCAACATATCATGCAAATTGATGCAAATTTGGGTTAAATGGAGAGATCGACGGTGAGTAAGACTGACCTTTCATCAAGTCATCAATCAGATTTGATGCTGTGTATCAAAGTACTACCAGTGATTATGGACTTTGAACAATAGAAAAATGAAACAAAATGTAATAATGGTTCAGCACACACACATTAACCTTCTCCTATGTAAACCTTTACTATATGAATGCCAGCTAAACATAGAGATAGATGTGTACTAAAGTGACCTTTCAACGAGTCATCAATCAGATGCTGGTATCACAAAGAGTGTCGATGCTGCGTCCTGCGTGACTCCGGGTCGTGATAATCGTGAGCGGCCGCTATTGTTCAAGTGAAAGTTTACGTTGCGCTTGCGCTGACGACGCGGCTACGTAACGAGCCTTTTGCGTGTTACCAAAACATCATTATAAGAGATGACAATAATTTGTACATTTCCATTCAAATTAACTGCTAACGAATGAGATACCTACTGCTGTTTATAAAACATGAGTCAAACTTTATTATCAAGTTGATGTTAACTGACTTTGGCATCGGCCAACATTTTGGAGAACCAATTTAAATTTTGAACGATTTACTACACATTGACGCAGAATAATGAAGAACTCGTTAGCAAGAACTTCAGAAAAAAAGTAATCGGATCTTTTATGATCAAGATCATGTTCACCAGAGTTTACTTGACGACAGTTATTATCGTAATGGCCCTTTATAATATCAGCGACAAGTAATGTCTCCATCATTGCGGATGTAATTGCCAGAGGTTTTGTTGTCAAGTTAATCAAAATTGCATTACGTGTCGTTTCGTCACGGGCCCTCGCCGACAATCGGCGACAAAAAAGTCGCATTCATTTGACATACCCGAGTATCGCTATTGCGATTCTTGATGATTGATGGAACAATTTATCGAGACTGAAGCGAAGATGAGGTATACGTATACGCTTTCTTGTCGCTGGTCGTACTTAATGCATACAAGCGTGCACTTGTCTAAATAAAAGACGGACAAAAGATTGACTAGTCAATATTCAAGCGCTTTTGTGTAGCCAGACGTGTTCTAGGACCAGGACAGTTCGTAGAACTAAATAGACAGGTGCTCCACTAATAATCTTCTTGTAGAACAATAAAATTAAGACCTTGCGAAGTTGCTGGTGCAAGTAAGACGTTCAAGCTCTGCTATCATTATTATAATGATAGCAGCGCGATAGTGCACCTGCGTGACATCACAATAGAACATTATCGAGTGTTTACAGTTAATATTTAGATATATCCAATAGCTGGCCGGGCGTAGGCGGTACGGGCTGGCGTCTAACGAGTTATGTAAACATGCCGCGAGAGGTGACCACTGAGCCACATAGCTCATGTGGCTATATGAGCAGCGAGCACGCGCACACGCCTAACGACTCCAAGTAGCCATGTACTGCTGTCAAGGGTGAGGTGTCACTTCTAAGATGTTTAGAAAGCGAACACACTGTGTGTCGCTCACTATGTACTGGACATTGTTGGAATTATCGGGTGAACATCCTGTTCAATATTGTAAATATCCACAAGCTGCGGCATGCAACAGTACCTGTATCGTACCGAGTATATTAGGGACAACATATAAGTTGAAATAAAATTACAATATTTGCACAAAAACAATATTAGGTATTCTTGGACAATAGATATGAAAATAAAGCAGTTCAAGGAATGTTTGCGTAGGATGTGGACGGGTGAGGTGGCGCGCGGTCAAAATATTTTATTTGCTCGAGCACCCCGGACAAAGGCACAAAGCCCTGTTTGTGGTTCACCATTGTGTCGGGGTTTAGTGGCTTCTAAACAACTCCACGTACGTGCCAACGCACAGAAAATGACCCGCCAGTGCCCACCACGCAAGAAATATGCGGCCATTACCAAAGTTACGAGTATCTCTTCATTTATTATTGAAAACTTCTATATTATAATTATAAAATTGTACGTTTACAGCTATTAAATAAATAACTAGTAAAACCGCTAGCAATTTAGATATAATCTAAGTTATAGAGCGAGATAAAATCATTATTTCTAATCGAATCATCAGAGGTTTCTAATTTGATTCGCGATGCAGTATTCAGTTTTTATCTTCTTTCTGTAAATTGTAATCTAGTAAAACGTTTTATTATTGGTTTGAGTTCATTAAACTACGCTCGAGGCATTGTTGAATCAAGACTGTATGAAATGAGATATTGTTTGCTGAACACTCTGGGGCTACCGCTACTCGGTACTCCGGCGTTATGTCTAAATCATAATATTTTCCTTTCCGACCCGATTCCAATAAAATAACCATTGGAATCGTACCGTCTGAAGAGTATGGACAAGATACCGTATTTCATAACAAGCAACTATATCGAGACATAAGCGCAAGCTTCGATGCTCTTATAAAATCAAATCGTTTGAATTTTAAAAAGGGATCAGAGAAACATAAGCTCTTATTCGGATGTTGATGAAATCAATGAGGATAATACGTATTCGGGCGTTTGTGTATAAATAAGGTCTTATTAGATTATAAACGTCAAAAACCAAGAACGCAGACATTTCTGGCATTCTTTGATCATCAAAAATCAGAGCCGCCTTGGGACATAAATCACAATTAATAAGACATTGTGTGGTTGCAAGAAAGGGATGCGAATATCTGTGCTGGCGAACGAGTCGTCATCTTGCTTAATTTACGAAGTCGGCCTTTGGTACCGCACTAATTGGGTCCTAGTTCTGACTAAGTGGACATTCTGTTTAATGTAACTCATTTGCATACCGTCAGCTATACATACCGACCTAGAAAACTCCTTATAATATTCATATTTATATTATTCAAAAGCTTTAACAGCTAAAAAAAAAAAAAATTTAACAGCTATAAGCGAACCTTTTTCGACTAATCAACCTTTTATAGCTTTATAACCGTTTAGTGTTACCTGCGCTTTGAGTTTATTGAACGTGAAGTTTTAGGTCCGTTTCTAAGCATTTGTTAAACAAATTAAGAAAATGAAAATGTTCGGTAATATGTATTCGGATAGATGTCCAAATTATCTCCTTATTTATAGCTATCAATTAATTCTGAGTGAGGCGGCCGCTAGCGGGTCATTAGTGGTAATTACATAGGCAAATAACAGAAATATGACACCAAACGAACCACTTTATCTAACTAAGTACTTTTTAGATAGTGCGCCAGCAAGTAATTTATGTTCTCGGTTTCAAGACATTGTAAAAGTTTGTAGTGTAGCCGTTGCGACAATACCGTGAATTTAAATAAACGGTCCAATCTATTCAGGTTACGACATTGTCCCTTTCCCTTCTCCTTGTTCCGACTGGCTGTCGATATTATCTTCTCAGGTCTGATTTTGTAGATATTGGATACCCTATAAAGCGGTGTGCGTAGTTAGAATAGTTATAGACGTGTAGACGTACTTAAATGAGATCGGTAAATCAAATGGAATAATACGAGTGGCGGAGCGGCGCGTGCCACAAGGCCGGTCAACTGGAGGAGTCAGATATCCTGGCGGTTTCTCGCTCGCGCACGCGCAGCCGACGACGCGCGCTGTATAAGGCCTGCCAAGTATTATGATTACTCTTTAATGGAGATTTGACCTGTTTGGCAAGCCGTACGCGTTCGTCATTGCTGTCGTTACACCATATCCAAGCACGTGGCTCTGTAAGGTATTGCATACGATACCGGACACCGCTATGACTTTATTCAAATCACCGACAGATAAAAAATACCCACACCATATAAAGGGAGATGGCGGCGCAATTTGAATGACGTATTTGGTGAGATGTCAGAATTTGGTGTTCATTTACTTACATATAGCAGTAGTACACTACACATCTTGATGTTATTTGGGTTAATTAAATGTAGCAATCTGTATACAGGAGTACATAATTGCAAACGTCCTTTTTAATTGGATTTTGTTGAAACCAGTGCATAAAGCAATTCTTGGCGGTTAACTGCACAAAAGTGTGCCGGCGCGGCGCATTCGTATTCTTAGTCATAAAATAATACTTACAAGTTTAGCAGGATCGCATTGGCAATAGCCGGGGGCGTACTGTCTTGGCTCGGGTCCACCGTTAAATAATAACAAGCATGTACGTAGTTCCACTGGCTATAAATTGCTTGCTGCCGCCGGGCACGGGGCACGCAATACCAATGCGGAAAATATTATGGTGTTCTGTATAGCTAGAGCCGCTGTACGGGTTTGCCAGCGGCTATGTAAAGCCTACTATTGTTGGTGCTCTGTAGTTGTCAAGCCAGTCGCTTGGACGGTTACGTAGTGGAGTAAGTACTTAGCTTGAGCCGAGCTATTGTGCCTTTGTTTTATGTGCTGGACTTATTCTACTGAATTGTTCTTAGTGTCTGTCTGCCAATTTCTGTTGCCTTGATTTTTTTTACCCTGAAATCCCGCCCTTTATGCAATCGAGGGGTGAGAGTAAAAAAGGTACTATACAGAAAAAGTCTACATTAATGAAGCCTGAGCGTGCGGCTTCCCTTCCAGGCGGTCGAACATTCTGTCTCGGCACATTCCGTCGCATTGTGCCCTGACCACGGAACGCGCGACCACACCGCACCACCGCATTACATAGCACTTATTGAAAACGAAACACTTTGGACACGGGACAACGTTTTTGTTCACGACCACAACTTGGTGATCTATGAAACAAGTTCAATCGTTAATCAACTAACTGGAAGTGTCCACTTTTCTTTTTATTACTTGTAATTTAAGTCTCGTTGCTTGCGTGACTTTAAATGCTGCTACTTTTTGTCTCGACCTAAGTTTAGATTTGAAACTTTCTTCATGCACGTGATCTCTAGTTTTTTCTATCATCAATTTAGGTAGATAAAACAGTTATATTATATGTAATGATTAGGTATTAATATAGTTTTGAATTATACGAATTAATGTGTAATTTCCCGCGTTTTAATTCAACTTAACAAATTGAGTCGTTGATGTCTTTTGTAGGGGCTGAAAATTTTCTTTTAATTACAAACTTTCTTTTAAAAAATATCATTGTTGTAATGTTGTAAACTTTTGTGACAAAGATATAATTACTATAATATGCTAGCGGTAATTAAACACGATGCGCGTGCGCAACTTATGTTTGTGAAAGTATACAAGAAAGTTGTATTACGCAACAAATCCTTAGATCCTTCACTCTAACGTCAAATTGAATATTAAAACGTTAGAAAGTGCAACAAACAAAATAAATAGGGCAATGAAATTGTAAGTGAGTTTGTTAGTATTTTAGTATTCAGTTCGCAAACCGCATGAGTCTTTCACACGACTCTTTGCGTATTCCACGGGCGTCTGCGCGTGAGAATCCTGGCCCAAAACATGCGGGTTTGTGAGCTTCCTAATCTATTAAAATATCGCGAGTAAACGCTTTCTTATGACTGTTTTAAAATAGTACTTTAGCTTTTTCTGATGAAAAAACAATTTGTCTCAAAATAGATTGTCGTTTGTTTTTGGGCGGATTTTGAAGATTGAAGCAACTTCAAGTCCTAATAATGAGAGCTTCGTCTCGAAAATATGATTTATTTTAATTTTTCTAAAGGCGTTTATATGCCGTACAGCATTTCATACAAACTTGCATTTCGTTTTATTAAAATCGGTTCATTCATTTCGAAAAATAAGGAGTTGAAAGATTGTATGAAATGTCGTAAGGCGTAAAAGCTCTTAAACTGTTTGTTTTTGTATTGTTTTATACATTTTCCATTTGATCAATATAGTAACTTTGCCAAGTTTAGGTATACATACATAAAATTACAATAATTATTGTTCGCTTCAAACCAGCCAAAGAATTCTAATTAATATATTTCCTAGAACCATAACTTTAACTTTAATTATAACATTACCAATTTAACTTGCTTATTTAGAAAACGTCTTAATAGCAAGTCAGGCGGTTATTAAGGGTTAATACAAACAGATAAACCCACTTATTTTATAGTTCTACAATCGGAACCGCTAGCAGATTTCTAGATTTGCAACGATATGCAATAACTGAACTAGTTTAAGTGTTCGCACATAAATATAGAGCTTTCCAACATTTACATAAGAACCAGTCGACAATCAATTCAAATTATTTCGTAACTAGATTTCCGATTGCTCGATACATGTTTTATTACTCGATAACACTCGACGTGTTAACACCAATCGGTACATAGATACATCGAAAGTTGTTTTTAAAACTGTACAAGAATTACTATAGTAAATTACTGTGATGTAAGTAATTACGGGTAATATATTAATCTATTAGAAGTTTTACTGTCTTGTATAATCAACTATTGGGATAATTGAGAATTGATAGATTGATTATTCTAATCGATGTTTTATGATGTTAACAGTCATCTGTACATTTTTTGTTAGAAGAAATACAACTAGCTTCTATCCGCGTCTTCGTCTCGTAAATGTTGGTTATTGAAATCTAATCTTGTTTCTCCATACAAACTTTGAACCCTCTTTTTATGTCCTTAGGGGGTGAATTTTGGAAAATCATAGGGCATGCCTGCGTCATAATAACTATGTATTTGCGTGCGTTTCAGCGCAATCTGTTCAATGGTTTGAGCTGTGTGTTGATGAATCAGTCAGTCAGTAACGGTTGCCTTTTATGTATAGGTTAGAAGATATTAAGGTAATAAATAGGCACCCACAATACTTTTTTTGTTTGGTTTTTATAAGAAGTGTAATCAAAAGGATTCATAAAACGATAGTTACAATACTAAAAGCATAAGGTATTAAAATTAAAAGTATGATGTTTATTTATAGGCGTGTAAAAAAACCACATAATGCTGGGCGTAACGTAACACATAACACTATGAGTTACGACCGCTTAACTCAAAGTAATCGGATGAGACAAACATGTGGACAACACACACCAAAGCTTTGTTGTCGCATTATACCCTTTGCTTTGAACTCGCTATAAATCTCTGACCAAATTTCGAATTCGTGTAATAAACAACTATAAGATTAATGTTTCTTTGGCAATAGTATATTTGTACATACATCACAATTTTGTCGCCAAGGCTGTAATCCTCGAAATCATTTATAATATCTTTGTTGATACCGGCAATCATCATTGTAATCCAGCTTTCCCCGAATCTTTTCTTATTGTTGTTAGTAGCAGTACCCAGACCCAACTGTTATCTGTTATCCCAAGGGAACACATTACCGGGATAAAAAGTATCCTGTGCTAATCCAGGAAATGGTCTATTTATGTTCCAATTTTCATCCAAATCTCTTCAACGGTTTATGCGTAATAGAGTAACAAAACATCACATTTATAATTATAGTAGGAAATTAACAATAATTTTATTTTTATTTCCTGATCCGATAAGTGTATGAAAAATATTCGTTGGAGGATACTTTCTCCGTTCTCGTGATATATGGCGTATCTTAATTGACAGACTGACAGCCAGACGTGTTGACTGACCATCCGAAACGTCAGGGTGACAACTGTCACAGCTGTCAGTCGTCAGATAAAGTCGTGTGAACTGCGCTTATCTGCGCAAGCGACTGATCACGTGCGAGATAGAGATTGATAGAAGCACCTACCTTGTGGGAACTATTTGAGTCAGGTGGGTTTGATTGAACTTTGTATAATCGTCACTACCTAGTGCTTTCACCAATAGGTATGAGTTAGAATTTTAAATTGGGCTAGTAATGGTACTTCGTGACGTTTTTTCTGTTATATCCTTACTCTATCAAAATCTATACTGTGTGTAAAAGCCATAAACTTCTTATCAGTATACTAGATCTTATTATTATAGAAGCTTTAAGTCCAAAACAGCATTAATTCAGCTATCAACGATACGTGTGTGATCCCAGCACTATTTACAATTCACAGGTAATCAATCCTTATCAGAACTTTTATGACGAGCTAGCCATAATATCGGGATAGTTTATTTTATATAGATCATCGCTAATCAATTCCCACGATTCGCACGCTCATGTGAAAGTATTCGGTCGTGTCGAAATACCCAATCTTTTTATCAATATATTTTCTCATGCCAAGTATTCATACAACACGACGTTTTTGACGCTTATTTACATACAATGTTATCAGTCTATCGATTTAATCTTGTGTTTATATTTGGAATAGTTTGAAGATTAAGATATTAGAGATACTTAACTGGCCTGTTATCTCGTAAAGAAGTTTAAAAAGATTATAAAGTACTTAATTATTCAAGGTTTGCAATTTGTGTGGCGAATATTTAAATTAACTAGGAATCTATTCTGTTAGTTGTTCAATAAGTGATGTCTCAATAAAGTTTGAAAGGCTCTATCAATTTCACACTTCCATTAAAACGTCAGAACAGTGATAGTGGTTGCTACACGATCTTTACTTTAAATCAATTCCTAATGCCAAAAAATATTCATGAAGCAGTAAACGCAGATACAATCATGCCCAATTAAATATGATAAAATGTCCCGTCGACACGAAACACTGAATATTTAATATTATATTATTCAAATGTGTGCTAGGACTGCATCTAGAGACACGCACAAAGAATGAGAAATGTCGCCCCTCAGGGTCTGCATAATTGCATGCTTTCCAAATTACTTACATGTAATTGGAGCTGTGTTTTACTGAGCTCGCGTGTTTTGTCTTTTAAATTACATTTTTGTTCTTTTTATTTGCCTAGTTATAAAATTATACAGCATTCTTATACATTTATGTCGAGTAAGGGCATTAATTAAACACGAAGGTATTTGCGATTTAATTTCATGTAGAGTTTAATACCAACAGATAAGTATACATATTTTATAATCATATGCAATGCAGGCAATATATAAATTATGTCGAGTACCTACGTTCATTAATGGTATCTAGTATTTATGTCGAAAGGAGCAGAGGTCAGCATGTTTTGAATAAAACAGATTATTTACAATGTTTGTCAGCATGTGTTCACATGTGCTGCGCGGGCGCCGCCGATGGCGACGACGGTGACGTCGGTGGCGCCGCCCGCACATGCGCACTCAGCCTAATTCATGGCCAAACCTCAACTGACACTCACGTATTTTAGACAAAAAACGATTTTAAATGCTGCCTTACACGATTTCTTGGCGACACTTGTCCTAATCCTAATATAATTTGGAACGGACACGCCATATTATTAATTGCCAAGTTTTTTGCCAGAAATTCCTAAATTGGAGTGTGATATTATAAAACATTAATTTACAGTCTTCCATAGATGTGAGGCAATTTATATATGATTAGTTTTTGTGGTCTAGCGGTTTGCAATTGCAACTTGCAAGGCTTTTTTCTGCATACTTTACGTACTTAAATTAGGTGAGGTCATTCGCAAACATTGGTCATTTAAATGCATGCATGTGCAAAGGTAGTGTCAGAATGACAATTCTACTAATTAAAACGTGCAAAATCTAGTCACAATCTCATTTCAGCGACAGTCAAATTTAGGTAAATAAGAGGTATTTTTGACAGGTTGAGATGGTTCCTAAAAGTCAGTATAATTGCTTAATTGCCCTCTTGTTGCTAACCCCACATGAATAGTTTATCAACTAACGTTCACTGGCTAAATATTGACGTCATCTAAAATGCATGACTCCTAAATATTTTATGACGATGCTAACTGTGCATAATTTATTAATACTCGTATCTACCCAAGTAACACAGGCATGCTGAATAAAATTTGAGTAATAGCGATCAGCGAAACTATAAGCTGAAACTATGTCGGGATAATGTCTGAGTAAACGTCTACTCAGTTGTTATTCAAGCAATTTGGGCACATTTTTAAATGCTTGAGTCTGTATAACAGCGACGTAATGTCTGGGAAATAGCTTAGTAACATCTGAAAAAAAGCTGACATCTCTTTTATACAGCTGTTAATTCATCAGCATTTATTCAGACAAATGCATGTAGATACTGATATTCAGAAATTATTAAGAATTAAGTACATTTGCGTAATACTTTTCAAACGGAATTAAGAGTTAACTTGTAAAGTAGAAAAAAAGTGGTGTTTAATCTTGCAGTGTGTCTTTTTTTTGTCGCTTCATAGTTGCATTAAATAAAATCAAACACGGTGAAACTGACAAACGGAAAGTAAATGTTATTATGTATTATAACCATGATACAAGGTTAATATTACTGCGCAAGTAATTTTATCGTGAATAGTATATGAATTATCGCAATATTTTTCACGCGCCGCGTAGGTAATCAAGTTTAGTGATGGTAAATAAGACATAAATAACGACTCTTAGAAGTGAAAAAAATAATTAGGATAAAGCAGCTAATGCATATCTTTCAAAAATAAATTTAAATTGAATTTTAACTGTAATGAACTACTAAAATTAGGCATTTGATATACATAATGATTCAATAGTTAATTAAAAATAAGTTTTAATGGCGATTCATTATAAACTGGATAGAAACTCTCCACGCAGCTATTTTTCAGCACAACTCTGAATAAAAGTTACGCTTTTCCATTTATTAAGCTTTTATTTGAGAAATTCTGATCTGGTAGTACCAATATCTGAATAACACTCGAATAAGTTACTAAATATGATTGATAATACAGCTAATTAGGGTTCAAAATAATATGCAGTCGACCCAATTTCTCAGGAAAATTGATACTTACAAATCAATCAGCAGTTCTATAAAGTCCACATAATAATAAAATGAAAATAATACAATATTTTTTTTTGTAGCATGTACCTAAGTTAAATCAATGCAGCTGATCCCCCATTTGCTTAAATTGCTGAGATTTTTTTACTAACAAATCGTACGATTTTAATATTTTTCTAGATTTAGGTAGATTTAATCTATGTATTTAAATAAAATATAAAAGTATTATATAAATCTATCGAATTGTATTCTTAAAAATCCCAACCATTTATGCAAAGGGGGTCAGCTAATTGCTGTATTTGACTATACGTATCATAATAGGTAGTATGTAGATACGTAGTGAATTATTATAGGTAGGTACTTAAATAAAATATATACAACAAATTCTTAAAAAAATACCAACCCTATCTTTACTATCTTTATTTTTACTAAGAACCCATTTTTTTAATTTTACAGTAAAAGGTTATATTTTTAAATTCAATGAAATTCACATTTAATTCATCTTTACTAGATGCGGAACCATCGTCTTCTGAATTTCGTACAAAATTAATATCAACTATATTTGAAGGTACGGAACTCTGTTAAACTGGATCTGTTCGGACTTGACTCAGCGTATGACTAAGCTTGTTCTCGGTACATATTTGATTCGTTTGTGTTTGTTCGTTTCGTATTTGTCTCTAAAATTGTATTATTCAACTTCATATACTCTTTAATACATTTACGACGAATTCCTCCAGTTCTTCTCCTAGATTTCCATGATATACTTTCCATTTTTATCAAACTGTTCACAACAAACTTGCGGTACAACAATACGCAACGACACAACAATGGTTTAAAACGTCCCTTATTCAATTACTACCCAGAAATACTTTGTATAACTTGTTAAAAATTGATACTTTTACAAGTAATTGCTGAATAAGAATACATCATTCAGCTTCCATCTGTGTTAGTTGGCTATAAACTATGACTTTATTTCCATTATACCGAAATAAGCTGTATAAAGAACCCAGAAAACACTTTTATACAGTAGCTGAATAATTAATGAAATGTGGAACTTTATGTGACTTATAGACAAAATAAAAGTGGTTATTCAAAATCAAGCTTTTTAATACAAATTAACTACACCAATATTCAGAAGACAGGTGATTAGGACACTATTTTATAGTATTTAGCGGTTTCATAAGCAATAAGCTGAGTAAAGTTTGTTAATGGTATTAGTTAACTACGTTTATTCAGCTACTTGTACTATTATACAGATAAATGCTGTCCCAAGCACTCTTTTTCAAATAAAAGTCATCTGTAATGCTTTAGGCTTAATAACATCTGTGTTATACGCGGTATAGAAGTCATTACTAAGCTTTAAGAAAAATAGTCAATTTAACACAACTTTTACTAAGCTTAAAGAATTATAAAGGCCGAAAGAGAATATTATTCAGAATTTGGCTGTTTCAATAGCCATTTACTCACACATTATGTAGCTTATAGCTGTAAACATTTGCGAATTGCTATTACTCAAACTTTATTCAGCATGTCTGTGTTACTTGGGTACTTATACGCAGTGGATCGGGTATAGTTAAACAAGCTATTTGGTTTACAGACTACAATAATTATCTTTTCGCTACATTGCATGCTTATTCTGTGTTCACTTTTTAAGCTTGTGGTGTTTAATAATTTTGAAACCTATTTAGAATAATTTAAAAGAATTGACACACTCGAAAAATTGTTTAGAAGTAGTCGCAAGTTAGCTGCCTGTATACCAAATGGTTTGTTCGACTGTACATAACATAACACCAGTTGCAATTGCAAGCACATGTGAAAAACACAGTACCTAATAAGTGGTCACGCTTCAATGTAAAACCATGTACTTACTATTTACTCTGCATGGAACACGCTGTATGTCGTGTCGTGCCTGTTTATTGAGCCAGTTAGAGCCACTGATTGGACGAGATGACTTTACACCTAGTATGGCGGTAGTATGTTTGCTAATCGTATGTAATGACGGGTACTTAGGTAAATGAGGTAGGTGTTCGGTATAATGAGTTGTTTTTTTCTAGGGAGTTATTTAAAAGTCTTGAATGTTTATCAAGAGTAACGGCTATTTAAAACAATTAACTTGATTATCTACTCCATCACAGCAAAGAAACGTTTACAAGAAAAAAAAATTAACAATATTTCCGGATACTGTGAACAGACAGTACGTACTCTTTCGTTGCTATACAAAGTCGTCATGTATCCATTTCAATTTTGTTTATCACCATCAATTGATTTACAAGGTGCAGAATAGCAATTACCTCCGTATTTCTTAGCAGCTGACAGAGGGGCGCCCACGCGCCCCGCACGAGTTCTGCTCTATTATACAATCAGGACGAATCAGCACATGGGACACAAGACCACTCACCACGCACGCCCGGCCACGAAGGTCAACTCACTGAGCAATCCAAGGCTAGCTCAATACCAACCTAATGATACTATTATAATACTCAACCAACAATCTAAAGAGTACAAATGTTTTTGATCAACGTATAATGCTAGCATACCTATTCGACATTGCGCATCAGACAATTTCCTAGGTCTGCCCACGTCAATTACACTATTTTACACTAGATCGTGGCTGGCACGTCATTATTGTGATTGTTTCCTGGCAATTCTCGTTGTGAGTCTACAGATGCAAGTAGTAATTTAGTAAATAGCAATTGAAAAAATTGCTGCGCAAAAGTTCCACGTAGCGAAATAACGACGGCTTATAATAAAATTTCAAAATTGATTCGATGAGATTGTAAACGATTGTCGCGGTCCGTACAAAAATGTTGCGTTCTCATTTTAATCGTGCGTAGCCGAAGGCGAGGCGAGTTTCTCTCGATGATCAATAGAGCTGGTCCCTGGGCATTGTATCGAATGTATCGTTCGCATCGTATATGAATACAATAGCACGCACGTGCTGCGTCGTCGCCCGCGGCGTCCGCCCCTACCATTGTCCAGCTAGCCATTGTTTCACGGAAATCCTCCGTACATGTCTTGACACTCACAGTAATGAATCCTATTTTGATAATATTACCATGTGTGATTAGTCATCGCAGGTAATAAAATACAGTGACAGGATGACAATGTAGAAGAGGAAACGACAATAAACTTTAATGTTTCAACAGGTGGATATTATGACAAATATTAAGGGATAAAGTTAGTATTATAATAAAATAATTATGATTCCTATCATACCTAAATACATTCTTGTTAAAGATCTATATTTATGCTTTAAGTACATTTTTATGTATTCGTAAAACTTTTTCCATACTTAGCATCGTTGTTACAGGCTTCTACGTCTTCTTAATTAGCTACCAAAAGCAACCACTTTATATGCATCATATTATGATTGATTACTTCAAAATGTTCTTGTATTGTTTATTCTAAGTTGTCCACTTACTTCATTTGAATACAATAACGAGCTAGCATGGCACACCCGCTATCTGTTAGGCAAGTCACAATGCGGTTAGACAACTAGATCACGGAACTGCTTTGCTTATTTAGCTGTTCCTACAATCGCCGTACGCTCGACTATGACCTACAAACTAAAAAACCTCCGTCTACTACCGCCTGCGTCTACCCTTTGTGCGCGAGAGCATTCAATTCTTATAAGATTTTGAAACGCGCATGTGCGGGTGAGCTTAAAAGCTTATAAATCTTTGTCGTTGTGTATGTGAGAGTGTGGACTTGACAAGAGCAACTCGATAGCGACACAATGCCTGGCATATTACCATATTGTAAGAGCCGGCAGTAAAACTCGTTTTATGTTAGTGCAACCAATATTGAGTTTTAGATCTATATATATAGCTTTTATAATTTAGTGCAAATATTTTTATGGCTGAAGCTAAAAAATAAATCAAAGCTTTTTGCCTATTGCAGTTTTTCAATTTTCTACTTCATTTAAATTGCGGTAGACCGCAGTGTTTTTATAACGAAACATTTAAGTACGAATAATACAATAACGGAATTTACGTTGGTTTCGTATACAATTTGTATACGGACAACAATACTCGGCGCGTGGGCAGGCAGGCTGCGCGGGCGCGGTCCGCGGTCTAGGGCTGTTAGAACTAACTGTAACACTTTCATATTATCTACATATAAGTATAATAAATAATCACCATGCTTTACTGTAGGATACTAGCTCAACAAATAAATTCTATTAAGATTATAAATGGTGTTATTATGTAGTCTGTACCTACTACTAAGTTTGTTAAGCCTTAAATTGGATTGGAAAGACCGAGCAAATTCCTATTGAAGTGAGTTTTATTTATATCAAATAATTGTACCGAGACATTTGTTATACTATATTCGAAAGTCTAGGAAGAGCCATGCGAGCACAGCCCTACAAGAAACGGAGGTTGAACGCACGCGACATTGTTATCTCGAGCCAGGTTTGGGCGAGAATAAATAAAACTCTTCGTAGAAAACACATATTTATTTTATTATTCTGTCGAGGCTCTTGTAATGTCGCGATAACGCTTTATGGGACCTGTTATCGTGCACTAACGAACTTTCACAAAGCCATAACACGACCAAAGTTTTAGGATCATAAAAATTGTATAGAAATCTTAAATTGGACCTCGCACCGTTACAAACATATACTGTCAATTTTTATATTATTTGGAAAAAGACAATATGTTCAGATATTTTAATACCTAGTCATAAATTCTCGATTTACATAACCAGTTCGATTGTTAAGTTTTTATTCTAATATTGAATCCTAATGGAATGGTAATTCCAAACGTATTTCTTGATTTGGCATATTAACATGAATGCGTAAAAATTTTAAGTTTATTACTTAGTAATAATCTTTTATGTAGAACTATAAAAATACTTTGAATATAACTTTTATTAAAAGTTGTTAAACATTGCTAATACATATGGCAACTAGAAAGCCTCTTCATATGAAGAAAAAAGGGGACATAAACTACGGAATACCGGTTTTTCGTCGATCAAATTATTATTTATCTACACCTTCCTACATCTATAAATATCAATAATTTTAATTGATATAAAAACCAAATTTAATTGAACTCGGATCATATCAACTGTTTCTTAAGATTAAATTTTCATATTGCAATGATTGCACCCACACATCACTCGTGTCTTGTGGCAGAGAATAAAATAAACACTAATTGGACAGCGCGCGTGACTCCATTTTATCCGTAATTCTTTAGACTTTTATGAACGAGATAGATAGATATAAAACTATATTGTGTGACAGAGAAGAGTATGGTAGGGTGACGTTAAGGTACATTAGCAGCTTTTAGGCCGGTATCGGCGCCCGCGTCATTTGCCTGGTAATGGCCCGGGATTGCCTCAATTTGAATCTGCCGACCGTCATCTTTTTGTACACTTCGCTGCTTAATGGACCAATGGATCACGGTTACTGTACCGTCTTTTTCGTTGTTTTGTGCACTCGCAACAAAATATTGTATACTTAAATATCTATGTATCATGTTTGAATATTGATTTCCAATATGGAATGGAATCTTATACTTCATAGCAAAAATATCTATGTTGCCTTTTTATGTTCAGTGCATTATACAAAGCACAGTTTGTTTAGTTATTCCAAATATTCGTGTCATAATAAACATTTGATTACGTTCCATTAGTTTCAAAAGTATAAACTGGCGCGGTCCGCTTGTTGCAGTTAACACCCCTCGGCACAGATTTTTTATGTTTCTGTTTGGAATTGGAACTAAGAAAAAAATGTATGCGGTTTTTATAAGGATTGTTTTTGTGTGTTTGTCTTAGCGCGCGCCGATAACGAAGGCGACGTGGTTCCAACACTCGGTAGTTTTTTTACATTATATCAAGCTTTTAGCCTAGTGAGCATTTTAATGGAGCAATTTTTAACATTGCCCACCCGATAGACTAGAATGTCTTTAATACTGTTTAAGTACTAAAACTCACCGAGGTCATAAGACACCCAAATGTTTGCATAAGTCAGTGTGGCAACTTTAATTGTAATTACTTAAATAACGTTCAATTTAAATATTGCTATGAATCAATACACCTACACGGCTTAATGATTCGGTTTTTAATTACAGTTGGCCATTCAAATCTATTTACACAAATTGCTTGGCAGACCAAATAATATTAAGTAATCAAGCAAGACGAAGTAATCACATCAAAGCTTAAAGTTAAAGTTCAGGTAGTAAACCCTTTTTGTGTTAAAAGGTTGTTAACCCCGTAGACAGGGGTGGCACTACCTTCCACGTGTTTGTCGCGACAGGCAGGGGTGGCCACATGAGTCCCACATTCCCACTTGTTGCTATTAGTTAGTAATTTACAACACATATTTTTCAACATTAGCCCATTAGCGGGGATTAGGGAAGTCTCCGTGACGTGAAAGTAGGATATGACGCGACAAAATTCCCCATCGGCATGAGTCCGTCAGTAATAAAAGAAAATCGATGCGTTGTCAGACGAGATCGAGCATCACTTGATTAATGTACGCGTTGGGACACACGGGATACATTTATATTATGCGTAGGAGTGAGATGTATACTGAGCAATGACCTTTTTACACCTTTAACCACTAAAGAAGGTTGGTTTTAAGGGCTGTTCAGCAATATACCTTCTCTTGTCAGACTTCTGGAGGCACAAAAGCTTTAGGGTAGGAAAGAAAGGAGGCCAATACCCAGCAGTAGGTGATTAAGGGCTTAAAAACTTTAATAATTATGAAGCAAAAGGTACAAACAAAGCATAGATGTTGTCAATCGTTATTAGGACAGCAACACATCAACTGGACGTTCCATGACCAAATCATAAGAGAACTGATTGCAAATAAGAACCCATTCAAACACGATGAGACAAGGCTCGAAGTGTCGACAAGTAGACAGACATATAACGCGCGCGGGCCACACAGACAATGCACTCTTAACATAAAGCGACGCCATGCTTTTATTGGTCGGCTATGTAAAATCTTTACGTGGCATCTTTTATAGTGTGGTGTGTCGTATAGCTCGTATATTTTAGCTTTATGGCGTGTGGCTGAGTCGCCGTGGGCCGGCGGCGTGGGCGCTACTCCAGAATCGAGCCCACGTGCCTGATCGCAGATACCATTGTCCGCTTCAGGCTTGTTTATGGGAGCACTTCGAGATACCGACGAGAAATGACACCTTGATCGCGTGCCTTAATCTACCACTCCCTGTTAGAACTTTCATCTGGATTTCGCGTTGATTTAATTAAATAGAGCTTTGGACCGGTTTATGGCGTTGCAGTTTAGCGGAACAAGTTCCGTGTACAATTATGCACCATACTTTGGCATCAAACTTAAAACGCAAACCAGATATTTATTTACTCATTCCATTATCGCATAAAAATTGAGTGAACACGACAAATAACCGAGATAAACTGAAGATTTGGTCGATGACACTATAAATGACTGTTATGAGTTGCATGTAGCGTATAATCTTGGAACAATAAGAACCAACGGTTGATACAGAAATGGCTCGTAAAAGCGTAGTGGCTCGAAGCGGTAGCAATTTGAGTGTGTTTTTAATATTTTTTATTGGCTGGAATAAATGGAGCCGGTCGGCAGTGTCGCGTTGGACACGGAATACGTAATGAAGTCTCTGTTAAATTAATGACCACGGTAGCCGCGTTCCAATCAAATCGCCTAAATATGATTAAGACAACTTTCTGATTGTGCTATAAATAAATATTCTAGACTGGTAATTATACAGCTACTGCAAGGTCGAATATTATTACATTTTTTATAGGTACAATACTATGTTGAAAACTAATATTTGGGAAACTAGATTCATCTTTCTTTTGTTTCCAGTGGGCTGACATCGACCACGGAGCGTGGAGTGACTCCCGTGTACCTTCGCTGTCGAGAAGGGACCATCTCTTGGGTGTACCCTCGCGGTGCATTACGGTTGCTTTTCCGACCACCCCTGCCTGCTGATGAGAGGGACTTCAAGGTTTGCGTGAGGGTCATAAGGCGACCAGACCCGCCTGATCTATTCCATACCCTGCGGCTTAATGATACAGGTAGGTTAATTTTGTGGTGCCTCTTTTTAATGAGTGTGTGTCTGCGAGGACATGTTAAGGTCACTGACAGTTGCAACGTTGCAACTTTCCTTTTTGCAACCAAAATCTTGTGATTTTATCAGTGAATACTGATTTGCAAGCGGATTCTCATTAGAATTTTACAAAAGATTAAAAAATGTTTCTCCCTTTTTTAAGTAGGGTGTTATAAAAAATAACACGGACAGAAATACGAAAAGAGTACTTTAAAAAATAAAATAAAATGTGGGTAAACATAATTAATGGAGTTAGGGATGATCACAGATGGCAAGCGCTCTGTGTAAATTGTCGGTTGTGTGGACCCTTTTTGAATACCAGTGTAAAACTTCTTTAAAGATAATTTTATCGTGGTCGCCTACTAAGTCATGCATTATTTCCAGAAGTCGCCGAGCGGTTTCCAGCGCGTCTCTTTGTGGAGGGCGCTCACCGCTTAGTTCCCCTGTATGCGCCTAATGATGGCGACCCAAGGGAACTACGATGCTTTCGAAGCAGGCACGGACGTGCTGCGCTTTACGTCGAAGCTGAGCCAGAGGACGGCCCTCAGAGACGAAAAGCGATTTTCAAATACGAAGCAAGACCCTTGGTACGGAGACACTACGACCCAGCCACGGCAGACTGCAGACCTTGCACCGAGTCGGAACTAGAGCTAGCCTTCTGCACCAGCGACCTCGGTAAGACCTCACACGATAATCTCATTACTCCTCTGTAGCTGTTCCTTCACCACAATAATAAGTAATCACAAAACCAGGAGCGTTCGTTCGCTGAATGTTAATAAACCCGCGCTGACGACCGCACAGTAATTTGTCGCCATCATCGAGATTCCTCGCGCCTCAAATTATATTAAACGTTGTTATACTTGAAAATAATTTTATCATTTTTCTTTACTTAACTACCACGAAGTATTTACACTGAGACCGTTTATATAGAGGACTCGTTATTTTTAAATTTCAAAAATTTTTACGTAAATTTATGCAACCTAAAAAGGTTTGCGCGCATAGTTTGTCGAGCCTTTTGTATCGCCGCTAAGTGCTAGTCGGACCTCCGTAGCGATTAGATTGCATTTCATACCGGTCATGACTTACGGAAGCTTTTGCTTATATAGTGAGCGAGCCGGGATGAGCTGCTTAGATTCAATTTACGTCCGTAACGACGCCGACGGTGCTTGACAAGTGTATACCGGATAGACTAGTATGGGCGTACGGCACGCGACGCGGCAGGGAGTTCATGTTAATAGTTTTTTCTGGTTTGATAAATTATAATAGTTGAGGAGTTATGTCACTGCAGCGCATGCATCCCGCCGCGTCGCCCGCGCACCCACGTTATTAGCTGCCTCCAACACGTATCATTGATTTTTTGTTTGTCATTCCACACAAAAAAAGTATATATTTTTGGATCGAGGCATCGTACGTGTCAGGGTTCTTTGTCAAATGAAATGACAAGCTATTGTTAAATTGTCAAGAAATGGAAAATTATTATCCGATTGTTTCTGTTTGTATTAGAATAAATAACTTATGAATCATTAGTTATCAGAGAATGGAGAATTGTTTATTCGAAACAAGAAATTAATGGTCCCAACACACGCAGTTTGGAATAAAATACGTTCGTACTTCGGGCGTGTATTTCAGATATCAACACTGGCTTACAATTAAATTAACAGTTGTCTTGATAACATACCGCGGTACTGGGATAGTCATGATGGCTCGTTAGTGAACCTTCTATGTAATTATCGACTGTCGGGTTCGGGTTGATGACCGTTTACCAAAGACTTGGACTATTCACTTATCTTGCTCAAACAAAAGCTGAGCGTAGAAAAAATACGACTATATTTTGCGCTTACTCACGGAGCGGACAAAAAACGCGGACAATGGGGACACAGTGATTAATATCTGGACAATAAATCTGGTGTCGCGACTGGTACCTAGTCGTTGAGCGAGCTACATTGTGCCACAGTTTTAACACTGCTCTCCAGCGAGATAAGTGGGGTACATCTACCGGCTTTTGTTTCTTACTAAGTACATACCTCACCAACCGAAGCTTTTAATAATTTAATTGACGTGCATTTTTGGAACCGTTATTTTCCATTACGTACGTACCTACCTTTGCAATCATATTATTTATTTCCATTACGTACGTACCTACCTTTGCAATCATATTTTATCTTTTAAATTAAAGGACACGAAATAGTAAAAGGACGAAACGCATAAATTAAATTGATCATACAATAAAATTATATGGTATACAAAACGTGAAAGAATGACGCCGTGACAACAGTTGAACATTTAAAGCCGCGCTTTATTTAAAAGGAAAACTCGAATCGTCGCTGACTCAATTGTGTTCTCAAAACACGCTCTAGAGATAGCTCAGTCATTAAAGTTTATAACTTCTAATTTGTTTGTGCCGTAGCAATTACTATAATTAACAAAAACTCGGTCTTCAAACAAAACAATCTAAATGCAAGGCTTGATACCTAATAATTCGGTTACAAGGAATGCACATTTACATATTTTATTATTAGGTATTGACGTAAAATATTATTATTGTGGGATGTTTTCCGCGAAGAGCTTCATTTTGGGTGTTTATTACGATGAGTAAACCTGTATTAACGAATTTTAGCATAAAACACTACAAAATCAGAAGCCTTGATCCTTTGGTCTGAATTTATAGCATCTATTTAGTATAAAATATTCGAATATCAAGCTAGGTAGTGATATAATAATACATGTAATATTTGAGAAATAAATTAATTCTAAATATCGTCGCATATGTATAACCTCCACTTTTATTGATGTCTTCATTTATTTATTCCTACTATTGACTGCTTCGTTGGTCTAATAGTCACAAAGCGCGACTGCTGAGCATGAGGTTTTGGGTTTGATTCCAAGCTCAAGCAGTGTCATTGGGTTATTCCATTGGGAATTTCTCAGTAGCAGCCTAGGAGTCTGGATTTGTGCCCGGTTAATGGAAATAGGCTCGCCCCTTATTACATGGGTCTTAAACATAAATAGCGAAATGTGGATGTACTATAATGGGTACACCTCTGCCTAACCCTTCGGGGATTACAGGCGTGATGTTATGTTATGCTTATTCCTACTATTGTTACAACTTACCATTGTCTATTTCAGTATCCCGAGGCGTGATCGTGATGAGCGAGGCTCGTGAAGACCTGGACACGACGCAGCTGACGCTCCGATTGACTAAGCTCATCCGAGCCACGTCGGGGGAGGAGCCTAAGGACAAGCCTGCTGACCTGGCTGAAGAAGACGATTACTATAGGTAAGGATTACTAGTGTTGAAAAAACAGAAATTAGAATATACAGGATTGTAATAACTGACTATATATTCCTAAAGAAATTCAAACAGACTGCGGCGAATCTTGCCCAAATTGTACAATTAATCTTCTTAGTACCTACCTAGTTCTGATGCGTTTTGTATCCTCTGCGGAATTTCGGTACAGTGTGAGCCCAGCTTAAACCATAAAAAGGTTACTTTGTTAACAAGCTTTGGCGGGTCTAAAGCCTTATTTAGACGATGCGAGAAACGGGTGATTTGCCGTACATTGCGGCACCACGCGGCTGTCGTGTCATAAGTGACCGATCATCGACGGAAATGTACCACGACTTACACGATATTTTTCACAACGTCTAAATCAGCTTTAAATGCCATTAGAGCTGGCTGCCAACGAACTACTGAAATACAGCCAGACCTAGTTATCATGATATTACATAATTTAGCGGAAGCAACAAAAAGCGGATAACTTCGTCACGGGATAATTTATGTATGGCATCGTCATACCGTATTATTATTTATTTTACTAAATTACGCCAGCAATTTAGACAAAGTTTGTACCTATACGCCAGATCGTTAGGAGTATTTAAAAAGTGGATAGCATGTAATTGCAGTCGCCCGCGTAGATAATTGCGAATGACCGGTTACGTAATCTATAAGGTAGTGATTACGAAAAACGTAAAACTATAAGTTACAAGAGTTTTGTTAAAAAAAGGGTACAAAGACTAAGTAATTCTGATTTAAAGCTGGCAGGAATTTGCTGCCTAGGTCGACACATTCAAATTGATCAGATAGTACATAATTTTAGGAAAACCAAGTACCTACATGTTGTTGTTTGATAGTATCTAGAACTTGTTGTCCACCTCTTGCACGCTCATAAACTGCTGGCTGCAGTAAAAAGTTATTATAAGATTTATCTTTGTTACATCTCTTGAACATGTAAATTGGGGACTGAGATGTGACCAGCCTGACTACTCACTGTAATAGGGAGAATTCTAAATTGTCATAAGGTCGGTACAAATAATAATTGAAATGTATTCAAACAAGCAGTGCAGTGCAGGGCATGCACAGTCAGCCTAGATGGTATATTATAGAATTTTAGAATATCATCGGGTGCCTGATGATATTCGAAAATATTTGTATAATTACCATAATGAAGCCGTAATGATCTAGGCTTCAATTTCTTGTTGTAATGGTTGCTAAACTAAAATAAAAACAACCAATCAGATGAGATTTGATACCTTATCTAAATTAGCGAGTTTAATTATCCTTTTCTCAATGCGTCTTTAAGTTTACCATCCTAACAAACCTTAATCTTTCCAGATATGACGTCGACAACACACTAGAACGCTCTACACACCGTGATTACAAGCGGCGGAAAACGCGCAGCCTTCACGCGCATGTGCACGTTTCTTCGGTGTGCGGGGCGGCCGCGGGCGCGGGAGAGTTCCTTGTCATGGCGAGGAGACGCCTTGGAAGGTACTCCTTAGTCTGCGCGCCAAGAATAGACGACTGGACTGAACTGGTGAATAAACGGAACGCTGATGGTACAGCACATTGCTTGCTGCAGCATTAGAATTTTTTTATTTGTGTTACCCTGAAGGTGGATTGACATTTTGAGCATTGGCTAATGCTGTGCTGTGATTGGTTAAAATCAGTGAAGACCTATAGACACTTGTGAGAGATTGGATGATGATGACACTCTCAGTAAGTCGAAAGCCTTCTGAAAAGTGTAAAACGTCGGTTATTTTGTAGACATATACCTAATTTTTAATTCAACAGTGAAACATTGTTGCTTCAGATCCTATTTCAAGAGTTTTATTTTTAAGTTATGTTACTGCTTGCCATAAAATCAGCTTGCGTATTAATGCAATATTGTACAAAAAAATCTAATCTTTATTTTGTATCAAATGTTTATATTTACTGTAAATGATTATATTTGTAGATTTTTAAAGAAAATGTGGTCCAGAGTGCCAAAATATGTAAGATCTTCATTTAGATGTAAGGTTGATCTCAACTCTGTACATATTATGATTAAGTGGGATAATATGAAAGCCATATTAGTTAAGCACCATAATTATTAGTATATAACGTAATATATTGCAGTTTAAGTGTGATTTAGAACAGATTATTTTTTTTATTATAATGTCTATTTGGTGCCACATAAGAATTAAAAGTGAAATAGATGGCTCTTGGATAGACAACAAATTATTGTAACAAGCTGGAATTGTTTCATAAATATCTTATTCATCCAAGATTTTTCTATATCTATAGGGTGCTTGGTAATTACTGACCGATACTTATACATTTAATTGTATTAATGATAACAAACAATTTTAATAAACAAACAATTTTTGAATAAAAAATTGATTATAACAAAAATAACACACAATCAGCTGTAATTTAATTTGGTTACTTATCCCATTTTATATAAAAAAACAATACCTACTCAACTTGTACCATGCTTTTTTTTTATTAAACTTTTAACCGTATGAATCGCGCGCGTGCCCACGCCTTTAGGGTAATTGAAGTCATGCGCATTGCAAAAATAGTTTCTTTGGGGAAGTTGTTTGTTATCATGAGTACAATCATGTGTACATAAATATCGGCTACTAATTACCAATCACCACATAAAATATATTCGTTCTGTCTGTTCTGTTATTATTCTTTGGAATCCAAGTAAGGTCACCTATGTAGATATTATGGTGCTGCCATACCCATATCTTCTTTAGTGCTTCCATAAACAGATCTTTTTTTATTTTTTCTTTTATTATAATTTTTATATTTTATCGCCTGAACCTACCAGTCAGTCTGTGTGAACACTTAGTAATATATTTTGTACAAAATTCTAAGTATAGTTGTCGATATGTGATATAGTTTACAACGAGTATGTTATGAAGTGCCTAATGTATATACGAGAATATAGCTATTGACAATACATAGTGTTTATAAATATACACATATAATGTAAAAAGAAAAACTGTTGAATAAAATAGTTTAAAATATATTGTATTTGTTTTCTTTTTGTCACAGTACCCATTTGAACTATCTCGCCATACAAGAAAGTGGAAGATATTGTCTACTGTAGACGTTGTTGTAAAAAAAAACGCATTTTATTGAAAAAGTGCCATAAAACATAATATTTAATTTATGTTTCAAACCAATCATTAGTCGAAAGTTTATGAAATAAAGTATTGTTAATCCTAATTTATTTTTAATGTCGCTATTATGAAAGCCTTTTTTCTAAAATGAAATTATAGTTTTTTTTTTCAAAGTAGTCCAATAACTAGGTACTCAATTAATATCAATTTTAATTGAAATAAATGCATACTCAGACTAAGCAAACATTTTTGGGAGGTGCGATTTTATGACGTTGAGTGTATTAAGAATTTTTCTGTGATTCTCATTTGCTTATAATATATTACAGATTTGAGCAGTGACGAGTCATACGATTACACAGGTAAGTATTAAGAAAAATAAACATGAAATATAGCAATTCGTTTATTGAAAAAATCACAACTGATACCACATAGAAAAACTACTCGGCACGGTTTAACTCTTAACTATATATAATATCACATAAACACTTTATAATTTGATAGACTATATACATAGACATTTAATCGTATTTGGTACACTTTGTGAAAAAATACCAACCACTACGTGATCGCAGCTTTAAATAAAACAAAACAAAATAAATCCTTTACATTCAAGAGTTAAATAAAAATGTTAACTAAAAAAGAAACAACGAAATAATATACATATTGAAATAAATAAAAATAAAATATGGATCGGATCGACAATATAATGTGTAACGAATTAATTATAAGAAATACTATTTTACAGTCACCGAGTCGAACAGGTTAAGTCTTTGCATACAAGTTCCTCGTACTCAGGAAATATGAACACATCGGCTCTTTAGAAAACGTCATATACAAGTACAATCGTCAAAAGAGATAAGTAACTAGGGTCTTCAGATTAAAGGTTTCTTAAAAACTGATAGATGATTTCAAAATTAATTTCATTTAAAAAGTATCTAATACACAGTTCATTAATTAAATTAAGTATCAATTGAAGACATCCATCGATTTCTAAGAAAACTTTAACTATATCAGACGACCTTGCTTACTTATCTCATTCGTTGACCGTACATTCCAAGACCGGAGCGCACCAACACCTCAGACAGTCTCAAAGACGATTAATGTAATAACAATTAATTAAGTTGAATATTTTTGTCACTACAACCCGTTTGCCGTACCTAACTACTGAATACTATTTCCATGTGAATCTAATTGCAAATTACGTTCGACTGCTTACAAAACAGAAACGATATACAGGTACGTAGTTTACAAATGTTATAACTGATATGTATTCAATGCCTTTTCAAAATATACGTCGTTTGTGTACTACATATGTTGAAGTAATTGAGTATCAACAGTTTGTGGAACAGTAACTTAAAACTTACACCAACATTTAAGTTCACTATGTGTTAAAAACATTATTATAGTATAAGATTTAGAATGTATACCACTAAAACAGTCAACAGTGGATGTAGGCAACAATATTGATCCAAACATTCATAAGATTTTTACATTTAGGTAATATACTAAGTATGCAAAAGAAGTTGTAAAAAACAACAAGTGTCTATAATTATTACAACGGCTTTTTGGCATTTTACGTGAATATATTCATAATAAGTAGCAATATAAAAGTGAATTTAATGCTCTAATGCAGTACTAAATGTCATGGATCAAATTACGGAGTATACGATATAGTAGGCTATGCATATTAGTAATAGGTATCAAATTATCATATCATACTCAGTAATTTTATCCAAAAGCCCATTCGCTCATTCCAATCTTCATTAAATTCGTACAAGTTATCAAACACATCACCGTCACAGATATTCGTCACCCCAATCAATGAGCAAAGTACTATCAGCCTTCGTAGTTCGAAACTATCTCTTCATCACGTGCTCCCCTTTAATAATCACATTCATATAATTAAAAATTACAAATGTCTGCCCACCAAAGATATGAAGTAGATAAACAGATAAAATAGAGTTATTTTTTTAGTTTTTTTGTTTTCTTTGTTCAATTTTGATGGACAGACATCAAATATTACAAAGTTTATAGAAGTAAAAATGCAATTTATCCGCCTATAAATACTGATAGATAAAAGAAAGATTGTGTGACGTGCAAGCCAAATTATGATTTAGTTGTGCGACCAATTTATAAAGAAATGTTAAAATCAAGACGTAGATAATGATTACTTTGATGATAAAGCCGATAGGAAACATATTAGAAAGTCTGTCACTACTAGAAAAATATTAATGATCGTTAACAACTACATACGTAATTAAACCGTTCAGGTCAATATTCTTCAAAATATTATTTTATTTTTTATAGATATACAATTCTTTATACTTTTTCAAAGTCTTGTTTACTTTATAAAATTTGATATTGCGATTACGAATAACAGGTTAAGACGGAATTATTGTCGAAATCATTTATTTTTAACGCGAGGAAGCTCGTTCGAGTGATGTTAGGTGATAAATAAAATCATTTCTTCCTCAAATCAATACAATGTTAGTGAAACAAACCAACGTTTAGTTAGTAGCATTCGATAAAAAGAAATATTTTATTTTAATTTATAAAAATAAAAAAAAATCTAGTAAAATTATAAGACAAGCTACGGTCTAACTAGGCGTTACATCACAGTTACTAAATAAATAATACAATTAAATACAAACATCATGAACATAAACATTGAAATCAACATAATATACCTACAAACATATTCTTATTCACATACATAAAATATAATCCTTGTATTCTATGTGACACTAGTAGCAATAAGCGAAGTTGGCGATGTGTCACAAGTGAATGAATCCTCTTCATAATATGTGAATGATTCACCAGTGTATTTGAGAAACTATAACGAGTTAAAAAGACACTTCACGAAGCGGAAAGTTACTCTTCCCATCATTGCAATTTGATTCTGAACCTTTATACCTTCTGGGGACCTACCCCCATCTCTTAAACAGTATTATTTTAATATTACTTTGCCTTACGCACTGTTGGATTTTCAACGCTCTGCTCAGGGCTGAGAGTTGAAAATCCATCAACAGAAATTACATAGTAATATTAAAATGGTACTGTTTTAAGAGTTTTTTCTTTAAAAAAAAATGTTTTAATATAATAACTAAACTTTAAATGCCATAGTGACCCCTGTACTGATGCATGAACCCATTACCACAAATTAATGCATGCCGCAATGTACCGCAACTCGCACGATATTTCTCGCATCGTCTAAATAGGATTTAGCATTATGCGCTACCACAAACAGTTCATGTAATAATTTTGTTATTTAGTTTAACGGGCAGTATGTATATCGGCTATGTGATGTGTCTTTTTTACACCCTGTATAAAATATTACTATGCAAGTGATGTTCTACAATTATACTTCATTACTAAGCCTGGTCGCAGACGGACCACCGACCACAACCACAAAACGCCGCCACCGACGTATTTCCTGTAGTTTTCATACATTTTGTATAGACTCGTCGCACACGGTTGACGTCGGTGGTCGACACAACACCGCAGGTGGCGGCGTTTGTGGCTGTCGCGTGTGGCCAGTGTGCGGCCAGCGTAAGACCTGCGACCGCATCTAATTAGGTAAAGACAGAACGCTAAAGAAGAGTAAATTTTGCACATAAACTGACCCTAAATTTAGGCAATTTTCGATAATATTTTTATAACGTTTAACGTGTATATAATACAAATGGGAAAATTTTCAACATCCGAAAAGAATATAGTTTATACAATAAATCTATCTTTTTTTAAATGCTAATTCTAATTTAGTGTTTAACCTTTCGAACTTACACTATACGTAGTGTTCTTTTTTTATTATATAAATTATTATCTAATTTATTTTTCATTATCATTAATCATTGCACAGATATAATAGCTGTTTTAAACATTACGTATTGTTTAGCTCTTATTTTGTTGTTTGATTTGACTTCGTCATTCAAGTGCTCTCAACAATTTTATTGGTGATGTGATGTCAGTATTGTTTGAATCCTTAATCTTTGTCATGTTTGTAAGGCAAGAATTTTTATTAATGTTTAGGTTTTATGAGTTTCATAAGATTTTAATTCCTTTAAACCTTTTTTATTACGGTAAACGGTTCTTTGTTGGCATCTTTCACGGCAACAGGCTGCCACTGCTGGAATTACAGAAGAAGGATATAAAATGAAGAAGTTTGTCAGCGAAATTTGTAATAGAAACATTTACTAGAAAAATATCGATAACATATAGATAGAGATATAAAGAGATATCGATAATATTACATAAGATAGATTGATATAAATAAGGTGTCTTTAAGTCATTTTATACTGTTCTAAAAATATAAACTCTACACAAATAAATAAATACGTAATTCGCATTAGAACTGTATTTAGGGCCACATGATGATGATAGGTTCATATAGTTTTGGTTTGCCTATACCCTAAACATTCTTGACAAAACTATCAAACAAATAATCTTTTTTATAACTTTTCAAGTAAACGACAAATACGGTAGACACATCAAACATTTTTCAATAATTTATAGCAATTACTAAATGCAATTTTAAATCACATTTAGCAGCTGTAAAAAAACATTCGTGCCAAATGCATTCACAAACTATCATCGCAAAAACACACTTTAACTCACAGACATAAAACTCAAAATTGTACGTACAATTTCACTGGAACTTAATCGGTGTAGGTGTCATGACGTCTATAATGAAGTCCTCCATGTTGGGTAGAACTAGAACCTTCTCGAACTCTTTGCTGAGCTTCTGTTCGATCCAGTTGGTGATGTGCGCGAAACGTACTGCGCGCGCACCTACCGCCGGTCGGGCTTTTAGTATTAGTTGGGGGTTCGTGCGGAATCTGAGGGAAGGATGGAAGATAAGCTCGGACTATCCTGCACGTTATATGGTGCATGTGAGCCCTATATTTACAAGTGCTATGGAACTATAGGTAAACCGCTTAATAGAGATCTGCCTAGCCTTTTCCCAATCATGTTGGGGTCGGCTTCCAGTCTAACCGGATGCAGCTAAATACTAGTATTTTAAATGTAGCGACTGCCTATCTGACCTCCACAACCCAGTAGTTACTGGGTTGTCGTATTACCCATTTGGGTAATACGATAGTATCGTAACGATACCATAAATCAATAATTCCAAAACACAATTTCTTTAAAAAAAAACACGTCTTGAAAACTGATAAATGTTCAATGAACAGTAAAATTCGATTTTTAGTTGCTCTGAAATCAATAAATAGTTAATCAATTGAGTTAGCTAGTAAGTGACGTCACAATTGTCTTTTGTCATACAAAATCTATGGGAGAATCGCGTTTTGACAGGTCATAAAAAGTATGTCAATTGATTGGTGGTATCAAATACCGAATTAAGTCCTCGCCTACTGACACTGTTCACCGTTAACCAGTCACGTCACATATCTTAAGAACTGACCAGTGCATATTTCACCTCTTGTGTATCACGCTACGAGCGCTCACCGCTCGCACCTCTCCCGGTCCCCATTCTCGTCTTACCCGACGCGACTTAATTAAGCGATTTAACTATAGTTGTCGTAGTAATAAAGTTTATTATTTAACATCATCGTTCCTTTCGGATTACACCGAGGAAAACACAGATTTTAAAATAAATCAAAGGATTCGTGACTTACCCAAGCCATATCCTATCGTGCGGCGGTGGAGGCAAGTTGAATGCTAGTCTACCCTCTAGAGCGTGTATTTCTAAATGCAGCTTTATATCCGTGTTCGATAGACCTTCCATTGCACGTTTCACGTACTTGTAGTCAGTCACCTGAACGATACAAAATATATATATATAAATACACATTAAATATAAAATAAAAATCTATACTAATCTATCCTCGTAAGGCCCAAACTAAATTTAAGTTGATATAAATTAGGACCCAATGTACTAAAAATAGGTGCAAGTAGTTGCGGCCCAGAACTTTGATTTGGTTAAAAAGTCTGTAAATAGAATGCTTTTGATTTGATTAATCTTAGGTGGTATTTCTACCTAATACCCAATACCTAATACCTTCCTATACCCCTTACAACTCTATGAAAAAAAAAATGTTAAAATCATTTTTTCCTATTTTGGGTCACCGGGCTAAAAAAAAGGGTTTAAATAATTATCATGTCCTAATTTTAGGTCGCTGGGCCGTAATTTAATTATTTTGAAAACTATCTTGGGCCGGAGTGACTAGTTTTTTGTTGTCCATATATTAGGTCGTTGGGCCTTACGAGGCTATACTAATATTATAAAGAGGTAACATTTGTTTGTAAGTTTGTATGTTCGTAAGTTTGTATGTAGGGGGTAATCTCTGGATCTACTGAACCGATTTTGATAATTCTTTCACAAATTGGAAGCTACGTTATCACTGAGTGCTATAGGCTATATTCTATTTTCAAAAAATTTGGGATCCGTAAGAAAAATCACGCGAACGAAGTCGCGGGCAGAGTGCTAGTATACAATAAAACGAGAGAGTTAGGCAAAATGTCTGGCTTTTTGTCAAATGCATTTTTGTATATTATTTACTGTAAATAGGATTTTAAGGATGGATAGGTCAAGTTACAAAAATGTGTATAACATAACATAATATCACGCCTGTAATCCCCGAAGGGTTAGGCAGAAGTGTACCCATTAGTACACCCAGTTATGTTTTTAAGTCCTATGTAAGCGGGCGAGCCTATTGCCATCAACCGGCCACAAATCCAGACTCCGAGGCTGCTACTGAGAAATTCCTGATGGAAAAACCCATTAACACTTTGCCTGACCTGGAAATCGAGCCCAAGAGCTCATAAAAACAATAATCAGCATACTCACTTGTTGAAAGTATTTGTTAGTAGCTATCTTGTCCACGATACGTAAGAACTTTTTTTTATTAGAAGTTCCTTCGACGGCTGTTAAAGATCTGAAATAAACAGTCATTTTAATTGTTTTATATTCAGACGCTTATTTATCTAAACTTCCGGTGCTGGCTTAGTATGGAATGGCATTTTGTATCTAAAGAATTCGTGCCGAAATTGTCGCGGTTTTTTTTTTGGAAAAAAATAATGTTATTCATACAATTTTATTTAAATTACAAATGCAAAAGTAACCCTGGCTGTCTGTCTGTTTGTTACGTCTTAACGACTAAACCACAAAACCGATTTTGATGAAATTTTGTACGGAGTAAGTTTGAACCTCAAGGAATGACATGGGTTACTTTTTATTCAACGACTTCGTCTGCGTACGCGACAACCGATAAATACGCGAACGAAGTCGCATCGCGAAAGCTGGTTCTTAATAAGTGCCTTCGTATTGTCGACCCCCCTCCCCCGCCCCCCTCATATTATATTGCTAAATATTATTGAACTTACGCTGTTTCAGAGCCAATTAAAATTTCGTTGCTATCTACAGGCTGCACAGGCGGACTCTCGTCGTCACTGCTCGACTCCGCAGAGTCTTCTGCTTCTGAATCGTATATCGCTGGCTTTTTCATCTACAATAAAAGAAATACTTCTTAAATTACAGACATTGAAGCATTGATGATCGTATAAGGTAGTTCAATAACCGATCTTAAAAATTGGTACCTATAAGGTTCACTTTTGTTTATCATTAATTAAAGTAAGGACGTAATTGATGCTTGTCGCACTGTACTTCTGTTTCAATGTAATTAGAACACTATAATTTAAAACTATACCTTTTCATGAAAATGAGCCTCCTTAATTTAATCTATGTGACATTTTGACAGATTATGCCACGCAATAACTTTATTGCCTTCGTGGATCTTTTATTACCAAGCTACTTTGAACTTTAATATTGCCTTAAAATAACTGACTTTTGCTATTACTCGCTACGATATCTAAATCAGATTTTTTTTATATGATCGTTTGGCTCTTTTTTCTAGTAAGGTGTGTGACGATACTTGTCTGGTATATTACAAGTATCGCGATAAAATGTTTTAGAAAAGAAAATCTTACCCGTAGCATTACATCCGAGTACGCGGCGGTAGATGACTGAGTTTCGCTATCCAGTCCATGATCGCTGGCCGTCATTAAGCGATCCTCTAGCGTCAAGTCTGTAAAATATTATCTTTGTTAATTTTGTCCCAGACCACAGTGGACAGAGACAACTGAAATGAGGGAACGGTGGTCTATGCCCTGAATTGGAGCCTGAATTTGTAATTGGGTTTTCCATCAGGAATTTCGCAGCTTCGGAGCCTGGATTTACCCGGTTGATGGCAATAGGCTCGCCCCCTATTATTTGGAACTTCAACGTAACTGGTGAAATGTGGGTGCACTGAAGGGTACACCTCTGCCTAACCCTTCAGGGATTACAGGCGTGATGTTATGTATTTTCCATTCTGTCAGCACCTCTGTCGTAAGTAGCCATTTTAGTGTATAAAATAGTTGACAGTTTAGAATTACTACATGTTTAGGGTCTGATGTCCGGCGCTGTCCTATAAGGCCTTAATAAAATTAAAAAACTCTACTCACTCTTCTCCTTAAGCTTCATAAGGTTGATCTGCGTCTGTAAAGCGATGTAGGCGCCCCCTTCGTACCGTATGTCAGCGTCGAGCCACAAACCTCGCGAGTCCCACGTGGGCACCTGTACGCGTTCGACCAGAGGACATGCGCCGGCGAGGGACAGCTCCGTCACCAGTAGAGGGGACATAAACGAGGGTATCTGATGAAGAAACAAGCTACTTACAACACGGTATTTATACAGGGTAGATTTTGGAGATGGGACAGTAAGGGCACACCTTAACCGTTATAATTAGAGATAAACTACGATAACTTGGCGCGCCCCTCCAAAATTCAAAACGTTTGAAAGTATTTACAAGACTCACAACACATGTGTGCGTACTGAAACGGCTCTCGAAACAATAACAAATTAGCGTGTCATTGTTGCTCGACTAGCGGCGTCATTATTTACTCATTATTATTGAAATAGTAATATGGAGAAGCGCGCCATGCTATAGTAGTTTATCTCTACAGGAAAACGTTTCTAGGAGACCATCCATAACTTTCTCAAAATATTCTGAAATGAATTCCCAGATTTTGAAAAAAATGTATAGTCAGCAAAAAAAAAACAAAATGCAAAAAAACAAAAACAATATACTTTTCCTATACATTTTATACAGAAAAACGATTATTTAATTCGAAATATTCTTTGTTACTAACATACATAGGTACCTACATACATACATGAGCCATATTATTAGTGTGAAACATTTAAACTGTTTTGTAATACACATAAACGACTAGCTTCTGCTGGCGACTTCGCCCGCGTGGTTTTCTTGAATAAGATTTTTTCTGGAAGTTCCAGAGATTAGCGCGTTTAAACAAACAAAACGACTATTCAGATTTATTACACTAGTATAGTTTTCAAGCCTTCAACTTCACAATGCCAACGAAAACTCAACTTAGTACAAACACAATAAGAGTCACTTTACCTTGAGCGTATTGAGTTTCCTTTGTATCCTGTCCTGCAAACGGCTGATCATGGCAGAGTCCCTCATCAAGTCGAACATGATTCGCGCTACCATTGTGTTGACCCACGTCACTTCCGACGGAAGCATTCGGCAAGAACAATCCGGTGGTGAACTTTTGCTCTAAAGTTAAAAGAAAAGTGTTTTAGTAACTTATATACTGATATACTTTGAACGTAGAGATAAACTACAATAATATGGCGCGCCCCTCCACAATTCAAAATGTTTGAAAGTGTTTGTGATAGTATTTAAAAGACTCACCACGCATGTGTGCGTACTGAGACTGGTCTCGAAACAAAATCAAAACACCGATTTGCTAGACTAGCGGCGTCATTAATCACTGATTATTACTAGTATGGCGCTGCACTGATAGTCTATGAAAATGACAGGTGCGTTGTCTTGCGCGGTCGGCTATTTATGATTAGTTGACAAACAAATCTGCCGGCCTGCTACTGAAGACGATTACTCACAACTACATAGAATTACCTACTTTCATATAGATATGACACATTGAAATAGTCATTTGGAGGGGCGCGCCATGTTATAGCAGTTTATCTATACAATGTGTCGTTTTGCATCCTCGTCAAATTCAAGGAGGTAACTATGCTAGTGATTCTAGACCCGAATCAATAATAAAATAGGTAGGTGTTTTTTTTTTAATGTTTTCTTATTTACGGAAATCAGTAAACCACCCCGGTGAAAATGCGGCCCATCTTAAGACTAGGTTTAGGATCGCTGACCGCGCGCACACACACAAAGAATCGCAAACGATAAAACCACAACACAATAGACGCCGCGCGCGCACCCCTCTTCCCTGTGGTGCCCCACTCCCGCGCCCGGGCGCCCGGCGGGCGCAAAGCAAAAAAAAATTTAAATTAGTTCAAGTGATTTCGCCGCCGGCCGTGAGTGTATCGCAAATTTCGCTCCTTGGGTGCGCTTGCTTCGTGAATGAAACGTGAATTATGTGATTGTGATGCCATCAGTGGAGCCATCCGGATGTTCGCAGAACGGTTTCCCAATAGGGAACCGCCAACGCAGAGCGTTATGCTGTCTGCTACACAGAGACTGCGGGATTTTCGGCAGTTTGACGTAGGTACCCCGACATGCTCAAGCTCGCGGCAGTGAAGGTCTGCCTGTCGCCTTGCAGGAAGATATCCTGGAGTACTTCCAGCGAGAGCCACAGGCAAGCACACAAAAATACCTACTAAGGTAGGTATTTTTGTCGGTCCTCAGCCCGTTAAAGTAGGAAGGGAAATTTAAAATTAACCAATTTAATCTACAAATAAAAACAAAATCATTACTAATAATTAGGTACTCATAAATCATGAATTTACCTACAATGCGCCAAGAGCGTCCCGCCGCCGCCGCCGGCAGCAAGTAGGTACCTAACCTAAATCCCGCGCTCACAACAAATAAATGTGCCACAGCCTAGCAAAACGTCTCCGGTTGTACCTAAATCCTAGTAGGTATGTATTCTTAGCAAAATCGGTAGATTTGCAATAAAACAGAATAAAGCAAAATGGCAAAACTAACATTTTATCAATCAGCTGATAACGTGGATAAGTAGATAAATCCTAGTACGTAGGTATTCTTAGATCTTAATAATAAAAACAAGTGTTATTAATTAACATCTAAGGTTAATAAAATCTGCAATTTGCAATAAAACGTAATAAGCAAAACTAACGTTTTATTAATCAGCTGACCGTAGATCATACTCACGACAATAGCACAACAATAGGGCGTGAACTTTTCTTGGACGCGCATAGCATACCTACGCATGTGATACACTCACGCACACAGAGACAATTGGCGCTAAAGCGCAGAGAGTGATTCTCCAATTTCAAGTTATGGATTATTCTGAAATTCGATTAAATTTTAACAACTAATAAAAAAGGGTGTTATTATTATTGTTCAGGTCTCGTAATTTTAATTGATTATTTATGACTTTTATGACAACCTCCTGAATTTTGACGAGGATGCAAAACGACATATTGTATAATGGCTCATTTTCACTAGTCGATAGGGCCCGCATGCGGGGTGCGACAGATTTCTGGAACGCATGCCACAGGGCCCGCATGTCGATATCACGGTCGGTAAAAAGCATGCGCGGCGGATCCCCGCATGCGGTGTAACGACTTGTAACTTTCATTGGTTGTTATGTCGCATGCGGGGACTCCCCGCATGCGGGCCCTATCGACTAATGAAAATGCGCCATAATTGATATACATACTAACTATACCGTACCATACCGATACTAAGTAAAATATTTAAAAACAATCTAAATAAAATAAACAAAATTATGACGAACGTCTTTTCTCTTCTTTTTGCTTCTGTTTCTGTCGCGAGGCGTCGGCTCTATTTGGCACATCACCGCCTTTTCCGAAGTGTAATTTTCAGTCATCTCGTGGCTCTGTTGCACGTTGCACGACAATAATTAGTCTAACTTATACTTAAACTAACGGCTAACGTCGGTCTTGGGTTCGATTCGGATAAAGTGTTGTTGGGTTTTTCCATCAGAATTTTCTAGCAGCATCGGAGTCTGAATTTGAGCCTGGTCGATGGAAATAGGCTCGCCTTCTATTACATGGGACTTCAACAAGACTGGCGTAACGTGGGTGTATTAATGGGTACATCTCTGCCTAACCCTTCGGGGTTTATAGGCGTGATGTTATGAACTAATTGCGTGTCTATGAACTGAGCACATTCGTAGAGTATAGGACTGAGGCAACTTTCACATCTGCCTTCGTTTAACGTATACGCTGCGCAAACGCCACATCAGTAGAAAGTCAAAGTCAAATATAAACCATTAAAAGGCACTTTTGAACGTTTAAATTCAAACTTCATACTTACTCTAAATTAAACCTTACACAGTAAAAAATAAAGCACATCATACCTGCATGATTTTGAGAAGATATGGCCAGAAAGTCTTCTCGTAGTCCGTTTCTAGCGGTATGGGCTGCGCTATTGACGAGATCGTAACTCCGCCGCCATCGGATAACGAGTCTAGTACTCTGCCCTGAAATAAAGAAAACACTTTGTTCATATATTTATTTTTATTAAATTCTAAATCAATAAGCATGACTGCTGAGCAACATAACATCACGCCTTTAATCCCCGAAGGGTTAGCCAGAGTAGTACCCATTAGTACACCCATATTTCGCCAGTTATATTCAAGTCCCATGTAAGAGGGGGCGAGCCTTTTGCCATCAACCGAGCACAAATCCAGACTCCAAGGTCGCTACTGAGAAATTCCTGATGGAAAAACCCAATAACACTTTGCTCGACCTTGGCATCAAATCCATAACGTCATGCTGAGCAGTTAAACTGACTGACTGTATTATCAACAGAAGATTATACATGCGCTTGAGTTTCTTTTAGGAAATTGGGGGAGGGGGGGGGGGGGGAAGCTTGTTGTGTTATATTACTTTCAGGATTTATACTCACAGGGGATTTAGCGAAGGCCACAGTCTCCTTCTCAGTGAGCTTGTAGATAGCCATTTCTATGTTATCCTTGTTCTCCGGTGCAGAATCACTGGTCGTCTTCTCTTCCGCAGCCGAATTCTCCGCTGATGCTGCATTAGCTTCTGCTATCGCTATTACTAAGCGACGGTACCTAAGGAGTAGAGAAAAAAAAATTATACTAGCATATGCCCGCGATTTTTTTTATTTGCGTGAATGTCTTTTTCTGAAATATAAGTTAGCCTAAAGGTACTCTTTATCACTTTAAAAAAAGTGTAAGTCCCGTCAAAATAGGTATAGTCATTTCAGAGATTCGCCGGAAAATACAGACAGTCAACAATTTAAAAAAATAGGCTGTTTGGTATTGGCTTGTAAACATTTATATTTTTCTTGTTAAAACTTTTTTTTTTTTTTTTACAAGCTTTTATTTTTCTTGTTAATTTGGACACGTTTTCTTTATAAGTTTTACAAACAGACACTTCTATTTAATTTATATGTATAGATCAAGAAAAATCCAAACACTATACTAGCACACTCACTGCCAGCATATATAGCATGTTTCCAATTCAGCAAGCCATGGAGTCCGCCTGCGGGTCCTAACGATTCCGCAGCGCTAGGCCGTCACTCAAAATGAAAAAAAAAAAAATTACAAAATGTTTGCCACGGCCTGCTGGTTAACATTTCTTCAAAATAAGACCGGCCCTACGCACTCGAAAATTTGGGGCCCGCCCGCGGATCCCATGGCAGAGAGAGTGCTAGTAAAGGTTCGCCGCTCGCATGCCGTAGTACAAAATCAGTACATAACGAGATAAAGTGGTGCAATAATTAACCGAGGATGAATCATATTGTTTAAACACGTAATACAATTAATTATTATCAAATCATAATAATTATATATAAACAGTATTATTTGTAAAATACTATTAATTTATGTTCTTTATATTATCTATAGCAACTACAGTTTGTCGATTAGGTGATAAGGGCTACTTATCGTTGGTCTAATCGGTGCATCATACTGACAATTTTTTAGATAACAATAAGGAAAATATTGAAGTAATTGAAACTGGCTGGCTACCGAAGAGGGCTTCTTCACAAAGAGCTATACTGTAAGGCGCGGAGATTTTAACCGTACAATGGATTTTCAACGTTTAGCTCAACACACAGGGTTGAAATTAGTGCGAAGACGCAACAGGTGAAGTCTACACTTGTACTATAATTTTTTTTTCATCCGGGTTGTAAACTGCGAGAACGTAATGCGTATTTTAAATATCCAAGAATTTAATGAAGCCTAACGAATTGACGATTGTAGAATTTAATACAGGGAACTTTACCGGGATAAAAAGTATCCTATGTGTTAATCCAGGAAATGGTCTATCTATGTGCCAATATTCATCAAAATCAACCAAATCTATTTAACGGTTTACGCGTGATTGTAACAAACATCGAACCATCTTCACACTTTCACATTTATAATAGTAATAAAATATTATAAAGAGGCAAGATTTGATTGTTTGTTTGCTTGCATTGAAAAAGCTCCGAAACTACTGAACCGATTTGAAAAAAAAATCACAGTTGGGAAGCTACACTATCCCCGGGTGACATAGGCTATATTATATTTTATTATCATAAAATTAGAGATCTGTAAGAACAATCACGCGAACGAAGTCGGGGTAAGAATGCTAGTTTATAATATTAGTAGGATCCACCCAGACCCTTTACAGTACTTTCAAACATGTCTTACCATTCGTGTTTGTCTCTTCCAGTCCTCGCGAACAGGTACAGATGTGAGTTTTTGTCTTTGGAAAACTTCACGTGTACACTCCACTCCCCTTCTGTCGTACCGTCCGCAGCTATTTCCTTTTCCTAGAAGACAAAAGAGTTATAATACAGAATTTGACGGTGAGTTTAGGTGAAGGGTGGTGCTGAGTCCTGTAGGTTTTTAATATTATTATTCCATTTATTTATTTTAATTACAATATATAGTTACATTTTTAAATATTAATATAAAAAACATAAAAACATTTAAAAATATAAAAAATATTATTATTATTATTGTGGTTTTCTTACACGTGTTGGTTGTATGGTGAGTGTAGAGAGTAATTTAAATAATGTATCTTTATAAATAAAAATAAATAGCTAAATGTGTTGCTAAGGGCAAAACTCAAGAACGGCTGCACCGATTTCGCTGATTCTTTTTGTTGTATCCGTCGATCGGGCAAGGATGAAATGAAAAAAAAAAATGGAAAACTCAAGGTAAATGTCGAAAATTTTCACCCGTGCGAAGTCGGGGTTGTTTGCTAGATGTTATTTGTAGGATTAGCATTCTGATAGGAGTCAAGGTTACGCGATGACTACGCATCAAAGGAAAATACACGAGGAAGTCCCGAATAAAAGATACAATAACATAGACCTGTTTTTGTATCAAGTCAGTGCAAAAACCAAAGGCTGAGAAGTTTTTTTACTTATTTTGAACGAAATGATATAGGTAGGTACAAAGTTCTAAGAATATTTTTTGCACGTTTGCGTCCTATTTATAAAGAGTGGAAAAAGACTTTTAACGAAGCCGAAAGTTACACGTTCTTCTCATCATTGCTATATTTGAATTTGTTTGTTACGGAAATATTGAAGGCAAAGTTCCAACGTATTATTTTTACGTTTTTTTTAAAAGCATGTTTCAATGACACTTTTTTATATAATTTTAATGTCGTGATGGCCTAGCGGTTTAAGCGCAGGCCACACCGCCAGCTAGCGGGCGGGCGGGCTAAGCGGGCGGGCGAAGCGAACGAAGGAAACTATACAAACTACGCGAAATATTGGCGAGCTAAACTATGGGGTTCACACCGAAAACTACGGACTGACGAGCGACGGATATTTCTTTAGCTTAGCTCGTTAGGTTAGTCGGTAGCTCGCGGTGTGAACCGAAGTATGTAAAGAGGTGAAACGATGTTCGCCCGCTTAGCCCGCCCGCCCGCTAGCTGGGAATCGTCGGATATTTCGTTAGCTTAGCTCGTCAGGTTAGTCGGTAGCTCGCGGTGTGAACCGAAGTATGTAAGGAGGTGAAACGATGTTCGCCCGCTTAGCCCGCCCGCCCGCTAGCTGGCGGTGTGGCCTGCGCTTAAGGCGCCCACCTCTCATGTATGAGGTTGTGGGTTCGAATCCGGGCAAGTACCAATGTGACTTTTTCAATTCATTATGTACTTTCTAAAGTTTATCTTAAACATTACTGACATTATTCCGTGCCTCGGAAAGCACGTTAAGCTGTTGGTCCCGGCTGTCATATGTGGATCTTTGACAGTCGTTACGAGTCGTCAGAAGCTTGAATGTCTGACAACTTCTTACCTAGGGGTATCGTATTACTCAATTACTGGGTTGTGGAGGTCAGATAGGCAGTCGCTCCATGTAAAATACTGGTAGTGGCATCCGGTTAGACTGAAAGCCGACCCCAACATAGTTGGGAAAAGGCTAGGCAGATAATGATGAATACCCCCAGGACCCCTGTTCTGATGCACGCAGCCAAAAGCACAATGATTTGCGTTTGTTACATAACGCGCTAACATAAACAGTGATATTTCACACTAAAAATAAAAGTCACCAACAATATTTTTTGCTAAAATTACTTAGTTTTATGAGCAGTATGTGCAGTGTATGTGTGTCTTGTTACACAACGTAAATTAAACAAAAACGGTCAAAAAGATCCGGAATTTTGATTTTACGTTAATTTTACAATTTAACAATCTGTCTATCAAAAGTAATCAAATCACATCATTTTTTATTTTGACTGGTAGTCATACAAGTTCAGTTAGAGCATTTCAATTAGACCATTCAGTCGGAAAGTTGCTAGTTCCGTATGTAGACCTCTATGGAGAAGAACAAGTATATTTGACTTTAATAAAAACTTACCGTTTCCTCCAAAAAGTCTTTAATCCTGGACAGTTCGTTGTCATCGATTTCGTCGTCGTTGTCATCTTTAGTGCTGGTCACAGACTTGGAGGTCAGGTCGTTCTCGTGTTCATAGAAGGAGTCATCGGACAGGATCAGTCTCTCAGACCGCACTGCACTCTGGCTCTGTGTCTCCAGTGGTTCAGTTGTTGTGGAGACGCTGTCTGTCTTCTTGTCTGAAGAAATATTGAGTTTGAATAGATGGAGGTCGTATTAAAGCTTGCTTAATTGTGAATTAAACCTACTTTTGCTACCCTGCCGGCTGTATGTTATTTTAGCGATAATGGATTGCCAATTGATATTTTCAAGTCGGTATCAATCAAGCCCTCAAAAAAAAAGGATGTGCGCATGGTCAAGGTGCAAGTTGGAGTTACCACTCAAGCCCCGGCTATCATACCGGTATGACAGAACAATAGATAATCAATTATATCTCATAACGTGGTACTTGAAGCATTAATCACGCGTATCACATTATCGCATCTAAACTCTTTAACTGCTTAACCGATTTTAATGAAACTTTTTCAGTTTAAAAACGTATGAGATTTAATTAAAAGCTGGCACTATATAATTTAATTTGGTTGTTTAGTTAAAGTAACAAATTTAAACCTAAGGGCCTCAGCACACGGCGTATTTTAAACGCGCAGACGACTCGCGTTTCAACACAATTTCAAGAACACGCGTTGTCTGCGCCGTAGATACCGATTAAAACGCGAGTCGTCTGCGCGTTTAAAATACGCCGTGTGCTGAGGCCCTAAGATATTCGCTAAAAAATCTTAGGTTTGAATTAGCAAAGCGGGTTGTGGGCATGCCAATCGTGCTTACAACAAAGAATCCGCGCTTGTATACTACTTACTAATTATCATAGTCAACGATGATTACTTACCATCAGCTGGTTTGTACGCATGAACATAAAAAATTTACAAATTACATAATTATTTTTAACTCGTTCCGGTACAATGAACGCAAATAGACATCATAATAGATATATAACAATAAGACTTCTATTATGACTCAACGTGTTTCTCTCAAAATATGAATATTGTGCAGGTAGATCTAGTAACATCACGCCTGTAATCCCCAAAGGGTTAACAGAGGTGTACCCCCATTAGTACACTCACATTTCGACAGTTATGTTTAAGTCTCATGTAATAGGGGGCGAGAGTCCCATGTAATAGGGGGCGAGACATAATATCACATAGGCCTGGTGTAGACATAATATTATTTGTATTTAGTATTCAATGGACATTCTATGGACTTTTGGGAACGATCGCAATCTAATCTCAGTCGCAAACTGCAAATGAAAAGATTAGATGAAATGTTGATCCAATGCCTTATAGTCGTTTTCATATAACCCTAATTTGCATGCCACGTCACAACTTAGCTAAACATGCTGCTGCTTACTGTATTTCATGTGTTCAACAAATAAGTAATTTATTATTATGACCGCAATTTTGACCGCTGAAATGAGATTGCGACTAGATTTTGAACGTTTTAAATTAGTATAATTGACCTTCTGATGTATGAACGTAACAAAATGCGTATGTAAGGATTATAGCACATAGCGTCATGTAGGTAGTTATGAGAACGTCGTGAGAAAAAAAGCGACTTTATGTACAGTCAACAAAAAAGATGAGTAACCAGGGCCTTCAGATATAAATGAAGTTTTCTTAGAAACCGATGGATGTTTTCAAAAGTAATTAAATTTATAAAGTAGCAAATAAACAGTTCATTAATTAAATTAAGTTTCAATCGAAGATATTCATCGATTTCTAAGAAAACTTCAACTATATCGGACGACCCTGGTATTTTTTTTTTTGACTGTACATAGCATATGTACATAGTATTCCCCTATCAATGCTACTATTCACTGTGTAATAGAAACCAATGTTTGCGTTGATGTGAGTCACATTTCAAATATTAACGCTATTGCACAAGATAAAGCAAACAGTTGACGTTGTTATGTGGAAATATTGAAATTCTCACTCACCTCTGTGCATTTTTCTAACGAGTCTATGTCGAAGCCCTTCCTTCCCTGTTTCCCCATCAGAATGTGAATTACTGTAACAAACAATGATAAGATAAAGCAACGCTCCTGAGTAAAAAACGGATTAGCTTTGCGAAGTTCAAAACTAGCTATGTATCATTCAGGACCTCATGTAATGTGCATAAAAATCTACAATAAATTACCAAATGAAATTAAAGACATAGACTTTGAAAATAAATATGTAAGCGCACTTAAAACGCACCTAATACAAAAGTGTTATTAGGGGTATCGTATTACCCAGTTACTGGGTTGTGGAGGTCAGATAGGCAGTCGCTCCATGTAAAATACTGGTACTCAGCTGCATCCGGTTAGACTGGTAGCCGACCCCAACATAGTTGGGAAAAGGTTAGGCAGAGAGAGAGATGATGATGATACTTAGTCTTGAAGACTTATTTACTTAACACTAAAATTGACTAATTATCTATTACTTATACTTTTTTTTATTGTAAAATGGAATATAATGTTTTTGATGCAATGTAATATACTTATAAAATACTAATTTAAATTAATAATGAATTGATAATGACAACAATATTATGTTAAGGTAAAAATATTTTAAATAACTTTATATAATGAATGCATGCAATTATAAAATGTACCTAATTGTAATGTTGCGGTGCCCTAGCAGGGTTCATGTTCGAAACTTATTCTATGTAAAAACACCTTGTACACGACATGAATGCAATAAATAAATAAATAGATAAAGCTGGATCTCTATCCTAACTTATGTGTCGAAAAAATAATCTGACGAAATAACGAATTGAAAAAAAAAATACCATTCGCACTTAATTCTTTCGCGACACAGAAGATCCAAAGATAGTCTAGGAAATAAAAAAAAATAATATTTGAAATTGGAATTGTAAGAATTAGAAAAAAAAACACAATTCGGTAGGTGACACCACTAACCAATAATTTCAAGACATAATTTCTCTAAAGAAACACTTTATTTTAGCCCTGAAAACCTGATTCATTTTCAAACTGTAGAATTTGATTTTTAATTGCTTTCAAATTAATAATTGAGTCGGCACAAAAGTGACGTCACAGTTGTTTTTTGCCAAACAAAATCTATAGGAGACTCATGTTTTGACATGCCATAAGAAGTACGTTTTTTTTTGGGTGGTAGAAATCATCAAATGAGTCCTTCCGCCCTGGGTCGGGCGGAAGGGACTGTCAGACTTTTACTGACTAAAAAACCACCCTGTTCCTTTTGTTGCCCTTTGCGTTCCGGAGCCACGGTATCCTTTTAAGACGTCCCGCGACCCCGGATAAGAAGTACGTCGATTGATTGGTGGTGTCATCTACCATATTTTATTTTAAAAACATTTAAATCTTTATGAACTAACCTCTTTTCCCGTCTTCTCCACACAAACTTCCGTCTCTTCTCGGGACTGGCGCTGGTCTCTGTTTCCATCTCATGTTGTTGTTGTTCCTTCTTCTTTTCAGAAGGAGTCTCGTTTACCTTCTTTTCCGCCGCAGAAGTTTCTTTCTCTAACACCTGAATCTTCTCATTGCCGCTTAGTATTACGCATATCGGATATTTCTTGCTCCATTGTCTACAAATGAAGAAATAGAAGCACGTGTAGGTATTATATAAAAAAAAACTAGCTTCTGCCCGCGACTTCATCCTCATCAAAGTTGGTTTCTCCATACTAACTTTGGACCCCTGTTTCATCCCCTTAGGGGTTGAATTTTGGAAAATCCTTTCTTATCGGATGCCTACGTTATACAAAGAAAGAACCATCTAAGTTTCAGGTCTCTACGATCAGCGGTTTAGGCTGTTTTTTAGTTCTCGAACTAAGTACATACCTCCAAATGAATCACTAATAAAATTGTAGTAAATTATAATAAGATGATCCTAAGCGTGAAATGCATACTCAATGCAATATACATTAGCAATGAACGCATTGTTGTCAAGACCTTGATTGTACTTGTACGAAGGCTGGCATTCAGTTTAAAACATATAGGTACTTTCCTTTATTTAGTTTAGTTTAGTTATTATACACTACACACAAGAAAAAAATACCTGGAGGAACCCGGGGGGGGGGATGACTTTTGCCAGAAGTGGGACATTATAGGCTAGTTAAAAAAAAATGTTTTAAAAAAGTTGACTGCCTTGTTGATCTAGTGGTCGCTAAGTGCGACTTTTGAGCATGAGGTCTTGGGTTCGATTCCCAGGTCGGGCAGTGTTATTGCGTTTTTCCATCAGGAATTTCTCCGTAGCAGCCTCGGGGCCTGCATTAGTGGCCGGTAGGCCGGCGTTATATTACGTAATGATGTTATATCTTGTATTCATATAACCTTACTCATTAAACAATCTATGCGACGCATAAGGATTTTCTCAAATCGTAGAGGCAGTTTCTGAGATTGTCGCGTTCAAACAAACTCCTCATATTAGTATAGAATACACAGAAGGCAGTTATAGTACTGACATTATGAAATGGCTGTAATTGTATATGAGATTTCTACTATTATCATTCTTAATGTTGAAATCATTACGAAATAATGGTTTGCTTCCCACAAAAGAAAAAATTTTATAGTCGTGGACAGCTTGTTACGTAGGTACTTATTTTTTAGTAGTACTAGTATACATAGGTCGCGAGACGCGTATCCATCCATACTAATATTATAAATGCGAAAGTGTGTCTGTCTGTCTGTTACCTCTTCACGCTTAAACCGCTGAATCGATTTCGATGAAATTTGGCATGGAGATAGTTTAAGACCCGGGGAAGGACATAGAATAGAAAGTTTTTATCCCGGAAATCACCCCCTAAGGCGATGAAAAGGGGGGTGGAAGTTTGTATGTAAGTACGATATAAACATGTTCCATGCGGACGTAGTCGCGGGCAAAAGTTAGTACTTAATAATACAAATGCATAAATAACTCTGTCTATCTGTCTGTTACGCTTTCACGACTTAGCTCCTGAACCGATTATCATGAAATTTGGTACAGGGTAAGTTTGAACCCCAAGAAAGGGCATACTAGGCTACTTTTTATACCACGACTTCGCCTGTGCCCGCGATAGCAGATATTTACGCGGGCAAAAGCTAGACTTCTATATTACACAAAGTATATTATTGTTTGGTAATAAAAATAGGCATGGGCGCGGTAAGTACCGCAAATACTAGAAATCGTCGGAATTCTTATAAAAATGTTTCGTTCGAGCCCACGGAACCTTTTTCATGAGAATTTCGACACAAGCTTCGATTGATTTCATGTACACTTTATATGAAGCTGGTCTTTATCAAGTATCCTTTTATTGTCAACTTAACTCGCCTCACACTTTAAAGGTATGCAACGCATGTCTATTGTTTTATGATATTGACACTTCATTATTATTATTATAAAGGTGACCTTTGACATTTATTCTGAGTCAGTATTGAACCATTAAACCGCCTGTTCCCAGCGGGGGATTTTTTTGATGATTGTAAAAGCCATATGTGTATACTAAGCTCACTGGGCCGCTGTTTCGAAGAAAAACAAACTACTAGAGATGCGATATATGTGTGTAGAGGCTGATTTAGACGGTGCGAGAAATATCGTGCAAGTTGTGGTACATTTCCGTCAATGATCAGTCACTTTTGACATGACAGCCGCGTGGTCCCGCAATGTACGTCAAATCGCACGATATTTCTTGCATCGTCTAAATGAGGCTTTAGTATGAAAAAATGTTTTGGCGTTCAAATCATTGTAATCTACACTGATTATAAAGCTGAAAAGTCTGTTTGTTTTGTTTGAAAGCGCTAATCTCAGATCCGGCGGCCTGCCACAAGAGTTTAAAACAGTTTTATTTTAATATAGTTTAATCTTATCTCTTACACAACACTACATAATAACAGGAACTTGTGCCCAATATTTATATTAATTAATTTTATCACATAAGAGGAAGTTCGTATGTACTGCAACATGGAACCACCATCCACTCTTTTACATAACATTTTTGTACCTAGACTTTGTTTGACCCGAACAATTGAAGCTCGTTTCACAATTTTATTACACGGATCGGATGCTTTAATTAAACCAATTCGTGATATAATGTGGCCTAAACAGTCTCGCCTTTACATTTATACTAGCTTCTGCCCGTGACTTTTTCCGCATCACAGTAGGTTTCTCCATACAAACTTTGGACCCCTTAGGGGTGAATTTTGGAAAATCCTTTCTTATCGAATGCCTACGTCATACAAAGAACACACCCTAAAAGTTTCAGGTACTCTACGATCAGCGGTTTAGGCTGTGCGTTGATCCGTCCAATCAGTCATTCAGGACAAAGCATTTTATATGTATAGAAGAATATAGAATAGATAGATAGAAATATATGAGAACTAAACTACAATTAAACTACTAACTAAACGCGGGTGAACCCGCGGGGTATGGCTAGTACCCAATGGCAGACCTCCTGCTCAGGAGTCGCACGAATAGATAAAATTATTACCGGTATAAGAGGCCTAAATATAAACAGACAACGCATGCGCAACGCTGCGCGTTCATTAACCCAATTATTCGCCAATTGCACTCGTGCGCCTGACGAAGGCCCTTCGAACTATGCCAACCGCTTATCAGTGCTTTGTTAGTGACCTTTATCGACGCAAATTACTTCATATTAGATACGTCATTTCACCTACATCGTTTATAAACGATAAAAAGTAAATAGAACAAGTTTTCCTTGTGGGCTATTAGCTACACGTGACTGTTAAATATATTTTTTTAAGCCTATCGCAGCTCACTGATTGGCTGAGGCCAATCTCAAAATGGTAATTAGAAATTAGTCGTAGAATATTTTGTATGTGTCACACATATCTCTGCCGTCAGCACCAAAATGAAGGATATATTATCCAGCTTTTTAATTAATATTTCGTAATGAGTGAGTGAGTGACCTTTCGCTTTATATTGATAGAAGATAGATTAAAGACAGAAGAAGATAGATGAAAGTCATAGTCAAATTATTTATTTAAATTAGACCAATTAAAAGGCACATTTCAACAACAAGAGATTTTTTTTATAATACTAGCTGACCCGCCGCGACTTCGTTCGCGTGGTATCCTACACTACCAATACCCCTACCCTACCCCTGCCTTACCCTACCCCCTACCCTTCTCTACCCTACCCAACCCTACCCCTACCGTACCCTACCCCTACCGTACCCCTACCCTATATTTTCTCACCGTTTAAACCTTCCCTAGACCTCCACGAACATTTCAAAACCAAAATCAGCTAAATCGGCCCAGCCGTTCTCGAGTTTTAGCGAGAGTAAAGAGATCGAAAAAGAAATGCAATAGACAATGGCTAAAAAACTAGTATTCCAATACTGACACTATAGAAATCCATGCTCCCTAAATATATTCGTAGACTATTATTAAAATTTTTGTTCATATAAGAGGAACTAACATAATTAACATATTTTCTCCGGCACTATTACAACGGCTGATCGAATGCGACATTTATTATAATGAAGTCAAATATCGTTTCGATAATAAAGCAAAAGGCGACTGGAAGGCGGAATAGACTTATCCTTAAATAACGGTCGTGCTGATTGTATGGAAATTCCTATAAATAATTATGAAGGTATATTATATGTATCAAAAGTTTACGCTTTTTTTTCCTCTTAAGATTAAACCTGTTACACACTGTTATTTTTCTCTAGACCGATTTCGGTCACGGCGGCTAATCTCAATGAAGACGAGCCAAATACGCAGGAGATATTATAGTGCACAAGTGTGTGCGCAAACACAGGTGCACTCCGTTATCCCTATCTCTCATAGTCCGATCGGACGGCAATCCGACACAACCGGGAAGAGATCAGGCGCAGGACCAACGGCTTTTCGTGCTTTCCGAGGCACGGGGGTGTCACTACCAACTTCCAAACTCCGAGCTGCTACCGAGAAATTCGTAATGGAAAAAAATGCTCACAAAATAAAAAGCACTAAACCAAATTGGATGAAATTTTTATGGGACCATATGGAATAGAAGAATACTGCATCGAATAAAAAAAGAATCACACTAATCAGACTAGAAACCTCGGAGTAATGGGTGTACAAACATAAATAAAAAAAAAATACCGGCCGAATTGAGAACCTCCTCCTTTTTTTTAAGTCGGTAAAAAAATCCAATTACACTTTTTGCCCGACCTGGGAATCGCACCCAGGACCTTATGCCTAACAATAGCGCGAGACAAACAGAGCAGTTGCTACACACTCGTTACTAGGCGATCGTCGTCAGCGTATAAAAAAAACGCATCTAATCTCGACGAACAAATGCGTAAACAAATATTACGTCACCAGACCAACGCTTATCAAGAAAAAACACCCGAACAAATCGACGAACTATGTTTAGTAGTGTATCATTAAATAGGTATTCCAAAATTATCTTTAGATTTCTCTTATCATTCTCCATTTTGAATGACCATTTAGGATCTATCGTTATTGATTTTGAATTATCTAAATGGCCATACAAAAAAAAATTAGGAAATGAGGTTGCTAGCCAACTTTCCATCGCTATTTAAAGTTGGCTAACCATACTCATTAGTGTAAAAAAACAAAAAGTCAATAAAAAAAACCAGAAACTCGACTGCGTAAAACATGAACATTAAATAAAAAACTGAAAACAAAAACAAGTCTAGTAGTCTAGAATTCTGTTAAGTAACAGTCGGGACCCATAATTTGGAACTTTTGAACCGGTTTAGATTTTTAATGGGTTACGCATGTTTTTTTTTTTTTGTTAAGCAGTAAAACTTGCCTCCGTTTCACTAATCCTTTGGGCTTCAATATGACTCTAGCTCCAGTTAAATTGTACAGTCTGTGTTGGTAAAACGCCACCTTATCTAATTTCTCGTCCCATAACGCTCTCTTTGGAATCTTCGTCGAGGTGTACGATATCCTTAGATTGCATCCTACAAAAAAAAAACATATTAAATTAAAAATCCCCCGACGGTGGCCATTTCTGACCGATTTTCTTCAAACATAGCTAGAAACACTGCCGACTAATTCACCTTTCAAACAAAAAACACAAAATCAATATCTGTTCATCCATTCGGGAGCTACGATACCACAAAGAGACACACACAGACACGTCATACTTATAACACCCCGTCGTTTTTTCGTAGAGGGTTAAAACAAAACATGGGTAATTTATGATAAGGAAAGAATGAGAAAATTAGTAAAAGATAACAGGATTACAAACATCCGAGTCGTGAACAAACATTCCTAATGAAGACTACTCGTTTATAAATGTTTACAAAAAGTGATTTATTAATGTTTGCTCAGAAGTGATAAGTGAAGTTGTGACTCACCTTCGAGCTTCATAAAAGCTGTTGTTGTCTTGTTAATGTGGTATGTGTTCGCATCGTAATCCGGAAATCTGTAGTGGTTGATCCAACCCTAAAAGTATAAAAAAAAACTTGGACTTTAGTTGCACTTGTAGGTACCCTCTACTTCGTCCGCGTGAATATCGGTTAATTGCGGGGATTTAATGTTTTTGTCAACTATAGCATCTATCAGTGAAAGTCCCATCAAAAGCGGTCCAACCGTTTCGGAAATTAGCCGAAACAAACAGACAGACCTAGTTTAAAAAATGTATTTTTCTTTATGTATGTATAAAGCTGTTGTTTTGCAATTACAAAAAGACATTTTAATTTTATAATTATTTGTATTATGATAAGATGTTACGATTTACTTACCTCGTATTTTTTTATAGGCGTATGTTCTTTCACAGACGGTATAGTATAAGAAGCTGGCGAAGCGCTACTTCGATTTAGTTGGAGAAGGCTTGAGCTTTTCGGCTCCAAATCAGAAAAATATGTATCTAACAACCAGTTCTTCACACTGGTCGTAAAACAAAAGAACCAGAGGCCCAATACAAAACCGTTCCAAACACTTGAATTTGGAAACAGGAAGTAGCTTATGAAGATTAGGAATGTGAAGAAGTACATGGAGAAGTTGCAGAAATGTTTCGGCTTGCTATCCAATTTTTGGTCTTTCATATTACTCTTGCTTGGGGGCAAGCCGAAGTTCACGCAGGTCGGTGGCGGTGCCATGGGGTCTGTGTCCGTGGGCTTCCCGCTAGAGTACTGGCGCTCCACGTTTTGAATGTCTCCGAAACCGTCTATGGTATCTTCTAAAGCTTCGATCCCAGATTCTACCTCTATCAGGCTGTTGTCGCTGAGAAGTTCTTTTCTCACCTCAGCCGACTCATTGTAGATCTCTAAAAATATTGTTACTGTTAATAGAATACCAAGCCTTCCTACCAAGTTTATTTGCAATAATTTTATTTAATTTATTAAATTTCTTAATTAAAATTAATTTTATAAGTATGTACAATAATTTAATTTAATGTTATAATTTAATTAAATTTCTTAATTTCAAAATCTAATTTTATACAGTAATTTAATCTAATGTAATAATTTAATTTAATGATTTCATTGAATGATTTCATTTAATGATTCTACAATGCTTTGTGTACAATTTTCACTACTAACCTATTAACATTGTATCGCAATATAAAAGCTGTGCACACCTTTAAGTGACAAGGTCACGATAGTATTAATTTAAAAAATCGTGTATGTATGAATGTTTTTGTGACTTTGTTGTTGGAGTGCCATAATAAATAAATAAATAAGTTCTGGCAAAACCTGTAGCGATTTCGGTACTTACCTAATAATTTCTATTAAAAACTTGTGAGATTTTTGTGAAATAAGGACTTCCTTTTTTATGGTCTTGATAACTTTTACTATATTGAAGTAACCCAGATTTTCTTTACTTTTAATTAGGTGTTTTTATTCCAAAATAAGGATATGTTAACCCCATCGTCACTTAACCATAAGTAGGTAACTTTAAATAGGATGACTCACTGCTGAACGACCACAACCAAACGACATAGCTCTATAGCTGCCTACGATTTCGGATTGGTTGGCTTGGCTCAGACAGACCTACATACAGTCTATTACATTTCAGCTCGGTCAGCAATGAGTCTCGTTCATCTTTATTCACATTTTACCTAGATCCGTACGGTAATGGTATAATGCTTAGTAACAAACCCAATTCTCACTTACCTAAATTCTTGTGTGTGTCATCACTGGAATCCGTGTTATCTACGGGAAGGCTCGGGTCTCGTTCAGTGGCCTTAGCCGTCAGCGGTTGCGTCATTTCCGATAAGTTCTGTATACTGCTGTCTAGGGAAGATACCTAATAGAAAGAATATAACATAGTAATGACCAAAATACACGTCAAATAGTTGTTGCATTTCAAGACTTGTAACTTCTATAGCTTCGGTTTAAGGTTCAATTTGCAATGAAAGATCATCGTGAAATGCAACTTAACTCGAAGTACTGCTATGCTATTCTCTAAAAGACTCGTCGACGAGTTCGTCGACGAAACTAGTATGGTCCCCAGTGGATTTTGAACTTTATGCTCTAGATCATTTAGTTGAAAATCCATTAACGACAAACTGTCTCTACGACGAGTTCCGAAACAGTTTGTCTTTAATAGATTTACAACGTTGTGATCTACAGCATAAAGTTGAAAATCCACTGGGGACCATACTAGTTTCGTCGACGAACTCGTGGACGAGTCTTTTAGAGAATAGCACCCCTGGAGTTTAGCCATACTGTAGACAAATTGTGCGCAGGACGAATTTATGTAAGGAGTTGGTATTTATAGGTGTTACAAGTGTGAGCTTTGTCAATTAAACAGATTATCCTGAGCAATTTAGGGGCAAAGCGAGGCAGACATATCATAGTAAATATAGTGCAATTCATAGACTTATCGAGATTACTATCATAAAATTAATAACCATCAAACGGAGTGAATAGGAATGCAGGGGTGAATCGGAGCAAAACTTTCAAAGGAATTTTGACATTGAAATAATATAGTTTTTTGCCAAAAAGGCTCTAATGTTTCCACAAAATTATTAAATTATAATTGGGTAGTTGTCACTCATTAACCAATAGTTCCAAGACATAACTACTTTAAAAATCGCTTTATTTTAGCCCTGAAAACCCGATTAATTTTCAATTTACTGTACAATTAGATTTTTCGTGGCTTTGAAATCAATAAATAGTTAGACAATTGATTTGCCTAATAAGTGACGTCACAGGCCGATATTGCCATACAAAATCTATGGACGAATCGCGTTTTGACAGGTCATAAAAAATACGTCAATTGATGGTGGTATTAACTAGTCTATTTATTGTCCTTGTTAGCAAAAAATCTATATTATTTTAACGTTAAAAATCCCTTTTAAACTTTCGTCCTGATCCGCCTCTGCATTCCTAATCACCCTCTTTAACTGTAGTTTTAGTAGCATCACACAAAAATTCCATACATAATGAATATACTTCAGGCTTTATGCCATAACTAAGCATCACATGATAAGCCATTAACGGACATATTTAGCGTAAAAATATATGTATTATTAGCGTTAGCATTCATACAAGAAAAATGCGCTGGATGCAGTGCACACTTAGGGAAGAATGTAGTTATTCTTAGATACCTAAACAATAAATAGACACTGACAATGCTTGAATGAAGGTAACTTCATTTATCACTTACATGTTCTTCAGCATCAATGGCGGTGGGCTATGGCAGTGTCATCAATACAATACTTTAGATAGTAGGTACTTGTTATAGTGTAATGAATGTGAATGTAAACCTTATTTTTCTATACTTGTAAACATAACATCAACACGACTATAATCTCTGAAGGGTTAGGCAGAGGTGTACCCATTAGTACACCCACATTTCGCCAGTTATGTTTTTAAGTCCCATGTAATAGGGGGCGAGCCTATTGGTATCAATCGGGCACAAATCCAGACTATGAGGCTGCTACTGAGAAATTCCTGATGGAAAAACCCAATAACACTTTGCTCGTCCCGGGAATCGAACCCAAGACTTCATCCTCAGCAGTGGCGCTTTGCGACCACTAGACGAGGCGGTCAACTAAAAAAACATGTATTTATTAATTATGGACCAGGTGACGTAAATTAATTTGAGTATTATGTTTATTACGACACCCTCCTGAGATGAGATTGCAAAACTGCACCTTGAATGTTCTTCTTACTCACGCCTTTTTCCCATGGGGGTAGGCAGAAACCACAGAACGCCACCTACTACGATTACAAAGATCAAGAAAGTCCATAGCTAACTTAAAGTGTGTGATTGATCTGGATACGCGATATTCGTAGTGTCATTGTTTACCAAATAAAACATGTATGGAAGAATACACTGTAGATACTTTACACACCAGTCGGTAAACTGTTCCGGATACTCCATTACCACAGTATAATAGACACTTTGTATTCTAGTTAAGGATAAAATAAAGTGTGATTCCTTAGGGCAGGGTTGGCAAACCAATGGCACGCGACAAAATAATTTGGGCACGCCAATTATAGTTGACAAATCTATACATGTATTTGATCGAATCTATTATCTTCTATTTACAACAGAAGAAATCACACTAACCTTTTTTTATTTAAATAAACATAAAATAGTAGACATTACGATTGCGAAAAAAAGAGTTCATGTAGTTTTGTTTTTCTAGTTTTTTTGTTGGCACATCATAGTCACATTATTATGTTTTGATAAAAAATGGCATGTTTATCAATACAGGTTCGCCACCCCTGCCTTAGGAGATGGACACAGTAGGTTTAATCAATATCAGTGGTGTGCCTAGGGGAAGCCCGACAGAATTTACATGAATAAAAAATAAAACGAAAATTCAGACACTGCTGAAAACTTATAGCTGTTTGAAAGTGGCGCCAGTAACAGAAAAGTTGAAAGGCAATCATGTCTTAGTATGGGCATGCGAAGAGGAGGGATGAAAAGCATGTGACCAAGAGAGTTATGAGTATGAATGTGGATGGATGGAGAAGCGGAAGGCCAAAGAAATGATGGATTGTGAAGAATGATATGAAAGAAAATGTAGTCTGTGATAGCATGACGGCTGACAGGACGGAATAGAAGAAGAAAACGTGTTGTGCCGACCCCAAGGAACATGGGACAAGGGCAGGAAGATGATAGAGCATATGGCTGTTGGAGCGGTATCTGAATTTTTTTAATTTGACGATTGTCAAGTTTTGATATACCAATATAAAAGTGTCTAAATGTTCTGTTTTTTGTTTATTTAATAATAATAATACCAGCCTATTACTATCCGACTGTAGGGCAAAGGCCTCTTCTCATACAGAGAAGGCATGAAGTTGTTTATTTATCAAAAAAAATCTGCATGGCTTGCCCCTAGGCACGCCACTGTCCAGTGGGTTCAGGAGTGGACAACTAACCTGGTTGTCTGTATCTCCCACACTCTGCTGATCCAAGTCCTTGGTTGCCGAATTTTCTTCAGAATCTGATGTTGAATTTTCCCTTGGAATTGACTTCTCCTTTGTATCTGATTAAATAAAAGAAATACTATAAGTTTCCTCCTTTCCTTTTTTATATAATTATATTGTACATACTTTGTAATTTTATTACTGTTTATAAGTTTTGTGTTTAGTATAATTAAACTAAACACAAAAGTTATAAAAAGTATGTTTCAGTTACTGGGTTTTGGAGGTCAGATAGGCAGTTGCTCCAAGTAAAATACTGGAATTCAGTTATATCCAGTTAGACTGGAAGCTGACCCCAACATAGTTCAGTAAAGTCTAGGCAAATTGATTGTGTTTAGATGAATTATTTTAAACTAATGTAATAGTTTTGATTGAAATAAAAAAACTACTATAACATACAAAGCACCAATATGCACTCAGATGTAGAATTATGCACTCAGAAAAAAAAACGGATTTTATGTACCTACATTCTGTGAATACTTATTCTATTTTATTGGATAATGTATTAGGTAATTTTCCATCAGATGTACTATTATAACTAGGTATTATATTGTGGCTCAGTTGAGACACAACATCATCATCAGTACTAAATAATAAAGTTGTCAATACAAAACATTAAAAACTACAAACATTTTTTTTCCCAAATTTTGTACTAATAAGAACTTAACATCCATCAGAATAATAACTTTTTAATACTGACGCAATGGTTTAAGCTTGGATTAAATAGAACTTGTTTTAATGTGTCTCTACTTGTTATTTAGTTAAGCTGATTATTCACAGCAATGATCAATGTGTCTTGTACTTATAAACATCTATACAAATAAATAAAATTGAAGTGTGTTTGTGATATTAAAATAACCGCTTTATACTGCAATGCATATGAATGTATATACGGTAAATTACCAAAATAACATTTTTTTTTAATTTTTGTCAGTCTGTCTGTCTGTCTGTTTGTTCCGGCTAATCTCTGGAACGGCTGGACCGATTTTGACGGGAATTTCGCTGGCGTAATAAGGGTTAGCCTACTTTTGTTTTAGAAAAAGAATTAGGGTTCCACGCAAAAAAATAAAACCTCGCAGTAAACCGACATTTACGCGGACGTAGTCGCGGGCATAAGCTAGTAATGTATAAATATTTTGTAGACAAGATCAAAGGGGCAATGAAATTCTTGTTTTTTTATGAATTTTCCCATTTTAATCTCTTCATCATCATCATATCAGCGGAACAACGTCCACTGCTGGACATAGGCCTTCCCTAAAGACAACCACAATGACCGGTCCTGCGCTGTCCACATCCAGCGGTTTCCCTCTCTCAATCTGACAAAAATGCTTCTACATATGCCTACATTTTTGATAAGTTTTTGACATTGATTTTTACTCAGATAAGATTGCAGCTAGATTTCGAATGTTTTTAATTAAGTATGGGAAGTGGCCTTCAGCTAAAATTAAATGAATACTTATACTTTTCAAACTCATCAAAAATAGCAGTTGAATGAACTAAAGTACATAAATTACTAGCTTCTGCCTGCGACTTAGCCCGTGTCAAAATTATTATTTTTATCCCACAGGAACCATACATTTTTCCAGGATAAATAGCCTGTGTGCTATTCCAGACTATAATCTATCTCCGTGCCAAATTTCATCCAGATCTGTTCAGCCGTTTTGGAATGAAAGAGGAACAAACATCCATACATCCTCACAAACTTTCGCATTTATAATATCAGTAGGATTCTCAGACTTTTGAGTAACCTTGCACTAAGAACAATGAGAATTGCTGCACATGGTGTACACCTGTTCACACATATTATTTAAGTAACCATAACTATTATTATAACAAAGAGGTTATAAAGTATAGTATTCAATCATGTCATCATAATTCTATTATGTTATTGACATTTTCAATGGCAATGCTATAAAAACCAAAAGTAACAACCAATTAATTTGTTGTATTTTTCCATCTATGTATTTTTATCTCTCTCTACTTTGTATAAATGTATCTATTATTATATTTAATTTTTGTAAATTTTCCGTACTTGTGCACCTACTATGTTTTGTCTCTCTAAAGTAGACTGGTAGAATATGCCCAAGGCATTAAGTCCGCCTTTGCACAATGTATTTTTTTACATGTGCATAAAGTTGAATAAATAAATAATAATAAGGATCATTAATTAATTGTGTCTCACCTTCAACTGAACGAGTTTTCATGTCTTCAACCGCTTGAGCAATTTTAAATTTGAAATCATGGAATATCTTCCATGTTTCATTGCTGCCCTCCTTTACATCAGGTTTCACATCAGGTTTTACTTCAGGTGTCACATCAGGTGTACTCCGCTTGCCCAAGCGGTTTAAGTACTCCTTCATTGGTGAAGATGTCACTTCTTTGGGAGCAGACTTTGCTTCTTCAAGTTTACTTTCACTAGGTTTGGCATCCTCAGGCTTTTCAGAACGAATTGATTTAAAATATTTGTCTATGATGGAGGATGACCTCTCTCCTCGCTTAGGACTAGCACTCTCTACAGGTGTGCTAGGAGTGTCACACTGTGGTGTAGGAGGGTCATCTTCACACACATGAAACAACTCCTCTAACTCCTCATTATTGGCATTGTACCTAAATGATAGCGCTGCATTAGGTGATTTACCTGAAAATACAAATACTGTTAAATTACTGCCACTTTACAAAGCTTCACATTTTTTATTTTTTTTATTTACCCATTTTATAATCAGCCTAACTAAATTAAGATTGTAATAAAACACACTCTAAAAATAAAACACAAAGAACACAAGAACGCAGAAAGGTAAGAACTATAATGAAACACGATTGGTGCTGTGAAGTGGCGATCAATTTGTGGCTGATTGTTTGTGTTATCGTCTTTGTTGTCAGAGGAACAACATTCAATAGATACCGAAACTTGCACATTTAATCTATACTGATAAACAACCGGTCCGCGCGGACGCTGAGGTATGCTATTTATTTAAATAAACAAGTTTTCTATTTTACGAACACAACCGTATGATAAAATTATTTAATTAAAGCTGTTGGCAAATATATTCGACACATACCCACTCCAGAAATCTCCATTTTACAAATTAGAGATAACAATTATTTACATAGAACCATTGTTTTATGAATTTAAGTCACAACTAACTCCTATTAGAAGTACGATAAATTAACTTCCGAGTCTATTTTCCTTAAATAATTTGAATAAAAGTTGCTCTACTCGCTGAATCAAAAATAAGATTTTCTTGTCAGTCAACAACTGTCAACTCATGGACAGCAGACTCATGTAGACTATGTCAAGTTTAAGAAGTTTAAAATTTAAACTTCATAAACTTCATAAACCCGACGCGATTAAACAATCTATGCATTTAATGCATAGATTGTTTAATCGCGTCGGGTTTAGTCGACTAAAACATTTAGAGGTGAAAAAATAATACTTTTGGCAAAATGAAGAATTTTAATTTATATTTATGTAGTACCTATAAGTACAGTACAGTTAGCATTGAATTTCGATGACTCAAAATCTACTGGCACTTGGAGTGCGCTAAATGGTATTTATTTACCCGTCCAGTAAAACATTTAGTTCCACTTGTGGCCACATCAAATTCTTTTTTATTAAGTTTTATTTTTATAATCTCTATCTATTAATACGTAAAACGGTACGTCTTACTATAACTTTGATTAAATTCTACAGGACAGCCATTTGGAACAGTATTGGATTGCACCACTGCTTGTGAAAAATGAGTAAAGCCAAATTTTGAAATTTTTTCTATTAATTTTTTTTTCTGACATTTCCACGTTTATTGAAAGCCTTAGTTCCAGTATTATACACTTCGTGTGTAATACTGAAGTGATGTCTTGTCACTATCAGCTTAGAATGGCTTAGATTATTAGAATCACTGTTAATCACAATTATTAGAATCACAATTAGAATATCAGTTTGTACTGAACTTTAAAATAAGTAATATGAGATTTCAAAGACTATTAAGATTCGATGGTTACATACATACATAAACTCACGCATTTTTAGGCAGAAACCACAGAACGCCACCTGCTACGATCCTTACATACTCCTTTCGCCTCATCTACGATTCGATGGTTATGAATATTTATTTGCAGAAACATTATAATAAAAAATCTTTAAAAAAATGATATCTTGCGTATTTGCTTCTATCGCGAATCACACACTGCATATATTTCATAATCGACTAAGCACAGCTCTAAAATGATTCAGTATAATCTGTGTGTGTGACACCAGTCGACCTCCTGTCAAATCAAAAATAACATTCGCGAGGGTTCTTTTGTAGTGTTTTGGTTTTTGCGTTTATAACATCAAAAATAATGGAAATTACACATATGATTACATACAAAGGCCATCAAGTTTAGTGAGAAACATGAAGTACTTATTTGTGATATTGTTCTTGTTTGGTTCGTACGGAGTAGGTTCTGTTGTGGACAGTGGTGGAAAGGTGAGATTGCAATAGTACCGATTGCGCCGCATTTATTACTAATAGAGATATGAGGTAAATACAAGGTTGTTAGTTGTGTGTTGAGCGTTGTTATTGCTGTTGTAGGAAACTACGGAGTTGTCTCGTGCTTTTGATGACCGGCCCCTGTTGTTTGCCACGTTAGGAGGCGGCATGGTCGCCGTCGAGCCTCTGGCGGGCAATATTATATGGAAATTAAAAGATGGTGAGCTATAACTATTATTATCACAATAACAAGCGTATTCAATGCTGATTTAAGAATATTTATTGCTTTGTTTCCTTTATTCCTTTAATAAGTCTTTCACGACTTTGAAGAATCTTTACGGGTTGATTTATTGTTTTTATAAGTAATGTTACGGGTGATTCTACGATAAGAGGTTCCGCGTCCATAGAAGATTCGGCCAAGGGGAAAAATTTGAGTTTTTTGATCAAACACATATATTGCGATTTTAGCCCCCTTTATGTACACATTCATGTAAGGGCAAGTCAATTTATACATATTTAGTTACTTTTTAGAAGGCCAGGGTAAAGACATCGAGCAGGGGAGAGACTTTGACGTAATAAAACAATGAATAAAATCAACTTTTATTAAACATTGCACTTAATTTATAATCACAGTAACATTTTATATTACAGCCTTTCTTCTTCCTGCTTCTTTAGTGTTTTTGACAAAAATATGAGAAAATAACATGACATCGTACTTTCAAAAAATAATAAAATATTATTTTATCAATACTAATTAAGTAGACTAGCGCCTTGCTAGTGATAATTAAAAGAATGTTCATATTACCTACACTTATACAGTTTTTATTATCCTTTTCTCTTCCTTTTTTTAAATATTTTTCGTCTTCTTTTTGTTTCGCAATTCATACTTTTCTGAATCATTTTTAATAGTTTTATAATGTTATCTCTCTGCTTACGATACTCCTTTTCGTGTTACGATCGTTTATAACAATTTTTGAGGATGTTGATAGAAGCTAGGTGTATCTGAATCATTATACCAAACATCTCATGTTCCACATTATCTCCCCTGGTTGGTTAATATCTACCCTGGCAGTTATTTTTCCAGGGGAAATACGGCAGGGGAGAGACGTTTTCGTGATAAATTTAATATTTTATTCTGTCAGAAGTTAATATTGGGTAAATAATATATCTCACCTCAACCAACAAGGTATTGTTGACTTTAGGCAGAAAATGCAAATAAATTAAGTGAATTTTAACAATTTTACGACTTACCAGGGTAGAGACACTTTCACATCGCGAAGCTACTGCATTGCACATTCGTGTCGCGCCAACTAACAAATGACAGGGATCTAAGGGCTTGTTTTTTTAGTATAACTAATTCACGTTGATACGCATCCTTGAGCCCTAATAGCGAACATGGCCGTCTAATATTTCTGTTTGTAATTAGCATATCAAAATTGGCCAGGGTAGATACGCAAAAAAAGAGGGACAAAAATGAAGTTCGAAAATTATTGAAAATAAACAACTATTGTTCTATTTTATCTTTATGATACTTAAGTATACCTGTTTAAATTCATGCTAAACATACTTTAATTTGTCAACAGTGATTTTTAAGGTATGTACTGCCTGCATGTTTAACGAAAAACGGTAAGGGGACAGGCCAGGGTAGAGACGTTTTCACACTTTCCTAGGGAATTTCAGGAAAATGGGCTTTAATTGGGCATTTAATCATGATGCAATTAATAAAATACATTTAGGTAATGTGATTAATTGTGTAAAATAGCAAGACGTAGAATAAAAAAGCTATTTTATAGTGATTGCCGTACACATGACCTCTTATCGTAGAATCACCCTTACAATAAAATTGTAGTTCTAAAGTTGGAATAATAAATTTAGTGGGTTGGGTTTACAATTACGTCGCCTGAATTTGAGGATTCTGACATTGTGGGGGGGTCAAGGGGACTTAGCTTAAGCACCCTCAAGCAATTTTAGCTGCCGGAGCGGCGTTAAATTATTTAAAACAATTTTCAAAAAGATCGATAAATCACTAACTATTGCTTGAAACGCAACGTAAAATTCACTAAATTCTTACGTTTTTGAAAGTTGCGTCTGTCAAAATGCGTAAAAAGAATCGCAAAGCGCCATTTTGCTGCCATTGACAGTGACAGATAAACACGATTTTGTTGTTTTATTGTGCGTAAGAGCGAGCGAAGCGAGCTCGGGACTTGGGGCACCCCGACTAGGACAGGTTAGGTTAGAAGGGGATGGCAGGGTCCAGTGAGCGAGCGAAGCGAGCGAACAGACCCTGCCATCCCCTTCGTGGTTATTTTTTTTTAAACCACCCAGAAGTAGGAGCCCCGCGAAGCGGGGCTCCGTCGAGCCTCTCTGGCGAGGGGAAAGTCTGGAGGGACTCTACCACTCTTCCCACCTTCCCCGTCCGCCATACGACCCTATTAAGTGACTTGAAACAAAGCCCTAGTGGGGCTCCGTCGAGGAAAAACATCGTCTTTCCGGCGGGGAAAAATGGTGGGGGGCGACTCCACTAGTCCCCCATAACCTCCCCCCACCGCCCCCACCCCCCTATCAAGGCGACGTAATTGTAAACCTTACCCAATTTAGTTCCTACCACAATTACTTACTTTGGTATTCAAAGAACTAAGTTAATCCATTTCACGATTAAATTACATGTTTACATTTTTCATATTTTTTATTATCACTATTTATTGCATCAGATCCATTAAGTATCTGATAAAACAGTGATTAAAAATTGTTATAATTGAATTGAATATTGAATTTCTATCAGCCTAAAGTCTGGATTTGTGCCTTGTATATATGTGTGCCTTGGCTATAATACCTATGTTATGATGGCCCAGTGCTTAAAGGGCCCTTTCTCATGCATGAGGTTGTGGGTTCAATACAAGGCAGGTACCAATGTGATTTTTCATTACAAATGTACTTTCTAAGTTTTTCTTGGACATGAAAAACACAACACAACAGTGATGTCCAAGAAAAACATTGGTGAAGACCAATTGATAACATTGGTGAAGACCAATGTTATCTATGTCGTCCATGTTTCCTTTCCTTCATGCTTTCCAGCATTGTGAGGAAACCTGGACTCATAATTAACTAGCTTCTTCCTGCGACTTCGTCCGCGTCAAAATTGATGTATTATCAAAGTCAAAGTCAAAACATGTACGTAATTGTCGTAAGTGTTAAATGGGTTTTCCAATTAATTCTTAGTACACTTATTACCTACCAAGTTGCTAGATAAGATTGGGAACTCCTCTTCAATCAATCACCTTATTTTTATATATTTTTATGTTTCACCTAGCCATGCTGTCATAAAAAATATACTTATAGCTAGGGCGCCAACCGCCATCTCTTAAAACACCCGGAGGCAAACCTCAACATAGTTGGGGAAAGGCTAGGCAAATGATGATGATATTTATTATATACGCGGACGAAGTCACGGGCAAAAACTAGTATTACATTTATTTTAAAACCATCACATAAGAGATTACTAATCAAAGTTAACACAATATGGTTTTTTTCATTTTATCTTTTTATTTTAATGAGCTTACAGATCGTCCATTGAGATAATATTTTAAATCAAGGCCTAATTTTGTTAGCAAAAAGTTTCATTATTTTAAGAATGTAACTTGGCACAGTTTTTAAGTACTTATTCACATACTATATCTTCATAAGTTAGTATAAAGTACAGTACAATACAGTTGGTACATAATATTTTTATTCACAGTAATAACTATCTGTCATACATATTCCATATTCAATTTTAATTGCAGTAAGTGTATGAAAAGTGGTTGGTTAGTGATTAAGTAGATTAAAAAGTTCGAATATGTATTAATAGGTCATAGATAGATAATAAATTTTATCACTGTGTGTGTGCCAGACATGTAGATTAAGCAAGTTATCAGTATGTATTTGTGGATAGTAATTATTATCTGTTTTATATAATGCATGTATATGTATGATTGCATACACATGTTATTGCGTAGAAGTATTTAGAGTATAGTATCTTCATTAAGTATTATTTTATTTTAAAATTGGTGAGGTGATGTTTAATCGGTGTGGTGGTATAATGACTTGTTATTTATTAATTCTTTTCTATATTTAATAAATCCCATTATAGTGTGGCCATTAGTGCTGTGCACTCCCTGAGGTATGCGCGGCGAGGTGGGAGGCGAAGAAAAAAGTGCATGAGTTCACATGAGATCGATATTGTCGGACTGATCTTACGATATCGGTTTACAATATTTTATATAAAGCTTTAATATTGGCGATTCCAGACTTACATTAATTGCAATTCCAGGTTTCCTCACGATGTTTTCCTTTACCGATGTCAGAGATCCAAGATAAACTTAAGAAAGTACATTTGAATTGAAAATTGCCTCCTCTACGATTTTGGCAATATTCGCATCACTATTCTATTCAAAGCTTTTTGTCTACTTTTCTTTTCTTAAAATATTCGACCATTTTAAAAATGACGGTCTTGACATCATAAGATAACGCACGACCCATCTATGAATATTTATCTCATGTGCGTCTGACATAGACAGTCCGATACAAACAAATGCTAGCTACCGCCGTGAGCGTCGGCGGCAGACTGACAGAGCGCAGTAGCCGATTCTCCCCCCCGTCTCGCCGCGCGCATACCTCAGGGAGTGCACAGCACTAATGGCCACACTATAGTACCTTATTATGAGTGGCCTATTGCCATAAAAAAAATAATTTAAACCATTACAATGAAGCATAGCTCATTTCAGCATTAATAAGTACCTAGTTGTAAAACTGTATTTTTTTTTCTAAAAAATATTTCCTTTTTCAAGAATTAATTATTCAATGGCTTTTATCTATTGCATAAACTTACTCTTTTTCGGCTTATTTTTTTTTGTCTTATATTTCAAGGATGGTTTTCTAAATCTATGTTGTTATTTCTTATTAAAAATTCTATCGCTTCGAACTTAGTAATTTCTCCTGTAACTATTTTGTGGGTGTCCTCACAAAGTACACGAACAGTCAGACCCTGGACAACTGAGTAGGCCATCCATATAATTGTTCCGAACCCATCACACACAGCGCTGCATCCAATCTGTCAGCCTCTGCATTTTTGGAGACCTACCGGAATCTCTATTTTAATATTACTTTGTAATTTCTGTTATTGGATTTTCAACTCTCGGCGCTGAGCCGAGCGTTATTTTAAGAGATGGGTGTAGGCCCTTGCACAGACTTTACCTTCGTTTGTTTACTTGATATGATTACTTGTCGTGATTACCGATATAACTATGTGGATCTTGTATTGATGTATTTATTAACATTGTGGTGTCACGAATACAAAAGGTTTTAAATAAACCCTTGAATGTTAATAAAGTTACGACATATTATCAAGTATTTACGTCTCTGGATTGAGTCAGCGTAGCACTCAATTTCTCAAAACAAGCTTGAATTTTGACGGCAACTCTGAATCACTGTGTTTAAGTGATTATAGACTTTCTACTCGTATAGTTACGAATCAGTCTTTATTAGTATTTGTCTACTCTGATTTGAGTAATGACTCATCACATTAAACCACTGAATTCACGAACTCGAACCAAGGTGGGAACCCACCTTGGTTTACGGAATTATCTTAATGCCGTGTAACGATATTCTTCTTCTTCTTCTTCTAATATATTTTAGTTTTTAGATTCAAAGAATCGCCTAGGGTTCTAAAAAGACAATGAAAAAGTACAGAATTTAACATCATTGACGAACTATGAATACAACCATAAAGGGTCAGGTGACGTAATTACAATTGTGGGGTATAAGCAATAGGGTGTCTTTATGAACTTATGGCTAAAGAAAAGTGGTAGCCAGTATACTACAGTAGTCTTTGACTGGTGCTGCCATCTCTAATAGATACCAATATTACAGATGTGACACTTCTTTTTTCTAACAATCTTTTTCTCTCGTAGAACCGGTAGTAAAAGTCCCGAACCAGCAGGCGGACCTGATGCCCCAGTTTCTCCCGGACCCTCGCCATGGGTTCCTCTACATGTACGGACCTCGAGGCGATCAGCAGATGTTGAAGAAGTTACCCTTTACCATACCGGAACTGGTCGCAAACGCACCGTGTCGGTCTACTGACGGCATTTTGTATACTGGGAAGAAGAGTGATACATGGTTCATGTTGGATCCTCTGACTGGATCTAGAGAACAGGTCTCAGGTACGTCTCAAACTTTATATTTTTTAGCTTTTGCCCGCGACTTTGTCTGTGTCAATTTTTCTAAAGTCCATCCCACCAAAAACATTCTGTAAAAAACTAGCCAAGTCTCGATGGAGCTGCTTGTTTATCTCTAAAAAGTAATGAAATAATGAAATCTAAACAAAGTCGTGCCAAGTCTAAGGTTCCTTACTGCGATTTCTTTATTATTATAGTTAATGTTGTGTGACTTGGCCGTTGAACATTCTTTATACGTTAGTGTGTACAAGTCAATTTTGTTTACACGTAATGTTATATCTGTTGTAACTACCTATGTTTGTTAAGCGAGATAATAGCCCATACTGGTATTGGTAATTGGACGCTAGTGTCTCATTTTAGGCTGTTGTTGATTGTGCAATACATGCATTCAGCATTGATAATGCTGACTTCTGCTCTCTTCTTTTTGGAGCGTCAAATCGACAATCGATCTAACATAAAATAGACGTACAGACGGACTTCTATCTATGATTAGAAGTCCGTCTGTACTGGAAATAATTTTTTATACTGTTTGTTTTGTTTTTGTACTGGCTCGCTTATACATAAGTATTATTGAAATACGCAGCTTTATCAAGCCTACAATTGACTGGTTATTGAATCAACGTTTTCCAAGTGGCATTTCCATCGTCAATGGGTAGCGGTTCTGGCGACAGATTGGTGCAATGGTGTCATGGAGCACCTGGTTTTGTACCCTTCAACGGCCAAGTCACACAACATTAACTATAATAATAAAGAAATCGCAGTAAGGAACCTTAGACTTGGCACGACTTTGTTTAGATTTCATTACTTTTTAGAGATAAACAAGCAGCTCCATCGAGACTTGGCTAGTTTTTTACAGAATGTTTTTGGTGGGATTTCACTTCTTTTTGTAGAAACGTTATTAAACGAAAACGAAACGTTAACGAAACGTTATTACGAATATTGATTTATTTTATTAGATTTTCTTATTTGACAGTTTTTTTTAAATTTTTTTTTTAATGAAGCGGCCCACCAAGTTGAATATTTTTTGTAAAGGCGGTATGTCGCGATCTCTAATAGTTTGGTTGGGCTCTTGTATTTTCTAATCAGGGTCACCAGGTACTCCAGATCTTCGATTGTCCTAGTTTTTATAGTTTTCCCTTTATGTGGCCATTAAACCCTAACTCTGTACCAAATTTCAGCTCTCTGGGTTTATGGGAAGTACTAGTTCTATTTTGATGATCATGAGTGAGTGAGTGTCATAAATGAGAAACTTTGCTTTCGCTTAACTTCGGAACTAAATGACCTACAGACTTGAAATTTTGGATTTTAAGTACATGATTATAGCTTACTGGATGACGAAAATTTCTGCGTTCTGGTCTTATCCAGAGGTTCTCAAATATTGGCCTGAAAATGCGGCGAAATGGTTCCAGTAAAGGATGGTACGGCAGTGTTTGCTTCGCGCTCGACTTTGGCGGGGGCACTGCCGTGCCCCCCGAACTTTGGCGGGGGCACTGCCGTGCCCCCCGATAATTCTTTTGATAGTAAATAAAAATCTATACTAATATACTAATCTATACTTCTATACTAATATTATAAAGCTGCAGTGTTTGTTTGTTTGAACGCGCTAATCTCTGGAACTACTGGTCCGATTTGAAAAATTCTTTCAGTGTTAGATAGATTAGTTATCGAGGAAGGCTATAGGCTATATACCATCACGCTACGACCTACGGGAGCGGAGCAGACGCGGGTGTAACCGCGGCGGACAGCTAGTAGTAAATAATTGGAGAATCGGACCAAAATATTTGGAGATTAGCACGTTAAAATAAAAAAAAGAAACAAATTACAGCTTTATAATATTAGTATAGATAAGTAGAGCTTTTATGGTTACTGGAACTAAGTAGCTCAACACAAACTCGACCGGGGGGCCTACCTACCACCCTCTCTTAAAACAGTATTATTTTAATATTAATTTGCCCTGCGCATTTTTGGATTTTCAACGCTCGGCTCAGTGCCGAGAGTTGAAAATCCAACAACAGAAATAAGAAAGTAATATTAAAATGGTACTGTTTTAAGTGATGGCGGTAGACCCTCAGGCGTGTGGGTACTTTCGGGGTTTGAAGCTTATAGGTACCTACTGTCAGATATAGTTAGTAGGTAGATACTAGTCTGTTGGACAGTACTAGGTGACATCCTCCCCTTCGACTTCGAAACTGCACAGATGTACTAATAATTATCAAATGTCGGTATTCTCTGTTCTGTCAATATTTTGAACAAAACTTTTTAAAGTTGAAATAACATAATTTCAATTGACCTCGTCCCTATTTCCGTAACAAATAAACATAATAATGCTACGGTTTCATAGATATGAAGGCTTATCGATGTACGGTAATTACGGGGCGGTATGCTGGCACGAACATAATGGCTCATGGGTACTTATACATGGCGTAGTATATTTTTTGTCATTTATAGATAAAACTGCAGTAATACGATATGGAACAGGAAACTGTGAAAGCATGTGGTGTGGTACTTCGTTAATTATACGAAATTAATTATCTAAGACCTTAACTGTATTGAGCGCAATTAATTGTAAAAATATTAACGTTTTCAAATAGGTACTCATGTACAACCCGATTGAGCCAAGTTTGCACCTTGCTGATATGCGGCCGGCCAGTTACAATAACTACATTATGTATATATACATAAAATAGCTAATACTAAAGAGTAGTAATTGATAATATAATATTATGTCAATTACTAAAAGATAAAATAGCCGACACTTTTTAACTAAAATTCGTTACATAGGTATGTGATCTCCTTTTTGCATACGCGAGGTGCCGTTGTTGTAGGTACAATAAATTAACGGATGGTTCGAAATTCAATCGTCAAGTATTTTACTTTCGAATATTCGCATTTAAACGGATTTCCTGAATTTAATATTTATTCAGTACCGTTTTTATCGCCGAACTTCATTCATTCACGAAATATGTTTCGTAAGACGACAGTACATTCTAGGCTTTTTTATCGAACAATGCTCTTCGGAATATAAAAAAAACATGATACTTTTAGACTCTTCTTAAAAATTATGTCATACTTGACTATACCAGTGTTTCACTCATTTTCAACTGTTCATTGCTGGCGGTTTTTTTTTACATTGCCCCACACTAGTTATTTCACCTGTATCTTGTTTACCAACCTATAAACTCACTAACTGCCAGACCCGGAACAACGGCCATACAAATATTTGTTCCGTGCCGGAATCGATTCGCGTGTTGCGGGTTCGAACCCGCAACACGCAGCTCAGCAGCCAATCGCTCAGCCACTGCGCCTGCGCTTTTGTGGAAGAGTCGTCACAATTTTGCGACGTATTACGATAGACTGTCATACGTAGTGGCTTATTTGATTCACCGGCCGGTAATCTAAAATAGATATCGATGTAAAATCACAGATAAGATGTCATTATTCTATGACGATAAAATAATACTGCAATAGCAGCATTGTTGTATAAAATGAGGCTGCGAATTTTTATATCATTATATTTTCGAAACAATACCACGTTATTCTTATGGCCCGGTGTTTAAGGCGTCCGCCTCTCATGCATAAGGCTGGGCGCAAACGTCCGGTTTCCGGATCAGGTTTCCGAATCAGGAAGCGTATATGTACATACACACATACATAAATTACACATACATACATTTTTTTTTACATGTGTGTGTGTATTATGTTTATATGTGTATGTATATACACGCATCCTGATTCGGAAACCTGATCCGGAAACCGGATGTTTGCGCTCAGCCTAAGGTGGCGGGTTCAATCCCGTATTCGGTACCGACGTGACTTTTTCAAATCATATAAGTATACTTTCTACGTTTATTTTGGACATCACTGATATCAGTTAAAGAAAACATCGTCAGAAAACCTGAACTTATAATGAACATAAGTCTTGAATCATCAATCCCTTTGAGCAAGCGTGGTGCTAAGTGCAGTGCAGTGCATTTATGGTTATCTTATCAAGATATAAAACCTAACAGGTTAAATACACAGCTTTTTACCTTTTTTTTTTTTTTTTTTTTTTTCGTGAGGAAATCCTCATGGATGCCCTCCGTTTGGAGATAACGGAGGGGTATGTCGGACTATTACCGACTAAAACCCCACGGTTCCTCCTGCTACCATAAGTCGGGAGCCCGGTATTCGCATTACGCATGATCCGCGCCCCCAACTGGTATTGGACCGCCATTGGCGAGCCCCTTCACTATGTGCGGCCTATCCTGCGACCGCACATTCCACTAGAGAGGCGCGCACGGAACACTGCGCGCCGCCATCACAGCAGGCCTATGTCTGGTCGAGCGACAAACTGCCCCAAGTTTGCCGCTCGCAGGCCCCTCCTCACGGTGGCCGGAGATCGTTGAGCGCCCTCCTGCGCCCTGCTGCCCTTCTGATGCGGGCGGAGTGAGAGGTACGCTCCCTCTCCCTCTCCGCCGCCTCCTTTGTATGCATCACCTCCTCGCAAAAAGAGGCGACGGCATCCCACGCGTCCGCGCTCCCAACCATGGATTGAACCACGGCCGGAAGCGCGAGATCACCCGCACCAAGTGTTGCAACGAGGTCACGGCGCTGCTGCTCCCACGCTGGGCACTCTTCCAACGTATGCTGCGCCGTGTCCTCGGAGCAGTCCGCACAATGATGGCAACGGGGCGTCCGCTCCCGGCCTATCCGCCGCAGGTACTTTCCGAAACAACCATGTCCAGTCAGTACCTGACAGCTTTTTACCTGTGAGTCTGTTTACTGATGAGACAAAATAAGTGCATAGGTATTATATCCCGACTCTATTACTGTGCAGGAGCATAAATTCATGTGGTTTTATTTAATTAATCGTAATGGTGCTATAAATTTATTCTTCTAATAAAAAAACTCGATGACTTTTTATATCTTTTGTTATAATTAGTCTATAGTTCTATACAATGAAAGAAATATGACTGTTTATGTAATAATTAATAGCCAATTCAAATTGTGAGCGTACAAACAAATCGGTAATAAACCTTTTCCATTTGATAACAATTCGTAATTCTATGCCAAGTTTACATTTCTCTTTCTGTTATAGGTTTCGACAAATCAAAGATTTTCAAGAACTCAGATGACAATACATGTGTGCCGGACAAAAAGAGAGGTATCTACGTAGCGAGAACTGAGTACAATATATTGATGCACGATTCTAAGAATCAGAATTCCAAGTGGAATGTGACGTTCTTTGATTATACTTCTCTTGCTATGGGGAAAGAGATGCTGAATGATTATGGTAAGATTTTATTGTATTTATTACTGAAAAATATAACATAAAATCACGCCTGTAATCCCCGAAGGGTTAGGCAGAGGTGTACCCTTTAGTACACCCACATTTCGCCAGTTATGTTTAAGTCCCATGTAATAGGGGACGAGCCCAGTACCATCAACCGGACACATATCCAGACTCCGAGACTGCTACTGAGAAATTCCCAATAACTCTTTGTCCGACCTAGGAAACAAACCCTCATGCTCAACAGTCGCGCTTGGGACATCTGCCTAACCCTTCGGGGATTACAGGCGTGATGTTATGTGTACATTTATTTTATTTTATATATTTAAACCTGCAACAATTTATCATATCTTTTCATACACAGGCATAATCCACTTCACTTCGACCTCCAACGGCCGGGTGATGTCTTTCGACCGCAAGACGGGAGATCTAGTGTGGTCTCACAATTTTGAGACGCCAGTCGTCGCCGCCTACTTGCTAGACAGAGACGGGCTTATAACTGTCCCTTTCAATTCAATTGGCGATGATACGTTGGACCACATCATGGAAGATGCTACGACTTTGAGCAATGGACAGGGGATTAAGAATTCGAATATTGAATTGTAGTAAGTATATCTGATTACTGGCTTTTGCTATCGTTTTGAACCGCGTAATTTTTCGAAAGGATCCTAATATTTTTTGATATCAATATATAGCCTATAGCGCATTCAGGGATAACTTAGTTTTCTATTACCGATAATTATAATACTCAGAATCAGACTCGGAAGTTCCAGGGGTCAGCGCGTTACCGTTGTAACAAATAAACCAACCAGATTCTTTATCTTTGTAATATTCATTGGATGATTATTTTAAATTTTACCCATCTTATTCTGTGTTATTTTAAGGGACACAGTCCAAAAATGTCCTAGTAGGTTAGACTGTTAAGGATTCGTTTTTTAGGGTTTTTAAGTATATTTTAGTAATATATACTAAAAAAGTTAATTCTTTAACTTTTAATAAGAAATTACAGGCATTAATTTATAATGGAAGTTGATAATACTGAAAAAAAAAACTGTCGTTATTTAATTCTACTTATGAATTAGGTAGAATATTTTTGTCATCTAAATTAATGACCGAATGTCATTATGGCGTCACAAAAATGACAATGTGACAAGTCAACCTGATAAACGAACATAACACACACGAACCTCTTGGGATTTAAATGTCATTCTATCTATGGGCGTCTACTTGATAATGAACAATATGAACATTAAATTGCTCATAATTAATTTATTATCATACGGAAAAACCGGTCAAGTAGGAGTCGGACTTGCTCACAAAGGGTTCCGTACATATTATTTAATATTACATAGAAAAAAAATATATTTTACTACCCTTTAATATTTTACTTTATTTTATTTGTTGTTATAACAGCAATTGAAATACACACTCTGTGAAAATTTCTACTCTCTACCTATTACGGTTCATGAAATATAGACAGACGGACAGACAGAGAGACGAACAGACTGACAGACAATTGTGGTTTAGTAACAGGGTCCCTTTGGGAACGAAATCCTAAATATGATAAGCACATTATAATAACAAACACATGCAGCATGATACCATTGATTGACGTTATGTGACTTGTTTCATTCGCCATAATGATAATCGAATCGATAAACAGCGTTTTTGACTGATAAAATGAACCGTTCAAAGGCTTACGTTTCGATATAACTTGGTTATTATCTGTGAGGGAAAAACCTACATTTGAAAAACATACATAACATCACGCCTGTAATACCTGAAGGGTTAGGCAGAGGTGTACCCATTAGTACACCCACATTTCGCCAGTTATGTTTAAGTCCACTGTAATATGAAGCGTGTCTGTTGCCATCAACCGGGCACAAATCCAGGCTCTGTGGCTGCTACTTACAAATTCCTGATGGAAAAACCCAATAACACTTTGCCCGACCTGGGAATCGAACCCAAGACCTAAAAAAAAGAAAGCAATTAAAAATAAGAAAGAAATCATCATCGCTCATTAAAAAAAGCAAAGTTAAAACCAAGTTAGTCAGAAATGCTAGTTACTTCTTCTAAAACGTGGGTAGGTCTTTATGGAGAAGAACGAGCAAGAAACACCACGGACACTTCTTTTAAGCAAGTTTTTACAAGATTCTGGTTACATTATTCTTGTTGCTTTTCTAACTGAAAACAATTAAGACATAAAAATGACAAAACCTTATTCGGAACATTATTTATATAAAGTATCAAAACTGTTGTTCCTTCTATAATAGATCTTTGTAGTTCAGTTTCATCCAATTGCGTTTGATGGTTTCAAGCACTATGTACTTGAGGTAAAACGCGTTACCATTCTAATAATACCATAAACATCGATAGCAAATGTATTTCAGTATTAAATATAGTATTGTACTCGGATGATAAACGCTAACTGAAGGGCTGTGTGTCTTCTTTTGTTGATAATGTACTAGCGGTTTAACCAGCGTTGAGTTACGCCTTTGGTTACTGGTCCGCACCCGTGCGTCGTAGCGTAATGTTATATAGCCTATAACCTTCTTCGATAAACGGGCTATATAACGCAAAATTTTTTTGCAAATCGGACCAGTAGGTCCGTAGATTAGAGCTTTTAAACAAACAAACTTTTCACCTTTATACTATTAGTATAGTTGTATATAATGCCTGGTTTACATTATTCCAGTCCAGCGATCGAAACCAGCGCTTGATTGCTTACTGGAAAAATGTAAACCGGCACTGGAATGCACTGAATCCAGTTAGCATTCCAGTCCAGTAACTGGATTGGCGGTCTACTTTTGAATCCAGTGCGACCAATTCAGTGCAACTGGAATAATTTAGACGGCCAATCCAGTGCCATTCTCATCATTTCTCATTGTCATTGTAGTGTTCACACTTCAACGGCTTCTAAATAACTGGAATAATGTAGACGTTACAGATCCAGTCCAGCACTGGACTGGATTTTCGCTCGATCACTGGACTGGAATAATGTAAACCGGGCATAAAGATTACTGACCAAGTACTTTCGCAAAAATTCATCACTTAAATTAAGTTAGATGCACTAAGTCCGAAAGTAATTGTTTGACATTACACCTGCAAATTAAGTTGTCGTGCAATTGTCAATTCTAATGCATATAGCAATAAGATTCATAATCAAATAAATTTTACTTTCATTGAAATACAATGCATCAATTTCATTGACACTTAATCATTTCCATGCATCACTGACTATACTTCCGCGGCTGATTTGTTTCAGTTATGTTTTGTGCTAAACACACAAAAAAAAAAAACGATGTGTTTAACATTTATTATGCCGCTTGTCTACGTTTTATAATTGGAGGAAAAGTGTATAAGTAGAATAATAAATACAACCTATTTTTTTGTAGGCATTTAATGTAATAACAGTTTAATTTATGTTTACCAGTTATTATCCTGAAATTTAACAATCAATAAAAAAAAAACAATATTTTCTAACTTAATGGTGCATTCAGTCTAGCGTCATTTTCATCCGTAACAATCATGTTGTTTGTTATGTAAATATATTTATGACATGCAAATTAGCACATTATTACTGTAGCGATAAGGGTTATGTTCTAACTTAGCTCCCTTATGATTAAATGCGGCGCATAGTTACAACCAGTATAGACTTTAGATTAACCATACATTTTTCAAGGTTTCAATTTGACGATTTTTCTGATCTTTAAAAACTTACTGCCTCGTTGGTCTATTGGTCGCAAAGCGCGACTGCTGAGCATGACGTTTTGGGTTCGATTCCCAGGTCAGGCAGTGTTATTGGGTTTTTCCATCAGGAATTTCTCAGTAGCAGCCTCGGAGTCTGGGTTTGTGCCCGATTGATGGCAATAGGCTCGCCTCGTTACATGGGACTTAAACGTAATTGGCGAAATGTGTGTCTACTAATGGGTACACCTCTGCCTAATCCTCCGCGGATTGCAGGCGTGATGTTATGTAAATAGGTTTCAATAGTTATCTATTTCTTTTCAGCCCCACGCTATACGTCGGTGAGCACAACCACGGCCTCTACGCGTTATCATCACTTGTAGACAAAAACACTATCACAATATCAACCGGCCACACGCAACCATTGCTTCTCGAAGGCCCGTCTGAAACCGAGGCCAAGTCAGATGCGCCTCAATACGAACCATTCAAAAACGTGCACTACAAACTCAAAGATTTGAATCTGCACGTATCAGCGCCCTATCTCTTACTGGGACATTACAAAGTTCCCGAACTGACCACGACATGGATGCCTCAATTGCCAAATTCGAACTTCTTAAATGTGCACAACTCGCAGAACAGTGCCGTCAAACTGATCAATGGGCAAGTCCATTCTGAAAGTGAAAAGGATGGCGAAAACGAGACAAATTTGAAGTCGAATTCCATTTCAGTGTCCGTACAGACAGAGGACTTGTTCGAAGGCTTTGATTTCAGACCTGACCTATGGTATAAAAGAGCATACTTGTGGTTTCATCAGCAAGAGAATCAGGTGTTAAAAGTCGCGCTGATTATTTTGGTGGGTTTGGTGATCACCATGTTCTGGTATCTTCGTTATCAGGTAAGATTTTATAGATTACTATGTAATGTAATATCTTCTATCTATCTATACATGTAAAATGCTTTGTCCTGAATGACTGACGGATCAACGCACAGCCTAAACCGCTGATCGTAGAGACCTGAAACTTGTAGGGTGTATTCTTTGCATGATGTAGGCATCCAAAAATAAAGGATTTTCCAAAATTCCCCCCCTAAGGGGATGAAACGGGGGTCTAAAGTTTATAAGAAGAAACTTTAAGGCGGAAGAAGTCGCGGGCAGAAACTAGTCTGGAAAATAAAGTGCGCGTTATCGCCACGCGGCTGGCTTGTTGGTGCCGACACGCTGTAACAAACTTGATTTTCATTTTATGTATTGTATTGCATTTATTTTTCTTATCATACATAGCTGTATGCTATTAGAATTAACATAGAAATTTTTGTGACGTTCGTTGTCAGAATACCGGTTATTTATAACGGTTAATATTTAACTGAAAGTTACAGACTTGTATTGATTGATTTATGTTATTATTACTACCGTTTTAACTGTTTATATTATGACATTGACTTTGTACTATGACAAAACGACATGCATTTCATAAACGTAAAACGAATGACTGTTAAAAGGAAATATGATTTCTTTTTGGCAAGGCTTTCTATTAATCAATGAAATCATTGCTATGCTAATCCGTCATTTTGATTAATGTGAGGGTTTTTTTTTAAATAAAGATACCATTTTATTCCGCATTATTGTATAATATTACAATATAGGCCATGCGGTTTTATGTCAATACGCATATTGATAATTATGTAGTACAATTTCTGTTTCAATACCATACCATACCGTTGATGATGAGTAAACGCAAGTTTTCTTAGCTTGTTTGTACAATTGGGATGTGTTGACTTAGTAGACCAAGTGGTACCTATACTGTTGTTTCCTTATGTTCGTATGACTACATATCAAGCTGTACTTACTAGTACCAGTATAAAACTGACCTCTTATTGCAAGAAAAGCCCATACAACACAAGGTCATTTATACTGGGCAAGTTTAGCTTAAAATATCTTTGTCTGTACGGTTTAATTTTCAGCTAATAAGATTGGCATAAAAGCAGTCAATAAAAAAAATCCTTCAAGGTTTTTGGGGCCCAATTTCCAGTTACACTAAAAAATTTTACCATAAATATTTGATATCAGTTTGAAATTAACTAGAAAAAACTGACTGAATGAAAAATTAAAGTTTGCCTTGATTGAAAATGTCATGTAATCGAAGTGAAATTGATTGTTTTCTGTTGATTAAAAACACGGAGAAAAACGTAAAAATGTGGTTTATAGTAGGTATAGCTACTTTGTAGCTCCTTATCACAGTTGCTGGCATTAACCATTATGACATGAGGTTAAGTAGGTAGGCATGATAAGAACGGAGGAGAAATGTCTGCTTCACATGACCTTGTGCAATTGGCAAAAATCATACGGAATCGTAATCTTTATTAGGTAGGTCAGTTTTATGACAACTTGTTTTCGTGGAAAGAAATCAAAATTAAAGTGTTGAATGAATAGCAAATACCTAAAATAGAGGTCAACACATATAGGTATAAGTTTTTTATGTAATGTATCACCTGTCAAAGATTTCTCCCATTCCAACGGTAATCGTCATTATTACAGCATAGCTCTGATACGGCAAATAATTTGCCATTCAAGTTAGGGCTTTAAATAGTGCCCGTAAAAAATTTTTTTTAAATGACATGGTAATAAAAAAGCTGACAGCACTCGGGCGGCGCGCTGGGAGCTAATGGTTGAATTTTTCGAGGTCCTGTCGGCTGTGTGGTGTAAAGAGCGATGACCGTAAGTCTTATCAATGGATTAGTGTATGAAGAGTACTGTTAATGAAAATGAGAAAATGAGTTGAAGCTAACCCCACAATATATCAAAAACTAGCTGTCCGCCGCGGTTACACCCGCGTCTTTGGTTACTGCTCCGCTCCCGTAGGTTGTAGCCTAGGAAGGCTATAGCCTTCCTCGATAAATGGACTACCCAACACTGAAAGAATCATTTAAATCGGACCAGTAGTTCCAGAGATTAGCGCGTTCAAACAAACAAACAAACACTGCAGCTTTATAATATTAGTATAGATATAATTGCTACCGTAATGCAAGGACACAAAAGGTTCAAAACTAAAAATTCACTCCATATTATCTTCTTTACAGGCTCGAGAGTTTCAGCAGCTGTCACAAGGCGGTTCTCGAACGTCGAACGCTTCCACATCATCTAATGGTGAAGTCACCGGTCAGCTGGTAGAGGTTGGTGGGGGAGAAGCAAGAATCGGTCGGATCACCTTCAATACTGACGAGGTGCTTGGGAAGGGATGTGAAGGCACTTTTGTTTATAAGTAAGTAACAGTGTTTTATTTTTATAGAATAATAATACCATTATTGTCCCACGAGCATTGATTACCACGCTTGGTCAAGGCGGATTGGCGATTTCAGACTTATATTAATGGAGTCCAAATTTCTTGACGGCGCTTTCCTTCACCAATGTCAATGATGTCCAAAATAAACTAAGAAAGTACTTATGAAATAAACAGAGTCATTATTCTTTTTATTTTGATTATATAAATATAAATATAAATATCTTGGGACAACTCACACACGGTCATCTGATCCCAAGCTAAGCAGAGCTTGTGTTATGGTAACCAGACAACTGATATACATGCTTATATAATTTATAAATACATACATATTATACATAAATTACACCCAGACACAGAACCAACAGTTATGCTCATCACACAAAGTTTGTCCTGGGTGGGAATCGAACCCACTACCTCCGGCTTTGCAGTCAGGGTCACTAACCACTAGACCAACGAGGCAGTCATTATATTTTTAATAGTCGTGTAGCACAAATTCATAGTTTAGTTCATTGAGTATTTGGTGTTTGAACAAAAATATAGTTTACGTTACGTTTTAAAAGAACTTTCTTCTGTACTAAAGAACCGTTTGTAGGTATTTTTATGAAATATATTCAAATTCATCTATGAATTTTGTTGAACCATGCCATGTTCCGCCGAGAGGCATATAAATACGTACGTAATGTTAGTAGAGAGAGTGCTAGGTTGCTTTAGGCATTGTTGCATTGTAAGAAAGAGACCGATCGCTTACCAAAGAAGAATATTATAAAAATGAGTTTTTTACTTTTCAGAGGTACATTCGACAAGCGCGCCGTGGCAGTGAAGCGTTTGCTGCCAGAATGCTTTACGTTTGCCGACCGCGAGGTGGCGTTGCTGCGCGAGTCAGATGCGCATGCGCACGTGGTACGATACTACTGCACAGAAAGGGATAAACAATTTCGGTGCGTATTACTCAGTGTATGCATCTTTATCGCAAGTAGCGCACTTTAGAACTGTGGTATACTGGGAGGGTCAATCTGCTCAATTAAAACACTTTTAAATACTATTTCGTTATATTGAACTAATTATATTATATTTTTAAATGCTAAAACCGTTTTATTAGCCCTTGTGGCGGACTACCAAGTATTTCTCAATATGACAGACAGGCGGACATAAGAAAACTTTTTCTGGAATTGTAACACTTCCAGCATTGAACTATTAGTCTATTAAATTCCTTGGGTATTTATTTATAGTACTTACCCAAATTCCTACTTCCTTTGACAAAGTTTATAATGCTTCTATTTTCCTTTTTAGGTACATAGCGCTAGAACTATGCTCGGCGACCTTACAAGACTACGTAGAGAAGAAATTGAATTTCGAATGCACTATAGACGCTGTAGAAGTATTAAGGCAAGCGACTCTGGGACTCTCTCACTTACATTCCATGGATATTGGTAAGGATTTTGATGTTTTAGATGCTTAAAAATATGGAGTCTTTACTACACACATCAAAAGTGTCTAGGGATCAATATATTATTATTAGCAAATACATCTTGATCCATAGACACTTTTGATGTGTATAGTTAGTTAGATAGTTCATAAATACTAGTTTTCTTTGCGTTTTCTTTATAATAACATGAAGAGAGAGAAGATTCATTTGCACAGCTTATTTTCTGCTATGTAGGGGTCAGTCTAATCGAATACAAGCCAATCTACGTATTTTACTTAATGCGAACCTCTGTAATTTGATTACGAGGTACATATATAACATCACGCCTGTAATCCCCGAAGGGTTAGGCAGAGGTGTACCTATTAGTACACCCACATTTCGCCAGTTATGTTTAAGTCCCATGTAATAGGGGGCGAGCCTATTGCCATCAACCGGGCACAAATCCAGACTCCGAGGCTGCTACTGAGAAATTCCTGATGGAAAAACCCAATAACTCTTTGCCCGACCTGGGAATCGAACCCAAGACCTCATGCTCAGCAGTCATGCTTTGCGACCACTAGACCAACGAGGCAGGCTCGTAATATTACGAGGTAATATTATTTTAAGTACATAGTGTAATGGTTTAATGATATGATAATTATTTTAATTAATTTGCCTATAGAAAATATTGTAAATCTTTTAAAATTTATTTTGCAAATACTAAGACTAAAATACCTTATCAAAAAAGCAACTAGATTAAATTCTGTTTTCTTGTAAATAACGTTTAAAAGTAGCATTATAAAAAAAATCTTTGGCTTTTAACTTTTTTTAAATACCGAAATTGTGAAGTTAATTAAGTGGTCGAACTTTTGAGCTTCTGCAATCTTGCAATGCAGCTCTCCGAAGCTATTTTGTGTGTCTCCAATTTTTGAAGTGAACATAATGATCAGCTATTTACGAAAACACTTTGGTAAGCATAGGTTTACATCGCCTATCGATTGATTGGTTATAGTTAATGGATTATATGCCTACAGTCTACAGGAATAGTTACTAATATGCTTTGTTTTTTTAACAGCATACGTTTAGTCACTAGACTGCTTACTGCTCCTTGTTTGGGTTAAAACGTGCACCAAGTCGGTATGTAAGATAGATACATTTACAGTACCCATAGTCGGTATCACTCTTTATGTATTTGTCAAGTAATATACCTGTAGCAATATGTCATAAAAAATAACTGTGTCAAACATATAATTATTTACTGTCGCATAATAAAGTTGTCATTTGAAAACATATATTATACTTGTCGGTCTATCTGTAAAAAAAAACATTATATTACGCTGTAGTGTAATGATAGTTCCCTCAGCTTAATTCGTCGAGGTAGATTTGTACTGAATAGTGCTGCAGTTCGTAGTCAGTATGGTACTAATAATGTGAAAAAATTACGCCGTTTTATACAAAACATGCATAGTGTTCTATCACAAAGCTTCTGGGTAGTCATCAGCAGGTATATACGTTGGTGAACTGAATGGGTAGGTAAGTATGGTAGGAGGGTGTGAATATACACTTTAAAAATAAAAGGTTGTAAAAAGGGATTCATTCCTTGATTTTTGAAAACAAGCCATGGTCTCTCCGTCGAAGATGGCGCACAGAGGCCTTCGATGTTTTTCTCATCAAAGTAGGGATGCGAAAATACGAAAATGCGGAGCGAGCGTTCGCATCGATTTGGAGTTTCGAAGTATGCACACCATGCTTTTTTGTGTAAAAACACTATTAGTACTACTCTGCTGACAAAAATTTCCATCTCCTCAGTTCACAGGGACATAAAGCCCCATAACGTACTCCTGTCTATGCCGACGGGCGCGGGCGAGGTGCGAGCCATGATATCGGACTTCGGCTTGTCGAAGAAGCTGAACCTCGGACGAATGAGCTTCTCCAGACGGTCCGGAGTTACCGGGACAGATGGATGGATCGCCCCTGAGATGATTAATGGAGAGAGAACAGTATGTATTTATATCTTTAAATGTATAATTCTTTTGTATATGTGTGTATTACTGAATTCCTCTAAAACAGTTAGACCGCTTTTGATGATTTTGTTTTGGTTTGGTTGAGCGCTATGGTTTAGATTCACATTTTGGACTAGGTAGGTGTTGCTGCTATTCAGGCAGGACAACATCTGTGGGTCCGCTAGTATAGTGTAAAACAAAGATGCTGTGTCCGCGTAGTTCTTATAAACTATTCAACAGATTTTAATACGGTTTTTGCCTTAATTGAGATGAATGAATTCCGAAAGATTTGTTTGTCAAAAATACATTACATATTAGGTATGTAATTTAGACATCATCATGCAATCTCTAAAAGTTCGATGCAGCCATGAAAAAACAGGAAATACAGTTTGTCTAGATTTTTTTTGAGTATCTAATCTTATAATTGTTGTATTTTGAAAGCGTAAATCAATCGGTGCAATTTAAACCTTAAACCTCTGTTTTTGGAATTCAAATGTGCTTTGCTAAAACTCCATATTGTTACAGACGACATCGGTAGACTTATTCTCGTTGGGCTGCGTGTTTTACTACGTACTGTCGAAGGGACAGCATCCGTTCGGCGACATGTTAAGAAGACAGGCGAATATACTCACTGGGGAGTACAATTTGGAACAACTTGAGTAAGTAATCGTATTTCTTTTATTTATGTTAAAGTTTCAATTAGATTTTAAATCTTATGCTATGGCTATTACACCGCATTTGGGCTTGTACGTCATTGCATGCTATGTTGATTAAAAAAAGGTAGGTACTAACCAACTTTATTTTATACAGACAAAAACTTCCATTTATACAGAAGTGCATTGCTCCCTGGACCAGTCAGCCCCGAGTTGATTTGCTTGCTATTTTTAACCATGATATAAACTTTTCTCTTGCCAAAAAAGGGTGGAGTAACATGCAAGGCACGGCGCGACGTCGTATCGTGGTAATGTGTTTGAGCCCTAAAGAAGCATTGCATTTTCCATTGGCCCTAGGAACAATAAAAATACTCACAGGTTCTGTCTATTTGTCCACAGTAAAGTGTTACCCGAAGAAGAGGTGCTAATAACGAAGATTCTCATCCGCGCAATGATATCGGCTCGACCTAATGCGCGGCCTCCGTGCGAGACAGTACTCAAGTACCCCATGTTCTGGGGCAAACAGAGTATACTCAACTTCTTACAGGTATATGATTTTTTTATTTGATAATAAACTAAAATACGATGTAAATAGAGTTGAAAATTATGTGCAGGGTTTAATTTCCAATCGGCATTTTTTATCTTGCATGCAATTACGTATTTATTTACACAATTTTCAACTTTATTTAGGTTGTGTTTTACTTCGTTATTAATAAAAGTCGCTGGAGTATATTGCTGTTCTGTCTGCTCTCTTCGTAACGCGGCGTTATCTATACTAATGTTGTAAAGCTGAAGAGTTTGTTTGTGTTACCTATCTCCTAAACTACTGGTCAGGTTCTGAAAATTCTTTCACTAATAGGAAAGTAGGTTATCCATGAGTGCCTCTATTTTTGTTATAAATATTGTAATTCGTAACAAACTTCATTCGGACGAAATTGCGGGTGAATGCTTGTATATTGTATGGCTACGTAACGGTCAAGTTGACTTGCATGTTATTATACATACATAAACTCACGCCTTTTTCCCATGGGGGTTAGGCAGAAACCACAGAACGCCACCTGCTACGATCCTTACATACTCCTTTCGCCTCATCTACGTTATCATGTTATTATGTTGTCAAAGTACCCATCGTATTGAGAAACAAGTACATTGCTCCAATGATTAAAGTTTGACAGTAAGCTCTAAAAGAGTCACATATTCAACCCACACTAATGTGAATAAATCAATATAAATTATAACCTTAATTGATATAATATTTTATATCCGTCACATTCCTTAATTACTATTAAGTTACGGCACACAATTATTTCAATATTAATTTATAACATAGTTGAATCATTTTCACACATGATAAGTTACAGCGTCTAAAAATAACTCGATAGCGTGCACGCGTACTCAAATATGCGTCTACGCATTATTATAGACCGGCCTATGTGTCGGAATTTATTGCTATCTGTAAAATGACAAATCGGGTCAAGCGCATCGAAACGGAACGCTAACAAATGAATTAGAAGTTGTTTATTTTATTGATTGGACATGTTATTGTGTTTTATAGATTACTAGCGACCCGCCCCGGCTTCGCACGGGTGCATGTATTATACATATAAACCTTCCTCTTGAATCACTCTATCTATTAAAAAAAACCGCATCAAAATCCGTTGCGTAGTTTTAAAGATCTAAGTATATATAGGGACAGACAGACAGACAGGGAAAGCGACTTTGTTTTATACTATGTAGTGAAGTAGTTTTTCGGGCTTATGCCCGCGACTTCGGCTGCGTGAATTTTGTTACGGATCCCTAATTATTTGGATAACAAAATAATTATATTATTATAGCCTGTAGCACTCAGGGATAACTTCATAACGTAGCTTCCTATTAGCGATAAAGTTTCCAGAATCTGACCAGATTAGCACATTCAAACAAAAAAAAACAATCAAAAATATATTAGTTTAAAATTGGCATACAGTATGTTTTTAGATTGATAAGTATATTTTTATGTTCAACCGGCACTATTCCCTATTTCTATTCTGTAATGGGCTGAGATGAGGTACAACTTTTATAGTTTGTAGTCAGCCATATTCATCACCTTAACACCTATTCGATGATATTCGATGGAGATATCGAGGATGACATACCAGTCGAAATGTGCGATCCCGACAAGAATGGATCGAATAGGTTTTGAAGCGATCAATATCGACTTTCGGCCTGTGGCATCCGTATTACAATCATTGATCGACTTCAATTAACGTAATTAGAATGCTACAGACCACACTGGATCGATCTGAATTGTCAGTGTTTGTTTAGTAGGTTGATCAAACAGATAACAAGAACCGAAGATTAAGACTAGGTTAAAGTTTTAATCCTTTTTTTCTTGTAAATGACGTTAAAAAGTGCTTTCTAATTAGTTTCATTGAAATTAGTAATTTGACCTTGACCTTGGAGGTGCGGCGAAGCCTTGAGAGTCAATGCGTGTATCTTGATCAAGTGTATCAGTACATAATGTACTTAATACCTACTGCTCGTTAAAGGGTCATTAACCTCTCTTATCACTAACGTCGTAACAATCGCTTTCGAATTTTATGCGCTATTATTATTGAATTGATTGAGTATAATAATTAATTAATTGATAGCAGATTTATCGAAATATCAAAGCTTTTACGGCCATAATAAAAAATGATTTGCACCACCAACAATGCATACGTCGCGTTTTATGGTAAGCGTAATTATCGGCCCAAGGGTAAAAATCTTTAGGCATTTCGGCGGTCTTTGCATTTTTTATAGGACTTCCAACACGTACTTTTCGATGTAGTCTATGTTCATAATCTGTTCCTAGACTAAAAATCCCATTTCTTATGTTCAGGATGTAAGTGATCAAGTAGAAAGCGGCGGTGGTGGTTCCGAAGCTGCGTTAGAGCGCGGCGCGGCGCGTGTGGTGCGCGGGGACTGGCGCGCGCGCGTGTGCGTGCCCGTCGCCAGCGACCTGCGCGCGCGACGCACCTACAGGGGGGACCGCGCCGCACATCTGCTCAGGGCTATACGGAATAAGGTATGTAGATGTCAAGTTTTGGTGATAGCTTAGTTAAGATAAATCTGAGTAAAGACTCATAACATCACGCCTGTAATCCCCGAAGGGTTAGGCAGAGGTGTATCCATTAGTACACACACATTTCGCCAGTTATGTTTAAGTCCCATGTAATAGGCGGCGAGCCTATTGCCATCAACCGGGCACAAATCCAAACCAGACTGAGTAAAGCTTGAAAAAATACCATTGCAACGTACTTTTTAAACCAGAGATATTCTTTTACAGAAACATCACTACAGAGAACTAGAAACGGAAGTCAGAGATAGCTTAGGCAAGTTACCTGACGGGTTCATTACGTACTGGCTACGAAGGTTCCCCCTCCTGTTACCACACGTCTGGATCCAGATGCAAGCGTTCCGACACGAGGACATCCTCCAAGGATACTACCCTCACTCCTTCACCTTCAACAGAGATGACGTCCCGGAACTTGACGAAAATGGAGATATCGAGGATGACATACCAGTCGAAATGTGCGATCCCGACAAGAATGGACTCTTCGTCAAAAGTAGAGTGTTCTACGACGAAAATCAAGAACAGCCCAGGTATAAAAAAGAGGGGTCGCCAAGAAAACGCAATGATTGGAGGAGCGACGCACAAGAACGAATGAGGCAGGATGACGTCAGACTTAGAGATAGGCATCATTACAAGAAGAAGGAAAAGAAACGGGAAGAGATCCCGGTTTGGACATTGCCTCAACAGTGAAGTGTAGTTTTAAGAGAAGAAGTGTTTACTTGACCAGAAGTCACAGGGAGTAGATTTGGGTAAGATAGTTTTATCTATGTTGAACTTTATACAGACGGTTGCGTTTTCATTATGAAAAGGTCTTTATCCCGAGCCGTACCATAATGTGGCTCGGGTGCATTCTAATTTCAAATCTAGACAAGTACTGGTAGTTTAATTCTGACAAATCACTGACTTATATCTATGGACAGGTCCTAATTACGATAGAAATCTGCTGCTGCCTTGAGACACAAAATGGCTGCCAAATAGTACCCGCTTCGAAGCGTTTTATACGAATATGAACTTCATTTCAATGTTCAACTGATATTCAACATGCCATGTTTTGACGGGTATTTTCTTCGTGCATTTAAAAGTTAGGGCATCGCCATAGGTCTATGGTATCATCACGAAGCGACCCTGTGTAAATGTCATAGGATTTTGAAAAATTATAGGTATGAACCAATTTTTAGTGTAGGTATAATGATTATATGTATATGTTACCGGCAATCTGTATAATCCGGTATTCTATACAATACCTAGGCAATTTTAGAGAATTTTAGACCCGAATCAAAAAAAAAGGGGTATGTTTGTGACTAACCATTCCACAGCCAAGTTGGTTACAGTTCCTTGGCTAATACCAATTCTAAGATTTACTTGTAAAACGTATGATTTATAGTTAAATATAGACCAAAATCTATTTATTTACACATTGCCGGTGGACCAGCAGGTATTCTATACAATCCCTAGGAATTGTATAGATTACCTAGGTAAAGTATGTAATGGAGAATAATATTCATAATGTTTCATACATTGCCAGTACGCCCCAGGTTTTTTATACATTGCCTAGGTATTGTATAAAATACCTGAATTATATAGATTGCCGGTAACATATATTTAAGAAAGGGACAAATTGTGTCGATTCCCAGCAGTGGAAATGTTAAAGTATTAATTAAAATAATGTGTTATCTTTTTACTTATTTAAAAATTTAATATCTATTTTTTTAAGCATAATTCGTTATCTGTAAATCACTGAAGATTAAATCTGTTAGTTGCTTTTTGTTAATTTTAGGTAAATGTTGTTTTTCTGGTCAGGTTGTAGTGATAAGAAACTAATTTAAAACGCACAAAATTATCGATTTTGTGATAATTATGTTATTTATTAAAATGGATTTATTAATATATTTTAAATTAAATTAAGTAATATAGTGAATATACACGACGAAATGAAATGATAGTACTTTGTAAGAGATCTCTAATTTAGTTAATATTTAGTATTTTTGTGTAGGTAATAGTTAATATTCATAGTGCGAAAGAATTATAGAGTTTGGGACCAAAAGAAAAGCTACATAATGTACTTTTCAAATGTATTTCGATGCCACGTTTATGCAAAATCTAATCTAAACTAAAATTTTAAAATACTAATTTTAATGATCACACGGAAGGTCAAAATAGGAACATTAGATGCTCAAAAACATATTAATAGGTATAACTAATTGAATGCACAGACGGCTTTAATTTTTAAACCAGTTGACCCAGTAAAGTTTATGTAATAGGCCAAAACTATGAGACCATTTTTAGTTCATTTGACACCTAAACCAGCTAAAAATTATTTCTGTTCGTGTATATTCGGATAGAATAGTTTTGGAATAACTCCACAACGATTCATTCATAAAATATAATTCCTGCCTATTATTGTCCCACTGCAAGGCAAAGGCCTCTTTTCATACAGAAGGCACAAACATTGTTCACCACACCACGCTTGCTCAAGACGAATCTATTCATTCATAATGCATTCTTATTATAAACTTTTTATTACACACGGATGTTGAAGTAATCTCTAAGTATAATTTTCAATGACACCTAAATGGCAGACAAATACATGTTATTGGTGCCGATTCCCTTGTTCTAAACTAAAGTTTGACTATTTCTATCTTTTTCTGTCCAATAAAACAAGAAAGGGGCCGAAATAAATAAGACCTGTCAATTTTAGTTAATCTGAAACTTCCATGCAATTTTAGTTGACATGTCAGAACGCATTGAATAAAAACATGGAAAAGTTCAAGGCAAAACTAATTTGACGTCCCTAACTTAGTTCTAAAATGTCACTGTCCTTTTCTTTCGCTGTATGTTAGTAAGAGATGCCAATTCTCTAATTTTAATTTGTGAACAAAGGAATCGGCACCAATTATAATAAATGAGTATACAATTTGATGCTTTTAAATATTGTAATTTTATAATAACTGGTCGTTCTCGGTAAATGTCACATTCCTGATATACTCAGTAGGTCATCAAAACTAGTAGTATACGCGCATTTATAATGGTTTTGACATGTCAAGTATAAACAGCTCATGCGCAGGCGACCTAGACTTGCAAGTAGGTTACATAATATCCAGTAATAAATGAATATAGATGTATCGTTTCTAAACATACGGTCGCAAGTTTTTGGTGATAGATTTTTGCACACTAACATTAAAAAAAAAATTGTATTGAATTGATTTTTAAAAATAGATCACTTTATCTGAAGTATAAATATGCCAGTTTGACATTATTTTCTGTGCAAATTTTTCCAAAATTCCATATTTATGAGTTATCTGAAGATTCAAAAAATCGACTGTAAGTTGCGTAAAAATTTTAAGAAACACAATTACTTATAATACCTAATATTCTAATATTATATAAGCGGCTATAAGCCTCGCTAAACATCATTCAACTAGAACTTGTAGGAAGTATGACCCCAGTTGTGTGAATTCAGAAATCCATATAATAAACATAATAATATGCATAATTACATACCTACCTAGTAATTTTGACATCCTATTGATTTACGATGAACAAAACATCTATTTTTATTTCTATTTATTTATTTATACACAAGTAGATATCTATTTATAATCTCCGCCACATTAATTATGTTTAATCATACTGTCACAATATACAAGGATAATAATGTACCTAATATTTATTTACGACAAAATAAGTTTTCGTTTCTGGTGCTATGATTGTTACGTAAATATAGTGTAAATGTGTTAAACGTGCAAATATGAATAGGTATGCTAGATATAAATCACAATATAGAATTAGGAACCTTTTACTGTCGTGATTGGTTCATTATGCGACCTATTAGAGCCAAAGAAAAAAACATCTGTGGTTCCAATTTTAAATGTTCGATCGTGCAGTACCTACCGACCCGTCTGTAAATAAGTTTATGAAATAGTTTCGCTATGTAGAGTATTGTCTTTGTCACATACCTGTGTGACAGTTCTTTTTTTAAATCAAAATTTGTCGAACTGTAAATATTAATAATTATAAACATTTCAGTATCGTGCTTTATTCATTTATAAAATACGACTGACAATCATTAAAATCGCAGATGTTTTATCGTATTTCGGAATGTTAGATCGTAATTATATAAGAACGTGTTTCACATTCTGAACGCTTGGTCAAGGTCGTTTGGTGGGATTGAATTTTATCGCTAACATTTTTTAGTTTACGCTCAAACTTATAAAAAAATTGCAACCCACTGAATACAATGTTGGGCATTTTAAGAATAAATTAGCAGCGTTTTTAAACACAAATGTATGAGACCCAGAACTTTTTTTTATAAAATATGTTGCTAAGATTTTTTCGTGTAATGTGGATGCGTTAAGCATATGAGCCAGACCCGGAACAACTATACGTGTATCTGAAGGTTATAAAAATATTTGTTCTGTGCGGGTATCGAAGTCGCGGCACGCAATGCTGCAGCCAATCGCTTAGTCACTGCGCCTACCTTGTCGTCAAGAACTAATCTTTTGAACTGAAGAACTGTCTTTTACGTAAACGATATAAATATTTAGATATCGAATTTCAAACTTGTAGCTAATCACTGCTTGAATTGAGTAGTCGATCGTTCAGAAAGCCTATGTAGTTGATCACTAACGGCCTGGCCACAGCTAACGGCGGCGCGAATTGCGGGGCGTCTGGAGTCGCGTCTTGCGGTGAGCGACTCAAACAAATGGTAGAGAAACTATGAAGTATGCCACAGCTACCGCGGCGCGACCTGCGGCGCGTTGAGCGTCGCGAACTGCGAATCGATGAGCGTCGGGCGTTCTCGGCGGCGACGGGCGGTGCGTCTTGCGAATTAAACAAATGTACTAGCGAGTATCGAGGCGGCCACAGCTCAGAGCGGCGCGCGCGGCGGCATCGGTGGACGCATTCGGGATCGCGCGACCGAAACAAATAATTTTGTTTTTATCGCGCGTTTTTTTATAAAAGTAATGGATACGGAACAATTTATAAGCGAAATATTGAGTAGACCAGCAGTATGGATGTCAAAACATCCACATCATAAATATAGGCATGTTATAAAAAAGTTGTGGGCCCAAATAAAACAACAATTTCCTGTTAATAGTGGTAAGTATTTATTACCTATTTTTTACAAGTAATGTAGATACGGCAATTTAGTTCAAACTTTTGATGGGGGCCATTTAATATAAACTTTTGATTAATTTTAATAGTTTAGCCGTTCTCTAAATACGTCCACCGCTGACGCCGCCGCGGTCGCAACAACTCTAGCTGTGGCATACCATCGCAAATCGCGCCGCCGGCCGCGACTCCAGACGCCCCGCAATTCGCGCCGCCGTTAGCTGTGGCCAGGCCGTAACATTATAAAACGAAAATCCTCCGCCACGTCTGCCTGTCTGTTCGCGATAAACTCAAAAACTACTGAACGGATTTTTATGCGGTTTTCACAAATATATAGAATGAATCATGAGGAAGGTTTAGGTATATAATGTATCCAGGTTTTGTGCAAATTGTTTGAAATATAACGATAATTGTTGGAAGTGTAGGAAAAAGTCAGACATCGGGTGATTTTATCGACAATTGCACCCGTGCGAAGCCGGGACGGGTCTCTAGTATATTATATTAAAAAGCCTATTTATTATAAAAAAAGACATCATTTTTTATGTTAATTACGAGCTCAGGTGTAGAAACCAAATAAAGACATGCAAGTTTTAAAACCTGTTTAGATGCTAATACCAAGGTCTGTCTGTAAGTCTGGTTCAAAAATATGTGTCAAATCTTGGCAGTCCAATATTACTTCTACCTACGATAAGAATATCAATAAAATATTCAAGTAGGATCTGTATTTATTACTAGAACAAAAAAAATGTCTTACCACGATTACAAATTATATTCTACTATCTTATGGAATTTCGTCTACGTCAATGTCGCTTATCAGAGGGGTTTTATTATTTTGTGCGGATCCCAAATTATTATTTTAAAAATAAAAGTTTCTTATGTTACTTCTTATAAGAAGTAACATATTTAAGCTGATGTTTATAACATCAGATATCTGTCAGCCCTTTCACGGAAATTAGCCGAAACAAACAGACAGACAACATTTTTTTTTTCGTTTAGTACCGTGCAATCATTACGAGTAATATAACCCTTTTGCAGTTAGAGGGAATATTATTCCCACCAATAAAAAGTAATAATAAGTTAGGCATCTTATGTAACACAAATCCGAAAACCAAATCTTTCTATCTCATCTAAGTAGATCCTTATAACCGTTAAAGGGATAAGTACCTAATATGCCTAAAGTAAAAAAATATTTTGGCATGACAAACAGACGAAATTGAGAGAATTGTGTATTATATTATAATAGAAATAGACGTATAGATTAGTCGCACTGCGGTTGCGGTTGCACGGTTTCTAGCAGGCTTTCTTGTAACATGAAGAAAGTTTATACAAGCGCCGGCGGACTGATTTTTGTACCAAAATGTGTGCATCTTAGCGGTATTGCGGTTACCGCGCGAGGCTACAATCCGCTGTGCGGTCTTAGGCTTAGTTACGAAGTATACACGTGTACCTACTTAGTAAAGGTCAATAAACTAATGTTGACTTGTTAACCTTGAGGCGCATGTTCAAAGGTTACAAATTTACCTTCTCATTACAAAACCAGTTCTAACTTTAGGCCAAGCTTATACCTTTAAACCGGTTTTTTTTATTATTCTGGCGACTATAAAGTCCTTCATGCAAAAACTGAATTTAAAACAGTCTAGTTGTCAATTTTGTATTATGAACTTTGTATTCGTCTGAATAAAGCCCAAAATACAATAAATTATATGACCCACCCGACTTGAAAGCTGGAAGCGCAGCCTAATCAGCGCTGTGTTGTCCTGTCTCTAAGGATAAAAATAATAATTAATTACAAATAATGACGCATAATGAATCACTCACGGAACGTATGAATAATGTTCCTGTAAATTGTAAATATTAAGTTAGGTACTTAAATTAATGTAATGAGCGTTGATCGCAACAAATAGTTATTAAGTTAATTTTTAAGTGAATAATGACCTAAATATATAATTATGTATTGAGATTGGCATTTTATACGTAGAAAATACAAAGAATTTTACCAAGTGATATTTTTGCTTTTTTATTTATGTATTATTCAAAATGGATCCTGTGTTTGAATGAACGGATGCTCAAATTGTTCATAATTGTTTAAATTAAGGAAATATCAAATAAAGATGTTCTCCATACCTACATACTTACATTATATTAAAGTTATTTTATTTAGTAAATAAAAATAAGGTATATTATGCTTCACTACAAAGTTTATTGTCAGTCAAAACTTAAAAATAAAATAACAATGATTTTAGTAAAAACTTAAAAATACTATTGTTAATAATCAGTCTTTAGAAGAGTCCTGTAGAAAGTAATTGTGGATAGATTGAGCAGGAAATGGCACAGAAAGTTGAGACCCTAGTATTTGTGATGGCAGAATAAGAATAATAGCAAAATCTGCAAGTACAGAAACAATAAACTATAGACCAGGGGTCACCAATTAGTGTTATTGGAGGTTCGCATTTGAAAATTGAGACCGTCACGGTCCATTCGGTAATAACAAATAAAATACATAATACTGGCTAAACTAAAATGCCATAAGTTTTTATTTTTTTATTCACATATTTAAATTTAATAGTTCTAAGTATGAAGTTTACTGTTTTCATAAGGTCCGCATAATATATGTCGGCGGTCCGCATTAAGGTGACCCCTGCTACATAGCTAGCTTCGTGATGCGTGCATTCCACACGTCACGATTAATTACAACATAATTTGCAGATTTTTTCAAATTAAGTAATATTAAAAATAATAATTAAGTAATATTCTGTTGGTAAACTTAGCATTACGTTCAAAGCAGCGAAATGTTTAAACGGTTTTCATTGCTTAATTTATAATTAACTAAAATACGTCACAATTAGGTTGAAAATTGCGTAGCATGAAAGTAATAAATGCCGCGTGGAATTATATCTTGCAGACAATTTTCAACTTTATTTGGGGTGCATATTAAATTCATATTATTAAATGAAAACTGCTCAAGCATTAGGAAGACAGAAACAGGCTTTTGATAAGTAACCCTTTGAAGATATCCGAAAAGTAGGTATGGGGCACTGTTCTAAACCAAGATATTAATATATAACTGGTGAGCTTGAAAAATACAATACATAACATTAGATAAACTTATGCAACTTTTCTTTGGGAGTTTGCAGAATGGATCATCCTATAATTTTTACCTACATAAATGACATAAGTAGTTATTAAAATAATGAACACAAAATTATAATATTGTGACTCACACAAAACCATTTCAATAGCTATGACAGTTTACATGTATTAAAAAATGCAAAATTGGATAGTGATTTAACATAAATTGGTACAAAATTAAAGCTATTAAATACATATTTTTCCCTATAAATTATTGTAGTCGTATTCTTAATATTTTCGGCGCTAAGCACCCAGCATAATTATGCTGGATATTTGCACCCATACGCTGGGTGCTACACCAAATGTATTAAAAATCCCATTCTTATTATTATTACATTCCATTTGTATACTTATCTATCAAATCTATGATTGTCAGATGAACTTTTTCCTTAGCTAGCGTTAGGGCAGTTTTGTCTGCTCCATTTAACATTGATAAGTCAGGGCTATAACTGAGCAACATTTTTGCAGCCCCTATGTTGCCCATAGCACAGACGTCGTGCATCGGCGTGTTCCCTGCCATATCAATAGCGTTTATATTCGCCCCATTGTCTAACAGTAAACGAATAACATAAGTCTTATTATTCAAAGCAGCTAAATGTAGAGGAGTTTGATTTTTCTTATTAATGCAATTCACATTTGCTTTGTTAAGTATCAGTATTTTACACAACTCGTCTAAACCATATCTAGCTGCATAGTGTAAGGCTGTAAAACCATTTGTGTCTGTGAAATTTATGTCAAAGTCTGATGAATATGATCCTGTGTTCTTCTTACAGACTGAACATTCACACAATGGATGGCACGGTGTGCTCTGTTGTGAAGTTTCAGCCTTATCTTTCATGTCCATATAAGCAGAATAGTTGATGTTCATGTAAAAGCAAGCCAGCTTCACATCTCCATATGATATAGCTTTCAATATTCTGTCAATTAATTTTAGGTTTTCCACTGCTTTTGATACATTGTTATTTTCATTGATTTTTATATTCAGTTTTTGTAACTTATGAGCTACAGGACTGTCAGGTTTGCAGTTCAGAGCTTTGACATCAGTACTTGTGATGTGTATGTATTCATATAAGTTGGGAGTGCAAGATTTAAGGACTTGCATTATCTTTAAATTATGTGCATAATCAAATGCTGTCTTATTATACCGATTCTGCAGAGATGGCTCAGCTCCATTTTCTATTAACAGTCTAGCAATTCCTTCATAGCCCCACTTAGAGGCCAGATGTAATGGTGTGTTACCACTCTCATTCACGCAATTTATTCTAATCTTCCTTCTACTGTGCTCTGCAAAGTATATAAGTGCTTTTACACAGTTTAAGTGGCCATTATTCACAGCCATATGAAGTGGCGTGTTCTTGTCGATGTTCGTTTTGTTTATGTTAGCACCTGAATGTAGTAACAACAGTAAGGCATTTTGGTGACCCCTTGATGATGCATAGTGCAGTGGGGTGCATTCATTGAGGTCTGTTGCATTTACCTCTGCACCCATCTCAATGAGAGATTCAACTATGTTAGCTTTCCCATGGATGCAAGCTACATGCAATGCTGTCAGACCATGGCTATCTCTAGAAGTCACTGTGGGAGAAGTCTTCAAAAGATTCTTAGATATTTTGCAACAACATTTTTTGCAGTTACACAAAGGATGGCAGAGCTTATGATATATCTCTGTGTCACTGTCATCATCCTCATCATCATCTGACAAATTGTTTTCCATAGTTATTTTAAGAACATTATTTTCATTTAGATGCATAGTTTGAAGGTGTTTTTGATTCTTCTGCAATATTGCTTGAACTTGTTCACAGTGATTTGCTTTGATCAGTTCAAAAATATGTTCTAAAGTTTCTTCTTTACCATTTGTATCGCTTGTAGAAATGGATTCTGTCAAGCTGTTCTTCCTTTCCCTACTGCCATTTAAGTTTTCTTCTGTAAGGTTGCTTTCATAATAATAGGACTCAGGGTCTGGGGACCCAGTGAGAGCACCAGACTGTATGTGTTCTATAACAGCTTCTAGAGTAGTAATGAGAAATGCACTTTCATCAGCATCACCCCTACCCGCACTGCTGAAGCGGAACTCCTTCATATACATTAATTGACTGTACCAGTTTGGGAGGCCAGACTTTATGACCAGGAACACAAAAACAGGTAACAGATCATCAGCTGTTAGTAAAACAATGTTGTTGCTATCATCCTTCCTGTTTATGGCATTTAAGGCTTGTTTCACACATAAAACTTTTTCTAAAACAGTGTTGTATGTGTCTATTTTAGAAAGGATTTGTTTAGCCTTTGGCACTGCATGGTATAATTCCTTTTTTATGTCCAGATCTCTTAGTTGGATGTCACTCATGTTCCTTATTTTTTTATTTAGATGTGAGTCCTCATATGCACAACTGGTGCATATTGGCTTGAACAAAGCATTAAACAGTAAGTGCTGCATGTAACACTCGACAGCCAACTTGATGTTTTCCAGCACTTGTTTGCAAGACTTAGACTTGTCTCTGAGTCTTCTGTTTTGTAAGGCTATTTGAAGGCATTGTGTATACAGTTCACTTACTGTGTCTCGCAGAGGTCCAACTGCAACAGGTAGTGTGGGATGACTCTTTAAAAACAATTGCACACTGTGTTCAATTTGATCCAACACTTGACGGCCTGCAGCTTGAGTCCAGAGCAAGTCAATACAGTCATTGATAGAAGTGAGATACTCCTTAGATATTGTGTTATCATTGAAATTAGCAGTAGGTTCAAGAGGTGTCTCTATGCACCACACTTTGTATTTGATGAAGTCTTCTGTATAAAATGTTTCTTCGAACAGAATATGGCTTTGTAGGGGCAGGCCTTTGGTCACTTCCAACGTTATCACCTTATTGGATACGGTTACTTGTTTCTCCGTGAGCGTACTGTAGTGCGTTTCCGGCAACTCGTCACTTGGTACAAGCAAATGAGCACAAAAGTCTTCGACGCTGAACACGCGAGTACTTAAACTTCCAATCCGCGGCACACATATTATCCAAGATTGTGTGATACAATGTTGAAATAAATTAACGTATTCAGTCTTTAATTCAACGAAGAATGGGTTATCGGAGATGATCTCGTCGTAAGTACCATCCATTGTATTGTTAAAAATAGAAAACTACTATAAACTTGATGTAGTATAGAGCACATGAGCGTACTTGAAGTCGTCCTAGTATGGCTTCTTAGTTCGGCCGTTTCGGACACAATATTAATTAGGTTTTAGGCACAAAAACTACTGACGACCTTGCATCACAAACACTATCAAGTACTGACTGACTGACTGACACTGACAGTCAGTCAACAGATGAACAGACAAGTTTAAAATATTGACATGACACGAAGATGACAGCTGATTTTTGTTGACATTAAACTGACAATCTCTAATATTTATCACATAACCACAGATAACTACTGACTGTTATAAGCATGGAAACAGTATGTACGAACTATGGAGTGGCATGTTTGTTTATTTATTTAGAATACGAAAAAAATATAGTGTTACAAATTAATCTAACCCAGCGGTTTTAGTATTTTTATCAAATCGTAATCTGTGTCACCAAGAAGCAATTCAAGTTTTTTCTTGGTCAACACCTCCGACCATGATGGTGGTCTACTACATAAGTAGGTACTTATTTCGTTATTCTGTAGTACCTACATAATCTATTGTTAATTATTATAACACGAATGTTGAAAGAAACAACATTAGGCTGAAAACTGTATTACGGTGGTGAATTAAAAAATAATCACAGTTTCTTATTAATTTATTTTTTATAAATCTCTTAAAAAAATCTTAAAAACAATCATTACTGATAATGAAGCGCACCTCTAGCCATAGCATGCCTATCCTCTGCCTCCACGACCGCCGAATCCACCGAAACCACCACGACCTCCACCAAACCCTCGGCCACCGAAGCCTCTGCCGCCAAATCCACGGCCTCCAAAACCACGACCTCCAAAGCCGCGACCGCCAAAGCCACGGCCAAAACCACGGCCAAATCCACCAAATCCGCCTCCGCCGATTATTATTGGTACTGCTATTGGCACTGAAATATTAAAGGTACTACCTTAGCACAAACATAGCCGAATAGTAGGTAGGTAGGTATCTATAGATAGGGAGCTTAGTTCAAAATATCATTATCATGACTAATTGAACATGTCAGTCGTTAGGTAGTTAGAATACATATTACCATAAACACATTTATTCAATTTGGCTTGGCAATCATTTAGGTAGGTAATTAAGTAAATCATTTTATTATATTAGCTTTTGCCTGCGACTTCGTCCGTGTAAATGTTGGTTATCGCGCACGCAGACGAAGTCGTGGAAAGCCTATATCCTTCCTTGTGGTCCAAACTTACCTACCCCGTACCAAATTTTATCAAAATTGATTCAGTGGTTTAGTATTGAAAGTGTAACAAACAGACACACAGACAGACAGAGTTACTTTAGCATTTATGATATTATTATTATCTATTAATGGATTAGTATGGATATCCTACTATTACGTACTAATTTTGGTAACAGTTAATTGATTGATTTGTTGAGTTACTTGCCTCGTCTGCGATAGTATGGATAGTAATATGGATCATAATAGAATTGTCGTTTCACTCTCGATGAAGTCTCCTTTGTGTGGTCGCCATTGCCGCTGACATCTCCAATTTCATTTTCGTTTAGTATTAGATTCGCTAATGGATTCGATTTTTCGTCCAGCTGTTGTGTTGTTTGTTCCTCTTTTGTGGAACGAATTTCTTGTATTCCTATCAGAAATACGACGAGAATAGTGAATCCGAAATTCTGAAAGCAAATATAATATAAAACGAGTGATGAGTGATGATTCCATTAACTCAATGCGGCCGTGACAATCATTCTTAATTTCATGAGTTAATAGATTATTGCATAACATTGCTCATACACGTTTATTGGATTTGAATATTTTAATGTGTCGCCGATAACGTTATAGTTAATTAAAAGTTCAGCGTGCGTGAAAATGTACCTACTTATAATAAATTATTATTTAACACATCGATTATCACATCACTAGAATCACGTCATCATATCATTTTGAGACCATTTCTTCTTCGTTTCACTGGCACGACAGTTTTTTTTAATTTCGGTGGCCCAGAACATTGCCGCTATCATGGCATTGTTGGTGGCAGCACAGAGGTCACTTTGACTGCATGTTTTAGGGCACAGAGGGCAAGATAGAAGGTGAAGCATGCTTTGTGACTCGGCTCCACATGCACACCCTGCAGTTGATCCGTCACGGCATCCTCACTTTACAAGGTTTTGAGACCATAAAAATAGTTCACAAAAATACTTACATTGATAACCATCTTATTGTATTTTTCCTAAACGACTGATACAAAAATTGTTGGCTTCCATATAATATAGTTACTTCGCTCAAACATGTTAATTGGTAACTTTACTTGACTCATGTAATCTGCAGTATAAATAGATAGTGTCTTTGTTATTCCCCACGCGGATGTTCCTAAGTAATTTCCCATAAAAGGCACTAAGTGCTCTAATTTGTGGTAGGTCTGAGTCGTCATAGCGCTCAGAGGAACTTATTTAGGTTTTTGCAAAAAAACAATAAAGGAATTTTATCCAAGACGTCTAATATTTTACTTTAAATTAACGCGAGACAGGGCCTAGGTGTAGGTTACCTATAAACTTCCTTTTAATTTGCTCCCTCCGTAGTTTTCCCGGTATCGGTAGGGGTATACTCCTTGGTAAGACTGGTTATGACTTCGGGTTTTCTGCCTGTAACGACTATCAAAGATCAACGGTCAACAGGCAGTCGGTCGATCTTGATCTCTACATACCCTCAAAAGTTTAGTTTTATTATCTATTATCCTTTTAGTTTTTAAATGGTTTCTATTGAACAATTTTTATTCTGAAAATGTAGGTGCATTTGCAATTTTGATTAGAAGTGAAAGTGAAAAGTATCATTGGTGATGATAGATTGATAGCGTTGCTGTGTGAAATTATAATTATGTAAGTACTATTTAGAAGTAGCTACTTACCTAAAAAATCAAGGTTAAGCGGGAATCTAAGAAAATGTTAGTCGATTCACGAAATTAGGCTCCGTCACCGCCAGTGTCGATATTATAGTGACCTGTAAAAATATTCTTCGGTAAATTAAGGAGATTTTTTACGAAATAGCATTGTTGCATTGTACACTTTGAGCGAAGCGTTGAAATAAAAAAGGTGTCGTACTTTGACTTTAAAGGTCATCCGGCACCCGTCCCTAGTGGATGCATAGTGATGATTCCTGACGAATCGATAGTAGTTATTTACTCTATGGACACACACATCGAGTGTACATTGAGTAAAGAGGTGATACTTACTGGTCGGGCGCCAGGTGGGAGTAATAGGATATGACCTTTGAACCGGCTAATTTTGGCAAAGACATCCCTTTAGCGAGTGAAAGTCACATTCTTTAAATTTATTCAAAACTCAAATATCACTTAATCATTAATAGGTACAATACGGCCGTTGTATCTTGGCGGTTCTGAAGTTAGCCGTAGGCTGCGCAGTAGACAATTTCATTCCTAAAAGATTCATTGCGCAGCTAAACAGCTAATTTCAGAACCGCCAAGATACGACGGCCGTACTATACAAGCTGGTTTGTCACAAGTTAAATTATTCCATAGATGGTTTTACAATGTTTATAGTTATGACGTGCTGCTGTAGAATTATTTGCAAATATAGTAGACGTAGTTTCATAATATTTGCACAAACCATTGTGTATAAGCGAGTAGGTATGGTATTTACTTATTCATGGTGAACCATTGAAATTAGCATGATTGTTATAATTTTAGTTAAATTACCTATAGCTCGAGTTATTTATCAGAGTTGATATTATTATACTTTATTATTGATTTTTTTATTTTATTGAATAACCTTTTTATTATTATTTTTGTGTGCACATGGTCTGCGTCAATAAGCATTTTTAATTCTTTCTATCTTCTTTGTTCATGTGTTGTTGTTGTTTGTTATTTCTTCATTATCAGAGGTTTACCTTCATTTATGCGTTTTGTGCCGGGCTGCTGCGGCACTGGAGTAGTCCGGGTGTCGGACGGAACACGGACGGTTATCTTTTTATACAGTTGACATGTAATGTTTGTCGCTCTACAGTCGTACGTGCACGGCACGGGCGAAAGACCATCCGTGTGCAGTCCGATACCCGGATTGCTCCGGTATCTACCGCAGCAGTCCGGCATTAAGATTTTTAAAACATTAAAGAGGCCTTAGTTGAAATCCATACAAAAAAATGGGAAAATAATTCCGCCCGTCTGTCTAACAGCTCTCACAACTAAACACTGAACCGATTTTGATAAAATTTGGTACGAGATTAGTTTAAGCCCTAAGAAAGGACATAGGCTACCCTTTATTTCGCGACTTCGCCTGCGTCCACGATAATTGACATTTACGTGGACGAAGTCGCGTGCAATAGCTAGTACAGTAAAAAAGAAAACAGTCGAAAAAAAATGTTTTAGTAGGTAGAGAAGACTAGATATATTCAGCAGTACGCGAACACAGGGGACGAACCAAAACAATATCAATCTAATTCTGTAAAAAAGTTACGGCTCAGGTTCATTGTCAGACTTTGCGTTGTTATTTTAATACGGCGAGGTGATGTGTGTGCCGTGCGCTCGTATAAATATTTCATCGCATACAGACCGGAATATGAAGTGGTTAATTTAAATTCTGGCTCGTCTGCGCGGTGCGGTCGAACACTCTCCGGTTATGCCACTTTTTATTTTTCACTTTTCCACCTTCCCCATCCCCTACTTCCTTTCTGAATGCAAGTGGACCGTCGCTTTTATTACTGAAGTTTGTGCAAAACACGAACGATTTTTCGGAGCAATCCATTGGAGCTCGTAAAAATGCAGCGTGCGAGTGCTTCTTTCTCTTACTGAAATCAACTTCCTGAAAAAAAGGACTTTTTTCAATGAATTATTGCCATAAAAAAGAACAAGTCGTCGTCATATTCATTGAAAATTATACGACTGCGAAATTACGTACGGAACGAAATTCTACTACGATTTACATTTTCAATTGGATATTACGATGTGAAAAGTTGATAATGCTTATAGCCTGAATAGTTTCAGCGTAGGTAATTAAAAAAACTGCACAGGCTCCTATAGTACCTATTTCACACACTGTCGTCCTCACCAAATTCGTTCATAGTAGTTCATAGTAGATAGAGTAGACCTTCTAAAGGCTTCTTATAAATCTTTTACCACTTGGCTAAGTATGTTAGTAATAAAATAAATATATGAATCTGAGATCAAAAGACTACCCTCTAGATATATTAAGCCTCTTTTATCTACCAACCTACCTTTTTACTTAAACATCATCCCACTCTACGTAATCAAGAGAGAAACTACAAGTGAGTACGAAAGAAAGTATAAAAAAATCCCTTAATCATAATATCAGAGGAGGTAATAATATACCTGGCTCTTTATCTAAAACCAGACTTGAAAATGTATAGCTATGAACTGCCAAAGGTTGCCGCGCACTGTAGTAAAAAGAGCCAGCCCTCCCTTTTATGTTCCCACGAGGGTTTCGGTGAGTGCCGGGTGAAAATATTCAAGAATTCTTGCGGTTTTTTGAAGTAGTATTACACAAATAAGTAGGTATTGTATTAAAGAAATTGTATGGAACGGAATGAGGGCAATCTTTCTCAAGTCCACGTAATGTTTCTCGTATTGAGTTTGGTTAGTTCTGGGGCACTTAACTTTATTATAGGGTTGAGGTTTTTTTTGCTGAATTGAAGGGTTTTATCAGAAGTTTCGGGCTTGCTTTACTTTTAACTCTGAGCCTTGGGCTATGACGTCATGATATTGCTGCGACAATAGGCATCTTAAATGTTTGTTATCGAATTTGTCGTCCATTTTTATTTGAGTATTGCTGTAGGTGGAACACCTAGACATGCATTTATTTTTCTCGTACTACCTGTATGCAGTTCTTTGATGGTTTTTCTGTAAAAAACTGGCAGATCGATCAGTCAGTTACAAAGATCTTGCTTCCAAAGCAGGTGAATAATTTTCTTGCCTTGTTTCCCGAATAGTCGGGAACTATTCGCGATCTCTCGTGTACTTGCCAATTCTACATAATATTTCAGGCACGAACGAATCCAATTGTTTCAATTTGTATCTACGTTCTGAATACATTATTATCGTAGGTTTTACGCTTATTATACGTAGATGTAGTTGTGAGATGTGGGGCTTAGCGTTGACACCTATGTGTTTGTTAGTAGCTTAGCTCCATATGTGTTATTTATCTACTTTCAAACTCGAACTGTACGGGCTTTATCATTTATCTTTGATTCATTATATGACTGCCTCGTTGGTCTAGTGATCTCAAAGCGCGACTGCTGAGCATGAGGTCTTGGGCTCGATTCCCAGGTCGGGCAAAATGTTATTGGGTTTGGTCTGGCAGTCGAACACTTCGTTGAGTTCTTCTTAAACAGCACAGAACGGCATTATTCAAGTTACATCTATATATTAATTTAGCCTTTTTTAAAAGGGCACCGCCAAGAAACACCATAGATACACACGTTTTACCCCCGTCTTTACATTGTCGTGCCTAAAAAGAAATCTATAACGAAACCGTGTTTTATAAGTTTTGTTTACACTCCCGCGTTTAGCTGACGAGTGGCGCGACACTCGGTGCGTAGGAACGACCCCAGGCGGTAACAATACTCGGCGCTCCCAAGTGTCACTTGTCGGTGGCTGAATAGAGGCCATTAGGCTCGCCTCAGCCGAGCAGGGCGTTTCCGCAGTACCAGGGTACCAGGGGAAATACTCCGGAAAACACCGTCTTCAAATATGTATGGCAGGTATTTAGGTTAGTGTTTATGAGATGGGCGGTTAAGTGACGGAAGATTTCTTGACTTGAAAAAGGCCTTTTGGGTTTTGTAAGGATCTACTCAACAGACACTTTTTAGCTGTCCATTCGATATGACCTATTGTACCTACTAGAGTCATCCAAGCTATTAAGAAATTTTTATCTCGCACAATAAACTATAAGTAGGTAAGTTTGTATTTAGTACAATAACATCTAACGTAGTTACACAAAACTTATATAAAGTATTTGTCGGCCATACCAAAATGTCGCCGGGGCACGGACCCCATTCCCTAAGCGACATTGAGGACAACATTTTTCTCTCACACCCCGATGAACACGAAAGTTAATTGCGACCGCGTACAAAACATTCTTTTTTCAAACACAAACATAATCGTGGGAATCGTACAGCGCTGCAGCGCTGCAATACCGACCCTTCACAAAATGGCCGTCGCAGTTACTGCCTTTGTCACAAAGCGCGCTGAAAACTGACGCCTGAAGAATTGCTTGCCAGTACGCTGCAAACGAACTGTTTGTTCCCTGTTGAATTCTTACAACTTTTCAATATTTATTGTACTTACTTTGTTGGTACTTACGTACCTAAATATTAAATTAGGTAACTTGTCACGTTGAGTGCAGAGAATTTATAGAAGGCTTGAAGAAAGCCGTGTTCGGCAGGAAGCTAGGGATTTACCTTGTGTGGCTATTTTATTTAGAGTGAAACTAAACCTAAAAGCACAACCGTAAAAGTAAACATGAAGTAGACACTTTATCGACGCCAGTTGGTGTTGGTGGTTGGTGGTTGGTGAAGTACAAACAATAAAAATCATTACATAACATCACGCCTGTATTCCCCGAAGGGTTAGGCAGAGGTGTACCCATTAGTACACCCACATTTCGCCAGTTATGTTTACCTAAGTGTAATAATTTAGGGGGCGAGCCTATTGCCATTAACCGGGCATAAAACCAGACTCTGAGGCTGCTACTGAGAAATTCCTGATGGAAAACCAACCCAATAACAATTTGCCCGACCTGGGAATCGAACCAATACCTCCTGCTCAGCAGTCGCGCTTTGCGACCACTAGACCAACGAGGGAGTAATCTCAAAGCAGCTGATCGGAATAGATTTATCTAAAATTAACCAGGTTTAATATCCAAAATCATTACAATTACTTCTAAAAACAAAAGTAAAACCATTTTGAGATGGATTGTTTTGTTTTAGTAGAAATAAACCCAATTGTCAGATGCACTTTTCCAACTACAACGTTTAAAAGACCGTTATTGACTTAAACTTAGTGCTAAAAGTTTAAAAGTAAACCGTGGTATGTACGCTGTATTCCAGCCACATCGGTCGGATGCATTGGAGCAGCTATTGGCCCTAAAAGCGTATCCGTGTCCGTCGAGTTTCTCGTTAAAGTTTTTCAGCGTAACACTGGCACAGAAAGCCGATACAAAGGTTTTCAGGAGAATTGAGCTTAGGTCGCTTAATAGTCATCATGGTGTTACTTAGGTTAGCACATTTTCAAGTCAAAAGGACCTGTCGAGACTATCATGATGAAAGGTTTTTACCGCCACATATGATACACAGCATGGCGATTTGGGTTCTCGTGTTAACTAACTTTAGTCGAAACTCTATTTAAAATGAAAAAAGTGTTTTTTTTTTATAATTTTGTCCTTTTACGCTTGTACGATAATTTGCCTCTGCCATTTAATTTCTTCACCACCTTTGATTGACTGGCAGAGAATGCCTAAATCATTAAGCCCACTTTTATACCTCCTATAGCATAAATTAAAATAAATAAAGTTTTAGCAGTGACCTGTGTCAACATACATGTCTAACATTTGTTATGATTCTTTATTTGTGGAAACGCAAATTTTTCATAATACGTTACAAATCATATGTTTGGCGTTAGTGGCGTAGAATTTTTCAAAATTAATAAGATAAAACTAAACATTAAATCTCAATTTTGAAAACCAACGACTTTAAATGATTAATTGTCATAAATAAGTTAAATAAGAACGTCAAATAAAATTGTTAGTCGAAACAATTTAAAAATGACAATCAAATAATTACCTAGATGTGGTACGCAAATACAACCAGTCTTACCTAAGGGTGCCGTTTTACCCAGTTACTGGGTTGTGGAGGTCAGATAGGCAGTCGCTCCATGTAAAATACTGGTATTCAGCTGCATCCGGTTAGACTGGAAGCCGACCCCAACATAGTTGGGAAAAAGGCTAAGCAGATGATGATGATGGTACGCAAATACAAGCTAAAAATTGAAAACTTAGGTAAGGAAAATGATTTGACCTGGTTTTAAACATTCCTATTCGAATTAAACCGCACTAGGTAGATACGTACATAAGTACTAAATTATCAACATTACTCATAATTTCAACTGAGTGATAACTTGATACGCACTTCTTATCAGCCAATCCTTATCTTTAATTACCAGATCAACAAAGTTTATTGTATTGCAATTACTATGCGTTATCATTCCTAATATAGGATTACCTACCGTTTATGTACTTGTATTTTAACTAACGTTGTTAGATTCATTTTATGTTTTAAACTGAAAATGGGCCCCACGTAGTAAGCAAGCGTGGTTTTTTTCGTGAGAAAATGCATTTCGCGATTCCGTTTCTTCTCCAGGCATCTATCGAAGGGAGGCAGGCCTTTTCTCACGATGTTTTCCTTAACCGATGATAAGTTAAGAATTACGTCTTTCGTTACTGCTTCTCTCTCGTGGGTCATAGCATGATGTTATATAACCTATCCTGTACCATTCCTCATGAACTATCATATACAAAAAGAATTTTTCCAATCCCATTGGGTGTTCCAGAGATTAGCGCATAACAAACTATAAAATAATCTTTCACTTTATTATTTAAGTATAGATAGATTCGCCCCCTATTTATTTATTATTTAAACTTAATGCAACAAAAACGTACAAGCATTCTCTACCGTCAACCACAGGTGGTGAAGAGATAACATTACATGGGACTTAAACATAACTGGCGAAATGTGGGTGTAGGTACACCTCTGCCTAACCGATCGGGAATTACAGGCGTGATGTTATGTTATAGATCATATAGATGTTAACGTTCAAAATCTGAAAGATGCAGGTTGTGCATGATAATTTATTTGTCCTTTAAGTCCATATTCAACAAGAAAATAGATTTTCATCTATCAGCAACTAACTATACCTACCTACCTATAAATAGACCAACTATTACCTAATTAAGTAAAGAGTTAATTATTAATCAGCTGATTGGTGCTGTTATCAAATAGCGCTCGATCCAGGTCAGCCTATTGTGGTAGTATGGCCGTCGATCGAATCACGGTGATTGTTCGCATAGCGCGGAGTGCACTCAAATCAATGCCTTCGAATTACTCTAATGAATTAATTACTTATCTCGTAATAACGTTCCATTAAGATTATCTCGCCTCATATAAGTTGATATACAGGGTCATTGAATATTCACCAGAAACCAGAAAAGGGGTCATTGTAGGTACTCATCATTATGAACAACTTTTGCTATGGGATCAAACCTAAAATCATGAAAAAAAAAATTAGCTGTTCCCTACAAAAAGGCTTTACAACACGATCATAATGTATGGAATAGCTGATTTTTCTTCATGATTTCAGGGTTGGTCCCATAGTAAAAGTTACTCATAATGATGAGTATAATGACCCCTTTTCAGGTTTCTGGTTTTTTAATGACTCTGTATAACTGTTTCTTCTAAGTAGTGTTTGGTTCAAAACATTTTCTTTAACAGGATTAAAAACTACTAGCTTCTGCCCGCGACTTCGTCCGCGTGGTTATTTTAAACCGTAATAAGTTACGCCTTTGGTTACTGCTCCGCTCTCGTGGGTCGTAGCGTGATATTATGTAGCTCGATAAATGGACCGTTCAACACAAATCATTTTTCAATTCGAACCAGTAGATGCTGAGATTAGCGTTTTTAAACAAAAAATCATTTCAACCGTATTATATTAGAAGATAGATGATAAAAGATTCGTCAGAAACCCGAAAATCTGACAACAAGTCTTACCAAAGGGTATCGTATTACCCAGTTGCTGGGTTGTGGAGGTCAGATAGTCAGTCGCTCCATGTAAAATACTGGTATTCAGCTGCATCCGGTTAGACTGAAAGCCGACCCCAACATAATTGGGAAAAACACAACCGCCTTCAAAAACTACAAAATAAAAATAACTTTAGTTTGGAAGTCGGCGGCTTTGGTTTTGTTTTTTGTTATGTAGGTATTGCCACCGACTTCCAAACTAAAGTTATTTTTATTTTGTAGTTTTTGAAGGCGGTTGTGTTTTTTTTGTAAAAAAGCTTTTTATTTTTAAATTTTTAGTGCTTGTGTGTTAATGTTTCAAATCCTTAATAAAAGCCCGTTCAAAAAATACCTCACACGATATATTTAATTTAGGAAAGTGGTAGGAGGGGTATTGACGTACCCCCTCCCCCTCTTTCTTAAGTCAGTCATCGATACACGTATAAACAAAGCAATTTTACTTGTTACGATAGTTCTGCTGTGATCCTATGAGGAGTTCCGTTCCATATCTCCGAAGTTCATCATCAGATCATGACAATATTTCTATGGAACCTATTCGGAAGTATACTCTTTCAAACAAAAAAAGAATCATCCAAATCAATTCATAATTGGCGGAGTAATCGGGTAACATAGATTCAAAAATGCTCACAAAATAAAAAGCACTAAACCAAATTGGATGAAATTTTTATGGGACCAAATGGCAAGTATACTGCATCGAACAAAAAAAGAATCACACTAATCGGACAAGAAACCTCGGAGTAATCGGTGTACATACATAAAAAAAAAAAAATACCGGCCGAATTGAGAACCTCCTTCGTTTTTTGAAGTCGGTTAAAAAGGCTAGGCAGATGATGAGATGATAGAAGATTATGCAAGGTGTAGTTGGTTCCCTACGTGTACCTGAGACTGATACAAAAAGCATTATCTGTATAGCTGTCTCAATATCTGATATTCAATGCATTTGTGAACCAAAAAAGATCCAAAAGAATATTCGATGCACGCCATTCAACGAAATAGAGGATGTTTCATGCATATCACTCTTCATTGAAGCATTATAAAGAACTGTGCCGATATTTTTATATACAAAAGTAGTGATGGATGTTGGTGGATGGGGTTATGTAACCTGAGAGTTTTGTGAATAGTATAAAATGGATAAAACGGCGATGCCACTTCTGTAGGCCCTGCTCAAAAGCGCTAAGTTATAAGTATTCGATCCGAGTCGGTTTTTTTAAAGTTGGAAGTGGAGTTTTGAAGTTGTAAATATGACTATCCTATAGTAATTTATCTGACTTTCCTACGACAAGCAAAATCTATAATATATAAAAGCGAAAGGTTACTTACTCACTCACTCATTCATCCCGAAATGTCGAAAACCACTTGACGTTTAAAGATGAAATTTGGCAGGGAGGTAGATTATAGTTAGTAGATGTCCATTAGGAATTTTCAAAATAAACCCCCTAAGGGGATGAAAGGGTCCAACGTTTGTATGGAACGCTTGTGAAAAAAACCACGTAGACGAAGTCGCGGCCAGAAGCTAGTTTGTTAATACGAATAAAGCTTTATAATCTAATATTAGTTATGTTCAATCAAAAAATCAATCGGATATAGGTACTAATAGGTCCTCTGAAAGCAATGCCTTATCAGTCATCACGGATGGATACATGTGCAGCGGAGTAAAACAGTTTCAGCTCACAGCTGTATTTCCGAACTATAAGTACGTAATATTGTTTATCACTTTTATTTATTTAACACATAACATAACATCACGACTGTAATCCCCAAAGGGTTGGCTTGAAATGTCCCCATTAGTATACCCACATTTCGCCAGTTATTTTTAAGTCCCAATAGGGGGCGAGCCTATTTTCATCAACCGGGCACAAATCCAGACTTTGAGGTTGCTATTGAGAAATTCCTGATGGAAAAACCCAATTGTTTTAGTTTATTTTTATTTATTTAAAACACAATCACAACATTTAACACTTGTGTTCAGCAAAAAGATAAAATGAGGCTAATATGATAACAGTATTGGAAGATGGAACCACACATCAAGCCGGAGAAATTGAATAGGAAACACAATATTGGATAACAGCAACTTCCTAAACCGTTATATCATCCAATAGCATACCATACAGGATACACGGATAATTCACAGCCAGTGGAGGGTGGCGTGACCATAGATAACGCGCCGGAAGTAGAGGAAGGTGTCGCGCGCGAGCCGGAAGTGCCGCGATCCGTTGCGTTATCGCCACCGCGTCCGGGATGAGCTGGGGGTATTACTGTGAAATATTATGTTTGTAGTTCATCTGCAGGATGGTGGGGATGAGAGAAAAATAAAGTCGGTTTACCCTTAAACTTCGGTCTAGGCAAACATCCGGTCCGGTATTGCCCTTATTTGTCCTAGTTTTGTCCGGAGTTAAAAAGGGGGACAGGAAATTCAAAAATCGATTTTTCCTTCACGAGTTATTAAGATCATTTTCAAACGGAAAACTAAGTAATCACAAACCTAGGTAATTAGTTTCTTAACTCTATATACAAACTTCTTCGACTTTAGTTACTTACTGACCAAAATATGACTACACTACTGAAGCACATTGTCAGTACACGGCCTACCGCTATCTCCTAAAACAGTACCATTCTAATATTACTTTGTAATTTCTGTTGTTGGATTTTCAACTCACAGCGTTGAGCCGAGCGTTGAAAATCCAACAGTGCGCAAGGCAAAGTAAGGTAGGCCCCCGTTCTTTTAAAAAGAGATTGACTTAATTCCGTGTTGGTAGAACCTCACAATTACTCGCCATAGTTTTAAAGTCTAAAAACGGCTGAAATAGGGCTCGGATACCGGTATATTTTTCGAAACGTTTTCGTCTTAAATACCTAAGAAACAGTTTGTTTCGGTTACGTTCGAACGGAACGTTATTTAAAACGTTTTTGAAAAAGAACTAAATTTAATTTGTTCTCGATTAATAAAACGTTTTTAACCGTTTTTTTCATTTTTTAGTGTTGTTCGTTCGAAATAACGAAACTTCGATACGAAACTACGAATATTACGAATTTAATTCAGCTGGTATTTGACAACCGTGCGGCTTAGTTCCGTCTTTTCGTTAATGCAGTAGATCCTATCATCTGTGACAATTATTCTGTGAGTACGAGTGTAATGTGTTTTATGGTAAGCATGGATGATTCGGGTCAGTAGTACTATTATTTTTGTATGCTTCATTATTATTAATTTAGAAACATTTCCTAAGTGCCTGTCACTCGCGTTATGCGTAATGCTAATGCGGTGTGCTCCACGGACCACCGTCTTGTCGTTTCCAAAATGAAGCTCCGACTATCCTCCTTGCAGATCACAAGGTGTGAAGCCTAAGAGACTAGACATACAAAAATTGCAAAGTCCTAAAGGTGCGGAAGAACTATGCAGAGGCTGTTGGTGAAGCGGTCCGAAATGTGGACATTGCGAATGGTGATTCTGTGGCTAATTGGCATAAGCTCGCATCCAATTTAGTTGCGGCTGCCTCGCAGACACTGGGTATAAAACCTAGTAGACACGAGGACTGGTTTGATGACAACGATGTAATTTTGTCAAAAACTATTCGGAGTCACCGATCTTCCTTACGTTAGCATCGGGACGACCACCAAGCAGAGAAAGTCAAGCAAAGTGGTGCCGCGCTGCGGAGATATGTACGAGGAGTAAAAGATCAGTGGTGGCGACTTATGGCCGAGCACATGCAGTGGCTCGCTGACACTCAACAACTGGGTGCTTTTTATGATGAGGTCCCCAAAATTGTTGGTGTAGCGATTCGTACTGAAGTACCCCTGAGATCCCTCGATGGTACACAATTGCTTACCAACAAACAAGATGTACTCAAAAGATGGGCGGAGCATTTTAACATCTTGCTTAATGTTGACCGAGCCGCGGATATTTCTTATATCAACTCGATGGCATCACTTCCCACAGTCAACAAACTGGACGACCCACTGACTTTGCGCGAGGTTGTTGTTGCCGTTCAACAACAGCAGAACAAAAAAGCGGTCGGCATTGACAATCTGCCTGGAGAACTATTAAAGTATGGGGGTGTGGAATTGCACGAAACTATCTGGAAGCTCTTTGTTCAGATGTGGGATGAGGAGCGAGTACCTGATGACTTTCAAGTCTCTCGTGTTTGCTCTCTTTACAAGAACAAAGGTGACAAATCCGATTGCAATTCTTATAGGGGAATCTCCTTCCTGACTTCTCCAGGAAAAGTTTCTGCGCGAATTTTGCTTAACCGCTTGATGCCCTTGTCTGAAGACATTCTGCCTGAAACCCAATTTGGCTTCCGGCCGAACCGAGGCACATGTGAGGCCATCTTCTCTGTACGCCAACTCCTAGAGAAGAGTCGAGAGCAGGGTCAACCTTTGTACCTTTGTTTTGTTGACTTGGAAAAAGCTTTTGATTGTGTGCCTCGAGAAGCCTTATGGGTGGTATTGAGGAAACTTGGATGTACGGACAAGTTTGTATGAATGATCCGACTCCTGCATGATGACATGCCTTGTTGTGTCAGTGTGCAGGGCAAAGATTCAGAGTTCTTTTCTGTGAGCTGCGGCGTAAACCAAGGCTGAGTACTCGCTCTAACTCTGTTCGCCCTGTACTTTGCAGTCGTAGTTCGGGATGCCCTGCAGACTTTATCCGAGGGTATTCGTATCCGTTTTCGTATCGATGGTGGCGGTGTCTTCAACTTAACTAGACTTTGGTGTGTGCTTTACACACACCAAAGTGTCCCATGTGACTATCATTGAGATGATGTATGCAGATGACTTGTGCTTTGCGGCGGAATCCCCAGAAGGTTTACAGAGACTTATGTCGAGTCTTGATTATAATCTAATAAATAATAAAAAAGATCAGTGTGAAGAAGACCGAAGTCATGGCTCTTGATACACTGAACAGTGGCCCAGTCGACATTAAACTCGGTGACGTCTCGCTTAATCAGGTAGACAAATTCAAATAACTGGGCAGCACTATAACATCTAAGTGCCTCCTTGATAACGAAGTCAACAGCAGAATTGGAGCAGCTGCTGCGGCCTTCGGCAGACTTCGTGCCAAGGTGTTCCGCTTGCATGACATAAAGCGCTCTACGAAAATAGCTGTGTACATGGCAATAGTTCTGCCAAATCTCTTGTAAGTTGTATGCCTCCGAAACATGATGCCTATACCGCAAGCATATTCCATTTTGTAAGCAAAATAGGCACACTAACTAACTAATCACTCGCAAGTCGCAACACGACCGGAATCAATAGAGATGGGTAACCACCTGGGTAAAAACCCACGCATGGGTTAAAACCCAGTTTTCACCCATTTCGACCCGGATTATCACCTATTTCAGTGGATGAAAACTTATTTCGTTAGTTTCATACATGCAGGACACAACGGGTGAAGCGCGGGGGGTGCGGGAGCGCATGACGCGTGCGCCTAACATGCAGGGATTCAATGTTGATGCGAGCATTAATATGTGCTTGAAACCCATACATTTTGCAGCATACTTATTAGACCCTTTTTTTTTTTAGGTGGTAAAAATCATCAAATGACTCCTTCCGCCCTGGCTGGGGCAGAAGGGACTGTCAGACTTTTACTGACTAAAAAACCACCCTGTTCCTTCTGTAGCCCTTTGCGTTCCGGGGCCACGGTATCCTGTTAAGACGTCCCGCAACCCCGGCATGCGTTTGGCCCCGTTGGGGTCCTGTCCCTGTGCTGACAGCTTTTTAAGGCGCGCGCGAACAGAACGCGCCGTCGACCCGGGCCTGGACCTTGATCGGACGGCGAGCTACCCATTACTCGCCGCAAGCCCGCGCCTACGGTGGCCGGATATCGTCCCTCGACGTCCGACGCCCTGGGCGTCTCCCGCGGCGGCTGGGGACTTATTAGATCCTGTAGGAGTTCCGCTCCTTGGACTGTATCCAAGGAGCAGAACTTGACGAATAGCAAGAATTAGATGCCGTGCAATTTATAAACGACGTTGGGCAAAGTATTGGTGTAAATGTCATGACAAGATGTTTACGGGCAATGTTTAAGCTTAAATCCACTGATAGTTGCATGCCATACTTTAAACAACACAAAATATTAACACTTCCTAGCTTGTACATAATGGAGGTAGCTGTGTTTGTGAAGTCGAACCCAAATCGTTTTAAACGTCTAGCTAACGTAGTCCCACGTAATAGACGCGACAATAATCTAGTATGCACCCATCCCGCCAAAACGGCACTACTGCGCAAGAGTGTCTATTGCATGGCTCCAGTCATTTATAATAAACTACCTAAGCATGGAAGGAATTACCGCTAGTAATGTTTAAAAACAGGCTCCGAAGCTTTTTAACGCATAAAGCCTACTATAATGTCAGCGAATTCCTTACTGAGAAAGATTTTGTTTGTTGTACGAATTGATTTGCAATTTCCTGTATTTAGAATTTATGATAGACATTTTAAGTTTGACATTATAAGTTTGACATTTTAAATTTGAAAATATTAATTTGACATATTTTGACAGTAATTTTTTTCCGACATTGCAATTATGAAATAAACGACAATGATAATTAACAATTTATAAAAAATTTGACATTGATATTTTTTTTTTTTTTACTACTTGTTTCTCGATTGCGACTAATTTTATATAATTTTATGACACAATGGCAAATCATGTACTCTTCACTTTAATTATAAGTCTGTACAAATAGTAGTAGCTATGCATATAGGTTAAGATTAAAACTCTTATGTATGCCTTATTCTGCCTTTGTTGTTTTAGCGTCAAACTCTAATTACTTAGATAATATTTGCATGCCTAAATGGTAAAATATGGCCGAACCTATCTGTAACAAATTATCACCATTTACTGTACCCATGTTTGCAAAATAAACGACTTACTTACTTACTTACTTACTTACAAGAAGATTTCTATGGGAAAACATAAGCGAAGTTAGGCCAACAACATGGTGGAAGGGCATTTGTGGGTCTACTACATTGAACAAAGTTGCTGAGCGTATTCTTACAGCGCCATCTACTTCTGATGCAGTATGTAGCGCGTTTCTTCAGTGTTCATAGCAATATTGACAGTAAAAAACGGAATTGGCTCACTACGGAACGAGCTGCAAAACTAACCTATATATCTTACTAGCTTTTGCCCGCGACTTCGTCCGCGTATATGTCGGTTATCGCGGACGCAGACGAAGTCGAAGTCGAATAAAAAGTAGCTTATGTCCTTTGTTGGGGTTCACACTTACCCTGTACCAAATTTCACACAAATCGGTTCAGTAGTTTCATCATCATCATCATCATATCAGCCGTAGGACGTCCACTGCTGAACATAGGCCTCCCCTACTGATTTCCAATAAGACCGGATGGAAGCGGCTTGCATCCAGCGCGATCCCGCGGTTTTTATCAGATCGTCCGTCCACCTTGTGGGTGGACGTCCTACGCTGCGCTTGCCGGTGCGTGGTCTCCATTCGAGAACTTTACGGCCCCATCGGCCATCCGTTCTGCGTGCTATGTGGCCTGCCCACTGCCACTTCAACTTGCTAATTCGCTGGGCTATGTCGGTAATTTTGGTTCGTCTACGAATCTCCTCATTTCTGATTCGATCACGCAGGGAGACTCCGAGCATAGCCCTCTCCATAGCTCGTTGGGCTATCTTGAGCTTGCTAATGAGGCCCACAGTAAGAGACCACGTTTCAGTGCCATAAGTCATCACTGGTAGCACACATTGGTCGAAAACTTTCGACTTGAGACACTGAGGTATTTCGGACGAGAAAACGTTACGCAATTTTCCGAACGCTGCCCAACCGAGTTGGATTCGGCGATTGACCTCTTTCTGAAAGTTGGCCCTACCAAGTGCGACTGTTTGTCCTAGGTAGATATATGAGGCAACAACTTCCAGAACCGTGCTCCCAATTGACAATGGGGTGGGTACAATATGGCCATTGCACATTACTTTTGTCTTGTCCATGTTCATTTTAAGACCCACCTGTTGGGAAACTCGGTTAAGGCCTCCGAGCATCGTGCTGAGATCTTCCATCGATTTTGCCATGACCACAATATCGTCAGCAAATCGAAGGTGAGTTATGTACTCGCCATTGATATTGATGCCGAGTCCTTGCCATTCCAGGAGCTTGAAGGCGTTTTCCAAAGCGGCAGTAAACAGTTTCAGTAGTTTAGGCGTGAAGAAAAGACAGACAGAAAGACAGACAGACAGACAGAGTTACTTTCCCATTTATAATATTAGTTAGGATAACTGGAATTAGTTGCACAAGCGCAGGAACAATGAGGACACTGAAGAATGTATGTCTGATTCACCGCCACCATCGCGATCGACCGGTTATAACACAAATGGGAAGAATGGGTATTTACCCACTACCCATCTCTAGGAATCAATGCGTATCGGAATGAATGATATTTTGAATTTGAATTAAAAACACCCTACCTAACTTTACAAGTTCATGCTTGTCGCCGCACACTAAGTGCGGCTGCGTCCTGCGGAATAAACCGGTTTTTGAAAACATTCTCATTATTTCCCATTTCGTTTTCGTTCCGAACAAAATGTTGTACAAAGAACGGTTAGAAACGTTTTAAAAACGTTATTTTAAATAACGTTTCCGAGCCCTGGGCTGAATATTCTTTTTCTACCAACATCGAGTTGCCTATTAAAGAAAATTACACCCCCTCCATACATACATACACATAAATATGCATACATTATAATATCTTTGATTTAACATTACAGTTTGTCGTAAGTAGTAACTAATTAAAAAAATATATTTTTACTGTCACAAAATAACAAGTTCTTTACTTATTTTAAATGTTTATTTAAAATAATAAATATCAGAGGTTTTCCCTGACAAATTTTAATGAATTCAGCATGCATAGTAGTTAGTAGCATGTTAATATATGGCGTGAATTTCGGAGGTAACAATTATATCAGCGAATGATGCTGCACGGAGTGCAAGCATGCGTGTCGGCAAATTGGGGGGTCAGAGCCGCGCGAGGCGTTGAGCTACGAAGGGGATAGAGTAGGTACATAAAGAGAAGACAGCATTATATGGACTGACTACCTTTAGCCTGCGACTTCACATAACATAAAATTACGCCTGAATTCCCCGAAGGGATAGGCAGAGGTGTATTAGGACACCCACCTTTCGCACTTATATTTAAGTCCTTTAAAAGGGGGCCAGCCTATGGCCATCAACCGGGCACAAATCCAGATTCCGAGGCTGCTACTGAGAAATTCCTGATAGAAAAACTTAATAACACTTTGCCCGACCTAAGAATCAAACCCAAGACCTCGTGCTGAGCTAATTTCATTCAGCTATTGTATAAGCATGAAAAAGTAGCAGCTTCAAACATCCATCCATTCCTACGAATTTTCGTGTTTATTATGTAGTAGGATGTGTAAGGTTTTATGTTTGGATAATTTAAAACTGGCTTAATTTTAAAGTCTACGCAGACGTCGCTGCGTGCAGAACTTAGTTATTCATAAAGACGTAAAATAACGTGTCATTTTGTGTTGTATATTTCGTAGCTCACAGTTCCATGTCACGGCTGCCTCGCTCGCTGCATTTTCGCACCAGAATTATTGAGGTTCATTAAAATTTACCTCTTTGCGTTCTGTTTCAGATTTATTTTCACATTATAATACGTCTGACCCTAGTTAGGTATAATTATAAGGTTAATGCGGCTTACGGTAGAATCTTGAAAATATTGTCATATTTTGATATCATTATAGTTAGTGATGATAACTTATTTTTAGAAGTGTATGCACAAAGGTATAAAGGCGTACTTAATGTTTTAGGCATTCTCTACCAGTCCCCTACCTGACCTAGGTCAGAAAAAAAACAGCACGGCAGGTGTATTGTTAAAAGTAGATTAAAAATATATTTAGGTTCAAATTCGAAAATCACCTACTAAAAAACAAAAGAATATCTCCTATTTATTTTATTATTGGTTCGTATTGAGAATCATTGGCATAGTTATCTCCTTGGATTTGACGAGGATGCAAAACTGAACCTTGTAGGTATTGAAATAATTTTATTGAAAATAAAACTCTTAATAAGGACACTAGAAAAGAAGATGAGTAGAATTGGAGAAACTAACCCCCCCCCGATCCACAAAGGAGACCGATACGCTTTCATACGATCTTGGGCCTGGGTTGTAATAAGATGAAAGTGGTGTCAAATAATAGCTTACATATCACCAAAGCTTCACACAAAAATTCTGCGGATTATGTCTATCTGAGAATAGAGTTATAAGTGATTTTGTAAAAGTGGATTTATACAAGAAGTCGGCAACAACCTTATACTATAGTTATTCAAACAGAGTTCGTAGATTTTGATTTTCAGTTCGGAGAAAAACCTATGATCGAAAAAGTGTGCTTTTCATGAAAATGCAAAACCGTTCCGAGGAACGGAAGGTAAAATTTATGGAAAATAAAGTTAGAAAAAGCTCTGAATCAAGGCACTCGCAGCTTGAATTTGTTAGTATTTGATTTTATCACTTAGTAAACTAAATTAAGCTTTTATTGAGTGACAATAAAGTAAAAAATTGTTTAATTTAATTAGTAAAATCACCTTAGAAAAAGTGGTTCTTAATAATGAGTATGTATACCTACATACAGTGAGGTCAATGAGTCAGGTTGTAAGGCCGAATCTACTTTTTGATGCATTTGATAATTTTTTGTAAATACGTTACATAACAAATAATAGTTTAGTTTTCTTTTGTTTTTTTTCCGTAGTTCATTTAAACTAGCAACGCTATAAAAATTCAAAAAACATATCGTGCGTAATTTGGCCATTGATAAAACTTTAAACCGTGTCAAAAAATCTCTCATATCCGACCCGTTCTATCGCAATATTTGGTTTGCGTAAATATTTAAAATTTTGCCATCCAACGCATGTGCACATAGATACGTATTAAAATAACTGGCAACAATTTTCAGTGAAAAATTTAAGCAGTGTAGTGGACAATGGGCGCGGATCGCAGCGGCATAGCGGTAACAAGTGATAGTCGAGTGACCGGAAGTGCTCGTGCGGATAACGCTCCGGAACGTGTCCGATTCCGGCCGAAGCGCTGCATCGCACGCTTCCGTTTCCGCCGCTGCGCCACTGCCAGCCAGTTTGTTTAATAACCTCCAATAATGAACAATTATTACGTTTCCCGAAGCTGCAACAATGATGCAATTGAAGTGGACATTCGACTTCTAACTGGCTTCGTAGTAATGCAATAAGGAATATGTTATCTCAATAATGATAATTCGCTTCTCTACTAATAAAGTCACACATACATTACGCCTGTAATCCCCAAAGGGTTCGCCAGTTATGTTAAGGTCCCATGAAATACGGGACGTGCCAATTGCTATCCGGGCACAAACCCAGACTCCGAGGCTGCTACTGAGAAATACCTGATGGAAAACCCAATAACACTTTGCCTGACCTGGGAATCAAACCAAAGACCTCATGCGCAGCAGTCGTGCTTTGCGACCACTAGACTTCTAACTGCCTTCGTAGTACCTAATGCAAAAGGAATATGTTATTTAATGATAGTTCGCCTTCTCTTAGTAATTAAATCGCACCATAGTAAAGTTATTGTTAACTTAAATTTTAGCCTGGCCCAATTTCTTGGCAAGAAGTTTAATTGGATGTGTCTATACTACAAAGCAGAAACGGGCTGTTGTTCTTCTGCGAAGGACTGACTATTACCTATAAGTATATGCTTTAGATACAAACTAATTTGATGAAGAAATTTTTGGGGCAGTCGTGTAACTAGAGAAATATATGAGCTTGCTAGCCTTCTATCTTTTTTGTTTATTGTTATACAATACAACTAATTATGTAATGTTTAGGCGTGGAATGCGTTAAGCTGAGTTTTATAATAACAGAAAAAAGTTATAAGTTGCAATCACTTTTAAGATAAGATAATATTTATTTGCATAATCATGTGTCATACATACAAGATAAGTCATGCATGCAAGATGGTAATAACATTATGGTACAGACATGTTTGCGACATGAAGTGACGTGCAAATGTCAAGACATATTAATTAAAACATTCTCTAAAAATTAAATAAGTAATTAAAGAATAATAATAACATTGTAAGAAATTTAAAATAACAAAAAATAAAAAAAAACAAAATGAACATCAAAAACCAAAACATTAAAATACCAAAGTAGACCTAACGTTCTGTAGGCAGAACGTTAGGTCTACTTTGGTATTTTGATGTCTTTGCTGCACAATAACATCAAGTGTTAGGACACTTGATGTTATTGTGCAGCATTTGAATATTCGGTCTATATCCTAGCATTCCTTTAAAAAAAGTAGCAGAAGTTTACCCTTAAATCGAGACAAAAGTCGTATATAAAGTTGTTTAAATAATTGTCGTCGACTTCCATTTTAGTTGATTGCTGGCGCTGCAACTCTCTGTGACCTGCCTTTTGTAGTGAGCACGCTTTGTGTTGACGCCTCGGCGAGGCGCCTCGTGTGTGCTTCAAATTATCATAATAACTCTCTTCATTTTATATCTACACATGTACCGCTAATCTGTGAGTTTAAATAGAAAATGATTGTTGCTAAGACTTTGTGCGATAGACGGTTTAGTTTTCTCTTAGTAAACGTCTTAGTTTAGGTAAAGACTATTTGCATAAATTGTAGGTTAACTTGACTTTTTGTGATTTGTAGAACTTGTTCAGCAACATGTTTCATACGTCAGCGAACTTGTTGAGAGATGATATACTTCACAAAACTTAGCCATAAAGATGGATCGTCCCGTCAAACTCAGTCGACTCATACATTCATCACAGTAGGTACCTACTTTTTCGTTTAACTTAAAACTTGTAACCGTTATATTTTATCAAAAATTTGGGAGTACGGCTTATATCGTGTCAACCTCATTACTGTTCATACACCGTGAAAATACTGAGCAACAACATTTTAAATTGGTCGCAAAATATTTTTGGGGTAAATACTCTTTACGTTGCTGCGCTGCGGCTGAAATGATTTGTCACAAAAATGAACGTAGCGCTCAAAGGATTTACGTTTCAGTGACAACGGAAGAGCAAATAAAAAAAAAATTGGAAATCAAATAAAACAAAAAGAACAGAAATAAATAAATATACGATGTGATTTTTTTCTGTAACGAAACGTTTCTGTTTTTTACAAGCTTTTGTTTAACTTGCACTGTTCGTATGTAAGTAGGTATGTATATGTATATGTATGTATGTAAATAAGTTGTCCTTTCAAAATTTGCAAACCATTTTTCGACCATTTGTTATTTTTAAAGTTGTTTGTAAATCAGAAACATAAACGTAAGCTTACATGAAAAGTAAATTATTTATAATCGGATCGTCGTGTCGGAGTAACAAACTGCAGAATCGATCGGTTTCCGCGAGTGGCCATTAGTAAGACTGTTCGAGTACCCTCGTGGTCTCACGCGTCGAGCGTGCTTGAATCAAGTGCTTTGTCTCTCCCTCTCGACTACTCTCGACTATAGTCACTACATGTCACAATAGTCGATTGTTAGCAGCGTATTAAATTCTGTTTAGACACGCCCTTGACAGCTTGTTTAGCGACAAAAGATTTCAAGTGGGAGGGACAGTGTTATAATTTTTTATAGGTATATGTGCAATCTCCCCTAATATTAAATGATATACGGGATGGAAGGGCCGGAACGAGCATATTTCGTCGGTTATTAAATAAAATCAGCTATTCCACTGACCGTGTAGGTAGGTACTGCTCTTTTGCATGGAACAGCAGATTTTTTTAATAACCGGCGAAAAATTTAATCGCCGTGCGAGTCCAGAATCATGTACCTACCATGGTAAAACTTTCATCCTTTGTACGTGTTTCTACATATTGATCAGACTGGCGATTTGCATCAGCTTTTGTAAACAGTACACGGATGAAAATGTTCCTTTCATAATTTGTTTAATACGCTTTAAAAATAAACTGAAAAATTACTATAAATACAAATAAGTGCTTGCTACTTGAAGGCAGTGAATTTTACTCCGAAGTTGAGTGCGTCGTTTTCATTGTAGAGCATTTTACAGCCATTCAGCATTTCCGCGATTCTTTGAAGCTCATAACTAATGCACATAAATTACTATACAAGGGTACTTAACCGCGAAAATATGCAAAATTACGTGTAACGTGCAGCGCGAGCCACATGTGGGGGGTTATTAGTAAAAGTGGAAATTGCAATAAGGGTGCTTTTAGAGCTCATATATGTTCATTCACGCGCCAGTGCCACCGCGAGTGACGTGCTCCCATATTGTACGCTACCTATTTAATATTTAAATAACTCACTATTTAATTTTACTGTCTCGTTGGTCTAGTGGTCGCAAAGCGCGACTGCTGAGCATGAGGTTTTGGGTTCGATTCCCAGGTCGGCAAAGTGTTATTGGGTTTTTCCATCAGGAATTTCTCAGTAGCAGCCTCAGAGTCTAGCGTGCCCGGTTGATGGCAATAGGCTCGGACCCTATTACATGGGACTTAAACATAACTGGTGTACTAATGGGTACACCTCTGACTATCCCTTCGGGGATTACAGGCGTGAAGTTATGTTTTATTTTACTAACACAAATAAACATGAATAGGAAAACGGTTGATACTCTTAGAGCATGGAATTTGTGTTCCTTTCTTCGAGTAGGTAGATTCAAACTAGTCCTCGGTACGATGAGACCGCTTGATACAGATTAGGCACGTTGCACTACCCAGTAAAAGAGGATGCACAAATCACGGTTCGAGGAAAATGCAACCACTTCCAGTAATGGTTATATTTGTAGTCGAACAAGACATTTGGTAAACAAACAGCTAACTTGCAACTAATTTTACACAATGTTTCGAGTGTATCAATTCTTTTAAATCACTGTAAATAGATTTCAAAATGATTAGATTCCGCAAGCTTAAAAAGTGAACACAATAACAGTGAATGGCAATGTATCAAAAAGATAATTATTGTTGTCTGTAAACATGCAGTGACGATCTCGGTATTATAATTAGTTATGTATAAAGTAGGTACAGTCAACAAAACAGATAGGTATGCAGGGTCTTCAGATATAGTTGAAGTTTTCTTAGAAACCGATGGACGTTTTCAAGTGTAATTTAATTTGAAAAGTAGATAGTAAACAGTTCATTAATTTAGTTAAGTTTCAATCAAAGACATCCATCGGTTTCTCAGACAAATTTAACTTTATCTGATGACCCTGCATGCCTATCTGTTTTGCTGACTGTACATATTGTTCATAAGTAAATGACTTTGAATCTTTTCTATGAAAATAAAATAAAATATCTTAAAATCTAATACCACAGCTGTTGTAATAAAATAGAGTGACTGATAATCCGTCCGATAATGAAGAGCTATTATTAATGACGTTGTTCATAATCACCACTTATACTCAATTGGAATAGGTTCTATTAATTGAACAAATATGTCTATTACAAGTTACTCTTATTAAAATTAAATGGCGGCGAAATTGTATAAAATTATAATAAAAAGATAATACCAGCTTATTGTTTTTCCACTGCAGCGTAAAGATCTCTTCTCATACAGAGAAGGCACGAGCATTAATCGTCACGCCTGCTGAAGACGGGTTGGCGATTTCAGACTTATATGCATTATAAGTTCAGGTTTCCTTACGATGTTTTTCTTCACAGATGTCAGTGATGTCCAAGATAAATTTTGAAACTTTAACTTTTTTTTTCATTATAATTAATTTAAAAAGTCACAATGCGCATTGAGGGCCATTATTGTATATCTAAGTATAATGAAATTGAGTCTTTATAAACAAGCTGTCAGCGTTTTATTTAGCTATTACCGTCCATCGTTAAGTTATTTCCTGATATTCTCCCGTTTGGTGACAAAATGCGAACATTACTTCAACCACTCTCATTTAGCTCAGATAATTGCGCTCAACGGGCCTTTTAAACGAAAATGCAACACATTTATTTGTAATTAAAATTGTAGTGGAATAAAACAAACATACTGACAGATCGTCGGCTGGTTAATTGCCACTCGATATTACAAGAATTGCGACACGGCCACTCGAGCTAGAGTTCCAATGTATTGTGTGCACCAGTGTACCACTTCACTGCAGAGCTTTTGTGAACGTGTATTCGTGGTATAACAATACAATCAGATATTGTTTTTAAACAATCGATAGTATTGTTCGTATTCGACGAAAGATCAATTCCAGCTCATCCAATTTATTTTTTATTCTTAAAAGGTTGAGTGGTCTCGATGACTTTTTCAAAAGTTCGCTCTTAATTGGATAGTATAATTAAAAAAGTATTACATTGCTGCGTGTTTCATAAACACAGCTGCACATAATTATATCATATAACATCATCACGCCTGTAATCCCCGAAGGGTTAGGCAGATGTGTACCTTTTAGTCCCCCACATTTCGCCAGTTATGCTTAAGTCCCATGTAATAGGAGGCGAGCCTATTGCCATCGACCGGGCACAAATCCAGACTCCGAGGCTGCTACTGAGAAATTCCTGATGAAAAAACCCAATAACACTTTGCCCGACCTGGGAATCAAACCCTAGACCTTATACTCAGCAGTCGCGCTTTGAGACCACTAGACCAACAAGGCAGTCTAATGTATAACTTCGAATTTTCTTTTTCTAAATAGCCTTCCATCTGGTTTGTCAAAGTAAAAACTGGAGTGAAAAATTAGTCTTTCAAGAAACTGTTCCCTTTACCGTACACCTCTGGAGAATGTGGCAAATTGCGGCACATGTAGTACAAGGGTTGTACAAAGGGACATGAGAGCCCTCAGTGGCAGCCCTGGGTTGCCAGCGGCGATGCGAGCCCCTACCACGATTTATGCACGCGCCGTAATCGATGTATTAATGTCTGGCAATACCAGCAATTATGCGTGACACTTTATTTATTTACTAGTGCTTGCGCGTGGCATGGGTCGGTCGTTTTTATTGTGTTTACGTTTTAAACATAAAAAAATACACACGTAAAAGCTGGGTGTTTTTGAAAATAGTCAAAATTATAAAATATTTGGCTGATAATAATTGAATTTAACTTTGGTTTGCGCATGAATGGTTTAGGATGATGATTAGGGGGGCAGTTCTAATTTTAAGAAAGATCCCAATCTAACCTCGAGTCTCAATCTGTCAGATTGCGACTGAGATTTTGAACGTTTTGGATTTGTAGAATTGGTAAAAGAGAGTCCATTTGAAAACATGAGTGTTACTTAGTATGTACTTGTTACACAGGTACCTGCGTAAATAACTATGGGCTGTTTCAGTGCGAGAGCGCCTACATTCCAAACATTTATTTTTATATTTAGAAAATTATTAAGGCCTTAAAATTGTCCTTCTTAATGGCTTACTCAACATCAACCTTGACGTCATAATCTTAAAAAGATTCTTGAAAAATTCATAATCGTAAATTCCTTACAGTTATGCGGGAAATGCTGAAAAAAAGTCTCTTATTTTTTTCCGTTACGGTGGGTAAAGGCAAACTAGTAAACACTCATACAGCCAGCGAGCGATGCATTCGAATCATTCGGACGATTGAATCGATTAATCGGCGCGTTGTTCGCAAACAGGCTGGTTGCACGCCCAGTCGCCGTCGCGATGTGACACGCATGGCCACCTTCGATGGAGCTTTGTCGCTTACTGCATGATTTACTGTCCGTATTGCGAGTAGCTTACCCCTTTGAACTCAATTTTCGGGCTAGTTACTGCTGAGAGAATGTCGCAGAAGAGTCGAAGTTACTGAAAAAAAGGAATGATTGAGGAATTATTTTATACCTATAAGTACTTACACAAGTAGGTATATAACGGAAAATAAGTTCTGCCTTTTTAGGATGGACGAATAAATCTAATACGGAGTAATGACGGAGTATTTTAGGTTAGGTAGGTACCTACTTTTATGTAAAAAAAAAGATAGAGGTTACGCGCATAAAAAAATACACCCTTTAATAACCGACAGTCAGGCGAACAAAGTCGCGAGCAAAAGCTCGAATTAAAATAAAATCAGCGAATCCCTACAAAAACGCATCACAACACGATCCAAATGTATGTAACAGCTGTTTTTTTTCCTTATTTCGGGGTTGATCCCATAATTAAAGTTGTTCGCAGTCATGGGTACATTCACCCCCTAAAAGATGCACAATTAATTAAAAGTTAGCCTGTATTATTCCCCTGCTTAACTCTTCAGGGAACACAGGCGTGAAGTTATGTATCAAATTGAATTTAAAAATGGAACACGCATAGAATTCGTTTTTAACAAAGTTGTAGTACCAAATAAATAAAAACAGACAATGAAAAATGTGCCTGTGTAACATTAATGAAATTCCGCCGTTGCGCAACTCACATAATGGAGATTAATCAAGAAAATGGTTAATGTCTAGGAGCTCCTGTTGTATGTTGGCAATTACTAGCACTAATTAGTTATCTTTTTACACAGTTGTGTCTGGAAAATGTTTTATGTGACATAATTCATTTTGTTTTTTTTTCTCAGCAATTAAAAAGTGCTTAGGTACCTATAAAATAATGTAAGTAGAAACCAGATGTATAAAACTGACTGTGAACCTAAAGGCGTATTTGCGGGTGTTTTATTAGGGCGTGTACGCACGTGCGAGCCCGAAAGTCGGACAACCAGTCTTACCAAGAGGTATCGTGTTACCCAGTTACTGGGTTGTGGAGGTCAGATAGGCAGTTGCTAAATGTTAAATACTGGTATTCAGCTGAATCCGATTAGATTGGAAGCCGACCCTTACATAGTTGGGAAAAGGCTAGGCAGATTGATTGTACGCACGTGTGAACATCGAACATTGATACTTAACGATTTTGTTTACACGTGTGTTCAGTGCGATAGGCTTTAAAGCGATCGTCGCGATCCTATCTTGTTCTAGTTTGCGAAACAAACGATTTAAATTAATTATTGAGTTGACTAGGTGTCATAATTTGATTTGATTATTTATGTCTTTTATGAAAAGCTTTTGAAAGACGAGGATGCGTAGCATTTGTATTTATAATACACTGTCTAGCTCTTGCCCGCGACTACGTCCGCGCAAATGTTGGTTATCGCGGACGCAGACGAAGTCGAAGCCGACTAAGAAGTAGCCTATGTCTTCTGATGGGGTTCAAACTTATCCTGTACCAAATTTCATCAAAATCGGTTCAGTAGTTTAGTCGTAGAAGCGTAAGTAACCAGACAGACAGACAGAGTTACTTTCGTATTTATAATATTAGTATGGATGAAGGAATGTAAAGATGAAAATGAGTTCTTGAATAATATCAACATAATATTATTATTGGACACATGTTCGACATACTTCATACTTTACTATCATCAGAACACAACGTTTGCCAACAGCTTTGAAAGTTTGACGAAACGTTGGCAATATTCAGTAGTTAATCGCGACACTTTGCTGGTACTACAGTCATAAGTACTGATAGTTAATTTACCAGGAATGCATGAATAGCTGAGCGTGTGATTCTGAAGCGCTTGCAGTTGGCTCAAGAGGTTCATTTGAAATTCATATAGTAGACGCCCGGGATGTAGAGACACTGAATGGTGTTCAAAGTTTTTGAGCGTAGATTAAAGCTTTTGTTGAGCGTGCTTATTGTTTGAAGTTAATGCGAAATTTTGAAGTTTCTTCTCACTTTTCTTTTTACCTCTATGTATGTGAATTTAAACTGACTTATAATTGTATAATTAAATCATATTATTTGGTTGGATGCATGTTTGTAATTCAATCATGCCACAACGGCTGAATGGATCCGCATGTAATTTAGCGCAGAGATTGATTATACTTTGGAATAGTACACAGACTTTTTATCCCGGATAATGTATGGTTTACGTAAGATAATATATTAATATTGACGCTAAAAACAAAAAAAATATATACAATAGAAAAAAACAGAAAAATCCTTTTAAAAACGGTTCAGTACCAAATTAATGATTTAAAACTGCACCACCAATTATCTCGGTCATCGAATATTGATCAGAAGTATGTGAATTTGTATCAACCGCAGAGAAGTAATGCGGCGAATATATTGCCGCCATTTTGTTTCAATTAATTAATGGAATTTGTAGGATATTAATGGGAATATTAAAAATAAATTATGTTGGTATCCATGTATGAGCCGGGAAAATTGAAAAAGCTTGGAGCCCTGGTAACAGCCCGGATTAATGACGGTACGCAAAAAATATTAGGAGTTTAAACGATTAATTTTGTATTCATAAAATACCGATGTTATTTTGAAATATTTACATTGATATTTTTAAATATTACATAGCATAACATCACGCCTGTAATCCCCAAAGGGTAGAGCAGAGGTGTACTCATTAGTACACCCACATTTCGCCAGAAACAGATTCACAAACAGAACCGAACAAAACAGATTGATTTTTTTATCGCAGATTTTTAAATATTATCCGAAAGAAAACAAATGCTTTAACGGAATATCATAAATGATAGGGGTAGGTTATTAAGAAAAATCAACAGTTCCATGAAAAAGTTCAACATGACCAAAATATAAGAAACAGCGGGCTTTTTTTTAAATAAACGACGAATAAAATAATTAACACTGGGGGTAGGGGGGTCTAGAATCATATATGTCATGCACTAAAATATGGTATAGGTTTAAGTCAAGATATTAAACCGTTTATAACATAGGTATATGTATAGGCCACTGAAAAGCCATCAGAAAAACGCGTAACTGAACACTAAGATTTATATCACACGGTGCCAAAATATCGTCGCGGAAATACAAAATGTCAATAAAATCCCAAATGTCATTTATATATTGACGATATTGTCGCTTCGTTTGAGGTTTAGTCAGTGGGCCACCCATAGCGGCTTAGAGCGGATTCTTCGCTCACTTCGACGTAAATAAAGCGGTGCCAACACTATACAGTTTTTCAACATAACAGCCTGCGATAAATAATAACTGTTCAGTAAATATTCACATGACATTCGCGTTTAATATTCTACGCGTTGGCTTTTAGTCGGAAAGTTTTAATAGTCTATCGCAGTGGACTATGTTATTTACAGATTGTATGTATCCTTTATAACCCTTTTGAACGATATAACAGAGGACAATACGCAGTGGTGGTTTCCGTCTATGCTAATTATCGCACTAGTATTCATGCAAATTTTTAAATTCCTTTCACTTTTTCGATCTCGTTGTGCTTCATCTCGCTAATTCTTGAGGAAGCCATCCAACGCGTCTCGCCGTCTTCTCCTCGCTCTGCCACGACCCCGCCCGAACTGCCTGTATCAGGTGTCTAATCCTGGGACATGCTGGCCCACAGCTTTCTGGCAGACATGGCCCCCCCCCAGCCCTACTTTCAGTCTTACAGCTTTTTGAGCTACTTATGTTGATAATTTGTGTTCTGGAGCTTTGTGCTCCAAAACACAAAATTGCTCACTCTAATTTGCATAATACAATATTAACTTAAATTAGAACCATTTTACTCTTCGTCATCTCATGGCCATAAAAATAGTATCTAACAGTAAATAACCCGCAGTTTTCCATTCTCTGCTGAGTATTACCGATGTCTGATCATCCGCTGAGCACTGGAAATAGCTCCATTTTTCAGCATTTTCGTTTACCCCACCATTAGCGAGATACCCGCAAACCGCTCGCCTCGAAAGCAAATAAAGATTTGGAATACCTTGAAACTTTCAACGGATTTAAAACCAATCACAAAGACGTATTGGACCGAGATTTTGATTGTTTATTTAGGATTAAATCATCGGAACGCATGATTTGTTTCATTAATGAATTTTTGATTGGATTCGTACGATGAATATGGATCGCAGCGGCGTGTTTAAAATTTTGGCTACATTTTTTTGGCTTTGAACAATATTCGTGTCACCGAAGCCTGAACATACAATTTTTAACGAATATGTTGGAGTTTTTCGCGGCAGTACGATAAGGGATATTAATATTGGCACTGTATCAGCCGCCTGTGAGGTGTCTACTGTAATGTATTGGACAATGTACAGCGCGTTACAGGCTACAACCGTCGCATTGGCTAATACAGCTGGATACTAATGCCTGCCTACCTAAATCCACTATAGGCTAGTACTACGTATGTACAAACGTTGTAGGTACTTAGGTAGGTAGGTTACTTAGGTACGTGTAAGCGTCTTCAAATATTTATAACAGTGTCTACAGACAGAACATACGAAAGCTTACGTATGATGCTTATTTACATTGTAAATTACAAATGCGACGTTCACAGATATCCAGAAGGCGCACAAAACCCTCCGGCTTCTTCCAGAGCAACAGAGGTGACATTTTCATTTAAAATATCGTCGCGTCAGTGATCCGGCGTTACTGTATTTACATAAAACACTCGTATTCAGCAAATTATGCGGGTATTCGAATGTTTTGATCGCGGAATCCAGATGGAGCCGGTATAAATCTCGCTTTGAGCTCGGCCGGCATTCCTGGCAAGTTACCGAACAACAGTAATGAAGGTTTAATCTGCTAAATTCCTGCATAATCCGCCGGGATCTCGGAGACTCGGCTTTGCTCTGTACCTATAATTATAACCATAGTTGTACGTGTCTTATTAATTCGTAAGCAGCTGAAAACGCTGAGGAAGCTGCATTGTACGGAGAATAAACATTGAATTCATTTCTTTTTTAATTGCAGTCCTATCTAATTAAGGATAATGAACAAAATCTTCCATAAAAACCAAAAAACCGTCAGCTGATTCAAGCCCGAACTTCAAAAAGAATAAGGAAAAAGAACGTAATAAAATAAAATGTAACATCTAAATACTTATAGCATAAATTACTTCTATTTCACGAACAGACAATAAGTCCATAATTTCGCATCTCATTAGCGCGCCTTTCTCAAATTCACAAAGATGTCGTAATAAATTTTAATACTTTTCCTAGCGGCCATTACAATTTGCGCAAACGACATCGCATTACACGAGGTGGCTAAAAGCACATTTTAAAAGGGCGCCTGAATAATTCCGCCAGTACTTGTACCCGGGACTACCGAGCTTGTAGTTAGGACACTTCGTTCTTAATGACTACGTATTGTTTTAAGAACTCAGAAATATAGAACCAAGGAATTAAGTTATAACTTTGTTTTATGAGTCAAAAGATAAAAGCTTTTTTGTAGATTTTAATTCTGTGTCGTCTTTCACGGGGAGTGGACAATGAAAATGGAAAACACCTTGCTATTAAAAGGGCTTTTTAAATTTATTTTATTCTTTTGTTGATCGTTATTAATCTTAATCTCGTTCTGATGTCATTGTAGCCTACAGATAGGTAAGTACTGTAGCAATCTCAAGACGTGGGATTACTACTTGTACAGGGATTAATCAATCTACTATGATTGAAACACTTCTTTGTATTTAGAACTCCGCATATTGAAGTAATAAAGTAAAGAAAGAATAACTATTTATTCCCGCGAAAGTGATGCACATGACAATTAAGGGTATTTCTACCTAAATCTTAGCCGTCCGCCGCAGTGACACAGAATAACCAGAATCCAACCTTCCTAACAGTGTTCAAAATTCTTACCTACTTTCATAGGGCTGTCACTCGGTACTTTGACTTACGCACGGACGGTCCTATAATGTTTCCTTCCTTGTTTTACTATTTTACGAACGTAAGTAGATAGGTAGTAGGTAGGTACCTACCTACTTAAGGTAGGTACCTACTACCTATCTAATAGAAAAGGCCAAATGGAATCTTACTAAGACGACTTACAAATATACTTCGGTAGGTAGGTACTATTCTACAAATCTACTAAAACAAAAATACGAAACGAATAATACGTCAATATACCTACACTATTTTTTTAGATCACCAATTTTATAGTTCTGCTAAACATTTAATTTACTTACTTCGATATTTTAAGAAGATTAAGATAATAATAGTGGGTATGTATTATGATTAAATAAATAAATAGGTAGGCAGGTGGTACTTATGTACATAATAAATCATACTATGAAGTAGATACACATACATTGATAGGTACATACATTGCTTACTTTCTTGAAGTTGATTAATCAAATTACTTTGACTTACTCACGGACGGTCATGGCGAAACTACCTATAATGTTTCCTTCCTTGTTTTACTATTTCACGAACGTAAGTTAAGTAAGTACCTACCTATCTAATAGAAAAGGCCAAATGGAATCTTACTAAGACGACTTACAAATATACTTTGGTAGGTAGTTACACTATTCTACAAACCTACCTGCTAAAACAAAAATACGAAACGAATCTTAATACGTCAATATACCTAAGTAGGTATATTGACGTATTATTCGTTTCGTATTTTGATTTTAAATAATTTGTTATGTAGGTACCTATACATGGATATACAAAAAAAGAAGTCTCTTTGTTATTTCGACCATTATTTGTACACACAGTGCAACAGTTTGGCATCTTTAAAAACAATTTAACAAACGCGTCTAATTAAATATAGTAACTGTTCTGTGTCCGCGTCGTACCCGACCGCTGTCGCTGGCACACCTTAAGTTTGTCCGCTAGCTGTGCCGACTCAAACCGGTTTGTACCCGAGCGGGCGCCGGCGCACTCCCCGCGCGCCTTGTCAGTGACAGGTCACGCACACATAGCTGCGCGTGTAGTAGTGTACCTACGCACGGGCGTTAGTATGAAACTTGGCTTCTGGTTATTCTGTGGCAGTGACGTCTGACGTCTGTCATAAATCGTTCTTATTTTAAATGGCATTTATCTCATAGGCATAGACAACTTAAATGAGGTTGTATTAGACTCAGTCAGCCAGAGCCTCGACAGTTACTTCTACCGCTGGGAGACATACCTATTTTATTTAAGTTAAGTTAAATAAAATAGGTATGTCTAGACATACCTATTTTAGTTAAGTTATGACATAGAGAGAAAAAATACATTAAAAATGACAGCAAAACTGGAAGCTAATAGCATTAAAATTTACGTAGTTAATGTTACCGTTGTGTACATTTTAAAACCTGTAGAGCTTCGATTTATTGTAAACAAACAAAATACATTGTTCCTGTCACATGAAATATTGAGTGGGACAATAAAATTAATTATTTACATGAATGTTTACATAATAAAATTCACATGAGTGTTGAATTGGATGACCTATAGAAAATTATTAATATTGTATAATCTGTAAAATTTAAATTGGCGTATGACGTATGTGGAGTTTTGTTTCAAACCTTTACTATGTACTGGATCGCTTGAACGCAATTTTTGCCACGTAAGCTGAAGAAATAAACAATTTAAAATCTCACTAGCTTCCGCCCGCGACTTTGCCCCCATCAAAGTTAATATAGGTACTGTCCCATAGAAATCTAGCTTATGTGGTATTCTAGATTTCAGACTAAAATCTGTCTCTGTGCCAAATTTTATCCAGATCCGTTCAGCCACTCTGGAGTGATTGAGTAACAAACATCTGTGTACCTAAACACAAACAAACCGCAACAACCAAAGACAATAATACAGCTTTATTTCATGTCATATCTGTGTCCTTGTCTATGCCAACACCTTTGGAGAGAGCATTTAGATAATTGCGGGATAGGCGCGGTACTTTGTTGGTCGCCGCTTTTGTTGCGCTGGATGCGCTTTGTGCAGCATAATAACTGGCGTTACATTGTTCGATGACAGCTGTGACACGCCTGTGGTCGATCTGCGACGCCGACGCACGTTTGCGTTGCGTGTTCATTAAAATAATGACGCGGTCTCGCAACGTCGGCGATGTTGCAGTGATCAGGTTTTGATTGGTACAGTTGTTTGCGTTTTTGCTGTGTAGTAATGGGTTTAATTGGTTTTATTACAATTGTTAGTGTTATCATGATTAATGCACATACATCATAAAACACTGATCCATTGAGTAGGTACAATATGATGGAATATAAGTAAATACATACTATGTATATTTCACCAAAAAGCATTTTTATGCTGAAGTAAGTATTTTATAAATTTTTTAAAACATTATTTTGTGGCTGAAGTTTTTAAGTTCTCTACAAGTTTGGGTTAATTTTTATTCATAAATATACTATGTTACAACAAAAATGATTAAACATAAATTCTCTTTAATCTTTTATACAGTTCGTTTCTTACGAGGTAAACAGCCATACAACAGTAAATATCCAATAATAATCCGACTCGCTGAATAGCACTCAATAATATCTCTGCTAACTACACAAGGGAAATGAGCGTAATATTCCATTTTGCAGCTACACAGCTTTATACAGCAGTTAATCAAACGCGAGTAACGACGGCAGGCATCACAGGTTTCATTACTTCTTCACTTTGCTCAACGCTCTCAGGATTATTAGTAAAATTTTGTATTCTCTTTTGTATACTGCATCAAAATATTAAATAAAAAAAAATAAAAATAAAAAAAATTAATTAAATTTTAAATTCCCTGTCAAATTGATTGAGTAGGCATTTTAAGCTTAGAGCTGGTTCACATTAGGCCAGACCGACAGTTTTACCGTTGACCGACTGTCGGGGGTAGCTGTTCACACTAGAAGTTTCTTGCTCGTTCTTCTCCATACAGGCCTCCGTTTTGGAACGAGCAACTAACTTCAACTTTTGGACTTACTGACCGACTCCTTGACAATTCAAAAGTGCAGCCTGTAAATGGTCTAATTGAAATGAATGTTTTGACTTTGACTTTGACTTTAGAAGCTGCCGATCCGATCTAATGTGAACACCGTCGCTTTACCACAGCCGTCGTTTTTCGCAATTGTTTGTCGGTCCAAGAAAACTGTCGGTCTAACCTAATGTGAACCAGGCCTTAGGTGTGAGAGGTACTGCTGTGATTGAATACGGTTTCGCCGCCTATTTTCATCTTCGGCAGCTGAATACGGGTCTAGACATCACCAATCATACTTTTTATGAGCTGTCAAAATGCGATTCCTCCATATATTTTGTTTGGAAATACTGTGACGTCATTTATTTGCTAACTCTACTGTCTAAAATAACTCAATAAATTTACTAATTTTTTGTTTGATTTTAAACCAACTAATAATCAAATTTTCTGGTTAATTAAAAAATTATTGGAGTTTTAAGGCTAAAGTAACGTGTTTTTTTAGAGAAGTTGTGTCTTGGAATCATTTACCTTCTAATTGACTGATTCCGTGTCAATTTAAAATTGCGTGTAAATGCTTTACTTCAAATAAATGATTAGATTTTGATTGTGATGATTGGTTTATGGTGTGTGTACCCGTATTACATGAAATGTTAATTGTCTACTTTATACTAAACGAATACTAGGTATACTTTTAAACGCTACCATCTAGCTAGGTAATAGGTACTACCTTGTTTGTAAACTTTCAGGCGCAGTTTTGATCTATGCCACTCACATTTGACCAGGTACATAGGTAGGTACATGGGTACGTTTTTAAAAACAACAGACTATAGTATCACATTGCACGATTCACTTTTACAAAAATTAATGTGACGCTCTGTCTGTCTTTCTATATATATTTTATGTGTGTTCGAAACTCGGGTAGTCTGTAAAGTTTTTAATTTTCCGGTATTAAAGCGCCCCATGTTTTACAATGCATGTTCTTCTTGATGCATATGTATGGACCAAGTTACCTTTATAAAAAAATAGGTATATTTAACGTTTTTATACCACTCAGAGGTAGATGCTTTCACAATATCAGAAAGCTGAAACGTTCAAAATCTAGTTGCAATCTTATCTTAGTGACAATAAATGTCAAAAAATTAAGATAAATTAGAGGAATTTTTGACAGATCGATACTGAGATCAGATAGATAATAGATTGATTTATTTGCCAACAATGTAGGTACAAGATGGTACAAAAAATGATTAAAAAAGTGAGTACTCCTGCTCTCTGAGTCAGGTGCGAATCTTACTTTAATCATTTAACAATCTAATTGCACTCCGCGTCAACAGATTCAAAATGAAAATCTCTTTTCATTGAAGAGATATCAACAACAGCGCAGTTTACGGCTTCAGATACCAATAAACTGTAAATGGATCGTAAATATTGGAAAGCGTAAAATTTTTAATCTTCGTTCAAGTGAAGCTGGTCTTACTTTGTTCAGTTTGCTTACGAAGAGTCGATCGGATTAGTGTTTATTGCTATTTCATTTTGTAAATCGCGTTCATATTTCAGTTTTATTCGATTATAAATTAATTTGAGATTTCATTTGAAATATAATTATGTATAGTATGACTACTGACTAGTAATTAGTACCCATACTTTTAAACACATGATTGAACTTTTTTTTTTATTGGGACAAGCCCTCCACACTGTTTCCACTCACTGCAACTCCTGAAAGCCAGAATCAACAATGGAGGCCACCAGAAAAGCGCCGAGGCAATGAAGCTCGACGAGTCTCAGAGAAACGATTAACTGTCAAGACAGTTAATCGTTTGACAGTTAATCGTTGCAAATTAATCAGAAAAAAATAGCGGAGGAGTAAGAAAAAATATAATTTCCACTTCCCTTCAAACAAGCAGGAGACAGAACAGAACTAGGCCAATAGACACAAAGGGATGTTGGATGACTTATGATAACAAACTTTTCAAATGTTTTTTTTTATTTCCAAAGCGCCTAACCCCAATCACCCCTAAGGCGTGAGCACGCGCACGTCCCGTACTTACAGTTGATAGAAAAATGAAAAAAGAATAATGCGTGGTCAAAGTTGGGCAGTTTTGTTTGTTAAACTTAAAAGGGATGATTTTGATGTAACTAAATTAAATTAAAGCTGATTGTGTATTATGTGTTACTCAATATTCTATTGTGGTGATTAAGGTCATGAACATAAAAATTAAAAAAAAAATGTTTCTTTGGAAAAGTTGTTTTGTTTTCAAGTCACCCTATATTGTACAATCAAACATCTATTTCTAACAATATTTCACAAAAGACAGCGTTGCTTCTAAAAACTGAAATTACTAATAGAAAAACCTAATAACCTTTAACAACAATCTAATTCATGACCCCATCAGCAATCTTCCTTAAAGTAGGCTAATTCTGTACAAACTACAATCAAATATTCCCCCCTAAACGTTAAAATCGGTTCAGTAAGGCAGCGTGCATCGGGGTTTGTAAGTGGAAATAGAACAATACGTACATGTTCCGGACCATTGCGCGCGATCGATGAGTGGGACACCCAACTGATTTCCCTTCCATTGAGCTCGCTCGTTTCACTGTCCACATGCCGCCGTAAATAAAATACTGCGTTACAACTAGCATTATTTATGCGCGTACACATAATGTTTTGGGATTGTCTGTGTGTTGTTTTGTTAAGTTTTTAATTATTGAACAACTGAATCGAAGTGGCTAACTTAGTCCGGTGCCTGGATTTTTTTTTACATAACATAACATCACGCCTGTAATCCCCTAAGGGTTAGGCAGAGGTGTGCCCATTAGTACACCCACATTACGCCAGTTATGCTTAGTGTTGCCCAAAATCAGTCTTGGTCTTGCGGTCTTGGTCTTGTTCTTGCATTTTTGCAAGACCAAGACCAAGACCAAGACCGACTTATTGTAGCAAGACCAAGACCAAGACTGAACCCTGCAAGATTTGAGCAAGAACAAGACTAAGCCTGCAAGACTCTTGCGTCTCGCAGTTAAGTCAAACTGAGATTTGGGCGTTATTAAGTAGGGATTTGGTTTCAATCCTGATTTTGATAGACGTTCCCCAGTATCAAAACCGTATCGTCATAACACTAAAAGATATTGTATTGATTATTATATTTCGACTATTTATTAAGTTCGTAGCGTGTTACTCACAAATATGTTCCCATGTGATAAAAATGTACCTAGCATAACTTACTGACAAAGTTCATTTCATACCTTGTAGGTAGTATTATATTATGTTTGTTTATGTCTAATGTGCGGATCTAAAGTTAGTAGGTTGGTAAACATTATGTAGGTACCTACTTATGTTTCAAAGATTATATATATTATTCTTCTAGGGGGCGTTCAAGTATTACGTAAGCGCTTGAGGGGGGAAGAGGTTTGCTTACTTTTGCTGACAAGGGGAAGGGGGGGGGGGGGTTAAATAATTGTAAAAAGTCTGCTTACGTAATACTTGAATGGCCCAGTATTCAGCAAAATTTAAAACTAACAGTGAATCGAGTAGGTCTAGTACTAGTAACAGTTTTTACGCCAGCCAATGTTATACAGACGCCAGCATATCAAACTACTACAGTCTGTCAAGTTTCTTTAACAGATTTTCAACTTTATCGCTGAAGTATTAAGGTTCATGGTTGATTGGAAAAATTTGACGTTCCGCGAATAAAACGTTGGTCGGTCGGTGTATTTTGTACCTACTTATTTGATAATTTACCGACAAAGTAGAGTCTCGCAAGACTTGCGAGACTCTTGCTGCAAGACCAAGACCAAGACCAAGACTGAGAGCGCAATACCAAGACCATGACCAAGACCAGGTGTATTGACGCAAGACCAAGACCAAGACTGGCTAAGGTCTCGTCTTGGTCTTGCATTTGGGCAACACTATGCTTCACTGTTTTCTCAGTAGCAGCCCCGGTGTCTAGTTTTGTGCCCGGTTGATGGCAATAGGCTGACTAGACTTAAACACAACTGTCGAAATGTGGGTGTACTAATGGGTACACCTCTGCCTAACCCTACGGGGATAACAGGCGTGATGTTATGTTGTTCATATCCTCATGTTTGTACTGTATCCGATTAAACCTCGTGCAACTTAGTAGCTACGGACGTGCAGGTATGTACTTGTATGCATATGTGATGTCTATCCAATATGTCCGTCAGGGGGCGCCTCGTTTGTATAATAATAATTGGAAATCGGATTATGTCGCATGCCGTGTCGAAATGTTTGCTTTCATCAAGAGCTTCCAGCCAATTCAGCTGTGCTAACATCACGTTTTTAAATATAAACAATGCAACAGTGTAGTAGGGTGCAAGTTTTGTCTTTTATGCCACTGACCTAGTTGTAAAATATTTACAAGATTTTATAATTTTAAAAATCTGTCTTTTTTTAATATCTGTAATTTACATGTTCTCCACACGAATACTAGAGCTTGTCATTTTTAATGGCCCTCCTGATTCGAGAGAAAGTGGAATTTTAATAGCTAGAAATCACCCGTCTGAATACTTAAGAAAAATATTATTACTTTTCACAACTAGAAGTTACTAGCTTTTGTGCGCGTCTTCGACCGCGTAGAATCAACATACCTATACAACTTCTTTTTTAATTACCACAAACCTCATTGGGGTCATTGTCCTGATAATTATGAACAACAAAACACACAAAAGCTTAAAAAAATCAGTAGATTCATATATTTCGAAGAGTTTGATTTTTTTGTGATTTCAGGCATAGTAAAAGTTTATTTATTGAAACATTTCTCATTTACTGACTTTATGGTAAACACATACATATTATACATAGTATATCTGCGACAAAATCAAACATGTCCTAAATCCGTATACGCGCCGATTGCCATCAACTCATCACATCACTCCACCTCGATTACAGTAGATACTAGAGATACACGTTTTCACACGGACCCGGCTGCTTTGCAAGTTAATAACCTATTTGGCGTCGTTCTAAAGGCTACATATTCACAATGGTGGGGTCTGGGCGTCCATCAGGAATCGGATTTGTGTGGAGAGCGGGTCATGACGTTAGCGATAATGGAAAACGGATTACCGCGAACTCTCTAACTAAAGCCTGTGATCCGTTCATGTAGGTCGGCTATGTCTGCCGACGGAATTTGCATTGAACCCTTTATTACCGATGTTGTACATGCATCGTCTTGGTTGTTTTAATGTTATGTTAAGTAGGTACCTACTGATCAGTTTTGATTGAATGTGGAAATAAAGTTATGTTAGAAATGCTGACATTTTTAACATTAATAAAGGCGATGCATTTTTTGTGATTCAATGTTTATATAGTAAATGGTAGCTTGATATTAAGGCACATAGTATCAATATGATTAAAATATAATTAAGTAAGTATAATCCTAATTCGCATTTTGGTAGTGATTAGCCAAGGAAGTCTAAAACTATACATACAATTAGATGGGAAGGTACCAATAAACTAATGAAGAAACTAATGAAGATTTTATTACAAATTTTAATTATTAAAACGAAACATAGTCCTTGTCGCCCTACATAAGGCTTAAACTGTGAGGAACGGGTCATGTGCGGTTGTCTTCTACTTATGCACAAAATGTCTGAAACCCCTACGTAGAGCTGTGCACTGAGATGCATTATTATGTCGTCGATATGCAATTTATGTCGCAAGACATTTTCTTTGAAGGATTTAAAGTAGGTGTTGGTGTATTTAGGTCGGTTATTGCGGTATACAAGCTGCAGTTTTGCATTCTCATCTATGATAGTGATTATCAACACCTATCAATAATAATATAAATAGTTTTTTTTGGCTTTTTTAGTAAGTGTTTTTCGAATTCGGCTTAGCCATCTTTCTGCTGGGTTTAGGCAGGTGGGGCGATGAACCCACACGCACATAGTGATATATTCGCGTGACCCTGCTCCCACACGGGGTGATTCTGTTTTTTGAAAGAGGTATATTCTGAAATACTGTCAAAAATAAACAAGTATTTATTAATTATTGACCGTGTCGCAATTTTATTTGATTGCTTATGTCTTTTATGAAAATCTACTGATATTGACAAGATCAAACTTGTGTAAAAAGTAGTTATTATTTAAGTTATTCTTATTCAGATCCCAAATTACCTACATCTTTGTTGAAAATAACACTTTTGCATCAGCTAAAAATATCTTTTTTGAAAATTTTCTGACCTAGTAACTCTTTAGACCCAAGTGTTTTGTGATATTATGGACTTGTAAGTTTGTATTAGATGGCATGTCGCGTAAAAGTTTTTAATTTTAAATTATAGCAGTAATACCTAATCTAATATGCTGTTATAAACAGGACGTGTTTAATTTTTCTTGCTAACTGTCCATTCTAACTGGTCGTTATGCGAACGAGCCGCCCGCGTCATTGTGCGCCGCATAATTGTGTCATATTAAATGCATTCACACACGACGAGGCCACGCTATTGCCCATTGACCACAGCACAAAGAGAACAGTAGGCTAGGTTTATTATTAATGAATGAGGAATATTCAATGCAATGTTGCGTTGATAGGGCTATACGTAGTTTATAGCTTGATTAAATCCGCACGATTTCTTTTTCTACTGTTTTTGTCGAAGTTTATGTGAGGGTCTTGCTAATTCATGAATTACATACAAAGTTAGTAAATCTAAATATATAAAAGCGAAAGGTCATACATTCACTCATCACGAAATATCGAAAACCGCTTGACATATAATGAAACGGAGGTCCAAAGTTAGTATGAAGAAATCAACTTTGACGCAGACGAAGTCAATCATACATAATTATTCAATAGGTTCAAAGTTCTTCTAATGCTTGTTGTATTCAAGGCGGGTAGTTTTTTTGGGACGGGGTCCAAACAGGGCCAAATGCCTGCCGAGGCTGCGGGACGTCTTAACAGGGTACCGTGGCCCCGGAACGTAAAGGGCAAGGGCAGGGTGGTTTTTTTGTCAGTAAAAGTCTGACAGTCCCTTCCGCGGCCGCCCCTCATAGGGCGGAAGGACTCATTAGTTAATTTTTACCACCTTAAATAAAAAAAGCGGGTAGTTTGGCGGGGCGTCTTAATCATAGACCACTGGGAATCATTTTATATGTATTAAATGTATTTATAGCCACAACACTATATGAAGTTTTATGAAGTATCTTGCCCATTGTTTTCTAAACGAAATACGCCTGTAATACCCGAAGGGTTAGGCAGAGGTGTACCCATTAGTACGCCCACATTTCGCCAGTTCAAAACCCACCGGGAATGCCGAAAATTTCCCCGTGCGAAGCTAGTATTACCTATAGATATTAAATATTATATTAAAGTGAATTTTTTAGTTAACCAGATATCTTCGTGTTTACCAAATTGGAAATACACGGAAGTGTAGATCGGTAATGCCTATGACGCAATACCAAATGCGCCCTTGGGCCCTTGCGCCCTTGGTTGGGGGGTGGGGGCGCCTTACCCAATTACCAATAAATGTTTCAATTGGAATACCATTTACGGGCACTTTGGACTTACTACGGAATACTGCAAATTCAATTTTCAATTGAATGTAATGTAATTATTTAATGACTTAACTGCCGCACTTAAGAAAATTAACAAAATTAGAATGTTTTAAAGTTTTCGTATTTTATTTAGATTAATAAAGATTAAATTATTATAAGTGTACAGCCATTAAAGTCAACCACTTTCAAAAACTGAAAAGTGAAAAAAAACTTTAGTTTTGAAAGTAGGCGGCGGTTCTGTTTATTGTTTTGTTTAACTACTATAAAAAAAAAGAATTTTTTAAATCAGTCAACAATTTGCGGAAAAAAATCGATGAACATACATAAAAAAAAAATATATATACAACCGTCACACATACAACAGTTCGTTTTTACAGTCAAACATACAACCTCCTCCTTTTTAATGTCAATTCAAAAGACGTTCTTACCTCTCTTATTCTCTTTTGTTCTTTCTCATTCTGGAAGTAAAAATAAAACACCGGGTATCATCGTAAAGTTTTTATTATTATTCTATTTGCTTAGATAAGCGGAATACGCCGAGTGCTCAATTAAGTGTAATTACCTCATACGCATAATACGTACGAGTATATGTCGCTTTGTCAGCTTAATTTTCCTACTTGAATATTATTATCATAAAAAAAGGTACGCGCGTCCGCATTAATAGCTGTATCATGTGATAAAGTTGCGCAAACAACTCTGACCTGTAACCCAAGCACATAAAGAAGAAAATACTAGTTTACTTAATATGAATTTGTGTGTTTTCCTGCAGGGGACTGTACTAGATATCAAGAGTGGTCTCGCTACGCCACATTATGTTATAATTAGAAGAAATTGCGACGGTATTATAGTGGGAGCGCTAAGAGGATTCAAAATCTCCTTCAGTATAAGGTATGTGGTTAATATATTAAGCTTTAGGAAACTCGAGAGGATATTATAAAACAGTGTTGAGTTTTGGAATTTAGCTGAAGAGCGCGTTTACAAGTCCTTAGTCGTCTCGTCGTCTGTGTTCTTATGTTACTTTGCTGCGATGAAATATACAAATACAGAAAACACTGTACACACCCGGCGATAAATATTGAACATCGACCTTTATCGTATTTCGTATTTTATACAAAGAATAAAAAAAAAATATCAAAAGAAGCAAATCATAATTGTTTTAACAGCTCCTAATAGATACCGGACTGTTTGTATTTCGTGCGACAGAGATAACGCTCTACGAAGCCGAAATTAGCCGATTGTCTCTTTCCAAAGGTCGATGTGCAATATTTATCGCCGGGTACTGTAATTTCTTTTGGTTTTCCTCAAAATAACGTTACCCCTAATTAGGATTTTTTGCTGTATCGTGGGTGCATTTAAAAACATATTTATAAACTTACACACACAAACGGTCAGACCTGGGAAATCTATCTGTTGGCTATGTAGATATTTTTTTCGTACGGGAATAAAACCCGTGATACGCAGCGCAGCAGCCAATCGGTTAGCCACTATGCCAGCCATGTCATCATTGAAGTTAAAATACCGCTTAAACGGCGCCTACAACCATAAACTTCTAAACAGCCCGTCTCGAAATTTAGTTAATAAAATATTAATAATCTAGCTATCGAATACAAAAACACTCGGCAAAGTACAGTTGAAGTTCGCAAACTGCTATAAACATGCGGGGCACGATTTTTTAACGGGCATTGTATTATTTGGTGTGTGTTCTGTTGGGCTAGTACATAAATCGTGTAATGGGAGGTATAAGCAAGCAAGTTGCCAAATAATTCACACGCAAAGTGCTAGGGGAGCGGGCATAAACAATAAAATGCTATAAAAATTCACAGGGAAAGTGATTTTGCCGTTACAACGAGCAAAAGCTTTTTAAAAGGACCACATTATGATAATAAACGCTCCTTTAATTTTGCATGGTTAGCGTTTTGAGACTATATTAAGGATCGATTTCACTGTTAACGGTAATCTTCTGGCCAACAAACGTTTTTATGGGATATTTTCACTTATGACGCGCGTCGTAACATTTTAATAATGTAGTGTTCCATTATCGCTGGCTGGGCCGATTTCCCGTAGATATAACCCATTAGATATAATATTTCCTGTTGATTTATATGGCAGATGTGAGTGGCAACGTAGGGAAGGAACGCCCTAGGAAGACCTACACTGACCTTATTGGCGAGGTTCTACAGAAAAGTCCGAGGCGCAGTACTCGTCATCGGCGTGCTTGTATGATGAGATGTATGAACGTGAAGGAGCCGAAAGGAGTATGTAAGGATCGTGGCAAGTGGCGTTCTGTGGTTTCTGCCTACCCCCATGGGAAAAAGGCGTGAGTTTAGGTTTGTAAGTATGTGTACTACTTGTAAAGTCTATCTTACCCGCATCGTGCCGAAGCGCATCACATTCTAATACGAAAAACCCCGGTGTTATCTGCCTTTAGTGTGTGATGGATCGTAATAATATGTACGAAAGTGATGAGAATGATTTTTGAGTTGCAATGCGAAGACTTAAACATTTAATCACGTTTTAGCACAGCAATAGCGGTCACTGACTCCTACCTACATTTTGTAGCATTCATCACTTTAAACACGAGAAAAAATGTCGGTAACGTCGTGAATCGATATTTATCGTATCCATCAACATATTTTGCTAATGAAAACGAGACATTTTCTGTTCAGGTTCCTACAAAAAAATATTAGGAAAAGGGTAACGACCACGGTGCCATGCTAAAACGCTGCCTGCGAGTATAAACTCATAACCTTACTATTTCCAATTTTGTGCTTCATATAAAAGTATGAATGAAAGGGGAGTCAGTGATTGCATGACGGCTGACAGGACAGAGTGGAAGAGGAAAACGTGTTACGCCGGCCCCAAGTAACATGGGACAAGGGCAGGAGTATGATGATGGGGATGATGATAAAAGTATATTATAGTATTAATATTTTATTCAATAAGTAATTAAACCATATAATTTTGAAGCCTACCTTCAAAATTATAAGGTTTAGTTACTTATATCCAGGCTAGTTCACAATGACATACGGAACAGTTTCCTTAAAGAAGAAGATCGTACAAAATTACACAAAAATAAAACACTATTCGTATTAGAGCCTAGGGACTCTTTGATACCGCGAAGCCGTCGACTTCTCATCGTATTGCCACGTCTTATCTATTAGCATAATTGGCACAATGGACTCTGAGGCCCAAAAAGGTTGTATTTTAAACTAAAATAGCTATAGAATATTTTTGTTGTATTTTAGAACCTAGCTGGGGAATAACTATTATCATTTAGTATAGCGGTTAGCATTATTATTAATATTATGTTGTTTTAATTCTATAGCTAATAACGTTATATTTTAACCCTATTCTAATTATTTTAATAGGCTAGTTGATGGCGCAGAATGTTGTAAAACCAACCACTTAATAGCACTCTGGGATTGCAGTGTGCCTATAATTTCCTTTGTTAATTTTGTTTTATGTGTAACGGTTAACACCTAAAACAAAATTAACAATGGGAATTCACACATTACAAATTTGATATTACTCCCGACTAAATTTCGGTCACGGTGGACAATTTTAATGGAAAATACACTCTCATTGTTCGATGAGAAGGGAATCCGACATGACCGAGGAGAGATTAGGTGCAGGACCAAAGGTTTTTGTACGTTTTGTGACGTATGTGATATCATCAACTTCCAAACTCTTGGTTGCTACTGAGAAACTTGTAACCAAAAGACCCAATGGCACTTTTTTCGACCTGAAAATCAAACGTAGAACCCATACTCAGCTGCAGTCGAGGTTACAACCACGAAGTCAAACTGCCGTATTGCTAAAATAATATTACGCAAAAAAAAAGTTTTTTTACATAGCATAAAAAAGTGAAAAAGTAGACAGGTGGAAGTAGTGGGTAGTGCAATAAACCAGTCGCGCCCCAGTTGACCTTAATAACCTGTCTGAGATGACAAACGTCTGACACACGTTAAGGTGGTTATTAGATTCTGCGTCGACACTCGACGCGTTGCATGGATTTCAAATTGTCGTTTCCAGTGAAAGGAGGATTACATGTTACAGTTTCCTCTTAAGGTGAAGACGGCTAACGGGCTAACAAGACGTTCTATTAGAAGGAGGTGGATGGGCACTTTTCTTTGAAAGTAGTTTGGAGTTATTTTCGATTGCTCACAATATTTTCTTTTCATTTCGATTGTTACCAATATTTCTTTTTTCTCTTTTAACCCTGAATAATTTTCGTAACATAACATCACGCCTGTAATCCTCTAAGGGTTAGGCAGAGGTGTAACCATTAGTACACCCACATTTCGCCAGTTAAGTTTATGTCCCATGTAATAGGGGCCGAGCCTATTGCCAACATTTAATTCATTCAATTAATTTAATTTAATTAATTTATTTAAGGAACACAAAACAGCATACAGACAACACATCACATGAACAACACAGCTTAAAGTTTAAGTCGAGACTGCACTCCTAAATATGATTAAGATTTTGTGGGTGTACTTTTGGTAAACTTACTGCCTAATCTTAAGAGAAAAGTTAGAAAAGCCTGTTTTAGATATTATATTGGGTAGATATACCTAACGTCTAATGATATGGAAGAAAAAGTTATAGGTACTAAGAATAATAAGAGCGACACTCACTGCCCCCCGCCTATTCATCGTGCCTCACCCCCTCTTCCCCCCTCACTATATTAGTAGGTAAGGCATTTCTACCGAGTGGGCCGTCTCTCACAGCGTATGCACGTGATTCACATAATCACCGTCTATTTATACTTGATTGTCCCTTTGGACTCGTAGTTGCTAGCGGTGTTGCTGATCGTGGGGTCCTAGGTTTTATTCCCAGTTCGGGCAATGTGTTTTTTTTGTTAACTCCAATAACATTAGAAATATAACAACATATACATCAGAAACATAATAACATCACGCCTGTAATCCCCGAAGGGTTAGGCAGAGGTGTTTAAGTCTCATGTAATAGGTGGAGCCTATTGCACACAAAGCCAGACTCCGAGGCTGCTAACAGTTGATAACAGTTTTGTAGTAGATAGTTTATTTAAGTCATATTTAATCTGGTGTACAATAAAGAATATATAAATAATAATATAATAAATAACACTTTGCCCGACCTGGGTATCGAACCCAAGACCTCATGCTCAGCAGTCGCGCTTTGCGACCCACCAATGAGGCAGGTTAAGATAATTAATGTATAGAGAGTCAGGGTTGTGGCTAAAGCAAGTAATATTTAATGTTAAAAGAAGATTATTCATCATCTCGTTAAATCTCGCCAGTATTTCCTAAGACCAAGATTTTAGAGAAGAAAAAATTTAGATAAAGCACACAAGTGTTGGCTTTGTGTATTTGCACCGAAATGTTGACGCTCCTCGCGGATTATAAGGATTTACTGTTCTGCCTCGGAAAAGTATTGCGGCGGAACAAAGGGTAGGTATATTTTAATAAAAAACTTAGTAAGTAATGCTTTGCATAAACAACGTTTTTTAGACGACAAAGTAGGTGTATAAATTAAAAACAACCAACATTATTTTCTAATTTAAATAACAAGGACTAAATTGTATTTTTCTTCAAATCTCATGCAAAAATCTCATTTCCCCAACAATCACACAGTTAAAATGTACACCTGTACAAAATAACACAGTTTAATACACAAACAGCTTAATATGCTAGTGAGGCAGTCCAAAAATTATTCTCATTAGCTTATCTTCGCAGCGAAATTTTGAATTTAGCCTTATCTCAAACGACGGGGCTAAACAGGCGCGCTACGCCGGCTACGGCGTAGATATCAGCTACGGCGTAGCTATTCAGCTACGAGAGAAGGTTAACGTAGTACGTGCCCCTGTTGTTGAGCATGCTTCACATTGAAATCGTTTTGTGCGAAAAAGTTGTCGTATTTATCATGTAGGGCATCTCAAATTGAATGTACAGTTATTTATATAAAATAATAATATGAATATGAATATAAACTTAAATAAAAATACCGACTGCCTCGATGGTCTAGTGATCGTAAAGCGCGACTGCTGAGCATGAGGTCTTGTGTTCGATTCCCACGTCGGGCAAAGTGTTATTGAGTTTTTTCACCAGTAGCGGCCTCGGAGACTGGATTTGTGTCCGGTTGATAGCGATAGTCTCGCCCCCTATTATATAGAACTTAAACATAACCAGCGAAATGTGGGTGTACTAATGGGTACACCTCTAAAAAAAAAAAAGGCGTGATGTTATGTTATGTAAATAATAATACGTTTGACTTTGACTTTGACTATGACAAATGATATTAAACCGAAATGTTGTATTTACTCTTTGTTCTCTTAACATAATAGGATTTACGTTATTATTTGCAAACAATAAACGAGATTACAACATTTTTCGTGTACAAATTGTAAAAAATTACGATTACGTTTTATAAGGCGGAAATCTTGATACAATTTCGAATTTAGGATATTTCCATGAGCAGATTTGAGTAATCAGATTATTTGACGAATGTTTCAATTTACATCAGAATGTACGCGGAAGCTGGAGGTGTATTCTCGTTAAAGGCATCTGTAATGTCGATGAGACACCTGATACGCTTTAAGATTTATAACCACCATTATATTATATCCATACTAATATCATAAATGCGAAAGTAACTCTATCTGTCTGTTACTTTCACGGCTAAACCACTGAATTGATTTTGATGAAATTTGGTACGGGTTTAGTTTTAATTGTTTTATTCAGCTACTTGGTCTGTGTCCGCGATAACCGATATTGAGGCACACTTATTCAGCTCCATTCAGCTTTTGTCCATAGAAAACGCCGATTTCGTATGAGACGAGTACGCGTCCGTTCAGCTTTCCGCGTCTGAACGCATGCGATACAAAATCGTTGTTTTCTATGGACAAAAGCTGAATAGAGCTGAATAAGTGTGAGTAGTCCCTTACGCGGATGAAGTCGCAGGCAAAAGCTAGTATTATATATATCATATTTTTAACTCCATGGCAGTAGAAAACCTGGATTTATAATTAATATAAGTCTGAAATCGCCAATCTGCCTGGAGTAAGTGTGGCGATAAATGCTCGTGCCTTCTCTGTCGGAGAAGAGTCTTTTGCCTTACAGTGGGACAGTAATAAACTATTATTATGACTTTTCTTTTTATAAAACATGTCTCTAGAATATTAATAATGATTGTTATCAAAAACATAATAACTTTGCTCATTTCATTTCGTCAAGTTAGTTTTTTTACTCTATTTCAAAAGGAAAGTCGATTGAACATTTTCTTTGTTTGTTCGACATCATACTTCGTAACAACGGCTTTCGAAACAACAACTATAACGAGAAGCCCTTTGGCTAAATAATCTAGATCGAAAGGTCAGATTTTATATCTGTACTTGTAGTAAATAGCTTCTACTTAGACTAAAGTATAAACGTTTGCCTAAGGGCTACCGTACACTCTCAGTTATTTTCATTAGCCTACTTTTTACTGCGCATCTTTTAGTGGGTGAAAGTACTTATGAGTATGAACATGTTTTACTATGGTACGAGCACCGACCTATGTAAAAAAAAACCGTTGTTTACTACAAAAAAAAGTTTTTTGCTACACAATCAAAATGAGTGGAACAGCTGATTTTCTTTATTTCAGGGTTGATCATTTAGGGGGCCTACCATCCATCTCCTAAAATAGTACCATTTCAATATTACTTTGCAATTTCTGTTGTAGGATTTTCAAACCTCGGCGCTGAGCTGAGTGTTGAAAATCCAACAGTGCGCAAGACAAAGTAATATATTATTAAAATAATACTGTTTTAAGAGATGCTGGTAAGCCCCCAGGTGATGGAAATTACTGGTGCTTATAGCACAAGAGTTTCTCCTAGTTTAAGCCCAGTTGTACTTTTCTCTAGTACCTTGGAAGTTTTATAAATTAAGTTCCTTGTATGTTTGCCTTGTGAAATTAGGCTAAGTCTTGGCTTAATAAATATCCTTAACACGCTCAGCCCGCTGCTTTGCTTACGTGGATCTTATTGTAACTTAAGGACATAAGTATTGAATTATGTCATCATAATCCTCCAAGCTGATCTAATGGTTGCAAGCGTGACTTCTGAAAGTTATGATAGCGGGTTTTTAAATAAGGAATTTGTCTGTAGACACCAGGAGTCTTCATTTGTTTCGTTGAACGGTTGGTAATTGGCTAGTGCCTTACCTAGGACATAAACATGTTTGGCGTAAGGAGGGCTTTATTACTCCTTCAGAAAATATTATGATTATATTATGATGTGGTGTCATCCCGAGAGATTCCTCAAACAAATTGTTACAACTAAACAGTCTTGTCTGAACAAATTCTTGTATATTCAAGTCACCTGTCAGGCCATTTGGCTTGACGCAGGCTTGTCAGTTCAGTCTGGCCTCTCCATGTACGGAAGGCTTAATAGACCCTCTCATTACTGACGTATCTGTTGAGTGGAGTAAGTTGTAACTTGTACGGGAACGATGTGGGTTAAGTTGTCAAGAGTTTGGGTTTATGTCGATCGTCTTGACTTCCACCGGTTCACGGCTTTTACCGGATATAACCGGTTTCTTTGTTCTTTACACTCAAGTGAATACAAAGTTTGGACTGTGTAACGAGTTTTGTAATAATGAAACTAAAGGATGTTGCACATAACAGGCTGTTAATAGTCGTTTAATAAAAACAATGATAGTATTTTTGCTAATCGATAAATTGTTGTTTGTGTATGTAAGTTGAGAAATTGCTAGTGTGGGCAACATTTTTTTTAAATACAAATATTTTTGACTAGGTATATTAGTTATGTTAATACAAAGTTGTTTTTTTTCCTCTGATTTTTTTTTTAATATTTTATATATAATTATATAAAATTAAAAGCACTTTTTTTCTACACAGTTCGTACTTTTATAATAGAACATACACTTCCAGTATGTCACAGCTAGGTAGAACATCTCAATCCCTCCCCACATCGTGAATGAAATATACTACGTCTTCTCATACATGGAGAAGTAGCCTTGAACTTAACTGTGTACTAATAAAAGTATAAATATACGGTACAGTACGTCATGGACTTCTCAATCCTACCTTCCTACGATCGAATTTATCGCACGAGTTCGTGCGTTTACGACCACGTTACGACTTTGATACAGGCTGCGGTTACCGCCACACGTACGGTACCGTGTGACACACAGGAGTTGTTCAAATGTATTGTCACGTTCATTTCTTTGTGGGACGGATTATTGGGTGTCGGGAAATGCATTGTCTGAGACTTTCACGTTGCCGACGTGGAAGTCTTACCTTACTTAACTTAAGCTTTTGTAATCCTTGGCGCACGACGATTTGTAGAGGTGTGTTGCAATGGTTTTACAAAATGTTTTCAAGTTTTATAAAATAATTTGCTGACCCAGCGAACATCGTACCGCCATATTTTTTTTCTTTCTTTTATTTAGATTTTTCTCCTTATAAAATACAAAAACAACAAAAAAAGAATTAGTGAAATCGATCCAGCCACGTTCACGCGTGTAGCCGTGACTAAGGGAAATAGGGATTTATTTTTAATATAGATATAGTCTGCAAGAAAGCATATTTGCGAGGCTGTTGTTCAAAATTATAAATGAAAACTTAAGTTGAAAATACTAGAGACTTAAAAAGCAGCATCTTTCCCCATAAAACCGTACGTTTTAATTAACAGGGTTAGTTACTAAAGTGCCGTAACGTACGCTAACTGTAAATCCACACAGCAAGAGGGTAGGTATTAGCCACTGGGTTCTTTCTAAGGCACGTTTCACTCACGTGTTTACTCGGATAGCAAAGCTAGATTTTATCTGTGCTTCTCGCCACTTGCGCTCCACGCCCGCACCCCGATAAAAAACCTCTTTCACGTTCAACCGCCAGCGCAATGGGATATTCTTGTACAAGAGACTATTCTGTACATATTTTATACGTATTTTGAACATTTTGTAAAACTTTTTCCGCACAATAGCGCTGTTAAAACGTTGCTTTCATTATCCTTTATTAAACTTCAATTTACTGAGATAGCGTATGGTTAACGGGATTGTGCAGCTGTTATTGTTACCTTTTATGTTAATGCTTTTTGTTTTAATACGCTTATTTTAATTTTACATAAGTTACAATTTTGTTTGTTGCAGTGAGTTATTGTATTCCGATTTTACTCAGCTCGATTGGATAATAATTCCGTCGATCGATCCACCATGTCGGGGTTGATGACCATCTTTATACACTGAGACTCCTCCGTGTTTCGGAAAGCACGTTACCGGTGGTTCCGGCTGTCATACGCGGATCCATGACAGTTGTTACGGGTCGTCAAAAGCCTGAAAGTCTGACAGCCAGTTTTACCAAGGGGTATCGTATTACCTTAGATTATAAAATGTCTAGATGGAGTGTCAAATGCTCGCAAACTGTCAAAAAAAAGTTGGTGAACTGTTCACCTAATAGTACTTTCCCGCCGATTAGTGCTGATCGTGCCGCTTTGGCGTCACTACGAATTACGCGCGTTTATGAAATAAAAAAAACAGGTATAAAATGGCGTCATGTGCTATATCAGTGTGCCGGAATTATAAAGGAAGGCTAAAAAATACCAAGCACATCACCTATCATCGGTAAGTAACCAAAAAACTATATTATATTTATTTTTGGTTTTTATTTTTATAAACATAAAATTACGCCATATTTTATCAGTGTTGCCAGTTTCTATTTTTCATTCTCCCAACTTAACGTCATTTTTTTGTGGGTATATTAGTTAGTTTATGGTTACGTTTATATTATTTAGTTGGTCTACTTTATTCATTATTAAAGAGGTGGAGTTTATCAATTCGTATTAAGTCTTTCTTTATGTGATTTTGAAGTCAATGCCTAGTAAAATTTGGGTTGGGTTTACAATTACGTCGCCTGAATTTGAGGATTCTGACACTGTGGGGGGGTCAAGTGGAGTTATCTTAAGCACCCCCAAGCAATTTTAGCTGCCGGAGCGGCGTTAAATTATAAAACAATTTTCAAAAAAATCGATAAAATCACTAACTATTGCTTGAAACGAAACGTAAATTTCACTAAATTCTTACGTTTTTGAAAGTTGCGTCTGTCAAAATGCGTAAAAGAATCGGAAAGCCGCCATTTTGCTGCCATTGATAATGAATTATTGTGCGTAAGAGCGAGCGAAGCGAGCTCGGGATTTGGGGCACCCCGACTAGGACAGGTTAGGTTAGAAGGGGATGGCAGGGTCCAGTGAGCGAGCGAAGCGAGCGAACAGACCCTACCATCCCCTTCGTGGTTACTTTTTTATAAACCACCCAGAGGTAGGAGCCCCGCGGAGCGGGGCTCCGTCGAGCCTCTCTGGCGGGGGGAAAGTCTGGAGGAACTCTACCCCTCTTCCCGCCTTCCCCGTCCGCCATACGACCCTATTAAGTGACTTGTATCAAGTCACTAGCGGAGCCCTAGTGGGGCTCCGTCGAGCATTTCCGGCGGGGAAAAATCGTGGGGGGCGACTCCACTAGTCCCCATAACCTCCCCCCACCGCCCCCACCCCCCTATCAAGGCGACGTAATTCTAAACCTTACCCACTACTAAAACTGCATAATACCTACATACACCTAAAACTTATTTTATTTCATTAGTCTATTTTTTTATAGTGACTTATGGGAGAATTGTAGTAGCTGGTATCATTATTCACGCACACAGAGACATAGAAAGACAGTGTAAAACACCGCCTACACGCACACATGCTTGAATTGTTGGCTCGTTTTTTTTGTTTTGATTGTAGGGCGACGCTCCATCTAGACATTATATAATCTAAGCGTATTACCCGGTTAGTGGGTTGTGGACGTTAGATAGGCAGTCGCTCCATGTAAAATACTGCTATTCAGCTGCATCCAGTTAGACTGGAAGCCAACCCCGACATAGTCGGGAAAAGGCGAAGCAGATTGATTGATTTTTTGAATAATAATTTCTTGAGAATTAATTTGGGATCAACAATTTCTTTTATTTCATAATTGTCTCCCTCATCGTAACTAAAACAAACACAATAAGCCAACATCTAAATCACATCCCCGCATCAAAAACACTTTCACATCGCACTTACTTTTTCAGTATCGTAAATCTGAAGATTATATCACATCTAACCTACTTAGTGGTATTCATCGTGTGTCGGATTTTGTTTGCGGTCGGCACGGGCACTCAGCGACCGTCCGCGATAAAAGCCTCTTTGTGCGAGCCCTGTATGGAGCCACGGAATAACTCTTTCAATGCAAGATTGCGCTCCGGAAAATAGTCGGAGCGCGGATTTTGAATACACATCGGATTTTGGTACTAAGTAGTATGCGGGCTTAAGTTCAGTTTTAGGTTTTTCTGTGTTTATTGTTTAGTTTTTGTTAGTAATAGTAATATAATATATTTATTTGCTCTAAAACATGGTATACAGAGATCTTACATTTAAATATAGCACACATGTTTCGCTTAAAAACATGTTAAAAAAAGGGTTCGCTATTATTTATAAATTAACGGGTTCTAGTGTTGCTTTCATCTTATTTGACGTTGTCTAATGGTTACAAGCACCATTGCTATAATCTTAAAGGTCGTCGTTGTTTTCTTTGTCTGTACAAAATGTCATTGGGGTTTTTTATCAGAAAATAGTCAGCAGCAGTCTGCTAAACGGAAATTGGAACTATGGTTGGCGCTTTGGGTTGTGTGGAGTTAGTACTTACTAAGCAGGCCAAATATGAATATAATAAATACATCTCTGACTTCGGAGAAATAACAGAAAAAATGAGTTTACCCCAAAATCAAGAACTAGCTTCTACACACGACTTTGTTCGCGGCGAAATCTGCTGTACCATAAAATATAGCCTATGGTACTAATAGTGTAGCTTTCTGTTAGTTGCTATTGTTTGTAATTTCATCAGTAATTACCTTCTTCCTAAAATTACTTAATTATAAAACAAAAAAAAAAACTATCTCTTTATAATATTGACGTATCCATAGATAAAATTAAATATACATAAATTGTAAAATTAAATCAAGATTCACTCCTAAATAAAGTTTTAAACATAAACGGAACCACGCAACACGAAAACGTTTCAAATAAACCGTTTTCAAAGTAATTTGCAGCACTTGCACTTATTGCTCGTTTGTAAGGCGTGGCACACAGCGCTATCCGAGGAACTCTGTTGTTGTAACTACTAGTCAAGACTCCCGACAACTCTCCTTCGACGTGCTTTATTAAATTGAAACCCTACTCCAAATGTTATTTCCGGCGAAGATATTGAAAACGGCATTTGCAGTTTCATTTGAGTGTATTCAATTCCCACCAGTAGTCAGTCGGTTTTCTATCGAATTGTGAATCTTAAATGGAAAGGAGGTGTTCTGTTTTATGAATAGAAAATTATTCATTTTGTTCGGTTTTGAAATGCTTGAAGGTTTTAAGGTGATGAATATTTTAAGGGTTGGTAATGTTAAGTGCATTCTTTTCTTTTGTGTGTTGGGAGTTTATTCAAAACTAGCTTTTGCTCGCGGCTTCTCTCGCGTTAAATTAGGGTAACTTATTTTGCTCCTACGATTCATCCCCTTATGGGGTGAATTAAAATCCTTTCTTAACGGACGTCTACTAACTATGTATAATCTACACCCCTGTCAAATTTTATCTTTATATCTTTATTTTTATATAGTGAGTGACCTTTCGCTTTTATATACATAGAATATGTTAGAGTAAATTCACTTAAATAAAGAAGGTTTCAAGCAGTAAGCGTCAGCGCGCTGACGTAATATTATTCACAACGAGTTGGTCTTCGAATTGGAAATATGATTTATCCTTTAACATTTTGCTTTTCCTTTTACAAAGTTTTTTTTTTTGTAAAAAACCGACTAAGTGCGAATCGGTCTTGAACTCGACGGGTTTCGTATCGCTGTATAATATTCAACACTACACGTGAACCGCGTGAATTTTAACTTGTTGTTATAGCGGCGATAATAATCCACACTTTATGAAATTTTAAAGTATGATCTACTTATTATGCTTCAAAAGATACAGCCTTGTGACAGGCAGACTTAGTAATAGGGTTCCGTTTCCGTAAAAATGATAAATAAAACCAATTTAATTGTTTCTTTCAATCCAAGATTTTCCTTTGTGAATGAGAATACAACAAAACTGTAACCCTGCCACTAGAGGTACACATCTAGCACTGCACTCCATATTGCGGGGTTGAATTTCCAACGAATTCCATTTGAATTTCAGCCCGGATACATAGAGCGCTAAGCATTCACCGCGTTCCATGACTAACACTTGAATAAAAGTGTATTTGTTAACCCCCACAGCTGAATAAAAGACAATACATTTTTGGACTAGTTTTCGTCGAAATAGTCTTAGAGATACAATATTCTTTTCTTCTGACCGAAAAGTCACGACGGCCTATAGAGACTATATACAGGATAATTGAAAATATACCCGAAACCTTAAAATGGGTCATTGTACTCATCATTATGAACAACTTTTACTATTGGACCAACTCTGAAATCATGAAAAAAAAATAGCTGATCCATACATTACGATCTTGTTATGTAGCATTTTTGTAGGGAACAGCTAATTTTTTTTTCATGATTTCAGGGTTGGTCCCATAGTAAAAGTTGTTCATAATAATGAGTACAACTTTTAAGGTTTCGGGTATATTTTTAATTACCCTGTATAGTCAGGTAAGCAGGAGATATCAAAGTGCACAAGTGTGTGCGCAAACTGCTGGTGCACTCCCTCTCCCTATTATATAGCGGCTTTACGTGTGCCCTGAGGCACGGGAGAATCACACTACTTACCACTTTTCAAATTCTAGGCTGCTACTGAGAAAATTCTAATGAAAAAACATAATAACACTACAAAGTCGTCAAAGTGTAATTTCGTTTTTTCATCAGGAATTTCTCAGTAGCAGCCTCGGAGTCTGGATTTGTGCCCGGTCGATGGCAATAGGCTTGCCCTCTATTATATGGGACTATAACTGGCGAAATATGGGTGTACCTCTGCCTAACCCTTCGGGGATTACAGGCGTGATGTTTTATGATGTTATGTCACTACTTGAAGTGGGAATCAAATCTAAGACCCCAAGCGTAGCAGTCGCGTTTGCGACTACAACACTAGCAGGCAGTCAATTATAATAATGGATAGTCTGTATGTATAGCCGTGTTTGTTCTTTTGTTTTCGGTCCCTCCACGAGGCAACTGTCACCTAAACAACTGACAGATAACTCTCGAGATCTCCGTAGAGTGATTTATTAGTTTACGGCTGATCACCGCCGCTTGGAGTATTTTATTTGTCATTTTCTATGACATGATACAGGCTGACTTTTTATTCACTGCGCATCCCTCAGGGCCGAAAATACTCATGAATACAAATAACTTTTATTATGAGACCATCTCTGAAATATGAAAAATAAATCTGATGTTCCTTATAAACATGCACTATTAGAATGTATAACACGATTAAAATGTATAGGACAACAGATTCTTTTTTACATATTTTAGGGTTGATCCTATAGTAAAAGTTGTTCGTTTCCATGAGTACCTTGGGGTCAAAATGCGCAGTAAATTGAATGTCACCCTGTTTAAAGTAGGAAGGAGAAACTGCTTGAGAATATGAAATAAAACCCCCAGTCCATTCATCCATAAAAACTGACAATAAAATCCAAACCGTGTTGGACACAATTTTTTTTACAGGGTGAAACTAAGGTGCTTAGTTAAGCGTAATGTATGCCGCATGTAAACTCAATGATAAATGCTTGATACGCGTCGGGGCACACTGCGCGCTACATGGATCGGCTTTTAGCGCCGCTGTCCACCTGCGCCCTTATTCTGAATACCCACCGCTATTTTATATTCATACCGCATTCAACAAAAGTACTAACGTACTCATCTAACCATTTTGATGTTCAACGAATTGAAAGAGGCCTTTTATTTTGATTATGCTAACTTCGTCGACGTCAATTTATTTTCGCCAGAAGATGAAGTTACGATACAATAATTGTCTCCCTTCGTATCGGTTACATGAATTTGGGTCTCTTGAAAAGTTGTATAATGTTACTCGAGACATTAACATATTTATATGATGAGTTACATTTAAATATTGCGTTATGTGTTGCTGTCGCGTTCTTTGGTTACGAAACAAGCCAAGTTTCAGCTTCATGCAAATCTAATAATATAATACGAGACGTGGTAACACAGTACAGCGGTAATGTTGTAAAAGTTTATAACGATGACAGATTGCTAGTGTGTGGAGGCGCGCTGTAGTTCATCATGTAGCGGCTACAGCTGTTGCGTTCTTTTTGTTGCAAGAGGAGACGAGGTTACGTGTACTCGTATTCATTTACATTAAACTTGTTTTTAACACACGCGACAAACGAGAAAAGACGTAGTATTTGTACTTACCTGTTTATTATTGAAATCATGATAATTAATTTTCATTTTTCCTTATATACATATATTAATAATTTAATATATACAAAAAAAATATATGTGTCGGAAGTAACTGGGTAGCGAAGAACTCGTCCGCATTGCCACATTATAATGGCAATGTGGATTTGCTGGCTCAAGATGAGATCAGTAATCAGGAGGCCTACTCGAATCTCTTAAAACAGTATTATTTTAATGTTAATTTGTCATGCGTACTGTTAGATTTTTAACGCTCAGCTCAGCGCCGAGAGTTGAATATGTAACAACAGAAATTACAAAGTAATATAAAAATGGTACTGTTTTAAGAAATGACCCTGGTCACGAGAAGAGTCGACCAGCCGCTTAGCATGTCCCGAAAAACAAGATAACCACTCGGACTCCATGGCCATGTTATTATGATTTAGTCGGTGGCAAAAATAAATGTGTTAAATGGTAAATGGATTTAATGATAATTGAAATAAGATTTAAAATTAATTAAAACACACCCGTCTTATTAAAATGAATAGAATATTAGTTTTAATATTGAAGGCTAAAATCTCCATGTTTTAGTCTCACAGCACTTAACGCTTCCAGCTATGTGCGATGAACTAGGTTAAATTTAAATAAGCTCACAACTAGCGTTAGTCTTTATTCCGAAGTTTCACTTTATCGCCTACCAAGCATATAACGTGCTATATCTATGTACAGTCAGCAAAACAGATAGGGTCGTCAGATATAGTTGAAGTTTTCTTAGAAACCGATGGATGTTTTCGAATGTAATTTAATATAAAACGTAGATAATAAACAGTTCATTAATTAAGCTAAGTTTCAAAAGTCATCCATCGGTTTCTAAGAAAACTTTAACTATATCTGATGACCCTGCATACCTATCTGTTTTGCTGACTGTACGTATAAGTTATATGTATTTGAGTTTGGTATAAGGAACAGTAGATTCACAGTGTACAGGATGGGTCTAATAAAATAGAAAAAAAGACAGAAAAAAATATGTGAAGTCAACAAAAGAGATAGGTATGTATCGTTAGATATAGTTGAAGTTTTCTTAGAAACTGATGGATGTTTTTAATGTAATTTAATTAAAAAAGTAAAAGTAATAAACAGTTCATTAATTAAGTTTTTAATCGAAGACAAAAATTGTGTAGGTCACCAATCAATTGACATACTTTTTTATGAGTTGTCAAAATGCGATTCTCCAATTTACTCGTATCTTGTATGGCCATTTGCAATTGTGACGTCACTTAGTAAAAGACCAATTCTAATCGGGTTTTCAGGGCAAAAAAAAGTGTTTTTTTTTAAAGATGTTGTTGTTAAAATGATTGGTTAAAGGTGTTAACTAAGGTAAAACATTATTTACTCTATGGTACCCAATTTTATAAAAAAAATGGGAATCTTGAGTTATTTGATGTTGAAGATCTTGCGCCGCATGGTATCTCACACAACATTCTAAATGCAATTTTTAAAAAAATAATTCAACTTGACAATTAACTTAGAACAATTTAAAGTTATCTTTAGAAAACTTAAGAGCACTCTACATTCACTTTAATTTTTTTTTCAAGGACGTTCTTGATTGACTCTTAATACATAAGTATTACGTTTTAATTTCCAAGATTTTCAACTCGAAAGTTTGTATGATATGATATGATACGAGTACCGTACTAGGTAAATACTTTTAAGTCTAATTTATCTTTAAAAAATTCACTCTGTGTATGAACAGTATATCAAAGGTGGATCTTCCTCGTATATATTAATTTAGAACTGTCATGTGAAGACAAGATCCGTGAATTGTAATACCTTAGATATTCCATTTTCATAAATATCGGCCTGCCTTGTATATCCGCGTTATGTTTTATACAAGTTATGGGCCCCGTAATCCGTTTTTGTTATATTTATAGAAATTAATGTTGTCTCGGGAATCTTCTTCTATTTTTGTGTATTCGATGCCCTTTTATGCTACACTAGCTGTTTCCTGCGACCTCGTACGCGTGTTTTTTTTTCATCAGTGTTAAGTCGTTACGTCATTGGTTACTGCTTCGCTCTCGTAGGTCGTAGCGTGTTGTTATATAGCTTAAACGATCCCTCGTGAATCTGGCTATCATAAATAAAATGATTTTTTCAAATCAGTCTAGTGGTTCTAGAGCCTAGCGCGCTTAAATAAACACACAAACAAACAAAAAGCTTTTCAGCTTTATTATTTTGGGATAAAGATATTTCATGATTTAACATTTGTAGTCTGCGTTTAAGCTTTATATTACAAAAAAAGAAGCAATAAAGAAAAACATCTAAAGCAAATTTTAGTCCAAATTCTCGTCTAGAATAAAATAAGTGCCTAAAGCAAGATCCGTAAAACTAAAATTGTACATAAAAAGCTCAAAGCTCTTACACAGATCCAATAATAAAAGTAACATCACTAGGTACTATAAAACCCAATAACCTTTTTCTGCCTTTTAACCTTTTTACCTAGTAGGTATGTCAGTCATCGTTGAGGAGTCTTTCCGGGTAGCCGACAAGAGGGAATGGTGCGGACGCGAAGCGGTGTGTGACGTGAATAACACGATTAAGTGAACAGAACTTCGCTCTTAAACCACAGGAAGTTTGAATAACATTACGTTTGTGTTGAAAGATTCAGAACAATATTGTACAGATGTTAATTAGAATCTGTCTTATTAACTCGCATTTAATATTACCGGTTAAAATGACTGGCAGATCGTCTAATATAAATTATTCTCTCCATTTTTTTTGTTATTAGGTTTTCCATTAGGAATTTGTCAGTTGCAGCCTCGGAGTATAGATTTGTGCCCAGTCGATGGCAGTAAGCTCGGCCCCTATTACATGGGACTTAAACATGACTGGCGAAATGTGGATGTTCTAATGGGCACACTTATGTCTAACCCTTCGGGGATTACAGGCGTGATGTTATGTTAAGTCATGTTTTTTTTTTAAATTAATTATTTAGGGGATAATTGTCGTGAGAAAAAGTTACGCCTTACATTTTTAAATTGGTGTAACTTTCGTAACATAAATAGCTTAGCATATAAAAATCCCTTTCTTAAGAGACTAACCCTTAATTACCCGCGTAGGGTGTAATCGACCCCAACATGTTATTAATCGTTCATTTCAATCTATTGTTTTCATTTTCTTAACAATAAAGATTAACAAGCGCTAATATTGTTACTTTTTAACTATATAAAGGGCATTTAATAATCTCAGAGACTGATATGACGTCTTTACATGTCAAACTTGAAAAAGGTGTGCTTTATATTAATGTACCGAAAGCACATTATTGTAATGTTTGATGTATGAAGCTGTCAATTGAGCATCTGAGATTAAATACACATTTTAACAAGCGACACAGTTATACCCGTTCAATAAATGAACTGCCATTGTCTGCCATTTCCAATGGCAATAGCAAATAAAGCAGCTATTTTCGTCGATAAACTGTCTAGTGTCCAGTTCTTCGACACGGATTGTTAGCAGTTGTTCAATGTTCACTGTTCATTTGAGCGGCTCGCGTGACAACGACACTTGCGATCCTGTTGTCTTGCTACAACAACTGTTGCCAGCCTTATTGTTGTGTGAACAACAAAAACTATTCGATGCTCTTGATAGTGTGGGGATGAGTGTTCTCGTTTTAATGGGTCGTAAGGATTATGTGATCGTTTTAGGGTTGTCTGTTTTTTTATATTAATATTACTATGAAATGGGTTTAGTTTAGAACCGCCTTCATCAATACTTAGTTGAATGATTAAATTGTAATGATTATGGATATGTAAGGATCGTGGCGTTCTGTGGTTTCTGCCAACCCCCATGGGAAAAAGGCGTGAGTTTATGTATGGATATGTAATCGATCGTTAATAAATTTTATTTTGTGCAAACTTATGGATGTACTTTTAAGTGTTAATTGGATAGTAATATAACATATTGGCTTGCTTTGACTGAATAACGCTTACATTAAAACGTGGAACTCTAAAGGAGTGATTGATCAATTAACAGAAGAGTAAAAAAATGTTTTAAATATTCCCTCTGCTTCATTCCCTTGGCAGCTAGAATAGTAGATTATTAACCAAGGGGATAAAGCAGTGTCTTCTGTCGCGGGTGACCATTTAAATCGCGAGCGTAACGAAGGACTCGAGGTTTACTCCCGAGCGTAGCGAGGGTGTTAAAAACTTAAATCACGAGCGAAGCGAGGGATTTAAGACGAGTCCTAAGTGTAGCGAGGGATTTAAGTTCACCCAAGACTAAGACAGCTTTATCACCGAGGAAAATACTCTACTTTTCGTACCATTTGCGAAAAAATTAACACAATAATAATATGAGATATGCATTTTAGAACATTAAGTTATTTATAAAAATAAATTAAAATAAACTTAACGTTTACGTATTTGAAGAAAACAAAAACGCGGCAAATTCCTAGACTAATATTTTTTGTCGGAAAAGCAAACGCATCAAGCTCATACGGCCTCGTCGGTTTTCGTAATTTTATTTAATAATCATAACTGCATAATAAATGCGTATTCCTTTTTCAAAAAGATGTATAATGCTTTATATACAAACTCAATGGAACACAGATGTAGTGCAGTATAAATATCGGTAAGTATTCCAAATTTAAATCACATTCTCTCCCTAGAGGATAAATGAAATTCAGTACAATTTTCTTTCCCTGTTTTTGACAGATTAATAATGACTATTGTTATGTTCGCTTTTTGTGGCATAGAATGTCACTTTTTTGAGCAAGTGGTACGAAAAATATTTTTTGATTTTCAAGGGTAAACATTCCTATGTAATTTTTTACGAAAAAAAAAACAAAAGCCTACCAGCCTTTTACAACTTGCAAAAAGCTAATAAGTACAGCCAGAATACAAAATTATGACAGGAAAAACAGAGATTAACATCACGTCCCTCGGGCCTCAGCAAAAGGACTACTCAGGAAATGAAGGTTGTCTGTAGGGCTGCGCCATTTCCGGCCGGCCCGGACGCACTCGCTAAACAGGGAGGTCTATTATCGCGGCTCTGTCATCTGCGATGCGCTCTCGCATCGCGCCTCTATTGTGAACTCGCCCTTTGTCTGTACTCCTATAGGCTAGGCGCATACTAAATAGTTTTAACTTTATATACAGAAAATAATCGGGCGATTTTATTTTAAACAAGTCGCTTTTATCCCAATTTGGTGATGAATTTTATAAAACGTAATGGTGGGGCGGCTCAGGAAGGGAACTCCGTGTCCTAAAATAGATGGATTATAATATGGCGAGTCATGAGATTGAATGCGTATCTATAGAGATATATACGAGGTGTTGCGCCGATCCCACATAAAATCCTTGGATACTATGAGTGCATTTGCATTTTATTTTAATAATTAAAACAACTGTCGGACTATTCTGTAAAAAGCTTCCTCGGTGAGTTTAAGTAAAGCGGGAATAAGGCGAGCTGGCCACCCCCAGCGTCATGTGGAGTGATGATAATAGTGCTGTTATCTAATGATTAACGGATAGGTACTTTGAACGTCTGCAAATTTCTGTTTCATCGTAGCGCAAATTTATATGAAAACGTAAATTTCTCATCTCAGAACAATCGTGTGGGCGCTAGTCCTAACTAGCAAGTCCCCAGTTCATGTGATGTAAACAGACATTTCCGTACTCCTTACAGTCTGATCTTTGTGGTGTGTTTGCGCCATTGAGCGGGACCGCTCGACCGTGTAATTGTAGCCTGTGCTGGAGATTTAAACTACACGACGGTAAGTACCTACAGCAATACTGTAGGTATTGTTTATTTTGGTCGAATGTGTAAGTCAAAAGGAGATAAAAAGTAGCAATTCTGTTTTACTCTGTTTCGGCAATATGACTCTTTAAAGTCCGATCAAATGCGGGCAGGGTTTCGTACCACCGCACAATATATGTAACACTACATACAAAAAACACGTTTCTTGTACGGGGACCCCTTTAATTTTTAACTTTATTGTATTTTTATTATTTGTTGTTACAACGGCAATAAAAATACACTTTCTGTGAAAATAACAACTTTATTAATTCATGAGATACAGGCCGCTGACAGATAGGTGTACGGATAACGGAAGCTTAATAATAAGATCCCGTTGAAACCCTCGAGTCATTATCATCTGCCTAGCCTTTTCCCAACTATGCTGGGGTCGGCTTCCAGTCTAACCGGATGCAGCTGAATACCAGTATTTTACATGGAGCGACTGTCTATCTGACCTCTTCAACCCAGTAACTGGGTAATACGATAACCCTCGAGTACGGAACTCTAAAAACTTAAAAATAAGAACCTGTTTAAGGGTACACTTATGATTGGTTCACAAAAAGGACAATTTCCTTCTCCATTATAACTTTAAATAAGAAAAATCAAACGAGAAAACTTTACGGTTCTTTTACCTTTAAAGCTACATTGTGTAGATATTTTACCGTGTGACCGTTCAAAATATAACGTCAATAAAGTAGACAGAATTCAGGGGAATCGGTGGGTATAATCGGGTACAACAGGCTTGAGTGGCGCCGAGACGGATACAAGTACGGCTTATCTGTGCCGGATGTAAGCCGTGTGCCGTACCGGCCGATATTACGGCCTTACGTATCGAGCACAGATTTACCTAATACGGGAATAATGTACAATACTTACTTTGTAAAATTTTGTTGTGTGTTGTGTGATCGGCATTTTAAGATTTTTTTTTGTATTGTAACCGTAATTTTTTTAGCGTCCATTACAACAGTTTAGAACCCCCGACGAGACGCAAAAACGACAGGGTGTAATAAGTTTGACGTGTCTGTATGTGTGTCTGTCTGTGGCATCGTAGCTCTCGAATGGATGAACCAATTTTGATTTTGTTTTTTTTTTGTTTGAAATGTGATTTAAAGGTCGTAGGAAACCGCTGGATGCGGGTAGCGCCGGACTATGCATTGTCCAGCAGTAGACATCATTCGGCTGAAATAATGATGGTCATGATGAACCAAATGGTTTGCTAAAAGCAATTGTTATTTTCACAAACCCTAATAGAACAAGACTCTCAGTTACTCGGGAAGACTTTCTACATACATACATATTAATCGAGTAGGGTAACTACGGAGTTACCTAATACAAGCTTTAGCTTGAGAGCAGCTTAGCGATAAACCATTGATTAGAGCACGCTCCACTACTTGGACTGATAGATGACTGCGAGCTAGAATGCTTGGCACAATGTAATACTCATTCAAAATCTAGGTAAATGATCTCATGACTAAATTAATTAAGAGTCATGACAGCAAGGTATACGTTGTCCAAAAAGGCTTTATTTTCATTAAATTGGAACTTTAAAAATACTTTTTACAAAAAAGACCGCTACCGCCGCTTTTTAGTGCTATATTACTAATCGGTAATATTTGAAATGCTTACAAAAATCGGTTCTGCCAAACAAACAAATCGCGGACAAACATACCTACATATAAGCATATACGGGTCAAGCGGAGAACCTTTTTTTGGAAGTCGATTAAAAATAAATAAAGCATCGTACATAACGGCATTAAAAGATTGTCAAAGGAAATGCTTCTGGCTATTAAACGACAATCACCTGCCTCCATTCTACTCATCCATAGACACAAGACTATTTCACAAAGCGGAAAGACACGGAACAGATAAAAAAAATTGAAAAACGAATAGCAATTAATTCCAACCCAGTAATCGTCTGTTCAGTCACACTGATTCTAAATTGTATACCGATACGTTTAGAGATGGCCGGTGGCTCTTTGTTTTACTAAAGCCGAAAGCCGATAGATTTAGTGAGACGAAGGACGAGCCTTAAGGAATTAGTACCGGCATGAATATAACGTTCTGTACCAACACTTGATGGCGAACGGCTTAATAGATTTTATAAAGTAAACGTTGTATAAAATGTTGTCTCAACAAACTTCGTCTTGGAAATATCGAGGCGTCTCTCTATTTGTGACGGAGATTACATTTTACTAACAGTTTTGTATTTAGAAAATGTGGATTCTCTGTTTACTGTTTACGAACGGGTTATTGGTGAAGTGAACATACTCGTATGTTACATTTTAATTTTAAATGTATTCTTTATTTGTAGACATTGGAAAATTAAACAAAATAAAAGAAATAAAACAAAAACAAACAAAATTTGAAACATTAGAGGACACTTTAATGTCACAAATGCGAAAGTGAGTTAGTTTTTGACGCTTTCATGAATAGGAATAATAATAACAAGTAGAGGTGTCTATGATAACAAGGACTCATTATGTTAGTAAACATATGAACTATGTTAGTTTATTTAAATTTAATTTAAACTATTGATCCGATTTTGATCACAGTTGCTACAGGCTAAGATTGAAGTCCAAAAAAGGACATGGGATACTTGTTAATCCGCGACTTCTTCGGTATTTGTGATAACCGACGTTCATATGGACTATATCAGCCGCAGAATGTCCACTGCTGAACATAGGCCTCCCATACTGATTTCCAATAGTACCGGTTGGAAGCAGTGGACATTCTACGGCTGAAATGATGATGATGATGATATAGTCTTTGAAGTGTACAAAGTCGCGGGCAACCGACAGTTTAATATAAAGATTGGTTTTGCCTCCTCGTCAAGGCTAAGAAGTGCGGTGGAGGACCTTTTGAAAGTGTTGGTAAGCGGCGTAATTTGATTGATAACGGTTTTTGATTTAATCTTGGTATCTCGGTTCGCTTCGAGGAGTAAAATTGTTGATCGAACGAAGAAATAGGATTTATTATGTCTGTGATTTCTGATAAACTTGTAAGAAACGTTTAAAATCTAGTCGTAAATCATCTCAGCGAGTTACATAGGTAACATCACACCTGTAATCCCCAAAGGGTTAGGCAGAGGTGTACCCATTAGTACACCCACATTTCGCCAGTTATGTTTAAGTCTCATGTATAGGGGGCGAGCCCATTGCCGATAACCGGGCACAAATCCAGACTCCGAGGTTGCTACTGAGAAATTCCTGATGGAAAAACCCAATAACATTTTGCCTGACCTGGGAATCGAAATCGAACCCAAGAACTCAACAGTCGCGATCTACGACCACTAGACCAATGAGACAGTCAGTCAATCCCAGCGAGTCAATCTAAAAAAAATAGGTAAATTAGAGGCATTTTTGACAGATTGAGACTAAGATTACAATGCGATGTTCCTAAAAATTAGCAGAATTGCCTGCTTGATCTTGAATAAACGCCTCTAAGTAAGTAGTGATACTACCTATTTTGTAATGCGGTAAATTCCGTCAGGTGGTTTCTTGTGATGTAATGAGTTACTGAAAGAACCTTAATACTTGTATGAATATTAAAATAGACGACTGACTTCTTAGTGGTAGAAACTTTCTTGTTTATCTAACTTATGCATAACGTGAAGTACTTACGGCCTGACTCCTGACTGTATAAACATTTTATGAATAGAATAGAATAAGTCTTATTTGCTTAGAATGTAGGTACTGTAGCACCCAGACGTGGGTTGCTACTGTACCGGGATATAATTCAATCTACTTGTGATTGAAACGCGTATTAATTTGTTATACTTCTTATATTCTCTTTAAATCATATTAATATTATATTTTAATACTAGTTTTTCGTGTCAGGCTTGACAGCCGTCGACACACCGTCTCTCTTCTATTCTAAATATTTAAAAGTAATATTTATCTCATAATAACAAATAGGTTGTATATGGCTCAATCAGCCAGGGTCTCTACATCAGCTACGCCTCCAGAGGATTAGTTTGAACGTAGTGATGGAACTAATCATCTATGAGATAAATATCAAAACCCTACCTAAAACTAACAGACGTCCCTACCTCATAAGGAGAAACCTAGGGAAATGTCTCTGGAGAGATGGCTTAACATGACATAATGCGTTATCATATCATAAGATTTTATTTACTTTTAATGTGCCATCATGCACTCATTCAAATCAATAACGCTGCCATGTCCAAGCCCTGTAACGTCAAAACTCCTTAAAAGTCCGCTACGCATTCCCATACTCTATGATATGGCAAGTCCACATCTACCTTAAGGGTTATAACAATAATAAGCTTAGATATATAAAAAGAACATGCACAGACGCATAAACTGAACATCCATGGCTTTAACGTCATCGTAATTCATTGAGTAAGAAGAAGGAAAAGTCATGGTAGTCCGAAATAAACAATTTACATCACAATATTATGAACTCGATCCAAAGCGAAATCTAAAAAAAATCTTAGGTAATCAAACAAAATGTATGTTAACTCTTGATCACGAAATGAACCAGCAGTGTCAACCAAACACTCTTTGCAAAGGCTATGCCCCGTTAGCAAAGTTGGTTTCATCAGTGAACAAAGTGAACAACTCTTCTCTCCCCTCTTTTTAAAATTTCGCTATCTATGGAGCGTGTTCGTACTAATAGACTACCATATAAAAATACAATATATGAAATCGTCGTTGTCGCCGACGATCTTCTGTCCTTCTTCCTCTCGATTGAAGTGGATATGAAACAAAAATAATAATAAATATGACATGTCCTGCTGTTTGTACAAAAATAATGTAGTGACATGATAAATGAATAAGACAATGACAATTATATTTATAAAATTCTCCAAATAAAAAGTTTCCAATCATTCATTTTAAAAAAAATATCTTTAAATTTTACTCTATTAAATGTATAAAACCTATTTTGTAAAAATAATCTATTTTTTTATTAAATGACAATAATAAAATTTATATTTTTTTTGTAACCGTAAATATTTCTTGGTTTTGTGACACAATGAATGGTAAATTCCTAAATGTTGATGAACAAAACTTTTTATTTTAACCTTTTTGGTATATATTTGTACCTTTTTCTTCGAATGTGCTTTCTTAATACTTTTTATAGCACGTCGCGAAATAATATTATAAATATTTGAATAACAATTAACTGCTCTATCATCTTTAACCAAACTAGAGTTAAATATACCACCTTTGACCTCATCTGCCGACAGAAAGATATGATCTTTCTCTTGTGTCTTTGTTATGTCATTTGCCCTATCTGATGACATAGTGATTTCACAATTGTCTTGAACTTCAGATAACGTTATAACAAAGTCATCCTCTTTTCGATCATTTTCAATGTTAGTCATCTGAATATCATTGTAAGGATTGTCATCATTGCCTTTTGACAATAACATATCCTGGTCTTCTGAAACATCGCTATTAGATAAAATAAATGGACCGGACTGACCCGATTTATTATCTTCTTCTTCGTGTTCTCCCTGGAACACGACCGTCATCTCCTCCTCTTCTGTGTCAGGGCTGCAGTCTAGGCAGCTGGCCTCAATAACGTCATCATCATCGTCTGCTTGGCAGCTTTGCTCATCTACTTCTTTATTGCTAGAAATTAGATCAGCATTATTATCAATATTCACAACATTTACTTCAACATGTTCCACCAATGGAACTGTGACTTCCCGCTGCACGCTTTTTACACTCCTTACTGAGCGGTAGCGTCCAGGAAATTCTGCTCTCATCTCATCACATAGCATGGAAAAATTTATATCCTCATGATATGTGTATTTATAAAAATAATAGGCGTGTCCTTTTAGGAAGGCACCCAAAATCAATGCGTAATCGCTTTCACGCCATTCATTATCTGCTGCAATCTCCAGATATGCTTCTAAAAAATTGTCGAAGCCCATAGCTTCGCTGCCAGTGAAATAAAAAGGAATGGTGAAAAGCGAAGATTGCTCCATTTCACCTTTTATAATAAAATTGACAAACAATACTTAGCTTTGTTTTTCTTCAGGCGTCGTCTATACGCCTAAATTCTTCTGTGCGCTCTTCTATGCGCTTAAATATATACGAGACATTGGGGGACTCGCTTTACATCAAGGTACTTCTATCTGGAAAAAAAAATTCCAGACCGGCGCCCGACACCACTTTGTAGCACCCAGACGTGGGTTGCTACTGTACCGGGATATAATTCAATCTACTTGTGATTGAAACGCGTATTAATTTGTTATACTTCTTATATTCTCTTTAAATCATATTAATATTATATTTTAATACTAGTTTTTCGTGTCAGGCTTGACAGCCGTCGACACACCGTCTCTCTTCCATTCTAAATATTTAAAAGTAATATTTATCTCATAATAACAAATAGGTTGTATATGGCTCAATCAGCCAGGGTCTCTACAGTACATAAGAATAAGTTGTTAAATTATATAATAGGATTCATGTACATTTGCCTTAATATAGCGTGCAAATGTAATAAAAGTAGAGGTTAAAATAAAGATATTACAAAAAATTATCATTTAAGAAATCCTGCACAGAATAATGACATTTATCTACAAGCACTGCTGCTTTATGTAAGCACTGTTCTAGATTTTTCTATTGATTCTGGCTTTCAGGAGTTGCAGTTGTTGGGAATATGGAATTTTGTTAAGGGCTTATGTAAAAAATCGGCCAAGTGCGAGCCGGACTCGCACACACAGGGTTCCGTAGGTTCCACCATTCTATATTTAACACTTTAGACACGACAAAAACACGTTTCTTGTATATGGACCTCCTTTAATTTTTATCTCAATTTTTCCTTTATTTGTGGTAACAAATAATGTTCAGTTCAGTTTTTTTTGTAGTTTTTTCATGATTTCAGGGTTGGTCCCTTAGAAAAACTTGTTCAAATGGATGAGTACAATGGCCCCTTTTCAGGTTGCTCGTGTTTTGAAAATAACCATGTACTTATATACTAACATATTTACATAACTACAGAATCTGGAATAATGTTAATATCTCTCGTACAATGTTACCCAGCCTCTTGGCGTTGCCCTTTGACAGTCGTAGGTAAAGTTTAGCGAGTGTGCGACCGTGCAAGTTGCCGACAGTTGTTCTGGCCTGTCGAGAAGTGCCCGAGAACTGATACTAAATTCTGTTGCTGTTAGTCGAAGATTTGGACTGTATCGAGTTTAGTAATTTGATTTGAATATTAGCTGTATTTTGGTGAAGTTTGAGCTTGTGTTTTTAATTAAATGTACTTTCTTATGTTAACTATGCCAAACGAGATAATTAAATGCATGCATGTGTGGTGTAACTTTGAACGATAGAGTGAGGAATGAGGTTAAACGAAAACGTTGCGGATTAAAAGAGAAAATCAAACAAACTTTATCTCTTTAACAGCACTGATACACACAAAACAAAAAACTATAGCACAATGCAAATAACAGGTATGCATGACATTCACAAAATGAATATTTAAGAGACAAAGCTTCTGCTGAATTTTTAAAACTTAATGCAATTGTGTGTTCTGTGCATACCGTTATTAGCTACGTGCTCTAATGCAGACCGGGAGAAGATTTATGCTCACTACGACGACATTATTAAGTACTCAAAGTACTTAGTTGCGAGCTAAAAGGATTGCCATCGATACGGCTACTAAGTAGCGAAGTGTTTTTCCTTTAAAAGTAAGATCACTTGCGTCTAGACCTTACCTGGAGCGCATTAAGTTGAAACTACCCTCAACTTAGTAATGTGTTGTGTTACAAAGTTGCTAAAGGGTAACTTATTTTTCAAAACACTTGCTAGCAAAGTGGCTCTTATTACACAGCTTTTTGGTTCATAATGCAGTGTATTACGCAGGCGTGTACTAATGAGGTAATGAATTTTTTGTTTAAATTTCATAAAAGAGTTTTGATTGTTTTTATGCCTAAATATTTTGCGAATAAATCAATTGTGTCATTATTTAACACAATTGATTTAAGTTATTATTTAACTTGTGATAAATAGAAATAATATTGTATCAAATTATTTATTTCTGTAAAAGAATATTATCGTGATTTGTGTTCTGTTTACAGAAATACCTATTCAACTTTTCATCTTTAGCATCAAGCTATTTTGCGGATTCATCGTTTTTCGCAAAATAAATCTTTGTGTAAATACTAAAGTATATGGAATACTTAATATAATCTAAGATGGAATAATATTTAACTATCCTCACAAGTGTATAGAAAAGCGTTGTATAGCATGCGTGAGCATTTATAATTACCCCCTCGGCTCCGTTACACCCTTATCTTCTGATGGCTGCAATCTGGCCTCGACTGTTATGAAGAACCTAACAAGACTTACTTGTGAAATACATTATCATACAAGTGACCTAAGTATTACATAGAACATGATTGCAGGCTGAAACTTGGTAAACTGCTTCCACATCAAAAGAACTTAGTTAAGGCAAGTCGCAGCGAATTTTGTGACGACCATTCATAGTTCCGACACGAAATATTACAGGGAAAGGAACTTTATTCGTGTCACAATAACTTACGTACGTGAGAGTTTTGTATGGGGGAGTTAATTGATTTTGGCTTGTTATAGTAACTTGGACGGGGGTAATATTTTTGCCGATATTCGATTAGGGAAGTACTTACCCATAAAATAGTCTACCTGATGGATAAAGTTTTGTTTCAAGATAATTTAATTCAGTGACATGTTCGTCGTGCAATGGTTTAGTGGTTTAGTTGTGGATTACTTTTGATTGCGACATGACGTACTTATAATAATGTCGTTTGAGTGTCTTTTGTTTTTTTTTTAGAGGTAGTGTAAAGAGGTAGTACATAACTCAATGTGCAAAATCTTACTGAAACTCTATACTAAACTTAGTCACGGTGACGTCACAAATCTTAAGAACTGTCCAGTGCACATTTCGCCTCTTGTGTATCACGCTACGAGCGTCCGCCGCCCGCACCTCTCCCGGTCCCCGTTCTCGTCCTACCCCTGCGTCCCTGTAGGTATGCGGTTTGTTTATAGTACCTAAAGTGGAAAAAAAAACGGGTTGCACTCCGGGAGTGCCGGCAGAAGTGAAAACTTGATTATTAACGTTGAGCATGTTTGATATTTTGGAATGGTTAGGGAATAATTTTGCACCAATTGCTTTATCAGTATAAAAGTACTATCATTTATGTGGTAGAATACAATATTCATTTATTGCGCTATCGTACACAAACATGACAATTTATATTACATTAAAAATTTAACTTTAAAACTATTACAATTATCATTCGCGCAAGCGCCCTGCGCTGTCTAAACGAAACAGTAGGCCCAGGCATACATTTTCGCCGCGCCGTAGAGAGGGGATAGCTGTCTACTCTCCATCCGTCTTACGCTTTTTCGATCAGGTCACGTGTCCTGACGCGAGTTTAAGATTTTATACCCATTACAGAAAAAGTGCTCAACGCCGCTAAAGAAGCTTTCACTTCAAAAATGCCTACTTACTACAGTGCCCAAAATGTCCCTACACCTATATTTTAGAGGACATTAAATGCCGCGTTAAACGCGGCCACCTACCGGCCTTAAGAACTTAAAGAAAAAAAAACGAAGAAGAGAAGTAGTACCTATCAAAAACATTAAAATGAACTTAAAATTCCAAAGAAACTCACAATAGCATAACACATTATGGGTGTCTATAGTTAGTTATGTGTCCACCACAGTCGTTACAGACATCCTACGTCACATGTATAGTGGAACACAAAGCAGAGAAAAGCCAATTATCGATGGAAGCCGGTCCTTACCTGCGAATTTTGGAATACAGTACCGAAGTAAATGAAAATATACGACTTCTCGTTAGTGTTGGCTCTACGTTCCAACTTGGATACACGGGTTTTACTGGATTTGGTTTAGATATCGACAATGCACGATGGTACATTGAAGTTTAGTGGTTTTTTTTATAATATTTTTATTTATCTGTAAGCATGAATTATATCAGTTTAATGAAGAGATATGACATACATAACATCACGCCTGTAATCCCCAAAGGGTTAGGCAGAGGTGTACCCATTAGTACACCCACCGTCCCATGTAATGGGGGGCGAGCCTATTGCCAAAAAAAAGACAAAAAATAGAAAAAAAAGAAAAAAAAGAGAAACAAAGAAAAAAAGAAAAAAAAGAAAGAGAAAAAAAAGAGATGACTAACATTAAAATAGGTTTGTGGCGTTGTATTATTATTCAGTTTTCTGAAGCTGCGGCCAAGCTGTATTTCAGCTGAAAGTAAAGGTTAGAGGTATAAGAAGTCTTAAGAATAGAACAACAAATACAACAGAGTAAAGATAAAAGTGCTTCTTTGACTTTTAAAACTCTAGCTGACGAAAATTTTCCGTCAGACATTTTTGGGGTTCCATATCTCAGTCGGCAAAAACGAAACCCTTAAAGGATCACTTTGTTGTGCGTCTGAAAAGACCCTTTTTCTCAGCAGGAACGCGTGGAGGTATCATGCTGTAATTAATATCAAATACTCAGGTCCGCTACCCCTTGGAGCAGTGAAAAAATTAAACTTCTAAGCCAACGCAATCAAAAGATAGTTTACAGTGCATATATTGACGCTTGCTAGGGCATCAAAACCGAAACAACCGGGAACTTCCCGTTGACCTAGAATCATGAAACTTGGCAATAAGCAATGCCATGTAGCACAAATAAAGGAATAATCCGAAAGCCGTAAATATATAATAGTTACATCAAAAAAATAATATTAATTTTTGTAAAGAAGAACTCGATGCTAAGCGAGACGAGCTTAAGGCCCGACCACCCGCGGCCATCCAATATGTGTATAATTATATCGGAGGGGTGCTGACTTGCAGTGAATGTGGACGCACCTTCACTGCAAAAATTGGCTATGTCAGCCACCTGAGAGCACACCAGCGATGCTCTCAATAGGAAGATCCAAGTCGCTGTGCCCGAAATCGGTCAGGATCATATATATAATTTAGTTAAGTTATTTAGTATGTTGTGTTAAATGGTGGTACGGAACCGTTCGTTTGCGAGTCCGACTCGCACTAGGCCGGTTTTACTTTTTTTCTTAAAGGTACCGTGTTTTTACTACAACATAAAAAGTAACCTAACAGCCATAAGGTCTCCGTTTAATTAAGAATTAAATAAAAAATAAAAGGCACAACCTTTTCTCTCAACCCACCGCAGAAGCTATAAAAGTCGCCGGAGTGAATTGGGTCATTACGGCGCATACTGGTAATTAGCTTGCAATCTGCACTACTTAACTGCTATTGGATCCTTTTATGTTTATTGTGTATGTTTAAGCCGTTTTCATTAATATAATTAAGTCAAGTTTTAAGTGGTTGGTAAAGTCAATAAGGATTGAATTTTTTTTTGCTTAGAAAAAAATGTAACAGTTTTAGGATGTTGAAAGTTAGACTACAGTACAGTCAACAAAAGAGATAGGTATGCTGGGTCGTCAGATATAGTTGAAGTTTTCTTAGAAACCGAAAGATGTTTTCAAATGTAATTTAGTTTAAAAAGTAGATAATAAACAGTTCATTCAATAAGTTAAGTTTCAATCGAAGACATGCATCGGTTTCTAAGAAAACTTTAACTAAATCTGACGACCCTAAATACCTCTCTATTTTGTTGACTGTACATGTTTGATTTACTCCAGGGCAAAAGCGTCACACACACAAAGCAAAAAATACTTAATGTATATATCCAAAAAGAAAACTAGTCCTTTGTGAAAAATTAAGATCAATATTTTATTCCGAAGTTTATTTTCCGCGAGTAAATTATGTCGTTCAAGTATACAGTGGCCGCTCACAGCTGCTTACAAAGTTAAGAATAACGATACTACAGTTTTGGCGCGAAACTTTTGCATAAACCTGCACTTAGCGCCCCGACGACCAACTTGACTGTTAAATAATAAACTTTAATGGACTTTTGGTCATTTCACTTTATTGTTATTTTTTTTTGCAGTAGCTATATGAAGGAAGGGACTTTTTGAAATTTTGATAGCATCTTGCCGAGCTGAAGTTTTAACGAGGTTGAAATTTAGTAGGCTTTAAAAGAACGTCGTGAACTTGGGATTACAGATAAAAGATTTAAGGCAAGTGTTTTTTAATAACTATATCGTCGTTTTCTTGGATGACAACATCGATTTGTATGACTAGTGCAGAATTTTCAATAGCCAGACAACTTTTTTTCAAAGATTAAATACGACAGTTTGACATATTTTCTTTATAAAAGCTGTCACACCGCCATTTTTCTCCCTCCGTAGACTTATCTGACGATTGTAAAATATGACGTAAGACCAAAGGGTGACTGTTAAATTAATAACGCATTTTTAACCGACAAAGCATATTTTTACTGTTCCGTCAATTCCAGATCAAGGTCAAAATCAGAAAATTTAAGTTCACGATAATTTATGTTGCATAATTAAAGACAGATGTTATGATAGAGCAAAACACTCTTTAAAATATGTAGTAAGAAATTAACATCAATTTATAATATGAACCGCTTTCTGTTTTATCTATCATCATATCAGCCGAATAACGTCCACTGCTGAAGATAGGCCTCCCCTAAAGATAACCATCATGACCGGTCCTGTGCTGCCCGCATCCAGTGGTTTCCCGCTACCATTACTACCAGGTCCACCTCGGGGGGGCCCATACTTTTTTTTTGCCGGGTTGGAAAATCCTTAATGGATGTCCACCGCTCTGGGGAGGGCGGAGAGGTCTGTCAGACTCTTACTGACTAAAAACTACCCCAGTGATCCCTTCTCACACTTACGCCGGGGATCACGGGAACGTACGCGCCTTCCGCGATCCCCAACTGGTGCCGGCCCGACTCTGCGGGCCCCCTCAGGAGGGGGGGGGGGCATACTGCGCCAACCGGTACGTGGTCGCCTCGAGAGCTTTACGACCCCAACGGCCGTCTGATCTACGAGCTAATGTGTTTAACTGTCAGCTGTTTTATCCAAAACGTAGAAATACTTGATATTCCTCATGCAATCATAATATGGCCCTCATTATGTTATTCCCGGATGAATAACACCGTTTGCGAATGTTCCTATTCATTAGGCATTAACAGCATAACTGGGCCGTAGTGTCGGCGTGTGCCATACTAAAATGGCGAAATACGTTCGAGTCATCACGTCCTGGTAAATTGTGCCTAACTATCTAAACAGTATTGCACACGCAAAGGCTGGAATCATTAATATGTAAACGGATATGTTTGTACGCATGTATATCTATTATGGTGAGTTTTGGCTCGTTGTTTGTGTATTTGTGTGCTGGTCAGCGCTCTGTAGTTTCAGTTACTACAAGCAAAAGTATTCGTAAAAGTATAAGCTTCGGATATCTTCGTGATTTTGACTCAATACTCAATATCTTTATTGCTTTTTCATATGTATTCTTTGGTGGTAAATTTTATAATTGAGATTATTATGAATCCTGTAAGGCTCAGCAAGAGTTTAATAGAAACTTTAATAAGGTCTAACTTAAGAATAATTAAAACTTACCTAGTAACATAATTTAGTTTTAATTAGTACTTATCTACATATAAACGTTGCACCACAGAGGTAAGTATTCTAAGGAACTACTCAGCACTGCAGCACTCCCATTTTGTAGTAACAGCTTTTTATTAGATAAACGATGATTGCCAAAGCACATAGTTACCTTTTTTGACCATTCTATGACTGCTCTAATGGACTGTTTTCATAATCGATTATGAGGTTTCCTTTTTTCCATTTCAAACAATCTCCATTGTGATCAATCTTTAACATCGTTGCAATATAAAAACCCGATAATAACTTATTTCCCCTTCTGAAACAGATGGAACACATGCTGTTAAAATATTAGCATATCCCGCCCAATATTCCCAAAAATTCTACCCATCAACGAAGGATAAAATAAGTTAGTGATAAGGCAAAATAATTTGAACCACTCACGCTGCCAATGAGAATCTTTCGCGCCCGCATTGAAAGTAAATTCTGAGGTAGCGATCGTGAAGGCTATGTAGCAAAGTTCGCTGACTCAGCTCACAGAGGATACACTGTGTACGAAAAGCGCTTGAAATTCCTGGAATATTGCCTCTAAATTGAAGCTTCTGTAACCTAGATATTTTTGTCTTGGTATGAAGCTGGAACGTGTAGGTCGTAATTGGTAATGTGGACATGGTTTACATTGAAAAGAAAAGTGTAAAATTTGCGTTTACACTTACTTACTGGTACTCTTCTTTCCAAATTAAAGGTCTCTGAGTGATTAAATTGGAAGTAAAGAGATCAGCAGGAGGACTAAGGTAATCGACGTAGCCCAAAGAATTGCCAAACTCGTGTGGAAGTTAGGACACTACTGGTTTCTATGTATTTCTATGAAAACACTTTTGTAGACGTGAGTGCCGCCTGCTGCTGCAGTCCAGGTTTTTAATATTGTCACTGCAGTCAAGACGGCACTGTCGTTGCCGTCTGCGTTCTGCCGTCGCTGTCGCTTTTATACTTCTTGGCTCTTTATCGCATGAATGCATCGTCACTCAATTTTGTTTGTAATTTCCGCAGCTTCGTTCATCAGTTTCAGTAGATTGATAGCTTTGATGTCAGTTGTTACTAATACGCGTCGTTTAATGATATTGCTTCCTTTGTCATTTGATATCTTAGGAATTTAATTTGCTTTGTTTTGTATTTGAATTGCTTTTATATTAAATGATTCCGTGAGTGATTGATTGGGAGATAATGCAAAGTCGTAACTTCTGACGATAAGCAGTTCTCTTTAAAAAATACGTTTTTTTATTTCCATCCCTCGACAAGTCAAACGGGGGTTAAAGTTTGTTTGTGAACAAAGTCACAAGTAAAAGATACTTCACCTATACCTATAACACATAAGGTTTCTTTTATTATAATACCGTTTCATCATTTCTATTTACAAAGCAGTTTTTCACAGTTTTCATATCAAACATTATTCACCCATCCATTCATCATATTTTTTGTAAACATGTGTTACGTATCTCATACAAAAACACGAAAATAAATGTTTTCAATCACAGGCGAAATGTAAATATGAAAGGAGATTCTTTAGGAACATTCGGTGATATAATAGGTGAAATGTAATATCTGTGAATACGAAAAACGCATTAGTAGAATTAATGTTCTGCTTTTCAACTTTGTTCGCTATTCTGGAGCAAATCGGGGCCTCGCCGATGGATTGAATGAGGAATCGATAATCTTGAAGGACCTCGTAATGCTTACTTATTAGATGGAGCAGGGAACGGATTGATAGCGGTCGGATTTAACCTGGCTATTTTTAGAAGGCCAAAATGATGAAAACTTTCATTTTCAGTTGACAAAATATATTCACTTCTAAAGAAAAAAATAAAAAGATCTCTAAATTAACTTGGAATAGCAAAAAAATATATAGACTTAGAAATAATGCAACCTCTTTCTTGAGAAAAAAAAAGGATAATCATCGGACCTCATTGTCTGGTAATTGCATGCAAACTTTTTTGAAAAAAGAACGTTTGTTTTTATTTTCGAACAGCATCGAACTTTTCGGTGTTATAAAATTACGTTGCCAAACTTAAATAAAAAACTTAAATTCTTTAAAATGAAAAATGACTTTGTACATGGATTTAATTTAATCAAGTAAATTGTAGAAGCAATATTTAAATTACCTTGGCGAATAAAAATAAGTTTTAGAAATAAGAAACGATTCTAATTATGTAAATTTTTTGTCTATGGTTGCTTTTTAATCTTTAGAAGGTAAAAAGTTTTACGTTTTGCGCAAGTTTCACAGGCAAACATAAATAAAAGTTGAATATCCAAGAGGAGTGTTTTACAAAAGTATATTGTGCTGAGCAATTAGTCGGAAAAAATCAAATCAGAAAGTTTCAACTTCATCTACACTCAGGTAAAATGAATGATCTTTTAATTGTTTTAAAATTTAAAACTACGTTGTAACCAAAGCCAAAGTCAAATGATTTATTCCAATTAAGCCTCATCCCCACTAGGAACATTTGTCGAGCGACATGTGTCCCCGGTGATATCGGGCGATGTCGGGCGACGTCGGACGACATCGCCGCGACATTGTTGAAACTGTTCCTTGTCGCACAGTTGATGAAGAGTAGTGATAAGGAACAGTTTGTGTGTCGGTGTCGCGGCGATGTCGTCCGACGTCGCCCGACATCGCCCGATGTCACCGGGGACACAAATGTCGCTCGACAAATGTTCCTAGTGGGGACGAGGCTTTACGCAATAAAGGCACTTTTGAACGTCGTAAACTCCATACATACTATTTTAAAATCAATGTTATAATATTTGTGTACCTACAGATTTACACGTGGACGTACCTTGCATAAAAACTACACAAAATTTTACAAAATAAGAATTTACGGTACAATTTATAATTGTATATTTTTTAAGCGCATACGCAAAAACAAATATTGGAACTATAGACGACCACTCGTAACATTTCAACTATGAATTAAATAGTGTGTGAGTCAGCACAATCGTTGTCGCTAAGTTCTAGCGATAAGATACCCCCCTCTCTATCTTTGTTTTGATCTACTAAAAATGCAAAGCCCTAAATAGCACGTGAATGACAATAAGACACTTTCTAAGCATTAAACAGGTAATCTTTCGTTTAACTTGGGTCCAATAAATTAATGCGCGCCGGGCGACAGCGGCGATCATCGTCCTCCAACACTTTTAATAGAATTAATCTATTTTAGTAAAGGCTTTAATAGGTGCCGTTTATTTCGGACTCATTTGAATATTGTAATTAAATTGTTTATTATAAAAAGTTGTGGGCACTTTACCTTGGTTTATTACTTTTTTGAATGAAAATCTATGTTTTCTTGTGTCTCGATTCATTATGGCAGGGCACCCATCTTTTTTAGTATCTACCTTCTTAGGAGCAGAATGTTTTAAATACCCTTTGTTATTTCGTCCCTAAGTTACTACTGAAACTATTGACAAGTCATTATTTCGTCTTCAATATTAATTAATTATTTTGCCTCAGAGTCTGGATTTGTGCCCGGTTGATGGCAATAGACTCGCCCCCTATTACATGGGACTTAAACATAACTGGCAAATTGTGGGTGTGCTAAGCGGTACACTCCTGCCTAACCCTTCGGCGTTTACAGGCGTGATGTTGATGTTATTAATTATTTCATCGCTGTTTTTGAGTCAGTCAAATATTCTTTAAAAATATTATAAAAGAAAACAATTTTATAATGTGAGTGGCAACCCAGGGAGGGGTCGCCCTAGGAAGACCTACACTGACCTTATTGGTGAGGTTCTTCAGAAAGGTCAGGTGCGGAGTACTCGTAACCGACGTGCTTGTATGACGGGATGTATGAACGTAGATGAGGCGAAAGGAGTATGTAGGTAAGGATCGTAGCAGGTGGCGTTCTGTGGTTTCTGCCTACCCCCATGGGAAAAAGGCGTGAGTTTATGTATGTATGTAATTTTATAATGTGCAAAATTATAAACAAAAATAATAGTCAAAAGCCATTAGAAACTGTAGCACGAATCCAACAATTTTCTTATACGATATAACCACATTTACAATCGCATTGCAACCCGAAAGCGGCATGAACCAGTAATAACCGGTATGAGCCGATTTGAATGCAACTGTGTCCGCTGCCCGTTTGCAATTAAATGTTTCCATTTCAATGGCGAACTGAAATAAGACAAACCATGAATGACTTTCAAAATGGACGTGGAAAACATTTCTTTTATGTTGTAATGTCAAGAGTCGTAGGTACTCGTAATATCAGGATTAAAATATGGAAGCAGATTTATAGGTAAATTATGCGGTAGGTATACAATTACAATAATTATCCCCTGACCTTATAATTACCTAGAAAGCAATTATAGGAGGTAAAGTCTGTAATACGATTATTCAATCAAAATTGCTTATAATTATTGACCAATTCATTTAAATTTTAGATAATAATGCCGCTTAATCGTTTATAACTGAAATATTATGTAAACTAACGTATTTTTTGGTTTTAATCGTGATTATCTGTACTATACTAATATTTTAAACTAGCTGTCCGCCGCGGTTACACCCGCGTCTTTGGTTACTGCTCCGCTCCCGTAGGTCGTAGCGTGATGGTATATAGCCTATAGCCTTCCTCGATAACTAATCTATCTAACACTGAAATAATTTTCAAATCGGACCAGTAGTTCCAGAGATTAGCGCGTTCAAACAAACAAACAAACAAACAAACACTGCAGCTTTATAATATTAGTATAGATTGGTAAAGTTTGTGAGGCTGTAATAAAATGAAAATTCTATTTTTATATTCTTTATTTTATTATCAAAAATTTAGGGATCCGTAAGAAAAATCACTCGAACGAAGTCGCGGTGAGAGTGCTAGTTGATAATACAGAAAAAACTAATTTGTCGTCTTTTCACTGAGGGTGTTCGTACGTAAAAATATAAATAAAAGTCCCAATAAAATATTTAGTACCACTATAATCGAAGAGAAAATTTTCTTGACATAAAACAAAAACAAAAGAAGAAATAAAAAAAAGAAAACATTTTTTTCTTTTTAACTGCCAGGTATTATTATTTACATTGGCATAAAAACTCCTTTGGTGTGGCGGAGATGCCGCTACAGTAGCCCCCCGGCGAGACCGTAACTACGGTCGATAGAAGTCCGGAAAGCGTACTCTTCTTCCGCTGCGTGTGCGTGACTCTGGCTCATCGGCAGGTGGTGGCGACGAGTCATTTGGTGCGATGGTTGGATTCGAGGTTGAGCCATCCCTGTGAGTATCTTGAGTGACGTAAGCTGGTTTCATACGGTCCAGCGATATGTTGGTGCTCTTGCCCCGTATCTCAACTTCAAAGTACTTGGCTTCCTTCTTAAGTACCTTGTAGGGACCTGCATACGGTGGCTCCAACGACTTTCGCACATAATCTAGCCTCACGAAGACATGGGTACAGTGTTGCATGTCTTTGGGTATGAAGAAGGTGTTGTTTCTGTGCCACTTAGTTGGCCTCGGAGACAAACTAGCCATGTGTTTTGCCAGTCGTGTAGCGAAACTAGTGATATCTTCGACGGTGTGGTTGTCTGACGGCGATAGGAATTGGCCCGGCAAGCGAAGAGGCTCACCGTAAACCAACTCGGCCGAGGATGCTTGGACGTCATCTTTCCAGGAACTGCGTATGCCCAGCAGAACTATAGGCAAGACTTCTGTCCATTGTGTGCTGTTGTGACACATGATACCTGCTTTGAGTTGTCGATGCAATCTCTCAACCATCCCATTTGATGCGGGATGATAGGCTGTGGTACGGTAGTGACGTGCGCCGAGCAGGGACGTCAGAGCTTTAAACAAGCTGGACTCAAACTGCCGACCGCGATCAGTGGTGATCTGCGAGGGGCAACCGAACCTCGATATCCACCCGGATACCAAAGCGGCCGCGCAGGTGTCAGCAGTGATGTCTTTGAGTGGTATCGCCTCAGGCCATCGTGTGAATCGGTCAACGATGGTGAGGCAATATCTGTAATCAGAAGAAGGTATTAGAGGCCCTACGATGTCGAGATGGATGTGAAAGAATCTCGACGAAGTTGAAGGAAAATGAGAAAGAGGAGCGAATGTGTGACGAGTAACTTTACAGCGCTGGCAGTGAAGACAGCATCTGCACCACTCTCTACAGTCCTTACGAATCCCTGGCCACACAAATCTTTGCGTGACCAGTCGCACGGTAGCTGTACGTCCAGGGTGGCTCAGACCGTGAAGAGCGTCAAACACTTGTTTACGCAGCTCAGGTGTGACGTAGGGTCTTGGCGGTTGAGTAGAAACGTCACAGTAAAGATTGGTATCTGAGCCAGCCGGAGTTATCTTTTTCAGTTCCAGCGATGATCCTTTTTCTAATAGCATCTGAAGTTCGGGGTCTGATTCTTGAGATTGGGCTAAAGCGCTGTAATCAATCGTCGTTGAGAGTTCTTCAATACGAGACAAAGCATCAGCTACGACATTTTCAGCACCTGGAATGTAGCGTATGTCTGTAGTAAACTGAGCGATGTAATCAAAGTATCTGTATTGACGTGGCGAGCAATTTTCCCTTGAATTTTTGTAGACGTATGTAAGTGGACGGTGATCGGTAAAGACGACAAATTCCCGGGCTTCTACCATATGCCGGAAATATTTTATTGCCTCATAGACCGCAAGCAATTCACGGTCGTAGGGACTGTACTTGCATTGAGCTTGGTTCAATTTTTTCGAAAAGAACGCTAGTGGCTCCCACTTAGTACCGACACGTTGTTGTAGAACTGCTCCTATGGAAACATCAGATGCGTCAGTAAGTATTGAGAGCTCGGCCTGTTCCCTTGGGTGAGCAAGCAGCGTTGCATTTGAGAGCATACTTTTGCATTCTTCAAATGCTTTCAGCTGGTGCTGCGACATCTGTATCGGGTCTGAGGCCTTGACCTTTTCTCCGCCCAACATTGAGTTAAGTGGTGCTTGACTTTTTGCAGCATTGGGTACGAACCTTCTATAAAAATTTAGCATGCCTAGAAATCTCCGTAACTGCTTCACCGTGCGAGGAACTGGAAAGTCCTTTATGGCCTGGACTTTCGTGGTGAGAGGCTTAGTACCAGCAGCTGATACCTGGTATCCAAGGTAAGTCACCTCGGGCTGACCCCACACACATTTTGCGGCGTTGATTAGAACGCTGTATTCTTGCAGGCGTGACAGCAGCTGGCGCAGGTGAAGTCTATGCTGCTCTGGAGAAGAAGAATAAATCAAAATATCGTCGAGAAATCCGAAGCAGAAGTCATCAAAGCCGGTAAGTACTTCGTCTATAAAACGTTGAAAGGTTTGAGCTGCATTCCTAAGGCCAAACGTCATAAAAGGAAATTCAAACAATCCGAATGGTGTTGTTATGGCCGTTTTTGGTATGTCCGCTTCATTTACCGGTATTTGATTATAGGCTTTAATTAAATCAATTTTTGTGAATATAGTTGAGCCAGAAAGCCGTTGTGAGAAGTCCTGGATATGACGTATGGGGTAGCGGTCAGGCACAGTACGTGCATTTAGTGCACGGTAGTCACCACACGGGCGCCACCCATCATCCTTTTTCCTCACCAGATGCAGAGCTGAAGACCACGGGCTTTCAGAGCGCCTAGCCGTACCATTGACTATCATGTCATCAAACTCTTTCTTTGCAATCTTCAATCGGTCTGGATCCAAGCGCCTAGGTCTGTTTGCAACGGGCGGTCCAGGAGTGGTCTTAATAAAGTGCACCGTATTATGCTTAGGTCTGTTTTGATTTACAATACCTGCAGGACGGGTAACCTCTGGAAACTCACGCAGCAGTTGGTGATATTCTGTATCCCCAGTGACTGTCTTTACAGAAGCCACATCATCGGGAATCTGCTGCGAGGATGCTGACACGTAGCATGAAGTGGTGCCATCTACAAGCCTGTGATTGCGGCAATCTATAAGCAGATTATAGAAACTTAAAAAATCAATTCCAATTATTGGCTTCGACACATCAGCGATGGTAAACTTCCAAGTAAATGTACGCCGCAGTCCTAAGTCTAGGCTGAGTTGTATCGGACCGTAAGTATTTATAACACTCCCATTAGCTGCGGTCAAACTATACTTCGATATGGTGCAGGACGTCTTAATAGCTGACCGAGGATACACACATAAATCAGAGCCAGTATCGACTAGGAAAAACATCTTAGAATGACGGTCAGTAATAAAAAGACGGCCTGATTTTGATGGGCAGTCGTAGGCCGCTAATTCCGGCTGCCTTTCGAGTTTTCCGACGGCCACGCGCAGGGCTTTACACATTTCTTTGCGCGGGTACCGTAGGTAAAGTGGTACCAGCAGTGTGGGTGATTTTCCGGCGGCTGACGCAGCCTGGATTTAGACTTGCCCCGCCGATTACTGCTCTTAGACCGAGAATTAGATCGACCACGTACCTGTCTATTATTGTCCACTCGAGTAGACAGTGTAGCTACCTGCCTTGTTAGCTCTGAAATCTGGTTTACCATTTCCTTTATCATTGTAGACGTACTTAAGTCCGCTACGCCTGCTACTTGCAGGGGTCCGGCCGATGCGATCTCAGTAACCGTGTCCGCCAAGTCCGCCAACTTGTCCAGCGATAAGTCAGGTTGCGATGCCAACACTGTTTGCAGACTGGTCGGTAGCCTGTTCGACCATAACGTTTTCAGGAAATCTTCTGGTACAGATGGTCCTGCTAGGTGCCGTAAATGACGAAGAAACTGCGAAGGTTTTCGGTCACCTAACTCTTCGTGCATTAAAAGTTGCTTCACTTTTCGTTCCCGAGACGCCGACAAACGTTTTATAAGCTCACCTTTCAGTTTTTCATACTTGTTTGTAGCCGGCGGATTAGTAATTATATCCTTTACTTCGGCGATGTAGCGATGTTCTAGCGCAGATATGACCTGATAGTATTTGGTCAAATCTACGGTTACGTTTGATAAAGCAAACTGGCACTCCATTTGAGCAAACCACATCTCCGGATCGTCCGGCCAGAACGGTGGTGGACGAACACCCACACGCGACGTTTCCGCAGTAACACGATCTCCAAGCGTTTCCATATCGGGGTCACCAATAATGAGGGTGTTCGTACGTAAAAATATAAATAAAAGTCCCAATAAAATATTTAGTACCACTATAATCGAAGAGAAAATTTTCTTGACATAAAACAAAAACAAAAGAAGAAATAAAAAAAAGAAAACATTTTTTTCTTTTTAACTGCCAGGTATTATTATTTACATTGGCATAAAAACTCCTTTGGTGTGGCGGAGATGCCGCTACATCACAAAACCAAGCGATTTACGATTGGTTAATAACTGTATTGTGCAGAAACCAAAAAGGGAATCATTAAAATATGATTACTTTTCGATGCTGAAATTCCGCATTCATTTGTTAACTACTAATAAACGACATGTTGATTGCGCACGTCGAGTCCCCAGAGTAGTGCGATGACATCACAATTTAATTGTGTTACTAGCAAAATCTGCAATCAATAAATCAACCTATTTTATTTATGACCTTGTTTTTCCGACTTTTATGACCTTTGCAATAATTACATTTTGCTTAATCAACTAATATTTTAGTCCAACGTTATAATTTTACGACTGTTTTGGACGGAATACAAATTAATATTATTCCTTCAAATTAATTTTGAAATTCGTGAGCTACTTTGATTCGACTCAATAGATTTGACGAGTTGTAAAACGTCAATTCAGTTCGTATTTCAAACTATTTAGTATAATTTTTCAAAAGCAGATTGACTGCGAAGGTGTTCCAATTCGCACATAAAATCAAACTTGAGTCGCTATTAAGTTGGGTAGAGAAGCGTATCATTTGGGTTGAGAGCATTCGAGTACTCAACGGCGGAATTCAAGTCGCTAGCGCCCAGTCCGCGTGCGAACGCTGCCTGAGTAACACGCGTTCATTCCTTCACCACTTTTGGAGGGAAAACTTCGAACGATTTCCGGAAAATGCAAGAATAAAAATTGTGTTGTTTGTAAAATAAAATGACTTTGGAACTGCAGTGCGCTTTGTAATAAGGCATGTGGATTTTTATGAGTGTGTTAAAATCATGACTTAAATGGGTAGTTTGGACAGTGGTGTTCAGTGATTGCGGAAATAATGAAAGGTTTGTTTAAACTTTAATATTATATTTTTTTAACAAATTGCAATATTTAATTATGTTTTGGCAGAAAAATATCGTTTTTATTTAGTTGGTTACAGATTACACGATGCGTGAAACAACTATAATTATGTAACGCTAACTAGTGTTGTAGATCGAAATTCGAGATTTAAAAAACGATACTGGCCATGTATATACGAAAATTTTTAAAATACCCGCAGACGTAAATCTCAGGGGTCATAAAACTTTTCGCTTCTTACTTTGCAATAGTTTTACATAATTTGGAAGCTTTCAGGAAAACCGTAAATTCTCTAGGGTATTTAATATTAGTTTTTAGTTTGCCTAACATTTTTTGGATAAGGAATTTTGTACTATTTGACTGCTATCATTTACGATATGCATAAAATATACCTACAAAATCTTCTTAGCGTATCGAAGATAAACACAACTATATTGCTACTATATCGTTGCGGTTCAGAACTTGGCCACTTTGACTGTGGTGTCGGTGGCAGCCATTAAATCTTCCTGCCTACCTACAAAATGTAAAATAAAGTGGCGGTAAATCGTAACTTACCAAGAAACATTTATTTACACTCGTGGTGATTAGAATCAGAATTTATTGTAGTAATGTTTTTTCTTTAAAGGGCCTTTATTAGTGCTTTTAGTTTTACACTGTGAGGAAAATATTAAACACAAAACAACACAGGGCATTGACATCGGTTAGGTGTACCGTAGACTGCTTGCACTAAGCAGAACTTAGGTTAAGTAAAAACGTCTGTCTGTCTGTTCGTTAGTGCACTTTTAACTTAAGATTCACTTACGTGATTTACCCGAGGGTTTTAATTTTATTTTTCTGATTAAGTTATAGTATTGTTATTTATGTTGTGTAAAGTTTAGTGACTTATGGAATTGACAGTGATAATAATGTATACTTCTACAACAAATATTATTAAGAGGTAAAGTTTTTCCAATAAAAATATAAATAGTGGGTACCCACTGACAAAAAAATAATTTTTCATAGAAAACAACACCGTCCAATGTCATACAATATATTTTATGGTTTATAGGTATTTGACTTTTACGAGGACAAAGTCGCGGGCTGAAACTTGTAATAAATACTACGTAATACAAGCCACAAAAAACACAATCATGCTATTTAAAAACATACACAGGTACTTTTTTTTGTGTATGATCGGGGAGTGCATCCGGTTCGACTGGAAGCCGACCCCAACATAGTTGGGAAAAGGCTAGACAGATGATGATGATCGGGGAGTGATTATGCACAGGACCAATGGCTTTTACGTCCGGTGGTGTCACATCATCTATTTTCAAATTCTGGAGTCAGAAATTCCTATAAAAAAATCCAATAACACTTTGTTACTTTGGGCAGTCAAAACTGCTTTATATAATAATAAAACAGGTCCTCTTCTTTGCGTATCGATGGCAAATATGGATACATAAGTATAAATTTTGTTAAATTTTTTGTTTGGCCCAGTATGCAGCTACCATAACACCATCCGCTGACGTAGTCATTAGGTCCTCACGTGTGCAGGTGACTGGGCATGGTAAAAAGCCGCTTAACATAGTCTGAAGGTACATGTGGTTCTCAACATTGCCATCATTCTTTTTTACTATACCTGGGATTTTTTTGACTATTTTTTAACACCAAAAAAAGTCGTTTCCCAGTAAACTTGTTTGTTTGGGTCAACGGTTATCTTTTTACACCCGGATATTATTTGTGTATTTCAGGCCTACATAATTCATAGTTTGCATTTCACCATAATACTACAACGTGTAAACTAAAAATCTCAATTTAAAATCTGAGCAATGTTCCCCGCAAGTGGGTCGCAGCCCGCCAGTAAATAAACCGTCAGCCATGATAGACGTTCACGCGGTCTGATTTATGTTATGACCCACTACGAACGACACCGACGCTAGATCTTAAAAAAGTAGAAAATTAACATAATATTTACGCTGGAATATTTTGAAAGGGGAAGGTGTAATGTGGCTTAGGCACGTGTAAAGTTCTGTAAAGTGTCGTTTCATTTGTGTCCTAACCCTATTTTATTTAGGGTCTATTCCATTGTAACAGCCGCCAAGTACGACCCTGTTCTAGCACTGAGTTTATAGTTCCATTGGCATTTACCCGGGAAAAGTAATTTCAAACTTTAAAACATTTATTCATAAAAGATTCCGTACCACAGTGCAATACATCCCGGGCCTGGTTCAGGCCATGCTCCGGGGCGAGAGGGAATGGGATGCAGTCACCTCCTTCTGCGAAGCAGTAATGCTAGCAAAGGAGGAGGCGGGCCGCGTGAGGGAGAGAACATCCTCCACCTCGCGCCCCAGCCGCCGCGGGAGACGCCCAGGGCGTCGGACGTCGAGAGACGACATCCGGCCACCGTAGGCGCGGGCTTGCGGACGGCGAGTAATGGGTAGCTCGCCGTCCGATCAAGGACCATGCCCGGGTCGACGGCGCGTTCTGTTCGCGCGCGCCTCAAAGAGCTGTCAGCACAGGGACGGGGCCCCAATAGGGGCCAAACGCCTGCCGGGGTTGCGGGACGTCTTAACAGGATACCGTGGCCCCGGAACGTAAAGGGCAACAGAAGGAACAGGGTGGTTTTTTAGTCAGTAAAAGTCTGACAGTCCCTTCCGCCCCACCCAGGGCGGAAGGAGTCATTTGATGATTTTTACCACTTAAAAAAAAAAAAAAGTGCAATACATAATATGACATACAAAAAAACGTTTCTGGTAGTGTTAAAATGAATAATAAAAATATTTTTTTAAACTTTATTTAATTTTTATATCATTTATTTGCCGTTATAGCGCGTATATTATCACTTCGTAAAAAAAAACTGAAATATCTAACTATTACGCTTTGAAAAATACAGTCACAGACGGACAGATAGTCACGACTTTACAAGAGTATCGAACTAAAGCTTAGATGATGCGAGAAATATAGTGCGATTTGTCGTACATTGCGGGACCGCGCGGCTGTCGTGTCAAAAGTGACCGATCATTAATGGAAATGTACCACAACTTGCACTATATTTCTCGCACAGTCTAAATAAGCTTTTATTCTCAGCTCAATTATCGACCAAAAGGCTTAAGGCCAAAAGTTTAATTCACTACAGTCAAAAATTGCTGACTCCAAGCATTTCATACAAAGCGTTTCATAAAGTTTTAAAAACGCAACTCAGCGTTCGATCCGGTAGTTGATTCGTTCTGGCTTTTGATGGATTATGCCTCCGACTTTGAGCGTAGATGCAGAATGTTAAAACGAGCCAAAGGAAATTAAAACTAACTTTTTGAGCCAAACATTCCCGTAACTGTGTTCGTATTTATGACAGGTTTGTAATTATGATTTATGTATCGTTGGAAGTTAGTTAATTAATTATTGTAATAAGAGTTTGTTATTTTGTGAACGTTTAAAGCTTAGTTTGGACATAGCTTAATGGATACTTACTGTCAAGACCGGGAGAAGGCTTAATAATTGTTGAGTCTTCTGTCGCCCATCTTTTGTTTCGGAATCGTATTTTTTTTTTACTAAATCATAAAGAGCTATTCAGAGGGCTTAGTGATCTGACTTTGGGGTTTTCAAAAAAAAAACTTAGTTTCAGCATCAGTCTTCCACAAATTAAAGACTAATTGTAGACTTATTAAACTTTACAATGTAATTTGTGGTAATAAAAATCTATTCTATCTTTAGCAGAGTACACGCTGCCATGGATGCTGATCACCGTGGCAGTGTTAGAAGCTGTGGGCGCAAGCGACAAGCGGCCACGGTTCGTCACAGAGCCGCCCGCACGCGTTCTATGGCCGGCCACGCGCGGCGCGCACGCATTGTGCCGGGCCACTGGACATCCGCCTCCGGACGTGCATTGGGTCACCGCTGAAGGACAATTACTTACTACGATACCAGGATTAAGGTAAGATTTTACTGTTTTACATCTTCGGGTACCTATAGGCATTTGCTACAAAAAATGTAAGACGAATGTTTTTAACGGTTCTGTACTGATAAGTCAAAGTCAAATAATTTATTTAATTAGACCATTAAAAGGCACTTTTGAACATTGCCCCTTCCATAAGATGGTTTCGTACGGAGAAGAAAGGGCAAGGAACTCCATACTAACTCTTTTTAAATAAATGTTTCACAATAATATATTTTCTGCAGGATTGATAACGAAATTCTGAGTAGAACAATCTTAAGTCTAGCTTTGAACATTTAATTATTTGGAACCATGTAACCTATGTCTTGGTATTTGCCACGAATGTCGTCGTCATTGTCTATGAGGGTATTTGTTTAACAGCGATATTATTATGTGACGATGTTTTTAAAGTATTTATAATTCTATTAACTTTCAGTAATGATCGCAATCTAATCTCAAACTTCTCTCTCTCTTACATTTTTTGTAATCGACTGTTGACGAAATGAACCTGTAATGATAGTGTAAGCTGTTATAAATAAATAAATGAGATTGCGACTACATTTGGAACGTTCTTAATTAGTAGTAAAGATCTTTTGGTTTAATGATTTCCCTATTGCCGACGTACAAACAATCGAAAGCTATAAATCAATTTCAATATAATTGTGCTTTTGTATTCATTTCGGGCAATTCGCCGACTGACCAATTCGCTGCACATCGTACTAGGTATTACGTTTTTAACACGCCATTATAAACCATATGACGTACGAAATGGCTTTCCATTAAATTGTTCGACTCTAATTCCCAATTATCGAATCGTGTTAGATGAAATGTTGGAAACATTAATGGCATTACCGATAAATAATATAAATTGCATGCTGCCTAAGGGTGCAATTAAGAACGTTATAATTACATAATTAGTATTACATCAATTTATAACTCTAGGAAATGCATTTTCCTGTAACTTTGTTCAGTATTTTCTATTTACTAAGAACTTCATGTAAGAATTACGAACACAATAGTACCTAGCTATACATCTAGTTAATACTTTAATGTGAAAGTAGTTGCTAATTGCAATTAATCCTACTCTCGTTCTTACTCTTTTTATTCTTCTACTTAAGTAGGTATATCTATATTAAATGGCCTGTAAAAACATAATAAAGAAAATATACATACTTAAATGTTTACGCTACATTGCATTATCTAAACGCTATTTTGTATCAAGTTTTACGACGCACTCGAATGTTCTCGGTACGAGTTAGAACGACTCATCGCCTGATCGGTCTTTAGATTGCTTCGGGATTGGGTGTTAGTCATGGAGTACAGGCAAGAGTCGGCGACGGCTCCATTAAATAAACTACTCTAACTTCACCTATATTTTACAAGAAAGCGATACCGGAGTGAGCAAGTTAATATTTACTGCGAGCACCCCAGGCGAATGCCTTCGCTACGCTTAGAAACACGCGTACTAGTTGAATATTTGTCTTGAATTTATTAGATATTAATTAGGGAAACTCGCTAGTTTAGCAAACTTAGCAGTTAGGAAGATGATGCATTAAATATCCGAAGCTGTTACGGAACTGCCTCTTTGGATCATTACGAGTACCTAACATTGTAAACAAAAATGCGTCGGAGTTAAGTACGAATTTATATAACGGCCTATTATTGTTCCAATGCAAGGCAAATACCTGTTCTCATGCAGCAAAAATATGAGCAGTGATCACCACAGTTGCCCAAATCGGATTAGCGTTTTCAGATTTATTTAAAGTAATTCAATACCAAAGCTATATTGTTTGTTTGGGTGTTGAAAGTGCTAGTACGGTTTCAAAAAATCTTTCACTTATGGCAAGCTATACTATTGCAGACTGTCGTAAGTTATGTTTTATGGTATACTTTACTTCTAGAACATGTTGCGGGCGGTCCGACTGTAGTATTTGTTACAAGTCCAGGTTTCCTCACAATCTTTACTTTTACTGACGTCAGTGATGTCCAAGGTAGAAAGAAAAGAAAGTTCATATGAAATAGAAGAACCCACATTGGTACCTGCCCATACCCGGTGGCAAACCTACAACCTCGTGCATGAGAGGCGAGTAGTACGAGTAAATAAGACGTTAATCCATACTCTGATTTATAAACCTTATCAACGTTTACATTTCTGCCCACAAACTGTTGTATTTCATTAATTATAAGTAGCTAAGTGAACAGCGTTGCTTCCGCAAAATAAAACATCCATCCCTAAAAGCTTATGACAAAGTTGTGTCAATTAATCTCGGCTGAAATTTCACAAGAAAAATGTATCTACATTAAGCAAGCACCGGGTGTCCCAAAGTTTTTGCTTCCACAGTGTCTAATGACTAACGGCAAGCGAGTCGACGAGTTTTGTATTTTTAATAAGGCCTTGTGTAAGTGTGCCGGCGACTTCGTAAACTTTACTGAAAAGACATTTAAAACTTCGTAGTGAGAGCTCCTTAATATTTTACTTCATACTTTAAATTTATTTTGAAAGTGCAGTAAGACAACAGAGATCGTAATTGATTAGTAATTAATTATAATGATTGATTATTTTCTTAATGGCCCGTTAATTACTCTTCACTTTTGAGATTAAATTTATTGTTATTAATCTCTGTCCGATTTCATGGGCTGTTCTGAAATATTAAGTGGCTGTAATGTTGATAGACGTTCACACATTACAATGTATCTAACACTGATTTTATGTCCATCTACGAAAGTAGTTAAGTAGCAAATAAAAGTTATCCGATACTCAATTAATGTTTTATGTGAAGGCTACTTTATCACCAGCGGGTAACAACACAGCCACAAAATGATGTGTAGGGTAACTAATTCGTAGTTTCCCTGCGGGGTGCCAGTAATAAATTGGCTGAGTTTCCGATCACAGTCCGTTAGGGGTAAGTTGTGAGGCGAGGACGTGTGAGAGAGTCCTACCTATGTGTTGAGTTGAAAACTTTGCCGATCTCCGATACACTTCCAAGGCGCAATTACTAAAGTCTTCAGTGTTCGCTAACTTTACGCTGTACCAAATTCTCCACATGAGAATGTTGATGTTGGTACGGGAAAATGCAGACGGTACTAGGTAATTGAAATAGCACAAGTAACCGATCTTATTACTTCCGTGAGGCATTCATGTTTACTAATGTTTTTAACTTACGGTTTACTTACATGAGCATTTGAGTCAGCACTCCGTTCGAGTAAAGGCGATTAACCCACGGCACCGTACGCCGCTCCGGCATGCGGTGATGCGGTCCTCACGTCGCACTAGCCTCTATGAAATCCGCTTGAACCTCGCACACGAGCACCGCACGACCGCGCGGTCGAGCGGTGTTCTTGTCACAACCGCATCACCGTGCGGACGTCCGCGCGGTCGTGCGGTGCTTCACACACGGGGCGCCGCATCACCGTGCGGATCATCGTGCAGGGTTCCCAATTTAGGGGTTTTCTCCCCAAATTTAGGGGGTAAATATGGAATTTTTTTAAGGGCGTTATATGTTATTTATTTATGACGATGTTCACAACATTCATACAAATTTTCAGCTTGTTGTGAATTTTTTACTATTTAATATCTATTTTGACCGGAATAACAAGAAAAGAGTTGGTATCCAAGCGTGTATTCACAGTTGCTACGTATTGCGAGAAATGGAACGCACCCATAGCAGTTTGTTCTCTATTCCGCCACCTTCCGGGATGTCAATATTTGCGCACTGCATTAAAAAAATTCATTCACAAATCATTTTTCCCCAAACTTACGCCAAGAAATAATGTGTTCCCCAGAATTTACCCCGCAGTTTTAATTTCAAAAAATTTTCCCCAAAAATTTTCCCCAAATTGGGGGAAAAAAAAACCCCAACCTGGACACCCTGAAAACTGGTCAAAACCGGTAAAAATAACTGGTTAAAACCAAAACTGGTCAAAATCGATCAGTGCGGTCATGCGGTCGAACCGCATCGCCGTGCGGACAACCGCATTGAAATCCGCTTCACCGCCACCGCATGCCGGAGCGGCGTACGGTGCCGTGGGTTAATCGCCTAAGCAAATAAACGGGCAAACCAAAAATAAATACGTAAGGAACCTTCTCCGATTTGATATTGTGATATTTTCGCTGGTTGTTTAAAAGTTATTTCCAAGACAAAGGATGTCCAATAAGAAAATTTCGACCGTATTATTTATTTAACATATTTTACCTTTAAAACATAAATTACCTTTTCTTTTTCTTGTAATTCTTGTAACATAATTTCGCCGTCGGCGAGGTGCTAAGTCCCTAACTGACGGAAGTTAGGGATACAGAGTGAGGAACCTCCTATTTCGTCTATTGTTAGGAACAAGACTTGCTATGTGTTACATTACGACAGCTCAGAGGCAAAGAAAGTTTGCCCGTGTGAGAAGCTCAGCGAAAGTAGCGACAAAGTATTGAATACAACGACGGACTTTGCAATATGTTACAAGTTTAACCTATTGTGAGGGCTATGCAACTTTGCCATCTAGAGGATTATATAATGTGCCTTCACCAAGTCGTATAGTGTAGTCCATTGTATTTTTATTTAGGTCAAAGCAAAGTAATGTCTACTTGTAATGTATAATAAAAATTCAATACACATTATTTAGCTCCAGAAATTTTTTGTAAAAATTAATAAATTGGAGAATCTTGGTAAAAATGAATATTAGGTAGTAGAGAAGACTAGAATACAAATGGAAAAGATAAGTAAAATTCACCTCAAACAATAAGACAGAAGTAATAAAACAAAAAAGTACGAGCGCTCGTGAAACTTATTTAATCCTTAAAACAATTCCTATCTCCGCAAGTAAAATATAACGCAGGGCACTTATTCTTTAGAAATGTAACAAGAGTCTTGTTCGGCGTAACGTGCAAGTAACTCTCAATTGCCATACACTCCACTCCTGGCGACGGCAAAGTGAGCATGAAACAAACGATTATGGTGACAGTTGACTTATAGCAAGCGAGCAGCAATAAATGGCCAAGGCACGTTCACGCGCTATTTTTTCAACGACACACAGCGCACTTTTTACCAAGTAATACATTCTTAAATCGTAGCAAGACTATTTGTTTAAAAGAAATCTTGGAAATCTTGGAAAAATACTCACCGCCGGCTCCCTGGATGAATGAACTCATTTTAAGCTCGGTTAAACATTTGCCAGAGGGCGGTTTAGTATAAAGTATCAGTTAATACTTTGGGTGGCAGTCCCAATTGTTTGAACGCTAATGGAATCTATTGTTACTGAGCTGATAGTGGCTAGACAAGAGGGATCTCGTTTAACGTGATTCGACATTCCATTATCGACGTGATTATGTTTAGTCCCTTGACAACCAAAGGGGATTTACCTAACGTTATTCACGAGGCAACAAGCTTCCTTCGGCCGCATTGAAATCTATAAGAATAATAGTAATTTTGATATGACACAATGTCGGAATAAAGTTTTCGCATATTGAGCAGTAGTGGCAAGTTGCCGTCGCCAAGTAGCGTATAACTGAACTAAATCTTGTACAGTTCTCAGCGAAGACATAGGGGTCGTTTTCTATATTCTGTTCGGCAAAATAAACGTAGTTTGGGTTAGTTACGTATCACGTCCAACTCGTGTCAGCAGTAAGTAGTAACAAGGCGTTGTTTACTCGCGTCGAGTTGCAAACTTTGGACATCTCACCTGTGAACTTACTTTAAGGTTTATTCGTGAAGATATCACAACGTAGCGTGTTCGCGCTAACCAGACTGAAAATTACGAAATGAAACTTGTTGGAAAATAGTACTGGACATGGAAATGGACTTTTTTCGTGGAACTGAATTTTTCCGATTATATCGCTCAATGTTTTTCGTTTGATACGTAATTGTTGTGAATTTAAAATGAAGAGAGGTGTTGTAGGGTAGTCATTTTTAATATCGATAAAATTACAAACTTTTGCTAATCATGTCACGTGTCGCGGGTTCGATTCCCGCACGGAAGAAATATTTGTATGGCCTACAGGTAGTTGTTCCGGGTCTGGCTGTTTGTGTATGTAAGTTTGTATGTTTGTAAAACGCACCCACGACACAGGAGAAATTCCTAGTGTGGGGCAACGTTTTAATAAAAAAAAAAGAAAAAGAAAAAAGAATCATATAATTTTAAAAGACATTTTTCATACAATTATGTACCACAATAATTCCCTCCCACCACTTATATCAAAAGACCAAAAATAAATACTAGGTACTTACCTCATGTCTTTACAAATTTTGTTGTTTGAACAGAACTGAACAGAACTACTTCAGAATAACCAAAACATTGGAGTAGAAAATTAGATTTCCATATCAATATGTAGGTAGACAAAGTTGTATAGGATGTTTATGTCAGCGGAAAATTGGCAATGATCGAATATCGGGACGTCTGAAGATAACCTGTCACGGTGAAGACGGCGAAATATTGAATATAATGGGACACTTCATAGTTACGATCGTATATCGTACATTCCGTAACGTTTTTTGCCATACTAGCGACCCTCCCCGGATTCGCACGGGTGCAATTTTCCGACATTTCCAGTGAATTTTAAAAAAACCGTCTTTTATATAAAACCTTGTCCTCGAAATTACGAATGCAACAAAGAAGGATCAGGCAGATCGGGCCAGCTGTTCTCGAGATTTGCACTTAGCAACACATTTAGTCATTCATTTTTATTTATATTGATAGACGAGTAGATATAGACTTATAATAATAATTATACATATGATATGGAAATAACAGTACCTATAGTAACTGAGATAATTTTCCACCAAATAACGATCCATCTATTCATCCTTATTCCCAAGAACTTTCTTTTTGTTTTAATACAATTAGGTAAACAAAAGAAAACAAACTTGTGGTATTAGAGATGGGTTAAGGAAAATTACTATTTTGTTTCCATATACGAAATACATTCCGTGATGTGTCTTTTTACAATTTTGAATATAAATCAGTCATATCAATTACAATGTCTTCCTTGTAAAGTTAAAATTATTATGACACTAAAGAACGTTATATAAATATCCAGTTTATAATTTCCTGTTAAATAAAAACTAGGAACAAATTAGCGGGGATGTAGGAGTGGCGGTTATTTATAATGCAAAAGAAATTTATCGTGTCTGGTTTTCCTCTTATAATTTTTTTATTATTGAGTCGTCAGAAGCTTGAAAGTCTGACAACCAGTCTTACCTAGGGGTGTCGTATTACCCAGTTACTGGGTTGTGGAGGTCAGCTAGGCAGTCGCTCCATGTAAAATACTGGTACTCAGCTGCATCCGGTTAGACTGGAAGCTTACCCCAACATAGTTGGGAAAAGGCTAGGCAGATGATGAGTCTTAATGTCTTAAAAAAAAATCACAATGCCTGATTGTAAATCCATTGGTTTCGTGGAGTCCAAGGTTCGTATCCCAGGTTGGACAAAGTGTCTTTGGGGATCTTTCCATGACAACCCTGTGCCTAGAACGAAAATCAATTGGTACAGCTCTGACGGGTAGTCCAAAGCTCGAAAATGACAATTAGTCTTACCAAGGGGTGTCGTGATGCCCAAAAAACCACGCAGACGAAGTCGCGGGCAGAAACTAGTGTTGTTATAAAAAAATAAGTCTTCTCTGTTCAACCAATCTTCTTCCTACTTCTCTTTTTCCCTACTTCTTTTTCATTCTCAGTAGAACCAAAATGACAGATGAAATACTTGCTTAACTTTAATTAATATGATTGAGTCGCGACTGTGACCCGGTAAAGTAATTTGTTCTCGTACATTACCCTCGGTTTTACGGCCTATCGTTACAGCGAGTCACAAATTAAGTTAGTATGAAGTTTGCAACTCCAGTAAATGAGTTACGGAATACCGACTAAGAATACTGACGATCCTTGTGTATTTAAGGAAATTATTACAAAGCGCAGGAGACTATGTTTAAGGTGAATTATAGTTTTTGTTTAAGTACCTACATAATTATGAATTACTAGCACTCTCCCCGCGACTTCGGTCGCGTGATTTTTCTTACGGATCCCTAATTTTTTGATAATAAAATATAGCCTATAGCACTCAGTGATAACTTAGCTTCCAATTTGCGAAAGAATTTTCCAAATCGGTTTAGTAGATTCCTGAGATTAGAGCGTTTAAATAAACAACAAATTTTTCAGGTTTATAATATTAGTATAGATAGCAAAAAGTTCAAATTATAATAATTATAACATGTATGTTACTTTTCATCATCTCTGGACAGTATGCCAACTTAAATAGGCTAGTTGACACCACCATCAATTGACGTACTTTTTATGACTTGTCAAAACGTTACCAAAATTCTTTCATAGATTTTGTATGGAAATAGCAAGCTTTGACGTCACTTATTTGCCAACTCAATTGTCTAACTATTTATTGATTTAAAAGCCACAAAAAATCTAATTTTGCAGTAAAATGAAAATTAATCGGGTTTTCAGGGCTAAAATAAAGCGATTTTTTAAAGACGTTATGTCTTGGAATTATTTATTAATAGTGTCAGCTACCCAATTATATCTGATCTTGGTTTCGTAAAAAGCTCTTAGGGAGTAATATAAGTCGAAATATCTTAATAGATATAATTCTTCTATACGTGTATTTGTCATCTAGCTCCTATACGGGTGGACCGAATTGGATGGAATTTTGTGTGAACAGTTCATGAATATTTTGAAAACCCAATTGGACCCGCTAGGTGGCGCTGCTGTCGGTATGAAATGTAAATGTTGAATTAAAAATATTATATTTAATGTGGCGCTCCTTTTCCGGGCAGGACGACGTCTTTCAGGACCGCTAGTACAGTAATCAAGTACTTCCCGGATGCAAGTGAAACACGGTGCAACAACTAGTTAAAGTAAAACATTTCCGCTGTTCTATGTTATTTCTGTTCTTCCAGGAAACTGTAATTGTATTCTAAATCCTTTGTTGGCTAGCGAACGCTATCCTTGGAAGCAAATAAATAAATAAAACTAAGTCTTTTGGCTTTCAAAGAAAAACCTTTTATAATTGAACACAATACAAATCTTATAAGATTATTAAGATTATTACAGATCGTTTCTTTTCATATGAAAAAGTAGTAGGTAAACATGTGTACCCATCAAAAACCTAAATGTGAAATAAGAGCCAAGATACTGAGATTTAAATGGGTGCCAAGTTCAATGGTCAGTCCTGAAATTTATTTATAACAACATAAAATATAATATTATATAACAACTTAAAATATCATTTCATCTTATAACTTAGGATAATATATTGAAGCCTAAGGTCTGACTTGGCTAGTTCTCTACGAAGTACCTACTCAAACAGTCATCGAAGAACCCTATGTTAGACGGCTAGTTTCTACCAGTAAGCTAAATTTTCGTAAGTTATTATACCTACTCGTAGTAACAGGTAAGTACATAATAAGTTCAAAATTAACGACAATATGATGCATGAACTTAAAAAAGTTCGTGCTCAAAGAAGTAGCTGTATCTACATCTTTATGGCAGACGATTACCGTCATAACGTACTTTTATACGAGAAAAGTTACATCGGAGTCGGCTGTACCGAACCGATACGGCCCCGGTTAAAGTTCTGACGCGTCGTAAACGAGGCTGTTACATCGTGACAAATGAATGGAAATGAAATCTTATGATGACAGTAATTCGTTCAAGTTTTTTGAGGAACGTAGGTAACTTAGATTTGCATAGGTTAAGTACTTGGTGGTGATTTTAAACTTGAAACATTTTACTTGTAGGTATGTAAGTAAGTTTAATGGAATAAGAATTGAGATTCCTAAGTATATACTCGTAAATTATTTTTATTTTTCAACAAGTATGCAATCTTACCTCTATTATAAATGCTAAAGTTTGGATAGATAATAATAATAATAATATCTTGGGACAACTCACACACGGCCATCTGATCCCAAGCTAAGCAGAGCTTGTGTTATGGTAACCAGACAACTGATATACATACTTATATAATTTATAAATACATACATGTCGGAGATAGAAACCTTTTCCTGCAACGCCATCTGTTATTGAAAATTGGAACTAGAAATGTAACGAGGTTGCATCCCATCTATGGATTGTCTATGCATAGAGTGAACAAGAGTACTAATGGGATTAGTACTTGGGTGGGCGTCGGTGACTCAGTGCTGTCAGGATAATGAAAAAAAGGAGTGCTAGACAGAATGGTCTGGACTGCCGTGGATGACGGGCGCTGCATGTCGACTGAACCTGCCAGTTCACTCGAAGTTTTGTTAATTTAATATTGTGAAGACCTAACTGAAGTAAAACCATTGTAAACCAATACCATCTTATGCTTGTCCGAGTTACCCAAAGACTGGATATTCGCCCACGCTTCGACATCAGAAGTGGGATACGCTCGGACAGCGTATCGTTCTAGATTATTCTGAGAAAACAAATGAATGTTGTTGGAGACCAGATTGGAAATTTCTAGTTGCAAGCCTAGAATGAGAATTTGCACTATAACGAATTACGACACAGAAATTGAGAAGAGATGTCCAGCTGTGAACTGTTTTAGGCTGATGATGATGACACACACATTACCGGCAAATAGTCGAATGTGATGAAACAACTTTGAAACTTTGAATTAAACTGGACAATTGCTAACAAACCTGATCGATAGAGGAGAAAGAGATTTTTCACAAAAGCCATTAATGAAGAGTTGAAGTCGAGCCTAATTTCAACAATGATCAACAACTACCGATCTATGTGTCACTAAATACCGGACGCGGATTCCTCATTTCTTTATTGAACAGGATTATGATAAAAAGAAAGATTCGTCTTGGTTGTCTCAGTACCATAATGACATTTGCAAACATTTTGAGATTTTGTTATCCTTCAGTTGATCTTTCTCATGATGATTTGAAAACAATTAGTTTGGAGTAATCGAATGGATATCATGCTATGTTGTGTGCTGTTGAGATGGAAGTGTCAAACAGCTGAAAAGATTGTTGTTGATTTTTGATGGCTAGAACGTATGAGTGTACCTACTACGTGACGTCGACAAATGGATATGCAATGCATGCTTGTGCGAAAGAACTGTACTGCGACACACCATAATTCGAATGCAATCTTGTGTGGCACACTGAAGACTCACAAATTCATACCTAACCATTTCGTTTGGCGTTTGACCTGGTTCAACCATATTGTTTGTACAACCCGAACAGTTATCTGGTGTATGCTATAAAAATTATGACACAGGATAAGCTGAATCAGAGAAAGCTGTGTAAAACACGATGAGCAAGGCCGCAAAGCAATGAATGGCTTGATTAAGAGGCTCAACAAAGAGAAATGAACTACAGATTGATCGAATTGGCAACGTCTAATTAGCCAGCAGAGATATTAATGTCATTTGTTATCATTTTAGATCGAAGGACCACGTCGGTGCCGTTTCGATAGTAGGACGCCAGAAGCAGGTGATGAATAACCACATCGCATCAAAACAAGACGTGAAACGACGTGTGTGCGGTGCTGTGCGTCGTGCGCCGTGTGTCTTTTGCGCTCTGACGTTCGGTGGTACTCCGGAGCGTCGCTCGCGGGTATAACTGCGAGTTGCAGTCTGTGAAGGCACATGACTCGTGTGAGTCGTATTCATTTTGTTTTGGTTTGGTTTGAGTTGAGGTAAAGAATATTCTTTTGTAAAGAGAGTACCGTACTAGTCGATAATAGTAGTGAAATTCAAAGGTTGTACCATATCTACTCTGTATGTCTACAACACAAGAGTTTGCCTCGTTGCTGTTGACCATGGAGATCTGGATTTGACCCTCCGGTCGTGCTGTTATTGGGATTTTCAGAGTTGAGAAAATCCTAGTAACATTTCGAAATCTGGTTTGTGTCATGATGCTGGATACCCCTGCCTAACCTTTTAAAGTACAGCCGTGATGTTGTATTGATTTTATATCGTTTTATCATTTTCAATTAAGCATTTTAGGCAAACGAATAAAATGATGTTCAATTTGTAAGCCTAGTGCCACACTAGCGTGTGCGGCTAGTTTTCGCGTCGCGACAATTCCGGTTAAATAGTTCATCCAATTGACGTTTTCGCTAAACACGGGTACGCATTGTAGCGTTGTTGTTGTTGTTTACAAAATTCGATGCCAATGAATTATTGGGCCTTGGTACCTAACGAAAAGAATTCCAAATTTATCCAAATTATGAGACGTTATCTCTTATGATGTCTTTGTTGTGTTCAATACCTAGTAAAATTATTTTACGAGAAATATTACAACGTGATTATTTTGTAACTTTTCATCGCACGTGTTAACACCCGAATCGTTCGATAATGTAGCCTCACCATTAGAATAGCAAAAGTCAGTCAAACTTACTAATGTCAGTAATGTCAGTTATTACGTCAGAAAATATGTCAGAAAATAAAGAGATTTTACTCCAAGTTGACTTTGCCATAGCTATGGCTATAGTAAGTCCTAATTTCAATGACATTTGAAATAACAGACTTTGCGGAACCATGACTACCATTGAGTTTTCAATCTTAAATTAACGGGCTTTAACGGGTTTTCCAATTATTCATGTGAAAAGAGGTAAATTAGAGTTAAGGCAACGTCGGTCTTATAGGTTTGCTTCGTAAGAACAGCAGATCAGGTCGTACGTGATAGTATTAACTACGTACTGCATAACTAATGCTGTAGTTACAAGGAAGGAGTTCCATGGTAACTGTTAGTGTAAGAGTTTCAATCTTCATTTTACTGGTTCATGTAACATGAATACGGAGATTCTCACGTTAGCTACAAAGAATGAGAAACGCTTTCAGATTTTAGATGCTAAATATTGAGTACCGTTTGAAATTATGGATTAGCAACCGTTACAATTGAAAGTCCTTCAATAAACGTACTTACACGCAGGTTCGGATCGTTTTGAAAGGGATGCCCAGGGGCCAGACGTCTATTGAACTTGCAGTAAAAGACGAAACAGATGTTGATATGGCATTTATTTAACTTGCATACTACAGGTTCTCAGTTCGATGGGTCAGAGAGATTATGGAATCAAGGTTGATTCGGCATTCCGGTGGGAAGTGCGTAGTGTGTGGCAAATGTGTTTGCTGAGCTATGGTTGTAGCTGATGTTGACCACGAATGAGAGACCTGCGGTTTTGTTTGATATACTTTGATGCTTTTGAAAGAAACTAAGACTGGTTTCTTGTAAATAATGGTTCAATGATGTTTGGTCTTGGTAATGTTGTTCAAAGTTATCATGATAATTTGCTTAAATGAAGGCAGTGTTATGTGAAAACGCTATTACAAGTTTGAATTAGTTTAGACTAAGATGAAAGTAGAAAGAATTAGAAAGTAAATGGTTATTGTTAGTGGTAAATGAATATTCTGTTCTAATCAAGTTTGCAGTAGTTGATGATATTGTTGATGGACACTGTTTACCTAGAATTTTGTGTGTTGTTAGATTTTTGTTTTATGAAGGTAAGTAATATTCGGTGGAAATAATGAAATTTGAAGCATGTTGTCAAGATTGGCCGTGGTATTATTAGTTAAATATTCAGTTACCATACCACACCAAACCAATCCAAACCAAACCAAACCAAATCATACCAAATTGATTTTGATTATGTTGTCTATGGCTTAAGTTTTCGGTTTGTGGTATTTGTTGTGTAATGCTAGTATTTGTGAGACCCAAGTATACGACCATTAGAGGATGGCTTATGTTGTGAAATCTTGAATTGGAAACAGATCTTTTAAGTATACTCATGATGCAATTAGAACGTTCCCGTATGTGAGGTTCCCGTTGAGACGATAATCGAGAATAAAGTGAGTAGAGTAATAGTGCCGGTGAGGGCACTGATGTTGTTGTTGATGTTGACTAAAGCATTATGACGTGATTTGTTTGACGGGGTTGGTTGCTGGCAACATTTTTGGGGCTTCGTAACCAACCGACTGACTTGTAGTGGAGCCTTGGTGAGAGTCCTTGGCAAGAGATTTGAAGTGTTGTTGATGTGGGTGTTGCACGGCCGAAATCAGTCTCAGTCGTAGAGCTCCGGCTAACCATTGCTGACGTAGACGAGCGGCGTAGGGCTGATTATGTCGTGGCACCTGGGTGTGATGACTGGCACACGCTTTGTGCTTCGTCGTCAACCCAACCTGAGTTACTGTGGACCACATGTGGTGTGGTGGATTTGTATTGTTGGGGCCTGGCCATGGTGAGATGGCAGGTCAGAGATGATGATTTTGACTTTGGACTGTGTTGTTGGTGACCTGGCCATGGTGTGTTGGCAGGTCGGTGATATTGATTTTGACTTTGAACTGTTGATGACTTGTTTGATTAACAACTATTGGAATTTTTGAAACTATTGGAGATTTTTGATAATACGAGTGCAACGGGAACGTCTCATTGTTCTGTTATGGTTTTGGTCAATTTAAATGTGTTGCCTGGTGCATAGTTTTGAGGTCAGGAAGGCCGAACGGCCTTGTGTGAGCTGTGGTACCTCAAATTGATCCCTTGTCTACAGGCATACACGAGGACGTGTATAATGTCAGTTCTGGCCGTGTCGGAGATAGAAACCTTTTCCTGCAACGCCATCTGTTATTGAAAATTGGAACTAGAAATGTAACGAGGTTGCATCCCATCTATGGATTGTCTATGCATAGAGTGAACAAGAGTACTAATGGGATTAGTACTTGGGTGGGCGTCGGTGACTCAGTGCTGTCAGGATAATGAAAAAAAGGAGTGCTAGACAGAATGGTCTGGACTGCCGTGGATGACGGGCGCTGCATGTCGACTGAACCTGCCAGTTCACTCGAAGTTTTGTTAATTTAATATTGTGAAGACCTAACTGAAGTAAAACCATTGTAAACCAATACCATCTTATGCTTGTCCGAGTTACCCAAAGACTGGATATTCGCCCACGCTTCGACATACATATATTATAGATAAATTACACCCAGACACAGAACCAATAATTATGCTCATCACACAAAGTTTGTCCTGGGTGGGAATCGGACCCACTACCTCCGGCTTTGCAGTCAGGGTCACTATAACCACTAGACCAAGCGGCAGTCAAGATAGTTGTTTGTTAGGTACTCAATCACGCCAGAACGGCTAAACGGATCTGGATGAAATTTGGCACAATAGATTATAGTCTAGAATAGCACATAGGCTATTTATTAGAAAATAAATTATTATTAACTTTCACGTGGACGAAGTCACGGGCAAAATTATTGATTTAACATTGCATTATTCCTAAAAGCTTGAACGAAATGAATATTAGCTATTGTATAAAATTATCAAAATATTATTCCTTATTCTGCAAAAGACGAGGTTAACGATTATCTTCTATTTATCGTAAAAAAACTCCCGGTATTTGAGATGAGCTATTATTTTTTTCCAAAAAACATTATATTCCAGAACGTTGCTTTTTTATTATTTTTCCTTATTGAGCAGCTATTTAATCGAATGTCAATCATCTTGACGTATATATAATGTTTGAATTTGTATGTAGAGTTCCAATAACAAATTCATATCGTGCATTTCCAAATAAATCATCGTTGATCGTGCATAATTTGATCGACACGCTGTGTTCGTAATTATGTTAGACAAACATAATTTTGTATCATATTAATATAATATTAAACATTGTTAGTTATTAGTTATTCTACAATTTTTCTAAATACATGTTCAAGTTTATCTATTAGTAGGATTTTTTTTTATTGGAAGACTTTATCAATCTTATATAAATACGTTAATGAATTATCATTTGTTCCACCAGACACGTGCTAAGCGACGGCAGACTGGTAGTTGGTGCAAGACGGTCGCTGATGGATGCGGGCAGCGGCGCTGGTGCAATGCTGAGGTGCCGGGCATCAAACAGGGCAGGCACAGTACTCTCCAGGCCTGTCATGTTACAACCTGGTAAGTTTTATGATGATACTTTAATAAACACTAGCTTTTGCCCGCGATTTCGTCCGCATAAATGTTGGTTATCGCGAGCGTAGACGAAGTCGCGTAATAAAAAGTAGCCTATGTCTTTTCTTGGGATTCAAACTTACTCTGTACCATGTTTCATCAAAATCGGTTCAGTGATTTAGTCGTGAAAGCGTAACAGATGGACAGACAGACAGAGTTACTTTTGCATTTATAAAATAAGTATGGATACTAGCTAAGACCGAACACGCTTTGCTGTGGTTCAGTCAGACAAAAACAATCTTCTGTTACAATACAATGTTGTGTAAACATTTTAAGTCAATTAATAAAAATATTGGTACCTAAATATTACTTGTACATTTTTAAATAACAAAAGAAAAAAAAATATTTTAATGAAATATGTCTGTCTGGCTGACGGTAGTTAGAAATTCAGAGTTACTTGTTACAATGGAGATTTTTTGACCGAAGGTTACAACTTTTGCTTTTAAACGTACAAAACAGGCAGTGATAGGTAGCAGGAATACCTATATCAAAGAGACAAAATTATTATTTTTCAAAATCAGGTAGTTAACATATAAATCAGACCGAAATATAAAACGGAAAGTATCAAACGTGTTAAGGATACCCATTTATATAATAAATGTCTATCCCAACATTGTACAGATCTGAACTGATTACAAACCCTTTTGCAACTACTTGTGTTTCTTTATTACCATAATTTTAATACGAAATTAGCCGGTTTCAGTCGTAACAAAGGTTATTTATTCAAACAAAGAGATTTATTCAGAGGTTTGACCTCGTAAAGCAAAATTTGTAATGAATAAATAATTTCGAGCCAAAAATATTTATTATTTTGATTATCGTTTCCACAAAGGGATCTATAATAGGTATAGCTCCTGTCTCAATTACGGAGAGGCCATAATGGAAATTATAAAAACTGTAAACAACAGACTTGTGTAATAAACAGATGTACGGTAAGAGGGCAAAACAAATTACAACTTCGAGTCGAGTTGGACCAATTAACTTTCCGTTACAGCGAGGGAAATATGAAATAAAATGAAAAACAGCCCACCGCTCCTGGGTTTTTTTTTACACAGAAAAACTTTTAATTAAGGGATTAAAAATGACATTAGAGTGAGTTCGCAGCAACGTAACTTTCTCTTTGTTTCCGGAATATCCACCAGGAGAGCTAAAACAAGGCAGAAATTACGATCAGGTAAATAGATAAGCACTAAGAGTCACCTTTATTCTCTGTAAGTCTTGTTTAAATCTTACCTCAACACCCTTGAGGACTGAAGAAAAATAATCTACAAACTTAGTTTCGTAACATTCATTAAGAAAACGGAATGTCGGAAAGTTGGAGGCACTTTCCAGAGACGTTACAAACAAAAGTGGGTTATTTATCAACAATTTTAATTAAGTATTAGTAATTATCTCTTTATTTAAACCAACTTTAGTCAATTACATTTAATGTAGAAGATATAAAGTTAAAATATTTAAAAAATAGTTGCCACACTTTTGTGGCAAGTTTGACTTACGTGAAACCTTACGTTTACGTTAATCCGGGGTTGCGGGACGTCTTAACAGGATACCGTGGCCCCGGAACGCAAAGGGCTACAGAAGGAACAGGGTGGTTTTTTAGTCAGTAAAAGTCTGACAGTCCCTTCCGCCCCCACCCAGGGCGGAAGGACTCATTTGATGATTTTTACCACCTAAAAAAAAACGTTTACGTTAATAAGTAAAATACGTATATTATTGAAAAGAAAAAATGCTATTTTAGGACTAGCCTCTGTCTGCGACCTCGTCCACATGTAAGTCAAACATACCATAAAGATATGAAGTCAGATAAGCAGTCGCTCCATGTCTGGTCTGGTCTCATTACTGGTATTCAGCTACAGCCTGTTAGACTGGAAGCCGTCCCCAATGTAGTTGGGAAAAGGCCATATAGGCAGATAATGATGACTACTAAAATATCAACTAAGCTTCAGTTTATTTAACGAACAAATTAAGAAGTACTAACATAACGTCATGCCTGTTGAGTTATAGTACACCCTCACTTCGCCAGTTATGTTTAAGTCCCATGTAATAGGGGGCGAGCCTATTGCCATCAACCGGGCACAAACTACTGAGAAACTCCTGATGGAAATTCCCAATAACACTTTGCCTGACGTGGGATTCGAACCCAAGACCTCATGCTCAGTAGTCGCGCTTTGCGACCACTAGACCAACGAGGCAGGCGAGGATGCTATGAAGTTACTTCGTATATCAACTATACCAACATTAGCAACTCAATACTAATTAACTATTCATAACACCCACTTTCTATTCCAGTTGCTTTCAGACCCTAATGTTAGGTATTTGAGAAGATGAATATTTTTCACTTCAATTACTTTTTCCACCGAGGGACGAGGAAAGTTTTAATTAAAGATTGAGCGACATTATGTCCCTCATCTCGGCAAAATAACCTTGTTATAACGAAGCCGGCGGTTTGTTATTGAAAATAATTTTGTTTCTGTAAACCTAGCCTTCATACTTTATGTTGTATTGAATACTAGCTTCTGCCCGCGACTCTGTCCGCGTCAAAGTTTGTAATTTATAGCCTATGGACTAATTTGGCCAATGTGGAATATTCATACAAAATTTGAACAGAATCTATTCGGCAGTTTTCGTGTGATGCTCTAACAAACATACAGACAAACAGACAAAAATTTAAAAAAAAATATTTTCGGCATTAGAATCACTCCCCGTCCTCAAAGCAATTACTCTTTTTCAAAAATATTAAATGTACAGTTTTGACTTCGCTACGATTTTATTATATGTATTAATTGCCATCAAATCACCTATTATTATTGAGTATCGAGTAGCTCCGAGGTCGGTGACATACGCAACTTATGAAGATAACAAGTGAAATGTATCTAGACAGTATAAATAAGTACCTACCTTTTCGTTTGAAGTGCTGTATAAGGTTTTCAATACAAGGGATGGTTCCATTGTTTTATGACCTAACATGTCGAATATAATGGTTGGTCTCGTGATAGCAAAGCGCGACTGCTGAGCATGAGTTTGAGTTTTAAGTTTCGATTCCCAGGTCCAGCAAAGTGCCGGGGTTGCGGGACGTCTTAACAGGATACCGTGGCCCCGGAACGTAAAGGGCAACAGAAGGAACAGGGTGGTTTTTTAGTCAGTAAAAGTCTGACAGTCCGACATTTGATGATTTTTACCACTAAGGTCCAGCAAAGTGTTATTGGGCTTTTCTATCAGGAATTTCCCAGTAGCAGCCTCGGAGTCTGGATTTGTGCCCGGTTGATGACAATAGGCTCGCCCCCTATTACATAACTGGCGAATTGTGGGTGTACTAATGGGTACACCTCTACCTATCCCTTCGGGGATTACAGGTTATGTTATGTGTAATTCTGGCGTATGACTGATGTGTACTCCGAAGAATAATGAACAAAATTCGATTACTCGTTCGTTTTGTTTCTCGTCATATTTAGAGGCACATTAATCAATTGAGACTGTCAGTTAAGATAACTTTGCAAACAAATGCTCGAGTGCGCTCGTTAACTCGGTGAACTTCGTTACGGAGCACCGATACAATACGAACGCAGCGGAGTTAAGGCGAAGGCGCTAGGGTAGCACGCGAACTATATATTATTATTTTCAAAACAAAAAAATAGATACGATACTAAATTATATATTTTTTTATTTGTTCCAACGTAAGTGTTACATTGTACACCACAACTTAAGTATTAATCAAAACAAGTACTTTAAATAAGTTTACAAATAATACATTCTAAAAAAATTGAGCAGTTATTTCGTACGCTGGAATGATGCGTTTTTAGAACGTATACAGAACGCCGACGCTACGTGTTTAGTTGTTTTGTTATTTTTATTATAATTATGTATTAGTTTATTTTTATAAGACTATTTTGTGTATTCTTTCTATGGGCCACAGTTGCCTGATAATAAAATGATTTATTTATTTATTTATAAAAAATAAAAATCATTACCTTCCGCGCTAGTCAGAGACTGTGTTCTGTAAGTTAAAGTATAAAAAAGATGCGATAACTGCTAATGAGTTTGGCGTAAACAAGCAAAAATAACAGAGATCATGACATTAGATAATAATTGAGATGCATTTCATATCAAAGTAATATTATTTTCAATAATAGTCATTGAAATCAATAACATAACTCTTCAGGTCAGTGTAACCCGTAAATGGGCCCATTTAATGAAAACATGACTTTTAGGGCACACCATTTTTTGGAATTTGTCGTTTAGAATCAGGTAGATTCTGAGCGACGCAATTCAAAAAACGTAAGAATTATCGGACGTGGCAACCTTAGCGCATCCCCATTAATGTGGAACAAGCCAGCCACGTTAACGAGTTCCACAATCGTCTATCATAAGTGGTTGTAAGAACATCCCTTTCAAACTCATAAACTAGCTCTCAAGTTACAGATTTTACTTACCATATTTTAATATTTTCCCCTACAATGAAGCTGACTACAAAGAGAAAATTGAAAGGCAACAAATGGGGGCGCAGTAGAAGCTTATTCTCATTCAAATGAGTTTTGAAGAAAGTATTCGACACTTTGATATTGTGATATTTACTTACCTTGTTCCAGTTTTGTAATGTTTTTCATTTCAGTGTTAAGTTAATCTCGGAAAATCTGTTATACCTATATGATGTCTGAATATGACGAGATTATTAAAGATTTTTATAAAGTTCAAATCTTTGGCCTCCTTTGAGTTAAAAGTAGTTCGTGTTTATATCACATAAATTAATGTTTTACAAAAGAGTGTCGCATGATATTATCAATGAAATTGCCCAGTAATTCAATTTATGTTTTTGCTGAACACAAAAGGAAGGCGTAAAAATATTACACAAAAGGCAAAAACCTAAATATAGCTTGAAATTGACGGAGTCAAGCCTAAGATGGCTTCACAAACAAAGCCACGTCGGACGCAATTATTCCTTTATTTATTATTCCATCTCATTTTTGTTTCGTTATTTCTTTTGACAAGTTATGAAAGTCTCAAGTTACGCATTATTAAAAAGAAAGCGAACTTTTATAATGCCTTCAAAGCGAATTAAATGAAATATCCTATTTCTTTTTCCCCTAGATAAATAAGTGCAATATAGTTGGACAAAATACTGAGGAATGAGAATTAAAAAGTTTTGTTCCATTTTTGTCTGATTTAAAGCCGACCACAATCTGGACATAAATAAAAGAATATTTTTAATATTCCAAATGTAAAAGTATTGTGAATGCGAGGTCCGTTTTTGTGTTCATTCTGTTACTACGTTTGAGTTAAAAAGTTTCGTAGTAGGTAGTCCATTACTACGGCGTATTTTTGTTTGGATAAGTTTACGTTTCGTAAAGAGGCACAGTTATTTTGCCGAAACAAACAAACTTTACCGCTTTGTTTAATACACAAGGGATTACTGAATTAGATATGTTTGCGTCACATTTGGTTTGTTTAGATACTGCTGAATGAAATATGATTATGGCTTGTTTGTGTAGTGGAAGACAACGTTCTGTCCCATACGGCTCGCCAGCTGATACCAGCGAAGATCGGTGGTTCCGTGGTGCTGCGATGTGAGCTGTCACCTCAAGTTGGCTTAGTGGATATTACGTGGTTGCAAGATGGACTGCCGTTGTCTTCTGGATATTTGAGCGGTGGTAAGATGAAAACAGATTCTTCTTCCCATTCTTTCTTTGAAAGAAAAACGTTTCACTCACGATACAGAAGACATTCCTAGTGGGAATTTCATAGGAATACACTAGGAATTTCTTCTGTATCGCAGGTGCGTTTACAAACATAAACTCACATACACAAACAGCCAGACCCGGAATAACCATCTGTAGGACATCTAAATATTTTTCAAATCAATCAATCAGATAAGTATCACTAATTGATACGAATAAGCCTTTAAAACCGAGTAAATAAAATGTATGAGACGGTTTGTTCCAATTCAGAAATCTTTCGAATTTACAATATGTGTTTTTGTAGCTCCGTCGTGATTTTTCAACCCGTACATTATACACTTGATGGATTAATTTATAAAATAATTAATAAAATCAAATAGAAAAAAAAAGATGTTTGCGTCTGATGCAAATAACAAATCTACAAAGAATTAATATAATAAGGTGCATTGGGGTAATTACGAAACCGGGTAAATTCCGATTTCTATTAATTTCAATCAAACGCTGCTACAGATTTAAACATTGCCGTGCATTGCTAATAAATAATTATACGTGTTTCATCTTTAAAACATTGTCAAAATAAGATGTGGTACGTAAATGGTGCAAATTAATAAAATCGGAATTTACCCGGTTTCGTAATTACCCCAATGCACTATAATAGGTATTTATTTAGACTTAATACCAACTTGTTTTTTTTTTGCTTTTGTATACAATTTCCGCCTTATTTTCGCGTGAATAAACAGTTTTTCTTTTTCTTTCTTTTAACGTTTTATTTTGTTGTAGAGCATCGTTGGGTGTCTGGATCCAGCGGACTCCTACTCGGACTAGATCTGACTCAAGCGGACATACAGGCGGAATATTCATGCGTAGCACTCGACACTCCAAGCCCGCCTTTGAAACTCACTACCGACGGTCAGTTTAATAAAGCTCTATGCATTTAGAATGTCTTGAAAATTTGCAGAAATTGGTAGGTTTACTGGTCAAAGATAAATTTGCATGGCGGCATAATAATAATATTATATTTTCACAAGGATTACTGCACTGAATTCTAACAAACATTAGAATTTCCTTTGAAGCTTAAATGTTTTATGTCTCTCTTCTTAATCGTTTCTCCATTGGGATCTTGACTCCTTAGACGATCAAAGGTCAACTTCCAATCAGATCCGGTCCATCGTCTGGTGGAGGGCGCTGACAGGTAACTCCAGCTGTTCGGAGAACTGGTTCGCCCATCTCATCAGGTTTTGCCGTCTAGGTCTTTTGCCTTCGACCTTTTCCGTCACTCCCAATCTTTCTAAATGTTTCATATCTTGCCAGTAAACTTATTCAAAAATAAGTATTTATTTTTCATCTGTTAAAATGTTGGTATCTTTTTTCTCGTATAGACAGTAGCTGGCTGGAAAATATAGAATTGAATTCGGTGGAAGCTCGTGCGGGAGATACTGTTGTTCTGCCGTGCATACTTCGACATATAACGGGACATACTGTAAGGTAAGTGATTGTATATCTTTTTATTTCCTATTCCTGTGATTTGGTTCATATTATTCAGTTAGTCTTGTTTAAAAATTCTAATAGCCTATTACCATGGACATGTAGGTACCGAGTAACTTATGTTGCAGACTAGTTATTAAAGAATGTTTCATTTTTTATTTCTTTTGGTTTATAGTGCTTATCCTAGGACGTTAATAAGGCCTTATAAGTAATAGAAACATTTTTTGACTTAATATTATTTATTATCCCATCGTAAAATTTCGGACTTAGATTATATGTGGCAAAATTAAATCATCAGTTGGCAGCGGCAGGAAGCGTCAGGCACCTGGGCAGCTGTCTCCGCCGAAGGGACGGTTCGTGGTGGTTCGCTTGTCATTTCATCTGCGCGGGCACACCACGCCTCACGATACGCTTGCTCATCCAATCCGGAGTCACCTTCAAGAGTACTTATAAAGCTCGTCGTGTATGAACCATTATCTGTCACTGTGGCACCGAACCCTCTGGTAAGTTATGGGAATTCTTATTTATGTTGTCAGTGTACACAGTTATCACTAGTGTGTTTTCTAATTGCCATAATCACGTTTAGCACAATGCAAGCCAATAACAGTGCACCTAACACGATAACTCAGTATCAAAAGAGCATTGTCCTACAACTTATAAGTGCTCACATTAGTTTTGTGAGTTCTGGATGACCGCAAAGAGCAGAAACCTTCACCAATTGATCCCTATTATAGATGATAGGCACAGGCGGTTCCGGTCACCTGAACTGCTCAGTGTTGGGTGGTCGTGGCGGCGGTGTCACACTGAGCTGGCAACACGAGGGTCGACCCCTGCACGCGCCGCAGTCACGCCTCTCACTTGGCCCCGTGCGGTCGCACCACTCGGGCCTCTACCAGTGCACCGCACACGACCATTCTGACTCCGCTGTTGCTGGTGCCGAGTTAGTTATTGCTGGTAACAATAGCATATTATTTATGTAGTGGTAAGTAGCCCAGGCAGTATCAGCACCCAAATCACTAATAATGCCAGATTTTTCCTTTAGTCTTTTTAGATCTTGGGTGCACCAACAATTCACAGCTTGTAGCTTCACCTTACTCACACTCTGTCTGGAAAAAAAAAGGATAAATATCACTAGATGTACTAATTTTGTCTATAATTTATCCGCACCGAACAACTAGAATTTTTTTTATAAGCATTTCTTCCAGTCATCGAATGTCTGGGCTATTTTACTGCGACACATAATTTTGAAACTACACAATCTGTGCAACCGTTTATCTTCAATCCGATTTCCAGACAGGCCACCGCGGCTGGTGTCGACGTTCAGTGGAGCCGTCACCAGAATAGGACAAAGTATAGTCATTAGATGTGCAGCCACAGGTGTTCCATCGCCTCGTATACTGTGGACTTTGGATGACAGACCACTGCCGGCTGCACCTGACAAGTAAGACCATAATTATTGGCCAAAGATACTGTTGCTGTCACATTACCTATAAAAGAAAAGCTCATGCCTTTGTATTAATATTAGTCAGCAAGGAAAAGACTGGGTTTATAGTCTGATGTACACATCATTAGCAGTTCTCCAATACGGTCCTTTTGTTCTCTTAACAGGTACAGCGTTAATACAAGAGCAGAAGCAGTCCCAGGAAGTGAAGAAGGAACTATAGTGTCTACTCTTAGTGTGACGATTAGAACTGCAGACGAAGGTGGCAGATACGGCTGTAATGCCACAAATTCACAAGGATCACATGCTCATCAAGCAAGACTGAATGTTTATGGTAAGCATACTTTCTCAAAAGTGTCTTTATTTGGCCTTTTGATAGGAAAATAAAACGTTACATTTTTTTACGCAGGTCCTCCAAATATCAGATATTTACCAGCGTTACATGTAAAGACTGACACAGATGTGACAATACACTGCCCATATTCAGGATATCCCATTAAGTAAGTAAACAAGCAAAACGCCTATATGTTCACATCCTGCTTTCGACCTTCTAAAAAATTTATCTATAAAACAATTTCAAAAGTCGAGGTAATTTTCAGAGAAGTAGTATGGAAGCGAGAAGATGGCTCAGTAGTAGAAAGTATATTGGAATCAAGTGAGGAACGAGGAGTTTTAAGACTGAATTCAGTAAGAAGTACAGCAGCAGGAACATATACATGTGAAGTGAGAGCTGAAAGTGGGGAACTTGCAAGAAGAACCGTGCGACTTGACGTACATAGTAAGGGCTTTGCTTATTTACCCGAAATTCTCCATTTACTGGCAATGTTTAAACGTTTAGGGTATTGTCAACAGAGCCACCGAAAATAGCACCGTTCCAATTTCCCGAAGAACTTGAAGTGGGAGGTAGCACTCAAGCTACCTGTAGTTTGATATCGGGGGATAAACCGATACAGTTCACATGGCATAAGGACAATTTGCCAATACCTTCAACATTAAAAGTAAGTAACTTGAGGATATTTTTCATTTAAATAATAACTACAGTTTTTACTCAAGAGAGTTAATTATAATTCGCAATAAATAAGAATAGGCTTTATATCTTCCGACATAACGTTATAAATACAATGGTTTGTTACCAGGTCGAACAGAAAAACATGGACTTTTTTTCTCTGCTAATCATTCACGATCTAACTTCGGCTCACAGCGGCGAGTACACTTGCAGAGCTACAAACGACTTTGGAACTGTTAGCCATAGCGCTTCACTGATTGTCAAAGGTATTTATTGTCTTACCTCTAAGTTTACTCTGGTCTGTTCGTAACATAGGTAGGTAGGGTACGGGTCCTAGTTTACAATAGTATTTGAATGAATTTGATTTAGTAGTTAGAATCGACGTATTCATCAACTTCGTGTCCTGTAATGTCCACTTTTGGGCAAAAGCCTCAACTAAATCTTTCTTTATATTTTTTTCTCGAATCAGTCCTCGTTGAGTGCGTCTGGTGAAGTTGTATAATTGCAAATTTCTTTAACCCCTATCTTTTTTTTATAGAGCGATAGTCAGACTAAAGACAGACTTGATTCATGTTTGAGGTCAACATTTTCCAATTTCATCCATTAGATATCGAGTGAATGAAAACTTTATTATAGAAATTTTAGAAATTATGGTTATCATTTGATACACGACTGCTGTCGAAGCAGCATTGCGTTCGAGATCTATGCATTTGTACTATAGCTCGTGTCATTTCCATACACAACACATTATGGTTCTGTCTTTTGTTTGTCTTGCAAATTCGCACTAATATATCGATACCTTTAGGCTCAAAGGGCGTATCCACCAAAACACGACTTTTCAGGAGAGCTAAAAAACACGACTCAAATTTTAAGAAAATCTACGTTTAGCGAACCAAAAATTATGGCTGTATCCACCATGTTTTTGCGAATATCGATGTTTTAAATATACCAATCGATAGAGGACGAAAAAGTAAGTAAGACTGCATTAAAATCTCATTTTGGCCAAAATGGCGTTTACGCCCTTTGAGCGTAAGGGTATCGATATGGCAACAGTCCAGAAAAACACTTGACTGTAAAAAAATCCTCAAAAACCCGACTAACTTAATAGTTTATGGCTTTGATCTATTTTTATACCTTTCTTCTTCTTTCTTCTATACTTTTAAGAGGGCCAGCGTAACATATAAAGCAGTCTCTCCGCACAGAATCGCCGACATGGGTGTGGCGAGCGCAGAACACATCGGTGTCAGCGGGCGCCGCACTACTTCTACCTTGCTCGGCTAAGGGACAACCCACGCCAAGGATTTCATGGGAGTACTCCACAGGTAAGGTTTTTACAATCCTGATAATATGTGTAACCTTCACGTCCCCAAACATTAGAGATTTCACTACGATTTTATTATATAAGGTGTAATTAAATAAAAAAATAATTAACTAATTAAATCAGCTGATCCATTATCGTTCACAGAACTAGCTATAATGTTGATCAGCAAATTTTTTGTCGCAATTTCTAGATTGGTCGCATTGTAAAAGTTGTTGATAATGATGATATCAATGACGTTATTTCGGGTTTTCAGTTAATTCAATTACACCTTGTAAATATCTTGAGATTATGTTGCTTGCCGATTACAAATCTGAGTTCTATGACCTTGAATTAATGTTAATTTTCAAGTCGAACAATTTCTGGTTTACTTTCCTGATTTGGTCCCAAAACGTTCGCGCACGAGTTCCCTTTAATAAAAGCCTTTACTTGATCGTATTCCTCACAACAAATTAAGTCTTTTTCGAGCAAATTCTATTAATACTTACATAAAATACAAGAGAAATAAACTCTCGGACGAAACAAATATCTATTAAACCTATTCAGCAAACAGCTAACGTATTCTACTATGAACTCTTTGTGGTCAGGAATAATTCTCCTTTTTATTGTCAGATTCGCACATGACGCCATTTTGTAACAGAAGAGCTTACCGCGCCATTATTTGTAATTTCATGAATACGGAAAACTGAATTACGTAGGAGCCGTAGTAATCGAATTTCTGTGGTAGCGGAATTTCGGGTATTGGCATATCCAATATTGCGTTTTGATTACTTTTAATAGAAATAAAATGTCGAAGGTAACCTTAGTGGATTACGGTTGTTGATGGAGGATACGTAACTTTATAAAAAGCCGGCCAAGTGCGGGTCGGCCACGCGCAATGCAGGGTCCCGTAGTTGCCTATCACAATAAAGACTAAGAAGGGGACTTTAAATGATATTTGTACCAAATTTCAACTTCTCCAATTTCCAAGAACATTTTATAAAATGGTCGACTATTACACGTAAACTTATAAAGCCTACTTGTCTGTGATAGTTTTTCTTTTGACTTCGCAATATTATAATGCTTCCGAGAAATTTTCGACATATCTTGGCACTTGACTCTTAACAAAAATTAGCAATGTAAAGATTAATATTTAACAAACGAATCCATAAATCGAAATAATGTTGTTATTTTATTTATTGTAATTAATTTATGTATTATATCCAAGCTAAATTACAGCTTTCTAGTCTTTGAACTAAGCTGAGTACAGACAGACGGACGGATAGACATGGCGAAACTATAAGGGTTCCTGACGACGGGACCCTAAAAATATGGCTTTATAGAAATAATGCGATTTCACACACGTAGAAGCTTAGGTACCTATGTCTAGAAATGGCTTCACTGTGTAAGAAAGAATATTTTTCTGTCAATAAAATTAGATTACTTTCTAAAACAAAACGTAGGTACCCATTTATATGTAAGTATTCGACGATGACGTTCAAAAGTGCTTTATAACGGCCTAATTGAAATAAATGATTTGACTTTGACTTTGTATGTACAGATGGGGACAACTGGCGCCACGTTCTATGGGGCCAGTCAGAGGCTACAGATACCAGCGGTGGGTCAATACTAATAGATGGTACGGTGTGGCTAAGAGCCGCCACTCCAGAACATGAGGGTTGGTACCGGTGTACTGCGCGCGTGCAGCATTCTTTCTTGCATCACTCGTTTTATCTCGATGTTAGAGGTAAGTTTGCCTTTTGTACAACTTAAAGGTTTCTTGGCTTAAGTGTGTGATTATTAGGAAATGAGAAAGATTGACCCATTGTGATACATTATTTATTTACTAGTACGGAGGTCAGCGTGATTTCATGTTATTATGCTGTTAGAAATAAATGGCTAAGAGAGCTATAAGATACTTTTCGATTCGACTTTGTCTAATAACATCTTGATTACTTACATAAACACAGAAATCAATTGGTTAAAACAATTTTTGTTAATGCCATTTTATTATGTTCCTAACGATTTTGAAGCATTAACAATCGATTTCAATATCGATTGGGTGTATAAAATCGATCATAAAAAGTTAAAGTTCTACATTTACATTTTTCTTTTTAACAGAACCTCCAAGACTGAGCAGAAGTGGCAGTGGTGAGACACGGTGGGTGGTGAGAGGGACCACCGCGAGACTGTCGTGCACCGTCAGAGGGGAACCGGAGATCCACGTGCATTGGACTCACGACTCTAGACCCTTGTCGTTACAGTAAGATTTACTTATTTATTTGTTCGTATACATAACAAGTATTACCTACTTCATAAAAATATTTTTCACGAAAATTTTCTCTTAGCGTATGGGGCGTGTGTATGTGAACCAAAAGAGACAAAAAATACAGTAATAACTAATAAAAAAATTAAATGACGATAGTAAAGTTATGCTTTACATAATTAGATTTACCTATGTATCTACTTTGGTGGACTTGGCGCTTGAATTGTTGAAGTGAATTGCAAAAATATCTAATTACTCATCGTGATTAAGAAGTCGGAAGTCTTTTAATAGGAGAGAGATCCAGAAATGATTGAGAGCTAGAGAAAGATGAGCTTGTACAATTTCATACTGATATTATATTATTTCAATTTCATATGATTGAAACGCCAAGAAATGGATCAACTTTCAAATGCCAAGAAATGGTGATGACCGAAAATCTGCATTAAAACAAAGAATATAACAAACCCATTACACAATCAATCGCAATCGCAATAGCGATTTGTGTTCTATTTGCTAATTTTACTGTCGTGGGTGTACTCAGCCAAATTTCTCATGATTGACAGGAATTAATTGCGCTAACGTCTTTCTGTACATTTTCAATCAAAACTTGCTATTTATTTGATTGATTAAAATTATGACAATTTCACAACTTTATCATTTTGCGGGAAGACTTGACAATTTAATTTCCTGTTCTGATATTAAATTCTGATAACGCGTTCTGATCAATTTATAAATTTGTTTCGATACCTGTCTCAGAAATTATTCAATATTTTGTACTAAGTAAAATTGCGAAGAATCTATATTTTTTCGATGATTGTGATGCGTTATTGTGGCCCCAGTGGTGGGTTTGGATCTGGACAAGTACCCAATGCGTCTTTTTCAATTTATATGTATTATCTATGTTTATCTTGAATATCAGTGACATCGGTGAAGGAAAAGGCCATGAGGAAACCTGGACTTATAATTTAATGAAATTCTCAAATTGAGAATCCGTCTTGAGCAAGCTTGGTGATCAAAGCTTGTGTGTTCTATGTATTATAAGAGGCATTTTCCTTAAAGAAATATAAAAATAGGCTGGTATTATTATTTATTAATTGATTGTTACAGTTGCCGGCACATAACTTAGCAAGGTTTCCGCGTAGTGATAGAAGTTTGCGCAGATGCTTTTAGTACATTTTTACATGCGCAAACTTTCTCCACTATGGCAAAACCTTGCCAAGTTACATGCCTGCAACTGTAGTTGTTAGGTTTTGTCGGCATAGATTTCATCTCAAAAATAGAATTAATATAACTTTCTCACTGCTCAGTGGCTCCGGTGGGGTTGAGAACAGAGAGACAAGTGCTGGAGCGATGACGTCAGAAGTGACAATACCCCATGCAGGACCAGAACATGCTGGTGAATACCGATGTCTGGCGCGAAACCTGTATGGAAGTGACGAGCTGGTCTACCGGCTGTTCGTTAAAGGTAAGTTTTCTTAATCTATACTAATACTTGCTGACCCATCAACGAACTTCGTACCGCCATATTGTTCTTTCATTTTTTTTAAATTTTCTTTCATAAAAACTTTCTCCTTACAATAAAAAACACAACAAAAAAGAATTAGTGAAATTAATCCAGCCGTACACGCGTGGTGCCGTGACCAAGGGAAAATAGATATTATGATGAGGTGGATACCTAAAGTTTATTTTTTTGTTTGGAATAGATTATCTTTGAAGTAGTAGGTACTTCCATAGATTATCAGTCTGTCTGGTTCGGTATAAAAATTATTTTACTGATGTAAAGATACATTAATGTCGAGTGTCATAGCCTGTTTTAAAGTACACTTGACTTCTACGGGGACGAAGTCGCAGGCAGAAGCTGGTCGATTATATTGAGAAAACCTAGGAATAATTTATTTATTTATTTTTTACTAATAAGTACAACATCTTACAGATTACTCCAAAACGATGCTATACACACACACCAATTAAAATATATCATAAAATAAAATTCAACAATTAAATAAAAACAATCAAAATAAAATAGTTTCCAGAATGCTTAATAAAAAAAAATAAGGAGGTTATTTAAGCACTCTAGAAACTTCAGCAATTGCTATAGTATAACCTTAAAAGTCAAGAACAACACTCTTTACATTAGTGGGGTTTGAGACTAAATTGGACGAAAAAGGACGCAAGACAAGGATGTCTGACGATCTTAGCCGACATCCCGCAACGTCGCCTGACTTCGCCCGACGTCTCTAGCTACACGTGTCGCAAGAACTTCTATCCCCTAGCGAATACAAAGCTTTAACGTCAAAAATGAGGATAAAGTAGAACCCGGAAAATGCTAGCGCCCCTATGTAGGCACGGAACCAGTCAATTGTTCGGTGTAAAATTTAAATTTGGATATTATGTAGGTTTGTACCAGTATGTAGTTGTTATGTAAATATGAATAGAAACATGTAGGTAGGGACGGGTATTTGAGGAAGGCGAATATTAAAATCAAACTCATTTTATTTGTGTTCGATAGCAATATATTAAAGCTGAAGTGAATTTTTGTTTTGTTTGTTTAATCTTTGGGACTACCAGTATTGGGATTGGGAGAAATTCTTTTTATACAACGTGTAACGTTAAATGCGCAAAACCTGAAAAAGTTTGATCAGAATAACGAGCAGAATCAATTGAACCACTTTTTAATATAGGTCACATTTTTCAAATAATCTTCATTAAAAACGTTGCCGTGTCTATTTATTAGTAGGTCAAGCCATCCGGCGCGCAGCGGCCCGGTGACGAGTTCTCCCTCGATAGAGCGTCGTCGCAGACGCAAGAAACGATCAGAATTGCCAGTAAAACTAAATCAGCACATAAAACCTTTACTTTTGTTTTAATGATTTTTTTTTCTCTGAAATAGGTCAATTTAATTAAAATTCAGTTGGGGTGTCTGAGGTTTTGCGCATTTAACGTTACACGTTGTATATGATAGCCAGACTCATGAGGAATAGTATAGGCTATATGACATTACGCTACGACACACGGGATTAGAGCAGTACCCAAAGACGTAACTTAACGTGAAAAAAACCACGCGGACGAAGTCGCGAGCACCAACTAGTTTAAAATTAGGTATATTTCCGATAAACAAATCCAATTAAAAATAAACGACGCGTTAAATTTTAATCTGAAAATAATAATTATGACAAACATTCATCTTTTATAATCGTTCGCCGTTTTGCCAGTCAATGTTTGCGTTGACTTCTGTGCAATAAAATTAATTTCATAATTTTATTTTATTGATGGTTTTCTTTTTACCCGACTGCAACGAAGGGTTATGTTTTTCCGTTATGCTAAAATCTACGACTTTGGGGCAATATCTTAATTTTTCACTGTCGCTTTAGAGTTATTAATAGTTAAACAATCGCCATTAATCATTATATCATTACGAGAAAGTGATAATGGAATCCCCCCCTTTTCGCAAAGAGTTCAAAATTCTACAACGACGGATCGCATTACCTTCGCTATTTAACATGTAAACAACATTAAGTAACACAATGCTACCTATGTACCTAGTGGTTGTTTCCGTGCCGTTGTACTGTGCAGTCCAGCGGGCGTCATGTACTCGCGTCGAGGGCCATAAAGCGTAATGTGCGCCCGCGATAATACTGAATACGTGGCTCCACTGTGTTACACTAAATAAGGGAAACGGTGCAGAAGTATCATTTTATTGAGAGTTGGTTCGGCAGTATAGTTCCAGTATTTAGTTAAAGCTAAACTAAACTAACTATGTCTCTGTTTTCTGTTATTTGTAAATGTTTGTGATGTGCCTTAATAATCTAAATATTTATCTTACAGCGAAGGTCACTTACGAAATATCGAAAACCGCTTAACGTACATATAAAGATGCAATTTAGCAGGGAGGTAGTTTATAGTTAGTAGACGTCCGCTAAAAAAGAATTTTCCAAAATTCACCCCTTATGGGGATGAAACGGGGTCCGACATTTACGCAGACAAAGTCGTGGGCAAAAGCTAGTAAACAAACTACTTGATTGAGTACTCGCCTGTTGTTATTGTCACCGTTAACCACTGTGGCGTCACATATCTTAAGAACTGTCCAGTGCACATTTCGCCTGTTGTGTATCGTGCTACGTGTGCCCGTTTACGTCCTAACCATGCGCCCCTGTACCCCGCAGGCGAGAATTCTATAGCGGATTAGCTATAGACTGGTAGGCAATGACCCCAACGTAGTTAAGAAAAGGTTAGGTAGATAATTGAACACAACAACTAACGTAAGATTCGACATTTTTACTAATTGGTTACGAGTTTAACCTTTAACCTCTCGAATGTCTTATGTTACACAGTTCGACATAAGCCATTGTCTTACTATTGTGTTACTAATTAGACATTCAACGGGTTAAGGTCGCGCCACCCAGTCACGTGTAAAATTGTATGGAGTAAGTCTTCTGAATTTACTTTTTTTTTACTTACATCTACCCTTACAACAAACGTGTAATTTATGACATGTGATGTTTCGGTTATGGTTATACATGGCGTAAATAAAATATAGCAAGTTTAAAATTTTCGTTTTCCGAGAGAAGAGAGTGTGACCAACCATTTGTAATTTTGGACGGAATGTACAATTTATTATTGAGCTTTATTATCCAATGTCTATTCAAAGGTTTCATTAGTATAAGTTAGAGATGTCCTAGTCGTGATAGTCAAAGTCAAAGTCAAAACATTTATTTCAATTAGACCATTTACAGGCACTTTTGAATAGTCAAGGAGTCTGTCAGTTAGTCCGAAAGTTGAAGCTAGTTGCTCGTTCCAAAACGGAGGTAGGCCTCTATGGAGAAGAACGAGCAAGAAACTCCACGGCACTCTTTTAAATTAGGTTTTTACAAAATCCTGATTACATTATTCTTGTTGATTCTACATGTGAAAACAATGAAGATGAATATAAAACAATTATAAAAATAAAAATAAGAATAAAGATGTAAGCCAAGGCAGTTAAGAGATGACCAATCCCAACTGACAGCACTCGTTCACGAGCATGACGCATGGATCAGCACCACTTAACTCAACCATTTTGAAGGGAGCCAAATGATCCAACACACGCGCCACCATCAGCGAGATATTTGAGTGAGCATGACAAGCTCTCAACCGCCATGCAATTTAAGTCAAAACACAAAGTAACTCAATAATCAACAGATACAGATATCAACAGAAAGGGGCTTACTTTATGCGGTACTTAGTTATTGTTCTCAAACTGCTTTTCTATAGACGTTATACAAACTTTTTTTTAAAGTCTTCTATAAAATCATAAGTGGCTTTTCAATTAATAAAAAGTATTATAACAGAGAGTAAACCATACATTATGCTTACATTTTACATTTTTTTGAAGATTCTGTATGAAATATCTAATATTAGCTAATCTTCTAACACCACCCGCGAGTTTGTTCGTGTGAAAGTCGAGGATACCATCAAAAATATGGCACTCGGCCCTATGCACTCGGCAGTAGTGTAGCTTTCTAATAGTGATTTTTTTTTGGTAATCCGTCTACTACTTCTAGACATATACCTATACCTCTTTATAATATCAGAATAGATGTTCCTAAAAAACCTTTTTCTACAGAGCGTCCAAGCGTGCCAGAAGAGGTGCGTGTGTCAGAGGTATGGTCGCGTAAGGCACGCGTTACATGGCGCGTCGCACGGGGAGCGCTCGTGTCACACTACTCGTTGCAGTATCGCGCCTTGACGCGCGACTTGTCGCACGCACCGCTCGACGCTCCGCTACCGGCTCAGCTTGACAACTGGGACACGCAAGATGTTCTCAACATCACGTTGGCTAATTCTGATCTACTGCACGTCGCGTAAGTTTTTACTCTGTTATTCATGAATCTGTCTTGTTTTATTAATGTGTAGTTACAGGCTTAATAACAGAAACAGGATTTTGCGATGTAGCGTAGGTTTTCGTTTTATGTAACTTACTAAGGTATGTCTTTTTTTAATCCTTAAAGCAGTTCTGATTTGTTTGACCATTCTAACATGACATAAAACTGGAAAAATCTAATATTGTTCTACATTTTCAATAGAAGTCAAATACACTATTAATAATATTTTAAATATCTGTTCATTTAAATTATTATATGATTTAAACAGCCCGTTTAGACACAGCAAAAATCGCGCGATTGCTAATTGGTTTCTTATAACAGAATCTTACTATTCGTTCGGATAAAAACGCGCGGATTCCGCGAGGTTTAGCCGTGTCAAAACGGACGGTTACAATAGATGCGTGGGTTATTCAGTTATTTTTATTAGGACCCCTATTAATAGATACTGTTCATCCCCTCCACTTTGCATAGATTTGATAGTTGTTTTGAAGTAGTTACAAGTGATATCTACAAACGGTGTAGTCACGAATTATCTATTCAGAGACCTCGTGACGTGTAAGGGTAACTTTATTACCATTTGATAGCTGCTTTAGTTTAGAACTCAGTAATTAACTTAGTCTACCAAGTTTCACACAAGTTTATATCAACTGGAGTAAATTGATACATTTACTGACATTTACTAATCTGACCTATACAGGGAGAATATATAATAGAAACTCAAGGATGATCTTAAGATTATTTCATATTTAACATAAACATCACGCCTGTAACCCCCGAAGGGTTAGGCAGAGGTATACCCATTAGTACAGCCACATTTCGCCAGTTATGTTTAAGTCCCATGTAGGTAATAGGAGGCGACTGAGGCGAGCCTATTGCCATCAACGGGTCACAAATCTAGATTCCGAGGCTGCTCCTGAGAAATTAAAAATTGAAAATTGGAAAAACCCAATAACACTTTACCCGACCTGGGAACTTACTACTGCGACCAAATCGTGAAGATTATTTTATCACAAATATTAAGTTATTTTAAGAGTAGCGTCTTCTTACTTTTTCCGGTATCTTTTTCATTTTCAGCATTTTAAAAGTAGGTACCTATTTCCCGGAAAACTGGATCGGAAAAATCAAGTTCTTTTAAACACAAGTATCCCGTGTAACTGTCGCTTTGGATTTAAAGTTTAATAGCTTTTAAGTCAACAGTGAGAACTGAAATTTAAAACCCTTTGTATAACTTGGGTAGTTAGTTACTCTGGAAAAAATCAAGCCCGACCGTTTCCATAAATTTTACAAAGTTAATTTTTAGTTTTTATTACGATGTTGATGTAGACTTTATTAGTACTACGTATTAGTTTTAATTTAGAATCACAAAGTTTCTGAGAAAAGTAAAACTAAAAGTCAAATATTGACTTTAGAATTCTGGGTTAAATTCGATAAAGCCAGTTTTTTCAGTGCCCGCTTGTAGAACCGGTTAATTAAACTAACAAAAAAACCAACAAGTTGCTAATTAGTAGCACGAAAGAATGTTGATAACCATGTTTATAGGGAAGTAGTGGATGCTTAGGTTGTAAGGGTCTTTGTAAATGAGCTCGTTCGAAGAAGTACAATCAGCGTCCTGTATTTCTTGACCTATCTTCCACTTTCCTTCATTTCGAGGAAGGTCAGGTAATGTAGTGTACTGTACTGTACATCCTCGGACGAGCCTTTAGCATTGTTTCTTGAATGAATATTAGAAGGTCAATTTTTGTATTTCAAAGCACGTACCTACGTATTTAAAATCTCAGTCTCAATCTGTCAAAAATGATATAAGTTTACCTACATCACTACATATTATAAAACAAAGTCGCTTTCCCTGTCTGTCTGTCTGTTTGTCCCTATATATCTTTAAAACTACGCAACGGATTTTGATGCGGTTTTTTTTAATAAATAGAGTGATTCAAGAGGAAGGTTTATATGTATAATACATGCACCCGTGCGAAGCCGGGGCGGGTCGCTAGTTGTCTATAATTTAATAACATAGATGAGATGAGGTTGACATTTTGAATAGTTTTTACAAGCATTGATCTTCAGGTCGCTTACTTACCACTGCATCAGTTGCCTTGCCGTCGAATCATGTGTAACCGGATACAGCTGAATACCAATACATAACATGGAGCGACGTATCTGACCTCAATAATCCAATTACGTAAGACTAGTTGCCAGGTCAGGCGTCTGACACTCGCAACGACTGTCAAAGATCTACGAATGACCTCAGGGACCTACGGCTTAACATGCTATCCGAAACACGGAAGGTCTCAGTATAAAATGGTCGGTCCATCCACAAACGGAGTGACATCAATTGACGGGTCAATTGATGTCACTGTGGCTGTTACTTAGCCACGAGCCCTTAATCTCCAAACACCACCACTTGCCACCTAAAAACATAGAATATTGTACTTAGGTCTGAAGGGCCGGGTCGTGCGGGTGCGTCGGTGGCGGGTCTTTCTCCCGACACTAGATACGCGTTGCGCATGGCTGCGTTCAACGATGTCGGCGCCTCGCCTTACACGACGCCGCTGCATTTTACTACACGAGAAGAAGGTAAGACATTTTGATCAGTTACTGCTGTAATAAAGTGTACCTGTCTACTGTGTGACTTAGAAGCTTTATTGAGTTTAGGTTTTAGTTTGTTTCAAATTAGACTATTCGAATTAGTTTCTCCAAAGTAAATACTTAAATGTTACTGTGACGTCATCAGATTGTGAATTAATTATCGAATTACTTGGGTCTCGTGGAACAAGAAAAGGTCAACGTCTAGTCCAGATCCTAAGTTTAATAGTTACCAAACTTAGGTTTTAGAGTAGACCCCAGCAAAACTAACTACTCTTCGATAGTTTAGTTTTGTTGCTAATGTTCAGTTCAAGAGAAATTCGATTCTAATACCTACTACTCAAAAAATACAATCAAACGGCTGTTTAAGTTAATTAAATACACTTACTTAACATTCACCCATCACAACGAATGTTAAACACATTTCTCATTGCCATTTGCTCACAGCTCACAAAGTACACACAATGTTCGGATATATATCATTAATATATTCCTGAAGGTCGTCCCAAGTGAGAGCAACTTGAGGCTTTCCGTCCATTAAAAAACAGTGCTGTGCAATTTCCGCAGGAAGCTTCGTAAATGCGTGTGGATGTATGAGAATGTGCTTCTACTTTGTTCACAGGGTAAAAACGTGTGCATATCTCAAGCAATTCCCGTCTCTATTATATGGCGGATAAAGTTGATTGTTCTTTGATAATGGTGTAGTCAATGTGATGAAGTTTTTTGTGGGTGTCGCTTTTAACAGTGGTTTTTTTTTGCTAGCGCCCGGAGGAGCACCTCGTGACATTACCGTGCGGGCACTTAGGGCGCGAGAACTTCATATCACTTGGCAGGTGAGGCCTTCAACTCAGCTTTTTTTTCATCTATTTATACGGCATACATCTTTATTTAAGGCGGTGCAAAATATATGTTGATGGGATTCGTATTTTTTTTCTTTTTTATCCGAATACGTTACCGTGTCTTAGAACGTTTGCAAATTATGTTGAAGTCATATTAGAATTGTTAATTTGATTACATACTTGTGAATATGCGATCCATCAATTTAGTTGATGAGGTACTTGCAAATAACGCTCTAAAAAGGAGTCAGTATTTTTTTAAGGGGTAAACTACACTAATGTTTTTGGCTTCTGCTACTGAACTACCTAACGGGTAAATAAAAGGGAAAATCGTAACAAAAACTTTGACTATGTATTCAGTACATAATTCTAAAAACAAAAACTTTCTGTTCCATATAAAAGTGCAATACACTGTCAACATGTATTGAACAGCTCATATTTTAACCAAAATATTTGAACACTGGACGATCTAGAATCATGTTATTATACTGAATTCATGGTAAGATGTTTCCATCCCCTATTTTCATTCACTTTAGCCACCACCGCGAGAAACATGGCATGGCACCTTACTTGGTTACACCATTCGCTGGTGGGAAGTATCCGAAGAGGCTAAGGGAACCTTGAGCGACAGTCCTGGCTCAGAAAGTGGGGCCAGTGCTGATGCTACCAGCACTACGTTAAGAGGGCTGAAGGCGGCTACGCGATATGGAATCACTGTGAGGGCGTATAATGCAGCCGGGACGGGACCGCTGTCGCCACCGCATTATCGACACACGCTTGAATCACGTGAGTTAACTTTTCATCTATATTTATACTAATACTAGCTTTTGCTCGCGACTTTATCCGCGTAAATGTCGGTTATCGCGGAAGCAGAGGAAGTCGCGAGTAAAAAAGTTGCCTATGTCCTTTCTTATTGTTCAAGTCTTCTTTTTCTTATTTATCGTGTGGGCATCGGTTTGGTGGTTTAGTCGTGAAATCGTCTGTTACGTTTTTACTTTCAATTTGGTACACTGTAAGTTTGAAGCCCAACAAAGGACATAAGCTACTTTTTATTCGACTTCGAATTCGTCTGCGTCCGCGATAACCGAAGCGGATGAAGCCGCGGACAAAAGCTAATTTCTTATAATTAATAATCCACAACTATAGAAACGGCTTTAGCTATCTTCTTCTTGTTTTCGAGTCGATGGTTAAAGTAAGACTTAGACAGTAGAACAATTAGATGACGTCAAACAAAAATAATTATTGCTTCATTAGACGGGGGGAAATAAATAATTCGCATAATTTGTCAGAACAAAATTATGCAAAGAAGCATAATGATTATGAACAAAGCTACCCACAAACTTCCCGAAGATTATTATTCCTGTTCCCGATAATCACTTTCAAAAGCGCTTTAAAATCGTAAAACTTGGAAAATGAAAGAGATCGATTTCCTTAATGTTCTGAACAGTCAGCCGCAGAAGTGTATCGGAGTTGAAACTTCGACAAGGCAAGTTTTGTCGTAGTAGTAAATAACTGAGCGCTATCGACGTGAAGCGACGATCGTAAATTTTCCCATCAAAATGCAAAATGGCTTAATTGGACTGTGGCCTTCTCGATCTAGGTCAAACGATTCAGTACAAATTGATGGCACTTTTGTATTCTGCGTTTGTTTCATTTTTATTTCTTCATGCAAAAAATAGAAATTCCAATTCTTTTTTAAAGTTGGTACCGTATCTGAGAGGCAAAAAGAAATATAGTTTCAATTGTCCGTCTGTCCGGCGGTCCATCTGTTGCAATCGATCAGATACGTTTACGATGGAGCATTCTTTTTCATTTATCGGAGAATTTCGCTCAACTTTTTATCGTTAGATGTTTCAAAATATCTTTCTCGTATAAAATGTCGCTGTTTTTTTACATAAAAATGAAAAACTTCACTTCAATACATCCTTGTAAGCGTGTTTTTCATTCTCAAAATTAAATGGTATCAGCTTGAAAAGACTTAATTAATGCTCTTTATAAGTCACATGTGCGCTCAACAACCTTTCCAGTAATTAATCTTAGAAGATTGTTATTAAGAAATTGCTTTGCAAAGGTTTGGAACAGATGAAAAAGCCGTTTGAATTATTAAGCATAAAATTAATACAAACAACATTAAGAAGACACATTTTTGTGACAGACCTTTGAGGAGTTTATCCTTAAGAAGATCTCATTAGTGTTACGGAACTCGGATCATTTAAGCTGATAAAGCTTGTAGGTATTTGCCCTTGAATTATTTTAATTTATCCTTATTATGTGACCACGTGTAAAAAAAAGATAACCCTCGATTTCTCGAACAAAAAATTGACGTTACAAATTGTCAAACGCGCGTGAGCTGCGGTGGTTGGCTGGATTATCAATAAACAACAATATACGAACCCTTTCGTCACTTTAATTTTGCGTTGAAAACTGGCAGTACATATCACCGACGACTTTTAACAATAACAGTGTGAACAAAAAGTATCCCTGACCAGACAAGCTGATTCCTAACTTTTGTTCGTTGTTGAAACGACTAACTATATTCGGGTTTGAAAATTATACGAGTTTTTTTACCTATAACAACCAGCTATTGTGCGTTGGATCGCCATTAAAATAACCTTTTTCTAACAGCACCTACGGGTAGTCCAGAAGGGGTGGCCTGCATATCAAGCGGTTCCACATCTCTCCGGGTGTCATGGCGGCCTCCAGGGGTAGAAAACAGAGGTGGTCTCATAACACACTACACATTACAATACACGCGCCGCGATGCGGATCCTATGCTACCCACACAAGACGCGTATCTAAGGATACAGGTAAGATTGATTTTGTTTTTCTCTTTTTTCCTCATTACCTACTTCAATAAGCAATAAAAGTCAAGGATACTGTTTATTATGAAAATATTTATCGAAACTTTTGATATGAATAATAAATGTCTATGTACTCTGAAACAAGGATGAAATCGTTGTTTTTAAAGAAAATCAAAGAGAACCAAAAATACAATGAATGGTTTTTCAAATATTAGGAGCGTTTGCGTACGTAACTTCCTACACATTAGCAGCTAGCTGCATGTTCTCAACCAACTTTATAGACCTATTTATCCTGCTCATGTTTAGGAAGTTTCATTAAAATCGGTTCATTCATTTCGAAAAAAAAAAGACTTGATTTGTATGAAATGCCGTATGGCGTTGACGCTCTTAATATGTAATTTAGATATGAAGGGTAATAACTAAGTAAATACCCAAAAAAAAACCTATTTTCTGTACTGTTTTTATTACGTTTCATTAGGGCGAGGAAACAACAGTATCCCGGTTAACACCATATGCCGAATACGAAATAAGAGTCCGGGCGCACAACGCCGCGGGCGATGGCCCTCTGTCAGCCCCTCAGGTCTGCAGGACTGATGAAGATGGTAAGTAAAGGCTACGAATATTGGTGATTGATTGCTTATTTTCTCTTTTAGCATTAAAGAGCGTTTACGCCATTAGAGAACATGTTCGAAATGTCTTATTTAAAAAAGATAGTTAAATCTCTGTTTCTATGGAAAACTTTAAATCGGTCGAATTTTGCCGTAACAAAATATTTAGAACACTTTCTTCGATAAGTAACTTTTAAGACCTATGTATCCTGTTTATACGTAGGAAGTTTAATTAAAATCGATTCATTCATTAAAGGACTTGAAAGTTTGTATTAAATGCCGTACGGTGGAAACGCTTCTAAGCGATTTGGTGTAAAACTGTAATACGGAGTAAAAGAGATATTGGGACGAAAGCTTGTAAGTACTATGTGTTCAGTACAAAATCTTATCCATACAAAAGTGTGGCCTATACCTACACGGTTCAAATGTACGGAACAGCATTTTTGGAACGAAGTTCCTTATCGCGCGTTGCGAAAGGGGGCTAGACGGAAAAAATTAAGTCCAAAAATTGTAACGACACTTTTTTAAGACCAAAAGTTGTAACGACACTTTTTGCTATAGTTGTAAGCCGTGCGGCGTGTGCGTGTTTCTCTGTCTGTCTCTCTCTCTCTCACTCTCTCTCATATAACTTCATTCCATCCGGGTGTCCCTTGACACCTCAAGTTTTTTTTTAGATACCTGTAATAGTACCTATTGTACGCCAATCTGACAATAGTTTTCACGTCGCTTTGTTTCTATCAGTGCCCAGCGCTCCGGGCGGCATGAAACTGATAGCCCTCGGTGAACGTTCGCTTAGGGCCTCGTGGCTGCCTCCACCCGAACCCAACGGGAAACTGACGCACTACACGCTGTATGTCAAGGATCTGTCCGGGTAAGTCATGTTTAAATTCGTTAAATACCAACCTGCTAGTTGTGTTCGATTCCTAGGATGGCCAAAGTGTTATTGGGTTTTCCCATCATTAATTTCTCAGTAGCAGCCTCGGAGTCTGGATTTTTGTCCGGTTGATGGCAATAGGCTCATCCTTTATTACATGGGACTTAAACATAACTGGCGAAATGTGGGTGTACTTGTGGGTAAACCTCTGCTTAGGCAGAGGTTTAAAGGTTAGCCTTTCGGGGCTTACAGGCGCGATGTTATGTTAATGTTATCTATTACATACCCAAATGATTTTTTTTAGTCTTGTAATTAAAAATACTTGCAGTGTTTAAATTATGGCAAATAATTTGCTTCGAATCATAATTTAGTTCAAAAAGTTATTTCGGACATTTGACTTAATTCGGAATATCAATATAACCTACCATTGACCGGTAACAAATCAGAATAGTTCAATGGTTCCACGTAGATACGAGTAGTACGGAGCTCCACAGAGTTGAGCGTTAATGAGATTATACGGTACGACGAGCTCACAGAGATGAGTGACAAAGCGAAAGGGATATTGCGTTGCAGCGAGGCAAATAGGTGAGGCATCCGTGTAGCGCCTTTGGTATATGTTTCAATTACATCACGAGTTATAAATAGAATTTTATAGATAAAGCCTCGGTTTAAAAACTAATTACAAACTAGCTGTGCCCTAGGCTTTTATTTAGTACTAAAACTTTTCCAGACTTAGAGGTATTCTATAAATTCAAGAAACATTTTGTACCTAAATCGAAATTGTTTCTGAATTTGTAAGAGCTCTAAATAAACAAAACTTAAAATAGAGTAGTTAATTTCTCTTAAGATTTAATTTCTCAGTAGCAGCCTCGAAGTGGATTTGTGCCCGGTTGATGGCAATAGGCTCGCCCCCTATTACATGGGACTTAAACATAACTGGCGAAATGTGGGTGTACTAATGGGTACAACTCTGCCTAACCCTTCGGGGATTACAGGCGTGATGTTATGGGTCTTGGAACAGGTCGGCACACCCGACCAGAATCAACAGTGGCGATCACCAGAAAGCGCTGAGACAATGAAGCTCTATGTGTTCCAGTGAAACAATTTAACTAGTCTTGAATACCGCAACGAAATTAATCAAAATGGGGTGGGCAAAATCATAATGTAATTTCCACATCCATTTAAGCAGCGGATAGAACAAAAGTAGGCCGATAGGCACAACAAGTCTGGGTCTAGTAACATAATGTCCTAATGTAATTTTAAACATCCTCACCCAAAATCTATGACCTCCAGCAATTCAAAAGCAATTACATAGCTTAACGGCTGTGAGCACAACTTAATAAATAATTGAAATAGAACCCTACATGGCAGGGGAAATAAGCAAAGTTGTTCAACAATCAAAGTTAAATACCGCTCCGATTGAACCATGTCTAACCGTTTTACTCCGGCTAGTTTGTTCTGTTAACTAACTGGCGTTGTGTTTTGGTTGGGCGGAATTATAGTTTGGTTAAAGCCTTCCTCGTAAGATTTATAGCTCATTACTTTTGAGAGGTATTTCAAAGCGGTATTGAAGATATGTACTTACTTATGTTGTAAACACATATCCGATTAACGCTGTGTGTAGAAACTCGGAAATTCCTCGAAGAAGGTGTATTATTTCACATGGTGCTTTCCGTTTTCAGCTAAGCACGCGTCGATACAAAATCGGTTGAATGCTTTTATTATTAATTGCTTATTTTATTTGTGCCCGATTCTTGGCAATAGGCTCGCCACTTATTACATCGGACTTATTTTACTTTTTACTTGAAATGCCATCAGCCAATTATATTGATAACACAGGCATACAGATCGTCGTCCATTCGTCTACTAACACATAACAGTCAGGACAAAACTATTATGTTGATTATAACATTATAATTATTCTTATATCTAATTGAATTTTGATACCTACCTAATTATTATGTGGATGTTGTTTTCATGGTGTACACGCATAATTAATGCATCCTGCAGTGTTATTCTGTAAAATCTCCCTGGGTGTATTTAGGTAATATGAACTCGATGTGAACTCTCAATCCCTGGCAGGTGGAATAACAACTCACTTCACGCTGATTTTACCTATATTGACGTGGGCGATATTTTTACGGAATAGATCAGCTGGAATATAGCAACAATTATCTTTACCTTAGGTCACAAGAACCCAATGTTACCCGCGTGAATGCGTGCGCTGAAATTGAGGGTACTTCGACGGAATGTATGCGCACGATGCGAGGTCTTCGTGCAGGACGGACGTATGAGGCTTGGGTTCGCGCTGCTACTGCCGCTGGCGACGGACCCCCGTCACCAGCTGTGGCATGCCAGACCAGTTCCCTGGGTAAGTACGATTAGCTTTTAGGTCTTACATATAAAATCAATCATTCATTTTAAAGCTTGATCTTTATTGAATCATCTGCGTATCTCCATGTAGCACCTGGTCGCATCTCGTCATTCGGCGGCGTGGCGCTGGGCGCGGCAGGCGGGTCGTTGTCCTTACGCTGCGTAGTTGGAGGCGCACCACCTCCGGCCAAGCGCTGGCTGCGCGGCGGCACTCCGCTGCACCCGCGACCACCCTTCCACCTTGACGGAGACGCACTGCTTATACGAGGTAACTGCACTCTGAAAACAGGAAAGAAGTGTAAGAGGAAATTGTGGAAGATCCTTCCATTTTAGTCGATCAGGATAAAAGCATCCAATGATTTCCTAACAGGTTTAGAGTTATCCCACGCTGACAACTACACGTGCGTGGCCGAGAACCCTCATGGATCAGACTCTGCAACATGGCGCGTGATAGTGCTACGACCACCTGCGCCTCCAGGGCTGGCCCTACTGGAGGCAAGGTCGAGGGAACTGGAACTTGAGCTTCGGCCGGCACCAAGATCACCTGGACATGCCATCCCTAAGACTTATAGCTTACATTGGAGACTGGCTTCACCTGAGGTACGTAGAAATTGTATCAATATAATGTCATTTAACCTGGATTAATCCAATTATGATATTTTTTTACTAAAAACCCTCATCTTGTTTCGCTATTAGTATAGGGTCCAAACGTACATAAATCCACCCTACTTTACATTTTAAAGCTCTTTCAATTCATACCTACTTTTATTCCATAGAACGTGCCGATTCCATTCCTTACATTTCGAATCCATTTTAGGGTGAATGGCGATTACAATTGGCCACTCCCGGACCGGTAACACTGACCGGACTTCGCTGTGGTTCCGCATACCGAGCGTATGGTTCTGCCGGTGGGGCTCCGGGATCTGAACTGGCTGTTAGGACCTCTGGAGGGCCACCTACAGCCCCGCCAGATGCAAGGTGGATTAGGGCAAATGCAACGCACGCAAGGTTCGATACTAGTGCATGGAGTGATGGAGGATGCGGTCCCGTGGCCTTGAAGTTGGAGTGGGCAGGGTCTGGGGTGGCAGGCGCCAGGGATGTACCTGTTGGCGGTGAAGTTATTTTGGGAGGTACGATTTTTAATGTTGCGTATCTGGTTTATTAAGTTCGTGATAAAGAAAAAAGTTTGAAGACCTAATCTTGAATGAAACTGAAATGAAAAAATACTTACCATTAATCAAAACTTCTGATCGTTAAAACTTCGCTTTATTAAAGTTTCCGAGCTGTACTGACTGAATTACTGTGAAGATAGAATTTATTTTTGTTGTTCGCTATCTGGGCACTGTGAAAGTAACAATAAAATCAAAATCATTCTTGTTACCTAATTTTGAAATAGGTTAATACCTTTCATACGTTTTTTATTTAAAGATTAGGCATCGTTCATTAATCACGAAAGGGAGGGGAGGCTTTTCATAAAAACTCACGAAAATATCACAAGGAAATCACATGTATTATTTTTTTCGGTGAACGCGCTATATCTAAACCAAATGAAATTAGAATATTAAAGATAAGTAATGTTCTAAAAATTTTTAAGGTACTTTGTACCAAAAAAATACACGTGATTTTCTGAGTAGGTCTAAAACCAAGGAGGAGGTTAAAAAGTTGCTAAATGCAAAGATTGCAAACCGTTTACTGTTAACAGAAGCGATTAGTGCCTGCCATGGGTAGGATCATAATCACATTTTCCAATCCCTAGGTCTTTCGCCGGGCTCCCGCTACCGAGTAGCGGCTCGTGCGTCTAACGAGGCTGGTTGGACGCGCGAAGTATACGAGTTCGCGACGCAAGCGGCCGACGGCCATCTTGCGGAGGAGGTTGACGCGCCATTCCCGGCTACTGCCGGCGAACTGGCGCTGCTACTTGCACTCTGTGCTGCGCTGTCACTTGCTGCACTTACTATACTAGCAATATTACTGAGGAGGAAAAGGTAAGGTTTTGTTTTTGTCTTTCTATTAATTGTTTAAGAATGTTAACTAGTTTGCAAGTACGTTGTTGCTTTCTACTCCCCTGACTATTTAGTTATGTGTGTTGACTATTTAGTTAGGTACGTGTGTGTGTTTAATATTACGAAAATTGCAGACGTTGGATCGAAAAAAAACTAAAGTTATTTACTATTTTAAAAGAAATTTTTACAATTTTTTTTTGAATCTATTCTATGCTGAATATATTATAAACCTACCATTTAGAAATATAAATAATTATATAGTTTTTTTTTTAACTATACCTTAAATATATTTTTTTACTTAACTTAATATCGACAGACAGACATCAGACACGACAAAAAATATCCCGATCAAAGCAAATCATTAAGCAGAGTTCGAAAAAAATATTATTAGTAAAAATAAAAGAGGATCGTTAACGTTTGCGATCTGTGCGTGACAAAGTGCTGACATAAGCGGTGTCGCTCCATCGACCCTTTTCAGTCCCAGTCTTAAGAGTCGACGTGTGACATGACGTTTGAACGTTCCTTTGACGCGCGTGATTCGTTCAACGTCACGTTTTACGTGGAAATTATTAATGCGGCATCGGTTTACGTGTTCACGTACATTTTGGTATGCGAGAGTCAAATGAGACAAGTGATGTGAGTACGGACATACCGGACATCTGCTAGTGCTTAATGTATTGACTTTATCCAGAAAACACAGCAGATGATACAATGGAAACACATTCTTGTAATGTTATAAGACATTATAAGACTGTTATGTGAAACGAATAAATGCCTTTCACAGGGTTCCTTAACCGAACGATGCCAATGAGATCCTATTACTAAGTCTCCATTGTATGTCCGTCTGTCCGTCAGCAAACTGTATTTCATAAACCAAAATAGGTAGAGAGTTGAAATTTTCAGAGAGTGTGTATTAACTATGGCTACCAAGGGCGGATCCAGGGGGGGGGGGGAGTTATAGGGGCCATGACCCCCCCCGCTTACTATTTTATTTTATTTAGAATTATTATTGTAATCGAAACGGAGCCTGTTCTGACTAGACGTTATTATATTTATAGTGTTTATGTATACTGCTAATTTAATATTTATTGTATTATAATATGTGTTTAACGTACGTATATAATACGTTAATGTATAATGTATAATTACGTATATAATATGTGTTTATAGTATTTATGACGTTATTAAATTAAATCAAAAACAAAATTATACGGGGTGCAAAACTTTTTGGATGTAGTGTTAAATGCTGTACAGTGGCTGGTTTTTCTTTTTACATGTCCCTCAACCTTGGTGAGCGAAATTTAATAGAAAACTCGCAGTCTTAACGGCGGTTTAGCTTTTTAATAACGAAGTCATAATAAACTGCTTGTCAGTTGTCACTCTAAATTGTTTTGATATAATTAAGAAAAAAACTTTTCATTATGTTTTGAAACTTTGTTGGAACGCTGCCTATCACGAGTCAAGTCTATCAATACAGTTGTGATTGATTGATCCGAGGACCTACTTTACGTATTATATTTAAAAGATGTTTTCCATTAAACCTTTGTTTGTAAGTTTATAAAACCTGCCAAAACTCGAGTTGGACTTGCAGACGAAGAGTTCTCTACCATCGCACAATATTTAATACTACATATCCAACCAATGCATTTATTGTATAGGGACCCCCTTTTATTTTTATTACTAGACTTTGCCCACGACTTAAATGACCCTTATCGCGTATTTGAAAAGAAGCCTGAGTTCATCCTTGGGGTTCAAACTTACCCTGTACTAAATTTCATCATACTCCGTTCAATGGCTTGGCCGTGAAAGCGTAACAAACACACAGACGTTTGTACCTATATGACGTTAAAAAGTGCCTTTTAATGGCCTAAATGAAATAAATGATTTGACTTTTACTTTGAAGCAAACAGAGTTATGTTTGCATTTATAATATTTGTATGGATGTGTTATTATAGCGATCATAGTAATACACATCAAGAGAAAATTTCAAGGAATTCCCTTCATTCTGCGGTTCAAATAATACAATTCTGTAACAGACGGACGGATAGACAGCAGAGACTTAGTAATAGGGTGCCATTTGGCACCATTTTCATAACCAGCCTTCCATTTTTATTATTATTCAAGCACGCATAACATCGCCGTAATCCTCGTTAACTTGAAAAACAAAACATTTTACATGTTTCAAGGATCGCGCTACAAACACAGGAGTTAACGGCCCTCCTTGTTGCACAAAACTGCACAGTAATTATCAAAACTTAACAAAACAATGGCAACACTGAAAATATACGAGCCATAAAATAATCCACAGTAGTTAGTAAGTCAACAGGCGCGGCTGTAAACGTGTTTTACGATCGACTTGTAATAAATTCAGCTTCTACATTGTATGAATATTCACCGGCTATATTCATAAATGGTTGAATTGGAACTAAACGTGACCTAGATACCGTTTGTTTAAATGTCGTCCATATTTCCATCGATAACTATTTCAATTATGGACACTGAAATCATATGGGTTGTTTACTATTATAAAATGAATTAAAATATTTTCTGTTCTTATTTACTGAGTTAGAAATATACACATAATTCTCGTATATAAAAATTACTGTAGACAAAATTGGGAATACATTAAAAACTGGCCAAGTGCGAGTATACTCGAATACGAAGGGTTCCGTCCATCGTATAATATTTCACGTTACATGCAAAAAAACATGTTTCTTGTATGGGGACCCATTCTGAGCTTTTTATTTTATTTGTATAAGCAGCCTGTTAAAATTTCATGTATCTACGTATTATGGTTCTAAAGATACAGCATTGTGCTAGACGGATAGACAGCGGAACTTTAGTAAAACGGTCCCGCTTGGCACCATATGGGTACGGTACCATAAAAAGCGTGTATTACGAACACAATTTGATCTAGCAACGCACATTTATTAAAACGCTAGGGGTGGCGATTCGTCTGTACAATTTTTAATTTAAAATGCTAATATTGTGTCATCATAAATATGCACGCCCATTCATCTCTGTTAGCGTAGCGAAAATCACAAAAATCACCTACCGAATTACGCGACGGAAATTCCGCTTGCTTATATTTTCTATGAAAATACAAAGCGTAATTTCGGCATTAATTATGTGTAATGTAATCAAAGTCTAATAACTGTCATTGTTCATCATAACAACACGGCTCTGACACAGAAAATAATTCGCGATTCAAGTTTTAAATCGCGTACGTTAAAATATTTTTTACAATGATGAAATCAAAATGCGACGGCTCGCGGGCGGCGCGCTGTCAGCTTATTAACGATTGGATAATTCAAGGTGTTGCCGTGTTGGAGTGGTGCTGTTATAGCCAATGAGCGATGGCCAATATTGTGGTAATTTGGTACTTGATACCACAACTCAATTGACATAGTTACGTAGCCGTCAAAACGCGATTCCTCTGTAGATACGTCACCTATTTATAAACTCCATTTAATTAATTATTATTTTGTTTAAAAGCAATATAAAATTAAATTTTATACTGTTATTTGAAAACTAGTCGGGTTTGCACGGCTAGAATAAAGTGTTTTTAAAGAAGTTGTGTCTTTAATTATTGGTTATTGGTAACAAATACCCAATTATGTGGTTTCCTCAACCAGGACTGACGGAGCCGTAGCTCGCGTGTCAACGAGCGCTGAAAAGCCTAGTTGTGGGACATACAGAGCGCCACAACATCAAGCAACGAAACTACCACCGGACCCGCCAGGTACACACCATTTAATTTACCCTACCGGCCTAGAACAGGTAGCCTAATTACGTAATACATAACCTCCGAACATTTATTCTGGTAATTTATAATATCTGTTGTGAAATTTTCTGATCTAAATACTGAACATACTGACTTTCAACCATTTTTAATAATACATAATTATTGTATTCAAAATGAAAGCTATTTTTATTATTTATCGTGATACGTAATTGATGTTCTGTGAGGGCCGAGAACGAGCGCGCGGTTCAGTCGTAAAAATAGTTTTTTTTTAATTAGAAATATCCGTTACCCATAAAATAAAGTTTGAATCGTTAATTCGAATCAATGGGTGATACTAATTGCGACAGTTCGTATAAAATAAAAGCGAAATACTTTAGGAAGAAATACTTTAGGCATAAAAGTATAAAAAATAAATAGTTGCTCATTTGATTGGCATCGGGACCAAGGTTCAAGCTACCGGTTGTTAGGGCTCCTAAGAGTCTTATCACCTTATAATACGTGCCGCGTTGTATCCATGAGTACCTTTCTGAATGAAACCCTTGATCCAACTGCCCAACGAGAGCCTGGTGGAGGCTCTTGGCTACTATACCATTGTCCGTCACTACTATCGGCACAATGACTGCAGGGGGCTTAGACAAAGTAACAATTTCAAACGATAACGAAGTTAGAAAATACTAAAATGTATGGGATTGACATAAGCCGCGTTAAGTCACGTGGACATGAAGCAAGACATGACAACTTGCCAAGCAAGTCAGAGACGATGACGAATTTAGATATCGTTTCGCTACAAAGCGATGTTACTTTGTCTAAGGACCCAGTAGTCACATCCCACGAGCCAGGTCAAGATACTTAATTTAAATTGACTCGAATAAAATTATGAAATACTTTTACGTCAGTATCAAACATTACCTACACACACACCCTCACCTACTCTCTTTACGTAAACAAACAAGTTTAGTCTAGTTTAGTCGTCACAAAACTATTTCTTTTGAAACAATTCTCATATACTATTGTTTTGAATCAATCGCGTCAGACTAAAAATCGATTTCGGAAGTAGTAAGTAGTTTTATTTTGTTTCGTTTCATTGTTTATGTTTCCACGTGCGCTCCAAACAGGATCCTGATGTAAGAAATTTCCGGGACGGGACGATCTGATAGTAAATGGAATGAAAATAACATTGTCGCCCGGAGCTAGTCTTCTTTTACGGAAAATATTTTCACGTCAATTTTATTTTTTTATTTTTTTGTCTCTCATTATTAAAAGTTCAACAAGTACGGTCAACAACAAAAGTCGATTAACAATGTTACTTTATTATATCCTTTAAATAGCCTCTAATAACACAATGCACTACTTCTCAATATTTCAGGCAATATAGCTAAGGGTTTATTCTATCTTAATTGCGTATATTCATTTCGTATTTCCTTTCTATTATTGTGCTCAATAATTAGGGTTTAAAATTTTTAAATGTTAATCGACTTTCGTTGCTGACTGTACAAGAGACTCTAGTAAATATAAACTTAGAAGCTTTTAATAATTATCAAATAGTTTAACTAGCTCTTCGGAGTACTTCATTATCAATTTTCTTTAAAACCTTCAGAATAAGAGCTGCTAGGAATTTTTATGCGTCAAAAACCTTTTACAGGCTTTCAGGACACTTACTCTGGGGGATTTAATATTTAATACTCCGGTTCCAATTTCATAAAAGATCCCTTGAAGCTTAGAAAGTGTGTTCAAATAATACCACATTGTTCAACTTTATAAAGTAGAAAAGCTTACACTAATAATATTAACTTCTTATAAAAAATGGGCAATCAAAAATGAAGCCTTTGTAATTGTATAAATGTATAAAATCCGCTCTTAATTAAATATTAATCTCTTGTGTACATTCGTTATTACCTAATTCTCAAATTACATTTCCCAAATTAAATGAAGAATTCATTGAATCAACCGAGGTCGCTTCGACTACGATACGCTACGCTTGCTACGAGCATGTAGCTCGCGTAGCTACGAGTCGTAGCCACTGCGTAGCAATTAACACAGACACACTTGTGGTAAACGGGTATGTTTTGAGAGTTTATGTTGTTGCAATAATTTTAATCTATTTTAGGCTGTATTTAATTTTAATAAAAATAAATATATTTTATATTTTTTCATCGGCCAGTATATTACTGTGTGTGTAAGCATAGCGTAACGGCAGATATAAATATATTACAGAACGATTAATATTACGTTAATCTAAAACTTCTAAAATGTACAGTCCTAAGCATAATTATATATTATAATGACGCAAAATTCTAAAGCAATTCTCTCCTAAAGTTTTGATAGACAATTTATTTTATTACGTAAATATTATTTTCGGAACTAAACTGTTATGAAATAGATATTTTCTCAAAGTTGAAATCATTATTTCGTGAGAAAATCTCCTTTCAATGTTACGTAACTGTTACATACTCGTACAAACGCTTGTGACGGTATCAATACACAAATAGGTAGGCACTGATGTGACGTAATATCTATTCATTTGTATTTGTTTATTTTTACATAATGCTTACGTAATATAACGCTATTACTTTATACGGTGACTTACTTGATCTATTTGTATAGAAAGTTGTAACACATGAAACATACCTGTAACAGATGTGTACGAGATAAGTCCGTATGCGACGTTTGCGGGCGGCGCGGGCGCAGTGGCGGGTAGCGGCGCACGCGCGTACACGCTGCAGCTGCGTGCGCTCGCGCGGCACGACGACGACGCTGCGCCGCCGCAGCTCCCCGCCTGCTGCGATGGTGAGACTTGACAACAAAGCAATTTTTTTATAACTACTTGATTCTTCAATCAGCAATTTGGTTTTATAGAGGATATGATACAGGAGAATTCTTGTTACGAAAGAAGGAAAAGATTGTAAGGAAACTTGGACTTTAAAGTCGCCTTGAGCAAGCGTGGTGATCAATGCTCGTGCTTTCTCTGTATGAGAAGAGGCCTTTGCCCTACAGTGGGACAATTATAGACTGATATTTTCTAACGAGAAATCATCCGACAACATTCAGTTGTGAATAGAGTAAACTATCTGTATGCACCGAAATAGGCCCTAAATATTTATGTATTATTATAAAATGCAAAATTACTCAACACATATTTTTCCTTTATACAGAAGAAACGTGCGTGGACGCATGCGACGCTCAACGGCGACGGAGACGCCGACGACATTATTGCCCGGACCACGGTGAGGGAAACTCTTCCAAAAAATACACACACATACACACCCTCTCACCCATTCCGCTTTGCCTGCCGGGGCTGCGGGACGTCTTAACAGGATACCGTGGCCCCGGAACGTAAAGGGCAACAGAAGGAACAGGGTGGTTTTTTAGTCAGTAGAAGTCTGACAGTTCCTTCCGCCCCACCCAGGCCGGAAGGAGTCATTTGATGATTTTTCCAACCTAAAAAAAAAAAAAAAACCCATTCCGCTTTAACTATATAGGGTGACTGGTAATAAGTGACCGATACTAAAACATATATGATCGTTCTCATGATAACATACAATAACTTTACCGCGTTCTGTACGGTTAGCGTTTACGCCGCCGCGCGACTTTCTTTCAAGTCCTTATTTTTCAAAAGGAATGAACAGATTTTTATGGAACTTCCTACGTATAAGCAGGATACATAGGTAAAAAGTGATAAGAGAACATGTTCAAAATGTCTAATTAAAAAAAAATAGTTGGAATTCTGTTTCAATGGAAAACTTAAAATCGGTCGAATTTAGTTTTGTTTTTTGTTATGTAGGTATTGCCACCGACTTCCAAACTAAAGTTATTTTTTATTTTGTAGTTTTTGAAGGCGGTTGTCTTTTTTTGTAAAAAAGCTTTTTATTTTTCACTTTTTAGTGCTTGTGTTTAAAATCCTTAATAAAAGCCCTTTCGAACAATACCTCACACGATATATTTAATTTAGAAAAATGCTCACAAAATAAAAAGCACTAAACCAAATTGGATGAAATTTTTATGGGACCAAATGGCAAGTATACTGCATCGAACAAATAAAGAATCACACTAATCGGACTAGAAACCTCGGAGTAATCGGTGTACATACATAAAAAAAAAAAAAAAAAATACCGGCCGAATTGAGAACCTCCTTCGTTTTTTGAAGTCGGTTAAAAAAATAGTTGGAATTCTGTTTCAATGGAAAACTTAAAATCGGTCGAATTTAGCTATAACACAATTTTTTTTTAATGTTCTCTGATAACATCCATAATATCACGCTTAAAATCCAGACTCCGAGGCTGCCACTCAGAAATTCCTGATGGAAAAACCCAATAACACGTCGGGCAACCTGCGAATCGAACCCAAGACCTCATGTTAAAAATGTTGAAAATTTTCTCTGATATTTTTTTATATAAAGCTTACTCTAAACTAATACAGTCCGTTCTTTGTTCCCAGGTTGCTCACAAGATTCAGGAAGTTGAGAAACGAAACTGCCAAATTGTTTAGTGAAAAATATCTAGTCAGTGTAATAATAATATAGTTAATTCGGTTATACATATTAATATGTATACAAAAATTTATACAATAATATTGTCTATTTATATTAACGATGTTTTTTTTTTATTTCTACCTTATTTCCCGTTTTCAATAAAAAGATAATGTGACACATTAAATGTATGTACTTATTTATTTTCCTTTCCACGCAAGTGTTATTATGAAAACCAATTTCAGGAAGGGGGTTCTTTGAATTGATTCAAAAATGTCTACTTATGTTCTTTTTAGGGTAATGGAATAGCTTCAATGGAATGGATTGCTTTTTGGACTGCCTCGTTGGTCTAGTGGTCGCAAAGGGCGACTGCTGAGCATGAGGTCTTGGGTTCGATTCCCGGGTCGAGCAATGTGTTATTGGGTTTTTCCATTAGGAATTTCTCAGTAGCAGCCTCGGAGTCTGGATTTGTGCCCGGTTGATGGCAATAGGCTCGCCCCCTATTACATGGGACTTAAACATAACTGGCGAAATGTGGGTGTACTAATGGGTACACCTCTGCCTAACCCTTCGGGGATAACAGGCGTGATGTTATGTTATGAATAGCTTCAAAGTTATCAAAAGTAAATCTTAATTTTAATTCGAAATTGAATATTCAAAGTTTCTATCATCTTTAACAGACGGTACGGTGGGCGCAGTGGCTAAGCATGGCTGCTGCGCTGCGTGTCGCGGGTTCGATTCCCCTACGGGACAAATATTTGTATGACCTAACAGATAGTCGCTTGATCGAGTTTAACGCGACTATTGCTGGCAGACAGCTTATGTTATCTATTAATTTTACAAAAAAAAAGTGTCTACCAAAAAGACTAACCCCGTGATAACATTCACGCTGCTAGCTAGTTTTAAATAAAAAGAAGACCGCGACTTATGACCACACGGATTTTCTAACGGATCCCTAATTTTATGCTAATAAAATGCAGGCTGCATTTTATAACATTTTATAACACTCACAATCAAGGATAACAACAAACACAACTTTTCCAACGGTATTCTTGAGATCACAAAAAAAAATTGCATTAAATAAGCTACATTTTTTATTTTCCATGATAAGATAAGATAATGAAAATGAACAATTTTTCCTACGGTATTCTTGAGATCACAAAAAAATAAGCTATAAATAAGCTACATTTTTATTTTCCATGATAAGATGATAAGATAATTTATTTCGCAAATATGTGTACAGTACATGATGTCAAAGTACAATAAGAGTACCTACCTACAAAAGATAGTTGTCTGGTACTAAATAAGTATAATAATATCACCAGGAAAAGTCTCCAAGAAACAGTTCCCTGCAAGAGATAGCGATCTTAAAATCCAACAGGTTATGAGTGGGTCCTAAGGAAGGGCTCATTGTAAAAAAGGTAACAAATTGGGATCGTGTCCCTGCAAGTAGCCCTTGCACTATTTACAACAGAATTTATAAAAAAGGCTGTTGGTTTCTTTTGTTATTTAATTAGAAAATAAAGAACTAGCTTCTGCCCGCTACTGCGCTCACGTGGAAGTCAAATATACCATAAAATACAGCAAGCAATATGCAGCAGCAATATGTAGCTTTATATTAGCGAAATAATTTTTGTAATTGAACGAAGGGAGCATTTCTACTAACTTTTAACATAAACAACCGCAATCTTATCTCAGTCTCAATCTGGCAAAAATGCCTTAATTTAAGTGTATTTTTTGACATTGATTGTACCTAAGATTGCGTTTAAACATTGAACGTTTTCAATTAGTAGAATTGGTCTTTAGAACTTAAAAACCAAAAAATAACAATGAAAAAACAAACAAACATTAACTCTAAATGATGTTGGTATAGATAATAAAATAAAATATTATCCTAATATCTCCCATGAACAGGCGCATACCAGTATCAATAGACATGCATACAACAAGATAAGTATTTTTTTGCGGCAACCACAAAATTAGGCTTAAAAAAGGAAAATTGTAACATTATATTAAAAAGGTTATTGGTAGATTGTAGTTTAACATGATAATTGAATTTATTCTGAATATAAAGAATTTAGGAGGAGAAAAAAATACCTTATCAAAGCCTTGACTAATGAGACAACTAATTAAGCATTGTTGCGCGACCCCCCCGGGTGCAACGCTCGTCAAAGAGCAAGTTGGACAATCCGTAGCATGAACAATTTTCATTTCACGATATACAAAATGATACTATTATTGTCCTAGGAGACAGGCAAGAGGCAGGGGGCAGGGCAAATGCCTCTTTTTATACAGAGGAGGCAGGAGTATATTTCATATTTCATGATACAAAATAAATAATTCAACGTACCAAGGGGTTAGGCAGAGGTGTACCCATTAGTACACCCACATTTCGCCAGCTAAGTCACAAGTAATAGAGGGCGAGCCTATTGCCATGAACCGGGCACAAATCCAGACTCCGAGGCTGCTACTAAGAAATTCCTGATGAAAAAACCTAATAACACTTTGCCCGACGTTAGGCAGGTAACCTACGAGTATCTTAACTTCATCTAAAATTTACAACAAGGTTGAAACTGCTATCAACATATTACATATTACATAATCAAATTATAACTATAAAAGAACAATTAATCCGGGATCAAGGCAGTCAGTGTTCATCTCAAGCGATGGGATCAATTAGGAAGTAATCCGCTTACAAGCAATAAGCGGTGAGGGTGATCCAAACTGGGTTACTCACAGAGATGCGATTACTATCGCTAGTGTATTACACGAAGTCATAATTAAACTATCATAATCCGGGTCTGACAGAAATTAGGAGATGGTTTCTGAAGAATATTGTGTAGGCAAGGTATCACATATTTATGTATTGAATTGGTTAACCAACAATTGTTTACCCTAAAAACTTGAAATTAAAAAAGCATGATTGTTATAACAAGTTTAAACAGTGTAAGAAAAAATTAAAATTACCCCGACGTCGGCCATCTTTGACCGATTTTCATCAAACATAACTAAGAACACTCCCGACTAAATCACCTTACAAACAACTATGGCAAAAAAATGCTGACATTTGAAGGAGCACAACTTTATAATAAAATACCCTCACAAATACGAAATGTACACTCATTCAATGCATTTAAAACTCAGCTCAGCCAGTATGTCAGACTTCTGAAGAAATGAATGCATTGGGTGGGTCAGGTTTCGAATAACTATGTTATTTAGTCTGTAACTAGTGATGTCGAACTTTTTCTATAATTATATTATGGTTAGTACTGTTCTCAAGTAAGTGACATATTATGTTTTTATTGAGAATAAAGTTTCTTTAAACCTAAACAAAAAAAAACAAAATCAAAATCGGTTCATCCGTTCGGGACCTACGATGCCACAGACAGACACACACACACGTCAAACTTATAACACTCCGTCATTTTTGCGTCGGGGATTAATTAGTGAACATAATATGAACAAAATTAATTGTAAAAGCTAAAAATCAAGTTCATTTAGACAAGTTTATATTTTGTTCACCAGAAACCTGACAAGGGGTCTTTGTACTCATTAAATGAACAACTTATAATAAGTGTCCAAACCTAAAATCGTAAAAAACAAAACAGCCGATCCATTCAATAATATTTGCATTACACTAAATGTATGGATCAGCCAAATTCTCCTAACTTACTATTATATATAAATCATATCTCACTACACAGCACTAAACAAAAGCTATACTCAAATAATGACGTAAGCAAGTACAACAAAATTCAAAGCGCAACAGTAGGTAAGTACTCCCCACACTCGTCGGCGCTAAGTCAATATCACAGCACATAGGCAGAACTAATTCACACAGAAGTTCCTCTGTGAATTATTTCACCGCAGCGCAATCTACAATCCGCAGAAGGGTTCCGACACTGGCAATTAAGAGCGGCGGCCCACTCACAACATATGGCGGCCACACAAAAATGTAAGTAAATTGCCCACACTTGCCCGCACTGGCACGCACTACGAGAATATTTGCTAGGGAAATTGCCCGACTAACTTTTATTGTATTGAGTATAGTTCGTGTATGTTACGTAGGTAAGTTTTGCCGGAGTATTGCTAAATATTTATTTACATATTGTCAGTAATATGCATTTTTCATGACATTCTTTACAATAATCAAAACTTTACTAACAAATACATGAAAAGTGTTTCATACTTGCTATTCACGCGACATCGGCCGCGTGGACGTCAAGTATGCCTCAATCGGCAATAGTGTAGCTTTGACAGTAAGTATAATAATTTAGAGAAAACCTCATATTGACAAAAAATAAACAAACTTTACCTTTTTATAATATCAGTATAGATTATTTATTTTTTAGCTTAAAATTAATAATTTTATTTAATCATACAGGTGAAAGAGCTTCGATGACGTCTTTTTTATTGAAAATTAATTTTTATTTTATTTCTTATTTCTTATTAAACATAAAGAACAGTTATTGCCATATTATTTAATATCTCGATCCCAGCCTGAGAGATTTATCTTGATATTTCAGATTTCAATTAAATATGTAAGGTAAGCTAAGCAAACGAAAACTATAGGTAACCTACGAATAAAAGCCTCGCAAAGTTGACGTAGTTCTGAAACGGTTCAGTACATTACCGTATATAACACGTTTGTATGCTAATTTTATTCCCAAAATCCGGTCTGATGGAAAACGGTCCCTCGAAGTAGGTATTATCAGACGGGGCAGGACGGGGCAGACCCGAACTTTTGGGTCGATTTGATAACATATCCCAAATACGGCACCCACTGAGTCCATTACCTTATCATACAGACGGAATTATTCGAATTTAGTATTTACATAAAATGTCATATTACTGTTTCGTTGAAACTCTCGTATATTATATCTTCTACAATTTAAATGCGTATGAGGATTTGAGGGATTACGATTCTGGTAATGGAAAGTCATCAAATTGAGTGGAGGATAAGAGATAAGTAATTGAGGTCGCTTGTATTAATGTTCGGACACAAAGCTGGATTATATACCCACTCACAATTCAAATCTTTTCATCAAATTGCCGTTACCGGGATCATCTTTTAATTATCTAAATACGCGTATACATAAAATGTAAAGAATTTGTTATAAATTCGGTGTACATTTTGTGGTAGTTTGTAAGGCGATACGGTTGGCTTTGTAAAGGTATATAATAGCGGATTATCCCGTCTTGAGGGCTATTAATCACAGGTTTGGAAACTTACACCGATCTCGAGGGCTTACATTCGTGAGATATGGTTATAATGGTGGCAGTGGTTGACTTGTTTATCTTTACGCTTGTATACCTTGATGGCATTAGTACACCTAATGTTTGGTATACACAACGACATAACATATATTATATCGTCGGTTCAAAAAAAAACTGACCTACATATTTAACACAACATACAAAAAATTAGTTTATAATCGCTAAAACGTAATTGTTTTGTGATGTAACTCTAGTTTACGGTTTTCGGATTTATTCGTTTACTTGTACTACATGGCATTGCTTTTGGCCCTTATGGATTTGGATTCCCTAGCGAGCGTCAAAATATGCGCCATATTTGACAAAAAGGGTCTTGACAGACGGGCAACAAAGTGATCCTATAAGTGTTCCGTTTTTACCGAATGATTAACAGAACCCTAAAAATAGCTTTTTCATATGAAAGTGCAACACCTACATAGCCATAAAAAGCTTATGAAATAGCTGTTTTTTCATCTACTGCCAAACAGCTGTTTCATACGTTTTGTATGACTGTGTAGGTGTTGTTTCACTTTTGTATAAAACAGGTTTTTTTTTAATAACCAGCAAGAATATATGGTCTCTTCCAACATATATATACGAGACGAAATAATATAAACATTCCAATATTCGTACGTAATCTATAATCCTACTAGTCAGCTTATCGTGTTCGATGATTATAAGGTAGTATTAGCTAGATATATGATACACTGGACATAAGAGTCAGGTGGAATTATAAAGTTGAGCTGAAATAAATAATTATTAAGTACTATCATAGATAAAAAAACTCCATGTAGGTACTTAATTGTTTATTAATTGCGTTTGGCCATACGATGGTTTGTGTGATATGTAAAGATTCAACAAATACTTGTACCTACACTGTTTTGTTTTGATTAATAAACGGAATAATTGATTAAATGCCTAAGTAACGCCTTTGTACCTTTTTGTTGCATAAAGTATAAATAAATAAATAAATTAAAAACTACACTATTGCCGAGTACTATGGTACTTTACCATATGCATATCCATATATACCTTTAGTCTCAAAGGGCGTATCCACCAAAACACGACTTTGCAGGAGAGCCAAAAAACAAAAAATAAAACTGTTTTCCAAAATAACTTTTTTGTGCATATAGCTAGAAAAATAACCAAAGACAAAAGTTTATAATTTTGTTTGCCTTACGACGTTTGTGGTAACGAAAAATGAAATTCTATTCATTTACGACCCAAATTTTAAGAAAATCTATGTTTAGCGAACCAAAAATTATGGCTGTATCCACCATTATTTTTTGCGAATATCAAAATTTTAAATATACCAATCGATAGATGACGACAAAACTGAGTATGACTGCATTAAAATCTCATTTTGGCCAAAATGGCGGTTACGCCCTTTGGGCCTAAAGGTATCGATATATGGACTTCAATCTATACTAATACAAACTAATACCTATTATAAATGCAAAAGTAACTCTCTCTGTCTGTCTGTTACGCTTTCACAACTAGACCACTAAACCGATTTCGTTGAAATTTGGTACGGGGTAAGTTTGAACCCGTTGGAAGGACATAGGTTACTTTTTTTCCGTGACTTTGTCTGCGTCCGCGAGTCGAGACACGAAGTCGCGGGCAAAAGCTAGTAAAATAATAAAAGATACTTATGTAAAACTTATCTCTCACTTATCTTATGTCTCCTGTATCACACAGCCTCGTGACGCTCGCCTGAGGTTCCACCACCCTGCTGGCATCAGCCGTCAATTCCACTTTATCACTAACTAGCACTCTTCCCGCGACTTCGTTCGCGTGATTATTCTTACGTATCCCTAATTACTTGATAATAAAATATCGTAGTTCCAAATTTGCTGAAGAATTTTCAAAGTCGGTTCAGTAGATCCAAAGATTACCTCCTACAACCTCACAAACTTTACTTCTTCATAATATTATTATAGAGGTATAGATATTAGTGTTGCCCAAAATCGGTCTTGGTCTTGTTCTTGCATTTTGTGCGCACCTGGCCGCAAGCGGCCAGCGGCCACACCGTGCGGCCAGGTGCGCGCGCTCTGTGGCGATTTCATACTAAGGTATGTATCTCGATGGCCGCCGCGGCCTGGCCGCTGCGGCCAGGCCGCTAGTGCGCTATAAGCTCTAATAGATATAGATTTCACTTTATTCCTAACGCGGGATCATAGTCATAGATTCCCAGCACCACGGGTGATGCGCAACCGAAATGAGCAAGATAACTAGCTGGCCTACGATCAACATGCGCGGAGCAACTGACTACTCGTGATACTATGAAACACCAAACAGGATGACAAGCCATATTAAAATAGGTATATTATACTAAAAAAATCATTAAATGTAGGGTAGGCATTTAATTTATCATCTACTCTGAACAGTGTACCAACATAACATTTTTAATTCGCATTTTTTTGTACAGGCAATGTATTTTAATTTAAAAAAAATGTATTTGAATTATTTAAATTGAATTATTTCAAAGATAACTTTGAACACTGTGTTTGTTAGATAACTAACAAACACATTGTTGGCATGATTATAGGGCGAATATATGCTTATTCCAAAATCAAATGACATACTTTTTATGGACTGTCAAAACGCGTTTCCCCCATAGATTTTGTATGACAATATCGAACTGTAGCGTCAATTATTTGCCAATTGACTTACTATTTTTTGATTTCAAAGCCACAAAAAATCGAATATTGCAGTTAATTGAAAATTACGTTGCTGCTAAAATAAAGTGTATTTTTTTTTTCAAGTTATATCTTGAAATTAATAGTTAATGGTAAGTATCGACTATTCAATTGTCATTACAATTTTAACAACTCATTACATTGTAAACTTAAAATCTTACAAATTCTGCTTCTCTGAGTATTACCCGGTTAAAACAAGGTTTTGGAGAAATAATTAAGAATTTAGGTCGGGATTATAACAAGTCTGAAATAATGAAGACATCCGGCGTAATCAATCTTTGTTTTGTAACAAAATTAATAGGGGACTAACGTCCGAATACTCAAACGATTCTTAACTTTAAGACGTTCTTAAATGTATCTCTGTCGCTACAATACACTTCAAAGTGACAGAGATAGCATAAGACTTAAAGGCCACTTAAAATTGAGTTACGTTTGAGAATTTTGCCATAAGCCTGTAATACCCAGACTTTGTGAAATGTAATTAAACTATTCTGGAAACTGCGCGAACTTGTTACATTCGCAATTAATTTTATAAGGAAATGATTTTATGTGACCTTCAAGATGTTTGTCGGTAAACATCGTCGTTACATACAGAGATTTGGAAAGACGGTACTTGGCCCAGAGTCCCACAGATACAGAAAATCAAATCATTTATTTGCTTGAACCACATTCGACAATGATACATAGGAATAACAAGAGAACACTGCCTTAATAGGCGTGGAAAATTAATATTACAATTAAATTAAGTTACAATTATATTATTATTTTATTTCATAAATATAATTAAAAAACCATAATTTACAAGCGCATTCGACAGACGTTGCCCAGCTGCCCTACCATGAACTCTTATCGCGATCCAAAAACTGAATTGTTCTTCAAATAAGTCAATATAACGCATCAATTTATGCGTTATATTGACGTATTTGAAGAACAGTTCAGTTTTTGGATCGCGATAAGAGAAAATACGTCAATAAATGACATAAATTGATGCGTTATATTGACGTATTTAAAGAACAATTCAGTTTTTGGATCGCGATAAGAGTTCATGGTAGGACCCCTGCTCTAACGTTGTCTTGCAACGCCACCTTCTGGGTCGAATTGAGACTTTAAGTCATCCAGGGACCTACTCAAACTTGGAAATTTCGTTAAAATCGGTCCGGCCGTTTATGAGCAGTTTAGTGATATACACACGGACAGAAGAACCTATACATAATTATATATATATATATATATATATGTATATATATATTATAGTAGATACCTATACATATATTAAAGTAGATAATATTTTCAATAGGTATTCATGACATAGGAGAAGTTAGATCAGTAAAGTATTTGTCTCAGTAATCTGTTTCAGTGTTCGAACCACAGAGTAACTCAATAGAGACAAAGTTTCTAAGAAACTACTACTTCTGCGCTACTTCGGTGGTTGTAAGGCGATTAACACACGGCACCGCACGCCGCTCCGGCATGCGGTGATGCGGTTCTCACGTCGCACTAGCCTCTATGAAATCCGCTTGAACCTTGCACACGAACACCGCACGACCGCGCGGTCGAGCGGTGTTCTCGTCACAACCGCATCACCGTGCGGACGTCCGCGCGGTCGTGCGGTGCCTCACTCACGGGGCGCCGCATCACCGTGCGGATCATCCAAGGAGGTTAAAAATATAGGGAGTGCGCGCTTCATACTACTGAAACGGTCCTAACTCGGTGACCTTGAAATGAATGAAAGGCACCGAGTTAAGCGTTCTGTTTCTTTCTAATACACACAATAATAATATATTATATATAATATATAATATAATATACACAATTTCTAATACACTTAACAATGCCAGAACGAGATAAAATACAGAACTCAGTGCCTCTCTTTCTAAAAAAAATGAGTAACGGTTACAATGTTCCAAGCGCTCGCTCCCTATATTTTTAACCTCCTTGGGATCATCGTGCAGGGTTCCCAATTTAGGGGTTTTCTCCCCAAATTTAGGGGGTAATATAATTTTTTAAAAGGGCGTTATATGTTTAGGTGTATTTTTGGGGACTTTTGGCTTCTTATATTTTTAAATCTATTTTTTTTATTTGTTGACCTAGCACCATAGTGGGTATCAGGACACATGCGCGAAAGACATTTGCGCGCAAGACTCTTGCGCGAGACTCTTTGCGCGCACGGACACTTGCGCGAATGGACGTTTCGGCGCCAAGACACTTGCGCGACTCCCTTTGCGCGATAGGTCACTTGCGCGAATGACAGTTCCACGATAGACATTTGTGCGCCTACACTTGCGCGATAGATACTTCCGCGAATCCACTAGCGCGAATGCAGATATGCGCGAAGTATATTTTTATAAAGGATATAATGGGCTAAATTCTTGAAATAAGGTTCCGTACGCACATCACTTTATCCATTAGATAAAATTTATAACGGCTAATTACGCGTCATGGGTGTAGTGTCCATGGTTTTCGAGGGTGCTGATGCCGAAAATGTAGTCAAAATGAAAATCCGAGATGGCGGCCGCAAAATATGCCACGACCGTGGACACGACACCCATGAAGCATATTTTGTAAAAATTTTGCGGCCGCCATCTTGGATTTTCATTTTGACCTCATTTTCGTCATCAGCACCCTCGAAAACCATGAACACGACACCCATGACGCGTAATTACTCGTTATGAATTTTATCTAATAGATAAAGTGATGTGGGTCATCATATAGATGCCCATGCAAACGAATTATTTTGCATCACGAAATTAAACTTTAAGGCATTTTTTTTAGCTTAACATATATTTTACATGTTGTAATATTATGTGCATTATAAAAAAATAAACAGAACGTTATACCTACATGAATCACAAACGAAATTAATAAAATCAAAAATAAAACTAAAGTTTAATACTTTAGTTAACCAAAGCTCACAAAGTGATATTGGATTGAATGAAAAAAATCGTTGATGGTATTGAAGCACCCTTAAAAACCATGAACACGACACCCATGACGCGTAATTAGCCGTTATGAATTTTATCTAATAGATAAAGTGATGTGGGTATGTGTACGGAACCTTATTTTAAGAATTTTGCCCATTATCCTTTACTAGCTGTCCGCCGCGGGTACACCCGCGTCTTTGGTTACTGCTCCGCTCCCGTAGGTCGTAGCGTGATGGTATATAGCCTATAGCCTTCCTCGATAACTAATCTATCTAACACTGAAAGAATTTTTCAAATCGGACCAGTAGTTCCAGAGATTAGCGCGTTCAAACAAACAAACAAACAAACAAACAAACACTGCAGCTTTATAATATTATAGTATAGATAAAAATATACTTCGCGCATATCTGCATTCGCGCTAGTGGATTCGCAGAATTTTTTTATTTTTTTCCCAGAATTTTCTCCGCAGTTTTCACCAAAAGTTCCCCAAAATTTTTCCCCAAATTGGGGGAAAAAAAACCCCAACCTGGACACCCTGAAAACTGGTCAAAACCGGTAAAAAATAACTGGTTAAAACCAAAACTGTTCAAAATCGATCCGCACGGTCATGCGGTTGAACCGCATCACCGTGCGGACAACCGCATCGAAATCCGCTTCACCGCCACCGCATGCCGGAGCGGCGTGCGGTGCCGTGGGTTAATCGCCTAACAGCTATATTTGATTTCATCATCGCCCATTCGTATTTTCAATGTTATCCGATGACTGCCGAAGCGCAAAACTTTTCTAGTAGATCAATTTTTCTTTCATACTTTTTTTTATAGTTTGCCTCACACTAGAAATTTCTCCTATATCGTAGGTGCATTTTACAAACATATAAACTCATATACACAATCAACCAGACCTAGAACAAACTATCTGTTCGCTCAGCCACTTCGCCAACCGTGTCTTTATCCATCCATCCATAATAATATTATAAATGCGAAAGTAACTCTGTCTGTCTGTTATGCTTTCACGACTAAACCACTGAACCGATTTTGATGAAATTTTGTCTCTGGGATAGCAAAGCATTTGCAAGGCCTCTGATTATTGCAGATGTGTATAGGCAGCGGTGACCACTTTTTTTTTTTTTTAGGTGTAAAAATCATCAAATGACTCCTTCCGCCCTTGCTGGGGCGGAAGGGACTGTCAGACTTTTACTGACTAAAAAACCACCCTGTTCCTTCTGTTGCCCTATAGGCGCTCCACCCACTGAAGATGCGTCCCGCCGCGGTGAGCAGAGCGACAGAAAACGCGCGCGGCGACGGAGGCGCAGATCTGCCTTACTTAGCGGTGAAATACGACGGCCTCGCGCTAAATAAATTTGTCTACGTCGAAATCCATCGTGCAAACGTCTTTGCAGTATAAAATCACGCCCGGGTCTGCGGAGCCGGTGTGTCATATCCCGCGGCACGCCCCGCGCTCCCGCGCAGATTGGCAGAATCTGCGCGCGGTGCGCCTTCCCGCTCGTTTCCGCGTCGGCAGTGTGTTGTGCTAGGCGTGATTTCTATATAAATTGAGATACGTGCATACAACGGTAAATTCTGCCATCCCGCGCTACGCGACGGGGCGCGGGGCAGTGGGTGGAGCGCCTTACGTTCCGGGGCCACGGTATCTCGTTAAGACGTCCCGCAACCCCGGAACATTGGGTAGGCTGTCGACTTGTTTACCATCCAATAACATAAAAAAACTGGCTCATCCATTCATATTGAGATCATTTTCACTCTTTATTCATAGAAAACCGTAGTTATTTTCATAAAGTTTGAACAGTTTCCAAGTTCGTACCATTCGAATATACTTTATTTGCACAGAAAAATGTGGAAGAATTTGAAATTTTATTAAAATTATATTTCTTTGAACTACTTTCATGAAATGCTAGTGCTGTAGTGGTCGGCTTTTGGTCTGCTTTGCTTTCATATTTTTAATGCTCGTGTGGCGTTGAAAAGCGCCATTCATGGTTTACAAAATTCGGTTTTCCTGGTACCTTTTTCGTAAAATTGGGTAAATTAATCAGCTTGACACCATCTCCAATACTTAGCGGATTTGTTCGACGGTCACCCACGTGTATGGGTAATCGTTTATGGGTACAAGTTGAAGTAACTTTATCGTGTTCGTTTTTGTTTTATTGCTTTGAGGTTACATTAATTAATGGTGTGGGGTAATCTTCTAACTATGCTTATAATATTGTAAAGCTGAAGAGTCTGTTTGTTTGAATGCGCCAATCTCAGAAACTACTGGTTCGAATTGAAAAAATATTTTTGTGTTGTATAGTCTAATTATCGAGGTTGACTCTCTATAACTGTTTTTCTGCTAATCTTTGTTGCTAATTAATGCATTTTTTGTGACGGTGGTTTTATAAATATTATATCAATTCTTATTCAAATAAATACATTATTCGTCACAAGTTAAACAGTTTGCAGATAGCGTTCTGTGATTTCTGCCTACCCCCATGGGAAAAAGGCGTGAGTTTATGTATGTCAAAACAGTTTTTCATTTCGAAAAAAATTACCCCAATTTGACTTCAATGAATATTTTAGGAGATATCATAGTTTTAAAATAACTCCACAAAAAAAATTGCATACCTACAAGTATTCATTTCAAGATTGCAATCAATTAATTATCTTAGCCTACTTCAAACATGATTGTTATTCGCATACTCATTAACACGGGCTAGCCACAGATGCATCGCATAGATAGAGTGTTACAGACCCGATCTTGGTTCTCATATCTAGAGTCAGAGCGCCGAGATGACGCTGTAATTAGATCTGCAACCAACGCTCCAGAGCTCATAGGGTTGTCAAAAATAATTGGAACGTTCTATGTAATAAAACTTTGAAAAATAAATGAGTGCATTATAGGTAATAATAGAAATAAGTTTTATTTTAATAAAAAAAACTTTTCAACATTTCACGCCTTTCAACATTTCATGAAATTCCACATATTATACGTCCCATAAGGCAACGACTTCAGGAAGAAATGAAACGTCAACGAAGAAACGTCAGTAAGATATAGAAAAGATTACTGTCTATTTATCAAAGCAGTGTTAAAAGACAAAAAATTTGGACGCTAACACATTGGCTATTTTAGTATATTATTATTTCAAATTAAAATTCATGACCGTTTTAAAAGTCAGACAAAAAAAAACAGGATTGATGGAGAAAAAACGGGAAAATTTTATTCAATCGTTTGACAGCCCTATCGCCGCCGGTGCGGTGTCGTTCGTACTAGCAACTCTCAATCAATTTGTCCTCTTTTATACCTTTTATTCTCCACTCTGTATTTTATTATATTAAAAACCGTATTGTGTCGTATTAGTGAAGAGCTTTTACATAAACGTATATTTTTGTTTGAATGACGCAAGTGCTTACTTGCGGTTTAGAAATTAAATTGGATGGACTTAAAATACTACTGGTTATAAGTATAAAACTACGTTTTATTCTTCGTTCTGAAATGTGTCGGTTATAAATATGTGTCCTCATTTCTGAATATGTAAATATAAGTACTATAAAGTATATATTTTTTTTTATAAAGTACGTCTTAAGACAAAATTCTTTAAAGATTTATATCTATTATAAGTCTTCACTTATTTATACATTTAGATTTTTTTATATTATGTCTTTACAAACCTGTTAGACGTCAATTTTACATAACATAACATCACGTCTGTAATCCCCGAAGGGATAGGCAGAGGTGTACCCATTTAGTACACCTACATTTCGCCAGTTAAGTTTAAGTCCCATGTAATAGGGGGCGAGCCTATTGACGTTAATTTTATTACATAGATAAAAGCCTTAAGTATAAACTTTGGTGACATTCATTCCAAGCAAAGGTTATTATTTCTAAATATTAATATATCGACTGTATAGTTTTTTCTGGAAGCATACCTGAGAAAAACCCTAAGAAAAACAAATTCCTTAAAAGAAAACTTGTGTAATGGGACATCGATAATGTCCTACAGTTTGTGTATAGATAGATATTTTTACCAGACGTCCCCTTCTCCGGCGGCGAGGAGATTAATTACAGAATCGGCAGTTTTAATTAGTTTTGTAATTAACAGCCGCATGGCACGCCTTCGAGGCGAACTAAAATAAATTACCATTTAATACAATCACGCCGGATTACACAGCCGATGACGTCACCCGACGCTGGAATATATTTTTTTAAAACGTGTAAAGCCGATAAATTTTACTCAGTGTTCCACATATTACCTACCTACGTTACAGATAGGTATGTGTTCTTCTCGCACGATATGATCCTATTAATTTAATGGATTCCGGCAACCAATTTATTGGATTACAAATGAGTTTTTCCCGGATACAAATAGGCTTTGGAACTGCGATGTGAATGGGAACTTTTCTAATCTTACGGCGATACCATTCAACTTGTACGAGCTCCATAGAAAATGTTACTTTACTTAACAATCTTGGAGACAATAGCTGTACTAAAGGAGAGGTAACGTGGAATAGGAAATAAGTACCTGAATATATTTATTCTTGATATTTTTGTTGTTAAAAAAGTAAAAGGATCCTCGATTGATCTCATTCTACTTGAAATAGTCATTAAGTTTTATTTCATTTAATAAATAAAAAGAGTGCGCCATATTGTTCCCGGCGTAATTCGTCACAATCGGAATTGTGACAATTCCCTGGCGAGAGCTTTGAGAAAAATTGTCGCTAACGAGCTCGCCCCCCTCTACACCCGCGCGCACCTACCCCGCGTCTCCCCCCTCTCTACTTTTAATCCGCACCACCCCCCCTTTATCCGTAGCACTTTAAAACCCTTTTGCGATTTTCCGCACGGAGGAATTATCAAGAAAAAGGGAACATTTATTCATTGTCTACCTTTTTAAATTATTCGTTATTAATCTTCAGTTTAATATCCTAATTGTCGTCGTTACTCTATGTTGGTTTAAGTGAAGTAGGGAGGGGGAGGGGAAATTAATATCAGATGATTGGGTTACGAAAGTGTTTCAGAGAGCGTCTGACGGAGTTTAAATAATCAAAGACCAAAAAGCGAACACATTCTGACCCTACTGTTCTAAATAGGGAAGATGACACCACCAATCAAGTGGTGTAATTTTAATTAGCTGCCAAAACGCGATACTTCTATAGATTTTGTATTACAAAAAAAATACTAAATCAATCAAATTACATAATAATTTTAGTAAATTATTATTTTTATTTAACTTTTGATTCGACTCAATTAACTAACTATTTATTAATGTGAAAGCAATTAAAAATCAAATTACTGTTCGTTGAAAATTATTCGGGTTTACAGGGGTACAATAAAGTGTTTCTTTAGAGAAGTTATGTCTTTGAATTATTGGATAATGGCGTCAACTACCCAATTCTCTTACTGTAAACAGAATCTGAGCATTCTTTCGTTGTTTTGTATTTAGAAAAAAAAAAACAAAAATGTCCAGAAATAATTTTTTTCTACTGTGGCTTTCCGCTCACAGGTGCGTTTATTATCCTAACGTAACATTACAAAGTTCAAACCGGAATAAATAATTAAACAAAAAATCGTTTTATTTTATTTTAAAATTGGTGTTTTTTTTTAACTTTTGTTTATATCGCTAAGTCACCGAAAGTGGTTTCATTTATAACAGCCTACAAATAGTAGATAGGCACCTATATGCTAACTAAAAAGTTTCATTGCTTTTCATTAGTCGCTACAAAAAAAGAAACTAAAACCTTTTTAGTTCATGTAGATATTTTGTTTATAAATAACAATATTTCAATAGGCAATTATTTTTTTAATTCTAAACTCAATAATTATAAGTTCCAAACGGCAAATTTTCAATTGTGTACATGTTTATCCAAAAATAACAAATTAAAGCTAACTTGTATAACGAAATAAAGGCATTAATAATAAAAGAAATATTCGAATTGAGTCGAAATAGGCAAATTTGTTCGGCGAGTGTGTCCTCTTTGAGTTGCGTTCAGCCTCATTAGCGATTTTCCATTCGAACGATTCGGTAAAAGACGTTGAAAACTCTCATTCTTATAGCGCTACAAGTGCGATACCCGGTTTTGTCTGGGTTGGTGATAATTTTTATTGATACAGTTGGTATCTGGCTTTCAATTTGCATTTTTTTTAATTAAATAACTGTTATTTGCTTCAGCTGTTTGGTTTTTGCCTGATATTGTTTTTAAAAATAGAATATGTTCTTTTTTATTCAAAAGTATTAATAGGAATAGGAGCAAAATATTATTTTTCTTTTCTCTGTTTTTAAATATTTTAATTAAAAACACATATTCAGTGAACACGTCCAGCCATTGTTAACAAGTACCTAAGTAAATTGAAACGTTCCTTTTTTAAATTTTTCATACAACAGAAAAATATACAAACTTACACATTTTCTTTAGTCCACGGAGGCCACTGAAGCAAATCGACATTTACGGAAGATAGTCATTTGAAACTTGTTCACTCGTAAAATGATTGCGTCTTTGTGTCATGACGTCACGAGCCCATGAAATCAAAGGCTCTTAACCTTTGCCCAGAAATGTAATCTGTTAAAAGGTTGAAAGGTAATCGCGCGTGGTTGTTTACCTACTGGTGAATGTGGTCGGATGTTATGTTCCTAATACTACTGAAATAGTCAGTATCAATTGGGTTTGATACTGAAAAAACGAGCCGAAATAAGGAACAATTTCCGATTTTTCGAACGCACTCCCACGCGCACCCACGCATTCCCACTGTTGGGCAAGGGCCTTTTCGAAGTCCTTCATGGTACTGGTTCTCCGCGCCACTAACTCACGATCCCTTCTAGAAGGCATTCAGGTCGTCTCGTCATCTCTTCCAGGGCCGTCCTCAGCGAAGCTGTCCATCTTCCACCCATATTAATTAAGTTTTAATGTACATTGAACTGTTATTGCTGGATACTAATACTATGTTTATGTTAAATGCATTTGATATATTTAATTAGCTTGACGCATAATAATAGCATTAATTTAATTATGAAGTTATTATCTTCAACTGGAAAACGCCTGACATTTCTACACCTACCCTACTGATAGGCTAGCTTAACTATACCTAAGTAAATGTTCTTTATGCATTTAACACACATTCCGCTGTGAAATAAACTCATAAAAGTCACAAAGAACTTAAACTAATTACATTACAGCGCACGTATACAGAAATAAATTTCACTCCAACTAAGATATACTTAAAGTACACTCGCCACTCCGGTAATAAAGAGAGGACATACCAACTTGAGAACTCGTAAATTCTCCATTAGAAAGTTGTATGCAAAAGTTGAAGAAAGTATTAAAACGTAGGTTTTAACACGTAACCTTCGCGGTAATAATATGAAAGCTCAACTTTCCACTCGGTGGGTCGTAATTGTAATCGGCCACTTTCCCTCCATTAGTGGGGCCGGTCGGTGGGGCGACGGGCCGGCGGCGGGCCGGTGGTCGGACGGCCACTTCGGACCGCACTTTGTCCCAGTCACGGTTGGGCGCGGGCCCGATTGCCTCTGTCAATATTGTACTAATGTTCCCAACCGCGTATTATACGTACAGATTATCTTTGGGTACCACTTTATTACGGAACCTCTTGGTTCAACGAAGGGATAATAAGAGTACGTAATACCTATTGTAGGTATTCATTAAATGAGATACAAGAAATTATGTTGCCATGCTTTTTTCTTAATCGTTTATTTATTTAAACTTTATGCAACAAAAACTACAAAGGCGGACTTAATGCATTAGGCATTAGGCATTTATGTAGGTATTTCGAAATACGTATAATAAACAAATGGAAATCTATACTAGAAAATAAAGCTGAAGAGTTTTAGTTTGTTTAAACGCGGAACTACCAGTCAGATTGGGAAAAAAATTGTTTGAATATGATACTTAGATTCATGAGAAATAGTTTAGGCTAAATATCATCACGCTACGACCCACGGAAGTGGAGCAGTGACCCAAAACGTAACCGCGGAAAAAGCTTGTATCTAGTTAAAGATAAACAATTTGTTGTAACAGGAGTAAATCACATTACAAATGAACGTATGTCATGGAAGGCAAATTAATATATTTTTTATTTTAGATTTCAATTAAAATCACAAACCATATTAAAATCCTATCTTAAGATAATTTAGGTAAAACAACCCTTTGATGTCGAACAGTGATTTTATCCCTACCCAGAGTAACGGAATAATAATAATATAATAGAATAACAATCTATGAGAATTAATTCTCGCTAATGTAAATACGGCAGTACCGCAAATAAAAACGGATCGGAAATTAATGGCGCTTAAACAAATGAATAAATTGATGTGGTGAGCAGGCCAGTTAAATATGTAAATCTATCTACTTATATTTATATATAAAGTGCTTTGTCCTGAATGACTGAATGCACAGCCTAAACCGCTGATCGTAGAGACCTGTAACTTGGAGGGTGTGTTCTTTGTATGACGTAGATCCAAAAAAAGTTTTTTTTTATTTAAGAAGTCGCATTCAAAAGCTTGTCTTCTATATAAATGTATTAAAGGGAAATTACTGACTGACTGATCTATCAACACTCAGCTCAAACCATTGAACGGATTAAGGCTAAGGCCTCGTTTACGGAGACACGGGGCGTCGCGCGTCGCGTGCGACGTGGCGTCTGGCGGCGCGAAAATTAGTACTTCTAAAATCGCTTCTCCATAAACGCACTCATACCTACAACGTCATATGTTTAAATTCAGCGCGGGCCGCGCCGCACAACGCGACGCCCGACGCCCCGCGTCTCTGTAAACGAGGCCTTAGAAAGAATTTTTCAAAATTCACCTCCTAAGAAAATGAAACAGGGGTTCAAAGTAAAGTTTGTATGAAGAAACAAAATTGGATCGTCAATAACCGACATTTATGCGGACAATGTCGCGGGTTGATACTAGTGTAAAATATGAATGCTATTTTAAGTAAAGTATAGTAACTTTTACAGTAAACCCTTAACTTCTCTCAACAGTCAGGTAAGTTAGTATCTCTTGGGTCGTTACCTGCATTACGTTAAAGTTTATTGCCGAATCGTGCGCGCCATTTACCCTTTAACGAAGGTTAACAACTTCACTACTTTTACTTTTACTGACGATAAGTGCTTACCTTAAAAATAGTATTATAAACTTGAAAATATTCCCTGAAGTAAAATTATAATAGTATCCTCCCGGCTGAATTTTTGTCACGACGGCCTATTTTAATGGAGACTAGCCAAGTATGCAAAATTTTTCTCAGTGCACAAGTGTGTGCGCAGACACAAGTACACTTCCTATTCTCTCACTCCCATAGTCGGATAGGACTCGATCGGAGTGAGATCAGGCGCAGGAGCAACGGCTTTTACATGCTTTTCGAGGCACGGGGGTGTCACACCACCAACTTCCAAATTCTGGGCTTGCGGCCACAAAACCAACGGGGCAGTCGAAATAAATGAGAATACTGGTACGGCTACGGTAGCTACGCGCTCGTAGAGGGCTACGCATCTGCTACGCTTCGTAGCACGCCAAGCTACGATAGTCGTAACCGGTGAATGGAGAATAAACCCCTTTTTGATACTACAACACAATATTTGGATCACACATAGCATATAAATGAGATAATTTGGTCCCAAACTACTCAAGTTGCCACCAGCTGTCGTTAGGTGCCATGGGGAGACAATTAACTACAGATAGCTCCCAGGGGTCAATGTTATATGTTACTCGCTGGAGTAATACGTTACTAGACCCACTGACTGGCGAAAAAGGGCCAAAATATAAAAGGTTTAATCGTGTTACTAGGATAGCATACTAACCATTGACAATTACAAAGACCAGTATTTTTAGAAAAATAAAAAATTAAACACACCATCAGTATGTTGTGTTGGCCCAGTGGTAAGGATCCTCCGCCTTTCATGAGGTTATGGGTTTGATACTGGTTAACTACCGAAGCGACTTTCAATTCAAAAGTGCTTTTTTAAACTCTTTTTTTTAAGGATAGGAAATCATCAAATGCCTTCTAACTTTCTGGGCCGAGCGGAAGGGACCGTCAGTCTCTTACTGACTAAAACCTATCCGTGTTTCTCTTCTCTTTTTCAGGGCCGCGGTAACTCTTTCGAACAAAATTCGCAAACCTGGTAGACTTAATTTATCTTGGACATCACTGACATCGGAAGAAAAAAATATCGAAACCTGGACTTATAACCTCTTGCAGTGAGACAATAATAGGCTGATGTTTTTCTTTTTTTAAACTTTGCAGTAATATTGAGGTAAAGAATTCTAAAAAAACAAAATTAAATGAAATATATAGGTACATATTACGAGCGGGCAACATAACGATATAATAACACACAAGAATGATAACAATTTTTGCCGAGCACACAATTTGTTAAGGACTGCACACACCAGTACGGCACGCTACGCGGAGCGTGTCACGACGCGTTGCGGTGCGCCGCTCACACCACCGCTACTTACTTACATGACCTTAAGGTGCATACACACTAATTCTCTGCTATTAATGTTTCGAAATCTGGAGCGTTTGTTTTAGTTTGCTAAGACCATGCTCGTGTAACACTGGAAGCACGAAAACACGTAAATATGAAGGAAATATGCCGCGATTTTTTTACAAAATTATTTGGTTGTTAAGACGTGGTCGCGGCAGATCGAGGAGAATTTGACGGGACGCCTGAGATGGCTTCCTCAGAAACTGGCGGGATCTATGGCATTCGTTTCTACGGGATTCGCCGAGCTTTTGCGCTTTTCTGGTTGTCGCCACTGTTAATTCTGGCTTTGAGGAGTTGCAGTAGTTGGGAACAGTGTGACGGGATGTCCCAATTTTTTAATTCTTTGCCCTACACTATGAATTTCTCTCATATACAAACTATTACAAACAGCCAAACCCCGAACAACTATCTGTAAGCCAAACAAATATTTGTTCCGTGCAATAATCGTATACCCGCGATGCGTAGCGCAGCCTGTCGTTCAGCAAATGCGCCAATCGAAGCTTCAATTAAAAAAAAAAACGGGTTGCACTCCGGGAGTGCCGGCAGAAGTGAAAACTTGATTATTAACGTTTACGTTTACGTTTAACATACACGAACATTCGCGCAAGCGCCCTGCGCTGTCTAAACGAAACAGTAGGCCCAGGCATACATTTTCGCCGCGCCGTAGAGAGGGGATAGCTGTCTACTCTCCATCCGTCTTACGCTTTTTCGATCAGGTCACGTGTCCTGACGCGCACGTGTCCTGACGCGAGTTTAAGATTTTATACCCATTACAGAAAAAGTGCTCAACGCCGCTAAAGAAGTTTTCACTTCAAAAATTGTCATCATCATACCAGATGTCAGTTTTATAAATATCCGTTCCGCATACATGTGGACGTACCTTTACGCCTCCGTGTTGAGCGTGCTCGTGTATGTAATTGCGCTAATATCTGTGCTCATCCCGCCTGCACATTATATCCCAGTGCATGGCTGTAAAGCCGAACTTATCTCTTATTGCTATGGAGAGAAATTGTCCGCGAGATAACTGAGGTACCTTGGTCTTAGAAGTCTTGATTTAATAGAGTTTATTTATACTACATTTATGTGAATTGAGAAGTCGGATAAAACATTGTATATGTAGGTACTTAATGTGCTATTAAATACTTGAATAATAGAAAAATTGAGTTTAATATTCGCAATAATATTTATATTTTAAAGGCAAATTTTTCAATCGTCAGATAGCTCTTAACGGTGAGTTTTTGTATAGAAAATATGTCAAATTGTCATATTTATTCTTTGGATAAAAGTTATCTGACTATTGAAAATCAGCCCTATGAAAAATAGTGTATTTTTTATTTTTATTTAAAATTAAGGCAGAGACTCATATGTTAATAGTTATTATTTCTATATATTTTATTATTTCCGAACTCATTGTTTTGTAAAATGAAACTCAATTTATAAATATTTAAAAAAAAGAACACTATTTCATTTACCTGCTACAGTTTTACTCAAAATTTTCCACATAGTTCTGTTAATTTTAGTTTACAGCACACATATTGTTTTTATTGCATTCATTTTCAAAACAACCGATAAAAATTTCAAACATCCAACGTTAAACTGGATAGTTATTTAACTATGTAGTTACAAAAAAAATTCAAATACGGAAAGTACAATAAAATTCTATGCAAACAATCTGTTGAAAAATAGCCGTACCTATATTCTATTAGCTGGGCAACGAAACGGTTATTTTTTTTTATTAGTAACAAAAATCCAGCTTGGTCGAACACTTCAATATCCATTACCGCATGACAGGCAGTGCAGTGCTGTGCAAACAGTCGCGACAGCGCCGCGTCAGCGCTGCAGCGGTGCAAGACAGCGGCTTATGACCCGCTTATTACTTACACGCTTTAGGAAAAGGATAAGGAGTCTGCCAATTTATGTGTTTGGGCTGGACTGCGGCGCTTGCTGGTACAGTTCGGGTTTTGGACTGCACATTGTCCTTTATAATCCCCGACGCAAAAACGACTGGGTGTTATATTATGTTTGACGTGTCTTAGGTGACGTGGCTTGGATGTGTTTGTCTGTGGCATGTGCTCCCGAACGGATGAACCGATTTTAATTGCTATTTTTGTTTAAAAGATGAAATAGTCGGGAGTGTTCTGAGCTATGTTTGATGGAAATCGGTCCAAGATGGCCACCGTCGGAGTTTTTTTTATTTTAATTATTTTTTTCATATAGTTGATACGTGTTTGTCGTCTTGCCGTCGTGCGTGCACAATACGGGTGTCGCAAGACACTCCCGCCGTGTCAATTCGTGTGGAGTGCCTTTCAAAAAGAGCCCTCAAACATCCCATAACTACTGTCATCTATGATGTCAGTACTGGATAAATCTTAGGTTAAAAAAATAATAAAAAAAGTTTGATCAATATTCATCGTATTCATCGTATTCATCAACACGTTTCACTAATAAAATACTATAAATAGTTTTGTCTTTAGATTCCTACGAAGAGTATTATTAGGGAAAGTCCTAATACTAGCAATGACCACAATTGCAAAGCTGGAACGTCAACTATAGAAATAAGATATTTATTTATTTAGCTGCAAGACAAAAATCTTGTGTTATGTTTCAATGTTAATCGTATTATGTCAATAAAACCAAGTACATACCTATTAAACCCCGTTCTTATCTACAATCCGTACTGTGAACGTCTGGCCGCTATTAATATTGCACCACAACCCTCAGTTGATGAGCTCTCAACCGAGCTCAGCTAAAATAATTAACAGTGTCTCGATTATTGCGGTTTTGTCCTCATCATTATTTTCAAGTAAAGTACACTATATAATATTAGAAATTGAAGCTATTACATATTTATACAAACAATTACTTTCCCATGACATCGTTGTCATTAGAGAATTATATATTAAAGACAAATAACTACCGCGTTTGATCAATCATCAGTTATCGTTCAATTACTCACAGTCTAACATAGTACTATAGTCGTACTACTCGTCAATTAACTGACAAAACTCGTTTAAAACGATGAATCTCACGCCTTTTAAATATCTTTTGGTCATCGAAAATATGACAACAGTGTTCAGAAATTATATGTGTTTAAAAAAAAGTACTCGTATTATTGTATTTTTTTGGGTGCTCATTGAGTTATTCAATATTGCATTTGGCACTGTGATCAACTTTAAGTTTGAAAATAAATTTCAAGTTCAAGCGCAACGAATATATTTTTCGTTGACTGGTGTTTTTTCCTTTTACATACTGATAGCATCTTTATATTACTCTAAAAGATTTTATAGTCTTCTATTAAACTTTGATGCGTTTTACAAAATTATAGATGACGAATCCTATAACAGAAAAATGATAAAAACCCAAAGAGTAATAACATCTTTAGTGGTGACGTTTTGTTGTTTTACAAACTTTGTTGTCACTTACTTTCGGGTCCGTTACAATGACGATTATACGGGATCAGTATTATACTTCATTATACTTCAGTACGTTAATATTATGTGTGACTTTCGCTACTTTATGCAATATTTTATTTTGCACTGTATCTTGTACGTGGTTACTGAGCAACTGAAAGCAATCACGCGATCAATAGATAGCGAACTGTCGGCGATAAGGGAAAATCAAAGGAATGTGGAACACGTTGAAAATTTGTCGAGTGAAGCCGTCAACCATGATAAGTTGAATAAATGGGTGAAAGCGTACGAAAATATTAACGACAGTTCTATTTTATGCAATTCAATGTTTAGTTTACAGGTACTTAATAGTATACACTTGAGTAATTAAAATGGGTTAAAACCTTTTGACAGCCACGTCAAAAAAGTAAAAACGTGCCTTTGACGCCAAGCTACGAATTGATATTAGTTTTAGTCATCCAATGTAATAGTTGAAATATAAAGAAAGAAGTTCAACTAATATAAATAAGGAGTCGTGGAACATAATTAGCTAAAGAAATAATAGAACAATGTTGTTTTATAAGCTTTATTTACGTATAAATTCGTGATCGTACGTACTTAGTCTGTCATGTAATTGTGATCGTGATCTATACATGACTGTGGCGGTCAAAAGGTTAAAAGGCACATGTTTTTCCCATTACTCTGTTATTTTTTTGTACTCGACCATGTCTGGGAATCTTCTGGTTACGGAAATATTGAAGGTGTTCCAACTTTTATTAACTTTTTTCACGAAAATAAGTTATAAAACTATTTATAACTAAACTTCGACCCCAGTGCTGTAACATGCACTCGTAAGTAAGCACAATATTGTGCGTGCGTTGCACTGCGTGCTACTAAAAGTAGCGATTTTTCACATCTAAAATAAAAGTCGTTCCAGCAATTATTTTTGCTTACACTCTGTATAAATATTAAGCTACCAAATTATCTTTCATATTTTCCTGCCTGTTAATGTAAAATATAGTTTCCATAATATTAAATTGCTGATCATTTTGTAAAGTTGCAAGAACCTGGGGGCAGTTCTACTAACATTTAGGTAACGATCACAACCAGATTCAATCAGACCAGACTCAAAGCGATGGATTTTGAAAGTTTTCAATTTGTAGATATCTCTTTTAGAACTACGACCATTATCTTAATGTGTTGTTGAAGAGTGTAAAGTAATTCATATTATAATACCGACACGATTGGTTTCAGTTGACTATCATGCTTTTTATGGTGACGATGTATTACATATTATTGCTGTACAGCATGATTATGGTCGCCATTCAGGTAAGCATGAATTAGGATAACACCTAACAATAATAATTGTAAGTTGAAATTTTATCCTAAGGGAACACATTACCAAGATAAAAAGTATCCTATTTAAGAAATAGTTTATGTGTTAAATAAGCTTGTGGAAGCCAACCTGGACTGCGATTTATTCGCAGACAAGTTTGTTGATTTAATGGTGATGTGCCTGCATTTTTGTGAAAATAATAGTATTTAATTTATTATTGTAAATTTTATATCTTTAAGTAATGTAATTGGCCAAGGGCCGTTTTTATGTTAAAGTAAAATAAATAAATAAATGTGTCAATTTTCATCCAAATCTGTTCAGCGGTTTACGCGCGACTGAGTAACAAACATCCAAACATTTTCACTAACTTTCACATTTATGATATTCCAACCATTATGTTTGTTTGTTTGTTCACAGGGTTCTTTGACGTTTGCAATACTGCTTGTCAACATACTATCACTGTCAGTGTTTCTCGGTACGCTGCTTGTGATATCGTACGCTGGCCAGCAGATCCAGAACAGCTCTATGGTGCTGCGACAGAAACTCTGCGAGCTCTGTTTGCACACGCAGGAAAGTCAGTCATTGTTATTATTATTTATTTTTTTATTTAATTAAATCATTTATTTCAAGTATCAAGACTCATAGTGTTAGTAACAGTTTACCTACAAAGTATGTCAGTTAAAATTCTTTATTATTGTTATAATAAGAATTATAAAGTATTCTATGTAACATTTTTTTTAACTAACATTATTTTGTTAGAATACTTACAAAAACAAAAATCAATTTGTGATTGAAATTATTACTGGTCTAATTGCCAGATTTTGATTTGCAAAATTAGTCAAAATAAAGTAAACAATATGTAAAAGATTAAATGAAAATATTTTTATCTGTTATATTTTACCGATACGTATAAAGATCTCTTGATTTAGTTATTTTGCCAGCTAATCTTTAAATCTACAATATTTTTGCTATAAAAATTTACAAGATCTTAACCAACTTTACAAGAGCTTTCTTCTTTCATCTTTCTCAGCTGAGGAATACTACAAGCTGACAAAGGATCTACTACGTTACGTGCGCACGCGCCCACTCTACGTGCACGTGTTCGGGACTCTGGACGTCAACATGACCATGCTGCCGTCGGTTATTACTTTCTTCACTACATACACTGTTATAGCACTGCAGTTTAATAATGTATTGTAAATAATAGGTCGCATAGAGATAAAGTATTATAACATGGCGCGCCCCTCCGTGTTACTATTTCAATGTGTGTAGTCACATCCTTATGAAAGAGTTTGTATGTAGTTGTAAGTATTCGTCTTCAGTAGCACGCCGGCAGATTTGTTAGTCAACTAATCATTACTAACCGACCGCGCAAGACAACGCACCTGTCATTTTCTTAGAGTATGCCAGTACAGCGCCATACTAATAATAATGAGTACCTAATTAATGATGCCGCTAGTCGAGCAACAAATCGCTGATTTGTTTTTGTTTCGAGAGCCGTCTCAGTACACACATGCGTAGTGTGTCTTTATATAATTACTATTACAAACGTTTTGAATTGTGGCAGGGGCGGGCCAAGTTATCGTAGTTTATCTATACTATATTATGTATATTTATGTTTTAAGGTATTTTTATCCAGTAAAGTGATTGTATTTGTGTTGTGAGTAAATAAATTATTTTTGTTGAAAATACCTTATTTTCTGTTTAAAGACAATGACATTTACTTCTGACAAAGGAACATAACTGTTCACGTAGGTACTTATTTGTGAAAAGTATAAAAGTAGATGAAGTTCTCTGTAAAAATAATAACAAAACAAATAAAATATTACAGTATATTAATTTGGCACCACACACCCAGCCGAGCTAAAGCAGTTTTTAAGCTGAACTAAAATTATTACCTAACAGTTTCATCCATGCTGGTTTTGTCCCTATCATTAGTATCTTTTCAACTGAAGCATACTTTATTGACGTTTTCATGTAAACAATTATTTTTCCGTCGACATCGTTTACATTAGTAATTAAGTAAAAAAATTAATGACGGAAGCGACTGATGGTATCATCACAAACGTTTTCAGTCATGTACAATCCTACAGCCATACTACTCGATAAACCAGTTACTTGACTCGATCAAATTAATTTTTAAAAACTACCTTCGGCCCTCGACTTCGTCAACGTCAAAATTAGTATATTCCATGGGAATCATCAATTTTTCTGGGATAAAAAAGCCTATGTGGTATTCCAGACTATAATCTATCTCAGTGCCCAATTTGATCCAGATTCGTTCAGCCGTTTTGGTGTGATTGAGTAACAAACATCCGTGTCCAAACTTTCGCATTTAATAAAAGTAGTTTTTTTTGGTGGTAAAAATCATCGACTCCTTCCGCCCTGGGTGGGGCGGAAGGGACTGTCAGACTTTTACTGACTAAAAAAACACCCTGTTCCTTCTGTTGCCCTTTACGTTCCGGGGCCACGGTATCCTGTTAAGACGTCCCGCAACCCCGGCATAATAAAATTAGTAAGATGAATCTCGCACCGATTAAATATCTTTTATTCATAGAAAATGTGACAAGCGTGTTCAGAAACTATTTGTGTTTAAAAAGATGTACTCGCGTTATTGTACTCTTTTGGATTCTGATTGAAGCATTCATCCTTTCACTTACTGCCAATGCCAACCTTGCGCCAGAAAGGAATCTGCCTCAACGGTTATATTTCTTTACGTCCACAGGTTTCTCCATCTACCTACTGATAGCATCTTTATGTTACTCCAAAAGATTTTATAAACTTCTGTTAAATTTTGATGCGTTTTATAAATGTTTGAATGATAGCGTCTATTATCAAAGAATGTTGAAAGCACAAACAGTTTTAACATGTAAAGTAGTATCGTTTTGTAGTATTGTAGTTTTTTCGTTCACCTACATTCGGCTGTCTGAAAGGGTTGATAGTATAGAATGGATTTTCGCAGTAACTATTTACTTCAATGGCATGTCTGATTTCCGCTTTCTCTTTCAATATTTTATATTGTATTGTATCTTGTTCGTGGCTACTGAGCAACTGAAAGCAATCACGCGATCTATAGATAGTGAACTGGCGATGATTGGGAAACGAAGACATGTAGAACACGCAGAAAATTTGTCGAGTGTAGCCGTCAATCATGAAAAGTTGAATAATTGGGTTGAAGCTTACGAAAATATTAACGACAGTTCTAATTTATGCAATTCGATGTTTAGCGTACAGGTAATAATATTATAATTGACATAATTATTCAGACATTAAAGTATCGTCAATTTTCTCTGACTTATTAAGAGACCCCTTCATTATCAAAACTGTATTAATTTTTATCTTTTATATTTTTAAATAAATTTTATCATTATTATTTCATTTATTTTTTCACTGCATGGGGATCTGCGCCTGAGTGCTTATTATTTCCTTTCACACGCTTACTATGCTGTGCGAGTGAAATGGCATGATAAGCTCCTTTGTTTGGCCGCCATTTTTTATTCATTCTTAAATGGCGCCCGTTATTTTTTTAAATTAATGATTTATTTCAGTTGACTATCATGCTTCTGTTAGTGACACTGTATTACATACTAGTGCTGTATTCCTTGGCTATAACAACTGTAAAGGTACGTATTATTTGACATCTGGCATAATGTACTTAAATAAAAAATTTACCTTCTGTCATAGTGGATATTAAAAATACTTTTGAAGTGTTTTATGGTAATAGCATTGTTTATTTATTTAGAAGTGCCTTGATGACGTCAGTTCCATAAAATACATGAAGTTAAACATAATCTTTAAGTGTAATGATGATATTTTTGTCACATGTATTATCATACGAGTAGAAACTCGCCAACAAGTTACTATCTTTGCCTTGATTAGTGACAGTGAAATTGAAAATTATTAAATTAATACTTAACAAAGCCGAAAATTATAATAGCCGAGCCGCGCGTAGCACTTAGATCACTGTGCTACGGACTCGTAGCACATGGTCTACGCGCTACGATTCAGCGTAGCTATACAATACGTGCCATGATAGATGAGACTTGGACACATCACACAAAGTTTATTATTACGTCATAAATATATTATAATATTGTTAAGAATTTTAATCTAAATGTCATCGAAATATCCCTGAATAGATACACAAATTATGGATAACTATTTCGTACATCCATACCTGCGCAAGCTCCCCATGACGCTTGTCAAGTGTCATCTTTCGTGGCGCGTATTATACGTAAAGTTTCGATTAGTGCATTAATGTTGTATTTCTCGATTTCTAATTAATTTCGTGTCTGTCCACCACAGAGTGCTGCGACGTTCACATCTCTATTCCCAAACCTGTTTTCGATGATGGTGTTCCTCATTGCACTGTTTGTGATATCCCGGGCTGGCCAGCAGATACAGAACAGTTACATGGAGCTGCGACAGAAACTCTGCGAGCTTTGTGTACTTAGCACACTAGAAGGCAAGTCTATGTTTTATACATTAGACTTCGTCCAAATGTCAGTTAGAGCGGATGCAGACGAAGTCACGGAATAAAAAGTAGCCTATATCCTTTCTTGGGGTTTAAACTTACCCGGTACCAATTTTCATCAAAATCGGTTCACTGGTTTAGTCGTCAGTGGTATTGCACCTGTGATGTAGATATTGACATAATAATGTAAGTAGTAATAACAAAAACATAATGTGGTATAGATTGTTTGAGACTTCAAGGCAATAATCGATACTATAGATAATAAGAAGATCGTTTTTATCCCTGGCATTTCAACAAATCTTATTTGCAAAATAAAATAGAGATCAATGTTATGATAATAGCCTAATAGGATTGAATCCTGTACAAAAGGTACCTAATGTCGTTAATAAAGCGTAACGGGCACGGGCGAGTCGTGTGTACGATTCGACTTGCCGGGACGTTGATATAAATATTTTTAACACTAGTGTGAATAAGTTAAGAAAACGACTCTTTGCAATCACTTCTTTTTTCTTCTTTTTTCTTCAAACCAATTAAAATAGTCTTTAATTGGTTTTATTTTCCATGTATTTAACAATCCATAAGTTTATTCTGTCTGCTACCTATGTAATTATATCTAGGTATGTCTACTTTTTTATCTGTGAAAACTTATAATTGGCCTTATTAATGTTATGTACAACCGAACTATTGTATAAGGTCAGCTGCAAGTTTCTCTTCAAACTTCTTTCTCAGATAAAGAATACTACAAGCTGGCAAAGGATCTACTCTGCTGCGTGCGTACGCGCCCCGTCCGTGTGCACGTGTTCGGGACTATAGACGTCAACATGTCCATGCTGCCGTCGATTGTTGCTTTCGTCACTACATACACTGTTATAGCGCTGCAGTTTAATAATGTGTTGTAAATAAAGAATACCTTTTCGCGTCCATTTTTTATCACCCTTTTCATCGTCATCATAATAACGATTGTATCGCCACATAAAGCTAAATTACCTGTTAATTGACTTGTACGTAATAAAACAGTTAATTTCTAAACGTTTTGAGTGCATGTAGTACTAGTGACGAGAGCTCCATAGGGTACAACTCGATTCCTACCTGCTTCCCTGAAGGGAGCATAGTAGCAGTTATGTTCCGAAATCCTGCTGCTGCAACTACTCTACCGTCAGATTGACGAATGGTACAGTCATTAGTGTCTACAACATACATACATAACAGCCGATAATCCCTGTTAGGCAGAGGTGTAGCACACCCATATTTTGCCAGTTATGTTTAAATCCCATGAAATAGGGGGCGAGCCTACTGCCATTAACCGGGCACAAATCCAGACTCCGAGGCTGCTACTGAGAAATTCCGAGATGGAAAACTACATCTACTAAGTATACACATCAAAAGTGTCTAGGGATCAACATCCCTAACATTGATTAGGGATGTTGATCCCTAGACACTTTTGATGTGTGTATAAACTACCTCCCTGCCAAATTTCATCTTTATATGTAAAGCTGTTTTCGATATTCCGTGATGAGTGAGTGAGTGAGTCACCTTTCGCTTTTATATAATTATGTACAGTCAACAAAACAGATAGGTATGCAGGGTCATCAGATATAGTTGAAGTTTTCTAAGAAACCGATGGATGTCTTATCTATGTTTTAAATTAAATTACATTCGAAAACATCCATCGGCTTCTCAGAAAACTTCAACTATATCTGACGACCCTGGATACCTATCTCTTTTGTTGACTGTACATTAGATAGAAGATAGATTCGGCCCGTATGCCAATATAGGTTTCTCTCTGTGAGATGAGCGGTTCACAAAATGCGTGGCCAGACAGGATTTATGACGTCACATGGACTGCAAACCGGGAAGACGTAAACTCAGAAAGATATGTACACTGACCTTATTGGTGATTCCTCAAATAAGGTCAAGTGTGTAGTCTGTAACTTTTCACAATCGGTGCACGTGTATGACCAGATATATGAACGTGCATTCAGCAAAACTGAAATGATTGTTGCACTCGCCGTTTTGTAGTATTTACCTCAACCCATGGAAAAAACAACAAAATAGAAAAAATGATGAATTACCTAATTGAAAAAAAAAACAATTAAGGGTACCTATGTAACATTTTATAGCGTGTCATTTTCATCAATTTAAACATAACAAACATAGCAGCTGTAACTTATATATCAGCTTTTAACCGAACTCGGCTATAATAATATTTATTTTAGATATCGTGCTTTGTACTCGTCATGACTTTCCGTTGAAGAACACTATACAATATTAGAAATTGCTTTGCCATGAAAGAGGTACATAGCACTTTCATTTTATTAAAAAGTTCTTTCGCGCTGATTAAATCGTCAATTGTTTCAATACTAGCAGTCGCGTTCATTTCTAAAGTGCTACCACTCGTCGATTAAGTACCTTATACACGTCGAAATAAAGATGAATCTCACACCGTTAAAATATATTTTGTTCATAGAAAATGTATTGAGTATATTCAGAAATTATTTGTATTTAAAAAAACGTAATCGTATTTTTGTGCTTTTTTGGATTATTATAACCATATCAAACCTTTGTCTTAATGTTTTTATCAACTTAAAAAAACAACATGAAATGAACATTCACGCGCAACGGCTATATTACTTTTCGTCTATTGGTTTCTCGATTTATGTGATGATAGCATCTCTATATTACTCCAAAAAATTTTACAAACTGTTATTAAATTTTGACGCGTTTCACAAAATTTTTGATGACGAGTCCTATAAGCAAAGAATGTTGAAAGCACAAAAATGTTTGACTTTCATGATATTGTTATTTTGTGGTACTGAAATATTTGTATTCACTTTTGCTCGGGTGTATTACAGCGATGATACTTCGAATTTGGCATTTTCCACATTTTCTCAGTTTAACTACAGCGTGTCCGATTTCCGCTTTGTTTTTCAATATTTTGTATTGGGTTCAATTTTTTTCGTGGTGTCTGAGCAACTGAAAGCAATCACGCAATCAATAGATAGCGAACTGTCGACGATAAGGGAAAATCAAAGAAATGTGGAACACGTTGAAAATTTGTCGAGTGTAGCCGTCAACCATGATAAGTTGAATAAATGGGTGAAAGCGTACGAAAATATTAACGACAGTTCTAATTTATGCAATTCGATGTTTAGTGTACAGGTACATAAGTATACATAAATGTAGATAAGTAGATCTTAAAAATGCTTCAATTTACGTTCAAATATCGAAATAATTAATTGCAGTTGACTATGATGCTGTTAATAGTGACCTCGTATTACATAATGGTGCTGTATAACATCACTTTAATAACCGTTGGGGTATGTATAAATTTATAATAATTATCTACCTACTGGCGGAGTTATAGTCTGAACAGAAACGAAAATAAAAAGCTTTTTCACAAAAAAAGATAACCGCCTTCATAAACTACAAAATAAAAATAACTTTAGTTTTGGAAGTCGGTGGCAATACTTACCTACATAACAAAAAACAAGACCAAAGCCAAAAGACCAAAGAAAAAGCTTTTTATTTTTCACTTTTTAGTGCTTGTGTATGATTGTTTGAAATCCTTACAAAAAGCCCTTTCAAACAATACCTCACACGATATATTTAATTTTGGAAACTGGTAGGGGGTTGACGTACCCCCCCCCCCCCCCTTTTCCTTCAGTCAGTCATCGACTACACGTATAAACAAAGCAATTTCACTTGTTACGATTTTGCTGCTGTGATTCTGTGAGGAGTTCCATTCCATATCTCCGAAGTTCATCATCAGATATTGAAATGGTGACAAAGGGACCACACGGGAAGCACCAGCTTTCAAATAAAAAAAGAATCATGAAAATCGGTTCACCCAGTCGCAAGTAAGGAGCTAACAAACATTAAAAAAAAATACAGTCGAATTGATAACCTCCTCCTTTTTTTGAAGTCGGTTAAAAAAATCAAATAAGTACTCAGACTTTAATTACTATAGTCTTGACTTTCACAGTCTTGACCCGTTAAAATTTAGACCGGCTTCCGCATAATGGGTCCCGTCGGTGAATATTTAGATACAGTACTTAAAATCTAGAGTATCTACTTACTTGTTTTGTTTTTACCTTAGTGTCTGTAATGAAAATACCTATTACATCTTACAGGGTGTCCGGACGTTATCATCGCTACTTATGAATCTATTTTCGATGACAGTGTTCCTCATGGCTCTGTTTGTGATATCTCGCAGTGGACAAAACATTCAGAACAGCTCCTTAAAGCTGCAACAGAAACTATGCGAGTTATGTGTGCATACGCTTGAAGGTTAGTGTAACTAGTTTTTTATTAGACTTAATACCAATTTGTTTTTATCTTGCTTTTGTATACAATATTTTTTTCTTGTATTATGTGCGTCATTTTCGCGTGAATAAATAGTATTTATTTCTTTCTTTCTAATGTGTTACATTTAACATTGGGCTACTTGATCCCGTCTTAATGATGTTTACGTTTATTCACTCCCAAACCTTTTTGACAGATGAGGAATACTACAAGCTGGCAAAGGATCTACTTCGCTGCGTGCGCACGCGCCCCGTCCGTGTGCACGTGTACGGGACTTTAGACGTCAACATGTCCATGCTGCCGTCGATAGTTGCTTTTTTCACTTCAAACACTGTTATAGCACTGCAGTTTAATAATGTGCTGTAAATAACAGTTTTCAAGAACATAACATCCTTACATACCGCTTGTGGTATAAGCACAGTATTAAAATATTTGTTATTGTACTTATACGGTATGGAACTCACTTCTAGGCAATAAATGAAACCTCAAGTAATACTAGTCCACAGAAGTATAGCTTAATTAAATTTTAAATCGAAAACCGAAAATTAAAAAAGTAAAATTTTCAAACAAAATAAATATCAAAATAAATTCAGTTAAAGTAAACACTCTGTTGACAGTTCTCTGTTGACTGTTCTGTTGGCGCGGCTTTTTGATTCGTTTGAAAATTTGAGATTTACGAAAAAAAATTGATCCAATTCTACAGAGTGTTTAAAGTTCAAAATTAAAACTCTACTTTTTGACCTAATTACTGGACCGATTTCGTTAATTTTTTGTATATCGTCAGAAAAGGCGATAACAAGTATGTCGTATAATTTATTGCATATATGTGATCCCCATACTGTATAACAAATATTTTTAGTTTTTTTTTCTGCTCAGTACTCATAACCGACGTGCTTGTATGACCAGATGTATGAACGTGGACGAGACGAAAAGAGTAAGTAAGGAGCAGGTAACGTTCTATGGTTTCTGCTTACGCCCATGGGAAAAAGGCGTGTATTTATTATGTATGTATGTAAACATTTTTAAACTTTTGTCAGCATTTTTTCGATGCAATTACGAGTAATTTATATTGAGTTACAGTACCCGGCGATAAATATTGCACATCGACCTTTGGAAAGAGACAATCGGCTAATTTCGGCTTTGTAGAGCGTTATCTCTGTCGCACGAAATACAAACAGTTCGGTATCTATTAGGAGCTGTTAAAACAATTATGATTTGCTTCTTTTGATAGTTATTTTTATTCTTTGTATAAAATACGAAATACGATAAAGGTCGATGTGCAGTATTTATCGCTGGATACTGTAACATCTATCACTTTCATTCCAACTTTGTTTGGCACTACATTTTTAAACCTTCATTGTAATATTTTACTCATGTCACTGATTTTAAAATCAATTAACCGAAATTAATTATTTATTTGAAAATTGTCTTTGTAGTTTAAAGTACCTACCTATTAATTATATTATAGAGAAACATTTTGTAAATATAGTTGGCATATCTGTTCGTTAGTAGTTTAATGTAGGTTATATCTTGAAACGAGCTCTTAAATAAGTGCTTAGTCAGCTTTTCACTATATCTAGGTACCTCCAATCTAGATCAAAGCAAAGTTCGGCTTGTTCATCACTTCTAGGTAGTTCATTGTCAGCATTCACCCCTATGCGTGGAGTGTGCCGACCCCTTTCCTTCCATTCATTTGTAAATACTACCAAAAGAGCTGAATACGGCATGTGCTTTTAAAAATAAAATGGTCTACTTCTGCTTACCAAGATTTTTTTTTTCAAATTATCTGAGTTGTATTATAAATAAAAGGTTTTGATTAAGCATTGTAGATACTACATAAAAGTACCGACATATTTGATATACGTAAGTTTGATATCAAACACACATAACATCACGCCTGAAACCCCCGAAGGGTAAGGCAGAGGTGTACCTATTAGAACAACCACATTTTGCCAGTTCTGTTTAAGTCCCATGTAATAGAGGGTGAGCCTATTGCCATCAACCGGGCACAAATCCAGACTCCGAGGCTGCTACTGCGAAATTCCTGATAGAAAATCCCAATAACACTATGCCAGATCTGGGAATTGATCCCAATACCTTATTTTCAGTAGTCGCGCTTTGCGACCGCTAGACCAACGAGGCAATCAATTAAGATATTCATAATTCAAAATATTCGTAATTCAAAATTCAGACTTAGATTATGAGTTAGGTACAAAACAGCTTTCACGGCCACACCATTTCCTAGTATCTTTATGTAGGTACACTGTATATGTAAAGATACGTAAGTATGAATTTATACATTAAGGAAAATATAGATGTTTACCTAATTTTGAAGGTAGTACGTGTTTTTTCCACCTACTAACTTCACAAATAAATATTATCCTTTAAATTAGGTAAACATCTACAATTTCCTTAACTGAGTTAATATTTGGCCTTGATAGAAACAATATTTATTTTTCCGCGTACAGTCAACCAAAGACATATTATTATTGCGTGTTGCCAGATTTGTAAAAAAAAGTTGGTAATCAATTACTTATATGTAGGTACTTATTTCGCAGTTCACAGGAATCAGGTTCATCAGGAATTTCTCAGTAGCAGCCTCGGAGTCTGGATTTGTGCCCGGTTGATGGCAATAGACTCGCCCCCTATTACATGAAACTTAAAAACATAACTGGCGAAATGTGGGTGTACTCATTGGTACACCTCTGCCTAACCCTTCGGGGATTACAGGCGTGATGTTATGTTATGTTATAATTATAATGGATGTAAAAAGATACTCAAAGATTTCAAAAGATACAGGTTATTCCCGTCATTGCGATCATTTTATTTTTCATTCAACCCTCGATATACTTACTTATGAAATGTCACAATTAAAACTGTTTCAAACAGTTTTTTACATATTATACATATACTAATTTTAAATGTTGTGACTTAACGTGAAATAAGCGCAATATTTACGCGCAATGTTTATATTATGCGATACCATAAACAGTGATTTTTCATACCAATAATAGAAAGCGGTTCCCAGAAATCATTTTTGCCTAATGTTACTTAGTTTGTTGGGTATGCGTAAATGCGTAGTTAACGACTAAGATGTGTCTTGTTACATACCATATAATCCAAGTGTATTCAACGAAAGCTTTTGTCGTGTGTACAAAGCAAACAGTCGTATCAAAGTAGGTACCTACAATTCTACAGACAGTTTCATTAAGCAATACAAATAAAGACGTATAAAATTTCTCATTAGGATATTACAAAATGAGATACTTACCTTATGACAGTGGTGCAAAAGAACTGTAAATACTAGCCGTCGAGGGCGGCGCGACGATAAAATGAAAATGAGGGGGCGGGGGGCTCGTTAGCGAACGGTCTCCTACTGCGCTTCGCGATTGTCACCACCTCAAATCCAACACCACCAAAGCTACAAAAACAACCTTACCCACCAATTCCTAAAGCTCAAATTCCATCATCGACTACGCTTTTAAAAAATGCCGTTGGAACAAAGAACGCATAAAATTCTGCAATACAAAGGATTTTCAGAAATGTTACAGAAGTAATGTCTAATTAGATGATTCGTTCCTTGCTTTTGTGAGTGGATGCGAAATTTTAAAAGTCCACAATTGATGTTGAGTGGGAAGGTACTGTACCTACCAAAATTAGTGTTGTTCGCGTTTCGAGAAATGCAATAAGAAGCTCGTTTATGGATGGCTGAAATTCGAGGGCGTTTGAAGTAAAAACATTAAATCATTCCTAGTATTTTGTGAGTGTAAGGAATACTTAGTATAAGCCATATAACATCACGCTACGACCCACGAGAGCGGGGCAGTAATCAAAGACGTAACTATACGTGACTGAAAAAAGAACCACGTGAGCAAAGATACGGGCAGAAGCTAGTACATTTATATTAATTTGTGTCATAGTGGTAATGAGAGACCGGCAAATACCTCTGTGAATTTTCAATTTATATGTATTTTCTAAGTTTATCTTGAATATCACTGACTTCGGTGAAGGAGAACATCGTGAGCAAACCTAAACTTATGATTAATTTAAGTCTAAAATCGGCAATGCGTGTTCAATACTCGTTCCTTCTCTTTATGAGAAGAGGCCTTCGCCCTGCAGTGGGACAATATGAGACTGGTATTATTTTTAATTAATTACAGTTCTGTTGTAGGTTTTACCTTAGCCAGAGGCATTGCCATCCAACGTGGCAATGCCATCAGTCTTTTGTACACATTATCAGTGGACGGCGATGCGAAGGAAATTTTTGTTGCCATTTAGTTTCTTTTTATAGATTATCTTTTTAAAGTTCTATTTTTAACAAGTAATTAGTATTAAGTATCTCCAATCCCACACTATCTCAACATTCCTAAGAATTTATCATTTCCCACGCGCCAAAAGCCGTAGCAATATGAAAGAGCAATTCAATCTAGCCTCCAACGAAGCTATCTGTATGCTATCTGTAGTGACTCGTGGATGAATGAGCGACAAACAAGTGAGCCGGATATCTTCAGGTGTCGCGGCACTCACACACACGACCTAGACTTGTTTACATTGACGTGGGTACCTACACGAGGTCAGAAACGGAGTGGAGGTGAACCAATTGGAGTATTTTATAATTTTGTAAGTAATTGGTATGGTATACAAAGCTGTAAGTTACATGTTCTTCTCGTTACTGTGTTTTCTTTTACTACCGGTGCGTACCTGGGGAACCTCCATGTGACGGAGATATTGGTCAAAGGTAAAAGTTCCATTTCGATTTTTGAAAATGAACGAGCGAACCACAACGATGCACCCATAAGCACAATCTTTTGTGTGCATTTCTTCGCGCTACACAAAAGAAGCTGAACTTGAAGCGTGTTTGGACTTTCGAAAGTTTTTGAACAAGCTTAGGTATAGGTACCTACTCACCTCAATTTAACATGGACTCCATGTCTCGATATGAGATGGAAGAAAGAACATCGTGGGGTTTGAAACGGTAAAGATCTGACATAAGTGTTAAAGAAAATAATAATAAAGAATCAGAAGATTTGCTAAAAAATAACTCATAATCACTCATTATTATCATCAAAATACATTATTTTTGATATCCGTGTAAACATTCATAAGCAGCTTTAGTAAAAATCTGTTATTTTGACATTAAAAATAGTCACTTCAATTTTATTTATTTGTATACAAAATTTCGTAGTTGCACGGCCTCATACACATACACACGGTGCGCTGAAAGAGCTCTCGGGGGGCAAACGTCGGACCTTTTAATGGTAACTGCTCGCTCGGCGTGTTTGAATGAAAAATAAGAAACGTATAACTGTCAGTTGGCAACAATGTGTTCTGATCTACATCTACTGTTAAAGAGGAGAGAGATTAAAGGAGAACGGGCGGAAGTGGTCCAAGTGGCGTCGGCTGATGAAACCTAGTCTATATAATAGTTCGTGAGTGTAGGATATTTTTTTACTATGGGCACCAAAAAATTGGCCTATGGGGAAAAAAGTTATACAGTCTAGAAAAATGAAAATGTAGACGAACAATGAAAAAGTTTGCCTTCGGGCGGAAGTGTTCCAAGTGGCGTCGGCTGATGAAACCTAGTCTATATAATAGTTCGTGAGTGTAAGATATTTTTTTACTATGGGCACCAAAAACTTGGCTCATGGAGAAAAAAGTTATACAGTCTAGAAAAATGAAAATATTGTAGACAAACAATGAAAAAGTTTGCCTTCGGGCGGAAGTGTTCCAAGTAGCGTCGGCTGATGAAATCTAGTCTATATAATAGTTCGTGAGTGAAAGATACTTTTTTACTATGGGCACCAAAAAATTGGCTCATGGAGAAAAAAGTTATACAGTCTAGAAAAATGAAAATATTGTAGACGAACAATGAAAAAGTTTGCCTTCGGGCGGAAGTGTTCCAAGTAGCGTCGGCTGATCAAACCTAGTCTATATAATAGTTCGTGAGTGTAAGATATTTTTTTTCTATGGGTACCAAAAAATTGGCTCATGGAGAAAAAAGTTATACAGTCTAGAAAAATGAAAATATTGTAGACGAACAATGAAAAAGTTTGCCTTCGGGCGGAAGTGTTCCAAGTAGCGTCGGCTGATGAAACCTAGTCTATATAATAGTTCGTGAGTGTAAGATATTTTTTTACTATGGGCACCAAAAAATTGGCTCATGGAGAAAAAAGTTATACAGTCTAGAAAAATGAAAATATTGTAGACGAACAATGAAAAAGTTTGCCTTCGGGTGGAAGTGTTCCAAGTAGCGTCGGCTGATGAAACCTAGTCTATATAATAGTTCGTGAGTGTAAGATATTTTTTTACTATGGGCACTAAAAAATTGGCTCATGGAGAAAAAAGTTATACAGTCTAGAAAAATGAAAATATTGTAGACGAACAATTCCGATTACTCGAAGACGCCTGAACCGATTTGGAAAATTCTTTATTTGTTTGAAAGGGTATACTTCCCAAGTAATCCCATAGAAATATTGCCATGGTCTGATCATGAACTTCGGAGATATGGAACGGAACTCCTCATAGAATCATAGTAGAACAGTCGTAACTAGTAAAATTGCTTTGTTTATACGCGTAGTTGATGACTGACTGAAGAAAGAGGGAGAAGGGGGTACGTCGACCCCCTTCTACCACTTTCCATAAACAAAACAGTTTTACTTGTTACGACTGCTCTGCTATGATTCTATGAGGAGTTCCTTTCCATATCTCCGTAATTCATTATCAGATCATAGCAATATTTATACGGGATTACTTGGGCAGTTATACCCTTTCAAATAAATAAAGAATGTTCGAAATCGGTTAAGGCGTCTTCAAGTAATCGGAATTGTTCGTCTACAATGTACCATTTTTCTGGACTGTATAACTTTTTTCTCCATAGGCCAATTTTATGGTGCCCATAGTATAAAAATATCCTACACTCATGAACTATCATATGGACTAGGTTTCATCAGCCGACGCCATTTGGACCAAGGTCCATACTAAAATGTCCGATCTCCTGTTTGAAAAATTATGTGAGCTTTGAAAGTAGGTAGTGTGATGTGTTTTCGGATGTATGGAAGACGATCTAGTCAGTATGTTTGGAGTTTTGTGAGATGAGGGTGTAAAAAAATATATATGTATAAATATGCCTTTTCATTATGTAATTAAGCAATGGTCGTTTTATGTAAAATAAATAAATGTGCTGTGATTCCACTTTTTTAAGTTTTATTACTATTCTGTGCATCTTAATACTACCATTATTGATCAAAATCTTTACATTTTATAAGTACTGACCTAGTTGTGACTAAATGGCAATCAATGCACAGCTAAATCTGATCTTCTATGTAAATAAAAATAACCTTGACCATTCAAAAGTGCCCGTAATTTTATTGGTCTAATTAAAATAAACGTTTTTACTTTGACTTTCATTAATGTTTCTTTGCATGTCGAATGGTTTAGTGACGCGAACCCGAAGCGGATCGCTAGAAGATAAGTTATAAAGATAGATGACATTGGAAAAGATTACAACTCTGCACTCTTTAAAGACGAAGACTTTTGATAAAGATTTACGTAACTAAAATAAATGCATTCGAATTAATTATAACATAACGTTGCTTAGATAAGCATCGAAATATGCACATGAAATACCTATTTGTAAAAGGTTTAACCAATGGACTCGCCAACCGCTTGATAAAATCGTTGGTGACTCCGAAAAGGAATAATATACATAAAAGAAACAAAACAAAACCCACTGCATATGTAAACATTTCTACATAATTATACGAACACGCAAACGGTTAACCGAATAAAACGGAGTACAAAACAGCACTTTACTAAACAAGACCGAAAAAGGAACCCCTATAGCCAATCGCTTGCTCTAATACATAATAATTGACATGAAAAGACCAACATTTTGTCCGACTTTTTCCACTCGTTTTAACCCGTCGGCACAAATTAGGTTATCTGACGATGCCCCGTGTGAACGAGTTATGCAAATTAAGTTATCTGTTTCCCAACGTCCAGTTAATTCAGTTCTTTCTCCAGCGCGCGCGCCGCTGCTGGGAAATTGTGCTGTTTTGCATTTTGATGAAATATTTCGTCCAGTCGCAGCGCAAATAATGTTGCCTTCCACTGAGATTGTTTCAGTCTCATTTTATTAGTTACGCTACTAAAGATTTTTCACAATCAACTCAATGTATTTTCGGAACTATATAGTGTAGATTATCATAGGCTTAAATTTATGTATATTATGTAGAATTTAATTATTTTGTACTTGTGTACACTTCAATTTTATGTAAAATTTTTGAGTGCTTTTTTTATTTTTTTAATCTTTAATTTTGTTGTTTTACTCTCGTAGAACAAATTGCACCTACCATGTTATCTCTTCATCACCTTTGGTCGAATGTAAGAGAATGCCTAAGGGTGCGGGCACACGAGCGGTGCGGCGCCGTAACGTTGTTATGCAGCGGCGCCGTAGCAGCGAGCGAGCGTGTGTAATTCCTTGTGATGCAAAACAACTGAGCGGTGCCGCTCCGACGTCGCAACGCATTCACCCCTCCCCGCCTCGTCTTGGTGGTTGCAAGTCCGGTGCGGCGCCGGAGCGCATCGTGTGACATGCCACAGATATTTCTATGTAAGACGACGCAGCGACACCGCTCCGGCGCCGCACCGCCGCCGCACCGCCGCCGCATCGTGTGCCCGGGCTCTCAGGCATTAAGTCCGCCTTTGTACTTTTGTTGCAAAAAGTTAAATAAATAAATAAATTTGCATGAGCTAGCTTCTGCCCGCGACTTCATCCGCGTCAAAATTGATATATTATCCTACGGAAACTGTACATTTTTTCGAGATACAAATTAGCCTATGTGCTATTTCAGACTATAGTCTATTTCTGAGCCAAATACCATCCAGATCAATTTAGCCGTTTTGGCGTGATTGAGTTACAAACATTCATCCATCTAAACTTTCGCAAGCAAGTAAGATTATATCAAACTACACAAGCTTAATTAATTTAAGCGTAATTAACGTGTAATCTATTAATTAATGTCTAATAACACAGCGGAATACATCAATATATTCAATTAAGTACGTAATAATGTATCGGATTGGTTAAAAAATTGGAAAAATAACGCAGTTTATACTTTGTTAGAAGGGGATCAGAACCCGCGGTCGTCATAAACCGGACCTCGTAAAGGCCCCGCGGCTGGCACGCCCGTTACGTCCGCAGATGTTATCACAACATAAAATGCCAAAATTAAAACCTATAAAATATCGAGCCCCAACATGATTTATGTCATGCGCGATCCTATAACACCGAATTTCTCCTTTCGTTATTGGAAGTCGTAAAAGGGATTTTTCGATTTTATCTCACAAAGTAATACCGATGACAAGTGGTTTTATGGATTTCAGACAAATTAAATTCGTTTAGTCATTATAGAATTGATGGTTTTGCAAAAAAAATGTATTTCAATCATTGTGAGTTGTACACTCAGCAAAACAGATAGGTATGCAGGGTCGTCAGACATAGTTAAAGTTTTCTTAGAAACCGATGGATGTTTTTGATTGAAACTTAACTTATTTATTGAACTGTTTATTATCTACGTTTTAAATTAAATTACATTTGAAAACATCCATCGGTTTCTAAGAAAACTTCAACTATATCTTAAGACCCTGCTTACATCTGTTTTGTTGACTGTACATCTCACACACACACTTATTTGTATACCTACTTAAAATTTATAATGACATATTGAAATATTTTGCAGAATATCAGAAAATTGTTAAGAGTTTTAATGAAAGTAATACGAGTATCATTAACGTAATGCATTTCACGCCGATATAAACAGCGCCGTTTAATCAAGCTGAAATGTTTTACAGTAAACAGTCCCTTAAAATTATTGCCTCGTGGTCGCAAAGCACGACTGCTGAGCATGAGGTCTTGGGTAGGATTCCCAGGTTGGGCAGTGTTATTGGGTTTTTCCAACAGTAATTTCTCAGTAGTTGCCTCGGAGTCTGAATTTGTGCCCGGTTGATGGCAATAGGCTCGTCCCCTATTGCACGGGACTTAAACATAACTGGAAAAATGTGTGTGTACTAATGGGTACACCTCGGCCTAACCCTTGATCATTATAGGCGTGATCGTACAGAGAAGCATTCTAGCGACATTGAGACCGCTTCTCTCAACATCGCCGCGCGCTGGCGGCAGTGAACAAGGGGTACGGGGACAGTGGGGATTCAGCCGGCCGACGCGACGGCCGGTCGCAGGCCCGCACCACACGAATTAGCTGTTACACACCTCCACACACGGCTGCGCTTACGCGTTATTCTAACGTCCCTTTAATCTTGTTTACATTGTCACCTGCATGCTTGTTTTAATTCTTCTACTTATTATAAACTAGCTTTTGCCCGCGACTACGTCCTCGTCGAACTTTATATTATCGTACTTGCATACAAACTTTCACCCCCCTTTTCACTGCCTTAGGGGGTGATTTCCGGGATAAAAACTATGTCCTTCCCCGGGTCTTAAACTATCTCTATACAAAATTTTACTTAAACCGGTTCAGCGGTTTAAGCGTGAAGAGGTAACAGACAGATACACTTTCGCATTTATAATATTAGTACTTATGGGTGCTATACAGTCTACTCCTAAATTTCATTTTGCTCCACCACGACCTATCGTCGCGAACAACCCCTATGCCTATCGTAAGGATAACTTCCGAAATCTCGACTCACACCACAACCAGCCGCCGTTCCCTCGGAGTATCATTTAATAACCCTGTAGCCATTCCAAACTCATAATTAACGAACGTGTCACCGCAACCATTTTGGAAGCATATTTTTTATTCCATCCAAAAGTAGTTAAGCCACGGGTTTAACAAATTCCGGCTAAGCGATATATTTATAATTCAGCGTTTCGTCCAAAAAGGGTGACAACACATCACAAACTGCGAACGTTTGAGCTCGGGCCGCGTTGTAAGTTGGCTATTATACAAATAAGCGGTTTGCCTACAAACTGTTAATTTCTGAAAGTGAAACTCAAGCCGCTCTAAGCTCGGATTTAGGTGACCTTTCTGTAGGTTTAGTTTGGAAAAACTTTCCACGTTTATTTTTGGTTAAACAAGTTAGCTTTTTTTAAATCTAGGTTACCTAAATATTCTGGTGATTCTGCTTTAAATTGTATTCATTGTTAAGATTACTAACGACTTATCGCTGTTTTTTTCCACCTCAAAAAGGTTTATACCTTTCATCAAACTTTTAATCCCAGCAGTTTATCCGTGAAGAAAAATTGACACCTGAAAATTTTTGTCTGGAAAAACTGTCATAAATTCGGAATTTGAACCAGGACTTACAATATGTATAAAAAATTGATGAAATACACCCTATGTTGTCTTAGTAAGGGCGAATTTCACTAAACATTGATTTTTTTACTTTTGGTGACCATTTTGGTGGCCATTTGGCGACCCCTGGTCAAGTCCATAGATATAATACTGGTACCAAAGTTAAGTTAAAGCTATCTTCCTTCATATTATTATATATTTTCAAAGAAAATTCTTCTCTATTTTGTTATAGCAGTGTTCATGTTTAATTTAAGTATGGAGTTAATGAGATCCGTTTAAAAGTTAATCGTGTGTTGTAAACGACGGGGCTTATCTTCCGATTAGTTTCATTATGTTAATTAATTATCTACCTACGCGTTTATACAAGTACTTAGGTGTATATCAATTTCATAATTATAACAAAAGTTAGTACTTAGGTAAGTACAAGAGCTGCGATTTAATACATTTTATCTTTCTTGTTTCACCTGTTTATTAATAATGAAGAAAAATTATTTACACAATAGAAACAAAAATTTTGTTGACTGCCTCGTTGGTCTGACAGTCGCAAAACGCGTCTGCTGAGGATGAGATCTTGAGTTCGATTCTCAGGTCGGACAAAGTGTTATTAGGTTTTCAGGAATTTCTCAGTAGTAGCCTCGAAGTCTTGTGCCCAGTTGATGGCAATAGGCTTGCCCCACATAAATACACCACCAACACCATAAATAAATGTACTTTAACTTTTTAAGACGTTGTATTTTAGTTTTTTTACTTTATAAAGTAAATATTATGGATACACAATGTCCTTTAAAAAAAGCGGTGGGCACCAAAAAAAAATGTGAATAGAAAATACGTTTTTAAATTAAGATTTCTGTGTACAAAGAGAACTTAATGCTTTACGTTCACAAATCCTGTGTGAACCATTAACACCAACGACGTAGATTTACGTACCCAGTACAAAGCGTAATTACAACAAAAAACAAAGCAATTTGAATAAATATGAGGAACTTAGCATATCGTTGTTGGTAACTTCATTAAAAATTCATAGTTTTACCCCTAGCGTTAGTAAACAGGTACACAGGTACTAAGGAATATTGAATAACTTTGTCTCACGGAAACTAAAGTTTTTAGTTTTTCATTGAAAACTAAACACAACGCAAATAAAGTTATTTTGGTTAGTTGTATACAAAAATGTGTACTTAGTGAGTTTGTAGATTGGTAAGAAAAATTATGAATTTGGAAATAAAATAATGACCTTAGCGGATCAGCGGTGATATAATATGTAATATATAATATTTTAGAACTTGTTTCGCTAGCTATCATTAAGTTCAATTGGCAGATCATTTCAAATAAATTCGATTCCGTTTTGAATAAATTTCAGGGGCGTAATTCTTGTAACTTTAGCATTTTGAAAGCTAATTCTTATCGTTTAAAATATAGTCGGAATCTGATCTCAGCGACATCAATGACGAAAATATTTATGTAAGGCATTTGTACAGATTGAAACAGATAAGATTGTAATAGTTCCTAAAAATTTGTAGAATTGCCCCCTGATTTTAGTCTTAATCTGTCAAAAATATCTCCTCTTCTGGTCTATTGAGAGTTGATGAAACAGGCCCTAAATCTACAAATAAAGATACAGGGTAACAATATCTAAAGGTCAATCTTTGGCAAGTTTAGAAATGTTCTTTTTCCTTATAATTAAAATAAATCTAACCTTTCGTTAAACAAAGTGTAGCTCTCCACTTCAAAAACTTTTAATCATCCAACAAAATTTTTCCTCTGTTGATATAGTAGAATAGAACTTACAAAGTATCTAAGTAGGTAGTGTTGCTGTATTAAAAAACTTTCATATGGTTATACTTTATTCACATGTAGAAGCAACAAGAATATTGTATCCAGGATTTTGTAAAAACCTAATTGAAAATAGTGTCCGTAGAGTTTCTTGCTCGTTCTTCTCCATAGAGGCCTACCACCTTTTTGGAACGAGCAACTAGCTTCAACTTTCTGTCTTACTAACCGACAACAATTCAAAAGTGCCTTTAATTGGTCTAATTAAAATAAATGTTTTAACTTTATTTAAACTTTCTGCAACAAAAGGTACAAAGGCAGAGTTAATGCCTTAGGCATTTTCTAGTAGACAACCAAAGTATTTATGTTATCTTCTAATACCAAATAAATCTACGTTGGTTCTAACTTTTTAATAAAGAAAAACTTTGCTACATCAAAGTTAATATTTTATATTCATTAAATTAAATAAAAAAGAATTAAAAAAATACAACATGTAAGTAGTATTTTTTTTATGTAAATAGAATTATAGAAATAAAAAGCAGAAATGTTAGATTCAAAGTAAATTGAATAAAGTTATGAAATAATTCAGGCATAGAAATGAGACATTCTCATAAAAATATGACTGGTACGGCTTGGTCGGGGGACGGCGGGTCTCTTGTCCAGTATTTTTCTATTAAATCATCACCATCATCTGCCTAGCCTTTTCCCAATTATGTTGGGATCGGCTTCCAGTCTAACCGGATTTTTCTATTAAATATGGACGACAAACAAATGAAACGAGAAAGCGGATCGTGGATTTTGGTGTGATTTCCAAAAAAAATACTTTGGTCATTAGTCATTAAATTCATGAACAATAAATTATATTTGAAATTACATGGTATGAAAAAAAAAGAAAAATTAAATTACATTAGAAAAAAAAACACGTTCAATATTACAATATACAACATTAGAAATTTCAAACTTGTCGATAGACCCGCCATACTCCCGACCAGACCCGTGCCCGACCCGCAACAGTCTGTTCAAAACTGACACGTCCAATTTAACTGGCACAAATCCGTATACAGTACGAGACGAGGCGTTAGCGCGAACCCTGAATAATGTATCCTTGCGAAACGACTGCGCGCACATTTTCATAAATGTCGGAATGCTATCTAACTGGCACACGCGGCCATTTCTGGATAATCCTAAGTAACTAACTGTCATGAATTTTAAAGTGTAATCACAGGAGTTATAGCTAAAACCTTTAAATAAACCTAGCTAGACAAGGTAAGTACAGTAGCGGTCATAAGTGGAGTAGCAATTTACAAAGCAAATCGATTGACACTTTGGTTAAACGACGTCGTGTGCGAATTTTGAGATGTACGTAGGTACTGTGTTATTACGTTCAAAAGTGCCTTATAATGGCCTAATTAAATAAATGATTTGACTTTGACTTTAGCTTTGAATACATCACTTATACACACAGATGTAGTATGGCCTGTACCCCGTGTTCACAGCAATTCAAACCTTAAAAAAAAAAAAAAAACCATGCTACTGCACTTAGTCTTATGACCGCTACTGTACATACCTACTGCATAGTAACAAAGTTGTTCACTGTACCGGTAGTCGAGCGGGAAGACACCTCATTGACTGCGACTCCGACACCGCTTAATTACTGTAACAACTTTGTGATTTTAACGACTTCTTTCACAGTAGAAAGATGGTTTTGATTTTTAACTTTTTCGTGCACTCCAGGGCAGGTAATAAAAATATTAAACAGTAACAACATAAATTACAATTAATACTTGGTGTAGGTATTTATTGGACAACAAAACGAAATAGAAATGATACAAGGGTTTATTATACAGGGTGTTTGGTTCGAGATTTTATGGTAAGGATTCGATGGCCCCCTGTGCTTGAGGGCCCCGGGGCACTGCCCCGCCTAGCCACTTGGTAGCTACGCCACTGAATTTTGTTTGAAAGGTGAATTAGTCGGAAGTGTTCTGAGCTATGTTTCAAGAAAATCAGTCCAAGATGGCCAACGTCAGGGGTTTTTAAATTTATTTTTGGTAATTATAATAGTCAAATACTAAAAATAATATTATTAGCCTATTTATTGTCTTTTTTTCAATGGCAATAGGCTCGCCTCCTATTACAAGGGACTTACACATACTGGTGAAATGTGGGTGTATTTATGAGTACACCTCTGCCTAACCCTTCATGAATTACAAGCGTGATGTTAAGTCCTTTTCTCTTAACTTCTTCTACAATAATGTTCTCTTCGTCTTAATTAAACAGGTATGTAAGAATTGAAACTGTTCCCCAAGCATCGTCTGTTTATATCTGAATTCGACGTTTACAGCTTGCATGTGCCAATGTTATTGATGCACGAGATCAATTGACACCGTATAACATCGTGTTGGCTACACTCCAAGTTCTACTGATCCCTCAAGAATGAATACCATGAACGATACCTAACGTAGGTTTAAAAATAAAGCCTAGATTAACTTCAGTTCGGTAGATTGTTGTGATGGCACATAAGGTAAAGGCACTCGCCAGTACAGTTAAAGACGAATGCTTTTTTTTCATATTTTTATACAGGATGATAGTTAATATACCATAAACCTGAAAAGGGGTCATTGTACTTATCATTATGAATAACTTTTACTACGAAATCAATCTTGAAATAATGAAAAAAAAACAACTATTCCATTAATTATGATCGTGTTGTAAAGCTTTGTTTAAGGGGCGACCCCTATTACATGGGACTTAAAAAAAACTTGCGAAATGTGGGTGTACATATTTGCCTAACCCTTTGGGGATGTTGCGTGACGTCTTAACAGGATACCGTGGCCTCGGAACGTAAAGGGCAACAGAAGGAACAGGGTGGTTTTTTAGTCAAAATACAAATAGCGGGCACACTACGCGGACGACCGATCTTCCGCGTAGTGTGCCCGCTATTCGTATTTTATATGCAATAACATGTATTGGCGTTCCGCTGCGGCAGTTCGGCGACGGAATTTCCGTCTAGTGTGGCAAAGGCCTAAAAGTCTGACAGTCCCTTCCGCCCCACCCAGGGCGGAAGGAGTCATTTCATGATTTTTACCACCTAAAAAAGAAACCCTTTGGGGATTACAGGCGTGATTATGTGAAAATGGTAATCTATTCTTATGCCTTTCATCCAGATCTGTTCAGCCGTTCTGGCGTGATTGAGTTACAAACATCCATCTACCCAAACTTTCCAATAAAATTATGTAAAAGAAATAGATAGATAGATATGAGATAGTTTGATTAAAATTTGGTATCTCTAGAAGTAAGGAGGAATATTGGAAACAATTTCTGGCCATACCTTTAATATAGAGTGGAAGTCAAATGAAGATGCAAATAAGCCTAACTTGTATCGAGCACGCTCTACGCTACCTTTACGAGTACACCGTGCTTTTGTATCTTTTTGTATACCTATAAGTACCTAAACCGTTTGCCGAAATGAAGGCTAGAGAATTTGAATTTAAAACTATTGAAAATAATCTTTTGGTCTAACAAGACCGAAGTGAGATTCTGTACTCGATTGGAGTACCTCCCAGATTTCTTTAGCTACATACATAAACTATACATACATACATAAACTCATGCCTTTTTCCCATGGGGGTAGGCAGAAATCACAGAACGCCAACTGCTACGATCCTTACGTACTCCTTTCGCCTCATCCACGTTCATACATCTCGTCATACAAGCACGCCGGTTACGAGTAGGTACTGCGCACTTGACCTTTCTGAAGAACCTCACCAATAAGGTCAGTGTAGGTCTTCCTAGGAGTAACTATCTCTATAAAGAAAACACACACAAACTACCTACATGATATCATGTTACATGGGTACTTGACCTACTTATATGTTGTTCTTTCAAAATAACCTCACTGGTCCTCCATGATTGCTCCAACAGATACGTCAAGTCTACTTAAAGCTAAGCGAAGGAGACACCGAGGCCACTTAATTAAGTGCCTGCAGAGGCCGGCCAGGGGGCATCGCGATATTGCACGTAAACCGTACTCATATAGCAAAGATACTTTACTGGGAGCAAGCTTTATTATTTTTCTTTTTCTGTCAGAAAATCTAGGCTTGTGAAGACATTTTTTGGAACTTTTGTGATTGGTATACTTTGACGCGGACGAAGTCGCGGGCGGAAGCTAGTTTTATTACAATTCAAATCCTGTTAGCGTTAAGTTATGGAGTTGTTTATAATAAAAATAATCATAAACTCACGTTTTATTTCATTAAGATTCAATCCACCACGACACTTAGCACAAGATAATTCAAGAAATAAAAGTTACGAGAAAATATTGAATACGTGAACAAATACTCCGGTTTTTACAGAAGATTATGAAAAGTCCCATAAAGAAAACCAGTTATTAAATCCTTATTGACAATTTGACATCGTTTTCACTTAACACAGCTTATAAAGGCATTTATTTTTTGTAAGGAACGAGCAAAATTCACGAAGTTCCGAAACTCTCAAGCTTAAGCCGGTATTCCATTGGCATCTTGGGCAGGTTATTTCAATCTACCCCTAATTTAATTTCATCCCGAATGGATTTCGCTTGAGATGGAGCGACATAAATATAGCCAAGAAGCTCGTAACTCCTTATGATTAAATTGATACCTTACAAGGGACGAAGGCGACGCTTGATCGTCCTTTCTTTCGAAGCTTTTCAAACTTTGTAGAATGGAAGTAATAACGCCGGGTACGAGGTACCTAATACTAGCTATAACAATAACTCAGAATCGTTTTCCTTTCATCCTTTTTTAAAAAGGGGAAAGAATTGTGCAATGTGATTTCGTGACCAACGAGTGTAATGACTAACGATTGCGACGAGCCACTTCAATGAACGTTGATTTAATTTGAACGAAGAACGGAGCGTCGCGTCGCAAGAGCTTGATGTAATGCTCAACTAAATAACACGGACATCTGCACCCCTTTTTACCCCCATACTCAACAACGTCCCCTCCCCGCAGTACCCCCTTGCCCCCGACACCTCCCAGATTAATCTTCCACATGCCTCAATGTCATCTGCTGTTGCAAATGACGCAAAAAATAACGATAAACACGACAGTAATATGAAATTCTTTGCACTATGAAACAGTTGCCGTGTTGGAAAATACAACAGGTTCGTGGAAGTCCCCCTTGGGAAAAATTCGTGGGAATTTTTATGAATACTAAAGTGTATTTTATATAAGTATAATGTAGCTGTTTACATGATTCAAAACAAAAATACAAGACTTACTTCTAATTTTACCTTTCCATTACAAGGTTCCGATAAAACCAACGTACCCATTGATCTTGTTCCGGGAATTAAACCGGGCCAATTTACCTCGTCTCCACATTCGCACCGATTTGAATCAACGCCAGACCAATATCCAGCGGGGCGACAAATCAGCACTTCGATATTGCCTCCATTTGGGCACCCACCTCAATATATGAAAATCTGATTTTTCATTGCGCACGCCAAACGGCACACGCGGTCCGCGCCTCCCGGAAATATTTTAATATTTACAAAACTCGCTTTACTTTGCGTCGTAAAACTCGCAGAGTAAACCCAATTAAATGAACAATTTTAACTTCTTAATAGGCAATTATATCGACTTATCGACTACGGAAAATATTACTTTTATGTCATTTATTTCCAATTATTATAAGAACGTGCATATTGTATTTAATTTCTTGCTTTGTTAGCTTTCCAAGCTGCACAACATTAGTCAGTAGAGTGCGTCAAATGCAGATGGTATTGTTGGAAGTTCAGCGAGCGGCGCCGGGTAACGGCAGCGTGTTTTAAAGTTCATTGGGAAATTTGTGCTTAACAAGCAGCTAGAATTTCGTTGCTCCTAATTTATGTTCATGCTTGAAATAGGAGACACTTTTGTAACAATAAATACTGAACAATATTGAATTTTTAATAGTAACTCATGAAGCTTCCTCTGGAACTCGAAATGCCTACCTATTATGCATGGTTGACTATAAACCAATTAAGATTATTTTAATAGCATGCGTATCTGTAATTTGAAAGCTACACAGTACATAGTATGTAGGTTTCGCTCCCTCATATTTCATATTCTAATTATTGCTCTGCTCGTATACAAATTTGCACAAAGCAAACATTGCTAGCGACAGGACTCGTTTGCTTAACATTAATAATATTATGAGTTCGGAAATAGATAAGTAAGTACACTAGATTACAAAAATCATTAGACAGCTTTATTATTTTATGCTTTTAATTTACAACCCATTTCAGCGTTCCAAGTGTTTAATTACTATCACACTGAGATAATTAAGTATTATAGCAAAAAATCGTTTCAGATAATCTAAAAATCTTCTGTTCTAGAACCAAAAGATCAGGTAGTCCCGTAGTCAGAATTTAAAAATATTGCTTTCTTGTCTTCTGCGATCCAACCTACATTTATTATGTCATCACACGAAATATTTAGTTCAGATAATTCCATAAACTTATCTCTCATGTTTGGATATTTATAAATATTCGCGACTTCATTCGCGTGATTTTTCTTACAGATCCCTAATTTTTTGATAACAATATATAGCCTATATTTTCAAAATCGGTTCAGTAAATCCAGAGATTACCCCTTACAACGTCACAAACTTAACCAGTTTTATAATATTAGTTTAGATAACGTAACGCAATAACGTAAATGCTCACTAACCAATTAATCAAAACAAGCATAGACTAGTACAATAAGGTCTTTATTTTTGTTTAATTAATCAAAGAAATATTACACTAAGTACTAAAACCTAACAATAAAACACTTACCTACACATACCCAAAACATTTTCAAATCGTAATGTCTATCTAAATCTATAATCTAAATGCAATATACCTAAATAGGGCGGACAGTTTCTCCGTGAGAAAATAAATCATCCGTGTTAGCTACTGGCGGGTAGGTTGGTATTATATGTTTACGAGTACCATGTCTGGACATACCCTACAGGCATATCAATCATATTATCTTAATAAATTATCGGTAATCAATTTTACACACCCTTGCACATCGCTGATATAAAATACAATTTTATCCTCCATAAATATTAGGAATAAATTTAGTTTAAAAAATAAATTCGAGAAAAAAAAATCTGCGCATAAGAGAGGAAGGGTATTTTAACAGAATATTCCGAATTTCACTTTTGTCGCTGCGTGTACAGTTTTGATTCGATTCCATTGGGCTGTCATCATTTCAAAGGCACGAATATCGAAACTGTCGTAAGCGGCTTAAAGTGGCTTCCAATCTAGAATGAAGTGCCTTTATGTGTGCCAGTGTACAATAGTTAAATGTACTTATTGCGCATGTGTGTGTAGCTCTCCAATAACTTTATGATACATGTACAGTCGCAATGAAAAACTTTTAGGACTTTTCTAATTGGTACATTCCTTTACCACATAGCGGGCCGTACCACCAACGCATTTAAAGTTTAAAATGATACATTAAATACAGGTAAAATATTACAATACCCACACTGTATAACAAGCGAGATTAATCCTACATGACTTCCTCCACAATACGTCATTAATCTAGGTAGGTACAGTCAGCAAAACAGATAGGTATGCAGGTTCGTCAGATGTAGTTGAAGTTTTCTAAGAAACCGATGGATGTCTTTGACTGAAACTTAACCTAAATAAAGAACTATTCATTATCTACTTTTTAAATTAAATTACATTCGAAAACATCCATCGGTTTCTAAGAAAACTTCAACTATATCTGACGACCTTGCATACCTATCTGTTTTGCTGTGTGTACATAGGTACATCAAAAACATAATTCCTATCGAATATAATATTCAATTTTTCGTATAAAATACAATTAATTAAAATTCTAAGTAATCTGTGTAAATAAAGCTTCCGACCTGTCTATTATAATTTTCTTCGCTTCGGGGAAAAATGGTAATATGTTGATCCAGGAATCCAAGCCGAGCGTTAAAATGCTTACCTGTGAAAAAATAAATATTTTATCAAATAAATTATCATAAAATATTGAGACGTATCTATTAAATTATAATTAATTTAGGTTTTTTAAACAAAACAAACTTAATAACGTCGAAACATTAGTTGACATTGACACTAGTTAAGTGTTGCCATTCAACGTGGCAATGATACCAGTTTTTTAGACACATTCCCAGTCATGTATTGATTTTTGTATAATTGTTTAGGATATTATTAGTATTTTCTTGATAATAATAAATAATTAAAATAGTATACCTACGTACCGGTAGGCTACTTTTTTATATTTTTTAGGTTTGTATTTTATATTAATATTTAAAAATGTAATTTATATATGTATTTTAATGAATAAAGCTATGATGGCTAAAACAAATATAGGTAAAGAAAAAATAGGCACCAAATTGGTAAAATATTGGATAATGCCAAGAGACCGATGTGAAACACTTAAGTAAAGAGTTTAACTTAAATAGCTTAGCTGTTTATGGTTTTTCGTTTAGCACGACTGCAGCTGAGCACTGTGGAGTAATTGGTTGCTCTATAGGATGAGGTATCTATTCCAGTATCGAACACCAATACCTACATATAGCTTGCCGCACTGCTGTTCTGTCAAATTTACTTCGGAGAATTTTGATGAAGTCAGCTTGGTAATTCGATAATTCGAAAATAGTTTTTTTTTTGATCTGGCAACTTTGCATAATATTTGTGTTTATCTAATAGACACACTTGTAGTTCAACATTTAATACAGCTGTATAGGTAATTTTTTTTTAATAGTTTAAAAAACTAAAAAACACGCTTTTAGCACGCACTATTTTTTTCGTATTCCTGACAGCAAACCCTTTCATTTGATACCCATATCATGAGGGTGGATTTCAAACAGCCAGTCCGCCATCTTGGGGAGGCCGCCATATTGGATTTGTAATGACGTTTCTTAGCTAGTCATGTATTGTCATCACAACTCAGAGCGTGTGCAAAATTTTATCCTAATCGAAGACTGGGAAGTGGGTCAAATTAAGATTCCAAGATTTTCTTACATACATACTTACAAGTGAAGCTAATATAAGCGTGTTAATAATAATAAAAAGACACTTCACGGAACCGAAAGTTAGAATTTTCACCCATCATTGCGATTTATTTTTTTAAGGGTTGATGCCTTGGCCTTGGCTTTGCCTTGCCTTGGATGCCTTTTCCAGGTATGGTTCAGGAAAATACCCATTCCTACTTCTTGTCTCGTTTTTTTATGAAAACCAGTTCTAAATATTATTTATTCATCCACGACCCCAGTACTATTGTACGCGAAAGTACAATGTCTAGCGTGCTTAAAAATGTCGTTTCCTATTAAACAATTTTGCTCAATCTTACTTAATTTAATTATTAATATGCTTAGTTAACGGTTATGTGATGTGCCTTTTACACCCCGTATACTATATTAAAAAGTACACTACGAAAAATAGAATGAAATTCGTGGATGAGGCGAAAGGAGTATGTAAGGATCATAGCAGGTGGCGTTCTGTGGTTTCTGCCTACCCCCATAGGAAGGCGTGAGTTTATGTATGTATGAATATAAAGTAATAAAGTCCTTAGGTAAGTACCTTAGTCTCAGCTCTATAAGAGAAGCAGTGTGAGATGCCTCTGTTCATACCCTGAAGTATGCCAAACACGTCACCGGGCCCCAGTAGCTCGTGAGTGATTTCAGTAAGGTCTGCGCGCACCGACACCACTGACACGGTGCCAGCAGCCACCCAGTACATCCGTGCTTCACTGTCACCCGCCACTACTACATAGTTCCCTAAAATACGTAATCGTGGTTAAAACCTCGTTATATGGTACAAAAATATTTTACAGAGCGGGTGATGTGGGTGGCAAGTATCTGGCAGTCCAGCTATTCTGTAAAAATCCCCCTCGATTAATTTAGTTCAACTAAATTAGCTAAATTTAGCTTACTTACTTGCTTTACACAAGTAAGTAAGCTATCGTTGCACCTGTCGGTCTATTCTTATTTATTTATTTATAAAAAACCAACCTTTGCTAACAGTGTGCACCAGACATAAAGAAATTGGTTAATGATAATTTTGATTTAATAACAATAAATAAATAATATTAACTTAAGTACTAAACATAGAACATACAATTGGACACAATTACAGAAAATAAATAAACTAAGATAAGCTTTTAAGTATGGCAAGATAAAATTTTAATTAGAATGTAATAAATGTCAAATTAACGGATAGATACGAATATCTTCTTTGACAGAGTTCCACATTCACTCTTCGCTGCAAACTGGTGACGTCATACAGAATTTTAGATTGGAAACAGATCGATGTTAGTTTTGATTTTCAAACGTAAAACTTTGTCGAAGTGAGTTTGACTACGTTACCGGTAGTGCAATTTGTTTTAAAAACTTTTTGAAACGATTCTTTAGCCGATTTTATTTGCCGAGTTTTGTTAATCTAAAAACATAAAACGGGCTGAGATTGCTTATCGAAAGAGATCGCTGCATTGGCTTAAGGCTATTCATAAAACCCTTACAGCTGTAAGTACTTTAGTTTTATAGGTTTTAAAATAAAATTAGTTTAATTTTATCACTTAGGTACCGTATGGGATCACAGGGAAGGTTCTGGTACGGACTTTTAAGATGAATCGTAACCCTTCTAACGTGCGGTTGGTGACCACGGTAGTTTTAGCGAAGTAAGAATCCCATACTTCTCGGTCTTATCTCCGAAGACCGAACGTTTTGAAGGTTCTTCCCAAGAAAATGAGATATTTACCTAGTATTTTTGTAATATGAGATACTCTTATACTCCGGAACTTTCAACGCTGTTGCAAGCGCCATGAACGCGGAAAAACTAGGGATTATGTGGGAAGATGGGTAGATAAACTAAATTTTGTTGCACAGAAAAATCTATCCGTGTACCCTATTTTTTTATTTATTTTTATATCATAAATGGAACTGAAATGGCGTTCAAGAGTTGTCAGTGTCATCATTGTACTGGAATGTTGACACTGACAGTTTATATGAGTTGATCGCGTTTAGTTCAATTAATGAAACTCCTAAGTCTTTTGCTAAGTTACTGTAAGTGTCGTTCACAACTTTGCACGAAGTTGAACTGCACGATATTTTACTTTTACAGTATTTGTTTGGTTCAAACGAAACGACTTGAAACAGTGAGCAGAATCTGTCTAAAACTAGTCTTATAAATGCGAAAGTTTGGATGTATGGATTTTTGTTGCTCAATCACACCAGAACCGCTGATCGAATCTAGATTAAATTTTGCACAGAGATAGAACAACACATAGAACGAATAGCACATTACTCTCTCGCTACTTCTTATTCCGGGAAAATTTACGGTTCCGTGGGACAAAAAAATATCAACTTTGACGCCTTTGATAAAAATGGACTCCAATAAACTAACCTGGGAAGAAAATTGTATAGTCAAGTGCAACCGTCAGCTGTCGTAGAAAGGATTCTCCGGTCTCAGCGAAGATGTAGCAGTTCCTCAAATGATGGCCAAACATAGCGGACATCAGGTCACATCGCCGCACGTACGGCGTTTGGGACAGCAGAATTGGCAACTGAGATTATAGAGATTATTCAGTAAGATTATTCTACTCAAACTTGGATTTTTTTTTAAGATGCGATAATATCATCAAACTACTCTTTCCGCTCTGGGCGGAGCGAAAAGGAGTATCAAACTCTTTCTGACTAAAACCCATACGTGTTCCTCCTAATGCCCTTTGCGTTCCAAGACCGCGGTAACTTTTTCAAGCAAAATGATATAATGCAGGCAGAAACTTAGATGGATAAGCATAATGCAGGCAGCGCAGGATCGGTCATTGTGGCTATCGTTAGGGACATAGGCCTATGTCAAGCAGTGGATGCGACAAATACAAAACTATTACGAAGTCAAATTATATAAAATAAAGCTGATGATGATGACCCAAAACTCGTTAATTTTTTTTTTTTTAGTTAACAAAATGTGGCTTTCTCTAAAAAAAAATATTAATCCTTAGAAATGAAAATACATTGCTAGGCTAACAAATATTTCATCAAGATCCATCAATGAAAGCATCACAGAGGTACATTCTGCATTGGGATTAAAAGTTAGAAAGTGTCATAATCTTTCTTCTTCTTCTTAACTTAATTACTAAGATTGTTACCTGTCGTCCACGTTCGGTTACCCAGAGTTGCTGTACGTACTTCCAAAACTTCTTTAATTGGTAACCTGTAACAATTTAGTTGTAGGATAACTTAGTTATCAGGAACAATACAGAGACTACCTGGAAGCCCTATCGTATCCCTTTTAGCAAACTATACCTAGGCATTACACAAAGAAATACATACCTTATTACAATCAATACAAAATTTCATTTACAAAACGCGGGCTTTACTTTTAGAGAAACTTAAATTTATGCGCGTAATAATAATTCAGACAATTATTGTCCTACTGAAGGGCAAAGGCCTCTTCTTATGCAGAGAAGGCTTGCTTGCTCAAGGCGAACTGACTATTTCAGACTTGCATTAATCATAAGTCTAGGTTTTTTCATGAAAAAAATCATGGCCGATGTCAACGATGTCAGTGATGTCCAAGATAAACTTAAACAGTACATAAGAAATATTTTAAACTAGCGACCCGCCCCGGCTTCGCACGGGTGCATGTATTATACATATAAACCTTCCTCTTGAATCACTCTATCTATTAAAAAAAACCGCATCAAAATCCGTTGCGAAGTTTTAAAGATCTAAGCATATATAGGGACAGACAGACAGGGAAAGCGACTTTGTTTTATACTATGTAGTGAAGCCACATTGGTCCTTAACCCTAAATCCCGACGGTTCCTCCTGCTACCATAAGTCGCAACCCTACTGGGCCAGATTTCAATAAAGGACTATAAATTATTGCGGTAGAGATAAACTACTATAACATGGCGCTCCCCTCCATATTACTATTTCAATAATAATGAGTAATTAATGATGCTGCTAGACAAGCAACAATGACACGCTGATTTGTTTTTGTTTCTAGAGCCCTCTCAGTACGCACACATGCGTTGTGAGTCTTGTAAATACTTTTACAAATACTTTCAAACGTTTTGAATTTTGGAAGGGCGCGCCAAGTTATCGTAGTTTATCTCTAAAAAATAACCGTTTTTATTTAAAAACCTACTCGATAGACCCTGATTCTTCAGCATATCAATGAGTTCCATCGTCACTTTCTCATAAGCCGTCAATGCATATTTCGTGGAGTATGCCAGTTGGATGGAGGCAGCAACCACGATCGCGGCTAACATTTTGCCACACACGAGAACAATGGCCAGGATGGACATCGGCAAGACCTCGTCGATGAAGAACTCGTCACTACCGGTAGTGGTCAGCTGTGCTACCACTACGTAAAATGACGAAACGTAATCCCAACGTTGTTGCGGTGTTTCTCTGTGGACGAGAGATGTTATGATGATGGAAATTTCATATTAGGTTTAGATTCATTCATAACTATATAATGCTTACTGTGCTACGTTATCTTTCACTTAAAAGATGGGAAATTATTATGTACATTATTTTTTGTTATATTTATACAATTTCACTTAATTAAAGTTGGAACTGCAAAATGTTTACTTGTACCAATTTAAGTTTTTTTTTAAATATATGACTACATGTTTTTTTTATGCATTCATTGTATAATTTTCCGGAATAAACAATTGTTATGCATCAATGCAATTGGTATAAATTAAACATTTTGACTGCCTCGTTGGTCTAGTGGTTAGTGACCCTGACTGCTAAGCCGGAGGTAGTGGGTTCGATTCCCACCCAGGACAAACTTTGTGTGATGAGCATAATTGTTGGTTCTGTGTCTGGGTGTAATTTATCTATAATATGTATGTATTTATAAATTATATAAGTATGTATATCAGTTGTCTGGTTACCATAACACAAGCTCTGCTTAGCTTGGGATCAGATGGCCGTGTGTGAGTTGTCCCAAGATATTTATTTATTTATTTATTTGTTCTTTTTTGTGTTATGTTTTTGACGTGCCATTTTTAACAACTAAATAAAACTTATATCTAAGAACTCAGTTAGCAGCCCCGATGCCATTGGACTGGTCATCTGTGCCAATATTATTACCTATAGTTTACGTTAAATGATGGAAATACATCAAATACAAATAAATGAAAAAGATATTTACTCATCTATCAGATGTAGCTTGAGTGTCCTTATGACGCTGATGGGTGATGTTCCAATCATTGCAATCAGCCATCCGCATGCGAATGTGTGGATCATTACCACTACCACTATAACCGTCATCGCTGCCTGCACAAGTATTAATTATTTTTAGTCACACTGGGTCACAAATAAAAACATTTCCAATCCGACTGGTACTTCCAGAGATTAGTGCATTTAAGCAAACAAACAAAAAACCTCTTAGTATAGATTTTTAAGAAAAAATATGTGTTTGTTAATATTACAAAGCATACCTGCAGAGTGGTCAGATTGTTGGTGAGCTCACGAGAAGTACTGCGATAGAATTCAATTAAATACTTGAGCCGGAACAGCTTAGTAGCGCGTAAGTAGTGAATAGCCCTTACGGGATTACTGAAAAACAATCAAAACCATAACAAAAATATACGACACACAACAAAAAAAGAATCAGCCAAAATGGTTCATCCGTTCTTCAGTTTTGCGACACAACACATTAAGCCATTCATTTTTATTTTAAATAGAAGACTGGCTTCTGCCCGCGACTTCGTCCTCGTCAAAGTTGATATCTCCATAAAAACTTTGGATCCCCGTTTCATTCCCTTAGGGCGTAAATTTTAAAAAATCCTTTTTTTATCGGATGCCTACGTTATACAAAGAACACACCCTCCAAGTTTCAGGTCTCTACGATCAGCGGATCAGGCTGTGCATTGATCCGTCAGTCAGTCATTAAGGACAAAGCATTTTATATGCATAGACAAATAGATTCAACAGAAACAACTTACGGGAAAAAAAAGCCGATGAATTCCAAAGGAAAATTGACCAGTATGTCAGACCACATCCACAGTTTGTGTTTAAAATATCTGTGACGACATTTAGGTCCGTCCAGTATGAGCTCGCCGTGCTTGCTGACGTAGCCCTAAAAGTGATAGAAGCTTTATTAATACTAGCTCTTGCCTGTGACTTTCTCGACTGGTTCTCGTAAATGTCGTACTCCCGTTTCATACCCTATAGAGGTGAATTTTGGTAAATCCATTCTTAGCAGACGTCTACTAACTATAATCTACCACCCTACACATCTTTGTACATCAAGCGGTTTTCGACATTTCGTGATAAGTGAGTGTATGACCTATTGCTTTAATATATTTAGACTAGCTGACCCAGCGAACTTCATACCCTTTTTTTTTTTAGGTGGTAAAAATCATCAAATGACTCCTTCCACCCTGGGTGGGGCGGAAGGGACTGTCAGACTTTTACTGACTAAAAAACCACCCTGTTCCTTCTGTTGCCCTTTACGTTCCGGGGCCACGGTATCCTGTTAAGACGTCCCGCAACCCCGGCAGGCGTTTGGCCCCGTTAGGGGCCCCGTCCCTGTGCTGACAGCTCTTTGAGGCGCGCGCAAACAGAACGCGCCGTCGACCCGGGCATTCGACCGGTCCTTGATCTACCCTACCCTTTTTTTAAATTTTCTTTCATAAGAAGGGTCTCGTGAAAGAAAATACTCTTAAATTCTTTTTTGTTGTGTTTGTTATTGTAAGGAGAAACTTCTCTTTACAATAACTAATACAACAATAAAAGAATTAGTGAAATTGGTCTAGTCGTTCATGCGTGATGCCGTGACCAAAGGAAATAGGGATTATTTTTTTTTATATAATTATGTATATAAGTAGATTTAAATTGTCGTTATAATCAAGATTATTTTTTTATGGTATTTAAAGAAACGTTCACACATATTAACACCACCCAAATTAATAACATGTGTCAGTAATAAGTACACATCCAAAGACCAAAAAGTAGTACTGCAGCTTCATATTATTGGTCCTTCTGTAACTACTATGATATCAATCTTAATAAATTAACATGAACATAACATCACGCTTGTAATCCCCGAAGGGTTAGGCAGAGGTGTACTCATTAATACCTACCCCCTTATTTCGCCAGTTATGTTTAAGTTCCATGTAATAGGGAGCGAGCATGGGGGAGGGATAGGGGGCTTAATAAATTAACAACGATCTAATCGTCACCTGATGCATAGTAAGATATATCTTGGCATAGAAGTAGATATCCAGGAGGGCGTGTATCCAGAACAGCATGAAGCAATCATTGAGAGTCACCAGGTCGTACAGCCCCATCACGTAATGCAACGTTACCACCCCACAAGTAACGTAGCCATAACCCTGCAAACGAAATAAACCTTTGTAAGTTGATCATAAGTATATCTTGAACATCACTGACATTGATGAAGGAAAACAAAATCAAAGTTGGATTTACATAAAATCACGCCTGTAATCCCGAAAAGTTCGGCAGAGGTGTACCTACCCATTAGTATACCCACATTTCTCCAGTTATATTTAAATCCCATGTAATAGGGGGCGAGCCTATTGTCATCAACCAGGCACAAATTCAAACTCTGAGGCTGCTTTTGAGAAATTCCTAAAGGAAAAACTCAATAACACTGCCCGACTTGAGAATCGAACCCAAAACCTCATGCTCAGCAGTCACACTTTACGACCGAACGAGGCAGTCGATTCATTTGTAGGGAAACATATAATAGTTTGAAACCGCCAATTCGTCTTAAACAAGCATTGTGATCAATTTTCGTGCCTTCTCTGTATAAGAAGAGACTTTACCTAGCAGCGGTACAATAAAAAGCCGGTATTATTTATTACTTTAGCTTTATACACAGTAAGACCATGCTTCAAAATACGTACGGCTCTATGTGAGATTCTGATAACCTGACTGAGCCTATAATCACTTCGCGGCGCGACAGGCGTAACAGGTAGCATCCTTTATTTTTCTTGGAACAATATATGGAGTAAACAAATACTACTTGCCTACTAAATCTTGTTGCCAACTGGTTATTTGGTTTGGCTCTTCTATTTGAATCTTCGCTTAGTATACTGTTTGCCTACAAAGTACTTAACGTCTGTCGCTAATCATTTAGACTTACGATTTAGACGGCGATTTCTATGATCTGAGGAAATCAGGAGTTATATAATTAATATACAAGTCGTATATTAATTATATAACTCCATTATTTCGTCACGATGCAGTGATGTTTTCCTTCATCGATGTCAGTGATGGCTAATATAATAGACACTTAGAAAGTACAGTCACATTGGCACTTGCCCGGTATCGAACCAGCCACCTCACGCATGAGAGACGAGCAGCTAAATCACCGGCTATAAAGCTAAAATACTCAATCAAAATGTCAATCAACAAACAAGATTTACGCATAACCCGGAGTTTCCACTGAGCCTCTATTTTCCAAGCCCGAACATAAATCAGTCATCATGGCACTTACAAGCACATCTGCACACGGCCTGTATTCAACCCAAAGGCACAGACAAACAAATATCCGCTTCGTAAGCCACAAGGCCTCATTAGAGCGGTATCAATTTACCTGAAACATGAGCGTTCCGGGCCGCAACAGATTAGAGGCGTGCGTGTAGCTGTGATACGTGGACACACTGGCAGACGACTTTGCCTGGCTGACGTTAGACTGTGACGTGCTCATCGGCAGCGACCCTACGGATTAGGAACACGATAGTTTGATGACAACCCTGTTTGAACGTACAGAGGAAATGCTGCCTTTCGCTCCGAAGGTGGCTTGTTATCTCGGTTAAAAGACACCTTTGTGCTGCGTAATGGTGCAGATATATAGAAATGTTTTGTTGTAAATCTTTTCGTGTTTAAGGGTTCTGTTCTTATGGTCCAAGATCATAGTCGCCATACCTAAGTCATTGTAGTATGGCTGAAATTTTGAGTACCTAAGTATAAAAAAAACGCACGTCATATGGCCGTTAACTACATATACCTACTGCTGAAAAATTGGGTAGTTGACACTATTAACCAATAATTCTAAGATCTAGCTTCTTTAAATAAACAATTAGCCCTGAAAACCCGATTAATTTTCAATTAACTGTAAATTTTGATTTTTAATTGCTTTCAAATTAATAAATAATCAATTGAGTCGGCAAAAAAGTGCGTTTTGACAGGTCATAAAAAGTAGATGTCATCTAGCTCAATCGCAATGATGGGAAGAACACCTAACTTTCGCTTCGTTAAGTATTTTTTAGCAACACACACGACACAACATACAACGTACACAAGGTGTGCGTAATTGCCAGTTTCAATGCTGGGCCCCAGGATTGACCTTCTAGTTTCAGTTCTTACTTTGTCTTTAAAAAGTAAAAACTATGTTCAAAGTCAAATCACTTATTTCAATTAAGCCATTATAAGGCACTTAGTCTTTTGAAAGTCACTTATAAGAAAAGAAGAATTTAAGCTAGTTGCCCCAAAAGGTTATATCGCATAGAGAAGAATGAGCAAGAAACTCTGTGTTTTAATTTTTGACAGGATATTGTTAAAAACTAACATACATGAATATAAGTACTTTATGAAAATGATACGTGGAGGTCAACTAGAACTACTTATAAAACTGTTCAAAACCTGGTCGCAATCTCATCTCAGCGACAATAAGTGTCAAAATTGTCAAAATTTGGTTAGTAGCATTTCTGACAGCTTATGACTAAATTAGACTGCGATCCTAAAAGTTAGCAAAATTTGTGCCCTTGAAAAACGGTCTAATATTGAAGAAATCAAGGACTAACTCCTGTACCTAAAATTACAGCCATACGACGACGTAGGTTTGGCGACTCTGGGTTCACAGGCTATTATAACTCTTATGTCTAGTGCCAAAAAGACTTCACAACATATTCTGAATTGAATACAATTTCCATTCCTGCTTTATCTTTTTTGTTGCTCTTATTTGGAAAATAAGTCAAGAAGAAATAAACTTTTGCAGCTCATTATACCATACCTGACATTTCAATTCTACTCGAACCACTCTTCGAATCGGCACCTGATTCTAATGACGTCATATCATACGTCGAGTTGCCTGGAAATCAGAATGTTATACGTATTAAGTAATATACCTATCTATAATACAATTTAGGTCAATTTAGGTCTTTCTTTCATTCTTTATATAATTATTGAATTAATGTACCCTTTAATGCAAAACATTATTGTTTTTGTTAAAAGAGTATACTGTAGTGTAGTTTCTTGCTCATTCTTCTCCATGCGAAACTACCTTTTGGAATTGGCAACTAGATTCAATATTAATATATTTTTTTTCTTTCTTGTACATGACATTCAAAAGTGCCTTTGAATGGTCTCGTTGAAATAAATGATTTAATTATGACTTTAAATTGAAGTGTCTATTTGTAAATTCAAAATATGTAAGCTTTTTACTAAATGCATATTATTTTATATGTTTACGCGGTTCACGTATCTAAAAAACTCAATTTATTGAATTTTTGTTTTTTTCGGCTGTCTGTGTATTGGACTTTATAGTTAACATAAGCCTGAAATCGCTAATCCGCAGTGGGACTTAGACTGATATTATTTATCAATTTATTGAGAGGCACTTGGCTCATTTTGCCAGAACTAAGCTCATTTAATCTCTAGACTTTTCATTTTGGACCCTTTTCAGTGAAGGCAATAATGTCGGTGCCGGCAGTTATTAATCTCTTCAGTCCACGATAAAGTTACAGTTAATCCATAAACCCGTTTTTCGTGTCTCATCTTTACCGATACAGACGCGGCAACTTTCGAGGTACACTTTTTATCTCAAGAACAAACTTTGAACATTAAACCTACAACCGTACTAATATTATAAATGCGAAAGTAACTCTTTCTGTCTGTCTGTTACGCTTTCACGACTAAACCACTAAACCGATTTTGATGAAATTTTTGATTGATGAATAATGGCGCAATTTCATTAGTCGATAGGGCCCGCATGCGGGGTGCGAAAGATTTCTGGAACGCATGCCACAGGGCCCGCATTCGGGGAACCGTTTTCATAATGGCGCAATTTCATTAGTCGATAGGGCCCGCATGTCGATATCACGGTCGGTAAAAAGCATGCGGGGAATCCCCGCATGCGGTGTAACGACTTGTAACTTTCATTGGTTGTTATCTCGCATGCGGGGACTCCCCGCATGCTGTATACCGAACGAGTTAACGACTAATGAAATTGTGCCATAAACGGGGTTACTTTGAACCCTTTGAAAACCCTTTGATGGGAAGCATGCGTAGTTAACGGCTATATCTTAAAGTTTATTTTACCTTCTGCATAATAACAATATTCAATAAAATTTACCTCCCGAAGAGTCATCATCTGTCACCTCCATATTTATAGGTAAGATATAATCTCTGGACATTTCAAAAGCCTTATTCAAAGGTTCCTGGATCTTGGGATAATATTTGACCAAGTTGAAGAACGTCACACTGGGTATTACTAATAAATCGAGACTCCGACTAGCGTATATCGTCACTTCTGAACATGAAATTGGTTGCTGAAAATTTAATAAAAATATTTTACAGTTTATTTAAAAATAGGCTCGCCCCCTATTACATGGGACTTAAAAAAACATAACTGACGAAATGTGGGCGTACTTATTGGTACACCTCTGCCTAACCCTTCGGGGATTACAGGCATGATATTATGTTTTATTTGCTTTCTCTTGCATTTGTATTGGAGTTTTACAGAACCTGTCAGTCAACTATTTTTTATTGCTATTTATGATTAGTTCGGTGTATCTACATATTTTAATCTTAAGTCTATCATAAGGCTTTCGACTGGAAACCACGTATTGCAAGGCGCAGTGTGGGAAGGCCCCCCACATGGAGGACCGACGACCTAGTAAAGGTTGGGGGAAACTGCTGAATGCGGGCAGCAAAGGTCCGGCTATTGTAGCTATCTTTTGAGGAGGCTTAATTCCAGCAGTGGACGTCGTTATGCTGATTATGATGATGATGGTGATCTTAAGTCTTAAGATAATAATAATAATATAATAATAAATATCTCGGGACAACTCACACACGGCCATCTGATCCCAAGCTAAGCAGAGCTTGTGTTATGGTAACCAGACAACTGATATACATACTTATATAATTTATAAATACATACATATTATAGATAAATTACACCCAGACACAGAACCAACAATTATGCTTATCACACAAAGTTTGTCCTGGGTGGGAATCGAACCCACTACCTCCGGCTTTGCAGTCAGGGTCACTAACCACTAGACCAACGAGGCAGTCAACAAGATGACAATGCATTTAAATAATATCGCGTATATTGATTGATCTGAAGAGCATGCATGATCCTGACAGCATAAAACAAATAATTCAATCCAAATAATCATTTTTCCACTAATAAATTACACGATCCTGATTCAAAAATAACACAATAAAGTACTTACACCTGTGAAATTCCCGAACATACCACCTGGACCCATACACGTTATCATTTCATTATATGACGTCAAAACATCTACCTGTAAAATAATATGTGTACAGTATATTATTGAAAAGATTGAAGATTGAAACACAATATTATAAAATGTTCTATTTCAAGCTTATTACATGGGAACCGATCCAAAAAATGTATTGTCAACGAAAGGGAAAAGGGTCAGAGGTACTACCGAATTATATTGTATGTACAGACGACAAAATAGATAGGTTTGCAGGGTCGTCAGATATAGTTTTGAAGTTTTCTTAGAAACCGTAGATGTCTTCGATTGAAACCTAATTAATGAACTGTTTATTATCAACTTTATAAATTAAATTACATTTGAAAACATCCATCGGTTTTAAAAACTTCAACTGTATCTGTCGACCCTGCATACCTATCTCTTTTGTTGTCTGTACATATATCGTTCTCCATGTTTACAATACAAACTTAGTGAGTTGTGCAAAAGCGGAATAATCAAAAAACCTTCCCTACTGTTCCTGTTCACTGAATCAGTATAATATGTCTTCGGGATACGTACCGTCCCTGATCATTTACCTCGAACGATATTTGACTTGAAAGATTGACTGTGGACATGGACTTGTGTGGGTAATAAAAAATATCTATGAATATATTTAAATAAGATACTGTATATCTCTTTCACGAGTCCCTGACTTGGAATGAAGGGTTTTGTAAGTGAGATGTAAAAAATTATACGAATACAATATCTCGTATTATCAGTCTTGAATGTTCAGACTGTGGAGACTCCGTTCTTCCTCTGAATATAACATTATTACTCAGTGTGTATGCTGCCATAAAAAAAAATATCAAATGTAATTAATAAATTTAAGTAACTTGCAAAAAAATGCCTATTGACATCAATCTGCTACTGAGTTTTATTGGGATTTAATCCCAATAAAACTTTGCCCGACCTGGGAATCGAACCCAAGATGTCATTGTGAGCAGTCACGCTTTGTGACCAATAGACCAACGAGGTAGACAAACAAATATCATTTATATTTAATAAAAATAATAATAACAGAATTCCAAAAATCAAATACAATAATAAAAAAAAAACATAATAATATTATTTCAGGTCTTACCTTCCCACGGTATATAATATAGATGTAGGGTTGTATATCCCTGCACTGTATAACAGTGTCTCCTTTAAGCAGATACATTTCATGCAGGTGTTGCGTGATGACCCTAATAAAGGACCTCTCCACCTTTCCGAACAGAGGCACCTCGCGTAGGGCTCGCTCATACATGAATACTAACGTATCTTCCATTAAGGCGGAGTTTAAACGACGACATATTTTCTAGTAGAAAAAGTAATCTACATTAGAAAAATATACGTTTAAGGATATACACGGTATTGTTAATTTACCAGAAACTTGTAAATCAACTAAACAAAAAAACAGCTGTTCCCTACAAAATTGCTTTACAACACAATCATAATAACAGCTGTATTTTCTTTTCATGATTTCAGGGTTGGTCCCATAGTAAAAGTTGTTCGTAATGATAAGTACAAATACCGCTTTTCAGATTAAATTCACAACCATTCTGTATATTATGTAGGTAATTAGGTACGTAGTTTAGGTAGAATGATGGCCACCATGGCTCACACGCAATAGTTCACTATCAAGGAATTAAAGCGGAAACTAAATCCCCATGATAGCTAGATGGGGTCTCGTAACTATATCGGGGGGGGGGGGTATCGGGGTCTAGTAGTAGTCTTTTATTTTAGGTACATCGTCTTCACATTCGTATAAATAGAATTAATGTACCCACTATTTATTGTAAACCATATATATATTTTTTAAAAGAGTAGGTATGGAGTTTCTTGCCCGTTCTTCTCCATACGAAACTACCTTTTGGAATGGGCAACTAGATTCAATTAATGACGTTCAAAAGTGCCTTTTAATGGTCTAATTGAAATAAATGATTTGACTTTGACTTTGACTTTATCTAAAGGTTTGCTTGTAATTTATTTACGTAATAGTAAAGTTTATTTAATTCCATTACAATCAAGATATTTACTTCTAATATGATTTAGGTTGGACACTATGTTTAATTATTACAACAACCCACGAATAGCCGAAAACTTAAGCTCTGTAAACGCCACAACAACGGAACAAGACTGGGTATATTATTCAAGTATTAATTAAACAATATATCATCGTGACCCAAGATCTAATTTAGTCGCAAAATGATGAAGCGACATCGCTAGCCACACCTGTCACCGCTGAATGCCACCTGCGGTCGCACGACTGACAGAAATTCAATATGTTATAATATAGAATTTAGTTCTACGAAATCAATCTAACCCACTATCTCTAAATTACATTAATTACGTTCATAAAACCATTTCTTTATGCCGAATCTAGTTAAATAGCAATGTACATTTGAAACTTACGCTTACAAAAGATTTAAATTTAATTTGTAATTACTTTGAAAAATAAACTTTGTTCTTTCGTTTTTTGAAGTAATTTCTGATTAATTTTAAATCTATTCGAAGCATAAGTTTAGGTAAGTATTTTTTTTATATTTATTGCTGGTGCGTACCTACACTACAACCTGTATGTAGTCGTTCCAGCATCTATTATAATGAGATCTTTAAAGAAAAGTATAAAGTTGAGCTTCAAAAGTAAAGTAAAATGTGAAAATTTGAGGCGAATAACGAGTGTTCTATTTGTTTAGTCGCTATTAAGTTGAAAGTAATTGAAAACTTTCCCATTGAAATATTGAACAGAAAATCAGAATCAAAACTATGTTAGTCTGCTGTGGGAACGTGATAAAAATGCAAAATTGAAACTAACACAAACATAAAAAGTGTTTCGCCACAGCAGCTGTCAGCGTTTCGCCAGAATTAATGTACTTTCCGTAAAAAGTGCATCACACAATATTTTACGACTACGTGACCAGTGGACTTGCTGTTTTCCATTGTTTACAATTCTGTACAACATTTTGTTCGTAGCACACCGTAAATAGAGTATTTATTATAGTAGACAAACTGGTGGAAGTTACACTCTCATCACCCACACACTGACACACACTATCACAACTACGTTTACACACCTCGTATCACACGCACTTTAACATACACCGTGTAAACAATACATTTAGCAACATTTCTAAAATTTACAGTTTTTTCGTTGGGTTGTCTGGACATTTTACTCAACGTTGCTGTTTAACAGAACAGTGTATAATATACTTTTTTAATCAGACTGAATCACGAAGCGTGATTCACGCGCGTTAAACTTTTATAAACTTACTGCTTCCAACCATACAGATTAACTTTTAATCTCGTATCGATCTTTCAGGGGGTCAATGTACTCATGAATATGAAGAATTTTTATTGCGGGACCTACACAAAAATATGATTAAAAAAAAACAAAAAGCTGTACGTTCAAAAATCATGTTGTTTATTGTTGTAGCTAGGTAAGGGCGTTGGTGGCTGCGCTACGGTTAATACTTTTGCAGCCACAATCATCATTTTACTTTGTTACTTGTGTTTTATTACGACATACATTTTTATTATTTATTATTCTGACTTACCTGCGGATTACTACCGTTAGTTCTTTTCCACACATATTCAAAATATTTCAACGTTTTCACAGTAAGCATAGGGTCCACGTTCTCTTGATACAGAAAGTTGGCTAGATCCTTTGTTTTTTCCTATGAAACAAACGAGGACTGAGCTCGTTAAAACTAATATAATTACTGTACTGGAACTGCAAAGTCGTAATATTTTTAATGACGGAACTTTAGCCGTAATACGTTGTACTCTGGAGTAACAGTACGGTCTATCTCGACCGTTAATTAGATTTTGTTCATTGTTATATTGCGAAATTTTTACTAACTTTAGTCATGTATGTGGACGACACAGCTGTACATATAGGTCTAGTTTAATATCTGTTTTAAGAACGTACAGCCGTTGCTCTTGCATATTAAAGCCAATTCTATTAAGTAAAAATCTAGTCGCAATCTCATCTCAGAGACAATTAATATTAAAAATATAGTAAATAAAATTGGAGGCATTTTTGACAGATTAAGGGCCTCGTTCACCATCTTCAAGTAAAGTGTTGATTAGTTACTTCCCAATTAAAGTTAATTGGCAAGTAAAAGTTATGAGTATCTTCTATCAATAGGGTCAGTTAATCTTATGATTAGTGCTACTCGGACATCGTGAAAGTCGCACGTGAAGTTAACTTGACTTTAACTGACGATTAGTCTACTCGTCACTTTACTTGAGGGTGGTGAACGAGGCCCTAAGAGTTAGATTATATTGCGATCGTTCTTAAAAGTTAGTAAAATTACGCCCCTAATCTCTTTTCGGTCGTGTCGAATAGCCGACCCATCGCATCCCATTCTATAGTGTGATAATCAAAGTATTTACAAAAAAAAGGGCACAAGCACTCAGCCCAGATAAAATCTCTGCGAAACCTATGTGGCAGGGGCTCACGCCGAAGCGAGAGTGTGGTTTTAGCCGGTAAGAGTCCGGCACTGCCCAGGCTGACCCAGCTTGGGCGTCCATGAGGATTTCTCACGTCTGCCTCAAAAAAACCAAAAATATTGTGTGATAATCTATGAAAAGAAGGAGTGCACCTGTGTTTGCGCACTTTAATATACCTATCTTCTCCATACTAGGCTAGTCTCCATTGAGACTGACCTTTACCGAAATCCGGTCAGGAGTATTTTATTAATATCCGTTTAGTAAATACGACCATTTTTCCTGTTACCAACTGTTACATAATAGGCTATCGATTTCCTTTCAAATTCAGTTTATTAACTTTGCAGATATTTGATCAACATTGAAGACAATAAAATGTTGCCTACATAAAATAAGAAACAATACGCAAGGAATTTTCTCTTGAAGTACCTTCTTTTGTGTTTCAAAACTAATTGGCATATCTTGGCAGTACTTTCTTTTAAATATTGATATAATGGAGAAAATATTTCCACTTGTTCAGTGAAAGGGCAAATGACTTGAAATGGTTTCAACATTTCTGTGGCTTTAAGTGGTATCCTAAAAGCGATAACTTTTTATTTGCTACTAACAATAGCGGCCGCCTGTTAATGTTCCACTAGGCGGGAAACCTTCAGCTAAAGTTGCCCACAAAGGGAGATAACGGGGGTAATAACAGCTCGCTACATATTCGTAGGTATTAATTATTTTTGTTCCGATTCTAATAATCATAACAAATAAGCGAGAATAATATGCGGGTCTTAATTTTAATTGTCTTTAAAACAACTAGAAACAATGGGCAGACTGTTTAACTTTTACAAGCTTCGTATTATTTAAATAACATGTAGCTGCTACTGAGAAATTCCTGATGGAAAAACCCAATAATACTTTGCCGAACCTGGGAATCGAACCTAAGACCTCACGCTCACCAGTCGCGCTTTGCGACCATTAGGCATACGAGGTAGTCAACAGCTTTGTGGTGCGTTTTACACCCCGTATAAATTAAAGTGACTGATACTCGTATTAGTAGTCCAGTAGCAGCCGAGCCGTAGCACTTAGCTCGCCGTGCTACGGATTTGTAGCACATGACCTTACGCGCTACGAGACCACGTAGCGGGTCGTTAAGTTTCGATTTGCTATGTTCAAATTCATTAATGTTTTCAAAAGTAAATAGGTAATAATAATATTTTCGAGACCGATTTCGGTCGCGGCGTCTAATCTCAATGAAGACTGAACTGACTGACTGAAGACTGCTAGGAACATAGGAGATATTATAGTGCACAAAGTGTGTGCGCAAACACAGGCACTCACTCTCAGAATCCAATGGGACGGCAATCCGACAAAACCAGGGAGAGATTAGGACCAACGACTTTACGTGCTTTTCGAGGCACGGGGGTGTTACACCACCAACTTCCATACTCCGTGCTGCTACTAAGAAATTAACCTAACGAAAAAACCCAATAACATTTTTGCCTGTCCTGGGAATCGAACTCAAGACCTCACCAGTCAAAAGTACATTTTTAAAAGGTAAAAATACATACATTATGTTCTAACAAAGCATGCGCGGCGGCAGACCGCGTGGAGGCGACATAACCAAACATGAAGGCAAAATACATGAAGCCGGTAATCTTTAGGGCCATCAACAGCCATAAGTCCACGGAGTTAGGCATGCCGACCGGAGTGCAGCCCATACCTGTAAGTAATATTACATAGAATCCACACTATTATATCTATCTAATCTAAATCTATACTAATCTATAGGTACTTCTATACTAATATTATAAAGAGGTAACATTTGTTTGTAAGTTTGTATGTAGGGGGTAATCTCTGGATCTAATGAACCGATTTTGAAAATTCTTTCACAAATTGGAAGCTACGTTATCACTGAGTGCTATAGGCTATATTTTATTTTCAAAAAATTAGGGATCCGTATGAAAAAAAATCAGGTGGCGGGTATGTACATACACACACATGCATAAATTACACATACATTCAATTTTTTTTACATGTGTGTGTAATTTATGTATGTGTGTGTATGTACATACACGCCTCCTGATTCGGAAACCTGATCCGGAAACCGGACGTTTGCGCCCAGCCTAAAACACTTCCAATAGCACTATTACGTAACGAACCACCGACATTTAAAAACTTTCTTTCCCGCATTCTTAATTTAAATATCATTATTTTAACGGTTTCCCATAAACAAATATAAAACCACCCTTTATCTTTGATAACAAATGGTTAAGAAGCTTATTCCAATTAAACAACCGCACGTAAATTCGAAATACGTTTAAAACCATTACTACGACCCTAAGTCGTCGGCGTAACTTGAGACATACATTACTTACCTGTTACCGTAGTATTAATTACGTGAAGTACTAACCCACGAATATCTCGTAAACCCAGTAGAACGTGTACACGTACTCGACGGCTGCATCTGGGACAAGTATGTAAAGCTAACTATACACTCGCGGCGTAAAACCCCGCGAAACGGTGGGTACTGCGAGTGTAGATGTTTCGCGGCTTGCGGCGTTCCTTGCTTGAAGTAGGAAACGCCGCGTGTCGCAACACGTTTGCGTGGTTCGCAGGTGAGTGTACACCAAGCTTTAAGTAATGTGACCATATATTTTTGTACTAAGAAACCATAATTGATTTATTTTTTCAAACTTTATGCATCAAAAAAAGTAAAAAAGGTGGACTTAATGCCTTTTGCATTCTCTACCACTCAGGCAGGTGCAAATTTTTGTATGATAGTAAAACAATTAAATTAGATAGTAAACAACACATAAAATCATGCCTGTAATCCCTGAAGGGTTAGGCAGAGATGTACCCATTAGTACACCTACATTTCGCCAGTTATGTCTAAGTCCCATGTAATAGGGGGCGAGCCTATAGCCATCAACCGGCTACAAATCCAGACTGCTACTGAGATATTCCTTACGAAAAAACCCAATAACACTTTGCCCGACCTGGGAATCGAACCCAAGACCTCGAGCTCAGCAGTTTAGAGTGAGTTTATGCATGTATGTAGGTTCACTTACATCTCATATCATTCCTCGAGCTTGAAACGATCAAAACTTTCGAACAGTTAACCATAATATAGTGCGAGTTAAGTGGAAGATACGGTTCACACGCATTTGCAAAAATAAACGCCGTTGTAAAATTCACTATTGTCAAAGCTATAGGTAGAAACTTGAGTAAGGCTACAGCTGGATTTATTCGCATTATATCACTCTCCCAGTACGAAAAAGCACCTGTTATTCTCGTCACCTGAACAAAAAGAAATGTTCACTGAACACTATTGTGCGCAGATCTGTAGAGTATCTAGATACGATTAGATACAGCCTTTTGTGTTATTTATTGTTGTGCGTTCTTTTGTGTTCAGACCCTTTTTCAGGTCATTTCTAGTCGTGTGAACATATATTTTCTATTAGAGATTTGTAGTTACAATTTATTTAAAACTAGCTGACCCAGCGAATATTGTACCGCCATTTTTTTTTCTTAATTATCTTTCATAAGAACCTTCTCCTTACAATAACAAACACTAAAAAAAATAATTAGTAAAATTGGTCCAGCCGTTCACGCGTGATGCTGTGACCAAGGGAAACAGGGATTAATTTTTTATATAGATATATTTCTTACAAAGTATAAACATACCAGTCATTGTCGTCTTATACATTCTATAAAATGTTAATCCCTTGAGTAAACACGCAGATTTCCCAAAAATATGAAGTGAGTTATACTCAAAAGGAATGTTGTTAATTAACTAAAGTACTTATCTAACTGTTGTTTTGTGTAAGTTTTTCTATTTCCAACATACACCGAACATTACCGTTTCTTTGCTTGAATAATTATTTAAAAAAATATTTTTAACAACAAGCTTTATTACAATTTTGTGTATTGGATATTGTATTGTCATCGGCACTAAAGGTGTATGCAAAATTTCAGCTCAATCGGATACCAATAAATGGTCGAAAAACGGTTTGCAAATTTTGAAAGGACAACTTACATATATACGAACAGTGCAAGCCAAATTAAAGCTTGTAAAAACAGCTACAAAGGTACTTCAAAGCAAATAAACCGAATTTTCTGAATAATCACTTACCAAAAGCATACGATTCAATCTATACAGATCCATATCGGTATTGTCATTTACTATTTTAAACTGTAAACCGAAAGCAATAAAGTCGTTTTTATTGAAATCAAACTTTGGCTCTAAAAGAAAATAAGGAAACGTGTACTTACAACTTCTTCGAACGGGAAGATGGTTATGACGTCCAATAAGAACGCATGCTTTAAATACCTGGACACTGTCAACAACGGATGTGTTACCAGTAATGATTTATCATTGTAGTAAGCAACATACGCCATTATGATTATGTCTATGTATAAAACGACATCCGACCAGTTGTATGGGCCACCGTGTCTGTGTTGTTTCGTCTGAAAATCCATAACATAACTTCAGGCCTGTAATCCCCTAAGGGTTAGGCAGAGGTGTACCCATAAGTACACCCACATTTCGCCAGTTATGTTTAAGTCCCATGTAAGAGAGGGCGAGCCTATTGCCATCAACCGAGCACAAACCCAGACCTCGAGGCTGCTACTGAGAAATTCCTGATGGAAACACCCAATAACCTTTTTCCCGACCTGGGAATCGAACCCAAGACTTCATGCTCAGCATTCGCGCTTTGCGACTACTAGACCAATGGCAAAAAAGACAGTCAATATTACAAATGTGAAAATAACCCTATCTGTTAGGCTTTCACGAGTAAACCACTGTACAGATTTTGATGAAATTTAGTACGGGGTAACTTTGAAGGCTACTTTTTATTCCGCGACTTCGTGTACGTCCGCGATAACCGACATTTACGCGGACGAAGTCGGGGGCAAAAGCTAGTGTATAATAAACAACATACATGGTTAAAGGAGACGACAGCGCCCTCTTTACAAAAGTAGTTTACCTACTCATAATTAAGTTTATCAATAAGCGGCACATGTGGTATTTATCGACCTTCGAAGTCTTCTGTGTGCGGCGAATTCATATAAACTGTACGAATATTGTAGTTTGCAGCTCAGTGGCTGTGTTTTGTAGACATGACTCAATCCCATTATCAGGGAATTCTGTAACTATCCGATCACGGAATTATCCTTTCTCAAGTAGTTATTCCGTTCTGTACTGCCTGTGAGTTTCTCAATGATTTTTGCTGAATCTTTTAGAAAATATTCGAAAAAGACCAAGCAATGCTTGAGCAAACTTTTCGATAACGTAATAAAACCTCTAAAATACATTCAACACTTTACACAAAACTTTAACTCACATACATTTCCACACGCCACACTACAGTAACTCAATAAAACATGCAAACTTACAGCAATATCGTACGGCACAGCGAATATGTAAAACACGGCGACAATGAAACGTACAGCGCACCAGAACTTCAGAAACATTCCATGGGGAGTAATGCATCCCGGCACGAAAAGATACCTGACGTGTCTGCACAAAACACGGGTTATCACACACCAGCGACAAGAATGCACACATGAATCATATTTTTAAACAATATTACTGCTAAAAAATAAGCAAAGTTTAAACAGTGACATAACAAAATATATATATATATATATATTAAATACCCCTAATGGCGCGCGGCCGCCTTCTTGGACCGATTTTCATCACCACGTCGTTAAAACGATCAAAATCTAGTTCCAAATACCAGCGGGGCAATCCTTCTAACTTTTAGGAACGATAGAGAGATAGATATATTTATTTATTTGCCTGAAATATGGTATTTCACAGATTTTATAACAATGGTTCTTATTTTTTTTATTTTTCTATTTTTCTCTTATTTTCATGATATTTTATTTTATTATAATAATTTATAACTTGACATGCTTGCATAAATTTGAAATTGTTTCTTCTTTTATCTCCACTGCAAAGTGTAATTAGATTTTGTATGCCTATCGGCGGGACATGGTTTGTACAATAGTCATGTACATATTGAAAAACACCTGTAATCACCTGTGTTCACAAAATAAATAAATTGAATTAAATTCATATTTCACCTACTAAATTCGACATGTAAATTTTGTATGTCCGTAAGGATTGAGGAGCCACTTTTTGTATCTTAATGAAATTAATGTACTTATTTAGTAGTAAGTTTAAAACTTTTGTAGGATCAAGCTTCGAATTTGTAGTATAATAGTTCAATAGCTATATGAACATAAAGGTGGCTCCTCAATCCAAATGTATGGATTGAGGAGCCACTTCAGAACTAGGAACATCATGGATTAATACTTATCATAATTTGGTATGATTTTGTAGCATTTGAGATCAGTTAATGGACAAAATCTGGGCTCTGTAGTACTAAGGTTTAAAAAGTTACCATACATTATAAATGTGGCTCCTCAGATCATACACATGACTCGTCATTTTTCCAAGAAGCAGTAGTTCAATTAAAACGCAATTTCATCATCATTTAGTAGTAAGTTTATTAAATTTGTAGGACAAGAGACAGTCATTAAAAATGAGAGAATTGAGAGATATGGAACATTTTATCTGGCTCCTCAATCCTGACGTTACTGTATTGAGAAGATACTTCGAGTTACCTGAGATCACAACAGAATAAAAAAACAAAGACACTAACACTTAGTATAAATGTCTACTAAATATATATGCACAGATCAACATTGTATGTATTGATCGATATCTGAAAAACAATTAACTTTTCGATATTCCTTAAGACTTCGCTATTAAGGGTGACCATGTTATATGAATGAAACCAGGATAACTAGTTTTTGAACTTTTTTTTTACAAATCTACAATATCGACAGAGCTTCCTTACTAATCATTTTCGACATAAGTTACAGTATGAATCAAAATTGGTTGGTCGGTGCTTTTGCGAATTTTACCATGACAATCGTAGTCGTCGTAACAAAACATCTCGTCCTTTATTCCGTAGTGACATTTATAGTGGCCCGTGCCAACGTCACTAATTGGAGGGATAAATTCGATAACGCCTATTAATGTAGGTATATGATTTATTTGAAATCATAATAGATTGTGGTACCTCGTTTACAGGAAATTTTTTACAAACATTTAATTCAAATGATACTGTGTTTGACAAATTATATTTGCACACTGTTTGCTGGTTACAAGATGTACAATTGTTTTTTTCTTCTGCAATACAAATAGCATCTTCTAAACTTTGGATTCCGAAAACAGAAATTATATTGAGGTTTATTATTTTATTATCCATCTTCTAAACTTTGCTCGCATGTAGCTTAGGTAACCAATCTTTTTTGTGAAGATCCTCACACATTGCGGGCATGTGAGCACACCATAGTTGAAGTTATTGCTAGATCACCGCAGGTGGTGATTTTGAATTGCAGCGACGCACTATGGGCCAGAACCGTGCTTACCGTCTCAAAAATAGGTTTTCATAATGTACGATATTGAATATTTCGTTAATGCACACGTCTAACTAAATGTCCAATGCATATTATGTAGTAGTTTAAATCCATTATTTCTAATTTTTTACTATTAGACTAAGGCTTGCAAGTTGACGGTTAAAATTATGAGAATTATGTAGAACACAATTCCTCCAGTTCGCATGGTCATATTTTCGTTAATTTCACAGCAAATGTGTAAGTGTGATATATGGTTAGAATCGTTAGGAAGTACTCTAATTAAAAATAATTTAAGTGAAGCTTTTTGTGAAAACTGGAAAGGTATAGAATTTTTATTTCGGGGCCTAATATTTTAACCTTATTAGAAACTTCAAATAGACTTTTGACAGTTAGCCGTGTCTACCCGTGACGTAATTTTGGTAGTGTTACATAGAGCAACTTATACAGAAGTCAGGGCAAAAAGAATTTTTTGCCCGAATCTGCCCCCCTTGAAATGAATCGAAAAATTCCAGATGGGGGGAAAATACAAAATATTTCAAAAAATATTTTAAGTTGTGATTGATGAGATTTTTGGACAATTCGATTATTTTTGACCTCTAATTCTTAAATAATATTATCTATTTACTAAAAATATAGGTAAAGTGGGAGTACTGGGTAATGTCTTATTTTTTTTTTATCTTCAAGACAGATGTGGTGATTTGGTGTACAAAGTGTATTTAGATGCCGAATGGGATTGCACGTTGATAAACCCCGACAAGAAAGTGGAAACAGCAATAACGGCAATACAGCTCGGCGTTTTTTTGTAAACTACTGTTGCGCTTCAGAAATTACAGGAGTTGAGGAACTTATTAAAAGGTTCTATGTTATTCTCCAGACTTTGGCATCCGGTATTGCTGTAAATCCAAAAAAAAATTGGTGAATATACTCGCACAACCGCACAACTGTACGTAACAAAATATATGTGGTATAATATGCCTTCTTCAGTACATAAAATCTTAATATGTACATGGGGAAAGTATAATTAGACATTTTGCTGTTCTGCCTATTGGTAATTTTATTTATCTGAAGATGCCCAAGAATCTCGAAACAAAGATTACAAAAAATCTGATTGTATCACGCAAGAAAATGCTCTAGATCAGCAACGAATCAAGACGTATTTCATGATCTCCTATTTACATCAGATCCTTATCTATCAAGTATCAGAAAACCATTAGTGACTATTTCCAAGGAATTGTTAGACGAAGCCAAGAACCTCTTACATATTTAAGTAGAAGTTGGTATTACATTTATTAAAAAATATATTTTTAGAATTAGTTATTATATTATATTTGTTATTTAATTAATTAAATATAATAAAAAAATATATTATACAGTAGCAATATCATAAAACTGTAAAATTGTAATTGAATATGCTAAACAAACGATGGTTTAATATTAAAAAAACACATTTCTATTTTTGTTCTATTTTTTAAATATTTTAAATTCTACATTTGTCAAAACATGTTACATAATTGGATTGTATATATATTCGAGATACTACGTGCCAAATTTGAGATATTTATTTCAATTAACATAAAAGTTACAGATTTTTGAGACGGTACGCACGGATCTGGCCCATAGTGCGACGCCTTGAGATTGATGCCAAGCGTGATCAAATAAATAGGTACTACTGAGGGTAGGTTTTCTCCAGATAATGAGGTGACATAAATATATAAGGTTTTTACCTTTTTACCTTAAAGTAAAATAAAATACGAAATAGATGTCCGTCATTATTACTTAAATTCATAGACACCCTAGTAACAATTTGTTAGGAAATAAAAGGATTGGTTGATAACTTCTTAAATATTTACTTATTTAAAGCAGGATTAAACGTAAAATTAAGTATAAATTTATACTAAATAATAGGTGTTTTGTTCTTAATTTCGTCACAAGTATAAGTAGATTACAGGCAAATCAATTTACCGAAGCATCTTAATTGAGGAGCCAGATAAAATGTTCCATATCTCTCAATTCTCTCATTTTTAATGACTGTCTCTTGTCCTACAAATTTAATAAACTTACTACTAAATGATGATGAAATTGCGTTTTAATTGAACTACTGCTTCTTGGAAAAATGACGAGTCATGTGTATGATCTGAGGAGCCACATATAATGTATGGTAACTTTTTAAATCTTAGTACCTACTACAGAGCCCAGATTTTGTCCATTAACTGATCTCAAATGCTACAAAATCATACCAAATTATGATAAGTATTAATCCATGATGTTCCTAGTTCTGAAGTGGCTCCTCAATCCAAACATTTGGATTGAGGAGCCACCTTTATGTTCATATAGCTATTGAACTATTATACTACAAATTCGAAGATTGATCCTACAATAGTTTTAAACTTACTACTAAATAAGTACATTAATTTTATTAAGATACGAAAAGTGGCTCCTCAATCCTTACGGACATAAAATACCGACAATAACAATGATTCTAATTTAACAAAATAATCAAATTCTAATGTCAAAAAAAATTGAATAAGTACTAAATCAAGAATTGTCTAAATTATCAATCGCAATCTAATCTCAGTCTCAAAAATAATTTTGACATTGTCGCTGAGATGAGATTGCGACTAAATTTTAAACGTTTTTAATTAGTAGTTGACCTTCAGTTTAGTATTATATAGACATTCGTCAAGCATCCTTTTAGCTTTCCACGTCTGAACAGATGCAAAACAAAACTAGTCTTTTCTATACACAAAAGCTAAATTAAGTTGAAGAAGTGTAGTTAGTCCCTCCCTCGTCAGTCAAAACACTAAAAGCATTTCGTCTTTAAGAAATATTCATGCCTCTTCAAAATACTAAATTGTTCCCAATTAAAGCTTGTTCAAACAAGTAGCGACGTCTGTTTTAACAAGTATTGTTCTCACAACAATAGAAGCTCATTAATCTCATAAAATTGTAGCACAAAACCTTACATACCTCAATATGCCTAACTTGTTGAACGTCTTCACGTAATGGTCCCTCTGTTCCCTTGTGTTAAGTACCACGAAACTTTCCTTTATCTCTTGCTGCGAACAAATTATTTACTTTTGAAACTAGTGCGGTAATGAAACTTTTGTACGGTTAATACACGGTGGAATCATCGTGACGCAAACTTTTATTATGGATTCAGTAGGTGCGTGACCCTAGACCCCCTTTTTTTTCTTTTGATTCAGCATGGAAAATCCTCATGGAAGTCCACCGCCCTCGGGAGGGTGGAGGGACATCCTCCATCTTACTAGCTAAAAACCACACCGGTGTTCCCTTTCCACACTTAAAAAGAATCGATGAGCTTACAACAACCACTTATTGGTCCCTGCCATGTTATGTCTTCACCACCTTTGGTTGACTGGCAGAGAATACCTAAGGCATTAAGTCCGCATTTATACTTTTTTGTTGCACAAAGTTTAAATAAATAATAAGAATTAATTGTATCCATTCACAACTTGGTAACTTACCGCAATTCTATTCGTTTTTGCGTCCAATCGTCCGATTAGAGGCTTCGCATCTGCGTAAGCTTTGGCCAGATTTTGGAGTTCGGAGTCTTCTAAAGCCTGTTAAACATCGGAATAATTTTAACAAACAAAAAAATAATTACTAACCATTATTGAACAGGGCAAAGGTCTCTTCTCATGCAGAGAAGGCACGAGCATTGATCACCACGCTTGCTTAAAGCGGATTGACGATTTCAAATTTTATTTTTTCCTTCACCCATATCAGTGGTGTCCAAAATAACCTTAGAAAGTTCACATGTATTAAAGAACGAAGTACCGAACTCGCAACTTCAGGTATGAGAGACAAGCACGACATAAGTTGTAAAGTTTTGACAGCGTTAACTCGCGCCACATATTTATATTACCTACTTTATCTCAAATAGCCATTTTATCGCTAAAATTAAAGAACTATAATTGGCTAACCTTAGGGGATTCGTACTTCTATTACATTGGAGTACGAATCCTCAAATGCTAGCTAAAAATAAACGCTTACAAAAAGATGCCAGCGGAAATTGAGTGGGCGAGTAATCGATGGGGAAAATCGAGTTGAAGAACGTTAAACGAATTTACACCCAAATTGTATTTCTGTGAGTGTAATTTTAATTTTGGCTATAAATATCAAAATGTTGGTCGAGAACTTGGTAAATTAAAGATATAAAGATAGTCGTTGATTTCATGTAACGGTCCACGCTTTGTTCCTAATTTGAAATAATAACAATAATTATAATCTTAACTCAAACTCGATTTGTTCCAGTTACAAGCACTTTCTAATTTTCACTGACTTGGTCAGACAGAAAATTGAAGATTCACGTAATCTAGTTACTTCCTCACTAAATAAGGGATGAACGAATGATTGAACTTGAGCCGTCTAACTTAAGTCAATGTTAATACACAGTGTTAAATAGTATTTTTTTCCCTTAGTTTTAAATAAACATTTTAATCATATGTTATACCTAAAAATAATACTACAAACATCTATTTACAACATCGCAAACACACCCAGACTCTAATACATCAGACACAGACGCGGGCACACAAAGGATCCAAATCCACAAATAGATCGTAGGCAGAAGGTTGGGTCCATACGACATGCTAAAACAGGTGTATGCTTTCTTCGACTCGATGCGTACGGCGACCCGCCTAGGAAGACCGCGATTTGTTTTTACGGTTTTTACAAAATTTACATGCGGATATTATGATAGTATATATTTGAATAGCGTGTAATTCTGTATTGCTACGCAAAGGCCAGCAGTGAGATATTATAATTTATTAAAAATATATCATTATAAATGCCGCAATAACAAAAATCAGCGCTCCAATTTGCAACAACGTAAAATAAAACAATTTGGCATTGTGGGCAAAATGCTAGTCGCGACCGCAAGTGCTCGTACTCGCTGTACGTGTCTATGTGTGCGTGCGTTTTCGATCGTCGTATATAGCCCCCGACCTTCTGTGACTATCTATTTTGTGGCTCATCTGTTGTTGTGCGGTGATATTAAATGCATGAATCACCTTGATAATGGGGTGACTAATGTCCGGGAACGTTCCCCAGCATTGCACCAGGGCACTGTATTCCACATGCAGTAATATGCAGTTTGTTGACGTCACCACCGTGTATACCTGGACAAATTATATTTTCATTACAGAGATGTTTATGAATACTGCCTTTGTGGGATGTTATGACAGAATATTAATTACAATTTTGTTTGAATATGATGGTAACCTACACTAGAATGTAGAAATATATATATATATATATATATATATATATATATATATATATATATATTTAACATAACATAACATCACGCCTGTAATCCCCGAAGGGTTAGGCAGAGGTGTACCCCATATTTCGCCAGTTATATTTAAGTCCCATGTGTGTTGAGTGGTGGCGAGCCTATTGCCATCAACCGGAGGATAAAAATCCAATAACACTTCCCCGACCTGGAAATCGAACTCAAGACCTCATGCTAAGCAGTCGCGCTTGGCGACCACTAGACCAATGAGGCAGTCATATATTTTTACTACATTATTACTTTTTTATATGTATATTTGAACCTAACGTAATATTCAAACATAAGTTAAGTGACATTTGGAATTTAAACAAAATGTTCTTCCCAGGAAAACGTTATTACAGTAGATAATATTAAAACAAATGGAGTAGCTTTGAAACGATATAATTACAGTGAAAGATATAATGAAACGAATTCAATTTTGTATTATACAGAAGAAACATTGTAGCTTATAAACTTAGCTACTTTATAATTTGTTAACCTAGTTACTGGTTATGTCGAAAATTTAAAAACAAGATTATACCTGAGATACTTCGAAAAGTTAAAAAAAGATCCTTTGTATTTACAAATAAATTAAAAAAATATGTTACTAAGTAAATGGTAACATAACATTACCTAATGAATATTTTAACTACAAAAACATAATGCTCACATTTATAAAAATGTTATAATAATAATTGTTCAATTGTTCATGTTATGGAATTTAATAGTAAATGATTGAGTTGTACGATTGAACAAGTTATTTGGTTTACAGACAACAATTTCAACCTTTCTGCTACATATGTATATGTTTGCATGCTTTTTTTATTTTTAGCAGAACATGTAAGATTTCATATTTTAAAATAACACCTTGTATACCATGTTTTAAGCAAATAAATATATTCTGTTCTATTCTTTAATTTATTGTTATTTTATGTGTGCTTTTTAAGCTTGTAGTGTCTAATAATTTTGAAACCTATACAGAGTGATTTAAAAGAATTAACACACTCGAAACATAAAAAGTAGCTGCAAGTTAGCTGCCTATACCTTGACTGGCTGGTCGACTGTACCAACGTATATTATTAAAATAAAAGATATACCTACCTTTGGTAAGCCGAAGAGCATTTCCACAACACCAAAATGGGATCCAGGTCCTATGATCATTTGTCTCTTGCCGAGATGATTCAACATGTAGCAGTGTCCCTGTAAATGATTGGTGTTGGTTACTTTAGTGGGTCCTTCACAATCTAGGAAGGTGTGGGTCTTCATTGATAACTTGAATTCTTCTAAAGTATGATGACATAAGGTTGAATATCGTGTGTTTCTTTTCATAGATGCTGTAGAAAAATATTATATTCGTAAGCCTGGCGGGCAATTCTAATAACTTTTATTAATGATAGTTAGATATTTTAGTAGCAATCGCAATCTAATCACAGTCTCAATGAGTCAAAAATGCCTCTAATTTACATACATTTTTTGATTCATTCATTCATTGCCGCTGAGATAACTACGACTAGATTTTAACGTTTTTAATTATTAGAAATCGCTTTATGTTCTTTACGTTATTTCTGAAGTAATAATCATTGTTTTATTAAATCACCTCTAAAAGAAAAAGGAATCTTTCCCGGTAATATTTAATTTTGGAAATATCCCATTAATTAATAGACTCAACTCAAAATTAAACCACGTCTGAATTTAAGTTCAAGGTCACAAAGTCAAACTTTTCACACAAAGTTCGAGCAGTTTAAGGTTGAAACTCGCAGGTCGTGGGGTACGACTGCCCATAGTTTTTAAAATAAATACATGTCCAAACGGTTAGATGAGCCTTCCCACCATCCAAGCGCTCGCTTGTACCTTAGCTAGAGGCTAAGCATTATCATCCAACGAGGCAATCCCGTCAGTCTCGTGGGCACAATATTAGTCGCCAGCGATGCGGAGGAATTTTCAGATGCCAATTTATCTTAGTTTAGGTGATTGTTATCCTATTTCGCACTACCTACTATTAAAGCGGGGATGGATAGATGGATAGGTTAGTTACTCTTCAACGAACTGGCTGAATGTAATAATCAGAAATTTGGGACACATGTAGATATTGATCTAGACACACTAAATTATTTTTATCCCTTGTTCTGACATCTACGCAGATTTAGTAGGGAGCAAAAGCAGTATTAAGAGTTTTTTTATTTTTTTACTTTCCCCACACTACTTAGTCATTTCTCTTGTGTCCTGGGTTCGTTAATAACAAACATAAACACTCATATACACAAAAGCCAATCCTGGAACAACTATCTGTAGGCCATACAAATATTTGTTCCATACGAGAATCGAACCGACAGGCAGCGCAGGACCTAATCGCTCAGCTCAAATTTAAAAATAATGTAGTTAATTAAAAATGCATACCTTTTGCAAGATATACATATCCCGTCCAATATCTGCCGCATGTTGTACCACCTCATTGTCAGGCAGTACCATCTTCCTCGTATTACTGGCCACAGTCTGCAGGAAGTCCCGGTTCAATATCTACAAACAAATGAAGATGCCCTACATCTGTCTTGGCTGCTCTATTTAACACAAACTCGCTTTTGTTCACAATTTTAATCACGAAGAAGATTTCTGATGAGTTTTGTTTCTACGTGTAATATTGTTTTATTCTCTATATGAGAGTTTATGCCTTACGTCATTTCATGTAAACTTGAGTCCTTATTTTTCGAAATGAATGAACCGATTTTAATGAATCTTCCTACACATAAGCAGGATAAAGTCTAAAGTTAGCAGGTCTAAAGTTATCCCCCCGACTTGAAAGCTGGACCCGCGCTCGAGTCCAGTTGCCACTAAGTTGCCCAACAGGGTATCCTAGTGTGAAGTCCAGGAAAAAATATACACAGAATGTACCCAAAAATAATCATATCAATAAAGAATTATCTTAACTTTCTGCCGAATAATAATTGTTATTTCTTCTTTACTTCGCCACCGGGTATCGCTGTCTATCCAGCACCATATTGAAACGGTCTTATGTTTTGCCTACAGCTATTTTCGGCAAAAGCGCTTACAACACATTAGGTATTCGCAGAAATACTAATCGCGAAGGGAGCAAAATTCGACGAATCCCTATTGAAAAGCTACATTTGAACAGAAACAAATATATTACCTACTTAAAGGTATAGTCAACCTCGTATTGTTTTACCATAAGGTTGAATGTCAAGATCTTAAGATCTATTTTAGCTTTTAGACCAACGTAACAGTTAGATAGCTTCAACCTTATTGACATTTCAATTTACTGGGACCGTTTGACAGAAGTGGCAAAGCAATTACGAGGTCCACTATACCTACAGAATTAATATGGAAGCAAAGACTTAAATAGTATGACAGTTATATCGAGTACCTGGAATAGAGGGCAGGTGAGCAAAGTTTCGACCATTTCAATAGAAAGTACTTCTTGCTGGATGTTCGTGGACATGTCTTGAAAAATTTCCTCTGTAGATACCGCGTGATTGTAATACCTGTTTTATGAAACAGATTTACGTGATCATAACACAAAGAAAGGTCATAATAGGCTAGATGACACCACACAAACAATTGACGTACTTTTTATGACCTTTCCAAACGCGATTCTTCTATGGATTTTGTATGACAATATCGAAAGGTGACGTCACTTTTTTGGCAACTTAATTGTCTAACTATTTATTGATTTCAAAGCCACAAAAATCTAATTTAACAGTAAGTTGGAAAATAATCGGGTTTTCAGGCTAAAATAAAGTGTTTATTTAAAGAAGTTATGTCTTGAAATTTGGAATTATTGGATATAGTGTCAACTACTCATTTCATTAATAAACTTTTTTTTGTTTTATTCGTACGTTCTTTTTTTGAAACCTTTCGGTACTACAAGCCTAGCAGGGAACTGCTTCCCAAACACGAAAAAATAAAAATGATAATGTACCTGAAATTGAACTTAAAGATACTAGGTACTTCATCCATTTTAAACAACACTTTTATAAATAAAAAATCCAAACACTTCTCTCACCATTGCACACCGAAAAACTTTTCAACCCGCGCTTTGATTTTCCCACTAACGTGATTTACTGAGAGGAAATAAAACAACTCCCTCATGGATTCCTACGAAAGACGGATAGAGTAATAAATAAAGTTCAGGACAAAATGGCTCTTACATTATAATGAAGATGGAAGAAAATGTCATAGAAAAAACACTAATTGGCGTTTTTTATTGCTACTGAAAACAATAATAGTGGAAATCTAGTTTGGTCGTATATTTATGGCAAAATAGTATCCATACTAATATATTATAACACATAACATCACGCCTGTTATCCCCGAAGGGTTAGGCAGAAGTGTACCCTTTAGTACACCCACATTTCGCCAATTATGTTTAAGTCTCATGTAATAGGGAGCGAGCCTATTGCCATCAACCGGGCATAAACCCAAACTCCAAGGCTGGTACTGAGAAATTCCGGACGCAGATAAAGTCGCGGGCAATAGCTAGTCTTATATAAATGTCCGTATTTGTAGCATAATAATGACCAGAAATTAGGCATCCTTAAAAGTTAGGTTAGGTGATAACATCTTTTTAAGGTTGCCCCAGAAGGTTGGATTGTACAAAAAATGAAATACACGAATAGATAGATACTGTAAGTATGTAGGTACGTACCTATAGTAATTGTATCATGAATTTTCACAACCCACTAGCTTACCAACAACAAAAAAGCCGGGTCATTGGACAGTTCAAATACAATCAATTCTGTTCCTATCATTCATGTTCACTGATTCAGAAGATTCCAATATAGTTCTTGTTTTTCGATACGAATTAAAATTGAATTTTCTTTATTTTTTAAATGTTGATTAAGTGAAGGTATCCAGGTAATTTTCATTAAAATTCTTTAGAAAAGATCCTTCTAAATTCAAAGAACAATTGGAACGATATCCAACCTTTTTTAATCACGTTCTAAGCATGAATTTACAGTATTTATAGCGATCGACATTTTTACTTAATGAGATTCCTTGCTATTTAAATTAAAAATGTTTACGTACCTTGAATTTTAACTTTCTGTAGGTAGATAGCAAGTAGTTGCTGCAGATCCTTGCTGTATAGAAGCAGCTCAGGTAAGATCCCATTACGAAGAGGAATATTACCTGAACAGATAAGGAGTTCTACACACGGTGGAAGGGACATCGACGAGCAATCATTTATCATGGACTCACTATTTTTGTCACAATTAAAAAAAACGATATATAAACACTAACGGCTTCGTCGCAGAATGCCTCTTCCGCAAAACGTCCTTTTCGCAAAATATCGCTTTCGCAGAACGTCCCTTTCACAAAATATCCCTTTCGCAAAATGTCCCTTTCCATGAAGACGGATACCTACTTCTTCAATTGAAACGAAGTTCCCTAACGCAGCTTACTATACGAGTTAACTGGCAAACATCGTCACGTCCTCTCTTTCTATGTACATGTACTTTCATGTATTTTTTTAATGTCTTTGGTTGGCAAACTAGCTGACGTCACACCCGACGCCTATATAGATATCTGCTTCAGCAGAGGCCTCGCAAATGTGTTGACATTCCAGAGACAAAACCGGGTAGATTCAGGCGAACCTACTGGCATCCAGTAAGTATCTCTTCTTCGCGTTTGTCAGTACGCACGTATCGATACGCGCGTAAAATTCCTATACAACGTATGTCGCAGACGAGTATGTAGTTTATATTCCGTACCTTGACGTTTTTAGGTAGCTATATAAAATTTGCATGTCTATAAAAATGTCACCACTTTATATCGCTGGCAGGGTGGTGTCGCTTATCATGATACTCTCAGGGCGCCCATTTAGAATTTATAATTAAATGCGTGGGTTAGCCGCCGGGGTTGCCTGTCATAACTCGAAGCTGACACATTTAAATTATGGACGTACCCATAAAAATAAAAACGCATCTGTGGTAATCCGGGTGTGAATTTATTATAAGTTTATTATTCTTAATTAGATTCTTTATTATATACCTTATTACTCTGTCATTTATATCTATTATACTAATATAATAATACTGAAGAGATTTTTTGTTTGTTTGTATGTGTGTTCGTTTAAACGCGCTAACCTCTGGAACCGGTCGAAATGGTTTTTTTTTATATATGGTATAGCCACATTCATGAGGATCAGTATAGGCTATACCACATCACGCTACGACCGACGGGAGCAGAGCAGTAACCAAAGACGTAACTTACGGCGGGTTTAAAAAAAACTACGCGCTCAAAGTCGCGGGCAGAACCTAGTTTTATTATACAACGTGTAACGGAAAGGGTATATACATACCAAGAGCAAGGGTTCTTTGGATGATAACAAACGATATGGCAAGGGTTTCCTATCTCCACATGTTCGGAAATTATGATCAACAAAGAACACCGCCTGCAGTAGGCTAGTATGCGGTACTAGGCGCGCAGAATTACGGAAGAGATTTATCTGATATTAGGCAAGTAACGTGGAAACTTTTTGACCCACGTAGTGCGGTGACACGTTTGTTATGATTTGAATTTAAAAGAAACATATTATGAAACCGAAAAGGAGAATGGCGAGAGTACACGTAATTTGGGACCCAGTGATAGAAGTAGTGTGTAATATTGAAACTGATTTGTAGTTAAAGAACGACTTAAGGCTAACCAAAAATCAAATGGAAAGTAGTTTGAATAAGTTGGGAGAAAAAAAATATGAAAGGTGGAAGATTATAACCTAAAATAATCTAAAAGCTAAGACTCGCAATTATTGGTTATTATTTATTTATACATACTATATTATTATTTATTTTTATTCAGATGCTAATTATCAGTCATATACTTACACGTTTATCCAGATTCACCTGTAATTGATATTTTTGCATAATATCATAGGAGAAGGAGGCAGCTTTATATCTCCTGGAATAGGTATTATTTAAAAGGACATTTGATGTACTTTTATCTACATTTACCAGAGTTTTCTTGAATAAAACAACATTTATTTATTTAAAAACTTTTATTTATTTTGTAATTACTTATAAAATATTCAAGACATACAAACATTGTATCTTCCTTCAATCTTGTTTTGCGTTCCTAGATAGTATTTTATGATAAATAATCTTTTTACCTAATCAAAAGATTATCTAAAAAGCTAGCTGGTGCAGCAACATAGCTTTGGTGTCTGGGATAATCCACGTACCACAAAATGTTCATACCATGTGAGCAAGAGTCCACATTCATGTCCCCAAAAGGCAATAGCGATAACAACAACAAGAGCAGAGTTTCTGTGAGAACTGTCCACCACTCTGCCTGCAAATAGCATGGCATGCATACTTTATTGTTTAAGATTAACTGAAACAATATACAAGTAAAAAGTTAACAAAAATACAAATGTAAAAATAATAATATGGATAGGTATGTAGAATATTTATTAATTTCATAACAAAACCTGTCGGGGTGTTTGACCATATCTTTTGGTCAATAAAAAATAGTTAAAAAATACTGCTTGATAAAACTTAAACCATTTTTATTTCTGTTATAAAATAATTAATCTTAATTTGACATCTTTGTTATATATAGTTTCCATGGTTACGGTATGACATAATACTTGACTTTCTTTTTAGGTTTTTTTTCAAGCATAAATACTTTTTACATATTATTGTAAAAAGTATTTATGCTCGACATTAAACACGGGGTCTTATCCATTCAGATATTATTATAATGTTTTCTATTCGGATTACCATTTCAGGCATGTCAGGACGAAGAAACTGATTTTCAACTACTCCTTATTCTCAAAATCGATTGCCACATAGACATTCAATGGCCGAGTTGTTAGTTGTAGGGTTTCTTGTTCAGAAATTCAATAAATTAGTTCACATTATATACTCACACGGCGCGAGTACACCCATCTCTGAACTCTTTTAACAATTTGATGACTTTTTTCGGACAAGCGATGTCTTCGCAATTGAGCACTGTGTAATTTACAATAACGCACCGCATTTGAACAGTTTGACAAAGTCCAAATCACTTGCACATCGTCATCCAGTAGTAAATGCCGTAATTTAGGTTGGTATACAGCATAATCAGTCCAAAGGTAAAGCCAAGTCGTCAAGAATTTACAAAATCGCCGAAATATTATTTGTTTTTTACAACGCTAACCGTTGAAAATAGTGTTGCCTATCGATAGTCGACTATCGCTAAACTATCGATAGGCTATCGATAGTTGAAGTCATATCAATAGTATCCATATTATCTATAGATAGTATGATACAGTATTCGTATTTTTATAATGATATACAAAAATAGTATCGAAAGTATTAGTTCCGATGATATCGATAGTATCGATACTATCGAAGTCCAGCATATCTTTAGGAGGAATACTGTCAATAGTATTGATGGTATCGATAGTGTGAGCTATCGGTAAAACTATCGATGTTGTAATACTATTGATAGTTTTACAAACTATCATTAGTATTGATAGTATTACTTTAAAAAATCGATATACTATTGATAGTATTATCATGTAATAGTATCGATCCTTCTTGCTTCCAATCAATAGTATTAGTTAATGTGTGATATCGATAGTATGGTTATATGGTTGGATATGGTTTAGTATTGTTACTAGTTTTCGAGGTCATCTATCGATAGAGAAACTATCGATAGTTGGGCAACTCTAGACAAATAGTTGACAAATGTCAACGAAAATGTCGTCAGTGTCAATTTGATGATGACGTTCCGTTTCTCCTTTTCATATAATCCATTACGTATGTAGCAAAATAATGAGTCTTATTTTTTTTACGGTCTATTTACATGGTTTGTATGTTTTATCGTTATGGGTTTTCAGAATATTTAACAACTTTTTAACAAGATGTATAAGTATAAAAGAAGGAAAATCACCAAGCGAAAACGAACTACTTTTTATCTAATCATTAGCCTTGAAAGGAATGTAACTATATGTTTCGTTTAGAAACTGCACGATGATTATTTTTTGTTAATTATGAATAATTAATAACTTTTGATTCCCGTTTTGTAATAACTCAGTATTTTTTTTGTACAACACTTATTTACTTGATATTATAATTGATATAAAGTAGACCATGCACAGCGCTCCGTTCATTTTGGGTCCACTCTTGCCATCCTTCTTTGGTATCAATTCTTAGAGTATTTTATAGTGAGCTGAAACCCTTGCCATATCGTTAGTTATCATCCAAAGAAGCCTTACTCTTTGTATGTATGTACCCTTTCCGTTACACGTTGTATACCCAAAGATATAAACGTGTAGATGCAAATTATGCATGAAAAAAAAATAGAGTAAGCATCTCAAGAACAAACACACCTTTGTAGGACCCACCTTACGGGCTTCTTAACTATACCTTAACAATAAAGCAATATCCCCAATATCTAGTAAATCTTACGTGACTGAAACCTCATGAAAAATATAGGCCTGTAATAAATCGAACCCAACACTCCATAAAACTTTGTGCATTGAACAAAATTTCAGAGAAAAATATATGGTTATGGTGTGTGAGGTAATGGGAAACATACGTGGGATAAAATATGAAGCGTTTTTGTATGGAGCGCGAAAGTTCGCGTTTTTATGATAGATTACACTAGCTTTCTGGATAGCTGAACTTTTATATTTAATGGAATAGATATGGTAGCATACGGGATGGAAAGGACATGTTAACGAAAATTTTAACCATGGATACATTACATGGTACTAGACTCCTAGATTAAACATATTTTGTCTCGGTCAAAATGTACGGAATAGCTGATTTTTTTCTAAACAACAAACGAAAATACAAAAAAAGAGAAAAGACTTTTGATTTTGTTTGTAATAGATAAACTAAAAAAAACTCTTTAACCGATTTAATATTTTTTTTAACTATTAAAAGCTACATTATCGGCTATATCTTTTGTTTTTAATGGGATTCGTAAAAAAATCCAAGCGGGCAAACTCGTGGAAAATAGCTAGTCTTTAGCTGATAAAAATCCTTTAAAAATTAAATTGGACACTACCGATCAATTGACGTTCTTTGTATCTGTCAAAACGCGATCCCCCAATAGTTTAGTGACGTCACTTTTTTGCCAACTCAATTGACTAACTATTTATTGTTTTTAAAACAATTAAAAATCTAATTTTACAGCTAATTGAAAAAGTGGTGTTTTATACTCAATTCTTGGGTGTTAAAAACGCTGGTATTTTTTTAAATCTTATTCTCTTTTACTTACAACGAGAAGATCGATGTCACCGGGCGCGAGGTCCGAGCTGCCAGTACCAGTGAACACGGTTGTGCCGAACAAGAATGACGTCTTCATAGGGCTCTCGTGGTGGGCCTCAATCGCCATGAACACCTTCGTCTCGTAGTATATCAGTTGCGACATCCAGGAGTTCTGTTAGAGATTACTGTTATTATGTATGTACAATCGAAATGATATACAAGGAAGGAATCTTGTAACTGCTATTAAGATTAAAACAGTCTATCAGTGACAACTTGTAATAGGGTCCCGTTAGGCACTCATTGGGTAAGGAAGCTTAGAAAAGAATATAAACTTTAATTTGACACGTAAAGAATGGTCGTTATTCATTTTTAATGACACCACCAATCAATTGACGTTCTTTTTATGACCTGTCAAAATGCGATTCTTCCATAGATTTTGTATGGCAACTGACAAACTGTGACGTCACTTTTGTGCCGACTCAATTGACTTACTCTTTATTCCTTCTTATTTTGAAAACAATTAACAATCATTAGTCAATAAATAGGCAGTCGCTTCATGTAAAATACTGGTATTCAGCTTCATCCGGTTAGACTGGAAGCCGACCCCAACGTAATTTGGAAAAGGCCAGGCAGATGATGACAGTACCTAAATAAAAAAATAATCGGGATTTCAGGGCTAAAATAAAGTGTTTCTTTAGACTTGAAATTATTGGTGTCAACAACCCAATTTGCCATAATCTTTTTAACCCTTATCGGAAACGAAGACAAGTTATATTACGAGTAAGTACTTACTGCACGACATAATTTCCTTGGACACGCGTAAAGGTACAAGAAACATCCCGACCAATAGCAAAATATGACGAATATCAAGACGAACTTCAACAGGATCAAAAGCTGCAAATTGTAATAGAACGGTATTTAATATTCTCAGACAAGACCGGTTGAGGTAACTCTGCTGTTCTATATAATATGACGTCGAATGATGCATCGTCTTACTTTACCTACGTGAAATTGGAGACCAAATGAAGACTATATTCATGGAGAATATCATCACGTTTACTAGCAGATGCAGGTTGTGAATATATTTGTAAAATTCAGTGTGGTTTTTGAACAAATGAGTTTGGATATTGTTCTTGATCCTAAGTAGTACAGAGTGTTGCTACAGTGTGTGATGGACCTCATTATAGAAACGCTCTTTTGTTATTTGACTTTTATTTGTTTTTTGACATTAGCAAAAGAAACAAAGGAATCCTTATTGTTATTTTTAAACTAGGTTCTAAGTTCTCACTGCTGGACAAATGGCGAGGAGTTTGCCCAGCAGTGGGACATAGGCTTAGTCCTTCCAAGTATTCCTTTCTTCTTCTTTCTTTTTCTTCGAACAAGCCCTCTCGCTTATGTATATATCGTGTAGATTATACCATTTTTAATTGCTACCTGAAATGCCTCATACAAAATGTATGACCTATATTTCTTTACGGAGTTACAAAGGTTCAATCAAATTATAAAGTACTCGACTTCATTCGATAAAATTCAGTATCCAATAAAGCTCAGTGTGTGATCCGACGACCTGGTAAAGGTCGCAGAAAACCACTGAATGCTTGCAGCGTTGGACCGGCCATTGTTATTTGCCGGCTATCTTTAAGGGAGGCCTATGTCCAGCAGTAGATGACGTTCGGCCGATACGATAATGATCATGGTGATAATGATGATTCAAAAAAAAACTGGTCATTCCGTTCACCTTAACATGGCTTTCAAATTTATTAGCCCACTTGCTAATATAGTCCCACAAATGCCACACTTGCAGTATAGGGAACAGCATGGCTATCTGACCCGCAATCGTCTCGCCTTGAGGATCCAAAGTGTCAGTGAAAATAGACACAGGAAACACAGACACAATGTCCAGGTAGAAACCAAAGGATGCCATTTTGATTTCTGCAATTTCTTTTACAGTTTCTCTTCTTGTGTTCTGAAAAAAAAATGTTTTGAACATAAATATGTAAACAGTGGGACGAAACTGTTTAGAGAAGCACTTTTCCCAGTTTAGACAAAACAGCAATATAGGGCATATTGCTATTAAAAGGTTTTCGTTGAGGTTATACGGCTGGCCGCGCACAATGCTTGCTGTTCGAATTCCGATACTTGCACGCACACTTACACACCCGCATATAATAGAAAGAAACAGAGAAAAGAGAGGGAAGGTCGCCTGGCATAACGCCTTTTCCTTACGTGACGATTTCTGCCAGTTAACTCCTACCGTACTACGTTCCAAAAATCCTAAGCATTTTGGCTGGACGTGTGCTTCCCAGAGCCTGCAGTATCGATTAATTGACGCTTCACCTACAACATAATGGCTTAGGAATGACTAACAACAACCATTAGTTAGGAACTCTCCTAATTCGTGTAACACATACACTCAAAACACAATTAAGAGTATAGCACATGGTCTGTGCTTCATCGAGAGTATTCGTGTGGTTTTATTTGTTTTTAAAGAACTAGCTTCTGCCCGCGAATTGGTTCGCGTCAAAGTTGATTTCTCTATACAAACTTTGGACCCACGTTTCATCCCCTTAAGGGGTGAATTTTGATAAATACTTTCTTAGATAGGACGTCTACTAACTATAAACTACCTCCCTGCCAAATGTCATTTTTATACGTCAAGCGGTGTTCGATATTTTGTAATGAGAGAGTGAGTGAGTGACCTTTCGCTTTTATATTCATATACGTATTTAAATATATGTGTGTATTTATATATAATACCTTTTAAATTTCGGGAAACCTTAGCGCATCCCCCTTAAAACACACGATTAACGATCCGGTCACAGTGCGGTTGTGGTCTCGTTTGCAAGCAGCCTAAACCACCCCATTACACTAGAGCAAAACCCTAGCAATACATCAAAGTTTACACCAATTGTGAATCAAACCTCGCAATGTCATTAATTGATTTGAATTAACCGAATACACGCGACCGAACCTCCCTTTGTAACGTTCGATCCAATCAAGCAGGGCTCATTGTGTGGCGCAATAATAACTACAATAGCGAACTGGGCCTTTATTTGCTACAGTTTATAGGGTACGTTGGTTCGTAAGCATTTACCTGACGTTACCTAAAACTTGTTATTTATTCTTATTGTTTTCTGTATTAGGGTCAGAGTGAATGGAATGGTCTTCGTGATTTATATTTCATTGCTTGTGATTTAGTACAGTTTTATAATATATTCAAAGGCTTGATAGCGAAAGGGGGAAGTTCTGATGTCTTTTCCCCCATTTTTCTAAGTAACTGTTATGATTTTGAATTTTAAACGATGATTAATTTTAATTCTGTTTTTTTTATATAATTCTTCACACAATCCATCCATCTTTTCTTATGACTTTGTATTATTTAAAAACTAACTATCACGGCTAATATATTTAAGACATTTCTTTCACCTCAAAACTCCAATTACACGCAAATGACTTGACATTTTCTAAAACCTGCCATAATGCTACCTATAGGCGTAGTTTTCTCTTTAACACTTAGACTATAAGAAATAGAAAAAATACTTTCCTAGAATTTCGACTTTCATGTGTACTTAAAGGCGTTTAATGTGTTCGCCGGCCTGTGGCGTCTATTATGTTCGGCGTAGGCGGACTGATGGAGGCCGAAACCACCTCGCAAACAACTTATGAACTAGATAGGTATTTTATAACAAATATTTTACAAGAATTATTTATTGTTTCTTGACGTCAAAAGGCCAGTAATCAGGGAAAATGATAATATTCCTTTTGAACGTAGGTTGTTTAAGCCTACTTTGTATTCATTTTTTTTATTTATGAAGTTATTTTTAGTAATGTATACCTGCCTAATTTAAAGAAATTCTATTACGAAGGGTTCTATAATTGGCACCAAAAAAAACGTAAATAACAGATTTTTCCTCATTTCTAACTCGCTTTTACTGGAAGATTTCTTATTCAATTGACATTTGTCTTTTCCGGGTTAAGTCACTAAAATAATCTGTAAGGGTCAGTTCACACCGAGACGCGACGCGACGCGACGCAACGTGAAGATACTTGAAGAGGCCAGTGACTTCGCGCTGCGCCGCGCTGCGCCGCTCGCCGCCGCGAGACGCATCGCAACGTCGCCGCTCTTGCACGTCGCGCGTACCGGCGATTCACCGCTGCGTCACGATGAGTCTCGCGGCGCCGCGCGGCGCAGCGCGGCGTAGTGCTGCGTGGTGTAACGTATTCTAAATTCTTACAATGAAATGTGTATCTTTTCGTGTAGAAAATAAAGTTATATTTTGAGTCGCTCTTTTAAAGTGTGCACGCAGCGTCGCGTCGCGTCGCGTCTCGGTGTGAACTGACCCTTAGTTTTGAATCAATAGCTAGCCCGAACGCATGTTCATTACATTTAGGACCACGTAAAAACTGTTTTTTTTCTAAATCGTAGTTTTCTGGTTGCATACGCAATGGGGCGATTCCGTTCTTTGAATGAGGTGTATTCTGAAGTACTGTAAAACATAAACTAAAAAATCAAGTATATAATCATTATTGTAGTTGCCGTAATTTAATTTGATTATTTATGTCTTTTATGACAAACTCCTGATATTAAACGAGGCTGCAAAACTGGTCCTTTATAGTCACATACTAAATCAAACATACCAAAACACGATCTTATCTTATTACTCCTTGACCTTATTAAGTTAACCCCAAACTTACCGACTCGTAAGTAGCAGTAGTGAGTTGTATATAGATGTTTAGCAGTAAACCGGCAACCACTATCGTAGCAACAACTTTCTCGGCGTCAGAGTGGTGGTTCTGTAGTGCCGAGTAGGGGCATACGAAGCATATGTACAGGACTATTAGGAAGTGGGCTATGCTGAACATACGCGTCTGGAATGTAACGGGTTAATTCATATTGGTAATGTATAGTGGCAAAATGGTTTAGTGCTTTTGAAAATACATTCTGTTTTACATTACAGAAGTAATAGGTGAAACAATTTATACTATCTAATATTGCAAAGAGGTAAAGTTTGTTTGTTTCTTTAGCCTACGTTACTTGCTGATAATGTAGCTTTCCATTCACATTTCCAAGTAAAAGAACATCAAAAATCGGTAAAATAGTTTTTGAGTTCATCGTACGTGATAATGATATATATATGTATATAGTTCATAATGATAATAAAATATTGCCTATAGCACTCAGTGATAATGTGCATAAAATTTGATGAAAAAAAAATCGGTTGAGTAGATCCAGAGATTACCCCCTACAACCCCACAAACTCACAAACTTTACCTCTTTATAATACCTATTAGTATAGAAGTAGGTATTGATAAACAAAAATTAAAATCTTTTCTCTTTATAATATTAAATTAGATATAGTATATAATACTACCCTATACATATAATTATATACTATACCTTTATCTACTTACACTCTCGTAAAACTTAGCTAAGTAAACTTACTACAGCATAAAAACAGTGTTTACTTACAAAGTCAGTGTCAGGCATCAGTATCCAAGGAAAGTTGGATCTAAGACAAATATGAGGTGCGTCTATCGTGGTCACGTTGCTGGACATCTGATACAGCTCTAAGAACTCCGTCGTGAACTTTGGCTTGCGTTCATTGTTCTCGTCTATACAATTAACATGAATTCATTTTAATACTTTTAACGTTACGTTACGTTAATCAGATGAGAATTCATTAGATTAACGTAAAAAAAATAACCCCCGAAAATGTTATTGCCCCGACAATTTTGTGGTGGCAACCATGTTGGATTTGAAATTTGTCATAGTGTATTCTACTAGTCAAGCCCTTTCATTTGATACCCATATTGAGGGAGTTGTGAAAAAATATGTTATCCGCCATTTTGTGGCGGAGGCCATCTTGGAAGAACACTCCCTACTAATTCACCTTTCAAACAAAAAAAAAACGAAATCAAAATCGGTTCATCCGTTCAGAAGTTACGATGCCACAGACAGACACACCCTTTTTTTTATGAAACGTCAAACTTATAACACCCCGACGTTTTTGCATCGGGGGTTAAAAAGTGTAATCATAAAAAAATTACAGACACCTTACAACACTACATTGCAATACAAATTCAAAGCTCACTCATACAAACTTCGCTATACCACAAAAAGAAAGAAAAACTAAGTTCTACCGACGAAATTGAATTCTATTACCTCGGTAATACATGTGAGAGTCATCCACAAAAGTGGGATCTTCTTCCTCGACCCCTGCCAACTTGTCTTTGAGCACTTTCATGGGCCGGTAACGGGTACGAATTAGTCTCGAGTCTCCACTATCGTATTTCTCTATTGCTTCCTAGAGAAATGTTAAAGGGAACTTACATAGTGTATTTCGCATGCTTATTTTGTTGGACTACGACTATTAAAGCGAATATTCAGCTTCCGTATTTTTATAAATCGGGGGGCACGGCAGTGCCCCCGCCAAGTCGAGCAAAAAAAAGCGGCACGGCCGTACCATACTTTTCTCGAAGCAGTTCAGGCCATTTTCGACCCCTTATAACTTCGTTGTGGATTAAACTAGAAGCCTGTGTTTCTAGTTACTAAGCAAGCATTGTATAAACATGGTATATTTCAAATTTCATTCAATTTGAACCAGTAGTTTAAGAATTATAACTAGTCAAAGTTCTTAGTTTTGTCACTCACTGACTGACCGATCATCAAAAGTCTAAAGCACTTCTAGTAGACATAGAAGCTTCAAATTTTGAATGCAATTAGTGTTTAGCGTATAAATCAAGGAAAAACTAAAATATTTTGCAATTTCAGTCCAGTTCTCTAGATACACCAATTCTTAAACCGATCATCAAAAATCTAAAGCACTTCTAGTAGACATAGAAGCTTCAAATTTTGAATGCAATTAGTGTTTAGTGTATTAATCAAGGAAAAACTAAAATATTTTGCAATTTCAGTCCAGTTTTCTAGATACACCAACTGCATAAATAACTTTGTAATCCCATATGACATGATATAATCTTAAAGGATTACAAAGTTATTTATGCAGTTGGTGTGATCATCAAAAGTCTAAGGCACTTCTAGTAGACATAGAAGCTTCAAATTTTGAGTGCAATTAGTGTTTAGTGTATAAATCAAGGAAAAACTAAAATATTTTGCAATTTCAGTCCAGTTTTCTAGATACACCAATTCTTAAATTTGAACTGCATAAATAACTTTGTAATCCCATACGATTATATCATGTCATATGAGATTACAAAGTTATTTATGCAGTTGGTGTATCTAGAAATCTGGACTGAAATTGCAAAATCTTTTAGTTTTTCCTTGATTTATACACTAAACACTAATCACATTAAAAATTTGAAGCTTCTATGTCTACTAGAAGTACCTTAGACTTTTGATGATCACACCAACTGCATAAATAAATTATAATAGATTGACTTGGCCATCGCATGAAAACACAATGCCATCAAAAACAAAACTTGTAAAAAACCAAGTCTCGCGACTCAGTCAGCGCGATTTTGCTATCGCACTAAACAATCTTATTACTACAATATGTATTGATTGTGAGTTACATTGTGTTTTCATGCGACTGCCAAGTCAATCTATTATAATTAAACATAAATGCTTATTACGTAATAACTTAAGACAGAAGGTCCCTTAAGTAGGGACTGAATAAATCGACTGACTTGGTATTACATGGATCTCACAACTTTTTACGGTAGAAGAACTGAGTTGCGAGACTTGGAATTTTTACAAGTTTTGTTTTTGGTGGCATATTTGTTTAATTCATCAAAAACAAACTGCATTTTTGCAACCACATCCCAGGAGGTTATCATAAAATACATAAATAATCAAATAAATTGCGATACCAGTTCAATAATGAATAAACACTAGATTTTTTTGTTGTTTATTTAATTTGACTATTTCAGCATACCCCTAGCTCTGTCAAACAGAATCGTCCCGTTGTGTGTGTATAGCAGGCCATGTTGAGCGAATCACCTGCCTAAACCGAGCGGCAAGATGGCTAGGTCAAATTCGAAAATCACCTACTAAAAAGAACCTATTTATTTTATTATTATTATACATAGTTGACCTTGAATCTGTATAATTTCAATGATGTTACAGTTTAAGTTCTCAACACAACTAAAAAAAAACGATTTATTTTTTTAGTGGCAGTTTGTTTGTTTACTGATCAACAATATAGGTGCATAGACCTTTCTATTGTAATAGTTTGAAGACACGGTTGACAGTCTAGTGATGAAAAGACTCGAGTCTTTTAAGTCTTTAAAAAGGACTCGCCTCGGTTATGAGGGTTTGCGACTCAATCGAGTCCTTAAACCCTGAACCCTAACCCTTTTATGAGTCTTAAGACTCACGACTCGAGGCTTAAACATAAGACTCGTCGTTTTAAAAAGACTCCTGTTTTTAAACGACTCAGGCGCAACGAAAAGGTTCGAACCCTTTTGAAAAAGACTCAGTTCGTGAGTCGTGCGAGTCGCGAGTCGTGAGACGCGCGCGTAAATACGCGTCAACAATATGTTACAATGATTGGGCTTGTAGATATCTTCTGTACCATTAAAAGTTATTAATATTATTATTAAGTATCTTCTAATCTGTAATAAATATGTTTTAATCAAACACTGAAGTTTACGTCATTATGGTCTCACATTAAACTACTAGTTCGCTTTGTTAAAAGACTCGAGTCCTTTTCTTAAAAGACTCGCGACTAAGCCTCGAACCTTTTAGTAAAGAACTCGAGTCGTTTTAAATGACTCGAGTCTTTTCTAATGACTCGAGCTCTTTCATATTAGTAACAAGCCTCGAGTCCTATTTTTGGAGTCGAGTCTTCAAAATCGAGGCTAGTCTTAAATAAAAAGGTTTAAAAGCCTCGAGTCCTTTCATCACTAGTTGACACAGTGCTCTGCGTGTCACAAATTCGACTGCCACACGTTGATAAATATTTGTGTGGCCTACAGGTAGTTGTTCCGGGTCGAGTTTTGTTAGTTTATAGGTACGTTTGTAAACGCGCCCACTACTTATACATTACATTAGAAATTCACAGTGTGAGACAAAGTTAAAAAAAAACCAATTCTTTATATTTTAAGCTGTATTTAATAACTAACGCAATTTTAATTGTTAGGCGACATACTGACGCGTTTACAAAATAGACAACACAACATCGCAACACTACATTGACACAGTTAAAAACACATGCACATAAGCAAGGATACTGCGGGGATAGTGAAAAACTAAACTGATTTTGATACTTAAGAAGTTTGAAAATTTCTCTTTGATTATTTTTTCATATTTTATAAAGTTTAATTTCAAATCATAATAAAGTTAAATGTTGACGTTTCAACAAATTTATTATTCTAGGGAAAGTCAGGTGGGCGTACTGAACAAACTGCCGTGGCTGAAACTAAAACCTACAACTGGAACTCCGAATGAACATTGAATGGCGCAGATCTCGAAATAAGTTGGCTTTTTCATAATTTTATGCTGAAGGCCATTTAAATGTACAAAATTTTAATCTTTGTATGAAAGTATAAGCCGGAGCTATTACACGTTATTTTTTATTCAACTTTTGTGTAGAGGTATAAAGGCCCGCCCACACCGGAGCGAACAACTAGCAAGCGCGATCAAATACTGCAGTCGTATCTGTTTCAGGCAAAATAAGAATGACACATGCTACTTTGGACCCCTGTTTCATCCCCTTGGGGGGTGAATTTCGGAAAATCCTTTCTTAGCAGACACCTACAGTTATAAACTACCTCCCTGCCAAATTTCATCTATATACGTGAAACGGTTTTCGATATTTCGTGATTAGTGAGTGTCCTTACTAAAATACTTTCATATATTAAGATTTAAACTCACATAACAAATCACAATTTTGCTGCAAATGGTATTCTCACCTGTCTAGTTCTTGAACTCTCAAGTCTACCCATAATTTTAGTTCGTATGTGCTCGAACATGGTGGGATGCTCTGCAATAACTCGCATGAAGTCTGTCCTTCGTAAGACCTGTAAGTTAACTTCATGTTAACATTGAAATTTTGTGACAGACAAGCAGTTCTAAATACTTATCCATATATATAATAAAAATGATATAGTAAGCAGTGGTAGACTAAAACTATATGAAAAAAAAACTTCCTTAGTTCCTTAACTTGGTAAATGTTTAAGATAATTTATCGTTTGGAAATGGTATGACAAGTTTTCCAAAATATTCCAAAATTGTCTATAGGTACAGTACAACAAGCTATTTATTCATTAAAGGGGTTTGCGTAAAAGTGGCGTCATTTTAAAGTTGGATGGCCACTAATGAAACTTAGATATTTTGAAAGATCAGAATAATGCGATCAAAAACTAATATGGACACATTTCTCTAAACCTTATCGGAACGGAGATATTTGGTTTTGATAGCTCATTAAACACGAAGAAGTTATTATACCTATATATTCTTATAAACCCTTTTAAGGTTTTGAGGTTTTTTTTAGTAACTACCTACTTACCGCAACCTAAAGATAAACTACTATAACATGGCGCGCCCCTCCACAAATTCAAAACGTTTGAAAGTATTTGTGAAAGTATCAACGTGTGCGTACAAACAAACTCACAATGTGTACGTACTGAGACGGCTCTCGAAACAAAAACAAATCAGCGATTTGTTGCTCGACTAGCGGCGTCATTAATTACTCATTATTATTAGTATGGCGCTGCACTGACATACTCTATGAAAATGACACGTGCGTTGTCTTGTGCGGTCTTGCTAGTTATGATTAGTTGACCAACAAACTTGCCGGCTTGCTACTGAAGACTACAACTACATAGAAACTCTTTCATATGGATATGGCTACACACATTGAAATAGTAATATGGAGGGGCGCGTCATGCTATAGTAGTTTTTTTTGTTAATGTGTTATTTCGAATTAAAAAAGAAAAAGTCTCTAAAACACTATTATCTCGAAACTACCTTTTTGCACTTAATGACTTCTTGCTCTACAACGAGGTAATGTGTCTTTATTATTTCCCAAGACCCAAAAGTAACGTAACATTGACACATGGTCGTGAAACAGTAAAGTCAATCTTTAAAAACAACCTTCAAAAACATATCTAAGATTTCTGTACGCAGGACAGTAATTGAAGTTTTTATATTGACGACATTTTTAAAATCTTCTAATGCAAATATCTCAACTTCGATATAACTTAGGATAAAAATAATTGAACATATATTATGTGTACTTAACAACACAACAAAGTAACATAATAATTATTAGTGGCCACTGAATAAAAACATGACGCCGCTAGTCCATACTAAGTTAATCAATGTCTTTTGTTTAACCTTTTTAGCTAATTTGAACAATGCATACTTAGGCGATACTTTTAAATCATCGTCTTAAATGTTTTTTCGGCTGTGTAGTACACAGATGAATATTTTTGCCTATACACCAAATAGTAAGTTTAACTGTACATACTTAGGTACTAACCTGTAACTCAACGTAAGTAGCCGCCTTCACAGTAACTTTGGACGGAATCGAGTAGAACAGGCTTAACTCGCCAAGTACCTGAAAACAAAATTACCGCTTGTCTCACCAACTTACTGAAAGACCACCTTCATTAGTGACCCGACGAAGTACTTACAAAACAACTTTTTTAAAGAACTTGAGCAGGATAGACTATATTAGCTGATGGAAGAGAACTAAGAGAGTACGTTTACCCATGTGTCATTTATGATTAAATCATCATAACTTTCTACTTCTACTTTACCTATATTATTTTCATACATGTTATTAACGTTTCTTTTACGTATTTATTTGTATTTTCTATCTCCGAAATCTTTTAGTTTTCCTTAATATATTTTCATAAATTCTTACTTTTGTAGGTACTTAGCTACAAGTTAAAAAAAAATCAGTAAGTAAGCTTTTAGAGTGAGTTGTACTTGCTCATGCGTCTTTTGCCGACTTTACAAACCGTTTCTGGAACGAGAATTAAAACAAAAAAAACAGCAAAAAAATTGTCACACGCATAATCAACTGTTGTGATTGGCTGGCCGACAGGAATTTGAATTTTCGTACAAAAACCAACAGCAGTTGTAACAGCAACCATTGCCCACTGTGTATTTATTACATGCACAATTGGAGAATGATTGCACATTTTAATGACAAGGTACCTTTATTAAACTATAAATAGGCAATTCAAATTACGAAATGATGACCATTATTGGTAACAAGCATAACAAAACCTCATTATTATCTATAATGGACATTATGTACCTATCCAGTTATAACGTAGATATCTACTGCATTAAGTATCTAGTTATAACATAGATATCTGCTACAATTAATTGGCAAAATAATGTTTGTTAGCGCATTGTCCTTGTTTAGAAAAAAACTAGGCAGCAAAAAACAATTCGAATTTTGCCAATCTCGTGCGGGGTATGTGACTTTTACAATTAATATGTTTTTCCAAGTTAATGTTGACAGTGAAGGAAAAGATCGTGAGGAAACATGGACTTTTTATTAATACGTTTGAAGTCGCCAATCCGCTTCGAGCAAGCGTAGTGATCAATGCTCGTCTTTATGGGAAGAGGTCTTTACGCGTTTTTTTTTTTTTTTTAGGTGGTAAAAATCATCAAATGACTTCTTCCGCCCTGGGTGGGGCGCCCTGTTCCTTCTGTTGCCCTTTACGTTCCGGGGCCACGGTATCCTGTTAAGACGTCCCGCAACCCCGGAGGTCTTTACCCTGCAGTGGAAAATTAATATCCTGATATTATATTAATATACTCTTTTCTATAGGTACTTCAGCCTGTTTATGTTCCACATAAACCATGTCAGAGGCCCTTGAGGCGGTTTACCTTACTGGCCACTTGATAAAGAAGAAGAAGAAGAAAGAATTCTGCCGTCGTAATTAAAAAAGGCACAACTAACATTTTACAAAAAAAAACCACAAAAAATCAGGCAGATAGGCCTTTTTTTCCTGATTCCGAATATATATATAACTCATGTTGACAAAAAGTGTTAGTTGTGCCCTTTTTCGGTAACACGGCAGAATTGGTACTTACAGTTCCATCTTTAAAAGCAATCATAGGACTCTCATCATCTTCATCAGATAACATTTCGATGACGCCTCTCTTGATACAAATCATGCCATTCTTCACCACGCCCTGACTCCAGATATGCTGGCCAGCCAAGTAGAGCTCGTGGCGCATCAAAAGAGAGATTTGACGCATAAATGATTCTTCTGCAAACACAAAAAAAATATATTTTAAATCTCCTCTCTCCAAACCTCAGTCAGACCTGTGGAAGATGCTCACATCCATTAATAAATTAGAAAACAGCTGATAGTCTCCAAATGGCTGATCAGATTTTCTTGAATGATAGCTAACAATATTCTAGAACAAGTTACCTTACAAACAAAAAAGCTGAATAAAAATCGGTTCGGCAATTTAATTGAAATAGAATTTATTTCTACATAATATTTACCTATGACTAGCTTATTCCCGCAACCTCATCTGCGTTAACTTCACAAATGCCAGAGTTCCAAATTAACCGACGGAAACACAAAAACAGGATAAAATTTATCGATTATATGCTATCTACATAAATGCCATATTGCACCTATTTTCGTTCATCCGTGAAAAAATAACAAAAATTCATCCATCCTCACAAACATTTCACATTATAATATATATGGAAGATGGAGGATTGATATGAATGATAAGCAGAAAAAAGATAGACTGTACCTACCTAATCTAATGGTTTGCCATTCATCAATCAACTTCATCGAAACTACAAATGACGTCTGTATAATATTAGTTTACATTGAACTAAAAACGTCGAGATATTTCAGCAAAACCTCAAAGATTTTCCTTCGAAGATGTTTCACTTAAAGACAGACAATAGGAGACTAACAAACTTTAATAAAATGTGCACGGTAGCTCTTAATTAACGAAAACTTCCTTTCAATACAATATCATTATCCAGAAAGCCCCAAAGTAAACGCCCACTCCAACGTTTTTAGGAACTTCGTCAGAAATTACAAAGGTATTGAATTCAATGGAAACTTCGCAGTTCCTATTATAAAGTCAGATACTAGCTGCTCGCTGCGACTTCGAACGCGTTGTATTTTTCAAGTTACGTCTTTGGTTACTGCTCTGGGTCCTTAGACAAAGTATCATCGCTTTGTAGCGAAACGATATCTAAATTCGTCATCGTCTCTGACTTGCTTGTCAATTGTCATGTCTTGCTTCATGTCCACGTGACTTAACGCGGCTTATGTCAATCCCATACATTTTAGTCTTTTCTAACTTCGTTATCGTTTTGAAATTGTTACTTTGTCTAAGCCCCCAGGTTCCCGTGAGTCGTAACGCGATGTTATATAGCCTACCAGCTTCTGCCCGCGACTCCGCCCGCGTCCAAAGTAACTTTCCGTAAAGTAAGTTGAATTATTATCCCGAAGAAACACATTACCGGGATAAAAAGTATCCTATGTGTTAATCCAGGAAATGGTCTATCTCTATGTGCCAATTTTCGTCCAAATCTGTTCATCGGTTTACGCGTAATTGAGTACGTAACGAACATTCAAACATCTTCACAACCTTTCACATTTATAATATTACATAACATCTTAACATCACGCATGTTATCCCCGAAATTAGGCAGAGGTGTGTTACACCACCATTTCGCCATTTATAATATTGGTAGAATAAGAGGAAGTCTGAAAGTGGCGCCAGTGACAGAAAAGTTGAAAGGGAATCGTTTGTCTTGGTATGGGCATGTGAAGAGGAGGGATGAAACGCATGTGATCAGGAGAGTTATGAATATGAATGTGGACGGATGGAGAGCAAGAGGAAGGCCAAAGAAAAGATGGATGGATTGTTTGAAGAATGATATGAATGAAAGGGGAGTCAGTGATTGCATGACGGCTGACAGGGCAGAGTGGAAGAGGAAAACGTGTAGCGCCGACCCCAAGTAACATGGGACAAGGGCAGAAGGGTGATGGTGACCTACTATTCCTTATAAATCTGGCTATCATATACAAAAAGATTAGTACCTATGGATTATGAAACAAAGTATAAATTTCACTAACTAGTCTCTCTAAACAGTATGGAGTTGTGGAAATTCCCGACATTAATGTCAAAGATTAATTCCATCTGTAATGGTAGTGGCAATGTTTGAAGTTGGTCCGATCTTAGTATCCCGGCTTTCATCTCCCACAGTTTCAGTTTGTAGTTCTTGCACTGGTGTACCAACCAAGGTGGCGCTCTGCTTAACTTTAGATAGTTCATCATATAATGGTACTGAAATTAAATTAAATTAATTCTGTAATGCATTAATCAGTTTACCAATAATTATTCATAAGGATTAAAAACTGTGCAATCTGATAATGAATATTCATTTGGTTAATAAAAGATGAATTTTAATTTATGATTCTGATTAAGTGATTACACATATTAATTTATTATTTATAGTTCTAAAAGCAGGGAAGTTGTGCATTTATACAGTCTTTATTTAGTTTTATGAATATGTTCCTAGAAAATATCAAAATGTATAGAATAAATCAAAATATCGAAGACATTACAGAAAATCAATTATAGCATAGGGACATTTAATCAAAAATATGTGCACTTACCCTACCCGCCTTACCTTTACCCTCCCTCCTTCCCCTCCCCCCTTACCCTCTCTCCTTCCCTTTATCGGAGAGGATAAGGGAAATGCCTCTTACTCTCTCCCTGCATCCTCGCTGCTTACGCTTTCCCCTTACCCTCTTTCCTAACCCTCTCCCTTTTATCTTCTACTCTTACCCTTATCTTCCCCCTAATTCTTTTGAACTTACTCTATCAACAAAGCGGGATCTTCTAGTGTTTTCAATGAGCAGCTCCCAGGCAAGAGTGCCTATGAAGCGATAGCGGAAGAATACATAGCCCACAAGCATCAGGGTTGACGTCAACCACTTTTGCAAGTCACTCTGTAATATAAATGCTAAATTATACATAACGTCACGCCTGTTATCCCCGAAGGGTTAGGCAGAAGTGTACCCATTAGTACACCCACATTTCAAAAGTTGTACTTTGTTTGAGCATCAGTATGCGTAGTGTGACTGTGTTTAAGTATCAGTCACTAATTACCTACCAGTCTCACTATATACGTCTACTTATGGACATGAGGCTGAACAACAGACAGAAAGATAAAATAATTATTGTATTGTTGTATACACACTCACTAAAGGAAATGAATCTCCGAACACGACATTGAAGAAGCGACAAGTACAATAATACCAACAAGTTCTGTAACTGTAAATAAATAAAAAATCATTAAAGGTACACAACACCACTCTAATATTCTCCACAGGAGTAAGCTGACATGCCGCTCCACCCAGGGCGGAAGGACTCATTTGATGATTTTTACCACCTTAAAAAAAAGCCCCACACACCTAGCTAGAATATATCCGTATATTAATACACCGTACTATAATATGTATACACATCAAAAAAGTCTAGGGATCAACATCCCTAACAAATGTTAGGGATGTTGATCCCTAGACTTTTTTGATGTGTGTATTATAGCAAGCTACCACGGAGACACTGCTATAATATACAGGGTTATTTTTAGAAAAAAAAATCTGCTGTTCAGTTTCATACATTATGATTGTGTTGTACAGCATTTTTATAGGGAACAGCTGATTTTTTTTATGATTTCAGGGTTGGTCCTATAAAAAAAGGTGTTCATACTGATGAGTACATAGCACTGATCATAAATGTAAAAGAAAAGCCGTGATAAACCCCTTTTCAGGTTGCTGGTGTTTTAAAAATAACCCTGTATGTTTTACCTTCATTTCATTGATGGTTGGCCCGGAATAAAATTCATAAAAAAAACGGTATAGTTTATTGACGTCACAGAAATACATATATTGCTGCGTGTGTGGTGGGCTTAATCCTCCCTTATATCGACAGTTATACAGACGGACTTAAAATTTAGTGTCCGTTGAAAGTATTCCATTCATGAATATAATTGTGAACAACTACTGCCCGCAACTTTGCCCACGTGGTGTTTTTCACCCACGTTAAGTACTACATCTTTGGTTACTGCTCCACTCTCTTGGGTCGTAGCGTGATGTCATATAGCTATAATATTCCTCATGAATCTAGCTATCATATACAAAAAGAATTTTCCCAATCTAACTAGCAGTTCCAGAGATTTGCGCGTTAAACAAACACACACACACACGCACACAATAAAAACAATTTAGCTTTATTATAGATGTAGCATCAAGATTAATTTTAATTTAAATAAAGAATATACCAGTTGAACTTCAAGCTCCTAGCGTGCACGTGTGGTGGATACCCCAGATTGTACCACGCGTGTTCCATGGCAGGCGCTCGGTTCAAGTAGTACCATAGACATGTATTTGCATGTAGGAGCAATGCTACTGTCACGATTTGTTCACCAAAGGACAATAAACGGCGTGACTTGCGCATCTGGAAATGTAATAACAAAAAGTGTATGCATAAGGAAAGAACGAAAGAAAGAAAGAATAAGGAAAATTCAAAACACACTTCAGAAATATTAACAACAATAAAGAAACATTTAAAAGTAGCAACAAAGGCTAACACTTAATTAAACAAGTGCGAATGCATCGTAGAAGATATAACAGTAATTAAGTATTGTAATTATAGTATCGAGCCAAAAACGCAAAAATACAGGTCTCTTGTATGGGGACCTCCTTTGTTTTGAGCATACACAAACTCACGCCTTTTTCCCATGGGGGTAAGCAGAAACCACAGAACGCCACCTGCTACGATCCTTACATACTCCTATATCTCCTAATCTCTTAATTTTGGGCATTAATTTATTTATTGCGGTGCCGTACCCGTACGGTGCTAACAGGATCCTATTACTAAGCCTCCGCTGTCCGTCGTCCGTCCGTCTATCAGCGGGTTGTATCTCATGAACCGTAATAGCTAGAATGTTGTCATTTTCACAGAATGTTTATTTCTATAGCCGCTATACAAACAAATAATAAAAATAAATAAAAGTTAAAAATGAAAGGAGGTCCCTATACAAGAGACCTGTTTTTTTTTAGTTATTCCGTTCGGATCCCCTAGGATCTGATCCCCTGCTGAATTATTATCATGTTTTAATTGCTGTCTGCTCTAAGGGGATCAGATCAGGAGATCAGACCGGGCGTGTTTGGCTCAATTCTATAATGGTAAAATAGTTACCTATATCTGCTAAGATAGTACAGAACCCATCGTGTGCGAATCCAACTCGCACTTGACCTTAAATAAAAAATTGTATTGATAACTTACATGTTCGTTAATTTCTTGGAAGAAAATAAACAATCTGTAAATGCGTCCAATTTCCAACCATCTCCCAACTAATACAAATCTTTCATAGCCAGGTTTTTTTCTAACTGCAAACACAATCTTATTAATATTGTAATAAAGGATTAATTTGACTAACTTTAGGAAACTATCGCAATCTAATCTCAGTCTCAATCTAAAAGAATTGTCTCTAATTTACTTACATTTTTGACATTGATTTGTCGCTGAGATGGGATTGCGATTAGATTTTGAACGTTTTTAACTAGTATAATTTTATTAACCTTCAGAACTATATTGACGTAAAGTCAGCAACGAAAGTCGATTAACAATGTTACTATTTTATATCATTTAAACAGACACTAAACACATAATGTACTGGCTTTTAGAATTTCAGGCAATAGCTAAGGGTTTATTATATCTTTATTTTATATTCATTGCGTTTTACTTTTAATTTATTGTACTTAATAATTAGGATTTAAAAATCATAAATGTTAATCGACTTCTGTTGCTGACTGTACATACTACACATACATAAACATTAACATAACACCACGCCTATAATCCTCGAAGGGTTAGGCAGAGGGTCACCTATTACTACACCCACATTTCAAAGTTTGTTTTCCAGCCATAATTTTTGCTCTAAGTTACATAGTTTGATGGTCAGTATGAATAGTTAACTACTTTGTTATATGTCTTTTTACATTCCAAAAAAAGACGCCGTAATGACTATACAGTACATTGTAATATTGATGCGTAGGCGCAAAAAGAAGATGTAACAAAAGATAAAATAAAATTTTTACTAAAGCTAAAACGCTTAATTGAGTCCTCGTCTGCAGGAAATAAATAGAATATACCACTGTGACGTCACATATCTTAAGAACTGTCTAGTGCACATTTCGCCTCTTGTGTATCACGCTACAAGCTCCCGTCGCCCGCACCCCTCCCGATCCCCGTTCTTGTCCTACCTCGCGCCCCTGTACCCCACAAGCGAAGACTTAATTAAACTATAGTTTTTATATTTACCTATACATAGTTGATGTATATAAGAAACTTACAAATCAAAATCAGAGGCATAAGTGAAATTAAATCGTAAGTCAGAAAGAAAATGTTCTTCCGATAAACTCTGACATGTAATCGAACCAGAGACCAGAACGTGTGAAGAAGATGAACCACCACATCAAGCAAATAGCATAGTTCAAGTAATAACATGGATATCTCTAGAAGTATCTTGTTTTGGTCATCGATGTAGTATGCGAAAAGGAAGTGTAGAATGAACTTATACAATACGGACAGGAGAAGGAAGATCTGAAACAAGTTAATACACATAACGTAACATCACGCCTTTAATCTCCGAGGGGTTAGGCAGAGGCATTACAACCACATTTCGCCCGTTTCGTTTAAGTCCCATGTAATAGGGGGCGAGCCTATTGCCATCAGCTGGTCACAAATCCAGACTCCGAGGCTGCTACTGAGAAATTCTAGATGAAAAAACCCAATAACATGTTGCCTGACCTGGGAATCGAACCCAAGACCTCATGCTCAGCAGTCGCGCTTTGCGACCACTAGACCAATGAGGCAGTAGAGCATAGATGATAAAGTGAAAGTCTGACAACCAGTCTTACCTAGGGGTATCGTATTACCCAGTTACTGGGTTGTGGAGGTCAGATAGGCAGTCGCTCCAAGTAAAATACTGGTATTCAGCTGCATCCGGTAAGACCAAAAGCCGACCCTAACACAGTTGGGAAAAGGCTAGGCAAATGATGATGATGATGTCAACCAACCTGAAAGCGTTCATTCCATGCTGTCATTATAATAGCGGTTGTAATTTTTTTCAGTCGCCCCTCCCACAGGAATTTCCCAAAGGCGTTGTCCTTCCTGACTTTCATCTTAGAGTAGTGCTCAGCTCCATCCGTGGTCGCATTTGTGGTTATCGTCCTGAAAAAGGGCTTATACATAAAGGCTTTCACACATAGAAGTTCGCGATCGATAATATTACTGTCGGAAAAAAAGGGAAAATAATAAGCACTTGAATTCGATCAAAATATTCGTACCACAAAAATGTAGTTTAGGAAGCGCAAAACAGATTTGTCGACGGCAAAACACAATATCAGGCTATTAAAACCTGATCAAACCTATCCTAAAATTAAAGTTTCATTTCAATTTTCCTACTTGATTTTACAACTTTAAACCAGACATAAGTAAATACAAACCATATAAATAATATTCAATTTAAAAACATAGGAGAGAGCTCATACGTCATGAAAAAACTCGTCTGCATCGCTTGTAATGGGACAAGTTCCTAAAAAGCTAGCAACATTGCCACGCTGCGCTGTATTGCTATGCTGAATCTTTGCCGCAAGTCACATGCAGATTTGGTTCATTTTTTACAAAAGGTCGTTGGATTCCTGTGCATGCCGTTGTGTCCAGCACAACTTTTGGAGTACTCATATAAATTGATGTAAATGTCTAATTTAAATTATACTTACGCGTTTCCCACAGTACCAACGGATGGCTCACTGACACTTCTATGCATCCGTCCGTGCATCTTTGCAATACTAATTACTTAGATAAAATCAAATGTTTAAATATCTATTCAATTTGCAATTGAATCATAAACAATTCCAACTTAGCCAACCTGTTTCATTCGTTCTGATATTCAAAAAATATTTCTTCATTACTTGGCCTATAAAAAGAGCTTTTCATGGAATACCAGGCAAGCAAGAAAAAATACACTGGTTTATAGGTTTAATATCAAAGAGAGCAAGCCCATTCTATTAGGAACATAAATAATTAGAAAGAAACCCATTACATTTTTACGTCCCATCTTGGCATTTCAGCGAGAGGTTAAATGAAATGCCATATTTTGGCGGATATTGAAATTTTACTGCGGGCTGCTTCGTTCTCAGCGATGGTCGTAAAGTTAGTGTGGAGGCTCTGGGGGCTGACAGGAGCCCGCCGTGATAAACTGACAGCGTACTCCCAAGTGCCGAAGTCTTCAGCGATGGATTTGCAATAAAACCTCGTATTGTGGGAGTTTCGCAATCGGCGCGACGTGCGGAAACGACACCGGAAAATATACCCTCTTCTGTGTGAGCAGGATTGATGACGAATCGTGCCAAAAATAGTATAAAAAAGTTACCGCTCACGAAAAATCCACCAACCGTAGCGCAACAAAAACGCTAACCCAGTGAAATGGGCACGCTGAGCGTCGTAGGCGCTCATATAAAATGTAAATATGAGTCCAAGCTGTAGCAACGAAAGAATAATTCATATTCACGAAGTGAGCGCGGGGCGGGGGTGGCCATCCATTTTGCATGGTTATTTTGGTGAAATCCCCGCGTATTCTGCCCTCATGTAATTAAGAGATTAAAAGATCAGTGAGCGCTCTGAGCGAACGCGGCGAGATTTTTATGAAAACATTTTTCATCGCAATATGCAATAACCCACACTACGTTCCATTTTCAGGGAACGCTGTACACACTTATGACTTAGCCGTTTTCATGATGTAGTCATAATAAAACTTACGGTAATGGTATGCTCAGCTACGCGATACGTGTTATGAAAATGTACGTACGTAAAATAATAACTTAGGTACTTACGTAATATTTAGGTTTTTATAAAAATATAAAAATGTTTTAATGAAAATAAAAAGGCTTTTTATACCTATTTGCGAATTGTGGTTTAAGCTTTTTATGCGCTTTATTGTACGGTACCAGGAGTTTCAAAGAAATACATTGTACAGTCGTGTAGGAATGAACTCTGACGTACAAAGTAAAATAGTAAACTATTCGTAATGAAAGAGTGTGCTACCAAACTGTGTACCTACATACATGGCGTGTAAAGAAACATACCTAAATGAACGGATCACAAAGAAAAAGTTTATTAACGTGAACAACACCAATTTCACAATGTAAAAGCTAAAAGGTAACGTGAAAGGCAACCTATAGCCAAAGAACGAAATGCTACGTACACACGGCCATAAAGTTATACGAGCTAACACCTGGCGGCTATTAAAATTAAAATATATCCGAGCGAAATATTGAACGTCTATAGATACTAAAATACTTTTTATCGAAAAAAGGTTTTAAATTTTTGTTCATAAGTATCATAAATTCGTGGTAGGCAGATTGGATAAAAATAGTTCGTAAAGAAACGTTCCATAACGTACAAGTGAGGGACTGTCATGAGCACGCGGTAAAAACGTAACATAAATTCGATCGATTATTTAATTAGAATACCTGATTCCAACATTATAATTATTTAGTTTGAAGGCTATATTCATATCAATAGGTGATACTTAACTATTGTGCTTATTGTATAATATAGGGCCCCAATATATAGGGCCCCAATAGGGGCCAAACGCCTGCCGGGGTTGCGGGACGTCTTAACACTTAACTCTTTGCCTTGCACACTGTTGGATTTTCAACGCTCGGCTCAGCGCTAAGAGTCGAAAATCCAACAACAGAAATTACAACGGTAGGCCTACGTCCGGCACACAGTGCGATGTCGCATGTGTTGTACAACCAAAATGTTCACGATTACCCACGCCCGTGTGTCACACATAACTAGCTAGTTCGAATAAAAAGGCTCAAACGTCGGCATTGCGCTCAGTCGCGGCGGAAAAATGTTTCTGAGCAAAGTGCAGCAGTATGAAAGGTAGCAGTAACTTTGTGCAATGCGCCGGCAGCAGTACTTCTAATTAGCAATGTTCGAGCTGCCTTTAACTGCACACCTTTGCCGAGCTGACTTCCTTTATACTTTGTCAATGGGACAATAATAACTGAAATGTCGTTTTAATTAAGACATTACTTCATTCTTTGAATATAAGGACTAGTTTGTTTCAAAGAAAAACGTATTTTCTTTTTCAATAACATTCAGTTGGCTCTTTAAAATATTATTGTACTGGAAAGTTGTAGTTTTTACAGTGTGATTGTTAAATAGAAGCTTGTGTATTAAATAAAAAGTAGGTATATTGTTATCACTTTGCAGGGCAAAGGCTTCTTCTCATACAGAGAAGGCAGAGGATTGATCATCAATTCTGACGCCCGCTCAAGATTTCAGTCTTTTCGTTGGCCTAGTGGTCGCAAAGCGCGGCTGCTGAGCTTGAGGTCTTTCTCAGTAGCAGCCTCGGAGTCTGGATTTGTGACCGGTTGATGGCAATAGGCTCGCCCCCTATCACATGGGACTTAAACATAACTGGCGAAATGTGGATGTACTAATGGGTGCACCTCTGCCTAACCCTTCGGAGATTACAAGCGTGATGTTATGTTTAATACTTATACCTATATTGTTAAATATTAATGTACCTACGGTGGTACGATACCCTTTGTGTGCGAGTCCGACTCGCACTTGGCCGATATTTTTTGTTGTTGTGCCCGTTTTTTCCTATATTTCAATAGAATTGATTTGTTGTATCGAAAAGCATAACGTCCATTGACTATGAAACTACCTATCATAATGTTTTGAAAAACAGAACGGCAATAAAAAAGTTTTATTGCCCAACGGTTCATTTAGCTGAGTGTCCTCTATCTGCAAACATAGTAATCTGCAAAAATTGAGAAAACTGATATAACAAACCACGTAATAAGTATAGTTCCAGAATAATTAAAAGAAAATCCTATCCTATTGCTGGACTCGACATGATCCATAGTGATTTTAATCTAAATATATAAAAGTTAAATGTCACTCATTCAATCACTCACTCATATCACGAAATATCGAAAGAACCGCTAGACGTATAAAGATGAAATTTGGCAGGTAGGTAGTTTATAGTTAGTAGGCGTCCGCTAAGAAAGGATTATAAAAAATTCACCCCCTAAGGGGATGAAACGGGGGTCCAAAGTTTGTATGGTGAAGCAAGATTAGAGCGCCATTAAGAAACTTACACGGACGAAGTCGCGGGCAGAAGCTAGTCTATACTATCTATACTAATATTATAAAGAGGTAACATTTGTTTGTAAGTTTGTATGTAGGGGGTAATCTCTGGATCTACTGAACCGATTTGAAAATTCTTTCACTAATTGGAAGCTACGTTATCACTGAGTGCTATAGGCTATATTTTATTATCAAAAAATTAGGGATCCGTAAGAAAAATCACGCGAACGAAGTCGCGGGGAGGGTGCTAGTTAGGTATAAATACCTACCACCGAAGCATATTTTTTATAGAAAAGCAATAAAGATATTAATATTAAATATCTCCGGTGATTTACAGATAGGAAAATTCTGTTCAAAGTCAATTAAAACAAAAGAAAAATGGTGATTAAAATTCTTTTAATGAAACAAAGGAATTCTGTTTCACGTAATCTTCATTACAGCGAAAGATAAGCTTATCATAATTAGGTATGTCATTTGACAACTATGTATGATTTCCTTTGAACGTTTGTTATAGTTAATACTATACCAAGATAATCTGATTAATTTTGTAATTCGTAATAAAGATATTCCTCTACGTCAATGGAATCATCATTCCCTTTGTTTCACCGTAGAGGTACAAAGTTAAAGCCAAAGTTAGAACATTTATTTCAATTAGACCATTTACAGGCACTTTTGAATTGTCAAGGAGTCGGTCAGTTAGTCCGAAAGATGAAGCTAGTTGCTCGTTCCAAAACGGAGGTAGGTACAGTCAAGGACAGCTTAAAGTCGCCACTCAGAAACAAAGCGACAAGCTATCCTATACCTACTACCTGAAACGTGGCCCGCGGACAAAGACGAATGCCTGAAAGTACATAAAATTGAAGTGAACTTAGTTAGGCAGTCATCAACGTGCTTCGGTCACGTCCGCCGACTGCGAGGGAACCCGAGGGGAAAAATCCTGAGAGTGGTGATTGAGTTAGCGCCTCGGCTGGAGGAAATGGGCGTCCCCTGTCGCTTGTGTAACGCAATACCGTGGCTGCCGACCAGCCATTTGCGCGGTATACTATTACACACAGCGGAGTTATGCCTGGAAGTGGTATTGTCTTGTCTTCGATGTGGAGGACGTTTTTTGGAATTTACTACTTATTAAAAAATCTTTAAAATGCCTCTTCTTGAAATTCGTGTAGTTTTAGTCATTTATTTAGTTGTATGGAGTTTTTTATTCACGAAAACTTTCTTCTTCAAGTGAAAAAGCATGATAAAAAGATAACAAATAGCTTTATTATGTACCTAACTTAGAAAAATTATAGGTTTTTCTTTAGTATTTTTTTTTTTGCTTTTATTTTTACCATGTATACACAAGTAAATAAAATTGAAGTCTTTTCCTAACGTCAAAATATCAATGTTTATGCAGTACATATACCAAAACACATTTTTTTATCGTTTGTCTGTCTGTTTGTTCCGATTAATCTCCGAAAGGGCTGGACCAATGTTAACAAGACTTTCACTAGCAGATAGCTGATGTTATAAGGAGTAACTGAGGTTAATGTTATTTTAGAATAAGAAGTGGGGTTCCGCGCAAAAATATTAAAAGCCCGCAGAAACTCGACATTCATAAGGCAAAGTCACAGGCATAAGCTATTACAGTATTCTATAAATTATATCCTATTTTACACGATGCACTAACCCTCATAGCCCGTTACGTAAACGTGTCCCACATTTGTTATGACTACATCTGTAAAGCTTTCATTTCTTCCCGAGTGCGCAGCGTAAAACAAATTGCAACACATTGATCTTGTCGACTAGGTAGCTATAGCGATTTATATCATTAACTAACGTAATGGAATTAGTTATTGGAATGAAGTTCCTTTAACGCGGCTTGCGGTAGGAGTTAACTGACAGAAATCGTCACGTAAGGAAAACGCGTTATGCCCCCTCCATGCGACCTTCCCTCACTATCTCTTTTTTCTGTCTTTTTCTGTTATCTACGGGTGTCTAACTTCGTTCTTGACGAGGGTCTCCAATAAATTGCAATTTTTGTTTACAAAAAAAAAATTGATAAAGTTACTAAACCGCAATTAAATATTGTGGTTATAATTACTAGGTTAAATCTCAAAATAGAGCTACAAGATCAAAAAGATCTTCACTCTCGGATCTCCACTACGAAGGCGCAATTACATCTAAAAACACTTTAGACTTCAGAAGCCAAGCTAAAAGTCCACTTTTCAATAAAGCACTCAAGTCCATTGGCATTCTCTGACGTATTTTACGTGAAATGCGACTTCTAATTACTTTAGTTCAGTGAACAACTGTGTTCGTGACGTAGATCCTACTAACGGAGCTCATTCAGAACAAATGAACTAGGTTTCAATGGCGACTCCGCAGTAAGTGCCCTCAAATAAAGCCTTGATATCGTGGACAATTTATCGGTGCAAATAAAACGGGACAGCATTTTTGATTTATGTTTACTTTGCTATTGTTTGGTATTGTCCTTTTTTAGATAATCTGTTATTTCTTTCAGTAGGTAGTAACAAAATTGCTAACCTTGTTCAAATTATTTGTATTTTGTGTTCCGTATTCAAAGACTACGAGGCCACCCCCACGAGGTGGACTGGTAAAGGTAGCGAGAGACCGCTGGATGAGGATAGCGCAGGACCGATAACTGAGGCTATCTTTAGGGAAGACCTATGTCCAGCACTGGACGTCGTTCGGCTGATATGATAATAATAATAATTTTGAGACTTAATTTTTTCGAGATGACCAGTAGATACATTTTTTTGTAATTAAAATGACTAATGCCCGTTTTCACCATCAATCCCTAATTTTTAAGTATCCCTAAGACATTTTAGATCAAGCAGAAACGCACTCTAAGTCTGTAGATTTTAGAGTGCGTTTCTGCTTGATCTAAAATGTCTTAGGGTATACTTAAAAATTAGGGATTGATGGTGAAAACGGGCATTAGTTTCCAATAAAAACATGTAATACCTACCATTTTTTATCTTGGTGTGTTCTAGACCTTGTGAAAATGGAAATACTAATTACTTGAAAAGTACTATTGTGTCTACATTTCTTAAATAAACGTAATTATTTATCCAATTATCTTTACCAGATAACAGAGACACGTGTCCGTAAAATCGCCGATATCTCAGAGGAAATCTTAAGTCACTGTATCCGTTCCTATGTTGATGATAACAAACGCGATTATCTGATTTTGGGGTATTACGGTTCGTCCAACTTTCGACCCTATTGTAGTTTGTACCTATCTACTCAGTTGCTATTCGTGACAAGCTATTTAAAGCGGCGAATGGTTGAATTATTGAATGAAATTATTATAAATAGCCCGAGCTGTCCTATTGCTGGGTATTTGATCCGATCCAGCCTGTCCCCTTTGTGCCCTCCCCCAGCGACGCCCTATGCCGAGCTCCGAACCCCACAGGGGTGAAGTCGCTTAGTTTATAAGTATTTTAAGCCCTGTCTGAAGACGTTAATCTTTAAGGCACCACTGGAAGTCCGGTTAAGCAGCCGACAACCTCATAGGATGACCTGCGAGATGCCATACCACAAAAAATAGAAACTGATGAGCATACCTTCCTGCATTTCTTCCATCGATCTCGGCTCTTCGCTAAAGTATATGATAATTGTGCTTATCTTGCCCGCGACTTCGCTCGCATCAAGTTACTTCTTTGGTTACCTACTGCGCCGCACCGCTGGGTCTTAGCATGATGTTATATAGCGTATACTATTCTTCATGAATCTGGCTATAATATACAAATATAATTATTCCATTCCGACTGGTAGTTCCATAGATTAGGGCGTTTAAACTAACAAACAAACAAAAAAACTGCATGATACTACATGCAGTGCATGCATGCTATTACATGGGACTTAAACATAAGTGGCGAAATGTGGGTGTACTAATGGGTACACCTCTGCTTAACCCTTCGGGGATTGCAGGCGTGATGTTATGTTATGTTATGATAATAATTATGACGTAAATAACCGTACCGTCCGTAGCCGTTGGTCCCGGCTGCCATACGTGGATCTTTGACAGTCGTGACGAGTCGTCAGAAGCCCGAAGGTCTGACATCCAGTCTTACCTAGGGGTATCGTATTACCCAGTTACTGGGTTGTGGAGGTGAGATAGGCAGTCGCTCCATGTAAAGTACTGGTACTCAGCTGCATCCGGTTAGACTGGAAGCAGAGCAGACCCCAACATAGTTGGGAAAAGGCTAGGCAGATGATGATGAATTATGACGTAAATATAAATAATTTGCACACTTGCTTGCAGGCATAATGCAATGACATTTAGGTTGTAAAATCTTTCCTTAATAAACAATGTATTCTCTTACAAACAAACATAAATAAATAAATCCTTGCCAATTCTCAAGGAAGATGTACAATTCATCCCAAATTTAACTCTCACAAAAGTAAATTTGACAATCTTTCTGCACACCGTACTAACATAAACCAAAGCCTCAAAAACTTTGACACTCAGCCGATTGAATCCCACACGGCACACAGACACATAAAACCACGCACACACACATCAAAATAATTCCATCAACAAGTGAAAGTCCAACTAAACGTAACACCCTGGAGATCCAACTTTGGACTACGAAATTAGTTCTAGTAAATCCGAGGACAAAGTCACAAACCATTAAACGCTGAAAGCTAAACTTTCGTATCGCAGAGCTGAGCCAATTAGAAATTTAGTCGAACTTCATTAGCTCTAAGTGGATACTAGAAGTTCTGTTCAGCGGTATGACATGATATGAACGGCTTGGAGAAGTAGAATTAATTATGAATCGCGATGTTACATTAAGCGGGAAGTTGGGAGTGAAAACATTTTGTTTGTTGCATATAGGTACCTGTAATATCACTACATAGTATAAAACAAAGTCGCTTTCCCTGTCTGTCTGTCCCTATATATGCTTAGATCTTTAAAACTACGCAACGGATTTTGATGCGGTTTTTTTTAATAAATAGAGTGATTCAAGAGGAAGGTTTATATGTGTAATACATGCACCCGTGCGAAGCCGGGGCGGGTCGCTAGTTAATGATAAAGGAGGTGTATGAATATTAATAAGATTAATTTTGAATAAACTATTTTCCTTTTTATTTTATTGCCTTGTTGATCTATTAGTGGTCGCAAAGCGCGACTGCTGCGCCGCATGATGTCTTGGGTTCGATTCCCAGGTAGAGCAGTGTTATTGAGATTTTCCATCAGGAATTTTTTGTAGCAACCTCGGAGTCTGGATTTGTGCACGGCTGAATGGCAATAGGCTTGCCCCTTATGACATGGAATTTAACATAACTGGCGAAATGTGGTTGTATTCTTCCTCCCTTAAGGTTTCCTTAATACCTATCTCAAATAAAAATTTTGTTCCATTTTTTAGTTACTTTGCTAAAATTAATAAGGTAGATAAATAATCATATTATCATTGAGATATATCTATTAATTTACATGCCTTACAAGATACGTATTATACTCAAACCACAAGCTGACATAATATACAGACGCACAAGTAGCGGTAAATTGGCCGAATCTCACAATATAACGCTTGGGTCGCGTCGTTCGTTATTTTTATATTAATTCTTGAAACATTTATAATAGCCACTTATGAATGGTCTCAGATACGACGTCAGCGCCATCTGTTATATTTTGTAGAAATTAAAAAGCGTAAGCAATGTGCTTTTACACAGTTGATTAAAAATTTGAAAATGCTTGTGGTTATCGATGTAAATATAATGTTTTTTTGTCCTTCAACCGAAAGTTCTATTCTATCCATGCATCCGCTTTGCTATCAGATTTCCGTACCAACTGTTTAAAATACTAGATCAGACTACGTTGCTGCGCCACCGCCGTAATCTTGAAAACCTTACTACTAAAATACCATGACATCATTGTAAAACCATCTTTAAATTCACCCAATATAGAACACTTTTCCTTGTCCTTTTCGAACATTAAGAATCTTTTTTAATATTCAGCCACGATGGTGCTGTTGACATCACCAATTCAATAATATACGTAATTTCAACTACTTTACAATCGGCTCGTTAGCTCAGTGGTTAGAGCGCCCGTTTAACAAAGCAATTTTTAATGAGGTGGTCGGGGGTTCAAATCCCTCACGAGCTGCAAGCAACCTTTTTACATTTTCCTTTGGGTTTTTTTTATAACCGTTTTACTTTTTACCTTTTTAAATTTTCCTTTGTGAATTTTTTAACAATCTTTAAAAAAAAATCAGTTTGTGACTGAATTCAAGTGACATTTGAAGTGACTGCAGATATTATTAGAGCATTCATTGTTATCTACAACACTTTGAGATAACGATACATATAATTAATTACAATGAATTACCAAATCATGTATTTCTACATAAAATAGGTCTATACAATACCTATATAGATAATATGTAAATACTTCGGTCAGAAAGTCCCGGGACTAACTAACATTATGGCGACGCTAGTAAAAAAAAATTATATACTTTTTTATTGGATACTAGAAGTTCTGTTCAGCGGTATGACATTATATGAACGGCTTGAAGAAGTAGAATTAATTATGAATCGCAATGTAACATTAGGCGGGAAGTTAGGAATGAAAACAGTTTATTTGTTGCATATATGTACCTATAGATACCTGTAATATTTATGATAAAGGAGGTGTATGAATATGAATAAGATTAATTTTGAATAAACTAATTTCCATTTTTTTATTGCCTCGTGGTCTAGTGGTCGCAAAGCGCAATTGCTGAGCATAAGGTCTTAGATTCGTTTCCCAGGTCGGGCAAAGTGTTACCTATTAGGATTTTCCATCAGGAATTTGTCAATAGCAATCTCGGAGTCTGGATTTATGCACGGCTGAATGGCAATAGGCTTGCCCCTTATGACATGGAATTTAACATAACTGGCGAAATGTGGGTGTATTCTTCCTCCCTTAAGGTTTCCTTAATACCTATCTCAAATAAAAAATTTGTTCCATTTTTTAGTTACTTTGCTAAAATTAATAAGGTATGTAGGTAAATAATCATATTATCGTTGAGATATACCTATTGATTTACATGCCTTACAAGATACGTATTATACTCAAACCACAAGCTGATATATATATTAATTCTTGAAACATTTTATAATAGCCACTTATGAATGGTCTCAGATACGACGTCAGCGCCATCTGTTATATTTTGTAGAAATTAAAAAGCGTACGCAATGTGCTTTTACACAGTTGATTAAAAATTTGAAAATGCTTGTGGTTATCGATGTAAATATAATGTTTTTTTTGTCCTTCAACCGAAAGTTCTATTCTCTCTATGCATCCGCTTTGCTATCAGATTTCCGTACCAACTGTTTAAAATACTAGATCAGACTTCGTCGCTGCGCCACCGCCGTAATCTTGAAAACCTTACTACTAAAATACCATGACATCATTGTAAAACCATCTTTAAATTCACCCAATATAGAACACTTTTCCTTGTCCTTTTCGAACATTAAGAATCTTTTTTAATATTCAGCCACGATGGTGCTGTTGACATCACCAATTCAATAATATACGTAATTTCAACTACTTTACTATCGGCTCGTTAGCTCAGTGGTTAGAGCGCCCGTTTAACAAAGCAATTTTTAATGAGGTGGTCGGGGGTTTAAATCCCTCACGAGCTGCAGCAACCTTTTTACATTTTCCTTTGGGTTTTTTTTATAACCGTTTTACTTTTTACCTTTTTAAATTTTCCTTTGTGAATTTTTTAAAAATCTTTAAAAAAAAAATCAGTTTGTGACTGAATTCAAGTGACATTTGAAGTGACTGCAGATATTATTAGAGCATTCATTGTTATCTACAACACTTTGAGATAACGATACATATAATTAATTACAATGAATTACCAAATCATGTATTTCTACATAAAATAGGTCTATACAATACCTATATAGATAATATGTAAATACTTCGGTCAGAAAGTCCCGGGACTAACTAACATTATGGCATTAATCTCGATATAATTACTATGTACGCAGCACTAATAGCCACAACCTCCTCGGGCGACATTTCTATAAACACTGACTAGTGTAGCCAGCAAAATGTTCCATGACAATTGTCGCGGGACACTTCACGTAGTTGTTGAGGGACATGTTCCGCAACATGTTTCTTCATTTGCCCCCTAATGTATCCCAGGCTTTATGGCGACGCTAGTAAAAAAAATTATATACTTTTTTAATGGATACTAGAAGTTCTGTTCAGCGGTATGACATGATTTGAACGGCTTGAAGAAGTAGAATTAATTATGAATCGCAAATAATCGCAATGTAACATTAGGCGGGAAGTTATCCAAGCAGCAAAAACTAGTACTATAAAAAGCCATAGAACGTTTTAGAACAAACTGTTCTTGGTCCTATAAAACCCCAAAGAACGTATCTTTTCTTCGGAAGTGGCGCAATTATATCTCTGTTCAGTGACAAAATAATTTTATTACAGTGTTCCAAAGGTTGAAACAGTCCAATAAAATCTATGTAACAGTGATGCAGATCTCAAAATAATGATGTACTGGCTGACTGTACGACCTTCTATAGTACTTTTTCATACTATACAAGAGTTTAGTTTCCTTTACCTCACATTTTCATTCACTATTCAGTATTTTACATTCTTAATAGTGCAGAGTGCAAAAAATAATTAAAATAATTTTACAAAAGGATAAAAGCAATCTGATTTTATTTCGTTATTATAATATTAGTCTATTACGGTGGAAATGATGTGCGACTGCAGCTTTACTGATAAACTAGGGATAGGTTTACCATGAATTTAAAGTGCCCCCTCGAATTGTTGAGCTTTTTATAGTACTTGCCGTGATAATGTTTTCACTGTCAGTCATCGTGGATTCAACCTAAAATTGGGGTTCTGTGTGACCATGATATACACATATTAAAACGCAGTGTTCTTTTTTACTATTTTTCTGAAGACCATAGCTAAAAAAAAAACTGAATTATAAATATATAAAAAAAATATGGCCCAATTATACCTCGACACCAGAAAAAAAATTCATTTAAATTATTTTTCTGGTGTCGAGGTTGCGAATTTATGGCTATTTATGACCATTATCCTTCCGATGAATGTCGGCTTTGCAATTAAATAACATTCTCATACATAATTTTTTTTTTAATGAAGCATCTCTAGTTATAAAATCTACAAATTTTGTTCACACAATAAGCCCAGCAAGTCTTCAGAAATACTATCTTTGTAAGACACATTTTGTACGGAACCGTTTCCGGTAAGAATGCACGACACATTAATTCCGTATCAAAATGTCTGAATATTGTTGTAAAAGAGAGCCAATAATCCTTTTTGGGACTTAACTGTCATTTAATAGAAACATGTATCTACATGTATGTGCCACTTTTGCGTCACTGTAGTGATTTATAATACTAACAAGCGCATTGCTAGGCACCAAAAAAATTGTTATACAATAATTCTGCACTATTATAGTGCTGTGTGATATGCTTATCGATAAAATTATAATATGCATCTAAAAACTATTATAGTACACTTACGTTCTATTAGCGTGATCTGAAATTAGACTACATCACAAAAACACTCTATTGTAAAGTCTTTGTGACTACTAAACGCACACGTACTATAGCAGCGATCTGATTATCCACAATATCACAATATCGCTCTGTAGTTGAGTGTTCATCACTGCTATAACGAAACTACTATTGCAACTACTATTGGAACCCTTATTACGCTAACCAGATAAATAAAGGCACCTGTTAACAATTTTATAGAGCAATATTATTATGTAATAGTTATATTAGAACTTGCTATAGTACTTGACTATAACGGTTGTATAAAATGGCGTAGTAAACGTTTACATCCTTTGTTTATAGGTATTTTTAGCTCTATAAGCATATAGAGCAATAATGTACTGTCGAACGCTTTTATACAACACTCAGGCACCGCTAAAACCTTAATAAATCGTTTATATAGCTTTTTAGAGTTATGAGCTGAAATAATAGGACTGAATTGCTGGTTGGGATATAGGAATGAAAACAGTGAATTTGTTGCATATACCTATAGATACCTGTAATATTTATGATAAAGGAGGTCAAAGTCAAAGTCAAAGTCAAATCATTTATTTCAATTAGGCCATTTTAAGGCACTTTTGAACGTCATTACAAGAAAAAAAAATAGAATTGAATCTAGTTGCCCCTTCCAAAAGGTAGTTTTGTATGGAGAAGAATGGGCAAGAAACTCCATAAGTACTCTTTTAAAATCAATGTTTTACAATATTATTATTTGTATACAGAGTCATACGTAATTACATGTGAATGCAATGTACCTTATATAAAAACTACTATATAATAACACGCAAAAGGAAATTATATTACAAATTAAGAATTTAAGGTAAAAATATATTTAAAGTTACATAGTGTTCACATGTTAACAAATATTGGAACTGTAGACGACCACTTTCAACATCTCAATCAACAATGCAACAGTGTGTGAGCCTGCGCAATTCCATAGTAAAAAAAAAACAAATAGAAAATAAAATACAATAAATGTCAAAAAAAATAAATAATAATAATATTAACAAGCTTGATTTTGTCTAGAATTAATAGTAATTGTCCTATGGAGCAGGAGGTGTATGAATATGAATAAGATTAATTTTGAATAAACTATTTTCCATTTTTTTTTTACTGCCTCGTGGTCTAGTGGTCGCAAAGCGCAATTGCTGAGCATAAGGTCTTAGATTCGTTTCCCAGGTCGGGCAAAGTGTTATTGGGATTTTCCATCAGGAATTTGTCCGTAGCAATCTCGGAGTCTGGATTTATACACGGTTGATGACAATAGGCTTGCGCTTATTAGATGGAATTTAAACATAACTGGCGAAATGTGGGTGTACTAATGTGCTTTTACACAGTTGATTGAAAATTTAAAAATGCTTTGGGGTATCGATTTAAAATATTATTGTTTGTTTGTCCTTTAACCGAACGTTGTATTCTATCTATGCATCCGCTTTGCTATCAGATTTCCGTACCAACTGTTTAAAATACTATTTCAGACTTCGTCGCTGCGCCACCGCTGTAATTTTGAAAACCTTACTACTAAAATACCATGACATCATTGTAAAACCATCTTTAAATTCACCCAATATAGAACACTTTTCCTTGTCCTTTTCGAACATTAGGAATCTTTTTTAATATTCAGCCACGATGGTGCTGTTGACATCACCAATTCAATAATATACGTAATTTCAACTACTTTACTATCGGCTCGTTAGCTCAGTGGTTAGAGCGCCCGTTTAACAAAGCAATTTTTAATGAGGTGGTCGGGGGTTCAAATCCCTCACGAGCTGTAGCAACCTTTTTACATTTTCCTTTGGGTTTTTTTTATAACCGTTTTACTTTTTACCTTTTTAAATTTTCCTTTGTGAATTTTTTAACAATCTTTAAAAAAAAAATCAGTTTGTGACTGAATTCAAGTGACATTTGAAGTGACTGCAGATATTATTAGAGCATTCATTGTTATCTATATAAATAGGAATAAGATTACTTTTGAATAAACTATTTTCCATTTTTTTTTACTGCCTCGTGGTCTAGTGGTCGCAAAGCGCAATTGCTGAGCATAAGGTCTTAGATTCGTTTCCCAGGTCGGGCAAAGTGTTATTGGGATTTTCCATCAGGAATTTGTCCGTAGCAATCTCGGAGTCTGGATTTATGCTCGGTTGATGGCAATAGGTTTGCCCCTTATTAGATGGAATTTAAACATAACTGGCGAAATATGGGTGTACTAATGGATACGCCTCTGACTAATTCTTCAGGGGCTTTGTTTTTTAATTCTTCAATAGGTTTTCTCAAAACCTCAAAAAAAAAGGTAGGTTAATAATCATATCATCGAGAAATACTTACCTATTAATTTACATGCCTTACAAGAGCAAGATATGTTTTATACTCAAACTACAAGCTGTTATATATTAATTCTTGAAACATTCTGAATGGTCTCAGATACGACGTCAGCGCCATCTGTTATGTTTTGCGGAAACTAAAAAGCGTAAGCAATGTGCTTTTACACAGTTGATTGAAAATTTAAAAATGCTTTGGGGTATCGATTTAAATATTGTTTGTTTGTCCTTTAACCGAACGTTGTAACTTGTACTCTATCTATGCATCCGCTTTGCTATCAGATTTCCGTACCAACTGTTTAAAATACTAGATCAGACTTCGTCGCTGCGCCACCGCTGTAATTTTGAAAACCTTACTACTAAAATACCATGACATCATTGTAAAACCATCTTTAAATTCACCCAATATAGAACACTTTTCCTTGGCCTTTTCGAACATTAGGAATCTTTTTTAATATTCAGCCACGATGGTGCTGTTGACATCACCAATTCATTAATATACGTAATTTCAACTACTCTACTATCGGCTCGTTAGCTCAGTGGTTAGAGCGCCCGTTTAAAACCAAATTTCAAAGAGGTGGTCGGGGGTTCAAATCCCTCACGAGCTGCAGCAACCTTTTTACATTTTCCTTTGGGTATTTTTTTATAACCGTTTTACTTTTTACCTTTTTACATTTTCCTTTGGGTATTTTTTTATAATCTTTAAAAAAATAATCAGTTTGTGACTGAATTCAAGTGACATCTGAAATGACTGTAGATATTGTCCTTTTACCATAACGTCTTTGTATTTACTGTGTTTCTAAAAGTACCTACCCACTAGCTGTTGAAAGTGTTATTTCTGCACTATTATACTAATGTTATATTTTTGTTTTTGCATGCTGTGTCTATCGCATTATATTGTGCACTATACTTGTGTCGTTTTGCATGTATTAACAATTGTAGATAGGCCAATAAATAAATACATAAATTATTAGAGCATTCATTGTTATCTACAACACTTTGAGATAACGATATAATTAATTACAATGAATTACCAAATCATGTATTCTCTACATAAAATAGGTCAATACAATATCTATATAGATAATATGTAAATACTTCGGTCAGAAAGTCCCGGGACATATAACATTATGGCGACGCTAGTAAAAAAAAATTATATACTTTTTTAATAGATACTAGAAGTTCTGTTCAGCGGTATGACATGATATGATGAACGGCTTGAAGAAGTAGAATTAATTATGAATCGCAATGTAACATTAGGCGGGAAGTTAGGAATGAAAACAGTTTATTTGTTGCATATATGTACCTATAGATACCTGTAATATTTATGATAAAGGAGGTGTATAAATATGAATAAGATTAATTTTGAATAAACTAATTTCCATTTTTTTTATTGCCTCGTGGTCTAGTGGTCGCAAAGCGCAATTGCTGAGCATAAGGTCTTACATTCGTTTCCCAGGTCGGGCAAAGTGTTACCTATTAGGATTTTCCATCAGGAATTTGTCAATAGCAATCTCGGAGTCTGGATTTATGCACGGTTGATGGCAATAGGCTCGCCTCTTATTAGATGGAATTTAAACTTATCTGGCGAAATGTGGATGTATAATGGATACGCCTCTGACTAATCCTTCAAGGGTTTTGTTTTTTAATTGTTCAAAAGGTTTTCTCAAAACCTCAAAAAAAAAGGTAGGTTAATAATCATATCATCGAGAAATACTTACCTATTAATTTACATGCCTTACAAGAGCAAGATATGTTTTATACTCAAACTACAAGCTGTTATATACAGGGTTATTTTTAATACACTAGCTACCTGAAAGGGGGTCATTGAACTCATCATTATGAACAACTTTTTCTATGGGGCCATCCCTGAAATCATGAAAAAATAATCAGCTGTTCCCTACAAAAATGCTACACAACACAATCATAATGTATGAAACAGCTGATTTTTTTTTCATGATTTCAGGGTTGGTTCCATAGAAAAAGTTGTTCATAATGATGAGTTCAATGACCCCCTTACAGGTAGCTAGTGTATTAAAAATAACCCTGTATTAATTCTTGAAACATTCTGAATGGTCTCAGATACGACGTCAGCGCCATCTGTTATGTTTTGCGGAAACTAAAAAGCGTAAGCAATGTGCTTTTACACAGTTGATTGAAAATTTAAAAATGCTTTGGGGTATCGATTTAAATATTGTTTGTTTGTCCTTTAACCGAACGTTGTAACTTGTACTCTATCTATGCATCCGCTTTGCTATCAGATTTCCGTACCAACTGTTTAAAATACTAGATCAGACTTCGTCGCTGCGCTACCGCTGTAATTTTGAAAACCTTACTACTAAAATACCATGACATCATTGTAAAACCATCTTTAAATTCACCCAATATAGAACACTTTCCTTGTCCTTTTCGAACATTAGGAATCTTTTTTAATATTCAGCCACGATGGTGCTGTTGACATCACCAATTCATTAATATACGTAATTTCAACTACTCTACTATCGGCTCGTTAGCTCAGTGGTTAGAGCGCCCGTTTAAAACCAAATTTCAAAGAGGTGGTCGGGGGTTCAAATCCCTCACGAGCTGCAGCAACCTTTTTACATTTTCCTTTGGGTATTTTTTTATAACCGTTTTACTTTTTACCTTTTTACATTTTCCTTTGGGTATTTTTTTATAACCGTTTTACTTTTTACCTTTTTACATTTTCCTTTTGGGTATTTTTTATAGTCTTTAAAAAAATAATCAGTTTGTGACTGAATTCAAGTGACATCTGAAATGACTGTAGATATTGTTCTTTTACCATAACGTCTTTGTATTTACTTTGTTTCTAAAAGTACCTACCCACTAGCTGTTGAAAGTGTTATTTCTGCACTATTATATTAATGTTATATTTTTGTTTTTGCATGCTGTGTCTATCGCATTATATTGTGCACTATATACTTGTGTCGTTTTGCATGTATTAACAATTGTAGATAGGCCAATAAATAAATACATAAATTATTAGAGCATTCATTGTTATCCACAACACTTTGAGATAACGATATAATTAATTACAATGAATTACCAAATCATGTGTTCTCTACATAAAATAGGTCTATACAATATCTATATAGATAATATGTAAATACTTCGGTCAGAAAGTCCCGGGACATATAACATTATGGCGACGCTAGTAAAAAAAAATTATATACTTTTTTAATAGATACTAGAAGTTCTGTTCAGCGGTATGACATGATATGAACGGCTTGAAGAAGTAGAATTAATTATGAATCGCAATGTAACATTAGGCGGGAAGTTAGGAATGAAAACAGTTTATTTGTTGCATATACCTATAGATACCTGTAATATTTATGATAAAGGAGGTGTATAAATAGGAATAAGATTAATTTTGAATAAACTATTTTCCATTTTTTTTTTACTGCCTCGTGGTCTAGTGGTCGCAAAGCGCAATTGCTGAGCATAAGGTCTTAGATTCGTTTCCCAGGTCGGGCAAAGTGTTACTGGGATTTTCCATCAGGAATTTGTCAGTAGCAATCTCGGAGTCTAGATTTATGCACGGTTGATGACAATAGGCTTGCCCCTTATTAGATGGAATTTAAACATAACTGGCGAAATGTGGGTGTACTAATGGATACGCCTCTGACTAATCCTTCAAGGGTTTTGTTTTTTAATTGTTCAAAAGGTTTTCTCAAAACCTCAAAAAAAAAGGTAGGTTAATAATCATATCATAGAGAAATACTTACCTAAGTATTAATTTACATGCCTTACAAGAGCAAGATATGTTTTATACTCAAACTACAAGCTGTTATAAATATTAATTCTTGAAACATTCTGAATGGTCTCAGATACGACGTCAGCGCCATCTGTTATGTTTTGCGGAAACTAAAAAGCGTAAGCAATGTGCTTTTACACAGTTGATTGAAAATTTAAAAATGCTTTGGGGTATCGATTTAAATATTGTTTGTTTGTCCTTTAACCGAACGTTGTAACTTGTACTCTATCTATGCATCCGCTTTGCTATCAGATTTCCGTACCAACTGTTTAAAATACTAGATCAGACTTCGTCGCTGCGCTACCGCTGTAATTTTGAAAACCTTACTACTAAAATACCATGACATCATTGTAAAACCATCTTTAAATTCACCCAATATAGAACACTTTTCCTTGTCCTTTTCGAACATTAGGAATCTTTTTTAATATTCAGCCACGATGGTGCTGTTGACATCACCAATTCATTAATATACGTAATTTCAACTACTCTACTATCGGCTCGTTAGCTTAGTGGTTAGAGCGCCCGTTTAAAACCAAATTTCAAAGAGGTGGTCGGGGGTTCAAATCCCTCACGAGCTGCAGCAACCTTTTTACATTTTCCTTTGGGTATTTTTTTATAACCGTTTTACTTTTTACCTTTTTACATTTTCCTTTGGGTATTTTTTTATAATCTTTAAAAAAATAATCAGTTTGTGACTGAATTCAAGTGACATCTGAAATGACTGTAGATATTGTTCTTTTACCATAACGTCTTTGTATTTACTGTGTTTCTAAAAGTACCTACCCACTAGCTGTTGAAAGTGTTATTTCTGCACTATTATACTAATGTTATATTTTTGTTTTTGCATGCTGTGTCTATCGCATTATATTGTGCACTATACTTGTGTCGTTTTGCATGGGAAGGGGGTATAAGATGGGGACGCTAAGGTCAAACAGTAAAAATACGGATAATTTAAAGTAACATATTTAATTATTATTTAGTATAACATACATTATCGTTGTAAGTTTTATTTGGCACAAGTTTTGGAATGTTTGAGAATCATATAAATTTTTAAAAAATATAATAAGAAAAAATAGGAAATACACCGTCTTACCCCATATATGGGGCAAGACAAGGACGTCAAATAGGGGCAAGACTGGTTGAAGAAGAATCAACGTCGTCTTGTTTCCTAGACTCAGAGGGAGTATTAGTTTGCTTTTTCTATTTACTCCTCCTCGCAGACATAGCAAATCAATACATCTTCTGGGTCATCATCATCCACACCAGCACATGCTGGCGTGGATGATGCACACCAGCACATGCATACGTGTGTGCCCACTGGCCACACCGCTGACAGCCCACCCAATTTTCGGATGACTTTAAATAAGTGTTGTTCAGATCGTGACAATACAATACAAATAGTGTCCTCTTGCGTCTTCTTCCCTTTGCCCTTGCCCTTTTTATTCAATTTTTTTCCCGCGTTTTTATTGGTTTGTAGTTTGGCAGGTCTTTTACTGTCTTCCAATTCAAATTTATATGCTGTAGAAGTAGGTAATTATTGCCATTACAGTTACCTGAAAAGATATAGAAACAAAAATGCTATTACACACCAAGCATTAAAAAGCATAAGCCTTACAAAGTTTCATGAGGCATGACGGGGCAATACCCCGTCATGCCTCAAACATTTTGCCCCGTCTTGCCCCGTGAACCAAATTTGCAAAAAAAAAAAATAAAAAAAAATGCGTCAACATTCAAGGACCATGCTATAAATCACACGATGCTCAGTAGAACCTTAAATGTGTACACAAAATACCAATAAACAGACACTATTACTTACAATTTTATGGCAGTAACTTCAAACTTGAAATATTATAAGACGACAACACGAAAACACGTTTCGACCTGCAGCTCCGATACGCGTGCACTCTCACTCATTTACGATACCGCACTAATGGCCGCTTGCAAATGGCATCCTGTTGGCGCATGCACTACGTTAGTGTTGCGTTTAGTTTGCCGTAAGTGTGAGTGTCCCATCATACCCCGCGTCCCCGTCTTATACACTGTTCCCCTATTAACAATTGTAGATAGGCCAATAAATAAATACATAAATTATTAGAGCATTCATTGTTATCTACAACACTTTGAGATAACGATATAATTAATTACAATGAATTACCAAATCATGTATTCTCTACATAAAATAGGTCAATACAATATCTATATAGATAATATGTAAATACTTCGGTCAGAAAGTCCCGGGACATATAACATTATGGCGACGCTAGTAAAAAAAAATTATATACTTTTTTAATAGATACTAGAAGTTCTGTTCAGCGGTATGACATGATATGAACGGCTTGAAGAAGTAGAATTAATTATGAATCGCAATGTAACATTAGGCGGGAAGTTAGGAATGAAAACAGTTTATTTGTTGCATATACCTATAGATACCTGTAATATTTATGATAAAGGAGGTGTATAAATAGGAATAAGATTAATTTTGAATAAACTATTTTCCATTTTTTTTTTATTGCCTCGTGGTCTAGTGGTCGCAAAGCGCAATTGCTGAGCATAAGGTCTTAGATTCGTTTCCCGGGTCGGGCAAAGTGTTACCTATTAGGATTTTCCATCAGGAATTTGTCAATAGCAATCTCGGAGTCTGGATTTATGCACGGTTGATGGCAATAGGCTCGCCTCTTATTAGATGGAATTTAAACTTATCTGGCGAAATGTGGGTGTATAATGGATACGCCTCTGACTAATCCTTCAAGGGTTTTGTTTTTTAATTGTTCAAAAGGTTTTCTCAAAACCTCAAAAAAAAAGGTAGGTTAATAATCATATCATCGAGAAATACTTACCTATTAATTTACATGCCTTACAAGAGCAAGATATGTTTTATACTCAAACTACAAGCTGTTATATACAGGGTTATTTTTAATACACTAGCTACCTGAAAGGGGGTCATTGAACTCATCATTATGAACAACTTTTTCTATGGGGCCATCCCTGAAATCATGAAAAAATAATCAGCTGTTCCCTACAAAAATGCTACACAACACAATCATAATGTATGAAACAGCTGATTTTTTTTTCATGATTTCAGGGTTGGTTCCATAGAAAAAGTTGTTCATAATGATGAGTTCAATGACCCCCTTACAGGTAGCTAGTGTATTAAAAATAACCCTGTATTAATTCTTGAAACATTCTGAATGGTCTCAGATACGACGTCAGCGCCATCTGTTATGTTTTGCGGAAACTAAAAAGCGTAAGCAATGTGCTTTTACACAGTTGATTGAAAATTTAAAAATGCTTTGGGGTATCGATTTAAATATTGTTTGTTTGTCCTTTAACCGAACGTTGTAACTTGTACTCTATCTATGCATCCGCTTTGCTATCAGATTTCCGTAGCAACTGTTTAAAATACTAGATCAGACTTCGTCGCTGCGCTACCGCTGTAATTTTGAAAACCTTACTACTAAAATACCATGACATCATTGTAAAACCATCTTTAAATTCACCCAATATAGAACACTTTCCTTGTCCTTTTCGAACATTAGGAATCTTTTTTAATATTCAGCCACGATGGTGCTGTTGACATCACCAATTCATTAATATACGTAATTTCAACTACTCTACTATCGGCTCGTTAGCTCAGTGGTTAGAGCGCCCGTTTAAAACCAAATTTCAAAGAGGTGGTCGGGGGTTCAAATCCCTCACGAGCTGCAGCAACCTTTTTACATTTTCCTTTGGGTATTTTTTTATAACCGTTTTACTTTTTACCTTTTTACATTTTCCTTTGGGTATTTTTTTTTATAGTCTTTAAAAAAATAATCAGTTTGTGACTGAATTCAAGTGACATCTGAAATGACTGTAGATATTGTTCTTTTACCATAACGTCTTTGTATTTACTGTGTTTCTAAAAGTACCTACCCACTAGCTGTTGAAAGTGTTATTTCTGCACTATTTTATTAATGTTATATTTTTGTTTTTGCATGCTGTGTCTATCGCATTATATTGTGCACTATACTTGTGTCGTTTTGCATGTATTAACAATTGTAGATAGGCCAATAAATAAATACATAAATTATTAGAGCATTCATTGTTATCTACAACACTTTGAGATAACGATATAATTAATTACAATGAATTACCAAATCATGTATTCTCTACATAAAATAGGTCAATACAATATCTATATATGTAGATAATATGTAAATACTTCGGTCAGAAAGTCCCGGGACATATAACATTATGGCGACGCTAGTAAAAAAAAATTATATACTTTTTTAATAGATACTAGAAGTTCTGTTCAGCGGTATGACATGATATGAACGGCTTGAAGAAGTAGAATTAATTATGAATCGCAATGTAACATTAGGCGGGAAGTTAGGAATGAAAACAGTTTATTTGTTGCATATACCTATAGATACCTGTAATATTTATGATAAAGGAGGTGTATAAATATGAATAAGATTAATTTTGAATAAACTATTTTCCATTTTTTTTTTTACTGCCTCGTGGTCTAGTGGTCGCAAAGCGCAATTGCTGAGCATAAGGTCTTAGATTCGTTTCCCAGGTCGGGCAAAGTGTTACTGGGATTTTCCATCAGGAATTTGTCAGTAGCAATCTCGGAGTCTGGATTTATACACGGTTGATGACAATAGGCTCGCCTCTTATTAGATGGAATTTAAACATAACTGGCGAAATGTGGATGTACTAATGGATACGCCTCTGACTAATCCTTCAAGGGTTTTGTTTTTTAATTGTTCAAAAGGTTTTCTCAAAACCTCAAAAAAAAGGTAGGTTAATAATCATATCATCGAGAAATACTTACCTATTCATTTACATGCCTTACAAGAGCAAGATATGTTTTATACTCAAACTACAAGCTGTTATATATTAATTCTTGAAACATTCTGAATGGTCTCAGATACGACGTCAGCGCCATCTGTTATGTTTTGCGGAAACTAAAAAGCGTAAGCAATGTGCTTTTACACAGTTGATTGAAAATTTAAAAATGCTTTGGGGTATCGATTTAAATATTATTGTTTTTTTGTCCTTTAACCGAACGTTGTATTCTATCTATGCATCCGCTTTGCTATCAGATTTCCGTACCAACTGTTTAATGCTAGATCAGACTACGTCGCTGCGCCACCGCCGTAATCTTGAAAACCTTACTACTAAAATACCATGACATCATTGTAAAACCATCTTTAAATTCACCCAATATAGAACACTTTTCCTTGTCCTTTTCGAACACGATGGTGCTGTTGACATCACCAATTCAATAATATACGTAATTTCAACTACTTTACTATCGGCTCGTTAGCTCAGTGGTTAGAGCGCCCGTTTAACAAAGCAATTTTTAATGAGGTGGTCGGGGGTTCAAATCCCTCACGAGCTGCAAGCAACCTTTTTACATTTTCCTTTGGGTATATTTTTATAACCGTTTTACTTTTTACCTTTTTACATTTTCCTTTTGGTATTATTTATAATCTTTAAAAATAAAAATCTGTTTGTGACTGAATTCAAGTGACATTTGAAACGACTGCAGATATTATTAGAGCATTCATTGTTATCTACAACACTTTGAGATAACGATATAATTAATTACAATTAATTACCAAATCATGTGTTCTCTACATAAAATAGGTCTATTCAATTCCATTGAGATTGTACCTATTAATTTATATGCCTTACAAGAGCAAGATATGTATTATACTCAAACCACAAGCTGTTATATATATATTAATTCTTGAAATATTCTATAAATTAATAGCCATGTAATAGAATGGTCTCAGATATGACGTCAGCGCCATCTGTTATGTTTGGCGGAAACTAAAAATCGTAAGCAATGTGCTTTTTAACCGACTTCAAAAAAGGAGGAGGTTATCAATTCGACTGTATTTTTTTTATGTTTGTTAGCTCCTAACTTGCGACTGGGTGAACCGATTTTCATGATTCTTTTTTTATTTGAAAGCTGGTGCTTCCCGTGTGGTCCCATTGTCACCATTTCAATATCTGATGATGAACTTCGGAGATATGGAATGGAACTTCTCACAGAATCACAGCAGCAATATCGTAACAAGTGAAATTGCTTTGTTTATACGTGTAGTCGATGACTGACTGAAGGAAAAGGGAGGGGGGGGGTACGTCAACCCCCCTCCTACCAGTTTCCAAAATTAAATATATCGTGTGAGGTATTGTTTAAAAGGGCTTTTTGTAAGGATTTCAAACATTAATACACAAGCACTAAAAAGTGAAAAATAAAAAGCTTTTTTACAAAAAAAGATAACCGCCTTCAAAAACTACAAAATAAAAATAACTTTAGTTTTGGAAGTCAGCCACGATGGTGCTGATGACATCACCAACTCAATAATATACGTAATTTCAAGCATTTGAGTATCGGCTTGTTAGCTCAGTGGTTAGAGCGCCCGTTTTAAAGCAATTTTGATTGAGGCGGTTGGGGGTTTAAATCGTTCACGAGCTGCAGCAACCTTTTTATATTTTCCTTTGGGCTTTTTTTTTATAATCTGTTAAAAATTTATTTATTTTTGTTTAAATTACAACTTATAAAAACTGATAAATATCGATACCTATAATAAGTGGGTATTAACAATCATATTTGTGTTAAAGCAATTTTGATTGAGGCGGTTGGGGGTTTAAATCGTTCACGAGCTGCAGCAACCTTTTTATATTTTCCTTTGGGCTTTTTTTTATAATCTGTTAAAAATTTATTTATTTTTGTTTAAATTACATTAACTTATAAAAACTGATAAATATCGATACCTATAATAAGTGGGTATTAACAATCATATTTGTGTTAAAGCAATTTTGATTGAGGCGGTTGGGGGTTTAAATCGTTCACGAGCTGCAGCAACCTTTTTATATTTTCCTTTGGGCTTTTTTTTTATAATCTGTTAAAAATTTATTTATTTTTGTTTAAATTACATTAACTTATAAAAACTGATAAATATCGATACCTATAATAAGTGGGTATTAACAATCATATTTGTGTTAAAGCAATTTTGATTGAGGCGGTTGGGGGTTTAAATCGTTCACGAGCTGCAGCAACCTTTTTATATTTTCCTTTGGGCTTTTTTTTTATAATCTGTTAAAAATTTATTTATTTTTGTTTAAATTACATTAACTTATATAAACTGATAAATATCGATACCTATACTAAGTGGGTATTAACAATCATATTTGTGTTATGCTGCGCACACACCGCCCCAACGAATGCCAACGATTGGGTTTCGCTGGCCTACGTTGGGCCGGTGTGTACGCAGCATTATTAGAATATCCTTTTCTTGTTATATTATTATGAACTGACTATTAGGTAAGTGGGTAAACAACAAAAAATTTTATGAACAATTACAAGAAAATTTCTTTTATCTAAGTAAGAATGTGACATCACAATTCTTGTAAGTTCGTAAATTTTATAAATAAATAAATCGAATAAACCTTTTTGTTATCATTCAGAACGGTTTTTTCGGAGGTTGGGGTATCGGTAGGATAGGTGTAGGTAGGGGTATCGGTTGGGTTCCACGCGAACGAAGTCGTGGCGGGTCAGCTAGTTATAAATAAACATGTTTTATGCGAATTTTAGCAATGGATTGCTAAAAACAGCACCAGGAAATATCATGCTACTAGCTTTCGCCCACGGCTTCGCTCGCAAATTAAATTTAAAATTCAATCATGAATCGAAAGACACGTGGCGCCATCTATCATAATAAGAACGTTATTGTGATTTCCCTTGGGAACAGTACTTTTTTTCGGGATGAAAGGTACCATATGTCCGTTTCTGTGCACCTGACAACGTATATGCAAAATTTTAGGATGATCAGTTCAGTGGTTTAGGCGTGGAAACGTAACAAACAAACTTACTTTCGTTTTATAATATTAGTAAGGATTAGGATTTCGCTTAGTGCGACGTCAGTTCATTAGTGTGTGTAATCTGTAAAATGTTGGTCGACACATCACTCGCACCCCAACCAGCAATTCAGTCCTATTATTTCAGCTCATAACTCTAAAAAGCTCTATAAACGATTTATTAAGGTTTTAGCGGTGCCTGAGTGTTGTATAAAAGCGTTCGACAGTACATTATTGCTCTATATGCTTATAGAGCTAAAAATACCTATAAACAAAGGATGTAAACGTTTACTACGCCATTTTATACAACCGTTATAATCAAGTACTATAGCAAGTTCTAATATAACTATTACATAATAATATTGCTCTATAAAATTGTTAACAGGTGCCTTTATTTATCTGGTTAGCGTAATAAGGGTTCCAATAGTAGTTGCAATAGTAGTTTCGTTATAGCAGTGATGAACACTCAACTACAGAGCGATATTGTGATATTGTGGATAATCAGATCGCTGCTATAGTACGTGTGCGTTTAGTAGTCACAAAGACTTTACAATAGAGTGTTTTTGTGATGTAGTCTAATTTCAGATCACGCTAATAGAACGTAAGTGTACTATAATAGTTTTTAGATGCATATTATAATTTTATCGATAAGCATATCACACAGCACTATAATAGTGCAGAATTATTGTATAACAATTTTTTTGGTGCCTAGCAATGCGCTTGTTAGTATTATAAATCACTACAGTGACGCAAAAGTGGCACATACATGTAGATACATGTTTCTATTAAATGACAGTTAAGTCCCAAAAAGGATTATTGGCTCTCTTTTACAACAATATTCAGACATTTTGATACGGAATTAATGTGTCGTGCATTCTTACCGGAAACGGTTCCGTACAAAATGTGTCTTACAAAGATAGTATTTCTGAAGACTTGCTGGGCTTATTGTGTGAACAAAATTTGTAGATTTTATAATTAGAGATGCTTCATTAAAAAAAAAAATTATGTATGAGAATGTTATTTAATTGCAAAGCCGACATTCATCGGAAGGATAATGCTCATAAATAGCCATAAATTCGCAACCTCGACACCAGAAAAATAATTTAAATGAATTATTTTTCTGGTGTCGAGGTATAATTGGGCCATATTTTTTTATATATTTATAATTCAGTTTTTTTTAGCTATGGTCTTCAGAAAAATAGTAAAAAAGAACACTGCGTTTTAATATGTGTATATCATGGTCACACAGAACCCCAATTTTAGGTTGAATCCACGATGACTGACAGTGAAAACATTATCACGGCAAGTACTATAATGGCTCTTAGAATGTCGTAATCATTTTATATGATAAATATTTTAGTAAAAGCTCAACAATTCGAGGGGGCACTTTAAATTCATGGTAAACCTATCCCTAGTTTATCAGTAAAGCTGCAGTCGCACATCATTTCCACCGTAATAGACTAATATTATAATAACGAAATAAAATCAGATTGCTTTTATCCTTTTGTAAAATTATTTTAATTATTTTTTGCACTCTGCACTATTAAGAATGTAAAATAATGAATAGTGAATGAAAATGTGAGGTAAAGGAAACTAAACTCTTGTATAGTATGAAAAAGTACTATAAAAGGTCGTACAGTCAGCCAGTACATCATTATTTTGAGATCTGCATCACTGTTACATAGATTTTATTGGACTGTTTCAACCTTTGGAACACTGTAATAAAATTATTTTGTCACTGAACAGAGATATAATTGCGCCACTTCCGAAGAAAAGATACGTTCTTTGGGGTTTTATAGGACCAAGAACAGTTTGTTCTAAAACGTTCTATGGCTTTTTATAGTACTAGTTTTTGCTGCTTGGTACACGCACTGACTGTGACGCGCTCGTCATGTTCAATGTTCATCCGAAAGTAGACCATACGGTGCTTATCCACTGTTGAACGTTTAGTGTACAATACCTAGATAATTGTATATAAAACTATCCAAAACGATGTTCAATAAAAAAAAATGAAGCGGAAAGAAAAAAAATCACCAACAAAGTAGGTAAAATTACTTCGTATTTCAGCGGAATTCTTGTTCCATCAGCCAATTGCAATAAATGAGCGAGTCTGATTGGAATCCGATGGGATAAGATTTTTTTGCTTCGTTCGAGGGTAGACGTCAATCCCGGAGCGGGAGATACCGCCGAGGCAATTTCCCGAAGTCGGCTCATTTATCACAAACCATTATTGTATCTAGTTGTATTGACCGGGGAACGTCAATTCATTATTTTGTTATTTATTTCTGAACATATTTGCTATTAGCAATCAGTTGAGCGACTATAAGGAACTTTGTTGGATAGAATATTTTATTAGATATATGAATACTGTAAGGGGGGAGTGTGTAAAGAGATAAACTAAAATGCGCAATATAACAATAACAATGGTTTAATTATAAATTAATTGATTCTACTAACAATAGAACAAATGTCCTATGCGAAAGCCCTAACAGTGTCACATATTATAAGCCGATCGTGCGGTTTCGCTAACGAAGTCAACACAATGAGCAAACAATATGAGACGCTGCTTAGCCTGTATTCGATAAGGTACCAGAGCGGGGGGGTGACCGACCTAAGTCGATGCGGAGTAGTGCACCCGGACCGTACCGAACGCAGACTGCTTGAATTGACTGAGCTCGGGTGTTTTATAGGCGGTCGCGGCCACGGCGGGGACGCGTTGCGCGGGGCAGGGGCGATGACTCGCTGGGTTCATCGGGCTGCGCGTGAGCAGCGATGACGCGTTGTTGTTTATGACGCGTTACAGGCTCCCCCTCTGGTCCCGAAGACGGCCCGGCGAGGAGACCAGTTTCTTCTTCTGGAACTGCTTTCTGCTTTCGTGGTCTGCCGCGTCTGCGCAAAGGTCTCTCAGGATTAGGTGGATAGAGGGCTGAGCCTTGGTAGGGGCTCAGCGCGGAGGAGTGATAAATACCCAACGGAGTGTTGCGGTCTTCTGGGTGTGCAACTTCGTAGGAGCAGGGCCCATGTTGCCGCAGGATGACATAGGGCCCGTCTCGTCGGGGCGCTAGCTTCGCGGTTTGATAGCGAGCTGCGTTGCTCTGGACGTTAGCGGCCACCATGACGAGATTGCCAGGAAGATAGGCAGGAGCGGGACGCCGACGCGCGTCCACCACGTTCTTTCTTGATTCTTCCTTGTGCTCTTGTACCTCTCTCGCCCTTTTAACAGTTTCTGCTAACATAATGAGTTTAGGAGTTATTTCAGGAATAAAATTCTCTGACAAAGCTATTTGCCTAAGATCATGTTTGACATCGTCGTAAGTCCTTAGCTCTCTACCAAAGGTTAGATATGCTGGGGTATAACCCGTGCTGAGGCAGTTTGAAGTGTTCATTGCATATCTTATGCTTGAGAGGCGCTCTGCCCAAGAACGATGATCATCCTCTACCAAAATTCCAAGTTGCGTCTTTAAGTCGCGGTTTCTCCTCTCGACTGGATTTGTTTCTGGATGGTAAACTGGGGTGAATGCGTGTTGGATGTCGAGACAGTAAATAAGTTTTTGCATGACGGAGCTGACAAATTGTGGTCCATTGTCGCTTATTAATCTTCTTGGGACTCCATACCGCAAAAAGATCTCATTAAGTAGTACAGACGCACAAGCTTCAGCTGTCGCTTGCTCTAAGGCAAATAACTCGACCCACCGTGTTGCGATATCTTCCACGATAAATATCCAAGTTTTACCATCGGGAGTCTGAGGCAAAGGGCCGAATAAATCGAAAGATAAAGTTTCAAATCTTTGTGCCATGACTGTAGTTTGCAATAATCCTGCTGGCTTCATGTTAGTTGGTTTATATCGTTGACACTTGATGCAGTTTTTAACATATTTTTCAATGTCTTTTCGCATGCCTTTCCAATAGTACCTAGTTGATATTCGGCGAAAGGTTTTATCGGCTCCATAATGACCTGCAGAAGGTTCATCGTGATAGTATGAGAGTATAGTGCCTTTCTCATGTTGAGGTATAACTAGTTGAGCACTCTCGCTGTCACTGTCTTGAATGTAGCGGTGTAGCATTCCATTGTTCATTATGTAACCTTTATTCGACCAGTAAACAGCATCTTCATCTCTAATTGGTTTCTCTAAGGCATCCACGATCGTCTTCAATCCGGTTTCTTGCAATTGTTCTCGCCTTATATCTAGCCCAGAGCGGCGAGGCATATCTATGGAAACTACACATAATCCACAGTTTTCTGGAGTCTCCTTGTTAAAAGGTCTTGAAAGACCATCAGCAATGACGTTAGTTTTGCCTGGTATGTATTTTATGGACAAGTTATATGGCTGGAGTTGCAGGGCCCACCTGGCCAGTCGCCCTGTGGGAGATTTAATAGACATCAGCCATTTTAAGGCTTGATGATCGGTGGCGATAACCACGGACGATCCTTCTATGTAACCTCTAAACTTTGTTACAGCCCATATAACAGCCAATGCTTCACGTTCAGTAGTGGAATAGTTCCGCTCCGCTTTGGTCAACAAACGGCTGGCATATTCCACTGGGTGCTCGTCTGCGTCCTCCCCCTGCACCAAAACAGCTCCTATGGCATAATCACTAGCATCCGTTTTAATCGTATATGGTTTACTAGTATCTGCTTGGCGTAAAACAGGGGCACTAGTTAGACGGCGTTTGAGCTCAGAAAAGGCATCCTCTTGAGCAGGTCCCCACTCCCATGGTGCATTCTTTTTGGTCAGCCGGGTGAGGGGTTGAGTGACTTTAGCAAATTCTGATACGAAACGACGATACCATGAACAAGTCTGAAGGAAAGATTGGATTTGGCGGATGTTTTGGGGTGCCGGTATAGCTAATATAGCTGATATCTTAGCTGGATCTGTTGACAGTCCCGCTTTAGTTATAACATGTCCCAGGTATGAAATCTGTTCGTCACAAAATCGACACTTTTCCCTGTTGACAACCACATTGTTTTCTTGCAGAAGTTGAAATAACCTTTCTAGATCTTGCAGATGTTGCTCAAATGATGGGGAAAATAGGATCAAATCATCTAAGTACGCTAGCAGTTTTACACCATCTAGCTGCAGCTTTAAACGGTCAATGAACCTCTGAAAGGTAGCCGGAGCATTTCGCAATCCAAATGGCATTCGATTAAATTGGTACAGTCCGAACGGTGTTACGAAGGCCGTTTTCTCTTGATCCTCATCACGTACTTTAATCTGCCAATATCCAGCCCTTAAATCCAAGGATGACATGAAGGGTGTGGGTTTGGCTTCATGCAACAGGTCGTCTATCCTAGGCAAGGGATATGCGTCAGCTACAGTTATAGTATTTAGTTGACGGTAGTCGATACAGACCCTTATATTACCGTCTTTCTTGGGGACCATCACAACAGGTGCTGCCCAAGGAGATTTTGATAGGCTAATAATACCTTCGTCCAGCATATGATTCACCTCTTTCTGTAGGATTTCCTTACGCTGAGGTGACATTCTATATGGAGGAACAGCTATTGGCTTGTGACTTCCAGTATCTATGACATGTTCCACTAGACTAGCTGGCTTGCCATTACCAATGAATACAGCAGCGTTACGTTCGAGAACCTTATTAAGCTGCGTCATCTGTTCAGAAGCATCTTCTACATCTGCTAGTGCAATCATTGCTAAATCGATGTTCGGACCAAACAGTGCATTGCTTTGCGGTGATAGGGTCACCGTAGCGTTATTGATGCTCGATTGTGCATCTCGAAATAGTGAATCGACAAACCTAGGTGAGTACCCAGATAAAGTAGGTTCCTTTCTTGAGGGTGATTGTGGAGGAGTAATAAAATTGATCGGGCGCGGTGGCCCGTACGAATTCTCCATTTCGCATTCTTCAAGTAGGTTTGAAGGTGGGGACGGAGTCGTGAGCATCGGGCTCACAAATGGTTCCAGAGACGTCATTCTGGCGAGCTTTTCTAGCGCCGTCTCGGTTCTCTCAAGCTCCGTCTGCACCGTGGACACGGGTGCTCCATCTTCTACCTCTTCCTCTGGAAATAAGTCGTACTTCCGGCTGGGTTCATCCAAGAAGTGGAACAGCAACTGCGGCACGTTCAGTGCCAAGTTGGCATCTTCGATGAAGTCACATCCTAAGAGGGTTCGGTTATCGTGCGTTTCTGGTAGCACGATGAAATTTGTGGGGATTGTCCGACCACAAAGTGACACAGGTACCAAGGCAGACTTGATTTGCTGTCTTCGTCGCAAGCCATCTGCTAGAGTGATTGTAGCATTTTCAAGTTTGAATTTGATGCCCTTGTGCTGCAATACCCGGTATAGTGAAGTTGATGCCACACTCAATTTCGCTCCAGTGTCAATGTGAGCTTGACCTTTGACACCGCTGATTGTTACCTTCACTGTTGGTCTCGATCTTGATCTTGCTGCAGCTGTGGGACTCAATGCATAAAATCCGACTTCAACAGCTCCAACCTTGGTTTTGGTGCATTTCGGGCATTTACTCCTTACTACGCCGGGTTCGCCACAGCCGTAGCAAGTAATTTTGGTGTTTGGCACAGGTCTGGTGTTAGGCACGGAAGGTTCGCGTGTCGCATTGGACTCACTTTTGACGGCTTTCTTCCGGCACTCTTTCTCACTGTGTCCAAATGCGCGACAATATGAACACCTTTGCTTTTTCGCCACTGGAGTGTTACTAATATTGCCTGCCGATCGTTCAGCAACAACCTCTTCTAGCTGCCGAGCTTTCACCAGAAAATCATCAAAGCTTTCGACCGTATCTCTTGGTATCCTATCTCGTACATTGATATGCAGCGATGTATAAAGTAGATCCAAGCTTTGTGATTGTGATAGAGGCGGTTTCGGTAACTCTGCCAACAATGCTCGCTTCTTCGCGACGAATAGTTCAGTGCCTGATGGGGTCTGTTGCTTGTTCATAACAATGTCATCGTAAACCTTGTAGGCTGGCCTCTTTGGCGCAAATGTTGACCTTAACAATGATATAGCCTCACGCCAGGTTGCAACAGTGTCCTTGACTCCAAGCCACCAGATTGACGCATCTCCGACCAACAGCAGTGTAAGACCTTCAATGGCATTCTCGTCTGTGATCGACTCGATCTTCTTGAAGGTGCATAAGGTCGACAGAAATGCCTCGACTACTGCTATGTTACGAGATCCATCGTAGCGGGCAGTACAGCTAGCAAAACTACCTGTTTTCATAGCCACGGATTTATCCCTATTGGCCAGGACTCCTAACAGATCACGGAACTGATCATCAGTGAAGCTGACGTTTGCCATATTTTGTTTGTTTCTTCGGCTACGCCTGGGTAAAATTTGGTAAAACTCAATTTTGGTTACCTAGCTCCTATACTAAAATTACTATCAAACTCCCAGACTATAATTATTAATATTAAAACAACTAATAAAATGAACTAACTATAAAGATACTAACTCCCGGAGTAATTTAAAAGAAAATCTAACAACTGGACTGGGAAATAAAATACCTAAATGATAAAACTTGCCTAGCTCCTGGACTGTAATAAACACTCCCTTACCTAATTAATACTTAACTTGTATTGATTAAAGTTATGACACTAAATTTATAAGTTTGTGAGAAAAAACAAAAAAAATGAGGGTAGAATAAAAAAAAATTAAGTAAAACGGAATCCAATAATGGACGTAAACAAAACTAATTAATAACAAAACGTGAGAACAAGCCCGCGGTGGGACGCCAACTGTAAGGGGGGAGTGTGTAAAGAGATAAACTAAAATGCGCAATATAACAATAACAATGGTTTAATTATAAATTAATTGATTCTACTAACAATAGAACAAATGTCCTATGCGAAAGCCCTAACAGTGTCACATATTATAAGCCGATCGTGCGGTTTCGCTAACGAAGTCAACACAATGAGCAAACAATATGAGACGCTGCTTAGCCTGTATTCGATAAGGTACCAGAGCGGGGGGGTGACCGACCTAAGTCGATGCGGAGTAGTGCACCCGGACCGTACCGAACGCAGACTGCTTGAATTGACTGAGCTCGGGTGTTTTATAGGCGGTCGCGGCCACGGCGGGGACGCGTTGCGCGGGGCAGGGGCGATGACTCGCTGGGTTCATCGGGCTGCGCGTGAGCAGCGATGACGCGTTGTTGTTTATGACGCGTTACAATACTTCTTTTATAGGTCGTCAGTACTTCGTAAGGTCACATAATTTTACTGTATGACAAAGAGATAATAATTATGTAGATACTTTAATAAATGTCTTCGTCGTAAGTACCCTTTCAGACATTGTACCTTTACATTGGTGGATCGAGGGGGAGGGGGCTAAGGGGCTCAACACCAAAAGCATTTCAGTTCCTCCGTGACAAATCTTAAGGTGAACTTGATATTATTGTAAATAAACTTTTTTACACACATTACCCTACCTGGGGTACCGTACCATTGTCATTAATCAACTTCTGTGAAAAAGAAGATAAAAACGGGGTTAAGCCAAAGGACAATCCTGGATCTGCCATTGACTAGTTATGTAATGTAAAAGAAATCTGTATAGCTAAAATAAAATGAGGTGAATAGAGAGGCAGGGGTGAATCGGGATGAATCTTTAAAATGGATGGTATGCTGTATTATAAGGTCTCGCCGATTTGATTACTTCCTGATACATAGATTTTCTGTTGTTAGGATTAAATAGTATTTATCTAATACCCGATAAGGGCTACGACCCTTCGTCTTTTGACCTGACTGCGCGCCGCAAAGGGTAAAATGTGTTTTTCAGCCTATGCATGTATGTTTGTTTTTTTGTGACCTTTCAAACAAAAAAAAAACAAAATCAAAATCGATTCATCCGTTCGGGAGCTACAATGCCACAGAAAGACACACCCTCACAAAGATACGTCAAACTTATAAAACCCCATCGTTTTTGTGTCGGGGGATAAAAAGAACATTAAGGATGTGTGTACACACAGCAAAACAGATAGGTATGCAGGGTCGTCAGATATAGTTGAAGTTTTCTTAGAAACCGATGGATGTTTTCGAATGTAATTTAATTTAAAACGTACATAATAAATAGTTCTTTGTTTAGGTTAAGTTTCAGTCAAAGACATCCATCGGTTTCTTAGAAAACTTCAACTATATCTGACGACAATGCATACCTAACTGTTTTGCTGACTGTAATAAGCCATATTTGATATATTCTTAGTTTAAGCTAGATATAGTTTTCAAGTTCCTACCTAAGCGGTTTGGGAAAGGCCCTAGGGTACACACGACCAACCAACCCAACAAACTATAAACAATTGAACAAATTAAGGCTTCTATCACTCAGTCAAATACATAACCACAATAATAAGACTAATTAAAGTTAATAAACCAAAGATGCAGGTTTCAAACACAAGCAAAAAGCAACCTACCTATTATTACCTATATACCAACCTACTTAGATAGGTACCTACCCACCCCAAGTCCCAAGGAACCGAGGCTAAATCTCTATTGATTATAGTTAATTGAATATCTTCGTAAATATAGCTAGCTATAGAACTTAGTACCTATAAACCAGTAAGCTGATAGATATTTATATACTAGCTTTTGCCCGCGACTACCTACGTCCGCGTGGAACTTGTTTATATCGTACTTGCATACACACTTCCACCCCTCTTTTCACCGCCTTAGGGGGTGATTTCCGGGATAAAAACTATCCTATGTCCTTCTTCGGATCTTAAACTATCTCCATGCCAAATTTCATCAAAATCGATTCAGCGGTTTAAGTTTGAAGAGGTAACAGACAGACAGACACACACACCTTCGCATTTATAATATTAGTATATGGATTTGGGAATATAATGTTATCTGAGAAAGCGTTGACACAGGGATTGATATAACTCACGTTAGTCATGATAATATTACTATCACACTAGTCTATCTGTATTATAGTACCTACTCGTAGATACTACTCTAATAACAATGTAACTTGTAAAATGTAAATATTATAATATTCTTCTTTTTCTACGCAAATACCTATTGATTCATTATATTGTCGGTACTCAAATAAGAATCCTAAAAACAATTCTGTAAATCGATTAGATTTTCGTTCGATTCGAGATTTTGGTCAGTGGGTCGTCTTAGGGGCGGATCTTTCGATTTCAAGTAAGGGACCCCTTAAAATAAACAGGTAGGTACACAATAGCCTATGTAGCAAACTACCTACGATAAATTAATTGCCATCCATCTTATTCTGGCGTTGTCTTCAAAACTCACAACAAAACAAAACTCATTAATTTTTAGGCTCTGTTGTGATTTTTGGACATGAAACTTTTCTATAAAAAATAAATGTTCCACCCACCTTAATTTTTGTGGTAGACTTCATTTCGATAATGAGAATTATAATCATGATTCTAATTTCAAATTATTCACTAATGAACCATAACGGTGGGGATTGCTTGTTTCCATTATCTTTCCATTAACGCAAATGGAGTTAATCGCCGCAACTCAATGGATGATTGGATCCCCGTTGTGTTACGTTAATCCCGATCGAAAAAATAAGCACTTATTTATTATTACTTTTATTTTATTCGTCTATTCGCATTTTGCTTTTAATTATTTACGATAACTTTTCCAGGAAATTGTGTTGTCATTTCAAAATGGCGGCGCAGATCCTTCTTTATGTTTATGACAAAGACATTCAACGCATTCTGCCAAGGATTTAAAACCTTTTTTCTAAAAATTGTATTACCGTTTCTGTTTATATTGCTATTTTTACGCCTAATGTAAAAGTAGTAAATAACTCAATTACACAAAGTTTTATAGACTACGTATTTTATTATGTCGTTAAAAACTTTCGTTGCGGATCCATTTACTGTAATCGTAAATAACCCAAACTTTTACCAACTGATGTGGTGCGTACTAAAATAATGGCTAATAAAAATGGGCCATGCTACACCACGTGTAACGGTATCCTGAACAAACTGCGATTTTACTTAGGTAAATTATGTTATAGGGAGTTAGTGGAGCAACTACAATAGTCATCGCGAACAGCGAGAGCAGCCTAGGCATAACCACTAATTAGTCTGCGCCCCATTTCCTCGTATTATTCTATAACAGCAATGTAACTAGAAATGGCTAAGTCTAGGGGCTTACTGTTTGGGCCCGTTACAATTTATAGTAATTAGCTATATTACTAACATCTATCGAAAACTTATCTTTCTCTAAAGAAGTTACTTTGACCATAAATAATGTACAAGTCCCACATTAGTATCCTCATGGATATTTCAACAATCAGTACCTTTTAGGTGTTCTATTATTAGGTACCTATATCTACTTACCTTATCCCACACATAAACTGTACTAGGTTAAGAGAAGGTACCTAGCTATCAACTCGACGTAAAAAGCTTAGTGCCGCTATTATTTTCAGACCTCCTTCATCAACTTTTAACAAAGAATGAACGCCTCTTAAAAATCTATTCAGCAATTTAATTAAAGAGCCCAGCATCAAACTGTCAATCAGGGAACCTATGTAGAATAATGTCGTCGCGAGATGAGTCAGTGATTTAATTAATTTCCGGTATCCAGTAGGTACCATGCCCCGTTCAATTATAATGAACTACCGCGCCACGGAAAGAGATATCCTTGAAACTCGATTTCGTATATCATTTGTTACAAACTCCAAAATTCTCTTATGTAAATAAAAAAAAATATAACATTTTTTAAAAGAAGTAAATTCTAAGCATCTTTACATTTATCACAAACTTCTTGAGCTAGACAATTATTAGGAAAAAACTAAACGACCTCCTTTGATAAACATTTATATTTTATTTATAACATTTTTTTAACTTTAGAATAGTCAAAATGACGTTTAAAAAATCATAGGTGACGTATGTCATCGGCCTAAAAAAAATACAAAATTAGTTTTTTATATTTTGATAACAACCATTATGTATAATATTTTGAAATAAGGTAAATATATTTCTGTTCTTATATAATATTGAAGAATGTATCTTGTTGTGAATGTATGTGAAGAAAAAACCGCTTGGATGTTGAAAAGTATAAAGATTTTGTTTTTTGTAGCACTACGTTTGCTGCTGAACAATGATTGAAACTGGCAGTGCGGATAACGCAACAGCTGTAACACCAGCGGCAAACCCGGTTAGCCGATCTGTCATAAAATTCATAACAATGGTCACTTTTTTAGATATAACAATCTATTTTAGAAATAAATTTATGATATTCGAGCAATGAAAGAATTTAACGAATATAAAGTATTTAAAAGAGTTTCATTTATATTTCAGCATAATTTTTAGCAAAAAATGTCGTTTTTATAGCAAGTAACGAATATTTTGTAGCATTTCTGTGCAAAATACAATCTATACTAATATTATAAAGCTGCAGTGTTTGTTTGTTTGTTTGTTTGTTTGTTTGTTTGAACGCGCTAATCTCTGGAACTACTGGTCCGATTTGAAAAATTCTTTCAGTGTTAGATAGATTAGTTATCGAGGAAGGCTATAGGCTATATACCATCACGCTACGACCTACGGGAGCGGAGCAGTAACCAAAGACGCGGGTGTAACCGCGGCGGACAGCTAGTTGTGTATAAAAATGTAGGTTTCGGTTTAAGCCCTATTATATTGTAATCAACGGAACCGTATGGCACTTTAGTAATGTAAACTTTCTCCATTAGAATTATTTTTTTAGAATCCCAAATGAAGTCAGGGTAGTTTAAACTTAACGACAGTTAAATTAAGACACATTTTTGAAGAACACTCGTTACATTTTCTTTTCTTTAGGAAGTTGTACAAGAAGACGACGACATCGCCCGACCAGAAGCGACGTTCCGTTTTACAGTTCAAAACATAAGTCAGCTGAAGGAGCAAGTACTATCGCCTCCTTGCTTCGTGAGATGCCTGCCTTGGAAGATCCTCATACTCCTGAGAAACACGACGACGCCAGAACGTCAGCAACAGAAGGCATTAGGCGTGTTCCTGCAGTGCAATGGCGACTGTGACTCACCTGGCTGGTCGTGTTATGGACTGGGAGAACTGAAGCTTCTATCTCACAAGCCGGAGGGCGGTCATGCGCTTTGTCGGAAACTTCATCACATGTATCACTGGTATCTACTTTGAGGATTATTTACGTTGATTTTAACATTGCTTTGAGTGCCAGATCTCGGCGATAAGTGTAAGTCCACGGATGAGTGGCCAGCTTTGGGTTCCATCTCAGTTTCTTATGCAGGCCATCCACCATCCTTCCTATCGTCCAATCGGCAGGACGCTGCAGGCATGATCCAATCTGCAGTTCGTCCATATACACCACCCACGATCAGTTTGATTGTCCAATCGGCAGCGACGTTTAGTTGAAAAGTTCCAGCAGAGTGGTGCAAACAGTGGCTAATGAAAAAAAAACAGTTTTCTCATACTAATTTATTAAAAGAATTGAGGGCTGAGCCTCAAGATTATCTACGATCGCGCAGACCGCCATCCACGGTCCAATCGGCATTATCCAATCGGAAGGATCATGCCAAAAGAATCGAAATTCGATTATGCCGTCCATTATAACTGTCATGCCAATCCACTCCCATCCACGGTCCAATCGGCATGATCCAATCGGTAGCGTCCTGCCGATTGGACGATAGGAAGGATGGTGGATGGCCGGCATTAGACGCATAAAATGTTACAGTGAGTTTTGCAGTTTACGTCTGCATTGTATGTTATTTCTGATTTGTTCTGTGAACAGATATTAAATGGAAAGCTTATAGTAATTTATTTTGGCGAATCGAAAATGAATTTGCCAGCGTGGCAAACATATTGCCTGGATATACTATTTCAAAGTGCGTGCTCCATGTTCGCAGTTAAAATCCCCTTTTGCTTATTAGCTAATGGTATATCACTACCCGTTTGCCCTGATAATGCAAGACTAATAAATGCTTCAAATGTATACCTACCTACAAATAGTCGAAATAAAAATTGGTGACATATGAAAGGTAGGTATATTTTGCATCTATTTGCTTTTTACAGTAAAGAAGACGACTGGGGTTTTGCGCACTTCATTTCTTGGGATGACCTAATGGACCCAGAGAACGGCTTTGTCAAAGACGATTCCATCACCATAGAAGCTCACGTCTTCGCTGAAGCACCGCATGGTGTCTCATGGGACTCCAAGAAACACACGGGATTCATTGGTAAGGTGCTATCTATACTAATATTTGAGCTAATATTATAAAAGCTAGATTAAAATTTTATTTATTTGTTTGGACACTCAATCATGAGAACTACTGGTCGGATTAAAATAAAATCCGTATGCAATATATAGCCGGTTTATCTAGGAAGGTTATAGGTTATATACCATCACGCTATGACACACAGGAGCTGAGCAGTAACTAAAGAAGTAACTTAACGCGGGAGAAATCTCGGGGTATTAATAATAATAAAAGTTAACAATAATAATCTTATTGAGTGAACTCGTAATAACTGAACGAACATAGGTCATGCCGTAAATAGATAAGCTCGCTAAGAAGAATGATTGCGGGGTTGACTGCCGGGTGCTTACTTTTACAACCTTTTCAGCACCAAAGACGCGCTTACCTAAACGCTAACACTTGCCATAGTCATCCCCTGCGTCATGAAGTATGTAATTGTAGTTATTTCCGAAAATACTGAATGCAATTCGCTTTTGATGATCAATATTATTTTCCAATAGCCAAAGTCCGTGTGGATGGCAATTCGTTATGCATAAGTGCATAACGCGCCAGTCAAAGGGTTAAAGGAAAATTATCAGAGCGGATATAATGGGCGAGTGAATAGAACTAGTTATTTTATCGAATGGGCGTCGGACGCGGCGACAAAGGGGTTATACGGAGAATGGGCAGTAGTGTCCGTCAGTAGACGAATAATACGGATATATTCGATTCTATTCGTTAGTATTTTTATACATACGAGTATTTCGGGATAAGCAATTGAACATTGCTCAAAAAGCAATAACGAGGGCTATGGGTACCTAGTGCACATAGCTCGTAAAGTTAAAGTAAGGCTCTCGATTGGTGAAGGTCGCGGGAAACCGCTGCGTGCGCGCAGCCCAGGACCGGTTGTTATGGCTATCTTTAGGCTCCCCTAAAGTACCCAGCTGGACGTCGTTCAGCGGAAAGGTTTTGACAAATAAGTCGACTTGATGGTCACACGAACGAAACAAACTTATTAGGATTATCGAAAGTCTTCCTTCTCAGGACTTAAGAACCAAGGAGCAACGTGCTACATGAACTCGTTACTCCAAACCTTGTTCTTCACAAACGTCCTGCGTAAGGCCGTCTACAAGATACCGACAGTCGGCGACGACAGTTCCAGATCAGTCGCCTTCGCCCTTCAGCGCGTGTTCTATGACCTTCAGTTCTTAGACAAACCTGTCGCAACTAAGAAACTGACGAAGAGTTTTGGTTGGGAGACGTTAGACTCGTTTATGCAGCATGATGTACAGGAATTCTTACGGGTAAGCTGGAAATATTTATTTTTATGACGTCACCAATTCTTTGGCTGATGAAAGCAGTTTTAGGGCTTAAGGATTAACGTCCATTTCAAACAAAGTCAACATGCAAGGGAGACGAAATACGCAGGGCGATTCGCGGCCACCGTAGGCGCGGACCTGCGGGCGTTGGACATTGAGTGTCTTGCCTTCAAAGAGATGTCAGCATAGAAGACGGGGCCTGCTATGGCCAGTGCCTGCCAGGGTTGCGGATTTTAGTTCGAAAGAGTTAACCGCGGCCCTGGAACGCAAAGGGGGAACACGGATGGGTTTTAGTCGAGTCTGACACTCCCTTCCGCTTTGCCCAGAGCGGAAGAAGTCATTAGATGATTTACCATCCTTAAAAATAAAAGCCGAACCGAAATAAACTGGTATTAAATCATGCAGCTACCTACATCTTCTTTTTTCCATTGCAGGTATTACTAGATAAGTTAGAAAACAAAATGAAAGGGACGGTGGTGGAAGGAACCGTGCCGAAGCTGTTCGAGGGTAAAATGACGTCATTCATAAAGTGCAAGAATGTGAACTGTACCAGCACTCGCGTTGAAACGTTCTACGACATACAACTCAGTGTCAAAGGGAAGAATAATAGTAAGCTATCATTTTACTAGTTTGTGTTCAAAATCATGATGAATCTTCTTAGAGTAAGATCAAGTCGTGAAAATTGCACTAAACATTAAAAAATAAATATACCTATAGATTTTTGACTAGCTAAGTAGGTACTTTTAACAAAAGAGATATAGGTATTCAGGGTCGTCAGTTATAGTTGAAACCGTTAGATGTTTTCAAATGTAGGTAATTTAATTTAAAAAGTAGATAAAAAACAGTTCATTGATTAAGTTAAATTTCAATCTAAAATAAACATCTATCGATTTTTAAGAAAACTTCAACTATATCTGACGACCTTTCATACCTATCTCTTTTGTTGACTGTACATATGTGCGTGTGTTTTATCAAGATCTAACATAAATTCTAAGTCTTGAGAAAAATCGCTTTGTGACAGCCAAAAAAATTAATTTAGCCGTTTTTCCATTTGAAGTTCAGAACCATAAAAACATCAATGTTGTATAGATTTTGTCCACAATAACTTGGCCGTTATCGTCTTTAATCGCAGCTCGGTTGAGAATTCAGTAACCGAAGAGAAATAGGGCACAATCAATGCCCGCTTACTTTACCGAAGCTATTTCGTTACCAATAAATTGGTTCCAATTTGCAACTTGAAAATGCGATTTATTAAAAGGCTTCGATAAATTTCCATTACCAGTCCTATTCCTCCATTCCGTGTTACTTTACCGTTTAGTGAGGAAATGCTATAACGTCACAGTTTATGAATAATTTGTATGCCGCGTTACTGGAAGCGATGTGTACGAACAGGTGCTAATAAATCTTATAAAGCAGGCGCCTGCATCTAAATTAGGTCTTGTAAAGAAACATTTACGTATACGAGCACACGAGGTTGAAGTTTTAGAAGAAAATGGGCTCCAGGCAAGTTTTAAATTACTTCTGGTACAAGTTTAGGTTTTTGTTCACATAATAGTACGCGTTTAGGCCAACGATACCAAATATTTTGAAGTCCGGTTTATTTTCTTTGAATCAACTTTCATCTCACTTTTCCACGGGAACATAAAAACAGAATTAAAATTGACCAAAAATGATGTGTTCCAAATTCCAGCTAATTTCGTTCACCCATGTAACCGTAAATGAGTAACAAACATGCCATCCATTGTCACAAAGTTTCGCGTTTATAATAGTAGTAGGAGTATGAAAAACAGACAGGATTCAACCCCCAAATCGCCTCTAGATCCAAAATTTTCACAACGACCAGCATTTCCACCTCTTCTTCATACATTGACCATTCTTTCTGTTACCCAGTCTACGAGTCGTTCAAAGACTACATCAGTACGGAGCTACTGGAAGGTGAGAACAAGTACGACGCTGGGGAACACGGTCTCCAAGAGGCGGAGAAAGGAGTGAGGTTCGATGTGTTTCCGCCGGTCCTGCATCTGCACCTCATGAGGTTCCAGTATGACCCGCAGAGCGACGCGTCCGTTAAGTTTAATGACAGGTACGGACTTTGTAAAAACAGGTATTACTATGATTTCTACGCGGTGAGGCGCGGTCCAGTCAACTTTCGGAACCACTGAACCATACAATAAGTATTTACAATCTTTGAAATTGTTTAAGATTCGAGTTCTACGAGGAAGTAAACTTGGACCCGTATCTTCAGGAGATCCCAACGATACCTGCTCATTACACGTTACATGCGGTGCTTGTCCACTCGGGAGACAACCACGGAGGGCACTATGTGGTCTTCATCAACCCTAAAGGCGATGGAAAGGTGAGGCTACTTTCTGCTATCAGACCAAAAATTCACAAGCTCAAAATTGACTTTTTTCTTGAAGTAAAATAATTAAATCGCTCATCATCATCAACCTATCTGTCCACTTCTGGATAGGCCTCTCCACTCGCACGCTGTATAATTAGTTCCTCAGCTACTGGAACAGCTCCATGCTGTGATGAAAACATTAGCCAGTGTGCCAAATTATGGCGGAGCTGAGAGTCTAACTATTGATGATGCAGTTGACGCAGTGGTTGAGCGTTTGGCTACCGCTGCATGTCAAGTACTTGTTCTAGGTCTGGTTGTTTGTAAACACACAAGTGTGGGTAACGTTATAAAAAAAGAAGTAATTTATAATGATGATGATAAGGCGGAACTTCAATTTCTCTGACGAGATTGAAGACGGATGGATGAGTAGATAAAACATGACCAAAGTGCTCTAATGTCATGTTTAAGTGAACGTTGCGTAGGTACATTTTGAATGTATTTGCATTCAAATTAATGTATACTGTGCCGAGTGAGCTTGAGTTACCGTGTTGAGTTGCTTATCAAAGTGCAGTTAGGTATTATTATACATATCTGAACGTGGAGGTACACACCGCCACTGCATCTCCTAAGACATTTATGGAATGCTAGTTTTTTCCCGCTGGTTTATCTGCATTAATGTATCGTGGACTTAGATAAACTTGCGGATTAAAAAGTAGCCTATGTCTTTTCTTGGGCTTCAAGCTTACTCTGTACCAAATTTCATCAAAATCAGTTCAATGGTTTAGTCGTATAAGCGTAACAAGCAGACAGAGTTACTTTCGCATTTATAATATTAGAATGGATTTATTTATATAAGTTGTAACTGTAAATATTTACTTTGATCTCCAGAAAACTGCTCCTCCTTTTAATCTTAGTAAAGGGCTTTGGTTGTGACAGCGAAATCGATAGGTAACGGAATCAAATTCCAGAAGATAAATTATAAAGTTTTTCTTTTTGTGGAACTTAAGACATTTTAAGTACTTACGAATCTTTTTTTCTGGTCGTTACTGAGTACACTGCATTTGATTTACTTTTGGCAGTCATTCTTAATCACCATTCCTTGAATATGTGATTTAATATATTCCTGGAGAATCTGATGATTTAGCTTACATTCAAATGTTGTTTTAATTATTTGATACAGTGGTGCAAATTCGACGACGACGTAGTATCACGATGCAGTAAACAAGAGGCCATCGAGTACAACTACGGAGGCAAAGAGGACGCGCCACACCTCGCACGAAAAGCCACCAGTGCATACATGCTCATATACATACAGTGAGATATTTCAATGTCTAAAATCACTGGAGACTTCGCAGTCCAACGACAAAACACATTAAGAGCGTTTACGCCGAAGAGATAAACTACTATAACATGGCGCGCCCCTCCATATTACTATTTCAATGTGTGTAGTCACATTCGTATGGAAGAGTTTGTATGTAGTTGTGAGTAATCATCTTCAGCAGCAGGCCGGCAGATTTGTTTGACAGCTAATCATAAATAGCCGACCGCGCAAGACAACGCACCTGTCATTTTTATAGAGTATGTCAGTGCAGCGCATACTAGTAATAATGAGTGATTAATGACGCCGCTAGTCAAGCAACCAATCGCTGATTTGTTTTTGTTTCGACAGCCGTCTCAGTACGCATACATGCGTTGTAAATCTTTTCATAACTTTACAAACACTTTCAAACGTTTTGAATTGTGGAAGGGCACGCCATGTTATTGTAGTTTATCTCTAAGGCATTTCATATAAACTTTCAAGTCCTTATTTTTTTATTGAATAAATCTATTTTTGTGAAACTGCAGGGTATATAGGTCTAAAAGGTTATCAAAGAACATTTTATATAACAATAGTAAATAGTCTTGTTTGTATATGCAGGACATCGCAACTAAAATACGTGTTGCAAGACTGTACAGAGGGAGACATCCCGACCGACCTGTGCGAGCGCATCAGCGAAGAGATGCGATACGAGATGGTAAGAACATGTAAATATCAATCCACACACCCACCTTACGTGACTTTGAATTTTTTTATCCTTTTTTTATGTAAGAAAACCAATTGCCCGTTTCAGGCGGCAGAAAAATAAGATGCAGGAAATTTAAATCTGATACGTCAGTCACCTCCGCCAAGTACTATGCGAAGATATTCAGCGCACTAAAACAGTTCTTCACTTTGCAGGCCCTAGCCGGCTCTAAATATAAAGGAAGATAATGAACGACACGGAACACACAACATTGTCCAAATTTTTTTTTTAATACCTTTTACAGTTTTTGAAATTATTACAGAGTGTTTACCGATAAATATAGTAAATTTGTCAGGTAGGTAATTAAGCTTTATATAATCTGAATATATTTTCTTTGTGTATATTTTATTGTAATTATTTATGTACCACTGTTAATAAAATTTGTTGCGATATTGTTAAGGTTTATTTTTGAGTTATCCTTCTACCCACGCGATGCGAATATTTCTCATCCATTCTATCATCCTTTGCAGACAGAAACTGACAAATACGTTTATTTATAACGGATATAAGTTTGCGTGACTCAAATGTTGAATATTGCTGCTTTTCATAGATCTTAACAATTTTTGTACAAAGATAGCTTAGGAGGAAATGTCACCCTAATTGTAAAAGTTATAATTAAATAACGACGCTTCTTGAAGTGTCAAATTAAAGTTTAGGTATATTCTTTTTAGGTTTTCTTACAACCCCCCCCCCCCTATTAATAAAACTCTGCTATTTTTTTGTCTGTCTGTCAGTCACAGGACTCTCTTGAACCATAAAAAGTAGTTACTTTATTTTTTTTTACAGAGTACTTATTACTATGGCTGCTATTACGTACAAAAAATGAAATAAAAAAGGGGAAAAAAATTAATGGGGGACTACCCCTTAAAGTTTCCCTTTCATACAAGAAAAATGTTTTGTGGATGTAGAATATTGTACGGTGATACGGAACCCTTTATGTGCGAGTCCGACTCGCACATAACGACTACATTATAGTTTAATGTTAAAATTATTTCCTTCCGTAAATGTGGATACGACTTTACTTTTCGGAAATAATAATGTTATTGATTTATTGAGCCTAATCACAGATATAGATAGACATAGATAACGCAAGTATCACGATCTGTATGAAAACCAAGCGTGCCATTTTTTGACTACCTATTATGACGTCACAAGCACTATTTAGTGATGGGAAAATCAAATCGATTCAAAGACGCCGCCGCGTACGGCGCCCCCCTCGTCCTACCCCCCGCCATGCGCCAGCGGCTCACCCGGTCAGCAGTACGCTGAAAGTCTTTGTAGTGAGAGGTTGCGTGCTCGAGCGCTTGCGTTCCGACGACGTGCTAGTTTTTGGATACCTTTGCCATATTTTTTTTAATAACATAATAACATATAATAATAACAACAATAACAATAATAATATAAACAATAAAAATATAATAATAATAATAACATAATTTAAATCGATTTACGAATCGATTTTATGACAGAGTAATGAGATATACAGAGGAATGAGATAAACAGAAAAATGAATGACAAAATAAAATTCCTGATCTGCTTATAAGGCAGTTAGGAATATATATTTTTTACAAAATTGTTAGTATTTCCCTAATTATTTCTTGTAATTGTTGTAGACTATCAAAATGTCGGAAACAAAGACAAAATCCAGAGAAGAAATTTTAGAAGCAAAACGAAAAGCATGTAAAATACGTTATAATTAAATCAAAATAGATCCAAAATTACATGAGCTACGAAAACTTTTTCCCTTCAACAAAGCTTGCTTCCTCAAAATGTATTGAACAAATAGTGCTATGCTTTGTTGGGAACCAATCTTTGTTTCCCGTCGCCTCAATCCATTTTTGTTTTAAATTGGGTTTATGTGGAAAACTAAAAAAATCACGAAACGTTACGATTATTTATTAAAATTGTCTACAAAGTACTTATATAATACAAAATCATTCCTCTGTTTCCGAAATCGATTCTTGAGAATCGATTTGTGTTGCATATGATGAACAGCACTAATCGCTAAAATTGACAGAAAAATGATAAAAGTCCCTGTACTACAATACCGAAACGATATACGATAGTATCGCTTGTTTCGATATTCATTACTTGTTAAAACAAAACGTCTCATCGACCGCTCCAAGTAAAAGCTGCAATGTAATAGGAACGTTTTGTTTTTCTCAAATTTGGTATTACCAGGTATTACTGAGGGTATTAGATTAAAAATAATTGTTTTTTTAATTAATTACGCATAATATTAATCATAAAATGACTTACCGATGGAAGGAAACGTTTACTTTATTTTTTCTCCTCGCATTTGTACAGTTTTTACAATGTATAACAGCACAATTAACCATTTTAATATTTTTAACTGACGTCCGACTAGCGCTATGCTCCGATGCAGACTGAGCGCGAAATTGGCCACTTACGATTTTTGTACGTAAGCTAGGCACGCGAAGTAGTTGCTCTCGCGTTATCTACCTAATCAAGCCAACCATGCTGTCGACCGGGTTATATTATTCTTATGAAATAAATAAAGCTAGAATAATATAACTAAGCCATTACTTCCCCACATGTCTCAAGAAAACAATACACGTGTGGCCAAACACATTACCCATTCTAATTAGAATCCCGGAATCCCTAAACAAAATCCTAATCTACGATGGCCGAAATAAAAAGAAATCCTCCGGGTTCAGCTTCCATTCTTTAATCATTAATTAGGCGTATTCCAACGTTATTTCAGAAACACGTTGTCTCGGGAGTCGTGACACAAAATAGATAGGTGTACAGAAGACCGACGGCACAACTAACGAAAAACAGACGCATACACGCAAAATGTATTTACGTATTACGATCTGTGTGTGTTAGTGTTTTGTGTTCTTTATCATCATCTTCATATGATATATAGTGGCCTTCAGCCCACGTCAGACTTCTTGGAGGACCGATTATATCAGATCGGACGATTATTTTATAATTTCGTAGGTCCGAACTTTTTGTAGGACGTGTGCGTTGCACTATGGCCATCAGTACGTTCCATTTCTCTCCGACAAAAACCTCTGTCACCTATTGTCTGACGCGGGCCCTTAGCTGAACGAAGTCCACTGCTGGACATAGGTTTTCCCCTAAAGATAGCCACAATGACCGGTCCTGCGCTGGCCGCATCCAGCTGTTTCCCGCGACCTTTACCAGGTCGTCAGTCCACCTCGTGGGGCGCATTTCCACACGCCTTCCGGTACGTGGTCGAGGTGTGCTTGTACTCACTATTTGTCTGTGTGTGCGTGCATTGTCGCACCGTATATGAAGCCGGTCTTCTGTACCTATTATTCTGTGGTCTGGTGCCACGTAACATAGTTCGCCTTGTTCAGTGGCGGTGCTACAAATGAAACCGGTGCATGTTGCATGATAAGCATTGCCCTAGACACTGACGAGATATACGAAAGACAAGGCCTTACCACGTTATTTACTTATGCAACCCACTCGTAATCAGCGTTGCTTTGTTCCACAAGCTATCTAATATTCAGCATAGCTTACGAATACGGAATTTAGAATTTTTAAGTTATCTAGAATTTTTTAGTTATCTTTTAAGAAGTTATCTAGAAAAAATAAATGTATGAAGACCGGAGGATGACTTTTGAAGTCAGATGAAGAGAAAAACAAGCTACTATAATTCTTCTTCTTCTTCAAGGTTGCTCAATATTGGTCGGACAATATTTGAGTCAATCGACACGAGAAGAAGAAGAAGCTACTACAATTAAAAAAAAAAAAAACACGACTGCAATATACATACCTATTTGTACTTTGTTTACACGTCAGTTTTTTTTACGATGTTTTTTATTTACAGTGTTATATATTTTTTAAATCTAAGTACTTGTCAAATTCTAGACGATAAATATAGACACGACCAGATTCATTAAAAGGGGAAAAAATGTAATTTAAGAAATATTTTAGTATAGGGTCCATGCGAAGCCGGGGCAAGTCGCTAGAACAGGATAAAATAAAAAGACATTAACTTCGAAATGTTCTAGATTTGAAAACTGGAAAGTCAGACTACTACTCACTTCTCAGTATTAGATTTCTAATATTGCGAAGGAAGATAAATGAAGGCGAAGCCGGAACTTAAGTGAACAGTGGATGCCTTACATATTTGAATAGTGTTCAGTTATTCATGACTAGGGCCGCTAGATTTGTCTGTAAGAATAACGGACGTCTGCCAAGTGGGTGGCTAATGATTAATGAGGTAAACAATAACCAAAAAAAAATTTTTTTATAGAAGAAAACCTGTTTGTAACAAAATGATAAAAAAGCAAATGTAGCTTGATTGCTGTCGATAGTATAGCTATTATTACTTGCCTGTCGGGTTAACATGTTGATTAAAATAACCCCAAAACATCAATAAGTACATAAAACAAAATTGAAGTAACAGTTTTTTTTTTGTATAGTCTAAATACCTGCCTTTTACTATATACATTACATATTTATATGAATGTTCGCACAAATATTTTTTAGTTTGTTTATCGAGTAATCTCCGAAAGGGCTGGACCGATTTTGACGAGAATTTCACTAGCAGATAACTGATAAGTCCCACGTAATGAGACACAATTGATTATCTATTGTTCTGTTATATACCGGTATGACAGCCGGGCCATGAGTTAAAGCTATCTTACTTTATTTTAGAAAAATAACTAGACTTCCGCGGTAAAAGATATACTTAAAACCCCGCAGATACCCGACATTCACACGAACGCAGACGGTGGCGGCTAGTCCCAAATAAAAATCTTTTTCATAGAAAGGATATTAGTCGTAACCGCTCGGGTTGTAAGACCTCTATTTGCCTTGGTATGTAGGGTATTTCAACTGAGTTACACCCGCAGCTTCGCCAGCGCAGCGTGACAACTTTTTAGTTTGTTTGGACCAGTAATGTTCGCTTCCAGGTTTTCAGTCTACGTAACTCATATAAACTCTTAATTCATTCATTTGGGGACCTCCTCTCATACTTTATTATTTTAATTTACCACCACCGCAGAGGCAGAGGCAGAGAGGTGTACCCATTAGTACACCCACATTTCGCCAGTTATGTTTAAGTCTTATCTAATAGCGGGCGAGCCTATTGCAATCAATGGGCACAAATTCAGACTCCGAGGATGCTACTGAGAAATTCCTAATGGAAAATCCCAATAACACTTTGCGACCTAGGAATCGAGACCCAAGACCTCATGACCTCACCTTTCAGATATTATTCTACGAGTAAAAGTAACTTAATAAAAATAACTGTAATATTGTATCGAACAAAATGCTCAGCTTCTTTTGGTATCATGTTTTAGATTATGTTACGTCACAACAGACAAGCGTAAACGGCTGGAAATAGTTCCAAGACGCATGACTGAATGTCAGTAATGCAGAGTCCTGAAACTCTCGTAGCCTTGACTAGTGTACGGTCAAGGTCGATTGAGTTAACCTTTTTTATCTTTTTGGGTAATCTGATGGAGTTTTGGGATTACCTCTCTTATATGTTTCAATAAATCAATTTGGGGCTTCAGAATCTTGATGCGTGGGCATTTTTAACCAAGTGTGACAACACTAGTACTACAACTTATACAGCATGTAACAAAAACCCTGTCCGATCCTTAAGGGTATTATTCGGCATCGTACTGCGTACACATATACGTAACCATTTAATGGATTTGAGATTATTATTTTTCCCCAGTGAAAAAAAAAGGAGAAGAAGTAATTAAATTAAAATAAAACATAAAAACTGATCAACGGCAACACTGATCTGACAGGGTTTTTGTTACATAGTGTATATACATACAGAAACTCACGCCTTTTTACCATGGAGTCAGGCAGAAACCACAAAACGCCACCTGCTACGTTCCTATATACTCCTTTCGCCTCGTTCACGTTCATACTCATCTCGTCATACAAGCACGCCGGTTACGAGTGCTGTGCATCTGACCTTTCTGAAGAACCTCAGCAATTACGTTTAGACGATGCGAGAAATATCGTGCAAGTTCTAGTACATTTCCGTCAATGATCGGTCACTTATGATACGACAGCCGCACGGTCCCACAATGTACGGCAAATCGTACGACATTTCTCGCATCGTCTAAATAAGGCTTTAAATTGGAATTCCATTTCTAAACTGACATTTAAGTATTAAGCATATAAAATTCACGGCGAATGAATACCATTTGTACCCATCCAAAGTGGTAACTAGTAAATCCGGTAGTTGTGTTTTAAAAAATTGCCTTTCGCTTTACATTGTGGCAGTAAATCTGTCGCGACATGCGATAAATTAAAGCCCAGTTACTGACTACACTGGCATTGTTTGTAGTTGTTGAACTACGAATTTGGGATGTCCACAACAACAACAGGCTCTGTGTACGTTCTTCTGGAAAAACAAAGGTGAACTCGGGGAAATTCAGCAGAGAAGTGCTCCAAATAATTTTATCTCGAATTTTGAAAATACTGAATTTCTAAAAACTATTAAATAGATTTGTTGTCTGCTGCTCCAAAAGAGTCACAAAATTTTCTTCAACCGGCTTAAAAATAGAGGACTATTATTATAGAATTTTTTTATATAGACGGACCAGATTGGTCCTATTTCTATCAAAATCTTTTTTAAATATTTTCTAATCATATAAGGCTTGGTTCACATTATGTCGGACTGACAGTTTTATCGGACCGAAAAACAACTCAACTCAAACGACCCGGGTCGTCACAAAGCAGTTGGCAGCTTCTTGTGTGAACTGCAACAACCGGCAGTCCGTCAACGGTAAAACTGTCGCTCCGAACCAGCTCTGAGGTCAATCGATTTCGTAAAAAAGAACGCTGCGCCCGCAAGTATACAAACAATAAAAAAAAATACTCACCATGACCATAAAACCAGGAAGTTCTTACATCATCTATATATCAATTATAATCTTGTTACAGCTCCCACAGCTCCGCAAGTTCTAGATCCTCTCAGACAGTTTTTATTAACTTTACAAGGCTAGATGGGAGAGGACTAGGAAATTACTACTGAACTACTGAAAGTTTTAATTAAAACAAAAGACTTTACAGAGCTAAGAAATATCTAAATAATGGTGGTCTACCGCGTATTATGAAACTTAATAGAAAGTGCCTTAATAGTTTTATGTTAGAGAAATAGCCTTTAGGTACATGTTTGCCGCATTGCTTGCAAAATCTAGATACTGTAGAGACTAGCCCATATCCAACCTTATTGTAATTGTCTTCCATTAATTCTGTTAAAGAATGTTTATATACAAAATTTGAAGAAGTTTGGACCAAGGAATCACGTTGTCCTAAACAAAATTTGCCCTCCTTTTTCACCCCGTCAGGGGAAGAACTTTGGAAAATCCTTTCTTATCGGATGCCTACGTCATACAAAGAACACACCGTACAAGTTTCAGGTCTTTACGATCAGCGGTTTGGCTGTGAGTTGATCCGTCAGTCAGTCATTCAGGAGTAGGACAAAGCATTTTAAATGTATAGAAGATAGATTATAATATTTAAGTCATTTAATATATGAAACGATAATTATTTAAGCACGAAGATAGAATATCCCGGTAGAGTAATCTCGTCTCCAGGGGTTACATTATCCATTTACAACTTTGGTTAACAATTATCGAATGTCGAATCATGAATATCGGTTCATATTCAACACTATTTAGTATTCCGCAATGGACTGTATAGGTAATCATATCAACAAACATAGACAAAGTTGTTATTCCTTGCTTAGTTTAACTATCACAACATAAGAAGTGTTGGATAACTATGCTAACTTTACGGGTAAGAACTAAAACATCACTTTTCTCATGTTGACTCTCCAAACATTTAAGTTTTGAAGTAAACACAGATATTACGCACTTCCAACAAACATTTATCATCATATTTTGTTCAAAACAACGTCAAGATTCTTATAGCAAAGACTGTGAAATATATATTAAAAAACAATGTCATCTGCTGTTGGTTTACTCAATCAAACAAATGGAATAGGTAAATAAATTATGGTCGTAAATAACAGGACAGTCTTCCCATTAATGGGACATGAAAAAGAATAGATAGATATATATCACAATCAGCTTTGTTTTAGTAAATGAAGTTCTCTAGGGACATCAATCAACTTAATCAAACTGCCACCGGGACGCAACCGAACGTAATTGTAAACCTTTGTTTCTCCTGTTTTCCTTGTTTATTCCATTTGAGGGACAATAATGACGCAATTAAGCAGTGTTAAAAACAATCTGACTGTAAGTAACATTTATAATTTATAAATATTTATTTATTTTAGACTACTGAGCATGAAATCTTGGGTTAGATTCCCAAGTTGGGTAGGAAATACCACGAATCGACTGACATACTTTTTACAAACTGTCAAAACGCAATTCCTCTATATAAGTATTTTATATGGCGATGCTTATGTATGGCCGTAGCTTTTCTTAATATGGTATTACTTTTAAATCACTATCTCAGACAAAATAATTTCTTGCAAACCTCCAAGTAACAGCTAAATTAGGTAGCAGTCACTCATTTTTGCTAAAAATAAGCCGTGCCTCTTTATTAATTCCCGCTCCGACGGAATAGTTAAGAAAATAAGTAACGAAATTCAAATAATAGGAGCGGCAGGCGGCGGCAGATCTCCACTAATTAATCCGGAAGCTGCACTATTAATTAGGGGAGTTTTTCTTCGTCAGAACGAGGATTACAGCCGGCGAGACTTTAGTCTGTGCTTTAGTAATTGCCAGCGGCGAAGCTTTGACTGTTTTTTATTTAAATGACTCCACGAAAAATGGTGCCCGCTACCTCATTTCGATGACTTGACAACACTGTTTTACGATGGTTCTGAGTTTTCGGAAATTGTCGTTCGTACTTAGTAAGTAGATACTTTTTTTTTGTGCGTGGTGGAAGTCTTCATGGACTTCCTCCATCGTGGGGCTGACGGAGGGGCCGGACTGTTACCGGCTAAAACCACCGCAGTGTTCCATGTGGTTCCACCTCTGCCTATAGCCAGGGGTGCTCGATTCGCATAAGCATTCACCGCTTCCCTGGCAGAAGTACTTAAGTAGATGCCATAGAATTTGTTTAATTATTTCACATAGCAAGCGCTTTACGCTTCACAAAACAAACTGTGACCCAAATGCATGGACACTAACAAATAGTTCTTTCTCGGCTATTTCAGCACTTTAGTATTAAGTACACAAGAGACTGGAACTGGGAAGAGTTTGGAAAGTACAAGTTTAGAATAGGTAATATTTTTCGTGTATGCATGTCTGAAACTATGAAAGTTGTTTCAGGGCATACAGTATCCAAGTGTCTTCCTCACAGTTTAAATAACACGTCCCGTTTTGCTTAAACACCTGCCTGCCTGATGTTACCTATATCTATGGTGACTGGTAATTAGTAACCGATGCTGTATACACATGATTGTACTCATGATAACAAACAACTTTCCCAAGGAAACAATTTTTTATTTTATTTGCATAGCGCATGACCTTGATCAACCCAATTAATTATTTAATAACAGGAACAACACACATCAGCTGTAATTTAATTTAGTTACTTATCCCCTTTTACAAACAAAACTATCCAACATTTCCCATACATTTTTTTTTCATAGTAAAATGAAAAAACGCGGGCGTGGGCGCCTCCATGGTGATTAGAGTCATGCTCTTTGCAAAAAAAAAGGATGTCATTGGAAAATTACTTAATTATCATTAGTACAATCATGTGTTTAATACTTTCACCGCCGGGCCAAAACTGTTGAAGGTCAAACCTCCACTAGCGTAGGTCACGGGTGACCTACGCGGCGGTTAATGTGTTAAGTATCGGTCATAAATTACCAAACAGTCACCCTATGAATCTTAACTACATAACTAAAATAAGATTTCTTTAAAAATAAAACAAAAAACAAACCAAAACATTCTCAATAGCTACTACAGATACCCAGCAATCAAGCCTTTTCCTTATTCATTAAATCAAATACCGCTATACACCGCTATAACTGATAGGCTCTTATTAACTCATCAACGAAGAGTCTGCACATCGATTGCCAGTAACGAAGCAATCGTCGAGGGGACCGAGGGGACGACGGCCATCCGTCAGTACTTCTCCAAGGACTAATGTTTCCGTCAGTAACAATTACACTAAGTGAAACGTTCCCAAACGACTGTCGATGTTTTCAGCTATTGTCTTCATTAAATCCCAAGACATCCATATGAAAATACGAAGCACTTACTTAGGTAAGTAACATTTAGTAAGCGAAAATGAAATTGGGTGTAAAAGGAACATTTAACGAAATGCGGAAGTTATGCCTTCTCTCCAACTTTGCGATTTTTTTTTGTTCTGGAACATTTCTTCTGGTTACCAGGATATATTTATATATAAAAAATAATAATACCAGCCTATTACTGTCCCACTGCCGGGCAAAAACTTGCTTGCTTGCACTGCCGGCTTCTCATGCAGAGAAGGCATGAGCATTGATCACCACGCTTGCTCAAGGCAGATTGACGATTCCAGACTTTTATTAATTATTATAAGTCCATGTTTCCTCACGATGTTTTCCTTCACCGATGTCAGTGATGTCCAAGATCTTAACTTTAGAAAGTAAATTATGAATTGTAACAGTCACATTGGTACTTGCCCGGATTCGAACCTCATGCATGAGAGGCGAGCGCTTTAACCACTGAGCCATCACGACACTTACACACTCATTACTCACACACTCTAAATTTATATTTTTTATATTTAAAAAAAACACTAAACTTTTAATTAGGGGTAGGGTATTAAAAGTTTAGTGTTTTTACGACTCTTATATTATTGGATGCTACTATGATGCACAATAGCAGAATCAGCAATTTTTTTTGCTTAGTATTACTTAGTTTAACTCGTATTAGCAGTTTGAATAGTTATAACGGCTATGTCGTGTATACACACTAAGATGTAGGACCATAATAAGTCGACTCAATACAGCAAGCTTTAACAGTGCAGAATCATTAAATCAGAATCCATTTTCATGGATTTAAACAGACATTATGTGTGAAAAAAACTTTATTTTTGAGGTTTACACCGCCTATTGCACAGTGTAGCAGTCTCGAATCTGTTCTGATTGCCGCCACATCCTCCATATGTGAACTTCTTGCACTCTCCTGACCTTATGTCGTAGTAATACCTTGGAAGAGAAATTTTGGATTAATCAACAGAATATTGTCTCCTATTTGTCTCATAAAATTATGAATAAGGCAATATGATCTAAGCTATTTCAATTGTGGTCAACAGTAATAATGTACTTATACATATAAGAGATGTCTATTAGAAATACAAATATTTGCGCAGGTGGGCAATTCTACTAACTTCTAGAAACGATCACAATTTAATCTGTCTCAATCTGTCAAAAAAAGCCTTTCGTTTACCTACATTTTTATACATTGATTGTCCATAAGATAAAATTTTGACGAGATTTTACTGCTATTAAGACTGCTTGGTAGAATTAGCCTTCAGATAACACCAACTGACACGCCAGCTTGGAAAAGTAGCACATTGAATTTCGCTTACCTTTGAAGTAAGGCTATGCATGAGCCAGCATTCGGTTGCAGGGCACAATAAGATCTATTCGTAGTTTCTTTTAAAATCATGTAGACCGCCTCTAAAATCAGAATAAGATAAACCAAATGCTGAAGATCATCAAAGTCACATTACATGTATGTAGTCTATAGGTTTGTGAATACAAAGATCGGACTTAGGTACATGGTCAGTTCCATTGTTCGTTCATGTACATACATTACTAATTATAATTCACGCTTTTGTTTCTTGTGTATGTGCATACATCGAATCCGTGAACTGATCAGTGATATTGTTGTATATCTATGTTCCAATGACTTGGTTGGCCCTGAATAAAATCGGAGTTTAAAACTTCCATTTGCTTCGCCTTTCCCTTGTTTTATATTACTTATATTATATACTATAGACTTATTATGTAAACTGTAACATACCTTTACAATGGCGTTCACATTCAAATTGCGTTTCGAAATTGTTTTTATTTCCGTTGCACCTTGAGTACCTGAACGGTCTACATGTGTCCAGTACAGAGTCGTAATAGAAGCTGTAAGCATTGTATCACATTAGACCTATATCTAGCAATATCGATACTGGAAATATGGGCTTATTTAACGCCCTACGGCTAGACTTATTGAGAAAACTATATTTTATATTGAGATACAATAAACTAGCCTTTTGAGACATGTCTTATACATTTTATGCTCAACTAGCTTCTGCCTGCGGCAATATTGTCGTAGCTGAATCCACCTACACATACATACGTCATAAGTCAAGTTAAATAAAAGCTTTAAAAAAACAAATTTCTATTATTAAAGTATCTAAATATATTTGCCATAGCATGATGTTATATAGCTTAACTTAAATGATTCCTCATGAAACTGGCTACTTATCATGTACAATTATTTTTCCAAACAAAAAAACACACTTCAGCTTTATTATATTAAGTAGATACAAATTATTATTTTAATTGTTAAATGCAATTCTACAAGCATTATACAGTTCGACATAATAAACTGAAACAAATAACTTACTTTCGTATCATCGACCCTCGGTTCCTGCAAAACAGTTGAAAATAATGAACTCTGTCTAGCCGAAAGGGTCAGCCCGGAATCTTTCAATAATTAAATTACGTCAGACTTTTGTCTGATAAGTTATGTGTATTTCAAACAAAAACAATATAATTTACTTCAATAATTAATGCTTAAAACACATTTAAAATAAATATTTACAAATACAAAATAATAATTCCAATAATTAGATACCTATTTCGATAAATGGGAAATAATTTGACGTGGCTTTTACTTGTTAGCTAAAAAGTAAAATAAGTAGGGTACCTAATCCTCTATGATGAAGTATACCTACTAAAATACATGACTACTTATTCACTTTGCCATCCACAGCCGGAGTCTACTACACTTGCTTTTAGGGACGGTACAGAACTTACGATTCATATGCTGAACATTTCCCGATGTCAGGTTGTAATTGGCACCAAAAATCCCAATCCCATAAATTTTCCACTTTACCTAAAAGTTAAGTAAAAAAACATAATATATATCTATTCAACTAGTTTAACTTGTGTCGAGATATACGAGATATCATATCTCGATAAAAAACCAGTGTAACCACAACTTTTTTATAAGGACAAAGAATGATGGCCTCAAAGAAAGCTGGGAATCTTGAAGATCTCTTCTTGAATTCCTTGTAAGATTTCGGGTAGCGTTCACCTCCCTTATGGAAAGGATATATTTTAAAAAGCAATCCAAATGTTGATCAACATACTACTGTTACTAACCAGTTTGCTTAGACAGACGTGTAGATAATTTTGTGTCAGCGTGACTCCAAAAAAAAATTATGCGTAATCTAACGCATGCAAAACATTGTACTTACGGGTACATCCAACAGTTCTAAAGGTCGTAGGCGTATTTCAATTTTAGTTAAAATAATGTCAATCTCGTTTTTGTAAAAATGTTGGAACTTTAATCCTTCAAAATCAAAGTAAGGGTCAGTTCACACCGAGACGCGACGCGACGCAACGTGACGATACTTGAAAAGGCCAGTGACTTCGCGCTGCGCCGCGAGACGCATCGCAACGTCGCCGCTCTTGCACGTCGCGCGTACCGGCGATTCACCGCTGCGTCGCGATGCGTCTCGCGGCGCCGCGCGGCGCAGCGCGGCGTAGAGCGACGTAGTGTTGCGTGGTGTAACGTATTCTAAATTCTTACAATGAAATGTGTATCTTTTCGTGTAGAAAATAAAGTAATATTTTGAGTCGCTCTTTTAAAGTGTGCACGCAGCGTCGCGTCGCGTCGCGTATCGGTGTGAACTGACCCTAACCTGAAAGTTTCCAGGTTTAAAAGAAAATTATCGCAATAATAATAGTTATCTTGATGACACTTACTTCTCTCAGGATCTCTAACATGACTTCTTGGAATCCCTACACCGCTCCGGGTGCTTGCGAGCGCGTCGGTAAACTCGAGACGTCGTCCTTCTCTATACTTGCTGGTTGGTTTAGGTGAAGCACTACCACGCTGTTCCGCTGTAGTCAAAGTTGTTATAAGTATTAGGTCCGAACAGAAGACCTTCCTTCTGATTTTTGAAATCACTCACAGAACACAAGAACCACAAAAATTATGACAGTTAAGTAAATAGACCGTCAATTTTTTATTTCGTGTTTTGTTGTATTTCTTGTTATCAAAGTCAAGAAAACACCCACTTTCATAAAAAAAATGAAGAACCTGTTATTTTCGACTTCGTAAAGTGTATTTATTTACACCAATTCAATTTACAATAATACTTTGAAAGTGCAAATCACCCCCTGCCATTTTATCCGTGTTATACGAACATATTGATCAGGCAGAGGTCATTACTCATTCCATAGTACTAGGTAACCAATCCGATTTAGCCACCCAACCCCATAGTTCCATTCTTTGTTTCCATATCCTATAATAGTCCTGCATCAGCCGGGGATTGTCCTTGGATGCACTTGCATAGAGCATACAGGGATAAATAATTGTCGGTTGGTATCTCATGTCCTCTAAAGCTACCTAAGGGGCCTCTGCGACTTGGCTTCGGCCCCTCGTACGCCTTACAAAGGCCCGGGACTTTAGGGTCCCGAGATACATAAAATAATATCATGATGACACTAACTTCTCTCAGGATCTCCAACGTGAGTTCGCAGAATCTCTACACCGCTCCGGGTGCTTGCGAGCGCATCGGTAAACTCAAGACGTCTTCCTCTTTTATACACCCTGGTTGGTTTAGGTGAAGAACTACCACGCTGTTCCGCTGTAGTCAAAGTTGTTTTATTAGGTACGAACAGAAAACCTTCCCTTCTGACTTTTGAAATCTCTCACAGAACACAAGAAACACAAATTTTATGACAGAGTTAAAACCGTTAATTATTATTAATTCTGGTTTTTGTTGACTTTGTTACAGGTGAGTACCCGGAGTACTTACCCGTAAAAAAGTCAAGAAAACACCCAATTTCATAAAAAAATGAAGAACATGTTACTTTCGGTACTAATTCTAATTATATTTACAATATATACAAGTCCCCCCCTGCCCTTTTATCCGTGTCATACGAACATTGATCAGGCAGAGGTCATTCCATAATACCAGGTAATCAATCCAATTTAGCCAGCCAAACCCATAGTCCCATTCTTTATTTCCATATCCTATATTAGTCCTGCATCAACCGGGGGTTATCCTTGGATGCACTAACTTACATAGCGCATACAGGGATAATTGTCGGTTGGTATCTCATCTCCTCTTAAGCTACCTAAGAGGCCTCAGCGACTTGGCTTCGGCCCCTCGTACGCCTTACAAAGGCCCGGGACCTCAGGGTCCCAAAATACATAAAATAATAAATCATGATGACACTAACTTCTCTCAGGATCTTTAACGTGAGTTCGCAGAATCTCTACACCGCTCCGGGTGCTTGCGAGCGCGTCGGTAAACTCAAGACGTCTTCCTCCTTTATACACCCTGGCTGGTTTAGGTGAAGCACTACCACGCTGTTCCGCTGTAGTCAAAGTTGTTTTATTAGGTACGAACAGAAAACCTTACTTCTAACTTTTGAAATCTCTCACAGAACACAAGAACCACGAATATTATGACAGAGTTAAATAGACCGTCAATTTTATATTTTTTTATTTCGTGTTTTGTTGTATTTCTTGTTAACAAAGTCAACAAAACACCCAATTTCATAAAAAAAAAATTAAGAACATGTTACTTTTGACTTCGTTAAGTGTATTTATTAACACCTTAGATATAAATTATATTTACAAGCGTGCAAGTCCTGCCCCTTTATCCGTGTCATACGAACATTGATCCAATCCAATTTAGCCACCCAAACACATAGTCCCATTCTTTATTTCCATATCCTTAATAACAGTCGTGCATCAACCGGGGATTGTCCTTGGATGCACTTGCATAGTGCATACAGGGATAATTTGTCGGTTGGTGTCTCATCTCATCTAAAGCTACCTAACGGGGCCCTTTGTGAGTTGGCTTCGGCCCCTCGTACGCCTTACAAATGCCCGGGACCACAGGGTCCCGAGATACATAAAGTAATATCATGATGACACTAACTTCTCTCAGGATCTCTAACGTGAGTTCGCAGAATCTCTACACCGCTCCGGGTGCTTGCGAGCGCGTCGATAAAATCAAGACGCCTTCCTCTTCTATACTTGCTGGTTGGCTTAGGTGAAGCACTACCACGTCGTTTAGCTGTAGTCAAAGTTGTTTTATTACCAACAAAAGACGTTTCTTCCATTGGAAATCTATCACAGAACACAAGAACCACGATTATTATGACAGTGTTATAAAGGCCGTCCATTTTTTTTCATGAAATTCGGTGTTTTGTTACAGGTAAGTAAGTACTCCGGTGTGAAATAAATATTAAGCTCAGAATTTATATCGCTATAAACCAGTTATCGCGAGTGCACAGTTACATTTCTAAAACAAGAGCGAAAGGCGTGATGGATTTTATATGCGACTACCTAACTAGGTCCTACTAGTTACATAAACGAATAAGGTGACGATACCCACGTAGTCAACATCCCAATGAAATTGCGTTGCACTTTGACATGATACTGGACTGGACTGGACGCTAAGGGTTGTGCAGCTGGAGTCGCGCTACAACACAAATTTCAAGTGGTTTGTGGTACGGGTTTTCAGTATGGAGCGACTCCTCAAATAAGAGTTTGTCATGTTTCGACGATTTTGCTGAAAACTACGTGCGCAACACGACGCCGTCGCTTCGAGTGCAGCAATTTTTAGTTTTTAAGTTTATTTTTATTACATATTAGTTTATAGATTAAAAGTATTGTTTTATATTGTGTTTATTTATTTTTTCTTTTCTATTGGGCCTTTGTTGCCTGAAGTAAATCAATAAATACTCCGTATCTACCTATTTTATTAAGAAGAAAACTCACTATGCAATCGCGCTATAAAACAGTTACCTACAATAATTATTTCTCCATTACAGCACACAATGCAACGTTTGATCGGCAAGTTGAATGTTTGCTGATCTAATGGCATTTTCAATTTGCATTCAAATTCCTGAGCTCGCATTGCTGAGCTCCGCGGGAGGGGCGGCGGGATGCCGACAACGTTGGATACTCGAATGCTCCAATGCCCGAATCGGATTAACGCTAACGACGCACCATTCTCTATGACCACCGCAGTCGACCGCATTCCCGCCGTGTCCTGTGCGACACTGATAAACTGTTGCAGTGGCATCCCTAACATCCACGCATAATTCTCATGCATGCCTGACCGATTTATCACTTTAATAAAATTCTGGACACAATACGAGCCTGCACGCATGAGCTATGGCTGTGATCACGATGCGATGACGGGCTTGAAGACACAACTGACGTTTTTGGAGCTAAAAACACCATCAATAACGAATTAAAATATTACCTTATCTTCAACTGGGACAACTGCCTTTAGAGTTATACAGTCGTGTCATACTAGCTCGTGCCCGCGATTTCAAAATTAAGCCAATAATTTCCCACGGTAACACAAAAACTAGATCAACATCTAAATGTGTGTAAATTTTCAACTAAGTAATTCTCTCCAGCCGTGTACGCGTGAAAGTGTAACAAACATTTAAATCCTCACAAACTTTCGTGTTTATTAAGAGTAGAATAGTAACTATCTAGGCTAATACTTATGATGTAAATAATTATGATAGATATCCATATAATTCCTTCAGACCATCATAATCTGCATTTGAGACAATGGATCTTCACCACAAGCTCTATCGATGTTGCAAATTAGCATTTCCCGAGGAGAATCCTAATGAGAAATGTAATTTCGAGAAAGCAGATAGCTCTTCACAAAGCTTTTTAAATGTACAATTCCGAGCTGTAGGATTAATTACTATAGTTTTTCATCCCGTCTAGTCCGTCGTCGGTCGACGGAAGGAAGGATTACAAGTGGATTTCGTCGGCGACGATTAATAATTAATTGTCATTACGGTTATGGCTGCAAACCCAATTGCTACTCCGGCTTAGCAGGATTATTTAATCTTACGGCCTGATAAAGTGGCAGACATATATTAATTTAGACACGGTTAGTTACAGACAAATACTAATCTGTATAAATTGGATTTAGAATTGATGTCTTGCTATTGATTGATGAATTTCATAAGTTCTTGTGTTAGCTTATATCCATAAGGCAGAAGAATTTGTTAGTTTGTTTGTTTGTTTTAACGCGAAAATCTCTGAAACTACCAGTCGGATTGCAAAAAAAAAAGATCTAACTTTTGTTTTACTTCCCTTCTTTCCATTACAAATATCAATGACACTCAGACCTACATCTAAAAACCAACAAAAATCAGTATAATGAAAGAGCGGATTCCTAGCATAACAATAATGTAAAAACAGCGACGGTAGCAAAATAAAAACAGACAGGGAGCCGCATAAAAATTCAATCATTTCGAAAGCTTCGCCAAGATTTGTAGGCCGGAGCCGGGGAGGATTTAAATGAAATTACGACATTGTTCCGAAGGGCGTCGATGGACGCTCTGACGCTTGTAAATTAAAAATATATAAATCGCTTAGATTTATGTTCTTTGTTTTACGTGCTATAATTAAGCTATTTGTTAACGTAAAATACATTTAATCCTCGGAAATCTGATAGCTCCAGATAAATAGGTATTACATTTTAAATGAAAATGAATTATGTTCGTTGGTTTCGGAATATTGAATCTGAGTAGGTACCAACAAGAATAATGGCGGTTGACTATTTATTTTCAAACTTATTGCTGAGCTGGTAAAGTTGAAATGTGGTTCACCGTAATTGGGTAGTTGATACCATTAACCAATAATTCCAAGAAACAACTACATACTTAAATAAACATTTTACTTTAGCCCTAAAAACTCGATTAATATTCAATTAACTGTAAAATTAGATTTTTAGTTGGTTTGAAATCAATAAAATAGTTAATCAATTGAGTTGACAAAAATATGACGTGACAGTTTAACTTTGCTGAATTGCTGAATCGCGTTAATTGAATCGCGTTTTCAACAACTCATAAAATGTATCTAAAAAGTACATAAGCCAATTATTGATTGGTAGTGTCAGTAGGTATTGTATCGTACCCAATTGTCCGCAAACCGGTTGGTCTACCTAGCAACAATATTTTGTTAGGTAAGTAGGTAGGCATACGCGCAGTGCCGGCGTTAGGGTAGGGCGAGGTAGGGCGACCGCCCCGGGCGCCGGACCTAAAGGGGCGCCGCATGCGCCCCTTTAGGGCCGCTCGCTCGTTGAGTCAGTACTTACTTGTAAATTTTCAAAGCCTAGCGACAAAATCGCTACAACACTAGAGTGGAACTCAGCGTTCGGCCGGAACACTAACACTGTTGTTCATTTTCCGGGAAGCGGCCACAAACAAGGCACGTTACATTATCTATCTCTTTTTAAAATTTAATTTAAAAAGAGTTGGCTTTATTTTTGACGAAGCGGAACACGCTTAGTTCAGGCTTCGCGATTTCGAAAAGTATATTACCGAATAACATGGCCCCATTGAACCCGAACGTACTATAAGGAATTACTTGACAAATCTTATCGCCGAAACCATGCGACTTTTTTTTTGTTCCCGGGGTGGAAAATCCTCTTGGATGTCGAAGGGGTCTGTCAGACTCTTACTGCTTGAAAGCGACCCCGGTGTTCCCCTCCCACACTTAGGCCGGGTTCACGTTCCTTCCGCGATTCCCGACTGGTGCTGGCCCTCCTCCGCGAGCCACCTCGGATCTGGAGGGGAGGGAGGTGTTTAACTCGCCTCGCGACGGCAGAGACCTCGGGTTCGGTTGATGGAGTCCCCAAGTCCGCCGCCTCTAGCCCATTTAGGGGGGCCGGAAGAGGGCGCCGCCGACGCCTGGGGCGCCTGCTGCGGGCCGGGAGAGAGGTCGTAATATCTTTTTCCTTTTCCGCCGCGAGTCCTGCGAGATAAGCGTTTCGCAGAAGTAGGCCACCGTGTCCCAGGACCCTTCGCTGCCGACCATCGAAGCGACGACGGCCGGCAGCGACAGGTCACTGCCTACTTCAGAGATGAGGACACGACGCGGCTCCTCCCAGGCCATACATTCTGATAACGTATGCCACGCCGTGCCCTCCAGGCAGTCCACGCAGTGGTGGCACCGGGCGTCTGGCTCCCTGTTTATGAGACACAGGTACCTCCCGAAGCCATGCCCCGAGAGCATCTGCGTCACCCTAAACGTCAGGGAGCCGTACCTTCTTCCGAGCTAGTCCGCCAGCACCGGCCGGATCGCCTCGATGGTGATAATAGGCGTGAGAGCCTGTCCGGACTAGCGTTGAAAATGCTGAAAAAAACAATTTGTTTCTTTCACGAAAAAAACCAATTTGTGGTTTTTTCCGTTTTTTCACATGTTACATTGAAAAATTCGCAGACAGAATCCATTGGGAAAAAACGGGAATCTTTCGAATTTTTCTCAAAATGTCTTGAAATATGTATTGAAAAAAAACAAGTTTTTTTCAAATATTTTTCTGTTCAAACATAACATAGGGTAGCATGGCTCGTTTGATTCGTCTTGACGAGTACTGTGATCCTACATGGTAACCAGGGTCTGATGATGGAGCTGGAAGGTGGCCATAGGAACTGCGTAATAGAACTACACAACCCCGTCGAGTTTGGGCTCGTTGGATCGACTTGACGAGTACTTTGATCCTAGATGGTAACCAGGGTCTGATGATGGAGCTGGAAGGTGGCCATAGGAACTGCGTAATAGAACTACACAACCCCGTCGAGTTTGGGCTCGTTTGATTCGACTTGACGAGTACTTTGATCCTAGATGGTAACCAGGGTCTGATGATGGAGCTGGAAGGTGGCCATAGGAACTGCGTAATAGAATTACATAACCCCGTCGAGTTTCAGCTCGTTTGATTCGACTTGACGAGTACTTTGATCCTAGATGGTAACCAGGGTCTGATGATGGAGATGGAAGGTGGCCATAGGAACTGCGTAATAGAACTACATAACCCTGTCGAGTTTGAGCTCGTTTGATTCGACTTGACGAGTACTTTGATCCTAGATGGTAACCAGGGTCTGATGATGGAGCTGGATGGTGGCCATAGGAACTGCGTAATAGAACTACATAACCCCGTCGAGTTTGAGCTCGTTTGGTTCGTCATGACGAGTACTTTGATCCTAGATGGTAACCAGGATGTTATGATGGAGCTGGATGGTGGCCATAGGAACTGCGTAATAGAACTACACAACCCCGTCGAGTTTGAGCTCGTTCGATTCGTGTATTCTGTTTTTTAGTATTTGTTGTTATAGCGGCAGCAGGAATACATCATCTGTGAAAGTTTGAACTGTCTAGGACAGCGGAGGCTTCTATGTATTTTTTCTCGAAAACGGTACGTCTCAGGCGAAAAATAACCGAAATTTCACTCCCCCCTAGAATGCCCCATGAGAGCAGCACCACTATTAAAATTTTGGGTTTGAGGGGGAGGAGGGGATTGTTTTTATTTTAATGTTTTCAATATGTTTAATATAAGTAAATAGTCTTTGAAACAATAATATTCGAAATAAAGATACTAGAACCGAATATTCTATGAAACATTATCTGCGAAATAAAATTCTATGAAATATCTTTCTGCGAAACAAGGGGACAACACTCTAGAAAAGTTTTTTTTTAGATTATTTCTACAAAATGTGTTTTCATTGTCTCCCTTTTTTTTTTCTTTCGTAAAGGCAGTAGGTATAGGTTTGAATAGCAGATGGGGGGGGGGCGCCTTAGAAATCTCGCCCAGGGCGCAGGTAGTGCTAAAACCGGCACTGCATACGCATCTATTCAACATAAAAAGTAGATTAGCCCTATACTAAGTACTATTTTTATGTTGTTTAGATTACCTACTGCTACCTAAGTATAGAATAATAGGTACTGGGTAGGTACTTTATGTTGATAGACTGTTGTTAATTTAATTACCTACCTAGAATTGGTACTACCTGGTTAGGTAGGTACCTATTCCATAAAGTCTTTCAAACAATAGATAGGTACCTACATTGCTTCATCTCTTTACAGAGTCTTATCGTAAAGCCTCAACGGTAACGCCTCCCCTTCCTATTACTTATTTTTGTAGGCAAGCCTAAAAGCCTTTTACCGTGAAATGATATACCTACGGCTTCCAATATCCTAAAATATCGGACGCATCGCATCTCGCGTTGATTGATCCCAATCGTCTATTTAATCGTGAACGCGTGAAAGCGAGCTCGATGATAGGATATTTTGTTATATTTTTTATAGATGTAATAAACATTATGCGTACAGTAAACCTTTAACACTCCTTGCTATAAATACTTACACTTTATTTCGTGTAGGTAGGTACCTAAAAGCTAATAATTAGGTAGGTCGTAGGTAAGTAGGTAGGAGTATATCTACTGTAGTAGGGCTACGAAGTACCTTTAAGGGGATCTCAGAAAAGAAATGCAATGAATAGGTACCTTGCACGCAATAGGTAGCCTACGCAACTTCCAACCTTATTTTTGTTGCTTCGTAAGTAACATAGCAACACGGGTACCTGACTTCCGTCAGGTACCCGTGTTGCTCTATGGTAAGTAAGGTCCAATCCAAATAAGGCGTTTTACCCACGAGTGGAGTAGCGCGTAGCAAGACTAGCAAGTCGCGAAATTGTGAGACTAAAGAAAGTCACTCATTCTGTCTACATGCAGTCGCAAAGTTTTGCTAGTCGCGCATAAATCGTTTCACCTGGACAAGCACATAAGCGGCCACTGCAGTCCTGCTATTGTTCAAGCTTTCTGAAAACCATACGCGTGCTGGCCTGCGACAAGCGAAGACTACTAGCTACCCTCGGTCGCCGCCTAATAAAAAATACGTTTGTAAGGCTGCGTTTCCACCAAAGCTGTGCGATGAAAATGTGCCTACGAGGATGTGTAGCGGAACTGTGACAATGCGCATTAATGTGTGGTGCAGATTTATGAAATAGATTAGATTTCTGCAACACATCCCTCGCTTGTTTTGTATGCGCAAAAATCTAGCTCCGCTGAGCCGTTTCCACCAGAGCTGTGCTGACCGAGGCGAGGTAGATGAAGCGATTCTATTGATTCATTACAAACACATCCCTCGCTACGCATCTTCGCACATATCTGGTGGAAACGCAGCCTAATAACGGAGGTCAAATGTGTATCTGGACATGAAGGTATAGATAAAACTGGAGTCAAGACTTCGAACAAAAGTTTGAGTCAAATACCTACAAAACTTCTCGCTCTCTTGTGGTCTGACTCTCTCTTTCTAACTTAGGAGGTTATCCTAAGTTAAAAAGAGAGAGTGAGACCACAGAGAGCGAGATAGCGATACATTTTTTGAGCTTCAAGTAGGTATTCAAAGTCTGGGCTCCAGTTTTAGATATCTATACCTTCATGTATCTGGATCGAGAGGTTGTTCTGTGTCGAGAGTATTCGTGCCATTTTTTTTTTCATCCGGTTGTGCCGTGGCGTCACTATTATGTGCCAAGTTATTTTTCGTTCCGGTGGTGCCGTGGCGTCACTATAATGTGCCAAGTTTTTTTTTTTTTAAGTTACAGGCCCATCGGTGAATCTCTAGTTCCTTGATGACCAACCAGATTCAAAGGGCAGTAGCACCACGTAGGAGTAGCACAGACAAGACCTCTCTCCTTTTTATTTTTATTTAGATTAGTTAGTCCTACCGATTTACAGTATGGTATGGGGCCATAATAAAGAATCCACTTCCGTTGCACGGTGTTCGTAGAAATATATGTCCATCAGGATGAACGGTCACTAGCATTAAATTATCTCCAAGGTCAACTAGCAGCAGCGTCACGCCAGTTTGGACGGTAGAAGCCTAGAGGAGCTTCCTTCTTCATTGCAGGCGCACCACGCGTCGTTCCTCCAAAGACTGCTGGATGTCATTAGATATTGTTCAAGACTCCTACCTACTTACTCGGATATGTACTGGGTAATGTGGTAGGGGTCCGACAAAAGAACATAGGGTAGGTAAAGGGCTGCATGATAGATTGATAATTGGGTTCTTTGACATCACTAACCAAAAATTCCAAGACACATCTTCTCTAAAGAAACACTTTATGTTAGCCCTGAAAACCCAATTAATTATCAATTAACTGTAAAATTTGATTTTTTTATTGCTTTCATATTAATAAATAGTCAATTGAATCAGCACAAAAGTGAGGTCACAGTTGTATTTTGCCATACAAAATCTATGGGAGAATCGCGTTTTGACAGGTCATAAAAATACGTCAATTGGTGTTATCTACCCTATTCCAAAGATTCATGTATACAGCAGGACTTCCATCCATTGCTTTAAGTTTTTTTGTGATCACCTATTAATAAATTAAATAGAAACTGTATAAATCAATCTCCACGCGTTTTTTTTTTATATTATTACGACGTTTTCCCTTAACTTTAGTTAAGAATTAATAGCTTATTTCAATGGATGGATGCGGACATGTTAATGTTCGTCCCGGGGAGCCATTTTTCAAAATAAACCAAATAAAACAAATATAGGATTATATTCAATGAAACATTTAAATCCAACATAACAAACATTGGAATACTTTCAATGTTTGCACAAGCTGTATACAGACTCGCCTACACAACGGGCTCGGACCTAGTAAGATAGCTCAATAGATAAAACTAATCGACTATAATCCCATTTGCCACATTTTATAATCATCGGCATGTATCATCAGCTACTAAGCCACTATGTCTCTAACTTCCTCTCAAAATACCTCAAACCATGTTAATGTAAATAGCGCAACCAACACACATTGTTAACATAAAATTAACGAGTTGAATAGAAACATTAGAAAGAAACAATTTACACGCGGGGACATCGCTTCCACTCATTAGACAATCTATTTGATATCATCTGCTCGAGGTGCGAAATTATCTTTTCCAGACACGAAATAATAATTAAAAAAAGGGTATAAATTAAATTAAGCATAACCATTTCAAACCATTAAAAATGTCTTAAAACGTCTAAGGCATCTTTACGAAAACTTATTGTATTTTTTTTCTTAATTTATTACATCATATATATACATAATTTCGACATAATCATTTATTTAAAACGTAACATATCTCTGGCAGGTCAAGTAAAAAATTAAATAGTAACATTACATAAAGTTATACTTTGAGGAGAGGGGAGTATTCACTTTCATAAGTTATGCAACAATTGACAGTTAATTGTCTAGTAGTGTTAGGACGGACCCCGTTTTGTTTCGTAGCAACCACCACCACGAAACGTTTAGGTAAGGTCCGTTTTCCCCAAAATATTACTTTACAATGGATTTTGTCAAAGGAAAGATTCTGATTCAACCAATTATCAAATAGTAACATGTAGACCGCTTCGCTTTAGATCGCTCGGACGCTTTTAGCCAGAATTAACAATACAGTGCTAACGTTAAATCTATTATGTGCAATTAAACCTAGTGTACACTTGAGGCCGCTAAACGCTACGCCACTTCGCAGTTCTATATTATACTAATTGATATCGTCTACGCCTCAAACGTACACCCGGGTGTTGGCAATTCGACAATCAATAAAACATTTTAGACTTTAGTATATAATATACTCCAATAATTTCTATAAAAAACAGGTTACATATGAAAGTTTTAGCGAGTGTCTTTTAACATTACTTTTATAGAAAAGCACAAACCTACACATGATTGTCGTTTGAAGGTATGTGCAGCAGCTATGTACAGGCTTCACTAATATTTATTATCACAATACAGTCATTGTAGATACAAAAAAAAAATCTTTTCAAACTAACAAATTATTCAAATTCATTTGCTAATCATGGTAATACATTTTTTAATTCCCATGATGCAAAACATGTGGATTTTGAGCAGTCTAGTAGTTTTGCTAACATATCGAGCTAATTTGTTTATAATGTAAAATATTACAGAATTAATTAGCCGTGGTATGTAAGCGAACTTTGTTTACCACCAAAAAAATATAAGTTGTTAAAAAATCGTACTAAGAATTACATTAATTGGCTGTATTTTATACCTTTGAATATGATCACGCATGCATTCCATTCAAACTCGATTACTATGTTCAACATTTATAATAAAATAGTTTTTAATATTACAAGCTTCTGAAGACTTGCCGTCTTAACGAACGATCAGCAAGTCGATTTTAATTTAACTGGTAAATACTTCTTTATATTACACTAGTTTGTTAATATAGTTAATCAAACAAGCGTCAACACACAGAGGCACATTTTATTACTATTCAAATTCATGTCTAAATAATGTTGTCTTGTATACTCCGTGAAAATGCTTTACATTGCCGAATCACCCCAAACGACCGCGCTGCTCGACTGAGCGAGACCAAGACAGTTGGCACAGCCTTCGAGGCGACACTAACGATCACGTCTCTGCCTCGATCAACCAACAGCTATCAGTACATTTAACAATAAAAAAGAAACACCTGTGGACATTTAATATTTTCGGGAGGCCACGTGGTTCACTCACTGGTTATGATAAAGACGCGTTTGACACAGAGCCTCTGGTTTGAATCGCTGACGGAGCAACGCTCTCGCGACAACAATGGACATCGTCCGCGCAACCCAAACAAACGCAGCTTTCCACGGTACATGCTAACTACTTCCGAGGCTTAACTACGTGACCACGCCCTTGTATTATGTTTTTAACATCGGTCACGTCTGATTTAATTAACATAGATATACAACTGAATATTTTCGATACGTGAGTTTTAAACAAAGTGTAAAACTTACTAATGCCACCGATTAAAGAAAAAATATACCGCTACAACTGAAAAAATATGATGGATAATACTCGATTTAGTCACATTACCGGCGAGACGCCTCCTGTTTCAGTGACAACACTAATACAATTATACGACGGCAATAAAAAGCTACTGTTACAAATTATCATAAAAAGCAGTTTTCTAGTAGGACTACTCTGTGGCCTCGGTGTCTATTACACGATTGTTTAGGGTCAGGTTCCTACATAGAATAAATAGGGCATAAAGAAAGTCAAATATTGGTGTTAGCGATGCACATAATTATGTATATAAGGCTATTTTTGCGTATCCAGGCGATAGTAACACGACATAGCGGATTGCACCTGTTTAATATAATATTTATTAGTAATGGAAGAGGTCAAATAAATTAGAGTGTTACGGAGTACGAAATTATGAATTATAATATGTGTATAACTGGGATAGCGGGCACAAGCGTGTAGGCGCTGGTGCTGTGTTACTATCGCGGGACGTGACGTGTCTAGGTAAGTCGCCCCTCAGCGCAGCCAGAGTTGTGTTTCCGTCAAGCGAACCAGGGAGCGCACTTTATGGCTCAGTTGTATATTTTGATCGCCTTCTCTAGATAGTTGACGCGGGACCGCTTGGGCGTCTTGTTGATGTGCTCGAGCCCGAGCCACGGCCGGGCCGTCGCGTCTGGAAGTGACAGATCTAGATTAAATTTTAGCACACATTCTTTTGAGGATTGGATCTATTGTATTGTAAAATTTTGATAAACTAATGAATTTAGATTATTCCAAACATGTGAAGTGTTGTTACAAGTCTGAGTTGATACTCACTCGCGTTACTACTTGGCCTGAAGTCGTAAATGTTTATTGTCGCTCCTTCACTTATGTAGTTAGGTCTCCCATTTGTCACTATAGCGAAATTGTACTGAAACAAATAATAAAAACGTGGTTATTGATAATATTGATTAACTATAGAAGAGTTTCGTAGTAGCAGGCGAGTAATGCGTCATATCGGGATATCTGGAAGCCGTCACTTTGATTAGCATCATAATATAGCTTCAATATACTGACGGACTCCTCAACAACTTAAAAGTGCATGAGTAAAAATGATTAAGGGTTTATTTTTCAATGGTCATAAAATTTTAAATAAATAAATAACTTTTATCCAACAAATAAATATGACCCCTCCCCCTATCCCTCCGTTAAGAGTTATCTGACGATTGAAAAATTAGCCCCTATATGACATGAATGTTCACCTTTTCCCACTCCTTATCGGGTATATCGAGTTTCTTCTGCAGCCGGTCCTTGACCGCCTGGAAGGGCTCGTTGTGTTTTACGCGCGCGTAGAACGGAATGCCGAACGTCGCGTACACCTGCTTGTGGAAGTGCGCGCACGGCACTACAATCTCGTCCTCCTGTAATAATTAAAACAAGGTAAACATTTAATTTCGAACAAGATGCGGTAGCTTTGTAACCTTTATTTCTTTAGCACAAAAGTTGCTTGTTTTTATTTCTAGATACACTTTTAACCCAACTGATTAAATCTCTTTTTTAAACTTTTAAAATGGGCGGCTACATTTTTATATTGTGCAAGTATGCCGCCCATAAAAGATAACTATGTATATTTTTTGCCACCCTTTGCATCTATCATTCCAAAATGATTCACCAAACGCCACGTTAACGCCACGTCAACGTAATACAGCACAGCATCAACGTGACTTCATCCTTCATACGTGATTATAAATCAAGACAAGACAAGATGGTTACAGTGTGCATTTATGAAATGTGATACGGTCTCTTACCTGCAAGTTGAGTTCATCTCTAGGGATCTCCTCTATTCTATAGAGTCTGGGCGGCGATATGGTCACTTGATCCAGCGTCAGTTCAGGATCGGGGCCTGGTAATACTTTGTGACATGAAACCTCCACGATCCTTAACCTGAACATTAACATAACATTATAAACTTTGAATCGAGAGGAAACTATCAATAATAAAAGTCGACGGCTAGCTTGCATCACAAATCACTAAATTAATTTTAAATTGAAATTAGTTTCTGTAGAGATACATAATACATGTTAAGCGCTAAATATACATTATATGCACATAATATTTTTGTTTTATTTTAAATATTTCATGATTTTAAGTGAAAGTGGGACTAAAAGAGAAAAATAAAACATATGATCGGTTGAATAACCTATTGATAGGTGTTCAAAATACGTATATTTTTCCACTCACGTTCCAGAACCATCGGGTGACATTTCGACGACTTTAGCTGCCTCTTGTAAGATGTCAGACACCTTACCGCCTTTGTTTGGATATAAAATTAATTCCTTATCTTCTTTATAATTTGGACCAACCTAGAAAAAGGATCATAAATTATACCATACTATAGCTTCTTCACGCGGCTTGGAATTCAAGAATACCATAAAAAAATAGCCTCTGGTGCTCTGCATAATAAATAATGCATAATAATCTCAGATCTGAACCTTCGAAGAGAGATAAAGGCAGATCTATTTCTCATATCGCAAATACCAGGCTTTGAAATCCATATAGATCACTAGTTTTTGCCCACAACTTTGTCCGCGTAAGTGTCGGACCCCCGTTTCATCCCCTTACGGGATGAAATTTCGAAAATCCTTTCTAAGTGGACGTCTACAAACAATAAACTACCTCCCTGCCAAAATTCATCATTATACGTCAAGCGGTTTTCGACATTTTGTAATGAGCAAGTAACCATTCGCTTTCATATATTTAGATTCGACTTCCACATACATATTTAAAAATAAAAAGGCATCTTACCCATAAACATTTAAACTGTTTCTTGTTATCCAATTCATTAACTTTAATAGACAATATCTGGTAGAACAACTTCTTAGGGCACTTTGGTTTACAGTACACTAGTAAATCTTTAAGTATTCCGTCGTAAGAATATCTGAGTGGCAGGCCTGGGGTATCCTTGTAGCTGCAACAAATCAAACAATAGTTGATCACACAAGTCACTTTCGAAGTTGCATTCACCGCTAACACAGCAACATAACAACAGCAAATCTCATTGCTCAAAAAAAAAACGACCAGTTTAACCCTTTGACCGGCAGGGACGTCCGAATATTTTGTAGGTATGAAAGAAGGAATTTGTTGCTTGGCGTAGAGAACACAGATTTTCGTTGTTGACGTGGCGGTCAAAGGGTTAATAATACCAGCTTATTATTGTCCAACTTCAGGGCAAAGGTCTCTTCTCATACAGAGAAGGCGCCACGCTTACTCAAGGTGGATTATCAATAATATGATTGGCCATTTTTGTTTCATGACATAGGTTTCTATAAGAATCCTCAAATTGACTAGGGAACATCAATCAAAATATGTTAATAGGCCTCTCATTATTCGCCACTACCAAAAAGTTTTCGAAGCTCTCCTGGGTCGAGAGGAAACTGTACAAATATATTTTATTGCCCCATCTCTTTGGCCCACAGGCTATGGAACTTACTACACTTATTTAGTCAGCAAGCTTATACCAGTTTAGTATCGAGATGGGTACGGATCTATTCAGAGTTCCATATCTGAACAGCTGGAGCACAACTGGTGTTTTCATAGACAAAAGCTAAATTAAGTTGAGTGCAGTTAGTCTTTAAAATGCTAGTGATATCTCAAAACACTAACTTTTGACACTTGAAGAACTGTATTAAGTAAGGGTCCACGTTGAGCCTCTGTCCCACTGCTCGCGCCATCTGGTCGTAACGCATCTGCATAGACAGCTCCATTGTGAACCTGTTAAAACATAGTTTAAAGGATTTTTTTTATTAAGATTGTACAAAAAAATTGTCGTTTATTCTGAAAGTTAAAGTATACGTAAAACGTACGCTAGCTAATCTATAGAATGCTACCATCATGGCTTATGTTGGTCAAAGATAATGATGAATATACACGATACAGTAATCGCTGTATTTGTTACTAACTATAAACAAAAGCTATCGCAACCTAAGATTAACTAAACACACTACTAGGACCACAACTAATACAACAAAAATAGAGATAATATAGGCAATGTTTAAAAAAAAGATACACTGCCTTATTCCTTGAATCTTTTTGGACCTGTAAGATATAATTGTAAAGCCCTATTGATGCACATTTAAGGTATTTATCTAATTGACACAGTTTGTAAATCCACACTGTCGATCTTGGAAGTTGTGGATTGCCTTTGCATTGGATTTTTAATCAGAGAAAACGCTATGAAATATAAAAGAGACTTTCTATTCAACTACAAAAATATACACAAAACTCAAAACTCACCCAGGATCATTAGGCAGTGTCTTATCCACAAACTGCACTTCGACTTTGTAGAATATGTACTTGAAGTAATCTTGGCAGGTGGGCAGCTCGAGGTCTTCGTGTCGATGGTCAGCACGCTCGAACACGATGATGTCGCCGTCCATCAGCTCGTCCAATACCTGGCCGCGTGCACACGACTCAACCCGAGGGTAGCCCGCCTTATGCCCTCCCTCCATAGTTTGTGGCGTATACCAAAATGCGTGGATGTGTGCTCGTGTCATGGTTTACAGTTGTGTGTTTTGATATAATCATGACGCGGTTCATATATACGTTTTTTATGTTATTAAACTTAAAATGTGAAAATCAATGTCATGTATTGAGTTTAAATAGCGATATTACAACATCTATTAAATTTATTAACTTAAAAAAAAATCATGAATACTTTCTAATAATTTCTTTACTTTATTAAACTTATAATATTTAAAATCTAAGAATGCCTATACAAAGTGAATAAATCAAACCGAGTAAACCTGAAAAGGGCATCGTTAATCTCGTTCTGGGCTCAAACCAACAAAAAAAACGTCTTTATTTGACTGATATACAATCTTATAATTATTTGTTGTTTTGGGCTCAGAACGAAATGAGTAATTCAACAATTTTCAGGCCCACTTAAGTTCGATTCACACTGTGTATAGTCTTTATATTTACGCATGTTTGTATACGAGACAATCCTATAGAGAGGTGACGTAAGTGGTGATACAAGTAACTCAGCATAATAAAGCAGCGTGTAGCTTGTGATCATAAATAATGAGTCACTCAACTTGCTTAAGGCCTAGTTCCCAAGGCAAAAAATCTGACGCGTGTTAAACGTGAACAGCAAAGGTCGTATTTTTTTTTTAAAAGCGCGTGTTAACGCATTTTTGTGAATGCCTAATTGGCTGTTAAAGAATCTATTGGCACTGCGTTGCCATGGCAACTAAACCTACAAGTAATTGAGGAAGCTTTGTGTGTTAAAATGATATAAATTAATATAACAATGCGGAGAAGCCGAGAAATATACAATAAATAATATAACACTGTTCAGAATTTGAACATTATGCTAAAAATATTACAACAACACAAAAACGAGACCGTGTGTCGATGTTATTGGTTAAAAAAAGTTAAGACAGAAGTTTATGGGAATCCCGCAAATAAAATGAACAAGTCGCGACCTTCGACCAAGCATTATGACATCGCGTTTTAAATAATATTATGTACAAATGCTACAATTATTATAAGCAAGTTTTCCTGTGCTTCTCAGAACTGACGTAATCTAAATATAATACGACTCAAGCGACGATTTATTTTCAGAAAAGTAGACATAACATAAATAACATGGAAGTGTTAGGCAGAGGTGTACCCATTGGTACACCCAAATTTCGTCAGTTATGTTTAAGTCCCATGTAATAGGGGGCAAGCCTATTGCCATCAACCGGGTATAAATCCAGACTTCGAGGCTGCTACTGAGAAATTCCTGATGGAAAAACCCAATAACAGTTTGCCCGACCTGGGAATCAAACCCAAGACCTCATGCTCAGCAGTCGAGCTTTGCGACCACTACACCAACGAAGCAGTCATAAGAAAGGAAAGGGTAGAATTAGGAGGAAAATATTTTTGTCTGAATTAAAAAATAACATTAAATATGTTTAAAAATTACTCCGAGCATTTTGTGAAGGAAAAAAATAAAATGCTATATATAACAGTCTGAACAGTGCTATTTAAAGTTATATAATAATAATAATAATAAATAATTACTAATAAATACTATACCTGAGCCAGCAATACCTGAATGTGGAATCAAACTAGAACTAAAATCGATCATAACATTACACTAATCCTAACCAAGTATTAGAGAGATAAAATATATTTTTGCATAGAATTACGATCTTTTGGGATTTATATCATGATTATTAGTCACATACACATATAGATACTTTGTAATCGTCTTTATAGAAGAAAGAAAGAGTCATCTAAATATATAGTTACTTGGGAAAATATTTGTGTAACAGAAGCTTATGTCTAGTGGATAGTTTGTTAGGATAAAACTGATAAATAATACCTTTTCAAGAGGCTCGCTGTAGTTGTTAATTTTCTCAACAAAGTCAGGTTTGATCTCTTCGTATAAAACGAGCGGAGTGTCCGGCGGGAAACCTAAGAAAAAACACAACAATAAGTTCCTAATTCGGGCGTTGCTCGATTTACCGTCAATTGGCCTCGGCCGTTCTATTTAAAATAAATAAATTCAGGCCTTGCATAAATAAATGCCAACCAAGAATATCAAGGAGTTTGACGATGCAGTTACTAACTTCTGCCACGAAATTTACATACGTCAAAGTCGATTTATTATCTCAAGGGGAACAAAAAGATGGAATAGTATTTATCCTATGTGCCTAGATCAATATCTGTGCTTAATTTTAGCTAATTCCATGCAGCCGTTAAAGTGAGAAAGAGTAACAAACAAACAAACATCCATCCATCCATGCTCATAAACTTTAGCGTTTACAGTAGCAGGGTTAAAGACAATTCAAAAAGTATCTCATTCCTTTTTCTCTTTTCATTGTTAAATGCCCAGCTTTTAATGACATCTGGCACGCGTACAGATCATTATCGGTACAATAAACGTGTTCCGATTATAGGCATAACGCATGGTAATGTATTAATAACATACAGTTCGATTACGAAATTGAATAAAAATGAATTATTCACAGCTTTAGGTTAACGAACGAACGGACCAGTATGGTACTGATTGTATCCGCAAAATCAGAATTTATTGATGAATCAGACTTTAATTAGTTTTGCATGACACACCTTGTAACATAGCATTGAATCTAGATCTTGTCGATGCCCAAAAAGGCGAGCGTGTATGTAAATGGCGCTGCCGTCTTAACGGAAGTATGTCAAGACGGCAGCGCCATCGTGACGCACACTTACCATGGATTTAGTTCACGCTTCTAGAAGAAGGGTCTAGACCCTCAGTATTGTATCATCATCTGCTTAGCCTTTTCCCAATTATGTTGGGGTCGGCTTCCAGTCTAACCGGATGCAGCTGAATACCAGTATTTTACATGGAGCGACTGCCTATCTGACCTCCACAACCCAGCAACTGGGTAATACGATACCCCTTGGTAAGACTGGTTGTCAGATTTTCGGGCTTCTGACGACCCGTAACGGCTGTCAAAGCTCCATGTATGACAGCCGTTGTTTGACAATGTTGATAGTGTTGTGTGTAACAGCTAATTATTTCCTTAATAACTTGAGAAACATGTTAACACTGCAGGGTCTAAAGTCATGTACTGAATACATGGTAATAGTCTCTATACGCGGTTTAAGATATCGATCTTAAACCGCGTATAGGCGACAACAATGTAATCATAATCTAGTCATAGAAAGAATCAGAGTTTTATTTGACACAGACATACATAAATTGTAATTTTCGTACTGCAACACTATTTTGTTAATAAATCCTTTAGTAAATTTAGGTAATCTTGAGGCGAGCTATTAATTAATCTCTAGCTTTAATTAGGTAAGATGACAGCTCATCTCATGCTCACTTCACTTTAATTCTTTAGAATAGACCGGTTGATTTACCCAAAAAAAGGAGGAGGCTGCGTAAGACATGGCTGTAGAAAAATAACAGAAGATAAAGGTCTAAAGGAATTACCTGCACGCTTGTTGAGAATCGGAATAAGATCAGCGGGCTTGCTGGCAATCGGCAAGTAATGATGTCCACAATAGTGAATGCGCTTCTGCTTGGGGTCATAGAACTTGAAGAACAGCACTACGTCATTCTCCTTGTCGAAGTTCGGTAGAGCACTGAACCCGGAGTCTGGGGGTAACATCTCCAGGAATATGTTCCAAGGGTTCATGTTCTCTGAGACGTCGGCCACGGTCTTGTGCTGGTCGTTGACGATGTCTAAGCAAGTCGGTCTGCAGGTCTGTTGGGAGATACTGTGGTTATAACAGAGTTTAAAAACATAAATTTATGTTATTTCCCTATTTATAATTAAATCGGAAATATAATAGCAGTGAGTTCATTATGTACTTTATTAAACTGTTCTGAAAATTAAGCTGATGTTACTTAGTCACTACAAAGGACACCAAGTCGGTATTTTGTAGCTCTGTTGCTTTGCTGTTACAGTTACCGGCACGTAAGTTGGCAAGAGTTTTTGTAGTGGAGGAAGTTTGCGCACGCACAATTTCATACATTTTTATATGCGCAAACTTCCCCCACTACGAAAATCTCTTGCCAAGTTACGTGCCGGTAACTGTACCATTTGAAACCTGTTCTAAAATAAATGGCGGAGGGACGTCGGTTAACCGGTCACACCAAGTGTACCCAGGCACCATATCGACTTGTATACATGCCTCGGTTTGCAGCACTCTTGTACTAATACCAAAATCTTAATAGATTGTTCTAATTCTCACCTGATTAGAACGCGCACTAAAAGGCCACGGCCTCAGCTGTTTGAGTGGGTACTTGAAGTTCTCCGCCAACATCTCCATGAGCTCGGCGACGGTGGCTTGCTTCTTGACGCGGAACACGCGGTAGTGCGCGCGCTCGGGGTCGTACAGGTCGTTGCCCTGGTGCCCGTCGAACGCCTCCTCTAACACGACGTTCACGTTCATGTAGAGGTGGGCTTCATTGCGCTCTTTGCGACGGATCTGTTGAAGGTTTTGAGTTATTTTCTGATCGAAAAGTTCAAGTCCTTGGTCTTAAACATTATGCTGATGATTAATTTTTATGAGTAGGGGAAGGTGGCCCCGGTGACCCAGTGGTGTGATGATTGTCCCGAATCATTGAGCTATTACTGTATCAACTTATGTTTTACAAACTAGCGCCCCACCTAGGCTTCATATGGGTTCAATTTACTAAACGTCATATTCTTTATTAAGATTTTCATGCTAAATACCATTAAAACTGTCGAATTTTAGAAACTTTCGTTTATAGAAACCGTGTCCTTACATAAACGAAACAAATAATGAAGGAGTGGTGATCTTTCGCACATGCGCCAATGATTTTTATTTAAATAAACATAAATTAAAATCCCATCATTAGACAAAATCATGTGCAATCAGCTATACCTACAAAATGTTGATTACACCACCACCACCTTTGGTCGACTGTTAGAGAATGCCTAAGGCATTAAGTCCGCCTTTGTACTTTTGTTGCAAAAAGTTTAAATAAATAAATAATACGGAACAAAACGCCGACAGTTTAAACAAAACAAAGGTTAGGACTGAAACTTATGTAATAAATTACTTACAGTTTCAATTCTCTTCTCTTCAGCGAGCCTCTCGCTCAGTTCTGTAGGAATGTCAGCTTGAGTGACCTCTTGCAAGACAGTCTTCAACTGTGAATCCCTGGAAATTACAAATCATCATGAATACAATTACTTAAAACTGGATATCACCCTTTCATTCTTATTTTCTTAACAAATTCAATTGTAAAATTTATTGCACTAAGTTGGTTCATTCTGCGTAAAAAAAACCAACGTTTTTAATTGACGAGTTTTGTCGTAAAAATTTAATAAAGAAAACCACATTTGTTTGATGTTGGCGAGATATTCATTCCGGGAATCGAATAAATATCGTCGCCCAATTTGCGACACGTGTCACGTTACATTAAATTGAACAGTACATAATTCGACATAACTCACCTAATATAGACCAACATGTAAGCGTTGGTGCAATGGCGCACGGTCAACGCCATGTCCTCGTCGTGTCCACCGTAGTTGTACTCGATGGCCTCCTGCTTCGTGCAGCGAGACACTACGTCGTCGTCGAACTTGCACCACTAAACAACAAAAGAATATTTTAAAGCTGACTTTGTATGTTTGAACGTGCTGATGTCCGAAACTACTGGACCGATTCTGAAAAATCTTTCGCAAATAGGAAGCTGTGTTATATCAGCGTGCTAAAGGCTATATTTTATTATTAAAATAATTTGAGATCCGTAAGAAAATTCACATGCACAAAGTAGCAGATAAAAACTAGTTAGAAATTCTTTAAACATACTTCTCTATCACCAAACCATATCAGCGTTTCAAGAAATTTTTCAGAAGAGTTTACGTCATACACTTTGCATGAGGAGGACCTCTAAAATATTCTAACCTAACCTTGATAACTAGCTTATGAAACCCAGTTCCTCACCTTTCCATCGCCCTTAGGGTTGATGAAGACCACATAGTGTCCTCCGTGGTTGTCTCCTGAGTGTACCAGCACCGCGTGGAGCGTGTAGTCGGCTGGCGTCTCCGGTTTCTCTTGGAGATACGCGTCCAAGTTGATGTGTTCATAGAACTCGAATCTATAGAAGAAAAGTTTTATTCAAAAGCGTAAAAGGTCGAACAAAATGCTGGGTAAACAAGAAATAAACACGCGAGTTTAAATAACATCACGTCTGTAATCTGGAATCATGTCTCGAAAAGTTGAAACGGATCACCTAAAAGCTTTTCCATATAAGGCTTTTTTAATTGACTTAACAAAGCGCCTCGAGTATTTTCTGTATACGATGATGAATTCAGAGCTAACTTTCGTTGGTTGAAGACTTTGAACCTTAGTACCTACTGCCAGGTGACTTAATTATACACGAGCGTTAGAGACAGGTAGTGACGTGTACGTGACGTCATTGCACGGAATTCTTTCTGCTTTGCAACTGCATTTCAATATCATAGTGACACAGTGTTGAAAAACCTTATCTGGACGAGCACTTACGAGGGTGATTATCGACATTCACAGACACCTGCAATACATCTCCACTTACCTATCATTAAACTTGACGGAGCTATCCGTGATAGGATCGTACTGGAACCTCATGAGGTGTAGATGCAGTACCGGTGGGAACGAAGCGAAAATGACTCCCTTCTCCGCCTCTTGAAGACCATGTTCCCCTGCGTCGTACTTGTTTTCACCGTCAAGAGTCTCCGTACTAATGTAGTCTTTAAAGGATTCGTCAACTGGAAAATAAAGAATTCATTTGACTGTCTTAGTCAAGTGGATAGCACAACACTGTTTCTTTCAATGTCCCTTTCTAAACTTTACAATTGGCACTACCTAATAGTAAACTAAGTATACCCAAGTAGACATCGAATTGACATACTTTTTATGAGCTCATAAAACGCTATTCCCCTATAGCTTTTGCATACTGTAATGTCACTTATGTACAAATATAATTAAATAACTATTCATTGATTTCGAAGTAACTAATATTCGAAAATAAAGCGTTTTTTTTATACAGAAGTTTTGTCTTGGAATTATTGGTAAATGCTGGCCACTAACCAACTGCTATGCTATTCTTGCATCAGTCATGAAATAATTATTTCCTTGATTATAATAAACACACATCTACCATGGAACATTGTCATCAACAGTGTTGTTCGACTCGGCACAAATTGCAATACAGCCCGATGGTAACTCTCGCGGTTCACAACACGAGGCGACTCGCTGCGCAGTAATGATTTCACATGTCTGTGGGGTTAGGGGGTAGGGTACTGCGCGAATAACGCACTACAGATCCCACATAAAGTTTGACACTATTCACACATTTCGCAATGAAAGCTGGCCACGAGTATCTGACAAATTGTTGCTTCATTTCTTTTATTTTTACGTCATTTTTTCATGGTGTTTTATAGAAACTACAGATGTGCTACTTTCATGCATTTTATTATGGACATACGCTGATGCAGACATCGTTAACACATCCAGGTGTAAAATGAAAATACTCACTGTTTTTCTTTCCTTTAATGTTAAGTTGTATGTCGTAGAATGTCTCGACGCGTGTGCTGGACACGTTGACGTTCTTACACTTTATGTATGACGTCATCTTGCCCTCGAACAGACGGGGCACTGTTCCTTCCACGCAAGTACCCTTCATTTTGCTCTCCAATTTATCTAGCAGTACCTGTAATAACCATAGCTTGTATTATCGACTTAACTAAGTGCCAAGTTCACCTTTTATAATACTTTACGCTTTTACGTGTATACAGCGCTTTAAAAGCTTTAAAACACATACCCTAAGGAACTCCTGCACATCATGTTGCATAAAAGAATCCAGTGTCTCCCATCCAAAACTCTTGGTAAGTTTCTTTGTGCCGACAGGTTTATCAGAGAATTGCAACTCGTAGAAAACTCTTTGCAATGCCAATGCTACAGACCTAGAAAAATAAAACATTAGGTAATCTGCATCATCACGTTTTATAATAGTTACACGTTATGCATTCCTTAATTACACGACTGCCCCAAAATTTAGTAAGGTAATCGCGTGTTTAATCAATCGATAATGTATAATCTGTGGTTACCTGTTACTGAGTGTGCATTATAGAATAATGTAACTAGTACAAGTATTTTATTTTGTTGACGATTATTTTAATTTGTAACTTGTTGGTAATCTATCTATCTATACATATAAAATGCTTTGTCCTGAATAAATGACTTACTGACTGACGGATCAACGCACAGCCTAAACCGCTGATCGTAGAAACCTGAAACTTGGAGGGTGTGTTCTTTGTATAACGTAGGCATCTGATAAGAAAGGATTTTCCAAAATTCGACCCCAAAGTGGATGAAACAGTAGTCCACAGTTTGTATCGAGAAACCAACTTTGACGCGGACGAAGTCGCGGGCAGAAGCTAGTCTTCGGATGATTCGGCTTTCCGATTCATTTTCTACCTAAAATATTGTCGCATTCGAAATCCGATTGTAAATGCGTAACTTTTACTAACTAAGCAAAAATCAATAAACTATTTTTCTATCGATTCCGCCGACTATGCGGACTTCCTGCTATCGTAATGACCTTCGACAGACATTAACCAGGATTATCTAAGTTTCACTGTTACAGATAATCTGTCCTAGATTACAAAAGCACTCATTTACCTGGTACTGTCGTCAGATTCTGTCGGCATCTTGTAAACGGCCTTACGTAGTTGATTTGTAAAATACAATGTTTGTAACAACGAGTTCATGTAACACGTCGCGCCTTGGTTCTTGAGACCTAAAATAAACATCAATTTTTCATTTTTTTTTAATGTAAGTCTTAAATAAGTCTGAAATCGCCAATGCGCCTTCAATTCTTGCTTCTCTGTATGAGAATAGGCCTAGGCCCTGCAGTACGACAATAATATATTGACAGCCTCGTCGGTGTAGTCGCGAAGCGCGACTGCTGAGCACGAGATCTTGGGTTCAATTCCCAGGTCGGGCAAAGTGTTATTGGGTTTTTCCATCAGAAATTTCTCAGTAGCAGCCTCGGAGTATGGATTTAAGCCCGGTTGATGGCAAGGCTCGCCCCCTCTTACGTGGGACTTAAAAACATAACTAGCGAAATGTGGGTTTTCTAATGGGTACACCTCTGCCTAACCCTTCTGGGATTACAGGCGTGATGTTATGTTATGTATTATTATATTTTTTCTCGAATCATGACTTCAATGTCTGTTCATATAAGTACCATCAGAACAAATAGATACTTCTGATGAAATTACAGTAAGCATGAAGAATACTTTCTTTCTAACATGAGAAAATTTGACCTTTCACTTGTTTTAAGCGCAGCTCCCTTTGTAACGTAACCTTATACTTCGTAGACGGACCATTGCGGGTGATTGCACGTGTCGTGCAAGAGTCAACCCTTACAAAGTCGGAGGTCCTCAACGAAATGAAAGTTTGTGCATTCACACACGACTTACCAACATAGCCGGTATGTTTCTTCGAATCCCAGGAAACACCGTGTGGCGCCTCAGCAGTCACGTGTACCTCCAACGTAATTGCGTCGTCCTTTATGTAACCCTTCTCGGGATCCAAAACATCGTTCCAAGCCATGAAGTGAGAGAAACCCCAATCGTTCTCTTTGCTGGAGATGTTACAGGGAAAAAGTATTATAGACAACAATAATTGTTTAATTGAATCATAAAGCAAAGGAAGGCAATATAACGAAGGTTGCCTTCGTTTCAAAATTCACTACGAATTTAGGGTCGGAGCGGTCATGGCGAGCAGTTTACAATGCCATAAGTAATCCAACCATGCACGTGTTGAAATAAAGTCGAAAATAAACAAACCTAACCGAGTGCCTCTACGCTTTGATACTAACGTGGGTGATGGTAAAGTTTATTTATGTAAGACTTCATTTCAACATACACAATATATTTTTTTGCCAGAAAAAACAATGCCACGCCCGGCGTCGAGGTTCGATTAGTCTGAGCCGGCCCTTACCATGCCGTAAAGGCCGGCTTGGACTAAACCAACTTTAGTGTATTTATATAAATCTACGATTATAATGTAAGTTACTACGACAGCAAAGCTCTAAACCATAACATTTTCAAACAAACAAGATGCGTATAGTCGAACTAAAATTACCGACAAAATATTTATTTAAAAAATAATCAACAAACCTATAAAACAGATGCTGGATCTTTCTGAAGAAAGGTTCAGTTTCTGGCTTGTGGGAGATAAGTCTTAGTTCTGCCATTGCATAGCATGACCAACTCGAAGACTCACTCTCCCCATTGCACTGGAGGAAGAAGCCTAAGGACTTCTGTTGTTGGCGATCCTGGGACGGAGCTTGCCGCGGCATGACCATGATCTTCCATGGAAGGTTTCGGACGAAGCACGCCGGGGACAACACAGAATCTTTCAAATTCCTGAAGTTCTGTACCGTGAAACGGAATGTCGTTTCTGACCGCGCCTCGTCATCCTCCATTTCGGTATCGAGACAAGCCAGCTGTGGAGGTAAACATCCTGCTAGTACTATTCTTAAATTCATGAATAATTTCAGATTTTGTATGTAAAGTACCTATACACAATAACGTACTTTCTCTTTACTTTTACGTTCCGAATAAAAAAAAAATGACGTCGAATTTATGAGAGCTAGCAAGAAAGACAGTTGAAAGTCATGAAAATATAAGTACTATCAAGAAACAAATGTACTCATGGACTGTTATAGCGGGAATGTGCGCTTACTATCTTTTAAATGGATCATCCAACCGTCATATACGAATAATACGATGTAGGCGTTATTAACAGGATAACATGTTTCTATAGCATTCTGATGGCCTTAAATGTTATTATACATCGTAAATATTCGCACATTACTTATACAATAACACGCGAATTCGTGATTGTAGTATCATTTTGATAAATTAGAACCCAAACTCTGTTTATTTGATCCTGAAGAAACTTTGACATTCAAATGTGCTTCTATCTCTTTCACTCAGTAATTTGGTAATCAATTACTTGAATAGCAAATAACTTTTGGGAATGTATTAAATATATATATACTGTTTGTAAATAAACAGTAAGAGAAGAAAAATAAGGCAAGAGCTTTTTTATCTACTTTCATATTTGGTATTTTTGAATCCTTTTTAGAACATGCTGTGAAATAACGAAAGATTTATAGCAAAATTTGAATAACTGGCAATCTGATTCATTAGCAAAGAAAAATAGTAGACCAATACTTTTTTTTTGTTAATGGTAAGTATTAAGTTTTGTCTGTAGCAGACAATGTAACTGCTTGTCAGATTTGACAGCCTGGACTGTGGCCACACAAGGAGGGCTTACTTCATCATCATTTCAATGAGAGACAGATTATACAGAATGCATAGCACCATCCCTGTCAAACTATAGAACAAAGCAGGCTTTGTAAGAACCAGAGTTATTGTCACATCTCTCTCTCATTACTCACCGGCATGTCTGAAGATGTGGTCTCTTGATTTTTCATAACCTCACCCATGACTACCTCGCCGTTGGGACCTTTCATAAGATCGTCGTCCCAGGTCTTATCAGTGACAGTGTCTACAGTTTCCACTGCAAGAGAAGACATACAATTACATTATTTATAAGCTCCACTCCAACACATGACTCAGACAATGTCTGACATTGAATTATTTTCTTGTATATGATATGAAATCTTGTAATAAATCCACATGATGTCAACATCTGTGGGTGACTAAATTTCTGTGTAAAATCTCTAAAATATCTAATTTGGGAATAAAAACTTTACACATTGCTTTTGTAAACAATAACCAGATGATTAAGTTCAGACTTTGGCTGTCTACAGTATGCCTACTTATTTTACTTTTTTTATTCAAAAACTGTAAAAATAACTAATTATTACATAATAAACTTAAAATTAAATATTACCTCTATTTGATTTGGATGTTCAAGGCACTAAAGTAAACTTAACAATTAAAATAGAACACAGCAACTATTCAGGAGAAACAAATCTGTCCATTGTTTTACAGATATGAATTTTGACATGTATTGTCAATTTTGACAAAAGATTAGAAGAAAAAAAATTATGTACAACCAGGTTTTTTTCCTCAGATAAAACTTTTTAGTCTAGAAATCAGACAGTACTCATTCAGTATTTCGTGTTTCCAAAAATTAAATGGAGTAAGGTGAGTTTTTATGTACACTTAGTTCAAAAAGCATTTCAACTTCACTAGGCACTTTACTTACAAACTTATTCATTCATTCACATGTGCTTACTAGCTCCAAAATTCACTCACACTCTTATTAATTATTATATTATATTAAACACAAACTAGTACTCAAGCAGTTATGACAAAGCAGGATATCTGAAACTATGTAAACTGATCAATGAATTTGAATGAACAAACATAACATGCTTATCTACATTACAGAATGATAAAAAGATAAATCAATAAATTCTTGTAAGTCAACATGATCACAAGTTTTTGACATGACAGCTTTGTTTATTTTAATGTTTCCTATAAATCCTCACCAGTTGGCACTGCTGCACATTCATTGATGCTTGTAAAGATCACAATGACATTTAAAACATACAGACTGAGGTTACATGTACACATTCAAACCTCAGAAAAAGTAACCTCTATGGGTAATCAAGTGATGTAAACTATAGATATTTTTAGACACATTGATATACAAAAACAATAATTTAATCACACTACTCTATCCAAATTCAATAACATACACATGAAACATTCATGTAGACAAAGTAATTCTATAATTAGATATTTTTGTTTCACTCTCAGTACAGCGACTTGCACTTTTGAAACAAAGAAAGCAACACTTCAAATTAATCTAAATTAACACACAAGTACACTTTTTTATCATAACTTTACACTGCAATGATTATTATCAGTTAGAAAACAGATACAATAATTAACAATGTCAACTTAATGAATACAGTTTGAGGTTATGTAGGGTAATCTGGTTAACAAATAAGTTCAATAACATTTGCAATTTCGTGTCATAAGCATTATGAAAATTGGCTAGAATGCGTAATGGTTCCGTTCAATGTGTTTTTAGAGATTACCTGGACAGTTTGGGGCTGAAAAACTTGATTACAATGTAAATATTGTGACATCACTAACCATCTTGAGTCTCCATCTCCTCGACCTGGTTAACATTGGAGTCGTGCTGCTGCTGCCTGTCCGGTGCAGGCGTGTGGTTCATGTTAGCCGGGCGCGCCACGGGGGACTCTCGCCCACTACTCTTGGTTATTTCCTGAACAAATATTCCACCATAAGAATAGACTGTACGCGCACAGCTTATTCACACTTATGACGTCCGAACTCCGATGACTGCACTTCACGTACCTCTAACGCTAGGGGATTGCTCCCTTTGAACTTGGTGATTATCCGAACTTTTCTCATCAACTCGGGTGCCCTGCGTGTTTGGGGTTTTTACTCGTCTTCAACGTTATGCTGTTAATTTTCAAAGTGTTTACTAGCGGCGCGGCCGATGTCTGCAAATTTCAACACAAGGGCCCGATAATAGATAGGAACGCTAATAGCACATTCCTAATCTTATAATCATTGCCAGATCAAGCAGATCACTCTGTGGTATAGCGGTAAAACAGGAATATTCTACAACGTATCTGGGAAAAGACTTATTTTCGCGAAAATAAACAAAATGGTGGATGTTAATTTAATTTCTGGCTTCGGATGTGTGGCCCGGTTTGATCGACGAATGCACCATTTTATCACTCTTTCACATTCACCATAGTGCTGTGCGTGTCAAGAAAAATATTTCGGTTTTTTATTTTAAAAAAATAGGTTTCCATTCGTTACATTGAAAGCAAATACAAATAAATCAAAACGTTTTATATTATCTAAATAATCTCAATGTGTTTGAATTTTACGTGAATGTATTACACATGTATTGATTAATTTACTTCAAAGCATTTTTGTTAAGTTTTTGTACTGTCGTCATTTATAATTTTATCTCTTCACAAAACTATAAATAATTTGGTAATGCGATAAAATTAACAATGTACATGTATGTACATTATTTTTTTATAACTTTATAGCATTACTATTTATTTTCAGCAAATTCCAACCGTAACTATGACGGTTTTAAAATCCTTGATATTCTGTGGACGTAATGCTACCAGTACATAAAATAGTAATATTTTTTTTGTGTTACAGCAATACTATTCGTAGTAAATAATAATTGTTATTATTTTAGTTTTTGTCATTTCCCTTTATGTGAAATAATAAAGTTTTACTTTATCCTCTTAGTTTGATTTTTAGAGCTTGCGTCATGCGTGGTTTAATAGCTAAAATTATAAATAGTACTAGTTTTGACCTTAAAAACTGATAAAAGTTTCAATATTATTTCTTTTCAAATTGACATTTTGATTTCGCCGCCTTTCCGGAATTCCGGTTATTGTGGTTTCATTTCATTTGGTTTTAGTAAATAAATCGAGACGAGTTCACCGAGTTTTTCCTCACTCCACGTAAAATAAGCTAAAAATGTAACTGAACCTATTACAATTAGAAAGTAGTCATGTTTCCAATTAATCACAAGACAATATTCGTTCTCGACCACACACCTTACTTCGGTATATCATCAGATAATCCGATAGACTTCGATGTCCCGAAAAACCGAGGATATCTTCCAGTGCCACCGATCTGCAAATCATTGTGGACGTGCAGTGTCGAAGCGGCTGTTGAATATTGCCGGATAGTATGGGACCTTTTTCCAGAAGGAAAATTGGTAAGGATCACCTGTTGCTTAGATCATTATGGCTATCAAAAATTCAAAACTGGCCAAGTACCGATGACTATAACCTTATAACATGACAGGCTCAAGCTCAATGAAACTGCTTGCCTTTTCATGTCAATCAATCTGCTTAGCCTTTTCCCAACTATGTTGGGGTCAGCTTCCAGTCTAACCGGTTGCAGCTGAATATCAGTATTTTACATGGAGCGACTGCCTATCTGACCTTCATAAGCCTAGGACTAACCCTTCAGGGATTACAGGGGTGATGACGTTATGTTATGATTCTGAACATACTTTCAAGAAGACAAAAAAAATTGAACTTAAAATCTTTTAACTTTTGTTCTAGGTGCGGTTTGTTGTTAGTGATAATACTGCTCACATGCTTAATACATGGGCTGTGGCACAACAAAATTTAACACATGTAAGTAAAAGATCTGATCTCAATTTTTTCTTTCAATGTTACTTGCTTTGCACTAACCCCAAGATACATGCGCTGTCTAGGAACCACTGTACACTTAAAAACAGTTACATAAGTAAAATAGCATACTATGTGAACCATAAGAACGGACAGGCTATTATTTATTATGCGACTTCATCTGCATTCACGGTAACCAACATTTACGTGGACAAAGTCACAGGCATACGCTGAAAGTTTATATTTTGTTTTGTAACTATGGACTCCTCCAACTCCCTTAATAATCAACTTCACATATTTAGCTCTTGAATGGGTTATGCCTGGTGGGGCCAGTACGACGCGGTGCAGGCGGCGATGTGGAGGGACTGGTAGCTGCCATCGAAGCATTAGCAGAACCTTCGCCGGACCAGACTGCTAGGCCTGCCGAGAGACACTTTCAGAACCGGTAAGTGAGGGTTCTTTTTCTAATTTTATTTATTTATCCACACTAGAAATTTATCTTGTATTCTGGGTGCGTTTGCAAACATATAAACTCACATACACAAACAGCCAGACCTGGAACAACTATCTGTAGGTCATATAAATATTTATCTCGAGCGGACCCCCATGAACCCCCTTGATCCGCCCTTGAGTGGTGTAGTGTATGTCTTCAGCAAGTATCTACTTTATAATTACTTAAGTGACACAAGCCTATGTCAACAACCTATCTCCAACAACCCACCTGATTTTCTTCAATGAATTTGGACACATTTGTTTACATTTCAGTGGCCGCGTAATTTGCATAACAAGCGCAAGAGACAATGATTCTATAAAAAACCTAAAAGACATTGCCCACAACACAATCATTCAATTGAACAAAAAGGCGTCATTGGTTCAACCTGCCAGTACCTCAGAATCTACTAGTACTACACCACAGTGAGTATAAAATTACTTTTAATTAGGTACTTGTTTTATCTTTGAAACGGTTTTGGTACATTGGAATTTGAATCAACTTAAGTAATAGTAATCAAATAATAACTTTCTTGATATTTTGCATAGTACCATTAACTTATTATTAAGCTAATCCCCTATAACATGGGACTTAAAACATAACTGGCGAATTGTGTGTGTATTGTGTGTAATGGGTACACCTCTGCCTAACCCTTTGGGGATTACAGGTGTGATGTTATGTTATGTAGTATCATTAACATATAGTTGTAGTCTTAAAGTAACACATAAAGACAACTTGTTTATTAAATTTCAGGACCCTAGTAATACATTACTGCCATATAGTAATAATAAATGTTACACCAGAGAATGCTGAAACTAGAGTAACTAATCAACCACTCACAGAGGTAAGTCTTAGTCTTTACTACTAATACTATTATTTTTTACTTAGAATTTTACTACCAACTTTTCTGTTACATGTTGTGTCTGGCATAAGGGGCGAGGAACGTGTTTTGTGACTTGACCCCTGGTGTAGGCAAGGCAGAATATTAAAAGATTAACTTACTCAAATGTCTGTACTAAGCGTTCGCAATATGGGCAGTCAGCTATTGAATTGCTATTGAACAGTTGAATGGCCAAACTTTTAACATACCCAACCCATTTGGAACCAATGTAGCTTGTAGCAACACTAGATGTGAAGTCTATTACAATAATGTTGCTTCTTCAAAATTATGCTGGTTTATGAAGGGCTGCATACAATGAGTTCTATGTTCTTAGTTAGAAAGTTGGTTTCTGCACTAACTCCTTAAGTAAGACTGAACAATTCAACTATTCCAGATAGCGGGTGGACAGATAGGCGTGGAGGTGATAGTGTCCCGAGCGAGTGCCTTAGCTAATCTATTGGGACGTCTGGTGTTGCCACATTATAAACTTGCTACTACCACCGTTACTGGTATTCCTATGAAGGTACGTTTTATTTTGCTACTACGTTTCGGCTTCGCTTGTCCAGAGGTTGGCACACGGGAATTTGCTACTGGTGTAAAAAGTATCCTACAATACTCAATATCTTGATTGCTTTTCCATATGTATTCATAGGTGGTAAGTTATATAATTAAGATCATTATGAAATAGGAAATAAATCATGAAAATCATGGGGGGACCCCCATGGCCCCCTTATTTCCTAATTCATGCCGCAATTGGGTAGCCGTTACCGCGTGTTTGATAAACAAACATTTAGGGCCTCTTTCACCACCCTCAAGTAAAGTGACGAGTAGACTAATCGTCAGTTAGAGTCCCCCGTAACTTCACGTGCGACTTTCACGATGTCCGAGTAGCACTAATCATAATATTAACTGACTGCAAGTAAAAATTATGAGTATCTTCTATCAATAGATAGAAGATACTCATAATTTTTACTTGCCAATTAAGTTTAATTGGGAAGTAACTAATCAACACTTTACTTAAAGATGGTGAACGAGGCCCTTATTTTTATAAAAGTAAGGAGTAGGATTTCGACTTTGAGTTAAAAACCATTTTAAATTCGGTTACAATTTTTTTTATAATTTATAGGAGGAACAAAACGCCAGTTCTAGTGCCAATTATGACGTAGAGATAATCCACGCAGCAGATGCTCACGCTGGCCTTCGAGCATCACAAACACCTGCTGAAGCTTTGGAATCGGTAAGTTCGGAAAAAACCCAAATGTGTAGAAAACCACTAACCAATAATTTCGAGACACTCTTTATTTTAGCCATAAACACCCGATAAATCTTCAGTTAAATGTAAAATATATTTTTTTTGTTGTTTTCAAATCAATAAATAGTTGATTAATTAACAGTAATAGTTTGCTAGCTCGTAAAAAGTATGTCAATTGGCATTCTGACAAGATCACCTTCGATTCATCTAACACATAACAGTTCGGATACCCCAGTTGGCTCTTCGCTGGTTGTGAAGTAGTGTGTTCCGCAACGCGTAGGTGGTGCTCCGCTGGTGGACGCCGCGCGGGGCGGAGGGCGGCGCGTCGGGCTGCTGCGGCTCCCTGTGGCGCGTGACTCCTGCAGACGTGGCCTCTAGACCATCGGCTTGCCTCGTCAATTTCCTGCTCAATGGACGCTCTGTCACTCTTGAAGTACCTAGGTAAAAATGCTCAAAATTACAGATAAATATGCTTTAATATTGCTTTGAGTGACTGACTTATGTTTTGGAACGAAGTTCCTTATCGCGCGTTGCTAAAGGGGGCTAGACGAAAAAAAATTAAGACCAAAAGTTGTAACGACACTTTTTGCTATAGTTGTGAGACGTGCGGCGTGCGCGTGTTTCTTTTCTGTGTCTCTCTCTCTGTCTCTCTCATATAACTTCGTTCCATCCGGGTGTCCTTTGATACCTCTCAAGTTATTTTTTATTTTGTTAGTGTTATTAAAAGAACCATATTTTAGTTCTTTCCTGATTTCTCCAAATTTCCTTAAAAGAGCAGTTAGTGGCGTCGGGAATGTAGCTCAATCTGAGAATCGAACCCAGGGCTAGCTCAATAGTTGTGATTAGACCTAGTGGTCTAGTTGTCACAACTACAACAAACATGGACACACAACAAAACAACCATGCCTATTTGTTTCCAACAAATCTGAGAATACGTCTGAGAATCTGAACTCAGAAATACGTTTGGAATCATCTATACAGCGAAAAATTATCACGATAACAGAAAGAAAACTTAATACGAATGTGAACCTTTTTTCGTTTTTTTTTTTTAATAAAGTTCGCATTTATGAAAGACCCTTGGATACTTGCGCCTTTATTCCTTCCTAATCTCGATGTAAAAATAAACTCTTTTTTTCATAGAAAAGGCGGCGGCAGATCCGCGTCACATGTGCTGGCGGCACAGGGAGGTGAGCTGTGGATCGGGGCCCTCGGCGGCCGCACGCCTTACGACGACCCTCCTGCTTTATCTGAAGGTGCCGGCGGACGAGTCACTGATTATAGGTAAACAACACAGAGTAGAACGACTTTTATACATTTAATTTTGTCTTATGCAGAAAATATGTCAAACTGTCATATTTATGGTTATTGCTCAATAACAAAAATTATTTACTTTATATGTATGTGCAGCATAGTAATATGCTGCACATACATATAAAGTAAATAATTTTTGTTAAACGTGCCCTCAGTGCCAAGCTACGAATTTGAAACTTTATAATTGGTATAAGTTTTTGTCATCTTATGTTAATATAGATGAAATAAAGAAAGAAGTTCAACTAACATAAACTGCTGTTTTATAAGTGGCGCGCTGGGCACGATTTGGTTTGTTATCTACCTAGTAAACATGACTGCGGCTGCCAAAAGGTAAACAATTTTTAAAGCCCTAAATTAAACGGCAAATTATTTACTATATCAGCCTTGCTGTTATACATAATAAGCAAAGACCTTTATTTTTCAAACTAACTGACTAACAAAGAATCAGTATAAACTTAAACCTTAATAAACTAAAATGTTGTCGCTTCGTCCAGAATAAAAGAGTTCGGAGCACTAATGCAACAGAACAGATTGTATCCTCTACGCGGCGCGGGCGCCAACGGGCGAGCGAGAGCGCGACTACAGCGACACACCACGTACTGGCCGCTCACTATATCTTCCACGCTCATATTTAATTTAGGATCGGTATGTTATTTTGTAAATGATTACACTTTAAATGGTAGAAAATTACTGTTTTGCAGTAGCAAGGATACATTTTCAGAAGGAAGCTGAAATAAAAATTACCTAGTATTATTAAGTATACACGCAATGTAACTTTTCATTGTATTCAAGTACTTATACTTTTGTCCTCGCTGAAGACAGTGCTTACCAGCCAGCATTGACATTTGAAGCTCGCGCATGCGCAATACCAAGTTAAAAACAAATATAAACGGTTCGCAGGTATTGGAGCCTTTAACACGACTTGTAGTGCAAGAGACGTTAACTGAAGAAGAAGTGGATACTTGTCGTAATGTGCTACTATCCCTATTGGGCATGGAGTCCCGCCATGAGTTCCCGACTGCGCAGCTACCTCCTAACATGAGGTATTACTTTACTTTGTAGTGTTCCTGATAGTTTTGCAATAGAGCTCGTTTTTCATCTGGCTGATTTTGATTACTGAATCGTTCACGTAAATCTACCTTCATGAATTTAGGTGAATCGCTTGAGGTGAGTTGCCTAGCATCAGCCGACCTATTCAATAAAAAATCAACGAGGGAGATTTTGACTGATGCCGAAATTAACGTGGCCACTTACAAAAAAAAAAACGTTGTCAATACGAAACGAAGAAGCCAAGTACACATGTTTTTTATATAGTCTCTAGATATGCATTATATGAAATTTACAAAAAATAAAGTGAAGAGTGAGAGTGAGTTATTATTGAATAATACACAACGTACGTTATTACCGGGTTAGATTACCGATAGCAATTAGTTTTAAACCTTTGCATGTGGTTTTCTTATCCTACAACAAGTACAAGTGTCCTCTGCATGAAGTGTTTTTGTTTTTGCATTATTTTAAGACAATTATTTAATAAGGTACAGAGGGATCATTAAAATAATAAAGTATATGAATCTCTTATTCTGCCATTAAATTCGGCGTGCAATCCATCTTGTATATCAGTTAATTGTAGTACATAAAATCTGGCCGGTAATAAACTCAAATATATTATTCAATGAGGAAGTGTGTTCAACAGAGGCAAGTCGTCGGGGCGGCGCGAGGAGCAGTGGCGCCAGGTGTGGGGCGAGCTGGAGGCGCTGGTGCGGGCCCACGCCGCCGCGCCGCAGCACCGCGCGCTGCTGCGCGTGCTGCTCGACTGCCGCGCGCACAACAACCATCCCTCGGACGGTAACCAAACAAGCTTTTTACTATTTTATGAAATTAAGAATTTGTTTTTCTTTAAATGTTGCTATGTGCAGCATTCCAGCGTTCGCATTCGCTTATTCGATGTAGATTTGGATTGAACGCACGGCTTTATATGGTCTTCTTAATTCTCGACTAATCGTCACTACTGTTTCAATACATCACTAAGCCTCCGCTGTCCGTCCGTCCGTCTGTTGGGACTCGAAGTTGTAACACGAGTTGACCCATCATTACCTCACGGCAATCATCAAATCCGATAATTATTTACTATTGAAAGCCAATTAGGTTTATCGAGTCAAACATAAAGCTGACTGTGAAGTCACCCCAAAACCCATATTTTTATGCTTACGTCCCCAAAACAAATTTTGCTAATTATATAAGTCCATCCAATGCCATCCATGTCACCCCACTTCTATAGACGTGAGAATGGATGTAAGAATGGATGAACGTTTGTTACTCTTTCACGCTAAAGCGGCTAAGAAACGGAATTACTTACCTGAAATTTTGCACACATATTACAGATATTGGTGTAGCTTAACACAAAGGATAATTTTACCTCTTAATTAATTATGAAATCTAAACAGACGAAGCCTGTCCTTATTAACCTGATTTTAGAACTACCGACCCGATAAATCTACTACTTGTACCCAATATTGTCAAACTGATCAATGGTGGCATTTTGAACACAAGTTTACAGCTACAGTTCCGTTGCGGGAGCTAATTAGCATGAAGAGGTCAGCTGTGTCGGTTGTATGAGTCGGCGGCGATACATCAATGCCTTCAATTTGGAATGCTCATTGTCGCTAAAACGTTTCAATATCATGTTTTCGTAGTTTTTTTTTTTTCAAACTATATAAGGGATGGCGAAACTATTAGTGTACGTGCCATATTTTATATTTTATCAAAACATAAAATGTTACTTTGACGTGCCGTCAAAGAATCTAGATGAAAACATTATGGGAGACAAATAAAACTTGCTATAAACTCTTTATTTGGAACTCGGAATTTTGTACAACGATCGTAATGTTTACTATTTTATGTTTATTTAAATAAAAAGGTTAGTAGTCTTCTGTTGTAAATTAGATTCGATCAAGTACATAGATTCGTCAATTATTGGCGTGCCCGAATTATTTTGTCGCGTGCCATTGATTCGCTATCCCTGTAATATACTATCCACTGATACTGCCCATCCTTCATCAAGAAAATTTCTATATTTTAGGCGTTAACTTACTTCACTATCTCATCAAGCAGTTAGTATTTATCTTTTTTTTTCTGTTTTTTTTTTTATATATTTTTTGTAGAGTTAATGTAGCGTAATTAGTAAAGTAGTTAGATTGGCTTTAGTATCAAGTAACCATCATAATCAAGTTTCATAAATCTACTACTAGACAAAAGCCTGCCAAAATTTAATAGTGGTAGTAATTAGTAGTTATTGCTGTCTAATGGATCATTTTATAGCCAAAGAATTCCGTTTAGACTGGAGTAGGTAATCATTTTACTATATTAAATCATTAATTACAGGAGAATCTCGCGCCACAGTGATCCGTGCAACGACAGACTCGCCCCTGTCTCCGGTGGGTGCTGGCAACGGCGGCTCCGGCAACGGAGGTGACGTGTGGGCGCCGCGCAATGTGCTCGACGCGCTACTCGGCGCGCCGCGTCCGGCCCGGAGGCCCGACTTCGCCGGACGAATGGCCGCCGGAACTAGGGTAGCGACCTTGTATTCGCAGTTACAGCAAGACGTTGAGGCCCCGCATTAACAATCGATAGTGTGCACATCAGAGTATTTTGATTCAATGTTTGTGGTCGAATTGACTATTTCATCAAAAAATATTGCCCTTTATGCAATCGTAAATTAAAGGTATCATTGCGTCCTCGATAAAATGAGTTAAATTCATATCGATAGAATTCAGGATGTGGTCGCCTGATTAATATTACATGGTTACACCGACCGCCGTACTTTGCGGTCGCAGCGAACATTTTATGACTCGTGCATGATTGTGATGGTGAAACAATTATGTTGGAAGCGACAATGTAAAAAATATAGTGTTTTGGTAAAACGACACTTTTTCTATTAATAATTATTGCAATTATTAATTCTTGTATGCGTCAGATGACACTGTAATAAAATATTGTGTCGTAGTGTAGGTATGTAATAAGCAAATACATATGTGAATAAACGGATAAGGAATAAGGAAACTTTGTTTAATTTTGGGACAAATGAAAAATGCGAATTATAAAATTAATATCTTATATTTGTTCAATAAAAACTACATGTGGGCCCGTGTGCCCGGCGCCCGGGTAACACGACCTTTGTATTATCTTGTTGCATATAAACTCTGCGGGCAGACTGTGTCATAAGGCAATGGTGTGAATGGCGGCCTTGCGGCCTCGTCAAGGCATCTGGTCCGGATCTCTCCGCGGCGACGGCCCTGCGCCCTCGCCGCCGAAACTTTACAATTATTGGAATGTCACGCTGGATGCGAACGTTCGAACGTTAAAAATTATTACAAACGAAACCTAACGCTAGGCCCCGTCATGGGCCACTCCGAAGATACACTCACATCGAAATATTGTACAATCTCATACTCCCGAGCGCGCCCGACCACTCGGTGCGCGCCCCAAATATCGATACCCTATAAAACTTACAAAATCGACCGGTACTTAAACTTAACGCTAAGTTAAAATTAATCGGAATTGAAAAATAAATTACCTAGGTACAATATTTTAGTCTAGAAAGCTATTTATAGGCGCACGAGGGTCGCTTGGTGGGAGTGCGCGGATGTCAGTGTGTAGCTTTCCGAAGTTTCTTAGCAATAGGTAGCGCGGCCGCGTCTGATGAGTCACCCAGTGAGTTCTCTTCTGCTGAGCTCGCCTCCTCCATTTGCCTGTGTCAAACAAACGGAACAAATGAGTAAACCTATTCGATTAAAGTTATCGTTAAAATGACGAAACAACTGTGTGCATAAAAACCGATAGGACGGTTGGTTGTTCTAGTTGAAACAATGCAATTTAATTATAGTGTGAAGTGGTTATAGTTACCGTTTGGCCCGCGGCGTGCTGAAGGCGGAGTCGGAGTTGTCCGAAGGGGACGCCGGGGTGGCGGGAGTCGCGGGAGACGCAGCTTTCGCGTCCATCGAGTCCTCTGTGCACGACGTCGTCGTGTCCTCGTTCACCGAGTCTGCAGTAATTAACTTGCCTGCAACAGAGACAAAAATCTTTGGTATCATGATATTTCTACCCACACGGAAATTATGAGCGTGCGATTACGGCCCATTTCCATAACGCGTTTAAACACTCGTTAGGCATTAGGCATTCTGTACATGAGAATAAGTTAACTGGATGCCAACAGCTTTAACATCACAATTAAACTATAACACGTATACTTTCGTCTCGTTCTGTGGGTTGCAAACTGGCAATAACATAAAACGTGGTCGTTAGGCCTCGTACTCTCGTCGGCCCCGCATTCGGTTATCATAGACATCGTTAGCTAAAACATGCGGGATATCGCATAATGTAAATACACCCTTATGTAGTGCTTCCAACGTGTTTTGTTTACACAATAGATGTGTTAATTTATCAGTTTTATACATGAGGGAGATTTGTACAATGTGTATAATAAAAACACCCCTATAAATTATGAACAAAAGCGGTATGTTTATGTGTTTCTGTATGTTTACAGTCATGTTCAAGCTTGATCGTAGCCGGAAAAGACCCTAATTTGTACCTAAGTTTATTTTGGTTAAAAATATAACTTTCAGAACAACTTTGTCATAAATGAAAGAGAGATACTGTTCCAATTTCGAGAAAAGTTGAACTTGATTGATCAGAATAACGGGCTTCGAAATGAGAGCAGACCTACACAGATTTAAAAGAAACCGCACTGCATTTTAAGTTGCCTCAATTAAGCACAAGCCAAGTAAGTTAGTGGACTGCTCACACAGAAGTTTAAAAATTCATAAGTGTCAATTTTCAATTACAATTCGTTGTGAAGGTGAATTCAATATTATAGGTTTACTTGTAAGGAATCTGGAATATTTATTCCGAAATTGTATTTTGAATTATTGAATATAGATGGATTCTTTACTTTTGAAGCTTACCTTGAAGCGACCGTGATCTATTTGTAAGTTAAGTATTCATTTTTTATTGTTACTTGCGCCTAAATCTTAATGCGAGGTTAGTAACTAAACTCACACGCTGTTATAAGGGTGTTGGCAACTAAATAAAAAACCATTTTTCACCCTGTTTCGCATATTGCCAGGGCACAAGACATGGTGTGCTTACAAATTGTTTCATATTGTCTTTTTATTCAACCAATGGATATTTTTTTTGTGAATTTGTGAAATCTTACATAAATTTTTAATTTTTATACATCTTTCTACTTTCCAAGAAGTTCCAGTCTTAATAACGACACGTCTGTTTTTTTTTTGGTGTGTTTGAACACCACCTAATCGCAGCCTAAATTCCAGCCCGACTGTAATGTATAATATCTGTACTATTTTTTTTTATTGGAACTACTTACCGTTGCCATTAGTGGAGGGCGGGTCGAGGTTGCTCTCATCACTGGGCGGCAGGGGTGAGCCCCCATTGGCTGGCGCCACAGTCCTAGGCTCCTTGCCCAAAAGCTCGGGCTGCAGGTCCGACACTATATGGTGCGTCCATAACGCGAGCTCCACCATGTGTGGGGAAAACTTGTTGCCACAGCCGTTTTGTTCCTAATATAAGAGCAGATGTTAGAGACAAATAAAGTACGAGTTACACGCAGGTTGTAATATAAGGTTTTATATGGAGACTTCCATCCGCATTAAGTTTTTTTTCTTCCAGCGAAACTTAAGCCGAACAGACAGATGTTCGGTTTTTACAGCTTTGATTCGATTTTAATGAGATTTATTGGCAGAGGTAGATATCAACTATCTGACAAAGTATACTTATGGTGAATATTCCGCAAGTTTTTACAAAAGGTTAACTCGTAAATGATGTCACAATATTATGTTCAAGTTATCCTGTTATTATATCTGCTCTAAAATTGAGCGTTTCAAACCACTATGTATGCGTGTTTATTATAATTCATTGACGCATTGACATCCCATGTCTTGACTCCCACAATTCCAACAATTAATTCGTATTGTGTAATGTCAAAGTTAAAAATTGTTAGTGTGTGATGGTATGTACTTAAAATGTAAGTACTTTACAGTCATGGGCCTTTTAAAACAGACCTCATTAGACTCACTGCCAAAACATAACAAAAGGGCACTTGGGCCCTCTGCCAAAAAAGGAGAAAACTACATGGTATAGACAAATTTAAGTCGTGTACTAACCTTATTTAATCTATCACAGACTTTCCTTATATGGGTTACAAAATTGAGGTATTCCTTGGCAGTGTAGTCGCTTCCTTCCATCTCTGGGATCGCCTGCACGCATTCGTCGGCCATGAATGGTGCTATGTCTGGGCTGGCGGCCGCAAGGACCGCTGACGCCGTGGCAGTGCCCACTCCCTTCAGATTACTTAACGCCGCCATCGCTGACTCGATATTCGGCAGCTTCTTGAAGGCCTTCTTAGTCTCTGCCATGACAGCCCTTGGCGTGTTCACTTTTATCAGATATGATAATTGTGGATAAAATCTTCCTCTCTGTAATAGAAGTAAGAAAAAATTCAAGCCATTGTTAGGTTTGAATAGAACGTTTGTCGTTGCAAGTGTTCATTGTGTTTATAAATCTTTTGTAAATGTTTGGTTGTAGTTTATAAGTTATTCTTTCGCTTGATTGACATACGCGACGTGTGTGATTAGCGTATGCGAGTGGCTAAAATTTAACTATGTATTTTGTACAAATGAATACGGATATTCAGATATTTTGAATTCAATACTTGTATTCACAGTATAATAACGGATGCAAATGACATTGATTTGACGAATTTGGAAGCTCAAGTTTAAGTTATTGATAACGAAAACCCTGATAAATTGTATATAAATATGACATTTTTAAATAATTTGGGACTCAATTCATTTCTCAGCACAGAATTGACACAAAACTTATAGTGTATTAATAATACGATAGTTATGAAACGGGTTTCGCTTCATGTTAGTATAATAAACTCGTACTGACCGCTTGTTTCCATTTCATGAGTTGTACCAGCTCCTCGTGCACCAGGTGCGCGTCCTTGCCTCTGGATTTAATCTTCTTTGGTAGTTCATTCTGGTACCTGCAAATAACGAACACATAACTATAGGTATTTTATAAATCATCATTTTCGTTGTGTTCAATTCGGTAAAAGTACCGACAGAATAAATCGCCCGACTGGCTCAAAGATTCAGTTATTGCAATCGAGAAATTGTACGGTATTCGAGGTGAATATTATTTTGAAATTCAACCCTTCAGGAGGGTTGAAATGGAAACACATTAATATCAATCTCGTTTCGGGAATGAAAGCAATACATTTTCGTCTGGCTATCCAATTTGTTATTCAAAGTACATAAAGTAAGATACTAATTACTAGAAACGGGCCGTTTTATTGCTAAGTATTCGTTTAGCACATGTTCTTAAAGCCATATGGTACGCTTGTTAAATATGTACGCACAAGATGGTGCTAGTGCTAATGATTTAAGACACATTTTAAATTAAAAAAAAATGTTATCAGGCTTTCCAAAGTTCATTATATTTAGTTTATAAAACCTTTTAACTTTATCAGTATGGTAAGTACCTAGTTAATTTAATAAAAGAAAAGCTTATGTAAGAAGTGCAATGTAGGCGTGCAGCTAGACGGGATATTGATTAACCGGAAAGGTGATTTAATTTATTAATTCCGCGCGTTAAAATATATAATCATTTTTTTACGACCTATCTTAATTTCCTGTACCTACTTGCTAAGATGTTTTGAAGAATAAAAAATGAACAAAAAAAAAGATTTACTTAAATATTGATTAGATTATTTGTTTTTACAGCGAGGCGTACAATAAATTTATTAGGGAAAGAAACTTTTAATACAGTAGGCGCAGATTTATTTATTTTTTATTAAAAAATGTTTTCGTAGTTTATATTGAAAAGCAATTAATTTTTCACCCCAAAAATGTTAAACAAGAAGTTGAATACAGGATCGTAAAATGTTCGCCTTTTAAAACTTGTTTCACCTGGCGAGTAGGGTGCGGAAAATGTTAATTGTTGACTCATAATAATATAATTAAAAACTGAAATATTTTTTATATTAAGTACCTAAGTAATGTCTTTCTTCTACAAAGTGAAAATAATTAACAAAGAGAAACTCCAAAACTTCTGGAAAAACTAACTTTCTGTTGTAGCAAAAGTTGGGAGATCGTACTAAAGTACACTGTACGATGACTCATTGTTCTTGGTTAACTAATCCAGTAATACAAAAGAAATATTTATCTAAATGCTAGAAATATGTAGGATAGTCAGTAATCATATTGAAATGATAAAACAAATGCCAAACTAGTCGAAATACTAATAATAAAACTAACTTTAAAAGGCAAGTCACCATTTTGAACGGATGTGAATTGTGAGTTTGTACTCAACAACGCTTTGTATTATTTAGCAAAGTACCTAGTCAGACATGCAACAACATATCGTACACATTATCAAGGCTGTTATTTAGTCAGGGGGTCTGTTAAATTACGAAGCAGGTCCTAAACTTAGGTAAAGTAAATGCATTAAAACGAGTCATGGTACGTAAAGGACAGCCACCATTTTATAACGCCTAAGCGCGGCGATATTTTCCCCCACACTGGCTTCAGGAAAAACGATCATGTCAATTTGACATCGATCCCACGTGACGCAGTGGTTTTAATGAGCCGTCCGCGGACTAGAGATGCAGTCCGCGAGGGAGGTAGCTATCAAATCAGTTTGCACGGATACACACACAATACAAGTTCATTGACACGCCACGGCCGCATTTTCTCCTTTCAAAGGCGTTCGTACTTACCAATTGTCCAATTTTATGAGCTCATCGGGTTTCTTTGTTTTCAGTTCAGCTTTAAGTTTAATCGCTTGTGGGTATAACTTTAAAACACTGTCAAAATCTTTTGCATCTGCCTCCAGAAAGAAAGTAGACGTGTCTTTCGCGGTAGCCATTGTGAACGTTCTAAATGTACAACACTGCGTATTTAGTTTAGCTATAGCGCCGAACTCGACGCGGCGGCAGCACCTGGCCAACTGGGCGCCCTCTCCCCACTCGCCGCCATCTTGTACAGTGAACCTCGTAATGACGTTCGATATTATTATTCGAAATATTTATGCTTAATTCGCTTGCATTTATGCTTGTAGAAGTATTATTTGGCATAATCCTTTATCGAAATTGAGCCAATGTTCCAATTTAATTCAACATTCCTGGTTTTAACCAGTTTGAATACGATTGTAACAAAAAATATACTTACTCGACATCACAAGGTTATGTCGGTCGCACGGCGTGTCGAACGTCGGACATTTGTCTGGCCTCCACCCACAGGGAGAAACGGGATGAGAAAAAATAAATTCCATCTTAGTGTTAAATCACTGCACTTCACTATAATATCAAATTGAAATTTGAAAAACTGGGCATAAAATGAGCACAATCACGATAATGTTAGTCACGTCGGCCTCGGCGCACTATCAATTTCCTTAAACGTGACGCAACACACGACACCGTTCTACCGAAACGACTTTGGTAAACACGCATATTTTCCGTTGCATTGCAGTACACACTGAGCTCGGAGTAGTCATGAAGTAGTAACTAGCGGTGTACATAAGGCATTTAGGTAGTAGGACGTACATATCACCGGGGTGGAACGTCACACCAATCGGCTTTGTTGTTTCGAAAGATAGATCGCCATGTGCTCTGATCCCTCTTTAATTTAGGTGTATTATTGTTTATTTAATAGCTCGTTGTAATGTTGCGCTTTTATTTCTTTCATTGATTAGATGTATAGCGTTTGGACTGAATGAATTCGCGGCTTTTTTGCTTCCAAATTCATGTTTTCTTTTGAAGATATTTTAGGGAATTCATAGGGATTTTCTATGATTGAGTGGATATATGCTTAGCGTCTTACTTACTGACTACATTACTAACACGGCTACTAACCCTTGCGCTGTATTTTTCATGATTTTTAACAATTTTACTTCTGGAACTTTCTAGAAGGTTTCCAATTTTGCTTGCCCGTAACTCAAACTCTTCTTTCTGTTGATTGTCTACATTTGCTCAATGAATCTGAATGCTCCTTAGTTCTAATTAAACTACCCTAGCCTGCCTGGTCTAGCCTTGTATAAAACGAAAGAAATCGATATTGAACCAAAGATAGGCGACGAGTTTCCAACATGTCTCGATATTCAGTTATATTCTCCCTTCGTATACCGTATTCCTAATATAGATTCCAATAGCAGCTCGGTCATCTCAACTGGAATCCTACTAACATACTTTCATTAATTAAGTACCTACTTAAGTACTACTTCTAATGGTATAGTAGGTCCCTACGGGTATATTTATGGTTAGGTCTATTTTGCAAATTACTTACTTTTTATCGTTTTATTTTATCCTGGTTATGGTGTCTCGTTCTGAAGTACATTGCTGAATCATTATTTTCTAGTACCTAACCCTTTTTGAAATAATTAATTCAGTAGGTAGGTATCTTAGTGGGTAGGTACACTAGCTACCGATATTTACTCAATCTAATTTGGATTTGAAAAAAAATATTTTTGAAATTTCGATCGATGAAGTAGAGTTTGGCTTTCTCGCCTTTCCGAGTAGCTTGTCTCCCAAGGTACCTTTAGTAAGTAGTTACCTGCTTCCCAAATTCTGCAATAAGAAGTATTTCTCACAAAATTCCCGTATCTCCCAAAAAATCAGATTTGCTTATGAATTTTGCATAGACTTTTCCTCTTACATTTTGTTTCTCCATTTTTCTCAGCATTACGCCACCGTATCGAGATGATTCATGTCCTAGTTCCTTTCACAAACACTGAGCAATACGATATTGAAGAAATAAAAAACCCGCTTTTGTCGTTTTCGTAACATCAAGGATCTCTCGAATTACATTCGAATATTAAAGTAGGCGCATACTTTTAGCACTGTCTATTTCTACGTCCTATGCAGGGTGTAGATTTCTTTGTTTTCTAAATTTTTGTGAATGGGCAAATATTTTCCTTTTTTTTTGTGTACAAATCCTTATCGATACCGTCTGGGGATAACGGAGTGTTATATCGGACTCTTACCGACTGAAACCCCATGGTTCCCCTGAGTTGGGAGCCCGGTATACGCTTGACACATAATCCGCGCCCCCGACTGGTATTGGACAGCCATTGGCGAGCCCCTTGAGGTCACCTATCTACCTGCGTGTAATAAGATTCTATCGAAAAGGAAATCTACGTGATGGACTCAGTGTACCATGCCTTTGCCTGGTCAACTGGTCATCGTTCAATGTTGATTTGGTCATCGTTCACAGTCTTCAATCCCCAGCTAGATGGAATATGGCAGCTCACCTCAAAATCATTTCCGAGAGATCGGTACAGAACAGAACAGCTATGCATTCAACTATACAAAAATCACGCCAAACGAATTAAAACGCAGTGTGTTCTGCGTGTTGTTATTAGCCCACGAACTACTTGGTTACTTTTGTATGACATAATCTAGTCGAATTGAACGACTGTTTTGAGAAGAAAAGGATATAGCTTAGCCTAGAGGAGTAGAGGTTCCCAATCATTTTTATACTGTGACTCACTTTATGGGTTGTATTTTTTTTTGCGACACCCTTTTCACAGAAGATATTTGTATGTAGCACTTGAAAACTCCTTAGGTATCAATGAAATAAGATACTATGAGTTATCAATGTTTTTATTAGTGATCGATGTATTAATGAGAAGAATGTCGGGTGCCGTGCCGGGGCGACCTGGGGCTACCGTCGCACGGCACCCTCGGGATAGCTCAGCGACACCCCAGGGCGCCCCGAGCCACAGTTTGGGAACCCCTGGCTTAGGACCAAATCACAGTGGATAGACTGAGAGCATTTTATAAAAGAACCTATACTTTTCACTCGTGTTGTTTCAACGACTTCATGATTCCTGTCGAAGGTTCCTAAACTATCCTACCTCATTTCAGTTGCATTTATTTGTTTATGTGCCTTAAAAATGTTTAGAAATCCAGCAGTCCTATTCCGATACAAAATGATCTCTTTGTATTGAGGTGAAGTGAGTTTGAGCTGTCAATCCTTAGCATCTGTGGCATGACAGCTCACCTCATGGTCACTTCATCAATAAAGGAGGGATATTTTTATAGAATAGACTCGCCAGTTAAGTACCTATGAGAGAATAAAATAAAACTGTATTTTTATGCATTTACAGATGGACGGATCGATTACTGCGGACTTCAAGCCAACCAAATGCAATCAGGGCACAGCCTGTGAGGCGCCGTCTTCTGATGCTGTTACTGCTTACTGCCTGCGCCCACACATGCTTCTTAATTCAAGGGGGCTCTGGCTTTCATGCTTAAAGCAAATATTCGGCAAATAGATAGGTACCTACAGAAGGTACCTACCCCATTATTGTTCATCTACGTTCTACTAACAACTGCTTTCAAAGTCTTTGGGCTGTGAATGGCTTTGCGATTGTATCCCGCTTGCGCTAACTTATAATATAAAATAATTCTGCAATTTTGCGCCTCATAAAATTATTTGAATGCACATTAATAATAGAACATTATTTTTGACAGAATTATTAATTAATAAATCTAGTTATTGGCTTTTGATTCAAAGGTCGTCAATTAATCATTAGCTTCGTTAATTAAAGCCATCCTCTTGCGGTTCTAAGTGCGGTATCTGTCTACAAAACTAAATAACAGACGCATGTTATATGTAGAACGAACAAACAGACATTATATTCACTAGTAGACAGAGATAATTTCACATGATATGACATCCAATTATTCCATTAATCAGATCGCGCGCTCGCATGTCGCGACTAACTAAATTAATAACACCAGCGCCTCAAACAATAACAATTAGTTCAATTTTATTGTAACTTGAAAAATAGGTAAAAATAAACGATTTCCGTACAACAATTAACCCTAAAATACGTTAAGTAAATAATTATAAAAACAAAAGAATATAGATTCTTAAAATCAAAAAGAACAAAAGAAAAATACTCAGAACAAATATTTTAAACTGAAAAGAGTTTACAGACATTCAAACGTGATAACAAATCTGTTCAACGCTGTATTATTTAACGCACAACGACTTAAACCATAATACAGTATCGTCGCTCTTTACGACGGTATATTTCGAACAAAATATGGCTTCAATAGGGTGCCAGTTGAATGCAGGGATACGGGCCCTAAAAGCTGTGAGCGATCGAGGGTTTGGCCGCGAGCACAAAAAGTACGAAGGGAACAAACGCCGCCGTGCCGCGCCGAGGGTTCGGCGAGGTTTAATTTTTTATGTTTATACTGGGATAGCGTCTGTATTCGATAAACTGGCTGCCTGCTGGGAGCCTGGGACCGAGCCCGGCGAAAATACAACGTACGCAAATATATTTTCGAATGAAACTTAACATTACATTAGTAAAGAAACATGCTTGAAAACATAATTAAAAGGTATTTCATGTTGCCGGTTCAACGCTAATTAGATGTTAATTATCATAGTAAACAAACGTTTATTTAGAATTCGCTATCAAACATGACTGTTTGAATTTAATGTGCGAATAACAGTTTTACAGCGTGTTATAAAGTAATGAAGCAAAGCGAAACTTGTGAAGAAAAATTATACTGCCGCTGCCAGCTTTATAGTAGGTAATTTGCATTCAGTGTTGTAGTACTGCAGTAGTGCGTAAACATTGTATCAGCACTCAGTTACATTATAATTTTATAGTAAGTAGACACCTAATACAACAGTTTCCTAATGCAGAAATCATTATGCTCACTGTCTATGTACAGAATATAACAAAATGCAAGTGTTTATTATCAGGTGATAAGTATGCATCGCAAAGAATGAACAAATCAAACAGACATGACACACCGCATATTGATGCACATACTACCGTTTTTAAGGTAGGCAGTTGTTGAATAGCGGGAATTAAAATTGGGTGCGTCACTGACTGTGCGGCGCGGTATGTTGACAGCCCACTTGTCCGCGTTCCTGGAAAGCGCGCGTAAATGTATCACTGGCTGCGTCCTGTACTTTCGAATCTTATTTATTTGTTTTTTTTTTTAATATTATAGTTTCCGATTATACATGTTATTTAGTTTGATAATACATTTAGAGCAGCCAGACATGTAGGCGTAAGGCGTGTGAAGTCTACGAGCCAAAATTGTTATAATAATAGCTATTATCTAGAACTACATAGATAGGAGCTGCTTTAAATCTATAAAGAAACATTCGTAGTACATTTACCTACTTTAAAAAAAGCAAGTTCGCAAAATACATAATTTACTGCAGCTCATTTAATTTTATCCATAAAAACCAAAAACAACGAAAACATCTAATCAAAATCGCTTATTTGTAAAGCAAAGTTTCTAAGAATGAACAACGCCTTATTAGTATGCTCAAGTAAGAAAAACACCGCAGTTGGAATTAAAATTGTTTCTCCTTTTTGCCCCAAGGTCAGTGAGTTGTGACTTGTGATAATCACAACGTGCTCTCGGTCGCGCGGTCGGGCGCGATACGGAGAAACCAGATATTTTTGTAACCACGCGATATGCTTTGTGCTCCTACACACTACTAACGCCATCTGTGATTGCGCATTTGTACTAACATCGCTAGCATGCAAGTACCTAATGAATCCGCCACTTTTGTACATTTTTGCTATTTTGGAATGCGCGGGTAAAATAATGCTGCAAAAATAGAAATAATTGAACATGTCCAAAACCGGTGTAGGTATAATTTTTCTGTATGAACAGTATAGCAAGAACGCCTGGCTTTTATCTTATCGAATTCAAATAGCTCGGCGACAATATTCGCTGATACCTACGCACCACGATAAAGCATATATTTAGTCCAATTACTACTTTAGTTGGATGAATAAGGTAATATTATATTTATAAGGGTTACACTATTTTGCTGCACAATCATTATGACATTAATAACGCATTAGTAGCTTTTATAAAACAGAAAAGTCACACAGGCGATAACAATTCGGCACCACTCGGTATGCAAGTGTCCATGAACTGAAAAATTACCTAACAAACAATAACAGAGTGAATGCTTTCCCTTTCAATCATTTAGATATTATTACACTTTCAACATAATTAAACATTCACTCTCATAATAATGATGACGGACGTATTGTAGGCAAGATAATCATGATATATTTTTTTGCAAACATTCGTGAATTAACACATATTTCTGATAGTACCTAAGTAGTCGATGAATCATTAAAATAAAAACAAAAAATATTTTAAAGCACCTGTAATTTGTCCTTCCAAATTGTCACCGAACCCAACAAATAAGAATTTGATACAGGCTGTATGGTAATACGTAGGTAACCGTATTGGACTCGTAAAAAAAAGAACACGATAAATTGGCGGACTGAATTCCAAAGCCCGTTTCGTTTGGCAGTAATCGGCTTTATTTAAATATGATAAGCAAAGCGACGCTCGACACATTTTTATTTTAGTGCTTTTAGTATGTGACTGAAATATTGCACAATGAAATCAGGTGGAATATAGATTAACATTCAGTCCGTTATGTGTATAAACATACAATGGACGTAGCCTTTAAACGACACGCTCTCTCTGACGAAGGCTGGCATTTAGTTTTGGTACCTGTGTCTCAGGTACCCGGAGTTGTGAAGCCAGTTAGGCACCATCTGTCAAAATAATAAAATGCCAGTATCCCTCAGGTACTAAACAATGTTTTGTGTTAAAAGCAATTTGTAATTAAGTATTTTAATTACACGGGCTGCTAGATTTTGTTTCTAAAGAGGGGGGATATTAAGCGAATCTCATAAAACCTTGATTCTTCGTTTTCTGTCTGGCGTATCCCGGCTTCTGCCAGAGTGCGCCCTCCGGCACGGTCTTTTCTACTTTGTCCTGTTTTCAACGCTCTAATTGCCAGTTGTTCGCGCTTGTTTTGCCTACAATTAAAACGTTTATTTATTAACATGAAATACCTATCAAACGATTTATAATTGTATTTTTTTCTAAACAAATAGTTACCTAAACAACAAAAACGATAGAATCTATTCTCAGTCAGCATTTACATGATTGATCGGTATTATTAGGATTATGTTAAGTAGTATGAGCCCGCTAGATACTATTGCAACTACGATAAAGGTTTTCTTACAAAAACTGGTATTAGAACGGGCTTTAAGAACCTTTTTCGAAATTTAGTTCAAAATACAAAAAAGGCTCAAAGGTAGAAGCTGAAGCTTAGACAAAAGTTAGAACTTGTAAGACGGTAATTTTTTTTCATCCATCTCTCATTAACTACATTGTTCTGATATTAGATATTGTTCTATTATGCCCCTTAATAGAACAATTGCTGGAGTCTAATTAGGGTAACAACATTGTTCGCCAGGTAGGCACAATTAGAAGTTGTAAAATGATAGCTAGGGTTGTGTCTATGAGGGGGCGGTAGAGATAACACGTCAAAGGTCTCGGCAACCCCAAATCTGTCATCTAAAGTTTAACAAGCGTAACATGATGTTGTTACAATAATTACCCCGACTTGTGTTCAACATTCTGAACATTTCTGAAATAACAGAGGTAGAACATATTTCCTAAGGGCTTTAAAATAATTATGATTAAACTTCTGGTAGAATTATTTAGAAACGAAAAGTTAAAATGTATTTTTTAACCAGGCCCTATGAAAATACTTGTCTTTCTGTTTTAATTTAAAAAGTTTTTGTAGATGGAAGTGTTTGCATTTCCAACTAAGTTATAAAATGGTTATAAAAAGGCTTCTTAATATAAGTATAAAAATGACTGAAACACTCGAACCTTTATATAATCGATTTAATGTATTAACATGTATTTTTTATTCATCTCGCGGCCACTCATATAGGGACATGGCAGGTTTTGCCAAGTTGTGACACAAAATCAATACTCAATGGGTGCCTAACGTAGACACGTCCAATTTTAATAAATCCTTTCATGAGAGAGGACTTTCAATATTTTTAATTGTTTCAAAATAAATTGGTCCTGAACATGATTAATCGAACAGCAGATAATAATAACAAACAGCTGCCTAATTATCCGATTATAGACATATTATTGTGACAACACTCTCACGTAATGTTATCATTATTCCTAATAACGTAACACATTACGTATACATTATCTAGTGCAGAAATAATTCGCGCTAAAAATACCACGTGCCGATAATGTTCTAATTAGTCTACACAAGGACTAAAATACGTACGATAGTGGTAATATACGTCAACTAAATTACGTTGAGCATTCCATTGAAGTTTTCGCGAAACCCGTTTCTTGAATGAAATGACGTCACTACGTAGTAGATAGCTATACGTATAAACAGCTGTGTACTTATAGTATAGATTATTGGGTTCTTTCTTTTGCGTCAGATGTTAGTGGGGTTATTCGACAACCATGAGGGGTGCGTCGCGGAAGCGTGTCGTTGACATTAGAGGCGAATTTCTCTTTGTTGGTTCAGATGGGTCAGTTTCAAAAATTGGGTGGGGTGTAGTTAAAAAAAATGTGCTTCAATTTGTATATTATGCTAAGTTTTTAATTTGATTTTTATTCGTGCCAATACTAGCTATCATGAAATCTGTTAAAAGGCTAAATCGGTTAAATCTGTAAACTATGTCTCGTTATAGCATGATCAACTAATGCAGTGTGTAATTTTGAGCTACCCTCGGCAATACCAATGATCTTCGGATGCTCCTCAGACAGCGCATGCAAAAAATAACACAAATGTAATGGTCTAAAATTTGAGAGTTTTTATAATGCGATAACGACACGACATCATTAATTTTAGGCGCCTTGAGAATAGCCCGTCAGCTGCCCTGCCTGAATAGAATAGGCAGAAGTACATAGTCACAACTCGGTAGCGATGTGAGACGGACGCAACATCCTCGTCGCCACTCGCCTCGCGCTCTTTCGCGCCGCGGCTCATTGCTACACCGCGAATTTGGGCCAAGCACAAATATACCCCTCCCTCACCAACCCACGTGTTACTAATCTAGCTGTCTCTTTCGGCTATTTTCTCTCTCGGCCCGTGCTATTATACAGTCATTTATGTAATAAGTTCAATGTTTACATTGCGACTGCTATCAGGTGATGAATGGAAATACATTTGAAATTGCGTTTACTCGTCCTTATCTTCAATGCTGTTGCTGTTCTCTCGTGCTTATGTATAGGTGGGTAATAAATTGTAATACAACATCAAAATTATAATGTTTGCACATCATGCATCAATCATTCCAAAATTGAATTTAGAAAGTAAACCACTTTCGTTATTGACGTCATCTTACTGTTTACCAAAATAAAAAATATAAACACCATTGTTTTCAACTATGAATGACAAATTATGCATCATCATCATCGCTAATTCTAGATACACACGTAGATACCTTAATATACATGGTATATCTCAATAGGTACTACATCAAAATTGTTAAACATCTTATTGGAACCAATTGGACAAAATGAGTCGTATCATGTCAAGAATCATTTAAAAATTTCGTCACTCGACATACATTTTGACTGCTGAACACAGACACCTGATTTGATGACAAACAATGTCGGACAGAATTATTACAACATAATTTTAACAGTAGATGCCAACCTACGTTTATTATTACAAAAAAAAAGAAACCTATAAGAAAATTTACTTTGATTTTCGAACCGACAACTTGGAATTTAAAATTCAAACTAGCCAGTATAACAACTAACAAGTTTATCGATTAACAAGAAGGTAAAGGTCAGAATCGATTCAAACATAACTGTTTTGTCGTTCCACTACCTTTTCATAATGAAAACAAAACGATAGCTAATTATTATGGAGCTTTTAACGAATGTCAAGAACAAATCAAATCAATGACCTCCTTATGTATTGATAATATTACTAGTTTTATGTGGACTAGCTATGCCAGCTATAAAATTACCTACTATTAAAAAAAAGTTTTTTTTTGTAAATCGAAATATAAAATTACACTTTATTTATTACTACTCGTTACTATTACAAAAATAAAATATTTTTTAAAACAAACACCTTGTATAGGTACTTACTGCTTTTTATGATAATTTTTCGAGTGTTTAAATATAGAAATAATGGCGGCTTTGAAGTCATTTTAACATGACACAAATACTTAAAGCAACAATAAACGGAAAATGTGAGCTTTCCGTTTCGTCAATATTCACAAAGGTTTTCCTGTTTCGAGTCAGTATGCTTTGACATAATGATTGGCACGCGTCGCAAATGAAAAGACATTTTTGCCAATTTTGTTTGGACTGAATTCTGGCAGTGTCGCTTGTTTGTGGGGGTATAGACTCTTGTGGCAGGTGGCAGACTGTGCCTTTTCTGTACGGAATAATAGGTTAGATGACATCACCAATCAATTGACGTACTTTTTATGACCTGTCGAATTTACATTAATCGGGTATTGTCCAGCTTGGCCGATTAGTCGGTCTCTTTACAACCGACTAATCGGCTAGTCAGCCGAAGACGTAGTCTGCTCATCACTATTTATAATAATAATAGGGTACCTACCTAAACTTTCTAATCGTTCAATTTGACAGGTGACCAACAAAAACAAAATAAAGTATGTACCTATACCTACCCAGTATGAGACGGTATTAGGAAACGGGAAAACACATTTAAATAACCTTGAACTACATTATGTTGAATTAAAACAAGGCCGTAGTTTACATGCGTATTGTAAAATAACTAACTATTCTCTGAAAACTGTAATCCAGGGTAATGTGCCACTACTACTTGTAGTGAGGATTGTTCATCACAGTGAAATCATAACCCATGTTGGCTTGGCAGACTGTTGACTGGCAAGAACCTACTCACCTAAATGTAATATACCTAATAAAACTGAAGAGATTTTTGTTCGTTTGTTTGTTTAAATGCGCTAATCTCTAGAACTGCCAAAATATATTGTTGTGTAGGTATGATAGCCAGATATAAGGAATAGTATAGGCTATATTATAACATCACGTTACGACCCACGGGAGATGAACAGTAACCGAATATGTAACATATCGCGGGTGTCGCAGAAAAGCATTATTCTTCAAAAGCGAAAAATGCTTTTGAAGACCTTATGTCTTTTAAGTTTGTAATCTTGCTTCTGCTATTCATAGGACAGAATAATTACTTTAGCATTATAGCTAGGGTTGCCATACGTCGCATATATGGACTGCCACTGTATCTGACCATCGCGTTCCGTAATTGTCCCGTATTTCAATAATTTCAACAATATTTAAAATGACATGCGCCCATTTCTATGATTATAACAAACAGCGAGATCAGAAGAAATAAAATTCGTAGGTATACAAACTTTAATTTCGACTTTTTATTCGATTTGTTTAAAACGTCCCGTATTGGTTCCTGAAAGTTATGTAGCAAGCCTAATTAGATCTTTGTATAAAATAACAATATTCACGAAGCTAAAGCTTCCCCATTCGTAGCAAAACCCCACGCACACACGAAGACATAATATAAAGCTATACAATTCCAGTTTACGATGACCTTACATTGTATTGTATAGGAAATGTGAAATGTGTGTGTGTGTGTGTGTACGATCGATAACTTTAGATTGCTGTAGACTACTTATGCAATAGTTAACTACTTCAACCTTTAAACCCACAACCTACTTGCATATGCAGTGATTAATTTATTATTTTCACTTCTCCATTGCATTCTAAGTTCCATTTACTGCGAATAAATTAATTCGTTGTTATTGACCATAGATTTTGTAATAGATAACTCGAATAAAATCTGTTAATGTATTAAATCGGTTTAGGGAAAATAGTTTGTTTCGACATTTTATAATATGTAATATCAGTGTTTCGTTATTTTGCAAGTATAAAAATCCACACAGCGTATTAAAATACGCATCATATACCCGTTATTTGTATGCGTAACTGCCCATCAAACTAAGCAAAAATAACCAAAAATAATTAATGGGAAAAATATTTCATTTTCAGTGGGAACACAAACTTGTTTTCGTAAAAATTAAAAAAAGTTGGGACTTTGACCTCCAATTTCGCGATGACTAGAAGGTTCCCAGGTCCAAAAATTATCGCAATTATGGGAACACAACTTTCGGAAAAAACCCTTTATGTGAAACAGTATATACATTTTACATTGACTACCTGTATGAAAAACTAAAAGAATAACAATAAAACAGTAGAAAGGCAATAATATTTATATAGAAGCGTCTACTCGTTACATAGAAACATCAATATCACCATCCAGTGGCAAATAAAAATATATTGAGGACATCGATTGCACAAACCTATTGCCCTACATAGAGATTGGAATATGAAGTTTGTTTGTTAGCATTATTTCAAGGATCTCCGATGACCTTTCCTTGAGAAGTTATCTGCGTACGATCTTATCACTTATTATCCAGAAACACGTGGTCTTTGTTATGTTTATATTATTATTATGTATAGTATTATGTGCTTGTTTATCGTCTTTATCGACTACTAGCGCCATCTATTTTGCCGGCAGTGAACGTTGTCTTTCTGATTGGAATTAAAATATGGGAAATCTTATTAAATGCATGTGAGAACTAACTAAAAGGGTTTGATACCTAAATAAATATATTAAAAAGGAATTTAACAAAAAATACATGGTATAAATCTAGGACCAGTAATAAACTCATTAACTACTTATTGCAGTCAATTGGTGCATGTGCATGAGATATTTTAACACAAACAAAAGGAGCGAGAAAAGTTACGTCTTAACAATCTTGAGAATATTCCCAGGCACTTTATTGATGCATTCATAACCCGATGACGAACGTCGTAAACCGACAGCATTGCTCCGCGAGTAATACACAATGACTCACGGGAAAAATGCAGCTGAAAACAGACGTTCTACAGACCGGTTTGGCAAACCTAACAAAATGATTACACATACCTATGTGTAACCGTTTTATTTTATCTTAGATCGCAAATATTGGTGAAGATGATCTCCATTAGTCTAATGGAGATCATCTTCACCAATATTTTAGAAATCCTAGAATTGAGATTTTATTGGTAGTGGCGACTTTAATAAAACACACTTTCAGGGTATTGAACCCCAGAAGGGTACCAACGTGACCCCTATTATTACTAAGCCTCCGCTGTCAGTATGTCTGACAGTTGGCTGTATATGTCATGAACTGTAAAGGTGTTCTTTTTGTATGTAGCCTAAAATATTAATTGTACGGAACACTTCATGTGCGAGTCTGACTTACACTTGGCCGACTTTTTCTCCCCCCCTCCCCCCCCAAAGAGCCAGACTGCCTGTGAAAAACGCAAAATTACTATACGATGAAATGACGAAATAGGTCAGCGCCAGCGCTAGCTTATATTTTTAAATAAGTTCGTTCTGTATCACCAGCTGTGACTGATCAAGCCGTATTACTTGGTATACTCGTAACGTTAACTGATTCTTCGCTACAGATGGCATTAGGTACTTACTCCTAGCTCAGCTGCACATGACACCCTCAATTTTAGTGCAAGAAATTCCGAAGCTGGACGAAGTGATACCTATAATTTTTTTCTGGTCATGTTAGAATTTTCTTTTGACTGCCCCGTTGATCTTGTCATCGCAAGCACGACTGCCGAGTGCCGAGGTTTCGATTCCCAGGGCCAGCAAAGTGTTATTGGGTTTTTCCATTAGAACATTTTTTGCAGCTCGTAGTTGTTGGTGTGACACCCTCGTGCCACAGAAAGCGCGTTGGTGCCAGCCGTCATTCGTAGATTTTTGACAGTCGTTACGAGTAGTCAGATGTCCGAAATTCTGACAACCAGTCTTGTCATGGGGTATCATGTTACCCAGTAACTGGGTTGTGGAGGTCAGATAAGCAGTCGAGTCGAGACTGGAGGCCTTAACGAAGGTGGCATTCTAAATTAGAGGCACGCAGGTTCTTGCCGTACTTAATTAAAATAGCAATTTCCTAGCGACGGATAAACAAATGGTAGTTAGTACTCATATAGCACCACTTAAGACGGCCTGTTATAATGAATGGATTAAAAGAACATTAAGTAGTGTCGTTAACGAAAAAACAGAATGCACTACGTATCTTTGTTTACATACAGGCTATAGATCGAATGCATGACGTAATTCTGACAAATTCAGATGAATGATACCAGTCTATAATTATCCCACTGCAGGGTAAAGGCGTCTTCTTATTTAGAGAAGGCATGAGCATTGATCACCAAGCTTACTCAAGGCGGATTGGTGATTTCAGACTTATATTAATTATAAGTCCAGATTTTGTCACGATGTTTTCCTTCACGGATGTCAATGATACATTAGAAAGAACATTTTTAGATATACTTAGAAAGTACATATGAAATAGCAAAAGTCACGTTGGTACTTGCTTGCAAGTGCCTTGTTGCGAACCCACAGCCTCATTGTGCAAGAGACGCCTCAAAAATATATTCAGAGATTCTTAAAAAAATCCAGATCGGTTGAAATTTACCCGTCTTTGTAATTGCAGGATGCATTAAAAATATTGACAGACAAGCTAATGATCGTTATTTATAACGCTGCATGCATTTAATAGAGGTCGAAACGATGCCAAATAAATTACGAATTTACTTTTATCTAGTAGCACACAGTCGATTATATAATGACTTGTGATAAATTAGCAGTAAGTATTCGTAATCTGAATAACTGCAAAAAATCAAGCGCTTTATTTTTCATTGCCGAATTGTTCCCGTGAAAGTAGACAGTGGTTAGTCGGTTTTTTTGTCTATAGGACGGACAGTCTTCGTGTTTGCACCAATCCCCCAACTAGCAAAATAAATAATATAAAACTAATGCGTCGAATTGAACACTAAGTACTATAAAACTGTTAACTGCTACGAAACTATTATAAAGCCTTTAAAGTCTGTCAGTTGTATAATTCAAATTTTATACAACTTTTTGCTAGTTGGGCCGTTTACCAAAGAGGTGGCATTTTGACAGACGTATTACGGATGTACAGTCAGCAACAAAAGTCGATTAACATTTTAAGATTTTAAATCCTAATTATTAAGTACAATATTAAAAGTAAAACGCAATGAATATAAAATTAAGATATAATAAACCCTTAGCTATTGCCTGAAATTATGAAAGCTAGTACATTATGTGTTTAAGAGTCTTTTTAAATGATATAAATAATTAACATTGTTAACCGACTTTTGTTGTTGACTGTACTTGAAGCGTGACATGGGGCCCTATATTACTTAAGCCTCCATTGTCCGACCCTCTGTCCATCTGTCTGTCAGCAGGTTGTATCTTATGAACCGTAATAGATAGAGTATTACTATGGTTGCTATATTAGTTACTAGCTTATGCCCGCGACTTCGTCCGCGTAAATGTCGGTTTACTGCGAGGTTTTATTTTTTTGCGTGGAATCCTAATTCTTTTTCTAAAATAAAAGTAGGCTAAGTTACCCCTTATTACATCTGCTATCTACCAGTGAAAGTCCCGTCAAAATCGGTCCAGCCGTTCCAGAGATTAGCCGGAACAAATAGACAGACAGAATTTAAAAAAAAAAAAAATTGTTTTGGTATATGTACCGTATATACATTCATATGCATGTAGTATAAAGCGGTTATTTTAATATTACAAACAGACACTTCAATTTTATTTATTTGATGTATAGGTAGTTAGTTCAAAATTAAAGGCGACCCCCTTTAATTTTCCATGCAAGAAATGTGTCATTTTTGGCGTTTTTTGCTTCCCTACATGTGCGAGTCCGCCTCGCACTTGACCGGATTTTCCGTCTTCGTCTACTGACTCACCTACCGGATTAAACACCGAAAACGGTATTAAAATCAAGATAACAAAACAATTGAACGATTACAATTGCAGATACTTAGGTCATCTTAAAATCCAAAGTACACACACACGCGATAACATTGATAAAGCAGTTACCTAGTTACACATTATTATCATTTTTAAAGCAACATTTGTATTATAAACACTGGCTGTTTGTCGTACATATGTTCCGGTATTTTCCGAATATATGGGAATGGGAACTGTTCAATAATGCGCTGTGTTTTGTGAACAGCAGCTACCGGTTTTTAAGCAAAGTAAACTGACATTGACTAGTTACGACTGTGTCTTTATTTCATCTATCAAGTGTACACAAATAGGTTTTTTTTTTGGAAGTAGTGGCTCGTGTTTAGTCAATTTGCGTTGTTATAAAACAGCGGCATTGTTTCACTCTGGTTATGGACGTCCTCGTTAAGTAACCTCTACTAATGTGTAGTGCGTCTGAGCATTCTTTGTTGTGTTAAACGGTGACTGAGATATTGAGAAGGTTAATGTAAGTGTTCTTTTGTTTTTTTTTGTCTGTATTTATAGAAGATTTATATTTGTACGTGCTAAATTATTTAATGCATTGCCAATCTCATGGCAGGAATCAATAATTAAAACAGGTGTGTACAATTATCAGATTTCTTTTTCGTAAAAAATATTTTTTGCAGTACTTATCAGTTTATTTACTCTACTAGCTATATTATTAAGTATAGTGCATTGGGGTAATTACGAAACCGGGTAAATTCCGAATTTATTAATTTGCACCATTTACGTACCACATCTTATTTTGACAATGTTTTAAAGATGAAACACGTATAATTATTTATTAGCAATACACGGCAATGTTTAAATCTGTGGCAGCGTTTGATTGAAATTAATAGAAATCGGAATTTACCCGGTTTCGTAATTACCCCAATGCACCTTACCTACTTTATTTATAGTGTTTTTTTATACATAATTATATCAAAATCTCAAATCATTTATTGCAATCCTTGATGTAATTGTACATTTACAGATGGTAAATTAAAATTAGAAAGTTAGTCTTTATTTATTAGGGACAACAAAAGTCTTAGTCTTAAAAGCATAACAGACAGACAGAAGGACAGACAAACTTACTTTTATTGCATTTGTAATACCTATTAGTATGAATTGTGTATCAGTGACATTTTAGGAACGTTTGGGTCACGCGGGACCGCATTATCATTCCCGCCAAAGGTGGTTAACCTGCACAGTAAGTGGCGCTTTGATTGTTTAAAATGTTTGTCGGCTGTTATAGCTAATCTCAGTTGATATGACCTTATAACAGCTGTTCGCTCGACGCTTATGTAGGTATGTATCTTTTGCTAGCAGTTTTGTTTACGTAGACTTCAAAGTTCTAAATTATCTCACGGGAAGACAAAAATGGGACATAAAACGATCCTATGTATTAAGCTAATTTAATAAATACACATTTGAGAAATTTCAGCAAATTCCTTTTAGCTAAAGAGAATCAACTGTCCATCCATCCTCGCAAACTTTCGAATTTAAATTATTAACATAACATCACGCCTGTAATCCCCGAAGGGCTAGGCAGAGGTGTACCCATTAGTACACCCACATTTCGCCAGTTATGTTTAAGTCCCATGTAATAGGCGGCAAGCCTATTGCCATTTAAATTAGTAGGTAGTAGGATAGTAATATAAGAAGGACATATCTCAAACGCTTATTGCATAACAGCGGCTATAAAGGTATGCGTTTCAATATTCAATACCAATCCACATCAATCATACTTTGTTCTCAGCCACTAGGGACACTGAAAGTATTAGAATTACATCAGAGGCTCTCAGTAGTTACGTGTATACATCGTAAATCTAGTTTTTTTCCTTTTAATATTTTTTCCGTCTGAATAACCTGCCCTTATTGCTCCCATAAGTTGGACTGAACATGCAATCAATAGCTGAAACGAACTACTAATAAAGTTCTCGTACAAAATAGTTTTGTAAGTTAATTACAACTAGCTGGAGCGCGAGAATCAATTTAGAAGTGCTAATGAAGTTTTCAAAAGAATTCTTTTACGGTTTCATAAATAATAGGACTAATAATTCCTTCAATTTATGTGCCGTTCTTCTTTCTTTACTAATAATAGTCTACGACTTTGCTTGGATAGGTAGTATTACTTACTACTACTACTTACTTACTTACTTATTATAAAGCTGCGTTTATACTTAACCTGCCCCGCGTGTCGCCACGCGTGGGAGAGCTACCGGTTTCATACATTTAGCAGGTTGTTCTACGCCACGCGGGGCGGGACCAATGTGATCAGTCCTATACCAAATGTGTATTCTGAAATACTGTTAAATAGAAACAATTAAAAAAACAAGTAATTATTAATTTATCTAGCAGTTATCGTTTGATTATTTATGTCTTTTTATGACAAACTTCTGAAATTTAACAAGTTGCAAAACTGTACTTTGTATATTAGTATTACATTTTTTTTGTAATTTGCCTTACCTATACAAAATATTATGAAATGTTCTAAATTAATTAAGTACTTCGCTTTTTACTTTTTATCAAAACCTTGATAGATGGTTCTTGTTTGGTAGTATATTTTTCTTTTGGCACATTTGTTTTTAAATTATCGTCGTTACTTCATGCCTAATAAAAACAGTGCTTTGTCGTAAGCTTAATTTATTAATACGGGGTTCAAAGACCTATTTGACGTCAGAACATTTTAAACTACGAATGGACCTAAATATATGAACCTGCTATCGGAAGTCCAATTAAGATCATTCTACCATTAATTATTATAAAGTCCAATGTGCAATGTTGTCGTACATGTGTACGTGTAGATATTGATTGTTATTATGATATATGCGTGACACCCACAGCTACGACTGTTATCAGTCGTACTGCGATCTCCACCTGCGCTGGTGTTGCTGAGTTCCGCTCAGGTAGGACTTTTTTTTAAATCAATTTGAAATTCGAATAGAAAAGATTTGACCCTTTTTTTGTCGCTGTGACAGGTTAAGGTCATACGGTCAAGAACCTACTTATTAAAGCTAGGTTATCAGTAGCTGCCTCTTCTTTTTTTTTTACGGAAAATACTGTTTACATTATTCTATTAAACTATGGAGATTTTCGGTGAGCTGAATAATGTTTGGGAGATTTTAATATGCGTGACTCGTGCGTGTTTCAAAATTTTTAGCCTTGATGCTCATTTATTTAACGATGTGACAATACAAGATGTGTGAGATGTGTAGTCAAGCCATAGGTATTTTTCGTTGATAATTTCAAGACAATTTTGTAATTTTAAACTAAGACTATTTTAATTGTTTTCTCCTTTACTTTCCCTACTATACCTAATTACACAGACTTAAACAGCGCTCTTAGTGCATGAAAATATAGTAAAACATTTTTTTAAAGAGTTTTTATGGATATCCTTGGTATTCTTCTCCATACGAAACTACCTTTTGGAAGGCATTACCAAATTCATTTTTTAATTTCTTGTTTACGACGTTCAAAACTGTCTTTTATTGGTCTAATTGAAATAAATTGTTTAACTTTGACTTGACTTTTAATACTTGAATAGGTACCTACAGGAAATAAATTGCCACTAGTTTGTTAGTAGTAATTTCAAGACTATTCCCCTTCCTTTTTTCACAGTTTGCAGCTAAATAGCGTCATGTTATGTACTTGGCTTATTTCCAGAACTGTCACAATGTTCTTACAAAGATATCTTACTCAGCTTTAGTAGGTATACTCGTTCGTATCTTGCCAGCGGTTTAGGAAAAATGTTCTTACATTTTGTTAACAAAAATCTATTTTCTGAAGGTTGTCTTACCAGCTTATGTTCCAATGTACGTAGAAATTTTATTGGTTTCATCTAGGTATAAAGAATTGGGTAGTTGGCACCACCAAATATGCTGTCAAAACACGATTCCCCATAGATTTTATATGGTAATATTGCACTGTGACGTCACTTATTTGCCAACACAATTGTCTTACTATTTATTGATTTCAAAGCCACAAAAAATCTAAATTGACAGTAAATTGAAAATTAATCACGTTTCTGCTGTTTTTTTTTTTAAGTTTTTTGTTATAATTGATGGTTAACAACTTAACTGTCCAATGAGTCACATATGACTCACGGAGAACTTTTGGAATAAGTTCAAGAGTCACAGGTGACTTATTTCTTTATACAACTTTGGCACATAATTTTGTTATGAGCGTGGAGTAATATTATAATTATAATTACGTGAAATTAAAAAATTAATTAAAATAATTTAAAAATTGTATTATAAAGGGACAGTTAAGTTGTTCATGGTGTCAACTACCCATTTTCCGGCCAGCCCTAAATACTCGTAACATAATATAGTCATGTGCTATTCTAGCACTGATCCGTTCCAAAGACTTTCAGAAGCAGCCCCGACTCTTGGCTCAATCATATCTTTGGGCTACGTTCTTTAGGCCTTTGTCTGTCACTTTTATAACTCTACTTAGATTCTGGATAATTCTAGTATTAGAAAATAAATCATAAAATATATTATCGGTTTTTCTGCACCCAGCCTTAACCATTGCTAAACTTATTTTCAACGCTTCGCTCTCGTAAACTTCGTGCGGAAATCGAATCTATGTCCCGGAAATCGTTCCGCCGCTGCGCCACTGGGGTCGACTAACTGACATACCCTTTTCCGATTGAATATGGATTTTGTATTTACCTGTAGGTACTACTTATTATTCCAAATATCGACCTAATACGCTCGCTACGGTAACGAGTAAGGGAATAAATTAGTATCAAGAATGGAAATCCGTAATTTTATGCTTTTATACTTTTTTCAATCGACGAAAAAACGGAGGAGGTTCTCAAGTCGACGCGTATATATTTTTTTTTGTAGGTACCTACTATCTTTTGCTTACGACTTCATCTACATGGATGTCAATTATCGCAAAGATGAAGTCGCGAATTAAATACTAACCTACGTCCTTACCAAACCATTAAGAATCAATAGGTATTTTTATAATTTATACTAACTAGCTTCTGCCCGCGACTTCATCCGCGTCAAAGTTAATTTAATATCATACAGGAATCTCAATGTTTTCCGGGATAAAAACCCTATGTGTTAATCCAAACTATAATCTATCTCTATGCCAAATTTTATCTAGATCCGTTCTGCCCTTCTGGCATGATTCAGCAACAAACATGCATCCAAACTTTCCCATTAATAATAGTAGTAATATTCGTAACAGTTAATAGGTATGGTACAGTCAGCTACAAAAGTCGATTAACATTTATGATTTTTAAATCCTAATTATTAAGTACAATATTAACAGTAAAACGCAATGAATACAAAATTAAGATATAATAGACCCTTAGCTATTACCTGAAAATCTGAAAGCCGGTACATTATGTGTTTAGTGTCTGTTTAAATGATATAAAAAAGTAACATTGTTAATCGACTCTTGTAGCTGACTGTACCTATTGAAATACCTTTATCATTATTCAAAAACAATACAACGCAAAGTAACATAAACCACCGTTCTTATGACCGTATTAGCAGTAAAAGGTACACATCAATTCTATTCTATTGAAATAGTAGGTAGGTACAAAGATCATTTCACATTCTAGATCAACGAGCCAATATAAATCATTTACTTACTTGGTTCACACAATTGATTCCTACTATTAATATAACCTGTAGGAAGATATTTATACAAACACAGTCACGCTAATAATGAGGTATTATAGTGTAGTTATATTCGTATGTGAGTCTTAAGGTAACATTCCGATGTTGGCGACCACGACAGACGACAGCGACGACACGACAGGGTCGCGCGACTCACTGCTTATTAAGAATTTATATGAAACCCTAAACAACACAAGCGACCACAGGTCGTGCGACGCGGTCGTCTGTCGCGGTCGCCAACATCGGAATGCTACCTTAACTATACATAGCTTTAGACTAAACATAATGTTAACTTGAATTCAGAATTTTAAATAATTTACGTTAGGTAACTAACTGCTATTAACTCCACTACCTTCGTTTGTTTTATGTGGTCTAACTTAAGTCGATATTTGATTGGCCGATTAACTAAAATAATGTTTTTGTGGCAATTGAATTTGAACTTTGTTAAACCTCATATTGAGATGGTCCTTGTAAATCCCCTTATAAACCTTAAACCCTGTGCCTCTTTTTGATGTCTCTTGTAGAAGGCTTTAACACTTATTTCAAATAGATACAACTTATTCCATGGTTTTGTTCATTTTTTAATTAGCCTGTGTTTACCATAGTACAGGGATCGCAAACCTTTATTGACGAATGTGCCATTTTAATGAAAAAAAAAAAATATTTTGACTTTACAAACAAACACTTTAATTTTATTTATTTGTATTCTATGGAAAAGGAAAGGTTAGTTTGATTGCTGCTGTTGCAAATTAGATTAGATCAACAGGTATATATTTGTCACTTAAAATTGGCGTGACCTAATTATTTTGTCGCGTGCCACCTCTGGCACGTGTATCATTAGTTCGCAATTCTTGTTTCAGTATCAGTTTTCAGTTACTTTGTCTGCATACTTTAATACTTCTGTTACGTTAACTCGCACTCGAGTTGACCTTTACGTAACTTATCGATTCGATTGCCAAGTAAACGATAAATGACGAGATTTGTTGCCAACTACATAAATGAGTTTTGTTGCTAATGAGTTTGTATAACAATTTGAATTTTTATGGTGTCAGGGCCACTGAGGAATAATGACAGTTATGGTCATCTGTTCAAATAAATCGAATTATATGAAGGGTCTTTTTGTAATGTCAAAATAACAGCTTTCTACTAAATGTATTATGAATGTTTACACTATACACGTTACTTATACCAAACAAGCAACTTTTTACATTTTTGTCTGTCTGTCTGTTTGTTCGAGTTAATCTCCAAAACGGCTGCACTAATTTCGACGAAACTTTAACTGACAGATAGCTGATGTTTTACGGAGACTTATGCATTTATTTTAGAAAAAGAACTAGGGCTCCGCGCAAAAAATAAAAGCTGCGCTCACATTCATGCGGCCAAAGTCGCAGGCACAAGTTAGTTTTAAATAAAAGATGTAATTTTCTATTGGAGAAACTATGAAGCTCTAAATAAGTATTCAATTGCGGGAAATTTACATAATTACGTGTATTATTAAGTAATCAGGTAGGTACTTACTTGTAACAGTGAAGTAATTAGTGAGTAAACTCAATGTAATCTTTGTATAGTTTGGCAGAGGTAACCTTGATAGTACCTAGTGAATGTTGAGAACTCAATTTATGTTAGTAGTTTATGCGTAGCGTGTCTGAGAGCTCTATAGTTATCAAGAGGCCGTATTATGGCTTCTAGTACTGAATTGCGTCCGTTGGCGATAGGGTTGCCAACTGTACGATATAGTATTGCACTATCTTTCGGGCCTGCGTGCTGTAAACTGTTTAAGAAATATAATATAGAACACATAAATACCAATATATTTCAGTTAGATGATTTAAATTTTATTTTGCAACATCGAAAGTAGGAACGAATTAATTCCTCACTCGTTAAAAACTATAGCTTATTTTTTAAACTAATTATCATCATCTTATTATAGAAACAAATATATTTGTGTCTATTTTTTACTTATTCCATAAAATACCATTTCTTTTTTTGAACCTACTATATTTTTTATCGTTGTGAATCACCCTAAGAAAAATGTTGGCAACCCTAGTTGGCGCTGTCCAATTTACATTGATAGGTTGATCAATGACGACATTTCTTTTTTTTTAGATTTCTTGTGTTCAATTAGTCTATGACTAAGTGTTATTTACGCAGTACGCTGTACTATAACTGTCTTGTGGATAAATAATATCAAATATAAATAACTAATATTATAAATGTGAATGTAACTGTCTGACTGTCATGCTTTCACTTCAAATTACTGAATCGGTGTTGATAAAATTTGGTACGGGGTAAGTTTGAACCCCAAGAAAGGACATGGGCTATTTTTTAATCAGCTACTTCGTCAGCGTTCGCGATAACCGATATTTATGCGGACGAAATCGCGTGCAAAAATTAGTTGCCATTTAAACAATAAAATATAAGAACATAAAAACAGAGACGAAAAAATAAAATCTTTCGTGAATTTTAAAATTCCGTCCAATCTGAATGGCCTACTGCTTTTTGCCATCTAACATGCATTATTATTGCAACTGTGAAAACGAAATTGACTATGAAAATATCCTACAGTAGCTGGATAACTTACCTTTTCTAACTATTACTGGACTCATCTAGTTAAAAAAAAAAACAAATGTGACGTGTAAAAGTGTTATTTATAACCAATTTGCTGAATAAACATCATTTCATTTATTGTTAAACACACAATGGATGTAAACAAATCTTATCTACACTACCGATCTTAATTTGACTGGCGCCCTTGTTGAATCAACGGTAGCAAACTCAATCCGTCTATTAAAACATTTGAGCCATTTGTTTTTTGAACTTTATTTTGACAAGTATAAAGTTCTTAATACAAAAACTGACTTGAAATCGAGTCAAAATTTTCAATTTTTATCTTACGAACTTTATCTTCGGCGCGTTAAAGTTCAAAATACAAGGCTCAAAAGATTAAACTTGGAATAAAATTAGAATACGGTTTAATAATACGTTGCTATGTGAATGTGTTTGTCAGTTCGATCCCAGGACCTTTCACTTGATCTCTGTATCAGTGAATATTATTGATGGATAACAGCTGCTAAGTAAGCCTGGCTGGAAATAGGAAGTAGGAATAAAAAGTATTCATTATTAATTCTTAAGGTTACTTCATTTGTATTGGACAAGCTTTGTGAATTTATAAAGACATTGACTTAACCTACTTTAGTTGCGTGACTGCTAGGATCAAGCTTAATCAATTTTTTATACATCAAACGTTTAGGCACCATGGATTCAGTATTTATGATTCTAGACCCTTCAGGGGTGACACAGGTTTTCACACAGTTTATTTCAAATTTTATTTAGTTATTTTACTAATGTTATGTCATTATGTGGTTGTCTTAAAACAAAAGCCTTTAATTATAATTACTTTAACCGTACACCGGCTTCCCACGGATACAAATTTCCGACTTCTCGGGAAGATTTTCCAAAAAATATCTTTTATACGAACATTGTCCAGGAAATTACTAATACAAAAAATAATCAGCTAAATCAGTCCAGCTGTTTTCGAGTTCTGCGTTTAGCAATACATTGAGCCATTCATTTTTAGTTATTTGATTAGAGAAGAAAAAAATGATATATACGTATAGATAGAAGATCAGTTAAACATATTATAACAAAAAGTGATGCGTCGCGCACTTTATGTAGAAGTAAAAAAAAAAAAAACGAGGAAACTCAAAAGTTAACATAGGGAATAATTTGATCCAAGTACCTATTATAATTTTCCCTACGTATAGGTATCAAGACGAAGTTATCGTGTATCCAAGAGTTCATAACTACAGTATAAGTACCTAGGTATGAAAAATTGATGCTATTCTAAACTCGCTGACGTTCTCATTAAAGCAAACCATTAGTTTAGCCTTCGAGTGAGGCAATGATCGATTGCATCGTAAATTATCGCTCATAAAAATCGATATGCTTCGATTTTGTACTCAATGTCGTTATTAACCATGCATATTTGATGGAACGACAAGACTAGTGTTACTGTGTCTTTAGACTTTGTGAATTTCTTTATTGATTGAAATAAGTATCTAATAAAATGGAAAAAATATTTTTTATTGTTTGTAAGTAAGCAGGTAGACATTTTTTATTGGAACGAGCGGTAGGAGTTAACTGGCGGAAATCGTCACGTAAGAAAAACGCGTTATGCCCCCCCCCCCTGGCGACTTTCCCCCTCTTTTTCTTTCTTTCTGTCTCTTTCTATTATACCTATATGGGCGTAAGTAATTATTTTTGATAACTATATGTGGCTATATAGTTATTCTCTTCTATTTAGAAGAGTCTTCGGTAACTTCTTTCAATGCCTTTTTTTCCCCGGTCATGTGAAGCTGTCATACATTGCCAGTAATGTTATAAGTATGGCCCGGTCATACTTAAAATATTGCTGAAATACTCGATATTGTTTTCAGTGTGGCTCGGTCACTCGGTCAAATATTGCTACAACACTTTTTGCTATGATAACTGCACGCGCGATACCTATACCTACACGAGCCTTATTTTCCCTACAATGTGTGGCTGATATACATTGGCAACTAGAGAGCACTTATTTTCAAAAAAGTTGTGTTATTGCTAAATTCGACCCTATTTTTTTTCCATAGAAACAAAGATTTTCATTTATTTATCTTTTTAACACGCTTATTAGCTTCACTTGTAAGTATGTATGTAAGAAAATCTTGGAATCTTAATTTGACCCACTTCCCGGTCTTCGATTAGGATGAAATTTTGCACACGCTCTGAGTTCTGATGACAATACATGACTAGCTAAGAAACGTCATTACAAATCCAATATGGCGGCCTCCCCAAGATGGCGGACTGGCCGTTTGAAATCCACCCCCATGATATGGGTATCAAATGAAAGGGTTTGCTGTCAAGCATACGAAAAAAATAGTCATGTGACTTAAATCCAACATGGCGGACATCCAAGATGGCAGATTGGCTATTTGAAATGCACCCCCATGATATGGGTATTAAATGAAAGGGTTTGCTGAATGGGATACGAAAAAAATAGTGCGTGCTAAAAGCGTGTTTTTTAGTTTTTTAAACTATTAAAAAAAATATTTTAAATAAGACAGTTTGAAAATGATTCGAACTAGGTATCTTCATTTTAGACCTATGTATCCTGCTTATGTGTAGGAAGTTTCATTAAAATCAGTTTATTTATTTTGAAAAATAAGAACTTGAAAGTTTGTTTGCAATTAAGTTTCAATCGAAGACATCCATCGGTTTCTAAGAAAACTGCAACTATATCAGACTGACGACCTTGGTTACTTTTCTCTTTTGTTAACTGTATGTAGACCCAATCTGCATATGATTGGCAATGCATAAACTTATAGAATACTAGCTGACCCGCCGCGACTTCGTTCGCGTGGTATCACTACCAATACCCCTACCCTAACCCTGCCTTACCCTACCCCTACCCTAACCCTGCCTTACCCTACCCCTACCCTAACCCTGCCTTACCCTACCTTACCCCTACCCTACCCTACCCTACCCCTACCCTAACCTACCCCTACCCCTACCGTACCCTACCCCAACCCTTTTTTGGATGATTTTTTACACCTTGGGTCCGAAATACCCAAATATCTTACGGACCCCTATTTTTTCTAAAATAATATATAGCCTATAGCACTCAGTGATAACGTAGCTTCGAATTTCCGAAAGAATTTTCAAAATCGGTTCAGTAGATCCGGAGATTACCCCCTACATACAAACTTACAAACTTACAAACATACAAACTTACAAACAAATGTTACCTCTTTATAATATTAGTATAGATTAGTATAGACAAGTATTAGAATAAAAAAATTCTAGTAAAGTCGTTAATCAAACTACAAGTTTGCTTTAGGCACTCGACGTGGAGCTAGATAGCATATGGCGTACATATGGAGGAGCCGCAGCTTTTTGCCCCTATTGCCTGTGCCTGATGTAATAGGTATTAGTGCATCAACCTTAAAAAGTGCAATGAACTTGTACGTGTAGAGATAAATATAGTTTAGAACGTAATATGTAGGTGGGTAATTATTACATCAAAAATTTCTGATTATTAGCAACTTATTAAAAAAAAACGAAATATTTTTTCTATTTTGCCGAATCCTTTGCCATGCAGGGAGCCTACCGCCATCTCTTATAACAGTACAATTTTAATATTACTTTGTAATTTCTGTAGTTGGATTTTCAACTCTCGGCGCTGAGCTGAGCGTTTAGAATCCAACAGAGCGCAAGGCAAAGTAATATTAAAATAATATAGGCCTCCGGGAATTATCTACATTTCTGAAAATGCTTAGGTCAGCAGCATCATTATCGAAAAAATTTGCTTGCTTGCCAGAATCAAAAATTATATTGATTATCCCACACCCCTGATAGAATTACTATTATTCTAAACAGTAACACTAACAATGCCCCAATATCCGGCAGGTATTATGGGAAGAGCCGGTGACGTCACTCGGTGAGAACATCAACCATGCCGGTACTACGCAACGCCGATCACCCTGCCCATGCGCTGTCAGACTCTGTCGTCGTAAGGTACACCGTCGCCGTGCTTGGATCTTGGGCCGCTGAAGGAGGTAAATACTCATAATTATAATCTAGTTGTTATGTCATAATTCCAACTAAAATCCTAGAAAATCTATCACTTAACAGCTGGGTTAAAGGTCAGAGATGCAGAAGGTAGTCTTCTCATACACGGCACGCATATTGAGAACTATTTCTTAACCACCGTCAGCTTGGGTGTTACCTAGCTGCGGCAGAGCATTTTATTTTTAATGCATAAAATATAATATGCAATTTTTACATTATTTGTAATTTCTTTCTCGTATTTAAAAAAAAAAGGTCATCATGGTTATCAGGTTAATAAATTGCTGCACGTGTAAGTATGAACTCAATTTAAAAATGGTAAATAATAATAGTCTTGTAGTACTTACTTAGTAGTCTAGTTCCACCCGTACCTACTGAACCCGTTTTTTTATTTAACTAGAGTATGATTAATTTACAGTCCGACCACGTTGTTAATAACGTGTAATGTCTGGCTAACAGCGGACAGAATGACAGAATGCTGATAAATGTATAAAGATATTTCTAGTCAATTATGACTTCAGTTTTATTTAAAAAAAAAAAGAAAATTCTGACTGCGTAAAATATGAACTTTAATTTAAAAAGAAAAAGAAAAAATAATGAGAAACTACCTACTCTAGACTTTAAGTGGATATATTGTATTCTGGACTTTGACATTCAGGACCCATTAAAAATTTAGACCAACTTCCCAGTCCATTGGTCCAGTATGTGAAAGTATATGATAGTCAGTGACACTCGCGCATCAAAACGAATCTAATGACATACCTATCATTTACTAAAATCGGCTGAGCTGTTGAGAAGTTACGAGCGAACATAGGAACGGACATACAACATTAAAGGACAAACAAATAACGCTCCTTTTGAGCCTCGCCACAGTCGGGTATAAAACAAGGCTTCTCCCGGTTTTAAATGTACACCTTATCCTGGCAGATAATGTTAACACAACGATGTTTCCGTGAAGTGGTCACAGTATGATAACAACTTTACAGGTAGGTATTAGCCGGATGCTTCCATCCGGCTTTTAAAATTAATCCTTTTCCCGTCAGTTTACATTCTGTCGTCCTAATGAATGATAAAAGAATTAACAGATGTTAATTCCTTTCTTAGTATTTCGTACCCGAAGGGTGTCAACGGGACCCTATTACTGGGCCGCCACTGTCCGTCTGTCTGTCAGCCCGTTGTATCTCATGAACCGCAATAGGAAAAGAGTGGAAATGTTTCCAGTGTGTGTATTACTGTAACCGCTATAACAAAACAAAATACAAGCTACTATAATATAAAAATTAAAAAATACGACTGCAAAAATTGCACATATTTGTACTTTGTTTACTCGTCAGTTTTTTTTTACGACGTTTTTTATTTACAGTGTTATATATTTTTTAAATCTACTTGTCAAATTCTAGACGATAACCATAGAAACGACCAGATTCATTAAAAAAATAAATTGAGGCTGGTATTAAATTTACGTTTTAAAGTGACCACACCGGTTTCTTTTTATTTTTAACTAGCCTATGTTACTCGGAACGATGCAAGGATTGTAACGATACCCCATACATCTAAATCGGTTCAGGCGTTTAAAAGTTATGGTGGAATAAAGAAACTCACATACATACATACATACATACATACATACATACATTAACCCTGAACACATAACACTCCTTTTTTTGGGGCAGTCGTGTAAAAATTAAGCTAAAAGCAATTAAATCCAGGTAACGTATTTTTTTTGTATGTAGTGTCAAACATTGCCAACGCATGTTGTTACGGAACCCTTGGCCAGTTTTACTTTATTTACTTTCGTCAAAACATTTGCGTTAGGCAGGCAGGCACCCTCTGTTAGTCCTAGACGGGAGGCATCCATGATGCTTTCCCCACTAAAAAGGGGTCCACATAATGCAATTAATCTTCGTCCGTAGCAACGCCCTCTAGAGAGTACTTTTATGCGTAATACCGATTCTGGGTAGTCTATCATAGTCATTTATAGATAGTTGTTGAAACTCAAAAGCTTTTACATTGAAGTAGCAGACTCTATACCGTTTAAAGTATCTCTGAGTGGTGCTAATGCTCGACTGATAATATAAATTCATCAGAAACGCCTGTTCAACGCTTCTGTACGTGACTGTACATTGTAATTCATATTTAGATGTACTTATTAAGGATTTGTGGTGGAATTTTGATTCGTGATGAGATTTGTCTTGTTATACCTCGGGGTGTATCCATAATTATGTCGACCTCAAGTAGTACACTTCTGTAAAAATGTGCGATTGAAAACTTAACATAACATTTCGCCTGTAATCTTGAAGGATTAGGCAGAGGTGTGCCCATTAGTACAGCTACATTTCGCCAGTTATATTTAAGTCTCATGTATGGAATAAGGGGCAAGCTTATTGCCATTAATGTGACAAATCCAGACTCTGAAGCTGCTACTAAGAAATTTCTGATTGCAAAACCTCTAACACCAATAACACTTTGACCTAGGAATCGAACCCAAGACCTCATGCTCAGCAGTCGCACTTTGCGACCACTACACCAACGAGGCAGTCAACTTTTTAAGTTTTAGGAAATCATTTGCTTTGACATAAGTCCGTCATACATTTCTGTTATACATGAACCTTCATAAGATCAAAGTCCTAAAGCAATTTTACGCTACACTAACAGACGATCAAGTGTACCTATCTCTCTGAGATCCAGCAGAAGCTAGTAAGAACGCGCTGAGTAAACGTAGCGTAAATTCAATCGATTTTGTAATAATTGAAAAAGCCCATTTCTATAATATTTCTTTAGTTTGAAAGCTTTTTTCATTTCAATGGGTGATACTTATTGTGCTGGTCGTGATATGCTATAGAATAGTCGTATTTCCGTTTCAATTCGAAAATCGACTTGATGTTAGCGCGCCCATGCTCGGCCTACTCAATATCCCTTAGAATAAATAGTCTGTCAATATGGTAAGATTAAAGGGTTTTTAACTGAAGTATAATTGTTTTTCTTGCAGCTACCTACCCCTTCGACTTGACTAAGACAAGACTCCAAATACAGTCGGAAGTTGCAGCCGCTAAACATGGATACAAGGTAAATAGAAATAGAAAACGAATTTTGTTTTTTCTTTCATTTGTTTGTTACATTTTACGAGTCCCTGTTAAGTATTTTGGAGCTGCGAGTACCTACCTACTTAATCTTGAAAAATAGGGGCTTATCCGAAACCATGATTAATTTACTGCCGCTTAAGGCAAATTTCATCAAACTTTTTAACTGAATTGGAATGGAAAACGTGACAATAATCTCCGGGCATTTAAAAAAACGCCTTTAAGAAATTACCGCATTGTTTAGGTAATAACATTACTAACTACTCACCGTTATGTACAAATATCGACTGATTTCCAAAAGGTACATAAATGAAGCACTTTGCTAATGAACTCAAACCCAAAGTCGATAGCCTGCTATATAATTAAATGACGTCATAATCCAGCTGTCGAGTGGATTAAGCCGTAAACGGACGGTGCATGACGTGAGAAACTCTTCGCTTATTAGATTGTACCGACGACCGGGCAGTACTGTGTCCCACTAACTTTTACAACAGCCACATTTTATTTTTAAACAGTTTAGCTTACATATTTCGAGACGTTGGCATAATATTATTATGTACTATTACCAGTATTTTTATTTTTATAAGTTTTTATTTATTAAAAAATGGAACTGGTAGATGATCCACGTCACAAAACATATCTACTTATAAGTTATAACTAAATTATATTAAAGTACACCGAAGATTGTGCTTGGGGTGTTATACACCCCAAGCATTATAAAATAATCAGAAATCATTTATTTGTGAAACAGGTAACATTATAAAAGATCTTATAAATAGTACATAGTGCGCTAGGTTTTGTTAACAGTGACATACAAATAAGATGTAAAAGAAAGTTAGGTATACTATTGAAAATTAAAACGAGTTTAAATACATATGGTCCAATGTGTAAAAGCATTTTTAGTCAATATTTTATCTTTGGCGCCTTAGTTCTGAAGTCAAACTATTGCCATTGTTAAAATAACAAAGTGTAAATACTCTTTCAACGGAACTCTTCCACAGGGAGGCACTATTCCAATAAAAGCTTGATTAAAGGGAAGCTTGATTACTAGCTGACATAGTTCGTGGAAAGCTCTCGGTAGCGCTATTCGAAACTATGTAACGGATATCGGAATATGAAGTTCTTATAAATCTGTAATAGTATCTGTTGTATCTTGAAACCGAACTCCTTTGGGTTTCGCTGCGAAAGAGAGTTATTTCTGCGGTTTAGTAATCTTACACGTAGATACATATGGAAGTAGGTGCGTAAAGAAGATATAGCATAATTAACTATGTCGAGTATCTGGCGCTGTGATGAAGTTATTCCATAATCAGGCCAAGACATTCTCTCTTAGAGAATAGCTTAGCAGAACTAGATTTTGATGACAATGGAACCAATCTAAAGGAATAGCCTATAAAGTAAAAAATAATTTTGCAAATCGGTTTATAAATGTCGTTGTTTATATAAATATTTATAGAAAAACACAACCGAATTGAGAACCTTTTCCTCTTTTTCAAGTCAGTTACCAATTAATGCTGGCGGCGTCTGTACATCTCTTAAACTAACCATCCATTTCTCAACAGCTGGAAAACCACGGGATGATAAAAACAGCAGTAGGTATAGCGAAGCAGGAAGGTGTCACTAAGCTCTGGACCGGCCTGATGCCCATGTTCCAGCGCCATGCCATCTACTCCGGCAGCCGGCTCATCTTCTACGAACATTTCCGGAATTACTTCAAAGATGACAAGGGAAAAGTTTCGCTTGGAATCTCTTCCGTAGGTGAGGAAATTGTTTGTTTTTTTTTTTTATTTATATGAGCTGGAATGATTGATGATATATAAGAGGGGCAGTTTTGTATTCTTGTCTTTCAGGAGGTTGTCATAAAAGACATTAGTTAGAGCAGGGGTAGGGTAGGGGTATTGGTAGTGTAGGAAACCACGCGAATGAAGTCGCGGCGGGTCAGCTATTTTATTATATTATTGATTCGTGTTGAGAATCACTACCATATTTACTTCTTTGAATTTGATGAGAATGCAAAACTGCACCTTGTAGTGTATGAAGTTTTGAATTTTTTTTTTATGTAAGTAACATTAATTGGTTCCTTTCTAATTATATTATATACCATATAAAAAACGTTGGTACTGCCCATCCAGAAAGTGAAACGAAAAGGCCCTAAAAGTTATGAACAAAATAATAAAATAAAGTTATGATCTATCATAACTTTAAGTCCAAAAAATGGCATAGATTTTTCTCTTATGATTAGATACTACAACTTTCGTAAGTAGCAACCATATTTCATAACAAAGCGAAGTTAATTCTGAAATGTAATACGTCACTTAATCTTCTTATTCAAGAGATAAAATATTCATTGGAAAGTCTTAGTCCTCATCGTATTACGTTTGACTAAGCCGATCCGCTTTCATTAACGTTGCCGTTCGTGGCTTTGCACAGCGACCTTTTACGGACACATAGGGGCGCAGTAGCGGATATCTAATTACTGGGTATCCTATGTAGAATAATTCGATAACTGAGAAACTGTACGGATCCTATGCAGTGTGGAAGTGACATCGATGGGCAAACGTTTGCCACAATATTTTTATAAGTTACTTATTAAGTTAACGTTTGAAATTTAGCAAGAAAACCTGTAATACCTTTAGGTAGATATTGATGAATGTTTTACATCATTTTACATTAAAGTCTACTATAGGTCTCCGCAAACAGAGCCATTTATTAATTAAGAATGAACTAATACACAATAAAAATAGAGTGAAAAATTACGCAAGATATAAATATTTCCACGCTGCACTTATTATCTTGCACGTAGTTACAAAATTTTCAGCTCTATTAATTTTGTGTTACAGTTCATTATCAATTAAACAAAGGAGACTGCTTAAATGCATATTGTTGCTATTTTTACGTCGACCGTAACTCGCTTAAATCATCCCGCACGATTGTGTACAGACTCGGCAACAACGTAACATAATTGTCACGAAGTTCGGCAGGTGGGCTAGCGGCAGGTTCTCTGGCGCAGCTGATCGCGTCTCCAACCGACCTGGTGAAGGTCCAGATGCAGGCTGAAGGGCGCAGGATCCTGCAGGGCAAGGCACCAAGGTTCTCTAACTGCAGAGATTGTTACAAGATGCTGTATGCTGAAAGCGGGATCAAAGGGTTCTGGAGAGGTAAGATACGATACGATCTAACTTTTTTATTCTTGCATGTATTACTTAATTAATACTTAGAAACGTTGTTAAAAGATAAGTCATGATACTATTTAGTATTTAACCATTTTTTTTTTTGACGTTTAAGCATATTTTGTAAAGGAGCTATAAATCTATTGACCGTGTACAGACCAATAATACAAAGTTATGGTTAAAAAAAAAAACAACTTTTTACATTTTTTTTTTTTTCATATTTATGATCATTGATGGAAAGGTTATTCTCGATAAAAATCCACTGAAATGTGGATTGGAACGTGCAATTAGCTTCAACTTTCTGACTCCATCACAGCCATAATTATCCCACGGGAACAAAAATTTTTCGCGATAAAAGTAGCCTATGTGCTATGCCAGACTATTATCTACCTCTGTGCCAAATTTCATCCAGATCCGTTCAGCTGTTCTGGCATGATTGAGTAACAAACATTCATGCATCCAAAAGATTATTGCGTTACCTATCAAAACAATTTATTTTAATATCACATGGTATTTTAAGTGCTAAAAATGTATTGTTAACCAATATTTACACTAGTATGATTTAACGTTAATCCTCATTTATTGGACTTTCGCACGCGTTTGTTAATAATAGATAGATACCACTATCATGTGTTATAACAAAGTTATTACTATACAAGTTTCGTGGTAGTATAAACATGACATTTTTACTGTGCAATTACGGCCTGATAAGGGACTACTGTGACTGACGGCACCCATTATATTGAACAGAACGAAGTAATTACGGTAGGGATAAAAATAGACATGACAATGTATTTCAAAAGTTCAGTTTATGAAAGTACTAGTTTCGGCCGACGACTTTGAAAGTTAATACATATTATTATCCCACGGGATTCGTACATTTATCCGTGATGAAAAATGAATGCTTTTCTAGACTGTAATGTATCTCTATGCCAAATTTTATCCGTTCAGTCGTTCTGGGGTAATTGAGTAAAAAAAATTCATCCATCTAAACCTTTTGCATTTATAATAAAAAGAAATAAGATTATTTATGAATGGAGATAAATAAATCGCGGGCAAAGGGTGGTTATTAAATTAATTTAACTTTGCTCTTAAAGTACAACGTTTGTTAACCTATGAGGTACAATTCATTTATATTTGATGGTTGTACGGTAGCTCATAATTAAATTGAAAACATCGTGAGGAAACCTGGACTTATACCTACCAGCCCTGTCCCACTCAAATCATGTTAGAGCCTGTTGAAGCGGTTTAGAAACTCTGACATTAGGGTGTGTGGGCCCCGGAACGCAAAGGGCTACAGAAGGAACAGGGTGGTTTTTTAGTTAGTAAAAGTCTGACAGTCCCTTCTGCCCTACCCAGGGCGGAAGGAGTCATTTGATGATTTTTACCAGCTAAAAAAAAAACAGGGTGTGTGGGGTCGTAAGACCTTACTGCCCACACGATAAAGAAGAAGAAGCTCGCAATTCATAATCTACAAATTGCCTGATTTTCCAATAATCAAATTTCCAGGCGCCGTCCCCAACGTGCAGCGCGCAGCCCTTGTCAACATGGGGGACCTCGCTGCATACGACTACACCAAACAGTTCCTAATGCGGGAGTTTGGCATGGCGGACACTGCGGTAGTGCACGCAGCGGCGGCATTCACTGCTGGCTTCGTGGCTGCCGTGCTCGGCACACCCGCTGATGTACTAAAAACCAGGCTCATGAACCAGCCTGTTGGACCTGATGGAAGGTAATGAAGCCGATTCCCTCGTTCACAAACTAAACTATAAGCAGACTATTTCTATCTTTTTCTGTCCAATAAAACAAGAAAGGGGCGAAAATAAATTAGACATGTCAATTTTAGTTAATCTGAATCTTCCATGCAATTTTAGTTAACATATCAGAACGCATTGATTAAAAACATGGAAAAGTTCAAGGCAAAACTAATTTGACATCTTTAACTCCGTTCTAAAATGTCACCGTCCCTTTCTTTCGCTGTATGTTAGCAAGAGATACCAATTCTCTAATTTTAGTGTAGTTTGTGAAATACGTCTTAGATCTTTTTTAGGGTTCCTTACCAAAAGGTAACGAAAACGTAACCCAGCTTTCATCGACACTCTTTTCGTCCGTATGTGTGTCTGTCACAGGGCTGTTTCTTTTTAACGGTAATTGGTAGCCAGCTGAAATGTTTTAGAATAGTTACGGTCGGGGTCATAAGTGCAGTAGCATGCTAAGGTTTGAATTGTGAACACGCGGTACAGACCGTACCTACATCTGTGTAAGTGATGTATTCAAAGTTAAAGTCAAAGTCAAATCCATATATTTAATTAGGCCATTATAAGGCACTTTTGAACGTAATAACACACTATCTATGTACACCTCAAAATTCGCACACGACGTCGAAAGGTCGTAAGTTTAACCAAAGCGTCAATAGATTTGCTTTGTAGATTGCTACTCCACTTATGACCCCAACCGTACCTAAACTAAGTTAAACTATGGTGTTACTGGTTCAGTACCTTTATTGTACGACTCTGACTGACCAGTTCCTAGAGTTCCGTACCCGAAGGGTGCTAAAGGGACCCTATTACTAAGCCTCCGCTCAGCGGACTGTATCTCATGAACCGTTGAAATTTTCACAGAATGTGTATTTCTGTTGCCGTTATACCAAAATAAAAAAATAAATAAAATGAAAATACGTGTTTGGCTCGATACTACATAGCAATATTGTTATATCTTCTACAATGATACGGAACCCATCGTGTGCGAGTCCGACTCGCACTTGACCGGCTTTTCAACCTACGAATGCCTACTTCAAAGTATTGAAGTTACAATCATTCGCGTGAATCGACAAAAACACTCATAGACTAAACTATAGTCACACACAATATTATCGTTACATAAATGGGTGATGTAAATATACTTTGCATACATACGTACATTTAGTTGGTGACTGGCTAGACCACCGTTAGGTTTCATTAAAATCAATTAAGGGACCGTCACTCACAGTTTGGCTTCGCTCGCGGCTCCCTCGCCAAAACAAGGGGTAAAGGGGGGAAGGACCACGTAAATCAATACTTCATAACTTACGCGGAGTAACGATCCTGTTTCACTATTTAAATACAGGGAGTTGACAGGATGTAAAAGGCACATAAAAGAACTGTTAACTAACATAACATCACGCCTGTAATCCCCGAAGGGTTGGGCAGAGGTGTACCCATTTGTACACCCACATTTCGCCAGTTATGTTTCAAGTCCCATGTAATAGGAGGCGAGCTTGCCATCAACCGGGCACCAATCCAGACTCCGAGGCTGCTACTGAGAAATTTCTGGTGAAAATCCCAATAAAACTGCCCGACCGGGCAATCGAACCCAAGACCTCATGCTCAGCAGTCGCGTTTTGCGACCACTAGACCAACGAGGAAGTCAAACTACGTAACATTGGGCAAAAATTATATGTACCTAGTTGGAAAATGACTTATTTTTGGGAAAAATTGTGCTTGCGAGTGCATGCAACAGCACAGGGGTAGATATTTAAAGTTTAGATATAATATTTAAAACTACACAACTTAACATTACGCCTGTAATCTCCGAAGGGTTAGGCAGAGGTGTACCCATTAGTAAATCCACATTTCGCCAGTTATGATCTCAACACAGTTATGATCAGTTAAGTATTTAAAATTAGTGTTCGTTAGAATTTTGACCTTACCGTATCTGATCTCCGAAACAAGAAAGTTTCCAGATATAGTCCAAAATAAAATAAAATAAAATATCGTGATGATGAAACGGATGTCTTTTTCACACCCGTTAATACACTAAAAAGTTAATTGGTCTTTGTATAACTACCGGCACGTAACTTGGCAAGAGATTTTCGTAGTGGGGGAAGTTCGCGCATATAAAAATGTATGAAATTGTGCGTGCGCAAACTTCCCCCACTACAAAAACTCTTGCCAACTTACGTGCCGGTAACAGTAACGTAAACTCATATTAGAATTTTATTAGTTTATTACTAATACTTGACATCGTTTGGAATATGTCCTATTTTTATATGTATTCTGTTTTAAATTGACCTCAATTACAAAGACGCTAGTGTCCAAGTTTTGTTAGTCATTTTACTCAAAACAAGTACATAATATTTATTCATGTTAGTTTCCTTAGTTTGTAATAATGAGTAATTTTTTAAGTATGTCATACTTACTAACATTAATCAAATTATATTTTTAAATTAAAATCATTTAAATATAATAGACACAAGTTTAGATAAAAATCAAGTACGTAACTCAAGCTAAATAGCATCATTACATTACAGGAAACATGTTTTACAAAGTCATTGCACTTTTTTGTTCATCTATTTGCTCATGAGCTATCAGCAAAAAAATCCTAAGCTTGTTTCGTTTTTGTGTCGAAATCATTAGGCATGGTAATGCTTAGGTACTTGAAAGTGTGCCTGTGGGCGTATAGTCCGAAAAAAAATCTGCTGTTCAGTAGCTGATGTTCAGCAATGCCAGATTTTTTTTCGGACATATCGAGATTTTTAATTACTTTGAGCAAAATAATCGGGATTCATTCTATGAAAGCAGGACATAATTAACATTAAACTAAGAAGTTTACTATTTATATAATTTAGTACATTTAACTACTTTTAAAGATTCCTGCGATTTTTTCATAAAGTTTTATAACTCAGCAAACAAAAGCATTTTATTCCTGCTGCGTCGTCAAAAAACCACAAAAATCGGAACAGCGCTTGTCCCGCAGGACATTTAATATCACATTAAAAACCGGGACGTGTCCTGCCCGAATCGGGACATACATATGGCAATATTGGCTGCTGTATCTAGGTAGAGGTACTAAAAGATACAAAATAATATGTAATGTGAGGAGTTGGTATTTCAAAAATGTTCCTTTTTTATGAATGAATAAAGATAGCTTTAACATTACCATTAACATTGACACTTTAAATAAGTAAATAAAAACATTCAGCATTTAGTAATAAAATTAAGAACGCGGCTATCATCCGAAACAGCTGATATTACAAGCAAGACTGTTTACAAGCCACATGCATGAGTGCGTACTGAAATTCCGAATGGTTGTTTTGGCTATCTATTTATAGCTTAGGAGTAGGTTTGTTACAAGCGTAGGTACGCGGTCGAGGTCACAGGAACGAGGTCAAAGTCGCACCAGTCAGTCGCAGGACGCGGTGCACGCTCGAATGCTTTCATAGGCAAAAGGCGCGACGCTCGAACGCACCGAATACGTTATGAATGGAATTACATTATTCTATTTATGGATGTATGCGTCCATGGGTTATGGGTGAGCGTTGCATTTGTAACGTCTGTGTACAGTCAACCAAAGAAATAAGTAACCAGGGTCGTCCGATATACACACATCAAAAGTGTCTAGGGATCAATATATTATTATTACCAAATACATCTTGATCCCTAGACACTTTTGATGTGTATAGTTTAAGTTTTCTATAGAGGCTTAATTATTTAAGCTTTTATTCATTTTAGAACAATCGACATTTACACGGACGAAGTCACAGGCATAAACTAGTACTGTAATAAAATGTAAGAAAGTTCACACCGCAGTAAGCTAGCGATAATTATGACTTCGTTAGTAAAAAAATGATTCACAATTTATAGGTGTTTGTTAACCTAAATTTTTTTTTAATTCCAGGGGTTTGTCATACAAGGGTATGATCGACTGTCTGCAGCAATCCGTGAAGAATGAGGGTATATTATCAATGTACAAGGGTTTCTTACCCCTGTGGATGAGACTGGGACCCTGGGCGCTTATCAACTGGATAGCATTCGAGAACATCATGCTGGCGATTGGCGGACGAACGTTTTAGTTCCCGTAGTGTTGGCATCTCACAGGAGCGGAGCTAGAGTGAGATAAAAGACACTATTTTGCATCTCTTTCTTGCCTCAAGAAAGACTAGCTGCGTTACGTAATTGTTCGATACAAATGCTTTATGTGTAACTTACTAGACGCAGATTCTTTTACGTGTGACTAATGACAAATAAAATTTAATTTCTGAAGTTGTGTCTGCAAGACCTAGAGGCAGACTGACAAGGGTCGTAAATGTCAACAAAAAATTCGACAGTTGATAGATTTCTTAATTTTATTTCGCTTCGAATTCTGGCTACGTTCAGTTCCTGTATAGGTATATGCTTGTAAAAAGTGCTATTGGTAAGGTCATGGTGCTAGAAATTAGCTAGCATCCTTGCTACCTCATAACTAGAACAATATAATTGAACCAAGTAGACTATAATTAAATATAATATAAAATTAAAATGTTATTTATCACCCTAGCCGTGAAATGTTAGCAAATTCTCACGCCGCTGTTAGAAACATTTTCATTGCGTTGAACAAACGACTATTTTTTTATTGTTTTAGAACTTTTTTGTTGCTATAAAATAGCTACAAGTGGATGTCAGTGATACAGACTTCCAAACTGTAATAAAAGTAACAAGAAGTGGAAGGGACATTGTGACGCAAACTTACTTTATTTTTCAATACCGCTGGAGGATCAAGTTTCATACAATTTTTAAACTACTGTAGGTATCCATGATACTGAAATCTATGGTAAAAGCATACTATTTAGACATGTCAGGCTTGCCTTGTTACAGATTTTATGCGATTATAAATTCAAACACTGTTCCAACAGCTATAAGTCAAAAATGGAACATTGCAGCATCAGAATTTTCTGGTTTTTTTTAATCGTCTATAATCTGTCAGGCTTGCTCCTAGGCACGCCCATGCTAGTAGTCTGTTGACTTATTACCGTGTCAAAGGAATTGACCCTCTATTTGTAATTTATACACTATGTTAAATATCAAAAGTTTGTGTCACGATACCCTTTCATCTTGTATAGTTTTATAAATTTTATTTGTATCATTGATTTTCTTTTAAGGAAACGACATTTTATTATAATTATTATGACTAAATATTTCCCATACCAACGTCAAGTTCTTTGTTTTACAAGTTTACGGGAAGTAGAACTATAGACCAATGGGCAATGGCTATGCTAAAATTAAGTATCAAGATTTTATTTTTGTTTCTAGATTTTTAATTTTGATTTGATGTTTATTTTTGAATAGTGTTTTGTTAATTTTTAGAAAATGTCACTTGCACAATGAGTGTATAAATGGTAGGTACTTAATCCTCAATAGGTACATCGAAGTTAGCACACAATTATTATTTTTGTGAAAAAATAGCGTTATGCCTCAAAATGTTATATTCACAAATTTTAGAGAATACTTACCATAATTCACTAGAGATCCAAGTAGCAGTTTGTAGAAGATATCGTATAGAACGCGTTTTTTGTTTTAAAATAAAAATATCATTAGTAAAGAAAATTTAATATTCTATAAAGAAAAAATGTACATACCTCGATTTCGATCAAAATAATACTTGGATCAATTGTGAACTATGGTATTCAAATATATTTATTGTTGCCAAAGGTGCTATTATAATTGTTTAGGTGTAAATGCGTGCAGGATAAACTAAAACCATGTATATTGGTATTACATAATATGTATAGCAAACTATCCTAGATAGATAACTTCTTAATTTACAAAGCAATGCAAATTCATAGATCAAAAATGGGTATAGTGCTTTGGGCGGTTTTGTGCCTTTACACATATTTTGAGAGGCTACCCGAAGCTTGTATAATTCAATAGATATTGTGATTTGATAGGACCTACAATAAGGATACGGACGCACTTCAGATTTAATTACGTTAACGTTTTAGATTTTGGTCTTAGGGTGAAATCCAGACTCGGCCCAAAAAGTCGTCGATTGACTGTGGTCTGGTTGCACTTCTAGCAACTGTACGACCACTAAAGTAGTAGGAATATTTTAAACAAATTAATTTATAATCATGTTTTGAACGTTGATGATTGAGCTGCGCACGCACTCTTTAGGCTGCATTTAGGATGCACGTAGGCGAAAACTTTCGTGCGCTAATGTGAACTCATATTTACTGCCCGAAAATTTTCGTCACCGCCCGGGCATTCCATTCCTCTTCCTACCCCCTCCAATCAGTGCAGTCGCTGCGCTGCTCGCTCATTCAATTTTTGAACATAGGCTTTGCTAAATAGAGTGCGCTTTGCTATAAAAGGGCTATCCACGCGGTCGCCACGATTCGATCGCGTCGTGAAATTCATAGTCAAATAAACGCGCTGTAACGTTCAAGTGTTTTAGAAGTAGCTTTAAGGACATGTTAATTGATAATTGTTATAAATTGTGATGTTATTATTTAAAATAAATTATTGTAACTGTTAAATCCACCGTTTTATTAAAAAAAAAAAACAGAAATACCTAATGCTAAATTAACTTAAAAATATTTAAAAAAAAGAAAGTATATCTTACAAATATTAGAGAATCATAATTAACACATAAATTAGATCTATCAAATATAGGATTATTTTTATTCAGTAAAACATTGTAATTAACCCGACTTTTTTGGCATATACGTTGTGATGTCTTATTTTAATACCCAAATTGACTTATTTGGTGTTACAAATACTCCGCCTTTGTACGCTTTTGTTGCATAAAGTTTAAATAAATAAATAAATATTTTTATTGTTGTTACTGATAATAATTTGGTTCAAAAATGTTTAGTTCACTGATACCATTAATAATGAAGTTTGAGATAAAACTTTTTTGAGACAAAATTTTCGAAATTTTACCAAAAAAAAAAAAAGTTCATTGTCAATGGCTTTATGTCATTTTGAAAGTTTTGACAACAGTAGTCTTATTTTTTTGTTTTCGACGGGTCAGAACCCCTTTTTGTGAGTATTTTGTACGTAATTTTTGAAATCAATTAAATACAGATTACTAGTATAACTTGAAATTTGGTTAGTTGAAGTGTGGGTGGAGAGGGTTTCTACTACATTCACAATTATTTTTGTGTTTTACTTCGTCAGTGACTTTACATTCATCTAGCTCACACATGCGTTTTTATTAAAGTTAAAAAAACTCGTTTTATGAGTCGGAACAAGTGACTATACATAAAAATGTAGATGCTTCTTGGTCTTCACCATAGAGCTTACATACGTTTTGAATCGAGCAATTATAAAGTGACTGACGGACTTCTTGACAATTTATAAGTGCCTGTAAATGGTTTAATTAAAATCAATGTTTTGACTTTGATTTTGTACTTACTTAGGTATTGTAACGATAGGATACACAGCAAACAGATACCTACCTTTCTCATTGACAATGCAATACGATGCAAGGATCAGGTATCTCAGAACAGAACACTCAAACTGTTTGGAGTGTTTTCTGAGAAACGAACGGAAAAAAATTTAAATACACTATTAGTTGATACTGAAAAAGTAGGACTTGAAAGATACCCAAGAAATTATTGTAGTACCTATTTAAAATAACAAAGGTTTTTCTTTTTGCTCATGCTTCGTACGGATGCGACATTTCGCAAAATCAGTAGGTTCTGATTTGGCGAAATGTTTTATTTTATTCCCATAAGAATTATTTCACTTGCATGAGCGATTTTGAAAACCAACATAAATACAATATTGCAATTTCAGATCAAAGTATTTCTTTGATCTGAGATTGCACTTAAGTAATTATTAACACTAGCAATAGTTTCGGCAAATATTACAATACTTATTTATCAAATATTTTTTATTGTAATAAGTGTAGAGAGGAGCGCTAATATAATTTAACTCAGCTAACACGTAAAATACAAGGAATATGCGCAACTGGAAGTTGTTTGGACTAAGGTGGGCTTTATTCAAAATATATAATACCTATATAAATAATTTTAAGTGTTTTTAAAAGATTGACATTGATATTGCATTTTTAATTTTTGCATGTCTTTTGTACCAATTTATACATTAGACTACATACAGACAGCGCGAGGCATGCGTCGTGATTGGTTTGCGATTAGGCTGTATGGACGTGGTGCTCAGTACCTATGAGCATTCGGCGCTGTGGCGGTTTCACGGTGAATGCCTCGCGATGTCAGCGTCAGGTATATTTGCCTGGCACATGCTGAGCTGGACTCCCATTTGGTGCAACTTGAGACACACACCTTACTTTGTCCTAGTCCATAGCTGATTAATTGTACTTTAGTGTTGTGATGTGTCTTTTGTGTGCACCGAATAAATGTTTTATCTATCTATGTAAAAAAAAATTATAGAACTTTTACCGATAGGTTTTAGCTATTTATTCTAAACAGTTTATTTAAAAATATCCCAATATCCGATAGTGTAATGGTCAGAATCGGTGACGTCGCTCGATGGTTGAGAACATCAGCGACCTTGCGCAACATCAGCGACCAACCTGCGCGGTCGCTGTCAGACACTATCGCTTGTAGGTACGTCGTCGCCGTGCTTGGTGCTTGGGCAGCTGAAGGAGGTAATTACCTACTAATAATAATTTTTGGACTGAAAAATAAATTTGATACAATGTCTTCTCGACTGCCTCGTTGGTCTAGTGGTCGCAAAGCGCGACTGCTAAGCATAGGCTATTGGGTTCGATTCCCAGGTCGGCAGTGTTATTGGGTTTTTCCATCAGGAATTCCTCAGTAGCAGCCTCGGAGTCTGATTTGTGCCCGATTGATGGCAATAGGCTCGCCCCATATTACATGGGACTTAAACAACTGACGAAATGTGGGTGTACTAATGGGAACACCTCTGCCTTAACCTTCGGGAATTACAGTCGTGATATGTTATATTTGTACGGTCTCATCGCCTTACATTTTTCTGCTTATTCTGTAACTTACTTTAGGCTAACTATGTGCGTCATATATAGTACCTACCTACTCAGTTTACCATTATAAAATGACACTAAAATAACCGTTCTTCTTGCAGTTACCTACCCATTTGACTTGACTAAGACGAGGCTTCAAATACAGTCGGAAGTTGCAACCGCTAAACATGGATACAAGGTAAACTTATTTTACGAACATTTTCTTCATTTGGCAGTCACTACTTTAGCGGCTCTTTGTATGAGAAGTGGCCTTTGCCCTGCAGTGGAAAAATAATAGGTGGTCGTGGTTATTATAATTTGGCCATTGAATTTGCGTGCTTTCGAATTTGACTGGCAAGATGGTGATTCGTTGAGCCTGTGGCATGCATGGCAAATCTTTCGTGGCGCATATCCGTAGCTTTTTTGCATGATAAAATAATAAAATAAATCATTTATTTTCAAGTACCTACCTACATACTCATATAGTTAGTAGATAACAATTTACTTGCAAATCATGTTAGTAAAACAAAAACAGTTCGTAACATCACTACTACAAGGTTCAGTTTCAGCCAAAATCTTGCAGCAAACGCAGTCGTGTGCTTGCAACCACAGAGTACATTGAATAACTTGCAACCATAATCAGGAGGCTGTTAGCCTGTATGTTGCGGAATAAGGACGTGCGGCTTTCGAAACCGGGTGTATAGTACGGCCAACGTATATTGACGGTCCTGAAATTAGCTGTTTAGCTGCGCAATGAATCTTTTACTAACGAAATTGTCTACTGCGCAGCTAATCGGCTAACTTCAAGATCACCAAAATACGTCAGCCGTATTGTACGTATCTAACCATTCACAACTTAAGTTAACCGAATGTCTATTTCTCGACAGATGGAGCACCACGGCATGATTCAAACAGCAATACGTATAGCACAGCAAGAAGGTGTATCTAAGCTCTTCAGCGGTATGATTCCCATGTTGCAGCGCCATGTCGTCTACGCCGGATGTCGGCTTGTCCTCTACGAGCAATACCGTATATTCTTTAGGGATCCAAATGGAAAATTGTCGTTTGCAATGGGTTCCGTAGGTGAGCAAATTGTTTACAGCGTTCCCTGCCAAAATGGTAGCGATTTTGCTTTATAACGAACTACAGGTAGATAGGAAAATCTTAATTAGGTAGGTACTTGTAGGTACCTATTTGATTTCTAGTAGGCATTCCTATGTTTGCATTCCACAATAAGATATTATTACAAAAAAAATTGAAAACTACCTGCATAATTATGAAATGGGTGTATGTTGAAACATATATATCGTACAGTCACGGTATACAGGGTAATTGAAAATATACCCGAAACCTTAAAAGGGGTCATTGTACTCATCATTATGAACAACTTTTACTATGGGACCAGCTCTGAAATCATGAAAAAAAAATCAGCTGTTCCCTACTAAAATGCTACACAACACGATCGTAATGTATGAAAACATACACGCCCGATTTTGAATATAATTGTCACGAAGTTCGGCAGGTGCGCTAGCGTCAGGTGCTTTAGCACAGCTGATCGCGACCCCGGCCGATGTGGTGAAGACTCACATGCAAGCTGAAGGTCGCAGGGTTCTACAAGGCAAGCCACGAAGGTTCCAAAACTGCAGAGATTGTTACAGGAGGCTGTATGCTGAAAGCGGAGTCTTAGGTTTCTGGAGAGGTAAGATTCGGTCTATTTGCGTTATTCTTGTAGGGTGATTTATACAGTTTAGTACTGGTGTATTTGTGAAAAAAAATAAAGACAAAACTGTTAGCGAAATAACTCAATTAAAATTTAATTCCGTAAATCTTTACTGGATTAAATTTTAAAAATATCATTAGGCCCAAAAAAATCTCATTTGCCAATTGATCATTTCTGGGGCAAGTGCATTAAATATTAATTGACAATTAAGGTTTTTATATGATTTAATTTTTCGTATATGTATACATTTTATTGAGTAGGTAATATATACAAAGTAAGAAACCGGATAGTCGGCGTTTTTTGCCGAACAGTCGCCGACTACGAAAGTGGCCCTACATTTTATGATATTGGTACCTATAGAGAGATCTATTACCATTGTTGTGCTTGCAATAGGCTGATTCATTGACTAACGAACTGGTTGACGGGACAAATATTTGTATGGCCTACAAGTAGTTGTTTCGGGAGATGTTAATTGCTTGTAAATGCATCCACAATACAACAGAAATACATAGTGTGGGGCAAGGTCTTTTAAAGGATTAATTTATCTCCGTTGTCTATTTTTGTAGGCGCCATTCCTAACGCCGGACGCGCGGCCCTTGTTACCTTAGGAGACGTGGCAGCTTATGACTACAGTAAACAGTTCCTTGTGCGCACATTCGGGATGGCCGACAACGCGATATTGCACGGGGCGTCAGCATTATGTGCTGGATTTGTGGCTGCTTTACTTGCTACACCCGCCGATGTTATAAAAACCAGAATTATGAACCAGCCCGTTGGATCTGACGGCAGGTAAAAAAAAATATGAAATCTATTTGTACTTAATATAATAAGGCTAGATATGGAATTTCATACAAACTTTCAAGTCCGTATTTTTCGAAATGAATGAACCGATTTTAATGAAACTTCCTACGCATAAGTACGATACATAGGTCTAAACAATTATCAGAGAACATAACAACATAAAAACTTTATTTTTTGTATGAAATGCTGTACGTCGTACTCACCTTTATTTTTTCTATTTCCAGGGGCTTAATATACAATGGTATGTTCGATTGTCTGAAGCAATCCGTGGCGAATGAAGGTATATTATCTTTGTACAAGGGTTTCTTACCCTTGTGGATGAGACTGGGACCCTGGGCGCTCACCTACTGGTTAACCTTTGAGAACATAATGCTGGCTATTGGCGGACATACGTTTTAGTTGCATAAGGTGTTGGCTTCTCTCAGGAGCGGAGTTAGGGTGAGACAAAAGACAATATTTTGTATCTCTATCTTGACTCAAGAAAGACCAGCATTAACCTAATTGTTCGGTACAAAGATTTTATCTGTAAGTTACCTTGGTACGTACTATGTACGACTATAGATAATAAAATTATCTTAAACTGCTAGCTGTTGTAGATCTAGAGCCAGCTAGGGCATGACTGACCAGGGTGCGCTGGACGTACATAATTATCGTCAGTCGTGGAGACAAAAATAATTGACGGTTGATAGAGTACTTCCTTAATCTTTTTCTCCAAGAATTTTAGCTACGTTCAATATGTTGAATTCCTGACCTTTATCTGCTATCAAGTATTAGTCAGGTCGTGGTGCTAAAAAGTAGTTAGAGGAACTTCTTAGACCAATATAATTAATCTAAGTAGACTATAATTACCCAACTTATATTTAAAAAAATATGTTGTCACCCTAATCGTGAATTGTTAGCAAATTCTTACGCTGCGCTGTAAAGGCCGTGTAATTAATAACTAATTCGTGTAACTAACCTTAAACAATACAAATCGATCGTAACAAATATAATTAAACTAATTATCGTACGTAACGTGTGTGTGAATAAAGCTAACAGTTATTTTGGCAATATGCGATGGCAGTATTAACATTGAAATTCTATTCTTCATTTGATATCCGATTTGGGTATCTGACGAACTGCAAACAGTAGCGTGTGTGCTGCCAGTTTTTAGGTTTTCAATTCTCTTACTAGTGGTTACAATTCTGCATTCGTAATTAATTAAACTTTCAACGTGATAAAGATAAGGATGCGTATTGATTGTACTAAATGCTTGAGAGTTTGAACTTCGCGTCGGGAGTAGTTGAAACAATGGAAAGTCGTCACTAATCATAAATAATCTTACCAAAGAAAATTAATCTCATGTACCGTTGCGGGTGCCGGCTATTTATTTTATTTGAAATGATCGATTTGTCCTTTGTGGCGGCTTAGAGAAACATAATTTTACGCTCGCTGAACCAACGCGTAACGTTTTGTACTGTATTTTTCTCTGAGAAAACTATACCTGCCTAGGTACTAGTGCGATACCGATACTGATTTCAGTTTTATAGTACTTATATATATACTTATGGATCAATGATTGTCCTTATAAGGAACATGTTACGTTGTTATGATGACTAAGGGAGCAGGTATTTCACCAACCTATCGACAAGATTATTGCACTCTTTGCCGAATAGTCGCCGACTACTAAAGTGGCCGGATAGTCGGCTTTACTAACTAGTCAGAACATCTCTAGTAAATACCTATTTACGGTCTCTGATATTAAAAATGATGTTGGTGAAATACCCCCTGAATATTTCTAATATAAGTCAGACAATTAGGATAATTGTCCATATTTATAAAAATATATTTTGTTAATTAATTTTATTATTATTTTTCGATCATTTTAAGAAAATAATTTGTGTATTTTATTTTTCAAGGACTTGTAGATAGTTTTATGTTTTTATATGATTAATATTCTTTTACAAACTTTTTTTGTCATACGAGACCATATAGCTGTCACTCATAACCATACTGCATGTCAAACAAAATTAAATGTTTATTTACTTATAATTATTACTTCAAAAGCTCATGAAATAATAATTTGTATGCTCGATTTTGATGAAAATAATACTTTGATCAGTATTCATGTATTTATTGTTGCCAAAGGTGCTATTATAATTGTTTAGGTGTAAATGCGTGCAGGATAAGCTAAAACTATGTATATTGGTATTACATAATATGACAAACTATCGTAGATAAATCATTTCATAGAATGTAAAACTGAAATAATACTTAGAATATAGTGTGCGTTTACACATATTTTGGAACGTTAGCCGATGCTTCTACAATGTGATTTGATGTTTTAGTCGTGATGTAATCCTACTCTAAAGATGCGAATGCACTGCAAGCTATATTAATTACCTATACCTACATGAAGTTTCAGTGTGTACGCACTTTAAGTTTTTAGTGTTTTAGAAGTAGCTTTATGGTCATGTTAATTGGTAATTGTTGCAAATTGTGATGTCAAATATTTTAAAGAATAAATTATTGTAATTCTTGAATCCACCCTTTTATTGCACAGGAAAATAAAACAAGAAAAAATATAATATTAAATTTATTAGTAAAAAATATTATACATCTTCCACAATATTGGAGAATCATAACTTAAATTATTTAAATATTTGATTATTATAGATTATAGCACTTCCGATTTATTGAAACTTGCCTTTATGCACTTACTTGTCACTATAGCTATAAGCACAAATAAGGGGCGTTATTATCGGATGTGTGTATGTATCGCAATACAAACTTCAACAGTTAACCATTCACAGCGAACACGTTACAAACGGAGCGGTACCACACTTAAGCCGGTTTCTGAAACGAAAACAATTACCGACGCGTCAAAATTAAACGCAAGATACGTGAGTGATCCGATTGGCTGTTAATAATTCAGTCAACCAATCACAACAGCTTACGCACGTTTGACAATTTGTTAGCAAATTTTTTTGTGTTGATTTTCGTTCCAGAAACCGTTACGTCACACTATAATACATGTACACAGTTTAAATGCTTCGATGAAAGGAAAATTCTTTAAACGATATAGTTAAACATGCACGGTGAAATACTCCTTACATTAGATGTCAGCTTACGTCTAATGATCTGATCTGCCTAAATATATCAGAGTTCGTCAGTGACGATTATAACTCTATCATGTTTCCATAAATATAGTAATTTTGGGTACAATACAATAACAAAAATAAATATCTACATTGGATCAACGATCACTCAAAGTTTTATTAATTTCAAGTCTTGACTAAATGTTAAACGCTAACTAAGTACAATGACACGCGCGTGTCAAGATGTTACGTTACTCCAGATTAGTGCAGTAGCACTATCGTCTACCACTGGCTTACTATCAACATTGAAATACTTTACGTTAAACATTTTAGACATTATTTTTTTTTTTCATTACGATTGGTAAATGGTAAAACACGTACAGGTAACGAATTTGCGTCAAACTAACACTCCAGAAGCTGTCAAAAAGCATGGTGTTACAACATATATTATCATTATATAAAATACATCGCTTAACATACATCCGTTCATTCAAAAAACATCGTCGATATATAAAATAATTCCAGATTTATGCATATTAATGTTCGTGGCATTGTAGATTGTGCGCAACACGAACCGCTGTGGAGCTGACTCTTAACCTAACGAGAGCTAAGCTTTTGGAGACGCTTCCAATTTATATTCTACATGATAACTGTACCAGATTATACACTGTTGTATACCAATAAAAAAATAAGATCGAAATACATGTAAACCGAACTTAAAATTATCACTTAACTAACGTATAAATGGTAAATATTTTAATAATGAGCATTAAAGACTAATACAGGGATAAATAATGGTCATACTTTAAAAATCACATCAAATAAGAAAATCTATATACTTGTAGGGAGTAGTCAGTATGCACTGATTTGATCCCTTCCACCTTTAATTACTAAACATATATTTCAAAAAACTACAAATAATATTCTGGCACGTTTTCGAGGATATAATAAAATTCACTCTCATCCAGCGATCGTCACAATACAACATGAGAGGACTAATAAATTCGTCACAGAACAATGAATACAATGAAACACGACACAAATCTTTTGTACTACCAAATTACATATTCATATAGTATTGCAAAAATCAAGGCAGTTTCAACACGCTAGTAACATGGACATTGACCATTACGCGTAAATTATTGTTATAAATTATTACATTAATTAAAATCATCGTAATCAGCTGTGAACACGAAGCACCATCTCGTCAAAACATTATATAAAAATCAAACTTCATCAGAGCGAGACACTGATGACACTTTGTGCCTACTCAATAACTCTAGTAATTGTGATTATACATTTTTAAAATCGCATAAAATATTAAGTAATTTGTAGCAAAACTGAGAAAACTATAACGTTTTCATGTAATAGCTTTACTAATTAGAATGTTCGATGTGTTGTCGAGTTATTGATATGATGTAGGTTAGGCTAGTGTGATCATTGTCGAGCTGAGGCGCGCGTGTGAGCGGCGTAGAGAGGCAAGGGCGAGCGGCGCGCGCCCACTATGACGAGTGGTACGCCGTCACGTACGACGCCGGGAACAGGCCGCGCCGGTGTGCTATCTCTCCCTGTAATGAGTACATGCATTACTGTTATTTTTTAACTGACTTCTAAAAAAGGAGGAGGTTCTCAATTCGGATGTTTGTATTTTTTTTTTTTTAGGTTTGTTCGCGCTTAACTCTTCGCTTGCCAACCGATTTCAAAAATTCTTTTTTTGTTGGAAAGGTTATACTTCCCAAATGGTCCCATGAAAATTTTATCGAAATCGGTCAAAAATATGTCACTAAAAATATACAAATAAATTTTTTTTTTGCAAAAAAAAAACCTACTTCAAAAAACCCTGAAACCACTAAAAAGTAATAAATAATACTATAACCTACCTATATTAATAAACCTAACCTAACCTACGATTAACCTATACTAAAATTTAACAATTTTTTGGAGTTGGTGCCATACGGTTGGATATAATAACCTCGGTCTTGGCACCGACTCCAAAAAATTGTTAAATTTTAGTATAGGTTTATCGTAGGTTAAGTTAGGTTTATTAATATAGGTAGGTTATAGTATTATTTTTAACTTTTTAGTGCTTTTTTTTTGTCGGTTTTTTTTTTGCAAAAAAAATTTTTTTTGGCACAATATTGTATATCACCTGTAGCTAGTAAATTATGTCTAACCCTTATCTTTTCAAAGTTAGAGTGCACTCACTCGAGCTCACTCTATTGTCGAGTTTGTCTCTGTCACCTCTGACCTAGACTAGAGTCAAGTGAGCAAATGGGCGAAAGCGTTCTCCTGTCTACCAAAATCTAGGACCATAATCCTTCTGCCAAGCACATGTTTTATTATAAAAAGACTAATTACTTGGCAGACAATTTCACACAAATTCTGTTCTAATTTTGAATATACCTGGCGAATAGTGTCTATTTACGGCACGTACACATAGAACTTCCGATTTACAGGTCCGTTTAAACGTATAATTATGTTATTAGCGTGTGTAGTTCTATGAGCGAGTTCACACAGAATACAGTATTCCGGTTCCAGTAAAAAATACCGATCCGACATCCAATAACGACGAATCAGTTAAAATCGGTCCTGTAAATGCTGTGTGAATATTACCTCCAGTAGCGACGGATCAGTTAAAACGGATCCTGTAAAATCGGACGTTCTATGTGTACGCGCCCTTAGTGTCATAGTACCTAAACATCATAACCCGCAGTAAGAGCTTACATCTAGGATGCAATGTAAGAAATGTTGTATCATCACGTACCTGCCACCAATGCTGATCCGAGCGGTCAGTGACCGTGATGACGTCACCGCGCCTGAACTCCAGCTCGCCGGCCTCCTGTGGAGTGAAGTCGTACAGCGCTTGCACCAGCATCTGAAATAGAACAGAACAACACACTCATTTAATTGTGTACATAACAATCAATCAACTAGGCATTTCGCAGTTCTTCTAAATGATGTTCCGTGGTAGCGGAAAATACTTTTGTGCCAGTACTAAATAAAAACCGAATTTTCCCGAGAATCGACACATCACTAGTCTCTCAAAAAGGAGGCGTGGTATGTCACCTGCGTGACATACTGAGTCCTTAACAGGGCATAAGTATTTAGACTTGGATTCCCGCCATGTTTAACGTGTCATTAGTAGGTGTAGGTTGCACTGACTAGTTTTACACACTTTTTAAATAGCATTTTTTACTGAACATAGCGACGACTAGCCACAAATAAAGCTTCGCGACGGGAGAAAATGTTTACAAAATCAATAAAGCAATTACACACATGAGATGTTTCTTCCCTAATGACAAATTTACTTAGTGAAACCGTTCATCAGATTATGGGGTTGCTAAATGCGAAGTGACGTGTCTTTGAATGAGTAATAAGTTCCATACATGCGTAAGTCAACCAAAAGTTCGGAGTAAGACATAAATATTAATATATTACAGTCAATTTGTCGTATATTAAATGAGTTTGTAACATACTATAAAATATAATAATATGTAATGAAAATACATTTAATAAGATATTTTTTTTCATGGAAGGTTCTTTTTGACAACTTCTCCAAAAGCTTTAGCTCCAACATCGTTTTTACCAACAAAATAGCTGTCCAAGTAACAATACATCATTAATTGGCTTAAAAAACATTCTAAAATTACGAAATAATAAGACGAAAGTGTTTTTTTTTATATTATACAAGTCGAAATAAACAATTTCTCATATAAAAGGCACTTAATTCAAAAAGAGATCGTATTGTTAGAAACAACAATAGAATTTTCTCTTCAAAGTTAGCACAAAGTTTCTGACACAGACCCAAGTTATTTATGTTATTCAAAGTAATTCAACGAAGCAATAACGTGGTTACGATTGAAAATGCATTCGACTAGCCACGACCAAAACATACCACCAATATTCGTACAAATGTTTGTCCAAATGTGTGAAACCAAATGAAGTCATTAGCTAAATGGTGCGAACATATTGGTACCAATTACGAAAATTAATTGAACAGATCCAATTAACTAAGTGTTCGTATGAATTAACAGTTTAGCACGCAGAGTTAACAGATCGTTAGAGTAAAAGTGAGAACTAGTTATCCATGGATTTATTTAATCAGTTAATGATCTTAATTAGAAAACAAAAATAGAACGCTGTTGCTTATAAACTGTATGTTCATCGTCTGCCTAACCTATTCCTAATTGCATAGAGGTGGACTTCTAGTCTAACTAAATGTAGATTCCAGTCTAACCAAATACCAGTATTTAACATGGAGCGATTGCCTGTCCGACCATCACAACCCAGTTGTCTGGTAACACGATACTCTTCAGTAAGATTTCTTGCCAGATTTTCGAGTTTCTACTACCCGTGACTACTATCAAAAATCTACGAACAGCCAACGGATTTACGTGCTTTCCGAGGCACGGAGAGGTCATGATATGAAATCGGTGGTCACCTATCCATGGACCGACCTCGGCTAGATTTGCTTAACCGCGTGCGGCTTTTACTCAGACACAAGCCACATGATTGTTAAATGTACCTATACATGTTGTTGGGTGAAAAACCGCCCAAAAAAAGGTACCTATACACCTATATTTTGCTTTAAATCACGTTTTGCGCTTATATGGTTTTATGGCTCATATTCGGAAAACCTTTGCTAATAAATAAAGGGTTCCCAAATATGAGCCAGTACAAGGTATTAGACACACGTCACACCACACTATTACAAAACCATTCCACATCAACTTATCTATACTTAATTTATAAAAGTTCAACCATCAACCCAAATAGCGCTTCTAGAAGTCATAATCAAATACAACAAACTCAATTACTGAATAATAAAAGAAAAATAAAAAGGAAAATAAAAAGTAGAAGAATAAGAAGAAGAATAGAAGTAGAATATATAAATAATAAATAATAATAATAAAAAGTTGATTATTCACTTGCAAAAACTACGTGAAAATTAACACTTTCCTTATGTAGGATCAATAGGTACGTCAAAACGTGCATCTAAATACGAAATACGTACAGTGAGTCACAATAATGTATTCAGTAATCATCCAATGAAATGCGATGGGCCGTTAACTCATCGTGGGAAAACTTCAGGACTTATTGTGACATACATTTATTTATGCGTGTGCGAGGTAAAATAAGAGACTTTTGAACGGTCATACTTATTATAATTTGCGGCGTGAATAGTTGTTGGTCTTATGTGAAGATAAAAACTACCGCAATGGTAATTAAACAACTAACTACGACAATACGTCTATCAAGAAGTTATAAACCAGACTTCGAGTTGGTTTTTTTATGTGTATGATATGTTGTGTTATGAAATTCCTGATGGAAAAACCCAATAACACTTTGCGCGACCTGGGAATAGAACCCAAGACCTCATGCTCAGCAGTCGCGCTATGCGACCATTAGAACAACGAGGCAGTAAAAAAAATCTATATACAGGGTGTCCCAGAACTCAACGTCAAGCCGAAACGGGGTGACAGGATTGATCATAACCATCACGAGAAAAATCTGAAAAAAAAGGAGGGCCTGTCAAAGTCGCCGACTCTTGAAAATTTTAAATTCGTAGTTTAACAAATAGTCTCAATTCTCGGAAACTTGAGGCAATTGTGTCATTATTTTTTATTGGGATTCTAGAAATGTTATTTAGGATTACGTTTCCAAAGTTCAAATGAACAAAAATAAAAAAGAATAACCACAATAACCGAAAAACGGTACAGTTTGATCAAATTTCTAGGTTTTTCTTAAAATGCCCATAATTTTCAAACTGCATGGGATAGATTTTTTTTCAGATTTTTCTCGTGATGGTTATGATTAATCCTGTCACCCCGTTTCGGCTTGACGTTGAGTTATAGGACACCCTGTATAGTCTGATGTTTTTTAATGGATTGTGATTTACAAAAACACATAAAGATAAACATATAATAAATACATAGACTGCTAAAATTATAGCCCTCAGTAGACGTGTAAAATACTTCTTACATGTGAGTTATGTAAATCCCCCATTGCAGTAAGCAATGGGGGATTTACATAAGTCCATTTTTGCCACACCACCGGACACAAAACCAACTATATAGGTAAATAGCCATATATCTACGCAGAGGCGATTTAAGCGACCAGTCGCATGGCAGAAACGAGGTAAATCAACAACTCTTATAGAAATCATAACGCAGTCTACCTTGTATATGAAGCTACGAGATTACTCTAAGTTCCAAGGTTCCACCAGTTCCCAAAATATACAGGACCGTGACCCATCTTAAAAACTTCTAAATTCAAAACTGACCTCTTGATTTTCGTGAAGAAAAAAAGGACCTTACCACAACACTAGTTTTATAACACATGTAAAATAATTTGAATAAAATACCATTTAGTTAAGATCGAAAACACAAGAAGTGGTATTTCAGATCCATTCAATATTCGCCCGCGACCTCCAGTGGGTCGTGGCGACATGCATCTATGCTAAAGTAATCTTAAAGGTTTTAAGAGTTCGAACTATATTCAATTAATCTATCCTAAACAACGTGACTTAGATAAACGGGCTTATGTAATGGCTAGTGGTTAAGGCGTCCGCCGCTCATGCATTTGGGTTGCGGGTGCGACGGGTGTGATCTGAATTGAGGAAACGTGGCGTGATGATCAATGCCCGTGCCTTCTCTGTGTTTGATATGCAGTGAGACAATAATAGGTTAGTATTAATGTTATGAAAGAAATATTTAGTCCTAATACCAAAAACAAAGTAAAAAATATCATGCAATAACTCGCACATCAAAGCGTGTGTTCGCACCATTTTTTATTTAAAAAATCTGCATTGCATAAATATCGGAGCTGTATCGATAACTTTAGAAAAACAAGAGCGTGTATAATGCGCCTGTTTTTTGTCTTTAAAAATATTTTATAATAGCTTCTGTTATGTTACGTCTTTGGTTGCTGCTCCGTTCCCGTGGGTTTGACCGTGATGTTATATTAGTCTATACTATTGATCATGATTCTGGCTATCATTTACAAAAATACTTTTTCCAATACGACTGGTAATTGGCAATAGGCTCGCCCCCTATTACATGGGACTAAAACATAACTGGCGAAATGTGGGTGTACTAATGGGTTTGGGTACTGGATACACCTCTGCCTAACCCTTCGGGGATTACAGGCGTGATGTTATGTTACAACTGGTAATTTCATAGATATAAGCGTCTTGCGCTCGGCGTTTAACTTTAAACAAACAAAACAAAAACGCTATAGGTTTTTATTATATTAGTATAGGAACGAGACGAAACACACTGAACAACATTTGGAGCCCAATACTCGGCAAGTTCTTATGACCGTTTGGACTAAACCAAAGCGTTGCCTTAATTGTCAATTAAAAATTTTAAGCGTTACCTAATCCTAAATTCCTGTTGCGCCCAATATAGGAACGATCTTGTGAACATTACTTTGTCATATATCTTGATTAAACATTTCTTCAAAACACTGACATTTATATATTTTACTAGCTGTCCGCCGCGGTTACCAAAGAGTAACCAAAGACGCGGGTGTCTTTGGTTACTGCTCCGCTCCCGTAGGTCGTAGCGTGATGGTATATAGCCTATAGCCTTCCTCGATAACTAATCTATCTAACACTGAAAGAATTTTTCAAATCGGACCAGTAGTTCCAGAGATTAGCGCGTTCAAACAAACAAACAAACAAACAAACAAACACTGCAGCTTTATAATATTAGTATAGATTTCTTTACTAGCTCCTGCCCGCGACTTCGTCCGCGTTTTTTTTTTCACCAGCTTTAAGTTAGATACGGCTTTGGTTATTGCCTCGCCCCCGAGCTTCGTAGCGTGATGTTATGTTATATACTATTCTTCGTAAAATACGAAATCAGTAATAAGTAAGTAAATAACTAGTAAAATAAAAAATGTCAAAGCGATTCTGACATCCATAGATGAATTGTTGACATGTGTCACCAGCACCATCGTAGAACGTATGGAATTTAAGATCGAGAATGTATTCCTAAATATGTATGTTATAAATATTCTGGTCAAAAAGCGGAGCGTTAAACGAATCATCCGACTCCCTATCAATTGGAGGCAGAGGCTACCACTAGTAACCGAGATTATAGGAACACGCAGTGACCGGGTTATTTTCGTTACTTATCAGGGTCACAGCGGCCGCATTATTTACATAGACACAGCGCGGTTCCACACATAAATGTATTGAACGTGTATAAATTGTGCTAATGGAACGGCGAGAGGGAATTTTCCTTATGTTACTATTTGTTATCCTTTCTTTAGCTATTTTTTAGGGAAATAATTCAATGTTAATGTCGCAAGAGTTCGGTCAATCTTTCGTTTCATATTACAAGCGAATCATGGAGATTTTCATTTTGACGCCTGTAGGCAGAGGTGTACCCAATAGTACATTTCGCCAGTTATGTTCAAGTCCTATATGGGCGGATTTTTTTAAAACTGTACCTAAGTTAAAATGCAGGTCCTCATTTTTTTTGTTTTTGTTTCAATATGTGTAGTTGAATTCTTATTGTATAATAAGTGAACTATAATAAAATGTATAGAATATTTGAATAGCTGCTACAAATTAGTCATAATAAGTTATTGAAATTCAGTTGGGGGATTTTTGGTTCCACTGAATAACAATTTATTATCTTACTAATGAGTTAAATAAAACGGGTATTATAATGAAAATCATCCTTTAATATCAGGTAATTAGGTTTTTATATAAGAATAATAAACATTTAGTTCGAACAAACAAATGAAATAATAATATTATTGTATGTTTATATCCTCTGACTAACTTGTTGACTAATCACTTGCGTGTTTTTCTTTATAACTTTTCAAATTGTCATTGATTACTATTTTGTCATAAAATTTTAAAGTAAAAAGAATATGTTCTCTTCATAACAATATTTAAAATATTAAAAACTGTACACCAAGTAAAAATAAACCCAAAATGTTGAATTATTTGTATAGGGACAGTTACTCATTGGAATGTTGAAATTGGTCAGTGGAAAAGTAAGGGCTCTGGTTACAATGAAGGATTTTTTGCCAATTTTGATTGCTTTATCAACTTATTGAAATTATTTTGCTTTGTGAAAATATACTAAATTAGAAAACTAAAACTTCTTAATCATAATAATACAAAAATGACAAGCTCTTACACAGATAACAAAAGTCTTAAAAAACGACATATTGTATCAATTTAGGAACATTGGTAATTAATCAGGATTTAAATAAAGCTGCTTTTGAACATCGGTGACGATAGTTGAGGATTTTACAAGAGCTGCATGTTTTTTCTTATACTCTTCAAATTTTTCTGGGTCTTGCTTTAATTTTTCTCTGTGTCGTCTAACTCTCTCAGCTGATGTGAGTGGCATTATTGTCACCTAAAAATTAAAATTGTAATAGTTACTTTGTCTCTAATACTCCTTAAAACAGCTCACACTCCATAAAGCTGGATCAGTTATTAAGTTGAAATGCACACACATACATACTATGCTACTGCATACAGTATACATGTACTTATATTAAAATGTTAAAGAAAATATTTAATATTAATTTACCTACCCCCAATTGCGCCAACTTAACCTAAAGTTAACTCTCCTATCCTTGTGTTATTATGAAACAAATTAACTAAAAATCTTACTATGGTCACTGTTTGACAATGTTTCAAGGAAAAAAAAACAAATACATACACGCACAACAAAAACAAATAAATATCCACGTTCAGTTCAGTAGCTAGTTTTAAAATGATTAAGAAGCTATTTAAATTACGTAATCAAATATAAAAGAGATCTGACGCACCGCTGTTCGTCGTGAATACAGCTTTAGCGTTCCATTGTGTAACAATTTACTACACTGAGTAACATTTTTAACAGAATTAGTCAGTGGAATGTAACGAAAGTCCGACAAAAATTATGTTTGCATTAATATTTCCATGACTTGTAGTTATATCAACGAAATAATGTAACAATTTAAGAAACTAATAACTGACTGTTCGTAAATTAAGTATGAAACATGTAAAAGATTGTTTAATTACCTTAAAAAGTGTGGTTACTGGTGGTTAGTCACTGGATATAATTTGTGCACACGCCGCACGCGTCCTCAATGTTGCTGTTGTGAACGATACTCGTAATTTGTTGTCAAGATGCAGGCAGCCAATCGGATGGCTTTATAGTGTTGCCAACGAAAGAAAATATTACTGATTTAGAAATATTTTCATAAAACCACTTAAACTCGCGTTACTCAGGGGAAAGTTCCACTCAGTCGAAATCTCAGACTTTGATTTAAAAACTAATTAAAAATCTATTTGTTATTGTAATTAATTTTTGTTTAGGTTTTTCGTAAATATATTATTAAGGCCGTATAATACTGTTATTACAGCAATCTAAATACTGATAACTAAACTGTTATGCTACTTTTTATGTTACTACGAGATGAGGGGACATGGCAAAAACCTGCTGATTAGTAATTATATTGCACTGAAAAATGATCAATTAACTAAAAAACAATGAAAAAAAAATCACGGCTATGCTACCAAACATATGCTCTATCATGTGACGTTAAAAAATATTAGTGTTTTGTAATGACGTGAGTAAAAAAAAAATCTAAACTTGAGGGACATCATGAAAACTTAAGGTACACTTTTAAAAAAATCCGCCCATATAACAGGGGGCGAGCCATCAACCGGGCACAAATCCAGACTCCCGTGGCTGCTACTGAGGAATTCCTGATGGAAAAACCCAATAACACTTTGCCCGACGTGGAATCGAACTCAAGAACTCATGCTTAGCAGTCGCGCTTTGCGACCACGAGACCAACGAGGCAGTCAGGAGATTTTGTATTCATATAAGAACGAAAAGCCAATTTAAATTGGCAAATATCTAGATCTTACTACTATTATAAATGCGATGGATGTATGTTTGTTACTCAATCACGCCAAAACGGCTGAATGGATCTGGATAAAATTTGGCACAGACATAGATTATATTCTGGAATAGCACACAGGATAGGTTATCGTGAAATAATATATCAACTCTGACGCGGACGAAGTCGATAGCAGAAGCTAGTTTATTCTAAGCCTAGCTTTATTGGATTTACTATCGTAATGTGATTGCTGGCAGAAAAATCCTCAAGACAAAACATACAAGAAAATTCTGTTGTGCCCTTATATCCGAATATTGTTGAAACAATATTTATCGAGAGCTGTATTGACATATCTAGGAATTCGCACGAAGAGGGGAGCTATATTACAGCATTACACATTGCGAGAATGATACACCAATATATACCAAGCGACCATAGACATTTCTGCTTTTTTATCTCCTTCGCAAAGGTCCGGATCCATAAAATATGTATAGCTAATATTACTCATCAATATACGCTCCACGAATTTTAAGATGTAAGTCGTTTAATAAATACCGTTATCTATGCATTGGTGTTAAATTAAATATTAAATGAAACATGTTTGCCTAAAGTTATAATTCCCAGAATTTAGGACCGATGAAAACATGTTTCATAGTATCGTTATAATATTAAACACTCGTGGCTAAGTAATAACAGCTGCAAGGGTCGATCCATCCAGGTTAAGCTACGCTTGCCGGGGTTGGTCCGTGGATGAGTGACCATCTTTACACACCGAGACTCCTTAGTGCCTCGGAAAGCACTTTAAGCCGTTGGTCCCGGCTGCACTACGTGGATCTGTGACAGTCTTTACGGGTCATCAGAAGCTCGAAAGTCTAACAACCAGTCTTACCAAGGGGTATCATATTACCCAGTTACTGAGTTGTGGAGGTCAGATAGGCAATCGCTCCATGTATTTTACTGGTATTCAGCTGCATCCGGTTAGACTGGAAGCCGACCCCAACATAGTTGGGAAAAGGCTAGGCAGATTGATTGACTAATATTAAATGGACCTAAGTGCATAAAATTGTTCATATCGAGTCGCCTTACTGCAACTGGTAAAGAATGGGTGCTAATATCCGATAATATCTTTTCCCAAGCTATTACAAAAGTAACTTGCCTTGTGCAATAGCCTAGGGATTGAACGGCGAGATTCCAGTCTAAAATATACAACACTGTCGAGATTAGAGCCAGCTGTGTGTTAGGTCACATTAAATCTCTCTTTTTACCGCATTCGTAAATACTGGAATTACCTACTCAAAATAAATCTCGAATTTTAAGCGCGCTAACCGTTATCTGACAGGAAACCTCAGCCTTTTATATTAAAAAAACATTGTACCAAAATTGAAATTTCTACGGAACGAAACGGAACCGTTTTTCTTTTGATAAATCGGGACCGAAAGGGTTTTGTTTCGTTCCTCTGAGGTACGAAACCATAAAAAAATTGAGAAGTTATGTACGCATAACAGACTACGGTATATCTTCATTTGAGAGTGGGATAATACCGCGCATGAATGTATGGATTGACTTTTAAATGAAAAACCAATACATACGGGCAGTAATTCCCTACCTACCTAATATAGCAAAATGTGAAGTATTTCTATATCAATAGCTGTCGTGAGTCATACGGGGAAAGCACAAAATGCAAAAGTTCCGAGTTTTAGCGGTGTATTCTTACAGCACAGGATTATATTTGAGTTCTGATCATATTTTTGTAGTCATAAAAACCTACTACTAATACAATGTCAAAATCTAGACGACCCACTGACCCCACGTGTGCAGGACAAAATTAATGGCGTACCACGTAAGGGCTCAGCGAGATAAATACTTTACATAATATACCCATACCTAGAACTAACCGGGTACTAAAGCGTCGGTCCTAACTTTATAACTAACATCCGAGCAGTGGATTACTCTCTATGGGATTCCCCGGATAAAGTATCCAGGACATTTTTTGTGTCAGGGGAACCCCGGTATTTTTTTCTGTCAGGGGAATCTTCTCTTTATAATATTAGTAAGTATAGTTTCTAAGAGAAATAGAAACTGGTGGATGTTAGGATAAAAATTAAAGTAAAATAAAGGTAAGTTAGGAAAAAATGTGAACTCACCTCCTCAGGTACAACATCTCTGAGCTTGACATCCTGCAGGCGGCTAACTGACGCAGTACGATGATAATCCACGAGCTCGTTAAGAGAATTAAACTTCACCACCCACAAAAAGAATTTGCTCGACGCATCCCGAAGCACTTTGAAATGCTGCACACCATCTGGACATCTGAGGAAAGACGGTCACAGAAATTGTTAAGTCAAAGTCAAAACTTTTCTTTAAATTAGACCATTTACAGGCACTTTTGAATTGTCAAGGAGTCGGTCAGTTAGTCAGAAAGTTAAAGAAAGCTGCTTGCTCGATCCAAAGCGGAGGTACGTCTCTATGGAGAAGAACGAGCAAGAAACTCCAGTACTCCACATACACTCTTTTAATTAGGTTTTTACAAAATCCTGGATACATTATTCTTGTTGCTTCTACATGTGAAAACAATGAAGATGAATATAAAACAATAAAAAATAAAGACCAATCCCAACTGGCAACGCTCGTTCACGAACATGACGTAAGCGAAGGAAGAAGATTAGGATGTTGCCCTTACTTAAGGGTACTGTTATCGCGGATGTCGTAAAAGACAACCTGGAATTTGTTGTGTAAAGAGAAAGGGCATCGTTGTATTATGGTCCTTATCTGTACTACAACAGTTTTTGTGAACTAGCCTACTTCAATTTAGTACGTCAAAATTGCCAACAAAAAATAAAAATAGTTATTTATTTATTCAGAGGCCTACGATAAGCAGAAGTCATTAACGACTGACTTATAGCAGCTGTTGATCCTCAGGCCGGCTTTCAAAGCTTGCGGATTTTTGTTCGGAATAACACGTCTTATGATACCCCGGAGTTTTCGGATTTACGAGCGAGATTTACTTAGCTTTTGGCTCGTCCGTCGATCAGGCGTTTTATGAGGAATAGTGAGAACGGCGTGATGGCCCAGTGGTTGAGGCAAGTACCAATGTCAATTAACATGTACTACTTTTCTATCTTAGACATCACTGACATCGTTCCGTGCCTCGGAAAGCACGTTAAGCCGTCGTTCCCGGCTGTCATAAGTGGATCTTTGACAGTCGTTACGGGTCGTCCGTCAGAAGCCCGAAAGTCTTACCAGTCTTACCAAGGGGTATCGTATTACCCAGTTACTGAGTTGTGGACGTCAGATAGACAGATAGAGTTACTTTTGCATTTATAATATTACTATGGATGTCTGGATCAATAGAGAACGTGTCGTTCCTCAAATTCGGAACAAATATTTGTGGAACTAATTGAACTTGCTGACGTAATATGGAAGTAACCGAAAACGTAAATGGGGACGTTAAGATTGACATATCGAATGTCAGGCGGCAACCGAAGAATTTAGTCGTATAAAATAAAATTTGGATTGGATTGTACTGAAACCGGTTTTATGTGAACTGTTTCGCGAGTCATTCAAGTTTTCTGGTTTCCCTAGTCTACCAAACACTATCGTCGTTGCCTCGATTTCGATTCCCAGGTCGGGCAGTGTTATTGAGTTTTTCCATCCGGAATTTCTCAGTAGGTAGTTCGGAGTCTGGATTTGTGCCTGGTCGATGGCAATAGGCTCGCCCCTATTACATGGAACTTAAACATAACTGGCGAGATGTGGGTGTAGATACTAATGGATACAACTCTGCCGAATACGTCGGGCATTAGAGGCGTGATGTTATGTACTATCATCGTTAGACAGAGCAGCTGTAGCGTTATCTGAATGTGGAGAATTTTTTAATCATAAGTACTTGGTATTGTAACAAAAAAGGGGCCCATAGGTCGCTCGTTCCGCAAACGGATAAGCCGTAAATTCTAATATACGGCGAGGAATGGACATGGTAATGCACTTTTACCATCGATTCAGTACATGATTCTAGACGGGGGTCTAGAATACACATACTCGCGACCCCTGTACATAAGCACGATAATTTCGTCTGTTTACAATGCATGGTATCATAAATACCTAGTGATTTTTCAAACCCATTTACGGATCCCGTGGGATAATTTAGAACCAACTTTTGGCTTTATTCGGAAATCTATGCAGACGCAGTCGTGGACAGAAGTATAACACTTTCGTGGGTTGTAAACAAAAAAAAATCAGCTGTTTTATACATTTTGACCGTGTAGGTGTTGCACCTTTGTACGGAACAGCTGTTTTCTTTACGATGTCTCTACCATCTGTTAGGATTAGTGAGAAAATGACCACAACTTTAACTTTTAAAAGTTTTTCTTTCTTTCTTTTCTTACTTTCTTTTTAATAAGGACAATCCTCTTGATAAATTATTTTTAAATTGTACGGGAGAGTTATTGAATTTCTCCTCAATCAAAATCAGTTCCTTCGCGCCCAAATAACGCAGTTTGAGGTTTTCTATTCAGTTCCCTCATCTACTCGTTCTTAGTCAAGGAAGTTAGATCGTTTTAGGTGTTCATGACTACGAAAATTGTTTTACGAAACGGTATGTTACAACTTAAATGAGGCCCGTGCTTAAAATCTATAGCCCAAAACTGGTTTCAGCGCAATCTCAGTACCTACCGCTGATTCATACTATTTGACAGGAAACAGGTTTTAAATTAGAGAAAACTCTACGAACATTCTGACCTGTCTTATGAAATTTATTTGATTTTCATACATAATTAATTTGTTCGTGCAAACTGCCTAATTTTTTTGCTTTTTTTGCGTAGGCACCTGTTTTGGTAGCAACATATTTGAGTAGATCAAAATATTATCGGCTCAGTAGCACATTCCAAAGGTAGATAAAAATATAGATTTTGGTCATTGTTTTACATAACATAACATAACATCACGCCTGTACTCCCCGAAGGGTTAGGCAGAGGTGTACCCATTAGTGCACCCACATTTCGCCAGACACTGACTGCCTCGTTGGTCTAGTGGTCGCAAAGCGCGACTGCTGAGCATGAGGTCTTGGGTTCGATTCCCAGGTCGGGCAAAGTGTTATTGGGTTTTTCTAACAGGAAATTCTCAGTAGCAGCCTCGGAGTCTGGATTTGTGCCCGGTTGTTGGCAATAGGCTCGCCCCCTATTACATGGGACTTAAACATAACTGGTCATTGTTTTTTAAGCGAAAATTTCTAAATCAACAAGACAAGAATTAAATAGGTGTTCTTGATACTACCCAAATTCCAGAAACAAATTTTCGATACAGAATAATCAACAAACTAAATTATTCATGAGCTCTGAGAATTTCACTAAAATATGTTAAACACGAAAATAGGCAAAACTAATAATCAAATTACCTGCAGACGTAACATTCGCAGTGTAGAGATAAATATGACTAATACAGCACGCCAAGACAGATTCAAGACAAAATAAAACGTCTCTATTCGTGAGTCATGCGTACTCCCGACCGGCAAAGCGCAAACCTTATTTTTTTATTAACTACCAATTTAAACTGTAATGAAATTGTTTGTTGTGCGTCACCTCACATGAACCACTTTGCCTTATTGATTATTTGACAATAAGCTTATGAGGAAATAAGTATTCTACGAACGCGGAAACAATGATTAAGTGTTAGAGGAACTATAAAGGAAGTATTTATTGATTAGAAATTACAATTACGTTACTAAACGATGTAATTTGGCGTTGATGTCAGGAACCTAATCAGAATTATAATAAAATTATAATTGTATTTATAACTCCAGCCGGATGCCTTATCCGAACATTTAACTACCGTGGGATTACTACCATTCCTAATCATATAATTTACGAATATTCTGGCAAAATACGGGATCTATTTATGAATATATTTTTTCAATAATGTATTATTGCTGCTGTTTTATACAAGGTGTAATAAATTGTATTAGGTGAAAAGCTGGGAAACAGGTCATTGTACTAATCATAATGAACAAACTACCTTTCGCCCGCGACTTCGTCCGCGTTAAAGTTAATGTATTAACCCACGGGAATCGTAAATTTTTCAGGGATAAAAAGTAGCCTATGTGCTATTCCAGACTATAATTTATCTCTAGTGTCGAATTTCATCCAGATCCGATCAGCTGTTCTGGCGTGATTGAGTAATAAGCATCCATACAGTCAAACTTTGGCTTTTATAATAGTACCTAATAATAAAGTAAGATAAATTTGCTGATCCATACATATACATGGGCATACACCTCAACAAAATGTATGAATCAGCTGATTTGTTTTTCATGATTCCATGGTAGGTCCCATAGTAAAAGTTGTACATAACCGTGAGTTCAATGACCTGTTTTCATGTTTTCAATGAATGCAATTACACCTTGTATTAGAAGTCACATTTAATGGATACTCTAAACTGTTTAGTGCATCACAGTCATCACACTCACAAAAATGAAAGATATAAAAAGTAGTAAGGATTTTTTCCCGTTGCGGGAATTGACCTCGAGATGGACCTTTAGGATTCTTTGAACTCTCACCTTTCGAGATGAGTAATCATATAGTAAACATAAACAACATACCTAATACGTACGACCTACACGATACAAATAAAAAAGAAAAATATAGGGAAGTATCGTTATCATAAAAAATAAGTACCATAGTGGTTTGTTTTTCACTTAGAGATTCCCGATATAGAGAGTAATTGTGAATTTAAGGGTCATTGTACTCATCTTAATGAACAACTTTTACTATCGGACCAACCCTAAAATGAGCTGTTCCCTACAAAAATGCTTCACAACATGATCATAATGCATGGAATACCATGATTTCAGGGTTGGTCTCATAGTAAAAGTTGCTCATAATTATGAGTACAATGACCCCTTTTTCAGGCTTTTGGTAAATTAACAAACACCCTGTATAACCAAGAGACTTTTTTATAATCTTTACAGTGTCTCTTTAGGATAACCCTGCGTGGATTAAAGGCGTAAAGACGCCGTTATAATTAATTTACAATACGTACTTTTGTATAAGTATACTTATATACAAAAGTACGTATTGTAGTAACTGTGTACTGTGAGTATTAATAACAAACAAAGCTTATAATCTAAACAGTCAATAAGAAAGTCCTTTTGATAAGGAATAATAACAACATTCCTATAGTTACACCCGTTATTATTATTAGCTGACCTTTTTAGGTACTTGTATTAATATACACTACGTCATTTCAGAGTACAATATAGTTATTTTCAGAAATTATCATGTTACTCATACTTATTGTAAAACATTTTTTTTAAAGAGTATGTTTGGAGTTTCTTCCCTATTCTTCTTTGATACGAAATCACCTTTTGGAATGGGGCCACTAGATTATATTTTTATTCTTTTCTTTCTTGTATGTGTCTTCTAAAAGTGCCTTGTAATAGTCCAATTGAAATAAATTATGTATTTAACTTTGATATTAGTGCTCTGAACTAATAAAACATTATTTGAAAATATGTTTAGTAATAATACTGTGAGTTGTTTTTATACAACCCATGAAGATAAAATATCAGTAAATGACGCATTTGAACACTAAAATACCTTTGTAAACACTTGAGTATCTAATAAAAGTATAAAGAGTACACTGTTCCCAAATTGTGTGTGTTTTTTTATGCACCCGTGCAGCTGAACTAAAAACCTGGTGTCTTTTTTATAATGGTTAGTGTCTGCATATGGGGGTATATCTACAAAGCAAATACTGATAGATATTAATTTTATTAGTAAAGAATTTTGCCTTGATTTTATTTCCAATTATCAGATAGATTTGTGAAAGTTTTTTACATAATTATTCTGTTATTTGATAAAGGAAACACATAACATAACATCACGCCTTTAATCCAAAAAGGGTTAGGCAGAAGTGTACCCATTAATACACCCATAAATCACCAGTCATGTTTAACTCTCATGTAATAGATTGCCATCAACTGTGCACAAATCCAGACTCTGAGGCTGCTTCTGAGAAATTCCTAATGGAAAAACCCAATAACATTGCCCAACCTAGGAATCGAACCCTAGAACCTCATGTTCACCAGTCGCGCTTTGCGACCACTAGGACAATGAACAGTCAAACAAGTACTTTGCAAAATGACAATTGTTTTTTACAAAGTAATCTCTAATTGGGAAAATCACGAATGCACCAATCATACACTACTATTATTTTTATAATTATGCAATTTCTATTATTATTCCAAGTGTTTTTATAATTATGTAGGTACAATAATAAGTGTAGGTATAGCACATACCATTGCAGTATGAGACTATCAACAATTTACAACTATGAAGCTAGATAATTGGTATTCAGTAAATAAATACAGAAATTAAATGATAACAACATAGTGCAACTGTCAATTTGTTTTTGAAGTTCTTGCAATTGATGCAATATTAATAATTATTATTTATTTTAATCTCAATTGAACTACCTACTTTAATTAAACTTCTTTAAGTGATTGATGACATAGGACCAGTTATTGTGGCTGTCTTTAGGGGAGGCCTATTTCCAGTAGTGGACATCATTCGGCTCATATGATAATGATAATATTGAAGTGATCGGTGTACACTACCTTTAAGTTTACACACAGTTAAAATCGATAAGTATGCCAATGGCAATATCGAGAATATCTTGATTGACCAATTGTTTTAAACAAACCTAAAAGAAGAATCATTATTTATCAGCTGTCAATACTGCTTTTAGGCATGTCTTAACCAACTATGAATTAAACAGAAAATGAGGTCAAATCTTCCATCTCACTAAAACCAACGCTGACAAATATATATTCATATTTCAAAATACATAGTCTGACTCACTACATAACAAATCCAATTGGAAAGAATATTCTTAGAACTATAATAACATTAGATAAACATGCGTTCATAAGGAAACTATACTCACTTGACAGATAAGGAAAAGTCACCGGGGCTTGATTCACTGATTCTTATCAAGAAACCACCCTCTGGTTTATTTGCTAGAAGTTTCTCTGCATCTGCTCTTGTGATTCGTCCGTAATACCAGCTAAAATAACATTGTAATTTAAAAGCTATTCTTTAATACTTTAGGTAAAAAATTGATTGGTAAACAATAGTTTCGAACACAATATTTTCAACAATTGAAAAGGTAGCAGCATTCAAATAAAAACACCTACATGGATATTTTTAGAATGATTTATGCAATGTGTATGTTAGAATAATTTATTTATGTTTTATTTAGAAGTAAATGCTGACCCATTTTAGAAGTTACAGTAGTGGGATTATCATTATATTTTAGGATAAACCATAAACTATTAAACTAGTTGCTATTATAACCTCTAACACCTAGACATCTTGTTGAATAGAAGATTTCCAATAGGTTTCATTCATGCATTGATTACAGTAACTTGTTTATACAAGTAATGCACACACTGCTGTATGCAAGAATGTTACATGTTGTAAAATAATGAAGATTTATGTGATGCACAACGGGTTCTTGATAATCTAAACATAATACCTATCCAGTCTTGTTAATACAAACGAAATTAATAGGTACGATTTATGTAAGACTATTATTAAAAATAGAAACATTCTTTACCGAATGTAAGTATTTACCTGTGACTTTTCATTTGAATATAATTACTAGGAATAAGTCCTTCTTTGCCGTCTAATTCAGCCCTGTACCAGTTCATATCGTCCTCCATGTTTAGTATCTGCAATATCAAAAATTCTAGAAAGGAGCTGTCATTTTACAAGCTAGAATTCACTGCACATCATTTCAATGAATGCAGACGTACCTTGAGGACTTGATTCTTCCTAAAGCTGAGCTCATCATCAGCAGTTGCAGTGAAATCGTGTTTTGCTATAGCCTCCATGATCAAATTAAGCACTTCACTAAAATGTCACCGATTACCAAAATAACTCACTAAGTATACAAACTTTTTACAACGTTTAAGGTCAGGGAAGTAAAGTAATCATAATGCATGTATTGTCTTACAGAACAATCTAAAATTAGTACGATAGAATGCCGATACGGAAAAATATTCTCCGTTCACGGGCCACACACACATCAGTCACATCACCAGTCACAAAAGTATAAAGATATGTTGCCATGTACTAAAAATAATATCATCGTTACAGAGTTGCCAATTTTTATTACTCCAATAATAAGAAGACTGTCGAGTTTGCTACTTTTAGAACTTATGATAGTATTATGTTAAGAGTTTATATCTATGTAAAATCTTGCTCAAATACAAAAGTTTAACAAACGAAGTAAATAATGTAGGTACTTAAAACAATACGGGTAGAAATCACAAGCACACAAAATTTAGACGGATCGAAAGCGAGGCGCCGATACACACGATTACACACAATAAGTTACAATAATTACAATAATTAATAAAAAAGAAAAAAATATTATTTTTGAGCATGCATCTTCTTTTCAAATACTAAAACAGGCCCAGGCTCTAGGCTTGTATTTTATTATGGAGGAAAGCAATAGACAGGCGAGGCGATTTTTCGAAATGTTGATAATGCAATTCAATGAATAATAATGAAATAATAATTTTAAACGAAAGAGTTTTTAATCCTTCTTTGACTATATTTTTGTTCTTTTTAAGGACGATGGTGTGGTGACTATTGATTGGGAAACATTGCTCTACTAAAAAATCTCTGTTGTTTAAAAAATCTCAATTTAAGCTCAACAAGAAGAAATTTAGTTTAGGTTCATAATACAAAGTTAAAAGACAGTTAAGATGCTAAATAAAACTCAGTTACATTAACAATAGGTTTATTGAATACACTATATTTAAATAACATCAATGTTTTCCTACTAAGTTTGTCAGGAGGTGAATTGTTTACGTTGTTTATTGAATTCTAATTTTTTTATTTCAAAACGCAGCTTTTTTCGGAAGTTTTCGGTTTTTTAATGAATTTTAGAAAGGTGCTTCCCTAAATCTTTTTGTTTCTTTCTAGCCATTGTGAAATCTGTTTACAGAAAGAAATAGCATGATACATGAAGTTAGGAGCAAGACTTGCTAGCAAGCTGTCAAAATAAGTTGGTATCAGTGACTTTAACTTTTGACAGTTCTTTTATGTCCATTTCGCCTCCCAGTGGCATTATACGCGTAAGTATTTTATAAATCTTTAAATTATTTGCAAATCTCTCCATAAAGAATAAAGAAAGTAACAGAAATTTAAGCGAGAACTGTTGTATTACCTAAAATGTAAAGTATTTTTGAAGTGTAAGTTATAAACATAATCTTATACGTTGTGTTTTAGCGGTATCACATTTGTTGTTTTAGGTTTAGCCGTAACTCATTTAAACGCAACGATGTCGGGAGGATTAGACATACTCGCCCTCAACGAGGAGGATGTCACCAAGATGCTGGCGGCAACGACCCATCTTGGGTCGGAAAATGTTAACTTTCAGGTGGGTACCGAACATAAGCAACATAACCTCAAAAATGAAAAATAACACGCAAAGTCGCAAACATGATGAGCTAAGAATCCGTTCCATATATACTGTCTGAAAATATTGACGATCCATTCTCCCAACTGAGAAAACAATGTTTAAATGTCAACAATATGTTATTTCAAAACGTATTTAGTAACAAACTTGTTGGTTTTAGATGGAAACGTACGTGTACAAGCGCCGAGCTGATGGCACGCACGTAATCAACCTGCGCCGTACTTGGGAGAAGCTCGTGCTGGCTGCCCGCGCCGTGGTTGCCATTGAGAACCCAGCGGACGTGTTCGTCATCTCGTCGCGTCCCTTCGGACAGCGTGCTGTGCTCAAGTTTGCCGCACACACTGGAGCTACCCCCATTGCTGGGCGTTTCACTCCTGGTGCCTTCACTAACCAGGTAACTATCACAATGAATGTCTGAGAAAATGATCAGTTCAACTTTTTCTCAGTGTTATTATTTTTTGTCCACCAATCAATAGAAGAAGTGGCTATTGTTATAATCAATGAATAGGTTATTGTCATTAATAACTTGTCTACATGATGACAAACAAACTAAGGAACCACTGACTGCATTTTATGTAGCAATGATTATAAGACTTTCTGATTGTTTACAAAGCAATGCTAATTTGACTATGTATTGCAAGGGAAAGTTTTCGTAACTTTTAATTTGGTTATAACAGATCCAAGCAGCGTTCCGTGAGCCCCGTCTCCTAATTGTGCTGGATCCCGCTCAGGACCATCAGCCTATCACTGAAGCCTCCTATGTCAACATTCCAGTCATTGCTCTGTGCAACACTGACTCTCCCCTTCGTTTTGTTGACATCGCTATCCCATGCAACACTAAGGTAAGCTGCTTCTAGATATCAATCATTTTGAAACTTCAGGGGAAAGTTAAGTAAAACTTTAATAATGTTATCTAACAAGACCCTGTTATTAGCAGGGTCTCATTAGGTTTCTGTTAGTAGAACATGAGTTACTAATGTCAGTGTAATCAATACTATAGAATTTAAAAGTACTTATGCTTGCAATGTGTATAAAATAAATTTTATTGCAAATCAAAAACAGCTCCAAGTTAATATTACAGGGTTTGACGCAGATTGTGCACTTCGCAAATTGTGCACTTGACGCAGAATGTGCACTTCGCAAAATGTGCACTTCTCAAAACGTGCACTCCTCAAAATGAGTGTGAATTTTATCACAATGGGTCAAAATAAAAACCGTTTGCTTACTATATGATTTTTATTATTTTGGACGATTTTTAGCATGATAAAAATATTTTATTTGTAAAAAATTATTACGTTGTGCGAAGTGCACAATCTGCGTCACAGGTATATTTTTTTTATTATTTTGGACGATTTTTAGCACGATAACAGTAGTTTATTTGTAAAAAGTAATCACGTTCAGGAAATGTTTGATAATGTATTTTCAGTATACGTCAGCTATACACATAATACTCCAGCCATTAATTGTAACATGATGCGCACTGCATCTATTTATATATTTTTTTAATAATTACTTATAAAATAACTATAATACTTTAGCTAATAGTATAGACGCCTACAAAGAATACAGTTCTATAAACAAAAATATAGGTACATAATATTTCGTAAATTTTGTACTCAATTTACTAGGAAATAGGAAAATATAGGAAAATTAGAAAGTATATTAAATGCTATATTCATATATGCTGTAGTCATATTTTATTATTTATAATAAATATATCAATACACAATTCAATTCTCTATTTTCTTAAAAAGTAGAAAACTAAAATGGCATAAAAATTACGTAAATTCCTAACATGTTTAAAAAAATACGTAAATATGAAACGTAACCGAGCGAACGAAATTATAACTATGATAAATCTCCTACTCTATATTAATATAAAAAATAGCATAAATAAAGATTTAAACAACTGATTGTCCACCAGCAAGTACTATCCTACCAAATGTAGGAATATAAAAAAGCAGTTACAAAAACATCAAAAATTGCGCTATATTTTTGTATAGAGAACTGTATTCTTTGTAAGCCAATACGATTAGTTTAAAATAATAATTATAAATTATTAATAATATGATAAGTTTATTAAAAAATGTATCAAATATTTCCTGAACGTAATAATTTTTTACAAATAATATATTTTTATCGTGCTAAAAATCGTCCAAAATAATAAAAATCATATAGTAAGCAAACGGTTTTTATTTTGACCCATTGTGATAAAATTCACACTCATTTTGAGGAGTGCACGTTTTGAGAAGTGCTCAATTTGAGAAGTGCTCTTTTTGAGAATTGCTATTTTGAGAATTGCACATTTTGCGAAATGCACATTTTGCGAAATGCACATTTTGCGAAGTGCACATTCTGCGTCAAGTGCACAATTTGCGAAGTGCACAATCTGCGTCAAACCCATATTACAGTCTGCAGTGGACAAGAATTTTAATGCTAATAATCTTAATTATTTTCTGCAGTCTTCTCACTCCATTGGTCTGATGTGGTGGCTGTTGGCCCGTGAGGTTCTCAGACTGCGTGGTGTGCTTGCTCGCGATCAACGTTGGGACGTGGTCGTCGATCTGTTCTTCTACCGCGACCCTGAAGAGAGCGAGAAGGAGGAGCAACAGGCTAAGGAGCAAGTTGTTGTAAGTATCTCATTACCAGTTATATACTTTAAAAAAAATTAAGGAGTTTTTGCTTTCAACAACTATTATTATGACAGACTAACATTGATGAATATTTTTGAGTTAGTTTAGTGATATTACTGACTAATAAGAGCAAGTATTAGCTAAATGAATAGAAAGAATGTAATATAGTTAAATTTGTGTTATCAGCTAGTTGAAGTACTTCTGATAATGTGAAAACAACAAGCTATTAAAACACTGTTATGCATTAACAATAGATAAACACCACACACACCATGACCATGACCTACTTCTCATAATATAACCATCTATTCTTGCTAGGCCCCACCGCCGCCAAAGCCCGAGGTGCCCGCACCCGTGCACGAAGACTGGAACGAGTCTGTGGAGCCCGTCACTTCGTGGGCCGAGGACGCCGCACCACCACCAGCTGCGTCTTTCGGAGCTCCCCCAGCACAAGAAGACTGGGCTGCTCAGGTATGTAGAATAGAACATAATTATGATAGATTATTATGTAGTTCAAGTCAGACATCAAATTTTGAATTTTTCCGTTGATAACAGACCCCTGCCCCCCTGCGTACTGTATTTGTACGACAATGAACTCGATTGTCTAATTCAACCCCTATATCCAGCCAGTTATCTGTAAAATCGCTGTTAGTTGCTTGCCTAGCTTGAGGCATTCTATCATAAGCTTGCTGATTGTAGCTATGTAATTCCCTAAAGATTCTATGTTTTAAAGAGAAATGCGAATGGCAGACCAAGGTGTTCAGTACAGATTTTGTGTTAAAGACTTCATTCATTTGTCGTCTAGTGTGTCCGTATCTACGCAATCCGCGATGTTAATCTCGCAATCTCACTCTTAATTTACTACGTAAATGACAAATGTGAATCAATCATGATTGTTTGCAGGTACAAGAGGAGTGGGGCACCACCGCGGCCGCAGCCGCCGTCCCGCAGCCGGCCGCACCGGCACCAGCACCATCTTGGGGAGGCTCTGCCCAGGACTGGAGCGCTTCGTAAACGTTGCGTTTGCTTTGGTTAATATAACGTAAAACCAATCACATGTTTTATTTAATATTGATCCTTTTTGTAGCCCTTCATTAGAAATTGATAGACTAGAAAGTAGAATGTTAGTGGAACTTGTAGTTAATTTCTATCTTTACATAGTATAAAACAATGTCTGTATGTTTAGATAGTTTAAACTTCGCATTGGATTTTAATGCGATTTTCAATAGGTAGAGTGATTCAAGAGGAAGGTTTATGTATCTACATTGCCACCATGCAAAACCGGGATGGGTCGCTAGTTTAAAATAAAAAATGTAGCTTTGATGAGTATTTATGGCTCTTATCGTACATATACTCATAAATAAGTTCTGTACCATGTCGTCTGTGCCGATAAGTAGATCAGATTGGTTTTTACCCGACTGTGCGACGCAAAGGAGGGTAATGTGTTTATCAGTCTATATGTTTGTTTCTATGTGGCGTTCTAGAGACCAAATGCGTAGGCCGATTTTTATAATTCTTACGTCAATCGATTCGTCTTAACCTTGCGAGTGTCACTAAAGACATGACAGTAATCAAAATTCACCACAGCGACAACCAGACGCCATATTGTCAAAATGAAAAAAAAAAAAAAGTTGATGTACTATGTCAAGTGGGGTGTCGTTGAATAGGTATTTTAAAATCATCTTTGGGTTCCTTTTTTTAAGTAAGCTTGCACAGCTCTTAAATGAACCGACCTTATTCATTGCCAGAAATATTTTGAAGTAGAAAGTGACTAATAACTAAAAAAAGACTACAGCACACCTTATTCGTTTACAATTTATTAAAAGAAACTATATTATTTTCGACGTTTCCGTACAAATGAACTCTATAAACACAAGTGTACTTTTTGTTCCCCTGGTTGGTCAGTACTCTGAAAACCAAGCTCTTCCATTCAATATAGTTATAGGCTAAAGGATAGTATTGCTTCGGGGGTCCTTCAGCGCGGTATAATGCATCTGCTACTTTGATCCAAGTGTTGTTTGCAAGGATACCCTAGAAATAAAATATAAAATTATGAGTAATGTACCTTGAAATTGGTATGAAAAAAAAAGCTTTTTTACAAAAAAATAAAACCGCCTTCAAAAACTACAAATTAAAAAAAAAACTTTAGTTTTGGAAGTCGGTGGCTTTTGTTTTGTTTTTTGTTACGGTTGAAAAGTTAATATCAAGTTACCTAAATATTGCGACTAAGCAAGATAATGTGTAAAGTCGACCTTAAAATAGCTCTACCACCCTTAGGTTGAATATTACTTGCACGTCGTGAAATAATAGGGTGTATTTTAGCTTTAAAATCAACGTCGACAGTTACATATTTTCGATCTTAGTGCAGTTTTCAACCGACTTCAAAAAGGAGGAGGTTCTCAATTCGGCGCGTATGTTTTTTTTTTTTTTTGTATGTATGTTACCTGATTTCTCAGCCAATTATGAATAGATTTGGATGATTCTTTTTTTGTTTGAAAGAGTATACTTCCGAATAGGTCTCATAGAAATATTGTCATGATCTGATGATGAACTTCGGAGATATGGAACGAACTCCTTATAGAATCACAGCATAACAGTCGTAACAAGTAAAATTGCTTTGTTTATACGTGTAGTCGATGACTGACTGAAGGAAGAGAGGGAGAGAGAGGGGGGTACGTCAACCGTCCTACTACTTTTCAAAATTAAATATATCGTGTGAGGTATTGTTTGAAAGGGCTTTTTGTAAGGATTTCAAACATTGACACACAAGCACTAAAAAGTGAAAAATAAAAAGCTTTTTTACAAAAAAATAAAACCGCCTTCAAAAACTACAAAATAAAAAAAATAACTTTAGTTTTGGAAGTCGGTGGCAATATCTACATAACAAAAAACAAAACCAAAGCTTTTTTGATATATTGACACAATATGCGTACATTGAACTTCTATACTGGGAAATCGGTATAAGGCCTTACGTTACGCCTCATGTATGGATTGGCCAAAGATGATGATGACACCCCCCCTAATCCACCCTAATCTCTTAAAAGTTAGAGTGAATAGGCTACTGGGTAAGCTCACTCAATCGTAGACTTTGTCTCTGTCATCTCTGACCTAGATTAGAGTCAACAGCAAACTCACTTGGCGTTAAAAAAAATAGGTACCTATGTAAGAAAGTAAAGACAGCAAAATTTTATATTGCGGACTCTGTTGAACTAGAACTTCATATCACATGCAGTATTAGTCAATGCCAAATCATTGTTGAATAACAAAACCTAATTTGCATGAGTTGGCATATCCGAGCTAAGATAAGGAATAAGCTACATGAGTACATGACACAAATAACGTAGCATCCCTATTTCTAAAGTGGAATTGTCTATGCGCTTGTGGAAAACAATTTCATTGGAAAGCTTCCTAAGAAATTGAAATCAAGATATCTACTTAATATAGGTATGTAGGATTCTGACTCTACTACAAGTCTAAAGATATACATTTTTCGATTAGATGTCATCAATGAATAGGATGGATGAAATGGCGACAGGTCTCTGGAACAACTTGCGACCCACGGATGCCCCTCAAGTTAAAGGGGAAAATTTACAAGTCCGTGATAAGACCTGTCGTATTGTATGGATCGGAATGTTGGGCCGCGAAGAAGACGGATGAAAAAAGATTGCATGTAGCGGAGATGAGAATGTTGAGATGGATGTGCGGAGTGTCCAGAATGGATAAGGTCAGGAATGAGTACATAAGAGGAAGTTTGAAAGTGGCGCCAGTGACAGAAAAGTTGAAAGGGAATCGTTTGTCTTGGTATGGGCATGTGAAGAGGAGGGATGAAACGCATGTGACCAGGAGAGTTATGAATATGAATGTGGATGGATGGAGAGCAAGAGGAAGGCCAAAGAAAAGATGGATGGATTGTGTGAAGAATGATATGAATGAAAGGGGAATCAGTGATAGCATGACGGCTGACAGGACAGAGTGGAAGAAGAAAACATGTTGCGCCGACCCCAAGTAACATGGGACAAGGGCAGGAGGATGATGATGTCATCAATGAATAAGTACCTAGGCAGTACAGTTAATTTAAAAGGCAACGAAACTCGATTGGAAAGTCGGTCTATACTTGACTAGCTTTTTCCCGCGACTGCGCGTGATTTTTCCTGAGGATTTTTTTTTTTAGGATAATGTATAGCCTGTAGCTGTTAAGCTGTAGAGATAACGTAGTCCACAATAAATTAGCGAAAAATTTTTTTTTACTGAGCAACTGTTCCAGATGTTTGTTCGTTCAAACAAAGTAGAATAATAATTCCACTGTATTTTGCGCAGAAATAAGGGTTGTACACTGAACGAAGTCAAGCCCTAACTTTTATAATGTTCAGGGGGCCTACCACACCTCTTAAAACAATATTATTTTAATATTACTTTGTAATTTCTGTTGTTGCAATTTCAACTTTCCAAGAGACAAGAATCGAATCTACATAGTTGTTCCAAAAGGGTTAGTTTGCAGTAAATCGCTATGCAGACTACGTAATATTCAATGTTGTCGTATGATGTAGAAATCACGTTTGTTTTAGCTTTGAGAGTTCAAAGCAGTAATCTCAGCTGTTTGAATACTAACGTATATTAGGAAATGCTTGGGTGCACTCCGGGCGGTGTCTGGGTGTATGTGCTCAACTGTGATGTAACGCACGGTCTGCGTTTGTGGCAGTCCTATTATTATTTCACCATACGAACCACTGAAAATAAAATTGCTGTGTTACTAAGGGTTTAAATGATGGCGTGATGATTTAGAGACGTTTATGGGAGGCTAGCTTTTGTCCGCAACTTCGTCCGCGTAAATGTGTGTTACCGCGTATGCATAGGTACAAAGTCGCAGAATAAAAAGTAGCCTATGTCTTTTACCTACTTACCCTATACCAAATTTCATCAAAATCGGTTCAGTAGTTTAGTCTTCAAAGCGTAACAGACAGACAGACAGACAAGGTTACTTTTACACGTATTTATAATATTAGTATGGATTGCTTAAAGACAATGCAAGCGCATTGATCACCACGCTGAGATTGGTGATTTTATTTAAATTTTAGACTTACAATAATTAGAAGGCCAGGTTTCCTCACAATATTTTTCTTCAGCGTCATCGGTGATGTCCAAGATAAATTAAGAAAGTACATAAATATAAATAAATGTAAGTAAATGAATGAAAGAAAGTCGCCTCATGCATGAGAGGCGAGCGCTTTAGCCGCTGGGCTATCAGGACACCTTATCAGGCACCTTATCATCCCTTTAAGTTTTAGTTCGGTGTTATTTGGTCCGTAGTCATGCTCAATTATAATAATTTGTAAAATAGCATTAGAATAAAGTTGCCCAAACTTCGATATCTCTATCCCCAGAGGCTTATACACTAACGCGAACGATCAAACATTCCAAAAATAAGTAGGTGCTTCAGTATCGTAGTATCTACTTCTAATTTTGAAATTCGACTCACATGAAAGGCCAACAGTCGGACAGCGTAGGTCTTCGCAAAGCGAGTACAGTGTCGGGTGGTGGGGCAGCGCGCCACAATGGAACCACTCCCCACAGAGCAACCCTTCCACCCCACTCCGTTGTGTCACTACCCTTTGATGCCGTCGCACCTTCTATGTATCGTGTATCAATGTCCTTAGCCCCTGCAACTGTTGCCATTTGTTCTGAACAAATGAAATTGGAGATTAGATTACAGAGAATCGGTCATGTTAGCTCGAAGCAAAGGTATCATTGAACTTTAGACGATGCATTTAGTGAATCTTGTGGTTGAGAAGAGATAACGTAAACCTATAACTTTTATGATGATTTTTGTAATTCAAAGTGCATGTTTGCACTTTAAGATTGTACCAGTTTAGGCTTTTTAACACGCTTTTATTAGCTTCACTTGTAACTATGTATGTAAAAAAAATCTTAATTTGACCCACTTCCCGGTCTTCGATTTGGATGAAATTTTGCACACGCTCTGAGTTCTGATGACAATACATGACTAGCTAAGAAATCTTTGCTAAGAAACGTCATTACAAATCCAATATGGCGGCCTCCCCAAGATGGCGGACTAGCTGTTTGAAATCCACCCCCATGATATGGGTATCAAATGAAAGGGTTTGCTGCCAGGAATACGAAAAAAATAGTCACGTGACTTAAATCCAACATGGCGGACATCCAAGATGGCGGATTGGCTATTTGAAATGCACCCCCATGATACGGGTATTAAATGAAAGGGTTTGCTGAATGGGATACGAAAAAAATTAGTGCGTGCTAAAAGCGTGTTTTTTAGTTTTTTAAACTATTTTTTTTCTTACATTCCACTATTTAATTATTGGTAGGTACAGGGTCAATGTATGTTGGCAACAACTTGGGCTATACCAATAGCGGTAGGTTCAGTAGACTTTTGATCGTTGATATTGATCAAAATATATTGATAATTCGCTCAATATCAGCTAAGATAATTTCGGTAGTCTAACTTTCAGTCTTCTGTTTGCTTGCAGCCTGACTTCTGTTGTGGTTGTGGTATTTATGGGAAATAAAACTATTTTTACTATTTTGCTATGAGCTTGAACAAAATTATAACCTAACTGTTACCTGTCTTGGTACGCGACGTCAACATCATAGTCCTTGATCGGAGCGTGTTTCTGTAATGATGGTTATGTGATTAATTAGGAACCTATGGTTGAAGCTTTTTTTAGTTATTGTGCAGTACCTAATAGTGGTAAGATAAGAGATATACAAAAATAGTATAGGTATACAAAATCTATAATGTAATGGGCTCGCTACTTACTAACACAATACCTAGGTACTTCCTATTTTCTGAATCCTTATTAATACAACCATGAATAAAGCGATGTAGGTACCTACCTATGTGTTCAAAGTTTGTTTTATGAAACGTAGCATAGGTAAGTAGAAGCCATAAGACTCAAAGGAGTAGGGACTCGGGTTTCCCTTTCAAACGCACAAGAATTAAATTGAACTTAAACTAACTAATTTATTCATATCCGCGTCTTTACTCGAACTTTCTTGTTCGATTCTGGCTTTGTCGTGTGAAAGTAAACTTCAGTATAATTGAAGGTGCGTCGACTGCACCGCGAGCATTCGTTTGTGAGCAATACAAAGCTCGCACAAGGTTTTTTTTGGTGTTTAGCGGCGTCTATTCGAGTCACTGTAAATTTAATAAGGTCTGAAACGAATGGATTGGGTCGCAATGGAATTTGCTCTACGACGCAAACGCACGCTTTTTAACGCTCGCGTTCCCGACCGAATGCTCGCGGTGAAGGGCGAATCCAGGGGGAGGAGAGTCATGGGGGTCATGTCAATTACATGTCAGTTGTGCGTACTATTTATTTTTAATTCAATTTATTTTTGGAATCGAATCGGAGCCTGTCCTGACTAGACCTTGATTATATTACCCCTCCTGACTTGAAAGCTGGATCCACTCTTACGCAGTGGGGACGCAACTAATGGGTAATAAATGGGTTCCGGACAACAAAACTTACTGCTATAGGGATCCCTATTAAAATTCGACCATTTATTTGAATGAATTTAGATACCTGAGAGTTTGTTCTGCCTTTGCCAGCTGTTCTGCTAAATATTTCATTCTGTTACAGCACTGGAAGCTGACTGATGAAGATGTGTCCATGCCGGCTAGAAAAGGGATAGTGTTACTGACTTGGAGGACCATTGAAGTTAGGAGGCATTAGTTTGAAGAGAATTTCTTCTTTCTAATTGACAGAACGAATCTTGAATGGTCGCAACTGGACAAATTAATTCTACATTTATTAAAAAGATGAGAAATGTTTGTATAATTCGAATTAGCGATGCAAAAGTACGTAGGTAAACATTTCATAAATGCAGGCCTCTTCTGACGTAGCAACTTAACTGTTTATTCTGAAGCGTCACCAAAAAGTAAAACATCAGCAGTTTCTAAAAGGATCGATTAGGTCAGTTTAAAGGTTGAAATCAAGATGACCTACTACGTTAACATACTATAGTAGGTACCTACTCTCTACGATGCGCCCGTAGTTATTGCTCATGGTACGGCGACATACATAATTAAAAACTTTTATTACTTTGCATTAATTACCGATAAGACTTGATGGATGGTAAAGGCCAGTCATTTTAATAGTAGGCAATTTACATGGAATTTTCTTGTATAGGTACTGTACCATGTCTGGTGTTTTATGGATAAGCTTTTATGATATTTGTGGATATTGCAAAAATAATTTGTGAGTTGAAATACTTTATTGATTAAGATCACATAATATAACATCACACCATTAATTCCCAAAGGGTTAGGCAGAGGTGTACCCATTAGTACACCCACATTTCGCCAGTGATTTTTAAGTCATAAGTAATTGGGGTGAGCCTATTGCCATCAACCGGGCACAAATCCAGACTCCGAGGCTGCTACTGAGAAATTTCTAATGGAAAAACCCAATAAAACTGCCCTTCCTGGGAATCGGACCCACGACCTTATGCTCAGCAGTCGATTTTTTTCCTTTAATTCCCCTATTTTTGATCCCCTTTTAATTTGGGACTTAAGGATTTGTTTGATGTAGTTTGAATAAGGTATGACGATGGGGATGGCGTAAACATAGGTATAAAACTTTCAACTAATTAAATAAAATGTTATTTGTGTACAGAACATGTGTCAAACAAGTTAATCTTAAGTTTTTGTGGTTCCTAAAACCCAAAGTATTCCTCGAAATATTATTTTAACTCAAACTTTACTCCAGTTGATTGTTCGTTACAAAATATTAAGTAAAACTACATCGTCATATAAACGGCTGGTACGACACCATGTAATTAAATTAAACGTCGTAACGGCCTGGCCACAGCTAACGGCGGCGCGAATTGCGGGGCGTCTGGAGTCGCGTCTTGCGGTGAGCGACTCAATCAAATGGTAGAGAAACTATGAAGTATGCCACAGCTACCGCGGCGCGACCTGCGGCGCGTTGAGCGTCGCGAACTGCGAATCGATGAGCGTCGGGCGTTCTCGGCGGCGACGGGCGGTGCGTCTTGCGAATGAAACAAATGTACTAGCGAGTATCGAGGCGGCCACAGCTCAGAGCGGCGCGCGCGGCGGCATCGGTGGACGCATTCGGGATCGCGCGACCGAAACAAATAATTTTGTTTTTATCGCGCGTTTTTTTATAAAAGTAATGGATACGGAACAATTTATAAGCGAAATATTGAGTAGACCAGCAGTATGGATGTCAAAACATCCACATCATAAATATAGGCATGTTATAAAAAAGTTGTAGGCCCAAATAAAACAACAATTTCCTGTTAATAGTGGTAAGTATTTATTACCTATTTTTTACAAGTAATGTAGATACGGCAATTTAGTTCAAACTTTTGATGGGGGCCATTTAATTTAAACTTTTGATTAATTTTAATAGTTTAGCCGTTCTCTAAATACGTCCACCGCTGACGCCGCCGCGGTCGCAACAACTCTAGCTGTGGCATACCATCGCAAATCGCGCCGCCCGCCGCGACTCCAGACGCCCCGCAATTCGCGCCGCCGTTAGCTGTGGCCAGGCCGTTACGGCCTGGCCACAGCTAACGGCGGCGCGAATTGCGGGGCGTCTGGAGTCGCGTCTTGCGGTGAGCGACTCAAACAAATGGTAGAGAAACTATGAAGTATGCCACAGCTACCGCGGCGCGACCTGCGGCGCGTTGAGCGTCGCGAACTGCGAATCGATGAGCGTCGGGCGTTCTCGGCGGCGACGGGCGGTGCGTCTTGCGAATGAAACAAATGTACTAGCGAGTATCGAGGCGGCCACAGCTCAGAGCGGCGCGCGCGGCGGCATCGGTGGACGCATTCGGGATCGCGCGACCGAAACAAATAATTTTGTTTTTATCGCGCGTTTTTTTATAAAAGTAATGGATACGGAACAATTTATAAGCGAAATATTGAGTAGACCAGCAGTATGGATGTCAAAACATCCACATCATAAATATAGGCATGTTATAAAAAAGTTGTAGGCCCAAATAAAACAACAATTTCCTGTTAATAGTGGTAAGTATTTATTACCTATTTTTTACAAGTAATGTAGATACGGCAATTTAGTTCAAACTTTTGATGGGGGCCATTTAATTTAAACTTTTGATTAATTTTAATAGTTTAGCCGTTCTCTAAATACGTCCACCGCTGACGCCGCCGCGGTCGCAACAACTCTAGCTGTGGCATACCATCGCAAATCGCGCCGCCCGCCGCGACTCCAGACGCCCCGCAATTCGCGCCGCCGGCCGTTAGCTGTGGCCAGGCCGTAAGGAACACAATTACTGAGCTAGGTACTTACGTAACGACATTATCTTGGTCTTAGGTGTCAAGTCTTCTCCGGTCCTGTTAGTCTTCCACAGAGATACTGAAACTGAGTTAAGTAATTATAAGTTGTATAGTTGTGATATTAATTTTACAGATTAAACCTACCTACCTACATAGTTATTATGGTTTCATGTTATTATTATTTTATGCCGTATTGTTCGTCTCAAAATTACTTGGACTTACATAACGTAACATCACGCGTGTAATCCTCGTATGGTAAGGCAGACGTGTACCTATTAGAACACCCAAATTTCGCCAGTTATCTTTAAGTCCCATGCAATAGGGCGCGACCCTATTGCGACCAACCGGGCACAAACCCAGATTCCGAGGCTGCTACTGAGAAATTCCTGATGGCAAAACCCAATAACCCCTACGGGCTGCTCCCAGCAGTGGCGCTTTGCGACCACTAGACCAACAGGGCATTACTTGGACTTAGTCGTTTCCTAATTATTTTTGTTTTACCATTTACATGCTTCGAATTTTCGCTTCGCAGCGTTTCATCGATCGTTAGACCATAATTAGGTACGACCTACTAGAACATACCTACCAATAAATAAGATCAGAGATAATAATTTAATTAGTTTGAACACTAACCTAAAGTTCCAATCGCAGCACAAAGTATCAAAAGAAACCAGACAGCTGTTTTCCTACAAAAATCGCTTTCCACCGACTTTTGTTTACATTTCCTATGTCTCCTTTTATTGCTGTAACTGAACTTTTGTTCCACGTTATCTTCATACAGATATTCCCAGATGTTTGCCCGTAACGGATACGTGGATCGCATTTCCCACTTTGGCGTTGCAAGTTTCTTAGGTTTGCTTCTTTCGTAAACTTTTCCTGCTGAAATGTAAGATAATGGACCGGTGTAACTGGGTCAGTGTGTTTTTGATTTGTATGCAATTGTAGTTGTTGTGACGTTAATGTGATATTTTATTGTTTAATGTTAAATAGGAATTCTACTGAGGTAAGCAGTAAGCACTAATGTATTGTGGCCTTGAATGAAAGGTTTCAGTCAGCGCATTGCTAATGGACATATAAATTTTGCAATTTAATTGTTTTTGAATGAATTTGGCTAATATGCTAACTATTATAATTAGGTCATTCAGGCTTTTAGGAAAACGTTTTTGGTTAGAGAACTTATGATGAAATTGAGCCAATAACATTCAATACTTAACGCTGTGTATAAAAAATCGTTTAAAATATTTATGACTAGCTTCTGCACGCGACTTCGAACAGGAACCGTACATTTTTCGAGATAAAATGTAGCCTATGTGCTAATCCAAACTATAATCTATCTGTGTGCCATTTCATCTAGATCCGTTCAGCCTTTCTGGCATGATTTAGTAATAAACATCCATGCAACCAAATTTTCGCATTTATAATAACTAGAGTAAGATTTCATTTTCGCTGAAATATAACAAGACTAACATAATGTCACTGTCGATTCAGAAAGATAACTTTTCGATCCATCTTCAACGTTATACATATACCTAGTTAGGTTAGTTACTAAATCAAAACCAATCTTTGTTAGCACTTTCATTACGGAATTTTACGTCCTACTTCAGAAGAAAATTGGGCGTCTATAATACTAAACTCTAAGATGTTACGATAGTATAAAACATATTGAGCTGACATTTACTAATACGTTGATAGCGGTTGCTTTTATAGTAGACATGGTGATCTATTTTGTTCCGTTTCATTGCTTATTTTACGATAGCAACGGTCTAGCCGTCTTTAGCCGTAAGGGAGCGGGTGGGGCTCCTGGGGTCATGAAGGAGCTGGCTGGCTAAATTATGATGTACCAAAGATACCAATGGATTTTTAAAATAAAAATCAGTGGAATCTGAAGTGCTCTTCTGTAGAACGTAACTATTGAAGCTTAGGTTAGAATAAATTTTAACGTTCTAACTTGTGCCCGCGACTTCGTCCGCGTGAAGGTATACCATAAAACATAGCGACGGATTATGAGAGTGGGAGAAGGGGGGTGCACCTGTGTTTGCGCAAACACTTGAGCTTTACAAGATCTCCTGCGGAGTCCTGCGTCTGCGTAGTTGGCCAGGCTCCATTGAGATTAGCCGCCGTGACCGAAATCGGCCTAGAGAATATAATAATATTAATGTAAGTACTAGATTCTGCCCGCGACTTTGCCTACGTGGAAGTAAAGTGTAAAATAAAATATAGCCTATGGCACTCGACAATAGTGTAGCTTTCTATCAATGAAAGAATTTTTGTAATCGGACCAGTACTCCCAGTACCTAATTACGTCTCACAATGAAAAAAAGGAATCAAACTTTATTCCTTTATAATATGAATATACGAGATGTGTTGTTAATGTGCTAATATGGACTATATTAATTACTTGAAATAAAGAATATTATTATCTATTAAAGTAGGAGGTGGTACCTACCCACGTACTTGTGAGTCCACAGGGAAAACTTGTTGCCTTGATAAATGTTATAGTGGGGTCAGCAAAGGCCAGTTGATAATCATTACCATTTCATGTCTATTAAGTCTGAAACTCTACTTTCGTGACAATAATATCTAAGCAAGCTTAGTCTTATGTGAATCGGGAAGCGGCAGAGTGATTGTAAATGTATGTCATCATAATTATGGTTGACCCATTTCATGTTAACTCGAAGCCTCATCAAAACTTCCCGTGTACGGTCAACAAAAGAGCTAAGTAAGCAGTGTCGTCAGATATACTAGTTGAAATAATCGGGACGTTTTCAAATGATTTTCAGGCTGAGTTTATTTAACAGATTTAACTAGTGCGGATTTCAGGAAAAATATAACAATCCCCACTGGTGGGGATTTTTTAATAAGTCATTTTTACTAATGACCTGTATAATTATTATCTTCATCAATTTGTAAATATATTTTTTTATTTTTTTTTACTTTAACTAAATCTGAAAGAACGATTGTTTAATATTGTATCTAAGATTATGGTACAATAAGGTGTTACAATAGGCTAGTTGACACCACCATCAATTGACGTACTTTTATGACCTGTCAAAACGCGATTCTTTCATAGATTTTGTATGGAAATAACAAGCTTTGACGTCACTTATTTGCCAACTCAATTGTCTAACTATTTATTGATTTAAAAGCCACAAAAAATCTCATTTTGCAGTAAATTGTAAATTAATCCGGTTTTCAGGGCTAAAATAAAGCGTTTTTTTAAAGAAGTTATGTCTTGGAATTATTTATTAATAGTGTCAACTACCCAATGGTCATGGTGTCAAGTTATAGCGTTTGGAGTTCCTGGTTACATACCTGTTTTGTTGACGGTACATTAATATGACATTTATGTATGTGTATGGATGTTGACCATCGTTGTAGTGTACCCTTGGGAACCTGTTTCCCTTACTTTTGCCCCTTACACGTGAAGGTTTTATTTAAATATTTTATTTAACATAATTTCCTTATGAAATAAACAACATTGAACATGATTATGCCATCAAGGGACATTTTTAATAGTACTAGTATTATTCGTTATTATTTTTTTATTTTTACAGTAAGAGCGCATACCTAATAAGAATCGTTCTAACCAAAAAGCTATCAATTTAATTCGAAGCTAACTTAACTTTATATAGACTATAAGTAATATTGTAACTAAAGGCTGCAAGCGCCATGGTGACCTATTTCGTTTCGTTGGCTTTTGCAATTTGTGCGGACAGAGCAGTCTAGGTTAGGTTTATCTTCTCTATTACAATGTCAGTATCTATGTTTTTACTACCTAAATAGAAAATTAAGTAGAACTTTGCTCGTGAAGGTACCTGAGGCAAAATTATTAGGTAAGGCTTCGAGTATCCAACGTAGGTATTCATCAACGTTCTAATAGAATTTCGGAGATAGAAGTAGATAATATTGAAGCCTTTCTATAATAAGATACATATTCAATAGTCTCGTTTTAGATCAAGCTTTTTATATAGGTCATCGACCTTACGCCGTAGAGTCTAACACCGACGGCCAAACCAAACTACAAGACCTCACAATTAAAAAGTCGCCAATGACGTTTTTCTACCTCGAATTTAGTAGTTTTCAAGCTAAATTGACCTTAATTAGACAGTAAAAGATAATTCGTCTGATATTTAGTGCTAGCCGAGCTTCATTGCTCGGAGAGGCAGGTGGCACGCTCCAATTGCATTACGAAGTGAAATCGGACGAGCCAAATCTGTTTTTGGGTAGCACTGATTATAGTAATACAGACTTCATTAGCTGAGTATTCAATGGAAAAGTTTGACAGTGTTTTGTTCTGTGTGTTTTGCTACTGGAACATAATTTGATGAGATGTTTTTGAAAGGAAAAACTTGAATACAAAGACTGCTTTGTGCTAAAATCATGTGATGAAAGATTTTTTTATGAAACCACTTGAATTCTGTTTAAAACATGCAAAAATATCGTACACGTATCGTACTGCTCTACGAAATTACATCTAGACATTGCGGATGAACTATTGTAGGTAGATAGGTAGGTACTTAGCCTACAATTATTTATCCGCACTATTGTATTGTTGTTGTATGCGAAAATACCTTTGCCCTGCAGTATGACAATAATAAGCTAGTAGCTTTTATAATTTATTTATTGTAACATAATAACATATTATTAATACTGCCTGTACCTACCTAGTTTCATAGAAACAATTTATTTAATGTAAACAAAAATAAACCTGTCGAGCTTTTAATGGAATTTGATTCCTGGAAACGTTAGATGCCCAAAACCTGTGCTCCTACCATGTGGTAATATTTACTTACGCCTAATAAGTATTTCCTAAAACAAACAAAGTCGAAATGCTGTGAAAACAAGAAAATGTTACTGAAACAGGAAAAATCTCTGGAAAATGAGTTCAATTTCGTTGGGCATTTAGGTCAACTTGGGGTTGCACAAACCATCAAAAATACCATATTGTTTCGTATAATATAAGTATGTTTAGATAGGGACCTATGTATGGTTCAACCGAGCGGACTAAAATGGTGTTCAGTTTAAAGGGGTTATGTATGTACCTACGTGTGGCCACCCTTATTGTGTACGGAAAACAAGGACGATCTGAAAACTGTTTTTTAGGATAACATGCAGATCCAGAATGTACCTACCTGATATCTATTATGTCGAGATCCTTACCTACTAAGTACTGAGTCTGAAGATATACCTACAGAACGCCTACCAAAAGGCTATAAACAGGACTTATTTGTTATAGTTTTAGAAAATTGTGATTGATTGCCACACACATTATTATCTCTCACAACTCATAATTCTGTGAGTCTACGGTGTGTAAATGGCGCAGGACTTGCAGGCGAGAGGCGACCGTCTGTGTAACTACTATGACTCGTAATATTTAAAACACCTCTAAGTTAGTATGTAGGTACCTACCTACCTAGTTTTCAGATTGCTCTAATTAATTCTTAATTACCTAAGCATAGGTACCTACCTACGTTTGTTTTGTCGGCCAATTGTGCTTTGCTTTTACAACAGATTTCTATGTAATTATGTGTGTTTACTTTTATAGATACAAACGGTAGGTAGCGAGAAGCTATAAATAGGTACCAATAACTACGTGACAAATATTTCTTTAGACCTTTGAACGAATTAATATGTAGGCCATAGGTACGTATTCCATTATTCAAGATAAAAACCTATATTTCGTGTGGGAGTCGAACGCCCACGTACCTACTCATAATTTTTAGTGTATCTACCTACCTACTTACTATAAAATGTTGAAACGAAAATTCAACTGGTATCTACTTACTGTTGACGCTTACGACAATTTTCTCATTGAATTGAGTTAGATTGGACTTTCACCGATGTAATTGTTAATGCTCTAGTAACTAAATGAGCGTTATCATTGATTGAACTTCGAATTATGTTCGTTGATTTTCAAACATTAGAAAGGTCATGCAATGCCTTAGGGATTTTTTTTAATAACTAAACGAGAACCTATGTTCAGAAGACAATGTGTGGGTTAGACAAGAGTAAGGTATCTAATGAAACAACACTAATCAAACTGAAAAGTTGATGCAAACGTAATCAGTACCTAAAGGAAGCACTTAGGTTTCGAGTTGAGCATCTGTTATAGTGTTACTAAGTTATTATAGAAGCCCCATCCTCATAAATGCACTCTGAGGTTCTAAAGGTAGGTAGGCTTTAAAGCCTACTTAGATCTTTAGTACCTTTTTAGAACAACAACAATCAATAAAATAAGTAGGTATATAATATAAGTACCTAAGTAGGTAGGCGTTTGTTACTTTGCTACTATTGCATAGTAACAAACGCAGTATAAGATTACGAACTTACTCTATTGATTCGCTTTCGAAGTAATAGAAATCACTTCAAAAGCGAATCGATACAGTAGATTTGAAGTTATCTTGTTAATTCATGACCCAACGCTCGCCCTTGTGTGCGCCTCTGTACTCTGTAGGTACCTACTTATTTATAATTTACGCATTTACTGCTAGGCTACTTTCTATGCTAGACTGATGTTGCTTGAATAAATTCTTGGCTGAATTATTCATAAAACTAATACCGAAATTGTCTCTGTTTTAGAACGTTCTAAGTTTATGAGGCAGAGACAATAGAGTAAGTACCTACTGCTTAGTCCACTCAAGCCCCGGCTGTCATACCGGTATGACGGAGCAATAGATATAAATAATGAATTGTGTTCAAAAATAAACTGAAATAATGTTTAGTTAAATTAAATAAGATTTTGCTATTTTGGTAGATGTTTTTCTTTGGAGAAAATGCAAATTCGAATAGTTTTGAAACTATTATAGATTCTCGTAGCAATAACCAACCTACTACTTAAAGATGCTGCTAAACTACTTACCTAGGTACCTATATTGGCATTTATTTTCACTTTTGTAAAGGTTTTTGAAACATGAAATCACTGGAATAGGTACTCCATGCCTACATAAAGATACAAAAATATTTTGCCATTATTAAAATGTTTTTACCTGAAGAGCACCATGGTGGAATAATGTTTTTTTGTGATATTCCGCTGCTATCACAACTCTCACAAGCTTTTCTATAGGCGCTTCTAGTAACGATTACCATTTATACGTATCGGGTGAACTTTTGTATTATTTACAGAATAAATCTTTGTTATTTATCTTGGCGCGCGACCAACTCGATGTTGTTATTTTTTTGACACTTTGTGCTGCCATGTCATCATATTTTCCCTCCAATTTAGCTAGGTAGGTACCTACATATTATAATCATCTGGGAAGGCAAAGGCGAAACCCCTACAGTTTAAGGGTAGTTAGTCCGACATATTTAATTGTCACTTTAAAAAAACAATGGCTAAAATAGGTGCAAGTGATAGTTTATTTGATTGCTAAACTTCTACATCAGCAACAACTTCGACAAGCTTAAAATTTGCTGCTACATGACCTTAGATTATATAATGTCTACATGACTAAGTTATAGGTAATCTATGGCCGTCTTGTAATTTTTAACAATGACGTTCAGAATACCTGCCGATGATTTTTTTTATTGGTAAGTTACGGTTTTGACTAAATAATTGTGTAAGTAATGTAGAACGTTTGCATATAAACTCGAAAAATAATAGATATCGTTCAACTTTTAAATGCAAGTTGATACTTACCTACCTTTTTAAATAAATGTTTTTTTTTAATACTTTTCTTTCGTTTAAATACCAATTTAAGCAGAGGTATATCTTTAATTATGTATCCAACCATTGATGTATATGCATGTATCTAACAGAGTTATTTTTATAAACACAAAATAATATTTATAGAAGACAGTACAAGAAAGGTCGTTCGACTACTATTTACACTTTTAATTATGTCGTAAAAAAAAGAATCACACGTAAAACACTTTCATTACTTGCTCTAAAAATGAAATGACTTGACCCTTGTACCGTTGCTTTAAATTACACAGAGATAATTATCTGTTCTCGCATATTATATCTTGAAATTAAAATTTCATGGGCGAGGTTTTAAACTACAGGAATTATTTGAAGCGTAACAGTCCGTGAGTTATGTTTGTGTTACTGGTTGTTGTTTTTGTTGCGTCGCGGGCTTGTGCTCAAGATCAGTCTCTGAGCACGGTGCCTCCATCTCACTCACCACCCATGCCGTTCTTGGATTTGTTCACTGGTGCAGCCAATTACTATTCGGAGCCCATACGAAAGACATATTCTGACCCACCGCATTACGTCTCGTGTCCGAAGACCGACACCCTGTCCAATTTTGCGAACATACTCGGCAGTGCTGCTAAAATACTGGGTTCAGCTGCTCTCATTGCGTTCCTAAAAGTGATTGTAGGAAAATTGCTTCTCCTGCCAGTAGTGTTTATACTATTTGTCAAAATTGGATTCAAAGCGTTTTTACTCTGGCCGATGATATCGAAAATGATGAAGTACTTCAAGAAAAAAAAGAAGAAAGGCCTCAAGTCAAGGATGATCACAGATTGTTCCCAGAGGTTCGCCTGTGTGATTCAAAGATCCGCTACGGCTAGTTGGGCTAGCTATATAGGAGCAACTGCCACATTTTTCTTAATTGACGATATCGAAGAGGATAGTTCTTTTGCCAAAAGCATGCTTGGTATTTTATCCGACGATAAAATAGCTCAGTGTATGACACTGGACTGTAGTTCCGGAATCGATATAAGCTGACATCTTAATGTTTACTAACATTCAAGTATGTAGGACAGTGCAGTTGCTTCTTTCATAACGTGACCCAGATATGTGCGACTAACATGAAAACTGCCAACTTGCAAATTGATGTTTTACTAATTTATAAGTAAGTGTGTTTAGGTAACTGTACATATTTGTTTTAATTACTTAGTCACAATGAGTCGAGTGTGTGTAACATTTCCGTTGCTGGTATTATTTTCGATTCAATTAGTTTATGGGTTTCCGGGTGACAATGTAATGTTAGTGCCTCAATTCGAGGTGCGGAATGGGGACCCGTACCAGACACAACCGCCACAAGCGTCACAAGCGTTCACGTCCCAGTTTTATGCAAATAGAAATAAACCGCAGCAAGTACTTAACACGAACGTCTTGCACAGAAGGCAACCGCAAGTTCCTGTGGCGGAGAAGTCAAGCAACCGAAACTTGACGTTTGGTGAATTTATGCAAGCGTTGAATGAAGTGTCTCAACATAGAGAAGAAGAGTTACAGCGAGTTCGGGCGGCTGGATCAACGGGACGTGATGATAACCAGGCTTATCCCACCCTTCCTCGGCCGATTGGGTACTCGAGACCAAACTACGAACCACCGGCGACTTACCACGAGACTGCTTCCCTCGCTCCGCTCACACCGCCGCCGTCATCAGCACAACCGAAAACTCCTTTATTGAAACCTGATTTCTCTAGCCTGTTGACACCAGTGGCTACGAAGGCTTCCAGCAAATTCAGTGGTCTGATTAGCTTAATCTTTTCACTCCTCAGCGGTTCCTCATCAGGTTTGCAACTGGGTGGATTAAAAGACATTCTAATAGAAGGGATAATAAAACCACTCTTGGTCGCAAAAGGAGGGTTAAAGGCGTTAATTAGTAAGTTGATGATCCCCGTAATAGCTTTGTTATTGATAAATATTGAGGTATTGATAACTGTTTGGTGGTTGTGGGAGGAATGTCCTGTATATACGCCGGAGCCTACTCCATCTACGCCAACATATTCAAAGCCGGCTTCTTATAATAGTAACTATAATTCTTATAGATAAGTATTTTTATGACGGACATTTTCCCAGTTATGTATATTTTATAGCTTTTCAATAAGATTATAGCAGTGCTAGTACCCATTATAATGTAGGTATTGTATCATAAGTAGTGTGTTGTTGTAAGACTGAATGTAAAAAAGAAAATATACTGTGTTTGTTTTTTTGTAATTGTGGATTTTTATTTGAAACCCTGTAAGTTTCTCTCTAAGAGGAGAGCGAGTCTTTTCAAGAGGTTGTAACGACGAAATTATAAATTCAATGAAAGGCGAAAAATAAGGCTTGGTACCTTCTACATACCGACACATACCTATCAAGCATTAGGTACTTACCTGTGGAAAAACACCAACGAAAACAAGCGATACAAGTACCTAGGTAGGTACTTGTAACTCTGCGTATCCAAACATAAATTCACAATTTACTCTGTAAATTGGTAATTACTGTTATAAATAATTTTCATCTGTTCTGTTGATTTAACAAAATTATTTAAATAATGTTGGTCTGGGTTTATAATTTTATATTGATCGCCACAGTTAATATCATAATATTAAACAGTAGTCAAACATAAAGTTAAATTAATGATTTGCAGTGGAAACGTTTGCTGTTCAGCCATCCATTTGTGCGATCATATTTAATTAATAAATCACCGGCGTAATAATATTTTATTTAATATTCGAAGTGGCCATTAACATTTTTATTGCAACCGAATTTTATATTATATTGAATGGCAATAATGTCCGGGATGCATTAACACATTTAATGAGTAGGTACTTCCTAAGTAGGTAAGCAGTACCTACAGTATTTTGGTGCAGAAGGATCATTATATTTCAGTAGAAAAATGTAAAACGCGACTGCTGAGCATGCAGCAACATAATATACGCCTGTAATCCCCGAAGGGTCAAAGGCAGAGGTGTACCCATTAGTAGCAGGTACACCCACATTTCGCCAGTTATGTTTAAGTCCCATGTAATCCAGACTCCGAGGCTGCTGCTGAGAAATTGCTGCTGAGAAATTCCTGATGGAAAAACCCAATAACATTTTGTCTGAATCGAACCCAAGAACTCATGCTTAGCAGTCGCGCTTCAAGACCACTATAGACCAACAAGGCAGTCTGAAGAAATTATCTATTACATTACTTAACCATAATTTACCTAGAGGTCAATACTTGCATGCGCTCTACTGCTGTATAATAAATACTCTAGCGATGTACTAGTTTCGGTCATAAAGTGTGCAGATGGGTAATTCTATTAGGTGTCAGGTGTCTCCATTCGTTACCCAGTCATGTCCTATTACCCCTAATTGGATCGTGTAGGACGGAAGACACTATTGTGATATAAGAGACCGTTTTATTCGATAAACGTACTCTGTGAGGAGTTTATCGAGTGTCCGAATTTTGGCAGTTTACATTCAGTTGGTGCATTCATATCTGTTTTATTTATTTAGTCTAAAGTTAGACTAGCTTCTGCTCGCGACTTTGTCTGTGTAGACCTTAGAATTAAACCCAAGTTCTGTGTTCTGTGTGCCAAATTTTAGTTTATTTCGTTCAGCTGTTTAAGCGTGAAAAAGTAACAAACATCCATCCATCCATCCATCCATCTATCTATCCATCCTCGTAAACTTTCGCGTAGTAAAAAGTATGATATTAAAACTTCAAAACACTTTACATTATACAAGAGTTTTGTTTGCAAAATGGATTACTTTTATCGCCTTCGTAAAACTGAAATGGTGTCAATACCAATCAAACATGGAGATATCAGGTGGGCGTTGCAATGACGGAAATATATAATAATATAGGTGCTTAATAAAATTATTTTGGGACTGTTTCTTACAAATAAATTGTTATTTTTAGAACTCCTCCTCCGCAAAATTTGTCAGATCCATACTAATTTTATAAATGACTCTACTAGTGTAAAAAAACGATCTTAATTATTTATGTGGGAAATTAAACTCAAGTTTTCTCGATTGCCATGGAAGATAATAAGCGTGAAATTGTTTTATATTATGGTTTAATTTCGTAGATTTTGGTTTGACGGGTTAATTGTTATTGCATTTTAAGTTTAGACTCAATCGCCCTACGCAATTTTAAATCACTGGCTGGAAAGATAGACTTAAGATAACCTGGAAAAATATGATAGCGCAAATGGAAAATGGATTCTGCAGACACGTATTGCGACAAATGTTACTAAAGATACAGGGTGTAAAAAGACATTCTGTCCATCAAACTAAGTAACATTTAGCAAAACATGTTGCTGGAAACGACTTTAAATTTTTAGTGTGAAAAATCCACTGTTTTGGACCTTGGTAGCACGCAATGCATTGTAGAACCGAACAAGTCAGCAAAAACCAAGGTATACAGGCAGCTAACTTGCAATTACTTTTAAACGATGTTTCGATAATGTTAATTCTTTTAATTCATTCCAAATAGATTTGAAAATTATTAGACACCTTATCCTTCAAAAAGAGGACATTGAGCATGTTTGACTGTACTTGCAACCAACAGTACCAAGGGGGTCTTTAAAGTATATAATTAGAACATTTAGAACAGCCTTTCTCAAAGTAGGCGATAACGCCCCATTGTGGGCGCTGCAGGCCTAAAGGGGGTCGGTAAGAGACTTAGAAAAAAAATCGGGGTGTAGTGTAGAGGCTTGGGGAGCGATTTGTAATTTCATCTACTAGGTGGGTTTCAAGTAGGTGAAAAAATATATAGCCGCTATAAATTATTTATTCTCAAAGTAGGCAGTAGACAAAATAAGTTTGGAAACCCCTGATTTAGAGCATAATATATTTTTTGTTTAAACTGTCTTTTTACACCCCCTATAAGGAACTTTATATGACAATGTTAGCCAGCCAGTAACTTCACAGTCATGCATAGTAAAATTCGAAAATTAAAAAGAACCGACAATTTAATAAAGCATTAATGTCGTTACAATCGTGAGGAGGGTAACGAGTTTGCGTGCGAGCTCATTAATACCCTCGCGTTACCCTTGCGTCCACGTCCGAGCCACGTTCATTAACATTATCTAATTGTCTGGACGATTGTTTGATCGTGCCATTTTCTCCTCCCATGCTTCTGTCTATTGTTTTTGCTTGCTCTCTGGACATGTGTGGATTCTTTACTAGATCTTGTTATAACATGTATATTTCGAATGTCTGTGATTAGGACTCAATGAGGACATTACTTAGTTAGTTATTCGGTTAGTTGACACTTCCCATGACCTATTGGCAGGCTTCTACCTTGGCCAAAGTCTAGGATTGCCATTCAACGTCTCTTTGACGGCTACGCGGAGAAATTTTGGTGTCACTTTTTATAAGGTTAAATCCCATCAAAAACATTCTGTAAAAAACTAGCCAAGTCTCGATGGAGCTGCTTGTTTATCTCTAAAAAGTAATGAAATCTAAACAAAGTCGTGCCAAGTCTAAGGTTCCTTACTGCGATTTCTTTATTATTATAGTTAATGTTGTGTGACTTGGCCGTTGAACATTCTTTATACGTTAGTGTGTACAAGTCAATTTTGTTTAAGTACACGTAATGTTATATCTGTTGTAACTGTTCTACCTATGTTTATTAAGCGAGATAATAGCCCATACTGGTATTGGTAATTGGACGCTAGTGTCTCATTTTAGGCTGTTGTTGATTGTGCAATACATGCATACAGCATTGACAATGCTGACTTCTGCTCTCTTCTTTTTGGAGCGTCAAATCGACCATCGATCTAACATAAAATAGACGTGCAGACGGACTTCTATCAATGATCGGGGGGCACGGCAGTGCCCCCGCCAAAGTCGAGCGCGAAGCAAACACTCTGCCGTACCATCCTTTACAGGAACCATTTCGCCGCATTTTCAGGCCCCTATTTGAGAACCTCTGGATAAGACCAGAACGCAGAAATTTTCGTCATCCAGTAAGCTATAATCATATACTTAAAATCCAAAATTTCAAGTCTATAGGTCATTTAGTTCCAAAGTTAAGCGAAAGCAAAGTTTCGCATTTATGACACTCACTCACTCACTCATGATCATCAAAATAGAACTATAGTACTTCCCATAAACTCAGAGAGCTGAAATTTGGTACAGAGTTAGGGTTTAATGGCCACATAAAGGGAAAACTATAAAAACTAGGATAATCGAAGATCTGGAGTGGACCTGGTGACCCTGATTAGAAAACATAAGAGCCCAACCAAACTATTAGAGATCGCGACATACCGCCTTTACAAAAAATATTCAACTTGGTGGGCCGCTTCATTAAAAGAAAAAAGAAAAAAAAAAACAAAAAAAAACTGTGTCAAATAACAAAATCTAATAAAATAAATCAATATACGTTTCTACAAAAAGAAGTGAAATCCCACCAAAAACATTCTGTAAAAAACTAGCCAAGTCTCGATGGAGCTGCTTGTTTATCTCTAAAAAGTAATGAAATCTAAACAAAGTCGTGCCAAGTCTAAGGTTCCTTACTGCGATTTCTTTATTATTATAGTTAATGTTGTGTGACTTGGCCGTTAAAGGGTACAAAACCAGGTGCTCCATGACACCATTGCACCAATCTGTCGCCAGAACCGCTACCCATTGACGATGGAAAATTGCCACTTGGAAAACGTTGATTCAATAACCAGTCAATTGAAAATCATTGATAGAAGTCCGTCTGTACGTCAATTTTATGTTAGATCGATGGTCGATTTGACGCTCCAAAAAGAAGAGAGCAGAAGTCAGCATTGTCAATGCTGAATGCATGTATTGCACAATCAACAACAGCCTAAAATGAGACACTAGCGTCCAATTACCAATACCAGTATGGGCTATTATCTCGCTTAACAAACATAGGTAGTAACAACAGATAAAACATTACGTGTAAACAAAATTGACTTGTACATACTAACGTATAAAGAATGTTCAACGGCCAAGTCACACAACATTAACTATAATAATAAAGAAATCGCAGTAAGGAACCTTAGACTTGGCACGACTTTGTTTAGATTTCATTACTTTTTAGAGATAAACAAGCAGCTCTATCGAGACTTGGCTAGTTTTTTACAGAATGTTTTTGATGGGATTTCACTTCTTTTTGTAGAAACGTATTAGTAGTATTATGTTGATTTATTTTATTAGTTTTTCTTATTTGACACAGTTTTTTTTTTGTATTTTTTTTTTAATGAAGCGGTTCTCCAAGTTGAATATTTTTTGTAAAGGCGGTATGTCGCGATCTCTAATAGTTTGGTTGGGCTCTTGTGTTTTCAGGGTCACCAGGTACTCCAGATCTTCGATTGGCCTAGTTTTTATAGTTTTCCCTTTATGTGGCCATTAAACCCTAACTCTGTACCAAATTTCAGCCCTCTGAGTTTATGGGAAGTACTAGTTCTATTTTGATGATCATGAGTGAGTGAGTGAGTGAGTGAGTGTCATAAATGCGAAACTTTACTTTCGCTTAACTTCGGAACTAAATGACCTACAGACTTGAAATTTTGGATTTTAAGTATATGATTACAGCTTACTAGATGACAAAAATTTCTGCGTTCTGGTCTAATCCAGAGGTTCTCAAATAGGGGCCTGAAAATGCGGCGAAATGGTTCCAGTAAAGGATGGTACGGCAGTGTTTGCTTCGCGCTCGACTTTGGCGGGGGCACTTCCGTGCCCCCCGATATTTGTTATAAGAGATTATGTTTTTGTATATACAAAGTTTGTAAATACTGTTTATAAAAAATATTCTGCATTCGTCTTGGAAGGTGCTTTAAATATCTAGATAATAAATAATATACTAAGTAATATTATTAGGAAGTAAACGTTTTTCATTGCAAAATGTAGGTAATCTCTGAAAGTATTAGTCCAATTATAAAAATTCTTTCACTGATTGTAAGATAGGTACACTAAGTACTGCTGAGTGTCACAGAGTAATGTGTTATGCTATAATTATTGCGGGACGTCTTAACAGGATACCGTGGCCCCGGAACGTAAAGGGCAACAGAAGGAACTGGGTTTTTTTTTAGTCAGTAAAAGTCTGACAGTCCCTTCCGCCCCACCCAGGGCGGAAGGACTCATTTGATGATTTATACCACCTCAAAAAAAAAGTACTTGACTTTCAAGCAGAAGAAAATGCTAGTAGAAATACAGATTTCCGTTTCGCTACTGACAGACAGCCATCAATATAAATTACTGCTCCATACATTTTCCGCCAAAAACTTTAATATATCCTCCATCACGTTTTATAGCGTTTAGTAAGAGATGTTTTCCATTTTATCTAAAATAATCTTCATAAATGTGGGCAATATTTAACAGATTACTCGCCATTTAGGCACGAAGCGAAAGCATGAACCAATCACGATTATTACGCACGAATTATAGCCTATAGCCGTCAGTTTTGTGGGAACACTGATTTTCTAACACGTTTAGGGGCCAGACGAGCGATCGATCTCGTGTTGATGGTTAGGGACATTTTGAAGGGATAATCGAGATGAATTGATTATGTAATTATTGTAACTAAGGGTTGTTTTTAGGGTTCAGTAAAAACAAAACCCTTATAGGATTACTTTTTGTCGGTCTGTCTGGCCCTCTGTCACTTTTTCTCATAAACGCGTGGAGTTATCAAGCTGAAATTAATCATCATCATCTGCCTAGCCTTTACCAACTATGTTGGGTTCGGCTTCCAGTCTAACCGGATGCAGCTGAATACCAGTATTTTACATGGAGCGACTGCCTATCTGACCTCCACAATCCAGTAACTGGGTAATACGATACCTCTTGGTAAGACTGGTTGTCAGATTTTCGGGCTTCTGACGACTCGTAACGACTGTCAAAGATCCGTGTATGACAGTCGGGACCAACAGGCTTAACGTGCTTTCCGAGGCACGGCCAAGCTGAAATTAATATTAAATTATTTATTGTACAAGACCTCATGCTTACCAGTCGCTCTTTGCGACCACTAGACTAACGAGGCAGTCAGTCGTTAATTAAATGTTATTTATAGATATTTTATTTGTATGACCTAGTTTACTTATTAGATTAGGTACAAACTTAACTGACAGTTGAGCATGCGGTATCAGTGCTCAAGTTTAACTCATTCCAAGATTATTTAGGTTCAATTTCATATCAAAGGTTGGAGCAACTTCTAAGATAATACAATAGGTATCACGAATAATATTTATCTAGGACTGTGTTAATCGGAGCTAACTAAGTAATAGCCTGGGTTTTGTATAACTTGTATAGTTTACTTATAACTTGCATGAATTTTGTTATAAATTCTATTGTTAACGTTCGACGCAAGACTTAAGAGGGGCGCGGGGTTAGGATGTAAACGGGGACCGGGAGAGGTGCGGGCGGCGGTTGCTCGTAGCGTGATACACAAAAGGCGAAAAGTGCACTGGACCTTTTTTATTTTTTATTATTATTTTATATTCATCTTCATTGTTATACATCGTCGCTGTGCTTGCAAAATCCGCTATGGAAAAAAACCCAACTTTTCAGGAGAAGCAAAAAACTGTTTATTTTTCGACCTGGTGATGACATTTTATAACTAAATATGCAGAAAATTAGACTTTATGTCGAGACATCCAGATATATAAAATTTTTGACGTTTACTATGTTATTATGGGGGCTAGAATTTTTTTAAGTGAATTTGGGCACTTAGCGGTTTTATTTTGAGTCGTAAATACCTCTATGTGACTTTTTACCACTGGTTTTTCTGGTTTTGAGGTACTCTTTCAGCATACTCAAATGGACTCAAACGTTACTTGACGCCCTGGATAGGTGGGTCCATACATTGCTGATGGCATATCGAATGCGTCACCCACGGTCATCGAGAATGAGACTATATAATAACATGAAATTGGGTGATCGTAGCTTCTTAAATGCTAAGTCCCTCCACAACCGCAAGATATGCAGTCTAAGGGAATATTTCCTTGGAGCTGACGTGGACATGCACCGAGATGTGGTTGCAGTAGATAAGAGCTTCACCCCGCTCTCCTTGGTTAATGAGAACGGCACAGGCCTGTAGGATTTGAGACTAAAGATCGCGAGGAAGTATGGCAGAGCAAGGAGCTTCACGTTTTCCGGGCCATGTAGCATGGGCCCGATGTACATTAAGTATTTAGCGTCCTTATCCTGGCTTCGATTCGGTGACCTATTTGGGTAAATTGAGGGTTTTCTCTTTGGACGAAGTTATTATGACGAATAACTACCGAAGATTTATTGTGAAAGATGGCACGGTTGTCATTTGTCGGTCATGCCACCGGCCGAGAGAACCAGTCTGTCAGATTACCTCTATGTTCTTGTTTAGCTAACGAAGAGTAGTTGCATAGGCACAACCTTGTAGCCAGGGTTATCTATCAGCAATACTTGCTCTATACTGCCTCGTGAAATCGGAAGTACAGTATCACAGGTATGTGCCCGGCCCAGTTTTTGAAAATAGCAATGTCACACTGTACTGGGATCGTCACCACGGACAGGATTATTCTGGCCAATAAGCCTGATATAGTGGTGATGGATCGCTTAGAGAGGCACCCAGTGATTGTTGGCATAGGCGTCCCACTTGACGTGAACCTCGTGAAAGTCGAGAAAGATATAAGCAGATAAAGAATCTTGATTTGGCCCGCATGGTTGTCGACGGAGGATGGGATGTTAACTATTGGGCAGTAGTGACTTTATTTCCCGGGAGAAGTCATCTCCTCATCTCTGGCTTGCCTTCATTGGCCGGCTAGGGAAAGGAAATATTCCAGTAAGGCGCTGGTAGGGAAGTACTAGACCGTACTTCCGGGATTGTCCTGATAGCCGTGAAATACCTCTCCACTTCTCATTCTCAAGCATCTCAAGATAGGTTACCCCCTTGTCGCTTCATCAACACGTGCTAGCGAATGTTTTAAGGGGCCCATTGAGTGAGTGTGCAAGTTACCCCCTGCCATTTTATCCGTGTAAACAAGTATTGGTCAGGCAGGGGCCATAGTCCTGCCATAGTACCAGTTAATCAGTCCCAAACCCATAGACCCATTCTTAGTTACCATATCCTGCAATAGTCCTGCGCCAACCAGGGGTTATCCTTGGATGCACTTGCATAGTGCATACAGGGATAATTGTCAGTTGGTGTTTAATTTCATCTTAAAGCTATCTAAGGGGCATCTGCGAGCTAGATTCGGGTCCCGAGTTGCATAAATTAAAATAAAATAATGACAATAATAATAGCCTATTAGTAATAATAATAAGTATTACGCAAAAACAGGTAGGTACCTATAATGAGTTTTGTAACACTTTAAAACACCTGAAAATATTTTCCCTGTTGACCAAACCCGCTATGTGTCATTTCAAAGCGAAATTTTAAACACACTCTAAAAGACTCGCTTTGAAACGAAAATACGCTATGTGTCTCTTGCACACATAGAGGGTTCTTCAAGTCCATTTTTGACCAAAATAACATAGCTGATTTTGTTATCTTCGGAACCAAATGAGTTATTAGAAAACGGACTTCACAGGCACATGCGGCTTGAGAAATACTATAAAATGGCATCAAAAACCGAAAATCAAAAAAAAACACATAGCGGATTTTGCAAGCACAGCGACGACATGTGAAAGCAACAAGAATATTGTATCCAGGATTTTGTAAAAACCTAATTGAAAAGAATGTCCGTTGGAATTTCGTGTTCGTTCTTCTCCATAGAGGCCTATAGCTACCTCTGTTTTGGAACAAGCAACTAGTTTTAACTTTCCGACTAACAGCCTGTCCTTGACAATTCAAATGTAAATGGTCTAATTGAAAAAATGTTTTGACTTTGACTTTGACTTTCCCGCTTCCAGTTTTATCTCAGGTCTTACGCAACGTAACATTAAGCTTTGATTTAGCAAGAACAAAACAAAGGTGCTTACATAATTATTATTTCAAAGCAAATAAACATCAATATTTGAATACTCCATCTACGAGCATAATATTCGGCTTATTATTTTAATTAATATAATTAATTAATATCGCACACACATGTACGGTCGTATGCTATTCAGGGTGCCGATTCAAAAGCATAATATTATTATAAGCAGGCATATAAACGACTTCTATAATATACTAGCTTCTGCACGTGACTTCGTTCGCTTGGAAGTCAAGCATAGCATAAAAGATAGCCCATGACACTTGGAAATAGTGTAGCTTGCTAGCTTGCTAGTCTAAGAATTTCTGTAATTGAACCAAAACATTCAAATATATACCTCTTACAAACAAATAAATTTTGCCTCTTTATAATATTAGAAAAGATAAATTACTGCCTGGTTAGCCTAGAGGTCGCGACTGCTGAGCATGAGGACTTGGGTTCGATTCCCAGGTCGGGCAGTGTTATTGGGTTTTTCCATCAGATATTTCTCAAGCCTACAACAACAACAAACAATACAATCTATACATCAATTTAGCTTAAAGTAGTTCACTGTTGGATATAGACCTTACGATACAATCATAGTAAACGTTTCTTGTTATGACTATTCTAGAGTTTCCTACAAAATTGTTCGGCCAATCTCAGTAACACGATACGTTAACGTTCGCGTGATGTAGCCCTGTTAACGTAACCATGGGTATTCGTTTTTCCATTGTTTGTGTGTAAGTACCAACTGTAAAGGCCTGCGTGGTTACAAACTTGTCTTATTCATCGTTCAACGGCTTTTAAATAAGTATTATTTTGAGGAATTGGGTTTAAACGACCCCATCCTTATGCATCCCATATCTTTATTATTAATAATTCATTTAATTCAGATAAAAATAATCCATACACACAACAATACATAAAATTAAAATAAAATCAAAATTACAATTAAAATTTAAACTAGAATAAAATTCAAATAAAATCAATTCAAAATTAAAATTAAAAAAAAATACAATTGCTTACTTAAAATCGAATTCAAATTAAAATCACAAACAAAATTAAAATAAAATCGAAATAAAATCACTAATAAGTTTCCTTATGCAGCTAGACCAGCTACTTAAAGCCAATCAGTTTCTTATGTCCACAAATCTGAAAAAATTAAGAAAATTATAGTATCTTAGATAACCCGTTTCTTAAATTTCCATTTATGCAGCTAGAAAAGCCACATTCAACCAGTTACTTTCTTAGGCCCACAAATCTGAAGATATCGTCTTCAGATTCATAGAAAACTAGATTTTGCCTGCGATTTCGTCCTCGTAAATGTCGGCTATCGCTGACGCAGACGATGTCGCGAAATAAAAAGTATCCTATATATCCTTTTTTGGAGTTCAAACTTCCTTATCCCGTGCCAATCGGTTTAGAAGTTTAGTCGCGAAAGCATAGCAGACAGAATGATAGAGTTACTTTCGCATTTACAATATAATAGTCATCGTCCTCTGCCTAGCCTTTCCCAACTATGTTCGGGTCGGCTTCCAGTCTAACCGAATGCAGCTGAATACCAGTATTTTACAAGGAGCGACTGCCTATCTGACCTTCACAACCCAGTAACTGGGTAATACCCCCTTGGTAAGACTGGTTGTCAGACTTTCGGGCTTCTGACGACTTGTAACGACTGACAACATTCGACATTTATAATATTATTAGTAATTTAGTATGGATATAACATTTTTAGTGCATTATACGTCATCCATAGTCAACTGCACAATCATAATTTAATGAAAACTCATCTCTAGAAACTTCCATCCCCAACAAGCTACACTTAATTTGTCCTCGTAATAGCAACAATTGACAACTGTAGGTTCAGAACGTGACACGAATAACTACTGCGGCCTTCGACTAACGTAGTTACGTCTTGCCTACTTAATTTAGTCCGTTTCTCCTACCAAGGTACCGGTCGACGTTTCTCGTTTTCCAACGTCAATTCTGAGATGTGTGTTATCCTTAACATATACTGAATAATACATACCCAGTTTGCATGACAAGTGACGCCGAGTGATGGCAATGCGAACGGTGTACGACACACCTTCGTTATATATCGATGTTTTGTCCCCTCTCAATTTTTTTTAGGTTCTAAGTTGCCTGCCCAGTCGTCTACCTCCTACGTAAAATACATTTATTATCATTTTATTTTTTCGAATATTTTTTAAGTGACTTGGTAATTCCTAGGTCGGGCAAAGTTTTCTTTGAGTTTTTCCATCAGGAATTTCTCAGTAGCAGTCTCGTAGCCTGAATTTGTTCCCGGTTAATGGCAACAGGCTCGCCCCTTAATACATGGAACTTAAACGTAACTGGCGAAATGTGGTTGTCCTAATGGATACCTCTGCCTAACCCTTCGGGGAATACAGGCGTGATGATTATCGAATATTTTTTTAATGACAAAAAAATATTCGAGAATCATCACGCATAAAATTATAGATTATATAATGTTTTAAGCTTAATCTCCTTTGTGTGAATATCGACATTATTCGTGAAACCACTGAAACTGCTTTCATAATCGAAGCGCTCTACTTATGTAAAATTGGGTCAATATTCGCGTACAAACAGAGGGAGCGCGAAAAGTTTATCCTAAAACAGTAATGTCACGAAATAGGTTCCTAACCTATTTCGCTAGTGGGTCTACAGCTTCAAAGGACTGCGACGCAACCGTTTGTACCCATTCGATAACGTAAAAAGATTGTAAGAAAATTAGCTGGATGAAAGGTAATGCCGTGGGCATTTTCTTTATCTCTACATTTTCCTAATCTAATTGATATCCTGAAACAGACAATTTGATCTTTTTTAGCCTCTTTTCTCATTTCGTCTTTAGAGAAGCTTATATTGTTATTATAACGTGTCAAAACATAATGAACGGTACTAGGTAACGTCTACGTTTGCCTTTTATGCCCTTCAAACATAAACCATGTAGGTCATTTAGACGTAAGCACTCTGAAAACGAACGTTTTTTTTTACGAGTTACGGGCTTATTCTGAAATTGGGAATCGAGGTTATTTCAATAAAATCGGATCAAATTAAGGTTTCGTGTGAACAGGATACTGGAAATAAAAGTAGGCTACAGGCGACGGTCGTTCGTTTTGCAATCGTGTGTTTGTGTCGGTGCGGCGTGAAGTGTGTTGCGTGGCGCGGCGCGGGCTGCGCGGCGGCGCACGGCGTCGATAGCGCACCGGCCTGACGTCGCCGCGCTCCCCACGGCCCCCGCGCCCGTCACCCGCCAGCGGCGCACGTCACACTCGACACCCGCGACACCCTCGGCACCCGAGCCGAGCCGCGCCGACCACCACACCGCGACGCGCACCATCACCCCCGTGACTGTTTATTGTGAACCCCATCGAGACATAGCCCCAGGAACCACCCAGTGTCGCGATCAGTGCAAAATCAGTATCTGGTGAAAACAAACACATCACACGGCATTAGCGCAGGCGCGCCGCAAGCGGACATGATGAGAGCGGCCATCTTGGCCGAGGACGCACTTTCGCCTCGCCCCAGCTTCAAAGCTCGTTTTCAAAGCTCCATATAAGCCGAAAGGAACGAGCGATGCGTCTTGAAGCAGGATCCGCGGCGTGCGCCCTCTGAGGCCGCCCCGCGCCGCTATCGATCCGGTAGCGTCATGGCGCCCGCGGAGTGAATGCGGACATCGGACCAGCGCCGCAGCCCCCGAACGCGAGCGGAGCGCCCGCCCAGTGATAGTGCTAGAGTGGTCGCGCGGCATGTGAGACAGAGTGTTGGCGTGGTTGGGAGGGCGCGCGGGCGGCGGCGGGCCCGGCTGACCGCGCGCCATGGGCGAGGAGTACGCGCGCTCACCGTGCGAACGCTTCCCGGCGACGGGCGCGTTCAGCGTGGCGCCGCCGGAGAGGCTCAGCCCGCCGCCGCCCGCGCCGCTGCCGGATCGGTTCTCGGCGTCCCCGCGGCGGGTGCGCCGCTGTGCGGAGGCGGAGCGCGCGCGGCGGCCGCGCTACGTGCCGCCGGCGGCGCACGTGCCCGTGGAGCGCTACGTGCCGCGGCCGCCGGCGCCGCTTCGGCCTCCGCCCCCGGTGTACTGCGGGCTGGCATGCAGGCCACCGCCGCCAGCGCCGCGAAAGTGCTGCGGGCCGGCGTGCCGCGAGGATATCGCGGGCTCACCACCGCCGTCCCGCTACGTGGAGTACGTGGGTGCGGCGGCCGCGCGGCGGCTGGCCTGCACGCCGCCGCCGCCGCCGCCGCCTGCGCTGCAGCTGCCCTGCGAGCCACAGGAGCCACCGTGTTGTGTACAGGCTCGCAGACGACCACAACCACCACATGATTGGTAAGTTCCTTGCTAGAATATGAACACTGTACACATCACCATTTCTGTACGGCAATATTTACTTACCCTACCGACCTCATCAAGATCTCTGACCCACTTTTAAACTTCAATTATCTTCTATAACTGTAACCATTACCCATCTCGAAAGCCTGTGGATTTAAATATAACGTACTTAAAAGAAACAACAAATCAAGTGACAATGTTCAAAAACAAGTACCTAATTAGATGCGCAATAGATCTTCAACTAACTGCGTAACTCGACGATGTGATCGCCACAAAGTGTTTTTAATACTTCGCCGATGATAGCGAAAGCTGGGCTGTTATAATTGGTTAATATTTTGTGGATGATGCCGATAACGTGTGATTGATGGCGGGTGGCTAACGATCGACGTTTGTGAGCTACTCACATATACGCACTGATTAGCTTCTCGCCCATGTTCGGTGAGCCAATGTCGTTCATTTCACTAAATATTCGGCGAACATTTTGCCAGCTACGAATACGTCGCATCTGTTGGCTTGTATTGTTGTCCCTATGTGTAGGTAGGTAGAGTTTTCCGTCCCTTTATATCCTTCGAACCTTTGATGTGGCGGACCAATTTATCTTTCATTAAGGAAAGCTAGCGTATTCTGAATCTAAGTATAACTTTTGTGTCGACATTTCTTCGTTCTTTTCACATTCCTACGATATGAAAAAACGCAAACCATTTCATTTTATTCACAATAGTAGAACGACGGATGTGTGTATCGCTATTGTTATGTAGGTAGTGAAACGCAAAATTATTTTAGTCTGCATTAAGCTTTTGGAATTGTACCAAAATTGGTTAGTGTCCTACATAGTTCAGTTTTACATTATTGCATCGTAAATCCTAGCTTTGATAGTGATTACGTAGGCTACTTTTGTGTATGAAATTATCTTTAGACTATGGTGCTTTAGTGCGATGTTTCGTGTTGATATTGATTAAATTTATGTGTACATAGGTAAAGTTAGCAACACAATTATTTTTCAATACATATACACATCAAAAGTGTCTAGGGATCAAGATGTATTTGGTAATAATAATATATTGATCCCTAGACACTTTTGATGTGTGTAGGTACATGGTACTAAACGCATATAATGAAAACACGATACTTACTTATAACAAAGAACCATTTTGTCTGTCTGTTTGTTCTTGTTAATTTCTGAAAGGCTGAATAGATTTTCATGGGACTTAATGGGATGTTATAAGGATTACCAAAGGCATTTATTAAAAAAAATAGGGTCCTGCGTAAAAAATTAAAACCCATGAAATTGTGAAAAAAAAAACCGATTCAGGGGTCACTTTTACTGGCAACTGTTTGAATTTACGACATTTGGTACAGACTAAACTTAAACCCCAAGAAAAGGTATAGGCTACTATTATTTCGCGACTTCGTCTGCGTTCGCGATAACCGACATTTATACGAATAAAGTCGCGGGCTTAAGCTAGTTTACAGTTACCAATAAAATAGAAGTTGCATTTCTTCACGTTTTTTTTAAAGGTAGTAAAACACTTAATTAATTATTCACAAAATCGGCAAGACCTAACAAATAGACCATTAACTTCAGAGAATTTATAGTTCGGCATTTAAAAATGTTTCTAATTGATTTTAAAATGTTTCCAGCTACTTTACTGTCGATTGTAGATTCATTTCGTTTCTACAAAGGGAACATAATACCTGCCTGCTGTGAAACGCGTACATATTTTCATTAAAACTCTATCCACCCTAATATAAGATTCTTGTTTACTAACACATTATGGATGTTATTTGTCCAAAAAAAAACATTTATTTTAGTCAAAAAGTCCATAGGCACTTTAAGGTTGTTAAAACTAATGTTAGTAATTAAAAATAAGAAAAAAAACTAGATACTAGGTCAGGTGCGGAGTACTCGTAATCGGCGTGCTTGTATGACGAGATGTAAAGAGTATGTAAGGATCGTAGCAGGTGGCGTTCTGTGGTTTCTGCCAACCCCTATGGGAAAAAAGCGTGAGTTTATGTATGTATGTAACTAGATACACCATCTACACTGAACCCCTGTTTTTTTGTCTCTTGTCTCGCCCTATAAACAATATCCACGTGTAAAAAAACCTGTTACGAAGTTGAGATATTAAATTATAATTCTTTCTCTGCTCATGTAAGTGCTATAATGTTATTTTTAAAGGTCTACTTCAAAATCTCTCAACAATGTAATTGAATGTGAAACTTTTTTCATATAAACTTCATTTTTAAAGCTAGCCTAAAGCAAGCTTGAACTCTTAATTTGATTTGTTTATTTTATGTCGATTCTATATAGGTATTTACACTTTTATTGAAAAAGATTTGAAACTATATTTTGAAGATAGGTATTTTTTTTTGTAGACCTTCTATTAATTGGATGACATAATTTTTTTAATCATAACAGCATTTAGTTTTTAGGTTGTGGTGATAAATGACAGTCATACTTCTATATTTTACTAATCTGTCTTCTTTTGACATTGATCGTTGCTGAGATGAGATTGCAACTAGATTTTAAACTTTTTTTAATTATTATAATATTATTGGCCTTCAGATTTAAAACATTTCAGTACACAATAAAAAGTGAAAAGTTACGACAAGCTTATACACCGAATAATTTATGGTTAAACTTGCGGCGTTAGTGTAAATAAGTACCTGCCTTGTACGTATTTTTTAATTTACAAATAAAGCAAAAAAATCATTCTTTTACTTACCTACCTACTTAAAAAATATCAATAAATATTCTAAATAACCTTTATGCTTATCTTGACAATATAACATTTCCATACATTATAAACACATGTTTTATAAATAAAATATAACAGTAGTAATGTACTCGCACATTGTAGTATCTGTAAGTAATCGCTAAATATTTACAAGAAAAGTAATATACAGGTAGGTACATACACTACAGTTTGCTATCGCTACATAGAAGTTGATAATCGCGATAAGATTCGGGCGTGTCATCATATCGCGTATCGCTGCTCCAGTAACAATTAGACTGACATGCCATTAGCATTAGCTAAGTGTACTGTGTTCCTTAACTTTGTGAAAAAAAACATTTTTGTTGTATGTCTGTGAGTGACTCAATATCTCATGAATAGTGGTACCTAGGTACTCGCGTTTCCTCGTTACGCCTGTGTAAAGGATATCTATGGATGAAAAGTAAGTGGGAAATATGAATTCAGTGTCACCTATTTTTACATAGTGTTTTTGTATATGTTTTCAAAGCAGTCATCGAAAATAACCTGTGTGACATTAAAAATATAACCTCTCTCTAAGGTTTCATAGTCAACAAGGAATCCTTATAGTTCCGCCATGGCCGTTTGTCTGTTTGTCTGCGGTTTAGCTCAGAGACTATTAGCACTAAACAGCTGTACAATCACGCCGACAAAGTGATAAAATAAAATCTTGAAAAAACATTTTTTTTGGTTACCCCTCTTACTTGTAAAGTGGTGATGACATTTTTTTGTTGTCTACCCCATGGCGTTGGATAGGTCTTTTAAAAAATATTGTGGATATGTCAACACTATTTTTCGATTCAGAGATTCGTTTGTGAAATATTAAGTTTTATAGTGCTAATTTTTGTTAGAGTCAAGTCTCCCCCCCCCCTTAGTCAGCTAAACGGTTGTTTATTTGTGCCTACGAGCAAATTCTAACCAGTTTTAAAAGACAAAATTATATAAAACTACTTACAACGGTTAGATAGTTCAAGTAACTCGTGTGCCTATACAAAATATCGAGTTGGAAAGTTTAGGGATTCTTTCGTTGATTTCTTTGTAGACTTGACGTTCTATTACTCGGGGGAAATTGGTTTAGGATAACATGTCTCCTACCAAAATTCGAATCGAGTAAATCAGTATATTTGTGGAACTCAGCTCGGTAAATAAAGACACAGATCAATAATTCTGTAGGTAAAACAGTTCGGTAAAAATCTAGGTGAAGCTGGAGTGGTTAAAAAAATATAGGTATTGTAACCACTATGATGTGGTCTCATATTCATATTCATTTATTTGCATACCACAGACAGACTGTCTCGTTGGTCTAGTGGTCGTAATGCATGACTGCTGAGCATGAGGTCTTGGTCTTGTCATGGGTTCCATTCCCAGGTCGGGCAAAGTGTTATTGGGTTTTTCCATTAGGAATTTCTCAATAGCAGCCGCGGAGTCTGGATTTCTGCCCGGTTGATGGCAAGGAATTGGTTGAAAAATCTTTTCGGCCAGGTTGCATCAGCATACAACCTTTACAGTACCTACGTGTTTATACTAGCTAAATACAAGTCCAAACATGAACCGTTCGGGCTTCGTTATAGCGTTTAGTGATTAAATTTTAATCTGTGGTTGACGCCTTTATAGTTACGTAGGTACGAGGGCGATGTGGACATATTTGCTGACATAGCATTTTTACACATATTACAGAAAATTGGACTCGGGTAACCTTTTGCTGTGTAAACATTTGTTTTCATAATATTTTCATTTATTATTTACAACATAAATCCAGAATAAATATTAAGAAAACTTATTCTCAAATAATATTATTACGTGCAATTTACAAAAAAGAGGAGGGAGGGGGGAGCTCAAAGGGTATCTCGTCCACATTATATAAATATCAGTTGTAAATACTTGTCATATCAATAAGTGCAATTATTTCTAAGGGTTCCACATAGAAACGGCTTATCTCGTTAATACGATACATACGGTATGTAATTATGATTGTTTTTAAAATGGTTTAGATATCAAGTGTATGATATTCTGTAAGAAACTGATCTTCTTGTACTGATTGTACCTACACACCTACCTTATCTACTGTATATTGGCATTCATAAACAAATAATTATAGATTTCATAAAAGGAATAATTTATTATTGTGTTCTAAAACGGGCAATATTTTACTGCAAATGTATTCGCGTTCGCGAATATTTGCATAGTTTTTGATATTCGCAGAATTCGTGCGAATATTTTTCGACTATCTATAAACGTCAGGAAAAATACGTAAGGTGTAAATAAAATTAGCCAAATGAAAATCATTTTTTTTGTCACTTTTAGTAGAAACCTTTTTCCTATATTCTGTAATCAGCCTCCGCTTTAATATTTGGTATTATAATAGCCTACATATTGAATATTTATTTATTCAAACTTTATGCAACAAAAAAGTACAAAGGCGGACTAAATGCCTTTAGGCATTCTCTACCAGTCAACCAAAGGTGGTGAAGAGATAACATAGCAGGTGCAAAAAATTGTACATGAGAAATAATCAAATAAGAGATTTAAAAATCAATAAAAACAAATATCTAAATAAAAAATCGCAAACTGCATCGCTAATTTTCGCATTCGCATTCGCGAATATCGATTGTAGATATTCGGATTCGCATTCGCGTTCATGAATGCTTAGTACAACATAATCATGAATGATTCGTTACATCATTACTACAACATCGAATTGAATTACTTATTGACAAAAATATGATTAGACTTCATTTTGTATGAAGCCCGCCATCTGAACAACTTTCTTAAGGAAATTGTTTTCTTCTTCAGATTTGCTTAAGCCGTCTCCAATGTCCTATTGTTTTCTACTTTCATTAGTTTGAGAATCTGAATTCTTAAACGTTTATGACAAAATTTAGTCTATCGGACCGTCTACCGATTTAAAGACAGGCATTGTGTCCTACCCTTTTGTATCTAGGAATTTGCGACCCGTACCCTTTTCCTAGAGATCTACAAAGAGCTTATCATAGTTTTCCTGGAAAGCGAAAAGGATTTTGTGATGTATTGTAGCTAAACGTGTCATCAGGGCCGTCACTACTTTAATTTGGATGTCTGTTTAATCTATACTTATACATATACCTACACGGTTACTTTTAGGTCGTTCTTAAACCGAAAGCCATAAACTCGATCATCAACCTCGAAACGATTGGGACCATTTTTTTTTCAAAAATAACAATAAAAAAAACAGCTGTTCAGTACATTTATGTTCGTTTAACTCGTCAAAGTGTACTGAACAGCTGTTTTTTTTTAATGTTATTTTTTTTTAAAAATGGTCCCAATCGTTTCGAGTTTGATGATCGAGTTTATGGCTTTCGGTTTAAGAACGACCTAAAAGTAACCGTGTATAACTAGCTTTTGCTTGCGACTTCGTCCGCGTGAAAGTTGGTTATCGCAGGCGAAGTCGGTTAAAAAGTAGCCTATATCCTTTGTTGGGGTTCAAACTTACCCCGTACCAAATTTCATCAAAATCGGTTCAGTGGTTTAGTCGTGAAAGTGTAACAGACAAACAGAGTTACTTTCGCATTTATAATATTAGTATGGAAGCTGAAAAGTTTTTGTGTTTGATTGTTTGTTTAAATGCGCTAAACTCTGGATCTCTGGAAAAATGCTAAGAATTAAAACACATATTTTATAAATATAACATTGATAAATATAGGCAGCTTAACTGTATGAACTCCTGACTTCCAAACTGGGTAAAACCTATGTCTCGGAAATCATAAATTCCATGCGTTTGTGACTGTGATGAGGGGTGAACGTAAAATGTACTTGCACGGATATTCCTAAGGTTGACGACCTATAGGGTCACGATACAAAACTTATGATCTAGGGCTGTTTGAGGGTTTATTAATAAAAGCGGCTTGACGGTTTACCTCGATTATTTTTTCAAATAAAAGTACTACATAGAGTAACACTCCAAAGAATCTCATTCTCTTGTTCAACCATTTAATTTAAAAAGACCATCAAAATACACTTTTAAAAGTCATATAACTCCAAGAAAAAAAAATTGAATCTTCTAGCCCCTCCCAAAAGGTAGTGTTGTATGGAGAAGAATAAGCAAGAAACTCCATACCTTACCTACATATTTTACAAAGATATTTTACTTAATTTTGTAAATAGGATCATACAGGATTACTCGACGAGTACCTCGCATAAAAACTTCGAAATTATAGTATGTACAAAGTATTACAAATTAAAAAATGCTGGTTCAATTATGTTCAAAGATACATAGTGTTCACGTATTTACAAATATTGTAACTGTAGATGATCACTCTTAACAGTTCAACAAACAATAAAATAGTGTATGTCTACCGTAAAATATAGGTATACTAACTATATTCTCGGAATAGTATATAAGTATAATATAATTATGTAGACATGGGTATGTGTGTACAAGTTTCTCAAAGAAATAATCTCTCAAAGACTTTGAAGGAAACAACTTTAGCAATATCTGCGACCCTTTAGAGTAACTACGTATCGTCTCGCTGGCAACCCTACGGTTGCTACATAAAAAAAATATACAAATGATTTTACGAACAACGTCAGGACAAGCAAAGGTAAAAGAAATTATCCTGAGTAAGGAAACAAGGTACGTGATTTATTGATAACCTCACTGAAAATGTGGGGCTGGGCAAAACAAGCGAATAAGGAAGATAAATGAATTACTTTCATTTGCAAAGATCCATTTGCGCTAAACCCTAACTGTTTTTTTAGTGTGATAGATCGGGTCGGGAGCTTTGATATTTGTTGTTTATCTACATTAGTGTACTTAACAACATGTTTTTTTAGAGCTTGGTATCTACCTATAACATCACGCCTGAAATCCCCGGAGAGTTAGTCAAAGGTGTATCCAGTTATGTTTAAGTAGCATGTAAAAGGCGGCGAGCCTATTGCCCTCTACCAGGCACAAATTCAGACTCCAAGGCTGCTACTGAGAAATTCCTGATGGAAAATCCCAATAACACTTTGCCCGACCTACGAATCGAACCCATGTCGCCTAATATAACGCATGCAAAATATTGTGCTTATGGGTGCATGCAACAGCACAAGGCCTTGTGAGTATTTCATGTTTCGTTATGACATAGAAAACTACTTTTAGTGACAAACTGAAATTAAAACTTTGACTTTCAAAATCTTCATATCCAGAAGGCTGACAGGTACGATCCATAACAAAAAAAATGACCTCAATGATGTAAAGAACATAAAACTGTAGGCTCGTGAGTTTCTTTTTACACCCTTCATTCTACAGCTACATATGTGCTTACTCTGATTAAAAATAAATCTGAAACCGTCTGCGAAATAAAAGCTTTCAACCGAAATTATGATTGCTAGGGACTTGTTGCCGAATAAGCTCGTGGGTATTCTGTCTCTAAGAATCTCGTATTCAGATCAGTGAGTGAATATTTGTAATGAAAAACAAACGAACAATTCGATAATTGGGTGTCTGATGCAAATTAAACAATGGGCCTCATTTTCGGAGTAGGCACGAATGAGTGGCGAATACAAAAAAATGGTTGCCTTCCATTGTGTTCGAGTTATTTATTTCAGGTTTTGTTGTCAGTTTTCTTTAAAATTTTGAAATAAAAATACGTCGATATTACTTTTAAGGGTCTTTTATTTTTGAATCCGAATTAGGCGTGAATGATGACGGTTAGTAAAAACAGTTCGAGCGAGATTGGTCTTCTAGTTCGGGACTGAGAGAATTGGAAAAGAGAAAGAGAGGGTCTGCGGTGGGACAACACAGGCTAAAAATAATATAGTAAAAAAAAAATCTTAAAGCTGTCGAAGGGGCTTCTGCGAGTTGGCTTCGGCTACTCGTACGTCCTTCAAAGGTCCGGAACCCGACTTACATAAATTACATATAAAGAATAATAGTAATAAATAACTTTCATCTGTATTAAATGAATAAAGGAGATAGTAATAAATAATATTTATAAATCTTACAATAATAATATTAAAAGTAAATATAAAGTATACAGGCTTTCTAAGCGTGTTTTATGCATGAAAAGAAAATATGAATCTTTCGTACTTGCATTTGAGGTCATGTAGGACGCAAGGCACATGGCTTATGAATGGAATGAATCTGCTGTTGCTTACATTAGCTTCCGTAAAATGAGGCAAGTCAAGGACTTTGTAGCCTTGCTTACCTACTGGAAAAAAATAAAAAGAAAACTCTGTTCAGAAGTCAAAAGTTTTATAGGCTATACTTAGCATTTTGTTTGTTTAAAAAAAATATATATATATTGGTCCGAGACCCGAAGTTACCAAACCTACATCATGTTAGAATGCTGATATTTTTTAGGAGATATAGAGAAATATGTCTTTAGAAGTCCGTTTAAGAAGGCCATAACTTGAGCCAGACACTTAAGCAATAGGTAGTATAAAGTGTCTGGCTAAGGTTATAGCCCACAGAAAGGTCTGGCAGTAACGAATAATGGTATAGAGGATGTTCATAGCCTGGAGCAACGTTATTTCTAAAACAAAAAAAAACTGCCATGCTAAAATAACGTTGTTCTGACGACACTGGCATCTTGAACCAAACGATTTAATTTGACCGTAAAACTCATGTCCTTTCCTTTTTTATGGTAATCTTTATCGTTTGATACAAGCCTAAGGCTTTATTATCCGCAAACGAGAGCAGTTTCATTAACATTAAGAGCCTTCCGTCATTACCATGATCATTAAGTCGGACTATGACGTAAACGATATTGCACCCGGACGTTGACAAATTAGTCTAACGTTTGGGTAGCCATCACTGGATTGATCGTAAGCTGGTTGTCCACTACATTCGCGTGCTAACTGTGCACCGCGCATCTGTTTTGTGTGTGCATTAAAAATGGTCGCGATTTCGTGAGTCGTACTCGTACATGAAGAGTTTTGTTGATGAGACTCCCTTTAATTTTTATTATTTGTTGTTATAGCGGCCATAGTCAAAGCCATAGATTTCAACTCTCTACCTATTACGGTTTATGGGATAAAGCCCTGTGATTGAATGATACGAGTTATTCGGGGATTGGGGGGGGAGTTGTCTTAGGGAATTTATATGGCAGAAAGATTTAAACTGACCTTATTGGTGAGGTTCTCTAGAAAGGTCAAGTGCGCTGTACTCGTAACCGGCGTGCTTGTATGACGAGATGTATGAACGTAGAGGAGGCGAAAGGAGTATGTAAGGATCGTAGCAGGTGGCGTTCTGTGGATTCTGCCTACCCTCATGGGAAAAAGATTACTGAAAGTCGTATGTATTTACTACGTATTAAATCCCAAAGTAGCTTCTTCGGTGCCTATAGGTAACGCGACCTACATAGGTAGTATGTGTAGTACTTACACGAACGGGAACGTGACAAGAATGGAACATGTAAGCGGACTAAATAATCTTCTTTTGCTTAGCTCTCGCATATTATTGAGTGAATATTTTACAGCGACAAGGGTGCAAAAACAAGCAACCCCTTGGAATTATACAGCAGAAGAATTTGTTTGATTGATACCGCTAATCTTTGGAACTACTGGTCGAATTCTGAAAAATCTTTAGCTAGTAGAAAGCTAGAATACGTTAGTGCTGCCCTGAATTATACAAGCTATATTTTATTTGAAAAAATAATAGAGCGGGAGGGCAAAAATCATGAGGACGAAATCGTTGATAAAGCTAACATAACGTAAACGTATAATTATCCCTTCTTTTTGTATTTTGTAAATGGCCAATCGTTGTTATTTAGACAAAACAATAATTAAAAACTAATAAATAATCTGTGAAGTTTAGTCTCGTTTATTGTGTACAGTACAGTCCATCAAACTTTTTGGTATATAGATAGAGCAACAAACTTAAAATATTACTTTTAAATAATGGTGTGAATGCGTTAAGATACCAATTCTTATACACTACTCTTTTAAGTATGCCAAGCTTAAAAGTGTTTGTTTTAAACTTTAAGCAATAAAAAAGTACAAAGGCGGATTTGTTGCCTTAGGTATTCTCTACCAGTCAAACAAAGGAGGTAAAGAGATAACATGGCAGGTGCAAAGTATTGGCAGGTATAAGAGTAAAACAACTAAATTAGATATTACAAAAATAAAATTCAATACAAATATAATTAACTAAATTGAAATGTACACAAGTACAAAATAAATTTCCATTCTTTTTCTACACGCGAAGACTTGTAATTGGCTTCCTGTCAACTATGGTTTCCTATTTTACTTAGTTTTTTAGCTGTAAGTCTTCCATGCTTCATTGAATAAATAAATAAATAAAATTCTCCATACTTACATAATTTTTAAAAGTTATTACGCACATTGAATATTGGCAATGTTGTGATGAATACTTTGGCCTGTGTACCAAATAGTTTGTTGGGTTGTACTTAAATATCAGAAATCATTACGGCATCCCAACACTTTATGAACCAATTTTCAAGTTGATTCGACTTCTTAAAGTCGGAAAACTTTGAATTAATTGACTTTGAGATATTGCAGAACTTCATGAAAATCAAAAGAATCTGTTTAGTTTACAGATTTGCCGAGATTTTAAAACTTTAAAGGAGTAACGAAACATTTTTAACTAAAATATAAATTATAAAGGTCGTTTGCAGTGTAATTTAATTGAGGTTAATAACTTCGTGAAGCAAAAATCAATATGGAGTATTTGCTTAACATTTGCCTATCTAGAACATATTGTAATTGTTTGACAGTGTAATTGAATTTTATTCTCAAAGGTTCTTTTATAAATTCAATTTAGAAAAAGTTTATTGGCTGCATATAAAGCGTTTGTAAGACACTAAAAGAAGGTGAAAGGTGCATGTTCATCCCAACAATAAAATTGCTTCTTTTCTTTAAGTATGGAAAATCATCATAAGACTTCTTCCACTCTGGGTTTGGCGGAAAAGAGTGTCAGACTCTTACTGACTAAAACCCATCCGTGTTCCTCCTAATGCCCTTTGCATTCCAGGGACGTGGTGACTACCTTTTGGAATGGGCAACTAGATTCAATTTTTTCTCTTGTAAATGACGTTCAAAAGTGCCTTTCAATGGTCTAATGGAAATAAATGATTTGACTTTGACTTTGACTCTTTCGAATAAAATTCGTAACCCTGGCAGGCATCATACCAACATATATTAATGTTTTTTACGAAAACGTACGTACGTATAACCAGTAATTTTTCGCACCAAAAATAAAACTCGATTCCCAGGAATATGTTTTGCCTAATATTACTTATTTTGATGGGTAGTCTGCATAGTTATGTGATGTGTCTTGTCGACCTGACGACCCGTGTTTGAAGCTGATTTAGACGGTGCGAGTAATATCGTGCAAGTTGTGGTACATTTCCGTCGATGATCGGTCACTTACGACACGACAGCCGAGCGGTCCCGTAATGTACGGCAAATCGCACGATATTTCTCGCATCGTCTAAATAAGGCCTTAATGAAGAAGTTTTATACTTAAATCAGGAATTTCTCAGTAACAGCCTCGGTGTCTGGTTTTTTGCCCGGTTGATGGCAATAGGCTCGCCCCCTATTACATGGGACTTAATCATAACTGGTAAAGTGGGTTTACACCACTGCCTAACCCTTCGGGGATTACAGGCGTGATGTTATAATGTCATGTTTTATACTTAAAAAATACTCTCTATTGCAGGTATTATCACTATTTACAATGGTATGTAGAACATTTGTACAATATGAGCTTTTTAGTCCCTCAGGACATAAACGGTTGAATAGATTTTGATGAATAACACATCAAACGATCCGTCATGATACTTGAACAGGCCTTTCAGAGTTTAGTTATTCAAAGAATTTTTGATGAAAGCCTTTATTTTTAGAGTATATTAGGTACGCCTAGTGTATTTAAGGCAGATATAAAAATGAGATTTAGATAGGTATTATATTAATTTCAAAATCTCCTAATTTCGTTTTTTTTTAAGTTACAATACAGTTTCCATATTTATTTAATAATTTCCTAAAACAGAGCTTCCTCTCTCCTATCCTATTAGGTACTGTGCCCGATAGGGTCCAGAGTCCATAATGATCTTTGATTGTAAATGTTTACCACCTAAGCATATATTTATGGAAAAGCACAAAATATATTTAGTATGAGAATAAGTTCGAGTAAGAGTACGTTTACAATTTTTTGTTATGAAATCCTATGGGATTAGCGTCCTTGTGGGGCAGTGATCTCTAATTCATTATGCTTAATGAACTCAAAATGGACCGAACAGTAATACAAATTAAACATATATTTTTTGTATAAACGTGCAAAATGCTTTCCTACGTGCGTTAATGCGAAATTTTGTGAGGAGAAAAGTATGTTTGTCACTTTTTTACGCTTGAACGGCTCAACACAATCATCTGAAATTTGGCACACATGTAGATATTGATCTGACTCTTTTAACATGTGTTACCGTGGAATAATTTAGGACTTTGACCTTATTCTGAAGTCTACGCAGACGACATTGCGATCAGAAGCTTGTCTAAAATAAATCGATAACTAAGAATGTTATTGGCAGGTTAACAGACTTAATTTGACACCCTGCATTATTTATATTGAATATGTTTGTGTTTTTATTTAAAATGGTATTGTTTTATGTCAAAAAAGCTCTCAGTGATTCTAAAAGCGTTTTTAAATAAATAACTAAAAATTCTATAAGGAGAAGGCTTATTTATCACATATTTTATTTTATGTTTCAAGTAATGTTTGTTTTATCTCATGATATATTTTTTTAATGAATAAATATTATAATCAAACAAAACTATTTGACTCTGTTTTCTATAATATTCTGTCCGTTTGACCGCCAAATATTATTCTTTCCCAGCAATTTTTAAGCCAAATAAGTTAATGTCGATCGTTTGTCCAGCTTTGACCATTATTTAAATTAGGTATTGACATTCAAAGATGCCAAATTCAGAATTCATAGTAACTATTGTTAGGTGCATTAGGTGCACACATTTTCCGAATTTCGGAAGAGTATAATTTTATTGCATATTTTCATTTTTAAATATCACAACCTAAAAAGTAGGTACAGTATGTTGAATATTTTCCATTACTTATAGCTTTCATCACCCAAATGAAAATCTTCATTCATTTTACTTAATTTTACTCGACTGTAACAAAACCTAAAAGCAGTGTAATGTTTTGAAAGACGAAGCCTTTTAAAAATGTCGTCCATTAAAAAGCCTGACCAAAATGATGAAATTATTGTTACTTTTCTTTTTGCTTTCATTTTAGTCGTTAATATTTCTTTAGCCCTCACCCCCCCACCCTGATTCCATTATTCGTTCGGCTAATTCCAGTTCAGTTCATTTCAGCGTGTCTCATTTGCGGACAAGCCTTAGTCAGTCTGTGCAATAATAATTCAGCAAATAGTACTGGTAGCCTGTAATCCAGCGCGACTGAGTACGCCTCATTTTGTCAGGCTGAAACTGGATTAGCGTCCTATAGTCATCGACATTGGACGTCAAATATGTTACCTTTAAAAATGTTTTGATGTAGTTAATTGGAGTTTTAGCTCATGCTTTAGCTTATAGATTTGATATCATGTAGTTTTATGGTAAGGAACTAAAGGCAAATGAGACATTCCAATTTTTTTACTGGGATGTTAACGCATCTACAAGGCCTCTCTGTTATTGCAGTTGTCTATAGGCACAAAGGCTGATCTGGGGGGGGGGGGGGGATCATGGGGTCAGCGGTGAACAGTTAACATCATCTGGGCCGTTGATTTGTTTGCCTTTCAATTGCATAAAAAAAGTATTTTAATTTCAACTTTCCTATATCTATATCTTTATAATCCGACAGCCATTGCAGAGGCTGACAAACATATCTCCATCCAAATTATATTTCCAGTATACGCGATACGATTAATATTTCAAGGTTCCTTATCAGCCTTTTATCACATAACTTTCATTTAACCTTGAAGTCATCTTTGTTGCTCTTTCCTGCTTATCTTCCTTAGGGTCGAGATTTCTGTGACCTTATAGGACGTGCCCTCCCAACCTTGTTTACTTAAAAGCTTTTCTCTTCGCACTGGATCGTTTCCCTTCGCACTAGATCGTTTCCGTGTTCGTGCGACAGGTAACTCTTAGCTTAAGTGCCTGAAGTTCGCTTTCTCAGAAGTCTGTTATGATTAGTAGCTGTTGTTTTATGTTTGCGTTTAGTATTTACATTTTATTTTTTAACTATAGTAGACTGCCGTGTTATCTCTTCACCACTCTTGGTTAACTGGTAGAGAATGCATTAGGCAGGGGCTCCCAAACTATTTTGTGCTACGACACCCTTTACATATAGTAGTTAATTTTAGGACGCCTTTCCTAAAGAAGATATTTTTATGTAGCTCTAACAGACATTAAGATTTCTTTTTATGTTTATTTTTAATTAAGAAAACTACAAAGAACTTAATAGTTACGATTCTATGTATGTATTAGAAAATATAACATTAAAAATGATTGTACTACAGTCAATGCGACTTATTCCTACCATTGGAAACATCTGGCCTAAGGCACTAAGTCCGGCTTTGTACCTTTGTGTATAAAGTTAAAATAAACATATACTTAAGCGTCAATGGAGTCAGATATTTGAATCTGATATTTAGTTAGAAGTGTTATTTTTGTGCGACTATTAAAGTACGACAAACAGTCAAATATCTTTCACCTCGATACTCTTCAATGCTCAATGAAGCAATCCAGTTATATTTTGAAGTTCTACGTTGTAAACACAGTTAAAAGTTCAACTCCCTAGGAGCTCGAGTAAAACTTTTAATTTACATTATTTGAACACTGCATTCGAAATTGAAAAAAATAAAAAAAAACAAAATACAAATAAGTCTAGCTTAAAAGAAGTTGTTCTACGAAATTGAAAGTCAACGAACTAAGCTTTATTTATGAGACAAAAAAACTGTTTGACACAAAACATTCGCTGGACTAATTAAAACGGGCGATCCATTTGCGTATTCAAATACTCTATGTAGTTAATTAACGCATTTGTTCACGAGATTGCTTTTGTCAGTAAAAAGGGAGCTACGTTTGAAGTCAACGTGCATTTCTAATGACAATTTATTATCATCTTTATTACGCATAGTTAAATTACAATTTTGTATTCTAAAAAACGTTATTGGCACACTTTACACATAACATCACGCCTATAATCCCCGAGGGGTTAGGCAGAGGTGCACCCATATATCACCAGTTATGTTTTAGTCCCATGTACCGGACACAAATCCAGACTCCGAGGCTGTTACTGAGAAATTCCTGATGGAAAAACCCAATAACACTTTGCCCGACCTGGGAATCGAACCCAAGACCTCATGCTCAGCAGTCGCGCTTTGCAACGAGGCAATTGCACACTTAAATTGAAATATAAACTAGGTAGGTGATATATCGATAGCCATAAAATTCCCATTCACTTTCTGGTAATTATGTTTTTCATTAAAGTCGGTGCAATTATTGTTTCAATTTGCACTCAGTCAGTTTTACTGTTTCGTCCAACAGAGACCCAATTAAGTCGTTCCGACGTTTGATCGGGTGCAGGTCGTTCAGCGCAGTACAATTGATTGGAACCCTTGCTATTGGCCGATTGTACTGATTGTTCGTCGTCTTCACTTGTTTTGAAACAACTGCATTATTAGCTTCTTCGACGGTAAAGATGTTACTGGAACGAGAGTTTGCTTCGTTTTTGTCGACAAATAACGTACCTACCTATAATAGTAATTATTTTTGGAATTGTAATATCGATTGCGGACCGAAGGTGACTTTCATTAATATTGGATTGTAAGGCATATTGTATGAGTTGATTTGCGTAATATATTTTCTTCAATTGCGTTACTTATTTTATAAAGAATTTGGGATTTAGTTGATAAATTAGTTGTGATACATTTGCGGATTGGTTTAGGTAAAATCCAAGATTTTTAAGGTCATTGAACTATGTGCGTTGTTATCAAATGTTGACTATGATAATGAAGACTGACATGCGATAACAGAGCTGTTACAAAGCATGACTCAGCATGACGTAATTTTTTCAAAGGACTTATCTATCAAGTATTTGAGGAAAAAGATGAAACCTAGATAACAGTTGCCATAAATAAATGACCTAAACCAAGTAATAAATTGTGCTACGATAATCACCTAATCCATCCATCTACCATTAATTATTTTATGGTGACGTCAAATTTATTCGTTTTTTACCCGTTGCGTGGGTACCATGATTAATATTCGTAATATCTGACGATCTTTATGCCCATTAATTTATCAAAGAAACTGAGTGTATCTCGAGTGAGTCTTGACAACGCGTTATAGCGGGAATCCTTTTCAATTGATTGTTTATATTTGCGGCCATTTTGGTTCGACGCCATTTATTTTTAACCCTCGAAGTTATAAGTTTGACGTGTGTGTGTGTCTGTGGCATCGTAGCTCCTGAACGGATAAACCGATTTTGATTTTGTTTTTTTTTCGTTTGAAAGGCGAATTAGTCGGGAATGTTCTTAGCTATGCTTGATAAAAGCCAAATATGGCCGCCGTCAGGGGTATTTTTAATGTTTAATTTATTTTTTTATAAAATCGATCTAGTTGTAATGTTTCTGAGATTATTATCCAGCTTGCACCACTAATCATTTAATTCGCTAAACAAATTCAAAACGTCATTCTGTCTCCTTCAACTTCAAACAATTGACAGAAATAGAACGATGTTTCAAATTCGTTTAGCGCTAAATTTAATTAGTGTATTGTGGTACAATCGAGCCTAAGTAGGTAATAAGAACAGTAACCGTTGAAGGTATTTTGTAATAGTTTGACAGTTGTATGCAATGGTTGATGTTAGCGTATATAATTAAATTGAGGTGTCTGTTTATAATGTCAAAATAAAAGCTTTTTACTGAATCCATATGAATGTTTGCTTAAACCAAAAACATTTTTTAGAATTTTTGTCTGTCTGTTCGTTTCTGCTAATCTCCGAAACGGCTGGACCTATGCTGACGGGAATTTTACTAACATATAGCCAGTAGGCGTAAGCTATTATTATTTTAAAAAAGAATTAGGGTTCCGCGCAAAAAACTAAATATAAAAAAAGTTTCGTAGTCGAAACGTGCAAATAAAATTATTGAATTCATAAGGTAATTAAGTGTTAATGATTTTTATAGTCAATTAAAATATAGTCGTTAAAATACGGACAGTATTTTAACGTCTATTGATGTTTATATTTATATTTATCTTTCTGGTTAAACAACAAGCGACATTAAATGTGGCCAGTATCCATTGTGTACAAGATTGAATAAAAAATAAAGCAGCATAATTATTTTTCTTTTTTTTTGTGTGACTCTCTGGCAATAGTAACTATTTTATTGTGTTCAGTTTTACAGCTCTTTTTACGACATCCAAGCGCTATAGGTTGAAGCTGAAAGGTTTGTGGCTAATGGCTTTGGATGCAATTTAGATCGGAATTTGATTTTATGCGAATAGGTACTATTTTTCACTAAACATTTTTTTCAATTAATTAGATTTTTTTATCTTTTGTTGATTCTAGAATAGTCGAGTAATATAATAAACTAAAATTAGTTTTTTGAAGCACGTTTAATTATATTTGTGCGTCTAGCCTAAAAGGCTTCATGGACCTAACTAATATTAATTTAGCATTAAAGTAATATTTTTGGAGCAAAATTAAGTATATAAATATTAAAGGTAGGTAAGTTAATGAGAAAAGTTCAAATTACATTAACGAATATTTTTAAGGTTGATAATTTATTTTATTTATAGCAAAATTGACCAACATGATTTGGGTGGTAGGTAATAATAAATTCCTGGATATAGGTATCTACTATCTATGTCTGCATACCTAGTAATCCGCAAGGGATTTTGATGCGGTTTTCATCAAGAGAGTGATTCAAAAGGAAGGTTTTTACGTAATATAATATGGTTAGAAGATATCTACAATTCTACAGTGCACCCGTGCGAAGCCGGGGCGGGTCGTTAGTATACATATATTTATGAAAGTTGGTAATCTTTTTGTTTTCTATTAGCTTCGGCCTTATATTTTTATGATTTTTTTTAAAACTCACGTACCTATCTACCCCGATGTTTGTTTTAAATAGTCAACAGCCAGTTTTTAATAGTCATTACTAGATAACGGTCTTATTTTTCAACCTAGGAATAAAACATACCGTCTGTAAGCCCTAATCGAATCAAAATGTACAAGAATCACAAGATTAGAACATCCTTTATCTACAAAAGGGATAAACGTAAAAAAAAACTGATTAAAATCCGAGCACTTTCGGCCGTGATGTATTTATATAGGAAAGAAGGGTTTTCAGGGTACAAAATTTCTTGTCTACGTCCAATAGCAGGGGACATAGCGAATTTCTAAGATTCCTAACTGATGTTAGGAACCATAAGGCTTAAAATTGTAAAGAAAACTATTGAAGAAAATATAGATTTTGTAGGTACCTGCATAATTTTAGATACCCAGCAGTGACATTTTTCGCCAGTCATAAAAAAGAAGTGTTAACGTTTATCTAGAATCATATAGGCACTAAATTCAAGTTTTGATTACGTTGTCCCTTCCGTCCCGTATAGGAAAGTAAGGTTGTTCAGGGAACAACATGTCTCGTCATGTCCCAGTGACATGTTAGGAACAATAAGAGGTGGATGCGATATCGTAACGAAACTATGGATGGATGGCCCTGGGGGCTTAGACAAAGTAACAATTTCAAAACGATAACGAAGTTAGAAAAGACTAAAATGTATGGGATTGACATAAGCCGCGTTAAGTCACGTGGACATGAAGCAAGACATGACAAGATTGACAAGCAAGTCAGAGACGATGACGAATTTAGATATCGTTTCGCTACAAAGCGATGTTACTTTGTCTAAGGACCCTGGAACGCGTAGGGCACTAGGAGAAACACGGATGGGTTTTAGTCAGAGTCAGACACTGCCTTCCGCTCCACCTAGAGCCGAAGAAGCCATTTGATAACTTCCTAACCATAAAAAAAAACCAGCATCTAGCTTCAACTTTCTAACTGACCGACTTCTTGACAGTTCAAAAGTGCCTATAAATGGTCTAATTGAAATAAATGCTTCGACTTTGACTTCTGCTCTAACAGAAGTGGAAAACCAGAAGTTTTAGAATTCACTGACAATTTATCATCTCAGGCCTTATTGTTGGCGATTTATAATAGGTAATTTTGTTTGCCCTTTGAAGTTTCGTCGCCAAAGAATATACGTAATTGCAGTGCTTTTTGTAATGGCTGTTTAATTGTTCTAATATCATTGCTGGATTCTTTTTTGGAATAATTTATTCATTGTGCCTTGTAATTAATGTTCAGGCAATTTACATGCTTTGATGGTCTTTAGAAGCTTCCATTATGTTTTAACTTATTGTAATTGCTGCTGTTATTACTGTGGTATTCATTTTTTTTTGCTTGTAATTATTGATGTCTGTTATTATTTACTGGTATATGTAATACGGGGTTGTTCACGTCTCGAGTCATTATTGAGTAGGTAGTTTTGTTAAAAAATCATTAAGGATATAATATGAGTTGCCCTTAATGGGGTCAATGACTCGTTCACATGGCTTGATTTCAAGCTGAGCTGGGTTGTTGTTTGGCTTTGTTATGTACCTATGTATTTATAAGTAAGACTTACTTAGGCACACGCACATAGGTATTTATCGATATTGGGCTAAATACCGAGCCAATGTGACTTTTTCATATGTACTTTCTAAGTAAGTTTATCTAAGACAGCACTCATCAGAATGGTGATGCATGCTCATGCTTTCTCTGAATAATAGGCTGGTATTATTATAATCTACATCCGGTACTCAAAGTGGTAGTTTTTCATCGCAAAGTGCCAAATTTATTCGATATTCACACTTCATAATTATACTTCATATCCGTGCAGGTCTGTAATATCCGCTATGTGACGTTGGCGCGATACCAAATGATATGCTACCCTTTGGCAGCTGTCTTAACGAGTAATGATCGCACTCAGGTAGATATCGTTATAACTTTAAATATCCTTTATCCGTTGGCTGACTATGTTAGCCAAATTTTAGCAGAAAATGGGTATAGAACAGCTGGTATAGAAAAGTGTTCAAACCTTCATTGAGCTGTGGGTGAAAGAAAATGGCGGATGCGCTATCAATTTCCCTGTACCTACAATCTTTGTGTTAAAATAACCGTTCACGATTTTTAAAGTAGGTATTCTGAGTTTCGTTAATTTGCCGCACCAATTAACTTTATTGAAAAAATAAAATGACTCTCACAACGTACACGATGTTATACTTCAGTTAACATAATAAAAAACCTTCTTAACCAACAATAAAAAAACTCCCATAACATAAACAAACATAAAGAATATTAAGCACAAAGTGCTCCCATCCACTCCCGGGTACCAGGAGAGCAGTAATCTAAAGGAGGTAACTCAAACAGAATTTTGAATGCATTGCGCAATATACAGGCTGCTTCATTTAGATACTCGCTCGGCGTGTGACGAAGGTGCTACTGCTGAGTATGCGGTAGTCAACGTCACGGTGAAATAGTGCTATACTTTGAGGGTGCATTTAGTCCTTCATAGACAGTGAGGTAAAGATTTCGTTTGTACTGTTATAACGTGTCACTAACGTCACTATTACCGCCCGCTGTGTTGTCAACGTTTTATAGTCTTCATGAAAAAAAAAATGGTTTTATTTGTTATGGTTTACACTTTTTTTTTCCTGTGGGTGGTAACAATGATAGCTTCATTCGATAAACATCCTCTCTTTCATGTTTCTTTCACAATTTCATAAACAATTTAGGTCTGTATTCCATAATGCTGCGTTTATTATACTTAACCTGCCCCGAAAGAAAAATTAAAAACCTAGGCTTTTAAACGTTAACATCAGTAGCAGAGTGACGCAACTCCGGCAAATGTAAACAGCCCACCACCGCGGTCTCACTTACAGAAATTGTCCCACTACATAGATGGTCACTGGGGGGTAGAGTGGGGGGCACGCGGGGTACTACCCCAACCCCGGGATGTCTTTCAAAGCTGTCAATGTCAAAGGCGATGTACCACTTACACCGAATAGAGTAGATAGTATCACTGGTAATAATACAGTGAGTGATGGGTACTTAATGACACTACTATTTCGGAGTTTGTTGAAATAGATATCTTAATTGAATTGAAAAGTATTAAAACTCACAAAAAAATGCAATTCGTATAATAATAAGCTTCTGCCCGCGACTTCGTCCGCTTGGTTATTTTCATCCGCATTCAGTTGCGTCTTTGGTTGGGTCGTAGCGTGATTTTAAACAGCCTATAGCCATCTTCGATAAATGGACTATCCAACACTTTTTTTTTTCGATTTTTTTTATTCAAGCCCGTAAGTTCCTGAAATTACGTTCAACCAAACAAACAAACTAATAATAAGAAACACTACAACCAGACCAGACGTATAATATTAAAAGCTGAAGAGTAATTTTGTCTGTTTAAACACTCTAATTTCTTGAACCACCATTCGAAACGCAAAATATATTTTGTATAACATCACGCTGAAAGGAGCGAAACAGTAACGAAAGACGTAACAAAATGTTTTGAAAAAAACCAAGTAGACGAAGTCGTGGGCAGAAGCTAGTATTTTCATAATGAACAACGTCGCTATGAGACAGACAGATGATCGGTTCAAGCCTCTGGTTTCTATATTTTTTCTACGAAAAACAAACGACAAAGGAATTCATTATTTAATCATCCTACGCACAAAGAAATCCATAACATAATTAAATGTTAGTTATCTTTATATTTATATTGTTTTATAGGAACTTCCTATAAACGTTGTTATTAAATTGTTCGTATGAAAACAACGACTGTTTTCATTTCGCAGAATTAAAATAACTTGCCTTTGCCTTCGTTGTGGCAAAAGAAAAATACAACATTTTGATTGCGATAGTTGAAAACAAATGTAAAATGTTATGTTGTCGTAATCACAATATGTTGTTTTTCTTCTTCTCACATAATACATGTATTGTGATAGTATTATGACTAGCTTCTGCCTGCGATTTTGTCCGAATCAAAGTTGATATAATATCACACGGGAACCGTACCTCTTTCTCGGGATAAAATTCACCTATGTGTATTCCAGACTACAATCTATCTCTGTGCCAAATTTCATCCAGATCCGTTCAGCTATTCTGGCGTGATTGAGCAACAAACATTTATTCACCCAAACTTTGGCATTTATTTTAGTAGTAAGATTTTAAAAGGGTTTGCTGAAGACCACAGCCTGTACATTTGGTGCTGACTTGATGTTATGCTTTGGTTAGTACGAAAAAAAAAATATTGTCATGTGGTATGAGATAGTGAGGTGACTACTATTAGTAAATTTTTCCCTGATTGCAGCGCCTCCCAAAAGAAGCTTAATATTTTGGTAGCGGTCTATGTTTAACCGATAAATATGGCACATAACAATGTCTCCTAAAAAAATAACAATACCAACCTAATAATGTCCCACTGCAGGGCACAAGCCTCATCCCATACAGAGATGGCACGAGCATTAATCACCACGCTTGCTCAAGATTGGTTTAATATTATCCTTCACAGAAGTCAGTGATGCTCAAAGATAAACTTACATAATGGCTGGCATATTATGCAATATTAAGCAAGTTAAGCAATAAAATATATAGTTTTAGATGCAATAAAATATGAACACAGGTGCTTTAAACCGTTCAAATATGAATGTATTTTATATTATTGATCTGAATAAATATTCTAAATCAAAAGCTAAGTTATGAATGTTATATTAAATCTCCGTTGACAATGCCAATGCTCTGGAGTTAAATATTAAACTAATGCGTGGAGCGTGGAGATATTTATATTAAAACTAGTTTATGCCCGCGACTTCGTTCACGGTTATTACGGGGCTTAATTTTCACGTTTAATTTATTTGCACGGAATCCTATATCAAAATAAAAATGCCTTAATTATTACTTATAATATCAGCTATGTGCCGGTAAAAGTCCCGTCAAAATTGGTCCAGCCGTTTTTGAAATTAGCCGGAACAAACAAACAAACAAACAGACATAGATTAAAAAAGGGCTTTTTCGTGTGTGTGCTGTGTAAACATTCATATTTATTTTTTATATTGCTGTTATTTTTAAATTGCAAACAGACACTTTAATTTTATTTATTTGGGATCTAGAATCAAGTAGGTACTAGGTGTGTCTATGGTAAAAGTTTTCGTTCCGATGTCCCGTGTCTTCCCCTTCCGAATTGTAATTCTTTGACGCGAAAAGACTCAAGAATTTACACGAGCGGAGCCGCGCACTAACTTTATAGATGACTACTTGCTTTGATGTCCCTATTGTTTACGAATGAAATGATGTTCGTTGAAGTGTAGCAAATAGGGGTCATTGTGTAGCTGCTATTGAATTGTACTCAATTGTGTATTAAGAGCCCGCACGGGCAGGGAAAGGTCAAACGGCCTGTTTCTAAGCTCGGAGGGCCAAGTTGTTTGTCGTGTGTGAGGTACACCGCAGGATGACAGACCGCAGAAGGCAAAAACATAGAGAACTCTGTGATCGTTAAATATGCAGAACAAAGTTTAAAATGGTCTTGCGTTAAAAATTGTACAAAACTCAATAATAATATGTAATTTAAATAATTAAATAACAGTATTTTTTTTAGTTCGACTCTTAAATCGAGCCTACTGTATTTTTTTGTACAGATCTATTATTATTTAAACGGTTTTGAATTCAAATTTAGAAAAATAATGACACCAAAATGATGGCCAGTATGTCAGGGGTGCAATAAATTCTTTTAACTTGAATATCCACATTCTAATGTCAGTCTTAATCTGTTATTAATGCCTCTAATTTACCTTACTTTTTGACATGGTTTTGACATTCATTGTCGCTGTAGATGAGGTGAGGTGAGCTGTCATTCCAAACTGACAGCTCAAGCTCATACTCTCATAGACAATAGTATACTGCTGATCAATAATAAAATTGTCTCTAGTGCCTACCTCGACCCAAGTCAGAGATCAAGTTTATTTAATGCACTATCAAAGGGCAGGCGTACCTACCTATGTCAAAGCAGCCATTCAAGTTCTTGTATCGGATTAGTGCAAGCTAGGGAGTTAGTGTCTTCTATCTAACAATGGCGATACCAAGTTACAGCTCAAGTTTGTATCGAATTGCACACTGCTATCTGTATTGCAGTAATTTTATGAATGAGAAAGTTTGTCGTGACTCGTATCTTGTTTCCTTTTTGTTCATTGTTAAGGTAATGTCTATTGATGAAGCCTCTGGCTGGTACTGAGTATTAATCACGCATCTAAAACCGTAGAGGCGAGTATACACTTGAGCGGGGATGGCCAGTCGATCTATTATAGCGATTGCTGCAAGGAAAAAAATATACAAGGTGTTAGGTAGAACGAGTAACGTACTTCAAGGGAGTTTATTACTTACGAAAATGAACAGCAACATAATTTTAATAAGGAACCAATGTCGAAATCGCAAATAAAAGAACAGTTGTTCAGTACAATTTATGTTTCCATAACTCAACCTAATGTAGGGAACAGCGGATTTTTTTTTGCGATCATAACATAAGTACGAGTATAATAGACTGGGCAACGTAATCAAACCAAATGCTGATATAAATAAGCGTAGGTAACAAAGAACGTATTCCAATTTTGTGTTTTTTCTCTTAATAAAAAAAAAATACTACGTAATTGAATACTGAACTATACTATTTATTTAAGACTAGCTTCTGCCCGCGACTTCGTACGCGGATCCTGTTGCTTATGCCAGCGACAACGGGGTCGTCAAAATCGAAGATCTGAAACGTCTGATGTAGAATTCTAAGGCCCGGGGACGGGAAAACAATGGGATGAGCGAGACGATTGGAGTCGTTCCAGATCTTTAATTTTTGTATGTCAACAGGAAATGCCCATCATGGTCTGTTACGGTTCTGCATTAGGTATTCATTTTCTAAAATAAATTATAGCCTATACTTAATACCCATACAATAAAAAACTTTTCTTCCCGTTACTCCGCAGCGGATCCCAAGGGTACACTGAATTAACAATAATATTGCAAATAACTATTTGGGGTTTTTCCTTCAGTAACTAATATATAAAGACCGGAAGCGTTGCTGACCTTTGAAAAAGCAACATAAAGTTGGCCATGAGAAAAACAGCCCGTTGTCAGGTCTACACCAGCGGCGTCTGCCCTTGTGACTGTTGCTAAGACGTTATTCCTATATATGTTATAGTGTAGCTAGGCTCTTGGAATTTCACAACGCGTGTGCCAGATCTTCAATTTTTATACGTCAACAGAGAGTGCTCATCAGGGTGAACAACTTTTGCTAAGACGTCATTCCTGTATATGTTAGAGTGTAGCTGGGCTCTTAGAGTTCCACAACAGGTGTTCCAGATCTTAAATTTTTATACGTCAACAGAGAGTGCTCATCAGGCTGAACAACTTTTGCTAAGACGTCATTCCTGTATATATAGTGTAGCTGGGCTCTTGGAGTTCCACATCAGCTGTTCCAGATCTTCAAATTTTATACGCCAGCAGAGAGTGCTCATCAGGCTGAACAACTGTTGCTAAGACGTCATTCCTATATATGTTATAGTGTAGCTGGGCGCTTGGAATTTCACAACGCGTGTGCCAGATCTTCAATTTTTATACGTCAACAGAGAGTGCTCATCAGGGTGAACAACTTTTGCTAAGACGTCATTCCTGTATATATTATAGTGTAGCTGGGCTCTTGGAGTTCCACATCAGCTGTTCCAGATCTTCAAATTTTATACGACAACAGAGAGTGCTCATCAGGCTGAACAACTGTTGCTAAGACGTCATTCCTTTATATGTTATAGTGTAGCTGGGCTCTTGGAGTTCCACATCAGCTGTTCCAGATCTTCAAATTTTATACGACAACAGAGAGTGCTCATCAGGCTGAACAACTCTTGCTAAGACGTCATTCCTATATATGTTATAGTGTAGCTGGGCTCTTGGAGTTCCACATCAGGTGTTTCAGATCTTCAAATTTATTCTCTTAGCAGAAAATGCTCATCACGTGAAACAATTTTTGCTATGGTACCATTTTTGTATCTCTTATAGGTTAGCTGGTCTGTTGCGGTTCTGCATCAGGTGTTCAAGTTTCCAAGATAAATTATAGCCTATATGTTGCCCAGACTTAATACATATACAACAAAAAAAAAATCATTCAAATCCGTCAAGTAGTTCCGAAGATTAGCGTGTACAAACAAACAGACAAAAAGACAAACAGACAAACAGACAGAATTTTTATTTTGGTTTCGTGCTCTATTACTGTTTCTAAACCCCCCTCAATTATTTTTTTTTTAATATATTCAATGTACAGACACACTTTTTTTACTGTTTTATTATATGTATAGATAGATTATCCTAGCCTGTAACTATCAACATAGCCTAGAAAGAAGTACCTAATTAAACTGTGATTACATAGAGGTAATCAGTAAACAGTTAAATACCAATTATGTTATTATGGACACATTAAAACTCAATGTACTGCTAGCAGAAGCTATTTTGAAAGCAATTTAAGTAGATACTTGTATAGATTGCTTAAAATCTGTCTGAGTACCTACCTACGTAATTAATCAAAGTAGTTTTTGAGTCTGATTTTATAAGTTTTATTTTTTTCGAGAATTCTGTTTATTTTTATCAAGATACTGGCTTGTAAATGCGACTTCGCCCGCGTAATTTTTATTAAAAAACTCAGGGATAACTTGACTTCCTTCAAGTGAAAGAATTTTCAGAATTGGACCAGTAGTTTCGGAGATTACAGCGTTCAAACAAAAAGCAAACTTCAGCTTCATAAAATAATTGAAGATTTTTTTATTTAAGTTTTATCTTAAAGTAGGTACGTACCTTCATCCTAAGAATCTCTGGAACGTTGCTAGGAGATAAGGGTTTTCTTTACCCTTTGTTGTACAGAAATTAGAGGGTATTTCTTTTTGTAATCACAGGTCACTGAACCCTTGTGAACGTTGAAATAATATCGTTTGTATTTTCTTCGATCACGAGGTACTTATTGTGATAGTGGATTAAACCGTTTTCTAAGTACCTCTAAAATAGTTTTACCTACTAGGTTTTTACATGCTTCTATATTATTATTAAAAGTACCTACCTACATAATATTTGCTTTGCGTTAACATCGCACGGTATGTCATAGTCCAAAATCTGAAAAATAATAATGATTTCAATTAAGTTTGATATGCAAGATACACAAGTCTAAAAGTATTTGTTAATAATATTCCTACAAACCATAACATCAAGCCTGTAATCCCCGAAGGGTTAGGCAGAGGTGTACCCATTAATTAGTACCTACCCACATTTCACCAATTATGTTTAAGTCCCGAGCCTATTGCCACCAACTGGGCACAAATCCAGACTCCGAGGCTGCTACTGAGAAATTCCTGATGGAAAAACCCAATATCAATTAGCCCAACCTGGGAATCGAACCCAAGACCTCATGCTCAATTGTCGCGCTTTGCGACCACTAGACCATCGAGGCAGTAAAATTATATTCTTGTAAAAGAGTTTTTTAGCAAATTGGGTTGTTGACACTATTTACCAATCATTCCAAGACTTTATAAAACTATTTTATTTTATGTAGCTTTAACTTTAAAATTCGATTTTTTATTAGTTGCTTTAAACTAGATAGAATAGAGGGAAGGTAGCCTGGAGGTGGCTTAACTCGTTAGCCTTATGTGACTATTTCTGCTAGTTAAATTCTACTGCAAGCCGCGTTAACGAAGTTCATTCAAAAAAATTCAGTAAAGCCAGTGACAATGAGTAAAAAGATTTATATTAATCGAATTTGTGAATAACCTAATCTTCCACGCGACATCGTGTTGTAAAAAGTCGCATATTCTTAGATCTGATTTTACATAACACGCTGTAATGGTACGCGAGGGATTATACTCAACATAAGCTGCAAAATATGCTCAACATAGCTTTTGAGTACACTTCGGTTTCCATTGTCCTTTATGCAAATCTACAAGAGTAGATGATAAACTATATTTTATGACACCCCAGACGCGCATAGAAAATTGTGTACCAGAGCTATAATTTTAATTTTAATGCGTACCGCATATCTTTATACTAGTTCAGTTAACACTTTAAGTGTAAAGAATCCCAGTTCTTAACTTCGTGCATTATTTCTAGGCATTGCGTTGAATATTGAAACGAATAGCTTAAGTTTGCAGATAGGGTTGCCAACTGTACTAAAATAAATAGTGTTGTACTAATAATTTTTTAGTCGTAGTCGTAGTATTGAAAAATAATGTAGTATGAAAAATACAATATTTTTCCGTCATAAATATGACATGGCGAGAGAAAAGAAATATATAATTTATTAATTGAATTTAGAAAAATCGTTAATAGTTAAAAATTATAAAACTTTGTAATTGAACCTTGTTACAGCGAAGAGTAATAACAAGTACACATGAAAAAAGGTCTCCAAATATGTAAATATTGTATTCTAATTTTTCCAGAACTAGATGTCATGTTTGCAATATTTTGAAAAAAACAAAACCAGTTTTTTATTGTTCCAATAAAAGGTGGCAACCCTATTTGCAGACGAACTTAAAACTCGAATAATAAGTACCTGTGCTAAGGAAGTAGTATTGTATTAAGTAAAACACCCATCCGCTAGAAACTTTCGTGTGCAATATGGAGCGCCGACAAACTTCTTTGACCGTTAAAATTCAGTTCTTGACTTTTATACGAACAGTTTACCAATATACTATCCGTGTTGTTTCAAATTGTGTATATAAAAAGAGAACTTGATGAGAATTCTTAGGAAATTCTCTTTAGTTAAAGGGATTTGAAGAGGTCGTGATGATCCAGTGCTTAAGGCGCCTACTTCTCATACATCAGGGATCGACGCCTGGCAAAGCATCAATGTGACTTTTTCAAATCATATGTAGGTACTTTCTAAGATTATCTTAAACATCACTGACATCAGTGAAGAATAACATCGTGAGGAAACCTGGACTTTAAAATTTATATTAGTCTGAAATCGTCAGTCCGCCTTGAGCAAGCGCTGTGATCAATGCTCGTGCCTTCTTGCAGTAGGACAGTAGGCCGGTAATTCAATCGAACACCAGAAAGTGGGTCAAAATCTGTAAGATTTGATTAAGTTCTTGTGGCCACTTCTGGCTCCATCATCAGACTACCTCTGTGATATCATAATACAAAATATAATATATTGCAAAATTTTAGCCCAATCAAACATCGGGAAGTCGCTCAAAAACTTGTAAGATTTGATTAGCCACAGACACCGGGACGGGTGAAAGTAAATAAAAGCAAAAAAAAGGTATAAAAGGTCATTCTTGAGGTAGATATAACAAGTGTCTTTCACACGTGCTTGGGAAAAGTATAATAGCACTCATGATTCTTGGACCGAATATGTTATTCTCGCAGTGTGGGTTCTGGACCTAATAATGCAATGCTATCATTTAGAACTGCTCACACCGCGGAAACAAGATTTTCATTGACCTGGATTCTGTGGCGCTAAACTAGGACACGTGTGGTTTAAAAATGTGTTTAATCCTAAAATGGTTTTGGACGTTTTCTTATAGAAAAAGTTCGTTTTCGTTTTCCTAAGAGTGGGAAAAACCAGGTTAATAAAAACATTAGCCTGTTTTTTTGCCACTCCTGGGTAAAGGCCCTTACACTCCTTCCATCTTTCGTGATTCAGTGCTTCATACTTCCAGTTTTGGAGGAATCCATCCAGTTCGTCTCGCGGCCTGCCACGAATCCGCTTTATTAATAAAAACTGTAGTGTTGGGCTAGTGGTCGCAAAGCGCGACTGTTGAGCATGAGTTTTTAGATTCGATTCCCAGGTCGAGCAAAGTGTTTTGGTTTTTTCCATCAGGATTTTCTCAGTAGCAACCTCGTAGTCTGGATTTTCGCCCGGCTGATGACCCGGGCGAAAATCAGTCCTAATACTCCTAATGGGTACCTACCTCTGCCTAATCCTTCGGGGATTACAGGCGTGATGTTATGTTACGTAATAGAAAAAATCAATTTGTGATAATAATATGAAAATGATTGATGTAAACAAGTCTCAAACATGAAACTTCAAATGAGAGTTTTAATTAACTTGTGACATTCGCATTTCACAACACACGAGGCATCATTTCCTCTTGTCGCTCAAACTGTTAAAAAGATTTAAAACGTGTCGTATACCGAATTCATTGTCGTCAACGAGAAACTCGGTTTCGGGTCGAGTGTTCTGACCGACCCAGTTGTTAGCTGCAAGCCTGCAACGTCGATATGCTGTCACAGCACACACCCAACCACTTTAAATTTACCACTGACTAAAAACAGCTACCTTATCCCAACCACGTAAAGTATAAAATGGCTTGACATGTATTTGTGTACTTTTATATTGACGTGGTAGTACGTGTCGCGTGCCTGTTTGAACTTAATTTGACGCTTACATTGCATTTTTATTTATTTCTGTACACAGTGTTGCTTTGCTCATAAAAATTGCAGTCGCAGTGTGGTATGACCTTATAACCTTATTTTTTTATCGTACCTACATGCAATGCTTTTAATATTTTACACCGATTTGTTTCTGTTTAGAAATTATTTCTGTTTGGTGTGAATTAATAAAAGTTGCTTTTGTTAAAAATGTGACAAAATCTTTTTATTTATTTATTCAGGTTTGCCAAATGCTTCTTTAGACATAGATTATAAATATTTCAATTACCGGTTTAGTTCTTCCACAGTCGCCAATAATTGGCTAACCAGCATATTTTGGAAGTTGGATATATTTAGAATTTAAAAGAGTGCCGTAGAGTTTCTTGCTCGTTCTTCTCCATAGAGGCCCACCTCCGTGTTGGAACGAGCAACTAGCTTCAACTTTCGGACTAACTGACAGACTCCTTGACTATTCAAAAGTGCCTGTAAATGGTTTAATTGAAATAAATGTTTTGACTTTGACTTTGACTTTGACTTTGATAACAGATAAGAAAAATTATACAAAATAACTCCAGCAGTTTTTCTTTGTTGTCACACGTTGAAGACAAAGTTACCGATGCTTTGAAGTTTTTAAAACACCCCCAATTTTAGTAATGCATGTTATAACAAAATGTGCGTACTACACGTATTACCTACACATGCCTGGAACTTGCATAAAAGTTTGCGAGTAGCCATGCCCTGTGACATTTACCAATCAGAAGTTGGTATGACAGAATGGTATGCAAGTTATTTGCAACCCTTGAGCAAGTTACAGGCGTGTGTATTTGCAGCTTTATTCATAGTTACAGATATGATACAACATAGGTTATAACTTAACATAATAATGGTACTTTACATAATATATGAATTTTAAAAATTGCTTTCAAATAATTTTAGGTATCATTCGGCCAAGTGGCCAAACTAAACTAAAACTGGCCTCAAACACGCCTGAACCGCCAAGCCTCAAAAACGTAGCCTGGCTTAATTTAAAATCACTCAAGGGTGTCGGGAAGGCAGGGTGCATGCTATCTGCGGAGATCACGATAGGCCGCGTTCAGACTTGGCACGGACTTGGCCGCTTCCCAGCAGTCTTGGCAGCCAAATGCGAGGTTCCGTCTTACCAGATACCGTTTTACCAAAATATTAAAAGTAATAAGCTGTAAGTTTCTGTTGTTTGGTTAAGGTATTTGTTTTGTAGTTTACATAACTAGATATTCTACATATTTCTATTTCTCCAGACTAAATAAAAGTAATTTAATATATAATCTATAGATAGGTACATATAAATAAGTAAAATTGAAGTGTCTGTTTGTTATGTCATACAAACAGCTTATTATAGAATGCATAACTTTAATATTTACACGGTACTTAACCAAAAAATTAGGTATTCATTTTGTCTGTTTGTTTGTTCCGGCTAATTGCCTAAACGACTTGACAAATTTTGATAGGACTTTCACTGGTGACTATTATTTTAGAAAACGTATTAGGGTTCCGCGCAGAAATGTAACACTGCCGTTATCTAACATTCATGTAGACGAAGTCACAGGCATTAGTTAGTACCTAAATAAACCTAGCTAGTCTAAAATGTATAGGATACAACGACCGAGTAAGCATTCACAGCTCAACACTTTACATAATCCATGATTACAACTTACAACTCAACTTTGACTGCAAAGTCAAACGTTGCTAGTAACTCTCATGCATGTCTTGCAAAATCCATAAAGACGATGCAATGTAATATAATATAACGGGTGGAAGTGACCTCGTAACGAAATTTTTACCATGGGTTCAGTACCCATATGACCCCTAAGAGATAATCCGTCAGTTGAAAAGGAAAAAAAAACATGTTGAAAATTCAAAAGTGAATGGAACAACTGATTTTTTTTATATAACTGTCGAAAAATTTCAACCCTTGGGATTCTAGAATCATTTGCTAAAACCATGGTTAAAACTTTGATAGCAATTTTGTCTTCACTCCGTATACGTACGTCGCAAAAACATTGTTCCCTGCCACTTGAAGCTATATTATAAAAAATAGCAAAACAAAAAAGAAAAGTAAAATAAAATCCTTAAATAAAATACTTCAGTTCCTCGAATATCTAATACCGAAATCTCGTACCGATTCAAAAATAGTTTCGAACACAAATTGTTCGACCATATAGCAAAACAAAACATAGCGAATTCTGCCTTGAAGTGGTCGACTCGAGTAATCGACTTTTGTTGCTGACTGTACATAGTCGCAGAGAGCACCTAGAGTTTTTTTATTGTTTGTTTAAACACGCTAATCTCTGAAACTAACACTAGGAGTGGAAAAAATCTTTTTGTATATGATAGCCAGATTTATCAGAAATAACAATGGCTGAATAACATCACTCTACGCCACATGGGAGCGGAGCAGTGTCCAAAGACGTAACTTAACGCGGGTTATAAACTAAGATCTTTGAACAGTACAACTGATATAATATGCATGTTACCAAGTTTACCACACTGAGTTTACAGATTACGGAGTATCCATTCAAACATCCGAGTACTAAGTTCTGACAAACTTATTACCATTAAAGACCTACGTTAAAGTACATTAATTATGTACTAGGGTAAGTATCGAAAAGTGAAAGTTGAAAGAAAACTCGTACTTTGACTTTTGGCTTTTAAAGTTGAGCGTTTAGTCTCGTTGATATTGTTATATTTTTGGAGGCAGAGGAATTAATGTATGGTTTAGTTTACAATCGATTTTTGTTTTATTATTAGGTATGACGCGTAGTCTTGCTGAAAAATTCATAGGTACCTACCTTCTTTAATCTATACACATACATACATAAACTCACGCCTTTTTCCCATGGGGGTAGGCAGAAACCACAAAACGCTACCTGCTACGATCCTTACATACTCCTTTCACCTCATCTACGTTCATACATCTCGTCATACAAGCACGCCGGTTACGAGTACTGCGCACCTGACCTTTCTGAAGAACCTCACCAATAAGGTCAGTGTAGGTCTTCCTAGGGCGACCCCTCCCTGCGTTGCCACTTACCCTGCCATATAAATACCTTTTGTTATTGTCTTTTTATTTTCAGCATATTTTCACCTTCATTTACTTAACATTTTTATAAAAATGTGAAACTACACTTAAACGAAGTTAAACTCAGAAGAGGTGAAACTATGATTAGAACTTAACTTTCTAATAGCTTTTTGAACTTAATATTACCGGATTAAAGTCGTACGTACTTCCATTCCGAGGCTTATGAATGATGTACGATAGGGTAGATGAAAATATAAGAATGATAATAAGAATAATTTATTGGTCCATCCATCCATTGTTACAAAATTAAAATAGTATGTATTTTGTTTTTGTAACAATGGATGAATGCACCAATAAACAAAAACACAAATAACACAAATAATTATTGTACTACACATCAATCAATTAACATACTTTTAATAAGCTGTCAAAACTCGATTCCCAAATATTTTTTTTTGAGAAGTTAAAATTACATACTTACCCAATTATTGGGTATCTAACAATTGGGAATTTAAACTTCTTAGCACTATTATTTACGTTTGAGAACTTTTCAAACATTAATGTTTCAAACTCAATCAACAATAAAGTATTAATTTAGGAGTTCTGTTATTTCTGTGTGAAAGTAATAACGTGGGAATTATGGCCCAGTTCCGTGCTTCCCACGGGCATGCTACGCAAGTCGCTTTGTAGGCGTGATATTCCATTGGAACCCACTACTACGTAAGTACGTCTGGACACATGAATTTACTCAGCTAATGTGCGTAGCCTTTCCGTGCACAGCCTACGCAGTCATAGAATCTGTTACTATGTAGTCAATATTTACTTTTGTCACGAAAACCATAAGCCTGTGTTCAATGAAAACAGCACCAACATCCGATTAGGAGCTTAAAGGCTACTGGCATAAAGTTGTAATTAAAATGTGTTTATCTAGATTCGGTACCTTTTGTAAAAAAACGGTACACTTATAAGACCCTTTTGTAGCCCTTCTGGTTGTCTTCTTGTCAAGACCCTTTTCTCAAACAACTGCCGGCCATTTGGAATTAAAATTACTGTTCAGTTATTTTTTACAGATTTAAGCTAAGATGCTTTAATTGTTCTCTCATGCAACAAACTAGCAAAAGCCCCGCGGTTTCGCATTACGTTAATTACGTATTTGATTACTGCTATGCTCCCGTGGGCCATAGCGTGTTGCTATAGCAAGCTGTAGTTCCCGAGGTTAACGCGTTCAAACATACAAACAAGCTCTTCAGCTTTATAATATTAGTATAGATAAAAATTGTCTGCCTCGATGGTCTAGTGGCCGCAAAGCGCGACTACTGAGAATAAGGTCTTGGGTTCGATTCCAAGGTCGGGCAAACTGTTATTGGGTTTGTCCATCAGGAATTTTTCAGTAGCAGCCTCGGAGTTTGGATTGGTGCACGGTTGATGGCAATAGGTTCGCCCCCTAATTGCATCGGACAAATGAAATGTGGGTGTTCTAATGGGTGTACCTTACCTACCTTTGCCTAACCATTCGGGAATTACAGGCGTGATTTTATGTATGTTAAAGTACAGATAAAAATGTGATGGTTTATTTTATATTTTAAACGCCGAACAACTAAATCAGATAGATATGCGAGCACTGGCTAGTATTTCAACTCCTAAAAGGTAACGAATGTGACTCGTAACAGTTTTTACGTAACATTGTAGTTTTAAACAATGAAATCCGAAAATACCTTTCGTGTTTTTTGACCCGGGAAAACAATAAATGAAGTGAAAAAATTCAGTTTGTTACAGAATTTGGATAGATTTTCTATACATACTAATATTATAAATGCGAAAGTAACTCTATCTCTCTGACTGTCTGTCTGTTACGCTTTCACCACTAAACTGCTAAACCGATTTTACCACTTACCGAAAGCTTACACATAGGCATCCCTCCCTCCCCCTATAAAAAATATTTTGCCTTGAAGAATCATTTAGTAGCAAAAATCTGACAGGAAATTATTTTTTTCCATATTCCATGGAACCGTAAACAAACCTATTTTCCAGAAATATCTCTAAAATCTTATTTTATATAAGATATAGCACCTACACAACATCGCACCATATAAGGAAAACTGTGCAGAAAAATATTTATATTTTTCGACTAAATCAAAATGACAGGTGGACTTATCTAAGACTAAAAATAGCTAAAGCATGAAATTAATAATAAAAAGAAGCAATGTAGGCTATTGCTGTTTATCACGTTTCTACCTGTTTGTCTTTTAATAACATAACATAACATCACGCCTGTAATCCCAGAAGGGTTAGGCAGAGGTGTACCCATTAGTACCCCTACATTTAATTTTTGCCATTTAACTAGTCCCATGTATTAGAGGGCGAGCCTATTGCCATTAACCGGACACAAATCCAGACTCCGAGGCTGCTAGACAAGACAACATGATTAGCAGTCGCGCTTTGCGACCACCAGACCAACCAGAAAGGCAACGAGGCTGCGAGTCTTACTGTTTTAATTTTTGTTTTTTTTTCTGTGTTTATGCTTAAATCTTCTTCTTCTGCTTAATTCTTTCATTTCAGCCTAACCCGGGGATTTCTGGCGTGACGTTGTGTGCTGTAAAACATTTAATATAAAAAGTCTATTTTGACTACATGATTGTAGCCTATGATTAGTACTCAACAACTTTTTAAGGAAACATATAAAAAAGAAACGCGATACTTTTTATTCCGACAGCTTTGACTCCGGAATTACGTACGACCAAATACACACATCAAAAGTGTCTAGGGATCAACATCCCTAACATTTGTTAGGGATGTTGATCCCTAGACACTTTTGATGTGTATATTTCAACCAAGAATAACATAGCCAAGAGTTATGGAATATGTATGCAGCTCCCCAATGCAGGGTAACAGCTTAATGTCTTTAGTTATAGTCAGTAAGGCGTTGCTTTATTGTTATGGCGATGGCGGTCCCCCACTTTGGGTTGATCAAAGTAAGTTCGTTATCTACACTCTAACGAATCGACGATAAATTGAAGGGTCGTTTTTGATGTTTAGCGAATAAAATCTGATTAGTTTTATAGTATTACTGAGATTTTGATTTGTTTTGTTATTGGGGTGATTAGTATTACATCTAAATCCCTACTTAATAGGTATATAAAGCTGTAAAGATTTTTCGTTCTTTTGTGTGTTTGTTTAAAAGCGCTAATCTCTTGAACTACTAGTCCGATTGAAAAATAGTCAGTTTCATGAGGAACAGTGTAGGCTATAATTATAACATCACGCCACGACCAATGGGAGCGAAGCAGTGATCAAAGACGTAACTTAACACGGGTGAAAAAAATGAAAGGATGTTCGACATTTATTAATATTAACACTTAACATTAAACAATCCTTTACGCACTCATAAAAAATCATTGTAATCCTCAACATTATATAAACTGTTTCAAAATACTTAAAAAGTTTTTTAAACGTTGCCTTCTCTAGTAATTTGACCTGTATCACACGTGTGCAAACGTATAGACAACAACCAGCAGCCAAACCAGGAATAACTAATATTTAATATTTATTCCAAGCGGGAACCCGTGACGCGCAGCACAACAGCCAATCACCTAGCTAACCGTGCCATCAATTATAACCAAACACAGAATTTTAACCCTCCATTTCAAAAGCGCATCACTAAGTTACACTCGTAAATCTACAAAACTATCAGATAACAGCACGTGCGGCGTCCACGTCGTTACTAAACTGATAATTAATCACGAAGACGTAAAGTTTTCCACCCCAAAAGGGGTTGTTTTCAAGCCGACGAACTAAATACGACTAAATTGAGTTTTGATTAAGCTAAAACGAACACGACTTCACTGCGTAACCGATGGAAATGGCACGTTGGGTGCCTCTTGTATGTTGATTACACTGTAATTTTAATATGTAATCAAGTTACAAATTAATTCTTATGTGAGCCGAGCTTTAGGTATAATTAACTTTATCCATCAATGTTTTGCTTGTGTAATTCAACGCTGGGAGGTACTGGGATTTATTTTCAGTAAGGATGAAATTCGAATCTCGCTTGACGATTGGAATTAAAGGCGCTGTTGTTTTTAAGCGTTTTAACGAAAATGTTTGTTTTATCTTTAGGTTAATTTCGTTAAGTTTATATTTAAGTACTTAGGTAGGTTCCTAAAAATAGTAATACCAGCCTATTATTGTCCTACTGTCTGCAAATGAGCATTTGCTCTAGCAAAGGCCTCTTCTCAATTCAGTTTCAGTATCCTCCGATGTTTTTCTTTACTGATGTCAGTGATGTCCAAGATAAACTTGGAAAGTACATATGAACTGAAAAAGTTACATTGGTACTTGTCCTGTATCTAACCTGCACCCGCATGTGTGAGAAGCGGGCGTCTTAACCACTGGGCCATCACGACAACATAGCTACCCTGTTTAGAATATAATTTATTTCCACTTATTGTAATTACAGACCGTTTTGGGTTGACTTATTTACAAATACCTAATACTATGTAGTGAAAAAGTGTTATTATGTTAACCTAAAAAATTCCTAACAATTTCGAACACATATTAGGAGGGTTACGGTGCTTTTAGGTACCAAAACAACAACCAATTCTTTTATGTAACCACAAAAAGATAGTAACATTTATAGAAAAAATAAAAATGACAAAAAATATTGGCTGATTTGTGTTTTTAGCACTCTTTTTTTACGATGCCGAACTAACATTTGTTTTCCTTACGAAACATTCCGAATTTAAAACTTAAATAAGTATAGCTCGGAACTGAAAAGGCAGAAAGCAGAGTCATTGAATGGGTTTCTCTGATTTCTTATTCTTCTTCTACCATTTTTATAACAAAAGTTTTACTTTTTCTGTTGTTAAAATGTATAACTAACGTACCTATGTATTATTACTAATGTAAAAACTTACACTTTCTTCGAAATGAAATTCTTAGCTAAAACGTAGAAGGTTCAAAACAGTCTGGAACTTTCCATCTATAGGAGTCTAGCGTAACTAAGCGACAAAACAGTTTTCTTTTCCCAAAAGTTTTCTGATTTCGTTCGTTTCCTAGCCGTAAAGTTTACACACTGAGATGAAATAAAAAACAAGGATTAAACACATCTGTGCTTACTTGTTTCTGTTGTACACAGAGCCGCGCAAGTTTCGATCACGTACAAAGTGCGAGCAAGTACAAACTAAACGGCTTCTTGCGAGTTATACAGTTCTTCAATCTGTGAGGAGCGTGCGATAACGCATTTAATGTTGAACACGGAAAGTTCATTTCACTTTGGCGCTTAATGCTTGCTTTATTCAGTTCAGTTTTATTTGAGTTCGCGGATACTGTTGAGCTTAAAACAGTAATTTTGTAATTTAGATATGAGAGGCCTTAGTCTGCTACTTTAACGTACATAGTAGTGCTATGTAGGATTGTAGGTACTCGGTCACTGCCTATGAGAGTCGGGAAACTTGTGTCGGAAGCTAATGTAGATGAAAAGTTGTAGGCAAGACAGCTGTTACTTAAAAACATTTTTTTGCAAAAAAAAACCGACTTCTAAAAAAGCACTAAAAAATTAAAAATAATACTATAACCTACCTTATATATTAATAAACCTAACCTGACCTACGATTAACCTATACTAAAATTTAACAAATTTTTGGAGTCGGTGCCAAGACCGAGGATATTATATCCAACCAACCGTATGGCACAGACTCCAAAAAATTTTTGAAATCGGTTGTCAAGCGACGGAGTTGAGCGCGAACAAACCTAAAAAAAAAAAACAAACATCCGAATTGAGAACTTCCTCCTTTTTTAGAAGTCGGTTAAAAATATTCTGAACACCTAAGAAACAAGGCTTCAAACAGACTACAAAAGTTAGGTGTTTTACAGCATTATATTATCAGCATTCCGATATGACGTAACAGCGAAAGTTGGGAAACTCTAAGAGCAATAGGCGCTGAACACCTAATGGACTGATATTTATTATATTCCTGATTCATTGAAGCGAATAAGTCAAAATTATGGATATTTTTGCAAGTCAATTAGTTCCCAAGTTCACAAACTTTGCAAATAAACTAGAAGTCTTTTAGTAGATAATATAAATTGTTATCATTATGAAATTCTCTTTTAGAATAAGGTAAATTAATATCATCATTATATTCTTCGTATTAATTATTTTGTTCTGCGGATCCTTCCAGAACATCATTACGAGTAACAAACGTTAAAATACTTTTGAATCTGGACCCATTTCATGACTGGAAAATGTTCTACTCTGAAAATCGTTACGAATAACTGAAACAAATAAATGAAACATTCTCAAAGCTTTGTGATACAAATTAATTTTGGAAACCGTTTCTTTACATCTGTATCTGGGCGCTTGAAATACCATATCGTTACATATATTAACCCGAAAATGTCCATTGCTATAAACCTTTGCGCAGATGGCAACGACTAACGACCCGAGGCGAATATTTCCATTATCACCGCGTTTTCCAGGCGGATTTGTGATCGCAGTATGGTGTTATTAATACGCTGGTTGATAATGTCCGAACCGCCACGTTTTACGAGACCCATGGGAGATGCTCCACTATATCCACAAGCGAAACTACACGCAGCCTGCAATATAATCTTCATTGGAATTAATTTCATACGCGTCGTGTTTTTACATCGTTTCTCGGGGTGCGGGCATCAATCACTCAACCGGTAACCGCGTTACGTCACCGCTAATTGTGATCCCGTTCCTCCGAAACGAATGGTTATCGGCACTCGTCCGCGATCGATCGTCCTCGCCGCTCGCGACTCGCTTTTCTTCTCACTTTGTCAGCTTTACATTGAAGTACGAATTCCCTTGGAGCTGTCGGTAGGTGGTATAAACGCGGCGATAGGAGAGCTGCGATGCCGGCGCGCTGTTGAAGTGCGGTAGGGTTGTGGGTGAGGGACCTACGGGAAAGTAGGTCGGGCCGGCTACTCCCCCCCCTCTCTTTTCTCCCATCTCTCCCCGGTGTTGTCGCTTTCACTGCGTCCGCTCGGGATAAAGCCTAATTTTATTGCGTTGCGTTCGATCGTGTCTTTTACTTGCGGTTGGTTGTTTGATATTAATGAATCGGATGATCTAATGTTTGTAGATACGTGTGTACTGTTCGTTTTTACTAATTAGTCGCCACGTAACCTTAATTAATTACTTTTCATGATGGAAATTATGATTTCCGTTCACACAAATGCTATTTTTGAGACTTAAGTAGGTAGTGTACTGCCCAAATTAACCGACCTACGTTAAATTTCTTTTTTGGTTTAAATATTGCTGATTCATTTTAAATCTATTCTGAGCATTCATTTGCAATGTACATTGAACTGTTGCTGGATGGTAATGTAACACATTTAACATACTGAATTAGTTTGATGTAATTAATTTATTATGGAGAGATTGTGGTGACATAACTAAGCTCAATATTATCCCTTTTCAAATTATGATAGCGTCGACGTGTAACCTAATTAAATGCGGTTATATTCCAGCATGTAGGTGCTGCATAGCAACAAAATTCATCACCGTATCTCCCACACCATCAACCGGAGCCATTAACTACTAACAGAAACTTACAGAACCTCATTACGCGTTCGCAGTTTTCGCTATAATGTTTACCTGCGGTTCCTCTTTATACCTACGTTCAACGCTTGTTTATTACTGCAAATAGGAGTATGCATTAACCTATATACACTATGAGCTGAAAGAATGCGTCCACACTGTTTTCAATGGCCTGCTTTTTAAATGTCGCATTTTTCTGCAGTCATGAATCACGCGTTGACAAGAGCCGTGGGAGTTTGCCGCGTTATAAATTGGTTGTAGTCAGGTATAGTCGTATGATATATAAGTGGCTATCGTGCTTTTTTGCTGATCTAGGCATGAATTTTTTATGGCTAGAAAATCTCGCAACGCTGTTCTCGTTTTAATATGGGTGCTCGTATATTTCATTGTGACGGTGTCCTATCTGTTGGCACGTGCTCATTTTTCTTAAACTTCCTGCTGCAAGATTGCAATGTCTAACTAGATAGTGTGATATTGCTTTGAGGAGAGCTAGAATTTTCACCGAGCAGTGTAATGACACTTTTATCAAGGGCGTTTTTTGTGCTCTAAAAGATAAATGATATTGATGTAATAAATGATGAAGGTGAGCGCTATTGAGTACCTATATTTTCGTATATAAAGTACATCATCATAACAATACGTTTAAAGATCAGTATTGAACAGAAATTTTATCAAAATTGTATCAGCTTTCAAAGAAAAATACGATTCACGTAATTTTTCTAAAGGCTTATTTTGACAATAATTACAGACCTGACGTTTTAGTTTTTACTAGCTTATTCCCGCGACTTCGTCCGTGTAAATGTCAGTTTTTAGCGGGGTTTTATTTTTTGCGTGGAACCATAATTATAATTTATTCTTTATCAGCTATCTGCCAGTATAAGTCATGTCAAAATCGGTCTAGCCGTTTCGGGGATTAGCCGGAATAAACAGACAGACAATCAAAAATATAAAATACTTAGTTCTTTTTTGGTTCATATACCTTTAGTAATAAGCTGTTATTTTGATGTTACAAACAGACACTTCAATTTTATTTAGGTATTTGTATAAATTAAGATCTGATGTACTGCATAGAATCTTTTAAAATTAATCATAATATGGATTGGTGGCGGATTTATGAGCCTCTATTTCCATAAGTGGACTGAATCAATCAATCAATCGAGCTTATCGCTGTCCAAATTTGGACGCAGGATAGTCTCAAAATAGGGTGCTTAATATCCAGGGGACCAGCCGTTATGGATCTTTATAAGAATTGTGTTTAGACTGGCTTTTAGGCTTAGTAGCATTGCCATCCGATGTGGCAATGCTGCCAGTCTTGTAGCCACTTTGATGATCTCTAAAAGTGCATTTGAGTTTTGCTGGTCTTTTCTGTAAAAATCTCCCCCGATGAATTGAGGTGAGATGACCTTGAGGTGAGCTTTCATCCAACCGTCTGTTCTATTCAGTAAAAATCTCCTTCGGTAAATTTTGATGAGTTGACTTTGGATAGCTGTCAATGCTTACGAGATAAGCTTACTTCAAGTTCAGTTTGCTAACAGGATAGCATTGCTGGATTTTTTTATTCCCGTATATATCTATTCGCCAAGTCAATGACCTTGTGGACGTTATTTCCGACCAAACCCAAGTTTTATTGATGACTGACGCCGTCTCATTTGACACATTTTACGGCCCAGATTTTTATCGTCATACTTTACTCACAACGTGATTATATTTTACCCTATTACAGGCAAAGAGAAGTTATGGGTTGTACTTTTCAGTTTATGGTTTATGGAATCAAAAGTAAGATTTTGATAAAGATTCTCATTTTCCTGTTGGGTTGATAGGAATCAAAAGATATTATGTAAAGTGAAAATGGGAGAAAATGGAAAGAATAATTTAACATTTGATTTGATCAAAAAGATACGAAATTCTTCTTTCAGACTTTTTTTTATTAACGAAGCCGCATGGAATCCTATCACAGAGAGCTTAAATCAAGATGTTATGTTAGAAAAAAAAAACAATTACAAAGCGTTTTTTATGTCGAGCAAGTATTGTCGCATCGTTAAAAATGAAATGTGTTTCCTTTAACATGGTTGCAAAGTGCTATTAAATTTATACGAGAGAGTATTTCGATGGTCCATATAGCTTTGTAACGACTTCCTTTGATGCTTGATACTCCTAATATAACTTGGTAATTTTACATTGTGTTGTAAAAAGGCGTTACAGAGTAGCAATGCTGAACCATAGCTGTGCCAAAATATACGATATTACGACTTACGACCCTCCCCTTATTGGACAAGCGCCCTTTAATAACTAATATTTCTGTCTAGACTTAAAAAATGAATTAGAATTTCAGACTACAAATATTTATAAACTTATAAGGAAATAACAGAAACTGGAACGCCAGACGAAATAATAAAAAGCCATTTATTTTTGACAGAATAAAAAAAGGCTGTATATGAAATTCCCCGAGTCTACTTTATCAATTTTATTTATGCTACACTTGATATAATATTACTGAATTTAAAAAAAAAGAGCGGAGAGCGTCCTGCCTCCCCGCGGCGTGACGTGGGGTATAAATCGTGCTCTGTTCCCCCCGCACCCGCGTCCGCCATTTTAAATAGGCGTCATTCAACTCATTTGACGTGTAATTATTTTCATTTCGCAGCTCGGTTTCCGAACGTGACCCGCTGGCGGCCGCTTCAACGACATTTTTGTCAGTAGCAAACCTAATTTATGTTTTGTTCTTTTAATTATTTTGAATTTTTCTTGTCTGCCAGCGGCCTTCTAGATCTTTTTTTACGTGGTTTACATTTGTTAGGCTGGATGTCGTTAAGATACTGTTTTGTAAAGCCGGAAGCATCTTTTGTTCTACTTATCAGTACAATGGGACTAGGTTAATGACGTCTTATTTATTGATAGGGACACATAGTATGCTTGGGGACTGAAATAAAATGTAAAGACACGATTAAAACAGTTTATTACAACTGTTCTATCATTTGGCTTCTCTATCCGATATTCGTTTTTATTTCTTGCTCCATAAATCTGAAATTCGGATATCCTTTCTCAATCTCATCAACAGTTACGACAGGTGGCTTATGATTAAAGATACCTACTTAAGTATTCATAATACCATAAATCGCTAGGTACCATCTAGACTCCTTCCAACATTTTACAGTGCACGTATGCTTCAGTCAGATTTCCTACAAGTTTACGACTTCTAGACTTACTCAACGCGTTGAGAAATCGATACGTATTTTATAGCCGTCTTATCTTATAACTTGAGGGAACAGCATTTTTAAGGCTGAGAACACGATTACATTAAAGGCTTGGGCACACCAAAAGCAGTTGCAGTGCGGTAGCAGTGCGTCTACCGGCTCCGCCACTGCGCCGCGCACGCACTGCTCTTCTACAAAACTTTTGGACGGGAGCAACGCAGACGCGGGGCGGTGGCAGCGCAGACGCGGGGCGGCCGCAGTGAGTGCACGTTGTATTACTACGTCCGCCATATTGCTAGTCACACCAAAGCAGTTGAGCGGGACAGACGCAGCGCAGGTCGTAAACGGTTGTGATTTTTTACAACTTATCATGGAAACGAATGAAAAATTGATTGAGTTGGTGAGAAATACTTCACACATAACGCAGGCTTGGGCACACCAAAAGCAGGACAGGCGCAGCACCTTAGCAGGGCAGGTCGGTTGCGCCGCGGTCATGTCACACCAGAAGCATGAGCAGTCAGAGAGCAGTTTGAAGGCGCCCCTGCTTTATAACTGCGTTATGTGTGTCATATCGATAGCCACACTCAGTACACTTCAAGATGTTGAACGGTTCTGACTCTGACGAAGAGGAGCTATTGTTGCTTCTAGCTTTAAGTAAAAAAAAAAGAATATGGGTTCACGATGTAAATAAGAGAAGAGAAGAATATTATTATGGGGAGTACTATCGTCTATTTCGGGAATTAGAATCTTTTGAAGATAGGTTTCGAAGATTCGTTTCCATGATAAAGTTGTAAAAAATCACAACCGTTTACGACCTGCGCTGCGTCTGTCCCGTTCAACTACTTTGGTGTGACTAATCAATATGGCGGACGTAGTAATACAACGTGTACTCACTGCGGTCGTCCCGCGCCTGCGCTGCCACCGCCCCGCGCCTGCGCTGCTCCCGTCCAAAAGTTTTGTAGAAGAGCAGTGCGTGCGCGGCGCAGTGGCGGAGCCGGTAGGAACTGCGGGCCCGCGTTTGTTCAGTGTGTCATCCCTCATATAACTACATTATTTACTAACGTAGACGCACTGCTACCGGACTGCAACTGCTTTTGGTGTGCCCAAGCCTTAAGCGCATGCGATGTAAGTGTTTGAGAATAGAACTAACTCGAATTTCGAATTCAAAATAGCAATTTTTAGTCGCCTTGTAAATGGTGGCGGTTAGTGTGTGGTTTAACGGATTTTGGAATGTATAGGTACCTATATTCCAAAATCCGTTAGTAGTAGGTACCTACTTTTGAAATAGTCAGAATTTAAATTTAACTGTTTTCTCTTTTCCATACTTCAGATATTACGTTAACCAGAGGATTTACTGATCGGTAAAACTTGCTCAAGCTTATTGAATATTTGATATTTAATCAACGTAAAATATACTGTACGTTTCTTTGTGTTTATCGTAAAATAAATAAGCTTTGACACATTGAAATAACGATAGCGTTATTACCATATTTGTCTAATGAACTAGCTTTTGCCCGCTACTTCGCCCGCGTGGATTTTCCCAATTTTTCTTGAAAATAAAATATAGCCTATATTACTCGCTGATAATGTAGCTTGCCATACGTAAGGTATATTTGAAATCGGTTTAATAGTTTTTGAGTTTAACCATTACAAACGAAAATACAAATCTTTCCAGTACTAGTTTAACTGGAGTGTAGATACTGCAGATCTAAAGAAAAGTAGGTGCCTACTTTATTTCCTACAAAGCATTAAGTGCTTCAACATAAATGTTACTTCACTTAAGTGCCTACATCATAAACCCATACACTCGAGCAACATTTTTACACCTTCCCTAAATGTTACGTAGGTACTGATTGTGCCTAAGTGACCTCATTGATGCCTAAAAGTACCTCGTTTGCTGTTTCCACCTCATTTGTTAACTTCAATGTATTTACTTATACCTCGCTACCTGCTGTAACGTTCTGAACAGTTCATTTCATTTATTTTTGCGTAGGCGTATCACCAATCACCTGACAAGAATATCGGATGAAAGTCAGCAGGGCTATTCTAGTAACTTTTTGGAACGTTCGCATTCTAATGGTAAAAAATGCCTAATGGTGGTGGCCTTTGTGACAAGATTTTGACTGTGATTGTCGCTGAGATGAGGTTACGGGTAGACTTTCAACGTTTTTAATTACGAGTTTAAATTACCGGCAATATTGAGCAAGTGCTTTGTGATCATTTCATTTATGATTATACTGTGATAACCCCCTGTTTTTACACGCTTTATATTAGCTTCACTTGTATGTAACTATGTAAGAAAATCTTGGAATCTTAATTTGACCCACTTCCCAGTCTTCGATTGGGATGAAATTTTGCACACGCTCTGAGTTCTGATGACAATACATGACTAGCTAAGAAACGTCATTACAAATCCAATATGGCGGCCTCCCCAAGATGGCGGACTGGCTGTTTGAAATCCACCCCCATAATATGGGTATCAAATGAAAGGGTTAGCTGTCAGGAATACGAAAAAAATAGTCACGTGACTTATTATTAACACGCTTCAATTGTAAGTAACTATGTAAGAAAATCTTGGAATCTTAATTTGACCCACTTCCCAGTCTTCGATTGGGATGAAATTTTGCACACGCTCTGAGTTCTGATGACAATACATGACTAGCTAAGAAACGTCATTACAAATCCAATATGGCGGCCTCCCCAAGATGGCGGACTGGCTGTTTGAAATCCACCCCCATAATATGGGTATCAAATGAAAGGGTTTGCTGTCAGGAATACGAAAAAAATAGTCACGTGACTTAAATCCAATATGGCGGACAGGCTATTTGAAATGCACCCCCATGATATGGGTATCAAATAAAAGGGTTTGCTGTCAGGAATACGAAAAAATAGTCACGTGACTTAAATCCAATATGGCGGACAGGCTATATGAAATGCACCCCCATGATATGGGTATCAAATGAAAGGGTTTGCGGTCAGGAATACGAAAAAATAGTCACGTGACTTAAATCCAATATGGCGGACGCCGTATTAAATTTGGATGCGTAAAACAGTGAATTTTGTTAAGTTTTTTAATATATATTTTAAATTAGTAAGTAGTAAATTAAGTTTAAATAATAAGAAGACTAAAAAGTATAAAATAAAAATAATAGTTTAAAAAACTAAAAAACACGCTTTTACCACGCACTTAAAATTACAAAATAATTCGAACATTTACTACGATTTATTATGAAAGAAAGCGTGGAGCGTTTTGTCCAAGAAGAGTTACATAAACGCTCCATGCTTTCTTTCATAATAAATCGTAGTAAATGTTCGAATTATTTTGTAATTTTAAGTGCGTGGTAAAAGCGTGTTTTTTAGTTTTTTAAACTATTATTTTTATTTGGTAATAGAATTCAAAAAAGTTGATATTCGTCTTGTCTTAACTGCCACAAAAAATGAGCTAAAAATTAGGGATCCGTAAGAAAAGTCACGCGAACGAAGTCGCGGAGAGAGTGCTAGTTGATCATATAAAACAATAACCTAGACCTAACATCCTGTCCTTAATATCAACCTAGTAAACGCTACTTCTACTAGGTCATCATGTAGCAAAAAATTTACTCAGAAATTCAATGAACAATGTATTACGTTAATGGTGGCTAAATGAGGGTGCGAGGGAAACAAACTGGGACAGTTTTTGTGCACTTTCTAACTGTGCGACTACCGTCCGTAATAGGTACCTACCCTACTTGCTTTGTGACAAAAGTATCTAGGTATGTACGGAGAGTTTTTAGTTTGTATGTGGTAATTGGCGACAGGGTTGGCAGAGTGGTTCATCAATTAGCTGCAGTGTAGCGTGGTTCGGATTTTATTCTCGTTTGGAACAAATATTTGTATGATCGAACAAGCCATTTGGTATACAGACTTGCAACTACTTTTATACAATGTTTCGAGTGTCATGTGTAAATTTTCTTTAAATCAATCTAAATAGGTTACAAAATGATTAGACACCACAAGCTTAAAGTGAATACAAAATAACAATTACTGAATAAACATCATTTCATTTCATTTCATTTCAATGAATGGCAATGTAGCAAAAAAATAGTTATTTATTTAATTTTTATTTATTTATTTAAACTATATGCACATGTAAAAAATACACTGTACTTACAAAGGCGGACTTAATGCCTAGTTATTGTTGTCTGTAATACAAATAGCTTGATCGACCGTTCCTACGTATATTCCAAATTGTTCAGCAGTCCATCGATAAAATATATACACATCAAAAGTGTCTAGGGATCAAAGATGTATTGGTAATAATACATCTTTGATCCCTAGACACTTTTGATGTGTGTATGTTAAATTGTGGTTTAATCTAATTACGTCATGCGACCGCTGGCAATCCATCATTATTTGCTTGATTACTACAATATTCTAAACCTAATTGACCTACTATTGTCATAATAACATAGCACACACAACTGTTATTTCGGTCAGATTGATTTGTAAAACCAATACGTATTTTAGATTTTTTCTCTGTTTTGATAAGTTTCTTGTTTTTTTCTGTTGTTTCTTCTAAACTTCTATATCTTTTGATGTTGCTTCTGCAAAAAAGACTAACATTTTCAGATTTTCCTGCAACCTAATATTTCAGAATACTGTAGGTAACTCATGAGTCTTTGTAAACTTTTTGAAGTGTGTTGTTAAAAATATATCTACAAATAGATAAAATTGTAGTGTCAGTGTGTAATGCCAAAATAATAGCTTTTTATAATTACAAAAAATAAATATGAATGTTGTCTGTCTGTCTTTCTGTTAGTTCCGGCTAATCCCCGAAACGGCTGAACTGATTTTGACGGGATTTTCGCTGACAGGTACTTAATGTTCTGAGAAGTAACTTAAAAGAAATAGGGTAAAACAATACCGACTTTGACCTAAACGAAGTCGCGGGCATATGGCTAGTGTGCATTAGAATTAAACCAACACAATCTTTCGACTAATTTAAACTACGTAAGCATCTAGTAAAGGTACCATACCTACTATTACCTACAAACTTTTACTCCTAACTTTTATTTTAGCCTTTCGTTTCGGAATTGAAACAAAAAACTTACTTATGATGAATTACAAAAACGGCCTTTGACGGTCAATTCCCAGAAGACTTTCAACAAAGTCACTTCCGTCCCTGATTATTAAAATCACAGGTTTTTATAAAGTTCTCATTTCTGGCCGCGTCTAATGGAAACGACCTAGTTTTGCCTTCTATAAAATTATAAAAATATTTTACTCAAAGTTTACTTTTGGAAGGAAGTGAGTTTGTTAGTACAACTTTAAGGATAGCTTTTAATTAGAGACTTTCTTGCTTCTCAATCTTTTTATGAATCTATCTAGAAGAAACCTTCAACATTTGACCTAGAATATTAACATTGTCCGATGCTGGATATTATATAGCTTGACGCTGTTACATGATTGTCTGTTCTTTAAAGAACAAAACCGGTGCATTTTGTTCCCGTGTGCATAATTATTTGTTTATTTTTATAGGAAAAACAACAATAGCAACCTATAATAAGAATATACAAAGTGTCTTATCTACATAGTTTAAAACAAAGTTCGTTCCTAACTTCTGTATGCTTATTTTAAAAGATCTATATCTTTTAAAATAAGCAACGAATTTTAATGCGGTTTCGTCAATGAGTAGAGTGATTTAAGAGGAAGGTTTATAAGTATATCTGTATATTGCACCCGGGCGAAGCCGGAGCGGGTCGCTAGTAATATATAAATTGGCAAATATACTACCCACTACATTTTCCATACATTACTGCTCAGAATAATAATACAAACGTAATAGCTGGCTATTGATCGAAACGAAAATATTTCGACGAATTAAGAGCCTACTCCTTGTTTTTTGGAAAACTGTATGAATATACTTACAGTTAATAGATAGGTAGATATAGTTTTACCAAGAAAAGTATAACTGATAAACGAGTAAGCCGCGCTCTAATCGATTCAGCGGTTTGCAGGCAGTATTGACTAACAAAACGGTTCTAGAAATGGCTGCCGAGGGCAATAGCTGATTTTACATTTAGAGCCATATAATGCTTTTCGACATAACATTAAATCATGTTAACCTTTACATATGTGTGGGTGTGATAATTATAAATGTTCGACGAATTGTTTATTTTAAGTTGGTATTCTGTAAAGTATAAATTTCGACGAAATGTTTAATGTGAATTCTTATTTGGTAAAGTACAAATATGAAACATTGATGATAAATAATATATCGTTGCGAAAAATGTTACCATGCATTCAGTAGGTACAAGATTCATTCAGATCAAGACTAACATTTTTTTTAAGAACCAACGAAAAACTTCACTTGTGATTTATTTATTTAAACTTTATGCAACAAAAGAGTACAAAGGCGGACTTAATGCCTTAGACATTCTCTACCAGTCAACCAAAGATGGTGACGAGGTAACATGGCAGGTGTAAATGCAAAATAATGTACAAAAGAATGAAGTAAGAAAGAAAAATGTGTTCTACAATCATGTACCGAATCCATGGTAATTTCCAACCCTTATGTAAAAGTAGAAATCTTTGTCCAGTATTCAAATATTGTAGACAAAAATAAGGTTATTTCCAAGACATTTTTCGACTTAAGTAATAAAAAACCTTTATCAATTAAATCAATGAGGTGATTAAAATTCTAGTCTAAACTTTCACACAAAATGTTTCCTTTGGAAATATTTTCGGCAACTAATATAGGAGTTTTGAGGTGAAAGCTGGAAGGGTCTTCATTAACACATTCTTAAACAACATTGTTGGGATGTTTTCAAGGGAAATTAATGTGTTTATCTCTAGGAAAATATTTGTGTTGGAAATTGGTTTAAGTCCAGTGTAGACTGCATAATGACTATGTGTCACGCAACTTATCTTATTTCTGACAAAAGGGGACAACCCACAATCTTTTCATAATTAAATTAATAACGACTTTGCAATGTGTTGCAAGATTAAAAATTACAGAAAAACTAATATTTTTCTGACACTACCGACAAACGTACAGATCGTTTTGAATGTGGTATTCGATTAATTGTATGACTACTTTCTTCATCGTTTGCGTTTATACAGAAACTATGCCGCATAGATTAATACCTATATCATATTGATTTGTTTTTCTTTATTTAAACCATTGCGGTGATTACCGTCAACTTAGAAGGTTCACATGAAAATTCAAAAACAGGGTGCATAGATAATAATCGTGATAATAATTTCCAACAATAAATACTTTTTTATTGTCCAAATTCCACGTAAACAAAAGAAAGCAATAAATCCACGAATACCACGACAAAGTAGGCAGAAATTGAGTCCAACCGAATGACACATCTACGCATAACGACACCCAATCACGTAAGATGGTCACGCTCCACTATGCTCTCATAATGACTCCATTACGTAGCTACGACCGACGACCAGTCGTCAAGCGATTAGTAGTAATTGCTAGTTGCGCTGTGTAGTTACCAACCGAATTTTTAGAGACGGATTTTCACTAAAAGATTGGGTTTAATTCGTCTCAAAGTTATTCACGTTGTAAAATAAAGTTGGGTATTTCAGTAATTTCTAAGTGATTTAACCGAATTTATCGACATTTTGATTAGCTTTTCGGGGATTTGACAGTGAAATTTGTAAAGTTATTTTATTCTTTTAAAATTGCTGCGATCCTTCAACTCTTTCGCTTGATGCGTTATTTGAATGTTCGCCTTTTCTCGCCGTTGCGTCTGTGTGATTGAGCCACGAGTTTGTTGCTCCCGTTCACCTTTAAAAAAGGGGTACCTGCATCTGATATTTCAATTTTGATTTATAAGACATTAGTACTAACATAAATACATGACTTTTTAATTGAAAACTTTAGATGAAGCAGCCCGATTGTACCTATATATAAAAGACATGAAATTAATGTCTTTATAGCAGCTTTTCACACAGTAGATACTTACACAATAAAATCATTTTTTTAAATTTTGGTCTGTCTGTCTGTTTGTTCCGGCTACTCTACAAAATACATTTTGGCAGATTTTGACGGGATTTTCACTGGCTGATAGCTGATAAAAAGAAATAAAATCCAGTGATAACCGCAAACAATATCGCGAGCATAAGCTATAGTCAAAAATAAACATCAAATCTACTGTCTCTTACAACAAATTTCTTCAACAAAACTGTTATTTTTCACAGCACAACAAAACAAACAAATTCCTAAACAAACCACTGTATATTCATTGTCATTTCACCATTGAAACGTATGACTCACTTAGACAGCAAACATGAACTTTAAAACTGTCACATTACGTAAAAGCTTGCAAGCTCGACAAAGTAGATCTTGTGCAACTGCGAAAAATGGAGTCACAAGTACAGTCAGCAAAGTAGATAGGTATGCAGGGTCGTCAGATATAGTTGGGGTTTTCTTAGACACCGATGGATGTCTTCGATTAAAACTTAACTTAATTAATGAACTGTTTATTATCTACTTTTTAAATTAAATTACATTTGCTAACATCCATCGGTTTCTAAGGAAATTACAACTATGTCTGACGACCCTGCATACCTATCTACTTTGCTGACTGTACATTGAATACCCACGGCGGTATGTACCTATGCATATAGCGTCTTCACTTGTTTTTCTCTGTCGGGTAGTTAGGTGGCAGGGTGCAGAGTGCATTGACCCCCACAATGCCAGGGTAGCTTCTCCAGTTGAATACGAAAGCATTTTCTCAACGGACGGTGAGCGAACATATTATTATAAAGCTACCGTTGTTGTTTTCTTTCGCAATTTGCTTTTACAGGTTGTGACGTCGTGTCATGTGGGTTAGTGTTTGTTAAATTAAAAATGGAGTACGACAACATGTTGTGTAAGAGTTTTATAATTTTGTTGTTGAAGTTAAATGTTATTTAATTATTGAATTAGGAAAATTGTTGTATACACATTTAATTATTTATTTTATACATAGTTATTATGTTTTAAATTGAGTTGATCTGTACATAATGAATGAAGATTTCAATAATAAATATTAACAAAAACAAAAAAATGTTACAAATATTTGGTATGCGTGGGTTTAATGGGCTGAAACCCTTGCCATATCGTTAGTTATCATCCAAAGAAGCCTTACTCTTTGTATGAATATATACCCTTTCCGTTACACGTTGTATTTTGATGAGTGAGAGAGTGAGGGACCTTACGCTTTTATTAAGATCCGTACGTGAACAAAGTCGCGAGCAAAAGCTAGCAATACATAATAGAGTCTATATACCTACTATACCTACCTAAAATTTGACATTGGAGGTTTTAAACATCATAATTATTGATTCAATCATTTTCCTTTTAAACTGTCCAAAAATTAATTTAAACAGTTTGGCAGTTAGTTAAAACTATAAATTAGAAATGTTGCAAAGTACTTTAAATGTTTTATTTGTTTTGAAGTAAATGTATTTCTAAACTTTTACGTTTTTTAGAAACATGCCTTATTACGGGAGCTAAAAGTTTTATTTTCATTGTAGGTATGTCTCCAATACATGTTAGGATTTTTTTATTATTTATTTAAACTTTATGCAACAAAAGTACAAAGGCGGACGGAGGATTATTTGTCGTGTTAGTATCTCTCTAGTCTCTAAGAATACAAGGTTTCGAGAGTAAAAATATAATTTTTATTTGTGTGTGTATCTTTTATCAATATAGCTTAAAATATAGAAAACGTAAACTAATAAAAGTGTTAATTTTTGATTATGTTTTCTGTACAGAATTACTATGTTAGGTAAATTTTGTAAGCTAAATTCATATTGAACGTTCCAGAATTTCACAAACATTCAACGTTTTGATTGGCTCACAGAGCTCCAATCACAGAGCCAAACCAATCGAATCATAGAACACAGCCTGTGTCACAAGCCGGAACTAACCTAACCTATAATTCCTTTCCCTTGACTCAATTAACACTGTCTTACAAACAAAGCAGAACATTATACTAATTGAAATAATTAAAATCAATGGTTCTTTTCTATTCAAACTAATTTAGTAAATTGAGCTGAAATTATGAAGCACTAGCGCAAAGTGAAATAAGTGTTTCATTATTAAATTGAGCTGAATCATTCTGTAATTTCATTTGTTTTTTCGTTGTTGCCAAGTCATGGTTTGAAGTAATATAAAAGCTGTTATTATTTAGATTTTGACTGCCTTGTTGGTCTAGTGGTCGCAAAACGTGACTGCTAAACATTAGGACGAGGTTCAATTTCCAGGTCGGGCAGTGTTATTAGGTTTTCCGTCAGGAATTTCTCAGTAGCAGCCTCGAAGTCTGGATTCGTGCCCGGTTGATGGCAATAGGCTCGCCCCCTATTACATGGGACTTAAACATAACTGGCGAAATGTGGGTGTACTAATGGGTACACCTCTGCCTGACCCTTCAGGGATTACTGGCGTGGTGTTATGTATCTAGATTTAGGTAACTTTAATGGCTGGATATTTTTAGTTTCTTCTAATAGTCCTATCAAGGTAAATACTAAAACGAAACTATTAACCAGATTAGCGCGTTACAAAAATAATCTGTTCAGCTTTATTATAGGTATAAATAAAAGATGATTCCACCCCGTATAATACATCTATATGGTATCTTTACGTCGTCGTCTCATTCTACCTTTCTCGAACTAAATCAACAAAACAGATAGGAATATTGGTCTTAATTTTGTAAAAACAAAACTTAGTAAATTTTGTGAAACATTAAAAAAACAAGTATGTTTAGAATTTCTTGCCAGTTCTTCTCCATACGAAGCTATTAATAGGCCTTTTGGAATGGGCAACTAGATTTAATATTATAAAAAAATGATTTTCACTTGTAAATGACGGTCAAAAGTGCCTTTTAATGGTCTAATTGAAATAAATGATTTGACTTTGACTTTGACTTTTTCATCGGATTGAGAAGTTATCCTGGACAAAATTGTAGCTTTTCAATGACAAAATTAAACGAAACTGTAAGTTCTTATGTTACTGTTGCGTCAAAAGCATTATGCCGTTTGCTTAAACTTTTACGGCTATTATTTCTTTGGATTGCGTCATAAAAAATAAACTTTGCCCGGAAGTCTGCTACAGTGCAGCTTGGGGAAGATTCTGAGGGTAGCTTATATACTTGGGTGTAATGAACATATGTATTATGTATATTTACTTATATATTTATAAGTGTTTTAACTTTTGCACATAGTGGTAGTTGTTTTGTGAAACTTGGATGTTATTTATTTTGTACTAGCTTTTGCCCGCGACTTCGTCCGCGTAAATGTCAGTTATGGCGGATGCAGACGAAGGCGCGGAGATAAAATTAGCTTATGTGCTTCCTCGGGGTTTAACCTTACTCCGTACCAAATTTCATCAAAATCGGTTCAGTGGTTTAGTCGTGAAAGCGTAACAAGACAGACAAACAAACGGAGTTACTTTTTCATTTATAATACATATTAGTAAGGATGGAGAAAAGTTTCACTAGTATTAACTTTAGTTTAATATAGGCCATACTTAAAATGTTGCTGAATACTGATACGGATTTTGTGTATTCGTGTGTATACCTACTTATTAAAAAAAAAGAAGTATTTTAAAAATAAAACGTAGCCGCCATACAATGCGAAACAAAAAAAGAATACAGATCGAATTCGAATTACAAATAACTCTAAATTATTCTCAAAATCCGAGGGGCTAAAAAAACGACCTACATTTAAAAAATGATTCTAAGAGCAAACAACAGAAAGCATAATTTACTCTGCATGTATAATTGATAAACCCAAGTACCTATTGAGAGTACATTTTGTTCGCAGACTGTCTTGTAAACAATCCGGGAGAAACAATACAAGTTTCACTCATTGAGATGACTCGGAGTCGAGATGAGTTCGTAATTACATAAGTAGCTACGACCTATCTACATTAGAACGATGTTTCGCGAAGTTTCCTTTAGCAAGTTTATTCTTCTATCCTTAAATACGTACGTGGTATAATATACATATATTTATTGCTCCTATTTGGTCTTGAATCCCTAAAGAGTAGCTTGTACCTATGTACTTTAGTTAATAAGTAGCGCGTGCGCCCCTGCTTCACCCGGATCTGATCGACTGATGTATCTCTTGGAATTTACGAAGGCTGGTGCGGGTCTACTCCGTTGGTCTCCTGGTCGCAAGCGCGACTAATGGGCTTGGGGTCCTGGGTACGATTCCCAGGTCGGGCAAAAAGTGTTATTGGGTTTTTTTTTAATAAGGTTATTGGATTTTTTTAATAGTAGCCTGGACTATGGAAGTTGTTGTAAATAATGGTGTAAATCGTATCAAAATCCTATGTATAGTTTAGAAGAACTGAAACTAAAACAGCGTACGCACAGACAGACACAAAAATAGATTTGCTTTATACTATTTATCGATCTATTATGTAGGTAGGTGATATCTAATCGACCATCTTAAATTTTACCTAATTAAATATGATCATTAGACCATTAATAATTTAGGTATGTAACCAATCATGTGGTTCTGCTTTTTAAAATATTAACCATGGTTTTCTATATAAATAAATAAAATTGTTTGTTTGTAATTTTACAGCTTTTCACTAAACGCAAACACATTTTTTTTAAATTTTTGTCTGTTTGTTTGTTCCAGCTAATCTCTAAAACGGCTGAACCGATTTTTACGGGACTATCACTGGAAGATAGCTGATGTTATAAGGAGTAACTGAGGCTACTTTTTCATAGAAAAAGGATTAGCTTTCCGCGCAAAATAAATAAAATCCCGTGATAACCTACATTCACGCAAACGGAGTCGCGGGTATAAGCTAGTTTCTTACTATTACCGTAATTAGGAACGAAGGCAGTCACTTTTTGGTTGTACCTACTATGTGAACCAAGCCATCTACAAAGCATTGTGTTTATTTATCTTATCCATTCCAAACTTAAAAATTGCGTTTGTTGATAACGACCTTCTTTTGATTTATTTAGTTTTTTTTTAACTGTTGAATATTCAGCCAGTATTGCAAAACGAAAAATAATCTCTTTTATAATTAAGATTTGCAATTAATTGTCTAAGATTTATTGTCTGAAAATGTAAAAGTACAAATATTTCTTTGCACAATTTTTTTATTTTTTATTATACGATATACCCTATAGCATTCACGGATAACGTAGCTACTAAATTGCAAAATATTTTTTTGATTGGGACCAGTACTTCCAGAGATAAGCGTGCTCAAACAAAAACAAAGAAGCAAATAAACTTTTCAGCTTTCTAAAATTAGTAGTGTTGGTCCGGCTGTTGAGCAAGAGGTTCGATTCCCAGGTCGGACCTAGGTATTTTTCTTTATAATATTAATGTCGATTAGTAGGTAGGTAGCTAGATTTAATTATATAGGTAAGTAGGCAAGATATAACTATGTATAGTTAATATTATTACAAAGAGACTTCAAAGATATTTGTGAAGGTAAATGAATGAATAAATAAATTCCATGTACCAATAAATTAGGAAGTTCATGTTTAACAATAGACGTCTAATATAAATCTTCATTTATGTATGATAAAATATATGGAAAAATACCTACAAACACATTTTCCAAGCAAACACAATTCTAATTCAAGGCCAAAGTAATAAATTAAGTCGCTAAGTAAATTATATTCCAAGAAATGATATGAAAACCACTTGTACACGACATTAATTATTTATTACATACATTTGCGCTGCCTACCTTCACTTTTACAACTACCTTTTCGCGTGTAGCCACCCTATTTTTAATCGAAAGCCGTTTTCCGAATGGCTAGCCAATTAGGTACCAAGTAATGCCTATATTTTAAGTCTGAAAGTTACCTTAAATGCCAAGGGTCGGTAAAGTGGAAACTGCGTACATTTTGTTAGAAGAGCTCTTAAATATGATAATAGCCTTGTCCGCCCTATGGGTGTTGGTCCTTTAATTGTGCAGTCATTTAGCGTTCCTAGTATTTCCTGTTTAATTTCAATGGAGTCTTATAGGAGATTAAAGCAGTAACTGTGGATATCTCTATTTAAAAAGTGCAATTTCGCATCTTCGTCTTTTAGGAGGTTGTCATGAAATACATAAATAATCAAATAAAATTACTGATTAGTAAAATTATGGTTAATAATTTAATGTTATTTTTAATAATAATATAATAAATTTGAAGAATTTTTTTTATTTGTTCGTTGTTTAAAAGCGGTAATCTCTGGAACTCGCAGTCGGATTGGTAGAATTATTTTTGTATAAGATAGCCAGATTCATAAGGAATAATATAGGCTATATAATATCACGCTACGACTTACAGGAGGGAAGCAGTGGCCGTAGATGTAACTGAATGCGCGTGAAAAGCGCGGTATACTAAACTTAGTGTCATAGAAAACCAGGAAAATCATCATTAGAATTACCTGAGTATGCTCGGGTCGTGGATGTCCATGCCCGGGGGGGCTCTCAGACCCTTAATGAATAAAAACCACCCCAATGTTCCCTTCCCACACTTACGCCGGAGAACCCGGGAACGTACGCGCCTTCCGTGATCCCCAACTGGGCCAGTAAACTACCGCAAGCCGCGTAAAGGAACTTCGTCACAAAAAAAATTGTACGCAAAAAGATTCTTCAATCTACAAACAGAATACACTATTATTATCATTCCTCCACACATCTCACACTGAACGGATCTCCACGACAAAACGTTAAGTGGGGGCACATTCTGTACAGTGATTTATAGTCCCATAGAACATCTACACCCAATGTGCTATACACTACATACAACGCTATAAAACGTAGGGACAGCCTTCGCGAGTCGCGGCTCGTCATAAATCTACATCACTGTGTTCGTTCCCGAACCCCTTAGATGTTTCCCAGAAAGGCTTCGATGTAATTCGTACAATCCATCTTTCCCGCGACACTGACCGGAGTAATTGCCAGCTAAAAGTTTCTGTGATAGGGTTAAAAGGACTGCAAGATTTGTTGTGTAGGTAGGTATGGCCAAAATAATTGATATTGTGAGCCCAAGCAAATATTAATGAACAAATATCATCATTGATGAATATAAAAATATCAATGATGATATTTGCGGAGTATGTGTGGTGTAACTTTGAACGATAGAGTGAGGAATGAGGTTATACGGGACCGTTGCGGATTAAAAGAGGATGTAGTGACAAAGATAGAAAAGGGTATGCTTAGATGGTTCGGTCATGTTGAGAGGATGAGTGAAAGACGATTAACAAAAGGTTTATATTACATACATTTGCGCATTATATATGGCAGAGGTGAGTGGTAACGCAGGGCGGGGTCGCCCTAGGAAGACCTACACTGACCTTATTGGTGAGGTTCTTCAGAAAGGTCAGGTGCGGAGTACTCGTAACCGGCGTGCTTGTATGAACGTAGTATAGGTAAAAGGAGTATGTAAGGATCGTAGCAGGTGGCGTTCTGTGGTTTCTGCCTACCGCCATGGGAAAAAGGCGTGAGTTTATGTAAGTATGTATGTAAAAATATCATTAACAAACATTCATTTTTTTCCTTTATTATGTACCTAAGTGTAGTCTACTCTAAGGCTCAATTGCGCCAAAACCTTAACTTCAGAGCTAGTTACTAACTCGATGTTAAATTGCAAAATGTTAATCGTGTTGCGCCTTTACTAACGTCAGTGATGTCCAAGATAAACATGAAAATAGAAAAAGTCAGTCGCTTGCCCGTGCCCGGCTGTGAACCTACAGCTTCGTGCATAAGAATTGAGAGGCGGTCGCCTTAACCACTGGGCCATATACTTACAAACTACAAATCAAAATACTTATGGAAATATGAGAAAAAGCACTTAGGTATATTTTAACTAGAATTTACACAACGTTTATAGGCTAAGAACGTTTATGCTAAATTAAAGCTTATGGCTTGGTAAAACAAGCCCTAGAATTCATTATTCTACTTTTCTTTATTAGCTATCCATTTACCCTACAGTTTACTTATACTAACATATTCCAAGAAGCCATTCTTAGTCCGCTACAATAGACTGACCTTGAGAAAATATTGCTAAAACTTTTGTATTAATTCCACCAACCGACTTAATTTCCACAGCTTTATGTTTTTTGATTAATTACTTCAACGAAATACTAATTATTCATTCTGTTTTTTTCCAGGTATGTACCCGTTTTTTAACATCTTGGTAAGACCTACAGATCCTTTTTTTAAATTCAGTTAAAGAATCAACAAAACAAAACACACTCAAAATGTATACCACGTGTAAATTAGAAAAAAAAGTAAGTTCAAAAATAATTATATTACAAAATGAAAAACAGATGCTTGCATTTCTGAACGCGGATGAATATTTTATGTATCATTTCGCAGTCCCGGCGAATTCATCTCCACTTGAAAGATTTATATCGGAGGAAATCTCGAGTTTACGGGCGGCGCACGCTCTAAACGTTTCGACATTTTTCAGCGGATACGTTGCAATTTTTTCTCTGCTGCATTTGCAGCTTCTACGGAATTGACGATTCGCACTACCAAACATTTGGTAGCGATTTAAATTTTTAAAGCGAATTTGATCGCCCTATACATTTTTCTGCTTAATGAGATGGGCGATGAAATATTTTTTGGAGCGCGAATAAACCTTTTTACGAGTTTATGAGTACCTACATCCCTCATTTTAAACTTTGCTTAATATTGAATTTAAATTTCCATTATCTACGCAGAAGTCCATTCACGTGTCAATTTTAGGCATATTGATTCATTTTTTATATATTTAACTAGCTGACTCGGCCACGCGTTGTTGTGGCTTGAAGTAAGTAAAGATATTGAGGTCAATAATCTAGATAAAAACTATCCTATCTCTTAGGTTTGACCAAATTACACACAGTAGGTAAGCCATATTTCATAAAAAATGGTTCAGTAGTTTAGGAGTCCATCCCAGACAAACAACGTGACGCGTAATTTATATATAATATATTAAGATATTAAAAACTGACGTAGAGACAATAAATCAATAAAAAACATGGGAATATCGTTCAAAGAGATGTTCTTTGCATAAGTACTTCTATTGAAGTCAGAGTCAATATTCCTATCAACGTTTATAACTTGATCATGTCCTTTACTGCGTAGACTTAACTTTATTACGTAAAAAAGTTATAAATAGAACTACCGAACCCACGTTCTAGGTTACATTATTAATTTGAGTCGATAGAAGGTATTCTGTACTCACACACACATACACACTCTGTTACCATGAGCACCATAAAAAGAAATTATTCATTTATTTATTTACAACAACAACCTTACATCTACCATTCCAGTTTCCTAATGAGGTAGTGTAGTTGACAATTACATAAAATTTATATAGATGTATACTACGTCTATCACTATATTTATGTACATTTTTTAAAAATGTTTCTTTATTACTTAAACATGTTTATTCCGCCAAAAAAATATCTTGGCTTTACAGCAAATGAGTTTGTATCTTTCAGAGTAGATAATGGACATACTAGTCCGCTGTTTAATTGATGTTTGTTTTTATCCGGAGCTCAAAAATTTTATTTTCTCAAATAAAACCAACTATTACTCTAACTTCGCCATCACTGTCTGGGCCTTCTACGTACGTTTGTCCAATATTGGCTACACAACAATATCCATTGACGAGTCACTGACCAGTTTGACGAACCTATTGTATACAAATGAAGCGTTGGTCGCTGTAATGTAGCCAATGTTTGGTATTGGCCTTTCACGAGCTCTGAGAGCCAACGGTGGAAAATAGGTCGTGGCGTTATGCTTCGGTGATTGACTTGCAATGCACCGTTTGTGTGTCCTTTATGGATTTATGTGAAAAGTATCATAATAGATGTGGTTAAATGGTTAACTAATGCTTACGCTATTTTTAACACTCTTGTGTGGAATAAACAATGTTATAAATTCATAGACATGAAAATAATATTACAATTTAATTTATTAGGACTGACATGTACACAATATAAAAATAAAAATAAATATCTTGGGACAACTCACACACGGCCATCTGATCCCAAGCTAAGCAGAGCTTGTGTTATGGTAACCAGACAACTGATATACATACTTATATAATTTATAAATACATACATATTATAGAAAAAAAAAATAAAAACATTACATTTTGTAAAAATAAATATATAAAATAATTACCTAATATATAATTTAGAAAATATCTATTAATAATAAATAAATAAATAAATAAATAAACAAATATATAAATAAATAAATATAGAATTATTAATAATAAACAAAATTAATATAAATCTACTCATAAATAATATCTACTTAAATATCTAAATATAAGATTTACTTCCTTAATTTCAATATTATTATGTTTCTAACAAAAAGCGCTTCATCCTCTCCTCTAAAAAACTAACTTGCTGTGCCCGACAGGGTCCATAATTGTTTCTCATTAATTTACCTATCAGCCTTGTATACATTATGGAATGCAATAAAGTATTGAGTATTGAGTATTGAGATAAATTACACCCAGACACAGAACCAACAATTATGCTCATCACACAAAGTTTGTCCTGGGTGGGAATCAAACCAACTACCTCCGGCTTTGCAGTCAGGGTCACTAACCACTAGACCAACGAGGCAGTCAATATATATTTTTCATAAGGAGTCAATTTTTTGTAATATTTTTTCTCAATAGATTACCCCAATAGTGCGGTAATGTAAAGAAAAAAGCACGCGTGCGTAATAAACCGCATTGTGACTCTGAAGGCGGTACAATACACCACTTCACAACCACGAGCAAGTGTGTTGAAAATAAAGTTATGATTATAATTATTATTTAACGCAATTTGAAACTGAGTTTTGAAAAGAATTCCATGTCACATTCTACATATATTTTCCAATTCAAAGTTATTTGACATCACATATTTCAAATCAAAAAGTCTAGAGATATTTCTTCTCATTGGTCTTACAATGTGACGTCTCAAAGGTACAAGATACATTCCAATATTCGAATGACCAATAAATCAAAGTCAAAGTTTTATTTGTATAACGTAGGTACCTAAGTAACAATAGGTTGTAAATAGAGATAGAAGTACCTCCCGATCACGGTCTCAATCGAATCATTGAGTTGCTGCTCTGAAATGGTAATCAAAAGGTGTGAATCATTCAATTACTGTTTTATCACTACATTTTTGTACTAGTATAATGAAAAAAAAAATGTTTTTCATTGTTACTAGCCGTTATATGGCTAGTCATCATCTTCCTGCCCTTGTCCCATGTTACTTGGGGTCGGCGCAACACGTTTTCTTCTTCCATTCCGTCCTATCAGCCGTCATGCAATCACTGCCTCCATTTTCTTTCATATCATTCTTCACACAATCCATCCATCTTTTCTTTGGCCTTCCTCTTGCTCTCCATCCATCCACATTCATATTCATAACTCTCCTGGTCACATGCGTTTCATCCCTCCTCTTCACATGCCCACACCGTTATGTGGCTAGTAACATTTTAAAAAAAACTTCAAACTACATGCTCAACATCGTTCCTATATGCTGCATGATATTACGCCAAGTTCACTCTTCCCACTCTCACTTCATTATCTTTGAAAATACAGTTATCCCAAAGACTAAATTGACATTAATTGCTAGGGACGCTTTTAGATAGGCATACCTCACGTGAAAGACAGTGAAATTATTAAATTCGCTTGACCTATTTACGGGCACTCTATTGTATGTCACAGCGTAGCGAAATGTGCCACCTTTCACTCAGGTGAAGCAGCTGTATAATTTTGTATGTATAAGCTTTTGTTTATTCTGTGGCTGTTGACTATTTGTTAGGTATTACAGTGTTATAGAATTTTACGTAAAATCTGCTTGTAGATTGCAGTTTACAATGCATTAGTTTCGTTTCCGACAGTTAGAAATGTGTTAAGTACTATGTTTTTCAAAAAATAACTTACTGGTCTATTTTATTATTTAATTAACTTATTAAATGTACTTATTTAATAAAATATATGTTATTTCGCCGTTTTAGCTAGTATAACACATATTTTATTAAATAATTAATAAAATATATGTTATACTAGCTAAAACGGCAAAATTTCTATCGCTTCAGAATCTAAACGTTGTTCTTTCTTTTTCATACATTTTTCCCATGTTTTAATACTTATTCTGCTACACGGTGCAGAGAAAAATCCAACAAATTAAAGATCATAAAAATCTGTTTATCCGTTTTTGAGTTAAAATGGTGTAATTAACCAGACTTTGTTTTATTAATATTGTAGATTATTTCAAAGTTAAAATAATCATGTTATGGTAAACAAAGCGCCTGTTAATTATTTATGAGAAACAAACTACAAGTTAGCAACATCTCAGAGTTCACGAATTTCAATAAATCAAGTTTCAACAAAATAATATTTCTTCAATTATCTATTTTTGAAACAATCATAGACACGGTTTTCTTGAAATGTTCTTTACTTTGACTAAGCTTGACCTTTTATAGGTATGTTTCGCGCATTATATAAATCTTGATATTCTTACACGACTATCAAAAATAGGAGTGTGATTGCCCGAAGCACGTTTGCCTGAATGAAAATTTGACCAAAGAACGGTCGGCCGAATAAACGAAGGAACTTGCCACCACAGTTTCTACTTTTTAGTTAATTTTTTTGCCATTGCAGTCGTGTTTTTAAATTTTGTAAATTATTATTTGTTCTTTTTTCATTCAGATTAAGATACACCGTGAGATCTTTTAAAACGTTATTCGTCTCTCCATGAACCATTAAAAATAATGTTTCTTTACTTATTCTTAGACCTGATAGCACTTACTTGTTTAGTTAATAGGCTGTGTACTTTAACTAAGTAGTAAGTACGTGCCAAATACTCGACTCAAAATATTCAAAATCGAAATTGACATTATTGGAGTTGTAATTGGACCTCGGCAGCCAAGAGGACTTAACGAAAGCCCCCTCCGAAATTATTCTTAATGGCATCATAAGCGGTTTTTCCCAGCATTCAATTTATTTTCATAAGATAACTCGTTGGGAAAATTAAACGAAAATAAAGTGATAATTTGGTGAATAAAAATAAAAAGTGAGCAGAAAAAAGTAATCTTTGTTATTTCATAGTTGATTGTTGTTGATAGAGGTAATAAAGGACTAAGTGTCCTGGCTGTTCATGTTAGACAGTACAGGCTTGTTAGGATCAAAGGCACGTCATTCAGTAAAGCATCCGCACAGAGGTCTGCGGCGCTCACAGCGCTATCGATTTTCCGCAGTCTGTGGCGGGGGTGAGGCGCCCGGCGAGGGAGGCAGGGATCTCAGCTGGGCGCCCCCCTCCCCCTGTAAACATAAACACAGGCTCCGGCCGCCTGCGTCTCAGGATCGACATCCGCCGAGGTGAAATAACGACACTGAATATTTATGAAGCCCTCGTATCACGGATTAAGATTCGACTTTTCTAGGTCATCAATTCGAAAGGCATTTGTTAGGGGCTAAGCCGACGGTTGGTAACCGGCCAGTGTCCCGGTGATGAGGGTACCTTATGAAAAAGTTTGTAATCAGAGTTGGCACAACAGAGTTGTTCGGTTAGAATCGATCGCTTTGTTTGTAGTTATTGTTAGGAGGAGTATGTACCTACATCGTACATGCATTGTTAATTTAGCGTGGAACATTTTGCGGTAACTAATTAAAGGTATACATGTACAGAAGCGTTTATGTATGTGGATGAAAGATTAATGAAGCGTTGAAGGCATACGGAGTTGTAAATGGGTTTCTGGTTTATATAAAAGACTTTTCAATGGTGTTCTGTGTGTTATTGAATTGAGTTATTTCATACATATTGATGTAATGATAAATATATTATGACTTGGTACACTTTGTGACTAAGAGCTGGGTTTTAGAGCCTCAATGAATGAAATCAATGAATCTAATACGACGAATATATGAGTTTAGTTAGGCCGAAATAAGCTAACCAAAGGCTGCCATTAAATAAATTAATTACGTCACTAATTAATTGTGAAATGTGTTACATTACTAACCAGCAATAACAGTTTAATTTACATCCAAAACTTATGCTTAGAATTGATTTACAAATAATCATCGTTAAATAAGAAGACTTTTATGAAAAATTATTACAATAACCTAAAAAAAATTACAGTCGTACATAGAACATCCTCCTTTTTTTGAAGATTGTGAAAAAGGGCATTTTGACGTATGTTGCTGAATGTCGCCATCAATGATGCCTGCTCCATACTCGGACACAAAATTCAATTTATTTTTTAATGTTTTAAAATTGCGAGGTCTCTCAATAAGTGTACGAGCCATGAGTGCTCTTAGTTAGGAGTGAAAGAGACACATATAATACATTATAAGACACTGTCGCAAAATAAAGTGTTCATACACTTTATTGCCGCTGGTTTGGAGTGGCACCCACTTATATCTTGCCTCTACGGTTACACTATTACTTATACTGGTAAGGAAAATACATAGCCACCTCATGTGCTAAGTACCTAGTTCCTAAGTGAAATGTCATCTTTTTTTTATCTAGCCTGTATTGTCCCACTGCTGGGCAAAGACCTCCCCCGAATCTTTCCCAGGCATTTTTTTCTCCAGCACTCGCAGTACGCCTGGTCATCTCGTCACCACTTATGCTTTTCAAATATCATGTTAAAGTGTTATTTTATAGAAGTAACTTGCGGAGGACCTAGGTAATGACTGCGTCAGCGGATGGTGTTGTCGTAGCTGAATTCTATGCCAAACAAAAAAATAACAAGATTATATTATTCAATATCTATATTTGTCATCGGTATACTTAGAAGAATAGCGGATACATAACCAGTTAGTCCCAACTAACAAAATACCTTTCATGTTTTTTTCCTTCGCAGTTTCAATGTAAGAAAATGTCGCGTCTATTGAGTCGTTTAACATTGATCTCAGAGTAAGGCAGCCAGTACTTACTCGTACTTTACGAACTGAATACCTCACGGCTCATAGACCGATTTCCCGTCCCTTTGTATGACGTCACATTGAATGTAATGTAAGCTCACCGCAAAATCTATACTGGGACCCTTCGCGGGAACCAGGTTATAATATAATACGAACGTGAGGGTGTGTGCGTGAGCGACAGTGTGAATGTGCGAGTGGGGTGTGAATGTGTGAGTAGGGTGTGAATGTGTGAGTTAAAGGAAGATTGCCCAAATGTATCACATAGATTACACTTGATGGAAAGTTTATATCCTCAAAGATTTTCTGGAGGAAAAAGATATTGGGTTTGGCAGATGCTTAACGTTTCTCGTAGGATTAACTGTGTCAAAAGTTATAATTAACATATCACTCGTTATTAACATTAAGCTCATGAAAATTGTGAATAAGCAAAAGTAATCAGTCGCTCGATTCCAATTATCTTCGTAATTTACATGGCCTTAAGTTTCCACTCTACTTGATTGACGCAAAACTCAATAGTATAAGGAAAAAAAAGTAACGTAATGATATTTTCATTTGTAAATTGTGAGTGTGTATGTGTTTAATATTTTATTCGGGACGTCTATAATTTAACCGGCACAAATTTAAAGCAAAGGTAGCCAAAGTTTATAATGTTTATATCCATACTAATATTTTAAATTCGAAAGTAACTCTGTTTGCTTTAATGACTAAACCACTGAACCGACTTTGATGAAATTTGGTACGGGGTAAGTTTGAACCTCAAGAAAGGACATACACATACTTTTTAATCCAATAACCGACATTTACGCGGACGAAGTCGCGGGCAGAAGCTAGAAAAGTCATAAAATAGGGGCGTCACCACACAGACAATTATGTAGGTATCGAATGTACAGTCAACTACTACCTCTTCATTAAGATAGTGGGTACGGCCAAACCCTTAAATAAATGTTACCTTAATGCTGCCTGCGAGTGTGTTCTATGGGGTATTTTTATGAGCCCATAAAATCCGGAATCCAAGTACATTTAGGGGCTGCTACCTAATATCAATTTACTTGCTATTCTTCTTATGTACATAAAAGATTGGAAGATATTTTCCAAGCTTAATTGAATCTTCAATTATGGCGAGTTTGGGGTATGATACCGTTTTATTGATATCATAAAGGTGGGTTATTTTTATTGCAATTAAGTGTGATTTGGTCTTTTGGATACTGAACACGTTTAGTAAATAGTTTTATGTTTTGCGTCTCATCTTTCGTGGCGCGTATTTTAATATTGGTACTTTATACTCTGTTTTTGGCTGGTTATTATTATTTTTTTATTTTTATTATTTATCTTTATTTATACAGTATGGGGATCACATATATGCAATAAATTATACGACATACTTGTTATCGCCTTTTCTGACGATATACAAAAAATTAACGAAATCGGTCCAGTAATTAGGTCAAAAAGTAGAGTTTTAATTTTGAACAAATTTAAACACTCTGTAGAATTGGATCAATTTTTTTTCGTAAATCTCAAATTTTCAAACGAATCAAAAAGCCGCGCCAACAGAACAGTCAACAGAGAACTGTCAACAGAGTGTTTACTTTAACTGAATTTATTTTGATATTTATTTTGTTCGAAAATTTTACTTTTTTAATTTTCGGTTTTCGATTTAAAATTTAATTAAGCTATACTTCTGTGGACTAGTAGGTATTACTTGAGGTTTCATTTATTGCCTAGAAGTGAGTTCCATACCGTATATTCTTTATTGTACATCAGATTATATATGACTTAAAAATAAACTATCAACTACAAAACATACAATTGGCGGCCTTATCGCTTACTGCGATCTCTTCCAGGCAACCTTGGAATGGACAATGCCGTTTTTATGTATTTTATTATAATTAAATATCAATTATAATTTATTCAAATAATAAAGTTTACAAAAAGTGTACATTTAGCCAGCACTGGCAGAAAACTGATGTTAAAAGGAGCAATTTACCTTAATTTTAGAAAAAGAATTAGGATTTCGTGAAATAAAATAAATACCCCGTGATAACCGACATTTACCTACGCGAAAAAAGTCGCAGAAATAATCTAGTTTAACAAACAAAAATAGTACTGATTAATGTTCGCTTTTCATTTTGTTGCTACGCCGTAGCTCGTAGCTGCCAAGATAAAGACGCTACGCCGCTACGAATACTGTCTTGACATAGCTTAAGCCGACCTGCTACGCGATGAGACAGCTCATTATTATTCTGAAACTTAAATTAGTGCATTGAACATAATCAACATTGTTTGTTATCTGTCGTTATTTTTTTTATAGAATGGCATCTTTCTATTACTATACTTATATATTCACTAAACAGTTGCCGCCTTATTATAAAACAAAGTCTTTGCTTTAAACAGGTTTAAGCCTCCGGGCCAGTTTTTGAATTTCGAACTTTATTTCGATAAAGGTAAAGTTTGTAATACAAAAAATGGCTCAATGGTTTAAACCTTTGGTGTAAGTTCTGCCATAATTAACCAATTAAGGTCAAAACTTCTACCACTTTTCGAACGCTAATTTTAAAATCTTTTGTAATTATAATTATGTTTGACAAGTATATTGAACTGTTATTGGTAGGTAGTAATGTAAACGCATGTGGTATATTGAATTACTTTAGCGTTTTATTGAGATAGATACTAGCTTTTGCCCGCGACTTTGTCAGTTATCGCGGACGCAGACGAAGTCGTGGAATATAATGTAGCCTATCATCATCATCAGCCTAGCCTTTTCACAACTATGTTGGGGTCGGCTTCCAGTCTAATCGGATGCAGCTGAGTACCAGTATTTTACACGGAGCGACTGCCTATCTGACCTCCACAACCCAGTAACTGAGTAATACGATACCCGTAGGTAAGACTGGTTGTCAGACTTCGGGCTTCTGACGACTCGTAACGACTGATAAAGATCCACGTATGACAGCCGGGACCAACTTAAAGTAGCCTATATTCTTTCTAAATTTAATTTACGCCGTACCAAATTTCATCAAAATCCATTCAGTGGTTCAGTAGTGATAGCGTAACAGACAGACTGAGTTACTTTCGCTTTATATAACTAAAGTATAGATGGATTGCGGGTTGGTTTATTTAAACATAATTAAGTTCAATCCACAACATTGTACCTAGTAATGAAAATCGTGAAGTCCATACTACATATTACCAACGTTACGCCCGAAAATTAATAAGGCTTAAGCCACGTTGGAAATATAAAGCGCGTCGTAAATTAAACGCGTTATTTCGATAATGTTCCGTTTACATTGCGTATTGTGTGTGACTTACGATTTGTTTTACCCTGAAAGTGCGGCAATGTATACGGGTTATGTTCGGGTAACTGTTGCCAAGAGCTCACGGCGCGCATTGCGTTTAAAATGCGTCTGTGTGCTGTTAGTGTGTTTTAGTTACTGTTGTTTTGTGCTGGTATAAATTGTACGCAATTATTAGGGTGTGTTTATATTGATCTGCTACGTTGGTCTAGTGGTCACAAAGCGCGACTGCTGAGCACGATATCTTGGGTCCGATTCCCAGGTCGGGCAAAGTGTTATTGGGTTTTTATAATCAGGGATTTCTCAGTAGCAGCTTCGGAGTCTGGATTTGAGCCCGGTTGATGGCAATAGGCTCGCCCCCTCCCTATTTTATGGGACTTAAACATTACTGGCGAAATGTGGGTGTACTAATGAGTAGACCTCTGCCTGACCTTTCGGGGATTACAAGCGTGATGTTATGTGTATGTCGGCCACTATAACAAAATATAATGAAAATAATTTGTGATGCGAAACGCAATTTGTATGTACGTAATATATCATAACCCGCTCTTTTACTTCACACTTTCAACAACATTTCTAGACACTTAAAATTCACAATATGAAACGCTAAAATTCAATATTGTCTGTTATTATTTCCTTTACCTTCCATCTATTGACAAGGACATTCTATTCGAGCAAATAACACGACATCTGATATTGTGGACGGTCCGTTCGTATTCGTTGGGTGAAATGGAACGTAAATAATTATGTAATTTGGAGGATACCTCGAATGCTACACGTAAATAAGTGACCTCAAGCGTTGAGGTGTAAGAATATCGTTCTTACGATACATAGGTAATACACGAATAAGAAATATATTTATTCTCAAGTATATGAATATGATGCTCGTTTCCTTCTTTATGAGAAGAGGCCATTGCCCTACAATGGGATAATAATAGGCAAGTCGTTTTTAGATAAAATAATAGTTATTTTTTATTTTGTAAATTGGATATTTCTCAGGAGCAACCTAGGAGTCTAGATTTATGCCCGGTTGATGGCAATGGCGAGCCCATTGCTTGCATTTGCCCTTCTTTTCACGGGAATTAAACATAAAGTAGCGAAATGTGGGTGTACTAACGGGTATACCTCTGCCTAACTCTTGGAGGATTATAGGCTCACGCCTATAATGTGATGTTATGTGTGTAAATTGGATATATCCAACACTTTTATACGTCAAATATTTTTACTATAACCCAAAAGGTTTTAAAAAAACACGAGCTTCGTTATACATTAAAATACCATGAATAAAGGTGTCTAAAATGACGCATACAGACTTCTAACGATATAAACGAGTACAAAAACGAGTTAAAATGATTTCAAAAACACACGAAATTCATAAGAAATAACACCTTTCTTCGAATGTGCTTACAAAAGCGCTATTTATTCCATTCAGAATCAGATGATCACTTTTCAAAACTATGACGTAATACGTTCGTGGATTTTCTTCTAAATAATTTGAACCTTAACATTAAACTCTCCAGGCAGGCACCTAAGGGACGTATTTAGTATTTAACCAGTAAATTCTGACTGTACATCGTCTAGGTCTAAAACAGCGAGATAATAAGAATTTATGGGCGCACAGCTAAACATCTGCCTCGACCTCAGAGGGCGGCTTATGACGATAATTATAGACATTTCTAATATGTTTCGACTATAATCCCGAAGGATAGAGAGAGGCGAATTTCTGTCTCGCACGTCTACGAGTAAATTATTGGTCTTGTAGACTTTTAGAGGACCAATCAAAAAGAAAAATGAATGGATAATAAAAGACTTTTACATGAAGAGGGTGGCGATAAGCTTGCCAGCGAAATTATAAAATTCTTACGTTTTTTAACAATAATTAAACAAAACAAAGAGTTATATTGAATAACTCTCTCTCTGAATTATAATTGGTTGAAAACGCCATGTTGTCACTAAATAGGTGCTTTTAAGGGGAATTCTAATTCCAAATCGAAAAAACAAAAAAAAATATCGCGTGCTGGCCTTGCGCTTTTACCTTAAAGTACGCGCTTGACAATTTGTCACATTATTTTTTTTGTAATTCCCTTTTTTTTTGTTAGGGGTAAGTTTGCCTTGCTATATAATCACATAGTTTCATTGGCACAAGCAAGCATGTAATATTAAACCTGCAGTACTTATAAAATGGTATACCGTGCAGTACTTATTGTATGAAGACTGTTGAATGTTTACCCATACCAGTCACTGCGTGTGTATTCTGGACAAGAAAATGTTTGCCAAAATATATTTACAACACCGTTACTAAAATAATAAATACGAGTATAATTCCACAAAATCTAAATAGGTACCTATAATATAAGCGAAAGGTCACTCACTCACTCACTCATCATGAGATATCGAAAACCTCTAGACGAATAAAGATGTGTGGCAGGGAGGTAGTTTATAGTTAATAGACGTCCGCCCAGAAAGGGTTTTCCAAAATTAACCCCCTAAGGGGACTCTGAAGCGGACGAAGTCGCGGCCAGAAGCTAGTACCTATATAATTTGTTATCTAACTTCATAGATTCTGTTTTGTTTGTGCAATAAAATTATTTTGTCGTTCAAAAACGTTTCCATTGATTGTCGGAAATGAAAATATTCACCCGAATGAATAGTTGTCCGATTAAAAATGAATGAAAATTATGATTGGATCATATTTTGTTGGGATCTCATTGTACGTAGAATATTATCGTGGGTGGGCCACGAATTCAATAATGGGCGAGTACTAAAGTATTTTTTTCTATTTTTAGGTAGGTATGTATTTTATAAGTTTATCTTGGACATCACTGATATCGGTAAAACATATCTACGTATACTAACTCCCGATTCTCAAAAGACACTTTAAATGTTCTCAACTAACTTTTTAGACATAGGTATGTATCCTGCATGTGTAGGATACATAGTTTCATTAAAATCGGTAATTAAAAAATTATTTAAAAAAAAAATGAACGTTAATATATGAAATGACGTAAGGCGTAAACGCTCCTAATCAAGTTTAAAAAAACATTTTTTCATCGGGCGATGGAAAAATGTTACCTAATCCATTCGTGGGAACCCATCTTTCAGTAACCTATTCTTTTCCTAAAGGAAACTAATTTATCGATGCTTCCAAACCGAAACTAGGTAACCTACATAGCATTGCATTTAAATTATTTTCCATAGCGCTGCATAAAAAGTGATGAAGAGAAAAAGGAAGGTATTAACTAAGTTCCACAGCCAGGTGCTAACAGTTATTCTTAATTAAATACGAGAAAGTCTTATTAGCTAGAAAGTTTGTTTTAAGGTTTAACTTTGAAACAGTTTTAATTTTTAACTCTTCAGGGAATAGTTGTGTCAGGTGAAAAGTTTCATGAAAATGTAATGGAAAATATTTTTGTGTGCTCCACATTTTTGTACCCAAAGAGACACTAAAGCTCTGTATACTCGAGCAGGTTTCATTTATCAATTGACAATCCACTCAAAATACATCTAAATTAAAGTTCAAAATTATGTGTCTGAATATTCAGCGCGGCAATTGTTTTCTTGCGTCCAATTGAGCAATTTTCAACTTTTAGCTTTCCGAGACACAGGGGTGTCACACTACCAACTTCCGAACTCCGGGCTGCTACTGAGAAATTCCTAAAGGAAAAACCTAATGACACTGACCGATCCGAGAATCAAACCCAGGACTCAACGTTCAGCAGTTGTGCTTCCACGAGACCAACTGGGCAGTCCAAATACAATAAGTAATAGGAAGATTTAAAGAAAAGCAGAAATGATTTTTTTGCGTTTTCGTATCCACCTAAAACGTAGGTCCGAGTAAATATGTATGTGTACTTAAAAGCTTAGTGCCTTAAAGTTTTTTTTGTCATGTAGGCCTTAATCCTTTTATAGTTTCCCTAGGGATGTTCATTAACAGGTACATCCTTAGTATGAGGTTCCGGGGTCATCTTTTAGGACATGGTGCGCTTTCCACGTGCTAATGGTTTGGTCAAGGCTGACCTTGACCAAATAAATCTTGGCGATACCTACCCTTAATGACACGTGTTTATAAATGGGAAACCTTTAACTTTAACAAGGTTACTTAATAAGTTCCGTTCCAGGTTTGTTTGTTTTTGATAAACTAATTGGCTGACAAAAACATTTACGTATAATAGGTACCTACATAAACATTTGCCTCGTGCTTCTGGCAATCGAAAATTGACCTTGAATAGTTCAAATAAAAAAAAAATAATTGTGTGGGTTTATGTTTTATTATGCCGCAGTGAGTGTCATTTTGTTTTATGATGGCACATATCATCGCGCATGTAATCCCCGAAGGATTGGCAGAGGTGTAGGTGTGTGTATGGGAAATCATCATAATGACTTCTTCCGCTCTGGGTGCAGCGAAAGGGAGTGTCAGACTCTTAATGACTAAAACCCTTCCGTGTTCCTCCTACTGCCCTTTGTGTTTCAGGGTCGCGGTAACCCTTTTGAACAAAATTTGCAACCGTGGCAGGGTCACTCACCCTGCCACGGTTGCGGATTTTGTTCATACATACGAGTAAAAAAGTTTAGTATGACATTTTGTTACATATTTATTGCACACTTTCATAATATTAGGTAGATCTACGTCAAAATTTCTATTTCTTTACTTGGAAGGAGTTCTGCGACTTCGTCCTAGTTGAAATCGAGTATAAGGCGCTCCACCCACTGAAGATGCGTCCCGCCGCGGTGAGCAGAGCGACAGATAACGCGCGCGGCGACGGAGGCGCAGATCTGCCTTACTTAGCGGTGAAATCTGCTCCCCCGCGCGGTGAAGCAGATTACGACGGCCTCGCGCTAAATAAATTTGTCTACGTCGAAATCCATCGTGCAAACGTCTTTGCAGTATAAAATCACGCCCGGGGCTGCGGAGCCGGTGTGTCATATCCCGCGGCACGCCCCGAGCTCCCGCGCAGATTGGCAGAATCTGCGCGCGGTGCGCCTTCCCGCTCGTTTCCGCGTCGGCAGTGTGTTGTGCTAGGCGTGATTTCTATATAAATTGAGATACTTGCATACAACGGTAAAATCTGCCATCCAGCGCTACGCGACGGGGCGCGGGGCAGTGGGTGGAGCGCCTAAACAGTCAAGTCCGGGAGGGTCAGTTTACACCGCGACGAGAAGAGACACGACCTGGCGCGCACTTTTAAAAAAAACTACACAATATGGAACTTATTTACTACACGGTAAGGTACTTTACCGTGTAGTAATAGCGTCTCGCAGTTCGTTCGCTGGGTAGCACGTCGCATCTCTACAAAATTCAGTGTGTATACAAATCTTCAGGATTCATGACTGAAAAAGGAAGAAGTCACTGGCTCCCGAAATACAGGTACTCTAAACTAGCTCTGGAGCCAGGGTCTCAAATTTTTTTGAAACCTATATTTATGGCAATAAAGTATTATATTAATATTATTATAAGTATATTAGAATTTCTTGAAGAATGGAAATAGTAAGTAATAGTGGAAGTTACTTTCAAAAGTTAAAACTAAAAAAAAAGGTATTAACGCGTTTGAACAGAATAAACGATACACAACAGTAACCCATTTTAGTTGATTTATTATTTGTGGTTTTAAATTTAATAACATAACAATTAACCGAAACAATTTAGCTCTCAAAAATATATTTGTTATATAAACATGAGTGCTTTTGTACAACATTTTAATTTTCATGTCTGTCTGGCACATTATTAAGAAAATTAGAAAAAACAAAGGTAGGTCTATCTCCTTTTGATCTGCATTTCTAAAGGTAGGTACGTTTCCTTTGTCTTTAAGTCAAAGTTTTAATATTAATTTACGAGTACAACTTTTTTGAATTCCGTAATTATGAATAAAAATATTTCCTCTTTTATTTTTTTCAACAATGGTAACGCAAAGTTATCGCTCTTTGTTTTTAGAACAAGCAGTTAACAACTAAATTTTATTCATAGGCCTAAGAATATTTATGTACAAAATATACCATTCGGTCTTGAATTTTGCGCTTAGTAATACATTTAGCCATTTATTTTTATTTATAGGGAAGATAGATAATGGATTTATTTTGATCAATACGCCCCCACCCTATTAAATGGGACGTAAATATTACTGGAGGAAAGTGAATATTTTAGGCAATTTCCTCGTAATAGGTACAAGCGTGGTGTTATGTTGTAAATATAATATAATATTGTTCATTATTTATTTTTTTAATAAATGTAAGTTATTCTTTGTTTAAATTATGTATAATAATAATTTACATTCAACGCTTTGTTGTTTACCTACGAAATTCCACATAATGTACATCTTATTTCACGATATCGTATGCAGTATATAACATATCACTCGGGGATAACATATATAGCTTTCCATTAGTAAAGAATTTTCTGAATCAAATCAGCAGTTCAAAGGATTAGCGCGTTTGGACAAAAAACACAAGTAGGTATGTATTATGAAGCTTAAGTGTGTGTTTTTTACTTTACCTATGTAAAGATAAAGTAAATCCCTTTGAAATAAAAGTTTTTACGTAAAGAGGTTTTAGATAAATCGAATTCTCTCAATATTGTTCTAAAATTTTAACAAAGTTTAAATATATAAAACCATAAAAGGAGCATTTACCTACCTAATCATAATATTGAAATAAAGAAACTTCAAGTTCATTTGAATGTATATACAGAACAATAAAAAACTTTGGTACATAATACTTTCTTATATATTGAAACTAATAATCTATGTGTATTATGTATATAAATGGCAATCGTTACTGTCTGACTGATTCATCAACACACAGCTCAAACCACTGAAATAATTGCACTGTTTGGCACGCAGATATTTATCATAACGTATGCATGCGCTAATAAAGGATTTTCCAAACTATACCCCCTTAGGGGATGAAATGGGTATCCAAAGTTTTTATAGAGAAACTAGCACTCTTTCCGCGACATCGTTCGCGTGATTTTTCTTACGAATCCCTAATTTTTTTAAATATAATATAGCCTATGTCACGTATGTGAATCGATTCAGTAGTTTCGGAGCCTATTCAATGCAAACAAACAAACAATTAAAATCTTTCCTCTTTATAAAATTAGTATAGACAAGATTAGGTCGCCAAGAACGGACATTTATTAAACGAAGTCGAAGGTAGAAGCGAGTCTTAAAATATATGTATATATAGTAAATATACCTAACTATTGATTTCACAAAGTCATGCTTCGCGAAATTAGTGCCTACAAACTTTCTCCTAATTAGCTTTTAAGAGCTTTTAGTCATTTGGAGCTGAATTGAATTGTTCAAACGAATTAGGGATGCGTACAAAATGATTCGGCACCTGATCGTAATGGGTTCAATGAACTCTTTGTTATCATTCATGGTCAAGAGGCATTGCGGGAGAATGGCTGCAAATTAAACGGAACGAGAATAATTTCGTTTATTTTGTCTATTGAATCTGCCTCTCTTGTTGGCTTAGTGGCAACAAGCGAGGCTGCTGCCTCTTAGCGTATCGTTGAAATTAATGAAAACGATATACTCAGGTCTACAGTCTCTTATTTTTTGTTTGGCCCAGTATTCAGCTATGACAGCACCATCCACTGACTCAGTTATTAGGCCCTCACGTGTACAGGTGACAGGGCACTATTGAGTATGAGTCTCTGTATTTGATTCCTAGGTTTGACGAAGTGCTATTGGATTTGTGCTGCATTTGTGCCCAGTTTATGGGTAATAACAACAAACACGCGTGATTTAAGTAATCATGTCAAAAAAAAACACCAATCAAAGATCTTAGGTAGGTATTTGACAATCGAACAAAGAAGTAGAAACTATGTAAACAGATTTTTATTGTTTGTAAGTGGTAATCTTTGAAAGTATTGATCCGATTCCAAAAACTGTTTCACTAAAAGCTACACTTTTGCCAAGTGCCATAGAGTTTATTTTATGGCATACTTGACTTTCACGCGGAATAAGTTGTCGGCAAAAGCTAGTAAAGGATTGAATGTGACCCAGCTGACCTCTAATTTTGGTATAGTTTGACCGAAACCGCTGTACCGTCTTATGTCTTTGGGTATTGCTCTGCTCTTGTCGGTCTTAGAGTGATGTTATAATAGTCTATACTTTTCTTTATGAATCTGGCTATCATATAGAAAAATATTTTTCCAGTCCAACTGGTACTTTCAGAGATGAGCGCGCTTAAACAAACAAACAAAAACACACTTCAGCTTTATTATATTGGGCTTGCGGACGGCGAGTAATGGGTAGCTCGCCGTCCGATCAAGGACCATGCCCGGGTCGACAGCGCGTTCTGTTCGCGCGCGCCTCAAAGAGCTGTCAGCACAGGGACGGGACCCCAATAGGGGCCAAACGCCTGCCGGGGTTGCGGAACGTTTTAACAGGATACCGTGGCCCCGGAACGTAAAGGGCAACAGAAGGAACAGGGTGTTTTTTTTTGTCAGTAAAAGTCTGACAGTCCCATTTGATGATTTTTACCATCTCAAAAAAAAAGCTTTATTATATTACGCATAGTAAATCAGTCAAGTTTTTAGTTTCGTCGAATCGTAGAGAAAACTTGTTTTCGGAATTATGGAGATATCGAATTATTGTTCTAAAAAAAGCGTCCTTCAAATGTCCTCAAAAGTCCTCAAAAGAAAAATAAACCAAAACGCTGTGGAAAAAAGAAAGTTACATAAAACACTTATACGCTCTTTCGTTACTTACGGCGTCGTCTCGATTCAACTTTTAATATTTTCTATCTAGAAAAATATCGCTCTCACAGTTTTATGTCCGTACACATAAAATATTGTCTATCTACCTACATACGTCTGCAGGTTGCCAAGGTGACAAGAAGCCATCAAATTATGTATCGGCCCCTCCACTATAGCAGTAAATATTTTACATTGCCAATTTTTTTCCCTCGTACTATTTTTCCTTTTATACGTTACCGAATCCAGTCCCATTTCTGAGGGAGGGTCGCATGTAAAAATGTAGCCTGAATAGCGTCGGTACGTTAAAAGGACGAATAGGTCTATCTCTACAATTGTATGGAACGTTGATAATAGGGTTGTCAGAAGGGGAACGACGTTCTAGACGCGTAAAACCTGGTAAATAACAGCTTTGTGTATATTTTCGCGAAAATATTTTGCAAAAAAAAAAATGTCAAAGGTTGCCAGGATATTTTAATAATCGTTTTTCTTATATCTACACTAGCTTTTGCCCGCGATTCCGTCCGCGTAAAAGTCGAAATTAAACAAAAAAATTGAATAACTTTCTACCACTTTTTAATCCCGTTAATTACAATAAAGTACAAAGCATGTCTTTCAACAATTCTGATAAAAAATGTTTATGCAAAATTTAAAGTAGATTGGACCAAGGAATCACGTTGTCTCACACAAATTTTGCCCCCCTTTCTCACCCCCAAGGGGTAGAATTTCGAAAAACTTTTCTTATTGAATGCCTATGTCATACGAAGAATACACCCTCCAAGTTTCAACTCTCTACGATCAGCGGTTTAGGCTGTGCGTTGATCCGCCAGTCAGTCAGTCATTCATTCAGGACACAGCATTTTATATGTATAGATAGATAGATAAAATCTATACTTTGTAGGTACTACATTGTGCGTAAACTTACGACAATGTGCCAAAGCGATAAAGTGCTTGAGAAAATTTACGGGTTATATAAGTTTAAAGTTTTCCTTTATTTTTACGATCTTGGTGGTGGCGAGTAGGTTACTGACCACGAACTTAACAGAACTGTTAAAGTAAATATTTTGTTTGTATATGTAGTTAAATTTTGTTCCATCTAAGCTTGTTAAAGGCTACATACCAGACTGGCTTTGCAACATAAAATAGTATTTTCGCAGAACATAACTGCTCACAACACTGAAATTCTTTCTAAATTTTTTTAAACGATAAAGTACAGACAAACACAAATGTATGCAATAGTGATACTTTTATACGTGTATTTTTTGTCAAAGAAGGACATAAGTTTTTCATAATATTATTGTCCTTTTTTGCTAACCTACTTTACGGTACTCGCGTCACAAAGGCTTTATTATCCTGTCCCTATTGAAGATACGTGAATGATATTTCAGTGAGCGAAACGACCAGAATTGAGTCGTCACATTATTTCTCATGTTTTAAAGAAAATATTCAGCTGTGCTATTATTATTAATGTACAAGAAATATTTTTAAAACGACTGTAGGTATTGACAGCGTGCTCTATATAAATATAGTCCATTCATGTTATAGGTCAATATGAAAATATCCGTTTCTGGATAGTTTACCGTGAAATATTGTGAGTTCAAAGTGATATGAATGATGTCTGCCTCGTTGGTCTAGTGGTCGCAAAGCGCGACTGCTAAGCATGAGGTCTTGGGTTCGATTCCCAGGTCGAGCAAAGTGTTATTGGGTTTTTCCATCAGGAATTTCTCAGTAGCAGGGTCGGAGTCTGATTTAGTACCCGGGATTACATGGGACTTAGACATAACTGGCGAAATGTGGGTGTAATAATGGGTACCCCTCTGCCTAACCCGTCGGGGATTACAGGCGTGATGTATGTTATGTTCAAAATGATAACAATAATCGTAAGACATATTACATTAACAGGTTAACGTCTCAAACATTTAGACTCAAAACAAATAACTTAAGGCCATTTAAATAACTGTCTCGATATGCTTACTAAACACACAGCTACGCTTTAACATTATAGCCATAACCTATTGTTTATTTTATAGCCGCTTGCAAGTTAGGCAGACGGCCAGGCGCGCTCGCTAATCTAACGATCGCAGCTGGCTTGCGTAGTGTCCATTGCGTAGTGCGGCTTGTCATGGTACGACAGATACGCTACTGCATTCTGGCTACGGCAACAGTATTGCCGTTGCGTTGCCAGTGGAGCGTTGTTTATTAAGAGTACATGCAAATCGATTTATTCAAACAACACAAAACATTATATTTTTTGTGGACCTTTGAAAATTTTAAATTACTTCAGGATCAATAAAAGGCATTGATTAACTTAGTATGGACTAGCGGCGTCATGTTTTTTTTCAGTGGCCACTAATAATTATTATGTTACTTTGTTGTGCTGTGTTAAGTACAATATATATGTTCAATTATTTTTATCCTAAGTTATATCGAAGTTGAGATATTTGCATTTGAAGATTTAAAAAATGTCGTCAATATAAAAACTTCAATTACTGTCCTGCGTACAGAAATCTTAGATATGTTTTTGAAGGTTGTTTTTAGAGATTGACTTTACTGTTTCACGACCATGTGTCAATGTTACGTTACTTTTGGGTCTTGGGAAATAATAAAGACACATTACCTCGTTGTAGAGCAAGAAGTCATTAAGTGCAAAAAGGTAGTTTCGAGATAATAGTGTTTTAGAGACTTTTTGTTTTTTAATTCGAAATAACACATTAACACTTATAGTTACAAAAAAAACTACTATAGCATGACGCGCCCCTCCATATTACTATTTCAATGTGTGTAGCCATATCCATGTGAAAGAGTTTCTATGTAGTTGTAGTCTTCAGTAGCAGGCCGGCAGATTTGTTGGTCAACTAATCATAACTAGCAAGACCGCACAAGACAATGCACGTGTCATTTTCATAGAGTATGTCAGTGCAGCGCCATTCTAATAATAATGAGTAATTATTATAATGACGCCGCTAGTCGAGCAACAAATCGCTGATTTGTTTTTGTTTCGAGAGCCGTCTCAGTACGCACACATTGTGAGTTTGTTTGTACGCATACGTTGATACTTTCACAAATACTTTCAAACGTTTTGAATTTGTGGAGGGGCGCGCCATGTTATAGTAGTTTATCTTTAGGTTGCGGTAAGTAGGTAGTTACTAAAAAAAACCTCAGAACCTTAAAAGGGTTTATAAGAATATATAGGTATATATAGGTATAATAACTTCTTCGTGTTTAATGAGCTATCAAAACCAAATATCTCCGTTCCGATATGGTTTAGAGAAATGTGTCCATATTAGCTTTTGATCGCATTATTCTGATCTTTCAAAATATCTAAGTTTCATTAGTGGCCATCCAACTTCAAAATGACGCCACTTTTACGCAAACCCCTTTATGTAATATTATAATTAACGTCAAAATGAAGTAAGCGGGACTTTAGTGGTTAAACTTTGGTTTTACGAAAAAAGTTCTATACTTAGTCTGTTTCCATTTTCTTGAACGATCTAATTTCAATATCAACATAACCATTTTCTTTTTCAATTGCAAATACACTCACGCAAATGGCACAAACATAATGAACAACGATACAAATCGGCATCAAAATAAATAATGCACATGAAAAATACAATGCATACTTATACCAAGCGAAGGTTTCGAAGTATCGTAAATATTTAAGTGCGCTCCTTGAAAAGTTACAGGCACGGATCATTATGTTGTAAGAGTTACGTTCGGTTATGTTTGCCGAGATTGCTTCGGAATCGTCCTTTTGAATTCTTTTGTTTACAAGGAATTCAATTAAACTCAAGTGTGATATCTTTTTTGTGTTTAATTAAAAGTTTCTTTATTTCAACCGACAAGACAAATCGAAAAAGACAGCTTATTTATCTGGTTGAATGGGAGTTTAAAATTAAAATGGCGACTTCAATGGTTTTCCAATGAGGGGGAGCAATAATTGTCCGTAGGCTGCGATGCAAATTGGATCGCAGCTCGGTTGGAGATTGTATATATTTGTCAGATTCCGGTTAATGATTTTTCGTGCGATTGTACTCGCCATTTTGTTTGGGTTATTCTTTGCAGTGTTTGTGTTTATACTTATTTTATTAAACATGAAATATTTAAAGAGTGTTAAAGTGGGTCACAATATTATTGTGATTGTGAACGTTTCTGGTAGCAATGAGACTTTAATATCAACATTTTATTAAGATATTATCAAATAGAAATTGAATTTTACGTAAAAGGGAAAAATCAACGGGTGATATTATAATCCCTTTTTCTGGAATATTGCCAACATTGGTCGGGCGTTTTATAAAACAAAACTCACTCTAAATATTCATTAAATATTTACAAAACATTCTTCGTAATATTGACCATCATTATTTTATCCTGACAACTATTCATGAATAAAAAAAAACGATCGTTTAAATTCCACATTGAATTAAATATGAGCAACTGTACTAGAAAAAGTAATTGAATTTATAGAGTAATAGAGTAGTACCTTTGTCTTTGCTGGCATAGAATTTATCTCCCATCTTGCAGCCTTTGTTTTATCGTTTCAATAGACTGTATGAAAAGATATATGGCCTTCACCGAGTATGTAGGCTGCTTTATGTGCACTATACAAACTTGTCTTGAGTCATGAGCTTAATAGTGCAGTGACGTCATACTGAACTCAGTGGTTAAGTCATGTTTGTGTTTTGTAATTAGGGTGCGAGTATTTAGGGAGGTTTGTGGTTGTATGTAGCTATTTTGGAGATCTATCAATTGATTAGTGATTAGCGGTCATATTTTAAAATTAGATTTCTTTATTTGTTTAAACATGTGCATACATAGAGGAGCTTACCAGATATTATATCAGATAGAGACCAATCATGTTTAGCCTAATGTATCGGCGTACAAATATTGTCATTATTACATTATAATAAGATTCATATCCAACTTTTTGAAAATGCTTAGCGGTTCTATGGCTGTAGTGTAACCTTAACCTATGTATTTCTTTTTAAAGTGAAACTTTTTTATATTGGTCAATTTCAAATCGAGATCTTTATTTAGTAGGGTGCGAGACATAGTTTCAGTGACTCCTTACAGTCTCGTCACTTCATGAGGCCTACCACAAGCATGCGTAGTAAACGCAACGTAGATTCAATCAATTTTTAAAATCGGAAGTACCCGTTTCCCAAGTAACATTTATTTAGTTTGAAGGTTATATTCATATCAGTAGGTGACATTAGGCCCCTTTTCACATGCATACGGTCACGGCACGGTCACCGTGCCGTCTAATGTGTAAATGTATGACCTACAATGAGAGCTTTGAGCTACAATGACACCGTATGTGAAAAGGGTCTAATTGTGCTTGTCGTATAAAATTGAACCATAATGCTATAGTATTAGTCGTATTTTCAATTCGAAAATGACCCGAATTGAAAGCTTTTGCGTCAGCGCTCTCGTGTTAGGTTTACAGGTAATTCAATCTTGCATGGTGACACTGAAAATCCTTTCAAAACTCACAATTGTCAAAGGCGAAAATAAAGTGTCCAAATAAACTTCAAAATATTTAGTTATAAAAACAAACTAGATACAAAATAAAGGTTGACATTTTGTGTCTTTTAATTTGTTAGCTGTCATAAGATGTTACTCTGTGATTTTTCAGAATTAAAGGTTGTTTCGGAAAGGCCGTGGTTTCATGTTATAATTTGTTTTTTTTTAAATTGCGGGAGATTTTTCCTTGAAATGTTTACTTAACAAAATGTTTAAGGTTTTATTAAAAATTTACAAACTTCATTCTCTAATTTTGTTACTAAACAGACAGTTTTACTTGTTAGTATGTTGGTAAAAAAATCGGCCATGATTTTAATTATAAAATAATGTATAGGCGATGGATCAACCGAATACGTAATCTTATGAAGTCCAAACGAAATAATGTGTGTATTTATATGTGGACCTTAATCTATACTTGTATAAAATAAAGCTAAGGAGTTTTTTTGGCCGTTTGTAAAAAAATATTTTTGTATATGATAGCCAGCTTCATGGGAAATATATGCTATAAAGCATCATCCTACGACAAACGGGAGCGAAGCAGTAACCAAAGTCTCTGAACCCGGGTTAAAACCGCGGGGTACAGTTAGTATTTAATAATTTCTAGCTACATTTAAAATGACAAAGTATTCCAAGCGCCACATTCCTCATGCGCCAATTTCACGTGACCCAAAAGCAGTTATTGTCCGCGCTATGCCGTCATACACATACATATGTATAACAAGAAGGTTCCTACAGTAGATCCAGCTATACAGGAGATAAGGACAAAACTCAACAGATATAAGAATAAAATGGTTCATACGACCATTTCGAACGCACCTCAGCGGGACAATACACCGGGCAAGAATATCAAAGTCCTATTTTGTAAATGTAATTGTCATTATGTATTCATAAATGTAGGTCCTGGATAGCTATGGGCCTTTCTTCCACCCCCCCACTCCTCGACCCCCAGGGAAATGGCTGGCTAGAATTTTGGAATATAAAATTTTCAAGGCAACGTTACAAGTGTCCATGTAACTTTATTTCTGACATCTCTTTTGTGTTTGTGAGAAATAAAATGGCGTACAGTTTCTATCGGTCGTTTAAGACATGTATAAGAAACGTGTGACGTGAAATGTGTGAGAAAAACGTTTGTTCTGACGTGTAGGTGTTTGGCATAACAATAAAATAGACTGATAGTCAGTGGGGGATACCTAAGTTAAATTAGGGGTAACGGTACCCCACAACAAAAGACCTATTTTTACTTGAACCTTTACTTTTTTACTAAGCACGCTCACCTACATTGTTTTAATATAACCACAAAAAGAATAACGTAACAAGGATTTAGTAAAGTTTAATTGAAAACAGTGTCGTTGTGTGACTTCTTGACAATTTAAAAGTGCCTGTAAATGGTTTAATTCTAATGAATGCTAAGTAATTGACTTTTAACTTTCATATGGACAAAATCCCGGACAGAAACCAATTAAATCCCTATTAACTCCCGAATATTAAGCAAAGCGCCTTAAAACTTCAGATCTGACCTGTCATGAATACCCCTTTGATGTCATATAACAATGTTTATAAACCAATATTGGTTTCGTTAAAAATAAACCGACAGCTTTGTAATAGACAATCAAAGTTTAAAACGGCCGGGAGTTCTTTGCAGCGTTCCGAACTTTTAACTAGAAGAGTTTGGCTGATAACGGAACACCGACTTTCCGCCTCGTTTTACCTGACGCGGCATAAACTGACTACGCCTTTTACGGTAGGAAGGTAGTATTATGAAAGAAAGAAAGGAAAAATGTTTATAGACATAGATCATGTGCACACAAAAATAATAATAAACATTCTGCGGTCGGAACCCCTGTCAGGTACGAAGTTCTGATACCCGTGTGTAGTAGAAAGAGACAGAGAGAAACGGAAAGAAAGGGAAGGTTGCCTGGAGTTATTTAATAAACAGTGTAAATTCTATCTTTATCTATATTATTATTATAAGTTTAAAATGCCTCGTTGACTGCTTCGTTTGTCTAGTGGTCGCAAACCGTGACTGCTGAGCATGAGGTTTTGGGTTCGATTCCCGGGTCGGGTAAAGTGTTATTAGCTTTTTCTATCAAGAATTTCTCAGTAGCAGCCTCGTAGTCTGGATTTGTGCCCGGTTGATGGCAATAAGGCAATGTAGCAATGTAGCTTCCAATTTGCTATAGAATTTTCAAAATCGGTTCAGTGGATCCAGAAGTTACCTCCTACAACCTTACAAACTCGCAAACGTTACCTCTTTATCTATATTATAATATTATAAAGCAGCAGTGTTTGTTTGTATGTTTGTTTGAACGCGCTAATCTCTGGAACGACTGGTACGATTTGAAAAATTATTTCAGTGTTAGATAGATTAGTTATCGAGGAAGGCTATAGGCTATACCATCACGCTACGACCTACGGGAGCGGAGCAGTAACCAAAGACGCGGGTGTAACCGCGGCGGACAGCTAGTAATATAATAAAGAGTATAGATAAGAGTATTTCTTATCTACAGGTTACACTGAAAATGTGAATCCAATGTATTATTTACTACTTAAAAGTACGAGACGTTTCATTGTCACTTCTGCAGCTCCTAAAATAGTAATAGCGCGAAGATAAAATTGTGAAAGAGCCTTGTGTTTCAAGAAATTACATGCTTAAATGCGAAAGTTGAAACCCGATAGTGTGGCGTGACCTTTCGCCCACTTCTGCTTTGAGCCACAAAGTTACCCAAGATGTGTGTTAAAGTTCTTCTTTTATAACGTTCTGTATAATTCTTGAAGGTTTTACAACCACTGTTTAAAGTCTGGTGATGTGGCTAGTTCTATTTTTTAGGCTGTGGTATTTGTATGACTATTTAATTGTGAGGACAATACAGCGTGTGTTTTTAGAATATTTTCGGATGGATGATTTTTTAGACTGTGGCATCTTTGAATATGTTCCGATTAAATAACTGGGCAGATCGATTATGTTCGATATGGTTGGCGCACTGGTTGAGCGATTGGCCGTTACGTTGCATGTAGCGGATTTGGTTCCCGCATGTAACAAATATTTAAATGGTCTATAGGTAGTTGTTTCGGGTCTGGTTGTTTGTGTATGTGAGTTTATACACGAAACAGGAAAAGATCATATTTTAGGGGCAAAGTTAAAGAAAAGAAATTAAATAAAAAAAGAAATTAAATATAAATTCAGTTCCATAATGTATCTCGGATATTCAGAGATCGTGAAACCTGCCCTAAATTATGACGTGACACTGATGAGTAAAAATGTACACCTTCATTTTTGATTTGACACTATTTTTAAGTACGTAATACGGTTTGCTTGAAAATCAAAAGACCAAAATAATCTACTAGTTAAAAACGTTCTATGTTTAGTTCCAATCTCATCTCAGCGACATGTCATCAATGGCAAAAAATAAAGGAACATCAAAGGCATTTGTAACAGATTCAGACTGAGACAAGATCGTGGTCGATCCTAGAAGTTTGTAGAATTGCTCACCCACGGGTGATAATGTCCACCCACGGGCAAGTCAACCGCGGCTATTTTTGCAGTGCCATCCACCGCTTGAGATTGATTCATAAAGTTTTTATTTAATTTGGCCATAGACAACGCGATATTCTCGTCATCACTTACCTACTAAAATATATAAAAAAAACTTTTCTCTTTAGGGAGTCATTGACCCTATTCGTAACTAATTAGACTTTCTTTATAACTTCGCTACCTACTTAAAGTAGGCGACGCAATAGGGAAAAAATGTTTCAGGCTATTCACAAAAAAAAAACTTTTCTATATTAGTCCCTAGCATAAGTGCTTTGTGATCTCTGAAATCTTGGGACAAAGTTTCATCTGTGTCCCAAAAAAGGCCAGAACACAAATGTTTTCGACTACTTAATGTTGTTTAAGTATTTTATTGGATGTTGAAGAAAATATTTTTGGCCAAAGAGATTGCGTTTTAATAAAGTTTGTTATAGGAAAGATTTTTGTGAAGTCAATCTTATTAGGTATCGGTTATGGATGTTATTACGCGACATGCTTTTGTTTGTTTGTAAATTGTTGATCAGTTTTTGGGCAGCGCAGGATCGGTCATTGTGGCTATCTTTAGGGAAGGCCTATGACCAGCAGTAGACGTCGTTTGGCTGATATCATGATGATGATGATGGTGATTAATTTTTATTGGTAAACTTTGGCGTATTATGAGATGGTGAGAAGTACTTTTAAAATCACCATTCTTCACTAAGATAATTAAATTTATTTTTAATTTTTTTTTGTTAGCCTATTCTGTCCCTCTCCTGGGCAAAGGCCTCCCTCCACTCCTTCCATCCTTTCCGATTCAGTGCCTCATCCCTCCAGTTTTGGAGAAATCCATCCAGTTCGTCCTGCCATTTCCTTCGTGGCGTGCCGCGGCCCCGACTCCCAGTTTCAGGGCACCAGTTCTGCGCTATTTGGGCTATTTTTAAATATTTATAAAAATTCAGCTGCCGTGTTTTGTCTGTAAAACTGGAAAAGTAGTCGATGGATTGACTTAAAATTTTTACACAACATTGGATTTTAACTGAAAAGTAATTTTATATACATTTTTTTTTATCAGACTGAGCCCCAGGTATGCTTTATCGGGGTAATTATTAATAGGTATCCTGGCAATTCTGCCTTTTCGCTGACCCCGATAGAATCAGCTATAATTCTACGTTAACATACCTTACACAGAAACCAAACAACAGTGTATCAATCATGTAAGTACAAAACAAATGTTGAAAAATATAGTTACATGAAAGAGCGAGCTAATATATTATTCGTTGCTTTTTCATCCAGTGTAATTGTAGTAAAAGGCTCGGGCTACGTCATACGGACAACAGAACCACTATTTGTATGTTAATTTACTCTTCTACTGCTTTGTTTGGCTTAGAAAAATGGCATTATTATACAAGTATTTTGTAAAAACTTTTGGTAAAATAAGTTCTTAGTTTTTTTTTTACAATGGTTTTTTGTACTTTTATTTAGTAATAACAAATGGGGTTTTCGTTTTATTTTTTAGTGTATGTACTGTACTACGGTATGGCATAGGTGTAACTACAAACATTGCAATGTTTTTCCTATGTTCCTCTGTTCCACTTTTGTGCGAACGTAATATTAGTTTTTTATTGTCGTGTAACATAGTAGTTAAGGCGCCTCTCATGCCTAAGGTTGCGAGTTCGATACGAAGCCACTATCAATGTGACTTTTCAATTCTGTCGTTCTGTATTCTTCGGTCCTGTCCTGCATGTTTCCAATAATAATCCAATAATAATAACAATAACAACAATCCCCAAATTCAACTTAACTTTTCAACCAAAAACAGTTTATTGTAAACGAAGAATTGTTTTTACTAAGTATATAATAGCTTTGTATTATTTTTATTGTTAAATATCAATGTCCCCACACTAGGATCTTTTCCTGTTTCCTGGGTGCGTTTATAAACATAAACGCACATACACAAACAAGCAGACCCGGTACAACTACCTGTAGCCTACACAAATATTTGTTTTGTGCGGGAATCGAACTCGCGACACGTAGCGCAGCAGCCAATCGCTTAGCCACTGCGCCAACCGTGTAAAACGACACGCATAAACAACACTGCCATTACCCAGCATTCATACAATTCAATAGAAACAAAGTGCACAACAAAACACATTACCCCCCATTTCTCTTCGCCCCAGTTGGGTAAAACTTGCCCTGCAATACGGCTAGACAAAGCAACGGAACCTGGGTTATGACGGCCATATAAATGCGAATTGTCGCGATTTAACTTCACCCACTTGTACAGTGTATTCGGAAATGACGCACACAGCGAGTAAACTAGTCGTGTTTGTGTCGCCAAGCTGTTTTACTGTGATACTCGTGTGATGTTATGAACATGATCAGGCTAGCTAAGCGAAAGTTGGTCTTAATGTCAAGGCATTAGGTGTATTATTCTGTGGTGATGTTCTAAACGTCATATGTGAAGAAGGAACTAGTTTAGATTAGAGTATACTGTTATGTCTTGATAAACGTAAGGTGCATTTAAATGAGATGAGTCAAACAAAGGTAGATACTTTGTGCAGAGTCACGTTCATCGATATGTGCACATTTCGCAATATTTATTTATTTATTTATAACTAGGTTTTGCCCGTGACTTCGTTCCTATAAATGTCGGTTATCGCGGACGCAGGCAAAATCGCGAAATAATAATAGGTGTCCTTAATTTTGGTTCAAACTTATTCCGATCGAATTACTTTCGCATTTAAAATATTAAGTATGGATTTTATTTTATTTTTACATTTTCGAATTTGATAAGTGTACTTACCTACGTTCTATAATAATCGCCTCTATGTGAGAATATTCATCCAAATCCGTTGAATTATGATTGAGTAAATACATTCACATATCTTCACTAATTTTCATATGCCTACATTATAACGGGAAGTGATAATATATAGACCTTATTAAAATGTCTCAAAACTAAAAATCGACTAAAATAATCTCCCATGAATCGACGTTATTGGTGGCTACCGTTGCCGGTACCTATCTCGTTCAACCAATCACGACAGCCTTTGTACATGAAAAATGTACTTGTTTAGGCTTTCTTTACTTAGTCAACCTTTTCTTACATCCCATTAGATGTGAGTGATGGATTTTTTTTCAGTAACTAAAAGATTTTAATACTTGTTATTGAATGTTTATTTTTGTCAATCAATCCCAATCATAGTTGACAGGGATACATTTTTGCTGTGTGTTGTTTGAGGAAACAACATCAAACAACACACAGCAATATTCTTCTACTTATCCTTTTTTTCGTCACTAAGACGTTCAAAACCTAGTCACAATCTGATTTCAGCGACAATCATTTTGAAGATCTTGTCAAAAATGTAGCTAAAGTAAAGGCGTTTTTGACAGATTGACACTGAGATAAGAATGTCAACGTTCCTAAAAGCTATTAGAATCGCCCTCCAGGTAGGTTTAAAAGGTATCTTAAAGTTCCAAGTTCTGGGATCTTGGACCGAAAGGTTGTTCAAGTAATTGAATTACAATTGTAAATTGAGTATATTTTTATTATTTTTTATTAAGCCTGTTCTGTCCCACTCCTAGGCAAAGGCCTAAACCATCACTCCACTCCATCTTTCACGATTCTGTGCTTCATCCATCCATATTTGGAAGAATTCATCCAGTTCGTTCCTCTATTGTGGCCTGCCGTGATACCGTAACAAATTGAGGATTTTTATGATTAGACTAATGAGATAGTCAAAGGTAATTAAGCTAAGTGATAAATATTTAAGTACAACAAGTACCCCAGCACTAGGAGTGGCTAAAACCCCATAGGATGTAACATCCGTAAGCCCGAATACATTAATGTAATTGTCCTCCGGAATCCATTATGAAAACAATTAATAATTTAGTTGCCAATTAGGATTAGCCTCGGCTAATACAGTATTGCTGAAAATGTATGCAAAGATGCAGTTTCTGTAGTTCCATTAATTGTTTCAAAATATTTTTTTTTTATAATGCACACAAGCCTACCTTATGTTAAGTGATTACCGCCGGTTATAGACAATAGAGCAATAGCGCACTAGCGGCCTGGCCGCTGCGGCCAGGCCGCTAGTGCGCTACGGGTCGAACCAAGCAATATCAGAGGTCTTACTTGTCTATGTGCCTGTGGCATAAAACAATAAAGTAACTTTCCATTAGTGAAAGGATTTTTGTAATCTTTACAGTCCTCCCAGCGATTATCTCTTGTCTCTACAACGAAAAAAAAAATAAGCAAACACTGACAGTTGTTCTCGTCAATGTAAACTTCAAGTTTTACTCTAGATGACTTGCCGGATTCCCGACGCCATTTTGTTAGGATAATGACGTCATCACAATAGAATAAGTAATGGAAAAAAATCTAGAAAATATTTTACTCTGATGACCTTTTCTACAAGGGAATAAGCGTCCAAAAACCGCAAGTTGTCGCCTGAAAAAGCCACACTAGCATCGTAGGTACCAATTGGTATAGAAAAACTATCAATTGCTCATGTTTTTTATACCCATGAGAAATAGCCTCTGGCCTTCAGAGGTTTTTGTGGCACAACAAGATTCTCTTATCGACGGCCTTACACATTTTCCTTAAATCCTCGTTTTTACTTCAGTATTATCAATAAGGAGCATTGAGAAGTATAAAAAAAACTTTTTTATTTACTTTGGTATTTTCCTTGTACAATTGAACCAACTATTTGGTATACAGGGAGCCTAGTGTGAGTTTTGAACCTATTCGATCGCGTTTATGTAAACGTTCACTTATAATAATATGTCAATTAATATGGAATAATTAAAATTAAAAGAAAAAAAGAATGAGGTAGATGGTGATAAGATGGAGAATAATCGAATGCTTAGTAACTGCACTCCACTTAGCATTAACTTCTTAGTTAATTATTTTGAACAATAACAGATATTTAATTAACAATAGGTAACAGAGATCTTTCTTTATCGATCTTATTTTTGTTTCGTTATTTTTTTTATTTAAGTTAGTTTGCGTCAAAGTTGGTTTCTCCATACAAACTTTGGACCCTTGTTTCATCCCCTTAGGCGGTCAATTTTAGAAAATCCTTTATATTGGATGCCTACGTCATACAAAGAACACACCCTCCAAGTTTCAGGTCTCTACGATCAGCGGTTTAGGCTGTGCGTTGATCCATCAGTCAGTCATTCAGGACAAAGCGTTTTATACCTATCTATAGATAGAAGATAATAAAACCATAGATTTACAAACTACAAAGTTGACACGCTCATCATACAATGTCATAATCCAATGATCAAACTAGATCCAGTGTCAGATAATTTGAATATAGAACTGTATCATAATTCTGTGTCCGAAATATGGTGCAGATAGCAGGCGATGTAACTGGACAGGCAGGGATGATGAATTCACTGGCGCATTGAAGCTCACAGAGTACTCAATACAGTAGGTGAAGATAGGGTTTAAACGTACAGGTTGCAGGCTGGTTTAACTGATGGTGACAGTATTAATATTGATTGTGATGACAGGTTGTGGTTGTTAGTCAGTAAGAGTCTGACAGACTTCCCGTGACGGGGGACATCTATTAGGATCATGAACCTTAAAACAAAAAAAATAAGGGTGATTTGATTGTGATGACAGGCAAAATGCAGATGAATTTAAAAATGTTTTAATTAAAAAACAAAACTACATTTATTTTAATACAAAAAGAAATAAGTAGATAACTACAGACCATAAATTGCAGGGTATTGTTAGTGTATTAGACAAAGTATATCGTAATTTTTATTACAATTTATATTGTCAAGAAAAATCCTATGATACAAAAACCTTAAAGTATTCTGCATCAAGAAAGCCTTGTAGCTCCCACGTGGCTCTCAATCAGTATGTCACTAATAGCTTACATAATTGACAACTGACATAAACCACCAGACAGGCTTACATTTTAGTGAGTAAACCCAGAGGCATTGGTTCTGAACTGCTGCATATAACCATTCTATTATTTACGATATGAAACGCTTTACATGTACTGTTGCCATATGGATGGACGCACACATAACACACGTCTATTCTAACAAGAGTTTATGTGAGGGCGACGTAACAATCCATTTTGGAGCGAAACTGGACTACTGTCCTTTGTACACTGTGGCATTATTCATACCAATCTCAGTCTGGGAGAGGCGCCCACTACGTCGCTAGACAATGGTATATTATACTGCTTACTATAACAGAGTTTATTGGCTGCCAAGTCGGTACGATGCAACTATGAACATTTTCACATGCTACTCCGGATATTCGTCGGTTTTATCGGATTAACTTTCGTTATGAGTACAAACTTTATTATTCCACTTTATAGCATGAGATTTTCCGTTCATTATCCTCTTTTGTAAACATTGTGTCGTTGCGAAATTAGTATGAACATTTTTGGACTTTATTTTGGTTGGTGTACTGTATTTTTTAGTCCTGTGGTTTTGAGCACATATTTATTTTTTATAATTATGAGTTATGTTTGTAGAAATCTTTATTTTAATTTACAGGCAAAATAGATGAGCTTTTAAAACGTTTTAAAATGATAACGCTATCGTTACCTATGAACATTTATTTTATGTTGCAAGTCATCGTATATGTAAATCGTTGTAATCCATAATTTGAATATAAAGCTATTTAAAATAAAAAGAACATTTTTGGATTTCTTTATCATATTTCAATGGCTTCTTTTTTCCAATATGTGTTAAATAGTCATATTGGATAATGTGACTATCGAAAGGTTTAGCATTATGAGCATTGTTCTTTTTTTCCAATTCTTTTTCTAGACAACCTACTTTTGCCAATATTGCGTGACTAGACCCAATTGGATGAGCCCTAATTTATTGAAATCGGTCAAGTGAGTTAAGCTAGCAGTTATACATAAGTGGCTATTTACATAATTGTCGTTCTTGTCTTTAGATAATGGTGGAGGTATCTTGTATGTTGTTTTTATGATTTTTGTTTTGTACTTTTTCGGGTTTATTTTTGTGTAAGTCTTGAAATTTGTTTCTGAAACTGGAGATTTAAATCTGCAGCTTATTCTGTAAAAATCTCCTTCTCAGAGTCTTCTCAGAGTATAGGTAACGTGAGCTTGAGATGAGCTGAATAGTATCTACTGATTTTTAAAGGTCCAGCTTGCAGCAGCTGTGTCTTCTCACGCAGAGGTGGAATCTACCTACCTGTCTTCTGTATCTTCTATAAATAGTATAAAACAAAGTTGCTTTTCGTGTCTATCTTTTCGTCCGTTCTTCAAAACTTCAAAATAGATTTATGTAGGTACAGTTTTCATTATGATGATCAAAACTATACATACAGAATTTATTCCATCAGGAATTTATACTCATGCTTCTTTAGTAGATCGCAGAACTGCAAAACATGGACGGGTAGCTAAAGTCACCTATAAATGGTACAAATACTGTGTTGTTCCAACAATTTCGGTAGATAAATACACAGCAGCCTGGCTTCATTTACATTGAGAACAATTTGCGACGTCTGACCGTGGTTGAGCGCCCCTAAAACGATCATTTGCATTGTATCCCAATTAGTTTTTACAAGTCCCCTAATTTTGTACTGAAGATTAACGACTCTCCTGTTTGATGACGGATAATTTTGTAGCCATTTTGTTTGGACTTACATAATGTAGAAAATTGATCTGGGGTACAATTCTACTAACTTTTAGGAACAATTGCAATCTAAAGTCAGTCTCAATCTGTCGCAAATGCACCTTATTTTGACATTGATTATCGCTGAGATGAGATTGCGAATAAATGTTGTATATTTTCATTAGCAAAGTTCTCTAGGGGCTGAAAATAGCAACGAATTTTGCAAAATAACATTTTTATCTTTGAACTAAGTTTTAGTGTTTCAGGACTTTCAGGTGACGATAAAACAAACAGTAGAAAATATTAAATATAAAAATGTTTCCAAAGAAAGCGACATGAAAAAAGAAAATCAACAAAATCTAAAGCAAGGACAATATCCTTAAAAAAAATAATATTAGAAATCGTCTAGCTTCTAAACCACAAAAAATCGTAGAACATACTGGGGGGTGGTTTGGGTGGCCCAAGAAAAGGGGCTTCCAGAATTTTCTTTTGGACGTCGTTATCTTGACCACCCTGTAGATGTATTATCAATACGAAAAGAAAAAGTGTGAGAAGAGTCCTTGGCTTGTGAGACAATATGAGGCTGGGATTATTTTGAAGAAAATAAAATTGTTACCATAAATTACACAGCGGCTTAAGGATCAAAGCACTGTTCCAGTCAAAGAATCTAGAAACAGTTCTATTCAAGTTTTCTTACAGAAATAAATGCCGTGTAACTTGAAGTCGGGCTTACGAATAATCCAATAGAAACTTCTAGAATTTATAGCTGTAGTCTGATACTTTGTAATTTTAACACAGGTCTCGGTTTGCCAATTATAGTTATTCCATTCTTTCTTGGAAAGGTAATATTTTAAGTTCAAATTAGTTAGAAAATCTATTTGGAAGTTAAGATAATGTTTGATAAGGTAGGATAAGAAAAGGTTTGTAAAGATGTATCAGAACAATAACTATAAGCTTTGCTCGCAACTTTTTCCGCATGGATACCATGGTCAAGTATACCATAAAACATTTCCTATGATACTCAGCAATAATATAGCTCCTATCAGTGATGTTTCTTTGTAATCGGACCAGTGATTTCAGAAATTCGGTCTAGAGAATGTTAATATTACTTGAAGCTATGTTCGGCATGTTACTTGTACTGTAAAAGTGCTTTTAATTGGAGATAAAGTATTGCAGACAGCTGTTAGTTATATTAGTACTAGCTTTTGTGCTCAATAGAGTCGCTCGCTAAAAGTTTCGCCGCAAGAGGGCGCTAGGTGTTTGGCACCTGTCAAAATCATTTTGAATGAAAAACGGCCAATCGACGGCAAGTCAAAACACTCAGAGCCATATCGCGGCGAAGTGTTTATCAAGGAATCCATTAGCAGCTGAATAATATAAACAAACATTTATCATTATCACGCGGAACTTATTAAGCAGCTCTATTGTTTATGTGTATTGAGGTGTAGGTACATGTGATAGGGTACTTAGGTAGGTACCTAAAAGACATTACTTCAATTCTGTGGTGGCTTAGGAAAAAGAAAATCAAGAAATAAAATTGTCCCTCGCAGGAAATGAAGGTGACACCTGTATGGTGACACCTGACACCTGTTTAAAATAAGAAAGAGACAGAGAAAGAGAGCGAAGGTCGTATAACACATTTCCTTGTAAATAGACGATTTCTGCCCGGTAACTCCTACCGCAAGCCGCGTTAAAAACTTAGGTCCCAAAAAACTTGGTAGTACTTTCACCGGATAATCTTGTCTTTAGATAAAAATATCCCCAATCACTTAATTTCAACACTTACAATAATATATAACACCACTGTCAAACAAACACGACAGTTCCGAGCCCAAAGGCGACGAAATTTTATCATTCATCAATGAATGTAGTATGTTCTGGTTGACGTCACTCCAATTAAAGGGTGGGGCGATAAGACGAGGGGTAAGCAACCATCCGGACGCTTGACTTTCTTAATTAAGAGGCCGATCTCGAGCCCGATAGGGGACGGACATGCGATCTACTTGTTATAAATGCGGTATTTTGTGTGAATGATTCCAGGGATTCCATTTTTGAGAATGTCATTTTGGTTTTTGATTTGTTTTGCGAATGTTTTGAACCTTTCCGTCCTTTTTTGAATAAATGTATTTGTTTTATTTCTTTCCTGTTATCTTTTATCTTTTTTTTACTAGTCTGTATTGGATACTTGTTATTAAAGATGACATGTCAAATATTAGGTACTAATTACATGTAAGGGCGCGTTCACATAGAACGTCCGATTTTACAGGATCCGTTTTAACTGATCCGTCGCTACTGGAGGTAATATTCACACAGCATTTACAGGACCGATTTTAACTGATTCGTCGCTACTAGATGTCGGATCCGTATTTTTTACTGGATCCGCAATACTGTATTCTGTGTGAACTCGCTTATACAACTACATACGCTAATAACATATACGTTTAAACGGACCAGTAAAACGGACGTTCTATGTGAACGCGCCGTAACATGTTATGTGTTATAATGAATATAAACATTAACAATTATGACATAACATAACATCACGCCTGTAATCCCTGAAGGGTTAGGCAGATGTGTATCCATTAGTAAATCCACATTTCGCCAGTTATGTTTAAGTCCCATATAATAGGGGGCGAGTCTATCGCCATCATCCGGGCACAAATTGAGACTCCGTGGCTGCTGAAAAATTCCTGATGGAAAAACCCAACAACACTGCCTGACCTAGGAATCGAACCCTAGACCTTGCTCAGCAGTAGCGCTTTGCGACTAGACCAACGAGGCAGTCTAACAATAATTACGAATAAAAGATTTTCTATGACATTATAACATATATTTTTAAAAAAATTCATGAGAAAAAAAACTTCAGCAATTTTCATAAAACACGACAATATTTTAAGGTTCCAATAAAATTTTCATGACGTTGTCAAGTAATTCTTCGGCAACATGACATCTTGTTATTAACAAGTTTGACGAAAACTCGACAGAACTCTAGGAGCCTCAATGAACTCCCGTGAAGTTTGTCGAAGGGCACATACCTACTTATGTTATTTAGGTTAATACTTTATGGGACAGGAAAGTGTTTCGACTTTTGTTTCCTACGACATAATAACAACGTTTTATGTTTGCACTTATGGTTTACTTGTTAATATTAAAGTTGTGACCTGAAAGCCATATTGTTTTCGAAAATATACTGCGCCATTGAAATTTTATTGGGGACATAAACTTGATATTCTTGCAGTTTTTGGAATTATTTCTACAGGTATGACTTTTTACAAAACAAAACAAAAAAATAATCGATTCATTAAATTAAATCGTTTTGAAGAGAAATCTTTATTGTTACTTTAGATAAAGTAACTTTAGATAAATAAATAATAATCACCTATGATTATTATTTATTTATTAGAATCAACAGGCACCTAAATTTCATCATGTAAATAACTCAACTAATCTTCGTTACTGGATTTTTTCCTCCTTCAAGATGCACCACAACACACGCACAGTGGAGCCCTCCCCTCCACCTCACGCCGTCGACTTGTCACTTCAATCTCAAAATGTGTCAACTGTCGTTACCACACCAATTACAAGTAACAGCATGTGAAGGGCCTTGTAAACAAACTTCCCCATCACAGTATGTTCAAAAGGCTCTTATTGAAAAACTTGACTGCGTAAGTGTACCGTTTCTAGGTCAACCCTACGGACCGTAACTTTGCGAATGACAAACTTGGCCCGTGATTTAGATTGGCGGTAGTTGAAAATATGGGTCTTTAAACGTGAGGTATGACTGTGGCAAGTGACTTGTTAGATTATGCTTTAATGAACCTTAATGTTAATGCGTGAATGCCTATTTTTGTTTCAAAATGTAAAGTTTTTTTAAAGGATTTTTTTTTACCAAGAAGTTAATCAATGCGAAGTGATTATTGGGATTTCTAGGTACCGGCAAAACGAATTAACCTACGTTTTGAATATTTGATGCTGATTAATTTAGAATCTGGTCTAGTAATCTAGCAATATTGAACACATTTGCCAAATTGAAATTGTTTGTCATAATTAACTTAATTTTTGAGAGACTGTGGGCTGTCGTTTTTGGCAGAACCAGTCAGTAAATAGGTTAAAAATAAAACTGTTAATAGATGATTGATCATTTTTTATTGGTCATCGTGATCACAACTCAAAACTTAACAAGCTTAATGTAAAGTTTTATCAAGTCATATCAAAGTTACCAACTTTTTCAGGAACACAGGCTGTATAAACAGACTGAACGACTTCTAAAAGGATAATGAAAGCACTTTTCTCCAGACCAACAGGGAAATAGTGGTCTTCATTGTTGAGAATAACAACAATAAAAACACGGTTTATACTGACCACGTTTACTTTAAAGTTTCTTCAATTTTAAATTTAATTATAGCGTACAATGTCTGGCGAGTGCGCCGGTGTCGTTCGCGAAGTGAAGTTTGCGAAGTGAAGTTGGCGAAGTGACGCTCGCAGTGTTGCCAACTTCCGCCCCTGCTCTTTGGTCGTTATAGTGTTGCAGGGCCGGAACATCCTCCGGGGCCTTGAAACCCTGGCGTTTCAAGGTTATCAAGATCGTCAAGGTTCGGTAAGATGCACATCTTGTTGATGGCTCTGCGCTTGGTACCCTTGGTCGTGAGTACATCTGCGACGCGACTGATAGCGTCTGTTCCTGGGTACAGTTTAACTATACGAGCCATAGGCCATTGAAGAGGCGGTAGATTTTCTTCCTTCAAAATCACTAGGTCGCCTTGTTTCAGTTCTTGCTGTCTCGTCTTCCATTTGGTCCGTTGTTGCAACTCGGCTACGAACTCTAAACGCCATCTTTCCCAAAAATGTTGACGGAGTTTTTCAATAATTTGGTATCGGTTTGGACGCTTCATGGTGATTGGAAGTGATGGAACAGCAGTAAGCGGTCGACCGATTAGAAAGTGCCCAGGAGTCAAAGGAGTAGGGTCACTCGGATCTGATGAAAGGGGTGTCAAGGGACGGGAATTTAAAATTGCCTCTATTTGCGCAAACAAAGTAGCTAACTCCTCAAACGTTAGGGAAGCATTACCGGCTACGCGACGTAAATGAAATTTGGCGGACTTTACGCCAGCCTCCCATACTCCTCCGAAATGAGGGGAATACGCAGGGCTAAACACAAATTTAAACCCTTCTTTGGAAGCAAAATCGCTAACCGACTCACGACTGGATCTGAGTATTTTCTTTATTTCGTTGTTTGCACCCTTAAAATTCGAACCGTTATCGCAAAAAATAGTATTAGGTTTGCCTCTTCTCGAGACAAATCTACGCAAAGATAAAATGAATGCCTCCGTGCTCAAATCGCTCACTAACTCTAAATGTAGTGCCTTAGTTGAGAGACATATAAACAAGCATAAGTAGCACTTGGAGATACGGTTTCCCTTACCTTTGCGGCTAGATATCATAAAAGGTCCGGCAAAATCGACACCACACGAGTAGAAAGGGTATGAGGAGTAACTCCTTTCAGCAGGTAAGTTGCCCATCAAGGGCTGTACAGTCTGTCCTCGTAAACGGACGCAAATGACGCACTGCTTTGCTGTACTACGTGCCAGGCATCGACCACCTACAGCCCAGAATCTTTCCCTTACGGAAGCTAGTAGGTGTTGCGGACCTGCGTGAAACAATCTCACATGTTCATGTTTAAATATTAATTTAGTTAAATGATGCTTTGAACTTAAAACAAGGGGGTGTTTTTTATTATAATCAAAATCAGAATTTTTAATTCGACCCCCGGTTCTTAACAAACCATTTGAATCTATAAAACAATTTAGAGACAACAATTTAGATTTTCGGTTTACAGCTTTATTATTTTTTAAACTCTGTATTTCTAGGTTATAACTTTCTAACTGACTGTATTTTACTAATAACAATAATGATTTACTTATTTCATCAGCGCTTAAAGGTTCAGTAATTTTTGCAGTTTTATTTTTACAATTAAATATGAAGCGCAGTACATAAGCATAAATTCTTTGCAATCTTTCTAAGTTAGAATACTTATTAAATTTAATTACTGTATTGTCAGTTGTCAGCATGACCTTTACCGGATTTCTTAATTCGGGTAGGTCTGTAAGATGTTGTGTGTGTTGTGTGGGCCAGTGAGCTTGATTCATGGCTAGGAATGTAGGCCCTTCCCACCACAAAGCAGAAGACCGAAGCTGCTTGGGGGTCACGCCCCGGGAAGCGATATCCGCCGGATTTTGAGCTGTAGGTACGTGACAAAAAGTAAATTCACTGGCAAGTTCGTTAATCTCATTCACACGATTGCACACAAAGACTTTTAGATTTTTAGGTTGAGCCTTCATCCACCCTAACACCACTGTTGAGTCAGTCCATAAATATTTTCCACTGATTTCACAATTTAAAGCCTGTAATACCTTTGTAGATAGACGAGCACCGAGCAGGGCCCCACATAACTCCAACCGTGGTATTGTGGTCGGTTTCAATGGTGACACCTTTGTCTTGGCACACAGCAACCTGACAGTGACACTTTGGTCCTGCTTATTTATAGAGCGCAGGTACACGCAAGCTGCATAAGCTCGCTGCGAAGCGTCGACAAAACAATGCAATTCTATATGGTCAGGGAACTCGCACAAAGCTCGTCTGGGAATCTGTATTAAAAACAAACTTGAAAATTCTTTTAAAAGCTTAGACCAATTCTTACAAAATTCGATGGGCACTGGATCGTCCCAGTCAAGTTTAGAAGACCACAATTCTTGCAGCAATATCTTGGCCACAATGATACATGGACTAAGTAACCCTAAAGGGTCGAAAACTTTAGAGGTAGCTGAAATGACTGACCTTTTGGTTATTTGAGGAGAAGGTTCTATATCAGTAGAAAACTGTAGAGAATCAGTTTTAGGAGACCAATTTAAACCAAGAACACTGGAATCCTTATTAAAATCCATGGGCGTTGATGAATCAACTTCATTATCAAATAACTGATTACAGTTAGTCCTGAACTTTCTAAGAGGCAAACATGCAGAATTTAAGACACCCACTACTTGCTGGTAGATGTACTTAAGCCTCTCTACTGTATCAGAACCAGTATTGAGATCATCAGCGTAAAACCCCATTTGAATAATATTACTAATAGATTTGTCCTTACATTCATGAGCAAGTTGTAGGAGACATCTCGAACTTAAAAACGGAGCCGAAGCAGTCCCGTAGGTGACTGTATTGAGTTGTAGAACGTCGATAGGCTGATGAGGTTCATCGCGCCACAGTATGAGTTGTAGATGGCGCTGCGATCGATCTACTTCTATCTGTCGAAACATTTTCTCGATGTCCCCTGTAAGAACAAATCTATGCATACGAAACCGAAACAGTATTGATATCAAATCACTTTGAACCACTGGCCCTACCATTTGAATATCATTGAGTGACTTTCCCGAGTGAGTTTTAGACGAAGCATTGAAAACCACTCGAAGTTTGGTAGTTTCACTCTTCTCACGGATGACCGCATGATGTGGTAAGAAGTAGCTAAAGTCAGGTTTATTAACCTTAGTAAGATGCCCTAGATTAGCATACTCATCTATAAATGCTTTATATTCTAATTTTAATTTAGGAAATTTACAAAATCTTTTCTCTAGGCTTTCCAAACATTTTTTAGCAATGTAATATGAGTCACCTAGTGCTTGCTCAGGTGTTTCTTTGAATGGAATTTTCACTGAGAATCTACCATTTGAAAGCCTAGAAACATTTTCTACAAAATGATTTTCACAGAGTTGCTCTTCGACGGTATAAGTTTTAGTTTGTAGTGGTGAGTCATCAATATTCCAAAATCTTTCTAAGGAATCTTTAATTTCTTGAGAGAAGTTACAGTGAACTTCTGGGATTGACTGACTCATTGACAATGGACCACCTACAAGCCATCCGAGCTTGGACTCTTGAAGAACTGGTTTATTATAACCAAGTTTTATTATTCCATTTCCAATTAAATTCCAATAAATGTCTGCTCCTAAGAGGATGTCCACCTCTGCTGGTAAAAAGTATTTAGGATCAGCAAGTATTATATTATTGGGTAAATGTAAATACTCAGTGTTTATTACTGAGTTTGGAAGAATACCAGTAATGCGAGGAATTACTAAACATTTAACTTTAACTTCGAAAGGCATTACTCTTGATTTAATTGGAATTATGCAACATTGCTTAATTTCAGTTTGAGCTGAACTATTAATTCCACTAACACTCACAGAGCCTACACTCTCAGGTGACAACCCTAGTCGTTTTATTAAATTGACTGTAACAAAAGAGCTTTGTGATCCAGTATCACACAACACCCTAGCAGAATAGGTTTTACCCTCAACTTTAATGTTTACAATAGCAGTACATAGCAAGACTTGACTTGCAGAACCCAAAGTTGGTTGACTGGTTGAGGTAGTCAAAGAGACGGGCGAGGAAGATGAGCTTGTTTGTGCCTCTGTATCTGTACTAACTTGTTTGTGTAAAAGTGTATTATGTTTCTTTTTACAAGTAAGACACAAACCCTTCATATTACATTTAAAAGAATTATGCCCACTGCGTAAGCAATTTTTACACAACTTTAATTTATTAACCTCTAACAACCTATCATCAACACTCATATCTTTAAATTTTGAACAATTATACAATGGGTGTGCTTGACTACATAAAACACAACTATGTTTATTATCATGTTTATCAGAAGAAACAACTAAACTCTTGGATTGAGAGTGGGGCTTCTGTTTGTTATCAGAAGTTTTATCAGACCTATTTGAATTACTATATGAAGTTTCAAGCACATCAGCATGGCTACGCAGGAAGGAGAAGAACTCACTTAGTAATGGTAAATCAGTAAGATTACATTTATATTCTTCCCACTTTCTACTGGTATGGATATCTAATTTTGCCGAGACCATAAATATTATTAAGGCATCCCACTTATTAGTAGGCTGACCTAGAGACTCAAGAGCCCGTAAATGTTTAGAAATATGATCAACAACAAATCGTAAAGCTTTGTAGGATTCTTTCCGCAAAGGTTCAATTTCATGTAACGCTTTTAAATGGTTATTAATAAGAATATTTTTATTATCAAACCTTTGGCACAATATGTCCCAAGCAACAGAATAATTTCTAGCACTAAATTCTATTGATTTTATTACTACTGATGCACTTCCTTCAAGCGAGGAACGCAGATAATGAAACTTATTTATTTCAGGAATCGCTTCATTACTATGTATCATAGATTCAAAGGTATCCTTGAATTCAATCCAGGATAAATAACTTCCATCAAAAGTAGGCAATTTAATTGCAGGCAACCTTATTGTGCTACCTGAATGAGAAGGACAAGTACTAAAATCATCATGAGTTTTCTCACTTTGTGTTTTGCCTATTTGTTTATCTAATAATTCCTGACCAACAGAGATTACTCTCATAAATTGATTTTCAATTGTGTCTCTCTCATTTATTTGTTCATCGCTATCCTCATGCAATAAATCAATTTTATTCTGGATCACCTCATACTCGTTTAACATTAATTGACATTTATTAATTTTTAATTCTAATTCCTTATGTTTAACTGAGGGAATTGTTTTTAATTCACTTATATTGTTAAGATAGTCACTGAATTTTGTTAATCTCCCTTTTAAAATACCTCTCTGTTTGACCAAACTAGACAATTCAACAGTCTTGTCAGCGGTACTAACTGATTTGGCTTCGGTAACACTCATTGTATCTTTTTTAAATTAAATGTATTTTATACTGAAATTAATTAAGTATTACTTAGGTAACAAACTACAAAATAAGTAAATGAATGTGCAAATCAAGCCTGGTTTCTGGGAGATGAGTCGCTCCAGATCCAGCCGCAGCCGAAGGTTCGCGATGCTCCGGTAACAAACAGGTTTTCCTGCCAGGCGAATCTTCGTTGACGACTCGCGGGACCACGTGGCGCGGCCCAAAGTTCAACGCGCGACCACGTGGGATAGCTGGAATAGTCGGCCAAATACCGAGTAACTATCGGGAAAACTATCACTTTTCCCTAAATGGGAGCAAGACACAAAGAAAACACACATAAATAGGATTAAAGCGACCTGGTGACCAAGCTGTGCAATACTTAAAATGCGTTCGGAAATTTAGTAACAACCAAAATGCAATAAAATAAAATGGCGCGTGCTATAGCCACAGATCGATTCAATTACTATTTTAAAAGTAAGGAATGAGTACAAAAGCACTTGCAATTTGAAATAAAACACCTATTATCACGTGCAATGACAATATTAAAAGATTTATAGGCGTTTTGCTGTAAATGAAAACAGGCAACGTGCGTTTTGTGATAAAATGCTAGAAGAATTCGGAACGACACTTTTATTTTGTTCGACAGGCGTGCTCAAAGCTAGATTAGGCAAATAGTACGTAGGCTTAATACCCATTCATTATATGAATATACCCAACGCTTAATTAGCAAGCCGACCCCGTTCACACAACGAAAGGCGATTTGAAACAAAGGAATTTTAGGTTAAGGTAATAGGGCAAGATTAATAATAATAGGATTGCAGGCTTACTCTCCTCGGATTAGACCTCTGGATCACGCTGTTTGCTATGTCTCATAGGCTCCAAGAGCAGCACAATATCCAATCCACTTCTTACTCCAACTGGTTTCCTTTGTTCAATTTAGTCGAAACAAAATGGATGCGCCGGCGACGCCACGATCTCCGCTTACATATATTTTCGCTGGATCGCTCGACTTTTGTACGACGATTGTTTCTGTTCGGGCGCCAATTGTTGAGAATAACAACAATAAAAACACGGTTTATACTGACCACGTTTACTTTAAAGTTTCTTCAATTTTAAATTTAATTATAGCGTACAATGTCTGGCGAGTGCGCCGGTGTCGTTCGCGAAGTGAAGTTTGCGAAGTGAAGTTGGCGAAGTGACGCTCGCAGTGTTGCCAACTTCCGCCCCTGCTCTTTGGTCGTTATAGTGTTGCAGGGCCGGAACATTCATTAAAATAACTTGGTAATCTCTGCGGGAAAATAGTGAATTATTACCGCACAGCAGTGATATTCTGCAAAATCTTACTTTAAGCTCACTGTACTTAATTTCACCGAGAGATTTTTTTACAGAATAGAGCAGTTGGATTAACTAGGTCTGGATTGGGAATAAGGTTATTTTAGTACGTCTTCATAGTATTCTCTTCTAGTTAGGTATTGATAAAAGATTTCTTAACAATCTACCGACATCATTTTTTACATAAAAATCTAGTTGATAAGTAGTTATAATTCAAAAATGATGTAAATAAAACTTTTGAAACTTCTTCTTCTTCTTCTCGTGTCGATTGACTCAAATTTTGTCCGACCAATATTGAGCTACCTGTACTGTACAGCTCTGCCATTGGCCTCATTAAGGTCTTGGATGGTGCAGGTGGTAAGGCACGACGGGCAACTGAAACTGTTTTATTGTAATTATTTCAATTGGTTTAAAATTCGATTCTTGTAAATAAAGTCTTACGATTACTTACCAAACTAAATCAGACAAAAAAGACGTTTTTTATTTAACATTCACAACTGTCATTAAAAAAAGCAAAAAAAAAACCTACTACAATTTGTGTCAGTTATTTTAAAACCTAAACTTCTGTAATCGAATTAGAACTCGCTACAAAATCGACTTCTAAAAAAATATCGAACCGACTTCATTGTACCATTTAGCACCGAGTTTAAGAGACAAAGTTCTGAGACAGTTTTAATTGCTTTCGACCTATCTGATAGGTCGACTTTGTTTGACCGACATCTAAGATGTGTTCTTATCTTTATTTTATTCGACATTTTATTGCTTGAGTATTAATTCTTTAAATGAGATGTATCTTTTGTTCATAAGAACTTAAAACTCTTTATAAATACTTTATACTTCGAGAATTCTTGAAAAAAGAATAGCTTTTTTATGGCATCTATTATTTTTTTAATTTCAGAAAGAATATTTTAATAACCAGTTAACTTAATCTGTGTTCAAAAATTCAAGATGGCGTAGCTAAAAATCAAGTTCTAGGTCATTACCCAAGTAGTGGAAAAATCTGAAAGTATTTTTTTATTTAATAACGTTACTATAGGTACCTCATTTCAGGTCTCAATAGGTTTCCAAGCGATTTGACAATTATTAGGTACGATTCAATTTCTAAGTGTTCGCTCAAAGAAAAAAGTTTAGAAATACACTATTGATCTTATAATTTCTAATATTTAATAAAGAATTTCGCATTTTTTTTAAATACTTACTTCCAAATTGCATTAAGAATTTCCTAACTTATTTGATGCTCCGTTGAACGTTACATTTTTGCTATTGTATCATGGATGGATGAAAATACAATTTTAAAGTTATCTCTTCGGTAAGAGAATGTAGCTTTGCTACGAGCTACGACGTAGGTACTAGGCGTAGCCATACATAGTTATAATGCCTACGCTGTTAGACTTCAACGTAGTTAGTGTAACATTATTTCTGATACGCGAAAGCTACGCGTCAATTTATAGTCATGCTAGTTTTGCCTAAGACTTTGGCCGTGTTAATTTTCTTACGGATCCCTAATTTTTTTGATAATAAATACAGCCTATAGCACTCAGAGATAACGCTCAGAATCGGACCAGCAGTTCTGAAGATTAGGGCGTTTAAACAAACGAACATACTCTCTCCTCCAAAATCCACTAAATACACTACATTAAAATTATACACGTTAAATTATTTAAATTATACATAATTTGTGCATCACACGTGTATAATTTTAATAGTATTCATTCTATATTTTGCTAGAGTGTACATAAAATTACTTACTAAAAGATAGTTAATTGTTCGCTAAGTAATTTGATCTTTAAAGTTGTTCATCTCGTAAAAAAAAAGGATCCTGAGTGCTATGTAAATAAAAGTACACAATATAAATCCCGCAGTAAAATTACGAAACAAGACAAGAGACATCACTCATCCATTTTTAAGTGTAACTCCAGTACGTAATGTGCGCAATATTTTACGTTACGGAACTTTTATACATCGTATAAACGTACAATGAACGTATAAAGCTGGGGGAAAGAGGGTAAAGAAGAAAAATATGCTTTTAGAGCGTTAACGTTCACCATGGTAGGTAACCGGAGTCTCCGGGGCCGCGTTTAATAAAGATTGGTAACTTGTTTTTATGATTTCCTTTTGCGTACGTCGTTTAGACGCATTAGACGAGCCTCTAGACGATGTATAAATGAAAGTGTTATTCAGGGACTAGCCCCTAGGCGTTCTATAAATGTGTTATTCAGGATTGTGGTCAGGTTTTTAAGTGACAGTCATTTTTTTCGATTTTTATTCATTGTTGATAGGTTTTAGCATAAAATATATTTTGGATATTGCTCATTTTGAGGGATAGAACATTTGCCATATTAAATTAGTTTGGCATTATTAATTGATTATTGAGTGATTATGGGTTGGTTATTTGGTAAATATAAATTAAAAAGTACTAACTTGTTTACATATTAGGATCAGAAAGTGACTCAAATAATTTGATGAAATTAAGGCTAATATTTTATAAAACATATACCTACATAACTTGTAATTTTTATCATATAAATGTTATACTGAAGCACCAAAAGATGGCATTATGCCGCCATTACGCGTAACCACTAGCTTTATTAACCATTTAACCAACACAGCACCCAATTTAACAAATTAAGCTTCTGACTTGTCAAAATCTCATTTAGTGCCATGTAAAATCGCCCTTAACCCATTAATAATAAGGTCATCGCGTTGACCTACAGCAATCCTCGAGCGATCTAAATCATAAAACTGACATTTATATTATGAAATGCAAATTCTGATACATAAATAATATCTTCAGATATCCCATTAAAAGTTTCATGGCTGTGTAAGACTTTCTATTGGGTTGTACATTAAAATATTAATCAAACGTTTTCAAGTAAAAGTGAATTAATTTGTTACATAAATTAAACTGTGTCAAGCTATGTCTGAGGTATAATTGTGGTGACCCAGTTCTGTGCGACGTTAAGGTGACGCCCGCCGTATGGTAGGTTGTAGCGCGAGCGGAGCGAGGCGGGAGCTAAGATATCCTGACTTAATAACCATAATAATACCAGCCTATTACTGTCCCACTGCGGGGCGAAGACCTCTTCTCATACAGAGTAGGCACGAGCTTTGATTACTACGCTTGTTCAAGGTGGGTTGGCAATTTCGAACCTATGTAATTTTATGTCCAGGTTTTTTCGCGATACTTTCCTTTACCGATGTAAGTGATGTCCAAGATAACTTAGAAAATACATACATATGAAATAGAGACAGTCACATTGTCCTGTGCCCAATTGCGAGCCCACAGCCTCATGCATAAAAGGCGGGCGCCTTAACCTTTGGGCCATCACGACGATGTCCTTACTTAAATTACGTTTTTTTTTAGAAATCCTCACCTTCTGAATTGGAAAAAAGGAGGGTTATGTCAGACTTATAAGTCTGGACCGGACTGGTCTAGAGGTATACATTTGACGCATGATTCGCGCTCATTACTTAAATTCATTTACTCTGTTCACTCTTTCGCGTACTTAACAAACAAATTGACCTTTGATGTCAACTTTCTAATGTAGTTTCTCTTTAATTTTCTTGGGTTTAAAACACAAACTAGGCGTAAAACAATCCCTGTCTTATAATCGTGGCTTAAGGTTGATTTATGATTAACGTCTGCTTTTAGATACATTAATTTAACATTTAAGAGTGTCTTAGCAATAAGAGCACACGTCACACGGTATCACATATACAATTTCAAGTACTAAACCAAGTTTTAAAGCGTACGTAGAGTGATTAAGCCTTCTATTAAAAACTTTAAATCGTTCTACATTAGGTGCAGAATTCTTTTTCCGAACTGTTCTCAACTGACACTTTAGATTTATGTACCTATCTTGCATAATATACGTTTGACAGTTGTTAGTTTTGCTTTTGCTTCTAGTTAATTAGTAGCTTGTCTTACGTCTCTGAGCTATTTGTGAATATTACATAGCTTTATATTTGGTGTATACCTTAGCAGTAATTCATTTAGTATGTACCACTAACCTTATACTGGTAGTGTACTTTACTGAATAAATCTATATCTAAATATAAAACATACATTCGCAACATCACGCCTGTAATCCCCGAAGGGTTAGGCACCCATTAGTACATCTACATTTCGCCAGTTACGTTATCTGAATATATGTGAGTGGTTGACCAAAAAGGGACCTCAAGGGAAAATAATTGATTTCGAGTAAATCGCGTTTGAAATTTCGTGTAGAAACAAGTTTCGGCTCGGTCTCGGCTCACAAAAAAAATCATAAAAAAAACACTACGGCACCTAAAAATATTCTGGTTAGACCAAAACAAAGCTAAAAGACCACAGATTAAAAAATTCAAAAAAAAATAACGGTTTCCAATCCCTCCAGGTCCCTTTTTGGTCAACCACTCACATATGTATAATATAGTAGGGTAGGTAGTAAAGAAAATAATCAGTAATCTCCGAAAATACCGGTCCTATTTAAAAAAATCTTTCGCTAATCAGAAGCTACATTTATATCTTTGAGTGCTCTTTACTATATTTATTATAAAAACAATAGGGATCCATAAGAAAAATCACTCGATTAGAGTCATAAATGTTACAACTACATATTTTGACAAAGTATTGACCGTTTTGTAAACTCAGCACATCTTACTATATAGCTTCGCTCAACACCGCGTAAAGAGGACGACTAAGGTTTACTCCGAGCTCGGCAGTTATTAATGTGGCGTTTTTAAATTTTATTCATACGGTTAACAGCCGGTCCCGTATAATTTTAGATTTATTTTTTTGAAAATCTGGCAACACTTCTGGATTTCGACTGATGTTACCGTGTTTGGAAGTTTAGGGTAGGTACTGTAACGAGTTTTGACGTGAATTGATGACTACGTTGACGTTTTGCGGGTTCGTTTCAATATTATGGTTTTGGAACTGATCAATAAGAAGGTACAGATGATAAAATGCTTTGGTATACAGTGTGTAGTCATTAAATTATGCAGCAAATTATCCAACGAAATGCGAAATGCGAATGCAGTGCTCCTTTGTGCAACTTGTAGTGCCTAACGTGGCTCTATACCTGTAAAAATGACACTGGTGCCGCGATAAGGACCTTTACCCACGTAAGACTTTCTGTTGGACCGATTATACGATCGCACGATTATTTCATAATATCGTAGTACCGACTTTTTGTGGGACATCTGCGTTGGTATATTGGAATTCATATGATCTATTTCTCTCCGTCAAAAAATCGGTCACCGATTTATCGGACGTGGGTGGAGGCTCTAAACGTGGCCATAAAAAAGATAGTATTAAAGGGATTTACTCAAACTATTGATTCGAAAAAGAAGAAGATGCAACAAAGTTTCGTGTGAGTTTTAGGGGAAAATGTCTGAGTAATTCAATAGCAGAGACTGTCAACCTTTTCCGTAAAGTTTCCTTCTTAGGACCGAAAAATATGTGCCATCTCATTATATTTTACGGGTCACGAGGACGAAAACAAAAGTGTGTTGTGTAGTAGGTATATATGTTTCTATGTATAGGATGTCTTATGCTATGTTGTGTACTAAACATTTATCACGACTCGCTTGGTAAACAGTAGTCGTATTGTTATTTTAGTTAATGTTCTATCAATAGAGATGTACTTTTGTTTGGTAGATATCGATAAGAGCTTTTATACCCTTGGATACTAATTTAGAATTTACAGATTTTTTTCTGATTTTTTTTTGTAAATCGACCCATTTATGAAATTGATACGGCAGAGAATTATTGTTGTACTTTTTTTGAATAGTATTCTAAGCGTGAGATTTCGAAGTTGACCAAAGATTTTGATATTTGCAGCAGAAAAATAAACACTGTTCGCAATATAATAGGTAAAATGTAAATGGTGACTTCGCTGGGTAAACGTCGGTTAATGTATGTCAATGTAGCTTGTAACGAGTTTTTAATGCCACATTTTTCAATTCAGCCTATTTGGATGAGTGCCATTTGTAATATGCCATGGATTTGAAATGTTGTTTAGCCATTGATTATGCATTACTAACCCAAACTGTCTTCACGAGCTTTGTGGTTAGGGATATCATAGGTAAGTAACAGTATATTCAAGGTAGCCATCTCACACGTCCCGTAATTGTCTCGTATTTCAATAATTTCGAGAAAATTTTGATATCAAACCAAAACGAGATCGTTACAAAAGTAATATCAAGCTCAAATTATGACTGTACTAAAAATAAACGTGTCAATTTGAGTTAAAAATTGTTAGAAGTAAGTACTATTCGAATAAAAACTTTGATTTCGCCTTTTTTATTTGATTTGTTGGAAACGTCCCATATTGGTCCCTGAAAGTTATGGCAAGCCTAAGTATACATATTGTAACTTTAGTAGCTTTCTCTGAAGTTTATTTTAAAGTCGTAGTCTAAAGTTTTAAAAAAGGAATGTCATTTAAATTAATTGTCTAGTCTTATCGATAAAATCTTAAGCTCATCACTTAAGTATAGGAAACGAAGTTATCGAGTACGCAACTCTTACTACATTGACAAGTCGATAGTCGGCTGTTTCCGCCGCCCGTCGTCTTTCATCGCAATGAGATATCGTTCATTTCCTCACCTCCCGTCTCCTAAACGCTGTCATCTACCGACACCCAGTCTACCACTTTATGTCAAGAAAAATTGTCTTTTTCGCACATTTTTTTTATTTACGCAACTATTGCTTGTTTCATTCGGAAATGGATTTTGACGCAAGAGAAATACGAGCGATAGATCGTGTGATAAAATCTGGTTTCGATGTCACGTCGATTTTTATGGCGGCCGTATAAAATATGGTAAGTGCCATCATATGAATTCAGTCGTAATTTTTGTTGTTACCAACCTTTTTTAATTGGAACGGTGCCTTTGACTGAGTTTTTATTTCATTGTTTCATTATCTGTATGTAAATATTGAGTAATATTTGTATAAATTGGGTCTGTATTTATTCGAATTCTGGGAAGCCACACTTTGTTTAATTTTTTCCTTTCCCGTATTTTGTGAATTTCAGAAAAGCATTATTGTGATACAAATCAGAGTAGATATTGTGGTATTTCTACGGTATAGACTATTAAAATTTGTAAAGTTGTTAGGTATTCATCGAACATTCTTATCAATGAAGATGAGAATGATAATAGCATAATGTTCATTGTTTACTTAAAACCTTTTTTCCAAAAATCTAATAAAATCATAATAAAAAGTCCTAAACTATTTTTTTAAAAGCTTTTAAAAGACCAAAAGGTTGCCAACCTCTGTCAAGAAGAGGTTTTCAACATTTTGTTACTTAAGACACGTAGGTATATCTAGAATATCCAGATTAATTACCACAAATTGTTTTAGCTTTTATATTTCAAATATATGGTAATTTAGCTAATGTTATGCATGGGTATATAGTTGAAGCTGGAATTAAGTCGGACTATGTCCTTTAGGTCACTGCTCTAAATTAACGACCCGAGTCCTGATGCTGACATAATGTAATTAAAACTAAACTAATTTTGTTAATGTTTCTCTTCGTTAACTATTTTATTAAGAAACGCTTTTAGTTTTATGTTTTACGAGATTTGTAAGTATAATATCTTTTTAAATAAAGTTATTTGCTAATATTTTTAATGGTTTCATAATAAAAATTAGATTATAATTTTTTTTTGTTTAGTTTACTCGTTTTACTATAATTATTGGGTTCTTCTGTTACCTTTTGTATTTCAAGGCAATATCTCCGCTAATTTACATCAATATCAGTATGTATTAAGTCGTGTAAATCTGCTGTAGGTACCTAACTATTTTTATGCCCAGAAACCATTTGTGTCTCACTAGATTATTAACATTCGTATTTATTTTGTTAAAAGCTTTTATTTTGATATTACAGAGAGACACTTCAATTTTATTTATTTTGTTCATTCATTTGAATATCTACCTATATATTTCTTTAATGAACGATGAATTTTTTGACTTCTTCTTTTCGTGTCGATTGACTCTATTTTTTTCTGACCAATATTGAGCAACCTGTACAGTATACAGCTCTATAATTGGCCTCATTAAAGTCTTGGATGGTGCAGGTAGTTGTGCACGTCGGACAACTGAAGAGGCGATGCGGTGTGATTGATTATTTGACTAAAATTAATAATACGAGTAGTCCTGTTATCAATTTTAGTTTCATATAAATAAGTCTACAAGTACGTACCTAGGTAATAAAATTAAAACTAAGGCTTACTAAAATTACCCACGGTAACTAGCCAACGAAAGTTTATGTAAATCCGCATTTGAAACCAACCTGATTGAACGTTGGTTTATTATAATTCCTTTGATCGTTACTAAAGGAATGTTTACCAAAATTAAATTCAACTTTGTTAATGAAACCATAAGCTCTATATTTGATAAAATATTAGTACAAATTCTATTTATTCGTCGGTTTCTTGACCTTTATAAGCTGCTTGTGACGTATTTATCTTACTTCCTACTTTCTACTACTATTATAAACGCAAAGCTTTATGCTGATTGGTGGATAGAAGTTGTATGTTAGATTTATGCTTAAACAGTGGAATAGAATTAATTCAAAAAAGGAAACCTAATTTTTTATCTAAAATAAAAGTTCCGTCTAAATCGGTCCAGCCGTTTCGGAGATTGGCCGGAACAACCAGACTGACAGATTTATTTTTGTTTTGTTTTTTCGTTTTATTGGTTAATTTAAACATTTATATTTATTTCTTAAGAAGCTGTTATTTTGGCATAACATACAGACACTTCAACTTTTGTTTATTTGTGTAGGTAGATGTATTTTACAGAAATGATGAAGAAAGCAATTAGTAGAATGTAAATAGGTTTAAACTACAGCAAAAACCTGCGATTTAGAGATTTTCTACCCAAAGAAAGTACGTAAAACTATCATTCGAAATAATAAGCGATGCCTTATACTTGTGTTGTTAAACTTACATACATTTTTCAAACTCATTCTGTTTTTCTTTTTATAGACTGTAGGTACCTAATGTGAAAACTCGTTTGATTTGGGTTGCGGGCAAAAACATTACACGTCCATTAGCTGGAACACGCACACAGCAAAGGTGGGTTGTGTGTTTTACAACCCGCATGGGAATATGGAAAAATGTCACAGTTCTCTGGGATGTCCATTCGCATTACATATGACTTAGTATGATTAGTTCTGGGCTTAGGGTGAACTACCTTCTGCGTAGACTTCAGAATTAGGGAAAGACCTAAATTATCCCGCGGTAACACAAAAACGGGATAATAATTATCTTACGGCATAAATGTTTTATATCCCTAATTTTTCAAGTTCTGAGGTTGTCCATACAACATTTTGATTTCCTATTTCAGTCCTTTAAATTTTATTTTGCATGACAAAAGGTATCTGCGGTAAATGGTAGATAGATAAAGTTATTTTCGCATTAGTGTGTATGTTTTGCTTCTATACATTATCACGAGGTAAAGCTACTCATTCTTTGACATCCATCTACAAAATATGGTTAAGAACCAGAATGTTAACCCCTACGAGAATACAGTCGAATTGTTCATATCTGGATGCAGATTACACATAAACATACAAAATATGGAAGTGCTTTCTCGCGAGAATAAGCTCACCATACTTGATGGTGTCACATCTATTTATGTGACGTGCTGTGTTGGCTTTTGTGGTAATGTTCGCGGTTTTAAGCCCGTAGGTATCTAGCTTTGCTTAGCATAAGCTTTCCCGGCGTCGCGACGAATGAATGGCTTCGTGTGATGTCACTGCCAACCAGTTTCGTCGTTTTAGGTACTTTATAATGAACATTGTCTTAGGTAGGTAGGTGGTAAGTAACTTGAGAGTTGACGACGGCATTGTACTGGCAATACCCCGTTGTTCTCGTGGTCGTAAGCGAGACTGCTGAGTGTAGGGTCCTAGGTTCGATTCCCAGGGGGCCTACCACCACCTCTTAAAACAATATTATTTCAATTTATTTCAATATTACTTTGTCTTCCGGACTGTTGGATTTTCAACGCTCGGCTCAGCGCCAAGAGTTGAAATTGCAACAATAGAAATTACAAAGTAATATTATAATAATACTGTTTTAAGAGCAAGCTCTTAACCACAAGTGGTTGGCCCCCAGGTCGGGCAAAAAGTGTTCTTGGGTTTTTCCATTAAAGATTTCTCAGTAACAGCTCGGAGTTTGGAGGGTGGTGTGACACTCCCGTGCCTTGGAAAGCACGTAAAGCCGTTAGTCCTGCGCCTGATATCTCCCCGGTTGTGTCGGATTGCCGTCTCATCGGACTATGAGAATAAAGGAAGAGACTCCCTCTTCTCTCGCTTGTTTTTGGGCACACACTTGTTCACTTCTCCTGCATACTACCACCGTGACCAAAATCGGTCTGCGGTCACACAGATATTTCTTTTTGTAGATTTTATAGTTCATGTTTGATTTCATTGTATGCACAATTTAGTAAAGCCAGAATTTTAAACGCCAGTTCCGTTGTTTTTATTTTTATTTATTACTTCAGTAAAAGTAAATACGCCTACATAAATGTTTATTATTTTAGTTTTTTTATTAGGTATTCAATTTAAGCGAATGTCCAAACACTGTATTATACTCTTTCAGAATTAAATTCATGCATAGTACATGATGTACTTTACACATTTAAAAATCGTGCACAAACGCATGCATGACGTGCAAAAAACCGTAATAAATAATCCAAATTGCTTTCAACGTAAAATCCTTTTATTAGTTGTGTGAAAAATGATTTTATTTTTGATAGTGGACTTTCAACTTTAAGCGCATTGTATTATTTTGTGCAGATTCATTTTATTTGCTAGCCAGCCATCGTTATAAATCCTTTAATTAATAGGTCCAATTATGAAGCAATTACTTTTATCCCGACCTGAAAATAACATGATTGCAGGTCGCGTTGAAAACCACAATTGATTTGTAAAATGGGTCATAATTAATTAATTAAAAAGATGTATGGTTAATTAAATTATCCATACTATTATAAATGCAAAAGTTATATTCTGTCTATCTGTCTGTTAGGCTTTTATGACTAAACAACTAAACGATTTTACACATACTTATAACACGATAGAAAGTTAGATAGAGAGCTATAAGGGATATGGAAACAAAATTAAGCGTTCAAAATCACATTTAAATCAGTCAATAGGTAGAATAGTCTGATCCGCAGTAACTTTATATTATCTTTTGTTCTTTTTAAATTTTTTAGTGTTTCTTAGTTTTTTTTTTACAAAAGCGAAGCAACTGGTGTTCTAATATAGTTCCTCTTAGTACTGAAACAAAAGTTGAATTGCTTTACGAGAATTTTAAATTCTTAATACAATTAAAAAATGGTTTCATCATGATCCACTTTCCATTAAGTAATTAAAAGAAAAAAAAAACCGTCTTAAGTAAACTTAGCAACAGAATCTATTCCTTTTCAAAGTAGGTACGTTGAGATAGAACTCTTGGCTAAAAGGCGAGACTTGGCTATAAGTAGTCTATATTTTCATCACGGAGGCTACAAAGGCTTTCTTTTAATTAATTGCAATTAGACCAACGCCTTATCGAGCGAGTCAGGTGATACGATTAATTAATTCTTTCGCTAGACTTTTTGTTCTACGGTTCAGCTGTTAGAAAATGCTTGGAGCGTGCAGCTGTTGTGTTTAAATACTTAACGGATTCACTAGAGCTCAGTTAATAATGTAAATTACATAAATACGTAACATCACGCCTGTAAAAAAAAATCCCCCACAGGGCTAGGAAGGTACACACTGAGTTCGCCATTGCTCACGGGGCGAGATTATTTTCAACAACCGGGCACTAATCCAGACTCGTTTCCCGGACATAGGCTCGTTTTATTCCACGACTTTTATGCGGACGAAGTAGCGGGCAGAAGCTAGTATATATAAGTATTGAAAGATGCTTAAACGATACACAAACGACACTCGAAAACACATTTATTTTTAGAGACTCACATTGGTAAGGAGCGAAAATAAAATAAGTAAACAACATTATTAAAGAAAGTGGGTAACAGGGCAAATGCGCCGTCTGCGCCTACGCAATTTCCTTTATTCTGTCTTATAATAATAGAAGAAAAAATACTATTCCTGTCTTCACGCAATTAGGTAGTATTGATGTCATGTTATTTACGAAAATAATTCGATAAAAAACACCTTGTTATAAGTATCTGCGATTTCCACGTGGATGTCGAACAAAACTTTTTCTTACCTTGTATTTTATTATTGTCATTGATGAAGGAAAACCCAGTACTGGGTACCCAGTTACTGGGTTGTGGAGGTCAGATAGGCAGTCGCTCCATGTAGAATACTGGTCTTGCATCTGGTTAGACTGGACCTGCATCTGGTTAGACTGGAACCCGACCTCAACATAGTTGGGAAAAGACTAGGCAGATGATGACTGACAAAGGAAAACATTGTGAGAAATTCTGTTTTTTTAATATGCCTAATGGTCATCGCTTATTATGACAGTACCGTTCCGAGACGGCAACGACCCGGCCGGAATCGCCTCCAACCAACTGTTAGCTGCCAGCGCGCAAATTATTTCCTGGGTCGAAGCCGTGCCAAATCGCCAATCCGCCAAGTGTGGTCTGGTGATCAAAGCTCAGAAGAAGACGAAGTCTTTACTATGTATTGGGACAATAGGCTGATATTATTATTTTGAATACCTTGTAGCCAATCAGAGTCATCCATTATAACCGGTACCGTGAACTTTGATAATCTGATCAAATTTCTGAATAAATGAAATTTCGTTTTCATTGCTTCTCAAGTTTACCTGATAAAATTAATTCAGGTCAAAGCAGTTCTAATGTAAAGTAATGTATAAATTAGTCTGTTAGGTTTATTCCGAGTTCAGGGACCTGTAAAGTGATACAGATTCCCCGAATTTTCTCAGGTAGATAGGTACCTATTATTATACAAAAATCTACGTTCTTTCAGCCCTTAGCTTAAGGGTATAAGGTTAATTCAATATAACATGGAATACGTAAGGATGGATACGAACATGTTTTCTGAAATGGAAAAGAGGAGGGTTTTATCTATAAGACTATAAGTTGGGATCTAAAGTGGTTTTAGGAATAATGAGAACGTTGGCTCAGGTAACTCGATGAAATGTAAGACTGTTCCAGTTGTGTAGATGGAAGTCATACCTACTTAGGTTTGGCGCAAACGGAGCAGTAACATGGTCTAGCAGTTTTTATTTTTTAATTGATAATGTTATGATGGCCTAGTAGTTGATGCATGAGGCTCTAAGAGGTGAGCCTATGCTTGAGGTTTTTAATAGATGTGCAGTCAACAAAAGAAATAGGTCGTCAAATATAGCTATAAAGTTTTTTTAGAAACTATTGGATTTTTCGAATGAAACTTAATAAATGAACTGTTTACTATCTACTTTTTAAATTCAATTTCAAAATTTGAAAATATCTATAGGTTTCTAAGAAAACTTCAACTATATTTGACGACCCTGCATACCTATCTCTTTTGTTGACTGTAGGTACCCACTTTCTAAGTTTATCTTGTATATCACTGACATCGGTGAAGAATAACATCGTGAGGAAACCTGGACTTATCTATAACTTTACTAATATTATAAAGACGTAAAGTTTGTGAGGTTGTATCTCTAGATCTACTGAACCGATTTTGAAAATTCTTTCGCAAATTAAAAGCTACGTTATCACTGAGTGCTATAGGCTATATTTTATAATCAAAAAATTAGGGATCCGTAGAAAAAATCACGCGAATGATGTTGCGGGGAGTGTGCTAGTAATCAATATAAGACAATCCACTTTGAGCAACCGTGGTGATCAATGCTCGCATATCCATTCTCTGTATGAAAAGAGGCATTTGCTCTGCAGTGGGACAATAATAGGCTGATATTATTGTATTATTACTAAGTTTTCAATATTTAAGATGTATGTGTTGTTTGTTGAGCGAGATATTAATATTTGTAAGTACGTGTTTGTTCTAAAAACGAATCCTGAGGCTTGTGGCATTTGATAAACTTAAAGGTTAGGGTTCATGACCTTATGTACTCACAACAATAAACATGTACCCATGTCTAGTGGCTGTACGCTTGTGACTAATCTGTTTTTTTTTAGCACAGGTAAATACTACAACGCAATTACCTTTGGGTGTAATAAATATTTATCTTAATTAGAGAACTGTGAGTAAGTATAAACAAAAGCTAAAATTTTAAATTTCATTTAAAAGTCGGCTATACTAACGGTTGGTTCAAGCGGGTCAAAGTAATGTAATGGATCTTCTGTTTTCTTCACATTTAATCTTAATAAAAAAACACTACTTTTTATAATTTGAAAATGTGATATACCTATTATATACTTTTTTAAATAGAAGAACAGGGACTCGACGGTCTGTTCGTAGGACTGATAGCTACTTTTTTGTTGTCAAAGTTTACTTTTAGTAGAAAATAGTACCTACCTAAATTATTGAAATTGACATCTTACATGTTCTCACAGTATATTACGTACCTAATTAAGTAAGTAGTATCATGAGTTCATGATGTTTTAAATTATCTTTGAAAAAGTAGAATTCCAAGGGAGCGATTCTAGTAATTTTTATGAACTTTCAAGTCATTATAGGCTCATTCCCAATCTATCAAAAATGCATCTATTTTTACCTACATTTTTAACAAGTTTTTGACATTGATTGTCACTAAGTTGTTATTGCAATTAAATTAAAATTCCTTCAGGTTTTAAACGATAACTTTCAGGCGGCAATTTTCAAAAAACTTCAGCAAAACACTGATTTATTTCACATAACATAACATCACGCCTGTAATCCCCGAAGGGTTAGGCAGAGGTATACCCATAGTGCACCCACATTTCGCCAGTTATGTTTTAAGTCCCATGTAATAGGGGGCGAGCCTATTGCCATCAACCGGGCACAAATCCAGACTCCGAGGCTGCTACTGAGAAATTCCTAATGGAAAAACCCAATAACACTTTGCCCGACCTGGGAATCGAACCCAAGACCTCACGCTCAGCAGTCGCGCTTTTGCGACCACTAGACCAACGAGGCAGTCGAGGCGAGATTTATTTCAAAATTGAAATAATAAGTCAGTGTTTGCATAAAGCAGCTTGCATTAATTTGTGAGACAATTCAGGCTGCGCCGCGTACCTACCCGAGTATTAATGAAATAAGTCATAATTATTAAAATGTTCGCCAAGGAAGTTGGCTCAATGCCCGTAGCATTGGAGTCTCGCAATCTTCAAGTAATTGCTGCACTCCTACAAGCCTTTCATTGTTAATTAATTTATGATTTGCTCGCCAACTTTGCACTTCCCTTATTCATCATTGTCCTAACCTTTTCTTAAGTAATTTTGCTCTCGTCTCTCCTGATGGTAGGAATCTTTGGTCACGATTGTATTGTAGGAACATTTAGTCACGTATAATATAAATTTCTATTCTAATATTATGAAGCTGAAGAGTTGTTTCCAATTCTATTCCTATTCGGTTTTGTATTCAATCTGTAAGAAAATCACGCGGGTGATGTCGTGGTAAAAAGCTAGTTGATCTATATTTATCAAAACTACTGGACCTACACTATAACCTTATTGGTGAGGTTCTTCAGAAAAGTTAGATGCGCAGTACTCGTAACCGGCGTGCTTGTATGACGAGATGTATGAACGTAGATGAGGCGAAAATAGAAAACGTAAAATTTTGCAGATGGCCTTCTTTTATGACCTAGGCGAGCATTAAGAAAAGATTTTGGAAATTCAACGTTAAAGTAGTTCGAGTGGACTTGGCTGATCACTTAGTGAAAACTCGTGAAGCCATTTCACTATTAGATTGTGTCATGATTTTATTACTTTCTAGGTTTCCAATAAAATATACATATAATCTAAATTGATGCTATAACTTGTTGAAGTAAATGGCATCAATTTTTGCTTAGGTTTCCAACGGTTACCTGGTTCTAACTTCACAAAAAATTACAAACTTTGATCAGTTTTATATGAAAAGGTGAAGTTATTCAGTTTGTCTCGTTTAGCTATCCAATAAACATTCCTTTAACATTATTTGATAAACAATTCCAAACATTTTGATTAATTGAATGCAATACTTTACACGCGTTTGTACGGAACACGAACGATCACCAGAATGACTTTGATTCGAATTTAGATGGAATATATTACGGAAATGATGACGTGAAATGGAAATCCAAATTGGCCGTTTAGAGATTTATAACATAACATTACGCTTGTATCGCCTAAAGGGGTAGGTAGAGGTGTTAAATAACCTTACATATCGACAGTTCTTTTTATATTCAATGTAATAGGAGCAAACTTATTGACTAGTGTGGTAAGAAATCTTCTTTTTTTTTCTTCAAATCATTTCCCTGTACTATTAATTTCTGCTGAATCATGTAGTCTCTAGTACTATCAGTATGTGATAGCTAGATTCATGATGATTAGTAAAGGCTAAAGACTATATATCATTACGCTACGACCCATGGGAGTAGCAGTATCCAAAGACGTACATAACATAGACGTACGTAACATAATGGGGGTGAAAAAAACCAGGCGGACGAAGTCGCCGGCAGAAGCTAGTAAAGTCATATAATACACAAACAATCAGACTCGGCACAGCTACCTGTAGGCCATACAAATATTTCTTCGAATATATTACATATGTATTTGGCGAAATGTGGGTGTACTAACGGGTACACCTCTGCATAACCCTTCGGGGATTACAGGCGTGATGTTATATGTATTTGCACACCAAGTATGGCAGGATAATATATATATATATTTTGCTAGCCGTTAGTGTCCCTCTCCTGGGCAAAGGCCTCCCCCATTCCTTCCACTTTCCTCTGTGTTGTGCCTCCTCTCGCCAGTTCCTGAGAAATATTAAAATATACTGAGAAAAATTAATTGTAACACCTTATACCGTATGTGTGTTCTAGTAAATAAACATTTTTGATTGGATTTGAGTAATTGCCCAGTTATATTTAAGAAAATATAGTAATAGGTTTATTTGCCAGTTAAAAGATGAATGCTAGTTAAACATTAGTACTGATAGGCTGATAATAATAAAATGTTCAATGACTTGTCGGCTATCAATTTTGTTTATTTTCTGTGATCGTTCGCTGGCAATAATTCGATCTGCGGTGCGAGTCTTCTGCTGGACGGGTGGTGGGTAAATTTTCGTTTATTTATCAAATGGTAGGTATTAAATACATTAATTAGATCCTAGCTTTTACCCGCGACGCTTGCTCAAGGCAGATAGCCGATTTCTGACTCATTTAAAAAGTTTGTTAAATAAAAGACAATACATAGCAAACTTAACAAAAATATAAAAACTAATTTGGTGTGTAGGTTGTTGAAATTAGAAAACATAAATTGTAGTCGCAGCAACAGTTGCAAAACAATTATTAGTTTGTAATTACTTGGAGCTGAAAATTCTCAGAATATGAATACCTATGAGCATATGACGTACGTGGGTAATAAAATATTTTGTTCTCTCATCTCAATATTAAAGAACAACATAGTCTTTTTTACAAGCTTTTATAGCCTTTTTTACAAGCTTTTATTTTTTAGCTTGCAGTGCTCGTATGTAACTGTTGTCCTTTCAAAATTTGCAAACTATTTTTTATTCGTCTATTTGTGGGTTTCCGATTGTGTCGAAATTTTACATACACCTTTAGTTCTGATGACAATACAATGTCCAATACTCAATATTATAATAATTTTAAATTTAAGCTTGATTATTTTTTTTTTAATTAGTTTATTTAATCAATAAACTTCACATACATACAGTTTCGTTACGGGTATTTATTTATTACTAGCACGGGAACCGTACACTTTTCCGGGAAAAAAAAAGATGTTTATTACTCAATCATGCCAGAACCATTGAACAGATCTGGATGAAATTTGGCACAGAGATAGATTATAGTCTGGAATAGCACATAGGTTACTTTTTATTCCGGAAATTTCCGAAAATTTACAGTTCCCATAACATATTATTTCAACTATAATGCAGACAAAGTCGCGGGCAAAAGCTAGTAGGTACACGATAAAACAAAAAAAGAGGTCATAATTCCAAATAAACAGCTGATCACAGCACATGCCGCAAACTTATATAATCTTTAGCGCCCCTAAGTTTGCCAAGCCCTAAACTTTGTACCTAAACTCTGATCGTTTCAAGACCTTTTTCACCCTTCAAAGGGCGAGTTTCAAAAAAGTCCGCTATACGTCATACTTTAGGCATGTAGGTACATGAGTTACTCAATGAAAGTAACTTTGCTTTTATATTAAAAGCCTTAATTCCCCGGTGGAAGGCTGCGCAGTCCATGTTTCTAGCTGAAGGTACTTGTGAAGTTATGTACCTACGAGGTTTAGCACTGAAGCGGCGAAAGTATGTTGAAGTATATTTACCTGTGTAGGTAGACTTAGGCTTTAGGGGTATCATTATACCTGTGTACAGGAATTTTGTCTTGTGGTTTAGGTGTATGAACTAGGGTTGTTACGGAACCTCGCCTCCGCCTTCGTAAGTGCGGAACTTCCGCGAGAAATCGTATCGCATCATCTGTAATTTTTGCGGAGTTGTAACGGTGGGTGTTTGTTAACATTGACTTACAACGCACGAGGAGGCCGCTCAGCTGAGTGTTGCGATCGAAATGGTCAAGATTTCGCTCATGTCGTTTGAAGTTATTTATATCCGTGAAATATAAATTACCTCTTCTTAATTTCGATTAGCATTAAATTTGGATAAATGAATGATAACTTTATTTGCCAGAATATAGGATATTACATCAGTGTTATACCATGTTTGTTACACTATATTCAACCTTTCGGTCGTGCAAATGTTTAATAAAATAATAGTAATTATAAGGACCATTGACATTTTAAATTCAGAATACTTATACATGCAAATTTAAATTTGATTAACAATATAGCTTAGTCGTTAAAATCATTGAAATAATTAAAATAATTTGGGTCACGTAGTTATACCTTGAGTCTAATATACAAGACCAAGTCAATTCCTAATAATTGATTCAATAGTATACAATACATATTTAAATGGATTTATAATAATTGTATAATAGTTTAAAATAAATTAATAGCATTTAAAATTGTAAATAGGTATTTAAAATAAATTCAGAGTACATAATTAAAATTGTAGAAATTTTAGGATTAATTCATAAATAAATAGATTTGTAGTGAGTTTAAAATTGATAAAATAACAGCTATATAATTACATAATTTTCCTACTTATTTATTATCCAAATTCAATGTTTTTAATTTCATAAATTCGTCGATTGAGTAGAAACATCTATCACAAAGCCAATTATAAAGAGCCTTGTTAAATTCTAAATTTAATAGATTTCTTATGCCTACAGGTAGTTGATTGTATATTTTAACTGCCATAGTGTAACAATTTCTATCGCACAATTTGAGCCGATTTTTTGGGATCAGAAATGGTTTTTGAACGATTTTTCTTTTAAATGGAGCTTTATCGTCCTTAATAAAAAGTGATTGGTTATTCCTTACAAATTTACCGATTTCAAATATATACATTGACGGAAGTGTGAGCAATTTTTGTTGCATAAATATTGGCCGACAAGAATCTGTCCACTTAAGATTAAAAATCGCCCTAATGCATTTTTTTTGAGCAATGAATGCTCTTTGGGTGTCTGTTGAGTTACCCCATATGATTAGTCCATATCTTAAAGTTGAGCAAACATGACTGTGGTAAACCATCAGAGCAGTTTCTATATTTGTTAGAATTTTTATTTTTCTAAGTGCAAAGACAAATTTGTTTAGTTTTTTAACAACAGTATCTATCTGCGATTTCCAGTTCCAGAGTCTGTCAATAACTATACCTAAAAATTTGATATTATTTGATTCTTCAATGTCCTGATTTTGGTATTTTATCTTTATGTCAGAGTTTACCGTATGTTTATTAACTGTAGTGTATGTCATATATTTAGTTTTAGTCAGATTTATTTTCAGGATATAAAAAAGCTTACTTACATCCTACTTGCTTTCCTATCCTACTAATGTTATAAATATGACAGTTTGTGAAGTATTTGGATGTTTGTTACTCAATAACGCGTAAACCGTTACACTTTGGATCAAAATTGGCACATAGATAGACCATAGGATACCTACTTTTTATTCCGATAAAGTGTTCCCTTGGGATAATAGTTCAACTTACTTTACGGAAAGTTACTTCTTACGCGGGCGAAGCCGCGGGCAGAAGATAGTTTTGAATAAATATATTTTGACTTTCTATTTCTTTAATAAATCATGATTAGTCTATTTTTCCACTTCCGTACCACCTCCGTTAACCTCCGCATACGCGGAGGAAAATCCCTTCACCTCCGCCTTCGCAATGAAGGCCTCAGTTACAACCCTAGCATGTACATACTACTTAAGAATCCCTCGTGAGTAACTTAAAAGCGACTGTCTATCAAATAACCAGCTGAATATCTTTACCGATCTAAAGCCATTTGCTAGGAGACATCCATGATGGATCGTATGTAAACTTCAGGCAAATCAGTTCAGAAAAGAAAATATTATCAAGCCTTACATTTACGTTACAGCTAAAATCTTTAAAAACTGATAAAATTGAAGAGTCTGTTTGTAATATCAATATAATACATTATTACTAAATGTACCTATGTGAATGCTTATTACTAAATGCATGTGAATGCTTATACGGTACTTACTCATACTAAAAAAATATTTTTATTTTTTATTTTGTCCATCAGTTTGTCCCGGCAAATCTCCTAAACGCAGAACTAATTTTAACAGGACTTTCACTGGCAGATAGCTGATGTTTTAAGGAGTAAATTATGCTCCTTTTATAATAGAAAATCACGGAGTCGTGGGCATAACTTAGTTACAACGAAAACATCTAAATATCTAGCATTGGATGATTAGCTAAATCCGCTGTTATATCACAACACAACATGGCTATTAAATTCTACCCAACAATGACGTAATCAAAAACCATTACGTCACCAATTTAGTGCGAATAACATCGCCGCTGCCCGCTTACAATATTGTTGATCTACACCATGTTTACAGTTTAGTGCTCTATAGTTGGGTGAACAGCCTTATTAGTCCAATTTGCATGTGCTAACAATATCATGTTCGTACTGTTTGTACATAATTCTGCATACATTAGCAATAAGGACCGATACTCGAGTGACGCTGACTGCAGATAACGGTATGGTTTAGGCCAGGGGTCACCAAATAGTTTCGCTCGGGGTCCGTTTTAAGAAATGAAATGACCATCGCGGTCTGCACGACATTTTATAGTAAAAAATATTTATTAAACAAATGTAATTAGGGAAATAACAAAGGTATTTTTTTCATATCTTTGAGAAAAATGACACACCGTGACGATACGGGGGATACATTTTATTCAATTTGTACAGTACAGTGCAAGTTGCTGTGTTCCCGCGGTCCGCACAAAATGGGTCGGCGCGGTGTAATAAGATCGAATTTGATAACTCAACGATAGGTATTATTTTAGACTTTTTTATGTTTTTTTTTGCGTTTGGGTTATTAAGAATTTTGAATTTTATTTGCTCACCTTTTAAATTGGTTTCTTATAAATTAGGACAGGTCAAGATGGCGTGAGGCGTGTCCATGGTGTAGAAGCATTAAACATACCAAATGGCTTATTGAATTGGAAATTCCACCCTCTTCCTTCAGCTTTATACCTACTACAACTTATGTGACAGACATAAAGCTAACTTATTTATTTTGTATCCAATTAGATTTTCAACACAGTTGCTTAGGTGAATGACCTTGTTTGAACTGAGTAGGTACTGGAATTATTACACACCAGTTCGTGTATTAATTTCACACAGCGGGTAGCCGCTGTAATGAACATTAGGTGTGTACCAACAGCAAGATGTAATATATCTTCATCATTAATAAAAAATTATTATGAATATAATCTCGTTAAATTAAAGTAGGTAGGAAAAAATGTTCAAACATTGTGTAAGCTATAGGTAAGTACCTATTTTTAATTAACAACGTTAATTATTGAATGATCTTTCAGCTGGCTTTTTATAAAAAATATTATTTTTATTTTATGTCTCGTTGATCTAGTGGTCGCAAAGCGCAACTGCTGAGCATGCGATCGTGGGTTCAATGCCCAGGTCGGGCAAAGTGCTATAGGGTTTTCTATTAGGAATTTCTCAGTAGCACCCTCAGAGTCTGGATTTGTGCCCGGTTGATAGTTCTAGGCGCACCCACTATTACATATAGGACTTAAACATAACTGGTAAAATGTGGGTGTACAATTTGGTGCACTCCTGCCTAACCCCTTCGGGGATAACAGGCGTGATGTTTTCTGATGTTATATTACCTATATTTTAATGGAACTTGTTTACGTATCATCTTTCTGAGGACGACTGTAAACCAATACCTATCGCTTTTAATAGTTCAGAACAAAAACAAATTTTTAACTACCCAAAACCTTAAACATCTCAATAACCTAACTTTCAAACGTTGTTCTGACAGTTTTATCGTTCAATTTGCTTACAAATAAACCAATGGAAACTACATGGAAAACTTTATCGAAAATCTATAATGGACAGTAAAATGGTAATTAACGATATCTAGGTAATTATTATGAAAAGCGTTTCGTCCGTGCCTGACCTGCCATTAGCTGGAGTGCTGGCCCAAATAACCTGGGTGACATGTTAGGGTTGACACCAAAGAGGTTTAAAGGGATGAAAATTCTTGTACAGGGTTTTTTTGTGTAAATTGTACAGCTCTTGAGTAGGGTTAAATAAATTATAGGTACACTAATGACACGCCCCAGCTTCGCACGGGTGCAATGTAGATACAGTACCCGGCGATAAATATTGCACATCGACCTTTATCGTATTTCGTATTTTTTACAAAGAATAAAAAGAATTATCAAAAGAAGCAAATCATAATTGTTTTAACAGCTCATAATAGATACCGGACTGTTTGTATTTCGTGCGACAGAGATAACGCTCTACGAAGTCGAAATTAGCCGATTATCTCTTTCCAAAGGTCGATGTGTAATATTTATCGCCGGGTACTGTACTAACTATGCGTATAAACCTCTCTCGAAAACCGTATTAAAATCTGTTGCGTATTGGGCGTAGACATGTAACGAATTTTCACAGTCAGCCTGAATAAATGTGCCAGGCAGGGTCCATGATTGTTTCTAATTATCAAATTTTTATTTACCACCTGTGATTATACATCATGGACTGCAATAAATGACTTGATTTGATTGAAAAAAAAAGGTTTTTTTATTAAAAAAAAAAAGAATATCTCCGACATTTTGATTTAATAAAATCTAGTTGTATCAAGCTTCTAGGTCAGGGTTCGATTCTATTACTACACGCAGTTGGCACACGTTAAAATGTTGCACGAAAATGGGTTTTACGCCGCTGTAGCGCTTGTTATCCGAGGAACACAAAGCGATATTTTATTAAACGTTTCGTACTAAAATGTACGGATTTATGCGAGCCAAAAGTTTTTCGCAAACCAAAGATAGTTTTGTGGTCATCGAATTTATTTTTATCTGAAATGTAAAAGTAGTTTGATCTGAATCCATGTCAATTTTACGTGGAACGGTTTGTGTATTTCGTTTGTAAAAAAAAATATGCAGTTTTATATTTTGTATTGGTCAAGTGGATCATTGAAAAGTCTGTTCAAAGAGGTTGGCTTTATAAATATTTATACTCGGAATACTCGGATATTTCAATGTCTATTTAAAATATTTATCAAAGTGGAGTTAAATGCATCCTGCGTTACAATTCTGCGAAATTAATTTCCCTGTTCCATTCCATTACTACTACCGAGAATTGTTTCAGGGAAGCCCGTCACAATACTTGCTTTACCAGATCTAAATTGTATCCATAATCATCACACATTTTAATCGTGGTATTTTTTTTAATACAATTCTCCGAACAGTTTTTCACCGACGAAATGAAAAGTTTAAAATTTTATAAGGGACAATTCGAATTAGTTTTTTTCTTTACCTCGAATAATGCTGTTAAAGTCATTAAGACAGACATTAAAATTTAATTTTTTTCGTCAGCACTAAAGGCATCTTTTATTTGTATTCGTAATTAAAAAAAAACATCTTATTAAAAGAGATGGATATTGGTTCAGTTTATTTTAAAGCAAACATAAAAAAATAACAAGTTATAAAACTTAATGCTTATGAAAAGTAAAATGAAATGTAAATAAGAAGCTAGAAATTCTGCAATTACCCTTAAAAGGTTTCAATTGATTTCACCCCTTCCTTAAGTTTAAAGCCACGCAGAGTGACAGCCCTGACGCCTTGGCGTTAGCCTGCTAATGACAGTTCCGTCATATTGCGGAACTGCCGGTGTCGACGACAACTTTTTAAAATCCTCTCACTTCCAAAGGAAATAAAATTTCATTCGCGTGCTGTGACGAATTGAAAAGTTTTAGAATGTTTATTTTTAATGAATGAGTTGAAATTGTTGTTTTTGTTTCTTTTTAATAAATTATAATTTGAATAAACTATGTTTTTGGTATTGGTTACCTTTTGGTAGTATTACAATGATCACAACTACAGCTACTGATCCTGTCTTAGATTCGTAGGTCGAGTAATGATATTTTTAAAGTTTTATTGTTAATAGCTGTACCTATTATCTATAGTAATAATTATTATAATAAGGTAAAATTATTTGTTTGTTCGAGGTAATCTCTGGAAGTGTGGTCCCATTACAAAAACTTTTTCACCGACAGGAAGCTATACTATTGCCAAGTAATACGTAACCTTTAAAATAACGATATTATGAAATTAATACCTTATTTGTTTATCAAGGAAACACCGTATTTTATAAAATGTAGATAATGAATGAACAACTCTTTATAGAATAACACCTCTGCCTATTCCTTTGGGAAAAGTCGTGTATCGCGTACTTTATTATTTTTACTTTGTACATTTTTACTTAGGTATTTCTACGTTTTACCTTCAGCTTCTTTAGCAGGAGGATGAGTTGGTAACTCCTAAAGTAGGTCACCCCGATTTTAAGGTATTCTCTCTTTGTAAACATTATTTATATTCTTTATTACGTTTCTGTCTACAAAGTTGAGAAAAATTAAGAGCGGACTCATGAAAACTAATAGTTTTAACCTATTTACATTTTGGTTTTAGTTTTTTGTTCTAGCTTTTGTAAATGTCGATTATCGCAGACGCAGACGAAGTCGATGTCGATTAAAAAGTAGCCTATGTCCTTTGTTGGGGTTCAAACTTATTCTGTACCAAATTTTATCAAAATCGGTTTAGTAATTTAGTTGTGAAAGCGTAACAGACAGACAGAGTTACATTCACATTTATAATATTAGTATGGACAGTATGGATTTCAATAAAGAAAGTTACTCATATACCTACAAAGAAATTGAAAACCATCATCATTATAAGGGCCAGGGTTCTGAACAAACTCACTAGCTTCGGCCTAATTAATTTAGCCGAAAAAATAATTACATATTCCTTTTATTTATTTATTTTTATTTTTAAACATCGTGAGGAAACCTGGACTTGTAATTAATATAAGTCTAAAATCGCCAATCCGCCTTGAGCACTCGTGGTGATCATGCTCATGCCTTCTCTGTATGAGAAGAGGCCTTTGCCCTACAGTGGGACAGTAATAGGCTGGTTTTATTATTTTATTTATTTCTATTATTTAAAACATATCGCCTCCTTTTACTGCCTAAGGTTGTAAGCATATTTTCAATAGAAATAATTATACACCTTTAGACAAATTGAGAACCGAACTTCTTTTTTAAATCGGTCAAAAGGTCGTAAAACCAGTAAGTCTTTTTCAGCAGCTCCAACTTAATTAATTTAGCTGATAAGTTAATTTAATTTACGTTTATTTTACTTTTGTTAATTTAAAAGATGGCGTCTCTTCACTGTGTAAGGCCCTAAATGTTTTGTTAATTGACTTAAACAAAACCATCATAAACGTACAATACTTTCACATAAAATTACCCCTCTAAAAGGAACAGTTTTCCATCCTCATCAAATTCAAGGAGGTAACTATAATAACTATGATAGTGATTATCAATACAAATCAATAATAAAATGATTAAGGTTTATTAGTAGGTCATTCTCGAATATGAACTAGCCATTTTGCTTGCCGCTGGGTTTAGGCAGGCGAGTTGATATACTAGCACGCTCGCAGTGATAGCCGCGTGACTCTTCCTACTACACGCAAAGGGGCGATTCTGTTGTTAGAAAGGGGTGTATTCTGAAATACCGTAAAAAATAAAAGACTTAAAAAAAACATAATTTATTAATTATTGAACAGGTTCCGTACCTAATTTTATTTGATTATTTATGACAACCTCATGAAATTGTATGTGGGTTCAATACTGCACCTTGTATAATCTTCTAAAACCCCCCCTCCTTACCTACTCCATATATTATAGGCTAACGGACGTTGTCCACTATGCACCAAGAAATAATTCATAGCTCTACGGGGTCGACTATCGACCGCTCCGCTCTCCAAGCTGCTTCCAATAAGCTGCCAGTTACCGCTAACAGCTTATGCAGCTCGTCACACAAGCTGGCTAAGCGATAGAGGATTTGCATAGCTATAGAGTTCAAATGAGACTGAGCTAGGAATCGAAATGATTGATTTCATTTTGAGAATGTGTGTGTGTGTTTTATGTCCCTATTGTTTTTAAAGTTTAATAGCCGTTGTATTCGTAAAATGTCTTTGTGTGTGTACATTTAGGGTTGTCAGTAAGATTGAAAACACAAAAGCCGGACTTCGTGCTCTGGCTGAATGTGTTGTTCTAAATGTCGAACATTATGTTAAAAAATACTTGATTTGATTGCTCTTCCGCCCATTGCAGGGTCGCTCATAGTAGCCGTGGTTTGCATTGCTATATTATTGGAAATAATACGAATTAATTTCACGTTTCAATGATAAAACGTCTAACAAAAGCCGGATATGTCAGACACAAATACTAGCTGAAAAATACCATATTAAAATTAAACAATTATCCAGCTACAGCCGGACACTTGGCCACCCTAGCTGCATACAATGCTAGGTATGGCAAAAATTGAAATCGTTTTATCAATAAAGTATATCTATACTTTATTATTGTTTGAATAAAGCTGAACTGTTCTTTTGTTTGTTTGTTTAAAAGCGCTTATCTCTGAAAAATCAGTCGGATTGGGAACAATATTTTTGTAGGTATATGATAGTTAGATTCATGACCAAAAGTATGGGCTATATTGTTAAATAGTCCATACTTTTGGTCACGACCAACGGTAAAGGAGCAGCAACCAAAGAAATATCTTAAAAAAGCACGTGAACGAAGTTGCGGGTAGTATCTAGTTGAATATATACATCGTCACTATTCTATGAGTGTGGGAAATAGGTCAGGAGGTATGTTATGCTTATATTAAAACGAAGAAATGTTTGCATGACAATGAAAGCATCATTCCTTATGCACTAAACGTAGCACGCTATCCTTTCAATCAATTTTGAACTTTAAACCTTCTAACTAAACGATTAGTTAATACAAAAACTTGTACGACCTGCAGACATTTATTCCGGGTCTGCCTGTTTGGGTTGAGTTAAAAACTTAAAAGTATCATATAAAAAAATATAATTCATCGTTAAAAAAATAATTAATCCCGACTAATTCACTTTTCAAAAAAATCAAAATTTGTTCATCCGTTCGGAACCTACGATGCCACAGACAGACAAACTTATAACACCCCATCGTTATTGCGTCAGGGGTTAAAAATACTTAGATAGGTACTAGGTACTGAACAAAAGCGCTCAAAGTGAAATAGTATGTTATAATTCTGGATTATTTTTCTATAGCGCGGTTTATGTCATATCAGTTCAATGAGCTTTCAAAGTTCTTACACATTATGCATAATATCTCCAAGCATGACATATTCTTCTAAACTATGACGATTTATTGGATTAGCATTATATTCTAGAATCCATATTAAGTGCCGGACGGTATACAAATGTAGCAGCAGGTATATTAGGTACAAAAAAGCTGAAAAGGAGAAGTGTAAAAATATAATAGACAAATGTAGAATAAAAAAAACAAAAGAGTACATAAAAAGGAACGTAAAAATCAAAGTGAAAAGGCAGACAAAAGAGTTCGTATGTCTTGCACAGATTATAACAAAAGCCTATCCCCAGGTTGTTTTCGTTCATTTGAATTGGGAACTATGAGTTCAATGACCTGGTTATAAAATAGGTACTCGTAAATTCTCGAGTCAACTGTTCCGTGTTAAAAGTTTAGGAATTAATTAGTTTAGTTTAATAATAAAGTTTTGATTGAGAGTTACAAAATTCTGTATTTTTATAAAATGTCAAAAGACTATAATTATATTATACGATTCAGTAAGTTAAGTTAAGCAAGTAGTGTCAATATTTTTTTTACATTTTTTCTACAAGCGAACACTCTGGTAAAGATTGCCAATTTCATACTTACACTATTTAAAGTACAGGTTTCATCACGATGTTTTCCTTTACCGATGTCAGTGATGTCCAAGATAAACTTAAAAAATACATATGAATTGAAAAAGTCACATTGGTACTTGACGATAAGGCCATCACGACACAAAATAAAGATACTGAGTTATTTATTCATTAAGGCACTAATCAGTAAAAATCAATACTACTTATTGAATTGGTTTCCCATATTCACGTAGTCCGCAAATTAATGTCCACTAGCAACACGGCTTATTTGCCAACATGTCCAGGAACTCCTACATATGTATGTAGGTACTCGGGTATTATTTACCCTACATTTGAGTGGTACGTCATTAGGGGTAATTTATGTATGGTCAAACCTGTTCCGTCAACCATTATATGAACTGAATGAGGTACTCAATTCATCTGTGTATTGGTGTTTCTATTAGAGTTTAATACTAAAAGTAGTAATTATGGATAGTGGTGCCGATTCACTTATTCACAAACTAAACTAAAATTAGAGAATTGCCTTCTCTTTCTAACATACAGCGAAATAAAAGGACGTTGACTTGTTAGAACGAAATTAGACATGTCAAATTAGTTTTGCTTTAAACTTTTCCGTGATTTCAATCAATGCGTTCATATAAACTAAAATTGACGGGTCTTATTTATGCCCGTCCCTTTCTTGTTTAATTGGAGAGAAAAAGATAGAAATACTCTACATTAAGTTAACTTGTGCATAATAGAATCAACACATCTGTGGACTCACGAGCTTATTTGAATCCAAAAGTAGTATGTCTGTCTGTTACGCTTTGACGACTTAACCACTGCACCGATTTTGATGAAATTTGGTACGAGATAAGTTTGAACCCTAAGAAAGGACATAGGCTCATTTTTATTCTGCTTTGTCTGCTTTCGAGATTTTAGCAAAAAGCTCACTAGCTTTTTTTTTTAACGGAAAACGGGCGAAAATCTACTTCCCCAGACTATATCACAGATTCAAAGTCAAAGTAAAATCATTTATTTCAATTAGGTCATTAAAAGGCACTTTTGAAAGTCATATACAAAAAAAAAAATGAATCTAGTTAGCCTCCCAAAAGGTAGTTTTATATGGAGAAGAATGGGCAAGAAACTCCATACGTAACTATATACTTCATATTATGTAACTCTCCAGTCCATTTAAAAATCGAACATAAAAGACCAGTGATGCATAGCTGTTTGCGACTCTTCCAACTTTGAATTATTAGTATGTATGCCTACATATCCACGTTATGTTTACAAATTCCCGTTCCATGTGCAGCGAGGGAACTCGTAAACTACCGAGGAAATGCATTGTAGGTTATTTTGTTGGCTAGCCGACTGAAATGTAACTGTTCGTAACTTTTAGGAACTGTCCAAGTTTACGGTATGCACTTCGGAAGGCTTACGTGGTAGTATCATAAAGAGTTTGAACTAGTAAAAACATGTTTTGGTGGAATCGTACTCGGATTTTTGATGTTAGGACTTTTGAGTTGAAAGTTTTTAGTATTTTGTGTGTTCAAATGTGGAACGTGGGCACTAGATAAAAAGTAATGTACGTACTAACTGTGTAGATATTTTTTACTTGAATGTATAATGCATGTATGACCTATACAAATTACAGTAAAACTTTTTTTGAAAGAGTAAGTATCTTGTCCACTCTCCTCCATATGAATTACCTTTTAAAAAGGGCAACTAGTTTTCATTCTTTTTTTTTGTCAAAGACGTTCAAAGGTGCCTCTTAAAGGTCTTATTGAAATAATTAATTTGATTTTAATTTTGCATTAGCTGAACCTTCTTTGGAGAAAAAGATTGATTGAATTGTGAATTGAGTATGAAGTACCTATATGAATCATATAAATACAGCTTCAAAACAATTAACACATTTGATACACAAAATTATTATTTTTAAGAAATCATAATTTATTATCATTTATAAAAATTGTTCATAACACTGGTCAACAAATTTGTAACTTTTTTTTGTCACATGAAAACTTATATCAAATTTTGAATATACTAGGGCCACCAAACAATAATATATCAATGAAAAAAAATGTACACATCAGGTTTTCTTGTGACATCAAAACATATATTTTCGTAAAAAGTACAAAAATCAGCCACACTTACAGAATTATTTCCTAATATCTAATTAATACTTATGATTTTCTTAAATATTTGGCTTTTGGTAGGTCCCTTTTAAGTCTCCATCAATAGTCTGCTAGCATTCCTGGACTCCATTTCCCTTGATAGCGCTTCTCCATTAAGGAAATGTACTGATGGAACCTCTCACCTTGTTCATCACTCACAGCACCCAAATTTGCCGGAAAGAAATCCAGATGAGAGTCCAGCATATGTATTTTTAAGGACATATTACACCCCAAAGCTTTATATGATAACATAAGGTTATTTATTAAATCTTTGTAATTTTCCGCTTTATGGTTACCTAGAAAATTTTGAATAACGTTCACAAAACATTTCCAGGCGAGTTTTTCCGATCATTCAGCTGAAGACAAGTTTGGATACTGGATAGTGTGTTTGGATTTGGTAGTAATACCTTTTGTTTGAGTCAAACAAAAATAACAATCACTTACATGATCCTTTGGTTCCGTCCAAATCATTGGTATAGCAAATGGCAAATGTCTAGGTTCTTGTTTAGCCCAACCTAATAGGAGCCTCACACACGTTACACAACATTTATGTGGAACCCAGGGTTTGTCTTGATTCCTCACAGGAAAATCTAAATAGTCTAAATAGCACTGTTCAATTAGTGATGTGAAATTTCGACGCTGAGATGTAAAAGTTAATTCTCCACACACATAACAAAAATTGTCCGGGATGTTCAAACACTTTCGTGGCATATTTACGATCTAACTAACGTAAATAAAATGTAATTTAGCAAACACAATAGTTACAAAGTCGACTAAATGCAGTTATTTAAACAAAGCAACGTATATGAGGTCAGAAATGAATATGTAGCTGTCACAAGAAAACTGGATGTGATAGAAACAAAACTGTTATATATTTTTAATAAGGGTACACCAACATAAATAAAAATCATAACAAAGTTCATGTGACAAAAACAGTGTTTACCAGTGTAATTTGAGAGAGTACAATGACCTCGTTTCAGGTTTCTAGTAAACTATAAATAAGCTTGTACACTTCTAAATAACAAGTAAATAAAGCAATTATAACGGTAATTACTTAGTTTAAGAAACAAAAGGTTAGCAAATTAGTTATTACTGGCTTCCGCCCGCGACGATGTCTGCGCGATTTTTGTCACCCACATTAAGTTATTTCTTTGGTAACTGCTCCGCTCCCTTGGGTAGTAGCGTAATGTTATAAAGCCTATAGGTACTATTCCTCATGAGTCTGGTCATAAATACAAAAATATTTTTTCTAATCCGACTGGTACAGTAGCGGTCATAAGTGCAGTAGCATGCTAAGGTTTGAATTGCTGTGAACACGGGGTGTGAACAGGTGATACCTACATCTGTGTGTATAAGTGATGTATTCAAAGTTGAAGTCAAAGTCAAATCATTTATTTAATTAGGCCATTATAAGGCACTTTTGAACGTCATAACACAGTACCTACGTACACCTCAAAATTCGCAAATGATGTCGAAAAGTCGTAAGTTTAACCAAAGTGTTAATCGATTTGCTTTGTAGATTGCTACTCCACTTATGACCGCTACTGTACTTCTAGAGAACAAACAAACAAAAATCACTTCTGCTTAGTAAGTAGTATAGATGAAACGTAATGCTATTTTTTCATTACACTTTTGAACTTTGAAGCTACTACTTCAATACATTTAGGTATCATCAATTCTCTGAACGTACTGTACGCGTTATTTCTTATTGCAAAAAGAACTCACAAATGTTAGACGTTTTAGAAGCGTTCACTGAAGTGAATGAACTTTGAACAGTGAATGAAGTTACAGAGAACACTTACAAGGTTTCAGCAAACTGTTTGTGTTGTTAGAAGCATATAAAAAGTGTACCATGTTGAAAAAGTTGAAGTACTTATAAATAGTGTGATGTCCTACCGGGAATACGTACTATGTGTGCATGTATGTTTACTTGTACTTCAAAATTATATAAAATAAATATTTTTTTTACTGCTTCATTGGTCTCATGGTCGCAAAGCGTGACTGCTAAGCATGAGGTCTTGGGACCGATTCTTAGGTCAGGAAACTGTCGGGCAAAGTGTTATTGAATTTTTTCATCAGGAATTTCTCAGTAGTTGCCTCGGAGTCTTCATTTGTGCTCGGTTGATAGCAATAGGCTCGCCCGCTGTTACATGGAACTTAAAAACATAACTGGCGAAATGTGGGTGTACGATATATGTAAGTGGGACAACAATAGGCAGGGATAATTATTCTCAATATTTAAATAATAACTATTAATGACATTGTAATAAGAGGAATTTAAAGTTGAAAATTAACTTTCAAGGCATAGGTACCTACACTGTGTTAATTATAATCTTTTATAAGTAATCATTTTCATTAGATTATTAAATTCACTATTTACGAAGGTTCTAGTAATTATAACCTTAGTAATTCTTCAGCGGTAAATGAATTACCTAATAAAATATTAATTTAGTCTTCTTCGCTTGGAAATTCTCATATATCATTTCTATTTGCAAATTGGGGCAAATCAAATTAACTATCTTTAGAAATCCGAGCGTAATTGGGAAGATAAAATCAGAACGAAAGTTGATTATTAGATATAGATAGATAGAGTTTCAATTTAATTTCGGTAATTGCTATCAGTGATTTGAACATAAATTAGATAAAATGGTTTGGGCACTTGCCCCATTGATAGCTATGTGGAATTACTTTCTTTTTTTTTTTTTTTAAATGTCATATACTTTATAATTTTTTTATTATTCATATGTTTTGTGTTTAGTTTATTTATAATTATATAATTTAGTTCAATTTGTGTGATTGTAAGATATTTGATAATTAAATGGTCTAATTGTAATAAATGATAAAATAGTTGAAAATTTAATGAAGTGTAAAAAAAAATATTTCATAATTATGTATTTACAAACAAAACTATTTTATTACAAAAATAAAATAGTTTTGTTTGTAAATACATAATTATGTACCAGTAGTACTCGTAGTGTGCGTCCACACTGAATGCGCGGTGACTTGAGCCTAGGCGGGCGCGGCGAGCGGGGGCGTGCGGTGGCCACAGTGACGCGCGAGCTCTTGTAGCTGTTCGACTTATATCAGGTGTTGCAAACTATGGACGAGGATTTGCTATTTTTACTAGACAGTCCGATCCTGAGATGGGAGGTGTTTAACACTAGAGATGGTGTGCTCGAAATAAATAAAAACAGAGGAATAACCATAACTTTCTTGTTATTGTGCGATTACTGTGGTGTGGATGTTTGCTTTGCCGTATAGGTGGTTTAGATTGAATCGCACTTAAAAACAACTCAGTATTTACCGCCATTTTATAGACAAACAAATACTTGAAAACGCCGAGCGACAAGACCGAACTGGTTTGTTACCCCCGCCACCCGCGCATTCGATCGCTCGCTGACTAGGCCCGTAGTGTGGCCAGAACGCGCGGACAGGAGCGTTTGAAAACTACGCGCGCTGTCTCGCTCAGTCCCATCGCACTAGGCTTCCGCCTTAGTCACTACAATATGGACGCAAAGGCGTGTTTCATATGTTTGATACTTCGCGCCCGTCGTCGCAACCGCGCTAGGCTCGCAGTGTGGACGCACACGTATAACATAACCCACCCACTGGAACGCATCAGTAACTAAAGGCGTTACCTAACTATTATGACGTAGGCATGCGATAAGAAAGGATTTTCCAAAATCCATCTCTAAATGGGATGAAACGGGGCTCCAAAGTTTGTGTGTAGAAATCAATATTGACGCGGAAGAAGTCGCGCGCAGAAGCTAGTTATAATGTAAAATGACGGTTAATAAGAAAAACCGGCCAAGTACGAATTTATCCAGACTCTGGGAGTCTCATAACAAGAAGTTTTAAACTTGTTCAACGCGTGTTTAATGGCAGTTTAATATCAAATTAAATACTTAGGTGTCGTGTTAAACAGTTGTTTAGTCTAACAACTGATAAACAAGGGTTTGCGGTAAAAACAATCTTCTGTTTATTATTTATCTTGAAAGAGCTCAGAAGGGTAGGTTTGTTATAAGTAGGAACGTTACCGATTATCCCCTACATCTTACTACTATATAATAAATGCGAAAGTTTGGATGTATGGATATTTGGATGGATGGATGTTTGTTACTCAATCGCGCCAAAACTGCTGAATTGATCTGGATGAAATTTGGCACAGAGATAGATTTTAGTATATCAACTACGACGTGGACGTAGTCACGGGCAGTCAGTCTAGTCATTAATAATAAAAATAACTTTATTTGTATACCAATGATAAATTCATAATATTAGATGTATATTTATAAATATTTCTATATAAAGTATATTCATAATACTATATGTACATTTATAAAAATTTCTATTAAATATTTATGAAAATATTTTATTATGTACCTACATATTTTATACATAGGTACAGTCAGCAACAAAAGTCGATTAACATTTATGATTTTTTAATCCTAATTATTAAGTACAATATTAAAAGTAAAACGCAATGAATATAAAATTAAGATATAATAAACCCTTAGTTATTGCCTGAAATTCTGAAAGACAGTACATTATGTGTTTAGTGTCTGTTTAAATGATTTTAAAAAGTAACATTGTTAATCGACTTTTGTTGCTGACTGTACCTATAATACATAGGTATAATAATAGATATGATTATACGTTTAGGTCTATATTTATATTAAATTTATACGTTCGAATCCCAGGCCCACACCAATGTCAAAACCAACCATCAAACCCGTTACGAACCAAAAACTATAAATATATTACAAGCTTTCCATAATAAACTAGGTACGTGTCTCCTACATAAAATTTATTGATGCCGATAAAGAGTACTTTAATATGCATAGCGTACCGATATTAGTATTTATACCTCGTCGATCCAACATGTAAGCGAACAGTCTCGATAGACAAGAATTTACCGCGTCTTAAGAAGAACACTTTTCCTATATTTTAGAGTAAAGCCACGTTCAAGCGAGATAGCTTTGTAGTGGATGTGCGAAATAAATCTTGCACTAACTTTGGTTTAGATTTTGTGAGTGGCGGGTATGACGGGTGCTGGTCGGTCGTATTGATTTTTCCGTTGCAGTCCGATGCTGGCGTCTTTGTATTGAATTTTAAAGAAAACATCTTTTGGCATTTGCTTTGAGATGTGGGGTTAACGGCGGAGTAGGGATCAAATGCGGCGCAACAAAAAGCTATACAGTTACAGCTGGTACACATAGGCTATACATTCAAATTGAAACTGGTGAAATTCCAATTTCAAATATTATAATGATAACACAAAAAAATAAAACTTATTATAGTGACTTAAAATTACGAGAAAATCACGGTAGGTAAATTATATTTTCATTTCAAATCGCCATTTTCAAACTAAGATAAACTTCGCAATGTCGCTTCGCGTGAAAACGAATCTTAATAGAGAAGGGAGGACGCTGTATGCGCCTCGAGTCTGCCTGCTGAATTATTAATGTACTCTCTGAGAAACATGATACTTGGCGACATCGGCACGTACCGAACTACGGTATAACTACTTTTGCGATTCGAAAACAAGTTGCAGATAGGAAAATGTGCTGGTGTTCCTAATTTAAAACTGGGTGCATTGAGAATATTTTTGGCGTTGCATTGATTATTGAAAGCTTTTCTATGTTATTTTCGATTTATTATGCATCCACTATTTCTTTTGATTTTAATTATAAACGTTTAACTCGTAATTAAAAACGTTTGAAATCTAATCGTATTCCCCTCTCCGCGATAATTAATGTTTAAAAAATGATGCAAATTGGGTATTTGACACTTTTAACCAATAATTCCAAGGTTCCATGGCTTCTCTAAAGAAAAACACTATTTTAGCTCTGAAAACCTGATTAAACAAAATCTATATCTGTCATGATTAATTGTGTCAAATATCCAATTAGAGGCACTTTTGACAGATTGAGACTGAAATACGGAAATCGGAATACACGTTAAAAGTTTTTCTTACCATCGTAAGAAAAACTTTTGCCCAACGTTATTTGGGGTTGAAGGGCTTCCCGCTTCAACCCCGAATGACAAGTTGTTATTTAGTTACTGGATTTGATAAATAAATAATAAATAATGTATTTAGATTAAAATTTGTACTAAAATCAAGATTTCCAGTGACCTACAATTTCGGCAAGTAGGTACGACGTTTCTTAAGCTGCTTACAATCTATTCAATAACATTAAACTCACAAATTGACTAATATTTTAGTAGTCACCTTCAAAGTTCTTGTTTATAGTCAACTCGTCAGCGATTTCGTTCAATTAAAGTTTGTTTAGGTAAAAGTAAAGCTGAGTCATTATTGTAAAATCTTTTACCGTGACATTGTTACTTTCCTAATAGTTTATTGCTTTATGTAATCTTCTTTAAACGTGATTTCAAACCGGCGAGGTGAGAAAAGTATTGGATAGGCGAGAATTAAAATTTGCATAATTAATAAATACTCTTTTCATGCGGCAATATATATACACATCAAAAGTGTCTAGGGATCAAAGATGTATTGGTAATAATACATCTTTGATCCCTAGACACTTTTGATGTGTGTAGTTCAATGTTGTACGAACAAATATTTAATTTCATATCTTGCCAACCTTTGTTGTGAAAGGCGCGTGAATGTGCAAGGCATTGAAATATTTGTTCGTACAGCATTGAACTATATTGCTACATAAATAGAGTATTTATTACTTTGTAAAAATAATTGTTATTATTTAGCAGTACCTTAGTGTTTATTATACTTATGTATATATATTTACCATTTCATGAAGATTAAAGTCCCATTTAAAAATAATCTCTTGCTAAAAATTACATAATTATAAGACTGACATGAAATAGAATTTAATTTTATATTTTCTTTCTTAAAAGCTCGAGGCGTGAAATGTCTTAAGTCTTTCATTTAAAAAAAGCTTCAAGCTTTTGAAATTATTAAATTAAATTCTATTTCATGTTAGTTTTCTTATGTATTTTAAGCAAAGGCTTGTCTTTAAAAAGATTTTCTACCCTTTTTTGTAATAGATTGGTAAATAAGGCAGGTCTTATTTACCTTTTATTAATATTGTGTCTTATGTTATTCTAATATTAACATATTTTTAAGCCAACAAATGTTATCCAGAGCTGCAAAGCTAAATACGTAAAATTACTCCGCATTTTCCACAGCAAAACCAATAGCTTAACCTCAATTTTAAACCATAAATGCTAAAACTGAGCAAGTCGTAATCGCTACCAAATACTGCGCAGCCAGTTTAACTAAAGCGGATTACAGCAACCCAGTACAAAGACTAACCACGATACAAACAATTCTGAAGAAATACCATTTCATGCCAGTGGGCAACTTTATTGTCAACATAACAATGTACTCTAATAACTATTAAATAGAAGTTAAGTTTATTTGTGCGAGGTAATTTCTGGAAATATTCATATTCATTTATTGCATAGCATAATGTGCATAAAGATGATACATAAGGCTTAAAGCTAAGGTAATGGACCCTGTCAGGTCACAGCAACATTTTAAGTAATAGTTATAGTTAGATACTTATAAGTAATAGTTACAGTTATTGAGATCAGTTATAAGTATTGAAATTTAAATAATATTTATATTTTACAAATTATTTGTAATTTTATTGAGATCATGTTGAGTTATTACCATAGGCAAGAACATTTTTTTTTTAAATTTCTTTACCTATGAAAATAAAATTTCATAGATTTATAAGTAAGTAGGAGACTTCAGCTAAAGACGGAATTAACTTTGACTTCCATATTATGGACGAAGCAGTGGACAAAAGCTAGGCACATTATAGACGCATAAAGCGTGTCCCACACTGGCGCGGCCTGCGGTGGCGGCCGCGGTGGCGGTCAGTTGTATTCGTTAGAAATGTAGGTGAGCCTTCAGACACGCGCGGCCAAGACGCGGCCCGCGAGCGGCTGACCGCGGCGCAAGCCCCGCCCCCATGCTAATGTGACCATTTTATTTTGACTTAAAACGGGACATTTTCAAAAGTACGACGTCAGTAAAGTCGCAGTAATAAAATAAATCTGTTGAGATCATTTCTTTAAGAAAATTAAGTAGATATTGAATAATTAGCTAAACGATAAAAAATATAAGGCTATTTCGTTGAGGTTTTGTAATGTTTTTATGCACTTTAAAAAATATTTTATCTTTAGGAAAATTACAGAGAACTGTTAAAGGATGCGTAGTTTTTATGTTTATTGAAAAAAAATGAAAAAATTCTGCGTCCCAAAGCATCGTTCGGGAACACCCGGACGAAGTCACGAATAAAGGGACAGTCCCGTTCAAAACGGGACGTATGGTCACATTACCCATGCCACGCCCCTTCTGCCACATGAGTACTAATATACTCTGTGCTTCTGTCACGCGGCACCACGCGGTCAGTTGGAAATTTTTGCAACAGGCCGCGTGTACCACGTTGAAAAATGACGTCAAATACGAATATTGTAACAGAAATAGTAAATTTAAATAATAATTTCGCACTTTCTGTTCATAAAAGTAATATTATGAGATGCCAATAATAGATAATATAGGAATCTCACACATCAAAATAATGTTTAATTATAGTTTGACCGAAAGTGTTGTACCGCCCCTTAGGAAAGCGCGGGGAGGTGGGGTCCCAGGAAAAAAGACCATGAGTTCACATGAGATCAATATTGTCGGACTGATCTTACGATATCGGTTTACAATATTTTATGTAAAGCCAGATGCGATTCCAGACTTATATTAATTAGAATTCCAGGTTTCTTCACGATGTTTTCCTTCACCGATGTCAGTAACATCCAAGATAAACTTTAGAAAGTTTTTTTCATTTGAATTGAAAATTGCCTCCGCTACGATTTTGGCAATATTCGCATCACTATTCTATACAAAGCTTTTGGTCTATTTTTCTTAAAATATCCGACCATTTTAAAAATGACGGTCTTGACATCACGAGATAACGCACGACCCATCTTTGTATATTTATCTCATGTGCGTCTGTCATAGACGGTCCTGTACAAACAAATGCTAGCTACCGCCGTGAGCGTCGGCGGCAGACTGACGGCACGGAGCAGCCGGTACTCCCCCGCGTCTCGCCGCGCACATACCTAAGGCGCCGTACAGCAGTTTCGGTCAAACTATATAGTAGGGGAGCCCAGGAAGGGATTTTTGGATTTACTCGAGCGTGGCAGATTAATATAAGGGGGGATGCCTTGCACCCTGTTAAGTACCTCCACCATATACAGGGTGGAATTTTGTAATGCTACCTGGAGGAAAGTACTCCTAATACTGCAGATAGAAAATTTTACTCAAAGGAAACATTCCTTTATTTTTGAATAGAAAGCAAACTGCATTCAAAGATTTTCGAAAATTCTCTTCTCCCACACCCGGGAATCGAACCGGCTTAAATCTGAAAAAATTATACCCTGTACTTTTATTGCATCGATCGTTAGGGTCAATTATAAGGATGAAATCTCTCTAACAAACATGATAAATTAAATGAAAGGAAAACCAGGAAATCTAAATTTTTGTAAATAATTAAATTAATTTAAGATTTCCTGGTTTTCCTTTCATTTAATTTATCATGTTTGTTAGAGAGATTTCATCCTTATAATTGACCCTAACGATCGATGCAATAAAAGTACAGGGTATAATTTTCTCAGATTTTAGCCAGTTCGATCCCCGGGGTGTGGGAGAAGAGAATTTTCGAAAATCTTTGAATGCAGTTTGCTTTCTATTCAAAAATAAAGGAATGCTTTGATTAAATTTTCTATATGCAGTATTAAGAGTACTTTCCCTCCAGGTGGCATTACAAAATTCCACCCTGTATACCTAAGCCCTGTATATAGGGCCGCACGTCTAGGGCAGCGGATTTTATTTTTCAAACCTTCATATTGAAGAAGTCCCTACACATAATTGTCAGATTAAGGATCAGCACGACAAAGGATATCAAGTTGAACTGTCTGTATATTAATCTGACGCGCTTGAGTATTTCAATGTCATAATTTTTTCTTCCATTTTCAACCCCTTCGTGCGGCCACCCCCACCATGCAAACCGGCAGATTAATATTCTCTGTTATCAGAAACACGTGGGGCGCATACACTATTAATATCTGACACGCTCGAGTATTTACTCATGTTTTTTTTTTCATTTTTGAAAATCTGTACTTAATATGCTCTCCCTCCACCAGTGAAAGGGTCCCATCTTTAACCATTTTTTCTTTTTAGCATCTAATCTTTACAATCTAAAAGGTCCCCACGACGCTGGAGTAAATCCACATTTAGCATTTTGGGCTCCCCTACTAATTTAATAATGACGCATCAGGCCGCCACCGCCACCGCGGCAGTGTGTTGTCGCAGGGGGCGGAGCCGCGGCCCGCGGTTGGCCGCCACCGCAGGCCGCGCCAGTGTGGGACACGCTTAATCCGAATAAATTTTCAGAAAACTGCACAAAAATTAATTGTGTCGTTTGAAAAAATGGTCGGCAATTTAGGCACGAAAACATAATTTCTTTAATACAGCCTCCTTTTTTATATACCCAGACCTAGTCGCCATCAGAAGTTTTAACAGTAACAATAAGGTTTACGAGTACAATGTTTTGTTAGTAAACAGTCCCCGCGCTTTCTGTCGCGGAAGAGATGCAATGGATAAGCATGACCCTACATTATATTGCTGGAAAGCACGCTATAGTAGTAAGGGGAGGGGGGTATCACGGTCTTACAATGCGCGAGTAGCGAGTTCATTTTTATTTGGTTTTATTTTTATGACTTGTGTGTATTTACTACACAGGCGTGGTGTTATGTTTTACATAATATCACGCCCGTAATCTCCGAAGGGTTAGGCAGAGGTGTCCCTATTAGTACACCCACATTTTGCCAGTTATGTTTAAGTCCCATGTAATAGGGGGCGAGCCTATTGGCTATTGTCTATTTTTTTTCGTCAGTTGAATCTTTTCTCTGTTTCATTACCTCGGCGCTTTTCTGGTAGTCGTCACTGTTGATTCTGACTGTCTGTAGTTATAGTGGTTGGAAGGAACGGGCAGCAGCCTTACCATGAACTCTTATCGCGATCCAAAAACTGAACTGTTCTTCAAATACGTCAATATAACGCATCAATTTATGTCATTATATTGACGTATTTGAAGAACAGTTCAGTTTTTGGATCGCGATAAGAGTTCATAGTAGGGCTGCAGGTCTGTAAAAAAAAAAGAACATCGGCGGCTGAAGCCGCAATAAGCAGTTATTACATGAAAAAAATTAAAATATATTCTATATATATCTCCTTTCTGCCTTTTTTTTATAAATTGTACATATTTTACATTTACTTTAAGGTTTTACGTTTAAGTGTAAATAAATATATTCTATACTAGGAATAATAATAACAACTGTCCACTAGGATACCTTGTCGCCAAGTATCCTTTAGTAAATATATGCGTAGGTATTCCTAGACTCAGAACAAATATCTGTAGGCTGAACAAATATTTATTTCGTGCTACAATAGTACTGGTGATATTTATTGCTTTTGCCGTGTGGTCAGAGCTGTGAAATAGACGCCCGTCTTTTATTGTTCTCATGGGAAGCGGAGAGACAATATCTTTTTTTTAGGACATGTTGTAAATTGTAAAATACGTCTGCGGGAATAGCAATGAGGAAGGATGAATTGACATTGTGTTCTAAAGAAATTATTAAACTTGAAGAACTTATATCGCTTCTGAAATCGCCAAGCCGTTTTGAGTAAGTGTGGTGATCAGTGCTTGTGTCTTCTCTGCATGAGAAGAGGTCTTTGTAAAATAATATGCCGGTATTATTCTTACATTAATTGACTAAAATTTAACAAAGCCAAAAAATAATAAGGCATAGTTTTTTTACCAATCACAATGATTCTTAATAAAAACAACTCCATTAACGTTAGATTAATTTAAATTCAAAGTTAATTTCCGGTGACAAATGCAATTATCAATCTTCTACCAGTAAATTCAAGGTATATATTAACTGATCACTGTGCACCAAATAGCTTCAAGGTAAACCCGCTAACAGTGAGACCAAGCCCTAACATCTACAAGTGGAATTTGTACTTGTCGTATATTTTACTGTTTCTAACATATTTATATTGTCGCGTCGCCGGAGAGGCTTGTAGCGTGGCCATGAACGGATCGATAGATCTGTTAGGTAAAATTTGGGTTGTCGTGGTTATGTGTGGGCAGGACAACAGTTTTTCAAAAGCCCGTGGCTCGCCCACTATTACATGAGACTTGAAAACATAACTGGCGAAATGTGGGTGTACGAATGGGTACACATCTGTGAGTGAGGAATGAGGTTATACGGGACCGTTGCGGATTAAAAATGGATGTAGTGACAAAGATAGAAAAGGGTATGCTTAGATGGTTCGGTCATGTTGAGAGGATGAGTGAAAGACGATTAACAAAAGGTATTTATATGGCAGAGGTAAGTGGCAACGCAAGGAGTTGTCGCCCTAGGAAGACCTACACTGACCTTATTGGTGAGGTTCTTCAGAAAGGTCAGGTGCGGAGTAGGTACTCGTAACCGGCGTGCTTGTATGACGAGATGTATGAACGTAGATGAGGCGAAAGGAGTATGTAAGGATCGTAGCAGGTGGCGTTCTGTGGTTTCTGCCTACCCCCATGGGAAAAAGGCGTGAGTTTATGTATGTATGTATGTCAATAGGAAGACACTACCAAGCAATTGACATAGTTTTAATTAGTTGTCCAACCGCGATTCTCCCATAATTTTCGTATGGCAATAGCAAACTGTGACATCATTGATTTACCACATCCAATTGACTAACTATTTATTGTTTAAAAACCAGCACAACATCTTAAAGTTAGTTAAAATCGAATCCGGTTTTTAGTGCTTAAAAAGAGACAAAGAGTAAGTATGGAATTTCTTGCCCATTCTTCATTTACCATAATGTACGCAGTTTATACGTACAGCCCACTCTTATATAATTGTAAATAGGCCAGTAGGTTGATGTGGGCGATTATTATTGCCCTTGTCTTGACCATGACCAAGTCTTTGTGTTTTGACTGCGGAATTTGGGTCCTGCATAAAACTCATTTCCTCTTAATATTTATGACTGAAGGGGAGCATCGTAAAAGTTGATCCGATGATTTTACGAATATATCATAAAAGAGTAATAAAATACGTGTTTAATAACTTTATTAGGAAGTGAATGGTAGTGCATGTGGGAAGGTAAACTGATAAATGTGAAAAATAGCAAGATGTAGGTTGTATTTTTTTAAGTTTTACAGACTATTTAAAAAGACAAAATTACTGCCTCGTTGGCCTAGTGGTCGCAAAGCGCGACTGATGAGCATGAGGTCTTGGGTTCGATTCCCAGATTGGACAAAGTGTTATTTGATTTATCCGTCAATAATTTCACAGTAGCAGCCTCGGAATCTGGATTTCTGCCCGTTCAATGGCAATGGGCTCGCCTTCTATTGCATAATGGGACTTAAACATTACTAGCGAAATGTGGGTGTACTAATGAGTACCCCTATGCCTAACTCCTCGGCGATCACAGGCGTGATGTTATGTTATGTTATGGCGGAGTAAAAGAAAAAATAAAAATGCAGAAACCGCTTAGAGTATTTGAACTGTTATTAATTATTCAGTAATTAACTAATAAATCGATACTAGACAAACAAACCTTAATCTCATTTTAATTAAGGTTATCAAATTCAATTCAAAATGTCATCTACCATGAAATAGGAATTTAAAGACTATCTAAATAAATAAATAAATAAATAAATATCTTGGGACAACTCACACACGGCCATCTGATCCCAAGCTAAGCAGAGCTTGTGTTATGGTAACCAGACAACTGATATACATACTTATATAATTTATAAATACATACATATTATAGATAAATTACACCCAGACACAGAACCAACAATTATGCTCATCACACAAAGTTTGTCCTGCGTGGGAATCGAACCCACTACCTCCGGCTTTGCAGTCAGGGTCACTAACCACTAGACCAACGAGGCAGTCAATATCTGATTTGTTTGTAAACCTGAAATTTGAATTAAATTTTTGAGTTAAATGTTATTTTAATCTCCATAAAACGCAGGCAAGGAATTCAATTTATTTTGATAAACGCATAAAACATTAACATAACTTCACGTAACGGCATTTTAACGACAAATGAATTAGTTCGAATAATTAAAAAAAGAGGCGCTTTAAAACACAGAACTGGGTTTTTAATTAAATTTTTTAGTAGCATTTTAAAGATTTTTAAAGTAAGATATGTACGCTTTATAGTATCCAGTTGCATACTTCTGTTTATTTCAGTGCCTGGTATCATAGCAAATTGCAATGTTAATTGCGCAACGCTCTTTTAATATATCCTTCTTTCCTGCCACATTTAAACTTGAGTTATTGAGTTCGTGTTTCGCATAACAAATTACTGCTACGCCGTAGCCACGTAGCGCCGTAGACGCCTACGCTTTGCTACGAATGAAAAACTTTTAAAATTTTGTGCAGACTTTAGTTACATTTTGGTAGGCAACGTTTAATTTAGTCCGTCAATCTGCGTTTTGTTTAAGGAGTAATTTGTTTTGTCAGACTTGTTTTTTTTGTCTGTTTGTACAACAATTTCCTGGACCTATACCAGCGTATTACTGTCTCACTCAAACCATGTCAGAGGCCCTTGGGCAGTTTAGAAACTCTTACACTAGGGTGTGTGGGGTGGTAAGACCTTACTGCCCACACGATAAAGAAAGGCAACAGTTTCTTGTTATGGTTTGGTATTAATGAAGTCTTGAATTCTTGATTACCTGACTTATATCAGAGCTATTTAATAATTCCCATTTACATAGCTGATAGTTTTATTATGGACAAATTATGTAATTTGTAAATCAGAACAAATGATCGCAACGATCGCGTATTTACGCGACAGTCGCTTTCTAATAAGTTTTAATTAGATTTCGCCACGTCTTCGTCTGCGCAGACTTCAGAATAGAGCCAAAAATCCTGAATTTATACAACGGGAATATTACCCTACGTGTTTAACTAGATCTGTTTCTATATGTGTGCCAAATTGTAGCTCATTCCATTTATCCGTTTTAGCGTAAAAATGTAATAAATATTCGTCTGTCGACCATACAAACTAACACGTTTATGTAGTAGGATAATAGAATGGAAGGTTCAATGACCTCTATAGGTCAATACCACTTATCCACAACCCTAATTTTATCTCAAAATTTCAACCACAATTGTAACATTTCAAAAAGATTATAAACTTAAATATGCAAGTTTCTGGCTAAAGCTAATATGAAAATTAACGCAAGCACCGTTAGCTGCACACATTCGTTCCCCTTAATGGGCTCACATACTTTACACAAATGGGTGGGTAAGACTGCCTAATACTGTGGTACAGTTATATAACGTATGAATTTTGCGGCTCTTATATCATGTTGTTTGTTTTGTGTTAAAGTTGATGAAGAGGCTACGGTTAATAAAAGGTTGTTCTTCCATGTATTGCAAACAAACCACAAAACATAACAAACATAACATCACGCCTGTAATCCCCGAAGGGTTAGGCAGAGGTGTACCCATGAGTACATCCACATTTCGCCAGTTATGTTTTTCTTAAGTCCCATGTAATAGGGGGCGAGCCTATTGCCATCAATCGGGCACAAATCCAGACTCCGAGGCTGCTACTGAGAGAAATTCCTGATGGAAAAACCCATTAACACTTTGACCGACCTGGGAATCGAACCCAAGACCTCATGCTCAGCAGTCACGCTTTGCGACCACTAGACCAACGAAAACAAAATACTACAACCACAAAATAGATCGTAATCAAGCATGGGCAAGTACTGATTATGTGATTGTCCATTTTATGATTGATTTGTTGTTGTTTTTATTACTATTAATATTTTGTATAGGTAGTTAGGCAACTGACATCGTGCCGTGCCTCGGAAAGCACGTTAAGCTGTTGATCCCGGCTATCATATCATCTTTGACAATCGTTACGGGTCGTCAGAAGCCCGAAAGTTTGACAACTTTACCAAGGGATATCGTATTACCAAGTTATTGGGTTGTGCAGGTCAGATAGGCAGTCCCTTCATTTGAAATACTGGTAGTCGGCTGCATCCAATTAGACTGGAAGCCGACTCCAACATAGTTGGGAAAAGGCTAGGCAGATGATGATGTTTTGTATAATTATGCATTGAAATTTAATTTGCAAAATAATTATTAAATAAACCATACAGTGGAGACCTAAAAGCTATAGTTTCTGTGCTAAACTCGAATATCTCGAAAATATTGCTCTCACCTAACCAACCTTTAGACAAATGGTTAGCAAAAATGTACGAGATAATAAATATTTTAATGAGATCTATAAAAAAATATGTCGCGAAAACACTGTTACGCAATTCAAATAAAGGACTATATTATATTTTCTTTGATAACATATCAATGAGAGATACATTACGGAAAAATAAAAAAAACAATTTAAATTACCTCCTTGTTCTCTAAAAAACAAAAGGTAACTTGTGAAGATACAACCTCCCTATCGGCACAGGCTGAAAGCGATACAGCCTTCGGCTTAATAAACGGAGGATTAAAAAAACACGCTCGTCTCGTTACGTTAACGTTCCTTGAAATAACGAAACTCGTTATTCATGAGTCCTCGCGATACAAGTCCCGAATACATAATTCAGTTGAAAAATTTCGTTATTTTCAGTTCTCAGTATTTTTTCAACCGTTTCGTTGAATATTTTTTTTTATTAAAATTTATTTGAGTCTCTTTATTTGTTTTTATTATATCTATGGTTGGCCTTGAATGCTCGAGATAAAAATTCTTAAATTCGTGCTTGTATTGTTAATTACTACACATGGTAATTGTTGTTATTATCTGGTTAATTTGTAGCATTTGGTACATACTGTAGAACTTAAATTGATTTTTATTATAGGCACATCATTTGCACGTTCATAATTATAATGATTGAATGAATGTACCAATTATTACCTGTAAAAATTATTTAATGTAGTACCTGTATAAATTATTGTAAAGCATTTTATTTTTATAAGGAGTAAGTATGAAGTTTCTCGCCCTTTGTGCTCCATACGAAAACTACCTTTTGGAAGAAGCAAATAGATTCAGTTTTTCATTTTCTCGTGAATGACGTTTAAAAGTTATGAAATGATTCGACTTTGTCTTTCGTTTTGTGTTGATTTCAATAATTTTATTTGTTAAACAAATCATGACATTTGCTCACCTTTATATCTTATTTAAACCATAACAAATGCTACAACAAAACAAATGATATACTTAAATGTAGAACATTAATTCAATTAAAAAACAAATTGTTACTTTAGCGTCTAATTTCACCATAATACCCTCACATTTTATAGATACTTACCCATTAACATTATAATTATTACTGGGTTCGCAGTAAGACGGCTTTAGTAGGCTATCAACTGAAGGAGATTACTGATAATATTATAGTTTAAGGTGCTAGGCAGACCCTTTGGTAACAGATTGGATAGATGTCCTGATGATTTGATGCTTATCAGGAAGTTTCTAATGCATGCTTGGTCATTTACAAGTTTGTGATTATGATTGAGTTTAGTTCTAGCATGACGAACTAATCCACTTGAAAAAATCTCCCATTTTTCTATAATAAATAATACCGGCCTATTTTTGTCTCGCTGCAGGGCACGATTACGATTCAGATTGGTGATTTCGGACTTATATTAACTAAAAGTCCAGGTTTCCTCACGATGCTTTTCTTCACTGATATCCAAAATAAACTTGAAAGTACATATGCATTGAAAAAGTCACATTGGTAATTGCCTGAATTTGAATCCACAACTTTATGTATTGGAAGAAGTAACTTTTGCTTACACAACAAAACGAGCTTTATTCAAGAAGTCGTATTATTTTCTAGAAACCCTCCAAAATTGTTTACTAGTAAACCTTTTTCAACCAACAAATCATTTTCAAAACATGTGATAACCATCTGTTTGTCAAGTACCAAGATGTATGGCCTAATAACGCTTTCCCGATACGGAGCAATATAGCCCCGATATTGGACAAGCGGTAAGAATAGCAATCAGCTGGGAACACGGATGGAAACTAGGTATCTGCATTATTGGGCGGATGACGTGAGCGGAATACGCGAACGATGATCGATATCTGGTGATCTGGGTAATAGCCAGGGGATTTTGTCGTTTTAGAAAGGTAAAACCCGTGTCGTTACTGAAAAGAATTGAAAATGGTAGCGTTTATGTTGTTGTCTCACTCGCTCGCTATACTGTGGGGTGAAATGGCATGATGGGATCCTTTGTTTGGCCGCCATTTTGCATTTGTTTTTTTTATTTTGTATTAGCCTGATTTGTAGTTAGGTATAAATCGTCTAATTGAAAATTGTACCTATGATTATACGCATTTGAATAAAATAGAAATTTAGTGTAAGACCGCGCTATTTTGCTCATAAATAGTGTTTTAATGCAGCTTTACTAGGAGATTTTATTTCTAAATAAAGATTGAAAGATATTGTGGCACTAGCTACGAGCAACAATTATTTTTGTTTAGTAATCTTTAACAATTTCAATTTTATAAAAAGTAACTTGCAGATTCCATATGAATTTAAACAAACTGAACGCAATTTATTTAAAAACGTACTGTTACTTTTAATTTATTTATAATACAAATATAGTTATCTTTTTTCGCTTTCGTATTTATTTTTATCAGCATCTTTACATCTTATTTGTGTTATTCAAATCTACTTATTTTAATATTAAAAGGACAGATACAGGGCGGCCAGGAGTAGGCGCAAGATATGATTTTAACCCTAAAAGTAAAATATAAAACGTTTTTACCTACAAATGATATTGCTATGAAAACTTGTAAAGATTTGCCAATTCAGTGAATCACAAGATTTTATTTGAATAACGATAACTTTTATGGTTGATAAGTCAAATTATATGAGCTCGGGGTTTTATTTTATTATGAAAAAAATACTGTGATGACTTAGGGCTAGACCACCGGGCCGCAAAGATGGCGCAGTTAATCGTCCGACCAGACATAGGCCTGTGACGATAGAGCGCAGTGTTCCATGCGCTCTTTAGGGAGATGCGATTGCATCGCAAGATAGGCCGCACATGGTAAAGGGGCTTGCCAATGGCGGTTAAATACCACTTGGAGGCGCCGATCATGCGTCAGGTGAATACTGGGACTCCGATTCAAGGTAGCAGGAGGAATCCAGGGTTTTAGTCCGACTGAACCCTTCGTTCTTTACAGATGAAGGGTATACATGAGGATTTCTCCACAAAAAAGGGCTAAAACGCGAAAAAAAATTTTCTGAGTTATTCTAGTTATTTTTTGTTGGTTTTGGTTGCAAGCAGGTTAGACTGTGCGTTTAAGAACCACTGTTGCAAGGTTTAGGATGTGCCTGTGACCTTAAAGTAGTGACGTCACTAAACGTTCTTTTGTTTTTGTTTTACTAAAAAAAATGTTCTAGCACTATGAGTCTTGGTACTTGAAGTAAATGATTTATTTATGCTAATTCACGTCGCAAAAATCTCCTAAGTAAAAGGAAGAAAACAAGTGTGTATTGTGTTTGCGCCCTTAGGTAGGTTCGTATTTCAGTATTTTGGGCGAAGCTCAAGGATATTCGTACATTGACACCTTTTTACGTAAGTACTTAGGTACGAGTAAACAGGGATTGATGATCTCTTGAGTATATCTAATAATAGCCATTCCACGGCCTTACAAATTATCGTATTTGTTGGTAGGTTGTACAGCCGCTGGCCGTACAAGGTAGGTACAATAGGTACTTGTACAACGTTTGGGGGTTATCGTTCTGAATACAGATAATTATTTAAATTAAACTCTTACATACTTAAATTATAGCGTATTATTTTTAAAAGTCAGTACCCTATCGTTAATGTAGGGTCAATTCATATTATAATTATTAGACAGCTGTAGGTATTACCATTTATACTTTGGGGGTCCATTCTTTTAACTTTTAGAATCAGTTGCAGTCTAGTCTGATTGAAAAATGCTTTGAGATGAGTTTGCGACCTAATTTTGAACGTTTTTAATCAACAGATAGGGCTATAACATTAATAATATCACACAAGCACATATACACCATCAAAATTTCATCCAATTTCTCGCCCGATCCCCTTACACTGTCAACCTCTTGCCTTACATAATATCACCAACACACATCACTTTAATAGCACACAAAACACCAACATAAAGTATCTTAATCTTCTATTCAGAACGTACCGCCACAATAATAAGGAATATTTGTCAAAGCGACGCTGTATCTTAATTTACCGTTTCTGCTTTACGTTAAAATTATGGCTCGTTGAGCTCACACCTGTGACTGCCTACCTTAATACTGTGCTGTTGCAGACGCATAAATAATAGTGCGGAATAGGCTGCTAACGGAGGTAGGTATAGGTCTCAAGTACCTTTGGGTAGTCGTTTATGAAACGTGATGTAAAGACGGGAAAGTGTTTGTGGAAAAAAAAAAGAGTTACAATTGTCTGAATGTGATGCCGTGTTTTATACGAGGTGGAAGGGACATCGGGACGAATATTTATTACCATGAACACTTCTACGTTAAGATTTTTAGGAAGTCAAAAATCAGCTGTGCCATACAACGTATAACACCTATAGTTACGGTCAAATGTATGGAACAACTTGATTCTATTCTGTTTCTTTTTTATCTTTATGACGTTCAAAACGCCTATAAAATTTTTAAGCTGCTATGTTTTTTTAATGTACCCTCGGCATGTGTCGTGGTTTATGGAACTACGTGCGCCTTCAACCCACCATGCAGATACATTGTAAGCATAGTTGCTTGCGCTGTAATTAATACAATAATTACCTATAATTATTCGCCACAAATCTATGAAGAATTTTATCGCTGGGGGGTTTATAATCATGTACCGAATCTCCAGTGAAAGTTTTCGCTATGATGTCCTATACAAGTACCTATGAGTAACAGCTCAAAAAACTGAACTTTTTGTGCCAAAATTACGACAGGTTATTGGTGAGTTTCTTCCCGTATCGCCGATTTTGTGTTACGTATCATTTAGAAACAAAGTTATTACATGGGTAAGCCTAATTATAAGTGCCCTTATCCTGTCTATAAAATTTCCTCGAGCTTTTACTTATTGACCGACTTCTTTTATTTGGAGCGCAATGTCGGAAAAGTTATCTTAAGATAATTTAAAACGGTAGAATAAGTTTGAAAAGAAACTTCGCAAGATGTTCCGATCATTAAAACTCCATGTATTTTACATTTATACATAATTAGGGTGTTGTTCATTGTCTGCCTCGCTGGTCTAGTGGTCGCTCGGCGCGACTCCTGAGCATGAGGTCTTGGGTTCGATTCCCAGGTCGGACAAAGTGTAGTTGAGTTTTTCCATCAGGAATTTCTCAGTAGCAGTCTCGGAGTCTGGATTTGTGCCCGGTTAATGGCAATAGGCTCGCTTTTATTACATGAGACTATTACATGGGCACACCTCTGCCTAACCCTTCGGGGGTTACAGGCGTGATGTTACGTATTTTTAGCTAAATTATATTTTTTACAATTTCAAAGATCAGCGTGTTTAAACTAGCGTTGCCCAAAGTCTTGCGGTCTTGGTCTTGTTCTTGCATTTTGGGCAACACTAAGCGTTGCCCAAAGTCTTGCGGTCTTGGTCTTGTTCTTGCATTTTGGGCAACACTAGTTTAAACAAATAAACGAACAAACAAAAAATCTGTACAGCCTATATTAGTATAGATAAGAATATCTTGTACATAATTCTTTATACAATACAGCGTAATTACATTTATTAAAATTGTAGACCAACGACAATGGTTTAGGTGGAAAATCAGATGTACTGAGGAAAAAAGTTGTGTAAACATCGTCAAAATTAATTAATATCTTTTAATAAAAGTACCTACTTAAAGAAACAAAGGAATCGTTTGGAAATTACACAAATAGACAGTTTTTTTTTTAATAGAAACAGAAGATTACACAAACTGTTTTATTTTCTTTTCTCTTTTTGCTTTACTCCAGTCTGTTTCCCACAAATTCCTAGTAAATAGAATCTAAACAGTCGAATAATTTGCAACCATAGCTCGATGATTGACTACAGGCGGTGCGAATCGATTTTCAACGGAATTGCAATCGGAAATACCGAATCAATTCGGCCAATTTCACGATGACTCGGGAGCCCGGATAACGAATTCCGTAGCTACTCATAGATCTGTTATGGCTATTGCGTTGTTGTTGTTTGATGCAAATTGGTTTGATTTTTATTGTCAATATTAGTTTGCGTTACTGACTAAACGTGCAATCGTATGTTGCGATGCTCTTTTTTTACCCGACTGCGGAGGGTTATGAGTTTAGCAGTTTATTTATGTATCTGTGTGCGTATATCTCCTACACATCGTCGTATATTATCGTTGGAAGCGTTATGATGTTCCGCTGGTTACGTCATAGAAAATTCAAAATGGCGGCTAACGGTAGACTTATAACTTGTAATTAAAAATAAAATTAAAGTTATTATTATCATATTTGCTGTCTAATGAAAGAATTTAATAAGTACATTCCAAAAAAAGCTTTAGGTACTTCAAAAACATTTGGATAAAAAATTCATTATGTTGAATGTGTGAAATGTAGTTCATGGAACAATATTTTATAGAAAATATTCGTTTGTGTAAGCGTTTAGAATGATTCGATTAATTTCAGATCAAACTACACGATATCGTCCTCTTATTCCTTCCATTCTAACAAAAAAAATCTCAATTGTTCCAGGCGTTCAAGCGCGGGGCTACTGGCGCCGCAGCTCGCATGCCAGTCATCATCACCAGCAGCGTCTGCACCGGCGCCGCCGCTCCCCGCGCCTGCGTCCCCTCCCCGCGTCGTGTCCGCCCCGCCCGCGCCTACGCAACCCCCTCCCGACCCCGACCCGCAGGACCAGGAAGATGGCGTCAGATTGCGGCGAACGCATACAGTCGCTGTACGAGACTACCTCAAGAGGGAAACGCAAACGTTTTTCGGCGTTCAAAAGAATAATGAGAGGGAACAAAGACGGCTATGGTACGAGAGGCGGAGGAGGCATGCGGCGCGGGCGCTCGGCGACCTCCGGCCCGACCTGCCGCCGGATCATCACCCTGATGATGATGATATTAGGTAAGTTTTGACAATGTATTTGCCATAGTTCCATAACTATTATTACAATCGAATTAAACAGTTCAGAATGTAGGATCCATTAATTAGGTACCTAATGTTAATTTTAATCCGTAGTGGAAACTGGAACTTTTCCAAGTTGTAAACGTCCATTTGTGCCTACTTGACTTACATCTATTCTGTCTTTTACTTGATATTCCCATTTCCACTTGAAAATTAAATTTGAGAGACTGTGCGTATCGAAGGACCAGCTAAAACCTTCTAACCGTGCTGTACCTATTATGTACTAAAGTGTACCTACATATTGATTAGGTATTCAAGGTAACATAAACCTGCATTGTGTTTTACAGTACCCGCGTTGTTAATCAATCAATATGTCACCCAACCAGTCACCATATTATTATATTATTTTGTGCACAAACTTAATGAACTACTTTATTCATGTTAATAATATTGTTGATCGCAGATAGGTGGGTAATATCATTTTATTCAGTCCATTAATTTCTAGGCCTCTGTATGCCCTTGTTAAATGACCTAGATATTTACAGGATTCATTTAGTAGTAAATTACTATTAATTAAATAACTTAGGCTATAAAGTTTGTCTCAAAGCATACTGTTGAGCAAAAGTGGTAGTTACATTGCAATTAAATTAAACAATAAACACAGGGACAGATTAGAACAGAAGATATATCTCAGACAAAGATGGCTTAGTAGTTGCCAATGTAACGTACCTACCTTTTGAAATGACAACTAGATTAAATTCTTTTAACTTGTAAATAATGTTTTAAAAGTGCCTTTAAATGGTATAATTGAAATAAATAATTCTAATTTGAACTCATCCTAGGAACCCAATCATTTAATTAATTTTCGAATTTATTAAATTAGTAAAAATGTTGATAATCACGACGTAAAATTATGGAAAGCGATTTAGGATCATAACAAACTCTATTCACGTTTTCCTATAAAGTATGCTGTAATCTATTAGACTCATGTAACTGGGTTAATGACCGCTATTTCTATGCTAAGACGCAACAATTATAGTAATTTGTTTTTTTCTAATCTACCGTATGCTTTCACATTATCACAGTTTGCTAATATTGGAATGTAAATAATAAAAAAAATGGTTTCGGTACTCTTACATGAATTTACATAACATAACATCACGCCTATAATCCCCAAAGGGTTAAGCAGAGGCGTAGGTACCCACTAGTACACCCACAATTCGACAGTTTTTATTTGTTATAGTATTGTATTGTCATCAACTGGGCACAAGATAAACCCAATAACACTGCCCGACCTGGGAATCGAACTCAAGACCTCAAGTTGAGCAGTTGCGCTTTGCGATCACTAGACCAACAAGGCAGGCAAATCGAATCCGAGTAGAATTTAAAACAATAGAAATTCATAATAGCTAATTTACAATAACAAAATTGATCAACCGCTATAATTTACGAATATACCAAACCGGATCGGTTTACGCACGATAGAGCAATATCCCCGCTAATTGCTCACATGAAATACGGTTTACATTTCACATCAAATAAATTTGGGAACAAAATTAACTGTGTGAAGTAGTCAATGAACACGTTTCATTGACCATTTTAATAATGTTCACGTTGAACACTTCATATAATCGCTCCATCAGGGGATAACTTTAAAATGGGTTATTAAATTGTATTTTATAATAAAATAAGTTATTAAATTGTATCTATATATTATATATAAAAAGCTTTTTTACAAAAAAAGACAACCGCCTTCAAAAACTACAAAATAAAAAATAACTTTAGTTTGGAAGTCGGCGGCTTTGGTTTTGTTTTTTGTTATGTAGGTATTGCCACCGACTTCCAAACTAAAGTTATTTTTTATTTTGTAGTTTTTGAAGGCGGTTGTCTTTTTTTGTAAAAAAGCTTTTTATTTTTTACTTTTTAGTGCTTGTGTGTTAATGTTTAAATCCTTAATAAAAGCCCTTTCGAACAATACCTTACACGATATATTTAATTTAGAAAAATGCTCACAAAATAAAAAGCACTAAACCAAATTGGATGAAATTTTTATGGGACCAAATGGCAAGTATACTGCATCGAACAAAAAAAGAATCACACTAATCGGACTAGAAACCTCGGAGTAATCGGTGTACATACATAAAAAAAAAAAAAAAATACCGGCCGAATTGAGAACCTCCTTCGTTTTTTGAAGTCGGTTAAAAACTCAAAGGTGACTGACTGACTGACATAGTGATCTATCAACGCACAGCCCAAACCACTGGACGGATCGGGCTGAAATTTGGCATGCAGGTAGATGTTATGACGTAGGCATCCGCTAAGAAAGGATTTTTTAAAATTTACCCTCTAAGGGGATGAACATTTACGCGGACGAAGTCGCGGGCAAAAGCTAGTTTTATAATATTTTACTAGAGTCAGTATATTTAAAAACGAGATTTATTATCACAAAATGGTTTCATGGGTACCATATCATTGTCAACTATTAACCTCATTATAAAGCGAGTAAATAAAAAATGATAAATAAAAAACTACAACATTTTCTAAAAATCATAAATATTTTTATATTTTATTTTTATGACACGAGTTTATATGACAGCACTGCTCCACAGCAATGACCCAGCCGGAATCGCGTGCTGCCCGCAAGCCGTCAACTTTTTATCTTATCATTAAAAAATTGACTGTAATGTAACATGATTTAAAGTCCTCACTTAAATGGCAAATTATTAGCTGCTATAATGAGAGACGACGTTTAGGTATAGAATGGACTAGGTACAGTCAGCAACAAAAGTCGATTAACAATGTTGCTTTTTTATATCATTTAAATAGACACTAAACACATAATGTACTGGCTTTCAGAATTTCAGGCAATAGCTAAGGGTTTATTTTATTTTAATTTTATATTCACTGCGTTTTACTTTTAATATTGTGCCTAATAATTAGCATTTAAAAATCATAAATGTTAATCGACTTTTGTTGCTGACTGTACTTGTTTTGCCATCAATTATGGCGTACATAGTAAAAGTTGCTTATACATAGGCAAGCAGGCTACAAGTATAAAACTCGTGTAGACTACGAACAAAGCTTGAACATAATAATGTTCTCCAAATGTCAAGTAGAAAAGATACGTATACCTAACAATACATATTCTGTATATATCGTATACCTAACAATACATTTTCTGTATATATAGTTACAACAAAACAATAATAAGAGAAAAGTTTCGTCTAACAAGTTGACATAGCTTTAACTCGTCTGAGCGAGATTGATACAGAATTCAATTTCCACAGAAGCAATCCGACTTTGTTTTCCTTGAGTACTTCCGGGGCGTAGCCTAAGCCGTAAACATTTAGGAAAACAGACCTTTTTACCTTTGGATTATTTAATTAATTTGTAATGAGTTCGTGGAGCGGGCTTGATAAAACAAAATTACCCAAATCTAAGCTCTATACTTATTACTTATGTACTCCTTATAATAATAATAATTATATTAAAATTATATAAATACGTATATACCTATAGTATATAATCCATACTAGTAAATGCGAAAGCAACTGTCTGTTTGTTAGGCTTTCACGTCTAAACCACTAAATCAATTTTAATGAAACAACAGAGGCTACTTTTTAATTAACAATATTTGCGGGCTATGTATTGCTACCACACATTAACCTTTATATTAATTCAAGCTATTGCTCGCTACTTCGTCCACGTGCATTCTGACGGATCCCTAATTTACTTATTAATAAAATATAGCCTATAGGACTGAGGGATAACGTAGCTTTCATTAACGAATTTTTAGAATCAGACCAGTCGTTCTGTAGATAAGCACGTTCAAACATAAAAACAAATTAACTCTTCAGCTTTGTAATATTAGTATAGATTCTCGCAATCAATCAACTTAAGTACTTGGTAATAAAAATGAATAGAACCGGTCATTGAGATAATTATCAAAGCCATCTATTATTAATTTGAATTTATGAGTAGTCCAGTGGTTAATGCCTTATAATACTTCTCATGCGTTATGCGTGGTTATGAGTTCAATATCGTGGTGTATTAAAGTGACTTATAATTCACATACTTTCTAAGTTTATCTTGGACATCACTGTCATCGTTAAAGAAAACGTTGTAAAGAAATCTGGAGTAAAAATGAATATAAATCTGATATCGCCAATCCGTTTTTTACAAGCGTGGTGATCAAAGCTTATGTCATCTCTGTATGAGAAAATGCCTTTGTCCTGCATTGTAACAAGAATAGGCTGCGATTATTCTGTTAATATTCCGACTTGTCGACTTGTCAATTCGGTACATTCATCGACATCGATTGTTCCATTCGACGTTCAATCGCTTTACTACGAGCTCTCTAAATGGAGTACAAAGCAGAATAATCCCGGTAAAGTCGGGAACGGTTGCCAATACCGGACTGTCTCCCCGGGATAATAAAATTAAACGTAACTATTCGCCGTCGGCAGCTGTGACGACACTTTTTATAGGCATTTTGTATTCTTGCGTAGGATTTAGTTAACTGGGTACAAGGCAATTAGGTTTGACTCGCAGTAATTATACAGAATTTCTCTTTTTAAAAGGTGTAGGTTTGGTTCATTAGTTTAAAGGTATTGGATAGATGTTTTAGTTAGATAAAAAACATTGAATGGTTAGGTAAGAAAAAATATTTTTGTTTTTGTACAATGAATCGATAGAAGCTTAAAAACATGACTGCCTCATTGGTCTAGTGGTCGCAGAGTGCGACTGCTGAGCGTGAGGCCTTGGGTTCAATTCTCAGGTCAGGTAAAGTGTTCTAAAATAAAAGTAACCTAATTTAATTCTTATAATATTAGCTATCTGTGATGTGTTTCGAATGTGTCTAACAATGAAAGACCCGTCAGAATCTGTTAAGCCGCTGCGAATATTAGCCGGAAAAAATAGAGATACAGACGAACAACAATTTTAAATAATGTTTTTTTCGTGTATTGGGTAAAATTATCTCTTATTTTGACATTTGAAACAGTTACTTAATTTTTTTGTGATAGATTTATTTAAATTGTATTTCAGATAATTACATTTCATCTTTAGGATTTACGAGTATATAGAAAACCGTATTATACTTATTACTTAGTGGTAGTGCATAACTTTGGCCATCATCTCGTTGACTACCTATCTACATGGTTATCATAACAAATAACCACTCTCAACTGCACATAACTACCAGGACATCATAACGTTAAGGGGTGTCTAACTGAGGAAGTAAGTCATACTACAATGAGTTGTTTACCCTCCGGGACGTCCGGACGCGGCATCCTTATTAATGCTTCTGTTAATTCTTGACTCCTGGTAGTTGAACTTCAGACGCTTCGAGACTGTATGCTTGTGTTAATTTACATTTGTTTGCGGTTGCTCGGGATTACACGATCGAAGTTTGGAATATTGTGATATATGGACTAGATTGTGATATTACGTAGTCTCGAGTAATTTGAGTATATTTGCTCAAAGACATGGTTGGTACGTGGTTTTGATAATTAAGTTTGTAAGTGTGTATCTGGAGGTATATTTATAGATAGTTAATCCTGAAGTTATTTTGACGTTATACGGTAGTCTCTTGGTTTAAAATCAGAATAGAATTATACAAAGGCCAGCATTAAAATTAGATGATGCAAAAAAGGCTGCACATTTTTATCGACTTACTTACCAATTTGTATGATAGTAATTGTTCTTGAGCATGAGGTCTTGGTTTCGCTTCCCAGATTGGACAAAGTGTTATTGGGTTTTTCCATCAGCAAATTCTCAGTAGCAGTCCCGGAGTTTGAATATGTGCCCGGTTCATGGCAATATCCTCGCCCCCTATTACATGGGACTTAAAAACATAACCGGCGAAATGTGGCTGTACTAGTGGGTACATCTCTGCCTAACCCTTCGGGAATTACAGGCGTGATGTTATGTTTTGTAAACAGAATTAGTCATAACTTACAGATTGCCACACAAAAGCTTCGAGCTCAGTATTCTCTGCCTAAAAGTTGTAAGTGTAATTACACAATATTTGTAAAACAAAGCACACACACACATATATCACAAAAAATATGTGTGTACACTCTACAGAAGCTATCTCGATAGTTGTTTAGAATATTTCTCAGTTTTCCCGATGCACGATATTTATTTGACGGCTTTCACAAGTTACGTCTGCAATGCCAACATTGAGTTGAAAATTGAATGTAAAATGAATTCCGTTGCAAGTATGGAATACGTTACTGCGTGATATAACTTTTAAAATGTTTCTCTTGTCCCTTGTGTTGATTGTTAGCACATTTTCTAGTTTTCCAGTTGGTATTTTATCAGTGAACTTGTAAGTATTGTGAGCACATTGATGTGATCTGGGGGTTCAATCTACTTGATTGAAATACAATTGCCTTATTTGTTCATTTATTGAGCTGATTATATAAATGTTTAAAAAAAAAAAGATTAACTTACGATGTTTAAAAATATTATTCCTCATTTATATTAGAAACGATGTTTCTATGCCTTCTGGCATATCATGCTGCCCAATTTGTTTGTTCCCACTAGTATACTTTAGTAAAAAACTGAAGACATACCTGTTTATGAATCCATTAGTAGCAGGTACCTACAAACAAAACAAAAAAATGAACAGCACAAAACCTCGAAATTGTACGAGTACCTACATACGAGTACAATATGAACAACAATAACAGTAATTTGTATCGTTTCCCTGGCGCAAAAACATTGCCATACAAAAAAAAGAGGAAAGCGTTATTTGTTAAAAGGTATGTTTGTATTTCAATAAATTCTTTATTTATAAAAAGTAAAAAAAAAAACATAAAATTTTGTTTGGTTTGAGAGTATAAATTCTTTTGATGCTGGGTTTGGAATATAAAGCCAGTGTAATGGGAACAAATCTGATGGAAAGGCTTTGCTGTGGGATTCATACCTACCTACAAGAAATTGTGTAGTTAAATAATTTATTTTAAGATCATGTTGTTGATGGCAATAGGCTCGCCCACTATTACATGGGACTTAAACATAAATGGCGAAATGTGGGTGTAATAATGGGTACACCTCTGCCTAACCCTTCGGGATTACAGGCGTGATGTTATGTTATGTTGTTGATTGGTTTTTCTTCAACGTAAGTCAGAGTGTGCAATATGACATTACAAATTATCTATTTAATATTTTGACTGCAGAACCTGACAGTCACAGCATAAAGACAGCACGGCTCAGACGCAGCAAATAATTTTCCATACAAGTTTGTGCTTTAAATCGCATGAGTAAAAATATTTTTTTCAATGCTAAGATAAAAAAGGTGAAAGCTCGCGGGCGGCGCGCGGCTTGCTGGTAGCTGACAGTTGGATTTTTTTTAAGCGATTCCCGCCGGACTGTGCTGTCACAATAACCAATGACCAACAATCTTTTCTACATTATCTTCTTTATGTCGTTCTCTTACGATTCTAACCGTGTACCTTCTTGCAGTATGTACGGAGCGTCGGGCGCAGCACCCAGGGAGGCGCGGGGGCGGGCGCGGGAGCGGCCCGACGTGCTGCCTGCGCCGGCGCCGCTTGAGGAGCCCACGCCGCCGTCCCTACCCCTACCCGGGAAAGACAGCGTTGCGAGGCTCACGCTTACCGGGCTTTCTTATGTTGTTACTGTAAGTATATTTTTATAATTTCAACTATAGCCTACTCCACCGTGATTCTATTGAAAAATGCTTTAGGTAATAAAAGCCATTATCTTCAATATTATATTAATATGAAGTTTCCACTATTTCAGTGAGGAATTTTAATAGCTTAATAAAGCATCAAAAACCGATCAGAGACACACATCTGCTCCATCTATCAAATCTAAGACTCACAAGTATCTAATAAAATGTTAATACCAAAAGATTTAGTTCACTGAACTTTTGGCCACTCCGAAAATTCATGTCCTCCAATATATCAGTTTATATCTTAGAAATCATTCCATATTAATGGACAGAGTCATAAATATTATATGTGTGGCGTCGTCTTGGCGATGTTGCTTCGTAATGCTGGGGCTATATTAGCGGGCGAAGATTCGTGTTGCGTTGGCGCGCTAAAAAAACGTGTATGGGGCATACGCGATGTTCTTGTCTCCATTAGGCGGGCGAAGATTCATCGTGCCGGATTGTGTTGTTCTCTGTAACAGAGTAATGTTGTGTGGCGTAACGTAGGTGTAGCCATCCAAGCGAATATTATCGCGACATATCCCTTTGATGCGTGCCAGTTTACCGACAGTGCCCCGATAGAACATTGTCTTCGCCCGCATACTACGCGTTGCAACGATCTACCCGGCCACACTCATCGCGTTCACACGAATATTCGCCGTAGCCCGCTAATGTAGCCCCAGCTTTATTGAAGTACCCATCTATGGCATACGGTTGCAAGTTTCAAACCTATTTGATACTTTACATATTACCTATGTAGGTGTGTTGTAATTGTAAAGTATCTTGTTACTTTGTAAGGACGCTCAGGTGCGACTTTTTGTGAGTGCGTTCTAAATTGGATCTTATTAGTGTACAATATGGATTTTTATAGAACGCCACCGTGTGCGGCTATTATGTTTTTGTGAGTTCGTTTAATAAATCCATTTAATGCCCCGGAAGGGGGCTAATATTTTTGATGTACGACTATTATTGTTAACTAGCTTCGGTCATGTACACCTAAGTGTTACCTGCGGAAATATGTTTTGACTACTTACTCCAAATAAACTTTCTTATTTATAATATTAGTACCTATGGATTATCCAATCAGAATATAGAATTCCCATTTTTCCAATTTTATGACTAAATAATATAAAACAATGCTAACCGATATTAAAGAACAATAAAAATCAAAATCTATTTACCCTCACCTAATACCAAAAAACAGATTTACCCATACACCGAAATTCGCACGATGATTTTATTTCCTACGCTCTAGAATATTCGATAAGAGCGAAACGCGAGGACATCGGCTGTCACGTACCGGTAAGAGCCAACCTTGTTATGATAATAACTGGTGTACCTACCTACTAGCGAACGTGACGTGTACTCCAATAGACGGAGGATGTAGTGCTGTTTAATGTTTCCTAGAGTTAGAAGGGGATTTATAGCTAGTACCTATATTCTTTTATAACCATACAGACAGGGATGAGTCATGGTGGCCTAGTGGTTGATGTGCCCGCCTCTCATGCATGCGGTGGTTCGAATCCGGGCAAGTACCAATGTGACTTTTCAATTCATATAAACACACACCTGTAATCTCCGAAGAGTTAAGCAGAGGTGTACCTATTAGTACACCCACATTTAGAGAGCCTATTGCCATCAACCAGGCACAAATTGACGCGATATAGTACATTGATTTTCACACCACCATTAATTATTCGTTGATTATCATATTGAAAGAGAATTTTAGGTAACAATATTATTTTTTCACAATTTAATTAAATAAGTGCTATTTTATAAACTATTCAATCAGAAAATATTTAACTTCTTATTGGAGTTGGCTTCTTTTTATTTGATTTTTCAAATAACTAATTGTAAATTCAATAAGGTTATTTTTTATTAGAATTTAGTTGGTATTCTTTTTCGTTTTACTAGTTCTTTTTAGGTTGTAAGACTTGAATACTGATTGGGTCTTGTTAATGATAAAGTAAGTTGAATAACTAAAGATTAAATTCACTGAATAGTGTGCTTACAAGTTTATAGAAGTATTTAAATATTTCACCTCTAAATCAGTCTAATATACAAAAGTAAAAACGATTAAAAATTTTGTGATGTGCCTGGTGGGCTGGAAGACGCGGTAGTCTCCTAATCGGACATAGCATCACGCCTGTAATCCCCGAAGGGTTAGGCAGAGGTGTAGCACACCCACATTTCGCAAGTATGTTTAAGTCTCATGTAATAGGACCCTAATTAGACCTTTTTGACCAAACATCCAAGTATGATTATACCATGAAAAGGCAACAATAATGGGGTTCTCTGTAAGAATGAACGCGACACTTTTAGGAACGTTAAATGCAAACCTAGAGTGGAAGCTAAATAATATAATATATATAATGTAGCATACATTTATGCTATATATTCAGCACCAAAAACCCCCCACTTATGACCACAGGTGGCATAGTTAGCCGCTAACCCAGTTTCACGCGTTATCCATTTAAAAGTTGGCTAAATATCTCAACGGAAAAGTTGTTCTGCTTGTTTTAACTAACTATGCTAAAAGCACTTGCAGGCCGTGTGAAATCCTAAACCAGCGAACATATAGCTTTAATGGACCACCCTATGTGTGCCCGGAGACTTATAAATACACGCCGCATTATGTGGCTTGGCTCATGATAAAATTGCGTATGTATACATAGCTTATAGCCACGTTTGTACCAGATTGCGAGACGAATTAGGTCACCGATTTCAGAGGGATGAGTAATTTATAGGTTAGTTAATTTTGAGACGGTTAATATAAATGGTTATGTTGACCTACATTATTATGTGGAAGGCCTCGGTAAGGTAATGATTGGTGTTGTCTTAAATCAAACGATTAGAGTAGGCTGTGTCTTCTTAGGTTTGTTATCGATGTTTATGAGAATTTTATTTCCTCTACCCTTACCCTAATATAATTACCTTATGATAATTATACATGGTGTAGGAGGTATTTACTATGGATTAGCTACCTACATGATTGTAGAAAAATAGAGATATTTTTTTGCTTATTACCTATTTAAAAAAAAGTCTTCTGTTCTATAATAGAAAGTCCAATTTCACAAAGTCAAAGTGTACGAAATAGCTGTTTCTTTTAATTATGCGACGAAAAATATCAACTTTGTCTAGAACTAGACTTAATTAAATATATAACTTTTCCTTGAAGTGTATTCTGTTTCCTATAAAGACATTTTCTTATTTCCAAACTTAATTTATTTGACCTAAATTGAATTAATACTTATGTTCCTCTTTTGGTGAATGAGTAAAAGTCCAGTCATATTGGAGTGAAATAATTGCGGGCGCGGTCGCGGCTAGATACAATAGGATAATACGCCCATGACCCATCCATACAAAAACTACTGCAATATCTGACCCCACCCGCGACCATTGCCATCAATCTCTGTTTGGGCTAATTATGTAGTTACATTAAATTTATTTTTAATGCTAATAACTTTTTTGCTTATTTGACATTAAGAATTTGATTTCTTATGTGCTCATACGTGGCAAGAGCAAGAGAGAGAGAGAGAGAGAGAGAGAGAGAGAGAGAGAGAGAGCAAGAGTTGGTTTGGTTACTTGTAAAACCCCGGCCACATTGGAGCGGACAACTTGCAGGTATGGTCACAGGCGCGGTCATATGCTTTAGTATACGCGGACAGCGGCTGCCCGCAATGGTGTGGATCTGTCCATACAAATACTACTTCAGTATCAGACCGCGACAGTTTTCCGCGCCAGTGTGACCGAGTCTTTACAAATGACCAACCTGACTCTGGGTGAAACAAATGAACACATAAGGAATCAGACTCTTAATGTCAGACATAAAAATGTTTGTTGGCTTTAAAAATAAGTTTATAGTTACTACATAATAAACCCAAACAGAGTTAGATGGCAATGACGGAGTCACGTGAATAGCACGTAAAGTTCAAATGTGAACCAGTATTTGCGTGATAAAGTGACCTTTTTAAGTTTAACATAAACATGTTTATTTATTCATAACATTAAAAGGATATTCTCGCTCATACAAACGTAGTCGAGTTATATTAAAAAATGATGAAATTTTGTAGGTAGGATAAAGGCAATGATATCTAAGTTTGTAGTATTCCAACATCATCTGCCTAGCCTTTCCTCAACTATTTCAACTACCTTTAATTCTTTTTTCTTGTATCAAAAGTGCCTTTTATTGGCCTCATTGAAATAAATGATTTGATTTTGTCTTTGACTTATGTGAATACCAGTTTCACACGGAACGACTAACCACCATAACCCAGTTACTGGGTAACACGATATACCCCTTAATAAGACTGGTTGTCAGACTTTCGGGCTTCGGAATACCCGTAACGACTGTCAAGGTCTACGAATAACAACTGGGACCAACGGCTTTAAGACTTTTCCGAGGCACGGGGGTGTCAAACTTCAACTGACAAACTTCGGGCTGATACTGAGAAATTTTCTAACGGAAAAACCAATAAAGCTTTTTGATCGGCCTGGGAGGAACCTACGCTCAACAGTCGAGCTTGCAACAAAAGACCAAGACGGCTGTCAGTTAGCGGGTTGGACAGTTTTACATCAAGTAATATAATTTCTAATTAAATTAAATAAAAAACTTGCAATAGGGGATCGGACAGTAATCAGATTAATATTAAAATCTAAAATGTACTTAGATAAAATAAATATACTGTTTTACGATTATTTATCGAATAATAATTTAATAAAATTCATTTAAATGTTTTTAAATGAAAAAATAAAATGTTGTTATTTACAATATTTTTAATCTGTACTGAAACACTACGTGACGAAACGTGACGTCATTTGTGGGCAATCATTGACTGCACGGGTACTAACTAACTTAATTCACTCAGTTATTTCCATAATTTTGTTGAAATTCTAAAAGTTGCTAAAAGATTACTGATAAATTAGGATACGGTGATCAATTTAAAAACTGTCACGTGGTGTTTCTCTAGTTTTTCATAATGGAAATTTTGTTATGACCACAAATGACGTCATGTGGCGTTTTGGCGGGATTTTTAAACAAACAATATTAAAACATGATTTTGAGTACCTAAAAGGCTATAAATAAATAAAATTTTATTTTTCATGAGAATAAGTATCCATAAAGATTAATTTAAAACACTTTTTGAAAATTTGGCCGATCCCCTATTGAAAATAGGTTTTTCGAGTTATCGCATGTCATCATCGAGTTAAGTTAGGTACTTATTGGCCAAAATATGAGTAGAGTACGTTTTGCATGAAACGCGCTGTCAGCACAGTTATATTAATGCGAAGAATTTAATGTGACCTATGGGACCCTCATTCCCGCAAAATTATATACATGGTATAATTAAATTAAGTGAACACCCGTAAAGGGGTGATTGTACTCATTATTATGAACAACTTTTGCTATAGGACCAACACCTAAATCGAGAAATAAAAATCAGCTGATCTATACATTTTGTCAAGTTATTTGAACATAAATAGGTATATGGAGCAGTTGATTTCATTTTTGAGATTTTAGGGCTGGTGCTATGATAAAAAATGCTCGTAATAATAAGTTCAATGACCCCTCTTCTGATTTCCATTGAATTAATACACCTTGTATATAAGTCTTTAATACCTCGGTCTATAAACTCTAGGTAACATTAACACAAATACATAGTAATATCACAAAATAGTTTAGTCGATCATCTATTCAAGCTTTAAGCTCCGTATAATTCAAAATCATATCACGCGCCGCCAACTCCACTTCGTGGCTACGCGACTGCTACGCCGTAGTCGCGTAGCTCTCGTAGCTCGGAAGTTACTACATAACTAATAAGATTAAGTCCGTGTATTTATTATGAACTGTATCAGTTATGTTATGGTTATTTTAAGTGGAAACTAGAAATTGTCTCTTAATAACGTTGTATTAAGGAAGAAGAAGAAGGAAGATTTGCACTAAGCTTTTTCAAACGTCTTTTATAATGCGTACAGCAACGGAGTGTAAGCGTCAGCTCACACCGAGACGCGACGCGACGCGACGCTGCGTGCACACTTTAAAAGAGCGACTCAAAATATAACTTTATTTTCTACACGAAAAGATACACATTTCATTGTGAGAATTTAGAATTCGTTACACCACGCAGCACTACGTCGCGATGCGTCGCTCTACGCCGCGAGGCATCACGAGGCGTAGTGCGACGCATCGCGACGCAGCGGTGAATCACCGGTACGCGCGACGTGCAAGAGCGGCGACGTTGCGATGCGTCTCGCGGCGGCGCGCAGCGCAGCGCGAAGTCACTGGCCTCTTCCAGTATCGTCACGTTGCGTCGCGTCGCGTCTCGGTGTGAACTGACCCTAACTCTCTACCTGCGGCTGTATTTCTGAACGCATTCGACCCTAGTTACTTTAAAGTTACAGTGAACATGCTTCTTCAGGGTAAGCTCACTCCATCGTAGACTTCATCTCTGTCAGACTTTATCTCTGTCACCTCTGATCTAGACTAGAATAGAGAGCAAACCCGTCTCATATAAAAAAAAAGAAAGTAACTTTTTGCTTCGTCACTTATAAATCAACTGTCGTGCCGTGCCGCCAGTGGGCGCCAGTGTCCATTGTAATATTGAAAAATTGCTCAAAATGATAGGTAACACGTAACATATTGCTGTCCACATAACCCTCCAAATATTATAATATACGAGCGGACGAATTAGACCGCGATATTTCCGCGCAATAAATTATAAAAGTGATGTCTTTCGGGTAGAGGCGGCCGTTATGGCATCGTAAATAATCGGAGCTATTCGTGTCCCCCCCCTCTTTTCCGGCAATATCCCAAGGAAGGAACTAGCCGGACTGCGAACTACTGCTTCCTGTGGATCGGCTGACGTGAGCGTTTTCTTTTAGTGGTAGCCATGTTTATTGCGTTTTTTTTTCTGGCCCCTTTGAGGGGTTTATGAAAATTGTGGGGATTTTGCTGGTCTCATTATATAAAAGTATGTTTTCAATATTTGCTAGTTCTATAACTGTAAAGCATGAGGTTAATTGTGGGTTCAAATACGGGCAAGTATCAATGTGAAGATAAGATAAGATAAGATAATATTTTATTTGCTAAACATGTGTCATACATACAAGAAAATACATGCATGCAAGATGGTAACACGATCAACATTATTAGGTACAGCATGTTTGCCACATGATGTGACGCGCAAATGTCTAGAAATATTATTATTTAAAACATCCTCATAGAAAAGCAATAAATTAGGTAATTCAATAATAATAATAATATTGCAATAAATTTAAAATAACAAAAATCAAACAGAACATTAAAAATAAAAATAAGTTATTAAGACTGAAAAACAATAATCATGTCAACAATAAAAATAAAAAAATTAAATTATTTCATTTCATTGTAAATTAATAAACACAAAAAATAATAATAATATGTGACTTTTTCAATTCATATGTACTTTCTAAAGTTTACTAATGCCAGCCTATTACTGTTCCACTCAAACAATGTCAGAGGCCCTTGTGGTTTACGGCCTCACGATAAAGAAGAAGAAGAAGACCATTTGTGTGATTTGCTTCAATTGTATGAACTGGTCACGAATTCAATATCAACATTTATAAAAATATTTACATTACACAGCGGTACTTGATTTGTGTCTGGGTGATTGTATTTAAAAGTTAGTTACTTACACCAGCCTATTATTGTCCTACTGGGCAAAGAGGCCTCTTCTTATACAGAGAAATCACGAGCATTAATAATCACCCTTGCTCAAGGCGGATTAACAATTTCAGACTTCTTTCAATTGTAAGTGCAGGTCATCAATCCAGGCAAGTACCAATGTGACTTTTCAATTAATATGTACACACATCAAAAGTGTCTAGGGATCAACATCCCTAACATTTGTTAGGAATGTTGATCCCTAGACACTTTTGATGTGTATACTTTCTAAAGTTTATCTTGGACATTGACATCGGTGATGGAAAACATCGTGAGGAAGGCTGGACTTACTGTTCTACTCAAACCATGTCAGAGGCCCTTGAGGCGGTTTAGAAACTCTGACACTAGGGTGTGTGGGGTCGTAAGACCTTACTGCCCACACGATAAAGAAGAAGAAGGACATCAACATTACTGATATCAAAGAAAAACTTAGAAAGTACGAATACCCGAAAATGATCTTTATTACGAAAACAATTCCTGCTATTTTAAAAGTAGGTAGTTAAAATATCACTTAACAAAGCATTGCTTTTATAGTTACATTAGTATTTGCCAGTTAGTGCAGTGCTTTCAAGTTCTAGTTATTGTTAGGACAGTTGCAAAGTTAGTGTCCAAATCTATTCACTGACTCCCGTTTGTAACTTTGTAATATCACTGAGTTTGTCAGTGAACGCGTTCTGTGCACGACTGTACTCACCAGCGTATTTTATCGAAGGAATTTTTAATTCCCTTTCATATTTCTTCATGAGTCTACCTTATAGGTTTTTATTAGTAGGTACGTGTTATATTTTTAAAGGCTTCTTTTTCCTTTTCATCTGGCAATTTCAAAATGTAAATTGTAATTCATTTCAAACATAGGTATATTAAATTGAAGTCCTAATTTCCTCACGATGTTTTTTCTGTACCGATGTCAGTAATGTCCAAGATAAACTTAGAAGAAAGTACATAAATTAATTGAGAAAGTCACATTGAGTATCAACACAACCTCATGTATAAACATTAATCTGTTTTCTATAACAAGCCATACCTAAATTGATGCAAAACATTATTCAATCAGCATAGTGTTATATCTTAACATGTGTTGACATCCTCATTGACCTATATTGGACTTTGAAACATTAATAATAATTATCAGTTTGAACACGCTTGTAGTTTAGTGCTTCTTGACACGATATTATGATACCGTTCATTTACAACAAATAAGTTACGACTGCTCGGAACAACCAGTTTTTATTATCATAACAAAATAATAAATCAATACCGAAATAATATATACTACTTAATACTAATATACAATCTATATACTTGTAAACTAATATTATAAAGCTAAAGAGTTTGTTTAAATGAATTTTAGTAAGTTTAAATGAAAAAATATTCGGAAGTACTGGTCCGATTTGAAAAAATATTTCGATAATGGGAAGTTGCTTAATCCTTTAGTACTATAGACTTTTTTATCATTAGTTAAGGGAAACGTAAAAAAAATCACGCTGGCGAAATCGCAGTCAAAAGCTAGTAATGATATAACCGGGGTTGTGGGACGTCTTAACAGGATACTGTGGCCCCGGAACGTAAGGGCAACAGAAGGAACATGGTGGTTTTTTTAGTCAGTAAAAGTCTGACAGTCCCTTCCGCCCCACCCAGGGCGGAAGGAGACGTTTGATGATTTTTACCACCTAAAAGAAAAAAAAATGATATAAATAGGTAATGTTAACAAAGTTTACCTCTTTATAATTATTATTACTAGATAAACTTAGAAAATACATGTATTATACATTAAAAAAGTCATATTGAGTATCAACATAACCTCATGTATCAACATTACTCTGTTTTCTATAACAAGCCATATCTAAACTGATTATTACTTTTTATATTATTACTGTTTTTTTTGTTTGTTAGGAGTAGTGTCTGAAAGTACTGTTCCGATCACAAATATTCTGTCACTGATAAAAAGCTATACTACTGCTGAGTAGGCTATATTTTATGGCAGATATACTTAACTTCTATTGGGGCGCAGACGCGGGCAATCACGATACTAGTACGAAAAAGAAATTGCACAAGAAAATAACACTTTTCCTTAAAAAAAACGTTGATAAATCCGATAACGACATTTATTTCTTCACGTTATCTTGCGTAAAGGAAAAACATGATACGTTACCGATATCCTTTGATTGTCACTGAGCACGTCTGTCATGATTTGACGGATGTGGGTAAAAACCGATGAGACATACAAAATTAGTCGAATGTTTGGTTATCGATTGTATATTATCGAATCGTTATTTCATATAAAAGGTGGAAGTGTCATCTACACAGGGCTACAGGGTTACGCTGAAAACCAGCGTCGTAGTTTTCGTGCTTTTGTGCACGGACCACGGCATTATGCTGAGCGTCAGCCGTTTTGTGCGGTAGTGGCGCATATTTATTATTTGTATTTAATTTTTTAGACTTAATACCAACTTGTTTTTATTTTGCTTTTGTATAAAATTTTTCTTTTTATGTTACGTCATTTTCGCATGAATAAACAGTTTTTATTTCTGGTTTTCTTTCTTTCTTTCATCGTCATGCCAAGTTTACTATGCATTCTGACAGCCAGGGCCGAAAGCTTAAAGTACTTTCCAAGGCACGGAGGAGTCTCGGTGTGTGAAGGACCTATAATATCCATGGACCAACCCCGGCAAGCGGAATGGCTTCATGCGGCTGTTATTATTTAGCCAGGAGCACCTCATATTCATGATAATTGCCGACCAAAAACCCTCTAAACTACAATGCACCCGTGATCGTGTTTAGGCAAGCTGTATAATCGTATCTTTTGTTTGTTTAACAATAAAACATAATTTAATGTAAAATGATCTTTAATAATAAATACTTACAATTTATGATTTGCCTAATCTCAATCATCTTCTCCAGGCGGTGACGCGGCGCTCGCGTCAGTCGACGTCGGCGCAATGGTCGCGATCATTCCGTGGGGCTGCGCCTCCACATGACGACGTCGACGTCGACGACGTGTTCTTCACGCCGCCGACGTCAGCCACGCCACTTCAGCATCATGATGATGCGGATAATGTGGACGGATCTAAGGGGTGAGTATAACTGGGTTAATTTGTCAATTGTTCTTTGAGGATTTTGGCACCTGTTGAATCTTTGAAAGTCAAATCTTTCTTATAATGGCGCCTTTTCACTATAGGCCATTTATTAGCGTAGCCGATCGTTTTGGTTGGAAAGTTACCTGCTAAGGCGATGAACACACGGCACCGCGCACCGCCGCGGTAGGCGGTGAAGTGGATCTCATGTCGCATTAGCCTCTAAGAAATCTCATGATGCCTAACACACGTACACCGCCCGACCGCGCGGTCAACAAAAACGAAACAAATTGCAAAAGTAATTTGAAACATTGTACATAATAACTTTTTACTTGAGGCAAGTTACAGACATATATCACCATGCTTGTTTAAGGCAGTCTGGCGATTTCTCACAATGTTTTTATTCACTAAAGTACATAAAATCACATTGGTACTTGCCCTTTCCCGGTTACGAAAACACAAACTCGTGCATAACGGGCGGGCCTAACCACTGGGCAACTATTGGGCAATAACTTTGACGATCCATAGGATGAACTGGCAAGACATCAAAGTACATAGTGCATTAATCAAATAACGTTCGCCCGTTAAATAATTCATGGTTATCGCTACAGCGAATGTTGGTAGTGGTAATTCCCAAACTTCATAACTAAAGATGATGCTGTAATAGCGGTATAAAGCCGCGATACTAAGTAAACTACGTCAAGTTGTAGCAGCTAAGTTTGCCTAATAATCCTGTTCCGACTAGATCCTACTTCGCCATGTTGCCAGCTCGACAGATTAATTACCTCGTTTATTATATAGTGCTACGTACAACTTTATCATGTCGAATTTATGGGAGTTTCTTATTTATATTTCTTATGATCTGCACTTCAGGATTATGCACATAGTAATAACCCTCCTAATAGTAATCGCTTACGGCGCTACAGCGCCAAAAATCCTCGAAAATTCAGCCGTTGGCTGCCAGCGTTCTTATCATTTAAAAAAATATTTTTAACCGTCTTCAAAAAATGAGGAGGTTCTTAATTCGACGGATTTTATTTTTCTATGTATGTACCTCGATTACTCGAAGACGCTTGAAGCGATTTGGAAAAAAAATCTTTTGTTTCAAAGGGTATACTTCCCAACTGGTCCCATAGAAATATTGTCATGATCTGATAATGAACTACGGAGATATGGAACGGAACTCCCTCAGAGTATCATGCATAAAATTGCTATGTTTTTACGTGTAGTCGATGACTGACTGAAGGAAGAGGGGGAGGGGTTACGACGACCGTTTTAACGTACACGATTTAAAATCTCCACTCGGCTAGAATATTATTTATGGCGTCAGCACTTTTTGTGCTACATCTAATAACAAGTAGGTAATAATTGCTTCAGATTTTTCTTGGCTTTCTTATTTTTGATTATTCAGCCGTAAATAGGAAGAACTCGACTGGCTTGGCTGGTTGACGGCCTCGTTGGTCTAGTGGTTGTAAAGCGCGATTTCTGGGCATGAGGTCTTGGGTTTGATTCCCAGGTCGGGAAAAGAGATATTAGGTTTTCCATCAGGATTTTTTCAGTAGCAGCCTCAGAATCTGGATTTGTGCTCGGTTGATAGCAATAGGCTCGCCCCCTATTACATGGGACTTTAACATAACTGGTGAAACGTGGGTATACTAATCACATCTGCCTAACCCTTCGGGGATTACAGGCGAAATGTTAAGTTATGTTATATAAGTAGATAGGTAGTCTAGGTTTTTTTAATTAACCGTATGGTGTCAATTTCATACGATTAAATCAAAAGGTATTGAGAGAATTATTATAAACTGTAATTAATTTCGCTTTATTTTGAGCTCGTTCTGAACTATCGGCCGGGCGTGCGGTCGTTGGCATTCAGTCGTAATTTTTCTGTATTAATTATTTATTCGCTTGGTTTCTTTCATGAGTTGAACTGAGTTCCATTGGTAACGATGTTAATTAAGTGGGTGGTTTCAATAACGCTTTGTTTTTTATTCATATGTTTTTAATTTAATAATATTGATAGTTCAAAATTTCGAACGGCTATTGTAAAATTAAATTGCATGTTCAATTATAAAAAAAAAACAAGATTTATTCATTTATTGTTTAAAAAAAATATGTTATAAGTTCAGATTGAAGGTTAAAAATTTAATTTATTTGAATTATAATTTGATGGCATATCGATGTGTTCTCGATTGTGAGTCGTGACACTTAGGCCCACTTGCGCCAGCCAGGGTTAGCTTAACTCTAAGTTAGTTAGTAATTTGGGCCCGTCGTGAAAAATATATTAATAATTCCAGCCTATTAGTGTCCACTACAGGACACAGGCCTCTTCTCGTACAGAGAAGGCACGAGCATTGATCATCACGCTTGTTTAAGGTAGATGGGCGGTTTCAGACCTATATTTAAAATTATAAGTCCGGGTTTTACACGATGTTTTTCTTCATCTAGGTATGTCACTGATACCTTATGGATTGAATGAGTCATATTGGTACTTGTCTGGTATCAAAACTGCAGCCTTATGCAAGAAAGGCAACCACCACCAACACTGGCCACTGGGCCATCACAAACACTATTTTGTGTAGGTATGTAGGAAATTTTAACCTCATATTAGCAACTGATTCTTAATTACGTTTTTGGTGCAAGTGAACCTTAGCTACCTTATTCTAGGTTCAAACTCGTCAGACAAACGTTGAACTTTCATTAGATACCTACTTATTTTTATTTTTTATTTTATGTCAATCATAATTGATTGCTTTCTTTTGCAAAGCCTACGATTATAGCCTTAAAGTGTCATTAAGTATTTTATGATCTCAGCGGTTTTACAATCTAAAATCGTTTTTCATTTGTTAATTAAAAAGGCTTTTACAATCCATTAGGCAGTTTTTTTTTTAAATTTCGGTACAGTAGGGGTCATAAGTGGAGTAGCAATCTCACAAAGCAATAGATTGTTATTTTTTAACTTACGACCTTTCGACGCCGTCTACGAATTCTGAGGTGTTCGCACGGACTGTGTTAATACATAATCACTTATACCTACGCACAGATTTAGGTACGGCCTGTACCGCGTGTTCACAGCAATTCAAACTTTAGCATGCTACTGCACTTATGACCTCTTACTGTACATAATAATAATACTCTCTTGACCGATTTTGGTCACGGCGGCTAACCTCAAGGCCGACTAGCTTACGCAGGAGATATTCTAGTGCACAAGTGTGTGCTCAAACACAGGTGCACTCCGTCTGCCCTCACTCTCATAGTCCGATAGGACGGTAATCCGACACAACCGTGAAGAGATTAGGCGCAGGACCATTTTTTTTTCGGTTTGGCATCTCGCAGGTTATCCTATGAGGTTGTCGGCTGCTTAACCGGACTATCCTGTAGTGCCTTAAAAATTAAGGCCTCCAGCCAGAGCTTAAAACAACTTACAAACTAAGCGACTACACGCCAAGGGCACCCACGCAGGACCAACGATTTTACGTGCGTTTAGAGGCACGGGGTGTCACACTACCAACTTTCTAAACTCCGGGCTGTCACTGAGAAATTCGTAATGGATAAACCCAATAACACATTTCGCCCGACCTGGGAATCGAACTCAGGACTTCACGCTCAAACAACGGGGCAGTCAAGTTTGATAAGAGCAGCAACCAAAGATGGTATGGCTGGTATTACCCAATTATCAAAATCTATATAATTATAAAAATCAATTGCTGTTTGTTAGTCTCGCTAAAACTCGAGAACGGCTGGGCCGATTTAGCTGATTTTGGTTTTGAAATGTTTGTTGTATTCCAGGGAAGGTTTAAACGGTGAGAAATATCTAAATATCGGTTGGGTAGGGGTAGGATACCACGCGAACGAAGTCGTGGCGGGTCAGCTAGTAAATAATAAAATGCGTCGAATTGAACACTACTATAAACCTGTTATCTGCTACAAAACTATTATAACACCTTTACATGTCTGTTAGCTATACAATTCAAATAATATACAACTTTTTGCTAGTTAGGTACCGGGTAAAATGGGGTGAATAGAGAAGCAGGGGTGAATCGATACGGAACTTTAAAAGGGATTTTAACGTTAAACGAATAAAGTTTGTGGCCAACAAGGAGACCAATTTATAAATTATAATTCAGTAAAAACAGTAGTCTTTTTTGCCAACAAACTATATTATTTTAACATTAAAATCTCTTTTAATGTTTCGTTCCGATTCACCCCTGCCTTTCTATTCACCCCGTATATATTATTATACCTACCTATACGAGTCTTATACCTAGACGATAAAAGTATATTTCAACTGTTTTAAGTCACACAAAGGATGGAGAGAACGCACTACAGCTATGTATGTTGTGTAAAAGCAAATAAAAAACAGACGACTCATCGCGCATGCGTATTTCACGCGGGTATCAGTCCCAAATCTTTGTGACAAGGGTCTGTGATCGGAGATAAAATCTTCGGACTATGGTGACATACTTTACGTGTGTAGGTACATGTTTCTATACCTACATGTATAGCGTTGTTTCCAAGAAGTTGCGAGAATGAAATTGAAACTTGGAGGAAGAGAAATAAGTATGAAAATGCTTAAGCAGTTTTAAGTTCTCTCTCGCTAATGGTTTCAAGGAAAATAATTGCAGACACACACCCTATCTGGGGGGAATTCTATGAACTTTTAAGAACGATTGCAATAAAGTCTCATGCTGTTAAAAATGTCTCTAATTTTTATCGATTTATTTTTCATTTTCTTTTTGCAAGCACAATGACGTCTGTGGTTTTTTTCTTTTCTAAGCTTACAATATGAACATTGATTGTCGCCGTAAACCGTAAGATAACCGACAGAGAAAGTCGCGGGCGTAAGCCAGTATTTAATAAACCTTATGAAAGTAGACATGTGTAAGTAATCATATATTTTCTATATTATTCTCGCCAAGGTAAAAGCGAATATATCTCTTCGAATGAAAAAATAATTAGGTACTCGTTACTACATCAAAGAAGTGAGCCATAGAAAAGGCATTTCTTTGAACTAATGAAATTTAAATGTAATTATGAAACGCTCATTATCACTCATTAATTGAGATACCTACTTGTGTTGGCAGCAAAAGCACGTTCAATATTTTTTGAGGGTTGTCTCAAAGACAAGTTTATCAATAATAGTCTGTTAATAATTTAATGCCACTGGCCCTGCCACTTTTAGCTCAAAGAAAAACTTTAGAAAAATTTCCATAAGTACCTTTACTTACAGTGTAAAATATGGCTTGTGGCTATATGGTTAAAGTCTAAATTCAAGGTTTCAACAACATATACTCTGTTTCGCAAACAAGCTGCCAGTCTACCTGATGCTAAGTGATCACCACTACCTATAGATAGGCACACAAAACTAGTAGCTTCCCAGATGTCTTACCTTCTCATAGACGGACACCTATAGCATTCAAACCGGAATATAGTCAACGTTGCTTTGCGTCAGACATAGGTATGGTCGTGTAGTACTTTCAAGGAAGAAGTCCTTTACAAAGAGCGGTACTACTACTAACTAATTACGGATTATAACTAACTAGACTTGGCTGTTTTAGTATTGTGTGTCTATTTCAAACCTATAAAAGATAACCTAGAAAACAAAGAAAAAAGTGTCGCATTTCTAAAATAATAAAGGTAATCCTTATATTTTCACATAACTAAAAACGATTAACATGTGCATTACATGAAAAAAAACAACACTTTTTATTCATACGACCTACTAATAATTAAAATTCTAATTTCAGGGCAAGATCCCCAATCGGTTCAAGCAGCGTGGAGTACCGAAGGCCCGAGCGGAGTGTGTCGTGGGGAGCGGGGGGTGCGCGCATCCACACACCGATGCTGGAGCCCCTTGCAGACAACTCCAACAGGAGGCAGTTCGGCATGGGCGTTGTTGGTAGATTCTTTAGGTAAGAACCATCATCATCTGCCTAACCTTTTTTTAAGGATGGGAAGTCCTAAAAAAAACCATAACCTTTCGCTCTGGGCGAAGCAGAAGGGAGTGTCAGACTCTTATTGAATATCCGTGTTCCTCCTAATGCCCTTTGCGTAAACCGGGCTAACTCTTTCGAACAAAATCCGCAACCCTAGCAGAATCTGCCTAACCTTTACCCAACCAAGTTGGAGTTGGCTTCCAGTCTAACCAAGTCCTACTGAATACCAGAATTTTATTAGGAGCGACTACCTATCTGATCTCTTCGACCAAGTTGCTGGGTAACACGATACCTCCTGTTAAACCTGGTTGTCAGACTTTCAGGCTTTTAACTAACCGTAACCACTGTCAAAGATCTACAGCTGGTGGACTTTATTCAGTCCAGCCCTTAGGGTTAGCTTCAATGAATGTTGTTGACGGCTAATACAAAGATTACATTGCTCCACAGTTTTAATATCAAGCGAGAATTTCCGATGTTACCCAAAGGTTTACGTCAAAATAAGTTTCAGCAGAACATTTTTATAACATGAGTCTGGGATTAGGCTGGAAGTAACGAAGATTTATGTAAGGCACAGATAGCTAGTTCAGCCGACCATACTGGCAAATTGAGGACAATCCGTACGCTGCTAGGAAGGGATCCAGTTAATTTAGTGCTGATCCTTCCAGCCTAAATCAACGGATATATTTCTTTAACCAAATGTTGTAAAGTGTGAGAATTTCCCATATAGGTCGCCGCTTTGTTGGGCTAGATAATCTCGCCTGCCAACGAGAAGTTATTCTACCGTATTCATGATAAATCTTATTATTTTATGTCCCGACCAAAATAGGTATTAGGGCAAAAAAAAATAGTTATTAATGAAACGGAAAAGCTTTTTAACTCTCAAAAGAATATGAAGACAATCCTGATGTTTGATCGAAAACAGGTAAAACCCTCAAAAAGTTGTACGTTTAAAAAATAGTTGTATATTTAACACTAAAATCATTATGCTACATTGACATATTGACATATCTACATAAAGTAATAACTAAACCAGACAAGACGAGCTTCCAAAATTGAAAAAATATCCGAGTTTCCCAACGAAACATAAAAGTCCCCCTTCATACCAAACGATTCGTAAAAACAACTTTTAATACATACCGAAAAAGTTGGAAAACGGTTCGTTTTTAAGCCTTTTTGGCGCAAAACTGTAGAGAAAACAAAGAGTGAGTATAGCAGTTGCTCAGAGAATTATTTCCACGCGGTCGACGACCGGTATCGACCCATCGCGTAATTATTAAAGAGTTTCCACTGAGAGGCGCGTTCTTGCTGTTTTTATTTAGTTACCCTCACACTATGTTCAGTGTTTTATTTTGTGTATAATTGTGAATATTAATGTTTTATTTTTTAAAGTCTCTTTTAAATAAAGTCGGTAGACCCAAATGGCAATGACAAAAAATGTGAAGTTAGTTTTTAAATTCATAAATTATAATGAACTAGTGAAACTCGGCTACGCTTTTCTGTGGCTTTGTCTGAAAAAAGTATATAAAAATACCAATCTGTCAAAACGCAATGTTGTTTAAAAATTTAAAGTCAATCCATTAACTCCTTTCAGAGTATTACGGACACAAACACACGGAAGCAAAATTTTTATATAATAAAAATATTAGTCTAAGGTATCCATTGAAATATCTATGCAGATATTGGATCGCTTAACCATAAATATTTGTCGGAACCTAAGCTATCCGGGTTTCACACACATTCCTATAAAGCCCCGTTATTTCCCAGCATTTTGTAAACATCAAAGAGTATTACACGAATCTAGGACACAAGGTGAAGTTTATTAAATGTGTCCTTGAGACATGCCTTTGACCCACTTATTCTGTTTATTTACTAGTTTAATAATAATATAATAGGGCAATGTTGACGTCATCAGAATACCTGCCAATTAAATAGAGTGGTACTAAAGTCCTCTTTACATAGATCCGATATTATCACGGGGTAGATATTGAGATATCTATCTGTAGAATCATTTTTATGATGTCCCAATCTGGCAGATTTTCTTCCCTGTGATAATACATATCACACGTGTGTGAAACCGCACATGATATTTAAAAGGAATATATTTAGTATGTTTAATATTAAATAAAACATTACTCAATTATATTGCTATTGTCTTATTTATTAGCCAGGATGTTTTTTTACATTTTCGTACGAATCCTTATTTTTTTTCATCATAAAATATAGCCTCTATAGCTTCCTATTAGTAAAATAATTTCTAGTATCGGACTAGTAGTTCCGAATATTAGTAAGTTCAAGCAAAAAGAAAAAAGAAATAAACAATTTTTTCAACTTTATAATATTAGTGTAGATTAAAAGATATTTCTGATACCAAGCTACGGTTTGAGGTACCTCAAGGTCAACGTAAATATAGCTGCGATATACTTAAGCAGTTCTAAAACATAGTTGAGATTGTGGATTGACCAACTTCATTCCGTATTCCAGAAATGCTTCGATCGTCTGATGGATTATTCTAACCGCGAAAGGTATTTATCGGTCAGATAGTAAATTCTATTTCTAGGCGTAACTCTAACAGTCAGTTATTAAATTGAAGCGGTTTTGTCGACACAAATTCATAACGATAGTAAATAACTGGAATTGCTGGACCAGATTCGAACAGGGGATGGTCATTATTAAAAGGTACCATGCTCATTATATTTGTGACCGAGGTAGCAGGCTGTATGACTCCAACTTTTATACTTGAATAGAAAGAAATATTTTTCTTGAATAAAATTTTATCAACTTAGAAATAGCGTTTTTAATAAAAAATGCTTTATTTTAAAATTCGAATCGCTTCTGAAGATCGGTCGAGTGTTTGGATAAAATTAAAATTTTTAGCCAGGTTGCATTGTCCCACAACCTTCACAGTAACTATTATGTTTTTTATTGGCTTAGCTCTGCTGTAGGAGTGATGACGTCATTTCATTCAGGTTTAGATAAACATTACAGGCAAAATGGACACCTCTGTCTAAGTAATTCTCCGTGTTGACCTACTACCTTATATTCATCGGTAGACACCCGAGTCTTCTAGATACTTGTGTTTTATTAGGTACTCGACTTCTGCAACATACGAATCTTTTTGAAGTTTTAATCATGTATTGAGACTCGTATAAATAAGTTTTCTCTTGAATCTATCAAATATACTAACAAAATGGAGTTCAAATTCAAGTCGCAATCTCATCACCACGACAATAAATCAATGTCAAAAACTTGTCAAAAATGTAGACAAATTCGAGGTATTTTTGAAAAATAGAAACGGGTAAAATGCGATTGTTCTTAAAGGTAAAGGTATAAAAAACCCTCTGCCTTAAAAAATAAGATCAAATTGCTTTTATAACCTCTACTTATTTAAGTTATAATAATAAAACAGTGCTAGTCTGTCTACCAAGCAAGCACAGACACAATTTCTCTTAATTAACAAACTAGGAACATTTTAATAAATCTTACTTAAAAGTGGCAAAGAAAGATTAAAAAATAATACGGTTCCATTACGGCGTACTTACTCATAATTCAGCTGAGCCTCCAGTATATCATGGTGTTTACGCCAAGTTGCACTTAAAACTTACTGTAATGGGTTTTTGAATTAATACCTCGTAGATACGGCGACGGTAATTTATGATAAAATGCATTATGCCGATTTTTTTCTGTGCAACTTCGTTATTTTTTTAAAACATGCTCTTTTGTTTTTTACGGGAGGTTGAGTTTTGATTGTAAAAATGAATGTGTTTTTTTTTTGTCTAGACTTGTACAATACGCGCCACGAAAGATGAAATTTGACACAGCATACAAACTGTATTATTTCGTAATAAATATTATAATATTGTTAAGAATTTTAATCTAAATGTCATCGAAATATCCCTGTATAGATACACAAATGATGGATAATTAGTTTATACATCCATAACTGTGCAAGCTTCCCATTACTAACGCTTGTCAAGTCTCATCTTTCATGACGAATATTATAATAATTATAATGCATACATAATAGGGGTAGGCAGAAACCATAGAACGTCACCTGCTAAAATTAACTTGTATAGTGAATATTAGTTTCAAATTTTGAAATCAAGATATTATTAAGTTTGATTTTTTACAACCGATAGTGTTTTTCATTGGTTTTCACCAATCAAATCTGTTTATTTAAACATATTATTATTATAATTTTGTATAAGCATACATATTAATATTTTGTACGTTTGATAAATATTTTGACTTACATTCCAGGCGTTCGCTTCGCAAGTCGGTAGCGCATCACGAGGAGGTGGTCCGGCAGCTCGACGAGCTGACGGACTATCGACCTTATTTCACGTGGTGGGTGAGCACAGTGCAGACCTTAGTACTGCTACTGTCGCTCCTCTGCTACGGGTTCGGACCTGTCGGGTTCGGCAGGCACACACACTCGGGGCAGGTCCTGGTGAAGAGCTTGAGTTTACAGCAGGTGAGTGAAGAGTTTCATTTGTTTTGTAGGGTAAAACAGGACCCTATTACTAAGACTCCGCTGTCCGTCCGTCTGTATGTCTGTCACCAGGCTGTATGTCATAAACCGTGATAGTTAGACATTTGAAATTTCCACAGACGATATATTTCTGTCGCCACAATAAGAACAAATACTAAAAAAAAAACAGAATAATATATATATTTAAGGTGGGCTCCTATACAACAAACGTGATTTTTTTGCCATTTTTATGGCGCATTTTGTTTTCATTTGACTAGTGAAAATGAGTCTAGATATTGGTACGGAACCCTTCGTATGCGAGTCGGACTCGCACTTTTTTCATGTATTAAAGCATTGACAAGATCCAAAATACGCGTATTTTAAAATGTTCTTAGTGAAATCTTTTGAGTTTGTCCCGGCAAGAAAAACAAATACACCGTACAAGGGATCGTGTGACAAACTGTTACCATGGATTCAGTAAATGATTCTAGACTGTATGAGGCAGCTGACTCTTTAACGCTGGGGGTTAAAGAGTCAGCTGCCTCATACATTTTAACCGAATAAGAGTCGTATGTTTATATGAAACAGCTGTTTGTTTTAAATCCGAGCAGCTTACGCGCTCTTAAAAATTTGTAACATTAATTTTTCTTTTGAAAATCCGGGGGTTAGTGCTTTACCTGGCTTATAAATAAAATAGGGTTCTGTAACGGTTTCCTTCAGGCATTCAGCATTGATTGAAGAAAGCTGTCACATGTTACCGAGAAGCAAAAAAAAATAATATTATTGAGAAGAGTCGAGTTAGCAGTAGTTTCTAATTGAGACTGTTTTTGAAAGTAACTCTGTCTGTCTGACTGTTGACGCTTTCACGACTAAACCACTGAATCGATTTTGATAAATTTTGGTACAGGGAAATTTTGAACCCCAATTCGAAGCCCTCGACTTCCTCTGCGTCCGCGTTAACCGGCATTTACGCGGACGAAGTCGCGAGAAAAAGCTAGTACCTAATAAACTATTTCAAGTGATAAACTTATATGAATATATGCTAAGTATATAATATTTATAAAAATTAATTGCCGTACGTTGGTCTCGCAAAATCGTGAAAATGGCTAGACCAATTTGATTTTTGTTTTGATTTTTTCACGTCAATTCTAGGCTGATTTAGAAAAAAAATTGGTGGTACAAAGTTCAGCAGGTTATCTAGATACAAATAAATACGTAGGCTTCTCGTTATTATATCAAACCGGTGCTTATTTTCTAATAATCCGAAAACAAAACGTCAGCCATCTCTTTTATTTTTTTTTTTACCATGATAACACTGATCATTCACAGTTTCCAACACATTGCATATTGATTGCCTACTTTATTTACACTTGAATAGGTAATTTTATGTGGCGTCGAATATAAAACCTTTTTTTGGGTACTGCGTTCAAAATCGTGAAATGTTTATGTCTTACGGAGTTATGATGGTCCCAAGTGATTTTAAGACTTCACACGTCATGTGAAGAATGGTTCATTCTTATGGGTTCAGTAGTTAATTCGACGATAGATTTAAATACCTACTAGATTTTGGCCGGTCGAGCTAAGTTAGTACCTCGCTAGAATGCGGCGAGTTACAATAACTACATTGTATTCAAATGGCTAATACTCAAAAGTAGTGACTGCCTCGTTGGTCTAGTGGTCGCAAAGCGCGACTGCTGACCATTAGGGTCTTGGGTTCAATTCCCAGATCGGGTTTTTCCATTAGGAATTTCTCAGTAGCAGCCTGGGTGCCTGGATTTGTGCCCGGTTGGATGACAATAGGCTCGCCCCCTATTACATGGGACTTAAACTAACTAATAACTGGTGAATGTGGGTGTACTAATGGGTACACCTCTGCCTAACCATTCGGGAATTACAGGCATGATGTTATGATGTGTTATGTTGAAAAAGCTTTGCTATAGATTCCAAAGTAGTTATCGCAAAAAAGAAAATACTGAAAAGAAAACTCTCGATGCAACTATACCAAAATGAACCAAGAATTTTATTTACAACATGAACTTGATATGAAATTAACAATTAGCAAGTAGCAACCACAAAGGGTACGTATTCATTGTGACGCAAGGGAAAGCGTCACAAAGTAAGGGTATTAGCGAGCAAGCTTCGAATGTAGGTCACACAGTCTTTGTGAGACGCCCCTATTGTCTGCTTTTTGCTGCTTAGTGCAGTGTTTCATGATGCTATCTTTTAGCAGCGAGTGACCGCAAAAGGTCCGTCCATGTAATTTTCGTTGATTGTTGGAAGTTTTTGTTTGTTTTGGTTTTATACACGACTAGCACTTTGCCAACAATTTTGTCCTGAATTACATTTAATATTTTTTTAACGAAAGTCTAAGTTAGTATTATTTTTTGTAGAATTTACTTACAAAAGAAGTGGTCAAATTTCCAAACACCCATTGCTGGTTTGTTGAATAACAATTTAAATAACAGCACGCCTGTAATCCCTGAAGGGTAAGGTAGGGATGTACCCTTTAGTGCGCCGTCATTTCGCCAGTTATGTTTAAGTGCCATGTAATAAGGGGCGAGCCTATTGCCATCAACAATTTATTTGGGAAAATAGTGTGAATGTTTAAAAAATAAGTTTAATATAAATTACCAGCTTGCGTAAAGTAGGGCTCATATTTGGAATTAATAAAGTGATATAAATGCTCTGAAATGTGTATTTATAATATTTTCTCCGAAATGTATATTACTAAAAAATATGTAGGTATCTCAACGCTTTAGTAGGTCTAGCCAACTTTCATTACAAGGATATTTTTAGGCGTCTACGAAGACACAATGGATTTATCAAGCCGTCGAGCCCGCAATATTCTCGGTAATTTGTCTCGTTTTACAGCGAACTACTTAAAGCCAATGAGATATCTTTTGAACATACGTACTAGATACCTACGTTTAGTTGCTAGGTAAAACGTCACTGTTTTAGGTGTTGTAAAAATAATAGAACCTTTACACAAAGGGTTTTTTCTAAATATAAAATAAATAAACAATACTAGCCAATCATTGTCTACAGCAGTGCTATGCCTCTTCGCATACAGAGAAGGCACAGCATTGAACACGCTTGCTCAAGGCCGATTGACGATTCCAATCCTATTTTAATTATAAGTCCAGGTTTCTTCACGATGTTTTTCTTACCGATGTCAGTGATGTCCAAGATTAACTTAGAAAGTACATATGAATTGAAAAAGTCACATTGAATGTCCGGATTTGAACCCACAATCTTGTTTTGAGAGGCGGGCGCCTTAACTTACGCCCTTAACTGACGCCTGGGTATTTAAACATAGTAAGATGTAATTAACTATTAATTTAAGCTTTAAAAAATCTCGTACAGACAGTCACTGATTTTTTAAGAACTTGTATTGTTTAAATAATTGTTAAATTCTGTAGTTTATGTATATAAACTCATACCTTTGACCCCCATGGGACAAAGGCAAAACCTCAGAACGCCAACACACACAGAATCCTTACATACTTCTTTCGCCTCGTCCACCTACCTTATTTATCATCAATACTGTATTTTGTTAAACATATTCCCTATTTTTTTCTAGGTTGAATGGGAAGAGCCAGCATCATTTTGGCTGGGTCCTAGAGCAGCAGATCTAATTCATTTGGGGGCAAAATTTGCACCGTGTATGCGAAGGGACGCAAGGATAGCGCGGGCAATAGCAGCGTCAGCACGAAGAGAACGGGACACCGCGTGTTGCATACGAAATGACGATTCTGGATGTGTGCAGTCGTCTAAGGCTGATTGTTCGGTGGGTATTACTTCCTCCAGGAGAAGTCAAACATAACGTGGTCTTAAAAAGTATTAGAGAAAAATGAGTAAGGATGAATCGAATGTTATGTGTAAGAGAGGCATTTTCGACGAAATGTTTTACTTGCCTTATCTGACTTTCTTTTACAAACTTCTTCTTCTTTCTTTGTTAAACTTCTTCTTCTTTTTGAGTCGATGATTTAAGACAATCCGTTTTTCTATAATATTTGGGCCCAGTAGGTGGCCACGTTTAAATTGTTAAACTAAATACTCATACGTCTCGAATTCGTCTTACTCAAGTACATCACGAGCTCGTCGTACTCAAGTACGTCGCGAACTCTTCGTACTCAAGTACGTCGCGAAATTGTTGTACGTAAAAGTGTCTCAAACTCGTCGTACTCATGTGCCTACGTCTTGAATCGTCTAGTAAATACAACATGTTTAATGTACCATTTTTGCGCACGCTTACGTATAGATAAGAGGATTAATATCAAAGGTAAGTTTCTGCGCATATCTCGATAGCTTTAATAGAATTAAGTGTATGATATGAAAGTATGTTCGTTAGCTGTTAAACTTAACTAGTCCAGGCTTGACTACGGTACCTACCACTAAAACATGGACCAAATAATATTTCTTTGCAAAAAGAAATCAAATCGTTTCTTTGGCTAACTGTCGAAATGATTCTCATAAAAGTTTATATATTAGATATATTTTGAAAGAAAGCTTAAGGATTTTTAACAATTTACATAGCATACATGAGTATACATTTATGTAGGTACATATGTAGAAACTTGTAATTAGCCATCTTCTACATAATCTATTGATTATTTAGATGTAAGCTGTAAGTTTTCTTAAAATTAAAGAATTAAAATAAAATAACAAATAATCCTTCGTGCTTGTAGTAGTAGTTACCAATCATTTTTGTCATAAAACCTAAGTCTGCTATTATGACACCCATATACGAAAAAAAACAATCGATTTTAGACAACATGGGCTCTAGATAGGTAAGTCGTAAACAGCAGCCTCTGGGGTTCAAATAAATTACTGTGCATGTTAGTACTTTTAGTCCTAAGTACGTCTCCAAAATGCTTCTCGCTCCGTGGGTCACACCTAGTTTTGAGCGAAGCATAAGCTTGTCAACCGTGAACTTTGTTTTGTCTACCTTTCAGAGCACCATCTCTACGTGGAAGAAATGGTCTTCGGGAGAGTCGGGGCCTGGAGGTCGGATATCAGGGTCTGTTTGCGGATTAGATCCCAAGTAAGTCAAAAGTCAAAGCATTTATTTCAATTAAATCATTTCATTTATAGGCACTTTTGAATTGTCACGGAGTCGGTCAGTTTATCAGAAAGTTGAAGCTAGTTGCTCGTTCTAAAACGGAGGTTATTTTTACAAAATCCTGGTTACATTATTGACCTTCAACGACGCAACCACAAGGTTCCCAGGTATTGTCCAGACCAAAAAAATGTTGCAATGATTTGAAAAACATGTAATTTTTGGCTGTGTGTCGTTATGAATCAAAAGTAACATTAAGCAACGTTTATAAGCAAGAACTTCAAAAAGTAAATACCTGACTTTGCTTTAAAAACTATTTTTTTTTAATCAGAAAGTTAAAAGTGTTTATATTCTTACCCATATCGATACCCACTGGACGTCAGATTCTCGGCAGTATTCTGATTCAAGTCTGATCATTCTGTTTCTCTCACAGGTTCTGCGAAGCACCGCGATCGATAGCACCGCATGAATGGCCAGACGACATCACAAAATGGCCGATCTGCCGCAAATCAGTTCTAGACGGGTCTGCGGCCGCTGGTCGGGCGGGCCACGCAGCAGAACACATGGCCTGTGAGGTCATAGGCCATCCCTGCTGCATAGGAGTCCATGGTCAATGCGTCATCACAACGAGAGAACACTGTGACTTCGTCAAGGGTTATTTCCATGAAGAAGCGTCGTTATGTTCACAGGTTAGTCGATGTACGACCTTACAACCTTGTATGACCTTTACATTGTCGACTTAGACGCGAAAAAACAGAGTTTCTCGAACACCATTTCAACGAAGTCTCGAAGATATGACGCGATAATTGGTTGGTGTTAAAAAAAGAACGAACCTACTTTAAGTATAGCTAAGAGGCAAACTGGTTAGATATTTTAAGCCTGGTTTACTCTTCAGAGAGATTCATCTGGGTTAGGAGGATTATCTTATAAGTATGCAAATATTGTCACACGGAGTTCAAAAAAATCATGAATCTCTGAATCATAAGGGATACCATAAAATAATCGGTTTATCCGTTGTCCCCGTACACCGTGTCCCCGTAACGGGGCAGCGGGATGTGATTAAATTTATTTCCCGTTGTCCCCATATGGTACATTCGGCTAACGGGGACATCGGAAAGTAAACTTTTCACCGTTTATTCGTCAATTAATTGATTAATTAATTAATAAAGATTATGAGTCGTTGTCCTCTTAAATTCTTATCTCAGCAACAATCAATGTCAAAAATTTTTGGTAAATTGGAGGTACTTTTGACATTAGATTGCAATCTTTCCTAAAAGCTAGTATAATTTTCGCCCCGTTTGTTTAAATAATCAACTTAAATTCACCTGCTCAAAATCAGCGTTTAATTTCAGGTGTCTTGTCTTGATGACGTGTGCGGCATGTTACCGTTCATGCGGCGACGTCGACCAGACCAGCTGTACCGTGCATGGACGTCTTTATTCGTCCACGCCGGTCTTCTGCACCTGGCTGCCACGTTGGCGCTGCAATGGCTCTTCATGAGAGACCTGGAGAAGATGGCCGGGCCAGTTAGGATAGCTGTCATATATTTAGGAAGTGGGGTCGCCGGGAATATGGCTTCGGCCATATTTGAACCTTATAGGGCGGAGGTAAGTCAAAGAACATTATTATATATATTTCTTTCTTATCTCTGATGATTCCTTCCATTTCCCCTATTCTATTTCCCCGTTTCCCTTTTATTGCTGACACTCTTCCTTCCTTGTTAGGTGGAGTTTTCTTGGTCTGAAACATGTAAAGTGAATAGGTTACTGATCAGCAACCGTGTAACTTCATGTTCCGTGTGCTTTGGGACAAAGTGCTCATATATACTGCCTTATATTTCAGGTGGGGCCAGCTGGATCACATTTCGGTCTTCTGGCGTGTCTAATAGTAGAAGTGATAGGCGCGTGGCCTCTCCTGAGGCATCCGAAACGGGCACTCTTAAAACTAGTCGGTATAGCCTTTGCGTTGTTCCTCCTGGGTCTTCTACCCTGGATCGATAACTTCGCACACGTCTTCGGCTTCGTGTTCGGATTTTTACTCGCGTATGCGCTGCTGCCATTCATAACCTTCGGGCCTTACGATAGGCGAAGAAAGATTGCATTAGTTTGGGTCTGTATGGTGTCGGCGGGCGGGATGTTGTGCGCGCTGGTCGCGTTGTTCTACGCAGCGCCGGCGTACGAGTGCGCGGCCTGCGCATATTTCACATGTTTACCGTTCGCGCCCGACATGTGCGCGTCGCAGGACGTGCGCGTGAGGCAGCTGGACGGGGTATGACGGCGCGCGGCCCGGGCGCCCCCGCCGCCGCCGCCCCCTCGCCCCGCGCCCTCCTCGTGCGCCCGCCCTGCGCCCCCCACGTGCCCGCGCTCCCTGCGCCGCGCCGCCGCCTAGCGCCCACACCCGCCGCCCGAGCCCACGCCGCCGCTACCCATACCTCACATCGTCATCTCGCTACTACAGTTACACTGCTACAGAAACTCAACGTTCTCTTATTGCGTACTGGTGACAAAACAAACCCTTCTCACTGCCAGTCAATATAATAGCAACGATATGCCATGACAAGCAACAATTTAGTCTCCTGTGCGCAACAAGGTGATTAAATAATGGTTTAGAAGTACCTGATGAGCTCACAAATTAACGAGAAGAATGAACGTTTATCGAATTAAAAATGTTATTTGACTCAATATTCTGAAGGGACAGTATCTCTGTAGGTATTATAACCTACTTATTTTCGAAGTTGAGTTTCTGTGTACTGTGTGCTGTGTCGCTACTGCCCATTTGAACGAACGTCTCGGTATGAGTGAGCTCTAGTTACTACATAGGCGATCTTTTAAGATTTTATAATCGTCGAACTAGACTATTGTAAAGTGTATGCGAATATTTCATCGATTATTTAATTTATCGATAGAGACGTATTGTTGCGGGTTAAGATTTGTTGTTTTGTGGACTCATGATTTGTCCCGAATTTCAAGTGCGTAAGGTCGAATTTATTTTTCTAGCATATTTTTCGATTTAAAACTTTGAAATTTTAATTCTAAAATGCAATGTGTTAAGTCTGATTTTGTAAAATTATTGTCATAGCGATGTTCATTAATGGCTGCCAATATACTCGTGAAATAAATTCGATCCAAATTGAATTTTAAATAAAAATAATTGTGCTAATTCCACGGATATAGAACTAACATTGCAGACGCGACTTACTGATGTAAATATTCTGTAAAATAAAATAAAAGTTACGGTAAGCAAGTCGTGTTTAAGAGTGGTTACGTTTCGTCTGCGTGTGTTTTACGGGAACCTCGTTACGTCACATTGTGTATTATTAAGTCTGTATCTATACACAAAATTTTTACGTATGTACACAGAACTAATAATAATAAAAACATTTCGCACACAATACAATTTAAAACAAACAATAGTAAGTATTTCTAATATTTCCTCTCCGTTAATGTGACCTAACGTGACCCCGTAACAGTGTCAAAATATACATAATTTAGTATATTACTAAATAATGTAAATATTATAACGTTGAAAAACATATTTTTCATCTATTAAGTTCACCGTATATGAACGAATTCAGTCTACATATAAGTATTCTAATGGATTTTTAATTTCGTCAATTTATAATTATATAGCTGTATCAAGTCTGCGTAGATTACATTTATTTTATATAATATGCTAGTAAATATATATACCATTTATATTATTATAGGAATATTTATTTTACTACAGACAGTTTAGGGGAGACTTTATCGTTCACTATCATTCATACTTTACATGTTTTATTACGAATTTACATTTAATACTAGTCACTATGTTAATTATAATATTTTTTAGTTTAAAAGTTGTAAATATATATAAATTTAATCAAGCGAAAGTGGTGATCATTGTAATTAAACAGTTATTTTGCTAAGGAATGTTAATCGAGATTGTGTGTGTGTGTGACAAATTTTGTACAACTGGCACGAAAATCATTGTAGATAAACTGTACTTAGAGAGTTGTAAGAAATATGTTTTAACTCTTAAATTGCGCACATAGTTTAGTTTTATTAATGTTTCCGTTCGGTGGCACTTGAGTGGCTCGTTTATGTGGCAAATTAACCCAGTGGCAATTGTGATGAGCATTTTATTGTCCTCATTTCAAGTTGCTACATTGTTAAGGTGTTAATCATATGTAGGTATTTAGGTGGCTACATACCTGCACAAGCGTAGACAAAAAGTATGGACGTATGGATTTCATATCTCCTTTGTAGTCGTTGTGCGGATGCAATGCGCATGTGCAGGTGGACTTACCTTTAACGTCAGCGTAAACAGAGCAGCAATACGCTGGAACGGTTTTCATTTATTTATTGACAGTGAACTAAAAAACGTTTTCAAATAGAGTTTAAAATTGTCCGCGAGGTGTTATTTCGCGCGGCATTTATAATCTTGCACGCACTTAGGCAATTTTCTACCCTATTTCTACAGAATTTGAGTTCATTCAAAGTGCTTTAGTACATAACTGCTCTATTTGTGCTGGCCGTTAGAAAGACGCTACAGTTATTACACAATTTTAAACGATTTAATCTTGTATAGGTTATGTAAGTACGCCTTACCATTTTTGGCCGCATACAATTACTGGCCTATTCTGTAAAAATCTTCCTCTGTGTAATTAGATAAAGTGAGTTTGAGGTGAGCTGTAAATCCCTATTATCAAGGAAAATGACAACTCACCTCACTATCCCTATACGTACCGAGAGAATTATTTACAGAATAACACTGCGGGTCAATAGGTACATGCTAACCTGTAGGTACAAGTCTAACGGGAGCCTACCAACGAAAAAGCAAATAAAAAAACAATAAGCATTAAACAACCATTGAAGTGTTGTCAAATGGAAACGAATTAATTATTTTTTTATAGATTATTTTAATCATCTACCCATTAAAGTGATATTTCTGTGTTTAAAATTCATCCCTTGAGTTTCTAAAAGCCTAGCTACCTACAGCTATTCTTTATCAGCGGTCAATGCTCCTGTCAAGTGTAATGATTGACTTTTATTAGATTCATGAATTATTTATACCTAGCTTGCTAGCTGCCCGCGACTTCGTCCGCGTGTTTATTTTTCACTTTCTTTCTTACGTCTTTGGTTACTTCTCCACTCCCGATTCTCATTAACTCGAAGTGGATTCTAACTAACTCGAGTTGGATTCTTACAAACTCGAGTTCATATTAGATGGTTTGCAATGAAGTTGCTCCAAAACTAAAGATGGAATGAACACTAAACTTGTTGCACTATATTTCAATTCCACTTTTGAATCAAAGATGGCGTTGCAGCAAAAAGATTTTAATTTTAAATCTTCGACATAATTTTATAATTGGCAACAAATCACTTTGTTCTGCCAACTCGAGTTACGTGATTTTCAACTCTAGTCATACTGAGTGAAGTTTCTTTCTGAGTTGACCCATAATTCTGGCTTCACCAGTCTGGAGTCCAGGCCATAATATTTGACAGAAGACCTGCTGATACAAGCTTTGATCAGGCTTTTAGGAATTGGAAGTAAAATCGTATTTTACCCATGCACAAAATATACTTAAGTATTTATTTACTTGTTATAATAGGTACTGAAAAGCGATATATTATTTAGCACAAATTGAACAAAGAAACCATTGGAAAAGTCTGAAATATCTATCTACTTAGACTTATCTATATTTCATTTAGATTGTTATGTTAAGCACAATTATTTTTGCTCTATGTAAAAACACTAAAATACTTAGTTATGTAGGCACTTATTTACTTCTTATGAATTAATAATAAATAATTTAGTGTACATTTGTAAAGTGTTTGTTCACGGAAAACTGGACCTTGTGTTGAAAAATCGCTTTCGTCGTTCTTGTTTAGTCACATATAAAATCCTGTAGAGGAATCAATACAAAAAGGCGTAAGCAACTTCACATAAGGCTCATTTTACTGTGCGCAGATGCATATATTGCTCAGAAGTCTCCAATAAACGTGCAAAAAGCAATAAAAAAGATCATAATTGTCGAAGAAGTAAAGTGCGAATCATTAAAGAATAAACTTGTCATAATTTATTTTAGAAAGTAACATTTTATTTGTTTTAGAAATCACTTGAAAATAATGAGTGGTACATTAGTGATTTTTAATGAATAAAGAATATTTTTGTACACGGTCGAAAAATAAAATGCTCTCAAAATATTAAAACGGTTTTGTAACAAATATAAATATTAAAAATAATGTAGAACCGTGCAGTCGATATCATGTCATAATTTCTAGCTTAGATGCGGCTATTTCACAATATTATGCCATAAAATTGCACATTTTTATCGTCAAACATTGTGTTTAAAAGTAGTTACATACTTTTCGATGTACCATGGAGTTATTTAACGCTACCAACTGTAACTACGTTTAATCTAATAAAAAAACGGAGACTAAACGCAACTGCAGTTGTAGGGTTAACTTGACGTCATATAAATTTAACGCAGCTATTATAATTTGAACTACTTAACGTGTTTGACTGTGTGTGTGAAACTTCTCGATTACTTTCTTTTGAAAAACGAACAGTGGACGTTAAATTAAAGTGCCCTTGTGCCCGGCGGCCCGGTGGACTCAAAATAAGACAAAAAAAATTACATACATAATTGTACATTGTGAACATACACCTAATTATTACTTGTACGTTAAGAATGGTAAAGTAATCTTATTGTAAACTAGTATTAATCGAACAAGAAACCTTATTATCATAATACTGATGTGTTTTATTTACATAACATAACATCACGCCTATAATCCCCGAAGGGTTAGGCAGAGGTGCCCACATTTCGACAGTTGTGTTTTTTAAAGTTCCATGTAATGGGGGCGAGCCTATTGCCATCAACTGGGCACAAATCCAGACTTCGAAGCTGCTACTGAGACATTCCTGATGGAAAAACCCAATGACACTTTGCGCGAACTGGGAATCAAACCCAAGACCTCATGCTCAGTCGCGCTTTGCAATCACTAGACCAACGAGACATTTATTTAAAATGCACTAAAACAATAAAAATGGAGTTGATAATTAATTTCATAATAAGAAAAATACGGTAGAAACACTGGCTGGTTTAGCCATATCCGACCTTATTTTATTATTTTACCTTTTTTAAAGATAAAATCTGCTCTAAATTCTGCTTGAAGTTGTAATATTATTAAAACAGTTCGCCATGAGGGCTGACTGACAGTTTTATAAAGTATATTATTTTATAATTAGCCCAATATACGAAGTAATGATGCAAATGCTGTGTTCAATCAATTAGAATGGACCCCCGGTACCATGATTATTGTAGTCAAAGTACCGACTTACTACCCAAATGTTAATAAAAAAATATTTATTAAACAAATAAATCAAATATGTAAGTATAACTGTTTGTTTTTATAATCTACATTCACTTATTTTTATGGTGTGGTCTCGACAATATGTAGGATTTCAAGGTTATCAATAGGTACAGTACTTATAGGTACACGTGCTGTAAATCTTAGCGCAGATAGAACAAGAAATGAGTAGGTAATAGCCACTTTGTCTGCTCTCACCATAATGATTACGACACGCGAACGTCTCTTCAAGCATTTTAAATATTGATAAAACTCGTGGTTCGTATGAGAAAAATAAATGTTGATCATAATAAAATTCATCCAAAATAAACATTAGTTGTTATGCAGATGAATTATGTTCATTGTTGGGAAAGATACCTTAGTAAAGATATTTGAAACTCTTTGTGCTTAAGAGATGTTGTTGACGTAATCTATATTATACTAACACTTTTCCCGCGACTTGGTTCGCGTGATTTTTCTTGCGGATCCATATAGCGTACGGCACTCAGTAATAACGTAGCTTCCAATTCGCAAAAGAATATTCAAAATCGGTTCAGTAGATCTAGATATTACCCCCTACAACCTCACAAACTTTACCTCTTTATAGTATTGGTATAGGCATATAATATGTAGATAAAAAGCTACTACTGACTGACTGATCCATCAACACACAGCTCAAACCACTCAACGGATTGCGGAGAAAGGTACGTGGATAGTTATTATGACGTAGGCATGCTCTGGGAAAGGATTTATAAAAATTCATCCCCTAAGAGGAAGAAACGGGTAACCAAAATTTATATGGAGAAATAACGTGAGCGAAGCCGTGGACAATAGCTAGTAATCTATACAAATAAAATCAATTGCCGCATGTGTGCTCTACCGATTAGGAAGATATTTTTTTGTTATGTTCCTAATTGGTTAAACAACGTTTGTATGAATGAACATTCTTGGAAAATCTACCGGAAAATTCGGTTTGAATGGTAGTTTTGTATAAAAATCTTAATAAAATATTGTAAATTTAGTTAAAATGGTTTAGTTAGGTTAGGTTTAGCTGTGGAAAGTTGGAGCGGGACGCTAGTAAGAAAAATAACTACGTGTACAAACACAATGGCATTTAGCAAAAATTCAAAAGCAATTTTCCATACGTCCTATATTCATAACACTATTATGATTTCAATCAATACTAATTTAAAAAAATGCTAATGTTCCTAAATGCACACTAAATACATGGTCATGACTGTACCAGTAAGGCAACGTAGGAAAAAAACAATCGATAGAATTAAAAGGGGAACAACACAATTTTTCTACAAAAGTCGCAGTTTTCTGATGCTAATTGACAAGAATCTGATAAGTGATAATTTCCAGAATAGGTACAGTATAGCAATATACAAGGTAACTATTATCCTGCACTCCAAAACACATATCATTGACGTCAAAAGGCTGCCCAGCTAAAATGGGACTGGGCTGAACATGTTTGCCGCATGTCGAACGATCTATGGGCCCGTAGAGCCTAAGATTGGTGTTCCGAAATGGCGAGACGGGAACGCTGCAGATAAGGAAGGAAATGGCGGGACGACTTCGTTGGTTTCCTTGAGAATTGGCATGATGTAAAGCGCAAAGTCACGGTAGATGGAAGAAATGGAGGGAGGTGTTTGTCTAGCAGTGGGACATTAGGTGAAGTTTTAAAAAAACTATGCTAAATGATGTACTTTTTATTAACGTGATTTTATTGATATTTGATATCTTAAATCTTCTATAAAATCACTTTCAATCAAAATAGCTAAACAGTCCGTAAAACGCTCTTAAAACTAGCAAATATTATGTAGGTATAACTTAATATAAAATGTTTCAGCTGTCTACCTTTTAGGTACACTGGTAACGTAGATAATAACTTTGCTGAAACACAATGAAATATCAATTTATAACTTTGAAGTGCCTTGTGTAAAAATACAATCTCATTGTCAACGACAATGTTACAGTAATATAAATTTTAACTTGTACAACAAAGTTAAAATCTTAATAGTTCTACCGTGCTAAATTCAGGCGTGACAGATTCTCACGGTCGTCTGTCAATTTCCTCAAACAAATATAATTATCATAACAAACAAAAAACATCTTACCTCCGTATTATGAAAGGGAAACGAAGTCTGAGAAATTTAGCAGTAATCAAATACAAGGTGCAGTTTCGTAGCCTAGTCAAATTTCATTTTTAAACATAAATTCCAATTTTAAATCTTGTCATTTATAAACCGTTTTTTCTACACGACTGCCCCAAAAATAAAAAAAGAGTGATGTTTAAATATCGGAAACCGTAATAGAAATGAATGCAGGTTGTGTTTTTTTTGACAGACGTTCTCGAGTTGTTGTTAAATTGTATAAGCCCAATTCTACTAATTAAAAACATTCAAAATTTAGTCGCAATCTCACCTTGGCTACATTCAATATCAAACGTAGGTAAACTAGAAGCATTTTTGACAGATTAAAACCAAGATTAGATTACGATGTTTCTAAAAGTTAGTACAATTGCCCCCAATATCTAAGGTTTTTCTAAAATTCATTCAAATATTCCACTCAGATAGTATATCGCAAAGGGGTCAATGACGCATTGCCGGCACACTTGAAATTAATCCTAAACCTGATAATGTTGAAGACTGTTCCCATTGAAGTATTTATTGTAAAGCTGAAGACTTATGGGGATAAAACATGCAAGTGCGGAGATAATAATATAAGGCTTAGGTTAAAATGATCATAGCTGACGTTTGATATGCGACAAAAAATGTTATTCATAAGTACGTCGAATTGGTGAAACGAACTTCATGCACTGAACTTCTTCGCAAGTGCTTCTTGGTGGTGTGGGGAGGGGGGGTCAAGTATTCTTGTTGTAGGAATAACATGCATGTTTGTAACCCCTAATAATTGGCATTTAGCCAATTATTGGGAATGAGAATTTCACAACATTGGGAAATTGCTTCCAGCAATACCTACCTGCCTGCCAACTAAGATATTTTTTTATGATTTCATTTAATCAAGATATTTATTCAGTTAAGGTAGGTAAGTCTTTCAAGTCATCATCTCTTATCTTAGATGATTTAAGATAGGCGATTTATCTTCCAGTATTTTAATCAGGGTCGTTCGTCGTCGTTCTGGACTGGGTTGAAACGTGTTTATACTGGTAAACTGCCTCCTTGGTCTCGTGGTCAGAAACGCGACCGAACGAAAAGTGTCATTTGGTTTTGCCATTGCGAATTTCTCAGTAACAGCCTGGAGTTTGTGGTGTGACATCACTGTGTTCCGATTCCATTTCGGTGCCTGATCTTTCCTCATCCGATTCCTAGGTCGGGGAAAAAGTGTTATTGGGTATTTTCATCACCAATTTCTCAGTAGTAGCCTGGAGTTTGTAGTGTGACACCTCTGTGTTCTGGATCCAGTTTGGCGCCTGATCTTTCCTCAGCCATGTCGGATTACCATCCCATTGGACTAAGACAATGAGGGAAAAGGAAGTGCATCTATATTTGTACACACACTTGTGACCGTTGAGGTTGGCCACGAAGGAATGTATTTCTACCTATTTGTTGAACATCGACCAGGGGATTCCAGCGCTTGAATGATATATTGGATTAATGTAAACCAGCCTTACACAGAGGACAGACACCATTTCGTCAAAGAAGACGTCATAACCTCATCAGACAGATAATCTAGTGTCAGATGTCAGATTGAGAAAGATTACAAGATAAGATCTCATTATCTTCTAAATCTAAAATGATAACGATATTATTTTATTTTCTTTGATCAGTGGCACGTGTCCTTCATATTTTTCTGGAGTTCTAGAGGACTTACGTAGGTAGCTACAGAGCATTAGATAAATAAAGATTAGATATTTGAAGATGAGATATGATGGATTAAGTAGGTATATTGAAAGTGAGGTATTGTTTTGCAACGTATATTTATCTATGTGACCTTGGACTAAAACAAATGTCTTTGAGAATAACACTCAAAATGCCGTCAAAGTAATGATATGACTATTCATAAGGACCTTAATGCTTTTATATTTAACCTACATATTTTTTTCGTATTTATTTTCTTGAGGTGCTGCTTGAGAAGGCTAAGTGATAACAGCCAAATTTGTCGATCCATCAGGTTAAGCTACGCTTGTCGGGGTTGGTCCGTGGATGGGTGATCTTTTGACGAGACTCCTCCGTGCCTCAGAAAGCACGTTGAACGGTTGGTTCCGGCTGTCGTTATGGGTCGTCAGAAGCCCGAAAGTCAGACAACCAGTTTTACCTAGGGGTATCGTAGTAGATTGTTTTTCTTCGCAATGACGTTGATTAGGTATGACTGTTTAATTTCTATATATCTACATAATTATATTATTACTTTTTTATTGGTAGTTAGGTACTCCAGTTTTCGCTTTTCATTTTTCATTTCAAATGACCATTTTTATTAACTTCAATTTGCTTTTTTATTTTACACTTTTTAGTAAAAAGTGTAAAATAAAAGAAGAAAATTTAAAAATTTAAAACACTGTCAAGAAAAAGTTTAACTAACTGTCTGGACTTGCTTTTTTCTTTTCAGTTTTTATTTGATGTTCATATTTTACGCAGCCGGTTTTTTGTAATACTATTGAATTGTTACCCCCCAAATTCCTACAACCTTAGCAATCCAATTTTTACGCACAGTTCTAGTCAAACGTACATTTCAGCGCCCCACGGACAGATGATAGATAGAATCACTATAGAGAGAGAGCGTTAAGAAAATGGAAATCTGAAATGTTTTCAATCCAACATAGGCTTATTGACGTGTGTAGATAGCCGACTGCGCCTTAGTATAAGTACTTAGGTACTCAAAGAGATCGGCCACATGATCGAGATAACATTTGAAACGTGCCAATGATGTATTTATCTTAATTTGTCATGCGGTGTTGAGAAAAACCGGTATGAAATTTCACGTTTTTGTTGTGTGATAAAAGCAAACCCATAACACAAGTTTACCTACTGTAAGTAAATACTTTTTATGACAGGTAGCCTGACAAAACAGAAATTACAACAGAAACTAAAAATAATAATAATAAGAGAGAGAGAGAGAGAGAGAGAAATATTATAAAAAGAGATAGAGAAACAAATAAATAAGTTTATTGGTAAATTTATTACAAGTCACAATCTTTAAGTTAATTAATAATTATTAATATTATTATCATTCACTTTCTTTATTCTTACATATTTTTATAAACACACTTTCTTAAAAAAGAAATGACAATAATAACATAATCCCGGCTGTCATACGTGGATTTTTGACAGTCGTTACGAGTCGACAGAAGCCTGAAAGTCTGACAACCTGTCTTACCTAGGGATATCTAATTACCCAGTTATTGGGTTGTGGAGGTCTGATAGACAGTCGCTCCATGTAAAATACTGGTACTCAACTGCATCCGGTTAGACTGGAAGCCGACCCCAACATAGTTGGGAAAGGCAGGCAGATGATGATGAATATAATAAACAAAAAAAAAATGTATAAAATTGTGCTCCGCCCGCAACGAGGTGGTAAAACCCAAGCTAACGGCAGTTAGGGATCCAGAGAGAGGAACCTCATCACTATGCGTGCCGTGTCCAAGACGACCGCCGTCTGCACCCGACTCTTGACCTAGCTGTTGAACGATAGTTTCTCGAGATGTTGGTCGAAACTTTTCGCTATTAAACCATTCACTGGCATGAGAATCGGTGCAACAATTGTTGAGTCCACATTCCACATGCTGGTAACCTTGTGAGCTAGATCGAGATTTTTTATGAGCTTTTTATTATTATTTTTATTATAAAAAAATTGACAAAGGTAGGTCTGGCATGAATTTTCGAAACGGAAATAAGACTATCATATACCATTTTGGTATAATTTTGTACGACAAGAACAGTTAGTGAATCTTTATGTGAATAAATGAATAGAAATAAATAAATGTTTTACGAGAAACTGGTATACTAATTCAAAAAAGTTGATCGAATTTACATAACGGTTGCTAGGCGCGCTCTTATTAGGTATTATCATGACAGTCGACCGTGTTCGCAATTGGGTATTTGATACTATTAACCATTAATTACTAGACACAACTAAATAGAAACCCTATTTTAATTTAGCCCTAAAAAATCGATTTCCATCGACTGCGTTTATGTACATACCTACACCTATGCGATTTTTTTTTGAGGTGATAAAAATCATCAAATGAGTTCTTCCGCCCTAGGTCCCCGGCGGAAGGGACTGTCAGACTTTTACAGACTAAAAAACCACCCTGTTCCTTCTGTTGCCCTTTACGTTCTGGGGCCACGGTATACTGTTAAGACGTCCCGCAATCCCGGCAGGCAATGTACCTAATGCGGTGACGTGCAACACTCGGTAGGTCATTTTTCAGCAATTAACAGTAATCTTAGATTTATAGTTACGTATAAATGTGACGTCACAGACTCACAACTTACTTTTGCCATACAAATTCTATGAGGAAATCGTGTTTTGACAGCTCCTAAAAGTATGTCAATTGATTGGTGTTGTCAATAACCCAATTTATGGAATTAGTATGTTGAATTAATTAATGTTGAAGTAAATACATATGATAAACAGCTACAAAGTCACTTAATTACGAGACCAACATTCTTCCAACATAAAATGTAACGAGTGGTTTGAGTCACTTAGGTTTCGAAATAAAAAATATAATGATTTAAGAAAATTCCCATAAAAAAATCCCTTCGGAAATTTTTCGTACCTGTGCACCTATTATGTTTTGTCCCTGCATCAGCCTAAAGTAGACTGGTAGAAAATGCCCAAGGCATTAGGTTATAAATAAATAAATAAAAGTCCTAACTCTTTTACTTGATAAGCCAAGTGTACCGAAGGACCAGATAATATCAATCTATGGCTCATTGCTTGTTGATGAATAAATTAAAAAACTTGGTTTGCGCATTGTGCGCTAATCTTATTATTATTATAAATGGGAAAGGTTGGATGAATGTTTGTTACTCAATCACGCCAGAATGGCTGAACGGATCTGGATGAAATTTCGCACAGAGATAGATTGTAGTCTGGAATAATGTACGGTTCCCGTAGGATAATAACAAATTGTCACGTTTGTAGATGCCCTGTTTGGTTCTCGTAATCTACAAAACTAGAAGTAGTTGTTCCGATGACAAAAATTATTTCACTGATAGAAAGTTACACTGATTTTGAGTGTCACAAGTGGACCAAGTCGCGGCAAGAACTTTGTTATTCATATAAAAGAACCATGAACTAAGTCCTAACGCGGACACGGATGAATGAAAAATTCTTGATAGTAGGTACCTACTGTAAAGACTCATTATTACTCGGGTTGGTTTAGTCATATCCAACCTTATTTGATAATACATTTTTTCATATAAGATACCTATACGATAAAACTCTGTTCTATATTTAAAAAGACTAGACAGTCTGCCTCGAAGGCTGACCAACGTAATATACGAGTAGCTATTAAAAAGTATATTTTATTAAATATATACCTAAAATAATAATTCAAAGTGCGTTTCAATAACATAGAATGTATATCCTGGTAGAGTAATTTTCTTCCAGTACCAATCTACTATTTATTTAATCCACTGAGCCCACACCGCGTCTCATAGGACCGAATTTTAGTAACGTAACATAATATAATAATAATACCAGCCTATTATTGTCCCACTACTTACTTGCGGAGTATGGGTGGTGTAACTTTGAACGATAGAGTGAGGAATGAGGTTATACGGGACCGTTGCGGATTAAAAGAGGATATAGTGACAAAGATAGAAAAGGGTATGATTAGATGGTTCGGTCATGTTGAGAGGATGAGTGAAAGACGATTAACAAAAGGTATTTATATGGCAGAGGTGAGTGGCAACGCACGGAGGGGTCGCCCTAGGAAGACCTACACTGTCCTTATTGGTAAGATTCTTCAAAAAGGTCAGGTGCGGAGTACTCGTAACCGGCGTGCTTCTATGACGAGATGTATGAACGTAGATGAGGCGAAAGGAGTATGTAAGGATTGTGAGTTTATGTATGTATGTATGTACTTACAGGGCAAAGACCTCTTCTCAAACAGAGAAGGCACGAGCATTAATCACCACGCTTGCTCAAGGCGGATTGGCGATTTCACATACATACATAAACTCACGCCTTTTTCCCATGGGGGTAGGCAGAAACCACAGAACGCCACCTGCTACGATCCTTACATCCATCCATCCATCCACCATCCATCAACCATCCATCCATCCACCACCACCAACCATCCATCCACCATCCATCAGATCCAGATGGATCTTTATTGACTAGGTGGCATACGACCACGGCTATTACTTAAAAATTTCGAAAATATCGGTCAAATGAATATTGTTCTTGTTTTATACTTTTCAGTGCGCGATTTTGTCGTAGTCGGGTTTTAGTTATTTTTAACTTATTTTTTGTAAAAGTTTTTAAAGCATCGTGTTACTTTTGCAGATACAGACAGTGCTATCGATGTCGTTATTAAATAAAAATCCGATGTACGCCATCGGCAGTCAGGTGGAAAACGACGTATCGGAGTACATCATCGCCAAAGGGTATTTGCCACATGAAAAAGACTTGCCAAGGTCGGCAGTGATAAAAAATGTTGGTAAGTCAATAAAGAAAAACATTTCAGTAGAAATAAGCTCGTCAAATTCGAGTGAGAGACGTCATCAAAAGCGCCACCATTTTCAATTCGTTTCTTAATTGGCACAAGAAGTTATACCTACATATTTAAAAATTACAAATTAAATTCAGATTGCACAAAACAGTCGAGATTTTCTTTACTTAGATATATTTTTTTTATCTCTTTTAGATGGCGACGTGACATACCTTCTTTCGAAACTATCTGACGATGCGCTCATAAAGTTACTTACTGAGCAACCTACCAAGAGCGAATTTAATTTGAAAGACTTAGTCAGAATTGCTTCAGAATCAAAGTTTGCAAAAAATTACAAAGCGATTGACGATTTACCAAGCAAAAGTTCACCAGCAATAAATGATATCTTCGAAAATCATAAAAAAAATAAGAGATTCCAAATAAAATCAGATAAACCTGAACCAAGTGGAGCTTATTTTCGGTTAAGAAATAAGGAAGTGGACCCAATATCTCCTAACAGAGTCGAGGATCCTCAGTATGTCGCTGTACAAAAACTGAACAATTTATTATTTAGCCGGCTCTCAGAAGTAGAGGTAGATAATAAGGGAAGGAGTGATGAGGAGGAAAAGAAAGAATTACTATTTGATGTTCTTGTTGCCCAACTAAAAACACTTTGTTGTAAACGAAACAAACCGACGAAGAAAAAGGACAAAACGAACTTTAAAATCAAGGCTCTATTGAGCGATATAATGCCGCAAGAAGTAGTTCCAAAATCTTCCTTATCAGAACATAAGTACTCCCAAACTACAATGCCTAACGAACATATGTTTTTAATCATAAATGACGAAATACACAGTCATGGAAGTGATGACGGGCTTATTTCGGTCGATCCAGATAGTCTTGGGTTAAATAGCAGCGTCATGTTTCTAGGTCCAATAGCAACACCTCTTTCAGAAGTCCAACTAAAAATAGTGGTACGTATCCGTGTTTTATTGTTACCGATTTCTAACCACTTGACCCCAAACCCACGGATTATAAAGCTCTAGTGGAAACGCACCCTCGTAAGTATCAATGTTAATTTACAATCAATGTCAAATTTTCAGATGACGCGTATTACAAATGAGCTATCAAAACCAGAGTATGTGCCACTTTTGCAGCAAATAGCCGATGGCACACTTAGCGATGAAAATATAAGGCTTGTCAATAGCTTGGTATCCGGACCGCAAACAAGAAGATATATTAAGCCACACAGATGCAACCATCAGTCCCAACTAGCACGAATATATGGCGGCCCTAAGTGGATTGTCTGCACAGGATACCTAAATATAAATACAGCCAGCTTGTACGATTAAATTAGGTTTCTTTTTTGTAACATTAGGTACATAACTTTTTAGTTGATTTAGGCGCAGTTGGAGTATTCATTAAGGGGAAAGAATACATCAAGGCATTCTTCCTAAACTAAGCAGAACCATCCACCACCACCACACCACCAGCAGAACCATCCACTGTTCCATCTTCCTTCAACCTTATATTAATTACTAGCTGTCCGCCGCGGTTACACCCGCGTCTTTGGTTACTGCTCCGCTCCCGTAGGTCGTAGCGTGATGGTATATAGCCTATAGCCTTCCTCGATAACTAATCTATCTAACACTGAAAGAATTTTTCAAATCGGACCAGTAGTTCCAGAGATTAGCGCGTTCAAACAAACAAACAAACAAACAAACTCTGCAGCTTTATAATATTAGTATAGATATGTAGGTAAGTCCGGATTTCCTTACGATGTTTTCCTTCACCGATGTATCGAATAAGCAACGTAAAAGTATCTAAAAATAGGTAGGTGCTAGATAAAAGAAGTCGAGAAAATTTTCGAAAATTAGACTTAAAGTGGCTACTATAGATACATTATATCCCCGTAAGATCCTTAAGATCAGATGCATAAAAGGTAGCATAACAGATGATAACGTCAATCATATCGATAGCGTCGTGCCTAAGCCATAATGACAATATTATTATTATAATGGCTTGCCACAACATAAGTGTCAGTATTATTTCAAGTTTCAACCGACACACGTTACTCACGCGCATGGAATAAAGAGAAACGTGTTTTTATTTTAGTAAGTTACAAGTAAGTTTATTTTTTTATTTAGTAAAAAAAATGAATTTGGAAAATTGTGGTCGTAAATAATAATAATTGTTTTTTATTTTTGTGTTTAATTATTTTTTTATTGCAAATATAGGGCATAACTATTGGGTAAGTGCAAATTGCAATTGAGTTTAAATTCCAAAATTAATTTATTTGTAATCGGAACTAACTTTGAAAACTTTCTCACCATACTAGCAAGGTACAATTTTTTTCTGTATTTTTATTTTATTTAAAATTAGTAATAATTATAAACAATTTCTCATCGTTCTTATTACGAACATTAGTACCTACAAATAACAATTTTTTTTTAATTTAAAAACTACAATCGTATGATAATATACCTACAGGTAATTCGACACCGTATGTGTTTCTTTAAAAAACCGGACAAGTGCGAGTTAGAAGTTAGTCTAGTGGGTTCCTGCTGTCCCAGGCTACTCGCTTTCCGGGGTTGCGGGACGTCCGGGGTTGCGGGACGTCCGAAGTTACGGGACGTACGGGGTTGCGGGACGTTTTAACAGGATACCGTGGCCCCGGAACGTAAAAGGCAACAGAAGGAACAGGGTGGTTTTTCAATGAGTCCTTCCGTCCCACCCAGGGCGGAAGGACTAATTCGATGATTTTTACCACCTTAAAAAAAAAAAGCTACTCGCTTTGCTCCTGTGACACGACCTATAATTTATCAATTTCGGTTTCGAGGACAAACTTAACTTTGCAGTTGAATAAAACATTCTACAATACATGGTTCTACACAACAGTCGATGATCTAACTGCAAATGTAAGTTTGTAATCGCAAAAACGACTTTTTTTAAAATTTAAATACCAATCAATGGCCTTGCTTATTCAAAAATTTCATAATTCTAGGTCAAAGGGAAATAAAATTCTATGAAATTCATTTATTCATTTATTTGCGAGACATAAATAACCGTAGTTTTTTGGTAGCTACGTATTTATTTTAATATTTAATTAAAAATTAATCAGTACGTACCTATTGCCTAATATTCAGTTTAATATTTAAAAAGTTTATTGGCTGCTATGTTTAATTAGAGTACGACTGTTGAATAACGTAGATCTAGCACGAACAAACTAACGTAAATGTTTTCAATTCAAGTCTATTTTCAATTGGAAATTCTCATATTGCATTTATACGAGTATTTCAACTTTAATTATATCATTATCAGTGAACAAAACAAATAGAGTATGTTGCCAAAATTTAAAATGCTAGAAGATACTTTTGTTCATTATTTATAAATCGACTTGGTACGATTGTACGCAGAAATAATGTTATTTTTTTCGACATATGAGCGATTTTTTTAGTCGAGTGTACTTTATAAATTGTTAAGTACCTACATTATTATCAAACTTGTTAAAAGACTTTAGTTCTGGCGAACGCATCAACATAACTCAACAATTCAAATTAATAATTTCTATACCAAATCCGTTTCATTACTATACAGCAAAACTGGTCAACGTACTTCCTAAAATTATGCTCTGAATAAATTTAATATAAACCAGCGTGTAATATCCAAAATCCAAAATTTTGAAAATAATGAAAATTAATTGTTTTAGTGCCATTTAGTTTTAGTTTCCTTTTTTTATCCTGATATTTTTGATTGACTTAAAAAAAAACGTAATATATTATTTAAAAAATGAAAAGACTTTTAATGTGGGTTAGTTCATTTAACAGAACTAAACCGAATTATAAGCTAGATAAAAGTAATACTATGCAATACACACAGCTCTATAAAAATGAAATCATAACGTGACAGAGTTTATAAACTCATTCTCTTTAAACATGTATACAGCTCTTTGTTTCTAATCTTTTTTCATTATAAACAATGGCCTTATAATTATTTTATTATGAACTTGATATTAACACGTGTTATTAAATAGTTTTTGTAAAACATGTTACATCTGATGCTGACTGCAATAATCTACGGACTCTTTGTCTGTTCTGAAGTTGAAAAAGTATTGACATTGGTGCTGATTCCCTTGTTCGCAAACTACACTAAAATTAAAGAATTAGCAACTCTTACTAACATACAGAAAAAGAAAAGGACGGTGACATTTTAGAACTAAGTTAGAGATGTCATATTATTTTTGCCATGAACTTTTCCGCGTTCTGGCATGTCATCTAAAATTTCATGGAAGTTTCAGATTAACTAAAATTGACAGGTCTAATTTATTTCCGCCCCTTTCTTATTTGATTGGACGAAAAAAATAGAAATAGTTTAATTTTAGTTTAGTTTGTGAACAACGGAATCGGCGCCATTGGCGATTTTCTGATAAGTTATAGTTCATACACATGACCGTCACTTGCACAAGGGTGTTCAAGTGACTTGTGTTTCATCGTGCCATAATAATAAAAAATATTCTCCAGACGCAATCTCATCTAAGCGATAATCAATCTCAGAAAATATCGGTAAATCACAGGCATTTTTAGCAGACTGAGACTGATTGAGATTAGATTGCGATCGTTCCTTAAAACTGCAACTAGTTAACTGGGGGGCAAATCTTTAAAGAATCTTCAAAAAAATTGCCGTCCAAACTTGTAATTGGTGAATGTGTAAACTAGTTGCCGTTTTTGTGTAAGGTATGTGTACCTAATTGCGGCTTCATAAGCATAATAAATCCAAGTTGTTACAATGAAATTTAAGGAAATGATAAGATACCTACTTAATGCTTGGTTGCTACTCCTTTGGTCAATATTTTGAGGAAAAATATTTATTTAAGGTAAAACTTTACCACGTAGGTAATCATTGTTTAAATAATATTTGTGGGTGTGATAACAAACGTGGTGTAACAGTATGTACGTACATAGGTACTTCTAACGTAATATGTGGCTAGAAGAGTTTTTAAAAGAATATTTTTCTCGCTTACTTGAACCTAATGTCCAAACCAAGTGACTAAGTACCTATTACACAATGTAAAAAAAAAATAATCCGCGATTTCACGGAACCAAAATCATCTTGAACCTACTGCACTATTTTAATTTTATTTATTTGTATATAAGATTGATAGACCCGAGTTTGACCGCCATTACCCTCTCGTAATGCTGACGTTGATGAAGGATCACGCTTTTCTTAAAGTAACCTATTCAGTCTCTACTCGCAGACTTCTAAAAAGTCAATTCTACTGATTAAAAACGTTCAAATCTAGTCGCAACCTAATCTCAACGAAAATCAATGTCAAAAAATGTAGGTCTGTAAATTAGTGGCACTTTTGACAGATAGAGACTGAGATTAGATTGCAATTGTTTCTTCTTCTTTTTCTCTATCGTGTAGGCAGTAAGGTCTTAGGTACGACCCAAAACAACCTAGTGTCAATTGTTTGTAAAAGTGAGAAGAATGCCCCATTGAGCTATCGAAAAACAGACTGGTAGGAAATACCACTGTCTTTACGCACAATAAACGTTCAGAACGGAATGTTTTACTATTCAATCGAAATCCAACTTTATAAACTCATTCTTACGTAGTTTTTGAAACATTTATTGTTTACATCGTTACGATACCACGACGGCTGCCTGCAAGATGTCGTAACTTTATGTATACCATTGTACCGTTTCCTCATTGATTGTTCTTGACTAACTCTCATGGTGTAGTATCGTGAAGATGTGATCTTGGATTTCGAAAATGTGCCATAGAACTCTTATCGACGAACTATAATATACTCTTGACCGAATTTCGGTCACCGCTGCGAATATCAATGGAGACTAGCCAAGTACGCTGGAGATATTATACCTATACAGTGTGCAAGTGTGTGCACAATCAAAGGTGCACTCCTCCTTCCCTAATTCTCATACTCGACTGGCCACACACCACCAGCCTCCAAACTCCTGGCTGCTACTGAGAAATTCTGAATGAAAAAATTCAATAACACTTTATCCAACTTATATTTTTCTCTTTTTAGTATCAGGTAGGATTTTAAATAAAAAAGATGTTAGTTTTTTTTCTATTGTAGGTATGTTTTGTATTGTCACCAATACCTATCCGAAACTAAAGTTATTATTCTCTTTGTGGTTTTGTAAAAAAAGTCTTTGTTTTTATTAAGTGGTTCTGCAGCTGCTAAAATAATGCGAAACAGCCTCATAATCACAATCCGCCAATCATGTTGATGGGTTTACTCAGTCGATTTCAAATGTTTGCTTTGCGCAAATTGTTTGCATGTTACTTTGTGAGTTGCCATATTGTGTATGATGTGTTTTTATTTCCATGGAAATGTTGTTGTTATCGAGTTGTTTGTAGGTACGATTGTTCTTAGGTAAATATTTATTTGAATCTACCAATCGGCTTAAAATGTTCATAAATAAAAAAAATATAAAGGTTTGATGAATATAGTACGTTGCATGCAAAACCTATTCATTAATTATGATTGTCATGATTTCCGATTGTCGAAACTAGGTGACAGGCAATTCTACTAACATTTAGAAACAAAATCAAAATCATTTATCTTACTTAACATAAAACAATGTTGCTTACCGCCGTCTGTACGCTTACTACGCTTAAATCTTTTAAACTCGGTATTTATCAATAGATAGAATGATTCAAGAAGAAGATTTTTAATGAGAAGAAGTTTTTTGTATCTACATTGCACCCGTGCGAAACCGGGGGGAATTACTGAAGTTTTAAATAAACTATTTACTATTTACTTTTGGAGTCAATTGAAACTAGTCCATACGGTGCATATTGTAAGGTTCTATGGAGAACAACGACAAGAAACCTCATTTAAAACCTCTCTTAAACCTCTTTTAAAATTAATAAAATCAATGGATTGCAATCGAATCTCAGTCTATCAAAAATGCCTCTAAATTCCCTTATTTCCTATTTTGTGTTGAAAAAATAATTAAGAATCAAGTTTTTATTTAGACTATTAGTCTTAAAATAATAACTGAGAAACTCTGAAAACCAATTTGTGTTAAGTTATTTTGGGAAACTACAATGATAAATTAAGGTAAACGATTTCACATTCTTAACACTTTGCAGGCGCTAATTTGCATGAAAATTAGTCTCATAAAAGTAAATTGTTTGTTGTGTACCTACTGTAAATACGTTAATAGTAAGTTGTCAGTATGTACCGGCGTTGCAAGCTGTTTGTATTTTGGCAAATCGGGATTCATTCTATGAAAGCGGAACATTATGAAAACACTAAAATAAGAATAAATAAATAATTAAATAAATAAATATCTTGGGACAACTCACACACGGCCATCAGATCCCAAGCTAAGCAGAGCTTGTGTTATGGTAACCAGACAACTGATATACCTACATACTTATATAATTTATAAATACATACATACATAAATATAAAACATACACCATACACACACCACCACCACCACACATACATACACCACCACCGCGTCCAAATGAATTAATAAAAAAATCTTCAGTTTTATTATATTAGTATAGATAAAAATCAGCATACAAAACTTCAAATTTCCGATGCACCGTCGAAACAATACAAAAAGTGGGAAATTCAATTTCAAGTTAAAAAGCTGAACGCCTGCCAATAGACGTCATACAAACTACAATCTTCCTACTAATGTGTTTTTCCGTGATCTGTCTTTTCTTTGAGTTTCCTTTAAGTAAGTGTAGCATTTTCAAAACTATTGACACGTTTCTGAGATATTATTATAACTAATTGGTAGGTAATGTTTGTCCAATACCGAAAAAGATAATAATTAAAATGTATTAATAATATGTTTAAAAAAAAATGTTATAATGTGATTTTGTTATCTTGAAAGAATTTTGGTCCTACGGTACCTAGTTGGCTTTATACATCCTATTAATATTACCGACATGAAAAACCTTCAAACTAAATAAATATAATGTGCGGCATGACTACTTCCATTAAAAAACTCTGCATGCTTGTGCTAGGCTCTCTGGTCCTTCGTTTATCATTGTCATGAAAATTGTCAGGTACAAGACATCCGCTACCCTTAGGGAAATCGGATCTTGACAATATATTATGTATAGTGTACAAAGGCTCCTGAAGATGGTTTAATACGTTTTCCGTTATTGTAAGTGGTAATTCTTACATCGTGCGCAATAGGGTTGCAATTTGCACGATACAATGAGAATAAAACCTTATAAATTACTAGCTAGTCCCTATGTACGCGTAATTTTTCACCCGTGTTAAGTTACATTTCTGGTTACTGCTTCGATCACGTGGGTGTGAGTGTGATCTTATATAGCCTATACTTTTCCTGATAAATCTGGTTAATATACACGGTTATTTTTAAAACACCAGATACCTGAAAAGGGGCCATTGTACTCATCATTATGAACAACTTTTTCTATGGTACCACCTTGAAATCATGAAAAAAATCAGCTGCTCCGTACAAAAATGTTATGCAACACAATCATAAATGTATGAACAGCTGTTTTTTTTCATGATTACAGGGTTTGTTCCATAGAAAAAGTTGTTCATAATGATGAGTAAAATAACCCTTTTTCAGGTTTGTGGTGTTTTAAAAATAACCCTGTATAAAAAAGATTATAATTTTCCAATCTGACTGGTAGTTTCAGAGATTAGCCCATTTATACAAACAAAAAACTCTTTAACTTTATTATATTATTTTTAAACAAAATATAATAAGACAAAGATGCTCTTATTTTTATTTATTTTGCCCTACATTATTGTTTTTATCTTGTTTCCTGGCTGTGTTTACAAACATATGAACTCGCATACACAAATAATCAGACACGGAACAACTACCTGTAGGCCGTACGTAGGTACAGTCAACAAAACAGATAGGTATGCAGGGTCGTCAGATATAGTTGAAGTTTTCTTAGAAACCGATGGATACCAGGTACAAATTTAGACTACGAGGCTGCTACTGAGAAATCCTGATAGAAACACCCAATAACACTTTTCCCGACCTGGAAATGAAACCCATGACCTCATGCTCAGCGGTCAACGAGGCAGTCAAATTATTATATTAATATAATTATGTAGATTGTTGTGACTTTAGAGCTCTATGGCATTTGAATGTTTAATAACGTTAAAATCTTTCACATGGTTCATTAGCCTAATAAAGGATACGGATTCTCATAAATTTATTAAATATCAAACAATTTAAAAGGAAATATCACATGTTTACAACATATCTTTTTTTTTATTTATTTTTTGTAATTAATTATAATTTTATATGACGTCTACGAACTACAAAATTATTTGCAAAATAGCTAAGTTGATTTATAGAAATGTTAATCATTTAATTTATAACCTCGTTTACCTTGTGAGGATTAGTAAAATGAGTATGTATTGTCGTTAAAAATCTGTAGTATTTACCCCATGTTTACACTTTCTATAGGAAAAATATGAAATTACTGTCTATTAAACAGTCGAAGGAAAAGTGACTCTCTACAGTTATGAGCAGCTACAACAAATAACTAAATCCGTAAAAAAAATAACAGAATATCGATACCTTTAGGCTCAAAGGGCGTAAACGCCATTTTGGCCAAAATGAGATTTTAATGCAGTCTTACTTAGTTTTTCGTCCTCTATCGATTGGTATATTTAAAACATCGATATTCGCAAAAAAAATGGTGGATACAGCCATAATTTTTGGTTCGCTAAACATAGATTTTCTCAAAATTTGGGTCGTGTTTTCTGGCTCTCCTGAAAAGTCGTGTTTTGGTGGATACGCCCTTTGAGCCTAAAGGTATCGATATTGTAATATCGCGGATCTAAAGACCCATATATTCTACATTAGCCAGATCGATTTCTAATCTAAAAGCAATCCCTAAAGGTCACCCAATAACACTTTTTCTCCTCTCTCCTCTCTTGACCTCACGCTCAACAGTCGCGCTTGCAACACGACACCTTTGAGGTAGTCAAAAAAACCCATAGGTACAGTAGCGGTCATAAGTGGAGTAGCAATCTCACAAAGCTATAGATTGACATTTTTTTACTTCCGACCTTTCGACGCCGTGCTTTTCTGAGGTGTTCGTAGATACTGTGTTCATACATAATCACTTTACAGACAGATGTAGGTAAGGCCTACACCGCGTGTTCACAGCAATTCAATCTTTAACACATCTTTAACATGCTACTGCACTTATGACCGCTTACTGTACATCTGCTTAGCCTTTTCCCAATTACGCTAAGGGTGGCTTGTCCAACATAGTTGAGAAAGGGATCGTCCTTGTGAACTATCTAATCTTTTATCACGGCGATTAGCACATATAATCTCTTTGAGCGCGAGCTGACGGAACAAGATCACTTCTCAATATTTTTTTGCAAATTATATTTTTTTTTGCGAAGGACCAGGGTTCCTCCTTACAAGTTCCTCTATCCCAAGGCTACTTAAAAACTCATTATATGATACAGAAGTTAAATACAATATAATTTTTCCTTCCATTTAATTTAATAGCAACAAAAAGGATAATGACATGTGTTTTTGTCAATTTAATATTATTATAATTGCTATACTCAATAAGGACCAAACCAGTTGTTAGAATTTAAATTGTATAAATGTCTACCAACTTTAAGTCTTCTTGATTTCTATAATGTTTGTATAAACCTGAAATCAGTAAGTGTTTTTATTGTAATAATTATCTAAGGCTAAATAACTATATTTTATCCAAGTTTTTTTACACTTTTTTAACACTAAATAACATAACATCACGCCCGTAATCCCTGAAGGGCTAGGCAGAGGTATACTTAGTACACCCACATTTCGCCAGTTGTTTTAGTCCCATGTAACAATAAATATTAAGAACTAGCTTCTGCCCGCGACTTTGTCCGCGTGGAACCAAAATATACCGTAACACATATCCTAGTAGTAGCGTTTAGTTTGCTATCAGTAAAAGAATTTTTGTAATCGAACCCGTATTTCCACAGAACACCTCTTACAAACTGTAAAATAAACAGACTTAACCACTTATTATTAGTAAAGTTAAAAACTCATTAAACTAGCTACAGTTATCGATTAGTAAACAAAGATGATGATTTCCCGTGCCTTATCCATACTTTGGCGCGGTCTCCAAAGTAAATATTGTTGAACCTACCTACTTTTAACCATGAACTAGTTTTTAGTACGTATAAAAAGGCGTAGGTATCCTGACACATATCAGTGTTAAAAAAAAAAAAATACGGTATCTTACCTCGTTGGCGGAACGATACATCATCAGCGCATATCCATTTTGTATCTGTGTCCTTTTTATTAGAATCTTTACCTAATTTTATTCTTAAAAGATGGGTAGTTCGAATTCGAAAATCATCTAAACAATACGTATTATTTATTATACAATACAATCAAAATGTATGGAACTAATTTCTTATATTATATTTCATAGTTGGTCTCTACTAGTACTTTCACTCAAATTAACACACTATTCTGACTTGACGCCCCCTCACGACATCATTTGTAAGCCTCTTGGGGCACTAATAGTCTCGTAAAGTCACTTCATAAGTAGTATCTGTAACAACTGTAACGTTTAACGGTTCACTAGTCATTTCTTCAACTCGTTTAATTATTTTTTTGACACTGAAAGTTTTCATTGGTTGAGTAATATCGTTGCGTGACTGCAATACTTCCTAGGTTTACTGTTTCCTTAATAATGAGGGCCATGAGACGACCTTAAGTGAGATCAAGATGAGTTTTATGATTTGCTGTAAAATACAAATTAATGTCCTATAATATACATAGTAAAAAAAATTGTTACACTGTATACATTCTGATTACTACGTCGTCTTAGGGGCGGATACTCACCTATTCAAAATAATTTGACTAATAAATGCGAAAGTGTGAATAGATGGATCTTCGTTACTCAATCATGCCAGAACGGCTGAACAGACCTAAGTAAAATTTGACACAGATATAGATTATAGTCTGGAGTAACATAGAGGCATACTTTTTATCCGGAAAAATATACGGTTCCCGTGAGATAATAATATCAAAAACGCGGAAGAAGTCGCGGGCAAAAGCTAGTATGTATAATGATTATTATCCTATGACTATTATCCCTGATTATATTCACTATGAATTGACAAATAATTATCGCAGTTATGAAACATTGATCTTGAAAAAGGTGAAACGGTTTTAGCGTTCCGCAAATGTTTTTTACGATGTAATATGAAGTCAAGAGGCAAAATAATCAATTTTATTTTTCTTTTATAATGTTACCTTTCGGGGGTCACATGTTTAGACATACCTAGGTATATTTATTACTCTTTTTTGCGTGACTTGTATCATCAATCAAATAATATAAGTCAGAAATTGTCAAACTACCTTGAGCAAGCATGTTCAATGATCATTTCTGCTAGGAACAATAATAAGAGTATTATTATTAATGTCAATAAGAAAATATTACAGTTTTTTTTATAACCTCCTTAATAAGTAGCTTCAGAAGTAATGAAAAAATAAGTGGTTAATAAAATGGAATAACATTAATTTATTACTCGTAAAGGTTAAAATTATCAAGTTTAACTAGGTTATTCTTTCAAGGGAGGCAGAGAGAGATATTTCACTTTTGATAGCGTCCAATTTTCATTAAACAATCTAATATTATAATGTCGTGGATAAACCAGATTTGGTACTTTATTTATCCACGTCATTATAATATTAATTATGAAAGACTTACTTTCTTAGTCATTTCCTGTTCCCAGAATGAGTTCACAAAAATTATGTTATATGAAATAAATATGTTTTTAATATTTTTATTTTTTCACACTACCGATTGCGGTAAATAAATAATTGATAACCTACTTCAACTCACACAATACGCTCGTAATTATTCTAATGATTCAAACACATAAAAAAATGGTTTATAGTACGGCTGACGTATCTTGGCGGTCTGAAGATAGCTGTTTGGCTGCGCAATGGATCTTATAGAAACGAAATTATTTTCTGCGCAGCAATCGGCTAACTTCAGGGTCGCCAAGATACGTCGTCGGCCGTATTGTAAATACTGTAGATACAAAAAAAAAACTAAAATATTGCCTTTTGATTTTACTTTTCCTTTTCCATTACCTTATTTAGGTATATAAACTTGTACAAGTTACGATAACACTATTCAATGAACTACGGAAACAATGACAATGTACTTATGTACCTATATATACCTAGATATACTATACATATTTTCTACACAAAATAAGTACAGGTACCTACGGAACACTTTAGTTAAAGTTTCGTTTCGCATTTACCAATTAACAAAGATGCTGCACAGGTGACCTTGCTACCGTAATCCGGTAGCGTCACCTCAATGAAAACTCCGTAGCTAGACGTCGCCACACTTTTTCCCAGTAAACTTCTGAGCCAAATAGTCGTGTGCGCCGGAGTCAGTTTCACAAATGAACTATATACAATAGTGCTGTGTCAATGAGTGTTATGCTAATTTAAGTTTTATTTGTTAAAGGTAAAGCTTCAAAATGTTAACGGGATGGCGATTAGCGTTATCGAAATGTAAGTACTTTATTATTAAGTAGTCATTTGCGTGATTATTTTATTGTTTTATTAGGAATGTAAAATAATACAACCGTGTCCGTCATTTATTACTATTTATTTGTTTTAAATTACTGTTTACAGTTCATACGTGTAAAGCTAGAAAGTAGGTAAACAATAATAATCACAGACATTTTAATAAATTAAATAACGTACGAAATTAAAAAAAAACAACAAAATAAAATGTTTATTATAATTATTATTTATATTTAACTTATATATAAAAAAAATAGTTTATAAAAAATTCTTGAAGAGTCTATAGTTTTATGTTATAAAAATACTTATGCGACATTCGAGTAAAACGTTGAACCCCGTAGTAGTGAATTGGTTTATTCACACTTTATTAAACAAAAAGTACAAAGGCGGACTTAATGCGTCAGGTACTCTCCATCAGTCAATCAAAGATGGTGAAGAGACAACATGACAGATGTAAATTATTGTGCTAGAAAAACAACAAAATTAGAGATTTAAAAACACTCAAAATAATTATATAAATAAATTAGAATGTAAAAAAATATTAATTTTATTATGTAAAATATCTACACCTTTAATAAAATACATATCTTATAAAAGGAATAGAAAGGAGTATTATGAGACGACTATTACTAAATTGTTCTAAAAAATATATTTGCAACTTTCGTTTGAATCGAATTGAAAGAGGGCGCAATCAAATGAATTCCTGAATAGGAAAGAAATAATGAATACTTGTAGAAATTTGTTTTTGATTCTCGTGACAAATTCATAAGGTATACTTATGCTATTTAATTCAATTCAAGGTTTGTTTTGAAATGACTGTACCTAATTGAGTTATTATTTCTTTTCAGTATTCATAATACCGCAGAGGTATGTCTTGGCAATTATGGCCCTTTTGGCCGTAGCCAATGCGTATACTATGCGAGTATGTCTGAACTTGGCCATCACTCAGATGGTAAAGAAACCGAATTCGATCTCGACGGAGGACAACTATGACCCCCTTATATGCAAAGAACGATACGCAGAAGAAACAAATTCAACTGATATCCGGGGTTTCTATGCTGCAAAAGCGGATGGTGTGAGTACAATTCTTCTTCTTCTTCGTTTTATTTAAATTCGGGTGACCCAAAACATTGCCACTTCCACGGCATGGCAAAGTGTGAGCCCTTAGTTTATCGAACAAAAAAAAATTGACCTAATATCATTGTTAAGTGTGCTTAAATTTTGTTGACAGTCAACAATGTCGTCAAGCTTCAATTTTGTTGTCAGAAAATATGACAGTTTGTCACATTAATTTTGCGTTGATTTTCATTAGAGTAATCGGAGTAAATACAACGTGCAGTTTTTTGCACCTTCGTCAAATTCAAGGAGGTAATAGTATCTCAACACGATTCAATAAAATAAATGGTTTTTTTTTGTAGTAGATATTTTTCGAACCAGCCATCTAGGCGCTGAGTTTAGGCAGGCGGGTCGATGAACCCGCGCGCACACATTAATATACGCAACGATTCTGTTTTTTTTTTGTAGCCGTACATAGTTATCTGCGTTTACTACCCATCAAACTAAGTAACATTTAACAAAAATTCAGCTACCTAGGCAAAGTAATAAAAACAATTCGCAAATTATGTGGGTCACTTTGGGTTCGTTATGTGTATTTTACATCCGTTATTTATTTATGTTTCGTGTATCCTTGCACTTAGGGCTGCCAGGCGTCCGAATAAGGCCGGACATAGTCTTTTGGGCTTTTCCGGGGGAGCGGTGAATGTTTATGCGAATCCCGCACTCACGGCCATACATAGGCAGAGGTGGAACACTGCGGTGGTTATAGCCGGTCAGAGTCATGCCATGCCACGAAGGAAGTGCATGAGGATTTCCACAAAAAGAAGAGGCTTTTGAGCTGCGTGTCCGGCCAAATTATCCAGTGTCCGGCTAATCCGACTTTAGTTAGTTCATTTCATAAAAAAGGGTCTAAAAAACAATTACAATGCTGTTATCATTTTAGAACTTAGACAAAAAATGCGGCTTTTTAAACCCAATTTTATCCAAAAGTCCGGTTTAATTGGCTAACGGTTCGGTTTTCCGGATTTTGCATCTGGCGACCCTACTCGCACTGGACAAAACTAACAACAACAGAGTGGAAAAATACACCATCTGTTCTTTAATATTTTAGCAATTTTGTCTGTTTATTTATATTAAAAACAACAACATACTAAAACAACTAAAACTAGAGACTACAAAGCTAAAACCTGATTTACATTTTATCCAGTATTTTATTTAGAAACGATATGTCTGTATTAATTGGACCAATTGGATGTTGTTCTCCCAAAACAAACCAAACGCCAATTCCTTCTTATTTTTCGAGGTTATTGTATTTATTTTGGATATTTTTGGTGATTATTTTAAATCTAAGGATAAGTATGGGATGTAAGTATATTGAACTGTTTTAGCAAGCTGGTAATGCTACACATTTGGAATGTTAATTTTTTCTTATTCTTATTATATTCATATCTATTTATTTATTTACATACATAACGTGCAAATCCAGAGCTAAACAACTGACTGACTGACTAACGCATCAAACCACAGACAGGGTTCTTTAGAAGACGTAGGTATCCGATAGGAAAGGATTTTTCAAAATTCACCCCTTAGGGGGTGAAACAGGTTTTTTTACACAAAAAAAAAGTTGTTTCCCAGCAAAAAAATTATTTTATACTGAGTTTGATGGACAGTATGCGTGATCACTGTTTATGGAAGCGAGCAATCTATCGCACGCAAAACATTGTAGACATAGTTTCGGGTGCATATTTATTTTAGTTAACATAATACTGGTTTTTGTAAAAAAAATCCATAAGTTAGAACTTTGGCTTTCAATATCTCCATAGCCAGAACGTTTTCAGGTATAGTCTAGAACAAAAAAAAAATGATCGCAATGATAGGAAAAACATGTGACTTTTGGCTATGTTACGCGTCTTTTGACATCCGTTATAAATTCACACTCTTGTTCATATTAGTGCGAAAACATGATAATATATCATAGACCAGTTATAAAACATGTTTAGGAATATTTATGGGAATAAATAATAACAGTGAAAACAGTGTAATAGTGTTATTGGGTTTTTCCATCAGGAACTTCTCAGTTGCAACTTCGGAGTCTCGATTTGTGCCTGGTTGATGGAAATAGGCTCGCCCCCTATTACATGGAACTTAAACATAACTGGCGAAATGTAGGTGTACTAGTGGGTACACCTATGCCTTACCCTTCGGGGATTACAGGCGTGATGTTATGTTATGCTTTTATATACGAGGTCTGTTCAAAAAATAAGGTGAATTTTCAAATTTCGCGGGCTACGTACATTTGATTATCGATTTTTTTATTTTGTTATGTTGGTACACTCGTCTCAAATATATGTTCACAGTTTTAGCTTTATAGAACATTTAGTTTGTTTGTGAGAGGCATAAAACTTAGAAGTGTTTTGCGTGTTCGGCGATTTTTCTGCTGACGAAAAACATGGATCAAAGAGTTTGCATTAAATTTTGTATGAAAAATGGAATCAAGTGCTCCAAAAACACTTGGAATGTTAAAAGTGGCATACGGTGAGTCTACTTTAAGCCAAAAAAATGTTTACAAGTGGCACAAGCTTTTCACAGAAGGTCGAGAAGATGTGAATGACGACGCTCGCCCTGGACGCCCCAGCACATCAACAACCGATGAAAATGTTGAGGAAGTGAAGAAAATTGTGATGGAGAATCGTCGAATCGCTATTAGAGAAGTTGCTGAGGATGTCGGCATATCGGTTGGCTCATGCCATGTAATTTTTTCGGAAATTTTGGGTATGAAGCGTGTGGCAGCGAAGTTTGTTCCAAAATTGCAGAATTTTGACCTTGCATCACGGTACGACCTGCTCACTCGTCATTGCTTGTTCGTAATTTTTTGGCCAAAAACAATACCGTATTCATTAGATTTGGCCCCCTGCGACTTTTTCCTGTTGCCAAGATTGAAGAAACCTATGAAAGGACAGCGTTTTGAGACGATTAAGGAGATACAAACCGAATCGCTGAGAGAGCTCAAGAGCATACCAAAACGTGCATATCAGAACTGCTTCGAGGATTGGAAAAAATGCTGGCACAAGTGTATTATATCTGAGGGGGACTACTTTGAAGGGGACAAAATAGAAATTGATGAATAAATAAATATTTTTTGAGAAAAAATAAAATTCACCTTATTTTTTGAACAGACTGAGTATGTAAATAAAAGCATTCATATTTGCATACCTATTGCAGGAAGGTTAGAATGTGGTTAGAATCACGTGCACATTTGTCGAATATTGTCATATTATTATATTGTATATACGTCGGCAAAGCTAGTCATCACAACCTGTTATAATTTACGTGATAAAATTATAATAATACGAAATAAACCGGAAAATGTTTAGAGTAGTGCTCTTATTATTACATAAGTAGGTAGGTATCATCTCTCACCTGGATACCACAGTTTATTAAACTTGATTAAAGGGGTCTTTGACGCCTCGTATCCTGTTGCTACATGCGGTACTCGGATCATAGTTTGCATTATGGAAAAGTCTGCTTTATTATGTTTTTTTTCGTCATTAAATTGTATTTATTATTATTATTTTATTATCCAGTAAATAAGGAAATGTCAAGCGTATTTAAAACACGTGTGGAAATCGTAAGCGATGATAAACAAAAAGAAGGTACAGATAGGTACTTCTAGTATTTAATACTTTAGTATTTACTTCTTGTAAAAGCCCAGCCACAGCGGAGCGGAAATCTTGCTGCTGTGGTCAGACAGGCAATTCCCGTTAACTTAACAACGATCGAATTACGATGACATTTAGGTAATTCCCAGTTTTAATTTGTTAAATCTACCTCGATTTTTCCTACATTACTGGCAAGTTTTGAATTCCCAGTTTCAATTTGTCAAATATACCTCGATTATTCCTTACATTTTTGGCAAGATTTTGATATTAATTGTTGCCAAGATGAGATTGTGTTTACATTTTCAATTTAGAGGTCCGGGACCCTATGTTACCGAGATATTAGAAGACATTCATAATATTTATTTTATTTATTCATATACCTACAACGACGAGACGTACTATAGGAGTTATTGGCTAATAACATAACTTGATTAATAAACATAAAAATTAGAAATATAAAATATACCATTTAACAGAATGAATATATATACGAGACTAAATACAAATAAATGAAACAAAATTAGAGAATCATAAATAGTACGATAAAACTTTAATTAATTTATTAATTTATTGATTGAAGATTGTGCTGGGGATGGCAATCAATAAACTCTAGGTATTGATTTGCAGCATTTAGGAGTCTCAGTTCAGTGCTTATTCAATAACAATAATTTATTGGGCATATTGTAATCATAATGACATTGAACAAACTCTTCTACCATTTTGTGTAGCTTGTTTCATTATTCAAAATCGATTTGTTACAATTATTTTTTGTTCAATTAACTTTTTTCTTCTACTTGACGAAAGTACATTACTTTTTGCGATCAGTCGTGCAGACAATGAGGAAATGTCGATGTAATCCACCAATTTACCATCTAACTGGGTTAGGGTCGGTTTTTATTAATATAACCAAGATAATGCGGATGTTTAGTACAATTAAAAGATTTGGACTGCGGTGAATATTATCCTGCATTTCATTATATAGCGAGGTAATATTTACTGACTCAATACTTAAGTATCTCAATGTTTAAGTTGACAATGATCCCTATTATTTATCTTAATACTAGGTAAACTGTCTGTTGATACTATTCTTAGGTGGCAGAAGTGTTTGATAAAATGATATTATTATTATCATCATGGGATTATTGTCTCACGCGTACTCATGTTGTTTACAATTCATATTTCAAGACGTATAAGTTTTTGTTTGGTATAACTTTGTACGATAGAGTGAGGAATGAGAAATGATAAAAGTCAAAGTCAAAGTATTTATTTTAATTAGACTATTTACAGGCATTTTGAGTAGTCAAGACGTCGGTCAGTTAGTCAGAGAGTTTAAACTAGTCTTCTTTCTTCTTCTTCTTCTTTATCGTGTGGGCAGTAAGGTCTTACGACCCCACACAGCCTAGTGTCAGAGTTTCTAAACCGCCACAAGGGCCTCTGACATGGTTTGAGTCGGACAGTAATAGGCTGGAAAAGGTCCAGGATTCCTGACGCTAGTAGCAAGATACAAGAACGTTGTGGATTAAAAGAGGATGTAGTGACAAGGACTGAAAAGTGTATGCTTAAATGTTGAGAGAATGAGTGAAAGGCGATTATATGGCAAAAGGAATTTATATGGCAGATGTGAGTGGCAACGTAGGGACGCCCTAGAAAGACCTACACTGACCTTATTGGTGAGGTTCTTCTGAAAGGTCGGCTGTGTAGGGTTCCGAGTTACCTAAAGCAAATACAATCATACATAACAATAAAAAAATACAAAGAATAATAGGTACTACTTAGGTAACATGTAAATAAATCTTAAATTCATAACTGTGATTCCAAACACACTTTGACTTCTTAAAGAACAAATAGGAAGCCATTTCACAGTACTTCACGTGAACTATTTACTTGATGTCAACCGCATATTGATTTAGGTATATTCTTTCGTTGAGGAAATGAATTGCTAAAGAGTTTCCGATGAGCGTTTGTCAAATCAAACATACATACATTCATGTTATGTAGATATTTGTTTGAGGTTAACCACAAGTTCATTGGTCGTTATTTTTTGTAGTAATGTTGATATTAAATTGTGTTTATTTAGTTCGAAAATCTTTGAATTTTGAATTTAGTTAGTCTGTTATTCTGAAATCGCTAATTTGTTTTGAGTAAGCGATTATTAATGCTTATGACTTGTATGAGAAGACGACTTTGCGCTGCAGGAAAATAATAAGCCAGTATTATTACTTCTTTAGCCGCGTAGAATGATTTTTGGTAGAGGTAAAACTTCTGCAGTGCTATTCTCTAAGCATACAGCCTTGCGCGTAGCGCTGCCGCAGCGCTGACACTATGGTTTGTGTTTAGTGGATTTTCAACTTTATAGTGTAGATCACAACGTTGAAAATCCACTAAAAACAAACCATAGTGTCAGCGCTGCCGCAGCGCTGCCGCGGCGCTGTGTTTTTAGAGAATAGCATAGCTGGGATCGCGTCACTGAAATGTAATGTCACGTGTTACACTAGACTTTCCATAGTTACCTATTTCAAAGTTTTAAGTTTTCACATCTGTTGAGACCTTATAATTGCGTTTTTCCTTTTGTTGATTAATCAATGGATTCCTCCAAAACTGGAGGGGTGAAGCATAGAAATGCGAATTATGGAAGAAGTGGAGGGTGGCCTTGCCCATGAGTGGGACAGATCAGGCTAACAAAAAGAAAAATTTCGGTATTAGATAACTACATTTTTTAAGTTATTTACTTTAATGACAAATATTGGGCAAATGTCGTAAAAAATTGATTTGAAAACTACCTTTTGGAAGGGGCAACTAGATTCAATTTCTTTTTTTCTTGTATATGACGTCCAAAAGTGCCTGGTAATGGCCTAGTTGAAATAAATTATTTGACTTTGACTTTAATGATTATAGGTAATGCAATTTTTGAAGGATATTTTCCTCGAATATCCTTACAAGTATCTAGGTAGGTACGTACTCATTATATAGAATAAAGGAAGGAAGGAAGGAAGAAAATTGTTATTTACAATATTTTCTAGATAATTTATTAATAACTGTAAATAACAAGGACTTATGTACTTATCCCTATTTACCTAAGACTCGTTAAAGGACAGCTTAAATATTATCTGATTATGAGAAAATGGTAATAATAATACCAGCCTATAGTGTCCCACTGCTTCTTCTCATACTAAGAGGGCACGACCAGTGATCACTACGCTTGGTCAAGACGGATTGGTGATTTCAGCCTTATTTATATTTACTATAAAGTCCAGGTTTCCTCACGATAGAAAATGGTTATAAACAGCCAACCCATTGGATCCTTCTATAGGTAAATGTTACGATGACGTCATAATTGCTATTTGTAATCCCATCATCAATCATTAACTTGTTGACGATTGCTACAGGAAAATGTTACACTTTAATCAAATAGGTTTGATTCCTGTGGGTATCATTAGATTTGATTGATTATCTAAGTACCGTTTCTATAACATACATACATACATAAAATATCACGCCTGTAATCGCTGAAGGGTCGTGCTAATGGGTACACCCATTAGCACACCTACATTTATGTTGAAGTCACATGTAATAGGGGGCGAGCCTATTGCCATCAACCGGGCACAAATTCAGACTCCGAGGCTGCCACTGAGAAATTCCTGAAGAAAAAACCCAATAACACTTTGCCCGACCTGGGAATCGAACCAAAGACCTCATGCTCAGCAGTCGCTCTTTGCGACCACTAGACCAATGAGGCAGTTCGTCCGTTTCTATAATTCACGCTCATTTTTATAAAACCAAAAAAAAAGTTAACATTTTATTGAACTAATTTAAACTAAACCCAATTCATCTAACAAACCCTTCATAAATCGACACTTTTATAAACCAAATAGCAAAACTACAATAACTTTCGAGGCATCATGCGTGCGGTTAAAAATATGCACGTTAAAGATGAAAGGGCACGTATGCAGATATACCTACAAATCAATAACATGTTAATGTAACTGCGACAAACAAAATGAGTATGCCACACTTCAATAACAAAAAACAGTGTGCCTCAATGACCTATGTAAGTTATGAAGTGGACAATATAAATCGCGCACACTGATAATGATCTTTCAAAATGTATTATGATAACAATACTACAATGCACTGTAATGTATACCTACAAGGTACAGTTTCGCAGCATCGTTTGATTCAAAGAGGTAACTGTACCTACTAGTGATCCTCAACACGAATAATTAGAAAAATGAAGATGATTTTCGAAATCGACCGAGCCATCTTGTCGCTAGGTTTAGGCTGGCCGGTCTGATCCCCTGACCTGATCCCCTGCTGAATTATTATCATGTTTTCTGCTCCAAGGGGATCAGATCAGGGGATCAGACCGGAATAACTCGGTGAGCCAGATTCTGCTTTTTAAAGAGGTGTGTTCTTAAATACTGTCAAACATAAACATCATTAATTATTGACTAGGTTTCGTAATTTTATTTGATTATTCATGCCTTGGTCCCGAGTTACGAAAAAAAATACAATTTCCTTTTTTTAACAATAAATATTAAATTATTATTATTTCATTCATTTATTTTACATACTTACATACAAATTATATTTTTAAATATTTAAAAAAAAATAAAAACATTTAAAAATATAGTACCCCACTGGCATCGGGAACAGGGTCCAAGCTACCGGTGGTCAGTACTCCTGTGAAAAGAATCTCCTAACAAAACGCGCCATGTCCAGAATACAACTTTCCCCTTTCTGAATCAAGGCGTTGATCCAACCGCCCAACGAGAGCCTCCTCAGATGTTGGTCGAGACTTATAATTTTTATTTTTTTAACAGGACATGTTGTTTGAATGGAGTGAAGCAACCCAAGGTTTGCTCCTAGGATCGTTCTACTATGGTTACGTGTTAACGCATATTCCTGGAGGAATGTTGGCTGAGAGATTCGGTGGTAAATGGGTGCTGGGCGGTGGTCTTCTGTCTACGGCTGTCTGTACTTTCATCACTCCCATTACCGTCAAAATGGGAGGAGCCACTGCGTTGTTCATTTTGAGAGTGATTGAAGGTTTTGGTGAGGTGAGTGGAATATTTTTAATTTCAGTTTTAACACTATTCTTGCGCGGTGGACAATTTGATACGTTGTACTTTTCGAAAATTTAGAGACAGTCTGTACGATGGACACGTTGTAAGTAAAATTTCTAAAAAAATAATGTTTGCTTAGAATTGGGTTAACATGTGTATTCTTTATAATTATGCTAGTTGTTGTTTATGAGGTTAGCTAAGATTTTATGAGAAAAAAATAAAATAATAGGTAATAATAATAATGTACACTAACTAACCTATTCATTTATTTACGGTATTTCAAAGACTTACTTGCAAAATCGTACACAACAAAAATTACATATGTACATTTTTAATGTTGTGAGTTCGTCATATAAAGAAGTGTACCGCAATAACAGAAATAAAATTTTTGTTTAAAAAAAATGTCAACGTTAGGCAAATATTAAAAAAATAAATAGAAGTCACATATTGTGGTTTTGAATTGGACATGTGTAAATGTGTTCTAGGAATTAATGTTTTGACAGAATTTACATATTATTTAGAACATAATAAAAAAACTTCTTGTAATGTAAGTGAACCTCTTCACGTCAATCGTTTAGCATACAAGGATGTTGTTAGATGTAAAATATTTACATCACATTAAAAATATTATCGATAAGGAAATTCCCAAAAGAAGTACTTGTCAATCAATAATACTTATCAACAATATTATCTTCCTTGTAATGCAAAAAGTTAAGAATAATCTAACGAGAGAAATTTTGTCAAGAGTAATAAAAGGCCAAGAGAAAGTCTGTAAGTACTCAAAGGTTCCGAATACGATAAAGGCTTAGTAATACGTTGCTATTCATTTGAATACTAATCGACTGATTACCTATTTTGGTTAATAAGATACATACATACAGCCTTGTGCCATACAAACAGTCAGACAGCTATACAGACGATGTAGACTTAGTAATATGGTAATTATTTTCATCCTTTAGATGCGGAACAATAATAATTATAATACTCCTGAGCCGATTTTGTTTACAGCGGAAAATCATAATGTAAATACTAAATAAGTACGCAGGACATTATATAGTACACTATTGTGTGCGCAAAAAAAGGTGCACACCTTCTTCCCTTACTATTTCTCATTTCTGATTCTAAGTCACTTTAAAAATCTTCACAACGCAGTAGGTATATATTTTTTTTATATAAAATGTACTTAATTATCCCCAGGGTCCTACGATGCCAGCTCTTATGGCCATGTTGTCAAAATGGGCCCCAAAAGCAGAGCGAGCACGTATCGGAGCCATTGTCTTCGGTGGAGCACAAATAGGAAACATTGCTGGATCCTACTTCTCTGGTCTTATTATGCATAACGGAAGCTGGGAGCATGTGTTCTATATGTTTGGAGGACTCGGCTTGTTGTGGTTCATGCTATGGGTAAGTTTAATTTAAATTATAATATTGCAAAGACGTTAAGTTGTATGTTTGTAAAGGTTTACAAAACTCAAACCCAGTAAAAAACTATCCTATGCTATCCCACTGTTGGGCAAAAGCCTACCAAGGACTTCCAGGATCTTCTTTTATTTAACTTTTTCCAAGATATTACAAGCACAGCAAAAAAAGAATTAGTTAAATCGGTTCAGCCGTTCTCGAGTTCATATACAGCATGTAACAAAAACCCTGTCCGATCCTTAAGGGTATTATTCGGCATCGTACTGCGTACACATATACGTAACCATTTAATGGATTTGAGATTATTATTTTTCCCCAGTGAAAAAAAAAGAAGAAAGAAGAAGTAATTAAATTAAAATAAAACATAAAAACTGATCAACGGCAACACTGATCTGACAGGGTTTTTGTTACATAGTGTACATATAGAAGATAGATAGATAATTATCAAGATGCTACAACTCATAATAGCTACTGTATACATATATAAAAGCTATAAAATGTAAATAAACTAAACAGTCACATCCTAGTCAATCCATTAATATGCGAATTTTAATCGCTCGTATTCAAATTAAACAAGTCTAATTCTCGCACCTGCTGTTCAGGTCAACACAACAAACCAGATGCGAGAAACACAGAGACTAGTAGAAAACCCAGCTTTATAAAACTCACTAGCTTTTGCCCGCGACTTCGTCTGGGTCAACGTCGGTTATCGCGAACACAGACGAAGTCAGCCAATGAGGGTGCAAGTTTAAGCCATACCCGTCAAAATCTCTTCAGTAGTCTAGCTGTAAAAGCGTAACAAACAAACAGGTAGATTTACTTTCACATTTGTAATATTACAAGAGTTTGCCTGCAGCGTCGCTTGCGTCAAAAAAATATTTTACAATCTTAAGGAACAGTACTTTTTGTCAGGATGAAGGGGGTTTAACCTTTATGTCCTTTTCTGTATCCCTGCCAAAAGGTATGACAATTATATGATCATCCATGACATCCAGGACATCCATGAAGATTTACAACCAAAAAGAAAGTATAGGTACATAGTATGGATTTGTCTATTCTCCAGTCACAAGCAAAGGTCACAGACCTTAGATCCTGGTTTTGCCATAACAGAGCCACGTAAAGTTTAAGAAACAATATTTTCTGTACACATTACTTGCTTACATAAGTGTTCTACTAATATTAAACATGTAATAAATAAAATTGATGTTAGTATTCCATATGTACGTATGTAAAATACGATAACTAGATGTTCGTGGTATACCTATGTTTTGATTACTGGGAATAAATAAATAATAATTAACTAACTTATGCGCGCGACTTTGATCGTGAGAATTACAGTTATCACGGGGTTTTATTTTTTTGCTTGAAACGGTAATTAGACAGACAGACAGACAGACAAAAATAAATGGTTTTTAAAGTAAGCACTGCCCTTTTTTTGTAAAAACGTTATTTTTAAATTACAAACAGATCTTCAATTTTTTTTTTTAACTTTTTGCCTAGTAGTTGTACTGTAGATTAATGATGAGGATTACTGGGAATAAATAATGAATAAGCAGAGGATCTATGTAAATAAGAGGTTAATTATTATTGATGAAAACAAACAGAATCAACATTTATATATTCAGGGTGCTTGGTAAAAAAGTCGTCATAACTTTTTTGTTTATGGTAGTAATAGCTCAAATAAGTTTTTGTATTATAGACTATAAGTATGTGATTTATATCATCGTCATTTGGTGCAATTAGAAAAAAAATCAATGCATGTGTTTCCAAATTTAAAAAAAAAGGTGTAAATCTATGAAAAGATGACAAAATTATGACAACTTAAAGGCGAGATTTCGGATAAGTATAAAAAAGATAACTCCATTATCGTGTCACCTGAGACCGGGGTTAATAGGGTAATAACTGGCCAATGACCTCCCGAACCCCTTAAAAATTGTGTCGACCCTTCTACCATACACCTGGATATATTTATAACCCAAGTCGTGAATCCAATAATTCTCTAATAGAAGTAGAATTTAACGTCCTGGAGTTATGGTATAGCCTTTGCAGATGGTGATAGGTACTTTAATATCAGTACTGTGAATCCCAGGAAATCAAAACAGGCGTCTACTAACTCTTTGACTGACTAATAGCAATAGCACTACAATTTTAATAACAATAGTAGGTACCAGCTATGCTATTTTCTAAAAGACTATACGACGAACTCGTCACCGAAACCAGTATGGTCCCCAGTGGATTTTGAACTTTATGCTCTATAGCATTTAGTTGAAAATCCATTAACGACAAACTGTCTCTACGACGAGTACCTAAACAGTTTGTCTATAGATTTTCAACGTTGTAATCTACAATTGAAAATCCACTAAACACAAACCATAGTGTCGGCGCTGCCGCAGCGCTGTGTTTTTAGAGAATAGCACTACTGCTCGCTGCGACTTAGTATTGTGATTTTTTTTACCCGTGTTATGTTACGTCTTAGGTTACAGCTTCACTCCCGTGGTTCGTAGCGTGATATTATACATATAGCCTATACTAGTCCTCATAGATCTGGCTTTCTTCACAAAAAAAGCTCATTAGATTGATTACATGTATTAGTGTAGATAATTTTATTGATTCATTCAGATACAAAGGAAAAAATAAGTAATAAAACAAAAATATTTAAAACATTACAATACAACATAAACATAATAAACATTTATAATCTCACTACTATTGTATTATACCAATATTTAAATAATATGCATTGATATTTAACTTAGACAATGAATAAATATGTATCTAATATTGTTGTAAATTCCCACATAACAAAAAACAAACCGTTGAGTAGTTGACACAATTTAAAAAAAAAATTCAAGACACAACTTATAGAAAACACTTTATTTTAACCCTGAAAACGCGATTGCTTTTCAATCATCTGTAAAATTAGATTTTAGCTGCTTTGAAATCAATAAATAGTTAGTCAATTGAGTTGACAAATAAGTGACGTCACAGGTATCGAAGTGCTCACTGCTGTGATCGTTTTTCATCGATTCAGTTTTCAATTTATTTCCAATCTAGTCACGTTTTATTGGAAACTTTTATTTTGTAGTTAAACCGTTGCATATTTCGACTGTACACGTTTTCAGTTACCAATATATTGTATAGATATATGGAGAATGTTGAGTTCAGTTGGCTTTAGTTGTGTGCGTTTAATATCGCTTTGAAATTCGAACGATTTTAAAATGGGAATTTGGTGTTCTATGTTTAAAATAACTTTTTGTTTTACTTTAAAAACTTATAATCAACATGAGCTCAATAGGGGTGTCGAGATTTAAAATTGCTTAAACGACATAATATATATTTTGACCAACGCGTGTATTACACACAAAGGCACTAGATCTGGTCTGACGTCCAGCAGTAGCCTAACATACCATCAACCTCCTGTAACTGTATAAAAAAGTATCCTTAACATTAAAGGCTTAGGGTCTATATTAATACTCATTTTTTTTTCTTGTAGTCAGTGCTATGCTTCAGTACCCCGAACACACACCCTTACATATCAGACAGTGAGAAGAAGTTCCTGAACCAGAATGTAGATGCTCTGATCCATACTTATTCGAAGAAATTAGATCCAATCCCATGGAAGGCGCTACTTAGGTCTGTGCCGCTGTGGTCCCTGATCATCGCCGGTGTAAGTAATCTATAATAAATTATTTATTTATAAGATTTAACGTTAGCTTGATTTAAATATTTTTACTTTATCTTCATTCATATTGCTGGGACGTATTAATTTCCACTAAGGGTGATTTTTATTTAACTTTAGGTAATATCCTGTATTTTACACTGACAGATCCCAATTACAATTCACGGATACTAATCCGTGGAATGTAATTGGGATCTGTCAGAAATACACAACTTATTCGCAGGTTAAGACTCATTTATGGACTGATTTTACATTAGTTAGATAACTATTATCTAAAGAATAAATATGGCAGTTTGACAAAATATTTTCCATACAAAAGCTGTTAAACCGCCATATTTATACCTCCGTTAAGAGTTATCTGACGATTGAAAAACTACCCCTAAGTATTATTTGCTGAAATTCGCCCTAAGCATAATTATATTGACACAGCTACAGTATTTGGGATCTCCCTTGTTATCAAGTGGAGATAATTATAATTGTCTACATTATATAATAATAAATTCTTACTCTCTTCTCTTTTTTCTCTCTTCTCTCTTATATTTTGTATTCTTCTTTTTATACAAACTCATAATCACTACCCGTCATTATTAAGACATATTTCAGTGTTTAGTTTCCAATTTATTTTTCGAGAAGTTTTGTTCTCTTGTTTTTTTTTTAATATAGTAGGCACTTAGTAACCTTTATGTACTGTAAACACTGTGGTTTACCACAAGCTATATACATAAGGTTATCATTAAGTTAAAACAGAAATACCATCCATCAATATAACCATAAAAAGTGATTGGTGTGTTTGATGAATTGCTTGCAGCGAACATAAAAACCAAAGTGATTTAGACAAATCATTCTGTCATCCTGTCAACTCCTTATTTCATTGTTATCTATTGTCCATTTGTACAGATTTTATCATCACCATATACCTACCTACTTAAAAGATATTAACGATAATATCGAATTACCATGAACCAAATAGTGTATTGAGAAATTTTCAATATATCAGTGAGTTTTTAAGACGTAATTTTTTATCAACAGATTGGACACGATTGGGGTTATTTCACAATGATCACGGACCTGCCGAAGTACATGACAGATGTTCTGAAGTTCAACATAAAGTCTACTGGTCTTCTGTCAGCCCTGCCTTATGTGGCGATGTGGATCGCTTCGTTCTTCTTCGGTCTACTCTGCGATTTCTGCGTAAAGAGAGGAATACACAGTATTAGAACTGCCAGAAAGATTTATACTACTATTGGTAAGTCAAGCTAGCAGTTAATAGTGAAACTAGCGACACACCCCGGCCTCGTAGGGTGCAATGTACCTATACCTTCCTCCTATGACTTAGCTTTAATAATTTATGTAGAGAATATGAACTACGTATGCTAAAAGAGGTCCATTCAATAAATGTCATGGTATTCCATTTTATTTGTATGAACATTTGAATTACGACCCTTATTTTCAACACCGCTAAAACTTTTAATACAAATCCATACATTTTATCTAATTCTTAAATTGATACCTACAACATATTAGATTAGCACCAAGCCCAACAGTATCAAAAGGGAATTGTATAAAGACTTCTCAAAATAACAATTACTTTATGTAACACTCTGGTTGTTGCAGAAACGTTTCTAAAAGAGTAATGCAAAAAGAGTTTGCTCCAACTGGGATCAACTCCAGGATTTCTTTCTGAACAGTTTACAATAAACAACCCCCTAAATCAACAGGTCCTACATTTGTTTTTTCTGTTCACAGCGGCCACTGGTCCTGGTATCTGCATCATTATGGCCTCTTACTCCGGCTGCGACACCACCCTCGCTGTCTTCTGGTTCATCTTCGCCATGACCCTCATGGGGGCGTACTACAGTGGTATGAAGATCAACCCACTGGACATCACTCCTAACTACGCTGGTACAACCACGGCTATGGTCAATGGAATTGCTGCAATTTCGGGCATTATATCACCTTATCTCATAGGCCTATTAACGCCAGACGTAAGTTTCATTCTTACACTTATTTTACTATAATTTATTAGAGATGCCAAGTGTCTGGCAATGGATGATGTGATTTCTAACATTTCTTGAAGAAAATATACACCTAGCTTTGGCCCGCGACTTCGTCTACACACGATGTCGCGGACGCAGACGAAGTCACGAAATAAAAAGTAACCTAGGTATGTCCTTTCTTAGGTTCAAACTTAGCCCGAACCAAATTTCATCAAAATCAGTTTGGGGGCTTAGTCGTGAAAGCGTAACAGACAAACAGACACAGTTACTTTCGCATTTATAATATTAGTATGGATGGACTACATTTATAGGTACTACGACGTTTTTTGGTAGCAATTTCCTACACCTTTGCTGGTACACCTACCAAACCAGCGATAATTAAAAATTTATAGTAGCCAAACGTTTCTACCCCTGTTGGGTACATAGCGCAAAGAACTTTCAGCTTTTATATATTATTATGACGTAGGTCGAGCGTTCATGGTCTCTTGCTCTATAAGTAGATATCTATTATTTTGGCTTTGACAGTGTACAAGGGTTGAATTGATTCGATCATTGAAAAGGTCACGTTTGTCAAATATTTCATTATGTTTCAATCGGAATGCGTACCCTTATCTACCCCTTGTTTCTCGTTTTCTGCAAACTTAATAAAATTTCCTTGCCTTTTGTGACATTCATGAAAAACATATAATTAATAATAATAATAATATATACAGGGTAATTTATTTTAGTTGCATAATAATAATTGCAATAGGTAATTTAAAAAGATAATTTGATAACAAACATTTTTGGTCCTCGTAAAATCTTAATCTTCTATCTATGTACTTATATAAAATGCTTTGTCCGGAATAACTGAGTGACGGATCAACGCACAGCCTAAACCGCTGATCGTAGAGACCTGAAACATGGGGAGTGTATTTATATTTATATTTTATGAAATTCTACCCCTTAAGGGGGTGAAAAGGAGGGGCAAAGTTTGTATGAAGAAACAAGATTAGATTGCCAATAACCGACATTTACGGGGACGAAGTCGCGGCCTAAAGTTAGTTTACAGATATAATAAATCATAATTTACATAGGTATGTATGTAGGTACGTGTTTCCGTTTTAAACAGTAAATACGAAAATGCAAGTTGAAATATTGTTGTTGATTGTGCTCTGAATATTACGTAGTAATGAGCTCGTTTACATTTCCACTGATATTTTCCTGTAGCAAACAATTTCAGCTTTACTCAATAAATATTATGGATGCTAAACACAATTTGTACCGTATCTAGTGTGACTAAAGTTGATAATTATGGATCATAGTCTCCAAATATGAAATAATATTTATAACTTGCTTTTTTCGGGCACTGCTGCGCAGACTCGATAATTTGTATAAAATGCTTTCTCTATTCATATACGAGTAACAAAAAGGTGCTAAAGTACAAAGGATTTTCAACCTTAACCCCCAGTTGCATGCGAAAGTTGTGTTTGGTTGTCGGAATGATCAACAATCAGCAAGTTTAATGGCGCTGTTTGATTCTTTTACCCACAACGTAAGCAAAGCGAAATATGCGCACTCTGTGCGTTTTGCAAAGAGTTTTTCGTCAGACGTTTGTAGGTTTTCTTACAAACGAATAAATCAGTACCAAAAATGTATGTTATTCTAAGGTACAGTCAACAAAAGAGATAGGTATGCAGGGTCGTCAGATATAGTTGAAGTTTTCTTAGAAACCGATTCATGTTTGTAATTTAATTTAAGAAGTAGATAATAAACAGTATATTAATTAAGTTTCAATAGAAGACCTCCATCGGTTTCTAAGAAAACTTAAAGTATATCTGACGACGCTGGATACCTGTCTCTTTTGTGTATTTTACATATAAGTAACCTTTTTTTAAAAAAAAACTTATATTAATTGGATTAACAAGACTATGCAATAAGTATTACGATAAATAGAAGGTAATTAGGCTATTGTGAAATATAAATAAACGCGTCAATAACCTACCAAGTTAATCTATTACGCAAGATAGATTTTATAGAACAATTTCGTAGCATCCTTATCATGTCTATAATTCTTTAGATTATCAGTTAGGTACCTATTCTTCGATCTGTCACCGTTGACACATAAATATCACCCATATTGTAGTTCGACGCAATTCGTCTAAAATGTACGTCATGGGTTTTTTACTTAAGGGTGGACGCGTGTCACCTGTAAACAATCATATTTTAGTACGTAATAAAAAAGCGCGTTAAAAAGCCGTTACATGACAAATTGACACTTCAATTTTATTATATTTTTAAAAAATAATCGTTATTTTTTCTCTTTTCACAGTCAACACTGAAACAATGGCGAGTAGCATTCTGGGTCTGCTTAGGAGTACTAGTCTTCACAAACGTTATCTACATCCTCTTCGCGAGAGGAGAGCAGTTATGGTGGGACGATGTCAAGGCCCATGGGTACCCAGACGGCTGGGCCCACGGCGACCTCCCGACTCGATCCGTAGACTCAGAAGGAGAGAAAAAAGAGAAGAGTGAGAAGGAGAAGAAGTAAACCGACTGTTAATGTAAACCTAAACCTAATGTTCTGTAAATATTGTATTTAGGCTAATTTTGTTATTTATGAATAAGATTATTTAATTGACGGATTTTGTTGTTTTATTGTCGTTTTCAACATCCCCGTTTGGTCTCGTGGTTATAACCACGACTTTTTTTTTAATCTTTTATCAAATTAATTTGGGGGTTTTATCTCAATGGATACGTCAACCCCATCATGCAGTACACTTATTAGTACATAACAATGGTTTAGAAATAAATTTACTTAAATAAATTCAAAGGAGAATCCCAGCTCACTAAATCTTTTCGCTAAATCTGATTTTGGTTGTGATAAAATTGACTGAATTAAACCTACTTGTGATATATTTAACTTAAACTCATTGATTAGAATTCTCCGTTGCTTTTAGTTTTTGACACACTCTATCAGCAAATGATATACATCTTCAATTACATTGTAGATGTATATCATTTGCTTCGACCACGACTTCTGAGTGTAAGGCTCTGTGTGCGCTTCCCGGAACGGGAAAAGTGTCATTAGGGATTTCCTGGAGTTTTAAAGTTAGTGGTGTGACACGCTCGTGCCAAGAAAAGCATGTAAAGTCGTTAGTCCTGTCTGTCATTAATAGATCTTTGACAGTAATTACGAACGTATTCAAAATTCAGAAAGTTTGACTCAAACCAGTCTTACCAAGGGGTATCATGCCACCCATGGCATCAGAAAGATCGAGAACCAGTCTTACCAAGGGGTATCATGTTTCCGTTACTTACCCAGTTACTGGGTTGTGGAGATTAGATAGGCAGTCTCTCCATGTAAAACTCTGGTATTCAGCTGCATCGGGTGAGACTGGAAGCCGACCTCAACATGCTTTGGAAAAAGGCTAGGCAGATTATGATTCTTGTTATCATTCAAATGGATGTCACAATTTTTATTGATAAGGAAAGGTCAGAGTAATTTAACAGTACTTATTAATATTAATAAAACAAGTCACACTGAAAGGGCATTTTTTTTCTATAGAAATGTAACTTTATCTGAAAAATGAATATGACAGTTTGACATATTTTCTTTCCAAAAACTGACAGGCGGTCATATTAATCCCCTGCTGTGAGTTAAATGGCTACGGAACTATCAGCCCTATGAGATGAAGATAAAATTGACATTTGAAACGTGCACAAAACGTGTTTCTGTATCTTATCATTATCGCAATGATGGTTCTGTTCGTTGTTTGTGGATTTCCCACCGACTTCCAAAAGTAAAGTTATTTTTGATTTTATAGTTTTTGAAGGAGGTTATCTTATTTGTAAAGATTTGTTAGTATAATTATAGTATAGTTACCTATATACCTATATATAGTTACCTATTATTCAAATCCACGAAGAAACGGTAAAACTACGTAAATTACTGTAAGTTTCACTGTAAGTATAACCTCACGCTAAGATCCACAGAAGCGGAGCAGTAATAAAAGGCATTTAACGCACGTGGTAAAAAAAATTAGAGGATAAAATCCTGATACCTAACATTACAATCAACAAAATTAAATAGGCATATTTTAAGTGGCATGTTGGTAAATTTTAAGGAAACTTGTAATGATAGTCTTAATACCTAAAGAAACGGTGGATTTTTCCTCCAAATGGGAAAGTACCTGCCCACTGTATTTAATCATCCATCTCTGTTGTCCTGGTAGTTTCCATGCGTTTTCTACGCCGTTGTGGTAAGGTTACTAATGTTATACGAGAATGGATTATTATATGTCCTTTGCAGTTTAAGTAGGTAAGCAGGTAAAGTAGAAAAAAACACTTTGTAAGCAAGCATACCTACTGCAAATTAGAGGTTTATATTCAGAGTCTTATGGAGAAGGACTAGCATGCTTGCAAGCATGCCGCGAAGTTCACTCCTCCTCTTTATAGCTATTTAGAGTTTTGACAAAATCAACTGGTTGCTAATTTATTTTTGACATAAACTTTACACACGGTAATTAGGTACTATGGCTCACACACTGACTTATTGTCTTTTGAAATGTTAGAAGTGATCATCTACGATTCCAATATTGTACTGTACCTATCTACAATTGTTTGCACATTTGTATTTGTGTTTGTATTGTAGTATTTCAGATCAATTGAACATCGGAAAGTGGATCAAAACCTTGTAAGATTTTTTAAGCCAGCCACAGACACCGGGACAGGTAAAAGTAATTAAAAGCTTGTAATGATCTGGTGCACCATATAAGTATACTCTTTTTCTTTCCCATTATGTCCGCCTTTGACTATTTTGTCTACTTTGACGAGAGCCAAGTACAATGAGCGCCTGTAAGATTTGTAACACACTTATCATTAGCTGCGTGTTTGTGAGATCTTATAGGTTGGCGCACGTAATAGTATAGTAACTTAGGTAATATATGTATATTATGACACGACACGGTTGGTGGCTGAGCGGTTGGGTAATGATCTGCATGTCGCGGGTTCGATTCCCTCACGAAACAAATATTGGTAAGGCCTTACAGATGGTTGTTCCGGGTCTGCCTGTTTGTAAACCTACTCAAAATACAAGAGTTTCTAGTGTGGAGCAACATTTTTTCTTTTAAGAAACAAACGAACAAAACAAGTACCTAATGTATATTTATTTTTATTTTTTCCTTAAGTAAATATCAAAATCGTTTAGATCCTATATTTCTAAGCTCCTGTTAGCAGATCTCAGGGAATAGGCGAACGTATTTTATTGGTTTGGTCGCCTTGGAATGTAATGGTTCTTTTCTGAATAAAGTTTATTGAACGTATTTCTTATTTAGGACAAAATTTATGGACGTTGTAAAATGTGACATGAATGTATGATTTGCTGAAGTGGCTGGAATGTTTCTCGTAATATCTTCCCTTTACATGAATCCATACGACGACGTAAAGTTGGCTATAAGAATACATAATGAGAGTCGTTGCAGGCCGTCTACAGCTCTCACATCTTATTAATAACCTATGAACGATAGCAGTCCACCCACAAGGTGGACGGACGATCTGATAAGAACCGCGGGATCGCGCTGGATGCAAGCCGCTTCCATCCGGTCTTATTGGAAATCAGTAGGGGAGGCCTATGTTCAGCAGTGGACGTCCTACGGCTGATTTGATGATGATGATGATGATGATAGCAGGGTCACTGGGCAGTTAAACTGGAAGCTGACCCCACGTAGTTGGGAAAAGGCTAAGCAGATGATGAACGATAGCAGGGTCAAATCTAATATATATATAAAACTCAAAGGTGACATAGTGATCTATCAACGCACAGCCCAAACCACTGGACGGATCGGGCTGAAATTTGGCATGCAGGTAGATGTTATGACGTAGGCATCCGCTAAGAAAGGATTGTTTAAAATTTACCCTTTAAGGGGATGGACGGGGGTCCGACATTTACGCGGACGAAGTCGTGGGCAAAAGCTAGTCTACTTGTATATATTATATTCATATACAAATTTTAGTTTCAATCTGTCAAAAATGCTCTTAATTTACTTAAACATTTTGACAATTTGATTGTGCGATTGGTTTCGAATTTTCCAATAAATTGAAACCGATAATAGCCTCCGAACAACTATCTGTAGGCCGTAAAAATATTTGATTCGTGCGGGAATCGACCCCGCGTCAGCAGCCAATCGCTAGCTCAGTCTCTGCGCTAACCGTGTCGTCAAATGTCATAGTAGGTATAAGCATTAGCGGGAAAACCCACTGCCTGCAAGTATGATTTCAGGGTTTGTTTTGAAATGTCAATTGACAAAACAATAGCGTTCATTATTACATTTTAAACCCTTGTTAAATGATTGTTTTAACTCTTCCTTGATTTTGTAAAGCTATTGTATTTTTAATTCATGGCTTCATCATTTATTTATAGATAAGTCAAAGTCAAAGTCAAATCATTTATTTCAATTAGGCCATTATAAGGCACTTTTGATACGCTGTTGTTACAGTAAATTATTAATAGGCAATGTTGTCGGAAATAGCTGACGATCTGGTTGTCACAATCAAGACTTTTATTCTATCTTCTATTTCTTTACTAATATAATAAAGGTGAAGTTTCTTTGTTTGTTTAAATACGCTAATCTCTGAAACTGCCACTCGGATTGGAAAAATTGTTTTTGTAAATGATAGCCAGATTCATAAGAAATAGTAGAGGCTATATAACGTTACGCTACGACCTACGGGAGCGAAGCAGTAACCAAAGACGTAACTGAACGCAGGTGAAACTGCAATCTTTTATAACCGACCCACTACTCCGTCTGCATGAATCCTATCTTTTCTCTTTTTTTATATAAAATATATTTATAGCACTCAGGGACAACGTAGCTTCCTATTAGCGAAATCATTTTTGGTAGTTACAGTGTTTTTAGAATTTTACAGAGTAGCACTTCAGTTCTCTTTACATACTGTCTTTTCCTATACCGATGACCATGATGTTTGAATATTAACTTACCAATTATTAGTACTACAAGAGCCAATGGCAACAAGTTCGAATCCGGAACTTAGCGAAATATTATTTCTTTAAGACGACGTCCTTATAACTACTACTACTACACGCAGCGCCATCTAGTAGTGTAACGGTGAACTTCTTAGCATTGTAGTTTATTGTGTCAGTTTTCAAACTCATCATAGTACCTATGTGCAGTCTAATATATTTAAATATACTTACGAAAGACGAGACAAAGGACAAACGACTTTCGCCCTATAGTTTTAAAGTCGCTCGGTCTTGTGCCATGCGCCTACACGATAGGTTATAATAATACTAGCTTTTGCCCGCGACTACGTCCGCGTGGAACTTATTTATATCGTACTTGCATACAAACTTCCACCCCCCTTTTCACCGCCTTAGGGAGTGATTTCCGGAATAAAAACTTATGTATTATATCCTATGTCCTTCCTCGGATCTTAAACTATCAAAATCGATTCAGCGGTTTAAGCGTGAAGAGGTAACAGATAGACAGACATACAGACAGACACACTTTCGCATTTATTATATAGGTAATAGGTATTAGTATGGATGTGTTTTAGGGCTAAAATAAAAATGGGGTCTTGAATATTTTTCTTAATGGTTTCAATTACCCAATTGTATTTGTAATTGTTGGCATTCAATTACCGCAAGTCTGCGGTAACTCCTCGACGTCATGATCATTGCATGTACCCGTAAGGCCTGGTTCACATTATGTCGGACCGACAGTTTTATCGGACCGACAAACAATTTACAACTGCTTTGTGACGATCCCGGGTCGTCACAAAGCAGTTGTGAGTTGGCTGTGGTAAAATGATGATAACGACGGTGGTGTTCACATTAGTCGGTCAACGGTAAAACTGTCAGTCCGACCTAATGTAAACCAGCTCTAAGCACATTATTTTGCATGCGTAACATTACGCGCTACCGTAAACAACGGATTATTACACTGAAAACAATAATCGTGTTCCAGTAATTATTTTTGCTTAATGTTACTTTTGTGCATTTATGACGGCTTTGTGATGGGTAATTTCAATATCTTTTGTTGACTACCTATCCGTATTTTTAAACATAAACATAAATTCACGCCTGTACTCCCCGAAGGGTTAGGCAGAGGTGTACTCATTAGTACACCCACATTTCGCCAGTTATGTTTAAGTCCCATGTAATAGGGGGCGTGCCTATTGCCTACAGAGAAATTTCCGGTGGAAAAACCCAATAACACTTTGTATGACCTGGGAATCGAACCCAAGAAGACCTTAGTGAACTATTATAGTGGCTAGAGGTAGAAGTAGAGCCAGCATGGCGCCCCCAGTTTTCGGCTAATCTAGGTGCTCACTGGACATGGTTGTTTTGGGAAGTACCTGTGAACGCCCGATCGCCATTAATATAAAGACTATCCTTAGAACACAGCGCATCAGACACTGGAAGAGTACCCAGCTTACTATCACCAGCGTTGTGACCTCCACCATAATAAACATCGATTACCTAAGGCTCTAGACAGACGGACTGCATTTCAACTGCACTCCGACTGCCAAATTGGAGTTTGAATGCAGTTAGCACGACTGCAATAAAACTGTCAACCAACTGCATACCGACTGCACGCCGACTGCAATCGGGCTGCACGTAGACATTGGAACTGCACTCCAACTGCACACCGTCTGCACGGTCGGCTAGCAGTTTCATTGCAGTCGTGGTAATTGCATTAAAACTGCAATTTAGCAGTCGGAGTGCAGTTGAAATGCAGTGCGTCTGTCAAGAGCCTAAGAGTCTATCTATCAGATAATTATTCAATTTAATGAATGAAATAAAAACAAATCAAAGCGCATTGTAACACTATTCGCCACCTTTCTATCTATATGACATCTGTACGCAATCGTCATGATCTGCGGGCGGGACTTTATGAGGCTGCGTTCGCGCCGATTCTCTCGCTATAATAGTCGAGTAACAAGCGCACAGTCGCTCGCCTGTCTGTGACTTAACTTGTCTTACTTTACGTTCGCGTGTAAAATAAAAAAAAAAACGATTGAATGGGACACGAAATATATAAAAGAAAATTAGTACCTACACTGGATTTTTAGGCTGATTTCTGTGAGTGTAATTTCTTTTTTTAATTACCCTTAAGTGCATGCGCTATATTTTATTATTACGCATTTAAAATTCTTCAAACAAATGAATTTAACAATATTCAACATACCTATTATTTTGACATTTATTTTAATTCTTAGTGACGTTTTTTTTCGCAATTTTATCATTTTCTTTTACAAATTACATGTCTAACTATTCATTATTGAGTAGACAAATTAAAAAAGTGATTTGTGAATTTTTGTAACTAAAGAATATACGATTCGAAACATACGTATAATTATGTATTTATTTACATAATACAGTTTCTTAATTACTTTATTTCCGGAATCACATCGTGTACGTTCCTTATTATATTTTAATTGTAATTATTTCAAAATGTTTATTACGCACGACATTATCGTTTAGAGTCAAATGCGAATACTATTGTAACGTTAAAATATTGTTTTCATTTAATATAATTCGTATAATAATTATGTACGTATGAGGCTACCTCGTTGGTCTAGGGGTCGTAAAGCGCAACTGCTGAGCATGAGGTCTTGGGTTCGATTCCCAGGTAGGGCAAAATGTTATTGGGTTTTTCCGTCAAGAATTTCTCAGAAGCAGCCTTGAAGTCTGGATTTGTGCCCGGTTGATGGCAATAGGCTCGCCCCCTATTACATGGGATTTAAACATAACTGGCGAAATGTGGGTGTACTAATGGGTCCCCCTTTGCCTAACCCTTTGGGGATTACAGACGTGATGTTATGTATGAGGTACCTATACGTATATATACGTATAATTTTATAAAAAGGTGTTACTGTAAATGAAATGAATTGTAATGCAACCGTGTTGCAACAGCTGTATGCAAATTGTTACCGAGTCGATTTTACGGCATTTATTATTTTTTTGTTTTACATAAATATTAGCTTTCGTCTGCGTAAAAGTCAAGTACGTACCTATACCATAAAACATCATGCAATACTGTACCTTTTCACCAGTGAAAGAATTTTTGCTATCGGTCTGGCCTCCGAGAGATTACCTCATAGAAACGAAAAAACAAATAATAAAAAAAAAACTTACTTCACCTCTTTTTAATATTTTTTTTTGTGACAGAAACTTGTTTAAATATAAGCAAAATTGCGGATGTGCCTCTACAGGTGCTTGTGTCAAGAAAACGAAATATTATTTAAATTTTAATTACCTATATTCGATATTTTTGCTACCTCCGTGCTTACTCATTTCATTTTAATAGTCACTGAGTTAGCAAAAACTCAGTGACGTTACATCGCTGACCCATCAACAAATGTCAATTATGGTTTACTTAAGAGTGTTCAGTCCAACACAAGTAATAAAAGGTGAAGACCAAAATAAAGTGTTAGTAATATGACCAACTAACTTTTACCCGCGGTCTCACTCGCATTTTAATGTAATTATCATTCACGTGTTCGGATGAAAAGTATGGTTTAATCTTTGACATGGTTATGCTGTGTAAAAAAAATATCTTATTCTGTTTAGCCGTTTAGGCATACTTCAGTTACAAACAGACATCATCACTAATTTTTAAGCGATGGCGGTTAGTTAGACTTATTCTAGCCAAAATAAACCAACCTATGTTATTTTTTCTTCCACTTTTCCAAATAATTGTAATGATTTATGCTTATTTACCGCTAACTGAATGACCCAGTTACTGGGTTGTGGAGGTTAGATAGGCAGTCGCTCCATGTAAAATACTGGTACTCAGCTGCATCCGGTTAGACTGGAAGCCAACCCCAACGTAGCGGTTGGGAAAAGGCTAGGCAGATGATGAACGCTAACTGATTGCAAAAATAAATTAAATCATACATTTTGAATGTACACTGTGCTATTATTGCTGGATAGTAATATAACACAATTGGCACATTGAACGTTATAATTTGACTGATAAGAATTTGTGGGTTTTTAGTAGAACTAAGACCCTTGTCAATGTGACTGCCACCGCTTACATTTCTGTCATAATGATGAATCAAGTATTATGAACTATTTTTTATGACCCGGCCATATAAAACTCAGAAGGCTTTGTTACTTGAGACTAAGAGATAGGAAGACAAGTGTTAAGTAAATAAATCCAGGAATGTAAAGATAAAAGCAATAATTGCTTTTATTTGAACAATGATTAATTGGGATGTAGATAAGATTAATAAAAGTAATACTACGCTTTTTCATTTAAAAGTAACTAAATAAAATGTTCGTAAACAAGTGAAAATGTTAATGTTCTACTGCCATTATGCTAAAGGCGTCCCCATACACGAAAAATACGATCACCAGGGCGATAACAACGCAGTATACACGGTGTATGGAATAGCTTTTTGTTTTTTTAATAACCGATAAAAAATCGCGAAATCTAGAATCATGATTGTACTGAATGCATGGTAACAGTTTGTGTCAGGATATCCCTTTCACCATGTATATCGCCATAGCGATAACATCGCTCCTATGTAGGGATGCCTTAACTGTCATTTTCTAGGCACCATTTGTTATTTTATCTACATTTTGAATCATAAAAATAAACATTTGATTAGTTATTGTAACAATAATAATCATGTTTGTAAACCACTTGCTTATTTATTTTCTTTGTTAGTAAAATCATTCTCATTATCAGACTTCTTACTTACGTTGGTTCGGTGAATCCCCAAACAGATTAAAAATAACAAAGCAAAAGGTTTATTTTTTAAAAAAACTCAACTTGCTTTATTTTCTTATTCTGGTTGTTTTTTTTTTATTTTTGTTATTAAGCTTGTAAATAATGTATAAGTATTATTAATTAAAATATATAAACTCAACTAACTGTTCAAAAATAGAATACACACACATGCATTCACTAGATGGTCTTATAATTATCATAGTTATATATATGAATTGGTTTGTCTCTTTAAGAATTTTTTTTTAATTGCTATTTTTTTAAATGGAATCTTATTTCCACACTAGGAATGTCTCCTGTATCGTAAGTGCTTTTACATACACAAACAATCAGTCCCGGAACAACTATTTGAAGGCCGTACAGATTCCACAGGTTCCATGCGGAAAACTTAAGTAGGTAACACCTGTTTTGTGTTAAAGGGATGCTTTTGAAAAGAAAAAGACCATTCCTTAACCCCAAGTTAAGACGTGACGGAGATTTTAGTGTCGTGAGTTCTAATTCGGCCCCGAGTTGTTAATCCACTTGTAGGCCGAGGTTGGAGGGTTAAAGGCTTAACCCGCCTTTCACTGCCTTTGACTTCTATAAGCCTGGATTCGAGGCAGACCTTTAATTAAATATTTAAACAATGTTCATGTTAAGCATCCTTGAGAACCTATAGATTTAGGATATAATTCGTGGAAAATACTAGCTTATTCCTTCGACTTTGCTTGAAAATATTAAAGGCCTCTTCACACAGGTGCGAATTTGTTATAGGGAATATATTGAGATATCTATCTATAGATAAATTTCTATGACATCCCATTGTGATATTATCACACGTATGGTCTGGTACTACCCAGAGAATGGAAAAAAAAATGAAAAAGTGTTTATTCACAGAAATACTTCATTTACACACGACATTTGAGTTGTCCCAAGATATTTATTTATTTATTTACCTCTGCCAAACTACAAAGCAGTTTGTTGGCAGATATAGCTCCTTTTGCTTTTGTACATAAATATTAATATTTTATAATGACACTTTTTTCCCTAGGTTAAAACTATTCCTATGTTCCTAAAATTAAAAAGAAGACTTTTAGCTATTTATTAGTATCCTATGTTAGGACATAGGAATGGTCAGCCATGGCTGGCTGAACTAGGGTTCAGCCAGCCTTTTCTATAAAACCTTCCTTGATGTTTTGAGGTGAAGTGAGTTTGAGGTGAGCTGTCATTTCACAAAGTAGGGTTTGACCGGCTAGTTGTGGACTACTACCCGTGACAGATTAAAATCCGTTTAGCTTTTAGATGTGATTAATTAAAAACATCCACAATCACAAAATTCTGACTTTTACTTAAATATTAGTGGATGTAATATTTTTTGTTGACTTACTGAACACAATATAAACTATAAATAACACAATTTTATCTACAAATACGGAAAACACAATAAATCAACATGAACGCCTCATTTAAAAAACTCATTAGGTTTTCTCATCACTATTTATCTGTAGACAGGAAACACAATCATGGTAAACAAACCTTATTATACATTATGTACCTGTTTAGGTAGAGGAAAACTCAGTGAGGAAAATATTCATTGCATAGTGAAAATTATTGCTTATTTGAAGGTCACAAGTCGTTTTTCTCCAATTGATAATGAAAATTCTGCTTATATTTGATTAGTAATAGTGATAAATGTTAAACTAGCATAAAGGTTTGGGCACACTGGAGCAGGCCACCAGCAGAGGCGGACGTGGTCGCGGGCGCGGTTAGATACTGCAAAAGTATTTGGCCTACGTTTTGTACTAGGTACTGTATGCATTTGATCGCGCCGCAAGATATCCGCTCCAGTGTGACTGTGCCTTTAAAATTGATAGTTCAAATATTTTCGATTTGCTAATCGCGCGTGCGTCTAAAATGTTTATTTTTCTTATAATATAGTAGCTAGGTTTTGGGTAATATTGGTATGTGGCATATACGTGAAAATAAATTATTCGACTGCCTATTAGAAGTGTTGATTGACTACCTTTAAAATGTATCACAAGAATAGCAAGGTACATAACTTCTTAAAAATCTTGGATATCTGAAAATGGCACTTGTTATACAGGGTGTTTGGTGCATCGTTTGCCAAATCGAATTGACCAATAAGAGAGGTCATCTGCTATCTATTCACGCCCAATAACTCATACTTTGTCACACGGGTTTTTTTATATCAACTTTTTAGTTTTAATTGTGAAAAAATCCAAAACTCAGCATTTAGGTCTAAATTAAAAAAAAAATAATTTGTATAGCCTTCAAATTTCATTTTAATTTTTATGTGTACTGTTGTATGATTCTATAAAATTCAAAATTACTTGCTAATAACGTTTACTTTCCTTTGTAACAAGTCCTAAAGTTTTCGTCAAAGAAGAATAAATTTTTAACCTCAACTTTAAACTGTTTTAAAAAAAAAACAAACAGCGATCGGGGACTTAGCTTTTTTTTAAAGTTCTCTAGTCTGTCCCCTTTCCAACGGTATGCAATTTGACAAATAAAAATCTCAATAACGTCACTAATTCGCTAAACTTGTGTATCGGGGCGCTCACCGAGCTATTCCATATTCGGGATAAAACCGTGTTTTTGCACCCAAATAACAACAATAACACCCGCCATCAAAGAGATCATCATCCGTCACTATCCGTCCTGGTTATGTTTTTTTGGAAAATCCTCATGGATGTCTACCGTCCTTGAGAAAGCGAAGGGATCTGTCAGATTCTTACTGACTAAAAACCACCCCGGTGTTTCCTTCCCACACTTACACCGGGGGTCACGGGAACGCGCCTTTCGTTAATCTCGACTGGTGTTTTCCCACCCCTGCTAGCCTCCTCAGGTCAGGGGGGGGAGTAAAATGTTTAACTCCCTCAACGACGTCATAGAGAGGCGCGCATGGAACACTACGCGCCGCCACCTCGAGTCCGCTTGCTCGAGTCCTTTTCGCAGTCTCGTTCTGCGAGTTAATCGTTTCGCAGAAAGAGACCACCGCGTCTCGGGACCATTGAAGCGATGACGGCCGACAGCGATAGGTCACTGCTTAATTCACAGATGAGGGCACGACGCGCTCCCCCCAAACCATACATATTGACAGCGTATGCCGCGCCATGTCGTCTCGGCAATCCACGGAGTGGTGACACCGAGTGTTCGGCTCCCTACTGTTTATGCGAAACAGGTACTACCAGAAGCAGCCATGGCTTGAGAGCACCTGCGTTGTTCGAAACGTCAATGGGTCCAGGGGCGGCGGATCGATTCAATCGGACTCGAGGTAGCTGTGCGTAGTATTCCATGCGCGCCTCTCTAAAGTCACCCCCTTGGAGAAGGCCAGCAGGGGTGGGCCAGTATCAGCCGAGATTAACGGAAGGCGCGTTCCCGTGACCCCCGGTGTAAGTGTGGGAAGGAAACACCGGGGTGGTTTTTGGTCAGTAAGAATCTGACAGATCCCTTCGCTTTCTCAAGGACGGTAGACATCCATGAGGATTTTCCAAAAAAACATAACCAGGACGGATAGTGACGGATGATGATCTCTTTGATGGCGGGTGTTATTGTTGTTATTTGGGTGCAAAAACACGGTTTTATCCCGAATATGGAATAGCTCGGTGAGCGCCCCGATACACAAGTTTAGCGAATTAGTGACGTTATTGAGATTTTTATTTGTCAAATTGCATACCGTTGGAAAGGGGACAGACTAGAGAACTTTAAAAAAAAGCTAAGTCCCCGATCGCTGTTTGTTTTTTTTTTAAAACAGTTTAAAGTTGAGGTTAAAAATTTATTCTTCTTTGACGAAAACTTTAGGACTTGTTACAAAGGAAAGTAAACGTTATTAGCAAGTAATTTTGAATTTTATAGAATCATACAACAGTACACATAAAAATTAAAATGAAATTTGAAGGCTATACAAATTATTTTTTTTTTAATTTAGACCTAAATGCTGAGTTTTGGATTTTTTCACAATTAAAACTAAAAAGTTGATATAAAAAAACCCGTGTGACAAAGTATGAGTTATTGGGCGTGAATAGATAGCAGATGACCTCTCTTATTGGTCAATTCGATTTGGCAAACGATGCACCAAACACCCTGTATATCACAAAAAGTGACGAATTGAACGTCAAATGCTACGTAAACGTCAGATTATCTGGATACAATCTCATAAGTCGGTTAAAAATCAAATCTGAGCAAATGCTAATTGAGCGAGATTTAATATTGCTAACATAACACTTACAAGTCGCCACCGCTCCATTTTTAGTATGAATGAGTATTTAATACCCACTTTAGAGTCGATTACTTAGTAATCATAAGCAGTAAAGATAAAGGCTATCTCTACAAGGCCTAGTAGTTGTATGTAGGTAACCGTAAAGCGTAAAGCCCAATGCTGGTAATTAAATAGTGTTGTTTAGCAACATTTAAATGTCGAACAACACAGTCCGTATCTTGCTTCACACTTGAATAACATTCAATTTGGTATGTTGGTAAAGAACTTAGTTTATGGTTGAAAGATTTCGTACACAATTTGTATTGTATTGTAAGTAAGTATGTTGTTTTTAAAATAATAGTACCAGCCTATTTTTGTTCCACTGCAGGGCAAAGGCCTCGTCTCATACAGAGAAGGCACGAGCATTGATCACCACGCTTGCTTAAGACAGATTGGCAATTTCAGACTTATATCCATACTAATATTATAAATGCGAAAGTTAGTCTGCCTGTCTGTTATGCTTTAACGACTAAATCGCTGAACCGATTTTGATTAAATTTGGTACAGGGTAAGCTTGAACTATAAGGAAGGACATAGATTACTTTTTATTTTGCGACTTCGTCTGCATCCGCGACAACCGACATTATTACGCGGACGAAGTCGCGGGCAAAACTTAACCCGGGGTGCGCACGGTGAAAAAGTGTTACACCGAGTGTAGGGTTGGGTCAAGATGACCCGATTGAAAACATGAATGTTTTTCCAATATACGAGATATTTTATAAAACTGTTACTGTAATTTCATTATGTCACTAACACTTAAAAGGTTTCAGATAAAAATAAACGAATTCATCATGAAATATGTGTTTAATGTAAATTAAAATAAAGTAGTACGAAAAATCAACAAAAATGACATCTTCTGTCTTATGGCAATCAAAAGTTAACAAAACATAAATCTCCTAAATAAATGTAACCTAGGATGACACTTCTATCATTAAACTTTCGAATTAAATATAATAATAACAATTTTCAGTCTTACAAATCATCATTTTCAGGCTCTCCATTTGCTCAACCACCACAGTATAAAATTACGTGTTCAGTACATTAATAAATATGTTCATTTTCAGCGTCAGATTCTTGTAATATGGCTAAAATCCGCTGTCGCTCGAGTTCTTGCCAGTTCATTTTGAAAATAAACCTAAAATAAAATGATAAACAATAAAAAAGCTTTATATTAATGGCGCGAAATAACGACATCGAGTGTATGGTTGGGTCATATTTACCTTTTAGTCGTTTGGCCACGTCTATCTCCCGGTGCAGTTGCGACCCGACAGAATAGCGGTAAGAAACGAAAAGGGGAGAATGTTCGCTCCAGCTACTGAGAAGTACGGCGACGTCGCACTAAAATTCTAAAAATAACACACGATTCAAAATGGCTTGGGTCAATTTGACCCAACCATGCGTTCCCCGGGTTAAATAACTATAAGTCCAGATTTTCTAACGATGTATTCCGTCACTCAAGATAAACTTTAAAAGTATATTTTTGAATTGAAAATTTCACATTGATACCTTTGTCTTTACCGCTGGGTCATTACGACTGACGTTCTATTTCATTTTTTGTTTAATACCCGTATTTTATTCCCTAGACTAGATAAAAGTCAGGTACTTTTTTTATATCGTGACGACACGAGCAATAAATTAAGGTAATAGAATAAAATACATGTGTACGTACACATTGCGAACAAATTAGATAATCAGAAAGTCTGTTTAATTGAATACCAGCTTCAGCTTCGGGTTCGCCCGCATAAAAAGTAACTTTCCGTAAAGTAAGTTTAACTATTATCCCAAGAGAACACATTACCGGGATAAAAAGTATCCCATGTGATAACCCAGGAAATGATCTATCTATGTGCCAATTTTCATCCAAATCTGTTCAACGGTTTACGCGTAATTGAGTAACAAACATCAAAACATCTTTACAAACATTAACATTTATAATATTAATAGGATTAAATATAATAAATGTTAATTCAATATAATATTGCGCAATTAAAACCACTTAAAACAATTCCAGAATTAAATCATTCTAATTTTAAAACGAAGAAAGTATTTAACGGGTTACCTATCTCATTTATCTTTTAAGATTGTTTAAGTTTTTACACGTGAATTCAAATAATACCTACTGATTAAAGTCTTGATAGTTACAGACTTTAATCAGTAAGTAGGAAAACTCGACACAGTGCTCCACATCTCTACATAGTATAAAACAAAGTCGCTTTCCGCCGTCTGTATGCTTACATATTTTAAACTACGCAACAAATTTTCATGCGGTTTCATAAATAGAGTGATTCAAGGCGAAGGTTTATGTGTTTACAATACATAATACATAGATAACACAACATAATAATACACCTACATAATATCAAGTAAGTAAATAATAGTTTTAAGTAAAATAATTTGCTAAAAAAAAACAACTAAATCCATCTTAGTATTATAGTTTCTGTTATTCGCAATGCCATTGCAATAAAATAGAATTTATATTTAATAATCTTTCTAAGTTTATCTCGAACATCACTGGCATCGGTGAAGGAAAACATCTTGAGGATAATTAATTTAATGAAGTCTGTCCACTATATCGTACCATGCCAGGACCGTACTAAGAACGTGCCAAATATTATATTGTATTAAGTACAAGCTGACCCGAGAAACGTTGTTTTGCCATATTTTCTAGGAATTAAAAGGGCCAAGGGGTATGAAAACTAGATGTAGGCCGATTCTCAGACCTACCCGATATGCACACAAAACAAAAGACTTTCTTGTGCTTTGCCAGATGTTTTTCGGCTATGCACCTTAAAGAGAAGATCTGGGGGCCCACCGCCATCTCTTAAAACAATACTATTTTAATGTTACTTTGTAATTTTTGTAGTTTAGTTATTATTAGTGTGCACGGCAAAGTAATAATAAAATAATATTGTTTTAAGAAATGGTGGTAGGCCCCCTGATCCATACAGTCCATTCCCTCTCTAAATCCCGCTTGTACAATGTGATGCGTGTGTTAATTTTTAAATAACAGTACAATTAGTTTTTTAGTTGCTTTCATATCAATAAATAGTTAATCAATTGAGTTAGCAAATAAGCCACGTCACAGTTTACTATTGCCATATAAAATCTATAAGAAAATTAGATTTTGACAGCTCATAGAAAGTATCTTATTTGATTATGGTGTCAAGTATCCAATTTTCAGTAGATACGCTGTTGAGTCCGTTTCATGTTTCTTTCCGTGCCTGATACGTGCATAGAACGGTCATGGTATGGTACGGTGTGGTAGGTGGACTTCTTTAGACTGAAAATCGCCAATCCGCCTTGAGCGAGCGTGATTAATGCTCATGCCTTCTCTGTATGAGAAAAGGCCTTTGCCCTGAAGCAGGACATAATAGACTGGTTTTATTCATCAGAAGAAGAGTATTGACTTTTAATGTGTTGTTTTTAATTTAATTAACATAAAAACACTTTACTTTAATTACTTTACATTTATTATTACTGATTTTACTAAAATACAAAATAATAAGAATTTATTTTTACTATTTTTTACACAAATAATTTTTTTCGAAAGTTTAGTTTAACATTCTAGTTTTGAAATAGTTTTAAAATTTAAGACAATTACGTGTTGTACTTAATTGTTTTAAATTATATTGCATTATAATAATGCAAGCATTTTCAATTGTAATGATATTTATGTAACCATTAAAATGGCGTGCATAATTTAGGCAATTTAAACAATAATTTAAAACATTTTCGAGATTCTAATAAATAACAATACTAGTTATAATAATAAGGATAAGGAAAGACGAATAATAAATTATTTTATTTATTATTTTATATTTTAAATATAGTAAGTGCGATTAATTGAAAATTATTTATAATTCCCATGTCCTCATGATTTGGTAAAAGTGAATAAAAAATTGAAATCCTTCATTTTTAACAGTTTTTATTAATAAATCACGTTCTCAATCTCGTTTTCAAAATAAATTAAAATTTCCTTTTGCTGTACAATGTATACATTAGTGCCAATAAGGAATAAGGAAGCAAACTGCCAAGGCTGATTTGTAGGTCATGATCAGAGACGTGCCCTGTATGTCATTGTATTGACCTGCTAAATATAACACTTGTTTATGGGTAAATGTCAGTAATCTAAGTTTTCTTATTTTTAGTGGAACCCTTAATTATCCTCAGAGACTTCTTATAACATCAGCTATCTGTCAGTAGAAGTCCCGTCAAAATCGGTTCAGCCGTTTTGAAGATTAGCCGGAACAAAGAGAAACAGCTGTTGTTTTGAAATTTAAAATAAAAGAATAAGACGAAACCCATTGATTGAAGTTCCCGCATAAATCCTTTAAGAAGAGCTCTAAAATAACAATTAATTAACACCTGCTAATAAATCTTAGATTGTAGATTCATATGAAACTGTAACATTCACATTTATGCATATCTAATCTCAAATATTTTTAACTAACATAAACAAGCAATTAAAAATTGCAATACAAATGATGAATAACCAGTTTATTACCATCAAAACGCCATTACCGATTGATTTGGCGATGAATTTTAAATTACCACTTGCATTGGGTCAAGTTTAACCACTTGTATGTGAAATAAGCTGTGACGTTGCAAGAAGTGTTGTATCGTCTCCTTTTTCGCTTATTTGACACATGTGTCATGTGATAAGCGATTTTGAACCTTAAGCGGTTCATCTAGATTTTAGTGTTAGGTTGCCCTGCCCTGGAGACGGTTCTGGTAACCTTTTGCGGTAGAAATATCAAAACAAGTCATGTGCCTTTTTAACGGCCGTGTTGACAACTATTGACCGACGCCACCGTTGATAAGGCACTATGAGGTTTTAGACAGAAATTAAATTATTTAGAATTAAAATCTGATATTAATATATTCTTCTTTTTTTGAACAGTGTTTATCTATACAATAATAAAGAGGTGCAATAAGAAAATCTTTGGAAGTACTGGTCTACATAAAAAAATCCTTTCACTGATAGAATCTTATGCTTCACTATAGTCGAGTATCATAAGATATGTTATATGACACGAGTATACTGCTGGAAAAACTAGTCTCATAATATTATAAATAGTTTATGAAGAAGAACAATTAATTTAAATTACATTGAACATGGTTACACCTGCGGATGATACAGAGTCGAGTTCCTACAACGCCATTCTATTTTTAAATTCGTATTAAAGCTCTGCACAAAAAATAAAAATATGTCAAAGAATCATGTTTTGTGATTGTTTTGAAATGTTGAACCAAATGTGTTTTGATGTTTTTCTTTTGAGCACCTCAATGTATAAGAGAGATCTTTACCGAACTCATACATACATAAATGTAGAAGTTCAATGTACTAACTCAATGCTGTGTTTATTGACAAAAAGTTTTTGTATGTTAATAGGTTCTGTTTTTTCTATTTGGTATATATTTTATAACAAATACATTTGAAAGGTACCATTTCAATCAGCGTTTCAGTTACCTAATATTAAAGGTCTTCTACCGATATAAAAAAGTTTATTAACAAATAAAAAACACACGAATGCGTAGGTACCTAATACATGAACTTTACATAAAAACTGAAAAGAAGGAAAAAACAACAAAATCTAGAATTCTGTTAAGTAACCCATTATTGAGAAGATCAAGTTGGTCTAGAGCTCCTTCTGGCACAGTCAGGAATTGTGTACCTACATTTCTTGTTTGTGTACGAGTTTTATTAAAATATCTTAAAAATATACAAAGCAGTCGTCACACTTAAAGGTACCTAAGTAAGAAAGGTACCATGTTATATTTGAAAAGTATGTATACTTTAACAACGTAATCCTCAATAAATTCTTGAAATTAGAGCCATTTTAAAATGACGTAACGGTATCTCTCTCAATCTCTGGAATCTTAGTCTATTCTGAAATAGGTATATTGCAGTGTAAAAAATTACGCTTTTCATTGAAATAAGGTCTCTTTTTAAATTAACTGCCGAAACTTCATAGTTGGTACCATAATCCTAGATCAGGGGTTTTTAAAATGGCGGGTGTAGAGATCAGCAAAGGGCGGTGTGGACCAACAGTGTAGTTAAAGACCTTATTAACAGATTACGAGCATTTACGCCGTACATACCTACGACATTTTATACAAATTTAGTATCATGCTTAGGTGTAAATATTTTCGCAATAAAAAACTTGTTTTTACACGACTGCCCCAAAAAAAGGAGTGTTATGTGTTCAGGGTTAATGTATGTATGTATGTATGTATGTATGTATGTGAGTTTCTTTATTCCACCATAACTTTTAAACGCCTGAACCGATTTAGATGTATGGGGTATCGTTACAATCCTTGCATCGTTCCGAGTAACATAGGCTAGTTAAAAATAAAAAGAAACCGGTGTGGTCACTTTAAAACGTAAATTAATACCAGCCTCAATTTATTTTTTTAATGAATCTGGTCGTGTCTATGTTTATCGTCTAGAATTTGACAAGTAGATTTAAAAAATATATAACACTTTAAATAAAAAACGTCGTAAAAAAACTGACGAGTAAACAAAGTACAAATATGTGCAATTTTCGCAGTCGTGTTTTTTAATTTTTTAATTATAGTAGCTTGTTAAAAGCGTGTTTTTAATCATGTCTTTTTTTTCTATCTGAGTTATCAAAGATACACAATAATAAACTAAAATTATATAATGTGGGCCCGGATATATATATATATATATATATATATATATATATATATATATATATATATATATATATATATATTTTCTTTATAAAAAGGTAAGTTAGAGAACTCCTGAATAAGATTATGTATAAATACTATTACTAGGACTAGGTTAATTACATTGGCGTTTTAATTCACTGGCCATTTATCAAGGAGTTAAAGTAAAAAAAAAGTAAAATAACTAAAATTGCTGCTCCATTTATTTGATTGTGTTGTAAGAAACAAATGATTTTTTTTACAAATTGCAGGTTTGGTCTCATAGTAAAAGTTGATCACATTAAGAAGTACTTTTACCTCCTAAAAACTGACCAATAAAAGATCGTTAAAAATGTTTATGTAGGTACCTTAATAAAATAGGGTGTGTGGGGTCGTAAGACCTTACTGCCCACACGATAAAGGAAAATAAAATAAAAATCGACCTATTGGCGCAGCTGTGGGTGTGTTCGACTCCCGCATGAATCAAAAAGTTACCACGTTTGTAAGTACCTATGGTGGTTTACTTTTGAATATAACTCGGGACATGTGAGTTCGTACTTTTGCCGTGGAGCTGAAGCCAGTACACCAGAGGCCCGTTTAACACTTACACCTAAATTAAATAAATGTGATGGAATACTTTACTTATTGATACGCATATCCTTAATAATCTTTCTCACCGATGTTTTACGCATGAGTTATTCAAAAAATAATCTACACTTTACAAATGATAAGTTTAAAAGTATGACAATATTTTATCCTCAATGATTTTCTTATCAAAATCTTCCTTGTAAGTTTACCATTATTTTGATTCGAGATCATCGTTATCGAGATACCTGTCAATCGATATGTATCTGTAGATATCTAATAAATTATCTTATCGATTTGTTATCTGATTTTAGAAAACGTGTGCGCTGACATTGTAGTTTAGACTTAGAATTGTAAATGAGTAAAAAAATACTAATTTATCTTAATTTTCATGTCCTATCAAATTGGTTATTCTTAAAATCAGATTTGAGCAACATATATTAAACTAGCTACTGCCTGCGATTTCGTCCGCGTCAAAGTTGTTATAATTAGGTATCATTCTACGGAAACCGTCCATTTTTCTGGAATAAAAAGTAACCGATACAAATTTTCAGCCAGTTCAGTTGTTCTGGCGTTATTGAGTTACAAACATAAATCCATTCAAACTTTCGCATTTATGGCTCATTTTCATTAGTCGATAGGGCCCGCATGCGGGGTGCGACAGATTTCTGGAACGCATGCCACAGGGCCCGCATTCGGTGAACCGTTTTCATTAGTCGATAGGGCCCGCATGTGGGGTGCGACAGATTTCTGGAACGCATGCCACAGGGCCCGCATGTCGATATCACGGTCGGTAAAAAGCATGCGCGACAGATCCCCGCATGCGGTGTAACGACTTGTAACTTTCATTGGTTGTTATGTCGCATGCGGGGACTCTCCGCATGCGGGCCCTATCGACTAATGAAAATGCGCCATTATAATAGTAGTAAGATTAACTTATTAATTAATATTAATAAATTCCGGACTAACCGGATCTTTCGAAATAGATATAATTAAAAATGCATAATAATATTTCTAATCAACTAGTTCGCATATCGATCAAAGGTCATATCAATATTTAGTGATTATTTAATAGTTTATAATTATTTAATCAATCACTGTTTGATTGGTGTCAATCAAGAATTTTGGTCTTGATCTGTCTGTCTTTGACTTTAGAATGGTAGCTGCATAACTCGTATTGAATCTATATTTTATTCTAATGCATACAAATATAATATTAGTATTTAAATCTTTATTAAAAAGTAGCTTCTGCCAGCGACTTTATCCCATGGGAATCGTACGTTTTTCAGGGATAAAAAGTAGCCTATGTGCAATTTCAGACTATAATACATCTTTGTGCCAAATTTCATAAAGATCCGTTCAGCAGTTCTGGCGTAATTGAGTAACAAACATGAATGCATCCAACTTTTGCATTAAAAAAAATGTTGTTCCATAGAACTGCTATTTTTATAACCAACGAAAAAGGTATTTTTTTTAAGTTATAACTGGTTCGATTTCCGATATATAAGCTTGACGAGAAATAGGTGAGTGCAGTTTTGTTTCTTTTTAAAAATACAGGAATTTTTCCTCAAAGTAAATAATCTATCTTAAGGTTTTAACGTGGTTTTCCTTTAAGGCCCATTGATTTTTTTCACCTATTAGATTTTCTATCATACAAGGGATAAACCAAACGGCCATACATCCAACACTCAATCGTAAATACGTACCACATACGTAGGTACTATACGTTTTATTATCTATCGTAAGTAAGACGAGTCAACACTCGAATATGTCAAACTCATACCCATTGGAAACGTGAGAGAATCATGAATATAAAACACAAATACACTATTATATGCTAACGTCGCGTGCACGGAAAGATACTAGATGCTAACGTTTAGTAATTATAAGTAAGTACATTTGTAACAAAAGGTACCTACTACCACAGACTACTACTTTAGCAAAAACCGGTCAAGTGCGAGCCGGACTCGCACACGAAAGGTTTTGTACCACGGGCACGAAACGCAGTTTGTAATCGCAATAAAGTACTTAATTATTTTGTGATGTAACAAATTTATGGTTTTCGGATTTCTTCCTTAACTCAATCAACTTTTCTATTCTAAATGGCAATACTTTTTGCCAAATTTCATGACTCAAGGTCAACGGGAAGTCCCCTAGGTCTTGATTTCCAAGCAAGCGTCAAAATATGCGCCATAAACGACCTTAATCTTTAGATTGTTCGACTTAGAAATTTGGTTTTTTCAATGTTCCAAGGGGTAGCGGGCCTGAGTATTTCCACACGTTCCTAAAACAAGGGTCTTTTTGACAGAGGGACTACAAAGTGATCCTATAAGGGCTTAGTTTTTGCTAACTGAGGTACGAAACCCTAAAAACAACATTCCAATTTGATGTCACGGTCGCATGCATGCCTTTACGTTTGTGGGTCGGTCAATACACTTGACTTTCAATGTATGGTTGTCATAAGTAAATAAGCAGCTTTTAATTGCATTTACAATCACTTTTATTTAGATATAATTTAACAATTTTAATTGCGTTAAATGCCAACAAACAATACAATAACAAATGCAAGCAATACAGTATTAAATGTAGGTGTACTAATGGGTACACCTTTGCCTAACGCTCCGGGGATTACAAGCGTGATGTTATGTGTTTTATATGTTCTCAAGTCGACGAGTTAAATTTGTCAAATATGTAGGGAAACCATAACTGGTAATTAGTGATCGATAGGTACTTATACACTGATTGTTCTCATGATAACAAACAACTTTCCCAAAGAAGCGATTTTATTTTATATGCAATGCGCATGACCTCTATTAGGTACCCCAGTAGAATATTGAGTAGGTATCAAAAATGACACAATCAGTTGTAATTAAATGCAGTACCTACTTATCCCTTTTTTTCAAACAAAACTATTAAACTTTTTCTATGTATATATATTTTTTTTTTAATTAATGTAACACAAGCAAATTATTGTACTTTTGGGTGCATATAACAGTACAGGGGTTTTTATGGGCATTAAAAGTTTAGTAAGGATAGAACTTAAGCTCTTATCTGTATAATTTCTAATAAACTCTTGCTTACATAATAATATGATACAATCCTTGTGATGAAAGAGACTCGACCCCACGACATCCTAGTGTGAGTCCAATGTTACTTGTAAATCAGAATGTAAAGCTTTTTAAGATGAAATAAATAAATAAATTAATTAAAAATAAAGCTTTTTAAGATAAAATAAATAAATTAATTAATTTAAAAAAATCGTAAAAAAAACGTAGAAAAAAGTTGTAACTTTGACCTTCAATACCTCCGTAACCAAAAGGTGCCCATATGGTCCAGAACTTTCGGCTTACTTAAGTGTATTTTTACGCACGATATTTTCAAAGTAAATCTGTTAGTGAGTCACGCTATTTATATAATTATTTTATATTATATTATTATTATTTATATTTTTTTTCCAGAACTTTCGGCTCACTTAAGTGTATTTTTGCGCACGATATTTTCAAAATAAATCTGTAAGTGAGTTACGCTATTTAGTTGTATACACCTTAATCAATTCAATGAATGCGAGGTTTAGTCCGTTGCCGTAGAAGGTATCCTTCTGGCCGATAGTTAGGTTTCTAAACAGCAAACTGGTTTTAAGTCCTTAATTTGAATTCTAGATTTTCTTTTGGTTACATTAGGTATAATTTAAGGCCTTAAAGATCGTTGACAATAATTACTAAGTAGTTGCCTAAGCGACACGTGCGTGCTTAGTACCAGTTTTTTTACCGACTCGATCACGTTAAGTTCAATTTGTACTGAAATTAAAAGAGCGCCGTCTAGTGACAATTGTGGGAACACAATTATATCGTACAAATTGACTTATTGGAATGTCAACGTCAACGCGATAAGTAGGGATTCAAAAGTCATACTATGTAGTGAGAATGGCTTAATTCTTTGCAGGACGTTTTGAACCTTTTACTATAATAATAAGACATTAATTTTCGTAAAACACTGCATACACAACTTTAGTTACTAATATTAATATGCAACTATACAATATGTCGTTTTGCATCCTCGTCAAAATTTAGGAGGTTGTCATAAAAGTCATAAATAATCAATTAAAATTACGAGACCTGAATAATAATAATAACACCCTTTTTTATTAGTTGTTAAAATTTAATCGTATTTCAGAATAATCCATAACTTGAAATTGGAGAATCACTCTCTGCGCTTTAGCGCCAATTGTCTCTGTGTGCGTGAGTGTATCACATGCGTAGGTATGCTATGCGCGTCCAAAAAAAGTTCACGACCCTTAGATTGTCGTGAGTATCTACGGTCAGCTGATTAATAAAACGTTAGTTTTGCTTATTACGTTTTATTGCAAATTGCAGATTTTATTAACCTTAGATGTTAATTAATAACACTTGTTTTTATTATTAAGATCTAAGAATACGTACTAGGATTTATCTACTTATCTACGCTATCAGCTGATTGATAAAATGTTAGTATTGCCATTTTGCTTTATTCTGTTTTATTGCAAATCTACCGATTTTGCTAAGAATACATACCTACTAGGATTTAGGTACAACCTGAGACGTTTTGCTAGGCTGTGGCACATTTATTTGTTGTGAGCGCGGGATTTAGGATAAGTACCTACTTGCTGCCGGCGGCGGCGCGGCGGCGGGACGCTCTTGGCGCATTGTAGGTAAATTCATGATTTATGAGTACCTAATTATTAGTAATGATTTTGTTTTTATTTGTAGATTAAATTGGTTGATTTTAAATTTCCCTTCCTACTTTAACGGGCTGAGGACCGACAAAAATACCTACCTTAGTAGGTATTTTTGTGTGCTTGCCCGTGGCTCTCGCTGGAAGTACTCCAGGATATCTTCCTGCAAGGCGACAGGCAGACCTTCACTGCCGCGAGCTTGAGCATGTCGGGGTACGTCAAACTGCCGAAAATCCCGCAGTCTCTGTGTAGCAGACAGCATAACGCTCTGCGTTGGCGGTTCCCTATTGGGAAACCGTTCTGCGAACATCCGGATGGCTCCACTGATGGCATCACAATCACATAATTCACGTATACGACGGAGGCACAGAACAACGAAATTTGCGATACACTCACGGCCGGCGGCGAAATCACTTGAACTAATTTAATAATTTTTTTGCTTTGCGGCGCGCCCGGGCGCGGGAGTGGGGCACCACAGGGAGAGGGGTGCGCGGGCGGCGTCTATTGTGTTGTGGTTTTATCGTTTGCGATTCTTTGTGTGTGTGCGCGCGGCCAGCGATCCTAAACCTAGTCTTAAGATGGGCCGCATTTTCACCGGGGTGGTTTACTGATTTCCGTAAATAAGAAAACATTAAAAAAAAAACACCTACCTATTTTATTATTGATTCGGGTCTAGAATCACTAGCATAGTTACCTCCTTGAATTTGACGAGGATGCAAAACGACACATTGTATATAGTTACTAATATTCTAAAGAGTTAAAGTTTTATTTTTTATTTGTTTGTAAGAGGTAATCTCTGGAAGTAGGTACTAGTCGAATTACAAATATTTTTTTATTAATAGAAAGATTTTTTATTGCTGAGCGTTATAAGTTCTTTTTCTTACCCATATCTTCCAAACGAACAAAGTCACGGGGAGAACAGAGTCATAAATATTTTGTATGTATTTTGGTTTGTAACAAACGATACTTATACTAGCATGCCTTAGCGTTAGGTAGTATTGCATCGATACGCTTGAGATGTCAATGACCGCTTTCAAGAATGCAATAAGTACCTACATAATAATGACTGTAAAATTAAAAGGTGGCTATTGTCTGCGATAAGACAAAGGGGGAAGGATTTATCCTTTTGAAGTTCTTTGCTTCGGCTTGAAAACAAATCCTCTTGTATGCCTCTTTATAGTGAAAACAAAGCAAATGTATTGCAGGTACAACTTGTAAATAAAACATACAATTTGAACGAAACGCAGTATCACTGGAATTTTCTTTTAAATTATTACATTATTATAATACAAGTAGATGATATTACTAAGATGGTATTTTTAGGCCTAACCCCATCTTTTAGAACAGTATTTTAATTTTCAATTAATACAGTAGTTTATTATACTTTGTTTTCACTGTTGGATTGTCAACCTTAAGACGCTGAGCAGGGTGTTGAAAATTCAAGGGAGTGCAAGACAAAATAAGCTTAAAATAATACTGTTTTATGACATAGTGGTAGGTTATTATAAAGCTTGTTTGATTGATTTTTTTGTTCGAACGCGATAATCTCTTGTTTAATTCTGAAAATAAGAAAGCTATGTTATGTCTAAGTGTAAGGCTGAAGATTATTTGAAACCCTTTTTTTGTTATTATTTAAGTGTTGTAATTAAGCGTTCCGGTATTTAAGCTCAAATTATAACAATTTAAGTTAACTACAGGCTTGACTTATCAAACCTAAGATTTCGTCGATCCTTTCATAATAGCTGTGTTCACACAATTTGGCTATAATGCCAGTTTCCCATGGGTGGATGGCACCTAATCGTTAGTCGATAGCTACGGCAAGAAGATTTCAATTTAATTTGTTTGTTAAAATTATGCAAAATATTTTTAGTACCTAATAGTTTAAATTTTTTGAATGATTACGTCCGTAAAGGTGCTCAATTTGATCTCGACTCTGAACTGTTACATAACATGCGAATACTTTCATTGATCTTGGGAGCACCTTTATATTAGTTTGTAAAGAAAAAATATTCAATTATCGACATATTCAATTGTTTTGCCGGGCGATACGTCAAGGCCCGCTTGCATCAGGCAGGGTTGCCTATTATTTAATTTAACCTCGTATAAGTAACTTATTGTAAGTTATGTTTTGGGCGCAAGTGGTTCTGATAGTACCAATAAATTAATTGGTATTTTATAATGTAGGTTATAGGCTTCCTCAGCTAATCTAAGTGAAATGAGCTTGAGGTGACCTGTCAATCCCTGAGAAGGATTACAGTTCACTTCAAAAAAGTTCACAGAGAGATTTTTTTTTACAAAATTTGCTGGCTTGTATAGAAAGGTAAATAAGTAGGGTAAATTAAATCATAGTGAGCCCAAAATATATTTTTAAAACATAGTCTAGGTTTATCTATCGGGTATCTTAGAAATAAACTTTTAACAAGGAAAACTATAAACAAAATTAATTCATTTTTTTTACTTTGTTCTTTGTAGTTTGTTTATTTATTTACTTCATTCAGGTTCCTAAGATCTAAAAACGAGTTATTCCACAGACATTTAAAAAATGTTTTTTTTTAGAATGATTTAATTTTTCGGTCATTTTACCTGTTACTTACCAGAAGGTTTTCGAAAAACAGGAAACCGATTTAATAATAATTGTATTTGCGCACTGTATCAGTCACGAGAGCAGATTTTAATTTCAAGTAACAATTTTAGTAAATTAGGACAATTTTTAAAATACCTATGTATACTAATATAATAATTATAATAAAGCTAAAGAGTGTTTTTGTTTGTTTAAACACGCTAATCTCTAGAACTACCAGTAGAATTGGAAAAATCTCTTTGTATATTATAACCAGATTCATTAGGAATAGTATAGGGTATAATAACAGCACGCTTCGGCTTTAGGGAGTGGAGTAGTAACCAAAGATCTATCTTAACGCGGATGAATAAAATCACGTGCATGGTGTCACGGGCAGAAGCTAATAATATACCTACCTAATAAACATCTACCTACCTATTTAATACAATCTAGTACCTATTTACGATAAGTAGATTTCCTTGATCAAGCAGGAGGCATATAGTCACTAAAACATCTAAAACTAGTTTGCTTAAAACGGAAAAGTAGATTCGATTTCGCTACTTTTATAATAATTATGTTTTTTTTTAATAATTACCTACTTTTAATAGTTCGAACGTCGTTTTGAGGAGACGGTTGGTGCAGTAGCTGAGCGATTGGCTATTGTGTTGCGTGCCGCGGGTTCGATCGCCGCACTGAACACAATGACATTTTGTATAGCCCTTAAGCAGATGTTCCGTGTCTAGTTGTTTGTGTATGTGTGAGTGTATATGTTTGTAAACACACCCTCTATACAAGAGAAATTCTTAATGTTGGGTTACGTTGCATAAAACCGATTAGAGCGAGTAGCATAAAACATTGGTTCAACTACTGTGTCGAACCAGTTGGACCATAATATACCTTATTTTTAGTTGGATAATCACCCCATAGCTAGACACCTTTTCCCAACTATGTTGGGGTCGTCTTCCAGTCTATCGGGATGCAGCTGAATACCAGTACTTATTTTACATGGAGCGACTGTCTATCTGACCTCCACAACCCAGTAATACCATACCCCTTGGTAAGACTGGTTGCCAGACTTTCGAGCTTCTGATGACCCGTAACGACTGTCACAGATCCACGTATGACAGACGTATGAGGAGTCTCGGTGTGTAAGATGGTCACCCATCAACCGACCAACCCCGGCAAGTGTAGCTAAACCTGATGGATCGACCCGTGTGGCTATATACAACCTTAATTTTAATTCGTTGCAAATCTTTCAGGGGGTGAATGTACTCATGAATATGAACAACTTTTATTAAGGGATATAGTACGAAATGTGAAAAAAAAACAGCTGATCCATACAATAATGTACTACATTACGATCAAAATGTATGGATCAGCTGTTTTTTTTTTCACATTTCGTACTATGTCCCTTAATAAAAGTTGTTCATATTCATGAGTACATTCACCCCCTGAAAGATTTGTAACGAATTAAAATTATGGTTGTATAATATACTTAGCCACAAGCTCCTCGATTTACTGCCATATCAATTGATTACAATGAATTGGTAATTGGTTGGAGTGTTTGAAGTTTTGTGTAGTTTCAATTACCTTACACCTTGAACATTATTATCATTGTTTGGAATTCATGCCTACATTTCTTGTAATTATTGTTATTATAAGTGCTGGACCATGAATGCTATGATTGAGCAACGTGAACAGGCGACCTTGTGGTCTACGCGACGGAATTGACCTTGAGCTGCTAAACTCTCTAACTTATTATACTTTTTACTTTAACTTCAAAACATTTTTGAACTTGTTACCGATATTAATTGTCGGTATTAGCTAATACGAACAAAATATACAGTGTGTAATTTAACGAAACGCGTTAATTATAAATGATACAAATTAAAAATGTAAGTATTTTTAAAATATCACGAAAAGTAATAAATGGTCACGTGAAAGAAGCACTCTTTAGATGCGTATTTGTCTTTAGCTTATGAATAATCTAGGCGGTGCTATGTAGGTACTATTCCGTGCCACTATTTAGGTATTAAACAGGATATTTCAAAGTTTAAAATTTTGAAATATTACAATTACAATTTTAAACATAAAAAAAACAATCAAAATAATAATTACATTTTTTAAATATTTATTTTATTATTTGTTTTTGAATTTTTATTCACTTAAGTACCTATTTTCTATTAATACCTATATATATTTTTAAATTATTGATGTAAATTAACGTGTTTAAGTTTGAACACCCTCTGTTACAATATTATTAACTAATACAGTATGTTAAACATAACATACTGTATTAGTTAATAATATTGTAACATTTTAACTAATATTTGTAGAATATTTACTTAAAATGCCACTGATCATTATCGTATTCTGGATCGGTATCTATTTGTTTACTTTATAAATGAATAATATCAAAAAATTAATCCGAATCGCGCCAAAAAAATCCGGATAATATGATATTATTCGATCTGTTCTGAATAGTCAAACAGATAAGTGAATATAAAAAAACAGCATAACAGATTTCATCAGATTACTGATATATAAATCCATGGAATATTACTAAATTCTACGCGAATACTAATATATCAGACTTAATACTAGTTGTAACAGGTGGTTGCCACTATTGCCTTGTTATTAATGTATTTATGGCGATAAATTTTATTTTTTCTTTACTAACGATGGCATTTACAAGCTATCTAATTAAAATAACGTAAAACCGCAAACATCCAAACATAAAAAAAAGATATGTCAAGTAATTTCTTAGTAGATACGTAGTCGAATCTATTCTAGCAATCGAATCTATCTTTGGAGATAAACAATGAAACTCCTCACTAACGCACAGCTAGTTTACACGTATTGTGATTTGGTCATCGTACTCTTCTTCTATTTTGTTATAGTACTGAAGATCAAAGATAATTGCTGGTTGGTTTTCTATCCATGGTCAACTAATCATGGTCTTTGAAGATAACTCCTTAAAGATGAACAGCACATTTAGGTACCTAAGTCAAAAAGAAATTAGGTACTCATAGAGACCGTCATTTTGTCGAATGTATTTTAAAAATAACAGTTAAGGAAATGGTCAATTAAAAAAAAAACAGCACATACCTTCCACTCCAAGGTTTTCAAACATTGCGTCCATTTAACCTACATTAGATAGGTAAGTCTCAAATTCATTTAACAACTTTTTAACCACATATTAATTTTGACTTCACTAATTAGTAATTAACACATCAGTTACTAGACAAGGACATTATGTCTGTCTCACTTTATATACAGGTTGAATGTTAGATGTGTTAAAAATAAATTAAAGTGCATTTAGGCCGCGACCTTCGATGCAGTTGCAACGCGGTAATTTTAATGCATAAATTAACAACACGCTGTTGCTGTGTAGTTAAAAATGTCAGATAAGCTGTGTTTGTTATAATATTATGTAAATTATAAGCCCTTATATATGTGATAATAAAGGCTAGATAAATATTAGTTGTTTTTACGGTTAAAAGAAACACTCCATAATTGTGTTATACAGGTTGTAGAGCACTGTTTTTAATTTTGTGTTCTATATTTTTGAGATATGTCATAGAATGTTTCGTTACCAGCTATGATCTGAGCTACAGTGTTACAAAATCACTTTACATTTTACTAAGGTAATTAATCTAGTTCCGCTTCAACGGTTCCTTACAAAAGATCAACATCTACACGGTCAAAATGTATGAAAGTGCTTGTTTTTTTTTATATGTACAAAAAAGTTTACGCTAGGGGCTTTTTTTTAAGCATGGCAAAAATCATCAAATGACTTCGTCCGCTCTGGACGGAGCGGAAGGAAGTATCAGACCCTTACTGACTAAAATCCAGCGTTGTTTGTCCTAATGCCTTTTGCATTCCAGGGCCACGGTGACCCTTACAAACAAAATCCGCAACCCTGGCAGGCACTTCCCCTAGCGGGCCCTGTCTTCTATACTGACACCTCTGAGGCGCGCCTGGAATACAACGCGCCGCCGATATGGGCCTGGTTCTGATTGGATGGTGAGCAAACCAATGCTCACCGGCCGACACTCGGCTAGCGGTCGGTCTAGATTCATTATTTTAATGAATTCATGATACATACTACTATACACCGTGTATAGTAGTATTTATGAACTAAATTAAATTGACCTTGAAAATACTGTTGATAAAACAGAAATTAGTTTTTATTTATAGATTTTATTGGTCTACGCAATATTATGCAAACTAGACTTTTTCTATAGGATGGTGAATTAATGTGTAAAATTCTGTTTATCAAATTAATAGATATCAATACCTACGTTTATATTTAAGTAAAAAAAAAGACTGCGTAAATTAATGTAGAGCTTATGTTATGAAACAGGTTCTGTTAATTATACTTATCAGGATAAATATAATAAATATTAATATAATAATTAATTTATATATTTATATTATTATATCTGTTGCTACATTTTTAATGGAACAAAAAAACTCTACTAAAGGTCTCAACACGTTGTATTTGTGTTTTTTCCTTTGCGTTACGAAGTCTTGTGCTAATGTGTCATGAAATGGAAAGTAACGTTACAAAAACTGCGATCCGGACAAATCCAGTTCAAGTCAGCCGACTGAGGACAATCACTTATTTATCTTGCAATCAATTAACATAACTGGTTCCATGAGAATTGGATTGGGGAAATAATTGTACCTTCTGACCAGTTTTTATAAGGATTAAAAGGACCAGGAAATTCTCATTTTATTATTTTTGGTTGTATCAAATGATATGCCAGCGATGTATTTCTGAATGCAACAATATTTATCACGTGCTTGAAAATAAAACATAAAAAGCGTTGTAAAACTTTTAGGGTTTAATAATTTATTTCTAAAATCTTTATCCTTAATTTTAATTATTATTTCGTATATTGATTAAATTGTAAGCGTTTGTCAGCACTGTCAGCACAAGAACAGAAAATCAGCTGGTCCATACATTTTACATTACATTTTTAGGGTTCCGCAGTTCTGACAAGGATCTAACAAGGACTCTTATTTTGCATTTACTCGTTTTAAGTTCAAAAGAATTTTATCCCCTGGGAGTTAGATATAATCATGTACTGAATTCATAGTAAATTTTTTGTTTGCTATTTCACACTTTATAGTACCAACTATATTGTGCACAAAACAGAATAGATAAACATTTTCATAGTTATATTATTTTCTTTGTTGTTTACCTTCCAAACGCACTGTCCGTATAAAGTTAAATAAATATTGTCTTTGTGTGACAACGTGGAATGCCTGCTGTATTTACATACGAACACTTATAATGGGTTCAGCTGATGACGTATAACAATAAAAATATTATTTATTCAGTCAACTGAGTGTTAGTAGTGATTTTAAACTACCTAATGTCGATTTCGACAGAAATAAAACACCTGCGTCTCCTGATAGTAAATATTTTTCTTAAATAATTATGCAAGATTAGATAAGTATGTTTTTATATTTTATTAGGTATATTAATAGCGAATTTTTGACTACTCTTCAAAAATATTCTTTCATACATGACATACTTACCTATCCGAGAACTTACAAACACAACAAAAAAGAATCAGCCAAATTGGTTCAACCGTTCTCGAGTTGTGCCCTTAGCGACACATTTAGCCTTACACGATTATGTTGGCTATCTAGATAAACATTAGGTGAAGGTCTTCCCGGTTTTTTAGAACCACTGAAATGAAAACTCATCCTTTCAGACTTTTGTCAACCATTGATTTTCGTATGAACCCAAATGACGAACGTCGTTAGGTTATCCTCGCCCGAAGCGCTTTGACTAACGTGTCGAAAAGATTTGACATTATGACTGTATACAGGAATTATGACACATAACTCAGTGCAGATACAAAAAAATTATGGTCAAGCAAATAGGTATAATTATTGATAATGAACTTAATTTTAACGTTATGACAGTTGAAAATTGCATAATTAAGTGAAATATATGTATAATAAATGCAGAGCAGAATTAGGTATTTCCAAACAATTTTTAACTCTATTGGGATGATTTTTAGTTCATTATCATTTCAATAAACGATAATTTGCCTCAATAACGACCCGGATTGCATCTAAACTTATTATCTACCTCAATCAGATTAGTTAGTATTGAATCATGAAGTTTATTACAATACGCGCCTTCACGCACCGCACAAACTTTATTATTTCGTAATAAATATTATAATATTGTTAAGAATTTTAATCTAAATGTCATAGAAATATCCCTGAATAGATACACAAATTATGGATAGCTATTTCGTACATCTACACCTGCGCAAGCTCCCCATTACTGACGCTTGTCAAGTCTCATCTTTCGTGGCGTGTATTATACATTCTTAATATATAACAATATCGTAATATAAGTAGTGGTTAAGTGTCTGGTATTTCCGAGTTACTTATCAAGATATAAAATCGTTATGTCGGTTATGAGGATAACTCAATTTTCCTCAAAATCTTTACAAAGACTTTGTACCTACATCAGACGGTACATGTTTTTTCCAAATTACCTGTTAGGGAAAAAGGAGAGGTAATAAAAGGTTATTTCCCATGTTGTCATTAACAGGAACTTCAAGAGTATTATTATTCCTACCGCAAACACCGCAATACAGGTGTAGAGTATTTTTCCTAACATATTTTATTTGGTAAATAAACTAAATGTCATGAAAGTCACGACTTTTCACTTAAATTATACTATCTTTGTAAGATATACTTTTAATTGACTCATTTTCAATGTTTTGGTTTACTAAATTAATCTTTTGATAGTACCTTTATTTTTATCCTTTCATTAGTTAGACGTTCCAGACCATACTAGTTTTGTATTTTTTTTTTCGTGAATGTCACAGAAAATGTAAACATTAATAAAATCCCAAGTCAGGTAAGAATTTCCCAAAAAAAATAAATTACTTTGACTCTTAAACTACAAAAAAATCGTATAGGATAGACATGGGGATGTGTTCGAAAGCCTATAAAGAGAGGCAACCCAAATTTCCTTATGGGCGTCCCTCTAATTGGGCTTTGTAATAGTTTAAATCAAAGATTTTTATTAATTCAATAGGCAACTCAGATAATAAATTCTGAAACATTGGTATTAGCCCACATTAAATACATTGAGTGCAATAAACTGACCGATAAAACTTAGCACGATCATAGCACTAATAAATCATTACAATAATAAACCTTGCTGTGTAAACAATAAAGCTCGAAATCGAATGAGGGTGTCTCTCGATTTTAAAAGATAAGTATTAAATCAATGTATGGTACATGATTTAATTAATGGTTGTTGTCATAATGGTATAGGTACGTAACTTTTAAATTAACTTATTGTTGCTTAGAATCCGAACAACACTGACACAAATTCATTGTTATGCAAAATCACCTAACAAGTCAAAATAAGAACAGAAAATAATCGTTACTCAACCGAATAATGGATAACATCGAGAATCTATTAAAGAGAGTGGAAAGAGGCACGTGTTCTGTGTTTCGTATCGAGTATCAAAATCTAATATAAAAGTCAACCGTTACTGACTGACTGATCTATCAACATACAGCTCTAACCACTGAACGGATTGCGCTGAAATTTGGAACACGGATAGGTAACTATTATGTATGACGTAGACATCCGTTAAGAAACGAATTTCCATTTGCCTATTAAGAGGTAGGTATATAATATATTTTTTTGAGTTATGGAAAAATAGGAATTTCTCAGTAGCAGCCTCGGAAGTCTGCATTGGTGCCCGGTTGATGGCAATATGCTCGCTCCCTATAACATGGGACTTAAACATATCTGGCGAAATCTGGGTGTACTAATGGGAACCCCTCTGCCTAACGCTTCGGGAATTACAGGCGTGATGTTGTGTTATGAAATCACTTCGATTTTATTTATTTGTAGGTAGGTAAGTATAGGAGAGCGGGAATGATACCGACTCTGTTCCACTTTCTGGAGAATAACAGGATCTGCCCTAAATTTTTATATCGATATTGTATTTCAATAGATCGGGTCTACATTTACAAGTCTCGATGTAAAGAATAACTTAGCCTTTTTGTATTGGTAACTGTCTCGATTGCTCTGTCGTACATTCGCTTTTGACATTGAGTTCGCTTCGGGCGCTCGTGGTTGTGTATGTTGAGACTTCGAAAACTAATGTTATTTCCGTTTCAGGATTAGTAGTCTATACTTCTAAACTATCTATACTAATATCATAAAGAGGTGAAGTTTGTAAGGTTGTAGGGGGGGTAATCTCTGGATCTACTGAACTGATTTTGAAAATTCTTTTACCAATTGGAAGCTACGCTATCACTGTGTGCTATAGGCTATATTTTACTATCAAAAATTAGGAATCCTTAAGAAAAATCATACGAACGAAGTAGCGGTAAGAGTGCTTGTATATTATATAATATGCCTATTACCTATAGTGAAGTTTTCCCTGAATGGCGAATTGACGCGATTAAAATGTTTTGTATCCGTTGTTGGTCGTTCTTTCTCTTTATTGTTTAAGAAAAATTGTAATATCAAAATATTTGTTTACTAATATACGCTTAAAAATAACGGGTTTTATTAGACATTTAACAAAACCGAAACTGACATGTTTATGTTTATCCCATCATTGCCATCACTTTATAGTTCTGAACCATACCTGGGAATGTACTGGTTACAACAGAGATATTGAAGTTGAAATTTAAGTTCCGACTTTTTATACGTAGGTATTTTACGGGGACAAGGTAATGATTAACAAAACTTTAAATATTCCCTGTACTGCTGTTGCAAACACAATGTTTTGCGTGCGTTCCCAAAAACAGTTAATTTTACACCAAAAATAAAAGTCACAGTCAGAAACTTTCATAAGGGTAGCATCAAAGAACAACATGGACCACAGGCGGTCCAGTGGTCCGTGTTGCTCTATGGGTGTTGCTCTGTGTAGTAGTTTTATTGTCTATGTATAAGCAAGAAAATAAAAATAAGTAGTTTATCACGTGCTTGCCCGTTTTCTGGCTTCATATTCATAACAATCGACAAGGTCACACCGTGGCGTTACCTAATTAATTATCTCAGTTTATTTATCAAAAATGCATAGCTTGAGGAAGGAAAACTTTGCGATAAAAGAATACGAGCGGTGTTATTTTGCAATAAAATATACCGGGTTTTTTTTTTAAACTGGTAAGTAGGTACCTACAGTTTGTCTCTTCTAGACAGCTAATTTATAATTAAAGATTATGCAGTAGACATCCTTAAACTGAAAATTACTTGTTGTGTTAGCACACATAGGTACTTGTGCACTATAATATTTTCTAAGTACTTGGCTAGTCTGCATTGAGATTTGCGGCAATGGCCAATTAGGTCATAGCGAAAAATTTAGAAACTAGCTGTTTGGCTTACATATAGGTATTGATAGCTTAACACAAATAAGATTATCTATAACATCACTCCTGTAATCCCCAAAGGTTTAGGCAGAGGTGTATACCCATTAGTACACCCACATTTCACCAGCCATGTTTAATTCCTCATGTGATACGGGGCGAGCCTATTGCCATCAACCGGGCACAAATTCAGACTCCGAAGCTGCTACTGAAAAATTTTCTTTGGAAAAATCCAATGACACTTTGCGTGACTTGAGAATCGAGCCCAAGATCTCATGCTCAGCCCTAACCCCAAGTAGTTCTAACCCCATGGATGGACAAAGGCTACTTTTTATACCGCGACTTTGTCTGCGTCCGCTATAACCGATATTTATGCGGATAAAGTCGCGAGCAAAAGCTAATCGTCTATACATCTCCAGCTAAGCAGGTTTTCCTTGCTTCGACCAATTCGTATCCGGAATCTGTTTAAACAATGTTTAGAATCCAAGACTTCACTATTTACTCACATGTTTCAAGAATTACTACAAATTTTTAGAAATATGGACGATATTGATATAAAAATTTGCATAAAAATAGGTAAAGGTATTAATATAAAGTATTATGTCTGTAATGTATAACAAATTAGCTGAACTAATGCTTTGTCATGTTAACTTATTTATTTATTTGAACATGGTATACTTACAGCTGGAAATAAATGTATGTTTAATGTCAATAATATTGATAGATGGGTATCAAAAGTTGTGGATAGGCAGTGTAGATACACAACAATATTTCTGCGTAACTTGTGTGACAAACGTATTATTATATTGAGCTGTTAGATTAATTTCCAGTAGGTATAAGCTGGTCTTGCAATTTACAGGCTTTGCGTACGAGATGTTAGGTTGCTAGAAAAATCTCGATTTGAAGTCATGATATCTATGTAACTTATCAACTGTAGGTAATTACTGCTTTATTTCTTTGTTATTTCTAAGAAAATGGGTCAACAATATTGAATACTTCTAATCTGATGAGTGTTTCTTGAGCAATCTGTAATAAAATTATAGATATTTTCAAACGGTGTTTGTGTTTGAAAATCAATTCCAGTTACGGAAAAAAACCAATCATCTTTCATTTTTATTGACAAAAGCATTTAAAAACGCAGGTTTATCTACAGTACCTACATTGCCACAATAACCATCTCATCGCAGCGTAGGGTAAGACTGTTTGTGATTTAGAACTGAAAACATATAAAAGCGCTGTAACACCGCACCACTTTTATTTGTTTTGCCGCAACATTTTGATGCTGTGACAGCCGTCCAGCAACGTTCACGATCGTAAGAAAAATATTCACTTCACGACGCTACATTACACGCGGCGCCGCAACGAAACGCACAGCGCCGCGTTGTGTTGCGGCATCGCATTTCACAAAAAAATGTTCACTTCATGACGCTTCAAGACGCGACGCGGCAACGAAACGCTTAGCAGAGCGTTATGTTGCGGCACCGCATCGCGCCGCTTTTATGTTAGTCCTTTAAACGTTTGTAGGAAACTGTTCGAACTTCGAATTCTACAGTATACTAGCTTTTGCCCGCGTCTTCGTCCGCGTAAATGTAAGACCCCCGTTTCATTCCTTTAGGGGGTGAATTTTGACAAATCCGTTTTTGGCGGACGTCTACTAAATATTACTCCCTGTCAACTTTCATCTATATACATCAAGCGGTGTTCGATATTTCGTGATAAGTGAGTGTATGAACTTTCGCTTTTATATATATATCTCGATAGAATTAAAACATCAATAAGATATAATATCGAATACAGGCATTATTACACTATTCAATAGTACGTCCAACAACAAAAGTCGATTAACAATGTTACTTTTTTATATCATATAAACAGACACTAAACACGTAATGTACAGTCTTTCAGAATTTCAGGCAATAGCTAAAGGTTTATTATATCTTAATTTTACATTCATTGCGTTTTAGTTTTAATATTGTACTTAATAATTAGGATTTAAAAATCATAAATGTTAATCGACTTTTGTTGCTGACTGTACCTAAGTAAGTCGATATATATCTATTTGAAAAAATGACCTAAATGTCTATCGAATCGTGTACCTGACCGAAGGTGACGTAATGGACATTTAATTTTATTTTATTCTTACGAGAACTATTGTGTAATGTTATAACGTTACCTTATTCAATACATCCTACTGAGAAGTTATATACTACGTAGTCATTTATTTGGTTCCGGCTTAGTAAAAATATGCTAACGTTGCATGAATAGATACAGATCATACAGAGCGGAGGAATTATGTAGGTACCTATATGAACTAAGGTCGCAAAATCGCCTGACCTAAATCATCTTAGCTTGGCTGAAATTGAAAGAATTTACAATCATAATCATTTATTTGCCTTAAAATGGTATGTACAGAGGTGGTGCAAAGACTCATTTCGCCATTTGGTGTTGAGTAGCAAATAATATATAGGTCACTATTAATTACCGCAGTCGCCCTATAGAAAGCCTCTACAATAAAAAGAGCATATCGTTAAAAAGGTATTCTTATTTGCGTGCTAGGCCCTTTTGAGTTTCCTTATTTTAACATTAACTTTACATTAATCTTTTTCAATAATTCCTTCACCTGACTCTTCTGATTAATGTAGGTATCTTGCCGTCTCAAGTTTAATTAAAATCGCTTCATTAATTTCCGATTTTGAACTTGAAAGTTTGTTTGAGGTACCGTGAGGCGTAAACGCCCTTAAAAGGTCTTTGACACTTTGACAGTCGTTACGGGTACTCAGAATTACGAAGTCTGACAACCAGTCACACCATGGGGTATTATTTTACCCAGTAACTGGGTTATGGAACTTTTGAAGGTCAGCAGCTTTATATAAAAAAAAGTACCTTCAGACGAACATATTAGTTACCCTCTCCTTTTTTGTCGGTTAAAAATTTGTATTTTGAACGAGGCAAGAGGAGGAGGTCCCAGCCTAACCAAACGGCATTCGGTTAGACTAGAACCCGATACTAATACTATAATTGGGTTTACTTCTGCGGAAACGAACCAACCACTATCAATACCTAATCACTAATTTTGTAATGAGTTTGGTTATTTATCTATACTTCTATATACTAATATTATAAAGAGGTAACATTTGTTTGTAAGTTTGTATGTAGGGGGTAATCTCCGGAAGTAATGAACCGATTTTGAAAATTGTTTCACAAATTGGAAGCTACGTTATCACTGAGTGCTATAGGCTATATTTTATTACCAAAAAATTAGGGATCCGTAAGAAAAATCACGCGAACAAAGTCATGGGGAGAGTACTAGTCGCTAAATAATTTTAAATTTATTCTAAGCGTTCTTTTTAATTACCCTGTGGCCTATTTGTGTTCAATTGGATATTTGACATGACCAATCAATTATTGACATAAGTACTTTATATTAGCTGTCAAAACGCGGTTCTCCCATAGATTTTGTATGGCAAAATGACGTCACTTACTAGGTTACTTTATTGATTAACTATTTATTCATTTCAAAGCAACAAAAATGTCATTTTAGGGTCAGTTGACATCTGACGAAAGATACGCCGCGTAGCGTCAGTCGCGTAACGCAGAAACAGTCAAATAGATAATAAAATATCCAACCATACACACACATAACCGATGCTGCGTTAGTGCGTCGACCATACTAAAGACGATACGTTCGACATCATAGGTATCTTCCGTCAGATGTGAACCGACCCTAACTGTTGATTAAAACAAAATTATCGGGTTTTCAAAGAATTATTGGGATGATGATACCTAAGACACGCATCAATACCCCACATACCTAATGATACATCGTTACTTAGAACCATATCTCACATTGTGTGCTTATCTGCAAAGGTAATTGTCATTGAGAACTGTTTTATCTTGTTTAAACTCACAGATAGATAGATATAGCTACTAAGAAATAAATCATTTATCTTTGTTCACTCAATCTTTCTTCTTTATTTTCAGGTAATAAAATAGTATTGGAGAGAAGGAAAATACGTTACAATGATACCAAGATGGCGGCAAAATATATCGAGACGTAAGTTTTAAAAATGTAATCGTACAGTCGAACAAGCCATTTGGTATATAGGCAGCTAAGTTGCAACTACTTTTATGCAATGTTTCGAGTGTGTCAATTCTTTTAAATCACTCTGCCTTTTTTTTATAAATTGTACATATTTTACATTTACTTTAAGGTTTTATGTTTAAGTGTAAATAAACATTTAATATACTATAGTTATTTAATAATAAAAAAACACTCTAAATAGGTTTTAAAATTATTAGTCACCACAAGCTTAAAAAGTGAACACAAAGTAATATAATAATAATATAAATGTAGCAGAAAGATAATTACCTATTGTTGTCTGTAAACCAAATAGCTTGTTCGACCGTACAATATTTAAGTACTTATTTCATGAAAAAGGAAAAAGCAGGTTAACTTATTCCTATACAGGGTGTAACGGAAAGGGTATATACATACCAAGAGCAAGGTTTCTTTGGATGCTAACTAACGATATGGCAAGGGTTTTTTAATCCTATCTCTACATGTTCGGAAATTATGATCAACAAAGAACACCGCCTGCAGTAGGCTAGACGGACGAGATTTATCGTGATATTAGGCAAGTAACGTGGAAAGTTTTTGACCCACGCAGTGCGGTGACACGTTTGTTATGATTTGAATTTAAAAGAAACATATGAAACCGAAAATTTGGTATCAATTCTTAGAGTATTTTATATTGAAACCCTTGCCATATCGTAAGTTATCATCCAAAGAAGCCACTCTTTGTATGTATATACCCTTTCCGTTACACCCTGTATAAGGTAGGTAACTGGTAATTAGTGACTGATACTCATACACATGATAATTCGTTACAACCGTAACCGTTATAATTAAAGTAAAATTAAAAATTATGTATATTTTTTCTATTTTTAGCAGATCTTGATAACCTAGACTTAGTTAATTCATTTATGGTCATAAAACACAATATAATTGTTTAAACTGGTGATTAATTAGCATAATTACGTACAAAATTGATGTTTTTAACAAATTCAAGATTTAATTTAAATAATGAAAGCTTTGTTCCGGTGAAGTGCTTTTCCAAGCATAAAAGAAAAAAAAAATATACTTATACAAAACACACAAATAATAATTGTCACAATTGCACGACACTACTTAAACTGTTAGATTTTTAATTTTAGTATTCATCATATTCCTAATAATGCCCAATGTTTCTATTTTTAATTATCTTATTTCTTACTCCTCCCCTAATCTTTTCTTATTAATTCAGTTGCGAGACCCAAGACAGTTGAATCGTTTCTCCGGGACTCGTCGAGGCATTTTTTGGTGGTCGCCACTGTTGATTCTGGCTTTCAGAAGCTACAAATTCAAAATCATTTATTCAATTAGGCCATTAAAAGGCACTTTTCAACTTTATAGACAAGAAAAAAAAAAAGAAATGAATCTTGTTGCCCCTTCCAAAAGGTAATTTCGTATAGGTAAAAAAGAATGGGCAAGAAACTCTATAGGTACTACTCTTTTAAAATAAATGTCTTAAAATATAATTTGTAAACATACAGAACATACATGTAATCATACAGAATTATACGTGAACGCAATGCACCTCACATAAAAACGACATTATAAATATAATACGTAAAAAAAATCAATGTCTTAAAATATAATTTGTATACAGGATCATACAGAATTATACGTGAACGCAACGCACCTCACATAAAAACGACATTATATTATAATACGTAAAAAGTATTACAAATTAAGAATACAGTAGTTGGGAATAGTGTAGCAGGCATGTCCCAAAATAAAATAATATTCCTAATGTATGTAATACACTTAGTACAGTACACCTAGGTATATAAGGTAGGGACAGGATAGGAGGTAGAGTCTTGGGAAATAGAACTAAGTAGCTCGCCCCTAGCATGTGGAATTTATTGGATCCATGTACAGTCAATAAAAGAGATAGGTGTGCAGGGTCGTCAGATATAGTTGATGTTTTCTTAGAGACTGATGAATATGTCGTCTATTGAAACTTAGTATAATTGATGAACTGTTTATTTTCTACTTTTTAAATTTAATTAAGTTTAAAAACATCCATCAGTTTCTATGAAAACTTCAACTATACCTGACGAACCTGGATACCTATCTCTTTTGTTGACTATACAACTGCGATATTCTTTTATTCTATTGACTCTCTTGTAAAGGTTAATTACTGTCTGACGAAATAGCTGAGCAAAAATATAGCAAAAGAAAAAAACATAGCAAAATACTCGAGAAGAAGCATAGGAAAATAATACAAAGTCAAAATCAAATTATTTATTTCAATTAGACTATTAAAAAGCACTTAAGAAAGAAGAGAAAAATATAATTGAATTTTTGTAGGCAAGAAAATAATCAAATTACCTGTAATGAAATATGCATTATTAAATGGGGATAAGTCTAGCGCGGGACAAGGGCTAAATGGGCAAATAGGCTCGTTAATAATTCCATTTAAGTTTGGTTCTGCCAAAACTAACTAAACCACTATTAATTGGTTTAAACTAATTCAATCGGCCAAAATAAACGTACAACAATTTTGCGTAGAATTGATTTACTTCAAGTCAAAGTCAAAGTCAAATCATTTATTTTAGTTAGGCCATTAAAAGGCACTTTTGAACGTCATATACAAGAAAAAAGAATTAAATCAATTTGCCCCTTTCAAAAGGTTAGTATGGAGAAGAATGGGCAAGAAACTCCAACTTAATCAGAGAGTAGCTTATCAATAAAATATTACAATCATGTGCTTCGAAAATGTGTGGGGCGAAGTGGGTCGATTTTATTTTGGCACTACTCCCAATTAGTTAGCTACTCGAGATACACAAAAATCTCTTTAAAATCCATCACCATTCCTCATTTTCACTACCTTCAAATTCCAAAGCAAATATTAACTACATGAGATCGTTTTGTCCTCTCAGTGTTCCTAATTCCTCAGCGGTACGTCCTCGGCATCATGGGGCTACTGGCTGTTTGCAACGCGTATACTATGCGCGTTTGCCTCAACCTGGCCGTCACACAGATGGTGAACAATACGAAGGACGAAGAACAGCGTTTTGACCCTTATGCATGCCCAGATGAAAGCGAGGTCTTTACAAATGGGACTGTTAGCTCGAGACCGGTGAGTCGTTTTCCTTTGAACTTTTAATATTATTTTAAGTAAGCACTATAAAACGGGGTGAATAGGGGCGCAGGTTGCCAACAGGGAAATTAAATCGTAAATTATAATTTAGTAAAAATATTGGAGTAAGGCAACAAACTATATTACAAGTATTTCAATGTCAAAATCCCTTTTTAAATTTCACCAGTGCGCCTCTGCACCCGTTCACCTCGTTTTACATGAAGAAGAAGAGAAGAAGTAACAGTAGTGGATGTACTAAGCAATGCACCCACTTTATCTCGTTGATAAGATGTGTTGCCGGGTTGCAGGCAACAAGTAGTGTGCAATTTTTGTAAATTTTGTTATCCGTGACGTCTCGGAAACACCAAGAAATCTAAAATAATTTCAAGATTGTATAGATATTGTCAGCAAATGCACAATTTTAGATTTTCGCGTAAAAGCATCTTTACATTTCTAAATTTTTTTTCAATTTCTATATAATCTAAATAGAATAGAGATTGCCATAAAATGATTGATGTTGCCGAGAAGTCATATTGACTACAATTGCTGAGAATTGAGCAATTAGTTGCTCGTGTAAGTAAGCGATATTTTAACAGATTCGACGGTAATAGGTCACGGTGATTGAGTTTATCGCTTAGATAGACTACTTTTTATATTGTAAATACTTGTTGATAGTCTTGTTTCCTCGTTATTGATGGTAGACTGAACACAAGCGTTTTAGTAAATCAGTGAGGCAATAATGATCTGTGAAGAACCTTCAATAATATTCCTATCCTATTAATTTTATTGATTCCTCTTTGCAAAACTGCACCTTATATGTACCGTATTTAAGCCTGATATAATATTGATGTGAAGAGCTCAATGTAATCCAATAAGTCCCTTACTTATTTTATCATTGTTAGTGAAGCACTTATTGCTTGTAACAAAGTATCTGCCTGCAATAAATAAATGGACACGAGACACTTTTGAAACACGTGCTATAAGATTGACTTACTTTTTTCGTGACGTCAATCATAATCTTTTGTTCTAGTTATCTGCTGAGTGCACGTTTGTTATGTCAAAATTGTAGTTGCTAACTTTGACGCTATCAATAACTGCATTCGTGGTGGTTACGTTACATCGAAATGGTCGAGAAAATGCTCCAATGTAAATACAACTTTATGTTATTTTAAATACGTTGTCTCTTAGAGAAACCGAATGCAAATTCATCACTTTAAACGCTTAAAGCTACACAGCTTTAAGCGTTTAAAGTGATGAATTTGCATTCGGTTTTTCATAAGCATGACAACGAACACTCGTTGTCATGCTTATGGCTAGAGCATTTACCTGTAGAACTCTTTTTCAAGCTGCATTTACTCTTCCTTTTAATGTCGAATCTTCAGAATCGGTAAAACGTTACACAATTTAGCTCATGGTTTATAACATCAACTTGTAAGAAAATGTTCGGTTCTTGGGACGGTGACACATTAGAGCGGCTCGATGTTCTGTTACAAGTATATGCTCTAGCATACACTAGAGCAAAGGTGAATATACACTCCCTTTAGATACCTGAAGGGGAAGCAAAAGGTGTAAAAAATGCATCATATTTAACTTCATCTAATTTACTTATTTTAGAACTTTAAAAAACCTTTCCTTAGTAAGGAATGAATGTTCGAAACTGGTTCTTATTATTAATTAATTTAAGATTTTTAGTAAGCAGATTCGTAATGGACTCACCTTTAAAATTTTATTTGGCTAACGATTAGGCTGAAGGTCAGCGTAAATAGAGCAGCAATTATGACCGAGCAGCTTTCATTTATTAATTTATAATAATCTGCATCGTAAATAGACTAGAAAATTATGTGCGTCTTATAATTCCGCGCGTCAATTACGCTACTAAGGCCCCTAGCACACGGCGTATTTTAAACGCGCAGACGACGCGCAGGTGACGCGCGTATACGCGTTTCAAACGGGATTTGAACGCAACCTGGTAACCTAAGCACACTGGGCGATCATAAAATTCGTCTATACAGCGCGTATGAGCGCAGTTACAGCCATCATCAATACAAACGCAACAATCAGCATTTACGGCGCCGAAAACGCGCGTTCCTGACACGCGCGTCGTCTGCGTGTTTAAAATACGCCGTGTGCTAGGGGCCTAAGACTTTGTTCTCTGTCTGTCTGTTCAATCGTCTATCATTAGGGCTGTATCTTTTAATCTGTAAGAGGCAGACATTTAAAACTACTAGGTATAACAACAAACGATTTTAAGATCAAGAAACTTTTGTATTTAGTGTTAAATACTGTACGGATCTCTTTGCGTGCAACTCCAACTTGTATTTAGCCGATTCTCTTTATATTATTATCATAAGGATTAGGCGTGATAATATTATTATGTTGCGCCTATATTGACGTCAACAGCCGTATTTTTTTCTAAAAAATGTTTATTCAAATTACATTTACAATAGAACATAGTTCACACCATCGATGATGAGTCGTGATGTTTTCCTTCACAATTTGAACACTCAAATTAAGTGTAAATCCGGAAGATTTTGGTCCTAATCCTGTTGAGATTATATTTATTTTACTAGCTTAGTTCGTGCTCTTGGCTTTGCTCACATGAGTGCGTATTCTTTCTTTTATTAATTTATGGCAACTTGAAGTCATAAAAATAATAGAAAATGATAATCCATTGATAGTTGCTCTCGTTAATGTAAAACAAAATTTGTTGTTGCTTGTGTTGTTGTTTTAACTTTAATCATATTAATTATGATACTGTTTGTAAGCCCAGATTACAAATTCCAGTATACCTAAGTCTTAATGCAAAGACTTGTTTTTGACTTTCTTTCCACTACATTCCCATTTCTTGTTGTTAAATTTTGAAGCTGTAAGTCTTCCATTTCTAAAAATAACTACATGCCTGACCAAAATAAAAATATAATTATTTCACAATTTCTCTCGTTATTTTTTTTAAACAGCTCTTTTCAACATTATGTCTGTGGCTAATAATATTATGAAAAAAAAAACAGGTACCTTGTATATAATTTAGTACTTTGAATAAATTCGCCTAGAAGCTAGTATTATTAAATTAATGATTATTATTTTCTCTGATTCCAGCATGCGATATTTGACTGGTCAGAATCCACACAAGGATTGATCCTCAGTGGATTTTATTATGGGTACGCTATTACCCATGTCCCTGGAGGTTACTTAGCGGAAAGATATGGAGGTAAATGGACTCTGGGTATTGGGCTGTTAAGTACGGCCATATTTACCTTGCTTACACCCGTGGTAGTGAAAGCAGGGGGCGCCACTTGGCTGTTTATACTGCGAGTACTTCAAGGTATGGGTGAGGTAAGTGAATTTTTTGTTTGATGTTCAATTTACGATAACTTTGTAATGTTTGTTTGTATATATTTAGGATGAATGGTACTTAGTGACCAATAGTTTTACACATGATGGTATTGATGGTGCTGAACATGAGTTCAATTCCCAGGTCGGGAAAAGTGTTATTGAGTTTTTCTATCAGGAATTTCTATGGCAACAGGCTCGCCCCCTATTACATCGACTTAAACATAACTGGCGAAATGTGGGTGTACGGTACACCTCTACCTAACTCTTCAGGGATTACAGGCGTGATGTTATGATTGTACTCACCATAACAAACAACTTTCCCAAAGAAATTACTTTTAATTGACATAACGGCGATGTGTCACGTACTTTTATCTTATATATTGTTTAAAATTTAGTTTATTTACAAATGTGAATATACTTGGTTCTTATGTATACAATAACAAGTTCCTAAATAAAAACAAGATATTTTTTTACGAGATGTCAATGACGTTCCTTACATTTCTGAGTCTGCGAACAAACATGGTATTTTGCTAGCTTGTGCCCCTGACTTCGTCCACGTGAATATTTTGCGCGGAACCCTAATCCTTAAATAAAAGCCTATGTTGCTTCTTATAACATTAGCTATCTGCTAGTGAAAGTCCTATCAAAATTGCCCCAGCCTTTCCGGAGATAAGCCGGAACAAATAGACAGACGAACTAAAATTCTAAAAACTGTGTTGTTGGTATAAGTACCTACCGTCTAGACATCCATTATGCATCTAGTAATAAGCAGTTATTTTGACAGTACAAACAGACACTTCAATTTTATTTAATTACTATGTAGGTACTTATTGCCTTTTAAGGCTGATTCACACATATCAGTGAAGTCACAGTGCCGGTACCGTACCGTAGGTATCAGTGATAAATTATTATTCTTTCATACATTTTCTATGAACGCGTTCACACTTGTCAGTGTCAGTGACGACACAGTGCTCTCATTGTCAGTTCCGGCGCGTTCATAGAGAATGTATGTACGGTGCCGGAACTGTGACTTCACTGATATGTGTGAATCAAGCTTTATTATTTTAATTTAAAACCAACCATGCGATGATTACCGTAGTAATTTCATTGTTTGCAAATCAACAAGATTAGGTAAAACATTGTGGACATGACAGCACAAACATATTTTATGAGAATATTTTTACTATAAGCGTAAACAATGAGATGTTCGGATGCCATTGTTGTGAAGAACAATAAAAATATACGACAGATTTATTGTTGTTCCACTTTGTTAAATAACTTATTACAAACAAGGTCTAAAAGTACATTTTCCTGTCGATGAAATAAAATCCAGAATTCCCGTGTCTCAGAAAGCACGTAAAGCCGTTGGTCCCGGCTGTCATTCGTAGATCTCTAACAGTAGTTATGGGTAGTCAGAAAACTCAATAACACTTTGTCCGACGTGAGAATCGAAACCAAGACCTCATGCTCAGAACAGTACTGCATACATTTAAAGTATATAAGGAGCATTGAGTCCAAGACTTAGAGGTTCCGCACTGAGTTCCCCCAACCCACCAACCCCCACAAACGTATAAAAATAGATTCGATTTTTTAATTGAAAATATGACCATCATACAGCATTTTGATTCAATTTTGTACGACAAGCACAATTAGACTACCTGTTGTACCTACTACTGTTACTTTGAGGGAAGCCTTCAAACTAAATAATTAAAGTGAGTGAAACGGATATTTCCAATTTAAATAATTTATTGATTGAATTTACTCCGCGCGCCGCTCTTACGCCCTTTGAGTTTAAGATTGCACAAGCTAAAAACATAATTATATAGTATGCACAACCCTATTTTTTTTTCCAAAAATGTTATTGGCAATACCAAAAAAGGGTCATTGTACTCATCATTATGAACAAGTTTTAGTATGGGACCAACCCTGAATAGCGATAAAATTAAAAGTTTGAATGGAGAAACAGGATTAAATCGTCAATAACCATCATAAGAAGCTAGTAATGAATATGTCTATAATACTACTACTACTTATAAAATGGTCGCTAAAGGCCTATTTAGACGGTGCGAGAAATATCGTGCAAGTTGTGGTACATTTCCGTCAATGATCAGTCACTTTTGACATGACAGCCGCGCGGTCCCGCAATGTACGTCAAATCGCACGATATTTCTTGCATCGTCTAAATGAGGCTTAACTTTGTGCAGAACATATAACTCATGATGCATACTTATATAAGTACATATATCTATTACAGTACTACAGTGCAGCAACTATGTAGATCCTGTACTAGCAAAACAATGACATTGTCGTCATACTCAGGGGCTACGATTACAATAAGTAGTTTCATTTCAATGACAAGTGACTGATTGGCCGTCAAATCGTGCAAATGCAGCTTCGGCCTTTATCGTGTCTGTCTGTACTCCTCTCACGATTGCAACTCAAGGTTCATGCGCTTTTAGTTTTATCAGAATTCGATTTCTGGTTAGTATGTATAGTATAACCTCGAAGAGTAGACGGTAGAAAGCTAAAAATGTGTAGCACATAATACTATATGTATTCTGTAAAAGTTGACGCCATGAGACGAGCTGTCAATCTTCAGCATTTAGTGGGTTGATCACCTAATTCCAAAATGAATGTGCTATATTACTAAAACATACTCCGTGTTTATTTCGATTAATGATTCTCATATCTAAACAAGAATCTCATTATATACTTATACCTATTATTTATTTATTTTAAAACTTAGCATTATTACTAAGTTCCGCAGAAAAATTAAGCAGTAAACTTATATACTGTGAAATTTTACATATACAAACCCAAACTCACTTAACAACACACAACTCAACACATTTCGTACTTACCCTTACCAAAATTATTCATCTATTGGCAGTGTACGATATTTTTTTAAACGATATAAAATCGATTAATACTAGCCACTAAAACCGTGCTATACTATAGCCTTTGATCAATCTCAAAAATGTATTCGAGATGTGGAGACCGGAGTTCTGTAGCACATTAAATTTTTATTTAATATGTGAATTCTGTCTTAACATAAGAAAACATATTAAATTGAAAAAAAAGTTGTACAAACTTATTTTTTTTTATTATTATTCCAGGGTCCTACGATGCCAGCTTTGATGATCGTATTAGCCCGCTGGGTGCCACCTCACGAGCGTTCAAGACAAGGTGCCTTGGTGTTTGGAGGAGCCCAGATCGGAAATATCTTCGGTTCCTTCATGTCCGGATTTCTAATGGCTGGTGAAGGAGATTGGGCTAATGTGTTCTACTTCTTCGGCTGTTTTGGAATACTGTGGTTTTTGGCGTGGGTTAGTAGCAATTTTTTTTAAGTTTATCTTGGAAATTACTGACATCAGTGAAGGAACACATCGTAAAAAAATATATAAGTTTGAAATCGCCAATCCACCTTGAGTACGCGTGGTGTTTAATGCTCGTGCCTTCTCTGCATGAGAAAAAGTCATTGCCCTCGCAGTGGGACATCAATATGCTGGTATTTCTTTTTCATCATATTTACCCAATTTTTAACTTTATTACAGTTGTTTTTTAATTAATTACCAATGAAAACTGATGAGTATATCGATATTCTGTCTGTGCAGACCCTTAAAACTGAGCGACGAGAGAAGTTATAAACAAGGAAATTAAGTTCATAAATTCATATAATTGAAGCTTGTTTTTAGGATACACAAATAACAGACTATGTATTAGTGTATGTAGAGTGACCCTTTGTCTTAAAAAAAGCAAAACGATTCGCGGAATGGCGTCATTAATGATAACACGTTACCTGCATTATGTTTTGGTATAACCTGTCAGTAAATTGCGAACATTAAAAAATGTATAGCCCCCAAAATAGAACATATGGATTTCAAGCTACTAGTTAAACCCACGGTTGAACCCGCGTTCAGTTATGTCTTTGGTTACTGCTCCGCTCCCGTGGGCCGTAGCGTAATGTTATAAAGCCTATGCTATTCCTGATAAATCTGGCTATCATATTCAAAAAAAAAATTTCCAATCCGACTGTTAGATCCAGAGATGAGCGCCTTTAGCTAGACCTGCGACTTAATCCTCCGCGTGGTTTTTTTTACCACGATTTTTCCACCCGTGTTAAGACACGTGTTACTGTTCCGGTTACTGCTTTACACCCGTTGGCCTTAGCGTTGTTATAATATTCCTCATAGCCTATAATATTTCTCATAAATCTGGCTATCATATACAAGAATATTTTTTCCAATCCGACTGTAAGTTCCAGAGATAAGCATGTTTAAACAAACAAACAAAAAATGACTAAAGCTTTATTAAAATTATTAGTACAGATTTAGGGCTTCATTTACACACATGACTTTATAAACACTAAGCAATTAAAGCCTATTAATAATCTACTAATAACGTTTTATGTTAGTGACTACTAACTACTCTCATGATTGGCAATTAAAGTTTACTAATCATAAATTTTAAGTAGGTACCTCAGGGGCCAGTTTGAATGTCACTGAACTGAAGGTGATCTCCTGTCCTTTTTAACAAAGTTGCAGGTAAATACACTATAAAAAACCTACGTAGGTACTTTTTAAACAAGAGTTTTAACTGAGTGCAATAAAAGGACGAATTATGATTATACTTTACAGACACAAGCTAAACTGATTTCCAAAAAAGGTTAATTATATTTTTTAAATATTTCCCTAAACAATTTAGGCAAAGATTTCAATCTTTAGATTGCTCTACCGTATCCAATGATCGTCCAAAGTTCTGTTTTTGTGTGCGCTAACCGTTCTTAGTATTAACTAGTTTTGCGTGAGGGCAAATCTACAATTTAATTTAATCTATGTGTATGAAAATCTTAACCATAATTTTCTAAAAATTTTTGCTGGTTCTAATTTCAAAATCCTCATAAAAATTGGAATCAACAGATGAACTCAGTTTTTTTTTTGATTTAGTTAACTACTAATTCTTCTCCTAGTTTTAATTTAGATATAGGTACCAGAAAAACGCAAAGAAAAATCTGGATTGCTTAGACATTGTTAGAATATCTACACATACTTTACTTGAATTTGCATGACACCATTAGTAAGGCAACCATTTCTGTTTCAGAGTATCCTGTGCTTCAGTACTCCAAACACGCACCCATACATTTCAGAAGAAGAGCTGAAGTATTTGAACGAGACTGTTACTAGTGCGGATACTAAGAGTGTCAGGGATCCCGTACCTTGGAAGGCTATTGTACGCTGTGTGCCTGTATGGGCACTGTTATTTGCTGCTGTAAGTATTATATCAACTGTAACTGTAACAATCTGTAACTCAATTATGAAAAGTTATTAAATAAGTAACTTAATATGAATACTAAAAGCTTTTTACATATTTGGAAAAAATATTTGAATGGCCTGTTATTCACACCCTGTGTATGTGCGGTTATATGTTTGTAAACGCATCCACGATACAGAAGAATTTAATAGTGTAGGGCAATGTTTTTAAAACAAATCTTTTATATTTCGTTTTTTTTCATTAGATGATTATTTATATTATATTCCAGGTTGGCCACGACTGGGGTTACTACACAATGGTGACAGACCTCCCAAAATATATGACAGATGTCCTCAAATTCAACATCGCAGCCACGGGTACATTGACGGCGATACCTTACCTCGCCATGTGGATCAGCTCCTTTATATTCGGCTGGGTGTGTGACGTATGTGTGAAGAGAAAATGGCACACGATAAAGACTGGAAGAATTATTCATACAACTATAGGTATACTTCTTTTGTTTTTATTCTTGACGTATACTAAAATAAAGGTATTTTATTTTGGTTCAAGCAAGTTAAGTGTTAAAACAAATGAACGGCTCCCCAGCACACATATATAAACCCTGACTTGAGCACGCTTGAGTGTATAGCAAAACACTGTAAAAATAGAATAACCCCCGAATTTTCTTTAAGACGTTCTTTGTTGTATCTCAACCACCTTGTATTGTAGCGAAAGAGACAAAGATAGCATAAGACTTAAAAATGAATTGCATTAATTTAAAAAATTGGCCGTAAGTGTTTCAGAAATAAATAAATAATAACAAAGTCACACTGTTAATTAATTATTTTATCAAAGTTAGCAACTTGACTTTATTAACAACGCGGTCTGCAATGGCAATCAGAGGAGAACAATAATTTGCTCAACTATTGAGTTGGCACCGGTCGGCTTCGGTCGAGTCTCCATAATTGGCTGTTGCAGCTACAATTTGATTTGTATTTTTGGTTTTGATTTGTGGCGTGAACGATATACCTATAAAACTGCATAGGTATTTTGAAGCAGCAATCTAATTGCATAACTCACTCTCAATGGTTATTTACTTAAACGTTATGCAATAAAAGGTACAAGGTAGACATTCATTACCATTGCATGCAATGGTGCATTAGGCAATCTCTACCAATCAACCAAATGTAACGTAGGTGTAGTTTTCTTCTCATTCTGATAAGATTATTTAAATATAGATTCGTGTGAAATCCACAAGAGTTTTGTGGTTCGGCAGATGCTATATTAGAGTTAAGCTATGCAACATTGTAAAAAATAAATAAAAAAATCAGATAACAAATGGTAGGTTCAAATTAAAACGAAAAAGTAACAGAAACACAGAATAACACAATAATTCAATATTGATATAGGTATAGGTACCTAACTGTTTATTACACCCAAAAAAAACTTGCAAACAATAAGGCAGTAACACAGATGACTTCTACGTGTTTCTTCGAAATTGTTCTTTATTATATTGTACCACGTTTCATAAATTCCCTGACATTTGTTCCAGCTGCTACCGGGCCAGCAATATGTATCATATTGGCATCATACTCGGGCTGCGATCGGTTCGCCGCTGTCGCTTATTTCATAGCCTCAATGGCACTCATGGGGGGATTCTACAGCGGAATGAAGGTAATAAAGTAATTTTCCGATATATTCGTGGAATATTATCCTGTTAATGCTTCGGAAATTATGTTTGTGACTCACAAGGGAGTGATACGTGTGTTTATTTGCTTGTAAAATTGGATTATGCAGGATAAAAGGGTTGTAATACTTTGTGGAGAACCTATAAGGAACGTTTATTTTGAATTTATGATTTATTTAAATCGACTCTGAAAAAGATTACCTATACCTAATATTCGTTTCACACATAATAACTAATAGTGTGGTAAAAAAAAATGTTGCTAATAATAATTATTTTGTGAAGCTACGAATCAACAAATAAACTACGAATGGCTGAACTGGCAAATTTTTCCTTTCTTCTAGAGGACAGTAGATAATATTATAAATCTGAAAAGTTAGATTGTTTTTATTAATAGCACGTACTAATCGCCTGAACTACTGGTCCGCTTTTGAAAATTCATTCGCTAATAGGAAGCTAGGTTATCCCTGAGTAAGATATAGGTATCCGTAAAAAAATTAACGCGGACGAAGTCACAGGCACAAGTTAGTTCCAAATAGAGATGAAAGATAATTCATTTATAAATCATTCTTATTCCATTAAAGCTTCAAAAGCTTTGCAAGAGAAGTCTGTAGATGTGGTAGTACTTTATTGCTCCGGAAACAGGAGTGTGACCCGAATTTTGATGATCTTCCGTCTTATAGGGTCACGTATAAAATTGTGTGTACCTTTGATATTTTCTGCTGGCAAAAGTCGGTATGAGAATAATCTCATTGCGAATGAACTGCTGATGAAATTGGTATTCTAGTACTTGGAAAAAGTTTTATAATATAATATAGGATATGAAGAAAGGCCTAATATGTCTGTAAAGGCCTAATATGTTTGGCCGAAATTCGGTCTGTTGAATATTATATCAATATTCAACAGACCGAATTTCGGCCAAACCGGCCGATCTAAATGAAGACTAGTCAAATATGCAAGAAATATTATAGTGCACAAGTGTGTGCGCAAACAAAACTGCACTTTCTCTTCCTTTATTCTCGTCCAGTCCGATGGATAATACGGCTATACGACACGATCGTAGGGAGCAGGAAATTCGTCAAGACTTTACACGCTTTCCGAAGCACGAGAGACTGACACCGACTTCCAAACTCCGTGCTGCTGTTGAGAAAATCCCAATTACAATCCAATGACAATATTACTTTAGATTATCAATTAATAATATGAAATCTGCACGAGCATATTGTTGCTCTGTGTATGTTGATCGTTTCAACACATGTTTTACTACACTTATAGAACTTGTTACTTTATTGGATCAAAACAGTGCCAACAGCAGCCCGTATCGTTTGCAAGACCTTTACACCTACGTGAACACATATATTTCTGTGTACGAAAGCAATTTGGCAAGACGTTGGCTTCACATTAGTTCTTATGTTCGTAGGTAAACGCGCTGGATCTAGCACCGAACTATGCTGGCTCCTTAACCGCGATGATCAACGGGACTTCCACCATATCTGGAATTATTACGCCATATTTAATAGGGTTGTTAACACCTGATGTAAGTATAATTTTGGTTTATTTTTATATCATCATCATCATCTTAGCCTTTTCCCAACTATGTTGGGGTCGGCTTCCAGTCTAACCGAATGCAGCTAAGTACCAGTATTTTACATGGAGCGACTGCCTATCTGACCTCCACAACCCAGTAACTGGGTTGGTTTATTTTTATGTGCAAACGTAATATTTAAAGGGATGCCTTAAGGTTGCCTCCGAAATTCAAATCTTCACCAATTTCAAAAGTACTTTTCTTTCGTTTTTGCATCTTAAAAAATAGACGCGACACTACCATGCACAAAATCAGATTATAGTGATGGTAATTCTGTAAATACATTATTGTTACTGTCGCGTCAACATTTTTTTTCGCCATACTACCTGATACTGAACTGCAAATTGTAAAAATCGAAAGAAAATTTAAAATTAAGGTGATTAAAGAATCTTTATTTACTCAAAAGAGATCTTATTTACTTAATTTCTCGGGATACCCTAGGGGTTTCACTTGAAGTGGTCACCTCTATCTATCATCATCATCATAATTATCAGCCTATAGCTATCCATTGCTGAACGTAGGCCTCGCTCAAATAGCGCCAACCATACAAAAAAACAAGTATTGTTAGGTACCGCTTTTCACTCTCGAGCGAAGATTAGACTTGCGTGAAAATTTTCAAAATAGGTATCCAACAAAAGTATTTTTGTGTAAAAAGCTTTCAAATCCAGCTCTTTGTTACACGGTTCTATAAAAAACAAATTAGGTAAGTAGGTATCTACATTGTATGAATGTACTATAAATAGGTGCGGAAAAATTCTTTGTAAAGCAACTTATGTTAGGTGCTCAAGAACATTCATGATAAAGTTATTGGGGTAGACCTTAAGAATTTAGCTATAGAAACCCCATTCTGGCCAAGGTTTTTTCCTTTTGTATCTTTGTAGGTATATAAAATACTTAAATGGGCGCTCTCTAAAGGCAAAAGCAACATTTTTGCTATATTTTGTGAAAGTGAATTTGAATTCCTAACCTTTTTCCTCTACAAAATTTACCAGCTTTGTTTTTAGAAGTTTGGTCGGCGTTGCATTTGAAACACGGACAGATTATTTTGATCCAAATATGTTTTGCCAAACAGTGTATGTATGTAAATTGGATGCAGTTTTCTGTATATTTGTAAAAAAACGAATCATATAAGCAGCCCACAGCATGCAACAAATCTTTTTGTCTTATAGATATTTGGAAAATTTCGCGATGATCACAATCCTATAACTATCCTATTAGAATGCAAAAGTTTTTGAATATGGATGTGATTTTAAGAGTGAAAAAAACTCTCTTAAAACGGCTGTACCTACGAAACTAGCTGCAATTTAGCGTACTTTTATCCCGTATTGGTGGTCCCGTGGGAAAGTTTAGGACTTCGGCTTAATTCTGAAGTCTACACAGAAGAACTCGTGTGTAAAGAAGATAGAAATCGCTGAAAAAGGATCAATGTCAACAATCGATCACTTTATCACCACTTTCCGATCATTAAACTTTTATAAAACCAAACAAATCAAGTAGAATCGTCTTCGAAGCCTTGTCATCCAAAACTTCGTTTCAAACAATAAATGGGCCTTTATTAATAAAACATTTTCGACTCAGTGTCAAGTTTCGACAAGATGTCGAGTTTGTGGGTTTAATGCGAACTTGATGTCTTTGGAGTTGCTTCAAACCTTGTTGACAGTGCGTTCAGTTCAATCTCTATTTATAAACCCAATCGATAACGTTGGGGTTGTTATATTGGCCAAATAATGCAATTACGTGATGCGAAGGACTCGCTTCCTTATTGCATTAGGAACTATGTTGTTGTTAGCAGACTGTTATTATTAGATATCTAATGTTTACGAGTACGTCTTTCACTTACTTCTTTTTGGGAACTACTTCCAGAGGCAATGTTAGTACTCGACAATGTTTTCGTATTGTACTTAACTTTCGTGTTTATTTTGCTACTTAAAAGTCCATGGTAGTTCGAAGGCTAAACCAAAATATTAATCATTTTCTTTTATTTACATTGATAATTTGTATTCGTTTAAAAAACGGAAGGGTTTCAATTCAGTTTTATTGTTTTAATGTTTGTTGCCTCATTCTTCAAAATGTAGTCTCAATCTCGCAATCTCATCTCAGCGACAACCAATGTAAAAAAAAAATAGCTTATTTATTTGAGGATTATCAAGGATATAAACATTAACATTATAAGTTACATATTCTATACTGCACACTCAAGCAACGTGATTGTAAAATTAGGAGCATTTTTACCCCAGAACTCCAACATTTATAAACTGTTTAACTAATCATTTCTAAAATTCTTTTTTTCAGTCAACATTAGCCCAATGGCGGATAGCGTTCTGGGTATGCTTTGCAGTCCTAGTAGGCACAAACGTGGTCTACATTTTCTGGGCGGATGGTAAGCAGCAATGGTGGGATGACGTCCGACAATACGGGTACCCTGAAGGCTGGAAGCATGGGCAACTTAAGATGGCCAATCAGGACAAAGAGAAGAACAAAGCAATGGAAGCAAAGAACTCGTCAAAATAAAAGTGTTGTGATTGAGACATTTCTAGACCGCAGATGAAAACCCATATTTAAAAAAATATCGTGGGGCCTTTATTTTGAGTTTAATTTAGAGTACATGATCATGGTCCAACAGTTTAGGCCCTCGCCTCACATGTATGAGGCTGCGATACCAGACAAGTACCAATGCGACCTTTTTAATTAAGTACTTTCTAAGTTTATCTTGGATATCACAGACATCGGTGAAGGAAAACATCGTAAGGAAACCTGGACTTATAATTAATATATGTCTGAAATCGCCAATCTACCTTGAGCAGCTGGTGTGGTGATCAATGCTCGTGCCTTCTCTGTACGAGAAGAGCCCTTTCCCGTGCAGTGAGACAATAATAGGCTAGTATTATTATTATAATAATGTGCTTTTAAACTCGTTTTTTGGCTCACTTTTGATTAAACCCGCTCTCCAGTCTTACCAAGGGGTATCGTATTATCCAGTAACTGGACTGTGGAGGTCATATAGGCAGGCATGTAAAATAATAGCAGCTGCTGCCTCTACCGGCTAGGCAGACGATGATAACTTTTAAGCTCGCAACATTGTGGTACATATTATATTGATATTTTTTAATGAGTTTCATCGCCAGTGAAATGGACTTTTGTGCTTTTCTGTTACAAGTGTACTCTCCGGTCTGTGGTCTATGTCTTCAAAAATAATTAAGTTAACTTAACTATTTATAAGTGACTAATGTGATTAGCTAAGTATTATAGCAATATAAGTGATATTAATTAGGATGAGAGAGAAAATTCATTCATTTTGTGGCCGAGGTCAAATCAGGCTGAAGTCTGAAAAACTACACCACTCCAGGCAAAACTAGTAAGTACAATCGAGAACGAACGCGGTTGACCACTTGTAAAGAAGAGCGAGAATCCGTAGAGATTCTTACTGGTTCTTCTCGATAGAGGCCTACCTCCGTTTTGGAACGAGCAACTAGTTTCAAGTTTCTGACTAATTGACCGACTCCTTGACAATTCAAAAGTACCTAGTCTAGTAAATAGTCTAATTGATATTATAAATGCTTTGACTTTGACAACTTATTACTAAGGCCAAAAGGGTGAAAACTGTTTCAACGCAATTGTCCGCGATTGTACATACTGCCGTTAATAGGAGGGCTTGGCCTAGAATTTAGATTGCGGTGCGACTTGTTAATTGGTATGAGGATTCATTTGAATTGAATGACGATTGGGTTTTAGAGAGGGTTTTTAAACACCGATTGAAATTACTGTATACACTATGTAACAAAAACCCTGTCAGATCAGTGGTCCCGTTGATCAGTTTTTATGTTTTATTTAAATTTAATTACTTCTTCTTTCTTCTTTTTTTTTTCACTGGGGAAAAAATAATAATCTCAAATCCATTAAATGGTGACGTATATGTGTACGCAGTACGATGCCGAATAATACCCTTAAGGATCGGACAGGGTTTTTGTTACAGGCTGTATAATTGATGTTTGAACATATTGATTGTACCTACCAGTGACGATAGTTATATTGGTACTTAGGTACTTACATTAAAATACGATATATTTTGGTTAGTATTTTTAAAGTAAAATGTGATTACGTTATTTCAATTCATTTTACGTTTCCGTCATTTTACGACAAATACAAAGCAATGAGAACTATCAGCAAATTACAAATAGAAAATCTATGTATCACCAAAATGCAGTCATTTCAACAATATAACAAAATGTTAGCCGTTATTTAAGCTCTTTTTATGTTTAAGGGCAAATTTTTCGATCTTCAGATAGATAACTTATAACAGGAGGATAAATAATGGCGGTTTGATAGCTTTTCTATAGAAAAATGTCAAACTGTCATAATATTTATTCTTTGGATAAAAGTTATCTGACTATTGAAAAATCAGCACTTATTGGCGTAAACCTTTACATATTATTTTACCGGCTTGGGATAAGTAGTAATTTGATCATAGTTTTAATAAAATCAGAATTAAATATTAAATAATTTGTTAATTTGTGCCATTTTAAAATCCATGTACATTAATTAACAAAGTATATTTATTACGTTAGGATGTTCGTATTTATTTTCTTTTATGTGAAAAGATATTTTTACGAATGCTTCTTTCCAGCTTCATTAGGATGTATGTAGTTGTTAATTAATTAATTAAAATTGTCGTTTTTATTCGCTCCTTAAAACATGAACACGTTTAGAAAATAACCTCACCAGTAGCGTAGTTTGCCCTAGACTTCTACCTAACTGCGGCAAAGCTCAAATGAAGGGGAAACAAAAATTCGCAAAGGAAACTATAATATGTTTATTTTTTCCCGAGATTTTTACCGTCCTGCCTAAAAGTTTGATAGTGGAATAATAGATAATATTTACGAATTTTTGCTTACACGGGCCCTTTTCTCTGATATGGCGGTAGCTTCGCCCCTGAACTCTCCATAGCGTAACACAAAAACAATTTCAATCGCCTTTTTATGAAGGGAATTTATAATTTAACCCTTTGAACTGTAGGTTCATTTTTCTTTGAGTTATAGATTACCTACCTATGTAACAGGGTTAAGTACTTCGGACACCCAGGTACCGTCCGAGAGAATGTCAGCAAATCTTTCTTGAGGAGCTAGGGTTTATTGAATGATCTATTGCCCACCCATACCTACGCAAAATACGCGCTGATACGTGAAGCGGACGCCAGTCCGATATACCTAATATATTATAATAAAATACATACATGTTTCAAAAAAATATCTGTACTAAAACGTAACGCATGAATATTGCTGAATTGTAAAACTGAGAATTGGGTATTATACACTACCAGTCAATTGACGTATTTTTTATGACCTGTCAAAACGTGATTCGCCATAGATTTTGTATGGCGATGGTATACTATGACGTCACTTTTTTGCCAACTTAATCGACTATTTATTGATTTTAAAGCAACTAAAAATCGAATTGTACACTTAATTGAAAACGAATTGGGTATAAAAGGCTAAAATAAAGTGAACACTTAAACTCAATTTATTCAAGTTAGCATAAAGCCTCGTGTTGTGACGACATAAAGACTATAATAGCGTGTCGTTTGATAGATATTTGGGGCTTGGATCCTAAGCATACAAGGTATAGTTTTGCATACTCGTCAAATTTCAGGAGGTTGTCATAAAATAAATGAAACTACGACACCTGGTCTAGTAATAAATAAATACTTGTTGTTTTAGTTGTTTATGTTTGACAGTATTTCAGAATATAGGTACCTCTTTCAAAGAACAGAATTGCCCCGTTGCGTATGCGGTAGGCAATGTCGTGCTACAATGTCATCACTATCCGTGCGGATTTATCGCCCCGCCTGCCTAAACTAGAATTCGAAAATCAAAAACTAAAAACAAAAAATTTTTTTTTTAATCATTCGTGTTGACAATCACTAGCATAGTTACCTACTTGAATATGAGAAGGTTGCAAAACTACACCTTGTATTTTAATGTATATATTTTAATACATTTTATGATGACTTTACAATGCAATTTTGGTTTTATTCATAATAATAATAGTACACAAAATGTAATGGCAAAATAATTAAGATTATCATTAGCCTTTTAGAATAATTTTAAGTCTAGCTTTAGATAGGCCTATCAAAATAGAATAGCCTAACGTAATTTGCAGCGAATGTGATATGTACCTATCTAATAAATAATTTAGAGCACCTACTTTGAGTAGTCAACTAGATATTTAAATTATAATTATCAAATGAACGAAACTGTGTTACTTACCTAATTTTTCAATGATTCAAAATAAATATTGTTCAAACTATGCTTTGTTTTTTTGTTTAGGTACCCTAAGCCTCAGCTGTCCATCTGTCCACCTGTCTATCAGCGGGCTATATGTTATAAACCCAGTAACGGATCCAGGGCGGGGAGCTAAGCCCTCCCAAATGCATCTGAGTTTTTCCGTAACAAATATTAAAATTAACTTAATTTTATTGTAATTTAACTTTTTTGCAAATGTTATCCTATAAGTAAGGTAAAATGGTCATCAATTATAGAATGTTGTGTGGTGTTTTAGTATTCACTTTGCTAAAAACCTACCCCCAGCGGGGTCGAGCTCCTCCCAAAAGATTATCCTGGATCCGCCACTGCCATAAACCGTAATAGGTAGAGACTTGAAATGCTATATAAAAAAATAACAAACATAAAAAACGTGTTTTATTGTTTGTAGTGTTACATATTGTTCAGTCGCAGTGTTTCGGAATCCTTCGAATGCGAATCCAACACCTGGCTGGGTTTTTTTTTAAAGTTAAGTGAATAAACTTGTTCTGCGTAAAACGAGCGCCTGATTAAATTATTATAGCAATAAAGTTGGGAGACAACTTTGACTAAAGCTTAATGAGTCCTAAGAGACTTATTTGCCTTAAGTACTTCTATTCATAGAGCACTTACCTACGTAAATATTAATAGTAAAACAACCAACTAGGGCGGTGGGTTACTTTTCTTTTTGTGGTGGTAAAAATCATTAAATGAGTCCTTCCGCCCTGGGTGGGGCAGAAGGGACTGTCAGACTTTTACTTACTAAAAAACCACCCTGTTCCTTCTGTTGCCCTTTACGTTCCGGGGCCACGGTATCCTGTTAAGACGTCCCGCAACCCCGGCAGGCGTCCCGCAACCCCGGCAGGATCGTGGGTTGCTTATACCTACTGAAATAATCTTTTTCGACTAAAACACGAGTCTTTGACTGCCTCGTTGGTCTGGTGGTAGCAAAGCGCGACTGTTGAGCATCAGGTCTTGGGATCGAAGAGTTATTGGGTTATATAATCAGTAATTTCTCAGTAGCAGCCTCGGGGTCCGGATTTGTGCCCGGTTGATGGCAATAGGCTCGCCTGCTATTACATGGGACTTAAACATAACTGGCGAAATGTGGGTATCCTAATGGGTACAACTCTGCCTAACTCTTTGGAGATTACAGGCATGATGTTATGTTATGTTATTTTTCCAGTTCATTAATTTTATCATGACATTGAACACGACACAAAAACTATGTTAGTTAGTTCCTCGAAATATAAGAAAACAATAACAATATTAGTTCCACAAAACTTAAGAATGAGTCATAAATAGCAGATGTTAAATACGATCGACTATCGCTTATAGAGGTACAGGCAAGTAGCAGTCTCAGTTCATCATCTGCCTAGCTTTTTCCAAACTACGTTGGGGTCGGGTTCCAGTCTGACCGGATGCAGCTGAATACCAGTATTTTACATGGAGCGACTGCCTATCTGACCTCCACAACCCAGTAACTTGCTAAAGACAACGCACGTGCTTTAGTAGCAGTTTAGTTGTGAGAGTGAAAAACAAGTGAAAAACGACTTTCTCCTTACTGATACGCGGCGTATCTTCCGTCAGATGTGAACCGACCCTAAAGATCAACGCTCATGTACCAGCATATTACCTTAACTGGAGCGTTAGCATTATTTTAATAAAACTCCATATCAAATCCGTAAAGACATCGCCTCGCCTAAGCTGTCACCGAGTTTACGTCCGGGCATTGCTCCGCTCAAGTCTCGCGGGAATTCGCGGGATATGATAATATAGTGTGGAACAATTGCACATCTCGCAAGCCGTCGCCGCGCGGTCCCTCGGCGACGCCACTGTGACGTCTGCGGTGCCGAGCCGACCTTATTACGATTCTGTGTTGGGTTGACGCCTAGTTGACAGGCCGTTTTTAATTTATTACATGACTGCCCCAAAAAAAGAAGTGTTATGTGTTCAGAGTTAATGTATGTATGTATGTATGTGAGTTTCTATATTCCACCATAACTTTTAAACGCCTGAACCGATTTAGATGTATGGGGTATCGTTACAATCCTTGCATCGTTCCAAGTAACATAGGCTAGAAATAAAAAGAAAGCGGTGTGGTCACTTTAAAAAGTAAATTAATACCAGCCTCAATTTATTTTTTAATGAATCTGGTCGTATAGCTATGTTTATCGTCTAGAATTTGACAAGTAGATTAAAAAATATATAACACTGTACCTAAATAAAAAGGTCGTAAAAAAAACTGACGAGTAAACAAAGTAATACAAATATGTGCAATTTTTGCAGTCGTGTTTTTTAATTTTTTAATTATAGTAGCTTGTTTATCTGCCTATATTTTTCTTAATAAATCTGATTAACATCCGTCACACACAAAAGGTCCATTTGAAAATCAGCGTCCAGTTGAAAACCAGCGTCAGGCACAAGTGGTCTGTTATCATGCTGAACTGGGCCTGTTTGGTGCAGCTGTGGGGCACAGAATAATGTTTTTCTTTTATATATTTTTTGTAATAAAATTTTTTGAATACCTTTTCATTATTATTTTATGTGTAAATGGTCTGTGTAAATAATATTTTTTTCTTTCTTTCCTTTTCGTTGAGAATAGGCGATACCGATCCTAATGCCGAAGCTAATGCGTATGCGTTGGCCTTTAGGCGACACTACAATGGTTATTTCGCAACAGCGCTCATAATAAGTACCTATTCAGTAGCCCTTTGCAAATTGTATACATATTGATACATTCACCGTTTTACGACTATCATAAGGAATAAATATTATGTATCCCTCTAGTAACACGTTATCTAATCGTGTATTTAAATCGAATATCACGTTTGTATTCTGTACTGAGTGCTGAGTCTAGTCGAACTATGTGTGTTGAATAGTAAATAATCACTTAGCCTTGTCAATAGTAAATTATGTAAATACGCTTTGCTGTTGTACTCTGATGAATGAGTAAATTCGTGCATTAAATTAATAATATGTTTCTATTATTACGTTGTACCTATGTATTCTTGTCCTACAGTGTAGTATTTTATGAGTTGAATATATGGTTGCCACCCATTTTTGAAGCAATTAAATTACATTTGTGTCTGCGGATATTAAAAATATAGCACGATACCAAGAGTATAGACATTATAGTGGGATAGCTTTCAAATGAGAATGGAAAGAGTATTTTGTAGGATGGTTTCGTGATCGCAAACGGGACTATTGAGCATGGGGTCTTGAAAGTGAAAAGTGTTATAGGGTTTTTCCATTACAAACTCAGTAGCACCCCTGAGTTTAGAAGTTGGTGGTGTGACACCCCCGAGCTTCGGAAAGCCGTTGGTCCTACGCCTGATCTCTGCCCGGTTGTGACGTCCATCGGAATATGAGAGTTAGGGAAGGTAAGCATGTAAAGCCGTTGGTTCTGAGTCTGATCCCTGCCCGGTTGTGTCGGATTACCATCCCATCGGAATATGAGTTAGGGAAGAGGGAGTGCATATGTATTTGCGCTCACACATTGTGCACTTATAGATAATATCTGTTATGTATATTTTGTACTAGCACTCTCATCGCGACTTCGTACGCGTGATTTTTCTTACGGATCCCTAATTTTTTGATAATAAAATATAGCCTATAGCACTCACTGATAACGTAGCTTCCAATTTGTGAAACAATTTTTAAAATAGGTTCATTACTTCCGAAGATTACTCCTACATACAAACTTAAAAACAAATGTTACCTCTTTATAATAATTATAAGTGTACTTAGATATGGCTAGTTTCAACCGCTGCGCTGTGACCGAAATCCGTCGGAAAAATATTTTTAAAGAAGCGAAATAGAGTACGAGAGGTAACCCTAGTTAAATATAATATTACCTATGATGTAGTGTTGTTACGACTGGTAATTGTATACCTACTATTGGTTTTAATATGGCAACACAATCTGTGCAATTATTCATGGATTTTACGACGACTTAAATAACAATGTTAGCAAGAAAATATTGCTGTATTTTTTTTTATAGTTGGTGTCATATCGATTTTAAAATAAGGTTTAAATTCGTCTACCGTTGCTGCAAGATCGATTTACTAACTTAATTAATTACGTCGACAGCTGATAATGCACAGAAAAATCCCCAACGTCATAACCTGATTCAAGTTTATTGCGACAATTTAAATCTTTTACTTAACAATAATATAAATAAATAATTCTAAGAACAGATACAATACTAAAATCGTACAGCTACGTATTATATTTTTCACTTAAGGCACAGCCAACAGCTGCTGACGCGCAGTCAGATTGTAACTATAGAAAAAATGAGAGCTCGACGACTTAACTCTTAAACAAAATTAATATGAATAAATTATAAAAAAGATACGTTGAGTTAACAAAAAAAAACCGGAATTCTTAATTCAAAATATGATATGTTATTGTTATTAACATTTTGACATCATAATTATTAATATTGATATATGTATTTATATTTCACTTTACCATGTCATTGTAACGAAAAATTAAAAACAATGTGTTTTGAAAACAACAGAGTTCTTTGAAATATCTTCAAGATTAACATACCTATATTACCTACTTAATTTATTTTTCCGCTCTCACAAACGCAAAAATGGTTAGTCAGTGCCTTAACCGTGACGAAATCCACTTTGACCTGTTGCGATACAATACGAGTAGATATGACTGGTCTTGGAAGTCATTAATTATAAACACAAGCACGCTGACATCATACAGTAAAACACAAAATGATTAAAATTACTAGGTTGCGCAAGTAAGCAGTTTGTTTGTTGGTTGATCGAGGTCTGGGAACATTAGCTACTGTCCTTCCTCAATTTGATAGTCGTTTGAGTTAGTATTATAACTCAACCTACTCTAAAAGGCTCTTTGATACTGGTTGAGTTACTAAACTTAACTACTACTAAGCATGGCGAAAGTACAGTTGAACAAGCCATTTGGTATACAGGCAGCCAACTTGCAACTACTTTTAAACAATGTTTCGAGGGTTACATATTAAAAAATCAAAACATTCTCCAGCAAATTTCAAAAGAACAATAAACGAAATACCAAAGTTTAAAATAAAAATGGTCATTAATTTGATCAAAAGTTCAGCTGACCAAAGTCTGGAATATCAATGTTTATATTATTTATTACACTATTGACCAAATCGTTTAATGGTCAAATGGATTACTGGATAAATTATTAATTATCAAATGGATTAACTGAAAAAGATAAAAATAATATTAATATATTAGCGAATAGCGCCTGTCTGATACAGATAGCCTTTGCAACAACATGATCGGTTTGCTAATACAAAATATCGAAAATCGTCACGTTTTGTAAGCGAGCGAAGCGAGCTCGGGACTTAGGGCACCCCGACATGGACAGGTTAGGTTCGAAGGGGATGGCGGGGTCTGAAAGACCCCGCCATCCCCTTCGTGTTAGGTTACTTTAAACCTTGAATGCAGAAGTAGGAGCCCCGCGCAGCGGGGCTCCGTAGACCGGGTATTGTCTACCTACCCGCACGTCATCTCTTCTGCTTGCGTCTTTTACACACATTACGGGCTGTAGTCGACGGAGCCCCGGTCAACGGAGCCCCGCTGCGCGGGGCTCCTACTTCTGCATTCAAGGTTTAAAGTAACCTAACACGAAGGGGATGGCGGGGTCTTTCAGACCCCGCCATCCCCTTCGAACCTAACCTGTCCATGTCGGGGTGCCCTAAGTCCCGAGCTCGCTTCGCTCGCTTACAAAACGTGACGATTTTCGATATTTTGTATTAGCAAACCGATCATGTTGTGCAAAGGCTTTCTGTATCAGACAGGCGCTATTCGCTAATAATAATATTATTTTTACCTTTTTCAAATTACTTCATGTTTGTATGTATACTATTTTGAGGCACTGTTATTTTAATCATAATTTTTGAACAAATTAATGTGTTAAAATTAATGATGTACTTCAAATATAAGTATACCTACATTTAAATCATTTGTGATTATAAAATTTGATTAGTTATGATTTGATATTTTAAAATTATATCTAGCAACTTTTGATCAGTCGTTCATTTGATGTCACATACATTGGGATTTTAAAATTTTTCTAAATAAATCATTTGGTCATTTAAATTTTGGTATTTCGTTTATTGTTCTTTTGAAATTTGCTCGAGAATATTTTGATTTTTTGATATGTAACCGTTTCGAGTGTGTCAATTCTTTTAAATCACTCTAGTAAGGTTTTAAAAATATTAGACACCACGAGCTTGAAAAGTGAACACAAAATAACAATGAATGGCAATGTAGCAGAATGATAATTATTGTTGTCTGTTAACCAATATTTATATATATATTTTTTTGGTTTTTCAATACTATTAACTAACTTTATTTAATATATACATTAATATACCTACCTAAATTGATTCTAATTAATTAAATTCAATACGATAATTCACATGACCAGAGGGCTGGCCTTTTCTTAGGCCAAAGAATCAGCATTGCTATACAACGTGGCAATGCTGTCAGCCTTTTGGGCACTTGCCCCATTGACAGCGACGCGGATGAATTTTTTGATGCCTATGAGGTCTCCTTTCTGCCCTTTTTTTATAAATTGCACATATTTTACATTTACTTTAAGGTTTTATGTTTAAACCAATTAGCTTGTTCGACCGTACCTAGGTTAAAGATGTTTTCTTTTCTCTCTATATTATTGTTACAGTCGCGCACCATAACAATATAGGTACCATATTTTTTCCACAGAACTGAGAACTTAACGACAAGAGTTGATGTAAACCGGCGCCATTTTGAATTTTCATTTGTTAAGTGGTTGAGGCGCCCGCCTTTTATAAATGAGATTGAGGCTGCGAAACCGGGTAGGGTGACATATTTAAATCATAATTATAGACTTTCTAAATTTATCTTTGCCATTCTGACATCGGTGAAACATCGTACGCAAACTTGTATTTAATACTAATTAATCTTTAGGTCTGGAATAGCTAATCCGCCTTGAGCAAGCGTGTCAATCAAAGCTCGTGCTTCGTCGTCTGTATGAGAAGAGGCCTTTGAACTACAGTGACACAATAATATAAGATAATAATATTGAGATTTTGTGTCTTTCCCCAATTACCATTAACCAATAATTCCAAGATATAATTTCTCTATAGAAACACTATATTTTAATTAAGGGCTGATTTTTTTAACGTCTGATAACTTTTATCCAAAGAATAAATATGACAGTTTGACATATTTGCTAAATAAAAGCTATTATAGGAATTTCTCAGTAGCAGCCTCGGAGTCTGGATTTGTGCCCGGTTGATGGCAATAGGCTCTGCCTAACTCTTCGGGGATTACAGTCGTGATGTTATGTTATAAAAGGTATGTCCATTGATTGGAGGTGCCAAGTGCCGAATTATATCGCAGTAACTAAACTTTACAGTTTTATAGCAGTTAAATAGCAGTTGCTTCAAGTAAAATATTAATAAGTAGTTAGCCTTTGACGGACTGATGTTGAAATGAAATGCATCGTCCTATTTGCTTACCGTCTCAGTTATAATACCTACTGGATATTAACTGCAGAAAACCGGATCCAAGTCAACGTTCATTGCAGCAGTGACTTGTTTTAGTTGCTTGATGCTTCTACAAATAGATGTGTTTAAATAGCTAAACGCTGATTGAGCAATATAAGGATACTTAGGTACCTAGATATTGAAAGGTACTTATGTATATTTGAGCTTTGAAGTTACTTAGGTTTGACCTGGGACTAAACTCGCGACTAAGTACTTCACCGACACTTAACAGACATAGCTCTCAAAATTGCGACACTCAAGTGGCAATGGGCTGGGCACATAGTTTGTAGAGCTCGGCAGTTGGGGTCGTAAAGCTGTCGAGTGGCGACCACGTACCGGAAGGTGCAATGTGTTAAGGCCCCCCACGAGGTAGACCGACGACCTGATAGAGGTCGCGGGAAACCGCTGGATGCGGGCATCGTTGTACCGGTTATTGTGGCTATCTTTAAGGGAGGCCTATGTTTAGCAGAGGACGTTGTTCTGCTGATATGTTGATGATGATGAGTAGGTACCTCTACTCGCTATACAAGATACACAAGTTCCCGCTATAAATACACAAATTTTTGATTATTTAAATTGTTTCAGTCCATACCTACGTTATACCGTTATACGTATACAACCTTAATTTTAATTCGTTACAAATCTTTCAGGGGGTGAATGTACTCATGAATATGAACAACTCATGAATATGAATAATGTACTACATTACGATCAAAATGTATGGATCAGCTGTTTTTTTTTTTTCACATTTCGTACTATGTCCCTTAATAAAAGTTGTTCATATTCATGAGTACATTCACCCCCTGAAAGATTTGTAACGAATTAAAATTAAGGTTGTATACGTTAAAATACGGAGCAAGCAAATAAATAAATTGTATTTACGTCAAAACTTGCGTTGGCAACAAAATACATTCATCAAAATTACATGTCGGTTATATTTCGCGCAGGGACAGACAATATTGTTAGTCGGAGTCAATAAACTATGAGCTAGTCACATACTTGAGGTAGGTAGGTATGTTTGCTGATAAATTATTCATCGGTACGTAGACACTCCGGAAACTAGTTTTTTTTTCTCATAGTACCTATCGCATGCTAAATATTACGCACCGATTCACCATAAAAAAGTTGCATAACAATATTTCAGCTCAACAACATGTTTATGTGGCTAGCGGTCAACATGTTGCTAGCGATATTAAATGTTGCAGTGTTACTGGCAACATACTCAATATTCCGTATTATCATAAAAAAGTTGAACATCAAATGTTATTATTCTGTGCAATGATATTTTTTTGTAATATCTTTATTTTAACCTCTACTTTTATTACATTTGCATGCTATATTAAGGCAGAATGTACTTACATGGATCCTATTATATAATTTAACAACTTATTCTTATGTACCGACATTCTAAGCAAATAGAGACTATTCTATTCTATTCATCAATGTTTCAGCTCAGCAACATGTTTATGTGCTGGCGTGCAACACGCTACTAGGACTATGGAAATTCCTATTTTTTACAAACAAAGTTGGGAAACATTGTTTCAATTCAGCAAAATGTTTATGTCCTTACATGCAACATGCTGCTAGCAACATAAAATAATGCAGTGTTTCATTTGTTATAAACAATGTTGCTCAACTGTGTCACAAATTTGTTCACCAATAAATACGTAACTGTATTCTGTTTGATTTTATTTCCCATAATAAAATACCTATACTTACTTGATGAAGAGGTGTTCCGTAAGAAAAAAAGAAAAAACAACCAACAACGGTTAGTAAGGAAAAGAGAAAAAACGATACGTTATTTAATTAGAGAACTCAATTAACGACAACAAATCGTAGATAATATAACTGGCCGTTAGTTAAATAAAAAATGGTCTCAAATAGCTGAGTAACACATGCTATAAATAGCGCCATGACGTGTCATTACGGTCTATAATATTACGGATAGGTTGGGTAGGTTTTTTGTTTAAGTTAGCCGGCTAGTTTAAAAAATGTTGCCCAAGGACATGAGCTTGGTAAAATATATATTGCCTGTTTTAAGGTTAAGGGGCTTCATTAGGGTTTCTTTTCCTGTACCTTATAGTTTATTGTACCATGTACCTTCCTCTTGTTAGATAGAATCTACTACAATTACTGCTACATCGGTCTTTTCCGTAAAAATCTCTGTCAATTGAGTAGTATCTACAATCAATTGACATACTTATTATAAGCTGCCGGTCAAGACGCTTTATAGACTTAGGTTTAAAGAACTGTATTTCTCATAAGAACTTAAATAACAGTTCGCTTAAAATGAGATACTTAAGTAAGTGATTATAATTAGTATTATTAAAATTAGTTACTTTTAGGGTGCTGGAGACATTGCATTTGTTATCATATTATCTATATGTATTATTGTGTTGTGATTTATTTTCTTAGTCTGTGTTTGAATGTGTTTACATTGTGACTTTATTTGGCAATAGTAAACTGCGACGTCAGTTTTTTGCCAATTCAATTGACTAGCAATTAATTGATTTCGAAGTACCTAAGTACCTAAAGATCTTTTGTTACAGTTTGTTGAACTCCTGATTATAAGCAACAGTAAAAGACTTAAAGAAAGAAAGAGTGAAAATGTCCAAAAAGTAGTAAACATGACAGTGCCAGTTTTCGTGAAAGTAAAGTATTTTATTAAAACTAGCTTCTGTCCGTGACTTCGTCCGCAAGTGATTAAATTCTACCGTAAAACATAGCCTATGGCACTTGGCTTTCTGTGAGTGATAAAATTTTTAAATTCGAACAGTACTTACAGAGACTCAAACGAAAATACAAAACCATATAAAAAAACCTCTGTATAAAATCAAGATATATTTACATATAACATTTTCCTTATAGATATAACCTTTTTTATTTTTGCACCTGTTCAGAGAACGGCACGTGGAACCCTCCCACAAACCAATACATAAATAATAAAAACCTAACATCAAACTAGGTCGCTGATTTCCCAAATCGCAATATAAATAGACACCGAGCCAGACAGATAATAACCAAATCAGTCTACATACCGCCCGATAAATCCGACAAGGAATTGTGTATCAATCATTTTTATACAAGCAGCGATAAAGTTGATTGATTGGGTGTGAGTATTGCCGCTATCAGTGTTTTGAAGTAGGAACAAGGTTAGTTTATGAATTACCCGAAAACAATAGAGATTAGGGCAACAGTGCCATGTGTCCCGGCAAACTGCCCCGTTGGTGTCGTGGTCGCAACCGTAACTGCTGAGCGTGAGACGCCCAGGGCGTCGGACGTCGCGAAACGACATCCGGCCACCGTAGGCGCGGGCTTGCGGACGGCGAGTGATGGGTAGCTCGCCGTACGATCAAGGACCAGGCCCGGGTCGACGGCGCGTTCTGTTTCACGCGCGCCTCAAAGAGCTGTCAGCACAGGGATGCAATTCACGCCGGACAAAGTAGCGGTAGAAAGCTAGTGTAACAATATTTACTGTTATTATTATTAACTTGGTACTATTAATAAAGTACAAGTAGCACTGAAGTAGGCACTTATAAAACGTAATATTACAGATGAGGTAAACACGTTATGTGTCACTACATGATAGCCAAAGCTATGGTTTCGGTAAACCCCTACTTACTCATTGACCTATTGTTGTTTGAATCTGAAAGAGTAACCGTAAGTGTATCTTGTATCTTAAATCCATCTTTCCATCATACCACAATATATGACTTTGTGTTGTTGTTTGTGTTGTTCGGGTGATCATTAGCCCAAAAGTCTGATAACCAGTCTTACCAAGGGATATTGTATTACCCAGTTACTGGGATAAGTAGGTCAAATAGGCAGCTCCATGTAAAAGCTGGTATTCAGCTGTATCCGGTTAAACTGAAAGCCGATCCCAACATAATTGGGAAAAGGCTAGGCATAGTAGTAGTACAGTATTAATTTGTATTGTGAGCGTCGAGTAATTTAAAAGAATTGACTAGACAGCTCACTCGGAACATTGTTTAAAAGTAGTTGCAAATTATCTGTCTGTTTATAACACTTTGTTTTATCGTTGAATAAATTATCTACTTACATTAATTTGTTTTTTAAATATTTTCTTAATAACTTGTGGTTGCACATTTTGCTTACAAGGGACGAGCTACTTATTTTCTTAAGTGATACGGCAGACTGATAGGGTGTAATAAGCTTGCTCCAACCAAAATGAATTCCGAATAAAAAATATTATACTAAAAGAATGCATCATTTTCACTTTCTACACATTCGTCCGAGTGCAGTCCGAAAAACAGACTGCTCTAGTGCTGCATCAGTCCGGAGCCAAACACAAATCAATCAAAATATCCCTAAAGCCTTATTTAGACGATGCGAGAAATATCGTGCCTCGTTGGTCTAGTGGTCGCAAAGCGCGACTGCTGAGCGTGAGGTCTTGGGTTCGATTCCCAGGTCGGGCAAAGTGTTAATGGGTTTTTCCATTAGGAATTTCTCAGTAGCAGCCTCGGAGTCTGGATTTGTGCCCGGTTGATGGCAATAGGCTCGCCCCCTATTACATGGGACTTAAAACATAACTGACGAAATGTGGGTGTACTATCTGGGTACACCTCTACCTAACCCTTCGGGGATTACAGGCGTGATGTTATGTATGTTATGAGAAATATCGTGTGAGTTGCCGTACATTGCGGGACCGCGCGTCTATCGTGTCATAAGTGACCGATTCATCGACGGAAATGTACCACAACTTGCACAATATTTCTCGCAAGTCGCACTGTCTAAATAAGCTTTAATTCTCATACGCACAATCCGCTGCGCTGAAGGTCAAAAAGCCGATGAACAAAATTATATTCCAAGTTGAATGTAACAAGTTTGTGATAATATCAGTTACATTGACTTCTGATAACGTTAAAACTGTACCAAATAAGGTTAATGTCGTTGCATATTAACCTACATTGTTAGTCGTACTGGTTTGAACTGCAGTTCTGGTACAGGTTTTGTAGTCTTTCTACCAAGTGACTGAGGTAGCAGATGTGGCTCAGAGGTGTGTGGTTCCGAGATTTCTTGTTGATTTTTTTACGCCAGATTTATGAGGCATAGTATTAAGCCATAAAACATCACGAGACCGGCATCATCTGTCTAGCCTTTTTCCCAACTATGTTGGGGTCGGCTTCCAGTCTAACCGGATGCAGCTGAATACCAGTGTTTTACATGGAGCGACTGCCTATCTGACCTCCACAACCCAGTAACTGGGTAATACGATACCCCTAGGTAAGACTGGTCGTCAGACTTTCAAGCTTCTGACGACTCGTAACGACTGTCCAAGATCCACGAATGGCAGCCGGGACCAACAGCTTAACGTGCTTTCCGAGGCACGGAATGATGTCAGTAATGTCTTAGATAAACTTTAGAAAGTACATATGAATTAAAAAAGTCACATATATGTCAATGTGACTTTCATTGCCATCACGACATTAAAAACAAAAACCGTAACTTAACGCGGTTGAAAAAAACACGCGAACAATGTCACGGGCAGAAGTTATGCCTATATCTAACAATAATTATGTTACTAAGAATCACATACTTGAATATAGTTCAAACCATTAAGATAACAATTTTAAAATATTCATGAGAAAATTGCGACCTTCGGCTGAGTCGATATTTTTAGTACGTACAAGTTTGGTTAAATTTAGAGAAACCAGTTTTGAACCCAAAAGTTTCGTGCGTCGGAAAGCACGTTAAACTGTTGGTCCCGGCTGACATACGTGGATCTTTGACAGTCGTTACGAGTCGTCAATAGCCCGAAAAGTCCGACAACCAGTCTGACCAAGGGGTAGGTATTACCCAGTTACTGGGTTGTGGAGATAGGCCAGATAGGCAGTCGCTCCATGTAAAATACTGGTATTCAGCTGCATCCTGTTAGATTGGAAGCCGACCCCGACAAAATTGGGAAAAGGCTAGGCAGATGATGATGAGTTTTGAACCCAGAAGTATGACGTCACTGCTAACATTGTTTGTACATGTTACACGTGTTACAATATCATACCTAATGAGATTTAAAATGGATTTTCTTCATTTATTTGTTAAAAAAAACTGGTCAATGTGAAGTAATCTTTAAACAGATAATAATTTATGTCGTGGAATTGACATCTACATAAGATAAGTAGGCAGTAACAAAACTCGTCTGGCTTCCTAATAGAGCTATACGACCACTCAAATGTGGAGCAATAAAACTTTATTTTATTCGATTAAAATTGTGAGCTGTTGTATTCATTTGATTAGATTACGATATTTTTGCTGCCTCGTTGGTCTAGTGGTCGCTAAGCGCGACTGCTGAGCATGAAGTCTTGGGTTCGATGCCCAGGTCGGGCAAATGTTACTGGATTTGTCCATCAGAAATTTCTTAGTAACAGCCTCGGAGTCTGGATTTGTGCCCGGTTGATGGCAATAGGCTCGCCCACTATTACATGGGACTTAAACATAACTGGCGAAATGTGGGTACTAATTGGGTAGAACTATATATATTGGGTAGACCTCTGCCTTACCCTTCGGGGATTAGTGGCGTGATGTTCTGTTATGTATGTAAAATTATACATTATTCCATTAGTGCACACGCTACGTGATTATTTTGCTCTACTTTGCGTTATTTTTACTTTTCGAGATTTGAATTTTTACTAGACCCAAGTAGCACTAATTCTGGCCACAATTGATCTGCTTTAAAAACAATCAAAAAGTCAACAAAAAGATCACTAGCGCAATAAATAAAAAGCCTTTTTACAAAAAAAGATATAACCGCCTTCAAAAACTACAACTTGTGTATTAATGTTTGAAATCCTTACAAAAAGCCCTTTCAAACAATACCTCACACGATTTATTTAATTTTGGAAACTGGTAGGAGGGGGGTTGACTTACCCCCACCTTTTCCTTCAGTCAGTCATCGACTACACGTATAAACAATTTTTTTTAGTTCCATTCCATATCTTCGAAGTTCATCAGATATTGGAATGGTGACAATGGGATCACACGGGAAGCACCAGCTTTCAAATAAAAAAAAAAGAATCATGAAAATCGGTTCACCCAATCGCAAGTTAGGAGCTAACAGACATAAAAAAAATACAGTCGAACTGATAACCTCCTCCTTTTTTTGAAGTCGGTTAATAAAAAACGGGTAAAAATTATTATGATTACGCACCTGAATAACCTCTGAACTGTTCATGACATTGTTCGGTAGGTAATACGATTATAAATAAAACTAAATACTTTAACGGTACCTATACCTTCACAGGAAAAACTTCAAAACTTATTACCCGAAAAACATTCCTGAAACTCAATTTAAACAATTAATTTTTTGATGCCCTATAAGGTGACTCCATTCTTTGTTATTTATAAATTGTAGATACATACCGTATAGGTTAATAATTATCCATACTAACATTATAAATGCGAAAGTGTGTCTGTCTGTCTGTTACCTCTTCACGCTTAAACCGCTGAATCGATTTTGATGAAATTTGGCATGAAAATAGTTTAAGACCCGGGGAAGGACATAGGCTACTTTTTATTAGAATTCGAGGTTGGAGTGTAGCCTTAGGGGCGCTAGGACTTAGAAATTTTTTTCTGGAAAGAAATTGTTGCTCTAGTCGAGAACCATGAGATGGTGTAAAGAAACCCGCGAAAATTAGTAAAAAAAAAATCTTAGAAAATTTGACTAAGTCCCGTGCCCCTTAAGATACGCAAGCTGACGATCCGACATTTAGAAAATTTTTCATATTTTTTTTTTAGTAATTTTCGCGGGTTTCTTTACACTATCTAATGGTTCTCAACTAGAGCAACAATTTCTTTCCAGAAAAGATTTTCATCCGACCTACCATTTTGGAAATATAGAGTGTTTTATAAAAAACTAAAAATTTCGAAGACCCATAACTCGGAAACGGTGCGTCGTAGGGCCATACTTCTCAGAGCTTAATTTGTTTCTATGGACAAGCTTAATAAGATGCTGCAATAAAATTGCCACTTTTTTGAAAAAACTTTTCGAAAAAAAATCAAGAATTTTTTAAGTCCCAAAAATTTTTTTTTTCAACCAAAAAAAATTTTTTTTTTTGTTTCTTTGCTGTTCATAGTGCCCCTAAGCGTATACTCCTACTCCAACAAATCCGCCCCTAAGACGACCCACTGACCGAATTCGACTTCGTCTGCGTCCGCGATAACCGACATTTGCGCGGACGAAGTCGCGGGCAAAAGTTAGTTGTTATATAATTTATAATCCATTTGTCTAAAATAAATATCCTTAGATGTAAAAATAATTTACTGTCATAAAGTTTTTTTAAAAGAACAAGCTTTTAATTAAAATTATTTCAATATTGAGTATTGGACATTGTATTGTCATCAGAATTAAAGGTGTAGGTATGCAAAATTTCAGCTCAATCGAATACCAACAAATGGTCGAAAAATGGTTTGCTTTTGAAAGGACAACTTATTTACATACATACTTACATACGAACAGTGCAAGCTAAATAAAAGCTTGTAAAAAAAACACAATATAAAGAGTATGAAGTACGAGCACATAATCGTGTGAATAAACACGTAACGGATTCGCAATTCAAACTGGGCGGATTGAATGAATATCACTTTGCACTTTACAATATCGCTGACCCCGCAACAGGTATCGCCAGTGTATAAAATTGTTTATTCCATTCAAGGCCGACAACCTCGTGTTGGTTGCGCGGCTGAACAGTTGACAATATTCGCTATGCGCCGGCGCCGACCACGCGGCCCGTAGGCTTTAATCTTGCGCACAATTGATAAATACTCGTACAATATATTTATACGATATAGATCGCTAATTCGTGTCACTGTACTCGCGTATGTTGTTCTGACCGCGTGTGTTGTGATTTTTTTTTTAAACAATTAAAATAATGTAATGTGTCATTATTTTTGCACGTGTGTTTAGTGTGTTATTCTGGATTTATTCTCGATTACACTTCGTGTAAGTGGAACTGATATGTATTTTTAAACCATCTGGCAGTTTATGTGTGATTTATATTAATTTTATGAATTAACATATGGTTTTTATTTACTAATGTTGTAATTAAGGTGTCTGTTTTAATAAAAGCGCGTTTGCCTATGTCATTTTGAATATGATTTCGCTAACAGACATAGAACGAGCTAAAGGAAATTACTTTGACTTGTTATTTCTATGGAATAGTTTTTGTCTCTCTGACAGAGGTGTAATTTCCGTTGTTAATTAGTCACAGCTTACCACTGGTTTTACCAAGCAAAATAAGCATGTACCTACATAGGTATGTGAACATACATAATTATGTTCATAATTAAATGTTATACATTTTTAAATTAAATATTTAAATTATTACATAAGTAAAAAACAAAAATTAAAAAATCTTCTTTGCTGTTGTATCCATTAAAAAATAAGCTAGATTTTAATTTTCTTTTTCATTTTAAAAATTGAATAATTAAAATACACATGTTTTTACTTAACACATTTCAGTTATTTTTTTAATATGTGCCTAAGGGCTGATTTTTCAATAGTCAAGTAACTTTTATTCAAAATAAATAGCTATCGCCATATAACCATATTTATCCCTTCGTTAGGAGTTATCTGACGATAGAAAAATTAGCCCATATATTAATTTACAAAAAAAAAAACATAAAAAGTACAAATCTTATTCATGAATTCTTGTACTCATAGATAAAACAATAGTGTGCTAGTAACAGTATATATAATAATGATGTTTTATATTATATAGTATTATATAGTACCTAATTATAATTATTATCGTCTTTACATTGATATTATCGGTATCGGACGCAACCTTGGCTCTTGAATTATGCCAGAGGTCTGGGTTAGACGCGATTTTAATGACTTATTTACGTAATAATTAGTACAGACATGTTTAAAAAAAAAATATTGCTTAGTTCAAGATCACTGAAAATCGTGTACTGGTAATTTAGATTGCAATAGAAAGTAATGTTTAAAAAACTAATTAAAAAAATATTTTTAAAAACAAGCTTTTATTTAAAATTCTACAATATTGATTATTGGACATTGTATTGTCACCAGAACTAAAGGTATGCAAAATTTCAGCTCAATCGGATAACAACAAATGGTCGAAAAATGGTTTGAAAATTTTGAAAGGACAACTTATTTACATACATACTTACATACAAACAGTGCAAGCTAAATAAAAGCTTGTAAAATTTATACAATAACTACCTACCTGCATAGGAAACTACTTACTATCTACCTATACTCAGAGTTACTAACAAAAAAAAAACAGTCAAGTGCCATTATAGTGTTGACCCAAAAACTCAAAAAACACAGGTCTCTTGTATGGGGACTATACAAGAGACCTTTTTTCTGCGATTTTTCCCTTCATTTTTAACTTTTATTTAATTTTATTATTTGTTGGTATAACGGCAATAGAATTAAATCTATGAAAATTTCAACTCTCTAGTTATTACGGTTCATGAGATACAACCCGCTGGCAGACGGACGGACATCGGAGGCTTACTAATAGGGTCCCGTTAGCACCACGAGCAATTAGCTTCATTTTTCGGACTAACTGACCGACTCCTTGACAATTCAAAAGTGCCTGTAAATGGTCTAATTGAAATAAATGTTTTGACTTTGACTTTGACCACAGATATGTCATTTCAGCCACCTACAGAAAAAGTTTATCACTGGTCATCATCATTCGCATAATCTACAGGTACTTTATTCTATTACAGGAAAAGAGTATTGTAGTTCTTCGGGTGAAGCTTCAATATGGCTAACATGGAGGACACAGAAGCTCAGGTGCAAGCTCATAAACTTCTGGGGCAGAAAACACGGATTTCGAGACCACCAGATAACGCACTTACTAGAGCTTTGCGGTCATGTAAGTAGAGCTAAACGTTTTTATATAAAAAGGAAAGAAAAAACAAAAATATTATTGTTTTCTTGTAAATGACATTCAAAAGTGCTTTTTTTGTTATTTTGCTTTGTGTTCAATTTTTCTTTTATGTTATGTGCGTCATTTTCGCGTGAATAAACAGTTTTTCTTTCTTTCTTTCTTTCTAATTGAAATAAATTATTTGTCTTTGACTTTATACATAAACAATTTACAATAATTATTTATTTCAATATGAACTTCAGGTAACCTATGTCAGAATAAGATATATAACACCATTTTCCACTCAATCATTCGTTCTCTAATGCCTTCGCTAATGTATATTCGAAGCCACACAGCGGGAGCCTATTAGATAACAAGTAGATCAAAATAATGCAATTAAAGCAATAGATTTACTGACTGTTACAAATCTGCGACTGCGTGTGTAGTCATATTCTTAAGTTCATTATTGCATTACCGGAGCATAAAGATAAGTCGAGTTTCTGCTATACATATAAAGAATCAGTTTAAACCGGTATTTTTACGATCGATATTCGCTATAGTTGTCACCGTATAATTGCAACACCGTACTGTAAATATGAAATAGATAAACAAAATAGCGGTAGGAAAAAAATAAATTAAATCATTGTGTATTTTTATTTGTATTGTTGTCATTTTAATTTTAGAATAAGATAAATAATTTTAGGCTATTTGAAACAAAGCAGTGTTAATGATAATGCGTATTTATTTTTATTCTAATAACTAGCAAACCGCTTCGGTTTCGCTCGTATGCACCGACTTTCCGGTGGATCAAATCGGTCCAGACGTTCTCGAGTTTTGCACTCAGAAACATATTTAGCGATTCTTTTTTATTTATTATAGAAGATAAATTGTAATTCAGACATGTCTGATAATTTCACATCCTCCTATTCTATTGAGCCGGAAGAATAGCTTCCGCCGTAATAGAAAAGAGGATGTGTAAATTGGGATAAAACTCTCGACTAAATATCAGAATATGACGGTATGAAAAAAAAATTGTGTTTTTATTAGTTGTATATTGTTAGGCGGTATTTCAGAAAACATCTATTTAAGGCGCCCATTACACGGTAGGTTTTGCCATGGCAAAACCATGGCAGAAATTTTGACTGACGGAAAACCTATCGTCTAATGCGATGATTGACGTTTGCATGACGAAAATTGTAGGCGATAAAATTCCATCATTCACCATCAGTCATGATTGATGGAAATGTGCCATGGCAAAACCTACCGTCTAATGAGCGCCTAAAAAAAAACAGAATCGCCCCGTTGTGAATGTGGCAGTGTCGCGCGATTATATCACTGTGTGCGTGCGGGTTCATCGCCACGCATGCCTAAATCCAGCGGCAAGATGGCTAGTCCGAATTCGCAAATTACAACATTAACATAAGTAGTTGCTTCCTTACATAAGCTCTTCTTTATTTTATATCTGTAACCTTGAAAGCCTGCAAATGGCTTTGAAGTCACACAATTTGTATTCCGTTTACGTACCTTTAGTTGACGTTTTTTCCTTCAAGTACATAAATAAATAGGTAACTAAAAATAGAAACACTGATCTAAGCAGACTGTATGTAGGTACCTACTGCCTACGATTTGAGATACTAGCTTCATCCCACGACTTTGCCCCGTGGAAGTCAAGTATACCATAAAATATGTCTAAGTACACTCGGCGATAGTCAGAATTTTTATTACCGGACCAGTGTTTCCAGACATTCCCTCTTACAAATAAACTACTTTATTTTTCATAGTTCACTAGGCGTTCTTCCAGTATCGTTGATGTGTTTACAAACATATTTAATATAAACTCACTATAGCACTATTCCCGCGACTACGTTCGCGTCATGTTCCTTACGGATTCCTAATTTTTTTGAAAATATAATATGAAAATATAATGCCATCGGGTTTAGTGTAGCTTCCTCCTTTCAACAGTGAAATAATTTTTCAAATCGGTTCTGTAGTTTAGGAGCCTATTCAATGCAAACAAACAAACAATCAAATCTTTCCTCTTAAAAATATTAGTATAAATATAGACATACACAAACAGGCAGACCTGGAACAACTATCTGTACCTAGGCCATACCTACAAAATATTATTTGTTCTGTGCGAGAATCGCTCGGCAACTGCGCGAAACGTGTCGTCTTTACAATATTAGTGCTGATAATTTGTATTAATGAAAATTTGCATTTAATTCTCTACATGCTGCGGCACCTATATACGCAAGTTCACTGACCTACCTATTATTGCCTATGACCTGCATGTACACACGACCATGCAGTTTCTCACAGTAGGTTATTGCACTCACAAGATTGCAATCGTACTCTTGATTAATTGCACCAATCTATAGAAGTTGTATTATTTTCGTGGAAATTGCGATTTAATGAATAAGTACAGTTCGACTTTTAGTTTTTCAGGGGGTCAAAAAACTTACGAATATACTCGTAAATAAATATGTCTTATTATAAAACCAACAAAATTCAGCCTGTATACTTTTTGTATAATTGATAGCTAGAAGAAATCTTTAATGAACGATATTTTTTTTAAACCACTAATTCATTTATGTATCGATACAAATAAATAAAATTAACTTGTCTGTTTGTAATGTCGAAATAAATAAAATAAATTAATATGAATTTTCAAAATTCTGTTTGTTTATTCCGGCTAATATCCGAATTGGCTAGGACTTTTACAGGACTTTCACTGGCAGATATCTCATAATATTAAGGAGTAATATTGGTAAATTGTTTTTTTTTTATAATTAAAACGAAATAATTGAAACGCAAAAATAAACGACGTTCACGCGAACGAAGTCACGGGCAAAAGCTAATTATAAATAATAAAATATTTGTATATTATTAGTTATAAAAAATAAATAGTTAAATAATAAAGAAACCGATTGCAACGGCTAGTTTTTAAAAATCCATGAGTTTGAACACATCATGGTTTCAATATTAAGCTATGATTAATTATAGATTTTTGCTACAGGTTGATTTTAATATCAAGTATGCTTTTAGTATGGATAAGTCAATCTGCGAGTGTCAGTTGTTTTGAATAGGGCTTCTAATGGATACGCCATGTGTGGCCTTCAGCACTTTAGATAACACACTATCGGTTAACACTCGAACCAATTAATTATATGCCACGCGTGTTACCGATACTCATACAAAATCCCAGATTGATTGATCAACAAAATTGAATGAACAGCAATCGAAAACTTTTTTACTGTCTAATCGTAAAAATAGTTTTAATTTAAACCAGCCAGTTTTTTTTTATATTTTGAACTTTAATATAATGATTTTAGTCTTCGAATTAAAAGGACACGCTGGCTGGGAGACTTAAAAATTAGGTAGGTAGATATTAGAAGAAACTATCGCTGTCGCTCTGCGAACGCTAGGCGTGCGATAAGGACGACGGTAAATCCGACTGAAAAGACTAAGTAAAAAGTCGTAATTCAGTGTTTGACTCTTGCCTATTTCCTTCTCTAATATTGAACCAATCTATATCTATATCCAAATATATAAAAGCGAAAGGTCACTTACTCACTCACTCAGTCATTATGAAATATAAAAAACCGCTTGACGTATATAGATAAAACTTGGCAGGGAGGTAGTTTATAACTAGGTATTTAAACTACCTCCCTGCCAAATTTCATCTTTCTTAGCGGAATCCGCTGAATTATCATCCAGACATCCGATGTCTACATCCGCTAATAAAGGATTTTCCAAAATTCGCCTCCTAAGGGGATGAAACGGCGGTCCAAAGTTTGTATATGGAGAAATCAATTTCAGAAGCTAGTAAAAGATATTTCATAAACTGAATAAAAAGGATCAGGAAGGATCAGCCATGCTCCGTAAATCCAAGTAAGCACTCCTTGAGAACTGTACAGATCAAAGAAACGATCACATTAATTGGCAAATACAATAACCGGGTATTGAGTTTCAACGATCTACTCGCGAAGTCGTTCGGTACTCTAACAATACTTACTTTATATCAAAGTGTTTCTCAAACGAAAAAATTGTATGACAAATTGCCGATTGGTTGACTGAATTATCAACAACCAATTGGAGAAAGTTACGCACGCTTGACAATTTTTTACATTAATTATCCTTTGAGAAACTTGGGGAAGGTACACAGCTGTAGAGCTCGACATACTTACTCTGAATAAATAATACCATCTTATTATTGTCTCATTGTAGGGTAAAGGCCTCTTCTTATAATATAGAGAAAGCACGAGCATTGATGCTTGCTTAAGGCGGACTGGCAATTTAAGACTTATATATTATTTATTTATTTAAACTTTATGCAACAAAAACATTACAATGGCGGACTTAATGCCTTAGGCATTCTCTACCAGTCAACCAAAGGTGGCGAAGAGATAACATAGCAGGTGCAAAAAATTGTACATGAGAAATAATCAAATAAAATATTTAAAAATCATAAAAACAAAAATCTAAATAAATTTAAATGTACACAAGTACTAAATAATTAAAATTCATGTAAAAATTACTATACATAAACTCTTATATACCATACATAATATATTAATAGTTTAAAGTCTGAAAATCTGAACAATTGCAAGTTTAATCGTAGCAGGTAGCGATGGCGTTCTGTGGTTTCTGCCTTGGGAATAAGGCATGAGTTTATGTATGTAAAAGTTTGAAATTATAAGATAGTAATGTCCGAGATAAACTTTGAAAGTACGTAGATATGAATTCAACACGTCACATTGGTACTTGCCCAAAGTAAGGTTTTTAAATGTTTTAAATAGGTACCTTCCCATATTGTGGTTACCATGAGCACCCTTGACCTATCCCTCAAACGGCGATGAGAGTAAACATTTTATGTAAATAAGGCATAGATCGCGTTACGATAGAATTGTTTTATTAGTAGGGAATTAGGGATCCAAAGTTTATTTACCTAAAGTTTAATTTTCGATAGGAAAGTATGGAAACGAATTCTAGAAATTTCAGTCGGTACAATATTAGGACGATGCTGGATAATCTTGAAATTTCGGTACAAAAGTCCATTCCATACTAAGCCAACCAGTAAAGTTTAGGTAAATATGCATACGATTATCCTGTCCCTGTTTATCAGTAAATTTTCCAGCCGTAACCATATGGAACACCATTTATTACCTATGTCTTATTAACCTTTTGAACTCTATTCAAAATACCATAGGTACCTAAATGCCAATGACTAAAAGTATCGCTACGTTATTCATAGTCAAACCTTTTCTCTTCATTGTATGTACTTTGTACTTCGCGAGTAGGGTTGCCTGATCCTAAATCCGGAAAATTGAACCACCACTCAGTTAAGTCGGACTTTTGGGTAAAATTCGGTAAAACAGGAAGGATTTTATGACTGAATTTTTAAAATGATAACATTAGGTAGGTATTGTATTAATTTGTTTTTTTTTCGATCATTTATTAAATCGTTTCAACGTCTATTACAAAACAAAAATCAAAATGACCGCTTGATTGGTTAAATGTAGGTAATAAGCCTTACAAAATCTGAAGACGCATCCTAAAAGCCTGACCTATGTCGAGCTTTATCCGAACGCCTGGCAACCCTATTTCGAAGTTAGCTTGCTAACTTTCTCATTGGTAGGTACTTTGTAAAAGTAAATGTACAGTCAACAAAAAAGATAGGTCCAGGGTCGTCAGATATAGTTAAAGTTTTCTTAAAAACCGATGGATGTTTTAGATTGAAACTTAGTATAATTAATTAAATGTTTATAATCTACTTTTTAAATTAAATTACATTAGAAAAAATAAATCGGTTTCTACGAAAACTTCAACTAAATCTGACGACTCTGCATACCTATCTCGTTTGTTGATTGTACCTAGTACCTAACAGACTTTTCCAAAGAACATTACTCGTGTAATTTTAAAGTTGGCACGTTTAGTTCCATGCTGTGGATTCATATTACCTATGCCTAATACATATTAGACACACGGCACCGAGCACCGCCACGGAGTGCGGTGTCGGTAAAGCGAATTACACCGCTCGACCGCGCAGTCAGGCGGTGTACGTGTGTTAGGCATCAACGGATTTCTTAAGGGCCCCATATACGGTACGATTTATCTGTACGATCCGTCGCGTCAAACCGATCGAAACGACGAATCGGTGGTGTATGTCAAGATCGTTAACGATTTACTTAATCGAAGACGATGTCGGAAATCGCAACATTCTTAGCTTTCTTTTTTTCTTTTGAATCCGAATCAACGCTACCGCCACATAGGTAAGGAAAAGAAGTTCATTTTATAAGGGGCACGTATTTAATTATTTGAAGACGTCTTTATCCTTCAGCTTCAAACAAGTAAATGATCGATCGTTACGACCAGTCGTTTCGTATATGAGCGACATTTTTAATGCGATCAATTGTCAAGATTTTCACCAGATCGATCGTATAGACGAATCGTACCGTATATGGGACCCTTTAGAGGCCAATGCGACATGAGATCCGCTTCAACGCCTACCGCGGCGCCGGCGGTGCACGGTGCCGTGTGTTAATCGCCTTAGTTCTTATCGTGTTTCCTAGCTTTTGAATTGGTACAGAATCGCCCCTTTGCTTATGCTGTAGACAGTGTCGTGCCACTACATCACCGTGGCCTAGCGGTAGGACGGCTATTCCGAAGTCGAAAATTATCTACTAACAACAATCTATTTCTTTTATTATATTGATTTGAACCTCCTGATGATAAGATGATGCCAAGCTCTACCTTGTATTTCATCACCAAATTAATAGCGTATACCTAGCGAGATATCAGTGGCAGCAGTGTTTGTAGACATTTGTAGTCTGACATATAAAACTACTAGGTAGCTTTTGCCCGCGACTACATCCGCGTGGAACTTGTTTATATCGTACTTGCATACTAACTTCCACCCCCCTTTTCACCGCCTTAGGGGGTGATTTCCGGAATAAAAACTATTCTATGTCCTTCCTCGGGTCTTAAACTATCTCTATACAAAATTTCACCTTGACAGACAGAAAGACAGACACACTTTCGCATTTATAATATTAATTAGTATGGATAGCAACACAAACGAAAATAGATTTCAGTAAATAATAACTACCGAAATAGTAGGTACTTACCTACCTACTGATAAGCTTGATGAAATTAAATTACCTATCTAACATTACTGAATCAGGTGAAAACACCGTGCTGATAAGAATGTTAACTAAACTTAATATTTAAAGCAATGATAGTCGGTAACTATGCAACTAAATCATCATTTACAAAGTAAATATTTTAAGACAGATTTTCATTTGCCTTTATAATTATGGCAATTATCTCACCAGCGAGTTTTTAAATGAAACTAATTACAAGAAAAAAGATTTTTTTTTATCTGTCTGTCTGTTTGTTCCGGCTAATCTCTGAAACTGCTGGACAGATTTTGATGACACTTTAACTTCTACGACAGCTGATGTTATAAGGAGTAAAAGTTAGATTTTTTTTTTTTAATTATGTGAAATCTGAATAATCCAAATCTAAAAAAAATAAAAACCTCGCAAATAACCGACATTCATCCAAACGAAGTCACGGGCAGAAGCTAGTACACTTCAAGTCAACATTTACATTTCGGGGAATATAATAGCGTGATGAAAATTATTGTTGTGTTTTCGATTACAGCAATGTTTGTATTGTTGAAATGTTTACTCATTCCCTTCTGTTTAAGCCAAGATAACCCTCAGTATACGATCCACTAAGCGATCATAAATAAACGATTATGTACCTACCTCAATCAGGATCAAGTCACTTGATCTTGATTGAGATATCTTTTGATGGAATAAACGTGTAATTTCACGCATGAAGAACTTTTGGTTGTACATTATCATTGAATTATCTAACAAAGGCTGACATGGTACTGATATAATTTGGAATATTTTAATATGGACTGAGATTTTAGCTTGGCTGAAATTTTGAGAGAATGTAGGGCCGTAACTTTAGCCAGACGAAAATTATGACCTTTAAAGTGTCTGGTTGAAGTTATGTGCCGTGGTAAGTGATGAAATATTGAGTAATGGTAAAACACATGAAAAACCAGCTGTCATACTTGAACGTAAGTGAGTAAGATACCTTTTGTTTTTATACAGATATAAAACATACCATCACGCCTAAATATCCCCGAAGGGTTAGGCAGAGGTGTACCCATTAGTACACCCACATTTCGCCAGTTATGTTTATAATAGATGTTAAAGTAACACGGATTTTGTATTTTTTTAAATTACCTATCTTTTTTTTGGAATTTTTTTTTAACTAAAAATGGTGTAGGTTTTTTTGTATCCTTGTCAAATTCAAGGAGAACACGAATCAATAATAATAAAATAAATAGGTTTTATTGTTGTTGTTGATTTTTGAACCGTATGCACACAGTGATATAGTTCTTTTCTGTTCTTTAAAAGAGGTTTATTCTGAAATACTACGTCTTGCTATTACTCCCGTAGGTCGAAGTGTTATGTCATATAACCTGTACTGTACTATTCTTCATGAATCTAGCTATCATATACAAAAAGAATTTTTCCAATCTGACTGATAGTTCTAGAGATTAGCGCATTCAAACAAACATACAAAAAACTCTTCTGTTTTATTATATTAAAAAATATAAGTACCTATAGATAACACGAGATGAAATATGTTAACACTAGGGGTGAATCCCCCCCACCGAATCCATGGTAGAAGTTTTCGTTACGTTGCCCCCCTTCCACCCCATATGATAAACATAAGCAGGTAGACTGTTTTGCAATATTAAAATTTGATACCTCCTCCGATCATTGAACCTACGGTCATAGAATCGATTCTCGTTTGAAAGTAAAGGGCTCTAATCTACGAGTGGGCGTAATATTGTGAAACTAGACGCTGAATTGAGTCGCCGTCCTCGGTTTTGTACTTATAACTTACATTTTGTATTGTGTAATGTACCTTAAACGGATAATATTAGGTCAATATTTAACCTTCCAAAAACAACGTTTGAAATGACCAGATGGTTTTAGGAATATTTAATTTTTGTGTGACCGTGGTTTAAGTGTGTACCTACTGTAGAGCTTTTGGCCATATTTTATCTTATTTTATTTACAAAATACATGGAAAATAATTTTCGTTACTAGGTATATCCCTTCACCGCCTAGGTATTTAAAAATATTTTATTGTTTTTAAGTACTTTCTTGTCAGTAACTTGTAGTATTCACCCATTTTTGTACTCACTTTAATAAGAGACTCACAGTATTTCTTTAGCAAACATATAAACATACCTAACGTACGGTGCGTATTTACTTTGTAACAAGATATCAGAGTAGATACCCTATCGGGTGTCATTTCAGTGAATCGCTCAGTAGGCACCAGATTAACCTATTTCCTTCAATCAAGTAGAATCACGCGCAGGAAATTGAGAACGAGGGCTAGATTTTTTCTACTTTTCTGATTTCAAAATAAGGGGGAATAGTAGGTCATCATCGTTTTAGAAGTCTGTCTTTTTTACAGGCTTAGCTTCTGCTAGCAACTTCGTTTGCGTAGATTTCAGGTATTAAATTAACTCATGGGAACGGAATAAACGAAAAAAAAAACTAATAATCTTCTTCTTTATTGTGAGGGCAGTAAGGTCTTACGACGCCACACACCCTAGTATTAGAGTTTCTAAATCGCCTCAAAGACCTCTGACATGGTTTGAGTGGAACAGTAATAGGCTGGTATAAGTCCAGGTTTCTTGTAATAAAAACCGGTGTCCGTTCCGTACAACATTATCGTACGTAGAAAAACAAATGTTTCGTGTTACAAACTTTGCGAAACTTTAAAGTTATTACTGAGTACCTATTACGGTTTATGAGATTCAGCCCGCTGATAAACAGACGGACAGACAGCAAGGCTTAGTAATAGGAAACCATTTGCAACCTTCAGGTACAAAACCCTAATAATCCTATGCGTTAAGTTAGATCAATAAATATGTGTGCCTCAGCTAATTCCGTTCAGCCAATAAAGAGTAACCAACACATAAATCTATCTTCACAAACTTTCGCATTTAAAATAGTAGTAGGATTTATTTAAACGTCGTTTATCACAACTCAGGTCAAAAGTTTAATAAAATGCAAAGCAAGCTTGCAAAAATATTACGTCGGTATGTACCGAATGCTAATTTCAACATAGTCATAACCAAACTTCTTGCAGAAAACTTTTCCTTTCTTGAACTGCCATTAAAAACTAATAATCTTTACAAAATGGTTGAAGTCTCGCAGCAAATGTTGCACTCTGCAATAATAACTTGAAGACAACTATCAGGAATTTTTCAGTAGCAGCCTTGGAGTCTGGATTTGTGCCTGATTGATGGCAATAGGCTTGCCCCCTATTACATGGGACTTAAACATAACTGGCGAAATGTGGGTGTGCTAATAAGCACACCTCTGCCTAACCCTTCGCGGATTACAGGCGTGGTGGAAAGGGGCGGGCAAAAATAAGATCTGTTAATTTTAGTTATTCTGGAACTTTCATGCAATTATAGTTGACATGTGAAACAAAAACAAACACGGAAAAGTTTAAAACTAATTTGACTTCTCTAACTTAGTCCCAAGGTGTCACCGCTCCTTTCTTTCGCTATACGTTAGTAAGAGATGCCAATTCTCTAATTTAAGTTTGTGAACAAGGGAATCGGCACCCATGAAATAAATTATATCATAAAGGGATCTCATTAAAAACTGGTTAAATGGGCACTATGAGTTGGTAATGAGAAGGGAATAGTTACGAATTTTCACGCATAACCAATGCTTCAATTTTCCAATATCGAACCCCGGTTCGTCCAATATTATTGGATTTTTCCATTGGGAATTTAATGTAGCTACTCGGTTTTGTACCCGGTTGTTAACAAAAGGCTCGCCATATTTTAATATTTCGTGGTACATTAGAGGAAACGCGGGCGAAAAGATTTACCAAAATTAGGTAATATTAGAAAAACTATTGTTGTTTGAATAGCCTAAGTAAAAAGTTATAATTCAGGGTGTGGATCTCGCCTAGTTTCATCTCTAATATTGAACCAATATAAAATATATTTCATAAACTGTAAGTATAAGAAGGATATAATGCTGTGCCACAATGCTTTTCTTTTTTCATTAATTGTTTTCACAATAATTGTACTAGGCTTCTGTTTACAGCGATTTATATAGGTAATTTTGAGCATTTTCAATTGAAGTGTTTGTATGAAGTAAAGATCACCCGCATTTCCTCTTAAGCTTATTGCGTTTGGAATACAGTGTGTACGAGGGTCATCTCTTATATTAAAGGATTTTATCGACAGCGAGCTGCTGCGCGGTCACATATAAAGTCTTGTCATATTTTCGCCAATAAATATTCAACTCAATGAAATTTTATAGAGAAGTTATAAGGCAATTAATTTACAAGGTCATTGAATATTTACTCAAAACCTGAAAAGGTGTCTTTGTACTCATTATTGTAAACAACTTTTACTATCGGATCAACCTTGAAATCATGAAAAAACAAGTAAATTTTCAATGAACATGTATATAAACTTGTGGTTTGTTAGTTTATTGTCAATAATTCTTGATTTCAAAACAATAATCGAATGATGACGAATATTGACGAATTGTCACGATGACCCAGTGGTTAAACCCGCCTCTCATACGCGTGGCTTTGGGTTCGTAACCAGCCACGGGCAAGTACCAATGTAGCCTTTTTCTATTTTATATGTAGTTTCTAACTTCATTTTGGATATCACTGATATTGGTGAAGAAAAACATCGTCAGGAAATCTGGACTTATAAGTCTGAAATCGTCCTGAATCTGCATTGAGCAAGCGTGTTGATCAATGCTTGTGCCCTGTATGGCAAGAGGCTTTTGCCCTGCAGCGGGACAATAATACGCTGATACTATTATTTAAATGGTTACTTAAAAGCTCTTATTTTTCATTGCCGTGACTTCAGCCGCGTGATGGTCGGTTTTTTACTGAGTTTTATTTATTTATGCGTGGAACCGTAATTCTTTTTTAAAAATCAGCCTAAGTTACTCTATATAAACATCTGCTATCTGCTAATTTAGCTGTTTTGAAGATTATCCGGAATAAATAAAGAAACAAAAAAAAGCGTTTAGTAAAAGGCTGCTATTTTGACGTTACAAAAACACACTTCAATTAGATTTATGTGTACAGATTACGAGTTTTTGATTTATGTAGGTACTTACCTACGTATTATTTTGTAAGAATGTGCTGTAATTTTTTTTTAATAGTCTTTTGTTTTGTCCAGGTTGCGTGATCCCCCAGCGATACGTTCTCGGTGTGATGGGCCTGCTCGGCGTATGCAACGCGTACACGATGCGGGTCTGCCTCAACCTTGCTATCACACAGATGGTCAACCGCACAAAGGGAGGCGGCTCAGATTTCGTTGACCCTAATGCCTGCCCGAGCGATGATTTTATTAATAACGTTACTACCGTTGTAGCCGAGAAACCAGTGAGTATTTATATATTTACTAAACTAAACGAACTTACGTGATGTTCTATGTAAACCATACCAATGTTTAACCATTGATAAAAAATAAGTAATTAATTGTAAGAACTGACTTTTCATCTGTGACAAACAATAAATAAATAAATATGAATATAAAAATATATTTTTAAACCAACATTTAAAACCGACCAGTTAAAAAATAAATAGCTGGTGGGTATAATTATTAATTTAAATAATCTTGGTAAAAATAGTAAGATTTGTAGGATTCAAGAACTGTATGATTTTGAAGATGTTTTTTTTATTTACTTTATGCTAACGTGCTCTAGATTAAACCTATTTGCAGTAATTGTACAGTGAAACACGCTATTTGGTTTACAAACAACATAATTTATCTTTTTGCTACATTGCCATTAATTGTTATTTTATGTTCAATTTTTAAGCTTGTGGTTGTGGTGTTTAATAATTTTCAAACCTATTTAGAGTGATATAAAAGAATTGACACACTCGAAATATTATTCAAAAGTAGTTGAAAGTAAGCTGCTGAAAAAATATGATAAATCAGCCGGTCTATTCTGTCAAAATCACCCTCGGTGGATACAGGTGAAGTGAGAATGAGTTGAGTTATCATTTTAGTGGGATAATCTGCTCACTTCACCTAAGTTCACCGAGAGATATTTTTTACAGAATAAAACTGCAGATAACATTGACCACTTCGTGTTTTTAATTTATTTGAAAAGGTAATAGGTATCTACATTTACCTAAGCGCACTCGTAACTTGGTATCACTTAAAACTGTTTGCATTCGCTGCTAGATGATGGATGACGTACCTACGTACGTAATCCATTAGGAAAAGACGTAACCGCACAATTTGTCTCATTTGAAAAACAACATCGTATGTACATTTTACCCATCAAATTAGTCATTATAAGGATAGAATTTAGAAGGAAAAGAAAACGAAATATAATTGGAGTTCCTTTGGAGAAATCCCTAATGGACAAACCAAATAACATTTTTGCCCGACCTGGGATTCGAACCATAGTCCCCACGCTCAGTAGTCACGCTTGCGACCAGACCAACGGGGCAGGTATCTGTATACCGACCGACGAATAGACAGACAGAAACTAAACCGTTGAAATTAATATTTACTCAGATCCTACTCCCATCCCTTTGGGAACCCAAAGCATACTCATTTACTGAGCAAACACACGAAGCCTTCATTATACGAACAAAAATATTACCCTTCTTTTGTCTTCACCACAATTGATTAGGAACCGGGACCCAAATTCTCTTTCCTAACCCAGACTAATAACTAACAAAGAAACCTAAGCTTAATAATCTGCCCGGAGACAGATGGTCTTAAATGAAAGAATTGTTCGGGGCTCCGGTAACCAAAGGATAACTGAAATTAACGAAGAGTGGAGAAATTACAGTGTACTCTTTCTAACTCTTGAGTTAGTTGTTGGCATAGTTGGCTAGCTGTGCTGCATATTGCAGGTATTGCTGAACACGGGGCAAATATTTGTATGGCCTGCAGGCAATTGCTTCGGGTCTGGTAGGGTGTGTATGTGGGTTTATTTGTTTGTTAACGTATCCACGACTAGCACTCTCCCCGCGACTTCGTTCGCGTGATTTTTCTTACGGATCCCTAATTTTTTGATAATAAAATATAGCCCATAGCACTCAGTGATAACGTAGCTTCCAATTTGTGAAACAATTTTCAAAATCGGTTCATTACTTCCGGAGATTACCCCCTACATACAAACTTACAAACAAATGTTACCTCTTTATATTATTATTAAGTATAGATACAGACGAAGAGCCTAGTGGGGGCAATATAAAAAAAAATCTCTACACCAACAGCCAGACTCGCCAGCCTCTGTAGGCTATACAAATATTATATGTTCCGTGCGGAAATCGAACCCGCGACACGTAGCGCAGCAGCTAATCGCTCAGTCACTGAGCCAACCGTGTGGTCAAATATTGGTGCCGATTCCCTTGTTCACAAACTAAACTAAAATTAGACTATTTCTATCTTATTCTGTCCGATAAAACAAAAAAGAGACTAATGTAAATAAGAGCTGTCAAATTTAGTCAATCTGACACATCCCATACAATTATATTTGACATCTTAAAACATATAGATTAAAAATACGGAAAAGTTTAAGGCAGAACTAATTTGACATCTCTAACTTAGTTCTTAAATGTCACCGTCCTTTTCTTTCGCTGTATGTTAGTAAGAGATGTAAATTCTCTAAAAGTCTAGTTTGTGAACAAGGGAATCGACACCATTGTCATTTTGCAGTGTCTAATTATTTTGAAACAACTTCATTCTACGTTAGTTGCTATTCCCATAGGTTTTACAACTAGATCCCGTGGGATCTCCTGAAGGGTCAATAAATGTCAATCATCGTTGACATTTTAATTTGTAGTTGTTGTTTGCGCAAATGGTTGTTTATTGTTGTTAATGAGTTAATAGTTGTCATTGTGTGCTAATGAATATTGTTAATTGAACCTTGACAACACTTCCTTTTCTAGGAATTAAAAATAATTATGACAGTTCACAAAATTGTATGGTCCTTGAGTACTTTTTTAGCTCATTATAATATTCAAATTGCAATTAACTACACCATTAATTATAACTAATTTATGTCTGCGACTTTGTCTAGCAGAATGTCAGTAATCTAAAAGGATTTTTTTTTGCACGGATCCCAAATACTTTTCTCAAATAAAAGTAATTTAATAGTAGTTATCCCTTTCAACATTAGCTTTCAGCCACAAAAGTTCAGTAAAAATCGGTCTAGCCTTTTTGGAGAATAGCCGTAACAAACAGACAGATGGATAGATGGACAGACAAAAATTAAAAAGAAAACAATAATTGTTATAAGTGCCTTTCAGAGTAAACATTCATAATATGAATTTAGCAAAAAGTTGTTATTTTGACATTTCAATTTTATTTATTTAAATACGCAGATGCATGAAAACCACATATAGGGACACAAAATACATTCACACATTGTGATTTATTATTCAAATATGAACGGTACGATGATATCATATACCCTGTCCCCATTCGTATGTCCTTTAGTGACTGCAATGAGACTTTATATTGCGAATTTGCGTTTAACTTTTTGGCACGGAACATCTTCGTTCATTATGCTTGCACATGTTCGATAAACAGTACATTGTATGCATGTTTTAGTTCTACAGTTAGAGTACCTATACAAAGGTGTATTCTGGGTGGAAGGGACAGCGTCATGCAAACTTTTACCATGAATTTAGTTAATAACATAACATCACGCCTGTAATCCCCGAGGGGTTAGGCAATGGTGACCCCAATAGTACATAAATACATTTCGCTACTTATATTTAAGTCCCATGTAATAGGGAGCGAGCCTATTGCCATCAGCCGGGCACAAATTCAGACTCCGAGGCTGCTACTGAGAAATTCCTGATGGAAAACCCCAATAAAACCTTGCCCGACCTGTGAATCCAACCCAAGCAGTCGCGCTTTGCGACCACTAGACCAACGAGGCAGTTCAGTTAATGATTCAGGAAAACCCAGCATTTTAATTTTTCGCCCGTTATTTAAAAAAAAAATTGAGGTTCAAAAGTGCAACACCTCTACGGCCAAAATATATTAAACGGAATGTCCTTTCCACCGTATAGGTATAGATATTGTTACTTCTTACTTTGGTCTCAATCCTAATAAAAAGTAGGGCAGATAGAAAGAAAAAAGGTTTATTTGACACAGGCCAAATGTGCACACAAAAATAATAAAAAGAATAATAAAAAGATTTTGACCAACATACAGTTATGTATATACCTATATATACCTAAACCATTTTTCAAGTATTTTTTTAAGTAGCAGCTCCAGTACGGTTTAATGTATCATAATATATTATCATATCTATAGAGCAAAATGTGTCATACAACTCTTTCATGAGATTGTGATTAATAAGCAGTGAGTCTTTAATATGTCAAAGACAAAGTCAAATCATTTATTCCAATTTGACCATTAAAAGGCAATTTTAAACGTCATAGAACTGTCACTGAGTTTATTGTTGATTGAGAACTCAAAGTTCAGCTGTTGTGTTTTTATTGGAAGATGGTTTTATTTAAAAATTAAAAAATAGGTAACGTCGTTTTTGTTTAAAATATGAATTATTGTTTTTTTTTTCGTAATTTTGAACAGCGTCGAGCATAATTATATAAAACATACAAACAAAAATTGAATCATACGCGTTGAGTGTAGGAACATTATACCCTTTATAATTATAATCCTTAGCCGTGGTTTCCATGCATATGCAAGCAGGCTTCCGCTCCTAATAATAGCCGTACATAAACCTAAGCTTAATTAGTAAGAAACAGTGTAACTTGAAGTCACATGCAGAATAATATTCAATGAAGCGTTGGCAGTACGTGGGATTACTTGCAGCATAATTAATAATGATTATTTACATGACATCCTACTATTAATAATCACCTCGAGTACCTTTAACGATGCCGACATACCGGCCTTAAATTATGCTAAAATGGCGGAACCAGGTATTAAAAATAGATTAGAATTACTTGATGCTTGTGCACTGAGCGAGAAGTAACAAGCTTAGGCACGTTCGTTTTGCTAAACAAAGTTGGATATTGAGTCTGTTGCCACAGATTTTAGAAACCGTTGGATGTTTTCAAATGTAATGTAATTTAAAAAGTATAGATAATAATATATGATTGGACAGTTCATTAACTAAGTTAAGTTTCAATCGGAGACATCCATCAGTTTCTAAGAAAACTGCAATTATATCTGACGACCCTGCATACCTATCTCTTTTAATGACTGTACTAGGTTGTAAAATGATGATATTAAAAATTACGATTGTTCTAGATCGAAATTCATTGAACTAATAACTACTTGACCAGAGACTCATTAAAATAATAATATTTTATGGAGACTATTTAACGACTATAAAATACATCAGTGTGTCATCTGATGGGCAAATGTTGTATTTTAAAAAATGTTCGCATTCTAATTTCAATCTCCATTCTGCCTACGATCCAATTTGCATACGGTTTTGGGAAGTTTTTGACATTGATGGATGAGATTGGGACTAGGTTTTGACCGTTTTTAATTACGGGAATTGGCCCAGTTTCAGATCAATATAGGTCCGGCAGTACGGAGTTTCGATTTGTGCCCAAAAACTCACCTCCTGTTAAATGGGACTTTAAGTTTTAAATCTCTCTACATTAACGACAAAATCAGGGGGCACATCATTTTTCATGAAATGTTCTCTCCTTTTATTAGACATATCTTGCCTATACGTATCAAGTTTTATTAGGATTATATTATTTTGAAAGTTGGTATGAGATACCGCGCGGAGTGAATACTCTTGAACATAACTTGGGGTTATGCGGGTAATACCATCATATAATCATTTTACGGTTAAAAATATATTTTTTAAAACAAGCTTTTTAAAACAAAAAAATACAATATTGAGTATTGGACATTGTATTGTCATCACAACTAAAGGTGTATGCAAAATTTCAGCTCAATTGGATACCAACAAATGGTCGAAAAATGGTTTGCAAATTTTGAAAGGACAACTTACATACATACGAACAGTGCAAGCTAAATAAAAGCTTGTAAATACACCTCTTTGGATTAAATACGAAACCTTTGTTATGTTATCTAAACTTATATTATAAAGCTGAAGAGTTTGGTTTCGTACCCAAAGAGTCCAAGCAGAGCTCTATTGCTCTTACTCATCTTTCTGTCCATCTGTCAGTCATTCTGTCACAGGGCTGTCTCTTTTAAACCGTACTTGGTAAACCCATAAGATTTTTAAGAGTCTATATTACTGTGGCAATAAATAATAAAAGCAAAATAATGTTAAAAATTAAAGTGGATACAAGATAAGATAAGATAAGATTTATTTATTTGTGTAAACATGTGTAACATACAAGAGCGTGCAAGATACTACATCAGTTAAAGACCAGTCATGCTTAAGCCTTATGTATCGGCGTACGTAAACGAAAACAAAACGTAGGTACCCTTTTATGTGCGATTCCGACTCACACTTGGAACACTGAATCTACGGTACTACTGCTTCGCTTCTGATATTTCATTATAAAAAAAATATATGCCGCGTAAGAAAATTTACGCGGACACTGTCGCGGCAAGAAGCTAGTGTTATATACCTATAAAGGTGTGTCCAAACATAAAGCGGCATTCGAGCGCGGCTGCCGCGCGCGGCTAGCCGCGCTATGATTGGACGACTGCCGCGCGCGGCAGCCGCGAGCTACCTGCCGCGTGCGGCGATCGCCGCGAACGGTGTTAGTGTTGGTTCGCCAGTGGTTGTGTGTGGACGGATGTATTTTTTTTACGTAATTTACGAATAATAAGCAGAGCAACAACACACGCGGCCGCTTTCATTGTGGTTTGAATCAGGAATTGAAAACCGGTACCAATTTCGGTTCTGGTTCTTCATTTAGGTTCTTATAAAGGTTCCTCTTTTCGGTACGGTTCCGGTTCCGGTATCGGTTCCGGTTTGGGTTCCGATATACCGGTTCCTAGAACCCCGATATACCGGTTCCTAGAACCTTTAAATCGAATGATATTATACCGGTTCCTTGTCATCCGATTTAAAGGTTCCTTACGAAAGAGGGGATGTGTTCGGAGCAGGGATTGAATAACCGAAATTTATTGATGTTCGTGCCTCGGCCAAGCCAGACATAGGTATCGGAAGATCTACTAAACACCAATACAACTGTGATTTCCTACAAACTCCTCTCTCCTCACACTTCAAAAACAAGTTTATACTCGCTTTGCCTAAGAACCGGTAAAATAAAGGTTCTTAAAGGTTCCAATTTAGGTTCTGGTTCCTGTTCCGGTACAGGTACCGGAACCCGAAAATACCGGTATTTTACCGGTATTTTGGAACCGTTTTCAATCCCTGGTTTGAATACGAAATAAAGAGCGCGGCGTGTCTCGGACATGCCGCGCAGTACTGCCGCGCAGAAGGTCTAAACTAGTCGCGCGGCAAATTTGTGTTCCGCGAATGCCGCGCGTAGCTGCCGCGCACCTTGCACGCCGTGTTTGGACACACCTTTAAGATAAAGCCTAACCTTTAAATTATATATATATCACTTTCAACAAAACCTAATAGGTACTGCGCGCGTCTGTAATATTAAAGTACCTACTTACTCCATCGCTTATCTCATTTCTTTTATGATCTAAGTCTTGCGTCTGATACCCCTACACGCCATAAATGTGCTTAGAGCTCTCTTAGAGCGGCATGTGAACAATTTTTAAATTAATAAAATAGACAGCCCTGCTCCATTTCTGCGATCCTTGGAACTTCTCGTATCTTTAAAAGATACGATACGGCACGTTAGTTATAAACGGAAAAGTAAATCATTAAATTTTTAAAGACAACGGAACATTGTTTGACAAAGCAAACTCACTGGGAACGTAACAAGGCGAATATAAAAACAAATTGGGGTTACCTAGTTCATTTAATAAAATTGAAGTCTGACTGTTTTTATATTAAAATAGGTACTGTCAAAAAATCAAATTTTTTACGCGTTTTAAGATTTATACTTAGTACAAAATTCAATGTTATAATAGGTACTCAACAAGCCATAAAAGTGCGGAACATCACAAATAAGTAATTTGTATGAACCATAATAATAATTATATTTTTTACTAGCCAACCGCCTCGGCGTCGTCGCAAGGGTGCAAATTTCCGACTATTTCGGTGGATTTTTTAGAAAATTTTCCTTCGTTAAAGCTTGTCAAGGAAATTACGACAAAAAAATAATCAGCCAAATCGGTTCTGCCGATCTCGAGTTTTGCGCTTAGCAACACATTTAGCGATTAATTTTTATTATAAGAAGATTTAGGTTCCTATATTAAGGGTCAGTTCCACCACAACTCACTAAATAGGTACATTTAACATTAAATGTATTTAAACCGATAAAATATTTCTATCTCTTTCTTCTTTAAACAATTGGAAAAGAATGCGATGATGTTCCAAATACGTTTAGCACTAAATGTATTCAGTGATCAATGTTGCAAGAGAATCCAGATTTTTTGTTAGGCAATCTATAGGTATGATCTGAATTTCATCATTCACTTCACCGGTGACGTCACATAACTATTGTGCATCCGGTGTTATCTATAGAATCTAATAAAATAAATAAAATCGAAGTGTCTGTTTGTAATGTGAACATAACAGTTACATAACAACAACTATATAACATTACATTATCAATTTGAATGTTCACTGGGTATTAACAGGAATAAAACAAACTAACAATTTTGGAAATCTGTTCGTCTGTTTGTCTATTTATTTGTTCCCGCTTATCTCCGTATTAGCTGGACCAATTTTGACGGGACTGCCACTGGCAGATAGCTGATGTTAAGGAGTAACTTATGCTACCTTTATTTTGGAAAAATAATTAGGTTACCGCGTAACAAAAATGAAACCGAAACCGAAGTAACCGAAATACATGCAAAACTAAACCATAAGCATTGGGCATTATAAGCTATTCTTTATAACAGTATTTACAATTTATGGTCTTCTTTCCAGTACGCAATTTTCGATTGGGACGAGAAAACACAAGGATTGATTCTAAGCGGTTTCTACTATGGATATGCAGCGACTCAAGTACCAGGAGGGTACTTAGCAGAAAAATTCGGAGGCAAATGGACCTTGGGTTGTGGACTGCTTAGTACGGCACTATTCACCTTCCTGACCCCAGTGGTCATCAGAGCTGGTGGGGCAACATGGCTGTTTATATTGCGAATTCTTCAAGGAATGGGAGAGGTAAGTCTTATGATATTTTTACGGGTTTTACCTAAACTTAATTGGAGAAATGTAGGTGTAGCACACATCTCATTGTAGTCTTTGAAAACATCACAAATAGAGTTTAAAATTGTGTGCAAAATATACGGGGTACATCACATAGCCATTAACTGGCCATTAAACTAAGTAAGTTTAAGCAAAAACTATTGCTGGGATACGACATTTTTATTTTTGGTGTAAAAAATCACTGTAGGTACCTATATTGTAGTGTGCATTGTAACGCACGCTAAACATTTTTTTTTCGTTGCATCCAAAAGTGTGACGTGGGGTTATTTAAAGTTTAGATAAAACATTTAAAACTGGTTTTCGTCCAAAAGTCACACACAAAAAGATCCAAGTTCTAACGGACTTTGATGTTCCATAATTATCTCTCTTTAAACAGATTCCCTTCCCAGGTATGGTCCTGAACAATTTAAAATATTAAAATTATGGGAGGAATATGTAACTTTTAGCTTCGTTAAGTATCTTTTTACACCCTTTATATTAGTCTTCTGTTGGAACAGAATAATAAAATTTATTCATCACATTCAACAAATTGGACCGAGTTAGTTGTTGAAACTATAGCCAAATTCAAGACTAATAAAGACCCATAAATTTGTGTGTTAGTTCAAGTGGGATCTTTTAGTTCTGCGCAAATAAGTTAGTTTAACTGGGAAATTCGTTTACATAACTATATAAGAATATATTTATTTCTGTAATTTTCCTCCTGCGTCAAAAATGTAGGCCAGTTTATTATCTTTGTATTATGCTCGGTTTTACTTGACCTAGTATTACTATCCAGTTGCGCTGGACCAGTCACTGAACTTGTTCAACGCTGTGTAAATTAACCCAGTACCTAGTCATTTTCATGTTATCCTACGATTACATGTCAGCGATTTAATTGTACTGGATAGCCACGTTTATATGGGTCCAACGGAACTAGCGCGAGAAAGACCCGGACAGCGCTCACTGGATTCAAAAAACGAAAACTGTTCTTTTAAAATGCAGCGCTGGATACTGAACGCTGCATTTTAGACTAGTTCGAAAAAAGTTACTAAATTTCAGCGCTGGATAGAAATGCTGGATCAACGTGTATCCGCCTTAATAGAAGAATGGCGCGCTAACAAAATATGCTAATTATTTATTCAAGATGAAACTCAACAGCAATTTGTTTCCGTTAAAAAAACCGTGACCTACTTTTTCAACGTTATTTTTTCATTATAATTAACTTTTAATATTTATTTTTTGTCCTGAACAATGTTGCCGGGTCTTGTCTTGAGATATGCGTAATTTTAAAAGAAATAAATGAAAATCTTGAAGATTCTTGTGTGCTGTGAGTTACTTTGAAGTCTACAAAATTTCGTTTGGGGTAGTCTGGGGTAGGAGGGTAGTTTGGGGTTGTGGTGTAGTGGTGGTCGTGATTATTACTGATATACATAACATAATATAACATCACGCCTGTAATCCCCGAAGGGATAGGCAGAGATGCAACCGTTAGTACACCCACATTTCGCCAGTTATGTTTAAGTCCCATGTAATAGGGGGCGAGCCTATTGCCATCAACCGGACACAAATCCAAACTCCGAGGCTGCTACTAGTGCCTACTGATATTACTGATATACATAAGTATGTATGTTAGATAGGTACATATTTATCTACATGATGCACCTACCTGCTCATAATACATCTCGATATATGTCACTTTATTACTTGATCGTAACGATCGATACGAGTAATGGAAAATCTTAGTTTTCTAACGCAACGGTGCATGAATGAAATCGATTCAAAAGCGTCATGGATGAGGAGATTCATTCAACCTTGCATGCACTGACATGTACATTTGTATTTATGTGATGCAGGGTCGTTTGTAATATTTCATTCATTGTTATACTTTTATAACTACTACGACATAGCGCCTGTTGATTAAACTTTGGCAATCAGTACGTAATCGCGGATTTTAAAGTAAGATTTTTAATCACTACAATTCTTTTCGTAAGAGGATGTTATTGATCGTAAATTGCGGCTATCAAGGTGCCCCATCGATATAATTAGAACAAATTAGTTAAGTTTTGTATATTATTTACCCCCGTGAAACCGAATTTCGGTCACAATGACCAATTTGAATATGGACTAACCAAGTACGCAGAAGACATTATAATAGTTTAAAACTGGGTGCGCAAACACAAGTCTCTCTCCCTATGTTAGTCTCATAGTCCGGTGGGAGACGGCAATCTGACACGACCCTGGCGAGATTAGTCACAGGTTCAATAGTTTTACGTGCTTCTGACTGAGGCACGGGGTCACATCAATAACTTTCAAACTTCAGGCTGCTACTAAACGGCGAGTACTGGGTAGCTCGCCGTCCGATCAAGGACCAGGCCCGGGTCGACGGCGCGTTCTGTTCGCGCGCGCCTCAAAGAGCTGTAAGCACAGGGACGGGGCCCCATCGGGGCCAAACGCCTGCCGGCCGGGGTTGCGGGACGTCTTAACAGGATACCGTGGCCCCGGAACGTAAAGGACAACAGAAGGAACAGGGTGGTTTTTTAGTCAGTAAAAGTCTGACAGTCCCTTCCGCCCCAACCAGGGCGGAAGGACTTATTTGATGATTTTTACCACCTCAAAAAAAAAAAGGCTGCTACGAAAAAATTTGTAAAGAAAAACCCAGTAATAATCTAAACTAACCATCTTGTCAAAAATTGAAGTAATAATACCTTTTAGAACACACAACGCAACATAGATATAAAAAACCATTTTCATAAACACTGAACGCAATAATGGTTCACTGCAATAAAATAAAGTTCTGTGTGTTTAAGCTCTAGTCGAGTTTTCTAGCTTTAATTAAACATCTGCCTGCCATCTCCTTTGTTTTAATGAATTTTATTTAAAAAGCAAGACAAGAGAATGTCGGTTACGGCTGCAACTAATACAAAGAAAGATTCTTTAGTCCGTCTGTCTATAAAAGGAAGGTACACGAATACGGTGCTGGCTTTGAATAGCACAGAGCTTTTAACAAAGAGATGAAAGCAGGAAAAATATTTTTATAGGAAAAAATTCCAACTGAAAGTAGTTTAGCTCGTATCTGTGAAAACGTCTGTGAAATACTTGACCCGGTGTAGTAGAAGTAGTGCTTTTTACATGTAAGCCCAGTACCTACGATGCATATTTCTTTTTTGAAAATAAATTGCTAAAACCTGATGTTATATTGATTTTTCTTTTCACATAGGATAATTTTATCCCATTTTTCTGTTCCCGTAGGATAATTTAAGACTTTGGCTTAATCCTGAAGTATACACAGACGAAGTTGCGGGCAGAAGATGGTATAATCAATCTTGGCCATCTCGCAATGTACCTATACTTACTCATTTAACATTTCAAAACTTTCTGTTCTTCGACAGGGTCCCACGATGCCTGCTCTAATGATAATGTTAGCGAGATGGGTCCCGCCCCATGAACGGTCGTTCCAAGGAGCCCTCGTCTTCGGAGGATCACAGATAGGAAACATCTTCGGCTCCTTCATGTCAGGGATATTGTTGGCGGATGGAAGAGACTGGTCTTATGTGTTCTACTTCTTCGGAGGATTCGGGCTTTTGTGGTTCGTATTGTGGGTAAGTACGATTTTTCTACTTATTTTTTTCGACTACGCTGTCTGCTGAATGCTTAATGGGAGAAAAATAATTATTTTTTTTTATTTTTTTTTATATATAGCCTTCAGGCAGACAAGAACTATAAAATGTACCACTTTTGAGCAGCTTAACAATCTGTTTTCTTCTTGTTTACTTAAACAAAAAGTGGGACTAAAGAGATTACATATCTGAGATTTTCTTCGTAAGTCTAGATGACTGCATCTCCACTTAAGCTAGAGATTAACCGGTATTAGGAAAAGTATACTCAAACACTTCACTCCCCCCTCCCTGACCTGAGGAGGCCTTCAGGGACAGGATCCCCGGCGTAAGTGTGGAAAGAGATCCCAGGGTGGTTTTTAGTCAGTAAGAATCTGACAGACCCCTCCACCCCATGCATGAGAATATTCTACCTGAAACTCTTCTACTATTCTTCAACTTATTACCCCCAATCATCATTAAAAAACATTCAATTAGGCCAATTACCAAAAGAAGCCTAAACAAACTGCGGAATTAATCATACTCCCGCAGCAAACCCGGTGATAATAAATAAAATAAGCGCTTTCCGTAAAAAATAAAATACGAAAGCCGTGAATAAAATTAGTAGGCACGTAATGGGTACTGATAACGGCAAAATTGCTGCGTCTTCTTTTACGCGAGTAAATTGATGGACGGCTTTATGGCAATTTTATGACCACTTGTGGGATAATATACCTACGGATTATTGTTGAGTGATTGGTGTTGACTGACGCTGGGCTGTAATGGAAGTTTATCGTTTGTTTTGATTTATGAACTAGGGCTTTTATGCCTCCTATTTATTCAAGTTTTGATTGTATTTTGTTACATAAAAATGTATTTTGACTTGAATAATAAATAACTATACTTGAATAATAATAAATAACTTGAATAATAAGCACTATTTTTATGTAGATGTTTTCTACGTCTACTCTTTATCGTTTTTTTATTTATTATTGTTCTCACATACTTTCTAGCTGTGACTCAAAGAAATCCATTCAAAATATACTATAAAAAATAGTTGTAACGCAATCGTTATTTCGTAATATTAGCGCTAAATAAGCTCCGTTATTTCACGCAAAGCCATTCCAAAGCAATGTAGAATACCTATTAATCATTTACCAAAAAATATAACCAAAAATGCAAATGCATTAAATGTATAATACCTATATCCTTAAAATGTTTTTCTTTCCAGAGTCTTTTCTGCTTCAGCACACCGAACAGTCACCCGTATATCTCAAAAAAGGAGCTCGCGTACTTAAACAGCCATGTGACGACTGCCGAGAATATTAACGATAAAGACCCGGTCCCCTGGAAAGCGTTACTACGGTCAGCACCGGTTTGGGCGCTTGTATGGGCTGCAGTAAGTACCCTTTTATTATAATCTACCTTTTTCTCTTCTAAAACAAGGTGCAATTTTGCATATTCGTCAATTTCAAAGAAGTATTAATTATGACAGTGATTCTTAATACGAAACAATATAATATGATTCTTTCTTTTTTTTCGAATTCGAACTGGCCATCTTATAAGAATATTTTTGCATGCAGGCTGTCTTGTCTTAATACCAACTCAGGTCAGTTGGTACCTATATTAGACTGTGCAAGTGTGCACTCTACAGAGCCGGAAACTTTCGCTAGAGAGCGCGTGCACATTTTCAAGGCTATCTCAAATTATCTTTATTTTCTTCGTAATATTAAAGTACCTATCAACAATATACACAGCTACTTTCAGTTTTGTTGACAGAAGATCAACTTATCTAAATGCTACCTACTTAACACAAACACAGTAGAAATTATTTGCTTCTATTTTTGCACACTATACGTTATAACAGGTACAGGTACTTACCTACTTTCATTTATCACTTGACATGATTATTTAACTGATGTCATAATTTTATTTTATTATTTACTAGCTTAAGCCCGCGACTTCGTCCGCGTGAATGTCGGTTTTTTGCAAGGTTTTATTTTTTTGCGTGGAACCCTAATTTTTTTTCTAAAATAAAAGTAGCTTATGTTATCCCATATTACATTAAATGAAACTCCGACCAAAATTGGTCCAGCGGTTCCAGAGATTAGCCGGAACAAACAAACAGACAGACAGACAAAAATTGTAAAAAGAAAAATATTTTGTTATTTGTACCTTATATGAATTCGCATGAATGTATTAAAAGACACTTCAATTTTATTTATTTCTGTAGAGTAGGTATAGATGTATAGATTTATTTACTAGTTTTTGACCGCGAATTTGCCCGCGTAAATGTCTTACAAGGTTCATTATATGCACACTTCTGTTGAAAGAAGATCAACATTACAACTTACTAATATTATTAATTAGGCGTTCACACACGCGTTATTATCGCCGAGACGAGAAATAGAAATAGGAATCGTTTTCCGGTTAGATATAAATATATCGCCACGGTGATATCGCCACGGTGATATCGCCCGAGTATGGAAATACCTGTAGGTAGGTACCTACTTATTGAATATTTTTGAATGGAAATATCCTACACGCTCAAAGTATTTTTCCGCGCTTTTTATCAGTCATTTGAGACGTCTCGTGACAATATGTATTTTTTTATCATTATTATAACACACATAGCGGCGGGCGTAGTAATCCTTATCTGTATTTATGTTATTTTTAAGAATTGATTATCTAAATATACATTTATAAGAAAAAATGTCCGCCTCTCATGCATGAGGTTGTGGATTCGAATCCGGGCAAGTACCAATGTGACTTTTTCAATTGATATGTACTTTCTAAAGTTTATCTTGGACATCACTGATATCGGTGTAGGAAAACATCGTGAAGAAACCTGGACTTGTATTTAATATTTACAAGTCTGGAATCGCCAATCCGCCTTGAGCAAGCGTGAAGATCATGCTCATGCCTTCTCTGTATGAGAAGAGGCCTTTGCCCTGCAGTGGGACAGTAATAGGCTGGTATTATTATTATTATTTTACATATAAAAGCGAAAGATCATACTCTCACTCATCACTAAATATCGAAAACCGCTTCACGTATAAAGATGAAATTTGGCAGTAACTAATAATCTATCTCAAATTATACATAGGTAAAAAAATCTATCCAATCTTTTATGAACAAGGCACATGTTTTACAATAGTTCATAATCTGCAATTGAAACAGAAGTATAATAATTCTTAATGGTAAGTATTACAAACTAATAACCTATATTTTCGAACCACTGATCTAAAAAAAACGTAATAATTAATTCTGACACACATTTGTAATATAATTTTTATATAAAATTAGCATCAAAACAATCACGTGCGTGCGCACTTGCGGTCTAACCACACTAACAATAAGTTTCTATGCGATATAAAACCACAAATCCTTTAGTCATACACTTTACTTTATATCAAGCTGAAATTGAAACTTAGGCTGGGCGCAGACGTCCGGTTTCCTGATCAGGTTTCCGGATCAGGAAGGGTCACACACATACATAAATTACACATATATACCTACATTTTTTTTACATGTGTGTGTGTATTATGTATGTATGTGTATGTATATACATGCTTCCTGATCCGGAAACCTGATCTGATTTGTGCCCGGTTGATAGCAATAGACTAGCCCCCTATTACATGGAACTTAAACATAACTGGCGAAATATGGGTTTACTAATGGGTACACCTCTGCCTAACCCTCCGGGGATTACAGGCGTGATGTTTTGTTATGTTGTTTTGTTTTATTGTCTAACCTTTCCATGGAGTATTTTTCGTTCATCTTTATATTTTTTCTTCGAGCAAATTTTCGATTTTTCAAACAGTGATGTAATGGAAAATCCATTACATCACTGTTTGAACCCTTTTTCAATATCCTGCGAATTGTGATTACTCATTTGGGGTGCCAATATCGAATATAATTTATTACCCATACCCAATTGGGATAAATTGGTTCTGCCTAAATTAATCAATCCATGTCAAAATTTCTACCATTTTTCGAAGTAATTGTAATGATTTTGGACAATTTAAATTCCATTCTAAACATAACTTTGCGCATGTTGACTTAATTAATTTAACTATTAAGAGATTGTGGGTTGGCTGGTTTTGGCAGTATAAAACTCAAACATAATTGAGAGTAATTTCTTCAGAAATACATTATTATCCTACTTCCTACTAATATTTTAAATGAGGAGGTAGTTCTGAAATCTACGTAGACAAAGACGCGGGCAGAAGCTAGTTGAAGTATATATATTTCGATTAACTTCAAAATGAACTCAACAAGAATAAATTCAAAACGGTAATTTATAAACATAAGTCGGTACCTCACGTAATGAGATATTGTTTAATCGCTCCGTCATAAGCGAGGCCTTGACTGAGTTATAAAACAGAAACACATAACAACAAACAGGAGGCAAGAAAGAAGATCCAATCAGAACAACTCTTGTTTTTTTTTATTATACTTTTGCCCGCGACTTGATCGTCAGCGTAAATGTCATCAGTCCCATGTCATAAATAAAAAGCTTTAATTAACAGGTTTCAATTAATATTAATTAGTAGGCCGGTAGATCATACATCAAAAACAATATTTTTTATATTATCATCAACATCATCATCATTATATCAGCCGAACGAAGTCCGCTGCTGGACATAGGCAGGCCTTCCCTAAAGAGGACATTTTGTATAAGTACTCTAATACATTTCGTTTACCGATTTTTTTTTAAAGGAACGTGTTTTGTGTAATATACAGGGATACTTTTCATTCAAAATCCAAATTTTAAAATCGAGGTCTCTTAATTAAATTATTTTCTTATGTGAAACATTATATTCAAATAATAATAATAAAAAAAAAAAAAAAACATTCAAAAGAAAATATCCGTAAAAAATCAGAATGTAGAGACACGCAGCAAGGGGGCCTAGTGCGTGCTGTTTGTGTGCGATCCCGAATTTTATGGTAAGCGCGTGTGCAGTCAAGTTCAACAACCTATTATTGAATTGTATTTATTCCACACGTTGTGATTTTAGTAGCGGACAATGGTGAAAATCATGTAAATTTTTTTTTCATTAATTGATAAGGTTATCGATTCTAAATCATTTCTGAAAATTTGGATGTTAAATTGATGATGTTAAATTATTTTACGGTGGAACGGAACTCTTCGTTTGCGAGTCTGACTTGCACTTGGTCTTTTTTTTAACTTCTACATTAATGGAAAATCTTTAGTTAGCCTTCTGAATATACTTAATGTTGTACTTAGCGCCCACGGGTTGCTGAAGGTCGTACATGAGCGTTGTTTACTAAATGATGCCTATTGATCTTAGTACTGCTTCGGATGTTGGATTAGACATGTTATAAGTTTGTTGTACTTAGATATACTTAGCTACGTCTGTATTCTAATTATGTGTGTGTGTATCACGTAATGTGCGAAAGTTTAGTCTCCGATACGTTCCAATTAAATTAAGTATAGGTACTGTATTTTAGCTCGGAGTTTCTCTGAGGGACAGAATTCGTAATGAAGTCATCCGTCAGAGAACTAAAGTCACCGACATTGCTCGCAAAATTAGTGCGCTGAAGTGGAAGTGGGCCGGCCATGTCTGCAGACGGACAGACGGTCGGTGGAGCAGACACGTGTTAGAGTGGAGACCATGTTTAGGCAAACGTAGTGTGGGACGCCCTGCTGCACGGTGGACCGAAGATTTAAAAGAAGGTGGCGGGCAGCGGATGGATGCAGGCTGCCCAAGACCGGGATGGCTGGCGCTCTTTGGGGGAGGCCTACATTCAGCATTGGACGGCCATAGGCTGATATGATGACTGTATTTTAGGCAATAAGTAACTACGAATATTAAGTTAGATGTAAAGCTTGAAAATAAGTTATTCCACGGAAAGCTGACCAACTCCAAACTCATTGAAAGTCATTAATCAAACTGACAAACTTCTGTGAATATAACATTGTAAAAATATTGTTACAACGATTTCGTTGTTTCAATGTTAGCATAAAATTAAATGCTCCCTTATCTATCTTCTATCTTTATAAATAAAAATGAATGGCTAAATGTGTAGCTAAGTGCATAACTCAAATACGGCTAGACCGATTTGGCTGAATCTTTTTTGTTGTGTTCGTAATTTTCCGGACATGGTTTTTATGAAAGAATTTGTTTGGAAAACCCGCCTGAAAGGTCAGAAATTTGCATCCGAGCGAAGCCGAGGCGGTGCGCTAGTTTTACAGTTTTACGATAAATATGTGTTATGTGATGTAGACTTTAGGTACTTGCCATTCACTAAAACAAAATATCACTAAAACGCATTCGAAATAATATTACAACAATACAATTTCACCAACATAGCACACTAACTACCGTTATTTGGCTGTTATTTTTTTTACATAATATAACATTACGCCTGTAATCCCTGAATGGTTAGGCAGAGGTGTACCTATCAGCCACACTCACATTTCCCTAGTAACGTTTAAGTCCTATGTAATAGGGGGCGAGCAGACTCTGAGGCTGCTACTGAGAAATTCTTGATGGAAAAGCCCAAAAACACTTTTTTCTACCTGGGAATCAAACCTAAAAAATTTTTATTGAGAATTTCTTATTGGTCAAAATGTTTCTGACTACGTTTTGTATGAACCTTACTTACTTTGAGCATTCGCTTTTGAAAGATTAGTGAGCATTTGTGACGTGAGCACAGATTCATTTACTTATTTACTGGGTAATACGATACCCTTTGGTAAGAGGCACGGATGGTCGGATGCATCTTGTCATGAAAATGAATGGTCAGTTAGCCCCCCATCTACGGACGGACCACGGCGAGTGTAATTTAACCTTGATCTATCGACCACTGCAGCTTACAAAGTCACGAGCTCACACGAGCTAACTACGAGCAAAATGAAATACTTTACATACATTGCAACTGAATTATGTATTCATCTATAGTGACCAAATAGGCTATTTACTGTAACTTGACAATTCTAAGTAAACATCTGTTTTAGAATTATGTAAACCTAGCTGATTCATGATTTTGTATCCACCTTACAATAACTTAACAAAGTAACTGCAAAGAAATAGCATGTTTAGTCACCAATGATAAATATACCTAACGTTATACAGTATACTACTGAATTAGTATTTTACCTCTTTATGAAATCAGTACTACAGATTAACTAAAGAATTAAATTGTACCTAATAATATATCGTGACTTTACCATAATAATTTAATGTATTAATTTGTGCATAACAATTGGGTAGATTACACTATTAACCAATAATTCCAAGACATAACTTCTATAAAGAGACACTTTATTTTGGCCCTGAAAACCTGATTAATTTTCAAATCACTGTAAAATTGGATTTTTAACTGCTTTCAAATTAATAAATAGTTAGTCAATTGAGTCTGCACAAAAGTGACGTCACAGTTGAGTTTTGTTATACAAAATCTATGGGAGAATCGCGTTTTGACAGATCATAAAAAGTACGTCAATTGATTGGTGGTGTCATCTACCCTATTCTTGACATTTTATTATTCTATTACTTTTGACATTTTTCAAACATGACATTTTTCTTTACTGTAACTGCATTTAAAAGTTTACTGATAAAATGAGTTTAAACCTACGCACACCTCAATAGGTTATAATACAGTGTACCTAACATAGTTTTATAACACCTTATAATCATGTATTAAGCAAATAAATGATTTGATTTGAACATTCTGGTGTGAACATTTTAATGAAACTAGTTTACGTGTATACCTTTCTATGGATGGCTAACTATGTAAGGAAAATTTGTTAGAAGGTGTCTTTACCAATATCGTTTGCATTTCACCTCTGTCTCATAACAATACTAATATCCTTCTGACTGAATTTCGGTCACGGCGGCGGTTTATCTCAAATCCAAGTACGCAGAAGATAATAAACAAGTGCACAAGTGTGTGTGCAAACACAGGAGTGTAATCCGTCTTTCCTCAATCTCATAGTCCGATTGTACGGCAATCCGACACGACCGGGGAGAGATCAGGCGTAGGACTAAACGACTTAACGTGCTTTCCGGGACACGGGAGTGTCACACTACCCATTTTCAACTTCCGGATTGCTACCGAGAAATTCGTAATGGAAAAATCTAATAACACTTTTCACTCGAACTGAGCGCTTGTGACGAGGCTAAGAGTCACACATAACAATAATAGATTAACCTAATGACAAAACAACAATACTTGTCCTCATTTCGGAATTCCACGCGGTATTATGAGTATAATAGGTACAATGCAAAAGTAATTACTTACCTACGTAACTTCGTTTGGTCGGCTAACCACAAGGCTACTGCTGTACATACTTTGGTGTACTATCTACCCAACTGACCTTCTGAAATCTCGTGGTTTAAGTAACTTAACCACAGACTCGTATAGATTTAACTGGAACGAAGGGATAGTAAAGGATAAATTATTGTATTGTATTACAACTTAAGTATTACTACTATTATAAATGCGCAAGTTTGAATGGATGTTTGTTAGGTACTTAATTACGCCAGAACGGCTAAACAGATGGATGAAATTTGGCACAGAGATAGATTATATTCTGGAATAGCACATAGGTTACTTTTTATTCCGATAAAATTAACGGTTTCCATGGGATAATATTATAATATCAACTTTGACGCGTACGAACACTACAAAGTCACTCTTTGTAGGCGTCAAAGTAAAAAACTAAAATGAAAACTAAAACTAAAATGTAAACTAGAAAAAAACTAAAAACTGTAAATGTAACTATTTTAGTTTAAAACTGTAAATGTAACTATTTTAGTTTTCTAACTAATAAATTTATTTATATTTCGTTACCTCATCACGGCAAAACTACTGACACAAACGTAATGCAATTTGAAAAAGATATTATTTGGGACTGAATTCTACTACCACATCCTTACCTATTACAGATTTATTGTCATTATTATATTATATAATTATTATTATATATGAATGTTTGCTGCTTTTAGGCTTAAACGATTGAACGAAATTAGTTGAATTTTTTTACACATATGGATTTTGATAAATATTTTTATCCCGTTTTTGTGTTCCTAAATAATTTAGGACTTTGGCTTTAATCTGAAGTCTACGAAGGCAAAGTCGCAGCCAAAAGCAAGCAAAAATTCTTTTGAATAAACGACTTTTACGTGGACGAAGTTACAGGCAAAAGCTAGTAAAAATAAATGTTTACAGAAACTTGGGCCTTTAAGCAAGCACCCTAAGGACTACTTTCCAGTTCAAACAGACAAACAAGTTTAGTAAATCCTTTCCCGACACTTATTGGATGTCGGAATGTCTCGGAAGGGCAAATATTGCAATTCCTACGATACGCATTATTGAAAGTATCGGAATTCAAAATGGCGTCGATTGTTTGTGAATTTTGGAACCGTTCTACTGTAAAGTATTCAGTATGATTTAATAATATGTTTTGTAACTTTATGCAACAAAAGGTACAAAGGCAGACTTAATGCCTTGGTTATTCTCTACCAGTCAACCAAAGGTGGTGAATGACAGATGCAAAAATATCGTAAGAGCGTTTAAAATAAATAGGATGAACAGCTATGAATTTGTACGCACACAGTGATATAGTCATCGACATTGCTTAGTACCGCATATGCAACGGGGCGATTCTGTTTTTTAAAAGAGGTGTATTCTGAAATTCTGTCAATCGAAAACAACAAAAAACACAAGTATTTGTAAATTATTGAGCAGGTGTCGTAATTTTATTTGATTAGTTATTTATGTCTTTTACAACAACCTCCTGAAAGACGAGGTCACAGAACTGCACCTTGTGTGATTATAGCAGCCCAACCTTTAAAAACATTAGTAATAGAAAATGCTCGTAGAATGTTTCTGCGACTTTTCCATTACGGTTAAGTTAACGATCGAGGCGGCTAATGGAGCAAACAGAACAAATAGTTTACGAGCTTAGGGAAACAGACTCGAACGTCTCTTTGTAAGTTTTTAGTAGCAAGTTGACTTAATTATGTAGATATGTTTAAACCACTCAAGGCCCGGCTGTCATACCGGTATGACAGAACAATAGAAAATCAATTGTGTCTTACGTGGGACTTGAGTAACTAAAACAAGGCTGATTCACACATATCAGTGAACTCACAGTTCCGGCACAGTACCTTATCAGTGATTTATTATTCTTTCATAAAACCATCTATGAACGCGTTCACACTTTTTTAGTGTCAGTTCTCTCAGTGTTCCGGCGGGTTCATAGAGAATGTATAAAATAAATTATTACTGATATGGGACGGTGCCGGAACCGTGCTGGAACTGTGGATTACTGTTACGAATGACGTGATCACCTTACCTTCTTTTAAACTCTGGGCCGTATCAAGCCTACTTACCAGTCGCGCGTGTGGCTACAATGCCAACAGGTTTTATGAAGAACTATTATGGCTTATTATGCCCGCGACTGCGATCGCATAAACATAAGGGACAGCGCGGGATTTTTTGCGCGGTACCATTTCCGTAATTTTTTTTTCAATAAATTAGCCTTAGATACTTGTTACAACATCAGCTAAGTATCTGCCAGTAGAAGTCCCGTCAAAATTGGTCCAAAAATAAACAAACAGATATACAAAAATAAAAAGATTTTTCGTTCAAGTTTGGACTTGACACTTCAATTTTATTTATTTCTATTTAAAATACTTCTATTTTTTAATAATTTAGCCTTAGATACTTGTTACAACATCAGCTATCTGCCAGTGGAAGTCCCGTCAAAATTGGTCCAAAAATAAACAAACAGATATTATACAAAAATAAAAAGATTTTTCGTTCAAGTTTGGACTTGACAGACACTTCAATTTTATTTATTTCTATTTAAAATACTAGCTTCTAGTGTCAAAGTTAATATATTATTCCACGGGAACTGTACATTTTTTCCGGGATAAAAAATAGCCTATGGGCTTATCCAGACTATAATCAATCTCTGTGTCGAATTTAATCCAGATCCAGTCAGCCATGCTAGCGTGATTTAGTAATAAACATCCATCCAATGTTTCGCGTATTAAGATTCTTTTGTCCTTATCCCAATTTAGTTTGTCACACACAGCACAGCATGGCTACTTACATGCATCTCGAACAACTATCATCAGTACCAATCCACTCCTTTTATTCTAGTCTCATCATCTTTTACGACATCCATTAATCATTTCATGGTTTACTCCACAATTAATATTCATAAAATGTCTATTTCCCATCTACAAAATTGCTGCATATTATTATGCATACAATATGAATATTATACCACTGGTTCGAGAAGTAAATACGAGCAAGCATTTATATGAAGAAAATCAAATGAATTAATGATGAGCATCTTAATTTGATGGAATATTTACGTTAAATATTACGCGTCTTGAGAGCGTGTAAATGTTGAGCTGTCAATTCGTTGCCAAGGTGTTATTGATCGGTATATACGACGTGCGTAATTTAGAACATCATTAATAATGTTACTCCAATTATTATTATGCGAAATGTTAAGGCGCTCTTTACCCGGGCGATTTACAAAAATAGAAACATGAATTTGGTGTGTTTAGAAAATTCTTAGGTACTAAAAGTCTACCGCGTAAATATCGGTTTTTTGGGGTTTTTTTTTAGCTGAACCCCTTTTCTTCTTCTTAAATAAAAGTAACCTATGTTATTTACTCCTTATAACATCAGCTGTGATAGTCCCGTTAAAATTGGCCCAGCCGTTTCGAAGATTAGCCAGAACAAACAGACAGACATAGAAAAATGTTTCGTGGTGATCAATGCTCGTGCCTTCTGTGTATGAGAAGAGGCTTTTGCCTTTTTTAATAGGCTGGAATTGTTATTATTATTTATTTACATAGAGCAACACGGATCACCAGCAGCTCCGGTGGTCTTCTCTGGTATTCTTTATTTCAAGTTTGCCGTTTTACTTCCAGGTTGGCCACGACTGGGGTTACTATACAATGGTGACAGATCTGCCTAAATACTCTCACGATGTATTGAAGTTCAACATTGCAACCACTGGCACGCTTACCGCCTTGCCTTACATCGCCATGTGGATCTCCTCCTTCCTCTTCGGATTGGTCTGCGATATTTGTATCAAGAAAGGCTGGCATACCATCAAGACTGGAAGAATTATTCACACAACTATTGGTATGTTACACTTATTTTTATCTTTCATTAGCGAACCGGCCCGGCTTGACACGGATGTAAATTTCCGACATAATTGGTGAATTTTCCAAAAATTTTGTCTTGTCTGGCAAAATATTAATAACAAAAAAAATCTGCCAAATCGTTCCAGCCAGCCTTTCTCAAGTATTGCACTTAGCAGCACACTAAACCATTCAGTTTTATTTATATAGAAGAAAGACGATGGGTAGATTGGGTTTAATTAACGTCAATTTCTCTCTAATACGATGTAATGATTTAATTGTTATAGTTTTAGATATTTCACACGTTGATTAATTTTAGATCTATTATTATGTGTTTAAGATGTATATTGAACAGCTATTGCTGGTTATTAATGTAACATAATTATTTCGCATATTAGTTAGTTTTAGTTAGTATTAGTTTGACGTAGTTTATATTATTATTCGGAGACTGTAGGTTAGCTCGTTTTGGTAGAACTAAGGTCAATTAAAAATGTTGTGGTGTACCTACCAGTGCTAGTATTAAAAAAGGTAATTTATTCCAGACTAAAAACATAATTCCCTACAACGTTCACCTTATTTTTTTAATTTTATTCTTACGAAACTAATCCCTCAATACATTTTAATTACAGCTGCCAGCGGCCCTGCCATTTGTATAATTCTGGCATCTTACGCCGGTTGCGACAGAACAGCTGCAATGGTGTACTTCGTCCTCTCTATGGCTCTCATGGGAGGCTTTTACAGCGGCATGAAAGTACGTAAGCCTTTTGAGAATTAATTATATACTCGGCTAGAAGAAAAGCCGGACTTATTTTGTTTTAAGCTATTTTTTCAGTTTTTGTGCAAATAAATATATTAGTGTGTATTTGGGGTAAATAAAAAATAATAATAAATATATTAGCCACTGCACACGACTTCATAGCGATATGAAATGTACGACCTATTATCATACTTACCAAATATACATAAAATTCATAAAAGCCGTTTCAGAGGTGTGCGGCCACAAACAGAGTGACACGAGATTTTTGATAACTTTTTGGTTCAATTATCGTGTACTGAAATAAAAAAAAAAGTAAAACTAAAAACTTTAATAACCCTCGTCACATCGATATTTAAAATCGATTCCATGTGATGAGGGTTATTAGTCAGTCTAATCATAATAATATTTTGGTCAAAAAGTTTTTTTTTTATTTAACTCGATGACATTATGCAAAAAGAACACTAATAAGTTAATAACTAATAATTACTACTATCCCTAATATGTTTAGGTACTAATAGGTAGGATAGGACTAATAGGTTTTTGCTAGGATCCCGTCAAAAAATTTACTTTCGAAATGATTTGATGATTTTTAAATTACGTAGAAATTATTTAGAAATTATTCTATCTATATAATTTTATCGAGTTTAATTATTTATTTACCAATTTAACATGACTAGACTACGTTACTTTTTAAGAAGGGCGCAGTCAGAAAACTTCCCTTAATACAGTATTTCTGCAGGCTTTTTCCAGAATGTTTCTTAATCCAAAAAGCCTCGTATTATCCCCAAGAGCGTATCTTATAAGGAGTCATGATACTTAGATCCTCAGAAATGGTTTTGTGCTTTTCACGAGCCCGTATAACTGCACTTTCGGTGAAATATAGGTGTTGAATAAGATAATAGGTTATGTTTCTTTGTTTAGATAGTGTTGTTTACAAAAAAGGGCTTCGTTATTCTTTTTGGGGTTTTTTTACTTACTGTTAAGTAGCAGATAGACGTACGGCATTGATATATTAAAAAAAAAACACACACACAATTTAATACGTCTGCAAAAAAGAGCGCATTGTTTGAGAATGTACGCTCTTTTCATTTTTAGAAATTGACTTTATGCTGACAGAAAAAGGTCGAAATTGTTTTATTTTAGATTTGTTATTTAATTTGTATCATCCACGACACTATTATGGTATTTGTAAGGAACTGTACATCTAGGATTTTTGTATATAAATGAACGTACTCGCAAATACGTGTATTTTGTAGGTCGTCGTGCATAACGTTAGCAAAATAACGAGCTTTAAGTACTCGTATCTGCCGCTTTAATTTTAATTGTTACACTTTAATTATAATTAGCATTTTAATTGACAACTGGCGCGGCGTGTCGCGTGTCCCATTAACGCGCGGAACAAATATTTGTAGGGCCTACAGGTAGTTGTTCCGGGTCTGGCTGTTTGTGTATGTGAGTTTATATGTTTGTAAACGCACTAACGTTAAAGGAGAAGTTCCTACCTAGTGTGGGGTAACGTTTTTCTAAAAACGAACAAATTAACATATCTTTCTTGATAATCCTTCCTTCTTTTCGGAGCACTGTATTTTATTGGCGAAGCCATAAGCATCGTGAAGGTTCCTCAGACCTTTTTTGGAAATAGTACATGGTAATTCAAAAGGCTGGCTGGGATATAAATCCTAACTTTTCTGACATTTGCATAAAAAAAAATCGTGTAGGTACCTATCATGGATAACAATGAATGAAACGCATTCCAAAATATTTCAATATTCGTCTAAAAATATTTAATTTTTCAGGTTAACGCGTTAGACTTGGCCCCCAACTATGCCGGAACGCTGACATCACTAGTGAACACGACGTCAACCTTCGCAGGGATCATCACACCATACCTAATAGGTCTACTGACGCCTGATGTAAGTAACAACAACTTACATAACAACAAAATCATACGACACAACATTATCCACATAGAACTTAATTTAGGTTAAGTGCTTTTTACCTCGTAAAAATTCACGAGTGAATAGATTTAACTTCACTTAGCTCAGTTTACGATTGGATTTCGCATAAAATTTCAAGGCATTTGGAGACAATGTTTATTGTATTCCTCCATTGCAGGAATGACTTTAAACTGAAGTTCAGAGCGGAAAATATTTAAGACCAGTTTCTTCATTGGATTTTTGACTAGATTTAAGAATTAAGCTAAAGTCCTAAATTAGTACACGGGAGCAGAAAAAAAGGATAAAAAATATTATATGCAGTTACGAATAAAAATTTAAGCGCGATTCACACAGAGAGCGGGTGCGGGTCGGGCGCGGGGCGGGTCGGGAGTACGGCGGGTCTAATTCGTTGTATTCGTGTGTGCACGACCCGCCCCGCACCCGACCCGCACACGCTTTCAGTGTGATGTCTTTCATATAAATACAACGAATTAGACCCGTCGTACTCCCGACCCGCCCCGCGCCCGACCCGCACCCGCTCTCTGTGTGAATCGCGCTTAAAAAATACTCTTCTATACCAACCATTATTAGAGGAGATAACTTAGAAAAGTCTCCAATTGCAGAAACCTTCTCGCAATAAATCAGAAGATTCTATAAAATGTATCTAATAGGGACCACCTACCTGTGGATAGTGCAATTAGAGTACAACAACCGGGTATAAGAAAATATAGGAATCTAATCAGTGTCCATTGTACTGATCCAATCAGACATTAAATTACGTAGGTTTGTACTTACCTAGTATCAAAGAACCAAATATTGATTTCTTCTTCAAAATAAAGATACTTAGTTGATAAACATGGGCTGTTATCTGCGTGCTGAGATTTACAAATTCCTTAAAGAAAAAGAAAATGAAATGTGGGTGTAATAATGGGTACACCTCTGCCTAACCCCTCGGGGATTACAGGCGTGATGTTATGTTATGTGTAGAAAAAGAAAGACTGCGTCGTTGGTCTAGTGGTTGCAAAGCGCAACTGCTGAGCATGAGGTCTTGGGTTGGATCCCAGGTCGGACAAAGTGTTATTAGGTTTTTCATCAGGAATTTCTCAGTACTTAGCAGCCTCGGAATCTCGATTTCTTCCCCGTGGCTATTGCCATCTCGCCTCTATTACATGGGACTTAAATAACTGGCGAAACGTAGGGTAGGTACATCTCTGCCTAACCCTTCAGGGATTACAGGCGTGATGTTATGTTTTGTAGAAAAACTTACTTCATCTCACACGAATTCTGAGCGGTCGAAGCCCGACCATAAAGGCGCACGCTAAAACAGCTCCGGACGTCGTGTTTTTGATGTGGAAAACCCGTCACACTATCGTGTGACGGGGGTGCAATATGGCGCGGTATCCCGCGCCATATTGCGCCCCCCTTACTATTTTTTCAGTGTTTTTGATATGCGAGCATAAACTCACGCGAGTTTTATCATGCAGCCGTAGACCAATGACGCAGTAGTCATTTAATATTAGGTTCGTAAAATAAAATTTGTAGGCTAAACTGCGTATAATAAAAATGAAGAGCTTTTTAAAAGCTTCTTAATTATTATTGTTAAATATCAATTTCATTCCGTTCATAATAGCCTCGTACAATTTCAATTCGATATTGATTCGATAGATTTGTATAGCCCATAATGTTCCTTTACAATAATAATCGATTTTCATTTTTATTCGAGTACAAATAATATCAGAGCAAAATGGACGATATCTTAATGTATCGAGGTCAAAACACAAATTAAATACATAAATCATAAACAAGGTCCTAGCAAAACAAAGAGCAACGTATTCTGGTTTATATATGCATTTGGGAAACAAAAACTACGCAAACCAGTTTAACCTGAACTATTTTCAATACTGAATTTGTTGTGCTGGATTTGTTTTTTGTTGCTTTCGATTTTAGTGTTTCTGAAAGTCCAGGCTTGTAAAATAATAGATGAGTCTTAACCCAAATAGCTAAAGTGAAGAAAATTAAAATGTTGGTACCTATGATTTAGAGAAGTAGGTTAGCAGTAGACTCAACTACTTTTATATAATTTTATTTTTTTCTTATTGATGTAGTAAGCTAATGCATCATGCATCTAATAAATTGCACGGAGTCTACATGGTAAATAAAACTGCGTTTACACTTAATCTGCCCTACGTGTGGCCACGCGTGGGAAAGCTATTGGTTTCATACATGCTTTCCCACGCGTGGCAACACGCGGGGCAGGTTAAGTATAAACGCAACTTTACGCCCAACAGCCTTTTACAAAGATGACACATACAACAAAATTAACTATTAATTTATAACTTTTTGTTACAGTCAACCCTGGCACAATGGAGAGTGGCCTTCTGGGTGTGCTTCGCAGTGCTAGTAGGCACAAACGTGATCTACTGCATCTGGGCTGATGGTAAGCAGCAATGGTGGGATGACGTCCGACAGTTCGGCTACCCTGAAGGATGGAAACATGGTCCGCTGACCCGGGACACTGTCGAACAACCGGAATCAGTCAGACTATCAGACCATAAGTCAGGATCATCATGATTGAAGAAGTAAAAGACAATGCAACCAGTGCAACTAGTCAGTGAAGAATAAACATAATGTAGTACAATAACAGTGCCTTATACTTTAAGTTCTTATGGACATAATAATTTAATGTAAAGTGAGGCCAACGAAACGAGATATTTTTACAAGTACATCTGTTTAGAGGGTGAGAGTACTCATGAATATGAACAATTGTGGGACCAACACTGAAATATGAACAACAGCTGTTTCATACATTTTGATCGTAACTATGTAGTGCATTTTCTTAGGGAACTGCTGATTTTTTTTTTATATTTTTAGTGGATGAGTACTTTCACCACATAAAAGACGCTTAGTAATTCAAAAGTCAGTCATTATAACATAATCTTTATCTCGTTTCGTTGCTTTAAACAAGTTCTAATTGAATTTTTATAATAATAAATTTCTTTTTTATAATTTGTTCCTTTTATTTCAACTAACAAACAGCTCTGGCTTTCAGTCGAGAACAAAAAAATAATATCGCAATTATGGAAAGACTATTCGGTACTTTCGGTTTCATTAAGTGTCTTTTTAGCTAAACTACGATATCTTGGCGCGCAACTCAAAACACCACAATCCAAAACGTTTGGGAGTGTTTGTGCGTACCGAGATGGCTCTCGAAACAAAAACAAATCAGCGATTTGTTGCTCGTCTAGCGGCGTCAATAATAATTACTCAATAATATTAGTTTGGTGCTGCACTATCGTACCCTGAAAATGACATGTACGTTGTCTTGCGCGGTCGGCTAGTTATGATTAGTTGACTAACAAATCTGCCGGCGTGCTACTGAAGATGAATACTTACAACTACATACAAACTCTTTCATAAGGACGTGACTACACACATTAAAACAGTAACATGGAGGGGCGCACCATGTTATAGTAGTTTATCTCTAATGTAAAAATCTTCTTAAGACAAACAATAGTTATATCTTTAAAAAAGAACTTTCGACAAGAATTGCAATTATTACAAGTCCTCTACTTACTAAGTTCTTCATCTTCTATAATACCCAGGGGTGAGCTCGTTAATTAATAAAGCTATGGAACCCGGCAGCGCAGGATGTTGTTACTCAACCCGATACTTAAGCTGTACATTATTTAGTTACTGCTGATGTATGCTAATGCTTGTCAAAATAGTTTGGGTCAGTACAGTAGCGTACCTTTCCCTAATCGGGCCCTGTATCAAAATTTGTTGGGGCCCTTCTACCTAAGTCTAAATATTTTTTACTAGCACTTTTTCGGTGTAGATTTTGTACTTCCTTTACACGCAGCCTAAGGCTTCGTTCACACGGCATTGTCCTGCACGTTTTTTTGTAATCGTTTTTTTAACGTATAGTCAACCGGGTGTTCATATGGTAAATTTTCATTCGTGTCAAAACGAATAGCCGCAGTTTCCACAAGGAGACAAAGCTATACCAAATGCCACTGCGAACCGAATACGTCAAAGTTCATTCGATTTGCTTGACAAGTCCGTTGAGTAGTTTCATGGGTTACACGCTCAGTTTGGCGTCATTCTGGTCCATCAGTCTGGTCAGAATGACGGGAGAATTATCGTGTAACCAGTTGATTGACGGACTGATGGTCCAGAATGACAAAAATTAAATATTTTAAATATTTTTCATCATTCTGTTGTGAATGACAGCAGACTGATGCCAGAATGATCGTGTAACCGCTCGAATCATTCTCGCGTCAGTCAATCACTGACCACTGTCCCCGACGCAATCTAAATAAATAATTTTTTTATTTATTTAGATCAATACAACTATCATTACATGTCATGTTACCCCAAATCGGTAACTCATACAAAGCAACAAAAAAAATAACAAAGTGAGCTATCGTAATCTGATACGACAAATAATTTGGTTTTGCGGCATACTTGGCCTTGATAACAATCATAGATTTCTAAACGTAAGTTTCTAGGCGAGAAATAGTACGTAGTTTACTTTTATTTTAACAAAATGTTTATTTTTCAGATTTCTCTGATCACCCAATTAATAAAAAAGCGTGAAGATACTTTTTATGATCGGCAATAAAATACAAAAAGCAACTGTGTCCGCCCGGGATCGAACCGGGGGCCTTGTGCGTGTGAAGCACACGTAATAACCGCTACACTACGGAAACTTGTTTTCTGGAGCTAAAATTACGCTTTACTATGTTATGACTGAAGTTTTATCAGTCTGCTGTCAGTCTAGAATTAGCGTGTAACCGTGTTTTTCATCCATCATTCTGGCATCAGTCTTAGCCGGACCAGACTGATTGACCAGAATGACGCCAGACTGAGCGTGTAACCCATGTAGTACACGTTTTTTTTTGCAGTACAATCGACGTGTGAATGGATATACAGGGTGCCCGGTAAAGAATGGATAGTCTTGAAATGGGTCGTGGTAGAACTAATGACCATTCAGAAAAAAAATACAAATAAAAAAAACCAAGCAGTACCAAAGTTATGATTCATTTAATAATATTCGAAGTTTTTTGTTACCTTATTTTACATTCTTGTACACCACGACCACGAATTAATGAATTCCATCGGTTTTTTATTGTTAAAGTAATTTACGTTAACTAAGCTGATAGATGAGTAATCAAAAGTAGGACTGCTATTACAAGGTTTAAAAAAAAACCAACTCGAATTATGTTCTTTTGAAAAAATTCGTGAAAAATTTTCTTTCTAACAAAGTTTAAGCGTCCGTAGTTTTAAAAAAATGTATCGAAACACAAGTGGCCAATAATTTTGTAAGATCATGTGCTTATGGCCGATTTTAAAATAGTATGATTTCTTATTGTACCTCATGTAAATAGTGAATTATTGCTATTCGTTTTCAAAAGGAGTGAAATTTGGTTAAACAACAAAGTTTGAGATATTGGAATATTTATTTACATTAAATGTACGGTCGGCAACTTTAATGCATATACACGAGATGGTCGACTTTCGTCTGAGCTTAACGAGCGGGTCAGTCAGTGCGTGTGCGAGTGATGTGTCAACATTCTACAGATAACACACACTAATGAACTGTCGTCGCACTAAGCGAAATAGCATGATATTTCTGTTGCATTAAAATACGCGTCTTAGTCACTGGCGCTGTTTTACCAATTCATTACTAAAACTCGAAACTACTATTTGTGCCGGTAGCTAGGTTTGGGCTTAGCGACGGGTTCACAAACAATGAGGTCTGAGTTCAAATCTTGATTACTGTGTTTTTTGTTTTTGAAACAATAATAATATTACATAAAAACTTGTTAGTTTTATGTTTATTTCTAATTCATGCTTATAATTGTTTATTATAAGAAGCAAATATTAGTTATTGTATTATTATCTTATACTAATGTGATTTTTAATTTATCTTTTCGGTATTTGAAGGTGGAAATAAAAAAATCGTGCTAAATGATAACAAAAATGTTTATTCGATTTACTTATTTACAAAATTAACTAACTTACGAGAATTGTGACGTTACATTCCTACTTAGATAAAAGAAATTCACTTGTAACCGTTCATAAGATTTTTTGTGTTTACCCACGTCATAAAAATATAACAAGAAAAGAATATTCTAATAACACAAATATGATTGTTAATATCCACTTAAAGGTATCGATATTTAGCAGACTTTATTGAAAACTAATATTTATTTCTTAATTATTTCTTAAATATTGATTTAGACTTTATGAATATGTTTTTTTATATGTAACGTCACAATAAATGTATTGAGGTAATAGCTTAAGTGTTCATTTTCTTGACGAAAAGATGATTGAAACTAAACCTCAATTTAAGATCATTGAATAATGACGGACATAATAATATTACAGGCGCGGCCCCACCGCGGTGCACGCTGTGCACGGACACGCGGCGCATTTTAGCTGCGTGTATTCATTTGTTTGACAACGTGGGTCTACGTTTCCACTGAAGTACTTACACGAAGACCCACGACTATGTATAGCGTGGCACGGCGCACGGAGAGGCTACACACCACAGGGTATTGTATGACTGAAAATACATTAGCCATGCGTCATATTCGTGTACTCCAATGGAAACGTAGACCCACGTCGACAGCGTTGAGCTATGTAACCGCCTATTCGAGCAAGCCACGCATGTATCAATGACGTCAATTCATGCGTAGCCTCTCCGTGGGTTGCAGTGGACACAACCACATACATTTTCTTACAAAGCGAAGCTTAATACACGTGCGTAGCCTCTCCGTGCACCGCGGTGGGCCCGCGCCTTAATACTAAATATTTAGTTACACGGTCTAAATAATAATAACAAAACATCTAGGTTTTTAATATAGCAGTCTTCCAGTCAAAATCTTAATAATCCCGTGAGAAACGTAGTGGTTCTTGTTTATGCCTTTTTGTGAAGAAGGGCTTTTTAGCTGGTCTTCTGTGATACAAGCCTTCAGCGTGGAGGGCCCGGCGAACAGTTTGCAATGAAGTGTCGAATAGTTCGGCAAAGTGCCTCGTTGGTGTGATACCATTCGATTCATATTCGCCCACCATATTATGTCTTCGCTGCGCCTCGCTAATAAGCGACGTCCTTCCACTTTGCTGTCGACTAACTAGGCTAACCTCTTCCTCGTATCTCCTGATCCAGAGACTAACAGTATTCCTCTAAAACAAAACAAAAGTTATATTAGGCAGGTATAACAAAATACTAAAGTGACTTAATTGTTATATAATATAGTATTATTTATTTAATAAAATAATATTCATTTAACAAAACAATATGATATTAAGTCTACATTTATAAATACAATAATAAACAGAATTTATTTATCTTTACAGCCTTAAGATGGATGTCAAAAATAATAAAAAGGTCTAATTTATAATTATGTCACCAAATAATATTAGGTTCAAGTTACAATTATAATAACACAATAATATAATACTCACATTCAGTCAGGTTTCATTAGATATTTGCGTTCTATTTTATGACCACTTTTATGCAACGCAATAATAGTCGCCTTCGTCTCAATGTTAATATTTGCTTGCATTTTTTTTTTGTGAATAATTACCGCTATCTAATAATCCACACGTCACTAACCAACAACTACAACCAAACGACAACGTTTATTCTAATCGAGTATTCATAAAACTCATTATTACATTACTTATTTCTGTCTACCTCACAGAAATCTAAATTATTTGTTTAATTTTCTATGATCTACCTTTTTAACTTTACGAAATGTGTGAACAAAGCGAACAAGATAAAGAATATTATGCTTCTGTCTCATTTCTTCCAATCAAGTAAAAACTTACAAAAAGTCATAGTCTGGATGAGATTCGATCTCACGACTCCTCGATTCAAGCACCTATCTGCAGGCGCTTAGCCGATAGGCCAACTTGACTTATTTTATAATGTTGAAATTATGAACTACAAGCATTTGTCGACGGCAATGATGATATATGTGACTGTTCTCGAAAATAGAAGGTCGTAAGTCAAACTTAACTTGAAGCGAATGTTTTTTGAGAATGCCTATCCACTTATGGACTCCACTGTACCTAGTCATTGGGGTTTAATAAAAAACATCATTTGATATTAATAACACTGTTTTTGACTGCTGAGCATGAGGTTGGGCAGTGTTATAGGGTAAAGTGTTATAACTGGCGAAATGTGGGTGTACTAATGGGTACACCTCTGCCTAACACTTCAGGGATTACAGGCGTGATGTTAACACTGTATTCTTTGTAAATTACAATAAATGTTCAAATTGTCTGCCACCCACTCTGATTCAGACCTTACATCTTAAAATAAATACTCTCCTAAGAAGTGGCTTATCACATCGATTGCTTATTTTCGATGTGGTTGACCGGACACAGCTTCGTAAGTCTTCCAAGGATCGGCTTTGCGTAATAATTTTCCTTAGGACAGCCCCAATAAAAAAAAATCACGGTCACACCACATTTTCAAACCTACAAGTCCCACAACAGGCTAACCAAGCTTTCCTATTCAGTACTAACGTCTACTATTCTTTTTATTGAAACCCAGATGGTCAGGTTCATCTAATGTTCATATTTCTTACAATATTTCAAACTTTATTGTTTTACTAAATTTCACTCCTTTTGAAAACGAATAGCAATAACTCACTGTTTACATTAGGTACAATAATGAATCATACCATTTTGAAATCGGCTATAAGCACATAATTTTTTAAAATTATTGGCCACTTGTGTAACGATACATTTTTTTAAAACTACGGACGCTTAAAGTTTGTCAAAAAGAAAATATTTCACGATTTTTTTTAAAAGAAGTTGTTTTTTTTCAAAACCTTGTAATAGCAGCCCCACTTTTGATTACTTATCTATTAGCTTAGTTAACGTAAATTACGTTAACAATAAAAAACCGATGGAGATCATTAATTTGTGGTCGTGGTGTACAAGAATGTAAAATAAGGTACCAAAAACATCGATTATTATTAAATAACTCATATCTTTGGTTCTACTTGGTATTTTTTTTTATTTGTATTTTTTTCTGAATGGCCATTAGTTCTACCATGACCCATTTCAAGATTATCCATTCATTACCGGACACCCGATATGTACGTTGTATGGTCACTATTTATACGTTAAGACGTTTACTGCAAAAAAACGTGCAGGACAATCCCGTGTGAACGAAGCCCGTTTGAGTGAGATAGTGGATAATATTTTACGAATTTTTGCTTGCAAGAATTCGGTGCTCTTGGGGGCCGGTATGGGAGGGCCCGTATCTGATACGGCGGTAGCTACGCCCCTGGGTCAGAAGACGAACCTTGTCGGGACTTCGATAAAGCCAAATCTGGGTATGATATGGTATTTTGTGGTACGACGTTAATAACGCTTTAATAATTTCACTGTTTATTCATCTATACAAATAAATAAAATTGAAGTGTCTGTTTGTAATGTCAAAATAAACAGCTTCAAACTAAATGCATAATGATTTTTTTTAAGGTAATTACACAAAAAAAGCATTTTATTTTTTGTTTTTCTGTCTGTCTGTTTGTTCCGGCTAATTTACAATTTGATCTGCAGTTCAGTAATAGTCTGGTATTATAATATTACTAGCTTCTGTCCGCGACTACGTCTGCGTGTAATCAAAGTCCGTTCTTAGCTAACGTAATTAAGTAGCTAATAGCAACGATTTTGGATATTTAACGCTAATTAGTTTTAAACCTAATTAAGCATAAGTTTGTGATGTAAATTGAAACACGTTTCGTGACGCAAATGTAACACATTAAGCATATTTAATTAGTTTAAACTAATTAATTTAATCACTCGGAGATTGTGGGTTAGCTCGTTTTAGCAAAACTAAGGTATAAAAATAAAAAGACGATAAAAAACAGAATGAAATAATTATTTAATAAAATTTCAATATGATTATTGATTATGAATAATATTAGAAATATTTTAAATAATCACTAGAACATTATAAATAAAAATAAAAACAAGCAAACAAGCGTTACGACTAAAAATTAAAAAAATCAAACATCTGAGGCGAAAAATGCTTACTGCAGAGAAAGAAAACAAATAAATCGCGTACCTACGCATCTAAACACGTAACGCTTCTATGCTATGCAAATATTATACAAATACGTATTACCACTAGGGATCGGATATTCGGATATTTTCCCAAAGTTTAGTTTCATATAAATTAATCATACATGATAATATTTCTAAAAAAAAAATGGTTTGAAGAAAAATCTCGGGATTCCGGGATTTAAAGCAAATCATATTTTGATTACCGACTTGATACCATTAATCAATAATTACAGGACATAAAAAACTTGAGAGGTGTCAAGGGACACATAGAGAGAGAGAGAGAGAGAGAGAGACAGACAGAGAAACACGCGCACGCCGCAAGGCTTACAATTATAGCAAAAAGTGTCGTTACAACTTTTGGTCTTAAAAGTGTCGTTACAACTTTTGGTCTTAAAAGTATCGTTGCAACTTTTGGTCTTAATTTTTTCCGTCTAGCCCTTTCGCAACGCGCGATAAGCAACTTCGTTCCAAAAAGTATCTCAATTGATTGGTGGTGTCAGGTTCCCAATTATGCGACAGAAGATCGACGATATAAATTTCGTTAGATGTGCTTTGGCCCTAAGTATAGGGATAGTGATTCTAGAGATTTAAGTAGGGATATTAGTCGATTTAACTTTAAAGGTAGCATTCCGATGCTGGCGACCGCGACCGACGACCGCGACGGGTGACCGCGTACGGGTCGCGCGACTCACTGCTTAGTATGAATTTATATGGAACCCTAAACAACGCAAGCGACCACAGGTCACGCCACGCGGTCGCCAACATCGGAATGTTACCTTTAAATTGACGTTTTTTAACCTTGACCTTGAATGCTCTTTCGTGCTTTTCTCAGTTGCTGTGCGGCTTTCATGAATTGCGCCTCCAAGTTCTTCTTTTTCTGGTCTAATAGGTCCACCTGAACAGATTGGGCTCGTTACATATTACTATCCAGATACTATCTACTAGACAAAGGAAGACTGATGGCCGTTGTTTGACCCTTGTTGTGTTTGGTGTCCTTCGATTATCCCAAATACGTTGCGGTCTTTTATATAATGCAATAACTTTCTAAAAATTACAAGTTGATCAGATAGGCCAATATATAAATGACTAATTTAATGAGTTACTGCACGGACGACAAGGTTTTAAGGTAAACACTGCAGCATGCGGTCGTAAGCGGTTGTAATAAGAGCGATTTGACAACAAAAAGGAATAGTCTGATGTGCTAGCAACTGTACTTACATCAAAATGTTAACAAACAAAAAAATCTGCTGTTTATTTTGTGGAGTTAAGCAAACATTAAGGGCATAATTTAAGAAAAAAGAACTATAACATATTATATTTCAGTTGTACGTGTAAGAGAAATATTATGTATTAGTACCTACCTACATTCTACATAAGCTCACGCTTTTATTCCAGCTGGAAGCCAGCGGACTTCGTCTTATTTATTTCAACTAGGTTCTCTAAACAAAATAACTGAGCTAGCAGACTCATTCATTCTTTTTAACTTTAGCCTGTTGCAGTAATGTGTAATAAATATTGTTTACCTCGTCCAAGGCAGCTTGGAAGTCACGCAGTAAATCTCTTCTTGTTAGAAGGCCGGCTTTCAGTCTCTCGTCCTCCGCAGACCAACGCAGTTTATTGCGACGGCTCTGTTTATGTAAAAAAGAATAATTTCTAAGTTACTTTCAACTGAGAAATGAAAAATGCCTACCAGGGGCCTACCACCAACTCTTAAAACAGTAGGTTTTTAATGTCACTTTGTAATTTCCATCAAATCCATCCAAAAAGAAATCGATCAGTGCGCAAGGTAAAGTAATATTAAATAAAATATACTGTTTTTAAAGATGGAGGTAGGCCCCCTGGTATGACCATGCCATGGTAGCAGCATTATTCAATTAAAATGTTTAATTAAAAAAAAAAAACAAATAAATAAATATAATAATAATAAATAAATTATTTGATTCGGAAAATGGATTGTTTTATTTAAAATCAGGTTTTAATTATTATTACATTGACTTTAGAATTTTTGGTTAGAAAGAAAACTAAGCGAATCAGAAAGTCATGTCCTAATAATATATTTCATCTTATCTCTTTGTACATTTTCGTAAATCTTAGTAAGGTTTCCAGTATTTTAGTTTCCTAATTTGTAGTGTATTTTCCAATAAAATGGTTTGAAGAACGCTACGAAAAACATATTACCTTAATTGCACCTAGCTCTTCTCTAGCCCTATAAAACTCAATTTCAGCGTCTCCAAGATCACACTCGGCGAAGTCAATGACCTCATCAGTGTGATGCATCTTCTCTCTAATGTGAGCCAAGATTTGGTTATGCTCTGTGCACTTCGAGCGATTTTTTATAAGCTCGTCTTCACGTTCTGTTGAAAACGTAATATTTTTTGATAAGCATAATTAAAAATGGTGGCAGTTTCATGAAAGGATCTTTAGAATTCTATTTTTTAGCATTCGTAAGTAGCTGGGTTTTGTTGGTTGTGCAGTGGATTTTCTTCTTTAGATGTCTTCTTGATATTAATCTGTTCCAAGTGCTGTTAGTGTCGTGCTCCCAGCTGTCAGCTCTTAAACGCGATTTATATAGGTATGCTGACCGCGTTTAGTTTCATTGGTGAAATTCGCCCTAAATCTCTATGCATCATTATATTCTCTACTATCCTATAACTATTTTAAATGCCAAAGTTTGTGAGGATGGATATTTTTCACTCTTTCATACAGGGCTGAACGGAACTAGCTGAAATTGTCATACTTATAGATATTGATCTACCTTAACACATAGGACCATTTTTTTATTCCGTTTTTGCGTTCTCGTGGGATAATTTAGGACTTAGACCTTTTTCTGAAGTGTTAATAAACACACATAATTATTTAAAATCAATTTTCCCATAGTAGGTACTAAATAGCTTATTAAAAGTTAGAAAATTACCTTCAATCTTAGTATTAAAATTCTGATTATCAATATTGAGTTGTTCATATTGCCACACGTAAAGTCCTGGGCCCAGAGTTTCCAGCTTCTTTACAATAGCTTCAAGTTCGCTGACAGCATTTCTCGCTCGTATGTAACGTAGACAGAGTGCAGAGGATTGTTCACTCTTGCGCATTTGAAGAGTAAGGAATCGCTCCACGGTCTGTAGTAAGTAGAAGAGTAATAAAAATAATGATTATTATTAATCACAGTAATCTTTTTTATTAATACTTTAAAGAGGTAAACTGCCTCACTGGCCTAGCGGTTGCAAAGCGCGACCGCTGAGTGAGACCATTTCGGGCAAAGTGTTATTGGGTTTTTCCATCAGGAATTTCTCAGTAGAAGCCTCGGAGTCTGAATTTCTCCCTATTACATGGGACTTAAACATAACATAACACAAAATCACACCTGTAATCCCCGTAGGGTTAGACAGAGGTGTACCCATTAGTACACCCATATTCCGCCAGTTATGTTCAATAAGTGTGTATTGGACTTAAACATAACTAGTGAAATATAATGAAGGCGAACCTACCTACTGAATTCCACCATGTATGAGAACAGTCTGCAGTGTGAGCAGGCCCCCTACGAGGTGGACTGACGGCGACGACCAGGTCGTGGGAAACCGCTGGATGCGGGCAGCGCAGGACCGGTCATTGTGGCCATGTCCAGCAGTGGACGTTATTCGGCTGATATGATTCATGATGATGATGATGAGAACAGTCTTACCTTATCAGCGATAGGTTTTCCCTTCCTCGAGTAAATAAGTCCCGTACCAGTCGTCCGCTCCAGTTGTTGTAATGCATCAAATTTTGTATCAGCATGCTTCAATATACCAGCATATTCTCCTTCAACTTCGGATACGTCCTTTTTTATCTATTTAAAAATTAACTTTTTTAGTCTTCTTCTTCTTTATCGTGTGGGCAGTAAGGGTCTTACGACCTGACACCCTAGTGTCAGAGTTTCTAAACCGCCTCAAAGGCCTCTGATATGGTTTGAGTGGGACAGTAATGGGCTGGTATAAGTCGCGGTTTCCTCACGATGTTTCCCTTCACCGGTGTCAGTGATGTCCAAGATAAACTTAAATTATGAAATTTCATGACTACGTACTTTCTTAAGTACCGTAGAATGGGGTTACTTTATATCGCGGGGCGACATTGATCGAAACTTCTTTTAGAAACTTAAGTGCAAATATTGAAAAAACGGAACGCACTAGCCCACTTTTTTTTTCGTGTTGGCAACACTATTCGTCAGCCATCTTTCCCTTAGAATCATAGGCGAGTGCGGCAGCTCGTTTTGCATAAAACAATTGAAAAGGTGAGTAACTACATATTAATATCTTTTTTTAGCCTGCAAAACTTTGTCCGTAACTAATTCGCTGTGTGTATAGGCATAATGCAATTTATATTCGGTTAGTTTAACTTTAATTTGTGAACTATAAAAAAATATTGTGATTTCCTACCCTCAAAATTAGCTTGTGTTATTGGCAAAAAATTAACGCGGGGTGACATTGATCAACAGGCTGGGTGAGATTGATCGGTGATCAAAGTGACCCTACGTTTTAAAGTAAGGGTGTGGTTAACTACTTTTATCCGATTCTTATGATTCTTTATATTATTATTAATCTATTGCTTCAGAAACATCATGCCGCGAGATTACAAAAAAAAACCCGGAACGAGAAGATATGTAAACTACAGTGACGAATTATTAAATGAAGCTTTGTCAAGAGTAGTGACAGGAGCTATGTCTTTACGGGCTGCATCCAGAGAATATGATATTCCCTTTGGAACTCTGTACAATAAATATAAAGGAAACTTTACTAGAACTCCAGGTGCACAACCTGGTGATGATATCATATTGGTTATTGTTTTTTATTATCATGTTCAACGTTTAATAGTTCTTTTAATTTGTTACTCAGAGGTTATATATTTTTTTTAGATAAGTTTCATAATAAGCGCCAATAAGGTGTCGAAATACTGCCCAATTAATAGGGAATGTTGATTGTTGTTTAGTCAGTAGACATTGTACTTAATAATTTAATTTAAAAATAAGAAAAGAACTGATTAGAATACAATTTTCGGAGATTTGATAGTTAAACTATTGCTTATTTCTAAGTAAAAACAAATTATGTTCCTAAGTCGTAAAATAAAGACTGATTAGAGTTAAATCTGTTTTATTTATATGATCAAAGTTTTAAAAGCAGCATTAAAGACTTAAAATGCTTATAAAATGAAAAATTACCGGTCGATTTTTTTGATTTTTTTTTCCGTAGTATCGTTTCGGGTCTACTTTCGAATTCCATAGTAAAAACATGGGTGATCAAATTATCCCCACTCACGGTTTAACTTTGATCGCTTACTTTTTAATTTTTTTTTCTTAAATTATTAAAATTTAGCATGTAAAAATTAGCTTATTCAAATCTACACAAAAAACCGATTATTATACTTTTAAATAATAATAATTTCGCTAAAAATGAGAATGCTACAGTCATATAAAGTTAAAAATTGATCAAAGTATCCCCATTTTACGGTACGTAGTCATGAAATTTCATAAATGAATAGGCAAAAAAATCATAAATGCGAAATATAAACTTTACGTGTCCCTACGAATCCTGTTAAATACACCCGAATGCACAATGTTTTCCGTGCGTGCTACCTTAGACAGTCTCAGTCAATGTGACTTTTTCAAGTCATATGTTGTACTTTCTAAAGTTTATCTTAGACATTACTGACATCATTCCGTGCCTCGGAAACCACGTTAAGCTGTTGGTTCCGGCTGTCATACGTGGATCTTTGACAGTCATTACGAGTTGTCAGAAGCTTGAAAGTCTGACAACCAGTCTTAACTAGGGGTATCGTATTACCCAGTTACTGGGATGTGGAGGTCAGATAGGCAGTCGCTCCATGTAAAATACTGGTACTCAGCTGCATCCGGTTAGACTGGTAGCCGACCCAACGTAGTTGGGAAAAGGCTAGGCAGATGATGATGCTACCTTAGACAGTCATTTCCAAAACCCATGCGGGTGAAGTCGCGGGCAGAAGCTAGTAACCTTATAAACATAACATGCTCACAGCAGCGATTTCTCTCTCAGCTTTCTTTTTTAATTCTTCGTAAGCATACAATTTAGCTTGATACTTTTCTTCCATATCCGAAGCTCCTTCCAAAGTCTTCAATACATGTTCGCATTTACGTTTCCTGAAAGTCAAAGTCAAATTATTTATTTCAATTAGACCATTAAGAGCAAATTTTTCAATAGTCAGATAACTCTTAATAGAAGACTTGTATAGAAAATATAATTATCAAACTGTCATAATATTTATTATTTGGATAAAAGTTACCTGACTATTGAAAAATCAGCCCTAAAATGGGATTTTTGAAACTAATTAACAAAAAAATAATCCAATGGAGAAGAATACCCATTAACTCTTCGAAAAAATACATTCTGTTTTTACATTTAGGTGCTCTGTTAAAATAAATCATTTTGACATTAAATTCACTACACATCTTTCAGGGGTGAAAGTAGTAAAATACAGACAAGCTGAAATTTTGCAAACATACAGATACATTTAGCTTAACACATAAGATAATTTTATCTGTGTGATAATTCAAGACCAGGTCAATTCTCGATTCTTTGCGCAGACGAATTTGCGGGAAGAAACTAGTGTATTATAAAACCGAGCAATTTGTAACGCTGGAATGCTAGAGTAAAGAAATTACTATGTATTAAAGAAAAAAATAACCATTTGTATTAAATTCATTACGCGGATTATGTGGAGTACAAATTCCACCTTTATCGACATCAAAGTAACGGAAACAACAATTTGTTCACCGATTCAAAAAATTGCAAGAATATCGGCATTCTGCCATAGACATGACTACACATACAGACCGCCTGCCAAAGTATTATACAACTTCTTGTTTTTGTAATACAGTTCACTGGGCTAGTATTTTCTTTCAATACAAATGAGCAATTTGGATGTTTGCGCCAAACTCGCGGCGACGGACGACGAGACGATGACTAAAAAAATAAATATACCATCAGTTTTATTTTACGGTTGAAAACTTTTCTTGTACGTCATGTTTTGTCTTGTTACTTTTATTAATACAGTTTTACTGCCACGTATTTTACGCTGGGGAGTGTAAGTAATTAGTCATGGCGTCAATTAAACATTTATGGCGAAATTATAATGCTTTTGTAGTTACACTTTACTGATGATATTTTTTTTATTAAACTATTTTCTTCTTTAAGAGTAAAAATTATTGTTTGTATGTTTGTCGTCTATGCATTCCTAAACCGTTGATCGGATTGTGATGAATCTTTGATAAGTGGTTCTACGTATGAACGCCAAGATTTTAGCGCAAAAACCACCGAGTACGACGTCGATGGAAGCATATTATATTTACTGCCAATACATATTTTAAACTTTTTCAAAGTATTAGTTTTTGGAGCTGCGACAGTTTCATTTTGTCAAAGACATGTCAAAAACAACTAAAGGCAGTGGTATCTTCTTTCATTTTTCCCACTGACCAATTTGTAACATTCTAACAGAGATCGGAGAATTGACAAGGGCGGTGTACAGTCACGAGCATAAACATTTCTATACACTTAGCAAAAAACGAAAACGATTTTATCGTTAATGAATAATCGCAACTTTGAAATTAGAACTACTTCATAGTAGTATGGAATCCAGAATAATTATGATATTCGTAACACCAAATTATATTTCAATCCTTTAGGAGGAAATTGCTTTAGAATGTTGCTATGCGTATACATCATGTTTATGCTCGTGACTGTACTATACTTGTAATATTCAGCAAGTCGTCGATGTAGTATGTTGTTCAGCACTTGTTGACGATTGTGTTCCAACATAAGATCCCTGTGAGCTGCCAAGTACTCATCCCGGTCTATGTGAATAGTACGTGACCCAGCAACATTTACCCCGATCTGGCCACTATGTTGTGCTCCTTCTTCCTCACTCCCTGCAAAAGTTATGTCAGAAATATTTCTCTAATTAATTAATTAGGTACTTTCTAAGTTTATCTTGGAAATCACTGACATCGTTGAAGGAAAACATCGTGAGGTGAACTTTTAATTAATGTAAGTTTGAAATCGCCAATCCGCCTTGAGCAAGCGTGGTGATTGTTGATCGTTCGTTCTCTGTATGAGAAGAGGGCGCCTTTAGTGGGACAGTAATAAGCTGGATTAGTCTAAAGGTTCTCCTAAACAGGCTATACTTTCCTTTTTTACGAAGTATGGGACGGGTGGACTTTAGAGGACAGGGCAACAACAGCTGGAATTTTAACCGTTGAGACTCATATCTTTAAATAATTTATACGGAGTGTAAAAAGACACAACACATATTGACGACACGCCGTGCTTGAGCGATTGGTTGTTGCACTTTGTGTCATAGTTTCGATTCCCGCATGGAACAATTAATATTTGTGTGGTCTATAATAGATGTTGTTCCGGGTCTGATAGTGACTTTATCGTTTGTAAACGCACCTACACAGGTGAAATTCCTAGGATTGGCCAACGTTTTTTCTAATAAATGTACTAAAACCATTGCTGGCAGACTTTGCCGGGTAAATATGTATGGCACGTGTAGAAGCGTCAAGAAACAATGGCGCGTAGAGTGATCATTTTAAGTATAAAAAAATGTGTTACACTATACTGATGTATCTAGCCAAACATTTTAAGTATGACCGTGCCATGCTTAAAACATTTCTGCAATACATAGGGTGACTGGTAAATAGTGACCGATAGTTTTAAAATACATGATTGTACTCATGATAACAAAAACTTGAGAGGTGTCAAGGGACATCCGGATGGAACGAAATTATATGAGAGAAAGAGAGAGAGAGACAGACAAAGAAACACGCGCACGCCGCACGGCTTACAACTATAGCAAAAAGTGTCGTTACAACTTTTGGTCTTAATTTTTTCCGTCTAGCCCCCTTTCGCAACGCGCGATAAGGAACTTCGTTCCAAAAGTTTTGGTAAAGAAACGTTTTTTTTTATTTGTGAAGCGCATGACCCCAAAAGTCATCTGATAAAACAAATTGCCCTATAATATAAGTTTTACCCGTCTTAAGTTACCTATTGCTCCACTCCCGTGGGTCGTTTATAACTTGATTGTACATACCTATATATATATATTGTAGCTATCACAAATACAAAAAGACTTCAATCCAACCGGCAGTTCTAGATATAAGACAAACAACGCGTTTAAACAAGCAAAAACACTTTTCAGCTGTATTATTTAAAGTATAGATTGGCTTACCGTTACCATCGGACGATTTTGAATCAGAACTTACATCATCTTCACCATTATCGCCAGTTTTAGCACCTGGTGCCTATAATGTAAAAAGAAAAGAATTAGTCACATTAATAATAAGATTGATTTTTGGGTTTTACCAACTCGTTGCGGGCGGAGCACTATTTTTATACATCTTAAAAAAAACTATATTATTTGTAATTATTTTTTTATAGTTCTTTTTTTTTAAATGTGTTAAAAATCATCATCATCTGCCTAGGCTTTTCCCAATTAAGTTAGGGTCGGCTTCCAGTCTAACCGGATGCAGCTGAGTACCAGTATTTTACATGGAGCGATTGCCTACTTGACCTCCACAGCCCAGTAACTGGGTAATACGATACCCCTTGGTAAGACTGATGTTAAAAATATGTGTAATAAAGAATGTGGAGAAAATATTGATTTTATTATTTATTATTTACTTGTGTCTATTGAGATTGGCCACCATGATCGAAATAAGTCTTAAGTATTTTATTAGTTACAAGTACTCGCCCCGCGACTTCGTCCGAGTGATTTTATTATGGGTCCCTAATTTTTTGATAATAAAATATAGCCTATAGCACTTACCAATGAATTAAATTAGTAGTTCCAGAGATTAGCGTTTAAACAAAAAATCTTTTCAACTTAGTATTAATAAATATTAAGATCATTTTTTTTATTTTTTTCGAGTAACAAAGACCCGTAACATTACCTTACAAACTAACATACATATTTATAAAACTATACACGAAGATTGTTGTTATATTGTATCATACTTGATGATATAATTCAGTAAAGCACAGTTAACATAATGCGCCACTACTCCACCCTAACCAACATTACGTATTTATTGCTGGCCAAGCCTCCCTGGGGTCAAGTCAGATATTTTGAGTAATTTATCATTCTGACAACCGTACTAGGTACTACAATCTATTACCATTATGCCAAGTGGTACGCCATTGGAATACCATTATGAGTCTTTTGAATTCGTAGAGTACCATTCTAGTAAAATTGCATTATAAGACTTGGGTCTCTAGGCACTAATAGAATGGACTGCGGGCTTCGGGCCTTTTACACTTTTAAAAGCAATAAATTACCCTACGATGAATATCACAAAAAATAACTCCTACGGTGTTCCTAATTCAAATAACGATAGGTAGGTAACCTCGGGGTAAAAAGGGGTGAATAGTAATGTATGGGTCAATAGATAAAACTTTGTAAGGAATTTTACGTTAATTAAATTAAATGTTGTTTGTTGCCTATAGGGATTCGATTTTTACACATTAACTATAATTAAAAATGTTGATGCCTTTTTTTTTTTTTTTTTTGAGGTGGTAAAAATCATCAAATGAGTCCTTCCGTCCTGGGTGTGGCGGAAGGGACTGTCAGACTTTTACTGACTAAAAAACCACCCTGTTCCTTCTGTTGCCCTTTACGTTCCGGGGCCACGGTATCCTGTTAAGACGTCCCGCAACCCCGGCAGGCGTTTGGCCCCTATTGGGGCCCCGTCCCTGTGCTGACAGCTCTTTGAGGCGCGCGCGAACAGAACGCGCCGTCGACCCGGGCATGGTCCTTGATCGGACGGCGAGCTACCCATTACTCGCCGTCCGCAAGCCCGCGCCTACGGTGGCCGGATGTCGCCTCGCGACGTCCGACGCCCTGGGCGTCTCCCGCGGCGGCTGGGGCGTGAGGTGGAGGGTGTTGTTCTCTCCCTCACGCGGCCCGCCTCCTCCTTCGCTAGCATTACTGCTTCGCAGAAGGAGGTGACTGCATCCCATTCCCTCTCGCCCCGGAGCATGGCCTGAACCAGGTCCGGACGCGAGAGGTCGCCGCCGCCTATCGCCTCCGTGAGGACACGGCGGTGCTCTGCCCAAGCGGGGCAGACCTGCACCGTATGCTCCACCGTGTCCTCCGGGCGGTCCACACAGTGGTGACACCCGGGCGTTTCCTCCCGTGCAATCCGACACAGGAACCTCCCGAAACAACCGTGTCCGGTGAGGACCTGCGTCAGCCGGAAGGTGAGGACGCCGTGGCGCCTCTCTAGCCACTCCTCAAAGAGGGGTCTTACCGCCGCGATTGCAGCGTGCCCGAACCTAGGTTGCGACAGTCGCATCTCCCATTCCGCCATGAGATCGCCCCGGAGCTCGAGCCGCAGTGCCGCGATTTGCTGCGGCAGCGGGTAATGTTGATGCCTTTCATGGAACAAATGACATTAATTTAATGTTGAAGACCCTTTTCATGTATTGTTTTTATTCCACCCCTGCATTTTTATTTACCCCGTATATAGTACGTAAAATATAATGTGTGAAAATCATTGAAAATACTTTGAACCAATGAGATTTATTTGTTTGGTATACTTAAATAAAAATCAATGTTTGTCTTTCTTGCCTTTTTGTCTTCTATGCGTTCCTAAATCATGAGTCCGATTAAAAAATTAAATAGCAAAATTAAATAAAAAAAAACACCAGAAACGAAGTCGCAGTCAGCAGCTAGTATTCGATAAAAATATTTTTACTCAAAACATTCAGGACAAGTTTTATATTCCTGCGTAATTCATTACGAAACGACATTTTTGAATGATCGTCGGCATCGTAAAATAAATTATGCAAAGAACGTCACAGTTGTACGGCTACACCAACGGACATTAGAAATGCTAATAATGAAGGCACAGGGGACAGGGTTCGTGCAAAGTTCTATGAAAACAGACGTTGACGTAACAACTCGATTGCATGCAAACTGTATCATGTTAATTAAATTGAAAGGGACAAAAACGTAGTAGGTACCATACCTCAGTTTCAGGCATATCGCGTGATCCGTTTGAATTACTCGACTTTTATTGATCTGCTTAGGTTACAACTCGAAATTATTTCACTCCATTATCTTCCCAGCACAACATGCGAAGACTGTTGAATGGTTGCCATGGTTACTTTGTAAACGAGTATCGAACGACTTTCGAAGGTTTTAATGTCAGTTGCGGATCCGGACATGCGGACTGATGAGGATATAACAATTAAGGTTGTATACCTATGTTTTGTAAGAAATAGCTGTGGAAATAACAGTTTTACTTTTGTGAGAATATAGGTGCAGACGCTATCCAAAAATTTATTGATGATAATACTGTATACTACTGTTACTCTAATGTAATTAATGATAATACTGTATAGAATTTATATGGCAATGTTAACTTGTGACGTCACGTATTTGCCAACTCAATTGAATAACTTTTCATTGATTTGAAAGCAACTAAAAATTCTTTACAAGTACACATCATAACATCAAACATTACGCCTGTAATCCCGGAAGGGTTAGGCAGACGTGTACCCATTAGTACACTCGCATTTCGCCAGTTACGTTTTAAGTCCCATGTAATAGGGGGCGAGCCTATTGCTATCAACCGGGCACAAATCTAGACTCCGAGGCTGCTACTGAGAAATTCCTGATGGCAAAACCCAATAACACTTTGCCCGACCTGGGAATCGAACCCAAGACCTCATGCTCAGAAGTTGCGCTTTGCGACCACTAGACCAACGAGGCAGTCAATTACTGATAAATTAATGTGATTTTAGGTTTAAAATTAAGTGTTTTTTTAGAGAAGCTGAGTCTGGAAATTATTGGTTAGATGTGTTTACATCTGTATTCCTTAGAATATACGAAAAACAACAGGCTTCGTTTTTCTTTTACTCTATTTTCTTTACTTTGTATTTTCTGTACAAAATGCGGAGGAACCTTGTTAAGTGCCGTTCAGACAGAGCCTGCTGTCTTATTCGTTTTTGTATGATAATTGCTTCATTAAACATTATTATTATACAATAATACGACGGCCACTTCAAAAGGTGATAAGTACCAAAATAACGATATAAGTGAAAAGTATCAAAATAATTGGGTAATAGACACCCATTAATTCCAAGGCACAACTTCTATAAAAAATACAATATGTTAGCCTGAAAACCCGATTATTTTTTTACTAATTGTAAAATTAAAGTTTTTGTTTCTTTAAAATGAATGTAAAGTTAGTCAATTGAGTTGGCAAGAAGTATAATTACATGGGACTTAAAAATAACTGGCGAAATGTGGGTAAACTAATGGGTACACTTTTGTTTAACCCTTAGGGAATTACAAGCGTGATGTGTAAAATGAATACTTGATGACATAGTTAGCCAATTTAGTCGGCATATAAGTGACGTCATAGTATTGTATTGTCGTACAAAATCTATGGGGAAATTGCGTTTTGACAGCTTATAAAAAGCATGTCAATTTATTTATTTATTTAAACTTTATGCAACAAAAGTACAAAGGTGGACTGAATGCCTGTATTCTCTATTCTTTTCTCTGATTGATTGGTGACTTCCCACTTTTTCGTCTAACGGTCGATAAGAATTAAAATTCCACAACAAGCTTTATCTCACGTCTAAAGCGTCACTAAGTATCACTAGAAAACTAAAATAGACTAAAACCGAAGTCTACGTGTTGAAGTGCTTGATGTGAGAAGCTGATATTCTCGTTTTAAAGGTCACCCTCACACTGAAGTACGTTTTTAACAACAAAATTAGATACTTTCCTGTGTTGCCGATTCCAACTATTATAAAATTTCGTTTTATTGTTTAAATAATAATAACAAAAATGAGAAGACGTTCCGTAATTAAAAAACACGACTGCAAAAATTGCACATATTTGTACTTTGTTTACTCGTCAGTTTTTTTTACGACGTTTTTTAACAGTGTTATATTTTTTAAATCTACTTATCAAATTCTAGATGATAAACATAGACACGACCAGATTCATTAAAAAAAATTAAGGCTGGTATTAATTTGCGTTTTAAAGTGACCACACCGGTTTCTATTTATTTTTTACTAGCCTATGTTACTCGGAACGATGCAAGGATTGTAACGATACCCCATACATCTAAATCGGTTCAGGCGGAAAATTTTAATTCTTATCGACCGTTAGACGAAAAAGTGGGAAGTCACCAATCAATCAGAGAAAAGAATAGAGAATACAGGCATTCAGTCCACATTTGTACTTTTGTTGCATAAAGTTTAAATAAATAAATAAATTGACATGCTTTTTATAAGCTGTCAAAACGCAATTTCCCCATTGATTTTGTTATAATTTTTGAAGTGAAAACTTCTTTAGCGGCGTTGAGCACTTTTTAGTGGGTATAAAATCTTAAACTCGCGTCAGGACACGTGCGCGTCAGGACACGTGACCTGATCGAAAAAGCGTAAGACGGATGGAGAGTAGACAGCTATCCCCTCTCTACGGCGCGGCGAAAATGTATGCCTGGGCCTACTGTTTCGTTTAGACAGCGCAGGGCGCTTGCGCGAATGTTCGTGTATGTTAAACGTAAACGTAAACGTTAATAATCAAGTTTTCACTTCTGCCGGCACTCCCGGAGTGCAACCCGTTTTTTTTGTTATAATTTCGCATGCTGACGGGACTATTGATTCGTTTCACATCCAGTTTTTTCTGGTTGGCCACCACTGAACATTATGGCCAGTACAGGATCATTGTACAATGATCCAAGTAGTGCAAGCTTGTCTCGACTTGTTACTGATAGTCGGAAGCCCAAATATTTTGTTTCTAACAATTATTTAAAAAGTAACGCCAAGGCCTAGCTCACGCGTGCCATTTTCTATTTATAGAGCATCATAACGCAGTCTTTGTTTCATTGGTATGCTTTAAAAATACGAGAAGAATCATTTTAACAAAGAAAAAAGACAGCCATTATAATTTGAACTGACAACCGAAGATTTATTTCAGTACCGTGTTGGTAGTTTATGTAGGTATCTGACGCCCGAAGATATGAACGTTATTTTAAACTATAATGGTGTTTACCTTATTGTTATGTTGATACTTGTAAATATGAGAGTGGCTGCAAGCACTCCTGTATTACTTACTGGTTGGTTCCTGCGACTTTCAAAGCGTGTTTTTTTTTTAACCGTCTTAAGTTACGTTTTTGGTTACTGCTCCGGTCCCGAGTGTCGTAGCGTGATGTTATAAAGCCTATACTATTTCCTCATGAATCTGGCTATAAAATATAAAAAAAAGTTTTCCAATCCGACTGATAGTTCTAGAGATTATGGCGGTTAAACAAACAAACAAAATTTTAAATTTTATTATATATATATATATAAAATTTTAAATTTTATTGTACCTTCTATTAGTATAGATACGAGTATCACTTGCCAAATAAAGTCAGTGTGCTCCTAGCTAGTTGTCGTTTCACTTGTCGCTACATTTGCATACATATCACTTACCGGTAACATTGGCTATTTTTCATCGCGTACTTCAGGCAGGAGGTCTTGGGTCATCCGCCCCAGGAGCACTTCGTTAGACCTGGCCTCTTCCTTCACCAGGTTTTTTTTAGGCCACTGACCTCTGTTGACGTTGGCAGTGTCACAGCTCAACTCTGGGCCGATGCCAGACTTTCGACAATGCTCCTCCAAAAATAACTACCGTCGAAAAGTTTATACGACATTTTTCTGTTGTAATATGTTAAAGACTTGAACCGCAGTGCACGTGCAGCCATCAAAATGTATGAAACTGTGTTTAATTTGATTCATTACATTTTGTCATTTCAACATAAACATACTTTAATTAAAACTGAATGTTGTTTCGTATTATGGCCTTTTATTAAAAGGAATTTTGTAATCATAATAACTTTTAGGGCTAAAGCAAAATAACGCACAGATAAAGTTTAAAAAGTTTACTCAATAAAAAAGAATCTTTATATATGAAGAACGTACATAACATCAATACACACCATAATGTAAATACTAGATGATTTTAATTCGTTTGCAATCTTACTAGGGGTAGAAGTTTACTCATGAATATAATTAAGTTTTTCTATGAAAATAAACCCAAAATCTCATACAAAAATACAATACAATCAAAATATAATAATAATGACTTTGGACCTAGATAAACTATCGCTCCACAGCTGTGTCAAGAGTCAGATGCAGAAGCCAGTCCGTCTTGGATATAGCACGCTAGAAGATTCCTTAAAAAGACATTGAGTATTACTTTGGATCCCTCACCGCTGTAAGCTTGGGTCTTACGACCCCGCTGCGGGCGGACAACTATTTAATTTTTAGCAATTTGTTCTATTAAAAAAATATGTAAAAACGAAGAATACAGTAACTATTGCATATATGGAAAAAATATTCTTTAATTTTTATAATTGCCGATCCCATAGTAAAAGTTGATCATAATTATGAGTAATTCTATCCTCTGAAAAATTGCCAAAGAATTAAAAATCGGCCTGTATAATGGAATAAACAATACCACTCTTCAGGATGCATTCCGTAACTGTTTTAACTCAAACTTACTTTATTCTTAACATAGCGTTTCCCGCGTTCCCCACCCTGCAAGTTCTATAAATAAGTCCCCGATGTTTAGTTAGACTAAAGTGAATTTTATATCCTGTTGGTCCCAACTCGATTTTATAATATAGGTTTGGATGAGGAATTCTAAACACAATTAGATAAGTTCCCTTTTGTGTTAACGCAAATAAAAACATGAGTTTTAATATTCAAATATTCAAACCAATTACGGAAGTGACCCTTACAAACATATGCATTATAAATATAAGTATGACTAGAATCAAGTTACACGTAGTTTCATGGCAGCATAGTAATAGTTCAATATATTTACACAAAAACGCAAAAGATTACGCATGTTTTAATTACAAAAACCGCTATTTTATAACACGATGTACGTAACTTCGTTAATCCTATAAGTCCAAGGCGAATACATAAAGTTTAAATACGTTTTGCACATAAAAATATTGCAAGCCAGTAATAAAAAGCGTCGCAATAAAGATTATTTTTTCCGTCGCTTATAAGATTAACAAGGCGTACTAGTATAAACGTCGCGATTTACATTCAGGGTGTAATTAAATTCAAGGTAACAGAATCAGTCAAGAATCGCTAAAAGCTGAAACTGACGGTGTGTAATTATGTTAGTGATGCGACTCAAACCAAATCTCTGTTCGAGTTAATCGGATGTTCATTGCAGCTAGTAATCGAAAGCGATTTCTCTGTAAATTCCATCGCTTCTGGAACCAATCGGGTGTAAGAACTGGCTCCATCGAGTTGGTATGAACGACTTTGGAAGCCGTCTCGATACGGAATTTTCTACCATCGAATAATTTATCTGAAATTCCATCATTTCAAAAATAAGTTTGTAGATAATTGTGCTAATGCATACCTTTATAATTGTTTACTTTAACTGCATCAAAAGACAATAAGAATCAACTGGTAACTGTAAGTATATCACCGATTATATTTTGAACAAAATTCCATTCCAACGATTCGGACAGATTCAGCAAACAACTTCGAATAGCTAAACGTCATCCGGGCCGCATCACTTAGTCTTATTTTCGTAGAATACATTACATGGAAGACTTGAACATAGTTACAGCTATTGGTCATTTGAGCACTGTTCAGTAAAGATTTGAGGAAGCTTTCCCACGATTGGAGATTTCGCGTGATAATGATTCGCTTGAAGCGTCATCGGCCAATGATGGTGGGTTCATCAGCCATGGCCAGCTCGTCTGTAGCTGCTTTATCGCCTTTCCTCTTGCGGGAATACCAGAGGAAAGAGGCAGCAGCGAAGAGGTTGACGAGCACCACGAACCAGGCCAAGAAGAAACTGATGTTATAACTGTGGATAAAAAAGAACTTAGTGTGACGTCATCTTAAAAAGATATCATAAAAACAAGAAATATAGCCACGATTTGCTTAAAATGTCTGTACAAATTCTACAATGGAATGCTTTCAACGGGAAATGATAATGCTCGCATAAACAATGGACGATGTTGGCCGCTCTTAACATGCATTGGTCTAATCGTATACAAACGTCTATCAAAGCAGTTAGTAATACGTCAAAAACATAACGTGGTAAACAGGAGGCCAGCAGTTTCCGATAAACACATAAAGGTTTTCGTTAGAAGCCTATAGAAATTTGAGAACACTACCATTATTGTTGTATGATTAATTTGAGATTGTAGAATAAAACCAATAATAAAGGACTGCTCAAACCGAGGCGATTCAATGCGAATTAATAATCTTACTACGAAAAGCGAAAGTTTGGATTTATGGATGTTTATAACTTAATCACGCCAGAACTACTGAACAGATCTAAATGAAAATTAGCAGATATAGATTATAGTCTGGCATAGCACTTAAGCTAACACAAAGTTAAGTCAAAATCGATTTAGCCGTTTAAAGATTAGCAGGAGCAGATAGACTGACATTAAAAAAAAATCGTGTTATTACCGTGGAAATAATAATTATTTTGTAAAATGGTGATATTTTGACACACAAACAGCAATAAATCATAATGTTCAAAAAACTACAAAAGTAGTGTAGGTACTTACTAATGGTAGGCTTTTTCAGGGTAAATGAATTTCACGTTTTTCTTCATATGATCTACTGAAGACATCATAACTTGCACCACGACGAATGTACATGAGGCTGCAAAAATTAAAATATGTACAGTACTGATTGCTACTAAACATCAAAGCATAACATCAGACCTGTTTCTCTAAAGGAATAGGTAGAGGTGTAAACTGAAGTGGAAATGGACCAGTCATGTCTGCAGACGGACAGTCAGTGGAGCAGACACGTATTAAGAGTGGAGACCACGTTTAGGCAAATGTAGTGTAGGACGCCCTGCTGCACGGTGGACCGAAGATTTAAAGAAGGTGGCGAGCAGCGGATGGATACGGTCTGCTCAGGACCGGGATGGTTGGTGCTCTTTGGGAGACCCCAACGTTCAGCACTGGACGGCTAATAATGATGATAATGAACAAATGAATAAATGCTCTGCCATACTTACTGCTAATGAAGTGTATCCCCGCAGCCAGACGCTTGAACATGTACCGAGGGTTATGGAAAGTATACACGGAGAAACCACAGCCCATCGCCATGACGAACAGGCTGATGATACCGAACGATATCATGGTCCGTACGTAATCTAAACAAAAACAAATAATTATTTACATTACAAAAATAATTAGCTTTTTCCAGCGACGGCGTCTGCGTTCGCGATAATCGATATTTACGCAAAAGGAATCGCGGAAACAAGCTAGTTGTTTATAAGACAAAAATGTTAGTAAAATGTTGTTCTAAAAATGTCTAAACATTAGGTTTAGTTCTGCCATAATGAACCAGGACACGTAAAAATTTGTCTCTTTTTTTTGGAGTAATTGGAATGATTTATAATAGCATATTATATTAGTTTAACATTGAACTGCCAATTCTGCAAGATTTCTATCCTGCAATTAACAAAATACATTACATACATACATTCAAAACTTATGCTTAGAATAGGTTTATAATTCATCAATTATAATCATGTAAAATACTGCTCAAAAAAATATGCTGTTTAGATTTAAAAAAAAGTTGAGATATTTTAACGTCCATTGGTTCATTTTGTCTGAAATAAAGTGATATACTTACTAGCTATATTTATATCGTAAGCTAAGTCTATGTGCCCCGACTCCAAGGAAGGCTGGGCCAAGTAATTAGTGCATTCTGCAAAGAAAATAACAATTATTTATCAATAGGTAATAACATAATTCTTGTGTCCAACACGTGTAATACATCATCATCATATTAGACAAACGACGTCTACTGCTAGACATAGGCCTTCCCTAAGAATAGCTACAATGACCTGTCCTGCGCTGTTCACATCGTATCCATCTCGTGGGAGGCCTTCCCACACTGCGCCTTCTGTTACTTGGTCGCGGTAGGAGATCATCTACAGCGGATATAATATCCCAGGTTGCATACGTTGCCTGTGTGTGAAGGATCGCGCGAGATATCGTAGAAATTGTTCTATAAATTAATATCTAAATCTTACTCCTATTATGCAAAATTATGGCCTTTGCTTTTTGCAACTTTGCTTTGAAAATGCAAAACTTTAGATGGAAGGATCTTTGTTACTCAATAACGCCAGAATGGATCTGGATGAAAGGCACAGAGATAGAGGGATAGCAAATAGGCTACTTTTATCCTGGAAAAATGTACAGCTCCTGTGGGATGATACGTCAACTTTATAGGCCTCTCCACAGGTGCTTTAAATATTCTATCTTGATAAAGATTACAAATATCTCAAGAATTCAATCTATTGTCTCATCAGACAAACAATATAGTATTTGATTAAAAGGAATAAAAAAAAATGGTAGCGCAGTGGACCAAAGCAATAAGGGGCAGAACGATTTCCATCAAAAAGTAATTTTCAGTCAAGTTCAATTTACACTCATTTGTACATTTCGGTGTAAAAGGAAAAGCAATTTAGCCTATTATTAAACTTTTTGGAGATTCGTAAAAAGGATCTAAAAGCATTTAATGGGCATATCAGCCGGATTTTCCGAGAAGAGGCAGTAAGCATTGTTATCATCTTAAGTTCCATCTGTCTGTTTGATTAAAGTCGAGAAAAACGTTGATGGTAGCTACCTACCTACATAAAAATGAAAATGGTAATTTTGCTTGAAAAGGCCTTAGAGATTTTATGCTGGTACTTGATGATTTTCTGGCCCAATAATGCAATAGGCAGTTTGTACGAATACAAAAACAAGTATTTTTTTTATTTTATCTATTTATCTTTATGCAGCAAAAAGTACAAAGGCAGAATACTACCTTAATCTATGCAACGTCTTAAAAATGCACGCAAGCAAAATCATAATTATCATCTAAAAGATTTATTAAAAATATTCATTTATAACGAAGTAACTTGCGAATCTATTTGTTTATTTGGACAAAGTTCAGCTCATTTTGATTACTTTTAAAATTAGTTTGTTTATAAAATATTGCTTTTGCCGTCTACAATTTTACGTCCAATGTAATTTCGTGCCAGAACCCATTTTCGGTAATGACAATTGTACAAAGTTCAGAATTCTTTTGTTGAGAACTTTTTATTGAGATTTATAAATATAAAGCGCACCCATTTTATTTGGCTAATAGAATTTCTCTTTATTTATGTAGCAAATGTAAAAATTATTCTACCTATTTAAAGTTACTTTTTCCTTAAACAATAAGTGGTCAGCCTATCGTGAAAATGTATACCTAGCTTAAAAATTATGTCGCTGTACAGCTGGTGGCATAAAAAAAAAATTAGACCAACTAATTTTAGAAGGCAAAGTAGTTTTTTCATGCAGGTGGTCGTCGGTGATGATACCATTTTTAACCCCCAACGCAAAAAGAGGGGTGTTATAAGTTTGACGTGTCTGTCTGTGACATCGTAGTTTCTAAACGAATGGTCGTTTGACATCGTAACTCCTAAACGACCATTCATTTAGAAACTACGATGTCACAGATTGTGATGCGTTTTTCTTTTTTTATGTTCTCGCATACGTTGCAGCTGTTCTTAGGGTGCTATTAATAAGCAGATAAACATTTTATAAAAATGTAACTTCGAAATTCAAATACCTACAAGTTAGTAGGTACTATTAGGTAGGTGTTGCTTTGTTTTTGTAAGCACGTAAGTATTTTCGACGGATAATAGTTTACCACCAAAGTTCTCAAACACTCTAAGTAAACGTTTTAAGTACATAGTAAGGGGAATCTAATGCTTTTTCGATACAGAGTGCGGTACCGGTGGATGTTTTACGTTGAGTCTACCGGACATTCGCTGCTTATCGCGCCCCCCGCTTGGTTATGGGTGCCTGGTACTAGCTGCCGGATAAACAAGCCTCGTACGAGGTATAACGCAATGCGGCATTAAATAAAATACCTGGGGAGTTTAGAATGTGTTACGTGGAACTATGTAGTGTTATCGAACGATGAATGTAGGTTTTTTAGAAGCTTTTATTTGACTTGCAATGTATGTATGTATGTTTATTCAGGTCAAATCTTGCAACTGAATTTTAAAGCAGCTATCCCCATCGATTGAGCTGAAATTTTGCATGCATATTTCGTTTGGATGACATTCTATGGTGAGTTAAGTGACGTCATTCTAAATTCAAAATAGTAGATCAGCCAAGATGGCGGACTAGTAATTTTGTGCACCCCCATCATATGAAAGAACTTGCTGAGAAGAATACGTTTCATAAAATTTTAAAAGCTTACTTAATATATATTTTTTTTATGAACCTTATTTATATCAAACGACATTACTTTTTCGGGGTTCTTGAAATATTAAATTTAATTTTTTTTTGGACATATTTCTGAAATATATGCAGACAAAACCGCGGGAAGAAACTAGTTTATAATAATATATAAGTGTTTAAACCGCGTTAAACACGTGCAGCGTCGAGACTAGCTAAGTCTGAATAATTATGAAACCTAAAATAGATCGAGAATCGATATATCCCACTCACATATTGGCATTTGGCATCCAATTTTATCGATACCAAGTGTAATTTTAATCCAACAAAACGATTGCTATTTATGTTTCCGTTTGAGTTCTCTTGGTTACGAGACAAGTAATAAATTTTACTGTCAAAAGATTAGATCACCGAGTTAAATGCTATGTTGATTTATATATTATGAGATAGTCGCATATATACACATCAAAAGTGTCTAGGGATCAACAACAATGTTATTGATTAGGGATGTTGATCCCTAGACACTTTTAATGTGTGTAATTTCAGTCTTCAGTTAAATTAATGAACGTTTTACGAGTTGGTACTTCATTGGATCAGTTTTATCTAGCTATGCTGTTGGTAATCTGCGGGGTCTTAATTTTTTAATGCGTGGAACCGTAATTATTTTTCGAAAATAAAAGTTACACATTATAAAATTAGCTATCTATCAGTGAGGTCCCTTCAAAATCGGTCCAGCCGTTTTGCAGAATAGCCGGAACAAACAAACAGATATACAGACGGACCATATTTTTTTTTCCTGTAGGAAAGTACCGTACAACATACATATTTATTTCGTAAAAAGCTGTTATTTCTACATTGCAAATAGACACTTCAACTTTATTTATTTGTAAAGATTTCAAACTATTAGAAGATTGTTTTATTCCGTATTGTATTGGTGTTCGCAATTCCGCGTCTTAGCGCGTATACTGCGTACGGGGTACGCTTCAGTTTGATTTTGATCCGAATTGATTTTATAATAGTACTGCAATCCCTCAATCTTCATTTAATAATTTAATATTTTTATAAATAATTAAAATAATTACGTCAAATTAATTAAATACGCCGAATGTGTCAATTAATAAAAGTTTAAAGTAATGTAAAAAAAATCAGCTTTAAATATCCAAAATCAATTACCTACTTCAAAAATTGGTAATAAAGACGTAAGTATGTTGATTTATTTTGTTAAAAATAAATTGATAGGTATTTCAGAGTCATATAACCCTAAAAATAATCTGAATCGTAAAACACGTTACTAGTAATAAAATTACGATCACCAATTCGTCTGTCAAGCGTGGTGATTAATATACGACTGTCCCAAATACTAGGACTTGAGGAATACCAGACTTTTATGGCTTGAAACACGGGATGGGCGGCAGTACACTATTTAAAACCTATTTCAGTAACAGTACGTACTTATGTATCTGTGTACCTAACGCTTCGATCGACTGAGCAATATAAACAATTCCCTAATGACTCACAGAATTACTCAAAGATTAATAATAGTCACGCTTATTTTAGTTTGTAAAACATCTAGAAATGCTTTTCTATTACTAATTACAAATTATTATTAAGTTTTATAAAATCAGTTTCTTGATTTGTTTGACTGTGTAATATAATAGTTTTAAAACTTTTAAATTTTTGAAATAGATTATGTAGGTATATTATTAGTCCAAATCTATTAAGATGTCTATTATTTCAATTATTTAAGCAATAATTATTTGTTTTATTTAAATTAATTTAAAAATAATAACTTGTAATACCAATAAATGTGTTTATCTGTTTTACTCAATAGAATAACAAGACTTTATTCTAAAAAAATCTCCTTCAACAATATTAGGTGAAGAGAAATACCATCCCACGATGCTAAAGACAGACAGCTCAACTCAAACTCACTTTACCTAAATTCACAACGAAAGATTTTTACAAAATAGGACTGCAGAAGGTTTATACCTCAGGTCTAAGGCGATTAACTTACGGTACCGCACACCGCCGCGGTTGGCGGTGAAGCGGATCTCATGTCGCATTGGCCTCTAAGAAATCCATTGATGCCTAACACAAGTACACCACACGACCGCGCGGTCGAGCGGTGAGATTCGCTTTACCGCCACCGCTACCCGCAGCGGTGCGCGGTGCCGTGTGTTAATGGCCTAAGGTCTCAGTTTGAGCTGAGCTGTCTTCATCTGTTTGTACCTACTATACAAACAGATGAAGAACAAGCAAGCTTATATTTAGACTTTATAATCTAGGTCTTACAGGATGTGTAGGTTTCCTACCTACAAGAACTGACCAGACAATAATTAACCTAATTCTGAGAAACGACTTCACCTGTGTGAAGTTTGCTGGTCTTTATGACTATTCGGACATGTTTCAGCTATAATATTATGATACATTTATAAACAGTGTGTTACTAACATTTGTTAGTTTGGCGGAATGTTTACAAACATAATGTTTCATTCGTGACATACTATAATAAAAATACTGTTTAAAAAACATAAACACGCGCCTTTTTTTATTAATAGTCGCCATTCAAGGGTTCGGCTATCTACCGTTCTAGGGCATCATTAAGTATGTCTTCAAATGAAATTATAAATGACTACCTGTCCGCCCGCGTCTTTGGTTACTGATCCGCTCCCGTAGGTCGTAGCGTGATGGTATATAGCCTATAGCCTTCCTCGATAACTAATCTATCTAACACTGAAAGAATTTTTCAAATCGGACCAGTAGTTCCAGAGATTAGCGCGTTCAAACAAACAAACAAACACTGCAGCTTTATAATATTATAAGTATAGATATTAAAAAATACCAGCCTATTATTCCCACTGCAGTGTAAAGTATGGTAGGTAGCCATAAGTAATTTTAACCTTTAATTAATCGTCTTTTAGTCTCGTCACTAGATCAGCTTGATGGTACCATACGGAGTGATTGTTAATTTTTATTTGAAAAGGGGTCATTGCACTCATCATTGTCACTCAAAAAATCAGCTGTTTCATACATTCTTCTTCTTAGCGTATCGATGGCAAATATAGATATAAATTTTGTTAAATTTTTTGTTTGGCCCAGTATTCAGCTACCATAACACCATCCGCTGATGCAGTCATTAGGTCCTCTGTTCCATACATTATGATCATATTGTACAGCACTTTTGTAGGGCACAGCTGATTTTTTTTACATAATTTCAAGGTTGATTCCATCGCAAAAGTTGTTCATAATGATGAGTACAATATTTCCTTTTCAGGTTTTTGGTATTTTAACAATTACCCTATATAATTGTTTTGCCATCGGAATTATAATAGGGCATTGTAAATAAACAGTAAGTAGGTATACCTTTTCATGGACAATCTCCAAGTTCCCTGACTCTATTACTCATCGTTGACGAAATAGTAGGTAGGTCAGTCTATATTATTATTTTGCTAATCGTTTATATGAGCCAAAATATTTAACAGACATAAATGTTGGTAAACAATAATATTAAATAAGATTTAAAATTGGCAACGAACCCTAGTCTTTAGGTACCTTTATTAATTTCTTCGTACATGAGTTTATGTATATATAGGTACATATAGTTATTATAATAATTGTAAACAATGTGTAGAATTACTAATGAACGAGGTCGATGCCAAGATATGCATGTGCAGTGTGATAACGCAAGAGATCCAACTGGGTGCATACCTAAGAATGAGCGCGTACAGCAATTTCATTTTATAAGTAGCGATCCGCCCCAGCTTCGTGCATGTGCAATTTTTGTTTAATTGATATTTTTCGTTGGATTTTCCAATAATTTTTGTTCATACAAATCTTGTCATGATAACTAATGGTCAAAACGGTTTTTAAGTGATGTAATTATGTATAGGCAACAATAATTTTTTATTTTATAGATTTAATCGCAGAAAAGCTATTCTTGTATTTATGTGAAAATGCTATAAAAATCGCAATTATAATCTATACTAATATTATAATGCTGCAGTGTTTGTTTGTTTGTTTGAACGCGCTAATCTCTGGAACTACTGGTCCGGTTTGAAAAAATCTTTCAGTGTTAGATAGATTAGTTATCGAGGAAGGCTATAGGCTTTATACCATCACGCTACGACCTACGGTAGCAGAGCAGTAACCAAAGACGCGGGTGTAACCGCGGCGGACAGCTAGTTAGTAATAAGTGGATAATGTTGTCAGTAGCATAATAAGTATTTTGTTTTATTAGTAAGATAGCATGTATAACATTTCATTGTACTCGTGTTTTTATCCCGAAATGAAATAAAATAAAAAATAAAACAAAATACTAGTGAAAAATGCACACAACAGTAACTCAGTTTAACTACCAGAGAAACTCGGGCAACTCGTAAAGAAAGACAATTAATGTTCCTTGTTACGTAACTGCATGTTGTGGTACGTACCCACCTATGTATGTAGCCATGTACCTAGGTGTTAGATACAAACAGACACTCATTACAAAACATCTTTGAACAATTTAATCCAAGCTAAAAACTTTGAGCCGGATTTTATATTTTAACTTTATTTCGACTGTAGTAAAGTTCTCAATATTATATAAAAGCTACCCTTAGGACGGGCAGCGCCGGGCCTACACAGCAGCAATATGCAATATGCTTGAATTGATAAATAACTGAAACTTTATGGAAACAGAGACGGAAATTGCGTAATTACATGTAATATTATAAATGCCGCGAAGAATTATATATTTACTTGTATAAGTCGTACACAATAATTTCCAACTCTATATAATATGACGTTTTAGTATATATTTTATTATCGATTAATAAATGAAAAAGCTAGATCATATTGGTACTTTGTTTGTCCTGACCGGACCCTAATGGCAACGGCTCGACCGGTATCACTTCGAATAATCCAAACGTTAACTGAGAGCAGCACGCCTCCCGCGAGCCGTCACCTTTTTTATCTTGTCATTATAAAAAATATCTTAATCGCATACGATTTAAAACCCTAACTTCGATAGCAAATTATTTTCTGCAACAGAGCCTGAGTCAGTTTTTCATCAAAGCCAGAAAATCGAAATACAAAAACTAGCACATAGGGCTTGAACTAAAGTTAGACTTGTAATGAGACAGATACCATTCACAGCTCCGTACTATTTCTATTCTCGCCATACATTCTGCTTTACTTATGTTAACTCCATTGTTTATTTATTTACACGAGTCGAGCTGTTGATATCTACGGATTTGACCAGTTAGCGACTCGAAAGAACCAATGCGGTATTTTTATCGGTGACTATAAATCTCATTGTGTGGGCAGTAACTGTTTACTCTTTGTGAAAATTTAGACGGTTTCCGCAGCTATGCGAGATTCTTAGTATTTTTTTTTGCGAACGTTATCGTGTACACCTGGTTTAATGATTTAATAGCCACGCGGTTCATAGCTGTTAACATTAAATAATTTATAAAACGGAATACCTAACAGTCAGCCACAAGAATAAACTGTATGTACTAAGCAAGCGATCTTGAATGTTGGAAGATAATTTACAGTTTCAGTGTTATGAAAAATTTGCCTACCTGTGAAACGTCTGAAACTTCAGAATTGAGCCAAAGTCTTTGATTATCATACATAACATCACGCCTGTAATCCCCGAAGAGTTAGGCAGAGGTGTACCCATTAGTACACCCACATTTCGCCAGTTATGTTTAAGTCCCACGTAATAGGGGGCGAGCCTATTGCCGTCAACCGGGCACTAATCCAGACTCCGAGGCTGCTACTGAGAAATTCCAGATGGAAAAACCCAATAACACTTTGCCCGACCTGGGAATCGAACCCAAGACCTCATGCTCAGCAGCCGCGCTTTGCGACCACTAGACCAACGAGGCAGCCTGATTATCATAAGGGAACAAAAAACGAGATAAAATTATCCTGTATAAGACATAAGATAAGAGAGATCAAAATCTTTATGTGAGCCAAATTTCAGCTAATTCTCTTCAGCCGTTTATGCGTGAAAGAGTAACAAACATTCATTTATCTATCCATCCATCCATTCTAACAAATTTTCGCGTTCAATATTATTAAAAGGTAAAATTAAAATACGAAATAAAAAAGAAATTGTGTTTCTTACATTATTGTGTATTTGAGATTGAGAACACAGCTATTACCTACATAGATTAAGATCAATAGGCTACTATAATACTCCATTTATTCTAATAACGCTTACGTTGTTTTTCAATTTAAGTGTATCACAATGTCCGCTCTGCCACAAATACTTTTTTAAAACGTTGCCTCACACTAGGAATTTCTCTAGTATCGTAGTTACGTTTAAAAAATATATACTCACACACACACCCCATGCCACACAAATATTTGTTTGGTAATCAAACCGTGGCAGCCAATCGCTCAGCCAACTACAAGTAGACGAACAGTGTCGTCAAAAAAATTTATACATATACAATACAATAAATCTCGTGTCAAACTGTTTGTGGTTGCACTCCTCCGAAACGGCTCAACCGATTTTTATTAACTTTTTTATGTACATTTCGAAGGTATGAGAATAGGTCGTAAAGTAAGTGTGCTAGGCAAAATAATCACGCGGAAAGGAACTACAGTTATAAATATAAAGTCATCGATTCTACCTACTTACTAACTGTTTTTAACCAATGTAGCGATTTACAAACACCACGTTGCAGTGATCAAAGCAAATGGCAGAAAAAATAAAACATTTCATTATTTTCACTGCAAACGACTGAAATCTGTGAGCAGTATAATACTTTAAGAGAGTCTTCAGACGGGTTTAGTAGGACGATAATGATTATTACAATCTCAACACGCGACATGGGGTCACTACCCGCGGCGCGACTAAAACATTGTCTGTGTTAGGCCCGTTGTACAACAAGAGCTTTTAAAAATATATGTTTTTGTTGAACGAAGAGAACTACTCGATTATTTATTGGAAAAATCATACTTATGAGCGTATTATACTTATATTTAACTTGTGCCGCAAAAAGTTAATATATTATCCCATAGGGATCGTAAATTTATGCGGGATAAAAAGCCTGTGTGCTATTTCAGATTATAATCTATCTCTATACCAAATTTCATCCAGATTCATTCAGCCGTTCTGGCGGTTTTGTGTAACAAATATCCATTCTAACTTTCGCATTTATGATAGTAGTAAGATCATGTCTGATATAAATTTAAATTTAAAAGAACAACCCAGCATATAGCTAAAGTCATACGTCCTGGTAATATATTACATAATTATATAAATTAAAAAAAAAAACTTTATTTTCTATTGCCTACTGTCCCACTGCTGGGTAAAGCATCCCTCAATTCCTTTCAGGAACTCTTTACTCCTGCCACCTTGAACCAGCTGCACTTAAATCAAGTTTATTAATTTGACATTATTTTATTTTCTAATAAACTTATTTATTTGGAAATAAATTAATAAGAATTCTTAATAAAAAAGACAACCGCCTTCAAAAACTACAAAATAAAAAATAACTTTAGTTTGGAAGTCGGCGGCTTTGGTTTTGGTTTTTTGTTATGTAGGTATTGCCACCGACTTCCAAACTAAAGTTATTTTTTATTTTGTAGTTTTTGAAGGCGGTTGTCTTTTTTTGTAAAAAAGCTTTTTATTTTTCACTTTTTAGTGCTTGTGTGTTAATGTTTGAAATCCTTAATAAAAGCCCTTTCGAACAATACCTCACACGATATATTTAATTTAGAAAAATGCTCACAAAATAAAAAGCACTAAACCAAATTGGATGAAATTTTTATGGGACCAAATGGCAAGTATACTGCATCGAACAAAAAAAGAATCACACTAATCGGACTAGAAACCTCGGAGTAATCGGTGTACATACATAAAAAAAAAAAAAAAATACCGGCCGAATTGAGAACCTCCTTCGTTTTTTGAAGTCGGTTAAAAAAGATTGATACAACTGCATTAACAGATAAATAAAATAAGAAAGAGGACGCAGTTGATACAAATAAAACGTTTACGACAGCAAAATTTACAGCACTCATAAAAATATTATACTGAAAAATTGTGACTCAATATCACATAACTATAATCACAATAAAAAATGCTGACATTAAAGTAGCATCTGGTAATAAATTATGAAAATAATCGTGATAATGATCTTACAAAAATTGCAGCATTAAATCACCGTAAGTGATCTTTACTTATAAACGTTACACAATAAATGATAACAGGTAATTTCTGGAAATATTAGTCCGGTTACAAAAATTCTTTCGCTAATAGAAAGCTACACTATTGCCAAGTGTCATAAGCCTTGTTTTATGGTATACTTGAATAGCCAGTCTTATAATATATAAAAGTTAAATAATTTCAAGTGGAACTAAGTTAATCCTAAGTCATTTTTACTTAATGTATGTTCACTCACCCTATGAACATCGTCGTTTTATCTGTCTAAAAGCTTCTTACACAACGTTTACTTATTTACAACCTCCTCGAAATAAGATTAGTCTTTTACATGAACTATATTTTACGTTATCATCATCTGTAAAAGCTCCTAAGTAAATATATAACTGTAAATAAAATGACAAACAAAAAGTCACTAAGTACATCAGTATTATAAATCAATCAATCAACACTTATTCACTTTCCGAAAATCTTTACATCAGAAAACAGTTCATAAATCACTGGATTGCTTTTTATCTCGCTATTTTAAACAAAAGTCTACATTTGAATGAAGTAACACATACCTACGTGCTCCTAGTCACGTAGACTTGAAATGCAATTGATTTGTACAGTGAATAAAATTTACATACCCACTAAATGATGTATCAGTGTTCTAGTTGGCACTGCAAATTTTAGGAGGTGAGTAAGCGCCTTTTCACATACATACGCCGTGCCGTGTAAAGTAGAAATGTATGAGCTAGGCGACACGGCACGGCAACCGTGCCGTGACCGTATACATGTGAAAAGGGCCTTATACTGCCTTTGAGTGATATTTCGTATTTGATTTTAACTCCGATTCGAAAGCGAAATTCTGTTTACCAACTGCCTATTCGTTTTCAAATTTAACAAAAACACATGAAGTGAATAAAGGCTATTCAATTAGGTTGAACTAAAAGCAATGTAGGAATTCCATTCACACAAAAAAATTACGTCAAAAATTCCACATAGAAAATCGCTGAAATTTGAAACGTTATTTAGTTTGACAGCTGTCATTTTCCTTTCTCATACTATTTTAAGATTAAATAAAGCTTGTATTGTAGTTTATTTTCTAAACAAAAGGATTAGCCCCATTATCTGTGGCACGCGAGGTTGTGCAGTGTAAGGCGGAAAACTTGTTGTTATAGTGTACTTAGGTAACTTATAGAAAGGCTAAAGGGTATTGCTCACTATAACAGTACACGGAGGCAATAATTATTTTCAGTTATTTTACCTGGACACCGGTATTTTTATTACATACAAAATTATATAATCTTATGTGTCAATGTGCACCATCATTTTAAAATAAAAGAATACGATCACAAACTTGACTCAATCAGAGAGTTTTTAAGTGATTCACGCATTGTTGTTGACATAGATATGTGTCGTTTAATTAATTATGACATGATGAAACTGGTTAGGTGTGCCAACGTCTTTACGACTAGGTAGCGTCGCCAGAGATTTTAGAACGGAATACAACGGACCGTATTGTCGGGCTACTGTATTTTCTGGCTGTGTTTACGCTCGGCCTAGAAATGTTTATCTTGTAATAATGGTTAATTAAATGAACAAAACACCAGTACATTAGTACATATAATACAGCGTTTATTTGTATAACTGTCGCTTCGTAGAGAGATAAGTATGCCAAATATTTCCGTATAATTTATTATTATCTCTCTCTTATTCTCGCTGCATGAATATTATTTACTTATTTATTTAAAACATCGTGAGGAAACCTGGTCATTTAAAGTCTGAAATCGCCAATCCACCTTGAGCAAGCGTGGTGCTCAAGGTGTAAATCAATGCTCGTGCTTTCTCTGTATGAAAGACGTGGAGTACTTCGGATGCGATCTACTCAGGTTAAGAATTTAAATCATGGACAAATCTGTGCTATATTCAAGTTAAATATTAAAGTATTATACACATAATTGTACCTTCCAAAATAAATAAGTCGTACTAAAAATCTCATAATAATACATTGTTTTGAGGAGTTAAGCGAACAAAAAGGCAGATACGAAAAATAACAAAAAATAATGTGTTTTACTGTTTAAAGATACATAGACACACAATAATATTGCTCATTCCTATCTTCAAATAACGCAGTATTAAATTCTTGTGTCCGATGACATACTCAGACGGTACATATATTACTGCATCTACTGCTGTCATTATGGTAATGGGTATTTTGTTTAGAAGTATAATGAAGACATGTGTGAGGTAAGTGACGTCAGATTATCAGATGTATGACTGAACCTAGGGCCTAGGGTATGTTTAATAATTAAGGTAGTTGCCCTGTTGGTAAGGTGTAGTACCACCAATCAATTTACATACTTTTTATGGGCTGTCAAAACACGATTCCTACATAGATTATGTATGGCAATATCGGACTGTGACGTCACTTCTCTGCCTACTCAATCGACTAATTATTTAAATATCAAATTTTACAGTTAATTGAAAGATAAAGTAATTCAAGAGGTAGGTTTATGTATTTACATTGCACACATGCAATGCCGGGGCGAATCACTATAAAATTTACATAACAAATAAATAAAGTAATCTTAATGTCTGCGCTACCTACACACACATATCTGCAAATAGAAAGGCGTCGCATAAAATTAAAACCCTTAAAGCGATCAAGGTATAAAAAAATATTTGGAACCACTGGATTAAACAGACTGTAAGTTTTATCTGTTTACTTTTAAGAAAACGTGAGAAGATACAGTGAGTATACAAAACTGTACCTACTTCAAAAAAAAGTTATTGCTATGTAAGTGGTTACTTTAAGAAGCGTGAGAAGATACAGGGAGTATACAAAACTGTACTTAAAAAAAAAGTTATTGCTATGTAAGTTCTATTCGTACTACAAACGAAGTGTTCAAACACAAACTGTGAAGAGAAAACCGTGAAAATAACGACAGATTTGTAGGTGTTAATAATAGGTAAACACATTGTGAGCGATTAACTGCTTGCGTCTGGGCCAACGCGTTGAATTTACGAGTGAACACTACAGCGCGCGTCATTTTAGCCAAATGTATGATTTTGCACACCATTCAACGGTTGATAGCATGACGCGGAATACATTAGTTTTATATTAGTTTCCTACCGTAATATATATGGTAACTATAAAGACTTGGGCGGGTGTTAGTGTTAAAATTAGTCCTCAACACTCATAATATTATGTCGAGACTAAACTTGTTGAGTTGCACTTCATATAAAGTCTCAAGATGTAACACAACACATGCTCGAAATATTCTTAGTTCATAGCATTTACTAGCTTTTACCTGCGACTTTTCACGTGTATTTTCTTACATATCCCTTAATTATTTAAATAAAATATACCATATAGCGTTCAGAGATAACGTAGCTTCCTCGTACGGAAATAATTTTCAGAATCGGATTAGTATTTCCGGACGCTATAGCGTACAAACTCTTCAGCTTTAAATAACAGGTATAGAATACTACGTTAGTGTGGGTTTCACGATGATAACGTATCTAAAGGCACGATGTACCTAGATAGGCTGAGCTCAATCATGCGCATCATTTAGGTTTCCCTCATCGTTAGTTATTATCGCTTTTCTTGAACCACACATCTACTTAATCGTATTTAGTATGGCAAACAAGCCGACATACATAGACGGCCCATTGCGCATCTGGAATCGTGTGATAGACAGCCTTCTGTGCATAGGATGGACGCAGAAGAAACGCCACAGCACGTGCTTACGGTACGCAGAAGCGTGGCAGATCAACGAGCATAGATTTTCCAATCCCCAGCATCGCACCCGGAAGCCTGTACCTGTCTCAAAAGGCTGCTAACGTTCTGGGATGATCTGGGCTAGTTGGAGTAAGACCACACAAAGAAACACGCACAATGGCTCAATCATGGGGCTTAGTGCCAAAATAGCCTAGCTAAACGAAACTAATCCTAGAGACAGAGCTAAAACGAGTGAAACGTCTCACTAATGTGCCAGTAACTACACTGGCACCCATACCTTTTCAACTGAAACACAGCAAAGGCAGAAATAGGGTATGGCCATTAATTCTTTCCTAATTTATCTTTGTCACCCAAACTTGTAAACATGCCAATGTTACACAGAACCCTACAAGAAATAGCTTTCAAACTCTCGAAACTTTAATTGAAATAATTTGTGACGACGTTATCAAAATTGATAGCATTGTTGAGTTAATCCAAAGTTAATCTAATAGATAGAGACATCGAAGCTATTAACGCACATTCTTTTTTTGAATATTTAAAGAGATTCTCGTATTCAAATATTATAATCTATAGTAATGTAATAAAGCTAAAAAGGTTTTTTTGTTTGTTTGTAAACGCGCTTACCTATCTCTCTGAAGCTGCCAGTCAGATTTTTTTTTTGTTGTATAATAATAGCCACATTTATGAGGAATAGAATAGGCTATATAATATCTAGCTACGACCAACGGGAGCGGAACAGTAACCAAAAACGTAACGTAGGTGAAAGAAACCACACGGACGAGGTCGCGCGCAGAAGTTAATGTAAAATACGAGATATTAGGTACTTGTGTCTACAGTATTAATATAGCAAGAGGTACAAGATTGCACAAGTCATTAAAATTGATAACATTAAAATATGAAAAAAAAAAACAGTTTACAGTATTTTGATCGTGTCAATATTTTTGTTTAAAACAGCAGATTTTTTTTTATATTTTAGGGTTGATCTTTAATTCCAATAGGAATTATACACTATGTAACAAAAACCCTGTCAGATCAGTGTTGCCGTTGATCAGTTTTTATGTTTTATTTAATTTAATTACTTCTTTCTTCTTTTTTTTTTCACTGGGGAAAAATAATAATCTCAAATCCATTAAATGGTAACGTATATGTGTACGCAGTACGATGCCGAATAATACCCTTAAGGATCGAACAGGGTTTTTGTTACATGCTGTACTTGGCAGAATGAATAATGAATTTATTTTATTTTATATTTATTTTAAGAAAACTTACAACTCACATACAGTATATCTTAGTAACTTAATTACAAGTTTCCACTTAGTCTTTTTTTAATATGAGTGTGATGTGAACAAAGTTTTTAACAAGAAGTAGGTAGGTATTGTCTCTTGTTTCCGTGTTCTATTTACGCAGCAAACGACGGGACAATTTTAATTTTAAACTCATTAGGAACAGCTTCAACGTTCGTGATGTGTAGCTAAAGGTACACTTTCTAATGTGTTGTGATATTTCAAAATTCCTGTGTTGTGTCCGTTGTGACACGTGCAGTATTTTTAACCGACTTCAATAGAGTAGGAGATTATTTATTTGAGGTGTATCTTTTTTATATATTTTTCACTAGCTGACCCGCCGCGACTTCGTTCGCGTGGTATCCTACACTACCAATACTCCTACCCTAACCCTGCATTACCCTACCCCCTACCCCTACCCTACCCTACCCCTACCTTACCCTACCCCTACTGATTAACACTACCCCTACCCTACCCCTACCCCTACCCTACCGCTACCCTACCCCTACCCAACCCTACCCTACCCTACCCCTAACCTACCCCTACCCTACTCTACCCTACCCCTACCCTACCCTAACCCTACCATAACGCTACCCTACTCCTACCCTACCACTACCCCTACCCCACCCCTACCTTACCCCTACCCTACCCCTACCCCTACCCTTGAGACCGACTTCCCGACTTCATATTAAAAGAGCTGTTTTAGGGACTTCGTTCGCGTGGTATCATGCCCCTACCCTACCCCATATTTTCTCACCTTCAAACCTTCCCTAGACCTCCACGAACATTTCAAAATCAAAATCAGCTAAATCGGCCCAGCCGTTCTCGAGTTTTAGCGAGTTTACACCTTGGGTCCGAAAAACCCAAATATCTTACGGACCCCTATTTTTTCTAAAATAAAATATAGCCTATGTCACTCGCAGATAATGTAGCTTTCTAATGGTGAAAGAATTTTCAAAATCGGTCCAGTAGTTTTTGAGTTTATCCATTACAAACAAACAAACAAAAAAACAAAAATACAAAGTTTTCCTCTTTATAATATTATATATTAGTATAGAAGTATAGATAGTATAGATAGATAATGTCTGCCTCGTTGGTCTAGTAGTTGCAAAGCACGACTGCTGAGCATGAGGTCTTGGGTTCGATTTCTAGGTCGGGCAAAGTCTGGATTTGTGCCCACCTGCCCGGGTGATGGCAATAGGCTTACCTCCTATTACATGGGACTGGCAAAATGTGGGTGTGCTAATGGATACACTTCTGCCAAACCCTTTGGGGAGTATAGGCGAGATGTCATGTGTTATGTTAATCCTAGCTTTTGCTCGCAACTTCATCTGCTTAAACTTTAGAATTAAACAAAACTCCTTAAATTGTCCCACGGCAACACAAAAACGGAATAAAAATAATCCTATTTGTTAAACTAGATCATTATTTATAATAATATGTGTCCTGCAAATTTCATCAGCTGTTAAAGCGTAATAACCATTCATCCATTCGTCCTCACAACCTTTCGCGTTTATAATAGTTAAATAGTAGGAAGTGGGGTTTAAAAATGCCATTAATATTTATTCAAATGAAATAAACGATAAATATATTTTATGTACACCTGTTTCCATAATAATGTTAAAAATAGTTTGGATTAGAAAATAAGAAAAAATAGATTTAGAATCTTTACATTTTCGCCAAATAATTTTAAGAATGTCTGCTAGATACTATTTCTGGAACATAGGTAGTCGTCTTTCTAGTATACAGTTTAGCATCAATCTACCATCCGCTGACGGACTACGAGCATTAATTGAAGATTAAATGTTTAGTGGTTCTTAACTAAGTAAAGAAAACAACGTTACAGTGAAGTAAACCAGCGGGAACTAATGGACAATCTGAGTGAGTAAAGCCAGAAGGTGATGGCAGGGAAAAAATAAACAAACACGCGTTCGCTTTGGAACGGTGTAAAAATTCACGTGAGATTTTCAAACATTTCAATTTTTTTATGTATTTACCTACAACATTTTTCAGCCGCTGCCAACCACAGCTGATAATTCCTCGCGATTTTTCAACATGGCGTCGCATTGTTTAAGAATGGACCGCTATTTTCGCGTCAGCGTCAGTAAAAACCGTCGACTCTTCAAAGGAATGTGAACTAGGCTAAAACTGTTGTGGTTAACTTTGCTCTAATAAAACGGTATATTGTTTGATTTAATGCGCATTCGAATTATTATGCTAAACGGTTTTAAATGCCGTAGTAACGATCGGAACTTCCTGCGAGATGCTAACAAAAATAGAAACACATTATTCTATTCTGTCTCAAAATAACGCGTCGATGTGTAACCGAAAATATGTTTTGATACTATTCGCTTATTTCATTGATATTGTTATGAAGAAAGTAGGTAACTCGGATTATATGATTATGTAATGGTAAATAAATAATAATGTTAATATTTATTTGTAATTATATGTGTCAAAAATAATGATACGCTCGACAATATACAATTATTATTTAAAAAAATGTAATGTTACTTATACTTATATAAACGTCTATTGCCACAAAATATCTGCCATCTGCCAATTAGATTGTCTATCTTCCTCTTGTTTAATACGAATCTCGTTTAAATGTAATTTTTGACATTTAATGTACAGTCTTTTAGGTAGACTACTGATCTAGTGCGAGTCCTGAGAAATTGCTGGAAGAGAACGGCACAGGACCGGTTCGTTTGGAAAACTTTAAGGAAGACACTATGCCGAATAGTCGGTGTCTTCCGATTAAAATAAGAATAATGACCATCTTTTTTATCACATTACTTTAAAAAACCACTTACTTGTTTTATACACTCCTGTTAACCCGGTAATGTTCATCGGTGGCTCCTTTAACGTGACAGTCTTGTTACTTGGCTGAAAGACGTATCGGCACATCATCCACACTCCAGTATTACTCGACATAAAATACCGGCCCGTCGGCAAGTAAATACCTGGAACCAAAGAACATAATAAGGAGGGAACAATCGGTCGTGTTAATGACTCCACGCGATCGTTTGGCGCTATTCCAAACAGTTAGTAAGTACCTAGTAATTAATATAGATCAAAAACATAATTTGCTGTTCATAGGTGCCAAGTTGTTTTACGCCGATTTGCGAAGTGGTTTAAAAATGTTGTAGCGTGTAATTTAATGTCTAGGTTTTTGAGCTGTGTCTGTTCTATGTTTTTTTTTTGCAAAATTAAATGGAGTCGGACACATAATATCTACCTGAATAGATTGTTTTGTCTTTGATACCTCTAGTTTAGGGCCGAAGCAGAATAGAGATTTTTTTTTAATGTTTTGTATTCCTTTTCACCTTCATAAGTTATTATCATAATCCTGTAGAAGCAACAAGATTGAAGTAACAGCATTTTGTAAAAACTTGATTGTAAAGAGTCCATTAAATGTCTTGTTTGTTCTTTTCAAATGAGACCTATCTATGTTTTGGAATAATCAACTATTTTCAACTTTTTGACCAACTGACTTCTTGACAAGAAAAAAATGTCCATAAATGGTTTATTTAAATAAATGCTTTGACCATGGCCAGCTATTTTTAGCTGCTTTTTTTTGCGATTTCGGCAGCTTGATATTGCGTTTGAAAGCTCCTATCTGCAAGTCCGCACACATGCAAGCGCGGTGATGTAGTGCTTGTTCGCATGGGCAAGAAGGCTTGGAATTTTAATACCGCGCACTGGATTTTCAGCGCCCTGCCCAGTCGAGCGTTGGAAATCCAAGGGTGCATTTGCAACGCGAAATTTTTTTACGCGCGTTTCAAAAAACCGTACTGAATTTTAATTAGGAATGTCACTTAATATCTTCAATATTTTTAGCAGTCGTTTGCAATATACGATGGAAGGGATATAATTATCGTTGTAAAGAACGAATGACTTCTAGAATTAATTCAGTAACCGATTTAAAGCCCTCTATTGTTACATTTTTCATCGATGAATAAAAAAAAATATGTTATTAATATGTATTAATATGTAAAGGGTCGCTTAAGATATCATAGGAATTGTTCTACGGGTCCTAATTTTCAGGCGTGATAATTATCAGTTGGAGGCGCGGGTCATGCGTCATGCGAATACCGGACTCCCGAATTATGGTAGCAGGAGGAACCGTGGGGTTTTAGTCTGTAAGAGTCCGACATAATCCTTCGTTATCCCCAGACCGAGGGCATCCAAGAGGATTGTCCCTTATGTGATAATATCGTACTTGTAAGGAAAGACCTTAATACAAAGCAACAAAGTCGAAACTCAAAATGTCTCATACTGGCAATATTCAAGATTTTTTATCGTTGCGATAACTTTGAGTTCTTTGTTCACTAGTGGACGTTTACGATGCATCAATATGATTGATCTCTAAAACAAACCATTTTGAATTCCACCCGTTCACATTCCAACGGACAAATATTTTTTCTCTTGTGAAATAAAGTTAAATAAGAGATAGTATAATAGGTAAGGTGGTATCAAAATTATCTAAGGGCTAATTACGGTTTGAAAGCTTTTGTATAGAAAAAAATATGTCAAACTCTCCTATTAATTCTTTGGATAAAAGTTAACTGACTATTGAAAAATCCGCCAATTGGGAACTCCACCAATCAATTATTGACACAATTTTTTACAAGCTCTCAAAATGCGATTTCTCCATTTTGTATGGCAATAGTAAACTATGACGTCACGTTTTTAATAACTCAATCGATTAACTATTTATTGATTTCAGAGCAGTAAAATTCTAATTTTACTGTTAATTGATTTATCGGGTTTTCAGGGCTAAAATAAAATGATTTTTAAATGTTATCTTGATATTATCGTTTCGTCTGCATCCGTATTAAAGGTATTTTTGACCGATTCAAACTGAGAAACGTTCTTAGAAATACGGGAATTGCTCCACTGATCTATTTTACGAGGTTTTATGTACTTCTACCTGTCCCGGTGTCTGTGGCTAATCAAATCTAACAAGTTAAATTTGAGCCACTTCCCGATGTTTCATAACGCTGAAATTTTTCATATATATGCAATTTGCATGACAATTTAATATAATGATGTCACAGAGCAGCAGCCCTACCATGAACTCTTATCGCGATCCAAAAACTGAATTGTTCTTCAAATAAGTCAATATAACGCATCAATTTATGCGTTATATTGACGTATTTGAAGAACAGTTCAGTTTTTGGATCGCGATAAGAGAAAATACGTCAATAAATGACATAAATTGATGCGTTATATTGACGTATTTAAAGAACAATTCAGTTTTTGGATCGCGTTAAGAGTTCATGGTAGGACCCCTGGTCTGATAATGGAGCCGGAACGTGGTCATTGGAACTAAATCAAAACTTACGAGTTTTTGGCCTACTTCGTAATGTTTGATTGAGATGGAATTTTGAATACATAATGCACTTTGCATGACAATGCAACATAAAGATTGTTTAAAAATAAACGTATTTTTCTATAGAAATTGTTTATAGTAACACTGAAGTGCTATTGAAATGACACATTCACGATGACAAAATGCAATGAATGTAGGTAACCATGGAAACGCATAACACACGCCATTTTGAGTTACCATAGTGTCGACATTGTCAATAAACCAATTAATTATAAGTTGTGCAAACTGTGTTGCGTTAGCTACGCTTTTGTGGTTTCAGAAAAAAAGCGAATTTTGACATCATACATAAATATAATAAGAATATTTATTTTTTTATTTTCCGCTAACAACTCTTCTTAACTAATACTTGAAAACGGAGAAATAATAGTTACGATAAAACAATCTTTATTTGTGGTAAAACAATCTTTTGGTGCCTAAAATAAGCCTGTATAACAGGAAACTAGAAACTCCTACTTAGTTACCATTTTAGGATAAACAAAAACTATGCTTGTATTATACGAATACTTGAATAAATATTTTTTCTTTCTTTCTTTCTTTCATACGACTCGACAAAATAACAGTGACATAATTGCTTCACAAAAATGCTAGTTCAACACCCATACATCTGGAAATAATTAAAATAAGAACACAATACAACTTATCGTGATCTACGCCTGTCTATCTTAGCCTAGCTGTAAAGTACAGAAATAGATCAAAGGCCAACGACCCCTCCATACGCTTGTAATTAATTATAAACTGCCCGTTGCATGGTCGACGATTTCCCTCATTTTAAAACAACAGTTACGAAGCTGTGTCTTGACTATGAATAGATCGTCTCATCACTTCCTACGGATGTCGTAATAAATGAACGATGAAATATGTTAGCATGAGTAACCGTTTCTAGGTTGACGTAATGCCTATGTACTGTTCTATATTAATGACTCGCTGGTAGAATATTCCTTTACTTAGATTATGTACATTGTTTAGCAGTAGTTAAGGATCAATTTTCGTTAGAGGGAATCCGAAAAAATATTGGTTATTCTGTTATTAAGTACAAGGTGCAGTTTTGCAGTCTCGTCAAAATCAAATAATAATCTCAAAACGAATCAATATAATATAACGGAACCTATCAAAGTCAAAGTCAAAACATTTATTTAAATTAGACCATTTTACAGGCACTTTTGAATTGTCAAGGAGTCGGTCAGTAGTTGCTCCCTCCGATACGGAGGTAGGCCTCTATGGAGAAGAACGAGCAAGAAACTCCACGGCACTCTTTTAAATAAGGTTTTTACAAAATCTTGGTTACATTATTCTTGTTGATTCTACATGTGAAAACAAAGAAGATGAATATAAAACAGTAACAAAGAAAAAAATAGGATGTAGGTAAGGATGTAAGCACTCATTCACGAGCATTATGACCCACGGAAGCGGTGCAATAATGACAAACGTAACTAAATACGGGTGAACGGTCCACGCGTACATATTCGCAGGGAGCAGCTAAAATTAATATTTAAGGGTAAAAATTTAAAATATCACAGCACACCGGACTATGCTCATCCTTTTGTCATCGCGATAAGGTTTGGCTATATGTTTGTAAAGTAGAAACAAACAGACATCAAAACAGTATAAATTCATGTGCTATTATTGGTGGAAAAAAAAAAACAATGTAAGTAGTTCAAAATGAGTCTGCTAACATTGATGGACTAAAATAGAATCAACTGTAAATAGGTATAAGTGCGTCTGTGTTATGGAGTTAGCCTATACATTGTAGGTTTATCTAAGTCAGCATTGCCACTTTTTATTCGGATTTTTTATCGGGATAAAATCGGTATTTTATTTTATGAAAGCGGGACATAATAATATATTTTCTGCTGTATACATTTAGCTACTTTTAAAGATTTCTTCTTTTATTTAATTATGTTATAAAACACATACGAAAGCTCTAAATTAAATTTATTGTTTCAATGACTCAGCTTTCACTGAGCACATTTGTTTTTTGAATACGACCATTTCAAATTATTATGTGAAAACACGCGTTCGAGGCAGCGATTTGAAGTTGGGGCTCTTCACAATAAGAAGAAGACGAGTTTAAATGTGTATAGAACTTTTTGGAAACTACTTAAAGACCTGGAGATTTCCGAGCAGCGGTTTCTTTGCAATTTTGCAAAATATTATTTTTTATTTCACAAAAACCGGGACATTTAAAGTTAAAAATCGGGACGTCCTGCTAAAATCGGGTCGTCTGAAAAAGCTGAAGCTAAGTCGCCAAGTTCAAAGTCGCCTGAAATACGGTCTACGAAATTAATGTAAACATATAGATACTGTAGGTAGGTACTGATATATGATGGTTTCGACTACCTACTCTAATAAATGATATTAAACAGACAAACCAACACGAATAGTTTTATCTATATAGAACATGCGTGAATAAATATTTACAATTGTAATGAATCATTCTTGATATAAATATTGTTTTATCAGATAGGTTCCATGTATTATTACGAGTATCTACAATATAAATATCAATGTTGATACACTTAAAGATTTATCGGAATCGGCTGGAGGCCTGCGAGAGTTGACAACCGTGTGAAAATAAGCTTTCATACGTACAGGCGCTTTAAAACGCGCATAGAAAAACGGCAGGTCCCAGGTTCTAAGGTAGGGCAAAGTGTTATTGGGTATTTCCATCAGAAATTTCTCAGTAGCAGCCTCAGAGTCTGGATTTGTGCCCGGTTGATGGCAATAGGCTCGCTCCCTATTACATGAGACTTAAACATAACTGACGAAATGTGGGTGTACCTACTAATAGGTACACCTCTGCCTAGCCCTTTGGGGATTACAAGCGTGATGTTATGTTATGTAGTATGAAACCTCAAAGCGTTAATTAGTTTTAACAAACTAAGTTTTGTAACAATTAGGTTCCAATTATTACTGCAATTTAAATTAAATGATTTATTACGCCACATGTCACATGTCATAACAGTAATTAGCGATGTATGTAGGTATGTTACAGTCGAAATGTTTGCATTCAAACATCTATTTTATTCATGTCCGCACTCATTATTAATAATATGTACATGTAATTCTGACACAGTATTTACACAATTTGATGAGTTTATACAAAATTTGCCGTCACACATTACATTGCCACGAGAGCATGTTGCCAAATAACAATTATAGATTTTGTTTCTTTTTTTTTTACAACTGATTTTTAATTTCATTTATTGACAGCACGTTGCTGCGAATTCCATACAGTAATGTAATTTTGTTATAGGTATTATTTTGGTTAATAAGTACCTAATTAAATAAGTAATAAAAGTCAATAGGTTTGTGTGGTTTGGTTTAGTCCATCCACCAAAATTATATGTAGTAAAAAAAAAATATTACGAATTTTTAAGTTACATAGTACCTACATTTACTTATATATAAAACAGATATCAGTGACCTTATCGTTTTTTCAAAATGTAATCGTGCTTAATTACTTAAAGTCGAAGTCAAAGCTTTAATTTCAATTTAAACATTTACAGGCATTTTTGAATTGTCAAGGAGTCGGTTAGTTAGTCTGAAAGTTGAAGCTATTCGTAGTGTAGCTTTACATCAGTGAAATAATATTCAAAATTGGAACAATAATTCCAGAGAAAACCTCTTCCAGGCGAAAGGAGTATGTAAGGATCGTAGCAGGTGGCGTTCTGTGGTTTCTGCCTACCCCCATGGGAAAAAGGCGTGAGTTTATGTATGTATGTATGTAAAACCTCTTCCAAAGATAAAAAAATAACATTACCTCTTTATAATATTAGTATAGTTTACATGAGTGTCTTAATTAAATACTTATTTACATGAGTCTTAATCTCGTGAAGATGAAACAGTATTCTGTCATCCTGCCTAACGAGCCGTGTAGCAATCTATGCATGTAAGCTCATTAATCATGATGTATTCGCTACGCTGTGACTTTATCATTTCTGCTATTCTATGGTAATTATATTAACGTTTTAGAACGTCGGTTTAACGGGACGAAGGGACATCCTATCGAAAATATTAACTATGGATTCAGTACATGATTCTAGACCAACCGAGACTACATTTTTTCAAAGGCTTTTAAAAAAAATTACGATTCTATGCATTTAGACTGTATAAAATAGCTGTCTTTTTAAAATTACCAGCGAAATAATACTTGTATTATAGCTTTCACTTGGTTGTACCTTCCGCCTCGTATGTAATTACGTCCTTCTCGATCTCTATAAAGTCTTTTGGAATGCATCAACCACTACCTATATGTGACGATATAATATTATTTTCAACACACTAAAGTGGCTCTTACAGCCCCGCTATTAGGTTAATAATGCAGCGATTACCAATCAACTATTTATTTCACGTATTTATCTTACCATTTCCACCTTCTATGTGCACCCATTTCTCAGTGCATACGGCTGCAATCCAGAGAAAGGTGCACAGTCCTATGATACATGTGCAGCCGAACAGGATACGTCTTTCAATGACTAGGGCTTGCAGTAATGGACGTCGCTCTGCAGCCCCCACTGATGACGCTGTTGACATTTTGTCTGTTTCCATCTTTGCTTATTCTGTAACAAGTATAGAAACCTACGTGAGATTTGTGAAAATAATTTTATTTTATCTTGTTTTTATTTCAGTCAAAACTGTATATTACTTTATAATAATGAACAAAAAATTATAAATAACATTTACAAAGTATAGGTAGGCTAGGTTCGAAAGTAACATAACGTCATATCGTTATGCCTGTAATCCCCGAAGGGTTAGGCAGAGGTGTACTCATTAGTGTACCCATGTTATGTGTAAAGTAAAATTATTATAAAATTACGTTCTTTATCGATAAACTGACTAATTACAAACCTAAATAATAATGCCGTTTTATCTACATTACTAATATTATTATATTCTACCAATATTATTTTGTTTGTTGGTTTAAAGCTAATAAAATTTGGGAAGAATATTTTTGTATATGACAGCCAGATTTAAGAAAAATAGTATAGGGTATAAAACATCAATAGGAATTGTGTTTTCACGGGAGCAGAGCAGTAGCTAAAGACGTAACTTAACGCGGGTATAAAAAAAAACACGCGGACGAAGTCGCGGGCAGAAGCTAGTTCGCAATAATTAAAAATATAACCACCAATCAATTGACGTACTTTTTATGACCTGTCAAAACGCGATTCTCCTAGCCTGCGACGTCAGTTTTGTGCCGACTCAATTGACTAACTATTTATTAATTTGAAAGCAATTAAAAATCAAATTTTTCAATTAATTGAAAATTAATCGGGTTTTTAGGGCTAAGTTAAAATGTTTCTTTATAGAAATTATGTCTTGGAATTATTGGTTAATGGTGTCAACAACCCAATTGCAATCTAAAAATATATAAAAGCGAAAGGTCATACACTCATCACGAAATATCGAAAACCACTTGACGTATAAAGATAAAATTTGGGAGGGAGGTAGATTAATAGACGTCCGCTAAGAACGGATTTTCCAAAATTCACTCCCTAAGGGAATGAAACGGGGGTCCAACATATACGCGTACGAAGTTGCGGGCAAAAGCTAGTACTTAAATATTAACCTATCAACAAAAATATGTCGTCAAGTTTAATTGCCCAGTTTTGTATGGAGCATGTTTTCCGTAAAATCCCCTTCGCCTTTGCCTACGGACGGGCGAGGGCGTCAGGATGTCCGGCGACTATGCCATTACCGACGCCGCTTAGTGTTTACTGACTACATAAGTATGGGATGGGTGGTCTTTCGAGGACGGGGCAACAAGAACTGGAATCTTAACCGTCGACCGTCGACCGTCTTTGAGTAATTTATACGGAGTGTAAAATAACAATCAATCTGCTTAGCCTTTTCCCAACTATGTTGGGGTCGGCTTCCAGACTAACAGGATGCAACTGAATACCAGTATTTTACACGGCGCGGACCTTTGGGCTTCTGACGACCCGTAACTTGCCAAAGAGCAAGCGTGGTGATGAATGCTCGTGCCTTTTCTGTACGAAAAGAAGCCTTTGCCTTGCAGTGGGACAATAATAAGCTGGTATTATTATAATAGGTTACAAAGGATAGCTACTTTGACGGCATCGTTGGTCTAGTGGTCGCATAGCGCGACTGCCCATAAGCCCATGCGGTTTTCCCATTAGGAATGTCTCAGTAGCAGCCTCGCAGTCTGGATTTGTGTCCCGTTGATGGCAATAGGTTCGCCCCCTCAATAATAACTGCCGAAATGTGGGTGTCCTAATGGTTACACCTTTGCCTAACCCTTCGGGGATTACAGGCGTGGTGTTATATAGGATAGCTACTTAGTGTCATAACTTTAACGAATATGATAAAATCTGTTAGTACAATCAATAGAATCAGCTGATATGTGACACCGATATGTGAAGAGCATAAGCTTTTTATCGTTATCAGTAATCCATTTGTCAACTGTGAAGGTATAGCCACAAGTATATACCTATTTACGAAAAAGTTCTAAACTGAATTCCACGTGTTGTATTTTGTAGGTACAGTAGCGGTCATAAGTGGAGTAGCAGTCTACAAAGCAAATCGATTGACGCTTTGGTTAAACTTACGACCTTTCGACGTTGTGTGCGAATTTTGAGGTGTACGTAGGTAGTGTTATTACGTTCAAAAGTGCCTTATAATGGCCTAATTAAATAAATGATTTGACTTTGAATACATCACTTGTACACACAGATGTAGGTATGGCCTGTACCCCGTGTTCACAGCAATTCAAACCTTAGCATGCTACTGCTCGACGGCGCGTTCTGTTCGCGCGCGCCTCAAAGAGCTGTCAGCACAGGGACGGGGCCCCAATAGGGGCCAAACGCCTGCCGGGGTTGCGGGACGTCTTAACAGGATACCGTGGCCCCGGAACGTAAAGGGCAACAGAAGGAACAGGGTGGTTTTTTAGTCAGTAAAAGTCTGACAGTCCTTTCCGCCCCACCCAGGCCGGAAGGAGACATTTGATGATTTTTATCACCTAAAAAAAAAAAAAAAAGCATGCTACTGCGTTGCGGGACGTCTTAACAGGATACCGTGGCCCCGGAACGTAAAAGGCAACAGAAGGAACAAGGTGTTTTTTAGTCAGTAAAAGTCTGACAGTCCCTTCCACCCCACCCAGGGCGGAAGGAGGCATTTAATGATTTTTACCGCCCAAAAAAAAAAAGCATGCTACTGCACTTGTCTTATGACCGCTATTGTACCTACATCCTTGTAGTCTAGAAATAAATTCATACCTACTCAATATTATAAATGCGAATGTCCGTTTGTTTTAGCCTTTCGCGGTTAAATTACGACTGATTTTTTTTTATGTGTAATGTCTTTCCTCTCGCTTTACTGAAATCAATGAAAGTGATTTCGTCAAAAGGAACGAAAGTGTGTACCTACAGTAAGTCGAGTAAGCGCGCGATATTTGATTTGACCGGTGGAGTTGGTCGTTAGATGGAACCAACACATTTTCCAAGAAATTGGTATTGCGTGTGTGTTATTTATATAAAATACATTATTAATTATTATTATTCAAAAGTAATTATTCTTCGTAACGAAAAATCATTTCACATAGTACTTGGATTGCTTTTTTCAGGACAGGTATAATGTTGATGTTACTTATTACCAACATGAGATGTCACATGTTACACATCATATGCGAATACTGTAAAGTTCGCTTGTTTTTGTAAATGTCGGTCCCCCGTTTCATCCGGGGTCAGGGGGAACCAATATTTATGCAAAATTTGAAGTAGATTGGACCAAAGAATCCCGTTATCCATTTCGGAAAATCCTTTCTTATCGGATGCCTACGTGATACAAAGAAGACAGGGTGTGTTCTTTGTATCCTACGATCAGCGGTTTAGGCTGTGCATTGATCCGTCAGTCAGTCAATTAGGACAAAGCATTTTATATGCATAGTTAAATGATAGAAGAAGATAGATTACAAAATATTTTTTTGCACAACGCGGCAATTGTTGACTAAGTCTAGGTAGGTATCAATTCCCCTTTTTTCCAAAGTTTCTAAAAAAATACTGCTAATAAAGAGTTCGTAACACCAAGTTCTACGGGATAATACAAAAGCTATTCTAGAACAAAATATTTGTTACCTATTTAGATACAAGCTGAAATTTTCCACTGTCGGTAGAATCCATTCTAAAGCCAACTTCGTAAAAAACCGTGGTATATCTTTTTTAATATTTTGATGAGCAATTTTAACTGCATTCACCCGACACGTAAGACCACATAATTTGTTTGAAAGCAACCGTAAAATAGACTATCAACTTCTTATAGTAAAAGCATAATACAACAAGTAGTACATACCTACCTTATTTTGTAATCAACATTAAACATTTAAATAAACAGTTACACAGTAATTAATCAAACTTTTAATTAAATAAAAACTGACCTGTTGAGACAGACGAGAAACGTTGCCAGATCCGTATACAATCTACTGACGAGATAATATCATGAATATTTAATGACTCCGGTCATCTTTCACGGCAATTACATCAAACGTTTAACAATATAACACAGCAATTTTTATTGCCACAAAAGAACACATTATAATATGATATCGTAAGCTTTATTTAAGTTTTATATCGCTCGTTTTGAGAAAACACCGATTTGTACGGGCGGGCGGGAACTGAATGCGTGGAAAGTGTTAGCACGCGGCCGGCGACTCGTCAACTGAAGTGAACTGCGCCAAGCCAAACCCGCCTGTTGCCGCTATACCGTGCCTCGATCCTCCAATAATGGCACGCCGCCGTACCGCCGCCGCCCGCCCGCCGCTCGTCCGACATCTCAACACTTTTCGTGTTTGTGTAACTTTTATGAAACAATATAAAAACTTTTCTTCTGTACACCAAACTCAAGTAAACTACAAACTACATAAACTCACGTCCATTTTTTATCATGAGGGTTGGCAGAACGCCACCTGCTACAATCCTTACATACTCCTTTCGTCATACAAGCAAGTTCATCATGAAAGTTATTCTAGGAACAAGTCAAACCTAACTTCAAACATAATTTGGCAAAACTGAAATCAAGTTTTTTTTTATTCGTAAAAGGGGCCTACCCTTAATTATAACACAAAAACGTAAGGAAATTAAAGGTACTGTTAATGGCACAGATAGCGTCATCAACTGGTAACCCCTCTCGCTTTAAAATTCGTTCCAAAAGGGGGGTAGCCAGTTGCCAGTTGATAGTATTGTCCGTACCTACCTAGTTTTTGCACGCATGGCCAACTCGATTTGTTACTTATAGAAATGTAAAAAAGGGAGTCTCTAAGATAATTAAGTTATATTTTAAAATAAAGTAATTCCTATCTGGTTATGGCTGAAGCTTTGGGAGATTTGACTGAAACACAAAAAGACGATAAACCTGTTGATGAGTAAGTAAAGTAGTAAGTAAGTAGAGATGAGTAAGCATTTATGTATTTGCAAAAGCTCTATATCACTTGCTTACATAATATCCTTTCAGGCCATTATTTGTATGCCATGATTTGTGTATATATTAGGGGAGATCCTAATTAAAAAAATAAAAGTTTCGTCTCCATTCCTTCATTTATTCCTAAATCCCTATTAATTAAAACAATAAAAACCCGACTACGGCGAAGCAAAAAAGAGGGTTATGATTTTGAAAAGTTATGTATATTCATCTGAAACTTCTAAAAACCCATTAAAATTCGACAAATGACCACGAGTATCCTCCCACGATAACAATTTTAGGTGAGAATATTTTCTTATTTTTACTTTTTAAAGCGTAATTTTCCAGTAGTCGGGTTTTAGTTTAAGAACTTACTTTTTATTTCAATACATTGTTCTCATCATCATCATCATCATAACAACCTACAGACAACCACTGCTGAACGTAGGCCTCCCCCAAAGCGCGCCAACCATCCCAGACTTAGACAGCCCGCATCCATCCGCTGCCCGCCACCTTCTCTAAATCGTCGACACACTACGTTTGCCTAAACGTGGTCTCCACTCTAACACGTGTCTACACATTATTCTACCTTCGTTTTATTCATGTGCAGGTCTGACGATCCAGAAATCCCATGGCGGCGAAAAGTTATACTGTTCCTATTCACTTACTGGCGTGGCCTGGTGTGTTTGATCGTTCCTTTTATAATAATTCCTGTGCTCACACCATTTCCTCCAAAGGTTAGATCAAATATATGACGTGAAGTTTTAATAAGCCTGTCTGTATGCCTGTCAGCTATTGTAGTTGCTTATTTTTTATAATACAACTAGCGCACCATATGTTGCGCACCGTATGATACATTGACTACGTGACAATATAAATAAATCAGTCAAAACGTACTTGACTTGTAATTGCCAGCATATTATACGGAGCGATAAAGTGCTTTTTTTTTGGGTGGTAAAAATCATCAAATGAATCCTTCCGCCTTGGGTGGGGCGGAGGGACTGTCAGTCTTTTACTGACTAAAAAACCACACTGTTCCTTCTATTGCACTTTGCGTTCCGGCGCCACGGTATCCTGTTAAGACGTCCCGCAATCCTGGCAGGCGTTTGGCCCTGTTGGGGCCCCGTTCCTGTGCTGACAGCTCTTTGAGGCTACGTTATAGTGCTAAAGTATAAAATGGGTGTAAAAAGACACACTACAAACCCGAAAGTTGTTTTCTTCTATCATTACAAATTGGTCTGGATCATACCTGGAAACCAGGGTAACGGAGATATTGAAAGTCATAATATTCCAACTTTTTTAATGTTTTTTTTACAAAAATATGTTCTAAATGTTATAATTGTAACTAAAACTTATAAGTCATGTAACAATGTAGGTACTGATACATGTGTATAAGCACTATGTTTTGCGTCCGTAGGTAAGATTCCGCGCTACCATGAACGATGATTTTTACCAACAAAAATAAGTTGTGTCCCAGCAATAATATTTACTTAATGTCACTTAGTTTGATGGGCATTATGCGCAGTTATCGACTTAAGTATATGATAATATGTTTTTTTACACCCTGTATGTATTCATCGGAATAACATTCCTTATGGGGAGGTTCGATTCCATAAAGGTGAACCTGAACATTTTCTCGAGTATTTCGATGTAAATTTAGAATGTCATTAAAGTTAAGATTTATAATTTAAGCGACCTCCCCAGGTCATTTACTTTTTGCAGTTACATAGTGGTACGGTCAGCAACAAAAGTCGTTTAACACTTCAGAATTTTAAATCCTAATTAAAATAACACAATTTTATGGTAATGGATATAAAATTAAGATAAAAAAAGTGTTATTAATATGATTTTATGATAATTTTAACTGCCCCGTTAGTCTCGTGATCGCAAACGCAACTGCTGAGGGTGGGGTTCTGGGTTTGATTCCCAGGTCGGGTAAAAAGTGTTATTGAGTAGCAGCCCGAAGTTTGAAAATCGGAAAGCTCCGTGCTTTGGAAGCACTTAAAGCTGATCTTGCGTCTGATCTCTTCCCGGTTGTATCAGATTGCCGTCCCATCGGACTATGATCGGTTTGCGCGCACAATTGGGCACTATGATAATTATTTCTCTCGTACTTGGCTATCTCCACTGAAATAAGCCACCGCGCCATGACTGAAATCGATCTAGAGAGAATATTATTAACATGATAGGTATTTTTTAATTTGGGACAAGCCCGCCACACTGTTCCCACCCACTGCAACTCTTGAAAGCCAGAATCTACAGTGGAGGCCACCAGAAAAGCGCCGAGGCAATGAAGCTCGACGAGTCCCAGAGAAACGATATTAACTGTCTTGGGTCCCGCAACGAAATTAATCAGAAAATAATAGCGGAGGAGTAAGAAAAAATATAATTTCCACTTCCCTCCAAACAATCAGGATGTGTATGATAGGTATGTAAAAGTAACAATGTTAATCGACTTCTTTTGTTGATTGTACTTATTGTTTTACAGAAACATCAATGGTGCGCCTACACTCTTCTGCTAATGTCTATATTTTGGGTTACGGAATGTATACCGTTGCCTGTCACGTCTTTTCTCCCTATTGTTATCTTCCCCCTGACTGATGTTATGGACACACAGACAACGTGTAAATGTTACATGAATGTAAGTATACATATACTAGCTGACCGGCCCACGCGTTGCTGTCGCTCAGGTTTGCAATAAAAAAATATTGAGACCAATAATTGAGATAAAAACTATCCTATCTTTCAAGTTGGATCAAACTGCACACGGTGTGTAAATTTGATTAAAATCGGTTAAGTACTTTAGGAGTCCTTCTCTGACAAACAACGTGACGCGTAATTTACATAATTATAGGTATATTATCTAAGATAAATAAAATTGTAGTGTCTGTTTGTAATATCAAAATAACAGCTTTTTATTTAAATGTACTCGTATGTGAGAGTTTACACAGTATTTATACTAAAAAGATGAATTTCAGAAAGGATTTTGGGACGGTTTTGTCCAGCAGTAGGACTGTGTAAGCTTAAAAAAAACATAAAAAATATAGTCTGTTGCGGCTAATCTCTGAAACAAATGGACCTTAATCTTAACACATACCTACAATTATGCGTTATCTCATGTTGGTATAGGTATCGCCAATCTTCTAGTTTGCTCTGAAGTTGTCTCGAATAAAATCGCAGTAACAACAAAACAGGCGTCACCGGAACACGCGGGGAAGCGGGGGCGGCGCAGTGCGGCCCAAACACGCGGCCATTGCAACTTTAGAGCGAACTAGAAGTTTGGCGATACCTATAACAAACAAAAACGACACATAAATATAGAAACTACAGCCACAGTAGTTTGTACGTAGGTAGATACCGTTAAGTTACGTCTTTGGTTACTGCTATTCACGCGTGTAGCGTGATGTTATATCTCCTACACTTCATGCATGAATCTGCTGGCTATTATTACAAAAATATTTTTCCCAATCCGCCTGGTAGTTCCAGTCAGTCATTACCGCGTTTAAACAAATAAATATATAATCTCTTTATAGTATAGATATTCACTTATACCTATATATTACAATAAGAAGTGTTTTTTTAAAACATAGGATACTATAATGATGTTCTTGGGAAGTATGGCGCTTGCATATGCCGTGGAACAGTCAGGATTGCACCATAGAATGGCTTTATATGCTATTCGGTTTATTGGCTATTCGCACTACAGGTATTGTGACTTTTAATGATTTTCTGATGCAACTTCGTAATTTATTTTAAACATAACATAACATCACGCCCGTAATCCCCGAAGGGTTAGGCAGTGGCGTATCCATTAATACACCCACATTTCGCCAGTTATGTTTAAGTCCCATGTATTAGGGGGCGAGCCTATTGCCATCGACCGGACACAAATCCAGACTCCGAGGCTGCTACTGAAAAATTCCTGATGGAAAAACGCAATAACACTTTGCCCTCTTACAGATTGCTGTTCGGTTTATCAATCACGACAATGTTTATCTCGATGTGGATCACTAACACAGCAGCGACAACTCTGATGGTTCCAATAATTTTTGCTATATTACAGGTTTTTGAAGACGTGAGTATTATAGATATGATTTATACAAGGTGCAGTTCCTCTAGATTAAGACGGGGGGCTATAAACGAACCCGTTATGGCCCCATTATGGCCTCAAATAACTAATATTTCATATAATTACAGCAAGACCTATTAATCATATACGAGAAAGACAGTAATGATGAAATGATAGCTTCCGATATAACAACTTGTTACTTTTGTGCGACCTCTTACTCAGCAACCATTGGTGAGTTGGTTTTTTTTTAATAATCAGTTCAAAGAGAAATGTTTTATTAATCTATGACTCGAGTCGCATCACTATCAGACACTGATAGACTGACAGACAATGATAAAATTGTCACTTGACATTACATTTTATTATTCCTTCTGACCGCTTCTTTCGAATTGTATGAAAGAATTGTTTCTGTTTTCCTGTGTTTATTTAAAGGATTATTATTAATATGACAGCTATAAGTAAAGAATTTAGTCCTGAAAATTATTGAGATAATTATTCAGTAGGACAACATCGCAAAGTGCGAATACGTATACCATTTCACACTTTCTTGCACCATTTCTCAACGTGTGGACAATTTTTGAGAATATATATATTAAATAAAATGGTATTGTCATACATCAGTACCTACTGCGGTTTCGGCTGTATAATCTAAAGTAATGTATAATTTAACCTACTTGTTTTCTGTTTTTAGGAGGTATCGGTACTTTAGTGGGAACTGCAACTAACTTAGTCTTCAAAGGTCTCTTCCAAAGGTTAATTTGATCAATATTCAAAAAATGTATGTAAGTCTTGTTATACTGTGTGGGATCGGAATGATGGTCCGTAATGAAGACGGATAAAAAATACTCGTATTACATGTAGCAGAAATAAGAACGTTGATCGTTGAACGTGCAACGTCGATGGATATGGATATAATATGTAATTAGAGGGATAAAAAAATGTAAAAGGGAATCCTTTGTCTAGGTATGGGCATGTAAAGAGGAGGGATGGAACGCATGTGACTAAAAGATTTGTAACTAAGTATAAATGTGGATGTGTAGAGAGGAAGAGGAAGGTCAAAGAAAAAGTGGATGGATTGTATGAAGAATGATATGAAAGGAAGGGAGGGAGTGATAGCATGAAAGTTGACATGACGGAATGGAAGAAAAAAATGTGAAATATGGAACAAGGTCAGGAAGACCATGATCAAGTAGTTTATATTGCTCACATCTACTTTGTCTTTTCAGGTCATATCTTACGGCACCGGAATATTTATCATTTCCAAATTTTTCTGCATTTACAATCCCTTACATGCTCCTGTTAGAAGCTGGACTATATTTTGGTTTGATAGTCGTATATTTTGGATTTTTAAGGTGTGTATTGAAAATGTACAAAAAAAATATTTTAGTAGATTATTGCTACTGATAATTGGCACATTTCCTCGATTAACGCATAGGATACTTTTTATCCCAGTAATCTCCATTTTGATAATAGTTCAACTTTCCTTACGGAAAGTTACTTTTTAAGCGGACGAAGCCGCGGGTAGAAGCTAGTAGGAATGAAACAACACGTCTCCTTGTCAAGTTTTTAAAGAGGAGAACACCTTTATCATGGTCTGTGTGAACAACTCGGTTGGCTACTAGCACATAAAGACTTCTTAAGGCTAATTTTATTCACGTAAATAAAAACGTTCAAAATTTGGTCGCAATCTCAACTCAGCGACATTATTATACCATAAACTTGACTTAAATGGAGGTAAATTAGAGGTATTTTTGACAGAGCCTAAGACTAACAATAAAAAGCAAACTTTCATAAAAATTTCCTCTCTGGTCTATATGGAAAAACAAGCGTTTGCCAGGCTGAGCTATTTCTAGTATTAACTGACGTAAGGTCATAATTTCAGGCCTGAGAGTACAGCTGCTCAAAATGCAAAGATATCTCCAGAGGGAGTTCAAGCAGCCAAGAACGCTGTCGAAGAAAAGTGGAAAAATTTAGGGAAAATTACTTTTTGGGAAATTGTAAGTTCCTGCACTTATGTTAATTTATACCAACCACAGAAATTACAATGTAATGTTAAAATGATACTGTTTTAAGAGATGGCGGTACGTTTAAATAATATATCGTGGTGTGTAACCTTTGATTTTTACGCAAAGAGTTGCGATGGCTAACGTTTGTATTGTATGACAACCAAGATCAACTAGCGTATAATACGCGCCACGAAAAACTAGACTTGACAAGCGTCAGTAATAATGAGGAGCTTGCGCAGGTATGGATGTACGAAATAGTTATCCATAATTGGTGTTTCTATTCAGGGATAGGTATTTCGATGATATTTAGATTAAAATTCTTATCAATATCATAATATTTTTTACGAAATAATAAAGTTTGTGTGGTGTCATGTCTCATCTTTTATGGCACGTGTTGTACACTTTTTTAAATAACCGAAATATTGTTCTGTTTTACAGATGGTTATAATATTGTTTAGTGGTGCGATCTTATTGTTCTTTTGTCGGTCACCACAAATATTTTACGGATGGGGTGACTATATTACCGATTCTTTCAAGCTAAAGAACTATAATTTGTACGTAACAATATTTTTCAACTTATAACTCTTTCTTGCTTTATTTGGTTTGTGTGGATTCGCAAGAGTAAACGTGCTCAGTTGACACCGTATTCCAGTAAGATGCTGTTAAAGGTCTGGTTTGTACTCCGAGATTGTGGTATACCTCTCCACTCCTCAAACACCTCATAGAATTTGTTGGCCCCTTGCCTGTTCATCACTATGTGCTAGCGGCCATTTCAGGGAGCCCATTTATTAAGCGTGTATGACATCTCTTACCATTTTCTCCGTCCTCTTTAGCCACCTAAATCCTGATAGTCCAATTTCTTTTTTTCACAATTAGTTTAGATGAAATTTATTCTATGTATTATTTATTCTGTAGTCTCTTTTTGCGGCTTATAAACGGTTAAAAACTAGTTCGTAATTAGTTCCCTATAAAAATACAAAAATGTATACCTAACAATTGTAATTTTTATTTCAGTGTACGAGACTCTGCAGCGGCTATGCTTGTGTGTTTCTTAATGTTTCTTTTGCCATCTACTTTGGATATATTCTTAAATTGTTCCGCAAAAAGTAATTATGTAATAACGGTAACACATTTACAATAATCATAATGTTACAGTAGGTCAAAACCTAAAAGTCTTAATTTATTTTCAGCTGACAAATTACCCGACAAACCAGTTCCCTCGGTATTAAATTGGGTATTGATGAATGAAACAATGCCTTACGGTTTTATGTTCCTCTTAGGTAACATTACCAACGTTATTAAAATATTATGACATATATATATATATATAGTGGCTTCCCACGACCATCATCAGGACCTCGTAGAGGCCTTCCCACACTGCGCCTCCCGGTATGATTTTAACAAGTTCACTGTCCAGGCTCTAAGTCCAGTTACGGTTTTATTAAAATTTGGTATATTTGTGGTTAAAATGTATACATAAGTGTTTTAAAATATACACTCAGCGGCACGGAAAGTGGCCCAAGCGCGTTATGTGGTTTTTTATCAAAATTAAACGTGAAACTGGGAGTTTTCTTCGTTGTAAAACTTTAATGTTTATTCGAATCTTAAATGAGAATGATTAATTAACAAAAAAGTGAGTAAACTTTATTAAAATCTTAGAAAATTACAAAAAAGACATTAAGCTCTAAGTTTGAAAAAAATATTTTGAATTAAATTTACAAAATTAAGCTATGGCATTAAAATTTATAGTGGGTATTTCCACCTCTGGCCCTGATGACCACCTGCAAGCGATCAGGCATGCTATGGATTATGTTTTTAATGTCCATCTGGGGTATTTCTTCCCAGGCGGCCACCAGAACAGTTTTTAACTGACTGATGGTCTCTGGAGGGTTGGGACTGGATCGGATGCGTCTTTGAAGCATATCTCAGACATGTTCTATGGGATTCATGTCTGGGCTTTGTGCTGGCCACTCCAATTTTGTGATTTTCACTTCCGAAAGGTAATCATCCACGCAAAATGCTGTGTGAGGTCGGGCCTTATTGTTGATTAAGATGAAATCTTCGCTACCGATGAATCCCACGAATGGTAAAACATGTTCTTGGAAGATCTCTTCAATGTATCGCACTACCGTTAGACGACCAGCAGCTACAGCCAACTCTGTGCATGCGTCTGAACGGATCTCTCCCCAAACCGTAACTGATCCACCATGGATACTAACAGTTTGCCTGGTAGTGATTGGCAGAAACCTCTCCCCATGTCTTCTCCACAGACGTTCGCGGCCATCTGGAGCTCTTAAGGCCACTCTACATTCGTCAGTCCACAGAACTTTACTCCATTGCTCGTGAGTCCAATTTGCGTGTTTGCGAGCGAACCGAAGTCGAGCTACGCGATGGTGCCGGAGCAGTCCTGGACCTCGAGCTGGCCTTTGAGTGCGCAGATCCCGTTCCTCCATCCTCCTTCTTATTGTCCGCTCACTTACGTTGACCCCTCTGGCCGTTTGTAGCCGCTGCCGTATTTCAACCGCAGTAAGGAACCGATTTCTCAAAATTGCGAGAGCGATAAATCGGTCATCTTGCGCTGATGTACACCTAATACCGTTACTTTCTGGTCGCATTGTGTATAGGCCGGTCTGGTCGTACCTTGTTAAGGCGTACCTGAGAGTTGTACGCGGTACATTTAAAGTTTCAGCAATCTCTCGCTGCGTTCGCCCCTGATTCCGAAGCAACACTGTTTGAGCAACTTGAGCTGAAATAAGAGGCATTGTGTTCCAATTCTGGAAGCATAAATGACTACAGATTAATCACAAAGTAAAACAATAAAGACTAAATGCACGACCATTTGAATATCGAGGTTCAACCTACCCGTGTTTTGTGCGTTCCGGTAACGAACTAACGTTAAGTGTCACAGAAATTAAACAAATTAACTTTTTTCTGTGCTTACTTTTTTAAATTAATAAAAAACAATGTCCTGACAAACTGCCACTCGAAATTTTCATACGCGATATCAAAATCGCCTGTTATCGGTTAGTTTATGTTTGGGCCACATTCCGTGCCGCTGAGTGTATATCCTTATGATGTGTCCTGCCAAGTCCGCATTAAATTAAAGACTTTCTTCTAACGTCCGTATCAGATGGCTTAGAAATTGTACCGGCAAACAGACCACATACTGTCTGTGGACTGGTATGGAAGTTGCTCTACAGACCGTAATTATGTGGTCTGTGGACAGTGAACCTGTTAAATACAAAGTATATTATTTGAAGTTACATAAATTGTATAAAAAAATTAAAAAAATTGCAGGAGGTGGATTCGCCCTCTCAGAGGCAGCTAAGAAGGAATATTCAGATCTGAATGGGCAAATTGGATCTGTGCTGAAAAATCTCGACATTTTTCCGAATCTTTTTATCATCTTGTTACTAATTATCTTCACTGTTTTCATAACAAACTTTGCGTCAAATGTGGCAGTGTGCAATGTCATCACACCTATAGTGATGCGGCTGGTATGATACTTTTATAGAATAACATAACATAACATCACGCCTGTAATCCCCGAAGGGTTAGGCAGAGGTGTACCTTCCCATTAGTACACTCACATTTTATATGGAAACCTAATCAATTCAAGCGACAGGTCGCGCGACGCGGTCCGCTTGCATTGTTTAGGGTTTCATATAAATAAAAAAAAAAAAAACCTTTAAACTACGCTAAACTCATCAAATTAAAATTTAGTAAATCCTGTCTTCTCCTCCTCCTACTATCCTGCAGTAGGCTTGCTTCATTGGTCAAGTGGTAGCAAAGCGCGTCTACTAAGCATGAGGTCTTGGGTTCGATTCCCAGGTCGGGCAGTGTTCCCATTAAGAATTTCTCAGTCGCAGCCTCGGAGTCTGGATTTTTGCTCAGTTAATGATGATAATAGGCTAGCCGCCCCCTATTACATGGGACTTAAATATAACTGGCGAAATGTTGCTGTAATAATGGGTACACCTCTGCTTAACCCTTCGGGGATTACAGGCTTGATGCTATGTTATATTAAATCCTATTTTTTTCAGGCAAGAGAAATTAATATACATCCGTTGTGGTATAGTATTGCCTCTGGTATCACGGCTTCGTTTTGTTTTTGCTTACCTGTTGGCACTCCAGGTAATTTAGTGATTCAGAGTGCTGCCAATATACCTACAATGAAAATGGTAAGTTTGTTCGTCATAAAAACATTAAAGAAATTATAGAAATAAACCACGTACAAAAATATAAAATATTTGTCATTATCTATTACAGTAAAAGCTAGAATTATGACTAATCCTGTTTTTTTTTTTAAATAAGTCAAGTTTAAAACATAAGTCTTATTTTTTTATACAGGGTAATTGAAAATATACCCGAAACCTTAAAAGGGGTCATTGTACTCATCATTATGAACAACTTTTACTATGGGACCAAACTTGAAATCATGAAAAAAAAAATCTGCTGTTTCATACATTATGATCGTGTTGTGTAGCATTTTAGTATAACAGCAGATTTTATTTTCATGATTTCAGGGTTGGTCCCATTGTAAAAGTTGTTCATAATGATACCCCTTTTAAGGTTTCGGGTATTTACCCTATATATCTTTCCATCTTGGACTCATCGTGGTTCCCTTTTTTATTTTATTTTTTGTATACTAATAAAGCCATTTCATTGCATTTATTTATTCATTACAGCCGAAGAGTTTTAATTGTTTGTGTGTTTGTTTAAACACGCTAATCTCTAAAACTCCACTTTTATTAGATTTTTTTGTTTTTGCATAATTATGATAGCGAGATTCGTGAGAAATAGTATGGGCTATATAACATCATGCTACGACCTACGGGGGCGGAGCAGTAACTACCCAACAAACATTTCAGTCGTATAAATAAAAAATATGCGACTCAAAGTGTTGTAAACATCGCATTGAAGTAATTTAGCGTGTAATACGACTTAGAGCATCTTATCCTTACATAACTTTTAGTCGTATATTTCAGTCATACAGAAATCGTATTATCTTCTATACGACTATTTTTATGACTATTATACAGTTTTATGTAGAAACGGCGTCATTTAGTGGTAAAACCAGTGTCGTGATCTTAGTGACGTCAATATGACTTTTTTCCCACCATTAATCGTATTAGAATCGCGAGAACCACCTTTAAGTGACGACCATTTAAGAGTGATAAATTGCACCCTTATACGACTTTAAGACAATTTTATAACTTTTATACTACCCTTACACTACAAAGGAACCCTATTTCAGTTAACACCTTAACTGCCACGTCAGGCACATGTGCCTGACGCTTGTGGAGGTTTGACCTTCAACATTTTTGGCCCGGCAGTGAACGTGTTAATATGGCTGACAATATTGAACAAAAAGTATGTGCACAGAATAAGTAGTCGTTTTGATGTTGTAATATGGTTGTATATTTCCCATGTTAGCATGTTTACTAAAAATTTACATGATTAAATCACTTAATTTAAAGAATTTGCATGGCGCGTTAATTAAATTGACATAATTAGCTCATATTACCCGATAAAATTAATTTCCCAATAGATTGAATGGGCCCAATGAGTTTCGACACAATATACAATATGCACATACATTTTTGTACTGACATAAATTGAAGTCATGCAGGCATAATAATTTACGGGACCTATCTCACCATTTTATCACAAAATCCTGTTTGAAAATAATACTACGCTACCTATTTGCAACAAAATGCCCCGAAGCAGCGGTAATAAACACCATCACTCGACGAAAACGTGGGTTTTGCGACTACTACACAACCACGATCTGACCAAAAAGTGGTTAATACGACGGTTACGTCACTCTTTTAAGACACTTTTTCGTATAAAATGGGCCTATTCTCGGTGAAGCCAACGTGATGGCGACGTATTTACGACCAGCTTAGGATCCAAATGTAGAAATCAGCACGTTGTGGCGACTTGTAAAATGTTTGTTGGGTAAAGACGTAATTTCTACGTAGACGACGTCGCGGGCAGAAGCTAGTTGATTTAGGCTGGGCGCAAACGTCCGGTTTCCGGATCAGGTTTCCGAATCAGGAGGCGTGTATATACATAGCACACATAGGTAAATAAATAATACACACACACATGTAAAAAAAATGTATGTATGTGTAATTTATATATGTGTGTTTATGTACATATACGCTTCCTGATCCGGAAACCCGATCAGGAAACTGGACGTCTGCACCCAGCCTTATCAGGATGGCGGGTGATTGTATTACTACAAGCTAATCTACTGCCCAATGAAATAAATTCTTGTGAATCATGCAATCAAAATAATAGACTACAGGCCCATGTCCAAAAATGGTGGGTCATATGAACCACCAGGTGACGTATATAGGACGATATAAGAGCATAAAATAATAAGATTCAGCACTATGCCGTCACTTGTAAGCTGTCCAACTGAGTGCTGCTGAGAATTGAAAAGTGCAGGTAGAGTGAGTACATTTTGGTCATATATTTTTGTACGGCATTTTTACCATTGATAGATCCATGAAAAATAATAAGAAAGCGCGCAGTGCCGTACAAAAATGTTGGGCCACAAAGTCGGTATTTTTTTTGATTTTCTGACAATTTCCAGGGTAAATTTGGTCATTTGATTCTGTACGGCATCAGTTTCATACTGTTTCAATACAGCTTCTAATCCATTATTCCGCAACGCCGTACAAAAATCATGGGACAAGGGGAAAAAATCGAGGGTTGCAACCCCCTCTCTTTCCGTGGTCCGGGGGGTGATTTGAAAAAGTACGGCTTTGGTTCCAAAACATTATCTAGCACTCAAAAGTACTATTAAAAATAATGCCGTCAAAAAATTATTGTTCATTTGAATGTAAATTAATTAATTATCTTAATTTCATGGTACACTTGATTTATAAAGCTGTAAAATCATTTGACTCTGTACGGCAACTTTTTTTTTAACATGATATTGTAAAATACAATTGTTATATAGTATTGCCATTCAAAAGAAACTGTTCTAAAAAAAATTATAGAGAAATACAAAAACTGAATTATTGCAAAAGTTTAAATATTCATAGATTAATAATCTATAGCAATTTTCTACATTTTTCCCTCGTTTTAAATAGTATTAAGATAAATAAATTAGGAAAAAATGATGCCGTACATTTTAATGCAGACCATATCTTTTCATATCATTTTGTTCTATGGATTTTTCCTTGAGTTGTTTTTCCCCTACAAACCTTTGGACCAACGAAAATGTACGGCATGTAAAAAAATATTATCTATGCATAAAATACTTCAAAATAAATTAATTTTATGTTGTTTCAAATCACCCCCCGGACCACGGAAAGAGAGGGGGTTGCAACCCTCGATTTTTTCCCCTTGTCCTATGATTTTTGTACGGCGTTGCGGAATAATGGATTAGAAGCTGTATTGAAACAGTATGAAACTGATGCCGTACAGAATCAAATGACCAAATTTACCCTGGAAATTGTCAGAAAATCAAAAAAAATACCGACTTTGTGGCCCAACATTTTTGTACGGCACTGCGCGCTTTCTTATTATTTTTCATGGATCTATCGATGGTAAAAATGCCGTACAAAAATATATGACCAAAATGTACTCACTCTACCTGCACTTTTCAATTCTCACCAGCACTCAGTTGGACAGCTTACAAGTGACGGCATAGTGCTGAATCTTATTATTTTATGCTCTTATATCGTCCTATATACGTCACCTGGTGGTTCATATGACCCACCATTTTTGGACGTGGGCCTGTAGTCTATAAAAATCAAACTGTTAATATTCAAATAATTATACTAGACTGCCTCCTTAGTCTAGTGGTCGCAAAGCGCGACTACTGAGCATGAGGTCTTGGGTTCGATTCCCAGGTCGGGCAAAGTGGTATTGGGTTTTTCTATCAGGAATTTCTGGATTTGTGCCCGGTTGATGGCAATAGGCTCGCCCCCTATTACTTGGGTCTTAAACATAACTGGCGAAATATGGGTGTACACCCGCTGTATACATTTCTGCCTTACCCTTCGGGATTACAGGCGTGATGTTCTGTATGTATTTAATATTATGTTCATTACAGGTGAAAGCAGGTATCGGACCTTCAGTAGTAACAATATTATTGTCGTTTATAATGATTTCTTTCTGGGCACCCATTATATGGCCTGACTTGAATAAGCAAGCAACTCAATTAACTTGGATTATGTAAATAAATGTTCGATAAATAAGGTTTCTCCCTGTTTTTTATTTCATTACTAGCTGACCCGCCACGACTTCGTTCGCGTGGTATCCTACCCCTACCCAACCGATACCCCTACCCCTATCCTACCGATACCCCCCACCCCTACACTACTCCTACCCTACCCTACCTTACCCGACCCTACCAATACCTACCCTACCCTACCAATACAAAGCGTGATTGCTGAACATAAGGTCTTAGGTTCGATTTCCAGGTCGAGCAAAGTGTTACAGGGTTTTTCCATCAGCAATTTCTCAGAAGCAACCTCGGAGTCTTTTTTTTTTAGGTTGTAAAAATCATCAAATGACTTCCGCCCTGGGTGGGGCGGAAGTGACTGTCAGACTTTTACTGACTAAAAAACCACCCTGTTCCTTCTGTTGCCCTTTACGTTCCGGGGCCGCGGTATCCTGTTAAGACGTCCCGCAACCCCGGCAACCTCGGAGTCTGGATTCGTGCCCAGTTGATGACAATAGGCTCGTCCCCTATTACATGGGACTTAAAAATATCTGGCGAAATGTGGGTGTACTGATGCTCTGCCTAACCCTTAAGGGATTACAGGCGTGATGTGATGATATGTTATGTTGTATGAATAGACGGCTGAAAATATTTATAATTTGGTATACCTATACAACTTTGATGATATTTAGGTACTGGTTCTACGGGGCTAGTCTGATGTTTCAGCTGGAAGCTGGCCATAGAGAATCTTCAAATAGACAAGATAGTGTGTTTATTTTTGGGCGCACTGGATTTGTTTTGACAGATCTTAATGGTATACCTCAGAGTTCAGGTTTTGATGATCTGCCAGGGTTGCGGATTTTTTTGCAGCACTTGGTGCGGGTGATCTCGCGCTTCCGGCCGTGATTCAATCCATGGTTGGGAGCGCGGACGCGTGGGATGCCGTCGCCTCTTTTTGCGAGGAGGTGATGCATACAAAGGAGGCGGCGGAGAGGGAGCGGGAGCGTACCTCTCACTCCGCCCGCATCAGAAGGGCAGCAGGGCGCAGGAGGGCGCTCAACGATCTCCGGCCACCGTGAGGAGGGGCCTGCGAGCGGCAAACTTGGGGCAGTTTGTCGCTCGATCAGACATAGGCCTGTGATGGCGGCGCGCAGTGTTCCGTGCGCGCCTCTCTAGTGGAATGTGCGGTCGCAGGATAGGCCGCACATAGTGAAGAGGCTCGCCAATGGCGGTCCAATACCAGTCGGGGGCGCGGATCATGCGTAATGCGAATACCGGGCTCCCGACTTATGGTAGCAGAAGGAACCGTGGGGTTTTAGTCGGTAAAAGTCCGACATACCCCTCCGGTATCCCCAAACGGAGGGCATCCATGAGGATTTCCCCACGAAAAAAAAAAAAAAAAAAAAAAAAAAGGGTTGCGGATTTTGTTCGAAAGCGTTACCGCGTCCCTGGAACACAAAGGGCATTAGGAGGAACACGGAAAGGTTTTAACTTTAACTTAACTTAGGGCCTCAGCGGACTAATTTTACTACCATAGATAGTTTAAGAACTAGTGATAACCTTTATTTTATAATAACGTTTTATTTAGTCATGGTAGGAACTCTTCAACTAAACAGGTTATACATAACAATTTATTTTACTGTCGTACAAAAGAGCTGCAAATAAAGTTAATAGCATCTAGTTTTATTTTTTTCCAATATAGGTATGACTTAGGGCTTCAATCGTCAAATAACTCTTAACCATAGAGCAACACGGGTACCTGAATGCTCATAACGGATGGATAAATATGGCGGTTTGACAGCTTTTGTATAGAAAATATGTCAAACTGTCATATTTATTCTTTGGATAAAAGTTATCTGACTATTGAAAAATCAGCCCTTGTCAAGATTCATAGATGGCACATCATAACCACATTTTACACTTTCTTTAAAAATGGCACATTCACCACTAAAGGTTCGCTATCCCTGCCGAGGTGACCAGGGTGGTAAAAAAACTTGAGAGGTGTCAATGGGCACCCGGATGGAACGAAGTTATATGAGAGAGAGAGAAAGAGAGAGAGAGACAGACAGAGAAACACGCGCACGCCGCGCGCCGCACGCTTACAACTATAGCAAAAAGTGTCGTTACAACTTTTGGTCTTAATTTTTTCCGTCTAGCCCCCTTTCGAAATGCGCTATAAGGAACTTCGTTCCAATAACTTTTGTATATACTAAACGATTTGATAATCTGTGGTAGGAGCTGGCAAGAAATCAGAGGTTTTTCTCCCTCGAAAAATATTAACGTGTATCGCCAATTTTTTAATCGTCAGATAACTTATAACGGATAAATATGGCGGTTTGACAACTTTTGTATAGTAGATAACTTTTGTTAATCCCACCGTTAGGAGTTATCTGACCATTGCAAAAGGGCCAGGTCAAGAGCAACACGGGCCACCGCCACCGGTGGCCCGTGTTGCTCTATGTACGTTTCTCCTAAGATTTTCCATACAAAATCTTTTCTTAGCGTGCGTCTCTTCACTTTAGCCCCCCCGCGCACTAGGCAGCCTAGCTGCGCAGCCAGGCTGCGGCAGCCTGTAAAACATATGGAAATTCGTGGCTGCCTAGTGCGCGGGCTCCTATACAACGTCATATGTTTTACTGGCTGCCGCAGGCTGGCTGCCTAGTACGCGGGGTGCCTTAAATTACTCCCGACCCCCACGTCAAGCGATTTTCGATATTTTCAGATGAGTGACTGGTGAGTAAGCGACCTTTTGCTTTTTTTATTTAGAAAAAGATTATATATTTAGAAGATAGAAGGTGCCTTTTATGACCGCATCCTGAAATTTTACGAGGGTGCAAAACTGTATCTTGTATTTTTGCTACTGGCATGAGTCTGCGTCAATATGGTAACGGCATAATAACATTTTAAAATGAATCGAACCCAAAAATACTGGCAATATTTGGAATTCAAATTTAGAAGAATATCAATTTTATTGTAGGCATTCTTCTTTTGATTCGAATTGGAGAAGTCAAATAGAACGGATTGGAAAAATCTCATCCTTTGACTTTGAAGCATCTTGTTACAAAGAAAATAATTTTGGATTGAGACGAATAATAAAAAAAGGCGTTCATAATGCATTTATTGACCAAGTAAGTAGTAATAATGTTTTTCTTTTATTTTTACATTGATATTAATTTTTGGTAGCATACCTACTTAACGGTAAGGAGGGGGTCTACTTCGCTTCATCGAAGTAATGACGTCGAACACGTTACATTGATAGCTTAAGGTAGCATTCCGATGTTGACGACCGCGACCACACGTACCTACGGGTCGCGCGACTCACTGCTTAGTATGAATTTATATAGAACCCTAAACAACGCGACCACAGGTCTCGCGACGCGATCGGCTTGCGTTGTTTAGGGTTCCATATAAATTCGCGGTCGTCTGTCGCGGTCGCCAACATCGGAATGCTACCTTTACAGAAAAACTCACATCTGGGGCAAGTTATTGCCGTTCAAATGAATTACTACTCTTAATTTGGTATTTTCTTAAAAGCTTGAGGCATAAAATATGAAATGAAAGCTGTGTTTTTGCAGAAAGAAAGAGGAACCAAACTTAACGATAGGGCAAAAGGCGAAATACTTTCTGACTGCTCATTGGAGAGGTGTACTAATAGTATTTTCGCCAATTGTCCTCCTTCTCATTTTATTGCCATTCCCTCCAGAGGTAAATATTTTGTTGATTCTAATATATCTCGTATCTTCTATTTAAAAAAAGGCAACCGTTACTGACATGAATGGTGTTTCAACACACAGCTCAAACCTCTGAACGGATTGCATTGAAATTGGGCATTCGCCAAGATAGAACTTTCCAAAATTCACCTTCTAAGGGGATGAAACGGGGATCCAAAGTTTGTATAGAAAAGCAAAATTAGATTGCCAATTACCCGACATTTACGCGGCCGAAGTCGCGGGCAGAAGCTAGTCCCTACTAATACTATGAACAGGAAGCCTATCGCCATCTCTTAAAACAATAGTATTTAAATATTCCTTTGTTATTTTGTGTTGTTGGATTTTCAACTCTCGGTGTCAGCACCGATTATTATTATTATTTATTTATTTCAGACCATGGTGTCCAATTTGTTAGTAACAATGTTCTTATACGACAAGTGTTAGTAAAACTTAAGCTAACCACAACAAGACAAAAAGGATGTAAACACAATCACTGCTGTGCCATCCCATGACAAATGGAGCAGCAGTGATTGATGTAAGTGCAGTCCAGCCGACTAGCGATCATGCTAAGGATGCTGTTGGCACTGCCACGTAATCTACGCACCAGGGAGGCGCATGCCCACACCTGGCGGTTTCTGCAATCTTTATCCCATTAGGCCTATGACCAGCAGTGAACATCGTTCGGCTTGTGTGAGGATTGTAAGCGAGTGTACTGGTTTGTCCAAAACTTATAATTTTTTTTTTGGTTTTTCAGAAACATATGTTGGTTGCGTACGTGCTCATTTTAATGGCCATTTTTTGGGTATCAGAATGTATCCCACTGGCAGTAACAGCATTCCTACCACTCGCCATATTCCCAGTGCTGGGCATATCAGATACCCGGAGTGTTTGCCAATGTTACATGAATGTAAGAATATATGAACTTATTTACTTTTGCAAAAATTAATTCTTAAAGGGGACGTATGCTCCAATTAATCTAGCACTAGAAAATAACGGTCAAATAACGGCAGGTATATTATTCAAATTCTCAATTTCTGGTGATTTTTTTTTTGTAAATGACTATAATAACGTGAAAAAAACAGTAATCATTGAAAAAACGACAACGTAGGTAACTATATGAAATGTTATATTCACACAACACAATAGCATCATGCCCGTAATTCCCAAAGGGTTAGGCAGAGGTATACCCATTTCGCCAGTTATGTTTAAGTCCCATGTAATAGGGGGCGAGCCTATTGCCATCAACCGGGCGCCCGATGAGCGCGTGTCACGTGTCGCTTAACTAATAGTCTTCAGAAGCTATACCTAATGAATTCTTTAGAAGCCTGCAATAAATGAACGTAACCGATTTGTATTTTTACAGGATACCGTCATGATGTTTTTGGGAAGTTTGATCATATCCTACTCCGTGGAGCAGTCTGGACTTCATAAACGCTTGGCATATTTTTGTATACAATCGATCGGTTATTCTCATTTAAAGTAAGACCAAATTGAATGATTTTTAACACAGTATCCAATGGTATCCGAGTTCCCAAATTTCTAGAAACACAAAAAAAAAAAAATGATTCAAAAATAGTATACCAAATATTTCAAAAATTACTGTTAAATGGAATTTAACATTTCTGAATTTAAATTTACAGAAATATTGTGATTAATTTGTTAGTTGTATCTGGATTATTTAATTACTCACCTACCTTTATTTATTTGATATCGTTTATAATTAATTTAATTTTAATTAAGAAGTAACGGTACAGATTCGTTTTTACGCAGGTTACTGATGGCTATGTGCTGCGTTACTTGTTTTGCATCCATGTGGATTACAAACACAGCAGCTACAACCATGATGGTTCCCATACTTTTTGCTTTGCTAAAAGTATTTGAAGACGTGAGTATTTTTAACCCGTTTTTTCAATCACTATAGTTCCGCCCTGCTGTGGCAAAGTAGACTGCCTAAAATTTTGCAGTAGAATATGTCCCACTAATTTGATTTGATGGGACACTAGTATAAAATCTTAGTGGTCCAAAATGTCCCCACGACGACGTTCGAGAAAATCCACATTTAACATCTTTGGCTCCCCTACTTCTATAACTCCGAGTTAAGAGAATACCTTGCCTGATTCAACCGAACCAAATAGTTTATCCCTTAGGCGCGGCCCGCACTGAATTCCAACATGTAGCGTTGTATAAGAGCGTTTACGGAGAAGCGATTTTAGACGTACTTACTAATTTTAATCGTACGACGCGCCGCGAGACACCACGCCCCACGCGCCGCGCGACGCCCCGCGTTACTCCGTAAATGAGCCCTAAGATTAATATGTATTTATCTAATTACCTTTTTTATTTACAGCAAGGTGTAATAATCATTTACGAGAAAACCGGAGATGGTGAACAAGCTGCAAGTGATATAACATCATGTTATTTTTGTGCGACTACGTTTTCAGCTACTGTTGGTGAGTACCTACATACTTATTTCTTATTAACTTTATACCCGCGATTTCGTTCGCTTATATGTCGGTTATCACGGGGTTTCAGAACCCAAATTCATACATAACATCACGCCTGTAATCCCCGAAGGGTTAGGCAGAGGTGTCATATCATGTCATGTTGCACCGGACAACAGGACCCCGACATATCGACTCTCGTATCTTTGTTAAATGGCGCCATTTTGACAGTTTCGCAATAACTCTTCGAGGGGTGCTGTTGTATTATTTATTAGGCTTACCACCCCAGGTTAATAATATAATGTCTTACAGGTGGAATCGGCACACTTGTGGGTACCGGTACAAATTTAGTATTTAAAGGATTTTTTACTAGGTAAGTGTAATCAGACATAGAATTAAATAAAAGAACTAACACTTACCTTATCATTTTTACAAGCTTTTATTTAGCTTGCACTATTCGTATGTATTTGTGTGACAATAACGTCGTTATTAATTTCAGGGACTATCCGTTGGCTCCAGAATATTTATCTTTTCCGATGTTTTCTGCCTTTGCTGTTCCTTACATGATACTATTAGAATTCTTTGTTTTCCTCTATTTGGCAGTGGTATATTTTGGATTTTTAAGGTAAGTTTTGTTTTTATAGGGCTTTCTTTATGCTTTCGAGATTTTATATTTTAATCTGCATGTGTATTAGGGAACCACACCACACTAGATATTTGCAAAATAAAGTTATGAAGATGAATATTTGACGTGAAAAATGTGCCCGGATAAACGGGGTGTAAAAAGACATTATAATCACATAGCTGCTGTTAAAGCATACTGGGCGCCTACCTCCATCTCTTAAAACAATGTTACTTTGTAATTTCTGTTGTTGCATTTTCATCTCTCGGCGCCGAGCCGAGCGTTGAAAATTCAACAGTGCGGAAGGCAAAGTAATATTAAAATAATATTGTTTTAATAGATGGCGGTAGGCCCCCAGACTATCAAACTAAGTAACTTCAAGCAATAACTATGCATACCAAATTCAACAATTTTTCAGACCAAACAGTACAGCTGCAAAAAAAGCAGTAATGCCAGTACCCGTACAGAATGCCGCAGCAGCAGTGATCGCCGCAGATGTCAAGAAAAGAGGACCAATATCATTCTGGGAGGTGGTAAGTACAATACTCTGCATTGAAGAGGGAATTGCATTGGAGGGCATTTTTTTTTATTTTATTATTTTAATCTCTAGTTTTGTTGTTTTACTCTCGTACAATAACTTGTACCTACCATGTTATCTCTTCACCACCTTTGGTCGACTGTTAGAGAATGCCTAAGGCATTAAGTCCGCCTTTGTACTTTTGTTGCATAAAGTTTAAATAAATCATTAGATAAATGATCTGCAAGCTATTTTTGAATCCCCGATCTGCATAAATATGTGTATACACGTTCTGTACCATGTTACTTTCACCACCAATGTTGCTAAATGTTAGCAGGAATTTTGGTACCTACATGCTTAAGAGGCATCACTATATTATTATAACGTATTATTAAGAGCTAGTTTTTTTATTGTAAATATGTAATTACTAGCTTCTGCCCGCGACTTCGACCGCGTGGTTTTTGTTACCCGCGTTAATAAGTTACGTCTTTGGTTACTGCTGGAGTGAAGGGAGGCCTTTTCCCAGGAGTGGGAAAGAATAGGTTAACAAAAAAAAATTGTCTATTACCAACCGGGTCTGAAAGTTAGTTGCGAATAATGAAGGCCACCTGCTCCGTACACTTTGGTTATTGTTGTTTTATTTCCAGATGGTTGTCATTCTTTTCGGCGGTGCCATGCTTTCATTCTTCAGTCGTTCTCCACAAATGTTCCTAGGCTGGGGTGACCATATCAATTTGTATTTTGAACTAGACAACCCAAAATTGTGCGTACCTACTTATTTTTATTTCATACTAGCTTTTGTCCTCGACTTCGTCCGCGTAAATGTCTGTTATCGCGGACGTAGACGAAGTCGCGGAACAAAAAGGAGCGTAGCCTAGCTGTTTTCTTTTTTTGGGGTTCAGTTCTGTTATCCGGTACCTTTCACGATACTAGATTCAATTCCTTTTTTATTTTTGTGTATGACGTTCAAAAGTGCCTTAGGTATACCTAATAGCCCAATTTAAATAAATGATTTGACTTTGACTTTGAGATTAAAATCCGTCCAGTGACGGAAAGTGAGTCGTGAAAGCGTAACAGACAGTCTGACAGTTTTTTTCGCATATAAAAGTTAGTATGAGTATCTAAATTTTTTTTTGTAGTACCTACTTTTTGCCAGTATTATTTAAGAAGAAGTTATTTTTAGCTAAGAGATTTCTTTAGATGAAATACTATTAGTCAGCTTTGTTAAAAAAAAAATTGGCCCGAGGGCATGTAGGATTGTGAATCAGTACTTATTTGTATGTGCTATTAAGGCAACTGAAGAGCGACGTAATTATTATACTGTTTTTTATTTAACAGCGTCAAAGACTCTGCTCTGGCTATGTTTGTTGCATTCTTAATGTTCCTCGCTCCTCGAGACCGCAGCTTCTTTAAAAACTGCTGCGCAAAGTGTAAGAAAATACAACTTTTAATATTTTTAAAACCAAATAGTAGGGAAGACCAAGTGGGGATTTTGGGATTTACTCAAGCGCGGCTGATTATTATAAAGCACCTTGCGCCCTCCACAATAATATAAGCCCTGTATATAGGGCCGCGCGTCTAAGGCAGCGTATCCTTTTTTTTTAAACCTTTAGATTGTATATTAATTTGACGCGCTCGAGTATTTCAATGTCATAATTTTTTCTTCCATTTTTAACTATTTTCAGGCCCTTCGTACGGCCACCCCCACCATGCAAACCGGCAGATTAATATTCCTCGGTTATTAAAAACACGTGGGGCGCATACACTATTAATATCTGACACGCTCGAGTAGTAGTTCGTGATTTATTTTTTTAAATATGTACTTACTAGCTTTTGCCCGCGACTTCGTCCGCGTATATGTCGGTTATCGCGGACGCAGAAAAAGTCGAAGTCGAATAAAAAGTAGCCTATGTCCTTTGTTGGGGTTCACACTTACCCTGTACCAAATTTCACACATATCGGTTCAGTAGTTAAGGCGTGAAGAAAAGACAGACAGACAGAAAGACAGACAGAAAGACAGACAGAGTTACTTTCGCATTTATAATATTAGTTAGGATGCGCTTCCTCCACCAGTGAAAGGGTCCTATCTGTAACTATTTTTACTTTTTAGCATCTAATCTTCACAATCCAAAAGGTTCCCACGACGCTGGAGTAAATCCACATTTAGCATCTTGGCCTCCCCTACTATAAAGGTAGCATTCCGATGTTGGCGATAGGTCGCAGTCGTCGGTCACGGTCGCCAACAACGGAAAGCCACCTTTAGATGTAGGTACCTTTAGCATAACAAAATAATATTTATACGGCATCAATAATTAAATAGACTTAGAAACATCCTGCGATAATGGTCGAGTAAAATGTTTGAATTTTTTAACGCCATTTGTCATCATTTAGAAAGTTGTTAGGTGTTCATGCTTGTGACTGTACGACTACTTCGTTAAATTTTAACATTTTCGTATTTTTTTTTAGATAGGGAAGATATACCAAAAACAAGAACGAGGAGCGTTTTGGACTGGCCGTTACTGAATAACGTAATGCCTTTTGCTTTCAGTTTTTTATTAGGTTGGTTTATAATCTTTTTATTTTTACATGCCTATGATAATTTGCCTATCGAAAAGTTTTCATAGCTATTTTTAATTGAATTAATTTTTTTTTCCATGTACTATTTTTTGCATGCAAACCTTATCATGATTGGTTTTGTAATTAATCTTACTTATGATATCAATAACGACTGGTTAACTGATCTGTTTAGTTGTTGTTAGTAGTCTATATTGACTTACCTGTTCACATCTGCATCTTGCCAGGCCATGCACAGAAATAAGTAGGCAAGCGTACCTAGGCATATTGTGTTAAAAACTATCAGTTGAGATGAAATTTATTCGGATTAGTTATGCCTGCCATAGACGTTCAAGCAATATGATCAAACAGGCTGGTTCAAGCTGGTTTGATCAAATTTTCATGATCTTCCACCGACCAAACTTCTGATAAATTTGATCAAATTTTACCACAGACAGTCATGCCCATTTGTAGTAGCAGGATTTGTTGGTCAACTAATCATAACTAGCAAGACCGCGCAAGACAATGCACGTGTCATTTTAATAGAGTATGTCAGTGCAGCGCCATGCTAATAATAATGAATAATCAATGACGCCGCTAGTCGAGCAACAAATCGCTGATTTGTTTTTGTTTCGAGAGCCGTCTCAGTACGCACACATTATGCGTTGTGAGTCTTGTAAATATTTTCACAAATACTTTCAAACGTTTTGAATTTGTGGAGTGGCGCGCCATGTTATAGTAGTTTATATATACAAATAATTTACTTAAAAAACATTATATTTAAGGTGGCGGTTTTGCACTATCGTCATCGGCCAAGAGCAGCGGATTGAATGATGTACTGGGAATTCAAATGAAAGCTTTAGCAATGTTTCCAGATATTATCGTACTTCTAATTATTATCGTCGTTGTTATTTTTATCACCAATTTCGCTTCTAACGTTGCTGTGTGTACTGTGTTTACACCAATAGCAATGCAACTGGTAAGTAACTTTCGTTATAGAACCACTAATAATCAACAAAGAATACAGGTACAGGGTGGTAGAGACGTCGTAACAAACATAATATTATATAACACAACATGACATGGATTCAGCATTCTAAAGTATTTTTGAGCACACACCTTATTTTTTTTAAGGATGGGAAATCATACATGCCTTCGAATGAGTGATTTCTTAAAAACTCGTGGCGTTTCTATTTACTCTATGAAATTTTTTTTCAGGCGGGTGAAATTAAAATAAATCCATTACTTTACTGCATTGCTTCTGGATTTTCCGCCTCCTACTGTTTCATGATACCCGTAGGAACTCCCGGAAATCTGATTGTGCAAAGTGCTGCAAAGGTGCCTACATCTAAAATGGTAACCTCGTATTTCTTTCTAACATCAAGATATTTAACTGTACGCCTCGATGTAGTGTAGTCTACGACTTAGTCCCAGGAATCCACCGAAAAACACGGGACCGTTCGTTATAAAAATGTTTGGGAGAAGCTTATGTCCAGCAGAAAGACTCATCGGCTAAATGATGATGCTTACAAACCTCAATGTATGATGATGTATCAAAAATGTGGGTCGTTATGGCCCAGTGGTTAAGGCGCACGCCTCTCATGCATGAGGTTATGGGTTTAACTGCGGGCAAGTACCAATGTGACTTTTTCAATTCATAAATGTACTTTTTAAAGTTTATCTTGGACATCACTGACATCGGTGAAGGAAAACATCGTGAGGAAACCTGGATTTAGGGCCTTTTCATTGTCATGCGTGTTTGCGCCCGCGTGCAGGATAGGTACGCATGCGTGCTGCGGACCGCACGCAGAGCATTATTTTCGCTTCGCTGCCACAGTATTGTGCGTGTCGCCAGGAAGAGAACCCGTGTCAAAATGAATGTTCATATTGATCATACAACCTGCGTGCGACCCGCTTGACAGTAAAAACAACACTGAATGTCAAGGTTCGCCACACGCACACGGGTGGCATGCATCCGTGCGAGCCAAAACATGTATGATACGATAGGTTGCGGGCAGCACGCATGTATGCCTGGCCTGCACGCGGGCGCAAACACGCATGACAATGAAAAGGCCCTTACTGTTCCATTTTCAACCATGTCAGAGGCCCTTGAGACGGCTTAGAAACTCTGACACTAGGGTGTGTAGGGTCGTAAGACCTTACTGCCCACACGATAAAGAATGTGAGTGTGACTCTGTGAAGCAACCCATCCTCGGTTGTAGTAATATTTTTTCAAAAACGTATGTCACGTTTTATATCTACTTTGTATAACCAACAAAAAAAAACCAGCTTTAAGTAAAAAAAAAACATTAGGTATTTACACTCGTATAGTGGATTGTACCTAAAGGTGCTCCCTCACCGGGAGCATTCGCGTGTAATGTAACATTATAGATTCGACTTTGAGCATTACATTACAATACTACCTCCCTGACCGACGAGCGTTTGTGTGTAATGTAACATTATAGATTCGACTTTGAGCATTACATTACAATACTACCTCCCTGACTGACGAGCATTCGCGTGTAATGTAACATTTAGTATAGATTTGAATTAGGAAAGCGCATTGATGTTACAAGTTGTATCAAAATATTACACATTGTATCATTACAAGGTGCGCATTGTAATGCTCGGTTCTCCTCCTTCACTGATGTAACGTCGTTTTGTATCATTACAAAGTGCGCATTACAGCGCGCTCAGTTCTCCTCCCTCACTGATGTAATGCTCGACTCTGTAACGTTACATTACACGCGAATGCTCCCGGTGAGGGAGCCCCTTAATGTTTTTTCTTAAAGCTGTTTTTTTTAGCAATATTCTTTATGTATCAAAATCAATTCATTTATCCATCCATATACACACATCAAAAGTGTCTAGGGATCAACATCCCTAATCAATAACATTGTTGTTGATCCCTAGACACTTTTGATGTGTATATTATACAAAATTTCGAGTTTATAAATATAATATAAAAAGATATTCTTGGAATTTTTTAAATTATTATAACGAAATACCTAATAATAATAGGTTGGGAAAAAAGTTTCTTCGCATTTTGAAAATTTAATTTTTTTTAAATATGTTTTATTTACATTTAACTAAAGTATGTAGGCACCATTTTGTTCGACAACTTTTTGCCATCTTGTTAGTAGGGGAGCCCAAGATGCTAAATGTGGATTTACTCCAGCGTCGTGGGAACCTTTTGGATTGTGAAAATTAGATGCTAAAAAGTAAAAATAGTTACAGATAGGACCCTTTCACTGGTGGAGGGAGCGCATAAACTGTACATATTTAAAAAACTAGCTTCTGCCCGCGACTTCGTACGCGGATCCTGTTGCTTATGCCAGCGACAACGGGGTCGTCAAAATCGAAGATCTGAAACGTCTGATGTAGAATTCTAAGGCCTGGGGACGGGAAAACAGCGGGATGAGCGAGACGATTGGAGTCGTTCCAGATCTTCAAATTTTATACGACAACAGAGAGTGCTCATCAGGCTGAACAACTCTTGCTAAGACGTCATTCCTATATATGTTATAGTGTAGCTGGGCTCTTGGAGTTTCACATCAGCTATTCCAGATCTTCGAATTTTATACGACAACAGAGAGTGCTCATCACGCTGAACAACTCTTGCTAAGACGTCATCCCTATATATGTTATAGTGTAGCTGGGCTCTTGGAGCTCCACATCAGCTGTTCCAGATCTTCAAATTATATACGACAACAGAGAGTGCTCATCAGGCTGAACAACTCTCAGTATAACTGGGCTCTTGGAGTTCCACATCAGCTGTTCCAGATCTTCAAATTTTATACTACAACAGAGAGTGCTCATTAGGCTGAACAACTCTTGCTAAGACGTCATTCTTATATATGTTATAATATAGCTGGGCTCTTGGAGTTCCACATGAGCTGTTCCAGATCTTCAAATTTTATACGACAACAGAGAGCACTCATCACCCTGAACAACTCTTAGTATAGGTGGGCTCTTGGAGTTCCACATCAGCTGTTCCAGATCTTCAAATTTTATACGACAACAGAGAGTGCTCATCAGGCTGAACAACTCTTGCTAAGGCGTCATTCCTATATTAGTTATAGTGTAGCTGGGCTCTTGGAGTTCCACATCAGTTGTTCCAGATCTTCAAATTTTATACGACAACAGAGAGTGCTCATCAGGCTGAACAACTCTTACTATAGCTGGGCTCTTGGAGTTCTACATCAGCTGTTCCAGATCTTTAAATTTTATACGACAACAGAGATTGCTCATCAGGCTGAACAACTCTTGCTAAGACGTCATTCCTATATTTGTTATAGTGTAGCTGGGCTTTTGGAGTTCCACATCAGCTGTTCCAGATTTTCAAATTTTAAACGACAACAGAGAGTGCTCATCTGGCTGAACAACTCTTAGTATAGCTGGGCTCTTGGAGTTCCACATCAGCTGTTCCAGATCTTCAAATTTTATACGACAACAGAGAGTGCTCATCAGGCTGAACAACTCTTGCTAAGGCGTCATTCCTATATTAGTTATAGTGTAGCTGGGCTCTTGGAGTTCCACATCAGTTGTTCCAGATCTTCAAATTTAATACGACAACAGAGAGTGCTCATCAGGCTGAACAACTCTTACTACAGCTGGGCTCTTGGAGTTCCACATCAGCTGTTCCAGATCTTCAAATTTTATACGACAACAGAGAGTGCTCATTAAGCTAAACAACTCTCGCTAAGACGTCATTCCTATATATGTTATAGTATAGCTGGGCTCTTGGAGTTCCACATCAGCTGTTCCAGATCTTCAAATTTTATACGACAACAGAGAGTGCTCATCAGGCTGAACAACTCTTGCTAAGACGTCATTCCTATATTTGTTATAGTGTAGCTGGGCTCTTGGAGTTCCACATCAGCTATTCCAGATCTTCAAATTTTAAACGACAACAGAGAGTGCTCATCTGGCTGAACAACTCTTGCTATGACGTCATCCCTATATATGTTATAGTGTAGCTGGGCTCTTGGAGTTCCACATCAGGTGTTCCAGATCTTCAAAATTATTTTCTTAGCAAAAAATGCTTATCACGTGAAACAATTTTTGCTATCGTACCATTTTTGTATCTCTTATAGTTTAGCTGGTCTGTTGCGGTTCTGCATCAGGTGTTCAAGTTTCCAAGATAAATTATAGCCTAAATGTTGCCCAGACTTAATACCTACACAACAAAAAAAAAATTATTCAAATCCGTCAAGTAGTTCCGAAGATTAGCGTGTACAAACAAACAGACAAACAGACAAACAGACAAACAGACACACAGACAAACAGACAAACAGACAGAATTTTTTTTTTGGTTTCGTGCTCTATTACTGTTTCTAAACCCCCCTCAATAATTTTTTTTTTAATATATTCAATGTACAGACACAGTTTTTTTACTGTTTTATTATAATTATTAGATATTAGATGAAAAAAATTCACGAACTACTACTCGAGCGTGTCAGATATTAATAGTGTATGCGCCCCACGTGTTTTTGATAACCGAGTAATATTAATCTGCCGGTTTGCATGGTGGGGGTGGCCGTACGAAGGGGTTGAAAATGGAAGAAAAAACTATGACATTGAAATACTCGAGCGCGTTAGATTAATATACAGACAGTTCAGCTTGATGTCCTTGTCGTGCTGACCCTTAATCTGACAATAATTATGTGCAGGGACTTCTTCAATCTGATGGTTTGAAAAATAAAATTCGCTGTCCTAGACGCGCGGCCCTATATACAGGGCTCATATATTGTGGAGGTACTTAACAGGGTGCAAGGTATCCCCCCTTATATTAATCTGCCGCGCTCGAGTAAATCCAAAAATCCCTTCCTGGCCTCCCCAACTACGTAGGTAGGGACATGATCCCATTGCTATAGAAGTTTTGGGACTTTTCGCGGCTTGCGTTGCATTTTTACCTTTTTTGTAGTAAAATTTTAGGAACGTATCGAATTTCTCCATTAGATTCACTCATCTTGACAGTACGAAAAACAAATGAAAATCACACATTTTTCTAATTTGAATTTGGAATTATGTTCTTTAAAGTTTAAACTTTCAATGATACCAAAACCAGTCAGATACAAATAGTATAGCCAAAGAGATTTTATTACAAGTTCATACATACTATATAATGCGAAAAGACTTTTTCCCCATCCTAAAAATTGTTACATATAGGTATTTCTTAAAAATTTTAAAATGGTAATTATACTAAACAGTAATTTGTTTTTTTTTTCAGATGGTTTGTGGATTGGGGCCTACTGTTTCCACCATTGTAATAACTTGGGTGAGTATGTTGCTTTGGGCACCCATTATCTGGAGCGACTTGAGCACATTCCCCGATTGGGCAGGAGGCAAAGAAGAAGAAGCAGCTGCAGCTGCACCTCCACCTCCAGCCTGATGAATGATAGGATCACGCAACTTATTATCTTGGATGTGAAAAACTAGCTGGTACTTACTAGAAGACCAAGCAATATAATAATATTGTGTAGTAGTAGGTAATTCTGGGCACTAGAAAGAAAACATTTTAATGTTGCAAGTGTGGTGTGTGTTGTGTTGTGGAAAAAATCGTTAACTCATGCGTAGAAAGTAAACAAAAAAATCAAAGCTATGTAGAGATAAACTACGATAACTTGACGCGGCCTTTCACAATCCAAAACGTTTTTTGTAAAATAAAACTCACAAACGTATGTGTGCGACGGCTGAGACGGCTCTCGAAACAAAAACAAATCGGCGTGTCATTGTTGCTTGACTAGCGGCATCATTAATTACTCATTATTATTGAAATAGTTATATGGAGGGGAATGTCAAGTTATCGTATTTATCTCTAGGAGCTATGTATGATAGGGTGACCCATGTAACGACGGTTATTTATTGTTTAGGAACCAAAAGTTAGCTATAATTATTTTTTAATTTTAATCTGGCTTAGCTTTTCGAATTTTCTCTTTTTGTCGCATTTTTCCCCCCTAAATAAGGGGCCCACCACTGAGCCCTGTGGAACATCTTTTTTTTTTTCCTATGGATATTCTCATCGACTGCCTCCGCCTCGGGAAAGCCGGAGGAGTGTGTCGGACTCTCACCATAGGGAAGAAGTCTGTACTGGGCACTAGCAAAATCAGCAAATCCAAATTCCTGTTTATATCCTTACTAGCTGTCCGTCGCGGTTACACCCGCGTCTTTGGTTACTGCTCCGCTCCCGTAGGTCGTAGCGTGATGGTATATAGCCTATAGCCTTCCTCGATAACTAATCTATCTAACACTGAAAGAATTTTTCAAATCGGACCAGTAGTTCCAGAGATTAGCGCGTTCAAACAAACAAATACTGCAGCTTTATAATATTAAGTATAGATAAATATTTGACCTATCTCTGGGACTTAAAATATTATCATTGTAAAAAATGAAGCTTGAAATTAAATATTTATTGCGGCATACCATTGATTTGTATAGGCCGGCCAAATTGTTCAAGATAGTTTATCATCCCTCTGTGGAACCACGGCGCTTCTAAGACATCGTTACCGGGCTCGTTGCAGACTCTAAACTACTACTATCCAGGCCTGGATCCGAGATCCTGCCATTTCCCCGAAAAGCTCCTTGTCGATTCACTTAAACTGTCAAACCGTCTGTTTGCGGGCCGATGAGCTGCAGCCGCCAGCAGCGGTCTGGGTGGAGACGTGGAAACGGATGTATCGGTGATCCGACAACTTCTCCACCTCCACGGCAACACGCCTGTCGCAAATTCGACTCTCGATAGCTAGACTAGCAAACGAGCCGTTCACTATCTTTTCTTCGAAGCGGTCTCCTTCTCTCATTTCACCTCCTTCTCCTTTTTCGCCTCCTCCTACCGTTTCGGCTCCTTCCAGGAGGAAACCACCCAGGAGTTCGCTGTCGCTATCGATCTAACTATTGCACCAACACTTCACTTAAGACGAGAGCACTACATACACTCCATAATATCCCACAACAACACTTTAAAAACCTCTATAAACCCGCCACTTGGATTGAGTGAAGTGAGTGAATTATTCGTATATACCTCGTAGGTGCCACGTATGATCGATCGTAGTGTGGAAGAAATTCTCACCATCCCCATCGCTCTGTTAGCCAGATTTTTTGTTTTTCTCGGAGAATTTCGTAGGGTTTCAACCATTTTTTTTTACTAGTCAAGTTGTGCGTTTTAGTGTTTAGTAATGATAATATAAACTTCTTAGTGTGCTTAATTTTTTTTTTCTTTATGGTAGATGAATATAATTATGGCCAACTGATAATGGTCACACATAACATATACCTAAGTCCAAGTTTAGACTAGATTATTTAGACTAAATTATTAATATTAATAATATGAATATTATTTATTAATTATTTTATTTGGGTTTAAAAACAAAAACATGCCACTTTTGAGAGAGATGGTAATAGTAAATATGTCCTCTATGTGTAATCCTTAGCGTCAGCTCACACCGAGACGCGACGCGACGCGACGCGACGCTGCTTGCACACTTTAGAGCGACTCAAAATATAACTTTATTTTCTACACGAAAACAACGTTGCCGCTCTTGCGCGTCGCGCGTACCGGCGATTCCCCGCTGCGTCGCGATGCGTCGCTCTATGCCTCGCGTGGTAGTTTCTGGCCGCGCCACAGTCTCATTTTGAATCGCAGTTAATAAGAATAAATGTACATAATATGTTCATTATTGTACGAAAAGAATTAAAAATAGTACTTGAGAGATTCGCGAGATATTTAACAAAATCGGTGGCGCGGCCAGATAGCATGCTTCCTAGCCGCGCCACAGTGTACACTGCAACAAATTGGATATTTATGTGCAAACTTAATGGTAAACAATAAATTGTACGACTATTGTTTGTTCTATTGGTAATGAGGAATAGTGTAAAAGTCATTACCTACATGATAAATTTAATAATACCGAAACTAAAATACTACTTCCACTATGGCAGAACTGTCAGACAGTTACGATCGTTGTTCTTATACATTATACAGTATGGGGATCACATATATGCAATAAATTATACGACATACTTGTTATCGCCTTTTCTGACGATATACAAAAAATTAACGAAATCGGTCCAGTAATTAGGTCAAAAAGTAGAGTTTTAATTTTGAACAAATTTAAACACTGTAGAATTGGATCAATTGTCAAACGAATCAAAAAGCCGCGCCGACATGCGTCGTTGCCGTTCTTCGCTCCTGGGGTCAAGGTACGTTGTCAACAGAGTGTTTACTTTAACTGACTTTATTTTGATATTTATTTTGTTTGAAAATTTTACTTTTTTAATTTTCGGTTTTCGATTTAAAATTTAATTAAGCTATACTTCTGTGGACTAGTATTAGGTTTTAGGTATTATTAGGTTTCATTTATTGCCTAGAAGTGAGTTCCATACTGTATACGGTATGGAACTCACTTCTAGGCAATAAATGAAACCTCAAGTAATACTAGTCCACAGAAGTATAGCTTAATTAAATTTTAAATCGAAAACCGAAAATTAAAAAAGTAAAATTTTCAAACAAAATAAATATCAAAATAAATTCAGTTAAAGTAAACACTCTGTTGACAACGTACCTTGACCCCAGGAGCGAAGAACGGCAACGACGCATGTCGGCGCGGCTTTTTGATTCGTTTGACAATTGATCCAATTCTACAGAGTGTTTAAATTTGTTCAAAATTAAAACTCTACTTTTTGACCTAATTACTGGACCGATTTCGTTAACTTTTTGTATATCGTCAGAAAAGGCGATAACAAGTATGTCGTATAATTTATTGCATATATGTGATCCCCATACCGTATATTGTTAAATTAAAAATACTGTGTTGTAAAAAAAACATCAGAAATTAAAGTACAAATAATTTCTATCTTTCATTCTTTACGGGCCGTCATAATCATAACGAATAAAATCTTGTAATTTTTTTTCATTCCTCTTATTAATATAACCTTTCACTTCTGAACCGTCCCTGAAAATTTGGCTTATCATTGAAAACAAATACGAGGTTAGCTTTTTCAATAAAACACTTGATTTACAAAATGTTTATCTTAAAGGGCAATTATTTTATTCAACAATTTATGACTTAATATACATAATCAAATGAGAGTGTACTAGAATTGAATCGGTTTTTAATTTTAACACCTTCTTGGACACATCGTCGTAACATTCCCAACATTTTTTTTTCACTGTACGTCGACAATGTACTCTATAATGTCCTACTCCAGAGCCATCACTTGATAGAGGAGGCAAGAATTCGATTACTGCACTCAATGAAAATAAATTTAAAAATTAAAAAAAATATTTAAATAATTAATAATAATTTTAAATTTAAAAATTTTATCTTGTAAAATAATTTCCTCCGGAATGTCGTTTAAAGAAAGATCCATATCCAATTCAAAAAATATGAAATAATTTGAAATTTCAAATTTTGTTCTCTGTTTTCCTTTGCAATGATCGGTTTTACAATCATGCTCAGAATCTTGAATCATAGCAGCTTCATCTAAAGCGGCCAAACCACGGTCTGTCAGAATAAGTAAATTTAAAGGAATTATGGGACAGTTTCGATATTCATATAGATAATGACTTTTTACAATATTTTTAATCATCAATAGAACAAACAATAGTCGTACAATTGTTTACCATTAAGTTTGCACATAAATATCCAATTTGTTGCAGTGTACACGGTGGCGCGGCTAGGAAGCATGCTATCTGGCCGCGCCACCGATTTTGTTAAATATCTCACGAATCTCTCAAGTACTATTTTTAATTCTTTTCGTACAATAATGAACATATTATGTACATTTATTCTTATTAACTGCGATTCAAAATGCGACTGTGGCGCGGCCAGAAAGTACCACGCCTCGTGACGCCTCGCGGCGTAGAGCTACGCATCGCGACGTAGTGCTGCGTGGTGTAACGTATTCTAAATTCTCACAATGAAATGTGTTTCGTGTAGAAAATAAAGTTATATTTTGAGTCGCTCTTTGTGCACGCAGCGTCGCGTCGCGTATCGGTGTGAGCTAACGCTTAGGTATGTGCGCGGCGAGACGTGGGGGAGTATCGGCCGCTCCGTTCCGTCACGGTCAGCTATGCTATTCTCTAAAAGACTCGACGACGAACTCGTCGACGAAACTAGTATGGTCCCCAGTGGATTTTGAACTTTATGCTCTAGACCATTTAGTTGAAAATCCATTAACGACAAACTGTCTCTACGACGAGTTCCGAAACAGTTTGTCTTTAATAGATTTACAACGTTGTGATCTACAGCATAAAGTTGAAAATCCACTGGGGACCATACTAGTTTCGTCGACGAGTTCGTCGTCGAGTCTTTTAGAGAATAGCACCCCAGTTCACACCGAGACGCGACGCGACGCGACGCAACGTGACGATACTTGAAGAGGCCAGTGACTTCGCGCCGCGCCGCGCTGCGCCGCGAGACGCATCGCAACGTCGCCGCTCTTGTACGTCGCAGAAAATAAAGTTATATTTTGAGTCGCTCTTTTAAAGTGTGCACTCAGCGTCGCGTCGCGTCGCGTCTCGGTGTGAACTGACCCTAACGCTACGTCCTAGGTAGGCGGTTCAAAGCGAACGCGATTATGAAGCGGTGACAAGCGAATTCAATGCGATGCGGTGCGACGCGGCGGCTATGTCCTACGTGCACGCGAATCGTCTCGCACAGCCGCCACCGACGCCGTCGTCAGTGGGCACCGCATCTAGTTCGCGCGAAAATATCAAGCCAACTGATCGCGTTCGCGTCATTTCGCGACGCTCCGCCCCGCACTCCACGTGCGGTCACGTAGGCCACTTCAATAGGTTTCGACTGTTTGTAGTTTTCGCGCCGCGCCGCGTCGCTTCGCGTTCGCGTCTAGATCGCTCACGCAGGACATCGCGTCAGTCTGCCGCCGACGACATTATAGACAGTCCGGTTCAAACAAATTTTGCTTGAACCGGACTGTCTATAATGTCAGACGCACATGAGATAAATATACAAAGATACTGCTCCCGGTTGTCTACGAAAGTAGTAACAGCTAGGGTCTACGCTGACCCTCGTTCTGTAATTTCTTTTCGTTTTGAACATCGATAGCCGTTAGTCCTATTATTGTAAATGGTTTTTTTCTTAACCGTAACCACACCCCAACACAACAAAAAGTGGATGAGTAGTGTTACCAGATCAATAGTGTTGCTGCGGTTTGTCGATTTTTGCGATAAAGTAAAAAGCACGTCTATGCGATATAGTTGGTTACAAGTACCTACTTTTATTTAAGCTCTTATATGCAATAAATATTATATTTTGTCAATAAATTTTTGTTTTCATTAATTGTCAATTTTTGTTTTCATTAATCATCTGGTCCCAAGTAGGCATTTTAATGGCATGGCAAAATAATGTAGCGTAAAATCTCTACTCATGAAATGCGGAATGTACTTAAATGTCGAAAAAAAACAATTTGTGGTTTTTTCCGTGTTTTTCAATGTTGTATTCGAAATATTGAAGAAATTTTGCCAATTTAAATATCATGTTTTTTTTCCAATAAAACCGAAAACAACCGAAAAATATGAAATAAAACGTGAAAAATTTCGTGTTGTTTATAAAATACCTACATGTCTGTTTGTTCTAATGGAATCTTGCAAGTTTAATTTGATCCACTTTCCGGTTTAAAGAGTGCCGTGGAGTTTCTTGCTCGTTCTTCTTCTTCCTCTCCATAGAGGCCTACCTCCGTTTTGGAACGAGCAACTAGCTTCAACTTCCGGACTAAAGGCCGCTGCATACGTGACGGGTTTTTATCCGGACGGGACGTGACGGGAAGTTTTGGAAACATCGTGTGACCGTCAGGATGGCTGGACCAAACGAGATATATACATGAGACCATGTGCACTGCTTAATACCTATTTGATACTATTTAATACCTATAATGAAATATTTGATACCTTCGCGCTAAGAAATATATCAAAGAAAGAAACCAACTGAAGCCAACCTGACGTCAGGTTGGCTGGCCACTTATAAGTTCTAATAGTTTGAGCGTTGTATTGATTGCGGTGTTATTAATGTAGATGTATAATACCGATTTGATACCTCAACGCATATTCTTTACACAACTGCAGGAAGCTCTTATAAAAAGTTATTAACAAAACCCATTAAACGCCTGTACATTAATTATTTACGTGTTTTCTTCTCCGAATAATTGCTAACAATATTTTTGCAGGCGCTTAGAGGCTTATGATTAACTTGTTTCTGGATATCCATAGTCAAGTTTTGTCCATTTATACGATTTTATAATTATTTACATATCGCAATTATTCTTATGAATATAAATAAGTATGTACTTGGGGATTTATAATTTTTTTTGACACTCGGCCAGGGTTCCCAACTTAGCGGTTTTCTCCCCAAATTTAGGAGGTAAATATATGCAGTAGGGGCTTCATATGTTTAGCGGTATTTTTAGGGACTTCTGGCTTCTTATATTTTTAATATTTTTTTTTAATTTGTTCACCTAGCGGAAAATCCCAAAAAATAAAAATAATTAAAAAAATCAATCAATCATAAATTAAAAACATTAAAAATCAAATCGATTTTTAATATTACAGGTAAGTAAGTACTTATACGTAAGTAAAGTCAAAGTCATAAAAAAATAATAGTCAAAAACCCTTAAAACCCCCTAATAAAATAATATGTTTTAACAAAAATATATTAATAGGTAATAAATAGCGCTAAGATTTTTGTCTTGTTTCGAAATTAGTATTAGAATTAGTTAGTAGCAAAGTACAGGTTAGCAGAGTACCCATTAATACATCCACATTTAAAATACCCCTAAACATTTAACGCCCCTAAAAAAATCCCACTGCATATATTTACCCCCTAAATTTGGGGAAAACTAATAAGTTGAGAACCCCAAGTTGATCTAAGCGCCTGCTAAAATATTGTTAGCAATTATTCTGAGAAGTAAACACGCAAATAATTAATGTACAGGCGTTTAATGGGTTTTGTTAATAACTTTTTATAAGAGCTTCCTGTAGTTGTGTAAAGAATATGCGTTGAGGTATCAAATCGGTATTATACATCTACATTAACAACGCAATCAATTCCATGCTAAAACTATTAGAACTTTAAAGTGGCCAGCCAACCTGACGTCAGGTTGGCTGGCCACTTTCTTTCTTTGATATATTTCTTAGCGCGAAGGTATCAAATATTTCATTATAGGTATTAAATAGTAGCAAATAGGTATTAAGCAGTGCACATGGTCTCATGTACATATCTCGTTTGGTCCAGCCATCCTGACGGTCACAACATCGTTGCATACAAAATGTATCCAAATACGTATATGTCACGGGAACATGGACGGGCCGGGAACGTGGACGGGATTGCATTAGCAATTAAACCCAATTCTTGAATTGAAAAATCCATCTTTCGTTGTTTACAACACTAGCACGTTAGATACGAATCAATGTCACGTTGCGTATGCGTTTGCACCACGTTCCCGTTTTGAACGAGGCAATCACGTGCCCGTCCCGCTCACGTCCCGTCCGGAGTATTTACCCGTCACGTACCGGGTAAAACGGGGTGAATAGAAAGGCAGGGGTGAATCGAGACGGAACTTTAAAAGAGATTTAAACGTTAAACAAATAAAGTTTGTCGCCAACAAGGAGACCAATTTGTAAATTATAAGTCAGTGAAAACAGTAGAGTCTTTTTTGCCAACAAACTATACCTATTATATTAACGTTAAAATCCCTTTTAAAGTTTCGTTTCGATTCACCCCTGCCTTTCTATTCACCCCGTTTTACGGTATGCAGCGGCCTTAACAGTCACGGCAATGGTTTGGTGCGCCTCTTTAGCGCAACTCATGCAAGGCTCCTATAAAGGCGTGCGCGCGGCGCGCGATCTGCGCGCACTCAATTCTCGTGCTTACAGTTCCGTTTACTGGCGCCGCCCGCGCGCTTTTCGCGTACGGCGCTTAGGTTGCTGCGCGCGGGCGGTGCAGGAGCGGCGCACGAACAAAAATGCACGCGTGCAGCTCGCAAATGGCTCGCGAGCTGCACATTCGCGGCACATTCGCCAGATGTGGACGCGTATATCTGACGACCCTGCATACCTATCTGTTTTGCTGACTGTACATTATGTTACAACTAATAAAATACATTTTACCCATAATTTCTATTTTTAATTAATGTAATTTGCATCAACGACATGATTTTTCATGCTACGCCTCTTACTCGCACTCCCATAGCATCTTTCCCCTCGCCTTGACATTCTACCAACTTACTTTAAATCGCTCAAAGAAACATATCTGTAAATTTCAACTTATCAGAATAAAGTTTATTTTAATTTACCTACACATAATACACCTTCAGGCTCACCTGTCAGGTACTTGTGCTCATTGAAAACGCCTGTCAATTTTTTTTTGAACTTAATAACGAATAAACAAAATGGTAAAAAAATTTCAAGCTTACAGGAACAAGTTTTTTTTTTTAATGTTTCCTACACTTTCAAGAATATAGGGGTTGATGACGTGCAGGGCTGAGGCGTGCCAGGCGATGGTCATTGTACTTAGGCAACTATGACTCATCACCATAAAAATTTCTAGCCTTACAGACACACCGTTACTCGGACGGTCCAGTAGCTCTTGGTCTAATTAGAAAATTTACAACAAAAAAAACAAGTGTCAGATACTTATACCTACGTGTGTAGGTATATATTAAGAAAACCTAAAGGCTTGCTCTGTGTAGCCACATAAATTAAATTTAAAACAACTTCATGAAACTTAAAAACAATTATTAATATCAAGGTAATAACTGCCCCCTTGAATTGCTGACGGAATTGCTGAGCATTGGGTCCTGGGTTCAATTCTCAGGTCAAGTGTTATTTGGTTTTTCCATCAGGGATTTCTCTGTAGCAACCCAAGCAAAGTTTGAACGTTGGCCGCGTGACACTCCCGTCTCTTGGATGGCAGGCACCAGCAAACTAAGCTGGTGGTGCCTCTGGTGCTGCTCCTCCTGCTGCTTCTGTTGTCTCCCCTGTGCCCGGGAAATTCACTGGCATGAAGCCTTTGTTATCAGGATCCCACAGTATTGGCGCGTAAAAGAGTACACCAAGATACAGGATTATCGTACAAATCACAACAGACGGGACGGAATATTTAGTCTGTAAAAACAAAACAAAAAATGATTGCCGGTGTGTTTTGAGAAAAATATAGATCTCTCAAAAGTTAAAACCTTGCCCAGAAATAATGAACTTGCCGCGAAACAAAGTTCACGAGATAATAGACGCCAATACAACGCGTTCATGACACGCGCGAATAATCAAAAAAAAAAAGATATGCAAAACCTTAGCATATATATACTAAATAAAAATATTATTTAAAAAAAAATTACCATTGTTATGATAGGTACTTTTCCAATGTTATGGCAGTAGTAAGCAGGGGTATATTGAAATGGACAACAGAATCCGTAAGAACATGCTATACCCACACCTAATGCCGCTAGATAAACATTGGTTGGCCAAGGAACAGGGGCATCTGCTGACTGCAATCAAAAGAATTGTAACAATTAACGTTGGCAGTACCAAAGTCTGCCTGCCTCCTAACTGTGCTGTTGGTCTCACCGAGCGGGAGGTCTTGAGTTCGATTTCCGGGTCAGGCTAAAGTGTTGTTAGGATTTTCCATAAGGGTTTTTAGTACCAGTTTGGAGTTTTGAAGTTGGTGGTGTAACATCCTTATGTCTAAGAACTGGTACGTGGTTTCTGGGACCACCCGATCTATGTCCGATCGTCTCAGATTGCTGTCTTATCAGACTATGAGAGTGAGGAATAAATTAATGGTAAAAAAACTTTTTAAAACAAGCTTTTTTAGTGTGATGTTACTAACTTTATCGTTTTCTACTCTTCAAGCCCTTTTATTTGATACCCATATCAAGGGGATTGAGATAAAATATTTAATCCGCCATCTTTGAACGGCGGCCATATTGAAATTATTACAATACTGAGTATTGCTCATTGTATTGTCACCAGAAGTAAAGGTGTACGCAAAATTTCAGCTCAATCGGATAACAAGAAATGGTCGAAAAATGGAAACAACTTATGTACGGACAGTGCAAGCTAAATAAAAGCTTGTAAAAAGGGAGTGCACTATAATATTTCCTGCGTACCGTCAAACGGGATAAATATCCCTATTTGCAGTTCCCTTTTAAAGTTTCGTCCCGATTCACCTTTGCATCCTTATTTACTTGTTACCTGGCTAGTAGTCATCGTCAAACATTTTTTTCTACAAGTCTATGTTCTTTTAAGAGTGCAACGAGCTAATTGATGCTGTATTTGACAAGAAGGCAAGCGTCTGCCGGCGGTATACAGACGAGCGCCTCGAGCCCAACTAATAATCTAAAGCTGTGTACAAATTACGCGCGGCAGCCGCGCGAGCCAATGTTCGACCAGATTTGACGTTAATTTGCCTCGCGAGCCAAATCGTACATTTTTATCCAGTATCTCGAGCAACAATCAACGTAAACTGATTGTGACAAATTGTTAAACTCCCGTAAGCTGCTATGCTTGAAAAAATATGATTATTTTATTCGAAAAATTGAGTGTTGGGTACAGTCAGCGACGAAAGCCATGTCAACTTTCAAAATGCCGCTGTCTTTACTTCCTCATAATTTAGCTTTCTATTGGTAAAAAAAATGGTTAAGATCGGTCCAGTACAAACAAACAAACAAAAAAACCTTTGGGCGCATTATGTCCAATTCGCAAAATGTCCAGTGGGCTCAAAATGTCCAATTCTCAAATTGTCCAATTCTCAAATTGTCCAAATCGCAAATTGTCCAAATCGCAAATTGTCTAAATCGCAAATTGTCCAATTAGCAAATTGTCCAATTAGCAAATGGTCCAAAAAAAGTCGTTTAAGGAGTTTAGTAGATATATTGTATAATACATAAGGATCGTAGCAGGTGGCGTTCTGCCTACGCTCCTCATGTCCCAAAGTCGGACTTCTGGGACCAAAAGTAAAAAATCACTAACTTACGTTTATTTAGAGCGCCGATTATTTGGCATAATTTGACTTAGCATACTACGAAGATCACAGAATTTCAATAGAAATAATTTTATTAGTCATATTGAAAAAAAAAATTGTTTTATAAAATCACTATGGTGTGCTACAAAAGTTAGTGATTTTTTACTTTTGGTCCCAGAAGTCCGACTTTGGGACATGAGGAGCGTAGGCCGAAGGCCGGCGGAGCTCCGACGACATGGCTGACGGGAGATAGGGCGGCAGCTTTTTTTTTTACCGCCCAGAGCGACCATCTGTTGAGCGTAAATTATGCCGGGGTTCCGTCGACTACGCCAAAACTAGATTGTCCAGGTATTGGTCTAGTCAACGGAAACCCGGTCTACGGAGCCCCGCTTTGAACATTCGATATTTTGTACTTCGATAATATGATTTTCGACATTTTGATTTTGATTTTCGATATTTTGAACATTCGATATTTTGTACTTCGATAATATGATTTTCGACATTTTGATTTTCGATATTTTGATTGTCGATATTTTGATTTTCGATTATATGATCTTTCGATCATATCATTCGATATTTTGATTTTCGATGTTTTGATTGTCGATATTTTGATTTTCGATTATATGATCTTTCGATCATATGAGCATTCGATATTTTGATTTTCGATGTTTTGATCGTTCGATATTTTTATTTTCGATATTTTGATTTTCGATATTTTGATTTTCGATATTTTGATTTTCGATATTCTGATATGTACCCATGTGAAGTATCACGAAAAACAAAATTTCGATATTTTGAACATTCGATATTTTGATTTTCGATATTTTGATTTTCGATATTATGATACATTCGATATTTTGATTTTCGATGTTTTGATTTTCGATATTTTGATTTTCGATATTATGATACAATCGATATTTTGATTTTCGATGTTTTGATTTTCGATATTTTGATTTTCGATATTTTGATTTTCGATATTCTGATATGTATCCGTTGATTGACATCAACGCTTAAACAATGTAAGCCGAAGTACGTCAGCTCAGAATTGTATTTTTTTTTCTAATAAAAGAGTTAATCACAAATTATATGCATTTTTACTTCGAGCCGAATCTCACCCAATCTCACGTGGTGGTCTTCACGCCCCATAAATCCGCGTTGGACCAATTGCGAACTGGACCAATTGCGAACTGGACCAATTGCGAACTGGACCAATTACGAACTGGACCAATTGCGAACTGGACCAATTGCGAACTGGACCAATTGAGAATTGGACAGTTGGACATTTTGCGAATTGGACATAATGCGCCCAAAGGTTATAGATTTAATTATAAATTTTCGTCGTGGGTATCAAAATATTTTTGTTTTTGAAAAGTTGTAAATGTTCAACGACTTTTGTCGCTGATTGTACTATCTGTTAGTATAATGTATAAGGGCCTCCGCCCAAAATCGATAATCAGTAAACGATTTTTTGTGAATTCCAATATAACAACGCAAACGTCCCACAAAAAATTAGTCCTATGAAACTATGAAATAATCGTAAGTTCCGCTAATTGGTCCTACAAAGTCTGACGTGGGTTGAGGCCCTTAGATATAAGAAAACTTTTTCAATATCAAGCTACTTTACCATGCACAACACAAGAGGAAGCCATACTGAGAGTGCCGCCATTGAAGTCATTATGTTGGTCAGTATCGAAGCTATCAAAACACATATCAATAGCCCCACAGCCCAATCCATACCCGTAATATTTAACCCAATATTTGCAGCAATAACCGCCTCCAGGCCGGTTAGGCGACAGGCATCCATAATGGCATAGCCAGCCCCTGAAAAAACGAATAATTTTTATACATCATAAAACTTAAAAAAATAGCTGAACTGTACACTATATTTCGACTTTTAATTATAATCAGAAACTTGACCAACTTGACAGTTAAAAAAAAATGTTACTACTTACTACAAGTAATAGTGTTGGGGTAGTGAACGATTTTGCGTAAGGAACGAATGATAAGAATGGTTTAATACCAAGTTAGGTACATTATTTAAGTTCATTCAATTTCGTTCATTCTTACACCACCTCACTATCTTTTTTTTGTCAAAACTTGGTAACCCTTTATCTGTCAAGTTACTGAATAGAATTAAAAGTCGAAATATAGTTATTTTTTTAAACAAGCTTTAAATTAAAATTATTACAATATTGAGTATTGGACATTGTATTGTCATCAGAACTTAAAGTGTATGCAAAACAGCTCAATCGGAAACCAACAAATGGTCGAAAAATGGTTTGCAAATTTTGAAAGGACAACTTACGGCGCGTTCACATAGAACGTCCGTTTTACTGGATCCGTTTTAACTGATCCGTCGCTACTGGAGGTAATATTCACACAGCATTTACAGGATCCGTTTTAACGGATCCGTCGCTACTGGAGGTAATATTCACACAGCATTTACAGGATCCGTTTTAACTGATCCGTCGCTACTGGAGGTAATATTCACACAGCGTTTACAGGAGCGATTTTAACAGATCCGACGCTACTGGACTTTCTTTCTTCAGTGTATCGCCTACTTTCTACGAGGATGGACGTTGTCGTGTTGTGCACCGCCACCGCGCACCCCCGTGCCAAGCCTCGCGCAGTTTCGATCCGATAAAACGGATCCGTTTTACTGGATCCAGAATACTGTATTCTGTGTGAACTCGCTCATACAACTACATACGCTAATAACATATACGTTTAAACGGACCAGTAAAACGGAATGCTGCTCATTTTGTCGGATCGGTATTTTTGACTGGATCCGTAATACTGTATTCTGTGTGAACTCGCTCATACAACTACATACGCTAATAGGTAACATATACGTTTAAACGGACCAGTAAATCGGACGTTCTATGGGAACGCGCCCTTACATACGAACAGTGCAAGCTAAATAAAAGCTTGTAAAAGTACTGGACGTACCTACTTGAAATCAATAATCAACGTATTACAGCCAGGAATACAATGCACCGTGACTAGTACATATAAAAATGTGCTTGTAATGTGACGGAAGAGACTGGACCTCACAACTAGTGTTTCCAGGTGGCCTACCCACCACCTCTTAAAACAATATTATTTAAATATTAGTGCAAACTAATATTTGAATATATTAGCCGAGCGTTGAAAATCCAACAGTGAAGAAGGCAACTTCTTCACTGTTGGATTTTCAACGCTCGGCTCAGCGCCGAGAGTTGAAAATGCAACAACAGAAATAACAAAGTATTATTATTGTTTTAAGAGATCGCGGTAGGCGCCCAGGTACTGTGCGTCAAATTTCGGAACGGAAGGTTAAATTATCGGGATTTTGGCTCTGAAACCGGGACAGGTACAATGGTTACAAAAAAAAAAGAAATTTTATGAGTTTGACAAAAAAAAATAAGAAAGCAAAAATACTTTTGTATGTAAGTATTAACAAAAAAAATAATTTTGTTTGAGAGGGTGTAATTTCCAGGTGGACCCATAAAAATACTATCATCATCCGTTATTGCAGATATGGAACAGAACTTCTCATAGGATCATAGCAGAACTGTCGTAACAAGTGAAATTGCTTTGTTTATACGTGTAGTCGATGACTGACGGAAGGAAGAGGGAGAGGGGGGGCATACGTCGACCTACCACTTTCCAACCGCCTTCAATAAGTAAAAAAAAAACTTTAGTTTTGGAAGCGGGTGGCAGTACATAAAAACAAACAGAACCAAAACCTCCGGCAGCGGTTCTCTTTTTTGTAAAAAAGATTTTTATTACAAATCTATTCTATTTATACCATTCTTTTTTTTTCATTTAACTATTAACAGTAAACGGGGGGGGGGGGGATCGATCACCTTAAATAGAATGTACCAGCTGAGGGAGCACACCTTGGGTGCTACCTATTTATTTCACTGAGTAGCAGTTTTTGGGCCTTTTTATTGTCATGCGTGTTTGCGCCCGCGTGCAGGCCAGGCACGCATGCGTGCTTCCCGCAACCTATCGTATCATACATGTTTTTATTGTCATGCGCGCCACACGCACGCGGATCGCGGGTGGCTCGCACGGATGCGTGCCGCCTGTGTGCGTGTGGCGAACCTTGACAGTCAGTGTTGTTTTTATTGTCAAGCGGGTCGCACGCAGGTTGTATGATCAATATGAACATTAATTTTTAACACGGGTTCTTCCTGGCGACACGCACAATACTGTGGCGGCGAAGCGAAAATAATGCTCTGCGTGCGGTCCGCAGCACGCATGCGTACCTGGCCTGCACGCGGGCGCAAACACGCCTGACAATAAAAAGGCCCTTAGGGTCAGTTCACACCGAGACGCGACGCGACGCGACGCAACGTGAAGATACTTGAAGAGGCCAGTGACTTCACGCTGCGTCGCTCGCCGCCGCGAGACGCATCGCAACGTCGCCGCTCTTGCACGTCATTCTGTGCGCGCGTACCGGCGATTCACCGCTGCGTCTCGCGGCGCCGCGCGGCGCAGCGCGGCGTAGAGCGACGCATCGCGACGTAGTGCTGCGTGGTGTAACGTATTCTAAATTCTTAATGTGTATCTTTTCGTGTAGAAAATAAAGTTATATTTTGAGTCGCTCTTTTAAAGTGTGCACGCAGCGTCGCGTCGCGTCGCGTCTCGGTGTGAACTGACCCTTAGACTGATTAAAATAAAATATTATATTACCCACCTATTATAAACACATAACCATAATTTATATTCTTATCAACAAACCGCCACCATAGAATGGGCGATTCTGGTTTAAGTGGCGGCAAATTACTTTTTTCTGAAACAAAAATATGTGACCTAAGAATAACGATAATTTATTCTGTGCTGTTTAAATTACTAAACTATTCTAATGTTTTTAATATTTAATAATAAATGACTAAACTTTTAGTTTAATTATTTCAAACAATTCCCCGTAGCAAACAATGTTTACTTACTTTTAGCAGTCAGGACACGCAAAAAACCGTATCCTTTCGGAATAATACACAAGAGTATAAGAAATATAGCACAAGTTGTAGCATCCTTTAATCTGAAATAAAGGAATAAAATTATCTGCAGTAAAATATTCGGCTGAAAGCAATCAGTTTCTACCGAATAACGGCTTGTCAAAACATATTTAAACTCGCATTTTTTGCTCAGTTTGTGTTTCTGTGTGCCTTGCTAAGACCTCAAAAAAAACCATTCCAATTACTTTAAGCGCATTGCATGCAACTTTACATTATAAGAAGTTTTTAGTTATTGCTCGCGTGGTGAACAATTGTTTTGTCTGTCTTGCATACGTAGCCAAAGGTATGCAAAAAAATAAGTAAGCCAGCCTACCTAGGTATATACTGTGTGTTAAAAACTATCAGTTGAGATGAAATTCATTCGGATTATGAAAAGAGAAAAGAAAGAAAGAAAAAGTGAGTGTAAGACAAGTGATGAAAGAAAATTGATTAAAATTAATTCAATTAAAAACAGCTATGAAAACTTTTCGATAGGCGAGTTATCATAGGCATGTTTGTTAATAAATTGTATTTGATGAAAAAAAGCTATTTTACAAAAAAAGATAACCGCCTTCAAAAACTACAAAATCAAAATAACTTTAGTTTTGGAAGTCGGCGGCTTTGGTTTTTTTTTTTGTTATGTAGGTAAGTATTGCCACCGACTTCCAAAACTAAAGTTATTTTGATTTTGTAGTTTTTGAAGGCGGTTATCTTTTTTTGTAAAATAGCTTTTTATTTTTCACTTTTTAGTGCTTGTGTATTAATGTTTGAAATCCTTACAAAAAGCCCTTTCAAACAATACCTCACACGATATATTTAATTTTGGAAACTGGTAGGAGGGGGGTTGACGTACCCCCCCCCTTTTCCTTCAGTCAGTCATCGGCTACACGTATAAACAAAGCAATTTCACTTGTTACGATATTGCTGCTGTGATTCTATGAGGAGTTCCATTCCATATCTCCGAAGTTCATCATCAGATATTGAAATGGTGACAATGGGACCACACGAGAAGCACCAGCTTTCAAATAAAAAAAGAATCATGAAAATCGGTTCACCCAGTCGCAAGTTAGGAGCTAACAAACATAAAAAAAAAAAATACAGACGAATTGATAACCTCCTCCTTTTTTTGAAGTCGGTTAAAAATATGTCTAATCAAGTTATCTGATGGGTAAAGGTCGATCTTCCACAGCTCTTAGCCTATAAGATCTGTTTTCTTAGAGCAATAGCGCACTAGCGGCCTGGCCGCAGCGGCCATCGAGATACATACCTTAGTATGAAATCGCCACAGAACGCGCGCACCTGGCCGCACGCGGCCAGCGGCCACACCGTGCGGCCAGGGCCGCTAGTGCGCTATTGCTCTTAGTTAAAGTACCTAGTAGATACCACAGACACGCGGTAAACTATACTAAATTCTTACTTTGGTAATACAGGATACTCTGTAACTTCACTAAATTGAGCCCATCCTGGAAGCCAACTAGGGCTCCAGCGGAATAAATGCATGCACAATATAAGTAGTGCAAAAAATACGCTAAGCTGTAACAAAAAGAAATGAGTAATATATATATCACATAACAGTACATCACGCCTATGATCCCCGAAGGGTTAGGCAGATCCATATGCACACCAGAGGTGTACCCATAGTACACCCATATTTCGCCAGTCATGTTTAATGTCCCAAACAGTTCCCAGTTTTAGGGGGCGAGCCTATTGCCATCAACCGGGCATAAATTCAAACTCCGTAGCTGCTACTGAGAAATTCCTGATGGAAAAATCCAATAACACTTTGCACGACCTGGGTATCGAACCCAAAACCTCATGTTCAGCAGTCGCACTTTGTGACCACTAGACCAACGTGGCAGAAATGAGTTATGTAAAGTAAAATACAATATTTATATTTATTTACACAATTACTGTTTTGTGTGTTTATCAGTTTTGATTCAGTTTCAGAGAATTCAGTTTTAAAAAAAGAAAGCTTTACCCTAGGTTTGGACCTTTTCCAGTTTATATGTTTGTAAGCGCACCCACGATGGGTGCGCTTACAAACATATAAACTCACACACACAAACAGCCAGGCCCAGAACAACTATCTGTAGGCCATACAAATATTTGTTCTGTGCGAGAATCGAACCCGCGACACATAGCGCGACAGCCAACTGCTGTCGCAACCGTGTCGTCAAAAAGTGATAAAAAATCTACCTAAGTACCCGTAATAAAAAAAAATCTCGTTCGAGTGAACGCGGCCCTACTTACTTTTTCATGTAGACTAATTTCTGGTAACTCCTGTTTGTTTTTCGAAAGATTACCCCGCACTGCTGTCATTTGTGCGCCTGACAAGGGATGTCCACCGGCCCTATTAAAATATATTTTGTAAGATTCAGGCCCGAATCATAGCAAGATGAAGTTTTAGTTAACGCTGAATGGAAACAAGGCTTTAGAAATTGCATAAATTGCACCACTATGCAAAGAAAAAGAACCAAATTTTCAGAGCAGTCTGGGAACCCGCAAGAAAATGTTCCACAAAATTATCCTGCGACTGCTTTGAACACTTGATCCCCGTTGGAACTTGCTACATTATATTTCGACTTAAATTCTATTCAATAACTTGACAGATAAAGGGTTACCAAGTATTGACAAAAAAAAGATAGTACGGTGGTGTATGAACGAAATTGAATGAACTTAATGTACTTAACTTGGTATTAAATATTCTTATCACTCGTTCCTTACGCAAAATCGTTTACTACCCCAACACTATTAGTTGTAGTACTTATGGTAACATTATTTTTCTTTGAACTGTCAAGTTACTGAATAGAATCAAAAGTCGAAATAGAGGTTTGAAATATTACCTACCTAAAATCACCATGATAATGGTCATAATAAATTATACACTATGTAACAAAAACCCTGTCAGATCAGTGTTGCCGTTGATCAGTTTTTATGTTTTATTTAATTTAATTACTTCTTCTTTCTTCTTTTTTTTTTTCACTGGGGAAAAATAATAATCTCAAATCCATTAAATGGTTACGTATATGTGTACGCAGTACGATGCCGAATAATACCCTTAAGGATCGGACAGGGTTTTTGTTACAGGCTGTATAAGACTAGATTCTGCGCACGACTACGTCCGCGTTGAAGTCATAATATACACCATAAAACATAGCCTAGGGCTAACAATAGTGTAACTTTCTATCAATGAAATAATTTGTGTAATCGTATCAGTACTTCCAGAGATTACCCTAGATTATTTGAAAAAAAAACCTGTCTACCTCTTTTTAAAACACTAGCTGTACCTACCCCGCTGCTTCACCCGCGTCCGATTACGACTTTGGTTACTGCTCCGCTGCCGTAGGTCGCGGTATGATGTTATAAAGCCTAAACTAATTCCTCATGAATCTGGTTATCATAAGATTAAGATTATTATTTCACTTACATGCCAACAAGAACGATATGGTATACTAAATTAAGAACGAACATAACCGCAGCTACAGGGAATGCAAACGCCGAATATTGTAAAAAGTTAAATATATCTGGATACTCTTGCCTTTCAGGTGCGAATCTGCGAATAATGAATCAGAATTAACGGAACGTCTTTAATCAGTATTGTAGACAATAATTTAGAACCATGAAACACAGTATTAATAAATTAACGTGGCGAGATGACGTAGACGGGCTTGTTTGAGGTGACGCAAGAAAAGAATACCTTGCAGGACTCAGATGAGGCTTTTCCCCCGAAGAGACATTATTATAGGCTTGTTAAAAAGAAAATCTTTTTTGCAAAAATAATAACAACCGCATAATTATAAAAACTACAAAATAAAAAATAACTTTAATTTTAGAAGTTGGCGGCTTTGGGTTTGTTGTTGTTTTGTACTGCAACCAGGTCATAACAATATTTCTGTGGGACCAATTCGGGAGTATACTCTATACAACAAAAGAACCGCTTCAAGTGAGCCTATAAAATGTGAAAAGTTCCCTGGATTTCTCCAGAGTTTCATAATCAGATCCTGATCTGGTGACCATGGGACCACCTGGGAAGAGTACCCTTTCAAACAAAAAAAAAAGTATTATCCAAATCGGTCCAGGCGTCTCAGTACGCACACATGCATTGTGAGTCTTTTAATACTAACACAAACACTTTCGAACGTTTTGAATTGTGGAGGGGCGCGCCATGTTATTGTAGTTTATCTCTACGAAATCACTGTTGTGTAACTGTTTACACTACAAGAACCTAGGTTATAGCAATAATGCTGATAATATTTTTTTCAATTATACGTACTCTATAAAAGCTCCCCGAAAGGCTATAGACGCATACGAAGCATGTAAAATTGCAGTACCACCTGTAACACGCAAATATTATCTATAGCAGAGTGCAAAAACCCGGGGTTGCGGGACGTCTTAACAGGATACCGTGGCCCCGGAACGTAAAGGGCAACAGAAGGAACAGGGTGGTTTTTTAGTTAGTAAAAGACTGACAGTCCCTTCCGCCCCACCCAGGGCGGAAGGACACATTTGATGATTTTTACCACCTCAAAAAAAAAGTTAAACAAAAATAGGTGCTGAAAAAGTGTAATGAAGTACCTATACACCTTTTTTTTAAGATTGGTAAATTATAAAATTACTTCTTTCGCTCTGGGCGGAGCGGAAGAGAGTGTCAGCCTCATATTGACTAAAACCCATCCGTGTTCCTCCTAATGCCTTTGTGTTAAAAGGCCGCGGTAACTCTTTCGAACAAAATCCGCAACCCTGGCAGGCACAGACCCTGACGGGTCCCGTCTTCTATGCTGACATTTCTTACAGGCGCGCGTGGAACACAACGCGCCGCCGACACGGACCTGGTTCTGATCCGACGGTGAGCCATCCAATGCTCGTCGTCCGCAGGCCCGCGCCTACGGTGGCTGGGAATCGCCCTGCGACTCCCGACGCCCGGGGCGTCTCGTTCTGTTACGGCGGCTGGGACGTGAGGTATGCCCCCTCTTCCTTCGCTAGCATTACTGATTCGCTGAAGGAGGTGACTGCTTCCCATGCCCCCTCGCTCCGGACTATGGATTGAACCAGTACCTATGGCCGGACGCGAGAGGCCTCGCCGCCGATTGCGTCTATGAGGACACAGCGGTGCTCCGCTCAAGCAGGGCAGACCTCCACCGTATGCTCCACCGTGTCTTCCGGGCGACCCTCACAGTGATAACACCCGGGCGGGAAAAGTATACGCCTAATGGTTAAATTTTCATGCGACTAATGACCATTTTTTCCATTGTTGACTTGTCAAGCCTAGACAAGCATAAAATAATACTAGTATACTATTAAAAAAAAAAGAATTTTATTTTGCTATGTTATAAAATATGATGATACTGTTTTAAATACACGGTAGGTGCATATACATACTATTTGCAATTTACATACCAATTGACGAAGAGGTTTGTATTGCGTTACAAATTACATCACGAACAGCACCGGTGTTAGCACTGTCCTTTGACTGGACCACAAAAACAAATAATAATTATTAAATAATTAATTTTAAAACAATCAGCATAGTAATTTACGGAAATGTCTTTCATGCAAATTTACCGAAGCTCCGGCCAGCTTGCCTACTATTATAAATCATAAAGCCGCAATTATATTAAGCTGACGCCGCGTGTCGCCACGCGTGGGTAAGCTATCGGTTACATACATTTGGTACTGGATTGATTACGTTAGTCCCGTCCCGCGTGGCGTGGAGTAACCGACTAAATGTATGAAACCGATAGCCTTCCCACGCGTGGCGACACGCGGGGGCAGGTTAAGTATAATCGCAGCTTTACTGTGATTTATGCAATACGGTGTGGTGTTATAGGCAGCATTAACTAATCCAATAACTGATCCGACAGACCATGTTTTGTCAAAAATTTGTTTGGTATATATCTATCTATCTACATACCTATAAATTTCCAAGGGATAACACTTATATAAGCTTTTTGTTTTCCACGAAATAATTAAATAGTACGCAAACCAAGACAGCAGAAGCTAGTAAAGTTGTCAACGAATCAACATCGCATCACATAGCAACTCGCAATAAGCAGGTGGGCTGCTTACGTTGCACTTACCCCTTTTGCGGGTGCTATAGCGTTCACCATAATTTGTGTGATAGTAGCAGTAGCTATGAGCCGACTACTAAACATTGAAAGAAAGAACGACGCCATACTGCATTTGTACACTAATCTGTAAAAAATATAATAAAATTTATGTAATTATTTATTGTAGTATTTATGTAGTAAAAACATTACATTCCTTTTTGGAAACAAATTATATTATTTCAACGTTAAAATCCCTTTTAAACTTTCTTCCCGATTCACCCAAATTTACAGTAGCTTATACACATCAGAAAATAATAAATAAAAATTAATTTAAAAAAACTCCCGACTACTTCACCTTTCAAACAAAAAAAAACAATTCAAAATCGGTTCATCCATTCAGGACCTATGTTGCCACAGACAGACACACACAAAGACACATCAAACTTATATAACACCCCGTCGTTTATGGGTCGGGGGTTAAAAAACTTAGATATCCTTAAACTTACTTTGATCCAGAATACTGTGAGTCATCTCCAGAACATATAAACCATACAGCAATGCGTCGATCCACTCCTGAATTATTAAGCAGTAGTACTAGCATCGAACCTAATATGAACAGCATAACAGATTCCTAAAAAAATATAAGGTTTATTAATTTACAATTAGTTAACAAAAAAATGGTAAAAAAGTTATAACTCAAAACTTTCAAAAAGACTATGTCTTTCCTGTGGCATTTTTCTACCCAAAAAAAAAGAAAAAGGTATTTAAAAATAATAAAATTATAATTCGTTGCCTTAAGTGTCGCCTGTATCGTAGTTGCTTTAAAAAACATTATGAACTCACAAATGCAAACCTGGAACAACTATCTGTAGGCCATACAAAACATTTCGTCTGTGCGGGAATCGATTTCACGACATGCAGCGCCACAGCCAATTGGCCAGCCAATGCACTAACGTTAGGTAACTATATACGTAATATACTTGAATTTTGACACAAAAGAACCTTCACATAAACTAAATCTCCCTATAATATTCAAACCCCTTAAAACTTTCTACAGTTCTATAACTAGAGGTAGTTTCGTATGGAGATGAATGGGCACGAAAATACATAATGCCTTTAATTTAAATAAAAAATATTAAAATAACTTACGTTCATATAACATTGACAGGTTATATCTGTAGCCATTACACCACCCATCGGGAACGCAAATACAGGAATCAATCCACAGCAGGGAATATTAATTGGTTGAGTCAGGCAAAACCAAAAAAACCACATCCATATAAGCTGAAGTTTTAAAGATTGCTGAAAAAATAACCAAATGGTAAAGTAGGTAATAATATTATTCTCCGATTTCGATCATGGCGACTAATCTCAATGAAGACTAGTTATATACGCAGGAGATGTTATGGTGCACGAGTGCGTGTGCCACAAACACAGAGGTGCACTCGCTCTTCCCTTAGGCTTCGTTCACAAGGCATTGACCTGCACGTTTTTTTGTAATCGTTTTTTTAACGTATAGTCAAGGGGTGTTCATATGGTAAATTTTCATTCGTGTAAAAACAAATAACCGCAGTTTCCACAAGGAGACAAAGCTATAGCATATGCCACTGCGAACCGAATACGTCAAAGATCATTCGATTTGCTTGACAAGTCCGTTGAGTATGCGTTTAAACTTATAAGCGGTACACGTTTTTTTGCAGTACAATCGACGTGTGAATGGATCTTTGTACGTTGTATGGTCAATATTTATACGTTAAGTATACGTATACTGCAAAAAATATGCAGGACAATGCCGTGTGAACGAAGCCTTACTCTCATAGTCCGATGGGACGGCAATCCGACACGACCGAAAACAGATCACGTCACGATCACGCAGGACCAATGGTTTACGTGCTTTCCGAGGCATGTGGGATACCCACGTACACCACCTACTTCCAAACTCCGGTCCGCTACTGAGAAATTCCTAAAGAATAAACCCAATAACACTTTTTGCCTGACCTGGGAATCGAACCCACTTGCGACCGCCAGACCAATGGGGCAGTTGTATAGTAATACAGAGAGCGTAATACTAAAGAAATTTGCCCATTACACAGTATCATCTATAGAGGGTATTTTAGTTAGTAAAGGGTAGTTAATTTTGGAAAATTCTTTATCAGATGCCTACTTCATACAAAGAACACATCCTCTAAGTTTCAGGTCTCTACGACCAGCGGTTTAGGCTGTGCGTTAATCCGTCAGTCAGTCAGGACAAAATATTTTATATGTAAAGAAGATAACGGAAATCGATTCAGAAGCCGATTCTGAATAAACTATACTTTCAGGTCTTGCTACGTGGTATAAATAGTATAAAAATGTATACCAAGCCAAAATTCGTCAGGTACGTACGTGTGCATTGCATCTATTGTTGCGGCAATTTGAGATGAATAAGATAATCTACCCAACAATTTAATTTAATCAAAACTAATCTGCAGAGGTAAAGAAGGAGTGTGATGACCAGGACACTAAAGGTACAAGTTGGTAGCCGACTGCACGCGACAGCAGCAGACGACATGTCGTCGCTTCAGTACAAGTTGCTACCAATTTGTACTGAAACGACGACATGTCGTCTGCAGGCTGCTGTCGCGTGCAGTCGGCTACCAACTTGTACCCTTACTTTAATGAGATTAGAAGTATGCGGCCTTCTGATTACCATGTTGGATATTTAGACATTTTTACTCACATTGTCTTTTTCAACTTGCCATGCTAATGCTATTATAGGTACGAACACACCAAGCAGGCCCTTATAGTTGTTATTAATCACATTTTTAACAACATCCACGAAGCCAATTGGAGTTTTTTTAGGCTCCGATCTTCCACTGAAATCATAATTAGTTATTATGTTTTGTATTACTTTGTGCCCGGTTGATGGCAATCGGCTCGCCCTCTATTACATGGGTTTTAAACATAACTGGCGAAATGTGGGTGTACTAATGGGTACACCTTTACCTAACCCTTTGGGGATTACAGGCATGACGTTGCGTGTATATTTTTATAGATAGTATAACAAAGTAATTACATCTGCAAGGTTTATTGCCAATAATAATTAATTTAAAAGGGCCTGGAAAAAATATTGTATCATTTCATAAACCTTTGATAAAAAAGAACCATCCAAGCAAATCAAAGCTGAAATAGGCTGGTTTATAGTGAACACATAAAAAAATATAATAATTTCAAAATGAATTTAGATTAACGATATTAAGCAAAGTTAAATGTACCTAAAATACTTATCCACATGGTTTAAATTCACAGAAACGTCAACTGGTCATTAAGCCTTAGAAATACATTTTTTATGTGTACGCAATTCAGAAGGATATCGGTAGTAGTAGTAGTAGATATTACTATATCTACTACGTCTACTACTGTAGACGTAGTAGATATCAGTTTATATTTGAAATAAATGTTTTGATATATTAAACATCTCGTAACTGAACTACCACATTAGATAACAATTTGAATAAAAATATGACATGTCACTAAAAAAAGAATAAAAAAAAATAGAATACTTACAATGGATTTGGTATTCTGGAAAGGAAAAACAATCAATAAATTAATAATTATTATTGTAATGAACAATAAAAAGTTACCATTATTCAAAAGCTGTTATTGGGTATTGGGTTTTTTTATGAAAATCCAAATTGGAAATCTGTAGGGGAGGCCTATTTTCAGTTGTGGACATCCTACGGCTGGTATGATGATGATGAATAATACCTTTTGGAAAGTTCACCAAATTTAGCTCCGATTAGGCCCTATTCCAAACTATACAGTTATTTTATATTTTAGTTTTTGCCAACACAATAATTTATCTCTACTTTTAGTTCAACTAAAGAGATTAAAAATAGTTTAAGGAGGATATTCGGTTTGTCAAAAACTGTCAACTAGCCTTTTGCAATTGAAAATTTTAATGTCTTGGGTTCGATTCCCAGATCGGGTAAAGTGTTGTTGGGTTTTTCCATTAGGAATTTCTCAGTAGCAGCCTCGGAGTCTGGATTTGTGCCCGGTTGATGGCAATAGGCTTGCTCCCTATTATATGTGACTAAAACAAAACTGGCGAAATGTGGGTGTTCTAATGGTTACACCTCTGCCTAACCCTTTGGGAATTAAAGGCGTTATGTTATGTAGTTTTCACATTTTGAGGTCCTGTAATCTGTAGTTATAATCATAATAATATTAATATTATCATTGGACGGATCCCATTAATGAGCTTAACGCTCTCTTGGACGCCAAGCCTGACTATGTGTTTGCGGATGAATGGAAGACGATCTTGTCACTACAACCCGGTCACATTATCTCGAGACCTCGCTAGAATGCGAATTTTTCATCATTTTAATCATATCATTATAATAATATTACCTACATTAAATTAATTAACACAATATTTGTTATGTTGGAAATCTTATTGTTTATAATAATATCCTACTAGAGGATGCTTGTTTTGCGCACCATATCAGAGCGCCGACGCGACGGACGACATCGACGCCAGGTCTCGAGATAATGTGACCGGGTTGTATGTTCAAGTACTATGTCATGTTATTCTATGTCTTTAATTGATGTAATTAGCCAATGCCCGCTTAAGTTATAGGCAAATAAATAAATATTTTCGTCAATCCTCCGTAATCAGTTACGGATGAAACAATTGTGATACAAGTAATCTCAGTTGAAGATAGCCAGTAGACTGCCAGAGAGTGCTAATAATCACATAGGTATATAGTAGATAAATTAGAAAAAAATGGCGTGATTAATGCACCGAAAATCAGGCCAGCTTTATGTATAATGCACAATCTCATTGTTTTTCTACTGAACGATAAAGTAACTTATTTTTCCTTTTAAGAACTGGCTATTGTGGAAAGCAAGAGTTATGGAAAAACAAGTATATTATTATGCAAAAGGTACTTACGAAGCCATTGTATTTTATTTTTCCAATTTCCAACTCTTCATTAGTGTTTTTGTGGAAGATTTACCACAATATTTTTTATCAATAACTCGTAGATAAGTACTAAGATATATCATCAAACGCAGGAGAAACTTTTGTTATACTTCTACACTATTTTATGTTTGACTTTGACATATTTTAGAATCTATTACATCGATAAATGAATGTCTCGTGAATCAAAAGACGAATGATATTATTAGAATGTCAATTTTGATTTTCGAATTAGTTATTTTTGGTGAAGCCATGGAATTATTAAGTACAGGACTGTAGAACTAAAATGCTGAGCAACACAAATATACGGGTTGTAAGAAGACCACATACGCATCACACACCCGTAAACTATAATACTGCTAATCAAACTAAACAAACGTTGAGCATTAAAAGTTATTGCAGGGAAATGACTTTTATTTTAGTGTGGAAGATTACTGTATAATGTAGTGGGCAATGTACCGCACGTAAATCATTGTGCTACGTTTGCGGGTGCTTGTGTGATGGGTGCATCCAATACTACAGGAGTCATGGGGTGTATAAATGGTATAAAGCTGCATATTTCAAAGTTATAGTTAGTTGAGGAATGAGGTTATACGGGGCCGTTGCGGATTAAAAGAGGATGTAGTGACAAAGATAGAAAAGGGTATGCTTAGATGGTTCGGTCATGTTGAGAGGATGAGTGAAAGACGATTAACAAAAGGTATTTATTTGGCAGAGGTGAGTGGCAACGCAGGGAGGGGTCGCCCTAGGAAGACCTACACTGACCTTATTGGTGAGGTTTTTCAGAAAGGTCAGGTGCGGAGTACTCGTAACCGGCGTGCTTGTTTGACGAGATGTATGAAGGTAGATGAGGCGAAAGGAGTATGTAAGGATCGTAGCAGGTGGCGTTCTGTGGTTTCTGCCTACCCCATGGGAAAAAGACGTGAGTTTATGTATGTATAGTTAGTTAGAAAAACTTTAAGAAAGTTAGTACTTTGACATTCAATATGTCAACAAGAAGGTTCCCAGGTATAGTCCAGAACAAAAAATCATAGCAATGATGCATGGAAAGAAAACGACTTTCGGCTTCGTTAAGTGGTTTTTACACTAGTCATAAATTAGAGGAATAATTATGTAGCTTAGAAGCAAGGCGTACGTGCTAATTTGAAAGAATTTTGTAATCGGGCAGGTATTTCCAGAGCGTAACTTTTACAAACAAACTTTACCTCTTTATAATATTAGTATAGATAAGTACAAGTATTTTTGAATTAATTAGAAAATACTCTTATATAATAAAATTATAATATGACTTTAATTAATTATAAACCCCATGCTCATAACATGAATAAGCAAAAATATGCCAAGTGTGAGTCAGGCTTCCGATCAAAGGGTTCCGTACCGCGTCAAATTTTAAATTGCACTAGATGCAGATGAAGTTTGACGCTTGTATCGTGTTTTCTAAATGCCTTGAATTAGAAAATTTTCATTATACCATGACAGCGGCCATAGATACACCATAGATATATAAATATTTATAAAATATAAATATAGGTAGAAAACACAGATAAAAAATTAAGTAGACAAATGGCAGTGTTTATTTAAGGAATTAATGAATAACAATTAAAATTTTATAACACAAGTCACGTATGCACGTTCATAAATTCGAAAGACACTTCTTAACTGTATCCGGCTAAGTACGAACATTAACTATTTAACTGTACGTAGCACGTGATTATAATCGTCACTTATCACTTCTAGATATGCTTATATTCGGGGTGGGAGACCCAACTTTTTGGATCAGACGGGTGTTGTTCTGCGGTAAGGGTCAGTGCCCACGGCGCGGTCGTGGCGCGGTGGCGGCTGCTCTTCGCCGCCCCTTGCCCCCGCACCGAATGTCACCATTTCTTCTTCCCGTGATGGCGGAGGTTCCACTGCCGAAGTATCCAGAAATCGGCCACTCGCCACCGACGCCTGCGATTGAAATATCGACGCACTTCTTAATCCACTCAAGGTGTTCGCACTTTGAGGTACCTCTTTGAATTCTTCAAAGTAGTTGTCGCAGGCCGTCGGTCGCGGCGCCGCCGGAAACCCGTATAACGTTGACGACGACAAATCCTTTAACGATGCTGAACTTAAATTTATTCTCCTATTTTTATTGTGTATTGAACAATGTGGCATTTCATCGCCGTCAAACACGAAGCGCCTTCGCTCTCGTGGTGTTGCAGCTGAAGATCCTGAAGGGGGGTATGTGTCCCTTTTCATCATTCGCCTTTCTAGTAGAGTAGAATCTCGTTCTCTGAATTCTGTGAAGGCATATTCTCGATCCCACGCACGGCAATCAGCTTTTGCTTTTTCAGTTAGCTCTGTTATCCAGTCTTTTTGGAACCATTGTAGAAATAGGAATATAGCTGACGTGCCTGCTAGCTCGGCAGCTACAAAGCCACTAATGTATAGCCCAAATGAATATCCGTAACTGTATGACATTCTGGGTGCTTCAAAATAAGTCATGTAGCGCAACTTGTGGCCTACTTGTGATTTAAATACGGATATGTACATGACAATTCCGGTCAGCATTATCAAACCTGAAATTTTAAAAAATGCACGTTATATATAAATTGAATGTAAATATTTTCAGTTAATATTTTTATAGTGCGTAGTAACCTTGCAAATGCGTCATGAACCCGCCCCTTCGGTAAATAAAATTTTATTTACTTTTATTTTATTTGTTTCCATTTTTCCAGGTAGGTACGTATTACGGCGCGTTCACATAGAACGTCCGTTTTACTGGATCCGTTTTTACTGATCCGTCGCTACTGGAGGTAATATTCACACAGCATTTACAGGATCCGTTTTAACGGATCCGTCGCTACTGGAGGTAATATTCACACAGCATTTACAGGATCCGTTTTACTGGATCCAAGCCTCGCGCAGTGTCGATCCGATAAAACGGATCCGTTTTACTGGATCCGATATACTGTATTCTGTGTGAACTCGCTCATACAACTACATACGCTAATAACATATACGTTTAAACGGTCCAGTAAAACGGAATGCTGCTCATTTTGTCGGATCGGTATTTTTTACTGGATCCGATATACTGTATTCTGTGTGAACTCGCTCATACAACTACATACGCTAATAACATATACGTTTAAACGGACCAGTAAAACGGACGTTCTATGGGAACGCGCCCTTAGTAATAAGTATAGAAGTTGTTACTCACCAGATATAATGAAGAGAACGCCTGCAATGAATGTGCAAAGGCGTCGCCCTTTCACGCAGTGCCCTAAGACGCAACACAACGCGCCAACCGCTTGGGTGAACACAGCCAGAAGCAACGGGGCTGCGGACCGGGTTACCACGTCTGAAATACATGCAACACCTATTCATTATTATTGGGTTATTGGTCACTTGTCATACAAAAAATAACCGACAATTTTAACTAAAATCTACGGACGATTAAGTTTTAGAACTCACAGATACAACAATTTACCATCTTAAGAATAAACAAAAAGCTCTTACTTAGCATGTTCCTAAACTTATCTAAAGCCTTGGATACCGTCTCTGTCTCCAGACTGCTTTCTAAGCTAGAAAGCATTGGAATTTCCGGCATTGCTCACTGTATATTTCATAGCTAATTAGATGCGCGTCAACAGGTAGTTAAAATCGAAAACTTTAATAGCAGGAAAGAGAAAGTTAATTTTGGTGTGCGTCAGGGTAGCATACAAGGACCAACTCTCTTCCTTATTTGTGTGAACGAATAGTGCCAATTAATAATCTCCTAACCTTAAAATTATCGCTTACGTCGATGACTCAGTCCTTGTAATTCACGGCATAACTGGTCCGACATTTTCAATTAAGTAGAGATAGTTCTCAAAATGGCGGCTTTGTAAGAAAAGTCTAGTCTATTTCATGTTCACAACTATAAACACTCGTACAATTGCAGAGAATTTTAATACGTACATGGTATGGCGTTGGTAGAGTCACTTGGGTCAGGCTGCCATTGAGATAATGGAAAATATGGGATGTCCAGACACCGAAACACCGTGCTGCCAGCTGAAAGACATTATTCGTGAAATTAATATAAGCTTTCAGGAATGACATGGTACAGGCATCCATAACCGTTACGTCAAATTACAGTCAAATAAAGTATTTGATATACAGGCGAAAATATTCATATTTTTACTGACACTCCATATTCATTTCAGTCCATATTTATTGTGCGCGTTTTCGGCATACAATGTAACAGAATAGGGTAGATATGGTCAGCACCGTACTGTATATCAAATAGCTTGTTTGTCTGAACGTGTCAATTTGATCGAATGTTTTCTTTCGATTTAAATCTTTGTTTTCTTACTACTTTTTTGCCAATGATTAATAGTGCTTTTCGTAACTATTTGATTTGTTTAAAAAGGAGGGTTATGATTCTGACCGGTATGTTTAAAATAGAACTTATAGAAAATTATTAATAGGTTTCCAAAAATCTGTCAATTAGCCTGCTCAATTTTTGACTTATCATCAAAGACATTTTATCTTTTCTTAAGAAGCAGCCAACTTCTTTTTGAATCAAAATAATGTAGATATGAGATTTCTACAGCTTCATTAATATAAACACATTTATTAATTAAGGAAATGGACTAGTCACAAACGGTGTCCCATAGTTACGACCACATCAACGGACTTTGTAATGGAACGAAAGTGGGCCGGCTCGGACGGTAGGACAATGCATTTCCCGCGTGCCGCGACGGAACCGGAACGCATTGTAGGCTCGCGACACACGCGGTAGTTTCGTAGTCTATTGTACTAAAAAGTACCTCTGACGCTCTATATTCCAAGCCGATACGTTTTATGAGGTTTAATGTGTTTTTTTTTCTTGGACGCATGATGCATCATTCGTCCTACGCCACATACGCTAGAAACTAATAAAAAGCTAGGCACTATGTAAAGTCATTCACTTCTAGAATATATTTCGAGCTAAATAATTTGGTCGATCACTATGCATCACCATGCATTTTGAACACTTTTGTAAACATACCATGTTTCAGACAAATATTTTTTATTAGCTGTCCGCCGCGGTTACAACGCGTCTTTGGTTACTGCTCCGCTCCCGTAGGTCGTAGCGTGATGGTATATAGCCTATAGCCTTCCTCGATAACTAATCTATCTAACACTGAAAGAATTTTTCAAATCGGACCAGTAGTTCCAGAGATTAATAATATATAGTAAGTATAGATTTTCTATTCAATTCTCAAAAACTAGGACAGTCAAGGCAATCTACTTAATTAATATGTACATAATTATCATAATTATTATGTTTAAGATTTATTGAAGACATAAACAGAGCCGATTTTATCGAGGTTTCTTTGGAATGTTTTTCGACCGAAAACAAAAAACCAAATTGGTGTTAGTTCATGTATTCTGAAAGTCAGTAGAGCATTTAAGCGTTGTTTAATTAAATACCTATCCTGTCATAATGCCATGCTTTTGAAAGATATTTAATTTAATGCAGTCGGCAATACATTGTCATGTTGGCCGACACAAGGCGGATGCTACCGTCCAAACATTGGTCGAGTCCGAACGAGCTTACTATCAACTGCCAATGTTAACGTGTGGGCAGTGGACACCTCTGTCGACTGCAGGCGAGCGCCATTGTTGATCAGAAAAACTCACATGTCACGAAGTGAGACGAGGCGTGCTGAGCGTTTCGGTGTGGTTGTATACATTGGCGCTCGTCTGCTTTCGCTATGAAGCTAAACAAATATGCTATCTATGGTATACGTTGGTACTGGCCTTAACTCAGCCAACATGAATTGGGCAGTGATTTTTTATTTAATTAGAAAAAAGACAATTTTGTAATAAAACCTAAGAAAATAGCCCCACAGTTTTGGTGGCATATGAAGGCCACCAAGTTATTACAGAATATAGCTTTTTTTTACTTTTGAACCAAAACAGATGGTCATTTTTGTGAGTTTCATTTCATAGTGTACCTATTTTAATAATAACTAATAATGTTTTTTTTTTAAATTTTAGAGACACTTACGATCTGTATGACATATCCTCCATAAACCGGACACGGTTTGCTTAGCAACTAGGTCATGTCTGCCCGTGCCGTTGTATGAAGGGTTCAACATATTCTCCTGTGTGTGAAGCCAGTTGTTGGTCGATACTGCTACCAGAACTGCCACCACCGCTGTCCCAGCTGATAAAGGCGTCAGTAACCAGAGGCACGCTACTGAAGAATCGATTTGAGCCACTAACGTTGGTGACGGAGGGGTTGGTCTGAAATGTAATTAGAAATTCATGTGAATATCTGTCAGGCAGTTATCAATCTACTGTAGAGATCTCGTTAGATGAGCCATATAAAATCTTATTTTCATTTATATATTTATGCTATGAAATAAAGACTATTTTAAAACATCACGCCTGTAATCACTGAAGGGTTAGGAAGAGATGTAGGTACCCATTAGTACACCCACATTTCGCCAGTTATGTTTAAGTCCCATGTAAAAGGAGGCGAGCATATTGCCATCAACCGGGCACAAATCCAGACTCCGAGGCTGCTACTGAAATATTCCTGATGGAAAATCTCAATAACACTTCACGCCCAATCTGGAAATCGAACCCAAGACCTCATGCTATACTTTCAGAGATAAGCGCGATTAAGCAAACACACACGCAAAAAATATATTCAGCTTTATTATATTTGTATGGATAATTCCAGGTTTTCCCACAACGTTTTCTTTCACTGATGTCAGTGATGTTTATGGTAAACTTAGAAACTGTTGTTGTAAATACCTTTTTTTTGTGGAAAAATCCTCATGGATGCCTTCCGTTTGGAGATAACGGAGGATTATGTTGGACTCGACTTACCGACTAAAACCCCACGGTTCCTCCTGCTACCATAAGTCAGGAGCCCGGTATTCGCATTACGCATGATCCGCGCCCCCGACTGGTATTGAACCGCCATTGGCGAGCCCCTTCACTTGTTGTAAATACCTGGGCGGGCGGCGGCTGGCGATGGCGCCGCTGAGCGTCGGCGCAGGCTGAGCACGTGCGCCGCGAGGCAGCGAAGCATGCACGCACTGCGCACCGCCTGCCCACATTCCTCTCTTCCGCTTCACTGGAATATATAAAAAAACAATGTTAATTACTTACTATCAGTAAGTTTTTAAAATAATCATTACCAAGTTGGGTATTTATAGACACCATTTAACATAATTTCTCATTTTCATTTTTTATATTTGTTGGTCTAGTGGTCGCAAAGCGTGACTGCTGAGCATAAGGTCTTGGGTTCGATTCCCAGGTCGGGCAAAGTGTTAATTGGGTTTTTCCATCAGGAATTTCTCAGTAGCAGCCTCGGAGTCTGGATTTGTGCCCGGTTGATGGCAATAGGCCCTCCCCCATTACATGGGAGTCAAACATAAATGGCGAAATGTGGTTGTACTAATGGGTAGGTACACCTCTGCCTAACCCTTCGGGGATTATAGGCGTGATGTTATGTCTATGTGTAACATAATTATAATTCCAAGGCATAACTTCTCTAAAGAAACACTTTATTTTAGCACAGAAAAACTGAAAAGTTAACAATTAACTGAAAATTTTATTTTAAGTTGCTTTGAAATCAATAAATGGTTAGTGAATTGAAAAGGAGGGTTCTGTGTTTTTTTTAGATTGCTCTCACATTATTTTATTATTTGTTAAGAGTTGTCGTCTACAGTTACACACATACGTTTCAATTATATTTTAGTCTCCGAAAGGGCTGAACCGATTTAAAAACGGAGCTTTCACTGGCAGATATCTGATGTTATAAGGAGTAATATGTTAATATCCGTATAATCCGTTTTGTGGAAATACAGTCTTATTCATAAAAAGTTAAAATAGGTTTATTAGCTTGTTATAATAAAAATCCCGAAAAGCATTATTCATAAACGTTCTATAACGCTGAAAAGCTTTGTAAGTATTCAATAGCGGCTTCATAACTTAAAACAGGCCGGACCCTACTATAAACCTTTATTAAACAGAAATATGGCCGACACAATGTGCAACAGCTGATTTTTGACAGGAACGTCAGAACCGTTTTAGTGTCAAGGCGGCAGCAGACTAATAACACGCTACGCCACGCCACGTCTGTAAAGCGTACTCATTGGCCACATTTCACATTTCTTTGACTTTTGGCCAATTAGCACGCGTGGGATGGCGTAGCGTGTTATAAGTCTGTCTCGCCCTTTAGTGTTGGTTGAAGCTAGCTGGGAACATACATACATAATATCACGCCTGTTATCCTCGAAGTGAGGAATGAGGTTATACGGGACCGTTGCGGATGAAAAGAGGATGTAGTGACAAAGATAGAAAAGAGTATGCTTAGATGGTTCGGTCATGTTGAGAGGATGAGTGAAAGACGATTAACAAAAGGTATTTAAATGGCAGAGGTGAGTGGCAACGCAGGGAGGGGTCGCCCTAGGAAGACCTACACTGACCTTATTGGTGAGGTTCTTCAGAAAGGTCAGGTGCGGAGTACTCGTAACCGGCGTGCTTGTATGACGAGATGTATGAACGTAGATGAGGCGAAAGGAGTATGTAAGGATCGTAGCAGGTGGCGTTCTGTGGTTTCTGCCTACCCCCATGGGAAAAAGGCGTGAGTTTATGTATGTATGTTATCCCCGAAGGGTTAGGCAGAGGTGTGATCATTAGCACACCCACATTTCGCTAGTTATGTTTAAGTCCCATGTAATAGGGGGCGAGCCTATTGCCATCAACCGGGCACAAATCCAGACTTCGAGGCTGCTACTAGAAATTCCTGATGGAAAAACCCAATAACACTTTGCCCGACCTGGGAATCGAACCTAAGACCTCATGCTTAGCAGTCGCGCTTTGCGATCACTAGACCAACGAGGCAGTCAAGTCAAGCTAGCTGGGAAGTAGATACAATTTTATAAAAGAAATTGTGATATCGTGTTTCGTGTTAGTTATAATAATATTTATTTATTTATTTTAATGCACAATGTCCACAACATAGTTTATATGCTAGGCTTAATAATAATACAGAAGGCAGCAATACTAAATACGTGCCAACTGGTGAGGAAGTTCTTACAGTGCGAATCAGATAACACACAACAACATACCCACACAAACATACCCTCTTCTCTCATTCCGCCTACAACGTAAAACCGCGCTGGCCCTATTTCTGCTTCTGAAATTATCAACCCAACTGATGAACACTTGGCTTAGGCCCGTGCCATCAGTTCTACCCGGCTAGGCCGAGAAAAATAAACGCTTAAATCAAAATAATATTAATAAACCTTTATTTCAAGCAACTAAGGCCCATAAAACACAAATACATAAATAAGTACCATAACTATAAACTAATACATAACTTATTCAATAAACTTATAAAAACTGCTGCACACGAAGAATCGGCGTCGTGTTACGCTGCTAGGTGTCGCGTAGCTGGCCGCGGAAACGCCGATACAGCACACCTTTCGGCCAAAACTCTTTCTTGAGGAAGGTCATTATATGATCGGTCGGAACATGCACCACAAACTAAACAAAATAGGTGCTATGGCGGGCCTCCAACTTCTCCACCCTCAAGGTCCAGTTGGCTTTCCCCCGTATGTATTCTACGATGTCCTCAGCCTTCGTGGCATGGTGCAAACGGGACACGTAGAAGAGCGTCGTCGGCACTGCAGGACGTAGTAGTATGTGACATCCAGCCAGTATAATGTAGTATTCACAAGAATACAATGCAATCCAATTTTCTTCAAACAATAAACCCGTGAACGAGAAACGAATCAAGAAGTCAAAAAGCTCTCCAAATGTCACAAGTGACGTTGTAAAACTTTTTTTTACGTTTTTTTGGCCGTGGACACTAGTTCTTTTGGCATTTAATCTATGGATTCATCGGAACGACAACATAATCACGTTATAACGACAACTTAGCTATGACGGGTTTATTGAACGTTTATGAATAGAGAATTTTATAATAGGTTTATTAGTTCTAATGAGCATTTTAACTAAAGAGTGTTTAAAACCTATTTTAGGGGATTTTTATGAATAAGACTGTACTATAAATAAATAAATGAATATTGGCTATTTTATTTTAAAAATAAAACCCTGTTATTACTCATATTCACGCGAACGAAGTCGCGCGCTTATGCATATACTATAAATATATTGAATCCGATCTCAAGAAGAAAATCGCTATTGAATATTGCCGAGTATCTATACCGAGTGACTATACCTTTTAGTTGTAAAATCACTCCTATTACAGCCGCATAAGACGCCGCAGTGTTTACCTTAAATCGCTGTCGTCCGTACCTAAATAGAATTTTATTACATTGTCTCAGGTGGATATTGATATTCAATTAATAGTTTCCGAAGAGTTTTTGTAGCTAAGCTCAATAATAATTCGTTCGTGGACTAACTCTTAACCCTCAATGTAATAATGTTAAGGACGTATATAATAAAATTCAATTATAATAATATCCTTCCTCTGTCCAAATTCGTTTGTCCTACTACAATTTGAATCGACCCTAGTTCTGGCCATTACATTTTACTGTTACGAATTTCAGTTAATCTAGTTTTCTTAGTTTTCTAGAAAATTCCGTGAGATCTTTTCAGAAGTTGTGATTTAGCTGTTATACAAAGTAAGATTTTTGAATAATAAAGAATGTTGTGTTTATGTTTTTAAGCAGACAGATTTTTAGATATTTACCATTATTTTCCAATTTATACATAATCACAATATTATTGTCTTATTATAAATTGTTCTGTGACTGTCATCTGCTGATGACGAGTCGTAATGGCGCAGATACTAAGGGTGACACTTCACTGAGGCGGAGAGGAGTAGAATGGAAGAAAATTAACCAATATGGTACCAATATTTAAACGGATCTGTTCCGCTCAACAGCTATAAGAGGATTGGTTAATTTTCCTCCGTTTCGCTTCTCTCTACTTCGATGGAGTGCCACCATAAGGTTCCCATGTCTTAAAATGGTAAATCGGAGTTCAAAATTTAAAACCGGGCATTGTACCTATCTACCGTATTATAAAATTCGTAATTATGTTTAAGTTAAAATTTTTGTTGGATATTAGCGACATAACTTTGTCTTGACGAATTAACAAACAGTAAAAAATAAACAAATCTTAAGGAAACCTCAACTAATAATACTTCATGATTTTCCTGCCCTTGTCCCATGTAACTTGGAATCGACGCAGCACGTTTTCTTCTTCCATTCCGTCCAGTCAACCGTCATGCTATCACTGACTTCCCTTTCTTTCTTATATTTTTTTATACATAAACTAGCTTCTGCCAGCGACTTCGTCCGCGTCAAAGTTAATTTCTCCATACAAACTTTGGAACCCTGATTCATCCCTTATGGGGTGAATTTTGAAAAAGCCTTTCTTAGCGGATGCCTACGTCATAACATCTACCTGCATGCCAAATTTTAGCCCGATCCGTCCAGTGGTTTGGGCTGTGCGTTAATAGATCACTATGTCAGTCAGTCAGTCAGTCAGTCAGTCAGTCACCTTTGAGTTATATATATTTAGATAATTAAGTCTGAAATCACCAATCTGCCTTGCGCAAATGTGCAGGCATGGTGATCATCGATCGAATTCAACGAATCTCAACAAACATAGCTTGCCCAAGCCATGTTTGTAGATTCCTAAAAAGTCCTGCGATGTGGCATTCATAGACTTGTATTATAATAAGCACTGTTATTCTGAATTCGTTGAGATATTTAATTAAAATTAAATCTCATTTAGTACCTTTTCACTTCAATTAATGAGCGACAGAGCTGTAATAGGAGCAAAATGCGAGCCGCTAGAGATGTAATTAAAATTAAAAAGCTCATAATTTTCATTTTAAGACTATAATTTCTACTTAAATATTAAGATTCAGTGTACCAATTAACGAAAAATGGATAGATTAAGTCAAGAAAATCAAAACTTAATTATACAATTACCTGACCTGGGATGACAGGTCCCACTTAACCTACAGCTACAGAGGGAGATTTTTATAGAATAGTCAAAAGTCAAAACTTTAGTGCGCAGGCACTTAGGCCCTCAGGGATCAAATCGAATGGAATCAAAATCAAGTCAAATCATTTATTTACATCTGAATTGTCAAGAAGCCTTACAGTTGTTTTCTATGGATAAGAACGAGCAAGAAACTCGATTAATAACACTCTTAATAAAGTATTACACAATTAGGTTACATAATTCTCGTTTATACGAGAACGATGTAACAAGTCGTACAGGTTAACAGAGGTCTAGAATAAAAGAAAGTTATTTTTGGTTTTTGTTTAATTTTATGTTAAGTACATTTTATGATTTAGTTTAATTTATGTGTATAGCATTGTCTTGGAATAGTCTGTAAGATGTAGGTATAAATAAATAATAAATAAACAACAATTCAATCGAGTATCAAGCTATTATTGTAGGGAGCGCCCATAGCCTGCGAAGGCTTAATAGCTTAGCGGTACCGCCGGTAACCTTTGATGGCACTGTCATCCCGTTTAGCTCTGACGTCAAGGATCTGGGCCTGCATGTTGACACCTGCCTGAGCTGGCGTAAGCAGGTCGCGACTGTGAGCAAAAAAGTCACCGGGACGTTGCGGTCGCTTTATAGATTGAAAAATGTTCTCCCATCACACATAAAGTCAATGCTGGTTCAGTCCCTTATCTTTCCCCTACTCGATTATGGTGATGTGTGTTACTATGACCTGAATGCAGATCTCCTCAATAAATTAGACCGACTTCTTAATAACTGCATTCGATTCGTTTTTAATCTCCGTAAGTATGATCTTGTGTCTGCACATCGGTCACTCTTAAAATGGTTACCCATCAGACAGCGCAGAGCGTTAAGGGCTTTAACAACCTTATTTTCTCTCCTAGACAAACCTAGTTCTCCTTCTTATCTGACTTCTCACTTTCAATATTTATGCTCTGCGCACAGCAAGAATCTTCGTTCCTCCAATAATCGTCTTCTGCGATGTCCTTCTCACCGCTCTGGTTTTCTCAAATCTTCTTTTCCTGTCCAGGCGGTTTTCCTATGGAATGCACTTCCTCAGAATATCAGGACGGCCACCAGTCGGTTCACATTCAAGGTAAAAGCTCGCGAACACTTGCATAAGAAGTTGGCAGACTCGTCCCACAATTAATTTGTTGTACTTCACTACCTATGTAATTTATCTCTCTCCACTTTATATATTTTGTTTGTATGTATGTATATATGTATTTATTTTTATAATTTATTCTCGTAAATTTTCTGTATCTGTGCACCTACTATGTTTTGTCTCTGCATCACCCTAAAAGGTTGACTGGTAGAAAATGCCTAAGGCATTAAGTCCGCCTTTGTACAGTATATTTTTATATTTGTGCATAAAGTTTAAATAAATAAAAAATGCTAACGACATTGAAAAGGAAGGAAAAAATACGTGATCATATAATGAGCATAAATAAAATACGAATACAAAGTTTGTAGTAGTAATGTCAGCAATAAACGGTTCCATTAAACATAATTACGATGGGCGCGATCTCCCTGAAGACATCTAAAGTCGTCTCAACAGAGACACAACTTATAAAAGTTATGGAACTCGTTTTGTTGGCGCTGGAAATGATGCCTCATTTTGGTTTCCCGAGCGCTGTTGTGAGTTTAATGTTTGTTTCCGCGTTGTTATTAAAAAAATGTAATTCTGTTAAAATAGGAACAGCTGAGATCAAAAAGGTGAGTAGTTTTAAGTCATCTGTGGTGAGGTTTCCATGCAACTCTGTTCCTATCGGTTTCCCTAAAGAAATCCGGAACAACAGCTACTCTAATGCCATTGAACAATGGCACAATTTGCGGTGTCTGTTATTTCAGAAAAAATGATATTAGAGTTATTTTTAATACACCATCAACTACAAGCAAATAATCAATGTGACTTATTCAATTCATATGCACTTTTTTTAGTTTTAGACATCACTGACATCGGTGAAGGAAAGGAAACCTGGAAAAGGAAGGAAACCTGGACTTATGATTACTTATAAGTCGAGGTTTTCTCACAATGTTGGCGGATTGGCGATTCCAGACTTATATTAATATAAGCGTGACCAAACGTGACGATCAATGCACGTGCCTTCTCTGTATGAGAAGAGGCCTTTGCCCTACAGTGGCATAATAATAGGCTGGTTTAATTATTATTATTTTATTTTAACTATAACGCCTATAACTTTAATTACATAAAGATTCACTCTTACACCAATTTACTCTTAGCCACTGGTATCTATGTACCATAAAGTTAATTGATTTTTGTAAGTATCAAATAGATGGCATTCTATCATAGCGAAGCAATCACTCTAAGTAATCTCAGCATCATTATGACAAAAGCTTTTAAATGACCCAGTTTATATTACTTTGAAATGATCTAAGGTGTGAATGATCTTCTATTTATATAAAAGGCAACCGTTACTGACTGACTGATCTATCAACACACAGCTCAAACCACTGAACTGATTGCGCTGTTTAGCACGCTGATAGTTATTATGAAGTAGGCATGCGCTAAGAAAGGCTTTTCTAAAATTCACCCCTTTTTTTTAGGACTGTCAGACTTTTACTGACTAAAAAACCACCCTGTTCCTTCTGTTGCCCTTTACGTTTCGGGGCCACGGTATCCTGTTAAGAAGTCCCGCAACCCCGGCAGGAATTTGGCCCCTATTGGGGCCCCGTCCCTGTGCTGACAGCTCCATGAGGCGCGCGCGAACAGGAGGTTATGAAACGGGAGTCCGAAATTGGTATGGAGAAACTAGATTAGATATCTAATAATCGACATTTACGCATACGAAGTCGCTTAAAAATATTTAAGATTTCAAATAATATATGTATAATATCTGTGATTCGATATTTGTGTTCTAGCGCAATATAATTAGGCTCCCATATGTTTAGGTAATTATAAACTGATTTACTTTATGATTTACTTACCTCATTTGTAACGTCATATTAAATTATGGTAATTAGTTTGGTATCCCCAATGATGACCAAGCTCGGTGATCAATATTTATGCCTTCTCTGTATGAGAAGCGGCCTTTGCCCTGCAGTGGGACCATACTACGCTGGTATTACTAGTATAATGTACCACTTTTCTAATTAATTAAATACGAATTTATCGTGTAAATTATTCTATAATATAATGTCATATAAGTGACATAACATAAACAAATAAATAATGAAAGTTCCGTTGAAACAAAGAGGTCACATGGACAAACACTTTTTGCATGTGAATGGGATTCAACTGGAAAAACCGTAAAATAGCCGCGTTAAAAATAACGATGTCGTTCTACTTATATTAATTTTCCTTAGTTTAACTTTTTGTTATTTTTTTTTAACCATTACAACAAACTTTAAATTGACGTCCATACCTACTAACTCAACATATACCCGGTCGAGAAAGTAGACTTAAAATGCAACTATCCCTCATTGAAGCGATTGTTTTATTGATGAAATCTGAGATATTTTTTAAACATATAATCTATACCTACTTATATAATAAAGCTAAAGAGTTTTTTTTGTTTAAAGTACCCCCCCCCCCCTCTCTGGAACATCAGTAGAATTGAAAAAACTATTTCTATATTTATGTTAGCCGGATTCATGAGAAATAAGTAGTGTAGGCTACAATATAACGGCCCACGGGAGCGAAGGAGTAACTAAACAACAAAGGTGAAAAAAACCAAGCAGGCGAAGTCGAGGGCAGAAGCTAGTAGGTTTGTGTGTTTAATTTTTTCTATCCTCTGTATATGTATGTACGTATTATGAGGGTTTAAGTTTATTACATTTGAGTTTCTCTAACCTACCTTGTAATAGTTTTGAGTGTCCAAAATATATTACTACAACTAAAAACTCGATTCGGTTTTCAAAAAGTGGAACAAACTCTGTGAACGTAGGTACCTAGTTACCGTTCAACGACTTGACGCAGATGTCACCGCGGGTGGTAGGCGCCTGCAATTTAGTTAATGTGGCCCCCTCCTACATTTTACGAGGTTTTTTTTTCTACTCCGCGATGATGATACCGTCTATCTTATTGAGCTGTTTGCTTCACTTCCCAAGGGAGATCTTTTATTAAGTGACTGGTGCTTTACAGCTCAATTTTAGTTGCTTGTGTAGGGCCACCATTACTTTCGCGAAGCTTAGGAATTGTTTAATAATAAGTTTAGTATTAAAGTTTATTCATGCTACAGTTTACCAAAAGGGTTTAGTGTTTGAAGCCTTCTTTTACGCCATACGGAATTTAATGCAAAACTTCAAGTCTTCATTTCTTTAAATGAATGAACCGATTTTAATGTAATATTTTAAGCATGGTACATAATATAGGCCTAAAAAATTAAGCAGGTGGAGCAATGAACCCGCACGCACACAGTGATATAATTGCACGACACTGCCTACCGCATACGTAACGGGGCGATTATGTTCTATATAAGAGGTGTATTCTGAAATTTTGTCAAACATCTAAAAAAACAACTATTTAATAATTATCCAGCAGGTGTCGTAATTTTAATTGATTATTTTATGAACAACCTTCTATTTGGTTGTAAAACTACACCTAATATAGATACCGAACCGATTTATTTTATTCTTATTATAAAAATATAGACGTTATTAATTTCAATATTCCAGTTCACGGGAACTATTCCGGCTATAAATGTCTACGATCTATCCATGGATTAAAAAGAATAATTTTGCGCACCCTATAGGTACTTACGTTATACATTTAGGGATGTCCCATTAAACATTAAGCAGCGGAAACCGGTGGGCAGCATTTAGAAAATTAAAGGGACTACGCTACGTTGGCCTATCATGAAATCAGTCGTAAATAAAAAAGAAAGTTCGGAAAATTACAATCAATAAATTGTAACATTAAGATATCTTCAAGGCTATAAGGATATGCTGTGAGTTAGAGAGACGAAAACCTTAAGAAATTAGCTTTTTAAACCCCAAATTGTTACCGTCGAAATGAAACGCGCACTTTAGTAATGTAACAGGCAAGTTACGACATCCTACATTAGCACTAGTACAATTTAATTGGTCTTAAAATGTTTATAGCCAAATGTTACAGATAACTTTTGAGAAACGATGAAGCAACAGTGTAGACGATGTAGTTGAATGGTGAGTGAATGTAAGGTTTAAGAAAGTGCTAATGGAAAACAAGTTCTATTTTAACAAGCTTTTGTATGACATTAAAGTTAAAGATAAAGATTTAAGATAAAGATTAAAGAGAAAGAGATAGATATAGAGATAGAGACAGAGATAGAGATTTAAGATTGTCTTGCAATTATGTATGCAAAAAAATTAATAAATTAATTATTTTTAATTGTTCGAATATTACTTATAACATCGTTTTGGTTTTTTTACTGTAAAGATGTTATAATTGTGTGTGTGTAAATAAATAAATAAATAAATAAATAAATAAATAAATAAATAAATAAATAAATAAATAAATAAATAAAATTCCAGCTCAATCGGAAAGTGGATGGCCACCTTCCGGCTCAATCATCAGATCAGTTCTGTGACATCAATTTATATTTAATGCATTGTCATACAAATTGCACATTTACGAAAAATTTTAAGTCAATCGAACATCGGGAAGTGGCTGAATAACTTGGAAAATTTGATTAGCCATAGAAACCGAGGCAGGTGAAAGTAAATAAAAGCTTGTAATTACCTTTCACCAGCCATTGTTTTTGTAACTTATTTTTGTTGAATTTGAGGTTTTAAACGCTTTGATCTTTCCAAGTAAATAAAATATACTCAAGGATCTACGACAGACAAACAGGACCTGCTTTCCGAGGCACAGAGGGATCTCGGCCGCCCATCCACGGACTAACCACGGTATACGTAGCTTAACCTGATCAATGCAATCGAACCATGCGGCTGTTATTTCTTAGCCACGATCCCCACCCATCTCGTTTCCAGCCTACTTATAAAATAATGATACGAGCAAAAACATAAACAGCTTAAATTCATGCAATCATCGATCAAAGTCTATTCCATACACCCTTGGGCTGCGTTTCGGTATATCGTTTTCTCTTTCCTACTTTGCAATATTTAATCCGAGATTATGTTGGCTCGCAATAATAGGAGATTGATCGAACGTTACCCATCCCCTTCAGGTAATAGCAAATGTTATTATAAATAACTAATCTTTTATGTTTTCACTAATATTTCTTTGTCTACAAGTAAGTACTTAAGACAATGTCGCAGACATTGTACGGAACCCCATCAATATGTCAGATAGATGTATTGTCTTGGGTTACTTAGCGTGTTAATATTGTATTTTTTCTTGTACATTTGGGAAAGTTATAGCTGTCTTGAATGGGTGTTTTGTAAGAAATATTACAGTGACGTAAGTAACTTCGTCTCAAGTGTCGCTGTGTGGGAGGGTTACCACCTCTCGCCATCAAGGACGTGAATTTGATTGACGTATTGGAAGATTGAAAATAATATCTCCCAGATTTTCAATACCTATTGAATATTTTTTTGCATGTGATTTGTTATGCTCATGGGCTTCCATAATTCAATTCATTCAATTCAATTAATTTGAGTTATTTTGTGTATTTATACTATAAGGTATACCTTAAACAAAACATTCTCCTGGTCCTTGCAGGTCCTGGGTTCGATTTCTAGGTTGGGTAAAGTGTGTTTGGAAGTCGGTGGTGTGATACCCCCGTGCATGGGACAGCATTTAAAGTTGATCTTACGCCTGATATCTCCCCAGTCGTATCAGATTGCCGTCCCATCGGACTATGAGAATAGGAATACAGAGTGCACCTTATTGGTGCACACATTCAATGGTGCACTGCAATATGGATATAGTTGGAGGCGCGCCATAGCACCAATTTCAAGTCGTTCGTGGTGCGCGTTCCGACCAATCATTTGATGACCTTCCTCAAGGAAGAGTTTTGGCCGAAAGGTGTGCTGTATCGGCGTTTCCGCGGCTAGCTACGCGACACCTCGCAGCGTAACACGACGCCGACAATTCGTGTGCAGTAATTTTTATAGGTTAATTATATAAAAAAATGTATTAGTTTATAGTTATTGTACTTATTTATTTTAGTACTAGCTGTCCGCCGCGGTTACACCCGCGTCTTTGGTTACTGCTCCGCTCCCGTAGGTTGTAGCGTGATGGTATATAGCCTATAGCCTTCCTCGATAAATGGACTACCCAACACTGAAAGAATCATTCAAATCGGACCAGTAGTTCCAGAGATTAGCGCTTTCAAACAAACAAACAAACAAACAAACAAACAAACAAACTCTGCAGCTTTATAATATTAGTATAGATTTGTGTTTTATGGGCCTCAGTTGCCTGAAATAAAGAGAGAATAAAGGTTTATTAATATTACCTTTATAATTCGATTAGGAGAATAGATACCTATTATTATTGCAAATAAAAAAAAATACTAGGTAAGTTTTCTTTTTTTGTAGCAATGCAATTGGATAATGCAAATGATATCCATTATCTCAGGATTTGTGTAAAAATGGGTGAGAGTCGTTCTAGTGAACAGCAATCAATCAAGCCTCTGTTATGCGCGACTAATGAGAACGTTTAGATTGAGCACACAGTCATCCCTATTCGTATTCCGTTCTACATTGAACGAAAAAATACCTAAATACGTATATTGCTTGTAATAATGTAAGTAATGTTCTTTTTTTTCTCTTTTTATTTAGCATGCTAATTTAAGTATAAGTTATTGTTTTTGCATAAAAATAAAGTTAATTTATTTATGTGTCAGTATGCTGTTGACATTGGAGTAAGGTTTTTTTTTTGACAAATAAATCGTTGCCCCACTCTAAGAATTTATCCTGAATTCTTAAATTGGCGTTTTCTGATTTCTGTTTGATGCAATCTGTGTGCGTGTAATCAAAACCTAAAACTATGCTTATTTTTAAATCTCTACTTCCCATAGTTATTAAGAAAGAACTTATATGACACACAGACAAAAATAACCGTTTTTCCCTTACGTACGAAATCCTAATAAAATATACTTTTAGTATTATAAATAAAATATTAGATTATGTCAACATAAGTTTGATGTAATATCTAACTATAGTAATAATCTGAAATGCCGCAACGCTCATTTTGCTACAAGAGACAATACGCCAAAACCAAGCCTACCGCACAGTTTGCAAATCGGGACCAAAATCTGGGCCATAAACCACGCAGCCGACACAGCAACCACAATATCTACAAAGTAACAAGTACAAGAGCAAACAAAACAATCCCTGGAAGGTGTAATCATTACCCTCCCATTCCCACAAGTCGGACAAAAAGGTAAGAAACTCCCCCCGGTAGGTAATAGCCACAAAGATTAACTTCTTGGTAACTTTTCCGTTAGATAAACTCGGCTTCTTTATATTAAATTATTCCGAAACTTGTGAGGTACAAAAGATGAAGATTTTTGGAAGTGCTAATTGATTGATATTAAAATTCGCGAACTCTTATTTATGTTTCGTTAAAAACACCATTTTGCTGTATTATTCCGCTCAAACGGAGGGTCCGGAGAGTTGAAAGTCGTGGAAGTTTTGCCGTTGAGACATAAATTACGTTATCTTGTTCGAAAAACATTGTATCTACCTACCTGTTGGCACAAAATAAATTGCCGATACCTACAGAAGGCCGGCTCCATACCACAAAATTGGTATTAGTACTTCCATACTTATGTTCAATGTTCTTAGATGGTTAGGGATTACCACTTCGAGTGATAATCATAGATATAGAATCATATGGGCTAGAAATACCTAAGAAAAACTTGTATGTAACTACAAAATCCGGGCTCCAAAAATCCGGAAATTGCTAGGGATTCGAACGGTCCAAGATGTCAGGTTCGCCATACCTACGTCATTTTAGCATAACTGAATTTTTGAGGACATATTCGTATATCGGGGGGCACGGCAGTGCCCCCGCCAAAGTCGAGCGCGAAGCAAACACTGCCGTACCATCCTTTACTGGAACCATTTCGCCGCATTTTCAGGCCCCAATTTGAGAACCTCTGGATAAGACCAGAACGCAGAAATTTTCGTCATCCAGTAAGCTGTAATCATATACTTAAAATCCAAAATTTCAAATCTGTAGGTCATTTAGTTCCGAAGTTAAGCGAAAGCAAAGTTTCGCATTTATGACACTCACTCACTCACTCATGATCATCAAAATAGAACTAGTACTTCCCATAAACTCAGAGAGCTGAAATTTGGTACAAAGTTAGGGTTCAATGGCCACATAAAGGGAAAACTATAAAAACTAGGACAATCGAAGATCTGGAGTACCTGGTGACCCTGATTAGAAAACACAAGAGCCCAACCAAACTATTAGAGATCGCGACATACCGCCTTTACAAAAAATATTCAACATGGTGGGCAGCTTCATTAAAAAAAAAAACAAAAAAACAGCTGTGTCAAATAAGAAAATCTAATAAAATAAATCAATATGCGGGCACGTTTCTACAAAAAGAAGTGAAATCCCACCAAAAACATTCTGTAAAAAACTAGCCAAGTCTCGATGGAGCTGCTTGTTTATCTCTAAAAAGTAATGAAATCTAAACAAAGTCGTGCCAAGTCTAAGGTTCCTTACTGCGATTTCTTTATTATTATAGTTAATGTTGTGTGACTTGGCCGTTGAAGGGTACAAAACCAGGTGCTCCATGACGCCATTGCACCAATCTGTCGCCAGAACCGCTACCCATTAACGATGGAAAATTGCCACTTGGAAAACGTTGATTCAATAACCCGCTCCAAAAAGAAGAGAGCAGAAGTCAGCATTATCAATGCTGAATGCATGTATTGCACAATCAACAACAGCCTAAAATGAGACACTAGCGTCCAATTACCAATACCAGTATGGGCTATTATCTCGCTTAACAAACATAGGTAGTTACAACAGATCAACATTACGTGTAAACAAAATTGACTTGTACACACTAACGTATAAAGAATGTTCAACGGCCAAGTCACACAACATTAACTATAATAATAAAGAAATCGCAGTAAGGAACCTTAGACTTGGCACGACTTTGTTTAGATTTCATTACTTTTTAGAGATAAACAAGCAGCTCCATCGAGACTTGGCTAGTTTTTTACAGAATGTTTTTGGTGGGATTATGTATGTCGGCAAAGTATACGTACTTGCTTGAATCAATGTTCGACCGTTTTTTCAGGTATTAAAGATATCTTGCTCACTTACGTTCAAACATACTGTTATTTATACGAGTATTATGTTTTATAAGATATTGTCATAAACCGTTCTTTAGTGCCAGACATTTTCCGTTGGCCATCCACTTTCCGCTTTCCATGGTTCACAGTGTACCTAGCACATAACGTAAAGGTTTAGCAAAAAACCCTATTAAATACCCCATGAAAGACTAACCGAAACGATCTCTGGACAAAACTGACTAATTCGATCATTAAAACAATCATTTTTGCATCACTGTTCAGTAAAATACTCACCATAAAATGAATATCCGTTCACGATTGCTGAATAAATAAACATGCAACTGTAGATATCGCGAAGTACCTGTGTCCAACAAGTATTAGGCAAATAAAAAGACGTAAGCAGTTCAAGTGACCGCACTTAACCCTGTTAAACCAACGAGTGGACACGGAAGGTTGATCAAAGAAACAACACAGGTGAAAATATAAACGGCAATTAGGACTTTGAGTATTTTTACGAGGTTAGATGGATTTTAGCCTTAGTGTTTGTTGAATCTAGGAACTGTAAAGTTGTTTGACTTCGGGTATGTTAAATATCTCGCTGTATAAGTCCTTTTTACCCCACCGATGAACAATGAAAAAATGCCGCTGGTCTCCGTAACTCTTCATCTCTATATAATATTATCGATAATAACACTTCTGGGACAAAGGAAAGGACAATCGGAAACTCATATATTAAGGATACTAGTCGGGCGATTAAACGTTAAGTTTGATCGACGCTATATACGCTGCCCTAAGCAAACCAGACCCATGCACCCTTTTAGGATATCATAGTTACTATTATTGCCCCTTTTATTTTGCTGGGTAAGACGTTGTTCATATAATGTGTGTGCTTTGCGATAATCGTCATGGAGGGTCGTGTAAGTTAATGTTCGATTGGGCATTTTCGGTGAAATTATGATATTTTCTCCACTGCCAACTTTGTTTTTCCATGTACTTATGTCAGGTTTCGTATAATATTATAATGTTTTGACAATTTCTCTGAATACCCTAAAAAAGATTTATCATCCGTTTAAATATTCAGTATTATTCTACTGAATGTGAAAGCCTCTTTGTTTTGTAAATCCTTGTCACTTTGAACGTTAGACTAAATCCCGAGACCTCGAAATTTGAAATCATCTTATTATACTAACAGCAAAACATTCGCGAGAAAGAATCTTCCAAGGTCCCACCTTTGAATTGAAGAAAGTATGTTACGAATATAGAGCTCATCCCGGTACCTCGCGTCAAGTCATTAAATAGGCTGAGCAGAAAACAAAGACGTATTACGTTTTACTATACCATTTCAATTTTGTTAAGTAGTCTCAAACGTCTACAGTTTTGTAGGCAAAATAAAACTGGAGCTATAAAAAGACAGGGTCGAAGCTTTAGCTGCCATCTTGGTGAGAGATTAACAGCCATAATCAAGCAATTGGGTGAGGATTACAGCGATTTTTATGTCGCCATTGACGATGGCGCCCCGAGACGGGCCCCTGAGCGCGTCATCAATCAACCTCGTCGGTTCAAACTCGTGCAATAACAATGACGAGCATGCTCGCGGAGAAATTCCCTCGGAAAATGAACGTGCGGGTAGGTAAGACGGTGCGTAATAAATGTAGATTTAATGCGTAAACGATATCGACTCCCAATGACACCACGCGTCGTACGCACATAATTATTCATCGTTCAGACATTTAAACGCAGCGGTAGGTGAATTTCGCTCATGATTACCGAGATTTTCTTTTTAAAAGTTTTGAAGTACTTTTTTTTTCGCAATAAACGTAAGCTAGCGATAAAATATTGCTAAACGTATACTGGCAGGCGAGAGAAATAATTAAACTTTGTACATTGAGAGATTGTTTTTATTTTGTAAATAGAAGCGACAGAAAACATTTTTTTTAAACAAATTGGTGTCCGTACGACAGCGATCACTTGAAGAGGACGGCATAAAATATAAGGCTTTTACTATAAAAATAGGCGTCCGTGACAATTAAGGCTAATGGCTTCACATTTTTTAAAGGCTCATTGTGCGGAAAATTGCTTTGAAGTTTGATCACTGAAGAATAGTTCAGCTCTTTATAATTAATAGTTTGGAACCATTATACTTAAATTGTATAAATGCTAGTCTTTCAATATTAAATTGGATGCTTTTTATATTTGTATTTTTTAATCAAGAGTATTTCTTAGATGTCGAGAATTTAGGATAAAATCCCGACGAAAACAAAAATCCCGACTACGTAAAAAGTTTCCTAAAAAGATGGAAACAAGATGACGGTGTGGAGCGGAATGGTTTTATTAACCACTGAATGAATAAAAATTGTATTCGGAGGCATTAGATTCCACCTACACTTGCTGCTGCCGCTACATTTGCTACTATAGCTGTATAACATTTATTTACATCATCTATAATTAATTTTATATTCAACTAGCGGTCGCCCGCGGCTCCGCCCGCGTGTATGTCTGTTTTCGCGACCCCTATTTTTTCTAAAATAAAATATAGCCTATGTTACTCGCAGATAATGTAGCTTTCTAACGGTGAAAGAATGTTTAAAATCGGTCCAGTAGTTTTTGAGTTTATCCATTACAAACAAACAAAAATACAAAGTTTTTCTCTTTATAATATTAGTGTAGATGTTCTGACCAGGGATATGATGGAACTCCATAACCGTAAGCGAAACTATCTTCTATCTATATTTACTAACTTCTGCCCGTGACTTCGTAATTGATTTCTCCATACAAATTTTGGACCCCCGTCCACTTAGGAGGTGAATTTCGGAATCTTTTCTTAGCGGACGTCTAATTACTATAAACTACTTCTCTGCAAAATTTCATCTTTATACGCCAAGCAGATTTTGATATTTCGTGATGAGTGAGTGAGTGAGTGACCTTTCGCTTTTATATGTTTAGATTATCGGGGGGCACGGAAGTGCCCCCGCCAAAGTCGAGCGCGAAGCAAACACTGCCGTACCATCCTTTACTGGAACCATTTCGCCGCATTTTCAGGCCCCTATTTGAGAACCTCTGGATTAGACCAGAACGCAGAAATTTTCGTCATCTAGTCAGCTGTAATCATATACTTAAAATCCAAAATTTCAAGTCTGTAGGTCATTTAGTTCCGAAGTTAAGCGAAAGCAAAGTTTCGCATTTATGACACTCACTCACTCATGATCATCAAAATAGAACTAGTACTTCCCATAAACTAAGAGAGCCGAAATTTGGTACAGAGTTAGGGTTTAATGGCCACATAAAGGGAAAACTATAAAACCTAGGACAATCGAAGATCTGGAGTACCTGGTGACCCTGATTAGAAAACACAAGAGCCCAACCAAACTATTAGAGATCGCGACATACCGCCTTTACAAAAAATATTTAACTTGGTGGGCCGCTTCATTAAAAAAAAAAAAAAAACAAAACAAAATAAAAACAAAAAACAAAATAAAAACAAAAAAAAAAAAAAAAAAAACTGTCAAATAAGAAAATCTAATAAAATAAATCAATATGCCCACGTTTCTACAAAAAGAAGTGAAATCCCACCAAAAACATTCTGTAAAAAACTAGCCAAGTCTCGATGGAGCTGCTTGTTTATCTCTAAAAAGTAATGAAATCTAAACAAAGTCGTGCCAAGTCTAAGGTTCCTTAAGTACTGCGATTTCTTTATTATTATAGTTAATGTTGTGTGACTTGGCCGTTGAAGGGTACAAAACCAGGTGCTCCATGACACCATTGCACCAATCTGTCGCCAGAACCGCTACCCATTGACGATGGAAAATTGCCACTTGGAAAACGTTGATTCAATAACCAGTCAATTGAATCATTGATAGAAGTCTGTCTGCACGTCTATTTTATGTTAGATCATGGTCAATTTGAAGCTTCAAAAAGAAGAGAGCAGAAGTCAGCATTGTCAATGCTGAATGCATGTATTGCACAATCAACAACAGCCTAAAATGAGACACTAGCGTCCAATTACCAATACCAGTATGGGCTATTATCTCGCTTAATAAACATAGGTAGTTACAACAGATATAACATTACGTGTACTTAAACAAAATTGACTTGTACACACTAATGTATAAAGAATGTTCAACGGCCAAGTCACACAACATTAACTATAATAATAAAGAAATCGCAGTACTTAAGGAACCTTAGACTTGGCACGACTTTGTTTAGATTTCATTACTTTTTAGAGATAAACAAGCAGCTCCATCGAGACTTGGCTAGTTTTTTACAGAATGTTTTTGGTGGGATTATCTTTATTTAACTACCTTTGTAGTGTATGCATATAAATAAAAATGCATGGCTAAAACGCAAAACTCAAGAACGACTGGACCGATTTAGCTGATCCTTTTTTGTTGTATTTGTAATTTACCGGACAAGACTTTGGTCTGAAAAAAATTTGGAAAATCCTTCGTAAAAATTTTTACACCCGTGCGAAGCCGGAGAGGTCACTAGTCCGAAATAAAAATCTATCCGAAACCGTAACCGAATTTGATATCATCATCATCATAATCAGCCGAACGAGGTCCACTGCTGGACATACAAGATAGGCACAATGACGGGTCCTGCTATAAAATCTGATATAAAAGTTTGGAATAATTTCGGATAGGGTAATCGGTAAATCGGGTCGGATAAGTGTAAATGAAACACGTTATGGCAGATTTTCGCCATTATAAACTAGCCGCGCACTACCCTTGCAATGTTTAGATATTAGTTTTTATAATTAAAGTTCTGTACCCGAAGGGTGCTAATGAGATCCTGTTACTAAGCCTCCGCTGTCCGTCCGTCTGTCAGCGGATTGTATCTCATAAACCGTAATAGCTAGAGAGTTGAAATTTTCACAGAATGTTTAGGTATTTCTGTTTTCGCTATATTAACAAAACAAGCTATAAAAACCAATAAAAGTTAAAAATAAAAGGGCCATACAGAGATACATTTTTTTTGCGTTTTTGGCTCGTAATGATAATCGTAATACTCTTACATCTTCTTCGATGGTACAAAACCCTTCGTGTGCGAGTCCGATACGTACTTAACCGGTTTCATTTCTATCGTTTACCCGTATTAGTCAGTCACCCATTATTTTTATTTAATTTTCTATTACAATTTTTTAAAAATGTATAATTATCCGTAATTGAAACTATCCGAATTATCCGAATCCGAAGTATATTCATATTTATTTTTTATTTGTTAATTTTATTCATTAAACCCGTCTCCATGTTTAGATCCGAAACGTACCCATAACATCCCTAGTTCTTACTAACTGACCGACTCCTTAACAATTCAAAAGTGCAAAGTTCAAGGCTCAATTGAAATAAATGCTTTAACTTCGAAGGTTATGTGTTATTAATCAAATAACCTAATAAAACATGAGTTAATTATAAAACAATTCTGTAACTTAATACTTATTTTTCCTTATTTAAACGTTGTTAATTATAATTGGTACATAATTACAAGGCTAAATACACACTCACCCACATATAGTTACATGCGATTCATGAACGCTAACTGCGGTAACAATTAAAATTCAATTAGGGGAAGCAAGCTGATACGGTATTTCTAAGAACACGAGTCGGTAACCTCCCACTTGAGAAGTATTGCCAAGCATTTTGTCCGTGAAAGGCACTTTGGGACTTCAGAGATAAAGAATATGCGACAGTTGACAAAAAAAACGTGATCTTAAAAGGGTTGTGTTTTTTAACCGACTAGCGAAGCCTTAAAGGAGGGTTATATGTTTAACCTGTATGTATGTCCGTTTCTATGTACGCTCGTAACTACTTAAACGGCTCATTTGACTTTGATAAATTATGCGTCATTACATTCGTCTAAATGGCGCGAGTCACTAGGTAAAAGGCTTCAAAGTGAAGAATTAAAAAAAATCCTAGTGAGGAATGGGACACACCATTTTTTTCACAGTTTCCCACATTTCGCCAGTTATGTTTAAGTCCCATGTAATAGGGGGCGATTGCCATGAGCAGAACTGTATCTACAACACAGGATGAAATCCTTTAAAATTAAAAACAGCAGGTTTATTCTGAAAAATCTACCGCGATGAATTTACAATCAGTGAGCTTTTGACGTATGCTGTCATCCCGCCTGATGTTAGGCATTGACAGCTCACCTATTTCACAGATGGAGATTTTAGCAGACACTGCAAGAGTTTATAAATAGACTAGCTTCAGCACGCGTCTTTGTCCGCGCTGTTACATCTTTGTTTACAACTGCTTTGTAATGTTGTATCTCATCATTCATCTGGCTATCATAATTATACACTAAGATTTTTCCAATCCGACTGAGAATTCTAGCGATTAGTGCGTTTAAGCAAACGAACAAACAAAAAACTCTTTATTCTTATTATATTGGTACCTATAGATTTCACTTCAAGAGTGAAACCAGATAAAGTAATAAATTAAATTAACTTTTTTCTGAATCCACTTCACAGCTTGCAAAAGAAAAAATCTCATAGGTATCAACATAATAATGCTTACCAACCGCAACCTGTCTAACAAAGCTTTAATTAGGATACTTCCTTATATGCCACGTATCTAAGTGACGTACTGCCCTAAACAAAAGGAGCTTATATACCCACTTCGCTCGGAGTTTTCTTTATAAAGTTAATCCGGGCCAAATGTCCCTGGCTGGTGCGGGTCGTTAGGAAAATTTTGTGTGCTTGTAAGAATGTTTTAATAAAGTTGGATCTAATAAAGGTAGGAAGGTATTGGAAGTGTCTTGACTGTTGTGGTGCTCATGGTTAATAAATAACAGCCGCCCGGATCGATTCATCAAGTTAAACTGCGCTTACTAGGGTTTTTCTGTTGACGGGTGACCATCTTTACACAGCAAGATTCCTCTATACCTCGGAAAGCACGCTAAGCCGTTGATCCCGGCTGATATACTTTTTTAAAATTTGTCTTAACTTTTTAAACCTCATAATTTATTGACTAACGGTTAAATCTTTATTTAACTAACAAACTAAATATTAAAAAGAAACGATCTAAGTAATAGAACATATTGAATTGAAACAAATGTTTTTTGTGTTTTGAAACATTTTTGCGGAAGACGGTAAAGACGATGTGCACACTTTTTAAGATAGCGATACGGGAAAGTCGTGTCGAAGTTGACTGAGATGCTTACCTTATCGTGTAGAAAATAAGTTCGATATTATATTCCAAAATGCGTCTTTACGCGTCATGTCTCGGTGAGAACTATTTTGCCAAACTAAGTATTGTTTTTTTGTGGTAAAGTTACAACAACTGATTTATTATTATTATAAATAATACCTACCTGCCTACTATTGTCGCATGGAAAAGACCTCTTCTCATACAGAGAAGGCACGAGTATTAATCACCGAGCTTGCTCTAGGCGGATTGGCGATTTCAAACAAACATTATTTAAAAATCCATGTTTCCTCACAATATTTTCTTTCACAAATGTCAGTGGTGTTCAAGATAGACTTATTTCTAAGTCACATAAGTATAACACATACATAAACTCACGCCTTTTTCCCATGGGGGCAGGCAGAAACCACAGAACGCCATCTGCTACGATCCTTACATACTCCTTTCGCCTCATCTACGTTCATACATCGCGTCATACAAGCACGCCGGTTACGACTACTCCGCACCTGACCTAAGTAAGTACAATATAAAGCCTGTATAAGTATAATACTTGCCTGGATTTCAACCTCATAATAATATATATGAGCCTTAACTGCTGAGCCATCACCACATTTTAGAAGTGACAAGTTGTATATAATATTAAAGAAAAACTATGAAATTTTAAGAAATTGTATTGTTGGATGAGTAAAAGAGGAAAGGCAAAAGAATCGTCGCAGTAAGAAAAATCGCAATCATATTCATTTTTTACAGTCTCTCCTATAATATCATTATTATTGATCTCAAGTTATTATACTTCTTACGGTACTTTCGAATCGAATAAACGTAGATGGGTCCGCTTAACGACCAATTCTTACATAATCCGGAGACACTGATTTTCGAACTTTAGAATGAATGAAAACGTCTTTCGTGCTAAGTTCCATAGTAGATAGTCACAGTAGTCAGGACGCTCGCCTCTCATGCATGAGGTTGAGGGTTCGGTACCAGACAAGTACCAATCTTCTTTTAATTCATAACGTATACTTTCTAAGTTTAACTTGGATATCACTGATATCATCGTGAAAATACCCGAACTTATAATTAATGTAAGTCTGAAATCGCCAATCTGCCTTGAGAAAGCATGGTCATCAATGCTCGTGCCTTCTTTGTATGACAAGAGGCCTCAAAAAATAATGACACGTTAAAACACGATAGCTTTTCCAGCTACATAAGTGAAGAATTTCATACGATTAAGCATCATGAACACCCTTATGAAAATCACTGATTAATTTCGATCTGGCTCTCAACTTACATGCGTAACTTAGGACCAACTTTCTGATTGATTATCCTCATTGGTAAAGTTGCCTTTTGTAGAAACGCCACACATATAGTAACTTAACGTTTCTAGCTTAACCCCTAACCTTAACTTTGCTTAATAATACAACCTAAGAGGCTTAGAACTTTCGAGACAGGACCAATTTAATTCGATGTTCAAAGAAGATCTGAAATGATTCTAGGTAGCTTCTAGGTACAGACTGATTGAAATACATATATATATAAATAACTATATCAACACAGAACTTCTAAGACTGATTGAACATCTCGTAAACAAGGTACTTACAAAAGAGATCACTGGGTAAGGACCATATTTTGTAAGGACTTGTAGATACGTCAAGAATTGTGTTGCGTCATTCAATTTTATTTTATTTATTCACCTTTTTTTTAAAGGTATGGTAAGTCAAAAGATGCGTACTGTACTGTAGCTACCCCAAGACGTTGGGTTACTACTGTACCAGGATTTATCAACCTACTATGATTGAAACACTTATGTCTGTTTAGGACTTCTTATATTAAATAATTATATATTAGAATATAATATTATATACAAGCGAACCGCCCTGGCTTCGCACGGGTGCATTTTTCCGATTGTTCCGATGGATTTACTAAAAAATATATTTTATACAAACTTTTTCCGGGGAATTACGAATACAAAACGTAGACTTAAAGCCAACCACATAGTAGACGGAGCCCGCTAGCGCCAGTGCCTGTTAGGGTTGCGAAATTTGTTCGAAAGTGTCACCGCGGCCTTGAAACGCACAGGGCATTAGGAGGAACACGGATGGGTTTTAGTCGGTAAGAGTCTGACAATCCTTCTGTTCCGCCCGGAGCGGAAGAAATCATTTGATGATTTCCCATACCTACTTAAAAAAAGGGATTAATACTAAAGCCAAACTTGAAACGTAATATGTTACATATTATTTTTATATTCAAATAAATTCATATCCTCAACGATGCCTACTTCATACTTGTTTAACGGTCTATCATCACCCCTGCAGTGAGTTTGGCACAACTTGAACATCTCGAGATCGTTCCCAGCGGGAGGATTTGGAATCTTCTCAACGTTTTCGACAAAGAATCGTTGTGAACAAAAAGAAACCACAGAATCGTTTAAGACATTACGCTGGGTTTTTTCCAGTTCAACGTGGGGCATACGCATAAAACTTTCATTTAACTGCCTTCAGGGATTTGCTTTGATAAAAGAATAAAGTTATGTTATGGTTTGGGTTTGACCTGATACATGCAAATATAGGTAATGTTTTCCCCTTTATCCCCTTTAGTGACCGGTTTTATTAGATAAAGTTTACATCGACGACATATATTTTTGTTTGTGGATGATGTGAAACATTGATCAGGCGAGTCAACGAAAACAAGTTGAAGTGTAGTTTATTCGAACGAGGGAAGGTCAATAAGTTAATTAATGAAGATATTTAGGCGACAGCTGAATTAATCAATGGGTTTTTTGGACGTAGCTAAGAGATTTGTTTCTTTCATAGGTTCCATCTATACAAACGAATAAAATTGAAGTGTCTGTTTGTAATCTCAAAGTAACAGCTTTTTACTAAATGCCTAATTATGAATGTTTACACAGTATAGGTACTCATAACTCAAAAAAAATTGTTTTTCGATCTGTCTGTTTTTTTTTGGTCCAGCCAATCTCCTAAACGACCGGACCGATTTTAACGGGCAGGTAGCTGACACTAAAATGACTAAATTAGCATACTTCCGATTAAAAAAAAAACACCTCAAATAACCGGTATTCACGCGAACAAAGTAGCGGGCATAAGCGAGTATATATAACCAGTAAAACTCAAGTGTTGACGTTAATGAAAAAAAAATTAGATATAAGTGTATCTTACTACAGTTTAATCAGTAAATGCCTACCTTTCTAATAAAATAAAACTAAACAATTTCAGAAACATTTTCAAACCACCTGTATGTAACCTTTTTCAAAAATAAGTAACAACACTAAATACCAATAATGTTGCAAAATAGAACAAGCCCAACTGCGTTATTACTAAGTATTAACGCAGTCAAACTAACAAACTACTTGCTAGATAAAGCAATACAAACCGAAAGTTCCTGTTTGCACGATTAACGAAATAAACTGTTGTCTAGTTAGTATTCATGGGGATCCTCTCATTGTGTATTCGAGTAGCGGAGTGAAATGAAATATGGACTATTCTCCTTGAATTTTGAGCACAAGGTGTGTTGGCAATACCCTAGTAGCTTGTTTTTTCGTCTGTGGTTCCTTAATTATTGGCATTCGTTAATTAGTTTGCTTTTACTTAAATTATTTTTTTTCGTCTGCAGTTTTTTTTTTGTTGACCTTTCATTGAATTTGTATGATTGTTCGTTTGACTGCCTCAATGGCCTGGGGGTGGGGTTCTGGGTTCGATTCCCAGGTGGGCCTAAAAGTGTTCTTGGGTTTTTCCATTACGAATTTTTCAGTAGCAGCCCGGATTTTGGATGTTAGTGGTGGTACACCCTTGTGCCTCGGAAAAAGATCATTAGTGACTTAAAAGTCTAAAGTATAATGTACCTTAAAAAATACTCTTTATTGAGACATCATTTTGCCACTTCATAAGAAAGAATTGACTTAATTTTTTTTTCCTAAATTATTTATTTAAAATCGCTAATTTTATTAATATGCTACATCACAATTACTGAGAACATTAAAATTTATCGTAACTAAGTAAGTCTGTAGGTAGTAAATAATATTTTAGGAAATAAGTAACAAGTTATTTATTTCCTAAAATATTATTCGGAATATCATAAAGCAGTTTAATTCCCAAGACTCACAAAAATATTTTAACAACTATTTTTGATGACTACTTAAAGGGAAAGCCATAAACTGTCCTTCCAGCCTCGCAGAGCCAGCAGAAAAAAAACGTTAATAAAACCGTAACACCATAAAACTGGGCACACAAAGTATAACATTGCCCTCGAACAGAATCCAATAACAAAATATCACACTTTCTGTAACATGAACAAGAAATGGCAACCCTAACTCGATTCACGAACTACTCTCAGAATCTTCTTAATGCGAAATGTTCCAAATGGATACCATTGTTTTCTTCCACAAAAAGCATCAAATAAGTAGGAGAGCGAATACAAAACGAAGTATAGAGAGCACTCAGTATCGTAACAGTGAAGCGAGAATACGATATGTCTCCATCACATTACCATACATTCTTGAAATCGACGTGGGAATGGATACCTATTCTGCAGTGATGCGTAACTTAGGAAACACCTCTTTGCCGAGCCCCTTTTATTTTCGTTGAATTCATTTTAGGGTTAATATATTATGCGACGTGTAAGTAGAGGGTTAGAATTTTAAATTTAGAGCCATTTTATTTCCATCGCTTTGCCAACGCATAGATAAATAGAATATATTTTAGAAGTCAAAGCCAAATAATTTATTTCAATTAGGGCTGATTTTTCATTATTCAGATCACTTTTACCCAAAGAATAAATATAATTATGACAGTTTGACATATTCTTTATACAAAAGCTGTCAAACCGCCATATTTATCCCCCCGTTAAGAGTTATCTGACAATTGAAAAATTTGCCCTTAGTCCATTAAAAGGCACGTTATTTACAAGAGAAAAAAAAATAATAATATTGAATTTAGTTGCCCATTCCAAACGGTATTTTCGCATGGAGAAGAATGAACAAGAAAAATATTATATATGACATAATTATTTATGTATATAGACACACTTTACTCTTTTTACTATATTTTTTAAATTTGCCGTATGATTTCTTTGCTGCAAGTTGTACGTATTTACTTACGAAGGTAATAAAAAAAATTACAACGACAAAATTCAACTCATATCTACCTTAAACAGAAAACTTTTAAAGAAAACGTTCTCCACAGCGACTGCAACGTATCCACTGCACAAAAGTTAGGAAACTTGCCACAATTTCAAGAATATTTTCTCGAACATATCTGGCACAAAATTAACTGAGATGCTACATTTCGAGTTCCTGGGTGCCTGCAGTTAGTTCACGACGTCCCACAAGTGGCAATTTGGATGGCGACGCAGCGGAAAGTGCCCAACTAGTCCTTACTTCTAACAGAAAATGAGAAAACAAAACATTGCCGCGCTTGCACTACTTAATTAGGTATGTACCCAACTAGCAAAAGATATCGTAAAAATGGCAGCAGCACGTTTCTATTTCAGCTATTGGTGGTGAAAAAATGTCGAGTAAATGATCTGTGCACGTTCTCTCAACGCGATTTGGGCGCACTTCTCTCTGCTTTAAGTGATGTAAATATCGTAAGATTATCGTCTGAATAGCCAAATAGTCGAAAGAATATAGAGTAATCGCAACTCGAAAGTTATATGGTGTTATATTAATCATCAGTATGCCATTTTTCAACACATTAGCTTTTCCCAAGTCGGTAGAAGCTCTTTCATTCGACAAATTTATTGTAATATAGCAGTGCAGTTGCAATCACTCGACTCTTTGATCGTGTGAATGCAACCAAACAGCATTCATAGACCATTTTATTTATCTTCAATACCGCTGTTTGTGAAAAGAAATATTAAATTTAATGTAACTATTAAATTTTACCATTATTATGTGCCATACAATTTTACAGTCATATTGACAATTCGTGACCTAAAGTTAGCTCAAAGGTGTTACTTTCATATGCGAGTCTAAATTTTTCGTCTACATTCCTTACATTTTAGTTAATATTTTCATGGGCCGTAAGAATTCTTAGTAAATAATGAATTACAAATAATGTTTATTTAATAGTTTATTCTAATTCGCCATTAATAGCAATTCACTTATCATCACAAAGCATTCACTCGGTTTTTAGCTGAGAAATAGAAATGAGGTTTCAATTTTACGACTTCTAGGACCGCCATTGCAGTTTTTGGGGTTCCTTAGCGCAAAATGTTAAATCCTTAATATTAGATCAAAATACTGTTATTAATACTCCAGAGGAATTTAAAAGAAAATTAAACATAAACAAAATATTTTAATGATTTTTATTATATGAGTGACTTTCAAAATATAATGGCGTTTACAGTGCTGTAAAAGATTTTATTCAACTTTCATACCACAATTATGCTGTAAGACGGCTTTCAAATGATGTTTAGAGCACCTTTGGGGCTGTAATAGATAACTTTAAAGCGTTCTCTCAACTTCAAAAATTAAGCGAATGAAAGCCTTGTAAAAAGCTATTATATGACATTTAGTGCCGGTATAGTAACTGAGATGCTATTTTGTCGAATAAACAGCATTTATTCTACAATTATGCTGTAACAAATACATGTCGAAAGATAGTGCTATAAAAGCTAGTTTTAGGACAAATTAGCAATTCAGTTGCTTTCAAAGAGCTGTCATAAGACTAACGGTTGCATGAAGGTGATCGAGAGATATCTTTATATAATTATCGAGTAAATGCGATATGAATTCGTCGAGTACACGTTTACTAGACATGTTTATAGAGCCAAAAAGCGTTGAAGGCTAAAATATCTAGACAGCTGCTTTTAAACGGCTTTTTGAAATAATAGGATCTTTCATACGAGTGTTTTTCGATCCATAGTCGTAAGAGTAATTGCTTATAAGATCTTTTTGCTAGTTGGGTAGGAACGGCTTTAGTTAGTAGATAGTAGCTTTGTGTTAAATGTTGTTTTAACCAAAATTTTTGTTCTATTTTTGAGTCTACCTGAGACAGCACCATCATTAGATTTCCGCCTACTAATTATCTACTATATATATTAATACTACTCGTATATATTATATTATTTTATATAATAAAGCTGAAGAGTTTGTTGGTTTAAATGCACTAATATCTAGAAATTCGGGTCTTATTTGAAAAAAAAAATTGCTTTATACAGCCCGTTTATCGAGGTAAGTTATAGGCTATATAACATCACGCTACGGTCCACTGACACGTAGCAGTAATCAAAGACGCAACTATAAAGCGTGTAATACCGCGGCATACAGCTTTTTTTTATATCTCGTATCTTTCTTGAGGATATCCTGAAAATTATAATTTCTGCTTGTTTTTACAAGCTTTTATTTAGCTTGTATGTAATATGTATGTAAGTTCTTTCAAAATTTGGAAACCGTTTTTCGACCATTTGTTGGTATGATTGAGCTGAAATTTTGCATACACCTTTAGTTCTGATGACAATACAATGTCCAATACTCAATATTGTAATAATTTTAAATAAAAGCTTGTTTTTAAAAATATTTTTTGAATTAGTTTTTGGTGAAAATATCACACATTTACACCCTCCCTAAGTACCCACCAATATTTTGTACGTAAACGTTCTGCCCTCCTTATCAAGATCTCATTTTGTCGATGAAAAGCGTTTTACTCAATAAATTGATTGATGTGACAAGATTTTTCCGGTCGCCCTCCTGAGTAAGGAATTACTTTCATTTTATAACACAGTATTTTAAAAGGAAATTGCGAAACGTCTTTAATTACAAGCTTTTATTTAGCTTGCACTGTTTTCGTATGTAAGTTGTCCTTTCAAAATTTGCAAACCATTTTTGGTATCCGATTGAGCTAAAATTTTGCATACACCTTTAGTTCTGATGACAATACAATGTCCAATACTTAATATATTAATTTTAAATGAAAGCTTTTTTTTTAAATATTTTTTTAATTAGTTTTTATTTTACAGTAGAATTTATTCATAATGGGACTTTTTCCCAATTATATTTGTGTTTTTTTCGCAACATAACCTTCGTAACTTTTCTTTCTGAGTACATTAGTTATGTTCAGTTACGAGGATTTTTTTAAATATTTTTAAGCATTGCTATTTTGTAAAATTGTGGTGAATTTAGGTGTAGTAATTGTAGTAGCTTGAGGTATCAATTAATTTCGATAACGTCAGTTGCTTTGACTAAACTTACTTCAGATATATTTTTTTACACAAGAGATCGGTTTGAATTAAAGTCAAGTCTAACGTTGCATGCTCCACGATTCTGAGAAGAATCTCTTATAGAGCAAAATACTTCTCTTCTACTCTTATCAGAACGTAAATAACATTATGTTTTCCACCCCTGATGATGCTACAACCCCTCCTACAAGTGAGTAATAGTGCTACTAGCACAGTTCGTAAATAAACTTTGCTGTTATTCCGTCCTAGACGCCGAGTCTTGTCGCGATGTCCCCGTTCAAAACAGCTTGCCCGTGCCGGTGAGCCTGTGGCTTTAAATTTGTCCTCAAAATAAGCTGTCGTTTGCAGTCTTTCCCCCCCCCCCCCCCCCGGCGACGTCCTAAACCGAGGTCCATAACCCATATAGGGTGCCCTAAGCGTGTATTCTTTAAGTTCAAGTTTTGCAAGATTGTTTTAACTTATTAAGGCACCATCACGACCATCGTTTCCTTTTCTTTTTATTCCTCGGTGAAAAATCCTCATTGATATCAACTGCTTTGGGAAGAGCGGCGGGGTCTCAGTTCATCAGTTTTTTACTGTCAAAAGTAACAGTATTTAACAATCCATAAGTTTATTGTCTACTATCTAAGTAATTATATCTATGTCTACTTTTTTACCTGTGAAAACTTGTTATTGGCCTTATTAATGTTATTTATAAACCAACAATTATATAAGAGTAGCAGTAAGTTTTCCAAAAATTACTAAAATAAAATAAATAAGAAACGACCCTGGTGTTCCCTTCCCACACTTACGCCGGGGAACACGGGAACTTACGCGCCTTCCGTGGACCACCACAACCTTCTAGGTTAACCTGCGAGATATCATTCGAGAAAAATCATTATTCAAAACTTCAACTTACTGTATTTTAAAGCCATTCGTTGCGTTAAATATAAATGAAGACACTCAGTACATATACAAAATGTGTGTAAACATGAAACCCTTGTTCCCTCGGTTTTTATGTTCTGAATTTACATACATTATACGAGGATATTTTAATTTAGTTAACAATGTTATAAAGGGTGTACTAACGTTTAGTCTCTGCGAGGTTGTAAAGAAACTCGACACATGCAAGGGGGAAAATATTACCCTCCCTCACGGTCTATTAATTATCTTATTCATAGCTCTGAGGTAGTTAAACTACGTTCTGCTACACTGATATGGAATTATGGTGCTTTAGTATCTTATTATGATTGTGCTTCAGCTTGCTTTGGTTGTCGTGGTTACTATGCAGCGCGAGTGTTAATCACTGTACTTAAAAATTATCGTAGTAGGTACTTATACGAAAACAGTTTATATTGTTTTTTTTTTACTAAAAGGCATCGTTTTATTTCCGCTTGAATATTGGCTAAGACAAAACTTGGCCTTAGGGACCCATACACCTACAATAATATTGCACAATGTTGATGATTGCACAATATGATTGATGAGCTCCGAAACCCACACGGTACAATTAAATTGAGACAATAAAATTGAACAAGCATTCTTGTCATAACTTTCTGCGCGACCGCTCCGAACTGTAGACTAAAAAATATTGGGCAATATACCATACACAAGACACAAAAAATAAATATTGTGCAATAAAATTTAAAAGTCCTTAATCTTTTGCTCAATCATTGCGCAAACTTCAATACTACCCCTATATGTTCAATAATATTACAATATTATTGAACATATAGGGGTAGTATTGAAGATTGTGTGGGTTTCGGAGCTCATCAATCATATTGTGCAATCATCAACATTGTGCAATATTATTGTAGGTGTATGGGTCCTCTTATGCCACGGACATTTGCTGATCGGTATTTTTTTTTTTCAAATTACTCATGTCCCATGTAATGAGACAAAATTGATTTTCTATTGTTCTGTCATACCGGTATGACAGACGGGCCTTGAGCGGTATGGAAATCCTTTCTCCACACTCGGAATTTCTTCTGTATCGTACGGGGTGGAGAAAATCAGTGGGCCCTGAAGAGAAACCACTTTAACTCCTTAAGATAGACTATTTTACTTAAAGGAGAAACAAAACTGCATTAATTTACAGATTTCTCGACCAGCTTACCTAAACCGGCTAAAAGTTCAATAAATAAAACACTTTCATTCTTCGTTTTGATATGGGCAATATGCGCAGTTAACTGGTATGCGATGTGTCTTTTTACAACCCGTAGGTATTTCACGATACAAAACGCTCAATATTTCTTAGGTGAATAAAGGAACTACGTAGAAAAGTAAAGGATTTGACATATTCCTGCTTTTTATCAATGTGTGTGTCTGAAACGCCTCAATCACGCACCGCATAATGTGTAAATTATGCTCGAGAGGGTGAAAATTCGGGACGTAAGACGTGTAATGCGATTTTCACAGTCTTTGTCTCTCCCTTTATTGGGTAAAATCTCAGTTTTTACTGTCGCAAGTATGCCCTGTGTCAATCTTTCATTAGAGAGACAAGAGACAAAAATAAAAAATAAAACAATTTTATTTATAAAAATTCCAGTCGACAATATTTTTGAATAGGTATTATTTTTTACGAGAGCTTAATCGTTTATAAAAAAAAAATTGATTTATGTATTTTTATGGTCCTTGTTGCCTGAAGTAAATAAATAAAATCACGCCATTAATTTTCAATTTATTTTCTACCTGAAAGTTTATATGAAATATCGTGCCATGTAAACGCTCCTAAATAAAACCGTCTTTACCTAAGTGCTAATGAGGGCTGAAACGAGTGTTTTTTTGTAATACCTACCTACCTACGCAAAAACATGAACATGTAGAATCAATTAGGGCATGTTCAAAAATCTTTTTAGTAGACATCAGAATAAAACAATTTAGCAAAATTATTCTACATATAAAAAAAATTATATTCTTCAGCGTACAGTTCGACAAAACTTAGAGGTTACATGTAGCAGTAAGTGCCACAGCCGGCTAATAGACTACAGGCCCATGTCCAAAAATGGTGGGTCATATGAACCACCAGGTGACGTATATAGGACGATATAAGAGCATAAAATAATAAGATTCAGCACTATGCCGTCACTTGTAAGCTGTCCAACTGAGTGCTGGTGAGAATTGAAAAGTGCAGGTAGAGTGAGTACATTTTGGTCATATATTTTTGTACGGCATTTTTACCATCGATAGATCCATGAAAAATAATAAGAAAGCGCGCAGTGCCGTACAAAAATGTTGGGCCACAAAGTCGGTATTTTTTTTGATTTTCTGACATTTTCCAGGGTAAATTTGGTCATTTGATTCTGTACGGCATCAGTTTCATACTGTTTCAATACAGCTTCTAATCCATTATTCCACAACGCCGTACAAAAATCATGTGACAAGGGGAAAAAATCGAGGGTTGCAACCCCCTCTCTTTCCGTGGTCCGGGGGGTGATTTGAAAAAGTACGGCTTCGGTTCCAAAACATTATCTAGCACTCAAAAGTACTATTAAAAATAATGCCGTCAAAAAATTATTGTTCATTTGAATGTAAATTAATTAATTATCTTAATTTCATGGCATACTTGATTTATAAAGCTGTAAAATCATTTGACTCTGTACGGCAACTTTTTTTTTAACATGATATTGTAAAATACAATTGTATTATAGTATTGCCGTTCAAAAGAAACTGTTCTAAAAAAAATTATAGAGAAATACAAAAACTGAATTATTACAAAAGTTTAAATATTCATAGATTAATAATCTATAGCAATTTTCTACATTTTTCCCTTGTTTTAAATAGTATTAAGATAAATAAATTAGGAAAAAATGATGCCGTACATTTTAATGCAGACCATATCATTTCATATCATTTCGTTCTATGGATTTTTCCTTGAGTTGTTTTTCCCCTACAAACCTTTGGACCAACAAAAATGTACGGCATGTAAAAAAATATTATCTATGCATAAAATACTTCCAAAATAAATTAATTTTATGTTGTTTCAAATCACCCCCCGGACCACGGAAAGAGAGGGGGGTTGCAACCCTCGATTTTTTCCCCTTGTCGCATGATTTTTGTACGGCGTTGCGGAATAATGGATTAGAAGCTGTATTGAAACAGTATGAAACTGATGCCGTACAGAATCAAATGACCAAATTTACCCTGGAAATTGTCAGAAAATCAAAAAACAATACCGACTTTGTGGCCCAACATTATTGTACGGCACTGCACGCTTTCTTATTATTTTTCATGGATCTATCGATGGTAAAAATGCCGTACAAAAATATATGACCAAAATGTACTCACTCTACCTGCACTTTTCAATTCTCATCAGCACTCAGTTGGACAGCTTACAAGTGACGGCATAGTGCTGAATCTTATTATTTTATGCTCTTATATCGTCCTATATACGTCACCTGGTGGTTCATATGACCCACCATTTTTGGACATGGGCCTGTAGTCTATAAGTAAAGTATACACCCAATATACATCGCACACTTGGCTGCAACGACCAATTGCGATCACCGGATAATCATGAGCCGTCTTGACTCTGTGTGTCCTGCTTCTCTGCCTGCCTAGCCTTTTACCAACTATGTTGGGTCGGCTTCCAGCCTAACCAGATGCAGCTGAATACTAGTATTTTACTTGTAGCGACTGCCTATCTGTCCTCCACAACCCAGTAACTGGGTAATACGATACCCCTTGGTAACACTGGTTGTCAGATTTTCGAGCTTCAGACGACCCGTTACGATTGTCAACGATCCACATATGACAGCCGGGACCGCTTAACGTGCTTTCCGAGGCACGGAGGAGTCTCGGATAGTGAATACTCTATTGTGTCCTGCTTATGTTTGAAACTTAACTCACAAACGTTGATAATTATTATGATCATAATACAATATAGCACTTCTAAGTTGTGTCGTACCATTGTTGACGACCCCGAATAAATGTAACATAATTTATTTTTATTATGTACCCACCTACAGCTACGTTTATAATTAGATTTGAAAAGGTCTGTGGAACATAAATTCATGATTTCCTTTTTTGGTTTACCATTTTCCATGAATTGCTTTTTCGCCTGTGGTTTTAGGTTAACTGAATTCTTTTGAAGATTTTCGGTTTCGGTATCATTAACATCTTGTATTTAGAATTTTCAACGCCTAAAAGATTTGTCACGCTACTAATTGTTAATCTGAGGGCACGGTAATGTCCCCTTCAAGCCGAGCAAAACAGCCGTAGGTGCCATCCTTTTCTAGAAGCCACTTAGGGCGCTTTTTTGAGATGAGTGAAAGACGATTAACAAAAGGTATTTATATGGCAGAGGTGAGTGGCAACGCAGGGAGGGGTCGCCCTAGGAAGACCTACACTGACCTTATTGGTGAGGTTCTGCAGAAACGTCAGGTGAGGAGTAATCGTAACCGGCGTGCTTGTATGACGAAATGTATGAACGTAGATGAGGCGAAAGGAGTATGTAAGGATCGTAGCAGGTGGCGTTCTGTGGTTTCTGACTACCCCCATTGGAAAAAGGCGTGAGTTTATGTATGTATGTTAAAAATATAGTTTTACGGAGCGCCAAAAATACCTAGGTTTCTAAGTAAATGGTTCTTTGTAAGATTTTTTTTTCCGTTCAAAAGATCTTTGCTTCATTTTTGCAATAAAAAGTGGGTACTTCTAAATATAGGCTTTGCTTAGCTCCACCTGTGTCAAAAACAATCGTAGGTGCAAAACAAGCTACTATAATTAAAAAATTAAAAAACACGACTGCAAAAATTGCACATATTTGTACTTTGTTCACTCGTCAGTTTTTTTTACGACGTTTTTTATTTAGTGTTATATATTTTTCAAATCTACTTGTCAAATTCTAGACGATAAACATAGACACGACCAGATTCATTAAAAAAATAAATTGAGGCTGGTATTAATTTACTTTTTAAAGTGGCCACTGCCTATGTTACTCGGAACGATGCAAGGATTGTAACGATACCCCATACATCTAAATCGGTTCAGGCGTTCAAAAGTTATGGTGGAATAAAGAAACTCACATACATACATACATACATACATACATACATACATACATTAACCCTGAACACATAACACTCCTTTTTTGGGGCAGTCGTGTAAATAGGAAATCGTCCATTAAAAGTTGCTCCGAAAATGGGCCTCTTACTTCTTATCTAAAGCTGCCAATGCCTCAACGTGGTCAAGAGTATCTCTTCAGACAAATCTGTTAGTGACTTGACCTTTTTTTACAGGTCATTGAACAGAAGCTTTAAAGCGACTTAGTACGTAGATATACTTAGATAGAATTGTGGAAAAACAATTAAAACCGTTTTGATTTTTAATGGATGGGGTAATAGACGGCGCGGCAACGTTAACTTTAGAAATTCTTTGTACAAACGTTTTCAGTTTCTTCTACGTGTAATATTTTCAGTGTCGACACAATCTGAGGTGTTGTTTGTAAGTGTTTGATTGAGCAACTATTTTTGTTTAATAAAATCTTATCTTCTCTTATCTTAATCTAAACATAAAGCATTAAGGCATTAAGTCCGTATACAGTGTATTTTTTTACATGTGCATAAAGTTTTAATAAATAAATCTATACTTCTATAGCTGCAGAAAGAAAGAAAGAAAAGCAGTCAGATTGGAAAAAAATCATGTAAGTATTATGATAGCCAGATTCATGAGGAATAATATCTAATAGACTATTTATCATCAAGCTAAAACCTACGAGAGCGTAGCAGTAACCAGAGACGTAACTTAACACGGGTGAAAAATCACACGTACGAAGTCGGAGGGAGCAACTAGTGAATTTTACAAGATACAGTTTTTGTCAATTTCAATTTTTTTGTCAAATTCAAGAAGGTAACTATGCCAGTGATTCTTTACACGAATCATTAATAAAATAAATAGTACCTAATAATAGAAATAGTAGTAGTGGTAATTTTCGAATTCAAACTATAGCCATCTTGCTGCTGCGTTTTGAAAGGCGGGGCGATAAACCGATATAGTCACACGACAGGATAGGGCGATAGATCCACTACACTTCTTTCCGCGTACGTAACAGGGCGATTCTGTTCTTGAAACATAAACATCTAAAAAATTAATATTAGTTATTGACTAGGTGTCGTAATTTTATTCCATTGTTTATGGCTTTTATCACAACCTCCTGTTTGACGTGAATATAAAACTACAGCTTGTATAATACGTTACCTTATTCTCTCATCATAACCAAAACCTACAAAAATAATAATTCATTAACTTTTAGTACAACCATGAAATTTCAAACACACATACAAACAAACTTTCCTGTTCATAATGTTAGTGTAGATGGGATGTAGATTCCCCTGCAGCACCTTGTTTATAAAGTGTGACAACTTTCGAGTTTACCCCTCGTTTCTTTTGTTTCATACAAGAGTGAATGTGTGCCCTGGGAATTCAACGGCGTACGATGTTGTTCAAAATTGTTCGCGTTGTGTGTAAAATATAAACACGTTTATTTATTCAACTTGTGATTATAGGGTTGAGTAGGTACCGGAGACCTAGTTCTTGTTTTTGAAATGAATGTTTGTACTAAATCAGATGTTTGTTTGAGTGTCGTTAACTTATTATATACGCGAATCTCATTGCATAAACACTTTGAGCAAACAGCTTAGCACCTGGTTCACCTCTTGGTATTTAACTTGAAACCTCAAGATGTCAGATGTCAGTTTAGATGTCAGTTACACAACTGTAAGTATCTACAACATTTAGTGAACTATTTCATAAATTAAACTTAAATTTAATTGGAAGACTTATGGAGTCTAGTGGCTGAGAGAGTTGTTATTGATCCATACAAAAATTACAATCCAAAATTTTGAGCCAATCTTGTTCAAGCCGGATTAGCGATTTCAGACGTAGGTATATGTATTAATAATTAGCTCATGCCCGCTTATTCGTCCGCGTGAATATCGGTTATCTGCCGTTTTTTTTCGCGGATCCCTAATTCTCTTTCTAAAATAAAAGTTCAGTCCAGCTGGAATAAACAGACAGACACACAGACAGACAGACATACCGTGTAAAGTCACATTTTGAACGTTGCAAACAGACACTTCAGTTTTATTTATGTGAATAATACTTAAGTCCAGCTTTCTTCACGATGTCAGTGGTGTCCAAGATAAACTTAGAAAGTAACCACTACCATAATCATAATAGGTACTCAACCCCTATCTCACCTTAAAATAAAAATCAGTAACTAAGCGCGTTATCAGCTCACCTTCCTGAAAGTTTAACCCTCAACTGAAAGAGATTAGCAAACTGTCACCACTTAACACTATCAAAGTTTAAACCCGACACTTTGGGTGACACGGAGCGGGTCAAGAGGTGTTCGGTACCATTTGCAACTAACGAGGTGTTGCTAGTCGAAACGGTGCGTAAATCTTACTTAATATACTTGAAACTTGCTTTAAGAGAGGAAGATTTTGTCGTTTGTTTCCAAAAAGACAAAGGTTTTCTGTCATGGCATGGAAAAGAAAGAAAGAAAGAAGAAACAAAAGATGAAGTTTTCTTCGTCTTCATAAACGGGGATTGAAAGCCTTATCATAATACCCGTTAACTACACAATACTGCCCATCAAACTTAACAATATTGATCAAAAATGATTGCTGGGAACCATTTTCTTTTTGGTGTAAATAAACACTTTTTATGTTGCTATGCCATGTTACACACGCAAATTATTATGCTTACGGGTGCATACAACAGTACAGGGGTCGTGGCCAGTCGTGGGGGTATTTCAAGTTTTGGTTCCATAAAAAAACGAAACTAGAAGTTGGAACTTTGACTATCTGTATCTTCGTACCTATGTAGATGGTTCTCAGGTATGGTTAAAAAAAAAATGATTGCAATGATTAGAACATGTTACTTTCGCGTCTTTTACATCCGATTTATAATATATTGTATCATGACTCATGGTGAAGGTTTGAAGAAAATTCCTTTAAACTCTTTATTATGGTAACACCTTTTGAACATTATAAATACAACATGCGTATATCATGATCTCCATTACCGGCGACTCTTGAACGTGGCGATGCAATAATTTAACTTACTCGATGTGTCACAGTAAAATAACATAAAACGGGCTCTTTTCAAAAGTGCCTGTAAATGGTCTAATTGAAACAAATGCTTTGACATTGACTTTCATTTTTGCGTTTGGTGTTTGGTACTGGACTGCTGCCGCTCTGGAGCAGTGCGGGTGTTGGGCTGCATACCTACGTACCACACTAACTTGCTCAATGCAAATTGGCGATTTCAGACGTAAGTGGGTATATCCAATATTTTCAACAATTTTTATTCATAGCCAAAACCTAATTCCAAATATTTTCGCTTTTATAGCCTAACATGCTCTCCAAAATTTTAATAAAGAAGACATACATAAGTATTTCATAATATCATAATGAGCAAACAGCAAATTCAAGGAGATACAAACGACAATATATGAATGGATTCTATTGTGTGTACTTTATGTAGCGTATAAGGAGTTGCACAGTAAAACTGTTCATGAAGAAAATTATGTTTATTATGAAGCTATACTCATAACTATGAATGAGAGACATCTGAATACAGAGCGGGGAACATGGTGAGTCCTGGCACAGATGTACCCCGACAATGAAACAGTAATACGCGTTCAACTTGCTGCAAGTGTATTGGTAAGTTATTTATTTATTTAATGCACATGTACAGAACATAGTTTTATCTTACTTGTTGTTGCCTTACTTAATAATCTAGAGGTATTGTTTAAGTTTGTTTGTTTTTTGAGACTGCCTCGTTGGTCTAGTGGTCGTAAAGCGCGACTGCTGAGCATGTGGTCTTGGGTTCGATTCCCAGGTCAGGCAAAGTGTTATTTGGTTTTCCCATTAGAATTTCTCAGTAGCAGCCTTGAAGTCTAGATTTGTGCCCGGTTGATGGCAATAGACTCGCCTCCATGGATTTAAACATAACTGACGAAATGAGAGTGTACCTACTAATGGGTACACCTCTCCCGACCCTCCGAGGTTTACAGGCGTGATGTTACGTTATGTTTTTTTTTGTTTGTGCTGTAGGCTTCAAAAATGCCTTTTAATGGTCTAAATGAAATACCTAAATTATTTGACTTTGACTTTATATTATATTGTTAAAACAAATAGAGATATGTAAAAAATCACACGAGTAAATATAAAAAAGCTAGTAAATAAACTTATAAGTATATATTTATTTATTTATTAAACATATATATATATTGCAGTTAGAAACGGACAATTATGCACCAGTTTAATATTTGACCAACAAGACCATCCATCAAGCCTCTAACTCAGATGAAACTACCCCCGAAAAAACCTAACGACGTCAACGTTGAAAATGTCACTAACGATGCGCAGATTGCAATACAAACACGTGCACCGAAACGTGTTCGAAATCCAAAATAAAATAAAAAAAAGAAAGGCTGAATCTCTTTTGCAAATAAAAGTTCGAACATCACATTCGAAATTCGAAAGAATAAATTCAAACCGAGTAGGTAGTCAGAAAATTCATTATGTAATATTTAATAGAAAACGTAAAAGAATAAAAAAAAATAAAAAAAATAAAAAAATAAATTATTTATATTTTATTTTAAACCGTGTCAAATTAATACTAAACACGTATAGTATACGTAGTTTAATTTAATGCCCCTCTGTCATATCAACTCTGTATATATTGCAGTTAGAAACGGACAATTATGCACCAGTTTAATATTTGACCAACAAGACCATCCATCAAGCCTCTAACTCAGATGAAACTACCCCCGAAAAAACCTAACGACGTCAACGTTGAAAATGTCACTAACGATGCGCAGATTGCAATACAAACACGTGCACCGAAACGTGTTCGAAATCCAAAATAAAATAAAAAAAAGAAAGGCTGAATCTCTTTTGCAAATAAAAGTTCGAACATCACATTCGAAATTCGAAAGAATAAATTCAAACCGAGTAGGTAGTCAGAAAATTCATTATGTAATATTTAATAGAAAACGTAAAAGAAACCCGCGAAGCATCGCAATATTACTTACTACCCTCGCGTTCTAAATTTAATTCAAAAGACGAATCTTGAGGTTCATAACAAGCTTTTTATTATTTTTTCGACGGGAGAACCCGCTGGTGGGAAGAGTGAAAACGTGTAGTGGTTAATACGAGCGTGTCTACATACGATCATCAAAATTTATTAACCTTATGCAAGTATTTTTTGCTGTTGTTTTAATACTGTTGGAGGAGCCATACGCTTCTTTTTTTAATATAGCTATTACAGCCGTATTCTTAAAAAGTTAATAAAAAAGTGTCATGAATTTTGCTACGGTTAAAAGGTACAAACGCGGAACAGGGACTTGATTCTTCTTCATATTATTATTATTATTCCCCGTTTTCAGTTACATCTTTGGGTACTGCTTCGCTCCAGTAGGTTGTAGCGTGATATTAAAAGCCTTCCTGTTCATCATAAATCATCGCGCGTTTAAAAAAAAATCTTTAGCTTATTTATATTTGCCATCAAAATCAAAGTCAAATCATTTATTTCAATTAGACTATTAAAAACACTTTTGAACGTCATATACGAGAAAAAAAAGATTTGAATCTAGTTGTCCCTTCCAAAAGGTCCTTGACACGCTAAGAAGAATATTATATTATTATGTATAGATCTATCTACGGAGATTAAAAAGACTAACCATGAATTACTATTTTTTTGTAAATTACCTTAAAAACTGACCATCCTATTGTTTTTCAAACATAATTATCATCACCAAGAATCATGTATCGACTCCACAAGTCCACAGTAAAAGTTTGTGTCTCAATATCCCCTCCATCATATAATATGTATTCCCTATATCTGTAAATACACAAGTTTGTTTCACACGTCAGGTGTTAACGGTCCCATGAGAATTAATTGAGGGTGACGGATTACTAAATGGTGGCCGAGGCTTCCTGTGTTTGTGCACTGTTATAATCTTTACATAACACATTAATGTCACGTGTGGTGCAAGCGATAATATGAAGCGATTTAGTTTCTATTTTTACAAGCTTTTATTTAGCTTGCACTGTTCGTATGTAAGTATGTATGTATCCGGGGTTGCGGGACGTCTTAACAGGATACCGTGGCCCCGGAACGTAAAGGGCAACAGAAGGAACAGGGTGGTTTTTTAGTCAGTAAAAGTCTGACAGTCCCTTCCGCCCCGCCCAGGACGGAAGGACTCATTTGATGATTTTTACCACCTCAAAAAAAAAAAAAAAAAGTATGTATGTATGTAAGTATGTATGTAAGTAAGTTGTCCTTTCAAAATTTGTAAACCATTTTTCAACCATTTATTGATATCTGAATGAGCTGAAATTTTGCATATACCTTTAGTTCTGATGACAATACAATGTCCAATACTCAATATTGCGATAATTTTAAATTAAAGCTTATTTTTAAAATATTTTTTAAATTAGTTTATTATGTTGTGGCGGTCCAAAGGTTAAGGCGCCCGCCTCTTATGCATTACTAGCTTTAGCCGCGTGATTTTTTTTACCCACGTTAAGTTAGTTACGTAGGTACATACTTTGGTTACTGCTTCGCTACCGTAGGTCGTAACCTGCAAGTCGATTCTGTAAAATTCGAACATCAACTCGCATTCACTCTCACTTCGCTTGATCTTGATTTCGCTATCGCTATTGGTCGCTTCGGAGCGGAGTTGATTTTATTGGTCGCTTTGGAGCTGTAAGCGACCAATAAAATCAACTCCGCTCCGAAGCGAAATCAAGGTCAAGCGAAGTGAGAGTGAATGCGAGTTGATGTTCGAATTTTACAGAATCGACCCCCTGATCGGGGTGCGGAAGAATTTTCTGAGCGCCCCCGTGCCCCGGCAAAAGGTAATTGGAGGAACACCGTGGGATTTTAGTCGGTAAGAGTCCGACACACCCCTCCGCCTTCCCTGAGGTGGAGGCAGTCCATGAGGAATCCCCACGAAAAAAAAAGAAATAGGTCGTAACCTGAAGTTTTATAGCCTATCCTATTCCTCATGAATCTGGCTATATTATACAAAAGTATTTTTTCTAATTTGACTGCCAGTTTCAGAGATTAGCGCGTAGTAGAACTAGGCTAGGCAGGCTAGTATTATTTTTGTTTCTATTTTCATGAAACTGGGAAATAACTAAGTCAAAGTCAAATCATTATTACTATTAGGAAATAAAAAGGGACATTTGAACGTCATACACAAGAAAAACGAATAAAATCTCTGTAATTAATCATTTCATCTATTTAGTTGCCCTTTCCAAAAAGTAGTTTTGTAGTTTTCTCTTTCAAAATCAATATTTGCATACAGAATCATACATAATTACACGTAAATGCAATTTACCTTATACAAAGACTACTAAATCATAACATCTGTCCAAAAAATAACAATATTGTAACATCATCTGCCTACCCTTTCTCAACTATTTTGAAGTCGGGTACCAGTCCAACCGGATACCGTTGAATATCAGTGAGCTGCTGAATATCTGGCCTCCGCAACCCATTGGGTAACACAATACCCCTGGGTAGTATGGTTGTCAGATTTTCGGGCTTCGGGCTATCCGAAACGACTTTTAAAGGTCTGTGAATTCGTCTACAAATTAACATGGTTTCCGTAAATATTTGTTTTGCCACGGCTTGTAAATTATTGTATTACTAGCTTCCGCCCGTGACTTCGCCTGCGCGAGTTAACTTTTGCGCAACTGTGTAGCGCATTTCAACAAACAAACAATAAAAACCCTTTTTAGCTTTATATGGGTCTCCGGCCACGTCAGACAATCGGTGACCAATTTTTGTCGTAGAGAAATAGAACGTACCTACTGATGGCAATAGTGCAACGCACACGTCCTACATAAAGTCGGTCCTATCAAAATAATCGTCCGATCCGATACTCGATCCTACAAAATGTCTGACCTGGGCTGAGGTCCTTATATAAGCATAGATAGAGTAATAGTTTTGTTCACACTAGCACTTTTTCTTTTTACTCCCGATATATCTCTCAAAACATCAACGTTCCTAAAAAGTAATGTCATGACATATTTTTAAAGCAAACATTATTTATGCAAGTCAGAAGGCCACACCAGAAAAACATAATGCTATATTCAGATCATAGAGCCTTTGGAATTTGTGTCACCATGAAATGCAAAGATATGATTGTAATGCGTTCACGATACCAGCGTAGGTACTTAGGTACCTATCTCTCTGAAGTGTCACAATGACTCTAGGCCCGGATGCGTCAGTGAAAGGACCCCTTGCTTTGAATGCAAAACTTTATAACTTGGGTCACATCATGAAACTCGCCATCATGACACAATATGCAGAACTAGCTTCCGTCTGCGACTTCGTCCGTGTTAATGTTCCCACGGGAACCGTACATTTTTCCGGGATTGCTATTCCAGACTATAACTCTGTGTGACTGTCTGACTAATCTCTGTGTCAAATTTTAGCAAGATCCGTTCCGCCGTTCTGGTGTGATTGAGTAACTTCGTATTTGTAATAGTAGTAAGATCTAGGGCCATAAGACCGTGATTCGAAACATTAATTACGAGTACAATTACAAGATTTTGATTTTGAGCTATTGTAGTTTTGTAGTAAATCTTCTACAAAATCTTAAACGATTAAGAAAGCAGCTGAGCTGTTTGTAGGCAAACTATTCATAAAAAAATTAATGCGATTATGCGATTGACTGACGCGCTGCATGTCGCGTGGCCGATTCTCGCAAGGGACAAATATTTGTATCTCCTATAGATAGTTGTTCCGGGCCTAGTTGTTTGTGTCTGTGAGTTTACATGTTTTTAAACGCAACCACGACATAAGAGAAATTACTGGTTTAAAAAAAGCAAGGATTCCAATTTAAAAAAAACCTAGATGGTATGGTTCTGGCTTTATGGACAAGAAGATTATTACTCCACTAACAAAATACGTTTCAATTAAAATCAGCTAACACTATGACAAAAGTTATTGATCGTAAATAGTCGACTTTATGTTTGACATAATATAACTTATATTAGTCTGTCACGTAACGTGGAGTCTCAAGGACGCTTTTGAAAGGCTCCTGTCTGCCGGCAAGGTAGGGAAGTTGAAGCGCTCCGTATATAGTTGTAACGGAAACAGGAAATGAGACGCTGGTGCTGGTCTGCTAGCACTGCAAAGACAATACTTAAAAATATGCGCTCGAAGATTTTAATTAACGATTTAAGTAATATTTACCTTTTGTTCTATTCGATGTTAAAAGAAAAGTGTTGGATTTTTCTCTTCTTTGAAATAGGTTTTGATAAAATTATAAAACATGTAGAAATAATTTTGGCCCGGTTATTAAATTTAACTCTCAAAGCAACCTTTGCCCTTTGTTCGTATATTAATAATGCCCTAATAGTATTTTAAAAACTACATTTATTTTGTGATCAAAAAATTTAGGTTATATTATGTTACTTGTTTTTAAATTTTGATTTAGGTATCTACTTGAGGTTTTTTGTCTCATTTCTCCTTATTCTGAACAAAAAGCAGTAGTACGTAGGTAGAGACTCTGACTGGTTTAGCTATATCCTTATTTTAATTTGTTCATTTTTTTATGAGATAAACTCGGATCTAAATTAGAACAAAGACTAGACTGTCCGCCACAAGGGCTGATAGACAGGTCTACGTAAAAGAATATAAAATTATAATCAGCTCAGTATACAATGTAATAAGGCAAATTATGTTTTAATCAAGTACATAGATTAAACCACCGATACCATAACCACGCCAAGTCTGACAACCAAGCCTGACCAAGGGGTAGGTATTACCCAGTTACTGGGTTGTGGAGGTCAGATAGGCAGTCGCTACATGTAAAGTACTAGTATTCAACTGCATCCGGTTAGACTGGAAGCCGACCCCAATACCTACCTATAGTTAGGAAAAGGCTAGGCAGACGGCCATAACTACGTCATATTGGTCCCAATACCTATCCCAGTACCAGATGCTAATGAAATACCTTTAAAACAATTGTGACATCAAAATACAAATAAAACAATAAGAAAAGCATCTTGGAACCAAGAATCGATCGCAGCCGGCCTTCAAAACTTCCGTCAAGACGTATCAATGCCGAGGTTGTCAAGCGCTTCAAAATAAACAACTGCTTTACAATGTTCAAATGGGGCTTTAAATGACCCATTGTAACTTGAAACGTTCCCTCCTCCATTGTGCCTATGTGAAGCTTTTACTTCTTAATTATTGCAGTTTAATAAAAATTTAATGCCATGAGACTCTGGCTCGTTTAACCTTATTCTATTAGTTTAATCTCTAGAATTGAAATATTATGAGATGAACACTGGTTGACAGTAAGTCTGTATGACTGACAGGCGAGTTTTTATATACCTAAAAGAAGGAAGTAAGTTTGAATATAACATGCCCGTCAGTGTTTCTATTTCAGAAGTTTTGTATAGGTACCCCACCCAGTACCGTGGCTCCGTCAGATTTAAAACAGTATTATAGGTACTTTACTAACTCCCAGAAGTCCAAACGGTTTGCCTACGAGCAATGGAGAGCTCAGTATACTAGGTGTTAAAGTTCGAAACAATATACTGTGCTCCAAAACAGGGATATTTGACGTGGCATAAAAGGTTGCCCAATTTAAATGTGACTTGTGTGACATACATCACGCCTGTAAGCCCGAAGGGTTAGGCAGAGGTCTACCCATTAGTCCACCCACATTTCGCCTATTGCTATCAACCGGGCGCAAATCCAGAGTCCGAGGCTGCTACTGAGAAAATCCTGATGGCAAAACCCAATAACACTTTGCCCGACCTGGGATTCAAACCTCATACTCAGCAGTCGCTCTTTGCGACCACTAGACCAACGAGGCAGTAAGTACAATTATAAGAATAGTTATAAGTTTATAAGAATAAATTAATAACGTAAAATAGATAAATTACAATGAGATTGTTCATATTCGCCATACCGTTCATTACATTCAAAACCGACCTAATGAACAAGCAGTTTCTGAACTACGACAGACACAATTACAATAATAAGGTATCTAAACTTAGACAGGTAAACTTTACACATTGTTAGTAGATAGTGTACTTGACAAAGGATTTTACTGCGAATACGTGTTACGTACCCAGTTCTGTGTCATAGTTACTTTGAACAAAACTTATTGTAATGGCTGGCTACTGCTTCTCTCAAGGCGACAAGCTATGAAACTTTAAAAATAAAATTATAGTCAAGTAAGGCACATGTGAGTGGCAACGTAGGGAGGGGAACGCCCTAGGAAGATCTACACTGAACTTATTAGTGAGCAATAGATGAGTTATTTGATGATTTCTCATCATCATTAAAAAAAAAAGAAAACAATTCTACAATGGCGCATATTACAATAATATATATGTATATTATTATTAGTCCACATTCTTTATTTTTATTTTATATTGTATATATTATATTGTATTGCCTACCTTAAAATCAAACAGGTTTTTTTTACTTTTTACCGACATAATAAACATTTTAAAGGCTTATTTTTACAGGAATATTGTTTCGCGGTCCAAATAGGCTATTTCCCTAATTACATTGAAAATAGTGTAGCCAAAAACTTCCATATTGTTACGTTTTCATGCCAAATGTTCATAGATAAATAGGTATGGAGAAACTACGATAACTTGACGCGCCCTTCCACAATTCTTCAATTTACAAGACTTACAACGCATGTGTGCGGTAGGTACTGAGAAAGGCTTTCGAAACAAAAACAAATCAACGTGTCATTGTTGCTTGACTAGCGGCATTATTATTGAAATAGTATTATGGGGAGGAGCACCATGTTATAGTAGTTTATCTTCTATGTTTGTTTGCATTTACAAATACTATGCACTAACGCTCGTTCTGTTTTAATAAAATTCACGGTTTGCTTGCATGTTATTGAAATATTTGGAATTTCTCTGTGAATACAACCCCGCCGGCAGCCCTGTTGCTTTGTGCTCGGACAAACGCATATTTCATGGATATTACACGCCCTGGGGGGCCTATTCTATAGACCGGCAGCAAGCGAACACACTACTGATATTTTTCATATATTTTTGCAAAATCAACGCTCGCTTTTATAGACCCGTATGATCGTTTTATCATTTCATCTCACTGAAAAAAATATGTATGCCTACGATCTGTTCATGTATAAAATCGTTAGTAGATAATATAGATACCTACTTCGGGATAGCAATGAAAGTTTGATTTAAAAATTGTTTGTGTTTAAAAATTGGCGACACATCTCGGCTTCTCACAGATGTATTTTCGTACAAAGATACCATCTTAATTTCCGACTTTTTCGATCAAATTACGAACACAACAAAAAAAAATCTGCTAAATCATTCTGCCGTCATGGTTCTTTTTTTAGTTTTGTTTAAGTTCAATTACGGTAACAAGTCATACATTTTATAACTTTAGACACCCCTACGACCTCTAAACATGCACCCGTAAGTACAATGTGTTGCGAGCATAAATAGTGATTTTTCACCCAAAACTAAAAGTGGTTTCCCTGCAATCGGTTTTGCTAAATGCTATACATAGTTTGCTGGGCACTATGCGTAGTTAACGGCTATGTGATTTGTCTTTTTACAACCCGTACAATAGCTATATTCATAAAACTAATAATAATAATACCAGTCTATTATTGCCCCACTGCAAAGTAAAGGCCTCATACAGAGAAGGCACGAGCTTTAATCACCACGCTTGCTCAACACAGATTGGCAATTTCAGAAAGATAAAAAGCCGCTTTGTAAATCTACGATGATACTCCTAAGGCTCTAGACAGACGGACTGCATTTCAACTGCAATCCAACTGCAAATTTGCAGTTCGGATGCAGTTTGAATGCAGTTGACACGACTGCAATAGAACTGCAAACCAACCGTGCGGTCCAATTGCAGTCGGCGTGCAGTCGTGTGAACTGCACACCGACTGCAATCGAACTGCATCCGAACTGCACCATACCCACCCGTCCGCACTACTTTAACGCTCCGCCCCCGCTCAGTTCGGATGCAGTTCGATTGCAGTCGGTGTGCAGTTCACACGACTGCACGCCGACTGCAATTGGACCGCACGGTTGGTTTGCAGTTCTATTGCAGTCGTGTCAACTGCATTCAAACTGCATCCGAACTGCAAATTTGCAGTTGGATTGCAGTTGAAATGCAGTCCGTCTGTCTAGAGCCTTATGAAGCGAGACCTAGTTCACCAAGTACTTTAAAAAAAAATTACGACTACAGTAGGTATTTTAAAATGGTATGCGTTTTATTCTAAAATAACTGTGCCTCTAAGTCTCCAACGTCTACAGCGTGTTGACGCACATAACGTTAGTAGAGAAGAGAAAACTAAAGTTTACACAGAATTTTACTTTAAAAGGGAACGCAAAGATAAAGAATAAAAGGAATTTGAAGAAAATTTCAACGTTGTTCCGCACCTTATGCTCCAAGATATACGTTTATATAACTGTCTAACCGTATTGTAAAGTTTTTCCTCGTTCATGATGAGGCACTTTTAATAATACTCGTATAATGATAATATGCTCCCAATCTTGGGCTTGGCTTGGTTTAACTCTGAGGCGACATCTACCGTGTCACATATGAACTACAACTGACGTATCGTACATCGCGACATCAAAGTTCTCCGTAATTAACATACTCGTATATTAAGTACAGAAACCCGACAACAGCTCAGGCAGAAGCCCAACCGACGCAACACACGTGTGAATCCTCCGGATTCTTCCTTTTCAATGAAAAACCTATATTAATTTAAAAATACCTATATAAGATAAAATAATACATAGATATAAGCGAAGTTTAGCTAAGTTATTCATGATTTTCCAAAAAAAAACAATTGGTTTTTTTTTCAAATTCTTAAGTCAAAACTTATTTAATTTTCTATTAAAACGCAATGATCTCTTTAAACGGGGCTATACCCTTTTGCTCTACCCTACAGGGTCCATAATGATCTCAATTATATAAGTTACCACCTCAGAATACATAATGGAAAAGCAATAAAGATATTGAGTATTGAGTTAATGAAGGATGGATGGACCAGGAAACTGGTGACCCCGACGTGATGACGTGATAAACATCAATACAGACAACGTGCAGCTACTCCACCAAGACGTCATCACCATCATTTCGTCACAACCAGTTGAACGATCCAGTTGAATTTCATTTATTACGACGCAATAGCTGGTTATTCACGAATACAATTTAGTTTCTGAGTTCCCTAAACAAATAATGGTCTCACATCTAGAGACTTTACAAAGCCATGCGGTTGTTATTAAACCACTTCTACTTCTATACCATGAACCAATAAAGCGGCTATCATTATAGATATGAAATTTCTGAACAAGGCTCTGTCTCTCAATTCAAACGTGTCTATAGATGTTTTTTAGTAGAATAAATACTTTGATTTTAAAGTTTACGTTAAACTTTGATTTGACCCGTGTATTGCTGTTATTAATTTATTATCTTCTGCTCGCTTCAATCTATATTATATTAGGCAATTATAACTGACTGACTGATCCATTCCACACAGCTCAAATTACTGAATGTATTGTGCTGTAATTAGGCACGCAGTTATTAAGACGTAGGAATGCGCTATGAAAGGATTATCCAAAATATACCGCGTTAGGGGATGAAATGAGGGTCCAAGGTTTTTATGGAGAAACAAGATTAGATCGCCAATTCCGCGGATGATGTCGCGGGCAGAAGCTAGCGTTGAACATCATAATAATGTTCTGTGTAGGTATTCAGCTAGATCAATATCTATACGTGTGCATTTCAGCTAATTCCGTTTAGCCGTTTAAGCATGAAAGCGTAACAATCATCCGTTCTAGGTATACCTACTCATAAACTTTCGCGTTTATAATAAAACGCAACACGCAACGCGTATTAGAATAAACCTGCTTACGATTTAATAAGTCAAGCGCAACATTACACATGTACCTTCATACTATCAAGCGAACGAACTATGTAGTTGCTTTTCACACTGGAAAGTAGCGACGTGGACTGAGGAAATGAGTTACACCGTAACGCTGTAGCCGACAACCTAATAACCTAGTCACAAATGTTAGCTAACTTTTTTAATAGTATTCCTGTGCCTTTGTAAATTAATGTTTTTTTAAATATGACCCGAAACGCGTGGGCCTCTCGAAATTTTTGTTACGTTTCAACAGAATTTCGTAGATGTCTCTTGAAAAGGTTATTTTAGCGAGCACATTCGGTTTTGACGAGACCTTTGTTAATATATTTATTGTCGTTTAGCATTCGAACTGATGATATTTATTCAGTGAAGGGTTATTTAGCTATAACAAAATTGAGTTAGTATTTTTTGATTAACGATAACATCAACAGGAATCTGCATTATAGTTTGTTATATTTATCAATCTTATAATCTGTTTCTAAAAAATACTCTTGTCTGGTTATACTCGTATAAAAGGTCTGATTAAAAACTGAAAAATGACCGGTTCGGAGTGAATTACAAAGCGAGTTCGTTATTCTCATAAATCACAACAGATGTGAAATGTAAAATTAAATCTTATTTCAATGACCTTAAACTCTATTTTAAACAGGTGCGATGATATCTGTTCACCATACCGGTCTACGTGAACGAACACAATTAGGCCCAGATTTATAAACGTAACTTTGCAATTATTTTGGTTTAGATTATGTTTCCGTCTCGATCTCGCACTTGAAGTTTAACAGCTGTGTGATAGTGACAGGAATAATGATTAGGAAAGACCCGTGTTTATTTATACAACGTGTAACGTTAAATGCGCAAAACCTCAGACACCCCAACTGAATTTTAATTAAATTAACCTATTTCAGAGAAAAAAAAAATCATTAAAACAAAAGTAAAGGTTTTATGTGCTGATTTAGTCTTACTGGCAATTCTGATCGTTTCTTGCGTCTGCGACGACGCTCTATCGAGGGAGTAGTCGTCACCGGGCCGCTGCGTGCCGGATGGCTTGACCTACTAATAAATAGACACGGCAACGTTTTTAATGAATATTTTTTGAAAAATGTGACCTATATTAAAAAGTGGTTCAATTGATTCTACTCGTTATTCTGCTCAAACTGTTTTCAGGTTTTGCGCATTTAACGTTACACGTTGTATACCTTCTCTTTGCCTTAGCGTAACGTCATTTTTAGCATCTTTTGAAAGTTTTTCTCTTTTTCTTCTATTTAATTACCAACTTATATACTTCTTTTTTTCACTAGATAGTTGTTGATCACTTATGCAGGCCATCCACCATCCAATCTATCGTCCAATCGGTAGGACGCTACCGATTGGATCATGCCGATTGGACCGTGGATGGGAGTGGATTGGCATGATAGTTATAATTGTCATGCCAATCCACTCCCATCCACGGTCCAATCGGCATGATCCAATCGGTAGCGTCCTGCCGATTGGACGATAGATTAGATGGTGGATGGCCTGCATTAGGTACGTTCAAAAGTAATTATGCTCTCTCTCTCTCTCATACACTCTCCCGACAACTCAACACATTAATATTGATGTTACTGAGCACTAAGCTTACAGACTGTAAAATAATTAATGACTAATAATAAATGAGTATTGTGGTATTTATAATTAGCAACTGGATGACAATGTTTTTAGTTAAATTATTTTCATTGATTTTAACAATAAATATTATGTGTACTTACCTACTTTGGTGTACACATAATTATTTATTGTTGCTGAATTTTTTTCCAATATGTGTTTGTTTTTATTTATGTTATCTGTTTATGAAAAATGGAATCTCATAAAATTCTAAACAGAAACATACTATCTTAATTGCCTTTCAGCCAAACACGATTTGTAATAGTAACACGTAGGTACCTACCAAAAACTGCCTAGTGGTTTCTTTGCAGACCCATTATATATTTTATCTTCCTCGAAAACGCATACGTAAGACAATTAAGATAGAGGAAGCAAAAGATTTATGTAGAACGCAGTGGGGTCAGTTAATTATCTCTGATAACGTTGTAAGTAGTTCCTGCTACGATCCTCAGCTAACGCGACGCTTAGAGCGTGTTAACAAGATAACTAGGGTTTTTTGCAGAATATCGACTGCTGTTTTCTTATTTAATATTTGAATTATAAATTAATATAAATGTAAAAAGGCAACCCGTTACTCACTGACTGATCTATCAACACACAGCTTAAAGCACTAAAGTCACTAAACGGATCGCGCATTTTAGAATGCAAACGTTTCTAAAAGTTACTAGATTTGCCTCCGGTTTTAGCAACTAACTCTGTGATATGTTTGTGGCATTACAATAACAGAAGATTTGAAGCTGCAAAGTTTTTTGGCATGTGGCAAAAATCGGAACTAAGTCAGCTTCTCGCTCTGTTTGTCGCGATGCGATGGGACTAACAGCAAAGCGCCCCTTTCAATGTCATTTTAGTGACAAAAGATCCTTGTTGCACTGAAAATGTAGGTATTCAGTCAAAGTGAATTCAAAAGTTCGCTTTTTAGTCAAACTCGATTATTATTAACTCGCTCTCTACCCCTTCGTCCGTGAGGTATTTTTCACCCAAGTTATGTTACATCTTTGTTTACTGCTCCGCTTCAGTGGGCCGTAGCGTAATGTTATATACCTATACTCTTCCTCATGAATCTGGTTATCATATAGGTACCTATAAAAAGTTTTTGCCGATTGGGATTTGCGATTAAACAAATACACAAATATTTTTTTTTTTATAGTTTATAAAACTAAAAAACACGCTTTTAGCACGCACTAATTTTTTTCGTATCCCATTCAGCAAACCCTTTCATTTAATACCCATATCATGGGGAGCATTTCAAATAGCCAATCCGCCATCTTGGATGTCCGCCATGTTAGATTTAAGTCACGTGACTATTTTTTTCGTATTCCTGACAGCAAACCCTTTCATTTGATACTCATATCATGGGGGTGGATTTCAAACAGCTAGTCCGCCATCTTGGGGAGGCCGCCATATTGGATTTGTAATGACGTTTCTTAGCTAGTCATGTATTGTCATCAGAACGCAGAGCGTGTGCAAAATTTCATCCTAATCGAAGACCGGGAAGTGGGTCAAATTAAGATTCCAAGATTTTCTGATGTGTGAAGATGTATGTATACATAGTTACAAGTGAAGCCAAAAGCGTGTTAAAAACAAGCAAAAAAAAAATTTCTTCAGCTTAATTATACCTATCAGTAAAGATTTTAAATTAAATCCAGTAAATAGGGTTGAAATTAATGATAATTAGATTGGTAACAAATTAATGTAGGTAATATTTTATGTAAAACTTATCTTCTCAATATTGTATTCATAAAGTCTTATTTCACGTCAGAATGGATTTGCGCTGATAAGTGTTATCCTAATTGGAATTATTGGATTCTGTGAAACATAAAGGTGACTTGTACCTATTTGTTTATAATTAGCTAAGCGTTTAGACCTTTAATTTTCAAATAAGTACCATATTAAATTAAACCTTAATTTATATAATTATTCGAATTTGAAATAGTTCTCATTTCAATTTATTAAAATCACTATGCTGGTACAGAAAGGAGTACAGGTAGGTTATTCAAAAAATGTCTTGAAGCAACGAAAGAATTTAAAGTAAATATAATCTGTTCAGAATTATATTTACTTTAAATTCTTAAGTTTTTTTTTTTTGTTATCTGTACTCAATTCTGTTCCAGCACAGTATTTCTAATTACAGAGTTAGGTCATCATTAAAACATGTACGTTATGACTAGAGGCATAAAGAATGAATTCTTAAGTCATTGTGAATAAATACAGACTCCGTAACTCGCCGGAAACGGGTTCTAATTCATAACAGAAAGAACGAACTGATTGAAGACCTTGTAATAATCCTGTAAAATAGATGATGAGAAGAATAGGGGCTCATTGCTATATCCAATAATATTCATAGGGCGCTTTCAATGTATATGTTTAGTGCCGGACTGCACACGAACGGTTGTCCTTTTATACAGTTGCCATGTGAAGTTTGTCGTCCAGTACTTCGCAGTACGAGTGTCGTACGGCATTCTTAACGTACCTATCAACTGCATGAAAAACGAAAACCGCCCGTGTACAATACGACACTGCTGCAGTAGTCCGGGACCAAACGCATAATAATTAGAAAGAGCCCAAAACGTATGGAAAACCTTTCATTCTACTGTGATGTAAGAAGATCGACACAAATGATAAACTTAAGTAAAAACAGAATCCCTAAAAAGAAAAAGAAAGAATCATGAATTTTAAATTGCTGTCAAATCCATACATGTTTAAAAAACGAAGGCACCATTCAAAGTTGAACTCTTTATCGCACAAACGTTCGACATGGAAGAAAAGAAATAGGTACCTTGTCAAATGTCTCGGCGAAGTTAACAAACATTGACGTCACGAACAAATTACTTATCTCAAGGGGGAAATAAGATAAAAGAGGCTTCGAAGGCAACGAACAATAGATTCTGCGAAGTGGAAACTGAAAATTGTTACGTGTAAAATGTACTTACATAGGAAATGTTTGACAGTACACACGTGGAGGGACATCGTAACGAAGACGTTTACCGTGAATTTAGTAAATGATTCTAGACCAGGGATTCTCAAACTATTTAGTGGAAGAGACCCCTTTTCTAAAATAAACTTTACTGATACCTCAGACTCCCATGATGTCTAAAAACTAGAGATAGGTCTTTTTCTATTGATACAAAATAAGAATATAAAAAAATTGCGGTTGGTTAAGTGAGTAAACTTGACATCATTTTCTCATCAATATTTAACAGAATTAAAAAATATTATAAAATATTAGTCATATTAGTCAGTTAGTACACGCAACTCAACTTGTACTGTATCTTGAAAGTTACAAATAAGAACTTGTGTTAATTAATAGGGGTCGATTTTTAGACCTCGTCGACCCCCAAAATCAGTTTTCGTTTGTGTCGACCCCCAGGGGTCGATATCGATCACTTTGGGAATCCGTGTTCTAAATTCTTTAGCGTTAAAATTTTCAGTTTGATAACTAGATAAAAATTAGCTCTTCCATATATACACATCAAAAGTGTCTAGGGATCAAGATGTATTTGGTAATAATAATATATTGATCCCTAGACACTTTTGATGTGTGTATTTTGTTCATGTAGGTGTTGCACTTTTTATGGGACAGTGCTTTTTTTAATTACCAATGAGAAATTTCATGTCCCTTTCATCTGTCATAAACGTGTCTCGTTAGTATATTCATTCTATTGGTTATTGAGCGTTTCATAATTTTAAAGATAAGTCAAACGGTACCCTAGTTCTTGAAGAAATAAGATTTATAATTAAATAACAGCGTAATAGTGTTATTTCGAAAAAAAGGCACGGTATTCCAGATCTAATTTTGTGAACTAAAATTACGAGCTGTACTAAAATTACTAACTAAAATTATTGCATGTACGACGCAAGACATTATTTTTTTTGCGATATTGTTTTGTTCTGGACGACACCTCAAAGTTTCAACTTTTTGACACGTTTTTTTACAAAAACGAGTTTTGATGTGTAATCTTATAACTGAATTTTAAATACTGCCACGACCCCTATTCTGTTGTATGCACTCATCACAATCATTTGACTGAAATTGAGTGTGTTACATTTCATGGCACAATAAGAAACAGCGATTTTTTAAACCAAAAAAAAGTTCTTTCTCAGCAATATTTTTGCTTTATGTTGCTTAGTTTGATGGGCAGTATATGCGTTGCTAACGGGTATATGTGTCTTTTTACACCCCGTATAAACGAATTACACACAACTGGCTTGCCAATATTGGTTTCTTCATCATTGGGTGGTGAACATAAATGTGAAAAATTGAGTACTTGGCGCAATAAGTGGTTGTTACTTGGTTTTTAAAAAAAAAAATTCTGGCAATTGGCTCGCCCCCTATTACATAGGACTTAAACATAACTGGCAAAACGTGGGTGTACTACTGGGTACACCTCTGCCTAACCCGGGGATTACAGGCGTGATGTTAAGTGTGTTAAGTTAGTCTATTACTATCCCAATGCAGAGCAAAAGCCTCTTGTCATACAGAAAAAGCATGAGCATTGATCACCACGCTTGCTCAAAGCAGATTGGCGATTTCGGAAATACATTAATTTTATAAGTCCAAGTTTACGATGTTTTCCTTCACCGATATCCAAGATAAACTTGGAAAGAGATAATTGAGATTGAAATTTTTAATACTGATTAAAATTTAATATTTGATCCAGGTCTGCGCAATTTATAGTACAGGCGATCTCTTTTGACCTAGCAACTATAGTACCTGATAATATGATATATTTTTCAATAATGTACTTTTCGCTTTGTTTAAGTGCTATCGTATTGCCCAGTAACTGGATGGTAGAGGTCAGATAGGCAGTCGCTCCATGTAAAACACTGATATCCAACTGCATTTGGTTAAACTAGAAGCCGACCTAAACATACTAAGGAAAAGGCTCGGCATATATGATGAAGGTTACACCAACTTATGGTAAATACATTGCATCTTGAGCAAACCTGGACTTAATGGTAAAAAACCGTCAAATCACTCACTGTTTAAACTGAAACACGAGATCTCGAAAACTGCTTGACCTGCCACTAAAATTTAACAGATATACATTTCATGATAAAAGACGACAGTTAACAATAGTTTTGACTTTGAGTAATAAGATTAATAAAAATGTTACTGTGCAATCCGACTTGGTATTAATTAGTTATAATTATGTATTTTTTAAAGTACATTGTCATAGTTAGGTATATACTGTGTATGACTGTGTTGAAACAACGAAAAAATTATGGATAACATACAATTAATATAAATGTATGGGTACAAAGAAAAAAATTGAAAACTATAAAATATTTTAAAGTAAACAGAACATAATAAATTAGAAGTACAACTGTGTATGCACCTACAACAAGATTTACTATCACGCATGACTTGTGTTTTAGGAGTGTTTTTTACAAGATGACTGAATGAATTGAAACAAAATAATTGTAATTTAGAAAAGCAAAAATAAAAATTGAGTACATATTTTATTAAATAATATTTATTGGACAGAAAAAAACATGATTCTTTTTTAATTACTTACAGATTATAATCCTCAGCAAATACCCAGCATTTTGGTAAGCTTATGTTGGGAAATGGGTCTAATACGCGGAGACCCTTTCATTTTTAATGGAAACGGAAAAGATACTAATAACCAGAAGACTAAAGAATTATGCGTAGATGTGTGACGGCAATAAAAGGGCTACGACACAATCACATATTTTAAAAAAGGCGTAAGTAAACACAATAGAAAATTAATTTAAATAATTTGAAAACCGACATTTTGGTCATAGCAAACGTCAAATGTTTCTAAAACCAAAGTATTAATTTTTTCTTTTAATTCCATCTCATAATATTAAAAGTTCAAAACATTAAAGCGAACGGGCACTTAAATACCTAGAATTTTCACCATAACTCAAACTATAAAATTGTTAAAAAACAGTAACCATTAATTACAATTAATGACCGTAAGCGCTTTAACGGTAGGTACCACACGCAATTTAAGTACTTACCATGTAACAATCACAGATGTGTACCAAAACAACTCAGTGTTAATCCTTCAATTAACTCACAATTTCACGTACATACTCGTAATTTTCACTTGAAGCGTTCACCACAAAAGTTAAAGTCACTTCACAATGTAACCTCGATACTCGTAGTACGAACCTCCCGCTACGCTGCTACGCCGCGCTCTACGCCGGCACGTGCGATCCCCGTAGCTGAGTAGATAAACTGGAGTACAGCCGCTACGAACTAAAGTTCCGAAGTTTACCGAACGCTGCCGAGCGCCACCGAGACTTTGTAAGCTGTGATTGATATCAAATGAAATGTGAAGAATGAGTAGTTCTAGAGAGCTCTTTGTTTTAAGGATTATGTTTTTTTCCCGTCCCTGTGCGGTGTCGCTACGATCGTTTATCCTATGAAGAAAATCCTTTGGCTCCACAGCTGTAGTGCTCTGATAAAAAAAAAATGTTCCAGCGTTTGAGATAGTGTAGCAAATGTCTAATCTCGTGAGATACGGGTCGTTAGCTGAAGTTTATTTTGTCATAGTAAAGTTCAATAAAGCTCAGACCACGTTTCCAGTTAATTAGTTCAGTAACATGTTGAGTAATTTTATCCACGTGTTTATTGGATTACCTTAATGATTTGCTCTCACCTGCATGGCGGCTTTATCGTATTAAGAACTTTATTTGTTGAAGTGATATACACCTTTAACATTTCTCGTATTTAAAAGCGTTATAACGATTTCGAATAATAAAATACTAATTATATGTAGGAGATGAAAAGTCCGATAAAAACTATAAAAAAAAAAATCTGTACTTTTATAATAAGCTGAAAAGATTTTTTGTATGTTTATTTAAAAGCGCTTATCTTTCGAACTACCGGACGGATTGGAAAAAATATGAAATAATATAACATAACGCTACAACCCACGGGAACGAAGCAGTAACCAAAAACGTAATTTAAGGCGGGTGAAAAAAAAGCAGACGAAGTCGCGGGCAGAAACTAGTCGAACTATATGACGTTTACATATCGATCGATAATGTAAACGTGTCATAATGATTGACAATGTGTTCGTTTTGGCAAGTTTACAAAAAGATTTTGGTATTTTTAAGCGACTAACGTCAATCATAATTCTTCAGAAAAATGAAATTTTTGATAAATTCTTTTATAAACATAATCTTAGACCCGTAGCGCACTAGCGGCCTGGCCACAGCGGCCAGCGACTCGCACATGCGTCGTTCGATGTCGCTGGCCGCTGCGGCTTGGTGTGGCCGCTGGCCGCGTGCGGCCAGGTGCGCGCGCTCTGTGGCGATTTCATACTAAGGTATGTATCTCGATGGCCGCCGCGGCCTGGCCGCTGCGGCCAGGGCCGCTAGTGCGCTATTGCTCTTAATCGTCTTAACCATTGTTATAGTAGGCATAATCGTCTTCTTCTAAACATATAAATTACTTTGTCTGAAAACCGCTGATCGTATAGACCTGTAACTTGAAGGGGGCATCCGGTAAGAAAGGATTTTACAAAATCCTCCCCGTAAGGGGATGAAACGGGGGTCCAAAGTTTATATGGAGAAATCAACTTTGACGCGGACGAAGTCGCGGGCAGAAGCTAGTCTGTTATTATACGATGTAAAGACACAAATCACACAGTTCCCAGGTCACACCTCTGCCTAACCTTTTGGGAATTACAGTCGTAATGTTATCTATACTTCTATACTAATATTATAAAGAGGTAAAATTTGTTTGTAAGTTTGTAAGTTTGTATGTAGGGGGTAATCTCCGGATCTACTGAACCGATTTTAAAAATTCTTTCGGAAATTGGAAGCTACGTTATCACTGAGTGCTATAGGCTATATTTTATTTAAAAAAAATAGGGGTCCGTAAGATATTTGGGTTTTCAGACCCAAGGTGTAAAAAATCATCCAAAAAAGTTCCTTATTTGGCGTACGCCGCCTAAACTATAAAAGATAGAACCAAAAAATGTTCCAATTAATTAAAGACCTTAAAAATATCTACAAAAAAGTCCGGGACACACTATGCCTATCTATTTCGAGTTAAACACAACAACCATTTTTTTATTTAAAAATCTTGATTTTTTTTAGGACTTCATTTAAACGCATTTATTTTACACATGTCATTACTCCTTATCAAAATAAACTATTTTGTCACAAAGTACTGTTTAGGTAGATAATATTTAGTCTTTAATTCATTAAAATTGGACGTTTGGTTTGAAAGTTATGGCGAAATCAATCTCTATCTCTATATAATTATATAAAAATCAATTGCTGTTTGTTAGTCTCGCTAAAACTCACTCGAGAACGGTTGGACCGATTTAGCTGATTTTGGTTTTGAAATGTTCATGGAGGTCTAGGGAAGGTTTAAACGGTGAGAAAATATGGGGTAAGGGTAGGATTGGGGTAGGGTGGGGGCAGGATACCACGCGAACGAAGTCCCTAAAAACAGCCCTTTTAATATGAAGTCGGGAAGTCGGTGTCAAGGGTAGGGGTATTGTAGGTGTAGGGTAGGGGTAGGGTAGGGGTAGGGTAGGGGTAGGGTAGGGGTAGGGTAGGGGTAGGGTAGGGGTAGGGTAGGGGTAGGGTAGGGGTAGGGTAGGGGTAGGGTAGGGGTAGGGTAGGGGTAGGGTAGGGGTAGGGTAGGGGTAGGGTAGGGGTAGGGTAGGGGTAGGGTAGGGGTAGGGTAGGGGTAGGGTAGGGGTAGGGTAGGGGTAGGGTAGGGGTAGGGTAGGGGTAGGGTAGGGGTAGGGTAGGGGTAGGGTAGGGGTAGGGTAGGGGTAGGGTAGGGGTAGGGTAGGGGTAGGGTAGGGGTAGGGTAGGGGTAGGGTAGGGGTAGGGTAGGGGTAGGGTAGGGGTAGGGTAGGGGTAGGGTAGGGGTAGGGTAGGGGTAGGGTAGGGGTAGGGTAGGGGTAGGGTAGGGGTAGGGTAGGGGTAGGGTAGGGGTAGGGTAGGGGTAGGGTAGGGGTAGGGTAGGGGTAGGGTAGGGGTAGGGTAGGGGTAGGGTAGGGGTAGGGTAGGGGTAGGGTAGGGGTAGGGTAGGGGTAGGGTAGGGGTAGGGTAGGGGTAGGGTAGGGGTAGGGTAGGGGTAGGGTAGGGGTAGGGTAGGGGTAGGGTAGGGGTAGGGTAGGGGTAGGGTAGGGGTAGGGTAGGGGTAGGGTAGGGGTAGGGTAGGGGTAGGGTAGGGGTAGGGTAGGGGTAGGGTAGGGGTAGGGTAGGGGTAGGGTAGGGGTAGGGTAGGGGTAGGGTAGGGGTAGGGTAGGGGTAGGGTAGGGGTAGGGTAGGGGTAGGGTAGGGGTAGGGTAGGGGTAGGGTAGGGGTAGGGTAGGGGTAGGGTAGGGGTAGGGTAGGGGTAGGGTAGGGGTAGGGTAGGGGTAGGGTAGGGGTAGGGTAGGGGTAGGGTAGGGGTAGGGTAGGGGTAGGGTAGGGGTAGGGTAGGGGTAGGGTAGGGGTAGGGTAGGGGTAGGGTAGGGGTAGGGTAGGGGTAGGGTAGGGGTAGGGTAGGGGTAGGGTAGGGGTAGGGTAGGGGTAGGGTAGGGGTAGGGTAGGGGTAGGGTAGGGGTAGGGTAGGGGTAGGGTAGGGGTAGGGTAGGGGTAGGGTAGGGGTAGGGTAGGGGTAGGGTAGGGGTAGGGTAGGGTAGGGGTAGGGTAGGGGTAGGGTAGGGGTAGGGTAGGGGTAGGGTAGGGGTAGGGGTAGGGTAGGGGTAGGGTAGGGGTAGGGTAGGGGTAGGGTAGGGGTAGGGTAGGGGTAGGGTAGGGGTAGGGTAGGGGTAGGGTAGGGGTAGGGTAGGGGTAGGTTAGGGGTAGGGTAGGGGTAGGGTAGGGGTAGGGTAGGGGTAGGTTAGGGGTAGGGTAGGGGTAGGGTAGGGGTAGGGTAGGGGTAGGGGTAGGGTAGGGTAGGGGTAGGGTAGGGGTAGGGTAGGGGTAGGGTAGGGGTAGGGTAGGGGTAGGGTAGGGGTAGGGTAGGGGTAGGGTAGGGGTAGGGTAGGGGTAGGGTAGGGGTAGGGTAGGGGTAGGGTAGGGGTAGGGTAGGGGTAGGGTAGGGGTAGGGTAGGGGTAGGGTAGGGGTAGGGTAGGGGTAGGGTAGGGGTAGGGTAGGGGTAGGGTAGGGGTAGGGTAGGGGTAGGGTAGGGGTAGGGTAGGGGTAGGGTAGGGGTAGGGTAGGGGTAGGGTAGGGGTAGGGTAGGGGTAGGGTAGGGGTAGGGTAGGGGTAGGGTAGGGGTAGGGTAGGGGTAGGGTAGGGGTAGGGTAGGGGTAGGGTAGGGGTAGGGTAGGGGTAGGGTAGGGGTAGGGTAGGGGTAGGGTAGGGGTAGGGTAAGGGTAAGGGTAGGCTAGGAGTAGGGTAAGATAGGGGTAGAGTAGGGTAGGGAAGGGGGTAGGGTAATTCAGGGTTAGGGTAGGGGTATTGGTAGTGTAGGATACCACGCGAACGAAGTCGCGGCGGGTCAGCTAGTGTATAATATATTTGGATACACCAAAATGCCAATTCTCCTTATTAATAACGTTCAAAATCTAGTCAAAGTCAAGACAATCAATGTCAAAAACGTATGGAGATAAAAAACATTAATTTTGACATATTGAGCCTGAGATTAGATTGCAATTATTATTCCTAAAAAAAGTCCTCAATTTTCTCTCATGTTTAAACTACAAAATTTTAAAACATTAATTGAACATTATAACCTTGTTGTCCCAGAGTTGAACGTAAAGACAATATTTCACCCCTTTCATCCCCGCGTGAGGGGTGATTACGTCATAGAAGTATTATACTTTAGAGATTTCATTCTCGATGTCCAGTAGTACCTAAGATTGTTGATGACTCACTGAATCTGTAATAACAAGTATAATTGTGTACCAAGTAATGCGATTTTAATGAGCGTGACGTAAAATTATTATTTATTAATTAATAAATAATTTACAAACAACCAATATTAAATAACCTTTATTTGAAGAAAATTTAATTTGAAAACTTGTTTCCGCTCGCGACATCTTTCGCTTGAATGTCGGTTATAACGAATTAAAAAGTATCCTATATTCTTTCTCGAAGTTCAAGCTTAAAGTCTGTGCCAAATTTCATAAAAATCAGTTTTGTAGTTTAGCAGAGTAACAAACAAATAAATAAACAGACTCACTTTTACATTCATAATATTAGAATAGATGAAAAATGAGCATATTTAAGTGATCAGAAGGGCAGAATTACAATGACATGCAATCTAGTATTGTATTTTCCTTAGTATAGTTTTGTTGTACCTACAACTAAGCAACTTGAGTTCATTTTGTTCAATGCGGCATCGGTTCGCCGTCCTACTGTTCCTACTAATTACTTGCTGATGCAAAACCATCCTTATGCGTCCCCTTAACAGTAAATTGGTTTCGATCTACTGTTGCGTTGAGTAGACGCAATGCGTACTTACACGAGCCGGTTAATATACGTTGCTGAGTTTGGGTTTTTCGTATACCGAACCGATACAATGGTGATTTTGAACCCTAATCAGTCAACACAATGAATACCACTTAAGGACTTTGTCACATCAAGCTCATAAGCTATATAAGTATAATATACTAGTTTCTACCCGCGACTTCGTCCGCGCTAAAGTTGATTTCTCCATACAAACTTTGGACCCCCGTTTCATCCTCTTAGGGCTCATTTACGGAGACACGGGGCGTTGCGCGTCGCGAGCGGCGCGTTCTACGATTAAAATAATGCGTCTAAAATCGCTTCTCCGTAAACGCACTCATACAACACCGTATGTTTGAATTCAGTGCGGGCCGCGCCGCACAACGCGACGCGCCTCCCTGCGTCTCCGTAAATGAGACCTTAGGGGGTGAATTTTGGAAAATCCTTCCTTATTGGATGCCTACGTCATATAAAAACACACCCTCCAAGTTTCAGCTCTCTACGATCAGCGGTTTAGGCTGTGCGTTGATCCGTCAGTCAGTCAGTCATTCAGGGCAAAGCATTTTATATGTATAGAAGAAGATAGATAATAATTTATAGTCTCTAGTTTTGTTTATAACTAAAACTAAGTCATTCGATATTTGACAGTTACTTTGACGGTTTTATAAAAACTTTGTAAAACCAAGTATCCAAACTGACACTTGCATAAAACTTTGATTTTCTCTTTCGAGAATATGCGAGGCGTTGAGTGCCGCGCAATATAAATAACAAAACACTCGGTTTTTGTGAATGTAACTACATTTTTAATTTTGAGACTCTCAATCCTTTCTTTAGGCACTGTTTTCTTAAAAGCTACTAAGTCTAAATAATAATAAACATAACATAACATCACGCCTGTTACCCCCGATGGGTTAGGCAGAGGTGTACCCATTAGTACACCCACATTTCGCCAGTTATGTTTAAGTCCCATGTAATAGGGGGCGAGCCTATTGCCATCAACCGGGCACAAATCCAGACTCCGAGGCTGCTACTGAGAAATTCCTGTTTTTTTTTTTTTTTTTGATAATAATAAAAAAATAAAATATTATAATTAATTACAGGAGTGGCACAAAATGAAAATTACAACAGTTATACAAAAATTAATCACAAAGTTAAAGTAAGTATTAATTTCATAAAGGCACATAATATATAAATTACCCTTTAATTACATACTTAGTTAGCTTTTGCCCGCGACTTCGTCCCTTTAAATGTCGGACCCCCGCGGTTTCCTTTTAGGGGGTAAAATTTCTAAAATCCGGTCTTAGCGGACGTCTACTAACTAAAATCTGCCTCCCTGCCAGATTTTATCTTTATATACGTCAAGCGGTTTTTGATATTTCGTGATGAGTGAGTGACCTTTCGCTTTTAATACATATAATATTTAGGTATTTATTTGGTCAACACATCACAATCAAAAAAAAAAAATGCTGTGGCAAAAATAAATATTCCTCTTTGCAAGCATTAATTCATAACATCAAAATATTGGATTTCGTATTAACGTATTAGTTACACACATCACAAAATATATTACAGAGCAGATTAAACCACAAAAAGTACTATCAATTAGTGTGAGTTAAGCAAAAGCGAAGCCTATCAAGAAATAATCATACCGCTCTTTGTACGATTCACATTCAATACATAAAACATTTTAACGCGACTCATTTCAACAAGTACCAACCTACTTGTAAATATAACAGCAAATTGCGTTAACCCAAGCTCATGATTTGCGGATATTGAATTTATTATCATTATGGAACCCACTCAGAAGGGTTAGGTGATTAAACCGTCTACCTACCTACCCAAGACAATCGCTTACCACTTAGGCAATTTGAGAAATTTCAGGAATATCTTCATTGGGGCCCGGGGCGATGGGAAACTATTGATGTGGCCTTTCGGAGACAACATTAATAAACTTTCTGATACCACTGGTGGTATGTGTGAATGTTCTTCATTATTTTCACAATATCTATACAAGTACTAATATAATAAAGAAAGAGATTCTTGTTTGTTTGTTTAAATGCTCTAATGTCTAGAACCTAGTCGAATTGGAGAAAAACCTTATTGTACGAGTATATGATAGCCAAATTCGTCCTACTTTCCGGAGTAGTTTTAAATGGCACTCAAGTTTATTCAAAAGTTTCTTATATTGGTCTAATTGAAAATAATAATGTTGACTTTGAATTTATTAAAATAAATAAATTGACTTTAACTTTGTAGAAAAAACATAACATAACATCACGCCTGTATTCCCCGAAAGGTTAGGCAGAGGTATACCCATTAGTACACCCACATTTAGCCAGTTATGTTTAAGTCCCATGTAATAGGGGAAAAAATAAATACGAGTAATTTATGTGACTTTAATAATATAATAATTATTATATTTCCTAACGTCAATGAGAGCCTTCGCCATAATGCATGTAGATACTGCCGCCATCTTTAACGACAAATTTGGATCGTTTGTGTTCATTAGTTAGTGTTCACTAATGGAAATGGCTATGACCAAGCGGAATGGCCACTGGAATGGTTTCGCGCGGCATTTAACCTCTCGCTCCATACGAACGTTTTTAGACCATATTTCAGCACAAATTGTTATATGCAATTATATTTTAGGAGACAATCTTAGTAAGAACTATGCGACTTGGTTGAACACTCGTTAATTTTTTACTTTTTTATTGAGACTGCATGCTGGTACTTTATACCATACTTTAATTTTCTCCAGACCAATTTTGGTCAATTTCAATGGAGGCAAGCCAAGCACGGAGGAGATAGTATACCTAGTTGTACACTCCCTCTTCGCTCACTCTCATAGTTCAATGAGCCGGCAATCCGACACCGACAGGTGTGCACCGACAGGTGCAGATCCAACGGCATATACGTGTTTTCCGAGGCACGGGGGTGTTACACCACCAACTTCCATATTCCGAACTGCTACTGAGAAATTCCTAATGGAAAACCCAGTACCTAGAACTTTTTATATAGACCGCACAATCAGCAGTCGCTCTTGCGACCATGAGACCAATGGAGCTGTCAAAACATACTTTACATACCACATGGGTACCTAATATAAGGATGTCGTGATGGCCTAGCGGTTAAGGCGCCTGCTTCTCATGCATGAGGTTGTGGGTTCGAATCCGGGCAAGTACCAATGTGACTTTTTCAATTCATATATGTACTTTCTAAAGTTTATCTTAGACATTACTGACATAATTTCGTGCCTCGGAAAGCACGTTAAGCTGTTGGTCCCGGCTGTCATACGTTGATCATTGACAGACATTACGAGTCGTCAGAAACCCGAAAGTCTGACAACCGGTCATACCTAGGGGTATCGTATTACCCAGTTACTGGGTTGTGGAAGTCAGATAGGCAGTCGCTCCATGTAAAATACTGGTACTCAGCTGCATCCGGTTAGACTGGAAGCCGACCCCAACATAGTTGGGAAAAGGCTAGGCAGATGATGATGGTACCTAATATAAGACATTACTTTTACGTACTTCGCGGTTTTAACGTTCGAACAGTAGGCAGCCAAAGTCCTTCAATCAAGTCTGGGTTCGTCCTTGGAGTTATTGAACGCAATCAACATTATTACATTTCTCATGTAGGTACCTACGTCTCCAATAGATCGTTCTGAGTGTGCGGAATGTGGTGGCGAATTCATAACAATTGTATTTCCTATGTGAGCTCAACTATTGTTGGGCGTTTCTTTCTTAAAATTGTCGGCCTTGACAAATGGGGTTACGAAAAAAAAAATGTGTTATCTCAGATTCCGTGGATTGTAATAATCTGGAGTACTGATAAAAATATTTTTATATTTGGGATTATAGGTGAGTGGTATATGGCTGAGGTGAGTGGCAACGCAGGGAGGGGATGCCCTAGGAAGACCTACACTGACCTTATTGGTGAGGTTCTTCAGAAAGGTCAGGTGCGCAGTACTCATAACCGGCGTGCTTGTATGACGAGATGCATGAACGTGGATGAGGCGAAGGAGTATGTAAGGATCGTAGCAGGTGGCGTTCTGTGGTTTCTGCCTACCCCCATGGGTAAAAAGCGTGAGTTTATGTATGTATATATTTGGGATTAAAGTTATTTCATTTTGTAACAGAATTAGAAAATATTAGACGACCAGCTGACCCGACAGACGACCTGTATAAATTCTTGAGTACCTTCATACCAAACTCCTATAGCTTCACTTTCAGACATTCCTGAATTTTCCAATTTTCCGGGCAGCTTGTACAATTTATCTGTCCCTAAAAACCTTATTCGGACTGTTACGAACATTACAAAATTAAATAGCCAACTCTTCCTAGGCATTCTAAAGTGATTTTTTTTAAGGATCGGAAATCATCAAATAACTCTTTCCACTCTGGGTGGAGCGGGAGTGTCAGACTTTTACTGACTAAAACCCAGCCGTGTTCCTTCTAGTGCCCTTTACGTTCCAGGGCCGCGGTAACTCTTTCGAACAAAGTGATGCGGTTACAATCAAACAACTTTTTTTTTAATAATTTAAATTAGGATTAAAACATCAACAAATAACAACACTAGCTTTTGCCAGCGACTTCGTCCGCATGCAAGTCAAGTATCGCATCCTATGACACTTGACAATAATGTAGCTTTCTGTAAGTGATAGAATTTTTGAAATCAGTAGATCTAGAAATTCCAGAGTTGTTACAAACAAATAAAAAACAAGCAAATTCTATCTCTTTTTAATATTGGTAAAACATAAACACAAAACATAATATCACGCCTGTAATCCCAGAAAGGTTAGGCAGAGGTGTACCCATTAGTAGACCCACATTTGATGTTTAAGTCCCATGTAAAAGCTATTGCCTATTAATATTTGTATATTGCACTTAACTACGAGTACATTACCGTTATACCTACTTATCATCATCATACCATAAATGCAGGTACAAAATATCCAGATCTTTGCGATAAAAATGTCCGTCTCGCTGCGCAAATATATCCCTCGGATGCTCGATCGCTCCGCCCGCGCCATCGCCATTTGGAACGTCAAACAAATATGATATCATAACATTAGAATTTCCAAAGATGACTATGCTAGGTGATCGATCTTTACACAGTGAGACCCTACTATACTGCAAAGTTATACCTAGTTGGATAGGAAATACGTCAGGTATTGGCTAGTACGTAATGTTGGAAGCAGTGGCGGATCCAGGATTGTCGTAATAAAAGGTTTTTAACAAAGTAAACACTAAATTAGTTCACATTTTACTTAATAGGCAAGGAAATGAATGCTTGCAAAAAAGTTCAATTAAAATAATTTCAACTTCACTTCAGGATTAGTCACGGAAGAACTCAGATGCTTTAGCTATACGTCAAAATGACAACTTTTTTCTGTTTTCAAGTTTTAAATGTTCTAAACAACTTAAAATAGGTACTCTCACGACCTTTAATGTTGTAATTTTATTTGATTATTTATGTATTTTAAGACATCATCCTGTTTGACGAGGATACAAAACTGTATCACGTATAAAGAAACCGCAAATCGTATTGTTGTCACAATGAGTTACACAATTTTCTTGTTACTACTGCTATAAGCTAAGTGGGTTACCCTTATTTCATCCAAAAGAAATTGACAAATTATCCTTTCCCAAACAATTATTTTCCGCATAATTTAATTTGCCAAATTATTACATAACCTAACTAACTATCCTAACCATTTATAAAGAAATAATTAACCTACAATAAATAGTTCTATAAATAAAAAGATTGTTTGCTGTAATAAATGATTTGATTAAAGACCAATTAATACTTTAATGACATTATCGAATAAAAATGTTCGTACCTACTAAAATAAAAATGTTCGTACCTACTAAAATCATTCCAAATATTGCATTGGTATAAAAAAGGTTGCTAAAATTTGTTTGGGTAGTGAAATGTCAAAATCCTCAGGATCCCAAGGAAATTTATGTTGCAAACACAGTAGAAAACCAATAACCATATTATAATGGTGATGAATACATTGACGATCTAACAGTTTCTAAAGCGGAACTGATGGATCTTTCACAAGACAAATTGTTTCGAGCCAATGTACAGCGTTAAACATGATTACTTGCCCACGTTTTAAGGGCTTCCCATGAACCCTGTAATAAAGTTCATGGGTTTAATTCCCAGCACCCATAATGTAAGGTAATCTAATTTATAACTTCATTGCTTTTAGGTGAAATAAATTTACAGAGACAGTATTATAGCGGCGTTGTTTATATTACCTTGCTTTAAATCACGTAATAATAGCAATGTCGTTTCAATTTTATCATTTTTTAGATGGTTCTATATACACCATCTATATAAATAAATAAAATTGAAATGTCAAAATAACAGCTTTATACAAAGCAAATAATGTTTACGTGGTACTCGTACTACCACGTTTTTTTTGTCTTTCTGTCTATCTAACTGTTTGTTTCGGCTCTCCTAAACGGCTGGACCTGTACTGTCGAGACCAATTTTCACTGGCAGACAGCTAATGTTACAAGAAGTAACTTAGGCTATTCTTACATTAGAAAAAGAAATAGGACTGTGAAACTGACATCCACGCGAATGAAGTCGCTGATATAAGCTAGTATTATATAAATGTTATCATACATAGTAGGGCATTATAAAACTACAAGTACTGTCGTACTCTTCGTAGTAATATTATAATCTGTATTACATCAATTGTTTACATAGTTATACATGTCAAGTAACTAGAGATAAATAAGCAATATCCCCGTCATTATCAATCTACTACCAAACTACTGCAGAAAGACAGAGACGGAAATATAATATCATAACCAAAGCACATACAAAGTAACATACATTTATTTCGGTCTAAAACAAAAAGTGAACGTCTAGAAAAAATAAAAAGGTAACAAAATGTAAGTTAACATTTAGGCAGATCTTCAAATTTTTTACTCATAACACGAATTCTCGCATATTCAAAGTTCACCCAGCAAAAAAAGGGCTCATACATATAATAAAACGATTCGTTCGGATTGGTCATGATACTCTGGAGCGCACCTAACGGTATAAACCTGGGAACTGGGACCATGGATATGGTCGGCATCGTTTCTGCACATCTAACTGTTGGTATGTGGCCAGTAAACCAGCGGTTTTCTTTATTTTTCTTTTTTTAAACAATGTTCCAGAATGTCCAGAATTACTTCGGTCTCTAGACCGAAACAGTTGGAAGTTATGAAGCAAGCCTTTGCCCAGTTGTGGGATGATGCAGTCTGTGCAAATTAATTTTTATTACAATTTAAAATTTAAAGACACTTCACTGGAATGGAGAAATATTATTAAAGTATGGATGAATTTCTGAATGATAAATCATTATAGACTTTTTATGTACACATTACATATTACAGTACTACATAATTGTGTTTTTATACTGTGTATCTTGTTTGTGCGTAATATTTGTATGTCATAAATGGCAAAACATAGCGCAAGACCAAATTATTTACAATTCCTAATGTTTAACTAATAAATTATTTTATTCTAGACTCTAATGCATTCTGTTTTGATATATCTATCGATACTAATATTGTAAAGAGGTAAAGTTTGTGAAGTTGTAGGGGGGAAATCTCTGGATCCACTCAACTGATAATGAAAATTCTTTCGCAAATTGGAAGCTACGTTGTCACTGAGTGCTATAATTTTTAATTTCTTATCAAAAACATTAGAGATCCGTAAGAAAAATCACTCGAATGAAATCACGGGAAGAGTGCTTTACATAAAATCGCACATATTCAGACCTTTATTCTTTATATTGCCAGATTTCAGCATTTGTCCTGTATCGTAGAAGTGTTTACACTTTTGGTAGCACATATCTCACAACCTTACATAAACACCCAGACCCAAAACAACAACCTGTAGACCATACAAATGTTTGTTCCGTGAGGGAAACGTTAAACGTTAAACTTTTTGTTTTATTTGAACCCGCTTGCACCACCTGGGGTCATCTTATTAACTCCGAGTTAGTTGCTGAATGATTTTAGGTTTGGTCCCATAGAAAAAAAGTTGTTCATAATGATGAGTACAAAGACCCCTTTTCAGGCTGCTGGTGTTATAAAAACAACCCTATATATGACACTAGCAATACCCGTGGTTTCACCTAATTTAGCCTATAACCCTCCTCAATAAACGGGTTATATAACGCAGAAGATTTTTTCAAATCGGACCAGCAGTTCCTGAGAATAGCGCGTTCAAACAAATTAGCAAAATAACGGAGAAAAATTAATCAAACTTTTTTTACGTATTTCTTATATTGTTTTTTATTTAATTTTTCTTAGTAAAGTAATAAAGCCTATTTTTTATTTATTACCCCGTCTGCGTTCGCTTCTCATGCAGTTCAATATCAAGCAAGTACCAATGTGATTTTTTTAATTCGTTTGCACTTTTTATTTTAAACATCACTGACGACGGTAAAGGAAACATTGTAAGGAAACTTGGACTTATAATAAATAAAAGTCTCAAATCGTCAATCCGCCTTGAGGAAGCACTTTGATCGATACACGTGCCTGCCTGCTTTGTATCGGAAGAGGTTTTTGCCCTGCAGCGGAACAATAACAGGATGGTATTATTTTAATTATAATTTTCACTGCCTCGTTGGTCTATTCACAAAGTGCTGCTGCTGAGCGTAAGGTCTTGGGCTCGATTCCCAGGTCGAGCAAAATGTTATTGGGTTTTCCCATCAGTAATATCTCTGTAGCAACCTCGTAGTCTGAATTTGTGCCCGGTTGATGGCAATAGGGTCGCCCCCTATTACACGGGACTTAAACATAACTGGCAAAATGTAAGTGTACTAATGGCTATACCTCTGCCTAACCCTTTGGGTATTGCAGGCGTGATGTTATGTGTAATTATAATTAATTCACTTCGTGTTAGCAACTTACTTTGAGTTTAGTTTTTGACGCAAATGGGTTTTAACGTGTTGATAAACAAAGGGCCAACTTCAATGAAGATGATGAAAAATATATCTCTAGGAAGGAAAACTCTCGAAAGTAATGGAAGTGGGTAGGGTCGTGTGATAAGAGGTAAAAAAATCATTATTGTTAGAGGCTACCATTGATAACAATTAAAATTGGCTACTTGAACTATTAATAAAAGTCTATTAAGCGCAGGCCACACCGCCAGCTAGCGGGCGGGCGGGCTAAGCGGGCGGGCGAAGCGAACGAAGGAAACTATACAAACTACGCGAAATATCGGCGAGCTAAACTATGGGGTTCACACCGAAAACTACGGACAGACGAGCGACGGATATTTCGTTAGCTTAGCTCGTTAGGTTAGTCGGTAGCTCGCGGTGTGAACCGAAGTATGCAAAGAGGTGAAACGATGTTCGCCCGCCTAGCCCGCCCGCCCGTTAGCTGGGAATCGTCGGATATTTCGTTAGCTTAGCTCATTAGGTTAGTCGGTAGCTCGCGGTGTGAACCGAAGTATGTAAATAGGTGAAACGATGTTCGCCCGCTTAGCCCGCCCGCCCGCTAGCTGGCGGTGTGGCCTGCGCTTTACGGATATTACTTTATATATGTACTCTGTATAGAAGTAACAGTCATTTCTTTTAAGTTTTCTTTTTTTGTCAAAAAGAGAACCACAACTATAATAACCTTTATCCAATCAATTCACATATTTTGTATGACCTGTCAAAATGCGATTCCTCCTTAGATTTTTGGATGGCAATAGAAACTTGTGACGTCACTAATTTGTTCAACTACCTATGTATTTATTGATTTCAAAGTAACTAAAAATCTAATTTAACTGTTAATTGGAAATTAATAAAGTTTTTTGGACTAAAATAAATCGTTTTCAAGGAATCGAATTATATTTTTTTTTTTACAGTAGGTACGACACTGTTCGGAAAAGATCGTATCGTGTCGTATCGTAGGATATGAATTTAAAATGAACTACCCACTCAATTTTTATTTTTATTAGAAATGGTTCAAGCGCATCACCGGTCATTTCGCTGATAACAATCGTGACGGTTTGTTGGTTCGTTATGATTGTTTTTCGGTTTTAGAACTGTTTACTGCGCTCGCGCTTATTGTTGATTCTCTTAAGCGTAGTTTTGGGTTGGACATACCCCCGGGTATTTTATCATTTTAAAACGCTGCACAAGCGGAGTGTTCAGTGAAAAGTGATCATGAAACCTGAGTGCTCGCCGCGCAGCATTCGGCTTGGTAAGTACGTATTTAAATTATAATAGAAAAAAATAGGTTTTTATTTGCATAGATGCTAGGAACAGTCAGTACCTAGCATTACTTGACCCTCTCTTATAAAGAAGATATAGGGAAGATGGGTCAAATAATGTATGGTATCTACGTAGGTACATGACATAGGTAAGATATAATTGTGATGCTTGTACAATCTACCTTAAATTAGGCATGCAAACATTTAAATGTACTTGCATGAAATAATTAAGTAACTAAGTTTTAAAGTACGTACTAAAGTTCGTGGTTCCTTTCTTGGGGTTCAAGCTTGCCCTGAATAAAAAGTAACCTGTGTGCTATTCCGGACAGTGGATCGTCTTAGGAATCTATTTCTGTGCCATATTACGTCCAGATCTATACAGTTCTGGCGTGACTGAGTAACAAACATCCATTGAGCAAAACTTTCGCAAAAATTTATAATAGTAGTAGAAGTAAAATGTACACCGCACGTATAATAAAGATTTATCTATCCACATAACTTAACCCATAGACACCTACATTTAACTCCAATCTAAATTTCGCCAACATTTCCAAGTATCTAGTAGGTACGCGTAACATTTGGGCATTTCATTTTCCTCATCCTTGATTGAGATCGGAACGTGAGAGTGAGCGATGCCAAATCAAGATGGCGTAACACCCCGATTCTAATCAATTATAAGCGTTCTAACTTAGTCAATGAAAATGTTTGGGCGGAATTGGCTTGAAATATCTCACCAATCTGGAACTAATTAACGCCATAATGACGCGGCTGTGAACGTACGTTATAGAGGATTTTTCCTTAATAACGCTATGTGAGAAGGTGACTAAGTTTTTGATTGTTGTTGTTGAAAATTTGTTGTTAATATTTTTTTAAGATACATAAATTCGTCACGAGCAAGTGATACTTTTGAAATAAATTTCCTTAACGCGGCTTGCTGTAGGAATTAACTGGCAAAAATATTCACGTAAAGAAAAAGCGTTCTTCCCTCTCTTTCTTTTATATACGGGTATCAGGAACTTCATTCCTATCGGGGGTCTTCGGCTGCACATTTTTTTATATCTCAGTTATTACACACCACACACGCCTGTAATCCCCGAGGAGTTAAGCAGAGGTGTACCCATTAGAACACTCACATTTCGCCAGTTATGTTTAAGTCCCATATAATAGGGGCGAACCTATTGCCATCAACCGGGCACAAATCCATACTCCGAGACTGCTGATGAGAAATTTCTGATGAAAAAATCCAATAACACTTTTCCCGACTTGACAATCGAACCCAAAACCTCATGCTTAGCAGTCGCGCTTTGTGCTTTACACCAACAAGGCAGTCGCAGAGGCAATTAAACAGCGTTAAATATACAAAATCTATGAAATTTTGACGTGTGGTATTTCCTTTTGGAAAAACTAAACTAAATTCATATTATGCATTCTAAATTCTTTAGTTTCGTACGTTGTACGGTCACTTTATCTCCAGTAAATCCAATTATAAGGTTATCACTTCACAAGCTGTTTCGTTTTCCGCCCTCCAGCTTACTAGCCCCACACATATAGCTAGGAATACGACATGCCGCGGCTGTGCCACCAGGTATAACCCGTTTTATTACATCCAATTTTATTTTATGCCCCTCTCATACCCGTATTGATCGTTCGATAGATCTTTATGCATCTAAATCTTTATTTGAAGTCCCAAACGACGTTTTAATGTTCTGTCCGATATGTATGAACAGTTGGACATAATACTTTATTTAAACTTGTGCAATATGGCGGAGGTATATTATTGGCATTAATATTTTTGTATACGAGAAGAAAATGAAATAATACAAAGGTGCGTTTTTTACTTGTTTCAGCTTGATAAGCATGTATTGACCACCACCATCGGTGACGTACTAGGAGGCTTGTTGGTCATGTAGTACAAGCTTCTTTTGTTTTAACGTAAATATACTTACTTATAACTGCCTCGTTGATCTACTGGTCATGAAGCGTGACTGCTGAGCATGAGGTCTTTGGTTGGATTCCCAGGTCAGCCAAAGTGTTATTGGGTTTTTCCATCAGGAATTTCTCAGTAGCAGCCTCGGAGTCTGGATTTGTGCCCGGTTGATGGCAATAGGCTCGCCCCCACCTATTACATGGGACTTAAACATAACTGGCGTAATGTGGTTGTACAGGTCTGCCTAACCCTTCGGGGATTACAGGCGTGATGTTATGTTATGTTAAATATACCTATTGCCTAAGTTACTCAGCCCCGATTATCATTAGTATATGCGTAGTTAACAACCAGTGTTACTAAGTGGTACCGTGTCAATATAATTGGATTGTGGAGGTCAGATAGACAGTCACTCCATGTAAAGTACTGGTATTCATAAATATCTGGTAAGACTGGATGTAAACCCCAATAGACCCCAAAACGTTAGGCAGAAGCCTCAGTGCTCAACAAGCAACTTTCCAAGCATAGTACCTAATTTTGTGATATATTGGTTATTACTTTTGAGTTTAGTTTTAATCATAAAAATTGCGATTTCAAAACCATGTTCATTTTAAATTCTACGTCTATCTAAATTTTAAACTTTAAACCAAATGTACTTAGTTGAATATTATTTTCAAATGCACACTCATAATTTTATTCTCTGTATTTTTGTCGCATAATATTTCGTTGAGACTCTCTCAGACTGTATAAAATCAGACTTTTATTTTGAAGGATTTACGATTCTGCTCTAGGAAATATAAATTTGATGCGAGCAAACTCACAGGTTTAAGTAGTGAATACCTGAGTGGTACGAATGACGTGGGTCCTTTTACAGTCACTGACGCTGAAGAGTAATATATCCTTCCCATATTCGTCTTATTATGATTTCCACACCCGTTCATATCATGTTACATATTAAAATTATACATTAGGTGCGACGATTTATGAAACTGAGACTGTCGGGTTTTGATTTTGAGTAGGGATTTTATATGACATGAGTAATAGGTTTATATAGAACCAAGACAAGCTTGAAAGTGATGCTTTGCTCGGTTTAGAATTTAAATTACAAAATACCTAACCCTACCTCTAGATATTATTAATAAATAGGTATGTAAAGTCTTAACAATATATAACAAGGTACTTGTTTGTGCGATCGCTTAGATAATTCAAATGAATTGTTAGACGATTTTCACTAACTGAAAAACAATTACGTATCTACTTAATAGAATTAGTAGTAGTACGTGGCCCCGGAACGTAAAGGGCAACAGAAGGAACAGGGTGGTTTTTTAGTCAGTAAAAGTCTGACAGTCCCTTCCGCCCCACCCAGGCCGGAAGGAGTACTGCCCTTTGTTAAGAGGTTCATCTGGAGAAGTAGTAACAGCGTAGTGTGTTCCGTTTGAGAGTATAGGTACTGGTGTAATTACGGGCACATAAGCCATTTTATCTTTGTCTCTGGGATGGTAGCGCATCTGCGAGGTCTCTGGTATAGTAGATGTCTATGGATGCAATAGTTTATAAGTTTATTATCTATACTAATATTATAAAGCTGCAGTGTTTGTTTGTTTGTTTGTTTGAACGCGCTAATCTCTGGAACTACTGGTCCGATTTGAAAAATTCTTTCAGTGTTAGATAGATTAGTTATCGAGGAAGGCTATAGGCTATATACCATCACGCTACGACCTACGGGAGCGGAGCAGTGACCAAAGACGCGGGTGTTACCGCGGCGGACAGCTAGTATAAAATATGTATTAGTTTACGGTTAAGTTGTACTTATTTATGTATTTGTGTTTTATGGGCCTTAGTCGCCTGAAATAAAGGTTTATTATTATTATTATAGGCAGCTGTCACCAACCAACCTATCCTGCCTGTCGCAGTCTACTGCTGGACATAGCAATAACATCCTAACACGAGTTGCGCCAGAAGAATCGATTATGATGAGCCTATTGGTCCTCGATCAACTTATAATAATAATACTAGCCTGTTTTTGTCCCATTGCAGGGCAAAAGCCTCTTCTTGTTCAGAAAAGGCACGAGCATTGATCACCATACATGCTCAAGGCGGATTGGCGATTTAAGACGTATATTAAATAAAAACCCAAGTTTTGTCAAACCAATGTTTTCCTTCAACGATGTCAGCGATATCGAAGAAAATCTTGATCAACCCATAGCCAACTATTTTGTAACATAGCACCGATCAATACAAAAAACTTATGAAAAATTTCGTTATATCATAAAATGCCTCACATCAACGTATTACCAAATAAATAGAAAATAACTGTCAAAAAGTTCAAACACTTACAAAATACTTCTAGAACATTGGATCTTATAACATTCTTTTGCCTTAACGTTTACTTAAGTACGGCCGATTTATTTTAGTTATAAACAGAATTTTTCGCATACTGCCATCCTTGAGACGCTTGGTACAAAATACCTTTTTACGATATAACAATACACAAGTACCTACAAGCATATTATTCAACGTCCTGACCGAATAACTCGACTAACTGCGGAATGTCTAATTAGGAAGCAGGTGCTACACTACTCAAGTTCAGAACGTACAGAAGTTTCGGACACTTCCCAGTCCATTGCGGCATTCGCACACAATTTATAGAATAAAATTAACAAGAATCTCGCAATGAAATGATAAGTTTTGTAGCAGAAATTATATCGCTGTTTGTTATGATTACCATTCTTGCTTCTCGCTGTTCTCCAATTATTATGGTAAACGCGTATTAATAAAATTTGATATCCCCTTTGTATTAACTAAAACAATAGATAGGGCCAAATATTTACTGAGGCGTAATGTTAGTTTAGGTAAGAAATAGCTATAATGATACTTTATCATTTAGCCATGGAAGGAATTCTTAAGCTTGGATAAGTTAAAATTTAAGCATGCTTTTTAGATGCTGAATTACCTGAAAAGTACCTACACATAGAGATATCAATCTAGCTTAACATATATAATTTTTATACCGTTTTTTATTCTGGTGGGATATTTTAGGTCTTTGGCTTAGTTCTTAAATCGATATATACGAAGTCGTAAGCAGAAACTAGTCGTCAGATGATGCTTGTTTAACTTTTTTATTAGCCTGTTCTGTCCCACTCCTAGGAAAAGGCCTCCCTCCACGCCTTCCATCTTTCCAGTTTTGGAAGAACCCATTCAGCCAGCTTATCACGTCATCTTCATCTTCTTTATTTCTTCATTACTTTAATATTAATGTTAAGGTCAGTGACAATAAAATTATAAAAGCAACGTTGCTTAAAACAAGTTGTTAGAATTCTGTTACACCTACTTTTCTTATAATAATATAACTGGAACATACAAACCTTTGACGAGAAGGCTTCAATCATCTCCAACTCGTCACTTCATCTCTTCATCCAATTCTCGTCACGATACCCGCGACGATATCGCCGTGTGAAGATTGATTCATAAAGTTTCTATCGAATTTGATGGGGAGGCGGCTATCACTGAGATACTCTTGCCCGTGGAGATGGCGCCTTAATCTACTGGCCAATTTTACCAGTAGTTCAATAATAATCTAAATATAAAGCGAAAGGTCACTCACTCATCACAAAATATCGAAAACCGCTTAACGTATAAAGATAGAGAAAGCGTTTATAGTTAGTTGACGTCTGCTAAGAAAGGATTTTCCAAAATTCACCCCCTAAGGTGATGAAACGGGGGTCTAATGGTTGAATGGAGAAATCAACTTTGACGCGGACGAAATCGCGAACAGAAGCTAGTAGTTCAATATTCCCCATGTTAATTGAACTATTTACATGAATACATTATACAGCAGTGGTAAGGGTTCAATATCGGGTAAGTACCAAAATGACTTTTGAATTCATATAATTATTATGTAGGTACTTTCTAAGTTTATCCTAGACATCACTGAGGATGGTGAATGAAAACATCGTGAGGCAACCTGGATTTACAGTTAATATAAGTCTGAAACCGCCACTTCGCCAATCAATGAGAATGCTTGTACCTTCTTTGTTTACGAAGAGGCCTTTGTCTGCAGTGGAACAATATTAAGCTGGCATTATAATTTTACATAACATCACGCCTGTAATCCCCAAAGGATTAGGCAGAGGTGTACCCATTAGTACACCTACATTTCGCCAGTAATTTTAAGTCCCTTGTAATAGGAGGCGAGCGAGTACAAATCCAGGACTCCGAGGCTACTACTGAGATATTCCTGATGGAAAATCCCAATAACTCTTTGCAACCTGGGATTCGAACCCAAGAATTCATTCTCAACAGTCGATTTATTTTGCTTATTATAATACAGCAAGTTCCTATAAACAAACCGATAATGTACAATAAAATTTGTCATTTAATATAAATGCTCGTCACTGGTATTATTTTATTATGGCTATTCCCGTGAGAGTGATGATTCGGGTATTATTAAATTTAATTATTCAGGTAATGAATGGGTTCCGGACACGAGGCAAGTCAATTTAATCACTGGCTTTTCACTTGCCATTTCTGTTCTGACGGACAGACTGGCTTTGTATTCGTGGCTGTCAGAGACTATCAGCCGCTAAACTGAATTGACTGACACAACAGGCCTATTATACGCCCAACTAATGCCGGCCGTGACCGTAACTGACCGTAACTAACCGTGTGTGGGAGTGGTTTGGCATGACTCATGCCAATCCACTCCCACACACGGTCAGTTCTAACTGATCCAATCGGTAGCGTCATGCCGATTGGACGATAGGAAGTATCGTGTATGGCCAGCATTAGACAAAAATTGAATAAATAAAAATATAATTGATTGGAGCAACTAGATTTGTATAATAATAATAATCAGGGCAAAGGCGTCTACCCATACAGGGAAGGCACAAGTAGTAATGACCGCGCTTGCTCAAAGCATATCGGCGATTTTAGACTTACAATATAAGTCCAGGTTGCCTTACGATGTTTTCCTTTACCGATGTCAGTGATGTCTCAGATAATCTTTAGAAAGTACATTTATGATACAACTATTTTGTATAGATATTTATATTTGTTTAAGCCATAGAACTAAGATGTCAAATGTGTCAAACTTTATTTCATAGTAATAGCTAGAGAGTTGAAATTTTTACTGTTTAGACCTATGTATTTCTATTGCCGCTATACCAACAAATAATGAAAACAAATAAAAGTTTAAATCAAAGGCCCCCATACAGGAAACTTGTTTTTTTTTGCGTTTCTGGCTCGCTCACGGAACCCTTCGTATGCGAGTCCAGCTCGCGCTTGACCGGTACTTTCTTTAAGTATGTGGAAAAATAATAAAAAAGACCACGTGCGCATGTCACAAGGAGGTAGTAACTAGTCAAATGCGTGGGTGACTCCTATTACTTTCAATGTTAAATAAGGAAATGTGTGCTTTACAAAAGCTTTATTGGAATTAGCTCTCTAAATCAGTTAACATTAAAAGGTTGAATACCCCTGAACTAACTGACACGTTTAACTCATTACATATTCAGATAATTTTCCAACTTCAATTTATTCTTCTATCTCAGAATAAAAAGTACCTAACTGATTGGTACATGCATTAATTCCTTTCCCTCCCAGTTTTTCAAAGAGTATTTTCAGAACATTTACACACATTATTCAATTATTACCATATTGAACGTAAGGTTGTGATGTGCAAACGGCAACGAGCTGCTGTATGTAAAATACAAGGAAAAATTGCGTTATATAAATAGATGATTCAGAAAGAACGTTTTATTGTAAAATAGGTAAATATTAATATAATGAATTTGGAGAATAAACTCAATAATACTAAATTCAAATATGGAAATCTAAATTTCTAAAGTGTCAAGAAAATATGAATTAAAATGCAAAAGAATATGACATCCGTTTAATTACATTTAAACCGAAATAATTACATTATGCAAAAGCAGCGTCCAACTGGCGACGCTGCAAACTCAATCGTAGAAAAAAAAAGCATCGTTTAAAGAGATCAGTCGCACTGATCTAACCTGCACTAAGCTGTCTAAATATATAGAGTCGAAAATTAACTAGTGAAACTTCTCAGACGTTACAAAGTACAGAGTATCAAATAATTCTGAAATCAAAACAGTTTTGTTTTAGTTTTATCATGATTTGATATCGGTATCTGTGAAACAAAAATAAATAACACTGTTTTTGTTTTATCATGATTTGATATTGACACCAATATCTACAGTTTGTGGAGTTAATTTGAAATTGAAAATAGACTCATCATCATCATTGATCTATCTGTCGTGATGACTCAGTGGTTATAATTAGGCCGCGCCTCTCATATCAGAGGTTGTGGGTCAGGTACGGGCAATTACTAATGTGACTTTTTCTATTTCATATGTACTTTCAAAGTTTATCTTAGACATTACGTCCATCGGTGAAGGAAAACATCGTGAGGAAACTTGGACTTATAATTAATATAAGTCTGGAATCACCAATCCGCGAGCAAGGCCTGTTCTCTGTATGCGAAGAGGCCTTTTCCCAGCAGTGGGACAGTAGGTAATAGGCTAGTATTATTATATCATTGATAGTAACTACGAACAAGCTCAGATGAATAAATCCCCGAATTCACAATCATTAGCTATATCAATCCCGAAATCGATAACACAACAAACTTATACGACCTTGATCGCCACGCTCATAATGCGCAAACTCTCCACATTTTTATCTTCACGTTATACTTTTTTTACTTAAAATTCCTAAGCACCAACGTTCTTAAAACACCTTAACCTCAAGGAAAAACGTGCGACCCCAATAATGATGTCAAAAAAGTTTCGGATACCCACAGGCGAAACAAAATGTCGTTAGTAATGAGCGAACAAAAGCTTTATCTACGAAAAATGTGGACGAGACTTTTCATTATGTTGAGAGGTACAATACATTTTTTGTTTGTAAAAATAGAATGTTCTGGACCACATTTATATTTTTTTTTAAGATACAGATGTACTGGTTTTATTTTCAGGAGTTCTTTTTAGGGTTCCGTACCTCAAGAAGAAAAAACGGAACCCTTATATAGCAGCGGTCTGCAACCCGCGGCTCGTGAATGTTTTGTAAATTTGTATAAAATCAGTTGCCTATTTAGGTACTTTGTAGTTTTCATTTCTGAATGATTTAAAGTGGTTGTTTTTCTAGCTACAAAGCCCAAACATATTAACATAATGTAAGCATTACGTGTACGAATTCAATCCGTATGTTTTAAAAATTTAATATGACATTTTTATTTTTTCTATGGTAAATGACCAATACGTAGGTTTATTGGGCTTCTATGGTGAATATCACAATTACGGCCCGCCTTTAGTTTATTTTGCCACCTTGTGGCCCTTGCCTGCCAAAAGGTTGCCGACCCCTGCCTTATAGGATCACTTTGTTGTCCGTCCCTCTGTCTGTCAAGACCTGTCTCGGCAACGTGTGGAGGTATCAAGCTGAAATTAAAACGATATACTTAGGTCTATTGAAGTCTCTTGAAGCTGTGATAAAATCTTTTTAAACATATTTTACGTGAAATTCAGCAAAATAGGGATAACTAATATTCCTCACGCTCTAGAATGGTGCCGGTGACATTTGTTAAATTGTTGTTTGTCACTCTTGAACGTTACGTGGATTTACAATCATGAATTAATATTCTAACTGCACACTAATATCATAGTCGTAAAATACAGAATCAGTAATAATTAAGTAAATAGCTAGTACTAAATTAAATAATGTCACTGACATAATTATGCGATTCTGAAATCCATAGAATATGGATTGCTGACATGTGTCACCCGCACCATCATAGGGCGTTTGGAAAATAGTATAAAAATGGCACAGCAGAGCATCAGGTAAATACGCTTACTCACATAATGGGCATGCAATATAAACATTATTTAAGTACGTTTAAAAATGGTTTCGCAACAAAAAATCCAGTTAATAGTAAAAATAATAATCTTAACAAAGAACTCACAAATATGAAATTACTAGTAATAAGTAAGCAACTAAAGGTAAATTAAAATAGAAGTATGAATGGATGATGCATGACCATACCAGATTGGAAATATGTCATCCGCCCTGCATTACGAATGATAAATGCAGTTCATTCAACCAACTGAATTTCATTCCCGGCGGGACCACTAGTTTTAGCTCATTGCATGGCTTTGACGAGTTAATAGGGAAAATGGCATAGCGTTTACTTACCGACTTACGTTTACGATTTTAAATGGTGAAATATTTATTTTATAATTTGCTATCCATACTATCCATAAGTTTTTTTTTACGACTAAATTACTTTTCATTGTTAGTAAATACGAAAGTAACTCAGTCTATCAATCTGTAACGCTTTCACGATTAAACCACTGAACCGAAAAAGATGAAATTTGGTACGGGGTAAGTTTGAATCCCAAGAAAGGACATAGGCTACCTTTTACTCCGCGACTTCGTCTGCGTGCGCGATAACCGAAATTTACACGGACGCAGTTGCGGGCAAAATTTCAAAACATTTAGTTTATCAGGTAAGTTCACTTTGTAGAATATAACTTAATGATTTAAACATGCTCCAGACATGTCTTATTAAACAGTTCAAGTGAATAAATTTCGCTTTATAAAGTCTATTGGGTTGTTGAAAGCAGGTCTTACTTATTCCAGAAACTCTTTCCTTTGTTTTAATTTCACACGTTCTTATTTTTTTTTTTTTTGTGTCATGCCAAGCTGAATATTCCTTTTTATTTTGCGCGTATGTATAGGTATTCCACGTGCTCTTCATTTATTTTTCTATTGCCCATCCTGATGTTTGTTTTCCCCAATGAACAGAATGGGTATCGACATACGTGTCTTGTTCGGTCCGATTCTTTCTTCACATTGACAATTTTCTCTGTATTTTAACAACGATTTATATTCAATACTAAACAATATACAAAGTTTATAAGTATAATATTTATAGTATAATGTTTAATTTCCAAAAAAGTGGAGGCGACATTATACGGCATCATATAACTTGTGCACATCGTTGTAGGTATGACAATACTGTTTATTGGCTCAAGAAAAGCAAGCCTTTTGATCATGTGAAGAGTAGACCAACCGCTTGGCGATGTCCCGAAAAAAAAAGGTGAGCACTTAGAACTCAGGGCCCTTTTGAGTTGACTTTAAGTTATAAAAATATAATTTTACCAAGTTTAAAAAACAAAACCTAAGCTTAAATCTCCACAATCTGCCCAATAAAATTTGTTACAAGCAAACATTTTTATAGTCGCGCTTAATTTGCTAGTTAAAAGGAGTACAATAATAGTATCGTTGTAGATAAAACAGCTTTGAAGAATCTCTTTGAGCCCTCAAGTAACGATTGCATCCTATCTGCCAAACAAACTGTAATAACAAGCACACCTTAGCACGCCTGTGATAAATCCTTAGCGTATGGTCTAAGGAATAAGCTTTGTTAAACAGAAACAGTTTTCAATGAATGGAGGATGGATTTAAATTTCATGGACCAGCACGCATAATTATGATGTAGCAATTGTTCTTGTCGGAGCTGAATACTGGGCCAAATAAAAATTTATCAAAATTATATTATATTTGCCATCGATACGCCAAGAGGAAGCGAATCCTTATTTGAAGAGACTGAATTAAAAGTCCTAGAGGGATAGCAAAATACTTTATATATAGCTTGAAATAGAGGGAAAGTTGCGAATTACCTTGGTGACGTACAGACCTACTTATAGTTCGTCACACATTTTTCAAGGCACCCGACCAGCACTGCCTCGCCTCGTGCGGCTGAGTCCATTTGTTTTGTCAAATCAATAACCAAAAAAAAAATTACGTAGTTATATTTTGATTGAATTGATTGATTGAATGGCTATCAGCATCCGTTTGTGTACTTTTGCTTACCTACCAAGAACATCGAAGGAGAAATGTTAATAAAAACGTGGTCAAAATGTATTCACAATACGGTCTCAGTGACAATCAATGTCAAAAAAATTGTAAACTAAATGCATTTTTGACAGATTGAAACTGACATTAGATTGCGATCGTTCGAACAATACGTCTGCCAACGCATATTCATTCGTCATACCCATTTTACAAAGCCAACAATCAGATCTCTAATTTAGTTTAAGCCTACATTAAAACTAAACAATAGATAATTCAACCGGTAAACAGTGAAAGATCCTAAACCAACACAACTATTCTGTTAGAGGACTACAAAATTCAGGTAACCTTATCTAATCAGATCGTTGATGAGACTAACAACTGTTAACTTATATTTAAATTCCTTTGAATCGTCCTAAATAAACTTGTTAAATAATTACTTTATTATTGAAAGTTTGTTTAGAGAACATAGGTACTGAGCGTATATTGAAATGTTGTTTACATCTTTTGTACTTTCGATCTACGTGAACTTTAACTGGGTATAAGGTAAAGGTTACACGTGGCCGCATTACTGTGTATACATTGCTTATACGGATTTATCCTCACAGACAAGGTAATGCAAGAAAATATGAATATGTCATGTACTTTACCATATAAAGGGTGAAAAAAGACACCGAAAGTTACACGTTGTTTCCGGTTAGTTCCGCTATGAACTAGTCCCGCTATGCCCGACTCGAAAAATACCTACGGAAAGGTGCCGCTATGCACGAAATTCTTCGATTCTACGCAAACAATGGAAGACACAGTTGGGAAGAAAAGTGTTAAGTGAAACATTTTGATTTTTTCGCAATTTGTGTAGCGCTATTCGTTTAAGCGTAAAAGTCTATAAGTTAAAATTTGTTTTGTCTTGTTACAAATTTATGATTACCCAAGAAAAAAAGTACTAGGGTGTCATAAAATCGAGCAGGTATATCAACAATAATATTTATTTTCGATCTGTAAAAATCAAGAGGGTAGTTTTTAGTACCTTACACTGACAATATCATCCAAAGCATATCTCCAACAGTTTTACTCAGACTGAAATTCAGGGATTGTCTTTAAAAAATGTACTAGGGTGTCAGAAAATCAAGGATAATTAAACATAAATCATTTCATTCATTCTTATCTATACAAGCAGAGTACAACTCGAATTGATTGGCAAGTTCTAAATTAACGCCAGCGAAGCCGCAGGCAAAAGCTAGTCTAGTGGTTAAATAAAATATTTTACAGTAACAGTTTTCTTCATCACTGCCCACGAATTTGATTTCGTGCATAGCGGCACCTTTTCGTAGGTATTTTATGAGTTGGGCATAGCGGGACTAGTGCATAGCGGAACTAACCGGTTGTTTCAATCATTACGAACATTTTTTGCACAGGACCTGGGTACCTACCTCTTTGTTACTGAGATATTAAATGTTACTACCAACATTTTTTATAGTTATAACATAACATAACATCACACCTGTAATCCCCGAAGGTTAAGGCAGGGGTGTACCCGTTAGTACACCCATATTTCGCCAGTTACGTGTAAGTCCCGGGTGCCCTCTATCTGGCAGAAACTTGTTTCTCCGAAACCTATTTGGCATAACTCACTTGGCATAAAAATTTTTAAACGAACATTGTTAAGGTATAAAAAATATTTAATATAATTGTTTTTTGGCCTAATGTTTTTATGTCCGAATTTAAAATGGGATACTTTTAAGATGGCAGAATTGTATTAGGCATAATTACCTTTGTCAGAGTTACAATTTTGCATAATTTCATTTAGCATAACGTTTATTTAGAGCGCCGATTATTTGGCATAATTTGACTTAGCATACTACGAAGATCACAGAATTTCAATAGAAATAATTTTATTAGTCATATTGAAAAAAAAATGGGTAAGTACGAATTTTTTTTTTTACTTTTGGCCCCAGAAGTCCGACTTTGGGTCATGAGGAGCGTAGGCCGAAGGCCGGCGGAGCTCCGACGACATGGCTGACGGGAGATAGGGCGGCAGCTTTTTTTTTTACCGCCCAGAGCGACCATCTGTTGAAATTATGATTAATTATGGCCCCAGAAGTCCGACTTTGGGACATGCGGAGCGTAGGCCGAAGGCCGGCGGAGCTCCGACGACATGGCTGACGGGAGATAGGGCGGCAGCTTTTTTTTTTTACCGCCCAGAGCCGGCGCCTATCTGTTGAAATTATGATTAATTATTATTATTATGGATATGAAATGCATGCCAAAAGATGATTCTGGCTGTGAATTTTCTGCGATATGATGGTTCTACTTTTGATTATTATGGATATAAAATATATGCCAAGAGATGATTCTGGTTGTGAACTTTCTACGATATGATGGTTATACTTATTGATTTAATTATGGATATGAAATTTATGCCTAAAGATGATTCTGACTTACAAAATTATGGGTTTCGGTGTATGGTAAATGAGTGTATGCCAAACGATTTTCTGCGAAAAGAGGTTTATGCTATCCGTTGCTATGCAAAATAAAATTATAAAAATTATAAAAAGTTCTGCTATAAAGGGTGGACCCGTAAGTCCCATGTAATAGAGAGCGAGCCTATTGCCATCAACCGGGCACAAATCCAGACTCCGAGGCTGCTATTGATAAATTCCTGATCGAAAAACCTAATAACACCTGAGAATGGAACTCGAGACCTCACGCTCAGCAGTCGTGCTTTGCAACCACTAGACCAATGAGGCAGTCCATATTTTAATGTTATAACTCAACTTCAAGTACACCCACGGAGTGATGGGTAGCTCGCCGTTCGATCAAGGACCAGGCCCGGGTCGACGGCGCGTTTTGTTCTACGCGCGCCTCAAAGAGCTGTCAGCTCAGGGACGGGGCCCCAACAGGGCCAAACGCCTGCCGGGGTCGCTGGAAGTCTTAACAGGATACCGTGGCCCCTGAACGCAAAGGGCTCCAGAAGGAACAGGGTTGTGTTTAAGTCAGTAAAAGTCTGACAGTCCCTTCCACCCCACCCAGGCAGGAAGGACTCATTTGATTATTTTTACATTACCAAAAAAAAATTGCACCCACGGCTGCTGTACTGTTGCATGCACCCGTAAACACGTTTGATGTGTATTATATGCCGCGCTACCATAAACAGAGATTATTCACGTCAAAACTAAAAGTCGTTTCCTAGCAATATTTTTTCCTTAACGTTACTTAGTTTGATGAGCACTTTGCTTAGTTAACGGCTGTGTAATGTGTCTTTTTACTCCGCGTATATTTCAATCAATAAAACCTTACTTCTAAGATGCAAGTTTCTAACATGTGGCAAAAAAAATTGTATAAATGCCTTCCTTGCATCTTTTAAACACTGATAGTTGGTGCAACTTTTACTGTTGCTTCAAACTATTGAATTACTTGTAGTATCTTTTTTTTTAATCTCGAATTTTCTTTTTTCACGCTCGTACTATAACTTGCACCTACCAAACCAACCATGTTATATCTTCACCACCTTTGGTTGATTGTAAGAGAATGCCTATGGCATTAAGACCGTCTTTAAACCTTTTGTTGCATAAAGATTAAATAAATAAGTAAATATTGAATTCAATAGGCAATTGCACCGTGTATGTAATGGAGCTTTAGTATACTATAAGAAAGATTTTAGAGGAATAATGCATAACCTAATTTTAATCTATGTTGAACTTTAACTTCCTAATAAAAAACAAACCGAATGAACAGCCCACGTGATTAAGGCGCCCAGTGGTTAAGGCGCTGCTTCTCATATTTTCTAAGTTTATCTTTAACGTTACTGACATCGGTGAAGAAAAACCTAAACCTAAACTTGTAATTAATATAAATCTGTAATTAGCAACAGTGGTAATCAATGCTCGTGCCCTTCCCTGTGTTAGAAGAGGCCTTTACTCTGCATGGTGACAATAAAAGGTTGGTATTATTACAATAATTATTAATGAAATGTCACCATAAAAATTACTACATAATTGGTAGAAAAGCATCATCAGGATGCTTGCGACAAATCATTAAGCCAACCCAATTCTAAATGTTCCCATCACTTGCGCCCTCTGAACTCCAGGTTTGAACACAATTGCAATCTTATACAAAGTAACGGAGTTCGTCGCAATAAGCAGCATTGAGTGAAAGGGTGGGTACACGATAAGATTTTGTTCTGCCACGACGGCTGTTTTAAGACAACCGCTTCCAGTCGGCAACAATATTGTTTGAACGAACCACGTCATCAAATTGCTCGAGATAATACGCTTGAATGAAAAAAAAGACAATAGTATCTTAAATGAGTTCTAAGGAACTTTTATGGTTTCAGAAGTTGTTTGAGAATACGATATTTTTACTTGATATTTTTTAGGACCGTCTGCTTTTGTCTTAGCTGAGATATTTTAATGCAGACTTCTCTTCTCGCAGAGGGTAGTGGTGACGAATCGTTTTTAACAACGAAGTATGGGAACGAAATTTACGTATATTTTCAAAAATAAAACATAGAAAAGTAATACTAGTTTATTATTATCTTACTGCATGGCACATGAGACAGGAAAATAGGTAAAGAAAGGCAACTAATCTCCATACTACAACCCTTTGTAATGGGCAACTAGATCCAACATTATTTTTTTTTTTCTTGAACCACATTCAAAAGTATCTTTTGGGGAAAATTAAAATAAATGATTTAACTTTGACTTCCACTTTATCTACTCACCAAGAAAAGTGAAACTTCGCCAAGTCAGATTGGCATCGCTACAAAGTAACCTCTGTTAGTAAACCAGCAGTATATCATACGTGAAGTTTTAGCTCAGTATGCACGGGCCATATCTCAGTGTCTGCGTAAGTAAGGGATGCAGGAAAACAACGGCTATAGAATATAATAATGTAAGTTGGCAAGGCGGAGAATTTAGCTTCTCTAGCCAAAGCTTATATAGGAGCGCCGTATATTGTGGCTTGCTGTTTCATAGTTTACTAGACTTGGGTTAAAAGTAAGCCAGCCGTTGTAACCTGCGTGACTTTCATATAGAGTTGTGAACGTTTTCATAAAGCGAGCTTCAGAAAATAATAGCATGGAAGGTTGGTACAGGAATAGATTTATTTCAGTGGATGCATTAGATTTCTCACACGAGTAGCAGTATTACACTCTCGTACTCAGAAAACGAGCTACCGCCCATATCCATTGCTTGTATAAAAATATGTTTACAAATGAAGATTATTGATTGATTGTTTAAAAGATTAAAAAGAAACAATTTTGTAACTGAAGTAGTGGTCATCATTTTAGTGTCATCATTGTTCCGAAATAATAATAATAATAGACCACAAAGAATATATGAGTAGATTTAGGTTTAACGAATTTATTACTTATAAAGTACAATACATAGTTCACCTAATAATGAGCTTAAATAAATAGTTATATAAGTAACATTTAGCAATCAAGCCATTCTAGTAAATACGTATTATCGTTAATGTATTTTTTTGTGTGTGTGTGTGTGTGTTTTTTTTATGTATTTTTTTGGGTTGTGGAGGTCAGATAGGCAGTAGCTCCATGTAAAATACTGGTACTCAGCTGCATCCGGTTAGACTGGAAGCCGACCCCAACATAGTTGGAAATAGGCTAGGCAGATGATGATGATTTTTTTTAATATAGATTAGGTAGTCGTCGGTCATCCTGAGATACACCCTGCTGATAGACAGACGGACAGCTAAGGCTTAGTACCTAGTTGGATCCCGTTGGTACCTTTAAGGCAAGGAATCCTAACAACATTAATTTTCTCTTTCCACAATATCAAGCAGGTAAAGGTATGGCAGAGGTGAGTGGCAACGCAGGGAGGAGTCGCCCTAAGAAGACCTACACTGACCTTATTGGTGAGGTTCTTCAGAAAGGTCAGGTGCGCAGTACTCGGAACCGGAGTGCTTGTATGACGAGTACATGTATGAACGTGGATGAGGCGAAAGGAGTATGAAAGGATCACGATCCTTTCATACTCCTTTCGCCTCATCGCCTCATCGGTGAGTTTATGTATGTATGCAAGCAGGAGTGAGATTTTCTATTTTTTTTTTCTTTAAGGTGGTAAAAATCATCAAATGAGTCCTTCCGCTCCGGGTGGGGCGGAAGGGACTGTCAGACTTTTACTGACTAAAAAACCACCCTGTTCCTTCTGTTGCCCTATACGTTCCGGGGCCACGGTATCCTGTTAAGATGTCCCGCAACCCTGGCAGGGGACAGAATAGACTTAAGGTTAAATTAGACCGAATGACTACAATATGAGCATCCTCTGGCATGCTGCGATGTCTAATCTGTTCGTTAAAATGATTAATTACACAATGGCAACAGTACCCCTCATTTTCTATCTCCATGTAAAGCAATGGAAGTTTACGAGCTGATAGCTATGAAATACGATCAATTTCAGTTTGATTTCACACTCCGGAACGATGTTTCGCATATAGATTTGAATTGGTTTGTGTAAGCAATCGCTAATGCTCTTGGCATTCGGAATTGCCAAATGTAGTGTTACTGCGTTGTTGTAATGGTGATGTGAAATACCGTTTTTAGTTCATAGTTTCTAGTTTTTCGCAAAGGTTACACTCTATCTACCTTGAATGGTAATGTATGTCTGTTTAAGTTTTAGATATTAATTTAAAAAAAAAGTTTTAGAAATCGTTGGCTTAATTGTCAACGTATATTATATATCCGGAAAAGACACATAACATATTCTGTAATTAAATATACCTCCGATCAAACTAAGTAATTTATAACAAAACTTATTAAAATGTTGTATCAAATAAACGCATAAACTATTTATTAATATTTAGTAGGTACAGAGCAACACATAATAATATGGTAGTTTTAAAAGAAAGAGAAGGAAATATAAGTGCGAGTAAGGATATCATAAGGATGCGTTCCATATCTCACACTCAGCCCATACAGTGTCGGCGCTTATGTACCTATGCGATACATACATACGACATTCAAGAGATTAAACGAATTTCATATAATGTATTTGGTATAAAAATCACTGTTTATAGTAACGCGTAAATGTAGTACGTAAAACATTGTACTTATAGGTGCGGTGCCGTGGGGGTATTTAAAATTTGTGCATAATATTTAAAGCTTGTTTTCGAACAAAAAAGTTGTAATTCCGAGCTTCAATTCAGGTATAATACAGAACAAAAAAATTTATCGCAATGATGAAGAGAACATCGAGGTTTCGTCTTCGTTTTTTTACACCCGTTACAACCAACGAGCGAGTTTCAATATGAACTTTTTGTGTTAACTTGAAATTTTGTGTAGCACAGTTAAGTGGGGTGAGCATAACTTCCAGCAATACCGAATAATCCTCATCAGAATAAATATTTCAGTAACCTCTCGTGTACAGAGAGTAAATCAATATTGTTTCACCGTATTTTTGTACGAACAGCGTGCCTACAAGTTGTGAGTGTTTTTGATTACTCCCAGCGCCGTCGGGGCCGGATTAAATGTCGATTTTTACGCTAAAATTTCTATAACCAGCAGTTAAAACTTTAGCTGATCAAGCATTTTTATCGTCGGATATTGCTATTCAGTTTCTTTATTTACAAAGAAATATCAACAACAAAGTACCTTATTAGCTTTTTATCTTACATAGCTTCGCACAAAACGTTTCCATTTCGTGAAAAACTGTTTTACGCAAAGGAATCAAAGGAGTCTACTTTTTTGAAACTTTTTTAGTTAAGGCGATGTATTTTATTCATATAATGCCGCTTAAATCTTTCTACCATACATACAGGTAGGCTAAGCCAACTTGATACGACAAATGGGCTGTCTACCCGTTCCGCGCAAGTGCCCGTCCCAATCTACAGCCGTACCCACCCTGTCTTGCCGTCACACGGCCGAGGCCGCAAATTTTTTTACCGGTCTATCCGCTTAGCCAACGAGGATTACGTATCCGGAAAAGTTCCGGGCTGTTCCGGGCCTATGCACCCGCACATCAAAGAGATATGCACGTAATAATTCGGGCCTGACCGAGATTTATTCGGGACACAAACAACGTTATGAATGTTTTGTAAAGGAACACGTCTTGTAAAGTAGTATTCGATAAAGTTTGCAGCGGTGGATAAGTTCTGTGAGGAATTTCAATAAGGTCGCGTTAACTGATAGTTTGGATATTCGATTCGAAATAAGATCTGTGTGAGCTCGGTAAATCAGATTAGAATTGCGAATGTGCCGGTTTTATGTAAATGTAACAAGATACTCGTACTGTTACACACTATTGAGAACGATAATACAATTCTATACCAATTTGAAACTAATAATTCTGTACCTTTCCTTTGGAAAGGTTCAAGGAGTACGTAAGGATCGTAGCAGGTGGCGTTCTGTGGTTTCTGCCTACCCCATAGGAAAAAGGAGTGAGTTTATGTATGTATGTGTGTAATTTTATACCTTTTCAATAATCCCTTATACTAAATACCTATTAGTTTCTTTATATTTCTAAAAATTGTTTCACAATTTTTTGTTGCATAAATAAATGCTAGATATTTTACGTTTATTTATAAACAGCATCTACTGCCGTTAACTATAAATCATTACCGAATGGTTTGCATCCAGCTTACAAATGATAAGTGTTAAATTAATAAACTTTTGATTTAATTAAGTGTTTAAATCCGAGTGCATGGAACGGAATGGTAGCGAGTTAGTAAATGCGGGGGGAATCCGCTGCCACCTTAAGACCTTGCCAGTAGCAACTTCAAGCTTTGCAGAGTGTATTAATAAGACAAGCTTACTGAGAAGTTGCAGGAAGTATTCGTAATATAATAAGTACGTTTTTTTCGTCTTTCCTTTATTTAGTTATTCTTTTTTTATCTAGTTTTTATTTATTTTCTAACGTAAATCTAATTCATACCTAATTAACTAAAACGCAACACTTTTTTTTATTTAGTTAATTGTTTTAATTTTTTGTTTACTTTATGGAAGTATAAAAATGGAGATTTTGAATAAAACTTACAAGGTTTTAAGTATAATAATACTTAAAATAATAATTTGGCTTTATATTTTAAATTCAAATAATATTGGTAATATATATTGCCAAATACCCTTTATCGAAAAGATGAAACTGTTAAAACTTAGTGCGGACATTGCAATATTGCTTGTGGCGCTCTATAGATATCTTCAATACTCTGGAAGCGAAGACTTAGTTAATTTTATGCTGTTCACGGCTACTTTAATTTCTCGCTTCGCTGATAATTCTGGCGTCGGCAACCATGGAGAAAATCTGGGCAAAAGTTCAGTCCGCGATATTATTTAAATGCAGACGATGTACACTGTGCGCCTTCATATTTTATTGCGTCTGCTTTTCTAGAGAACTACACGGCTAGTCGAATGAACAACAAAAACTATAGAGTCGTGTGTTCGTTTATTTTAAACGTTTAATTTTACATTTCATTTAGATTGTTTCTCTTGCGTAAGATTTTTTTAGCTTACTGTCGTTTTCAGATATAGCAGTGCTATTCTGTAAAAATGTCGACGATGAATTTAGGTTTAATTACCATTACTTAGTACGTAACAATTATATAATGACAAATGTGCAGACGATGTAGGTACTACGTACGACAATGGTTTGATACAAAGTAACTGCAATTTGCGTTTTTGTCAAACAGGAGGTGGTCATAAAAGACATAAACAATCAAATAAAATTACGACACCTGATCGATAATAAATCAATACTTGTTTTTTTTTTGTTGTTGTTTATGTTTAACAGGTATTTCAGAATACACCTCTTTTAAAGAACAGAATCGCCTCGTAGCATATGCGGTTGGCAGTTTATCGCCTTGCCTGTCTAAACCAAGCGGGAATGTGGCTAAGTAGTTCGAATTCAAAATTCACAAACGAAAAAATAAAAATCCTATTCATTTTATTATTAATTCGTGTTGAGAATCACTAGCAAAGTCTTTCTAGTATACCTATATACTATACAATAAGGTATCTAATATGCGTAGATACTAAACTGATTTATTCTTAACCACACAGTTCTTCACCATCATTTTAATAATAACAATATTTTAAATTTCCCTCCATTTCATTAACGACATCAGAGAGAATCGGGAGTAATTCAATTCTGGGTTAATTTTGACATTGAAAAGTAAAGGTCCAGGAAAAACAGTGGAAGGGAAAATGTGGAGGCCATTTCTGAGATTTTACCCAGACCCTTCTTACACATGATTTAACTTCATTAAATATGCCTGCTTATAAAAGGTCAGCCTTCTTTTGTTCCAACCAGGAATATTTGTTAGGAGTTTTTGAAGACTTCTCGGTTTTAGAATTTTTGTTTAACTCGTCAAATTGAGAATGGTAGGTACCTAAGAGTATTTCTATAGGTAGGGACATGGAAAACGAAAATTTATTAAAAAGCCACGATTAATGTACTTACGAACATTGTATGGGTTTTAAAAGATGTTCAAAAAGCGTAATTTTGGTTTTAACCGACTTCAGAAAAGGAGCAGGTTCTAAATTTGACTATGGGTTATTTATGTTCTTGTCAATAAGTAGGTGCCTATGTTAAAAATAACAAAAAAAAATCAGAATTTTTAACAATAAAAAAAAACGAATCAGAATTTTCAGTGTCACAAATTGCAGAAACTCCTACACGTCAACATATTCAAAAAAGTCGTAAAATCGGATTACAAAATCAATACAAACATTTATTTTCTGTGTGGAACAACTTTTTGAAGTCGGTCTTACAAGATTGACAGTTCAGTTCTCAAGGGTATCACATAAATAAAAGTAACGTCAATGCTATATAATCCGCTTATGGAAAACCAAACTTACCTAAATAATCTTGACCACAAAATACGGATACATTCGGATATAAAAATATAAGAGCATGAAAACCAAGTAGGTATAAAACATTTAAGGTAAACACCCATTGCGCAGAGCTCGTAAGATATTTATGTACTTGTCAAAATATCAAATAAAAAATGCAGTTTTTTAATAATGTCTACTCTTCGTTCTTCTCCATAGAGACCTACCTACGTTTTAAACGGGCAACTAGCTTCAATTTTTCTGACTAACTCGACTCTTTGACAATTCAAAAGTGCCTCGAAATGGTTTAATTGAAATAAATGCTTTGACTTTGACATCGTATTTTAACAAGATAAACCTTAGATAAACTAGCCTCGCATTTATGAATGTGACTTTAAATCTTACAAAGCGCAAACCTATTTACAAGCAGAATTTTGCAAAATGTTGTCGTCTTCCTACCGTATGTTTTATTTATTTATATCACACATACACTATCATCACAGGCTTACTTACCTAATACAATAGTGAAGTAATACGAGATAACAAATCTAGCCTAAAGTAATGTTACAAATTGTTCTACCAGATCAGCGTCTGTATGTCCAAAAAATATAACCGAAAGGTTTATTTTTTGGTCTTCATACACACCGGCGGACTTACTTTGAAGTGAGGCCGTGTATTTTAAGACTGCCAAAAAATCCGACGAGCACGTTATGTAGAAGTGTACGCACACCATTAATCTCCTTCAAAATAAAACATCCGCTTTGATGTTCCAGCTGAAAAGATACATTATCCTATAATTGGCATGATCATCCTTATGTACGTACAGCTAACAGATGTATTTATTCATAATTTTTTACCGAATTTTGTTATCTTCAAAGAAATATTAGTAAGTAAGTTAATACTTGGATATTTTTTTACAATAATTATAATAATGTTTTATTGTAATGCCATACATATTACACAGTTATGTATCTATTGTATGGCGTTTAAAAGTGCCTTTTAATGATTTAACTGAAATATAAGTACATCCAATTAAAACCGTAACTTTACTTTGTTATCAGCCATAGTACGAGTATCTAAGAGCGTGGTCCGAACGCGTCGAACGGCTGGCTATTAACTAGTGGGTATTATGCTAGTAAACTATAATTGCATGGCGAGTGGCAGTTACACTCATAGTTGAGCTACTTATTAGAAGATAATAAAATAGAAGTCTATTCTGTCCCCTGGCAGGGGACAGAATAGACTTAAGGTTAAATTAGACCGAATGACTACAATATGAGCATCCTCTGGCATGCTGCGATGTCTAATCTGTTCGTTAAAATGATTAATTACACAATGGCAACAGTACCCCTCATTTTCTATCTCCATGTAAAGCAATGGAAGTTTACGAGCTGATAGCTATGAAATACGATCAATTTCAGTTTGATTTCACACTCCGGAACGATGTTTCGCATATAGATTTGAATTGGTTTGTGTAAGCAATCGCTAATGCTCTTGGCATTCGGAATTGCCAAATGTAGTGTTACTGCGTTGTTGTTATGGTGTTGTGAAATACCGCTTTTAGTTCATAGTTTCTTGTTTTTCGCAAAGGTTACACTCTATCTACCTTGATTGGTGATGTTTGTATATTTAAGTTTTAGAAATTAATAAAAAAAAAGTTTTAGAAATTGTTGGCTTAAATACACATAACATATTAAATTATATTATATATTATTATATTATATTATATTATATTATATTATATTATATATTAAAGACACATAACATATTCTGTAATTAAATATAGGTACCTCCGATCAAACTAAGTAATTTATAACAAAAATTGTTGTATCTCAAATAAACGCATAAATTATTTATTAATATTTATTAGGTACAGAGCAACACATAATAATATGGTAGTTTTAAAAGAAAGAGAAGGAAATATAAGTGCGAGTAAGTAGGAGTAAGGTCCGTTATCATAAGGGTGCGTTCCATATCTCACATTCGGCCCATACAGTGTCGGCGCTTATGTATCTATGCGATACATACATACGACATTCAAGAAATTAAACGAATATCATTTATATTGTATTTGGTATAAAAATCACTGTTTATAGTAACGCGTAAATGTAGTAGGTACAGTCAGCTACAAAAGTCGATTAACAACGTTGCTTTTTTATATCATTTAAACAGACACTAAACACATAATTTACTGGTTTTCTGAATTTCAGGTAATAGCTTAGGGTTTATTACATCTTAATTTTATGTTCATTGAGTTTTATTTTTAATATTGTACTTAATAATTAGGATTTAAAAATCACAAATGTTAATCGACTTTTGTAGCTGACTGTACGTAAAACATTGTACTTATAGGTGCGGTGCCGTGGGGGTATTTAAAATTTGTGCATAATATTTAAAGCTTGTTTTCGAACAAAAAAGTTGTAATTCCGAGCTTCAATTCAGGTATAATACAGAACAAAAAAAAATGATCGCAATGATAAAAAGAACATCGAGGTTTCGTCTTCGTTTTTTTACACCCGTTACAACCAACGAGCGAGTTTCAATATGAACTTTTTGTGTTAACTTGAAATTTTGTGTAGCACAGTTAAGTGGGGTGAGCATAACTTCCAGCAATACCGAATAATCCTCATCAGAATAAATATTTCAGTAACCTCTCGTGTACAGAGAGTAAATCAATATTGTTTCACCGTATTTTTGTATGAACAGCGTGCCTACAAGTTGTGAGTGTTTTTGATTACGCCCAGCGCCGTCGGGGCCGGATTAAATGTCGATTTTTACGCTAAAATTTCTGTAACCAGCAGTTAAAAATTTAGCTGATCAAGCATTTTTATCGTCGGATATTAGGCTATTCAGTTTCTTTATTTACAAAGAAATATCAACAACAAACTTTAACTTACATAGCTTTGCACAAAACGTTTCCATTTCGTGAAAAACTGTTTTACGCAAAGGAATCAAATGAGTCTGCTTTTTTGAAACTTTTTTAGTTAAGGCGATGTACATATTTTATTCTTATAATGCCGCTTAAATCTTTCAACCATACATACAGGTAGGCTAAGCCAACTTGATACGACAAATGGGCTGTCTACCCGTTCCGCGCAAGTGCCCGTCCCAATCTACAGCCGTACCCACCCTGTCTTGCCGTCACACGGCCGAGGCCGCAAATTTTTTTACCGGTCTATCCGCTTAGCCAACGAGGATTACGTATCCGGAAAAGTTCCGGGCTGTTCCGGGCCTATGCACCCGCACATCAAAGAGATATGCACGTAATAATTCGGGCCTGACCGAGATTTATTCGGGACACAAACAACGTTATGAATGTTTTGTAAAGGAACACGTCTTGTAAAGTAGTATTCGATAAAGTTTGCAGCGGTGGGGAAGTTCTGTAAGGAATTTCAATAAGGTCGCGTTAACTGATAGTTCGGATATTCGATTCGAAATAAGATCTGTGTGAGCTCGGTAAATCAGATTAGAATTGCCAATGTGCCGGTTTTATGTAAATGTAACACAAGATACTCGTACTGTTACACACTATTGAGAACGATAATACAATTCTATACCAATTTGTAACTGATAATTTTGTACCTTTCCTTAGGAAAGGTACGAAGAGTACGTAAGGATCGTAGCAGGTGGCGTTCTGTGGTTTCTGCCTACCCCATTGGAAAAAGGAGTGAGTTTATGTATGTATGTATGTAATTTTATACCTTTTCAATAATCCCTTATACTAAATACCTATTAGTTTCTTTATATTTCTAAAAACTGTTTCACAATTTTTTGTTGCATAAATAAATGCTAGATATTTTACGTTTATTTATAAACAGCATCTACTGCCGTTAACTATAAATCATTACCGAATGGTTCGCATCCAGCTTACAAATGATAAGTGTTAAATTAATAAACTTTTGATTTAATTAAGTGTTTAAATCCGAGTGCATGGAACGGAATGGTAGCGAGTTAGTAAATGCGGGGGGAATCCGCTGCCACCTTAAGACCTTGCCAGTAGCAACTTCAAGCTTTGCAGAGTGTATTAATAAGACAAGCTTACTGAGAAGTTGCAGGAAGTATTCGTAATATAATAGTACGTTTTTTTCGTCTTTCCTTTATTTAGTTATTCTTTTTTTATCTAGTTTTTATTTATTTTCTAACGTAAATCTAATTCATACCTAATTAACTAAAACGCAACACTTTTTTTTATTTAGTTAATTGTTTTAATTTTTTGTTTACTTTATGGAAGTATAAAAATGGAGATTTTGAATAAAACTTACAAGGTTTTAAGTATTATTAAATATTATTACTTAAAATAATAATTTGGCTTTATATTTTAAATTCAAATAATATTGGTAATATATATTGCCAAATACCCTTTATCGAAAAGATGAAACTGTTAAAACTTAGTGCGGACATTGCAATATTCCTTGTGGCGCTCTATAGATATCTTCAATACTCTGGAAGCGAAGACTTAGTTAATTTTATGCTGTTCACGGCTACTTTAATTTCTCGCTTCGCTGATAATTCTGGCGTCGGCAACCATGGAGAAAATCTGGGCAAAAGTTCAGTCCGCGATATTATTTAAATGCAGACGATGTACACTGTGCGCCTTCATATTTTATTGCGTCTGCTTTTCTAGAGAACTACACGGCTAGTCGAATGAACAACAAAAACTTTAGAGTCGTGTGTTCGTTTATTTTAAACGTTTAATTTTACATTTCATTTAGATTGTTTCTCTTGCGTAAGATTTTTTTAGCTTACTGTCGTTTTCAGATATAGCAGTGCTATTCTGTAAAAATGTCGACGATGAATTTAGGTTTACTTAACATTAGGGGAGCGTGGGGCTATTTGTAGCAGGGGTAAGTAGTAACAGCTTAATTACTCAGCAGGTTTCGAATATTTTGTTTTAAATTGACACTTAATCTACTCCTTATGACGAGGCCTACGACATAAGCACAGCCAGGGTGGCTCAGACGAGCGCAGAGAGTAGTTATGAGCAGACCCATGATTTTTGCTAAGTAACGTAAATAAATTAAATTCCTAAAGTTTGATTCTAAATAACTGCAATGTCTTAATAAAATCTGTATCGTTTGATTTGTATAGTCAATATATTAGGCTATCTTATATAATTAGTTTTATTTGACAATAATATAAACTTTTTTTTTAATAATTAAAAATGTTCAATAATTTGGCATGGGGCTTGTTGTAACGAAATTTCGGGGCACGTTGTAACTAGTTACAACTTGCCCCTTCGTGTTTTTATATGAGCATTGTGTCGTTATATACACAATCGATTGAATAGAAAATGAACCAAAAAAGAAAATATTGATAAAGTGCACAAAAAGGTTTTCAACGACGGATCAGATTCAGAAACGGAGAGAGTGAGTGGTTTTGTTTAATTAGTGGAAAAGAAAACAGCAGATGACGGAGAAGCCTATGGTCACCAGTTAAATGTGTTAAAGATGCTCCTGTATCTGCTGTGTATGCTCGTTTGTGAGAACTGTGATTCTGATGAAGACTGAATTTGCATTTAATATCAAGCTAGACTAGTTTGTCACGTTGATTGTGATAATTAACACGTTCACTGCCGGGCCAAAAATGTTGAAGGTCAAACCTCCACAAGCGTCAGGCACATGTGCCTGACGTGGCAGTTAAGGTGTTAAGTTTCAAAACTGATTAAGGATGATTTTTAACTAGTAAAAGTCTAGGGTTAATAATGATTTAGGTAAAATAAAAAAAAAGCAAGATTAATGACCAAAAATTAATATAATAAGCTTCAGAAATGATTTTGACTGTTGATAGAAATGTTATAACTTTGTTTATAAGACTAAATCGATACTGTACGACAAGAAAGATCTCTAAATGTTAATAAAGAAACAATGTTAACCTTATTAGTTTGTAATAAATACGTTATAAGTAATATTTCTCATATTCATTCACAAAAAAGCCTGAAAACCATATAAATATGTTGTTTTATTATTTTGTTACTACTTGTCCCACGCCTGTTACAACTAGCCCCAACTACGGGGTAAGTTGTAACATGCTACTTCTTTCACAAAAAGTCATTTTATACAGATTTCTTATTTTAATTTAAGCCCAGTTATCATTCTAATCGATAACTGAATAGATGTCCTTTCATTTAAAACTGCTTTACCATGAAAACACTCAATTTTTTGAGATCCCCATCGAAAAAACTAAAAATTGTTACAACAAGCCCCCCGCTCCCCTACTTTGTACGTAACAATTATATAATGATAAATGTGCAGACGATGTAGGTACTACGTACGACAATGGTTTGATACAAGTAACTGCAATTTGCGTTTTTGTCAAACAGGAGGTGGTCATAAAAGACATAAACAATCAAATAAAATTACGACACCTGATCGATAATAAATCAATACTTGTTTTTTTTTTGTTGTTGTTTATGTTTGACAGGTATTTCAGAATACACCTCTTTTAAAGAACAGAATCGCCTCGTAGCATATGCGGTTGGCAGTTTATCGCCTTGCCTGTCTAAACCAAGCGGGAATGTGGCTAAGTAGTTCGAATTCAAAATTCACAAACGAAAAAATAAAAATCCTATTCATTTTATTATTAATTCGTGTTGAGAATCACTAGCAAAGTCTTTCTAGTATACCTATATACTATACAATAAGGTATCTAATATGCGTAGATACTAAACTGATTTATTCTTAACCACACAGTTCTTCACCATCATTTTAATAATAACAATATTTTAAATTTCCCTCCATTTCATTAACGACATCAGAGAGAATCGGGAGTAATTCAATTCTGGGTTAATTTTGACATTGAAAAGTAAAGGTCCAGGAAAAACAGTGGAAAGGAAAATGTGGAGGCCATTTCTGAGATTTTACCCAGACCCTTCTTACACATGATTTAACTTCATTAAATATGCCTGCTTATAAAAGGTCAGCCTTCTTTTGTTCCAACCAGGAATATTTGTTAGGAGTTTTTGAAGACTTCTCGGTTTTAGAATTTTTGTTTAACTCGTCAAATTGAGAATGGTATAGGTACCATTCTCAATGTGTAATTAAGTATTTCTATAGGTCATGGTCATTTCTATGGGACATGGAAAACGAAAATTTATTAAAAAGCCACGATTAATGTACTTACGAACATTGTATGGGTTTTAAAAGATGTTTAAAAAGCGTAATTTTGGTTTTAACCGACTTCAGAAAAGGAGCAGGTTCTAAATTTGACTATGGGTTATTTATGTTCTTGTCAATAAGTAGGTGCCTAAGTTAAAAATAACAATAAAAAAATCTGAATTTTTACAATAAAAAAAACGAATCAGAATTTCTAGTGTCACAAATTGCAGAAACTCCTACACGTCAACATATTCAAAAAAGTCGTAAAATCGGATTACAAAATCAATACAAACATTTATTTTTTGTGTGGAACAACTTTTTGAAGTCGGTCTTACAAGATTGACAGTTCAGTTCTCAAGGGTATCACATAAATAAAAGTAACGTCAATGCTATATAATCCGCTTATGGAAAACCAAACTTACCTAAATAATCTTGACCACAAAATACGGATACATTCGGATATAAAAATATAAGAGCATGAAAACCAAGTAGGTATAAAACATTTAAGGTAAACACCCATTGCGCAAAGCTCGTAAGATATTTATGTACTTGTCAAAATATCAAATAAAAAATGCAGTTTTTTAATAATGTCTACTCTTCGTTCTTCTCCATAGAGACCTACGTTTTAAACGGGCAGCTAGCTTCAATTTTTCTGACTAACTCGACTCTTTGACAATTCAAAAGTGCCTCTAAATGGTATAATTGAAATAAATGCTTTGACTTTGACATCGTATTTTAGCAAGATAAACCTTAGAGAAACTAGCCTCGCATTTATGAATGTGACTTTAAATCTTACAAAGCGCAAACCTATATTTACAAGCAGAATTTTGCAAAATGTTGTCGTCTTCCTACCGTATGTTTTATTTATTTATTTATTAATATCACACATACACTATCATCACAGGCTTACTTACCTAATACAATAGTGAAGTAATACGAGATAACAAATCTAGCCTAAAGTAATGTTACAAATTGTTCTACCAGATCAGCGTCTGTATGTCCAAAAAATATAACCGAAAGGTTTATTTTTTGGTCTTCATACACACCGGCGGACTTACTTTGAAGTGAGGCCGTGTATTTTAAGACTGCCAAAAAATCCGACGAGCACGTTATGTAGAAGTGTACGCACACCATTAATCTCCTTCAAAATAAAACATCCGCTTTGATGTTCCAGCTGAAAAGATACATTATCCTATAATTGGCATGATCATCCTTATGTACGTACAGCTAACAGATGTATTTATTCATAATTTTTTACCGAATTTTGTTATCTTCAAAGAAATATTAGTAAGTAAGTTAATACTTGGATATTTTTTTACAATAATTATAATAATGTTTTATTGTAATGCCATACATTTTACACGGTTATGTATCTATTGTATGGCGTTTAAAAGTGCCTTTTAATGATCTAACTGAAATATAAGTACATCTAATTAAAACCGTAACTTTACTTTGTTATCAGCCATAGTACGAGTATCTAAGAGCGTGGTCCGAACGCGTCGAACGGCTGGCTATTAACTAGTGGGTATTATGCTAGTAAACTATAATTGCATGGCGAGTGGCAGTTACACTCATAGTTGAGCTACTTATTAGAAGATAATAAAATAGAAGGCCAATTTTACTAAATCAAAACGTTCAAAATCTAGTGGCAAATTGTTTTAGATTTTGGACAGATTGATACTGAAAGTTAAAAGGGTCTATAGAATCTCCGACCAAGTAGATACTATACTAGTTGAACTAACTAAGCTACAATGATAGCCGTCTATTAGCTTCTAGTTAATAGCTCTTAATTTGACCGCGCCCTTATTGACGTCATAGCAATACGTAAATCTTACTATAACGTTTTAATTTTATGCTGTCATAAAACTTTTGCATCCATCACCTCAAACATTCATACTTCCATAAATAAAACAACCCATTTCACCTAAGACACTCAACAACCAAAACTCGATACAATAATATAACTCAACGTCAAATAAAAAAACTGGGTGTTCCGTACAGTATACTAAATCAGAGTGGCTCAGTTGTTATGAAGATGGGATCGGTGTAATAACAGTAAAAGACGGGTAAACGCAAAGTTAATGTGTGCCCATATACGAAACAGTGTTTTAACGGCATCATTCGTTTGTGGCCGAACCCTAAATATTGGCCGTACTTAGTAAGCGGGATTCGGAAATCCCTATTCCGCTGATATCAGTATGCCGTATGATAGTTATGAATAGGCGCCATGATTCGAGCCTTCTTCTTGTCCTGTTCCTGTCTTTTTAATGTTTTTGAGCCTATATAAATGTTGCCATAAGGGTAACCTCATCATTGCATTACAAACGGACTATGGACACGCCTTTGTTACTGTATTAGAACGAAGTTTCAGTGGAAGAGTTAACTGGCAGAGATCGTCACGTTAGGAAAATACTTTATGCCGTCCAGGCAACTATCCCTCTCTTTCTCACTGTCTCTTTCTATTATCTGTAACTTCGTTCCTGACGGGAGTAGGTACCCCGACCGTACAGTGTTCTTGTTTTCATGTTCATATTACCTTACTAAAACCTCTTGACTAGCACTTGAGACTCAGTTGCAATATTTACTTCAATGAATATCATCCACTAACATGCCGTGACAAAATTTTTCACACTAAAAGCTCTATTCTGGATTATCTATCTCCCTTTAAGTTCCTTCTCAAAACGATTCTTTCACCCCTATTCCTGAATGGCAACGATCTGTTTATACGTATCTATGCATATAACTAGCAAACACTGAAACAATTTGCTGCATTGTTTAAGGCTCTCATTGAGATCTTTTGTTGAGCTCCGCTCCGAAGCATTCGATATCTCGCACAGCGAAGTGAGGGTATTTAGAACAAAAGTTTGAATCGGTGCGTTCTAGAACATTCCATCCAGATATTACATGAAGCGTTTAACAAAGAATAGGATATATTATTATACAAAATTTTCTATGTATAAAAGCAAAAAGTCTCTCACTCATCACGAAATATCGAAAATTGCTTGACGTATAAAGATGAAGGCAGGGAGGTAGTTTAAAATATACTTTGACGCGGACGTAGCCGCGGGCATAAGCTAATAATTCATAATAATTTATGTACACACAGCAAAACAGATAGGTATGCAGGGCCATCAGAATTAGTTGAAGTTTTCTTAGAAACAGACGGATGTTTTCGAATGTAATTTAATTTAAAACGTAGATAATAAATATACACATCAAAAGTGTCTAGGGATCAAGATGTATTTGGTAATAATAATATATTGATCCCTAGACACTTTTGATGTGTGTAGTTCTTTATTTAGGTTAAGTTTCAGTCAAAGACATCCATCGGTTACTTAGAAAACTTCAACTATATCTGACGACCCTGCATACCTATCTGTTTTGCTGACTGTACATACTAACACCTGCCCGCGACTTCGTCTGTGAAGACTTGAGAATAATAATTAAGCTCAGTCCTAAATTGACCCACAGGAACCTAAAAATGGAACAAAGTGTATCTTATGTGTAAAGCTAGATCAGCAAGGTGCAGATTTATAATAACAGTAGGGAAGTAGGTAATTATAAAAGCAGTAAGATGGTAGGATTTAAGACATATCTACATATAACACGATCTATGAAAATATATATATATCGTTGATGAAGGAACTAATCCTATGAAGAAGGGTCTAATTGTCATCAAAATTAATATTAATTAAACGTTATAAACAATATCAGTGCTAGGGAAGGGCAAAGGAAAGTTTGGTCGACAAGTAGGAACCCTCATTAGGGAATGCCTATCTGACGTTTGTAATCGTCTTGAGCCAAATATAATTGTCACTGAAGCCAAATTACTAATCCGGATTTAATTAAACGCGCATAGTTCCGCGTCCTCCAATAGAAATGATCGGACAAATTAAATGCTTAATGTTAAGGGCTATACCCAAAAGATATAAAAAAACAGTTCGAAGATATTTCTTGTTTTTGTTGTTCAAGTTTAAATGATCACAATTCATTGGGGTCCTTCAAATATAGATTTGTTTGGGAATTTCTGTCAAAACAAACAAAAGTTGCTACTATTTTCAGTAAATTATTCTCGTAAAGCATTATTCATTTTATTTGCGAAGAGAGAAATATGAGTTTCGGCGCTCGACGTTTTCTCAAGTTCACAGATTCAAATAAAGGAAATTAAGTAGGTACTACACTGTCCCTAGACGATTGACTATGAATTTAAAGTAGGTTCTTAGGCATTATTATAAAGGTACCTATGTATATTATTTCCAGTCTGTGCCTTGATTGCTTAGATCTAGAGATTTTGTTATACTTTTGGCCTAAAGGTGCACTTTTAATAATTATTGTCACAATAACAATTACACTGCACATAATTATTACCTATTAGATAAATAATTCTAATTAATGAACGTCTTTTTTTTTCAATGTATTTTTATTTTCAATCATTTTTTAAAAAGCTTATTAAAATGCACAACGTCATCGTGTACGTAAAATAATAAAAAACTTATTGATCGCGACCAAATGTAAAAAAATCCACAACAAATTATTTGTTTCCAAAATTCCAACGCAACAAATTGATTGTAAAAGTAGTCAATTGGATTGTGGTTACCGCGGGTTCACGTTCACTGGGCCGTGTAATTTCGCACAGAATTTCAAGTCCAATTTCAATATTAAGAAAACAAAAATTTCCATTACCTTTTGGTACAGTTTTTGTTTCCGATTTCTTCGAATAACTTCTCCCGGTTCCCGATTTGTAACTCGTAGTGTTGTTAAACATTTCGGACACAAAAATGTAGCACAGATAAAAAAATATTCACGCAGTATTTTGGGCGTGAAAAATCCTTTTAAACGCGTAAACGGAAACTCGTTTGATATTTTTTGTCCGCGAATAGTTTTAATATGATGACAGCGTTCGCGTGAAACGCATGTGTCCAAACTGAAATTGGCGGCGGCCCGGCACTACTGGCCGCGTTATTTTTGTTACTCTACTCCCGCACTGTTTATTTAATTTTAATAAAAACATTTTTGACATGGTTACTGCATTCGTAAAACGTAGGCGAGTAACAACCAGAAACAATACCGTAAAGAACCAAGAAAGAAAGATATAAAATGTAACAGGTGTTTATCTTTCTGCCTACGTTGTAAAGACGGCGATGAGAAAATTTGCACTTGTGTGCCAGTAGATAATATTGTATTAAGAAGTCTGTTAACATTTCCTGGAATATTTCAATCTATGAAACGTAAATATTTCGGTTTCAACACAACTTTTTGTCTAATAAATCTAACACATTTTACTGTTACGTACTTATTGGTGTCTTTCAAATTGAGAGAGCAACGACACACGAAAAGAGTGGGTAGTATACCTACACACTTTTTAGATTATGTATCTACGCTAAACGTCAGCAAGCCTAGAGATGGCCTCGAACATCAAATTAATGTTTTCATACAATGCGAAATACGTTTAGCTAGCCATAACGTTCGTATCAAAAGTCTCATAAAAAAGAATACGCAATAATTGTCTAGTTACATGTTCATGAATTATGTTTATTTTACGAAATTTGTTTTCTCCCGCAGCGTTCGCACGTGAATTTCGAATGTATAAAATTAAGGTTCGTATTTTTACCTCTTCATAAAACCGGCGGAGAGTTTTTGCTCCGCATAATGATGTTCATCTGATGTTTTAATATGTTGGAGAAATTATTTGTAGAGATCTTTTCATTCGAAATTTGCATTTCTGTATATTTGAATGCGAAAGGTGCATCGTTAGCTGTTTTTTGAAAACTTAATAATAGAGATAATTGAATAAAAATAATCTGAATTTCCAAGCTGTTTTTATCAATCAGCAGTGTTTTATACATGTTTTGTTATTTTAATAAATTACGTTTGTAAAAAATGTCATCAACTGCAGTCAATCTCACAGAAACATTCTTAAACTGAGCATCAACGTGGGCACAGTATATAATTATGTACCATATACCAAGTGGAAATCTTATAAGATAGACTCAGTATATGATTACAGTCACACATTTCGACCGCGTAGGTGTTGTTTTTTTTTTACTAACCGAATTTTCGAAAATTTTCGTCGCTGACTGTCTAAAATCATGTACTGAATCCATAAAAGTTTTCGTAATGATATCTCGTCCCGTTATGCTAAATAAGTCATTATCAAAACGACCACAGGAGCTTTATTATAAGGACCATTTTCCAAAAACAAAAGCTACGAATATCATCACTCAAAACAAAATAAAATTCTCGCTCCACACAATTGAATATCAACTAAAACCTTTGATCTCGTACTAGGTACCGTAATTATTTATTGTTTGAGTCAAAACATCAACTGAAAGACCCAATTTACTTAAGTAGGTGCCTAAGTATTATTGGTACCAATTTAATGTATTTACCGACATTAATCATTTGTGAGGCGTACAATAATTATGTATACAATATGCAAACGAACGGATTACCCCAGAAAATATGTCTACGTTTTGTTAAACATCTTGGAGAGAGCTCCCGAGATTACCTTTATTTATGAAGCTTTTTGTAAGTTTTTGTCTTGTCTAGTAAAAAAATATTTTCTTGTGTTGTTTTTCTGGTTCTTTGTACTGCGAGAAATCTTTTAATGTAATGCTAATGAGTGCTTTGATAGTTTTATAAAGAGGTTTTATTATTTCATTCGTGAAATCTTGGTAAGTACTTGTTACTCTTTATTGTGTACTTTTTCACTTATGGATTGAGATCGTATAGTATTTTTTACGTGATTTTAATAAGGATGAAATTTTGGAGATAGGTAGAGGAATAGGTATGTCATTAAGAATGCTATAAAGGTCGGGACTTTAAAGCATCTGGTTGAAGTTACGGCCCACGGAAAGTGTCTGGCAATTGTGAACAATATCCTGCTAAAGATAAAAAAAAAAACTTGAAAATTTGTACCTCTTATATCTGAAGGCCCTTGCCTGATTTTAAACGTTTTTAAATAGTAGAATTTACTATTTAAAAACGTTTAAAATCAGGCAAGGGCCGTAGTCCTTCCATAGTTACGAGTCCACTAAACGCACTAACATAAAATAAAGATTTATTTTCTTAACATCACAGCACAATACATAATCACAGTAAGTGATACTACATAGAGAGTGGAAGGTAAACAATGTACCTACTACAGATCACTACGCCACGTTTATCCTGCACAAGACAATAACAAAAGACCTATTGTACAGTAAAACACTATTAAAAACTAAATACAACAAAATAAAATAAAACAAGAATGAAAATAAAACAAAAAAGTAAAAATAAATAATAAACATTTCGACTTTTAGCCGAAAGGTTTATAAAATGAAATACCAAAACAAACAATGGTTTGTTCGCAGTATAAACATACTGTTGTATCCTATATCCCCTTAATGAAATATCTAAGTTGATCCCGTAATGAAAGAAAAACACGGATCGCATCGGATGCTTGTCTACCCAAGTTGTTAGAGTTAAGTGGTAAAAGGATTACTACTGCGATAGGTATTAGTATAACGTTTTGTTACGAAATTGGAAGTTTGAAAGCATCATGTGTTCCAAAGAATTAAAGAGAGAAGAGATAGAGAGAAATTGTAATTACCTATCCCCTTTTTAGGGCTCGGCAATTGTCAGCACGATCGATCTTATGTCCTTAGTGACTACAAATCGTAATCGTTGTGACAGGACTCCCACTGTTCCTACCCACTGGCACTGTCACCAAATCAATCGTAATTGCGCCGGTGGGATACACTGGCGGGGTCGAAGATGCTTCAAAAATAACAACGAGGTGGCTCAAAAATTTATTTCGCGAAACGCGCGATACGCATACGAGTCAGACGCAGTTCAGCGCTAACAAACTGCTATGTGGATTGAAAAACACTTAATACACCACTTGATTCGTCCTTTTGAACTGAGAACAAATACATGTAGGTACAGTCAGCAACAAAAGTCGATTAACATTTATGATTTTTAAATCCTAATTATTAAGTACAATATTAAAAGTAAAACGCAATGAATATAAAATTAAGATAAAATAAACCCTTAGCTATTGCCTGAAATTCTGAAAGCCAGTACATTATGTGTTTAGTGTCTGTTTAAATGATATAAAAAAGTAACATTGCTAATCGACTTTTGTTGCTGACTGTTCAACCATAGGGCAATTTTCGTAGCTGGTTGGAGGAACGTTCGCATTCTAATTTCATCTGTTGTTCTTATTATTACAAATTGTTTATATTAACTGTCGCTAAAATGAGATTGCGACAAGATTTTGAACGTTTTTAATTACAAGAATTATCCTTCAGATCTACCTATTCATCTAGTTTTACTTTTTATTTATACTTTTACAGTAGATCAAAATAAAATCGTCATTTGTACATTAGATCATGGAAGACTTACAGCAAAAAACAACCTAACAACAAAAAAAGAAACCATAGTCGACGGAAAGCCAATTACAAGTCTTCGAGTTTCGACTTATATTAGAATTTGTGATGTGAGCTTCTAAACATTATTATATTTGGAAGGTGCCTAAACGCTTGTGTTCCTTGACGCATTGATTTTGATCAAGAATCGCGGCTGAAATTGATCGTGTGGTGCCTTTGGGTAGTAATACCATGAAAAGATAACTTATTTAATTCTTACAAGTTAAATCTGGACCGCGACCACTGATTTGTATCACAAATTGCGACCGAGATTGGACATGTGGTGCCTCTGGATAGTACCTAATGTGCCATTCATAGATGTAACTAACTTCCAATAAAACCAAATATAGGTTAGAGTACATACGGTGCACTCTAAACTCAATAATACATGCTGCGTTCTTGGCACCAATTGTTATTTTATAGTCTACGAGAATATCGATTTGTAATAATATCAAGCTACCTAAATAATATCAGACTATTATAGTCCCACTGCAGGTCCAAGGCTTCTGCTTAGGTATACAGAGAAGGCACGAGCAATCACCACGCTTGCTCAAAACGGAAAGGCGATGTCAAACTTATTGAAATATAATTAGGTATGTAATTCTTCTGCCTACGTGATGTCATCTACCTCCTCCCAAACGGCTGGACCGATTTAGATGATGTGTATATATTGAGAAATGAGAGGCGGCCATATCCTTAAGCTTCAAGCAAAAACAACAAGCATAATATTCAATAATAATAATATTCAAATACCTTCTAAGATCCGTCCTTGATAACAACTGTTATTATTTCCTTATAACCTTTGCGACGATATTATACGGTAACATGAAAGACATTATATTTACCTACCTACCTATGTTATTTACAATAACGTTGCCTAACAAAGTTACTGTAAATAACATTATTAATGGAAAATTCATGTTTCCATTTAATTTGATTAATACTGGAACAAGATATTATTTTGAGTAGGTATAAAGACCAGAATATTATTAAAAAAAAACTCTTGTATTCTAAATACGATAAACACTCAAAAGGAGTCTGTGAATTTCTTAGAAAATACAATAACAAAATTGATATTAAAATAAACGTTAATTTCACGCACTTCGGTAAATACGTTTAACATAATGTTAATGTAAATAATAAATACAAGAGGAGAAAATATACAATGTGTGTAACCTTTCTACTTCCTAAACATTAATGTTTGCTTTTATAATTAGTTCTCTGTTGTTTAACATTTTCTTTAAACAACTTAACAAACCTCAAAAGGGCTAAAAATATAATACATTTATAGAACTTGAACATAAATGTATGGATCAGTAAGTTGATTTCAAGGTTAGTCCCATAGTAAAAGTCGTTCATACCGATGTGTCAATGCATATGTACTTTCTAAGTTTATCTTGAACATTACTAACATCGGTGAAGGGAAACATTGTGAGGTTACCTGGACTTTTAGTAAACACAAGTCTGTAATCCAATTCGTCTTTAGCAAGCGTGGTGATCAATGCTTGTGCCTTCTATGTTTGAGAAGAGGCATTTATCTTGCAGTGGGACAATGTAGACTGGTAGGTATGATTTATCCATACTTTCATACTTAATAATAGTATTATATTATAGTATTACCTACAAATGCAAACTTTTGTCTGTCTGCTGCGCTTTTACGACTAAACAAAAGGAATTAGGCTGATTTCGATTCCACGACTTCTGCGTCCGCGATAACCGACATTTATGAGGACGAAATCGCGAGAAATATTAATAATATGTCCATTACAGTAGGTATGTAGAGATAAACTACGATAACTTGGCGCGCCCTTCCACAATTCAAAACGTTTGAAAGTATTTGTAAAAGTATTTACAGGACTCACAACGCATGTGTGCGTACTGAGACGGCTCTCGAAACAAAAACAAATCAGCGTGTCATTGTTGGTTGACTAGCGGCATCATTAATTACCTACTCATTATTATTGAAATAGTAATATGGAGGGGAGCGCCATGTTATAGTAGTTTATCTTCTAGGTATAAACCTATCTAATATGAAAGCTTTCAGATCCCACTTGACAAAAACTAAACATCAAATTACCCGTCTACTTCTCTCGGAACTATTATTACTTTTAAACTACTCGTATGTTACAGCTAATAAAATTACGTGCATCAATTCTTGAATGAGGGAGGGGTGGAACTTTGCAAAATTGCTGATAGTTTGGTTACACCGCCACCGGTGGAGTTGTAAATTTACTCTGGTACAGTCGGGACAGTAATGAACTCTGTATGTGGCGAAGTTCTTGTCTTACCGATAGTTCGTACATATTGATTATTAACTACATGCAAATTGCTTGAGTATTTTGAACAGTCTTCTTTTGGTGTTTTATTTATATCATTACTCAACGTTTGTAAGGGAGCTACATATAGCAACACGGACCACCAGCGGGCCTTCGATGTCACGTGTTGCTCTATGGGGTGTTATCATGAAAGAAATACTATTATGTACACCACCTACATACACCAATAAGAACATTGTTTAAAGCGCGTTACATTATGTACAGTACACATAAACAGTGACTTTTCACACCAAAAATAAAAGTAGTTACCCAAAAAATTTTTTGTTCAAAGTAACGTAGTTTTATGGGTGTAATGTGTCTTTTTCCCCACATAATAAACACCAAGTTTGACTCACCTAATTTAACTCTGATGTTATCCAAAAAACAGCATCGCTTTTGTTAATACCAGAACTTTTCTACCAAACGCGGAAAAAAAAACGAAATAAGCAAAAAATCTTGTATCGTGTGTATCGTCGAGTACCTATATTAACACATTTTCGCCGCTTGCTTGGCTTATCCCCAGAACGCTGGCCCTCATGCTCGTCTCGTTAACAGTCGCCGTAAACGCCATGTGTGACCAACACCGCTGTTCATTTGGTAAACTAGAGCTTAATATTAAATCCAGACTTCAATTAACTAACCTAACGTAACACTGCGCTGATTCTGTTTATTTTCGTACTAATAAATATGCTTCGTGCTAAGAACCAAAAATCTTAGTTGGTGCTTTAATTTCCTACTTCATTGAAGAAACGGTGTTTTTAATGGCCATGGAATCTAAATATATATAACTCAAAGGTGACATAGTGATCTATCAACGCACAGCCCAAACCACTGGACGGATCGGGCTGAAATTTGGCATGAAGGTAGATGTTATGACGTAGGCATCCGCTAATAAAGGGTTTTTTAAAAATTTACCCTCTAAGGGGATGAACGGGGGTCCGACATTTACGCGGACGAAGTCGCAGGCAAAAGCTAGTAAGTCATAAAATTGGAACCATAGAAAGCTACCTATACCAAAGAGGAAAAAATGAGGCAAGAAACACAATGGATAGTCTTCTGAATAAAATAAAATAAATCTTTAATGGCTTAAACATAACCCTGACTCCTGCGCTAGTACCTATCTCTGTTACAAGAACCAGTGAAACCAAGTTTTTATAAAATCATGGTTCTATTTTCGTGTTGGATCCACAATTTGAGTACAGTCTAAAAATATGTGTACGTTAACAAACTCTAAACTACAAACTTAAACAATTCAATAAAAAATAAAATCAAGATAAGCCTAAGTTTTAAAGATGACCAGTAAGACCCAACTAACGTTCAAGAACATGACGCATAGGACAACATCAGAGGGTTATTCTACTAACTTTTAGGAACGATCACAATGTGAACTCCAATCTGTCAAAAATACCTCTAATTTACATACATAGGTACATTTAATCACATAGGTAATATATATAATATTGTATTTATAATCCATTTGTCTGAAATAAAATTGTATTTAATCACATTGATTACCGCTGAGAACGTTTTTAAAACCGTCCAAATATTATCATTCAATAAATATCCTAGAAACAAACATTATTGATTAAGAATTTATTATCTAAGAACCGAGCTATTGATTCAATTGTTTTTTGTTTTTACCTACAATAAAATTGGCCTACTCTTGACCTCAATCTCGCCTATTGGAATGCGTATATACTCTCAACGTTTCCCATCCCAAAAACATGTTGTTCGAGGATTGTATGATTTTTATTGGAACGTTTCACAATAACCCTTTCTACGGGCCTAAACTCCTAAGGGAACTCTTTGATAGTGCCAATGAGCAAAACATGGCTATTACTTGAATCGCTAAAGAATTTCCCAGAAGGATATTACTGCTTGTAATATTGTAGAGCGGAAGCTTTTGTATCGAATAGGTAGTTCGTTCGTAAGACGGACCCTTTGCATAATTTTGAAGTACTTCTCAAAAATGAGAATACCTATAGTAAAATAACAGAAGGTATTCAAGCCCTAGTTCTTGTATAGACAAGACATTCAGTTAGATAAAAGAAGTAAATATAAAGCCTAAGAAGTAAATATAACCTTTGAAATTTGAATCTTAGACTTTTGAATTGTCAAGGAGTCGGTCAGTTATTGAAAGAGTTGAAGCTAGTTGCTCGTTCTAAAACGGAGGTAGGTATATAGGTATGTAGAGAAACGCGCAAGCTTTTCAATTTGGTTTTTACAAAATCCTGTTTACAATAATTATACTTGTTGCTTATATATGTGAAAACAATGAAGATGAATATAAAACCATAATAAAAAATAAAATACAATAAGAATCAAGATGCAAACCATGACATGGTTGTATTTCTATGTATCTATAAATCTGTATTTTCATAATAAACAAAGTTAAGTAAGAGGTTTATAAAGCGTACTTTCAGTTGTACATAACTTACGTATAACCCTAATGATTAAGCCAATTTGGAGCAGGCACGCAGGTCCCGCATTTGCTGCAATCCCTACTAAATGCAAATGATACAAAGTTGCGCCACCCGAAACTTAGACTAGATCTGTTTCCAAGCATACACAGATGTAGGTAGATCGTTGTAGTTCTGCACTCAAGTGATTTCAATAATCTGCCTAGTTGTTTTGTGTTCTTGGCTCTATATAGTTTCCTTTCGTACAGAATAAACCGGGTAAGTGCGAGTCGGACTCGCACACGAAGAGGTCCGTACCATCATATAAGATAATAAACAATATTGTTATTATAGTGTCAAACCAAAAATGCAAAAAAGAGGTCTCTTGTATGGGGGCCATACAAGAGACCTCTTTTTTTTCATTTTTACCCCCTTTTATTTTTTACTTTTATTTATTTTTATTATTTGTTGATATAGCGGCAATAGAAATACACAGTTCATGAGATACAGCCCCCGACAAACGAACTTCGGGTCCCGTTAGCACCCTTCGGGTGCGAAACCTTTCAATGGTTCTAATATAACTGACCATTTTTGTTTTTATTTTTTCGTGGGGAAATCCTCGTAGATATCCAACGACTGTGGAAGAACTGAGGGTTATGTCGGACTTGTCGAGTTTCCTACTGCTACCATGAGTTAAGGACCACATGATTTGCACCCCCGGCTGGTATTGGTCCACCATCAGCGTGATTTTCTCGAGAATTAACGATTGCAATTTTGAGATAAGTCCTATTTAGGATTCCGTAGTCTACAAGTAACCCCTACTCTTCGCCCTGTCAGTCCTTCTGTCTGTCTGTCCGTGGCTTAGCAACTCTTAGTACTACAAAGCTGTAATGAAATGTTGTTATATTTATTATGTTTTTTTATATTGCGTCCCCTAAACATAATGAGGGGATGATTGTTTTTTCGGCTATCCCATGGCGAGGTTGTTTTTACAGAAACCTTAAAATGATAAGCAATTTGTTTCCTTTTTCCTGCCTTGTTGGTCTAGTGGTCGCAAAGCGCGACTGCTGAGCGGTCTTGGGTTTAATTCCCAGGTCGGGCAAAGTGTTATTGGGTTTTTCCTTCAGGAATTTCTCAGTAGCAACCTCGGAGTCTGCATTTGTGCTCGGTTGATTGCAATAGGCTCGCCCACTTTTACATGGGACTTAAACATAACTGGCGAAATGTGGGTGTACTAATGGGTACCTGACCCTTCAGGGATTACAGGCGTGATGTTATGTTATGTTTGTATCCTTTTTTTCTAATAAAAAGTTACTAAATATTTTATTTTGCAAATAACCTGTTTCAAAAGTCTAGTTTTCATATTTCTTATTAAAGAAATATTCCTTATCGGGTCTATATGTCAGTCTGTCTATCCTAATGCCACAAGTCTAGGCATAGTCATAGTTGGATTTGAGCCAAATGTAGCTTTACAGAACACCAAATTTTGAATGTATCGCAAGCAATTCTGGAAGCTGCCTTTACTTTCTTTTTTTTTTGTCAGCGTAAGTATGTGAAATAACATGAAGATATTTTTCACCCGACTGTGGCAAAGCCGAAAAGGAGGGTTATATGTTTTACTTGTATGTATGTATGTCCGCTCGTAACTATTCAACGGCTCAGCCGATTTTGATAAATGATGCGTCATTAGATTTTAATTTTTTAAATAGGTATAGTTCATTATTTACGAATCATTTTTTGAAATTTCTTTTTTTATGATATCTACTTTTATCTGAATAATAAAACTGGAGAACTGTAGGTGCCTAATACCCTTCAGGGATTACATTCGTGATGTTGCTATGTTGTTTTAACTAAAAAAAATACTGCAATTATCTATACTCGTATACCTACTCGTATGATAAGATAAGTAATGAATTAATTAAGCTGATTTTGTAGACATTTTAAAAGTAAAGAAAAAAAAACATAACGTTAACTATATAAACATTCTACTCGATTCGAAAATTGTATATAGATAAAAATCTCTTTGAACGCATTCACTTTTCGAGGAGTTGATTTCCATAATACATTTCCGATACCCAAACAGAAGCTCGAGAAACACAAACAACGTACCACACACGATAAACATAAAAACAATTACCACCTATAGACATACCTACCAACTTTTAACTTGAAACGTTGCCCATGTATTATTGCAGCCATATAATTTTTGCTGGCAATAAAAAATATTGCTCATAAAACTCGCGAAATGACGAAAAAATGCGTAGGTACATTATAGAGATAAGCGCAAGCGGTTATTTATAGTGGATGAGCAGAGGTAGGGGTGCGAAAGAGGTCAACACAGTCGGACGACCATAATTTTTCATTTCATTAGCCGCGGGAGGTGTCGTGCTATCCTATCCTGGATGGGCATCAAGCCTCATTAACGGCATACGGGCGTACCTCCTACCCGTCTCCTTTGTGACTATTTATAGAGTGATGAAGTGTTTAAAATAGTCAATTTAACGCAACAGTGAACAGGATGTGAGGGATTATAACGCTGACACCCTGGTAATAATTTGTGGTCTATATTTGGATTTCATTAGCATCCATACTACTATAATATCTAAATATATATAAATAAAATAAAGTCGTGTTAGTTACACAATTTATAACTCAAGAACGGCAGAACCGATTTGGCTGAAAATTGGTGGGGAGGTAGCTTAGAACCAGGAGACGGACATAGGATACTATAGATCTTTTTTTTTTAGAGTGTCATAAAATCAGTTATTGACAATTATTCGGGGTTATTACAATGACAACAAAGTTACGATTACCTAAGGAAAAAAGTACTAGGGTGTCATAAAATCAAGGGTACCTATCTATTTGGGTATTAAAAGTCGCTCTCATGGATAGGGTTGGGTAGAGGTAGGGTAGGGGTAGGGTACGGTAGGGTAGGGTAGGGGTAGGGTATTGGTAGGGTAGGGTAGGGTAAGGATAGTGTAGGGTTTGGGTAGGGTAGGGGTAGAGTAAGGTATGGGTAGGGTATCGATATTGTAGAAGTGGGGGTATCGGTAGGATAGGGGTAGGGGTATCGGTTGGGTAGGGGAAGGATAAGTACTACGCGAACGAAGTCGCGGCGGGTCAACTAGTGTATTATTAAATGCGAAAGTAAGTCTGTCTATCTGTTACGCTTTCATGACTAAACCACTGAACCCATTTTGATGAAATTTGGAACCCAAGAAAGGACATGGGCTACTTTTTAATTTCACGACTTCGCCTGTGTCCGCGATATATTTACGCGGTAAAAGTCGTGAGCAACAGCTAGTATCTCATAAAAAGAAAGCTTTCTACATATTTTAGCAAGTAATTCGCTGACATAGCATATCTATCACGAGCCTGTAAAGCGATTTCAGTTTTATTTAAAAACTTAGAACCTATTTCGAAGTTTTTGAGCTGATGAGGCATTTTCCTAACTTCAAGGGACTCAATCTAACCGAATAAGGTCAAAAATAGCGTGGATTTCATTTTCATCAAAGGCAGCGTAAACCACCAGTCATTTATTATTATTCTAATCTCTTTGACGTATATTTAAGAATTGGCACGCAGTCTAAAGCGCAGGCCACACCGCCAGCTAGCGGGCGGGCGGGCTAAGCGGGCGAACATCGTTTCACCTCTTTACATACTTCGGTTCACACCGCGAGCTACCGACTAACCTAACGAGCTAAGCTAACGAAATATCCGACGATTCCCAGCTAGCGGGCGGGCGGGCTAGGCGGGCGAACATCGTTTCACCTCTTTACATACTTCGGTTCACAACGGTTAAAATTATAGGTGTACCGTTAACATTAAAGCGCAGGCCACACCGCCAGCTAGCGGGCGGACGGGCTAAGCGGGCGGGCGAAGCGAACGAAGGAAACTATACAAACTACGCGAAATATTGGCGAGCTAAACTATGGGGTTCACACCGAAAACTACGGACTGACGAGCGACGGATATTTCGTTAGCTTAGCTCGTTAGGTTAGTCGGTAGCTCGCGGTGTGAACCGAAGTATGTAAAGAGGTGAAACGATGTTCGCCCGCCTAGCCTGCCCGCCCGCTAGCTGGGAATCGTCGGATATTTCGTTAGCTTAGCTCGTTAGCTTAGTCGGTAGCTCGCGGTGTGAACCGAAGTATGTAAAGAGGTGAAACGATGTTCGCCCGCTTAGCCCGCCCGCCCGTTAGCTGGCGGTGTGGCCTGCGCTTTAAAACGTTGAAAAGCATGTCAACATTATTATTATTTTACACCATTGCGTCGTATTTGTTACAGTCAAGTCAAAACCCGTTCTTAGTTACAACGCGTATTCTCCAGTTGAAACAAGTTTTTACTAACTGCATTTGTTATAACTACAATTAACTGCTGTTTCAAAATCAGTGAAAACTAGTTCTAACTAGACAAAACGCGTTCTGTCGAAATTATTAATTAAGAACCTTTACTAGTTTAGTAAGAACCCATTCTTAAAAAGGTGTCGTCAGAACCCCGCTTCGTGGGCTCAATGGTTTCAAAACAAAATAACCAAGTTCGCTCACTTCGCTCGCTTATTAGACCTTGCCATCCCCTTCAAACCTAACTTGTCCATGTCGGGGTGCCCCATGTCCTATCTGAGACAGTATTATAATATTGTGGGTAATTTACCTAACTGTTGTTAGAACTAGTTTTATCTAAAAGCTAAACAGATAAAGTAATAAATTGTAGCTATAACTAGAAAATTTTAGTTTTAACAAAGCCAGTTCGTAAAAACTTGTTTTAACTAGAGAATACGCGTTATTACTAAAGACGGGTTTGAACTGAAATATATTATTACTTATTATATTACGACCTTTGATGACCTTTACCTAACGATATCTTTTTTTATATGTTTATGTGGCAGAATGTGTCTAATAATGCGTTTACACGAACAACTAAAATCAACGCAAATTGTTCAGTGCTAACCAAAATTGTAGAATTGAAAAAACGTGATTTTTTTACATACAAAACAAGACGACGCGCAAGGCGATACGCGCTTGGCCCGTCACATCAGTGTAAATGACGCCTAAAACATAAAACAACATTGTAGCTTGGGATATATTCAGTTTGTCCTACATTTTACTAAAACGTTCAAGAATTTCAAATATAATTTATAGAACAAGTCCTTCGCATTTAATTTAAATAGGTAGACTTATTTATTATTGAATATTAAACCATCTTTACCCTGTTTATTAAATATTAAAAATACCTGTTCCATTTACGAGCGTCCCATCGATTTTGATATAATCTCGTAACGAAATTAGACGGGAATATTGTATGTAATAAAACCTGTCAGTTCTCCAGACTGCTTGGGTAACGTTCAATCTCGATCCATCTAATACGACGTTTACTAATACATGAAAGCTTAAAGATAGAGTTCTTTTCTAGGTAAACTGGAACAAATAAAACAGTTACTTAGAACTTTTTGTGACTGCCTCGTTGGTCTAGTGGTCGCAAAGAGTGACTGCATAGCGAAAGGTTTTGGGTGTGATTCCCATGACGGCCTAAGTGTTATTGGGTGTTTCCATCAGGAATTTCTCAGTAGCACCCTCAGAGTCTGGATTTGTGCCCGGTTGATGGCAATAGGCTCATCCTCATAACATGGAACTTTTATATAACTGGCGAAATGTGGTTGTTACTAATGAGTACACCTCTGCTTAACCCTCTGGGAATGACAGGCGCGATGTTATGTTATTCTTTTACTTATATGAGATCACAGTATACACAATAATGTTAACAACTTGCTTAAAGTTACAACTCTCATTTTTCTTGTTATAGGTAGGTATTTATTTTTAATAATACTTATTTATATAGGAAATACGTATAAGTAATCACTAATATAATTTGTATGGAAAACATGAACTCATTATGAATAATACTAATAATTGAGTTGTACTAACAAGCCTGTAAAAATTAATGCTGCATCGAGATTTTAATTTAATGGAAAAACAACGTTATCATCATTAATCCTTCACAGTTTTAATCCACAGGCAAAAAAAAACTATTTTATTTTACATATAAATGCGAAAGTTCATATGGATGGATGATAGGTACTCAATCACGCCAAAACGGCTGAACGGATGTGGATGAAATTTGGTACAAAGATAGATTATAATCTGGTATAGCACATAGCCTACGGTTCCCGTGGAAATTAAGTTGGACGTGAAAATGAAAATGATATAAAAATGTCTGACATTTGTATTCTTTTTTTTAAAATATGTAACTAAAGTATAGGATATGGACTAGGTCGCGACTACAAGTCATTTATCTACACTTGCCAATTGGACTTACTTAAGTAAAGCGGAATCAACCCACACAATGAAAGTTTTGAGAGAAAGTTAATTGCACTTTAGACAAAAATGTGTGCAAGAAAGTTATTTCACAAATAATTTTATATCTCACTTCAGAGAAAAATGGCTTTTTCTCAAAACTTTCGTTGTTACGGTTAATTGCATTCTGCGGTAGTAGGTCCAATTATTAAAATCCACTTTTTAACATGCATTTTATCTAAAAAAAAATTCCTACCTAGGTTTTTTTTCTCAAAACATGACAAGTATTAAAAACCAGGTGTTGAGGATTGAGTTGAAATAAGGAGACACTTCACATTTTAAAGATTATTTTTAATGACAAGAAAAGAAACAATGTATATACTGACGTAATGAAAAATGACAGAAAAGAAGAAAATAAAGTATGGAGGTGCGTCGCCTACAATCCGCCCCCATAGTGCTGAGCTGACTAAAGCAAAATAAATAAAAGAAAATAATTATGATTTACAAAACAACAGGTTCAGCTCAGTGCTAACATTCCGCTGGAAAGAGTAGAGCGACGCGCGTCACTGGGCGCCGAACTACACCAGTACGTGTGCGCACGTCAACCATTCTGATGCGACCATCATGGCCGCCATGAGTCGCACTCACCACCCCGTGGCGCCAAGAACCTCGCTCTAAATTTTGTTCAATTAAAAGAACATAGTCTCCATTTCGCAACGCTCTCTGCTCTTTATTCCACTTATATCTAGGTAGCAAAGTAGGTAAATATTCTTTTATCCACCGCCCCCAGAAAGCATCTGTTAATCGTTGTGCTATGCGCCATTGCTTACGTAAACACAGGTCGTCATTGTTATAAATACCGAAGGCGGGACCGTTAGACGATGTACCTATTAAAAAATGGTTGGGCGTTAGGGCTTCAGGAAAGTCATGATCGCAAGAGACATACGTTAGAGGACGACTATTTACTAATGCCTCTACTTCCGCAAACAATGTAGCTAACGTCGCCTCATGTGGAGCGCGTTCCTTAAGTACGACCTTCAAAGCTGTTTTTACCGTCCGTATCATTCGTTCCCAGGCGCCTCCCATCTCAGGCGCACCAGGAGGAATAAATCTCCACTCGATACCTCTTACAGTGCCGTCTTCCTGAAGTTTACTCCGATTGAGTTCTAATAAAGAACGTTTTAATTCCTTATCGGCACCTTTTAAGTTTGTCCCGTTATCAGAGTAAATAACGCTGGGCGTACCGCGACGAGATATCATCCGCCTAAGTGCCATAATGGCTGAGTCAGTACTTAAACTATCGGTTAACTCTAAATGAATTGCACGTATCGTTAAACAAGTAAAAATTACACCGTATCTTTTTTCTCTCCTTCGGCCTACTGTAACCTCCATGGGGCCAAAGAAATCAATTCCCGTACATGTAAAAGGTCTGCGGTGGTGCTGCAAGCGAGCGGCGGGCAGGTCAGCCATGCGCTGCGGCTGCGGCGCTGCGCGGCGGTACCGACAGAATAAACAACGCGAAGCTACGGCGCGTACGGTCGGCCGTATTTTAATGATCCAGTATCGCTGCCGTAATTCATTTACGACCAGTTCGTGCGCTCCATGAAGCGCTTTCCTGTGGTAGTATTCTACCAACAGTCGTGTCAACTTATGATGACCATCAAGTATGGCAGGTCTCATTGTTGACTGTTCAACACCTTTAACTTTGTCAATTCGACCTTGAACTCGCAAAATTCCTTCAGAATCAATATAGGGCGTCAAACATAACAAGCGACTAGAAGACATTAAGGGCTTGTTTTGTTTAAGTAGTTCAATGTCTTGCGCATAAGTGTCTTGTTGACACTTTTTAACTAAAAGTTTTTCCGCTTCGTACAATAGTTCAACATTGAGTTGAATTTCAATACGTTTACATCGTTTTATGAATAATAATACTCGAGCGGTAACTCGAACGAGTCGCGTCCAAGACGAGAAAGCGTCTTCATTAGGTAATGAATGTTGAATGACCTGTGACGTCATCACGTTAATGCTCCTTAGCTCACATACCGCGTCATCTGATGACTTGGTAGACCCGAGATCCTTAGGCCATGTATTCTCTGGCTGCCGTAAGAATGCAGGTCCTTGGAACCAAACACTGTCGTACGTAAGTGGTAGAGCTTCCTCTTTGGTAGCTATGTCAGCTACATTTAGTTTCGTCGGTACGTACCGCCATTCCGTTATCTTAGTTAGTTCGTCAATTTCACCGAGACGATGAGCAACGAAGGGTTTATAGTTCCGAGGGTCACTTCGAATCCATTGAAGAACAGTATGTGAATCAGTCCAAAAGAAGCGCTTGTTTGACTTTAAACTTGAATGTTCTCGCTGAATAACATCAGCAAGACGTGAAGCTATCAGTGCGCCTTGTAGTTCTAGTCTAGGTATCGATATAGGGCGGAGTGGGGTCACTCTGCTCTTCGCGGCTACAAAACACACGAGTACGTTCCCGTCTACACGTGTTAAACGCCAATAAATAACCGCGGCATAAGCTTTAATGGAAGCGTCACAAAATATATGCATCTGTATATCTACAATCGTGTTGACATCTTGTGTACCTACATTAGATGAGCAGTGCTGCGTCCATGTACCTGCTTTAAAATACCAACGCGGTATTCGTAACAATTCTAATTGTTTTAATTCATCAAGCCATTTTAGCCACTTGATCTGTTCGGCAGGTTGAATCTGGCACTTCCAGTCAACACTAGATCTATGTACGTCTTGTAGAATAATTTTACTTTTTATCAAAAAAGGTGACAAAAATTCGTGAATAACATAAACTGACATAAAAATGCTACGCATTTTTGCTTGCGTAGGTGGTACGGTTCATTCTTTTTTTTTTTTTTTTTTTTTTTTTTTTTTTTTTAAATTTCCGTAACAATATTTGTTGACATGTCTGGATGGGTCGGGCATATCGAACACGTCTTTTTTAAAAGATAGACCTACTTCACATCGAGTACCTTTACGTGCAGTTTTGTCAACAATATCCATAGCTCTGACATAATCCTTATTTCCACGATATAAGGTCGATATTCCAATGGAGTCGAGTTTAAATGAATTTTTGATAAGGTCATTAAGCTCACTTAAAACATGCGTGTTATCACCATCAGAGGAGCGAGCGAGATGGAAGACATTAAGTTCACTTACCGATGAGTGAGTACGGCCCTTGTGACAGCCATGTATGGTCCATCCCAGCCTACAGCGTGATCCATAGAGCGAGTTCCTTTCCCCATCAACAATCTCGAGCGGAGCTATAATAAAATAGTTATCCTGACCTAATAGTATACGCGGCATTACACTTTGCGCTTTAATTAATGGTTTAATATGAACTACTACGTGGGTACATTCTACTTTGTTTACGAGTGACATATTTTGAGAACTTAATTTTAACATAGCACATTTCCGTAAATTAATGTCCTTCAACCTTTTCCTTTCACCTTCTTCCAGACGATTATACGCGAAATCTGTCCATTTACCTATCAGCGTGCTCGGCAATTTTGATACAACGGCTGCAGCGAGCTCAGGGCTTCGTAGGTTGACCTTCACAGCAAAGTAGTTTATGTTGTGCTGATAATTATGTAACGACGGTAAATTTTTAAGTTGCGTCGTAATATTGTAAACAATAGTTTCATCTCGACCAAATCTCAGTTGCAGTGCATTTAGTACTGCCAACGGCGGAGTGTTGCCGATCAGCAGGTCACTTACAGCTTCCTTGGCCTTACCTCGTAGTGCTCGACGGAGTCTGCACAAGTTTTCAGAGTCACTAAACCGACACACACGGGTTGAATCTTCGTAAGCATTTTTAAAATGTAGCCACTCGATGCAGTCACCACTAAAAATAGGCAGTTCGCGTGGTGTAGCGAGCCGGCTGAGCAACCGATCCTCGTGCTGTGAGGCGGTCTGTTTCATCATGCCTTTTGAGGTTTGTGTCAGCTGTTGAATGCTGTCCTGAGGAGACTGAACAGGAGGACAGTCATGGTCCAGCCATTTTTCCACATCATCATGTTTCTGTTGATACGGCAGGGAGATATAACAGTTCGTGCCCTGGGCATCATCATGAGTTACCTGGCTGTCGACGTGTTTTTTTTCATAGGCGTCGACAAGGGCAAGGTCTGCTTCTAATTTCTTATCAATTAGTTCCAATTGAATCTTCGCTTTTGCTTGAGCGGCCTGCAGTTCAAGCTGTTTACGTCGTGCTATAGAAGCAGCTGTTGATTTGTTCGAACGCATTGTAGTTTTCGGAGCGCATGTAGATTGCGTGACGGTAGCACGCGGTGACTGTCGCTGTCGGTGTGTTAATGTCGCCGGCGACGTCGAATTATCCAGTTCCCGTGTCGATATGGAACAATAGCTGCCATGGGGAGGGATCCGTTCATTTTTCTTCATAAGTGCGCTTTCCAACTGTTCTTTATGCATGCGGCGCGTCTGCATGGTTTCAACTCACGTGTTGAAGAAATCAAAAATCACATCCGTGCTCGAAGACCAATTTGTTGAGGATTGAGTTGAAATAAGGAGACACTTCACATTTTAAAGATTATTTTTAATGACAAGAAAAGAAACAATGTATATACTGACGTAATGAAAAATGACAGAAAAGAAGAAAATAAAGTATGGAGGTGCGTCGCCTACACCAGGAGTGTTACAAACAACTGACCGACCGACAGACCGACCATAAGAGATTAGTTCTAGATTTTTGGCACGCCAACTACCTACCACTCGGTATAAAAAATGAGGGTAGGTACGGACAAATATGTTTTATTGTTTATTCGCTGGCCTGTCAACTTACTGAGAGAAATGGCTACGTTATGTTGCTGAAGTTATGTGATGTACGTGATATAGTATTTTTGCTACGGAAATAATGTGAAGCTACAGCTGTAGGTACGTTTGTGCAAAGAGTTTCAAATGAATGTTGGAGTTTGAAAGAGCATGTTATATTGTTAAAGGTACAATGGGGTTGACGTATTCATGTGAATAAAAACCCCAAAACAACAATGATTTTAAAAAAAATGTTTGAAATCTCAGATTACCTACTTAATAATTTGCATAAAATAAAAATTGTTTTTTAGTTGAGTTTGTTCTTATTAAAGAAAATTAAAAAATATTGTATATATTTCGGTAGGAAGTTGGCTGCTATAATTGTGTAGTATAGTAATTGTGACGTCACGATTTTGCCAACTCAATAAAATTGACTAACTGTATATTTTGTACTACTAACTAACTGTGACTTTAAAACCACCAAAAAAATTAATTTTAATTTTTTTTAAATGAAAATTAATTGTACTTTCATAGCTAAAATAAATTGTTTCTTTAGATACCCGTTGTGTCTTAGAATTAATGGTTAATGGTGTCTAGTACAAATCAGACAAACAAATTCAAAATTACAATAACCGTTATTTAAAATCGAAAGTTCCCCAAACTGTCTAACAAGGATCATAACCCTGTTCCAACGCATGTAATTAAAGCAATACAACAACTTTCAAATGGTCCCCCAAATTCCACAATTACCAAAGACATTTCCTTAGCGCTGAGCACCTAAACTTCAAACGTTAACAGATTCAATTTGCGGTCGGTAACGGATAATGGGGGCCACAAATATGCTCTGAGGAGCCAAAGTGCATTGTAATGACCCGATTACAGATAGTTATGTGCAACGTTACCGTTCCCCGTTTGAACAATTACTTTTGAGTGTAACGACAGAAAAGGAAGAAAGAAATTTTTTGAAGTGACAATCACAAGCCACGAGCATTTATCACCACGCTTTCTCAAGGCAGATTGGCGATTTTAGACTTACATTAACAACTAGCGAATCGGCCCGGCTTCGCACGGGTGTAATTTTTAATGGATTGTCCAAAAAACAAACGCAACAAAAAAAGAATACCGAAACACATTTAGCCATTCATTATTATTTATATACTCGTAGATACATAGATAAGTCCAGGTTTGGATCAGATCAGTTGAGTGGGGCCCTCATTTCATCGATTTTAAGCAGGGTGAAGCATTGTAGGAAAAAGAGACATTATCGACTCGAAAACTCTGAACACGCTAAAAAATTACACTAAAATCGGGCTAGCCATTTAGGGGAAGTTTTATGACGTTGTTATAAATAGTAAAAAATAGTGAATCTCTCGGCTAGTTAACTACCTACTTGATAGATACAGCATATTTTTAAAATATTTAATTTATTCATACTGAATTAGTGTCAAGACTCCCTTTTTCATAAACCCTATATTTAAAACATCAGTACATTATAAGCGGTTGTTTAACATAGAACGTTTAACCGCTTGAATACATCCTTCACACTTCAACTCCACTCCACCCAATATTCAAGTGTTGTGAGTGAAACAGCACGCCATTATGATCAGCCGAATTTGCTCCATTTAACTCAAATTATATTCTACTTATAAACGCACGGAAGACTTCATTAAGTGAAGCTGAAGCGTCTCTCGCTTCCCCTTTCAATATTTCTTCCGTATCTTTTTTTTATAATAAGAAATATTGTTACCTAATACCTGTCATTGTATTGAGTGTATTGGTAGAAAGTGATATTATTTTTCTGGTTGCTGATTGCTTGAGGCAGTTGAATTTGAGAACGAATTTTTCAAGCTAATTGAGTATTGAGTGACTTTTTTTCTTTATTTGTATGTGTTGTTTATTTAAAATAATTATTTATTTATTATAAGACTATGGTCGACAAGACTTGTTTTGTTGTAAATAAAGAACTTGTTTCAGTTATAAAAATGCTTGGTATTGATTGGATAAAATCATAATCGATGGTAATGGATTGAAATGGATCATAAATCAAAAAGATCGGTTCCTGCTCAACTCTTTGATAAAAGTTTACAAGCATAGTGCTAATGTATTATAAAGTAGCTTCTGCTTACGACAACGTCTGTGTAGATTTCAGGAAGCTAGATGTAAATTATCACTGGATAATAAGCCTATGTTTCAAGCTAGATTAATATCTAAATGTATACAAAGTTTCAGCCAATTTTGCTCAACCGTTTATGCGTGAAGTAGGTAGTAACAAACATTTCGCTGACTGAATTCAATAGTGGCACAAGTCAAAATTATGGAGTTTTGACTTAGTTATAGATTCTTATTCTAAATTAGGAGCTTTATTTTATGCATTAAGATTAATAAAAAACAAACATCAACTACATATTCCATAAAGTGCAGTAACAAAGAGCTTATTAGTGCGCACGCATTTGTCTACGACAGTTAAATTGTGCGATTTCTCAAATTGATGAATTTTGTCTTGTGCCACTATTGAATTCAGTCAACGATTTATCCATTCATTATCCATCTATCCATCTATCTATCTATCCTCACAAACTTTAACGATTATAATAGTAATAGGATAGGAAGGATTAAACACAATCTCACAAATTATCGAATCATCTATTCACTTAAGCTTTGCTTTGATTCTAACTGCCGACAATGTCGTACCCCAGAGCTATCAAACTCTAGATACGTACAACTCGATAGCCCACATGTCTATCAGTTCGCTCTAATCCCGTCCATAGACCAGCCACTCAGCGCATAATCCCTACACATGAACATAGTGCTAAGTTAGCGCAGAATTCTGTAAACACTTCTGAGATAGAAACTATGGTGTTTATTTTGGTAGTGCTTTTTTTATTTAATGTCATATTCATATTCATTCATTTGCATACTATAATGTGTATATACATATATGTTACATAATGCTTAAAGCTAAAGTACAGTTATGGATCCTGTTAGGTCACAGCTACACAATATTACTCGAAAACTAAAATTAATAAACATAAAATTAAAAAAAAAATAATTCTTATAAATGAATGTCGACATTGAAATTACGACTTAATAGTTATCATTATTGAGATCATATTAAGTTATTATTACAAGAATATTATGTCGTAATCGCCCAGAGTTTAAGGCGTCCGCCTCTCCTGCACGGGCAAGTACCAATGAGACTTTTTCTGATACATATAAGAGGTGTAAAGAGACAAATTACATACCCTTTAACTACGCATACTGTCCATCAATCGAGGTAACTTTTATCAAAAATCATTGCTGCGATATACTTACTATACTTCTTTTTTTTGTGTGAAAAGTTACTTTTTATGATACCATGCTTTATAACACGCATTATGTCCAGATGTACCTACTGCCTTCTAAATCAAGCCCTTGATCCAACCGCCGACGTATTATTATTTATATTTACTTTGTGTAACTCGGGACCCAAGAATCCCGGACCTTTGAAAGGCGTACCTACCTACGAAGATCCGAAGTCAACTCGCAGAGACAGCTTTGAGATGAAATTATTATTACCAAATCTTCTCATGACCAGAGGGCTGGCCTTTGCCATACAACGTGGCCATGCTGCCAGTCTTTTTGGCACTTGTCGCATTGACAGAGATGCGGAGGAAATTTTTGAAGCACAATAAGCTTTTACCTTTCTTATTTTTAGATTGAATATGACATCATTTTATTATTATTTATAAGTTTTGTGTTGTGTGTAAATATGGATAGTACAATCAACCAAAATTACCTACCTATAGGTATAAATCTTTACCATTATATGCAGAATACCGCTCCAATAACAGGCGAATCCCATCGAATGTTCCAGATACATTTAAAACAGAATTAAAATTTCACCAACTTCCATTTCCCGACTGAATACGGGGTATATCAAAATCAAAACTATCGGGAACCAATCGGAGTAACTTCATGTTATCCATACTCGGCTTGAGAAAATTACGCACATACATATGGAATAGTTATTGATTTTGATTGGTTTCGAGGATACCACAGTATTAAATATTAGTTGGTTTGCAGCGCTCAACAATTTGAGATAGATTGAAAGCCTGTATACTCGCTTGGAGCAAATACGTTTGATAGTTGTTAAGTTGAAGTCTGTCTATAAGGGCTAAAACACATTAAACACGATACGACGTCGTGCAGTGCATCTTGAAACGTTGCGACGTCGTGTCGTGGAAATCTATGATGAGTACCTATCGTTAAAATTAACTGGAATTACTAGTCAGATTGCAAATTCTTTTTGTATATGAGTTTGTGAAGATGTTTGGATGTCTGGGTGTTTATTACGCAATCACGCGTAAACCGTTGAATAGATTTGGATAAAAATTGGCACATAAATGGACCATTTCTATTAACACATAGGATATTTTCTATCCCGATAAGGTGTCCCCTTGGAATAATAGTTCAACTTACTTTACGGAAAGTTACTTTTTACGCGAGCGAAGCCGCGGGCATAAGGTAGTAGGCTATATAGCATCACGTTATGACCCACGAGTGTGAAACAGGAACCAATGGCATAACGCGAGAGAAAAAAACCAACGCGGATCTAAAGCTAGTATTTAAATAAATATCGAAAATCTTGACCCAACACCTATCTACAATTATATTATACACCGACTATCAATTCTCAAGATACCTACAAGATGACCTACCTACAATTTACCATTTCCAGTAACAACAGTTCCCATTCAAATTTGAATAGGTACCTGTGAAACATAATCGCTTAACCCAAAAGCCCACAGTTGATCTATTAAGACGAACATTGATTTATACCACCTGATCCACTCACTTTGAAGGACACATCAAGCGGTAGGTCCCGAATGACGTCACTTGTAATGACATTGCCCACAACAGAGGCTTAAGGCAGCCTGACAACTTGGACCCGGAAAAGGTGGGGATCGTAGATATCAGCTGATGCCTTAGCATCGCTTTGTTTAAGGGTAAGTTTTCGGTACTTAGTTTTACGTTTGAGAAACTAAATTATAATTTTCTATTTAAAATAACAAGGGCGTGTCAGGTTACACGCCGTATAGGGTTCCATAGTTGCCCTATTAATCGGTACCTTTTAAAGCTTACTAAGCTGTAATAGTTTTCCTTATAACCTCGTTATCATATTCTATCCGCGTGAATTTTTACACGTATCCAATAGAACTATTTAACGGAAAGCACACGGAAACACTCGACTCTTAAAAAATATATTTTTATAATCTTAATTCTCGCAATGGGATTCTGGAATCAAAAAATGTCTTTCACACACTCGTAATATTTTTGAACGACCTATCCAATGACACCCGGGACCATGGGATAGACAAGAAAAAATAACCAACCAACCAGCGACGGACATGGCGAAACTATAAAGGTTTCTTGTGGACTACGGAACCCAAAAAACGTAGGTAAACTAACAACAACAAAATGTATGGCTAAAATATTCACTACGTTAGTCCAACCCATAAAACTTACACAGGCCATGATCACATATAACACAATCAATTTGCCACAACTTATCAAACACACCCACTCTTATACAACTATCTTTATCTTTTCGCGGCAAGATTTACAACACGTCAATCCATAATACTTGGGGGTCGTAAACAAAAATTCACTGTACATAAAGGCAGTGAGTGAAAAGAGTAATTTTCTCCTCCATAAAAACAGTTAGGCAGTTATTTATGGTGATACCGCAATCTATACAAGGGATTTCGCCCGAGGCAGAGCATTAACGATTATCCGGGTTTTTCCTACAAAGAAATATTACTTGACAAATAAATTCCGTGTAGGTTTCTTTTTTGCTCATCAGTGGTATAGGTTTTTGGAACGATCATTTTATCGGAACGGCTGATATAAAACATATTTTATTTGGTAGATAAAACGTAAAAAATACATCTAAGGTATCTTAATAAAAGATGTGAGTTTATTTCAAATATCTAGGTTTAAACCAGAACTATTTGATTGATAATCTTAATAGTCTGAGTAACCTACATTCCCAGATGGTTGACCTGCCCTTGAATGGAATAAACATTCCGAAGTCACCCTTATCTCGCAGGCCGAGAATTCGCTGAAACACGTTGCGCAGAAATAAAATTCCTTTACCGAACTTGAGAAAGGTCAAATTTAATGTTCGCGCAGGAACGTTTAAAGATAAACAAAAGAATCCGGAATCGCTGGCAGCAAAAAAAAAAGAGGTACGGAACCGCCGAAAATCCGCGACGCGGCGACGTGACATTATCGTGCGCATGCGACATTCCCGCGTGATTTGCATACAGATTGTTTACATTTATTCGAGCAATACTGCTGGGGATTTTTGCATTTTGTCGCCGCTTTGCTAACAATTATTCCCTACTTTTACGTTGTTTAGTATTTATTTATAACAGTTGGGAAACCGCGGTGTTTGTTTTTATAATCTGCTGGCACCAGAAATAAATCGCTTCGTAATGTTTTCTGTGTACGCTCTACAATGCGATTTTATAACCCCAATTTATTGGTTGTGACTAATTCTTAAACATTGTATGTGATCTTCTGCCAGTGGCTACTTTTGAAATCTAAAAGACTCTGCCCACTACACCGTGCCATACCATTATCGTGTTGTGAACGTGTCATGTACGAAAATAAACATGACACGTATCACTATGCCCATTAAAACGTATCAACGGACAATTGTTGAGCCACCGCTGTGCATAACACGAAGACGGTGCTGGTCGGTGACAGAAGACCTACCTTTCAATACAAAAAACATTTTCTGTGTGACACGTTCCTAGCACGGTAGCAGGTACGGTAAAGTGGGCAGACTCCTTTATAGTTAGTCTATTGTACCTACTTCTGCCAAAATTATAGCGTAATTATATGACTATCACGGTCTGGACAAGAGTGTTATAATCTACTGCTCCAACATTTCATTGAAAATTGTATTTAACAGTTACGCGGTCAACAACGAATCGCGCTTATAAGTAGTTTATTATTTTCCATGATAGATGCCATAGCAACACGTGATTTGTATAAAAGTAACTGGCCCTATTTACGGTTCAAATATACAGCCCTATGACAGACAGTCAGACCGTCCCGTTCCGCAATATAAATTCAGTTTTTCTTAAATGTAGTTACTAATATAGTAGGTCCCTTATTAATAAAACGGGAGTAAGTTATACCTACTAAACATAAACATAATGAAATGTACCCATACTTAAACCGAACTTTACGCTAGTGTAATTTTACTTCAGGTTTATTAATAAGCAAAACATAAAGTAGGTATTTATTTATTTATTATGGTACTCTAACAACAAAGTCACAAAAACATTCACACATACAAGTTAATCAATCTTAAATTAATACTATAGTGACCTTTTCACTTAAAGGTGTGCACAGCTTTTATATTTCGATACAATGTTAATAGGTTAGTAGTGAAAATTGTACACAAAGCATTGTAGAATCATTAAATGAAATCATTAAAATATTACATTATTACATTGGATTTAATTATTGTATAAAATTAGATTTTGAAATTTAGAAATTAAATTTAAATTATAACATTAAATTAAATTATTAGGTAGGTATTACAAATGACAAAAGAATGTAGCTCACAGCATCAGAACACCGTAGTCTTGCGTCGTTCTGCAGCTAGCAAACCCGAGGACAATGCAATGAATTTACAGAATTCCTTCACATACAACTAGATAGAATCAATACGTAGCTACCGTCACGTACTTTTTCTACAAGGAATTCGATCTCTAAGCAATAAAATCCGCACTAGACACCGGTTCGGACTTCATGGACATATTATATCTAATTTTAGTACTGACTGTGTTGGTAGATAAGACAGCTATTTATTCCATTGAAATGTACAGTCAGCAACAAAAGTCGATTAACATTTATAATTTTTAAATCCTAATTATTAAGCACAATATTAAAAATAAAACGCAATGAATATAAAATTAAGATAAAATAAACTCTTAGCTATTGCCTGAAATTCTGAAAGCCAAGTACATTATGTGTTTAGTGTCTGTTTAAATGATATAAAAAAGTAACATTGTTAATCGACTTTTGTTGCTGACTGTACCTATCATTGGGTATTTCCGTTAAGAATTCTTCAGTAACAGGCTGGAGTTCACTGTGATCGTCGTGATATCCCAGTGGGTAAGGCGTCTTCCTCTCATGTTGCGAGTTCTATACTGGACAAGTACCAGTATTAACTACCGGAATAATATCGCTGGTTCTTGCATGGTAGTGAAACAAAAGTGTAATAAGTCAATCAGAAATACATAAACAATAAGTATCAAAAAATAGACAAAAGGTATAAAAAAGAGGCTTTAAAACATAAAGCCTAGTGCAGACTTGCACAACCAGTATGACGTTTTTTAATTCATTTAACTTTCTAAAATCTTAGACATCACTGCCACCGGTGACGGAAAATATTGTAAGAAAACCAGGACTTGTATTAACATAAGTCTGTAATTGCCAATTCGCCTTGAGCGGATTTTTTTTTTTGGGACATGCCCGCCTCACTGTTCCCACCCACTGCAACTCCTGAAAGCCAGAATCAACAGTGGAGGCCACCAGAAAAGCGCCAAGGCAATGAAGCTCGACGAGTCCCAGAGAAACGATTAACTGTCTTGGGTCCCGCAACGAATTTAATCAGAATTGAGCAAGCATGGCGATCAATGCTCGTGCCTTCTCTATATTCTCATATAAGCCGTTGCCCTGCAGTCGGACGAAAATATTCTGGTATTATTATTAGTCCGGAGTTTAGAAGTTGTTGGTTCACACCAACAACTTCCAAACTCCGGACTAGTGACACTCCAGTGCCTTGAGAAGCACGTAAAGTCGTTGGTCTGACATCTCTCCGGTAGTGTAGGTGCAATTCCGAGTATATAGGTGTAGGAGTGCACCTATATAAGCATACACACTAGTGCACTATAATATCTTTTGTGTACTTGGCCACCGTAACAAAAATTCACTCGGAAGTATATTACTTTTATTTACACCATTGACTCAACAATATAAAGTTATAATATAGGTATGTATAGCTGAATATATAAATAAAAATGGTGACATAAAAAGTGATAAATAGTTCTAAGAAAAGTAATCTATACTAATATTATAAAGAGGAAAACTTTGTATTTTTGTTTGTTTTTTTGTTTGTAATGGATAAACTCAAAAACTACTGGACCGATTTTAAAAATTCTTTCACCATTAGAAAGCTACATTATCTGCGAGTGACATAGGCTATATTTTATTTTAGAAAAAATAGGGGTCCGTAAGATATTTGGGTTTTTCGGACCCAAGGTCTCGCTAAAACTCGAGAACGGCTGGGCCGATTTAGCTGATTTTAGTTTTGAAATGTTCGTGGAGGTCTAGGGAAGGTTTGAAGGTGAGAAAATATGGGGTAGGGGTAGGTGTAGGGGTAGGGTAGGGGTAGGGTAGGGGTAGGGTAGGGGTAGGGTAGGGGTAGGGTAGGGGTAGGGTAGGGGTAGGGCAGGGGTAGGGTAGGGGTAGGGTAGGGGTAGGGTAGGGGTAGGGTAGGGTAGGGGTAGGGTAGGGGTAGGGTAGGGGTAGGGGTAGGGTAGGGGTAGGGTAGGGGTAGGGCAGGGGTAGGGTAGGGGTAGGGTAGGGGTAGGGGTAGGGTAGGGTAGGGGTAGGGTAGGGGTAGGGTAGTGGTAGGGGGTAGGGTAGGGGTAGGGTAGGGGTCGGGTAGGGTAGGGGTAGTGTAGGGGTAGGGTAGGGTAGGGGGTAGGGTAAGGCAGGGTTAGGGTAGGAGTATTGGTAGTGTAGGATACCACGCGAACGAAGTCGCGGCGGGTCAGCTAGTGCATAAATATTTATGAAGAGCTGTTGTGTTCAACGGAAACGTCGTGAACTATAAAGAGGCACCCACTGAAATGATTTCGTGTATATTTTTAGTTCTAAAATAGCCTATAATATATTTTACTTCCATAATTTTTATTACTATTGGACATTAATTAAGAGTCTTGTGTATATTTTAGTTGTGTACTTAAACATAACATCACGCCTGTAATCCCCTGAGGGTTAGGCAGAGGTGTACCCATTCATACACCCACTTTTCGCCAGTTATGTTTTAAGTCCCATGTAATAGGGGGCGAGCCTATTACCAACAGCCGGGCACAAATCCAGACTCCGAGGCTGCTATTGAGAAATTCCTGATAGAAAAATCCATTAGCACTTTGCCCGACCTGGGAATCGAACCCAAGACCTCATGCTCAGCAGTCGCGCTTTGCGACCACTAGACCAACGAGGCAGACAATAGGACTAGAGGACTGTAATTTAGCCTATAATTACTCGTATATTTTACATCTATTATTTTTATTACTATCGGACATTAATTAGGAGTCTTGTTACAATTTATTACATTCAATTTGAAGTAAATTAACCTCAACAGTTATCGTTACGGTAACGTGAGCTGTGGAAGCTGTAACATCTTTATCGTCGGCCATGAAACTTCTTATTTCATTAAAAATGTTATAGACGAAAAGTCTGGCAAAATGAAATATCAACAATGTTGTTTCATATTTTTCTATTACCTACAAAGGGGTAAGTAAGAAATATTCTGGTTTAAATACAAATACACACATCAAAAGTGTCTAGGGATCAACATCCCTAACATTTGTTAGGGATGTTGATCCCTAGACACTTTTGATGTGTATAGTTGCATTGTGTGAGCTTTTTTTAATTTTAGGATTCAAATGAATAATAATATCTTTGTAAAATAAAGGAGATGAATATAAGAATTATTTTATTAACATATTTTGAGAATCTATTCTCTCTTTACATAAACGCTTAGTTCAGTCAACGAGTCATCAATTTATCATCATCGTTTAAGTAGTACAGGAAGAATTCCTAGTGTAGTATTCCTGTATCGTTTGTGCGTTTCCAAATATATAAACTCACATACACAAACAAGAAGACCCGACTCTCACTCACTGTTCGATTTAGGCCTCCTCCTCCAAACGTGGCGACATCGACCCGTCTTATGCGGAGTTCCACAAACTTCATCAGGTTATCTGCATGATGCACGCTGAATCTTTCATTCGTTTTAATTAATAAGAAGTGTAACACACTGTTTGTGACTGGTTGTCCGAAAATCTATGTATTTTGCGCACGAGTGGGAAATCGATCATTCGATCTACTTCAGCTTCAAAAGAAAGGCCTGAATCGCCTTGACGGTGCTGACGATCTCGCGGAGAGTATCTGGGTTACCGATGCACTTGGCCTGTATGTGGCGACCTCAGCGCAGTTGAGAAGCATCAAGTGCAACACAATAATATAACAGAAAATGCGTATATGCGCATAATAGTATAAAAAATAAATAATAATAATTCCAGCCTAATATTGTGCCATTGCAGGGCAAAGGGAAAAAAAAGGCGTGAGTTTATGTATGTATGTATGCAGGGCAAAGGTTGAGCACTGAGAAAGATCGAGCATTGATCACCACACTTGCTCAAGGTGGGTTGGCAAAAGGCATAGATTTTTATAATAATTTATGCATTTTGCCAATAATAATAACTTAAAAAAAAACAATCCAAGGTCAAGTTCAAACTTTCCCAAGGAACATTCAATAAGAGGCACTGTCAGCATAATGCAGGCGAGCCGGTTCATTTGGCGCGCCTTGCCTTGCGACGCTAGCCCGCTTGTTGTGAATAGAATCCAAATTACTTGAAAAATTCTTAGAGTGCAGTCCCGGGGTACGAAATGCTTTACTTAAATTCATTCACCGTAGAATTGAAAGGAAAATATTTAATAAAAACTGAATGAGTTTTAATTTTATTTATGAATACTGTTCAGGGTATCGAACTGGAAAATTGGAAGCGATCTCTATGTAAAAAACTTACCTAAGTCAACACAATAAATGATAAAAAATATTGTTTTACCAAGAATGCCTGCCCCAATTAGAAATAAGGACCAATGACAGTTCAGCATAAACCAGAAAAAGACCAAAAAAGCCAACATCTTTAAAAGATAAACATTACAAGCCAAGAACAGGCCGAATCGAGCAAGTTTCGTTAGTTTTTCTGTAGCTTTAGTAACGCGAGAACGGTTCCAGGGTGGGGTGGGGGGGTAAGGGGTGGTTGTTCCAGCGACACGGCATGTAATCTCAAGTTAGCGAGCAATTTGGTGTTTGCTTTCAGTAGTGCAGCTTTGACTATTAGATTGTATTGCTTTGCGAATTTAGCGCTTTTTTTTTTTTTGACGCGGATTAAATACTTAAGTACCTAGGTACTAGAAATGTAGAGGGTAAAACGAATACGATGAATCGAATATGAAAATAGACTACTTCAAAGTTCTCTAGAATACAATAAATATTGAATGGTTATTGTACAAGTAGTTTTTCAGGGAAATCATATGTAGATACGTATTTATTCCGGTTTCTTTTTCATATCGTAGGATTTAAGTTAACGTTATTTATCAATAAGATTTTGCTACAACAAAATGTAAGTATTGCAATAGTTTTGAATAAAGTTTTCTGATGTTATTCCCAAAAGGCACAGTTGAAGATGTTTACCTACCACTAATTGCTTGACAACCAAACATAGCAGCGGGAAAGGGGAACAACGAAACTCCCCCGACACCGATCTGTCGTGACGTACCCCACAAACCAAACCTCAAGTCACCTTAGTCACTACTTCAAATACTGTCGATTACTAGTGCCAGCACACTACTACAGTTCGAAAACGTTCGAAGTTTAAATAGTTTTTCTTCGAACGAGCAATTAGATGAATTCAATTTGTGTATCGACCAATAGAAATCGATTTATATTTTCATCTAAATAAAGCAAACAAGCAAGCAACGCCATCCAACGTGGCAATGCGGCCAGTCTTTTGGGTACATTTCCAGCGGACGGCGATGCGGATGAATTTTTTGATGCTATTTAGTTTTAGTTTCTCTTTTTATTTTCTTATTCTGGTTGTTTTTTTTTTTATTATTTTTGTTAATCATAACTGGTTGATGTACAGATCCGACTCTCATATTTTGTTTGACAAGCGTTCAGTTACGTCTTTGGTTACTGCTCCAGCCCCGCTCTTGTTGGTCGTAGCGTAATGTTATATAGCTTATACGATTCCTCATGAACCTGGCTATCATATTATGTAATTCAACTTGCAGTTCTAGAGATTAGCGTGAATAAAAAATAAGCTACAGTTCTAAGATATTAAACTAGCTTCCGCCCACGACTTCGTCCGCGACAAAGTTAATATTATAATTCTACGGGAACCATACTTTTTCCGGAATAAAAAGTATGTGCTATTCCAGACTATAACCTATCTATGTGCCAAATGTCATCCAAATCCGTTGAGCCGTTCTAGGTAACAAACATCTATCCATGCAAACTGTAGCATTTATAATAATAGTAAGTAATTAGTAGGTAGTAGTAGTAGTAGTAGTTTGATATTATATTTCCAAAGAAACACAATGGAACTTTCGAACGTTGTTAAACGAATAGGTCGTTTACTTCTACAATAAATTACTCCCCAGTATTTAGCAAACTACTAACTGCTAATGTTTAATTTGACTTTAACAACTAGTAACTTTTAATTGTGCTAACAACACTGGTGCAGATTAAGCGTCGAATGTTCACATTTTACTCAACTTTGAATGCATTTCGACGGAATGCAATTATTACGCTCGTAATTTTGGATTTTGTCCAAAACTTGCTTACTATGCTCATTCCGAATGTCACATTCAAAAAGGCAATTAGGTTCTGTGGGCTAAATACAATAAGTTATTTCGTTGTACGGTTATTTATTACTCATTGTATCCGTAAGTAATCTGTTTGAAATTATATTTTACAGTGTAGAACAGCGTTCGGCAACCCGCGGCCCGTGGACGTTTTACTTGCGGCCCGTGAATGTTTTGTAAAGTATAAAATCAGTTACCTATTCAGGTACTTCGTAGTTATCAATTCTGAATGATTTAGGCTTTTTTAACCGACTTCTTCTAGCTATAAGTAAAGCCCAAACATATTCATATATAAGTATTACCTACGAGTACGAATTCAATCCGTATGTTTTAATTTTTTTTTTAAACATTTTTATGTTTTCCGTGGGATATGACCGTATTATATACGTAGTTATATTGGGCTTCTAGAGTTAATATCACAAGTGCGGCCCGCCTTTAGTTTATTTTGCCACCTTGTGGCCCTTGCCTGCCAAAAGGTTGCCCACCCCTGGTGAAGAAGGTTAAACAAAATGAGTTCTTAAAGACATAATTAGGTATCAGCTTTTATTCTATAATTTTCCTTTTATTTTATGCCTCATTGTGTTCACAGAAATCCACTTGAGACAAACATTTTGAAATAAAATTACTTACCTAAGTTTATGACAGTTTAATGATGGTAAATATTTATCTGGCGGAAACTTATAAGACTTCTTAAGACTTATAAAATGCGTGGTCCACAAGATAATTATTCTATTAGTTTGTTAAGTAGTATGCAGACTATATAAAAGGAGAAATAATTAAGTTTTAAAATTAACATTGACAACGAGACTGCCTCGTTGGTCTAGTGGTCGCAAAGCGCGGCTGCTGAGCATGAGGTCTTAGATTCGATTCTCAGGTCGGGCAAAGTGTTATTGGGTTTTTCCATCAGTAATTTCTCAGTAGCAGCCTCGGAGACTGGATTTGTGCCCGGTTGATGGCAATAGGCTCGCCCTCTATTACATGAGACTTAAACATAACTGGCAAAATGTGGGTGTACTTATGGGTACTCCTCTGCTTAACCTAGGCTTGATGTTAAGTATGTAAAATTAAAATAAAATATATTAATCCTAAAAAAGATTTGATGTTAAAGAACCCAACTCCTACTGTTAACATAATTATTTTTTTACACCCCTGAGTCTTGACTAACGTAGGTAAGTTGCAAGCAGGACAACCTTCAGCCGAACACCAGGCGTTGACGCAAACCATAGACATGCATTATACTTAGCACTTACATACTCATAATACAACCCCTAACATCCATTACAACCCTCCTAAGTATAGCAGTAATGAAGTGTCAGCCAGACCCAACCCTGTCACACGAGTCTAAAATTAATAATAATGCTAACAAGGCGCTGGTTTTAAAGTGTTATATCCAAGGCAATGAACCGGGACTAAAGATAATCAGGTGTGAAACAAGCGGGGTATGAGATCGTTCATACTACGGTGGCAACCTCAGGGTTGAATTTTATAAACACGTGAATGCGTATTATTATGTTCTCGGTGGCGTGAAGCGTGATTAATTGAGAGGTAGTTGAAAATTTTCAAATATTTTTGTTGCGAGTACAAAGTTTGTTCGGTACATAGAATACAGAGTACAAATAGGTTTCATTTAAAGATTTTTAAGAAGCGTAGGTGCTTATAAGCCACATATTTTTTCGTCGTTTCATTTTTTATAAATGTTTACCTTGTGATAAAAAATGAAAGAGATCAATTTCTTGATATAAGACTGGAGCTTATCCTTGTACCATCAAAAGATATATTTCAGAATATAGCCAGCCAGAATATTGAAAAACAGAGGAAAATGGTAAGTTACGTAAGTAGGTACCTACTTATTTTCTAATCAATACAAGAAGTAAAGTCTAAGCTTGTGGACTGTAAATTTACATCTGGTATACAAAAACAACACGCGAATAAACGAAACACACCGCATTTAAAGGTAGATAGGGATGTATCTCTATACTTAATATAATAAAGCTATAGAGTTTATTTGTTTGTTCCTTTGTTTATATCCTCTAATCTCTAGAACTAAAAGTCTAAAATACAAAAAAAAATAGAAATACAAAAATACATTTTCCGTCATTAGCAACGTCGTAACCAAAAAGTAGGTGCTCTACATTCAATCATCTACAATCCTTAACCCAAAAATATTTGCAACATTGTGAAACATAAATAACAAACCACTAGCAGACTCATCAAAATCGGGCAACTGCATCGATATTACAGCGGGCAGGCGAAACAACAAATTTTATTTTCGGCACGATGATTAAAAATTTTATTTATGTTTTATACACCAGCGGCCATCAATCGAGATTATTCGCCGGAAGGAGTGAAAACAGGTTCACATTAATAAAAACGACACACGATGATATTTTAAATGAAAAAATTCATTTAACCCGTGCGACGCGGCAGTCGCAATTAACGCTCCGATTAAACTGTGAATTATTTATTAAAATTTTATGATCACGCGGTAATTTATAACTTCAATTGCGCATTCCACTATAGTACCTACGAGGTTTATTGTTTAGTGAAAATAATGCTTTGATTTTGAATTTTATTGTAGTTGTTAAATACACGCCTGAACCGGATTCGCAGTGAGAATTTCGTTTGTTATGAAGCCATTAGCGAGTGCCCCGTTTAATCGGTTCATATATTTAATCGACGGGACTGGCTTTGTGCTTTTGCAGATCATTTTTCTTTTAGATTGGTATTCTGTGAGTGACCCTTTTTATGTTATTTGATAGAAAAAGTAGGCAGGCACTGAACTCAAACGACTTACTTCGAAGAACTCAAAAGATTTCCAAGTGGTCTGCGAGACGTCTGGCCAAGCGAGACGGAGGCAAAGGCGAAACATTTTCTAGACGATCTAACATTACATTACCGTTATGTGATTGTTTGAAGAGAAGAGCAAACTTAAGAAATTGAAACTGCAATAGATAAACCGGTGCGGAGATTTTCTTTAGAAAAACAGTTCGAGACAGTGCAGACAATACTTCTTAGAAAATACCAGTATTTTTTTTAACTAATTTGATCTTACAATGTTTAATATTTTTTTATTGGAAATTATATCTCTTGTATACATAATTCTCTTTTTACTTTTTCGTTTTTTTTTCCACTATTGGGCAAGTAGGTACCTACTACAAATCACTAGAGCAATCGATGAATTAAATCCTCAGCAATAAAGTAGTTATAACAGCAAATAATTTGATATTCAAGTTAGAACTTTAAATCGTGTGCATTAAAATATGTTTTAAAATGACATCATAGAAGGTCACAGGCTCACGGGCGGCTCAAATGACAGTATATCATTTTACATAAAGTTCATTTTCCCATAGTATTTGTTGTAGACATTTGAAGTAGCATGGGATAAGACACAGCAATGTAACGTAAATTAAATAAAAAGCGACACCGCTGACTTGGATTATGTCCAGGGTAGGAACCTCATTTGGAGTTGCAGTTTATTTATTGCCAGCCATTGCTTGCTGCGAATTGAATCCAAATTACTGGAAAAATTCCTTACTGGCTTTGCGCTCTGTTAAAACCTTTAAAACCGGTCGAGCTATTAAGGTTTTGAAATCGAAGAATCTTTATATTTCAAAGGGAGTTTTTATAGATTCTTTGTAGGTTTCTTATAAAGGTTTGCAGCAGCCTGAATACCTTTGGAGGATAAATTCAGGTACCTATGCAAAATATTTTTTACTTTGTAGAAAGCCAAGAGCAGTGCCGTCCGTTCTTATGTTCTCATGATACAGAAATACTATACATATTGTGCAAATTATGGAGGAAAAACAATATGACAAAAATTATGTCACATATTTTTTTAATTCATGAGTAGGTAAGTACTTATTCATAAAAAAATAGACTATTTATTTTCCAGAAACACGGTATGCTTACAAAGGTATTAATGAAATTGCATATACATGTCTCACCGTTTTAACGGTATGCAAAATGTATTTATAATTTCACTAGCTTTTGCCCACGATTTTCTCCACGTTAAAGATAGTATATTACCCACGAGAGCCGTACATTTTTCCGGGATAAAAAGCAAAATACGAGTAGTATAAAAAGCAATAAAGTAGATTTTGTTATTACAGATTTTAATCTATCTATGAGCCAAATTTCACCCAGATCTGTTCAGCGGTTCTAGTGTGATTGATTGAAAAATCCAAAATTTGAGTAACAAACATCCTTAAGTTTGTTACATAATTATGAATGTTTGTTACTCAAATTTTGGATGGCTAAACTTTCACTTTCACATTAATTTTAATTTTCATAAGTTTTTAACATCAACTATATTACATAATTATTATTATACTACACACTTCCATTATACACAGAAGCTTCAATTAACTGGTAGTAGAGATAGTAATTTATTTTTTATTCTTACTGTAAAATCACTAACCAATATACTCGTTGTTCATTCAATTGTCTCCTCCGCACCGCATTGCACATCACTATTGTAGCAAGGAGCTCCTAAGTAAACAGACTCTCTTATGATATTGCTGAGCTAAAACATTGTCTCAAGTTGGCAATATATCTCTGTATGTTATTATTTTTACACTAGGTTCTGCCCAAGACTTCGCACGCGTAGTTTTTTCAAGTATGTTACGTCTTTGATAACTGCTACGCTCACGTGGGTCGTAGCATGATGGACATCCCTCCGAAAACTTACAGGGTGCATTCAGCTCCATATTTTGAATCGTATTCCACGGGAATTTTCCTCAGGAAAATTTCCATATCTTTTCCCGTTTTTTCAGATGGTATTCCTTTATTTCAATGTAAAATTACATTATCTGTACGCAGCACTGCATTTATGTAAATAATACAGATAAAATCAAAAAACCAGCAATGGATGTTGAAATCCTCGAAACATATATTATGACGTAACAAATAACGTGGCGCGAGAGCGTTTGGCGGGGAGGGCGGCCGAAGGCTCGCTGCGCTTGCCGTTCGCTACGTGCGTTTTGCCTCGAAAACGATACATTGCTAAATCAGGTTATGGATTCCCGTAACGTTCCTGAAATAATTTCATGTACCGGTCATATTAATATGGTTTACTGAATTCACCCTGTAAGTTTTCGGAGGGATGTCCCTTACACCCGATCCCGATTCCTCAGGAATTCCTCTGTACTGTTATATGTACCCATAAGCACAATAATTTGCATGTGTTACAATGTATTATAAATAGTGATTTTTCGCACCAAAAAAAAAAAAGTTGTTTTCCAGCAATATTTTTTGCTAAAAGTTACTTGGTTTGATGGGCAGTAATGCGTAGTTAACGGGTATCTGAATTGATTTTTTTACACCCCGTATATAAAAAAAAAAATTTAAGCCTACTGGTGGTTCCAGAGATTAGCGCGCTTAAAGAAATGAACAAAAAACTCTTCAGATTTATTACATTAATATAGATAATACATCTGCATTTACTTTTCCAGCTTTCGCATGATTTACTATCAGACAACAGCTAAAGACAATACGTAAGAATATTATTCTTTTGCGTTTCAAGATGGCGGAGCTTGCAAAAGACATAAGTACAGTCCAATAAGTTATTTGGTAAACACGCAAAGATATTCATCTTTTTTACTATACTGGCAATTTTTTTTTTATTGTGTTTGTACTGTAAAAGATTAGACAGGCAGTCGCTCCATGTAAAATACTGGTATTAAGCTGCATCTGGTTAGACTGGAAGCCGACTCCAACATAATTGGGAAAAGGCTAGGCAGATGATGATGACTGTAAAAGGTTATGGCATACTTAAGAGAGTAATGTAAAAGAATTTAATACTTAGCACGCTTGCTACATTGTTGAAAGTAGTTGCAAGTTAGCTGCCTGTATACCAAACAGTTTGTTCAACTGTACATGCACGTGAAATAAAGGGTACTTTGTTCTATCTATGTATAGTCTATTTACATTTGAAAAATATTTATACAACTCTGTCGTATTAGCAACATTACTTCAGTAAGTATTGAATTTCTTGCCCATTGTTCTCCATAAAACTTGCCTTTGAAAGGGGCGACTAGATACAATTTTCTTGTATATTAACGTTTAAAAGTACCTTTTAATGGTCTAATTGAAATAAATTATTTGACTTTAACGTTGCGTGTAGAAGCCTTTCTTTTTTATTTCTACAAAGTAAAATGAAACGGTTCATATTTACTCAGTTACAGCAACGATCAAAATATTTCAGAAGCGTAGGAGTACACTTCCAGGGTTTCGGAAGACAAAGTGAAGCTCCTATTACGGCTCAGAGGATACTTGAATGTTTTCTTTATTACATCTATGGACACTATTCTTTTTCCTAACAAAATGTAGGTTGTGATAACAGTTTTATTATGTGTACAAATGAAGAATTTGGGGAACAACTAAAATTTTTTTTTTTCTAAATTCTAGCTACAACATATATATTTATTATTATTTATTTATTTAAAATTTATACTTCATAAAGGTACAAAGGCGGACTTAATGCCATACACATACACCCCCACATACACACACCACATACATATACTATAGTGTGTTTACTTTGGTTTGGGTCCTGGGTTTGAAATCCAGGTTGGGCAAAAAAGTGTAATTGGGATTTTCCATTACGAATTTTGGAAGTTGTAGTAACACCCCAGTGCTTCGGAAAGCACGTCAAGCTGTTGGTATTGCGCCAGATTTCTCCCCGGTTGTGTCAGATTGCTGTATATTATTATTATTGCTGCCATCGGACTATATGAGAGTGAGAAAAGAGGAAGTGCACCTCTGTTTGCGCAAACATTTGTGCACTATTATATCTCCTGCGTTCTTGGCTCGTCTTCATTTAGATTAAGCTGCCGTGACCAAAATCTGTCTGTAGATTATTATTACTTTGTGTTGAACAGCAAAACCGTGATCATTTAATTTCCATTCATCTAAACTGAAGAAAGCATTCGTACCTATTCATGGTAACCTCCAGAGAAAAGAGCATGATTGTACCTACGGAAAAGCCCTTCGACCTTCTTATTTTATGTTCATTTCTATAGATACTTGTATCGGTAATATCAAAATATCTTCGGTCGATGACCTCCGTTGAAGCTCCAACTCAATCTAATTCTGAGCTTCAATTACCAACAACATCCATCCCATAATTTCGCTTTAAAAGCAGAATTAAAAAGATCATGAAACCTTTAGAAAGATATCTAAACAAAGGTCTGTAAACCATTAAAGAAATCTGTTTTGTGAAAGACCAACAAACAAAGCTGAAAAGAAAGTATTTCTTGCGAATGCCGTCGTTAAAACTATTTTATATGTGTACTTGACGTTTTATCGTTAGGCTGTATAAAGTTACCTTTGGTGTTAAAAGAAACCAATGTAAATAAGAACGTGGAACTAAAGAAGAGTAACCGGATAAGCCATACTTTGAACAAATAAAAATAAATATTTGTAATTTTAGCAAAATCAGTTACCAACTTCGCATCTTCGGTTGAACGTTTAAAAAGTTGGGAGTACCCTTAACAAAAAGAGTTAACCCGCTGGATTTTTAACATCTTTTACCTATCTTTGTATTCCAAATGCGGATTCAAGTAGTGCCTGGGGACTACTTAAAACTTTGCTTAGCTCGTTAGGAATCAAAAGGATGATGTACGTTTTATAAAAATGTATACTAGTATCTACATTTGTAAAATCTTTTGTGCAAGTCGGAGAAACCTGGGAATTACATTATTATATCTTTGTATATTCTGTTCTTTGGAAATGGAAAAGCAGCCCAAAATAAAAATACTGCTGAATATGTTTTTTCTCCGAAATCTTTTTCCTAAAGACTTTGTAACGTAACATTCGTTCTAATCCCCCGTAAAAGTTAGGTCCCAATAAAATCCTAGTACCAAGCGTACATGCGTACTGTTAGCTCCAAACCAATTCTTCTAGTTTCACTTTTTTTCGCCATAAAAAACATATTGGCCCGATGTTTTCCCGTACACATTTCAGGTGAAATAGTGCTGCGGGTTCCGCCAGGGAGACGCTATTGAAACCTTTTTGACCCATATCAAAGCTACGGAGCAGTTTGACAGTAACATTATTAACACGTGGCATGAGGTATGTACGAGGGGGCTTACAGCATGTCCTGGTAAATTCTTTCTAATAACCCTTAAAAAATCGTACAAACCTTTCTTTGTTTTACCTTTGTGCGCGTATATTAGAAGAACTTTCCCGTATTATTTCCTGTCGCAGTGTGCGCGTGATTTCCTGGAGTTGTTTTCCTTTCCGCTTAGCTCCCCGACGGTAGTGTCCATGAGCTTATTGTGGAGGACGTGACAACGCGCCAGATTGTGATGGATGCCGTCCTTCCGGACTTGACACTAGTCTTTTGTTATAGTCGCGGCCACTTTAAAATTCGCTGTGTTTTGTTGCTAGGAGAAAGCACAGTAAATATCTCACTTGTCAGGGTATAGAACAAAGAAGCGTTTCCTAAAAGATTTTCTCAGTGAACAATTAATTAAAGTACCTACAGTATGCGGCTGTTCATAAGATAAACCGGGTTTTAAAAAGAGATTGTCACCCAGAAATGAGTGACAAAAACGATGCTCAAAATCGTTAAACTTATTCAAAACTATAATTATCTTATTTCTCCACTCGACCTAGCATGAAACCACTGGCGTAAATGTCGATTTGGAGTCGATTTACAAATTGGAAATACGGCTGTACTATAGCACTTTAGTTTTATTTTGTACACCAACGTTCACCAGATATGTTTAAGTCTCATGTAAATGAGGGCGAAAGCAACTTTTCCCGACCTGGGAATCAAACCCAAGACCTCATGCTCAGCAGTCAAGCTTTGTCCGGTTGATCGGTCATCAATACTCTTCTTTTCTTCGTGTTTTTTCTGTATAAGAGAGCCTTATTATTATTATTAAGCACAATTTGTTTTACCCATTGATATGAATAAACCCTTAAAACTAAATAACCATTATGTGCGAAACGGGTATGTACTACCAATTTAAAAATCGATAGAATTTTCGTTACGTTCACTCCGCGCGCTCGAGGCACATATTTTAATACACGATTTACGACTCTGGTTTTTATAGTGGTTGAAATAAGAATAATAATATCTTGCAACCCTTTTCCAAACGTTCGAGATTAAAATGTCGCATTAGACAGACATTTGCTTACTCCAGAGGGATCAGTGGCTCGGTTCCGAACTGCCAATCGTCCTAGGACTTTACCAATACTGTGTCAATATTTCCGAGAGATACTAACCGAGTGGGAATCGTGAGCATCAAGAGGTAAAAGGTAATCAGTACAGCAACTAGTCACCTTCAATATTCTGATTGAATAATCTGTCCATATATCACGTTGGCAGTACGCCTCTGGCTTTAATTTGGTTAGAAAGGCAAATATTGTTCTGTATGATAGATAGACCGTTCCAATTGCGCTTGCAGATTTGAATATTTCCCGAACACATGACAATTTGGTTGGCTAGCGTTTACGAGTTTGGACGACCACATCATGTACCTATGTACCTACTAGCTATAAAGATTTAAATGTCCATATCTTAATATTTTAATAGTAATATGATAAAGCTCTAGGGTTGGAATATTACATTCTGCGGTTTAGATAAGTCGATAAAATTCTAGAATATTATCAATTTTATAAATGTTTTACTTGTCTTCTATATTAATTAATATTATAAAGAGGTAAAGTTTGTTGGTTTTTTTGTTTGTAAGTGAAATTCATGTCTGGAATTAATCCAATAATAAAAATCATTCATTCATTGTAGAATCACCGAGTGCCATAGGCGGTTTCATGGTATAGGTAGAATAGTAAATACTGGACTTTCACGAGAAAGAAGTCGTGAGATTGATATATAGACAAAGCAAAATTGAAACTATAAAGAGTTATAGTTTAACATCAATGCACGTTAAAACACAATTGCCAGAAGATTATTGTGTACCTACAGGAGTTGAAATGATTTGTTCTGACGTCAGCAATTGGCTGTACAACACATACATTGCTGGCGTAAGGCACGATATATTTTTTAGGGCGTTCCTGCAAAGACGTGGAATGAAAGAATTATCGGTGTTGAATCGTGGTTGCTGATGCGGCCGGCCATTTGGCTCGCAGCCAGGTCCCTCCGCCTCGATCTTGTAATTTACTCATGTGGAATGAGATTAACACGACATCTGAATTGTATTTAGTGAATTTTCATTGTGAACTGTCACGTTTTAGTGTTAAGTCAAGTTGGCTCGAATAGTTTAAGCAAAACAAAAATTAAGTCTAATGTAATGAGGACAAATTTTGGCTAAATAAACGCAGCGCTGGCAGTAACTTCATTTCATTTGAGTTAAACAGTATACTTTTTAACTTTTAATGCGAGTTTCTACTTAACTTTGTTGAGTATATTTAAATGGTGGAATTAATCTTCTTGAAACTATTCATTAAGGGTAGCTGCTCGGTTCGTTGAATAAACTGCAGCAGTTTTAGTAAATATCTCTAATTTACTTAGTGATTTGTTTTTATATTTCAAACGTTTCTATGTGTACGGAGGTAATTGGCGTAAAATTATCTCCTAGCAAACCGCCCGACAAATTCATTGATCGCCGTCGGATTACAACTGAAGATTGAATGAAGATGGCCGATAAAACGTATTTTATAAATTTTCAAAAAAAAAATCTTGTACCCGCCTTTGATGTACGAGCAGTGGCGTAGCTACCAAGGAGCTAGACGTTGCCGTGAATCGGGCCCCCTCATAAACAGTTCAGTTAGGGCCCCAGTCGTTTTTGCACCAAGGCTTTTGGTTACCTAGCTACATCTCTGTGCACAAGGTTTGCAACCGAGCATGAGCAAGTACCAATGTGACTTTTTCATTTCATTACTTTTTTATATTGGACATCATTAACACTGGTAAAGGCAAACAACGTGAGGAAACCTAGACTTGTAATAAATATATTAAGTCTGAAATCGCCACGCTTTAAAAAAGCGTGGTGATCAATGCTCGTGCCTTATCTGTATAAGAGACCTCTGCCCTGAAAGAGACAACAATAGGCTGGTATTATTTTTTTAAGATAATCTTAAATATTCGAACAGAGTATACCACCAAAAGTAATAAAATGTATTCCCGTTTCATCCAATAATTCCATTCGAACAATTTACAACTCTAATAAAACGGTACACGTCGCTTCCAACCCATACAAGTAGCTCAAATATTCGAAACGCTTATCATTTCCGAGCCATTGAATAGCGAGCGAGCGGCCGGACTTCTTACCTCGCGCCATTATAAGAAATCATCTATCGATGGGAAATAATTCGATTGTCAACTCAGTGATAAATCGGCGGAAACAAAATATTTATAAGTTAATCAACTGGCTTAATTCGGGTTTTATTTTGAAGGCAATAATCTTTGTCGTATTCAACAGTAGTTTTAACATGTCTTATACCTTCTGACGGGGCTAACTGCCACGTTGGTATCGTAGTCGTGGTGGATGGGGGCTCGATTTCCAGATCGATCAAAATGTTATTGGGTTTTTCTATAGCAATTTCTCAGCAGCAGTTAGGAGTTTGGAAGTGGTGTCTCATCCCCGTACCTCTAAAAGCACATAAAGCCGTTGGTCCTGAGTGTCATTCTTGGATCTTTGACAGTCGTTACGGGTAGTTAGAAGCCGGAATGTCTGATAGCCAGTCTTACCAAGGAGTATCGTGTTGCCCAGTAACTGGGTTGTTGAGGTCAGATAGGCAGTCGCTTCCTGCTGCATTCGGTTAGATTGAAAGCAGATTTAACAGGACCCATAGTCCAAAAAGGCCTTATCCTTAAAACCTTATCTACGCGACTGCGAATTATAAACGAACCCAAGACTGAACACGGAAAAAAACTCTAATTACATCAAACGAAAAGAAGCAAACCATAAAAATACTGATAACAGTGGAACTTACAACAAAAATACTTACATAACAAAAGATCTATATCGCAGAAAAAAATACGTGTCGAAATAATTTACTTAATGAAGCTAGCTGGCGCTGACTACAATCTGGACCACTGAATTTATTCACACCGAAAAATCGCGCGGCCCGAACTGTAGGAGAAAAAAGTATTTAATTGCCCCCAAGGAACCGAGAGAATGGTGAAAATTCGGGTAGCGAATTTATAGGAGCTATTTGGATGCAAATGATGAGCGCGCAGCCTCCGCCAGTGACGGTGTAACCCCAAAAGAATAAGTGAGAAACGTCTTACGAGAAAAAGGCTCGTGAATACTTGTGATACTTTTTAGAGTTCCTTGGCTCAATGCTGAAAATGGAACCATAATAATTTTGACACGCCCTCTCGGACTCAGCCCTCAATTTAAATAATTGTTCCCTAAAAAAAATGTGCGTACCTAAGTATCTCATTTCAAGTTACAAAGCTAAGTACAAAATGTTTCGAAAATTCTGATAAATATGCCTATGTGTCACTTTATGACGTATAATCTTTAAAAATAATTTAATATTTTTTTCTTGTCTACGGAATCCAACAGTGATCATAATCTTTTATGATACTTTGCGTAGTTCGTATACTTAGCAAGATTTTGAATACTCACGATTTACTTAAAGATTATTGTGTGTTGGAGTCACACTCAAATATGCGGTAATATATTATGTAGAAGTGCTATTGCCAACTTTTTAAATTCAAGGCGGAAAAATAATGATATTACCGAAGCAAGCTTGTGATGTAAGGAAATGGCGCAGTCATACGAACTTGTGAAGGCTTAAATACAGTAATGGATGGCGATAATAATACCAGCCTATTATTGTCCCACTGCAGAGTAAAGGCTTCTTCTCATACGGAGAAGGCACGAGCATTGATCACCACGCCTACAAAAGGTGGATTGGCGATTTAAGACTTACATTTATTATAAGTCTAGGTTTCCTCACAATGTTTTCCTTCACTCACGTTAATGAAATTGAAATTTTACACGAGAGGCGAGCGTCTTAACTACTGGGTCATGACGATAAGTAGAAGAAAATATTCAACTTTGGCCCAGACTTTTTTCGTTCCTCTCATTATTTTATGTGTCCGCATGGACACGTATTGTTTTACAAATAACACTATACATTAGGACTTTAAAGCAAGTAGGTCTAGTAGGTACTTACTTGCCTCATTTAAAGTGTTATACTATAAAGAAATTAGTTTCATTTAATTCACGTTTTATTTTCGTATATTTTTCCTAAATATTTAAGTTGTTTGTTTACCTCTCCGCTTCAGTGACAAAAATATATTGCCGTAGTATTTTTGCTCTCAGTCCCAAATAAATCTCCCTTAAAAATATTCATTACGATTTTTCATCGCTTTCTGTAAGTTTCATTTTTATGTAAGCTCTTTTCTCGAACGTTAACAGGTACATTTCCGTATAATGCAAGAGTTGGTTTGGTAAAAATGTCCTCAATTAAAGAACAAAGAAAGTTTCTTATCGAAATAGGAGGTTAAAAAAAGTTAGCCTTCGACCGTCCAACTTGAATGTAGGATGTAGAATATATGGTTGCAAGTAAAATGCATTCGGCTTTCGTCTTTTGTTTGGAAAAGTTGTGGTAAACAAGTTCGACACTCAATCCTTTGTGGGATACTTTTGAAAAGTTGTAGTGTATAAGAAGGCGGGACTTACCGCCGCCATGACAGAGTGGCGGATGCGACGACCGCAGCTCGCCTTCCGGGGCTCGGGAGCATAAAAGACGTACTGTTTATTTTTATACCGGACAAATATTTATTTGGGCTGGAAAAAATGAGAAAATATTTTTATAATGAAATATCTGCTCCTGCGTAGCGGGTAGTATTGTTGATGTAGCTATTTTTCGTTTACGTATTTAATGCGGTTATGAATGAGTGAAACCCGATTGGGTAAAGAAAACAGCTGCTTACAATCGTATAATCCGTCAATTGTTTCTGTCAAAAAACACTAGATATTTATTATTTTTCAAACAACTATTTTTCTTCTTCTTGTTACCAAACACGCCTCTTATGCAAGAAATTTTATTTTCAAGTACCAATGTAATTATTTCTATTTCTTAAATACCTACTTTTGAAGTTAATCTTAGACTCACTAACGTTGGTCAAGGAAAACAGAAATTGAAATCGCCATAGGCAAGCATAGTGATCAATGCTCGTACCTTTTGCAGTGTACAATAATAGTCTAGAATTTTTTACAATTAAACACTTTGACCTTTGGCAATAGGCAATAGGCTCGCCCCCTATTACATGGGACTTAGGCGATTAACCCACGGCACCGTACGCCGCTCCGGCATGCGGTGGCGGTGAAGCGGATTTCAATGCGGTTGTCCGCACGGCGATGCGGTTCGACCGCATGACCGCACGGATCGATTTTGACCAGTTTTGGTTTTAACCAGTTATTTTTTACCGGTTTTGACCAGTTTTCAGGGTGTCCAGGTTGGGGTTTTTTTTTCCCCCAATTTGGGGAAAAATTTTGGGGAATATTTTTTGAAATTAAAACTGCGGGGTAAATTCTGGGGAACACATTATTTCTTGGCGTAAGTTTGGGGAAAAATGATTTGTGAATGAATTTTTTTAATGCAGTGCGCAAATATTGACATCCCGGAAGGTGGCGGAATAGAGAACAAACTGCTATGGATGCGTTCCATTTCTCGCAATACGTAGCAACTGTGAATACACGCTTGGATATCAACTCTTTTCTTGTTATTCCGGTCAAAATAGATATTCAAGAGTAAAAAATTCGCAACAAGCTGAAAATTTGTATGAATGTTGTGAACATCGTCATAAACAAATAACATATAACGCCCTTAAAAAAATTCCATTACATATATTTACCCCCTAAATTTGGGGAGGAAACCCCTAAATTGGGAACCCTGCACGATGATCCGCACGGTGATGCGGCGCCCCGTGTGTGAAGCACCGCACGACCGCGCGGACGTCCGCACGGTGATGCGGTTGTGACGAGAACACCGCTCGACCGCGCGGTCGTGCGGTGCTCGTGTGCGAGGTTCAAGCTGTTTTCATAGAGGCTAGTGCGACGTGAGAACCGCATCACCGCATGCCGGAGCGGCGTACGGTGCCGTGTGTTAATCGCCTAAATCGCCTTAAACATAACTGGCGAAATGTCGGTGTACTAATGAGTACACTTCTGCCTAACCCCTCGGGGTTTCAGGCGTAATGTTATACATATAGATATATAAGACCTTTTTTTTTTTTTTTTGAGGTGGTAAAAATCATCAAATGAGTCCTTCCGTCCTGGGCGGGGCGGAAGGGACTGTCAGACTTTTACTGACTAAAAAACCACCCTGTTCCTTCTGTTGCCCTTTACGTTCCGGGGCCACGGTATCCTGTTAAGACGTCCCGCAACCCCGGCAGGCGTTTGGCCCCGTTGGGGGGCCCCGTCCCTGTGCTGACAGCTCTTTGAGGCGCGTGCGAACAGAACGCGCCGTCGACCCGGGCATGGTCCTTGATCGGACGGCGAGCTACCCATTACTCGCCGTCCGCAAGCCCGCGCCTACGGTGGCCGGATGTCGCCTCGCGACGTCCGACGCCCTGGGCGTCTCCCGCGGCGGCTGGGGCGTGAGGTAGAGGGTGTTGTTCTCTCCCTCACGCGGCCCGCCTCCTCCTTCGCTAGCATTACTGCTTCGCAGAAGGAGGTGACTGCATCCCATTCTCTCTCGCCCCGGAGCATGGCCTGAACCAGGCCCGGGCGCGAGAGGTCGCCGCCGCCTATCGCCTCCGTGAGGACACGGCGATGCTCTGCCCAAGCTGGGCAGACCTGCACCGTATGCTCCACCGTGTCCTCCGGGCGGTCCACACAGTGGTGACACCCGGGCGTTTCCTCCCGTGCAATCCGACACAGGAACCTCCCGAAACAACCGTGTCCGGTGAGGACCTGCGTCAGCCGGAAGGTGAGGACGCCGTGGCGCCTCTCTAGCCACTCCTCAAAGAGGGGTCTTACCGCCGCGATTGCAGCGTGCCCGAGATATATAAGACCTTCGGTTACTTAGAGATGATCGGTATTCAGGTTTAACACCGAACATAATCCAACCAAAGTTAAATAAAAATCTCATTCGTAATCTCCACTTTGTACAGACTATAACATTTCGCCAGAAACCCAACTATTTATTACGTGAAAGCTAACATATCCAGAACAACTCCGTGAAGATAAGGTTCATACTTCAAAGGCTTCACGTTGTTAAATATAATCGGATTAAACGCCAACCAAAATTAGGGTAGGTGGTTACTGGCGGCCTTGTAAACTTGTATTTTGACATTTACGAGAAACCTCAACGCTCCGGAGCCGTCTGTCTAGAACAGGGACAGTGTAGATCTAGCCTTATATCGCCTGGCGTCTGTTTGAGAACACGTTGTGGAAAACCAGATCTGATTTTCTGTTCCATTTAAATAGCTTTTGCTTTGATCTAAAGCTTTTCGTAGAATGCCGAAAGTTAAATAGTCATGTATGTAACTGGGAATGTTTTAAAATAAAGATAAACAAACATGTTTTTCTTTGAATGTTTATGTGGCAATGCCACAAATGAAGTGGTCGTTTACAACTAATTACAAATTATTACCAACAACCACTGCTCGATATTTTTGACGTCACTCCTGGGTAACGATTCAGGTTTGTATTCTCTGTGTTACAATCAACAGACTGATATATGTGTGGACATGATTGTTGTGTACTTCCATCAACTATTTTTGAATGTTCATTAATACAGTTATCACCAAAGTCGTTATTTTTTAATATTGCAAAATGCGAGATGTCTTTATAGCGATAGTCAACAGACTGTCATTATGAATTTCTATCAAGAACTTTCTAGGATTTAAGTACATACAACTTACATGGATTCGTCTAAATTGTTTGAATTACTTCTAAGATTGTCTGTCCGTGCATAGCCTAGACGGACTTTTTTGTGTTTTCCGTCAAATAAGAAAAAGTTCGCAGTATATATATCAGTCTTCCGTTGACAGTTGACTGAACAAGTTATTGCTTTCGTGGTCTTGAATAGAGACGGAGCATTACCGAAAAGTGTACACTTAACTGAGACTTTAAAATGAGATACTTATAATTATAATATAATATTTTGTACTTTTCATTTATAATGATCGTTTATTGTTCTGATACGTTAACAACAAAGAACTACTTACACCTACTGTTGTGCAATTCAGCGAGATCGCTGTGCTTTTGTTTTGTATTTGAGTGCAATGCAGTCATCTACCAATTTTAAGGTTGACGCACATCTAACCCAAGGTTCATTGGATGTTTTGATGATAAAGCATCATCCATCCATCCTTACACATGTAACTGACGTTCAGTTACATGTGTAAGGATGGATGGATGATTGGATGTTTTATCTAAATATATAAAAGCGAAAGGTCATGCAGTCACTCATCACGAAATATCGAAAACCGCTTGACGTATAAAGATGAAATTTGACAGGGAGGTAAATTATAGTTAGTAGACGTCCGCTAAGAACAGATTTTTCTAAAATTCACCCCCTAAGGGAATGAAACGGGGGTCAGACATTCTCGCAGACGAAGTCGCGGGCAAAAGCTAGTTATATATAATATGACTGTTATGTTTGACCAACAATGCGCAGCGTATCTTCCGTCAGATATGTGTCCGAAGTAAGTAAAATGGAGCCAGAAACAAAAGCACGACGTCAAATTTTCGACAGCGTCGGCTTTCTTTTTACTGGCTCGGATACCCAAAATAATAGTGTTATTTCTAAGTTACCGTACACAAACAAACACAAATCAAATTTTAATTTCCATTTTCAAAATAAAGGAACATAAGCGTCAGATGGGGGTGATTTCCTGAGTGCTCGGTTTTTCCAATTTTGGTCCGGAACAAAAACCACGCTTTACTGAAAATGAAAAGATTTGTTTTCCTCTTGTTGCTCAGATGTTTATCTTGCTATCCAATTATGAGGGTTAATTGGGGAAATGAAGGATTTAACTGTTCCTATTGGAATGGCTACTGGTCGCTACTTTTATATAAGAATCTTTAATGGATAGCTAAGTGGACTGCAAATACCTTTATCCTTTTTCTGCTTAAGGAAAACGTTTCTAAATTTTCACCATTTCTTTTTTAGAAAAATATTGTTTTTGAACACATTCTTCTAACATTGGTTCACTACATCTTATTACCATTAAACTATATATAAACAAACACACACATTAATGCCAGTATCCGTCCAAAAAAACACAAAACCACAGGCGCACTTATCTCTTCCACAAAAACATTACAAAACTTCGCAGCATCGGCTGAAAAAAGGCCGGTCTCGTTAAAAGGCCGTGCGGTGGGCGGCGGGGCTTCTTCCGGCACTATCCACCCCCGGAGATGGGCTATTCATTCCACTATCGACGTGCTGTGTATGCTCGCCGGGTATACGCTTTGTGGCCAAACGGAAATATATCACGATATGTTTTTATTCCGATCATATGTAACAGAATACTATCGGATCTGTTTGGACGAATTTTATGAATGGTTTTTGTTGAATTTTAGTAGGTAACTATTGCTGTTTAGAAAATTGTTTTTGTTGGTATTTTGAGCTGTTAATCATACTTTGAATATGAATGAATGTGTGTTAGTTATCTTGTTCTGCGTAAACTATTTAACCGATTTCAATAAACGATGACAAATGGCATATTGAGATATTTAACACTAGCTTCGGTCCGCGACTTCTTACGTGTTAAAGTTGATAATTATATTATACCACGAATGCATTTTTCCGGGCAAAATGTAGCCTATTCACTATTCCAGACTAAAATATATACTTGTGACAAATATCATTCAGCCGTTCTGGCGTATTGAGTAACAAACATACATCCATCCAAACGACATTTATTATAGTAGCGAGATGAGGGAAACCAAACATCATGTTGACTTATTTCAATAAGGTTTTACTAAATTCATACATACCTACCTAAATATTTGTACCAAGATATTTTATTACTAACCATTTACTTGATAAATTATCTCATAAGTTCTGAAAGCAGTCCCTTGTTTATGAACATGTTTAACAAAAGACGATCGCGTTAAACTCAAATAAAAATCTTGAACAGTTACTCCAGCAAAGTGATAGTCGGCTAACTCTCAATTCATTGAGGGGAAAGCTTCGGCTTGATAAATAAATTAGCTGCCCATAAAACTCCACACAGAAGAATTACAGGGTGATTTCAGAAAATAGCGTAATACTCTTGATATAATTAAATGGAAATGATTACAAGGAAAGTTGGAAAAGGTGTTTGTTTTATTAAAATAATTCAAACAATTGGGTACTCGACACCATTAGCCAATAATACCAAGACACAACTTCTGAAAACACTTTATTTTAACCCTTGAAAACCTCATTAATTTTCATTTATAAGTAAAGTTACATTTTTAGTTGCTTTTTAATCAATAAATAGTAATACTTTCGGTGCCCAGAACTTAGCGTACCTATGGGTGCAAATAATGCCATACTATACTGGGCGCTGGACACGGAAAGTGTTAATTAATTGAGTTGTGAAAATAAGTGATGTCACAGTTTACTATTGTCAAACAAAATCTGTAGGGGAATTGCCTTTGACAGATCATAAAAAGTATGTCAATTGATTGGTGGTGTCAACTCCCCAATTGTAAGACCAGGGGGCCTACCACAACCCTTTAAAACAATATTATTTTAATATTACTTTGCCTTTCGCACTGTTGGATTTTCAAAGCTCGGATCACCGCCGAGAGTTGAAAATGCATCAACAGAAATTACAAAGTAATATTCAAATAATATTGTTTTAAGAGGTTGTTAGGCCCCCAGGTAGTAAAGAATGATAAACGTCCAAACTATTCCACTTTCCCTACAATTGGCCTATCTAACTTAATCGTTTTTATTCGCGATTCGAGAGTAACAAGGTACTTACACTTTGTAAAATTAATTAGGCACATTTCGCTCCACCTTCTCGATAACTTAGAGTGAGAGCTGAAATTTGCAAGCGGAACTCGCAGTAATAAATTTAATAGCAAAATAAACGACGTCGTTAACTTATCTGAAATATTGTCGGTTGAATAACTCAACGCGTTTAATAGCGTAGGTATTTCAGTTTAAAACGAGTCGTGACCTCACCGAGATTTAGAAAAAAAAATTCAATGGATTCATTCATCAAAATGGCATGATTTATGATCTGAAACTCTTTCAGTAAATACAAATGAGAGGGTAGTAAGGACGTTGGGTCACTGCCAAAGTGAAGCCTGATTAATGATTTTTGAGGCTCACGGAATGTTCTGCGGAAAAATAAATTCAAAAACTTGTTGGTATACCGCCGAAAACTTGTTTGGCCAAGTTTTTATTTGTTTTTAAATACAAATCAAGTATACTTTGTTGATACTTTGCTTTTTAACGACTTCGCTGCTTTATTAGGTCTACTGCTCGTACCTACCTATGCTTGTTGTTGCCCTAATTTTCAAAAGTTTTTAACGGACAGAATTTTTTTTTTTTTCCTGCATATTTCATGGATTTTCATTAAAATAACTGGATTTAAGTTAAAAATAGGCAAACATAATTCTTTTAAAGGGTCACAATATTTTTCTTAGAATCGGACAACTTAAATTCTCCTATAACTTAGCAATCTTACCTCTACCTTGGCTTAAGCGATCTTAACTCTTATTTATTGAAAGCGAAGGGAGAATTTAAATACCTAAGCAGGTGAATATCTTCCCTTAAAACATAAAATTTATGAGCAGATACTATTAGGTACAGTAAACAAAGGAGATAGGTATCCAGGGTCGTCAGATATAGTTGAAGTTTTCTTAGAAACCGATGGATGTCTTCGATTGAAACTTAACTTAATTAATGAATTGTTTATTATCTACTTTTCATCAACATCCATCAACTATATCTGACGACCCTGCACACCTATCTCTTTTTTTAACTGTACATTGTACCTTACTGGTGGGTTTCGTAAAATATCATTGTAGACTGGATATATGTATTAACAAATTGAAAAATATTTCTTTTATGAATCATAAATTCCGTACATTTTTAACATTTTATAGAGATCAAAGGCATCTACGCATCGGAAACAGTAAATATGAATGTGTCAATGGAATAACGGGCAATATTTTATAATCCTCTTAGTGAATCGTGCACACTGCGATATTATATTCTCTCCACCATTCAAAATATTATTTTCGTATGTTGGATTTCTGATCATAAATAAATAGAACCAATCTAGATCCCAACATAACGATACTAAAAACCTGAAAAATAACACATAACATCACGCCTGTAATGCCCTAAGGGTTAGGCAGAGATGTACCCATTAGTACACCCACATTTCGCTAGTTATGTTTAAGTCCTATGTCATAGGGGACGACTCTATTGCCATTAACGGGACACAAATCGATGGATTAGCGATGGATCTAGTCTAGGCGTAGAAAATTGTCCGTTTACATCTTCCTAAAAGTGATTGTAAGTACCATGCCTACCTTCCACATTACGCTCATTGGTCAACTCATAATGTCATATCAAAACTAAATATTTTACAACTTAATTCTAAAGTAGGTATAAGTTCAACAAACAGTTCAATTAGTTGCGCAACGCTTGACCTTTACAGTTTTTTAAATCTAATTTTATAAGCGAAGCCTGTTTTTGTTACAACGTGAAGTTAACAACACTTGTTCAATTTCAGTTCAGTCGCTGTGAATACAATCAGCACAAAAGAAAGGAATAAAAATTAACTCGAGCCAAATTTGAAAAGTTTGCATCTCGCATAAAGCTGTTCGGCAGGTTGGGTTGCAGGCACCTATCAGACTACTAATTTGAATATTTTGTTTCCCATTTATCTGAATAGTCTTTTGAAACTGTAACAGTAGCAATAATCGTTATTGCAGTGAATTTGGAAGAGGAATATTTAAATTGCTTTGGTAGAAAAAATGGTTTGACAACTTCTTTGTTATGTAAGTAAGTTACATTACAAAGAATTTTTCTGGTCATTTCTTTTTCTGAACCTTGAACATTTTGTCTAAAAAGGTTTCTTAATTTCGCCAAGAATGCGAACTTAGAAAACCTAGATTAGAACCGTACGCTTTCGCTATCTTTGTACCCAACCTTTCCTCTCCTGACAAAGCAAATCTTAACAAGGCCTGATATTAAATAAGAGACCGTGGAACATTTAATCTCTATTGTTTTCGAGCCATCGTTAGTTAATCAGCTTTCGTTCAGAATATTGAACGGAATGAGATCGTTCAGATAAAACAGCTGAAATCGCGTTAAGTACAATCGAATGTTAATTGTTCGCTACATTTTATGGACCTTTTCGATAGGTCGTTAGTAGTAATTGGTCGTATATGCAGAGCGTTCATGTCAAATTAGATGTAGTTCAATTATTTGTGACGTCATTTGCTGCAACATTATCGACGTAATCAACAGCGTGGAAACACAAAATTGGTTGCGTCCTGTATTTTAATAATACGAAATTTAATAATGGAAGCCAGCATTTTCAAAAAAATGCTGAATTCGATCAGACAAGCAACCTAAGACTTTCTCATTTTATAAATATTGCAAGAAAACGAGCCTTTGCTTATCTTAGCGTATTTTAAAATTCTTCTTTTATTTTTTTTTAGATAGAATTATATAACAATAGTACCTATACAGAAAAAATCTATCTTTAACAATCGTTACGGGTAGTCAGAAGCCCGAAAGTCTGACAACAAGTCTAACGAGTGGCATATCACGGGGGTCATATCACGTTACTCAGTAACTGGGATGTAGAGGTCAGATAGGCCGTTGCCTCATGTAAAACTTTGGTATTCAGCTGAATCTAGTTAGACAGAAAGTTAACTCAACACACATGTGAAAAGGCTAGAAGGATGATGAACAATATTTAGTCATAAATAAATGGTACTCTCCTATAGTAAATCTATGCATATAAATGTTTGTAGGTATACTTGATTGGTGCTCTAGGTGCTCAAACGGGAATATTCCTAGTGTAGGTAGGTACACTTTAATTTCGTAATTGTTTTGTGATTTTTATTTCTAATTTTGTTCTTTTACGCTCGTACGATAATCTGTACCTGCCATGTTATCTCTTCACTACCTTTGGTTGGCTGGTAGAGAATACCTAAAGCATTAAGTAAGTCTACCTTTGTACCTTTGGTTGCATAAGGCTTAAATAAGTAAACAATAGTTCACTGATACTCCGCTTAACTTCGGATTCCAGATAATACTTTTAGGTACTTACCATGTGCCCCGACGGCATAATAGGTACTTACATATATGCATGCATAGAAAGATACCATACAGTCTACAATGGTACAGTAGCCCGCAAAATGGACAAGAGACTGTAGACCTGAGTATATCATTTTAATTTCAACTCGATACGGTCTTGACAGACAGAAACGCAGACAGTTAACAAAGTGAGGTACGGAACCCTGAGGCTTTTGAGGTACGGAACCCTAAAAACGAAGTCAAAACACATCGATGACAAACCTTCCCTTCATGCCGAGGCTCTCCATCTTCCCACCTATCCGAAAAATTACCTATGCACGATAAAAAGAGATGTATGTTACAATATCGCATCAATATAAATAAGGAAACACTCACGTATGATGTAGGAAGAAACGAAAAATATAGACTTCACTTTTTTACGTCTCCATTGAGAATAAAGCAATTTCGTCAAAATTAAATCATAAAGGCAAATAGGTATAGAAGTGACGTTCTATCCTATATTATGATAAAATAATGTGGTGTAGATTTTCTCATTTCCAGAACAAGTTAATGTGAATTTACTTAATAATTTTATCTTTTTTTCTTAAAAATAAAGATGCTGGCGTATTAGGTTTTTTTCTGTACCGTGGATGCGTCAAACCCATAGGTACAAACAACCAGACCTGGAAAGACTACCATACAAATATTTGTTACCTGCGGGAATCGACCAGCCTCTACGCCAACTGTGTCTTCAATTTTTATATTCAAATATTATATTACAATATTGTATTTAATTTTGCCTCTTTGGTCACGTGGTAACAAAGAGATGCTGAGCATGAAATCTTGGTTTTGATTCCCAGGTCGGGCAAAGTGTTATTGGATTTTTCTATCAGGAATTTCTCAGCAGTAACCTCGGAGTCTGGATTTGTGCCCGGTTAAGATGGCAATAGGCTCGTCCCCTATTACATAACTGGCGAAATGTGGGTGTACCTACTAGTGGGTACACCTCTGCCTAACCCTTTGGGGAATACAGGCGTGATATTATGTAATGTTACAAAATTATGTCATTTATTTTCTAAATTCAAGGCCTCAGTATTATTCCTTCCAACTTTCAACCACAATTGTTTGTTGTAGGTACACGTTGGCCACTAAGAGATCCTGGCTTACAGAGGTCGCAGTCAATGTGTGACAGGCTAACTCCAAATAAGACTCGTTTTGACTTTGAGAAACAGGACATTAACAACATAGTGGTTGAATGTGTACCTACACAACACAAAAGGCTTATAAAAATCTGCTTCCTGTGAATAAAAGAATGAAAGTTGATTTCTATCGAAAGCTTTGAAAAAGAAGGTGTATAAAGATGATCTTAGATAAATAGCGAACAGAAAAGTTTTTTGACAATATTTTTTGTTAATTTTAACCACCCAAGTGTACACCAAACGTATTTTTACTTTTATGATAAAAAAGTAATAGGTACACTCGCTGCCAAAAATGTTGAATACTCAATCATAGTAAAGAGCGAACTTATTATGACAACTAGCATTTTTCCAGATTGAAAAACTTGTGTAAACGGTCAATTGTATTCTATCACGCTGTTTGTAATCAAAATAAAACATTTTGGAGTATCCACTGTTATAGGCGTTATTACTAAAACTTTGATACTTAATCACGAACATAAAACGTTACGCTTTAGTTGAACACAATTTATTAACGCTTTAATCTAATACAGGATCGTAAATCTTCTGGTTTTTTTTGTGTGTTATTCATAATTTTGTACACGCTGTTTTTATACTGACAGTTCTCAAACATTGTTGTTATAAGAACTAAGTACCTACCGAACTAAATGTTTGAATTAATTTGGGTGTAAGAAATTAAAATCTTTAATTTATGAGATTGTTTACTCTATTAATAAATAATATTATATTAATAATAATACTAGAGACAAAGGCCTCTTCTCATGCAGAGAAGGCATTGATCACCACGCTTTTTAATTCGGATTGGCGATTTCAAACTTATATTACTTAATAATACGAGTGAGTCCAGATTTCCTCACGATACTTGCCTTCATTGATGTTAGTGATGTCCAAGATAAAATAAAGTACCTATATATGAATATATGAATTGAAAAAGTCACATTGGTACTAGGCAGGCGCTTTCACCACATTGGTCAATCACAAAATCAATATGTAGGACTTTAATCTTGAACAGAATGATTGGTAATCCAATACATTCCTTCAATGGGGATGAACTAAAGCCAATTTCCGATAAATTTGTTCCCGAAAACTTGGGGTCGAAACCGGGTTAATTTTGAGTTATGGCAGTTTTTAAGTTTACCAAAAACTGCTTATTGTATGAAGTCTTTTCAACTCGAGACTCAAACTTTAAACTTTTCCTATAGCTTATGAACGAATAACTCCTTTGAAAACCAATTCATTAAGTCTTTCATCGAAAAGTGAAATCAATTCAAAGGAACTTAAAATGTAGACTAACTCAAAATCAACCCCTTATCGACCCCGGGTCAAATTTGTTACAAATTATCTCAACTTTATCCCCTTTTAGGAAATGTATCGGATTACCAATCATTCCCTTACCCAAGGTAAACGATAACAAAAAATATAGTACAATAGTACGTTGTCTTGTCATTCCTAATTCACCGTTTCTATTAACCGGAGTTCGACGTCAACAAATTCGTAGTAAATAGCAGCCGAGGGTTAGGCCGGACGGCTTTGTTGCCCCGAAGCCATAATAGGCAGAGTTGAAACTTTTGCGGCTTGCCCCTTCGTATAACGTAAAAGTTGATCTATGATTTTGCTAACTATATTTTGAGGATACACGATATCAAATTAACATTCGCTGAAATTGGTTTTGAAACCCATTGACGGTTGAGCGTAAACTTGTCTGAATATTGGATGTTATGGGTTTATCCTTTATGCCCGAATATTAAAAATAAGTTGCTTTAGTATTTTCGCAATATTCATTTATTATTTCATTTTATTACTAAACTACTTATTACTTTATATTAATTAAACACTTATAAATAATAATAAATATACAAAGTATTTTTATGTATTTTATTGCCTTATAGCAACATGTTATAATTATCTAATCAAAATAGTGTTCAAGTAGTGTGTAGGTCAACATAATAATCTTTAAATATATCAGTAAATAGTTTAGCAGTAATGGTCAAGACTCAGATGCAGAAGGCGGTAGTCTTGGTCGGTAAGCATTGTAAGGAAACTCCTTACAATGCGTGCTGACCTCACTCTAGATCCCTAGCTTCTTCTTTCTCTAGATCAGCTTGAGCCTAACATTTTTTAATTATTATTTTATTCTTGAGTTATAGAAACTCAAGAATAAAATAGGTACTATAAAATAAACAATTAACTACTATATTGTAAAGTAAAGTAGTAGTACTTTTTGATAAACAATACCAATTATTAATACAGATCTCATTTCAATAATAAAACCCAACTTTGTTGTGTATTTCACTGTTATTATTTTTTTATCATACTACGGTCCCAAATTCCGTGGTCATGGCGAACACGTAATTCAAATTACGCGCGAACAACAAAGTTATAGGAGTGTTCCAAATGATTTATATTGCGGGGTAGCCCGAGGGCGCGATGGTAAGCGACGTGTTAACTTATCCCTATGGATGTTAGGATGTTGGGACATACAGTTTAAAGTGCCCTACGTTATGCCCCTTGGCGTTAGATATTTAGCTGTAAATCATCGCACTATGTAATGATGTATAACCGCACGTTTGATAAGATATTGTGCTGATATTTTTTTTTTCATTTACTAACTGTATCTGTATCTTTTGCGAATATTATGTTAATGTGAATCGCTAACTTTTTCCCGCGGTTACGTCTGTGTGGTTTATTCACCCGCGTCTTTAGTCACTGCTCTAATCTCATGAGTGGTAGTGTAATGTTATATTGCATTTACTAATTATTCGTCATTATTCTGGTTAACATTATTTTTTTTTTGTTTTTAGTCCGACTGTAGTTCCAGTGATTAACGCGGTTAAACTAACAAACAAAAACTCTTGAGCCTCTTTATATTAGTATAGATAGACTTATTTGATATCCTATCGTGTCTTTTCAATTCTAAGAAATACAATTTCTCTTTGAAATAGTTATTAAAGCACTACCCACTTCTATATAATATTTAAATCGGTATTGAAATGACAGCTATCTTATTTTATATACTCGTATTTCAATACATATTCACTACAATAAACGTACGGGTCGTCAGATATAGTTGTTTTTTTTAGTAACCCGATGGATGTCTTCGATTGAAAAACCTAATCAGTGAATTGTTTATTGTATAATTTTTAAATAAAATTACATTTGGAAACATTTATCGGTTTCTAAGAAAACTTCAACTATACCTATCTGAAGACCCTGCATACCTATCTCTTATATTGAGCGTACATGTTACGGCGTAACTGGCGTGTTTGTATGACGAGATGTATGAACGTGGATAAGGCGAAAGGAGTGTATAAGGATCGTAGCAGGTGGCGTTCTGTGGTTTCTGGCTACTCCCATGGGAAAAAAGCGTGAGTTTATGTACGTATGTTACATAGTTACCTATATACTTCCAAGTACAGCCTTTGTTTTTACAATAAGTATACTCTATGGCCAACTCTCGCCTGCTCTGAAAACTGTTATCGCGTTCAAACAAAGTGCTCTTATGCCAACAAAATCGAATAAACTCACGCTGAAAGCTCTCCACCATAGCTTCTAGCACGTCACTTGTACTTGGAGAAAAAGCTGCGAAAAAATTTTCACCTTTCCCTTGATAACTATCCATTAGACGTACATCCCGACTTTTATTACGGCCCGAACAAAAATTCAGCAAGTTTTTATTTTATTTCAGTTCAACTCTCAGCTCTTTCACCTGAAAATAAATTGTTCAAATCCCTCACGAGCAGTTTTATTATGATTTATGGTAAATTCAGAGACATCTTGAGCTTAGGGAGTTTTATTTAGTCTGCCTAGTTTCGGTAAGGAGTATAATAAGTTTGGGACTTTACGATGCTGTTTTGTTTTCAATTACTGAGTTCATATTTTGCTACCTGCGCCCGTGGGTCCGACTGAAGTAAGCAGGATAAAAAGTTGCTCGATTCGTCGTTTTTTTTTTCGTTTCACCCAAATACAATTAACATCGACTATAGCATTGACAGAAAGTTTTTTGTGTTATTGAGTATTGTGCCTCAATTTTGTAAGACGATCATAAAAAGAAAATCTGGAATCTAAATTCGATACTTAACATCACGCCTGTAATCCCCGAAGGGTTTGGCAGAGGTGTATTACCAATTCGTACACCCACTTTTCGCAAGTTATGTTTTAAGTCCCATGTAATAGGAGGCGAGCCTATTTCCATCAGCCGGACACAAATCCAAACTCCGAGGCTGCTACTGAGACATTCCTGATGGAAAAATCCAATAACATTTTGCCCGTCCTGGGAATCGAACTCGAGACCTCATGTTCAGCAGTCGAGACCAACGAAGCAGTCAAACAGTCGCTTCATTTAAATTCGATAAGTTGTTACAAATATAAATATAAAAGATTTGTTTGTACCTAAATAAAGAAACGCCGACAGTAGGTACGTCACCTATGCAAATACTCTAATATTGATGGAGTATTATGAAAAGTTTTGATTGATCTTCGCGAGTTACATTTCCATGTTTACTTAGAAAGGGGAAAATAACGAAACACTTCTCGTCGTATAAGCTTAAGGTGTGGCTAGGGTTGACGTACTTAGAATTTTTGGAATATTATGTTTTGCTATAGGTAACTTGTATGTATTTGCTGATTTATTTGGTAAATAAAACGAGATAAATTGGTAACATAACGTGTAGGTAATAGGCGTCTGTGAAAACTTTTAATGGGATTTAATTTTGTAACTCACACAATGTTACTTTTGTGCCAAAAAATAAAGTAACTACAATATATATTTTATTTTATTTTATAATTATACTACCAACTTTTCAGTCCTCCTAGCTAGACTTTTAGTCTATTACCACAAAACTGTGTTTACTGTTGTTTAAGTTAAACATAATATTTATATAAGGATTTTGACATAAGACTGCAATTTGTAAGTTTTTGTGGCAAGACTTACGTTCTAGTAAGGTTTAATCTACAAAAGTATTTTTTTTTTTTTTGTTTCAATTTTCTATAATCAGTTATAAAAAAGCAAGTACGATCATAAACCAGTAACAGCCCTACGCAGGTCCTAAATATCTCAAAACAAACATTCCTGGCGAGTTCGCGCTATTTGAAAATACGGCCGAAGAAGGAAATTCAGAAGCGTTTTATTGTGAGAAAAGGAAGTTTGTTCCGTTTAATACCCACGTAAAATTGCGCCCATCGACGTAAGACCAACAAACTCGACGTCACGTCCGTAATCTTTCTCGCACGAATTGCACATCACACTTACACGATGATATAATTTGGTACCAATTTTATTTATTGCTAAAATATAGCCGACAGCCACCTAAAAAGGATTTGGAGTTGGCAAAGTGGAATTGCTATCGATCGCCCTATTCCAGACTCGGGTGATATTTATTCGTATTATATTTTCAAGGTTGGTGGAGTTATAAAGGTGACAGAAACAGGCGACCTTGTTAGTATTGAAAGCTTCGGACCTGCTATAGATTTAGTTTGGTCCATAAAATGATGAATGGTCTTTGTGAATTCGATGGTTCTGGGAATTTCGGAATATATCTACAATTTACTAGGTAGGTAGTAAAAGTAATCTATCGGTTCTAATTATTATAAAGAGATATTATAGTTAGTTGTTTTTTTTTAGTTTGTTAACGGTAATTTCTGGAGGTACCTACTGATCTGATGACAAAAAGTCTTTCACTGATAGAATGCTACTTTATTGCTGAGTTATGTATTATGGTGTATACTATAATACATAACACCATAATTGACATTGACAGACAAGGTCGTGAGCAGATGTTAGTGTTTTCAATAATTGATATAATCTAGGTATTCATTTTGGATTAAAACCTAACATTGCCATTTTCAATGTTAGTCTTAGGTGTCAGCAAAATAAAATACATCTTATTAGGATTATAATTATTTTATGTTCCCTATGTTATATTCATAGGTTCGTTTGGGGCTAGTTCTGCTATAACGACCTAACCCACGTCTAAACTTCTCCCATCTTTCTAAGTAATTGTAAAGATATTGGATAGTTGACCCTGATTAATTTAAAATCTATGAGACATAGGTACTACATTGAATTGTTGTTACTGTAGTAAATGTAATTTTGGAATATTCAATAAGTTTGACGTAATTAATTTAATTAATTAGAGTTTGTGGGTTGTTGTTGTTGTTGTTTATGTTATAGATATTTTAAGACATTTCACTGTAAATAATCAAACAAAGGTTGTCATTTTTTTATCTTTGTTAATATTCTGTAATAACATTTTTTTTTTGTATATTAGCTTTATTGACATTTTTTACAACTAAATAAACAATACCTCAACCAAGTCTTGCTAGCAGTATTTGGTTACTTCAGCCGAATTCTCTTGTATTTGGCTAGCACTTGACGAAAACTGATCGTCCCCACCACTACATACCATATTTCCGCGTCTAGTTTTGACAAAATGGATATTTTTATCTGCGAAACAATTTTCGTAATTCCGGACGGGTTCTTCGACATGGTTAGAATAACAATTTTACAATTTTCTGTTGTCACGTACTCGCCACTCGTTGGACCCCCGAAGGAGAAAAGTAATCATTTCAAGCAATCGGAATGTCTAAATTTATATTCAGACGTCGTCAATTTAAATGTTTGGCTTTTAAAAAGTCATAACAAACGATAGGACGGTACTGACAACTTATAACTTAATTTAAAAAACCTGGAATGAATAAATTTACTCCCTCCAAAGACTTTATAATGAAAGATATTCGATATTTATTTATATTAGTAGCCTCCTCGAAGAAGCGTCTCGTAATTATTAAGCAGACTTTTTAAAATTCTCACATAAATTATCGACGTAGGAAAGTTTAGACAGCTAAGTAATAAGAATTCAGTTAGAAACGATAATCTCAAGCATTATTAACGTTTATTCAGAATATTTGAGTAAATAAATATGGATTTAAGTATTCAAATGAATCCGTTACGTGGAAAACGTGTTTTTAATTTATAATCCGGTCCAAAAAGGAATTAGATCCGTCTGAAAAATGGCTGTAGGGAATTACGTACATCGCTTTTCAATTTTGGCGATTTGAAACGTATCGGGGAATGCTCCGATACCCTTTGCTTTGAAGTTCTGAGCTTTACAAAAGCGATTAATTAAAAAGAGAAAACACGCAAGGGAGCCAATATCAATCTTTCATTCGTTTCGGCTTTGTGTTGGATACAGTATCTCCGCACATTTGTTCGGCGAATCGTTGATGGCTCGTGTGAACGCGAATTATGTAATATTGGATTTTCTGTTTAACTTTGTTGTTTTTGACGTAAAAACAATGTCATCGCTTTTGATATGAAACCAAACATTACTCATTTTGTTTTAGCTAGTGTGTGTAAAGTGACAGCTGTGACGTATGTTTGTGTTTAGATTGATATTGTTGATGTAGGTGAAACAGGATTAAATAATAATACATTTTCGACCGAATATTGGCACCGGTGGCCAATTTTAATGGAGACTAGCCGAGTACGTAACAGATTATAATAGTGCAGGGGTGTGTGCGTAAGTGTAGAAGCATTTCCTCTTCATTCTAATTGTTCAATGAGACGGCAATCTAACACGACCGGGGAGGTCAAGCGCAAGACCAATGGTTATGAAATTACGTGCTTCCTAAAGGGTGTCACAACATTAACTTGCAAACTCCGGATTGTTCAATTTACCTCCAAAACTTATGCGTAAAATACATTTTATGGGCTGTTAGTGATGACCCTACAGATACCACACCGCACACATTTAACTCTTTCCCAATTCCAATACTAACAAAAACAAAGTCATCTAGATACCACAATTACCATTTACATCAACGTAAGTCTCTAAAACCAGCAAAGTGTACTCGTAAAACAGGACATAATACCGGTGTTATATCTGAATGTACTTACACGCACAACAGAGCTTATAATGAATGTTACATGAGCATTATGGATGAAGGGTCTCCAAAATGAGCAGACGCCAAAACCTCGTACTTGTGCCACGGGATTAATCGGTGGTACTTGGTGGTACCACTTCACCGCAATGTAAATTTCCAACAGTAGGTACTCGGCAATTTGTTAAGCACAATTGCAACGTACTACTAAATTAATGGGAACACGCAAAATCTTGTTAATTACATGTATTCGGGTTGTGCGGTGTGGACTTGAAAATATTACGGGTTGAGTGTCCTTACCGCAGAGAAGAAGTAATGATAGAGTACGGGCTATATTTCAGGCCAAGCTGTTGGAAACTTTGCCAAAGTACACAAATTTAGGACAATAATCCAAGTTTGTAATGCGAACTTCTTGAAGACGTTCATACGTTATTAATAAGAAGTATCTTTCCAAATAAATTACATGTCGAGGCTGTGGGGTCGCTACCGGCCATGGGCAAGTACCAATGTGACTTTTTTTAATGCTTAAAACTTATAATAAATATAAGTCTGAAATTGACAATCCTCCTTAAGCAAGCAAGGTGATTAATGCTCGTGCCTTTTCTGCATAGGAAGAGGCTTTCGCTCTGCACAGGGACAAAATAGGGTGGTATTATTTTTCCAAATATATGTGAGCCCAAAGAAATATAAGTAACAACAAAAAATCATATTACAATAAAACCTTATTAAAAAGAAATTGAACTGAACAGAACTTGGTTACTACTCGGCTTGATCGAATCAGATTATGGATATAAAAATATTACCGTCCATTTATTTCGACCCGATTGAAATCATCAAATTTCTCTGTACAAATAAGAAATAAACAGATATTTACCGAAGCGAGTTTATCGAAAAGTAAATCAAAGGCATTGCAGTATGGTTCGGTCAAGTTTCTGCTTCTGTAAGCGGCTTACTTTGATCCGCTATCTTCACGGAGCGACACTTCAGCAACAAGTTTGGGTATTAACCAAGCTTTGTGTTCGTTTTACTTATTTTTTAAACTGGGTTTCAAAAGTATTTTTGCTGAGCTCTGTTCCTTACTTACCATTAAGCAGTTTCAGCGCTTTTTAAGGAGCCTAGCTGACTCCGCGTAGGTCGATTGATCTGTGGGATTAAGGCGCGTTTGTCGTGATCATGTCCTGAATGGGCGATCGTTCTTTACATTGGGATCTCTCCGTGGTTCAGAGAGCACGTTAATCCCTCGTTCCTGATTTGTCATACGAGTACTTACGGCTGTGGTTATGGAAATTTAACATGAGGTTATGTTATGCTTGCAAAAGTCTAACAGCAGTCGGCCCTCGTTATTGTTTTATTTTACATTGCGTTCAAAATCCTTAGGACGTGCAGAATCAGCAATGGACGGGCATTATATCGCTATTGTTGGGCAGACCCTGTAGAGATTGATAAATCTGCAAGCTTTGTTCATTTTAATAAGGCGAATTATTATTAAAGTACTGGTCAACATTACAGCTGTTTTTTTATTTGTTTGTATGGTTGTTATTACTACTATATCAGAAGACAAACTTTTCGAAAATCCGTCTAATACACAAGATCTTATCTAAATGAGAAGTTTATCAGTTCAGACTTTCAAAAGAAAACCTCGTCACTTCAAACTCATCCACGCCGTGTAAATAATCTAGATTAACAGATTAATTATTAAAATTTCATCTCAAAGCCTAATACTTTGAATGATTTTGATGAAATCTTCTACTCATATTACACGAAGTTACTCGTCGTAACTGAAGTCATTAATTAAAAGTTTCTCAAGTATGACGTAAGCAATGTTAATACGCCCGGCTTATAAAGGTAGTGAGCCGAACCCAAAACATGTTCGAACATAATATACTTGACATACGAGTATTGGAAGTACGAGAACAAGGTATTTCTGTATACTAATTTCGAACTTCCAAGATCTCATTTGACTCCAAGCCTTCGGAATGTTACAAAATGGTGTGGGTAGTCTTGAATTTTCAAGTTTCAAAGCCAATATGGAAACAATGCTGGCACTGTCGCGTGACGCCTTATAAAGTTCGCCTTCACTTTATACCAGACTTGCACTGACTTGAGCTTGTTTTGCTTGGAGTACTTAGATACAAAACCTTTATGGAAACTAATCTATGATGCAGTGCTGCTGTTATTATTAGTACTCCCGACTTCTTAGTGGTTTATGGGACTTCTTGGATTATACAAATACTTTTGACGTTAATGTAAGTTTTTTCTTAAGCTGGTTTCTGAGGCTAGCCTAGATTATTGAGTTACCTGACAAATAATGTTTCTTGACAAACAGTATACAAGTAACAGTTGTTTACAAGCATTAGCTGGAATGAGAGCTCACCTCAAACGCACTTCATCTAAGAGAGACTTCACCGAGAGAGATTAAATCACTTATAAAACTAGAAAAATCTAGGTAGACAGCAACTAAAAATAAGTGAACCTAACTTGAGTTCCCAACAACCATTCCTCCAAACAGTGATCAAGGAACAAAACAAGAACGAACTAAATGCACTACATCAAACGAGTCGAGTCCACCTTTATAATAAACTACGGCGCAACGTGAGCAGCAACAGATGGCGACAATGTCCTAAGTTCTGATATAAATCAAACCCTTTTAATGTTCGACTATCGGTCGCTTGGGTCAAGTAGGTAAAAGTGATTTACTATGGCCATAAAGACAGCAAGAAACGGGTATATTGCTCTCGTCAGCACCCTTCAACCGGAATGGCTCGTGTAATGAAATGTAACGCGAAAAGTTTGCGATGGAAAGTAAAGGTGTTTGAGTTTTAGGAATAAAGGTGTTTTTTTGGGACCCATTTTATGTTTATAGATTCAGTTCGGTGTAAAAAGCTATGGAGATATTTCTTTTATATGTAGAAAAACGTCGACGAAATGTCGGAGTTCTATGGCATCGTAAATCATTTAAGTAAAGGTGCCTTTTTCATCACCTCTTAATAGGCCCTTAGCAATCCGAAACTTACAAAGGCTTTTAAAACTTAAGAATGACAGCGGTCGAAAATGAAACGCATCAATATCTGTCTAAAACCCAAAGTCAAATCGAAGTAATCGATTATTCATTTTACTCAGGCTCAATCGTTACAGAACCGAGTTTCGACGGCTTATCAAAATTGATTTCTCAGTTTCCATTGAGTCTTTATTGGCACGAAATTTCTTAAGAACAGCCTCTTACTCTCGTAAGTACCCACGTAACTATTTCAATGTAAAATCCGAGTTGCGACCGATCCGCGGTGCTTGACTAAAACTTTGAAGAAAGTCCCGTCTACTGCTGTCAGGGTTGCCATAATGACAGTTCGACATTTATTTTACCTGTTCTTTTTTAAACCGTTGTTATTTAAAGTCGTATTATCTGTTAAATAAGATATTGTTCTCTATTTAAATGATTATGAAACAACCTCACAATTACTTTTTACGGACTAACGAAGTAACCAAGTATTACTTCAGATTAAACGCAATTAGCATTTATGAGCCGAATTTAAATGACTAACTTTAATTCTAGTCTGACAACCCTTTCAGTGCCTTCATTGAAAGTTGGCAACTTCATTATGTCTACTATTTGACTTGCAGAAGGACATTCTTACAATGAAGAAGACTAAGCGAATAAACATTTTGAAGTAAATGTCTAGAAAATTTAGAGATTTTTCTTATTCTCGGTTTTGTAATTACTTAGTATTTTTAAGAAAATGGCGAGTATTATACAAACGTGTCTAAAAAAAACCAATTACTTAACACTCACACCACCAGCTGTAATGAATGCTTAAGTACCAAGCATCTGACCTGTATACCTTAGAATTAGATGATAAAATAAATCTAAACAAAGCGAATCTTTATTCAAAACCATAAAATAATAAACTTTTATAAATAAACGTCCCTTTTTTGTTTCCCTGTCGCCGTCCCAACGAAAAAGGCAATAACAGTTGGGCAAGTTTTCTTTAAGGGCAAAGGTAATACTCAGAGGGGCCGAACACTTAGTTTACTTAGTATTAGAGAAGTTTGTTTAGGCCCGCCAACACTAGATAATAACGCAATATAAATATTTCGGTAATAAATCAAACGCTCGCCCGACTCTTAACGTGTTTCGTAGATGGAAAATTCTGGAAGTTTTTAGTGGAGAGTACCTCCAATTAGAAGGATGATGGATGTCTGACAGGTCACAGTTTTCATGTTTCGTAGCATGAAGAGATATTGGCCGGCCTTTTAGGCACGTCAGAGTCCTTTGAAGTATGAAGACCCTGTGAAAACTGACAGGTATGAGGTATGTAAACGTTCAGTTTTGAAACGGTGACGTATGGTAGTTTGCAACGAGAAAGTGTGGTCAGTTGCTACTCGACTTTTCAAATCTGACAGTTTATCTTTGTCATCTCACGTATCAGATTAGGGCAAACTATTGTGAGTATTATTATTTAAGGTATTAAGTACATCTCTTAAAATGGATTCATTTGATTGAAAAGGAAACAGCCATATTCGCGGCTCGCGGTCAATAAAATAGTAAATCGACAAATTCTTTTATTTAAACTTTACAAAAACTGATAACAAAGTAAGTTCCCGACAATTGCGTAGATTGTTCCCTGTTTTATTATTATTTCTTATTCCAACCGAACTTTGAAGTCAAAGAAAAAGCAAGAAACGGTCTGTTTTCGACACGCTCGAGATGGGAAATGATTGGAATTGAAAGGGTGTCTAATTTCCGCTAAAAATCCATTATTTTCGAATACGTAGCTACCACAAATTGCGAAAACTTTCCGCCATTAACGCTCACGACTTGACTTTGCTCTTGAAAGATGATTGTAAGATGTTTTATTTGAATAAACAAAAGTTTTAAACGACAATTTCGAAAGCTTGAAATGGACAGTTTTAGTCATTAATGTCATGAATGTAATTTATTGAGAAAATATAAAGAATTTCATGCAATAAGCACAAGCATCTATTCAATTTAGTTGTTTTCGTTTTTTTATTAGGCTGTAGGGATATGGCTATTAAAATAATTAAATTCCTTAAGTAGTTAGACTTTAGACTCTGATTTGCTTGTACAAAATAACAAATGACTGATATTATTTTTTACCGGACTTATTTTGAAATAGATAGAAATCTAAGCTCTTTCTATCTTCGGAATGGGCAACTACTTATAGTTTCAACTGTGGAACTATGACTGAACCCTTGACAATTTAAAAGTGCTTACAAATTGTTAAATTGAAACCTTTAGTGAAATGAAAACTTTAGTGTCCTCTGCAGCATACTTACGTACTTTATACATTTTGATGTGATTACTGTACCGGGGGTTTCAATCTACTCTATTGAAATACAATTTTCCTTATTATTTCGTAAACTGAGATAATCATATTATTTTATCGCTAAACCATCTTGTCAGGCCTCGTGGCGGGCTGTCAAGTTTTTCAAATTTAGAACAGAGTTTATGTACCTAAAAAAATAAGGTTGAAAATAATTAAACCAGAGAGAGTCTAGTATCGCCTTCGTCGCTACATTTAATGTTTTCAAGAACCCAAAAAAAAATCTGCCTTGCCTTTTTCAAACTATGTTGGGGTCGGCCTCAGTCTAACCTTATGCAGCTAAATACTAGTATTTCACACGGAGCGTTTTTTTTTGACCTCCACAACCCAGTTACTGAGTAATACGATACCTATTAGTAAGACTTGTTGTCAGACTTTCGGGCTTCTGACGACCAGTAACGACTGTTAAAGATCCACGTTTGACAGCCGAGACCAACGGCTTAACGCGCTTTCCGAAGCACGGAGTAATCTCAGTGTACATATAACCCAACCCCGGCAAGCGTAACTTAACCTAATGGATCGACCCATGCAGCTGTTATTACTTAGCAACGAGCTCCTCAAGACCATGAAAGAAATCATAGAATGAAATAAAACAAGGACATCGCGAAACTGTTGCCATGCTAAAGTTTCGCGATGTCCCTTCCACCACGATCACCGTGATTTTTAATCCTTTTCAACAAAAGAAACTTAATCTACTTATTTAAATCTCTATTCTGTTACAATAAGAACTGTTTTGAAGTAACAAATTTATTATAAAAAAGAACGGTTCAGTGCACCTTTTGTATTAGCATCATCAATATTGAGTTTCGCTGAAAAGCCAGCGGCCAAAGGCAAAACAGTAAAATGAAAAGTTTGATTAAAACTTAAAAGACTCAAGAAATTCATCAGTGTTAAATTAAGTTGAAAATTTGCATTGTTAATTTATATAACGCACCTTGCCCGGCTTGTTATTAGGCATTCGGTTTTGGCTCGGAAAATGTTATTATTATAATTAATTTATATTGTTTGTTTCCCTTTAAAGTTCCTTGCACGTTTTGTATTAGACATCTCTGCTGATAACACAAGCCTTTACTTTGAACGGACTTTGACAATAATTATAATATAAGGTAGGTAATACTTTTTATTATTTATTTATTTATTATTTATTAAAATTAAATCATGTTATGTTATGTGTTATGTCATGATAATACGTTATGTTTGTGTTCATGTATACTAATATTATAAATGCGAAAGTAACTCTGTCTGTCTGTTACGCTTTCACTTCTAAACCATAAGTGGGCGCCTGCCTCTCATGCATGCTGTGGGTTCGATACCGGGATAGCACCAATGTGACTTTTACAATGCAAATAATGTGCTTTCTACGTTTATCTTAGACTAACTTTGTCAAAAATTTTAATAATCGTGTTTTGGTAAAAGTAGGTACCGTGTAAACATTCATATACATACATTTAATAAACAGCTATTATTTTGACAGACTTGATTACAAACAGACACGTCAATTTAATTAATTTGTATCTATAGAAGGAGATTGCAAAACGGTTCTGCTATTTTTTGGGAATGATCTGTTTACAATGTAAACTGTTATTAAGATTCAGTTTTTTTTGACTAGGTATGTCATAGTGAAAAAAAGCACAGTTATGTACAGTAATATAATATTTCAGCAAAATACTTTCTTGTACTTACTCAAAGAAATTCTTAATACCTGCCAACGGTCATGTAAACCCTTTAATTAAATTATTGCTCTGGCATTGAAAGATTAATTAAAATCGGCAGGTATTTCAACCGCGATCCGTTGTCCGGGTTGGAAGCCTGTTGAGTCGATTATATCTTTATTACCTGATGGAATAATTGGGTAGATGACACTATTAACCAATAATTCCAAGACATAACTTCTATAAAGAAACACTTTATTTTGGCCCTGAAAACCTGATTAATTTTCAAATCACTGTAAAATTGGATTTTTAACTGCTTTCAAATTATTAAATAGTTAGTCAATTGAGTCTGCACAAAAGTGACGTCACAGTTGAGTTTTGTTATACAAAATCTATCGGAGAATCGCGTTTTGACAGGTCATAAAAAGTACGTCAGTTGATTGGTGGTGTCATCTACCCTATTGTCTTTAGCTTGTCTTTTACCTATAGTGCATTTTGTTTTTGCGCGATTGCTGAACGAGCATGAGGTCTTGGGTTCGATTATTGAGTTTTTTCATCAGGAATTTCTCAGTCAGCCTCGGAGTCTAGGTTTGTGCCCGGTTGATGGCAATGCGCTCGCCCCTTATTACATGGGACTTAAACATAACTGGCGAAATGTGGGTGATGGATAAACCTCTGCCTAACCCTTCGGGGGTTACAGGCGTGATGTTATGTGTTTGTCTCACAGTTAGTGATGTCACTTTGCCTCAAACAAGTGTAATGAGAAGAACAAAACCTGCAATATTGAGTAGACGCCATCAATCAATTGACATAATGATTGATGACAATTGAAATAATTTCAAATTTATTTAAAAAATCGGCCCTGCGTGAATTGCACTGGACTGCAAAGAATATATTTATGAAAACTAAGAATGATTTTCATTATTATCTTACCACGATAATATTATACAAGATAAGTCGCGTTGCCAGGCTTATATGTATACATAATAAATCATGCCCTCAATCACATAATCTCATAAAGACAATTTCAACCTTGCTAATGAATAGGAAAGTTTAAATATCCCTGAGGATTGTGTGTTAAGCTATTGAGTCGATGTGATACTACTGTAGCCCTACCGCCCCCCGCGGCCCTCTTGTGAACTAAAACACTTCCCCGGGAGGGTTGCGCCCACGGCGCCGGCGGGCGGCGTCGTTCGGGCTATTTCGGTAATATTGCAAAATAATGATAAAGTACAAATTCGAAGGCCTTTAATGTATTTCTCTTTGAGTTTGTCTTTTCATAAAGACATGCCATCTTTTTTTATTTTACAAGTAGGTAGGTATGTACTCAAAAACCTGGCCAGTCGGACTCGCACACGAATGGTTCCGAAGGTTATGGGAATCATCTTTATTTTTATACATTATTCTATTTTAATTATTTTTTGTTCTAGCGGCCATTGAATCACACTTTGTGAAAATTTCAACTCTCTACTTATTACGGTTCATGAGATACCGGTCCGTTGACAGACAGTTCGACAGACAGAAGGACAGCGGAGGCTTTATTAGTAATACGGTCCCGTGACCCCTTTGAGTACGAGACCCTAGAAACACTGCAAAAAGTAAAAAAAGTAAAAGGTAGTTACTTTTGAACATATTTTTGAAGTGAAAACTTCTTTAGCGGCGTTGAGCACTTTTTCTGTAATGGGTATAAAATCTTAAACTCGCGTCAGGACACGTGCGCGTCAGGACACGTGACCTGATCGAAAAAGCGTAGGACAGCGCAGGGCGCTTGCGCGAATGATAATTGTAATAGTTTTAAAGTTAAATTTTTAATGTAATATAAATTGTCATGTTTGTGTACGATAGCGCAATAAATGAATATTGTATTCTACCACATAAATGATAGTACTTTTATACTGATAAAGCAATTGGTGCAAAATTATTCCCTAACCATTCCAAAATATCAAACATGCTCAACGTTAATAATCAAGTTTTTACTTCTGCCGGCACTCCCGGAGTGCAACCCGTTTGTTTATGACTCATCTTTCTATTTCCAATCTCCTATGTCGTGTGCAGTCTCTGACCATGTCTGCCCTTGCAAAAGAATATATTCCACCGAATAAAATCGAGAGTTAGCTAATAAGACGTAATAACGAATTAGGTAAATTGCCCTTGAAGCCGCACCTTCCGTGTCCCGAGGCTCTTTTTCAGATGTAAAGCAATCACATCCTCACATATTACAAGTAACTCCCTCTGCAGAAACTTTGATGAGCTCACATTTAAATTTCAGATCGTTCAGAATAAATTTGCAATCTAATACCCTTTCCTGTTTTAATGCAGAGGTACTTTTTCCAGTACCATGCAAAATCTTTAAGGTAAGATTCTGTTGTTCTGGGTTTCAGATAGTTTTAAAATAATAATACGCTATTACTGTCCCACTGTAGGGCAAAGGCCTCTTGTCATATAGAGAAGCCACGAGTGTTGATCACCACGCTTGCTCAAGGTGGATTGGCGATTTCAATATATTAATTTAAAGTCCAGGATTCGTTTGTTAATTAGGTACATAAAAATCCTATATTGATTAAGTATATTAAATTAATGGTAATTAATTCAGCTGATAAATCAATGTCAAGGATTAAGGTTCACCTCTCTGCAAAATAGAAGCAGGTAGCACATTTCATTTAACTGATATTATAAAGAGGTAAAATTGTTTGTTTTGTTTGTAAGAGGTTATCTCTGAAAGCACTGAACCGTATAAAAAAATATTCCACTGAAAAATAGCTACACTAAATAATACCATCTACCTTCTAAATCTTCTAAATATAGGTATATAAAAGCGAAAGTTCCCTCACTCACTCACTCATCAAAATTGGACGTTTGGTTTGAAAGTTATGGCGAAATCAATACATATAATAAATACTATTTCAAATCGCTTGACGTATAAAGATGAAATTTGGCAGTTAATATTTAGTAAACGTCCGCTAAGTAAGTAAAATTAAAATAGGGGTCCAAAGTTTGAATGGAGAAATCAACTTTGACGCGGACGAATTCGGGGGCAAAAGCTAGTAGCATATGTTTTATAATATACTTACCTTCCTCGTAAAGGAAGCCAGAGGCTAGAAGTCTATAGCCACGTTCAATTTATTTTTATTTGCTCTGAATAAACGTATTTTCTTTCTTTGTTTCCTTTCTTTCCTTCTCAAATATCATCTGTTGAATGGCTAAACATGTTTACCCATTCAACAGCTACTTTATAAGTTACACGCATGGATGGGATGTGTTCATGTGACGACATGTCAAATATGAATGTATACACGCATAAACCTTTTGGAATAAGTTCTTTAAACGATGATGTAAACCGTAGGTATATATCTAAAATCTATTGATTTGATTTGTAGAACTAAGTGGTAAAATAGACTCATTCAATCAAGTGTCATTGTTTTTATATATTTGGATCCCCGTTTTAATCCCTTATGGGGTGAATTTTAGGGCAACAGAAGGACATGAACATGGTGGGTTTTTTTTACCAGCAAAAAAAAAAGTGGGGTGAATTTTGGAAAATCCTTGTTTAGCGCATGCTTACGTCATAACTTTCTGCGTGACAAACAGCGAAATCCGTTCAGTGGTTTGAGCTATGTGTTGATAGATCAGTCAGTCAGTAACGGTTTCCTTAATATTATGGATCCTATTGTGATTTGAAACATCGTTAAGCATCGAAAGCACGTTAAGCCGTTGGTCCCGGCTGTCAAACGTGGATCTTTGACAGTCGTTACGAGTAGTCAAAAGCCCGAAAGTCTGACAACCAGTCTTGCCTAGGGGTATCGATTAGCCAGTTACTGGGTTGTGGAGGTCAGATAGGCAGTCGCTCCATGTAAAATACTGGTACTCAGCTGAATCCGGTTAGATTGGAAGCCGACCCCAACATAGTTGGGAAAAGGCTAGGCAGATGATGATGATGATGAATTGTGATTTTAAACAATCTAGGGGTCTGTCGGTCTAGCCTTTTAGAAGGAGTTCAGAGACACGTACAAAAGAATGATATATAAAACATATTTATTAAATAGTTTCTTAAGAATGACGAAATGTTTTTTGTGGGGAAGGAAATTAGTTAATCCATTATAAGTTCTTCTTACACAATTAGCTTTAACGACACTTTTGTTACTCACTAATGTGACCATGAGAATTAATTAAAAGCTAACGAGATAAGTAGGTACTACCATGTCCTACTTCTTACTTAACAAAATGTAAGTTAAAAGCGATAAAATGAACAATAATGTATATAATATTTAATTCTATTTATAAATAAATGGGGATGGTGTATAAAACGGACCTCCTTAACTTTAAGCAATTTTGTCCTCTTTGTCCCCTGAGAGCGACGTTGCCGTTCTGCCACCTTATACATGATGAAAAGGTCGGGTTATTTTAATGCATTGATAAAAAGGGGTAGGTATTCTTTGAGTCTAAATTGAGTTACAGTTTTATTCGGTATAAAATAAAAGACTTTATTTATTCTCGGCGAAGTGCGATTGTGGAGTAACCCTGCTTAGTGCTTAATTAAGTGCCTACTTAAGTGATTGGAACACTTAAAAAAGTATTAATTTTAGTTGGAAACGTTTGTGTTGAAAGCCTCTTCAAACAGAGGTGAACTTAAAATGAAAAAGAGTATTTTTAAATAACAGGAAAACTTAAGTTCAGCTCTTGAACCATTTGTAAAGAGATCTTAATTAAGAGCTTTGGTCGAGTTCAAAACTATAGTCAGAAAATTCCGAACGGTACGCATTCGTTTCAAATTATTTATTTAAACACACGCATTATAACATCTTGTCCATCCTGTGCTATAAGTAACGTATTAGAATTACACTATAAAATCTATCTATCTATCTTCTGTCTTCTATATGTATAAATATCCATATAAATAAAAGATGTGTTGCTAAGCGCAAAACTCGAGAACGACTGGATCGATTTAGCTGGTTCTTTTTTTTGTCGTGTTCATAATTTCTCCCGAACAAGGTTGGAAAATCAATCGGAAAAGTCTGCAATTTGCACCCGTGCGAAGACGGGGCGGTTCGCTAGTATAGTATAATAAAATAAAAGAAGAAATATAATACAAAAAAAAACACCTTAAAATACTATAAACTAAAAGATTATATCATCCAACATAAAACAAATAAGTCGCACGCCTCGTGACACAGTGTAATTGCCTGACTATAGTTTAGGCAAAGCCGAACATAATATGAAAAGAGTAATTACGAGTTCTTTTATATACCTCCCTACATTAATTTCGTTTCTGAATACCAACATTTATAAGTGAAATACCGTCAACTTCAGGTATAAGAAAACCTAATTACGGTCCACTCAGACGGACCACTTTACAGCATCGCCCTCCCCTTATACAATCTACTCACTACTTCAATTCACTTTCAACAACGCAATATCTGTACCTATGGCCTCCTAGTAGTATACTTGCGACTTTTAATCATTGCCTTTGTACTTTCAATATTTGCTTTTCTTTGAATGTTCGTCAATCAAATACAGGTATTTATTACACTTGCTACAGTGACCAAAGTGTCTATACACCTACACTTTAGAGGACATGAACACGTGATAAACGTGGCCATCTACTGGGCCCAAAAAATATAAGAAAAAGATAAAAATGCATAGGATTATTGAAAATCATCGACTTGAAAAGATGAAGGTATGATTATTATTGATATACCTATCAATGCATACCACAGTACCGTATATAGGTACCTAGTTGATTACGTATAAGCATTAAAAAAAAACTAAATAAAATAATGGCCAACAATAATGCCAATGAACATAACAATCGATTACTTTATAATGTCACTTTTAACCAACCAATAAACGATAAACATATATTCTGGTAAATAAAGCATTGATTTCGTTCGTTTATTCATTCAATCATTCATATGTCAATTAAAAGTTTAGAACAATCATTGCTAAACAAAAGACGTACGTTTGCGCACACCCTAATAGGTACCTATGCCTAGTCCATGTATACCATTCTATGGCGTAGTACGCATACCTACCTTCAATATTGAGGGCCTAAGATCGAATGAAATGTGAAATTAATAGCACTTGATGTAATTACTCTGGGTTCCGAATTAAATAAGGGACCATTAGCGATGGCTGCAGTCCGTGAAAATTATGAAAATAATTCTAAAGACGTATTTTTAAAAGGTTCCATTGTTCTTGGGTAATTGTTGGGAACTGCTTTAAGTGTGGTATCCTTAGTAGATAGAATATCTTGTCTATCTACCTATATATACATAAATAATGTAAATGCAAATGATCAATCATTTAGCTTCAAAGATATGAGAGAGGAATTCTATTAGAAAAGTTTTTATCGACGAAGTGAATTTAGTTTGTTAATTCTTTATCTTAATTTGATGTGGCAAGCAGTGGAGGTAGCTAAAAGTACAATCAGCGTAAATACCTGTAATTAGCCAGAGCTGTAAGTTTGTGCCTGTAGATAACTTTTTTAAATGAAAGGGATGGTTAGCGATGATGGCTAAAACTCGTTCAAAAGACGAAATATATTTTTTAATGCACTTAAAGACTGAGGAAAAATTAAGCAAACTAGAATGTTAGAACTGAAGTGATAATGTGTAAAAATGTCCCTCGGTGAATGTGAACTGATAGTTCACCTCAAGGTAACTTCACCTAAATTCACCAAGGGACATTTTCACAGAATAGCACAACTGATCATGGGTCTGCTAACTAGAACGAATATCACATAGCTCGCTAAAGTTTTTTTTTCCTTGTATCACGCCTGTAATCCCTGAAGTGTTAGGCAGAGGTATACCCATTAGTACACCCACATTTTGGCAGTTATGTTTAAGTCAGTTATGGTAATACCCCGTAACACTTTGCCCGACCTGGGAATCGAACCCAAGACCTCATGCTCTGCACTCGTGCGTTGTGACCAACGAGGCAGTAATTTTATGTAATTACATAGTCACAATATTATTAAACTTGAGAACAAAAACATACTCCACAACATAATCGCAAAAAATTAAAATACACCCAATATTGTTGATTCAACAAGTAAAACACAAACATAACTTTTCCAGTTCAAAATCAGTACAGAAGCAATCTACTAACTTTCCAATTACACGTTCATTGAAAAATAAAAGTGCACACTTTTAGCATGCAGGGGAAATTGTTCACAGAGGATCTCAGTATTAACTAGCAGGGTATTAAGCGAGAGTGAACACACGTGAACAGCCTTTGTGTCCCAAATTGAATCATGAGGCAGCTTTAATAAATTAATCGCTAAGTAGTCGTGCCTCCCTTTTAGAGGCTTACTTGCTCTTTGCTGGAATAATGTAATATTCGCGATATAGGCTAGTAATAACACCTATTAGGCAACTGTATTGAATTAAACGGGGCAGGTGTGCGATCGATCACTCTGATGAGTCCCTGCGGAAACTAATACAATGTTATGGAAAGAATTGAGTTTCGTACAACTGTGAGTGGGTGTGTAGGTAAAGATTGATTGCTACTCATTTGAAAGGTGAATTTTCTTTTGTTACAACGAATTCAACTGTTTTGTTTTACGATTTTGCTGTGAAGGTATCTATTCTAATACTTTTGCTGTGAAGATATCTAATTTTATTTTATTTGGAACAACAAACAATTACATAATCGAGGACACAAAAAATTACATACAATTTATTTTGTAAGGTATTGAAAGACTTTATTCCAGTGCAAAAATCTAATAATAATTGTATTTCTTTTTTATAATTAGTTTCGATTAAAAATCAAGTCTTTGTTGGTTTTTCAAGTTGGTATTTTTTGCAAGAGATTTTGTATTTATCAAGAGTTGACATAGAGCTATACTGTCACACACTAATATGTTTATAATAGCTTTTGCCCGCTACTTCGTCTACGTAGACTTCAGAATTAAGCCAAAGTTCTAAATCATCCTTAGGGAACATAAAAACGGGATAAATAATATCCCATGCGTGCATCCATATTATATGTGCTAAATAAAAGCAATTCCAATCAGCCGTTTAAACGTGAAAGAGTAACAAATACCCATCTACCTATCCTCACAAACTTTCGCATTTGTAATAGTAAGTAGTAGGTACAATTGCCATAGTAGGTATAATATACCTACATTGACACAGTATAAGAACTGTTTTTCCAGTACAAGCATATTGGTGTAAGCGACGTCGGTATACATAAAACACTCGTTCAAGCCTGAAATACGCACTTTTAAACTCACCCCTACCTTATAATTTTCCAGTACAATGACACCTCCACAAAATAGGCAGGCACATTTATAGCACAAACGATGCGTATGTGAGTGACGTCATTAAAACGGGTCCTTACTCGCAACGCTCGACATTCGGAAGTGTCTGTCTACGCTCTCTGTAGAGGCCCACTTACGGGAAATATCACTAACGTCGAAAATATACGTAATAGGGAACTTGCGTGTGTTGCTTGTACTTTAAAAAGGTTTTTTGTGTAAGCAATTGTGTTTGTTGTCAATATAAATAGTTGGTAATGTAATTTTATTTATTTAAAGCTCCTATTGTGCCCAACGTTCATTTATTATTTAACTTATTGGGAAGTTACAATTGACGAGACATTTTAGTCGCAGTTTCCAGACTGGTTTATATTTTTACCTATCTACTTCGTGAACTATTATTATGATACTCTTAATGCGAAAGTTTGGATGGATGGATGTTTATTACTCAATAACGGCAGAACGGCTAAATGGATCTAGATGAAATTTAGCACAGAGATAGATTATAGTCAGAAATAGCATATAAGCTACTTTTTATCTCTATTATAGGATATATTAACTTTACCGCGGACGAAGTCGCGGACGGAAGCTAGTATTATTATGGTTCCTACTATTATGACAAAAAAATTCCCCGACAGCGGCCATCTTAGACCGAGTTTCATGAAAGAACACTCCCGACTAATTCACCTTTCAAACATAAAAAAAAAACAAAATCAAAATCGGTTCATCCGTTCGGGAGCTACGATGCCACAGACACACACAGACACGTCAAAATTATTTAAAAACAGTCTCAACCTGTTAAGAATGCAGCCAAAAACATTGCCAATTTTTGTGGTTAGTTTTTGATATTGATGGTCGCTCGGACGTGATTGCGACTAGATTTGAACGTTTTTACTTACCAGAATTGGCCTTCTGTCATAATGAAAAGTAGCACCTATTCTATATCAAGAACAGAACACAAACTTGCTTGACTAAAAACTTAAAACAAAAATTCAATGTCTGGCAATAATATCTTGCTAAATATGTAGGAACGTGTTTCCATTCTCATATTTTTATCTCTTTACAACATTTCAGATGACAGCTGTCATATGAGTTGCCGATTACTCGCAAATTGCTCTGAAGGTACTCGAGAAGTAAGTATAAATATCACTTACAAATATTTTGGTGAGATGTATGAGTTTTGTGTGAAATGAACCTTAACCGTTAACGCTCATCAAGTATAGGTATAACTGCTAATTTTATATTTTTACTAAATTCTGCCCGCGACGTTTGTTACTCCTCCGCTGCGTGGGTCGTGATGTTATATACCTATATGTACTCGTGAATTATACAAAAATAAATTTTCCAATCCAACTGGTAGTTTTAAAGATTGAAAAAAAAAACGATTCTGCTTTATTGGTTTCTTATCGAGCTGTTTTTTTTTCTTACTTAGGATTCCATTCCTTAAATGAACAAAATCTTTTTGGTGAAGGATCGCTTTTGACACAAAACAATAAATACACAGTGGAAAGGAATTCGTGAAAAAAACTTTTAATCATTAACATATACCTATCGCGGGTTAATTTAAAAAAGTCGGTTGTGGCCATGATTGTAGATATTGCATTTTTGCATGAAACAGCTGATTGTACAAAAATCGACCATAAATGTTAACACTAGATGGTCTAGAGTCATGTAATCAGTAGATACACCTTTCACCGACTTATTGTTATCAACACCTTTTGAATTAAAAGCCAAAACTTTGTTGACCGCCAAACGGCGTGAGATTTGCTTTTCAAATTAAATTAATTATAACGGCTGAGGTTAGAAACAAAGCTACTGTTTCTATCATAACTCATTATGCGATCTCGTTACTAACATTCCGAAAATTTTAATAAGATTAGAGACCGTCATAATTACTTTCTCAACTTACCAAATCCGCGCCATTCATCTTAGTTAAAAAATGTTTTACAGTACCTAAATAAGTGTGTTGTGAAGTTGAATTGTATTCTTAAACTTTAAAGGTGTAATTTGAAGTTCTTCAGAAGACGTGGATGGCGGAATAATAACATTTACAGTTTTAAACTTTTGCAACTATGAAAATTGTTGCCAGAATCGAGTTTAAGTCTCATCGTTCACGAGTGCTGGCGACTTTGTGCAACTTCTTTTTCTTTTATTTCAGATTTTATGTAGCCATAAACTAAATAGCCAAGTTTAAAATTAAAGCTTTGCGTACGAAATAGGAATATCTTTAAATGTTGTTAGAGTTATACGGGTGTGCCTAAATGAATGAACAAAACCCAATTACAGGCATCGGTGTCTAGAATTGTTAACAAGATGCTTCAGCAAGAGGGAGGTTTTAATGCTGTACCTACGTAGTAACCTAGATATATAAAGTTCACTTTGATGGCTTGTAATGTAATTTCGAACTATGACCCAGAATACTGAATAAGAAATGAGAAAGACCTTTAAGAATATTTTAAACTAGGTGTATCTCGCGGTTTCAAACGCGTTCAGTTACGATTTGGTTAGGTACTGCTCCGCTTCCGTGGATCGTGATGTTATACTATTCTCATGAATCTCTATAATCATCACAAATGTTGCAGGTAGGTACAGAAAGTGCTTAAACTAATATTAAATAAAAAACATTTGTGAGAGACTGGTGCCCGAAGATTGCATTAAATACCTGTATTACGGGTCACCAGGCCCCCAGTTAGCCTATCAAAGACTTCCCGCTATAACATGCGGTTCAGATCATAGATAGAAAAAAAAGAAAGCTAAACGTTGAACACAGTACTTCTTGGTTACCTATGTTTTCCTTGCATTTGTTTCAATGTCGTCCAATGATTTCTAGTAATATATATGTCAATGGTTACGTCATTATAATTTTCTATTCGATACAAACAAACAAAAAAAATCTTTCCTCTTTATAATATTAGTATGAATTAGTATAAACTAGCTTCTGCCCTCAACTGCGTCCACGTGATAGTCAAGTATACCATAAAACATAGCCTATGACACTCGACATTAGTGTATCTTTCCTTATACGTGAATCAGTGAAAGAACAAACAAACTTTACCTCTTTATAATATTATGAATATAAATAATAGATATTAATATACAAGTAGTACCTATTTACCTACTCAAGCAAGAGGTAGGTAATCATGAGCAGTTTATAGTGTCCCGGGTAACATTTATTTAAAGCTTTAGTAAAATGACGTGTTCATCAATTATAACAAAGCTCTTTACGACGCAGGTTCTAAAATTAAATGCTTTTGAGAATGGTTGGTTTGCTCCATTTACGAAAACGAGGTTTATGTTGGCTTACGAATAATTACCTACCAACTTCGATTCATTGGAAATCATTTACATGCTACACATTCTTTTGAAACATTTTATATTTTACCCACAAAAGCCATGTAGACCAATTAAATATATAACATTAAAAAAAACAAACAAGCAAACCTCTCTGTTTGTTTGTCTTTTTTTTTGGTTTGAATGCACTAATATCCGGAACTGCTAGTTCGATTCTGAAAATTATTTCGCTAATAGGAAGCTATGTTATGTTATCCTTGAGTGACATGGGCTATTTTATGTTTCAATTAAGGAATCCGTAAGAAATTCCACACAAGCAAAGTCACAGGCAAAAGCTAGTTACTTACTTAATAATAATATATTTTTAATTTATAATAATAAAATTACTTAACAATAATAAAATAATACGCTAATTTTCTTATTGTTCTATCTTATTTGTTTTGTTGAATGCCTGTTAACAAAGTACTCGTAATTATCAAAAGTAAATCACAAAACATAAGTGCGTATAAATGAACTCAACAAAAATAATTTACACTCGTTCAGAGCTAAATAAGTTCGCAAAGAAATTTTCAGAGCGGCGCTCCGTGCAAACCTCGTACCTACTTAATTTTTTTTTTTATTAAAATGAAAGACACAGTCAAGTTTTCCCACGGATATTTTCTGGTACTAAAAATAAAGTGTACCGGAAAGAATATGGGCTTTTGCACTGCAAAACAGAACAAGTTGTGGAGACAATCTTATTGCAAAGAGCTTGGGGGACTGAGAATATCCCACCCAGGGTTAATATGATTCTCTTCCTAGTAACTTTTGCGGTAATTATCATAATTTGCTCTGATTGAGGCGAATTGCGGAATCGTGGCTCAATAATTAGTGCTGGGAATAATAATGCTGCAATTTTGAATCATCCTTCTTATAAGGTCTGTCTATAGATGGGTTTGGTATCATTCTTTACGTGCCTAGGTGGACACGTTTAATCTGTCGCAGTTAACACAATCATGATGCTGTCAGGACCATTGTTAGGTGTTGGTTTAGAGTGTGCCAGGCTTGCACAAACATCGGGCAATCGTGACGCACTCACTAGGTTAAGTATAGCAGATAAGTATTGGTTACTTTGAAATATTTAGGTAGAACTTTGAAAGATTAAGAATACGCGATTTATTATTCTGTGTTCATACGATAGCGGTTTGCTAATGTATATTGTGCCGTTTCTGGAGCAATAAATAATAATAATAAGATAATAATACCAGCCTGTTATGGTCCCATTGCAGGGCAAAGGCCTCTTCCCATACAGAGAAGGCACGAGTATTGATCACTACGCTTACTCAAGACGGATGGGCGATTTCAGACATAAATAATTTTATGTCCAGATTCCGTCACGATGTTTTCCTTAACCAATATCAGTGATGTAAAGTCACATTGGTACTTGCCACTGCCCTGCTGCGAACCCGCAGCCTTGTACACTAAGCCATCACGACGGTCAGTCCGTAGCATTAGTATATTAAAATTTTAGAGTTTTATCATCACCTCGCTTCCGCCCGCGACTTCGTCCACGACATTAATAATATATTGACCCTCGGGAACTGTAGATTTTTCTGGGATAAAAATAAGCCTATACGCTTAGCTCTATGATTCTATTCTAACTCTAATCTATCTCTGTGCGCACTTTATGAAAACAATAAGATTATAATTATTGACTTCATAACAATTTTTCAAAACTCTGAATAATCCTCTAAAGAAATTAGGTAATGAAAGAAAAAATAAAGAAAAAAATGTTTATTGACACAGCTGCGCCAAACAGGCACAGATCAGCATAAATGCCAAACCACTTGTGCCTGACGCTGGTTTTCAACTGGACCTTTATCCAGCAATGCAGCAGCAAAAATCATTTTATTTTGACTTCATTTTCTTTGCTCTGTACCTGCGTATTCCAGTAGTCAAAGACGCTACCACACGAGATATCTAGCTCACAATCGCGTTGCTAATTTAATTAAATCTGCTTTGTAAAATAACGTTTGTAACGTTGTTGCTTATAGTGCATCGTTTCATTAATACCTGGCGCTGTATTATTTTTAATTTCATTAAAAGTACTAGGTACTTTTAGCTGGGTATTTGTCGTGAATATTCTGCGAAAAGCTCTAATTCCCTGCCTTTGTGTGGGCTAGGATTAACTCTAATGTACGCCTTTGATCATTATGAAATTGAAACCGCAATATGTTGGAAAAACCGTTGATTTCAATGTTTAGAAATCATCTCACGCGGTATACGCTGATTTTCAAAAAGCATTCGATAAAGTGGATCATAGATTGCTGCTCAATAAAATCGCGTACAATGGCATCCGAGGGGATCTCTTGCGTTGGTTTGTCTCTTATATAACCAATAGAACTCAAAAGGTTGTGATTAATGGCTTCGAGTCTAGCTGCATTCATGTTACATCAGGAGTCCCTCAAGGCTCAATTTTAGGACCTTTATTGTTTATACTGTTTATAAATGACATAAAATGCTGCTTTCAAAATTCAAAATTTCTTTTATACGCTGATGATTTAAAAGTTTTTAAACAAATTTCAAATGAACAAGACTGTGTTGAATTCCAACGTGATCTTGATCGTTTTTCAGACTATTGCTTTTATAATAAACTTTACCTTAGCTTGCCTAAGTGCCTTAGTATAACGTTCACTAAAAAGAAAAATATCGTACAGTATAGTTATCGACTTGCTAATAGTGTAATCAATAAGGTTAGCAATCTTCGTGATCTTGGTGTGCAGCTGGACTCGAAACTTCATCTTGATGTTCATGTAGAAAACATTATCAATAAAGCGTATCGGATGTTTGGTTTTGTAATGAGAGCATCTAGAGATTTCCATCGTCCCTCCACTTTCTTGCATCTTTATAAGTCCATAATTAGGCCGCAATTAGAGTACGCAGTACCGATCTGGAATCCTTACTATGCCAAATATATTGATATAATAGAATTAGTCCAACGTAAGTACCTTCGTGCTATGCAGTTTAGATGTTTTCGGAAAAAAATGTCATACCAATCGCTTCTTAAAGAGTACGACCTGCTTACACTACGGTCAAGACGCATCCTCCTTGATACAATGACACTATTCAGTATATGCCGAAACAAGTTTGATTGCCCTGACTTAGTGACTAATTTGTGTTACCTGGTCCCTCGAACAGTGCATGGACGGGAAGTCCGCACCAGGCGACTGTTCGCTACCAGCTTTTGTAGATCCAATGCTGGTGTGCGCTCTCCGCTACGCCGCTTAGTCGACACGTACAATACGAGTTTTGGTGAAGTAGACATATTATTCCTAAGCAGATATAAATTTAAAAATGGTATAATCAAAATTCTAAAGGATCAGCAGTTGGCTCTATAAGTTTTACACAATGTAGGTATATATAATCTATTTATGGACCTGTATTGTATAGTATACTAGCGACCCGCCCCGGCTTCGCACGGGTGCATGTATTATACATATAAACCTTCCTCTTGAATCACTCTATCTATTAAAAAAAACCGCATCAAAATCCGTTACGCAGTTTTAAAGATCTAAGCATATATAGGGACAGATAGACAGGGAAAGCGACTTTATTTTATAATAATTATTATGTAGTGATTACGCATGTATTATCATTATCATTTTATTACATCCTTCATAGAATATTGTTTAACTTGTTTTGATATTTTTTTTTTCTTTATTTTCATTAAAATTAGCCCTGATCAGTATCAGTTTACGTTTGCTTACAGCTTGTTTTTGTTTTTATTATATAATATAGTAATCTGTGGAAAATGTTGTGGGTAGTATATTCGTTAAGTTTTTATTTTAAGACAGAATTGTTTATGCTTAATGTACTACTGTTTGTTTTCCCAAATGTAATAAATAAATAAATAATAAATAAATAAATAAATCTCTACAGTTGACTTGCCGCTAGCTAAGATTACTGCTCATCGAACTAAGTAAGCTAAGTAAGCTAAAATTGTTGATGGTAAAGGACTCTTAGTATTGGTAGGTATGTTAAATCACTGTTTAAGCAAGTTAAATACATATTGTGCTTATGGGTATTTAAAGTTTACTTACAACATTTCATACTTCTTTTCGATAAAAAAAAATTTACCTTTCACCTTTAATATCTCCATAACCAGAAGGTTCAAAGGTATGGACCGGAATAAAAAAAAAATAATTGGTGTAAAATCACACCGTATATTTATGGCAGACCTCATACTTATGGCGTGAACAAATGTGATTAAAAGATCCCTTCAAGTCTCCTCACTTCTCCGCTCATCTATGGCGTAGATGAGCGGAGAAGTGAGGAGACTAATCGAGTAGAATTGTGTCTTGGACTAAGGCAAAATTCTAGGTTTATGGAAAATAGAAAATTGTAAGTCAAGCCAACCGTCAAGCTATTGCTTTGTGAAATTACCTATGGACTTTTGGTCGCCACTATACCTTTTTCAATTATCAATGATAGCAGGATAATAATATTCCCTCGTTTTGCAAGCAACGTCACAGATTAACGCGAGTGTATTATAATATCGGGAAAGTGTAATAGGTTACCGAGGTAGGATGGGACATCCATCTTACCGGTCCCTTAGGAAAAGTAAACACGGAGGGAAAATTCTATTTGTATAAAAAATATTATTTATAAAAATAAAAGATGTAAAACTTGGATTGGTAATAGGATTTGGGTATTTACATTGAATTTCTTGTCCGACCAGAATCCGTTTAGGTATTAACAGGCTATTTTTCAGCCTACTAAGCATTATTTTTATGTCCCCAACCTTCGTCTTTTATTTACTTTTAACGAGGTCTTGAAAATTGATGTTCGGGGACGATAATAAAAGTGAGATGGTTTCAAGAAAATTAATTAGTTAGTGATAGATTCGTTTTGAAAATGCCTGCAAGACGATATTTATCAATAAGTGTGAAGTGAACGCGTTAATTGACTCGGGAAGTGAACTGAACTTAATGTGTATTGAGCTTTACGAACATTTAGGATCTCCGGTTTTAGGTAACATAAAGAATGAGCAGGTGCGGCAAGATGTGATTGACTGTGTGAAGAATTATAGCCCTAAGCAGGTAAAGGAGGCACCGATTGAGTTGCGCGTTGTGCTCAAGGATGACATACCAGTGGCACAGCGACCAAGACGTATATCTTTAGCTGAACAGGTGATAGTGGAGAAACAAGTAGCAGAGTGGCTTGAGCAAGGAATTGTACGCATAAGGTATTCTGAATATGCTAGTCCATTGGTACGGGTTCGCAAAAAAGATGGTACCATAAGAGTGTGTGTTGACTATAGAAAGCTAAAGAACTACAAATTCAGGAAGAAAAAAAAGAAAGTATATAGGTAAAGCAACTCCGAAACCTAAAATGCGAGTAGCTTGGTAGCCTAATATTGTTTTGTGTTATGTTTAAATAGGTATGTTGTTTATGTTGTATTCTCTTTGTTACGTTGTGTTTTATGTTGTTGTTATAATGTCGTAGTTAAGTTAGATTTAAGTTGTAAGATTGTAAGGAATGTTAGTGAGCATGTCTGAGGACAGACATGAAATCAGAATGGCCGAGTTGTAGGAATGGAACGTTATGATAGATGAGTGGAATGAATCGTAAAGATGAGTGACAGATGTGAAGCATGTTGAATGAAAGAGATGAAAGCATTAAATAGTCTAGGAGTGAAAGAGAGAGCATGTGAACGTTAAAGAAGGTGAAAGGAAGAGGACTGGAATACGAGGAGAACAGGACGAAGGACGATATCTGCAAAGACGATTCAAATAAAATTTAGGTTTTTAACAAGAAGTAGTTTGTATTTTATTTTGGCCAACTTCCAATCCCACATATCATTGTGTCTTCTAAAAAACTGAGTAAGGTGATCATCTGACTAAAGAATCATATATGAGCTGATCACATTTGCAATGTCACAGGAACTTGATATTTATTTCTATGTAGATAGCCACTGTTTTACATTGACATCTTACTACTACGAGTATTATACTTATGTGCGAAAGTTTGGGTCATGTTTGAGAGTAGCACAGAGATAGATTATAATCTAGAAAACACATACCTAGGCTACTTTTTATCAAATTCCCATGTGATAATACATCACAATGCGGATGAAGTCGCGGGCAGAATCAGTGTCTTATAAATTGCGTATATAATGCGGCTGTAACGTTATAAAAGCGTAAAACGAATCCTAAATTTTCTCACATTACTCCCAGATTACGTTACAAATAAACAGTACACAAACACCATCTTGCAAGGAAGGTAACAAATACCTGAATAAGACATTGCTAGAAAATCCCCGTACAGTCTAGTTAGTCACGTCCTCCTTACAAAGCCACATAACACCGGGCACACACGGACGCAACTAGATCGAGTACACGATAAAAATGTAGAAAGGATTTGTTCGCGTGCACTTCTTTAGAACCTCGACAACATGTCGAGAATTTAGAGGGAACGAGCTTTAAGCGTATTACACACGCATCGAAGTATCGTTTTCGAGGTGCTTAGAATTGATACTGAATGCTTCATTTTTGTAATAACGTTGCCAGTTAATGTATTACTTCCATTTTGTCCGCGACCTCGTCCGTGTAGAGTTCGTACTTCCCCAACAAAGTCAACACCCCTTTTAGGGGTTTAAAAAATTACTTATAACGAGACACTTTATTATTGGCTGGTGTTTGCATTAATGCCAAATTTCAAGTTGACATAATCAAGAAATAAGACTTTTAATACAATCGAACACCCCCCCTTTACACACCCTAAGACCCGTAGCGCACTAGCGGCCTGGCCGCAGCGGCCAGCGACTCGCACATGCGTCGTTCGATCTCGCTGGCCGCTGCGGCTTGGTGTGGCCGCTGGCCGCGTGCGGCCAGGTGCGCGCGCTCTGTGGCGATTTCATACTAAGGTATGTATCTCGATGGCCGCAGCGGCCAGGCCGCGGCGGCCATCGAGAGGGCCGCTAGTGCGCTATTGCTCTTAGGGGTTAAACCAAAAGTCATTTCTTAGTGCTCGTCTAAGTCGTAAAAGGAAGCCGTGTGCAAAATTTCACGTTCCTAGTTCCAGTAGTTTCGGCTGTGCGCTGATACGTCAGGTTCTCTTTTTACAACGGGTGTAAAAATACACTTAAAAAAGTCGAAAGTTATAAGTTATTTACAATCTTTTTTCCCAAAATAATCATTTTTGCTCAACGATGCTTAGTTTGATAGGCAGTATGCGTAGTTAACGGGTATGTACTGTTTATTTTACACCTCGTATATAAAAGGTGCAATTTGCGTTCTCGTTGAATTCAAGGATATCTCCTTGAATTTACTAAGTGTTGAGAATCACGATTCTACAATAGTTAGTGATCCTCACATTAGTGTCATTTACGAATTACGAGTCATCTTAATTACTCAAGTCCCACGTAATGAGACACAATTGATTTTCTATTGTTCTGTCATACCGGTATGACGGCCGGGCCTTGAGCGATTAAGGTTAGCAGTAGGATAAATAAGAAGGTAGATTATACATACATAAACTCAAACCTTTTTCCCATGGGGGTAGGCAGAAACCACAGAACGCCACCTGCTACGATCCTCACATACTCCTTTCGCCTTATCTACATTCATACATCTCGTCATACAAGCACCCCGGTTACGAGTACTCCGCACCTGACCTTTCTGAAGAACCTCACCAATAAGGTATTATAAGATTAAGATTATCTCAAGAAGGTACCTAGTATTAGTGTTTCTTCTTACTTCTATAGGTATATGTAATAAATAAAATAACCTATTAAAAACAAATAATAATAATAAAACGAAAACAAAATGATTAAAAAATAAATCAGTTGCATTAAAAAAAAATTAAACTAGAGAGACATAAACTTAGTTCTAAAGTTAATAAAACTATCAAATCTTAAGTTTAATTGCCATAATTTAAATTTACATTATTCGCAATCTACCCAAAGTTAGGTTATTAGTCAAACAATTTGGATCTAAACTAGTTCAGAATAGTTTCAACTATATAGTTTGCACGATGTAAGATTGAACTTTGGGAAACAGACTATTGTATTGTACTGGTTTTTCTCTCAGATAAACTTAAGCATTCACTGTCTTGTGATGAGCATTCAAGTGAATATAACATTACAATAAATTGGGTAGTTGACACCATTATCATTATTATTTTACATGGAGCGACTGCCTATCTGACCTCCACAACCCAGTAACTGGCTAATCGATACCCCTAGGCAAGACTGGTTGTCAGACTTTCAAGCTTCTGACGACTCATAACGACTATCAAAGATCCACATATGACAGCCGGGACCAACAGCTTAACGTGCTTTCCGAAGCACGGAATGATGTCAGTAATGTGTAAGATAAACTTTAGAAAGTACATATTATAAATTGAAAAAATTAACATTGGTACTTGCCCGGATTCGAACTCACAACCTTATGAATGAGAGGCGGGCGCCTTAACCGCTTAAATTGGGTAGCTTAGTTGACACCATTAACCAATAATTCCAAGACCCAACTTCTCTAAAGAAACACTTTATTTTAGCCCTGAAAACCCCGATTTTATTTTTTTGAATTCACTGTAAAATAAGATATTTTATGGCTTTGAAATCAATAAATAGTAAGTCAATTAAATTGACAAATAAGTGACAGTAAAATCTATCGGAGAATTGCTTTTTGACAGGTCATAAAAAGTACGTCAATAATTGATTGGTGCTGTCAACTACCCAATTGCTCACATGACTTATAGCGACGACGTTTCGTTGCCTGCCTCGTTGGTATAGTGGTCGCAAAGCGCGACTGCTGAGAAAGTATTATTGGGTTTTTCCATCAAGAATTTTTCAGTAGCAGCCTCGGTGTCAGTAACGGATAAACGTGGCCACCAAGTGGGCCAAGCAATAGAAAAAAAGCAATAATTATAAAAAAAGGAATGTACTTTATGACATCATTATATTGCATTGTTAAGCAAATTCCAAATCTCAATCGAAAATCGGGACATAGCCCTTTAACTTCTGAGATTAGATTGGCTACTTACACCCCGACAGGTGAAACTAAATAAAAGCTTGTAAAAAGTAGTGAACTACGATGCAACGTTACTAGAAATTTGTTATTTAAAACCAGTTATTTATTACCTACACTATGCATTTAAATAGACCCGTTATCTTTTGTAACGAATAGGTACGGGCCTTAGAAACGAGGGTTTTTTAAATCGATACACAAGTAAACTATGATCGTTTCGGTTAGCGCTGCTGTAGGTTAAAACTTTGCCTGCACATTTTCAGTCAATGCGGTTATACAATTCAGTTAATAAAATAGCAGTACGTAATCTAATAGAAAATATTATGAGGGGTATTTAAGAGTTCAAATTCATTTTTGTCCTAAAAGAGTGCTTGTCTTATGTTTCAGAATTAAAGCGATTTATGTTCGCTTCTGCATAGGCTGTTGTATAAGCGCTATATCTCGTGTTTCATGGCGCGTGTACGCGCGTTCTTCAGGGTAGTGAGTTTTATATCTGTCTACGAAAGCCACTTTGTTTATTAATTTATTTAGTTCGTATGCTAATAATTTCTAAAGTTTATCTTAGATATCACTGACATCGGTGAAGGAAAACATCGTGAGGAAACCTGGACTTGTATAATTAATATAAATCTAGAATCACCTATCCGCCTTGAGCAAGCGTGGTGATTAATTCTCTTGCCTTCTCTGTACGAGAAGAGAGCAGAGAAGGCCTTTGTCCTGCAGTGGAACAGTAATAGGCTAGTATTATTATTTAGTTCTCTTGCGTGAAATATGCACTGCATGCATTATTATCATCACTACCTACCATCATAATAATTAAGTTTGTTTAAGTATTGGTCACTAATTTCCAGTCACCCTATATAAATAGGGATGAAAATAAATGAGGGTGTACTACAGATATATATACATACATACTATACTTCAAGTACCAACACCTCTACCTAATCCTTCAGGGAATATAAACGTGATATATAGTATTTATTAAAATACGAGTAGGTAGTCTAGTATACCTATGTATTTTATGCCAGAAACAAAGTGAATGTACCTTCCCTAAGAGTTAATTAATTTCAATCTGTCTAGCTTGTTGTTTTCAAACTATCCAATATTTTAACTTCATAACCACAGTATAATTAAACGTTATTCATGTTTCGCTTTCGTATTACATAGAATATAAACCAACTATGGCTCATACCTTCAATCTAACATCGAAATATCAAAATGAATAATTAATTTTATAGCAAAGTTCTGTCTACCCGACCGTTACTATGTATTAGTTGCGGGTTTTCATTTAGAAGTACTTATCCCTTTTGCAATTAAAAAGTTTAATAGTTTCCATTTAACCCGTAATTGAATTATTTTTGAAGAGTAGGTACCTACCTATGGTATTTTCCCTGCTAGGCTAAAACCTTTTTTCTTAGGGTTTCTTACAGCTGCACTTTGTAGGACTTAAACATTCGAGTGTCGCATGACACCACGCATGCTTGACGTTCGACTGTAAACGCCACTGATGCCGCGATAAACCTGACCACATACAGAGGTCAGGTACTCCAAATAAATGGTCTATCTATATACTGGGCGTTAGGGACAGCTTGGCAAAAACGAAAAATATAAATAAAAAATAATATTGTAAATATTTTCCAAGTGCAATATTTTCCCGGAAATGCGTAATAAATCACATGTTGACAATAAATAAATGACTAGTTTTTAAAGTTTCGTTCGGTACAGCTCTAGCAGAGGACATCGCACCGATGCGGCGACGCCGGGCGGCGCGTGTTATTTGTGCCTAAACCTACATAGCTTAAATGTAGGTACCTAGAATTATTTTTGTTGTGTTTACATTGCCGAGTTAAGTTTTTATTGTTTTTTTCATTAAATTTATGTTTAGACGCCTGGACTTGGTACTTACATATCAATATATCACGAATCAAGTGAAAAATCGGTCGAAAATTTTGAGAATTTTCCGGAGAAAAATTCCAACAATTTTCAATCACAAATCGTGGTCTGAAACTACAGTTTCAGTTTTTGCCAACCTGTCACTAACGCCCAGTATAGGTATATATATATTTTTTTAAATAATAAAACTGGATTACCTCATTTACTTCAGACACAAAGGTCCAGTTGAAAACCAGCGCCAGGCACAAGTGGTCTGGCATTTTATGCTGAACTGGGCCAGTTTGGCGCAGCTGTGCACACAATAATGTTTTTTTTTTGTTTTTTTTTTTTTCTTTTTGTTTTTACTACTTTTGTGTGCACATGGCCTGTGTCAAATAAACCTTTTTTCTTTCTTTCTTTTTTACTCAAAAAATAAGAAAAAGAGATTTACTCAAACTAACGTGTCGATAAGAAGAATAAGAAGGGTTCCGTACTCTGAAAAGTTTCGAGGAACCCTAATACTAAGCCTACGGCGCCGTCTGTCTGACACAGAGTCTAATAACTGACCAGTTGTAAATTTCACAGAAGTACCTATTCGAGACTCGACGTTGCCGTTGCTAGGGAAAAAAACATTTTTTATTAACTCGTATATAAAAATGTCATGATACCTAGTAGGTAAGGCGCCTGCCTCTCATGCATGAGGTTACGGGTTCAATACCGGGAAACAATATGACTTTTTCAATTCATATGTACTTTCTACGTATATCTTGGACATCACTGACATCGATGAAAGGAAACCTGGACTAATCTGGAATAACATTGTCGGTCTGTCTGTCTTCGTTGTCTGTGTTCGTCTGTCGTTACACCTTCACGACTAAACCATAGAACTAATTTTGGTGAAAGGTACAATATTGAACCCCAAGAAAGAACATAGGCCACTTTTTATTCTTCGACTTCGTCCGGTTGCAGGCATAAACTAGTAATTAATATGTTATAATTAAAGTACCTATTAATACTAGGTTCGTTAAAAATTGGGCAAACCAGGTTTTTAAGTAAGTAAACTGTTAAAAGAATCACGAATACTGCTGCCCTACCATGAACTCTTATTGCGATCCAAAAAACTGAATTGTTCTTCAAATAAGTCAATATAATGTCGTTATATTGACGTATTTGAAGAACAGTTCAGTTTTTGGATCGCGATAAGAGAAAATACGTCAATAAATGACATAAATTGATGCGTTATATAGACTTATTTGAAGAACAATTCAGTTTTTTGGATCGCAATAAGAGTTCATGGTAGGGCAGCTGATCTAAAATCAAAACATATTTGATAATAATATTAGACACAATAGACATAAATTAGAATTCTCTCACTTCTTTACTGGGGAGTAATGAAGTGAGAGAAATCTAACTTACGTCTACTTGTCCAACTGGACCAACATTGCCGTCAAAAGCAGTTTCTTAGCGTTTGAGCTGAACATTTTAAATGCTTCGCTATAGAAATGCATTGGCTTAAGTGTTTTAGATCGTTAGTATAGACATAGGTAGATATAGGTACTAGTTAAAAAGGTAGGGGAAAGGGGGAGTATTGTAAGAGTAAGGGGGGTAGTGTAATTTTACAGTTAATCTCTTTAGTATCACAATTTAATCTTTTCGTGCTTTAAACTTTTAAGTCGCTAAACAAGTAAGATACCTACCTACTGCAAGCAGAGTGACGCAGTGGAAGCATCCTGGGCCCATAACCTAAAGGGCTCTGGGTTCAATAATATAATTAAAGCTGAGTAAGATTTCTTTAGATTAATTTGGTTCACATAACCGAGCGTACACAAATTTTGACAGAGAGAGAACAGCGCCTCTAGTGGCAGAAAAACGTAACTTACATTACAATTTTTTTATACTAAAGAAAAGGTTGTTTTACATAAAGCTTACCTATTATATTTATTATTCAATTCCTACATCTTACTTGCTATTATGAATGCGAAAGTTTGGATGGACATTTTTTACTCAATCACGACAAAATGACTGAACGGATTTGTATAAAATTGGGTACAGAGATAGAGTATAGTCGGGGATAGCACTAGGTTACTTATTATCCCGGAAAAATGTAAGGTTCCAGTGGTATAATATATTACAAACTTGGACGCGGATGAAGTTATAGGCGAAAGCTTATGTTCACATAATAAGTATATTTATTTTAATTTACTTTATTTGGTAAACAAACACATGCATTAACAAAGCCAAGTATAAAATATATTGCTGACACAGAATTCATAGATTACCATACAAATAAATTGTATGTTTGTAACAGCAACCAGAACACAGCTTAATGAAGTTAATGTTTATTATACAATTTTCATGAACTTTCCACCACATAAAGTGACGACAGAGCCGCTGCGCTGCAGGTCGCGGATTCGATTCTCGCACGGAACAAATATTTGTATAACGTGCAGATTGCTGTTCTGGGGATGGCTGTTTGCGTATATGTATATATAAGTGTATATATGTTTGTAACAAACCCACAATCCAGGAAAAATTTCTAACTCCTGACGTGGTGCAATGTTTTATTAAAATAAAAAGCCGGCAAAGTGCAAATCACTCACATACGAAGGGTTCCGTACCACTGTATAATATTTAACACTACAAAACAACACAGTTCTTGCATGGGGACACCCTGTAATTGTTTTATTCTTAAAAAAAAAATGTTTGTTGCTATAGCGGTCATAGCATGGACACTGTGAAAATTTATATTGTCGTAACTGTAAATGGTAAATAAATTATCTTATCTTATCTTATTTTATTTTAACTTAACTAGACCGTACCTATCATATCGATACCTTTAGGCTCAAAGGGCGTAAACGCCATTTTGGCCAAAATGAGATTTTAATGCAATCTTACTTAGTTTTTCGTCCTTTATCGATTGGTATTTTAAAACATCGATATTCGCAAAAAAATGGTGGAAACAGCCATAATTTTTGGTTCGCTAAACATAGATTTTCTTAAAATTTGGATCGTGTTTTTTGGCTCTCCTGAAAAGTCGTGTTTTGATAAATACGCCCTTTGAGCCTAAAGGTATCGATATACCTACTATATAACACCTATAGTAACATGAAGCACAAACTTTATTTACATCCACTAATAGTGATAGATTTCGCTGTCCGATCTACATAGATAGGTTCCACTAGTTTTTCTGTTGACATAAATCGTGACCCCACGGGGCCTAGGACATGTTACGGAAATACTTGGCAGAAGGCCCTCTTGGGTAGTGTAATTTATAACTATATGGGAACAGTAGTCAGCCGGTGATCGCTCGCACTCCAATGAAACAGATATATATCACCCGACTTTATAATTTATTGCGGGCATAGGTCAAATGGGCAAAACAAAGTTTGTACGTGTACTTATGTAAAGTGGGTTTGCCCCTTTCTCTTTTCGTTACCAATTCTAGGTGACACAATGTAACAGAAAAAACAATTTGTTTATAAAGTTCGTACAGTAATGTGACTGTCGAAAACGCATTATTAGACTGATGAAATCTGTTAAAGGTGATATAATTTATTAAAATAAATAATAATACTGGCCTTTTACTGTCCCACGGCTAGGCAAAGGCCTCTTTTCATACAGAGAAGGCACGAGCATTAATCGCCACGCTAGCTCAAGGTGGATTGGCAATTTCAGACTCATATTAATAATTGTAAGTCCAGGATTCTTTTCAATTTATTTGCTTTATTTTTACAGCGCCAATAGAAATATAGTGCATTGGGGTAATTACGAAACCGGGTAAATTCCGATTTTATTAATTTGCACCATTTACGTACCACATCTTATTTTGACAATGTTTTAAAGATGAAACACGTATAATTATTTATTTGCAATGCACGGCAATGTTTAAATCTGTGGCAGCGTTTGATTGAAATTAATAGAAATCGGAATTTACCCGGTTTCGTAATTACCCCAATGCACCTTACACATTTTGTGAAAAATTCAACTCTTTACCTATTAGGTACGATTCATCAGATACCTACAGCCCGTTAACATACAGACAGATTGACGGACAGACAGACTGAGATACAGCCTTTAGGTACGGAACCGTAAAAAAACGAGAAGAATATAGAATTAACTTTTTTTTGAAATCCAAAGAAAATACGACCCTATCCGTTTTTCAAAAGTGGAACGTGTAAACAGACAGTACTATAACCTTCAAACAGGTCCAAAGTATTTCCTACCAATGAATAGAGATCACGCTTTTCAATAACAAGTAGGTAAATATGATAGACGTTTCCGAGCCTTGAAGCAATATACTCGTGTATGTATATTCTTTTTTGCCGCCTGACTATGCCACCTGCTTTCACATCTGAAACTCGCCATCCCGCTGACACAGTTATTATTTATGTTACCAATCTAAACATCACGAGTTTTTTTTTCTATGTAGGTACAGTCAGCAGCAAAAGTCAATAAACATCTTTCTATTTATAAATAAATAATCTTATTACAAGTGCTATTCTGTTATGTAAAAATTTGGATGGATGTTTCTTACTGAATCAAGCCAGAACAGCTAAACGGATCTGGATAAAAATTTGCATAGAGATAAACTATAGTCTGGAATAGACTAAAGGCAATTTTTTTATAACGAAAATTTTTGCGATAGATTCCGCCAGGCAATATAAAAACTGACGCGGACAAAATCGCGGGTGGACGCTAGTTTATAATAAATAATTATTAATTTATAACATATCAATTATAGAACAATATACAAGAAAATACGGCATTGATGTCAAATCAAGATAAAATAAATTCTGAATTGCAGAAAAGTAGTACATTGTATTATTTTGTGTCTATTTGGTGGCTAAGTAAAAGTAACAGTGTTAAACGACTTTTGTTGCTAACCGTACCTAACCTACCGGTATAAGGTGACAAGTAAATACGTTTTTTGAATACCTATCATTTAGGTAGGTTATTATTTTCGTTTAGTTTCCAGATCATTATTTTAATTATACGTTTGAGAGCATCATTTGTGTTAACAGCAATTAAATTACTTTTGTCTTCTAAGAAAGCGATAAAGGTCTCCATTGTGTGTTAATTGGTAAACACAAGGCTTTCCTCTTTGCGTACATTTTTAGAAGCACGTGTTTAATTTTCAGACGAAGGGTTTTTTCATTACGTATCACGTTTTTGATTCAAACATTAATCGAGTAATTATTTGTGTATTTTTTCGGAATTTCAGTTTCTGTTTGTGTAAAGACCTCGCTGGTTGCCGTACCGAACCTAATTTTGTTTTATTATTATTTTAAATAAGAAAGACTTAACAGTCCACCATGAGGGCTGACAGGAAGTGTTTAGCAGATAAAAATGTCTATAGTAAAATATATTCTACTGTAATAAAACTGAAAATTGCTTTTTTCGTCTTACCATGTTCGAGCTTCAATTGCTCCGAATAATTTCCTGTAAAATACTAGTTATTTGTACTGTTTTAAAGAGCTGAAGGTCCGTGGAAGTTTTTGAAATTACTTTAAGGTCATTTGGGCCCTTTTTGTGATTTTTCTTTAAGAGCCGAAAATCTGCAACGAAATTTACAAAACAACATTTTTGCCTTTGAACTAAGTTTAAGTAATTTCAGGTGACAATAAGACAGACAGTTGTTTTTATCGATCGAAGACCATACTTTCAGGATGAAGAAAGAAGTTTTCTTTTTTTTCAAGAAGATTTTTCTTATAAATAAGAATATCCCAAAAATATATTAAAATGTCGTCTAGTTCTTAAACTGCAAAAAATCGTAGAACATACATAGGGGTGGTTTGGATAGCCCAAAAAGAGAGGAGTCCAAAATTTTCGTTTGGACGTCCTTATCTGGGCCACCCTGTATAGAACATAGGTAAATAATGAAAATAATACCAGTGGATTTATTGTCCCACTGCAGGGTAAAGATCTCTCCTCATACAGAGAAAGCAAGAGCATTGGTAACCATGCTTGCCAGATGACCATGATAGCCAGATTCATGAGAAATAGTAGGCTATATAACATCACCCTATGACCTACGGGAGCGGAGTAGTAACCAAAGACGTGCAAAAAACCACACAACTAGTAATATCATAAAATAGTTCATTCAATATACGAAGTAATCATTAAAAAACCATTTCAATCACGTAAATTGTTTATCTCGTTACAGTAGCCCACGTTCAAAGGTAACAGTACTTACTAAATAATGTATGGTATTTTTCCCCAAAACGTTAGAGGTAAACAATCGTGTATTCTATTCTATGAGATTAGATATGGCTTTTACCTCTCGCTGAACCGTCTCCATTTGCCAATATTTATGCTATCTTGTGCACAAGACCGAAGCTCTTGAGTAAATAACCTTATTTCAAAGAAAATAAAATACAAAAACCCACAAATATTCCACTTCCTTATATTTTCAAAACTTAATATATACAGTTCCGCGTAGATTTAAGGGCGGTCGTCCCTTGAGGCACAAGTCACAGGCCACGCAACGTATATATCACCCTCGGGACAATACATTTCGTGCTTTTCCACGATAAGTAGCTCATACAAGATACACTGATTTATAAGGGGCGAAAAAATATTACTACCCGATAACGGGGCAGAGTTGGCAATAATATTTGTGACGTAATATCAGCGTGCATTGAGAAAATGTTTTATTGCGGCGAGCCTTTTGTGTAGAAGGAAATTGAGATTTTGAATTTAGCGGGGTTATATTTTTCATGGTCGATGCTCTTCGTTCAATACGCACTTCAGTCCTTCCTGTACGTGTCTTTTGACACTAAAGTACCCACCTACGTTTTCATAATTTTCTTAGCGTTTTATATAGGGAATTAAGGACTAGCAACGACGACAATTTTTTTTTAAATTAAAACTTAAAAAAAACATCTCGCGATCTACCAGTTGGATTGGAAAATTTCTTTTGTATAAAATAGCCAGATACATGAGGAATAATATAGGCTATAATAATAATAAAAATTCAATCAAGTAATTCAATGAACTGATTTTAATTTCACTTGGTACGCAAGACAACATGTTTAAAAAAAACTTTCAGGTCATTATAGGGACACTCATTAATGCCTCAGCGTGGGTACCATTGAAAAGATTGTCATTTTAAAAACTACAACATTACAGAAATAAGAGAAGGCCTTGTGGGAGATACTGTATGTAGATATGTACAGATTATACGTCTAGACCGATAAGGTGCAGTTGTGAACGAAACCGTATCGCGATTCAGAAAACCGCTCAACCGGTACACCGCCACCTATCTAACCTAACCGTCTACAGTACATTTAAAGACAAGGGAATAAAACATTACAGCCATGCTATTATAGTACATTATGACGTTATAAATGAAAGTAAGTACGTAACGTAAGTCGTTATCATTATATATTTAGCACCTTATGCACTTGAATTAGTTCCTATTTGATTTATCAATGCATTAGTTAATGTTTGCACAGCCACAGCACACGAACTTTTTTATCTTCTTTAGAATAAAAATGAATCGCTAAATGTGTTGCTAAGCGCAAAACTCGATAACGGCGCGACTGATTTGGCTCTTTTTTGTTGTGTTCATAATTTCACGGACAAGGTTTATAGGAAAGTATTTTTTTTTTGTAAAATCCATCGGAAAAGTCAAAAATTTGCACCCGTGAGTTGTAGGTTGAGTAGGTTTGCTAGTTTTTAAAAAAAAGAAGAGACAAAAAGGAGTAAAAATATATTAGGTACTGACTATACTCTACTTGTCTATATTTATTTCATATAGGTGTAATATATCTGTTTATATAGCGAATGTAGACCGATTTTAGGTTTTCTTTACAAAAAAAAAATTCGCTCAATATCTATACTAATATTATAAAGAGGTAACATTTGTTTGTAAGTTTGTTTGTTTGTAAGTTTGTAAGTTTGTATGTAGGGGGTAATCTCCGGATCTACTGAACCGATTTTGAAAATTCTTTCGGGAATTGGAAGCTACCCTATCACTGAGTGCTATAGGCTATATTTTATTTCAGAAAAAATAGGGGTCCGTAAGATATTTGGGTTTTTCGGACCCAAGGTGTAAAAAATCATTCAAAAAAGGTCCTTATTTGGCGTACGCCGCCTAAACTATAAAAGATAGAACCATAAAATGTTCTAATTAATTAAAGACCTTAAAAATATCTACAAAAAAGTCCGCGACACACTACACCTTTCTATTTCGAGTTAAGCATAACAACCAATTTTTTATTTAAAAATCTTGAATTTTTTTTAGGTTAATTTACGGTAGAATTTACGGTAGGGGCAGGGTAGGGGTAGGGTAGGGGTAGTGTAGGGGTAGGGTAGAGTAGGGGGTAGGGTAAGGCAGGATTAGGGTAGGGGTAGGGTAGGGGGTAGGGTAAGGCAGGGTTAGGGTAGGGGTAGGGTAGTGTAAGATACCACGCGAACGAAGTCGCGGCCGGTCAGCTAGTTGTCTATAAAACTCTTTTTCAAAAAGGTTTCCATACATTCTTCACTTCGTTATATATACCATGTGTATATGTAGAAAGTTAAATTAAAATCGGTTCATTAATTACCAAGATATTGGACTTCAAAGTTTGTATGGAATTCTGAGAATTAGAATATCAGCGTATCTATACGAAGTAACTGTCATCTGGACCTTCATAACCTAGAAACTTTACAACACCAATATCACTTCAACACTATTATTAAAGTTGAATATTATCATGATATAAGTCCAAACTAATATTATAAATACGAAAGTAACTCTGTATGTTTGTTTGTTACGCTTTTGTTTAGGTATACTTCCTACCTCGTCAAAATAGGATCAGTGGTCTAGCTTATTAGCTTAATTGAACTCCAAGAAAGGCCAAAGCTGGTTAATTTTTACTGTATGTATGTAATCCCCATCATTGTGAGATGTACATAAGGGGTCATAAGTGGAGTAGCAATCTACAAAGCAAATCGATTGTCACTTTGGTTAAACTTGCGACCTTTCGACGTCGTGTGCGAATTTTGAGGTGTTCGTAGGTACTTACTGTGTTATTACGTTCAAAAGTGCCTTATAATGGCCTAATTAAATAAATGATTTGACTTTGACTTTAACTTTAAATACATCACATATACACACAGATGTAGGTATGGCCTGTACCCCGTGTTCACAGCAATTCAATCCTTAGCATGCTACTGCACTTATGACCGCTACTGTACTAATAGAACCCTGCCTCATAGACAGCGGGAACTAAGCTAGCAATATGTTACTTATTGACAAAACATTTTTAACAATATTTAACTAAAAATACTAGTTTTTTAATATTTACAAACGTATACAATATTAACAACCAGTCTTATTACGTAAAATTAACCTCCTAATCTACCAACATTAGCTGAGCACGACAAATTCGTCATAACAACACGACACGTGTCGAACAAGACACTCGTGTCGTACAACTTAGCCGGAACAAGTTCCGAACTCCTTTAACACTTTCCTACACATGTTGTACCGAATGTTCTCTGAGCATTGCTAAGTCTGATGTATGTTGGAATAGGATATTCGTTTTCAAGGCGTCTTGTGAGTCTTGTGCGAGCTTTGGCTTTAGCTCTTAGCTGGTTGTCGAGTTTCGAGTGTATTTATGACAGCAAGAATTACGTTGTTTTGAAATACACAATGTAAAAGTGTCAAGAGTTCACAATAAAAATAATACTTACCAGCCTATTTTTGTCCCACCGCAGAGCGATTATTGTATGCAACGTAAAACTGTTTTAAAAACTGTAACATAGGCACATATATACAAAGGCCGGGATAAATATTCACATTGCCTAGTTTCTACTTGGATACACCTTAAACTGAATTGATCACCTCCTTCTCACCTCCTCAAGGCGGATTGGAGGCTTCAGTAATGCCCGCGACTTCAACCGCATAAATGTCGGTCATCGGGACTTTGTACCCCCGTTTCGACTTCTTATGATAAATTTTGGCCCATGGCTTTCTTAGCCCATGCCTACGTCATAAAAACTACCTTTGTGCAAAATTTCAGTCATATCAGTATTTGGATAAAGTCCATGTTTCCTCACCATTTTTTCCTACACCGATGTTAATGATGTCCAAGACAAACTAAAGAAGTATGTACTTGCCTGGAACCTCATGCTTGAAAAGCGGACGCCTTAACCATTGGGCTATCAAGATATAAAACATAAAGAGTGAACAGTTTAGTTAGAGATATCATACCGGTAAGGATAATAATAATACCGCTGAGGGAATCTTATTCTATGACCATTGTTTCGGCCCAAAGTCTTCCAAAACAAAGCGAATATTGGCAATAAGACAGTACTCAATAAATACACATAAATCTCCTTATATTAGTGTGTGCTCATTTACACACATACAAGATTATATCAATAGCGATACACAGATAAACTATATCCATTACAATCGGTCTTGTGTTTGTAATACATTATTACTTCCCCTCGCCGCCAGTCATTTAATCACTGTAACTACGGCTAATGCGGAACATTATTTGGGAGGAAGAAAGCCACGCGAAATATCGGCGTGACGTGCGCTAATACAAAATATTGGGCCATTAGTTCTGTGCCGTGGTTTTGTAAGCGATACTGTTGTTACCTTATTGTGGATCATTAGTGAGATGAAACTACTCTTTTGGAACGTTCAAGTAATACATTTGTTATAAACAAAGGTAGCAAGTCGAGAAAAAGATGGCAGGTCGCCTTGGATTCCTCAGGAATTGGCGAGACGAAGCACAACATAGTGGGAAATAAAATGAATGGGGAGAGGCCTTTGCCCAGGAGTGGGGCAGCAAAGACTAGCAAAAATAAAAAACAAATGATTCAGAGCAAAATACGCGAAATCAAAAACAAACAATATTATATGTGCTACGTGAACGCACGACGTGTAGCAAATATTTCCCGTAGCTAGCGTAGCGTAGGCGTCAGCTACGCCGTAGCTTCAACGTATATTTATAATCACGGTAGTCTAGTTTCATGATACTAAGAAAACGCTTTATTTAATAAATATGGAAGACTTACAGCTAAAAATAACAGTCTAAGAATAGTAATTACAGATCTTCACCTTAATAATACAAAACAATAACTATGTTTGATAAACATTTAAGTAACCTACAAAAACAAAACAACATTAAAAAAGAAATTACTGAATAACTTAAATACTAGTTACAGCTTATTATGAATGTTGCTCCCACTACGTAACAACCTTCCTTTTATTGAACTAGATGAAAAAGTTTTGGCTTAAGCACTACCTGATAGAGGACAACTAGTTAGAAACACACTTACACACTAGCTAAGTCAAATTGAATCTATAAAGTTATATAGAAAATGGAACTACTTATATTGGCAGAATCACTGAGGCCCTTTCAAACAATGTTTTTTTTTTATTTTTTAAGACTGCCCCACACTAAGAATTTCCCCCGTATCGTGGATGCGTTTACAAACATATTATTATACACACACATACACAAACAACTAGACCCGAAACAATTAAGTACCTTTAAATAATATGTACCGTGCCGGAATCGAACACGTAGCTCTTCAGTAGCCAATCACTCAGCCACTACTCCAACCGTGTCGTCATAATAATGTCGAATTCTTAACCAATACTTTATTTTATAATTATTATTTAAATACGAACGTTTGGATGGATGTATATATTTTATTTATATGTATATGTTAGGTACTCAATCACGCGAAAACGGCTGAATGGATCTCGATACAATTTGACATAGAGATATTTACACATTTATTATACCTATTGGATATCATTTCACATAAGTAGGTATAGTATCAGATAAGTAGATATCATAAAGGCTACTTTTTAATCCGAAAAATGTACGGTTCCCGTGAGATACCTAATAAATCTATACTTATTACTTATATATATATATTATATATATAATATTATAAAGAGGTAACATTTGTTTGTAAGTTTGTATGTTTGTAAGTTTGTATGTAGGGGGTAATCTCTGGATCTACTGAACCGATTTTTAAAATTCTTTCACAAACTGGAAGCTACGTTATCACTGAGTGCTATATTTTATTATAAAAAATAGGGATCCGTAAGAAAAATCACGCGAACGAAGTCGCGGGGAGAGTGCTATAGATTATAATCTGGAATAGAACATAGGATACTTTTTATTCCGGAAAAATGTATAGTTCCCGCCAGTTAATAATATTAACTATGACGCGAACAAAGACGCGAGCGGAAGCTAGTGTTTATAAAACGCAAAGACTTTTCACGAAATAATAAAGAGTCGTAAATCAATGTTTATGCGAGATGCGACTGAGATCGGCACGATTGTGAGTGCTATGCCAAAGCCACGCGACCAGCCGTTGTTCTCTGGTACATTAATTACTTCGCGCGGCAGTGTATCATGAAATATGAACCTGCAGCGATATCCCATTGCATTGTGATGACTTTGAATTATTTATGTAGACGAACAGAAAACTCGGAGGGAAAGAGAACCTATTGGGGCGTTCTGTTTAAACAGTAGTACACTTTAATATCTATACATTTTTTTTAAATATATAATTACTAGCACTCTCCCCGCGACTTCGTTCGCGTGATTTTTCTTACGGATTCCTAATTTTTTGATAATAAAATATATATATAAGCCTATAGCACTCAGTGATAAAGTAGCTTCCAATTTGTAAAACAATTTTCAAAATCGGTTCATTACTTCCGGAGATTACCCCTACCTACAAACTTACAAACAAATGTTACCTCTTTATAATATTAAGTATAGATTTAAAAAAATAAATATAATTATTATATACAACATCACGCCTGTAATCCCCGAAGGGTTAGGCAGAGGTGTACCCATTAGTACCCACACCCACATTTCGCATGTTTCAGTCCCATGTACCATGCCATCAGCTGGGCACAAATCCAAACTCCAAAGCTGCAACTGAGAAATTTCTAATGGAAGAACCCGATTACACTTTGCCCGACCTGGGAATCGTACCCAAGACCTCACGCTCAGCAGTCGCGCTTTGCGACCACTAGACCAACGAGGCAGTTCTATTTAATTATTCCGTTGACATTGGAGGCGAGCTGTGTGTGGTGTGCAACCAACTGAACTAAACCCTACTTCCTACTACTATAAACGGGAAAGTTTGTGAGGATGAACGGATGGATGAATGTTTGTTTGTTACTCTTTCATGCTTAAACGGCTGAACAGAATTAACTAACTTTTGGAACAGAACACAAAAACGAGAAAAAAAAATATCCTATTTTTTTTTATCTCGTTTTTGTGTTCTCGTGGTATATGTAATTTAGGATTTTGGCTGAATTCTGAAGTCTACACTACTTGCTTGATTAGCAGCGCATTTTATGTCAAATATGCGTCCACCCTAACAAACCAATTAAAACCTTTGCTTCTCAGTATTTTTAATGAGTAACAAAGTATGGCAAGCCTGTCTCTTATTTTCGAATTCAACTTTTAAAACGATATGATTCAATTTCTCAAATAACATTCTGTTTCACAAAAATAACAATACAACAATAAGAGACACGTTGTTTATTCAGCAAACCGGAATAAAGCTGTGGTCTGAGAGCCCGGAGTCGCCAGAAACATATCATGTTAGCGTGGCTGTAATGTTGAGTATAGATAGAAGACTTTGTAGTTAAAAAAGTTTGCGTACTTGCTAGCTTAAATGCTGGGCCCTTTTTTAAGGTATCAGTTAAACATACCCACAAAAAGAATCTACCACTAATGTGTGTTGGTTTTAATGATATCATAATGATGCAATATTATTATTATGAAATCCAGCCATGACACACATAAACGTCCGAACCTCAGGTACCTTTTATATCTGAAAAAGGCCCCAAGATTCAAGCTAGCAAGTACACAATCATACTTTCGTAAGGTAAAAATAAAAAATCCAACAAAAAAAAACAAAGAAATATTGGCACAATATTTATCTGTCTATTTTCAAAGTTTCAGTCATGTAAAATGACGTAGGTCAGGCGAGTCTGAACTCTTGGACTAATACACATAACCGTCAAAGTCAAAGGCATGCATTGAAGCTGTGTAAACATGGGCTGTGATCATAAACTGTGGGTAAATGAAGCGGAAAGATTGGCAAAGCTTAGCCGCACTGCAGGGTAAGTTAGGTGCATGACCTAACTTAGACGCGAGTTAACTTAGCAGGGGTTGTCAAAAATATTAAAGAGAATATTCTTTCTCTCCACTGTATTGAGTAAAAATAAATAAATATTTACACACCATATGTAGAAATGGTAGAATGTAAAAGGGAATTTAATTTTTTTTAAGATCATACATTGTAAACCTACATTCTGGCAAATAAATGGATTTGATTTGATTTAAACCGCGCTGCTACGTGTTTGATACAAACGAAGCCTAGAGGTATTTTGGTCAGTAAAAAAATTTACTCGATAAAATATTGCAGAGCACTAATTTCTTGGCTTTGGGTAAGCAGTTCGTCGAAATACTTCATTTCAAAATGATACACGGTAACTTAAAAAATAACGTATTTTCCATTTAGAGTCATTATGTTAAATCTTCTTGAAATATTTCCCCAAAATATGACCAAACTGCGAATTGTATGGAGCGCGCAAACGAAACAGTTTTTTTCAATAACAGCTAACTTTATTCACACATTCATTAATGCCGTTTCTAATTAGATACTTCTTAACTATAGAACATAGGTAAATAATAAAAATAATATCAGCCTATTTATTGTCCCACTGCAGGGTAAAAACCTCTTCTCGTAGAGAGAAGGCACGAGCATTGATCACCACGCTTGTCAAATGACCATGATTGCTAGATTCATGAAAAATAGTATAGGCAGGCATCTTGAGTGCCATTGCTACTAGGCACGACTGTCCCTACTATTTTGTGTACTACTGTGCTTACTATTTTGTGTACTAGTTTATATCAAATTATGTATGAATCAAAATAAATTTTATTATTATTATTCTCATTTATTAATTGTACATACATATAAATTACATTTTTAAATATTAATATAAAAATACAAACATTTAAAAATATAAAAAATAGTAGCCCACCGGAGGCGGAAACAGGGTCCGAGCCACCGGCGGTCAGGGCTCCAAAGAGAGGAACCTCCTAACTATGCGGGCCGTGTCCAGAAGTACTGCCTTCTGGATCAAGCCCTTGATCCAGCCACCTAACGAGAGCCTCCTTAGATGTTGGTTGAGGCTCTTGGCTATTAAGCCATTGGCTGTGACGACTATCGGCACAATGATCGCTGAGTCCACCTCCCACATGTCGACAACCTCGCGGGCCAAGTCAAGATACTTGATCTGCTTGTCTTTCTCGACCTTCACGAGGTTCACGTCATGCGGGACTGCTATGTCAACAATCATTGCGCGCCTCTCTAAGCGATCCACCACCACTATATCAGGCTTATTAGCCACAATAGTCCTGTCAGTGATGATGGATCGATCCCAGTACAGTGTGACACTGCCATTTTCGAGAACTGGGTCGGGCACATACCTGTAATACTGTACTTCCGATTCCACGAGGCCGTATTTTAGAGCAAGTTGCTGATGTATAATCCTGGCTACTAGATTGTGTCTATGCAAGTACTCTTCGTTAGCTAGACGAGAACACCCAGAGATAATATGACGGATTGATTCACCCGGCCGGTGGCATGCATTATTATTATTATTATTATAGGCTATTTAACATCACGCTACTAGTGCTACAACCAACGAGATTGGAGACTTATCCAAAGACGTAACTTAACGCGGGTGTAAAAAACCACGCGACCGAAGTCGCGGGCAGAAGCTAGTAATAAAGTAAATCGTCAGTCAATACTCCTTCCTTCGTTCCTAAACAACAGAAATCACCGCACATTTATTAACGGGCAACACAATAATTAACGATATTATCAAAAGACTAGCTTAAAAGGATTAGTGTTGCCACACTGCTTCGGTAGGATCTCAAACAAGATTCGGCTAAGTCGCGCCAGGAGGCGGGATTACCGAAATAGAGTTGGCGAGGATTAGGCACAGAGCACTCTCTGCGTCGATGTACTACCCACTTAATACGAGCGTAATTGTCACGTGAAAACGTAAATGAAAGTGAAGTGGTCTGTGTTTTGTGCCATATATTTGTATGCGGTTTTGTAGATATATTTGGGAGTAACAGGTAGGAGTCCTATTAGACAGAAATTGGTCGATAATAAATGTTTTCAATATTTTTTATTATCGTAGTAATTATTTCAGCTGGGCGCCTACCGCCATCTCATAAAACACTATTATTTTAATGTTACTTTGTAATTTCTGTTGTTGCATTTTCAACTCTCGGCGCTGAGCCGAGCGTTGAAAATTCAACAGAGCGGAAGGCAAAGTAATATTAAAATAATATTGTTTTAAGAGATGGTGGTAGGCCCCCTGATATATTTGATAGAGAGCAGTATTACTTACTTGTATAATTGGTTGTTTACTAAGGACTAATTTTTCAATCATCAGAGAAGTCTTAACGAAGGGATTAATATGGCTGTTTGACAGCTTTTGTATGTAAAATATGTCAAACTGTCATATTGATTATTTGGATAAAAGTTATCTGGCTATTGAAAAATCAGCTTTAAGTCCAGCTTTGCAATATATTACATTAGGGATAATAATGTCCCTAACATATTGTTACAGGTAGATATCTATTTGAATTCTGTTTATTCAATTGCTAATCCCTCAGCTTCTTACAACACAAACGGGAAAAGTGTCTCCTATTCTTAGCGCGAACCACAAGAAACCCGCTTATGTATAAGAAGTACCTACACCTTAATCCCTTTCCCCTTAAGGTATGTTTAGAATAAACGGACTTGAACATTTTTGGACAATCTTTTATTGCTGAATTTGACAAAATATCAAACGATCATAAATTCAAAAAATACCACGGAGTATGGTTACTTTCTTATCCAAATACTCTAATTGTGAGTTATTACTCGTTAACTTGTAAAGTTTACTTAGATTAGCTGTGTGTGTGTGCTGCGCGACTTAGTTTTACCGCCCACTGTTGTGATTTTTATCACAAGGCATATCCTAAAACCTTCCAGGAACTGAGCTATTAGCTGATTTACCTGCCAGGAAGGGAGAGGGTCACTTGACTTCCAACAAATTTGCTCCTTAAAGGTTAAATATTTCGCAAACGGTTCCCTGAATCGAAAAATGGAACACACCCGCAGTATTTTTGAACAGCCTATCTAACAACCCACAAGAAAAAATAATTACTTAACGCGTTAAGGAAATTCCTAAAGAAAAAATGAGTTAAAGATTTTATTTCACCACTTTGTGGACGTGATTAATATTTAAACCCATGCTATATGAAGGCTTTCTAGTATTAAGAGTCTCTGAGCTAAGCCGCGAACAGACAGACAGACGGACAGTTCGAAACTGTAAAGGTTCCTTATTGACTGTAGAACCCTAAAAGCGTAAAAGAAAAAAAACATTAAAAAAATTAACTTGTTTCCAACATAATAAAAAGGTCTTCAACGAAATTTCTCCATTTTAGTAAGTGAGCTCCTGCCTCTTATAAACTGCAATACCTCGGAGATCACGTCCTCTCAAGAACGTGTCCGCATCATTAGGTGGTAGGTACATTGCGTCGGCCTTTTAAACTGGCACACAACACAGCTATATCTACTTCGTTTTCAGCAAAAATAACTGTAGTACAGTATTGTGAAGGTTGTATACCAATACACACTGGCCGAATAAATTTTAAATTTCTTCTAAATACCTACTCAGATGAATATTATTCTAGAAAGAATTTAAATTATATTATAAGAATTTAGAATTTAAATTATATTATTAAAGAATTTAAATTAATACAGTTGTTTAAGAAAACATCTGCTCCAATAATTATGTCCACGTAATTTTATATAGCTCGATTTTATTTTAAATACCCTTATAACTTACATGATGTGTTTACATACATGAAAATTCACATACACAAACAGTCAGACTCGGAACAACTATCTGTAGGCAATACAAATATTTGTTCCGTGAAGGAAACAAACCCGCGACATGTAGTCCAGCAGCCAATCGTTCAGCCACTGCCTTTCAATCGAATATAATTTGGACCCCTATACATATGCACACACCCTCGGTATCTTAACCATCGTCCCAGTAGCCACCAGTAGCCACAAGCTTACTTCCTACTTACCCAGGCAATATATTAACCCATAGCTGAATCCATATGTCAAGCCAATTTTAAATCAAAAACCAAACATCTTGACACGTTTTGTATCCCTTTCACTTCGAAACAAACATTTTTAAAGCCTCACTGTAAACGTTATGGGGAATGAGAACAAAAACTTTTTCGTATTTTCATTAAGTGAAGTCGTGGAACGTATAAATTTTAATGATTCCGAACAAGTTGTGCAAGTAATGAGCTTTCAGTTTCAATCCAGGATTAAGAAAATAAGGAGGTGGTTACTGTTCTTAGGCCGAGTATACTACAAATATAAACTGTAGAAGGGAAATCATGATAAAGACTATTCTACCATGGATGTAGAACCTACATGATTCTAATAGACACAATCCAGATGAAATTTTTTGACGCGTTAAGAAAAAAAGCTTTTATACAAAAAAATAAAACCGCCTTCAAAAACTACAAAATAAAAATAATAACTTTAGTTTTGGAAGTCGGTGGCTTTGGTCTTGTTTTTTGTTATGTAGATATTGCCACCGACTTCCAAAACTAAAGTTATTATTTTTATTTTGTAGTTTTTGAAGGCGGTTTTATTTTTTTGTAAAAAAGCTTTTTATTTTTCACTTTTTAGTGCTTGTGTGTTAATGTTTGAAATCCTTACAAAAAGCCCTTTCAAACAATACCTCACACGATATATTTAATTTTGAAAAGTAGTAGGAGGGGGGTTGACGTACCCCCTCCCTCTCTTCCTTCAGTCAGTCATCGACTACACGTCGTAAACAAAGCAATTTTACTTGTTACGACAGTTATGCTGTAATTCTATAAGGAGTTCCGTTCCATATCTCCGAAGTTCATCATCAGATCATGACAATATTTCTATGGGACCTATTCGGAAGTATACTCTTTCAAACAAAAAAAGAATCATCCAAATCTATTCATAATTGACTGAGAAATCAGGTAACATACATACAAAAAAAAAAAAAACAAAAACAACATACGCGCCGAATTGAGAACCTCCTCCTTTTTGAAGTCGGTTGAAAAGTAACTGCACTAACAACATCTACGCCATCAAAATGTATAGAAGACCAGATTTAAAAAAAAATAGCAATACCAGCCCAGGCAATGACCTCTTCTCATACGGAGAAAGCACGAGTATTGATCATCACGCTTTCTCGAGGCGGATTAACGATTTCAAACATATTAGTGATATTATATACTTATAACCGATGAAAATTTTTGACGCTAGGGGTCCAGAATCCCTGCCGAGGTTGCGGGACGTCTTAACAGGATACCGTGGCCCCGGAACGTAAAGGACAACAGAAGGAACAGGGTGGTTTTTTAGTCAGTAAAAGTCTGACAGTCCCTTCCGCCCCACCCAGGGCGGAAGGAGTCATTTGATGATTTTTACCACCTAAAAAAAAAAAAAGGGGGTCCAGAATCATGTGCTGAATTCAGTGTAAAAAGTCTTCGTAACGTTTCTTTCCACCCTTACATCTTATAGGCGCGGTTACGGGTACTGGTGCGGTTTGATACTACTTTCGTGTTTGTATAGTAGAAAGATAATACTGAGCTGTATATAGCAAAATTTCTCACTGACGATGATGCCGAGATGCCCTAGCATCCCCCATAATTTGCATTCTTGTCATGGCTTTCCGTTGAGGTGTGCTCACTTACCGCATCTATCGCTTCCAACATCCAAGTTCACAGACGAGTGAGCGATGTTGAAACTCAACGAAGTCGGTGACGAATTACAAAACCTAATAAATATTCAGCGTGATAACGATTGTTATTCACATTGAGATTTCTTTTGATACACCGCATTTTGGGAGATTCTTGTTTCGTTGCAAGTCTCATATTAATATACATGTGGGATTCATGTGTAAATGACTTAGGAGCTTCATACACACACACACCAGATGCGGTGCGTTGCGGTTTTTGTTATGATATTTCATAATTTTGTATAAAACGCTATAAAAACCGCGCCGCACTGCGTTAAGTGTGTGAAACTCCTTAACTATACTGATATTATAATCGTTTCGCAAAGTTCAAGAAGTTGTTTGTACTTAAGTAAGGTAGGTACGTGTGAATTTGAAAATGAATATTTATGATCTTTGTTTAAAACATGAGGTGAGCAATTGAGCATCGTCTAGAATTAGCATAGGTTAAATTGGCATTGTATTGTTACGTTATTTTAAAGCTCGACTTAATAAATGGAAATTTATCATACACGGTGGAAAACGTAAGAAATGAGTAGTGGAACCTCTTTTTAAAAAGATTTACTTACTTAGCTGTCAAAATAACTATTCCAATTCTATTTTTGAAAATAAAAGAAGAAACACTTCGTGAACGTACCATCGTTAGAGATTACTGGACTAAGCTTATTATATATAGCCAGTAATACCTACTTCTACTAAAAGTTCTTTGTATTTTCGTCCGTAATCTTATGAAAACAGTTCTCTTAACCAAAAATAAAGTATTACGAGTATTACCCATAACGGTGGTAGGTTTATAAATAAACTTTTTTATATTATAATAAAAATTGACTTCGGAACTTACTTTTATTTTCGATCCGAACAAACATACAAACATAACACCACGCCTGTAATCCCCGAAGGGTTAGGCAGAGGTGGACTCCAAAACAAAACAAATCTAAATTCATCTATGTATGGTCTACGCAATAGCTACGGCGTAGCTGCTGCTACGCTGTCGTAGCAAATTCCGAATCTCTATTGTACTTGAAAGCATCTATATAGGCAGGAACGTGTTTTATTCTAGGTAGGTACAGGGGAGAAAGTTCGATTGGGCCCTCGAGGGCAATTAGTAAGTATGTACCCTGAATATTGAAGTTGGCATAAGAAAATATTCATTATTTTTAAAGTAATTAAAACTGCGCATTTTTTATATGAGTTGCTTGCCTCAGTTTGGAATAATTGATATTCCTTGTGTATTTTACAAGCTTTTATTTACTTTAACCTGTCTTGGTGTCTATGGCTAATGAAATTACAAGTTATATTCGAGTCACTTGCCGATGTGTTCCTGAAATTTTGTGTAAACATGCAAAATACATGACAATGCATTATAATGATGTCATAGAGCTGGTCTGGTGATGGAGCTGGAATATGGTCATATTAACTTCCCGGTGTTCGAGTGAGCGAGAATTTAAATGCACATTGTATCGCAATAAAACATAACATATTATTACAAAATATCGTATCGTAATATCGTACTCGTATTATATATTATTTAAAATAGAACTTGTTTATTCGTAGGTACGAATCAATAAGATAATATTTATTCATAAATAATCCTACTCATATTATAAATGCGAAAGTTTGTGAGGATGTATGGATGTTTGTTATTCTTTCACGCAAAAAGTACGGCGCGGATCTGGATAATATTTGAGATTATAGTCTGTAATTATCCCGGAAAAATGTACGGTTCCCGGCGACTATCAACTTTGACGCGGACGAAGACGCGGGCAGAAGCTAGTCTCTAATGAATCCCGGTCGATTCCTTACCAGGACTACATAATAGCAAAGAATACATCTTAACTAACTGCGACTGCAAAGTTTATACGCAAAAAATATCTCAGTCCCTCAGAGCTTAGCTTGGAAGCTATATAACATTTCATTAGCGGTCAGCGAAGACGCTCCGGTTACTGAGGCAATAAATCCTCATTTTTACTAAAGGACAAGTGAAAAGAAAAGAAAAATAGTAAAGGGAATTTGCGTTATGAGCGTATAAACTATTTTGTTGAGGTTTAGGAGCTGTTGTAAATCATTTTAGATTATATGAAACATGGATGAGATTATTGAATTATTTATTTAATTTAGAAGATCTATGACTGTCCAGCCGTAGGATAATAAGAGCCAGTTAATATTGTAGCTACTAGCCTGTGCCCGCGACTTCGTCCGCGTGAATGTCGATTTTCTAAGGGGTTTGTTTTCACGTGGAACCCTAACGCTTTTTCTAAAATAAAAATAGCCTAATTTTCTAACTCCTTATAACATCAGCTATCTGCCAGTGTTAGTCCCGTCAAAATCGGCCCAGCCGTTTCGAAGATTAGCCGGAACAAACAGAAAGTTTTTTTTTTTAATTGTTTGTTTTGTATAAGGCCTTAGGCAGGCAAAATTAGAGGTAATTTTGACAGACTGAGTCAGACTGCGATCATCTCTAAAAGTTATTACAAAGAAATACATCACTAGATATATCCTTAATCTCATTAAATACTCGTACAAAACATCTCATTAAACTGTTATTGATATTTTTATGAATAGCTCATGTTTGTTTACATAGATATTCATATACATGTAGGTACTTACGTTTTAAAATAAAATAGCCTTTCCATCCATATTCAATAACACGGTTAGGGCTGCCAGAATAATAGAATGCCAGAGTTTAAAGTACTGTATATATTCTGGCTGGTTTAGCCATATCCAACCTTATTTTAGTAATTTATATTTACAATGAGATACACCGTTCTAAAATTGAACGACGGGACTTGACAGTCAGTTCGTATGACTGACATGCAACCTGACATCAAATAATCAAGCATAATTAACTGACGTTTAAAGAAGATAATTTCTCAGCAAACATAAATCTACGAAAGCGTAAAACGAGCAACAAGAACTTTAATATGCACCCATCTTCGTGCCTCTCTTAACATAAACAACACTGCCTCAAAGCAAAATGCATCGCTTTAATCCTCATATTATTACAGCGACTCAAGCTTCAGAGATCAACTGCACATAATAAGTTTTATGTAACATATAAAACGGCGGAATCCTAACAGCAGCACTGTAAAGCGCTGCAAAGCTTTGCAGCCTTTACCCATAGAATTGCGGTTTAGCCGCAGAATTGCAGCTTTAAATGCCTTAGCCTCGAAATGCGGCTGTTTCGAACTCTGTTCCGAATTCGGATTGTTGGCACCCCTGATCCCAACATGGCGGCTGATGCGTTAATTGACGAGCGATTCCCTTTTAGACTTTTGTATGAATTGTTAACTGTAGCAACGGCTATTAGGCTTACAATCATTGCTTCGTATGCATTATGGTGAATATTGGATTTTTATTTTGCTCTTTGTTTAGTTATTGAATTGGGATTCGTTGTTTATGCTCTTCTGAATATTTTGCGTACTATTGAGAAACTAAATAATTGCATATGTTACCGGCAATCTGTATAATCCGGTATTCTATACAATACCTAGGCAATGTATAGAATACCTAAAACGGACAGGTAATGTATGAAATATTATTTATTTTATACTTTGCCTAGGTATTCTATACAATACCGAAAGCGCAGCCGGCAATGTGTATAAAAGAGCAGGAAAGGAGCAGGAAAGTCCCGGTCAACGGAGCCCCGCTGCGCGGGGCTCCTATTTCTGGGTGGTTTAAAAAAAAATAACCACGAAGGGGATGGCGGGGTCTTTCAGACCCCGCCATCCCCTTCTAACCTAACCTGTCCGAGTCGGGGTGCCCCAAGTCTTGAGCTCGCTCTGCTCGCTTAAGATGATCCACATATTGATGACATATTTTCTAAACAAAAGCTATCAAACCGCCATATTTATTCCTTCTTTAGGAGTTATATGACGATTAAAAAATTAGCCCTAAAACATTGAGTAAGAATTTTAGACCCGAACCAAAAAAAGGGGTAGGATTGTGACTAATCATTTCACAGCCAAGTTAGTTACAGTTCCTTGGCTAATTCCAATTCTAAGATTTACTTGTAAAACCTATGATTTACAGTAACATAAATAGACCAAATCTATTTATTTACACATTGCCGGTGGACCAACAGGTACTCTATACAATCCCTAGGAATTGTATACATTACCTAGGTAAAGTATGTAATAGAGAATAATATTCATAATGTTTCATACATTGCCTGTACGCCCCAGGTATTTTATACATTGCCTAGGTATTGTATATAATACCTGAATTATACAGATTGCCGGTAACACATACAATGAGAATTTGAGATATTAATTGTTACGTCTCCTCTGCCATTTTTTTTCATACCTAAACGTGACAGTTGATTTCACAGGAATGATGAAATTTACTTTCATCAACATAGAACGATCAAAGTTAACGTTACCAAGTAATAGTGGGTAGTAGGCCTTTGTGTAATTCTCTCTTTAAAGCTGCTTTTCAACCGACTTCAAAAAGGAGGAGGTTCTCAATTCGGCGCGTATGTTTTTTTTTTTTTTTTGTATGTAAGTTACCTGATTTCTCAGTCAATTATGAATAGATTTGGATGATTTTTTTTTGTTTGAAAGAGTATACTTCCGAATAGGTCCCATAGAAATATTGTCATGATCTGATGATGAACTTCAGAGATAATTATGGAACGGAACTTCTTATAGAATCACTGCATAACTGTCGTAACCAGAAAAATTGCTTTGTTTATACGTGTAGTCGATGACTGACTGAAGGAAAAGGGGGAGGGGGTACGTCAACCCCCCTCCTACTACTTTTCAAAATTAAATATATCGTGTGAGGTATTGTTTGAAAGGGCTTTTTGTAAGGATTTCAAACATTAACACACAAGCACTAAAAAGTGAAAAATAAAAAGCTTTTTACAAAAAAATAAAACCGCCTTCAAAAACTACAAAATAAAAAAAATAACTTTAGTTTTGGAAGTCGGTGGCAATATCTACATAACAAAAAACAAAACCAAAGCCACCGACTTCCAAAACTAAAGTTATTTTTTTTATTTTGTAGTTTTTGAAGGCGGTTTTATTTTTTTGTAAAAAAGCTTTTTAGTTCTTCAACTGTTACGTTTTTATAAATAATTAAATTTCAATTTTCTTAATCATTTTTTTTTTTTTTTTTTTTTTAATTTTCTTAATCATGTTTATTATTTTTAGGTAATGTATTTTATATAACGGCAAACTTCACGCGTCCGTGAACTCAAACATAATTATTTTCAAAAACACTTACACGTGCGTATCCAACCCTTCCTCAGTGGAACCTTTTAATACGCTCAAGTTTAATTATATTCGTACAACACAGATACTGTGAATCGAAAGTTGAACGACGACCAACTTTTATGACGCTGCGAACCGGCTTGGTCTATGAAGGATTACCCTGAGAAGTTACTAGCTCACAGTATGAATTAGACAACCCTTACTACTTAAAAATTTATCATGATAATTATTCTCTTGCTCTTACCCAAAGTATTTGACATCCGTTATGTCAGTGTTTATTTCCTTTTTCTCATTCTTATTATTTTGCCACGATCGGTTTCTATCTATAAATCTAAGACGTATATCAGCCGTCATCATTAATGCTTTGTGAAATTTTATTTTTAAAAACTTCTGAATCATTTTTGATATCTGAAAAATAAAAATTCATGTATGTTCATTTAAATATTCAATAACAGCCAGAAATTCCCACCAAAATTAAATTTTTGTTGTGTTTACACAGTGCATTTACTCGTAAAGTGTTTATAACATGTTAGACCAGCGACTCGTGACAGTTTAATGATTTTAGTCACATAATGAAAACATGAATATTGGTATCTGTTCATTGTTTAACCCATACAGGCGGCTAATGAAAACATTATTTTATGTATATGATACGAATTGGTTTATAACAATATATTGTTGTAAAAATATAAATTTAATCTCTTTATAATACTAGTAGTTTTATAAAGAAGTTAAATTTATTTTTTTGTTTGTAAGAGATAATCTCTCGAAATACTAGTCCAATCACAAAAATTCTTTCACTGATAAAAAGCTACAGTATTGCCGAGTGTTATAAGATCATATGTTTTTTAGTATACTTGACTCCTATGCAGACGAAATCGCAAGCAGAAACTAGTGTATAAACATGTTTCATCCGTTTTGTTACACAATTTTATTGGCGTCGCACTTAATGGAACGCCTTTGACGAAAGCACCCTACATAAATTCCCGGAACCGTGCAAATTGTGCGCTCTATAACTTGTAATTTATACTCATAGATTACAGCTAGGCGTTGAGATTACCCCCGTCTAATTTCCACTGGCTTCCAGTTTATTCTTTGAGGCTATAAATTGCTAGTTTGTAGTATAAATTACATTGCTTGCATAATACAGATTATTTTGTTAGTGCATACATACATAAACTCACGCCTTTTTCCCATGGGGGTAGGCAGAAACCACAGAACGCCACCTGCTACGATCCTTACATACTCCTTTCGCCTCATCTACGTTCATACATCTCGTCATACAAGCACGCCGGTTACGAGTACTCCGCACCTGACCTTTCTGAAGAACCTCACCAATAAGGTCAGTGTAGGTCTTCCTAGGGCGACCCCTCCCTGCGTTACCACTCACCTCTGCCATATAAATACCTTTTGTTAATCGTGATGTGAAAATAAATGATGAGAGTGTGGATCAATTGAATGAGTTTGTATACTTGGGCAGTATGTTTACTAGAGATGGAAAGATTGATGCTGATGTGGAAAGGAGAGTAACTGCGGGAAATAAAGTGAATGGTGCTATACATGCGGTTGTGACCAACCAGTTCATGCCCAAAAAGGCTCGACTGGCTGTTCACAACGGCGTGCTGGTGCCTACACTTATGTATGGAAGTGAATGTTGGGTTTGGCAAACGAGGCATGAGAGTAGGATTAATGCTGTGGAAATGCGTTCCTTGCGGAGTATGTGTGGTGTAACTTTGAACGATAGAGTGAGGAATGAGGTTATACGGGACCGTTGCGGATTAAAAGAGGATGTAGTGACAAAGATAGAAAAGGGTATGCTTAGATGGTTCGGTCATGTTGAGAGGATGAGTGAAAGACGATTAACAAAAGGTATTTATATTTTGTTAGTGGTTATGAAAAATTGTGGCCGTCGGGAATTAAGATACCTTATTGAATTAAATGTTTAATGAAAACGGGGTTTAAAGATTTGTGCACTTTAATAATTTGTACATTTAAAAAAATATATAATTATTATATCCCCAAAGGATTAGGCAGATGTGTACCCATTAATACACCCACACTTTGCCAGTTATGTTTAAGTTCCATGTAATAGGGTACGAGCCTATTGCCATCAAACGATCACAAATTCAGACTCCAAGGAAGAACTGAGAAGACTGAGAAGTTCCTGATAGAAAAACCCAATAACACTTTGCCCGACCTGGGTCTCAAACCCAAGACCTCATGCTCAGCAGTCGCGCTTTACGACTAACTAGACCAACAAGAAAAAACTTAAACTAAAATTAGCATCAAATACGCAATATAATGCCTAAAAACTGTCTTTAGTCTGACAGACTATTTACCACTAAGATCGACACCAGAAATACCGAAGTATTTCATGTTACAAGCCGTCCAATTTTACGTAAAGAAAATTATGCTTTTCGGTTTTGTTTCGGATAATAAACGTACATTATTTAGCAACGCAGTCACGTTTCTGTTGTCTTACAAACGAACGGCTTTGTGCTCACTGTCTTAACACAAGGTTTAAGACGGCAAAGATATATAGTGTAAAAATATGAACGCACCTTTCGCAGATATTATTAGATAGATATATTTTTACGTGATAACTGATTATAAGGTACTAGCATTATCCCCGCGACTTTGCTCGCGTGATTTGTTTTACGAATCCCTAGTTTTTTGATAATAAAATATAACATAGCCTATGTCACCCAGGGATAGTGTAGCTTCCCAACAGTAAAAGAATTTTTCAAATCGGTTCAGTAGTTTCGGAGCCTATTCAATGCAAACAAACAAACAATCAAATCTTTCCTCTTTATATTATTATTAGTTGGGGAGGCCAGGAAGGGATTTCTGGATTTACTCGAGCGCGGCAGATTAATATAAGGGGGGATACCTAGCACCCTGTTAAGTACCTCCACCATATATGAGCCCTGTATATAGGGCCGCGCGTTTCAAACCATCAGATTGAAGAAGTCCCTGCACATAATTGTCAGATTAAGGGTCAGCACGACAAGGACATCAAGCTGAACTTTCTGTATATTAATTTGACGCGCTCTAGTATTTCAATGTCATATTTTTTTCTTCCATTTTTAACCATTTTCAGCCCCTTCGTACGGCCACCCCCACCATGCAAACCGGCAGATTAATATTCCTTGGTTATTAAAAACACGCTGGGGCGCATACACTATTAATATCGGACACGCTCGATTAGTGGTTCGTGATTTTTTTTTTTCATTTTTTTAAATATTTACTTATGCGCTTCCTCCACCAGTGAAAGGGTCCTATCTGTAACTATTTTTACTTTTTAGCATCTAATATTCACAATCCAAAAGGTTCCCACGACGCTAGAGTAAATCCACATTTAGCATCTTGGGCTCCCCTACTATATAGTACAGACTAGGTTTCGCTCGCGAATTCTTTCGCATTATGTTGGTTATCGCGGTCTATAACATGGGACTAAAACATAACTGGTGAAATATCTGTGTTCTAATGAGTACACCTCTGCCGAACCCTTCAGGATTACAAGCGTGATGTTATGTTATGAGTGTGTATATTTGATTTTCAGTAGTCCAAAGCTCCAAAAGCTCATAAATTAACGAACAAAACAACATTTACTTAAAAAAACGGAATGTTCATGGCGTACTGTTACAGTTATAATTTATGTCCATAATTAATTAACAGCTAAATAAATTTCACCTCTTTATAATACTAGTCGTTTTATAAAGAGGTAAAATTTATTTTTTTGTTTGTAAGAGATAATCTCGAGAACGACTGGTCCGATGACAAAACATCTTTTACTGATAGAAAGCTACACTTATATTGCCGAGTGCTAGATAGTTATGTTTTTTAGCATACTTAACTTCCACGCAGACGAAATCGCGGACAAAAACTAGTGTATATACATAAAACATGTTTCATGCGTTTTGTGTACACAATTGGCGTCGCACTTAATGGAACGCCTTTGACGAAAGCACCCTACATAAATTCCCGGAACCGTGCAAATTGTGCGCTCTATAACTTGTAATTTATACTCATAGATTACAGCTAGGCGTTGAGATTACCCCCGTCTAATTTCCACTGGCTTCCAGTTTATACTTTGAGGCTATAAATTGCTAGTTTGTAGTATAAATTACATTGCTTGCATAATACAGGTTATTTTGTTAGTGGTTATGAAAAATTGTGGCCGTCGGGAATTAAGATACCTTATTGAATTAAATGTTTAATGAAAACGGGGTTTAAAGATTTGTGCACTTTAATAATTTGTACATTTAAAAAAATATATAATTATTATATCCCCAAAGGATTAGGCAGATGTGTACCCATTAATACACCCACACTTTGCCAGTTATGTTTAAGTTCCATGTAATAGGGTACGAGCCTATTGCCATCAAACGATCACAAATTCAGACTCCAAGGAAGAACTGAGAAGACTGAGAAGTTCCTGATAGAAAAACCCAATAACACTTTGCCCGACCTGGGTCTCAAACCCAAGACCTCATGCTCAGCAGTCGCGCTTTACGACTAACTAGACCAACAAGAAAAAACTTAAACTAAAATTAGCATCAAATACGCAATATAATGCCTAAAAACTGTCTTTAGTCTGACAGACTATTTACCACTAAGATCGACACCAGAAATACCGAAGTATTTCATGTTACAAGCCGTCCAATTTTACGTAAAGAAAATTATGCTTTTCGGTTTTGTTTCGGATAATAAACGTACATTATTTAGCAACGCAGTCACGTTTCTGTTGTCTTACAAACGAACGGCTTTGTGCTCACTGTCTTAACACAAGGTTTAAGACGGCAAAGATATATAGTGTAAAAATATGAACGCACCTTTCGCAGATATTATTAGATAGATATATTTTTACGTGATAACTGATTATAAGGTACTAGCATTATCCCCGCGACTTTGCTCGCGTGATTTGTTTTACGAATCCCTAGTTTTTTGATAATAAAATATAACATAGCCTATGTCACCCAGGGATAGTGTAGCTTCCCAACAGTAAAAGAATTTTTCAAATCGGTTCAGTAGTTTCGGAGCCTATTCAATGCAAACAAACAAACAATCAAATCTTTCCTCTTTATATTATTATTAGTTGGGGAGGCCAGGAAGGGATTTCTGGATTTACTCGAGCGCGGCAGATTAATATAAGGGGGGATACCTAGCACCCTGTTAAGTACCTCCACCATATATGAGCCCTGTATATAGGGCCGCGCGTTTCAAACCATCAGATTGAAGAAGTCCCTGCACATAATTGTCAGATTAAGGGTCAGCACGACAAGGACATCAAGCTGAACTTTCTGTATATTAATTTGACGCGCTCTAGTATTTCAATGTCATATTTTTTTCTTCCATTTTTAACCATTTTCAGCCCCTTCGTACGGCCACCCCCACCATGCAAACCGGCAGATTAATATTCCTTGGTTATTAAAAACACGCTGGGGCGCATACACTATTAATATCGGACACGCTCGATTAGTGGTTCGTGATTTTTTTTTTTCATTTTTTTAAATATTTACTTATGCGCTTCCTCCACCAGTGAAAGGGTCCTATCTGTAACTATTTTTACTTTTTAGCATCTAATATTCACAATCCAAAAGGTTCCCACGACGCTAGGGTAAATCCACATTTAGCATCTTGGGCTCCCCTACTATATAGTACAGACTAGGTTTCGCTCGCGAATTCTTTCGCATTATGTTGGTTATCGCGGTCTATAACATGGGACTAAAACATAACTGGTGAAATATCTGTGTTCTAATGAGTACACCTCTGCCGAACCCTTCAGGATTACAAGCGTGATGTTATGTTATGAGTGTGTATATTTGATTTTCAGTAGTCCAAAGCTCCAAAAGCTCATAAATTAACGAACAAAACAACATTTACTTAAAAAAACGGAATGTTCATGGCGTACTGTTACAGTTATAATTTATGTCCATAATTAATTAACAGCTACGAATAACATTATGAATTTAAACAATTCTATATAATTAGCCGTTCGCCGCAACATAAATAATAACAAAACTTTACTTGAACCCTCTGCGACGTGCATTTTTTTTATAAGTAGCCATAAATTAAATATTAATGTTAAAAAGTCAGCTCCATGTTATTATACATTAATTATGAATCTACATACATTAGGTATGTCTAATCAACTAAAACAAGATAAAAGTGACATTCTGTAACTAAATGATGTGCGAGTTAATCAACATTTGATACGTAAAAGCGTTGAGAGCGAAGTGGTCTACCCTTTTCAAGGCCCCGACTTAATGGCGAGCGCTGACATTTTAGAAAAGGGTCACTAATTTATCTAAACAGTGTTCGTTGTAACTTGGCCTTAATTATAGTTTAACTTATTTGCGGCAGCTGCCCGCTGTCCGCGTGTGCGCATTCAACAATTTCTGTAATTAAGTGCTAAATAACAATAGTTTCCTAACTTCAAGTTACAACTTACAAGTTTTTAGTGAAGGTTGTTTCTGTTCCTTGTTTGCTTGTGTTTGAAAGCACCACTAAGTAAATAGTTGCGATTTGTTGCGGGATCGAGAAGCGGTTGGTATACGAGAACTTAGTCTCAATTCATCTTGTAGTGCCGATACCTACCAGTTGGAAGGCAACGCGTTCTCACTCCGATTAAATAGTTAATCCCTATAGGTAGTAGCTCACCTACGATTTATTGTGACTGTTCTGTGGCGAATAAAATACGGCTACTTGATTGTTGTTTGTTTCGACTTAAAATACCAGTCTATTATTGTCCCACTGCAGGGCAAAGGCCCCTTCTCATGCAGAGACGGCATGAGCATTGATTACAGGTTGCTCAAAGCGAATTGGCGATTTTAGACTTATATTAATCACAACGTTGCGTACATCGCCGACTCACGTTTATTCCTTTTAGGTGAATTTTGGAAAATCCTTACTAGCGCATGCCTACGTCTTATTAACTATCTGCGTGCCAAACAGCGCAATCCGTTCAGTGGTTTGAGCTGTATGTTGATGGATCAGTCAGTCGATAACGGTTGCCTTTTAAATACATACATACATAAACTAGCGCCTTTTTCCCATGGGGGTAGGCAGAAACCACAGATCGCCACCTGCTACGATTCCTACATACTTCTTTCGCCTCATCTACGTTCATACATATCGACATACAAATAAAATATATACCTTTAATATATAAATAATATACGCCTTTTAAATATACCTATTTATAAGTCCAAGTTTTCTCACGATGTTTACACCGACGTCAGTGATGTCCAAGATAAACTTACTAAGTACGTATGAATTGAATAAGTCACATTGATTGGCCCGGTATCGAACATACAGCCCTGCATGAGAAGCGGGCGCCTTAACTCCTAGGTCATCAAATTATGTACGTAGGTATATAATGGACAAACATTTAAGCTAGTTCGCCAGCGTGTTAAAGCTAAGTAGATCACTTCACCGTATAAGCCGTATAAACAAACCTGACTGCATTGGGAGCGTACGTGCGAGGGGTGAGTTTGCGTCGAGATGACACGTCGTTAAAGGTAGGACAATTTATTGCTAAGCAGACGAAGTGATAAATGGGTGAAGACCACGATCTAAACTCACGTCAGAATCTTGAACGTGTGGAGGGTGTTAAACAAGAAGCCATATTGTTATAGTCATAGAAAATAATTATCGGTGAACATATTGAATTTTCGTAACACTATCTTGCTACAAAATTGCTTTTAAACTGGGTTTCTTTCTAAGAAAATTGTTCAGGGATCTCCTTTAGAAAATATTTACTACGTTATTTTTCGGATATTTTTCTTAATTTAAGTAGGTACCAACGCCGTAATAAAACTTGTTTGCAAAAATGTTTTAACGTTATCGAACAGAAAAATAAATACCTAACTAACTGTCCCAGGCGTATCTAATGTAAAATTTATTCATAATAATTTGTATGGGGAAACTATATCATCATCAGCCGAACGACGTCCACTGATGGACATAGGCTTCCCCTAAAGATAGCCACAATGTCCGATCCTCATCATCATCTGCCTAACCTTCCCAACTATGTTGGGGTCGACTTCCTGTATAACAGGATGAAGCTGACCTCCACAACTCAGTAACTCAGTAACCCCTTGGTAAGACTGGAACAATGTCCGATCCTGAGACCATATAATTGATTATAATTAAGTTTAACTTTAAATGAATAACTATAGCTTTTCATCAACAACCTCCATCAACATCAACTTCCTCCTTTATATTCAATACATATAAAACAAAAGAAAATACAATCCTGAACACCAAAATTTACTTTACCTACAACATTTTCCCACAAAAATACCGCCCTATAGATTTACATAGTGTAGATTTGAGAGACGGGACCAAGTCATTCCCTCGGGACCAATCGTGGCTAAGCCGCGGCCGGTCGCCCTGCACACCGGTGATAGTGGAAAAAAAGCCACTCTACGTGTAAAGGCTGTGTACTTTGGTGTTCGTTTGATTAAAGTGCCGTGCTCATCGTGAATTTCAAATGGCTCGTGAATTTTTTGAAACTTATCCTTTGCAAATGTTTGGACGATGGCGATGTAACGGTTGGAATAACTTGGAGTTTGGACGTTGTAACTTTTTTATAGGATTAAGCTGTTTCACTTACTTTTTTTTTTTGTTTATTGGCCTTAAGGTGATACTTTGCAGGATTATTTGTGATGGATGTCTGTTTATTACAGCCCCTTTTTTTATTCTGCCACAGTCAAAACAAAATGACGATTAAAAACAAGCTACAAGCCTTATGATAATGGCCTAGTTAGGAAGTCCGCCTCTCATGCACGAGATTCACTGTCATCGATGAATTAATACATCGTAAGGAAACCTGGATTTTAGATAAATGTAATTTTGAAATCGCCAAGCTGTCTTGAGCAAGCTTAGTGATCATTGCTCGTGCCTTTTCTAAAAAGAGGCCTTTAGCCTACATTGGGACTATAATAGGCTATTATTATTAATAACTAGCCTTGTCAGTTTTAGAATAACCAGAATATTTGACACGTACCTTGCCCATTGACGTCACAAAATCTTCCCCAGAAGACTGCGGACCCTGTTGCCGCGCAAGCAATTATAAAACACCATCAACTTCCACATAAACAGTTCGCCTAACAAGCTTGTCCAACGCAATTTGTAGTAATCCGGTAACAGATAGGAGAAAAGTTTTACCATAGAATATGGATTATAAAATAGATACGAAACTCAATTCCGAGCGCTTTAAAATTTTCACTATTTGCCTACAGAGAATTTTAGGGGCATACGTTCAATATAGACAGGATTTTATCGTGGCTTGTGACGCACCAAACACGCTCTGCAGAATATCATAATATTCATAACGTATCAGATGTTCGAGCACGGTTCGTAGGTCGCTGGGTGGTGAGAAGCGGTTGATAATTATTTTGACACTAGCTACCAAGGTACGTCGCAGAACGATCTCCGGCCACCATGAAATAACAAACGCTTGTGTCAAAGACAAGAACTGACTTTTTTTTGTTTAAAATATACGGTACCTATTACAAACTCTATGGTAGATGACGCTACTATCTCGAAATCTGTGATATTGTTGATACATAATAGATACAAAATAACACCCCCACTTATCGCAATATTCACTAAACAATACGGGGAGCGGATTTGGGTTATTCCAGTCCCGAACAGAGACATACCCGAGAATAAAACGGGCGCGGTGTTCCTCGTGATTCTAGGTGACGGCAGCCCCAGTGTGACTGGTTCTACCTCGGTACTTGAATAGCGCGTCTACACAGATTTTTTATTCTATGGTTGTAGGCAATGTTGAAACGGCAAGTTGGAAGTGGGTTGTCCAAGAGGTGGAAAGATACACTATGTTGATAACAGTCCCTTTTATTTGGTTTGAAGGGTGAGTAGGTACTGTTGTATTTTTATAGGTACTTATTGGCAACATGATATTTTAAATTCGTGAATGACCAACTTGTCTATAAGGTTATTATTGTGAAAATGAAAGTGAAAATATCAAAATATTTTTCAAAATGTAACGGTTAATACTTACTATTTTAAACCTGCGCCGTTGTTGACATAATTGTCTATACAAAACAAAAAAGTCATCTTATTTATTATGTTTTTTTACGTATCAATCAATGGGGACAAATAAATTGATTAAATAAACAAAAGTATAAGCAATATATTTGTTCCTGACTTTGTCCTCATGAATGTCGGCTATCAGCGATGACTAACCTCCTAATTCCCGGAACCCTAAGCCTTTTTCTAAAATAAAAGTAGCATAACTTCTTCTCATAACATTAGATAACTGCCAGTGAAACTCCCATCAAAAACGGTCCAGCCGTTTATGTGATTAGCTGGAACAAACAGACCGACATGACAGACAAAAATAAAAAATTAATGTCTTTTTTAAAAAGGACCGTGTAAACATTCATATGAATTTAGTAAAAAGCGGTTATTTAGACATTATAAACAGACACTTCTTCTTCTTCTAAGAAGAAGAAGAAGAAGAAGAAGAACAGACACTAAAATTTTATTTATTTATACAATATTATTTTTAGTATATGCAAAACTTGAATATAGTTTGTTCAGAATCAGTGACTGATTCGATTCCAAAAATATTTACACCATGTTATTTTTTTTTTTCAAAAATATTTTATTTAAATATTATCAGTTAATTACAATACAATCACCGTACGGTTAGGTACCTATTGCCAAACTATTATCACGAGTGTATAACACAGGAGACGCGGTTTACGCGGGTGTACCGCGAAATGAGCATGTTTTTGAACGGACAACCAGGTAATATACAAGTTTTTAACTTTGTGATTTTTTAATGATACGGTTTTAAAATTTTGTACATAGATTCTTTACACAAAAATACTAGACAGGTGTATCGGGTTTCGCATTATAAACAAAAAATAATGTTGTATTAAACAAAATATAATACAAAAAGGAATAGCCAGACATCTAACTTCATACATAAATATCTGGCCTGGCGAAACTTGTCGTTCCGAAAAATGAAAAACAAAGTCACGAAACGCTTTTTGTTTTACAATATCATTCGATATCGCTCGCGTATCGCTATTTCCAATATCACTTGAAAGTTTTCCGTTATCTTTGCTCTCACAAAGGCGTAAAAGGAAAAAAAGGTATGATACACACACTGCATTCCAAAAATAGACCCGATACTATCAATATTCCTTCTTATCTAATATCGGAACGCGAAAATAATCTGATATAAGAAAATAAACTGCCGGGTAACGAGAGCTGTGTGTGTTATAAGCTTTAGTTACATAGAAATGTTATGTATGTATGTGTTACTATCTTATAACTTAGTTGGGAGATGATAGTGAGCCCCTATGTTTCTTTTTTTATTCTAATGCTATGAATCTCAAAAGGAGGGTAATGGTTTTTATGTAGCAACTAGGTTATGCCTTTTTTTTTAAGGTGGTAAAAATCATCAAATGAGTCCTTCCGCCCTGGGTGGGGCGAAAGGGACTGTCAGACTTTTACTGACTAAAAAACCACCCTGTTCCTTCTGTTGCCCTTTACGTTCCGGGGCCACGGTATCCTGTTAAGACGTCCCGCAACCCCGGCAGGCGTTTGGCCCCGTTGGGGCCCCGTCCCTGTGCTGACAGCTCTTGGAGGCGCGCGCGAACAGAACGCGCCGTCGACCCGGGCATGCATGCATCCTTGATCGGACGGCGAGCTACCCATTACTCGCCGTCCGCAAGCCCGCGCCTACGTTGGCCGGATGTCGCCTCGCGACGTCAATTAGGTTATACCTGCGGTTTCGTTCGCGTGAATGTCGCTTTGCGTCGAACACTACTACCTTTAAGTTACTCCTTATAACATCAGCTAGGTATCTGCCAGTAGGTAATAGACCCGTAAAAATCGGTCCAGCCGGGCAGCCGTTTCGAAGATTAGCCGGATCAAACAAATAGACAAACAGACAGAAAGACAGAAAAAAAATATAAACTTTTTTCTTAGTGTACTCAAGTAGCATGTAATGATTCATATTTTATTTTGTAAAATCTGTTCTTTTGAAATTATAAACAGACACTTCAATTTTATTTATTTGCATAAATAATATACCTAAGTAGGTAATAAGTCCTTCTCTTATTAATTTTGCTGAATATTTAGCCTGCTTCTGCCTAACCATTTTACAACTATAATGTTAAAACACGGTATTTTGCGTTGACCGACAAACCTCTCCACAACCCAGTTACTAGATAACAACTGTCTTACCTACAATATAAAAACTTAATTCATAAACTACATTATGTGACTGGTTAGAATAAAACTACGTCTATGCCTATGGAGTAAAAAAAACCAGACAAGAGCGAGTTGGACTCACTCACAAACGGTTCCGTACAATATTTAATTTTTAACATTATATACTGTCAAATAACATTCTTTTTTTTTTGTACCGATACCACTGTTTTTGTTTATCCTTATTTTTATTTTATTTTATAGGAGTTATTGTTATAATAGTGGCCCTAGAAATAAGCACTCTATGAAAATTTCAAATGTCTAAATCTTTTGAACCTATTATGGTTCAAAAGATACAGTCCTGTAATAGACGGGCAAACAGACAGCCGAGCCTAAGTAATAGGGTCACGTTGGCTCTGGGTACAGAATCCTATCAAAACGTTTCATTTTCTCTTAATTTAATTTAGTTTATTTTTCCACTTCCCATAAAATTCGGGCGGACAACAACAATTCAAATCGGACATCTGTACTAAGCCTAAGAGAGTAGCCTCCGCATTATCATGAAAGTGATCGCTTGATCACTTTTGATAAGTGCGTCGCCTTACAGGATTACTGTCGCAAGAACTAAGAAAGTTGTGTTTTATTGTGATCTACATTTCTTTTTCGCTTCATTCGATTAGGTTCGTAAGCTTGAGATTGGGTTTCGATAATAATATTATCCTTGGGTTGTAAACATAAAGCCCAATAAACTGTGAAGAATCGTTAAGAAAGTATTTTTTAAGGATTTAAAAATTAAAGGAGGTATTTTTGATAGATTGTAAGATTAGATTACGATCTTTCCTTTTGAAATTAGTAGAACTGCGCCCCTGGTAACAGCTAACCTAACTGGTGGCTAAAATGGTGGCCTACTCTAGGTTACACAAACTACGTTGTAGATCTATATGAATTCTTTTTTTTCCAAGTAGGTATGTGAAAATATCAAAATATCCGAAATACTTTTTAGAATTCTTTCTCAGCGGAATCCGCCCAAAATACTCAGCATATTCTTAATTTAAATTTCACACAAGGAAAAGTTCGTATTTAGCCCTTTTATGAAAATCTTTTTTTAAAGATAACAAAAATGCGCTGGGATCTGGCAGATAAAACCGGAGTCGCGATGAAAGGGTTAATGCAGTGAAACCTGCCGACAATCGCACTCCAGGGGAGGTAGGGACGGATCCTATAATCCGATATTTCACACTGCCAGCGAAGAGCCAGGTATCAGATCTTATTGATCCCGTTTTATGGTATAAAAGAGCAATATTAAATTATTGTGAAATAATTGAATTGCTTGCTCTTAATTCATTAATAATGTAATAAATTTAAGGATTACATTATTTTAACATATTTGTAACACATTTTTTTTAACATATTTGTAACACAATTTTTTAAAGAAATTACAAATAATAGTAGTTCTTTTTTTAATATGTATATAATAGTGCTCCGCCTGCAACGAGGTGGTAAAACCCAAGCTACCGGCGGTTAGGGATCCAGAGAGTATATATACATAATTTTCACCTGCCATGTTATTTCTTCACTACCTTTGGTTAATTGTTAGAGTACGAAAAATGTTAACACCGGTAAAAAGTTTTCGTCTAAATGTTCCTTCCACCCGTTATACTGGTAGCTACGCATAATAACGGTAAATCACAATCCCGCACATTAAAATATATATACAAACAGAATGGAGCAAGCAAACTTAATCAATCTTCCACTGACAAAAGTTTAGGTAATAACGTGCCCCTTTCATTTCTTCTCGGTTGCAAATTACTCGTCCGCTCTTTCCAACACTAAGGAAACTTTCACTGAATCGAAATTAAATTGCTAATTTTGCTACTAACCCCTGAATTTGTTATCGATCGCTTCTTTCAAAGTCCCTCAATGCCAACGAAATGCTGAATTAATTTGAATTTGTCCGGGTCATTCAAATTACACATTAACTTGCCAAATGAGTTTCTATTTAGGTACGCTCCATGTACACTCGTTATAAAGCTTATATATTATGTAGCTCGTTTCGGCTCCGCGGTTGTTTTGTAATAGAAATGAATACTAAAATCGTTCAGTTGCATGTAAATTGTTTAATTTACCTAATTTTAGATTCTCGTTCTTAGTACAGACTCAAATTAATCGATATGGATAAAGATCCGATTCTGTTATACAAAATTAATAAGGCAACAATAAGAAATACGTTGTTTATTCAGCAAACTGAAATAAAACTATTGTCTATTGCCTATAATCAAAAGTCCTACATCAGTTTTAGTATGGCCGAAATTTTGAAAGAGATAGAGGATTAAATGTAGATAAGAAGGTATGCATATTGCTAGACACTTTTTACCTATCGGAAATAAAAGGTGTCTGGTAAAGTTATGGCCCACGGATGTCTGGAAATAATGTATGTTGATTTGTACAATACAATATCGTGTAAAACATACAAAAAACCACCGTCAAACATGAACGTAAATGAGTAAAATATCAGAAAAAGGACACAGCAGCGAATCAGGCAAGTATGCATATCCCCTTGTTCGTCTCAGTATTCTCAAAATTTCAGCTACTTTTAAATAATGGTTCAGTCGAAAATACTACCTACTATATAATAGGTACTTTATACTTTAGTTTGAAATGTTAAAAATGATAATATTATTCGCTCAAGAAACTTAACAATTCACATCACGACTTTCCCCAATAACGACAGAAAACCAAGTAAAGTAAAACCAAGAAATATTACCAAAATATTTGTCCCAGCCGAAGACTTCGTAACTCGAAAAGAATCATCTGATATTGGCTTATAATATCAAAAACTTCACGTTAAATTTCGTATCCAATATAAACCGCGGTGAAAGTTGAAAACGGCAAGTTCGGGGGCACTTATCTCAAAGTTTTCGGGGACACGAGGCACTTTAGCGTTGGATTATTTATTATCATATCATGGAGCGAGATGAGTGGCTAAATTGTGTGATGACGTGTGAGGTAACATGAAAAGACGATGAAGTGGCCCTTTGAGCAGCAAGTCCGGCTCGCCGACCCAACTCAAAGGCGCGCTCTGCCTAATGGCTTGTGTCGATGTGTTATCCGCGCGCACCCCTTACACTAAAAAGACGCTAGTTTACAACGTCTTTGGTGCCTCAATGGGTAATGGCTTTATCTAACGGATAGCTACTATGTCTGAAATAAAACGCCATGTCAAGATCTATGAAGTCTTACTTCGGAGAAGTCTAGAGTAACGATTTCACAAAGCAAAAGTTAACTAATATGACCTACCTAAAATATATCAATAACACTCAAACATCCGCGCTACCAACGTGAACTACGTATAAAACAAGATTCTCCAAACATATTACGTAGAAAACTTACACCCACTGGCCCAGAGATTACGGATAAGAAACTTACGTACCCCAAACAACTTTAATATTAGGGAAAATTGTAATAAAGCATCGCCAGATAAACGGAGAGTTTGCGCGGTAATCCTCATTCTGGCGACAGCAGGAACGACGAAAGTGCGACGGTACATAATCACCGGCGCTTTGCACAGAATATATTAATTGATAACGTTGGGTCACAACGCGACGAGCTCATAACTCATGAAAATGGTCATGTTTTACCGCTGAACAACTTTAATTTAGCACTCATTATCACAGTTTGTTTGTAATTACATTAAGCTCCATACAGATACTCGTACGATGTAACTACTTTATAACCTCTGGGAGTAGTAGAATTATTGATGAGCCTGTTACAGATTTGCCCGAAAATTAATTTAGCTTATTTTGAAAGCTTAATAAATCATGAAATTGAATTGTAAAAGCTGAGTGCAATTCACATTATATTTTCAGGGTATTAATATAAGTTTGTGCCAATCTTATATTGTAAAAGCGAAAACTGACTTTCTAAACACGAAATCTCAAGGAACTACTTGACTTATTAAGGTAGAACGAACCTGACTTTTACTTCAACGCGGACAAAATCAAGAGCAAAAGCTAGTTTGTACAATATAATTAAAATTCCTACCTAAACAATTTGTGTAGGATTTTTGTAATTTACCGGATTTTATCGATAACTATCATAATGAAATTACTACAGATTAATATTTAGGAAAAGGGGAAAATGCGCGAGTTTATGTATGTATGTATGTAATATATAGGCTGGACCTCAGGACACAGGGTAATCTTAGTCCATGGTAAATAATTATACACAGTACTAACTTTTGCCTGCGACTTCGTCCGCGTAAATGTCAATTATCGCGGACGCAGACGAAGTCGTGAAATAAAAAGTAGCCTATGTCCTTTTTTAGGGTTCAAACTAACCTCGTACCAAATTTAATCAAAATCGGTTCTGTAGTTTTGTCGTAAAAGCGTAACAGAGAGATAGACAGACAGAGTTACTTTCGCATTTATAATATTAGTATGGATATTAATAATATTATAACAAAGAATTGGCTAGTTGACACCATTAACCAATAATTCCAAGACATAACTTCTTTAAAGAAACACTTTATTTTAGCCCTGAAAACCCGATTAATTTTAAATTTTCTGTAAAATTAGATTTTTTGTAAGTAGCTTTGAAATCAATAAATAGTTAGTCAATTGAGTTGCCAAATAAGTGACGTCATAGTTTGCTATTGCCATACAAAATCTATGGAAGAATTGTGTTTTAACAGATCATAAAAAGTACATCAATTGATTGGTGGTGTCAACTAGCCTATTGTAAAATTCAGTTCATTGGTTTAGTCGTGGAAGCGTAAAAGACACACATACCTACTGGTAGTTACTTTCACAGTTATAATAATAGTATAGATATGGATAACAAAGAATTAAAAAAACTATAAATCAATACTTATGTGCACAAGCAAAGGTAAAAATGCAACAAAAAACAAACATAGTAACAATGCCGTAACGAGTTTCGCGTATATCATAAAATGCGCCATATTTCATCGTTGAAATTTCATTTAGCACTCATTACCCGCTGCAGGTTAGTTCGCAGTTTCAACGTACCTAGGTATGTTTAATTTGTAGAGCAAGTAACCCAAGGGAAAATGATTTAATCCTATTTGTTTTATGTGCCTTTGTTTACGTCGGTTGGCTGTTATGTACCATTTTACGTTAACACTGAATAATGTGAGTGTGTTCTAGGATATGTACGAGACGCTGACAGGTGTATGCATGAAACCTCGCGAGAGCATAATAATGTAGTAACAACATTATGGACACGACTGCAGGTAGAATTTTGTTGGATTTTAACGACTATTAACAAGTCAAACTGACTCGTCTCGTTTGTTGGTCTAACCCTATTCTAGGCAAAAAAAAAATCTTTTTTATTTTGAAAAATTTTACTTAAAATGTGTCCATCGTGTACGTCTCTAGATTTCCGAAAAGTACAACGTATCAAATTATCCACCATGCCAAGAAAAGGGTGAGTGGTCCCAAAGCGCGACTGCTGATCATTACGTCTTGGATGCGATTCCCAAGTCCGGCAATGTTATTATTAAAGGTTATAAAACATCACGCAACGACAAACGAGAGTGCAGTTACCAAATATGTAACTGAACGCAGGTAAAACTGCGGGGTACAGCTAGTATTTTATAAGGAAATATCACTATCACCAAAAGCTAATTCATCAGTAAATCATTAAATCCGACTGCATGACTTGCAAGGCCTTGTCCAAACAATTATATATAAGTCGCAATAATATGACAAGTTCCAACCAAGGGTTCGTAGGACCAACAGGCTTTGTTATAAAGGCTGTATTTCACTGTTGCCGTGCAAGAGAACACGAAATGAATGAGCTGTCAATGTTTAAATTCATAAAAGGCTTTACCCGTCCAGTTATGAACATTATGATTACATTATACATTATACAACAACAACAATTTGAACATCCTGATTATATTAGTTGAGTAATTAAAATAAATATTTATGTTCACTTAAGATTTTTCTTAATTATAGTAAGCGATACTACACAAACTTTTAAAATGGGTACGTTCGAGTATGATGGTCAACAAAAAACACAATTTCAAAATTGATGATATAAATATTATAATAATGTAAATCGGTACAGGGTATTTCGATCACAAGCGCGACTGCTGATCATGAAAATCCCGAAATCGATAACCCGTGATATGTATCTGTAAAGTTTCACCAACTAATCTATACTTCTATACTAATATTATAAAGAGGTAACATTTGTTTGTAAGTTTGTATGTGGGGGTAATCTCCGGAAGTAATGAACCGATTTTGAAAATTCTTTCACAAATTGGAAGCTACGTTATCACTGAGTGCTATATGCTATATTAAATTATCAAAAAATTAGGGATCCGTAAGAAAAATCACGCGAACGAAGTCGCGGGGGGTCAGCTAGTCAAATGTAAAGTTATTGCGTTACAGGGTTACTTTTACAAATCGCTTTATAAATGTTCTCATCGTAATCTTAACCTACTAATAAATATGATATTATAAATGTGAAAGCTTGTATAATATTTTTGGATGTTTGTCACTCCATCACGCGTAAACCGTTAAACAGGTATGAATGAAAATTGGCAATGTACTAATGGATACACTTCTGCCTAACCCTTCGGTGATAAACAGGCGTGATGTTATGTAATGTTTGATACTTTTTATCCCAATAATGTGTTCCCTTGTTATAATAGTTCAACGTACTTTACTTAAAGTTACTTTTTACGCAAGCAAAGCCATGGGCAGAAGCTAGTAAAGCTATATAACACAACAGTGAATATAAATAAGGCAATATATAGACATAGCAGTGATTTCAAAATTTATAGCGAACAGTAAATAACGTTCTTGCATTATAACCCTCTCGTCTGTACCCGGCGCTATTACCTCTTGTCACGGCCGCTTCCCTGTAATGTGTGTACCCAAATATTACAGCCGGGGGCTTAATATTCCTAAACATTTCCTATCATTCCCGAGATCCCAGGCCGACCCTCCAGACAGTAATTACAGACAGAGTTTAATTAATTAAATAATTGTGATCTCCTTGTAAACGTTACTTAATTTATGTTCAATTGTGTTTGAAATATAAATACTTATTATACCTACTTTTGTTTATTATGAGTAGATATGATTGTGTGATTTCGTGCTTACAAGAAAAGTAGGTATATAAGATTTTTTTTGTTAAAGTGAAGTCTAAACATTTATTTAAATTAGATAAAAATTGTAAAAGGCACGTCATTTACAAAACTCACGTCTTTTTACTATGGGGGTAAGCAAAAACCACAGAACGCCTGCTGTTATTTTTTTATTACATGTAACAAATAACAATGAAAAAAAAAACCTTTTCCTCTAACATTTACAAGCATGTGGGTCGATAAATTAATTATTGTTTGCTTAACGGTGGTACGGTTCATGACAATATTGTTTTTAGAAATTACTCCATCATTTTTTAACATGTTTCTGTAAACGCGAGGCTCGTTTACATTTTGTTCATCGCAATATGTTTGTAATTACCTACATCGTTGGTAATATAACAATATCTGAGCCTTTCTATAAGAAAGATAAGTATGTTTTCATAAAACAGAAATGGGTATTCAATTTAATAATATATTTTAGGGTTTCTATTTGATTATACACTAATTAAACGAATATGTCTAATAATTATGTTTGTTAAATGTCGTGACCTTAAATCTCATTCATGCCTGAGGTTGTGGGTTTGATACTGTGCAAATACCAATGTGACTTTTTCAATTCACATAATTATGTAGGTACTTTCGAAGTTTATCTTGGACAACACTGAATGACATCGGTAGAAACCGGGACTTATCCATACTAATATTATAAATGGGAAAGTAGCTCTGTCTGTGTCTGCCTCTCTGTTAATCTTTCACGACTAAACCACTAAACCGATTTTGATGAAGTATAGTACAGAAAAAGTTTGAACCCCGAAAGACATAGGCTAATTTTTATTTTGCTACTTCGTCTACCTCCGCGATAACTGACATTTATCTACGCAGACGAAGTCGCGTGCAAATGCTGTGCCCGCGAGGCCTTTGCCCTGCAGTGGCACAATAATAGGCTAGTATTATTATTCTTACAAAAACAAATAAAAACAAACTCAACTAAAAAGTACTTTGGACGAAAATCCCAAGTCTCCAGTAATTACGAATAACGGCTTCAAAATAGATTCAAATGAACGCGACACATCCCATACCTATTTTGTGCAAACCCTTTCAATTGGATCGAAACACAAATTGAATCGAGGTGCCGATACTCGAAGTCCCTTATTTCCGGAAACCATTTAAAATTACGACTAGGTACCTCTGATATTCTTCTAATAACATTAGACTGTTTACTGCTTACCTTGGGTATACTGCCCTGCTTCTATTCCGGCAGCTGGCTGGCCAATCTTTTGCACCGTCATGGAATTTAAAAAATAATGTTGAAGCCTTTTTTTGCTATGTTTTGAATTTGGAATTCTGCAGGTCTCCTCGCAATGGATGCCTGAGGATCGGCCGTCGAGGTCAACCCAGGAAAAGGTGACGAAATGACCATTTTTTTTTTAAGGGTGGGAAATCATCAAATTTCTTCTTCCGCTCTGGGTGGAGCGGAAAGGAGTGTCAGACTCTTACTGACTAAAACCCATCCGTGTTTCTCCTAATGCCCTTTGCGTTTCAGAGCCGCGGTAACTCTTTCGAACAAAATCGGCAACCCAGGGACAAGATGACCTAGACGCGCACATCAAGGGCTGGTTCCAGGTGCTGCAATAAAAGAATACCTGGCAGCCACAAGCTTCCCTCGAGTCCGAAGGAGGCTTTTGCCCAGCAGCAGGACACTAGCGGTAAAACTTCTTACAACTGAGACAACGCAATTCAAAGGTATAGTCTTCAAAAGTTTAGTCTAGCCACAGAACAGAAAAAGAAAAACAGTTTTTTCTGTTCTGTGAGTCTAGCCATACCCGGTGTGTACATAATTATGTATATTGTACTGTAGCAATATCTATTCTAGTACAAAATTAAATAGTTAGAAAATAGCTCAAAATAACACATCCTATACCCATTTACTCTGCAAATAAACAAGTAAGGACCCATAGCGAACGGCCAGAGTGCTACAAAGCAAATTGAATCGAGGTGCCGATACTAGGAAGTCCCTCATTTCCGTGTTATTTGTTGTCGCTTGCCCCATAGGCATTAAATTTTCTTCTACGTCCCATCGTACGCATCCGGGTATGATGTCCGTCCTCTCCAGCGTTCGGGACAAAAGTGAATTAACAGTCGTCCGCTCTCATTCTATTGACCTTTACGCCTTCGTTATCGAAAATCGAAGCTAATAGTTTCCGACGGCAAGACTCTGTTCCGATAGTATTGTTGTACAAATTGTAGAGGGTTTGGTGTTTCGAAGATACTTTAATTGGTTACTTAGCAAAGTGAAATCTGTTACATACATTTGTTTTGTTCACAAGTAGTTTTGTAATTGATTTTTGTTGGTTATCAAGATCATTCAAACAGGTTGTAGGTACAAATCTGGTGATATTTTTTTAACCCCCGATGCAAAAACGACGGGGTGTTATTAGTTTGACGTGCCTGTGTGTGTGTCTGTCTGTGGCATCGTAGCTCCCGAATAGATGAACCGATTTTGATTTTTTTTTGTTTAGTTTGAAGGGTGAATTAGTCGGGAGTGTTCTTAGCTATGTTTGACGAAAATCGGTCAAAGATGGCCGCTGCCGTCGGAGATTTTTTATTCTTTTTTTGTAGTGTGTTTTTAGGGTCAACTTTTAACAAATAAATTGTGTTTGTGTACTATCTAGGTTAATTTTCACACATTAATATCTACATATGCACACATGTTGCTTGGTACAAAATGTACGAACCAATTTTATGAAATACTGCAAGAACTTTCACTGGCCAAGCGCTCGACCTGATAAGTAAACTTCTAAGTCCGTTCAATACTTTTTACACCTAAACTTTTTAATTACTTTTCGAATATAACGTAAGGGCCACCTGCTCAGGCAGCATAGTTATTAGCCCCTGGGGGCCCGGTGCCAATAGCCGAAGGACATGCCGAACTAGGCTCAAGGGATACTGATAACGTAGAAAACGCTTTATAACACCCTTAAATAAAGTTAATAGCTCTCGGGAAGTTTTTCGCTGTACCCCTTAGGGCCATTACGCAGTGTACGATACGATTTATATAGCGTTTACAGACTTAGGCGCGGCCCGAAGGATTCCGCCATAGTATTTAGGTGTCAAATGGAGTTGTACAAGGTCGATTTACTGGCGTGATAGCGCACCCTCGTTCCTACTTGTTTTGAGGGGTTTAGTGATTTTTATTAGGTTTTTATAGTGGTGTGTTAGCGGCTGCGAGCGTGTTATGTAATCGATATTGTTTGTCGTTCTTTATCGCGCACGCTGACCCAATATTTTTATGATTATGTTGGGTAATGAAAAATACGTAGAGTAAGGGATATGGTATATCAGGGGTAGTTTCGCTTTAGGCCGTACACTATAATAACATAATAAGGGATTGTACATGCCTATTATCATCAATTGGAATGAGTATATTGCAGATTGTAATAACATCTTTCGCTCTTATTGTTGTTGAAAGATCTTAAGTAAATAAGTAATTGAAAGAAGGAATTTTGTTTAGCCCAACCATCAAAGTTGAATCACCAACTTGATCCGGCTAGCTAACTATGCGGTCCGCGGCTCTTTTTAATCAAGCCCCTTTTACAAAGTAAGAAGAATCTGTACCTACTAAACCGAACCCAACTAAAACTAAGCAAACAATTCCCATTCATCCAGCCGTTTTTCTCCAATCCAACGCATGAGGGCTAAATGTAGATAGAAACAAAAAATCCAATCCTATATTTAACTGGCTTTCATATAGGCTCCGAGCGGATCGGCTAACTAATCGTTTACCTATACCGTAACAATCAATCGCACCCGCCTTAATTTTCCAGCCAATAACGGAGGGCCACACAATCCATTCAAAGTACCTAATTAATGGGACAACATATTTTCCGATGCGGATCACGTAGATACAGCAGGTGACGTCATGAAAAATACGCCGCCGCGCCATATATAAGGGGATGTGTGCATTTGGCGCCGAAACACCGTTTTTATAGCTCGTCCAACATTAATTAACACGGGATCTGGGGACGACAAATGAAGAACGGCTGGCTCTGCAGCCGTTGATTTGTTGCAAACTGTTGGTTGGATCCCGCCGGTTCCCTGAATTGACTTTTTGCAAAGGGGACAGAATTTAAAAGGGGTTCGGAATTTTTGTCGCCATTTCAGACATGTGTCGTGTTGGTATTATTTTTTTATATTTTTCCTAATCAGAATAATAAAAAAAATGAGACAGAATCAAACATTTATCCTCGGCAAAATATTCAAGGGAAACCATCAAATAATATTTATCTCTCATGCTTATGCAGACATCAATCTACGCCAGAATACATGAACTAACTTGTCAAGCCTCAAGATTTTCACGACATAGCGTAATAAAATGTTCGAAAAAGTCGAAGCGCGATTTTTTTTTTTCGAAGTTTCAGTCGACATTCGTATTCGTAAAAAGAGCCTTTGTCAGCTCATTTCTCACATTCTGATTGAGATGGACTGTCTTGCATAAATCTGAAGCATTTCATTTCAGTCCCGCAGGAAATATTTCAAGTTATGAACAAGAACTCGTAATTTTTACTAATGGATGTTTCTTTTTAGGAAATTATATCGTAATTTATGGATTGTCGTATTTCTTGTATCGATCTGGGAGTTGTGGGGGACTGGAAATTGTATCTTGTTGAGGTTAGCAGTAGATTCAAATTATAACCAATATGTTCTAGAGTTGACTAGATTATTTTACATCATACATATCAGCCTATTACTGTCCCACTGCAGGGCAAAGGCATCTTCTCATACAGAGAAGGCGTGAGCATTGATCACCACGGTTGCTCAAGGCGGATCGGCTATTCCATTTACACTAATTATAAGTCCAAGTTTCCCCACACCATTTTCCTTTACCGATGTCATTGATGTAAAAGATTAACTTAGAAAGTATCTAACATATTAATTAAAAAAATCACATTGGTACTTGCCAGGTATCCACATACTCATAACTTTATATTAAAATCTAAATGATTATGGGTACTCATAACTACCTAATTTACTAACTAAGCTACATTTGTTCAAAAGCCCTTAAAATAGTTACCTACTTATTGTAAACTGCTTAAATTACACACAAATACTCCCAAACGTTTTATAATAATACTGTCTATAAGCATTTAGATCATTATCGGCGATATCTCAAGACCCTTATATTCGCTGCAAATATCATTTTTCACGTAGCGTGACCACATGAAAGGAGGTAAAATCTCGATAGGCTCGAATAAGCTTAAGACTTTATTCCGAAGTCCGGTGCGGCAGCGTTAACGAGCGAAAGATGAACTTTGTATAGACATCGTTATCCATGGTGGTTCTATGATAACTTAATAAAGAAAAGGTTAGGTAGGTACATAATGTCTTTAGAAAATACCAGCTGAGCAAACCCGATAGATTTTACTTGTTTAAAAAAAATCTGACACTGCTCAAAAATGTTGCATTTTTCAAGCGCTTTTTTTACTTTCACCTATTTCGATTTCTGTGTGTTTGTCACCAAATCTTGCAAGTTAAAGTACCACTTCCCGGTGTCCGATTGAGCTAAAATTTTGCATACATATGTAAATTAGACATGAAGCAGATCTGATAATGGAGCTGGAAGGTGGCCATAGGATCTCTGTAATAAAACAACACGAACCCATCTAGTTTGGGCTCATTTTATTCATAGTACCAATAGTAAAAGCTTGTTTTTAAAACCGTTTTTTTTTTTTATTTCAATGACAGCTGTTGGAGCTGATTTTGATATACCGAAATAAAATCGATGGCAGCAAAGTAGAAACGGACATCTACAAAATCGCAACTTTACAGGAGAGCAGATTTAGTTTAAAAGAGTGGTTATTTTGAGAGTTATGGACCGATTAACCTGAAATTTTCTATAATGCTTTAAAATAACCTTCTTTATGAATTGTGTAATAGGTTTTATCACTTTATTGTTGTTTTACTGAAATAATGTAGATGTCTTCTTCTACGTCAAAGTTTTATTACAATGTAATAAAAAAGTGCCCATTTCATTTAAAATATCTAATAAAGTAAGATAATAATCTCCTGTAATACATTTAAGGATATTTAAAGAACATCTTTATAAACGAACAAGTGGCAGATGTCCGTGTTTACGTCGAACCGTAACCTCAAAATAAATTTTATTACTCACTCTAAGATTTCATTACTAGCACTAATAATGAACTGTAAACACTATCATTATTATTACATTTATACCGGTACGCGCTAGAATGTGACAACTGACTGATGTCTTTGTTGACGTTTCCATTCATCTGTCAAAGCTCCGAAGTAAAGGCGGACAAATTCACATGTCCGTTTCTACTGCGATGTTTTTTAAAAATCCAGTGTCTTCATTTACGTGTCAAATTTTCTTTGTTATATTGAATTTTGAAAAATTTTTAATACAGACTTGTAGATAGGAATAATATAAGCTCATTTTTGTAAAAAAAGCATTTTCGAAAAAATGTAGATGTCCGTTTCTACTTTGCTGCCATCGAAATAATGCAAGCCCAACATTTATCCGACATAAAAAATATTTATTCAAAAATAAATATTCATTCTTGCATAATATATGAATGCAACGTTTTTAATAACTTGTAGCTGTTGAAGCTCTGAGCTTTCTAATCGTATAAAATCTGTCGGGTCGCCCCCTAGGCATGCCATTGTACATAAGCCTCTTACTCATAAAACATTGTTTAAAGTTAAGACGCGCTTAAACGTCAAAAAAAAATATGGATAAGGAAACAAGAATTATTACCTAACTTTAGGTAATATTTATAAGTAAGGGGTTTATGATATTATCCCCTAAATTATGATAATACAGACGGATTATTCTGCGGTGTACATCATTTTGTTTTATCCCCAAAATATTATGTTTTATGTCTTCATTCGCGTAACGAAAAAGATATCAATTTATCATGAATCATTAATTAACTAATGTATCCTATAGACCGAAACCATTCTGGCATATGTGTAGATTATTTACAAACACTTAATTTCGGAATCGATACCACTAGTTCTAATGTAGTCGATACATTAGATGCTTCTCATCTCATGATTAATAATGGGAAACGTACGGCAACTCTCGATAGTAAGTAAGCCAGCAACATATTTAGGAAAACGAAATAAGTACCTACTAACTTATAAATAAATTGTAAAACAATAATAATTATTCGTTTCCACTAAAAAATTCAGTATACTTTTACATATTTTGTAGTGTTTTTTAGTACTTATGTATTAAAATGTTCTTTGTCTACATAATTGGGTGTTTTTTTTATTATTTACTGTAAGTTTAACATTTATATTTTTTTTTTAAATATGGATTACAGTTTTTATTTATTAGAGTAAAAATTGTTAAAAATTGTTTTGAATGTCTACTCTAGTAAAGATTCGACTAAATAACTATTTATTCTGTAAATAGATTAAAAAAAACAATTTCCACGTATTTTTTTAACAAGATGATCTCGGTGTTTAGTTGCCGACTACTCTGAAAAGGAACACTAAAACAAACAAACATTTAATTACTCAAATGACGATAAGAAACACAATAAATTGGAATTTATTCTAACAGACTCTCGGGACAACGAGAGAGTGATGTTACCAAAGTGAGATCCAATCATTACCCGTTTATCTTTCTCTTTCTTTCTTAACTTTGATAAATACTGAACGAGTTTAGAATAATCCCCTGTTGTTGTGATTCAAGATAAAATGAAAACGGATAACATTTCTTCCGTTTGTTGTACTTTCCTTTTTTTTTCTCAACCTTCAATCACAGTTAAGTAGCCGTTCCCCTCGTAAATATAACAGATTGCGATTCCATAGAGCCCCTAACAGACTTCCTGCAAATAAGTATCGCGGTAAAAAACGTAGCAAACAGAAATGAGCCCGGTTGTTCCCTTAACCAATTCAAATTTTCACGTTCAAAATATTGAACCATTTTTTCCTTATATTCAATTTGTTTAGAAAAATAAAATAGTGACAATAAACGAGGTTTCCTTCTAAACGTATAACAAAGTTTAAGTCTAAAAAATAAAAGGGGCATTTGGAAAGATCGGGCCCAGCCGAACTGTGTTAACCACAGGCGCGATAAAGAAGGCAATTTCCTAAATAGGGCTTGTGAGGATTTCCCTAATGTTGGACAAAAAATGGATTGCTGCTCGCCGAGGATATACCTTGCCTACACAAGTTTCACTAGCCAGCGAAGCAAAAATGTGGGCGAGCACGTATTTTAACTTTGTAGGATCCAATACTGAAAGTCGTATCGCGTGAATGAGGACCTCTTCCTTTATGTCCTGCCACTTCCAACTACTTTAGCGTCTCGTTCACTCAGCGGGTAGTTTCGTTTCTCCTAGTTTAGGATCTGAAGAGACTCGATGTAGCTTTTAAGAATCTTTTTAACTACCGATAGTCTGCATCATGTTAAAGTACCTTTTACTTGTTTCTTTATTTTATGACTAGCTGCTGCCTGTGACTTTGTCCGCGTGCTCCCCTCCCGTGGGTTTAGCGTGATGTTATATAGCCTATAGGTACTATTCCTTATGAACCTGGCTTAAACAAAAATAATTATTCCAATCCGACTAGTAGTTACAGAGATTAGCGTGTTTAAATAAATAAACAAAAAATCTCTTCAGCTATTTTTTTTTTGCTATCCCGCTCATGGGAAAAGGCCTCCCCCCATTCCTTCCACTTTCCTCAGTGTTGTTCCTCTTCTCGCCAGTTCCTGAGGAAGCCATGATCTCCTCCTCCGTCTGCCGCGACCTCGTCTCTTCGGCTTTACTATATTATATATAAGTATATAGATGAATCTTGAATACTTCTAATGAAATAAAACCTTCGTTCCACTTCCCAACACTAATTCGCTATTGTTTTTTGCGATCATTGTTTCTGTCAAAAATTGGATTTGCTCGGATTTCTGCGGCAACGTAATTCCATTCACATCTACGTATTTTTCTTGTTACGTCAAATCCGGAGCCATATGCTGCTTAAAATGTAATCTATCTGTGGGGCAAAACATGAGGATTAGCTTGTATGTACAAAATAAATGTTTTCGCCTTACTGGACTTGGAAGAGAAATATAATTAAATTCTCTGAAAGTATTGGGACAAAAGTTGGACAAGTGACTGCCTAGACACAAAAACAATTTGTGACGTCAATTACTAAGAACTTTATTGAAGAATTTGGGGCACTTATAGCCTTAATATATTGTACAGAAGTAGCCACGAAACATTTTCTTACAAAATTATGTACCCACTCATGTTCTCTTGAGGCATTATTGGTTTCTTTTGCAAGGTTATTTTCACAGTGTACGTAACTTCTTACAATGGTTCGTTGCGACCGTTTTCGTAGAGCAAAATTGTATGGGGATTCGGAGGGGAAGGAGGTGTAAATGTCTTATAGTCGCCTGCGCTGACTGACTGCTGACCGTAGGGTTCAGTTCCAAGGGCTCGGCAAAATACTAAGGTTATAAGGATCTCATAGTTGCATGCGCTGACTGAGCATGGGGTCTTGGGTACGATTCCCAGGTCGGACAAAGTGAAATTGGGTTTTTCCATTAGGAATTTTTCAGGTGGTATGATGACACTCCCCTTTCTCCGATCGTGTCAGATAGCCGTCTCATCTAACTATGAGATTGATAACTTAATACAGTACTTATTTACAATTATGAACACTTTATTCTCATTGTACGGTCGAACAAACTATTTGGTTAACAGACAACAATAATTATTTATCTTTCTATTTTGTGTTCACTTTAAGCTTGCTGTGTTTAGGAGTTGAGTTATTTAAAAGAATTGACACGCTCGAAACATTGTTTAAAAGTAGTTGCAAGCTAGCTGCCTGTTTAACAAATAGCTTTTTTGACTGTACCTATGGAAAGTGGCAAACAGTGCTATTAAAATACCTACTCATATTTTTTTTAGGTACCTACTTGTGAACTGGGTAATACAATCTTAACCAAAACAACTACTTCTTTAAGAACAAAACAACGTACCTACATCATGTGTTAAAATAATTGTAATGATATAATGATGGACCAAATAAGTAAGATAAAACAATTCTAAATAACAAGGTAGAACAATCCCACGCAGGAAACATTCAACCTTTATAATACACCTACACACGCATTCATAATGTATTCAACTGTCCTTAAACAAAACCACCTACCTCATTTACCTACTTCTATAAAAAAATTCATGATACATTCTTCATTTGAGGTAAAACCGAAGATACACGGTACCCTAAAAAAGGATGTATCTTTTGTAAGACATTCGTCTCAAAGCGGGGTGTATCGCCAGAGAGGCACGTTCAATTGGATTGAAACGTCGACTTCGGAAAGTGGTGTTGGCCAAAGGGTCCTAATAGCATTTTTGTAGTGAAAGCCTGAAGGGCGTGCTACAGAAAAATTGTTTCGCTGACAGAAAGCTATTTATCTTTGATTACTATTTTGTTGATTATGTTACGATAGCGACAATTTGTAACCTTACTTATCCAGAGTCATGAAGGCCTTCTGAAAGTCAATTATACGAAAATCCCTTTATTTTAGGTAAAGGCCTTACTTCAGTGTCTTGCCAAGAAACACGATACTGAATAATAATCCATTTATTACGTTGTAATTTATTACTCGTTGACAGGTCACGAAAATTGTTACACAATTTATTCAGTCTATTTTGACAGGTACAAGTACGTTCTTTAATATCAAAATACTTGAGCAAAAATATCACCCCCAATGCCTCGTTGATCTAGTGGTCGTAAAGCGCGACTGCTGAGCATGAGATCTTTGGTTCGATTCCCAGGTCAAGCAGTGTTAAATTAAATTTTTCCATCCGGAATTTCTCAGTAGAAGCCTCGGAGTCTGGATTTGTGCCCGTTTGATGGCAATAGGCTCTCCCCCTATTACATGGGACTTAAACATAACTGGCGAAATGTGGGTGTACTAATGGGTACACCTCTGCCTATCCCTTGGGGAATTACAGGCGTGATGTGATGTTATGCTTGAACCAAAATCATTTGGATCATTACAAAACTTTTGTTAAACAAATTTTTTTTTATTAGACGCTTTAAATCGTACACCATCGCGTCCGTAGCGTAATACTGTAAATTAAGATTTACATAACCAAAAACTTCTGAAAACACAATTACAGAAGTTTTAACATAGAGCCTGTAACCGTAGTAGGTAATCACATTTGTCGGGGAAGTTGCTAGAGAAAATTGTCTTTGGTGCTTGTAACAAGGTTCATCCCTTACCATTTTCCACCCCTGTTGACAGTGTCGAGATGACTTAGACCAGAAAATACAAGAATAAAGCTTCAATCTTTGACGTTCAATGTGTATCTATCGGTTTTTCTATTCGATAACATATATTTGAAGTGGTAAAGTTCCAGTAGGCGTAATAATAATAATGTGGATAAAATAAAACCTTTTCTAACTCATGTTTTCACGATTCAGTACATAAACCTAAACCTATATCGTATTATTGATAATATTGTTAATGTATTTCTCTTATCTTGTAATAATACCATTCTATTATTGTTCCACAGCAGGGCAAAAACCTTTACTTAAAAAGGCACGAACATTGATAACCACGCTTGTTCAAGGCGTATTGGCGATTTCAGACTTACAGTAGTTATAAGCCCTGGTTTCTTCACAATGTCCAAGATATTTATAGAAAGTTATGAAATAGAAAAAGTCACATTGGTACTTACCTGTGTCCGGTTGCGAACCCACAGCCTCGTGCATGACAGAACCGCAGGGCTATCACAACATTTCTATAAAAGATTTCTATAAAATTAATTTTCTGGCCGTAAGAATCTGTAATTGGCTTCATCTAACTTAGTCATTTTTTATTATTTTTGCTGTAAGTAGGTATAGGTGTCGATAACCACTAGGCGAGTGGTTCTTAACCAGTGATCTCTGAAAGCACCAGAAGTGGTCTGCGGCGTCATCATAATTATAATGATTAAATAACAATGACTCGACGACGCGTTTTATAGGTAATATACAATATCTACACTTGGTTTTGAATAATCTTATACGAGTTTTATTTATAGAATAACCTTACAAATCTAAATACCTATATAAAAGCGTAAGGTCACTCACTCATCACGAAATATCGAAAAGGAAACGAATTAAGGGAATGAAATAGGGGTCCGACATTAGCGCGGACGAAGTCGCGGGCAAAAGCTAGTGCCACCAAGCCACCAAGTAGTTGGTGGTCCATGGCAAGACGAAAAAAATGTCAAATAGTCCCTCGTCACTAAAAGGTCGTAACGGAACGTCGACATTATGGCTTAATGCAGTGGCATTAAACCATAATGTCGACTTAGACTTTCGACGTTCGTATTTAATCTAAAATAATAGTTTTATACATAACCTAACCTAACTTTCCGGTAGGTAATAATAAATCGGAAGGTATTAGGTACTATAGTTTTACTTAGGTACTTCACCCGTGCCTACCGAGTTTGAAAACTGTGTAGACAGAATAACTTAATAAGAACGGGTTCTGAATTAATTTATTTTGATAAACTAAAAGCTTTCTAATGTTGGAACTAGACTTAAGTAAGGACTTCGTATTTATTTATTTAATAGAAATCTGACAGCAATACCTATTTACAGTAATTTAATAGAAGTCTCAAATCAACAATATACATATCTAACTATGATGCTACATGAAGTTATTGGGTAGGATCTACCTGTGTTGGCAACAATATTCTACGGGAACCTGATTTCTGGCATCAAGTTGCAGAGGTCAGACGGCGGTCACTTTGTGTATCACTATAATTTCCGTGAACCATCAGGTAAAGAAACCAAATACCGAGGTAAGAAAATCTCAAAATAACAATGATTTTGATAGAAAAAACCATCAAATACAGAAATAGAACCATGTACCAAGTTATCCAGCGATAATTTAAACGAATAGATTGCCCAGTGGAACTATATATTACAAAGCTATCAGTGAATTGCATTGAGACCGAATCATTTATTCACCGAGTCAGACCGAATGCTGAGAACTGATCTGAGGAACGGAGGCGTGTGCAAAATCTAACAATTTGGTTGTAAGGATCTCATTTACATACGATTGACTATTCAGAATCATTTGGGACATGAGTATTAACATAACGACAAAATTATGAAGCTATTGGAAATATTATTGATTTATTTAACCTTTTACGTAGGTACCTACACAATTATAAATAGACAGGACGAAGGAACAAAAAATAAAGGTAGGTAGGTACAGATGTGATTTTCATAATAACATTAATATTAAACCAGATCCATAATATTCTTGTTAGTAACAATGTATCAAGTTAAAAACAAATATTTTATTACTAACATTAATTCGCAAATGAAAATATGTTTTTGCTATTTTATTTTGTGTTAAATATTGGTTTGTGATATTGCTGCTGTGAAACACTGATCTCTAAGATACAGGGACACCCCTAGTTTAGAGATCAGGATTTCAACATAATTATGTTGCATAGCATAAGCCTTTTAGTTTATAATTTTGCATTGCAGGCATTTCTTATATTTTTTTTTACAGTATCGCCACTACAGCCTCTAACAGTATCCTGAGTATAAAGATTATAAAACTATCTATAAATTTTACACTATATAAGGTTTTTAAACAAGTATGAAAACGAAGCCTTTAATTCTAAAATCAAATTCAACAACACTACACAGTGTAATTACTTAAAATCAAAGTTTAAACTCGCTCACGAAGTCCGTAAAAGTCCTTCAAAGTTTCGGAGATCATTTACTTACCAGGACGTACTTTACCTGTACACAAAGTAAAGCTGAAAGGTCTTGTAAACAAAACAGACAACGGCCGAGCAGACGGCAACCTACTTCAGGTCACGAATGAATACCCAAAGGGAAAATGTAGCTCGAAAGGTCTGGACAAAGAGTTTTCTAGATTATTCGTTACACAATTTGTCCCGCAAAAAAAAACAGAAACGTGAATTGAAATTGTAAACTGGTTCAACATTTGGCAGTCTGTGTCAAGTGAGATAGTACTGTTTGGAATAAAAATGTGTTTAATGTCAAAATACTGTTGACCTACTTATATTTTTCTTCCGAATTTTGCAATTGTAGACCAGGAATAGAACATCTTTCTACGAGTACTATTATAAATGCGGAAGTCTGTATGGATGTTTGTTACTCCATTGAATGGATCTGAACACAAAAATAGATTAAAAGTGTTTCGACTAAAAGAAGCATGGTAATATTGGTTAATAGTCTACTATTTCATTATATCACCCATACTCAGATACAAGATAATGATACTACTTGACTAGCACTAACTATAATAATCGTTTGCCCGCGTATAGTGTGATGAGTTCACATTACGCGGGAACAGAGTGCATCATCAAACTTACGCTTACTTAAGATTTGTACACCTTAACATTCGAATACTCTCACTTATCCTGAACGAAAAGTAACGAAACATCACATTATCCTTACCCTCCCAGATAACAAAAGAAAAATATATATCACATAAACTACTTTCCGAAATAATCTAACTTAAAAAAAACCATAACAAGACCATAACGCCAGTAAAACCGCGTCTTCCTTGTAAACAAAAACTTCTCCACATTAAATATCTATAGGTAAGTTTATCCAGTAACTTTATTTCCTTCGGGATGCCACCCATGGCCCAAAAAACCCTCCGCTTCAGTCGGAAGTCTCGATAATGTGATATGCGAAGCTCAAATACCCACTATACTTAAGGTTAAATATATTTTTTCTTTGTACAGCTCCTGACTTGTTTTGATGTTTGCTTATTATTTTCCATTTGTGGTAAACAACGGGAATAATAGTTTTAGTCGCGTCAAAATATTGTTGAGGACCTTCCAGCTTCGTGTTTCACGTTCAAAGCTTTTTAGTTATTACGTTACGTGACGTACGTTTTTATTAAAGTAGTAAAAGTACGCGGAGATTCTCGTCAACATAAACGAGATGAAATAATATATATATCTGTAAACAGATGTTCAAAATAGTTTTAGAAACCTAACTGATGATGAGAAGAAACAAACTCAAATATCATGGAAGTTATTCAGTCAAATGTCATAGCAATTAAATATTGTGTGCGTCTAGCAATATAAAGTTAATGTCTGGAATATTTAATACAATTATAAATAATAAATTAACAGCTAAAGGAACTGTCATTTCAACAGGATGGACCATATACATGTGACGTCAAAAAAAAAGTTTAGCTCTATGTTATGCGCTGCATAACACATATGGGGGTGTGTTGGGAAGCCCTTAAAAGATGAATCAGTTATCTGGAATACCCTGTAGATATCAACTTTTAGTCTGGCAAATCAGAGTTAGCATGAAATGGTTCCATAAAATATAAATCCGGATGCTGAAAAGCACAAAGCGTATAGTTTTTATTCACGTTTGAAGTTTAGAGTAGGAATCGAAATTTGATACCCGTTGCTTAGATCCAAGTTTTTGCCGTACCATAGAAAAAGTATTCTATTACTCGAATGGAGCTTCATTCGAATGCATGCAGCGCCCGTCTCCGCTGTAACGTAATATGCAATGTCGTCGCATCGTCGATATTCACTGTTTCACCTGCTTTACCATTCAGGACGACGAGCGCCCGATGCTGATACGATACTCAAGTACACTTCCTACTGCTTGCCGAAGACACAGTAATGTGTGGTTAGATGCTACCGAACCTCACTTGCATATTAAACAGGGAATAGTTTACGGTACCTATAAAATAATATTTATACTTTTATATTATAAAGCTGAAGAGTTCTTTGTGTGTTTGTTTAAAAGCGCTAATCTCCGGAACTGCCAGACGAATATGAAAAATCTTTTTGTTAATGATAGCCAAATTCATAATTAATAGTATAGACTAAATAGACTAGAGGATGAGTGAAAGACGATTAACAAAAGGTATTTATATGGCAGAGGTGAGTGGCAACGCAGGGAGGGGTCGCCTTAGGAAGACCTACACTGACCTTATTGGTGAGGTTCTTCAGAAAGGTCAGGTGCGGAGTACTCGTAACCGGCGTGCTTGTATGACGAGATATATGAACGTAGATGAGGCAAAAGGAGTATGTAAGGATCGTAGCAGGTGGCGTTCTGTGGTTTCTGCCTACACCCATGGGAAAAAGGCGTGAGTTTATGTATGTATGTGTGTACTAAATACCATCAAGCTACGACCCACGAGAGCGGAGCAGTTACCAAACGCTAGTGAAATACCACGCGGACAATATCGGGGGCATGAGCTAGTTTAATTATTACCATAAAGTTCAATAACAATTGTACGTTGTTAACACCATATTTTTCGTAATGTACAGCTTCGGGCAGAAGTGCCCCAAGCCTTACAAACGGCCTTTGTGTTATGCTTTATCAATATTCTCCGCACAAAATTCCCCTTTCTGGATTCCTCGGCTTTCACACAAAATATCGATGGTCACTGAGCCGCACATTCAAGTTTTGTTTATAATAATCTGAATTCTCACGACTTGACCCAAAAAATATTGTAAACATAAAATAAATATTTCTTCATACAGACGGTAATGAGTTGGTGGAGAGTGAATTTTAAAGAAAAACGTTTGACGTTGAAGAGGGAAAACGGCTGCGTAATTAGTAATAAGAATTGAAGTAAGTTCAAAATTTCTTTTGTTAGGTAAACAGGTTCTACTTCGAAACAATTTGGTTTTAGAATGAATACTATAAAGGTTGTTTTACAATATTTTTAAAATCCTTTCGTATCACATTATTTTTTCCCAGCGCCAGACGGTGGGTTATGTTTTTCGATTGTTTTCATGTATGTAATTATATTTCTTTAGTACGCTCTGTAGCCTAAACGGCTTGATCGATTTTAGCTTGAGAGGTGTCGTTAGATTCGGCTTAATTCTGAGAATGACAATTTTTGGTGCCTTAATGCATTTCAAATTTTTTTTTTCTCTAGTCCTATCGAGTGTAGTATCAAAATAAAAGGAGTATCATTCAATAGGTATTTTAAATATGTCCTCAATTTTAACTAAACAGTTATTTTCGCAATAAACACTAAAATCTTAAAGTAATAAATACTAAACTAAATCCTATATAATAGGTACATGAAATACAGAAGAAAACTTCTAAATCTGTTTGCTGAACCCAGAAACGTTCTCAGTTCCAACCTAAACGCCTAACAAGAACTCTATATTACGTGCAAGTCTAAGCTGTACGACGTTCCAAGACTGTGTGGTTGGCTGGAAAGTTTGTTCATCAACAAACTACTAGATTTCATAATACGGCAACAGACTGGCTAACTACACAATATAGTAGAGGAACAAGGAGCGAAAATGGCTACTTACATCCTATACATTCTATCCGAACTTCCGAAAGTTAATAAGGTACACCTGGCTTAGGTTAACTCAGTCTTCACCCTATTGTTGGGGTGTTATGCAAATGAGGTATTTCGCTGTGATTTACGAGAGATTTTTTCTAAAGAACTTAGATATCTATATGTCTATTTCGCGAAGTGTACATTTAATTTAGTAAAGGTAGAAGTATAGAGTGATCGTCATAGGAAAGGATACTTTCAATGTGATAAATTTATGATTGGTTATTTAGTGTTTGATTACGTAAATAAACAGCCTCTCATGCATTGACACCGGACTAATGACTTTTTCCATTCATATGTACTTTCTAAGTTTATTATTGACATCACTGACATCTGAACCTCTAATTAATTTAAGCTTGAAATCGCCAATCCGCCTTCAGCAAGCGTGGCGATCAAAAGCTATTGGCTTCTTTGGATAAGAAGAAGCCTTTACCCAGCAGTGAGACAGTAATAGTTTAGTACTATTATGTTCACTTTCACACATTATGAGTTTCCTACATTACATAAATTTCACACCCTACTTCACAAGTGATCCATAAAATTCGCTTTAACGCTTCAGTACCTACTGTTAATTAAAGAACAAACAATATTGCAGCGCTTTTGAAAGCAGCTTTAATATTTCGGCGTATAATGAATAGCTGTGATTCTCGACGTTAATTGAAAGCTCATTTGATATACTACGACTCGATATGAAAAAAAAAATGGAAATTCGAAATTCGAAATACAATTTCCACGAATACCAGCGTTATCTAATAAAGGCCGTGAAAATGGCTCTTAATGAAAATTGGATGAATGAATACAATGGAGGTCGTACCGTGGAGGGTGTAATTGTGAACTATCTGTAGTCCCATTTGCATCGAAGCTTTGATCGCGTTATAATAAAATTCACTACTAAATTATGGTTCAATTCGGATGAGTATCAATTACATCATTAACTGATATTGGACGCAAAACAGAATGATCAAAACAATGTCTAACCAAAACCGAAATATTCACAAGGTTAAAAGTCAAAGTCAAAGTTAAAGTTTATTTCAATTAAACCATTTACAGGCACTTTTGAATTGTTAAGGGTCGGTCAGAAAGTTAAAGCTCCTTGATCGTTCAAAAACGTAGGTAGGTTTCTATGGAGAAGAACGAGCACGAAACACCACAGACACTCTTTTCAATAAAGTTTTTATAAAAATGGTTACATTATTCTCGTTGCTCCTACATGTGAAAATCATGTAGGTAACTAGCAATATAAAACGTTTTAAAAAGTAATAAAGACACCATGAGAAATTCCTGATGGAAAAACCCAATAACACTTTGCCCGACCTGGGAATCGAACCCAAGACCTAATTGCTCAGCAGTCGCGCTTTGCAACCACTAAAAGGCAGTCCACAAAAATATATCTCATTAATGACTAGGATAAGTACTTAAGCTTTGGCTTGCCAAATGTTTTTTTTTTTACACCCGACACGATACATATTGATATTCCCAAATATATTTAAAAGGATCAAGAAAAAGCAATACATTTTCATCAACATAATCCAGTTTGTAGAAGTCAGCTGCTCTGGGCTCGTTACTGTGCTCACCGCGTATAATCTAATACTCTCTCGTAATATGCGGCGTTGATCACAAGTTTATTACAAGTCGGCCCACGACTCGGGTACAAGCTGTGTGCAAACAACACACTTGCTTTAAGAAAATGATGAAAAAGCAATAAGTACATCGGTTGGTAGTATTATGAATCTGCCTGGTTAATATAGGTATCGATGTATGTGAGCTATACGGTATGGTACTTACACAAACATCTTAATAAAATAATTACAGCTTTTAAGGCATTTTCTATAAATTAATCATTGAGACAAAACAGGAAATGTTAAATGATTATTATATGAATGATCTTGAATTTACTCGAAGAAAAATACATAGTTATAATATTATCTATCTGCTTGGAGTATACAGTGAGTGAGTCAGTGTGTGTATTGCATTGTATTGTACCTATATAGGGTTGGTGGCGGCCATTCCACGTCTTGGCGCGTATTACAATAGTATACTGAAACGATAATAGTTGTTACAATTCAAGTAAACACACCAAAAACGTACTCGTAGCTATGTTTATAGACAGTCCATAAATATTTTTCATATAATGGTAACGGTTAATATAACGGTAATAGCATACAATTATTATTTTATTACAGGCAATCATGTGACCATGCTGCCGTTAAATTATGACCTGAACGACAAATCACAACGTAATTGTCCAAAAATATTTATGATTTATTGATGAATTTCACTTTAAACACAGTAGGTATGCTCACATCAGCCAGAAAATGATAAAAAAGCATCAATAAAATTATGATATATATCAATAAAAACTTTACGAAGAAGAAAACTTTCAACTCATCTTTCTGCTTCGAGACCGAACTATGAGTATAGGTATAATTTAATTTGCTGTAATGCAATCTTTCAATTTTATCAGCCCTGTCATAATAATATATCTTTCGTTTCTTGCGTCTTATTATATTTATTTTTGAAGTGAAAACTTCTTTAGCGGCGTTGAGCACTTTTTCTGTAATGGGTATAAAATCTTAAACTCGCGTCAGAACACGTGCGCGTCAGGACACGTGACCTGATCGAAAAAGCGTAAGACGGATGGAGAGTAGACAGCTATCCCCTCTCTACGGCGCGGCGAAAATGTATGCCTGGGCCTACTGTTTCGTTTAGACAGCGCAGGGCGCTTGCGCGAACGTTCGTGTATGTTAAACGTAAACGTAAACGTAAACGTTAATAATCAAGTTTTCGGCACTCCCGGAGTGCAACCCGTTTTTTTTGTTTCTAACAGTTATTAGTGCATCTTGGCCATGTTCCTTATTAACTGTTATCCTTATTCAATATTATATTTTCGTAGGATTCCCTACTCAAAGGCTGCCAAACAGTACCCTGACAAAAAAACTGCGCTGTTTATCTGTCTGTCCAGTGTATACTACGGCAGCTACAACAACAAATAAATTTATCTTTAATTTTTGACTTTATTTTGTTGCAAACAGAATATTTTTTTTACTATTTACAATAAAAACATGTGGTGTTAAATACATATTATACGATGGTACGGCACACTCGTGAGCGAGTCCGAATCAGTAAGAAAAAAAGCATTTTACACATCCTTATTCTAAAAGTAATAATTTCTCTTTAAAACATGTACCCGCAATAAACACATTTATATTCGGAGCACAACCTCAACATTGACCTATTCTGTCTTTACGACTATTGCTATTACTTACCGTTATTCTTGCAATGGATATCATCGGTAAGGTACAGCCCTCTTCCCTTGCCTGATCTACAGAGAAGTGATTTCGACACAACCAGAATTTTATAGCAACTCAATATCAGTGAGCCATAAAGGTGGACAATATTCGTTTCATTCACGACATACGAGATCGTAAGTCACATTTTGTGACTCCCATGGGAAATGACGCGATGGAGTATTCGAAGTCAAGTCACATGACAATTAGAATGGCATACATCTTGGGATGCCGCTCCCCAGTCAAGAGGGTGAATATCAAAATATATAATGCACCTAGTATATACTACTTATTATATAAACACTGAACACGTTATTGGATTGAGATGGAAAGATTGTCGCGTGATGTAGGTTGACATAACATGATAGATGATTCAAATCCTTTTTCGGAATGGAATATTGTCCACGGTCAATATTGGTTTTTAAAACGGATGCGTTTGTGTGTTCTGGGCTTTGCCGGCGTGACTCTTTTAAGATGGTAATCGTTAAAGATGCTATTGACAAGTCAATCTATTTTCTAGTATTACGCTGGTTATGTCGAGGCACACATCTCAAATCGCCAATCGCCGTAAGCAAGCGTGGTGATCAATAAATGCTCGTGCCTTCTCTGTATGAGAAGAAGCTTTTGTCCCGCAGTGGGATAATAATAGGCTGGTATTTTCACTTTACGTATCTCGGAACCAATGAAGTCCCGGACCTCTATGAGGCTTACGAGAGGCCGCAGAGGCCTATTTAACACTGACACCCAAATAAAATGTGATGAAAATTATTATTAATTAATTAATTATTAAACATACAACCCAATCATTGTTCGGGTCGAAATCCATTATCGAGCCAAAATAATGGAGTAATAAAATGCCGCAGGGCTTCTAGTCTTAAGTCCTAAAATAATTAATTAAAAAAAAACGTAATATATTTAAGTAAAGCACTTACATACGATGTACAAAAAACCTTAAGATGAAGCCTGTGGCCCGAAATTTGATTGTACCTACTTATAACGTAAGTGTGTTAGTGGGCGTAAGAGGCAAAGTGCTCTTAGCAAATAATTTAATTAGCCCATAATAGGGGAACCTGGCGGTTATATTATTCTACTTTATACCGAATATACGTATACTTTCAAGTATACAATAATAATCTTGAGAGAGAATGATTCAGTGCCGTGGCCATTGTTTGTTTAGGCTAGCGGCTCACTTTTTTAATATGAACAAGTGTTTCAAAACTCCAACTGCGGTTGACGTGGTTGACTTTATATTATCGTTTTACTTTCGTGTGCTTTTGTAATTTTATCAAATACTAGCTGTCCGCCGCGGTTACACCCGCGTCTTTGGTTACTGCTCCGCTCCCGTAGGTCGTAGCGTGATGGTATATAGCCTATAGCCTTCCTCGATAACTAATCTATCTAACACTGAAAGAATTTTTCAAATCGGACCAGTAGTTCCAGAGATTAGCGCGTTCAAACAAACAAACAAACACTGCAGCTTTATAATATTAAAGTATAGATTTTTTCTTAGTCGTTAAAGAATTTAAGATTATACCTAAATATTGTCGCATATTTCTAACTTGTTTTATAAATCCAGCAGATAACGTTATTTTTAAATTCATTTGTTATTTTTTTACAAATATTTAGTTTAATTTTTTTATTTTACGAAAAAGAAAATGAGATTTTTGTTTCAAAAACGTATACGCGTGAAACATTATTTTTACAAGCAAAAGTAAATGTACTCTCATCAAGATAAAGATGGCCGTGTTTATGACACGTTCACGACCAGAATTTTCAGCGAATGTTCGTAAGAAGCGAAGACAACCTAACTTGACCCAGGGCTTGTAAACCGAACAACTTGAGAACTTTGCGCATAAAACTCGAATTGAATGCTGAAAAAATCTAACAAGAAAGGTTTTAGGTCGAACTCGGCCGAAACCTTAGATAATAATACGGTGGGAATGAAATTTTCCAAATTCTGGGAAACTAAACTACATTTTTATGTCGAACCCTCATGTATTGAAAACATAAGTAGAATGAATGGGACTAAATCGAGGTAATGATTTTTGAAGATTGCGTACGTAGGTGCTTGGTAAAAGGGCGGAGACCGTGATTCGAATATATCTGACTTGGGATCGTAATCGTAAGAAGCTTTATCCAGACCTCAGCACTTCTGTTTCAAAAACACGCTACTACTGATCAAGGGATTTCTTTAAATCTTTGAAGTAGGTACCTACTTGTTATTGCTTACACGTTTCTTTAAAAATGTGTACACAAGTGTAAGTACCTATTTAATAATTTATTGTGTTGCTTTTAGTTAAATCATGAGATATCTTTTATTAACAAGCTATAGGTTTTTCTTTTGGTTTGAAACGAGCTTGCCACACTATATACCTATAGTATTGTTCACATGAACAATTTTTTTTGTGTATTTTATTACTTTACCTATAGCAGCTTTGGTGTTAGGTACTGTTGAATTGAATTGATGAATTGTGTGTCAATAAATAAATAATAAAAATAATATTTCATAAAAGGGGCGTCAATGTTTATATAAATATCAAAGACCATCAATAACCACCCAATAAAAAAAACTTTATTCTGATTCCACACAATCAATTATGTACCTACCCTTTTAAAGCCAAATACACGATTCTCTTTACACAAAATTGGTAATCCACCCGGGATTTAAAAGAAAACTGATAAAACTATATAATCCAGTTCTTACATAAAACCTCCGATAGATGCATTGCAAGTTTAATGTAACAGGGATGTAGTGACCGAAGCTAATGGAAGCACTCAGCGAGACACGCCAGTTGACAGATATCAAAATGAAAATGTACTGCTGGCGAGCGCACTTCAAACAAACTAACTGCTGTACCTCACAAAGGCGCATTCAGAAGTACTTATTGCATCTACTAATTTATTGAGCTTAGTGACTTTCGCATTTCTAGATTTAGATGATCATGGTTATTTGATAATATGGGAGCCGTGTACCTACGGCTCCCATATTATCAGCCACAGTCAGAAAGGGTTTTACCACCTTAAGGTTCATAATTGCCTGCACACATATTTGTCACAAGGTGTATGCTATGTGACTTGGTATAAAGCATATTTATTTGTATCTTTATGTGCGGCAATGTGAGAGCTGCTGGTACTTACTTAATCATCGAGGTGGTGAGTGTATGTATGGTCTAGCTTTTAATATCACTATCACACTGCAGATTATCTAATGTCGATACATCGTCATTAGCTTGTGCATTTTCGGTTGTAAACTCTTCATGAGATGGGTGAAAAACTGAACATATTCTTATGTTGTATACTCTCCCTTATTTTAAATACTAGCGTCTGTCCGCGAGTTCGTCTTGATAGACTTCAGAATTAAGCCAAAGTCTTAAATTATTCCATGGGAACACAAAAATTACATTTCGTTTAGCTGTTTATGTGTGAGAGAGTAATAAACATTCATCCATCTTTTGTCGCAAACTAATCGCGTTTATAATAGTAATAGGACATACTGTCCTAAGTGAAAGTAGTCAGTACTCTACTGAGTACTGACTACTTTCTCAGTGTCCAAAAAATAAAGCGTTTCTTAACAAATTAGTAAGACACCTTTTGTATTTTTTCTTGCGAGAGACTTATTCAATAAAAGCGCACAATTTACGTCGCACAATATTTTCCCCCTTGCCCTTATTACCTGTTTTTACAAAGAACCGTTGATTTGAAGGGCACGCGTTTAATCTAATCTTCATATCTACGTCGCTCAACCAGATACCTTTCAGAGTATGAAGCCGGCGAAATTATGAGAAAAATAAACTTTCTTCGCATACAAAATGTGACGAGCGCGTCTTTTGCACATGGAAGTACTTTTCATAGCTATTTTTAGAATGTAATTCGGTAAATATAAGTGCACATCACTATTTACACACAGTCAAATCACTAGTATCTTGCCTGCTGTATCTATATCTTTTGCCTGCGACATTTTCCGCGCAAATTTTCTTGCGGATCGCTCATTTTATTCATAATTAAATTAGCAAAACAATTTTCAGAATCGGACCAATAACCACTGGCCCGGAGATAAGCACGTTCAAACAAAAAATAAACAAGCTTGTTAACTTTATTATTATTAGTAGTATAGATTCCTTGTCGACCCAACTTGCGCTGTTATAAGATTTTTTTAATTTTTTTTATATTTAAATTTTAATTTTGTTTTATTTTTATTTTCTAATTTTTAATTTTTAATTCGAATAATACCCCATGTTGCTGTGCCCTTACAGGGTCCATAATTGTACCTTAGCCTTATGTAACATCTATTACACACATTATGGTATGCAAATAAATGAATATGAATACGAATATGAAGATTCAAAATAAGTTGATGTCCTGCAAGCGTTACATTACAACAGTTAATAACTCCGCATTCATCAATAACAAAGTCAAACGTAATGTCGAATTTTAAAAGCATTTTATTTCAAATGAGTTTTAAAATCCGTAGAAGTGTAGCAACATATCCCATTACAGGAATTGATTGACACTTCGTTTAGCGAGACCCGAGATGAACGGTTTTTAGGAAAATTGCCAAAACTTTTATGACAAACGAAGACTGTATCTCCAACGGATATAAAGTCCCTTTATTCCTATCATGTTTAAATATGACAATCGTTTATTCCGAAGACCCTTAAATACCTTTCACAAAGTTTATGTATTTTTTGCTTGTCTTAAAAGTTGGTGAAACAAAAGTCTGTCTACATTGTTTTTCTTTGAAATTGCCGTTTGTCTTGCTGTTTTGGATTAATCGTCATTTTCAATCGAGTTTTACATCCACTTTTGTTTGTTTTCCAACTTGAAAGCCATTTCAAAAGAAACGAAACCGAAGATAATCAATTTTGAATAAAAGACAGGGCTAACGGATTATTCTAGGTGTCTGCGTCTAAAACAATTCTTCAACTGTTTGCGGATGCAGCGAAAACTTTAGTCATTTTAAAATCTGAAAGCGCTTAAAGCGATTCAATCATACTTTCCTTCCGGAGCGACTGGCGTCACGTATTCTTGAATAACCTTTGAAGTTATCTTTTACGAGGACCATTTCCCGAAGCCAAAAGATACTCCAATGAGATTAGTTTAATGAAACCGTACTTCGAATGTGGTGCATGCGGTTGGCAGTTGAATTAGTATGCAATTTTCCATATTTTGAACACATTTAATCCTGTTACCTACAGCTGCAGGTTTTCTGTTTAGATAGGCGTATGATTTGTTGCACTGCATATTTTATTATTGTTTGTACACTCATAAAAATAATTGAAAATGGACTGTGTATTTGTATAACTAAAGTTGAAAATAATTTGAAAAACAAATGAATTAATGTTAATATTTGCCGATATTTTTCGATAATAATAGCTTCAAATGGATAAGAGACAGGTTCTCTGAGGGAAGGGAAGATATCTAATGATGTATACTTCTAAAATAAACCAGTGTGCGATAGTCTCTCCCCAACAGTGACATATTCCACTGTTTCTGACGTCCATATTTTTATGTTGCAAACGTCCTGATGGCACGGTACTCCATTTTTGTCACTCTCACCACAGCTGAAGTGGATTTTAAGTGGCGTGCTGCAAACCATCTGTTTTTGTGCTGAAAACAGTTTTCGACACTTCACAGTTTTCGTATTTTTCGAATTTGTTACTGAGTGTATCATGGCCGTATAAAGTTAGTGAAGTTTTACAATAAAAATATCATATGTTTTACGTGTTACTTTGTATTTAATGGATCATCATAAAGTTATAATAATACTGGGCGTTAGTGACAGGTTGGCAAAAACTGAAACTGTAGTTTCAGACCACGATTTGTGATTGAAAATCGTTGGAATTTTTCTCCGGAAAATTCTCAAAATTTTCGACCGATTTTTCACTTGATTCGTGATATATTGATATGTAAGTACCAAGTCCAGGCCTCTAAACATAAATTTAATGAAAAAAACAATAAAAACTTAACTCGGCAATGTAAACACAACAAAAATAATTCTAGGTACCTACATTTAAGCTATGTAGGTTTAGGCACAAGTAACACGCACCGCCCGGCGTCGCCGTATCGGTGCGATGTCCTCTGCTAGAGCTGTACCGAACAAAACTTTAAATAGTTTTTAAAGTTTCGTTCGGTTTTCTTTTAATTTTGAGAATTTTCTGGAGAAAAATTCCAACGATTTTCAATCACAAATCGTGGTTTGAAACTACAGTTTCAGTTTTTGCCAACCTGTCACTAACGCCCAGTATATAAAGTTTATAATATGACGCAGTACAAAAATGAAATCGTAGGTACCGTCTTACTGTCGTAAGATTTAGTTAATGAATCACTACTACTATATTACACACATCAAAAAAGTCTAGGGATCAACATCCCTAACATTTGTTAGGGATGTTGATCCCTAGACTTTTTTGATGTGTATATAATAATTATGGCAATATAACTATTATTCATAGACATTACTATAAATATATCTAATCCAATATTTTTCAAATTTCAAATACTCGACAGCCTAACCTCTGGCCAAGGTAAAATCAGCCTTTGCGTCACAGGAAGTGCTAAACTTCAGTTAAGTAAACCACCTTACCATAATGCCAAACTTGCACAAATATCTACGGCAAATAAATAAAAAACAAAGAATCAAATTATTCTGCCCCAACATTTGGAAGTGGATCACATTATTTTTACAACATTACCAAAGATTTAATCCAAATCGTTCGTACAAAAGACGCACAAGAACGTAAGAAGAAATTGGAAAGTTTCCTTACTTCGCGCCCACTCATACATAATACATACAATTCTTAAACGTAAAAACTTTAGGTAAGTACTGGAGGTAGTAGAAATACTTTTGAGGCAGTTTATTGTTATAAAGAAACACTAGCTTCTGCCCGCGACTTCGTCTGTGTGTGTTTTTTTACCTCCGTTAAGTCACGTAACGTCTTTGGTTACTGCTCCACTCCCGTAGTCCGTAGCGTAATGTTTTGTGGTCTGAAAGACCCCGCCATCCCCTTCGTGGTTATTCTTTTTAAAACTACCTATAAATAGGAGCCTCACCCGGCGGGGCTCCGTAGACCGGGCCTCCGTCGACAAAACTAGAATGTCCTAACACGGTTTGGCCTCGGACAAACTAGTTTGACCTGAAATCGGGTTTAACCGGTAATATATATAAGAATTAACATAATATCATCATAGAACAGTTTGGACTTTTACCATTTAGACTTGATCGATCTTAGGGTTTACTAGAAAATCATAGGATTTACCGTTATTCGAGCTTTTACAGTAACATTTTTAAATATATATAAGCACTCTATATAAAAACACAATCATTTCTTTGTTGAACGCGTCAACGCGCTATGGTATTTCAATAAATTGTAGTCGTTCAATTTAATTCAAGGTTCACTAGATCGTCGCTCGACGTAGGCGCCACTCAGACTGGCAACTTTATAACAAACTAAGTTTTGCCCATGACTTCGACCGCGTAAATGTCGGTTATCGTGGACGCAGACAAAGCCGAGGATTAATAAATAAACTAATTAAAACAATATTTTAAAAAACAAGCTTTAATTTAAAATTCTACAATATTGATTATTGGATATTGTATTGTCACCAGAACTAAAGGTGTATGCAAAATTTCAGCTCAATCAGATAACAACAAATGGTCGAAAAATGGTTTGCAAATTTTGAAAGGACAACTTTTTAACATACATACTTACATACAACAGTGCAAGCTAAATAAAAGCTTGTAAAAAGTTGCCTATGCCTTGATCGCAAGCTCCTCTTTGTCAGTTTTCATTAAGGTCGATTCAGTGATTTTGCCGTGCAACAGACAGACGGAAAGAGTTACTTTTGCATTTATAATATCTTAGGTACTACTATTTTATGCGGAAGATTGTGAGGATGAAAGGATGTATGGATGTTTGTTACTCTTTCACTCTTTAACGACTAAACGGAATGAGCTGAAAGTTAGCATATATTTAGATAATTATTGATCTAGCTTAATACATAGGATATTCTTTATCCCCTGGGATGATATAATATCAACTATGACGCAGACGAATTCGCGGGAAAAAGTTAGTAAGTGTAAATAGTGAGGATAAACACGCCATAAGAATTGTCAGTAGAATTAAGATGGCATCTCAGTTTAAATATCATTTCCAACCAAGAGTTTAACGCGAATATTTATTTCAGTATAAAAGTTAAATTGTAGAAAAAAGTGTAGGTACTTTTTTATCAGATAAAACTATAGTATTCTGTGAAATTCACGAACTAAACAATTTATTCTAGAAGTTCAATTCCCTTTAGTAAAAGCATTGTTAATGATACAATATCTATTTACAGATAATAGTACGTGTATATAGATATCACCATAAAGATGTCGGAACCAAAGCTGTACCATCTATTAGATCAATATCACGTGGGTACCGAAACTGTCTATCACTCACCGCCCACTCCGCGTCTCCGATATTTGTACAACAATAATATGCTTACGACTATAATTATATCTACATTTATTTGATATTGAGAATCCTTACGGAACACAAAATAGGTATGTTTATGTTTTAGTCAGTGGAAAACATCGTTATCATTATAATTAGTTATTCTAAATATAAAGTCTGTTTGTTTACGTTTGAGTTCTCGATATTTAAAGTAAACCGATTGATCTTTGGCTACGAAGTTCAACGTAGCAACGCGGTCTACGCCTACGACTGCTACGCCGTAGCAACAGTACAATGTGACTTCTCATTCATTACAACTAAGTACGCTTTCAAACTGAGATTTTTTATTCAAGTGAATTACATTTTATTGTTTTGTTATTTATCTTTTATTAGCCTATAATTTCGCGCTACTGACTATTACCCAACGGGCACTATGCATGCGACTGACGTGACCCGACCAATCCCTTTTGAGCCTAGTAGCCTTTTCGCCCACGTCTAAAATCCCCGTAAGTAATATTACTTAATAATAAGCCACGGAAAGTACAAGAACTAAATATTCAAACCGGGCTTAACTTGTGTGAACGTAGAACGTAGCCCAACACGCGTAATCGTGGCGTAGACACGCGTAGCCGATACAGTGTCACTTGATATCGTCGTTTCATGTTCCATCAAAGCAGTCATTAGTATCATGTCAACAGAAAGATGCTCACTGTTAGACATAGGTCTCTCCCAAGATTTTTACAAACGATAATACAGAATATTTATTAAAGTATGATTTTTGTAAACATATTTTAAAACACATGACTATAACTAAACCACATACTTACAGGAGCACGGGGGTAGGACGACACAGGGGGCCGGGAGGGGTGCGGGCAGCGGGCATTCGTAGCGTGATATACAAGAGGCGAAATGTGAACTGGACAGTTCTTAAGATATGTGACGTCACAGTAGTTAACGTAGTGTAAAAAAAATATTAAACACATTTAACTATTGTTAATAACTAACATTCTTTACCTCAAACTTTTAAACACTCAAATTAATTCAATCTTTGATTCGCTAAAATAACCCTTATTGCATTATATTCGACGCTTAAAATCGCGGCAACAGCTTGATCACTTCAACGGCGAAGTGATCGCCAATATATCGCCCGTCTGAACTCGTTTTCCGCTATTTTGCACAAGTGCCCACAAAAGCGACGGGTCAGCACGCGATTATCGACGCAGGGCGGACAATGCCGTGAATAATTATTCAATTTGTTTCCCTTACAACGACGCCCTCAGCCAGCATGTCAAGTAGGCTCTCGTTCTACTGGTGACTTTATTCTGGGAATTAAATTTCATTTGAACAATTTTAAGGACACTAAGTACATCCAGATGGTTACTTGATGCTCTCTTTTTTCGTTTTTCAGAACCTTGTTATTTTCTCACGCTATTGTATCGTGAACATACTTAAATATTCTATTTTTGAATGATCAGCAAAAATAGTTAAAAGCAGTTTTTTATTTTTTTATTTAATACTTTATTAACCCACTCCGGCTTCTTTCGGGATTTTCTGAATTTTTGTTTCATAAAAACTTTGTCTGGCATTTACGAACACAACAAAAACTAATCAACCAAATCGTTTGAACCGTTATAAATAGATTTTTATTTATAAAAGATTGATCTGTCATCTAGCTTAAAAGTAATAGGATAATAGTCATTAATTACAATAAAAGTTCCAAATATACTTATAACACAATATAAAAGGAAACAAAACATAATGGAACAAGGGAAATCTTGTACTGACCTGTCAAGTTGCTGGCGTTAAATTTCTTATTATAATTTTTTTTAATTAATTAATTAATTGTAGACCCGAACGGAATGCTTTTTAATAGTCATTCTTACGTAAGAGCAAAACGTGAATTTTTTGATCTTAAACTAGGGACAAACCTGCTAAAAATTTACGTCACGTAATTTGGCGCAGAATGTACCAATACTTTGTCGTAATTGATTGATATGACATTGCATGACGAAAATTACGCCTAACTACAACTTTACTTCAGTTTCCAAGTAAACCAGATCTGTATTGCTATTGAATACACCTACGCCGAATTTTCGTCGCGTAATTTCGGCTCACACAAAACAAAAACAAAACATATCAAGCTAACAAGGAAAATATCGAGAGGAAACCTGGACCTATAATTAATAGAAGTCTGAAACCGCCAATTCGAGCAAGCAAGCGCGGTGATTAATGCTTGTGCCTTCTCTGTATGGGAAGAGGCCTTTGCCCTGCAGTGGGTCGAAAATAGGCTGGTATTATTATTAATTAAATTTCGGTTGATGTGTCGTTCTACTTATTCATATTCATATTTATATTATTTACTAGCTGACCCGCCGCGACTTCATTCGCGTGGTATCCTACCCCTATCCCTACCCTACCTTAACCTTCAAAACCATTTTAAACCTTCCCTGGACTACGACAAACATTTCAAAACCATAATCAGCTAAATCGGCCCAGCCGTTCTCGAGTTTTAGCGAGACTAACGAACAGCAATTATATATATAGATTTGCATTCCATGATGTTACATAATGCTTAAAGCTAAAGTACAGTTATAGATCCTGTAAGGGCACAGAAACTTAGTATTATTAACCTAAAATTAAAAAACAATTACATAACATTTTTTATAAAGTTATGTGAACTTATAAATTACATACATATTAAAAAAAAATAGAAGGAAATATTTTTTTTTAGTTTCGCCATGCCCGACCCGAAAAATACCCACAAAAAATAATAACAGTTTATTTAGCACAAGATGTAATATGGACGACTCATGCTCCGAGTATCGAACTTCTAAGGGGAGTGATATAGCGACATCTAGCGCACTACAAACAAACTACAACTGACAATTCCTACATACTCAATAAGTGATTGTTTCCTATCATTGGCCAACTGAATATCTCGCTATAGTCCTTTGTAGCCATCGTCCCTTGAGCCTGCTTGAAATACTGGAAGATCCAGACAGATACTCCCAAGTCCCTATAGAGATATACCCTTGGTTTGCACTACACAAGACCAATCGGACCGATATGTTGCCACCGCTGCACTTGATTGATGTTTAATTACTCGTGCGCATATACAATGCAATTGTACGTGGAATCAGTACTATCGATACGGTAATAAAGATTAATCGATTCGTTACTTGTTATCATTAACCAATAAATTCCAAGACATAACTTGTATAAAAAAAAACACTTTATTTTAGAAATGAAAACCCGTTTAACTTTCAATTAAATGTGCCAATCGATTTTAGCTGCTTTAAAATCAATTAATAGTCAAATGAGTTGCCGAGTAGTGACGTCATAATTATTTGCTAAAAAATAAAATATATATTTATGGGGAATCGCATTTTGACAGCTCTTAAAAAAGTATTTGAAGATGAAATGACCCTGGGAGGTAACACAATACAATATTAAACAATGTGCATGACATGTGCATGTGCAACACTCATTTACAAATGCACTTTCAATTACAAATGTAAAGTTTAAATCCAGCTGATATTCTAACCACCCATCCCACCCAGTCGAGAAAATGTGATATTCATTTATTACTACCTAAGTGCCGAACAGCTGTTTTTTTAACCTTCAATACAAAATGACTAAAAGAAGAAATGTCCTGAATTTAAAATGAAAAGGTCTATGAAAAATATTTTCTTGGAATTCTTACAAGCGACTTCGTGCTTGATTCAAAACTTTATTCAAATGAGATTTTTATTGAATTCTTTGGCCTTTTCTTAATACTTACATAACATTGAATAGATTATTTTATTCTATGAACTAGACGACTGTTACTATTTAAAGTGCCTTTCTCAAATTTAATATGTTATTTTATTTTATTCTCTACATAAATAAGTTAGCTCTTTCACGTTCCACTTCAGCCCGTTGCTTTTATAAATGTAGCTGTAAAAAGAAACCAACCAATTACGATTCGGGTTTGTAAATGAAAGATATCGTACCACAAACATTAAAAGAAGTTTCTTGTATGAGCCGTATGAGCCCCTTTAATCACATCATCCTGAAGACTATAGCGGACAGATGGGACAGCCCCGTACTGGAGCATTGGATACATCTGCACGCCCCTGTGGCGCAAAATACATAAAAAAGTACTAACACTAGTTTTTAAGTTATGTTTATACTAACAAACTATGGACTTTGTCTGAAATAAAAGATTTATTATTTTTATTTATTTTAATTTTTAACTTTATTTAATTTTTATTCCAGCCCGCGTTTCGTCGGCGTTAAAGTTAATAAATTATCCCACGGGAACCGTACATTTTTAGGGATAAAAAGTAGACAATGTGCTATTCCAGACTACATATATTATAATCTATGTCAAATTTCATCCAGATCCGTTCTGGTGTGATTGAGTAACAAACATCAATCCATCCTCACAAACTTTCTCGTTTATAATATTATATTTCGACTTTTAATTCTATTCAGTAACTTGACAGATAAAGGGTTACGGTTACCAAGTATTGACAAAAAAGAGAGTGAAGTGGTGTAAGAATGAACGAAATTGAATGAACTAAAATAATGTACTTAACTTGGTATTAAACCATTCTTATAATTCGTTACTTAAGTAAAATCGTTCACTACCCCAACACTATTAGTTGTAGTATGGTAACATTATTTTTCTTTGAACTGTCAAGTTACTGAAAAGAATTAAAAATCGAAATATAGTTGGATTTACTGTCATATCGGCCATAGCAATACATACTTTTTTCAAGTATTTCAAAATGCAGCCCCAGCACCCTTCAAAGCCAGCAAAAATTCGAAACATGTTAGCTAATAAGGTCTTAAATATTTCGCTACAACGCCCAAAAGCCTCTCCTCCAACATATTACTAACACACACACAAGTTACTCACATCACTGCTCAAATAATACAGTTCTGCACAAACAAGGAAAAACTGGAGAATCATGACAAATACCCAGACAAATTGTACGAGCCGTTGAAAAAGTGAAGCCACAAAAGATTAATGAGAGCCAATAAGGAAGCCCCTTTGCGTTTGCATTTCATTAGGCGACAGGATCGACCGACAGTGTTGCAATATTGCTGGTTAACCGACTGATGTAATTATGATACATGCGTGTAACGTGTGCAGTTAAGTGAGCTAGGATATTAGGACTAGATTTCTCGATGTAGGAATCAAATACAATGTTCTAATTAATTGATTTGATTTTCCTAAGTCTTTATTAACATATACTGCCTCTCAATTGCTGACCATGAGGTCTTGTGTTCTATTCCTAGGTTGGATAAAATATTATTGGGTTTTAAGAATTTCTCAGTAACAGCTTCGGAGTCTGGATTTGTGCCCTGTTGATGGCAATAGGCTCACCCCCTATTACAATAACTGTTAAAATGTGGATCTACTAATGAGTACACATCTGTCTAACCCTTCGGGCATTACAGGCGTGATGTTATGTGAAGACGACACGGTTGTTGCAATGGTTCGATTGCCGCACGGAACTAATAATGTAAGACTTGCAGATAGTTGTTGCTGCTTGTGTATGTACTTTTATAAGTCTGTAAACAAATTAGTGTGGGGTAACGTTTTAGTTACATTCAGAAAAAAAAAACAGAAAAAGAATAGGTAGGTAGAAACAAATTCGTAGTCCTTAGACCGTCCTTTTCTTAGAACGGAATAAGTTCCGTCTAAGAAAAGGACGTTCGACAATTTTGACACCGAAAAGACATAAACAGTTCGCTGTTATCGAGCGCTTCCCGTAAGTGGATACCGTACGAGTACAGTACGTATCGTACCGTACGATCGAGTCGAGTACACGTCAGTATTATGTACAGGGGAACAGAAGTGTAAGTAGTCCCGCGAGACCAGACACTTCACACGTTCAATTGCATATGAATGAGTTTCAATGGCTTTGTAAATAAACCACTTGTTCCCGTCAACAGGTCTTGTGCTTTTTTAAATTGTTTAATGTTTCTTTATTGTCAAGTATTTGTCTGTCTACAGCAGGGCTGGTAAACCAATGGCACGTGTGCGCGTGTACGCGACGAAATAATTCGGGCTCGCCAATTGACATAATTATGTATTTGATCTAATTTAACTTATAACAGAAGAAATCACACAATGCTTTTTATTTAAATAATCATAGGCGGTTTAGAAACTCTGACACTGTGGGGTCGTAAGACCTTACTGCCCACACGATAAATAAGAAGAAGAAGAAGATCATAAAATAGTAATGCGATCAACAGGCACGATTCTTACCGCCCCTTTATGTACTGTCTACATTTCGCTTAATCACGGCTCAAATTACTATTACTATAATGTTTGGAATTATTGAGTTAAAAAGAAAAGTTTTATTTAATAATAAGCCTTAAAACACACACACACAACTAAAGAGTTAGTACCGTAATGATGTGGCCATTTGGACAATGCAGGTCCTGCACAATACTGGTCGTAGCGTAGACCCAAATACAATGTAGGTGGGTAGGTACCTACTGCATCTACATTAATTAACGGACAGAAATTAACTGTGAATTAGTTTCCACAAAGCGAATCGCTCTTCAAAATGTATACGTATTAGCATTTTGAAACGCTATTACTCGAAGGCCACGAAACGAACCGCTCGTAGCGGTTTCGCGTTTCCAAAAATGACGTCACCACAAAACAAAAGGTTTTTCTATGTTGCTCCTGTATTGTAGACACACATATACCTATAAAGTCATGTATGCACCCCACCAGACCCGGACCTGATGGCCATACATGGGTATATTTATTCCGTCCGCAAATCGAACCCTAAATACACGTGCTTTGTGTCACAGTGTGGTCAATTTACAATAAATTATTTGTATTTTACAATAGTTATCTAAAAAGACGAGTACCTAGGTTCTTAGGGTCAATTTCATTAGTAAATTTTTTGGGTTTTTTTTTTAGAAATACTGTCAGATGTCAACTTTATTCCTTACTAGCTTTTGCCCGCGGCTTCGTCCGCGTTAATTTAAAATTTACCTTTCGTATAAATTAAGTGATTTTTGTTTGAATACCCTTCATTTTCTGAAACCCTAGTACTTTCTTTTTTTAATTCGGTCATGATTCGAATGTGCATGTGGCGCCATCTTTCATCATAAGAACGTTATTGTGATTTCCCGCGGGAACAGAACTTTTTCGGAATTAAAGATACCCTATGTCCTTTTCAGTATACCTGACAACGTATATGCAAAATTTCCGTATGATGGGTTCAGTGGTTGAGGTGTGGAAAGGTAACAAACAAATAGTTTACTTTCGTATTTATAATATTAGTTAGGATTACGATTACGATTCCACTGAATTATACTACTTAAATAAGTTTGGTAAATCAACAAACAATGTTACTGACAACAGCAACGTTGATAGTTGTGGAAATAACTTGTAGATTTTGAAAACAAAGATTTGAATAGACAACAGTTACTGTTAATTTTGTTTTTGACGTTTCTAGCGAAAAACGCTCTAAGCGGTAATTTCGTAGCCCTGACATCAGGATTGGATCAACTGATAATAATTATTCCAACTCAAAGGGAACAATTTAGCTTAACCAAACTGTGCTACATTGGTTAAAGGTGTATAAACATTAATGAATTGAAAATAAATGACGTCATTTATCACTTTTAAGGAAGTCACAGGAATTCGGTTAAACAGTTTTTAAGTTTATCCATTACAAACAAAAATACAAATCCTTTCTCTTTGTAATATTTGTTTAATCAGTTTATTCATTTTAAAACAATAATTATACAGTAATAACCTAAACATAAAATCTAAGAATAATTGTAAAATTATCAAGCATGTACAATTTATAAAAAAGAGAGAAAGGAGGATTCATATAAGGCATCAAAAAATGTCCGCGTCGCTGTCAAAGGGGCAAGTGCCCAAAAGGCTGACAGCATTGCCACGTTGTATGGCAATGCTGATTCTTTGACCTAAGAAAAAGCCAGCCCTCTGGTCATGTGAAGAGATAGTACTATATACTACTTTACTCTTTATAATATTAGTTAAGACAAAATATACCTTAAATGTTCATCAATGGTTCTTTATATTTTTTACAATACTAATACTGAATATCTAGAACATAAAACTTCTAATAGACCAAAAAAATATATCAAAAGAACGTTTAAGATCTATGTCGATAGATTACCTAAGTAGACAAAGGAGGTATCATTAAACTTTCATTGCCATTTGGCCTCTGTACGATTTTCCAACAAAATAAATCAACCACAAAAGAAAAGTTTTTTTTTCTCTGAGAAAAACCTTTTTTCTTTATAATGTTTCATTGGCATGTACTTGTTTCATTGTATGTTGAGGGTAAAGTAGTGAATACGTGTTTCAAATTGCTATTTCGCTGTTGCCCATTGATCTGTTTTACTTCAAAAGTGATTATTTCTACGACCTTCTATTTATATAGCCATTATTTATTCTGTTATAACGGAAGGTTTGGAAAATGAAACCAGAGTAAGTTCAAAAATAAATACTTACTTAAGTAACTACCTAATTATTTTATTATTTTAGTGTGTTTAAAGAATACATACACCTAGTAACTGATTCAACAGTAATTATTTTCATCATTTTTAAAAAGGAATTACAAATATCTTATACATTTTTATTATGAAAAACATAAGTAAAATGTATGATGATTTAGAGACGTTTATGAGAGGTTCACCAGAGAAGGGTAATACGTAGAGAAAAGTGAAAGGCTATGGAGGAGACCTTTGCCTAGCTGGTGGGATAAACCTGAAGAGTTATTTTTCTGTTTGTTTAATCACGCTTTTCTCTGGAACTACCAGCCGGATTGTAAAAAAATATTTTTATATATGATAGTCAAATTCATGTGGAATAGTAGTGGTGGCCACGCATCGACACATGGGAGTGGAGCAGTAACCAAAGACGTAATTTACCGCAAGTGACAAAAACCCACTCGGGTGAAGTCGCGAGCAGAATCTACTCGTGTTAATACACACATCAAAAAAGTCTAGGGATCAACATCCCTAACATTTGTTAGGGATGTTGATCCCTAGACTTTTTTGATGTGTATATTTAATAGATTCTGATCTGATAGAACCCATCCCATAAATAAATTATTGTTCAACAAAGCAACAGCGCCTCTGTTCGGCTTAGGCCTCGATTTCCGCATGAAACAATAAGTCGTATAACCCTGTAGGCCATACGACTTATAGTATAGCCCTGTAGGCCATACGACTTATTGTATGGCCCTGTAGGCCATACGACTTTGTTTCATGCTATTACAGATAGCTATTCCGGATCTGGTTGTTTGTATATGAGAATTTTATATATTCACACCCACAAGACAGAAAAAAAAATATAATTACTTAAAAAATAAGTATCTAAGCTATTTTTTATAAAATACAAAATAGCTTAGCTACTCCATAACGCTCAAATTAAGACAGAATAATGAATAGCAAGCCTAATTACTATAATTAATTCCTCTGTTTGTTATCCCAACCCACTAGGTAGTTACCAAGCAATTTTCAGTGTTTAATTAAAGCCCTTATACATAATACTTCATTAAGACGTCTATCAAGGCTTTAATACTAGGTATGTGTTACATAGGTAGTAACTATATATAAACAAAGGAGAGTAAATATGACGAGTAAGTAGGTATATACAAGAATATAGACCTAACAGCAATAAAGGCTCTTTGACATACATAATTTTAATGGTAGGTATAAGATTAATGATATCAGCCTATTACTATCTAACTGTAGGGCGATGCCTTTTCTCACACGCAGAAAAGGCACGACCAGTGATCACCACGCTTGCTCAAGGCAAATGTCAGAAATGTCAGACTTATATCTTTTATCAAAATATATAAAAGAGAAAAGTCATTTACTCACTCACCACGAAATTTCGAAAACCGCTTGACATAAAAAGATAAAATTTGGCAGGGAGGTAGTTTATAGTTAGTAGACGTCAGCTAAGAAAGAATTTTCCAAAATTCACCCCCTAAGGGGATGAAATGGGGGTCCAAAGTTTGTATTACCGACATTTACACGGAAGTCAAGGGCAGAAACTACATAAACATAAATAACATCACGCCTGTAATCCCCGAAGGGTTAGGCAGAGGTGTACCCATTAGTACTCCCACATTTCGCCAGTTATGTTTAAGTCCCATGTAATAGGGGGCGAGCCTATTGCCATCAACCGGGTACAAATCCAGACTCCGAGGCTGCTACTGAGAAACAAACTAGTTAAACTAGTTAATTTATAAGTCCAGAGTTCCTCACGGTGTTTTCCTTCACCAATGTCAGTGATGTTGAAGGTAAACTTAGAAAGTACTTAATTATGAATTGAAAAACGTTAAGCACAAGACGATAAATAGTCGCTTATCTATTCGAGGAATTTCTTTGTTTCCATTCAGAGTAAGTAGGTACTTAAACCATTTGAGGCAAGACAGCCTTCACTCTGCTTCACCCTAATCTGTCTGTGTGGACGCTGACATGGCGACATGATGACGGTCGAGATTCATAGCTTAGCAGCGCAAGAGCATCTTAACCTTGATTGATAAGTACTCCTAAAGATCTCCAGTCTGCTCAATGAAGAATTTTGTCATCGCTTTGATGTTATGATTTTCCAGTAGTTAAGGCACCTGCTCCTGTGTAGGTTTGAACTCAGGTAAGTACCAATGTGACTTATCAATTCATAGTACTTTCTTTAGGTTATCTTAGACATCACTGACATCGGTGATAGAAAACATCGTGTGGAAACCTGATCTTACATATATCTATATGCATATGTATAATAAAAGGCAACCGTTATTGACTTACTGATCTATCAACACTCAGCTCAAACTCAAACTGAATGGATTGCACAGAAATTTGCCACGCAGAATCATTACGATGTAAACAGTGCTAAGAAAGAATTTTCCAGAATTCACCCCCTGAGGGGATGAAACGTAATTTAACGCGGGTAAAAAACCTAGCGGTTGAAATCGCGGTTGAAATCGCGGGTAAAAGCTGGTTATCAAAGTCTGAAATCACCAATCTGCCTTGAGTAAGCGTGGTGATTTATGATGTACAAAACAAGCTACTATAATTAAAAAATTAAAAAACACGACTGCAATTATTTTTAACTAGCCTATGTTACTTGGAACGATGCTAGGATTGTAACGATACCAAACATCTAAATCGGTTCAGGCGTTTAAAAGTTATGGTGGAATAAAGAAACTCACATACATACATTAACCCTACACAACACTCAACACATAACACTCCTTTTTTTGGGGCAGTCGTGTAACAATAGGCTGCTATTATTATTTTGATACTTTATTCAACTAAATAGAGTAGCTACCTTAAGAAGGATTTAATATCTACATTAAGAATACTTTACCAGTCAATCAAATTTATTTCTGTTTCTACGTTAATTTATTTCACGAAATAGGTTTATTCAGTAAGCGTTTGTTACCGTAAAATTAACGAGCGACGCGATTTCAATGAGTCTCTACTCTAACACAGAGAGCAGACTAATTGAAATGTACGTAATTGGTAAATTGCCTGTAGGCACCGATACCGCACCTAAACGATACCACAGTGATAAATGAGAGTGTAACCCCACTTTCAAACGCTTTACAGTATAAATAAGCGACGAAAGTCGAAACATTAGCCAAAAAACAAAAGAACATCTAAAGAAATACGTATGGTATTCGAAAATAAACTGCCTCGACATTCCTCAACGTTCATTGCCTCGAGGCATTGACTGCCTCGTTGGTCTATGGTCGCAAAGCGCGACTGCTCAGCATGAGGTCTTGGGTTCGATTCCCTGGTCGGGCATGTTATTGGGTTTTTCCATCAGGAATTTCTCAGTAGCAGCCTCGAAGTCTGGATTTATGCCCAGTTGTTGGCAATAGGCTCGCCCCCTATTACATAGGACTTAAACACAACTGGCGAAATATGGGTGTACTGTGGGTTCACCTCTGCCTAACCCATCAGGGATTACAGGCGTGATGTTATGCTATGTGGAATTGGAAAAATATAAATATGACGGGTGTTAAAAGACACTTAACAAAGCCGAAGTTACATAATTATATCCTTCCCATCATTGCGATCATTTTTTTTATTCTAGACTATACCTGGGAACCTTCTGGTTGCGGTGATATTGAAGGTCAAAGTTCTCACCTTATTTACACGTTTTTTTACAAAATCAGTTTAAAGTGTTTTAATTAAACATTTAAAAAAATTCAATAGCCCGGTAATATAATTCAATTTTATTATAAGTCAATTTTTTTGTCAATTGAGTCAGAAGAAAAGTGACGTCACAGCTGTCTTTTGCCAAAATCTATGGGAGAATCATAAAAAGTGGTCATCTAGCCTATTGTCATGAAGTCAGTCAGTTAGTCAGAAAACTCGTTCCAAAACGTAGATTCTATAACGTAAGTGTTCTATAATTGACTGTCAACAAACTACTTTCAAGTTTACAATATACCAAAAATAACAATGTAGGTAGGTACATACACCTAACACAAATGGAACAGGTTATGTTACTCGCATGTAACAAAGCTGAACGGAAAATAAATGGAAAACAAGTAATTCGTCAACCGTTTGTCAACGATACAATCGTAAAAGTAGATCGGGTGGAAACCGGCATTTCGCTTGTTCTCAACAAGCAAGCAATTTGTGCACATGTGAAGCTATGCTCTTTGTTATGTTTAAGTTAATAACACTGAGTTGGACTGTGTTGTAGTTATGGTATTCTAAGTTTATGTAGCTTATCGGATATTTATAACACAATAATTAAATAACGAGGTGTAAAAAGACACCAGCCGACTGCCTCGCGAGATCTTGGTTTCGATTCCCGGGTTGGGCAAAGTGTTATTGGGTTTTTACATCAGGAATTTCTCAGTAGCAGTCTGGATTTCCCCCCCATTCCATTTTAGATTCGCCTCCTATTACATAGGACTTTTTTAAAACAAAACCGGCGAAATGTGGGTGTACTAATGGGTACACGGAGAGGTTGCAAAAATTCGATAATTTTGATTTTCGAATATTTGAATATTTTTTCAGTGATGTTCGAATATTATTCGAATATTCGAATATTTTCAAAATATAAAAAAAAACCACTTAAAAATCAGCCTTTTATTTATATATATATAAAATTTAAAAAAATAACAATGTCTTAGCAACAATTATAAAATTAAAATCAAAACAATAAAATTGGACACATAAAATTAAAACAATATTAAAATAATTAAAAAATGGGTAACTTTTTTAAGCCATTTATTTATTTATTTATATAATAATTATTTTACATCACAGTTTCCATATTATCTTCTTTGGTGTTCTGATAGTAATCGTCAATTCTTCAAGGCTTTTTTGTCTTGGGCTTGGGCCGCTGATCTTGTTCTTGTACTACCTCATTTGTGGAAGTAGTAGGCGTAGTAGTTGAAGCCAATGTTGTCTCTGGAATCTGTCGAGTATTTCTTCTTGCATCTAGTAGACAAAACAATTTTAAAAAATCTACTTTTGTAAAAATCTAACTTTTGTACTTAATTCTAGGCGTATTGAATACTAGCGACCCGCCCCGGCTTCGCACGGGTGCATGTATTATACATATAAACCTTCCTCTTGAATCACTCTATCTATTAAAAAAAACCGCATCAAAATCCGTTGCGTAGTTTTAAAGATCTAAGCATATATATGGACAGACAGACAGACAGACAGGGAAAGCGACTTTGTTTTATACTATGTAGTGATGATTCGAAACAATAATTTACATATTTTAGGTTAAGTCATAAATTAGTTCACCGTATGGGCAAAAAAATAGCAAAATACTCAATACTTACATAAAAACAATTATAAAACACCAGAATATAAAATCACTTCACAAAATACAAAATGCACCGTTTTGCAAATAAACAGCAACGCGTTCTGTAAGTGAATAAACGCAACAAAATAGCGTCAGTCAAGTCAAACCGTCAAGCAGTGTTTCTAACAACGAATTTTAAGTTCTACCAACATAGACTTTAGACTAGATTTTTTTTTGGTAGTATTCGAATATTCGAATATATATTTATTTGCTATTCGAATATAAATTTGTAAAGCAAATTCGAATAATTCGAATATTCGAATATTCGATTGCAACCTCTAGGTACACCTCTGCTTAACCCTTCTGGCAAGCGTGATGTTATGTCAAAAAACAAATCGTCTTTTGTGTTTCAGACACGACGAATGTTTCACGAAATTCGTAAGACACCGCAATAACAAAGCAAACTGATAAGCAGACCATTTCATAGTAGGTACAGAAAAGTTTCAATAAAATAATAGGTCAACTTATACTAGCCTTGTTACCGCTGTCTTGGACTATACCAACGTGATTTAAAGCAAAACTGTACTATTTTTGTAGGTATGAGAATTTGAAAAAACCTGTTTCCATCTCCAACTAAAATCCACCTTATACTCGAATTGCCGAAAACTCGATTCATCGGGCACTCTCCGCACACCGCAACAACTCTCGAACCACGCAGCCGTGGGCATGATGGTACTCAACTTTAACTCGATGCAGTTCGAAATCATTCGGTATTTCCCGACTGCTGCTATGTTGCCACTTACACTGCACAGATGGACGTAACGTTGTCTATTAACCCGGGGTGCGCATGGTGAAAAAGTGTTACACCGAGTGTAGGGTTGGGTCGAGATGACCCGATTGAAAACATGAATGTTTTTCCAATATACGAGATATTTTATAAAACTGTTACTGTAACTTCATTATGTCACTAACACTGAAAAGGTTTCAGATAAAAATAAACGAATTCATCATGAAATACGTGTTTAATGTAAATTCAAATAAAGTAGTACGAAAAATCAACAAAAATGACATCTTCTGTCTTATAGCAATCAAAAGTTAACAAAACATAAATCTTCTTAATTGTAATATGGCTAAAATCCGCTGTCGCTCGAGTTCTTCCCGGTTCATTTTGAAAATAAACCTAAAAATAAAATGATAAACAATAAAAAAAAGCTGAATAATTGGCGCAAAATAACGACATCGAGTGTATGGTTGGGTCATATTTACCTTTTTAGTCGTTTGGCCTCGTGTATCTCCCGGTGTAGTTGCGACCCGACTGAATAGCGGTAACAAACGAATAGGGGAGAATGTTCGCTCCAGCTACTAAGAAGTACGGCGACATCGCACTAAAATTCTAAAAATAACACACGATTCAAAATGGCGTGGGTCAATTTGACCCAACAATGCGCTCCCCGGGTTAAAAAGCAACTGAAATGGACTGCTGCAATTTTCAAAATGTTTGCAGTAACGTTAACTAAGTTTTATAACAAAACTTTTCGTGAAATATTTGGTCAGCAAAAAATGCAACGCCTACACAGTCAAATTGTATGGAAGGTCTATTGGTAGAAATAAATCAACAAATATTTGTAAGACCTACAAAATTTTGTTCCGGGTCTGGCTATGTGTTTATGTGAGTTTATATGTTTGTAAACACACAAACGATACACGAGAAATTCAGAAAGGAAAGAAAAGCAGAACTGATTTTTTATAATTGACAGGCGAATTAAAACATTTTGAAATGCATGGTAAATGTCTCTGTTACGATGTCCCTTCCACCATGTATTTAATAACTTTTTCAACATTTAGTCAATATTTTAGAGCGGATATCTACTTCAGTTGGTGATAAAAATCGTAACATTATCGCATAATTTAGAATATCAGGCACGTTATTATTTAATATAGATTATAAATTATAAACAATAATTAAACTAAACACAAAACTTATAAATAATAATAAAATTATAAAGTATACAGATGCGTTTAGTAAACAGCATAGAAAAAGAAACATTACGTAGCATTACAAGATTTTTGAATATCGTCCAAATAGCGAACAGGAAGGTAAACCAAAAAAAAGTGTGAAAAGTTTAAATACACGAATGTAAATCGTCGTATCCCAGCTTACAAAGCCAGAAACGGAAAAAAAAATCAGCTAACCACACTGCTGGCCAGCAAAAACTGTGGTTAGTTTCCAGGAAAAAAATAGAAGTGCCCAAATGTCGTCGGGCTTAAACACAGTTTGCCACTCACCGTCAACATTTCAACTGGCCACTCTAACATAACATTATGCATCAACATGAGCGGGACACAGATGGCTAGTCACTTTTATGTGCACTCCGTCGGGCGCTTGGACTTTTATTGGAGGCACACCGACTTCTCGATGCAATTTATTACCTCTTCAGTGAAGTGTAAAACGAAATTCTATTATAAAAATATTTGATCTACATTTTTATTCTACTTTCAAACTTTAAACTGGACAATTTTCAGGGATCATGTTGTCCTGAATAAAGATTTTGATTTTCAAAAACTAGCTTCCGTTTGCGAGTTCGCCCACGTTGAAGTAAAATATAGGTACCATAAAACATATTTTATTATCTTATAATAATAAAAATAATAATAACTCATTTATTGCAGGCGACACAGGCCCATAGATATAAACCTTAACCTAAACATACATAATTATCACTATCACTACATATTATAAAACAAAGTCGCTTTCCCTGTCTGTCTGTCTGTCTGTCCAGATATATGCTTAGATCTTTAAAACTACGCAACGGATTTTGATGCGGTTTTTTTTAATAGATAGAGTGATTCAAGAGGAAGGTTTATATGTATAATACATGCACCCGTGCGAAGCCGGGGCGGGTCGCTAGTTATTTTATAATTTAAAGGTCACTTCACTTTGCATTAAATAGCTTTTGTGCTTTGTGTGTGTCTCTGTATCTTATGACAATGGTCAATTGTGTAGCTTTCTATTAGTGAAATAAATATTATAATCGGATTAATACTTCTCTTCTGAACTCTTTTTCAAACAAAAAACACAAACAAACTTTACCTTTATAAAATATTATTAGTTCCCGCATTTTTACCCGTGTTCAGTTATTTCTTTGCTTACTGCTCCACTCCCGTAGGTCGCAGGGTAATGTTCTATAGCCTAAACTATTCCTCATGTATCTTGCATACACATACAAAAAATCCGGCTGATAATTTCAGAGATTAGCGTATTTAAACAAATAAGCAAACAAAAAACTCTTCAGATTTGTTATAAATTATAATTTTAAAATACAATAAATATATAAATACACATTTATAATAATACTAGCTGACTCAGCAAACTTTGTACCGCCATATATTTTTTTGTATGAAAAATAAATGTTGGCCGATACTCAGACCTACCAAATATGCACACAAAATTTCATAAAAATCGGTCCAGTCGTTTCGGAGGAGTTTGGTAACAAACACTGCGACACGGGAATTTTATATATTAGAAAGATATTATAAATATATACCTAGTATAGATATATTTATCATTACAGTGATTTTAAATGGATACTTGTATAATTTAAAGTTCATCTTCTTCGTCGTTCCGTTCCTCCGAGCTCCGGTGTCACGTCTCAACTTTATTTCATAACACAAATAATTACATTCATATGTTACCCCAATTTTCCCATTAAAATTGAAACTCTACTTATTTATGATCCACATTTACGCTTCAAAAACAACCCCAACTTTTCATTCAAATGTTATAAGTCTGAAAGGGTTGAAGGGTTTTCGAAATTACTTTCAGTGGGTTTCAGGTCGGAAATTAAGCCATATTTCACTGTAAATCTAGGCTATTCATAATCTACTAGAACACTTACCTGAGTGTGTGTATACTTATAGTTGTTGGGTACATAAGACATCGCTTGTGAATTTATTTTCAACAAAATAGCAATATCTTATACAATATTTATACTAGCTTTTGCCCGCGATTTTGTCTGCGTGATTTTTATCACCTGCGTTAAGTTACGTATTTGGTTACTGCTCCGTTCCCACGGGTCGTAGCGTGATGTTTTAAATACTATTCCTCATGAATCAAGCTAATATATACAAAAATATTTTTTCTAATCCGGCTGTTAATTCCAGAGATTAGCGCTTTTAACAAACAAACAATCTATAATATGTATGTATTTACAAATTATATAAGTATGTATGTATATCAGTTGTCTGGTTACCATAACACAAGCTCTGCTTAGCTTGGGATCAGATGGCCGTGTGTGAGTTGTCACAAGATTTTTATTTATTTTTTTTAAACAAAAATGTCATCAGCTTTATTAAAGACTAGCTTCTTGTCCGCGACTTCGTCCGCGTAGTTTTAATTACCTTTTCTATGGCCTCATTTACGGAGACGCGGTGCGTCGCGCGTCGCGTTGTGCGACGAGGCCCGCACTGAAATCAAACATTTATGGCGTTATATGTCTGCGTTTACGGAGAAGCGAAAGCTTGACGCCACGCCACACGCAACGCGCGACGCCCCGCGTCTTCGTAAATGAGCCCTTTTTTTTTTAAGGTGGTAAAAATCATCAAATGAGTCCTTCCGCCCTGGGTGGGGCGGAAGGGACTGTCATACTTTTACTGACTAAAAAACCACCCTGTTCCTTCTGTTGCCCTTTACGTTTCGGGGCCACGGTATCCTGTTAAGACGTCCCGCAACCCCGGCAGGCGTTTGGCCCCGTTGGGGCCCCGTCCCAAGTTACGTCTTTGGTTACTGGTTCGCTCCCATAGGCCGTGACACGTGGCGCCATCTATTGTCATAAGAACATTATTGTTGTTTTCCTCGGAAACAGTAGGTACTTTTGTTTTCGGAATGAAAGGTACCCTATGACCGTTTCTGTACACCTAACAACGTATATGAAAAATTTCAGGATGATCGGTTCAGTGGTTTAGGCGTGAAAAGGTAACAAACAAACTTACTTTCGCATTTATAATAATAAATATTTATAATATTACATAATAAATATTTATAATATTACATAATATAATATTATATTATATTAAGATAAAGACGTACTTACATTTCACTCGATTTTTCTAAAGCTACTAGTAGTTCTGTTCGCGTTTAAAAAAACAAACAAATTTTAATGTAATTTTAATTTTCAACCAAGTTTCAGATTGGCAAAAGTAAAAACTTCTTTTATGGGGTACTGTGTAAAATGCTATAATAAAATACCAGTTGGTATTCTCCAACTAAATTAGAGAAAATTTAAAACATGCGTAAAACGCACACTATGTAGTCAAGCATATTATAAGTTAGATGATTATATCACGGACAAAAATGCTTGGCTAAATGCTAGTCCTGCTCCACAGCCACTCGGGCTCACTAATTAGTATTAATTTCAAGAGAGTGATGTTTCTTACCCCCTTTTTATTGACCTGAATAACTTGTTTCGTTATCAGTACCTACTAGTACTTTTTTCTTTTTTACATACCACAGTTCATATTACGAATCACTGAAGTGTTAGTATTGTATAATTTAATATCATTTATTTCAATTTTGTAAATGTGAGTACCATGGAGCTTTTTATTTATTGAGTTACTGTGTTTTGACTTAATGAGCATGGCGGTTGAGAGCTTGTCACGCTCACTCAAATACCTCGCTGATGGTGGCGCGTGTGTTGGATCATTTGGCTCCCTCCATAATGGTTGAGCTAGGTGGTGCTGATCCACGCGTCATGCTCGTGAACGGGTGCTGTCAGTTGGGATTGGTCATCTCTTAACTGCTATGGCTTACATCTTTATTTTTATTATTTTTAACTACTGTTTTATATTCATCTTCATTGTGATCACATGTAGAATCAACAAGAATAATGTAACCAAGATTTTGTAAAAACCTAATTTAAAAGAGTGCCGTGGAGTTTCTTGCTCGTTCTTCTCCATAGAGGCCTACCTCCGTTTTGGAACGAGCAACTAGCTTCATTTTTCGGACTAACTGACCGACTCCTTGACAATTCAAAAGTGCCTGTAAATGGTCTAATTGAAATAAATGTTTTGACTTTGACTTTGACTTTGAATGATCTCTTCAGCTTTATTGAATTACTAGTACCTATACATATTTTATGTAGATAGATATAATTTATGTAGGGATAGAATACGTAGATAAGAAATAAGGAATAAAATACTAAGGTTTACTTTAAGCTTTTATATGTTTCAGTCTGTATGTGTCAGCCCGAAGATCTGACAATCAGTCTTACCAAGGGGTATCGTATTACCCAGTTACTGGGTCGTGGAGGTCAGATAGGCAGTCGCTCCATGTAAAATACTGGTATTCAGCTGCATCCGGTTAGACTGGAAGCCAACCCCAACATAATTGGGGAAAGGCTAGGCAGATGATGATAATGTTTCAGTCTGTCAGTAGTATTTGAGAAGGCAAGTATGTTCATTTTTAGTAAGTTCACTAACATAACACCGTATAAATTGCACAAACACAAACAAAATAAGTACATGGTCTGAGTTAAACACGACCGCTTTCAAAGTGTTAAGAAGATTATGTAAACATGTATTCACAACTCGGCAGTATATTCTCTTATTCAATTAACAATGGGTTGGGCTATCTCGATCCAGCGTCAGAACTTCGGTGACGCCTTTGAAGTGTCGCTGTACCGTAACGCTATCAATTCTGTGAAATATCTACTATGAAATCAATGTTTAAACTTAACTAGACTGTGCGACATTGTTGCAGTCCAGGGGACTTACCATCATCTCTTAAAACAGTACCATTTTAATATTACTTTGCAATTTCTGTTGTTGGATTTTCAACTCTCGGCGCTTAATCGAGCGTTAAAAATGTAAAAGTGTGCAAGGCTAAGTAATATTAAAATAATTCTTTTTTAGGAGATCGGGGTAGGCCCCAGTTAGATTAGAACTTCTTTTTTACTGCAAATAATAATAAATAAATTACACCAGCCTATTACCGTCCCACTGCAGGGCAAAAGCTTCTTCTCATACAGAGAAGGCATGAGCATTGATCACCACGATTGCTCAAGGCGGATTGGCGATTCCAGACTAATATTAATTACAAGTTCAGGTTTCCTCACGATATTTTCCTTCACCGATGTCAGTGATGTCCAAGATAAACTTTAGAACATATGGATTAAAAAAGTCACATTGGTACTTGACCGAACCACAGGGCCATCACGACTCTGTAAATATTCGTCAAAAAAACGGAAAATATTATGATCAATCTTCGTATAAATGCGCTGATAACTGTTTCGCAAGAACCTTTAATGATTTCGTAACTACTTACAACAACCAGTTTTATTTTTTGATGTTTATATTAATTACTATTCTCTACGGGATAATTAATATAACAGAATACCTATATGTAATACACAGACAAGTTACTCAAAATAATATTCTGTCCGTGTGTAAATTATTAAACAATTAAGTATGAATAGTTACAGTAAACTATTTGATCCAATTTGCGACTACCTTTGGAAGTTTAATTCCTACAAACTATCAATATTGGAACTCGACATTATTAAATTATGCAAAACAAACTTTCCTTTCATAATTTTGTTGCTGTGTATTAAGTTCCCAGTCCTATCTGTTTGTTCTGTCTAATATTAATAATTAAGTATTTCGTGATTACAGGATTTGTGTTTGCTTGACTCTGGAGGCTCCGGCTTTGTAATAACGTAATGTACAATAATTATCAAAACTAAACTGTATAACACATAGAATCGAATCGGATCCTCCCTAGCGCGAAAAATACGTTATATGTTTTATATAAAACTAGTAGGAATCTAAAAAGATTAATAGAATATTTACTTATAAAGTCGGAGCTCCTAACGGGTAAATATCCAACTGAACCAGTTTTATTTAGTAGGTAGGTTGGTAGTAGTAGTGTGCCACAGAAGTCAGGAATTACACATACTGTATTTCGTATACTGGACTTCGAAAAATAGCACACCCTATGCAAATTTTCCCCCAGTATCTAATAGGTAAAAACAGAACAAAACAAAACAAAGAAATAAATAAAGAATCCACTAACAAGAACAAAAGTAACATTAATAAATACGTTGTTTAGCTAAAGAACCGTTCGCATAATAATGGAGCGGAAAACACATAAAAATACTTCGGTAATCCTCAGGTCGCAACAAAGTCAATCCACTGTCAATGCTAAACTGTATAACACTTATCCACGCCATCCATTGTTTATTTCGTGGCCCTTATCGAATTAGGGGGAAGTTTGCGAGAAATTACATTAACAGCGAAGAGGACGGGCGACGAGCGTTGTCGTCACTTAGCCACGACTCGCCGCTCAATAAAAGAAAATGTGGACCAGTCGCCAACTCGCCAGACTCGCACATGCAAACCGCACACGTTATACACACGAACCAACGCTCGATACACTTTTTATCCTTTTAGATCGGAAATCCTTTGAATTATGTATAGTCGAGACAGTATCAATATTTTCCTAAAAGTCTTTGGGAAACAACACTAAAAGTATTTCTTATTCCATTTTTCCGAGTTGAAAAGTTGGGTGCATAAGTTGTGATGTGTCTTGGCTGTTATGGTTATGTCTTAAATACGGTCGCACTGAATAGCAAGAAGTTTGTAAATGATACACGAAAATAAAAGCTCAAAGGAAATATACGGATCGTCATTTGTTTCAGAAACTTTTAAATAAGGAATAGAACTATTTTTTTTTGTCTTTAAAAAAAGAAGTTGTTCTATTTCATTCATTTTAATTTAAATGTAATAGAATTCTATTCCACTGACAGACTAAAAACCATCTACATTATTTTATATCTTACTTTAAAGACTACCTAAAGGATCTTACTGCTTAAAAAATAAACTTTTACATCAATAATCTATACTAGTTATAAAAAAGCTGAAGAGTATTTTGTTTATTTGTTTAATAACGCGCTAATCTCTGGAACTGCCAGTCGGATTGAAAAAAATATTTTTGTAAACATCACGCTTCGAGACACGGAGCGAATCGATAAACGCGAATGAAACCGCTGGAAATCGCTAGCTCAAAGATAAACACAAAACAATACAATTAAAAACAGTCTATATCCACCTAAAAGATCTCCAAAAAGATCTTACTGTATAAAATATAAACTTTTACATCATTAATATACATATAAATGTATAATGTATATTTCATCACGCAAGATTTAACTCAAACACGCGAGAGATAAACACAACACAATACTATTACGTCTCTCAAATGACTGCTTCGGTAATTAAACAAAACGGTTGCTCAAAGCCAAATGAATAATCAGAAGTGTTCCCACATCAATGGGTTTTAACACCTTAATCTCGAGCGAACATCCCGAAATGACGACACAATGAATATGAGGACAGATTCAAATTGGTAACCGGGGATTGATGTATAAATAGTTTTGTACGATAGGGTAGAGGTATATGTAATGGATTTTGTAATTGTAATTAATACAGTAGGTACCTATATTAATACTGAACTTTTATTTTGTTGTTGTTGCTGAGCATGAGGTCTTGGGTTCGATTCGCAGGTCGGGCAAAGTGTTATTAGGTTTTTCCATCAGGAATTTCTCAGTAGCAGCCTCGGAGTCTAGATTTGTACCCAGTTGATGGCAATAGGCTGGCGAGCCTATTGCCATTCGCCAGTTATGTTTAAGTCCCATGTAATAGGGGGCGCCCTATTACATGGGACTTAAATATAACTGGCGAAATGTGGGTGTACTAATGGGTAAGACATAATAATATTATACTCCTCTTTAGTAACACCTATGAAACCACACTGTTAGATTTTCAACGCTCGGTATAAACGTCAAAGATTCAAAATCCAACAGCGCAATAATATTCAGGCTTAACATTATAGGGTTCTCTTAGCATTAGTGATAACGGGCAAATATGTCGTGACATGATCGCACCTTTAGACAAGTACCTACCTGTAGCACCAACAGTAATTTCCTGTACTTGTATACCTAAAATTATATTAAATTCGTTGTATGTAATGGATATACTCAAGAAATCGAATCCGAAACAACATTCGATGATATCGATAACAATAACGGAGGGCTTGTTTAGCAGAACGATCAGAAACACGATTATTGAGAGGGTCCATGAATATTCATTGTCCAGATGTTCGGTTTTGTTCGGTAATGTCCGCCGGTCTAGTTCCGACATAGCCGAACTGAAAGGCTGAATATCCTATGAATCAATGTTAGATAAGACTGTCTTTACAATGCGGACGGGCCGTCAGGTCGAGTAATGTGTGTGTTGGAATGGTAGTGACTGCGACATGCAAGCATAAGTTACGTATGTAGATACTAGGTACTTTATGCATGGGCTTGTTTAGGTATGTGATTTGAACTGACGTTTTATTTACGTACCGAATCCTTCAAATATAATTAAATGGGAAAGTTTGTGACGATGGATGGATGGTTGTTATACTCTTTCACGCAAAAACTACGGAACGGATTTTGATGAAACTTTACAGTAATATAGCAATAACACATAGGCTATAATTTATAGAGATTTTGTGTAAATTGGCGATAATATTACCATAAGTATAACTTGAGTGGAGCGCTATAAGCCTACTAAGTCGATGTCTGAAGTCTGGGGAAGGACATAGGCTCCTTTTTATTAACCAACCACGTAAGCAAAGCCGCGCGCAGACGCTAGTTTTATATAACATTTGAATGTTATTGGTATTTGAATATTTCACTAATTACAAAGATTTTATTGTTCTCAATTTTAATGAATGTCCTCTCTCTGTCTCGTTTTACGACACAATTATGTTAATTATTTTTATGTTTCTCCGATTTCTCAAAGACAAATTGTTTTATTAATTTTCTGATAAGTGATTGTTATCGATTGTCGTGATGGCCTAGTACTTAGTTAAGGTGCCCGCCTCTCAAACATGAGGTTGTGGTACAGATACGTGCAAGTAGCAATGTGGCTTTTAGATACTAGGATAGGTACTTTCTAAGTTTATTTGGATATCACTGAATATGGTAAAGGAAAAACATCGTGAGAAAACATAAACTTATAATTGAAATAAGTCTGCAGTCACCATTTCCCCTTGAGCAAACGTGGTGATTAATACAGGTGCCTTCTCTGTATGAGAAGAGGATTTTGCCCTGCAGTAGAACACCAATAGGCTGGTTGTATAAAGTGATCGTCAAGTTTTCTAATACATAAATCTTAGTTTATTTATCAATGACAGTTTCATAATGTGTTCAATTTATAACTACTTCTACCTCAAAGTAAAATTAATTAAAAGAATAACTCAGCATTAATTACTTGCTTTTCCTTTTAAACAACTATTAAGAAGGCAATCTTCAAGCCAATTGTTCCTAAAAACCAACAAAAAATGAAGCAATTAGGTCTAATTTAGGTAATTAAACGACGAAGTCGAGAAAGCTTTTCTGTTTACTTAGATTTATTTACACTAGAAAATCTAGTGTCGTTCCACCGCGTTTCAAATTAACAAGTTGAAACTAGCTAGTTTAGAGTTCTCAATCGTGCACTTAATAGCTTGGAAGTGCATTTCATGAGGCAGAATACGTGACTCAAAAAGATTTATTACCCCTGACTTAATTCAGGCAGTCTTCGGGCCGCCGGCGAAATTAATGTAGTCTAGATTCCAGATAGAGACCTGTGATTTAATATATTCAATTATGTTAAGCAAGTGAACTATTACTTGATTGCTTGGATATTAATATCCTAGATTGTTTTACTTAATTATGTAGGTACCTATCCTTGATCTAGATTATTCAATATATTTATTAACTATCGGTTTGATTTAATATATTTATGGGGTCTTTCGATTTCTGGGTCGGCAGTGTTATTGAGATTTTTCATCAGGAATTTCTCATCTTTCTGGATTTGTGGCCGGTTGATGGCAATAGACTCGCCCCCTATTATATGGGATTTACAACATAACTGGCGGAATATGGATGTACTGGTGGGTAAACCTCTGCCTAACCCTTCGAGAGTTACAGGCGTGATGTTATCCATGCTTACGTAATATATACCTTTAAACCTTTTCACTGAACCTACAATAGATTAAACAAACAACTTAACAGTAAGAAAACTCGCTAAGGTTGGTATAATAACCAAGTTTTATTATTATAAGTACTCTTTGTTGCAAACAAGATCCAACAATATTTACTGAACACAAACAATCGCGATGCCTACTTCGCACAAAGCTTACCTAAACTAGAGAATACTAAATGAGTTCCAAATGAAAGTTACAGATCTAAATGTTTCTATAAATAATATTTCCTTTTTCATGTTGACCGACCCTAACAAAATAGAACGTATTTGAGTTTTAACAACGTTTTATTGAAGAACCTTTTTGTTTGTGGTGAATCAAAAGGTTTGACTTATAACTGTGTTGTTACATCTCTATTGTTAAGTGAGTACAGTTTATAATTTCAAGTACTACCTGGTGGAGCTTTACACAATGCAAATGTTTAACAAAATCTTACAGACCACACTTTAACCATTGCAAGCAAATATTTTCCCTCATAATTTGGGTTCATGTTACAAATTGCGCCTCTTCGCACTAATTGGTAACGCCTAATTGGTAGTCGCTACAGAAAAATTACTTTCATCAACGAGCGAAGAGTTTCATAATTACTGCAATTAGGACCATTGCGGCGTTTTGTTCAGACGAGACGGCGGGATGGCGCGGACGTGTCGCGTGTACTAATTTATCATTTTTGTGGCTATTCACAACCGCTTTGAATTAATTTGAGTCGTTCGTAACGCACGCGTCCCCCATCTAAACACCCCACGCATATTCCACGTGATCTATCGACACTCGTAAGTGGTGGTGCCCTCAGAAGATTTAAGCACAATTACTGGCAATTAGACGATCCCCATAAAGTCAAACGACCAGGCGAATTCTGGTCACGTAAAACTTTCATTATACGAAGGAAGTAAAATGTACATGAGCGATAAAAGCGAAATGCATCCCGTATTAGATGAAAGAGCAATCTTCTAATGCAACCACGATATTACGGAATGAGATAGCTAGCTGACGCTGTATGAACATTGAAAAAGCTTTGGAGCGCATTTTTGTTCATGAATCATTTTGACTGCCTCGTTGGTCCAGTGCGCGTCTGCTAAGGATGAGGTCTTGGGTTCGATTACCAGGTCAGACAAAGTGTTATTGGGATTTTCCATCAGCAATTTCTCAGTAGCAGCCTCGGAGTCTGGATTTGTGCCCGAATGATGACAATAGGCTCGCCCCCTATTACATGGGACTTAAACATAACTAGCAAAATGTACTAATGGGTACATCTCTGCCTAACCCTTCGGGGAATACAGGCGTGATGTTATGTTATGTGAATCATTTTGTTTAGACTTTACGTTAAAATTTACACTTTATATAATAGCAAGAATAGAAAATTAATCTAGACAAACAAAAGAAGAAGTACAACGAGAAGATAGGTAACCAAGTCCGACATAAATCGTGTAGTATGTGTGAGCTGCGGTGCGCGTAATGAAAAGTTACACGGATGTGTACATCGTGGTGTTCTGATCTTGTAGTATACGATATAAGTTGTAAGGCACGCTGCACACGACGACACTGTTTTACAAAAATATGAGAAGACATTAATGCTTTAGTAAGCAATATCTTTGCGTGTGTTGTTAAGGGACCAAAATAATATTAACCGAAGTCCGAAGCTAACATTTAGTTTCTGCTAAATTATATTTTTTTTAAAGGTCAGGTGCGGAGTACTCGTAAACGGCGTGCTTGTATGACGAGATGTATGAACGTAGATGAGGCGAAAGGAGTATGTAAGGATCGTAGCAGGTGGCGTTCTGTGGTTTCTGCCTACGGTCCATGGGAAAAGGGCGTGAGTTTATGTATGTATGATAAAGCCATAGTTCGGATTTTAAAACTGAGATAATGTAAACTAATCCTACTAATATTATAAATACGAAAGTTGAGGATATATGGATATTTAATACTCTTTCACGCAAAAACTACGGGACAGATCTAGATTAAAGGCACACATATAGATTATAGTCTGGAATAGCACATAGGCTACTTTTTATCCCGCAAAATATTATAATATATTAACTTTGACGGAATAATATATCAACTTTGAAGCGGACGAAGTCATGGGCAGAAGCTAGTGTTAATATAATAAAGTTGAAGAGACTTTTTATTTGTTTGTACGCGCTAATCTCTTACCAGTCGAATTGCAAAAATTCTATGACATAATTATGTTAGCCAGACTCATAGGGATTAGATTGATAGGCTATATGACATCACGCTACGTCCTACGGGAGCGGAGCAGAGTGTAGATTGCGAGCGAGTTAGAATTTTGTAACCCTTAACACGGGTGAAAAAAAACACGCACGCGAAATCGCGAGCAGCAGCTAGAGCTTTATAGCTAGTGAATCTAAGCCAATTTTAGTACCTACTTACTGTGTGTAGTACACAACTCTAGTAACTAACGCGAATCGTATTATTCGTAATCCTGTACATTTCAGTTTCATCTACTTTCCTAAGTTCCCTGGACTTATTCCAAATGGATTAATTCGAGCCTATTCGAGCCTTAATCTTTTTATTCACACTTGAATGGTAGGCAAAAGTTTTACTTTTATGCTTGATTGAATATTACTTTACGAATTATATTGTATACCGTGTACTGTACTCCAGAGTTTTGGAAAAATATAGACAAAAAAAAATAAAAGATACACCCTGAATACTTAAATTTCTCTTTTATAAAAGTCGGTTTAAAATGGCTAGCAATGTCTGCCGTTTGTTAATTAAAAAGTGGATAATTATCACTAAACTTCAACTTTATGATTTATTTCATTTATAAGAAACTATCTTTTGCCAGCGAATTCGTCTACGTAAATGTCCGTTATCGCTGACGAAGACGGAGTCGTGAAATAAAAAAAGTAGCCTATGTCCTTCCTTGGGGTTAAGGCTGCGTTTCCACCAGAGATGTGCGATGAAAATGTGTCGTGCGAGGATGTCTAGCTGTACTGTGAAAATGTGTGGGGGTTTCCACCAAAGCTGTGCGATGAAAATGTACCTACGAGGATGTGTAGCGGAGCTGTGAAAATGCGCATTAATGTGTGGTGCAGATTTATTAGATTAGATTTCTGCAACACATCCCTCGCACACATCCCTCGTACACATCCCTCGCACACATCCCTCGTACTCATCCCTCGCACACATCCCTCGCTTGTTTTGTATGCGCAAAAATCTAGCTCCGCTGACACACACACAAACACATCCCCCGCTACGCATCCTCGCACATCTCTAGTAGAAACGCAGCCTTAAACTTACCCCGCACTAAATTTTATCTAAAGCGGTTCAGTGGTTGAGTCGTGAAAGCGTAATAGACAGACAGAGTTATTTTCGCATTTATAATGTTAGTATGGATATAATATTACAGAAATATAACATAATTTTTCAAATTAAAACTCTGGCCTGCCAAATATCTTCTTAGCGACCTGTATTAAGGTTCGCCAGCCCAGGTTCCTACGAGAGGATTACAAAAATTAAAAAAGTATGTTGCATTAAGGCTTTGAAATTATTTTTCAAATGTAGTTCGCGTAGGGGAATCTCGTATTTTAATACTAGTTTTTGCCCGCGATTTCGTCGGCGTCAAAGTTGATATATTATCTTCCGGGAACCATACACATTATTCCTACATTCCCTTCCATTCCCTTTCTTAATTTTTTTCTGGGATAAGCAGCAGACTATACCAGACCATAATCTATCTCTATGCCTTTTAACCAGATTAGTTTAGCCATTCTGGCGTGACTGAGCAACAAACATCCATCCATCCAAATTTTCGCATTTATACTTAATAGTAGTAATATTAGTGCTGAATAGCGCACCGCACTAAAGTTGGATGTTGTGCGGCCCCCCTTACCTACAGCTCGTATCATTCACTCATTTTAAGTTATAACTGAGAAGAATCATGAAATATGAAGAAGCGTTCTGAATAATAAATGCTTTCTATATTGGATCCCGCCTGTCTCCATCTTGGTTTTATCGTAAGTGGATCGCATCCGTGAATATAACAACCTTAATAATGGATTTTTAAGTTTTATATTATCACATTTTACTAGATGATCGATTTGATATTGGCCCCTAAGGGATATTGTGGTGGGAATACGAGAAGTAGAGAGATCATTTTGATCATTGTAAAAGCTTGGTAGCACTTACAAAATATTTTATACATACAAAATAAAAATTAAATACTTTCATTAGGAGCCAGTAAGGTAAATTTTATAAAACTCCAGAACCTATTTAAGGATTTTATAAAATCTAATTAGTTTAATTTTTACCATGTATAATATCATCCAATCCAATTCATCATAATTATACAGGGTAAAATCCAACTATTTAAATTATATTGATTATGGGTAGGTAGAATTCATCATTTTTACAACTACCCCCGTATGCGTTGTAAAAGCAATTATAACGTCATCAAATAGAGAACAAATTCAAAAAAAAAATTGCGTTCGGGGGACCGCCGTTAGTAACGAAGTTCCTGACACCTGTATACCTATAATATAATAGAGATAAGAGAGAAAAAGAGGGAATATCGCCTGAAGGAGGCATAACGTTTTATCCTTATGTGACCATTTCTACCAGTTAACTCCTACCGCAAGCCACGTTTAGGAACTTCGTCCCAATAACAAGTTAACAACAGATTAAGAATTTTATTTAAATCTAAAACACACAAACTAACACGATTCTTTTAAAACAACATCAACTAAAGTACGACTATTTTAGTAACAGTACGAAATCGTAAAAAATAATCAAACCGGAGCATCCTTCAACGTTTTCCTGGCATGAAACATTTCGGTGCATTTTCCATAGTGGGGATAAAAGGAAAATGGATTAGCGGCTTTTAACTTGCCCACAAACTGACAGCGCGCTGTAGCGGCCGGAACTCATACGGCTAAATAATTGTACCTAAGTACGAACGTAGGTACACACGGCTGCTGATTTTACTCCGTAATACACTAATGGAGGTGATGTATACTTGGTGTAAAAATATACATTACATAACCATTTATGCAAAGATACTGCCCATTAATCTAAGTAACATTATGCAAAAACTAATGCATGTTAGTGATTTTTGTTTTTGCTGTGAAAAAAACACTGTTTTTGGTATTGATACAACAAAAGAGACAGGTCGTCAGATAATATATAATTCGAAAAGAATATAACGTACAGTTCATTTATTAAGTTTCAATCGAGAAATCCATCGGTTTCTGAGAAAACTTCAACTATATCTGATGACTCTGGATACCAATCTCTTTTATTATTACCTAATGCACGCTAAACATTGTGCTTACAGACGCAGTACGGTTATAATCATTCTTCAACCGGTCCTTATTCAACCGTTGTTTGGAATAAATTAATGAAATTAATTAATGTAAGTGTAGATAAATCTATTTTCATTTAAAACTAGCTGTGTCCGTGGCTATGCTTACGTGACTATGTATTTTATTGTCACAGTTGGTACCTACCTACACTGATAAAAAAATTACTTCTGCAATGTTACTTCAGAAACAAGTTGTCACTCTAGTAAATAAGAAAGTAATTATATAAGGTACTTACCTACCTAATTATAATTGATTTCAAAATAAATCTGACTCCTCTACAAAGAGTTTCTCGTTCATAAATCCTAGACGCAGGTACCTAAGCCCTTACTTCAACGTCAGCGAACCAAATCACAAACAAAAAATAGTTCGCTGCTAAAATCTGCTGAACACAGGCAAAGTTTGCAAACGAAAAAACAAACAATGTTTTAAGTATCCTTTTACACGAAAATAGTATAAAGAAAACAGTTGAAAAACGTTGTAGATATTGTTTATGTTACAGGAAACCTGTGGGGTCTATTCTGTAGAAAAGAGACTCGGTGACTTTTGGTGAAGCGAACTTTATCAGATTTTGATTATTTTCACTCTTTCTGTTGCATTTTTGATGATTATCCTGATCCAAAATATTTCCCTTTGATCTAAGTTTTTAGTTATTTCGGGTAATGATAAGACAGATGGTTGTTTTTATCGATCGACGGCCATACTTTCAGGATCTTTTATCAATAAAAATATTTCCTAGAAATACGACACAAAAAGAAAAAATCAACAAAACCTGTTGCTAGACAAGGATCTCCCGATTTTATTTTAAATAGGGATATCCTCGCTCTTTTACCACAAAAAATTGCAGAACGTTCATAGGGGTGTTTTGGGAAGCCTAAGAAGAGAGGCTTCCAAAAATGTATTGCAGCCTAGCCATACCTAATAAATCTTTATTAAAAATGTTAACATAATTAATATTTATCAGCAGACAGTTTATCAAGTAGATTAAAAGTAATATCATTGTGATTTGAAAATGATTCAACGCATCATCATTTTCAACAATAAAGACATACCAATTACATTAGTAGATCATCAAAAATATAGTTCTCAAGCTCTTAAACTGTAAGGTGATGTGGGTACGTTAAAAGTATCGAAAAATACCAATCGTAGTTCGAAGTGGATGCAAATAAATAACTCGTTTCGATCTTCCCTGAGTTGTTTATAGACGCGCTAAAATGTTCTATTGCTATGCAAGTCTGGCGATACCATGCAAGTATCAATACATTCAGTGTCGAAATAAATTGCACACTTTGACAAGGTTCTATTGTGTTCTTAACAAAGTCTTAGAGCTTTTCTTGCAAGTTGCTGTGAGATAAAAATAAATTACTTTCGTGAAACTTTGTGTTGTCTATTATAAATAGGTATCATTATTATTTTTTTGTCATGGACGACGCTGCGCTGTGGGTATGCAACCGGACACTGGCACGCACCTATGTGACTTTTTCTATTTCGTATGTAATTTCAAAGTTTATCATGGACATCACTGACATCAGAGAAGGAAAACAATTGAGGAAACCTGGACTTATAATAAATTAATATAAGTCAGAAATCGTCAATCCGCCTTAAGCAAGTGTTGTGATCAATACTCGTGCCTTCTTTGTAGGCCTTTGCCCCGCAGTGAGACAATAATAGGCTGGTATTTTTATTTTTTTACTACGTTATATTTTTCACCTACCTTATCGCTTATCTGTGAAACTGAAACGTATTTATTTTCCTGAACCCTAACCACAACGACCAAATCGTCATGAATGACTAACTAAAGACTAACCTAGCAGTGATTAATTAATGACTAATCCGACCTTTACATTAACACGCTATTCTTCGAATGCCAACCATTAGCACCAGGTCAGTAACCATTAACGTGTTTGGAAAACCACCTAAGTTAGTCATCACGCGTTACTTATTAATTACTAGGTACGTGAAACGTGATTGTCTGTATTTTATTTACGATTCTCAGTAATAGTATCACTATTTTTATATTGACTCCTTAACTGCCAGGATCTACCTACATTAATGAAGTCAGAAGAGGCAATGCACAGTTAGTAGACGTCCGCTATTATAGATAATGACGTATTCACGAAGGAAATCAAAACAAATATGGCCCTATAAAAAAACTAAACGCTTTTTCGGAATTTAAGCCTCTTCCACCTGAGTGTTTGGATATACCTAAATCTTTTCGGCCAGAACTAGTTTCAACATACAACCTTTAAAGTACCTACCTATGACTGCAGAATCTATGTATATAAAGGCAACAGCTACTAACTGATTGATCAGATAAACACACAGTCCAAACGACTAAAGAGATTGCGCTGAAACCAGAAATTAAGAATTTTCCAAAATTCACCCCCTTAGGGCATGAAACAGGGGTCCAAAATTTGTATTGAGAGTTCTATAGACAAAACTACGTTACCCCGAATGTAACGCGAGCGAAGCCGTATGCAAAAGCTAGTGTAACATAATTGAGGTTATAATCATTAAAACTGAAATCATTGCCAAACATAAAACAAGACCAAACATTAGGTATCTAATTATGAGCACCCAGATAAATAAAAAGTTTTTAGTTATGTTTAAAACAAACTTATCACTACTCTGAAGTTAGTACCCAAAACATAAACTCTAAAAACACTACCTCTTAACGGCAAGAACACATCTCACTTCGCATCTACGTTCACACCGTTCCCGACGTGCTTAATCTAAAACAGCACCTAAAACACGCGTGCAAACAACAGGATTGCGGTTTGGTTACATAAATCCTTAGTATAAACAATGAACAATACGTACGAGTTATTTATTATGTACGAATGTTACTACATAAAAATATTGTTTATTTCATAATTTTTTTATGTTATGTCACCAAACTCACAAAATTCTCGTTTTTCTTTTTGTGTAACCATTGTAGCTGTCCCGATTTGAAAACGAAAATCCCGATTATTTAAACTTTTAGTCTCGAAACTTGACACCCCGTACCTACACTAGTCACAAATGTGTGTATCACCATGTCGTAACGCGAAGCTTCGTGACGATAGACGCAGGTGCGGCCTGAGAATAAAAATGTATCCGTATAAAAAACACCAAATGGATTGTGGCCTATTTAGTGCGATCAGGTTTAATTGCCTGTCTTTTGGTCGATGTATTATAAATACGAGTAATTGTAAGTAATAAATAGAATAATAAATAATACCTTGTTACAACCTACTGCAAAAACATTAATCTCTTTGAAAATTTGGTTTGTGGTTTACTTTTGATATATTTTACGAAAAAAAATTATGTTATATAAAGTTAGTCAAAGTTAGTTCATAGCATAATTTTGTAATAAGTAGGAAGGTAATAGATTTTGCTATAGAAAGCAACTTGAGTTCTTAGTTACCTGGCCGTATTCCATGGGATAGGAACGTTAAAATTCGTCCAAAAACAGAAATGATTAGATTTCAAAAAGATCGCCTTTTTTAAAAGCCTGAAAAACTATTATTTCAGGTCTCTTAACCTAATGCGATAGCCTAGCCACACACATAATAAAACACACACACATGTATTTTCCATTATCATCCATAAAAACGGTAAGGAAGAATCAAAATGTTAAATGTTTTGTAGATCCATTTACTGTTAGAACAAACTTCTTATGGAAAACGCGGGCACAGGAAGAAATCTTGTAATCTCCTTTTACATCAACACAAAATCTCCTGGTATAAAGTTTATGTTTTCGTTTTCTTCGTTAAAATGAAGTCATGTTAGCAGGCTTTGTTTCATTAAAATAAGTTTAAAATTACTTGCAAAGTTAGAAATATATTACACGCCTAAGGGAACAAACTTACTACTTTTACTTGTTACTTTTCTATCCTGATATCATAAGTTTTATAATACTCCGTTGGTTTTAGGGGTAAATAATTGTAAACAGATTTATAATACTGAACATCGTAAGGAAAACTTTATATACATGATACCAGACCTCCCCCCCTCCCCCGTATTACAATTTTGCATGGATTATAAAAAAAACATCTGTTCTATACAAAAGAGGAATAAGTAATACGGAATAAAAATAAATAATACGGCCAAAATGTATAAAACAGCAGATTTTTTTGTAATAATCGGCGTAAAATATATCAACAACATACAACAACTATACAATCATGCACTGGCTACAATCATGAACTGAATATACAGGATGATTGTTAACTTACAAAAAACCTGAAAGGTCACTGTTTATAACAATATGGTAAAAAATTGGGTTATGTTATCCCTTCCACCCCGTATAGCGATTCATGGTTAAAAGACTAGTAGCTGTTATATTTGCATACCAAGCCGACGGAGCTTACCGAGCTAGCCACCTGTTTGAACTGTTAAAACTTATGCAATATCTTCTTCTTCGTAAAAAGCTTGTTTGCAAACGTTTAAAGCTAGTCTTGCAACTTGCAACTTGATGCTACATTTTTTAATACTTTCTACAATAAATACCTTCTTTACCTACATTATGGCAAAGCGCACACTATGATATGATATTTTAATTGTTGCGGATTATAATCGGCATTCTCTAAATAGAGTAATAAAATAAAGACCGCGCGCTGCAAAAAGATATTGTTATTGTATTGGTTGCTGCTCTGCTCCAAGTAAGACGTAGCGTGATGTTATATAGCCCTTACAATTCCTCATACATCTGGCAAACATATAGAAATATTTTTTTCCAACCCGGCTGATAGTATCAAAGATGTTTATTTCAACGCGTTACGTTGAAATAAACAAATAAAAAATCGTCAGCTTAAATATATTGTCATTTGCGATCTTCTTTCTTTATCGTGTGGGCAGTAAGGTCTTACGACCCCACACACCCTAGTGTCAGAGTTTCTAAACCGCCTCAAGGGCCTCTGACATGGTTTGAATGGAACAGTAAGTCCAGGTTTCCTCACGATGTTTTCCTTCACCGATGCCAGTGATGTCCAAGATTAACTTTAGAAATTACATATGAATTGAAAAATTCTCATTGGTACTTGCCTGGATTTGAACCCACAACCTCATGCATGAGAGGCGGGCGCCTTAATCACTGAGCCATCACGACACCATTTAAAAAATCGCAACGATTAAAACTTTAATCTTAACCTACAAGTTTACCAAGCAAGCTTCAGTTTAATAATGGCGCCCAACGTGGGTCACAAATCCACATCTCAAATAATTCAAAGCAATACGTTCTCGAGACTTAACAAAATTTTAATACACATAACATGGAACAGACTTAGTTATACAAAATATTTGCTTCCTTTAATTCCAAAACCACCGCTTGCATACGGAATGTAATAACAGTTTCATACAAATTAAAATAAACTACCCACAACACTTGATTAAGGCTATTACAAAAGTTGTACAAAATTAAGAGAGATGACTACGAGCAGCATTCAGGGACACTACAGGACCAACTCTAATGGAAACTGGGAAACTAACTTCAGTCCGGCGTGAACCTAAATATAACCTAAACATCATCCCAGTTACATTAAAACTGGAAATTATGTAAATTCTTTCATAACTTCATTAGAATGACATGCATAATTATAAACCTATTGCTTTTGATCCTGAATATTGTAAGTTTCTTGCTACAAGTATCAAAACTGAAATGTCAAAAGTTCATAACGGTTCCCCTGTGACTTCCCCTGTGACTAGCGGTTACGATGGTGATGTAATCGAATTTTGAAATTGAGGGTAATCCATTAACTTCTTCTATCTTTAAAAAAAATAAAAAGCAGTTCCTATATACTGTCGTTAACAATAATAAATACACACATCAAAAGTGTCTAGGGATCAATATATTATTATTACCAAATACATCTTGATCCCTAGACACTTTTGATGTGTATACTTGTTACATTATTTGTACTGCACTTAGGCGCTCCACCCACTGCCCCGCGCCCCGTCGCAGATTTATTCAGGCAGATTTTACCGTTGTATGCAAGTATCTCAATTTATATAGAAATCACGCCTAGCACAACACACTGCCGACGCGGAAACGAGCGGGAAGCCGCACCGCGCGCAGATTCTGCCAATCTGCGCGGGAGCGCAGGGCGTGCCGCGGGATATGACACACCGGCTCTGCCGTCCCGGGCGTGATTTTATACTGTAAAGACGTTTGCGCGATGGATTTCGACGTAGACAAATTTATTTAGCGCGAGGCCGTCGTAATCTGCTTCACCGCGCGGGGGAGCAGATTTCACCGCTAAGTAAGGCAGATCTGCGCCTCCGTCGCCGCGCGCGTTATCTGTCGCTCTGCTCACCGCGGCGGGACGCATCTTCAGTGGGTGGAGCGCCTTATAGTTGGGAAGAACTACGACAAAAAAATAGAAATGATATCATTTTTTGTTCTTTTTTTTGTTTTGTCATTATCATTGTGACCCAGTGATTATGGCACTCATCTCTCATTCATGAGATTAAATTGTGTGTTCGATACCTGGCAAGTAACAGTGTGACTTTTTGAATTCATAATTATACACTTTCTAATTTTATTTTGGGCATCACTGACATCGGTGAAGGAAAACGTCTGAAAGGAAAATCTGAAATCGCCAACCCACCTTGGTGGTCAATGCACGTGCCTTCTCTGTATGACCTTTGTCTTGCAGTGGGACAAAAACGGGCTGGTATTATAAGTACGCTATTTAAAATTCGAATCATAAAAAACGAAAAAAGAAATACCAAAAACAGCCACCAGCGATTCGCAAATTATTATATTTATTATGTCAATAAAAAAATAATGTTTGCACCTAAATATAATTAATCTAAGTACTTTATACATCAACTTGCATTAGTAAATGGTATGCACTCTATTTAAAACTTGTTATATCCACGGTACGAAGTTGCTCACGCCCAGATCCACTCCTATCGATATCGTATGTAGGTGAGTACGTAGGTCTGCTTGCCATGTTAACAGGGCAAGCAAAACTTGCAAGATACGTGTTACGATCGCCGTATTTCATCCGAGCAGTATTCGTACCACGAACACCTACGTTAGGCTAGTGCAATTTAGTGCCAGATTTACGAATGGATATATTGGAGGGTGTACCTATACTTTCTACGTTTTGAAGAAGAAAATTTTACAATAAAGGGTGTAAAAGTAACAATAATTTAATGATGCCGAAAATTACATAATAATATTCTTCCCATATTTTTTTTGACTAGACAATGCCTTGGAAAGCTACGGAAATATTAAAGGTCAAAATTCTAACCTTTTTTAAATTTATTTTTTGACAAATCAAAATTAAAATATTTTAACTAAACTTTATTTACTCCCTCGACCTCTATCCTATTGCATGTACCCGTAAGCATAATGTTTGAATTACGCTTTGCGTGAAATACAATGCGAGCAATTAGAAACAGTGATTTTTAACACCAAAAAGCGTCGATTTCCCAGCAATACTTTTTAACTGGCGAAATGTGGGTGTGCTAATGGATACACCTCTGCTTAACCCTTCGGGGATCACAGGGTAAAAATCACTTGCTGGTAAACACTATAATTTGAAAACCTAACAATTAAATACTTAACAATCGCTTATCCATCACTTTTTTATCAAGGCTTTTTCATTTTTCTGGTTTAAAAACCTACACAGTTGCTGTATTTTTACCGTGGGAACAGCATTGTATTGAACCTTTTTATTCCCAGAGTCAGGACAACAAGAGGCAACGCCAAAACATCGGAATGGTAGGCAGAACGTTAAAAACACACCATTCGTATTTGTCCAAGATCTAGAGTCGCTTAAACTACGTCATTTTAGTGTGCCTGTAATTTTCGGGATCGATATCGCAAGGTATAACAAGCAAGCAAGGAACAAGAAGGAGCAAGGAATAGTACTTACTAGATTCGAAGCTATATAGGCCCTTTTTCAGGTAAAATTTGTCAAAAAAATTGAAGTAAGTGTAGGTAAGTGAGGAAGATACCTTAAACTTTTTTAGGTATCTTAATCCGCCCATGTTATGTCTTCACCACCTTTGGTCGACTGTTAGAGATAGTCTGAGGAATTAAGTCCGTCTTTGAAATTTTTGTTGCATAAAGTTTAAATAAATAAATAAATCCTGCACACAAATTATTGTAAAACATTCATTTTAAAACAGTAAATATGGAGGTTCTTTCTAGCCTGTCTTCTCGATACGAAACTATCTTTTGGAAAAGGCAACCAAATTTTTTTTTTTTTACATATAACGTTCATACTTAGTTCCTTTTAATGGTCTAATTGAAATAAATGATTTGACTTTAACTTTATAATGATACCTGAAAAAGAGCACAGCATTAAATCAAGTATGCACCTTTTTAAATACATATTCTTTTGTGTACTCGTAATTTCAGCCATGTTTTAATGACTAAGATCTGGCGACACCCGGATCTCGGTCCATTAAAAACACACCATTCGTTTGTTTTCCAACGTGTTTTGTTTGGTGTGTTTTTATGTAGAATCTAGGTAACACGCGGCATATTGTACGTGCAACACGGAAATAAAATGTTGTCGAAAATGGGTCTATTAGTGCTCCAAATCCCACCTTTCATCTTGCTCCGCCTGCCCTGTCACCTGCACACGTGAGGACTTAATGATGGCGTCAGCGGATGATGTTGTCGTAGCTGAATATTGGGCTAAGCAAAAAAAAATTACAAAAAATATATTATATTGCCATCGATACGCTGAGAAGAAGTTTAGTGTACCACAAAGATACACCTAGGTATGTACGTCAATAAGAGTATTTACAAAGATACAAATACGCAGTAACGTTTTTTTAAACGGGTTGAATTTAATGTACGAACTTGTAATTTAAATTGTAGGTATTATACTAGCTTTTTCGCGCGACTTTGTCTGCATAAATGTCGGTTATCGTGGACGTAGACGAAGTCGTGAAATAAAAACTGGCCAAATTTCATCAAAATAGGTTCAGTCGTTTAGTCTTGAAAGCGTAACAGACAGACAAACAGTTACTTTCGCATTTATAATATTAGTAAGGATTTTGATCAAACTTGATGATTAATGATTAATGATCTCTGCACAGCATGAGAATAGGATTTTGCCCCAGTGGGACAATAATAAGCTGGTATTATAATCCATAACCTAAAGTACGCAGGTATGTTATAATGTAGTTCTATCCACGATTAATCTCGACCTCGAAAGTATACGAACTAGAGACTATGTGAGAACGAGCTTAAAACTTTATCTACCATCTATTGTGAACTCCAAACACAAGCTTATGAAACTCCCAGGTTAATAGGAAAAGTGTTAGCGTGTATCCTAGGAAAGCAGCCAATTTCAAAAGATACACACAACGTAGGAATCGATATAATCTGTATGAAAAAGATAGATCACAAAAACAACTGACTAGCGAAAACAATTTTAGTTCCAGAAGTCGGGACTACTTCTGAGCACAAAACATTCAGAATGAACACGGCAAACTAAACATGAAATTGTTAACAAGCATGATTTCAACCTACTCCCGTTTGGCATTCACTCAGTTAACATAGCCTGAATTATTGAAGAGTTTGTTTTGTATAGAAACTACTCTACATCGCACCACGGTTATTCACATCGCCCGCGGTACGTACTATACAGTCTCTGCAATCAGTCTAGAAGCGTGGCATTCCGCTACAATTTGCGTGGCGCTGGGTGCATAAAAGCCACTCCTATGCCCTCCCCCGCCTTTCTGAAGGCGACGTAGACAAGTTTCCACTGTGAACAAGGAGCTAACTAGCCCGGGAATGTTACTGTAGATAATGTACTCAATTCGTCTTGTATTCAAGCCCCGGATTCGGAGCGGAGCGTCGGTTAATGCATTAAATAAACTACGTATATATTACGCTCTTTGTTTATTCACACTTCAATTGTACGTTCTTAGGCACTAAGTTATACATTATTTATTTCCTCGCTACCTTTAGGATTAATCTGCTCGCTGCGTCAGCGACAGACGAGGCAGGGACTTAATTTTACGCCTCCGCAGACGATCTAGGAACGGAATAGAACTATCAAACATAGAAAGAAAGAACAGAGTTTTTCTTAGTTTAATATACGGTGCTAGGAATGCTACGATCACTACCATTACGTTGAGTAAGCGAAGTCGTCGTTTTCAAAGCCAACTGTAGGGAGTCCCCATCCATCGATAGATATTATTTCCTCTTCCACTCGTTGTAGAGACCTAGTGGCTGCGGAGTACACCGTCCGCCGGAGCAAACTGAATTAGGAACGTTTTTCTCCATTTTATATCTCTCGCCCTCTAAGGAGCGACGAAGTGTTGAATTATTGGACTTACTTTATTTTATAAAACGATTTCGCCGCCAGGAGATTCTGTTTACTTTGCCACAAAACGTTTTTCGCATTCCCCGTTTCATATTCTATTGATACAAATTGATAGTAAGTCGATTTCCATTCGCTTTTACGAGTATAATATTAAAGCGAATGAGAGCATGTTATTGGAAAGCAAGTTGACAACACCTTTGATAGACTGACAGGCGTGAAGCCTCGCGATTTCTTTGCTGTCGACACCTATGGAATAACTGAGAAGCCGGCTTGTTTTATTTTCATGAATAAATAACATTTTGTATTAGGGTATTTTGTGTTGTATGTTTTCAACTTTCAGTTTTTTATTTAGATTCTTCTTTTATTCGTTTCTTTATATTTCACTCCTATGAGTCATTCACTGTGCAATTTCTATTTAAAAAAAAAGAATATTCGACTTTTTAAGGTCGATGGCCACTGTTTATTACTACTATTTATTAGATACTACTCTGAGAAAAAACACCGAAAGAAAGTAAGAAGTTACTAGGTACCTTAAAAAAAACTCCATACAATTTCTTGTAGGTAATGCCCAGATCATAATTAGAACTATGTAGGTTAATGTCTTAAGTGGACCTGTCCAGACAGTGCTCGCATGTTGTGTCAGTCAAGTTAGCTTAACTACCTAAAGAGTTCAACGACCCGAAGAACACTACCAAAGAAATGACATTAGGTAGGACCGCACAGAGTACTCAAACTGCCAAACAATCATGAAATCTAATTACAGTAATGACATAGGTTCGATAGAGCTTTAATGCAGCTGTGTCAAAACGGCCTTTTAACGTAAAACGCACCGCATAAATGGAGTGTATTGGAGGTCCATCGCTGGCTTTAATCTATTAATGACTGCCGACGCAGGATGTCACAATCGATTATAGTCGTTGTCGGGATTAAAATGTTTTATACTTCAAAATATCACTGTCAATAAATATGTCAACCATCACAATCAAAATTGAGTGTAATATCGATAAGTCCATCAGAAGTATCGATGTCGATTTGATCCCTAGTAATGCGATTACTATCGAACTGTTTCTCGACTCGCAATACGGTTCCGTCGCTTTTATAACAATGCAGTTTTTATTGTTTGCTTTTTTATTCCGTGACTTTTATTCTCAACAACTATGTTCTTACTTGTTTTTAACGTAAGTATATATGAACTGTAGGGTGAATATAATACGTACTTTTGTGATACTTTATTTCAATAGGTATTTCTGTTCTTTGTTGTTTTACTTCATAAAACTTAGTTTTAAATTTAAAAGGCAACAAAAAAGAACGTAAGTATTTTCCATTACGAGTATCATTTTATTTAGTGCGCTGTCGGTACAGTTTTCTTAAGTATTTTTAAATATCTTATGATTCGTCTGCTTAGTCAAACATGTTTGACGTTTAAGCGTAAACATTAAAACAAAGTTATATCGCAATTTTGAAACTAATTGACCTGTAGGTATATCATCAACTTATTGGCATCTGTAGACGTCACAAGCGCGGCTGCTAAACGTGAAATACTGACTAAGGTTAAGATCAGACTACATGTTATATTAATATTCGCAATCGGTAACTATTACCTACTTATCTATATAAACCAAATGCAATACTTACGTTAAATAGAACATTAGAATGTTGTCTTGTGGCAAGTTCGAATTCGAAAATCAACTACTAATAAAAAAACCACTCGCATAGTTATCTCTTTAAATTTGACAAGGATGCAAAACTGCACCTTGTATGTTAACAAACGAATATAATTATGGTGCTTAAGTATAATCTCATCGTCGTCTACTCAGACAATATCGTGAGGTGGAGAAAGGTGCCTATTTCAATATCCAGTGAGCTGAAAACTAATTTAAATAATGTTTAGGTAGATTATGAGTAATTTCTATATTAGGTACCTCGCATATTTCATTGGTTTAGAGGTGGGTAGGTTTTGAGTTATTTGTGCCCGCGACTTCGCGTGATTCATATCGATTACTTTCGGAATTTTTATTCGAACGGGTTTAAACAAGTTTTTTTTTTGCGCGGATCACTAATTCTTTTTCTAAAATAAAAGACTAAGCTACTCCTTATAAGATCAGCTATCTGGCAATGAAAGCTCTCCTATCAAAATCGGTCCAGCCGTTTCGAAGATTAGCCAGAAAAAACGGACCGTCAGACAAATATTCTAAAGTTTGTGTTTTTGTACTAGGTTAGGTACCGTGTAAATATTCATATTTAGTTATTTGGTAAAAAGCTGTTTTTTGACATTACAAACAGACACTTCAATTTTATTTATTTGTATAGATAGCATTAACTGTGTATTTATTTGTATAGATAGCATTAACTGTTTTTCCCCGAAACGTATTCCTCATAGTTTATGAGACCCTTTTACCTTCAGAAGAGATTGTTTCAAATAAATGTGTCTAAAGTATTTTCATTGGACCTGTTAGACACATCCAAAAACTACTACTCGCATTTAAATCCATGGCCATAAGAACCAAGAACATCAGTAAACATCCTTTAATTTAGTTATCCAATAAACACATCAGGCGAGGGATCAAGGCGTGTATGAAACACAAAAACATTAATCCCACTCACTTCGTCCATTCCTTTTCTTTATTAGGCAGTATTGCATAGTTTCCGTTCCAAGCAAGGGTCTAGAACGTACCTATGTACCGCCAATACGGTGTTTCCTTTTCATTAAGTTTCCACGCACAATATTGCAGGCTGGTCGTAAACTCTCCGAGGTGGTCGGCTAGTCTTTGTTACCCTTACGTACGTCCACCGAAGTAATGAGACTTAGGAAAAATTATACCTTTAATGAAACAGAACTCGTTTACGCATGTTTCGTGGACGCAGACGCAATTACAGGGTGGATACAATATACGAAGTTTAAGGGTGTTGTATTTTAGCGTTGTTAGAGTGTTTCGTCTTTAATTAGTTGTAGATAAAACACATACTTTATTGTGAAAGGAATCTTCGTCTTGTTGTACATACAGGTCTTGTTGCTGTTGGAGATATTTATTGTCTCCGAGTCTGATATTGTTGTGATGTATTAAATTCTTATTGGGTATTTGATACCACCAATCTTGAGCTGTCAAAACGCGATTATTGACACAGTAACGTCACATTTTTGCTAACTCGAGCAAGAAAAGAAAAGAAACACGTTACAATTGGATATTTAACAACATTAACCAATAATTTTATGACACAACTATTAAAAAAAAAACACTTTATTTAATACACTGATTAATTTAGAATAGAATAATTTATTTCGGATACTTAAAATCCATAGCTTGTTAGTATATTATATTAGCAACAATATTAGCTTACAATTATGTTAGTATTGTTAGTATTTATCTTTATGACTACTAAGCTATATTATTATATAACCTTTGACTACCCTCACCCAGTGTTCTTGTGTTTTTTAATTTAGTAATTAACTATAAAATTAGATTTTTAGTTGCTGTGTAATTAATAGTTAGTCGCGAATTTAATTGTTCACGTAGTTAATTGACTAACTATTAATTACACAGCAACTAAAAATCTAATTTTATAGCTAACTAGCGACCCGCCCCGGCTTCGCACGGGTGCATGTATTATACATATAAACCTTCCTCTTGAATCACTCTATCTATTAAAAAAAAACCGCATCAAAATCCGTTGCGTAGTTTTAAAGATCTAAGCATATATAGGGACAGACAGACAGACAGACAGGGAAAGCGACTTTTTTTATACTATGTAGTGATTACTAAATTAAAAAACACAAGAACACTGGGTGGAACGCTGCGTGGAATTTTTTATCTGACACGCAATTTTCAACTCAGTTGTAAATTAGTAATAGGGTCAGTTTTACAAGTTATATACCTATGCTCTAGACTGATTTCAGTCACGGCGACCAATCTCAATGGAGACTAGCCCTGGACTGCTGTTCTATAATACTTAATATGCTGTTCTTTCTACGTTAACTGTAAATATATATGTAAATGGTATGACACTTTTCTATTTCCAATGTATCGTTTGCAGCCATACTGCAATAACAAATTGAATTGAAGAACTGCATTGGCGCATGAATGGCGTCGTAGGAGAGAACCATTCTATTTGTCTTACAACTTATACGACAATGTACAAGAGTACAGTCAAGATTTCAAGAAACACAAAGATGTGTTTCTTGTTTTTGACTTTACGGAGAGTTATTGGCATGTCTTCTGCAGAACATGGGTCTTCGCATAAATCGTTAGAATGAGTTACATTGCCAAAATCAGCATGTTTGGCAGATCTAATACGTTTTTAACAAAGTATTCTAGAAGCACAAAATATGCTGTTGTCGATGGTTTAAATCTTGGTTTTAATCTTGTCACCTAGAATAATACAATTTATTCAATGACATTTGATCGCCATCGTGTCCATCAGAATCGCACCACACGGTTGACGCTGTGGCGGTACTGCGCACCGCGGTTTAGTTTCCCGCTTGGAGCGAATAATATTTGTATGACCTACAGGTATTAAGTTCTTTTGAGTTGGTTGTTTCTATAGTTGAGCTAATGCTGTAGTCTGATATTTTGTTGGAGATCCTAAATAAATAAAATGATATAAAAATAAAATATGTTTATTAGCGCACTCACGATATAGGAGAAGTTCCTCGTGTGGGGCAACGTTGTACATAAACAAAACAATCAGATAGTTTCTACTAATTTCTAAATGTATATTTTGTAATGTTATTTTTCGTAACTCAAGTTGTAAAATGTAATCACTATTATCTTCAAAAGTAAGCTTGCATAATTATTAAGAGTAGGTACTTCAAAGTGTTTACTTTATAGGTACAGTACAACGAAGAAAGAAGAAAAGATGAAAACGAAGCAAACGCCTTCTAAACAACCCTCTCAACATTAGGTAGGTACTGTGGTGATAAACACAGAAATGTCTCGATCAAACACGTTGCATGGCAGGGACCACTCAGCATAACTCCACAATATTGCGCTTTACACTCCATATCTCAGTTTTATTCCGCAGTTGAGCGCAATGGCAATGTTTTAACGCATTTTTATACTGAATATAGCAGAAATAACGAACCGCGCGGGCGTCGAGTGAATTAAAACTAATGGATCGGTTAATTTCTCATGAGGATAAAGCTAGCGAACTCCGCCCTACTGATTCTGTTGCTCCCACTTCCAGATTCGCACTCGACAGTTGTTTTTTATTTACTGTGAAATGTTTATGCAAACGTCATCCGTTTTCAGCGTAAATCTGTGATATTATACTTAATGGTAGGAGAAACGTTTTGTTTGTTTTTTTAAAGAAGCTGCCTCGAAAAGGTTATGGTTATTAAATTTTTGTAGAATATTGGTGAAGGCTAAGTCCGGGGAAGTACTAGGTACCACTACAGGTACCTATTTTTGAGGCAAAGCAGTATTGCTGTGTTCTGATTTAAACTGTACGGGTGCCGGTGCAATTACTGGCACATGAGACTTTTGAACTTTGTCTCCAAGTCCAATATCAGGGTATTGCAGATAGGTAACGGTGACCACTGACCACTTAACATAGCCGTCATCAGTCGGCGCATGTTTACCGTCCAATGACATAAAAGCCAATCGCATACTTCACTTTTACAAACACTTGTTACATTATTAAGAAATTACTAGCATTACATTACATTTGATATTGAGAATAACTGCTCAAATCACACCTTGTTTTCACTGACAAACTCATAAAAAAGTAGTAAGTTATTCATAATGTATGAGGAAAATATATACACAATAACAGAAGTACCTATTTATACGACATAGATATTAATATCTATTCGCAAATCGACAATAACCGTCCCTTACAATGGAGTATCTCCTAATACATTTGAGGTTCAGGAAATCTCATTTACTTAACGTTTTAATATTACTTACACGTATCGAGTTCCTTATTTGATATCGTTTATATTGTAATAAAATATTCATAGTAATATTTAGGTATGTGAAAACTATGTGAAAACTATGTGAAAACTATTTATGTAGTTTATTTTTTAGTAAAATGTCTAGGTAAAATCGCACTAAAACTATAGGTACATTACTCACTTATCTACGTAGAATATAGAATGCATAAAAATATTTGAATAAAAGCAATTCTTTACGTTTAACAAAAATACTCAATACGTAAAAATACTTAAACCTAAACCCTCCTTCTTACACCTATACTTTCAACACTGCAGGCCAAATCTATTGAATTAGTTGTAACCGGGTATTTAAAATTAAATTTGGTCAGACAAGTCATCTTGGGCACAAGCTTGGAAATAATTTCAAAAGGGGGCGTTATGGAAATCGAAATCTCAGTTAAAAATACGAGTGTCTTGCTGAAAAACACATGGCTGCAATGCAATAACAATACTAAAAAAAACCTTTATGCCTCCAAAAAGTAGGCACAGCGAATCCGTTTCTCATTAACGATACCTATGCATCCAACTTTAGTAGGTAAAAGTTATTTTTCTTTGAAGAAAATGCTGATAAAAGCTTTTAAGGAAATCTATCTAAACCAAAGTTTCCTACTTGAACAGAAACTTTTCATAATCCAAATTATAATTTATTTAGGTACTTTGTTAAGTAATTATAATGAAAGCATCTCAGTATAAACTCATTTTATTGCGGACACTATACAAATGTTAGAAAAACACACAGTTAAGCTTTACAAATGATTGTCATCATACTTCTGTCTTCGGGGCTTGGGTAATAGAGAAAAATACGCTGACGGCACGAACGGGACGCCAAGCGTGAGTCAGCAATAAATAACGTGTGTGATGATGAATGGAACTTGCCAACAGATAATAAAAATAATTACGCACATAACACCCTTTACATCCACCCTTTATAGCTTTCCTTGACGTTGGGACGCGAGAAGAAGGCAAAGGTATCACTAAATCAGCCTTAATGTTACCTATCTGCGCTACTATTCCGAGCAAAGGTGTGGGAACTATATGAAAGAAACCGTTTTATCTGTTTATAAGAATGTAGCTAAAAACACAGATATGGGTACCTACATCTTTTTCTCCTTAGGGGTAGATTACCATAAAAATGAAGAGCCCATAGCGCCGCCAATATAGAATACCTTACATATAAAGCCGCGGGAACTTCATGTTTCATAAAAGGTGAGAGAGTGAGGGCGAAAAACTCCAAATTCCGCACTGAAGAGAAAAACTGCACTATAATAGAGGTAAGTCAAATTACCAGATAAGAAGATTACCCAAAGTAGGTACCCATCTAAGTTAGTATAGGCACGTAGGTACACACATCTAAACGAAATAGCAAAGACCACGTTACTGATGTTCTTCGTTCAAAATAAATACACATCCGGCACACCGCAGTGCACCATCGCCAGGTTACGCGAATTTAAATTCTACGGTTCACTTGACACAAAACAGAAGTTCGCTACACCGCCTAACTTGTTTACCCACTCAAAGGAAGCAAGAGTTGAGAGCTGTTCGAGTTTTCTTAAGCCCGTACACTTTTCTCCCTGAAAAAGTCAGTTAAACGGAATTTGGAACACAATTTCTGAGTAGATACCCAATGAGTTTTGTGTTTTCTAAATAAGCTGTAACAGATAAGAACCTTTTAAAATACCTATGGCTGTTCAATTTAACGATTTAGTTAGATTTTATTTTGGATTTAGGCAAAAACTAACTCTAAAATAAATTATTGTCCTAAAATCACCACGACATTAGAGTATTGAGCTATTTAATTATCTGTTTCCAATATGAAAAATTAAAACTGAGATATTGAGACGTTATTTATTTAAATTCCTCACTTGAATAAGGTGTCGCCTCCTATACTTAGGTATTATTAGTACGAACCTAGTACGTAGTAATGCATATTATTATAATGTCCCATCCATCATTACCTGCCCAATTTCTTTTCAAAAGCGTACCTACATAGTACCTACACAATAATATTAGTCATCAAAATTCGTAAGACAACCGTTAGAGAAAAAAATGGCAAATAGAGTACGAACCCGCCAAAACGAATTCCCCCTATATCTGGTAAAATATCCCAGATACAAAAATACATTGTATATCATGTAAGTTTTCTATTACACGAGAATATCTTCAGCAAGCAGTTATCATAGTTGGGCGGAAGACGTGCGCGGAATATTGCCTTAGTTTCAGGATTATGTTTGCCCGACTGTGGCTTATGAAAACGCCATATTAATATGGTAGAACAAATTTGTGCCGTTTAATTGGTTCTGACGGTTTCTTAACACGGAGTTTGTACATAAATGCTATGCACTGTCTTTTGATTCGGAAATTAATTTAGTGTTGCCTTTAGTACCTAAACTTCTTTTGAATTTAATTATCAATATTTGAATATAGATAACTACCTACACGAATCAAGGGACGTAGTCAGTCACCAACACATTACCTATGCAGCACCGTTTTGATCATGATATTCTTGCATTGTGATTGCGACTCGTAAACACAGGTATTACCTACTTTTGAAAGCCCCTGAACCATAAAAGCACTACCTAGCTGTAGGTAAACTAGAAAAAAAACAGGTAAAAGCACCCACTTAACTTGTGCAAGGTCTATGTATCAGATCAGAGTTTCAAGACATACAGTACCTATGAGGTACAGACCAATACAATGATTATTTTTCTACCTAAAGTACCTAACTAAAATACAATTATGTACCAAACTGATTCCTGTAGTATATTGTAGATAGATTTGTCATTAATTATGTTTCCTGATAAGTTAACGAATTCATTAAATTAACTGGTTTGAAAACATGCCAAAATAGGCCATTGAATATTCAAATATTTGAAATTCGCACAAAATGTCGTAGGTAGGTCTACGATCGAATGACATTTCATGGTACGAAATATGATGACATGACATTGTCAGCTTGGTGCGTTCATAACATTACAAACTCGAAGTCACTGGTCTCAATTCATAGAATTATAATCAAAGCTCACAATGTAAATATATATATTCTAAAATACTGTTACAATTGCTATACAATATAATAAGTTCGTTAGTATTGTTTAATTTTTAATATGAGATTTATATCATATTATTATATCTAAATGAAAGACTTATCTATGACATTTATGATCGCTTGCTAGGTTCATAACGCCGCAAATGTCAATTGTGTCATTTTTGTGCGTTCCATAACGAACAGGAAATAATTTAGCAGATAGTATTGCATCTCTGTTTATCACTCTAAAAATGCTATGTTTTATCTCGTGTGTATATTTTTGGATGCAAAAACGTTACTTTTTACTTAGACTTGTAACGCAAAGTCATAGTTGTATTTCTATTACGATTCTCCGTTTACGTCAAGAAGTGAATAATATTGACCTTGTTCGCGGAACACACGGACTAGTGTTGTGTTGAAAAAAAATAGATTTATTTCTGTTCTATATAAAGACAATCACGCAGTGGACTCTCCTGCCGAGTTCTAACACAAGGTACGTTTCATGTTTTATCTTTTAGTAAGGATATCGTATTTCCCTTTCTAATTAAAATTATCAATTTCATAAATAAAAATATGCTATTCATAGTTTCCTAAATAGCGTCAACACGGATATAGAATCAAAGCTTTATTTTACAAAGAACCAGATGGTGACGTACCTATTTGAACTTGCACCAAACTACTCAATAATTTAGCTTAATTTAAGATGTATGACCTTATTACGTTAAAAGCTTTATTACTCGCTCCATAGACACAGGTATATGACTTCATTTTTGAAAATAGGCTCAAAAAAATTGTGTGTTTACATAAATTCAAGGTGATTCAGTAATTTTTATGAACCAAATTATTTAAGGATGTCCTGCTAATCTTTTAGTGTGATTATTATATACCTAATTTAAAAACTTTACTGAACAATTAAATACCCAAATAATCTAGTCTAGTATTCTTGCATTGTAATTAATTGCTGTAATAATTGGTGTTACCATTATAGTTACTATAACAATAATAATCTATACTCATATAATAAAGCCCAAGAGTTTATATGTTTGTGTTTAGTTTGCTCTAAAATTATATGTAAGTAATCATACTATCTAAAATACCTATAAGGAAAATCTCTAACAAACACTGTGAGAACATTGCAAACAAAAAGTTTGAATGTATTTTATTTTATCTTATAATAACTACTTATGAACTAGCATCTTGTATCATCATCACACAAAGTAGTCAAAACATTTCTTGTTATTCAGCCAGTATGTCCGTAGCAAAAAAACGAATATTAGCTACCTATGTATGGCTTTACTATAAATTGTCCGATTCTAATAAGGAAATCCGTGCACATTCTTAGAGCACAATTTAAATTGATTCATCCTGTTGTTACGTTTTGCTGTTTGTAATAGAAAAATATACAATACACATACTATACTGTACTGTATATTTTTATTGAATGCTTGTTTGTTGAGTGGGAAAGGATAAAACTCGAATTATCCCCAGTGAATATGGAGAAGTATGGAATTTTCTGGAACTAGTCCACTTCTCAGATATTCTTTGTTTTATAAGTACAAAATAGACTACTAGGTTCACTAGGTTTTATATTACAGGAGAAAAGTAGGACTGCACCGTTGGCCTAGTGGTCGCAAAACGCGACTACTGGACATGAAGCCTTGGGTTCGATTCCGAGGTCAGGCAAAGTGTTATTGGGCTTTTTCATCAGGAATTTCTTAGTAGCCGCCTCGGAGTGTGGATTTGTACCCGGTTGATGGCAATAGGCTCATCCCCTATTACATGGCACTTAAACATAACTGGGGAAATGTGGGTGTACTATTGAGTACACCTCTGCCTAACCCTTCAGGGATTACAGGCGTGATGTTGTTGTGTTTTGAGAAAAGTAATTTAAGGTTCCTCTGTCATCTCCAGAAATTAACAATCAACCTTTTTTAATTTGAAATGCCATGACAGTGTCAATATTACAAAGAAGGACAATCATTTTCCACTTAATTACTGTTATTAATGGTAATTGCTGTATATGTATATAAATTAATTATTTAGCAATGAATTATGTGACTAACTTGCAAAAGTGTGTGTCATGGCATGGTGTTATTTCCTTTTTAAAGGAAAACAGGATGTATTATAATAACACATTATAATTAAATAAATTGCTTTATTATTTTAAAAAACCAAAGTATAGTTGGACTGTAGATTTTATTCCAATTATCCTTATAATCTACTTAATTAATTGGTTATAGTATATTTATACTTTATGCTCAATATATTCTAATTAATGTCATTTACATTTGGATGGGACAAGAAGGAGAACTAAAAAAACCACAAAGAAAATTTTATCTGATTTGATGCGAAATAAAATCTAGAATCATTTCGTGGCGCCTGTTCTATTAACCCGGGGTGCGCATGGTGAAAAAGTGTTACACCGAGTGTAGGGTTGGGTCGAGATGACCCGATTGAAAACATGAATGTTTTTCCAATATACGAGATATTTTATAAAACTGTTACTGTAATTTCATTATGTCACTAACACTGAAAAGGTTTCAGATAAAAATAAACGAATTCATCAATGAAATACGTGTTTAATGTAAATTCAAATAAAGTAGTACGAAAAATCAACAAAAATGACATCTTCTGTCTTATAGCAATGAAAAGTTAACAAAACATAAATCTTCTAAATTGTAATATGGCTAAAATCCGCTGTCGCTCGAGTTCTTCCCGGTTCATTTTGAAAATAAACCCAAAAAAAAAAATGATAAACAATAAAATAAGCTGAATAATTGGCGCAAAATAACGACATCGAGTGTATGGTTGGGTCATATTTACCTTTTTAGTCGTTTGGCCTCGTGTATCTCGCGGTGTAGTTGCGACCCGACTGAATAGCGGTAACAAACGAATAGGGGAGAATGTTCGCTCCAGCTACTGAGAAGTACGGCGACATCGCACTAAAATTCTAAAAATAACACACGATTCAAAATGGCGTGGGTCAATTTGACCCAACAATGCGCTCCCCGGGTTAATTAACCGCCTGGAGTTAATCATGATTTACCTATTTTCAATGAAGTCATGCTATAAATCCAATTTGTTCCATTAACTAGTCTAGGTATTTTTGCCTTACACAAAAAAAAATTAAGACGATGATTAAAACATGTTCAGTTTAATTAAAACAATTGCCGCTGGTCTAGATCGAAACCAATCGATATATCCGAAAATCGAAAAAGTAGTATTCGATTGTTTTCATTTTTTATGGATTTTTTAAGATATGCTCAAAAACCTATAAAAACAACATTTTTTTTTGTATCATGATTCGTGACATTCGTGCGCTCTTGATGATTAAGCTAGCACACAGTCAAACCATGGTGCCGCACTTGGCGTGTCTTGATAGGTACCAGATAGGTACCAAGCACACTAATCCCTGTTTTCAATAAAATATGAAAACCAATAATGTTTCTAGGCGAAGAACTTAACAGCGTATAATTTTCATTAATCGTTTATTTAACATACAAATAATATTTAAAATAAACATTTGACTTTACGCATTAGGTCCTACGGAATCTTAAACGTAATAAAAAAGCCACTTCAGTATCAATGAGGGAGCCTAATTTCCTAATATTTGTTTCCTAAATAAAATAACAAGAGTTAAAGCACAAAGTAACAATGTATATCAACACTCTTTTTACGGCTGCATCTGCAGTGTAAAAACGAAAAGGGGTATTGGTACAATAATCTCAAAATATGTATCACATTATGATATATTGCGGGCCATAAAAACGTCTAACGTCTAGTTTGTGTGAGGGAACACTTCCTCTGCTGTAGTCTACTAGGCCGGGAGCTGCACACGCCGGTACAATTATGGCGTTATGCCAACGTCAGCTTGCTAATATCAGCGTAGAGTCGAATGGATATAAGTCACGTTTTACCAAAATGTTCAAAATGCAGCGCAATATTCTACAATGGCTGCAAACGATAGCTGCGGGACAATTGCGGAAGTTTATACTTTATAGTGACAACGTTACTGTGTTGCAATCGCTTAGCTCATACTATTTTTACTTGGAATCCCTTGTGCTTAGATTCAGACACGCAGTTAGAAACCCAATAAGTGTTGAACATATAATTTGTTCCGCAGAGTCACGGACCGATAAACGGCGACTTAAATTACTGTAAAACACTTCATACATATAAACCCATAAGTTTAATCGTTACTCTTCCTATCGCAGTTTTGTAATTAATTTATAAAAACTTCTACTTTTAGGCCTCTTCAATTAGCCTATCGCTGTCCACAGCTCAACTGGAGCCTCTCCTAAATGACGTCACATCGTTCACCACTCCCGATTTTAGCGTGTCTATTCGCACAGCTCTAGATTTAAGCTAATTACTGTGATGGAAGTTCTGATTTCTCGGACACTTTATTGATCTCGCAGCCCACACAAATCATAGTTTTAATGATTGTTTACGAACGGCCTCCGCTTTTTTCTCTCATATCTTTGTATATATCCTATGCTAACATGCGCAGATTAGCGAAATCTTCATATTACGAGTATTACATCACCAGGTCACGTAATAAGCTGTCCTTTGTGTTTAGGATAAAGCCTAGAGGTCATCCAGATTGATTGCAGAACATGTTAATGAAGTAGACTAAATATAAAATGTACTGGAATGTCCTCATTTCATTGAATGCCAACGACCGTCTATGTCTTTACCAAAATAAAGTTACATTTCAACTAAAGTGACCTTCTGAAGAACTCTTATCAAGATTGTTTTTGTGATGTCCAAAAAAGTCGGGATTATAGTTCTCCAGATTGTTAAATGAACCAAACTTGGAACAATGGAAACTCTATCATTTTTATAGAATATAGCCTTGCTACTCAACAATGACGTATATTTGTGATCTTTAGCTATAGGTAGGTACATAATATGCAATCCATTTTGTTGTTTTCGAAGCTTCCGAATCATGTGGTCGGAAGTGTACCTAATGATTCAAAGAATTCCATGAAGTAGGTATTTATGATGATAATAGTTATGAGTAATTATGACTTAAAAAATATACGTCACACATTTTGCGATGTTGACCCAAACAACATGTTAAGTGATACGAATAAAGATTGTAGCAGACAGAAACTAATGGGCCCTAAGTAGAACAATCGCGCTTTATCACAGTTAGAATGACCCGTCTCAAGGATATTTGCATCATCATACTTCCACGCACAGCCGGTTTTTCTCACGCTTACGGAAAATCACGATAATTGCTGGAAAAACGTTTATTCAAATATTATAAGGTATTTAAAAACGTAAGCAGAAACAAATACTTTATTCGGTTTTGCATGTAGCAATTTTTGTAGCCCGGAGTTTTGATTGGCAATCAAAACTCCGAACATTTTTCATCAAACTACATAGTTTAAATGAAAATATAACATGTTTTACAATGTACAAATGAAGCCCTTTCATGGATACCTTGACCCAGTAACCCCACTTTGTCATTATCCTCCATTTTAGTTCCTGTTGCTATAAAAAATAGCTTTTCTTTCACTTGCAAATAAATGGGCAGGCATTATTTATAACTGTTTTAAATTTCAAATCGATAGCTTTAGAAGTTGCTGAAATAAGCTGCTGTAACGGACAGACAGTCGATAGATATTATAAACTCCAGATATTTGTAACAAGTTAACAATATCTTAAACTGTCGTGATTAAATGCAATAATTATTCGCTAGAATTATATGAATCGTATTATATAATAACTAATGGAGCCGACACCCATAAAAATAGAGCGTTTATGGGTGATAAGTGAATTATGCCTGTCCCTCAATGTCCCCGATCTACATTTGGCTGAACTCCAACCAATATAATCTCGCATACACAACTTCATACGACGGAATCCTAGAAATTCGCACTTTTCTAAATACGATTGTCTGGCCTCTCTCGCTGTTTTTGATTTATAATCGAGTAGCTTTTACCAGGCAAGCGCGGCGGTGAAATTAGAAGTTTTCGATTTAGTTCGACCACAGTTTCACAAAATTCGTTCTTGTTTTCTTTGATACACTTAAAATCTGGTCTACCAATCTGACACTTCCTTAATGCTTGATATGGGTCGCGTGAATCCATTATTGTGTGACCTTGCAAATCTCAAGGTTTTCGTTTGATAGATTGTTACTACCTACCACTTATCTTGTACCAAAACTCGAGGCAGCAGATGTACCTACTGAGAAAGCGGAGCATGAACGATTTTCGATAATTTTCTCTTCATGTAAAATTTCAATTGATTAGTTATGGCGCAATTGACTAACTAACGAAAATGGAGTTGGATTAACAACGCCCACGTTCTGGTGGTTTTAATCATTTCAATAGGCCGATCGATATTTCCAAACGTTATACATAAGTAAGTAAATCGACGAAGTTTTGACAGTAATTGCCATAATTCGAAGAATAATCGACACACACACTCGACATTATGGAGTAGAATTTATTCACTACAAAAGAGAGTTCCTTGAGCTTATAATTAAGCATTTCTTCTCTATTATTATTATACATTTGTAATAAGTGAATAATATTCCGCTATTGTGATAATTTACTGAGGAAACGTGCTTGTGCCCGATATATCAGCTTGACCAAGAGCCGCAATTACAGTAAGTATTAGCGCTACAGGATCATTCTAACATGTGTTAATGAATGATCGACAAACAAAAACCATCAGAATCTTAACAACGTCTGATTGATAGATCACAGATATCAGACATTGCATATTACTCGTCGTAATTAATAAATATCTGTATTGAACAAAAATAAAATGAAATCTTCAGTATTTTTGATAGTGTTCCTGGCTTTACCCAGTTTTGTTCACTATTAATATTCGTGGAAAACCTCTGTTGTTGATCCGATGACCTATGAGTATTATTAATAAAACTTATGATCTCATTTACGAATTACCCCGTCATATCAGCCACTTAACGTAATGTAAGAGTAAACAGTGTTGTTTCTCATTAGTCGTTTAACTTTTGTTGTTACTGGACCGTTTTGTGCGCAATACTTTATCGACGATCCGACTACTACGTGTGAGTGTTGTGAGTTTTTGATTTTCTATTGTTACCATTTAATCTCAGGCGCCGGCAATACTGAAAGCTTTAAATTCGTACAGCGAGTATAAATCGATGTGTCGTGTATAAGCTTAGGTTGGCGGGAACGAAAATCTGCTCAAACCGCACGTGATACCACCTCGGGAGCATTTTTATCTAGCGTCGCCGTCGCCGCAAGCATGAAGTGTGAACACACCGGAGATTTCCGCCGATATAAATCCCGGTACGCGACACCCTTACTTTACACCCGTCGCATCCTCAGTGCAATTCGTGAATTTGTGGTGTGGAAGCTGCCGGCGGTGCATCGCGTCTAGAATTTGAACGCCAAATCTTGCTACCCCAACGTCGAACTCTGAGCGCTAACCGTCACGTACTCCTGTCTATGTATTCACAGGTTTGACACCGCCAGCGACGTCACGTTTTCCTTGTTTCTGTCGTGGTGGACTCTGATTCAGTTACTTACTTCCTTTATCTCTACCAATTTACCATACCTTACCTCGACATCCATATTTTAAATTTAATTACGCGATATAAACGTGTCTTACTGCGATGGCATTTCCTGGCTCATTTTCGGTGGTGTTTGTAACATCTTTATGATCTGTAGGTGACGTGAAGGATTAGAAAGCTATTAAATAGACAATAGTCAGTAAGAGGAATGCTAGTGGACGGCTGAAATGCGGAGGTGACAGGCGGGCCGTTAACATGGCCGTTACAAGCTCAAGTGATATATGAGCAGCGAAGTGGCTTGGTGCCGCTGTCACTTCGCGTTCCGCCGCCGCTCCGCACTGGCAAAAAGATAAAAAGGATTCCAAAATACGATTCACAAGTGGGCTGCCGGAAATGGGCAGAAAGTTACCGAGCACGGCTTTATGTCGGGCAATATATCTCTCGTATCGCTATCCAATTTCTGCTCTATGGCATGTAATATCCCTCTAGGGGTCCTTTAATTTGAAACTCCTTTTAATCAACACCATTCATTGTAACCTCGGTTTACTGAGCCTTTAAGGCCTTAAGGTTTTTCTTTCCTTTTACTTATTACGATGTTATACTATGCTATATTGCGGTGCTTGCGGAAAACCTTCGTTCAAGCATAAAGAGGTATTTGCCTTGCAGTGCAGTGGGCTAGGCTATATGCAATTCACGTATTCTTTAGGAATTTGTTAGACAGACTTACAATACTTTCAATAGATTCCAATAAATACGTGCGTAATAATAGTAGTAATAGTTTAACATTGTCAGAACTCTCAACGGAAAATACTTATAAGGAAGTGCTAACATCCCGATCAAACTAAACACTTCAGAAAAGCCGACCCAAATTGATTTTTCCTATAGTTTATTCAACCTGTACCTACTTTCCGTAGATAAACTGAAGTTTAAGTTGCGTGACTGGCCCGACCGCCGACCTTCATTGACCTGCGACATTGAGGCGCACCCTACAGGTCCCTATCACTTCACCCATGGATTTATTTCAAGTTCTTTTAGTGAGGGAAATATTCCGATGTTTTAATGGCCTTCTTCATAGTTGAGGGGGACTATAGGATTCTGGATTACACCATTCACTTTCCCTTTAAAGAACCTTCTTAAAAAAAGGGTTTAGGCTTAATAGCCGAAACCCTTTTTTTTAGAAGGCTACATTAAGCTAATGCTTGTAGAAGAAAAACACCACAAACAATATAATCATTGTATCAATGGTTGAAAATAAAGCTATCGCTGTGGAGTCTACGCTCCTATTCATAGATAGACGGAACAGGACGGTCAAATCATTTGATTGCACCGTATTTATACTTTTGTCCGCCGCTATTGGTCTACCGGGAAAATTGTTCTATCGGAAACATCATCTGGGTCTTTGTACGTTAAACGAATTGAAGTGACGATTGAAATACTTACAGATCGCTTCCCTGAATAATAACCTTTGTTTTATCACCACTTCAAATTAGATCACCAATCTAAATGTGTTCCTCAATGTTTGTACACGTGCAAAAAGCAATTCAAATTCAATTTGCACAGCGTACACTATTCGTAAACTATGTAGTCCTGAAAGGAATTAAATATTCTAAGTCGATCTACAGAGTACACAAACGCGGCGCTCCCACTAACTGGATCCGTCGCTTCTCCTGTTTTCAATAAAGAGAAACAACTTGTGTCATATCCGCAAAACGTTTACTTACATAGTGGAGCGCAGTAGTTGGTAACGAGGTTATACGAAACAGTTTCGGGCAAAATTGCTCAGGGAATGTAGCTAGGTGTCATAAAGTTTCAGCAAAGCTGTCGGACAGACGTGTGCAGCGTTGAAATACACGTGTCGAAGCTATTTCATCTTGCTTACGCTTCAACTTTGTTATAGAGTCCTGCCATTGGTACTAAGTGCTCTTCTAATGAAGTGTTACGCTCTCCGAGTTCTATATGTTTTAGGAACTGGCGGTGTCACGTTTTCGCTTATTAGTTTTCCTTGCATTTGTGATATTTGATTCTATGTTTTTGTTCTTTCCAGGTTAATCATGGATTGGAGGACGGTGTTGTGTGCTTTCGCCCTAGTGTATTATGCTGATGGATACTCAAGTAAGTTTTGGTTTTGATAATAAGATCTAAAGTTTATTTTGGACATCACTGACATCGGTGAAAGAGAACATCGTGAAGAAACCTGGACTTGTAATTAATATAAGTCTGGAATCGCCAATCCGCCTTGAGCAAGCAAGGTGATCAATGTCGGTGTCGCCTTCTCTGTATGAGAAGAGGCCTTTGCCCTGCAGTGGGACAGTAATGGGGTGGTATTATTTTTTATTAATAAGATTGCACTCATCAATTAAGACATCATTACGTAAATAACTATAAATCGACAATCTACTTACAAAGAAATCAATACAGAAAGCTCATCATTGTTGGCTATTAAATACTTAACGTATATTATGAATAGGTACCCAAATACAGACATAACATTTTGATAACATCTAGACCGTGTATTAACATTTCCTGTTATTACCTGCATGCACGCTGTCCACTGACTTTCGACCTTCACGCCTACGTAGCGAGGTGTCATTTATGATATTATATCTTTTTAAACGATTCTCGTCTTCAGTATCTCCCGATATTTGACAGCCGATCACTTTTTCTGAGAGCACGTACGTACAGCACCCGAATTGCCAAGATATGGCTCGATTCCATTACCTAATGTTCGCGTAAACCAAGCATCAGCTCCCTGAGCTACAAAACAATGAGTTATGATCCTAGCAGTGATGCCCTTTTTATTTGTTTATATGCAGCCGAATATTTTATTTTAGAAAAAATTTAATTTGAATTTAGAATTTATTCTTCCCGATTTTTCATCATTTTTCATTAATACTCCGCGTCTATTGGTCGTAGCGTGATGTTATATAGCCTTCCTCAATATATGGACTATCTAACGCAAAAATATTTATTCAGTTCGAAACAGTAGTTTCTGAGATTACCGTGTTTAACCAAACAAGTCTTCAGCTTAATAATTCTCGTATTAAGTATAGATATACTACTATGAGCATTTTTACCAAGAGAAGACGTTACTAAAGTCGTAAAACTATTGTAATAACAATATAGTACTGAAATATTAAGACGTAAAGTGCAGAACAGTCGGTTACGAGTAACAACCAACATTAAACTTCATCATTATTTCCAAGTCAGACGTGGCTTTATTATCTGCTGTTTTCCTTTCACAAGAATATGATATGGATCTAGAAAGACTAGAACTTCCGCTTTTCCAATCCGCTTTAAAACAACTGCAGTTGTCCCGTTTTCATGTGATTAAAGTCGCGTCTGGGAATGCCGGGAAGTTGCAAGCTAGGATTGAAAAGTTTAAAGTAGTTTCTAATACTGTGTTAGTCATTCCTACAAAGTCAAAACCATTTGCAGATAGAGTCAGGTACATGAAAAACGACTATTCGATGCGATCAAACTTACATTTCCGTGCAGAAAGTGTCCGAATTTTTAAGTTGATCTTTCACAGTGACATACCTCCACAATTTGGGATAAAGTAGGTACCTGTATTACAAAAGCGTATTATGATAAAGCACATAAAACCTACGTAGTGGAAAACAATTCGATGGCAAAGTTTCTCGGTTCGGTAGGCTTTTATTACGAATTACGTGTGATATTGACTCTCGAAGACGACGGCGAGTCCAATCTAAGTATATAATCTTGTATATGCAAATGATCCCTATTCCCTTACAAGAGAATTCTTTACCCGGTCACGCCTTTTGGGTTATAAAAGGGCGAAATTCTCGTAGACACAGCGGAATAAAATATATTCATACGATATTATATGGAGTTTTTTTTCCATTTTCAAACACGTTTTACCTATCCAAATCCCTTTTATTATTCCAGTAAACGAGCATGAAACGATTGTAACGTTGCGTACTCTGTAGATAATACCACTAAGTAGATATCTGAAAATGATTTATGTTCTGGAAAAATTTGCAGTACTTCCGCATCAGAAATTACATTAGGAGGAAATGTACGTCCATTTTGTTTCTTGTGTACATTGTAAAGATAATTCGGAAAATTGGGTCCGCTCTTTCGGTGTAAGAAAATTTGATGGAGTGGTAACATAAGTAGGTAATAGCTGGTTTTGTTCATATTTTTTCCGAGTCAAAGCGTTCTCTTGATTTTAGGTCGGTTGGGATAGCCAGAAATAATAAATTACACAGGAAGAGGAGAGAAGACATTGCCAAAGAATACATTTAGCTTCGTCTCATATGACTTTTTCAGTTTATTGTTCCCTGAGATATGACTAACAGTAGACGTTGAACTAACGGCAATGAATCACGTAACCACACAATTATACATAGGCATACCTACTGTGCTTCACAACTGTCTTAAAGAGCTTTTTGACGTTACTCCACACTCATACATAAAAAAGGATGAAGTAGGCCAAAATCCACTACTAAACATAAGTCGCTCCCTAAATCCTACAATACTTTTCAATGGGCAAACATGTATCTTATTTGCTTTCTCGTACATTCCAGAGTATGGGCGTACCTGCAAAGACATAGGATGCCTCAACAGTGAAGTCTGCGTGCTGGCCGAAGACCCGTGCTCTTTCGGACACACTTCCAACTGCGGCACATACCCAACCTGCAAGAAGAAGTCTGAAGTAGACGGCGGTAATAAAAAATTTTACATCTACATACTATTAAATTCGACTATCATACGAATAATTGTCTTTCCACTACTTACCCCACTTTGTTCACATCTCCCAATCTTTAAATATGGATTTTCGGGTTCATTTATTTGTTTTAGCCTTATATTAAGTCGAATTTATGAATATTGTAATAGTTATTGATATCACTTTCCAGGATCTCACTCCCTGCCACCTGCGCCCAAGCCTCAGGCACCATCCTACGACTCTGTCCCTAACTACAAACCACCAGCACCACCTAGTGACACGTCCAGCGGTGACGTGTCACCTTACGGAGGCGGTTCACCCTATGGAGGCAACTCGCACACCGGCGGTAACTCGCCCTACGGTGGAGGCTCGCCTTATGGCGGAAACTCACCTTATGGTGGCAACTCACCATACGGAGGCAGTTCCCCCTACGGCGGAGCAAGCAACACCGGAGGAGGATCACCTTACGGCGGAGCAAGCAATACCGGAGGAGGATCACCTTACGGCGGAGCAAGCAATACCGGAGGCGGATCACCTTACGGCGGAGCAAGCAATACCGGAGGCGGATCACCTTACGGCGGAGGATCACCTTACGGTGGAGGAAGCAATACTGGAGGAGGATCGCCATATGGCGGCAATTCACCGTACGGCGGAAGCTCGCCATACGGTGGATCCTCTAATACTGGAGGCAGCAGCCCATACGGAGGTAATTCTCCCTATGGTGGCACGCGCACCTCTGGCTCCAACGGATACGCAGGCGGTGGCAGCTCCATCGACAGTATTTTGAACACTTTGAATAAATACGCAAATGGCGGAGGCGGCAGTCCTGGAGCCGCAAGTGGCGGTAATGGCCTCTCCAACGTCTTCGGAAACCTTCTTGGTAATTTATCAAAGAGTACCGGTGGTTTGAACAACTTGTTCAACACTCGGCCTATAATGGAAAACCCAAATTACTCCTCATACAGTTCAAATTCGAGGAGCTCTTACCCCCAATCTTACCCATCAGGGTCTCAACCGACGTATCAACAACCGAATCAGAACAAGAATTACGGACAAAATTATGCTCATCATAGCGGAGCGACCACACGCAAGCCTGTCCACTACGGTTGGAATGTTAGGTAAATTACTTTCCAAGTAATTGTAGAAAGCTATTGAGTGACGCCTCTGTTTTTTTCTTTGCGTTGCACAAGTATTGCTTTCTAGACCTTTTGCACTTCAATGCTGATCCTCTTTAGCTTTGGTGTTACTAACTCACTGCAAATTACGTATTCTACGCTGCACTGTAATCGGTATTTCAAATTAGTGTAAGGGCCAATTTCATTACCTTCGAATAAGTTCCGATTAAATTACTTGGCAGATCATTCATACAGGTCATATAGATTCTGTTCTATTTTTGAATATATCGAAAAAAAAATGAATATTCGGAGATGGTGAAAAAGGTCCTAAGCCTTTACTGTTGCCTTAATTTTTTGGTGGGTTAATAAATTTTATTAATAGGAATTGAGTAAAGAAAAAACATCAACGAAAAGCTCATGTAGCACTAATGCTTGTATTTTTTGTCACAATCCAGTTACCATGACAAATAAACCACTAATATGTAATATACTTTAGAAAAAATAAACTTCGTAAAAAAAAAAATATAGTAAATTGTATATAAATAAGGCGGAGGCTAATCTCTTATGATTGACAGGAATACCAGAGAAACTTCCAGATAACATGTTTAACTAAACTTTGCATGAATAACTGCCAACTGGATAACTTTTGGTGAGGTATGATGGTACCCATCCTTTTGATGCTATGTAATATGACTTATAGAAGAATGTATGCACCTTTTTATTTTGCCGTATGATCTGTATTTTATTTCATAGCTATTTAAGAATACTCATTTGTATAATTTGTGGCTAGTTTAGATAGAAAGTAACAAGTGGGTAACTCAAACAGTTTCTAAAAATGTCAAATAAAGTCTCATAGATTATATCGATTTCCATAACTTTTTTTTTGTATAATGAAAATTTATTATAAAACATCTACCTTACGCGTCAACAGCAATTGATAAATATTGATATAATACCAAGCAAATTAAACTATAAAATATAAAAGTCTCAGTTACCTACCATATAACTTTCTATACTAAATCTATCCTTCATTATATCACAAAATCAGTGCCATTTCTAATATTGTTATATTGTATTTTCCTTTCAGTGTGACAGTGATCTTGACGTACCTGATACAACAATATGTCCAGAGTATGATTCGTAACTAATAATATTTTTATTTAAGTTATAAGTATGTGTAATATTTTTATTTTAAGTATACAGTGGGATTTTGTTATAACTTTTTACTGTGATTCAGCTTTTAAAATGAACATAAAAAGGTTCCTTTAAATTTTTCATTTTGACCTTTTGACTGCAGCAGACGTCAAGAATCTCCAGTAGATATTATTATAAAATAAATAAAAGATTGCTATTAACTTGTTACGTTATTCGGCGATACCTGCTGCTATTGTGTTGTTGATTCTTAATGTCGTATAAAATAATAATATCTAGGTGCTTATTATTTTGCTACGACGTAGTATAAATCTATGAATGACGTGTACTGTGGCGGTCAAGAGGTCATTTATATTAATATTATTGTGATAAACTCTATGTAGGTAACACCGTGATAATTATGTAACAGAGCAATTAAATAAAGGCAAAATTTATAAAATTATATAATTTATTCAGTCAATCAAGACTACTCAGACTAGACTATAAAATTCGGTAAATAATATAACTGAAGTCAATTGTATTAAATAAAATTATTTTTCTAATTAAATTAAACAGATTTTCCAAGGTTGCTTTTTAAATATTGATTTAAAAAAAATGTACATTTACAATTTTTTGCATGCATTTAATATTCTACCCTAAAGTCAACCCATTGCTAAACCCAAGGAATGTCTTACCTGTATACAAAAACTTAGTATTAAAAAATAACCTACACCCATTTTTACAACCAATTTAACTGTACTTGAAACATAGTTTCATAAACAATTACAACAAGTACCTACAATAAACCAACCATTCCCATTGTTACACAAATGTTAAACATTTTGTTTTCAATTATGTAAGAATGTATTTATATTTTTTTATTTTGATACAGTATATTAAAAAAATACGTAAGTGAATAAATTAACATGAATAAAAACTACTCCGTCCGCAGTAATATGAATAAATTCATGCGGTGGCTTCATTGAACACCTCTATCGTCGTGTCCAGTACAGCCTTTTATACCAGGTTCAAGGTCGATGCAGCTGATAAGCAGGAGAACATCTCAAGATGTCGATGTCGGTGGAAGATCTTCACTACGCAATCGTCCACTAACACGGCTATCGAAACATTAGTTACCAGTGTTTACAATATATTATTATAAATAATTAATATTGTGAACACCAAGTGCTTTAATGTATGTATAAAAATCTCAGTGAAAAATACTTTTGCCTCATTTTAATCCCCACCAAGTCTCCAAACTGGGGATAAACACGTAGTATTTAATAATGTATAATTTTAGTAGCCCATTTACATAACAATGGAAAAATATTTTAAATGTGCCTTCTTACAGATGCAATCACTATACGTCTCAAGTCTATGTTATTAAGGTTCTTTTTTAATTCCCATGAACATTATATAAGACCATTTTTAGTTTGTTTGATAATATACAATACCCAGCTATAAAACTTGATTGTCATGTAAATGGGCTGTTAGGCGTTGGCCGTGGAAATGTATGTAGCCCACAGTCAACGCATTTGTTAGCACACCCACAAATTTATACTTAGGAACGAATCACGGCATACTATCTCGTGGGACAATCTTATTTTGGCAAGATATGACGTTCTAAGCAGGGTCTATTCGATCTGCTATTTCAAGTGTTATCGTAAAGATAGTGCAATTATTTATCTCCGGTATTTACCTTAAATTCGAGATCGTGTTTTGTTCCTAACAAATATACTATTTTTGTACATTTGCTGTTGACTATTTTGATAATTGTTAAAAACGATTCTATTATAACACTTACATTCGAATTATTGTGCTAACCGTGATTTGAGATTACCATATTAAATTAATTGCTTACAATTTCTTGTTTAATTCTAACATCATTCCTTACAGTACTGGGTTTGTTACCTCTGTGTATTTTTTTTAAAACCATGCCTATTAGAAGGAACCCAAGCCATACTCCATACCAATAGAAGTATACTGACGAGTAGTATATCCAAATACGATCAAATGTGAGTAGAAGGAATGCAGCAGCTTGGTATGACTCCGAATGGGACCGCAGGAACCACATTACGAAGCCCATGATTTTCTTTTTCTGGAAAAGGAAAAATGAAAATTGGTACAATAATTATTCAACTACAAAATTAGGTGTATGGTTGAATGGCGTTGTTCAATGAAAGGGCTAGCTAGCCGTGCAATTGAACAGCTAATTTCAGCCAATTGACTGCAACATATAACCCTGCCTATAATATATACAATCCTAAAAACAAAACTGAAAAATCTCGTCGTATGAGTAAAACCCGGATGGATATTAATAATGCTCACCATTCCTGTGGCATCCTTATAGTAAAGCTTGTAGTAAATGTCTTCGGCCATTACGTAAAATGGACAAAAGTAGATACAGAAGAAATATCCGGCGTGGAAACCATGCCAGATTACTGACACAAATAATGCTGCATGAATCCTGAAATAAAACGGAAATACAGGTTTAGTTTCATTATTCCGTAAGGTTGCTATTGTATAATACTTTCTCATCAACGTGTTTTATTCTGTTCACAAATAAGACTCAATATTACTATCTAATAATCTCCAAATTTTTATTGAATGAAATAGTTTAATTAATTGGTTTAATTATATTACAATATTTTCCAAACATGACTTACTTTAAAGGCTTGACAGGGAACCTCTTATAGACAACCATGGCCACCCAGTATTGCACAGCCTTGTTCCATACTTTCATAGAGTCACGTAACGTGACCACAGTTTCACAACCCCATACATCCATCGACTCCACAGTGTTGAAATCATATTGACAGGTCTTCGCTTCATTTTCTGACCTGGTAAGAATAGAAAATTGAGTCAAAATCTATTTTTTTTTAATACCCACACAAACTCTTTTACCATAGTGTTGTAATACAAAAAAGAAACTTCTTAAGAAACTCAGGTCAGCATTCTTACATTTGTTTCAATTTCAAATATCCAACAGTGGGTCCATGTCCAGTACGATTCCTGCCCTGGACTGGGTATGCTCCAAGCCCAGCTGACGTACACACACTCTCAGCTAGTGTCATTCCAGAGTATATCCTCTGGCGGAATTGCGCAAACAAGGCCCATGGGTACATCATTTGGTAAACAAAATTCCGGTTGTTGTGATCTTCTGTCAAAATATACTGAAATTATTAAAACTATATGTTATGGAAAGCTTCATGATTGGTCATATAAATAAGGCAGTAATAAAATCAATGAATGCATTGTTAATTAATAATAAAAAGAAATTATATAGATTTTCAGGTACTGCATTAGGAAAATAGTTATATTTCTTTTCAACAATTTTTAAGGCATTTATTTCATTTTAAACAGGTTAGTTATGAAAACGAAAAAAAATAAATAAATCAAACATAACATTGATTTAGCACCTTTTGGTGTGTGAGATCAAGTTCATCGAGTGGGGGGTGTGTGTGTGTGTATAAATAGGTTCTTTTTAGGCATTTCACGAATTGCTAGATTAAAATGTAATGTTATGAAACATGCTCACCTCTAGTGGCCAAATGTTAGACAAAGCCAAGTACAGTGAAACATAGAGAGGGACCATTCTCATTGTGTTAATGGTAAAACCAAAACAGTCAACATACTTGCTGTAAGGCAGGTGGAAGTAGTCATCAAAAGTCCGGTATCTGTAGTACGGACCTGAAATATAACTATGAATTTATTTTTCCAATTGATATTCTTAATAGCAGCTTTATCAATCTAAAAACAAAATAAAACATCCACAATCACAAGTTAGATAAATATGTATAATATTCTCTTTGGGTTGCAGAATTTGTTTGCAAGAGTCACTGCGGCCCTAGAACGCAAAGGGCATTAGAAGGAACATGAATGGGTTTTTTGTCAGTAAGAATCTAAAACTCCTTTCCGCACTGCCCAGAGTGGAAGAAGTCATTGATCTTTAAAAAAAAAGGCATTATGATATTTTAATAAATTATTAGTAAAAAATTGAGTTTTACATAGTCCAATGCAGTCCTACATTTAATTAAATATTGAGCCTAGTAACTGAAAAAAATAACTTTATTATCATTACCCGTTAAAAGTCCAATATAATTGAATGAATAATGGAATAAGTCTTCAAAATCAGGATTTATAATTTCAAGAAAATCATCATCTTTAGTTTTTACTTCTTTCTGTTCTTTATCTTCTGTTTCTTTATCTTTATCCTTTTTAGATTTTCCTACTGCTAGCCATGAGCCATTCATTTCAAATGCAACACCTACTACTCGGAGAACTATTATCATTTCAATGAGGTTTGTTTGTCCTGAAGAAAGTGGTAAACCAAACTTATCAGCCAGCCGAAAGAAGAATAGATATCCAAACATTAAAAAGAATGCCACAATATGACAGTATCTGGAATGTAATAATAAGCATTTAGTTTCTTTTATTTCAGTTACTTACATTTGTATGTTTGCTAATTTGATTAAGCTAAGCTCCTAAGGCAGGGGTTTCTAAAGTCTGCGTCGCACTGGGGTGTCCTAGAGCCATCCTGAGGGTGTTAAGTTACATTGATTGTAGTACAGTCATCATACTTTATATTTTATGATAAATAGAATAGTTTTTTTTAATTAAATATAAATAATAAATATATAATCTTACTGTATGTTAGTGCTACACACTAATATTTTGTATAAAGGTGTCGCAAATATAATTACCTACCTACGGCTAGGGAGTCGCAGTATAAAAAAGTTTGGAAACCCCTGTTCTAAGGAACAAACACAAACAAATCAAATTATCCATGACAAGACTGGCAATACAACATGACGACTACATTTATGACTATTACTGTTTATGTTGTGAAGACTTACCGCACAGTAGCCACTTTTATTGCAATTAATCCCAGAAGTGCCGACAAAATCGGATGGATAGCGCTGTATCCAGAAACAATGATAATAAGTACAAGACCGAGTATGCTGCCTACCCATTTCTTAGCTTGCACTGTCTTTAAAGACCGGTAGCGTGGCCCTATCCCTACGCTAAATAGAAGCAATGATAAATATATAAAATCGTTTTTGTTTTTCATTAGAAAGGACAACATCTTTATTCTATTAATATTACAAGAATACACAATAGAAAACACTCTACTCCTATTTGTTGACTGTCTGACAGACAGCATGCATTATAAGCATTGCAATGTACTCTGTGACAGACAGGACAGAAGTGACAGCAGATCAAGGAGGTTAAAAATATAGGGAGCGAGCGCTTGGAACATTGTAACCGTTCCTCATTTTTCTTAGAAAGAGAGGCACTGAGTTTTGTATTTTATCTCGTTCTGGCATTGTTAAGTGTATTAGAAATTGTGTATATTATTTTTTTTATATAATTATAATATATTATTATTGTGTGTATTAGAAAGAAACAGAACGCTTAACTCGGTGCCTTTCATTCATTTCAAGGTCACCGAGTTATGACCGTTTCTGTAGTATGAAGCGCGCACTCCCTACCTATATTTTAACCTCCTTGCAGCAGATGCAGACTAAATAAAAAATTTGACAATGACATTGACAAATCTAGAATGATATAGATAGAATGATCTCTATGTTAGGAATACACTGGTATATATCTATGGATGACTGGCACAATATTGTGTAATACCATTTCTTGTAAGCAGCGGGCAACATTTTTGTGTTTTATTTTTAACGAGCTACGTGTCCTACGTGTGTTGTTATGAATCATTTACGGGAAGCATCATATAATAAGAATCTTTTAAAGGCTATCCCAAATCTGAGAGTGGCTAGGCAGGCAACACCACTGCCACATGTCATGTAAAGTGTCAGCACTGTCAGCTCATCAGCTGGCTGACGGCTGTCATTACAATGAATTATTGATCTTCAGGATCAGGATCTTCTTGGTGTCTGTCAAATCCAACAATGCAGAATTCAGCTGAATTAATTTATACTTATTAGCTGCCGATGCAATAATCTGATAGACCATTAAATGGTTATTCAAAGCATTTGATAACAGTGTGTCAGAGGTGTTCCTTTTGCCACAAGCCTTTTGCAAAGTTGAAGTTCTCGAAACTTTTCGTTCTTCAATAAAAAATACGAAGCAATATAATAGGAAGCAATCAATGGAATACAAGTTTTTTATGCCATGAAACTAATGCTGTGCTAGGATAGTAAAGATGGATGAAGAGGACAAGAAGTCTATAATACAGAGCCTTAACATAAGGATAGGTCATGATATAAATGATTTGGCGAATGCTTTAGAATTGCAATCTGAATTAGTGATCAAGCGGGATAAAATACAAAATAGTGTAAGTCCTTAACCACATTCAAATACTGTTTTACTAATATTTTAACCCCTTCAATACTCTTTGACAAAGTTTAACATGATGAACATACCCTATTACAAGTTTTTATTATTTACCGATGAAAAGGAGTGGAATATCAAGTCGACGTGTTATGTATATCTAATTAAATAAAAATGAATGGCCAAAAGATTTGCCAAGTGCAAAACTCGAGAATGGCTGGACCAATATGGCTAGTTATTTTTTTTTGTGTTCATAATTTTCTAGATCATAAGATTTTATGAAAGTTTTTTTTTTTTAAATTCACCAATCCATTCAAAAGTTGTAAATTAGAACCGGTGCAAAGTCAGGGAGGTAGTCTAGTTTATTATACATTGTGTATGTGTATGTTTTTTATAAACTGGCCGCAGTTATACATAAACGGTCCACTGTAAAGTCATTGTTAGGTGGAAAGTTTCTGCATAACTATATCTAACTAATATTTAACATTTATTTTAGTTAGCTATAGCCAACAATGAAGTGCCAATAAAAGTGGCAGCAGCTTTGAAAAAAGCTGAATTGAATGCGGAACAAATAGACAAACTAAAAGCTAGAAGTGAATGGTTGAAGAGGAAAGTGGAAACTTTCCTATATAAAACAGTACCATTGAGAAAAGAGCTTGATACAAGGTTTGCTGATATCAACAAGTTGCAAGAAGTATTAGTTTATTTAAAATCCTTTGAGAAAATAGATGAATTGAGGTTTGTATAACATTTATTTGAAAGTTTTTCATAAGATTTATGACATGGTTTTATTTACCTATCTTTGGTTACTGCCCAGCTCCTATGGGTCGTTGCATGATGTTATATAGCCTTTAGTATTCCTCATAAAGGCTATCTTAAAGAAAATTAAAACAAAATTTAATCCCACCAGTAGTTCCATTGATTAAAATGTTTTACAAACAACCAAAAATTTTTTCTACCTTATTATAATATATTATATTGTAAATGTTGTGATTTTTCTTATTATATACAAAATTAGTAAATAAATAAATAAATTTTACTATTTTTTAATACAATTGCAGTATTGCATTGATGTTGTACCAGTAGGCACTATGATTATATTGTTTTTTTTAACATTCTAGTCGTCAAATGAAACAGACCAATGATGATGAGCAATTGGTTTTACTTTATGGTGAGCTCAGAAATATGTGTGGCCAGTACCAAAAGGGCAATAGAGCCAATTATGTCAAGGAATATACACATTACTGGCACAATGTGCTCAAAGACAAACTTATCAAGTGAGTACCTAATGCTTAAAAATAATTAAACTAGCCTTTGCCAATATGGTTCCCAAATTTTTTGATGATAAAAATAGCACTCAGGCATAATGGTACCAGTTGTCCGGGTGATTAGTACTCTCAAATAAACATACTTTTAGCTTTATAATATTAAGTATCCAGGTGGCTTTTGTATTTGTGATAACTATTATTGTTAGGTGTTGATAAATTTTTGTAGATATTTTTAAGGTCTTTAATTAATTAGAACATTTTATGGTTCTATCTTTTATAGTTTAGGCGGCGTTCGCCAAATAAAGAACTTTTTTGGATGATTTTTTACACCTTGGGTCCGAAATCCCAAATATCTTACGGACCCCTATTTTTTCTAAAATAAAATATATATATTACTTGCATATGTTACTCGCAGATAATGTAGCTTTCTAATGGTGAAAGAATTTTTAAAATCGGTCCAGTAGTTTTTGAGTTTATCCATTACAAACAAACAAACAAAAATACAAAGTTTTCCTCTTTATAATATTATTATATTATGTAGATATATATATTTAATAAATACTTAAATATTTTTTTGAATTCTTACCAATTTCTCTTTCAGAAATTATGAAGATGTACTAAAGTTGCTTAAATGGCCATTCTCAACTCCAGCGGAAAGCCAGCCAGCTCCTAAAGAGGTGATGGTGAAATTCAACAGCCTCACCAAATATCTGTTCCTAATTGAAGAACCTGAAGATCTAGTTAACACTCCTGTTACAGAAGAGGTTTGGCAAGGTGAATAACCCTTTCAGAAAAATTCATGAGACCATTTTTATACTAAATTTATTTATCTACTACTGTCAAAGATTAACAATAATTTTTTACCACGTGATTATTTTTCCCGGGACCCTATTTTTTTTCTATAATAAAAGAAGGTGTAATAAGGAAGTAATTAGACTTCCTTATAACATCATCTATCTGCTAGTAAAAGCTTCGTCAAAACTAGGCTAAGCTGTTTCGGAGATTAGCCTGAACAAACAGGCATAAAACCATTCATATTTATTTTGTAAAAAGCAGTTATTTTGACATTACCTACATATTTTTTTTTTTTTGTATTTTTGTGTGTATGTTTATCTGTTCGAAGCTAAACTATCTATCAAAAATCGATAAGTAAATGAGGTAGGTATCTTCGCGTGTCGGGCTAACTTATTACAGTCAGTGACTTGGCAAGAATATTTTCTTCTTTCATATATTTTAGTTCGTTTTTGTCTCATTCGATTCTAGTTTTTCACTTGACTTATTCTATCCACAGAGAAAGGCCCATGTCTTCCAGTAAGAGTGCTACTAAGGCCACTTAAAAAGAGGTTCCAATTTCACTTCACGGGCAGTCGTCAAACGGCGCGCATTGATCGACCGGAGTGGTTCCTTACACAAACTCTCACTTGGATTAAGAACCATCAAGGTTTTGTTAAGATGCATGTTCAGCCAATCGCTGATAAGCTGGAGCTGAAGAATGTTAAGGCAGTGGTATGTATGCAGTTTTTTTATTTGCCTTGTTATTTGTTTTATCATTACTGATGTTTTGATGTGTCTCTCATGTCCTTAATTTAATCAGGATTTTGTAAAAACCTAATTGAAAAGAGTGCCATGGAGTTTCTAGCTCGTTCTTCTCCATAGAGGCCTACCTCCGTTTTGGAACGAGACAATTGACAATTCAAAAGTACCTGTAAATGGTCTAATTGAAATAAATGTTTCGACTTTGACTTGCTATAGAATTTACCTCAAAATATTAACAAACATTAGCGGACTCAACAAACATTATCTTGACCGAAAGTTGTCTTGCTCCAATTGTGAATCTAAACCATCCAACATAATTATCATTATAATTATCATTTTTGAAGTTACTAAAAATTAAAACCTTTTCAGGACGAATTCAATGCTGGTCTTATAGCACTGGCGGCCGAGAGACTTCATACAGTACTGGCAATGTATCACTCACAGGGGTCTAAAGGCGAAATAGTCGATGTGGACGCGGCATTCGCTCACGCCGTAGATGAAACTCTAGGCTTTCAAAGAGAGCTGGTTGAGATCACTGGCAAAGATATCAATAGTGTACTCTCTGTTTTGACCAAAGTGGAGACATTTTTGAGGTGGCAGACTGTGGAGAAAAAATGTAAGTTCAAGTTACCATATTGTTCTTTAGGATACTGAGCAAAACTGTGGAGTAAACTGACATGTCCTAAAACCAAGCATTCGAAGTCATTTGTGCCAACTAACCAAAACTAGGAGGTTCGAGTTATAGACTGATTAGCTTTGCCCGCGACTTCCCTCGTCTTAAATTCGGGGTAACGTTCATTTCACTCTATAGAACTCTCCATGCTTTGGACTCCCGTTTCATCCCCTTACAGCCCTTTCACACGGCAGTCCAGTTTTGCAGGATCGGCTTTTTACGGTATCCTGCTAAACTGGACGCTGTGTTCACATGGCAGTTCAGTTTAGCAGGATTCAGTAAAAAGCTATTCAGTATTCAGTAAACCGCACGCAGAAAGCCGTGTGAACACTGCTATTGAAATATATGTGTGATTAAACGGGATTCCGCTTTTTACAGGACTTCGGATCCAGTTTCTAGTGACAAAACCGAATGGCACAATTCGACCGGATCGGTTTTTTGCAGGATCCCGCATGCAGGATGCTCGTATGAACGCTAGCATATAAACACATTCGCCATCAAACGGGAATCCTGCAGAAAACGGGATCCTGCAAAAAACTGGACTGCCGTGTGAAAGAGCTGTTAGGGGGTGAATTTTGGAAAATCGTTTCTTAGCGTTAATGTTACCGAACTTTCGAAAAAAAAATGATAATTGAAACCTAAATATGAATATTAAAACAGATGCATTAGCGAAGATGGACGAGAGCCTAGAATGTCCGCAGTGGAGCGAGGGGGTGGGGTCAGGCGCAGGGGCGGCGACAGGAGCCGCGCTGTGGATCCCTCGCGCTGCTGATTGGTTCGTCACACTGCTGCGGACTATTGAGGACAGATACAAACTGCTACCACAACCGGGGCACAGGTCAGTGTATAGATGATAATAATTATTCTAATGTACTGTAGTAACCCCTGAATGCGGGAATACTACTCGTATCGTGATAAATCAATCATCTAAGATTGAAACAATTTATTACATTTGTCTTCGTACATTGAGTCAATACTTATTAGTATATTATGTTTCTATCTAGTTAAAAGTGATCCTGTCATAATCACAGACTGTCAAATCCTTCTTATTTTAAAATAGCTTTTATCTTATAGGCATGTAATATTTACTCGTAAATAAGGTTGTATCTGAATCAGCCAGCCAGAGCTTCTACAGTACACAAGAATAATTCTAATGTACAATGGTACACTTCTTGTAGACTTAACTTCTTGGAGCTTCAACTAGAGCTGGTAGAAGAATGGCGCATTCGTCTTACTCAGCTGCTGAGCGCTGGCCTCGACAATCTTCAGGTGGACTCCTTCTTATCTCCCGACGCGGGGTCGCATCCAGTGACAGCTGTCATAAATGCTGCTCATCATACAAGGACTGTTTTGTTACAATGGGCTCATTCTTTGGTAAGTATAGAGGAAGAGTTTTTTTTTGTTCTCACTTTAGTTTTAAGCTGGCTTTTTTATTATTAGGTGTTCTTTGGAATCCAAATGTGTCAAAACAAAAAGAAAATACGGGCTACGCCATTACAAAACATAACCATTATTGTAAAGTACACCTGTTTTTACAAACAGACTTTTTTAAATGTTTTTTTTTTATTAACCATCTGAAAACTGAGTCTCCGATGGTACACCTCTTAATAATATCTAAATATAACTATTGGACTCTTGTTTCTGTTACTTGGTGGGTTACTATATATTTACTATAATAAAATATATACTACATTTCATTTTTTTATTTAAAATTGTTATTTATGCATAATAATATGTGTATTAAAAGAATAAAGGTTATAAATAAGTAGTATTAATGGTCCAAAATCGAATTAGTAACTAAAGTTACTACATAAACGTTTTTCATTTTCAAAAACACAACATTTAACCTTTTGAACGCCAGACTGCCAGAGTATAAACGTATCGCCGTACCCCTGACGCCAGGCCACTTTTTCTGTCAAATGACCTTCATAAAAAATAGGGATTCCAAAATTTGATTCAATTGTCTATTTCATAATATGGTGCGACGTGTATTTTGTCATATATTTGTGACGTTGGCGTTCAGGGTAAGATTTCGTTTGTCACATAATATGTGACAATGGCGTTCAAAAGGGTAAAAGCGTCATAACATGTAACTCTATATTTCATCAGCATTACCTCCAACTTCACTTCTACCGGCGCCAGTTCCTCAACTTCACGCAGCAGCAGCATCAGGACGAGGAGTACAGTGAGGACACCTCCGACACTGAATACACTGACTCTGATGAAACGCCTGTTAAGAGGCAGAAAGGTAAGAGGAAAAAGGTATCACTACATAGTATAAAACAAAGTCGCTTCCGTCTGTCTGTCCCTATGTATGCTTAGATCTTTAAAACTACGCAACAGATTTTGATGCGGTTTTTTTTAATAGATAGAGTGATTCAAGAGGAAGGTTTATGTATTTACATTGCACCCGTGCGAAGCCGGGGCGGGACGCTAGTTAACTTATAATACTTAAATATATAAAGATGAAGAGTTGTTGTTGTTTGAACATGCTAATCTTCCAAACTACTGGTCCGATTTGTTAATTTGTTAAATTAAGTCGTTTTGCTAATAGGAAACTACATTAACCCTGAGTTCTATAGGCCATGCTTTTTTATTGTTATAATATTATATTATGAAAAAAATCAAATTGAATCCGTAAGCAAAAGCTACTCTATATCTATACTATTATGTAACTTTTTTATTTTATGTTCCTAAGAGGTAATCTCTGAAAGCAATGATTCAGTTACAAAAATTCTGTCACTGATAGGAAGCTACATTATAGACGAATGTCATACGATTTGTTTTATGGCAATGTATCTTGAACGACAGTAGAGACCAACGAACGAAATATCTTACTAAGCATCCTTCATGATTTTTTAAAACTGTAGACAAAAAACCAAAATGTCTTATTTTAAATTAATTGTGATAGAGGATTACAAAACTTTACTTGGAAAAGCAGGACATGCTTTTATTATACCGTTTTAAAAATGAAAAATCTACAAACTAATAAATTTTACAGATATAACTGCGCAAGCGTTGTCTTTAATGGAAGTGGAATTGCAAGCTAAGCACTTGGCGCTTAGTGAGGTGTCTAGGAGGAACTCACTGGTGCCTGATTTGAACCAGTATGATATAGTAAGTATTCTTAGGGCTGATTTTTCAATAGTCAGATAACTTTTATCCAAAGAATAAATATGACAGTTTGACATATTTTCTATACAAAAGCAGTCAAACCGCCATATTTATCCCTCTGTTAAGAGTTATCTGACGATTGAAAAATTAGCCCTAAATTATCTTTATGACGTAACAAAATACTAATATATATCCTGTACTGTACTGACAATGCTTGATGTAGGTATATACTATTGGTATACTAAACTTGAATGAATCTATACTAATATAATAATTCTAAAGATATTTTTATTTTATTTGACTAATTTATTTTATTTATGCAACTAGCTTCAACTTTCGGACTAACTGACCGACTCCTTGACAATTCAAAAGTGCCTGTAAATGGTCTAATTGAAATAAATGTTTTGACTTGACTTGACTTTGTTTAAACGCTCTAATCCCTGGAACTGCCAGTCGGATTGGAAAAAAATATTGTTCTGTAAGAGAGCCAGATTCATGAGATATAGTATAGGCTATATGACATCATGCCACGCACGACCCACGTATCAAAAACGTAACTTCGCGAGCAGAAAGTAGTTAATTAATAATTATACAGGGTAATTGAAAATATGTATACCCAAAACCTTAAAAGGGGTCATTGTACTCATCATTATGAACAACTTTTACTATGGGACCAAACGTGAAATCATGAAAAATTATACATGAAATATAATACAATGGACACCTTTTAAGGTTTCGGGTATATTTTCAATAACCCTGTATAATTCTTCTCCAGACGTCTCCAATAGTGAACCTAGCGGTGACAGATCCGCTTTCTGGTGAAGACGAGGCCGAAGAGGCGGGAGTGTTCGCTGAGGCGCCAGCATTGCTTGCGCGCCTTCGAGACAGCGGCCTCGCGTCACTCGCTGATCACATACTTCTCGAGTTCAAGGCGGGGTTGAAGGACTATAAGCGGCAGAAGTAAGTACCACAGAACAAGAAACAAGGTGGAAAGGCATTTGTTGGCAAACCAAGACCTATTTATTTATAATTAGGTTCTCCAACAAAATAAATTCTCATAAAATACAAATTATTGTCAACTAAAGGTATTACCTACGTAGATGTACACATCACATGCTCAGTAATGTTAACAACTAGGTAACAAAGTAATAACTTAATAATTTAAACAGTAAGAAAAGATAAAACAGGAACTAATTTGATAAAATTATGTAACAGATTAACCACGATATACGCAGCTTTAGCTCTCAGTTTAGTGGTTATTTTTCTACCAATTACTTAATTTCCCATCACCAACCAGATGGCACGGCCTCATGGTGGTGGAAGAGATGGCACTGAGCGTGTCTCGCTCGCTGTGCCGACCGCTGGCGGCGCTGTGCGCGCGCCTTTCCGTAGCGGCGCAGCGGCTGGCGCCCACGCTCACCACGCGGCTGCGCGCTCATCTCGCTGAAATCGTCGACACATACATATTTGAAGTAAGTCATACTGTGTAATATATACATACCGGTCAAAATCATAACCCCTTTTTTGCTTTGTCGGTTAAAAACTAGCTGTTGCCGCGATTTCCTCTAACGTGTATATATATATATATACAGGGTGTAAAAAGACACGTCACAGGCGTTTTCTATTGCTCATCAAACTAAGTAATATTTAGCAAAAAATTAAAACTCGGACACGACTTTTATTTTTAGTGTGTAAAATCACAGTATAGGGGTTGTTACTCAAAACATTTATAGCTAGATTTCGTAAAAAAAAACTGTTGGAACTTTGACCATCAATGTTCCATAACCAGAAAAATCCCGGGTCTGATCCAGAACAAAAAACTATCGCAATGATGGGCAGAACTTGTAACTTTCGACTTCGTTGAGTGTCCTTTTATTCATTAAACTTTTTTTATTCTATAGGAGATAGTGCTTGAGAGTTGGTTCAACACGGGTGGCACAATGCAGTTCACGCACGATGTCAAACGGAACCTCGTGCCTGCGTTCGCACCACCTAACAAAATTGCATCGCAAGTCTACCAGTTACCAAGGTGAGTAATCAAAATAATTAGGATTAAAAACCTAATATTTTAGGGATTGACAAAAACGTTGAATTAACATCATAATGCGAATACAAAAACACCTAATGTGTTTTAATTACTGAAAGTAAAACTAGATATTTCAATAATTTGTTTTTTTAAGTTTACTACTGGTGTATGGGAGATTTGTACCTGCACACGTACTTATAACGTAAATCAAATTCGGGGCAACTCGTCCAACGGCAACTAAAAAGACGTCTAGGATTAATTATACAGAAAAGTGACAAAAATATTTCGTCCGGAACAGACTCCTTGAGGCCTGCAAACTCCTCAACTTGGATTACGACGACGCACGTCGTCTTCGCGCCCTCCTCACGAAACAGCCATCCGCCGCCGAACAAACCCTCGAGAACCAGGGCATTCGCTATGTACAACCAGCGCAAGCCCTTCAAATCCTGAACCAGAGAACCGACCTCAGTGACAGCACCAGTCCATCATCAGTCATGGAGCTATTCTGAAGTTATGAAGGAGGAGGCGTCTAAGCAACTTGCTACAGTACGCGGCCGTAAATATGGCTCATCAACTTCAAAGCTATGTTTTATACGGGCAACTAAAATTGCTCAATTGTTGGTAATATCTAGTGTCCGACCGAAACATGTTTTTTTTCCGAAACCGAAGGTTCTGTTCTGATTATAGTTTCGGCCGAAACCGAACCTTTTATAAACGTGATTAAAACGTTGAATAAAATGTCAGTGAGTCGTTCTTTCCAGATATAATTATTATGAAGAATGAAACATCTCGCTAGCCTAATATTACAAGGTTCTAAGTTTCATTTTTATCTAATTGAAATTTCCAGACGTTAGCCGAAAGTAAGATGTAAGTTTCGGCGGTTCAGGAATTTTTTGGCCGAAATATAATTTTTAAAAGGCCGAAACTGGCAGAAACCAAAACTTCGGTCGGACACTAGTAATATCAATACAAACTCGAAATTGCTGTAAATAGCTTGGTGTTGCCGAGACCAATTGACCATAAAATTGTGCAATTGAGTTGCCCGTGTAAGCACTCCATAGAGTTCCATGTGTCAAATTTAACGGGAAGGGAAGACACTGCATGTGTAGTATGGGATAATCAGATTGGCCGAGTCAAATATGTTGTCGTGTAACTATAAGATTAAGTTATCATGTGTCCGAGAAAAGACGATGCCAAAAAAATGCTTACCGGCCGCAGGGAGTTTTTTCGCAAGATTTGAGATCTTAATCCATAAAATATTCATCTCGCAAACAAACAATCCATCTCAATAGTTACACGGCAACAATCTTTCAAATTCCCATTCGCATCCATTAATTTCCATATACTTTAGCGGTCATAAAATTGCGCTCATGTTTAGAATACACAAATATCTTCCGTTAACGTTTTAGGAACTATCGAAAACCTGCGACCTAGATATATTTGCTAATACATATATTTATTTATTTATTGGAACAACAGTATTCTGTTAGAATATCAATCGCTAAGGATTCCACGTCAAAGGTCGCAGGTATTTAGTACTTCTTAAAGTAATGGCTTTATTTAGTTCCGCGTCATATGATCCTTATAATTCCTCTCACATTTTAGTACGATCACATTCTTAGAAGCCACTCACGTAGCTATTATTTTGAACTTAATAGGGGGTCAAGTCGGTGACTATGTATGTAATGACTAATAGACTAGCTGTAGTAGCGGCTGTTTATGGTCTATACGATTTTAATCACGTGATATCCGACTACTTTCGGGCTTGATTAAACTTAATATTCGATTCACGAAATGTTAGCATCGTCACATACAAAATCATCTTCTTCCTGCCCTAGTCTCATGTTACTTGGGGTCTGCGCAACACGTTTTCTTCTTCCATTCCATCCTGTCAGCCGTCATGCTATCACTGACTCCCTTTTCATATCGTTCTTCACACAATCTATCCATCTTTTCTTTGGCCGTCCTCTTCTTCTCCATCCATCCACATTAATATTCAATATCCATAACTCTCTTGGTCACATGCGTTTCACACAATACGAGTATAGCAAAGTGGGTACCGACGAAACAGTCAAAAATGTAACTACCGACTTCTTGTTTTAAGTTCTTTTTTTAAATACATACTTAACGGCTTTACAAACTAAAGCAACGGACCACACAGCCTTACTATCACATGATAATTTTGAACTAAAATCATGCTTCAAAACTTACCATTAAAATAATTAACTTATTGGTTTGACGGCATTAGCTAGTGGCAAGTTGGTTTAAAGAGAATAGCCTCCTCCTCATAAAGTGTTTGGTGAACTACTGAATACTCAAACTCAATTTTCAAAGTCAAAGTCAAATCATTTATTTCCATTAAGACACTTTTGAACGTCATATACAAGAAAAATGAATCGAATATAGTTGCCAGTACCAAAAGGTAGTTTGGTATGGAAAAGAATAAGAAAGAAAATTAAAATTTTCAGTAAGGTAAGTCATCCGTATCTCTTTCCCCTTCTATTATAGTGGTTTTCTCACTCTAATGAAGTACACTTCTGATGGATAGAAAGGGATAAATGAAAATGCAGATCTGTACTTACCTATATGATTTTACCTTAGATGTAAACGACAAAAAGACTTTCAAAAGAAGAGTTTGAGTATTCGTAGTATGGATGTGTAGATAATTGTGTATTTATGTATTAAATGTGTCTACTTTATACCTTAAATATTATCGCTATGAATTATATTAGTATTTCTAGAAATAGTTACTACTATTAGTAGCAACTGCATTTATTTATAACTATTTTGTTTATGCTTAGAGTCAAATGTAACACTATTGTGTATGTATTATGTACATCTATGAAAAGCAAATCATATAAACTATAGTATCGTTATCCATGTTAAATCTACTTGTAATATCTATAGTTTATTGTATTATTTCAATCTGTGCAATGATATTTTAAAATAGAAGTATTTATTTATGTTCACTTTTTGATTTCTTGTGATGATTATTTATGTAATATTAATAATATTATAATTTACTTCCTTGTTATTCTTCTATGTTGTTCCACCACAAATCCAACTTTATTTTCTTCTTCACCTTAACGAGCTTGCAACCTTATCTAAATCTAAGGTAGTTGCGCAAAACCGACTTTCAATTCTTTAGTAATTTTCATACGGTTAAAGTACAGAGCAAGCACCGTAAAAGTAAAAAAGCAAGTAATAAAATACTGTCTTTATCAAGACTGTCACAATTAAATTCACTCATTGTCATTATGTTACTACTCATTTCTAGATACAGAGTACATAAACAGCAGCTTATTGTAATTTATTATAGTTATAATGTGTCAAGAGACTATTATATTATGTCTTATAAATATCTCTTTGTAAGACTATTATGTCTTATAAATGTATAGCTCTTTGTATTACCTGCCTGGTAAAATAAATGGAAAATGGGTAAAACTTAAGTAGTAAGTAGATGGTCAATTTCTTTTGATAAAAACTCTGAGTAAATTGAAACTTCACTAGGTTAGATTAGGTTATAACTGTCACTTTGGTGTTAAAGCAAAATTAGACCTTACTGTTTTAAGGAATGCAAGTGATATTCAACCTTAGGGTGATGTCGACTATGCATGATTTAAATAAACACATTCTATTCATATAGGTGTTTGCAACAAGTGTCAAACTTCATTGTATTTATATGTATATTTGTGGTATTGGTAATTCTTAGACTGAGTCTAATAGTAATTTTAAGTAGGTTGATAGGAATTATATTTATATCAAATGCATGTTTTAATTTATCATTTGTAATACCGTATAAATAAATTAATATATTCGTGTTTTTTAATATTTTATTTTAACAAAATACAAGAATATTGTACAAAATAACTTACGTACTACTATCTCAGATAGTTTAAACAAGCGATGAATTCTCCATGATCCATTCTTAGTCTCAGTGTGACACTTTTACTAAAAGTATTAAAACTAATATAAAGCCTGCATACAGATCTCTCTAATGGCACAAAACGCACCCTGAAATCAATTGCATATAGTTTTGCGGGGGTCAATATAAAAAAATAAGTTTCATTTTAGGCAAAACGACGCATTTTGGTCATCGTTCATTATTGAAGCCCCGCTCCGACATGGTAACGGCTCAGCTGGAATCACCTCGAATAACCATTGTTAGCTGCTAGAGCACCGCCCGCGAGCCGTCACCTTTTTTATCTTGTTATTGTAAAAAATATTTTAACACACTTGATGTAAAGCCCTAACTTCAATGGCAAATTACTTATTTGCTTATAATGAGAGATGACCTTAAGACGGTCGTATACCTGCAAACCCCGATCTTCATTGCTTTAATTTTATGAGATCAGTTGGATTTGCAGCTATCGGAAATCAGAAACTGTTCGTACAATTTTCAACTCTATACAAATCTTATATTATGGTCTATATAAAATTACCGGTACGGAAGAATTATTCCCTAATCGCACAGTTTTGTTCTGTAATTGGCATATTTAGCAGCTTCTTGTCTTACGTACTATAATTTTAATGAGTGCTATTTCGCGTCATAATATCTACATTCCATTGCATTTAAAATTAAAAAATATTAAATAAAAATAATTACTAAAACTATATAATACATATTATCAATGTACCTAATATAGAATAAAACATTTATTCTTTCGCATTTTCCCTAAATTCCCATTTTGTTCACAGCCTTTCTTGAAAAAATTGTGAACAAAGTAATTTGTCAGTGCATTTGTCAAATAAATATTTTTCACAAATATTTACAAATAGGCAATCAGTATTTATTAGACAATATAATACTTTGTAATGACTAAGTATCTACTTAGTTTCTAAATCTAAAAGTACAGTCATCAACAACGTTATATTAATACTTGTAATAAATATTGAATTTTGTTTTTAATTTAACTTAAAACTATTTTTCTCGATATAACAGATTACTAAATCGGTCCATAATTTTCCTAATAACACAATAATAATAACTAGAACGGGATTATTAATTATTATTACTATCACATTGCACTGGCTGTAGATTCACTGAATCGCCTTTTATTATGATAATTTAAAGAATTTTAATAAAAACGCTTACAGTTTGTACTATAAATTATTTTTACACATATCTAATCTAATAATCTTGCTTGTTACTTAGGTATATTGTAAATTGTCTTGAATCAGTAGCACAACGCTATTAAGCGGATGAACTAAGTACGTTTTTTAAAGTATTTCCTTGGGCACTGCGGCTAATTAAATAATAAAAGTTTTTATTTACATTATTCTTCCGGAACATTAATGACAGGAAAACGGCCTGAGCCTAAATTCATGTTGAATATTTTCCTCATTTTCGCGATTTAAACCATTTTTTTTGTGTAATGTTTTACAACTTGACCTCGGCATTGACGGAGTGGTTCGTTCCTGCCTCCGCCTCTTGTTGCTTCCTAGGGTCTTGCGAGGAGGTGTTCCACCACTGCTCCTCGCCGGACGCGTACGCGACGAACACCAAGTTTGTCAGTATGAACACACCCAGAGCTATCCAGAACACCAGCCTCCATTGTACCAACGTGCTCTGAAAAAATAACGTAACCCTTGAGTAACACTTCAACCTCTTAGGTATTATAACAGTAAGTAGGTATTACTTTTGTGCAGAACTGTACAGTAAAGTTACGGATTTGTTAACATCTGACAAATAGGTACTTGTCAGATGTTGTGAAATAGGCATTTTTCAATAACTTTATTTAGGTAAGTACCTAAACGTGCTGCTATTTATGGAAACTAATATTCTCAACTGCACACTCATTAAAAAATTGGTTGTTAGAAAAATAATTATCCATGTCCATGAGCTACAAACGAAGCGTCCTCAATAATGCACAGAATGTTGGATTATGTCCCTCATATTCTAAAGTACATTACTTTAAGTGCACCAACGACCTTAACATTATGGAATGCAATAAAAATACGTATCCAGTATATTGATTTCCATAACAGTCAAAGCCTTTTTGTTGCCAAAACCAATCTCAAGGACTCGCGTTCGATTTGCCAAAGTAACCTTGCGTTAATACAATACGTAATTCGTTCCGCTACTTACATCAGGAGTCAGCAGGCCGACTAGGTATGGTGCTATGATGCCGGTTATAGCGCCTATGCCATTCACAATAGCCATTATAGTCCCAGCGTACTTTCCGCTCAAGTCAAGCGCGTTTACTTTCATGCCGGGGTAGAAGGCGCCCATCAAACCCATGGATGCAGTGAACAGGATGATGACGGCATTTGTGTTGCAGCCGGAGTATGATGCGAGGATCATGCAGATTCCAGGGCCGACGGATGCTGTAGAGAAAATTGAGTGTGAGCAAATTATGATGTTGAAGTGTCGTTGTCATGGTGGAATTCAGTTTTTTTCGATCTCTGTTTTAGCGAGAGAAATATATAAATAGCGCTGCTAGTAGGTAAATCTATACTAATAATAATATAGAGGTAAAGTTTGTTTGTTTGTAAAAGATAATACATATTTGAAAGTCTAATTACCTCCAAAAATTCTTTTACTGAACACACAAAATATGTTTTAAGATATATTTGACTTCCACACATACAAATACGCGCGTAGGAGCTATTCATTGATAAAGTTTAAAATATTCTGAATAATTGGAAGGCGAACGTAATTTGTATCTAGGTAATTGATATAGAATAAATATTTTACTGCTACTTATGAAATAGTATCTAATCACCAAGTCTTTATGCGTAACTCACAATTACTATGCGATCATAATCATTAAATCCGGTAGTAAAATTGCGAAATCTTACTCAATTATCGTAAAAGTGAACAAACAATTTTACCTAATTAAATAAAGCACAATGTTATGGTAATCAATTAGCAAGTACATAAGTGTTACATACCGATGGTTGTGAAAGTCTTTCTAGCGTTAGTGACAGTAAGCCAGTTTCTCTTGACAATCTTGTCGCAAATCCAGCCGAAGGCGATGGAGCTCAGCCACATAACTGCGTAAGGCAAGGCAGCAAGCGTGCCTGTCTGATGTATGTCGAACTTGAGGACTCCTGTCATGTACTTAGGGAGGTCGGTTACCATAGTGAAGTACCCGTAGTCGTGGCCGATCTGTTGACAAGAAATATGTGGTAAATATAAGTATAATCAAGCTGAAGGGTTCTTTTTGTTTGTTTTAACGCACGATAATCTCTAGAACTAGGTACTCTCTCTCTCTTGTTTCTTTTTTACTAAAGTTTTTTTTAAGTACATACATAGTGTTATGTCTATTTTCTACAATGGTACGGAAACCTTCATGTGCGAGTCCGATTCGCGCTTGACCGGTTTTTTAATTACCGACGGAAAATGTAATCGCTTGGGGGGGTCTAGAATTGTGTACTAAATCCAGGATAAAAGTTATCGTTACGGTGTCCCTTAGCTTCCACTCTGTATTTACCTACTACCAGAAATCATAGGCCATGAAAATAACCTTAACCAAATTGAACACGTTCCTAACCATCTGCTTACGTACCTAGCCTACGTAACTTACAGCTGCAGGCTACCATATACAGTTAACAATAAGCTTATATCAAACCGAATTTTGGTTTAGTTCATGTTTAACACACAATAAGCAGTTATGCTAAGCTGATGAGCTTAATGACTTGACGATCTTGTCATACACTCCTTTTACTGTGTTTTATTTGTTTTGAATTAGGCAAAACGTAACATGTTAGGCTGTGTTTACAACAGCACGTGAGCGATGTTATCTACAAGGTAGGTGCTGAAATGTTATTGCCAGGTCAAATTATAGCATACTTAATTCGATTTTCTTGGTTTGCCAATACCGTGCTACTATACTGTAACTGACTCAGGGTTTACATGGGCTAGAAAACGTAGGTAAGGTAATTGATTACCTACATAAGTAATACTATCAAAATTTAACACGTAACACGGAAGTTACAATTATGTAGGTATAAGTTACTTGAGTAATACCTAGAGGTAACTGATGTTAACTTGAGGGTAGTTGTTACTTATGAGTACGGCTGTCATCTGTTGGTTATTCCCCGGATGTCCTAGTTAAGGGGCCGTCTCCACGAGCGAGAAAATCACGGCGATATTATCGTCGTGCCAGTCGTGCCACGAATGTCAATAATTAAAATAATGAAACGTAAACGACGTTTTTATTTTATAAATATTTGCCTCAGGGGTGTCCGGGAAAAAAACCGCCCATTGACTACAGGAAAACACACGTTTTTTTTTACTAAAAAACGCAAATGCGGCGCACACGACCTTGTGTGTTTTTCTACGGCGAACCCCCGAACTGTGTAGCCAGCCGCACTGGCGGGCTTGACGTTGCGATTGTACCTACGCCCGCAGACAACGGGTTAATTTCACCCAAATGTACAGGGTGACATAGAGCATGGAGAATGGTACAAAGAGAAGTCTACAAAACATAAACAGTACAGTTATGTAGTAAGGTAGGTACTTAATGTAATGTCAATAAACCAATAAAGAAACCATTTATTGACGACCTACCCATCGTCTTCTTTAATGCATAATATTATAGCTACGTTTAAAACATATCTAACCACCTACTAAAACAAAAACCATTAAGAATTCAGAACGGCCATTCTTTATTTCATTCCGTTTCATTTTCTTCCGTTCGTTAACTGCTCTGGTATTAATTTTAAGCCTAATAACTCACTGTGAGCGACCTCTAAATTTGGTAAGGAGCTACCTCACCGGAATATTGATGGCTTGTGACGCGCGAAGCTAATACTAATGCACTAACAACTTAGTTCCTCAACTGTGTAAGTAAGAAATAGATTTAGGAAATAGGTACTTCCTACCAAGGTGACAGTGATTATCTAGTATTTATACGTAACCTGTTACGAACCTGTTAATTGTCGCTGAATTTGACGGGAACATGGTTAAACGGATAAGCAAAATTTCTTCCAAGGCAATTTATGCGTTTGGCGGCTTGGTCAACTGATGATTAGGATTACCACCCGTACTTTATAATGAAGTGAAGTATTTTACGTTATTTCGAGAGAACGCGTATCTATTAGGGCAATAAGTAAGTACCTACCTACGCGAAAATCTATACTAATATTATAAAGCTGCAGTGTTTGTTTGTTTGTTTGTTTGTTTGTTTGAACGCGCTAATCTCTGGAACTACTGGTCCGATTTGAAAAATTATTTCAGTGTTAGATAGATTAGTTATCGAGGAAGGCTATAGGCTATATATATACCATCACGCTACGACCTACGGGAGCGGAGCAGTAACAAAGACGCGGGTGTAACCGCGCGGACAGCTAGTACTTTATACAATATCAAAAAAGATAAAGTTTTTTTTACATGCTACATAAAAAATACTTTATTTTCCTTTACCATAAGTAAGTTAATAAACTCTATTTGCTTCAAATAAAGATGGCAGCCGTAATGATGACGTAATAAATCACTGTACTTACTGATTTCAATAATCAATATAAAACGCAGCGTTCACTTTCATAAGTAAATCCGCAAAATTGGCAACAGGTAGCTTAAGTATTATTACATCAATCGATTGTGAGTATTATGGATCGATAACACCTATTGAAATCAACGTTAAGAGTGAAAGTAGCCGTACAAAGACTTATTATAAGTAGTTACTTGTTTTCAATAATACGGAAGGCATTTCATCTTACCTGTGCGCAGACCAGGGCCCATAATGGGACGGACATGAAGATGGCCTTCCATGGAATGGCCGAAGGCATACTGCTCCGGTAACTGCCCAGCGCCTCTTCCAAGTATTTCTTCTCTTTGTCTGATATGAACGGATGCGATACGGGGTCGTTGTAACACAACAATGCCTGAAACAAATAAGATTAGTTAAGGTTGAAGTACGTCTATTAAACAAACAGAATTCTGAATCGGTTGGTACGGAAAGATTTAATTTAAACGGTTGCGATACCTACGTAAACAAAGATCGGAATTTTTGAGTTGGTAAACAAAATAAAATCAAGAGATTAAGTATAATTAAGACGTCGAAACATTTAAATAAATAATATTCTCCCTACAGAATTTCAATCACGGGCCCAACCTCAACGAAGACTAGCCGAAACGCGGGATATATTATAGTGCACAACTTGCACAAGTGTGTGCGCAATTCAATGGGACACGACCGGGAACAGATTTAGGCGCAGGACCAACAGCTTTACATGTTTTCTGAGGCATCACCTCCATGGCTCACACCACACTACCATGATTCCGAATAAATAAACACAAAAACACTTTACCCGGCCTGGGAATCGAACCCATAACCCCAGTGCTGCGCTTGCGACAACGAGATGAACGGGGCAGTCAATAAATGAAAGATTGAAATCTGGCAAGTCATTTTCGTTTAACAAAGTCTAAGACAACATTTTATTAGTTGTCGTAGGTAAGTACAAAATATAAGTATATATCTACGTATAGTTATCTTTATATCAATCAATAAGGAACCACTTTACAAAAGATAACGAAAAGATAAGACGTTTTTATACGAAACAAAACCTACAGCAGACATTATTCTTTGGAACACTAAAAATAGACACGCCAATTTATTTATTAAATGCAGACTGTCACCTTCTGGTTAAACCGGCAAGAAAACAATGAACACAGAAAGCCGGTCTTGCACGATTGGTCTGAATTTCTGGATTTTCGTAGGTCCTACCTACCACAATCTAGAGGAAAGAGAAGTATGAACTTACCCAAAGAATAAACCAGAAAATTCCGATGGCGCCAAACAGGTAGAAGACGGACTGCCATTCACCAGTCTCTTTCATCACCAGGCCAGATAGATAAGTCCCAGCTATATTTCCGATCTGGGCTCCTCCGAAGACCAAGGATCCCATTCGTCCTCTTTCTGATACGGGTGCCCACCGCGCAAGCATCGCGTTTATAGCGGGGAAGGTGAAGCCCTGAAAATATAAGTAGGTATTATGACTAATTGATGCTTGTTCTCGTGCTAATAGATCATAATCATAATTCTATATTCACCGCGTTTCATGGGTTACACAGGTGGTCAACATTATTTTGAACAATAGGCACAAGCTTCACCAAAAAAAGCCTTCAGCCCGCAGCTGCGCTCGCGTAAAAAGTTACTTTTCGTTAAGTAAGCTCTATTACCGGGATAAAAAATATCCTATGTGTTAATCCAGGAAATGGTCTATCTATGTGCCAATTTTTATCCAAATCTGTTCAACGGTTTACTCGTAATTGAGTAAAAGAAATAAGAACAGAAGCCTTACCTCTCCAAGTCCTTCCAGCACCCTCAAAATGATAAGTCCAGTGGCGCCTCCAGTGCTAACAGTCCATGGCGTTAGAAGTGTGAAGACTGCAGTACTCAGCACTCCAAATCCGACGGAGTATTTCCCTCCAAACCGTTCTGCCAGCATTCCGCCTGGCAAGTGCGTGATGATGTACCCGTAGTAGAACGCACTTAGGATCAAGCCTTGCGTTGCTTCGTCCCAGTCGAAGCCTGTTAGCTCCTGGAAGAGGCATGAAAGCATTAGTATTTAGATAGTTTCAAGAAGCGGGGAAAAAGGAAAGGAAGATACTAATGCAATGCAAAATCAAGAAAGATTATACCCCCATAAATGAGACTTTAATAGTCAGGGCCGTAACCCTATTCGGAGCCCTTAGGTAAGGCACGTTTCGGGCCCCTTTACCTTTTTCTAACTTAAAAACAAATGTTTTTCTGCCACAACGTACATAATTAAGCAATTTTTTACAACTTTTACCAAGGTATGCCAACATCCTATTCAATAAAAAAATTAAACAAATTAAAGCAATTTAAAATTTTGTGTATTTGTCTATTCGTTTTATTTATTGAGGAAACATTTTAATTATTATTTTTATCTGGCTCAGGAGCCTTTCTCGATACGGGGCCCCTAGGTGATTGCTTAAAACTACCTAATGGATAATCCGGCCCTGACTCCTGTCTATCAGACAAGCAAGACTCGTTACCCTTAACTCTTGTCAGTAAAGCTCCTAAACTTTGATTATTTACCAATTAAATCTTAAAAACAAACATTTTAATCCGCTGAACATTATACATCGCTATTTTACGGTCATTTGGCTTCCGCCAATATTATTGATGCGTTCAATAGCGCTGTATTGTTACCGCACAAAGGCTTTTCGCATACGCTTTTAATTTACACAAGTAATCGCACACTCTTGGAGAATTTATATCGGTGTGGGTTAATGTTTATTTTTAACTAGCTTTTGCACGCGGCTTCGTTTACAGAAATGTCGGCTATCAAGAGATTTTGTCTATTTTGCGAGGAACCTTAATTGTGTTTTTAAAATAAAAGTAAGGTACACCTTATAAAATCAGCTATAGATATTCCAGTAATCGTCCCGTCAAAATTAGTCGGAATAAACAGACAGACAGGCAAAAAAAATAATTTATTACAAGTATCGTAGGTTGTTACATTGCAACCTCGATATACTTAACAAAGCTAATAAAGGAGATTAGAAAATATTTTTTATACCAAACAATATGTTACAATGTCGTTTGTTTGTTTGTCCTAGGGCAGGGGTTGGCAACCTTTTGAGACGGAAGGGAAGAGCCAAAAGATTTCGCAGGATTTGTTTAATCGAGAAAAATGGTTATAATATTGAGGTTCGTTATATTAAAGTTGTACCTACTTACTGTTTTTTGATATAACAAACAGATACTTCATTTATTTGTGTAGTTATGCTACGGTTATACATGAACGATATTCTAAGAGCAAATTAAAGTCTAGGTACAACTTCGTTTTTTTTTGCCTAGGATCTTTACGATTATTTACCTACCTACTTATTTAAGTACTTATTCGGTTGTATGACTAGCTCACGTAATCCGCTGTTTGATTTAAAGAACATACATTTTTTCAACCGATAAGTAATCTTTCTAAAAAATAGTATCTTTCCAAAAAATTTTTTTCCAAAAAATAAGTACCTAGTAGGTAGAACAAATTGTCCACCCCAATTTGACAGGTATACCTAATTGTCACAAATTAATTAACAACGTATTGACTAACAAAAACACAACATTAAACAAATGAGATTTTAACTACTCAATTTACCTGAATTAATATACCTAATTATATACCTAAATAATCAAATGATAGTGATTTTTAATGGTAATATTATGTCACCAAAGAACCGCCCTACGTTTAGGTGAGTTGTGTTTATGCATAAGAAGTCGAAAGATATGCTTCGAAAAACGAAAATCATGGTAAAACATACCTAAATAGACAGGTTTAGTGCACATTATAAAATTTGAAAGACCATAAAATAAAATGAAATAGTTCAATAATATGTGTAAAAAATATCAGCCTATTATTTGTTCCACTACAGGACAAAAGCCTTTTGTCACAGAAAAGCTACGAGCATTGATCATCACGCTTGCTCGCGGCAGATTCGGTGATGTCAGATTCGATGCAATTATAAAACTAGGTTTCCAGACGATTATTTCCTCCACCGATGTTAGCGATGTTCATGATAAACTTAGAAATTACATATGAGTTGAAAAAGTCATATTAACCCGCAATCTCATACATGAGAGGCGCCTTAGTACACATAGTGCCATCACGATAAAAATATCACATAACAAATCCATCAATGTAATTAAAAAATGTCATGGGTTAAGTAGAATATGGACCCGACATAGTACCCCCTACTACCCCCTATAGGTAGCTTACTTATGAAAATAATACGAAAGAAAATATATTATTACATATTATGTAACGGCTACTAAATAGTAGGTATACTTATCTAGTTTCTAGTAAATAGTAACAACATAGCAACCTATGCAATTAATGTTATCTGTTATCTATTATGACATCAAGCTGTGACATAAGTATCCTAGGTATCTAGGCCAATGACCTCTACTAAGTATGTGTATTGTGTTTATACTAGCTTTTGTCCGCGTCTTTTGCGTGAATTTTCTTACCGATCCCTAATTTTTTGGCTAATTAAATATAGTCTATAGCACCCAGAGATAACCTAAATTCGTATTAGAGAATAAATAAATAATAAATATCTTGGGACAACTCACACACGGCCATCTGATCCCAAGCTAAGCAGAGCTTGTGTTATGGTAACCAGACAACTGATATACATACTTATATAATTTATAAATACATACATATTATAGATAAATTACACCCAGACACAGAACCAACAATTATGCTCATCACACAAAGTTTGTCCTGGGTGGGAATCGAACCCACTACCTCCGGCTTTGCAGTCAGGGTCATTAACCACTAGACCAACGAGGCAGTCAAATTTTTACAATCGAGCAGCAGTTCCGGAGTTTAGCGTGTTCGAACTAACGAACTCTTCAGGATTTGTAAAACGTATTAGTAAGTATAGATTTCTTTATTTACTTATCTGCTAATATTTATTGGGACCGTAGTATCTTCATGAATTCTACTACTAATCACCCTACCTTTCCCTTTAATTTTATTCATAGTTATTAGGCAACCTTTATTACACTTTAAACTGAAAACATTTTAAAATAAAAAAGAAAATTGAAACATAATCTTTCTCAGTATTTCTTAATATTATATTAAACATATTCTTTTTACATATAAATTAAATAGGTACTTACAGTAGGATCAGCTCCCTCCACGCCAATCGCTTGATCATCAGCAGCAGGACAAGATCCATCGTTGCCTGCAGGGTGTGATGGCCGATGGACCATCTGCGTGATCGCTATGTTGAGGCAGACCCGCATCGTGTACGCGTTGGCTACCGCCAGGAAACCCATGATGGCCATCACCCATCTTTGAGGTATGAGGAATACTGGAAACAAAGAAAAAATATCGTTAAATATACAAGGTGTAAAAATAGGTACATCTCATCATCATCATCATTATATCAGCTGTAGTCCTTAACAACATAAAAGGTAGGTGCCTACCACCTATCTAAGTATCCTAACTAATATTATAAATGCGAAAGTAACTCTGTCTGTCTGTCTTTCTGTCTGTCTTTCTGCCTGTCTTTCTTTCTGTCTGTCTGTCTTTCTGTCTGTCTGTCTGTCTTTTCTTCACGCCTAAACTACTGAACCGATTTGTGTGAAATTTGGTACAGGGTAAGTGTGAACCCCAACAAAGGACATAGGCTACTTTTTATTCGACTTCGACTTCGTCTGCGTCCGCGATAACCGACATATACGCGGACGAAGTCGCGGGCAAAAGCTAGTAGTTCTATAAACCTGCGCGTGCGCTTACCTAAATTATTAAATATTTTGTTCTATACCAATATAATTAAGTTAACAACGTTCATAATGCACTGAAAAAACTCGTTATTAACCTTTATAACGTATTATAAGCAATTAATTAATTAATTAATGCCTACATTTTTTTCTGACTGAAATTGCTGTTGTTAAGAGTGCATAATTACATATCTGCCAAAATGATCTTATTACATGAGGATAAGGTATTAATTATTTACCTCAGTACAGACTAAAGAAGGCAACAGACATTCGCAAACTTTTTTGCCTCACCTTAAACTTAATATCTACTCTTTGACTTAGGGGTGACACATGGGTAGGGTTGCCATCCTTTCGAGATTTCCCGGATTTATCCTAGTTGAGAGGTTGTCCAGGGGTCATCCGGATCGTATTTTAACAAGTTTGTGGACACTTTTAGTGTCTGGGAGAACCCAGATTAATTGAAAAATGTGCAATAAATTATAATAATAAAAAAGTGAAAATGTAAACAATTGCTTTTTTTAAATATTTTTTTACTGGAATCTATCTATATTTCACCCGGGGTTTTTGAAGTTTTTGTCCGACGTCGGTAATTTAGGTGATGGCTGCAGGGTTGCTGTGTAAGGACACAGACGAAAACTTACAGACACGTACCTACTTGCTAATTTGCCTATTTAACCTTGACTTTGTTGCACAACCTGCGTAGCGGATTAAAAGATTGCATTACAACGATTGTGTAAAGATCCGACTATAAGCTAGACAATAATTATGTATACCGATTAGTCATACCAAATTAAAATATTGACTGGCTAAATGTAGGTCTTTGTCATATATTTAACATACATTTTACTGGCTAAATAACGACTAGAAAGTTGATGTCCTTTTACATGGTTTATTTTCAAGTTGCAGTAGTCGTTAAATTACGCAATTCATAATAGGAATTATGTAATTTAAATGATCTCGATTTATAACCTCGGATAGTCATTTTGTTTATCCTGTTTAACTGCTCATTTTGTAATTTGCATTTGGAACTAGGTCTTATCTATTTGTTTTTTTTTTCTTATTACATTTCGGCCAGCTACTGGCAATTCTTTTTTTGCAAAAACGTTTTATGGTTCCTTGTTCCTTCATAACATTTAGTCGAGTCTAGATGCAATATAGACTACTGAACCGATTTGAATGAAACTTTTACAGCTTGAAAGCATATCAGGTTGAATTAAAAGCAACACTAAATAATTTAGATTATGAGCTTACCTAAATAAAATAAGGCTTTTAATCGCGAATTTGGGTTGTGGGCATGTCCACCGTTGCTTGCGTCCAACTGGTAAATTAAAGTTTCACTAAAACTAAGATTAATTCTGTGTTCCGGATTAACGCGTTCCGTTTCCTTCCGTCAAATAATGCACAGTCATTACTTAGACACACTCAACACGTAACATCTTCCGAGTTCCATAACCAACCGATCCACGATCTCTTATGTGATTGTGATTAGTCATACCTACCTAATGACCAGCTGTGCGAGAAATTAAACAAACGCTTAGATTATACATTATTTTCAATAATTACATGAGGAGAAAATATTCTCTGAGTTCCAGTTTCCACCAAATTCAGGGCATAGTTTCGAAACTTTTTGGCTCCTATCATGGCCACCACATGTTATGTATATTGTTTGATGTTATGTTACCTCTCAGCATAATTTCATTAACAAATTACAGTGAACTTGAGGTGGTAAGCATTAAACAATTTTATTCTTTGTAACTGAAGATATACTTAGCAATTGAAATCATACAACTAATTAATCGTAATTAGTTTTATCATTTTAATCTCTATAAGTGTCCTTTTAACGGCTTTGTAACCTTGAGTTACAAAGCAACGCCCAAAAGCATGGACTGAAGAAGAAGATCCTCACTCTCCACAATATTTTTAACTCGTGCGCCGTCGGGCCAAAACTGTTGAAGGTCAAACCTCCACCACTTTTGTACCGCATAGGTACAGTTGACAGTTGAGAGGTTAATAAATACGAGTACATGAGAAAAATATGTTCTTTGTGTTTGAAGAAATAACTATAAGGTTGGAAATAATACAACTAATTACGACTCGTGCCATTAGCTGAAAAAGAAAATTACACCGTTTTCTTCTAATATTCCATCGAGATTGCAAATAGTTCGTTTTTCTAACCATTGTTAGGTTAACCTACATTTTATACAAAACTGAGTTTTGTTGTCAATGTCTCGGCCGTCGCGGACCACAAGAGAAATGAAATAAACCGCGGTAGAATGCAGTTTTAGTTAGGGTTGCCAACCGTACTTTATTATCTCGTATTGTATTATTTTTCGGGTCGGCGTAGGAGGTACATACTGTTAAAGAAAAAATATATAGAACGCATAAAATACTACATTTCAGTTGGATGGATTACTTAATCTTTATTTTACAACACTGAAAAAATAGATAGTACAAAATAATTGTTAGTTTTTGTAATAAGTATTAATACGAGTATAATATTTGTTTTACATTTATATTTGTTTTAAGCGTTCCTGCTACATAATAGCTTATTCTGAAAACTAACACAGAATGATCCAAAATTCACTGACCATCTTTGAGCGGAAGTACTCATGAATAGTGACAACTTTTGTAATGTAAGCAACTCCGAAATAAGTAAAAAAAACAATAGCTGCCTATAAAAATACACTACAACACAATCAAAATGTATGGAATTTCCGACTTTCTTTTTCATATATTTTGGTCCCATCGCAAAAAATAATTTTCACCCCCTGAAAGACACTTCTTTCATAGATTATACAGCCTGTATAATCAGCCGAGGTAATGTTGCCAACCCTAGTCTCAGTGTTTGAACACAATGGTGAGTTGATCTCAGTTTGATTAACAAACCCCACCCGTCGAACATCGGGTTTATCGACCGTTTACTAAAGGATGTCGAGCACTTTAAATGGAACACAAATCATAATGTAAAATGTTTAATAAACTCCGAACACAAATGTTTTGTACTTTTTTCAGAGCAATCAGTTATTGTTGTTAGTTTTTATCAATATACACTATCAATGTATTTGTGATTGAAAGAAAGCTATGTGATGATGTGTCTGTCTGTCACAAATGGGAAATTTAAAAGGTTTTAAAATTACGGTGACTGAAATTTAAGGGTACACTAAAAAGACGGCGGGACGACTTGGTCGGATTCCTTAAGAATTGGCAGGACGTAACGGCAACTCCCGATCGATGATGGAAGTAATGGAGGGAGGCCTTTTCCCAGCAGTGGGACAGTAATGGGCAAAGATCTTATTATTATTATAATAATATGTATATTAATAATAAGATCTTTTGAGACAATTAGAGAAACCAAGTCTAATTCGATTTCAAAGACATTTTCTTTTGAATTCAACACTCGTGTCAGAGTTACAGTAGCAAATGTATAACAAAACAAAATTAATAATAGATCACGACATCAAGTGGCAGTGCAATTCCGACCTTAACAATGATTTAACAACAATGAACATAGTAGGTACCACGCGGAACTTCCGTATCTAATGCCAAGTTGTAAATTAGTTTTACCCCCTAAGTATTACATAGGACATAAATATACCAGGCGAAATATGGGTGTACTAATGGGTACACCTCTGCTAAACCCTTTGGGGATACAGGCGTGATGTTATGTTTATGAGAACCTCCTGAAATTCAACAAGAATGGAAAACTTACAATTTGTATAAATTCTTCAATCCAAGACTTCCTCGTTACATCTTATTATAATGAGAACATTATATGATTACAATTATCTTTTATAAACACGGAAAAAAAATCGACGGATATCAAGAGTTTAAATAAAATTGTTGATAATAACATTAATAACTTGCGATCGGTCTGTTTGTCATCGCATTGTTGCGCTTGCGCAGTGGACCGTGTCCGTGTGTGACGGATCTGGGAGTGCAGGACTTATCGACGATCCGATGTGAACAGACTTTAACCAGTAGGTATATGTATAGACTATATACATATAACAGTAATGTCAATTCAAGGTCAAGTTAAATTAACTGCCAGTTCATAGAAGCAATACCTAGGACTTATACCAATAGTTAATACAGTAAGTATCCGCAATAAGTATCCGTTTAATCGCAGTCACAATCTGTCAAAAATATCTCTTGATTATCACTGAGATGAGATTGCAACTCTATTTTCAACGTTTTTATTTTCAAGAATTGGCTTTCTGTAAAGTTTCGCCAAAGAACTTTGTTATATTTTGAATATCTGCTTTGTAATAATATAGATTTTAAAGAATAGCGACAAGAAATAAATTAATCATCAAGGTGTTTGATATACCTAACAAATTTCAGTTAAGGGGCAGTCTCTCCAACAAATTATTCATGTCCCTAATAATAAGCGCCCACGCTACCCTAAATACTCCTTAATTTTTGAAATTGTTGACTAACTTTCAATGCATGTTCACCTTGACACCTCAGGTTAGCAGTTTAAAAACGGTGAATCAATGGTTAGGCAACTGTTGCACTGTAGGACTGGCTGCATGTATGCAGCCAGTCCTTTTTTTCGAAAAAGTTACCTAAGCCAGCCCACGCACCAATTTATTAAGGTCGATTGTTCTTATGATGACGAAAGAACTACAGGACATAAACACAGGCAGATAAGTTCCAAAATGTTTCAGTCGTAAAAATCAATTGCCATGCGAATGCGATAGTCTTGCAAGAACTCAAAAATGCCTCGACTTGTTTGATTTATTCTTTGTTTTGGTCGTCTCACTACTTGTGAGGTTTAAGGAATAAGAAAATTAGAAAAATCCCATAAGAACTTACTTAGGTCCACGTGAGCGAAGCCGCGGGCACAGCTAGCTTACTCGAAATCTATGAATCGACCAATTTGATGCACTAAATGCATTTTTATTAAAACAAACGTTCAAGATAAGTTTCCGCTTCGTCTAATGGGTAGCTAAGTGGTAGTAATTATCCATTTGCGTTAACCAAGTGCTTCTATTGACACACTAATTGTTAACGAGCGGTGGCGGCTAAACTAGGCGTTAACTCATGCATGCTTAGAATAAACTAACACGTTGCCGACATGCACTTTCCACGCGAATGCTAATTTACCCATTGTCTTCTTAGAAACGTAATGTGATCTTATCAGATATTTATAGTACTGTGGTCACTTTTCCGAGGTTCAGGTTTGACTGTGAGGCTCCAACTTTTATACTTGAACGGAAATAAAGACTTTTCGAAATAGTGTGCCAACAAACAACTGCCTTAATATAAACAAAACACAATCGCCTACTATTTTTAAATTCAAATCCCTTATGTAATTCGGCTGAGTGTTTAGATAAACTTAAGCTTTTCAGCCAGATTGCAATGGCATATAAACTTTACAGCACCTACTACTTATGTGTAGGTACCTACTTTGAAAGGGAAAGCAGAGGTCAAGCAGCTCTTGCCCTCGCACCGACATAGACCCACGATGTCACCCATAATTTGCTAAATTGACTTGATAGAGGAAGTTCTGCAGGATGGCGGTCTCCGAAATCGATGCGAATATTAATGCAATAAGCATCTCGTCTCTACGAACAGTTATAATTCTGTGAAGAGAATACGGAAGTACCTACTTATGTACAGTAGTTATATGAGTACCCTATGACAATAGGTCATGTGTCATCGTGTCCTTTAGATGAGACCAGGTGCATTGTATGTAATACTACACAAAGGTTGACCACTTTACGTCACCCACCTTTATGTCAGATGTCATGCAGTTCAGGCTACCATAAAAAAACAATCCAGAATAATAGAATTTTTTAAAATGAGCCTGAACCAACGTCACTGTTGGCGGGCATTGACAAATAAAAACGGTTTTTATAATTTCCGTTCTCCACCGCTCATCGAATACAGATCAAAGCGCGGCCGTTAAAATTCCCGTTGACGGCCTAAAACCGAATTGCAGTGACGTATGCAACACTGCACAAGTCGCATCATTAAACCATCCCGATATGGAGCTGAAACCCACGTTCCCGTCAAGTCAGTTACCTAATTTGGCATTGGTATCGAGAAACTCGTTAGAAGTGGTAGTTTTTACGTCGATCCGCGAAAAAGTTTCTATCAAAGTGGACGAGCGGAGTATTCCGTCGTACGATCCCGCCGGCCAATGGCTGCTCCGAACAGGTCTGCGTTGCCAGACAAGCTGGCGGTGGTTTCGCGGCTTGGGACACATTGTAATTTAAACGTATTAAATCGCAGCTTTCCAAGAAGCCGTAACTCGAGCCACGTTTTATTGGATACTCTGTATTACCACTGGCAATTTCAAGTTTTACTTAAATGTTGGTAGACTGATTGGAACTAATTTCCATCTTGTAGACGTTATTAACATTTTTTTTACGGAGTAATAATTTAAATAATCGTTTTGGACACGGCACGTATTGTGAGTAGATTCCTCACTCTAGATCCCTAACCACCGTCGACTGGGGTCTTACCACATAATTAATTCTTTTATGTAAGTTCTTTTAAAAAGAAATATGTTTAAATAAAGAATACTGAAATAACAGCCAGCCTGCAATGCTCCATTGCAAAAGTAAAGACCTCTTTGCCTTTATTACATAAACTATTGATAATATTATCCTCCTCCGCTCTACCTACCCAACGTGGCAGTAGGTGCAGCTGGTGAAACTACGCAATGCACTTCTTCATAATACGTCCTGTATATTTATGATTCTCGGCTAGTTAGATAAGCTGTTTTCCACGTGCTGTGATTTGCAAACTTTTACAATCTCAGTTCTAACACTTTCACCTTCGCTGGTCATTAAAACAATGGAAACGATTCTGTGATTTTAAATCTTAATCGTGCGGAAACTTTACAGGAACCTAGGGTACTTGGGTGTAATTGGTATTTATTAGCGGCAAGAGAGTCGTTCGGCCAGTCAAGTCCCTTTCACCTTGATGCTGTAAATCAAACGACATCTCACAAGCCGACCGTGTGGGCGGTATAATAGATTTTCCTAAAGCTATCCCACGTTGGATGATCGTAGAAATCGAAGATTAATTGGTTTTCCAAGTCACATTGAGACTTTAATTGTTTAATTTTATTTTTAAATAAAACGTTGCTGCACTATGAATTTCTACTATATCTATAAAGCGTTTACAAACATTATAAACTCACATACATAAACAACCAGACCCGGAAAAACTATGTGCAGGTCCTACAATATTTGTTCCGTGCGGGAATCGAACAACACGCAACACAGCAGCCGTTCGCTTAGCCACTGCGCCGTTCGTGCTTAATTTTTCGTTAAGTTACCTACTAAAATTTTTTTTTGCAAAAAAAACCGTCTTCAAAAAAAAGCACTAAAAAGTTAAAAATAATACTATAACCTACCTATATTAATAACCTAACCTAACCTATGATTAACTTATACTAAAATTTAACTTTTTGGAGTCGGTGCCAAGACCGAGGATATTATTTATTTATTTATTTATTTATTCATTTAAATCAGGTAACAAAGACCCATAACATATATACCTTATAGACTATCATACATATTTATAAAAACAAAAACAAAAACCAACCGTATTATATCCAACCAATGGCACCGACTCCAAAAAAAATTTTTTTTTTTAATTTTTATTTGTTAATTTTTAGTGACATATTTTTGTCCGATTGCGATAAAATTTTCATTTGGGAAGTAGGTATAACCTTTCCAACAAAAAAAGAATTTTTGAAATCGGTTGGCAAGCGACGGAGTTAAGCGCGAACAAACCCAAAAAAAAAAAAAAATACAAACATCCGAATTGAGAACCTCCTCCTTTTTTAGAAGTCGGTTAAAAACTACTTCCTCCTTCCGGTTAAACAAGTATAAAGCACTTCGATGATCTAATCTTCACAACAAAACCTGAATATTTTGTTGATAAGTAATAATGATCAAGATGAAAAAAATCTGTTATAAGAATGAAAATATTTTTTTTTATACTTATCTCTACACTAAGTAGGTAGGTAAATATAAAAACTAACAACTAATAACTATGAAAACCATTGTTTACATATATACAGTATGGGGATCACATATATGCAATAAATTATACGACATACTTGTTATCGCCTTTTCTGACGATATACAAAAAATTAACGAAATCGGTCCAGTAATTAGGTCAAAAAGTAGAGTTTTAATTTTGAACAAATTTAAACACTCTGTAGAATTGGATCAATTCTTTTTCGTAAATCTCAAATTTTCAAACGAATCAAAAAGCCGCGCCAACAGAACAGTCAACAGAGAACTGTCAACAGAGTGTATACTTTAACTGAATTTATTTTGATATTTATTTTGTTTGAAAATTTTACTTTTTTAATTTTCGGTTTTCGATTTAAAATTTAATTAAGCTATACTTCTGTGGACTAGTATTACTTGAGGTTTCATTTACTGCCTAGAAGTGAGTTCCATACCGTATAGACTCTGTGAATATCTTACCATGAATCATAATGGCTTAACGGAGCACTGAACTGCAATTAGCTATGTACCTACTGATGATAAAGCATGAAGTTAATTATTTTGCAATTAATTAACACTAAATTACAAATCACACTAAAAATTACATTTTCTCATCATGAACACTGACAATGCTGAATTTAAACACGATCGCAACACTAACTAATTTTACGGTAGCACAAACGTTCCGCTTAATTAATTATGTAGTTACAAAATATTGTGTTTTTAGAGTTCCGTAACAAAATGGTCTGTCTGTCTATCAGATATTTCAGTAACTAATAAAGCTACCAACTTAAAATAAGTAAATGAAACTTGATAAGTATCTTTTAGATATTGTAACAGCAGCCGAAATGGCGGGTTGAAAAGATGTTTAATTTTCACAAACATATTTGTATTTAATATGCATAAATAATGCAAGATGTAAGTAAAAAAACCAGATTCCCTCTCCCCTCCTCCCCTTTTATCTCCAAAAACGAAACAAAAAATCTATAGAGTTGACGGAGGTTAGTGTAAATATTACACGAAATTACCTTTCTTTTACCAAGATACGGAACGAAATCCTCAGTGCCTGAGTCAGACTAGCACACTGTCGATTTTTTATCATATGAAAATACAATACTTAGTTTAATTTGCACAGTTTCGCAGATTTACATGACTACGCGCGAATCGAATCGCAAAATAAACGAAACAAGTGGTTCAATACCTGTAGCTATTTTTTTGCTCTATTTTATGAAAATGTTTACAGTTTTCGTAAATTTTACGCAACGTCTTGCGTTATAATGAATGTTTTTATTTGGAAACTGTTTTATGATTAAAAGGTGCTTTATACAGCTAATTTAAAATTTAAATGTGGTATATTGCATTAATTTCAATGACAGGACTGTAGCTTCATTATAACAATACAAAACAATACAAAATGTGTTCTCTTACTGAAGGAATTTCATTGTTTAATAATGTTATAATTTACATTTCAATATATTATAACTTTTATTTCATTGTGGAAAACTTAAGTAAGGGTCCTATTATATAGAACACGTTTTCTTATAATATTCATTAGGTATATGTAGTTAGTATGTAAAATAATGCATTTTTGTTAGTGCATGTCTTGACTGAGAAATTAGCAAGGCACCCGATAGCTGATATTTATTTTATAATTGCCATTTTCAAAGTTTCATTTTAAGATTTTCTCATGTAAAGTCGCTTCATGTAAAATGCTAATATTCAGCTACGCAGGCAGTTGGCGATTTTTTATCCTTGACGTAAACAAAGGGGTTGTGTTTTGATTTCTATGTCGATCTGTTTGGGAGGTTTGTTTTGTCAGTGTATCGTGTGCCTATAAGTATTCTTTCCGCGGGTAAAGAGGTAAATCGATCGCATTGGACAATTCCAAAATTAACAGAAATCTCATTAAAATTACAACTTGAATTTGATAACTTTTGAATCTATTATTGGAAGACCTTTCTTTATCGTCCACTTCACGACAAACATACAGTGGCGTACCGATAGAAAATGGCGCCTAGGGCACGCATCATAGTTGCGCCCCTTCGAAAATTAACTTAATATAAAAAAACAGATAAACAAAATATAACAGTCATAAAGGAGAACGGGCATTTTCATTTAAACCCCGGGCCCATAAAAATAAATCTTTAGTTTTTGTGGTGTACTTAAATTTTTTATTTTAATAATTTATTGGCGATTTTGCATCCCCGTTCTTCCCCCCTAGATACGCCTCTGCAAACATAGACTTCTCAAAGCCACAATGGAACATGCAGTCGCACGTGCATCTACATTCAAGCAATCGAAACGTGACACAAATTAGCGCCCAGCGTTATGAGATAATTGTATAAGTGACAATTTGCAATTTATATCCTCCATTGATATGCCATGAATGTGTTACGTTGATATTGCCATACATACTTAGCTTTTTATGGAAAGATACCGTACCTACCTACTGGGATATTTTAAAACCAGTCAAGTGCGAGTCAAACTGGCACATGAAGGGTTCCGTGCCATTGTAGAAAATATGACATTATAGTAGTCAAAAACACAAAAAAAACAGGTGTCTTGTATGGGGACCCCCTTTTATTTTTAACTGTTATTATTTGTGGGTATCGCGGAAATAGAAATACACACTGTGAAAGTTTTAATTCTAGCTATTATGGTTCATGAGTTGAAGCCCGCTGAGACGGACGGATGGACGGACAGTGGGAGGCTTAGTAATAGGTTCGGCACCCTTCGGGTATGGAACCCTGAAAATTAAAGGAAAGCAAGGACGTGTACTAAAGGGAAATAATATTTTTGCATAGAAAAGTCAGCCTTCTATTGGTAAATCAATTATTGTTGGAAGCAGGCGATTGGAACTGGATCTGCGTTACCCTGCTTTTTTGCCGCTTGCATTGCCAACCTTATTGACCATACCGCCATACCGCTACGATCCATTTAAATATTTGCCACCGAAATTCCGATATTCCCAGTATTTACACCCATTAGGTGTAACTACTGGGAATATCGGAATTTTTGAATGATATCCAGATTGCACTAAGTAGAATTTTAGTTTACAATAAAATAATTGTGACAATGATCGGTCTCTTCGGAGCCGTCGATCTAGCGAACTAATTCACTGACTACTTGTGATAGATTTGTATTGTATTTGTTGGTATGTACCTATATCGATATAAAGGGGTTATGACTACTGTAGTTTGCGGACAGTACTTTCTGTATTTTGGTTACAAGGTGCAGTCAGTATCTATGCACAAACTATGAGCCTCATTTTTACTGAAATGTGTTTCTTAAGTTGTTTTGAATAGGAACTCAATTAGGTCGACGATGGAATAAATGGGCGAAACAAGCATTAACAAAATAAGAAGCATTTGACTGCTTCGAAATGCATTTACGACTTCAACGGTAGTACGGAAATATACTTTACTGCATATTCATAAGATTTTAATTGTCTCAATACTTAAAGGACTATAGGTACTCGATGGACGCTCGTACAGGTAACACAATCGAATACCTACCTAGTAACAAGATCAAACAGAAGAGGAAACATCCAAAAAGATTATGAATCTAAGGGCCAGTTCACACACTTCGACAGCGATATACAATATATAGTTGCATCTTTCAATGAGTGTTGGATTCGCCTCGCGGTTTCGCGATGCATTTCGCGGCGCGAGATCGAGTTCATTGTGCAAATCGACATAAAGTACCTACCAATGTGAACTTGATCTCCTAGAAATACTTCCTAGATAAAAAATATACGGAAAATTTCTAGCTTCAATACTTATTATCATAATAATGACATTCCTATGTTCACTGTATTTCAATGAAAAACAAGTCATAGCTTCATTACTTAATACCAATCATCAACAAAGAAAAACATTTCTTCTATGACTGTATCTAAATCGAATGAAATAAGTAAGATTGTTTTGTAATCATGTACTACTTAGGCATTTATGTCACCATTAGGTATGTGTCTGAAATAATTAAGAAAAAATCTAAATAGTCGTGGTCATACGTACATAACTTTGTGAGGCTATAGCCACATGCTGGATTTAGAGTAAAAGAAAAGAAAACAAAAATTAATCAAACGGTTTTTAAAAGGCCTTGTAATTTAAATCACGCAATGGTACCTATTACCCTAGCCAGGATACATATCAGAATATCGAAAATCAAAATGTCGAAAATCAAAATATCGAAAATCAAAATATCGAATAAGTCTAAATAATAATAAGTACACAAAAAGCAATAATCCATATATTTAGTGGCAAAAAATGTTGAATTTAACTGGAAACCTTAACTAAATCTACATTCAGGAATTCTATCGGTTAGGAAAGCTTTTTTTTCTTCTTGTATCTTCTAGGAAAAATTATAATTGAGTAGATTGATACTTAACGTCAAATTGCATTGTATTAGTCAATTTGCTAAGCAATCATTTTCACCGACTTTGCATTAAAAACACGGAACCTTCATACTAAATTAAATCGAGAACATAATATATTAAAGTTAATAACTACTTAACCGATTTTATTAAAGTTTATTTCGAATGCAGGAAGAGATGTGATCATAAACTGAAAGGGAGGCCGCGTTACAAAAGTTACCGACTTAGGTGATGAACTGATAATAAGTATCTTTGATACGAAGTGTTGCTGCACTAGTTAAATACATACTTAATATTTACAGCAGGAAGTACATACGTACCTAGGTTGATGTACGTTAATTAATTAATTAATGCGACTTCGTCCGAGTAGAAGTCGAAAATGAATAAAAAAATGAAATAACTTTCTACCCCTTCTTAACCCCGTTTAAAAATACGAAGCGTGTCGTCCATCAATTCTGTTAAAGAATGTTTATGTAAAATTTAAAGTAGATTGGTCCAAGGAATCACGTTGTCCTTTCTACCAGTGGCGGCTGGTGGGTTATCGAACTGGTGGTGCACTTTACTAAAATATTAAAATTAGAAAATGCAACAAAACAAAAATTGACATAATATATATGTCGGAGAAAACGATAACTTTTAAACATTAAATTGCTGATTTGACTATTGTAGTAGGGGTAAACGCCGTGACGTCAGATATTATTTAGTAATGGCGGCACGTGGACAGAGTCGTTATGGAAAGTGGGGATTGTCGAACGGGCACTTCTGCTCGAGACTCCGACCAAGTCACTCCTCCAAAACGAAACTGTCGGTTTGCCCATTTTGTGAGCAATAATTATTTTTGTGATTATTTAATGTGAATACAAATTTGTGTTAAATAATAAACTGTGCTTTTTGTATACCGAAACCATTATTTTAAACACCATGAGCCCGGTACCACCGAACCCTAATGACGACGGCGCTATCGCTCAGCCATCGCTGACGCCGTCATCAGAAGTGGGATCTGGACTCGATTCCCACTGGCGTGCTATGTTCGAGATGCAGCAGAAGAACATGATGCAGCTGATCGAAGCTATCAGGACACCAGCAGTGGCACCTAAGATCACGCTGCCAGAAATTAATCCGGAGCTACCAGATGCCGATCCACGTGCTTGGTGCGATACCATCGATATTTGCCTCGACGAACGTCCACTGGAGGGTGCATCACTTATTATAGCTCTGAGTGAAGCCCTGAAAGGTAGTGCGTCATCGTGGCTGTCTCAGATTTCGCATGCAGGCATGACATGGCAGCATTTCCGCGATTTATTCCTTGCGCGTTATGTATCCACCGAAACTCTTGCTGCATCGCTCGTCAACATCAACAACGGCCGCCCAAAGGAGGGCGAATGTCTCGCAGCGTACGCCAGCCGCCTAATGACTTCCCTGTTGGCTAGATGGAAGAATCGAAGCCATGAAGAAATAGCCACGTCTTATGTACTAGCTCATGTTTCGCAGTTTGACTCTCGGCTTAATCGCTTGGCATTTACTAGCGAAATAACGTCACGAAACAAGTTGCTGCAAGAGATTAAGGCGAGTGCAAGTCTGAAGCGGAAGTTCGATCGCAATACCGTTGATGGCGCATCTGATTCAAAGCGTTTTAAGCCACAAACTTCCACTACGTTCACGTGCCATAAGTGCGGAAAACCGGGACACAAAGCGGTGAATTGTCGTTCGAAGTTTACGCAGCCTGCTGGAACTAACGTCCAGAAAACTATACCAGCGGCGACTTCATCGGGTTCCAGCAAGAAAATAACGTGTTTCCGTTGTGGAGAAGCCGGACACATCTCTACGAACTACCAACGTGGCAGTGCGGGTGGCGCGACGTCGTCGGCAGGCAGCGCCACCAACGCATCTGCGGAGCGACGCGTTGATAGCTGCGAAATAGCAGGTGTTTGCGGGCAAATGGAACAATCCGGTGAGTCGTACTATTTTTATTTTGATTCCGGTGCCGAATGCTCTCTTGTCAAACAATCTATTAGCCGTTACTTCAAAGGTCAACATTTTTATTCGATAGTTCGTATAAAAGGTATCGGTTGTGCTAACGTAGATTGTACCGAACAAATTCTTTGTGACGTTTTTATTAACGGTCATTGTTTACCGATTTTATTTCATGTTCTACCCGATAATTATTTGAAATATAGTGTGATGATCGGACGCGAAATTTTAAAACTAGGTTTTACAATTAACATGACCAGCTCTTCCTTAATTATTTCTAAACAAAAAAATGTAGCGGTCTGTAGTTATGAAAATAATCAGTTACTTTGTTTTAATGATGTCGATACCGATGTGCAAACTAGGGACCCTTTGATATCATTGTTGAATGAATATTCCCATGCTTTTATTAACGGGTTACCCCGTACACGTGTTACTTCTGGTGAACTAAAAATTAGGCTTCAAGACCCGAACCGTACGGTTTATCGTCGACCTTACCGACTCAGCCCAGACGAAAGGCAAGTAGTGCGATCTAAAGTTAAAGAACTTTTAGACGCTAATATCATTCGTCCTAGTCAGTCCCCTTTTGCAAGTCCTATTCTTTTGGTCAAGAAACGTGACGGTTCTGATCGTATGGTAGTAGATTATCGGGAACTAAATTCTAATACTGTCCCTGACCGGTTTCCATTGCCTCTTATAGCAGATCAAGTGGCTAGGTTATCAGGCGCGAATTTTTACTCCTGCCTAGACTGCGCAAGTGGCTTTAATCAAATTCCAATTCGGGACCCCGATAGTATCGAACGTACTGCCTTCATTACGCCTGATGGGCAGTTTGAATACTTGGCTATGCCGTTTGGTCTTCGAAACGCACCGAGTGTTTTCCAAAGAGCGGTATCAAATGCCCTTGGTGACTTGGCCTTCTCTTACGTGGTCTTGTACATTGATGACATCCTCATACCGTCAGTATCTGAGGAGGAAGGTATCAAAAGGTTGCGCGAAGTTTTAGAAGCACTGACTAAAGCCGGATTTTCCCTAAATATTTCAAAGTGTTCATTTTTAAAACGTCATGTAGAGTTTTTAGGTTATGATATCACAGCTGGCGAGCTGAGACCGAATCCCAGAAAGATTGAAGCCCTAACTAAACTACCTCCCCCTGATAACATTCATCAGCTTAGACAGTTCATTGGCCTTGCTTCATACTTTCGTAAGTTTGTTAAAGGTTTCTCTCAAATTATGTCTCCACTGTTTTTATTGACGACTAGTAAGAAATTCATTTGGAATTTAGAACACGAGCAGATAAGACAACAAATTATTACAATTTTAACTACTAAGCCTGTCTTAATTATTTTTAACCCTGAGCACCCAATTGAATTGCATGCCGATGCAAGTGCTGATGGGTATGGCGCTATTCTCTTTCAAAAAGTAAATAATGAACTTTTAGCTGTCGAGTACTTTAGTAAACGCACCTCAAAAGCCGAGTCAAAATACCACTCATATGAGCTGGAGACTCTGGCCGTAGTAAACGCAATAAAACACTTCCGTCATTATTTACAAGGACGATATTTTGAAGTTATTACCGATTGTAATTCGTTGAAGGCTTCGAGAAACAAAATTGATATTACACCACGTGTTCATCGTTGGTGGGCTTTCCTTCAAGCATTTGACTTTCAAATCTTTTATCGCGAAGGTCGTCGTATGGCGCATGTCGATTTCCTTTCCCGTAATCCATTGACTACTCCTGAGCAAAAAGGTATGCAAAATTTTGTGATAAAGTAGCGATATCAACGCGTTTCTGCTCGATTACGCGTTGATATAGCTACTTTATCACAAAATTGGTTATTAGCCGAACAATTGCGTGATCAAGAGATTCAATCGTTGGTCACCAAGCTTAAAGAAAGTCAGTTTCCACCGGACGTTGCCAGGACTTACGAATTGCGTTCAGGTGTATTGCATCGCAAAGTACAACGTAACAATCGTACTCGCTGCCCCCCTATAGTCCCACGTGCTTTCAGATGGTCGGTTATTAACCATGTGCACGAGTCACTTATGCACCTTGGTTGGGAAAAGACACTTGAAAGAGTGTACGAACACTATTGGTTCGAACATATGGCTAAGTATGTTCGTAAGTTTACCGATGGATGTATAACTTGCAAGGTGTCTAAATCTCATTCCGGGCGTGTACAGGCCGAACTTCATCCGATCCCTAAAATTAGTGTTCCGTGGCATACAGTCCACGTTGATATAACCGGCAAGCTTAGTGGTAAAAATGATTCTAAAGAGTACGTCATAGTTCTAATTGATGCATTCACTAAATTTGTTCTTTTGTATCACACTCTTCGAATCGATTCAGCCAACGCAATTAAAGCCCTAAAGTCCAGTGTATCGCTGTTTGGAGCACCCACTCGCGTTATTGCTGACCAAGGTCGATGCTTTGCCAGCAAAGATTTTAAAGATTTTTGCGAGTCTCACGGTATGAATTTGCACTTAATTGCAACGGGTTCAAGCCGCGCCAACGGGCAAGTCGAAAGGATCATGAGTACGCTCAAAGGCATGTTAACTTCGGTAGAGACATCCGATCGATCTTGGCAAGACGCACTAGGAGACGTCCAACTTGCATTAAATTGTTCTGTCCACAGAGTCATAAAAGCAAGCCCTCTCGAACTTTTGATAGGACGCGTGGCTAGACCCCTAAATCTTTTAACGTTAGACGATACCGAAACGGAGATTAACCTTGACAAAAGTGCAAATTATGAAAAATCTAGATTTGATAAAGGTAAAGCTAAGTTGGTAAAATTTGATGTTGGTGATTTGGTTTTAATTCAAAATGAAGAACGGAATCAGACTAAATTAGACCCCAAATATAAGGGACCGTTTAAAGTTGTGGACGTACTTGACGGCGATCGTTATCTTTTAAAATCTTTGAATGGTAATAGAACCTACAAGTACGCTCACGATCGTATACGAAAGATGCCTCTAAGTAGTGTTCCTAATGAGTTAAACGTAGAGGACGGTGATGAAAGTACCTCCACCGAGTAGTAGACACATACCATGGCTATTTGGTCGCACTGTACGTACTTGTCTGTAGTCGTAACTGCAGCTCACTTGTGAGTTGTTCAGGGGGCGATGGGCAGCTGGTAGTACGGCGGGGACCTGGGTCTCAATGGAGACTATTTTTGTTTTGGTCTTTTACTGACCAGGGAGTCACAGACTCTATGAAATGTGGGCGGTCGTATCACATGAGGTGATGACGATATGGGTGGCATAAGTGTCACTAGCTGCTGCGGCAGCCGGGCCATGAGCGTTGTATGTGATCGAAGTTGATTTAGTTGCTGAGTAATTAGATTGAGACTTAGAGGAACCTTTTGTTTGACAAAACTGTTTTGTACAATTATTATCAAGTTATGAGTTTCCCTAAAGATGTGGTCAGGTTGCCCGAGCCTACACTGTTGCTCCAAATTTGACTGTTTGGTTACAGGTACTCACGAGGACGTGTAACTAAGTCAGGCTGGCCGTGTCGGAGAAAACGATAACTTTTAAACATTAAATTGCTGATTTGACTATTGTAGTAGGGGTAAACGCCGTGACGTCAGATATTATTTAGTAATGGCGGCACGTGGACAGAGTCGTTATGGAAAGTGGGGATTGTCGAACGGGCACTTCTGCTCGAGACTCCGACCAAGTCACTCCTCCAAAACGAAACTGTCGGTTTGCCCATTTTGTGAGCAATAATTATTTTTGTGATTATTTAATGTGAATACAAATTTGTGTTAAATAATAAACTGTGCTTTTTGTATACCGAAACCATTATTTTAAACACCATGAGCCCGGTACCACCGAACCCTAATGACGACGGCGCTATCGCTCAGCCATCGCTGACGCCGTCATATATATGTTTATTTTTTATACATTAAATCAATGCGACGACATTTTTCTGAAGCGAAATATTCAATCACCTTTTTATTAAAATCGGGTATTAACACCATACACAGTATAGAATAAAAGTTCTCGAAAAAGATCGAAACAAAAACTAAAAACAATTACGGTAATATAAATAAACAATAATTAACGCGTCACACATACAGTGAAACTATACTGGTAGTCTGATAACGAGATGTCAATCATGGCTACCGTCGCGTCGTCGGCGTTCAATTCGCCAAACATCGGGTGCTCTCGGCAATCCTCGGTTCGCACGTGCGGCGCTCGAGAATCCACTCATTTTTGGCGAATGCTACACGCTCGATATTTATCGTGATATTTGGATCGTAATCCAGGATCACGATAATTATCGAGTCTGTAGTATAGTGTATTCACGTATCGTGATACGGATCGCTGGATTTCTAGAAATCCAGAAATCCACGATTTGGATCGAGTATCGTTGATAAATATCGTGCGTCTAGTCTATAATCGATATTTATCGCGTCAGTATTAATTCTGTCAGCGATGGATGAGGACGCGCATCTTGATGCGGCGGCGCACGCTGTACCTACAACAAACGACCAAAAGCACCTAAAACAATTAATACAAGTGTTAGAAACACTGCCAGAGGTATGGGACAGCTCAAGGGCCGACAGTTTGAATGAAGTAAAAAGGGCGAATGCCTATGAGCAACTATTAACAATTTAAAAAAAAATTAAACAAGGCGCGACTACCAAAGACGTCATAGCAAAGATTTAATAAACTCTTTAAAATCTAATTATAGGAAAAAATTTAAAATAAAAAGGAGAATGGCGAGAGTACACGTAATTTGGGACCCAGTGATAGAAGTAGTGTGTAATATTGAAACTGATTTGCAGTTAAAGAACGACTTAAGGCTAACCAAAAATCAAATGGAAAGTAGTTTGAAAAAGTTGGGAGAAAAAAAATATGAAAGGTGGAAGATTTTAACCTAAAATAATCTAAGACTCGCAATTATTGGTTATTATTTATTTTACATACTAAGTATATTATTATTATTTATTTTTATTCCGATGCTAATTATCAGTCATATACCCGTTTAGCCAGATTCACCAGTAATTAATATTGTTGCATAATATCACAGGATAAGCAGGCAGCTTTATATCTCCTGGAATATTCTTTAAAAGCACAGTTGATGTACTTTTAACTACATTTACCAGAGTATTGTTGAATAAAACAACATTTATTTATTTAAAAACTTTTATTTATTTTGTAATTATGTACTTGTAAAATATTCAAGACATACAAACATTGTATCTTCCTTTAATCTTGTTTTGCGTTCCTAGATAGTATTTTATAATAAATAATCTTTTTACCTAATCAAAAGATTATCTAAGAAGCTAGCTGGTGCAGCGACATAGCTTTGGTGTCTGGGATAATCCACGTACCACAAAATGCTCATACCATGTGAGCAAGAGTCCACATTTATGTCCAATGGCGATAACAACAACAAGAGCAGAGTTTCTGTGAGAACTGTCCACCACTCTGCCTGCAAATAGCATGGCACACATATTTTATTGTTAAAGATTAACTGAAACAATAAACAAGTAAAAAGTTGACAAAAATACAAATACAATGTAAAAATAATAATATGGATAAAAAGAATATTTATTAATTTCATAACCAACCTGTCGGGGTGTTTGACCATATCTTTTGGTCAATAAAAATAGTTAAAAATACTGCTTGATAAAACTTAAACCATTTTTATTGCTGTTATAAAATAATTAATCTTAATTTGACATCTTTGTTATATAGAGTTTCCATGGTTACGGTATGACATTACACTTTACTTTCGTTTTAGGTTTTTTTTTTCAAGCATAAATACTTTTTACTTGGTAATGTAAAAAGTATTTATGCTCGACATTAAACACAGGGTCTTATCCATTCAGATATTATTATAATGTTTTCTATTCGGATTACCATTTCAGTCATGTCAGGACGAAGAAACTGATTTTCAACTACTCCTTATTCTCAAAATAGATTGCCACATGCAGCACAGACATTACAATGATCGAGTTGTTAGTTGTTGTAGGGTTTCTTGTTCAGAAATTCAACAAATTAGTTCACATATATACTCACATCGCGCGGATACACCCATCTCTGAACTCTTTTAACAATTTGATGACTTTTTCGGACAAGCGATGTCTTCTGTGTAATTTACAATAATGCACCGCATTTGAACAGTTTGACAAAGTCCAAATCACTTGCAAATCGTCATCCTGTAGTAAATGCCGTAATTTAGGTTGGTATACAGCATAATCAGTCCAAAGGTAAAGCCAAGTCGTCAAGAATTTACAAAATCGCCGTTATATTATTTGTTTTTTACAACGCTAACCGTTGAAAATAGTGTTGCCTATCGATAGTCGACTATCGCTAAACTATCGATAGACTATCGATAGTATCCATATTATCTATAGATAGTATGATACAGTTTACGTATTTTTATAATGATATCGTCGTTTTATCGTCTTCTGCGATGTCCTTCTCACCGCTCTGGTTTTCTTAAATCTTCCTTTCCTGTCCAGGCGGTTTTCCTTTAGAATGCGCTTCCTCAGAATATCAGGACGGCCACCAGTCGGTTCACATTTAAGGTAAAAGCCCGCGAACACTTACACAAGAAGTTGGCAGACTCGTCCCACAATTAACTTGTTGTACTTCTCCTTTTATGTATTTTTTTCCTCTCTCTACTTTGTATATTTTGTTTGTATGTATGTATATATGTATTTATTATTATATTATATTCTTGGAAATATTCTGTACCTATGCACCTACTATGTTTAGTCTCTGCATCACCCTAAGGTAGACTGGTAGAAAATGCCCAAGGCATTAAGTCCGCCTTTGTACAATGTATCTTTGTTGCTTGTGCATAAAGTTTAAATAAATAAATAAATAAATATACAAAAATAGTATCGAAAGTATTAGTTCCGATAATATCGATACTATCGAAGTCCAGCATATGTTTAGGAACAATACTGTCGATAGTATTGCTGGTATCGATAGTGTGAGCTATCGAAAAAACTATCGATGTTGTAATACTATTGATAGTTTTACAAACTATCATTAGTATCGATAGTATTACTTTAAAAAATCGATATACTATTGATAGTATTATCATGTAATAGTATCGATCCTATCGATACTCTCGATTCCAATCAATAGTACAATTAGTTAATTTGTGATATCGATAGTATCAGTGGTTTAGCATTGTTACTAGTTTTCGAGGTCATCTATCGATAGAGAAACTATCGACAGTTGGGCAACTCTAGTTGAAAACAAAAATGTCAACAAAAATGCCGTCAGTGTCAATTTGATACTGACGTTCCGTTTCTCCGTTTCATGTAATCCATTACGTATGATGTATGAAAATAATGAGTCTTATTTTTTTTTACGGTCTATTTACATGGTTCGTATGTTTCATCGTTATGGGTTTTCAGAATATTTAACAACTTTTTAACAAGATGTATAAGTATAAAAGAAGGAAAATCACCAAGCGAAAACGAACTACTTTTTATCTAATCATTAGCCTAGAAAGGAATGTAACTATAAGTTTCGTTTAGAAACTGCACGATGATTATTTTTTATTAAATAGGGATAATTGATAACTTTTGATTCCCAATTTGTAAAAACTTAGTATTTTTTTTGTACAACACTTATTAATTTGATATTATAATTGATATAAATTAGACCTTGCACAGTGCTCCATTAATTTTGGGTCCGCACTCGCCATCCTTCTTTAGATGTGTATATTTCTCTCGATCTTGAAACCAATATTTCGTCCATTTTTTTCGTTTTGTACGTCTTTTCAATGCTATCGCTAATATAATTAGCAACGCAAGCTTTATTTATATTATCACTCTTAGCTTTTTTTATATTTTAATACGAAACGTACGAGTGTACTCAATGAAATTTACTGTCGTACTGACGCGATCCGTATCGTGTGTGTAGTATACGAAAATATTACTAAATATTACTAGATAAATATCACGATAAATATCACGATATATATCGAGCGTGTAGCATTCGCCAATGGCGAATGCTACACGCTCGGTATATTACTGATATTACTCGGTACATTTCAAACTATCTTCTGTTTCACGCGTCAGGCGTATTAACTCGTATCTCCTACAAGTTATATTAGCAGTCCTCGTGCATTCGCCGAAGCGCACGAGAATTTGTCTTTACAGGAAAATAAGTCTTAATAGTTTAGTAAAGCGCTCAAACTGTTTCACCATAATTGGAGATTTAATTTTTTATACGTTTTTGTATGATTAAAAATAACTATTAAAATGGTAATTTAAAAATAAAGATGAAGTACTTAATATTTTGTAATTTTTGATTTTTGAATTGGTGGTTCAGCGCACGAGCGCACTTAAGGTACAGCCGCCACTGCTTTCTACTATGTAACAAAAACCCTGTCAGATCAGTGTTGCCGTTGATCAGTTTTTATGTTTTATTTTAATTTAATTACTTCTTCTTTCTTCTTTTTTTTTTTCACTGGGGAAAAATAATAATCTCAAATCCATTAAATGGTTACGTATATGTGTACGCAATAATACCCTTAAGGATCGGACAGGGTTTTTGTTACACGCTGTATATATATATATTTTTTTAAGTTGGGTTTGCTCTTGACTCTCGTCAGGTCAGAGGTGACAGAGATAAAGTCGACGATGGAGTGGGCTTACCCAGAACAAGCCTGTTCACTCTTACTTTGAAGAGATTATGGTTTAATGCGTTCGGAAATACAAACGCAGGTGGAGAGTTCAACTCTTTTGCTGTGCGCATTAAATCGCGGTTTCTATTCCCTCACAGAACAAATGTTTGTATGGCCCACAGGTCTAGGTCTGGTTGTTTGTGTATGTGAGTTATGTTTGTAAATACACCCACGATACAGGAAAAAACCTAGTGTTGGTAAAGTTATTTTAAATGAAAAAAAAAATGACTTTGACCGCATTATCTCTGATCTAGAATTTTTTAACATAAATTGTAACTTACTTTATTAAAAAAACTTAAGAAACCAACAAGCAATTATTGTTTGGTTGTTTTATATTTTTTTTTTGAAAATACATACCTAGTAATTAAGTTATTATGTTACACATATAAATAGCTCAAACCGCAATAGTGTCTAAAACAGACATTTTGCAATTGACGTACTTCTTCATCAATAATTTTATATTATTAGAAAGTGGTTGTTTTGCTTTTGCCTGTTCGGCCTTCACAATTGGGCAAAAATATATTTACAGCTTCATATCTACTGTGTGTAATTTATTTCACGGCTTGCCTTGTAATATTTGATTGTAAAATCCCTTTATTCAAGCAATAAATCCATAATTTTATGACTTTTATGTCATTGAAATAAGAGGACAATAGAATAGACGATCCAAATTAATAAAATAAAGTATATATACTTTAATTATTATGGAAGTAAAGCCTTTCTAAAATAAAAGCGTATAATCACAATGTAATGAAAAGAGAATCCTTTTTAGGATGCCTTACCGGGACCCTACTACTAAGGCTCTGCTGGCAGTCCCTCCGCATGTGTCACAAGTCTGTGTCTTTTGAACCGTAATAGTTTAATAGACAGTTCAACTGTGTTAGTGTTACTAACGGTTGCTATATCATACAAAAAATCCGAATCTTTTTCTCTAAAAAAAATGTAGTGCTATGGTGGTACGGAATTCTTTATGTTCGAGTCCCACTGACACTTGGGCAGCTTTTCTTTCCTTTACAATTTACAACATTTACATTGAAATGTGAAATCTCTTGCAAAATCTAGTAGCATTATCACCAAAGTTTAAGAAGTATAATACCGTTAAAAAAAAGCTTTATCTAAGTTACACAAGTTACATAATAAATGAAAGGATTTAAAGAGTAATGATTTGCGGAATCGAATGTAACGCCAACCTTGACTGTCTGCCTATAAATTATAATCTATAGTAATAATAGTAGTAATATTATAGAGCTGAAGAGTTAATTGTTTGTGTGTTTGTTTAAACGCGTAAATCCCTAGAACTACTAGTCGGATTGGACAAAAACTTTTACTACACATTTATGACGGTCAGATTTATGAGAAATAGATAGTATAAAAAAAACACGCCATAACCCATGATCAGGAATATCAGCGGAATCATGGAAGTATCAGCAACCAAAGACGTAACTAAATGCGGATAAAATAAAGGGAAAGAAATAAAAAGGAATTGAATCTAGTTGCTCTTTCCAAAAGGTAGTTTCGTATAAAGAAGAATGGGTAAGAAACCAAACATACTCTGTTAAAACCAATATTCCTATTACAATATTTCCAAAAAAAACAAGGTCTTGCGCTTCAGAATAGTAGTAGACTAGCACTCTCCCTGCGACTTCGTTCGCGTGATTTTTCTTACGGATCCCTAATTTTTTAATAATTAAATATAGCCTTTAAAGCACTCAGTGATAACGCAGCTTCCAATTTGCGAATGAATTTTTAAAATCGATTTAGTAGATTCCCCTACAACTGCACAAACTCACAAACATTACCTCTTAAATTAGTATAGATAGAGATTAATTATATTTCTGAGTGTTACATACGTTAGCAAAAAATAATAAATGTTACTAACGTTAGTATTTATTTATGTTAATAAAATGTAATGCCTGTGACGTGTTTATGTGACGTTTATCGTGAAATGATAAGCTGATAATAAATTTCAAAATAATAATAATACGCTTGGAAAATAATAATGTTTAAATAATATGTTTTTTGTATATTATTTATGTTTTTGCATTATAAACATCGCAGCGTGTCATTGCTTAGATTGAAATCTGTCCATTTAATCTCCGGAACTACTGATCCGAATCTCAAAAATCTCGGACACAGTCGCGGGAATAATCTAGTAAGAGACGTAGATCTAACAAAATATAATACCTACCTATAATTTATATTTTTATTAACTTCTGATCATATTTTAATCAATAAGCATAACCAACCAATTGCATTAATGAATTAAATTTACTGTGTAAATAATTGAATTACTTCAAAGCCATGATAAATAAATATTTAAATTAATACATAAACTTGTGAAAAGTATAATCTTACCCCCAGTTTCTCGAACGAAAAATTAGTGTGACAAATTGTAAACGCGTAACCGCATAAGCTGCTGAGTTGGTGGTAAATAATAAGTTAATAATAATAAGTTTACCAGTCAGTTTTGTACCTACTTAAAAACTCACATCAATTTTTCGTTCGAAAAACCGCCGGCGCGAAAGGGGTTGACTAATTTACTGACGTCCATGGTATTGGTACCGACATGAAGTCGTGAATAACGGTAACTGTTGAATCAAGGGTTTTTTTAGTCATAATATCTGGATAGGTAATTCAAATAATCATTATTATGTACCTTTTCAAGGATTATGTACCTAGTCTAATTTGGTGTAATTTGAAATAAATATTATGGCTTAGACTTTGAGTCCATTTTTCAAAATTTTTGTTCGGGCCTATTGGCCATTAGCTTTTTCATTTTGGTTTTTATTGTGACTTCCAAAGAAGCTAGTGGGAAGGAGCTAAGCTAAACTAAATAAGTTTTACATTGCGTTTTAAAATGCATACCAAAACTATAATATTAGGTAACTGTCTATCAATACTAAGTTAATTGCTGTTATGTCTAGCCGGTGTTCCGTGTAACATGTACCTACATAAGAAATGTAAACCAAATTTTGAAACAGTAATTAGTATCTAGGCTAGATATTTCTATTTGCTGACATTTTGTTCGAAATTTGAATGTGCTGCCGTTAATAAATAATAATAGTTTTTGTATGTAACTAGCTTCTGCCCGCGACTTCGTTTGCAAAGAGTTTAGAATTAAGTAATAGTTATAAATTATCCCAAGAATATATAAACTCGTCTTGGCGGGGGCACTACCGTGCCCCCAGAAACGGGAATTATTATTATCCTATACGTTTATAATAATAGCAGAAGGAGGCAGGATTCCTAACAGGTAGGAGTTTCGTTTTTTTTTTTTAAACCTTTAAGTTACAAATTAATGATAATTTACGATAGATGTGGTACTTACGTATAGCAAAAAAAAAACGTAAATGCCTTATCTAAATATTCATGGCTTCATGTAGTAGGTACTTATGTTTGATTTACACGTTTCTATGCGTAGCAACAGTTATTATTCTCAGGCATTAGTGTCTATTGAAATCATCATAAATAAATAAATAATGATTTGTAATCGATGTCTATTTGAGAATTGTAGTGTAAGTATGAATAAATTATGTACTTATTTTATTACCTAGTAGCTTTTACATGCGACTTCGCTCGGGAATGTCGGTTATATGGTTATATGGGTCTTTACTTATTTTGCTTGGAACTCTAATTCTTTTTCTAAAATAAAAGTAGCTTAATTTATCCTTATAACATAAGCTGCCTGCCAGCAAAAGTGTCTGCCTGTCAAAATCGGTTAAGCTTTTTCGGAGATTAGCCGAAACAAACAGACAAGAACATAGTATGTTAGATACATAACTATTTTAAATTGCGACTAAAACCCATGGAAATTTATGACACGTGAAAATGAAAATGTTAAGTGGAAAAAAAACGTGTATAATAAAATGATAAAGGCTTTACATAATAAGTATGCAGTTATGCATAAATTATAGTGAGTTACTGATTCGTATGAAGCCATTACATGCCGCTAAACGTTTTTACTACTCTGCTATTACAATTTCCAAGAAAAAATCTACCTGTTTGAAAATGTGCACTCTATGTTTACTCTCGAACACTCGTTATTTACATACAATATATTAATTATTTTAGTTTATATGTTTCTCGTAAGGTGACACTTATTGCACCGTGTTTAGGTTCATAATACAGTATATTTTTACTTGTACATTATGACTGAGCGTGGGGTAATGAAAACTATTATTTAAATAGAATTTTTAAATTAAAATATGAACTATTTTTAAAAATATCGTGTTTGGGGTCACACTCCTCTGAAACGGCTCGTTTGATTTTTATGATTTTTTTATGTTTATTTGGTAGGTATTGTCGCAAAGTTTAATAATATTTTATACCACTAAATGACAGGGATCAACTTTGACGCAGACGAAGTCGCGGGCAAAAGTTAGTAATTAATATAATTTAAATTGAATTGGTATTAGAAATGAATAACACAAGCCTATGCCATTTTCTAATGCATCGTAATTAGAATTTGTACGTAATTGATCCAATACAATAATATGCCACATAATTTTTAATGATTTTTAATTCGTATTTAAATGAATTTAGTTTACTTAGTTAATTACCACAATATTTAAAAAAAAGCCCTTTTATCTAAATTACCTATCAACGTTGATGTAATATTACGATCGTACCTACACTGAAACTAAAATTTTATTTATTATGTATCGGTTGTATTGTACACCTAGGGACCTAATTATTATATTATTTAAAAAATAATATTCTCTTAATTTTATCGATAGCTTAATACATACTTCCCTAAATTTAGTTTTATAACATACAGATAAACTCGTTCGACATAATAGGTATCAGATGCTTATTGAAAAATCAAAGTGAAAATCGGGAAAATTAAAAAAGTAACTTACGCTTCGATAAAATCAGCTGCCAGCCCGTCAACATTTTTAATCTTTTGAATTAAAAACTCCACGAAAATAAGCACTTTAAGTTCAAATTTGTTATTCACTGGATGTTATTTAATATTATTTATCCATAGGAACCATATATCACAAGTAGAGGAATGTACGAGTATCGTTAAAGCCGCGAAACATGCGCAGGAGTTGCGCGTCGATGCACTGAACCGTCACCCGCAACACGCAGCCTACAATTAGGCGCCCGCGCACCAGGCTCGACTCTATATACCGGAGCGGCAGTCGATCGTCTGGCCAGAGCAAAACCATACTACAGTACCATAATCAATTATCCTGTTGATATAAATTTAATTTGTTTTTTTCTTATTCAGATTGAGGAAATCATTTGTAAGCTGGAACTGCCGTAAGATAGGAATCTTAATAGTTACTGTCTGCCTCATAGTTTAACTGAAAGTACATACCTACTATGATACTGATGTTATCCTAGATTCTAGTTTAGACACTCTGTTACCTAGGCTGGAAATAATAATATTGAAGATAAGTACCTAGGCACTTACTCAACATAAAATTATTATTACTTACGGAACATAATTTCGTTTATTATAGATTTAGCACAAACAGGTTCCCAAATAATTAAATGTTAAATATATTTTTCAAGTTTCTCCTATGCCTACAACGAGCCACGATGAGAGGAATTTTAAAAACTAAAAAAAAATATTTTAACTTCTTATTCATCTTTTCGCATCTATAATATGTATGTATTTATAAATTATATAAGTATGTATATCAGTTGTCTGATTACCATAACACAAGCTCTGCTTAGCTTGGGATCAGATGGCCGTGTGTGAGTTGTCCCAAGATATTTATTATTTATTTTTTTATATTATTTATACACTATGTAACAAAAACCCTGTCAGATCAGTGTTGCCGTTGATCAGTTTTTATGTTTTATTTTAATTTAATTAAGTACTTCTTCTTTCTTCTTTTTTTTTTCACTGGGGAAAAATAATAATCTCAGATCCATTAAATGGTTATGTAGGTATATGTGTACGCAGTACGGTGCCGAATAATACCCTTAAGGATCGGACAGGGTTTTTGTTACAGGCTGTATATAAAATTATTAGGATATGTGAGGCAGAAGGTATAAAATTCACCAACCATATTACATAACAGCGAATCGGTCAAGTTCAGTAACACACGCCAATGCGAATCGTGTCTCAAAACGCAATAATCGTCGGGCCTAAAATGCGTGCGTAATTTCTCGTATCTGATACACTGTTTATGTTATGTTTTGCAGCCTGTGTTAATTTTCAAACAATTCAGGTAAAACGTGAATGTATTGTACACATCTATTTACTACTCTCACTTTGCGTTACAATTGAGTTGAAATTTCATTGCCTGGATTTGTTTGATGCTGTTGCTTTTAGTCAAAACATGTTTGTCTTATGACTATAGGTACGTGTGTACCTACTTACATACAAACCACTACAACGAACTGTTGTTGGTTGTTGTCTACCAGCCTTAATCAAAACAGTCGGTTACAGACTTATCCGTGCTTTTGAAATCTCCTTAATTTTTTAAACGCTAAGCTATATTCATTAGTTGAGTAAGTATTAACCTAATAATAAGCAAATTTAGATTTCAACATTCATATAAAAATCTAAAAATAAATCTTGGTTTAGTATAATTCATCAGTTAATAGATTTATCAAGCCTTTGATGGAATAAAACACAAACATGAAAGTATGTCAGCATCACTTCTAATGTTATATACGTAACAAATAAATAAAACATGTAAATTGCGTCTATAGAACATTAAGTAACTAAGCACGTGCTTTTGTCCTGGTGAGTCCTGATCATATATTACGTGTATAACATAAGATCGGTCAGAAGATCCACTTCTTACTTTTAATACTTGCAGGAAAAGAGAAAGGGACCTTAATCGCGTACTTAGTACCCTAAAACAAAGTCTCATTTAATTAACTCAACTCCTGAGACTAATTTATTAAGTATCGAGAAAAAAACGGCCACACTACTTTTCATTATCGAAAGAAGCACGAAATGTTTTGTGTATTACTTATCATATATTTTTGTAATATAATATTATTATAACACTCCAGTGTTCGCCGAACTTGGCTAAAACACTGCCGTTTGTCTAATTTTTTTCCTAATAATATTTTTTTATAAAATAATAAAACTAAAGAGGCCTATCAATTAGATTTAGTTAGAACACGTTAAACACAAAAAACAACAAATATCCTTCCTTTTAATTTATGCAAATAATTTATTACTAGTTTTATTAATTTTAATTAATTGAGGTGTCTAAGGTTTCGAGTTATTTAAAATAAGAATAAGAAAAATAAATTCGCTGTTACATAAGTAGGTAACTAGGTACTACCTATAGAGACTGACTGGTTTAGCCATAGCCAACCTTCATCATCATTTTAAACAAATTTTTTCTTTCAAATACTCTTTGTGTAAAAAAAATATTAAAATCTAGAACACTTACTTTCTGAACATAACTACAAAATAGTAATTAAAAGTGTGTTTCAATCTGGCAGATTGAAACTTCCCGGTACCGTAACGTAATCTCGATAGGAGCTACAGTACCTTAGATTGGGCTAAAACAATAAAGTTTTAATGTACATAACTAATTAAAATAAACATCTACATAGTGATCCTCAAACTAGGTAACAAAAACAGCGTTAATTTCAATACCACCTTGTATAATCTAAAACTGGGTTGGTGAAATCTCATTGCACGCGATACCATCAATGCTTTTCGGTAGCTATTATGTATGCATATAGTAAATAATAATAGATAGTCTTTCATGAAATAAAAATGTTTTTTTTATTCACGACATCTAGCAGGTTAGTGAACACATCAGACAGAGGACAGTCAAAAAATCCGACCAAGTACGAGTTGGACTCGCAGACGAATGGTTCCGTAAGTACCGTGCCACCGTACAATTTAACAGTTTTTATAAGTATGTACTTTTAAAAAACTTGTTAACTGCTTATTTATAATATTTAACTTTATTTTGTGTTTTAGCGCCAATAGAAACACGCCTGTGTGAAAATTTCAACTGTCTACCTATTACGGTTCATGAGATACAGCCTGCTGGCAGACAGGCGGATACCAGAGGCTGAGTAATAGGGCCCCATTGACATCGGGTACGGAACTCTAAATACTGTTGCAGGAAATAAGATATGAGGTTATATTTAGTGAGTGCTTCCGACTTAGCCTCTTTACTATAGCCTTCTTGTAAGTGTGTGGGCAAAAAATGGAGTGTAACTACCTAACTTATCTATTTTGTGACATGCATCATCTACGCCTGATACATTATTCTTTTGCATTACATTACATGTTGCTCTCTCTGCAACATTACACAATACTGCACCAACAATATTGCGCACAAGCAAGTTTATGAAACAATCGATCATTGATCTATTTGCATGATATTTATTTATAAAACATATGGGTGATTTATCAATCGTTTGTTAACTTTTATTAGAAAAATGTTACCTGACGACTTGCCCGACCCTTGCTTGAGCCAGCCCACGCCACTGTGCCTGTACTTAGCTATAAATTCGTCCCTATATGCCCTCCAGCCTGCTATCTTCCCCTAGATACGCCCTTAACCGAGGTCCGTACCCAACAGAGGGTGCTCTTAGCGTGTAGTCGCTTAGTTTTTGAGTGTAAGCCCTGTCCGGAGGCCTTAGGAAAGTCCTAACCTCCTAAGTCGAGATACTCTTCTACTCTTCTACGCTACTACTCTTCTAAGTCGAGATATCAAACTTTACTAACCTCCTAAGTTGATCAGAGAGTAAATAGATACCTATGTCATTCCTGAAAAAAAAAAATGATTTCAAAATCGGAGCTTAGTGATTTTTGATATCTCGACTTAGAAGAGTAGCAAGAGCAACATGATTTTAAGCATAATATAATTATCTATCTATATTCAATTCACTACAACATTACACAAATATCGTCATAACGCGTATCGTTATTTCAATGTTAGCATGTAATAAGCTTCGTACGTCACGATAAATACAAAGCAATGTAAACTATTTGCTATTTAACTACTTAAACATTAAAAAAAAGACACTAAAATGCATTTATGTATTTCAATAACATAACATCTAGATTCTGCTCGCGACTTCGTTTGAGTGTTTTATTCACCCGCGCTATGTCTTTGTTACTGCTCCTCTTCCGTGGGTCGCAGCGCCAGTATTCATCATGAATCTGGCCATCATAATATTGACAAAATGATTTTTTCTAATCCGACTGGTACCTATTTCTAGAGATTTGTGGGTTTTAAGCAAACATAAAAACTCTTCAGCTTCGTTTTATTATGTAGATAAAGATAACTATTGTTATTTGCCCGCTTTTTATCTAACGCCATGTAAGCGTGGTTTTATATTAGAAGTTTGTTATAAATTCAATAAGGCCTGATTTTTCAATAGTCAGATAAGTTTAACAAAAGTATTAAATATGACAGTTACAAAAGCTGTCAAACCGCCATATTTATCCCTCCGATAAGAGTTATCTGATGATTGAAAATTAACCCTAAAAGAAATTGTATTTTATTGTAAAAAAATTAAGTCTTTTCAGATTTTCCTATAAAATAGAATAGTTCCAAACAACAAACACATTGAACAGCATGACTCGTCAACAGTCGTGGACCGCGGGGGTGTGTCAATTTTATTTGTCTTGACATAAATATTAATATGACCTACAATGTCGTCATCTTTCATCTGCTCGTATGCGATAATATTCCGTTTTATTAAACAGTCATAAATCATTGACAGGGGAAAATAAATTCAATCATAACAACAGCTTCATAATAATATCTAACAACTATAGCTTCTGCCCGCGACTTTGTCTGTGATTTTTGAGGTAAGTAAGTTACGTTTTTGAGTACTGCTCCGTTCCCGTGAGTCGTAGCGTGATGTTATATACCTCAAACTATTCCTCATAAATCTGGCTATCACATACAAGATTTTTTTCGAATCCGACTGCCAGTTTCAGAGATTATCGAGTTTAAACAAACAAACAAAAACATCTCTTCAGAATTATTATAGTAGGTACAGTCTGTTGGCAGCATTATCTGACCCACTTTGATCTTTAACACGTAACGTTAAGGGTCAGCTAATGCTGCCAACAGACTGTACTAGCTTTTGCCCGCGACTTCGTCCGCGTAAATGTCGGACCCCCGTTAATCCCCTTAGAGGGTAAATTTAAAAAAATCCTTTCTTAGCTGATGCCTACGTCATAACATCTACCTGCATGCCAAATTTCAGCCCGATCCGTCCAGTGGTTTGGGCTGTGTGTTGATAGATCACTATGTCAGTCAGTCAGTCAGTCACCTTTGAGTTATATATATTTAGATTTAGATAGGAAGACTGATTCTACGTTCTAAGTCTACGCAAGCAATCAAAATTGACGTAGTCGCAACATATACGTCTATCGGTCTATAAAAGGGGTCGCATTTCAATTGATATGCGAATAAACAAGAACATTGAAGATTATGAACCACTTAAACACATTTATCAATTGTTTTTAAATGGTGAAACGTCAATGCGCAAAAAACACGCCTCCGAATTGTTTCTATACGACGCAAGCGGCATGAGGCTTCACATTAACAATAATAGGTAGGTAAGTGAGGTTAATGAATAAACATTGTTCACGCCTTTAAGTACGTAAGATAGTGAAACTGCAGTGTTAGTACATTGAATGGAGATGTACGGTGCACTTTTGTTTGCGTGTGGAAAACTTCATTGATTTCCTCCGCCCTGGTGTTAGCAGAGAGCTCTAAAAAGACTTTGACTGATAAAATCTAACGGAATGCTACGCCAAGTCTTTAAGACATTTTTTTACACTTGTAATCTCTAGTATCATAGTATCAAAAATCAGCTGTTCCCTACTAAAATGCTACACAACACGATCGTATAATGTATGAAACAGCAGATTTTTTTTTCATGATTTCAAGTTTGGTCCCATAGTAGAAGTGGTTCATAATGATGAGTACAATGACCCCTTTTAAGGTTTCGGGTATATTTTCAATTACCCTGTATAATATACGTAGTACGGAGTAGTACCTATAAAGTAATTCAATGATGCCGACTGTTACGGGAGGTCTGCCAGCTACCGGTCCACAATACAATTACACTCGTTAACTCATTACATGTGTATTTCGTCAATGTTTAACTAATGCGTTCAAGTTTTGTTACGTAAAGCATATCTATGACTAAACTATAGAAAATGTTACTGGTTTTATTGTGACAATACTCACTTAAGTTAGTACCTAATTTAATAACAAGATTGATTACTTCATACTTCCGTAATAGTGATTTTTATACCTAATAGACATTATTTATATCTACACAAATAAATAAAATTACCTGTTTGTAATTTCAAAACATAAATGTGAAAGTTACTCTGTCTGTGTTACGCTTTCACGACTAAACCACTGAACCGATTCTGATGAAATTTGGTAAAAGGTAAGTTTAAACCGCAAGGAAGGACATAGGTTACTCTTTGTCTGCGTTTGCGATAACCAACATTTATGCAGACGAAGTCGCAGACAAAAGCTAGTACAAAATGAAAATGAATATTTTTATGATACTTAAGTACAAGAAAAACCTATTTTTATCTGTCTATCTGTCCGCTACATGTAAGGATATAGGCTTTTTTTATTTTTTTACAGTGGTAAAAATCATCAAATGAGTCCTTCCGCCCTGGGTGGGAAGGGACTGTCAGACTTTTACTGACTAAAAAATCACCCTGTTCCTTCTGTTGCCCTTTACGTTCCGGGGCCATGGTATCCTGTTAAGACGTCCCGCAAGTCCGCGCCTACGGTGGCCGGATGTCGCCTCGCGACGTCCGACGCCCTAGGCGTCTCCCGCGGCGGCTGGGGCGTGAGGTGGAGGCTAAGGCTCAATTTATACCGCTCATTCCCAATTCGTAAGATCTCGTTGCATGCGATACGAGATGCCGTCTACACCAGGTTAGCACAGCCTAGCGTAGTTATTCAGGCAGTATAGCAACGCGGTGCCTACGTGGCATCTACGTTATGGGGCTTCTATTTTCTAAGCGGCGGCAACGTAACCTATACGCTGGATATACGCAGTGTTAAAAATAAATAAACGCAACATTGGAAAAACAATATTAATTAGAAAGTTTACACAACAATATTAATTGGTACTGAAGAAGTGCAAATATGGGAAGAAGTTGTTCGACCTAGCTACGGTACTTCAGAATAACCGATACCAACTGCAAGTAAATAGTGCCAAGTGAGTTCTATTATACTTCTATCTGAACACTTTAGGACACTATAGGAAACTACTCTGAACACTATAGGAAAGAACACGGGTAGCACGAACGCGCGATTTAAATTTAACGTAAATTCGATCAATTTTGAATTTGGAATTAGAAACCGTAAATGCGGGTTAGGTACTTTAACCCTGTAGAGAAGAAACTGGCTCAAAACAGAAAAACGTTTGAACTTTTCATCTCTTGAAAAATTGCAGAAATACAATTGAAAATAAAAAAAAAAGTCTCGAACAAGAAGGTTTATTGTCATTCAAAAGGCGGGAAGTTCTTGACAAAAGTTTTAATTCAGTTTTGATTTAAAGTTTCCCGATTAAAGAAACCTGCATTTACCCGTTTCGACCATAATATTTTTTTTTACTTTATTTAGGTATGGATGATATTTAATAAAAATGTGCTTGTTAAGTATATAAAATTAAAAACCAAAACGCAGTCGTCTTTCCGATTCAAAAATCGACACGCAGCTAATACTTTAACGTTAGCGCGCTCGTGCTAGGCTTCATCATCATCTGCCTAGCCTTTTCCCAACTTTGTTGGGGTCGGCTACCAGTCTAACCGGATGCAGCTGAGTACCAGTATTTTATATGGAGCGACTGCCTATCTGACCTCCACAACCCAGTAACTGGGTAATACGATACCCCTGATACCCCTGGTAAGACTGGTTGTCAGACTTTCAAGCTTCTGACGACTCGTAACGAGCTAGGCTTATGGATAATTAATTATAGAACCGAGTCTTGTTAACAACAATTAAGTAGATTTGTATGCTTAGTTTCCATCGTATTAAGAGGAAATCAATCAATAAACGAGATGACTACAAATTAACCGGACGCTTACTAGATTAGTTGTTATCCGAATTGATACGCTGATCGGCAAATCAATGTCCGATACTGTAAATAGAATCATTTAATGGAACATTATTCTAATCATGAAGCTAGACAAAGGATGCCTTCGTTTTATTGGACAACAGCAAATCCATTTTTTTTTACTATAATAAATGTGAAAGTTTGGGTCATTGGGTGGATGGATGTTTGTTACTCAATCACGCCAGAACGGCTGAACGGATCTGGATGAAATTTAGCACATAGGTATTTTTTTGAAAAATGAACCGTTCCCGTGTGATAATAAATTTGACGCGGACGAAGTCGCGGGCGGAATCTAGTAGGATAATACAGTACCTTCACGTTTAAATATGGAACTAATAATGTTTTGCATAAAGGACTAAAAACCGCTTGGAGGTATAAGTAGTCTCCGACAGCGTGTTCCATGTGAAAATAGTTAATAACTATGTAGTGATTAATTGATTAGTCAGTTTCCCGTCAAATAACTTTATTTCAAAATAATACGTGATTCATAATCGCGTTTTATAAGATTTAAAAATCTTAAGAATTTTTTAAGTATTTGACAGGATATTGACTAACGACAACCAATTAAAATATAGTGCTTTTAAAGTGTACCTAATTACTTTTTGTCCAAAATTTTGAACTAGACTACCTACTGTCGCCTGGGGTTGCGGATATTTCTCAAAAGAGTTACCGTGGCCCTGGAACCTAAAGGGCATTAGGAGAAACACGGATAGGTTTTGGTCAGTAAGAGTCTGACACTCTTTTCCGCTCCGCCTAGAGCGGAAAAAGTCATTTGATGATTTCCAATCGTTAAAAAAAAGGCTACTGTCGCAACCGGTACTGAGTTACTGACAGTCCCCAAAACATGTTCACAACCACAAAATATTTTCCCTAGTAAATCTAGTAGCACACAATCCAGGGTCAACAAACTGACCTTGTCAAGTTGCTACTGAAAGGAAATCGAGAGACAATCATCTATTCCAGTAACATTGTGACACGGCGGTTGCAAAAGTGGTTTAAACGTAACGCAAATAATACTTGGCAAAAAAACAAATTGTTCAAATGATTTTATTGTGGTCTACCTTAGATATTATATTGAAAAGTTATTTAATCTGTGTCAAGTGGATTATAACCTCTTTTCATTGAGTTTGTAGGCACTTCAGGTATATCAATCTTTGATTGTGTATTTGTACAATATTTGTAAGTATTTGTTATTGCTGCGTAAACACTTATCTTAGATTATAAGCAGTTGATTAGTAAAATGCGAATTTGACAAGGATATTTGTTTAGGTTTGCTCACAAAAAAACTCGTAAATAAGGCAGACTTGATTTCTATTAAAAAAAATATACAATTTTATATTTCGTTTTTCGCAATACCCGAAAAGAAGTATCTAATTGCACGTGAGTGAATTTCAACAGGTCCTATAAAATCTTCATTTCCGTGTTTTTTTTTATGTTAAGGTTTTTAAAAAAAAAAAACTCTTTTATTAAAGTTTTTGATAATGTATATATTCTTGCTTAATGTCTAGCAGATAACTTAAAACACTAACGAGATATCAGGATTCAAAATTTCGTGCCACGGCGATTAAACATGCGTGCACGGCAATGAAACAAGGGTCCACGGCAATGAAAGAACTGTGCCATGGCAATGAAAGAATCAATCCACGGAAATTAAAAAATATTTTATCTATTGAAATAGACAGATAGATAAAATAAAAATGACTGTTTATTTTACTGTTTGGTCTTGATTCCAACACTTGTATGGAAGTAAAATTTGGGTAAGGAGATATTACAAAAAAAGAATGAAAGTACAATAAGTAAACAAAAACTGTTGAATTACACTCGCAACACTACTTAGAGACTTTAATACTACAGTCTTTCTTTTCTTATACATACTCCCATTTTTCCTTTTATAATATCTATCCAAATCTTACTCCCATACACAATCTGTCTGGGTTTGCATTTCCCTTTCGGAGACAGGCATGATCAGATATATTTTTGGATTCCGAAGCTTTTGCGAAGTCATTGCACTTCGAGGAACAACTACTCCTGCAGCCTTCTTTTTAACCGACTTCAAAAAAAGGAGGAGGTTCTCAATTCGGCCGGTATTTTTTTATTTTTTATTTATGTATGTACACCGATTACTCCGAGGTTTTTAGTCCGATTAGTGTGATTCTTTTTTGTTAAATGCAGTGTACTTGCCATTTGGTCCCATAAAAATTTCATCCAATTTGGTTTAGTGCTATTTATTTTGTGAGAATTTTTCTAAATTAAATATATCGTGTGAGGTATTGTTTGAAAGGGCTTTTATTAAGAATTTCAAACATTAACACACAAGCACTAAAAAGTGAAAAATAAAAAGCTTTTTTACAAAAAAAAAAACAACCGCCTTCAAAAACTACAATCATAAGATATTCTCTTTTAATACAGGGTTGCTTCTTAATTTCTGACGTCGCTTATGTTCAGCCAATCCTTTCCTCTCCTTTCTCTCCTCTTCAGATAATTTTGGTTTAGGCATCTTGGCATCCTAAAAATAAACAATCCATTATTAAAATCAGACTGTAGTATGTGAGGGTGCTTGCGTGTGTGTCAGTGTATATATGTGTGAAAGAGTACCAAATGTTACATCATTTTATAAGGTTAACATGAAAACATCTTTTTGTAGTTGACTGTACAGTAAAAAACTCATCAAGTCTAAAGAGAGACCAGAGAGTCTAGAGTTCACTTGACGAGTTTTGTACTGTCAGTAATCGGTATTACCTGTATAATACAGGTGATAAAAGATGCTGATGATTTTCTTTGCCTAATCATACCATGGCGATGAAAACACAAGTCACGGAAATGAAATACCTGGCCACGGCAATGAAACTAAATTGTTTTACAAGGCATGGCAATGAAATTTTTTTCATTGCCGTGTCTTTTTCTTCATTGCCATAGTAAATTTCGGCCACGGAAAACACGGCAATGAAAGCACGGCGATGAAAATCAAGGCAAAAAATATAAATAACAAAAAATCTATTAACTATTCGAAGAAATAAACACTTCATAAATTAACATATGAGAAATGGTGTTCTATCGATTGCTTACTCATGAAGACAAACTTATTCAAATATAAGTTATACCTATCCACGGCGATGAAAGAAAAAATGTCCAGTAACATAAAAATGGAATACTTACATTTATGGTGCGAAAACGCAGGCACGTGTGTACGTCCTTCCACGTCGAGCACTTAGGGGGCACTAATATGCAACGTTTAGCATACCGGGAGGGGGGACGCAAGTCGTAGGTAAAACAATATCCTTGAACATGATTAGGACACGGCGATGAACGGTAGTTCTGGGACAAATGATTTTTTATTAACCATTCGTTGTATTGTTTAAATATTTGAATAAATGTATTCCGTAACAATACTTTAACTATTCATGTATCAAATAAAACTAGGTTTTAATATAAATAACCAATAGATTTTTATCAATGAGGAATAATACACAACAAGGTGAAGTGTGGACAGACACGGCAATGAAAGATTTCGAGGTTTAATTTATTTTTTTGGAGTATCTATTAATCCAATTAATAAAATATTTAGTGCTACACATAGATTACTATTTCACCTAACCGGAAAAAAATGTGAGAACATTATAGCTATGTTTTTTAGTACCGATTTCATTGATGCCACGCAATTTTCGGTCCCGGGAAATTCACTCACGTACACATTACTATGAACAACTTTTACTATTAGACTAACCCTGAATTCTTTTGCTGCTTCATGCATTGCGTTTTTATGCAGTGACTAAACTTTATTGGGCAGCTAATTTGAAAAGAAAGATAAGATATATGATTTTAAATGAAAAGTAACGTTGTAGTTAAATCCAGTAATTAAGTATCAACCTTAAATTATAATAACAACAGCCTATTATATCTCACTGTAGAGCAATAAGGCCTCTTCTCATAGAGAGAAGGCACGAGCATTGATCACCACTCTTGCTCAAGGCAGATTGGCGATTTTAGACTTATTACCCGGCTTTTTACGGGTGCAGATTTCCAACTTTTCCGATGGATTTTCCATAACATGCTGAAGATACTCGTACATTGATACTTGCCCGGTATCGAACCCACAATCTTATAAATATGAGAGGCGGGCAGCATAACCATCACTGGGGAATCACGACATTTCATTAGAATTCATTGAAAATGAGTAGGTAGTATGTGCAAGCACCTACCGAAATAAGATAAGCAGTTCCAAATTTAAAAATAATAGTCTCTGTACCTACTATGTAATTGAAATATAACCGACAAGGAAATAAAGGCAATACTATGAGGGATTCCCACCTTATTTGACTATAAGATTAGGGTGAGGTCACCAAACATATGAACATGTCATGTATGACGTGCATGGATCAGTCTAGTCTAGCGTCACACACGTAGTACTCTACTCAGTATTCATGAGGAGTACTCCCATGACCACAACCTATGACTTTGTGAATATATTAAAGTTTCGAATTACGGAAGCAGTTTAGTATGAACCGTTTACGATTTCGGAGGTAGAAAATTCCTCTGTTGAAATCGAAGGTGTTAAGATACAGGGGGCACAGGAGTAAGAAGGTGTTTCGTTCTACACGCTTAAATTTTAGGGATTGTTTTCCCGTGGCGCAACGATTTGCCTTCAGTAGTAAAATCGAAACAGATAAAAACTTAAAAAATAAAAAATGTATTTTGTTTGCAAAAAAACATCATTAAAATATTCATTGCTTCAAGGTCGATTTCGAGTTTTGTTTACACAATTGTTAATTTGCCATTTTTGATTCTAATAAAAAACAAACAATATAAATCAATTGTACTACCAAGACAATAAAATTACGGTGCGGGAAAAATTAATCAACCTGCCTAGCCTTTTCCCAACTATGTTAGGGTCGACTTCCAGTCTTACCGGATGCAGCTGAATACCAGTATTTTACATGGAGCGACTGCTGATCTGCCCTGTCCTCCACAACCCAGTATTTGGGTAAAACGATACCTACCCTTGGTAAGACTGGTTGTCAGACTTTCGGGCTTCTGACGACTTGTAAAGACTGTCAAAGATCCACGTTGTTCAAGTAATGTTTTGGTTTGGTTATTGGTGAAATGGTGATCGGTCCCAAATGTACCTGAATACTATTTTTTTTATTTATAGTGTAGGTACTTACCTATACCTATGTGCTGTCTTTAATTTCGTTAAACAATTATACCGCAAATGGAAAGTTGTAATTGGCCATAATCTTTTTATCTATACTCTATACAGATATAAGCTGTAAGTTTTCCTAATAAAATAAATTATTTTAGTTGACACCTTCTGAGAAAATAAAAACGTAACTAACTTTTCTAAACATGTATTAAAGCACAGACCTATGTTTTTGATGAATGCAAATTTCTGTAGAGACAAAGTCTTCAAAGTGTTCTACATAAAAAAATCCATGTTTACTAATGGAAACAAGAGTTCCTATGGTCGTGTCTATCTATATCTGTGGTCGTGACCCAGTCTTTAGTCGTGGCATTATAGTCTCAAGTAGGTATCTATAGAAAACCTTACAATAATAACGAGAATATTTCTTCGAATAATAATAATATGTCATAAAGGTTTTGCGTAACTTAAATTTGATTTGCTACAAGGTCGATACCTACGTAGATTGCGGGTTTTTATCTAAACTATGTAGTACAGACCTACACAAATTTAGGGTAACTACTACAGGTAGGTAGGTGATGCCATAAGCCTAAGCAATTGCTTAATTTGCTTACCAGCACTGACCAAGACCATTAACAGTTGTTTGTATACGTAAGTTTATATGTTTGTGAACGCACACACGATAGGTACTTACAGGAGAAATTCCTATTGTGGACGTAACATTTTTTTTAAGATAAAAAGGTTATCAGGAAAGGCCTTATTGTCCTGCAGTAGGATAATAATAGGCCGGTATTTTTTTTTTTACCTTTTACTGTCCGTATTAGCTTTTAGTACCTATTTAAAGTAGGTAAGTCCTTAAGTAAGTACAGTCAGCAACAAAAGGTAATTAACATTTCAGTTTTATTAATCCTTATTATTGGGCACAAAATCAAAGGAAATACAAAATGGATGTAAAATAAAGATAAAATATACGTTTGAAATGAAACCTATAGGCTTAGAAGAAGTGCACTGTGTTAATTTGTAGCTATTTAAATGATATGTTAATTTAACAGTGTTAATCGACTTTTGTTGCTGACTGTACTTCCTTACTAATATTATAACTCTGTCTGTTGTCTCTGTCTGAAAGATGCCTAAGTAGGCATCTTTCTATTATCAACAAATAGGCATAGGCAATAGGAATTTTATGTTTTCGGTTAAGTTGCCGAAAACATAAAATTCCTTTAATTATAAGCTGTAAAATAAATAACAAGCCCAAGTCAAAAACACGACTGTTTACATATAACATTCTTTTATGTAGATCCGTTGTCTGTTCGTAGAAGTAACACCAGGCGGCCATAGTTATTTACTATGTTGTGGTATATTATGTAAATAGCTTACCTACTAATTAACATGAACTGCTTTATTTACTAATATAAATTGACGTGCTGTATTAAAAAAGTCAAATTGTAGAATGAATGTCGTGATGGCCCAGTCCTAGTAGTTAAGGCACTCTTCTCAGGTATGAGGTTGTGGGTTCGTTTATTTTGAGGAAACCAATTTGTGAGTGGTTGACCAAAAAGGGACCTGGAGGGATTGGAAACCGTTATTTTTTTTTTTTGATTTTTTTAATCTGTGGTCTTTTAGCTTTGTTTTGGTCTAACCAGAATATTTTTAGGTGCCGTAGTGTTTTTTTATGATTTTTTTTGTGAGCCGAGGCCGAGCCGAAACTTGTTTCTACACGAAATTTCAAACGCGTTTTACTCGAAATCAATTATTTTCCCTTGAGGTCCCTTTTTGGTCAACCACTCACATTTATTCTCTGCCAATTTTGTTAGCACGGTTGGCCCAGTGGCTAAGGAATTGGCTGCTGCGCTGCGTGTCGCAGGTTTGATTCCCGCACGCGACAAATATTTGTATGACCTACTGATAGTTGTTCCGGGTCTTGCTGTCCCGGTTTCCTTACGAAGCATTTCTTTAAAAAAATATAGATAAAGGAAAAATCAATAAAAGAATCGCGTACACACGTGTATTATTTCACGATCTCGCCGCTAAAAAATAGTAGAATTTTATTTTTTTCTTATTCATGATTTATGTTACTTGTTTAATTAATAAATAACATAAACCATGAATAAATTTCAAAATAAAAATTAATGATCGAAAAAACTAAATATTATCTTATCATACATAGTTAGAACCACCTACCTATACCTACTTATTATACTTTTTAAATATTTCCAATACGAATAAAATTATCATCTAGATCAGGGTCAGCGGCCGGCAATTCTTCTCTGGTTGATAGTTTGTTACAATCAATATAAATAACTAATCTATATATAAAAATCAATTCATTCTGACTAACTGATCCATCAGCAAACAGCTTAAACCACGGAAATTTGACATGCAGATAATAATTATTTTGAAGTAGGCATGCGCTAAAACTGCCTCGACTGTCTGCGTCGTTGGTCTAGTGGTCGCAAAGCGCGATTGCTGAGCTGAGGATTAGATTCCTGGGTAGGGCAAAGTGTTACTGTGTTCTTCCATCAGGAATTTCTCAGTAGGAGCCTAACTGAATTTGTGCCCGGTTGATGGCATTATGCTCACCCCTATTACATGGCACGTAAAACATAACTGGCGAAATGTGGGTGCCATGTACGAATGGGTTGGTACACCTCTGCCTAACCCTTCGGGGATTACAGGCGTGATATTATGTATGGGCTAAGAAAAGATTTTTCAACTTCCACCCCCTAACGGGATGAAACGGGGTCCAAACTTTGTATGAAGAGTTCTATAGAGTGCAATACGTTACCCCGAATTTAACGCGAGCGCAGCCGCGGGCAAAAGCTAGTTATAAATAAAAAACAGTTAGTAATATGAATCACTGTAGCTAACAGCCTTAAACATGACCGTAACATTAAACTATGACAATTGCTAAAACAAATAACTTTAATTTCCCAGTCAGTGTAAATTAGCATAATTATTTAAAATAAAATAATCGTGACGCATTTAACAACGAATTAATTCTATTTTTAGACGATACTAAGAAATGTTGGTCAGTGGGTCGTCTTAGGGGCGGATTTGTTGGAGTTGGAGTATACGCTTAGGGGCACTATGAACAGCAAAGAAACAAAAAAAAAATTTTTTTTTGGTTGAAAAAAAAAAAATTTGGGACTTGGAAAATTTTTGATTTTTTTACGAAAAGTTTTTTCGGAAAAGTTCCAATTTTATTGCAGCATCTTATTAAGCTAGTCCATAGAAACAAATTAAGCTCTGAGAAGTATGGCCCTACGACGCACCGTTTCCGAGTTATGGGTCTTCGAAATTTTTAGTTTTTATAAAACACTCTATATTTCCAAAATGGTAGGTCGGATGAAAATCTTTTCTGGAAAGAAATTGTTGGTCTAGTCGAGAACCATAAGATGGTGTAAAGAAACCCGCGGAAATTAGTAAAAAAAAAAAAATATGAAAAATTTTCTAAGTGTCGGATCGTCAGCTTGCGTATATTTAGGGGCACGGGACTTAGTCAAATTTTCTAAGATTTTTTTTTTTACTAATTTTCGCGGGTTTCTTTACACTATCTCATGGTTCTCGACTAGAGCAACAATTTCTTTCCAGAAAAGATTTTCATCCGACCTACCATTTTGGAAATATAGAGTGTTTTATAAAAAACTAAAATTTTCGAAGACCCATAACTCGGAAACGGTGCGTCGTAGGGCCATACTTCTCAGAGCTTAATTTGTTTCTATGGACTAGCTTAATAAGATGCTGCAATAAAATTGGAACTTTTCCGAAAAAACTTTTCGTAAAAAAATCAAAAAATTTCTAAGTCCTAGCGCCCCTAAGGCTACACTCCAACCGAAATGTTATTTAAAGACTCTTGAACTACTCGTTTTTAGAAAAATAATGTATGGGATTTTCACCGATTTCAATAACGTCAAGGGAATTATAAAAGAATTCTCGAGTCATCTTTAATTTAAGATTGTTTTTTTTATATTTCATTATTATTTAATAAAAAAATTATAGGTGGCGATTTGGTGATTGCTCGTGCCTTCTCTGTGTGAGAAGAACTTTTAGGAAGGTGGATCGCAACCTAATTAAAAAATGTCTCTACTTTACCTACATGTTTTGACAACGATTGTAACTGAGATGACATTGCGACTGGATTTAGAACATTTTTAATTGGCTATTAAAAATATTGGAATTGGCCTTTAGCTTATAAGGTTTTATGTCTATTGCACTAAAAATCGCAATCCAATCTCAAGACCACACTCTAACACCACATCACAACATAACATTAATACCATAACACGCCTATATTATCCTAAAAACTTATAGTCCGAGAGCCGGCTGCAAAAATACCTACCTCATCGCCTACTCCAATAGGCTATATTTAGATCGTTAACCGACACTTAAACACGTAAAAAAAATCACGTCTGCCAGAGCCGATCCTGCCGGGTCATAGAAATAATCGATATTTTTTGACGTAATTTTTTAGTAAAAATTACGTCATAAGATACCCGAATGAAAGTGCTGGCAGCAGTTAACCATTGAATAGTTATGTAAAAAAAAGTGGGTCTGCCATTGCGCACCCTGCCGGAAGTACTTGGCAGACCCCTAAAATATGCCCTTCTGACACACTAAACCTACCTCATCGAGTACCCGGATGGGACCAACGCTAAATAATAACCAAGATGCCCCTGATAATGGATCAAAAGGTCTGCCAAGTCTAAGCTTGCCGGAACTTAGTGTTCAAAGCATTTGAAGTTGATAGGGAGCATACTTTCACCTGAAGTCAAAACAACATTACTTTGTTTCTAAATTTATACTTTATGAATATTAAATATTTTTTTATCATAACATTAAATAAAACAACAAGTGTAGAGATAAAAGATGTATATTCAAAAGGAGCATGGGCACCTTTGTATGAACCCTGGGCCCACTCAACATATTGCTCAACAGTAATAAGACATCAAATGAAAGCTCTTAAGATAGGCTTCATTTCATTCTATAGCAGCTAAGTATAAATCAAGCGCGAAAATGGTGTTTTAGTGCATTTTGTCATTTTTATTAAAACCTCTAGCCTAGTTTTCCACATTGTTCAACAGTGATGAGACCCATGCCAAATGAAATCTCTTAGAGTGTACTTCATTTCATTCTAAGGCAGCTAAGTTCAAATCCAGCGCTAACATGGTGTTTTAGTACGTTTTCAAAATATATATATATTTATTACTATTATAACTGAAAAATATGATAGTGCTTCTCAACAGTGATGAGGCCCATGCCAAATGAAATCTCTTAGAGTGTACTTCATTTCATTCTAAGGCAGCTAAGTTCAAATCCAGCGCTAACATGGTGTTTTAGTACGTTTTCAAAAAAAATATATATATTTATTACTACATATTATAACTGAAAAATATGATAGTGCTTCTCAACACTGATGAGACCCATGCCAAATGAAAGCTCTTAGGGTTAACTGAATTTCATTCTAAGGCAGCTAAGTTCAAATCCAGCGCCAACATGGTGTTTTAGTAAGTTTTCAAAAAATATATATATTTATTACTATTATAACTGAAAAATATGATCCTGCTTCTCAACAGTGATGAGACCAATGTCATATGGAAGCTCTAAGGGTGTACTTCATTTCATTATATAGCAGCTAAATCCAATTCTAGCGCGAAAACGGTTTTTTTAAGTTTTCAAAAAAATAACTAAACACCCTTGAAAGTTGAAACAAACACCATTTTCGCGCTGGATTTGAACTTAGCTGCCATATAGCGATATAAAATACACCCGAAATGCTTTCATTTGACATACGTCTCATTACTGTTGGACAATGTGGAAACCTCGGCTAAGGGTTTAAATAAAAGTTACAAAATGTACCAAAACATCATTTTCGCACTCGATTTGAACTTAGCTGCTCTAAAATGAAATTAAGCCTATCTTAAGAGTTTTCATTTGACATAGGTCTCATCACTGTTGAGCAATGTTGAAAAGTGGGCCCAAAGTGCCCGCATGGTCAAAACACCCTTTTCGCGCTAGAATTGGATTTAGCTGCTATATAATGAAATGAAGTACACCCTTAGAGCTTCCATATGACATTGGTCTCATCACTGTTGAGAAGCAGGATCATATTTTTCAGTTTATAATAGATATAGTTATTTTTTTATACGAAAACTTTAAAAAATACCATTTTAGCGCTGGATTTGAACTGAGCTGCCATAGAATGAAATGAAGTACACCCTAAGAGCTCTCATTTGGCATGGGTCTCATCAATGTTGAGAAGCACTATCATGTTTTTCAATTATAATAGTAATAAATATATTTTTTTTTTGAAAACGTACTAAAACACCATGTTGGCGCTGGATTTGAACTTAGCTGCCTTAGAATGATTTGAAGTACACCCTAAGAGCTTTCATTTGGCATGGGTCTCATCACTGGTGAGAGGCACTATCATATTTTTCAGTTATAATAGTAAAAAATATATATTTTTTTTGAAAACGTACTAAAACACCATGTTGGCGCTAGATTTGAATTTAGCTGCCTTAGAATGAAATGAAGTATACTCTAAGAGCTTTCATTTGGCATGGGTCTCATCAGTGTTGAGAAGCACTATCATATTTTTCAGTTATAATAGTAATAAATATTTTTTTTTTTTTAAACGTACTAAATATAATCGTTATAATCACTGGTGAGAAGCACTATCATATTTTTCAGTTATAATAGTAATAAATTTTTTTTTTTTGAAAACGTACTAAAACTGGAGGTTTGCACCGGAGCGAGATTTTAACAACCGATTGAATTCACCGGTGATTGGGCAATCTCCGGGGAAAAACCGGAGGTCACCGGAGAATAAAGAAATTTTGTTTCTATTTTTAATTTATACATTTATTTTAATATCAAGAAATAAGAATAATGAATTGATATACTTTATATAATCATATATTTAAAAAAAAACGTTTTTTAAAGACAGCAAATGCTGATTTTGATTTAAAAAACACAACATGTCAACAGCGTCATACTGTAACATATTTCTTCTATCATTTAGTATTTGTTCTATCGCCGAAAATACTCTCTCTGACCTTATAAAAGTAGCAAGCACAGCTAGCTATTTCGTCTAAAGGCTGAAATAATAAATCTAATTCGAAAAAAATAAGATGCGACGATCACCGGAAATCAATCGGTTAATTACCGATTATTTCAATTGAGTACTTTCACCGGTAAATCACCGGTTATTCTCCGGTACTCAATGCTCCAGTGCAAACCTCTAACTAAAACACCATGTTGGCGCTGGATTTGAACTTAGCTGCCTTAGAATGAAATGAAGTACACCTTAAGAGCTCTCATTTGGCATGGGTCTCATCACTGTTGAACAATGTGGAAAACTAGGCTCGAGGTTTTAATAAAAATGACAAAATGCACTAAAACACCATTTTCGCGCTTGATTTATACTTAGCTGCTATAGAATGAAATGAAGCCTATCTTAAGAGCTTTCATTTGATGTCTTATTACTGTTGAGCAATATGTTGAGTGGGCCCAGGGTTCATACAAAGGTGCCCATGCTCCTTTTGAATATACATCTTTTATCTCTACACTTGTTGTTTTATTTAATGTTATGATAAAAAAATATTTAATATTCATAAAGTATAAATTTAGAAACAAAGTAATGTTGTTTTGACTTCAGGTGAAAGTATGCTCCCTATCAACTTCAAATGCTTTGAACACTAAGTTCCGGCAAGCTTAGACTTGGCAGACCTTTTGATCCATTATCAGGGGCATCTTGGTTATTATTTAGCGTTGGTCCCATCCGGGTACTCGATGAGGTAGGTTTAGTGTGTCAGAAGGGCATATTTTAGGGGTCTGCCAAGTACTTCCGGCAGGGTGCGCAATGGCAGACCCACTTTTTTTTACATAACTATTCAATGGTTAACTGCTGCCAGCACTTTCATTCGGGTATCTTATGACGTAATTTTTACTAAAAAATTACGTCAAAAAATATCGATTATTTCTATGACCCGGCAGGATCGGCTCTGGCAGACCTGATTTTTTTTACGTGTTTAAGTGTCGGTTAACGATCTAAATATAGCCTATTGGGGTAGGCGATGAGGTAGGTATTTTTGCAGCCGGCTCTCGCACTATTAGGCAGAGGAGTAGGTTTATTAGGTTCGTGTTTAAAGTCTCATGTTTTAACTATGGTGTTTATTTTTAATTCGCTGATTTGTGGTTAAATAACTTTTCGCGCAATAAATGGGAGTCGGTGTGATTGACCACAGTTACTTTAATGTCACCTGCATAAATTATTGATGTTCTACCTTTTAAAGAACCTAATGGTAATATTTAAGTTTACTGTAGGTACCGCTGCAATAATCACACTAGGCGCGTCAGACAACCTGGCTCTCCTAACTTGGATCATGTTCTTATATCTGATCTACATAATTGTAGATAAATTTTCTACACACTCTAAGATGACCGGCAGGTATGACGGTTCAAAAACATCTCTTTACTGTTATTTCACTTTGCGTAAACATTAAGAGAGACTAAAAATAAAAAATAGTGGAATAACTAACTCTCGATTCACTCATAATACTCGTCCGAGTGAATTTTCTTACGGATCTTTAATTTTTCTAATACTAAAATATAGCACTCGTATGCATTTTCACAATCGGATCGGCAGTTACGGAGAATAGCACGATTAAACAAAAAACAAACCAACTCTTCAATATTATAATAATACACAGTATAGATATGGATAAGTCATTTTGAAACGATCAGTATAGCTTTAGTGACTGGAACTAAAAAAGTAAAATGAAACGCTACACTCAAAAGTCAAAAGTCAAAGCATTTATTTCAATTAAACCATTTACAGACACATTTGAACTGTCAAGGAGTTGCTCAGTTAGTCAGATACATAGTTGAAGCTAATAGTTCCAAAACGTAGATAGGTCTCTATAGAAAAGAACGAGCAGGAAACTCTAAGAACACGCTTTTCATTTAAGTTTTTATAAAATACTAAGAATATTAGGTGCTTGCAGCTTCTATATGCCATAACAAAGTAGGTAAAGAGCAACATAAAACATTTCAAAAATTGAATTAAGAGATGACTACGCTAAAGTTTCACGAACATGATGCAAATATCAGCGCCACTTCTGGCGCTATTAAAGTGTAGAAAAACGATGTATAGAAAAGACTACAATTATGTAAACAAATCATATTACTATATGTACGTAGTAGAAAACTTAAATGATAATAAATTGTATACCAATTGAAAGGAAATCGACCATTTTATTTAACTCAATAAATACCGAATGCGTCAGCAAGTTGTCGTCATCTATCAAGAGTATACAGCGCGGGCACGCTGCAATCGCGGCGGTAAGACCCCTCTTTGAGGAGTGGCTAGAGAGGCGCCACGGCGTCCTCACCTTCCGGCTGACGCAGGTCCTCACCGGACACGGTTGTTTCGGAAGGTTCCTGTGTCGGATTGCACGGGAGGAAACGCCCGGGTGTCACCACTGTGTGGACCGCCCGGAGGACACGGTGGAGCATACGGTGCAGGTCTGCCCAGCTTGGGCAGAGCATCGCCGTGTCCTCACGGAGGCGATAGGCGGCGGCGACCTCTCGCGCCCGGGCCTGGTTCAGGCCATGCTCCGGGGCGAGAGGGAATGGGATGCAGTCACCTCCTTCTGCGAAGCAGTAATGCTAGCGAAGGAGGAGGCGGGCCGCGTGAGGGAGAGAACAACACCCTCCACCTCACGCCCCAGCCGCCGCGGGAGACGCCCAGGGCGTCGGACGTCGCGAGGCGACATCCGGCCACCGTAGGCGCGGGCTTGCGGACGGCGAGTAATGGGTAGCTCGCCGTCCGATCAAGGACCATGCCCGGGTCGACGGCGCGTTCTGTTCGCGCGCGCCTCAAAGAGCTGTCAGCACAGGGACGGGGCCCCCCAACGGGGCCAAACGCCTGCCGGGGTTGCGGGACGTCTTAACAGGATACCGTGGCCCCGGAACGTAAAGGGCAACAGAAGGAACAGGGTGGTTTTTTAGTCAGTAAAAGTCTGACAGTCCCTTCCGCCCCGCCCAGGACGGAAGGACTCATTTGATGATTTTTACCACCTCAAAAAAAAAAAAAAAAAAAAAAAAGAGTAGGTACACAGCGTGTATCGAATATCTTATTTAAGTTTAGTTAGGTTTTATAAAAAGGGAATTTTCTATTCTAAATTAGAATAGTCTTGACAGTTCGCCTAAAAGAGTTACAGTTATAAATAAAAGAAGAATAATAACAATATTATCAGCTCAATAAACGAAGTAACAGGATACATTGTTTTTGAACCAAGAAGATTGAATCACTCGTCACAGAACGTCGCTGTGCCACCTGGACTCGTTACGCATTTTTCTTACTTTCATAGCAATGTTTTTTTAAGGAACGCTTAGACCTCGTTTACGCAAGTCTGCAGACAACACCTAAATCGTAAGAAAAAACACTTCATCGACTCTACGTGCATAGCAAGCTCCACGTAGTGTCAATTTCCGTGTGCACGGAAACGCACGTAGTCGCAACAATACAGGTAGTGTTATAGCACAAACTATGATGAAAATCCCCTTTAGAACAATGGCAGCACCCTGTTTTTTCTTCATATTTAAAATGGCCATGACAGAGACAAACGTGATGGTCGTAGCACTTGATGTCTCATCACGTTATTGGTTTCATTTTAACGATCTATTTAAGATAGACAAGCCAATAGGGTTTTCTGTTTCAAACAGTAGCATGACTCTCGCGTCTTGCAAAATGTATACACATCAAAAGTGTCTAGGGATCAACATCCCTAACAAATGTTAGGGATGTTGATCCCTAGACACTTTTGATGTGTGTATTTAGACCTTCATCCAATATCTGAAGCCTGGTTATACTTCAGCAGAAAAGACAACGCGTAATGCATAATGAGGAAATTCAATGAAAGAAATATATTTCAAAGTCAAAGTCAAAGCATTTATTTAAATTAAAGCATTTACAACCACTTTTGAATTGTCAAGAAGTCGGTCAGTTACTCAGAAAGTTGATGCTAGTTGCTCGTTCCAAAAAGTAGGTAGGAGAGTAAGAACTTGACGGACACTCTTTTCAATTAGACACTTTTTATAAAATCTGGGCTCCTGGTATTCCAGACAAATCATTTTTGTCACTTTACTGATGTTCTGAGATCGTTTCTATTAGTCGTAACTTGTGGCCAAAATAACGGTAAGTTTAAATGCAGTTTTATAGAAATATGTAGATAGCTAGAAGGTCTACTATCTATTTCTAGACTATCATGTGTAGTAACGCCTAGCCAGCCAGCCTGGACTCTGTAGTCTTCTCAGTAGAAGACCAAGAGTCGAGGCTGCATTTATTTTCTAAATAAATCAAAAAATATTTAGCTCAAATAGACGTACTATTTCGTTATAACAAACCGCTGATTTCCAGTACTATTATAAAAACGATTTCCTCATTCTAAATTTAAAATAGCGATATCGTCCCTCGCCACGCTCAGTTGTATAGATAAAAAAATGCTCTAAATTCTATAACCACTAAGTTTTTAGTTGAAACCGTGACACTACAAAGCGTTTTTACATTAAATTGAATTCTTTACAAGTAGCCCCGTCTATAAATACTTATCTAAATTGAAGATTTTTCTCAAGACCTATTTATTGTACTTAATTAAATTTTATTTCACAAAATTGTTCGGGTAGTGAAGATGTGTGATCTGAGTTGGTACTTTGAATTTCGTAATACTTATAGGAAAATATTACGTACCTACTGAATCCTTTACCTTATCATTCTCTTCACAGCATTTCCCAAGATGATGTTATAAAGAGACATAAAGTGACCTCTACCATTATGCAAACTTCAATACACGTATAAAAAATATCACTTCACTTCCATTTTTTTTTCTTTTATTTGAGTGATGGCATCATCTTTTAATAAGTACTTAGGTAGGTATACATTATGTCTCTTGCTGTCCTCCCCTAGAGACGACCTAAGCCGAGCTCTGTAACCCACAACAATATGTGCCCCTAGAGTGTAGTCGAATCGTTAAATAGTTTTAAGCCCGAGTTGTAGGCCACCACAGGAAAGTCCGGTTACGCACCTACTAAGTTGAAATTAATGAAAGAAGCTTTTTTTTTTGTTAGTGCCTCATCTGTCTAGTTTTGGAGATATCCATCCCGTTCGTCCTGCCATCTCCTTCGTGGTCTGCCGCGGTCCCGAGTCACTGTTTCAGGGCACCGTTTTGTACTATTTGGGCCCTCCGTTTGTCCGACATGCGGCAGACATGTCCTGCCCAGTCCCATTTAAGTTGAGCAACCTTTTGAGCCACGTCTGCTATCCCTGTTTTAGAGCGCAGTATAGTGTTTCGAACTCGGTCCGTTAATTTAACAATTAAATTAACAGAGAGAAGCTATTCCAAAAAAAAATGTATCTAAATACAAACTTCAACGGGTTATTTTTCTATAACTGAATCTTTTAAAAATAACTTTTTTTTTAATGTGTAACCAAATATAAAACAAAGAATACGGATGTCTCGCAACTACTCGCAAGCGATCCGCAATCCATGTCAAATTGTTTAGTCTCGGTCTCAAATCGCGAGCAACGATTTGCCTAACCGCTGCTACTGTTCAAACATTCACGGCTTGTGCCAATTTTATTATCGAACGAAGGTTCTCTAATGTCGTTTTTTTTACATTTCAATTATTCAGAACTAAATCTATACTTTTATTAAAGCTGAAGAGTTTTCTTTGTGTGTTTGTTTTAATAGCTTATCTCGGGAACTGCCAGCCGGATTGGAAAAATTCTCTTTGTATATGATAGCCGGATTCGTAAGGAATAGTTTGGGCTACAACATCACGCTACGACTTACGGGAGCGAAGCAATAACTAAAGATGTAACAGGTAGAACCTGGTTGTTAGATGTAGGAGACCATGACGTTTGTCAATAATTTTTAGTTCCTTTTTTAAAAGCGGAAGCGTTTTTATATGCGCCTATTTATTCCGGTGTTATTATGTAGGTACCTTTTTTGTTTTCAACAGATACAATTTATTAGGAAAACGTAGGTATTTTACTCACACCATGGTGAACTTTTTTTTTGGTTTATTAAGCCAATACATATATTTTTATTCAACCTATTCTATTCCACTGCTAGGGCCAAGTTCGCCCCCACAGTATTTCACTCTTCCATAGGCGTTGCCTTTACATATTATTTTATTAGACTTAGGTATACCTGCAGTGCTAAAATGTCCAAGGTCAGTTTTTATATTTTCTTCATTCGAATATCTGCATAAATTTTCCTTGTCCAAAATTTTGCACTGTGTGGGCAAACGTAAATTATTTGCTTTGCAGGAAACATGTATAAGAAGCTGAATAAAGTGCAGATAAAAAAGAAACGGGAAAACGGAAATGCTATTTGTCTATTTTTTATGTTAGAAAAAACGCGACTAGCATAATACCCATATACCTATCAACGTTTAGGAATGTTGCTTGTGCTTCTACTCCTGCGTCGAAATGTTAGGCAGGAATTTCCCGAGTGATGATTAATTAAATAGAATCAGGTAAGTCTACCATGTAGATAAGAGTGGGTAAAGAAAATGCTGAGGTATGTTCTTAAAGACATTAAAAAAGATTTTTTTTTATTTATATGGAAATCATGGACTTTAGTGTATGATGATATGAATATTTTGATAGTAATAATAGTATGATAGTTAATCTGTATGAATGCAGGGTCAAAGGTCAACGGGGAAGGGACATCCATCCTGTTACCATGGATTCAGTAGGTCCTGTACAGTCAGCGTTATCAACTATACTTACCTCATTTTGTGCTTGTGAGGAAATTCTCGTCTGAGGAAAACAGAGGGTTTTGTCTGACTCTTGACCGCACGGTTTTAAATCGTGTGCCTACTGAATCCAAGTGTACCTTGTACTCCATTCAGACACAACGTCTATTCCTACTTAATAATTAACGAAGAATTCGTTAGAAGCTGCAAGTACTGACGACACGTGATGAAAGTGCATTAACATTAACTTATCGCTGCACGTTTTTATCGTCTTGTTAAGGCAAAGGTAAAACACAGAACACATTTTGTAAGTTACACTTCTTAATCGGTTCCACGAATTTTGAAATTAGAGAAAGGTAACAACAATTTTTTTTTGCGATTATTTTCATATACTTAACTTTGTTTTATTTAGCTTAACAGTTTCAACCAACAAGATCTTTCGCCTTATTTAAAGGCGAAAGATCGCCTTAAAGGCGCCTTATTTTATTTATTTAACATTCTATAATTCGTGAAGTGTTCCCAATTTAATAATAAATAAAAGGGCCAATAAAATGAATAAGTACTATTTAATTATATTTTGCTACAAAAAGAGTTTATACCTAGCTGTTTTCTCTCTGCTGGGCAAACCTCACCCTAATCTTTCCAGGTGTATTTATTATACAAATACAGTTAATTCTGAAGGTAAGGCATCTATCTGATTAATAAGTTTAATACAACGCTGTACCTACTACTCGATATACTACTACATACGTGACCCTTGCGAAGGCAGGTAAAGTAAAAGTAAATCTTTACGAAAATTATTTGGTATTTATTGAGAAATCTGAACTAATTGTTAATTTTTTTTGTATATAAGGGAACGATCTGATTAAAAAAATGTTTCACTGATGGAAAGTTACACTATTGCCGAGTGCTATAGAGGTCTTATAGTATATACTTGACTACCATGCGGGTGACTAGGTATCACTTAACTGCTTAAAACGCATCCTTCCTACTAGACCTTAAGAGTGGAACTTTTGCATGGCCTACTTCCATGTGTCGTACATTTTATACCCATCTACGTTAACTGGTACCAAGTGTACCAACATTAATTAATGGTCGCTTACGAAAACGAAAATATGGTTTATTCCGCAATAATGATGAGGGTTTTTTCTGAAGCCTGAATATAAAAAAAAGTGTTTTCATCTAGTTTTTAAAAATAAGAACGTAGTTTCTTTCTTATCTAGGTAAGTATCTATGTAGATATAGTTCAAGGATGAGATATGCATACCTAGATACCAACACTGACTTAGTAGTTAAGTCAACCTTAGTAGTTAGGTTGCAAAATGCTTATCCGCCACTGTCCTCAAGTGTATCTACCCTATGGTTTCATAATCCAATTCGGACAGAGAAACCCGAGTGACGACAGTCACCGATAATTGTAGGAGTGTTCATGTTCAAAATACATAAAACAAAAGCAAACACTAACCTCTGGTAGAAAGCGGGACATTGGAAGATTTCTTCAACAGAGGTGTCCATTCGGATGCAGATTCGCCCTCCTTACTCAATGACACTGAATCTAATGAACATCTTGTCAACAGTACTTTAGAAATCAAAGTGTTTAACATTTTACTTTTAAAATTCGAACATCAAAGATTTCAGTCTTGATCAGTAATTTGGGATACGTTTAAAAAAAACCTATTGGTGAAAAGTCACATTGGAAATCTAGGTACACACTAGACCAAGCCGCGTGGAGTACTGGCCATGTACAGTCACAATATGCAATAATTACTTAATAAATTAAAATTAATGTATATACTGATAACATGAAAGTACTTACGTACTTAACGGCTGATAATGGGCTATTCCCACGTTACTATTCGCTATTTATCAATATAATGTCTTTGTTCTTTGACATTTTTTATTTTATTTTACCAACGTAATAATTATTATGGATGCAAATTAGACCAAAGTAGCTGTGTACCCTTTTCAAGGGATATATTTCTTTTTCCTGTTTGGTATTGGATACGCAAAAAAGTCTATTATAAAAAAATAATTAATTAAATTAAGGTACTTATTCTAAGCCAATGAAGGTCTAAATTGGATGTTACGAAATATTAAGTGAGGACCACGGATATTAAAACCCTGAATTGTGGAACAAAAACCTAAATGTACCTAACGCTATTCCTTGACCCTCAAAAAAAAAAAGTTTCCAAAACAAAAAAATATGAGGATAACCCTAAAATGCATTGCCAACTTATGTTTACCTACTATTGTTGTTACGGAAAAATACTATACCCTATCGCTTGTAAACAAACAATACGGATAAACTTGACATAGATAATAATTAGATAGCTGTGATTAGTGTTATCTATAGTAAATACCTTCGTCGTAATGAGACTTGAACAAAGTTGCGCTTGTATAGTAGGTAAGTTCATAGGTTCAAACAATGAACTCTGTATTGGAATATTTCCGAACCTTTCTTTAAATAAATTAGTACCTATTTCACTTATCTTTGTTTTATTTGCGACTACGTGTTACTAATTTACTTCGGCACAAGGTTTAAAATAAGCTAAACATTATAAAAAACGGAACTTTTGGCTAATTTATACATAGTTTATTTCAGACATTTAAAATAAAAACACTTAAATGATTCTGAATCCCAATTTTCTTTGATGATTTAATGAAGCATTTAGACAAGAGATAATACGTAGCTTAAATATAACAAAAAAAAAATCAGAATCTGGCCAGTAAAAACAAACTCTTCAGCTTTATAATATTAGTACTTAGGTATATAAATATATTTATAGATTAGTATACCTAGCTTTAGAAAATAAACAGAACTCTAGCTCTATTAAAGTAATTCTTCAAGGGAAACACGATTCGCAAACATAGTTTGCAAAAATTGCGGTGACTCCTACTGCAAACTATTTTGAAGAATCATTCTATGGATGGCATCGCAAATAAAGGCCGATTCGTTAATCAAACATGACAAATAAGACATACAACCTGCCTACATTTTTTTATTCAGTCTCACGTATTTCTGTGGAACTGCTGCACATTTGCGAGTAGCTATGAAGATATTTTTTTTCTTTACAGTACTTTTTTCTCTTAGCTATGGACAAGATTTACAGCCGGCCATTATTGTTGACGTTATGAAATCTGCCGGCAGAACCTCTTCGGTGATAGCTAAACTTTGCTGGAGCCCTAGTAAGTTACTTTGGGATTACCTATGTTTTATCCTGTCCTTAAAGTGAAGAATCCATATTTAGGGTCAATTTACACCGCCGCGGTATTCGTCGAAATAGAATGTTGTGTGCACATGATAATGAACTTTACGTGCATTCTTTAACGTAGAATTGCGTAACCAAAATTGTTTAATAATAGATTAAAAAAAGCGGCACGAAGCGAAGAAATGGCTTTCTCATTCAACCAAACGGCAATCAAAGCTCCGCAAAGCTCTAGCCTGGGTATGGTTATTGTGGTTTCAAGAATCTTCAGGAAATATTGGCGTAATTCTATGTTACTTTTTGGGCTATCGTTATTACACAAGAGGGGTCCTGTGTAATAATGATGGGGCCAAAAACTTAAACGACGTAAATAGACAATTTTTTTTTTTTTTAAATATCCAAATAGATAGTAACTTTTAGTAAAACAATTTCTATCTAATTTTTCAGATAAAATAATTCAACTACATTCTGTTCTTATAAAAGAATATATTCAATTCACCGCTGGAGAATTTATCAATGATGATAACGCTCAGTTTTATGATGAAGAGCAACATGTCGTATTTCTGGCTGATCTGAACTGTCCTGAAATTGATATGTATTTTCAAAAGGTATGTTCTTCCCAATTATTTTTCAAGTCGTGGTGCTAATAGTAATTACCTACACTACAAGTTTAGACAGATGAATGTTCGTTATTCAATCACGCTAAAATAACTGTAGTTTCCTACGATCTGGATAAAATTTAGCACATAGTTAAATAGGGTAGATGACACCACCAATCAATTGACGTACTTTTTATGGCCTGTCAAAACGCGATTCTCCCATAGATTTTGTATAACAAAACACAACTGTGACGTCACTTTTGTGCAGACTCAATTGACTAACTATTTATTAATTTGAAAGCAGTTAAAAATCCAATTTTACAGTGATTTGAAAATTAATCAGGTTTTTAGGGCCTAAATAAAGTGTTTCTTTATAGAAGTTATGTCTTGGAATTATTGGTTAATAGTGTCATCTACCCAATTATAGTCTGGAATAGCCTATGTGCTACATAGGCTATTTTTATCCCGGGAAAATGAACGCATCCCGTGGGATGGTACATTAACTTTAAGTCGCAAGCGAACGGGCACGCTGCAATCGCGGCGGTAAGACCCCTCTTTGAGGAGAGGCTGGAGAGGCGCCACGGCGTCCTCACCTTCCGGCTGACGCAGGTCCTCACCGGACACGGTTGTTTCGGGAGGTTCCTGTGTCGGATTGCACGGGAGGAAACTCCCGGGTGTCACCACTGTGTGGACCGCCCGGAGGACACGGTGGAGCATACGGTGCAGGTTTGCCCCGCTTGGGCAGAGCACCGCCGTGTCCTCACGGAGGCGATAGGCGGCGGCGACCTCTCGCGTCCGGACCTGGTTCAGGCCATGCTCCGGGGCGAGAGGGAATGGGATGCAGTCACCTCCTTCTGCGAAGCAGTAATGCTAGCGAAGGAGGAGGCGGGCCGCGTGAGGGAGAGAACATCCTCCACCTCACGCTCCAGCCGCCGCGGGAGACGCCCAGGGCGGCCACCGTAGGCGCGGGCTTGCGGACGGCGAGTAATGGGTAGCTCGCCGTCCGATCAAGGACCATGCCCGGGTCGACGGCGCGTTCTGTTCGCGCGCGCCTCAAAGAGCTGTCAGCACAGGGACAGGGGCCCCAATAGGGGCCAAACGCCTGCCGGGGTTGCGGGACGTCTTAACAGGATACCGTGGCCCCGGAACGTAAAGGGCAACAGAAGGAACAGGGTGGTTTTTTAGTCAGTAAAAGTCTGACAGTCCCTTCCGCCCCACCCAGGACGGAAGGAGTCATTTGATGATTTTTACCACCTAAAAAAAAAAAAAAAAAAAAAAAGTCGCAAGCGAAAGCCAGTATGTTTTATAAGTTTATTTTTTAATAGATCAGATTAAGAAATTTCTTCCGAGCACCGTTTCGATGGATACTATTTGGGGAGTCGAGTAAAGACAATGGGGACATTGTACCGAAGGCTATTGCTAACATCGACGTGCTGCTTGATTCTGAAGTGCTGGTACTACGCAGCATTGACGATACGTATGAAATGCACTTTAGTAAGTTTTATAGTCTTTATCAATAATGCTGGTCGGTACTGCTATAGAATTGGAAACTTCTTGTTCTAGTTTTTCTACTTTTTCGTTTAACAATTTTATTACGTAAGTTGCTTTCAGTTCAGTTTAAAAATTGTCTAGAACCTCTCTCTCGCCTATCCCTTTCTGATTGAAGATCTCTATCTCTCTATCTCTATCTAAAACCATATGTTTTGATACTTCAGAAACTTTAGGTACCATTTTTGTCTGGTTTGTAAATCATAGTCTAGTTATGTTAACATTGTTTACTTACATTACCAATTTTCTTCCAGTTTACAAAATAAGTCTTAACAGCACTTGGAACACCGAATACTATGGGACGTGGGATCCAAAAAACAAATTCCAGAAATCTCTTAGATTTCTCGAGCCGACATCTTTGAGACGTCTCGATATTGATGGATACGAAATAAGTATCTGTTACGTACTTACAAATAACAAGAGTGTCGAACATTTATCTGATGGCCTGTAAGTGTTAAGTACCGTTAGTTATTACACTTGGAATTATAAAAAGGATTGTTAGATCACATTGTAGTGAGTAAAAATTTTTGGGTTTCTAAAATAATCTGTTTGGCTTTTCCAAAACGTTTACTAAGTAGCACTGTGATAAACTTAGCGGTACACAGATATAACTTTTCCTTTAGTACGAATTTTGGGGATTTTACCACAAAATTCTGCATCAAGGAAAAAAGCACAAGTTCATTAACCGGTAAAACTGGTCGCAACAACTTTTTTCGTCTTTTGCAGAGACGATCACATTGATACGATTACGAAGGTGAATTTCCCCACGACTAACCATTTGTTAGATTTCCTCAATGCTAAAAGGAAATATATTTATGCTGACACATGGGGCTACCGTGTCAATGGCACTTGGAATGGAATGACTGGCTACCTAGTTCGGGGTGAAGTTGAGGTAGGAGGTAGGTCACCTTTAAAGTCTCATTTTAGCGTCATTACTTCTTTAAAATTATAAATTGAAATTCTTCATTTTATATAAATATAGTATATCCATTTAATTGTTATGATTTTGGTTAATGTTTTCTTTTTATAAAGTCGTGCATGCCTTTAAGTAATGAATTTATTTACACAGTATTGAAGATTTATGATTACTTTACGTTTATCTTTGTAAATATGTCGTTGGTATACCTTGTATAAATAAACAAATAAATCTGTCTGATTCTTAAATTGCGCGACGAAAAAATAAAAGTAGTGCTAAAAACATTGTCAAAACAAAAGAACAACTAGCCATATTATTAAAGACTGTGATCGTGTCGTTCTGACTACCTTCTACCTCCCGTTTCTGCTCCAAAAATGGCAGTCGACTCATTTCCTGTTGATGACATAATGAGGAGATGAACAACATCACAAAACTGAGCAGTAATAACATCATTCCATTCACCAATTAACTTTGCAATGTAAGCAATTCATTGATTAGCTAATCATAGGAACGGTCTATGAGCGATGCTATTTGGCAGTAGCTATTTACGGACGCACGAATTATGATCAAAGACCTTCTACTTAGAACAAGAACCACAATTCTTTCCAAATAATAGGGACAAGGGATCTACGACCCTTTTTTTTTTTTTTTTTTTTTGAGGTGGTAAAAATCATCAAATGAGTCCTTCCGTCCTGGGCGGGGCGGAAGGGACTGTCAGACTTTTACTGACTAAAAAACCACCCTGTTCCTTCTGTTGCCCTTTACGTTCCGGGGCCACGGTATCCTGTTAAGACGTCCCGCAACCCCGGCAGGCGTTTGGCCCCGTTGGGGGGCCCCGTCCCTGTGCTGACAGCTCTTTGAGGCGCGCGCGAACAGAACGCGCCGTCGACCCGGGCATGGTCCTTGATCGGACGGCGAGCTACCCATTACTCGCCGTCCGCAAGCCCGCGCCTACGGTGGCCGGATGTCGCCTCGCGACGTCCGACGCCCTGGGCGTCTCCCGCGGCGGCTGGGGCGTGAGGTGGAGGGTGTTGTTCTCTCCCTCACGCGGCCCGCCTCCTCCTTCGCTAGCATTACTGCTTCGCAGAAGGAGGTGACTGCATCCCATTCCCTCTCGCCCCGGAGCATGGCCTGAACCAGGCCCGGGCGCGAGAGGTCGCCGCCGCCTATCGCCTCCGTGAGGACACGGCGATGCTCTGCCCAAGCTGGGCAGACCTGCACCGTATGCTCCACAGTGTCCTCCGGGCGGTCCACACAGTGGTGACACCCGGGCGTTTCCTCCCGTGCAATCCGACACAGGAACCTCCCGAAACAACCGTGTCCGGTGAGGACCTGCGTCAGCCGGAAGGTGAGGACGCCGTGGCGCCTCTCTAGCCACTCCTCAAAGAGGGGTCTTACCGCCGCGATTGCAGCGTGCCCGAACCTAGGTTGCGACAGTCGCATCTCCCATTCCGCCATGAGATCGCCCCGGAGCTCGAGCCGCAGTGCCGCGATTTGCTGCGGCAGCGGGTTTTCGCCCCGGCGCTGCGCGTCCACGCGCCACTCATAGACGCGCTGGAGGACTGTAGCCTCCAGATCCCACGGCGGTAATCCGGCAAGGAGGTTTGCCGCTTCGCCGGAGACCGTGCGGTATCCCCGGATCATCCGGATGGCCATGACCCTCTGGCAGGCGACCAACTTGGCTGGTGGCCGCCGCCTGATGATGGGGGCCCACACAGGGGCCCCGTAGAGGGCCATGGACCGCACGACCCCCGCGTACAACCTCCGGCAGGAGGCGCCTGGTCCCCCGAGGTTGGGCAGGAGCCGCCAAAAAGCAGCCCCAGCCCTTTCCAATCGCGGAGCCAGGCGTCGGAAGTGTTCCTGGAAGCCCCACCGGCTGTCGAGGACGAGACCCAAATACTTCATCGTCGTCCCGACGCCGATGTGGACCCCTCCCACCGTTATTTGGGAGCCCGGCGGTGGCGCGTTCCGAAGACCATGAAAGCACATGGCCTCGGACTTGTGCAATGCCACCTCGAGTCCCAATTGCCGGATCCTTGCGACGACTGTCGCAACCCCTCTCGTCGCCAAGTCGGCCGCCGCCTGGTGCGACTCTCCCTGTGCCAGGACAAGCGTGTCGTCAGCGTAGCAGACCACGCTGACGCCATCAGGGAGGTCGGCGCGCAGCACCCAGTCGTATCCGATGTCCCACATCCGGAGGTCGGATGCGGCACCGGCGGTGCCTGGCGTACAGGCGACGCGCATCAACGCACGCCTCGCGCAGCGACGTTATTTCGCGCGACCACCAGTACACCTGACGCCGGGCGCTTCCTGGCTGGGCCCGGGGCATAGCCATGTCGCAGATCGCGGACATGGCCTCCCGGAACCACTCCACCTCGTCGTTGACGTCGGCAGGCCTGTCTGGTGATGACACCCAGGCCTGCACGATCGAGGCTTCCAGGAACAGCTCCCGGTCCAGCTGCTTCAGCGCCCATCGCGGACCACTTGGGGTCTGTCGGACCAGCGCATCTGGGATCTGGGCGGAGACGTCGAACCGGATGTACCGGTGATCCGAGTAGGTCTCCACCCCCTCCTCTACGCGCCAGTCAACGACACGCTGCGACAGAGCGGGGCTGGCGAACGAGATGTCCACCACCGACTCGCCCCGCATCCGCACACACGTGGGGACAGAACCCCGGTTCAGGATGACCAGGCCTGTCTCCAGAGCCCAGTCCTCCACCATCCTGCCCCGCGCGTTGTCCGTGTACCGGGAACCCCAAGCCACATTCTTGGCATTGAAGTCCCCGAGGACCAACACGGGGAGGGAACCGAACCCGGCGACGACGACTCCTATCTCCCTAAGGGAGACGTGGAACTCGGCGAGAGTTCGGCTCGGGGAGAGGTAAACGCCCACCACGGCGATCTCCCCGAACCGTGCTGCCACACAACCCCGTCCTCTTTTGACGCTCTCGAGAGACGGGGTACCGGCGGCGGCCGACGATATTATGGCCACCGAGCCGTCGAGGTCCATCACCCAGTCATCCCTGGGCGGGACAAAGTACGGCTCGGCGACCACCGCGATGTTGATCAACCACTGCGCCATGCTCTGGAGCAAGAGATCCTGAGCGGCGACGCAGTGGTTGATATTCGCCTGGAGGAGGCGCAATGGGGCCGTGATTAGGCCTCCATTATGTCCCCCTCCAGGGCCCTCCTCGAGGACGGTGACGCACCAGCGGCGGCGACTGTGGCGGCGGCCGTGGCGGCCGCGGCGGCGGCGACAGCGGCGGCGGCAGCGGAGGGCCTACCTCTGCCCCTGGCCCTGGCAGGTGGGGCGCAGGCCCTGCCCCCTGCCCGGTGATCGGCCGGCTTGCCAGCGGCCGCACATGCGAAGCAGTGCGGCGCGGCGTGGCACGTACCGGCCATGTGACCGGGCTGACCGCAGCGGAAGCATTTGTCGCTGCGGTCCACCTCCGAGGTGCAGACGCATGCCGCGTGGTTGCCCACTTGGCAGCGGAAGCACCTCAGGGGTCTGGGCTCCAGCAGTTTGACCTGCGCCGAAACCCAGCCCACCAGGAGCCTCTGACCCCCCGCTATCTTTTTGGCCGCCGTTACGGGGCAACTAACCACGACGGTTCGAAGCCCCGCGAAGTCAGGACGGATGGCGCCGACCTTGACCTGGTCGGCAGCGCACTCTCCAGTCCTGACGACGGCGGCCCTGAGGTCCTCCTCCGTTACGGAGTCGTCCAGGCCCATTATGCGCACGTCGGCGCACTTGGTGGGCCTGGACACTCGGACCTCCTCCGCATCCAGGGACGCCCTGAGCCTTTCGGCCAGAGCGTCAGCGATGGGACCGCTGGTCGCACCGGGAACCTCCAGCATCCGGGCGCCCGTCGCGGTGACCTTGAGCCGTAGTCCCCCAACGACCCCGAGCTCCTGGAGGTTCACCGCCTCCTTCGCTTTTGTGAGCACGTCGCGGTACGACACGCCCTTCTTGACTGCGTCTGGCTGCAGTGTGATGACTACAGCCGCGGTCTTCGGGGCGCGAAGTCGCGCCGCGACGCTGCGCTCTTTGCGCTGCCGCCTCCTCCTCGCCGATCTGGTCTCCCTGCCAGCCCGTCTCGCCTCCCCAGCCACCTGCCAACCGGCGCCGGCTGCGCGAGACTCCAGAGGAGGGGGGGGAGGCTGGGCCGGCGGGTTTGCCGCCGGGGCTCCCTTCCCCCTCCTCCGCCTGCCCCTTTTCGACGACGCCGCCGGCTTGGCCGGAGTCGGAGCCGGCCTAGCCGGGGCTGGCCCCGCCAGAACCGACCTTGCCGGAACCGGACCCGCCGGAACCGGTCTTGCCGGTGCCGGGCCAGGAGCCGGATTTGCCGCTTTTGTAGCGGCGGCGGCGGCGGCGTAAGAGGGCGCCGCCAGTGGGGGGCGCAGGACCCTACTCTCCAACACGGAGAACCTCCGGTTGAAGGAGGCCAGCTCTTGCCGCACCAAGTTGAGGAGAGGACTCTCCTCTGGCGCGGGCTGGCTTGGCCCCGCGCTCCCCTCCCGCTGAACCTCTCGGCGGTCGGCTCCTTGGAGCTTGGCCAGATCCGCCTTGAGACGGAGGTTCTCCTTCCGGAGAGCCTCCATTTCGGCCCTCATGCGGCCGACCTCCATCCGCAGCTCCGACATTAGGTCTGCCGCCTGGGGCCCGCTGTGGAAAACCGCCGCTGCCGCCAAGATGGAGGCCGTGGCTTCGGCGGTGGCCCTGTCTTTAGACGCTTTGGTCTTTTTCAGGGCCACCACCCGAATGGCCTTCTCCACAGCCTCCCTTAGCTCGTCCGGCCTCGAGGCCAGGCCGACGTCGGGCTCGCCACCAGATGTTCTGGTGGAGGGCCTCTTGCGGGCAGAGGACACCTCCCCCTCGGAGGATGTCCCCTGTCCTGTCCCCGGGCGGGGGCGCTTGAGGAAGGATTTCCTCCTCTCCTCGACCCCCGCCCCCACGCCTCCAGAGGTCACGCTCCGGAAGCCTGTGGCGTCCGAAGCAGAGTCGGAATCCGACTCGACCATCTCTATGGAGCAGGCACTGAGTGCCCGCTCCTCCGGTGCCGGTGATGAGGGCGTGCTGGAAAACTCCAGCGACCCCCCATTCCGGGCACGTGAGCCCCCCTGGCTCTTAGCGGCGACTGCCGGTGATGTGTTAGGGTTTTTCAAAAAAATTTTCCATATTTGATCCCACGAGTATAAAAAGTTCCAACCATCCAACCAAAAAAGACGTGGTTCGCACTAACGACTAATTTAGCTACCCATTAGCCAAGCTAACAACCTCCCTCACGGTGCGCCGCCGCTTGGAGGTTTGGGGTGACTTTTTATAGAGGTTTTCTACCTCGCGGCCCGGGCGGTTAAGCCAAGACCCTCGACCCCCGTCAAAAGTCAGAGACATGACCTTGACAGTCTTCGGGGCTACGAGAACAGCGGTGGCAGAAGGAGGTACGAGACTTCCTCCTGCCAGCCCGGCGGCAGGGTAAGTGCACGCCGAGCCCGCTCTTACTCCGCCACTGTGCCCTCTGCTAAACAGAGGGACACGCGTTGGAGCGACCACCCGACAGAATATTGGCATGCGGACAAAGAGACCCCTAAAAAAGGGGAGTTTTTGCCCGCACCCCAGGGTGCACCGTCCCGAAAAACTGGCCTTCCCCCCGGACGTATCCGAAAGGGAACTCCAGTCCACGGGCACACGGGGAGGTTTTCTGTCCAAGCACCCCATCTACGACCCTAGAGTAGCAAAAAAAGGACACCTTTTTTCTGGGTCAACAATTTGAGAATGCCTGCAACTGTCATGTCCCCTTGTACACACGACACAGGAACTTGCCATCGATACGCTACTTAAGAAGAAGATAAAAATACGTACATATTGTGATAATTATTTGTAATTAGATGATCCGGTGAACTTCGTAACACCAAGAATTGTTTTTTCCTAATTTTCTATTTTCCTAAACTACCCGAGTACCTAATGGGGCGGACAAAACAAAATATTTTTTTCAAATCAGTCGAGCCATTTTTTTTATATAATATGGATTATTGTCTACTGTTTGCCAAACCGGTAGTTTAACCAAGCGGACCTTCATGTCCATTTTCGAGCTGTCAGTAATTTCACCATTCTGTATCATTCACAGGATCACCAATGTTCTTCACTTTTGAACGAGTATCTATAGTAGACTATATCGCAAGTCCAACACCAACCCGCTCCAAATTCGTATTCCAACAGCCAAAACTGTCGTATGAGAACAATTTGTTTTTACTGCCATTTAATACTATAGTCTGGTATTGTACCATAGCATTGATATTCACAATATACTTGGTGCTCCTAATAGTTACGAAATGGGAGTGGAAGAAAACGAGTCACAAAATTAAAAAGGTTTGTACATTGAGAATGATATACCTCCACTGTGCCTCCACTACTAGATCTCAATAGACAACATTGAAAACAACAATCACAAATTAGTCTGCAAAGCTTGGTGACTGCTCCAAAATCTAAGTATAAAAACCATCACTGAACATTTTTATAACAAGTTGTGCATTACCGTATGGGAGTGTAAATTGGAAATTGTTGCTTTTAGGTGACTTATTATCCTTAAAAGACTTTAATATTTTTCCTTGCTCTTGAAGTCACTCGCTAGTATATATTGAAACCAGTAGTCCTTATGGTCGTCAAAATAAAGCAAAGAACATCTTATTCCGTAAAAAAATTAAAATTTATTTGAAATAAAATTTTCAGAGGGAAAAAGACTCTGGCGTTCTAAGAGCTAATGTCGCTGATGTTATCGTTTTAATATTTGGAGCTGCGTGTCAACAAGGAAGTCCTTCTGAACTGAAAGGTAAAATTAAAAGTAATTTTATGCCGCAATAAAACTTGAAGACACGCTTCAAAAAAGCATTATTTTATAAACAAGCCGTAGTGGCAAATGTAACTGCTTGCTTTATTTTCCTATTTCTTCTTTTTCCAGGGTCCTTGGGCCGGATGGTAATGCTGGTACTATTCTTAGCGCTGATGTTCCTCTACACTTCCTACTCAGCCAACATTGTTGCCCTTCTGCAATCCAGTTCATCACATATCAAGACACTGGAAGACTTACTGCATTCTAGGATTAAGTTCGGCGTTCATGATACTGTTTTCAACCGATACTATTTCTCGGTAATTTGTTTGCGTTTAGTGAATCTGCATGATAGTAGCGACATACAAATACGCGCAAATGATTGGCAATAGTAAAATATATCGACCATCAGTGATGCGATTGCGTTTGACGTACGTTAGGTTAGGTTAGGACACGACTGATAGGACAACGGAACTTTTGATCGACGAACGATAGCGCGGTACAACTTTCGCACGACAAACTAAAGCTTACATTTATACTTATGTATATTATATTATACTTACTTTACTTTACAATATGAGACTAGATAATAAGTATAGAAACGTATATCGCGTTTAACGTTTGTCGCAACTTTGATGTAGAGTCGCGGTTAATTATGGAGCTTTACTTTAATTATTTTAGACTGCAACTGAACCAGTGCGAAAAGCAATCTATGAGAAGAAAGTCGCTCCACCAGGCACCACTCCTCGTTTTATGACTATGGATGAAGGAGTAATACAAATACGGAAGGTAAAAAAATACTCAAAATAATTATATCTTTGCCATCTTAACACCAAATATCTTCCAACATGACATTTTCCTTTCCAGGGTCTGTTTGCGTTTCATATGGAGACTGGGGTCGGGTACAAGTTTGTTGGAAAATATTTCAATGAAGGGGAAAAATGCGGGCTTCGTGAGATACAGTATCTGCAAGTGATAGATCCATGGTTAGCTGTTAGAAAAGACACTCCATTTCGGGAAATGTTCAAAATTGGGTAAGAATTTTTAATACTTATTAAGCGTCATATTACTTTACTACTATTATAAAATGCGAAAGTTTGGATGGATGAATGTTTGTTACTCAAACACATCAGAAAGAATCTGGATGATATTTTGCACAGAGATAGATTATAATCTGAAATAGCACATAGGCTACTTTTATTCCGATAAAATATGCGGTTCCCGTGGGGTAATATATCAACTTTGACTCAGACCAAAACCTAGTAGCCAATAATATTATTTCTTCCAAAGGTACCTACATCCTAAATACATATTTTGATATAAAATTTATAGAACCAAACGTATTCAAGAACATGGACTACAATATCGGGAAAATCGTCTGATGTACGAGAAACGGCCAAAATGTTCGGGAGGAGGATCGAACTTCGTATCAGTCAGCATGGTGGACTGTTATCCAGCTTTGCTGATATTATCGTACGGGGCTATCGTTGCCTTGCTCTTACTTGCTATAGAAATATTAGTGCACAAAAGAGAAAAAATATTACTAAAGTTAAGCTGCTTGAAAAATGAAAATTCCTAGAACGCTAGGAAACCTTAATTATGTTTGATGTAGTTTGTCGTATTTCCGTTTTAAACGCACTTAATGTAGAATGATTGTTAGTTGAATTAAAGCTAAACCTACAGGTAACACAGAAGCATGAATAATAACTAATAACCTGTGATTAACAAGCTACCTGTGTAGTGTATTATACCCAATTAACGAGGGACGTTAGCAATTACTGCATGGAAGTAATAAGCACGCAAATTCTAGCCACACACTGATTCTTAGACTTAGTTTTCTTTGTCACTACATTAGATACTATACTGCCTTCAATATGAAGATCCTGGCGTTGTTCATAAATATATTATGTTTAAAATGTTGTGTTTCAATATCTAACCCAAATAATGAGCTGCAAATGATTGTCGATATCATCAAATCGTATGACAAACCTACTGCTGTTGCAGCTAAACTATGCTGGGAGTCTCGTAAGTATGATAAAAATGAAAAGTATTGCGTGTTTAAAACAATAATAGTTCTAAAAAAAAACATGTTTTATAAAATTTACAGCGGCAGTAGAAGTAAAACTGACGAAAATGTTAGCAAATCTGGAAAGACCGATTAGCGTTCGATATTTCCGGGAAAACGAAATAATTCAACGAGCTTTTCCAAATCCAAATAACCATCTGTTCTTCTTATTAGATAAAACATGTGAAGATGCTGTATTGTTCCTTAAACAGGTACTTACTTACGTTCATAATATACCTTTTAAAAACTTCTCAGAGTTTTAATTTCGTCACTTATTTAATTTTAAAAACTTATTGTCTAGGCTGGCGAAAACAAAATGTTTAGCAAGTCCTACAGATGGCTAATTCTTGGTAATTTAATGCAAGATAATGGTATCATCTCACCAGAATATGAGGACCTAAGAATATTTGTTGATTCTGAAGTTATAATAGCTCAAGAAAAAGAAAATAACGATGTTTTATTACATACCAGTGAGTAATGCATTCATTTGGTATCAATTGCTGAAGATTATGATTTGTTTAATATTTTTGTACAACTAACGGTATTTTTTTACAGTATACAAAATAAGGGCCAACTCTGAATGGAATGCAGAATACTACGGGACTTGGTCGGCCGATTATGGACTGAATAAATCAGAAGATAGAATCCATTCTAATGTGATGAGACGAAAAGATTTTAAAGGAGAACCTTTGACTATGTCAATTGTTGTTGGAGATAATAGAACCAAAACTGATTTACTTGGCCTCAGGTATTTTATAAACGTAACCTTAGAAGTATGTGATAATGTATAACATGTTTACAAAGCAGAGGAAGTATTCATATTTCCATTTTTTTATATTCCCAGCAACATTTTTGTAGATACCGTTTCCAAGAGCTCTTTTCGTAGCATCAGACCATTGTATGATTTTTTAAATGCATCAAAGGCAATTATCTTCGCTGAGACTTGGGGCTACTTAATCAATGGTACATGGAATGGGATGATTGGCCACATAAAGCATGGGAAAGCGGACTTATGTGGTAAATATAATAATATATACAAGAGAGCTTTTTAAGATACTTATGGATAAGTAATACAAGAATATTTTATGAAAATTACTGTACACAGATGATTTAGCATAATCAAGGAGATAATCCTTCTATCCTTAAATTTATTTGAGGTGCTAAGCAGTACTTATTAGTCAGCTATCATCAAGGCTCGAAAGTAAGGCGAGCGTGTTATTCCCCGCGTGCCTTTTAAGAGTTAGAGATTTTAGTTGATTGGAGTCTGACACACCCTTCCGCCGACCCCGAGGCGGAGGCAGTATATATCCTCTCAAGTATTAACTTTCTTGATAGCCATATCATTTTTACACTTTTTATTAGACAGACTTATCTAACCGTTGCTGCTGTTTAATGTTATACTATATCAAATATGCTGATGTTACTTAATACTTTTTCTGTGTTTAATCAGGAATCGTGACGTACATAGCAATAGAAAGAATGCCCATTTTGGAATACTTAACCATTCCTACACCAATTACAACAAAATTTGTATTCAGACAGCCTCCTCTGTCGTATCAGAACAATTTGTTTATTTTACCTTTCACAACTGGTGTGTGGATTTGCGCAGGAGCGTTCGTTCTTATATTGACAGTTATATTATACATCAACACGAAATGGGACATTCAGAAATACGAGAAATATAATAAGGTAAGGATGCAAATGATTGTTTGATGAAAATATTTATTTCATATTGTTTTATTTATTTATTTAAACTTTTTGCACCGGAAGGTAAAAAGGCGGACTTGCCTAATGCCTTAGACATTATCTATCAGACAACCAAAGGTATTGAAGAGATAATATGGTACGTGCAATTTATTGTACGAGCTTTAAACAACAAAATTAGAAAAATAACAGAACTTCAAAATAGTTACAATAATCAGTATCTACTCGTACATAAGTGCAGAATAATGAATAAATATAGTATAGTTTTTTGGATTTTACTTTTTTTGTCTTTTTTATCCCTTGCCTCATTGTTTTAGAAAATGATGGACCAATCATGCTTGCCACCAACTTGGAGCGACATTACAATTTTTGTTCTCAGCGCTATCTCCCAACAAGGAAGCTCTAATGAGTTAAAAGGTTGGATTAAAAAATATATTCGTTCATGAAATTAAAATTTATTTCATTGATTATATTTTAATTACAATTTTATCTTTTTCAGGGACACTTGGACGCCTTGTAATGTTTCTTGTGTTTTTGGCTTTCCTTTTTTTATACACGTCCTATTCAGCCAATATTGTTGCCTTATTGCAATCAACCTCCAATCAAATCCGAACACTTTCCGATTTGCTGAATTCGAAACTAGAACTTGGGGTTGAAGATGTTGCATACAATAAATATTATTTTTCAGTAAGAGCATTAACATGGGTCTATTTTTATCGTGCAGCTTACTCTTACGTCGGAAATGGACCCATGTAAAATCCCATCATCCTTGATGAACTGTTTTTTTTTATATAATCTTTAACATAATTAAATCATTTTTAACTAATATTTCACAGGCCGCTTATACTTCTAAAGATCCGATCAAAAAAGCTATCTATGAAACAAAATTAGCACCAAAGGGTAAAACAAACTACTTGAGCATTGAAGAAGGCACCAAAGCCATGCAAAAGGTAGCAACTTGTTTACCACATACAGCTTTTGTTACTCATTCTCACCCTTACCCACTTAAGTACTTATTTTCCATTTTTTCACCCATTTCTTCTTCTTTTTACTTTTTTAGGATTTACAGGACCCTATTACCGAACTTCTACCGTCAGTCTTTTACATGGCTTACAGGGTTGACAGCACTCGCAGGCAGACTTACGGTTGTTTCTTGTTTTTTACCGGGACCCGGTTTTTACCGGGTGCGGTACGTCGTCGACGTCGGCCACCGCACCGTTAACCAGCAGGTGCCGTGGTGACTTATAGCACCACGCCACGCCATGGTGACGATGACATGGCTGGGAATACGTGTTACTATTGCTTCTATCAACCGATGGCAAATAAAAAGGAAACTGTGATAGTTTTTGAACTACCGGACCCTAAGTGCGCAAGTCCGACTTGCATTTGCCCAGATTTTTGTATTTTGTTGCTGAACAGTGTACCTAAAAATAATTAAGTATATTCGATAACGCTATCTACTAGCTATTAAGGGTTTATTACACCTTGGTAACTTTCGAATTTAATCATCGGTTTAATGTTCGCAATATTTTTTACAGAGACCGTTTGCCTTCTATATGAATACAGGCACTGGATACAGAATCGTTTCAGCGTTCTTTCAAGAGCATGAAAAATGTGGACTCCAAGAAGTAGATTATATGCAAAACAACAACAAGCCCTGGCTGTGTAGTCGGAAGGATTCTCCATTCGGTGAAATGTTTAAAGTCGGGTAGGTAACAATAGAGAAACAATCACGTTTTAAAGTTTAAATAAAGCTAACTTTAACTCATGCTAAGATAGAACAGAAAACTATAGATAGTTTCAAACGTTCAATCCAAACGTTCTACCTATCACAGATCTATGCAAGACTTAATAATAGGGAATAATAATAAGTAAATCAGCTGCAGCCTCGGAGTTTGGATTTGTACCCGGTTGATGGCAATAGCTAGGCTCGCCCCCTATTACATGGGACTTAAACTGTTAACTGGACTTAACTGGCGAAATGTGGGCATGCTAATGGGTACACCACTGCCTCACCCTTCGGGGATTACAGGCGTGATGTGTAAGTCACTATGTTCAAGTAATTAAGCCCTACATCTAGTAACCCTTTTCGTGCTTTTATATTACAGGTATATCAGGATCCAAGAGCACGGTTTGAATGACAGGGAAAACCGATTAATTTACGCCAAGAAACCGGTGTGCTCCGTAATGGGTGGGAGTTTCGACTCTGTCAATATGGTGGATTTTTACCCAGTGTGTCTAATACTGCTGTATGGAATGATCCTGGCTTTCGTCCTGCTTGGCGTCGAGATTTTCGTACATCGGCGGAAGATGAGAAACAATGTTATCGAGATTTAATTTTAGATTCGATTGTAAACTTAGATAAACATGTAGGTGTGCTGATTTTCAGCTTAGATTAATATTGGTTTGCTGTTTAGTATTAGCCATGGATCACCTTATAACAGTTTTTAGAATGTGTAGATAAGTAGGTATACTAATTTCACGCTATGTTAATCTGTCCTTTATTCAATAAAGCTGTAGGTGTCTGCTTCATCTGTTTGTAATGTCAAAATAACAGTTTTTTACTACTGCATACATCGATCACTGACTGCATAATAATATGAATATTTACACGGTACCTACTAATACCAAAAAACCAATTTGATTAATTTTTGTCTGGTTGTCTATCTGTTTGTTCCGGAACCTAATCTCCTAAACGGCTGGTCTGAGTTTGAAGGAAGTTTCTATAACTAATCATCACTACATAGTATAAAACAAAGTCGCTTTCCCTGTCTGTCTGTCCCTATATATGCTTAGATCTTTAAAACTACGCAACGGATTTTGATGCGGTTTTTTTTAATAGATAGAGTGTCAAGAGGAAGGTTTATACAGTATGTTAAATAACAGAGGGCGTTCCATTAAACTTGTTAATCTATATCATTAAGAGATTATAATAAAAATATCAGCATAGAAAAATAAGCATAAAATAATCCGAATTAAAAAAAATAATTAATTGACAATAAATTCGAAACCTCGTGTTTAAAATCAAAATAGTAGCGCGGAATAGTACCTAGCGTAAGTAGCATTGCGACGTTGCCGTTCTTCAAGTACGCATAATGTATAGGATGTTTCTTTTACGTGTTAGTTTAACATTTTTAGTCAATATTTTAATATTGAAAAAAAATAAAAACATTTTGTTTTCAAATGGTACTATTTTTTTAGCATGTATGGATGCTATAGGTACTATTGCGGTTTAACGGGAACGCCCTCTGTTAGTTAACATACTGTATGTAATACATGCACCCGTGCGAAGCCGGGGCGGGTCGCTAGTATTATATAAAGTAACTTTAGCTTACTTATATACCCGCAGAAAACTGACATTCACGCAGACGATATCGCGGCCAAAAGCTAGTTCAAAATAAATAAAACACAGAGAGTATTTTATTCACCCTAAACCTGATTCAAGTCTAACATTTCCGAGGCAGCCAGGCAGTCTGTCGCACCTACATTACTGCCCCGCTATCGGTTGTGAAACCGGTAATTACTTGGGAATCGATTACCTCGACGGCTGGATCTCTCGCCGACTTGTCTGATGTACGGCAGTGAAATAGCAATTATGATAAACACAGTCCAGTGGCATCTCATCTGCTGTTGGTACGAAACTGGGTTCTTGGTCGAGTTAACATGATTTATTTACATGTCAATTGCATTTTATAGACAGTAGATGCCTTTTACTATTATAAAGCTGAAGAGATTGTTGGTTTGTTTGAACGCGCTAATCTCAGGAACTGCTGTTACGATTGGAAAAAGTCCTTTAATTGCTGTATATAGCCTGTTTATCGAGTAAGGTTTTGGCTAAAAAACATCGTGCTACGACCCACGGGAGGAACTGAGGAACTTAACGCGGGTGGAACTGAGGTGTATAACTAGTTTGATGTTATATGGGTTTTTGTAATGGCTCTCCATAGGGACCATATTTCAACACTTTGCCAGCAACGGCCATAGGTACTAAAAATGTTGCTAAATTCCCGGCAATATTTTCAATATGGCCCAGGTAAGAATTGTTAAGAGCGTTTACGCCGCACATTTCAAACAAACTTTCAAGTCCAATTTTTTGGAAATGAATGAACCGATTTTAATGAAACTTTTTACACATAAGCAGGATACATGGGCCTGAAAAGTTAGTTGAGAACAATTTCGGAAAGATTGGTGAAAGGATAATAAAATAAAATAAAATCGTCAGCTTAGTCAGGTAGGTTAATATTAACTTTTACTTTTCCTTCACCTCGTTTATCCCTTACGAAAGGGATAAACCACATGAGGTAGGTTTATTGTGTCCTTCGGGGTCAAATCATAATTTAATTTCATCATTTTTGTATAAATAAAATTGCCTAAAAGCATCTGATATTCTAAGATATCGATTAGGTGGTAGACTTATCAACTTACATCAAACAAAAGAATATCCTAGATCTGTGATTGAATTCGAATTAAAGACAAATAGGAATTGATAAGATACGCAGTTTAAAGTGTTCATTTATTCTGATAATGAGTGATATCGAAAAATCACCGAAGTGCGCCTGAGTCAGTGTCGAAGGAATGTTTGTTTGCGCAAAATGGATACCAAAATAGTGTTGTTTGTGATTGCTTGTGTTCTTGGAAAAGCTGTTGGTGAGTTTCTTGTTCAGGCAGCCCTTGCTACTGTTCTTATACAGCCTGTAACTTCTATTTATCTATCATGGACCATTTGGTTTCCGCACTTAGTCCTTGATAGCGGACCATTGTGCGTTCAGTTCCTATAAGTAGGTAGGTAGTAGGTACAAGTTGTTTTCAAAATATGATTTCGGTACAGTACCTACCTATGAGAAAATACTAAGCGCATATTTTGTCGTTGACGGCCGATACATGAAAATTGAAAAATACCACTCGCCTTAGTTACGTAGCTATACGTTCAAGGCTAGTCAAATGGGAATACTTACTCCTATAAACCAAAATTTGACGTATAATCAGAAACGATCACCTAGGTACTGTCCTGTTCTTTGTGCAACACCTGTAGTTTCAGTGACTGTCCGAGGCCACTGATAATGCTGTCGATTTGACTGAATTCTCTCAGGTCAAAGCTAATTTATTTTATTGAGAATCATCGACACGACTGTATAGAAGCAGAAGGCTACTCCCATTCTTGGTCTCCATCCGCCCGGTCCAGAATAACACGTTCGTTTTAACAGTGATGACAATAATATTATGGTTTACTTTTAGGCGAGCTACGATGCTACACATGTGGCTTTTCGTCCGTGGACTCAGACCGAGATTGTCTTACTATAACCAACGACACTCGTACTGTTGATTGCCCACACACCTACTGTACTATCTTGAGACAAGAATTTTTGGTAAGTACGTGCCCAAGGTGATTGGTAATTTACCAAAACCCGGAAAAGGGGTATTCATCTTTAAGAACCACTTTTCCTAACTTTCGACCTACCCTGAAATCATAAAAAAAAAATCAACCGTTCCCTACAAAAAATTCTTTAAATTCTTGCTTCTTCTTACATGGATACTACATTTTTGTTTGAAATTTGATTTTTTTTCAGGACCCAGTTGGCCAAGTGGCCAGTTTTACTCGTGGTTGTGAAGGCCAACCTGATTTTCTGAATCATGAAGTAACAGATTCTACCTTCAGGACATTTTACAGAGCTTGTACAACTGATCTTTGTAATATCGGTAGGTATCTTCAGTAATTTAGTAGGTAGGTACCTACAGAAGTAGGTAATATAGAAATATAATAATATGGTAATACAGAAATATTAAAGAAAAAATTGTCTGGATGAAGAATCTATCTCAAAATCAATGAAATCTTGACAACTTTACTAATTTTCAATTATGAGAGTTCTTAAATAGTCATTTTTTGTATCTATTAAATTTTTTTACAGGAAACGGCATACAATCGGTTGTCGGTGGGAATTTATCTCCAACACCTGTGTACAATGGACAGAATTTGCTAGTACCGGGCACCGGCAGTGCAGCTAGGATTAAAATAAGCTTTGTAATGTTACTTTTATACATTTTTGTCATCATTATTACATAACTTTTATTTCGTACTTGCCTACTTGTCTTTCATTGAATTATGTACAGAATACCTACCTACTTAGTACTTACCTACCTACTCTAATAATGTAGGTACCTATACAATGTAAATATTTGTATTAGGTACGTTAGTGGCCTTTCTTTAATTCCCACATTTCTCACTACTCTAATTAATAGGTACTTATCCAATAAGTACTAATTATGTCGACCTCGTCAACCGATTCGATGCATTCATTCATGCGTAACATGCAAGTTTATTGATTCAAAATGAATAAAAGTGCCCTACCGGCGTAACCAATCATAAAGGGCCTATAGGCAAATTTTACCCTACCGTTGCCATGACAACTGTGAAGCGTAAATAGTGTTAATTATAATAATAATATTTTCCTAGTTGTAAATCATCACAACTTTTTTTTGTCTAATCTAAACACAAATATGTATTTTCAATTTAATGTACACAGTGTTTTGAACGTATCAATAAGATTTTGACAGTTTCCTGAGCGCAAAATGTCAGTCCAGTCTATTAGAACCGTAATAGGTTATGTTATCTATATTTAGTAAAAATGTAATTAGTAACTTAAATTAATCGTTCTGTTGGTTTAAAACCAAACATGACAACTTCACCTACAAAAACGAAACAAAAATTGTCGCTGCGGAAACGTCTATTTGTTAAAAAATCTCCAAAAGTTGGATGCGTCGTCGATACAGATTCCAACGACGAATTTGCACAGTCTTCATCTCGACCAATCTCTCCCGCCGATCCCTTTTTAGCTCCAAGTGCGTATAATGCGGACCATAATGTAGACGCCTCGAACCAACAACACTCTTCAGTAGAACCTCTATGTAACAACGTAACGACCAATACCCACAACGAAGACGACGGCAATCCGAAGTGTTGTAGAACTTTCTTCAGACGGTCGCGTCCTAAAAGCTTGGTTGATAACCAAAATTGTAAAGATGAGGCACGATCAGTGACCGGCAGTCCAGAGAACAATTCCAACAGTATAAGTGACCAAACAATATGTTCTCAAACCAAATCTGAAGAAATACCCAAAGCTACAATCAAGTTTCCTAAAAGTGAAGATATCAAGAAATGTTTTGAACATTCAGGATCATTTGAAGGGATCAAACCAACAAAGAATAAATTATTTGTTAAGAGATTATCAGCTGATCATTTGATATCAACTGAGTCTAAGCCTTTGTTTCGCCCGTCGTCACCTGAAAGTGACAGGAGTAGCTCTTTAGATCGGAAAAGGAGGTAAGGTATAATTGGTTTTGTAAGATTGTCTATTGTTCTATACTTCTTCTTTATTGGTGCTGGAAACTGTTCTGTTGTATTTTTGTAATTGTCTACACTAGGACCAAGTCGTCTATCGCACGGTCATCATCGCGTGCTGGGAGCACTGACAGCTTAGCTCGTAACTCGCTGCTTGCTGCACAGGTGCTGCGTCTCATACCCACACAGGAGGCTCGAGAAAGGTTTATCTGTTGTTTATGTTGTTTTTTGTGTTTTTTAGTATTAAATATTCATAAATTTTTCTGAAGAAAAAACTAAATTATGTACTAAAATTATCAAATATTTAAAAAGAAAAAGTACTACCACTTGGTATTTTAGTACAGTGACATTGCCAAAAGTCAATTTAATATTTTATTTCAGGAATTATCTATATGGGCGTCTAGCATCCCATTCCCTTCTAGGAGCTGCAGAATTAGAACATGTCTTCCCAGATAGAGAAGTAAAAATATTTGTAGGATCATGGAACATGAATGGACAACCACCACCAAAGTAATATTGTTATACAAATATTTTATTACAGGGGTTCTCAATGTTTATTATAACTGTGACTCCCTTTATGGGTTGCAATCTTTTGCAATCCCTTTTTATAAGATGATATTTGTGTGTAGGGCTAACAGACATTAAGATTACTTTCTTAGAGAACTTTAATTATTATTTTTATATAATTAAACTAGTAAACTATAAGGATTATAATCTTTATCATTAACAGTATAATGATTATATGTACTACAATCAATGCAACTTGTGCCTACTGCCGCGTGACGCGTTTAGAAGATCTCCACGACGCCCTAGAGCGTCATGACGCGCATTTTGGGAACCCCTGCTTTATCACATAATATTCTTTTTCTATGTTTTACGTAAAAATTAATGTTAATTTCACAGGGAACTAGCCGATTTCATATTCCCAAATCAAGTGACGCATGTACCTGACATATTTGCTATCGGTACACAAGAGTCATACTCAGAGCGTACCGAATGGGAGATTACCATCCAAGAAGTATTGGGACCATCGCATCTGTTGTTGCATTCTTATTATTTAGGTTAGTAAACATTTGCATACTCATTAGGAGGTAAACGGCTGGGAGAATATGCTCCATTAAAAATCAATTAGGCATGTTTGTGTACTGAACAAATACAGACATATTTTGTTAATATGTCTTTGTCTTATAAAGTCATGTTTTTGTCTTTATAATACTTATTAGTTTCGGTTTTTACCTTTGTATACATAAATATGAATAATATTTTTAAATATTAGTATAAAAATTAAAAACACTTCAATATTTTTATTTATATATATTTTTTATACTTTATTTATATTTGATCTTGGGTCATTGTTAATCGTACGAGGGACCGTAGCCAACTTGCACAGGCCCCTTAGGTAACTTTAGATGAAATGAGACATCAATTTATTTATTAGCTTTAACTTTTCCACTGCAGAGCAGAATCCTCCTTCCACTTCTCAGTATCCACTAAACACATTTATTCCAAAATATATTTCTATAAGAAATTTCTTCATTTCCAGGAACAATCCACTTAATGATATTTATAAGAAGAGACCTTATCTGGTTTTGTTCTCTCCCTGAGGACGCGAGTTTATCCGTCAGACCTGGTACAGCGTTTCGTACTAAAGGGGCCGTTGCTATATCATTTGCATTATTCGGATCCACATTTTTGTTTGTGACCGCCCATTTGACTGCGCATCAGGAGAAGGTCAAAGAACGTGTGTCTGATATCAAGAGGATAATAAGGTCTATTGATTTGCCAAAGAATTTGCCTTGCAGGCATAAAAGTAAAGGTATGTTGTTAATTTTATTTATTTATTTATTTATACAGCAATAACACCACTCACCATGGTTTTTTTCAACCTTGTTAAGTTATATCTTGGATAACTGGACCGCTCCCATGGGTATGGCCAATACGATTCCTCATGTATCTGGCTATAATATACAACAAGATTTTTTCTAATCTGACTGATAAATCAGATTAGCGCGTTTATACAAACAATCAAGAAAATTCTGCAGCTTCATTATATTGTAATAATAATAATTATGTTGGTCTTGTATGTTGGTCTTAAAAGAGGATGTAGTGACATAAAATTGAAAAGAGTAGATAGTGTAGATGTATGACCTAGAATTTTTTATACTCTTTTCATTCATAAACTTAAGTCTAGATACAGACATATTATTGTCATTCTGGCATGCTTCCAAATAGAGCTTGAAAACACGGAGTAGTAAGCGAATGGAGCAAAACACATCTAACCTAAATAATGTTGCTTCGTAGATACAGAAATAATTTGTCTACTGAAATATAGTTCACTACTTCAGTGATACTACAGGGCGGAAGGGACAACGTAACTGAAACTTTTACCATGGATTTAGTAAATGATTCTGGACAGCCCAGTGCCAGTTTTACTCCAAACCTTTTCGTATCATCATATTTAATGAAAAAAGGTTTAGGGCTTATTATTATTACTAGCGACCCGCCCCGGCTTCGCACGGGTGCATGTATTATACATATAAACCTTCCTCTTGAATCACTCTATCTATTAAAAAAAACCGCATCAAAATCCGTTGCGTAGTTTTAAAGATCTAAGCATATATAGGGACAGACAGACAGAAAAAGCGACTTTATTTTATACTATGTAGTGACAAATTGTTTTTTATAGGTTATCTTACAGTAAAATAATATTTTATTTGTTTATTTTTAATATAATTATATTGATTAAACAGCTTGAGATGTGATTTTTTATTAGGTACTTATAAACGCATAGGGGAAGAGACGGAACTAAACCAATTCCTGGCGCTCCATGCACTTATTCCTCCATGGTTTATGCATTCAGACTAATTTCTTGATCGAATTCGAATTTTATGAAAAGTGCAATCTTAATAGTTATATTTAGAAGTCTAGTCTAGGCCAATGAATTAAAACACTAAATAAATATAGAGTGTAAATATATCAATCACTTTCCTTCCGCGAAACTTAAACAAATATTTATTGGTATGATATGATATCAATTTCCTTTACGATAATTATCTTTGTTGATATGTCGGGGTATGCCGCGTCATATTGATAAATTAGTAATACTTCCTTTGAACATTGTTCCACGGAAATTTTATAGACTAAATTAGAACGCCTTGCTTAATCTAAAGTCTAGTTATCTAGTTTGTTTGTATGAACACGCTAATCTTAGGAAGTACTGGACCGATTTCAAAAAATCTTTTTGCGTTATAGAGCTTGTTTATCGAGGCAGGTTTCAGGCTATAAAACATCACGCTACGACCCACGGAAGCGGAACAGTAACCAAAGACTTAACGCAAGTGAAACGCGTGGTACAGTTAGTACAAAAAAATACAGTTAGTGTAAAAAGCTTGCTACTGTATGGTACTCAAACGATGGCTCATAGAAAGATAAGATAATGTTGGCGTTTAATACCGTTCAAATGAATTAAGACCGATATAAGTACCTAATTTATTTTTAGGCTTACGACCACAAATCTTTCCGCTATGTACACACTTACATCACACTGAATTATAATATAGGTATAGGTGAACTCCATAGGTGAAATCAACACTAGGAATGACTGAGAATATTTTAGCTAAAATTTGTTTATCTACTATATAAAACCGTTCAAAATCTAGTCGTTATCTTATCTCAGCAACAAATTAATGTCAAACAAGTTCTATTTATAAATACTAAAAAAATAATAAGCTTTTATATTACATTGTCATGCAATTTCGACTCAATCATACACCAGGAAGTGCGCTTGTAAGCTGTGCTTAAGTTACAATGGCCAGTTCCGGCTCCATCATCAGACCTGCATTGTTACATCATTATATTGCATTGTCATGTAAATTGCACATTTACGCAAAACAGCTTGTAAGATTTGATTACCCACTAGCAATGGGGCGGGTGAAAATAAGTAAAACCTTCTAAAAATATATGTAAACTAGCTGACTCGGCCACGCGTTGCTGTGGCTTGAATAAGTAAAGATATTGAGGTCAATAATCGAGATTCAAACTATCCTATCTTTTAAGTTTGACCAAATTACACACAGTAAGCCATATTTCATAAAAAATGGTTGAGTAGTTTAGGAGTCCATGTCCATCCCGGACAAACAACGTCACGCGTAATTTTTATAATAGAAGTATTTTTAACAAATTAAGACAGAGATTAAATTGCGATTGTTTCTAAAAGTTATTAGAATTGCCGCATAGCCTAAAAACTGCACGGAGTACCTACATAAACCCCACGTTCGCGCTTGCGAGCACATAGCTAACGAAACATTATACTGTTATCTCGTAAATCATAAATAATCGAATTACCTACATATGTTATCATTTCAGACGTCACCAATAATTTCGACTATGTGTTCTGGTGCGGTGATCTAAACTTCAGATTGGGTGAACCTAGAGCCGCTGTATTGCGGTGGATCCAGCAAACACAAGTACGTACCTACTACCATAGTGAACTACATAGTTACAGTGGTTTATCGCCCTTACGTTTTACAGGAGCTGATTTTTTTTTAAATGTTGACATTACTCTACCTACTTATTATCTTCTACTTAGTTCGAAAAACACACTCTCCCCCTTAAGACCCTCCACGCAATTACTTACGAAAACCCTCTGAATGAATTAAATAAGTAGTTACATTGTGCTATCATGACAAAAGCATCTAAAACTTTTGCACAATTCGGTGTATTAGAAAAAACTCATCCTCATAAAAGTATTTTTGAACTCTGGAGATAGGTATCACATTACAGAAACGTAAGGCTCTAGACAGACGGACTGCATTTCAACTGCACTCCGACTGCCAAATTGCAGTTTGAATGCAGTTAGCACGACTGCAATAAAACTGTCAACCAACTGCACGCCGACTGCAATCGGGCTGCACATAGTCGTTGGAACTGCACTCCAACTGCACACCGACTGCACGGTCGGCTAGCAGTTTCATTGCAGTCGTGGTTACTGCATTAAAACTGCAATTTAGCAATCGGAGTGCAGTTGAAACGCTGTCCGTCTGTCAAGAGCCTAACAGAAGAAAAGTATCGATAGAAGAGAAAGTGCGAGTTCATATTATTGGGAACCTAAATACAATTGCGCGGCACAGTTGGTGCAGTGGCTGAGCGATGTGCTACGTGTCACGGGTTCGATACCCGTACAGAACAAATATTTATATGGCTTACAGGTAGTTGTTCCGGGTCTGGTTGTTTGTGTATTTGAATTTATATGTTTGTCAACCACTTACAACCCACGATACGGGATTCACTTCTGTTTATTTAAGAACTAGCTTTTGCCCGCGATTTCGTCCGCGCAAATGTCGGTTATCGCGGACGCAGACGAAGTCGAAGTCTAATAAAAAGTAGCCTATGTCTTTCCCCGGGTCTTAAACTATCTCCATGCCAAATTTCATCAAAATCGGTTCAGTGGTTTAGGCGTGAAAGCGAGACAGACAGACAGACAGAGTTACTTTCGCATTTATAATATTAGTAAGGATAAAAAGGCATTACATAACCTGGTCTTCTTATATCCGCAGTTCCCGTTACCTCATCACCTGCCGCACGGGTTATTGCACGCGGATCAGTTGACCGCCGTGTTGGAAGATGGCGCCGCCTTCCGGGACTTCAGGGAAGCTCCCATCACTTTCCCTCCTACTTACAAGGTAAAATTATAAATATAAATAATAATTAGATAATTGCCGCATGTATAACGTCACTTGAGAACGGCTCCACCGATTTAGCTGATTTTTATGGTTCCGTATAGTTTCGCCATGTCCGTCTGACTGTCTGTTAAGAGACCGATTACCAGAAAGCTATAATTCAGAATGGGTAGCAAATATTAATCACGCCAACAAAATAAAATAAAATCTTGTTTGTTACATAAATTTTTTGGAATGTCGAAAATTTAGATATTGTTTTTAAATGAAAATTTCAATAAAAAAATATGACGTTTACTAAATTGCACCCGTGTTTATATCGAGATGTACAAAGAAATACGTAGTTTCAATGAATAAAATAAATGTTTATAATTATTTTTAGTACGATCCAGGCAGTCAACAGTTCGACACGTCTAGCAAACAACGAGCGCCGGCTTATACCGACAGAATATTATACAAAGCGAGGTCAATGACCTCTAACTCTTCGTCGGCGTTTTCGGGTGAGCTTTTGTCTTAATTTTAATAATATTTTCGTCACTAATCTGGAGACTTCCATTGTTTGTTAATCTCTTAAGTAAATGGCCATAAATAAAATACCGGTCATTGTTTATAGCAATGTCATACTTATGACCTGTTTTACCTGCTAAAAAGTTGCACTTACTTGGCAGATCATGATCCAGTGAATTTATCCAGTAGATAGTGTCTATCTAAAAACAGGCATTTACTCCTACATTTTCTACAATACTCAAGTCTTGACGTCATTATAGCTATATTCGGAGTTGCGGGACGTCTTAACAGGATACCGTGGCCCCGGAACGTAAAGGGCAACAGAAGGAACAGGGTGGTTTTTTAGTCAGTAAAAGTCTGACAGTCCCTTCCGCCCCACCCAGGGCGGAAGGAGTCATTTGATGATTTTTACGACCTAAAAAAAAAAATTATAGCTATATTTACTTACGACTTCGTTAGCGTGATTTTTCTTACGGATCCCTAATTATTTGATAATAAAATATAGTCTATAGCACTCAGTGTTAACATAGCTTCCAATTTGTGAAAGCATTTTCAAAATCTGTTCAGTACATCCAGCAATTTCCTCGTACAATCTCAAAAACTTTACCTCTTTATAATATCTATAGATATAGATAATATCTATATGTTTTTTAACGGAATTGGTTCTTCAAAATAGCCAAATCTATTGTCAAATTTTAAATGTGATCTAATTTAAATAGCTTTTCAGAATACGGGAGTCGATGTTTGTATACATAAATGTGCTTAACATAATGTAGTGTATGTAGACTTTTCAGAAATGCATCATGTCTTCCTTGAAGTGTTCCGCAGAATGGTACTGATTCATCCGCAGCTTGACTGTGAATTTGAGAGGTGTTAGGCCTAAAATTGCGTTAAGCGGACGCCCACGCGGTTCCATACAAACGAGCTAATGCTCTCACAAACCATCAAGCGGTGTGTATCACAAAAGCTGTACAAAAAAAAATATACACTCATGAAAACTGCCAACAGAAGTGAAAACTTGAAACTTTGGAATAACTGTCGCCGCAACACGTTACTTCAGTATGTCAGTGACGCGAACCTATAAATGTGTTGCCCCTATCAAAAATCGCTCAATGCAGCTAAAGAAGCATTAACTTAAAAAAAAAGTTGGCAGATGACATCTCAATGGATATTCTAATTTCTAATAATTATTATAAAAAACCTATGAAAACAATATGGAATAAAATAATTAAAAGCAGCTCAAACAGAGAAGCATCGGAGTCTTTAATATGCGCGCGCGCACACACAAACGGTGGCTTAGAGGGGGCAACACGACATGAGAGAGCGTCATGCCGATTACCGTCATGGCAAACTGGTCAATTTTACTGCTTAAGTGCGCCAATATATGTTTCACATCAAAAATCATCTACATACTTAATTCTAAGATTTCCTCCAACATTTTAAATTCATCACTCTCTGATTTTCACACCTAAGTTGTTGCAGGGCTACGTCGCATCAGTTCGGTGCCCGTCACCTCGGGAGTCAAGTGCTTAGCATACAACTCGGTGCAATCTGTCTGCACTAGCGACCACAAACCAGTGTGGGGACTGTTCTCGACCATGCTGCGACCAGGGACTGACGTGTAAGCATACCAGAGTTACACATCACTAAAGAATTCATTCATACGACGACGGCTTGTTTTGGCACAAGATATGAATTTATTGAATGCTACGTATGTCATATGAGATTTATTTACGACTAAGTCTTTGCTCGCGATTTTGTGCGCGTGGGTTTCGTATATCACCCCACTTTGAACACATGGGGTATTCAAAGTGGGGTGATATACGAAATCCACGCGCACGAAATCGCCACCCACTTTAAAGGGTAGTTATATAATAATGTAATATATGTTATGTAATAATGAATAACGACGATCTTTATTTACTAATATAAAAAAAGAACGTTTGGTAAATTTATAACAGTAGACGTTAACATTATTTATAATAGTCGTAATAACCCAGAAGTTAAGACGCCCGTCTCTCATGCGCGAGGCTGAAGGTTTACAACCGGGCGCGGTGACTATTTCATATATGTACTTTCTATCTTTATCTTGGGCACTACTGACATCGGTGAAGAAAAACAGTTGAAATAGCAAATCTTCCTTGTGCAATCTTGGTGATCAATGCTCGTCGTACCTTTGCCCTGAAGTGGGACAATGATAGGTTGGTATACTAATAAAAAAAAAACACGTAATTCTTATTATTCAACCAGCTGTGAATCATACATAAATTATGTTCATGAACAACATTGAATACATAAGAATTATCAATTTAATCATACAGTAAACAGCTTTATCGTATTGTGTTACAGTGTACCCCTAGCAGCGGGCTTGTTCAATCGTGAAGTCTACCTCGAAGGTATCAAGCGTCGGAGAGCACTGCTCGACCACGCGCCGGGCACGTCCGCGGTATGTAACGTTCAATAACATAAACTCAAGTAACTGTACAGTTACCACAAATTTTTTGTTCACAAATATCTCGATACTAAAACGTCTAAAATGTCTGTCTTATGTTGTACCCAATGTATTACAAAATGTATGTAGAACGTATTGTCTACGAAATGCATTATTATTACACACGAGTTTATTTTCGATTGTCATATTGACCAAATGGCCTTTTATGCCATTGTAATGAAAAGTATTACGTTTACCAAAGAGGTTTATATGTTTGTTGTTATATTTATTGTTTTACAATTTTCAAAATGTTTTATTTTTATTATTTATTTATTACGTCTTAAGTTAGCGTAAGTGGACAGGAGTGCAATGTTACAAAAGACGATTTACTTAATTATTTATTAGATTTTAAATTATGCTTAATTTAGTTTATTTTTGTGATGTGCTCATTCTGAAACCATAAAAAGACAAATCTAGTCAGTATAGTAAACTTCAGCAGTATTCCTAACAATAATAGTTATTTATGTGAACAAACTAATTTAATTTTCATATTTATATTAATTAATATTTCCACGTAGCTCTAAATTGTTTAGCATATATTCTATTCTTCAGATAATTATTGTGCTTTAAACAAATTCATATTCTTTGGCTATGGCTTAGCAATAAAATCTATGTAAAATATAATTTCAATGTGTAGAATATTTCCAAATCCTGTTTAGAAAAATGAGCTTTTATGATTATCGTAAACGTAGGTACGTATCGTGGAGTTTCTAAAACAGTACTTAATTAAAATATTTCCTGCCTTAAATCACTGTGTTATACCGTCGAATGAAATGTTAAGAACATTTCGAAGAGTTCATAAAACTATGTTAATTAGGTGCTGTGATTAGTATTCGTCTAGTCTGATGTCCATTCCAGTAACCGTTGTAGTGTCGAAAGTCTGGAACATATCTATACTTAGTTATACAGTGATCTGAGATCTCACTACGCACAAAGGTCTCCTCTTCAAGGAATATTATTGCACAAATGAGGCGCAATGTTACGTCCAACATTTCGTCCTTCGATTTGTAGTTGATAACTGAGATGTAACGAAAATCATTGCAAGTTTAATATTCATATTGTCATGGTCAATATAGCACATAACACTCCTAAGAATGTACGTATCCTTACATTCGATTCAAAGCCGAGAATCGGATATTAAAATAACTTTAATATCTATATTTCGATATTTCTATGTTCGATATCATTTATTGTGTGGTAATCATGTAATGTAAGATATGTTGTTTATAAATTATGACTATTAAAAAAAATTGTAGGTCTCTTTGGGTGCCAGTCTAAGATACTGCCAAACCTAGTATCGTATATTTCGTATTATTATAAAATTCTTACCGACCAATAATAATATTCGTGTTTTTAATGAAAACTAGAATAAAACGTCCTGATCTTAGATCGGAATGGCAAAAAAAAAACTTAGAATGTTGTAGCAGATTTGATGTTTATATAAATGTGGGATTTAATAATAAAATAAAAAGTTGGGTGTTTAAAAGTATTTTTTCATAACTTTTCGACAGTTAGTCTGATAGATGAAGATTAAAACTCGACTGTGTAGTAGGCCTAGACGTAGAATTTGTATTGTCAATTGTCTGACTGTCAAGGTATATCTATAACAAGTATTGTGATTACGAGGAAGCCAAGCATCACTTTGGCATTTTTGATCTACGAAATTTATCTCTATTAAACAGCACTTAAAGTTCAAGTCCATTTGAAATTAAAAATTATATTATTGCGACTTGTCGGGCCCGTATGTTAAATTGAACTTTTTAATTAATCAGTCAGAATTCCATAAATTCATTCTAAGTAAATCAGTCTGTCTTCCATAACGTGTACGTAACATATACATAATTTAAATCAGGATCGTTACCTGAAATCTAGGCGTCAATATACTTTACCCTATTATAGGAATTGTAACTCCTGTACAGTTACAAACGTAACGCTGAATATCGCGCAAACGAATATATTCGGTTCCTTCCATGAAGGTATACAATAATTATAAATTGTGATTGTGTTTGTGACTGTACCTTTCATATTCATGTGTATCATTCAGATTGTAAACTTTTTTAATCATCATTACAATATTTTATTAATTTATCTAATATTAGTACCAGCTTTTTGCAAACATAACACTTATTTTAGCTTCTAATGCTGTAGTGAATTAAATTATATGTCGCACAAATAATCACATTTTCTTCAGTTTCCACTTCTTCATTATATTTACACACAAATGTAGCTTTAGTACGAGGCTAATACTTGATGTTCGATAAATAAAAGTACAATGTTTTATAAGAATTTTATAATATCTACATACATAAATACATAATATTATTTTTCTGATATACACGTTTGGTCTACAAAAATTCGGGTAGGTGCGTAAAATCGTGATAAAAATCTCATATCCTTAATATTGTTGTATACGAGCGTACCTACTCGGTAGTAAATGTATACCAAATGTGTATAAGAGACAAAGATGGTATATTGCTAACAATTTTTATTTTATACAAAGATTTTTTCTGTAATAGTAAATAGCTGAACAAATTAGTCATAATGGTTGTTTTACTTTGGATAGGTCCTGAGTGGAGAGGTGACTGCGACAGAATATTTACAAGAAAGAATTCTCAATCATACTGTTATATGCGACCTCTTAAATATAAGGTGAACGTTATATGGCTCCAAATGCCTATAAACATAAAATATATTTTTTTATTTATAAAATCTTGCTTATGATTGCTGACTGGTTAAACATAGTTAAGTATACAGTATTATGCCTATTCGCTAACGCAATAGACCGTAGATTTTTGTCGCAGTTATCTAGTCTTTAGTAATAATTGGTTATGATTTTCATTCAATGAAATAATGTATTGTGAATTATATTGCTAGTCCATATTTTATAGATATACTAAGTTAAAACTTACTTAAGTCGACAAAAATGTTATGCTAAATATAGTTAACTTTCCTCGCTAATTCTAGTTTTATTTATCTCAAACAAAATCTTGGTAGTAGGTACCCTTTGAATTAATTTGCCGACCTTATAGCAATAAGGGCGATAATAAATAAGCGGTTTTCTCAACGGATGCATAAGTTGCACATTTAATTATATCTTATCTATTTGTTGACACTACTACGCAATGCATAGTAAAGCAATAGGCAGATAGTGGGCAGAATGAATAAATATAATACAATGTTACCGAAATGCCCCGTCATCGCATTCGCAAAAGATCATTTTTCGAAAGGTTGAATTAAAGTTGAAGCGTTGTAATCCACTTATGCCTTATCAACTCCTAGGTAGTTGCTAAGACAGGTTCATATTGTATGACAATCATATAAATATCTAATTGAACTTAATAGTTAATCTTGGACTTCACTGTCATAGACCTAGACTTCTAAATAATATAAGTCTGAAATCGCCAATCCGCCTTGAACAAGCGTGGTGATTAATGCTTGTGCCTTCTCTGGATGAGAAGATACCTTTGCCCAGCAGTGGGACAATAAATGGCTGGTATTATTATTATTACAAATTGGCAACTAACTCTTGAGTTGTTTTTGACGACAGTGGGCCTTATATGAAGCTATTTGAATTTTACCCGAACATGAAAAAATATGACTTGTTTTTTTATACTATATGATGTAAAGTTACTCATCTCCCTTTTTGCTCTTAGCCTGAACATTGTTATATTGCCACTCGACGCAGGCAGAACCCTTGACTCCGTTCACTTCGACACTGCACCATCGCTCGTAAAACTTGGCTTCTCTTCCCTTACCGATGTAGAATATATCTTCATCGTTCACTTGTACTCGAACTGCGTATGTTGTGCCTCCTTAACATAGAAATGAGTTTTGTAAGTAAGAATATTCAAAATATCAGGACAAGCTTTCACTACGACCTGGCCTAGACTAGTTCTTATTACGGAGCAGTATTTTTTTTATATGGGACAACTAATAACATAACATCACGCTTGTAATCCCCGAAGGGTTAGGCACACTAGTACCCACATTTCGCCAGTTATGTTTAAGTCCCATGTAATAGGGGGCGAGCCTATTGCCATCAACCGGGCAAATCCAGACTCCGAGGCTGCTACTAAGAAATTCCTGATGGAAAAACCCAATAACACTTTGCCCGACCTGGGAATCGAACCCAAGACCTCATCTCAGCAGTCGCCACGACCCACGACAACTAAAAATGGAATACAAAAAGTGAAACTTAAACCTAATAATTATGTCATCCACTGCGTTATTCACAGTATACAATTTAGTGATACAGTATAATAAGAAAATAGCCCCAGGTCGTGGTAAAAAGATTAGTCATTCAGGAGAAAGGCAAATCGTAGTTTTAGAGTTAGGAGAATTGGCATTCTTGGTTGTGTAGTAAGATACCTACATCCGTCATTCGTGCATTAGAAGTATTGAAACCACCGAAAATAAAAGTATAGGTAATAGTAGTAGTTATTTCATCTGTGATATTTTAAGGCTGAAATAAGATGCAGTTTATAGAGTCCTTACCGGCTTTGAAAATGAACCCATAGTCTTTGGGTAAGATCTGATGTTCTCCGTGTTGGTACAACTGGAAGTCGCTGTACTTGACTGGCAGCACAGCTTGGTCTGATTGCCGGCAAAGGTAGCCGATGGTGAGGCTAAAAGAAAAGAAAAATGAAAAAGAAAAGGCTATAAAGTCACATCTCCAGCGAGACCTCTAGAGAGAGTAGCTCATTATTTTAATTAAAAGTATCCATTTTTTTGTGAGTATGGCGGCAGAATTTCTTGAATAGGGTATGTAAACACACAACTCTAAAAAAACACTTTTCAGTTAATTGTAAAATTAAATTTTTAGTTGTTTTGACATTAATAAATAGTTTTTCAATTGAGTTGGCAAATATGGGGCGTTAGTTTACTTTTTTCCATAAAATCTTTAGGGTAATTGCTTTTTAACAGGTCATAAAAAGTATCTCAAATTAGTGGTGTACTACCGAATTATCGTCTAGAATTCTAGATACTAAGTTAGTACTTCAGCGTAAACTAAAGTGATTACTAATAATGATGGCTACTTACTGGGACAAAACTGCAGGTTGACATACTGTGCCGATGGCCATGCAGTCTCCGTTTTCCAAGAATATAAAATGATAGACATAACGGTGGAAAGTACGCCAGTCTCGGAACGGTCCTGTGAGAAACATGTGAGTAAATTAGAAGGGAGTGGAACGGCAGAGGTATGTTCTAAAACTGGTACCTATAGAATTTTCTTTTGAAAGAAGGTATCTCTAATCTCGGTTCAGCAGTTGGGTTGAAATTACAAAATGAAATGATTATATCAGTCTTCTTTATTATTCAATTTAAAACAAAATAGTCGTAAGCATGACTGGTAAAATGTAAAAAGCCTATCAAACTACCTTTTGCCGGACAAGCATCCAAAAGCCTGGCAACCCAAGCTGACCCGGTACTGATTCAACTTACGAACTATAGGTACTCTATTTAAACTACGTATTTTTTTTTAAGCGCAACCGAAAGCTATTACATGCTAACTGCATGGTGTTGCCTACTGCGAGTATGCTTTCCTTTGATATGTGCAATACTTTCCCCTTAATACCCATTAGAAGACTTACCGAAACTGTGATCCCTGACGCATGGTACGTCAATTATGTGTTGTTTGCCGTCGATTGTGACGGTGCCCTCCAGGACACCCATTTGTTCATAATGTGTTTGATGTAATCTGAAAATGTAAAGAACTACACTAATCTGGTTATTATATCGAAGCGACAATGGACGAAGCATTATCGATTTGAAGAATGTTGGGTTTCTAGTGCAATCTCCTATATCCAATATAGCAATTTTCTTGACTCTCAACAAACTTTTTTTTAAATTAAGTAACAGGAAGAAGTTCTTACTTTTTGAGTAACTTAAAGTAGCTTTTCGACCATTTCTCCTTAGCCAAATCCTTGGCTAAACTTAAAGGCGACATTTGTGTGTCGTAGTTGAAATGTGAGAAGACTGCACTCCATGTGAGTTCCGCTTCCACACTCACTGTCTTATCCTTGTCATTTCTGGGTCTGTAATAATAATAATAATAATTTTTAGCCAATCGCACAATAGCCTCACTAATATCTGAGTAGGGTGTCGTTGGACGGTTGGTTCAAGGGCTTGATTCAGAAAGCTGTACTTCTGGATACGGCCCATATTGTTAGGAGATTCCTTTCTTAGCAGCCCTGACCAACGGTAGCTTGGACCCTGTTCCCGATGCCGGTGGGCTACTATTTTTTTTTGTTTATTTATTTATTTAAGCTTTATGCAACAAAAGTACTAAGGCGACCTTAATGCTTGGTGCTTGTTATGTTTTTATCTTTATTCAAATACTTATTTAAAAATGTAATTAGGCCCAATTCTTTCAAAGCTGTACCTACTTATTACTGCAAAGGTACCTACAATCACACAGCTGCTTTGTTATCTAGGTATATCTACGTACATATTACTGGATTAATGAATGAGTTATTATGTACAATTAATGTATTATTATTACTTATTGTCAGAATTATCATAAGAACTAGCGACCCGCCCCGGCTTCGCACGGGTGCATGTATTATACATATAAACCTTCCTCTTGAATCACACTATCTATTAAAAAAAACCGCATCAAAATCCGTAGCGTACTTTTAAAGATCTAAGCATATATAGGGACAGACAGACAGACAGGGAAAGCGACTTTGTTTTATACTATGTAGTGATAAGATAGCCAAATTGATACTCACTTCATGTCACCTTTGTATATAAGCTTCCAAGTGCGCATAGGTATAAAGTTGACGACCTCAAGACCTTTTATTCTATATGAGCCCTCTTCAATAGTCGCTTGTTCTTGATACGTGTCTGGTAACTCGGGAGATAGAAGGAGATCTTCACCCTTGACCTATAAAAAAGTTTGCTTAGTATTATTTATGTATTCCTATTCCGCTGAAGGCGTTTATTGGCTGGCTCATTAGCCCAGTGGCCGTTAGCCTTTTGAGAGTAGGATCGATCCTCGAGACGAATAAAGTTGTTTTTTTTTCATAAGTAAATTCCCAGTATTAGCTCAGTCTTGAATCGTACCAGATTGTGGACTATTCAAGCTTCTTAAGCATTAGGTAAGTACAGAAAGTGGTCAACTACAAATTATGTCCACCTACACTTTCGGCAAATATACGAGTACCTAGGTCATCTATATAAAGTATAGATACCAACCTTCAAGTACAAGAAAGCATCAACAACATTCTTGGGTCTCCTTGCGATCCCGCAGATAACGACATCGCCCTCCTTATTGTTGCCATTGAAATACACCGCGTCGATGGCCTAAAGATTAAATATTTAGGTTAATAGCATTATTATAAGAGAAGCTATGAATGTAACTTGTCCCAAATATTTTTTTAAAACACTAGAAATTAATGTAATGCCTGCCAATATTTTCCCACTGCAGGGCAAAAGCCTCTTCTTAAACATGTAGAGAAAGCACGAGCATTAATCCTCACGCTTCCTCAAGGCAGATTGGCGATTTCAAAATTATAAATACAGGTTTCTCACGATGTTTTTCTTAACCGACGTCAGTGATGTTCAAGATAAACTTGGTATTGTGATGGCTCTCATGCGTTTAAAATGTCATCATCATCTGCCTAGCCTTTTCCCAACTATGTTGGGGTCGGCTTCCAGTCTAACCGGATGCAGCTGAGTACCAGTATTTTATATGGAGCGACTGCCCTGACCTTCACAACCCAGTACACTGGGTAATACGATACCCCTAGGTAAGACTGGTTGTCAGACTTTCAAGCTTCTGACGACTCGTAACGACTGTCATGCGTTTAAAATATATTTTTATTAATTAATTGTGAAATATCAGCGCCAAGTTAATACGTAACATATGGTTACTCATTACCTGTGCATTATCTCCGAGATAATACTTGTTTTCCAACGCCTCATCTTGCTTGTGCACGTGTTGCGTGCCGTCACAGCTTTTACCCGATTCCACGGCGAATAGGCGACTTAGATGGTTGATTAGCTGAAGTAATTTAAAAAAATGTATAATAGAAACAGAAAAATTCGGCTCTCGGCATAAGTAGGTACCTACAACTAGCTATGATTCCAAACATTAATATTAACAAAATCCGTAGTTGGTACAGTAGATACCCCCCTGGCCCTCTCTTCTACTCAATTACCAAATCCTCTAACCAATTGAATCACTTTAATATTTTACATACCTGTTTTATTCTCAAAGACGTGTAAATCACCAGAAATTTGCACCAGTAGAACTTATTCTTCTGTTGATATACACCAAATATCGCTGGCTTGTTTGGCTTATTCAGTATCCTAAAAAATACTACCAGCCCCACAGGAATAAGCAAAGGTAATAGGCAGGAACACAACATTTTAATTAATAATTTAACTTTTAAATTAACCGGTCGCGGCTTTTTACAACAACCGACTAAATGAGTAACTTCATATAATCAATAATCACCGTCTGGTCACCTATCTTATCTGATACCGATAATTTTTAGATTCGGAACCAAATATAGGATTTTATTAAAAATTACTCATACCTTTAAATTAGGCGGATCTGTGATAATATTAATTAGGTAACTTTACTTGAAACTTTGACCCTCAACTTCAGATTAGTGGGGAACCAATTCTTTTTTTAATGGTTCCTCTCTACCTTTTCAATCTTTCTAGTGCCGTCTACTCGAAATACGCAAATCTTTGGTTTTGTCAAACCAGACACATTCATTTCCAAACATAATAGGCAAAGCTGATCCACCAGTGCATATCCAAATAACAATGTGCACTAGAGTCTCCAAAAACCAAATTAGAGTGGAATTTGATATCTTTAGTTCAGACAAGTCTAAACAATCGTCTCGTGTGAACTCGGTCTATGTAATATTGTTAGGCCCCCCTTACATCTTTGTGTTAACATAAGTGAGAAACACAAAAAAAATGTGGAGTTAAATAGGTATTTATTCCAAAATTATTTAAAAATTAAACAGCTTTAAAATAAAATGCACAATACATAGTAAATTAAAATTGTTTTCATATTTTCGTTTACAAAGTGACCCTCGACGAATTTTTGACTTTTAAACGAAACAAAATAATAATGTTAGAAGGTTTTACTAGTATTTCAGGATAACTTAGAATACGTTGACAAAGTATATAATTTATTATTATTTATTCTGCCGTCGCAAGAAGATGTTTGTGCACACACTCCTCTTTGTTGATAAGATGCGTCGTCTTGTTGACGAGCTGCATCAATGTGTTGAGGTTGTTCGACCACTCGTTGAGGCGGTCTGACGCGTCCATATTCAAACTAGAATAAAAAAAAACAAGTTATATATGAGACCTTTTCACATTCTCAAATCATTTATTTCAATTAAACCTTTAAAATGCACTTTTGAACGTCACTTACAAGAAAGGAAAAAAAACAATAATATTGAATCTAGTTGCCCATTCCAAAAGGTACTTTGGACAAGAATGGGCAAGAAACTCAATACATTGACCACTTTTTTTAATCTTCATTAACACTATTTTTATCATTTATGTTGTTAAATTAATACCTATTTCAATAAATCGTTTTTATTTTATATTTTACTAGCTGACCCGGCGAACTTAACACAAGTAAACAGTTTTATTTTCAATCGAATTATTTACAATACATGCCCCATGGTTTTCGATAAATGTAGGTTTGGGAATCGTATTTCTCATCAATCATGTTCACAACTTTACATACTCAATAGCAAGGCAACTTATAGCAGTCTTTACCTGAAATGCACTACGCCTGCAGGGCGATCGATTTTGGCGCGAACTACGGTGCTAACAACGAGCTGACTGAGCGCCTCTTCCGTCTCGATCTCACTCAATCCGAGGAGTTCACTCATGCGCTTCAGAGTAATGCGAGTATAGTACATCGACATTATGCGGATATTCTGAAATAAAAGGTACAAAGATTTTTAAATGAGTTAGACTCCCACTTTTTGAGAAAAAACTATCGTAGTTGCCATGTTATCTCTTCACCACTTTTGGTTGACTGTTAGAGAAAGACCCTTAGGGTCTTATTAAAAAACACGGAGTAAAGTTACACCGATAGTAAATTCAGTTTACTCATACATTTTTCGAGGTTTAAGTTTGGAATAACTTTACTCTATGTTTATTAATAACGGGGTAAGGCATTAAGTCCGCCTTTGTACTTTTTGCATAAAGTTTAAATAAAAATTTAATAGTTTAAAAAACTAAAAAACACGCTTTTAGCACGCACTAATGTTTTTCGTATCACATTCAGGAAACCCTTTCATTTAATACCCATATCATGGGGGTGCATTTCAAATAGCCAATCCGCCATCTTAGATGTCCGCCATGTTGGATTTAAGTCACGTGACTATTTTTATTCCTGACAGCAAACCCTTTCATTGGATACCCATATTATGGGGGTGGATTTCAAACAGCTAGTCCGCCATCTTGGGGAGGCCGCCATATTGGATTTGTAATGACGTTTCTTAGCTAAGCTAGTCATGTATTGTCTTCAGAACACAGAGCGTGTGCAAAATTTTATCCTAATCGAAGACCGGGAAGTTGGTCGAATTAAGATTCCAAGATTTTCTTACATACATAGTTACAAGTGAAGCTAATAAAAGCGTGTTAATAAATAAATAGCTCAACACAAGTGGGTTCTAAACAATAACGTCATGATAGCTTGAATGATAACACATTTGGTACTTACATGTTCAACAACCCTGTTCTTCAGGTCATTCCAACGCTCTTGGCCTTTCTCATCAGATGAGTCGAAGTATGGTGTAGCTCGAAGCATCTTCTCGTATGTGGTGCACAGAGTGTTCCATCTGATGATTTCTGGGTTGATGAACAGGCCTAGCAACTGTCTGTAAACAAACGTAAAATATTTTAGATATATAAATAAATTTAAGTACATACATAAAAGCGAAACCTTACCACGAAATGTCGAAAACCGTATAAAACATATAAAAATAAAATTTGGGAGGGTGGTAGTTTATAGTTAGTCGTCGTTATGAACGAATTTTCCAACTCCCTAAGGAGTGAAATTAAGGTCCAAACTTTTTTATGGAGAAACAAGATTAGATCGCCAAAAACCGATATTCATCTCAATTTCTTTATATTGTTATTCCTGCTGCTTACCTACCTAATTAAAGAATAAAAATAGAAAAAAAAAAACTAATCACTTGTAATCAGGCAGTTTATCCAGATCCTTATCCTCATTGACCCTGTGTGTCAGGTCAGCCTGTTCATTGTCGTATGGAGCCAAGATCAAGAACACCACGCTGCCAACTAGTGAGTCAGAGCCGGCGGACTGGCCGAGCGCCCGGAAATGGCGACACACTGACAAGTACTGGCCGTTATGCTGGTCAACAGCAATCATAATCCGGTAGAACTTCTCTTTTAATACCTGTAGTAGCAGTTAAAATAAATTAATGACATTAAATATTTAAGAAAAAGAATTATCTAGCTTTTTATAAAATTAACAGGGCTTTTTCTCTAAAAAGAATATAAGCCATAATTAATAAATTACTATTCCGCTATAACAGTTTTATGTACATCCCAAGCTAATGCTTAAAATATTTTGAAAATAATTGAGCATTAAATATACAAAAAACATACAATTACTTTAAAAAAATTGGTTAAATTTTGCAAAATATTTGCCTATATGTATATCATATTCAGAAATAATAAAAAAATCTCTCTCTTAGTTCAACAAATGACAACAGGATAGCAGATTTACTGATCTGGGGGCCTACCAGTGTCTTTTATAACAGTACCATTTTAAAATTACTTCATAATTTGTTGTTGGATTTTGAACTCTCGGTGCTGAGCTGAACTTCAAAAATCCAACAGGGCACAATGCAAAACAATAATACTGAACTTTTTCTTTTGTATTTTATGTACTAACCAAGGTATCCTCCTCTTCAAAGAATTTAGTATTGATCTTCTTAGAGATGATTTGTGTGCGAATGTAATCCTTGATATTAAGGCATAGTCTCATCTGCTCTAGAATCAGTTCAACTTTCTCCCGTTTATCCATTGAACCGTACGTCTCAACTTGCAACTCCTGGATGATCTTTGCCGCTTCAGCCGCATTGCCTTCTTCTTCCCTAATCTTTGCCAAGATATGTGTGAGCCTAGCTCGTTCCACTTCAACGTAAATTTTACCCTCCGTTATTGATCGTAATGTTTCAATTAGTTTTATTTTTGTTTCTTTATCTGGTGTCTTGTCTACGTAAGTGCAACATTCTTGTACCATTTTCACTACGGCTTGTTTGAGTTGGGACCTAAAGATAACAAAAAACTTTAGTTTCATACTAAGCTTGTATAGAAGAATTATTATGGCCATCATAGCCATAGCCATAGTCATAGCCTAACCAACATCACCTCAAACTATACAATTACCTGCCAGCGTGCTGTCACTTTGCTTTTTTATCTTGTCATTATAAACATTACTTTAATGCACACAATTTAAAGCCATAATTTGAAAGGCAAATTGTTTGCTAGGTCAGAGTCTGTTATAATAAGATGACCTTCATGACCATTATGACCTTTATGCATAGGTACTTTGGACAACATTATGACCAACTAGAATTCTTTTGCTTTTATTCAAACAATTGCAATGATATTATTTTATAAGTAATTTTTACCCATATTATTGATATTTACCTTCTTTTAGACAGAAGAACTATTTGATCATTGAGTGCAGACCAATTTTTCGCTTCATAGCATATCTGCACAATAGCCACTAAGATCCTTGCAGTGGAAGCCATATCAGCCCCCTATAACATAAAAAAATTAAGTTTTACACACATGATAATTTAAATTTGTATTTTTATGTAACAACATGATAAAATTTCAGCAAGTGAAAAAGGATGATCCAAAGTTGTCAAATCCGGAAACAGTAACTTAAGATTCATAGCCTGTCTCTGTTTGCAAGCAGGCTAGACTGTCTGTACTTGAATCGCCACTGCGCTATTTCCCATGGATTGGTGCAGCCGCAGTGAAGCGACTAACAGTGCTGTGCTGTTTTTTTTAGAATGTAGATATGAATACTAACATAGGATAAGTGTGTATTTGTGTTATTTGATTATTTTAATGTAGGTACATGTGTTTTTTTAATTTTTTCAATAATGTATGGACTAAATCTGTCTGAAATAAATGAATTATTATTAGTATTATAGCCATTAAAAGTACACAAAATCTTACAGTTCTGGTTTGTTTTTCTAAAGCCAAAAGCTGGTCAATGGCTTCTTGAACTTTGCCTTTGGACGCCCATGTCTTCCACTGTGGTATCTTTTCATCACAGGTGGCACTGTAATCAACCTAAAAAGAAATAAACATCATTTTTAAGCTATTATACATAAGATCTACATGCCTACTTACAACACTAAGTTTATAAATTTATAACTTTAGCAATATTAATAGATAGCAATCTAGGATGGTGTCATGTACCACACATCAGCAATAATACATGGCTAGTTGGGTACCCCAAATAACAACCCTTGACAGTTTCCTAGAAAAGCACCAACCCCCTCATCGTAGTAGAGTATGTTACTGGGTTTGTACCATATAAATATGTACTTACTTCCATTTTAACAATTTTGCCGCTGGCATCAAGACTTGTGATATCGCCGTTCGTCGACATTGTTACCAAACTGAAACAGATAAACGTTTAACTGCAAATACAAACTTAGCAAACAAAAAATAAACGATCAATTTATTAGAAAATTACTTTATTAGTTCAGAATAGTAAGTAACAGAGAGTTTCGAGTAAACAATGAAAAGCTTTCCAATTCCGACCAAAATGCTTGGTAATGTTGGTAATGCAAACTCACGATTATGATGACAGTGACAGCTCAGAATTGGTCTGAGGATGACAGTAAATGAATGAACAACGAATGAATGAACAATATTATGATAAATGACAATGACTTGATGAGTTGACAGCCTACGGATTTCCATAACTATTTCTTTAGTTTATGGTTTGAAGCCTGGTCTTTTTATCTTTATTATAATGGTGTGACCATAATTACACCAAAGGCCACGATAAACGTACACATTAAATCATCCTCATAACTTTCCAAGTTAGAATTACCTGTAAATGAGCATATATTTCATAAAAAATATTACGTTTGCGGTCAAATAATTTACAGTGAATAATGATTATAACTTGTGAACTTCAGATAGAATAAATACACGTTTTTAACGGTTGCGATTATATTTTTTTTGACTAGGTACCAACAACCCGTTACCGTGTCGCCATCTGCAAAACGACTGACAATTCTGTGTAAAAAAAATTAAAAATTGTGCATTACGAACTATTTCAGTTTCTCAAATGTAGAATGTAGTGGCGAAAATTGGAACTAACGCGATCTATTTGCATTTCAAATGCTCACTCTTCTCGAGTGCAGTGGCGGATCTAGGATTGTCGCATATGGGTAAAAAAAGTAGAGCTACAATAATCACAGTAGAATGGGACCGGGACTCTCAATAAATTTGCCATTTTTCTTATGAATAATTGTATTTATTATAATAGATAAGATGCCGTATCAAAAACCTGTTTACCTCCTCTTTTATTATTATCAATATTAAACATTACTTTTAATGCTTAATCTAACTAATGGTATTTGAGTATACTTGTACATAGGTACATACCTAAATAAACTCACGCCTTTTTCCCATACACAGTGTACAGAATGAATAATAAATTCGTATATATAAACCTTGTAAAATCCAATATTAATCATGCGTAATAACAATTCAGCACTTTCAATAGAAGCAGAAATAGGCCAAAAAGTGAGCCCTGCAGCAGAACTTGTTCGCAAAATCGAATCTTAAAAAATATTTCTTTCCACTGAATCTTGGGATTGTTAGCCTGTTCTGTCCCAGTCCTGGAAATGGTCTCTCTCCACTCCTTCCATCCTTCACGTTTCCGTACCTCCTCCCTTCAGTTTTGGAGCAAGCCAAAGTACGAGTAAAAATACTCATTACAGCATTCTTGAGTATGTTGACGTACCTAGTTTTTTTAGCTGGATTCCTTAGTGTCATCAAACTTAAGACTTCGGAAACTTTTGAGTCACATTCGACACCTGCTAGATTCACTTTAGGGTATTATATTAACAGCGTTACTCAATTTATTCTTACAGAATAAAGCTAGAAAAATAGTTCTAATAAATATGAAATAGGTACGTGCACCATATTTTATGTTTATAGAGATATTATCCCACATAATCATTTCTAAAAAAATGCATTACCTACTGATACTTATACTGTTCACTTTTACTATTTTAATATTGGACTTGCTGGTCTTTTAAACCGACTTTAAGAAAAGGAGGCTCTCTCAACCATGCTGATCGAATATAGAGCCTCCTTTCTTGGCATGTATGTATGTAAAAATATTATGTGAACGTTATGTTACGAATTTCAGAAAGGTTTAGTAACCTATTCACTTTCAGACATTGGAAAATCTATATCTAATTCGGTTTCGCTCTCTTCTGAAGAGTCGCTAGCATCCGCGTTAAATCGCTCCGTTAAAGCATCAATAGCTGCATCGTGGCCAATGAATTTCTTTTCTTCTTTTATTGCTATGTCACAAAGATTTTTCCATTGCTGTACAGTTATTGATTTAATTTTTTCTTTGACATATTTTTGTTTGTTTTTTATTTGAGTCATGTCTTTTTTCTTTCCTATGGCCTGTTTTACTATTGGCCAAATTTTCCTGATTGGATTTAGCTCCGGGTGATAGGGTGGTAGACGAAGAACGAAGTGGTTTTTATTTCGAAGCATATTATCTATTTTATATTCTTTAAATCCTTCTTTATGTCGCAATATTAATTGATAAAGCTGTGGCTTAAGCATAGACGATGAGTGTACAATGTTACGAAAATCGAGCCAATCAAGCATTTCTTGTTTACGAGCATAAGAGCCTGGGGCAGGGTTTTGTAGTATATTTTGATAAAAAATATTGTCTATCACCACAACACTGTTTGGTTTTAAATTGGGTATTAATTGATCATTTATCCATTTTATATAGTCTTGTTTGTTCAAATAATGAACATTTTCAGCACTATTTTCTTTACACTCAAACATGTGTAAAGCATTTGGGATGAAACCATCCATACCACCAGCATGTACAATTACTAATCCAGGTCCCTTGGTAGTGCCCTTCGGTGTGTTTGATGTGTCTAAAAATGTTTCACCAGTATAGACGATGGGACGGCCTTGTGCTCGATATTCGATAATTTTGTTAATAAAATTTATTCTAAGAAACCGCATCTCATGTTTCTCCACTAGTATTCCGGAATGACCTTCTGTTATTTTCCAATGAAATCCCATTAACGACACTTCGCCCCGTAGTGACGTAAGCGAACCTAAATAATTTATTTTATCCTTCATTGTATCATGTATAGTTGCCATAGTAGGAAAATCTTTATCTTCGTTATAATACTCATAACAGTAGTCAATTATAGACTCTCGGATAACAGCCCTGTCCGAATCGTTAATGACAGCTCTTTTCTTTTTTTTTCCTGTTGCAGCAGTAAACTGTCCTCCTGCTTCCTGAATACGATTGCCTTCTAACATAACTTTTTTCACACTAGACCATGGAATTCCCGTCGCTAAAGCCACTAATCTGCTTGATGTAGTCTCATAGACGCTTGACATATCTTTTTCTTTGAGATCATTAAAATATTTGTATAAATTAAACAAAATCTCTTTAGACTGTATATCTAATGGTTTGCGTCTTTTTGTTGGATTTACCTTGTCCCTTGTATCCATGTAATTTATAGGAACTTTTTGGGCGACATTGGCTGCTTCATGGACGCTTGGATTATTTTCTTCTGCCTTTATTTTGGTCAACATACGTATTAGCATTTCTGTTTCTGCTTTTAGGTAAGCTTTACCTTCGGTCACAAAACTCAATGTCTCAATTAGTTTAATTTGTGTTGTTTTATCTGGTATTTTGTCTACAAAAGTTAGACATTCTTGTACCATTTTCACTATAGCTTGCTTAGGTTGTGACCTAGAAGCATGATAAAACATTAATGCACCTAATATTTTAAAATAAAAAACTTGCCTCCACTACTTATCAATATTAATCTTACCGACACAAAAATAAATCAAAAGCAGATCTGTACTTCTGTATTGTACTGACAATGATTGATGTAATGCTGTTGGTGTACTTCATTAAATAAATAAATTAATGCATATGCTTGAACTATATCTATTGAGGTCAAAGTTTTGTTATGCTGTTTATATTTTTATCATAAACTCACTTTTTTTTAGCCAGAAGAAGAACTTGTTCATTGAGAGCTAACCAATTTTTTGCATCAAAATATATTTGAACGATTGCCACCAAAATTCTTGCTGAGGTGTCTGCATCAGAACCCTGCAACATATTAAAATGTAGGTACTTTAAAAAATGTATAGGATAATATACAGGTTGGTATATTATTATTGTAAAAAAAAATATTTGACTTCTGGAAAAACTAAAACTAAATATTTCACCTTTTTTCTAAAACTGAACTTATGGACCCTTCAACTACTTTGCTCTATTTATTCGTTTTGATATTTAAATTCGAACTAAAGTTTTTTTCGCATTGCCACCAGGCCACATAGGTTTGTGGGAGTATTGTAATTAGGAGGGGATATGTCAAATGTCACATAATAAACAAACACATGAAATTATGAAAATCCAAGAGTAAATAGAAGAGTTAGGACGCTCATAAATCCATAAATATTGAGTATACAGGTGGAGAACCTTAAAAAACCAATAAAACAGAACTTACAGGTCTAGTTTGCTTTTCTAAGAACAACAACTGATCAATGGCTTCTTGAACTTTGCCTTGGGAGGCCCAAGACTTCCACAGCGGTATCTTTTCATAACAGGTACTTCTAAAGTCGATCTGAAAAATCATACTAATTAACACGTAAATTCGAGAATAATGCATCTTAATAAAAAAGGTATTTTAGAAAGTCACTAAAACAATAAATAATTTATTTTAAATGATTACTTTTTATGAATTAAAGTTTTGCTTTGACGGACAGGGAGTGCTTGTCTTAGACGTAGTATTAGTTATGTTTAAACATAGTATCAGTGATACATCATTGAGGATTCATCAATGAGGAAAAAGTTTAATCTTAACTTACATCAATTCTATTCGGTGGCCTCTCACTGTCTATAGTGTCCGTATCAGTATCAACGTACATCTCCATCTCCATTGCAAATCTGAAACAATATTTAAGTTATTTTAACTTTGGAATTAGCAACCTGCCAGGTAACGTAAGTAGAATTTAATAACAAGATTCCATAATACACAGTCTTGTAACCACTAATAGAATAGAGAAATAAGCTTATTGTGTAGGTATATAAATGCATAGTTTTCAAGCTAACGCGCGTCTTGCCCGGTACTGAAAAGTACTATGTATAAATTAAAATTCCTTTCACCTACTTAATACTTTGTTTTTTTCACCTACTCTATTGCATTAATTACAGGGGACAAAAGAAATTAGCTTACCGCAACGCCGCGCCGGGCCGGCTACTTAAATATAACTTATATAATTATATAAAATCTTGCAAAATTCACCGAGATGTATCAAAAACACAAAATATTTCGCAGTTTTGTGCTTATTACTTGGGACAATGACCATTGAACGAAATTCAGATTCATTCTTATTGATTTTTAAATAAGCTTGGTGTTGTTGTTTTTGTTGATGAATGAAAGTCATAAATCATTGATCGTTGATACCAGTTGACACTGACATACCGTGATTGTGGGATTTCATAAAGAAAATTCATTCATTAGAGTTTGGCATTGGCATGGCAAAAAAGAGTAGAAATAAATAGAGTCGCCACATCCGTAGCTATTAGGGTTTCACTGTTGTTTGTGCACGTGAGTTTTAAATGTTTTTATACGGATTCACTCAAATTATAGGAGAAATCCCCAATGCTAAGTTATTAAAATTTATAAAAAGAATCATTATAATTATCTGACCTGTTGTATCAGAGTTGAGTACAAGTAGTCCAAGTAGATTGCAAAACTGCCATTTACGGTTTCGAGCAAGGGTCGATTACTATTATATTTTAAAGAAATCGGTCGTTTTGCAGTTTTTATGTGAATTTGCTTTAGTTACGAACTCAGTTACGAACAAAAAGGCGGCTGCAAGTTCAGTTACAAATACCTATGGATGGGGTCCACTCTAGTTAGTAATTCTAGTTGGTCATCACTAGTTTTAATAAAATAAAAACTTGAAGACTAGTTATTTTATTCCTTTCGTTTAAATCTATTCCTGCCATTTATTACACTTCGCGTATATCTGTAAAAATTGTTCACGTTATTTCACTAGTACAAAATTAGAAATCAAACATATTTTTTGTGCACACAAGTACAATGTAGGAATATCTAATGTATTTTAGCTTAGTGACTTACAAGTAATAATAAAGTAACATATTTGTATTTTCCAAGGCGTTAAAAGCTTCTCGATCACTCAAGTAACGCGAATAGAATATTTGAGTAATGTAATAAATACATCAAGTGAAGTGTGGTACCGGCATAACATACTAAAAACTGAAAAGCCCATGATCCAAGAAAAAAAACATTGTTTCTGGTTACTTGGTTAGTTTCTGGCTTCAGTTATTTTATTTTTAAGGTTATTTTCTTTATTCATTCATATTTCATTCGTTCGTTCTATTGATAATGATAAGGTGGTAGCTACTTATGGCGTTGTAGGAGTCGATTGATTTATTTTTACATTTTACATGTAATAATTTTACTTCATGACGCTAATCTCATATGAGATTTCAGCATTTAATTACTTATATATCTGTAGAAAACGTGTAATGCGTTTTGTGACGCCTGGTGATAGCAAATAGTTCTTTGTTTTTTGCCAAACATATGTTGGACTACTTTTGTTCGTTGCAAATTACGCGTAACAAATTTGTGTACACTCGCACAATGATTTCGTCAACAAATTGTGATAACTTTGGTCCAAACCGTTGCAAGGGAGCGAGAAGTCATTCGGCTCAAGGTCTGGCGAGTTCCGTGTCGAGTCCAGCTATGAAGATACCGTTACCGCCCCGTCCATGGATCACAGGTAAAAATGTTGTATAATATTACCACTACGTGTTGTATTTTCTTTTTTCTGTTATTCTGTACACATTTGATGATAACATAAAAGTCTGTAGATAGAAAATGGTATCTACGCGGAAGATGTTTATTGTGTTCAATATGCAAATTCGTTAAGATTCTATCTTCGATATTGTGAAAGTTATTGTGCAGCTTCAGGGTTGACGGATATATTTCAGTTTTCAGTCAAATTGAGTACCTACCTAAGTAATTGTTGTTTTGAAGTTTCTATTTGATAACAATCTGATGCTATACCTACATACTTACACAACTAGATAAAGTAGGCCCTGTGTTTGTTGTACTATAGATGCACCTATCTTCATTCGTCACGTTTACTGCGCGCGTATGCATCACTTTATCATAAACTTGTCTGGTTCATTGTAATATTTAAAGTTGTTTGCAGACTTCTGGCCTTGCTCAGAAGGATATTATTTATCTTGTAACCAAAGGCTAAGGCACGTAAGTAAATAATTCATTACCAGTATCACTTAAGCTTAGTTTAGGATGTTATCTAAATAGGTCATTGAGTATGAAAGTGACATATACATTGCTTTAACTTGAAACTATTATCAACTTTAAACACATAACTTCTAAGTTTATATTTAAGTGATGAAAACAATATGATCCTGCTAATAATAAGAGTACTTATAGAAAAAAATGTCTTTTTATAGGTTATTTTGTAAATAATCTCTTAGGTTCTGTATGTTTTATGCTTATCAAATGAGGCACAAAAAACATACAGAAGCTGCTTTTAATTCCATTATGAAAGAGTTTGTTATGTTAGTTCTCTAAGAGCATTCTATTCATTTTATGAGTGACATACATTCAGTTTTTTTTTGTGTTATGCTGTAAATTGATACCTTATGAAATAATGAGTAAGGAAACATTTTTTGTAAAGATTGTGTTATCTTTAATTAAGAACTTTTAGTAAAATTAGTAAAATAACAAGAAAAAACTTCCTTGCAAGCTAACATAATTTTAAAAGTAATTTAAGGAAAATCTGTATTGAATTATAATGGTCACATGTGTTCTAATAGAATATTATTATTATATGAAATGCCTTGTGCAATAAATATGAGTCATCTATAGTTTTTATTCTGTGATGGTGTAAGTTATAAAATTATTGCAATTTTTTTGTGATTTTCATATTTAATTCATAAATTAATTTATTTAATATCTCAAGTCGAAAGGTCCTTTGGAGGACACAAATACAATGGTATGTCGTTTCCTATATGATCTTTGAGCCTAGCAGTATCCATATATCAACTATTGATTAGTGTTTGTTATTATGCAATTTGAATACTTTTCAAATTTCGAAACGGTAATCCTAGCCCATCTCACAAAAATAAAAAAATAACTATTCGAATTTCGAAATGTTTATCCTAACCTCATTAATATAGTCCTGCTGACTGGTACGTTTTTAGGCTAAGGCATGAACTATCCTAATATTATTATAGCTTGTGTAAATAGGAAGAAGATAGAAGTCTAATTAACTAGCCAGATTATCAATTTAGCAATTATTTGTGTATTTACCTTTAAATCATAGATGCAAGACTTAGTAACAATAGTTCTAGTAAGTAGGTCACTTAGTTCTCAAACTAAAGAGCTAATTAACAAACATAATTAATTAATGAACTAATTGAACTTACAATTTATTAATTAGAATCCTACTTGTATGACAGTAAATTCAACTTTTACTAAATCAGTTCATTTTTTTTCACTAGTACTATCTTTTCTCTGTATTGAGAAGGGCATTTATTTTATCTATTCAATTTGATACTTTAGTTCTGCGCCACTTGCATCAGGCAGTTATCCAATTTAATGCAGTAACCAATCACAAATAGGATGTGCCAATTGTTGTGTTATTGTCTTTGCCATTGCACTACTGTCACCCTACCAGAGCAGCTACAAAATAAGCAAGTTCCCTGTCTGAATTTATTGAATTCTAAATTTAAAAATAATAAAATAAACACTTATCATTTGTTGATACAGATGCTGAAGACGATTCATCAGATGACATAGATGGTGTTATACGAGAAGAGGGCATGATACCCATGGAAAGAACCAGAATGAGGTCGCGGTACCGCCATCACAAACAAAGACAGACAAACATACCAATCGGTATATTTTGGGATATTGAAAATTGCCAGGTAACTATTATTATTTACATACTGTACACAAAAAAAACAGCTCTATTAACCTTTATCAAGTCTTCATCAACATATTTGAGGGTAAATGGCCAAGCTAATTAACTATCCAATTCCAGATACCGCGAGGTTGTTCCGCCATAGAGCTGGTGGCTGCTATTCGAGCTAAGTTCGTAAGGGATGGAAGGAGAGAAGCAGACTTCGTAGTTGTTTGTGATGTCAGGAAGGAGACAACATCAAGACTTTTAGAACTTAACGATGCTCAAGTAAGTATTACATAGTTATGATACTTACATTACATTGGCATACTAAAAACATCAAACCTTTCTACACACCCTTTCTACAAAGAATAAATATCCGTGCCCCCTACCCAGATAATTTAATTTTAGGGTACCATTGATAGAAAAAAAAATATACAAAAAAAATCTGTAAGTAAGTACTAAGTTACTATTGGGGCGCGCCCCCCGCTTTGAAAAGCCCTGCTCTAGAGCAGGGGTTAATTGCAAAAATTGCAATTGCTATATAATAATTATATAGCAAACAAATATCAATTATATTATACTTGCAATTTGTTTGTGTATCTAGATACACAAACTTTTTTTTAATGAAACTTGATGTGCAATGTTAATGGCTGGGTAGTGTAAGTAAGTTTCTCTTAGATTATAGTTAATTACATAAATTGTACTTATCAATCTTGCATTACTCTGTGAAGTAAAAGTCTATAATTATATCTCCTTTGGTAAACATTTACATGTTTTATAAATTAGTGCATAATTGGACTTTAACACATCAATATTGATAGCAGAAAAGAATACACATGATAAATCTATAGGCTCTCTAAGAACTTATACATATTTTTATAATACATCACAATAAATGCTCAACAATTTTTTCCTACAATAAAATTATGTAATGACATTTTGTTGTGATGGCCCTGTGGTTAAGGTACCCACCTCTCATGCATGAGGTTCGATACCGGGCAAGTACCAATGTGACCTTTTCTATTTATATGTACTTTCTAAATTTATCTTGGACATCACTGACATCGGTGAAGGAAAATATTAGGAGGAGATCTGGACTCATGTATAATTGATGTAAGTCTGAAATTGTCGTTCTACCTTGAGCAAGCATTGTGATCAATGCTAATGCCATGTGTAAGAAGAGGTTATCGGTCTGTAGTGGGACAATATGAAGCTGGTATTATTATTACTAAAATTGTTTTTTTATCCAACAGGTGAGCTTAATACATGTGTGTAGGACACAAAAGAACGCGTCGGATGATAAACTTAGGCAATGTATGAGGAGGTTTGGTGACCTCCACTCATCACCTGCCTCCATACTATTGATCTCAGGAGATATTGACTTTGCGGCCGATTTGACTGACTTCAGATATAGGTATGTACTAAATATATTTTTTTAACTTTGTTGCTCTCATTTCGAGCTAAAAGATAATAAATAAAATACATATTTATAACATACAGTTTCCTTTGGTTAATAAATCTTTTAATATTTGTTTTAACGGTATTCCCATTTAAATTTTTTACCCGCCAATTCCAATATTTCATCAGGAAAAACATGGAAGTGATATTGGTGCACAAAAAGAACACATCAGCAGCTTTAATTGCCTGTGCATCGGCTCATTATTGCTTTGACGAGATTGCCTCTACTCTTCCCAGAAAGGTAAACACAGTGCGACGTCATGGCCCCAATAATAAAATCTCTTTTTTAATTGTTAACACATTCTGCAGCCAACAAGCTACGCAGTTGTTATGAACTATTGAAAAGTTACGTGATGCTAGAATGTCAATACGTATGGTATAGGCGTTCAATAATCACGTTCTTTTTTTTTTTTTATTTTTATGCGATAACTTGTGAAGTGTGTGTAGTTTAGGCATGATAAGCAAATTTTATATGTTCATATGAGGTTAAGGCCCTCGACCGTAAGTAATGTAGAAGTACCTACATTTTTACGAAATTTTAAAATAACGACTGCCTCGGGACTGTCTTGGGTTCGAATCTCAGGTCGGGCATAGCGTTATTAGGTTTTTCCATCAGGATTTTTTTTAGTAGCAGCCTCGGAGTCTGTATGCTTGATGGCAATAGGCTCGCGCTGTATTACATGGGACCTGAATATAATTGGCGAAATGTTTGGTGTACTTATGGGTACACCACTGCCTAACCCTTCGGGGATTACAGGCGTGATGTTATGTTTAAAATAATGTAAACAATGCTGTATTGTGAAAATGATATTGCCTGATTGTCATGATGATAAAGCATAATCCAGTTATAAATAAATTAAATGTAATGCTCTCTAGATATGGTTTGGTTGTGAATAATAAATGCTTATCAGTCAATTTAATAGAAAATACCTCAGTGTGCAATGTCTATTTCAATTTATGCTTTAATGAAGATGAAATAAACTGCGAAATGGCTATTGGTTTTGGCCTGTTTTTCAACAAACCAAAAGCAATTTAAGTAAACCACGATTGTAGGTTACACATTGTATAAAGGGGCTCCCTCACCGGGAGCATTCGCGTGTAATGTAACGTTACAGAGTCGAGCATTACATCAGTGAGGGAGGAGAACTGAGCATTACAGCGCGCACCTTGTAATGATACAAAACGACGTTACATCAGTGAAGGAGGAGAACCGAGCATTACAATGCGCACCTTGTAATGATACAATGTGTAATATTTTGATACAACTTGTAACATCAATGCGCTTTCCTAATTCAAATCTATACTAAATGTTACATTACACGCGAATGCTCGTCAGTCAGGGAGGTAGTATTGTAATGTAATGCTCAAAGTCGAATCTATAATGTTACATTACACACAAACGCTCGTCGGTCAGGGAGGTAGTATTGTAATGTAATGCTCAAAGTCGAACCTATAATGTTACATTACACGCGAATGCTCCCGGTGAGGGAGCGCCTTAACATTTTAAAAGGAAAAGATTCTAATGCACATATAATTAATTATATCAGCTTATTGACAGAAACACAAATAATACACTTGTAGGGATATCCTTATTGACTTGTTAAATATGCATAGGACCCAACTAAACATAAAACCTCTTCCTTTTTTTGAAGTCGATTAAAAACTATTTGTTCAATATTATTCAGGTGTCGAAAAGTGAAGATGATACACCAACATGTGAGGTGGAAGTGTTGAATCTGCCTATCCATCAACCGCCCGAGCTCGTGTCTATTCGGCTCCGCCATCTTGCCAAGAAGAGCGGCGGTCGGGTGGTCTCGGTTACCGCTCCTACGGCAGTACTAAGGTTCTCTACACCAGACCATGCTTCAAGGTAAGACATACAATGTATTATGGATGCTGGCTAGTTTATTTATCTTAGTCTATCCTTTATATGAATTGCATTTTGGTCACAAATTCCTAACCTGCCAATTCCGATAGTCATAAAGTCCATGAATGGCGTTTCCAGAATAAATAAAATAAATACTTATTAAACAACACCGCCTCAGCATAACAATTTACGATACATATAATTGACTAGCAATACCCCGCCGTTTCACCCGCGTTTAGTCTTTGAATACTGCTCCGCTCCGGAGGCTCGTAGTATGGTGTTATATAGCCTATAACCTCCCTCGATAAACGAGCTATAAGTAAAATGTAAAAAGAGTATTTATAAAACAATCAAACTTATCAGCTTTGCAATATCTATACTTACTAATATTATAAAGCTGCAGTGTTTGTTTGTTTGAACGCGCTAATCTCTGGAACTACTGGTCCGATTTGAAAAATTCTTTCAGTGTTAGATAGATTAGTTATCGAGGAAGGCTATAGGCTATATACCATCACGCTACGACCTACGGGAGCGGAGCAGTAACCAAAGACGCGGGTGTAACCGCGGCGGACAGCTAGTTATAGTATAAGATTAGATGTAAAAACCACTTAATAGCACTCGTTGCAAAGCCCACTTTCCTCATGTAAATTATCGTGGGTGAGCGCCGTAATGCTTGATATCTCCTGTTTAAATTGCGTCTCAGACTTCGCGAATAGACATGCAATGTAGCGAAACAGAACCATGGCCGATACTTATGTAATTACGCGTCCCCTCTGCATGATGGAACAATAAACAAGGGTCAATTTCTGAAAGGCTATATTCATTGCTTCCTTCGCGTATCAATAAGTTTAAGTAGTGTATTTATGTGGCAAAACGTAATAACGTGTCTAATTAAATGGAACAAAGGCGGGCTCTAATAATAAAATAATATGCAGGTTAATGAATTGTGGAAACGGCAGCAGGCAACGCCAGCTGTTAGTGCATTCACCGCAACAATTGCCGACATGTCGACATTGATACCATACTTTTAAATGTGTAATTTTAAACCTTGCTTATTTTGTACATCCATGCAGAAATATTGCGTACACAGTTGGTATCATTGTTTACATAATTATTGTAAAGCAGGGGTCACAACAGAATCACTAAAATGAACTCCGTGGCGTTACTCCTTAGTATCAGCTTTTGTGTTACGTAAAATGTTCCTTTTCCAAATATGGTAGGCCAAATATTTTCACGGATACTTACACCTTTCTGTTCGAGCCCTTATAGTAAGAAGGAGGAAATTGCTATTCTCATACGTTTGCCAGCTGTTCCTACGTCACGATTTACCTTGTGGTTATAATTTCAGCTTCCAATAATGATTTTTCTGTAATTTAAGTTGCTTTGTGTCATTCAGAGTTGTTTATACAGAAATATGAACGTGTAATGTTTTTGTGTTGATAACAATGTCGCGGATACCGCGGTTTAAATGTTGAATGTGGTCTGTAAAAATAATGTAACAAACAACTGTTGTTGCTGTGTTCACTTCACGTTTTTCCCTGTGCATCTATACTTTTATTATGAAGTTTGTTTCGAAAACGCTAATCTCAGGGACTACATGTCTGATTTGGTATGCGTTTAACGAGGAAGGTTAAGGCTTTATATATAATTATTATATTCATCTTCATTGTTTTCACATGTAGAATCAACAAGAATAATGTAACCTGGATTTTGTAAAAACCTAATTTAAAAGAGTGCCGTGGAGTTTCTTGCTCGTTCTTCTCCATAGAGGCCTACCTCCGTTTTGGAACGAGCAACTAGCTTCAACTTTCGGACTAACTGACAGACTCCTTGACTATTCAAAAGTGCCTGTAAATGGTCTAATTGAAATAAATGTTTTGACTTTGACTATATAACACCATGTTACGACCCACGGGAGCGGCGCAGTAATCAAAGATGTAATTTAATGCAGGTAAAACCACGGGATACTGTTAGTTTTTAATAGGTATCATATACTGGTAAGAAAATTTGGTATTGGTAATGTTTCATAGGGAAAACCGTCGTCTGCCTTTATCCACTTTGCCTTCAGGAATTTTCAAACAGTCGTCGCGGTAGTATCGCAGTCTCTGTAAACACAAACCCACTGATAATACGATACCGACAAACAATGACTACAAGTGTAACGATTTCATACATTGTTCCTGCATTTGCTTTCATTATGTATTTTGTGACAGACGAAACACATGACATGAATTTGACATTTTAAGTTTACATTCGATTTTTTTTTAGTTTACCCACATTGTTTGCGCGCTTTTGGGATACCAATCAGTTACAATTTGAATAGGTCATTGCATCGTCAGGCACGAGCCGAAACACAGTGATTTTTCAAACCTCAAGATTTTAAGTGTGTCTAACGACTTTTTTTACGTTTTTTTAATTTATTTAATTTAACAATCAATGATCGCCTGGCGCGAATATTAGACACACAATGTTATTATCGGGGTAAGATTTATTATATTTGTTTTTCGTGTATTTTTCTGTATTTTATAGATATCGTTTATTTGAAATAATTCTGAAGATGGTTGATAGCAATCGCTCAAGTAATTACCGTTATCGCATATTAACTTAATCCTCTACTTTAAAGTAACAAATAAATTGATAATTTTAATGATGAAATTGGATCAAAGATTCAACTTCAAAAGTGCACATTTCTACCATTTTGTGAACCGTTGGTAAAACATTAAATTCTCATTAGCCTAACTTCTTGCGCTCATTTTTCTTTTGTTTTGTCTCGATCAGCTGATTATGACCGTCACGCGACAGTATCTCTCTATTTTCATACGTATCCTTCACTTTTATTGCAATTGGTTGATTTCAATGGTAGTTAGTAACGTCACACTTGATTGCCATCTCGACCTCAATGGTGCGGAACACTGAATAGAATTTAATCGTGTCCATTCCTATCAATATTTGCTTTGTAACGTACGTATCATCGACTTGGCAAATATTTTCACGTACTGCAAATATTTTGCCTCCGAGCTATGAAATGAAATATTCCATTTATGTGGCAAACTATGTATACGTATAATTCGTTAATTATGTCAATCGATTAATAAAATAGTATGCCGTTAAAATATATTTATTTAAATAAAAGGCAACCGTTAGGTACTGACTGACTGAATTGACTGATCCATCAACACACAGCTAAAACCACTAAACGGATTCCGCTGGAATTTGGCACGTAGATATTTATTGTAATGTAGGCACGCACTAAGCGAGGATTTTCCAGAATTCACCTCCTAAGGGGATGGAGGCCAATAACCGACATTTACGCGGACGAAGTCACGAACAGAAGCTAGTCGATTAAGTCTGCCGTTAAAATGTATTAGTCATAAAATAATTTCTTCTAAGATTTATAATACAATATGAGGGTACTTGGACATCAATTTCCTAATGTCGTTACTGATCAGCTGTTTCGTTTCTATTTGAATCTAAACTTGTAGAAGTGATTAGTATTGGGAAAAAAACTTGTAATTATTATTATTTATAAATGATTTATACTGCTTACAGATAAAAAATCATTGCTTTACCTTTATTCTTTATTCAATTTATTAAGTAGGTATGTTTAAATAACTACGCCTTATGAGATACCGTTTGAACGTGATGCGCTCTGATTGAGTTGGCTGAATGTTCATTTGTATAGTTTCAACTACGTACTTTTGTTTTTCCAGCCTGTGAGTATATCGCAACTAATAAAGTGCGCAGCTCGCTAAAATATCATCTTACTACTATCTATTATAAATCACGCCAGAGGGACACGCCAGAACAAAAACATAAATTATTTTAATTACCTTTAAGTTATATGTAATTAAAATAATTTAAATTTTTGTTTTTTGTCAATGGATGGTTGCACTAGCAGTAAAAGTATCGGGCGTCATTATCCTCAACACTGAAGATTGACCCCGGAACAGTTGAACGGGTCTGGATGATATTTGGCACAGAGATAGATTATTGCCAAATATAGGCTATTTTTTATCCCGGATAATGTTCGGTTCCCTTGGGATAATATAGTAACTTTGAGGCGGACGAAATCGCGGGCGGAAGCTGTGTAAACGATTGCAGTGTGACGTCACTTTTCTACCAACTCAATGTACTAGCTCTACTTGACTGTCTCGTTGGTCTAGTGGTCGCAAAGCGCTACTGCTGAGCATGAGGTCTTGGATTCGATTCCTAGGTCGAGCAAAGTGTTATTGGGTTTTTCCATCAGGAATTTCTCTGTAGCAGCCTCGGAGTCTGGATTTGGGCCCAGTTGATGGCAATAGGCTCGCCCCTTATTACATGGGACTTAAACATAACTGGCGAAATGTGGGTGTACTAATGGGTATACCTCTGCCTAACCCTTCGGAAATTACATGCGTGATGTTATGTTTTAATAAAGTGTTTCTTTAGAGAAGTTATGTCTTAGAATTATAGGTTAATGATGTCTAATACCCAATTGCACCAACCGCACGGAACAGATATTTCAACATTTGTATGGCCTACAAGTAGTTGTTCCAGGGCTGGTTGTTTGTGTATGTGAGTTTACATGTTTGTAAACGCACCCACGATACAGGACAAATTCCTATTGTGGGGCAACGTTTTTTTAAATATAATATAAATGGAGTTGACGTGATTGTTTTGTACTTAACCCGTTGGTTGGTAGCTGAAACACGATACGTGGGTATGATGAGTAAGACTTATGTATCTGGGTACACACAGCAAAACAGATAGGTATGCAGGGTCGTCAGATAGGTATAGTTGAAGTTTTCTTAGGAACCGATAGATGTCTTTGATTGAAACTTAACTTAAGTAATGAACTGTTTATTATCTACTTTTTAAATTAAATTACATTTGAAAACATCATCGGTTTCTAAGAAAACTTCAACTATAACTAACGACCCTGCATACCTATCTGTTTTGCTGTGTGTACCTATGTAGCCTTGTATGTGGCGTACCTAATGAAATAATAAAATTATCTTTTTAGAGCTCTGATGCGTATGGATGGAGAAGATGTGTACGGACGCAAGATCAGCACACGGTATGCCCGCAGTGCCGTGCCTCCGACGTACTCCAGCGATGAGGGGTACAGCACTGCCCCGGCCTCATATCAACAACCCACCTTTGTACCTCCACCGCCTCAGGTTTGTACAATAACCTAGGTTCACAAAGACACTTATCAAAGCCGAACGTTAAACATTTTTCAATGCTCAATATCTTTATTGCTTCTCCATAAGTATACTTAGGTGGTAACTTAAACAATTGAGATCATTATGAACCCTGAATCTTTGCGTAATTTTTTTAGTCTGGACCATGACCTGGAACCTTCTGGTACACGTGGCCTGGTGTGGCTTTGGGTCCAAAACGTTTAAATTATTAAATAACTATCAACGATACGAAAATAAATAAAAAAGAGATATTGAAGGTCAAAGTTTCAAATTTTTGTAACGTTTTTTAACGAAACCAGTTTTACTAAACTTTAAAATATCCCACGACCACTGTACTATTGTATGCACCTGAAAAAACAACGTTCAACGTGCGTTACATAGCGCACTCAATAAAGAGTGATATTTCACGGAAAAAAAAAACGTGTCCCAGCAATAATTTTTGATTAAAGTTACTTAGTTTGATATACAGTATGCGTAGTTTATGGCTATGTGATCTTTTAACACCCCGTGTAGTGTGGGACTTAACGATGTGGGTGGGATACACCTCTGCCTAAACCCTGTGAGAAATACAAGCGTGATGTTGTGTTGTCCTCTTAGGTATGTTCATCTCCTCACGAGGTGAGCTCATTCAACACGCCATGTATCTCTAAGGAGTGGGCGTTGGCGCTGCAACAGCTGCCAGCACCAACACCTCCGCCTCATGACTTCTGTCCACCGCCGGCTCCCAAACCTAGGAAGATTAGGGGCACGCATGGTGAGTCAGGAACATTATACTTAAAATAACTTTCTTGCTGTAGTATTAAAGGACAATGCCAAAAAATGTATGGACCAAAAACCCGGAATCGATTAAAACGATTTATGTGTGGCTAGGTAAAGTGAACATACTATATCCCAAATTCAACATTTGTTTTCGATTAAACAATCACCAAGTACTAAAAAAAAATCGTAACTAATTGACTTTAGTCTTAAAAATCCATGATATTTAGAGCGGCATTGTGCGTAATATTGAGAGATTTGAGAGTACCTAAAGTACATTATACATGTTTACTGATTACATGAAACTTTGCATATATATATATTTATATAAATATATAAATTATATATCTAAAAAGACACTACACAGCTAGGTTTTTTGAAAGTTATGTAATAGTGTCTTGATATATATAATATATATGTAATTATGTATATTATAAAAATAATATATATATTTTAAAAAAACCTACGTACTGAATTCTGTAAAACTACTGTAGCAGCGTCACATCTCACCAGATATGATTTTTTTAAAATAAAAAAGAGCTCATAATACCTATGGTAATTCATTGGAAGTATATGGTTATTAACCTAATAAATGAAAAAATCTTACGAAGGACTGCGCGGGGGACAGGGTCGGTCAAGGTTTCGCTACCTGGATAACAATGGCGCGCATAGATAAAACATCTTCTATCTCTTTCTTTCTCGCAAATTGTAATTCCTCATCTGTATTCCCCATCTCTTTCATGAGTGAGTGCGAAACTAACATAATAACAAAACAATGAACCTGTTATCAACGCACTCCGCTATAATTATTGTTATATGCTGCTGGCCTGTTCGGTTATAGTTTTATGCGAAACAAATTGCATATTTGCGACCTCTTATATATGGTCTATCTTCCTGTACATAAATTATTTTAATTGACTCCGGGTTTTTTTTGGGCATCCTCCTTTATATGTCCTCTATTTTAATATGTACCCTAAGGGTCATTTTGTTTTTCAAAAATACCTACACTTTTTGTACATATTCACAAATGCGAATGTTGGTCTTTGTTTAAAATCATCTAAGACAATTATTTATTATATTAGTTGTATTAACATTGAAACAAAATGTTTAAAATCATCTAAGACAATTATTTATTATATTAGTTGTATTAACATTGAAACAAAATTTCACGAATCTAAACCTACCTACAATTTTGCATTATTTTGCCAATAGGTTCTGTAAATCTTGATCGGTCAGGCTGCTCGTCAAGCAATAGCGGCGAAGGTCGTCAACGCGATCATAGCGCCAGTCGCGCCGTGTCTCCGTGGAACTCTTCGGCTAGTTTCAGTGAACACAGCGAGGCTGAGGAGTCCACCGCTGAACTAACCGTGTCTAACTTACCACCTTATGAATCTACTGTTTTGCAGGTAAGATTGTGTTATTTTATTACCGCGACTTCGTTCGCGTGATTTTTCTTACGGATCCCTATTTTTTTAAAATATATTTTAGCCTATGTCACCCGGGGATAGTGTAGCTTCCCAACAGTGAGAGAATTTTTCAAATCGGTTCAGTAGTTTTTGAGCCTATTCAATGCAAACAAACAATCAAATCTTTCCTCTTTATTAATATAATATTATAGAAGTGTAGATTACTTAATTAAATCATTTATTTTTAGTATCAAGACTCATAGTAACAATTTACTTACAAACATCTACAAATAGAAATAACTACCACAAAACCACCAATATACTTATAATGGTCTCAAATCTTGTTTAGGAGATGCTGGTTCAGCTATTCAACCAGTACGTGCAGACCGTACGCGTATCAGTGTGGGCGGCAGGGGAGGGCCCATTAGCAACCGTAGTGCTACGTTCAGAGTGGGACGCGAGGCTTGCTATCGCACGTATCCACAAGCGCCGCCTAGACAACCAGTGGACGGGGCGCCGCCTGGAGCTGTCTCTAGGCAAACCCTCACCCGCACCGAATCTAGACGTGCTTAGAGCGCGTCTTCGAGCCATCCTTCTAGATCAAAAGAATCACACGCTACCTCTACTAAGACTGAGGGATGCCTATGCTAGTCGCCATTGCTGCGCGCTGACGACGTCAGATATAGCGAAGCTTAAGGACACCGTTATCATACACGAGGGCTTTGGCAGAATGGTTCAGTTGGTGGACTTGACGCCGGTGTCTAATTCTGAAATGGAGGAAGCGCCGTGGAAGTGCCACATACACGCGTCCATGAACACGGGGCAGGAGGACGGCAGCCGTATCTTGCAACCTGTGTATATGGAGATCTCGACTTTGGCCAAAAATGTACACATTCTGTTGGAGAATCATGGAGGAATTCTGCCGTTGTTAAGGTAAACTTTGAAATAATGAGTAATATGCGATGATTTTCAAATTGTATTGAATAAGTACATTTTTGAAATACCTTCATGCGAATCAATTGTAGTAATTTTATTTTACTATTTGTAACGCATTTAACTACTGTAACGTTTCAATTAAGTAATTTAAAAATATTTGTCATAAATTCTCTATGTTGTATAGTTTTGTGGAGTGTTACGAGGCTCGTTTCGACGCGCTAGTGACCGACGTGCGTCACGGCGTGGCACTAGAGCTACTCCTGCGCAGTGTGGAGGGACTAGAGGTGCGCGACTCTCCCTCGCGCCATCTGGCGTGGAAGAACGCGCCCCTCGCTATTACGCCGCCGCTCGCTCAAACCGCTAACAGTCAGTATACCACAGATTGTCGTGCATCTTGTCTTATTCAAGTATTACAGTATTTTTCTCACGGAAGCGACCACTGTCTGAAATACGTGGTTTAATTTTAAAAGAGATTAAGGTTTGAAATAGTGTCATACTGGCGTCGTCGATGATGTAAGAAAATTACTAGTAAGAATATAAATTGTAAAGTTACCTTAGCTTTACTTTAGATTTGATTTCCATATGACATGATTCTTTTCCGTATGACATTATTCTCTTCCATAGGTCATTGTACTCTTCCATATGACATTGTCCCCTTCCAGAATACATAGTTCTCACATTAGTATCGTTTGCAGGCGAGAGTTCTCGTTCGAGCGGAGATCGCGAGCGGCCCCGCACTGCACCGGCTCTGGAGCCGATGCTGGCTCTGTTCGAGAGAGAATTGATCGATCTGCTGCGCACCGCTCCCAGATGCTCCATACCATTTAGCAAGTCAGTATTACCTACTATCATTATATGCTAAATTAACGGGATACAAAAATACCTACACAAGTTTTCGTTACAATTCTTCAAAATGTCTAGGCTTTTGTTGGTTTTGAGTTGGTTCGTTTTAGCTGAACTAGGGGTCATCCATAAATTACGTCACACGAATTTCATGATTTTTTACCCCTCCCCCGTCTTTGTCACAGCTGGTCACATTTGTGAGACTCCCCCCCTACCTACTGTGACGTCACATATTTTGCAAATTTACATTTAGAAACTTGAATGAAAACAGCGGTCCCGAAATCAGTTTTATTTCCATTCAATTTTTAATACCTAAAATTAACATCATAATTATCAAATAATTAACAAAACAAAAATCGATTAATCGATCGAAAAAAAGTGACGTCACAAAATTTAGAACCCCTCCCCCCCTTGTAACACAATGTCACACTTCGTTGACCCCCTTCCTCCCCCTTAAAGTGTGACGTAATTTATGGATGGCTAAACCTTAATTATTCTAAAGCCAAATGTAATGTAAATTGTTGTATTTGTCATGAGATTTAACAACAAAGTAGTGAAAAGCTTTTTTTTTTTTCATAAAAAGGGTATTTTCAAGTTTGGCGTCAAGTATAACTAGCGAAATGTGGGTGAATTAACACATACACCACTCCACCTATCCCACCCCACAACACACCTCTGCCTAACCCTTCGGGGATTGCAGGCTTGATGTTATGTTATGTGTTATTATTTTTTTTTAATAGGGCTTAAAAATAACTGGTTGTTAACATAGCAGTATGTTTACAGACTTATACCCGCCTTCCACCATCACTTCGGTCGGCAATGCCGCGTGGCTGACTACGGCTTTACCAAGCTGCCGGATCTGCTTGCTGCTCTCGGAAACGCGATCGTGGTAAGGATAATACTCGATTATTTATAAAAGGTGTAATTAAATTAACCGAATATTGAAACTTGTTTATTCGGAATCGAGAGTAAAATCGATTTAAGTAGTTTAAAAAAATATAGATATTATTATGATATATCTTCAAACAATTTTTTTTTGCTTGCCATGTCGGTTAGAACAAGTATGATACCATGCATTTTGAAAATAATATCTTTTACAAATAAAAAATATGATTTGCTATAAGTATTCATTTATTTAAAAAAAAGTTACTTTCAATAAACCTCGTAGACATCTGTAATAACATCTTAAAAACTGCGTTATCATTGTCCTTGAGGATATTACCTACAGGGGATTTTTTAATTGCAGTATGATGCAGACAAACTAGGTGTAATTACTTGCAGAATAGCTACTCTCAATTAACTTTGCGATACATGCATTGTAAGATATTTTTCAGCAATTTTTTTTACGTGTACGTTTATTAGTCAAATAAATAATTTATATCTTTAAAAATCCTTGTACATTCTGCCTTAACATGGCATGCAAAAAGATATTTACATGTTTTCTACTGGCGATACTGATCCTGCAGGAGAAAGGAATTTTCAAATAAACTCTTTAATTCAGGTGCTCGGCTCAGGATCATCACGTATCATAACAATATCCGCGGCAGCTCAAAGCCGGCGTTGGACGTCGGATCTCGTGAAGCTTTTGAAAGCGCAACCAGGACGCATAGTGCAGTTGCACGATATCGCACAACTGTACCAGGTGACGACAGGCCGTCCCTTCTCACCCGTCGACTACGGCGTGTGCACGCTAGGGGAGCTCATGCAGCGCGTCAGCCCTCAGGCGGTGACCGTCGCCGCAGATGGAACTATTTCGTTGCCGCGCCGCACGCCCACGCCAGAAGAAAGGGCCCGTACTCGACAGTTTGCCATGCAGGTAACCATTGGTCATCATTCATTATCATCATCATCTCAACTCGATTTTGACCCAGGTAAAGCTTTGTAAGGGATTGCCAAATACGTCATGATTAGTGGATTGATGTTTACAGTACTTTAAACCACATAAGCGTGCTGTGATATTGATTACTTTTGACATTCTGAAGTAATGAATTCATTAGTTGTCTGTACAGTCTCGATAGGGCGTGTCATAAAGTATTTGGAACGATATTTATGCACACATGTTTTCAAATAATTTCACTGTAACTCTGTGACTACACTGATAGATCTTTGACAAATATTGGTGTTGTGCATGATAAGTGTGTCAAACAAAATTTCTCAAGATGCGTAAAGTTTGTAGAGATGACACGAATTTTCGCCAAAAATATTTGTCAGTACGGTCCCGGATTTAGCGTAACTTGATATTAGGCTGTGGAACTGCTCCGCCATACGCCCAACCTCCGCATGGAGTTCGCTCGCTTTGTGCCGGCGTACCACGCTCACTTCGGGCGGCAGCTGCGCGTGGCACACTACGGCTGCGTGAAGCTGGCCGAGCTGTTCGAGCTGGTCCCGACGGGCGTGGCCGTGTGCGGCGACGTGGGCGGCGAGCGCAGCGTGCGCCTGAGCGTGCGCGCCGCCCGCGCGGAGCTGGCGCGGCGCCTGCGCAGCCTGCCGCGCGTGACGCTGCACGACCTGCCCGCGCACTACGCGCACCTCTACGGCGCGCCGCCGCAGGTACGTCGCGAACTATGGGTACTGGCGCGACCGAGCACGACACGGTGATCAAAATGTCTACCATAGTCGTTTTCCGGCCGTCACAAATCTGACTACTTGATTTGGCAATAGCATTAAAGCCTGGGTTTTGATAGATCCATCTGATCTCTGGCATATAAAGTCCTATGGAAAACTGTAGGTATTTCCGTTATAGAAATTAACTCGTGTAGGCAGAGTTGTTTAACTTTTTGTATACAATACATTAATCGCACAAGGAGTGTTTGGCAAGCTCATAGGTAGCACATTGCTTCATATTTCTCTCATATGTATCTCCATGTTGGTAATTCTTCATCCTTGTGTAACTCATTCTGCATGTGTTAAATTTTACATTATCAAAATTTGCAGCCTGACATGCTGGACGCGGAATCATTGGAGGGTTTAGTGTACGCTGCGGGCGGCTGCGTAGAGAACAACGTAGTGGTAGCACCGGGAGGGTCACCCGCATGGGCTGCGTCGTTGCTATGCGCATGCGCAGTGTTGTGCGGCGACCGCAGCGTAGCGCGCGACTCTACGCTGGAGTACTTCACGGCCGCGTACCGGCGCTTGCGCGGCGCGGAGCCGGAGCTGGCGCGGCTGGCGGCGGCGGGCGTGCTGCTGGGCGGGGAGGCGCGCGCGCTGCTGGGCGGCGAGGCGCGCGTGGCGCTGGCGCCGGCGTGGCGCGCCGTGTGGCGCCTGGCGCAGCTGCTCGCCGACCGCGCCGCGCCCGCCACCATCGACGAGCTTTTCGTGGAATATGCCAGACGATATGAGCCCGTGTTCCCCGGAGTCGATCCTGGTGAGCAGTGTTATTGTCTACTCCTTAACACGCCGAACTTAAACTTTGCTTTGCCATAGTTAGTCGCCGATATCATTTGATAATAACCTAATAATAATTTTATCTAGCAGGTGCAGAAGGCGTGGCCGACTTTCTCCGTCAGTATATGGAGATATTTACAGAGACGGAGAGTGGTCGCTGGACGCTTTGCGCCGGCGTGGTGCTGCCACGCTGTCGCGAGCTGAGCGCCGCGCACGAGGACTACTCCGTGCACGACACTCCGCCCGGCCAGAAGGTACCATCACGCTTCCATCAGACATTAGTTTTTATATCTAGCAAAATATCAGTTATAATAGTACGACAGAAGCTATGCGCATCGACAATCTTCGTATTTCTCTTTTAGACATTATTATTTTTCGTTTGTATTTTCGAAGGTATACGATGATTGCCGAGGCGCATTTACCAAATTATACTATCATGTCAGTAAGTGCTGTGATATCAATGTATAAATTTTGCCTTATGTGTAAAATAAATAATTATGTATGGAAAATTCATTTCATAGTGATATTACACTACACTCTACTACAGTGACGACTTCACCGGGTCAGTTTGGCTTTTAATATTTGCATACCATCTCTGGACGTCGATGTATGATAAACTGATAATCATGCATAAAAATGCCTGTTGGCTTTTGGCAAATTACTAAAAGCACCATTGTTTTCAGGGCTCCCGTGTATTCGATTCGCCAAAGACCAATATATGGTGTTCCCCACCGGCTAGCGCATTGCCGACACCAACGGCTTTGCTCAACCACGAGAACCGACGTAAGAATAATTGTTTATTAAATATTTTAAACGTTTCCTGATGGCCCAGTGGTTAAGACTCGCCACTCATGTATAAAGTTGCGGGTTCGATACCAATGTGACTTTTTCACTTTCTAAGTTTATCGAGGAAACCTGGTCTTATATAATTAATGTAAGTCTGAAGTTGCCAATCCGCCTTGAGTCAACGTGGTGATCAATGCATAGGACTTCTTTGTGTAAAAAGAAGTCTTTACACCGCATTGGGACAACAATAGGCTGGTATCATATTATTTATTTGTTTGTTCGTCAGGTCGTATCCGCCTGGCGGCACACTTCGACGGTTCCTAGTCCCACCGCGTCGTTTAAGCAGATGCATTCCTTTATATTTTTGATGTAGGTTAGTATTATCGTGTTCCAAACGCGGCACCTGAAACTTTGGAGTGATGTTAATCAGGGTCGCAACGAATTTTAACTACTAGACTTATGTAAGTGTCCAATAAATTGTGATGTCTGTAACAATAATATTTTAGATGTTTATATTTTTATGTGTTTATTTAGTATAAGAAATCTTATGGTGCATTCGTGAAATGTTTAAAGTGCCGATTTAAAACTAATGTCCCACGTGTATGTACAATGTAAAGAGTCTATAAGAATCATCTTGACCGAAAACTTCTTTAATTATTTCTTAGTGTATGAATATTCTAACAATGTTTTATTTTAATTGACCGCTATTTTTATATGTTTCCAACTGAGTCAGTTGTGTGTTGTATTAGGGCTGTTTTCTATAATGTGGTCTGTACATCGATCCCTGACAGCAACCATGCAAGTAGTTGAGTTTACAGTCTTACATTGCAAACTCGACTACTAATCGCTTACGAGCAGTGATCGATCTACAGATCGCATTATAGAAAGCGTCCGTTAATCTTTCAAAGTTACTTGATGAACTATTTATAAAATTGTTTAGAACTTATAAACAGTTTAACTGTATAAACTCTAATCAATTTTGTGTTTTATTTTACCTTTTGACATTTTATATATTATATTTCTTAGTTTTATATTTCCGTGGCTCTTCATGTAACAAAGGACTGAACAAGCTTCAAATGATACTTTAAGGTACTAATAAGTTTATTAAAGATCTACAGTATATTATCTACGTCGTAATGTATAAGTAGATAATGTTACTGCCAATTGATACGAATAAAACAATAATAAACACTAAATGTACATATCATTGATTTGAGGCTCAAAATATGTTAAGAATAGTTGCTAAGTTTTATTAAATAAACATCTTGAGCACTTGTAACATTTTTCGGATGCCCACACAAAGTACAATGATCATACAATATGTTGATTGTCCTAGAGTTTTATCTTCTATAATATATTTCGGCCACAAATCTATTTGCATGTAACTTGCTTGTGTATTATTTCAAAACGTTGTCTTTAAAGTTGTTATACAGACGAATTTAATTTCTTGTTCGTAGGTATATCACATTCGAATTTATGTAATTTTAGATAACATTTACATTCATGGTAAGGTCCTACGATGAATTACGTAATTAAATACGCCAGTTAATTGTTGAATCTCACTGTTGCGAACTGGCCTTAATGACGTGTCAATTAATATCGTTCAAAGGTTTTATATGAGTATTCGATGAATGTAGATGTAGGTGATATTATTGTTTTGATAGAATATGCTCGTGCCTCAAGTGCGATGATGCTTTAATTTACGACAGATATTTGTGTTTTTCTAAAATTAAATTTCTTAGTTCCACATAGTACCAATTATCTGTGAAAAGACGCTGATGTAAGTTCCATTTACTGTAGTACAATACAACTGATTAAATATAAATAATGTTATCTAATAAAAATCAGCATTTGCTAGCTAAGCATTAATTGGCTTGTATGCACATACAAATGTTATATATGAATAAAGATTCTAACCCCTAACGAGTTAAGCGAGAATTATAGTTATATGGTTGCCAAAGCACTAGTTTAAATCCTATTGGGCCAAATTGGCCTGTACTGAATACTGATAATGTGCTACAATAAACAAAAATACGCCGTTAGTTAGTGTAAATCATTTTGTAAATGGAAACTAATTGCTTTTGTCTTTCTAACATCTCAGATGTTTCATGATTTTTATTGTATCTTTATTTTATTTTTGTAGATCTAAAGGAAATCTAATGGGGTTGGTCTGTCTGACATATGTTTTAAACGACAGCTAACCTGCAGGCGGTAGTGATATTTTATTTAGTTAATATGATTTTAATTAATGAATAGATAGTATTATCAGATTTATTTTAAATACATATTGGAAGTGATAAGCTAATTATTAAAAATTGTAAATATACAGTTTGTGATTTTAGTCCGTATTCTAAGGCATTACCACTGTGATACTTCTGTACCATTGAATGCCATAAATTGGTTTCAACTCAATAATCTAAATGTAATCACAAATATTTTCTAGTGCGTGCAGACATTGTGTAATCATAAGTCGACTACATATTTTCGTAGGTATGTATATAGTGTACATAATATTACATTGATTATAAATTATTAAATTGGTACAAAGAAGGAACATTTTAGTGATAAAATATTGCACACTCAATAATGTGGAACTATGATATTTAATTATGAAATTTAATTGTTTACAGATACTTGGATTTATATATTTTATGTAAGCAGGATCTTGCATATGGAAGTATATTTTTTCAATGCAATTAATTTTACATTTGTTAAACTGCCAGTCCGCATTTACATCAGTATTGGCTATCAGATCTATCTATCAAAATGAGATATTTTAACTAAGATTTCTATCTATTATTTTAATGACCATAAAGATTGTCATGTAAGTTCTGAATGTGATTGCGTTCACATAAGGCCAGAGTACTGTCCATCGTATAATAATGTTACTTAAGGTTTATAAATTAATTACCAAGTTCTCTAAGACTGTAGTGAAGATACATTTAAGTACTTTATAAGCTGTTGTTTTATTTTCTGACCAATAACTATGTATTTTGTAACAGTAAGATAGAATTAAGTACGCATTCGAAGTTCATTACGGGAAGATGTAACATTTAATATTATTTTTCCTACATCTTCGTAATTCTGTGATTATTTGTTATAGTTTTAACTAGTGAATCGATGTATTTGAATTAGAGTCGTTTCAGTATTGCATGTATGATGAATGTGTCGGAAAATAAATGTTATTTTTTCAATAATATATCTGCACTTTTATTTTCAAACTAATGCCATTTGATAAATCTTAAAATTCGCCATAAAGTGATCCAAGAGGGGGCGGAAGGCCGGGGCGGGTCGCAAGTTGATCTATAAAAGGTCCAAAAACTCGGGACCACTTGTATCACAAATTCACAAATAACCATTCACAAAATTACATGTCTGTTAACATCTAAGGATTTGCCAGAGACGCAGTGATGTTGTAAATAGTATGTTTAGCGTCAAATGTCTTGATCTATGACGCAAGTGAGTCATAAAATATATTTAGCGCTAAACTTTAATTTAGTAGATCTTGGTCCGTAACTCGTTGCTGCTGTTGTATCCATATGTAAAACGCGGTTATGTTCTCTCTGTCGATTTTATAATGATGCTTAGGTAGTACCAGTAAGACTCGTGTTAGTTTGACAACGTGTTTGGCCAAATGGTGCCGATTCTCTTGTCACACTACTTTTCTAAACTATTGCTAGTCAATAGTCACGCACACAAACAAGAAGTGTTTCCCTCAAATGCTTTGTCCAGAAATCTAAACATTTATTTCAAACTAGCTGTCCGCCGCGGTTACACCCGCGTCTTTGGTTACTGCTCCGCTCCCGTAGGTCGTAGCGTGATGGTATATAGCCTTCCTCGATAACTAATCTATCTAACACTGAAAGAATTTTTCAAATCGGTCCAGTAGTTCCAGAGATTAGCGCGTTCAAACAAACAAACAAACACTGCAGCTTTATAATATTAGTATAGATAACAGGCACTTTTGAATTGTCAAGGACACAGTCAGTTAATTGAAGCTATCTAAGGGTTGTTCTAAACAGTATGTTTCTATTTTATTGAGAAGAACGAGCAATAAACTGCATGAAAAATAATTTGTTTAGCCCAAATATAATGAGCAGTACGGTTGACATAGTGGTTACTGCACTGCATGTCTCAGATTTAATTACAGAGTGGAACTAATATTTATAATATTATGGTCTACAGATAGTTTATCTGAGTCTGGTTGTTTATTTGTGTGAGTTTATACATTTGTAAACATACAGAAGGGCAATATAAAAAAAAACACACACTAATATGCTAATTAACTCCCTTTATTGCAATGCCAAATCACACCTAAACATTAAAACAATTGAGACCTACTTAGTCAAGTCGGACAGGGGTCCGTGACGTCTCTCCCAGACCATGCGGTGCTTTTGCTTCATGTATGCTTTGCGAGCATCGGCATAAGCTCCAAGATCACCATCTGAAATAAAGTAGGTTGCTAAGTTAACAAAGTTATATATTCCTTAATTGTGTGTAAGTTATACTCTTTACTGACCTCCGGGTAAAACATAGGCAAAAAAAAAATGACTTTACAAAATAGGAAAGGATACTATGTCAAATCCATTTGCCAGGTCTACATAAATGGCAATGGTCTTTTTTTATTTTCTTATTCATGTACACAGCTTTAACTGTTGACTTGCCTAATCTAAAGTTAAACTATGCTGGAGATAACATGAAACTTTGTTCAAGATACTTAGTATGTCTGATGTTCATTAATAATTCTAGTATCTTTAGTTCTATAATTATAATAATTAAATTAGGCTTGCCAACAGTCCTGCAAGAGCCAAGACATCTAGAGTTTTAGAGGATGCATCCTGTGAAAAGCATGTGCCCTGTATGCCAATGTATAATATTAAAAAGGACCATAAATAAATATTTGTTATTGTAGTTTTCGCCTCTCTATTTTTTGACAGCTGGGTCTAATTTTTTTTATTGCTCATTCTGCATTTTGATTGCCTAAGTCTCGGTACATTCATACATTAAGGTTGGCAAGTCTAGTTGAAACAGCCCATAATTAAAACAATGCTTACACTTGATGAACCAGGCTTCTTCAGCATCTTTGTAAGCACACCAAAGAGGTTTGCAGTGGCTTGCATGGTCAGGGTTCTGATAAAGCATGCAGTCCTCATAACGTGCACGCAGGATACTTAGGATCTCAGAGTCCACAGCTCTGAAATGCAAAAATATTGGAAATTAGACACTATTTATTGAATGAATAGGCCTGTACTTTTTATTATTTTTTAAATATGCCCAGGAAAAACAAAATGTTGTATGTTTTATGTTTGAAGAATGAGATAAAATAATAACGATAAAATTGGAGCTAACCTATCACGTTTGAACTGAGAGTTCGCTTCGAAATCGCAAACAGGATCATCATCGTAGCACTGGTCGATGGTAGGTACGCGGCGGAATTTCTGGTGATACCACGGGTACTGCTTCTGATTCGGCTCCACGACCGTCTCTGAAGCACATAACACCATTAAACACTACACCATTACATAACCATAACCGATGTAAACTAAGGATTATTACCTCTGAATAATGTTACTGGTGCATCGATTGTAGCGTAAAGTGCTTTCATAAATTGTCTAAATACATTTTTATCTTCATCATCATCGGTTTTTGGTTTCGTCATATTTGATTTACAGACGAGACCACTTCAAGTGAAAAATTGCAAATAAATAAAATTGCGATTTACGATTTGACAGTGACAGGATTTGTTAGCCATCTGCTATCAATTTGACTTGTCTGACTGACAAGTGACAGCCCACAGCACAGATCCTTAAATCCATTAACTTGCTTATGGTCACACAACATTTACAACAAAAAAAACTCGTTAATGGCTGTAGATGGAAATAGTATGGTATGGTAATATGGTATGGTTCTAATGCTGCGTACACACCGGCCCAACGAATGCCGGTGTGTACGCAGCAAAACCGTCCAGACAGGACCAACGAAGGCCAGCGAAACCCAATCGTTGGCTTGGGGCGGTGTGTACGCAGCATTAGAACCATACCATATAATTATACCATTTTATGAAGCAAATTCCTGTCAACGTATCATCTCCGCCATTTTGAGTCACAATTAATTGAAAATAAGGTTCTGTGAATCTCGTCGAGATTTCGAAAACTGCTGTTTTTTTTAAATAAAATTAATGTAGTGTGCATAGATAAGTAGTAGTGTGACCCTTCACAGCATAGAGCAACACGGGTACCCGTGTTGCTCTATGCTTCACAGATTTAATAGCTGGTAGTTTTTTTAGCTCTTGGCTTTCAATGCAAAGATTCTACTAAAATTAGCGTATCTATAATATAACGTTTCCCTCATCCTAGCATACCAGCTAGGCACATATTTTCGTAATAGGCTATAAATAAAAAAGGTCGTGATGGCCCAGTGGTTGAGGCGCCCGCCTCTCATGCATGAGGTTGTGGGTTCGAATCTGGGCAAGTACCAATGTGACTTTTTCTATTCATATGTACTTTCTAAGTTTAACTTAGACATCACAGACATCGTTCCGTGCCTCGGAAAGCATGTTAAGGCTATATACACACTATCCGGTTAGCCGCAATGCGGCCATTTTTTTGGCGTATAGAAACTACTTTCTCGTACAAATTTTTGATTCCGGTCAGCCGGACGGCTGGCCGCATTGCGGCTAACCGGATAGTGCGTATATAGCCTAAGCCGTTGGTCCCGGCTGTCATACGTGGTTCTTTGACAGTCGTTACGGGTCGTCAGAAGCCCGAAAGTCTGACAACCAGCCTTACCAAGGGGTATCGTATTTCCCAGTTTTTGGGTTGTGGAAGTCAGATAGGCAGTCGCTCCATGTAAAATACTGGTATTCAGCTGCATCCGGTTAGACTGGAAGCCGACCCCAACATAGTTGGGAAAAGGCTAGGCAGATGATGATGATTTTTGTCAAATTAAACAACAGATAAAAATACAAAAAATAGAATACCAATTATAAATTATATATTCAAATAAATATTCAGTTTCTATATTGTTTATATTCCATTTATTTTATTTTATAAGTACATACCTACCTAATTACATAGCGCAGTCCCTAACGAAAGCCCATGAACATTTAACTCTGCCATGCCTCCTTGCGATCAATAAAAATTCCAGTGTGATCTCATGTCAGTAAATCCTCTCGTTGGTACCTATATGGAAAATACTCCCTGAGGCTGCATATCATAGAGTTGTCAGCACAGTGACGGGGCCTCAATAAGGCCAAACGCCTGCCGGGGTCGCGGGACGTCTTAACAGGATACCGTGGCCCCGGAACGCAAAGGGCAACGAAAGGAACTGGGTGGATTTTTAGTCAGTAAAAGTCTGACAGTCCCTTCCGCTCCGCCCAGGGTGGAAGGTCTCATATGATGATTTTACCACACCAAAAAAAAGGCTGCATAAGTATAATTATGTATATTTTTTTAAATGATTATAACATAACTAGCTTTTGCTCGCGACTTCGTCCGTGTAACGGTTATGGCGGACGAAAAATAAGTAGCCTATTCTTTCCTTAGGGATTAAACCCAGTAACAAATTTCATCAAAATCTGTTCAGTGGTTTTAGTGGTTTGGTTCTGAAAGAGTACAGACAGAGTTACTTTCGTATTTATAATATTATACGAATAGCGACGATAAGATGTTTGGCGGTTTCGTCAGTGCCTCTCTTTCAACATACTAGGCTAGGCACGAGGCGCGAGAATTCGTGCGCCATTTTTCGCAAATATTTGGCTTCGAGAAGAAAAATCTGTAAATCCTACCAACTTCAAAATACCACCGATCATTATGCTAACACATTTCAATATCTTTCCTTTTAATATCCATGTAAATAATTATGTGCTTACCTAAATACTTACAGAGTTAACTATTCATAAAAAGTGTGGATATAATAACACCACGCCTGTAATCCCTGAAGGGTTAGGCAGGGGTGTACCCATTAGTACCTACACCCACATTTCGCCAGTTATGTTTAAGTCCCATGTAATAGGGGGCGAGCCTATTGCCATCAACCGGGCACAAATCTAGACTCCGAGGCTGCTACTAAGAAATTCCTGATGGAAAAACCCAATAATACTTTGTCCGACCTGGGAATCGAACCCAAGACCTCATGCTCAGCAGTCGCACTGTGTGATCACTAGACCAATGCACTGAATTTTATAAATATTTACAAATTTTCTTGATAACATTAGTTTTTCGATTCACGCGCTTATGCCCAAGTATGTGCTCACTTTAGCCTCAGACCAATAACTTTAGCTTGAACTATCACATGTTCTATTTTTTCCTATCAGTACAATAAAATTGTTTTATTATACATGTATTGGTAGGTAGAATAACAATGGTTAAAACAGAATCTTGGTCTCGCCTACATGAGGTCCGGTATACCAGAAATTTTCTATACATGAGATATTCCATTGTTTGTCTCAAATTGTTGGATGAATTCTACATATTTTATTTGTTTAGTTTTACCTGCCTAGATATGTCTAAAATATTTATTCAAAGAACGATAGAATACGTCATGCCAACAAAGGATGGCATAAACCATGGAATTATTAAGCACATGTAAACAAAGAATTCGATATTTCTGTTACCGTCGTATCAAAATGTGTAAACGCATCAGGCACGCAAATATTTTGTGTATCTATCCGAAATTCTTCCACGTATTGCATCTGATGATTCGACAGCTGATAGGCCTATCACGGCCTATCCTAAGTTAAGTAGGATACTTCGTCAGGGCCAACACAATCTCGCTGTATAGCTAGACTCTAGGTACATTGAGCGTCAAGTCATTGAACGAAGTCGTGAAGGGCGGGGGCGCGCATGCGTAACTAATACCTACCAATTTGGGTTGCTACCGCCACCCCGAACGCATTCGTGGTGGAAAATATTACAAAAATCCTACTATGTTTGTTAGCTATCAAATGTTCAATCTTTATGATGTCCTTGTGGCATTTTCAATTCCATTCAGAATTTTAATTTACCTATAAAAGCCACCGAAAATAATTTTCAGTAATCTACTTATCAGTTACGCCATTTAATTATTATAGAAATATTAAGGGCCAAATGGAAACGTGGTTGTTTAAAAAAGACTGAATTATGAGTGTTTGAAAACTGTTGAAAATTTTCAAGGGTACAGAAAGCGCTTTCGGAGCTTGCAACCCGTTTCAGAGGAGTTCTGTCAGTTTACCATTGCGTATTACGGTAGTGTGGGAAGGCGTCGTGTTTTGTTTTGACGCGACACGCGGTAGCGGAGCGCGGTATGGCGCTTTGGCGCTGGTGATTTAGTCGTGTGGCGCGCGCTCCAGCGGCCACTGTTCTCCCAGTGCTCATTCGCGTGTGCAGTGTCGACGCGATGAAGTGGCGTGCGGCGCCTTCCCGCGCCAAAGAGCGCGCCAATATCAGTTTCTTCATCTTCATCATGTTCTTTGCGGTGTTTGGTGTCATAATCCTCACTGAACTGCTACCGCTACAGCGGCCGAATGAGCCCACGAGATCGCGAAACGAACATCTGCAGGTCAGAAACCTTTTATTTATTTTTCTCATTAGAATATGATTGTTGCACAATGACATCTAATAAGTGATAGAAGGAGCTTGACCATAGACTGGAAACAGGTACCATATAACATGAATATATTCATGTTTATGTTAAAAATAATTGCGACCTTGTAATTTTGAAAATATTCCTGTTTAAAATAATTATTGGTAAAACAGTTGTTTCCACATAAAACGGTTAATCTGCAGAGATTCAATATTATGTCAACACGAATTGCTTGAAGGGAAACATTGTTTGGATGCGAACCGACAAGAATGGAGAAGCTTATTATTTTTCTATTAGCAATAGTGTGAAAACCATTGCAAACGGTAAACTTTGAGCTTTGTTTGATAACACCATTCCTTATGTAGGCTTTGTTTTGATTGGTAGCTGAGCAAATAATATTTACATCGTGCTAATTTATTGTCACTATTCGTATTCCATTCAGTGGCTCTAGAAATTTAGAGTTGTGAGTTTTGACCGTGTTTAGATCATCGTACATTTAAGCTCAACAGGTATAAGCAGAAATTGTACGAAAAATTATATCTATCTTTCAATATATTCAAGTAGTAACTGCCTTTTGGCTGTTGCATACTTCAGCTTCTGATACTTCCTGGTAGCCTTTGCAATAACTAACAAGGAGCAAAAGATCAATTATATTGAAGAACGCCATGATTCATGACTAAGGTACAAATTTTATGTGAATTCTTGCTAAAATATCTCTACCATAGGTGTCCATTGTTGCACAAAATAACTCGTCTGCTGAGGGAGGGGTTGTGCCTGCTGTCCCTTTTCTTGAAATAACAGGTTCGTGACCGTAGAACCGGTTTTAGCAAACCCCAGTGACCCCGACATTGTCCACAGACCTGGAACATGATAGTATTTGATGTTGCAAAATATACTACACACATACTACGAGTAACTAGTTTAAAATTCCAATCTCATTTTTCGCAACGATGGTATTAACGGTGTTGTTATATTCTTTGGGCCCAAAGCTTGCCCATTACGACTTATTATGCTACCGTATATAAATAAGTGCGGCAGCCTAATAACTAGAAAACATTATCCCACGCTAGAAATTTCTCCTGGGTGTGTAGGTCATACAAATATTTGTTCCGTACAGCAATCCGCCAGAGAACAGACTGAAGTCACCGACATTGCTCGCAAAATTAGTGCGCTGAAGTAGAAGTGGGCCGGCCATGTCTGCAGACGGACAGACGGTCGGTGGAGTAGACACGTGTTAGAGTGGAGACCACGTTTAGGCAAACGTAGTGTGGGACGCCCTGCTGCACGGTGGACCGACGATTTAAAGAAGGTGGCGGGCAGGGGATGTATGTAGGCTGCCCAAGACCGGGATGGTTGGCGCTCTTTGGGGGAGGCCTACGGCCTTCAGCAGCGGACGGCCATAGGCTGATATGATGATGATGATGACAGTAATCGAATCCGCGACACGCAGCGCAGTAGCCAATCGCTTAGCCACTGTGTCAACCGTGCCGTCATTTCATTCTTCTTTTTCGTATTGGATCGGTATTTATGATATTTTTATATACTTTGGGCCTAGAGCTTGCCCATTACGACGACTTATTAGGCTACCGTACGTATGGTAATTGTCCCATAATTGTAATTCAATTTTGATTTCAAACCTATTTGATTGCAATTATTTCTATACCATTGAATCAATAATTTCGTAAATTCTATTGTTCTTTAAGTGTCGACTGTTGACGGCATAATTACAATGTTGTAGAGTAATCTTTTATGGGCCCAGAACTTGTTCATACGACGACTTATTGGGCTACTGCAATTATAGTCGGTAGCCTAATAATGGTCCTTGAGTTTCAAACCTATTAGATTGCAATTCTTTCCGTCAAATCCAATCAATAATTTGGGTTAGTACTTATAACTACTATTTTATTACAAAAGTCGCCTTTATTAACTAAATAAAATAAAACTTAATATCGTGAAATGCTTTATGCAGTGGGAGTATCTCGGTCGTCATATCGATTATTATAAATTGTAGCTGACAGAAATGGCGTTGATTATTGCAAAGATAACCAACTGGCTCGGGAAGTGAAACCAAATATTTGAGTTAACTCATTTGAGTAGATTTTGATTTCACACGAAGGTACTGATGATGGCTATGGAGCTTGTTCGTTGATTTAATTGGTTGTATACCTTACTGTTATTCCAGTTAAGCCAGGAACTAATCTGTTCATAAAACCTAGTATTGCTGTAAGACTTTTCTCTATACTTTTCGGCAGTTCCCGGTTCATTCACCTCCTTTCAATAATTGAAACTTATGGAGCACCTTGTTGGTTTGGTGTTTTAAAGGTCTGACTAGATGCTGCTCATCATTCTTATGATTACTTATGTGTACCTATAGTTTTACCTTTACAATCTTATTAAACGATATATTAAGATAAGATACCCTATTATTTGATCCCCCACTGACGAAATAAAATAGCGTAAAGCTGCCATGTAAATGGTTTGTCAAGTTCTCGCAAGTTTTACGGCTTATAAAGTTACAACAAAAGGATCCGGACCATTCGGATCCGTTTTTAGTTTCTCTAATAATTCGTAGACTGGGGATAATTTCTTTTTCTCGCAGTGAAACTTAGAATTCACTAGAGATCTAGAAATGCATTTTTACAAGCTTGCTTCAGGTTGCACATCCCTGTTTTCTACAAAAGAAACCTTTGTTAATTCACGCTACGTGTTAGTTTTCGTTGGAGGAGCAAAACAAAAGTTAGCTTCCTACCTCCATCTCAGTGCTCATTACCTAGTAAAAGGAATTCATTAAGACAGTTTTAATCTTTTTTTAGTGTTTCAATTATTTTAAAAGCATCCCTTCTAATATCGTTTAAGCTACTATGCTTTTTTTCGTTGGTGTTGTTAATCTAGATAGTTGTCAGGGTCTTTTCTACTCTGACTGTTAGACTTAGAACACCATAATTTGCCAAAAGTGATGGCCAAGAATTATATGGGCCTCTACCCCAGAATTATATGGGCTTGTATAAAAAAGGTATCATTTAATTGTACAGCTGCCCTACCATGAACTCTTATTGCGATCCAAAAAACTGAATTGTTCTTCAAATAAGTCAATTTAACGCATCAATTTATGTCATTTATTGACGTATTTTCTCTTATCGCGATCCAAAAACTGAACTGTTCTTCAAATACGTCAATATAACGCATAAATTGATGCGTTATATTGACTTATTTGAAGAACAATTCAGTTTTTTGGATCGCAATAAGAGTTCATGGTAGGGCAGCAGGTCTTGTATTACATAAATGAAAATGGTGCATACTTCTTAAACGTGCACAAACGTTATGAAGGTTTAAAAAGTTGAAATCGTCACTACAAAAAAAAAATATATACGTATATGATTTATATCCTTTAAGTCATACACAATAAGGTAAAAGTAGTAGGTACGTAGGTAATATGTTAAAGCATTTTTATTTATAACAACAGTCAGCGTGTTAATTGTGAAATGCTTTATAGGTAACGAAACATGCTCACTGGGACATCCACATTAAAATGATTCATTTGATGACAATCTAATTGGAGAAGCTATTCTGCACATCGTTTGAATTAATCGCTATATTATATTGACAATTACAAGTTCGTGAACTTTTGCCCCAAATTGAAGGTCTCGTTATCGTTAGCAACACCCCAATGAATAATTTAATGTTTATATGAAGACAATAAGCGTTCTCAGAGGGCGTCGTTTATCATCAAGTCGCTCGTTACAAGAGACTACAACATTGAGCATCAAGTATTTATTTGGGACTGGCTGAGATTACCTCCTGTATCTCGAGGGGATAAAAACTATTCGTAGAATCCTCTAAATCTGTTCTATCCTTAATACTTACTAATATACTTATAATTTTATAAAGAAATTTTGAAGGTTTATAATTTTAAGTATTTGTAAGAAATTCTCTGGAAGATCTGATTACAAAAAATGTTTCACTATGAAAAGCTAAGTACGCTATTGCCGAAATAATATTAAAAAAAAAAGGTTTTTAACACTAAATTCTTTAAAATGCAAACTCTGCTACTGATTAGCTACAGGTAAGGATCGATCCATAAATAACTTTTTAGAAAGCAGCCCTTTCACATAAAACCCTAATTATAATTCATTCGTATCATAGTTGAGCACCTGTTGCCAGACATAAGTTAGGCAGCATATATAATCCCTAGAGTTCAACCCTAGTGAATTTCCTACGACGATCGAATTGTAGGTACCCTATACATAGTAAAATAAGGCCACTGTTCTCAAGCTTATAGTGGCACTCGCAATATATCGTCCAGAGGGCTCATTCAGTATTTAAGAGTCACTTTTATCTACTAGAGTAACAGTTACGTCAGTAACTCAGTACCGTACAAAAATTACCTACAGCTGCTTCTGCAAGTAAACAAAATACGAGTTAGTCGTGAAAACTAATTAATGTTGCTTGGATGACACTAATTAGTTGGCCTATTACTTACTGAAAACAATATAGCAGAGGTCGGTGAGTTCAACAGATTTATGTCCCACTTTACCAGTTGGCAGAAGGGTAAGTTCAGATTGCAAGCGCTTGACTCGCGTTTTTTTTAATGATGTTTACATTCGTTACATTTTAGGGTTTTGTACTGTGCCAATAGGCTTACAAGTTTTTGTATATGCCAAATCTGTCTGCCTGATTATCACATGAATGTTTCTCAGTAATATTAAGATGTTACCAATTTAATTAACAAATAGTGTGACTCAGTTCAATTTTTGTAAAATGCCGAAGTAAAAATTGCTTATTAGGTTTTGGTATTTGGTTTAGGTGACTGATATTTGGCAATTATATGTATACACAGTAGATATCTACAGACTACCTACAAACTGTGCCATTTTTGAATGGCATAGTAACGAGTTGCTGTTACTGTCTCGAATTTACGAAAGGAAACCGGCAGAAATCCACTGGTGTATCGTTATGGCATGGATCTGGGCACATATAAACAGCTGCTCCTTGAAAAAACGCACCGCTCTTTTGTCTGAACTTCTGTTATGTCATGAAAACAACGCAGCTCAAATATTTGTACCTATAAGGCGGTGCTACACTACTGGTGGATATATAAGGCCAGAAAAGCAAACAATGATATAAGTCGTCGAATGCATAATCATATTTTCGAGTTTTTCATTGGAAATACACACATCAAAAGTGTCTAGGGATCAATATATTATTATTACCAAATACATCTTGATCCCTAGACACTTTTGATGTGTATATTTGAAGAATATTTTACTTACTGTGCCTTGTGGACTTTCGTTGCTTTATATGGCATGGACAATATGGACATAGTATGACCCTTATATTGACATGAAAGGTTGGGCAGAACTGTAATAATGTACTTACTGTTCAGTGTTCGCCGATGACCTCATTAGGGACAAGGGACCCCACCTTGTAATAATGGTAGTCAAAGGCAATCATACACAACAATATAATTGAAGTGTATGTTTCGAGATTGTTAAACTAGTTTCCCGTGCCATTAGGTTCAATTCGAATAGGTGAAAAGGGTATTTCTCTTAATTTTAAGACCAGTCGCATTCTAATCTCAGTCTCAAAAATACCTATAATTTGCCTACATTTGAGAAGTTTGTGACTTTGATTGTCACTAGGATGAGGTTGCGACTAGATTTTGAACGGTTTTAAGGTCGGGTCATGATTCAGATTCAAACTAATTAAGTACACGTTTTGGTCTCGTAAGAAATAATATGCATCATTGTTTTATCACAAAATACGTTTATTGGCGTTGTGTTCCCCGGTGTCGATAACATTCCTCCTAATTATACGTGGCCGATGTTGTTTAGGAACATAAATAGTTTAAAATAATTAAAAGCAGGCAATGGGCCAACAATAGTATTCTCTTTTGAGTTCTAATTACTTGCATTGCCTGTTTTAATATCCAAACTTTTAAATAGGTCGAAACAATAGCTTACGATCAAAACGTATGGAGTAGACTTTTTTTTTATATTTCATGTTTGGTCCCATAGTAAAAGTTGTACCTACCTGTAAAAGTTTGTCCAGTCATTTTTTAAACGAGTTTCTTATATTACTCGTATATGAACGGTAATATTGCAATGCGACCTTCAGCTATTTACGTGGCTCTATGCCGTCAGAAGATTCTGTACGACCAAGTTATAGGTACGTGGGCAAATCCAGAATGTTTATTATCCTACTAATATTATAAACAAAGTTTGTGAAGATGTTTATGTTTGGATGTTTCTCACTCAATCACGCGTTACAACTGTTGAACAAATTTCGATGAAAATTGGCATATAGATAGACCATTTCCTGAATTAACACAGGATACTTTTTATCCCGGTAATATGTTCCCTTGAGATAATAGGTCAACTTACTTTAAGGAAAGTTACTTTTTGTGAGGGCGAAGCCGCAGGCAGAAGCTAGTAATTAATACAAAAAACTAGTCGTGAGCAAAATGTGGACTTATATCTCCATTTTCGCGAAATGAAATTTTTTGTGGCTAGCTTTTTTCGCGGTTTCGCATCAGTCGTAAAAAATGAAACTACTTAGAATAAAATTCGTTTCGTATTCCGTTTCGTTTTTGCGGGAAACTACTCACGAAGTTTATTCGGAATCCCATAGAATTTGGTCAGTACTTAAACTTTAAAACATTCACTGTTTCAAATATAATATAATTATTAAAAAGTAGACCTCTTATTATCTGCCTAGCCTTTTCGCAACTATGTTAGGACTTCCAGTTTAACCGGATGCAACTGAATACCAGTATTTTACATGTATTTTACATGACTGCCTATCATATGACCTTCATAACCCAGTTACTGGATAATACGATATGTTTTGGTAACTACTGTCAAAGATCTATGAGTGAGCCGGGACCAACGGCTCTACGTAATTCAGATTTTTACATAATTTTATTTTTGTGGTAAGTAATAAACTTTACCTACCTGCGTCTTTATACAATTACGATTAAAAGAGATCTAAATTGTACCCCTTTAGCTTTAAACATGGTTCTGTCAGTTGTGTTCAAAGAAACAGTTACGTAGCTTTTACATAACAAGGACTTCCTAAACAATTATTATTTTTTCTCTTTGAATTGTTTTTTTTTTTTTACTCAGGTATACAAACAAACAGAAACATAACATCCCCCAAGGGTTATACAGAGGTGTAAGTACCCATTAGTACACCCACATTTCGCCAGTTATGTGTAAGTCCCATGTAAAAGGGGGTGAGCCTATTGTCATCAACCGGGCTACAAATCCAGACTCCGAGGCTGCTACTGAGAAATTCCGGATGGAAAAACCCAATAACACCTTGCCCGAGCTGGGAATCCAATTCCTCATGCTTAGCAGGCGCGCTTCCCAGGCAGCACACAAGTCAGATAATTGGCCAACAATTTAACCTTATGCAGGCTTAAGCTTTATTACAAATGTATACAAGCTGAGTGTATTGCCAAGTTCAGTATTAAAGTTTTTTTTTGCTATTATAATGCTTTTAGATGAGTTAGTTATGTAATATGCTGATTTCATTTCTTAAAGCTGAATAGTCATCATAAACAGACCTGTTACTCAAGAATGTGTGTAACCTTTTGAATAACACTGGTATAAAATTCCATTATCAAGCATGATACTGGATAAATTTGGTTCTGTTCTCTTTTAGCTGTATTACACATCACATTTCGACAGTTATTCAGCTGCAGTAAAAAGTTGGTGTTGTTTCTGTTATGAAGCATATAGTAACTTAACAGAAATTGTGATAGCTGTTATAACTACTTTATACCGCTTTAAGTACGAAATTACCGTCATGTGCAGCTAATTGTGGTAAAAGCAATAGTAACAGATTCTTATGCAGAAGTTTGCTGGGTATTCACGAAAAGAAGACGTTTTTAAAGCTAGAAGAACTATTCTGCACCTTAATAAGGTCTTTTATGCAGACATAAGACGAGAAGCCGCTGTGCAAGCAGATTTTAGTCAGAATGAGAGTCGCCATTAAAATGAATAACATAACCTATTAAATAAGTGGAATTTCATACTCAAATATTTAATTTCAATAACGAAATCGTTATAATATTCTTTTAAAATTATTACAAAGTTATTTTTTAACCCTTAAATTGCATAATACATAAAAAATATTTCACTCGCAAAAACAAACCAACAGACGAAAAGTTGTTTATTTCTCAAAAACCCGGCTTATCAGGTGGCGCGTGAAAATTTTACACGAAATGTATATGTAAATACACGGTAAAGTTGCATGCGCACCTACAATTTATTTCTATAGGCATTAAATAAGGGTAAAATTATTAACTATTACCGATCGGTACAATAATTTGGCCAAAGCTTGACTCCTGTCACACAGTCCTAACTTAATTGTTCGGTATTTGTCAATTTAATTTTAATTTGAATAGCACTTGATAAAAATATACTGAAATAAGCTAAATGCTGTGTATCATCTGACTATCAGAGCTTTGAAGGACATAAGCATAAAGTTCATTCATCATTCATTCATCATCTGGCTAACAGAGCTGTAATACTTGTATAAAAGAACTAAATGCTTTTATCCAGACGATACTCTGCTTGTCGTATAATTATTCAAAACTTATTCATCTGTTACGTTGCTATTACACAGCTATTAGCAAAATAATTTTGTGCCCAATTTGCTTGAATAACGTCTGAGTAAGCGCCAAATCAGCTAATTATGGTAGTCTTATTCAGCAATTAGTTTCTAGAGGACTGCTGTTAAACAAAACTTACTCAGAAGGTTTGTGCTGCCTGGGTTTGCGACCACTAGACCAACGAGGCAGTAAGACACAACATTAAAACAACAGTACAAACAGAAAGGAAACCGAATACCAAAATAATAACGGATCGCACGGATGTATTTAGATCGGTAGTCTCAATAGGGCAGCGCCAGACCACATACGAACTAGATTAAGACATGTGAGACAGCCTGCGGTGACAATAATACATCGCTTACTTAACCCTACCGTACCTAGTAACACAGTTTGGTCCTTCGAATCTAAGAGGTACATTTATATACAGTTTGTCAAAAACCTACCACCCAGCTTAAATCTATACTAATACTAGCTTTTGCCCGCGACTTCGTCCGCGTGTATGTTGGTTATAGCGAATTAAAAAGTAGCCAATTTCCTTCGAAATTTCATCAAAATTGAATCAGTGGTTTAGTCGCGAAAGCGTAAAAGACACAGAGTTTATTTCGCATTTATAATATTAAGTATGAATAATAAAGCTGAAGAACTTACTTTACAGGTTCGATTCCGAAAATTATTTCCCTAATAGGAAGCTACGTTATACCTGAGTGATATGAGCTATTTTACCATAAAAATAAGAACTCGTAAGAAAAATCAGAGAAAAAGTCGCGGGAAAAAGCTAGTTGAGATATGATAATTTCTGGGAAACGATTAAACATGCGCATGTAAAAGCTAATACATAATTATTGCAACACTTATACAGCATATTAGATTGCTTACATTATTTTTTCTCATTTGTTTGAAACATTTTAGCACAACTGTGGATAATTTAAAAGCAATTATCCGGAAGCGGATTGCGTGAAATCATGGAATACGACAAATTAAATTGCTGATATTGCTGATGGTAGTAATAAATTAGGAAGTAGACGTGTTGAATAATTATTTTTTTACAACAGAGTAAAATGTTACTCATACACAATGTTACGGTGTTGTATGTTCGCTAGACTCGCAACAAAAAAATATATATTTATTTACTCGTGTGCTCTGAAGGATATTAAAAATCAAATCAAATCAAATGATTTATTAATTTGCAAACATGGGTAAAAAAGAATATGTACATTGATGTTATAAGTGAATAATAAAGTTCTCCATATTTAACCATCGCTTGGGTATGCAAATGTCTTGTCAGTGACAGAACTTATAAAATTATTATAGTAATATTAAAATGTCAAAATTACATTAGAAAATACACACATCAAAAGTGTCTAGGGATCAACATCCCTAACAAATGTTAGGGATGTTGATCCCTAGACACTTTTGATGTGTATAAATACAAAATTACGTGTCAAAATAAAATTGAAGATAAAACAAAAAAATCTGTAAAAAATTAATTGTCAAAATAAAATAATCAATAGAAATTAAATGTCAAATTAAAAAAAAAAAAAAAATATATAAATATAAATAGATAAAAAAAAAACAACAACAAACAAAAAGCGGATAAAGCGGTTTTTATTGGTGAGAAATTAGTTAACACAAATAAAACAGAAAATATTGCTTGGTAAGCTACGACTGCGTAGGCAGGGACCTAGGTTTATGTATGTAAATATTATGAAACATTTAATTTCGTTATAAATTGGGTCAGTGGGCGGACTGTCCCCTTTTCCAACCGGGGATTATCCTTGATTTATGATCTTTGTAAAACTTTTCTACGCTTGATTACACTTGACTTTTCTCACTGCTTATGGTTTACTTGGAAAAATTGTATTTCACCAAACAATGAGGCTACAACATCCAAAACTCTGGTTGTAATGTCTTCCCATAAACAAAATTGGCCCTAAAAAGAAAAGCGACATAATACGAATATGTTATTAAATCTTGTCATAAAAAAAGAAATAAACATAAATGAAAGCATTCAAATGTATTTAAATGCTACCATTTGTTTGTTTATATCTTTTTTCAGCTTGAAAATACCTATAAGACTTTAACAAAAGCAATTGCGTTTTGTAAATACAGGGTAATTGGGTGACCTATTGCGGCGGACACAAGGCCGTGGCGCTTAATGTGTTCCAAATGGATTTTATGTTTGTTTACAATCGTTGCATTAGTTTTATCTAAAGGTCAATAAAGCTACCTTTGTGAAAGTGACTTTAACTCAATTATCAGAGTAATCGGTCAGAGAGGTCACCCCATCTTCTCCCGAGGGTGTCGTAAGACGGAATGAGAGGCTGTGTTGTTTTAAAGGGTATTATTTTGTAATTGTCTCCCATTTGATTCACTAAATCGTGGAAGTTGAAATGAGTCTGTCTGTGAATGAATCAACAAAGTCGAAGTATTTATTTTAATAAACCACTAAAACTTGTCTTGTTAAATTCGGTATTTGACACCAATAACCAATCATTCTAAGACTTAACTTTTCTAAAGAATAATTATTATTATGTTAGCTTTGAAAACTCGATTAATTTTCAATTTACTGAATTATTATGACTTTGAAATTAATATATAGTGAGTGAATTAAGTTGGACAAAAAAGTGACGTCACAGTTTACTATTATCATAAATGACCTAAAGAGCAATCGCGTTTTGACAGATCATAAAAAGTATATCAATCGATTGGTGGTGCCTAACTAATGGTCAAGGAGTCAGTCAATTAGCCATAAAGTTGAAACTGGTTACGACAAAGACTCTTTTCAATATAGTTTTTTTTTTACAAAATCCTGGTTACAATCTTGTTGCTTCTGTGTGTAAAAATGCAGGCCAAGAGCAATATAAAATATTAAAGACCCATCTAGACTGACAATGCCCGTTCACGAACATGACGCGTAGATCACCAGCAACTTATAAATTGGTTAAATAGCTAAAAACACTCAAATCACTGTAATGTACACGGTAACTATTTAACTGCATCCTCGAAGCCTTACCAAATGTCCACAAAAAAGAAAACGAAATCTTGTTGAAAATAAAGTATTTTTCTCTTGATGAAAATTCCACGAGCTCGAGTTTCCAACCGCGTGGCGGTCGACGGGCGGGCGGTCGGGTGCTTCCTCGTTCATTAATTTTATTAGTGAGGTAAGGCGCACTAAGCTCGCTCGTAAAACAACAATCTTGAGTGCAATCAATTTTAAATATGTCCTACCTATCTTGTTTTAGTTGCTTCATCGGTTTGTGGTGACGAGCTTCGGGACTAATTTATTTAGCTATTGCCCGCGGCTTCGCTCGCGTTAAATTCGGAGTACTTAACGTACCTAGTTTAGTTTATAGAACTCTCCATACAAATTTTGGACCCCAGTTTCATGTCCTTAGGAGGTGAATTTTGGAAAATGCTTTCTTGGCCTAAGCCTATACGTCATAATTATTACCTGCGTGTCAAATCAAGCGTAATTCGTTTAGTGGTTTGAGTTGTGTGTTGATAGATCAGTCAGTCAGAAACGGTTGCCTTTTATATTTAAAGACCATGCTATCTGACTATTTTGAAGCCTAGTTTCAAAGAAATTTTTAATTGCATCATCTATTTCACTTACTCGTTAGTAAAATTGTTGCGTTCTCGTTCCGAGCCCTCATGTTGTATTCCCCTGATACCCCTATATCAAGCAAGAGCATGAATAATTTCCAGGAATAGGTTCCTTCAGGAATAAATTCTTAGTAGGATTGCATGTTACCAAATAAAAGACGGAGTTGATAAAATTGTCGTTTCTGCTGCTCTAACCTGTGAAACTTTGTGTGGGCTGCTGAATAAACAAGAGTCTTCTAAATCCAACTTAGTTAATGATGTTGAGGTGAGCAGAAGTGTCACAGTATGTGGGTTCGTAAGAAGTGGGAAGTTTTAAGGTGACGGCGATTGAAGAGAAAACTTTTGTTAAACTAACTTGGGTACATCTATTTACTTGTTTAAATCGTAAAAGTAGTACGGAAAGAGAAGATTTGAAACTAAAACGTTTTTTAGCAGACACAACTGACTAGCTTCTGTCCGTGACTTCGTCTGCTGAGGACTTTTTTTACACGCTTTCTGTTATGTCTTTGGTTACTACTCCGCTCCCGTAAATCGAAGCGTGATGTTATATATTATAGCCTATACTATTTCTCATGATACTGACTATCATATGCAAAAGTAATGTTTCCATTATGACTGGTAGTTCCAAAACAAACAAAAAACTTCTTCAGCTTTATTAATAAAGAGAAGATAAAAACAGAAGATAGATTTACCTACCACATACAACAGCTACCATCCCAGGTATTACCTAATATAAAAGTTTAGTTACAGATTAAACAATAATAGACAAAAAATGTATGTATTATGCACTACCTAGAGATATTTTACAATACGCGGTCCGTGTGAGTTCACTCAACATAATATAGTAGGTATATAATTATATATTTACTTTCATAAGAATATTCTCCCTATTATAAAAAATACAATAAAAAAGAATTAATGAAATTTGCCGTTCACGCGTGATGCCGTGACCAAGGGAAATAGGGATTCATTTTTATTTAAATAGATATTTGGGCAGACGAGAGAAGAGGTAAATGACATTTGTCTAGCGGCTAGACTTTAGCCCTTTATATAGTTTCCATTTTCAAACATGATTGGTGAAATAAGAGCTGAACTAGGTCCGCCCGATGCTTTAAAAAAGGTATGCTCACCGACACATAACCGTATATAGGTATGCATAGATTTTTCCATCTTACCGTTGCGTTAGTAACAAGATTTATCAATTTCCTTTGACAAGGGTTTAAAAATTCCTTCACAATAATAAATTGTTCATCGTTTGAGACGGGCATTTTTCCAAGAGAATACTTTTAATGGTGTAACTAACTACTTTTGCATACTTAATGCAAAAAGTGATAACAAAGCGGCCAGCATCTTTCATCTGAGCCTCGACAACATCTTGCAAGGACGCTAATGAAATTCTTTCATATAAAAAATGACGTCGTAATAAAAAATTGCGAAATCCGGATTGTATTTATCATAGAAATGGGTACTTACACACATTACATTTTCACGTTGCACATAGGAGCAAAAGATCCATGCATTTTGTCGAGTTATATGAATACTAGCTTTTGGTCGCGACTTCCTCCGCGTAAATGTCGGTTATTGCAAACGCAGACGAAGTCGCGAAATAATAAGTAGCCTATATCCTTTCTTGGGGTTCAAAATTACCCCATGCGAAATTTTATCAAAATTGGTTCAGTGGTAATAACATTTTAATTGCAGTGAAATAAATGTAGCGGTTTAACTTATTGCATTCAGATTAAATTACAAACCCTTAAAAATATTTACAATAATAATAAAAACTAAAAGAGTATTTAAATATTAAATAAAAGTTTTACAGAATATGTACAGTGCAGTCTATTTCAAGCGTAGTTTTAAATGGCGGGGACTCTTTTATGGCAGAGATGAATGTATGTCAATGACGCTGCAGAAGCGAGATTGTGAAACAGTACCCGTCTTATTATAAAACCAGATCTAAGTTTAGTTCAATTTTAAACCTCGGAGCCTTGAACTTTCCTGTGTCTAAAAAGTTCTTAATCCAGTGTAAATCCGGATTTAAGGGCAATTTTTGCAGTAAGATCTTTACCTAAGTCGGAATAAAGTTCGAAATACAAAAACGGTTTCTGCGGTTTAGACCTGATCTGATAAACCTTGTTCTATAATAAGACGTTACTTGTTTATAAGTGTGGATTAACGTCATAATTTCCCATTATTTTGTGGCTACTCGGTTTACGTTTAGATTTACTATTAATAGCTTTGTGTTTGGAAGTTAACATGCTTTTGAAAAGGACTGATTCATAAACAATATATAGCGATACTGTTTTATAGGTATGCTTTTTAAATTCGTATATTTTTTTCGGATCCCATTTTTTTTTGGTAATAAATTATGGTCTATTGCACTCTGGGATAACACAGCGTCATGTTAGCGAAAGAATTATCATAATCGGAACAGTAGTTTTGGAGATTAGCGCGTTCAAACAAAAACAAACAAACTCTTTAGTTTTATGATGTTAGTACCTATAGATTAAAATAATCATGTTACTAAATCCAGCTGCACACGTATCTTATCTAACAGCACACTAGAATTTTTGTGCACATGAAAATAGGGCGCTCTTGCATATTTTATCAAAAATTAAGTTGAGAATTAAATAATATTTTTAACAACAAGCTTTATCACAATTTTGAGTATCGGACATTGTATTGTTATCAGCACTAAAGGTGTATGCAAAATTTCAGCTCAATCGGATACCAACAAATGGTCGAAAAATGGTTTGCAAATTTTGAAAAGACAACTTACTTACATACATACATACGAACGGTGCAAGCTAAATAAAAGCTTGTAAAAACCGGCCAATTGAGAGTCGGAACGCACACGAAGGGTTCCGTACCCAGCATACAATATACTTATAACATTACATTTAAATAAGAAACACGTTTCTTGTATGGGGATCCACTTTAATTTTTAATAATAATAAAATTATTTGCGTTAACCATGGCACAATGGTGGTATATATACAAAATATGGCACACACATGTTTAGCTAGGATAAAACATAGCATGCAAAATTTTAAAGTTAAGTGAAGAAGGCATTAAAATGATCCATCATCAACATTTTTAAGATGCTTGTTTAATCTAAAAATTCTTTTAAACTATAAAAACTACATTCAAGTAACCATTTATGTATAAAACGTAATTTTAAAGAATCTTGTATTTAATGTTTTGAAATGTCTTGGTATTTTGTTATAAATGCGCACACACATTTTAACGTTATTATGATTTTATTTTGTTTTGTTATAGCGGTCATATAAATTCTACCTATTACGTTTCATGAGATACTGCCCCGCTGACTGACAGACGGATCGACAACGGAGGCTTAGTAATTGAATCCCGTTGGCATCGGATACGGGACCCTAAGAAGGAAGGAAAAGGAGGTGTTTATGTTTTTAGGAAAGAGAGACGATAAATACTTAGCATTAGACCCTCCGTTTATTACTTCTATGGTGTGTGATTGTGTAGGCATCTTTAGCTTTAGCTAATAACGGTCCAATACTAGGCGGGAGCAACGATCATACATTCATTGTATACCGGGCTCCCGACCCACGGTGGTAGAAGGAACCGTGGGGTTTTAGTCGGTAAGAGTCCAACATTACCCTTCGTTTTCCCCAGATGGAGGGGATTCATGAGGATTTCCCCAAGAAAAAAAAAGGTGTCTTTAAACAGACAAGCCATTGAGATTTCATCATATCATAGTATCAGCCTATAGCCGTCAAGTAAAGTGCGCCAACCATCCCAGTCCCAGGCACAGGCAGCCCGCATCCATCCGCTGCCCGCCATCATCTTTAATTCGTCGGTTCACGGTTCACGTTTGCCTAAACGTGGTCTCCACTTTAACACGTGTCTGCTCCACTGACCGTCCGTCCGTCTGCAGACATGATCGGCCCAATTCCACTTCAGCGTATTAATTCTGCGAGACTCATTGAGATTTGGAAACTAATATTTGTATGATGTGCAAAAAATATGTGTTCTACTTCTGATTAATGAATCGTATCAGCTCCGAGTACAAAAAAAACCATTGTAATTTTTTTATAGTGTCATTTCAAATTAATCGTTTTTATACGTGTGGAAACGATAAAAATTGATGATGTCAGTTCTGTTGGTATTTGTGCGTTAATGTGTTTGTGTCAGGTTTAATTAACACTAAAAATTGCATAGCATGCTGTTTTACCTACCTACTTATTTAATGGTATCTTGTGGGTTAGATAACCTTGTGATTAGGCTCCACTAGTTTCTCAAGAAATTGTTTGTTCAATTACATTTTTGGGTTTTTAAGTGCCGTATGTTGGAATGAAAAACGGAACTTTTATAAAATTGCACTCGTGTGCTTCTCTGTCCATTTGTCACAGCCAATTTCCTCCGATTCTACCATACTGATTAAGTTAAAATTTGATACACATAATATGACTTTACGGACGTATAACGTAAATAAATGAATTTTGAATACGGGGGTGGATGTCAACAGTACCTATCTGCCCAATTTTGTACAGAAGGTACACTTAGTGGCATAAAATACACTAGATTACACTGAATAATATTGCACTCTTAAATTATATATATAGTTGCCCGGTGAAGAGAATAAAATAACTTTTAATCGTAATAAAAAGCACGCCATTTTGGCACTCTAGGAAATAAGCACCTAAAAAAACTGTCAAGTTGACAGACGAGTACGCCGAAACGCAGAAACGAACGGAATGACATATGTCAACAAAACAAAACAAAATGACATTTACGAAATGTCAACCCGAGTGACAACCAATTAAAACGCAATCGTGCGTGCAAAGTTGCCACATGTTTTAATTGTATTAGGTTATATTTAAATAACTTATTAAATAGTTAAAAATGATTTATGAATAAAAGTAAAATTATTTTCGAATTCCTCTATTTTTTTCTCTATGATTTAGTGCACGTGTACCTCGAGGTACATATTTGGGCAAACTTGTACGGGATTTTGTTGACCTCCTTTTAAAATAAAAATATAAGTTTTGCCAACTGTACGTAGAATAGATTACAATAAAGTACTTCGTATATACCTACGTAATGTATGTAGTATAGATTAAATATTTATTGATATTTTTCGTGTACCTACACAGTTTTAATTTGTACAGTTGGTAGTTCAAGACCACAGTGTCGTTGTTCATCAGTTTTAAATAAATAATTATGAATAAGCGATGACGTCATTTGATAAAGTCTTGATGTTTTCGCACATTTACGTATTACTTTATTTCAATGTTAAATTACAGCTGAAGCGAAACTAATAATATTTGTAACGGTTTCTCATTTTGATGGAAATTAAATGTAAACCGTGCAAGATTTGTGCGTTATAAAACATAACAACGTGCAAAATTATAACTATGTGCAAAATTATAACAATGTGCAAAATTAAACACAGGTTACCTACTTCATAGGTAGCATACCGGCACTTACAGATTAGCAGAATCTAATTTTATATTTTCCTTGTTTATTTATACCAATGTATTAAATTATAATAAATATTAGTTTCTGCCCGCGATTTCATCGGCGTAGATTTCAGAATTAAGCCGAATAAATTGAACTAAAATAGGCAGTAGGGTAAGGCATCTATAAGATAAAATTTTGAAATCATCCGTATGCCCGAAAGCATTGTGTAAAACCGCCGGCGCGCCCACCACGTCATGTTCAATAAGCTTCAGCGAAGAATAAAATTCTTGCCGCCCAATCTTTCCATCAAAAAGGATGAAACTACACTCAGTTTTTATTAGAAAATATATTTCGGGCGCTCACGTTCACGTTTGCTTGCTTGAAATATGATGAAAGATTAAAAATTAAGTTTTTAAAAACTGGTTTTGTTAAGGGTTTAATATGGCCTTTTTGATTAGAAATAGTTAGAAGAATGCTATCGAATACCTTTTTTTTAGCTCTCTAAAATATGATATCAAACTCGTATTTAAACAGGTCTGCCTCCATTGATTGACACAACAATAGGTTTAAAATATGCATTTCTGCGGCGGTGTGTATGTTTAGTATAATAAAAAAATAAGTTAAAAATAACTAAAACCCGACTACGACAAAATCGCGCACTGAAAAGTATAAAACAAGAACAATATTCATTTGACCGATATTTTCGAAATTTTTAAGTAATAGCCGTGGTCGTATGCCACCTAGCCAATAAAGATTGTGTGAAACAACCGCAGGTGGCACACGACCACGGCTATTACTTAAAAATTTCGAAAATATCGGTCAAATGAATATTGTTCTTGTTTTATACTTTTCAGTGCGCGATTTTGTCGTAGTCGGGTTTTAGTTATTTTTAACTTATTTTTTATTTACACTATTTTGGGGGTTATATTATTTGAAGGAATAACTCTATTTAATTATTTGATATAATAATAAAAGCAAAGTAGCGAGTGAATTTCAAATGTACTCATTAAGCCTTTTCATTTGATACCCATGTTGACACTGTTAAAAACAGGCAAAGTAGCTAGTAAAAGCTATATAATGTATATATATTTCAAATGTGCTCATCAAGTCCTTTAATTTGATACCCATGTCGATACTGTGCGAAAATATTTTTTTTTTCGGTAACGACTTCACATCCCCTAGAGGGCGCCATATTGGATTTGGTGACACGTCACCTACCCTATAACCAGCGGACAACTGAGACGCTTCTAACGACACCTCATTTGTCATGTAATGATAAGTAGTTTAGAAGTTACGAGGGAACAAACAAACATACATACAAACATACATACATACATACCGGTCAAAATCATAACCCTCCTTTTGGCTTTGCCGTAGTCGGGTAAAAATAAAATAGTTACCTGATAGAAATGAATTTCTTAACCATAATGAATGTAAACAAGAACACGGCTTCGAATGTCCAAGAAAAAGAAAATTAAAAAACTTCGTTCGATATTTATAGGTAGGTTGACCCAATAGCTTTATACTGTTGACAAATACGGCGCTTGAAATAAAAACATTTACTTCGACGTCGACGGACATCAATTGCAATTGATTATTAATTTACAAGAGTACCTATTTCGTCCTACTACAATTCAGAACCATTCACTTGCATATAATGCACTCTTTTTCTTTTGTATAAATATAGAGGCTAGGTGAGATGTTTAGGTACAGTCAACAAAAGAGATAGATATGCAGGGTCATCAGATATAGTTGAAGTTGTTTTAGAAACTGATGGATGTCTTCGATTCAAACTTAATTAATTAACTGTTTACTATCTACTTTTTAAATTAAATTACGTTTAAAACATCTATCGGTTTCTTGTTTGTTTATTTTGTTGACTGTACATAAGGATGTAAAAAGCCACTTAACGAAGCCGAAAGTTACATGTGCTTCCCATTATTGTGAGATCGTTTTTAGGGTTCCGTACCTCAAAAGGTAAAAACGGAACCCTTATAGGATCACTTTGTTGTCCATCTGTCTGTCTGTCTGTCAAGACCTTTTTTCTCAGGAACGCGTGGAGGTATCAAGCTGAAATTCATATCAAATACTCAAGTCTATGGTCTCTTGGAGCTGTGAAAAAATCAAACTTCTAAGTCAACGCGATCAAAAGATACTCCCGTTTATGCCGCAAATTTTCGACACTCGCAAGGGAATCAAAACCTACAGGGTACTTCCCGTGAACTCAGAATCTTGAAATTTGGTATGAAGCAACGTCTTATAGCAGAGATATAGGAAAAATTGCGAAAAGTATAAATTTTTAGTTACATCATATAATAAAAATATTTTTAATAATTTTAAACTTACTACCCCTTTCCTCATGAACGCGTAGTGGTATTATATTGAAATTCATATCAAATACTCAAATCTATAATACCTTTAAGCTGTAACAAAATCAAACTTCTATGTCAACGCAATCAAAAGAAACAGGAATTAAAACCGCATATTTTGAAACTCGCCACTACTCGCAAGGGAATCAAAACCTACAGGGTACTTCCCGTGAACTCAGAATCTTGAAATTTGGTACGAAGCAACGTCTTATAACACAGATAAAGGAAAAATTGCGAAAAGCATAAATTTTTAGTTACATCATATAATAAAAATATTTTTAATAATTTTAAACTTATTACCCCTTTACTCATGAACGCGTAGTGGTATTATATTGAAATTCTTAACAAATACTCAAGTCTATAATATATTTAAGCTGTAACAAAATCAAACTTCTACGTCAACGCAATCAAAAGATACAGCAATTAAAGCCGCATATTTTGAAACTCGCAACTACTCGCAAGGGAATCAAAACCTAAAGGATACTTCCAGACGACCTGGAATCTTGAAATTTGGCATGAAGCAACGTTATAAAGTACACATATAGGAAAAATTCCGAAAATCTTAAATTTTTAGTTACATCACATAGTATATTTTTTTTAATAATCATAAACTTACTAGCTGACCCAGCAAACGTTGTTCAGCGTTTAAAAAAAAAAACAGATGTTGGCCGATTCTCAGACCTACCCGATATGCACACAAAATTTCATGCAAATCGGTTCAGCCGTTTCGGAGGAGTTTGGAAACAAACACCGCAACACGAGAATTTTATTTTATACATATATTAGACTTGCTGACCCAGCAAACGTTGTTATGCGATTAACAAAAAAAAATAAAAAAATAGATTTTGGCCGATTCTCAGACCTACCCGATATGCACACAAAATTTCATGCAAATTGGTTCAGTCATTTCGGAGGAGTTTGTGTACGGAACCCTCGGTGCGCGAGTCTGACTCGCACTTGGCCGGTTTTTTTTGTTCTAAACCATACATGAAGTTCTTGTTACGGAGAAATGGAAGGACAAAGTTCCAACTTTATTAACGTATTTTTTACGAAAACTAGTTTTATACTTTATTTTTGCTCAAAGTTTGGTGGGCAGTACCTATGCGTAGCTTACAGCAATGTGGTGATTCTTCTTACACCACGTATCTACTTATATGTGCATTTCCATTAAATGCTTTACATAATTATTTGGTGTCAGATATTTTAAAGTATAACCAAACTAAGTTAAAGCGCTGTCTAGGTCCTTCATTAATAATTTTAACAAGGATTTGAAAATTGTAATACTACCCAGCTTGGTTGTCGTGTCGAAAGTAGAAAAGATTGAACCTTCACGGATACCGCTGCGAATTTTAATAGTCAAAGTTTCGTACACAAAGATCAATGTTAAAGTCTTTCGGTACCTGTGAAGGGACACGACGATCAACTTGACTAAACTCAAATTCAGTATCTTAGATACTTGTCTTTTTATCAAGCTTTGAGTTTGTATATTTTCGTTCTAAAATGTATCCAGTTGTTAGAACATCTGCAGATAATAATGATTATTATTTTTAAGCAATTTTCTCGTTTGTTATCAGGGATGGGACGGTAAAATTAATCCAGCGAACGACGAAGCCGAGACAGCGCCGCCTGCGCACGCTCCGCTCGACGCCGTCTGGCAACCTGTCGACGGAACGCGGTGAGCTTTACAAGATATTGCTTTAAAATTAAGATCTTTACGACTTACAAACCATATATTTATGACAAGGGAAACTTTTGCTGCAATACTTTTTGCAAAAAGTAAAATATAAGTCGCAGTCTATTTGCATTTGTCATTTTGTCTATAGTTCTTGTTGTCTGAAATTAGTAGTTGATATTAACAATAATAACACGCGTAATGTATGCATGTTATATTCAATATACAACGACGAACTTTAATGATTAATTTACCAAATGTTTTAACTGTCAAAGTTTTGGTGATAAAATTCCACCCAACGCCCATAAGGCGTCCAGAAGACCTAAAATGCTCAGCAGAACATTAGTGCTTAGCAACCAACCATGACCAACACTAGACCAACCATGCAGTCAATTTTTAAAATGTTTTATTATTATTATAATGTAGCCACCTACACGTTGCATCGTCACATTATATTGAATTCTTCACACTCCACACAGCTGCAATTGCTATACGTGCATTTCAGTGTGTCATGCAGCTTTACACCATTGAAAGCATTGCGTGTTGGTCTAGTTGAGCCTAACCATTTATCTATGATAATTATACCTGCATTGACGTAAAAATACTGATATGACATGCGTAGACGTGCCCTACATCCATTATAATAACTAAATATTCGTCACCAAATGGAGTTATAAGTACAAGTATATAACTCTCACAAATAGATAGACCAGGTACAGAAGACAGAAGCTGTTTATAAACTACAAGTTAAAGCAAGCAATCATAACAATGTTTGATAATTTAAGATAATGTTGTAGTAAATATAAATATGAACGTGAATGTCGCCCACGACAGTTATTACCTATATAAAAATTACAGTTACATTCACTGAGTAGTAAAAATTCTTGTACCTGTATCAAAAAAACGTGTTCAAGGCCGAAACAATTTGATCAGTCGTCGTAACAAATAAGTCACAAACAACGTTCATAATTTATTCGTAAAGTAGTGCCTGAATTATAAAATACTAGCTTCTGCCTGCGACTTGTCCTCGTGAAAGTCAAGTACATACCTACATATACAATAAAATGTCCTATGACACTCGGCAATAGTGTTGTTGCTTTCTATCAATAAAATATTTGGGTATTAGACACCATCGACCAATAATTCTAAGACATAATACTTACATACACATACATAAACTCGCGCCTTTTTCCCATGGGCGCAGGCAGAAACCACAGAACGCCACCTGTTACCATCCTTACATACTCCTTTCGCCTCTATAATACGTTCATACATCTCGACATAATCTTCTTTCACTTCTGAAAAGAAAAAAAAATATTAGTTTTGAAAACCCGATTCTAACTACACTTGAGAGCAATAAAATGGCACATCTTGACTTTTTTTTGTTAAGGCAGTTTTTTTCATGAATCTGAATTAATATTTATTTGATTAACCAAATTACAAGGGGTGTGCGATTTTATCGCTCTCAAGTATATAAAATTAGATTTTTGATTGCTTCGAATAAATATAAATAAATATCTAGTTGTCAATTGAATTGGCAAAAAAATGACGTCACAATTTACTATTGCCATAAAAATTATATACAAAAGTAGGTACGTCAGATAATTGGTAGCGATTAAATACCCAAATCTTGTAAGGTTCAGGTACCAGAGATAAACAGAAACAAAAAAAGAAATACAAACGAACTTAACCTTTTTATTATAAAGAGTATAGATGTATCACCCCTGTAGTCTGTGTCGTATGTCATATTAAAATATTTTTATTTACTTTTTATGGCTATTAAAATACTATTAGGATAGTAATAAAAAGCGCTCGCAGGCTGGTGTTGCTAACGACTTCAGCGATTTAACGACGTGTTTGTACTTTTTGGTGACAAAAGTATGTCCTAACTCATAATATTAACTGTAACTACGCACGTATTATGGATTAGTACTTTGTCGCCGACCCACGCGTGAAAACCTCGCAAATTGTATTATTTAACAAAATAGAAATATCTATGATGCTAAATCTTCTATGAGGTAACATTTGTTTGTAAGTTTGTATGTAGGGGGTAATCTCCAGAAGTAATGAACCGATATTGAAAATTGTTTCACAAATTGGAAGCTACGTTATCACTGAGTGCTATGGGCTATATTTTATTATCAAAATATTAGGGATCCGTAAGAAAAATCACGCGAACGAAGTCGCGGGGGGTCAGCTTGTTACTAATATTTTATAACAAAGCTAAAAAAAATTTTTGTTTGCTAAACGCAAGGCTCTCTGGAACTACCAGTCGGATTGGGAAAATTTGAGTCATGAGGAATAGTATACGCTATATGAAATCACGCTATGACCCACGGAAGCGGAGCAGTAACCAAAGAAATAACCACGCGGATGAAGTTTTTTATATAGTCAGAAAAGATCAACATAAATATTGAGTACTAGCTGACCCGCCACGACTTCGTTCGCGTGGTATTCTACCCCTACCCAACCGATACCCCTACCCCTATCCTACCGATACCCTCACCTCTACACTACCGATATACTACGAACACTACCTACCCCTACCCCTACCCCTACCCTACCGTACCCTATCCTACCGATACCCCCACCTCTACACTACCGATATACTACGAACACTACCTATACCCCATATTTTCTCACCGTTCCCTGGACTACGACAAACATTTCAAAACCAAAATCAGCTAAATCGGCCCACCCGTTCTCGAGTTTTAGCGAGACTAACGAACAGCAATTGATTTTTATAGATATAGATAAGTAGAAATAACAAAGTATGTAGTTGCCAATTTATTATGAAAGACGAAAAATCAAAGACACGGCTTTACATAAATTTTCAGGAAACCTTTTTGTCCTACTGTAAAATTTCCTTTGAGACACTTGCGAGGTTTTCTTTCATAGCCGATTAATTTATTTTGGTATTTATCGTAATGTTTTTAATTGGGTTTTGTGCTTCGTTGGTAGAATTACGAGATAGCGTGAAGTCGACACATACCTACATAATAAAAGTAAAATGTTTTGCTGCTATCTTGCTTGGATACAATTAGTTACTTCATACCATTAACCGATAATTCTAAAACACAATTTATTTAAAAGAAACACTTTATTTTAGCTCTGTAAACACGATCAATTTTTAGTTGCTACGAAATCAATAAATAGTTAATCAATTGAATTGGTAACAAAATTGCTTCAAAGCCATACAAAATCTAAGAAGAATCGCGTTTCGACAGCTCATAAAAATTATGTCAATTGATTGGTGGTGACCCAATTAAATCGAAATTCAAAACCAAACAAAAGTATTTATTTTTTTTTTATTTTTATAGCCGCCGCGCGCCTTTCAACCACTACTTTTGCCTTGTATACTTAGGCTTATTGCTGAAAATTAAAAGAAAACATTTTCATTGGCGCTTACATAGTCAAACACCTCATTATTTCAGTTTTAATTAATAATAAAAACAACAGCTGTCGAGCAGAATAATAATTAACGAACTTCCCAAAATGGAAAATCTTGAGAAAAGACTTGACCATAATACGAGTATAATAACGCGTTGCCACGCGTCAAATAATTGTTATGCAATAGCAATGTGTTTTCACGAATATAATAATAATATTTTTTTGTTAATTAAAAAGTTATATCACAATGCGCTATGTACCTACTTACGTCCTTCTAAGACAAGTATTTACATAAGTCCCGCAGGAATAAAAAACTTGTGAATAATGTAGAAGACATTCGGGGTGAAAACTATTAAATAAAGAAACTCTAAGATAATGGACTAAAGATTCGTAGATTTTTTACTAAGAATCTTTCTTTATTTGAAACTAGCTTCTGCCCGCGACTTCGTCCGCGTCAAAGTTTTCTTCATACAAACTTTTGACCCCCGTTTCATCTCCTTAGGGGGTGAATTATGGAGAATCCGTTCTTAGCGAACGTCTACTAATTATAAACTACCTCCCTGCTAAACGTACGTCAAGCGATTTGAAATAGTATTATATTGATTTCGCCATGACTTTCAAACCAAACGTCCAATTTTAATGAATTAAAAGACTAAATATTATCTACATAAACAGTACTTTGTGACAAAATAGTTTTTTTTGATAAGGAGTACTTAATAAATGTGTAAAATAAATGCGTTTAAATGAAGTCCTAAAAAAATTCAAGATTTTTAAATAAAAAAATGGTTGTTGTGCTTAACTCGAAATACACACATCAAAAGTGTCTAGGGATCAATATATTATTATTACCAAATACATCTTGATCCCTAGACACTTTTGATGTGTATAGATAGGTATAGTATGTCGCGGACATTTTTGTAGATATTTTTAAGGTCTTTAATTAATTAGAACATTTTATGATTCTATCTTTTATAGTTTAGGCGGCGTACGCCAAATAAAGAACTTTTTTGGATGATTTTTTACACCTTGGGTCCGAAAAACCCAAATATCTTACGGAACCCTATTTTTTCCAAAATAGTATATAGCCTATGTTACTCGCAGATAATGTAGCTTTCTAATGGTGAATTTTTTAAATCGGTCCAGTAGTTTTTGAGTTTATCCATTATAAACAAACAAACAAACAAACAAACAAAATACAAAGTTTTCCTCTTTATAATATTAGTGTAGAAGTGTAGATTACGCTGCCGGTACGTGTACGTAGCAGACTGCTACGCTTTCGTAGCATGCAATCAACGTTATATCAGCTTAGTGCGGATTTTTGTTTTTCTTTTTTGCTTTAATCTTACTCCTCTATCTACCTTTATGAGAGCTGGAGTCTGAACTGGGTTCAGGACCTGCGAGGCACGACAGGCCCACACCCTTTTTAACATAATCGTAGTTAGAGGTATTTTTACGGTGATTATATAAAAACTAGCACCGAAAAATTTTAACAGGCAGGTAATTATGATACGGTGAGATTTGTGGAATATATGGGTAAAACGATATTTTTGTTGCATTGTGGGTGTAGTATGTGAAAGTGTGTGTTTGTACTTAATCAATAAATAAAATTGAATAATTAATTTCCCATAGAAAATGCCATTCATAAAATGCCTTAAATGTGAAATATGGGTATTATTTAATTGTTAAAAAGTGTTTGCTTCAATCGCTTCCTGACCCATTTACTAATTAATAAACTTTCACACACGCTAAAGGGGCTTGATAACGCGGCTAAGGGAAATTAAAGTAGCCAATTAATTAGTATGCACGCTTGTAAAAAGTGTTGAATATTAAAATAAAATATACTGTCGCCATTACGTCATGCAAATGATAAGGGAGTTTATATGACCGTTTTATTTTAAGTAGCTGCACCTTTTTAATCGTCGTTGAATGGAAATTCATGTTTGAATTTAAGATTTTATATGTTGGTTTAATTCAAATGCTGGATATGTAAACGCTACGTTCTGCCTGCGACTTAGGCCTCGTGGTATGTTAAGTCTTTGGTTACTACTCTCCTCCCATGGGTCGTGGCGTGATATTATATAGCTTAGACTATTCCTCATGAATCTGGCTATTCTATTCTAGTCGGATTGAAAAAAACTTTTTGTATATGAATACAAAAAGTTTTTTTTCAATCCGACTAGAATGCGTTCTAGAGATTAGCGTGTTTAAACAAACATACAAACAAACATAAAAACTTTTCTGCTTTATTTTGTTATACATTGAGTTCACAAGTTTTCGTGTTATAGTGAGTAAAAGTTACAGTCAAAGTTTAAGACGGAGGTGATATACGTTTGTGGCTACGAGCTACGCGTCTCTCGTAGGCTCTCGTAGGCTTTCGTAGCGTTGGCTCTGTTAATACTGTTGTTAGACTGTTTGATTGTTCACCGAGGTATAATTGAGGTGGGAATCGATTTAGAGCTCGCCTGAACTGGGATTTAGTGCTCTATACTAGGAATTCAAGCAGAACACTGCTTTATTTGTCAAGCCTTTATTGATGAGCAAAGGCAAACAAAGCAAACGGCAATCATGGAACTAGGGCACAAACACGTCTAATATGTAATAGTCTATTCATTAAACAATACACACATTATACTGACTCTATATGATTATTAGAGAACGTCAAATGACTTAGGGATCTCTTTTATTTTATTTGAGACTAGCACTCTCCTCGCGACTTCGTTCGCGTAATTTTTCTTACACGTCCCTAATTTTTAATAATAAAATATAGCCTATAACACTCAGTGATAACGTAGCTGCCAATTTGTGAAACAATTTTCAAAATCGGTTCATTACTTCCGGAGATTACCCCCTACATACAAACTTACAAACAAATGTTACCTCTTTATAATATTAGTACAGATGGGTTTGCTCTAGACTTTAGTTTAGGTTACAAACACAAAGTTGATGATGGCGTGAGCTTATCCAGAAGAAGTCTGTTGTTTAAAACGACAATTATCTACCGCTTTGCGTGAGTGCGTAGACGATCCGCCAAGTAGTAAAGCTGCTTTCAGACTACGCTATAATACAATATAGTATATAGCTCATAGCACAACAATATCGCGCACCATACATTGTTATGGACAAGTTCAAACTTCGCTATACTAAGTATATATGTACTATATTTCTTTTAATGTTGTACTATATAGCAGAATAGTATAGCGTAGTCTGAAATGAGCTTAACAGATACAGATAAGCTATGCCCACACCAGTACGCTTTCACATTCATCTCTCCTTTTTGTCTGACGCATGCATGAAGCGCAATAGCGCATGCAATAAGGCATAATATGCGCTAAAACTAGTTCAAAACAGACGATAAGCAATCAATATTGCATGAGAGATGAAAGTTGAAGACGCAAGACGAACGTGAAAGCACTCTGGTGTGGACATAGCTATACGGATTTTCTCCTTCAGTTATCCGCAGATACGATAATAAGGAAACGGATATCCGGCACATCACTGCTACATACCTATCTAACACCACCTTATTTATGGGCATAAAATATTAAATACAACATAGTAAGAAGATAGCTACAGTTCAACGATCTGCACGAGATCCAATGTTATTATTTTAGTGCGAGGTCGCCGCGAAGGAACAACATTAATGTAGCAAGCATTGAATAAAGTATCATATTCTTTACTGTACACCATTTGGAATTCATCTCACTGCAGTCCAAAAGAAATGTAAATATTATTACTCTTACGTTAGAGTGATATTATTTCAAAATTACAAGTGGTGAAAGAAATGAATACATTATCTCTGCTCCTCCAGATTGTGTATTCGGGCTGTATCATTTTTTATTTTACTAGGAGGACCTAGGTCTGAAATCGCCAATCTGAATTAAGCAAGCGTAGTGATCAATGCTCGTGCCTTCTCTGTATGAGGAGAGCAATAATAGGCTGGTATATATATACTGGGCGTTAGTGACAGGTTGGCAAAAACTGAAACTGTAGTTTCAGACCACGATTTGTGATTGAAAATCGTTGGAATTTTTCTCCGGAAAATTCTCAAAAATTTCCACCGATTTTTCACTTGATTCGTGATATATTGATATGTAAGTACCAAGTCCAGGCCTCTAAACATAAATTTAATGAAAAAAACAATAAAAACTTAACTCGGCAATGTAAACACAACAAAAATAATTCTAGGTACTACATTTAAGCTATGTAGGTTTAGGCACAAATAACACGCGCCGCCCGGCGTCGCCGCATCGGTGCGATGTCCTCTGCTAGAGCTGTACCGAACGAAACTTTAAATAGTTTTTAAAGTTTCGTTCGGTTTTCTTTTAATTTTGAGAATTTTCCGGAGAAAAATTCCAACGATTTTCAATCACAAATCGTGGTCTGAAACTACAGTTTCAGTTTTTGCCAACCTGTCACTAACGCCCAGTATAGTAGGACAATAATATAATATGTTATAATATGTGACATAATAGGTTTCATACCTTTATACGCATGATCTTTATACGTTACCTCTTTTCTCTATAGTCCAAATTTTCCCACTGCTGGGGAAATGCTTCCAACTTTTTTCAAGAAGTGTAGTTCACCAATCAGTTAACAATAGTCTGTCAAAGTTAAATTATTTCTATCAAAAAGGCTATTTTTAGGCACTTTTAAAAGTAATAACAAACATTAAATTAGTCAAAAAAATAAATAATGAGTAATAAATTATGTTATTAGGTTTAATAGCAACCAGTTTGATATTGTCTAGACTGTTGATTAATCCATTAGTTCCATTAGATTAGTTCCATAGAACAGAACAAGCATTTCTAATACTAGATTTGTTACTAACCAGACACTAGAGAACATACATAAGTGCCAAAGTTTATCTTTTATCGTCATTGGTATATTGTTAACGAAAATAAAGTGGCTAAAACAACTCTAGTCGGAACAAAAGCGAAGGGCTTAAAATATCACGAATAAAACCTCCCGTCCCATATGGGACTGCTCTGGCCTGCCGCCAACAGTCGCTGTACGAACATTAGCTGTTTTATTTATATGATTTACCTACCTAATGGGCTAAAAAAGTTTTGTTGTTAGCCAATTGTTGTTGCTGAAATGTTATTAGTTTAAGCAAATCGCAGTCATCTAGGTACAGTCGGGGGCAAACATACTTTTACACGTAGCAAAACAACGGGTCGTTATTGAAATTTTGATTTTGTTTACGAATTTATATAGGTATATGCTATGGTCTGTGTGTATCACACTTCACATTATTTTAATCAATTATTCAGATAAATATGGTTATTGGATTCAAGTAAGTGTAAACATACTTTTGCCCTTGACGTAGGCACAATCGCTTTCAATGGCGTTGAACTACCCTTACGCCCTTAACGATAAGATTGAAAAGTGTTCAACCGCCTCTGTCCTCGGTTGTACATCACTACATAGTATAAAACAAAGTCGCTTTCCCTGTCTGTCTGTCCCTATATATGCTTAGATCTTTAAAACTACGCAACGGATTTTGATGCGGTTTCTTTTAATAGATAGAGTAATTCAAGAGGAAGGTTTATATACATAATACATGCATAATATAGTAGAGAAACACTGATAATTTTAGAGGTTTCTAATGTGATGTCGTAAATAAACACTTTTTTTGCGCTTACATTGTAAACGCTGGCTGAACCCTTCGAGATAGATCAAAATAATGTACTACAGTATTGTACACCTTAAAAAGGTCTACAAAAAAGTCCGCGACGGTATATGTCTATCTCTTAGGGATAACCCACAATAACCAAAAAATGGTAATTATCCTTAACTTTTTACGAAAAATAATGGCTTATTTAAGAAGCAATTTTAGGCAATACAGCATTAATCCTTATCCAATTAAGTACCTTAAAAACATTGTGCATTTCATATAGATAATTATGGCCCTTTACAGCATGCAATTTAAATGAATATTTTTGAAGATATTACAGATTTAAAATGCAGGTACATAGCGTCTGCGGCGGCGGCGCTTGCCTAAAAGCTGTGAATGTTGTATTTAAAGAAATTTTATAGAATATATTAGTATCAGCATTGCACCCGTGCGAAGCCGGGGCGGGTCGCTAGTAGGTACATACGCTAAACATATATGGACACATAATAATTCAGGTGTCATGAAAAATAATCAATAGAAGCTATTACGTGATTTACTAAGAAATCAACTACGCTGCCTGAATTATTCATGGTGATAAATTACACGTAATGTGATGGTCATCAAAACGACGCCGATAGCTAAATCGATAGGGTAACCAATGTCACATAAGAAGTTCTGTTATTGCATAAGGTTTCATTTCTTGCCTACTGGATTTTTACTTTTGGTGATGAGTGTTCGTTTTTTCTCCATATTCTTCTTCTCTTCGTGTGAGAAGACGGTTTTGCCTAGGACTGGGACCACTTACGTCTGTAATATTACTAATACCACTTTGTCAATCAGACAAGACAAAGGAAACTTACAATCAATCAATATTTGAAGAATGATTTTTGGTTTAAGATACTTTATTCGCTTAAAAATAATATACATACTCACTTCTATGTGGAAAAAGTAACAAATAATTCTAAAGCTAAGCGACGGTTTTATCGAAAGTAAATAAGTAGGTAGTAGCATATACGTTTAATTGTTCAATGTAATATAATTTAAATAAGTAAATGTAATTTCTAAAAAGAATTGGAAAAATAAAGTTTAACTAAAGATAACATTAAGACTGACACTTGTCTAGTTTGTGGTTTTGGTGGAGTGGTAAACAAGTTTTTAATTAAAATCGTTATCTGAAAAAGTAATAAAAATAAAATTGAGACAGTTTAATACTTTTGGGACTCGTATACATAGGCGTTTTTCTTTCACAGACGACGCAATGATGGCTTTTTTTAGAATGTGACGTACGTATCCTTTTTCATCAACATTAGTTTTAGTGAGAAATGTTGTATCTTTCAAACCCTTTTCCAAATATAAAACGAGTTGAAAACTAAGGAAACTAAGAAAAAATGTATGCATTAACTTCCGAAAGTCTGCACTAAATTGGATAAATTCTTTTTTTGTCTTCCTTATTTTGGCTAGTTTAATGAGTGTCTTTCTATATCCGTTAAAACACCCACCAGATCGGACAACTTAGATTCGAGATGCGACAACACGATTCTATAAAAAAAATACTTACATAAATAGATAGACTTACCATCACATATTAAATTAAGAAAATAAATACATGAGTTAGAATTAATGCTGTCCTAAAAACAGATAGACAGCAAAAAAAACAGTGCTTTACATTATGGATTCACCTAAAGATTTGAAATTTGAGATGAGGTTGCTTAGAACAGGTGACTGGTGATGGCGGTGCGGGCGATGCGGACAGGTGCGCGATTATCTTCATATCTGGGGAGGCTTGGTGCTAATTATTAATAATAACTTATAACTTCATAAAAACTAAGCTGCGTTCATCTATTAACGTATCAGTAACGTACAGAAGCAGCAGTCACGTATTGTTTGACTGACCTTAATTCCGAGAATAGTTTTAATGTAAAAGTTATCGCTCACAATAACAGTCACTCCGACAACGGTCGGAATTGCTACGAAAAACCAAACTGTAAGCTGACAGCGCGCCGCCCGCAAGCTGTCACCAGTTTTTACTTGCCATTAGAAATATTATTATAACGCACACGATTTTAAGCCCTAATTTGAATGACAAAATATTTGCTTTGTCTTACCGTGCCGTGATAATGAGCAACTTTAAAGCAACTGTTATGAAAATATACATCCCTTATTAACGAAGAAAGGTTAGAATAATGATGCAACACTGTAAAAATTTTCAGGTTGTATCGAAATTTATACTAGACTGATATTCAAAACTCTCAAAGAATATATACTATTCGAAAAAGTACTTACTTAATACCTACTTACTAACATACTTTTTCTCTCATGAAAATTCGTACAGTAAAGTCATTAGCCATATTTTTATATCGTAAGTAGGGCATTGAGTAGGAGACGAGAGTAATAATAAAGTTTTATTAATCCAAGTCATATTTCGCCGAATTTCAAAGCCAGGCGGAGAAGCCTTAGCAGTCAAGCAATTTGGAGTCACATAATAAAATGTTAAGCAGAATAAAGACTTGTTGTGACACATTAAATACTGCGACGGAAATAGGAATTCCTTCCCTTGGAGGCTTTTCATTTGAGATTCTCTGAAGTATGAATAAGGCAAGGTATACAATTACACATAGATGCTTTCACTGAGGAGCGTAAAAAGCAACTAATCATAATTTATATCGACACCAACAGCTGTATCGTCCCTCTATTATTTCTATCATCTCGATTATTATGTCTCCTGCTGAGTCGTAAGTTCAAATACCGATACTTTCAATGAACGGTCAGACGGAAATATTATTATAGTTAGTAACGCCTAGGATACGCTGGTGTGATAACTCAGAGAAGTTTATGGGAGATTGGCCAGAGAAAACAATACACAGGGAAGAGTGGAAGGTTTTGGGGGAGACTTTTACCCAACCTTAGACTAATCTGGAGTAGTTTAAAATGGCCGTCCTGTGTCATTCATACTCTAAAGTTTCCGCCACATTTTAAACTGTAAACCCTGTAGCAGCCGTCTGCTAACCCGTCGGTATGTAGGCCGGTATTGTAGAGCCCGCCATTATGAACACGTTGGTGGAAATGTTTTTCAGAACACGTTTCCCACTCAACCTACTAGAAAATGGAAATGGGTTGAGCCGTGAGCGTTGCCAACGAAGGAAAATAAATTTGTTTTATTTAAATGTAGTTCAGGACTGTGTTCAGGACTGGAAAGGTATGCCTATCGGATTGTGGTGGGGTTTTCGTTTCGTGTTGTGGTGCGCCTTCCATTTTGTGGTGACGGGAATTGCTCCCGTCTACGATAATGACTTGAACTTTATTTGAATGAGTTTTGAAACCTTTTGTTAATATATAATGTGATATTTTAAAATATATTTTCTAAACTTGAATTACATTATTTGAACCTATTACCTACTTATTAAAAGTTTTTAGGTAAGTAGGTACATAATGTTATGTAGAAACCTTTTTATAATCCAAATTACCAATTCATATCCGTTCGATTTTTATAAAGTCAAGAAATCACAAATTATCTATCTCGAGAAAGTCTGTGGTCGACTCAAAACTTCTTTTGAAGTACCTAAGTACGTCTTGAAAATTCTAGAAACTGGCCCTAATTATATTCTCACCTTTACAGAATATAATTAGTTGTTTCTTCGCCTGAGTAAATATACCAGTACCTATACCACCTTTATTTTCGTTTTCGTTCTGATAAAGTTTTAATGTTAATTATTTATGCAACCGAAAAGAAATGAATGTCGAAAACAAGAAAAACTGTGGAGTGTTTTTCTAGATGAGTTCAACGGAAGCAATTGCACCACAAGTCGAGTCGAGAGGCGACGATGAGTGTCATCGGTCGACGATAAGCACCCTCGGCGTGCAGAGGGCACGCCCCTCTTCAAAACTTTTTGCTTTACTGTTAATGCAAAATTTAAAGCTGCTTTTAATATTTTTGGACGAAACTTTAGTGGAACTAGAGGGAAGTTGCTTAAAGTTCTATGTAACGTTAAATATTACAATATCTCCTAAGGACTTTGTTTTCGTTTCGATAACAGAATCTGATAAATATTTGATAAGTAATCATTTGTTGAAATGCTAAAATCGATAGAAATTTATGGCACGAACAGAAATTGTTAATATGGTTTCCAGTATCTAGGTAGGTAATTTAAATTCAGCGATTAAAAAGTAATCACGATAGATAAAACTGTAATTATATTTTGCACATATTGCTGCTCTTTTTGTGCTGACTGTACAAGAGGTTACGGCAGCTTTCCGCAAACAATTGCCCAGAGGAGCATTTCTAGCATTCTCATATCAATCTGTCATAAATGCTTCTATTTTACTTACATTAATAACAAGATTTTGCCATTGATTGTCGCTGAAATGAGATTGACGTGATATGACGACATTTAAAACGTTGTTAATTATGAGAATTGGCCTTCAGATTTACCCATAAAATTAATATTCAGTCCATTCAGTATGAGACTCTAGGCCTACAATATTCATCAAAAGTAATACTCACCAAAGCTTCCTTCTAAGCATGGGGTCTCAACTAGAACAAAATATAATTAGTCCTTCGGAAAATTTCATAGATGGCAGCATAGGTAGCAATTATGAAATAAACAATCACTAAAAAGCATTAAACGGCAGATTTAGGTCGAAATAAGAATTCATAAAAATCTAAACTTCATTATTTAATGCTGATTCACCTATTTAAACTCACAAAACACGTATTTTTAATAAACAAGGTAAATTAAGAATTTTACCTCCATTCGAACTCATAGATTGAGCAAGCAGCCATCTGCAAATCATTTTGTTTAGAACTCTTTTAGCAAAAGATGGCGTTTTTCTCAATTTTGCGCTGTCGTCACTCCTTAATCGTTATTCATTTACGTTTAGTTGTTTTATTTCAAGGAAAATAATTAAAAGATTATTTTTTTTAATCTGGTACGCTACGAAGTAAAATAAAATTTAGAAAGAAAAAATACATGTTTTTAGTACATAATTATTATCCTTATTTTCGGTTTACTTAGCCTGGAACTATAAAACTTTCTATATAAAAGGATTGCACGAAACGTTTTTAAAGTACGTACCTAATTACCTATGTATCTATTCCGTTTGTCAATGGCAAGTCAATAGAGACTGTTGCGCATTAAAAGATAATGTAAATAATTCTATAATCCTTAAAACTTCAGTCATAACTTAGTAAAGCGTAATTTTAGCTCCAGAAATCAAGTTTCCGCAGTGTAGCGGTTATCATGTGTGCTTCACATGCACAAGGGCCCCGGTTCGATCTCGGGCGGAAACAGTTGCTTTTTGTATTTTATTGCCGATCATAAAAAGTATCTTCACGCTTTTTATTAATTGGGTGATCAGAGAAATCTGAAAAATAAACATTTTGTTAAAATAAAAGTAAACTACGTAGGTACTACCTATTTCTCGCCATGAAACTTACGTTTAAAAATCTATGATTGTTATCAAGGCCAAGTATGCCACAAAACCAAATTATTTGTCGTATCAGATTACGATAGCTCACTTTGTTTTTTTTTTTGTTGCTTTGTATGATCTACCTATGTTATGAAATACCACGTTACCGATTTGGGGTAACATGACATGTAATGATAGTTGTATTGATCTAAATAAATAAAAAAAATATTTATTTAAATTGCGTCGGGAACAGTGGTCAGTACCTAATTGACTGACGCGAGAATGATTCGAGCGGTTACACGATCAGTCTGGCATCAGTCTGCTGTCATTCACAACAGAATGATGAAAAATATTTAAAATATTTAATTTTTGTCATTCTGGCGATTACAAACAAAACTATTCAACGTTTAACAAGTACCTAAGTACCTATTAAGTATTTTGTTTTTTCGTTCAAATTATATCAACTGTATGTACTAATGTACCTATACCTACCCTTTGTCGTACATGACTGATCATGTAAAAAAAACATGACTGATCATGAAAATATTTTTTTATAGAAAAATACATAAAGCAATACCTATATGTATAAAACCCGGTTTTTCTCAAAAGTAAAATCAATCTCCCTCAAACTGCCCCCACAAAATCATTATCAAAACAAAATCGATATCCGAGTTCACTAATGCCAGGTTATAAAACTACGAAATCTTTAGAAAATCAAATCAGTGTGCAGTATATAAAAGCAAGATTGTTGTAGTAGGTAGGTACCTAGGTAAAACAGAATTCACAAAAGAAATGAAATAGATACCTACTAACCGAGCACCGAGCCTGTGACCGAGCGGTCAGAGCGGTGCCAGTGCAGAGGTGCGATATTCATTCATAACCCCCGTATCACCCCGCCCCGACCCCGCACGACTCATGACTCGTCTCAAAGGCACCGCCTTGTTGACTAAAGCAAAAAGGGATAACGCGATAACATTGAACAAAAAATAGTGTTCGAAAATTTCATATACATAGATAGGTAGGTACCTAACTAGGAAATATGTGTTTATGAATAAGTCTTACAAGTTTGTGAAAAAAATATTTGTCAGTTAGAATCTCCATTACCTACCTACATTTAATTTACATGTGCAAGGTTTCTATCAAGTTTTTTTTCCTTTAGCTCCATCATCAGACCCTGGTTTCGATCTAGGACCATAGTAGGTACTCGTCAGGCAGGAGTAGTCAGGACGAACTAAACGATCCTAAACTCGATGGGACTGTTGTTTTATTACGGAATTTAAGTATATGTCCACTTCTACTATCTTTGTAGTAGGTAAAACAGTATTCACAAAATAAATGAAATAGATACCTAGGTACGTACTTACGCGCAGACATAGCGTATTCAACAAATTCAAAACCTACCTACTAACCGCGCGCGCGCCGAGCGGCCGCTTCATTCATAGGTATCCCCCGTCTTACCCCGCCGTGACACCACGGCCACAGAATAACCAGAATCCAACCACAGTATAAAAATACTACAGTAGGTGATCTTCATAGAAACGGTCGCAACGCGAGTCATACCTACGCGCGTCGAGTTCGGTACACTCTCGGTACACAAACAGTCTTGACTGCGCCGCCGCCGTAGTGACGAATGGATCACAGAGTACATTTTTATAAAGGAATGGATGGTGTAATATTTTTGTAAGCAGTGAGCGTGCGATTTCTCAACATGGCAAGGAGAAATTATAAACTATATTGTGCAGTGTTTGGTCGCTTGAATTCTTCGATAACGCACCCAGAGATAACATTTTTTAAAATGCGAAAAGTAAGACTAAGAACAATTAAACACTTACCTATAACCCGGTTCATTAAAGAATGGAATCTAAAATGGTGGCATGTACTTGCGTTGACAGATAGTACAGTCAGCATATAAAATTTCAAGTTAAAGTTTTTTTTCACTTGGACCGATTTACATAATTTAAACGAATAAAATGGTTGTAGACCTATACCCAATGATATTTTAGTAAACAGATATGTTATAAGCGCGCAAAACGTGAAGACCAGAAACCCTCCTAATTAGGACGCATTGCCTTTAGTCTGTGTCTGGCACTACTACGAGTGATACGTTGCGCGCTGCTACGTAATTACCATCCAAAATGCCATCGTGTGTGTTTAGAAAGTGTACCAATTACGATACCAAAGTTAATAAAACACAAGGGATCTCATACCACACGTAAGTACGCAATATACTTCGATTTATTAATATATTTCAATTATTTTCCTAATATTCTGATATTTTGAGGTTAGAAAAAAGAAAGAGATGGAAAATACATTTTTTGTCGTGAGAACGACAAGGATGCGTGCACTCCGGACATAGAATAAAAGTACAGATGCGAATATTAGGCAGTAAAGTCATCTTTACTCCAGAGTTCTAGTTTCCCTTTTAATAACTTTTCATTATAATTTAATACTTAATACTTAAAATCAATTACATAATGATAAAATACAGTCTGACAAAAACCCTAGAACATTGAAGTGTAAAAATTGTTTTTTTAACATTTTCACTTTGAACAATCGACTATAACTTTTACAATACTTACGCGATTTTTACAATTCCTTTTGTAAACCTTGTTTCTATGTGATCTTACCAAAATATGATAGAAATATTTAATATTCCTCCATAAACAAAAAACCTCATTTTCAAGTTACGTAATTATTCCTTATCATACAATTTTTCGTCAAAAACCTTTCAAATTACTATCCTACTAGACTTTTCTAATTGGATTACGCTAACATCGTTCCAATAAGACATAATACACCAATTTTGCACAAATTCCCTTACGTTATGTTTTCTAACCAGACAAGTTTTCCTAATATCCTTATCAGTAAATTAAAGTTTCTGCCTACCTAATAAGTACAATAAAACATAAGAAAACAACTTTAAAATCCTTTCAAAAAAACAAATTATAGAATCCTTTCAAAAATTAAACTTAACTATAAAGTCCTTACAAAATATCACTAACTGTACTTGCGTTATAGTACGTACGTGCATGGGGTCTTCGTCGCCGACATCGTAAACAAAGAATTAATGAATCGTTTATATTACTTTATTAAGTGACAACAGCAAGAGAGAGTTTATTCGTTGCATAGGCACAAATCCCGGCTACAAATTCTGTACACGCGGTTTGTACCTTCTACCTAGTTAATTTGTTAGTCTATGATGCCAACGTGCGGTGATTGGTGGCTCGAATAATGTCTGTTCACATTCACGCGCAATTGACAACATCTAGCTGTCACTTTTTTTCCTATAGGTTGTATCAAGCTATCCTTTTTTACTTGTAGTGAAATGTAAAATGAATGAAATGTGTGTATGTGTGCTGCCTCTCGGCGCGGAACACTTTTTTCTGTTGTTTTGTAAGGGTATAACATATCTGTTTATTAGAATATCATTGCCTATACCTTTCATTTGACACCAAAATCGTTAAGATATCTCAACAAACAAAAAATCACATTTTCAAGTTCCTGTCGTAATTAAATTAAACGACTTATTGTTTGAACGCGTAACATTTCTTTCAAAACTATCTTTATCAAACTTAAACGTTAAACAACATCATAAAAGGAATGTTAAATTTAAAAAATGAGACGTTATAAGTACCTACAAAAAGGAAGCAAATCAAGACTATTATTTTTTCTGCTTACGGTACGCGCTGGAGTGACTATAGACGGCACTAGTGTGCGAGCGAGACAACATGATGAGCGCCGCCATTTAAGATTCCATTCTTTAATGAACCGGGTTATACCTACTATTACGTATACGTAATTTGTTTATTTTTTTAATACTTATATAACTACACATTTCGCTTTTTCCACCGAGTAAAATACTTGATAATTTACTAATAATTTAATAAAATACATAAATAAATTGTGGATAGGGTGTAAAACTAAAAAGTGATACGAATGACCTAACTACGCCGTTCCCGTAGAACTGGTACCTAGGTTTCGGCTATCTGTACTTAGTTACTTAAATAATTAGGTATTTACCATAGACGAAATATCATTATGAAATGATTATGAGAGTAATACCTTAATGGTAACCTATTACCTGGTAATGATACCTGCCTACTTAGTGAGATTTTCATTGCTGTAGATACGGCACACGCGATGAGATGGTTGATATTAAATAACGTTTGCAGCAGTGCGACATTATTGGATGGGTGACCAAAGTGCTCCTAGCTGTAGCTATAGCTAGTAATGTGAACGTTAATAAGCTGGGATGCAAACAGATTTTATAATTACTCGTTAGATGTTTCTTTCATTTTGGTTGAGTAAGTAGATGTTGAAGTTTGTAAGGATTGGAGTTTGGTTTCCTTCGGCGAATTTTTTTTATTAAATCTTTGAATTATACTAAGTACAACGCAACATGTATTTTTATTTAACACTATTTCAATCACAATGAATTATTTTTTTAAACTAAAAAAAATATATTTTTATTCACATAACTAGAAAGAAACTCAATAGGTTGATGAAATTAAAATACTACCTATGTGCGGGCAGCCCTAACGCGTGAGTACGTAGCACGAAGTCGTAGGTACTTAATTCAAGGTTACGGCCGAGTGCAACTACTGATTATCTTTATATTGTGATCCAACCTTCCTAACAGTGTTCAAAATTCTTACCTACTTTCATAGGGCTGTCACTCGGTACTTTGACTTACGCACGGACGGTCATGAATGGCCGAAACTACCTATAATGTTTCCTTCCTTGTTTTACTACTTTACGATCGTAAGTAGATAGGTAGTAGGTAGGTACCTACCTACTTAAGGTAGGTACCTACTACCTATCTAATAGAAAAGGCCAAATGAAATCTTACTAAGACGACTTACAAATATACTTCGGTAGGTAGGTAGGTACTATTCTACAAATATACTAAAACAAAAATACGAAACGAATAATACGTCAATATACCTACCTACACTATTTTTTTAGATCACCAATTTTATAGTTTTGCTAAACATTTAATTTACTTACTTCGATATTTTAAGAAGATTAGGATAATAATAGTGGGTATGTATTATGATTAAATAAATAAATAGGTAGGCAGGTGGTACTTATGTACATAATAAATCATACTATGAAGTAGATACACATACATTGATAGGTACATACATTGCTTACTTTCTTGAAGTTGATTAATCAAATTACTTTGACTTACTCACGGACGGTCATGGCGAAACTACCTATAATGTTTCCTTCCTTGTTTTACTATTTCACGAACGTAAGTTAAGTAGGTACCTACCTATCTAATAGAAAAGGCTAGATACTTTGGTAGGTAGGTATACTATTCTACAAACCTACCTACTAAAACAAAAATACGAAACGAATCTTAATACGTCAATATACCTAAGTAGGTATATTAACGTATTATTCGTTTCGTATTTTGATTTTAAATAATTTGTTATGTAGGTACCTATACATGGATATACAAAAAAACAAGTCTCTTTGTTATTTCGACCATTATTTGTACACACAGTGCAACAGTTTGGCATCTTTAAAAACAATTTAACAAACGCGTCTAAATAAATATAGTAACTGTTCTGTGTCCGCGTCGTACCCGACCGCTGTCGCTGGCACACCTTAAGTTTGTCCGCTAGCTGAGCCGACTCAAACCGGTTTGTACCCGAGCGGGCGCCGGCGCGGGCGCACTCCCCGCGCGCCTTGTCAGTGACAGGTCACGCACACATAGCTGCGCGTGTAGTAGTGTACCTACGCACGGGCGTTAGTATGAAACTTGGCTTCTGGTTGTTCTGTGCCACGGCAGACGACGTAGTAGGTAGGTACTGTCGGGCGTCTGTGTAAAGTGCATTTTACCGCGCACGAACGTTGTAATATTTTTGTAATTATGGGGCGTCTAAAGTGTCAAGCTTTCTCAATGGAGTGAAGTACCTACCTGTTCCGTAGGAACTACAAGTCAATCTGTGCTATCAGTTTGATTGTTAGTAGGTACCTACTTGATAGAAGAAATAAATATTTTTATTAAAATATTCCGTTGGTTTTTTTTATTATGTTGGTACCTAGTAGCTACCTTCCTACTTGTATGCTCCTACTCCTAGTTCCTACCCTATCCCATGCGCAATAACTAGGTAGGTACCTACATTAAAATCTAAATAAGTACAACATATTGTGGGTATCTAAATATGTAGGTAGGTATATATTTATTTATTTATTTATACTTACCTAGTTAATTAATACGGCATAATACCAATTACATTAATTAACATAGAAACAAAGGTCACTCACTTAATCACTCATCACGAAATATCGAAAACCACTTGACGTAGGTAGGTAGAAAGATGGGAGGTAAGTAGTTTATAGGTAGGTCTGTAGCCTTCCGCTAAAAAATCTAAAATTCCAAAATTCACCCCTGAGGGGAAAGAGGGTCCAAAGTTTGTATGGAGAAATCAACTTTGACGCGGGCAAAGTCATAGGCAGAAGCAAGTTTTCGATACAAAGCAATTTTATAGTTAGCCTTTTTGTTAAAAAAAAGCGCCACTTTCTCGCCAAGGCGCGAACTGGCGCGTACCCATACCCATAGATTTATTTAACCCCTGCAAAAAATCTCTTAACGCGGATAGAAGTATTCACTTCAAAAACTAAATTACGCTAAGCGCCAACACGAGATAACAGTAACTTGTTGTACCTATTCACCTATTGTTATACTTGACCTTGAACGCAACGACTGCAGAGAAAGTACCTATCTAATAACGCCATCTAGTAGTATCGATGCCACGTAGTACGTATCTAGTTCGTCGCATAACTCGCATAGATGGCGTAATAAAATTAAAGTCTCTGGCAATTAGTGCGTCGCTGATGCTGCCATCTGTTATAAAAATGAAGGAAAGAAAATAGCCAGTCGAATAGCCAGACTTAAGGAGGTCTCATTTCTTTGTATGGGATTGGGTATCTGTACGTAGTATTATATTATCTGTGATTACGCTAAGTCGCAGGCCACGCTAGAGCGACTGCGGTGAGCGGCGGCGACCTGCGGCGGCGGGAGGAGTCTAGACGCTGCGTCTTGCCGCTGTAGGGTGCCACGTTGAAGCGGCCGCGGGACGCGTGGTTTTTAATGTTTTTATCTGCTATTATTGCGCGGGGTTTAAAATGAGTTTGTCTAAATTGGAACTTTCATGTTTAGAAGGAAGTAGTTTTTTTGCGCAGGATATATTACAAATAAAAAAGCTTTTTTACAAAAAAATAAAGTTATTTTTTTTGTTTTGTAGTTTTTGAAGGCGGTTTTATTTTATTGTAAAAAAGCTTTTTATTTTTCACTTTTTAGTGTTTGTGTGTTAATGTTTGAAATCCTTACAGAAAGCCCTTTCAAACAATACCTCACACGATATATTTAATTTTGAAAAGTAGTAGGAGGGGGGTTGACGTACCCCCTCCCTCTCTTCCTTCAGTCAGTCATCGATTACACGTATAAACAAAGCAATTTTACTGGTTACGACAGTTATGCTATATATGTTATACATAAGGAGTTCCGTTCCATATCTCCGAAGTTCATCATCAGATCATGACAAGATCTGATGATGAACTTCTATGGGACCTGTTCGGAAGTATACTCTTTCAAAAAAAAAAGAATCATCAAAATCTATTCATATTTGGCTGAGAAATCAGGTAACATACATACAAAAAAAAAAAAAACATAAGCGCCGAATTGAGAACCTCCTCCTTTTTGAAGTCGGTTGAAAAATGGGGATGAATACCGTAGATTTCACTAATAAACTCCTCCGTATTTATGTTTTGCATCGCGGATAATTCAAAAATATTAATAAATACGCAGGACGCGCGAACTCGTACTAGGGATCCGCTGGTCGCGGTCGCCGGACGCGCACGCCAGTCGCGCCAACGTGGTACCCCCCGTTCAACCCGTATTATTGTTTTTTCCGCTCATCGCAGACGCAAGACGCGTCGCGCCAGCGTGGCCTGCGACTAAGCGCCAACACGAGATAACAGTAACTTGTTGTACCTATTCACCTATTGTTATACTTGACCTTGAACGCAACGACTGCAGAGAAAGTACCTATCTAATAACGCCATCTAGTAGTATCGATGCCACGTAGTACGTATCTAGTTCGTCGCATAACTCGCATAGATGGCGTAATAAAATTAAAGTCTCTGGCAATTAGTGCGTCGCTGATGCTGCCATCTGTTATAAAAATGAAGGAAAGAAAATAGCCAGTCGAATAGCCAGACTTAAGGAGGTCTCATTTCTTTGTATGGGATTGGGTATCTGTACGTAGTATTATATTATCTGTGCTTCTAAGTAATTTAATTTGATCCTTAAGATTTGTTAACCTTGATCAATTAACGTAGCTGAAGAAGTACGAAACAAAATATTAATAATTCTCAAGCATTAATAATATTGTAGTAAGTCAATAGGTACCTACGTACTTATGTACTTTCCTACCTATAATTCAAATAATGACAAGCGTGAACCGATTGTTTTGCGAATCGATTTAATATCACTTTATCCGAATTGTGTGAGGCATGCAACGTTTTAATATAGCCTTCGTGGTCTGATAACAGATTAAAAGCGTGAACTATGCTTAAAACGTTACTTTTCCTAGTTACATAGCAGGTAACTATTATAATGTGTTAAATGAGATAAGATTAGCGAACCACTTTCTACCACCACTGTTCTAAGAACCGCGAATAAGCAAACCATCACATTCTTAGACATATGACATCCCCATTAACCAGCATTAGGTTAGGCCTTTCTTTTTAGGGTAGGCTTTAGGTGTTGGACGATCTACCAAAGGAGGCCTACCATGGGGAATATTTAGATTGAGGCTTATGTATGTTAGGTAAAACAGAAAAGCTTAAAGATGGTTTACACCGGCGAGGCTTTTTTTTTTTTTTTATTTTTTTTTTTTTTATTATTTTTTTTTTTTTTTTTTAGGTGGTAAAAATCATCAAATGACTCCTTCCGTCCTGGGTGGGGCGGAAGGGACTGTCAGACTTTTACTGACTAAAAAACCACCCTGTTCCTTCTGTTGCCCTTTACGTTCCGGGGCCACGGTGTCCTGTTAAGACGTCCCGCAACTCCGGCAGGCGTTTGGCCCCTATTGGGGCCCCTGTCCCTGTGCTGACAGCTCTTTGAGGCGCGCGCGAACAGAACGCGCCGTCGACCCGGGCATGGTCCTTGATCGGACGGCGAGCTACCCATTACTCGCCGTCCGCAAGCCCGCGCCTACGGTGGCCGGATGTCGCCTCGCAACGTCCGACGCCCTGGGCGTCTCCCGCGGCGGCTGGGGCGTGAGGTGGAGGATGTTCTCTCCCTCACGCGGCCCGCCTCCTCCTTCGCTAGCATTACTGCTTCGCAGAAGGAGGTGACTGCATCCCATTCCCTCTCGCTCCGGAGCATGGCCTGAACCAGGTCCGGACGCGAGAGGTCGCCGCCGCCTATCGCCTCCGTGAGGACACGGCGGTGCTCTGCCCAAGCGGGGCAAACCTGCACCGTATGCTCCACCGTGTCCTCCGGGCGGTCCACACAGTGGTGACACCCGGGCGTTTCCTCCCGTGCAATCCGACACAGGAACCTCCCGAAACAACCGTGTCCGGTGAGAACCTGCGTCAGCCGGAAGGTGAGGACGCCGTGGCGCCTCTCCAGCCACTCCTCAAAGAGGGGTCTTACCGCCGCGATTGCAGCGTGCCCGAACTTAGGTTGCGACAGTCGCATCTTCCATTCCGCCATGAGATCGCACCGGAGCTCGATCCGCAGTGCCGCGATTTGCCGCGGCAGCGGGGTTTCGCCCCGGCGCTGCGCGTCCACGCGCCACTCGTAGACGCGCTGGAGGACTGTAGCCTCCAGATCCCACGGCGGTAATCCGGCAAGGAGGTTTGCCGCTTCGCCGGAGACCGTGCGGTATCCCCGGATCATCCTGATGGCCATGACCCTCTGGCAGGCGACCAACTTGGCTGGTGGCCGCCGCCTGATGATGGGGGCCCACACAGGGGCCCCGTAGAGGGCCATGGACCGCACGACCCCCGCGTACAACCTCCGGCAGGAGGCGCCTGGTCCTCTGAGGTTGGGCAGGAGCCGCCAAAAAGCAGCCCCAGCCCTTTCCAAACGCGGAGCCAGACGTCTGAAATGCTCCTGGAAGCCCCACCGGCTGTCGAGGACGAGACCCAAATACTTCATCGTCGTCTCGACGCCGATGTGGACCCCTCCCACCGTTATTTGGGAACCCGACGGTGGCGCGTTCCGAAGACCATGAAAGCACATGGCCTCGGACTTGTGCAATGCCACCTCGAGTCCCAATTGCCGGATCCTTTCGACGACTGTCGCAACCCCTCTCGTCGCCAAGTCGGCCGCCACCTGGTGCGACTCTCCCTATGCCAGGACAAGCGTGTCGTCAGCGTAGCAGACCACGCTGACGCCGTCAGGGAAGGCTTGGAGTGCATTGTTTGGGCGAGAATTGAAATATTTGTTCGTAAAACATTGAACTAAATTCCTACACGAATAGAGTATTTATTACTTGTACATATTTTATTTCTCGCCCGTCCAATCCACTTCTCGCCTTACCGATGTGAAACCACCTTGATAATATCGGTTTATATGCAGAGTTATAGCCCGTAACAAGATACCAATCGCTATAGAGTGAGAGCCCAGGGTTACCAGACCTACGTAATTTTATAACATGACTGAAATATTTAGTACTAGTTTTTGCCCGCGACTCCGTCCGCGTAAATGTCGGACCCCCGTTTCATCCCCTTAGAGGGTGAATAAGTGTGACGGCTGGTTTTATTTATGTTTTACTAGGTTCTGTTCGCGTTTTTCGTACTCGCCGTTTTTTTCATCCGCGTTTACTTACGTTTTTGGTTATTGCCACGTTACCGTAGGTCGTAGCGTGATCTTATATAGCCTATATTATTCCTCATAATTCTGGCTATCAATACAGATTTTTTAAATCCAACTGGTAGTTCCATTAGCGTGTTTAAACAAACAAACAAAAAACTCTTCAACTTTATTATATTAGAATAGACAGATTATGTTTTATGGGGACTGTTAGACACTTCCAAACTATGGCGACATTCGTAGACGATCCCAAAGAACGATCCCAAGCAAAACTACAATGCAATATGACCTCAAAGAATCTTGTGTTAGCAGGAGAGAAGAATCCATCCGACCGGCTTGGTAGACGTACGGTACGGCGGAATTACGTGACTACACGTACTGAATAGCTTATTGAGTTTAAAGATAAGTAGTGATATATGTGCGTACAGTGACGTCACGAGTTTTATAATGGTTTTTTTTTACCGACAGAGCATCAAAAATAATGAGTTACCGATGTTGTTAATCTCACAAGTTAATAATAATAGTATCCTCTCTTGACAAATGAATTACGTAGGAAATATTATAGAGAACAGGTGCGTGCGCAAACACTACTTGTACTCCCTCTTCCCTAAGACTCATAATCCGATGGGGCGGCAATCCGACACGACCGGAAAGAGATCAAGCATAGGACCTACGGCTTTATACGTGTTTTATGAGGCACGGGGGTGTCACACTACCAACTTCTAAACTTCGGGCTCATCATCTGCCTAGCCTTTTCCCAACTATGTTGGGGTCGGCTTCCAGTCTAACCGGATGAGCGACTGCCTATCTGACTTCCACAACCCAGTAACTGGGTAATACGATACCTCTAGGTAAGACTGGTTGTCAGACTTCAAGCTTCGGCTAAACTTCGGGCTGCTACTGTGAAATTACTAATGAAAAAAACAATTTAAATTTCGATCTGGAAATCTAACCCAAGACTTGGACTGGACTTGGCTTGCGACTACAAGACCAACGGAACAATCAATCTCGCAGGTTAATTTATTAATAAATATATTATTTGAGACCTAGTTGTTGCGTTGTACAGTGTGAATGAAAATACCGGTCCTCTAAATAAACATGTGATCCTGATGGATTCTGGTCGTGATCCAGAACATTTCCTAAGATAATTTTATCAAGGCTTTTATTGGTATGAAATTCCTGGCTTCCCGAATAAGCTCGCGTTTTTGTGGACAAAATAGTAAATAATAACTACTTTTCCCGCGGTATTTCGTGATTGACATACTCGTTTATCAGTGCTGACAGCCTTTCACGCGTTACGTCAAACGTACATTTTTTCAGCTGCAGCTGCCCTACCATGAACTCTTATTGCGATTCAAAAAACTGAATTGTTCTTCAAATAAGTCAATATAACGCATCAATTTATGTCATTTATTGACGTATTTTCTCTTATCGCGATCCAAAAACTTAACTGTTCTTCAAATACGTCAATATAACGCATAAATTGATGCGTTATATTGACTTATTTGAAGAACAATTCAGTTTTTTGGTTCGCAATAAGAGTTCATGGTAGGGCAGCAGTTCTGTTGAAATTCAGGCGACATTTCATTGGGTTGAAAATTCAGTATCTTTTAAAATTGATAAATGGATAAATAATAAATTAATGCATTGTTACTTTGATTGAATACTAACGAAAAAATATTTTATTATTTTCCGTTTTGTACCTATCTATCATTACAAGTTTGCATTACATAATGCGAAAGTAAAATTATCTTAAGTTTATCACAACATAAGTGAATAACCTGTGACCTAAATTGCAAGATGCACTCAGTTTTCATTAAGTTCTAATAGGTAGGAAGGTACTCTGTAGTAGTACTTAGGGAACAATATCGCGACTACACGAAACGTACACAAGTCTGTAATCTTCCTCATTGTTCAGTTTTGAAGCGAGTTAGTTTTACAAACATATTAGCTACGTTCCTAGCTTACTATTTGCAATGCAATAATTGGAGATTACTACTTTGATGATATTGTTTTATTGAATTTTATATAAGAGTATCAAAAGTAAAACTTCTGGTGATATTCTAAACTCATGCCAAACTCAAGTTAAATGTTACTAAGAATTGCTTTCCGAGAAGTAAGTACCTACACAATTTTATGACAATCTCTTCACAGTGTTAAAAGCAGCAGCTATTAACCTCTTGCGTTGAAACGACCCAACTGTCATTATTCCATTTCGACTTTGTTCCTTTTATGCAAAACAATAAAAACTGTGAATTAGCAAAATGATAATAAAAGTTAAAGCATAGCGAGCGAGTTTTAACATTAAATCAGTTAACACGCATCGCACGCCCCCACTCGTAAGAACTTTGTCTACTAGTTTTGAATTGAAAAGATTCACTCCACAGTTTGAAGGAATTTAATTAGTGCCTTGGAATGTGGATTAAACTCCATGATGAAGGCAGCCTCGATTATGTTAGGGATGTCAAGATATTGCTTAAGGTGCCTTCTCTGCAGAATTAATGTTGCTCAGCCAACTTTCTCGCATGAGATATTTCATTTTGTATATTCATCTCGTCACGTTTGCGGATTGCTAACCCAACAGATTCATATGGCGGCATGAATTTTAATAAAAATGTGGCGGGCACGGTTATTGATTCCGCTCTTGGTATTACCTAGTTAGCGTGTTATCCGTAGTCATGTGGTTTCCGCATGTGGAATGCTTCGTTTTGCCGTGTCCTGAAAAAAATATTTAACACAAAATGTCATGCCTAAGTAAGTAAGGAATCGAATCCGTTTGTTTGTATATTATAATAAAACGGAGCGGATTCAAAACAAAAAAGTATATAGTGCACCTATTTAGTCTTAATTTCTTTAATAAAAGACCAAAAGGTCAATTCAAAACCAACTACTAGGCCAAAAAGTCCAAAATCTCAGTCACAATTGATGTCAAAACCTAGCCAAAAAAACTGTAGGTTAAAAGAGGCGTTTTGGGCAAAATTAACAATGGAAGCATTATTAAAAGTTACTAAAATTACTCCCTAAGTTTTTCCATGACCTTTTCAGTCTACAGTGGAAGCTCCAAGTAGGTAGTTGTTAATCTAATAATTAGTAATCTCATAAACACTTGATGTTTGACACTAATACGACACAATGAACAACTAATTAATGGTCATTAGCGTAATAAGTAGGTACTAACAATAATAAATTATTAGCATCATGTAACATTATCGCAGAGTACTGTAACGCTTCGCTGCCTTCCGCTAACACTGGTTAACAACGCCGCCAAAATAGATATCATGTGGAACGAAAGATTTACATAGTGAACCTTACTCTTGTTATCAACTTGTCAGTTATCACTTATCCTCGCCATTGTATTAACCGGAAGAGACTCATTGCAATTTATAAAGCTATTTGTATCACAATGAAATAAATTGCCACAATGAACTTTGTCAGTGACACACCGCGTGCGGTCGCGCCGCGCAATCGATGCGCTTTTGTTTAGATTTGACGTAAGATGACTTTAATCACTTCGAAACATATCGGGAGTGAAAAAGCATATAACGAAGCCGGAAGTTACATGTTCTTCGTCATTTGGGAACCTTCTGGTTACAGATTATTTTGAAGGTCACTGTTAGAGAATGCCTAAGGCATTAAGTCCGTCTTTGTACTTTTGTTGCAAAAAGTTTAAATAAATAAATAAAGTTTCAACTTTTTTCAATTTTTTTTTACGAAAACAAATGTATGGCCTTATCAAAATTTAAATACACCCACGTCCCACGATCTCTGTTGTGTTGCGTACCTGTTGTGTCAACTATGAGCACAATGTTTTGTGTGTGTGTTACATTGTGTGCTACCATAAACAATTAAACAGTGATTTTTCACACCAAAAATAAAACTCGATTCTTAACAATAATGTTTGCTCAAACTTACTTAGTTTGATCGACAGTATGTGTAGTAAACGGTTTAGTGATGTATATTTTAAGACCCTGTATTAATAAAGATACAGAAAAAAAATGTAGACTGTAATAAAAAATGTGTAACAATTTTAATACATTTCAAATCAACTTAGTGCCATATGGTTTAAATTAAAACCAGTTGCTGTGTGTCCTAGTCACAGTTTCACTCTTTTTTGTTTGATGTCGCTGTTCGTGTTGCATCACACAGCTGCTCCACCATATGTGTATGTATTAAAAGCTTGTCACAATCAAATAAGTAACCATACCAAATAGATTTACTTTAAAAAAATCTGTACTGTGTTTAAAATCTGTACATTACATGGCTATGTACTTAATAATATTTTTTTTTGCGTTATGTTTGAATTGCTGATCCACCTTTAACAGATCAGAAGGCCAATCCTCGCTATTAAAAACGGTCAATAGCTCCTAGTAATCTCATCTCAGCGACAATCAATGTCAAAATATCGTCAACAAACAATGTCCGCCTTTGGCAGAATGAAATTAAAGACTAGAACGCAAATGTTCCTAAAAGTCACTAGAAGTGCCCCCTGGGCCATTCAGAGACAGTGGCGGAGGCGGGCACTTGCTAATGGTCCACTATCAGGTTGACATAATTGTACTATCTGACATAATACAGATCAGTATAATAATGTCAAACTGATAAGACACCGCCACTACCATCGCCTCTGTCTGAACAACGCTTTATCTTACTTGTATACGTTAATCTTATGCCATTACTTTGACAAACTACAGATATTATTGAATGACCATGTTCAATGTGTCAAAAGCATCAAATTAGGTGTAGGTAACTTGATATCCGTCAATTGATGTTTGTGGTCTCGTGTAATTAATGTTGATGTCATGCACAATAATGCACATAAGTAGGTACCTAGTCAACAACTAAAACTAACTAATAACGACGTTTTTTTTGTTACTGTATGAGCATTGCTATTCGCCTCTGTCAACGACATAATCTAGTCGTTTAGTGTTATCTATAAAGAGTATAAAAGATAGTACCTATTTATTCATAACATATCATAGGTTTCAGTAACACATTTTTGGATCATATAAAAACCCAAATTTACACGCACACAATAGGAATAGGCGGTTACGTGCCGCAGATTGTATTCATAGTGACCATAATTCAAGAGTTTACTTGTTTCACGGAACCCACAACATGGTCTCACACACGTGGAGATTCTTGGCACATACGAAGGCTGACAGTACGCCTCCCTATTCATTTCATTTTTAAAGTAACGAGTATTCCTTAGAACCTCTTCACACATCTGATATTATCACAGGGATATATTCCAGGTTGTGTACGTCGCCGATGTGTGAAGGGGCGCGCGAGATATCAGAGAAATTGTTCTACGGATTGATATCTCTAAATTCCCCCTCTGTGATAATATCGTACCTGTATGAAGAGGCCTTTTTCACTTATCACCTTAGTATAAATAGCTGTCAAACATTTTTTTTGTTTGCAAACAATATGGCGCTTACTGCGCAGACCTCGCCTGTATTCTATGAAAACGCGCCCCCGCGCCTCATACGTCATGCACCGTATTATCGTTTTTCGTTCATGTTCAATACGTTGTCGGTTATTATAAGAAGGATTTTAGCAAGTTTTCCACAACTTATTTTTTTGGCCTACAAAGCTGAATTGCAGATAATACCGTTCCGTTTCCATGACAATATATTTAAGTATTATCTGTATTATACACACGTTACTAAGGGTCGGAAGGATAATCAATTTGATTACCTTCTTTAATAATACTTATGTATTTTGTGCTTAGTATAGTAACGTTAACTACTCACGCACTCCAATCGTGACGTGTTTCCATTCAACTAGTAGAATCATTCACGTTATTTTTTCATTCACAATAATTACTGTACCAAAATACGAGGTCATTAAATATTTATAAACATAATAGGATAGGCAGAATCCCCGGCGGTATATTAGGCGTATTAGCAATGCGTTTCGCGCACTGTACTTATGTATACCAATATGCGGTAAAGTAGTGGTAATATTTAACAACGTAAGTAGGTACTATAATATTCTGGTAATAATCTCTTCATTATAATGAAGCCTGAGTTTGGTTAATATTTAAATATGATTTCATTTAGGTAACATGAATTTGATGCTTTTCACGAGGTTGGAAAATCGATTACACTTAAGTTCCTGTGAGCAGAAGTAAATTTTGTCTATTTATATTAATATTATAAAGCTAAAGAGTTTGTTAGTTTAAACGTTAATCTCCGGAACTGCTGGTCCGATTTAGAAATTTCTTTCGCTAATAGGAATTAATCCGTTAATTCCTGCTTAGGCTATCTTTTAATATCATAAAAGTAGGGACACGTAAAAATCACATGGATGAAGTCGTAGGCAAAAGCTAGATAATTATTAAAGCCAGGCTTACGCATAACAACCTTCCAAGTAGCGTGACAACACCCGGTTTCCTGCCTTTTGCGCCACAATTTTGCTGGTTTTAGGCAAATGGCTTTTAGATAGTTTGTAGGGAACTGAGTACCAACCAAGTTATTGAATATTCTCTTTTGCTGTCACTTTCACTAGCATTCCTAGGAACTGCTTTCTGTATCCGGATAAATTATATAAAGTGTGAAATCTAGGACATTATTATTTGTGTGACTCATTAAAATGCGTCATTGAATGACAAACATCTCAACATCTTCACAAACTTTTACGTTGAAAGATATTATTAGGGGAAGACTAAGCCGATTATAAGGCTATTTTTGTCCAAAGAACTCTAATTTAGTGTAAAATCCTGCCCGGCGGACGCGACTAACTAATATGATTAGCCCATATTAATTGGTCGACTGTGAAGGTACGGGTCACTTTTACCTTAGAATTATGTTCCGTAAATAAACTAACAGGTAATAAGGTAACATAGTGTAAAATAAACTGTTCCTGTGAAGTCCGTGCAAGGGGTGACTTTCAGAATACTAGGCGATTTTAATTCCGTCAAATATTGTACTTACTTAATTTTATCCGTCTTATAAAACGCAGCCGATATTTTCTCTCCCCGCGACTTTGTTTGCGTGATTTTTCTTACGGATCCCTAGTTCTTTTGATAACTAAATATAGCCTATAGCACTCAGGGATAATGTAGCTTCCATTTTGGCAAATAATTTTTAAAATCGGTTGTGTAATTCCAGAGATTTCCCTGGATTACCCCCTATAATCTCACAATCTCACCAACTTTACCTCTTTATAATATTAGTATAGATTGGAAATTCAAGTCGCTAAGCCATATTTCACTAACGAGTTAGCGCATTAGTTAGTTCGCAGTGGGGAAAAAGGACTGAGTGAGAACCCTGAAAGTACGTCTGAATAGCGTTCTATTTTATCTGGATAATAGTAGCAAGCAATAAAAAACGAGTGTTATCAAAGCAGATATTTTCAATATCAGTAAAAGTAACGAGTTATACTTAATTTTATTTTCCTAAATTCGTTCTGTGGTTTGAGCTGTGTGTTGATGGATCAGGCAGTCAGTAACGGTTACCTTCTATTTAATTATATAGATTTGCAGAAAAAAAGAAAAATTATTTATTTACGTGTAAATAACGCACATACATAAAAATTTTTGTTTACAAAAGCCAAAAAAAGGGTGTATATTCTAAAAAAAAATATGTCTTAGACGGAAATATGCACCCTCCAATCAATCAATCATTGACACCAATCAATCATCAATCATTATCAATCTCACCCCATTGCGGCCAAGTATGGAATAAGACTTCTCTTGTGTCCCATACACATTTTCATTTTCTTGCTAATAAAACACTAAAGTCAAGCAACATTCTTAATTTAAAGCAATGGCAATCTAAATCTAAGCATTAAAATGTTGAAAATTGTAATCAGATTCAATTTCATTAGGCATTAAAGTTAGTTAATTTATTGTAATCTTAAAACAAGTCTGAAGGATCGTAATGAAATCGAGATAAGCTGTTTTGGGACTCAGTTATCTGGGTTTAAGAAAACACATTATGAGGGCTAAGTGACCTAATTATTTTCTCAATTTTAGTTCCTAAGTTTTTGTGTGCCACATTTTTAATAGAAATTCTTTAGCTTTGTTAAAACTGGTGGAGGATAATTATTATTTCATTGAGTGTACAAAAACATACTTTCACTCTTAAGTAGCTGTAAAGAAGGGCTGCCACGATGAAAGAGCAGCTTTAAAAATATTCTCGCTGCAATCGATACAGAAGGAAAGTCCAAAATTAGGTCGACTACCCTATTTGTAGGTTCCGCTTAGGTAAGTACCTACCCCCGACTGAAGGTGTTGGCATTTCACATAAATGTTTTTCTTTTACGTCTTGGAAGTACCTAAGTAGTTCATAAAAAATATGAAAATGTCTACCGCAACCGAAGGAACATTTCGGTTTCAGCAGACATTTTCCGTTGATAACATTGACGTCAATGGAAAACTAGTTCCCAACTTCAAGATATGTCGAAATAAAATTGTTCCCCCTACCGTTTCGTTGGGTTCTTCTTTGCGTATTTTTTTTCCTTGTTTATCTTTTAGCGTTTTGTTGTCGGTTTATTGAAATTGAGACTTCTTTGTGAATAGTAAGTATGAAACAAAAGAGATTTTCAAAATATGAATGCGTTTATTTATGGTTGATGTCGTCCTGGTACATAAGTACAGTTTATTAAAAATTGACTATTTTTGATGTCTTAATAGCGATTTCTTGTGTTTCCATTGTAATCTTGATTAAATAATCTGTAATTTCCTTCGTTGTTATTGTATTCTAAGGGAATATATTAAAGCAGTATGACTTTCACCTATAATTTATTTTTCATAAATTATACAAACCGGAAATTAAGTTCATAAAACCAGTTACGAAGTAATTTTACAGGTCAAATAACAATAGAAAAGTTCATAAAAGAGACGAAAGCATAGATTTTAATTGAAATTCCCCATAGGTAACTGGGTCATGTTTTGTTCCTTTTGTAAATCAGAAATCATGAATTATAGGTACGGTTAAATGTAAACTGGGTAAAACTGTGTGCGCACAGTTACGCAAAGGTATCCACCATAAAAACAAAGAACCGAACTGGACAGAATTTTTGTAGATTTATTCCCAGATTAGTTAAATGATTGATGTCTATGATGGGTCCCCGGAGTGTTATTCAATTTGCTATTGGGAAAGTCTTAGTCACAGTACGGTTAGTATGCTTTATTATAAAAGAGAATAGGTAACTTATCTTTACCTTCGCCGTCAGGGCGAAAATTTATACATACTTTTGCCTTCAACTAGTAGGTACATGAATAACAAAGGTCGCAAAACATTTTAGGGCAGACTGTAAGCGCGAACATGGGATGTGGTGTAAAACTCATTTAGAACTGCCACCTGCAGTGGTGGGACAAATGTGGCCCAACTACACACAATATGTGTGTGTGTTGTACACACTTTCCGTTTTGGGCGGTTTACACTGAAACACGTGATGAATGTATTTGTTTAGCGGTTTGTGTTGCGAAGCTTTGTTGTACAGTAACGTTATAACAACCCCACTTTATTTAAGTGCCCTCAATTTTGTTGGGGTGACAGTGATTATACGTCATTATCTTTGACGTTATTTGCTACAAAAATAAATGTAACAAAAGGTTGAAGTATTTGTTTAATGTAATTATGGCTGACAAATTGTGTGGTCATTGACTGCTACATCACACCACTTATATATCATATAGGTACCTATTCGTACCTAATATATCTAATACCCGGAAAAGACGTACTAAGTAGGCTTTGACGTATAATTAAATTTATCCTACTACAAATCTGCCCTAATTAGATTAAAAAAGTACATCGGAAATGTGGACTCTTTACTAATACTGCGCTAAAATCCATAGTTAAAGCATGTGAGCATTGTTGTACACACACGAACACACCCCGATACACTTGACTGTATTGTCAAACAATTCACATCATTGCATAGAACAATGTGTTTCACAATTTCGAATTCAGTTCATAAATAGATCATTAAGCTTTTCAGCACTGGCAATCACTTTGACATAGTATGCAAATCATTATGGATTTGAATCGCATGGTTCTATTTCTGTTATACTGATAAATGGGCTTTTATTATTTTATGCATGTCAGCCAGGGACGGACCGTAAATTTGTGGGGGCCCTGGGCTAACACTACTACTACCAAATTAATCAAACCAACTGCCATTTTGTCGAAAATACTATGTATACTGTATCTATAAGTAACAAAACAGGTCAATAACGGTCTCATTTCGATATTAGTGAGCTAAGTTTATCATTACAGTTGAGGTTGAATTGCAGCCCGAAGGCGAAGGCTTAACGGAGCAGGGAGTGTAACTATAAACTAAAAATATTAGTTTCTTCTTCAATGGGTGCTGGGGCCCTTTATATTTACGGAGCCTTGGGTGGTAGCCCAAAATGCCTATACAGGGTGTCCCAGCTAAGGACGTCCAAACGAAAATTTTGGACTCCTCCCGTCCTGGGCTATCCAAACCACCCCCATGTATGTTCTACGATTTTTTGCGGTTTAGGAGCTAAACGACATTTTAATATTTTTTTGGGATATTCTTCTTTACATCAGATTTTGTAGATTTTCTCTTTTTGTGTCGCATTTTTTGAAAATATTTTAATTGATAATTAATCCTGAAAGTATGGTCTTCGATCGATAAAAACAACTGTCTGTCTTATTGTCACCCGAAATTACTTAAACTTAGTTCAAAGGCAAAAATGTTGTTTTGTAAATTTCGTTGCAGATTTTCGGCTCTTAAAGAAAAATCACAATAAGGGCCCAAATCACCTTAAAGTTATTTCAAAATCTTCCACGAACCCTCAGCTCCTTAAAACAGTACAAATAACTAGTATTTTACGGGTCATTATTCGGAGCAATTGAAGCTCGAACATGGTAAGGCGAAAAATACAATATTTTAGAACATAAGTGAAACCTAATGAAAATGAATTAAAATGAACTTTTATCAAGTTTTCAATGCAATATGAGCTCTATGTCATGTTTATTATTTGCACAATGGTGATTTGGAGTGGTTAGTAAAGTTAGGTTAGGGTTAGGTTAGGTTAGGTAGTTAGGTTAGGTTAGGTAAACCTACCTCTCGCTCCCGAACGTCGTTCTCTCGATGGTCGGGAGCGAGAGTGCGTGGGAGGCTGTCGCCTCCTTTTGCGAGCACGTCATGCACGCAAAGGAGGCGGCAGAGAGGGAGAGGGAAGCAACCGCCTCGCATCCCTCAAGGAGAAGACGCACCGGGCGCCGGAGGGCGCAAAATGACCTCCGGCCTCCATGAGTTGCCGGCCTGCGGGTGGTCGACCTAGGGGCAGTCCACCACCCGAACAGATGCAGGCCCGTGTAGGCGACGCACGTGTTCCGCGTGCGCCACACTAGAGGATTCGGCGGCGCTTAGACCGCCGACGTAGACGGGACCCGCCTAGACAAGTGGCGGGTCAAAGCCTGGCGGGGGCGCGGTAGAATGCGCGAGCGAATCCCGTACCCCCGCCGAAAGGTATGTCGAGGAACACCGTGGTGGTTTTAGCCGGTAAGAGTCCGGCACACCCCCCCGTCCTCCCCTAGACGGGGGATAGTCCATGAGGATTTCAACACGATAAAAAAAAAAAAAAAAGGTTAGGTAAACCTAACCTAAGTTTAGTATTTTTTTAAAATTAGTGATGTTATTTAATAAAGTCAATGACATAGAGCTCAAATTATATTGAAAACTTAATAAAAGTTCGTTTTAATTCATTATCATCGGCTTTCATTTAAAAACGAAAAAGTGAAACCTAATTAAAATGAACTTTTATCAAGTTTGCAATGCAATATGAGCTCCATGTCATGTTTATTATTTGCACAATGGTGATTTGGAGTGGTTAGTAAAGTTAGGTTAGGTTAGGTAGTTAGGTTAGGTTAGGTTAAGTTTTATGTGTGAGAAGGAACACCGGGGTGGTTTTTAGTCAGTAAGAGTCTGACAGACCCCTTCGCTCTCCCCGGAGCGGAGGACATCCATGAGGATTTTCCACCCCGGAACAAAAAAAAAAAAAAAAAAGGTTAGGTTAAGTTAAATGAACTTTGAATTTGAATTAAGTTTTCAATATAATTTGAGCTCTATGTCATTGCCTTTATTAAATAACATCACTAATTTAAAAAAATTACTAAACTTAGGTTAGGTTTACCTAACCTAACCTAACTACCTAACCTAACCTAACCCTAACCTAACTTTACTAACCACTCCAAATCACCATTGTGCAAATAATAAACATGACATAGAGCTCATATTGCATTGTTAACTTGATAAAAGTTCATTTTAATTCATTTTCATTCGAGCGAATCCCGTACCCCCGCCGAAAGGTATGTCGAGGAACACCGTGGTGGTTTTAGCCGGTAAGAGTCCGGCACACCCCCCCGTCCTCCCCTAGACGGGGGATAGTCCATGAGGATTTCCCCACGATAAAAAAAAAAAAAAAAAAAAAAAAGGTTTCACTTATGTTCTAAAATATTGTATTTTTCACCTTACCATGTTCGAGCTTCAATTGCTCCGAATAATGACTCGTATAATACTAGTTATTTGTACTGTTTTAAAGAGCTGAGGGTTCGTGGAAGATTTTGAAATAACTTTAAGGTGATTTGGGCCCTTATTGTGATTTTTCTTTAAGAGCCGAAAATCTGCAACGAAATTTACAAAACAACATTTTTGCCTTTGAACTAAGTTTAAGTAATTTCGGGTGACAATAAGACAGACAGTTGTTTTTATCGATCGAAGACCATACTTTCAGGATTAATTATCAATTAAAATATTTTCAAAAAATGCGACACAAAAAGAGAAAATCTACAAAATCTGATGTAAAGAAGAATATCCCAAAAAAATATTAAAATGTCGTTTAGCTCCTAAACCGCAAAAAATCGTAGAACATACATAGGGGTGGTTTGGATAGCCCAGGATGGGAGGAGTCCAAAATTTTCGTTTGGACGTCCTTAGCTGGGACACCCTGTATATCGGTCCGCCCCTGATGTCAGCCTCACTAATGTTTTTGCTGATATTATTGTAACCATTTTACATACCCATATCATTTTAATGGTAATGCTAATGCTGTGGGCGGCAGAAATTACATTATACATTAATAACTGTAATTATGTTTATTCATATTGTGCATGTAGGATGGCCCAGTAGGTCAGATGTCCGCCTCTCATGCACGAGGTTGTGGGTTCACGACCGGGTACAAGGAAATTTCAATGTGACTTTTTTTAGTTTTTACATACCTACGTACTTTCTAAGTTTGTTTAGACATCACTTATATCAGTGAAGGAAAACATCGGGAGGAAACCTAGACTTATAATTTAACTAGCGACCCGCCCCGGCTTCGCACGGGTGCATGTATTATACATATAAACCTTCCTCTTGAATCACTCTATCTATTAAAAAAAACCGCATCAAAATCCGTTGCGTAGTTTTAAAGATCTAAGCATATATAGGGACAGACAGACAGAAAAAGCGACTTTGTTTTATACTATGTAGTGATACAAGCCTGGAATCGCTTATCTGTCTTGAGCAAGCATGGTGATCAATAAATGCTTATGTTTTCTCTTTATGAAAAGAAGTGTTTGTTCTGCAGTCGGACAATATTAGGCTAGCGTAATTATTATTGTGAAAGCTTACTTGTTGTAGCTTAGGCACGATCGTAATTATTTGGTATCAAAGCTTTTAGTAACATTGTGTTTTATCTATTTGGTTTATCAATCACGTGTAGCATGTAAAAGACTTTGTGGAATAAAATATGTCAAGGGTTTTGACTTTGAAAACCCAAGGGAATCAATCAAATCAAGTCAGGTGATTTGTGTGTTACTGATGAATTTAATCAGGAGGAAAGCATTACAGGAGTAGGGTGCTCCGTCACAACATTTGTTGCAAGTTAGATCAAAGTGAACTAAGTATATATTTTTCTTTTTTTTAAACTTTGCCCACACTAGCAATGTCTCCTGTATCGTGGGAGTGGAGCGTTTACATGTAACTCACATACATAAACAGACCCGGAACATCTAGGGTAAAACCAGGATAGTTGCCCCACTTTTTGAAATTACTTTATATCTCTTAGTATAAAAAGCGAGATTCTTAATTTGTTAAAAGGGTAACTACTTTGGTTTATTATCTTCAAATTTATGAAAGGAATAAATATTATCTTTGATATTTCCAAAGTATTGGCGATTTTTGCGGACCTCTAAATTTTGGGACAACTATCCCATATAGGGGATAGTTGCCATCTCTATATAAATTACATTTAGGATAGATGCCTCGTCGCGACAGAGGACATTTATCCCGCAAAAACTTTGATCGCACCTAGCCGTCCCACGCAATCGCACAGAGACATGCAACACGGTCAACTTAGTTGTAGTTGCAGAGTCTCTCGATAGATAAATAAAATAACATGTGTTTCATTCGCGAAACTAGAGTAATTGCAATCAGGCAACTATACCCCCGGGGCGACTATCCGGCTTTTACCCTATGTATCTGTAGATCATATAAATATTTGTTCCATGCGGGAATCGAACTCGCGACTCGCAGCGCGGCAGCCAATCGCCAACCGTGCCGTCAATCTGGAAGAAAACTATCTAGCTCGAACTTGGAGTGTCAAGACACTATAAATTCAGCTGTGTTCGTGTCTAACGATGTGATGTTTGTTCTCGTCGTGTTTTTAATGACTTTCGTCCAGAAATAGTAGGCAGCGGCTAGTAGTTCAGCCCAGCTGAGTGTAGCACCCTCGACACATACATTCTGTGACGCTTTTAGGTTTATTTCGCGGGAATGTACCTTTCTGCTTGTCGGTCCCTGAAAATTCTGGATGGAAATTCCAGAAATTTTGTGCTGATCCTGTTGTTAGGAATCCAGCCCTTTGTAGTGTTTATTAACGTAGGTATTTGCTATTTTCGTCTTCCTTTTACATAGGTACTTCAGCTTTCTAGGGCATTGTTTTTGGGTACTAATATACTCGTATTAAACAGACAGTTTAGGATTTTATTCGGTTTAAACTAGCGACTTGCTCTGGCTTCGCACGTACGAGTGCAATTGTCAATGAAAGCTACGGTTTGACCTTTTCCGACACTTCCAATAATTATCGTTGTATTTCAACCAATATTACCAATATACACAAAACCTTGATGGATAATATACCTAAATCGTCCTCATGTGAGTTACTCTATCTATGAACCGCATGAAAATCCGTTTAGTAGTTTTTGAGTTTATCGCGAACAGACAGGCAGGCGCGGCGGAGGACTTTGTTTATAATAGTAGTGATAGTGAAGTGATATCATTCATATCCGTTCAAAAATAGAATATCATCATCATAATTATATTCACACATTAAGCAAATAAATATATATTCTATTCTATTCTATTAATACATTTTTCCCTAAAATTCTGCTCCTAAAAGAATATTTTTTTTATGTTAAAACCTCATCACAACTGAATGACGATATTGTGCTGAAGTTTTTTTGCTAATGGCTTTAGTTTGACCTGTTTTAAAATAGACAAGTTTGACCCATATTTTCGTTACTTTGCCGTGTGACAATTTTCCTGTTTATCTTTCAACGCTAAACGTTTACTGTCGAACTTTTATCACAAAGGCGCCACTTATTTCTCAAAATATAAAATCTTTTGGTACAGTCAACAAAAGAGATAGGTATGCAGGGTCGTCAGATATAGTTGAAGTCAAAGTCAAAACATTTATTTCAATAAGACCATTTACAGGCACTTTTGGATTGTCAAGGAGTCGGTCAGAAGTTTTCTTAAAAACCGATAGAGGTTTTCAAATGTAATTTAATTCAAAAAGTAGATAATAAACAGTTTATTAATTGAGTCGAAGATAAAGAGATTTCAATCGAAGACATCCATCGGTTTCTAAGAAAACTTTAACTATATAAATGACGACCCTGGATACCTATCTCTTTTGTTGAATGTACATTCATAATCCAGACAATTGCTTTCATATTCATGTTCATTTATTTGCATACCATATTTTGTATAAAAGTTGTTACATAAGGCTTAAAGCTAAAGTACAGCACAGCTATGGACCCTGTTAGGGCACATCAATTATCATAATACTATCCTAATGAGACAATCAGATAGCTTTGATAAACTAGTTGTAGTAGGGATAGTACCTAGATGGTAAAAGACCGTGGGAACGATCACCTATCCGCTGATCTGCTCAAATCAAGGCATTATCGGTACTCACTCTTGCCAGTGCCCTGAGAAAAACTAAAGACAGTGTGTTATGGAAACAGCTCGACAACAATCCCGTCAAAGCGTTTCAGTAGGAACACGAACTTTCTAATGAAGAACACGAACAAGAAGAAGGATCTTAATGAGTGGGTGGTGTTGGGCTATAAAACACACAAATTAAGTAGGTACAAGTAGGGGCTAATTAGTTAGGAGAACAGCTGTTGCTCAGCCTAATTACCGGACTAATATTGGAGTGTGTTAAGTAGGTACACATGTCATTTTGTACATACACGCGATACGTGACATGATTTATTAATTACCAAGTAATTGCTAGCTTTTCTGCGCCAAGTTGTAACTTATGGACACATCCATTTGCCTTCTCAAAGACGATGAAAATTAAATTTTAGAGACAAAACCCGATTTTATTGACATTAGGCGACATCAAAATACTTATATTTTTTTTGAAAGAGTTTTTTGTTTGAACACGATAATCTCCTTTACTGGTCTGATTCTGAAAATTCTTTCGCTAATAGGAAGTTTCCTATTAGCGAAAGAATTTGATAACGCAGTTGCGTTATCACAGTGTGCTGTGCTATATTTTATTAGGGATCTATAAGAAATTAAAACGAGCAAAAGCCTTAATAAAAGTACACTACTGGATTTTCAACGGTCAGCTCAGTGCCGAGAGTTAAATATCTAAAAGTGCAATAATATTCAGGTATAACATTTCGGTGTCGCTCAGTGTAAGTGAAAACAGGCGTAAGGAGCAATATCATTCATACACTTATAGGCATAAATAAATACGTAGAAGCTACATTGATTTGTTTTAACTCTGTCTGTGAATCTGTGATTTTTTTAAAGGCTGCAGAACAACGGATACGTTTTTTTTATTGTGCAGTAAAGGACTTTTCTTCGGAAAAACTTAATTTTATGGGAAAAGAAACCTTTACTAATAAATACTCTTTTAATAAACGTCGGAAAGAAAAATAACCACTGAACATTTACAGTCTTTTCGCTGGTGTCAGGTTGGGAAAACGCTTTATTGGAGAACTTTCTGGAACTGCGAATCAAATCCCGCCTCAGCCCGCAAAATATTTATGTCCATTAGCGTCACGACGCTTGCGGTGTTTGTGGCAGCAGTGCTGAGCGCTAACTATTATAAACTTAGCTATGTACCCCTGGTACACATCTCTTGTATCCTTGGTATGTGCCTATTTACCTTTTGGGTTATAGTAAAATAACCCTACTGAGTGCCCATTTATAAGGCTAGTATTTTTATATCAAAATTCATATCTGAACATTTTTTTATACAAATTGGTAAGCAGTTAGGCTTCAGTAGATACGTGGAGTGATTTCGAGTATCCCTGATTATACCAGATAAAATGATGGTTTTACTTGCTTTTAATTTGTTAAATGCCTGTACTTATAACCTATTATATTTTTATTCAGATAAGCTAGTTGCAGTACCGACCCATTTTCTTCTGACTAAGGGCATGTTTATCAAGCCTGTATTATAGTATTTTAGTCAAAAGCAAAACCAAAATAAAAAAAACTGCTAGAGAGGACAACGATTGTTAAATTTTACGGAGAACTACTCAAACAAAAAGTTTGTTTTCTATCATTTGGAAAGCTATTAGTATCTGTTTATTTTAGGGCGGCCAACTTCGATGGAACGTGACACTCCTTTTTTAAGTATTACACACAATCACGATTGTATTTCTCAAACTGAGTAAAGCTGAACAGTACACCAACACTCTAACTAATTATTAACAAACTAGCTCATTCCCGCGACTTCGTTCACGTGAGTGTACCTAATTAATTTGCGGGGTGTTAATTTTTTTTGCTCATATCTGTATTTCTTTTTTAAAGTAGGCTAATTTTACTCCTTATAACAACAGCTGTCTGCCAGTAAACTCCCAAACAGATAGACAGATAAAACTCAAAAGATACGAGTATAAACATATATTTGTGTGTAGGTATATGTATATATAGATGATAAACACGAGCTAGCGGCCAGCTATATCCTTTACCGAATTCAGTTGATTTCGTTCTATAGCACGTTGGCACTCCATTTCTTTGTAATCCATGGTCTCATCACAAAATTAATTCAATTCGTTTATAGCACAGTCAATGTCAAATTTCTTCTCATTTCTATTCATAGCTTTTACTATGATTTCTGTATAATATTCATAGTTATGTTGAGTAATTTTTTTTCCAGATATTTATGTATATTTTGTCATTTGTGTGTACTAGTAGATGGCATAATGTGATTAGGGCAGACGTTTAATCTAAGTGGTGTCTCGTCGTACAACTTTTTCGCCAGTCTTTGAGCTTTTGGATGACTTTAGGTACCTACCCCTTCTTACATTACACATTGAATTATAAAGTATCGTTAATCCAGTATGATTTATAAGCATATGCTAAGTTTATTTTAAAGACTAACCCAAAGATGATAAGTCAAAATATTTGTATATATGCTATATACATCATCAAATCTTATGTGCCCGGTTGATGGCAGTAGGCTCGATTACATGGGACTTAAACATAACTGGCGAAATGTGGGTGTACACCTCTGCCTAACCTTTCGGGGATTACAGGCGTGATGTTATGTCTTACGTATCTTACTTTATATAAATATTTTATGAGTCTGCCCTCTGAGTGCACTACCATCTAATAAAGTTTGCAAATAGTTCAATATTGCAGAAAGCAGTAACGATGCAGAAACCCTTAGTTTGAAGATCGCGATTATGCATAATAAATGACTAGCCGTTCGCCTCGGTCGCTGTATTGATCCATTCGCTTAAGTTTAATCTTAATTGAACCATTTTTCTTAACTATTAATGTATATGTGCCTATACCTTCTAGAAACAGTATCTCCCAATAATAAATATTGAACCCGTAATCACCGTGTACTATTGTTGACGTTTTCAGAATACAAATACTTAGTTCTTCTTTTTTATTTCTTCTTTTTAAAAAACTAAGTACTGTCTGTAGCGGCATCACCGCCACACCAAAGGAGTTTCTATACCTATGTAAATAATAATATCTGGCTTTTAAAAAGAAAAAAAAAGTCTTGTTTTTGCTCTTGTTTTGTTTTGTTATGTCAGAAATTTTCTCTTACATTGTAATTGTTGAACTAAATTCTATTGCAATTTTTATTTTGCGAAAGATCACCCACACCACCTTGTACTATTGTTGACGTTTTTATAATACAAACACTTAGTTCTTTTTTAATTTCTTCTTTTTTTAAACAAGGCTAAAACTACTGTCTCTGCTAAACTAACAGATTTGAATTTTGTTTTGTTTGCACTGGCTACATTGGGTCATAATCCTTTGTAATTTAACCTAGTTTGAATTTGAACATATATCTACATACATTATTCGCCCTCTGCTGCTAAACTCAACACACTAACCATTTATGGTCGCTCGTTATATTGCTCACTGCAGTGTGACGTTATCCCTAAATTCCTGACTTGGAACGGTAACCCCTAATTGTGTTAGAACAATTAGTGGTTTGCACAGCCTGTCGCATACACACATTTGCACATTATATGCATCAATTTGCTGGGTGTTCGGCCTTACTATTATTAACTTACATACGTACATCTATTTATATTACCTAAGAACATTAGGTACCTACATGGATCACTGCTAGCTTTCAATTCGGGTAAAGACATCAAATTAAACAAATAGTGTTAACATACAATTTCAATATCGGTAATATTGAATAGAGGTTGATTTTCATTGAACCAACATTTCGATCCAGCGTTGAGGAAGATTTTTACAGAATAATCCGGCTGACCCGTTTGAGATTGAATAATCTAGTACCTACATTTGCTTTTACGGGTAGATTTTCCTCTCTAACTCTTTGTTCAACTGTACTCTATGTACCTAGCTAATTGAGGTATTTCATTGTGGATTGTAAAATGCACTATGCATGTGAATATGTTAATTATACCCATATCACTATAATTAAATTCTTCTACAACCATATCCGGACTCGGTTTTTATTTCTATTATTAGGTACCATTTAGATTTCTATGCTGAATCAAATGCCCGGACACTTTCCCGGATTGTTTGTTTTAATTAGGTTAAATTGATGCTGGTAAACAATTGTTAATTAGCGGAAGAGAACATTATAATGTGTTATATTTACAATACAGTTTACAATTAGATGAGGATGTTAATTGTGCGTCCTGAAATGACAAACAGTTAATTTACGTTTGAGTTAACCGCTCTTCCTCGTTTAAAACCAGGAGTATTAAGATCTTTGCACATTGTAACAGCACCGCTTCGACTCATTAAATAATTTGCTATTTAAGCTAGAGCTGTAAATCGTCTGCGTTAAAATTATTTTAATGATAAAATAAAAAGGTGACGGCTCGCAGGCGGCTCTGGCAGCTAACAGTCGGATCTTTGAAGGTGATTCTCGTCAGGCTGCTGCCGTGACGTAGTTGGTGGTGTTATTATTATGTGCCATGACCATTAATGTATGTTTTTAAGACCGTAAGGCTCCAATCAGACGACGGTCAACCGATGACTTCAGCATCTTTTGAGATATCTTTATCTTTATATATGAAAATTTAACTTTTGTACACAACATTACATTTTAATAGAAAAGTGTTTTATCAACTTTTTTTTTATCAGACAGCCACAGTGAAGCGTTGCCGAGTTTAGGTAGTGATATAATAATATCAGATGACATATTTCTAGGTGATCAACACCGATCGACGGTAGTCAGGTTGCACCCATCTTGAACGCTTCTGACCTTTGATGAAAGACTAAACACAGACAACAGACAGTGAGTTAACGCGGTGATCAATAACACTCCTCTTCATTAGAAGAGGCCTTGGCCCTGCACTAGTATTATTTGATTGCTTGGCTAAAACCGTAGGGATTTTAGAGTCGTAAAAGTTTTTAGAAGTATTTTTAGTACGAAAGAGATTTTCATAAAATCGTCATTGAATATCATCGAAACGATCGGGTAGAAACGAGGAGCATATAAATGGACATTTGAGAGAAACGGCAAGCTGTAACGGATTTAAGAGTGTAGTTTTAAATTCTATTTCAGCACACGTTTTGATAATAAATAAGTCCAATAAAAATGTATGTTCTCGTTAGATACTTAAAAAAAGTAAAAAATAAATCATCTTTATAAAAACGTTTATGAAGACGTCTATTTACTATGCTTTATTGGTATCATTCTACACACATAGGTACCTACTGATAATTATATTCTGTATAAAACTGTATGCCGTAAAATTCTAATGGAGTAGGCAGTTGGGCATTTGTTCAATATAATTTGTCTACTGTACCTTCAATATAGTACGTTTCCAATTTTTCTCTACTTTGTCTTCGAATCTATATGAATCATATTCATAAATATGAATTGTAACATCAACATCACCGATACTGAAACAACGCAGGTGGCAAACACATCCACAGGGATTTCATGAATTGATTTAAACCTTCGAAACTCATTCATCGAATTTGAAAAGCTTATGCTTTCACAAAGGGCAAAGCTGAACAGATGAAACCTGTGTTTGTAGGCCAAATAAACAAAGTATTTTTTGTGTTTAGGTGGATTTATAGGTACCTACTAGCTTTTGCCTGCTGCGACTTTGCCCGATTGTAAGTTAAAATCAAATCTGTCCTTGTCTCTCTTCCTACCCATAAACTACCTAGGTATGTAGTATAAGTTTAAAGGTCAAGTAGTTTCGAGATTTCGTGATTAATCAATAAGCGGTATTTCACTTCAATACAGAAGATGAATTAGTTTTATCTGATAGGTAATAAATTAGAAGCTATTTGTTAAACAAAAACATTGCCCATTTAACATGAAAATTACAAGGACGGTTGAACATAGTAAATACTTATAAAACGTTTACATCTAAAAACTAAATTATATGAAAAAGGGGCAATCAAGCTTTCAGTAAACCGTAGTCGGTAAGCAAAGTTTAAAAAAATACTTAAGTCTCTTGTATAAGTACTAATAAAGACAAAAATAAAACAACATTCACTAATAGCAATATGAATTGCAAAACGAAACGTAAATAAGCGCAGTTAGACATCGGCGGCGTCGCGTCGCGTCTGTCGGATTTGTCGCACGAACAATTTCCCCTCATTCTTCGACGTTGGAAAATTAAGTGCTTTTTCCATTTCCCGTCGTACGTCGCGTTGCTCGTGTAGGTGTGAGCCGTGTGGAGCGACACAACACGGCACGAGTCTTCCTACCTTACACCTACGTACTGAAAGTGTTTAAATCGTGAAATTACCTGGTCTTCGTGTGTGATTGATCGTTGATGTACGCACTGATATTGTGACTTGTATTTTTTTCATTCTGTCTTTAGTCCATCCAACAAAGAGATTGTAGAGTGCGTGAGCAAGGCCCTAAGCAATTACTTCAGAAATTTGTTCAGGGTGCTTAGAGAGTTAACATACTAAAAGTCCTGACATCTAGGGGGTGAGGCGGAGTGGGGGGAGGGGGTTAAAGTTCCCATTTTTCAGTTTTTCGCTAATATCTTTTAAACGGTGCGTCATGGAGATAAGATGTCTTCTACGCAATGAAAGCTTATAAAATTATGTACAACTTTTATCTCATACACTTTTTCACATTCCTACCTATTTTCGAACTACACATTCCGGAAAGTGGTGGACGGTGGATTCCTACTGCACAGAGTAGTTTGGCAAAAAATGCCTGTGTTGCCACGATTTGTGATGGATATAATTATCACCTACATCAACCGCCACTATCCTGGGATGAGTCGTACTGTGGTATTCGATGGGTACTTAAACTCAGCTAACTCTACAAAGTCACAAGAACAGAGGCGACGATATAAATTGAGGAGGTCGGCTGATATGAATTTGTCTTTGAACACAGCAATACCAATGAAGCAAGAAGATTTTTTGTCTAATCCTACCAACAAAAGTCAGCTCATTTCTTTACTACAGACAAAGCTTCAGGAAAATGGTATAAAATCTCTCCAAGCCACTGATGATGCTGATGTTCTTATCGTGAAGACTGCTGTGGAACTATCGACTCATAGACGAATTAAAAGATAATATGTATCAAAGATACAAGTTTTCATTACTCAACGGCTGAACCGATTTGGATGAAATCAGTGGCGGCTGGTGGGTTATCGAACTGGTGGTGCACTTTACTAAAATATTAAAATTAGAAAATGCAACAAAACAAAAATTTACATAATATGTTTATTTTTTATACATTAAATCAATGCGACGACATTTTTCTGAAGCGAAATGTTCAATCACCTTTTTATTAAAATCGGGTATTAACACCATACCTACACAGTATAGTTGAGTATAGAATAAAAGTTCTCGAAAAAAATCGAAACAAAAACTAAAAACAATTACGGTAATATAAATAAACAATAATTAACGCGTCACACATACAGTGAAACCACGGTAATGTGAAACTATACTGGTAGGTCTGGTAGTCTGTCTAACGAGATGTCAATCATGGCTGCCGTCGCGTCGCGCCCATGCCGGCCGGACAATAAATTCGTCAAACATCGGGTGCTCTCGGCAATCCTCGGTTCGCACGTGCGGCGCTCGAGAACCCACTCATTGCTCGGTACATTTCTATGAACTATCTTCTGTTTCACGCGTCAGGCGTATTAACTCGTATCTCCTACAATTTATATTAGCAGTCCTCGTGCACTCGCCGAAGCGCACGAGAATTTGTCTTTACAGGAAAATAAGTCTTAAATAGTTTAGTAAAGCGCTCAAACTGTTTCACCATAATTGGAGATTTAATTTTTTATACGTTTTTGTATGTTTAAAAATAACTATTAAAATGGTAATTTAAAAATAAAGATGAAGTACATACTTAATATTTTGTAATTTTTGATTTATGAATTTATTGGTGGTTCAGCGCACGAGCGCACTTAAGGTACAGCCGCCACTGGATGAAATTCGTTATGATTAAAGATTTGGATTTTTAGGCTACTTTTATCCCGAAATAACGCAAACAAAGTAGCAGGCAACAGGTAGAGATTCATAAAAGTAGTTTTTTCGAAAATTTTCAGTATTTCAGAATGTATATGTAAAAAATGGGTAGTAATTAGAAAAAGTGTATAAGACTAAAGTTGTAGGAAATTTTATAAGCTTTCATTGCGTAGAAGACATCTTATCTCCATGACGCACCGTTTAAAAGATATTAGCGAAAAACTGAAAAATGGGAACTTTAACCCCCTCCCCCCACTCCGCCTCACCCCCTAGACGTCAGGACTTTTAGTATGTTAACTCTCTAAGCACCCTGAACAATTTTCTGAAGAAATTGCTCAGGGCCTTGCTTACGCACTCTACAACCCCTTATGGGTGATTTATTGGATGGACTACTTCATCATTATTATTTTTGTTTTCTTTTGGAATTGTAGGTTTTCCGCTTACGTGACAAAACAAATAATGATGGCTTTATTAGTTTTTATCTGTCGAATCTCTTGCGAGCACCATTATGTCCATTACTTTTATTTTTATTTTAGTGTAATTAGTTTTATTTACTGGTTTCTGTTTATTTTTTACCGGTCGAATTTTCCAATAGTCCGTCTTCAGAATTATTTTCTCCTTTATTTTTATAATATTTACCTATACACAGACTGAGTTAAGATTCTTAAAATAAAACATTGTAAACTATAATAGAAAAGTGGAAAGATGATAATAATGTTTAAAGATTTTTCGAATCCTCGAGCGAGTAATGGGTATAAAGTTTTCGTCTGGGAAAAGTCGTAGGCAACAGTAAGTAAGTACACTACAAATCGAGTTTCATAAAGAAATTGTCGCACAGATATGAGTTTGCGACGACGCTCTCCAAAGCAAAACTTTTCTAAAACCCAAATTACCTTATTAAACACTAGGTAAGTACTGTAAGTAGTAAAACATTTCCGTTGGCGACAGACAGATCGATGTGGAATCTAAGAATGTCTGGTATGACTAGCGCTAAATAAATAATTGATCGTCGCAGCCGCAAATTTGGTATCACTGGAGGTCGTTGACAAATATTTGCATTTGGATAGGCATTGTTTATTACAGAGGTCGGTCCCGTTCCGATTCCGATCGTGAATTTGTGATTCCGTTTATAACAAGGAATTTAATAGCGATGGTGAGCAATTAACATATCTTTGTAAATTGTAAGCCCTGCGGTGAGTCTGTTTTGCTTGGCAACTAATTGATGTAAACGATGACGTGAATGTGAATTTTGCGTAATTGATGAGGTTTATAGGTATAGCAGCTATAGGTAGGTACCTTTATAGTTGTATGTCGTGATCACCCAATGGTTAAGGTGGAGGGTTCGATACTAACTGGGCACGTACCAATGTGAATTTTTTAATTCATATGTAGGTACCTACTTTCTAAGTATATTTTGGACATTACTAACATCGGTGAAGGAAAACATCATGAGTAAAGCTGGACATAATAATATAATAATCAATATAAATCTGAAACCGCCAATTCGCCTTGAGCAAGGGTGGAAATCAATGCTCGTGCTTTTCTGTACAGAAAAAGCAGAAACATGTCTTTAGGACTATTCCTAAAGGCATGTTACATTTTAAAATCTTAAGATTTTCCTACAGTTGATTTTGGACAACGTCGATCCAGGCTTTTGTTTAAAAGAATGAAGCTCATATTATAGTCTACCTTACGTACCTACATCTCTTCGCTCCGCTTAAATGAATAAAAGCCCAATGCTTCATCGTGATGAATGCAACACATTTTTAAACCTCCGAGTAAGGTTATTTGAATTATGTATTCATTTACACAAATAGAACTCCCCCCGCCTTCCATCTGTTTCTCCTTCTTTTATTCATAGATTTATTCTGATACCTGTTCTATTTTTGTATTGAATAAGTATGTATGTTTGTAAATCTATCGTGTTGCAGTTTCAATATGATTTTTCAGCTGTTCGTTTGTCTCTTCGACAGTTTCCTTGTGACTGGCTGGTTGTAAGGAGAAATGTGAAACCCACCTCATAAAAAAAAGTATCTAGTTTGCAAAAATGTTGCAATAGTACAGGCACTTTAATCTTTATAATACACTACCGAAAGATTATAGTGCACGAGTATATAGGTACGCTAACACATTTCCATTTCCCTTTCCCCCGGTCATAGTCCAATGGGACGGCAATCCGATACGACCGGAGAGATTTCAGGGTCCAACTGATCTCAACGGCTGTAAGTTTCCATATTACGGGCTGCTACTAAAAATCTCGTAATCGAAAAACATGTAAAAAGAAAATTTAAATAACAATTTAAATTAATGATTATGTCTTGATAGCTGCTGTCTCTTAATCTGTTGCCCGCAGCATCGTTCCCAGAGTTTTTGAACGTTTTTTGAGGCTAGGAACGGTATAAGAAAGCATAGAGGACATACATTTATTTTTAATTATACAGATTGATAATAAGGGCTGGTTCGATGTCACATTCATATGTAAAGAGTACCGAATAAGAGGAGTGTATGTATGCCTGCAGGATTATATTACGGGCTAAATAAAAAAAAACATTAGCCCAAGTTGGTCATTAACTTGAAACACGATTCAGCTCATTAAGGCTAACTAATAGAGAATACATTGTTTGTAATGGCGGAACATGGTATTGTTCGGCAGGTACATTACTTATTCCATTAAGATATTATAACGATACGCAGGTGTACGTTAGCTCATCTTTTTAATAAAGGTATACCTACTTACTTAGAATTAATTACTACTACGTAATTAATGCTGTGTCTGTGTGTGCTGTATGTCTATTTAAGCCGGCTTTCATGACAAGCTGTGATCTTAAGACTTAAGGTATTACTGTCTCCTGAATTAGGATTTAATGCTACAATCAACTACAGTCCGTAAACTTCTGCTGTCTTCCTGACTTCCAAAATTAATGAACTGCGTTAGTGAACGGTTTTCTACGAATACAACAGTTTTCGTGGAACGGTCAGTGATAATAGCATGTTGTTAATCAACACACATAGAGAGTAAACAATCCATAGATCTTTTATTACCTGACTACGGTTATACAGAAAGTAGTGTTATGATTTTATCGGGCGGTACCTATGTATTTTCACCTGCCAGCATGAACATCTGTCGTCAAGTAATGCAGTATAAGTAGAAATATAGATTTATATAATTATGGGTACCTAATAGTGATTATTGCGAGCGTTCCCCTCTTTCATTGTTATCTACAAACAAAACTAGCGACCCCTTCCGACCGGATATTCTCGTGAGCGTACACAACACGATGCTAGTCACAACGTGTGTTTGGAGCATGTAGGGTTGCCACGGATTTATTTTAGTTGTTGATATAAAACACATAATTAAACATTATTTTAATTTCGTGTCGATTTGTCGTTCGAGTCTACGAGTTATTAAAGATAGATTCGTTTCGATACGCTTAGTCAGTCAGTCTGAGTCTTCGTCAGTGACTGCCCGCGACCACCTGCGACTGCGTCCTGCGTCTGCGAAGTCACGTCTGGTTACAGCTCGGCTCCCGTGCATCGTAGCGTGATGTTATATACCCTTTACAAAAATAAAAAATATTTTAGCCAGATTCACAAGGTATTCCTTGTGAATCTAGCTATAATATTTTTTCCAATCCGACTGGTAGTTCTAGAAATTAGCGCGTTTAATCAAACAAAACAACTTCAACCTTATTATATTATTAGTATCGATAAATGTTACAGTTTTTGTATAAAAATAACGTCAACTAATCCCGATTTCGACAATAAAGTTTAAACGCTTCGCACTCAAATGAAATTACACCACAAAATTGAATAAAATAAAATACCCATTTCACTCTTTTGATGGCCATCCTTATTTCAGAGAGATTCCTTCCCGTGAAAATGCTGGCAGGGGCTTAGCGTACTATTGTGTACGTGTACCAGCATTGTTTTGAAACATTATGCAGCGTATTAATCGGTCTGTCGCTTTCGAGACATGTCTTCAGTTTACGTTCGCTAATCTCGGGCTGGGGCCAGACGAGCGTAAACCGTCGTAATTTTACAGCGCCTAATGTAAGTCGAGAAAATTTATTTAATGTTGTTAATCGAGAAGCCAATTACTTAATTGGCTCTTGTGGGCTATAATAAATTATAAAAACACAGTTTTGTATGAATTAGGATGTAATGTAATTTCGATAAGTCAACGTAATTCGCGTTAATATCTAGGTTTAGATATGTGTAATTTTGTGAAACTTAGGAGTAGATTTTATTGTAATTAGGAGATTGGATAAGAGAAAGGGAAGCCTTTGCTCTGCAGTGAGAAAGTAAAGGCTAAAAATTAAATAATAAAGACTAGTGTAAATATCTTTGAGATTTGAATAAAGGTTTCTGCTTGAACGTCTTTCTAGAATACGTTACGGACCACAGTCTGAAGGTGTTCTTTCAACGAGCTTTTGAGATGCAATGTGCACTTGATGTCAAGGAGATCATAGCTTCAAACCTTTCTAGAGTATTCGAGGAAGGGGTTCAAGTAGCTCTTGAGATACCTCGTCGCCAGGTGAAAGTTATTCGCGCGTAAAATTTGCCAATGTTAAGCTGATGCGTTTATTTTTGAAGAATGTAACTTTGCCGATTGAGGGATTGAATCAAGAGGCATTGTTTGCACAAGTAGCTTATATTTCCTTCTTATTTAATTATAGTTCAATATCCTAGACTCGCTAGACCTACGTAGTAGACGTACCTATTTTAACATTGTTGAAATCTTCAGAATAAATAGAAGAATTTGTAATTAAGAAGATATGGTATAAGACATGGTATAAGATATAAGACATGGTATAAGATATGGTATATATGGGTGTAAGACCTGAAAAATTTAAGAGCTACGATGCTAAAGACAGACACATATATACACACGTTAAACTTATAACAACTCTCTATTTTCGTCAGGGTTTAATAAACGCTGCAGAAAAATAAATAAACATTTATCTTCAACACCAAACATAAAATACAGATACAGAAATTGATTTGAAGGTACCTAGAGATAGAATAACCTGTGTTCTGTCGGCGGAAGAAATCACTTTGAAGCGTGACTCCGTCGAATTATTTCAAGCTCTACTTTTGCAAATGGATGTTGAGACTATAGACGGATATAAAAATACACGTGGTTTATTCTAAATTACCTATTTGCCTAACAACTACAAATAGGTAAATTCTGTGTGATTTCTAGGTAATGGTTGTAAGTTAGTTTTGGACTCTTATCAAGGTTTTAGAATCTTCTCTTATCAATTTAAAAGTTAGTTAGCTATTCTTGATTTGTTTCCATGACAATATCTATAAACTTTCTGTTTCGGAGATAAGTAATAGTACAGGATATCTTTATTAAGATAATAAAAATACTTATAGTCGTCCATTACTGACAACCGATACCAAATAAGTATTAAATAAGAAAAGGTATATTTTCTGTTTGTTGTTGCTGGAAAGTTGCTGCAAAAAAACAAAAAATAAATTAATTAATTTTTTTATTGCTATAAAAATAAATTGATCTTTATCTTTCCAGGTTTCTGTTCTTCGTGTACTCGGCGTACGTGGAGCGGCGGACGGTTGCAGCCGTGCGCATCATTGCGGCGACCAAGACCCGCGGCGCTGACAGCGTCCTGTGCCGCATGTGGCTGCCTGATAACCGCACACTCACGCTCAAAGCTAAAGTCAAGGTAGGCCAGTCTACCGTGCTTGATAGCTCGTAAACGGAGATGAAAGTCACATGTTGTTTCCAGAATTGCGATATTTTTTGTTGGCACTTTCTGGTAACAGTTAGGAAATCAGTTTGAATTGATAATGCTAAACTTTGAACCCTTGATATCTTAAATGCACAATATTTCGCAATGTACCTATTACATTGCGCACTACCTTAAACAGTGATTTTTCACACCAAAAATAAAAGTAGTTTCCCAGCAATTATTTTTACTCAATGTTACGTTTCATTGACAATATTGTGCAAAGTTAAAGGCTATGTGATGTGTATTTTTATACTCCTTATGATTGTTTGGTAAATTTTATGTAGAAAAGATGTCAAAATGTTATTCTTAAAGTTAGTATTGAAAAACCAGCCCTTGTTTTCAATCAACACATTAAGTAAAAAACAACAGTTTTTTTTCTAAAAACCTTTTCCTGTCTCTAGAAGCCCAATAATCCGCTCTCCACGAGGCCAGGGTTAAGGTAAAACTTCTAAATGATACCCAGTTTATACAGAGCACCTCTGAATAGCGGAGATCGTTGCGGCTTAGAAAAGGTTTGGCGACAAGAATTCAAAAAGGCTTTGACGGTTCGACCGCGCGGAAAGGATAAATGAGAGTCGATTAGCCAAAAGGTTTCTGTTAAGGAAATGAGATTGTGCTATGTCGGGTTCTGTATTTCCGCAGATTATTTAACTCATTATAATTTCACCGTGGGTTTCCGTAAGTATAATTGTGACCATGCGTTTTTACATCGTGAGGAAACCTGGACTTATACCAGCCTATTACTGTCCCACTTAAATCATGTCAGAGGCCCTTAAGAGGAAATGCGGTCGGAGAGACTTTTGAAAATTAGGTATTTGAAGAAACTATCGCTGTCGCTCTGCGAGCGCTCGGGCGGCTTATCTATGTGTGTGTAAGTTGACTGTGTGTGCGTGTGACGCGCGCTGCCGATGCCGCCACGTGTCGTGTAATTATTGTCCGAGTCAGTAGTGCCTGGTATTTTTTGGTGTTCGCATCGTTCGGTAGTATCTAACTACACGAAGTGATTGATCTTATTATTTTGGCTTGTTTATTGGACTTGTTCTACCTGCTACTCTTTTGATTCGGCTTATGTAAATACTGCTGTCGTCGAAGGAATAGAATAAATAGAATAAAATATGTACAACATTAGATTGTAACTTTCAATGGTTTTTCAACCGACTTCAAAAAGGAGGAGGTTTTCAATTCGGCGCGTATGTTCTTTTTTTTTTGTATTTATGTTACCTGATTACTTAGCTAGTTATCAATAGACTTGGATGATTCTTTTTTTGTTTGAAAGAGTATACTTACTTCCGAATAGGTCCCATAGAAATATTGACATGATCTGATGATGAACTTCGGAGATATGGAATGGAACTCCTTATAGGATCACTGCAGCAATATCGTAACAAGTGAAATTGCTTTGTTTATACGTGTAGTCGATGACGGACTGAAGGAAAAGGGGGAGGGGGTACGTCAACCCCCCTCCTACCACTTTCCAAAATTAAATATATCGTGTGAGGTATTGTTTGAAAGGGCTTTTTGCAAGGATTTCAAACATTAAGGTGCAGATACACGATTTCTAATGATTTTAAATTGATCAACACTTCTTAACGACTAGTTCTTTTTTTTTGAAAAAAATATATGTTATACTAGACAGTTTTTTACGTAATGTGGTCTGTATATTTGAAGTTATATTTTTATAGGTAACATACTTAGTGTAATTAATTTGCAAAGTAATGCCTAACGCGGACTAAAAACCGCTTACACGCAAACAGTATGAGATTTTTTTAAATAAAAAAAGCTTCTTTACAAAAAAAGATAACCGCCTTCAAAAACTACAAAATAAAAATAACTTTAGTTTTGGAAGTCGGTGGCTTTGGTTTTGTTTTTTTGTTATGTAGGTAAGTATTGCCACCGACTTCCAAAACTAAAGTTATTTTTATTTTGTAGTTTTTGAAGGCGGTTATCTTTTTTTGTAAAGAAGCTTTTTATTTTTCACTTTTTAGTGCTTGTGTATTAATGTTTGAAATCCTTAAAAAAAGCCCTTTCAAACAATACCTCGCACGATATATTTAATTTTGGAAAGTGGTAGGAGGGGGGTTGACGTACCCCCCCCCCCCTTTTCCTTCAGTCAGTCATCGACTACATGTATAAGCAAAGCAATTTCACTTGTTACGATATTGCTGCTGTGATCCTATGAGGAGTTCCATTCCATATCTCCGAAGTTCATCATCAGATCATGATAATATTTCTATGGGACCTATTCGAAAGTATACCCTTTGAACAAAAAAAGAATCATCCAAATCTATTCATAATTGGTTGAGTAACATACATACGTACAAAAAAAAAACAAAGACATATATTTTTTTTTTGAAAAAGTTTTTATAACCTTTATAGTGAGTACAGGCGTCATATTATGTTGTGTGATGGCGTAAACAATGCTTAGACATGCTATAGCAACAATCACGGTTAATCTGCTGTTATTTATTGAAGAGTTCCCCCGATTTCTACAAGATCCCATCATCAGATATTGAAATGGTGACAATGGGACCACACGGGAAGCACCAGCTTTCAAATAAAAAAAGAATCATGAAAATCGGTTCACCCAGTCGCAAGTCGCGAGGTAACAAACATAAAAAAAAAGAAAAAAAATACAGTCGAATTGATAACCTCCTCCTTTTTTTGAAGTCGGTTAAAAAACAACCGCCTTCAAAAACTACAATTATTATTATTTTATTATTATTTTATGCTCTTATATCGTCCTATATACGTCTTCTGGTGGTTCATATGACCCACCATTTTTGGACATGGGCCTGTAGTCTATAAGAGCTCTTAAAGTATTTGTATTTCCCACTAAAGAGCACATGCAAAAAATGTAAATGTGTTTATCGATAACTGTTTACAACACTAGTTTATCGATATTAATTTCAACTACTACGCATCACTTTTCCCATCTGTATACGTATAAGCAGACCGTCCCGCGACCCCGCCTTCAAATTCGTGCGACAAAGACAACTGCAGATCCGACTGAACAGCGTAAGTAAAAAGTCTTAATTCGAGGTTTGGCTCTCGCCTATTTCCTCATCCAATATTAGACCAATTTAAAAGATATTTCGTAAACTGAATAATTAGGATATATACTGTGGCCCTATGTTTTTCTTTTTTCAATAACAGTTGTCAAATTTGTACACTAGGGCTTTATTGACAGTGGTCTAAATAGGCAATTTTGAGCATGTTTTGAGGGTTCTAGTGCTTTTAAATATAATGAATCTTCAAAAAGGAAAACATAGGAACATACAAGTAGTTGATATTTATTTTACTGTAAAAAATCTTTGCTCTAAGACCGTAAACCAGAAAGAAAACAGGTGAGAACGTTTCTATGGAGAATAGACCACCGCATTTCCTCTTAAGGCGGTTTAGAAACTCTGACACTAGGGTGTGTGGGGTCATAAGGCCTTACTGCCCCCCGCGATAAAGAAAATTATAATTTTCGTTTTTACATTGTGGGGGATACTGCAAGGGCTCGTTTCAAATCAGTGTAATGCAAGTTTTATTGCAAAAGCAGTAGAGATTGTATGAATGAAAATAATTGAAGTTTATGCATCGTGCTATGTTTGGTTAATGTCCTTGTTTTTCTAAAGCTCCGGCATTTTATGGATTTTTTATAGCATTCATGATGACGGTTGGGAAATAAAAAATTTAAAGCTCACGCAGTGAAAATGTTTTATTATAGATGGTATATATTTTTTTTTTCATTTTAATGGAGGTTTGTGAAATGTATGAAATCAAGGCAGTGTTGTCAATGTTGTCTTTAAATAGCCAGGTTCTACCATATATTATAAACCTTGTAAACCGTATTGTATCATTGTAGCTACTCATTATAAGACAAATAGTTGTATAAATAATCCAGTTTTTCTATGTTTACGACCTATGGCTATTTTTAACAAGTAGATAAAGTTTATTGACAACAAAGTAAGAGCAGCAATTTATCATTAAGTATAATCCAAAAAGGTACAACATTTCTCACGAGGGCAGTTCTACTAACTTTTAGGTAAGATCTCAATCTAGAGGGAGATACTACAAACTTTTAGGAACGTTCGCAATCTAATTTCAGTCTCAATCTGTCAAAAATGGCTCTGATTTACCTGATGACTGTCTGCCTGATGGCCCAGTGGTAAAGGCACCTATCATGCATGAGTTTGTGGATTCAAAACTGGGCAAGAAATATCGTGACTTTTAAGTTTATTTTGGACATCACTGATATCGATGAATATACTGATGATATACGATGAATGGACAAATAGGCTGGTATTATTATCATTACCTAAATTGCAACTAGTCGCTGAGATAAGATTGCAACTAGATTTTGAATATTTTTTAGAAAAGTAAAGTAAAGTAGAATTGGCCTTCTGATTTCTAAATCCCCTCTGGTTATTAAGGAATTGAAAAAGCAACCGAACCAAACATAAATTTTGGCCATTTGACAAACCATTATTGGTCAGTAATAGACTAGTAAATGGTTATAATGGTCTCCAATATCCATCACACATTACCTTTTTGAACGGAAAATGTCCGCACTTTCGTTTGCCATCAAATCCAATCCGATTCCAACTGAAGTGCCGGTCGATAAAACATCAGGAATCTATTTCTACTGGGAGAGTCACACGTGTGCACAATTGAAAAAAAAAGCTGATGGGGAATGGTTGACGAGCTCATCTATAAAAAGGCTTTTATCATTTTCTTCATTTATTGCAGGACTGTGGTTGATTCGCACGTAACATTTTATGTGTTTTCAGCACCTAATGTTTGTATGACCAATCATACTTTGAACTCGAAACAACTGAGCCAGATAAGGTGTGTCTCTCTTGTCAATTTCACAGATTAGTAAGATTAAAACAGAGTAACAAACAGTGATATATTTTTGACCTTATTTTTGAGTGGGACCTTTACTGTAACACTGGGCTATGTTGTGCGGCTTGAGAAGAGTATTAATTTGTTATGAGTGGCTATATTAATAAGGGCTCTTAAAATTTATGTGTACGTCTGGCTACGTTTGGTGCCAGACATGTCGAGAGTGCCGTGTGACACCCATATTGCGCATGCACCACGACAGGACGACAAACGTCTCGTATCAACTGTATGAGAAAATACAAGCGTCTGCGTGCAGCCCGATAAACGGCCTGCTTTAATGCTGCAGCAGTCGGCGGCAGGCGCCAAACGCATACTTTGGAAGAACCCTTAAATGGAAATCTGGAAAAACCTCGCAGCTAGCTGGCTGACTAGCTCATACTTTATCATGTTAATAAATGATTCTTATGATGGAGGGAACGAAAGTTATGGCACCATTGTAAAGAAAAGTAAAAGTGTCCTGAATCTGAGTAAAGACTGTTAAGGATCAGTAAAGGTCGGCTTAGCAATCTAATATGGTTTGTGGCCATAAGAAATAAAATGAAAAGAAAAATACACCATGGAGGTTCATTCTGAGTGTGATATGTATAAAAAACCGCCTTTTAAATTTCAACTATTTCGCGAGTAGGTACGGTACTTTTGATTAAATTACCTACTAATAGTTTCTAATACTAGTTATAATATCGTTTTGGTTTGTACTGTTATATTGTATGTTATAGTTGTGTGGGTGTAAATAAATAAATAAAATAATAAATAAACTCTTTTTTTCTTTTATTTACAGGCCATCCGTGAGAACTGGAATCTAAAATACAGCGCAACCTACGTGCTGTGCCTACTGCGTGGCACAGACGTCAAACCTCATGAGACTGTGGGGGCGTCCATAGCGGTAGTATCCACCAGCAGGCCCAACAGTCAGCCGACCAACCTACTCATCATCCTTGATACGGAACCCAAGGCCGGGACTGAGGTACAATACCATAATATGCTTGTTGTATGATAAACGCGTGAACGTAAAGTAATACTTAAGCCTAGTTCTGATGAGTGTTGTTTTCTAAATTGAAACTTTAGAATACCATTAAAGTACTGGTGTTAACTATAAGTGTAACAAAAAAAAATCATACGCGCCGAATTGAGAACCTCCTCCTTTTTGAAGTCGGTTGAAAAGGAAATAACATTATAATAAAAAAAAAATTGTTAATAAGTAATAATATTATACGAGTTTTATGATACACGCATGGGAATAAAATATAAAGTTATATTTTTCGTCCAACATAATATGTTATGTTAATATAAAGCTACCTATTATGCAATAATTTTATTCACAACTGTCGATAACACCCGTATTGTAATAGATAAGTGTCATAACGGTACGATGTAAAAATTCATATCTACTGTATGTGGGTGTCAGCGAAAAGTGATTGCCTTGAAAACGATTTGTAGGTATGTGCTTCATCATTATAATCAGACATGATGAGATACTAATTATGTTTCTAATTTACCCATTAATAAAAGGATCCCATTCTTGGGAACCTTGGACCTTCAATATCTCCCCTCCCAGACGACCATGACAAAAAAAAAATCCCAGATGATATTGAAAATTCAATTTTATTTACGTATTTTAGAAAGATACGTTTGAAATATTCTAACTAAATTTTAAACACCTTTGGCCCCATTACTGCTGGATGTACCCATAAGCACAATGTATAAAAGTCGTTTTCCAGGAATCGTTTTTGCTCCATGGTCCTGAGTTTTATAGGTAGTTAACGGCTATATGATGTGTCGTTTTACACCCCGTGTAATAAAGGACGATATTTTCACTAATAACTACTAGGTACGAGAATTATCGTCGCGTGTCCCGACACGACAGAAAACTACATTATCCTCAATTACTGAATTATGTTTGTATTAATTAAATAGTTAGAACCGGAAGATCATTACGCGATAACCGTACACGCTCACAGTGCGCACATACCAAATGAAGCATCAACTTTTATTAAAATAAAAACTGAAGCTCTAAATAACTAAATAATGTTTTTTCTTACTTTTCCGCTATTCTTTTCTGATTAATTTCATTGCGGGGTCCAAGAAAGTTCAATCGTTTCTTCGGGACTCGTCGAGCTTCATTGCCTCGGCGCTTTTCTGGCAGTCTCCACTGTTGATTCTGGCTTACAGTGCATATAGTATGGCGGGCTTGTCTAAATACACATCACACACATATCATCACGCTTGTAATCCCCGAAGGGTTAGGCAGAGGTGAACCCATTGGTACACCCACATTTCGTCAGCTATGTTTAAGTTCCATGTAATAGGGGGCGCGCCTATTGCCATCTAACGGGCACAAATCCAGACTCCGAGTGCGCTACTGAGAAATTCCTGATAGAAAAACCCAATAACACTTTGCTCGACCTGGGAATGGAACCCAAGATCTCATGCTTAGCAATCGCGCGACCATTAGACCAACGAAGCAGTCAAAATAACTTGTATAATTCCAGGATACCCTACATATCTGCGTGAAGCCGTTTCACTACTCGTTTAACCGCGCCAAGTGGCTGATGGAGTGGTTTGAGATAAACCGTCTGCTGGGGGCGAGTCACTTCTACATGTACAACCAGTCGCTGAGCACAAAGGTCGAGTGCTTGCTCGACGACTATCGCAAGCAGGGACTCGTCACGTTGCTCTCGTGGAAACTTCCTATTCTTTCTAAGGTTGAAATCAGGTAAATATGACATTGCAAATAAACGCCAATAAGTACCTGACCAGCTCAGACAGAAGAATAATATTAATTACAATCAAACTTCAAAAGATATAACGGGTGGAAGGGCCATTGAGACGAAAAATTTTGACAATGGATTTTTAGTAAGTACATGGTTTTGTAGATTCCTACCGATAGAAATTTTCGTCAGTTCCCTTCCACCCCCTTATTATGACATTTAAGTCCCATGTTATAGAATACAAGCGGTTTGTTATCAAACGGGACAAAATCCAATATTACGGAATCGTGAAATTGTCTGTACTTATTATAGTGCAGAACATAATACATAGATAAATAAATGTAATATGTTAATTGTTTATACCACAGATAATATAATACTACGTTTATACTTACAGAACAGAGGGTCAGTTCGCGGCATTCAACGACTGTCTATACAGGTCGATGTCGAGGACTGGCTGGCTGCTCGTCATAGATGTTGACGAAGTGGTGTTCCCGCGGAAGGTACGCACCCTGCCAGCCTTATTGACGGCGCTGCGAGCGTCCTACAGCCCGCCGTCGAAAGCACCGTCCGCGTTCCTGTTCCGGAACGCGTTCTTTTATACTAGTTGGGAGGTAAGAGTCTATGCTTATTACAATATTATAATTAACCGTGGTCGCATGCCGTATTACCACTAATTAGCTGGCCTGATAGGGCGTGCGACCACGGCAATATACCCTGGATATCACCGCACCTATGAGAAGTTTTTGGAAATGTTTCAAGCATCAGACTGGAATGTTTTCTGGTTTAGTGTCTTGTAATTGTATTCTTTGTGTATGCCAGATTTAGTCGTTAACTTTCGTTTTTTTTATGATTGATATAAGATACTTTTAAAGGATTAATTCAGTACCTGTCGTTACTTTTCAGAATGACCCCGAGGCTAAGTTTCCTTTACTAACGGCGTGCAAGACGCGAAGGTGGACGACGCCACACGCGCTCAAGAATCGGAGCAAGTACGCCTTAAGACCGCGCGAGGCTGTCGAGCTCGGTAACCATTTTTTGTGGGAACTTGCGCCAGGAGCCAGCTCCGTGGGAGTCAATAATGACACAGCCTTGCTGCATCATTATCGGGTAACTACTAGACATGATTCTTCAGGCTTTTTTGTGCCTACGACATTATTTTCTCAGTCACTAACTTCCAGAACCTGAATAAATATCTATAGGTAAAACGACATTTGTTTCCATGTGGATTTTGAAACAGTGACCCTAGAATGTTAAAGCTTATACTTAGCCATGGCACCAACCTTGGCCTGGCGCCCTGATTTTGTATAATTTCACCGATAAAACTCACATAGATAACCTAATCTAAAAATCAAATCCACAGCTCGCATGCGAATACGGCGGCGTGAACTGCCTAAAAGTGCCATCAACAATCGACCGCACATCGCATCGCTATCAAGATGAACTACAACAGCGCGTGATCGCTCAGCGAGAACGCATCGCCACCACCTGTTCCACGTAAACACCAAACTAATATAAATAATAAACTTTATAACATACGAACAAAGTGTTACCGCCTGTGCGGACTGTATGGACTCATTAGCAGCCATGGAACGGAAATATATACGTTAGTCTGTGTAGACCTTCGATACTAAATCTACAGTTTAACCGAACTCTGAAAGATTACAATATTTTGTGTTTATTTCCCGGTACTCTTCGTGAACCATTGTGTACTTCTGAATTTTGTAGTGGAAAATGTGCTACTGCCTAAACAAAATGTTCTGTCAAATTTCTGTCAAATCATCCAGAGTTCTGTCCACTCTGCATGATTTGACAGAATTGTGTTACTATTTCTCAACTAGAGGCAATATCTAACGTCGCAGTTAAGACGCTAGCCGATCTATTTTTAATTTTTGGAGCTAGTCATTAATTTGCTTGTTACTTTTGTATACCTAGTTTAAGCTATTCTTTGACAAAAAAAGATACTGTCACTGACTAAGATTTGCTCAGTCGATGAAATCAGCTGCGCAAAACGTTTAGATTTATAATATGATCGGCCAAACACCTGTTTTGTGGTTTAATTAAATTAAATTTTAGACAATAGATATACAATTACATACCTATATATATTAATTAATCTTATATCCAAAACATGACACACTGATCTTACAAACATAGTACTTCTTTTCATTTATACATGAACTAATAACTCCATCTATTTTTATTAGTTTCAATGTGGGAGTTCTCCCTGTTTGTTTTAAAAACCCAAATGTTTATATTCATGTATAAAAGGTAACTGGTAAATAATTAGTGACCGAAAGTAAAACACATGATTGTACTCATGTTAACAAACAACTTTTCCAAGGAAAAGATTTTTTCTAATTTGCAAAGCGCATGACCCCTGGCCCCGTATAATTTATCGAAACTATTTTGTTTATAATTTTTTTTGAGTTGTCTTATTTTAAATTCACTTGTAGAATGCAAAATGATTAGAATGTGAAATAATAGTAAAAATGTTGTACCTAATTTAATTTATGAATCGAGTAATAGGTACTTATTAGGACTTTGTTGTACGGCCTCATAGTATTCTAGAAAGCCCCAAAATATGAAGAGCATTTTATCATAATACCTACCCATAATAATTACGATGGACCACTTCAAATAAGTTACATCCATTTAATTTTAATAAACCAAATAAGTAGAAATAATGTTTTATTTATATCTACTAAATTATTGTATTAAATGTACTAAATATATGAAATGTTTAGACGATTGTGCTAGTCTGGTGAAGTGTCAATCTATCGATAACTTGCTCAATGTTTGAACAACACAATCAGTATTATGATAGCAGTTATTGCTCAGTCTTAACCCAATCATGTCATACAAGGTCAACTAAAATTAACTAACAACTTTACAAACGTGATTGGATAACTAATTAGCTTCTGGCCGCGACTTTGTCGATATGGAAGTGAGTCGGTATACCATAAACATTGCCTTTTTTCACTCGACAATAAAGATTTTTTATAATTGGATCGGTAGTTCCAGAGATGGAACTACCGATCCCGAATCGTCTCCGATTGTACTTTATTATCATCATCATATCAGTCAAACGAAGTCCACTGCTGGACATAGGCCTCCCCTAAAGAAAGCCCAACGGTTCTGCGCTGCTATAAAAAGAAGGAATTTTGCCGGAAGCCGCAGTGTGGGAAGGCCCCAACCAGGTGGACCGACGACCTGGTAAAGGTCGCAGGCAACGACCATATATTATACCTAGACTCCTAATAACAGACGACCGATGTCTGTCAACACATTAGGCATAAAAGTCTTATAATCGTCGTCACTCACCAAGTTCGTATTAGTTTCGACCACTCCTGTGAGCCGCTGAAATGCACTGACCTTGAGTTAGCCAATCAGAACGCAGTACCCCGTCCCTCTCGTGTACCTAGAGCCTCAGCAAGTTGGCAGAATAGTTTTCGTGCGTTAGATCGTGTATTAGGCGTTTATAGGCTGTATGGTCGTTGGTCGCAGGTTACTGCTGGATGCGGGCAGCGCAGGATTATAAATATATACTTACAAAAAAAAAACAAATACATTCCTTACCTCTAGAAAAAATCTATAAAGACGTAGTTTCTTGTTTGTAGTTTCTTGTTTTTAGTTTTTATATTTATATTTATGTTTTGTCATGTATAAAGTATAAATGACAAAACAAAAGATACCTATCCCATTTTCATCACCTGCGTCTGTGAAGTTTTACGAATTAATTTAATTTGACTTTGTATGAAACTTACATCTCATGTTTTAGGTTCCAAACACCGTGTTTATTCACCAAATTATCCAGATTACCAAAATAACATTTGTAATATCAACCAGAAAGTGTTTGTAAAATTGTCAATGTCAGACTGATAAAAGTATGAGAGCGATGATAATGTTCACGAGTCCTTTTCATGTATACAACATTATTTTTAGTATATGTGAAACCTGAATATAGTTTGTTCAGAATCAGTAACTGATTCGATTCCAAAAATTTTTACACCATGTTATTTTTTTTTTTTCAAAAATATTTTAATAAATTTTATTACCAGTTAATTACAATACAATCACCGTACGGTTAGGTACCTATTGCCAAACTATTATCACGAGTGTTAACACAGAAGACGCGGTTTACGCGGGTGTACCGCGAAATGAGCATGTTTTTGAACGGACAACCAGGTAATATACAAGTTTATAACTTTGTGATTTTTTATGATACGGTTTTAAAATTTTGTACATAGATTCTCTACACAAAAATACTAGACAGGTGTATCGGGTTTTGCATAAACAAAAAATAATGTTGTAGTGAATAATTGGGTTTAGTTCTGCCAAAACACGCACGGTTGGCACAGTAGCTGAGCGATTGGCAGCTGAGCTGCGTGGCGCGGGTTCGATTCCCGCACGGAACAAATATTTGTATGGCCTACAGATAGTTGTTCCAGGTCTGGCTGTTTGTGTATTTGAGTTTATATGTTTGTAAACGCACTCACGATACAGGAGAAATTCCTAGTGTGGAGCAACATTTTTTTAAAGAAAGAAGAAGAAAGAAAGTTAAAACGACCCAACCCAAGCCAAAATTTACGAAGTAATTGTAATGATTAGAATAATTGACGCTAAATTTTTTTACGTCTGTTCTGAGCATAATTTTAAGATGTACAGTCAACAAAAGAAATGAGTATCTAGGGTCGTCAGATATAGTTGAAGTTTTCTTAGAAACCGATGTATTATCTACCTTTAAAATTAAATTACGTTTGAAAACAAACATCGGTTTCTAAGAAAACTTTAACTAATGTGACGACCCTGCATACCCATCACTTTTGTTGACTGTACAGGGTCATTGAAAATTTACCCGAAACCTTAAAAGGGGTCATTGTACTCATCATTATGAACAACTTTTACTATGGGACCAACCCTGAAATCATGAAAAAAGTCAGCTGTCATAAAAATGCTACAAACAAGATCGTAATGCATGGATCAGCTGTTTTTTTTTTCATGATTTCAAGGTTGGTCCTATAGTAAAAGTTGTTTGTAATGATGAGTACAATGACCCCTTCTCAGGTTTCGGGTAAATTTTCAATTACCCTGTACATTCAACTGTTTTTGCTGGAAAATACCTTTGCCCTGCAGTAGGACAGTAATAAGCTGGTATTATTATTATTTTTGAGAGATGGATCAACTGGCTTTGGCGGAACTATGCTCAATTATCAACTTTTAAAAAGAACGTAAAACATATACAGAGTGTTAGTGTAAACACCGTTATCCTTGAAACCAGTGGTTTGGTTTCACTTATAGAACGTAAATTCAATGAAAAAAAATATAATTTATTTTAAAGTAAAGTCTCAATTTTTCCTCAAAAATATTTCAATTATTTTTGTGTTTTTATTACAATGATGTAATCAGTTAAAACTTATGTAGGTAGTTATAACGGACGGCCAGTGCAGCAGGTCCACGCCCTTTGTAGTGATTACGTAACTCGGGCCATGAATTTACGGACGGTGTCGGACAGAAACTTTTTGAATTTTTTAAAGAAAAATTCGTTTATTTATTTTTAAATTCAGATAAACATTTTTATAATTAAATCAAGTACCTTTGGTTTTAGTGACAACGGTGTTTACCCTTACAGCCTGTATATGATTTTTATTACATTGCATACCTAGGTACAGTCGACAAAAGGTATTCAGCCCATCTCTTTTGTTGACTGTACATAAATTATCATCGTAAGCTTTGGAGAGTTTGTAAATAATATTTCCAGTATCACATTTTAATCTTATAGAATTCATTCATTCATTCTGTTAAAACATTTTAACAAAACCATTTTACAGAAGTCGTAAAAATATTTGCATAGTGTTGGTACCTACGGGAGATCAAAATAATTTGTAAACACTCAATTTAAATGAAGTCGCAATCTTCGGCGAGGTTTAGTAAATTTATCCAAGTAACTGTACATAATATTGTGTAATCGCCATGTAAATAATGTACCTACTTAACCATACGAGTAAGTGCACATGTCTATGTTAGGTAATTATTTTGTACTATGAAATGTTGTTTAGCTAATACCTAATAATACATTACTTTACGTTTGCTACTTGCAACTACACTGCTTTTACGGCATACTTTTAAATTATCTTAATTATTTTTGATATGGTTATGTATCTACCTACTACCTATCGACTTCACTAGGTTTTTAAAAACTCGATGCTGTGATCATTAAAATATTCACCGGCAATTTATAAATATTTTTAAATAACTTGCATTTTACATTTGTTTACTATTAAGAAGTTCTTTTTAGTGTATAAATTGTATTGTTTATGTATGTATTATGTATTCAAGAATCATCATTATAAATCATGTCGTAACTATTTAATTAAATTTTAATATTGAATTATTTATACACGGAACAATTCTGCACCCTCGTCATATTTCAGGAAAATGTCATAAAAGATATAAATAATCAAATATATATACGAGTCCTGGTCAATAATTAATAAATACTTGTGTTTTTAGTTTGACATTATTTCAGAATCAAAGAACAGAAAGAACAGAATCGCCCCGTTGTGTATGCGGTACGGTGTCGCGCGACTATATCATTGCACCTGCCTAAACCCAGCGGCAAGAAGATGGCTAGTTGATATTCCAATACGAAAACATCTACTAAAAAAAACAATTTACTTCCTTGAATTTAATGAGGATGTAAAACTGCACCTGGTATAGAAAAGGGCACAATTCTTAATGTCGAAACTTTGTAATAAGTGTTTGTTTTCCAAATACTCTGCTTAATTGCAGAATTATACTCAGCTCTTGTAATGTTTCATTTCTTTTCCTTTTTTTTTCAAAAGGTGGTAGCCCCTTCTGAAAAAAAAGGTAAAGAAATGAAACATTACAGGAGTTCTGTTAAATAATAATGCTAATGTTATTATTCGGTAACTCACACGTCAACATCCGGATTATTCGAATACCAATTGAACTCACACAACCCAATAGAGCCGAACGGCCCAAGTTCACCCCATTTTAATGGTTGATGCATCCCATAATTCGGCATCGCACACATCGCGCTACTGCGAATTTGTTTCATTATCATGCCATTATTATGAAACATATCAAGAAGTACATGATATCAAGCTGCTTTGTTTGGATTTTTTTTTTGTATAAACGTATTTTCAATAATAATGTAAAATAAATATAGTACTGTGCACAATGTTTATGAAATATTTCTTGTAAGGGCCGTATGGATAAAATAATAAACTATGTTGTATTTATTATTGCAAGATAACTGTCTTATTAAAATCGTGACAAGATTGCCTATAATGAACGCAAGTATTTCGCAAATTTACTAAAATAATAAAGTATTAAATAACCTTTATTGTCATATTTTTGATTAACAAAACAATTAACTTTAATTTCATATTAGATGGTAAAATCATGCATAAGTACCTACTATTAACTTGCCTAGTGACTGAATTCCGAAGCATTCCCACCTAATTATAGGTATTCCTATTATTATGATGGTGAAGATAGGTAGACAAATCCAAGAGTGTATTGTCAAGAAAGGCTGTGTATGCCACACAGCGGTGAAAAGACTTTAGATAGGCAATTTTAAATTTAAATATGAATAGTTTGTATCGTGTAACACTTATATGGTACCCAGCATATCTTGGCACTTTATTCCGGCACTTCTTGTAAAGGCATGACTTATTCAGTACATATAACTAAAGTTCTCTATTTCGCCGCGTGCCAAAATATACTGGACACCATTTTCAAGTACATTTTCTTTTAAACATATAAACTTAACCAAAGCTAAACAGCGTTTGATAGACAACTGGTAACAATTTTAGTGGCAAAAAAGATATTTGTGTCTATATTTTATCTGTGATGTCTATTTTAGAGGTGTGGAGCTGTATTTGTTCAGAGGAGAAAGTGATTTGTTAGTCGAATGTTGAAATGGTCTTTTTTATTAAAATAAAAGAATAATGAGATTGTTGTGTGTTTTTCTATAACATTACACCAAAGACAGTAATGAAAATATGTATTTCACATTCGTCTGAATCCGAAAATTCACTATTTTGCTGTATTTTATATTATTATGGTCTAATTTTTATATTCATTCAAAAGGTGTTAAGATTTAATTAACACTTTATTTCATACTGGCTTCTGCCCGCGACTTCGTCCTCGCCAAAGTTGATTTCTTCATACAAACTTTGGACCCCCGTTTCATCCCCTCAGCCTCAGGGGGTGGAATTTTGGAAAATCCTTTCTTAGTGGACGTCTACTAACTATAAAAATTACCTCCAAACATCTCTATACAGGGTGCCCGACTGCCCGGTAATTAATGGATAATCTTAAAATGGGTCATGGTAGAACTAATGACCATTCAGAAAAAAAAATACAAATGAAAAAAAACCATGTAGTACCAAAGATATGATTCACTTAATAATATTCGAAGTTTATTGTTGCCTTATTTTACATTCTTGTACACCACGACCACGAATTAATGAATTCCATCGGTTTTTTAATATTAAAGTAATTTACGTTAACTAAGCTGATAGATGAGTAATCAAAAGTAGGACTGCTATTACACGGTTTAAAAAAAAACCAACTTGAATTATGTTCTTTTGAAAAAATTCGTGAAAAATTTTCTTTTTAACAAAGTTTAAGCGTCCGTAGTTTAAAAAAAATGTATCGAAACACAAGTGGCCAATAATTTTATTAAATTATGTGCTTATAGCCGATTTCAAAATGGTATGATTCATTATTGTACCTAATGTAAATAGTGAATTATTGCTATTCGTTTTCGAAAGGAGTGAAATTTGGTTAAACAACAAAGTTTGAGATATTGGAATATTTATTTACATTAAATGTATCTGGTCATGGGGTTTAATAAAAAAACATCATTTGATATTAATAACACTGTTTTTGACTGCTGAGCATGAGGTTGGGCAGTGTTATAGGGTAAAGTGTTATAACTGGCAAAATGTGGGTGTACTAATGGGTACACCTCTGCCTAACACTTCAGGGATTACAGGCGTGATGTTAACACTGTATTCGTTGTAAATTACAACAAATGTTCAAATGTCTGCCACCCACTCTGATTCAGACCTTACATCTTAGAATAAATGCTCTCCTAAGAAGTGGCTTATCACGTCGATTGCTTATTTTCGATGTGGTTGACCGAACACAGCTTCGTAAGTCTTCCAAGGATCGGCTTCGCGTAATAATTTTCCTTAGGACAGCCCCAATAAAAAAAATCACGGTCACACCACATTTTCAAACCCACAAGTCCCACAACAGGCTAACCAAGCTTTACTATTCAGTACTAACGTCTACTAATCTTTTTATTTAAACTCAGATGGTCAGGTTCATCTAATGTTCATATTTGTTACAATATTGCGAACTTTATTGTTTTACAAAATTTCACTCCTTTTGAAAACGAATAGCAATAATTCACTATTTACATTAGGTACAATAATGAATCATACCATTTTGAAATCGGCTATAAGCACATAATTTTTTAAAATTATTGGCCACTTGTGTTTCGATACATTTTTTTAAAACTACGGACGCTTAAACTTTGTCAAAAAGAAAATTTTTCACGAACTTTTTTAAAAGAAGTTGGTTTTTTTCAGAACTGTGTAATAGCAGCCCTACTTTTGATTACTTATCTATCAGCTTAGTTAACGTTAATTACGTTAACAATAAAAAACCGATGGAGATCATTAATTTGTGGTCGTGGTGTACAAGAATGTAAAATAAGGTACCAAAAACATCGATTATTATTAAGTAACTCATATCTTTGGTTCTACTTAGTATTTTTTTTTATTTGTATTTTTTTCTGAATGGCCATTAGTTCTACCATGACCCATTTCAGGATTATCCATTCATTATCGGACACCCGATATGTCAAGCAGTTTTCGATGTTTCGTGGTGAGTGAGTGACCTTTTGCCTTTATACATATATTTAGAACTACTAATATGTAGCTTCCCGTCTGTTATATAAAAATCTCTTTTAGTGAATTTAGGTAGAATAAGGTTGAGGTGAGCTATCAGCCTACCTCAGTTATTTTCATGTTCCTGACGGAACACTGAACCCAGATAGCGTAGAGTCCGGAAGGTCCTTATTGAGGAATCCGGACTTACCCTGATATGTGTGTGTGGATAACATGAATGAAGTAAATCGTGGTGGATATACTGTAGTCTGTGAGCGCCAATAGTGCCATCTGTCGATTAAGCTACGCAAACGTGAGAGGCTCGGCAAAATTCTGAATTATTATGTTTTATCGTGGTTATAAAGATGGCGTGATTCTTTTAAATAATCGGACGATAAGTTTATTGTACCAAAAAAAAACATTCTTTACTAAATAGGGTTAAAGTTCCTAGAAAAGGTTTTTTAATCTCATCGCATAGGCCATTTACTTAAACAGTCGTATAATAATGCATAAGTGATTAGCAGTCCCAAAAAGATTTGATATACCTAATAACAAAAGGAACGAAATCTAGATACTATTCCCAAACATTGTAATTATTTTACCCAATCATTGTGCATTAAGGCTTTACATGGGTTAAGTGTCGACAGACGACCGAACGTCGAGACATCGTCATTCTTGTCTCAGCAGGTGAAGAGAAGAAATTAATAAACACTATCTATAATTTCCGTTATAATATTTACTTACATAAATCTAAGTTCTTTTATGGGTTTTGGATACTTAAAATACATTAAGTGCATGCTAAAAGTAACTTAATACAGAGAAACAATAAAATTAAAATTCCCATTGACAATGACCAGTTACCAAAACAAAGCTAAAGTACTTCGGTAATTTATAATTTAGCTCGGGGCCTATAATTTATACTTCAGCAGAGTTACAAATCACAGGAGATAAGGTGCTGGCTGTGTGCAACGGCCCGACATATGACTAATGACCACAATTAAGTCGGAGGAATCGGGTCGCGACCACCACTAATGTTGGTTTTTTTTTTCACCTCTCAGGATAATAATACAAATGTATACAGGCTGCTTTGTAGGAAGCTGTAATAAAAATATTCAGTTTGTAGTTTTGTGCATGTGAACACTTGATTTATTTTTAAGATAGATTATAGGTGATTGTACCTAAGTACAAGGTACAATTTTAAACCACGTCAAATTTTAGGAGGTTCTCATAAAATACTAAATAATCAAATAAAATACGACCATGATTTATAAATACATACTTCTATTTTTAGTTGTTCATGTAGGTTTAACAGTATTTCAGAATACACCTTTTTCAAAGAACAGAATCGCCCCGTTGTGTATGCGGTAGGTAGTGTCGCACGACTCTGTCATTGTATGCATTTGTGCTTATCGTCCCGCCTGCCTAAACCCAGCGGCAAGATGGATAGTTCGAATTAGAAAAAAACCTATTTATTTTATTATCGATTCGTGTTGAGAATCATTAGCATATCAAAACTATAATCCATCAACTACGTGTCTATAAAAGTTAAAGAACTAGGTAAAGGTACTTTAGGGATGAATGTTTAATTAGTTATGTATGATGAACGTACCTTTTTGAGAGCTTACATTGCTCTCAAAAGGGTTATGTTTGGTCGATATCCTACACATTTTATGGGCAACGATTCACTAAACAAACAATTCCTGTATGATTTGTTTTCGTAAATTTCGTGTTTTTATATTGTTTTTGTCATTGTATTTTCTCATTTCAGTGACATCCATATAGAAGTTCACGAAGTAGTGTACCTACCTGTAGATATTCTAAAACTCACTATTTCTATTGGGTCTAGCTTGATTACAAATCTAACAAATTATTAGGTGTTTTTCGTATAATTTCTACTGGTTGAACTTTATGTTACACTCAAAAATGTGATCCTACACCCACATTTCTTATTTATTTTGTATACTTACAAGTAATAAATTAACTAAGAATTTATCCATGCCGTTTACAGTAGGTACAGGCAATTTTAACATTATCTGCACTTCGCTTCTCTAAAGCGTCCGTAGAGACGGCTAATTTGTGGACTTGGACAACTTTAATCAAGCTGAGAGACACCCAGCTGCAGTGCAGCATTGTCAATAACAATTATTAATTCTTTGTAAACTTAACCCGAAATTAAGGGACTTTGTTTACAGTGTGACAGTACAACAAAGCCAGAGTTAAAATGAGCTACGTTGTGTCTTCTGTTTGTACACGTAATATATTTTCATTGTGGACACATTTCCATTTCGCATCGCTATAATGTTGTGTCCTTTGCTATTATAGTAATAGTTTTGTCTGGAAATGTTGACAAAATAATATTATTAAGGTAAATTTAGGAAGCAAAACAAGACTTGGATTTGTTATCATTCACTGAAGGTATTGAATATTGTTTATTTCCTCGTATGTACAATTATCATTATTTATTTCGCTGTTTTTCTTGTACAAGGTTATCTTTTATATTTGGTTATTTCTACCCGTAGATGTTAGAGAAAAAACTCGTAGCATTTTTCCTCAAATTGAATAGTGCCTGATTTGATTTCACAATACTGTGTCGTTAGATAGGTAAATCTGAATAAATAAGGTAGGCACGATATACGGAAGATTTATACTCGGATGTCGGTGATTACCATAGCTCACACACTGATTCATTGTCTTTTGTAATGTTAGGGTTGATCGTCTACTATCACAATATTGTAAATAAGTTATAAATATCAATAAACATAATTAATTTCGCTCTCATTGCTTAATTTGTGGCACTTAGTACCTATAGTACATATATGTTTTTATTTTAGGTACCTACATCGTCATCGCATTCATGTTATTATTGACTTTACAAACTATTGTTAATATAGTTCTATCTATTTGTACTGTTATTATTATAGTTAAAATTATTTTTAAAGACTTTTAAAATTATTCTTATTGTCAATTTTTCTTATTTTTCCCCATAAGAAACAATGACAATACTGACGACATTTATTTTTAGGATAATTGTAAATAAATACAAATAAAAGCTTTGAAACTACCTTATCTTATTAGCTTTTGTATAGAATATCACAAGAAATAATTGAAATACTACAGGCAACTATAAGGTAGTCCTTACACTTTAGCACTTTAAAGAAATGTAGAGTACCTAGTAACGTGAATTTAAATATCTACAGTGATTTTCGTTCCACCGTCCCTCCATTTTTGAACGTTACCTATACTTATTAAATCATCATTATTAATCTCAGTGCCTTAATAAAATTTGCCATAGAAATATTATTTAATTTAATCCTCGCTTCCGCCAACACACAGGCAAGACAACATCCACGATAGAACAAAATCCTCAACCTAACTTGTATTCAATGTCTTATATTACAGCGCCCACGTTTAATAATCTTCCAATACAACTCCTACCACGTGATCAATGCAATCTGAATTACAGTCTTATTAAAACCCACTTAAGGTTTTAATTTGTTAAGTTAAAATACTAAGCCGTTGCAGAGAGCAGTTGATGCTGTTCTTAAAAACTATTTACTTCATGCCGTTGAAGAGCTTACTTCCGTTCGCTGAAGTGGCTGTAATAAATACAACCGGCGACTTAACTTCACCGTATTCGAATAAAGAGATTTATAATAACTTAGCATTTATTTCTCTCTTTTTTTAAGTTTTGTTTTTTTTTTTCTTTTAATATTTGCAGTCAGCTTTTACCAGTAAATCAAGAAACATAGGTATGTAGGTATTTAACATTAAAAGAGAGTACAGGTTACAAAATCTTTATGAAGAACTATAGAAAGTATGTCGTGAAAAGCCGGTTGATCGATCACAAGACCAATTCTACTAACTAAAAACGATCAAAATCTAGTCGCTATCCCACCTCAGCGAAAGTAAACCTAGAAAAATTGACACTGAGATTAGATTGCAATCATTCATAAAAGATAGTAGAAATGCCTTCAGATCTAACGCTGTCAGTTGACGTTGAATAACCCTTAGAAGAGCTCCTGGCCACATTTATAGACAACCTCTAGATTGGATTCCACAAGGGCAAAGAAAATGTAGTAGTCTCCAGATCAGCTGGAAGCGTTCAGTGGCATCGGAACTAAGACGATCTGACTAACATTGTGCGTGGTGAAGCGCGTAGCTCAAGACACCATCTGCCCCAACTTGGTTATATAGGACAGTAAGACAAGCAAGTCACTGGTTTTAATACTTTTATTTAGTAAGTATTTTATTTTATCTTTATTGGCTTAACAACATTTGTTTTTAACAATTTTCATTTCCAAATATGTAAATTACGTTTAGTGCAACAATTTCTTATAGGTAAGCACCGCATGCATATTAATATACACCGCATGCATATTAATATACGCATGAAGTATTACTTTTAAAATATTGGCGTACTTTTGGTAAACTTACAACGAACAAAAAGAACAGCGTCCTTATTTTTATTTCCCTTCCAAGCCAAAGTTCCGAGCAGCATTTAAGAACAAACATGTAAGCGAATAAAAACACAAAAATGTTAAGAGAACGATAACGGGCGGGGGCGCAATAAGCGGGCGAGTTGTGGCAGGGGCAACGGTTTCAAACTTTGACCGTAACAGCCTTCCGCGATTAAAGTAATACCCCAACCAAGTCGACTGCACCCTCTCAGCGGTAATGTGTGCCCTCAAATCATAGAAATAAGGAGATATGTTTCAACCTCACTATAATATGTATGCAGGATGTTACGGAAAGGGTAAATACATACATATCAAGGGCACAGATTCTTTTGATGATAACGAATAAATGGTAACATTTCTGTAATACCACAATATCTACGTAATCTATGACATTGTACCTAAATGTATTTTTTTTTAATGTTTTAAAATAAGACATAATTTATGGGTCACTATTTTGTGACGATTCATATCGTTTGGTTGACGTCGATCGAAATCAATCGAGCCTTTTACTTAGTATTGGTAATATGTAAAACAGCACATTATCTACAAACTGTCAATATTGCCATTGCCAAGCTAACTGTTATCGCAGCCCTCGTTTCTATCATTCAGAAACTTTGAATACTGTTTGCCCAATGGCGCTGCAACATGTCACTTTAGATGAAACAAGCTTGTGTGACGTCATTGCGGTAACCAACTTCCACCTTAGGGAGAAAGATAAAGGATTGTTAGATATACGCAACCTTCAACAAAGAACAACAGTTTGAAGAAAACTTCAGGTTTTTCGAATTTGTGGGAGGATCAGTAGGCGTCATATGGTTGTAATAATTCGAGCTAGATATAGCATTGGCAGAACGCAGGGATTACATTTTATCTTATACATCGTATATTTGTAACGTATCTAGCATGAATGTGTCGTCGTACTGCATGAGGGCAAAGATCTTATTTATGAGTACTTATAGTGTGAAAGGAAAATAATAATTTTTTCTTTCTAGGAACATGAGCTATAGAGCGTTGTTTTATTTATATTTATCAATTCATATGTGTCAATAATATCAGATAGACATAACTCTCCATGTCAACAACATTGGTCCAAAGTGAAAAACGTAAGCGACACCCGCTCATACCATCACGTCGTTATCGCATAATATAGTGCCGACATTCTGCAAACACTCTGTGACAACCGTGACAACACACTGAAAATAAGACCCCTATTATGACGTAGGAAAGTAGCGCGGCATGTAAATGAAGGTTATACAGGCACCGCCTAAAATATCAGAGCAATTTGACAACGCAACCCGTTTCAGTCAAACGATTCACAATGCGGAACGAGTGAAATGTTGCCAATAAAAAAGGTCAAACGGATAGCCCGGGGCTCGGTTTTCAATATCTCACGGCGCAGGTAGAGGAGTTTTAGGGGGACCTGTCGGATATATCCTCATTTTGACTGTCAATCGCATGTTTCTTCGCCTGCGAATCAAATACAATAGGCGGAGCTAGGCGAAAGATGAAATTGACAGATTTCTTGAATTAAAGTTAAACATTATTTGATGAAACAAAGACGCTTTTCAAAATACTAAAGCACGTTAGAATTAAATCCTATATCATCATTCCATGTAAACTAGCTGTATTTAATATTTAGTGTTGCTGCTAATGGTTCAAATTTTTCCTTTAGATGTCTACGTGAACTTATCACATTCTGAATGCATAAAGTATGTCACTAACTGTAATTGCTAGCATACAGCAGGTACCCACACTATTTTGTACCATCTATCCTATACCTGTGTGCACAAATAAATAGATTTGTATTGATTTAAAAAGTACTCGTACAAACGTACCTGAAGTGGAATCAAATTGTTAAAAAATACATTTTACTTTTGTTGGTAGTTTTCGGCTGAATTGATTCAAAGGTAGTTTGTAAAAAGAATAAAAAGCCATGAGACTACTAGGAAAGTCGGAGCACACAATTTGGAGTCCCATTTTATAGCGGCGGCGATTCTAGTCCAATGCGGTTTTATTTGCTAGCATTTCAATGACGTGGCGAAAGTAGAACGGTAGGTAATAGAAATGCAGGAAATGTGAAGCGTCGTTTTGACGTACGAAGTTAGTGGTAGGGTTTTTGGAGAAAATATCTGGTCCACTCATGCAAACATAGGTAGGTAATCGGTATGCGGTCGCTATTTTCTATCCACTGTGGTATATTGTAGTCATAATTTCCATACCTATTTCCTAAGTTTATTTCACACTGCAGTAAGTACATAATCTAATGCTGGTATATAACACATTAACATTTAACGCGACTCTTCTCGTACCTACTACATAATTGTGGATCTCTTGAAGCAGATTTCCCGAAGCAAAAATAAATTCTCTGACTTTGTCTTCCTAGATTACTCCTTTGACCACAATCAAGTGAACTGTATGTTTATTTAGCCCCTTATTAGGCACGTCTTAAGCACCTATAACATTTGAAGTATTTCACTAGAATTCATACTCCTAATTCAATAAAAGCGATTTTTAAAGTACAACAAAAATATTGGGATCAACTATTGTTTCTAATACGAAGATACAATATGTGCATATGACTCGTATTGGGCAATAACAGTTTCATTGGCAATCGAACAGTCCTCTTCAAAGGCAGATAACTGTCTGGCGCACTCGCCTGCAACCAGCCACTAGTTATTAATACGTAGAGTCCAGTGTCTTTAGGTAGGTACATGTGGACTAATCCACAAAGGCATCGTCAGTAATAACTACCAACGTCAGCCAATAGTAATAGCATTAAAACACCACGCAGCTTCGGTTTAAGCACGATGAAGGAAATAAAAAATATTATTGCAATTTTAATTAGAAAAAAGATAATAGGCAATTATTATGAATAGATTCAGCGATTTATATTTATTATGTTGGTATTTTCCTTCCTACTATTTTTTATTTGAGACTCTAGTCTAGGCCACGACAGAGACAAAGTCGACAATGGAGTGATCTTACCCGGAAGAAGCCTGTTTACTCTTAACCCCTTCTACGTTTAGCAGTAAAGCCCCCTTGAAATCAGAAACCTATTTAAACCCTTCACGAAATCAAACCCTTACTTTGTTCACGGTGATTATTATTATAATCCCCGACTCGTTCCATGGCTTGTTACTCTGTCGAATATTGACGAAAACCTTTAGCAACACAATAAAGCGTTGTAAACGACGAGTTGAAGACGAAATCTAGATAGGGAGAAGCATTCACGTTATTCGACTCGATTTGCAAAGGCTCTCGACAACTAATCCAGTTTGAACAGTTGCAGATATCGGAATCTGTGTATCCAAGTCCATCAGGCTCGTCGAATGGTCGGTGCCCTGAGAATAGCTTCTCCTACAGAATGCAACATAGTTATCCTTAGATACCATGTAAATCTTTTGACAAGCATGTTGCGAACGACGACGTTTCGGATACCGGATGAACAATATATTGTAAAGTAATATAATTTTCAGACTATTAATAAGGTAGAAGAAAGCTCTCTATGGAATAAATGTAGATAGCCATCTACACGCATAGGAAACCCCTCTTTACACATATGAATAACACCCTCGTTTACCTGCAAAACGATATTGAAAATCGGGCCAGGCGATCCATTTTACCTTTTTTTATTATTGGAGCGTTTCACTTGTTCCGCATTGTTGACTCTCTGCGTTGACTCATTTTTATTTCTCCAAAATTGAATGACGTATTTATCGAAGTGAATTTTTGGAAAAAATAATATTTTGTTATATCGACGCTCGTTATGAACGCTCGATGAGGGTCGAGTTTTGTTAAGGTAACAAAAGGGACGCCACAGAATTATTTATTTGACCGCCTTTGATTCACTCCGTCTTTCTCGTATGAATGTCGTAGTTAATTTAAATATCATTAATTTGATTGGGACCTGAGGGGTTTGGGTGGTACCTATATGAAAGCAAAGGCCGCGCTTTGTCGGCGAGCATAAAAGAACCAGGTGCGTAAGGGTAAATTTCCGCCGAACGGGAAAAAAATCCCTTCGTGAAAGGAAAGGCATTTCCTAATAAACACAGGTTTGCTTTTCTCTATCGTCTGGGATGCTAAATGTAGAATATTTGTACGATAACGAAATGAATTGGTTACAATCATAATAATATAATTATTAGCTTGAATTGTAATGTAACACTGTAATGATAAATAAGGCTGATGTTGTAAAAGATGTTGGCAGTGTCGCAGCCAGCGGTGCGGTAAGTATTCGTACAGAAGTAGAGGTAGGTGGTAGTAATTGCGACGGTGCAGTCGAGTGCGACATCAGTAATTGCTCGGCAGGGGACAGTGACAGTCGCCTGATGAATGGAGCCAGTGGAAAATTCGCTACGCGGAAAAACTCTAGACATTTCTGTAAATTAAAACTGTAGCACGAGCTTGATCTTGTTATCTACCTAGTTGCTGGTCGTTTGTTTCATCTTCTTTGTTTTTTATGAAGTTGAGACCGAGGCTAAAGTCTATAAATCAGGTGTTATTAGTTTACAACTAAGGATACTAGAACTTTACAAATATTATAGAAAATGTTTGTTGTATTTTATTCGAATATACTTTTATACCTACCTGTGCTATACGTAGGTATAACTATATAGTAATTTTAAAATTGCTTTTGAATTTTACCACCATGACACTTGAAAAGATCGCACTCATGTACTAGTCAATTTAAGCGTTTGCTGCCGGACAGCTGCCGCGCCGGAGCGGTGCGGGTGTTGTACTGCACATGGCGGTTGCCTGTTTCGATAAAGTTGGTTGGGTATAAGTTGTCTGTCGACCAAATGTCATGCGAGCGCGGTACCGATATCGCACTATGATCCTGACGCGTCAGCTGTATGAAAATAACAACCGTCATTGTGCAGTACGATCATTCCAGCAGTGTAGCAGTACGGCACCAAACGTTTTAATTGAAAAACCCTAAAGAGAAACATGAAAACACTACGTAAATCGCACTAGTAGATAATTAGTCAGTTGTTAGTTGACAAGTATCTTCTATGAAGATCTAGAAATAAAAAAAATAAAAAATGGCAATCGAGCCTTGTAACCAATAAACAGAAAAGTTCCTAAAGTCTATTAAGGTACAACCAACTCAAAATTACAGTAAATAACAATGTTACTGTCATGCTCATTCTGCCACATATCTGTTGCGGGGTATATTAACAAGAAAGTCATTTAGAGAATTTCTAATTTCGTGTGAACTGTATAGAATAGTAATATATTTCTCTAGGGAGCGAGCGAATAGTTCGAAGCGTGTGTGAGATCAGTATTTTAGTTGTACAAACCAGATAACAGTCCCGGCTGGCCGCCTGTTGCCGATACATTAACGTGCGATACTCCAAGCTCAACCGCGAAGGGTCCATGTGTAATAATTTATTACCGACTTGTTTCATATGGATGTGTTACTTTGGCCCTAAAACAACAGTATTTATAGTATATTTTCCACATTAACAACGGCTTTCTAACTCTATTTGTTCGCCGGGGCCTGGTTCACGATAACGGTTCTCTTTATTTCACCGTGATTTCACCCATTGCGTGAACAGAAATGGTATTTTTGTTCTTTGAAATGTCATTTCGAGAGTCAATAAAACGTCATAAGAATTATTCGAGTTTTCTAAATATTTTTGCAGTAACAAAGTAACAAAACTTTAGTGATTTGCATACAGAGTACTGTCAATATTGAGCTTCCTCACGGCGGCAGGTCAGTTACGTGTTTCAGAATTCGAGTATATCAAAACATTGAAGGTCTGTTGTGTCTGCCTGCCTATATGAATAGGTTTTCTCTGTAACAGGCTCTGTAGCAGGCGTGTGCTGACGTGGCTTGCTGTTGCCAATTCCGGGTTATCAACCGAGGCACTCACATCCCATCGGTCTGACCAGATTGACAGTTTATTTTAACTTCAATCCGCCACAGAATTTAATGGTATGTTAATTTCTATTCATACCTACCTTATCTCTGTGGGCTTTAGTTGTGGAGCAATTTGTAACTGTAGCAAACTAAATGTTACCTCCAGGGACTGTTCTGGGTCTATCTAATATCCTGGTATGCCTGTGATTCTTTTAGATTATTATATTTTTTAATTTTGTTCTGATTGTAGGGGGATACCTACTTGAGTGCGAAAGCTGTGTCATCGAATTTTGTTTCTTCGAAAACCTTTCAACGAAATCTCTATACAGCGACGCCTTTCAAGGTTATTAGATATGAATAAACCCTTTTCATTACATCCTCTGTAATGTTCAGAACTGGAAGCCTATCCTTTCTACCATTAGCTTACCAATTCTAGTAACCCAAGTAAGTAGTTAATAGGGTCGATACTGATACGAGGCAGTAATCTGCATACCGTAACTCCGTCAGCACACGTTGTACAAGCGACCCTTGTTTCCAGTACTTGAATATTTATACGTGTACCGAGATATTTTACACATAGGACCTAAGGCTGGCAATACAATGACGTTGTCAAGTCGCTTGCCCTGGTCCTACAAGCATAATTATGTTAGCCGTTTCCTTCTCTTGACACTTACGACTTCCGTGCGATAAGGACGGCCAGCTTGTTTTTCTTTCATTCAGTGGCTACATTGTGTGTTGGTTTAAGTGGTGACCTGTATGTGTACCTCGCCTAAATGTTATTATCAACCATAATGGCTCTGCTTTTCCGTGAAATAATTAATTATATGACTTTTTTTCAGGGTTTCATTTCCTTATTCTTCATAGTCATAAATAATGTGAAATTATAAACTATACATTTAATTTATAACTTCAATTATGGTATTCTTTTTTTAAAAACAGTAAAAACCTGGAAAAACTTTTCTTTCATCAAAGTCCTGAATATAAACAATTCACTTTTAGCGTCATTGACTTTTATTTTAAGAAAGTAATTTGCAAATCCATCATCCTGTCAGTCTGCTTATTTTGGGTGACTATATAGCGTATTTTTCCTTTTGTATAATTATTTATGTAGCACTATACAGTAGATATCGTCATGAAAAACATATGAAAACAATAATCGACGTAATAAAAATTATCATAAAAGTCGTGAAGAACAACCAAGGGCAAATAACTTTATATTCATGAGGGAATATGCCAATATTACTCTCATGAGGGAGTCGAAAGCCTAAGTTTGCAAACTAAACGCCGGGAACAATTTAATATACCTATAACTGGAGTAAATTACTTCAAAGTGTCGTTAATAAACGTAGTACGTATTCTGTGGTCATATATCATAATATGCATTGCGAGTATTCCGAGCTTGCATTGAATAGCGATGAGTTATGGTAGATTGCTATAATTAATTCAAAAATTGAGCGTGTGAGTTTTATTGCGCTGATAATCGTGGGGATATTGATAGCCTCATTGCTCTAGTTGAAATAATAGGTAAGCACCTACTAAAGGTTATGCTAATTTGTGTTTTACGTTTATGAAGCTAAGGTGTATATGTATAAACTTTAGTGTCGGAGGGTGATATCAAACTGGGTTTTGTTCATTATTTGCGTTCATAAAGTTTATAAAGTGGTTTTGCGTAAAAGCGGCGTTAGCGCAGCTTATGAGCGGTTGATGTTCTAGTATTATTGACAATTGTCTTTTACCAGTCATTTTCATATATCTTTTGGGGTTGTAAAGTCAACCAATTAACATAAACAAGAATGGAACATTTTTAGCGCAATTTTTGCGTAATGTACTGACTTCTCATAAGACGTGGAGGTCTATGTTCATTACTGTGTGAATGACTTGGTTGTTAACTAGCCTCCATTACCAACACTAACAATTCAACAATATTTTTTCCTTCAATCAAAACCCATGGAAACCGATACCAGTTCAAAATCCTTTTAGAATCCACACATGTATCACCTACACAAAGAAAAATTGCAACTGATAAAACAGATAAAACCTTCTTTTGTGGTTGAGAACAACAAAAGTTTTATACGAATTCTTTGCCGGAATTAAATAATGTCTCTTATTATTTTCATGTATTTGAAAGCATTACTTTCCGACATTTCTTTTGTCCTATTTGTCTTCGTAATCGTCCGACGGAGGTCATTGGTTTCCGAAGCCATTAAGCTTATAGATATCGGTGATATAGATTAACAAACATAAGACTGTGCGTAGGATACACAATATTGTTTGTTTTCTTTATTTGTTTAGGTTACATTGATGAATGTTGAAGTTATTTGGGTTTGGTTTACAAAGACGAAACTCATATTAGATCTTTCACGAAGAGCTAGGAGTGGATTCTACTAATTATTATGTAAGAAAAAAAAGCTTGTAATAAGGTACCTAACTCCTCCATTAAACAAGGATGGCCTTTATTAATGTAAAAATCAACACGAATACCTAAGTTATCCAGACGTCATTAATTCAAATTCATAAAGCCATAGGCCACGACACGACACAATGGCGACAACAAGACTAAAATAATTCCGCAAACTACATTGCAATGCGGCCACCCCATTAATTAAAATACGTTTGTTTTAGTCGTGCTGACGGAGCATCGTGCGTCGCCTTGGTTTTACCGAGGTGACAGGTGCAGTCTTACTTTGGTTTGAAGTTTAAATTGCCCTATCTACAAATATATAACAAAAAAATCTCCATTATTCATAAAATGTCTAGCTCATACAACAAAGTCTAGCTAAACCGATTGTAATTTTTTTACTGTCGATGAGTAAGAGCGTTATATAACAACACTTTTTGTGACAAGGCAGCAGAAAGTGGCGCTCTTCAAACACAAAATTAAAACACAAACTAAAAAATATGAAGAACAAGTAAAGTAAAATCACTACAACAGACTAGCAACGAGGGAAACACTAAACCTACTCTAAATATTCGTAAGTCTTTGTATTTTCTTATTAAAGATGTCTTTAGGTTCGGTGGCCCAAGCGTGGAACAAATCCCAAGGGATACCGCAGTTTATCTCCCGACAACAAAGAGGAACTTTTTAAACGGAGCCGCTACGTATCTGTCCGTCTATGTAACAATCTTTTATTTATAAGGATTCTCTTTTAAAATTAATAGTTTCTGTACTTTTCTGTGCTGTCGTTGTTGGACGTTCTAAGATCGCTACATTGAATTTCACATTCCTACTAATAAACTCTTATTGATTGTATTGTTATGAGATTTAATTCAACTCGAATTGCATTGAGATATCTTGTGCAGTCTTTGAATCTATTCATAAAAATGGAAAGAATAATGTTTTTTTTTATAAAAGCTTAATGCAGTATAATTTCATGATAATTCTAAAAACGTCCCTTTATAAGTAATCGTCAACTAAACTTATTTAATATTAAATATAAATAAAATATTGTCATAATTAAATGTAACAATGTTTAAAAAATGTAGGTAATAATGATTATAATTAAATTAAATAAGATCGCGTAACACTGACCCTGAACATTTAAAATGAGTCATGTAAATTACCCACAATAGCTGATACAGGCAGTACAGATTACTGATAATGCAATACATAGCCAGTCTGTTTTTCCATTGTATCGACAAAGCGATCGTCTGTCGGTTCAACCACAAACAGATGCGCTATTGGGTTTATAATGTGTGGTCCATTCGGCAGAGTAGCTGCTTATTCGAACAGCCAACTACCTATAATTACAGGCTTGTAATTTTGCTTCACTTTTATCATCTTAAATAATATATAAATAATTCCCAATAATAATAATTTATTAATTACTAGCTGCCTTGGCGAACTTCGTACTGCCTCAGTATCAATTCTTTTTTGGTAATTTTTCGCACGTTTTAATAGTTATTCTCCTATTCGTGGATTCAATTGGAACAAATCGTAGATCATTAAAATTGGTCCAGCTGTTCTTGATTATAAATGGTCTACAAAACCCGACTTTACTTTAGATTATCAGTAATGAAAATCAATAGTTGAGATAAAATTAAGCAAAGTCAAAGCTTTTATATCAATTAGACCCTTTACAGGCACTTTTGAATCGTCAAGGAATTCAATTTATGTTGACAAATATTCACGCGTTTCTTACAACATTTTTAAGCACACTTGCTACTCAAAAATAATAGAAAAAAAGGGCCAGGGTATAATAAAACTCAGTGTCATTCACTAGTAGTGACGAAATTACTTGTTTTTTTTTGCCATCCACCAGAAATCTAGTGTGGCACCTGTGGTTGTATCAACGTAATTGATCGATTGGTATCCAATTTCTAAAAACAATATTTTTACACAACGGCAAACGATAGTGTTATTCAGTGTATAACTGTTTGTCAACGATAATGGACGTGCAAGCTCGCTTGTTATTGTTTTTTGCGCTCAATCATCTTTTGGTAAGAATTAATTAATGTTTTTTTTATGCTACGGTTTCCATTTTCAGGACCGGGTTTTTTTTTAATTTAAATTGCTGCAATAAGGAATTAAGTATCGAAATGTCCCTTGTTATTCTTGTATTGCAATTTTTTTATTGTTTTATTTCTTGCAAAGCACTAGTCAGTTTTACATCAATGCAGATTCTTTCATAGTTAGGAGCTGTGTCTTTATTAAGAAAAAAGGTAACGGTGTTCTCAAAAAATAAAAATAAAGCTTCTACCTATAAAACAGAAACATTTTTATTCAGGTATAGAATTTCCCAAAATCCTTTGTTCATGAGTCTATTTTAATTGGACGATAATAATTTAATAACCGTATTGTTTACTGTTGGTATACAATGATTAGTGCATAATAGTTAGGTAATGCCTATTACGCGGATTTGCGCTTGAATGCATATTATTCCATTGAACGCAAATCCGTAATGAATGCGGAACCGTCTAACAATACAAATATTGTTATGATGATTATTATTGACTAGTTTATGCACAAGACTCCGTCCGCGTGGAACTTAAGTAAGACGTACTTTATGATACTCGGGAATTGCATGATATCTAACAGTGAAAATAAGCGAATTGAGAGTGAGAATTTTTGTTACCGAACCGGTACTTACAGAGAAGACAAAAAAAAAATAAACTAACAAACTTTACCTCTTTATAATATTAGTATCTAAGATTTAACTGTAGATTTTATTGAAGAACAAATCCATAAACTTGAAGGTACTGGCCGGTTGCTATTCTTCGAATGATTTCTAGACTAAGTTTTTACTTTTTTTTTAATGTTTAAGATAAGTTGATACCTCCTCAACGAAATCCAGGCTTAATTTTATAAGAATAAACTTTAATTAAAAATAAAGTTTTTCTTTAAACTTTTTATCTTTTAATGAGTTTATACTGTCAACAGGTTGACTGCACGAGTCCGTTGACGTTTAAATTGAACGATGGCAACATAATACCTGCGATAGCCCTCGGTACCAGTCTGGGGCATTTAGAAGATGTAAGTACATGACCTTAGTATAGTAATTTGTAAAAAGTACTTACAGAGCAATCACTCATTGATGCGTGTTACATTATTCAGTAGATGTTTTAGCGGATTTAATCTTTTTGCATATTTTGCGGCTCATACCAACAGGTTTATTTATTACCTAGTTTAATTCGTAGAACTTACATAAGTTGACTTTCGGTCGAATTGAGACAAGGGCCTTAATTAACACTCTCAATAAAATAATGATTGTAAACCATAATTACCACAAATAACATGAGCTCTGCTTGTTAAGTATAAAGATGCTAAGATGTACAAAATGTCCCTAAACCAGATTTATCTCAATAAAAAAATAAAAAAAAAATGGTGAAAAAAGAAGAGGTTTGCTATTATATAGCCGTCGTCAAATTCAATTCATATGGAAAACAGTACAAACGCTTAATCTTAATAGTATCTCAGGAATAGAGCACTCACAGCGGGATTTGGGAAAGCTGATTAAGATGCCGTTCCATCCATCCTGTCAAAGCCTTTAGTCAAATGCAGCCGGGAACATACGGTTTACTACATTATGTATGTATACTGTTATAACGTACGTTTATATTGAAACTTTGAAATAGGGGATTATTTACTAAACTACACACCGTTTCCTCGCAACTTCGCGTTAAGACTGCGTTATAGTATTTTGATTGATAACTTGATGCTACGTTAGCTATGTACGAGCTAATTTATGTTTTCATTTCTTCAAATAGAATACGATATTATTATTTTACTAATCTGAAGAGGCTCCCTGTGGTGAGGACCCCAGGAGATAATAGATCAATCCTCTCTTTCATTGCATGTGACGGTGACGTAAATACGACTACAGGAAAGATGCCAACAGGATGGACAAAAGCATCTACTTTTCCATTAGCATCATATTGAAAGCCAAATCGTTATTCACCACAGGGGGTATTTGAGAAGACTTTTGTTTACCAGGGCTCGTTAAGGGGCTAATACAATAAAAAGTTTTGTACTAAATATTATAGGTACAAGTCCTTCCCTCCCATCAAGACCAAAACTTGAATTTAAAGACAACAAACACGGCATAAAACATTAAGATTAAGTATGATTTAAGTCAGTTTGACTAAAAGAGGTAAGTCTGCAAAGTATGTAAACTTTCTTGAAAAGACAAACATTTATAATGAATTAACAAACAGTAATATGAAGACCTTTTGTGTTGTAAATAAAATCGATTTTCCAAAATGTTACAAACAATGTTTCGTCCAGATTTCGGCTACCGCAGATTCTATTAACATGTTCATGTTCATAGGGTACAAGACAGCTACCAGTGAACCATTCTTTGGCGCGGGCAGTAGAATGGGCGCTGGAGGCTGGGTATCGACATGTTGACACCGCCTCGCTTTACCGTGTGGAGGACGAAGTCGGCCTCGGCGTACGGTCCTTCCTTAACCGCAGTGGCGGTGACGTTAGTCGAGAGGACGTGTACATCACTACCAAGGTAAGTCGGTTTATATGTTCGGCTGTGATGTATTATGTGCAAAGGGATATTTCTCTTGCAGTTTGATTCAGATTATTTTGTTACTTTGCTTAATAAAGCTACATTTGCAATAGAATTCAAGCCCATGCCACAACAACTTAGCACGATAAAAACGGAAAACACCAATTTGACCACATTTTATTGCAAAATTGACTACGCGACTGCTAAGCATGAGGTCTTGGGTTCAATTCCCAGGTCGGGCAAAGTGTTATTGGAATTTTTCATAAGGAATTTCTAAGTAGCAGACTCGGTGTCTGGATTTGTGCCCGGTTGATGACTCGCCCCCTATTACATGAGACTTAAAACGTAACTGGCGAAATGTGTGTGTGTGGGTGTGGGTACATCTCTGCCTAACCCTTCGGGGATTACAAGCGTTATGTTATGTCTAAAAGTACTAAAGCCGTAACTGAAAATAAAACTAGTTAGTTATACTTATGAAACGGCAACCAAAAAGGCTGGGATTTCAGCAACGTAAAGACCGATCATGACCAAAATATATCCCTAAATTCCATTCAACAACATGAAGGTTGTGTAGTGGTAAACATATTCGTGCGAAGTTACTCCATATATTATTACTTCAGTATCTAGTGAAAGGAGCCTAGACGTGTGTGTCACTATGAAAATGAGTTTCGTACTACATTATTAATGGTACTACGTGTTTGAGAATATACTGAGTGCTATAATAGTCTGCTTTTGTTAGTGATTTCTGACTGCATTAACGGTTAAGGTCCGCTTAAGTGCATTGTATGGGAACAGTCCGTGTTAAAAGTTTTGACAACCCTCATATTTATGATCGAAAAGTTTGTATGAGTTTTTCAATGAGATCTTTGACTCACACACTCACTCACACTTTTAGTACAAAAGTGCTTCAGCATATGAGAGACAATGAAATCTTTTAGCGTGAACTTTTATTTATTGGTCGTTATTTTCTAAAGTTAAATTGCTCCTTGTTTTGAAGTAATTGTAGCACTTACCACCGAACTAAATATTTATGATTACTAATTTACATTTCGTTGTTGTTTTCACAACCTTTACTTCGGCCAAAATAACTTTAACTATAACAAAATAAACCCTCTTTGATAACAGTATTTGCACAGTACTTCAGAGGCAACAAAACTTTGGTTTTCGTAATTATGAAAATCCTTTTGCTTAGTTATTTGGTAGGTAGTACATATAATAATTAATTGTTTGTTGAAAGTTATGGAACGACGCCCACGAGCGGGAGGAAGTGATACCTGCTCTGAGGAAGTCTCTGGAAGACCTGGATATGGACTATGTGGACTTATACTTGATGCACTACCCTATGGCGTATAAGGTAAGCAAGTAATCTTTAACATTTTAATCCTTCAAGGAAGACTGTTGCAAATCCCGTTATTGTAAGCTTGGTTATTGGCTGTCTTATTAGCCTGGTTGGTAACAGTATACTGCAGAGTTAGAATCAGAGCTGACTGCCTTAGGTACTGGCAGGACTTTGAGTTTCTAAACGTGATGGGTAGAGTCATCACGTTTGGCAAATTAATTCATGTCATTGAGGGATACTTTGATAATTTTATATTTAAGTCTATTTTATGATATCTTACTAAGTACTATTATAAATGCGAAAGTTTGGATGGATCTGGATGAAAGGCACAGAGATAAATTTAGTCTGGAATTAGTTAGTATTTTATTATGTTCTTATAACATCGTCTTGGAGTGGTCTAAGTGATGGTAAGTGGTGGTAGTGTATTGTAAGAAATTGCTCTTATTGTTGTGAATAAATAAATGTCTTCACACCAAGGGCGGTAGGTAAGTAAGCACTGCAAGCTTTAAAAAATACCGCCCATTATCTTGATATTTTACATTAGTTCATTCTATCATACCCAGGGAAAGCGTGCAGGTGGTCTACTCTGAAACCTCCTACTACCGAGGTGAGCAATGGGTACCTCGTTTAGGTATATACCCGGAAAACTAATTTCGTGTTTGCACAGCTTCGCAACGTAAACAATCCCCTGGAACACATTAAACTTTACAAGACTCCATTTGAGTACGTTCAAACATACGCGTTCCTCATGTGTATAGTTATACAGAATCATTTTAATAATAATATGCTGTGCTTTAGCTCAGACTACATGGTATTCGTGTGCTGTGAGCTTAAATTGACCGCGTTGACGCTTTGGGATATATAATTATGTGCTTTAATTTTTACGAGTCTAAAACACGTTTAGCTTTCATATCATAATTTGTAAAAGAAATTGTACTGAACATCTCATATGAAAGGTGAAATAACAGTTCGAGACCGGTTTAGAACGTTTCTAACTTCCTTAAGCTTGATAAAAGATTTATCAGTATGTAACCAAGGCTGGTCGCGTGGGTGTCAAATAGGGTGTGCCAGACGTAACTAGTTTAGTCACTGGTAACTCTCAAAGGTTACTTGTGTTTCTCTTAGTGAAGCTCATTTTATGAGACTAAAAGTAAAGTTATAGTAGTAAAAAAGTCATTATGGCGTGGTGGTTAAGCCGCTCGCTTCTCATGCACGAGGCTGTGGGTTCACGAGCGGGCACGAGCAAAGAAAAAGCACGACTTTTTCTATTTCACTTGTAATAAACAATATTAGGCTGTTATTATTATTATGAATAGTAGGTATAGTTACGTCCACAAAATATTTTACCATCAAAATATCTCATTTCTTATATTTGTTTGCTTATTATTTGTAGGTACCGACTAAAGTATATCTATTTCATATTCAATCAAGATTAAAAGTTATCGATTCGTTCAAGATTGATTCGTTCGAGGTTTGTGAAACATTTAACTTTTGATTTGACTTTAATAAGTGAAGGTTTTCCTAGGATCATGTGTTTATAAGTAATTAATTAATTAAGTAGTTGAATATTATTTACGTTGTAACGATGTTTCGCCTGACATACGAAAAAACGAGACGCTCTTTGTAATGCGCAGACGGGCAGAAAAAATTGGCCGACCGAATGAAAAAAGAAAAAAAAATTGCGGTTCTGTGTTTTTGTTATTAAGCAACACATAAATATTACTGAGGAATTAAATTGACGTATCATTCATATAGATATAATTATGTCGAACCGCCATCGCCATATTTAATTTTCTGATAAAGTTACTGTCGATTGAAATTATGAACCATTTTGTCTATTAGATGGATAGCAAGTATTCTACCCTAACCTTTTTCATTGTTAGGGCACCCAAAGGATACCAAACAGAAAGCTAAGACACTCCGGTGTCTGTACGTCTATCTGTCATAGGGCTGTATTTTTTTAACCCTGCTACACTTGAAATTTTCATAGATATGTATTACTATGGTCGCTGTAACAACGTATAGTAATAAAACTTTAAAGGAGGTCCCCATACAATAAACGAGTTGTTTTATTGTATGTAATATTAAATATTATATGGTAATACGGAACCTTCCTTGTAGGAGTCCGCCTCGCACTTGCTTTTTATTACTGTAGTGTTTCTCAAAGAGCTCTGCTATGACATTATTGACATCAAAAAGCTATAACAGCTTTAATGACCAAAGTTACAATAATAAAACTAATTAGCTGACAATGTGATAGCTTATCAAAAGTTCGTCTCACATTCTGCTGAAATGTGAATGCAATAACAATTTTGTTACTTGTGAAACAGAAATGGCAAAACTTGCTTGAGGGTAAACGTCATAGTTACGACCCTTAATGAACTTTGGTGATGGCTTTTAACAACATTTGAGAGTCAAATCAAATCAATTTGTTTGGTAAAACATAGGTGTATACAGCTGTATTATCGTACTGCAAACTTTATGTATTATTATGTCCTACGTATTATTATAAATGCAAAAATTTGTGAGAAGTAATGAATGAATGGATATTTGTTACTTACTCTTTCACGCTTAAACGAATAATAATAGTTGTAATAACGATCGTTGTTACAGCCAATGGCTTAATAGCCAAGAGCCTCGACCAACACCTAAGGAGGCTCTCGTTAGGCGGCTGGATCAAGGGCTTGATCCAGAAAGCAGTACTACTGGATACGGCCCGCATAGTTAGGAGGTTCCTCTCTCTGGAGCCCTGACTGCCGGTGGCTTGGACCCTGTTTCCGCCACCGGTGGGCTACTATTTTTTATATTTTTAAATGTTTTTATTTTTTTATATTAATATTTAAAAATGTAATTTATATATATAAAAAATAAAGAAATGAGAATAATAATAAAAATCTTTATTGACACAAAAACAAAAAAAAAACAAATTATCAAAAAAAAAATATCAACCAATTTTCATCTGAAATTAAAATTATCTGAAATTTGAAACATAATACATATGAATATTAATCTAGTTTAATATATAGGCTACTTAATAACCCGTGGGATAATTTAGGACTTTAATTCTGAATTCTACGCAAACGAAATCACGGGCAGAAGCTTGTTCTGTACAAACCTGAGACGCTTTTAGGTGAAGTGACCTTGAGATAAACTGTCAGTCAATCTCTGGCATTAGATGTGATGACAACTCCCGTCAAGATCACTTCTCCTAAATTTACTGAGATGTTAACAGAATAGACTGACTGAACTGAATATTGAGTTGGTTAATAAATTACTTGCATAAAATCATCTGAGACGAACGGGCTATGTCATCCTTCAACATTATGTGCTGGTAGATCATAAAGTTGATCTGTTTTGTCTTGTCTGGCTGATCTGTTTTGAAATATCTACCGTATACGGTTGCAATAAGAATACTTTACTGCATATAATTTGATTGGTGGCCATAAAATCATTACAGTTACAGTAATTGAGAACCTCTTCCTTTTTTGAAGTCGGTTAATAAAAAAAGGCTACCGTTCGTGTGCGGTACGACACCCACACTACTCCGGCGTTGCAGGAGTCGAACCAAAACCAAATGCATGATCGAGTCCTAAGTTTGATCATCAGTTAAGTAGTCATTTATTATTTTCAGAACATAGTCGTTGTATGTTAGAATATTCTGATCACTATTTTGTTGACTCTTCATGGTCTTCTTTGGTAAGAGCTTTTGTTCAATATGTGGTATCACTCCACCCTGGGATATGGTAACACCTTCAAGCATTCTGTTCAGTTCTTCATCATTGCGGACAGCCAGCAAAATGTGTCGTGGTGAGATCCTGGTTCTATTATTATCTTCAGCTGCCTTTGCAGCCAACTCTAATATCTCAGCAGCTAAGTACTCGAGCACTGCAGTCATGTACACGGAACCGCCGATACCTACACGAGATGAGAAGTTGCCATTTTTGAGAATCCTATGAATTCTGCCCACAGGTAGTTTTAAACCTGCACGATTACTGCGAGTTTTGGTTTTCTTCCTCATCTTAACTGGACTGTTTTCATTTCTGTTCACTGGCTTCGAAGGCATGATAAGATTATTTAATTATTAGACGATTTAATTTGTAAAAACTCAATATACGGTTTCCGTGAACTCGATCGAAAATTTGAAACCAAAGTACCTAGATCAAGAAGGGAAGGAGTCTGATCACTATTTATGACTAAGTAGTTTGGTGATCGCACTACGCTATTATTAGAGCGATCGATGCAGCTGCCTGTGTTCCAGATATAATCTCACTCACAGCCGCCTCTCCGGACAGCCTTGACAAGCCAATCAATAGTCTACTTTAGAAAGTGCTTGTTTCATTGTATGAATAAATAATTATTTATTCTATATATTCTGTAAATAGATAGAATAAATAATTATTTATTCATACAATGATATGTATATAATAATGTTCTTTTATAGATACCTTATTTTGTGCCAATGTATAGTCAGTTTTTGGAGTAGATCTTCAGGGCGAAAAGCTACGAATTATACCTTACATGCTCCTTCGAGTCTGTGTGTGTGATATGGTAGGTACCTTCTACTTTATAGATGTATCAGATTAGTACCAACAATTTACCTTAGCTAAATGGCTCTTGACACTGCCATCTACAGCAGATTTGGAGACAAGATACATAGCCCTAGTCATAAATGTTTAAACAACACTAAAAAAGTACTCCGGCAAATATGATGAGTTAATGATCTCGGTCTGTCAAATTAGTGTATATGGCAAAATGATACTTGGTAATTAGTACATAATGAATGGTGTAATATTACTAGAGGTATGTATTACAATTGATTACACTGGATGTCAGTGACCCTGAACCTCAAATTTTATTTTAAATACAATAAGTAATTACAGTAAGTCTACAACTTACAAAATAACGAACATTTTACAAAAACAAAGTTAGGTAAGGGGTACCTTACCTACCTTTGTTTTTGTAAATTGACCGTAAAAAGTTAGCTTACACACTTAATCCATGTCTAAAGAATTACTAAGAAAAGTGATTCCTGTTAGAAACATTTGACCTAAAAGGGACTTCTGGGGAACTTTTAAACTTTTTGTTCGTGTTTTCATTTTAAAACGTTCGAGAAATTTTATCTTTACAACAAGCTTTTCAAGGAAGTTGTTAGGACAAACCTTGTATAATTAAGGGCGCTTTAAATAACAGATTGTTTATTAGCCAGGAATGCTTCGTACATTAGTATTTTAAATATTTAAGAAAAAAGGAAAGAAGGTACGGTAAGACGGGTACTTCGTGCATTAGAATTTTATACATTATGCTTATAAATATATATATATATATACAGGTACAGTTAAATGCGATTTGAATAATTATAAAAATAAAACATATCTGTATTACCATGACACTTATATATACAGGATATTTCATTTTCATATTATCAAAGCTACGTAACTATATGATAATATGCCTAACTGAAATGTATTATTTTCTAATAAACACTTAGTTAATATCTAGAACCATCTGAACCTATCTCGGTTAAGTAAGCAAGGTGCTCTTGGAACCAACACACCGAACTTTCCAAAGTTTACGTTCTACATACCTAGTTTGCATTTCAATAATATGATTCTTGAAGTTTCATCTAAGTAGCTTGAATATAATCATATTCAAGCATTTTTACTTAATTAACTATGGAAATGTTCTACAGTAAACGTGTCTTTCATATTAATTAATTACCTCATTGCAGAACACAGATTGTCCTTATCAATCACAGAAGTATGCCATGTATATATCTATTTAAATCTAAATAGAAAAAAAAAATATATATAAAAGGCTTGTTTGCAAGTCAAAAGTGACAATGAATCTACCTATAGGCACCCTTTACACCCAAGGGTAGTTTTTTTCTAAACTTTAAATACTTCCCTAAATGTATAATTATACCCCAGAGCCATTCTTCCCCTTTTCCGGGCAGTCCTTTGTAAAGATAATTATGTCAGTAATTAAAGCCAGAGATCCACAAAAAGACATTGTACCATTAAATCATGTTTCAAACATGTTTTCCTTTCAACGATATCTAAGTGGGAACGTATAGGTACCTACATGCCTCTGACGTAGGTAGGTATAGGTACTTACAAATAATAATTTAATTTATGTTTCACATGAAGCCAGATTGTAACTACAGAACTTTCAGAGAACCCTTGTTTCTAAGTTAAAACTTACTTCACCTGTGTATGAACTATGTCATAGGAACATTAAAGTTTAACGTTTCACGTAGGCAGCTATAGTGTGCCTGGTTTGACCTTTCTAAAAGGCAAGAATTAAGGGTTATAAATGTGACGAAGTTTTCGAGTAATTAATTAATAAAGTTCTGCCCAATTATTGTAAAAGTTATCCAATAAATAGTTTTGGAATCCTGATAAAATCCTAGATTGATCAGGTACCGTTGGTGCTGGAAACAAGTACTTGCATTAGTGTAATAAATTCAATAAGTAGTATCACGAACATACTTCGGGTAGGTATGCCCGACTTGCTCCCAGACACGAAGAAGCCTCTACTTTTGAGTCGATCACGTGGTGGTGTCGCGAGTCGACAAAGTTTGAGTCGGGCAATTTCAAACATCCACGTGAGTGAACTCCTGAAGAATCATAAAGTTATAAATATGTTTTCGCAATGTTGTACTCGCAATGTTTCCCTCGATTTTATAGCTATTTGAAAATCTCACTTTAAAGAGGGTATTTTGGTATTTAAAGAGCCAGAACACATTTTTTATTTATTTTCAAGACCTTGTTAATTATTTTTCAATTAATTGACAATCTACGCCCATGTTTATCATTTATTTAATTCCAATTGATCGATTGCAATTTCTAATTAAGTATTATATAAAATGTTTTTTTTAGAAAGACGGGTCCATCAGTAACACAGATTACCTGACAACATGGGAAGCTATGGAGGATGCGAAGATGATGAACTTGACCAACTCTATCGGGGTGTCTAACTTCAACCTCACACAGATGAAAAGGCTTTGGGAACATTCTAATATCAAGCCCGCAGTTCTGCAGATTGAGGTCCGTCTAGTCTATAATATTTTTTTTTGTAAATTTATTGCTACGTATTCAAATCGAGCGTTTCGCTTTGGCCGTATGAGAACTGAAAACGTGTGCAAGTTTTAATCCCCGTGTATAAAATAAAAATAAAAACTAGTGGTTATTCTACAATCATTTAATATTAAAAAAAACTGGTTTTATCTTTCCTTTGTAAGTATTTCAGATTGATTTCCATATTCGATGTAGGTTTTCATTATTTACATAATGCTAGTGTAATGTAGACTTTTTTGACGTTTGATAAGATACATATTATTGTTATTTAAGTAGGTACCTAAGTATAATCTGCTCTCGACGTGTTTACGATGTCCTTCTAATTTCTATTTAATTTGTTATTTAATAATAAATTTTCTTTTGTCTTGATGTTAACTTTGCTTAGTTAGTTTTGTTTATTAGCGTTTGTACTCCTGTGTCTTTTAGTGAATGTTATGTATACCTATAATTAGTGTATATACATTAGACGTAATACGAGATATATTGTTGTCTGGGGGCCTACCACAACCTCTTAAAACAATATTACTTTAATATTACTTTGCGTTCCGCTCTGTTGGATTTTCTCAACGCTCGGATCAGCGCCGAGAGTTGAAAATGCAACAACAGAAATTACAAAGTAATATTAAAATAATATTGTTTTAAGAGGTTGTGGTAGGCCCCCTGTAAACCAAATAGCTTGTTCGACCGTACTTCTGCACTGTACTGACAATGCTTGGTGTATATGCTGTAGATTAAGATCTCTTTCTTTTGATCAGGTGAACCCAACAATAACACAAGATGAGCTGGTGAACTGGTGCCAAGAGCACGGTGTGGTAGTCATGGGATACAGTCCGTTTGGCGCCGTACTTGGCCGGAAGAAAGATGCGCCGCCACCCCGTGCCGACGACCCCTTGCTAATAGATTTGGCAATGAAGTATAATAAGACAGTGCCGCAAATCCTACTTCGATATTTGGTAAGTGTTTTTCGATAAACACACATAAATATTCGGTTGACTAAGCCCCAGTTTATCGTATCGCGAGGCAGTATACCTAAGACTTATGAGTACTAAATAATAATAGCAAATAGGTAGATAATGTGATATGAGATATTATTAATTACTTACTTGTGAACCTGCTTAGATACCTATCTACCTTAGGTCTCCCACTGCTGGGCAATGGCATCTTCTCATTCTGATGCACGCTCTACACTCGCCCGCGAATCGCGCGCGAAGGCCGCGAAAGAGGGCGCGAACGCTAACGCGAAACGGCTCCACACTGCGTAGAGCGCGCATGAGAAGGTACGAGCATTGTCCGCACTTGCTCAAAGGGGATTGGCGATTTCAGATTCATCTCCTTACGATGTTTTCCTTCACCGATGTCAGTGGTGGCCAAGATAAACTTGAACGTACGGATAGCGTCATCAACTGGTTACCCACTTTTCGAACATGTTTAAAAGCGAGAGGGTTACCGCTTAATGGCGGTGTCTGTACATTGAATTGTAAAAGTCTCATTGGTACTTATCCGGTAACGAACCTGCAACATCATGCAGAACTACTGGGCCATCAGGACTATGAGCACTAAAGCTTTAACTTTAATTAAAATGGCTACAGCATGGAAATATCTCACGAACAGTTTAGACTTTGTTTAACTTATTTTACGGCCGCCACTGAGTTCCTTTTAGCTTCGCCCGATCATAACGATTTTATTCTATTTTCGGAAGCTCGATACATTGACTGACGGAAAAACGACAAGAGGAAAATTGGCGATACCGCACGTCGCGCCGCCATAATGCAATGCAGCATTTTTCCATACTAATATTATAATGGCGAAAGTATCTCTGTCTGTCTGTTACGCTTTCACGACTAAACCACTGAACCGATTTTGATGAAATATAGTAGGAGTAAGTTTGAATCCGAAGAAAGGATATAGGGTACTTTTTATTCTGCGACTTCGTCTGCCACCGCGATAACCGACATTTACAGCGGACGAAGTAGCGGGAAAAAGCTAGTGAAGTTATAAAATTACCGATTGTCGATGTTAAAAATAGTATAGTGCATTGGGGTAATTACGAAACCGGGTAAATTCCGATTTTATTAATTTGCACCATTTACGTACCACATCTTATTTTGACAATGTTTTAAAGATGAAACACGTATAATTATTTATTAGCAATGCACGGCAATGTTTAAATCTGTGGCAGCGTTTGATTGAAATTAATAGAAATCGGAATTTACCCGGTTTCGTAATTACCCCAATGCACCTTATAGGTATTAGTTGCACTTTAAAATTCGTCCATAATTTTAAGAACCCTAAATGGGGTTTACATACACACATACATGATACAATTTTCTACTCTATTTATCAATAAATTAATCCCACATACAAGCAACTATTCGCAGTATAAACATAAGTACATATAAATCGGGGGGCACGGCAGTGCCCCCGCCAAGTCGAGCAAAAAAAAGCGGCACGGCCGTACCATACTTTTCTCGAAGCAGTTCAGGCCATTTTCGACCCCTTATAACTTCGTTGTGGATTAAACTCGAAACCTGTGTTTCTAGTTACCAAGCAAGCATTGTATAAACATGGTATATTTCAAATTTCATTCAATTTGAACTAGTAGTTTAAGAATTATAACTAGTCAAAGTTCTTAATTTTGTCATTCACTGACTGACCGATCATCAAAAGTCTAAAGCACTTCTAGTAGACATAGAAGCTTCAAATTTTGAATGCAATTAGTGTTTAGCGTATATATCATAGAAAAACTAAAATATTTTGCAATTTCAGTCCAGTTCTCTAGATACACCAATTCTTAAACCGATCATCAAAAATCTAAAGCACTTCTAGTAGACATAGAAGCTTCAAATTTTGAATGCAATTAGTGTTTAGTGTATTAATCAAGGAAAAACTAAAATATTTTGCAATTTCAGTCCAGTTTTCTAGATACACCAACTGCATAAATAACTTTGTAATCCCATATGACATGATATAATCTTAAAGGATTTACAAAGTTATTTATGCAGTTGGTGTGATCATCAAAAGTCTAAGGCACTTCTAGTAGACATAGAAGCTTCAAATTTTGAGTCCAATTAGTGTTTAGTGTATAAATCAAGGAAAAACTAAAATATTTTGCAATTTCAGTCCAGTTTTCTAGATACACCAATTCTTAAATTTGAACTGCATAAATAACTTTGTAATCCCATACGATTATATCAATTAATATGAGATTACAAAGTTATTTATGCAGTTGGTGTATCTAGAAAACTGGCCTGAAATTGCAAAATATTTTAGTTTTTCCTTGATTTATACACTAAACACTAATCACATTAAAAATTTGAAGCTTCCATGTCTACTAGAAGTACCTTAGACTTTTGATGATCACGCCAACTGCATAAATAACTTTGTAATCCCATATGACATCATATAATCTTAAAGGATTACAAAGTTATTTATGCAGTTGGTGTGATTATCAAAAGTCTAAGGCACTTCTAGTAGACATAGAAGCTTCAAATTTTGAGTGCAATTAGTGTTTAGTGTATAAATCAAAGAAAAACTAAAATATTTTGCAATTTCAGGCCAGTTTTCTAGATACACCAACTGCATAAATAACTTTGTAATCCCATATGACATGATATAATCATATGGGATTACAAAGTTATTTATGCAGTTCAGTTTTTTTCTACAAAAAGAAATGAAATGCCACCAAAAACAAACCTTGTAAAAAATTCCAAGTCTCGCAACTCAGTTCTTCTACCGTAAAAAGTTGTGAGATCCATGTAATACCAAGTCAGTCGATTTATTCAGTCCCTACTTAAGGGAATCTTAAGTTATTACGTAATTAGCATTTATGTTTAATTATAAAATAGATTGACTTGGCCATCGCATGAAAACACAATGCCATCAAAAACAAAACTTATAAAAAACCAAGTCTCGCGACTCAATCAGCGCGATTTTGCTATCGCACTAAACAATCTTATTACTACAATATGTATTGATTGTGAGTTACATTGTGTTTTCATGCGATTGCCAGGTCAATCTATTATAATTAAACATAAATGCTAATTACGTAATAACTTAAGATAGAAGGTCCCTTAAGTAGGGACTGAATAAATCGACTGACTTGGTATTACATGGATCTCACAACTTTTTACGGTAGAAGAACTGAGTTGCGAGACTTGGAATTTTTTACAAGGTTTGTTTTTGGTGTTCTATTTTAAGCCAACAAAACACCAAAACATTCGTCGTCCTCGAATAATTTAACTCGAACACAAATCAAATTGACATTGTAACACATTGACAGGTCTAATTCCCCCGATTCTTCCCTTCTAATCGGCATACAAAATCCTTTCGGCCCATTTACTTGTACTATCCCTTACCTTTGACGAGGTGACAGCTCTAAATACGTGTCAACATCACTTTCAACTTGTTTAATTTAAACCCTAAAGTTGGGTACACGGGCCCAATTGGCTTTGATTGCGTCTGTAAGTGGAAAATCGTTTATATTTATTCAAGCGATTCGCTTATAAAGTTACATGAGCTTGTTTGAACACGTTCGTACGCCTATACACACTTATACATTACGGCGTAGTGTTATGTTAAAGTATCTATGTTTCAGTAATAAATCATATTATTATGATAGCTTATTTGAACGGTCGCGTTTATCTAGAGGGCCGTGAGTTTCCTGCGGCGGTGTTTTTCCCTTTTTACAGCAATTTCGTTTCTTTTATAAAAGTTACACTGTTGAACTAAAATAATGAATATCTACTTATTCAAATTATGCGGATTCTATTCTACTTTGATCCTAGTTAAGATTTAAAAGCGCCTCAACTTTTCCCGTCACATTTTCATAATTGTATAATATTATTATTTTAGCTGGACCGGAACATTGTGGCGATACCTCGCTCGACGAACATTGAGCGTATCTATATGAACTTTGAGATTTTAGACTTCAATCTTACACCGGATGAAGTCAAAGAGGTATCTGGATTTAACAAAAACTACAGACTCAGAACTCCAGTGAAATGGTACGACCACCCATACTTTCCCTTCGAAAAGAAAAACCTGACGAAAGAAGAATTTAAATATATCATTAATCATAGCAAGGAAGATTGATATTTTTTTAGTAGTGACTTGTTTGTACAATCTTTATATTAATAAATTGGAAAATGCACAAAACCTACTCGAGCCGAAGCCTACGAAAATACTAAATAAAAACAGCCTCACATAAATGGTGAATATTATACGTATTATACTATACGCCTGTGTATATTATACGTATTTTTATTTCAAATTTCAAATAAACGTTGTTTTATTTTTTGCAAGCTATCATTTTCCATTTCATTTGATACACCGCCACGAAACCTGTCAACATGAAAACGTATTCAAAGCATTATCAACATAATACAAGGGCCTTTAAGACAGGTACATTACTACCATTTTGCAAAAGCTCAATACAAAGCCTATAGAGTATACAACTTTATATTACTGGCCCAAATTTCGGCAAAAGTAAAAACGAACACGTATGATTTACAACAATATCTAAAAAAAGATCTTTTGTACACAACCGAAATAATAACGGTTACTGTTTTACAAACTTCTTTATTTAACATTCATGTAATTTATTACTTTCCCTTTTATCAGGGAAACCACTTCCGAGCGAAAAGTTGTTCAGTAATAATCTAATTTGATTCATTCCTAATAGGAATTCTGTCAACTTTTTATGTTTCGTTTTTGATCTTTTTATTTGTTAGAAGTAGGCAAAATATTGTGGGGATTAAAAAAATGCTTTTCAGGAACTAAATTACAAAATTAGGCAAAAGATAACTTTCTTCCAAATGTCATTACACTAAAGTCTTATTTATACACACGGACGCTCTTTCTACGCGCGTTTTAAAAGCGCCTTCCAATAAATTTTTGAATCGCCTGTGTGAATCAGGGCTAACACCCGGCTAGACGGCAGACAAACTAATCCTATAGGAAATAGGTATTCTCTGATTAGTTTCAACCATTCAAAAGCATCTATCAGAGATTGAGCGATCAAAGAATTTATGAAGTGAAATTAATTCTGCGTCGTCGAATCGGTTTAGCTTCAAACTTCAAATTAACTGGCTGAGCGTTGCGGAGCGGAAAACGTTTCCAATAATTAAATAGCAACCCACCTTATCTCATCTCAAAGGAGCTGTGTTAGCCTTTTTAATCTCCTTAGTATTATGTAATTGAATTCTTTTAACCGCGAGTATAAAGGGAATACCGGCGTCGCTTTTATGTGAAACCCGGGCTTTTGGATCACCTAATTGATTTGTGAGCGGCTTTGTTGCTATTTGAGTAATAATGTAAATCCAATAAACTAATCTGTGCTGCCGCGTTAGCAATAGTTTGTTACCCATTTATGTGTGTAACCTAGTAACTGGACAACTGTTGTTATATCGATTACTGGCGACATCAATCTGATTCATTTTGTTTATCCGTCTGCTTTTGATATTGTATGATTCATGGTTTTATATCACGCTTGCTTTATTTTTCCTATTACCTACAGCTCATGAGGCATGCTATGCAAAACACGGCTCCATTGGTCTCGTGGTAAAATGAGCGACTATTCAGCGTGGGGTCCTGGGTTCGATTCCCAGGTCGGGCCAAATGTTATTGGGTTTTCCCATTAGGAATTTCTCATTGGCAATCCGGAGTTAGAAAGTTGGTGGTGTGACAACCCTGTGCTTCGAAAAGCACGTCAAACCTTTGGTCCTGGTTTCTTCCCGGTGTCGGATTGTTGTCCAATCGAAATATGAGAGTGAGGGAAGTGGGAGTACACCTGTGTTTGCGTATACACTAAGACTTGTGCACTACAGTAATTATCCTTTTGGTAAGCAAAAGGATAATTACTGTAGTGCACAAGTCTGCGGCCAATTATAATGGAGACTAGCCACGTAAGGTGGCTAGTCTCCATTATAATTGGCCGCCGTGACCGAAATTCGTCTGGAGAATAATAAGCTGAAGATTTCGGGTGTTAATTTCATAATCGCGACGCTTGAGAAGAATATTGATGAAGGACGTACGAGATACTGAGGTCTATTTGATGACACCATCTTCCTACACCATACCCCTATTATTTTGACTCTAAACAACATAGTAAACGACTGTAAGGGAAATTACAACAATAAAGAAAATAAAAAAAGACTTGAAGTCGTTACGAAGAAATGTATTTTTTTTGTTTCTCATTGTTTTTCTGTGTCAATGGTTTGTTAGTAATTTGACCCATTATAAGCTCTTGGTATTTTCCAAAGTAAGCGCTAAGCGTCGCTACGGCACGTCATTAGAAATCATTACGGTACGAAGACTGGTAGCTTTAAGTGCCATTAAATGAAAATGTCCTAAAATTATGGGCACTTAGTGCAAGGAGCCATTCTAAAGAGGCTATTTCCATTCTACCAGAACATATACGTTCGCAGGCATTCATTCATTCAATAAAATACCTACGTAACGGTCAAATTTAACATGAAATATTTTATTTCAACACATGGTTCCTGATAACATCGTTTGCTGTACCCGTATTGTTGTTTATCCATTGCATAATAATAATAATCAGTTTTAGGTAGATATTTGCGTAGTCCAAACAACTATGTTGGCATTATGGTAGCGGACACCGCATGAATGACCCTTTATAATGTAATGGCCGTACAATGTTGGCGCAGCTATCAATTCGAAGCTTTATCATTGAATGCATACTGGTTGCTTGTTTTTTGCGAGTGGCTTATTTATGAGAAAAGTTAGGGGAGGTTCGGCCGGTCCTAACATAAATTAGGTGCGGTGACACGGACTAATTGGCGTCATTATGCGCGAGGATGGCTGGCGCGCGGCGGTGAGGCGTACATCCGCCGCGCGAGCCGCCTATTCCGCCAAAGATTCGCTTTTATTCCTCTATCGCTTAATTAGACAAAGGTAACTACAATCATTTAGCGCGTGATTAGGTCGGCGTTAGTCAACATGTCTAATAAACCACCATGTAACTTATGAATGCCCTCGTAATTAGCTCGTTATTGAAATGGAACATGCTGTTGACTTCTTTATGCCGATCAATTAGGAGTTTCTTGTGAAGCTAATCGCCGGTGGTGCCATCGGTATTTTCTCGGCTTTAATAAATGAACGTGAGCAATGGTGAGCCGGACTAATGGTGGGCGGTGTGTACAAATGTGCTGGCTCAGCAGCCGCGCTCCGCTAAGCAGACAAGTAGCGCAATCCACGCACACTAATTACACACTAAATCAAATAATGTTGAAAAAACTCGCATCAATCAAAGGGGCGACGAAAACAAAATTACTTTTCAAAGTCGTTACGTCGTAGACGACGGAGTCCGTTGTTTTAATCACAAAGAGATAGAGTTACTTTTATTATACTGAGGGGTTGTTTCCCGTTCGCCGTTGTCTTTACGTCAACTGCTCAAAATTCAGGAAGCCTTTTGTTGTTGTGGAGGCTTCTATTCAAGATTCGCAAGACAGTGGATCCCGGTGATGTCAGTTGGAATATTAACAAGGGACGCGACGTCGGCCGGCGTCTTGTGACAATCCTTTAAGCGTCCTAACATAACGGCATGTAGGGAAGACGTCCGCGCCGGCTCGGACGGTGTCAATACTGATCTTTTGAATACCGATACTGATAATGTCTAGGGACACGTCAAGAACTTACTACGTTAACAATCTCTGTTATCGAGTATGTTTGCTTTAAACTCTTGTGTTAAAGTGTGACAGATTCTTGTACCTATGTTAATTCACACACTAAGGACATGCCTACTAATATTGATTTTTTAAGGTAACAATCTACCTGCTTAATCAATTAATAGCTAACTACATAGCTTCTGCCCGCGACTTCGACCGCGTGGATGTCAAATATTACCATAAAACGTATCCTATGATACACGGCAATAGTGTAGCTTTACATCAGCAAAATATTTTTGTAATCGGACCAGTACTTCCAGATATTATCTATTACAAACATAAAAATGTAAAAACAAACATACTTTACCTCTTTTTAATATTAGTACCTATACATAGATTCCTCACGCCCACCTTTTTAACAAGAGCATATTAAACGCCACGTAAAAACAAAAAGTTTCCACGCGATCGTTTGCAGTGTAATGCATAGATAGAACAGTTTCTAGCAATAAAAGCTGGTAAGTTTAAAATTCTAATAAAACTATAAAAAATGCTATCTCTAATACTGAACCCTAGAACGTACAAACTTCAGCATATTTGTATTCATATCTACTACTGACTAGGTTGTCTAGAGACTCAGTATCTCGACTATCTCATGCAACTTCATGAATTTGTAACATCCATCTTATTTGTTTTCAAAGATACTTGTAAATAAAGTTAGTTCTCTCGAGTCCAAAAGCCAGTATAGTAACATAAATCCATCCTTTTAAGTTGAATCACGTTCTACAAATGTTTGCCGACGGGACACACGACGGGGCCACATAATAGAAAGACAAACGTATCGGAACTTTGACTTTACAATCAATTTTGTAATATTCTATCGATAAATATAATATATAGTGAAGATTTTGCATGTACGGAACGATTTATGTAATTTTACCCCGCTTTAAATCTCATTAAAATAATGGTTGTAAAATTAGGTTCAGTTTATTGTATGTACCGTACCTATTACAACCCGAGTCAAAATTAATGATAGGATTTTGTCGCTATTTAGTACAGGGGCATTCTATTTTGGATTAGCACAAAGGACAGTACCATAATAAATTATATGAACATTTTGTAATAATTACTGTTGTGAGTGTTATCACAGTTGCTTAAGTTGATAACCTTGGCTAGCTATGTCTAGAGATTCGGGAGTGACAGTTGTCATGACGTCAGACAAGCTCCCGTCACGCACGAAATCCTCCAGGCGTCCAGCTCCCTTGTCAATCTTTGAGGGGCTTTAGTTTCATGTATGTACTCACATAAGTCACGTGTAACGTAGGTACAACATTTGGCGTAGGTAACTACGCCAGATTAATATCTTAGTTTGAGATAAGATCTTTTCATCATTTCTGGTGGTGACGTTTTGAATTGATGATAAAATGATTTTACTAGCAGAGCGATCGTTAAGGATGATTGGTTCGTGACCGAATAACATCGATGAAAATTCTATGTATGCTGATTGGATGACATCCCTGGAGCGAAGCAAAACTACAAAAATCTGTGAAAAAGTCTCCGCTAACTTTTTCACAGGTACGTACGGAAATATTTCAGCAACGTTTGATTTTTTACTTCTGATAAAATTAGTCATTCTTTTTGACGCAAAAGAAATTGTAAGTAGGTAGGTAACGGAACACTCAGCGCTTCATATAAAATTATGAAATAGAATTTTAATTAAAGCCACCGAAAGTTTGAACATAAATAAAGCTTTGCTTATTCTCTGATTACTTTATTTATTTCAAACAAGTTGATTAATTGAATTTGTGCCGATCATTTTTATAAAATAACTATCGATATTCTTATTGCCTACAGAAAGTGGCATTTACATGGAAACAGAAAAAGCAGCGCTTTGATAAAATCTAGGAAAAAATAATTACTTTCGGAGCTACCAAAAATGCCAAACTTGACCTCGCACTAAAACGAACGCTACTTTTGGCTGTAAACAAGTGAACCTGACAATGTCTAATACGGGCGTAAAGCACTGAACTAAAGCGTTGACTTGAAAATAAGAAAATCAACGAGAAAGAACACGGCGCTTTGGGACACAGACGGGAATCTTGTTTTGTGTAAATAGACTCCCGTGGCAGAACAACTCAAGCGAACGGCGCACGAGCGTCAATCGGTGCGGGACTGTGTCGCCAGCCTCAATTTTGGAAACGAGTTTTTGAATTCGGAAGCGGAAAAATCGCATACGGGTTAAGGCTTGGGCACACCAAAAGCAGTTGCAGTGCGGTAGCAGTGCGTCTACGTTAGTAAATAATGTAGTTATATGAGGGATGACACACTGAACAAACGCGGGCCCGCTGATCCGCCACTGCGCCGCGCACGCACTGCTCTTCTACAAAACTTTTGGACGGGAGCAGCGCAGGCGCGGGGCGGTGGCAGCGCAGGCGCGGGGCGGCCGCAGCGAGTACGTTGTATTACTACGCAGGGTTGCCATTTTTAGCAGGATCCTGCTTTTTTAGCATTTTTAAGAGTATTTAAGCTACAGCAGGATGTTTAGCATTATCGTAAAATTTTGCATGTTTTAACATTTTTCAGTAAAACTAATTTATGTTTTGCCCAACTTTCCCCAACATTGTACCTGACTCAGATGTGCAAATAATTGATAACGAATATCGACAATTAAAATTCGATCAAACTGTTTATAGTTACGTTGCATCGAGTAACAGTAGTAGTAGCAGTAGTAGCAGTGTCAGTAATTTGACAGTTGACAAATTTTGGAGTTAAGTGGAAAAAATTACGGATGGCGACGTCAGTAGTCAAAAATTGAAGTATGGGGTTCTCAGCAGATTTGCTAAGGCTACGCTGGTGTTGTGAGAGAATTTTCTCTCAAGTCAATTTGATAAAAACTAAAAACAGAAATAAGTTTACAATTGACCATTTAACTTCACTTTTACATGTTAAACCAGGTATATCAGACCTTATTAATGATTGTACAACATTTGAGCCATCTATAAAAATGATTAAAATGATAGACACGAAAACATTAAGTACCTAATATAAAAATATTAGTGAAGATTAAAAGGTGACCTATTACGTATTTATTGTTAACCTTTAATATAATATAGAAGACTTATGTAAAATTATAAAATAATGTAATTAGAGTTACTTATTACCATTGTTGCAATATTTATGATGTTCCCTTTTATCAATAATTTATTACCTCAATAATTTCTGTTACTTTAAATTAGTGTTAAAATCATTCTCAAATTACGACTACACAATAAATAATGCATGTTTAACTTTTGTATGTTTAAAAATATAAATACCTTGCTATGTGTTTACCTATTTACAACCCCTGTATATCTTTTACGATGTACTTTATTCTTAAAAAATATAAAGGTAAATATAGCAGTTTTGATACATTTTTATAAACAACGCTTAGCAGGTTTAGCAGGATTCGAAATAAGTGTAGAACCTATCTTCAAAAGATTCTAACTCCCGACATAGACGATGGTACTCCCCATATTCTTCTCTTCTCTTATTTACATCGTGAACCCATATTCTTTTTTTTTTACTTAAAGCTAGAAGCAACAATAGCTCCTCTTCGTCAGAGTCAGAACCGTTCAACATCTTGAAGTGTACTGAGTGTGGCTATCGATACGACACACATAACGCAGTTATAAAGCAGGGGCGCCTTCAAACTGCTCTCTAACAGCTCATGCTTCTGGTGTGACATGACCGCGGCGCAACCGACCTGCCCTGCTAAGGTGCTGCGCCTGTCCTGCTTTTGGTGTGCCCAAGCCTGCGTTATGTGTGAAGTATTCCTCACCAACTCAATCAATTTTTCATTCGTTTCCATGATAAGTTGTAAAAAATCACAACCGTTTACGACCTGCGCTGCGTCTGTCCCGCTCAACTGCTTTGGTGTGACTAGCAATATGGCGGACGTAGTAATACAACGTGCACTCACTGCGGCCGCCCCGCGTCTGCGCTGCCACCGCCCCGCGTCTGCGCTGCTCCCGTCCAAAAGTTTTGTAGAAGAGCAGTGCGTGCGCGGCGCAGTGGCGGAGCCGGTAGACGCACTGCTACCGCACTGCAACTGCTTTTGGTGTGCCCAAGCCTTAACTGTTGCAGAGTAGCTCAAATCTGAAAAGCTATTTCAAAAAGATAAGTTACTGGATACTGAGACTGAGAAGCATTATTTCGAACATCTTTTGCTAAAATGTGACAAACACAACTTTTGTAAGTACCAAGATAGGTAGGTGTCTTCGATTAATTAATAGAACGAACGTCGGACCGCCGTGAAGTCTAACTAAATCAACTTGTGTTGCCATGACGATCGACTTTCATTTGGCAATGGAACAGGATATTCAAGGTAAAGAAAATAGCAAAACAAAAATATACAAGAACCACAATAAATAAACAATATTTCTGAGCAAACAATACAATTCCAATATTCAGTGTTGACAACCCCGATGCGACGTTTTGCCGGTACCGAGCACTGCACAGTGCGAGAAAGGCGCCTGCCCACGACTCTCCCGAGGGGACTGCACGGCACAACAGCTCGTCTGAACATGCACTTGTGACACAAAGATGCCACTGACAACTCGATTTGAATGCTGTTGACATGCAATGAACATGGAAATACCGACAGATGTTTATGTAGAATAGGAACGTATTGTTAAACATTATAATTCAATGCACCGGTTGTGCATATCATTATAGCCTAAAAAATTATGTTTGTCAAGTTTCAGCTATACCTGCCGAGATAGTAAGACATGGTGTTCGAATTATTAATTATTCCAAATGAGAATTGTATCGATCACCATAATTGCTTTTACACTGTAATTATATGTATACTGTAATTATATTGCTGTGCTTATATACTGCAATACATCTGTAATTACTAGGTGAGAAACCTGTGCCCAGAATCTTACCTACGTCATCAATAATGAAAATATGTTACCTACTATTTTTATTGATGATAACTATGAAAAATTCTGACTCCCGATTTCTCGAACGAAAAATTAATGTGACAAATTGTCAAGCGTGCGTAAGCTGCTGTGATGGGTTATTTGAAATCGGTTGCTACACGGCACGCGGGGCAGGACAGATGTGATCAGTCCTATACTTAATGTATTAAAACCCATAGCTTTCCGACGCGTGTCGCCACGCGGGCAGGTTAAAGAGTAAACGTAGCTTTATTAACTACTAATCATAGCTTACGCACGCTTGACAATTGTCACATTAATTTTTCGTTGGTTTTCGTTCGAGAAACCGAGGATGAGTTATCAGAGTACCTTCTCTGATAACTTATCCTCGGTTTCAATAGGTAGATTTAGTCGAACAAGATTCATTGAAATTGTTTTCATTAAAGCTGTTGGTTAGGAGAGGCCGTAGTACTTAGGTACCGTTGATTAATCATAAATAAAAATTCGTTAAAAATGCTGGTGAACCTTGCCAACTCTTTAATGATCACATAACTTTGGCATCGAAATATTTTTCCAATTTAACTTGCACTACAATCTATTTATACTTGTGTAAAAATGTATGCAACGGCAAACGCCAAGAAGTATGGCGATAGCAAATAGCATTTTTATTGAGGGCCGCTTCCTACAGTCGCGATAAAAGTTCTAAAGTCGAGCATTGTACAGGATTCCGTAGGTACGGCACATGCATGCTTCACGCTTGACCGAACAGTTTGGATCTTGTCGAAAACTCTGTTTATAAGACTTCTGCATATCTACAAGCGTTTGTGCCGCATCAGTAAAACTGGAATACAGCATCGAAAGTTGTTCTGTGTAAGGGCTTTCACCCAGTTTTTGTAGGACTGATTATCGGATCGGACGATTATTTCATAGTATTGTAGGACCGACTTTTTTGGGACATCTGCGTTGTATATTGGAATTCATAATATGTTGTGTGTTTGTATTTTTGTTTGTATTTTTGACTTTTTATCTGAATCTAAAATAAAATCGGAATGAATGAGTAATTAGCAAATCTGATCTTTCTAATGCAGTGTAGGTTTCTAGTTTGTAGAGCGAATATAAAAGAATATTTTTTTAAACTTCAACAAAGTAGAAACACTGAAGGTCTTGTCAAAAGTGAAGGCGCTGGAAGGTAATTGTTGCTGGTTCCCGCGGTTTTACCCCAGCAGTAATTACCCTCGCGTACGTACACCATTAATTGCTTCTCACAACGGAAACACTGATGGAGGTCGTTTATCCGGCCAGTTTGTTCACTTATCTATCCACTGTTTTTGCTCTGTCGTGTTAGACGCAAAATAAAGTGGTCTGAACTAACTAGCTTAGTTTTTAACTAGCTCCATTTAAATTCGACGGTCGGATTTCATTACGCAACGAGTAAACATTTTTTTGTGTTTATTATTGCCGTGAATGTTTTAGTTTTAACATTTTTTTTTAATTTCGGCCTCTTATAATAGAGTTAATTTATGATTTTAAATTGTAATGAAAGTACTTTATTCACTGCGGTTCCCTTCCTTAATTTTGTAACAAAAGCTCAGCTTAGAAGAGTGTTAGCATTCAAGTAATTGAGAATGCATTGTTAAAACTTTAAGCTTTCGAGAACAGCGTAAACCGGGTGACTCGGCCCCTGCTGCTGATACAAACTTATGAAGACATTTTTTTTTCTTTAAAATATAAGAATTGTAACTTTTTACTTAGGATGGCGTTCAAGATTTTGTTGTAAAGTTTCCAAGTGAAAGCCCACAAGAATAACGAACTCGGCCGTTGCAGGCGTTTTTGCAAGCTCTACGTTTTTGTCGGTGCAAAATTTATATCGATTTTATTGTGGCATCTGCCGTTGTCGGGAACTTTAATTCTTTGACGAACACATAACCTCGCCGATTATATTTTCCCCGAGGAATCTTCGGGTATTATTAACTGCACCACAGCTTCCGTTTAACGGCCGAAGTTGGAAAAAAAATGTGGAAAATTTTATGTGTTCCCGTCCCATTATAATTGAAGCAAACATTAATTACGCGGAGAGCTGCGGGCGAGGGGGTTTACTCGCCGGCGACTAGCCACCAGCGACGCCCACACCGGACCGCTGGACGTGTCTACATACACAGCACCTATAGGTAACGTTTGCCGATAAAAAACTTGAGCTCAACGTTTGCGAACCATTATGATGTAAGATTTTTTGCTTATTAAATATCGCAACAGTATAAAAGTACCAACTTTGGTAGTTAGCGAAAAGGCTTAGCGACTTTTTGATATTTGAGACTTTTTGTTGTTTAACTTTAGCCTACCCATTAATTGGACAATAGGTGAAACTTTAAACTTTTAATGATTCCACAGAAACAAATAAATAGATCAATAGATTATAGAAATACCTACCTAAATAGTTTATACTCTCATGTTTTAAAAAACCTATTTAGTTAAATCACAAGGCAAATATTTTTTTCTATGCATATCTCGGTTAACAAAATCACAACAGTTAACGTGGTAGGTATTTTTCTATAGAAAAGCAGATTTACTGATGAGAGATTGAATCAGGCTTTCAGAAGCCGGTGGTGAGTCAAATTGAATAAACAGCAAAATCAGATGTTGTTTTTTCACGTTCGAGACTCGTGGAGACTGAGAATAGATTGATAGCGATGTTTGTTTGATGGACGGCGATAATGAGATGAACAAAGATGATTGAGAGGTATACGAGGTTTCCACACGTCCTGCTGTGAGAAAATGAAGTTTATTTTATTTCTACTGTTTAAAAAAACCGGCGAAGTGCGAGTCGGACTCGCACACGAAGGGCTTTGTTTGTTTCGTTGTTTCGTATATACCGCACCGTACAATATTTAACACTACATACAAAAAACACGTTTTTGTGTGTGGTGTAATAGGTATAACTCTTTATTTCATTTATATTTTTTGTTATTTGTTGGTTCATGAGATCTAGCCACGCCTAGGCTTAGTAAATGTGGTCACGTTGATACCCTTTGAGTACGGAACCCTGAAACAAAGGTTTCTTTGATGTATGGTACGGTATAGTACCTAGGTACCTACTCCAGAAAATCAAATCATTATCCTGTAGATGCCCAAGTCAAGTTTCAAATAAATCTAAAACTGTAAGTAGGTAGGCACACCAAATAACTTCTAAATTCGCCAAGCTTACATCATTCTAGCGCAATTTAGAGGTGGAGTAATAGCAAAATACAATCAAGTACTCTAAGTTGGAATTTCGGCGAGAGCTTACGTCCACCTCGTTGTCACGCCATGAATATTGAATAGTCGCCGCTCTAAGCCCGCAATAGTTAATCTTCTTTTCGGCGGTAAAACAGCCGGTTTAATTATAAAGGGCGTATTATCGCAGAAGAGAATTTTGTAGCGTATCGTGTCTGCAGGCTGTGTTTATTTTTTTTCATGGTCTTATGTGGGGGTTTGTTTTGTTTTATGATTTGATGGCACCGTTTGAATTTTAAGTAGATAGTCTACTTACATTAAATGTAAAGATTCTAAGACGACCCACTGACCTTATTTTCATTTCTTCATTCACAATACATGTTAAATAACATTTTAAAATATTTATATAAAAATAAAAATATTTACAAGTATAAAAATAGTAGCCCACCGGCATCGGGAACAAGGTCCAAGCTACCGGTTGTCACGGCTCCTGAGAAAAGAATCTCTTAACAATACGCGCCGTATCTAGGAGTACCGCTCTCTGAATCAAGCTCTTGATCCAACCGCCCAACGAGAGCCTCCTTAGGTGTTGGTTGAGGCTCTTGGCTATCATGCCATTGGCCGACATGACTATCGGCACAATGATTGCTGTACTCACATTCCACATGTCGACAACCTCGCGAGCCAAGTCAAAATAAGTAATGTAGGTAAAGATTATTATTATTATTTTAGTCAGAGAATCTAAACCGCCTCAAGGGCCTCTGACATGGTTTAAGTGAACCAGTAATAGGCTGGTATAAGTCCAGGTTTCCTCACGATGTGTAAATGATGAACAATGAATATTTAGTATTACTCTTAGAAAATTAATAAATGCCGTCCATTATAATAAATCTACATCAGTAGGCATTATCACTGCGAGGGTACTATCTACTCAATAATGAACCCCTTATTACACCCATAGGAGCCATAGGATGTGATGGGGAGGTTCAATAATAGAAAATTACGGACGTTTTACAAATATAATAACGGCATGTCATGTTGATAAATGTTCTTGTTTAACCATTTTTTTTTTACTTTATGTGTAACCGTTCCTGCTACGAGCATTATGTTATATATTGGTCAGCTTTATTTTAATATCAACCTGGTAAAAGCCTTTCTTTTATTTACATACAATCTATCTATCTCTTTAGAATTATAATTATCTTTAAATGTTTTATTGTATTGAGTTGTGTAAAGATGGACCCACATAAATTTGTTTTTATCATTAACATTTTTTAGTCTTGTTTTATTGTAATAGTCACGCTGTGCATACATATTTAGGAATACAGTCTACTTGTACTTAAATATACTTTGTTGACAATGCAATATATTGTGTCTTCTGTTTTGTATTCCTTAATAAATAAATTAATAAATCGGCAAAACATAAACTCTAAGTATAGATTCATAACAAACTGTTTTCATGCAAGTAACAAGAGCTTGTAGCAATAGAAGGTCGCTTTGCAAGTCGCCGCCTAGGGACAGAGGTGCCCCGTAACATTGTTGCCTTAACTTATATTCGATTCCGTAATGGAATCGCGCCAGACGCAAACATCCAAGTCTGAGTCTAGATCTATGCATAGGCAATAAAGTTGTAGGTTTACACTGCTGTGTTCCAATGTTATAAATGTGTTTTGTGCGAGTTTTGAACGGAGTGATACATATGTCGCATGTGTTTGCTATTTTTAGGTAGAGGTGCAGCAGTAGAGAAAATGTAACTTGTAAGTATAAAACTATTACATAGGTACTTGGTTGGTACAAAATTTAATGTAACGAATAAACTTGAATCTCCTTAAAATCTTGCACGAGAAAATTGAAAATTAAACAGCCTAGTTTAAGAAAATTGTTATAGAGAATTATGATCCTTACTCTGCTATTAATGAGGTTCCTATTCTATCAACTCAGCTCAGTAGAACTTTCCACACCTTTCCACATAGTTCATTGTTAAATCGCGTGGTTGTGTTTTAAGTAATTGACGTCGGGTGTAATTACTCAGTTGCCACCTAGGTTGCCATATTCGTGTTTACTACAAAATTACGATACACGAAAAAAAATAAGCTTTTTTTAACTTTGCAATCTTTTGGCTCCATTTTTGCTTTGTCACTTCGTAATGTGCCAAACTTTTGTAGCTTTTTGAATGGGATGTTCGCTGCCAATTCTCCCAGTACGTCGTATGTAATCGATTGAGTGGAAGTTGAACTAAACTGACTCTCGAAAGTCGACTGCCATTCTTCTGCTGCTGCCTTTTAATGCCTATTGATGGATTGTTTGCGAGGATGAGAGTAATGTGTAGCGATCTTTTATTTAACGTTTAGGAATTTGTGGTGTCAAATCATTAAGTCAAGTGCCGAATGACTGCTATCATTAACTTACTACAAATGTACTTTTAGTTCGTAATTAAAAACGATTTCATTGGTTCTTTGACGTATCGATTGATACATTCCAGTGATATTTTATTTTGTAGACATTATGTTTAGTTGCTTTGTAGTATTTTTATTTATTTAATTATGGTATGACATTGAATATCCATAGACTATTTGTGTATGCCTCTTGGCGGGACATAGTATGGACCAACATTTTATACAATATCTAATTGTGCGTTGTATTTACAAAATTAATAAATGAGAAAGAATTTGCACGAATAACGAGATTTTTGTTTATAAAATCCTGATAAAACCACACCCGACAAAGTAGACAGAATTTTTTACAGGATTTTAGTAGGACTTTTAGCAAAAAGTATTTAATATTTACATTAGCATTGACACGATTTGTACCTTAAATATATTTGACACAGGGTGTCAATTTGTCTCTCTCTCCCTCGCATCAGTATTTGACGTAGTATTGTGTGGTAGGTATTATGTTGTCTCTCTCATATGAAAGTAGTTGGCAATACTTCCATGCTCTCTCATTGTTATTTATCAAGTGGATGGAGTTATGACAGTCAATAAGGAACAGATGGCGTAGTTGCCACTCGTGTAATGAGCAATGCTACACGTTAATGTCAGCCATACATTATGGCGAGACTTTAATTATGATCTAGCAAAATATCAAATTATTTTGAGTTAATTGCGTACTTATGAAGAATTGTAATTTGTTCTCTGAAATCAACATTGAATGTTGCTGTAATAATATTAGATAATAATAATATTCTCTCGACTGAATTTCGGTCACGGCCGCCAATCTCAATGAAGACTAGCCAGACGTAGAATATTATAGTGCACACATGTGTGCCTTTCCCCTAACTTTCGTAGTCCGATGGGGTGGCAATCCGAAACGACCGGAGATAGATCAGGCATAGCACCAACGCTTTTACTTGTTTTTCGAGGTACGGAGGTGTCACACCACCAACTTTCAAACTCTGGGCTGCTACTGAGAATTTCCTTATGGAAAAACTCATATTACTTGGCCCAACCTGTGAATCGAACCCAAGTCCCCACGTTCAGCATTCGCACTTGCGACCATGAGACAAACGGGGCAGTCAATAATAATAATAACGCATTTGTGACATGGTAGTACCTAAACATTTACCAGAAAAAACTTTGTGCTTTCGAATTGCACCAACGTCGCCACAGAGTAACTCCAGGGAGCCTAAGTTTCTTAGAAACTCTACTCCTATACTACTTCCAGCGCATTTTTCTGGTAAATCTGGTAAATTCTCTAGGTATACAGTTTCCTTTTTTTAAAGGATGGGAAATCATCAAATGACTTCTCCCGGTCTGGGCGGAGCGAAAGGAAGGTGACTAAAACCCATCCGTGTTCCTCCTAATGCCCTTTGCATTCCAGAGCCACACCAGAGAATATCAGCAATAAGAATGAAATGAGCAAAGAAATAATATTATCATAGACGGTGTAAATTCTGGAATTAATTACTGAACGGGGACTCGAGGGCTTCATACTACGCAACCTCGACCACTATACTGATAAGTGTAATGGTCGAGCGCAACTAAACTAATCTAGGGCAACTGCCCCAACAGGCAGATTACGCAAAATAATAATCATATACGCAGTTACAGAATTGCCCAATGAACTGACTGAATATTTAGAACAGCATCTTCATAAAGGCCTTATGGAAAATGTTGTTATTTTAACTATTGGAAGAACTATGAAATAATAATCTTGAGATAAATTGCTATTTTCTCATTGTAAGTATTTTACTACAAAAATCTAGGTACCTATATGCGATAGTTCGAATGGCTAGGTGTTAGTTATTCAATTAGGTACAGTCAGCAACAAAAGTTGATTAACAATGTTACTTTTTTATATCATTTAAACAGACAATAAACACATAATTTTCTCGCTTTCTGAATTTCAAGTAATTGCTAAGGGTTTATTACATCTTAATTTTATGTTCATTGCGTTTTATTTTTAATATTGTACTTAATAATTAGGATTTAAAAATCATAAATGTTAATCGACTTTTGTTGCTGACTGTACGTCAGAACGGCTAGGCAGATCAGATCTGAATGGTATAGTTTGCAATAGCACATAGGCTATTTTTATCTGGGAAAAATGTACGATTCCCTTGGGATAATATATTAACTTTGATTCGGACGAAGTCGCGGGCGGACGCTAGTTGATAATAAATTATTTTAATTATGTATTTATGTACTAGTAGGATAGTGTGTAGAAAGAAAAATAAAACAATATAAGAACTGGTGCGACTTTCATCTTAGCTTCCGATAGTGAACTAGGTAAATAAGATTTCGAAATTGCTGCAATTTTTTCTTTTTCATTTTATTCAAAAGCTATCTACGCTACACAATAAATAAGTACGAATAATATTTTCGGTCTAATCCAATATGTGGCATGCTCCTAAGATTTCCAACTGTCATTTATCTTCCGCGGTAACTGAAATCTGTCATTAAAAGATTGACTGCAGATCAGAAGATCAAACTCCGAATTGCGATTCAAAATCGAATACACTGATTCGATAATGGATAACTGAGGTATATTGGAATAACGACCCCTCAGTAAGGAGCTTTTAAACTTATAATAATCTTTTCAAAGTATTTTACGAAATTTTTGATTAATTATTAGTCTTTTTCCTCTTCCTTATTGTAACTTGAATAAGTTAATTTTATCTATACATGATATAATAATTTATTATTTTTATTTATTTATTATTAATTAATATACATATTTAGATATACACTGTAAAGGTTGTTTGTCAAAGTAACCTGGCCGAAAATGTTTTTAAGTTTTAACCAAACACTCAGGTGAATTCCAGAAGGAATTGAAATTCAAAGAATAGGCGATATTTTTTTTTGTATATAGTACCATTTGTGCGCTCGGGCTACCGAAGTAGGCACGTCAAGTAAATCTGTATATAAAATCAATTGCTGCGCGTTAGTCTCGTGAAAACTCAAAAATGGTTCGGCCGATTTAAGTAATTTCTTTGGGTTTTGTTCGCCGTAATACTGGGGTGCTTAAGGAAAGTTCAGGCGTTTCAATCAATTGTAGTTTGAAGCCACACACACACTCGGTACCGTGACCGTCATAGTGATTACAATACTTATAAAGTGCAAAATAAAAAGTTGTGTCAATTCCATTTAGATTATAGTGTGAGGAGCATTAAATAAGAATTAAAAGAGAGTAAAATAATTCTGCAAGAACAATACATCTGCTGAATTCTCAAGCATTTAGTCTTATTGCAGACGCTCAGACAGCATTCTTCATTTAAGAATAACTACGAATTAACGTTAAGAAAACCCGGCTTTTATTTGAAGTCCAGATACCAGAAAAGGTAATAGACAATGTTTGTGATGAAAAACCATTTGCTTGCGTTAAACTTAAAAAAATTGGAGTGAGAGTAGTTCAGATGATGGTGATGAAGGATGATGATGATATCAGAAGTATTTTTAACATTAGGGTTTACATCGTGACGTACTGTTGGAGACAAAATTTATTTGACACTTTTATTTAATTTTTTAACCCTTTAATTATTAAACCCTTTTAAAGTAAAACACAATATTAAAGGAAATACCTAAAAGATATAAAATCAAGATGAAAATAGATTCTTAACTATTACCTGAAACGCTAAAAAGCAGTATCACACAAAAGAGTAAGTTACAGTGCTAATCGATTTTTGTCGATAACTGTACATTCCCTGCAACCTGATACTCAATCATTTCGACAAATTTAATGAACTACTATCGATGTCGCAAGTTAGCCTTTCTTCGCAGGGACGGACTGTAAGTTTATGGGGCCCTGGGCCAATACTAATTGGGGACCTATCGATTTAAACTAATTGACTTTTGTCAAAAAACTGTTTGCTATAATGATGTATACGGTATCTATAGAAAAAGAATTGGGTCAATAATAATCCATTATGCCTACTGCAAGTTAGGTGAGCTAAGAGTGTAATAATAAAATAAACTTTCTTTTTACATTTTAGTAGTTTCTTCGGGGTTGGAGGCCGTTTATACTCATGGGGCCCTGGGCTGCAGTGCAAAAAGCCAATTGTATATTGATCCGCCCCTGTTTCTTCGGCGTCATTAAATACATTTTCTTGCTTTACCTAATGCTTAACATATTCAATTACAACTGCAACAGAGTAAGCAAATACAGACACCATTACGGCATGCGGCACCGGGTATTTTAATCGTCTAGTTCAATGGTTCGAACGTAGCAGTTTACTGGGGCCCTGAAATCAGAGATTTTTGGGGAAATTAAGGACACTACACCCTACCCTACTACTATTTAGGATACTATATAATTATAATCGCTGTAAAAAGACACGCAAATCAGTGTTAAATGTTATAACTGAACTTTAAATACCCTCACGACTCCACGTACTTGCAGGGAATGTACATGCACCCGAAAGTACAACTGCACGGCACTCTCATTAACAGTGGTTTTAAACATCGAAAATCCAAAAAGAATGCTGCACGTATACGTATGTGTGTAATGTACCTATGTCTACTCAAAACGACAATGTAGAGAATAGCGTTATTAAACAAAGGTAGGTATATAAAACTGCAGCTGCAGGAATATTGTGTAATTCGAGAAAAGACAAATTCTGCATTAAATTCGTAATATTCCAGGTTGACCTGGAACTTTTTTAAGTTAAAAGTATGAAAAAGTTAAATTGCGTGTCAGTTGTCACACTTTTATTATACCAAATCCCAATCACATTACTCCTATTCCGCCAGTGTTTAGGAAAGTTTCCCAACTCGACCACCGTCCCGCTGACTTCATTTCCTAACCGTTTAAGTTGGCTCATGAATATTGAACGGGCAGGCGCGCCTCTAACGCTCGCACTTTTCCGCTCTCCGCACACCACATTAACACCACACTATTACCACAAAAAGTCGATTTGTAAACTGAAATCAATGGACTTTATTCTCGACCTGACCTGTCTTAGTGCGGTTAAATATTTTTGGCTCGAAACTTGAACTGTTTGTTCGAAGACGTAGACTGTTAGAGCCGGGTCGACGTTTATTCTGTACCTTTTAATAATACCAGCCTATTATTGTCCATCCTACTGCAGGGCAAAGCCCTCTTCTTATTTAAAGAAGGCACGAGCATTTAATCACGACACTTGGTCAAGGTGGATTGGCGATTTCAGAGTCATATTGATTGTAAGTCCAGATTCCTCACGATGCTTCCTTCACCGATATCAGTGATTTTCAAGATAAACTTAAAAAGTACATATGAATGAGAAAGTCACATTGGCGCTTACTTGGTATCGAACCTACAACCTCATGCATGAGAGGCGGGCGCCTTAACCTGGGTCATCACAACATTTGTATCTATATTTTGTTATTTTATGCTCGTTTGTTAAGTAGAGTGCTGTGCTGTTGATGTGCAGTTCTTATGCCCCGCATGTAAAGCATCGACTTTCCTGGAGAAAATTAAGTAGGTATTGTACCTATTAAGGTCTAAATTAAAAGACATACATAATATAGAATAAGTAAACTAATTTAGCTTATCTGTTTGTCAAAAGACAGTCAGGATTTAAGTATACCTAATTCTATTAAATCTTTTTAACACGCTTTTATTAGCTTCACTTGTAACTATGTATGTAAGAAAATCTTGGAATCTTAATTTGACCCACTTCCCGTCTTCGATAAGGATGAAATTTTGCACACGCTCTGAGTTCTGATGACAACATATGACTAGCTAAGAAACGTCATTACAAATCCAATATGGCAGCCTCCCCAAGATGGCGGACTAGCTGCTTGAAATCCACCCCCATGATATGGGTATCAAATAAAAGGGTTTGCTGTCAGGAATACGAAAAAATAGTCACGTGACTTCAATCCAACATGGCGGACATCCAAGATGGCGGATTGGCTATTTGAAATGCACCCCCATGACATGGGTATTAAATGAAAGCGTTTGCTGAATGGGATACGAAACAAGCTACTATAATTAAAAAAATTAAAAAACACGACTGCAAAAATTGCACATTTTGTACTTTGTTTACTCGTCAGTTTCTTTTTACGACGTTTTTCATTTACAGTGTTATTTATTTTTTAAATCTAATCGTCAAATTCTAGACGATAAACATAGTCACGACCAGATTAATTAAAAAAATAAATTGAGGCTGGTATTAATTTACGTTTTAAAGTGACCACACCGGTTTTTATTTATTTTTAACTAGCCTATATTACTCGGAATGATACAAGGATTGTAACGATACCCCATACATTTAAATCGGTTCAGGCGTTTAAAAGTAACGGTGGAATAAAGAAACTCACATACATACATACATACATTAACCCTGAACACATAACACTCCTGTTTTTGGGGCAGTCGTGTAATAAAAAATTAGTGCGTGATAAAAGCGTGTTTTTTAGTTTTTTAAACTATTAAAAAAATATATATTTTAACTAAGATTTGTTTTAATTTAAGTCCAAAATAGACGCTTTTAACAGTGCCAAAAATGGTTAATTAATTTTCCAGCAAATTATAGGTATTTCACTTTCAGTGCTTCATTACCCTGGGGAGTCACAAAAACATTTGTTTAAAGTTTTTCGTTTTTTAAGGATTCATAGAACAATGACCCCATTATAAAAAAAAATATTTTACCAAATATCATAAAAATTGAACCATTTATTCCAAAAGAATACTGTTTTAACATTTTAGTGTACATTCTCTTTATTGAAACTTCTGATCTAAATATCTGAATGTTTTAAAAACGAAAAGCTTAAAAATATGCGATAAAAAATGTCTACTTAAGGTCAATTCTTCTTTGGTGAATTAACCTGAGGGAAACACGCTTACAATTTGTATTCTACAGTAGCACAATTCGCAATCAGCAAAGCCTGTTTCTGTACTCCGAATACGCTTGTTTGTCGAACCATTAAGCGTATTGTTGTAAAATATTCGATATTTTGTTCACCGTGTGTAACAATTCTGTTATTCTCTCAAGACATTTAAAATTGTACGTCGGTAAAGATGAATATGTTCCTCTGTGTAACAGGAATTCGTGGGTGAGTCACAAAAATGTTAGTGTATTTTTCCCGGTGGTACAATACGAAATCACTTCCTTGTTTACTTGATGAAGTTACGAAAACGTGGAGCATTTTTTGGAAATGTTAAGGAATGTAAATTAAGTCACGTTGCCACGTTTTTTCGACAGCCACAGATCCACGAGGAATAAATGTTATAAGTATGCTATGTGTTATTGTTCATAAACGTTTTCCTCAATGGCAATCTTTCTGGAACATACAATTTGCAGCTGCTACTAGCTTTATTTTATTGCTGGTTCGAGGAGGCATGGGAAAAAATCTTAGAAGAGGCCTTTATCTAAAAGTCGCTGTCCCAGTATACTAGGTTGGAAAAGAGACACACACATGACGCGTGTAACTAGTATTTAATGACCTAACAATTTATTTATACTACTCTAACTATTAATGACGCCACTATTGGTGGCTAAAACATCGATGAACTACCTAGCTAGGTAGCTGCACAGACATTTATCATCAATTTAATACGCTTTGAATCCTCGTAAAGGCCTTTAGTGATCGCGGCTGTATATACGTTTTGCCTCAGAAACAAAGTGGACTACAAATTGTGGTCGAGAGTGCGCGTGCCGCCGATTAAACGTGGTTACTCAGCCACTGCTCTAGAGCTTACGCGCTAAAACTGTGAGTATCGAGTGTGCGACGAGTTCGTAGAAATTGTATGAAAAATCGCGACCCACTGCTTGTAGCGGTCATTTTGGTAATTAAGTTGCTGCTAGCGACAAACGTCCAGAGACACTTGAACTTGAACTACAAACACGCTCACATTTTAAATATTAATAATGCCAGTCTATTATTATCCCACTGCAGGGGAAAGGCCCTCTTCTCATACAGAGAAGGCACGAGTATTGATCACCACGCTTGCGGAAGCTTTATGCAAGGCGGATCAGATTTATATTAATTATAAGTCCAAGTTTCCTCACAATGTTTTCCTTTGCTGATATCAGTGATGTCTAAGATAAACTTAGAAAATACATATGAAATAGAAAAGTCACATTGGTACAATGGCATGTCTTAGTTTTTTAGCCCCGCTAGGCTAGACCCCGTCTTCTATGCTATCTACCACTACCTACATTTTGCTCCTAACTATCCTAACATTTTGGAAGATCTTAGACCATTTTATACAAAATTCTTTCCATTTTAAAAGCAAACACTGCATCGTTACCTACTGCAGGCTACGACACTAGATCGATAGCTTATTTTCTCGTTCGCAGTACTACGACAATAAAGGTCTATGTAGGTAAATGTGTTAGTAACATTGATTGATGTTCAGTCGTTCATCTCCCATCCCGCGGTTGTTATAGACACAACCGCTTTTAACGTACCAGCGAAGGTAATTAGCTAACACCTTCACTGAATGATTGATAGTTGGAGTACGCCCATTATTTATTAAAGTTACGTGTTGACTTGTATAAATATACTCCCGTCGATATCTATTCATCATACTGTTACATTTATGTATGTATTTTGTATATGCAAAGGGAAAGTTCGTTTTTATCTACGATTCATGCGATAGCGGGTTATATGATTGATATTAAACGTTTGTGTAGGTATTGAATAGTTTTCCGTGTTCGCGGAAAGTTTGCATATCGAGGATTTCTTTTTATTCTACCTATGTGTTTCAAAAGTATAGAGATAGTGTACTCGTATAGGTAAGTAATGCGAATAACAAAAAGTTGTTATAAAACATTATGCTTACGTTAACCGATATCTTAGCTCGTTAAAATCATGTTTTGAAGACGAACAACAGGAGGGGTTAATTAAGTAAAAAAAACACGCGTATCTCAAGCCAGAGTTCAGGAAATTTTAAAGGTTTCCTTCGGCGAAACAAAAAATAACACGGAAAACTGGAAGAACTCGTAGAAATGTACAGAAATATTTTGAACCAGAGATTTATGGTAAGAAAAAGAAAGATTGGAAGAATAACATTTTTTTTATAATAATTTTACCTTGTAGTTACTAAAACGAAAAATACACAGTAAACATACACTAATGTTATTTGAAGCTCGTCGTCGAACGATAGACAGTCCAACTGTCGTTACCTAAACAAGACCCTAATATTAAGCCTGAGGATAACGCAGGTAAAACAGAGTACTCTAAAAGTCAGACAAGCGAATAAAACAGTGAGAAGTACGGCACTCACCTTGTTACCGTACGTTGTTATTGGGTCTTGTTCCTTTTTGCCCGGCAAGGTGTTAGCTGATGCAGAGTTAGAGGTAAATGTACCGACCTACACGTAACGTGGGTTTTAAATGGGTTGCGAAGTGTTCAAGTTGAGTTTTCCTAGTAAAACAATTTCTGAGTTCCGTTTTAAACAACCTACTGTGCCTATATCAGAATACCTGTGTCAAAAAAAAATATCCTAGAAGAAAGAGAAAATTACTTCTGCATTTTAGTGTTTTTTAGCTCTAAGCGTTTTAAAACAATTCGTATAACAATTTTGCATTCAATTCAGACTAAATTCGCATTGTTTTGAAATGGATTTTTCATTGCGTTCAGTTCTTTTTCCGAACGACTATCAGCTATGATCAAATAACAGTATCTAATCAAAATTAATAATAAATTAGGCCTTACCCCAGTAGATATAGAGCATTAATTCACAAATGAATAGTTTTAGCCGACTTTAGTGTTACTACTGCAGTACATTCTACATATGGCAGTCGTAAATGGCTTCCAAGGGATTACGTCAAGTAGATGAGGCAGCAGTGTCCTGCTGTGTTCTGCAATCACCAATCCGTGCACTAAGCAAACCGGTCAAGCCAATTCCCCTTTGGATGTTCAATGAGTTACATAGGTACTCAACTAGGTATAGGTACCCATAGGATATATTCATTTGCATGTATGTATGCATGAATATTATTGCGAGCGACAGTCGTATTTCAGTCGTTACTTGACTGAATTGGTGACTCGACTCGGTCGGTCGTCAGGCGCAAAGAAGTCATCAAATACTCATTTTCTGACAATAGTTATATCGTCTCTATATCGTCTCTAAATACATGATTTTTTGCCGAAATGGTAACTGTTTTGCAGCCATTCTTATAATTATTTTGTGCACACAAAGCAGTTCGATTTCACTTTGGCTGTGAATAATTTCGGTCGGATGGTACATGCATGCGATGCTTTGTTGTTCACTGGTTCAACGAACTATATGTATTTTGGGCAGTGGAATCTCAATTCTGTATTCAAGTGCGCTATACCGCACGGGACTGGACTTGCTATTGAAGCGGATTCTGAAATAGGTTTTAGGCTAAATAATTAATATTACTTAGCTTAAAATAGAAAAATCATTGTAGAATTATGGGTGGCGTGGGTTTTATCAATTTGACGTAGTTAGGTGATTGATAAAACAGAAAACCTAGGGAAGGTTTTCTTTTTTATCAATCACCATCTCTTGTGCCTACAAAAAAGGAGAGGAGACCGAACAGGTAAAAAATCAAGAAAACCAGCTCCAACATTTTCCTTACCATCAATCTCTACACACTGCCCGTTTCACCAAAATGATGACAATATGACTTGATCCAGTGTGCCTCCTAAGTCCTACACCTAGTTTAGGAGTCAGAGTATCCAAAATATAGTTTTATAAATATTGTAACATGATGGGTTTTTTGGTGAACTGAAGAATTGATATTACTTATATTTATATGTATACATTATTATATCACTTTGACGCAAACACGATTTAAAGAAACAAAAGTGAAAAATAAACCAATTCTATCAAGCCGTTAAGTAAAACCAACTTACCAATACGAAATATTCTTATACTGCTCAAAAGGTGGGAGAAGCTAAGTACGTACATGTTGTAGTGTAATGTACTGGCTCGTTTGTCTTAGTCCTTCTTAAGCCTCTTATAGCCACAATGTAGTAAGTCGGTTATATACTGCGAGCAGCTGTGCTAATAGCGTGCTTGTGTGAGTGAACTTAGAGATTTGACACGTTCACTCATTAATTTCAATGTACTTATGGATTTATAAGTTTGTAAGAAACCGTTCTTTTTCCGGCCACTGTCGTTAGTGGGTCTTTTTATTAAGTGGTGTAGGGAATATTATTTGTAGCTCGCATCTACGTATCTCCAACGCTGCGAAAACGCGACGATTGTTAGAATATAATCATAAATAAATACTCTGAAGCCACGTCAACACGCCTTTAACTCGACGTCGAGCAATACCGGATGCGAAGACACCCTTTTTTTTTTGAGGTGGTAAAAATCATCAAATGAGTCCTTCCGCCCTGGGTGGGGCGGAAGGGACTGTCAGACTTTTACTGACTAAAAAACCACCCTGTTCCTTCTGTTGCCCTTTACGTTTCGGGGCCACGGTATCTTGTTAAGACGTCAATAGATGCCCCTTCCCCTCATATACCCCTGTCACATACTATGTTAAACAAAGTTTAGTCTCAATAGTATCTATCGATTGATTGTGTGATACGTTAATGTTCTGACATTGGCCAATGAAAATGTTTATATGCCTAACTAGCAAGTAGGTTTTTATTCTCTGCCTTGTACCTACATATTAATTAATGCGATCGCCAGTCAGATCAGATAGCTAAAACCTTTCGTAAAACAAACGTGAATTTTGTTAACGAACAGTTTTTTCAGAATTTCAAATATTTTTTTACAAAATTTTCCAATTATCTACTATCTATTGTCACGCAAAACATGATTTAGTGTTAAACACCAATCACATGCGTGTTTGTGTAGAATAACAAAGAGCAGGAAAAAAACATGCTTTCATCCAAACAAACAACACGTTCAGAGTTATTGTCCGTAGTAAAACCGCGGTAAGCAGTGGTCATACCGGTCCGGTCGTGTGTGCGGTAATTACGGCAGGCTGCAATCAGCCGCTCTATCTGCTCGGGGCCTTACGCCCGGGCCTCCCCGCATCGGCTAGAAATTCACACGTGAACGATTCAAGTTAAACGGTGAAAACACCAAACAAAAGTTTTGCTTTTCGCCATTTGAAAAGCTTTTCATGTTAATTTGCATGGGGAGTGGGAATTGGGATTAAATGTTGTTCTGCGAGTTGAAATGTTTCGAATAAACTTTGAGGGTGTGTTATTTTTAGTTCGCTGGTGAGTTTGAGAAAATGAATTGAATACTTAGGATGACGTTAATTTGATTTCAAACAATACATCATTATGTAAACATATGTAGCTTAATTTAACTACGTATGTTTCTTCACAGACGATGTCTAATCCTTCGATATAAACATACATAACCTCACACCTTTTTCCCATGGGTGTAGGCAGAAACCACAGACGCCACCTGCTACGATCCTAACATACTCCTTTCGCCTCGTCCACGTTCCTACATCTGGTCATACAAGCACGCCGGTTACATGCGCACCCTGAAGAACCTCACCAATAAGGTCAGTGTAGGTCTTTGTAGGGCGTCCCCTCCCTGCATTGCCACTCACATCTGCCATATAAATTTCTATTTGTTAAAGAGGTCAATATCATAATCTTTTATGCTTTATATCTTGTTTAAGTAAAATAATCCTGCGATCATAGTGAAAATATGTACTTACACGTGTCGCATGTAATCGATCTTTTTTTGGTAACTTTATTATATCGTTTATATTGCCTATACACTACGGAAGGGACATAATTATGTTATGGTGGTTACTGCTCCGCTCCCCTAGGTCGTGGCGTGATGTTATATAGCTTATACTGTTCCTCATGAATCTGGCTATCATATAAATACAGAATTTTTAAAATCCGGCTGATAGTTTCAGAGATATTTATTTATTTATTGGGTTCACCAACGATTGTATACACTGACACAAGCAATAAACATAAGCAACAAATCAGAATAAAGTGTAACAATCACTTAAAGGTAAACTCTGCATGCACACAAAACATTGTAGTAACTTACAAAGGAAAAAATAAATAAAAGCTAAACACTATTTTAAGTTGCACTTAATATACGAAACTTAAAACCAAAACAAGTAAAAAGAAAAATTAATTAAAACAAACAAATTAAAACAAAATTGAGAAAAACCAAGCTAAATAAAACTAGGTGATACAAATGATGAGGAAAGTGCAAACCATATCAACCCTCTGAGATAAATCTGATATGTAGATATGTAGTATTAAACAAATAGACAACCATACTTAATACATTAACGTTGTTCATATATTTAAGGTAAATACTTACACAACTTTCCCAGAACTTGCGCTGTTTCATTCCGTAAACCGTGGTTTGCCTATTATGCCTCTTTATTCAATTACCTACCTTGTACAGTGTTACACGTGTTTGTAGGAATATGTGTAGTACGAGGAAAGATAATGTACGTAAAGTTTCCCCTAACAAGGCTGCAAATAACCAAGACATTTAGGTATATTTATTAATCACCTCAACGATTTGTTCTCTCCAATTTTCTTAAGCTCAGAACCAAAGCGGCGTAGGTTAATCGCATTAGTGTACCTGATAGGGTCTTATAGCAGTTACATTGTTTTCAATTATGATTCGAGCTTACGCTACGTAATTGCGTTAGTGTTCAAGGTGACAAGGAGAGACAGTGCCGACACGGAATGTGTTATACGTTATTGTCCCACTAACAGGTTTCGCAAATTAATCAGATTTAGTACTATGTATCATGCCCTTCCGGCAGCCGGAAACCTTCTGAGCTAGGTACTGCATGCGCTCTTGCCAGGACTTCCACATGGATAGCTAACTGCGAATGTAGTAATCATTTAAACGAATTAATTATTTTGAAGTAGCTATCGGATAGCCGGATGTTTTGACTAAAATATTTCATTTTTGAGCAAATATTTCAAACGTTTTGGACTAAAAATTTTTGTCATAATAAATTCATAACAGCTATAGTTTGATTTATATAAATTTTTATTGGTATTAAAATTCCACACACGCGCTGAAAGATGTATTGTAGCTACAAATCGTTTTATACGACATGAGTTATGTTAAACACCTTTCACGCGTAGAGTAGATAGAATCGAGTGACTAAGCGTTGTCCCTCGCAGTTCGGGCCCAATATGTTTCCGAAGACGGACCCCAGATCTATAACAATACAATAAATTGTTTGTATTGGCGCGGCGCCGGCTGCGCGTAATGTGCGTGAGACCGCCAACTTTATATCAACACAGAGGTGAAAAACGTCCCTCTCGTAACTCGAAAGGCAATAAGCAACACGCCATAAAAACCGGTGTCTCAGCGACGTGTAATCCGCCCCGAGGCTCTCTACAACTTTCTCACCAAACAACATATTGCTTTGAACATTTACAAGTGCTAATAGAAAAAGATCATCTTTATCCCTTTACGGAGAAAAAATATAATATTATTTTTATGAAAAGGTGCGCCCATAAAAATGTGTGAGAAAGTAGCGAATTGTGGCGTTTATACTGTTAGTAAAAGACTCTGTCATAAGTAACTACTTCTCTTATACCTGCTTTAAACGTATTTTTACCCATATGGTAAAGAGGTTAATATAATCTTCCATGCTTTATAACTATTGTTTATATTCTTTAAATACCTGTACAATCAGTTATCCTATACATCATTCAGATGTATCCAACCCGTAAGGGCTATAAATTGGAAGTGAAAAAGGCTTGATATTATTATAACAATCAAATATTCAACATGTTAAAGTTCGGGTACAATAAAGCCTCTAAGCTCGTCTAGACTAAAGCCTGTCTGCTGTAGATATTGACAAATTACTTCTCAAATGAAAATATATAGACCTTTTTACTGGGACAATGCAATATCTAAAATTCTAAACGTCTGGCATAACAGTGTTGGCGCACAAAAACGTTGCGATAGACCGATATATCACTGAAACACACCTGAACAGTAATAACGGAGAATAATAGCAATTGTTTCGCGCCACTTTTTATGGGGTCTTCATTTCATTTGGGTTGCCAATATTTGGTATTGGGCTTGTTATTTACCTTATCACAGGTATATTGGAGTATTGCTTACGTTTTTCTGTTAATAAAAGTAAATGGGGTTAATAATGTTGTAAATGTTTATTTTATTTGAAATACATAATTATGTCTATAACCATTGTTAATATTTGTCTGTTTTCTAGACCGTGTCTATGATTCCCCAGGGATTAGATAGAGGTTTGCTGTTGCACATCCGTGTCTGTTAATTAACAGATATGTCATAAACATAGCATTATGTTGTATGTCATTGAGACTAATATTGGCTTCTTCAAATAATTTAACTCCAAGCCAGCTCACGATTGAAGCTCTCAGGATTCTGAGAACATTTCAAAGAGACGATTATCTTGATAAGAAACCCTTTCTAAAATCTTCAGGGGCGATAGCCATGACGGATAATATTGTAACAGAAATACCATGTTTCCTGTTCATCCTCAAGGGCCACTAGTGACCCTTCTCAGTCGATTAATTTTTACAACTAGCGTGAGAAGGGATACAGCTGACAACGATTGTTTTTTCCTAAAACATAGGTATTTCTAAGACATTAATTTTCTTTTTGATTTGTGCCTACTTTAGTTAGGCGTGGTTCAAGGATCTGTAATTTAAGGTAGACTCCAGAGTTCACTAACAGTCTTCTAAAATCAATACCTAGATCTATAATTTTCTCATGTTTTTTTATTCGTTTTTACTCACCATACAATCCACTCCATTAAATTATAAAATTAGAAAAATAACGTTACAACGATATCGTTATTCAAATGTTAGCGAATATTAAGCTCCGTTATTTTACGATAAATATAAAGCAATATAGACGATTCTAACGGTTAAGACTATATAATTATGTATTCTTTTATAATATTTAAATGAATTTTAATTTGAATATTCCTAAACCCTGAATAAATATTAATAGGATATTTCTGACGATAGGGACATTACGACCTATCCCGACGATAGTCATTGTAGGCTGTAACGTAAAAGTTTAGATAAAGCTGCGGCTTTATCTAAAATTTTATTAGATAGAACTGACCTGGGGGCCTACCCCCATCTCTTAAAACAATATTATTTTAATATTACTTTGCCTTCCGTACTGTTGGATTTTTAACGCTCGGCTCGCCGCCGAGAGTTAATAATCCAACAACATAAATGACAAAGTAATATTAAAATAACATTGTTTTAAGAGATGGCGGTAGGCCCCCTGAAAATTAAAAGCTGCTTTTACATCAAAAACTTTGATGTCTTCAAGATTGCCGTCTACTAAAATACAACAAAACAAAACAATACAATAACTAATCCATCTAGGGACCTATAAGATACATATTGCTGCCTATCCAAACGTTATTAATTTATTGAATGGCGCATTATGATAATCAATCGTATGCTCCTAATTGTGATCAAGTAAGCGTGAGCTATAATTAGATAACTAGCTAACTATATTCAATTGTTTCCGTAGACGAAATAATTGCATTATCAATATACACACGATGATGATATAATAATATGAGATGACAATAATGACGTTGATGATCATAGAAACGCTTATTGTTCAAACTTAATGAACATCTTTTATTCTTTATTATAATATCTTGAAGTACTAATCTGATTTCGATAATTCTATTACTGATGTGAAGTTATTAGTTATTCTATTCTATTCTATTCTGAAGCAACACTATTCCCTAATAATAGAATACCTCTAATGCCAAAAAATATGGTTCCTGTAGAAATCTGCATGCAACCTATGTTGTAATATTTACAGTGTCCGTTGTTATATTCAAAGTTACTATTGAAAACATTTTTCTAACAAAGCAATGTAAAATAAAAACACAAATAAATACCTAAATGGAGTTTAATGAATGAAAATTATTTGCAAAAAAAAGTATATGTACCTAATACAATATACCTACATATGTATATCAATATAAAGTTCGTACTGAAATCTTAAAACTTAAGTTTTTTTTAATAAACCCAAATGAATGAATGATAAATAAATAAAAAATTAGTAGTACAAGTATAAAACTATTTTTAATAATAATATATCCGTGCGCGTTATCCTTTTACTCTGCGCGTTTACGATCAGTAATTAATTAGCTCCTGTATGTTTTCTCTTATACATTTACTTCATTAATTAAGATTTTACTGTGAATTTACTCCACATACTTACACTCACCTGTAATACAAATAAATATAAGGCCTTGTTCACAGTGAAAGAGCAATGACTAGGGCGGTAGCGAGCGCGAGTATTTGGTCACAGTGTGGCTGGTGGTAGTCACAGTTATTGTAGCGAAAAGTCTAAAACAATGGATGAAGGATGGATGTTATCAGTCGGCTCCACGGATGTCGGCTCAATATTGTATTTAGAGGTATCAAAAGTAGTAGACAGTATACCTACACGAATTATACACAAAAAACTTTTATATATATTCAAAATATTTTTATGTATGCATAAGAAAAACTGACATCGTATCCTGCAAAATTTTTTGAAGGAATCGGCTGTGTCACCCTTTGACTATTCTAAGAATAAAGAATAACTTTAATCATACACATGCTCTCAAAAAAGTATCCGAAAAGAGAAAATACCACAAAACGTTTGTTACTCCCGTTGAAAGCGCGCACTCTGGACGAGGCCTTAAGTTTTTCTTATGCAGCTATTTATGCAATTACTAACTTTATTATGATGCCTGTATTCCCCGAAGCGTTGGTACATGTATAGTAGAGTTGATACCTATGTAATTCATTACTAATTAACTAAGGAGACAAGACAAATAAACAACAAGTAACATTGTTAGGTAAATAAAAAAAACAGAAGATGTAACGATTTATTTTAAGCCCGCATTATTTTGTGATTCACGAATGCACGTAAAACAAAACGCGATTCACTTTACACAGTGAATGTGTATATATATACACATACATATTTCAATAATATTGCTAAAAAATGATACAATTCGTTACAAGCCCGCATGTGTATAGATTTGCATAGGCCAATACTAAACGACCCTCGATTGACATAGTTTCAGGACTGTGCTATTTCCACCGTATTTCAATCAACGTTAAATTTATAATCGACTGTTGAAAATGTATATTCGAAGTGGAACATTTATTTGCAATGTTGTAGCGTTTTTATAGTGATGTTTGGTACTCTCTCCCGATACTAAACTGAATAAGTGACAGTATTCAAGTATCTGTTAAAAACGTTGCTGTACGAATGTCCCATTTAATCTTAAGTCATACAAGTTGAACACTTAGTATAAAATATTCTTCTTATTGAAATTATGCTGGAAATATTTACATTCCATTACAAAGAATCTTTGTGTTTGACTTACGATTTTCCATCAATTTTGTCTTACAATGTGTTTTAACAGATCAGCACATCGAGAAAATTCAACAAGCCGTAAAGCATCATCAAGATTCAGGAAAATTCGACTGTTTGTCAAAATTATTGAAATCATCGCCCTTCTCAATTCAATTACCTTCCAATTTGAGAGAAAAGCCAGCCAAGATTTTCACTCCCACTTACCGTTATTCTACGAGTAAACGGGTTTAACTACCATTTGCTTTGTAAATAAAACGCGACAATTGTTATTTACCTTGTGAGTATCGCTAGGAAATACTCAGAAACATTTGCATAAAAGTGTTGTTTAAAAAATAATAAAAACAAACAACTCTTAATTTCGAATAATGGAATCCCCGAGGATCACACGGGCCTGCATAGCCTTTGATAACGCGCTGCCCCGACATTCACAAATTTTATTCTCCATCTGTACCGCAAAACGTTCATTTAAAATTTAAAATCTTATTGTGTTTTCTAACAACCGCTCACACACAAATCAGGTAAATTTATTCATTTATGTTTCCCAAACATTGCAAGACGAACAGCGGCAATTTAATGGCAATCTCTCGGAAAAGTGGGTGAAATTAATCGTAACATTTGTAATGAGTTTGTCTGTTCATGTTTCAAGTAAGTTATGGTAATTCCGACTCAATTCCCAGCTGACCGTGTGTTAACGTTTGTGAGTTACGCTCGCATTTGACTTGGAAGTTAATACCTACTAATGCTTTCATCGGAGTTACCGGGCTTAGCTTTATAATTATTAAGTGCGTATTAACTTTTATCTCTTTTTCATGGATCACGCTCTAAATGTAATGAGTTCTTTTGCGTAGCTTGTGCGCAGACGTCTAACATGGTCAATGTTCGTGTTCTTTAGACGTTTTATTGGATTGAGACACTTAATTTATACATAAATATTTTAAATTACGGGCTCCGTGCCGAGACAAATTAGAAGCGCGGAGGGACGGGTCTCAGAAAATTCTTAATCGTCTTGTAAAAATATTATCTCTCCAAACGCAGAGTATTTGAACGTCTAATGAAAATCTCGTTTGAACGGAACTGTGTTGCGGTCAGGAAATTGAAAGGGTGGCCGGAAAACTTGATTTACAGCAAAGTGCCTGAGAAAAGGGATGTTTTATTATGAAAATTATCTTTGGGGACCCGAGAGGGACCGCTCGTCCGCGCTGCCCGCTGCTTTGTTATCACACATGAATTATGGTATCGATTAAAATTTGTTTATTTGTGTAGTCAAATGAAGTAGGACCCAGTACGTTCACTAGGTAAGCACGTTGTGTATTCTGGTAATTACTGCCTTAACAATGATTACAGAAGATAAGGAGGGGGTAATTTTAATTAAAAGCCACTTTATATCATAAGATATGTATATGGAATATAATGTTTTGTTCTTAATTTTTGAAGTGAAAACTTCTTTAGCGGCGTTGAGCACTTTTTCTGTAATGGGTATAAAATCTTAAACTCGCGTCAGGACACGTGACCTGATCGAAAAAGCGTAAGACGGATGGAGAGTAGACAGCTATCCCCTCTCTACGGCGCGCGGCGCGGCGAAAATGTATGCCTGGGCCTACTGTTTCGTTTAGACAGCGCAGGGCGCTTGCGCGAACCGCAAGCCGGTCGGGTGTGTGGCGCGGCGTAATAGTTTTAAAGTTAAATTTTTAATGTAATATAAATTGTCATGTTTGTGTACGATAGCGCAATAAATGAATATTGTATTCTACCACATAAATGATAGTACTTTTATACTGATAAAGCAATTGGTGCAAAATTATTCCCTAACCATTCCAAAATATCAAACATGCTCAACGTTAATAATCAAGTTTTCACTTCTGCCGGCACTCCCGGAGTGCAACCCGTTTTTTTTTTACTCCAGGACGTTATCTGTTAACAAGTATTTTGTTTCCACGAAAAATATACGGTTAAAGATATTTATTTTCTCAAAAGAATAACAAGTTCATTTACAGAGACAGCCTAAATAAAATATTAAGATTATGTACCATTAATTGTAGCTTACAATTAAATAATGCTACGACTTACCTACTTATATAACAAAATATTAATTAAAATAAAATACTATTAAAAACAATAAAAGTGCAGTTAAAATGAGTAGGTATTTATTTATTCACAAAGACATTTGGCTAGGCGTGCCAAACTAGGTAAGTTCGGCTCCGCCTGGCCTAGTTTATTTCCGCACCAACTAATTGCTAGCACTACAACTTTCTACACCTGTAATTGGGAATGTCGGATGTCATAGCTTTCGAAAAGTTCGTGACTGTTAGGTTAAACAACTTTACTGCTGCACATGAAAAATGCTATACTAATGGCGATGACTACTCAGACATACAACTCGATGCCTACCGGCTTCCCTTCGGAAGTTCAGGGCCTTGTTAAATAAACGTTACAATCCGACAATTTTGTAAATAAGTTACATATTTGTAAAGTTGTATGACAAGTGCTGTTTAATAAACCTTACAATTATTATAAATATTTGTACTGTTTTACAAGTAAAACATTACCATTACAAATACTGTTTAATAAACGATTACATGTGAAGAAAATGCCTGTAGATTAGACAATATAGTAATTGTAAGTTACAAATTACATAAAATGTTTGTTGTTCATGAAGATTCTTAATAACATTTCAAAAATCATAGAATTTTAAAATACTTATTTAGAATTTGGGTTTAGCATTTGGTTTAAAGTTCTTTTACTATTTACTTATTTGATTTATACCTAACTAAAATCATGGAGCAAAACAAAACAGTATAAAATTAACTGAACAAAAAAAAATCGATTTTTTTGTTTTTTTGGTTTGATAAAGAATTAACAAAACGAAGTACTCGTAACCGGCGTGCTTGTATGACGAGATGTATGAACGTAGATGAGGCGAAAGGAGTATGTAAGGATCGTAGCAGGTGGCGTTCTGTGGTTTCTGCCTACCCCCATCGGAAAAAGGCGTGAGTTTATGTATGTATGTAGTTGTAGGTAAGCAAATTTTTGATTCGGCTTCCCCCCTCTTACAAAACACAAATCTACACTACTGCTAGGTACCTATCTACTACCACATAAATAGTGCTGTAGGCATCCCTAAATTTTTCATTCATCAGTCATTGTATGTTTTTTAAATGTTCGAGGACCAGAAACACATTCTTGCTGGTTGTTAGTGCTCAGGCATTGTATAAGGTGCCGTAACATAAAGATCACCTCAATACCTACAGTATTGGCGTGTTGCCAGCCTATCGCCTTTGAGCATCGCACTAACCCTGTTCGTAGGTACTGTCTTAGAAAGGCTGGGCAGTCTACCAAGACCTGTTTCTTGTAATTTAAATGAAATGAAATAGTTTTTGCACAAGTTTTCTCACATTGTATTGTACAATCCTAAACATTTTTTAATATCCTTACTAAAATAAAGTAGGTATCTCTGTCTGTTTGTTACGCTTTTACGACTAAACCACTGAACCGATTTTGAGGAAATTTGGTACAGGGTAAGTTTGAACCCAAAGGAAAGATATAAGCTACTTTTTAAATGACCTAAAAAAAGGAGGGTTATTAGGCTAGGTAAGTTTGTCTGCGATTATCTCGCGTTTGGCTCAACCGATTTTTTATGCCGTGACTTCGTCTGCGTCCGCGATAACCGGCATTTACGCGGACGACATCGCGGGCAAAAGCTAGTGTTTAATAAAATTGTGGATACAGAGTCAACGCTTGCCGTTTAATGTACATTTTGTTTCACTCAAAAAGAATAAACATATAATTCACTTCCAAGTGGAAAACAAAATAATTATAAGTTAAGCGACTGTTTCGTTGGAAGAAAAAGATAAGTAAATAAAAGTTACACAAACAATTGGTATAAAATGGTAACGTTTTCAAGACAAGGTGCTTTAATAGCTTTTTAAAAGTTAGCAGTGATTTTGTTTACTTAACCCTTTTAATTATAGAGCTGTGCTCTCTCATAAACTTATAAGGACTTATTATAAAACAAAGTCTTTGCTTAAACCAGGTTTAAACCATTGACCCAAGTTTTGTATTACAAACTTTATCTTTATCGAAATAAAGTTCTAAATTCAAAAACTGGCACTAAGGTTTAAATAGACTTTGTTTTATAATAAGGCGGTACATGTACTTTTCCATTTACATACAAAGAAAATATTAAAACGTGTAACCATTTACACATCTAAAAATCATTCTATCGAAGATAAACCAATAATATTTAAACGAAAACCAGTTACTATCCGTAGACTGGACCGACAACTATCAGTACCTTAATCTGCAAGGCAAACTAATCCATCAGCATGATATTGAAATCTAGTGAGCGAACGGTAGCTGTGAGCCATCGGCACACAATCGTGGACAACCTGCAACTTTATACCGAGAGGGGTTCAGGGGTCGCGTCCAACAGGTCGGATACGGTTACACAGGGTGTTATATGCAGCAATTTTCGAAAATAACACGTTTGTATTTAACCGCTGCTCAAACGGAGACACTTTTTGTTACCGACATTGGACACGCGGTTGCCAGTTGCTGTTTTGCCGAACATTCCGTCAATGTCCTGTGTGCGACAAAGGTAAATACTTGATCACTATAATATATCCTGCCTACTTACTTGGCTAATCTCCATTAAGTGGCCGCCGTGATCAAAAATCGGTCGGAAAAATATTATTTGCTAACACCGAAAACTTTTGTAATCGGCGATCATTGTGTGTCAAGTGGAAGCAACAGTGGCTGCGTCTGTATATGAGTGAGTTGATTCTTTACTAATAATTATACGAAAATAAAATATTCACGGCTAGTTGCCGTTTGTTTGTATTAGATACAAGACACAAAAGTTACGTTTGCGCATCGCCTTACATGTATGAACAGAGGACTCGCTTTAAAAGCTGAGATGATATTGAAAACCTGTCACAAAAGAACAGAGACATGCAAAAGACAAGATGACAATTTAAATCTACTAATAAATTATGAAATTATTTCCTTGTATTTTAATGTTATGGCTAATGTCATTTTTATGTATCTCCGTAATGTTTATTTAATTCCAACTTTTTGTTTGTATAGCATTTCTTACTTCCACTTCATCAGCTCTATTCTATTTCATATCACGATTTTCTGAGCTGGTTTTCCTCGTAGCTGTCCCGAGAAAGGACCGTAATGACATTCTGTAAAAAAGCAAGTGGATATTTCTTGTTTTTTGTTTTAATATACAGACGTTGCTAGTCGTACAGTTGTTACAAGAACATTCTACGATTGTTAAAAGTTCTGACTTTTTGAATTTATAATTGTCCCTTTTCTGCATGCTAAAGTTTTTCTTTATGTACTCCTTTGTATTGATGAATTTAGGTATAGCATTTTTCTTTTCCAGAAAGATATCGAATATTTTTTGTTTGAAACTATTAATTATACGCCTACGTAACGCCTAAATGCCCTTGGCTATACACTGAAAGCTGATAAGGTAATGAGACCGTATTAATTAAATATTGAAAGACTAATTGTTTAGACTGGTAACATGAAGACTGCGTAAAATTGTAAAGAGCAAAATTATAAAGAACAAGAAAACAGTAAAGGTAAACAGTACGTACATTGTAAGTACCTATCGTCCGGCTTTTCAATTTTAGTATCAAAATCATAGTTTGAAATTGTTTCAGAGCACCAACGTTAAATTGGTTCGTATAGGTTCTACTCTAAGAATATTTGATCACGTATCGATAGTAGCAGTATGGCATCGTATAACCGATTGTCAGTCAGGGTAGTGAATGCACGACCCTCAATCTACCCACATTGCGTCGTTAGTCGGCGCTAAGGCAACAAATAGCGCAACTTCAGGGCTACACGCTCCGAATTAATTATTAACACTGGGTTTCCTCACTACGTTTCCCTTCACTTTGTGTGCTCTATAAGGAATAGAATACATTATGTGTTACAAAGATTACATAATCCGTTACATAGGATTATTATAAGTTTTGGTATTATTACGTGACGTCTATTGTAAGTGAAATAATTTTGAGCGAAAATCTTTGGAACTTTTTTTTAAGCTCAAGGCGAATACTTACTGCAGACCAAACTTTTGTTTAAGTACTAAGAGTACACGGTATTAAAAAAAGTTAAAAATAAACAAAGGAAAGTTCAACAAACTCCTTGTTAACGGACACTGCTTCCTTTGCTACTTGATCAAATAGTAAATCACGTTACACTTAACTATTTATACATTTATCTTCTACTCTTGGCTAAAAAGTAAACATCTCAACACCCAAATCAGGTCACATAAAAATAACATATAAAAAATTACAATACCTTTGTAGCGTCTCACAAAAGCAGCAACAATGTCATCCAAACAGCATATTTCATACAAAACAAGATACACTTAACACCCAGTCTTGGCCGTGTTTAGTGATACAGCACCTTAATCTACACTTCAAAGAGATCACAAACTCACTCAGCCGCCCGTGTGGCGTATATGTAAGTATATTTATGGGCCGTCGGATACGCGCGAGCTCTCAAATCGGTAGTGTTATTACATTGTAAATTATGTGTGAGTTTTTGTATGATATCATCGTTGTTAGTGTGTGGGTTTCTTTTAAGCTATCATTTTTATATACCTATTACACTTTCATGTTGTTACGGCCCAGTGGTTAAGGCGAACGCCTCACATAAACGAAACTGTGGGTTCGCAACCGCGCACGGGCAAGTACTCATGTTACTTTTACTAATCCATACGTAATTTCTAAGTTTTTCTTGGACATTGCTTAAATTGGTTAAGAAAAACATCGTTACCTGGATTTATAATTAATATAAGTCTGCAATTGCCAATTCTTTCTTTTCTGAAAAATGTTTTTAGAATTTAGAATCATAGGTAAACTGCATTGAATCCAAAGTTTGTCTTGAAATATCCTTTTTACCGTGTATATGGAAAATAAGACCTCTCTAGTTTAAGTCAATTTCATGCGTATTGGTTTCAGGATCTGAGAATCTTGTTAACCATTCCGAGTAGGTATATTGTGTTATCAGAGGGAACAGGATAACGTCAATGGGTTAACACCTACTGACCCATATCTACTTGGGCAATATCTCACAGAGCAATCTGGAGTATCGACACGTTACATAATAAATGACTCTTGTAGCGACTCTACTGGGAGCCTGAGACTAGACCATACAATTATAGGTATTACTTTACTGAGGGTAAACAAGTTAACAAAATACCTGTCAGCTTCGATTAATTTAGTAATTGGGCCCACGGAAACAGCCAATTTATGAATTAGGTTGTAATGCGATACTTTAATACGTTATCAATTATTATAGGTTAGGTACGTGGGACCAAAATACACGCTATACATAGCAATATTTACGATTTATTAAAAAATAGATAATGTGTATCGGGTAGTGACGTTTTTACTAAGAGCTGTAAAAGGGCCGTCGTCGGTGGCGACGCGCCATTATGTCCCATTCGCCCCACTGAGTGCTTAATGCGGGATAATGGACTCTCTCACTATTAATTTGCCCGTTTTTGTTACGAAAATACCATAAACAAGTGCTCCGGTTACCGTAACAACTTATAAGGCATCGATTAATTTTGTTCGCACCAAATTGTTTCTAATGAACTGTAAACTCGACCGCTGAATGAAAACTCCCAAGTTAATCTGCCTGATACAAACAACGCAAAATCGCTTGCGTTGTTTATTCAAAAACTAATTTAAGCGCTGAGCAAACAAAATATAATTACAACAAATAGCGGTTCATATTAATGGCGACGCTTTTAGTTATATTTAATTAACACAAAATTTGACTTTGCGATGTGATATATCACAAAAATTTTAAACGTTACACTCAAAATATCCGTTATTTTTACACGAAATCCGAGTTGTGTTTGGATGTTCCCCGCCATAGTCGTAAACCAAATAGCTTTACGAACATGAGCGTACTCAAATATTGGTTGAACGTGGTCTCAGGGACACCAACACAGATTTACTTCGCACTGCATTAGAAATATGGATCATAGCCGAAGTGAAGGCGAATTTAAAGTGTCAAGTCATAAAATTTTCGAATCTTATAAGTACCTACCTACCTACACTTCGCAAGATATTGTATAGAAGGAAAATTTAAAAAGTCTCTGGCTATAAAAATCTCTCTTGCGGTTTGTGGCCGTAAAACGTCTGTAAGCTTCTGCTTCAGATATCGTAAAACATCTGAAAAATCATTATTCTCGTTTTGAACTAGAGAAAAATTTTGAATTTCTACTTTAGAAATAAAAGATGGAAAGCAGTAATTTTCATTATACCGCGAAATCCCAAACCAGCAGTGACGATCGTTCATATCGGGTACGATTAGAGTGTACGCTTGAAGGAGATAAATCGTCGGCAATACACGAACCGTGGCACGACGGACCAACAAATTATTGTCGCCCAGGGAGCACGAAATATCGGCCGGTGCTGGCACGTCGGCCGCGACCTACCAGAAATATATATCTGCACTCCCATCTGTAGGAAAAGCCGGAGATCCGAACGAATATCCGTACGTACGGGCAGCGGCCGGTCGAACGCGGTTCTCGTACTAACTGCCTGCATGATGCCAAACTATATCTTCCTGCATTTTAAGTAATGCCTCTGAAATATCTCTAGTTGCTAGCCTAGAATAATAAAAATAAAGATCAACAATAAAATATTTTGCAGTGAATGTGTAGCACAATATTCTAAAAGGTCACAAAGGCAGCAAATTTAGGTTCGCGTGGCGTGAATCCACTACCTACGTCATTACTGTTGAAAGCCACAGACGCAAGCATATTGAATGTGTAAATAGCAACTAAATATAAGTTAGAGTGGCCTCCTAACTAAATGGCCCGTTTCCATGATGTTTACAACTTGCGCGGGATAATAGGCATCAGATTACCATGAAACTCTTGTTTATATTAACGGTTTCTCGTCGTGTTCTGTTTAATGAGGATTTTCTTTATTCATGAAACGGCATGTATTTTACAAAACTGAAGAAGTCAGAAGTAAATTACTGTGTGGACTGCCTAGGTTTTAACATAAGCGGATAGTTGTTGTTAGTAAGGTAACCCAATGCTAGTCCATTGTTTACCTTTGTGATCAGATCAGGAAGCACAAATATAGAAAAAAATATATGATAAAATCATATAAAACATCATATAATATATTACCTATATCATAAAAATGTAATGGCCGTAGGTTTGCGGTTACATTATTTGTAGCAAATTGCCGGCGGCTACGAATCGTAGCTCTGGTAGACGTTACAATCTTGCTACAATGTTTATACATTTTAAATACTACACAGAAATGTACATACATATTGGTAAGACTCTCAATGCAGACATAATATACCTACTGTTTTATTTTAACTGTAAAAGCAACCTTCGTCATAAAAGATAACACCAGGGATGGTAAGATGTTTTATAACTTGTATTGCTGTTCTAAGCGAATAAAAATAAAACATAGAGGCTTCCCCCGTTCAATTAGTGTCGTTCTCTGTCAAAAGGAATATTGGTGTATAAATGGCGAAGGCAGGCATTGTCACAGACGCGGTATATCATCGGCGCGCGGAAATTCAAAGGGCGCCGGAAGTACTTGATTTATGAGAGGAGGTCGCATGTATGGGCGAGTATTAAAATTTTCATAAAAATATTCTTTATGAATTGCGCGCATTGTGCTGCTAGTTAAATGGCTGATTTAATATATTTCACTTTTCTGTACTCTTTGGGTAGGTATAGACAGGTTTTAGCTGGATTACCGGACATGCAGTTACTAAATCCATGTGGGAAAATAAGGACCGGAACCCTAAAACAGATTTATAACCACGTTGCACATTTTTAGTATCGAGGCAGAATTAGACGACAATGCTATGTTATGTCATGGGATAGTTGAAGCTTATAGACAGGAGTGCTCCGTATTCGGTCAAGATCCAGAGACGTGGAAAAGAAAAAAGTATGCCTTAGCTATATAGTGAGACAACACGAAAAAAATTTTTCTTTATCTTAATTCATTAATTTTAAATACCCCTTAGTTATGTATTTCGCTCTAGGCAAGTATGCAGCTATCTACAGACTCAAAGATTGCGTTGCATTCACTAATTTAATCTTGTGTGAAACTGTTGAATGACGTCAGTCTTTAGGAGTTTAGTAGGTACCCGTCTTAGACATTAGACACGCTACACCCACATTTAATTTTCTAAGAAACCAAATCCAATTACTTTCTTCGTAACACTAGATAATTAAATCTGACTCCCTCTTTATCTAAAGCATAAAGAAAGTATTTTAGAGCTGTAAGAGTTTCAATATAATACTAGTTTTATTATTACGATAAAACTTCGATTCTCTCCGATAGCTGCTTTCAAGCTTAAATCGTTTATCGTTAAAGTAAAAATATCAGAAAGTTACACACAGAAAGCAAATTGATATTTTTGCCATCAACTTGGGAGAGATCGCTTATAAAATGTAATAAACGTAAGGGTAAGTACAATACAAGTATTTGCTTTCGGGTCCAGTTTTTAGTGAAGCTCATTTCATTTGTTTTACATTTTGTATATATAGGAGGGTACTCTGGTGGCCAGTTAGGCGTGCGGGGCGCTTTACACGCGTACTTTGTGAATAATTTGCATGAGCGTGGAGGACGCGGGCGCGCCCGAGCCGCCACTACGGGGGATTTAGGCGGAGGGGGGCACCAGGGCGCGGGGCGGCGGGGGCCAGTCAGGATTTAATGGTGAGCGCGTTGCCTGCCCACTGGAGATATTCTCATCTCGCCGAGGATAACCACCGTTACGATTTACCGGCTTTGCAAATTGCAACCGTGTCATGAAAACGTCTGATGCCGGATTTACTATAGTTACATATTTATACGCAATTTTCTGCAATACTTGTACATGATATTCTCACCAACGCGTAGCCCTTCGTATAGACAGTGAACATTTTCATTATTCCTACCTTAACGCCAGCTACAAAAGCGTTTTGAATTCATTTCGCGTTAATTAAGTTTTAAATACGCTTCAACCTTTTGATATCAGTCCTTTTACCACCTTATTTTCATAAATTTCAGCATATTTTAGTGCATAAATTATGCAAAATCGTTGTGACGCTAGTGTCTGGCGCGTTTAGTAGGTACATTGAGAGTGCCTTCCCATAAATATTCAGTTTACGGACACTCGACCACCTTATAGATGCGCTGATTTACACTAAACTAGAGTTGCCGAGAGTGTAGCTTAATGAAGACTGGGTTTTATAGCTTAATCTTCACGATAAAGTTAACAGGTTCGATATTTCATGTCCGCCCAAATGGCTGAACATCTGCTCTTGTATAGCGCTCTTGACTACGAATAATTACATAAACGACTGTTTACATGAGTCTAGAACTGCTATTTATCTAAAAGCTGTTGGGTAATGTCACTGGGTGGCTTTAATCGTAGGAAATAACTGTGATTAACTAGTTTCCCTTTGACCGAGTACGATCAAAAGTGACCAAATAAACAACGTCCGTGTGCCAATAACCGGGATATGATTTTCGTATTTACGAAATAGCCAATCAATGTGGAATTCGATTTTTTCTGAAAGCTACTATAGGTAATCGAGTTTCGAGTTTGTCGTCACAGTTGCATTAAGAGCAGCAAAGAGCATTTGTGAAACGTTTACTAAGATTGTGGAGCAGTCTCGTCTGAGGGGTATTTAAATACAAGAGTAGCTCAAGGCTCGCTGATAGGACTACTTTGAACGAAGTCTTAGTGAGCGCCTCGAAGAGCATTCGCGCAGATTGTATTTTCCAGCGCAATTAAGAGCGCAGTTGAGGACATATTGTGTCTCTGATGCTTTGCTTTTATGCATTTAGAAATCCACGAAGTAAGCACGTATTGTGCGGAATACGTTTTTTGCTGTATGTATCGCAAATGTTCCGTTACACTTCCACATTACCCAGAGCCTTGCGATGCCCTAGATCAAGTGCGACAAGTGAATTTTATAAAATATACCTATATCTACTACTTACGCAACACTTAATTCTGTAAAAAAGATATTATCAGTGGGTGTGATTAAATCAAGTGCTAAAATGTTTTGACTACAGGCCCATGTCTAAAAATGGTGGGTCATATGAACCACCAGGTGACGTATATAGGACGATATAAGAGCATAAAATAATAAGATTCAGCACTATGCCGTCACTTGTAAGCTGTCCAATCACCCCGGAAGAGAGGAAAGAGAGGGGGAGTCTAGTAATGGTTTTAGAATATTATGAATTTAAATTTACCTCTTGTCAGCCCAATTTGTTTTTCATCAAGATTATTTCAATACAGGTGAGGTTCTTCAGAAAGGTCGAGTGCACGGTACTGTAACCGGCGTGCTGGTATGACTGTATGACCAAATGTATGAACGTGGACGAGACGAAAGAAGTATGTAAGGATCGTAGCAGGTAGCGTTCTGTGGTTTCTGCCTACCCCCATGGGAAAAAGGTGTGAGTTTATGTATGGACGAGTATATGTAGTGTTTCAAGACAAGAAAATGCTTGAGAAAGAGACGCTGCTATAAAGTTACATTGGAAAACTTTCGGTTCTTGCTACTTAAGAATTTGATACAGGTACCCTACGCTTTACGAGTTGGTCGCCGACTTTACTTCACACGCCTTTCATATCGGCCCAAAAATATGTAAATGACAAAGTCACCGACATAAATATTTATATGAACACTCGGTAGTATTCGAAAATTTCAGCCCAATACTAGTAAATTCTGTACTGACTGGGGTCACTGAGAATGTCAATGTAGTACCTACATATATTTGTTACTTTGATACAACATTCATGTTTCGTGAACGAAATTGTGGATGTAGGTACTAATTTGGTACACGTCACGTGACATCTTGAGGGCGAAGTGTTAATTACCAGCGTGTTATAGAGAATAATGAATTATTTGTGACTGACTTTTAGTGTTACTGTTTTGGATATAAAAACCATGTTCACACGAACATAGCTACCTGATTACTTGCATTTCTTTAAAGTGTTTCAGAGCCGACTTCGTATATCCAGTCTAGAAATCCATGATAATTTGCCGTGCAATTCGCTATAAAACTAAAGGGATAGATAAATAAATGACAAGCTAATCGAAAATAAACATATTTGACAATGAATATAGTTTATTTTCAAAATGAATGAGCGAAAAATTCTTAATTAGGAGGCGTAGATGAGACAGGATAATCTAAACGCTAATCGCCAAAGAACATCAAAAAGTCGTATATGGCTGTGGCGAAAAAGCTGTATGGCAATGCTGATCACTTGGCCTAAGAATAGGCCAGCCCCTCTGGTCACGTGAAGAGTCGTCCGGCCAAGTAGCGATGTCCCGAGGTACAAGATGAGCGCTATATCATAGAGGGCAGGTTTGGTTGGTGACAGGTTTAGTATATCTGTACCTACCTATTACTTTTTAAACAGAATTGTTTCTTGCTACTACAATTTCTTAGCAAAATAAAAAGTTAAATGAAAAAACTTCTTATGTATGTCTTATAATAGCATTCCTTTATCAACACAGTGCAGCCACAAACTTCTCTTTAATTCCCCAAAAAGCGTTCTCTACGAAGCAGATTTGTATCGTAATTTGCATAGTTAAGTCTGAAACTTACATAGAGGTACACATAAGCAAACTTCCGTCATAACTCCGCAGCCGATGTCGGCGAGCAAATAAGTAACTAGTAAGTTTAAGCAAACACTATTAACTGTACAGTAGTTTAAGAAACGGTCTCAATTTACCCTTAACATAATCTAGTTTGTGCTTAATCAAAATTCCGGGCCGCACTCAATATGGATACGGGTTAGCGCTGTATAATGGCTTGTACCTTCGCATATATTATTAGGTACTTATGTGATATACATGCTGTTACGTTAATTAGCTTAATCTGAAGTACAAACTGACAATTAACTAGGCGCTAACGATTTGTTGTTGTGGTCGGAGAGGGGAGTGACAGATTGGGTTCGGTAAGTAGGAGTTAGTTCGCTGTCAAAGTTAGCCATGTGTAGGCACTCCTTGTTAATGATTCTGCTAAATCTTTTTATTGGTTTATTAAGCAAACTACACTAGTTACTAGACTAGGAGACAGCTAGTAAAGTAATTTTCTACTATCAGCATATCTATGTCACAAATGATCACAGTAAAATTGATATTTCCAGATAAATACCTGTAATTCAAACTATTACATTACCTACATTGTGGGACACGATCGTGTTGCACAACAACAGGGCCAGTTGATGTGGCATATTCATCAATGCAATGCAATAACAAGTTATTTATGGTCTGGTTTTATCTAATGTTCTGTCTATTTAAATGTTAATTAACGAGCTGAAGCTACCTATTACAATTCGATTATTAGGGATTCATTAAGTAGGAGCCAGTCAGTTGATTAGCAATTGGTCAGTACAATATTAGATTTATTTGGGCTTGATTATTCAATATCAACTAATGCTGATCTCATAAAAGTTAATGAGCCCTATTTTTGATCCAAGTCAACTGAGTATTCACATTCCAATGAAAGTAAAATGTCAGTATAAAATTACATGTATGTATGATAGCCATATATGTGAAAGCATTGATTCTGTGAAAAGTCAAGATGTGTAACGTTGCGTCAAAAATTCAGCAGTTGCACAGCGGCGGTGGTGTTTAAAATTTCAAGAGCGGAGCGCGGGCGGCCCCGCTGAAGTATCACGAGTTCATAAATTAGTTACTTTACGAGGGAAAGGTCGCGCCCCCATAGCGCCGGGCCCGTGTATAATTTTCATTTAAACACGAGCAGCCACAGGTCCTCGCCGTAAATCAGCTCCGACGGTCGCCCTTTGAGTCTGTGAAACGCGCGGCTCGACCGCGTCGCGCGCCGCGCCGTCCGACCGCCGAACCGCCGCAACAATGTAAAGACATTTCCATTGTACCGTAATAGGGCATTGTTTGTGACGTAAATTTTACTGCTGAATATGCAAATTTCGTTTTGCCGCGACCTCCAGAGAGAAATATTGCGAAAGTTTTGTCGAAAAATTAAAATCACGAATCGCGAACAAGTTTTTAATAACGATCGTTACAGCTTCGGAAAAAATATCGCTATTTGTACTGCACAGGTATAAAATATTTTTATCCGTGAGATTAAAAATACTCGACCCCCTTTTTTAATATATCACTGTTCGTTTATACCTACAATATAAACCCAGAGGAAAATGACAATTCGGGTTTCAAAAATACATAAAATTAAACGTTTTATTGAGTGGCGTTTACATATCGAATCATAAATATTCATGGTAAAGGTTGCGCACATCTGCTCCAGAGAGAAACAGTCGAAATTCGCTCATCATTCCGTAACATGGCCACGTAAGAGGTATATCAAATAAATCTCCTCTTTCAAAGTTGTTTAAAGATGGTATAATCTTAATGAAATGGGTACAATACACAAGCTGTATTCCGAGATAACGGCGCCATAACCATAAATCCATATAAAAATCTCACGCTACAACATCGTTGACCACCTTTATCACCACTTAACAGCGCGATAAATAACTATATGAAACTCATTACCAGGAAATAAGAAACTTCATTATACAGTAGAAGCAGTGCGCGATCTCGTTATCCACAAATAAAAAGGCTTTTTAGTGGGAGGGCTTGCTAGCGGCCTGAGGCGTTAATATTTAAAGCTACGCCGTCGAGATGGCTGCTCTAATGTGCTATTAGCCCCACAACCGCGTGTTTGACTCGGCGGAAGCCACGCCGCAGCCGCACCGCGCCGCGCCGATGTGTAGGGCGTCTTGAACGCCACCCACCATCTTGTAATAATTATGTATTACATTTTAAATGTATTTTAATCAGCAGACTCATCTTATTAATGCATTTCTTTTAACAATAGCACAGGTTCATCAACTGTCTTGTCAAATTTTAAGGGTTGTTAATTAATGTTTAAACGGTTGTAATCTTTATCTTCCTAATATGCAGAAATATGCCTCAGGGTCCGTATATTAAGATACTTATTTTAAGTAAAGATAGTACACCGAGTAATACTTACTCTGGTCATTTAACTAAAAGCAGATTGTATTTACTTCATCGCTCCACAACATAATTCAAGAAAACAACACAGGCTATCTCGTCCAACATCAAATTGCGGACACAAGGTGACTCACAAAGAGGTATTTGCCTCACCAAACATACATTAACCGACACTGCCCTATAAAAAACGTTCCCTAATGTAAGGTAGAAAAAGCCACAGGCCAAGGCACGCGGACGCAACGACGACGGACATGCATCTGACATTTATTACCTCCGACAAAACTCGCGTTCACATTAACTTCCATTTGCAATGGTAAAGGTGAACGCATATCATGCTGTGATACAGCCAGCTGCTTTGCAGAGCTTAGACTGCATCTACTGCTTCTCCACACGTCCCTGTTCATTTTAAGCATCGAGACTTGAAGTGGTTTGAACCTCAAAGACAGAGGAATGAACAGAGGCGCCGCAGCTTTTTGTAGTTTTCCAACAGTAACTGTAGGACCTGAAAATAGTCGTAGTTTTTTCACAGAAGTGGGATATTATCAGCTATAAATACAAAATAAAGAGAAACAAATGCAACAAAAAAGTTTTAATACAAACAGATGCCAAATAGGTATTATCTTTGTCTTTCTTGTCCTCTGCTGCGTAATGCTAATGGCGCCTTAGAAATCAGGCCAAGTTGACAATGCCAGCTTAATCACATTGTACTGAGTTCATTAATTCGTGTGCCATGCGTTTTGTTTATGACTATCCGTCGTGGTGTCGCTCACGACCTTTGATTGTAGTGGTGGAAGGTTCATATTTGTGGTGTTTACTCAAAATGTATTTTTGTGTACACGTCGAATGGTCAACAATAACATCACTTACTGAGATTTTGCTTGGAAAAAATGAAGTCTCTTTAAATATTTTTTCGAAACCACTTTTGATGAAACTCATAGAGCATGCGAAGACATGATTTTTTATCAAATATGGTAATACAGACGCGTCCCCGACAGAATGTGCGCTAACCTTTACTTCCATTTGCACTGCACTTTTAAATTTTCGCTTCATATTCCATATAAAATGGGACAACGTGAAAGATGCACAGAAAGTTTCCGAAACACGACGCGTTTAGGAGGCAAATAGTATACAGTACGGGGAAATGTATCCGAATATTCAGCTTTTGCCGTTTAAACTGAAATGAAGAAAATAATACTCTAAGACTGAACAGTTTTAGTAGTAGTAGAGTATTTTTTAAGGAGCTATTTCTAGAGACTTATTATAAGGTATGGGTTTTTTTTTTTTTAGGTGGTAAAAATCATCAAATGACTCCTTCCGCCCTGGGTGGGGCGGAAGGGACTGTCAGACTTTTACTGACTAAAAAACCACCCTGTTCCTTCTGTTGCACTTTACGTTTCGGGGCCACGGTATCCTGTTAAGACGTCCCGCAACCCCGGCAGGCGTTTGGCCCCTATTGGGGCCCCGTCCCTGTGCTGACAGCTCTTTGAAAAGGAGCTATTTCTAGAGACTTATTATATGGTATGGGTGCTGGTCTAATTACAGGCAGATAAGATATTTTACCTATGTCCCGGGGTGGCAACGCACCTGAGACAAATCTAGTACTACAGATGTCCGCAGGCAGCGGTGACCACTCTTCATCGGGGGACCCGCCTCAGCTTTACACTGTACCTATCAAATAATATCTTCAAAAATAGATTTAGACATAAATATAAATGCTAACATAGCATATCAACCACAAGCTATCCTGTACCTTATTATGTACTTGTGTTTCGATTAAGGATTTTATTTAAAATATATTAATTATGGAACAAGTTTATTAAGCATTAAGTGTGTAAGTACCATCGCTTTTCATAGATATAGGTACAAAAAAAATGTTTAAAAACATTTAAAAGTCCCACTCGAAAATAACGACATAAAAACTCTAAGTGCCTACTTACTTTTTTTGAGTGGGACTTAATACTCCATTAAAAAAGCTATGGGGACACTTTGGAAGAAGTATTTGAAAAAGTGTTCGTTCCACCCACCCAAGATTATCGAACAAATCCCGAGTGATGATGGTTTGGTAACAGATGGTATGTATCTCCAAAACCTTGATCATGGAACACACTGACTCCACTTGTCAGTAATAATGTAAGCATGATATTAGAAGCTATGTTTTCCTTATCCATAAGCTTACATTCAATAGTTCAACCAAAAATATTTGAGACAAAGTTTACAAAAAGGTTTATGTTTCTCGTGCGTTCTGTCGCCGACCCTGAAACGGCTTACGTCTTTTCCAATTTTTTTTTTGATTCCTGCTCTAAATCTTTTACTCAAATAAAAAAAACATACGGACGGACAAGAGGAAATCCTATTGTTTCTGTTTTTATCTTATGATAAACGGCAGCATATTTTTAATGTGAAATTCTGTATCAAAGAAGCTCTAAAGCCCAATTCTACTAATTAAAAACGTTTAAAATACAGACGTATCTCATCGCAGTGACAATCAATTTTTTTTTGGAAATTAGACTCGTTTTGATAACGACCATTACTATAAGTTAGTACTTAGTATTACTCATGATTCAGACGCGCGATTGTTTAAACAAACTAACATTTCCATAAGAGAATAAAAAAAATGTTCATGTAAAAAATACATTAGGTCGTACTTTTGTATAAAAGATAACAGGTTCATAAATTAAAAGAAAAAAAAACAATTACATCTAACTCAACCAACTTTTACGACTTTTGCGGGTGAAGCAACTGGTGGAATACACCAATTAAAGAAGAAGAAAAAGCGACAATTAACAGTTATTCAAAATGTTAAATTACATATATAATTAACCTATAATAATCAACCGATTCTATTGAAAATTTTCGGTTAACTATTGCTTTTATCTTATGAAACCTTTTTCAAGGCGGCTGGGCTATATAGTACGTACGTGCCTACTCTCTTAAAACTGTATTACTAAAGCTTCCTATATAATTTTTATTCAAATAGAATACATTGCCAGTATGTATCGATCAGGTATCTGATGATAGTTTATTTTGTAGCGATTAATTAAAATTACTTTGTTTTATAAGTTAACCTTTTTTAGCCAGACTGACTGTCAAGACCTGACTATTCTATTGCTTATCTCATAATATTCCAACTGTAGTGATAAAACTATAAAATAAGGTTAAACTTAGCTAGACCAGCTAGAGTCTCTACAGAAGACACTACCTGCTCGGCAGTCTAAAAAATAAATAGTCAATTAATAGTTTAACACAAAACCCCGTAGAGCGGCATTTAATTAAAACTGACGAGCATCCCAGAAAAAGAAAACCAAGGGATAAAAACTATATTATTAAAATTTATTAAACGCATTTAAAAAAATCGCCACGTTTTAATTAAAACCAGAAGTTATATAAAGTTTTAATACACAACTTGTTTTAGTTTGCGTTTACCTTCCCAAAGCAATATGACTACGTGAACAGTTGGACACTGCTTACAACCATGTAAAGCTAGAAATTAGTTTGCGTTAATGCTGGTTGTTTAGGAATACTAGAATATATAGTCAGGCTATCTATTTCATTCATACTAAGGGTAAGACTAAAATATCTCCTATTTTCAGTAAGCTTGGAACTAGGAGACCTTTTTCTGATCTTTGCCTCGGTCCCAAGAACCAAATATTCGTTCGAATATTCGTTCGATTTGACAAGATCCTACGTCAACCAAGATTTTTGTTCTCAATCTTCAGATCACCACCAGACTTTTCATTTGCACTGGTCAATGGAATTCTCAGACCGCAGTTCATTTTAGTAGTTTACATTTTTTTACAGTTTGGTACCCAGTTTCTGGTAGCAACAGTAGGTGAATCAACAATTCACAGTCTAATCATAAAGGTAACCTGTTTCGTTTCTTACAAAATACTAACATCCACTAACAACCGAAAGTCTCTTTTCAATTATTGTTATTTCAGTGATATGTACTAAATAGTTAGTACGTACAATAACTAACAAGCAAGGTAGTGTTAACAAGAGTATTTGTCTTCCAAACCTCATGTTGCTAACGACTCAGACTAACTATGAGAGTATAAACCTCTGAGGAAACAACTCGTCACAACAAGCGTTTGACAAATTGACCCAAAATCTTTTGGGAAACCAGGTCATAGTACAATGTTACGTTCAGGTGACTGCTGCCATCTACTTGATATGATCCTTTAGTACCCTACAACCCCGTGGGGAGAGAGGTTATCTATTCTTAGCCCGAGGCTGGCATGAGCTCACTATTTATAAACGAACATTTTGAATTCATGTATATACGCTTCTTAGTTTTGTGGTTACGTTTGAATATATTGGGATAATGCTAGGTATTAGCTTAGGAATACTTACTTATATTTCGAAATATTTCATTTCTAGATACCGAGGGTGAGATAATACCTTCTGTAGGTATACGGTTTACTCCAAGATTTAACAATCCAACAGAATACATGTTGTGAATTCGACTTATAAGAAAAAGCTAATAAAAACTTTCGTCGCGAGCGAAACCGCTTGCAAAGCTAGTAAAACATAACTGACTGAACTATCCCAAAATATACGGGGCAACAAAAATGGTCGATAAATCCGCGCAATTTCATCGATGTCGGTATAATAAAACACGGACGATAGAGAACGCGATGCTATTCCAATGGACGATTTCAATATTATTACGATCACGTTCCACTAATATTTGACTGTCCAATTGCATAATACTCGGACGACGTCTATAATCGTATTTATAGTGAACTTTCGGTAATTTTTAAAGGCGAAGTTTGGGGAAAATATTACTTTTATTTTGAAAGGTTGGTAAACAAACTGACGTGGCGCTGACGATGATGGAGGGCACAACTGATGGGAAGTTCCACAGCCTGTAACAAAAGCATCTGCCCACGTATTTGGCAACGCGCTCTACCAGCCATAGTGACAAAGTTGGAATGTGCTATGTGCCTGTAATTCCTCCTTCACTCCTACTACTCCTACTAAAACAGCTAAAAGCATTGGCGTCTGGACCTCCATTACTAAATCTTTGCAAAACTTGACGATTTTTATACAATGTTTTTGATTGACGGGAGGTACTTTATTTTCATGAAATATTATCATAAAACAACACGTGAGAGTAATTTTAATCCTATGAATATTTAACAACGTAAAATTGTATTAAATCACCTCTGAATGTTTTATACTATAGATTATTATATAGCTTTTATACGACCGTTTATGTCTGACATTTTGTATCAGTAATATTTTCGTAGGTCGATATCAAACAACGCAAACATGTGATCCATTTATAAACTAACTTTTCAAAATATTGTTCTTCTTTTTCAGAAATCGTGTTATTTTGTAAATCAGTGTTATTTCGCCCAAATCTCTGGTTAGTAGTCTCTAAAGGTTTGGACCTAAGCCTTTATCTAATTGTGTGATTATTTGCCTAACTTAGTTTACTTATCGTATTTGCAGCGACCGAACTGGCCCAACGACGATGTTGTCAGTTCATGTAACTAAATAAACGAGTTTGAACGTAATCCCTAGACACTTGCTGGGAGCCCTAATTTTCGTGTAGTAATAGGTGTTATATCTAGAGTAAACCTACAATATTACAATGGACTGTCGTTTTTTTATTCACAACTCAACTAGAACTTACTTTTCAAACGTATGAATAAGTATTCATTTACAATTTTCGTTTCAAATTACGATGAATGGCTAGTTTAGCTAACGTTGACCATAAATAGGTAATAACCACCTACTCACAAAGTTTTAAAAATGAACTTTGAAACTACCTACTACTACTACTCGATGTAGACACATAGTATAGGTTAGTATGTACTATCGGCAACTTTAATGCATATACACGAGATGGTCGACTTTCGTCTGAGCTTAACGAGCGGGTCAGTCAGTGCGTGTGCGAGTGATGTGTCAACATTCTACAGATAACACACACTAATGAACTGTCGGCGCACTAAGCGAAATAGCATGATATTTCTGTTGCATTAAAATACGCGTCTTAGTCACTGGCGCTGTTTTACCAATTCATTGCTAAAACTCGAAACTACTATTTGTGCCGGTAGCTAGGTTTGGGCTTAGCGACGGGTTCACAAACAATGAGGTCTGAGTTCAAATCTTGATTACTGTGTTTTTTGTTTTTGAAACAACAATAATATTACGTAAAAACTTGTTAGTTTTATGTTTATTTCTAATTCATGCTTATAATTGTTTATTATAAGAAGCAAATATTAGTTATTGTTTTATTATCTTATACTAATGTGATTTTTAATTTATCTTTTCGGTATTTGAAGGTGGAAATAAAAAAATCGTGCTAAATGATAACAAAAATGTTTATTCGATTTACTTATTTACAAAATTAACTAACTTACGAGAATTGTGACGTTACATTCCTACTTAGATAAAAGAAATTCACTTGTAACCGTTCATAAGATTTTTTGTGTTTACCCACGTCATAAAAATATAACAAGAAAAGAATATTCTAATAACACAAATATGATTGTTAAAATATCCACTTATAGGTATCGATATTTAGCAGACTTTATTGAAAACTAATATTTATTTCTTAATTATTTCTTAAATATTGATTTAGACTTTATGAATATGTTTTTTTTATATGTAACGTCACAATAAATGTATTGAGGTAATAGCTTAAGTGTTCATTTTCTTGACGAAAAGATGATTGAAACTAAACCTCAATTTAAGATCATTGAATAATGACGGACATAATAATATTAATACTAAATATTTAGTTACACTGTCTAATTAATAATAACAAAACATCTAGGTTTTTAATATAGCAGTCTTCCAGTCAAAATCTTAATAATCCCGTGAGAAACGTAGTGGTTCTTGTTTATGCCTTTTTGTGAAGAAGGGCTTTTTAGCTGGTCTTCTGTGATACAAGCCTTCAGCGTGGAGGGCCCGGCGAACAGTTTGCAATGAAGTGTCGAATAGTTCGGCAAAGTGCCTCGTTGGTGTGATACCATTCGATTCATATTCGCCCACCATATTATGTCTTCGCTGCGCCTCGCTAATAAGCGACGTCCTTCCACTTTGCTGTCGACTAACTAGGCTAACCTCTTCCTCGTATCTCCTGATCCAGAGACTAACAGTATTCCTCTAAAACAAAACAAAAGTTATATTAGGCAGGTATAACAAAATACTAAAGTGACTTAATTGTTATATAATATAGTAATATTTATTTAATAAAATAATATTCATTTAACAAAACAATATGATATTAAGTCTACATTTATAACAATAATAAACAGAATTTATTTATCTTTACAGCCTTAAGATGGATTTCAAAAATAATAAAGAGATCTAATTTATAATTATGTCACCGAATAATATTAGGTTCAAGTTACAATTATAATAACACAATAATATAATACTCACATTCAGTCCGGTTTCATTAGATATTTGCGTTCTATTTTATGACCACTTTTATGCAACGCAATAATAGTCGCCTTCGTCTCAATGTTAATATTTGCTTGCATTTTTTTTTGTGAATAATTACCGCTATATAATAATCCACACGTCACTAACCAACAACTACAACCAAACGACAACGTTTATTCTAATCGAGTATTCATAAAACTCATTATTACATTACTTATTTCTGTCTACCTCACAGAAATCTAAATTATTTGTTTAATTTTTTATGATCTACCTTTTTATTAACTTTACGAAATGTGTGAACAAAGCGAACAAGATAAAGAATATTATGCTTATCAAGTAAAAACTTACAAAAAGTCATAGTCTGGATGAGATTCGATCTCACGACTCCTCGATTCAAGCACCTATCTGCAGGCGTTTAGCCGATAGGCCAACTTGACTTATTTTGTAATGTTGAAATTATGAACTACAAGCATTTGTCGACGGCAATGATGATACATGTGACTGTTCTCGAAAATAGAAGGTCGTAAGTCAAACTTAACTTGAAGCGAATGTTTTTTGAGAATGTCTATCCACTTATGGACTCCACTGTACATCAATTTAAATTGTAACGTTTTGATCTTAGTATTTTCCTGACTTACTACGCTCTGTATAAAGAAATACGGTCTCTCTCCAGTCAAAAGTAGACCGAATCGTTCCCTCCATGGGAGGCGTTAAAGCCAACTAAGAGATTGTTTCGGAGGATGCAGATCTTTGGCACTTAGTACAAACGTTCAGTGCAGTAATAATACAAGTATGTACTAACACCACAAACCTGGAAATCTTGCCACCACAATTTGAAAATATTGGGATTATGGCCGGTAATTCCAGCTACCTATGAGTAGGTACCCATATTCAGTATCTATGTAAGCACCGTCGTATAATGTCATAAATTATTTCAATTTACTTTAGTACTCCCAGAGGACAAGCACCACTTAAAATAAAAATGATAAACACGAATAATGAGCAATAAAACTGACGATTTCAACTCTCGACACGCTAATGGCTTCCTTCTTGTTCATAATAATAAGAAAAAATAAAAATAAAACGCTCCGCTGAATTGAAATTCTAATGTCTCTTGAATAATTGAAAACGTTTGGGTACCCACTGAAGTTTTTTCCTTAAAATATCTGAAAAAACAAAAACACATCTAATCTGTCGCTTGTTTGGTATACAGAAACTCATTTCGCCATTTTTTCAATTTATTTTGTTTGAGTTTTGCCCACGAGCAGGAATTAGTTTCCTAGTAAGGTCGCTCGCGTCATCGCGTGTACTCTGGAAGTGTAACGTACAAGCAATTTCCCTAATTTTCACTTTATTTGTAATTTAGACCTGGGCATTGGTAAAATTACTGAAACTACCTTAGAATTTGCATTGCTCATCAACCCATGTACAAAGTTGCTATAAAATTTTACAACATTAATAAATTATGAAGGTGAGTTGAATACATTATTTCGGATATTATTTTATCGTTGGTTGTGAATAGAGCGGGAGGTAGCACTAATTCAAACTCCGTCAGTGCGCTTGGAGACTAATTAGCGAATATCGTAAAGAGCAGAGCAATAACGTGTCGGGTTTTAAAGATGGCAGTGGTGTGACATAAAGTTTGAGCACCGGTTGAGGGAGCTTTTTGTCCCGGTACGCGAACGATCGCAAAGAGGGCGTGACACTAACACGGCATGCAGTCGTTTCCCCGTTTTAGAAACTATTTTGCATCGCAATGCCCGTGCCATAGTGAATGCAATAGAGATTCATAGGCGTGTCTATATTTACCTTTAGGGTACCTATGTGATCCATTCGTTTTTAAATGGTTAATCAATCAAGATTTAAGACAGTTTGGTTTTCATAACTTGTGCTACACGACATGCGCCTTAGATTAACAGTTAGAAATACATATGCAGTAACGAGTTAGTGTATGGTACATCCATACAGCAGCAGTGGGGCAAAATCGTTGTTGCCTTACTAATATTTTTGCGGACATTCGAAGATCACTTACTTTGTGCCAAGCCAAGAAAAAGACAAAAAATCCAAGTACTATTTTAACAATGCACTTTAGGTACTCGCTTTATCCGTTACGAGCTTCGCAGTAACAAACCCTCAATTTACTTTTACTACTTGCGCTGAGATAAGCTACCAACATATTTCATGTCTTATTTTGTATAGGTACCTACGCACTTATGCCAACTAAAATAACAACGGCATGATTTTAATAATTTTTTGTTTAGTTTCAATAACATCACCCTTGATTTGCTGAGTACCAACAATTAAACATATCAAACTTAGTTTAGTGGTATTAAGGTTCTTTAACATCAAAAATTAATAAAATTAAATAATGTACTTAAATACACATTTTCAAATCGATACTTAAGTAAATAAGTACAGACTTCTAAACAGTTACTAGGCATCCATCGAGCATGTTTTATATAGTTCCAAACTATTCGACACATAAGGTGTGGCCAAGGTTAATTCCACGACGTACTTACTTGGGCCATTGTATTTTAATCTAATTTATAAGGAGAGGATTTATGAGGCCGTAGAGAAGGGAAAATAGCCTCACGCAACGTGTCTGTGCCGGTTCTATTGGATACGTGAGCGTGATACATCGAACAGCTCTCCGCAACACGTACGCCGGCGATTTATCTCGGCGACTCTTTGACAAAACCCGCCCGAGGCCCCCGCCCTCGCCTCACTTGTCTACACACAATAAAATAAATAAAACATATCTCCACCGCGTCGGAGTGCGACACTGTTTACTTAAACGACAAACCCTATTCACTCCACATTATATTTGTTACATTTCCAAATTCAACTACTTATAATTAGTCCGGCAAAAAAAATTCATTTTTATTTCGTAGAGGAAATGAAAGGTATTAATGATACAAATTTTAAGCTTTAGGCCGGGTCGGAGCCAGCCGTGCTCAGACCAAATGAAATGTTGATTTTATGACGCGAGTTTTACGTTCTACTGACGACAGATGAAACAAAATACACGTTCATTAGCGCAGACCGGGAAATTATATTACAGTTGGTACTTGATTATGAAATCACCGGCCCCACACAGCCAGTTCAAGCACCTACTCCCAGGTGTACATACTTCACCCGTCTACTCTGCAATTAGTGCATTTGGTCTCGGCGCCACGGCTAAACTTTATCTTTTCATCCCTTTTACAACTCTTCAAAGGGCCTACTGTGAGTAACAAACCCCGACATTTGATTAAAGAAAAGTCTTAACAAGAGTGAGCAGTCGTATAAAAGCATTTGAAGTCGTAGATTTAATTAGAATAATGGATTCTTTCAGGCTCCGTGACTCCACAAGGTTACATGTCGTCGGTTCGTAAGAGTTCATATTTTAAAATTAGCATTTGAGCGAAGCTGTAAGTAGCGGATGACATTAGTGCCGGGGCTGGCGACATGAAACAGAATCCACGCGATGCATGCCGACTTAATCCCAGGTAATGGGACGTAATAAAATGTAAGAGGCTAAGGGTAACGACAGACGTGCGCGCGTGACCTGTTATCTTTACCTTTTGGACTACTTAGGAGAACACAAAATCAGATTTTGTTGCTTACGAGCGGAATCTCTTATGGACGTAGTTCGAGCATTAAATTAAACATAATTTACAGGGATCCGTCTGTAAGTCGAGATCATTTGTCGAGTCTGATGAGCTTTATGAAGGTAATCGATTGAGCGCTTTTCTCGAGTCATCACGTGTGAATTTTCTAACTTTTTCTTTATGACGTCGGGTTTTGACAAATTAACACGTCACCGAAGAGATACGGCGCGCGCCCCAGGCTCGCCCATCAATATCGACGCGGCCACCATTACTCAATATCACTCAAGTGGAACTGCCCAATTTACAGCTACATTTAACTGATTTGATTGAATCCATCGAAAGTTATCACCTCGGAACGCTATCAGACTCACATTTGGTCAAGTACCTAGATGTGAATATATTATGGTATCTATCTATATTGGTTATGTAGGGGTTATACCTGTTTATAATGCAAGTAGTGTCTTAGCAATGTAAATGTTAAAGTACGTGTTATAGTGCAAACATACGTGAACTAATTGCATTGGATTATTCCCAAAGGCCAGAATAACTTGTGTCCTATTTCGATCAAAGCATCCAGCATAAACGCATTATGAGGAGCCACTAAACACGAAACTCATAAAGGGAAGAGATTGTTTCTTACGACGAAGAAAACTCAGAGGCATACCCTGTCATCACTAAATTATTCCCAGCATTCAGTGTTTCAGTGTTCAGTATGCCCAAAGCTAACATGCGGTTATTTCTGTCACATACATTTTAGAAAGGTTTTCTTCAAAACGGAAAGGAATCGTTCCCCTTCTTTCCGTTCACGTATTCCGCTCTTGACCCTGAAAACATTGGGCTTAACCTTCCTCAACGAATATTGCTTCGTGCTGCGAAATGTTTATTAGACACTTTAGGGTTTTTATATTGACTTGCTTTAGTTACTGTTTAATGTGAATCTCTACAAAGAATTAACCACGGTATTGTATCCTGAATTTTTTGTATCCGTGTAACTTATTTAAGGCGATTAACACACGGCACCGTACGCCGCTCCGGCATGCGGTGATGCGGTTCTCACGTCGCACTAGCCTCTATGAAATCCGCTTGAACCTTGCACACGAACACCGCACGACCGCGCGGTCGAGCGGTGCTCTCGTCACAACTGTATCACCGTGCGGACGTCCGCGCGGTCGTGCGGTGCTTCACACACGGGGCGCCGCATCACCGTGCGGATCATCGTGCAGGGTTCCCAATTTAGGGGTTTTCTCCCCAAATTTAGGGGGTAAATATATGCAATGGATTTTTTTAAGGGCGTTATATGTTATTTGTTTATGATGATGTTCTCAACGTTCATACAAATTTTCAGCTTGTTGCGAATTTTTGTACTCTTGAATATCTATTTTGACCGGAATAACAAGAAAAGAGTTGGTATTCAAGCGTGTATTCACAGTTGCTACGTATTGCGAGAAATGGAAAGCACCCATAGCAGTTTGTTCTCTATTCCGCCACCTTCCGGGATGTCACTATTTGCGCACTGCATTAAAAAAATTCATTCAAAAATCACTTTTCCCCAAACTTACGCCAAAAAATAATCTGTTCCCCAGAATTTTCCCCGCAGTTTTAATTTCACCAAAAGTTCCCCAAAATTTTTCTTTTTTTTGGGGGAAAAAAAACCCCCAACCTGGACACCCTGAAAACTGGTCAAAACCGGTAAAAAATAACTGGTTAAAACCAAAACTGGTCAAAATCGATCCGTGCGGTCATGCGGTTGAACCGCATCACCGTGCGGACAACCGCATCGAAATCCGCTTCACCGCCACCGCATGCCGGAGCGGCGTACGGTGCCGTGGGTTAATCGCCTTAGTCAAAGGGTTAAGTTGTTATGAGTGTCTTTCTGAGCACTTACACCAGAAAATACTATCGTCGACTTTGACACACTATTTTAAATTACATTACAATTGCATAAAATAAACATAACTCGGTACCCGAAAGACCCGTATAAATCATAAGGTAAAATTACTTAAAATGGTTATGAATTTCTGCCACTCGTGACTCGAATCCCTGTTTCCTACTACGTCCAAAATATGAGTCGAATCATCTTCGTTTAAACTAGCACCCACTCATCTCAACCGTACGGAGATCATACTCAACTAATAAATGTAGCGAAATCTCACACTCGTGGTCTGTTCTTATTTAATTTCCGCTAGCTGTTAGTTCTACGTTTTTCATTTGTTTTGTAGTGGCGGCCGTCGCAAAGTTAAACATAGCGGTATGTTAGGTGGGTTCTGTATGAGACGACGCGACTTTGATGTATCGTGGAGCGTCGGTAGTCGGACCCTGAATATTTACGAGAAGCGAAGGCCCAGGCTCCCGTCGCCTCGCGCGCCGGGAACCGTGTCACATTATTCATGAACTATATTTTATGTTACATCTGCCAAAATACACTCATCGAGCGTCGCATAAGATGAATGCTTCAGCACCTTCCGCCTGCTAGATATTGGCACAATATTTTCATTTTGTTGAATGCGTATTATATGCATATTTGTAATGTAGATGGTATGAGTAGGTATTCATGTAAACCTTTTTACTTTCCGGTGTGGGTAATGACAGAGCAATATAATTTATTCTTGTTCCTGTAGATACTTAAATAAATGATAATGCAAACGCACAACATGAATTTAATAATGACAGCTGTCTATATTATTATCTGTTTTGGCGGCGACAACATAAACACTTAACTAATTGTACAGTTAAGGAATGTTATCACATCTACATATTATGGCAAGTAATTTTAACACCTAAAAGATACCCATTTCTAACCAAATGAATATCTAAAATAGCAGCCACCACGAGCTTATAAAAAAACCATACGTGTCACAAACACGCATCGCCAGACATCATTACGTGCCTAGTCGAAATTGGCCATATAGAAATATTTTCAGTTTTCTGCCAAATCCACGTAAAATTCATAAAAATATTTTTTTAAAGGATTCGCTTTGAAATACATATTTTATTATACCATCCTACAACGTTTATTACAGATGAAGCCATGCTAACCAAACTATTTTATAACATCTTTAAAGTTTTTTTTTCTTCTATTTTTATGTTTAATAATGTGAAAGCGTTCTAAATTACCTTTAAATATCTTTTACTTATCGTTGATTATTGACTTCCTGACTGAACATTTCGTTCCATTTAACGAAGAGCTATTTTATTGTAAACGCTTTGTTTACGAATGCCAACCGAAAACAACAAAGTCAACAGTTATTTGGGCAATAAATATCTTTATTTTGAATTCGAACGTGCGTAAAGAATAACGGAACAATACCAGAATTAGGTGTAACTCACCGTTATTACAGGCATTCGGCAACCGACCTATTTTTTACGCAAAGTGCCTCCAGCTGTATTCAATATTTATATTTGCAAATCAGCAGAGTCGCGAAAATTTTAATCTAAAATTTGATTATTATGGTTGAAATAACCGAACACCTGGGAGTAATCATTATGAAAGACAATAATGTTCTGTAACATAAATAAATAGTCAATTTTGGGCATATTGTAGAGTGCGTATCTTCAATAATTAATGTGCCAAAATCTAAGTGGTTCAAAGAAAATAAAAAAAAACATTGAACCAAAGTAATTGACCGTCTCGTCGTATTAAAAAATATTTTATTTATTCAAAGAAACGAAAAATGTAGAGAAATAAACGAAGAGGTAAATTACGGGCACCACAATAATTTCTCTTGTGGACATTTTGTTTTCCTTTATTGGTCATATTTATCAGTGCGAACGCCCGCAGTGGCAAATAAATCGCTTGCTCATTTCAAGTGAACCTCTTATTTCTTAGACGGGCGCACTGAACGAGGTTGGGGACGATTAAACTATGTGATTTTGTTCCTTTCGAATTTTTATGTATTCTTCGCACGCTGCGCAATGGTTGGCGGATGTCCGACATCCACCTTCTTTCCGGTGTTTAGTTGCGATGATTATTTACAAAGGAGGATGGAAATAAATAAATAAAGTTTACGGAAAAATGGGCTCGAGTTTACTCGAAAAAATAACCTTTTGAAACCTTTTTAAAAAAATCCTGTAAATACAGCACGGAATGTTTATAAATATCGCCATTTTATTAAAATATTTTGTATAACCTGGACTCGTGCACCAATAAAAACAGCGAACGCAGACAGTGGACAGTTGACATATTCGCTGAAACAAGAACATGAAATATTAACTATATAAATAACTATTTTGCCTCCCTTTGCGTTTTTATGGACTCACAATTTTCCGGTGCGATGTCCGCTACGTAAACTTAATTGCCAACCCGTATACAAAAGAGAAGAATCAACTTCGTTCGAAGCTGCCGCATCTAGCTTCTTAATGACTCATGAATCTAGATACTTGCACGACTAGCTGTGTCCCATTTAAACGCTTAGCCGCGCATTTAATAGACTCTCGTGTGCAATAGCCTATAAACTTAGAATTTTCTAAATACTTACTCAGCTTTGATTGTTATCAAATGCGTTCCAAAAGTCGTAATTCTAAAAGTTAACTAAATTGTTTGTTATTATGACGGTGTTAGACAATCATAATAACCATGTAGATTTCCCGAACCGACGACAGAATCATGAATTCGTGAATTTTTGTGTATACTTAATATACAAAAACACGGTGCATGGCGGGCATAGATGACCTGGATGGCCCAGTCAGGCTGTCCAACTCAAATCTTGTTTAGAATGAGCGACTAATACCCTCATCGCTGCCGCTTGCAATCATATTGGCATGGAAGCTAATTAACTGGAATAGTCTCGCACTCATGAACCAAATAGACGGATGCTCACTTAGTATTTTTTGGCGTAAAACATTCCATAATAGTAACCATACCTACTACTTATTTTGGTGCTTGACACGTGCCTAGCAATTTGATCCTGATCTCAGAAGAATTGCCAGAAATCTTTTCGTTTATTTAAATCACGATGAAAGAATCTTTCATTTTGCCGTTCTGCCCACAGACCGCCTACGCAATACCTTCAATATGAGAAACTGTAGCATTTATACCGTTCAAACAAAAGTACAAATATAGAAAATAAAGAAATACTAGAACATTCTGTTATTTAAAACAAAAGTAAATAGAATGTCTGCAAGATTTTAATAAAGGAGGATTTTCGAAAAACCCGTAGGTTTCTAGTACATTATCTAGAGCACCTTGGTGTAAGCGTGTCTGAACTAAACAAGTTTTGCGTTGTACCTACGTAGTGCCCACGCGAAACACGCTAAGTCTCCACGAGTACCTAAACACCTACATTATGTAAATCGAGTAGCTTATAGGTTTACCAACCGAAGATTTAAATTTAACATAAGGAATAAAACACGTTGTGATTGTTTCAAACTCCATTATGTGCGTATTTCGATGTTAATACGATTATATTAGTAGCCTCTTAGTTTAAATGGCTATATAAGAAGTTTTTTTACCAATATTGTAAATACCGGTAACAAAAAATGTATCACTACACTAAGGTGTTTTCGTATTATGACTTGAACTCATTTTCACATTAACTCTATGTTTTAAGACTATACTTTTCCAATTTGTCTACTATGTAGATACCCTATAAAAGACCTAGGTCAAAAGCTACATTCTAAAACAAAGTAGATACCTACGTTCTTTACATTTCCTAATAAAAGTCTCAAGAGTACATCTCGTTCGATCCGAGATCGAATTATGAGTTAAATCGCGGCGCGATGAACGTAGCTCAGGCGGTAAATGGGGAATATAAATTTGTCTTAAACAAATTCTCTTCCTGATGACGGTGATACGTTCTCGGGGAAATTACAAGCGCTACCTACAGTTCTTTGTTTATTTTTGATGTGTGATTAATTGTCTGGAGCATGATGGATCGGGAATACTTAATGGAAGGCTTTTATAACAGTATCGCCGTCATTATCAACATTAATGTAACATCGACACCTCTAACGACGCCGTGCTAATAGGGTGATGTCTACGAAATCAACCATTCTGGAGATTCCAGAATTTATGGATACTACAATTTATGGGTAGGTACAATAATTCACAATAAATCGTAAGTGACTTTTCCCTTTTTGCTAGCATCGTTAGCCGGTTTTTTGAAGATGGAAAAGTACGAAGTCTACGAGACTATAAGCCTTATTTGTAACTTTTCTTTTATCTTTAGACAAAGGGTTAGAAATAATGAGCACATTGTAACATCAGGCCCCGGATTTACAAACCTCGACTTGTCGCTATGTCTAAAACAACAGCCGCGAGCTATGACTAATAAGTAAAATAACTATGAAACTAATTAGAGAATCAAATAAACTTTGTCTCAAACGACAGACAATGTCAAGAACTTGCTTTTAAATGGAAATGCCTGTTATAAACAGTTTTTTTCTTCTTCTAATTAGCTTAACAATATTAGAACACAAAAAAAACTGTCAGAGGCTTTTCTGGAACGACAACATTGTATAAATGTATATGCTTGTTTATGTAAATGCTTATGAGTATGAGTACAAAAGTACTTAATAAATTCTCTTTATAAAAATCAGTGGGACAATACGATTGCCTAATCGTATTGTCCAACTGATTTTTGAAGAAAAAGCTCCTTAAAGATCAGCTGGATAATGCTATTTCTAATGGTACAAAATCCGAAAGTTTCACGGCGTCGAACTCAGAAGAGAATCTCAGTTTGTTTTTGTGACATACTTACATACATACATAAATTCACACCTTTTTCCCATGAGAAAAGGCAGAAATGCCACTTGCTACTATCCTTACATAGTCCATTCGCCTCGTCCACGTACATACATCTAGTCATACAAGCACGCCGGTTACAAGTACTGCGCACCCGACTTTTCCGAAGAACCTCACCCATAAGGTCAGTGTAGGCCTTTCGAGGGCGTCCCCTCCCTGCATTGCCACTCACTTCTGCCATTTAAATTCCTTTTGTAAAATAATAATTTTGAACTCGAACGATAGAAATTTTCGCAATGCTTTGCTTTTAAAAACCCATCTTTTGAGGAAATCGGGTAAAAACTATTGCGTTCAGTTACTTATGTGAGGCTCCAAGCTGAGTACTATGAGTGATGTCAATAATAGGATTATTCATCAATAAAAGCAGTTTCATTTCATTATTTTGCAAATCTATAGTTACTGGAGGAATTCTCCCGAAAATCATGACTTATAGATTCATCCATAATTAATTTCATGATTTGAACTCCCCGCATACGTAGGTAGACAATATAAGCTTGTAATTGATTACGGGACCTGCAATGTTGTTGTTGGATAATACAACGAATCTACCTATAACAATATGAGTATATTGATTCATGTGGTCGTCATTATAAAGCCTCATTTAGACGATGCAAGAAATATCGTGCGATTTGATGTACATTGCGGGACCGCGCGGCTGTCATGTCAAAAGTGACTGATCATTGACGGAAATGTACCACAACTTGCACGATATTTCTCGCACCGTCTAAATCAGCCTTAACGCTTTAGTACCTTGTCTCAGACATTATTTGTATATAACGTTTACATAACGAACTCTGTACAGGTTTCAATAATGATGATTGATAGACGGAATTATAAATATATTTATATAACACGCGGTTACACCCACGTTCAGTTACGTCTTGGGTTATTGCTCCGGTCCCGTGGGTCGTAACGTGATGTTATACTCTACACTATTCCTCATGAATCTGGCTATCTAATAAAACCTGATTTTTTCTATTCCGACTGGTAGTTCAAGATATTAACGTGTTCAAGTTCAGTTCAGTTCAAGATAATAAACAAACAGTCAAACAAAAATAACTCTTCAGCTTAATTAGGTATATATTAGTATAGATTATATTTCAAGCATATTCTTATAGTATAATTATGTAGGTATAATCCATTCATAATCCTTAAAAATGCATGAAGATCCATCTATGTTTCGTAGTGGATATTTAGATTAGGACACTTGTACGGGATGATAGTAGATCTCCTACATCCCGTATCGTAATCGGCTGTTCTATACAAACATGTAAAAGCTATACGGTCAAAATGTATAGAACAGCTGTTTTTTTTTTAATATCGTGCGAAAAATGCTGCCTCTGGCGCGTCTGGGATGTGCTGAATTCAAAGTCTGATCATGTTTTGAATCCATGGCAAAAAATCTCGTTACGATGTCCCTTACACTCCGTATGTACTTATTATTCTATTCCCTGGCAATACACATATTGCAAGCTATTTTAACAGTGAACAATAAAGTTCCAACTAAAAATTATAAAAATAAAAGAAAGACATAAATCGTATCAGGCGCTTATCTTCCACAAGTTGTAGGAATCAAGCGAAACGGGTTAGTATATGCTCCTTGGCAGTGGGCCAGCGAGCCAGCTTTACTTAAGCACTATTGTGGTTTTTACGTGCCTTTAAACGATTCCATCGCAACTATTTTTTACACCCTAGAGCAAAGTTTGATGTTAGATACCAACTTACCAATTAAGTTGCTAATTTTAGAATCGAGGTAAACCTTTGCCATTTAGATTAGAAAATAGGTACCCGGGCGTGTATTGTGTGACATTTAGATACACGGAGACAACAAAGAAGATCAATAAAATAAAATCTAATTTTAACTACTTTTTATATGACCCATTTTGTGCGTGGTAACATTGTATTTTTACTTTGTCAGAATATTTGTTTGTAAACACGAATCCATACCAATATTATAAATGTGAAAGTAACTCCATCTGTTTGTCTGTCTGTTACGTTTTCACGACTGTATCGATTTTGATGAACTTTGGTACGGGTTAATTTTGAACCCGAAGATAGGACATAGACTACTTTTTATTCCGTGACTTCGTCTGCGTCCGCAGTAACCGACATTGACGCGTACCTACAAAGTCACAGGCAAAATCTGGTTAATAATAAATAGGTGTTACTTTGGGTTGGGGTTATTTCTGGCCTGCATGCCGAGCCTTTCTGGTACATCCCACCTAGTTCTACACATATTTGCAAATAGCAGACATTTAACTGTCCCCTAAGTTCAAAGTCACCTTATTCAAATTTCCTTAATACGTTTATGACGTCCCTTTTAACAAAGGTAAGATACCTAGTTCCCAGAAGAACACTGAAGGTCTGACCCAAGTTCACAAGTAGCCGACTCGAATTTCGTAACACGAAAAAGTTTGTGTAACAACAGTGTGCGCCGGCGGTCTTCCCCGAGGACGCAGCCACAACAAATTACTGGCAAACAACTTCGAAATAAATTAACTCTCAACTTTCAAGCGTTTTACTTTCTTTTTGTTAGACGAAAAACAATTTCCTTTGTGTTTTGTTTACGTTGTAACGTTCTTTGGCGTGGAAACCGTTCGGTAAAAAATAAACATATTTTTATGTATCGAAAAGTAGTACATATTAAAAGATCTAAAAATATTTTTATTCAACTCACTTACAAGGCTACATGTAAATAAATATTCGATGTAAGAGTTGTCCTATTGTAAGGGTGCTCCAACAATAGGAAAAATACATATTTTTGTAGCGATTTTTATCTAGGGATAAGTCTCGGATAAAATATTATAAAAAAAGGTTTTAAATCATAGAGTAGTGCGACTGTAACATATAATAAGTATAAATAAATATCTTGGGACAACTCACACACGGCCATCTGATCCCAAGCTAAGCAGAGCTTGTGTTATGGTAACCAGACAACTGATATAAGTACATACTTATATAATTTATAAATACATACATATTATAGATAAATTACACCCAGACACAGAACCAACAATTATGCTCATCACACAAAGTTTGTCCTGGGTGGGAATCGAACCCACTACCTCCGGCTTTGCAGTCAGGGTCACTAACCAGTATGTACCTACCTAACAGGTAACTGATACAACTGAATGAAAACAAAATAATAAAGCATAAATGTAGCTGTAACTGTGATTTTAACTATATTTATTTTAAATCAATTTTCATTTACAGTAAACTTCGGATTTCCACTTTACTCCGTTTAAAATACAACAAATATTTTATTAAAGGCAAATCACAAAAGTTATCTTGAATTCCACAAAATTTTATCTGAAAATACATCTCACTACAAACTCAGGATCGCGAGCCTGCCAGATACAAGCGAACGAAGGGTCGGACAGAGGGACGGATGAACACAAAATTATAGGGATGCCCACTGGCTACGAAACCTAAAAACATACATACGCTCATGTAAGGGTTGGCCAGATAACTTCCTTACGTCATCGTCAAAAAGACAAATGTGTATGGATCGTTTCAACCCTAGTTGAGAAACTTGTGGGCTGCGCTAGTGAGAGCAAGGTTGCGCATAAATTGCTTTTAATTTTCGCCTATACTATAATGAATGTAAAAAAATATTTAATGAAGCCGAACGCTCTTCCTAACATTGCGATCATTTCTTTGTTCTGAAAACCTTTTAATCCAAGCTCAAACATTTTTTTCAAACAGTTTTACATGTCCATACTACATTGAAATACCTCTCCGCCCCCCGTTCTATTACATACACCCGTAAGCACAATGTGTTATCAAACAGTGATTTTAGTAGAACGAAAGTAGCTTCCTATTAATATTTTTGCGAAATGTTACTTAGTTTAATGGGATGGGCAGTAAGCGAAGTTAACGGCTATGTGGTATGACTTGTTACACCCCATATACGGGGGGGTTGCCTCGCTACTGTAGCGCGTCAGGGATGTTTGCGGATGCTCAAGTCGACTGTTTTTATACAACGATGAGAAAACGATGCGCTTCCCTGGTGTGCCGCGTGCGGGTCAACCTTATCCTGCGCTGTGTGGCGAGCAGACTCGATTGTCTATACGTGAGTCGCTGCTGCAAGCTCTCCACCTCGGTGATAGGCGTGTGGCAGTGATTCACGTATATTCATGACTTTAGGTTAAGTAATTGGAATAGGAGTATTCCTAGCATAGCGGTAAGGAATATTGTTACTAACACGAATGAGTCATGTTACTTGAATAAATAAATATTATTATTATTATATGCTTCCACGTCAATGAGTCCGGAATATTAATATTCAAGGTCCGCCATGTAATCATCTATCTGTACCAACGACTGGTAGAACGGACTCCTTGCTTATATTTACAGTAAACTTGAGCCAGATATTGTTGTTTTGACAAGAAAATTTGAATTTGTTTATTCAATGTCGACTCATTTCGGAACATTTTGTTGTCAAACAATATGCTAAAGATACAGTAAATTAGATTCTGCCTTTGATTTTATGAAGTAAATTAATTTTGGGCTTCTTATTAGCAGGCAAAACGTCTATTATATTTAATAGAAATTAACAGGCATGATTGTATCATGCTGAGATGTGAAACAAAATTCCTTATAGTTCATATAATTTTTTGTAGATATAAAACATACCAGCCTATTAATGTCCCACAGCAGGGCCCAGGCGTCTTCCCATATACCTACAGAAGGTGCAAAAATTGATCACCTCGCTTGCTCAAAATGGATCAGTGATTTTAAGATGATGTCACGATGATCACTTCACGATATTTTCCTTCATAGATGTCAGTGATGTCCAACTACTTAGAAAGTACAAATGACATACACACATCAAAAGTGTCTAGGGATCAAAGATGTATTATTACCAATACATCTTTAATCCCTAGACACTTTTGATGTGTATATTTAGTCATTTTGATACCGGCTCGGTATGGAACCCGTAGCTTCACGTATGAGAGACGTGTGCGTTAACTACTGGGCCATTACGATAGTAAAAACATTATATGTCACTACATAATATTCGTTTGTCACGAAAATTACGAGATTCATTTGGGCTATTATTTGATATTTAATAATTAGAACAAAAGATATTTGAACTGCCCGTGGTTATATTCACGATTATCTGTTACTGACAGAGGGTAGGCAATAAATGTAAGTAAAGTATGTAATTAAATGCAATGGGTACCTGTATAGGTATTATTTACTTTTCGTAGTAATCAAAGATGCATATTAGGAAAGCTTAAAATAAAGTCTAATGACAATATGGAACTGTGTATATTTAGTTAAACAATGTTATTCCATCGAATTTTTCAAATTAACACCAGCGTTAAGTCTACAAAAACAATTGCCAATCGACACCCCGTTAAGATAGCCATTTGGTGTTCCACGACAATACAGATTGACACATAAATTGTGGTACAATTTCCCTTTATTCTGGGAAATTAGACATTCAAAACTCAATTCTCGGCCAAGAGCCCAATTTTGAATGCAATTTACGGCTAATTAGACTCTTAAGTACAGAGGCCGGTGGCGCGAGGCTGGAGAAGCGGAGGAAGTTTGCAATGGTCGCGTTAATGCGCGCGAGGCGACGAGGCGCCAGTGCCGCCCCTAATGTGCAATAACTAGCACTGTTTTGTTTCTGTCGTCAACTCGCTGACTCACTACTTGTCTTAGCCTGGCCGAGCTGAGGCCCCGAGTTAAATGTAGCGTGGGATAGCCTTTTCGTTGAGCTATCATATTGTTGACACAGCATTTGCAAAACGGTCGCATTTCTGGGTCATTTTTTGCGTACCAATTTGCTGAAAACAACGAATCACCTCAATAAAATACAATAACGCAATTACCTGGCAAGGATCTAGCTAAAATGCTTCGGAAAACTCTTACGAAATTAAATGTTCAATTTGAGGCCTTTGAGATTGTTTTAACAATTTCTAAACCACTCTCTTTACTTATTCAAATATCCGCAATGATCAAAACTGAAAGTAATATTTTCACGAAATATTTGGTGAAATTATTTCTTCCCTCAAAATTCGCCTTACATTCACGCTAAAAGCATTCCAGAGCTTCTTAATCAACGGTCTACGAATATTAATTTAATTAGTTAAAAGTTTTTGTAACTTTTAAGTAAAAAGGTGGAAACGAAAAAAGCTTCCGCGCGGGAGCCGATGTAAAGGAAACTTCAGCTTTTGAATTCGGACAAGCAACATTTATTTATCTTGCCTACTTTGCAAATCAATTAAGTGAATGAATAGGCAACAGCTTTCGTAATATACCTTAAAAGGTAATTTCTTGTACGCTATCGTGTTCTTCGCAAAATATGAGTGTAAATTGTGTAATGACTAATGTATATTCATGACGTAGCGAGGCGTAGAGGCGGTGAGGCGGCGAGCGCCTCAGAAGCAAGATGTATTACAGGCGTGCAGCATCGCAGACTCGGCATCCCGTAACAAATGTATGTACCCTCCATGCTTCCCTCTCAGATACATGACGTGCCGCCACGTCAATGATTCAAGCACAAATTGCGGACCGCCCTCAGATAATCGCGCGTTTTGAATTAGCAATGCGACGAATAATTGAAACATTTCATTAAGATTCCGGATGAGGGATTTTTGTTGATGTTTGATGTTTTAGAATTCAATTCGTTGAAATAAAAATACGAAGAGGTTTAATTGAAATGCACCTTCATAGACAGCCATATATTTTTTTACTTGAATTAAATTACATAATGTTCAAAACTTGCTTAAAACAAAATCTTGTTCAAGTTAATTTAATGTTTTTTTTTTTATTATAAAACTAAACTAAATTCAAAATGAGAGTGCAATATTAATATTGAAGACGTCTGTCAAACCTCGTAAAGTCTGCGTAGTACAGATATTCCTCCAAAAGTAGGCAAGAGTCAGATAGGAGTAACATAATAGGCTATCAGACAACAACAACTATAATGCTGTTTTTACAAAACTGTCATCATTTTTCATGTAGTTGTACTGTACTTTAATGAATAAATAAACAACTCTATACATTATTAAAAACAATCCGCTTGGGGGAAGCACATGAATCAGCCGAATAGAAAAGTGGTGTTCACTTGTGTGTGTTCAACCACTTAATAAAACACGCACGAGACAATACACTATTCAGAAACTACACATAATTATTCGATTTGGACTCAATCCTGATAACAATGAATATAATAAATATTTGAGCAGACAATTTAATACAATGCTTTCGTAGATGTTATAACTGATATTAACAATTTCAATGCATTATTAATGACTTATTAAAGCTACAATTATTTTAATAAGAGCGCTGTGATTTTTGTTACAAAACTCATTTTGATTTGTGTAAAACATTTGTTTGTATAAACCTGTTCTCAACGTTACAACCTAGAACACTTAGTTCGCTTATTTAACCCTAAAATGAGTTTTCCCAAGACAAGCTTTAGCTAAACGTTTGAACGTCGTAATCCACCATATTTGATCATAACGTTTAGGCTCAGTTTTAAGAGAAGGATTTAAAAACAAATGCGTATGTACAAGGCAGCGTAATCTTGGATTAAGAGCGAATGTCATGCTCATGTAGGGATGGAAGAAAAACGTATAGATTCGTTCCTTATCCGTCGCGAGATAGACAGTCCCGTATGGCAGCACGCATCCTTTGAAATCACGTTGATATGTGGGATGCGGGAGTTTGGAGGTTAATAATTCTTTCGATCATACTTTGACAAGACCTTGTTTGAGAATATCCGTTTCTTCATTGTTTGGATCGTGACATTAAAGATTTTTCATTTTTTTATAAATGTAATAATAACGACAAAATATATCTCACGATATCTTTTCACGTCTCGTTCAGCATTAGACCTGTCTGAGACGAAGAGATAATCCATGTATCAATATTTTAGTAATCGCAAACAACGAATCATAGATTAAAAAGTTACTTCAGTGATAATCTCTTAACTAAAACTTTTGCTGTAAACTCCTAAAAAACCGCAACATGTAAAAGTCTGTAACAATAAAACTACAAAAACATTAATGATTTAGTGGCCCGATACAGAAAACCCCAGTTTACGAAAAAAGTTTTAAACCCCAACAGAAAGTTTTCGCCTTAAACGACAACGGAGTCACTATCATTGTTACAAACTGGAAAGTCGCATTATCTGATAAGTGCGAACCTCCTTTTTCTGGAAACTTCCGAGTTATCTCGGTCAAGTTAAGGTTTAGTTGGAGATTACGTCGTTTCCGCTAATTCATCTGAGATTCAACCCGTTCTCGAGCAATTTGCTCCTCCTTTTATTCTTTGATGAACGTGTTTTACATTTAATATCATCTAAATTGTTTCACGGAATTTACTTGTTGATTGGTTTTCTGTGGCTATAGTTTTTTACCGTTACACTGTCATTGAATTATGAAATAAACACGCTTTTTTATAGACATCAAAAATATTGTACCTATTTCGATTGATGAAATCTTAATGGGTAAAATGTAATTTTTTGGGTTTTTCTTATGATTTTACATCCACCAACTATTTTTAACCGACTTCTAAAAAAGGAGGAGGTTCTCAATGCGGATGTTTGTATTTTTTTTTCTAGTAACGGAACAATGTAAGACACACTTGAGTTTTATGTCTACGACGATAGAGAATGACACAAAGTAAAGTTCAACTTCTCAATTTATATTGTATATTATTGTATCATAATAGAATTAGAGATGGGTTTTGCTTGTAGAAGTAAATATATTGAAAATATACCTATATAAGATAGCAAAATAATAATCTATAATAATAATACCGCCCTATTATTGTCCCACTGCAGGGCAAATGAAACTTCTTATACAGAGAAGACACGAGCATTGATCACCACGCTTGCTCAAGGCGGATTGGCGATTTCAGACTTATCATACATAAATCCAGGTTTTCTTACGATATCAAAATAATACCGAATAATATTGTACCTACCCGAAGTATACATACATACGTTAACACACCATATTTACACATAGGTCCATGAAACTACGAACAATACACTGGAATCACATTATGTTGTTGGCAATGCGATGTTACTGTCTACCCTCTTTCCGCCAAAGGTAATAATACCATTGACCCAATCCCCCTTCCCCAATATATTACACCCACGGGAACAGAGGTAGAGTGGTTTACACTGTGCTGGGGATAAACACGAAAACTTCTGCATATAAAATAAAATATTTAGAAAACACAAAAGCTTCATATTAATATACCGCTCCAACTTATGCACTTTATTCAGATTCATTTCAGAAATAAAACTAAATAAACTGACTAGTTCCTCTCATAATTTTCCTTGCGTTAAAGTTAGTTTAAATTTTGCTCAGCATCCGTCTAGCGTCTGTTTCATTAAACAATATTATTTAGAGAGTAATTAGACTCTTTCATCTTATGATGACGCGCTCCTGATTAAACTGCTCACATGGAAAGCAAACGAGTCGGTTGCTTTCTCATTATGTGAACTCCTCATATTTATTTAACTACGTAAGCTTTGTAAACGAACATTGATAAATGAAGGACCTTAAAAAGATGGATATTAAACCAAAATCTTAAATAATATTTCCGTTTCTAAAGTCCGTGTCGGAAAGATAATTCCCAGTTACTTACTATAAGCTTAGTTACAACAATATTTCATTGATCAGAAAGACAAGCCAAACTCTTTGAAGAGAATGTCGCATCTAGTAGCTTCACACGAAAAGCGGTATTATATAAGTAGTTCAAGTTTCCTTTGAGCGACGAGACTTCCAGCCAAAGTCAAGAAGCTCATGGAAGATTTAATTTGGTAATTATTCTTCATTAATTTCTAGTAGCTATTAACATTTAATTCATCCCTTTTGATTTTAAATCTCCACAAAATCGCCCTTTCAAAGCTTGTTACACTTCAAATATTCCAGGTATATAATTACGCTATTTTTGGACATCACTGAGCGGCGCTCAAACCTGAAGCTCGCGCTAAATGAACCTTTAAATGGCACTTCAAAAATGAGTATCGAAAGTAACATTGTGAATTATTAAACCGTTTGGCTTTATGAAATCTACATTTCAGATACCTACCAAAAATGGACTATTCAAATAGCACAGACCGAATTAAATAGTATGGCAGGAAGTGTCGCGGGCGGCCATAATCCGGCTTTTAAGTAAATAAAACGTCGGCCATGCTTTAGAGACTACCGCGACCTTCTAGCCTCTGAATACGTAATGAGCGGCCTCATTTGATCATTAAAATCATTGTTTATTTAATCAATCTTAACACGTTCACTGCCGGGCCAAAAATGTTGAAGGTCAAACCTCCACTAGCGTCAGGCACATGTGCCTGACGTGGCAGTTAAGGTGTTAATGAAATAATGGGTTTCTTATAGTTTTCAATTGACAAAGTGAATAAAAATTTACAATGTAAAATAAATGACAATATAAAATTTAGACTTTGATATAAAATGAGTATTGGCTTCCACGTTACGTATGAGTATTGAATTCGAACACAAAAAAAAATACTTTGTATGGTCTATGAGATTAGTGTACGTAAGATACGGAAAGAAATTCTACCAACTAAGCAGCGATCCATTAATGAATTACTCCAATCGCGTTTGGTAAAAAGTTATTATTTATTAGCTTTGGAAACAATTTGAAGCTTTGCATACAATTCCTATAAAAACATTCTTCTAAAAGAAAAAAAAACTCTTAAAGAAATCTAATTTCTCCTTTAGAAGAAACTTAATTTCACAAGATTTATCAGTTTTAAAGTGATCGATCTAACTACGAAGTGAGCGCAGTCACTGCACACGAAACTCGTAGCACGTCTACGTCGTAGCTAACCGTGCTACGAGAAATACTACGACTCGTTTTAAGTTACACCAACACAACCGACTGGTTTATTTTTTGTATAATAACGTCGCGGGGCTGCCGGCAAAGAATATGTCACCCCTCCCTCTTCCGGTGGATGTCGTAAAAGGCAACTAGAGGATTACGTGAAGAGGATAAGCAGTAGAATCTTAAAATGTGCTAATAAAAATATACCGGGATCGCCAGTGTGTTCGCTTATTACAGCACCAATCTTATAAAGAGGAAAACGCTCAACAATAGACATTTAGCATGATAAACGTAGTAGGTTGAAGTAGTAAAAATGATCAACCCAAGAATTTTTCATCGCAAGGTGTGTTCGTTCCACATAATCAACATGTTTACTTCAAGTACAAATTGAACAAAATTATTTACGTAAACAAGAACAGACACTCGATTCTATTCAACATTAATGTGTGACACATAAACGTCGTAATTGGACAATTAATGTAAACCCAGTGGCATGTGTACCACTACATTTATACGAAATGTGGTAATTATCGTAGTCACGCAAACGACTAATTATTATATGTACACGCACAACGTTAGCAAAACCACTGTCATTTGCGCGCCATCTTGATTTCTACTCATATTTTATGCCATCAAGTGTAATAGGAACATTTTAAATTAGCTTTTGGCCAACTTTAGTTATGTTACCTTAGGGATTCAACAAAAATGTTTATTGTTGTTTTTTTTCTCTCAACGTTGTCGGTAAGTGGCCGTTGTGGCTTTTAAGCTCATTGATTATCGGACTTTAAAGAATAAAAAGCAAAAGTTCCATCCATTGTGTTCCAACTAATGAGCGGGCGACAAGTTCTTCTAAGTAAAAAGGATCCTGCAAACCGCCGGAGAGACACTGTTTGTACTGTGTGCACTAAACGAAGCACAAACAAAGTCAAATGAAATGGTTACAGTTCGTTAATATTGGATTTTAGATAACCCAGTTCCTCGGATTAAGATGGATTCTTCGTAGATTATTAAAAGTTTACGGTTCACTACACAATGCGCATATTGCACATATGTGATTGTACCGACTGTGTGTGCTATTGTATCACTGAAAATTATGTCTACCGCATTCTAAGCAGTGCATATTTTAAGTAATGTATATACATATTTGGCTACTGGCTCAGTGTCTCGCCGATTGGCTGCTGTCGCTAGTTCGCTTTTCGGGCGGAACAAATATCTGTGTGACATACAAACAGTTTTGAGGGTTTGAATATTTGTGTACAGGAGACAATAGTGTAGGACAACGCTTTTTTTAAGAAAGAGATATTTAAAAATTGGTAACTATATTTATTATTTACACTTTATGCAACAAAAGTACAAAGGCGGACTTAATGCAATAGGCATTCTCTAACAGTCAACCAAAGGTCGTGAAGACATGGTAGGTGCGAGCGTAATACAACAAAATTGAGATTAATAATTATTGTTTTATAACTTTAAACTCCTACCGAGTCTAACCTCTGTACTGGACATATATAGTTACAGTCGCGGGCTCAGCTATAAACGAAATGAGACCATTGTACAATATTATCTAGGTAAGTATCTATTTCCATAAGATTCGGTCCTCATTCTTAAAGCCAGTAATACCTCTTTCGGCACAAAATAACCGAATATAAAGCATAAGGGAGCAAGAACTCGTTTGAAAATTATTAAGACGGTGTAAGCGTCCGGGCATCTGTTATTTGTAGAAAGGAATTCAAGATTCTGGAAAGGAATTTTCGAATATAAAAAATATTTATTTTGCTGTGAAATAACGAGAAAGGTAGCCAACGGAGATAGCTGTTAGGAACTCCTTGCTCAGTGGAATTAAGCTTAGGATTGTCTACCAACATAACATTTTTAGTTTTTATTTTGTTCAGTATTATATCCCGCATAAGCTGTGAGATTAAAGTAAGGGAACAGGTCGCTGTGGAGCTCTTTGGATCAGTAACCAGAGAGGTATTATAGCTTTTTGATATGGAACTCATTTCAGTTTTACTCAGAATAGTTTTATTTTTCCTTCAGACGTTAATCCACTCTTCTTAGAGAGATAGTAAAGATTTGACTTGGAAATAATATACTCGTATTTATTCCCACAGTCTTAGTAATGCTATACCTACACTTACTAATATTGTAATCCATACTAATATTATAAATACGAAAGTAACTCTGTCTGTTTGTCTGTTACGCTTTCACGATTAAACCACTCAACCTATTTTGATGAAATTTAGTACGGGGTAAGTTTGAACCCCAACAAAGGACATAGGCTACTTTTTATTCTACTTTGACTTCGTTCGTGTCCGCGATAGCCGACATTTACGAGGACGAAGTCGCGGGCAAAAGCCAATATTACATAATTATATGTTGTCCGCGTAACACTTATTAGTTTGTAGGCGTGAGTTACCACGAGCGTTGCGTTTAAGATGTGCGTAAAAATACGGGTTGAAAGATGAGAAAAATGTATGACAATATGAGTACGTACACACCTACATAGCCCGTAACAGATAACATCTATACTTGTATAACAATAACCATTCTCAACGGTAAACTTTTACGACAAGCGCGGATTGATAAAAATCTTTGTTTTGGTTGCCTCTCAAAAAGTTGCCTAGGGTTGCGAAAAACGCAGTTTTGTTAGAAAGTCTGGACGAAGAGAAGCAATATCCTCACCAATATAATAAATAGGATCACCAATCCATCTAGGTACTATAAATCCAGTGATTTTTGTTAAACGCTTCCTTGATAAAAATCCTTCCCGTTCCCTTCGAATAAAAAAAAATCTTTCTTAGCATATTTAAAAACCCCTGGCCTCTGAGCTAGTATTAAACTGTATTAGAGAGATCAGACCAGAATAGTGACTACCTTCACCCACATTTTGAAAGTTATACTTCAGTCCCATGAAGGTAACAAAGTCACCGTCTATTGCGATCAAAGCATATTTTAATGCAACAAGTAGATAAATATTGTACTTTTGATTGTATTTAAAATGATTGTAACTGCATTCCTCCCTAAAATCAATACTTTCGCAACTCGTTATTTCTTAAACTAAGCAATTGATTTTGTTCACTCACTTCCATAGTTGAGTTGAGTGCGAACTTATTCTGTTTCGTACAACGAGCTTTGCTACGGAAATGCAGTGCACTTCGAGAGAAGCTCGACTTATAAATTATTCAAGTAGTGAGACACTTCAAATATAGCACAGCCGCTGCGCGTTATTTTGAGAACAACGACTGCTCCGCCGACGTGGCGTTCGATGCGGCCGCGCCGCTTGACCTCCTTCTGACCTTAGATTGTGACAATGCTACGTTTCAGTGTACCTACCCAACATTCTCTCCCGACATAGATTACTATTCAAACTATTTATTCAAAAGGATTGTCACTCACTTCCAACATCATTGTTGCCCTTTTCAGGTATTTTATCGGACACTTTTCTTATAAAATATCTACTACGTTCAGTTTCGTCAGGAAGTAAGATAATGCAAGCGAATATATGATCTTACTTTTGTAATTTATTACCCCATATACCAGTTTATAGCTGAGCAAAGACGTCGCTTTATGGTAATTACCTTTTACATGTTCAAAGCTCTCCAAAGGGGTCACGTATGAATTTTTTGATCACGTTAGTTCCCTATGAGAGCCGCGCAATCATATTTTGATTACAAGAGTGTCTTGACGCAAAAACAGCGACGGAGGGGGATGTATCGTGGTGTTAATGATTATTTCTTTATTTTCACTGAGAAGTTTGCCTTTTCAATAAAAATATTGCGTAAATATTTAAAGTATTTTTGAGGTTTCTTTACGTGGGTCCTTAGGTAATAATATTCAACTATCCATTAGAGATGTAATACTAACGCGCACTCAAAAGACAATCTCCACTAACATTTTTAACATCTACTTTACTAAAACGCTAATCGGTTACTTTGTTTTGTGATAAATGTAATCTATTGAGAAATAAATGTAGGTACCGTGCATAAACTAAAAAAAACTAAATCATAACTACTACTATCATAGTAAAAAGTCATAATAAAAGGAAAATACAACTATCAACACAGGAACAAACTCCAGAATCCGTTTAATTATTTTGAACGTGCTTTCAAACGTTGTTCATTCTTACCTACACATCTCCAACATCATATAGATAAAATTTCAATACCCATACGTTATGTATAAGAGCTTGAAAGGCCGAAGAGAGCGAAATATACCACATGGGGGCCATAGGATGACGCCCCAGGCTGGGACCCGGTATTTGAATAACGTTTGTAGCTACGGATACAACTCAATACTTTCAGAGCCAGAAAGACTTTCATTGCGACACCTATACAAAGAATTTTCTTTTTGATGTCACGTCCTATGGTATTAAATATGTAACATTAGAATTTTCAAAAGAATCACAAAATAAAATATTTATTGCGATATTGATTCTTATTTACTATTACGTATTCGTAAACATTGCCTTCCTACTAAAGTATTAAAGTCCGCTCTTTTCTAATAATATACATAATAATAGGTACTAATATTTAAAAAACTGAAATGCAATCGCGCTAGACCAAAATACTCTAGCATCGCGTGATAGAATTATGGTGGCTTGTTTAATTTTAGTCCAAGATAATGGCTGTGTCTCTTTTTTACTTTTACGGCTGCGCAAAATAATAAGCAAGCAATAATATCGTGCTGGTACGAGAATACATTTCACAAAATAGTAATATCGTATTAAACTATAAATTGCTATCTAACGACACTTTAATCCATTTTACACAAATCTAATGTATAGATGCCCTTAAAGTTACCCACGTCAGATAACAGTTTGACATTCAACATACCCATTTAATATTCTGTTTTATTACTCTATTGTTAAATATAAAACCATATATATTTTATTCACGTAAAACGTACAATTTAAATACTAACATAATTTACAAATGTCTGCAATAATACGCTTTATTGAATTTTACGACTGTTTTAGATTTGCCAGACGTGAGTCTCGTGCGATTGCATCGTTAGAAATAGAAAACGCCATTTTGTAAATTATATTGAAGGGAAGATACAATACCTTGGGTAGTTCAGTCACTTACAGTGTTATAAATATAATGTTTACGTCCCCCCTAGGGCCTGGCTTTATTCAATTACTATTATTTTATGCTTCTGTGTGAACATTGTATGCCTGTTATTAATTCATTTCATTATTATACTGACGTTCCATAATTCGAACAATAAAGTGGTGTGTGCTACCGAGCCTCGCTTTCTGTGGAAAGAAGCTATTTTCGTTATACAGATTTTAAAATAATAGATATAGAATAGGCATTATTGACGACGAAAAATCGACTGCCAATATATACTCGTACTTCAAAACTACTCTAATGCGATACGGAAGCCAATTCAGCAGTTATCGAAATAAATTCAACGCTGCCAACATTGCAGGTTATCGTATTCAGCACAAAACGTCTCGCAATAATATAAGTACATAAAGCGGTTCTCGCGTATTATACGCTGATATTGCAATAGTGATGTTACCTTCCCCAGTCGCTTATATTCATGTTACAGCGCTCAAACTGCACAATATTGGGGCATATCCGGGAGCGGCGAATCATCGCGGCCAAACGCCGCCGAGTGCGGAACAGTAGCGCTGCGTCACACAGAATAATGACACAAAGGCTTTATTTTAAGAACCGCTATTATCTTCCCACTGCACAGCTTTCATGCCCCCAGGCTAAATTAAAATATCTTGCTAGAAATGAACTTGAAGCAAAGCTTTTCTATGACACTGTTTGTGAAATATTAAATGAAGTTACAAAGATGTATACGATCGTAAAAGTTTTCTGTTTAGTACTTCCGCGAGGGTCGTCGAAGACGCTCCAAGTTTTGTTAAAGCCGAAAGTCGTAATTCTGCACTCGACTGTCATCTTTGTTTTGTGTTAGTAAAGTCTATTGTGTTCTGCAATGTATACGACAGATAGATCACTTAGGTATGAACTTTTGGGCGTGTGCAGAGCACTGTAATTTACTCTTAAAAAGTTGAAACTTCGTCACTTACGTGTCCATTTACGATCTATAAAATGTCAAAACCCAGTGAAGTTTCGATACAAACAAATTACCCCGCCCACATTTGCAATGCGAGCAAAATGAAAATAAGCAATAACAATATTTTTATGTAGCGACGAGTTCTTTATAGGCAATTTCTCAGCGAATTGTGTTTTGATGACGCTTTCTGATATTTCACAAATAATGAGCCTATTTATTATTTGCATAATAAAATGAAACTAAGGTTAAAGTAACTAACTAGGGAAGCATATGGTATTTCTCCAGAGAAACAACGATTATACACAAAAAATATGATACACGAATGGAATATTATTACTATTTCACTTTTTCATTTTCCTGATGTGGTGCTCGCTTCTGCCTGACTCGCATCACTACTTCGGCAACGAAATGACAAGTGAAGTTGGTTCATTAGCCGACTAAACTGATTTTCTCGGAATAGCATTTTTAATGACGTGAATCCTGTTCTAGTGGATTCTGCCGCAGTTGCACGTGTCGTATCCATTAGTCGGTTCCAGGAAAACGTGTGGCAAAAAATATCATGACCTATTTTCATTCAGAACAACTACACATACTAAATAACAAAACTAACAAACCCAAATTTTTCCATTGTCCTAGGAATGGTATAAATATAAAACTTTTGGATAGAACATGTGGTGTTACTGTACACCGAACTACAACAATAGATTGATCGGTAACTGCACAAAGCTACAATAGAATTTCAGGAATTTTATTTAACCGACGGGCAGGTTTCATCGGACAGTAAAGTTTTATTTCGATTTAAAATTATTACTTATTCATTGCTTGTTATAAGCTAAAGCAATGTTGTTTGAAAATGTTAAAATTAGAAAACGTATTTACGTTTAAACAAAACAACAAATAACTAACACTAAAAAAAACAACTTACAAATAACTTACTTATTTATTTAAATAAGTAAGTTATTTCCGAACATAATTGGAGCCCAAATGTCAAATGTCCCAAATACCTACTTAGAAAACCTTATTATTGGTCCCGCATAAGTGATCAGTTGACGAATATATTTATCTATCTCTATATATAAAAATCTCGTGTCACAGTGTTTGTGGTCGCACTCCTCCGAAACGGCTCGACCGATTTTTATGATTTTTTATGAACATTTGGTAGGTATGAGAATAGGTCGTAAAATATATTTTTATACCACTAGGTGATAGGGATCAACTATGACGCGGACGAAGTCGCGTGCAATCTAATGTAACGCAGATAGGAAGACTTCACTTTCAAGAACCATATGAAAGCCCGTTCGTTTCTAAACGTGGACAACATGCGGGAGGATAATATAAGTCATCATAACGGTCGCGTCCATTCCCGAAAGGTTAGATAGTGGTGTACCTATGTCATACCCACCCTTCTCATATATCATCAGTTCTGTATAACGGTATTAGGTTCTGACAGGGGCGTGCCCATCATCATTTATCAGTCAAAACTTCAAACTTGAAGTGTAACTATTATAGGTACTACAAATTTTGTAGGTGAGTATCTATACATTTTTGTCGTAGTGAACTTTATACCTCGAAGTCAGCATCTATTTTTGTTAGCACTAGAATGTTGAGCTAGATAAGTAGCTTATACCTGCACTATATTTTTCTTTCAATCTCGATCTAGCGAGAAAATGGATCATTGTTGTCCGCAAAATAAGACGCCGAGCATACCTCGAAGACGTTTTCTTTGAGCGTCGGAAAAGCTTTAGCATTCCACATAACTGCTTTGAAATTGCACACAACTCAAAGCATATCATGCAACATCATTTATTTCCATTAACCAGAAAACGTTCTTAAAGAAATTGCCTAGCGTGTAAATAATTTGAAAACAAATTAACGGCGAAGTTGGAATAAAAATTCGCGTGCGAGAAAACTAGGAGCATATAATATAAAAGCTTATGAATACGTGCAAGTAGGTAGTTCTTAACACGACGGCGTGGATGGAGGCGAGCGCACTTGGCGTGGGCTCAAGACCTCTTCATTCCCCTATGTCTCGCCGGTAAATAATTGCGACTGTACCGCACACCACTCACCTTGACAATTATGTGCACTTTATTTGACGGTGCTCCGACCTGCCTCACCCTTTGTATGAGGCGTATTATAAAACACTTGCGGACAAAGATCTAACTGTGTGAAATCATCATCATTATGATACTAGTCCCTAAACCACTACTTTTAAACAAACTCATGAAAGTAAATGAGTTTTTAGTTGAAAATGCCACCATTACAAGGCTTTCTAAACAGATTGATGTTCGCGCTATGGTTATATGTTATAACACTTTTAAAACACTTAGGTACTCGGCAGTTTTTAAAGAAAGATAGCGAACTTCCTTATTTTGTTTCGAGGTCTACCAAACTAAATAAAATAAGTGTGAACATGGCAGTACTGTTCGTCGCAATGTTTAGGTCTCTTTGTAAAAGACAGCTGAGATAAATGGGTCAGCACGGCCCCTGAATGCAATGTTCTACATATCTCTCACTTGCCTAGGTATTTTTTGTAAAGTTTTAATCGTTTTGTGTACTTAATTATATAAATACTTGTCCCACAAACGTCTATTTGTGTATAGTCTAGTATAGAGTTTTATTTATTTCATTCCAACATACAATAATACAACATAGGCAGTAGGCAACTACACGAAAGTTCAAAACTCTTCCTATCTTTCGTTGGCGACAAAATGCAAAATTATTCACAAAACTGTTTCATTTGCTCCGTAAAAGTTGTCCTGGAAACACATAAAATATTATCTTTCGGCAGAGCCTAATGCGAGCAGTTTTCCAAACAATTACATAAGCACATGCAGGTAACCGCCGCTGCAGACGATGCCAAGGGACGCGGGCCAACGTACACGTCATCACGTAACCTACCTCCGGAGAATACAAATGAAAGGGTGGGCTCAACTGTTTGTATTCAACTTCATCAAAATTGCCCAACTGGGTCCTGTTTGACCTTGATTATCACATTTTGAGCTTGTTCGAATTGACAATACCTATGTATGAAGTAACTTAGGACATTAATAACTACGTATATAGCATGTATTGCCGTAGGCAGATAAAAAATGAATAATACAGACCAATATTTGAATGACGTTTAACTAATATCTACTAAATTGAAACGTCATTATCATTATCATCATGGGTTTTTTTTTAATGTCATCAAGCAATACCTAAACTAAGTGTGCTTGTTTTCCTTATAGAATAATGTAAATAAGTCGCATGTTTAACTGTAAATTAACATAGACTGCGTAGAAGGAAGGCTAACGTTCTGTCACTATACGTACACCTTGATAGGTTCACACGAAAGGTATCTATTTATTCTTTTAGTTTAAAATAATCAATTATAATAAATCAATTAAACATTCTTTATTAAACCATTTTTAAAAAACTTTTTTTTTATAAATTTCAAATAACATTATATTTTTTTAATTTGTAAAATAGTGCTCCGCCCGCAACGAGGTGGTAAAACCCAAGCTAACGACGTATAGGGATCCAGAGAGAGGAACCTCCTCACGTGCTATGCATGCCGTGTCCAAGACGACCGCCTTCTGCATTTACTAATTATAATTATCATACACATACATACATAAACTCACGACCCAAGATATTTATTAAAATAATCAAACTTTCCTGAAGTATACGTACTTAATCAACCTGTACAACAAAAAAATAAGCAACAAACAGAAGTAATCTAACTACTGGTATAAAAGAAACACTATTATATACGAGTAGTTATCATTGATCGTTTGCACAAAGAAATATCACAGTCGACTACCTCTTTCAATCTACGCAACTTGTGATATTTCTTTTAGCACGCTTCATTACAGCGGGAGACACAATCACACATCCATGCTTTGAGGACCCCCTCTCACGACACAATAACGTCTAGACGCATTCATTCTACGTTACTCTATATGCGTTCTGAGAAACTATTATCTCCTGTTTGTACGTTAACTAGTACGCTATAAACAGCTTCAGGCGGACCCTACACAATGTGTATTCGATATTACCCCTTTTATAATTTATTCGAAATTATTAGGTACGCAATAACCAAATCAATTAATAGGTAAATCGTCAAAATCGATTGAGTGGTTTGAGAAAATGAGAAGATGAAAACATTTTTTTTTACTTGTTTCTCACAACAAACTTATTGCTTGTTATATGAGTCAATTTATTCATGTCAATGGTGCACTGGGTTGGGTTTAATGGTCTAATACCCTCTCCATTGAGCTCAACAGCCATCAGCCGGTCTATTTGGAACAATCTCCCTTTGCCGAATTTTGATACTTGAGTAGTACTATTCTGTAAAAATCTCCAGCGGTGAATTTAGGCAAAGTAAGCTGGTGAGGTGAGGTGATAATGGGTATTGATAACTCACCTCAAACTCACTTCACCGTTCCTTACGATTTTTTTTATAGAATAGTATAAGTACTAGGTATAACTTGCTAAAGTATTAAAACTTGGTGCAATACTGACATGATCCGTATAATACAGTGGATAGAGCGCCAACCGATACAGATTTCGATACGGCTAGAAATCGGATAACTGTTATAATATTGAACGAGTAGCGCTCACTCAGCACCTACGGTCTATGTATATTGCCTAGTACGATGATATGATGAATAGTGCCAATGGATGTGCATTTACTTACTATTGCCCACCTGAAGTGTAAATGTTTAGACGGTATGTGATTTATGAAGCTTTGTATGAGTTAATGGTTTCAATATACAAAATTATTTAGCAGACGTAAAAATCTAAACAATTAAAAAAGAAATTAAATATGTAAAACAAATAGCTTTTTAAATACACATGTACGCAGTCAATAGGCATACTTTTAAGCTAACTCGTCATGATTTAACATTTTAGCTTTTAATTAATGAGTTCCTAATTACTTAACTATATTTACTATACCTACTATACACATATACGAAACAATAAAGTTTAGAACAGTAAACTGATTTATCAAATTAATTTTCCAAACACAATCCAACGTTAGTTTCAGATTTTAATAAAAACAAAAAAAGAAATATTTTGAAAAGATTGTCTAATATTGGAGAAAAGCAGTTTGTTTCATTGTACCTACACATAAGGGAAACTCTTCAACGCAGCAAAATCTTACAAAGCAGTATTTCCAACAATGTACGGAATTCAAACTTCGTTAATATCAAAACTAAGTTATTAATAAAACAAGTTCCCTCGAAGATGACCACAGAAACTAAGTAATGGTGACTGCTCATATACTTCAAAACTGAGTTTCAATTTCACTCGCCTGCCTTTGTCAAAGGAAATTTCTATTAATCTCGAATTACGGAACTGTCTAAGTGAAATTAGGTCAAGTCAAGAGTCTTAATATTGTCTTACCTGCATAAATTTGATGCACGTTTCAAGTTGTTCAAATGAAAATTGAAAATAAAGTCACTTGAATTAAATTACAATGTAAGGGGAGAAAACACTGTAACACGAGTTACATTTGATGTGAAGATAGAACTAATAAATGAGTGAGGCACGCACATTAATTAGTTGATGAGATAAGACCTTGAAGGGGAGATAAGGTGGATACCTGAAAGGTATAATTTGAAGCGTCGATGGCGCGGCTCGGCTGCACGGCCTCCGAGGGCTGGCGCTCAGTCTGACGTCGGGTGTCGAGGTGCGCGGCCGTGTCGATGTCCGTCGCGACCCTCTCTCACCCCCTCTGTTGCGATTTCGAAGTGCGCTAACTTTAAAATGTCCCTCAACTCCCGAATGTTGTTACCAGTGAACCGCAAGCTTGAAAGTGACTGATGAAGTTGAACAAAAAATACAGTTACATTTAAACGATCAAACGGTTACTAAACTTTGGATTTCGATAGAATTGTTGTGGTTTTTGAGATGTGATTAATAAATTAGTAGCTATTCGTAAGTATATAAAGTTTTGATTGTATATTTCAGTAATAATATTATTAGAATGTTATTATTTATGCACAGAATAATTTTTTGATTGAGTATTAAAATATCTACGTCTATTATAAGAATTACACCAGAACTCTCGTTGAAAAACTTGTATGATTAAAATATTAGCATAAATATAATGTATGCTGTATGCACACATAATTATTTTTGTTTTATAAATGCAATAAGCCGCGTTATGATAGATTTATCCAACTGTTTGGGTGTATAGTTGATTAAATCTTAATAAAATTAAAACAATCGTTTCTTAAGTTTTACACCAAACGGTAATAAGGGTAAATAAATGAACAAAAAACGTGTGAATAAAACCAGACTGGTTGTACCTGTTCCGTAAATAAATGAATATTTCAAAATGTCTTTTACATTTGGTATTCTATTGCGCTAGCTCCATTGTCTTTGTAAGCACTTTTTTATTTAGTATTAGGATTACTCGGATAGAGCGCATCTGGGAATGCCTTTATGTTTATTCAAAGTTTGGAATGAAAAGTTCAAATATTTGACTGCCAGTGGCATTGCACATGAGTTTCTAATTTATAAGTAAGTTCGTCATCAGCATATAGTATTGATGGTACGCTCGGTATTCAGGATTCTATAGCCGACGGTAAACATTTTCCTTTATGTAGAATTGCTCTTATTTAAAGAATTTATGATATAAAACCGGCCAAGTGCGAGTCCGACTCACACACGAAGGGTTCCGTACCACCGTACAATATTTAAAACTATACCGCTAAGAAGATCGAACCAATTCGCCGACATACACGTTTTTTGTATAAAGGGGGTCTCCCTTTAACTTTTAACTTTATTATATTTATTATTTGTTATTACAGCGGCCAAAGTAATACACACTCTGTAAAAATGTCAAAAATGTAGATTTTTGACATTTTTTTTTACTATTACATTTCAAAAGTTACAGCCCTGTGATCTGTCGCAGGGCTGTCTCTTATCTGTACAGTATCTGTCGGACGGACCGACAGACGAACCGAGGTCCCGTTTGACGCCCTTTGAATTTGGAACCCTAAAAAGTTCAGAGTTTGTTCGCTGATAACTTGTTCTAGCTATCGAGCGCAGGAGCATGTCCAACGTCATGCGTGTCATAAACTTGCCGTTTGACCTACGAAACCCAGAGATGTTATTTATTTCAGAACGTTTTTTACATTTAGTCCATTTATTTAGTATACCTATTAACCCCTACAAATATGCTAAATAAGCGGTTTTGGGGTACATTTAAATAGCCGCCATGCGTCTTATGCAAACTAGGTAGTCTGCCTTACTATCAAACTTCTTTACTAGCTAATCTTTTTGCAACGCAGCGCCGTCTCATCATATTACAGAGCTTCCGACAACATGGCAGTAAGGGAGATGTTACAATACATGTTACTAGAGCAACGACAAAGATTTCAACATAGTCCCACGTGGTATCTAAGGGGCAATTTCCATGAGTTTAACAACAATCGCAATCTAATCGCTTGATTCCCGCCTTTGTACAGTGAATTTTTTTTTTACATGTGCTTCAAGTTTTTAAATAAATAAATAAATAGGGGGCGAGCCTATTGCCATCAACCGGGCACAAACCCAGACTCCGAGGCTGCTACTGAAAAATTCCTAATGAAAATACCCAATAGCGCTTTGCCCGACCTGGCAATCGAAACTAAGAGCTCATGCTGCATTGCGACCACTAGATCAACGAGGCCTATATTTCTGAGAGTTAAGTAAATAGCTAAGAAGGTAGTTTATAAAATCGATTATCCTTTTTTTTTGAGGTGGTAAAAATCATCATATGAGTCCTTGGGTGGGGCGGCAGGGACTGTCAGACTTTTACTGACTAAAAAACCACCCTGTTCCGTCTGTTGCCCTTTACATTCCGGGGCCACGCCACGGTATCCTGTTAAAACGTCCCGCAACCCCGGCAGGCGTTTGGTTGATCGGCGAGCTACCCATCACTCGCCGTCCTCAAGCCCGCGCCTACGGTGGCCAGATGTCGTCTCGCGATGTCCGACGCCCTGAAATCGTCATTCCCGTGACAATCAATTCCAAAAAACTTATCAATGTGTAGCGAAATCAGAGGAATATTGAATAGATTTTGAACGTTTTTCCTTGCAAGAATAATAATAATAATAATAAAAGTTTATTCGGAACAAGTTAGAAATCACAAAATTTACAAGATGAAACGAAGATAGCTACAAAAGTTAAAACTGTGGCGCAGCTATCAACGCCCAGTCAAAAACATGGTGCATTTGCTCCAGACTAATAATTAAAGTAAAAGAAATAATTAAAGTTAAAATTAAATTTAAATTTAAGGTTAGTAGGTAACTACCTGAGTGTCAGAATGGGCCTGCTGTTAGACTATCACGGTCTAAACAGTATTTTTTTATTTACAAAGATGATGTAAGGCCTTTTTAGCCGTAATATAGGTAGAAGAGACCACATGACAAACACATAGGTTACAACTATCTACCTGTGTACCTGTACTGTATATTGATCTCAATTCGCAGTTCTTATCAGTAATATAATCATGTCTTAACATATAACGGTAATAATACACTTGACGAAGCCAAAAGTTACGAGTGCTTCCCATCTTTGTGATCTTTTTTTTTCGTACGGACCATACGTGGGAAACTTTTGTTTACGGCGATATTGAAAGTCAAAGTTTCAACTTTTTTATGTATGTTTACGAAAAAAAGTTTTAAAAGTTACAACTAAACTTTAATCACCTTCACGATCCCTTTACTGTTATATCCATCCATAAGCACAATGTTTTACGAGCGCTATATTGCACGCTATCAAAAAACAGTGTTATCTCAAACAAACAAAAAGTTGTCTCCGAGAAAAATAGAAATTGGGTTTTTGAATATATATTTTTTGTGATAATTGGAAAGATCATACGTATATAAGTTTTATAACAAAACTATTTTAATTTTTTTATTTTCGCAATAGTTCAAAAGTTATTTCAAAATAAAAATTTACTTTTGAATCCAGTACCGAAAACATCCGAATAAACACGAGCGCGTGTGACGTCATAATAATAATAGTGCCCGATGAAGTAACTAAACATTACGACGTCACAACAGAACTATGGTGCGCTGTCATTGCGCACCATAGTTGGTAGCGCGATTATCAGAGTCACGTGATATTTTTTGAAATTTTATCAATTTTTAATTATTTATAATTAATTGATAAAAAGTTTTATTAAGTTTTTTGCATTGAATATCAATATTATTAATAATAAAGTTTTTAAATAGGTACATAAAAAAATCAATATTTTTTTTTGTCAAATTCCCAATTCTCACTGTTACTTAGTTTGATAGGCAGTATACGTAGTTAACGGCAGTGTGATGGGTCTTTTTAGGACCCCATAATATTTAGTCGTCTACACCATAGATACATACATACCTTTTATGTAAAGTTGCAATTATATCTTTGCACAAAGTTTTACTAGGATTTCATCGTCACTACCACGAATCATTAGCATATTTAATAAATAAAATATTATTTAATATTTTTATTAAATTAATATTTATTAAAATATTTAATTAAACACACTTTAATGAACCTTTATGACAATTATGTTGGATTTCTCATACCGTCACCGACGTATTTAATTTGCTACACTCAATTTTGTGTGTTCTACGCCGTAGCACAGTTCGTAGACTGCTACGAAATTTATTGAAATTCCTTTCGTATATTAAAAATCGTTGAAAATGTTACTAAAGTATTTTATTACTTTTTCGAAAAACTATAAATGCAAATATTTTTCATAATAATCATAGTGGCCTTTTATTGTTCCATTGCAGGGCAAAGGCCTCTTTTTATACAGACTAGGCACAATCATTGATCACCACGGTTGCTCAAGCCAGAATGGCAATTTCAAAGTTATATTTTTTACTAGCTTTTGCCCAGAACTTCGTCCGCGTAAAGGTCGGTTATCGCGGACGCAGACGTAGTCACAAAATATAAAACAGCCTTTGTCCTTTCTTTGGGGTTCAAACTTACCTCATACCAAATTTCATCGAAAGCGGTTCAGTGGTTTAGTCGTAAAAGTGTAACTGACAGACAGACAGACAAAATTACTTTCGCATTTATAATATTAGTATCGATGAGTCCAGATTTCCTTACGAAGGAATTCTCCTTGACCGATGTCAGTGATGCCCAACATCTTAAACAACACATATTACATAGAATTTCTATTCTTTTTCTATAGAAAAAGTCACATTGGTACTTGCCGTACCCGGTTACAAAACCCTGCATGAGGGGTGCCTTAACTACTAGGCCAACGCGACACATATATTATTCATATTATACTTAGTTATATTCGTAGGTGCGTATGTTTATGGAATAGGCCCGTTTTACCGTCATTAACAGGTAACGCTTCAGAGAATTCACGGATTCTAATATCACATATTTCAAATATCCTCAATGATGGCGAGGAGCTGCTTTCAATACTGGTTTCATGTACTGTTTCTGGGATATTGGTCTACCTTTTTTGGTTGGTCGGTAACAATCAATGTAAAGAGAGACGCTCGTAAATTCAATAACATTTGCATTCTCATCTCAGTCTTTATTTATCGAAAATGCCTTTAAGTAGGTACTTTTCTAATTTTTTTTTTTCTCTTACTTTGCCTTTTCTTTTTTTTCATGAACAATGAGTATTCGATTCTGGGCAAGTACCAGTGTGACTTTTTCAATTCATATGCAAGTTTATCTTGTACATCACTAGGCTGACATCGGTTAAGGAAAACCATCGTGAGGAAACTTGGACCTACAATTAATACCTATACTATGTCTGAAATCAGCAAGTCATAAGCATGCACGGTGATCAATGCGCGTGCCTTTTCTGTATGAGAAAAGGTCGTTGCCCAGTAGTGGGCTTGTATTTTGTAACTTGGCTATATTTTGACAAGATTTTGACATTGATTGTCACTGACAGGAGATTGCGACTAGATTGGTCTAATGTGGGTGCACGTGTTTATCAACCTATGTATGTATGTTTGTTCCTTTGTGGCCCTCTAGAGATCAAACGCGTGATCCGATTTTGATGATTCTTGCGTCAATCGATTTGTCTTAATCTTGCGAATGTCACGAAAGACATGACCGTAATCAAAATTCAATATGGCGATAACCAGACGCCATATTGTGAAAAAAGAAAAAATAAAGTCTACGAAATATGTTAAGGATTTCTTTGAATAGGTAAGTATTTAAAAATTATACTTTTAGTTTTTCTTATCATTTTTCATTTGAAATGATCATTTTTCATCATTCTTTAGACAGCCTTAAGTTTTTTCTTTGGAAAATAGTAGGTCAAGGTGTATCCTTATGACACGCCTTTCCAGCGCACAGTAGCGGTATTGATCCCCACTAATTACTGACGTAACTACCTTATTTACAATACAGAACTATAATTACTTAAGTTCTTCTAATTAAAAGCTGGATGTTGAAAAATATTTATTCACAGCAATGCTTCAATAATTAAACTTGTTATTACCAGAAAAATTGCTTAACGACTTTCCGCTTTAAAATGCGTTGGATTTATTAAATATTAATTTGTAGCCGGAAGCCTTTAATGAAAAAAGGAGAGATTTGCAGCTTCAATTCCATACATTTACCATTACTGTTTAAGGTTCCACGTGATAGCACTCGAGCACTTTACATGGCTCTTTTGCAAAGAAAAAAATCACTTACTTTACTGAGAATACCAGCCATTACCAGTAGTAGCTTTGCTATCTTCTGTTTCTTTAAAATCCATTCAACTATTTCATTGTAATCGAAGAAATAAGGGTCAAAAATTGCTGATTGAAATTGGTTACGTTAATTCTGAGAATGCTGCATCTAAAATCCACCGAATGAAAGTCTTTGCACGTGGCTGAATCTCGAGTATTTATAAATACGTAGATGCTTACTAAATAGAAGTTCGTAAACAAATTATACTTAAATGTAATGAACATTACAAATGAGCCGAACTTTGCTGCTGAAACACATGCCAAATTTAGTTCATTTGCAATCCACAAAACCGTACATAAACCAAGTGTAGTTAAATTACAAAATCTAGTTCAACTAATTGGATACAAAAACATAGGTCAGAACTTGTTTGCGAAATGCTAATTTGAAGCATGCGAACGTGGACAGTAAATGTTAATGTATTTTGTGTTCAAATTCAACCACAAAATGTGTCTCTTTTTGAGCACGTTTAAGACTTATTAACAAAATGTTAATCGCACTGAATAAGCATTGTTTCATTGTAGTAGATAAATGGCTCATTAATAGTTTCGGGGAAACGGCTTGAACCAATAACTGTAACCGCTATTAAGCCTATAATGAGTTTCGATTCCCAGAAGCACGAACAAAATGTTGAAAGCTCTCTAAACGATTCATTATATTTTCTTTATGGTTCGATGTTTATTTTCTTCAGGGTAAATAGGGTTTCGATTTCTTCCGGCCAAGCTATAACCACGGTACATTTTGAAGTTACGTGTAACAGCTTTCATCGCGGTGACTGACAGTCAATTATGTTCGGGCTGGAAGGTTGCGAGATCACAATAAATTGCAAAAACACGAACTAAGTTGATGTGAAGATTGCAACAGTATTTTTCGACCTTATCAGCCTATACTTTAACTTCATATTTTATCATCATATTTTGCTGATCTTTGTGCTTCGGCCTTCCGAAATTATAAGTACGTGAAAGTTTGATTGTTGTTTAAAAACAACACTTGCTGACTAACGGCTGATCTTTTAATAAAAATGCAGATAATATTGAACTACGAGTATTTTCAAACCTTAACAGTTCGCCTGTCTTAGAAAAACGTCTTCCCGTTGTTTCACGGAAAATATAATCAGATTTTAAGTATTTTATACATTCTAATCTCAATAGCGACTTATTTGAAGAGTGCAGGTGTAATATATACCTGTCTATTATATACCTTTCCACTTTCGGTCGCGGTTACGAGCACCATTGCAAGCCATTACTCTCAATCTACTTTTACGACTTTTGCGGGAAGATTAACTGATATATTTTTCATTCTGAAGCCGATGTACACAGTTGTGTAAATTGCACAGTAATAACATTAAAATGTAATGTTTAGTTAAAATTAAATGAATATTACATAATTTAATTAATGTACCTATATTATTATGCAGTCAAGAATACTCAAGAAAAAAAAAAATTATTTTACGGACGCAGACGAAGTCACGGAATTAAAAGTAGCCTTTATCTTTTCTTAGGGTTCAAACTTACCTCGTGCCAAATTTCATCGAAATCGGTTCAATGGTGAAGTCGTAATAAGCGTAACAAACAAATAGACAGAGTGACTTTCGTATAATATTAGTATAGATATATTTGCGCACCTCTCATTTCCAGTTAATGAAATAAAATCACGGTGTATACGTTTTATACTAGGAAAAATTCCTGATAATATCAGCCTTCTTTAAAATAAAGCTAAAAGAATCAATTATTTTTCTTAGTGCTTGTTTTCTATTCTTCATCGTATTCTATACTCTCAAAGCTTTAAAGTTCTATATATGGAAATCAATCCATTACAAGTAAACCTGACTAGTTTTTCATTTGAACACTTAGCAAGATATTCATTACCTTGTGAAATATTGCAGAAGATGGGTATAAATGCAAAATAAATATAAAGAAAGAAGAAATTAAAGAAACGAAAATTTTAAAAATAGTTTTTTTTCTTTCTTTAAATATGTTTTTGTTACATTCTCAGTCACAAAGATTTCAAGTCATTTAAGTTGGAATGTGCGTTAAATAAGCCCTTTCGTTTTAAATAAACTATTTCTAACGTCATTGCGTTTCTGTCAATCGTTTAAAGTTGACAGAGACAAATAGTGCAAAAGGGTCTGCTGATTTACGTACTGTACTTGTATCTCCTCTGTTTAGGGTAAAAAGGTACCTACCGTACCCAACTTGCTATAAACCGATTTTGTTAACGAAAGCTATTTCAATGAACTGTAAAAATAAAAAGATTTAGTATCGTCTAATAAAATCCATTCAGTAATTTCTATTTCCCAACTTGTTCAAGCTCTTGTTTTAAAAACTTGAAAAAATCTGTAAAGCGTAGACACAAAAAAACATAAGAAAAGTCAAATTTATTCTCTTTCGCTACAAAATCGAATTGTAGATTCAATTCCTTAAGTACATACAGACGTAGATAATGGAACATAAAGCGCGAACACTGGTTGGAACGTAGATACGTCGAACCTAATATATAGACGTGAAAGCTCTTAAAGAATTTCTCATATAAAACATTACCTTAAGATAAAAGTGACAAAGCGACTTTTGATAAGACGTACGTATTTTATGAGTGAATAATTGGAAAGATCTCACAAATACATCCGAGGTGATGCCTAATCTGATTACCGCACTCTGAAATTTTTCAGATTACCATTTAACGTGAAAATCTCTGCGAAAACTTTTGTGCCACTTATTACCGCTTCAAGTGCCTTAAAATAATTTCTCACTTTTTTCGTCGTGGGCACTTCGTTACGGTCTCTTTCATCTTTTAATTTCTTTTTTTCTTCGTTTATTTTTTTATCCTTTTCACATTCCGCTCCCCAGTGCTTAATGCTTCAATTACTACTCAAAATGGAAATGCAGTAGGCAAAATTGAAATAGAAAACGTTCGTTCCGATGCGGATAATAACTGCGGAAATTTAGCTTGTAACTGAAGGTACATTTAACAAAACGCGCGACATTGCTTTCGTGTTCCGGAGAATCGTTATTATGAAATCAGATTTGATGTATCGTTTCTCTTTGCGTTTATTTAAAGCAATGTACCCTTATCTGATGACAAAAGATAATATCGTAAATCACAAAGGGCCTCAGGGCGCGTCAGGCTCCTGTCTGGTACACGCTGGAACAGTTCCTTCCAGGTGAATCCGAAAGACGTATAATAATAATAATATCGGCCTATCACTGTCCCACTGCAGGGCTAGCGCTTCACCATCAGAAAAGGCATGAGTATCATCATCATTGTATTATCACCACAGTTGCTAAAGGCAGATGGTCGATTTCAGAATTATATAATTCACCTTTACCAAATTAAACTTAGAAAGGACATATAAAATTGAAAAAACTACAATGGTACTTGCCCATGCTCGTGCATTTGCTAGGCCATCACAACATTTTTAACATAAGAAATAAAAACGAACAAAGAAGAAGAAAGACATATTAATATCAATAAATGTATAAATGTACAAGTCAACAAAATAAACTAAGTATTTCAAATCAAATCATTTATTGCAACCCATGATAGTACACTTACAGGTGGTAAAATAAAAATTAGAAATATTAATAGGAACAATCATGGACCCTTTTCATACAATCATTAATATTTATCAACAATCATTTCTTCCTTTAAGTAATAATTCACTATATCTTAAACCAAACAACATTTAACTTGCTACATCATTATCGTATGTTAACATAAATAGAGGCGAATAGTTCTCCAAATCTGTGGAGCGGATTACTATCCCAAAGAGGTTTCACATTAATCCTAACTTGCGCAAGCTATTCGTCTACATTCATTTGATAACAGCGGAACAGAGGGAACCGCAACAGTCCACAGCTGCAATCTAATTTGAAACCCTACTCGAATGCAGCCAGAATATTCCCTACCGCCAACCCTTGGCGCCACTCCAATCTTTATTTTCTCTACCACGAAGCACCTTCGTAAAGCGTAAATAACCCAACTTTTGCTGTCGAACAAATTCCCTTTGAGACTTCGTGTGTAAAAATCAAATTATTAATCCTCTTAGTAATTCCTGATGTTTCGTGTTAAAGTAACTAAGACCATCTACATAAACAGTGCAGTGATTTCTGTCCGTCTGTCACACTCTTTTTTTTGTGACTTTTTGACGTAGACTATTTGAGCTCAGGAAAGTAGTGCCCCAATAACTAACATGCAGTTTCTTTTTTATTACCAAGCTCGTATTACTTCAGAGAGTAAGGATCTTTCCTTTATTGTTATACGAGCAAGAAATAAGTACTAAAGTGTAAAGTTTAAAAAATGTTTAGTTCATTGTTTTCTTATATTTTTCTACTGGAAGTAAGGAATGTAATAAATACGAAAAGCACTTTCATTGAATGCAAGATATCCAGAAGACCAATTCTACGAACGATCGCAATCTATCTCATTCTCAATCTGTTAAATGCCTATTATTTACCTACATTTTTTGAGGTTGATTTTCGGTGAGATGAGATTGCGACTAGATTTTGAACGTTTTTTAGAGTTCCGTATCCGAAGTTAGCACCCTATCACTCCGCTGTCCGTCCGTCTGTCCGTCCGTCCGTAGGTCTGTCAGCGGGCTGTATCTCTAGAACTGTAACAGCTAGAGAGTTGTTTACATAAAATGTGTATTTCTATTGTCGCTTTACCGATATAAAGAAAATAATAAAAATAAATAAAAGCTAAAAATGAAATTGTGTCCCCATACAAGAGACCTGTTTTTTTTCTCGATATATGTCATGACTCCTACGATGGTACGAAACCCTTCGTGTGCGAGTCCGACTCGCATTTTACCGATTTTAATTAGTAGAATTGGCCTTCAGCAGTAAAGTATGATAAACTGAGTTTATTGTAACAGCTATTTTTAATTACACCATCTACGTCTTACAGGTGGCGGCACGTAACTTGGCAAGAGATTTTCGTAGTGGGGGAAGTTCGCGCATATAAAAATGTATGAAATTGTGCGTGCGCAAACTTCCCCCACTACAAAAACTCTTGCCAACTTACGTGCCGGTAACAATACTACTTGATAAATTAATAAAACAATGTAACTACCTACAGCGTCGTAAGTATTTGTCAAGCCAGTGGGTAGATTGAGTTTGTACACTGTTAAGGAACAAAGCTTCCGCGTAGCCTGTCTGATAAAATTGATTAAATGCAAGCACACTCCATAAATAAACCGACGTTTTTCTAAACTCAGCACGAAAGTTTTACCGAACGACCCTAAGTATTCACGAGCAACCTCGATGAACGGGAAAATAAGACAGACAATATGAAATGACGGAAATTGGATTTATATTCCTTTTAGTTTCTTTTTCGTATACATTGTACAAAAGCTGTCGTTTTTTTCCTTATAGAACAAAGCTGTAAGTAGGTACTATGTAATCCTTCAGAAGCTATAGGTAGGAAGATAGCTCATTATATCTACAACTTTATCCGATACTTATTATTTTTTATGTGGGTATGGTATTTTGTATATTATTAGGCGCACTTGCGACAAAAATTTGACTCAAAATCTGTACTTACTTATATTGTAAATAGGTATAGGTATTGTAATTGATTGTTTTTATGTTTCTTTTTTGCTCCAATTACAAAATATCTATCCTTAGAGTCCAATCAATAAGTAAACTATGCTTTTCGAAGTATTTATTGAACAGACGTCGATATGATCATGCATAAGTAGGATTTACTCCTTAAATAACATACAGTGCAATACCTACTATTCGGATTCCATTACTGGCATGAAAATTTATAGAAATCCGTCGTTGCCTGTAAATTTTAATGAATATTCATCCAATTGCACTGGCGACTACCAATATTTGGAATTTAATAACTGGAAGAGATAACAGTTTTGACCGGTGCGTTGTCACAGTGCCTGCAGGTACCCATGTCATAAACGAGGAAATATCGCGTAGGTATGAATGTAAATTAAAATAATTTTCGCATGAAGTTGACCTATTTTAAATACTTCTTCTTTTTCTTTTCGAGTCGATGATTCTAATCCTATTATTTACTTTTTTTTAGAGTTCTTGGGCCTAGTAGATGGCCACGTCCCAAACTTAAACAATCTTAATAAAGTTAACTAATTTAAGCAAAAAATATTATTTTTTCATCCACAAAAACGAAGACATCTTCACAGGACAGATTAACTTTGGTTTTAATTTCTGGATTTCGGCAGACCTGTCATTTATTATTAATTTCAAATCTAGATGCCGATCCAATACCAAATCGGATTCATGATCATGATTTATTATTTATTAGGTACTTATTCTAGTTTACATCAATTTATTTATAAGCTTTCATTGCGTTACTATAGAGTCTTCAGTTACAAATCTGTTTAACCATTTCTTTGATCAAAATAAATATTAAAATAAACTGCTTTAAAATTAAATCATATTTTTATTTCTATTGTAAAAGTAACTAAATTGACAATTTATTGAAACTTAATGACATCTATGTTATTTTTCAACTGCTATGGTTACAGTATCTCTATGAATAACATTAAACTATTCGACAAAATCAAAATTCTATGGTTAATTTTAACTAAAATTGACTAGGTACAAATACTTGACCTTATACAAACTTAATTCTAAGAAGATCTGTACCCTGCCTTGAGTTAATAAAAACTGTGGCATAACCAAAATCTAAATATATATAAAAGCGAAAGGTCATTCACTCATCACGAAATATCAAAAGCCGCTTGACGGATAAAGATGAAATTAAGCAGGGAGGTAGTTTATAATTTTATTAGTGGGCGTATGCTAAGAAAGGATTTTCCAAAATTTCCCCCCTAAGGGATCTAAAATTTGTAGGATAGATCAACTTTGACGCGGACTAAGTCGCGGGCATAAACTAGTTTAATAATAAAATGCTGACACTGAATTGGGATGCCTCCAGCAAACTACGGAAATCGAAGCTTAACTATTATTTTATAATAGAATTTTCTATCACGACTACAAAGAATTCACAAGCCGATCTGAGAATAGAATAAAGACAAGAAGAAAGTATCTGAAATTCTTATCTTGTAGTGCAAATTACAAGTCAGTGGAAAGAATAGAGGATTTGTGTATAAGATAACAGAGCTCGAGAAAATACAAAATTAAGGTCGTCAGAAGTGAGTTAGAATATATATATTTTTTTGTTTTAACAAAGAACATTTCAAGAAACAAAGAACGTTTAAAGCGCATATTTTGATGATCACCAGGAAGTCAGTGATATTGATTGAAGAAATCCGTAAACCAAAAATTTGTAGTTTCATCACAAAATAATTACTTTTTAGCGATTAAAAACATTTTTTTTGTATGTCGTGTTCAATATTGTATGGTGGTATGGAACCCTCAGTGTGACAGTCCGACTCGCAAATGGCCAGCTTTTAGGGCTAGTAAAGTTTAATACTTATAGAAATAGCGTGGCTTTTGGCCGAGCGTCTTTGAGTAATTGATTGAAACGAAAATAATAGGTTTAAAAAATACTTCTTAGTAACTAATTTCTGACATCTATTTTTTAATATTTTAAAGTCAGTATAATCCACACTAATATTATATTTATATGCGAAAGTGTATCTGTCTCTCTGTCTGTTACTTCTTCACGATTAAGCCGCTGAACCGATTTAGGTGAAATTTTGTATAGGAATAGTTTAAGACCCGGGGAAGGACATAGAATAGTTTTTATCCCGGAAATCACCCCCTAAGGCGGTGAAAAGGGGGGTTGGAAGTTTGTATGCAAGTACGATATAAACAAGTTCCACGCGGACGTAGTCGCGGGCAAAAGCTAGTTGCATAATATATAGCTATGGAAATGTATATATATAACTCACACTCAAAGCTGCGATGTTTCAACAACAAAAGAACATGTTTGTTACAAGTATAATAGCAGCATGTATAACTAGAAATCCTCTCGCAATTCTATAAATTCTGCTTGCCGAAACCGTACCTTGTTCACAACGAACATTAATTAACGCACCCAAATATAAACAACACTGAAATAAAAATGGCATCGTGAAATTTACACCCATAAAATTTCTGTACGAAATACTCTTTAATGTCTGTACACTGTTACCATACACTGACATAAAATATAACCTCGTTTTATGTCGACGTATCCCCACAGATTGGGTATGAGGAAACGACATCCCAGTGCAGTGTGTGGCTTTCTACATTCGCTAAGTTTTCGCTCCTAATTACTATCAGTACTGCGAGGTACCTACCTAGCATGACGAAGTTTTGTCAAAGCAAACAAATTTCTTCTTCTTTTGTGTTTTTTTATTTCAGGTAGTCATCTGTGTTATTATTAATTTATGTTCCTTTTAATAAAACGATAGCAATAAAAGAATATTGTTGTTGACAGTGATGGTGTTGGAGCATGGATGCGCGCGATGGGCGCTGCAGTGGCTGGCGCTGGTGGTATGTGCGCTGGCGGGGGCGCTGGCGCCGGAAAAGGTGGAACCTTGCGCCAGTAGCCCCCTCTGCTCCTGCCGCGTGGCGCACATGTCCTGTATTGCCGTGCCGTTACACAGATTCCCAGGTACGTGAAGTTAACAAATTAGATGTATCGTTAAGTCAGAGTAGGTAATACCGTAGTACCTCAGTCACTACTCCAAAAGGTGCTAACTACCAGGCTAAACCAGAACACGGAGTGGTCGGAATGGGTGGTGTTTAATTTATTAATATAATATAAAATCATTACAAACAGTAATAGCTATTGAAATAAAATTATACAAATTCTGGCTTACAAAATTGATTAATGTAGTAGTTTTTAATGAATATACAGTTTATATAATAAGTGGTGCCTAATTAATAGCCTGTTTGTATGCGCAAATATGTATTTTTTAAATATAATTAACATTCTCTATTCATGTGGTACTCGTACCATTCGTATAAATGTTAATAATTGGCGGGACAATTAAGGCAACTGCGAGGTTAACATTTCCATTTCTTCACAAAGTTTTATTAAATATCAAACGTTCAAGTTCCAAGTGGGTGCCTTAATTGAAATAGTACGCCATCGTAAGTCCTTAAGTCCGGCTCAAAACTATGTACCCATTTAAACTTCTCTTACAGAATGGCCCCGAATAGAGCTGCAACATCTAGATATAAGCATGTCTAACCTAGAAGTGCTGACAGAGAGCGCGCTGGACGGATTGAGATTGCAAACATTAGTTTTAGTCGCTAACAAATTACATTACATCGAGATGCACGCATTTAGGTAACTTGTATTTGTATAAAACTTAACAACAACAATTTGGAGAAGTTTAATTAAAAGTCATTTAATAAAACTCATTCGTTTTCAGTTCCATGGCGGGTACACTAGCATCTTTAGACCTCGGTTACAACGAATTCACTGAAATACCGCAGCAGGGCTTAAAAGATTTAAAAGTTTTAAACTGGTTGAATCTGCAGAAGTAAGCACAAGTTTCAAAACTAAATTCTATTAAACTTCTACCCGGAGAGTTGATTAATTTTATTAATATATTTTCGCTTTTATTTTAGCAACAATATAGTGTACATAGGACCTGAAATTAAATGGCACCATTTAGAAGAAACGCTGACAAGCTTGTCTCTGTGCAACAACCAAGTGACGCATTTGAAGTCGCAGGCTCTGACGTCACTGTACCATCTGCTGCAGCTGGACCTAGAAGGCAACCACCTCCGCACCATCAGCTCCGACTCCCTACCTGCTTCCCTGACACTCCTAAAGCTATCCAACAACTTCATCCATGAACTATCCTGTGATTTACTTTATAGTCTACCTAGGTTACAATCTGTACATTTACGACATAATTTTATTACCTTCGAGGACAATTACGTTTGTCCAACTAATAAGAGTAAAAAAATAGAAAAATTAGATTTGAGTAATAACAGAATTAACGATACTTCTCAAATACTTCTGTTTCGGGAAGTTCAGATTAGGCAAATTATATTAGACCTTAATCAATTAACGACGATTCCAAAGTTGGTATTCACCAATAATAGAATAGAAAGATTATCAGTGTCGTATAATATGTTGAGTTCTATTAGCCGAGATCTGTTTTTGACTTTGAAAAACTCACTGGAGCATCTAGAAGTGGAGCACAACAGACTGTTCCACTTGCCGGACAGCCTGGCGCAGCTCGTGCGGCTCCGTCATTTATCATTAGCTTACAACCAGTTGGAGGAGTCCCCTGCCCTCCCCAGCCGGATCCAGACGCTCTCGCTCGCCGGCAACTTTTTAACTTCAATACCCTCTGCACTTCAAATGCTCGAACCCGGTTCTATTCGTTATCTCGACTTAAGCTACAACAGGATATCTAATTTATTACCAAACGAATTCCTAGACTGGGCCACTTCTCTGGGGAATATCAACTTGAGAGGCAACAGGATTGCACAGATTTATAAAAACGTTTTTCCGACTAGCATGTCATTGAAAGAGATACATCTAAGTTTTAACGACTTGTACTACGTGCATCCACAATCTTTTGCGAACGTGACTAGGTCGCTTCGTATCCTAGAATCGTCCTCTACGCTCTTTAGTGGCTATTTTCCATTTGAAATCGAAGAAGGCTTAGAGAATATCAGTTGGCTATCGTTCGATAACAACGATTATCACATCCTCAAGTTGTCCGATGTGGTTGTGTTTCCATTTCTGAAATATTTAAATTTGGATTACAATAGAATTGTAGATATCATCATAAGTGAAGGCTATCGGAATGAATCACTGTACCTTAGTAATTTGAGGCTCGCCTATAATTTTCTGCATTCGCTGCACAGCAGAAGTTTCATTTACATGCCGGAGTTAAGAAACTTGGATTTATCTTATAACAGAATCAACAACTTAACTAAGCACACTTTCACAAACTTACCAAACTTGAGATATTTATCTCTTGCGGGTAACATAATCGATTCGATGGAAGCCGAGACGTTTGCTAATTTACCAAAACTGCAAATATTGGAACTCCAAGGAAACAACTTTACGTATTTATCACTGAACTCGTTTCATAACGTATCTAATATAGACGTAACGTTCACGTTGAATGTTAGCAGAAACCGCATCAAGTTCGTGGATGGCGAATCCGCAATATCTGTTAACATATTCGACGGTTCATATAATGATCTCTATGAAGTGCCAAATAACTTTTTTGTTGCAGTCGCGTCCTCCATACGACAGATTATTTTAGCACACAATAAAATTATTCATGTATCGAATGAAGCTTTTGGCGATGCAAAATACTTAGAAATACTAGATTTACATAAAAATAATATCAATAATATAAAGAGAAAGTCATTTACTGATCTAATATCTCTACAAATACTGGATCTATCATTCAATATTATTTCACAATTATCTGTAGAGCAATTCTATAATTTGAATAAACTTAGATATCTGAAACTGGACCATAATAATTTAAGGCTGTTGCCAAGAGACGTATTTAAGAACACCATCGTGGAGCATTTAGACTTGAGCTACAACGACATGTCGCTGTTTCCCGGCACGGCGCTGTCGCAGATCGGGTTCACTCTCCGGTACCTCGACATGTCACACAATCGCATCGAGTACTTAGACAGTAATATATTCCGCAGCACTCAATTTCTGTTGAGTCTTAACTTAGGTCACAATCTATTAACAGTGCTATCAGATAACACATTTTCGAGCCTCGGCGGACTGCGCCAACTGGACCTGAGCTTTAATTTCATAAAGGCAAACTTCAAGGAGCTGTTTCATAACCTTCCTAACTTGAGGCATTTGAATCTTGCAAATGTAAGCTTAAAGTCAGTGCCTTATCTACCTTTGACAAACTTAACTAGCCTCAATTTGACATCAAATTACATTAACAGTTTTAAGGAGATTGATGTAAAACGACTAGCGAGTCTTCGTCATTTAGATCTTAGTAATAATCGTCTAACCTCTTTAGTGCCAAAAATGTGGTTCCATTTAAATAACTTAAATATCCTCGATCTGTCGTACAACCCTATTGTAAGAATCACGCCAAATAGTTTCAAATGGTTGAGCAATTTGTCTCATTTGAATTTAAATGGACTTAAATACTTAGACATAGTTGACCAGGATTCCTTCCGTCCCTTGATATCACTTCGGTCCCTGCATATTCAGTCGTGGTCTACTATAAATCATTCTACGTTCCGAATTTGTAACATCACCTCTTCCCTGTCCTCTCTGTACAAACTTGTAATACATTGGACTGACGAAATCATGGATAATCAATTACACGGAATCGATGCGAGGAACATTCGGTATTTAGAAATCAGAGGTTCAGATCTGAAAAGAATATCTGACGATGCTTTTAAGCCGTTCGCCAACAGTCAAGAGATATTTATTAGGATCACGATGACTTCGCTTACGAAATTGCCGACAGCGTTTATGAGACATTTGGGACAAGTTCCGCAACTCGGGATCGACTTAAGCTACAATCAACTTACGACACTAAATCCAGCAATTTTCTATCCAAATTTCACAAGTTGGAGCCATGTCGCGACCAAGTTATTATCAGGTATGTCATATTCACTTTGTTGTATATTTTATGATGAACAATTTCAAAACCCACGCAATAGTTTTTCGACCGAGCTGGCCGCAACGTATAAACAAGATAAAGTTTCAATGTTAGGGTAGATAGATAATATTATTTTACCCTACCTATCTGCAGCTCAGCTTCGAAGTTGAAAACCTGCATTTTTTACGCTCGTTTAAATTATAAAAGTCGAACTTTTTTTTAACTTGCCTAGTATAAAAACTAACATTGTAATATCAAGTTGAGCCATTCTCGCTTCAAACTAAAATCCCGCAAATAGCACAATTCACCTGTAGTACTTACCTGCACTACATCAAACCACTATCACTTTTCAAAACAATTTTAATATTTAATAAGCTTATAATTAACGCTGCAATATCTCTAAAACGAGTTAGGTAGTTCATTAAAAATGTACAGTGGTGCGAGTGAACCCCAAGCAAATGCTAGTATTTTATTAAAATTTACTGAGCCTCTCACCACGCAGAATGAGGCGGGCAACTCTTCTTAATGAGTTTTAATTCTTAATACACCACTCGAAACTTTTCTAGGCGAGTTAAATCGTCTGGTAGGATGTATTAATATGTTGCGTGAATTATTTGGTAGGAGGGCTGATACTGACAGGGAACCCACTGCGGTGCGAGTGCGAACTGGCGTGGGTGGGCGCGTGGCTGCGGCGCTGGCTGCAGGAGAACGACGCTGGCGCGGAGCTGCGGCGCGCCGTGCGCAGCGGCACGTGCAAGGACGCGGCGGCCCGCCGCGTGCCGCTGCTGACGCTGCGTGCCGACGAGGCCGAGTGCCACGCCAGCGCGCTCTCCAGCGACGCTCAGCCACACTGCACCACCGTGTACACGCTGGCGCTCGCCATGTCCACCATCCTGCTCAGATGATGACTGTCATACCTGTAAATGTACTGCGCTAGTAAATAAATGTAAATATTTATCATTACCACAAAATCTTGTTTGCAATCAGAATAGATACACTGTACAATTAATGATTTTTGTAGGTAGATGAACGTGTATACATAGGAAGCGAGAGTAATTTTAATGCCTATTCATAATGTTTCGATGTATAAGCTAGCTAATTTTAGGGTCATTAGGTTTTATAGATAAATTGTAAACAATATTGTATTGACACAATAGATTGCTCACTAATGCGACCATTTTGAAAGGTAGTAGGGCTGTCATGTTTTCTGTCATAATTTTAAAAAATTGAAGTATATACGTAATCTAAATACGTTAAACGTATCTTACATACTGCGGCCACAAATTGTTATTCTTTTGTAAATTTTTTGTTCATTTATTTTATACTCAAATATGTATCAATATACATGTAAATATGTACAAAAGTAAATATTTTTACATAATAACATTGTTTTATTCTATTTCCCAAAGGCGTCCTACATTTCTCAAGGCAACAGTAACCGTAGGAACCCATGTTTCACGTTTTTAATAATAATTCCGCAATATTTCGTTCATCAAAAGCGAGCTTTGTGATTTCAGCTGTGGGCACCTAACCCACTTACATTATAAATTTCATTGTGATTTTGCCACCAGTAACCGAAACATTTTACTAATCCTGTGCTAAACTCAAAGCAAATTGCTTACTTTATAGAAGTTGATTGTTGTAGATACTAAATCCAAAACACACGAAACATTTTAAATTAATAAATGAAAAATACACTTTTATCGATAAAATTGTTGAAAGTGGTCTAATTTGAATAATGAAATAATACGAGTCAACTGTAGAACGGGTATGTAAATAAAATAGCGAAGGATTAGTGGTGCGATGAGAATAAATCAAAACGTTGCCAATGAATACATTTAATTTCCGAGTCGGCTTTGATTCGGTATCGATTCGCGGCTATTTCGGTTGTTGCTAATGCGCCGAAATTAATTTAATTGGTTTGGATTGCTACGGTTGGTTATTTGTTTGCATTCAAGATAAGTTGGTTTATTTTGAAAAGGTTCGGTACCTAAGTCAATAAACGGGTCATATTTCACATAGGTTAATGGAAAGATAAAATCATAACACCATGAATGTAAACATACGTTATTTAAAATTAATAGGTATGCAACCTTTAACATTTGTAACATTCGGCATTCGCTTGCTAAAGAAAAGTGTTTAGAAACAAAAAACGTAAGCACCTCATATAACACGGCAACTGACTATAACTCTTTACTTTAAATACCAATCAAGCCAGGTAACAAACTATATAGAACTAAAACAACACACATTTAACCCAAACATCTCGTACCGCAGCGAGCGAAACAAGCTATTTCAGGACCTATCCAAAATAAACCATTCTAGTGTCAATTACAACTTTACCAGCATTGCGGAGTACAGCATAATTCAATAGAAACCTCTGTGGGAAGTTAAAAAGAATAAATTCGTATCTAAAGACACATATTATTCTGCAGAAAGGCGTCTCGCTGCGAACATAAATCTGCCCACCCGACTCTTACGTAGATAATAGTGAATAGTGGAGCGAGAGAGCTCACAGCCAGTACAACGTGAAGATAGATGTAGTAAATCATTGTTGCGATGTTTGCAATTAAGTTGCTACTGCTCGCCCGCTGTCGCTCTTCACTGGAGGCTAGTGGATACACTCTACACGTGTTACTTAGTAACTAGACAGATCGGTGCGAGTTGCCGGCACATTTGGATGGGTGTGTGCGAGGGAGCTAGCCGTTACACAACTTTACACGCTGTCCAATACGGCAACTAAGAAAACAGGTACATACTTATTTCTACGACTAGTATTATTGAATAATGAACGAAAATCCCGGAAGGTCCGTACCACTAACATTTGTACCTATGTATTGCCATTATAGTATCGAGCCAAACACGCTAAAAACACAGGTCTTGTATAGGGACCCCCTTTCATTTTTAACGTTTAATTATTTTATATTATTTGTTGATATAGTGGCAATATAAATACACATTCTGTGAAAATTCTACCCTCTAACTATTACGGTTACGGACAGACGGACGGAGGGTCCTTTAATTGGGTCGTTAGCACCCATCGGGTACGGAACCCTGAAAAAGACTCAAAACAAAGTAAATCAATCAAAACTTTTTTTTTTTTTAATAAATACTTTTATTTGTTTGGAAATTGAACTGAAATCGCCAATCCGTCTTGAGCAAACATGCGCGTCGTTCCTTCTCTGTATGAGATGAGGCCTTTGCCCTGCAGTGAAACATTATTAGACTGGCATTATTATTATACAGTTCCATCAGGAATTTCTCAGTAGCAGCCTCGGGGTCTGGATTTGTGCCCGGTTAATGGCAATAGGCTCGACCCCTATTACACGGGACTTAAAAACATAACTAGTGAAATAAGGGTGTACTACACCTCTGCCTAACTCTTCGCGGATTACAGGGGTGATGTTATGTTATCATAATAAGACCTATAAGTAGGTACCATAATTACCTTTTGTTACTCAGGTGTTTTCCTAAGCCAACTTCAAACATATTAAGAATCAATACTATGATTTTAAACACAACTCTTGGAAGAATTTCTGCTAAATAAAGCACAGGAAGATTGTGTAACGAATATAACACAGCCGTTACTGAACATCAAATAAAAGTTATCAATATTGAAAACGTTGATGAATATTGATGACCAATCTGAAATGGGTGAACGACTTTTTGTTAATGTTGAATCTACTGTTAGTTTTACAATGAAATCCTCAAAACCTATTTGAATACATTTAGGTAAACGTATTTATCGTTATCCGATTTGTTTGGAAAAAAATTGATAAGTACCTACCTTATGTAAGTGTTTTACTTTTATTATGGTTTTATTTTAAAAAGAGTTGTCCTACACTTGGAATTTTTCCTGTATTATAAGTGCGTTTACCCACGCAATTTATAAAACCGGGATCGTAGGTCGTACAAATGTTTGTTATGTGCGGGAATCGAACCCGCGTCACGTAGCGTAGCAGCCAATTGCTCAGACACTACCAACCTATATACCTACATAGCTAACATCCATAAAATAAAATTCAAATTCTAGTAGTGAACTGCTCATACAAAGAACGTTGTCTCGACACTCGAAGCACTAAAATCGCAACGGCTCTGGATTAATCCTGCGGCTATAAATACATAAAACTTTATATTGGTCCCTGATGACCTCTCTGGAATATTAAACGTATAAATAAAACTTTATAAGACGTAGGTAAACACACACTGTAATAAGACGTCTAGGTGCTCAACCCAAGTGCTTATAAAGAACAAGACACCGCCAAAATAACATGAAAAGGTAATTTTCTATAACTTGTTTCATTTACTTAATTAAAACCACATAAGTACCATCGGGTAACGACACGGGAACATGCTTTTAACATTATCTATACCTATTGGGGGTGCTATAGAAGAACGCAATTAGACTGTTGGGACACATTTTATTATAAATGAAGCATAAACGTATAGACATGGAAAAATAATCATATTGAAAGCCCGTTCGCTCGTTCTACGTCTCTCCTGACCTATTGGAAATAAGGAACAATACTCGATTAACACGTCATTTTTTTTTAATGAATAATATCCATTAATAACCGATATTTAGATTAACACACTTAATTGTTACTGTTTTATTCATTAACGGTGATAACTTGTCTAAAGCTGCTGTTTTCAAAAAAAAGTATTTCCTTATTAGGTACTTTGACATCAAAAGTTCACGAGTGCAAATCTCAACAAAAAATTGTTTACATAGCGAAAGTATCATTTGTTTGTAAACTCAGCTCAAAGGTCTTTAATTTACTCACTTTTGTAAAAGGGCAGTGTCTCTCAAGGGCCCAAATAAGAAAATTTTAAGTGTCAAAACACAGAATTTAATTTGTCAAAAGTCTAATTTGGTAAAGTACAAATGCCGCCTCCCGACCGTCGTCATTGTGTACAATACAAGCTAAGATATTTATATCAACGAAATTAGCCGCTTCCAGTTGGCATTCATTAGCTACACAGATAGGTACATTATGTAATATTCGCAATTAGAGGGTGTGATATATCTCTCCGGTGACAGCAACTCAGCAGCTGGCCTCTAATACGCGTGGATTAAATCGGCGCACATTCCTACAGAGATTCGGCGAGCCGATCCGCACCGACTCGACGCTCGGCCCGCGCCTCTCCACCACATCGACATGCCTACACTCCTCCTCACGCTTCACATAATTTATGACCCCCGACTTCAATTTAAACGAAATAGCTTCAGAGACCTACAAAAATAACTTCACTGATCAAACATTAATATACGAAGATAACTTTTGAGCTTCTAAAATGCTATTAATGCTGTAACAAAAGACGGATAAAATGTATTGAAAAGTACTCAAACTTTGCGGAATACACAAGAATTTGTTAAACATTCAAGCAGCCAAATCAAAGTAAATTCTCCTTTGACAAAAACGTTTCAGTCGAGACGCGGGCGGTGACCCGAAAATTCGCTCTCACCTCATACAAACACCACTCTCAAATGTCTTCAATATTTGTTTATTTACTAATGTAGCGGACTCAATTTTCTGAGGGTTTAATTTAATTCACCAGATAGTTATACACTTTTATAGTGTGAAATGTTGACGAAAACAATTGAATGTATCTATTAAGTAATTTTTCAGGTAATTTTTAAGATACAAAACCCTAAATACTAGAAATAAAAACACCTGCTTGCAACCAGTCAGAATGTTTGTGATTTGCAAATCCTATGCATACATTAATTTATGCTCCAAATATTATAACCATAACGCTGCGTAGCATTTAGATCCGCTCGACATTACATTTTGCCCAACATTTACAAGTCAATGCGTCCAGCATGGAACGGGAAATTAGTACCGGTGCTTTGCGTATTATTTATTGTTGAACGGGTCGCTGCGGTTGGTACTCCATCAATTTTCGCATTGTGCTACTGCCATTCAAGGACTTCAGTAATCAAGCTCTATAGGTCACTCACTGTTGCTACTCTGATGTATGTAAATTGTTCAGAATTTATAGTAACAGTATGTTATAATGTAGGTGTGTAAAGGCATTTTGCGCGTGCGTGCGAAGGCACTGAAGTCCCGCAGGAGATGGAACTCGGCTGGCACGCTACAATTACATTCCACATACGCTCCCAGAATCGGCAACAAAGGTAACAACTCCTAGTGAGGAACGACCGTTATTCAATGTAATACCTATCCTTATAACACATTAATATACCATGTTTGCTTTATTTATTTTCATGACTCGGTATTTTTATAACAAATTGTATGTTCCTGACTCAAGCTCACTAAGCCGGCAAACGAAACAATAAAAAATTCGGCTATGAATAGCAAAATGAAAATTGTGCCCACAAATCATACGCGACATTAAATCCGTTTTAAATGAATTCATTTCAATGCTGACGAGTTTTGATAGCTAACGATATTTTACGTATATTACTTTACAATTTACATACACAGAGACAATTTAAGTAGGTTCCTATAATGTTCAGCTATCCTTCACAATGAGCATATTTTTGGCTTAAAATTTAACTTGAACGAAAATCCAGAGCTAATTCTATTCTCAAGAAATCCTTTAATTATTTGCATAGCTTATTCAAAAGTCGTCCTTAATTACTTTTTCTTCTCAAAAACACTAAGGGACAAATTGGAAGGGATCGCGAGTCGTTAAGTAATGTTTATAGTTAAAGCGAATTATGTTATAAACGGCAATATCGAGGGGCGCACTAGTTAAACACTCGGAACCTAATCGTTTCGATTCCAATAAAGAAATGCGAATTGAAACTTGAAAGAAGGATAGTCTCGGGGCCCGAACGTAATTGTCCGTGCTCGAAGCAAACGATTTCTTTTGCTTATTGCCTCCGAGGGTTTCTTGCAATTCTCTTAATGTTATTCTCTGACAACTGAATTTTATGACAGTAGAACAAGGGAAAGGTATTGAATGAATTGAGAAAATGTTATTCTTGGAGAAGAAAGTATCTTCTCCAAGAATAACATTTTCAAAAGCTATTTAAATTGAAATATAGTTTCATTCCATGAGAGTACACTCACTCCGTATCATTATGTATTGTATCAGACCTGCACAGCAACAAATACTTATACCTATTCAATGTGTTGAGTATCGAAAAACGCTCAACACAAATTGCAATATATTCGAAAGTCGATATTTACTGCTATTAATTAGTTTGCGCTTAGGGCTTTGGTATTTGTTTGATAGTTATGCCAACAATGGATTTACAAATAAATATTTTGTTTGTAAATCGCTGTTGTACCCAAAGTAATAGCGCGTTTACACACAATTATCCTACTAGTAAAATGATTTATGTAACGTCATTATAACAGACTTGGTCAATTCTGACATTCTTTGTATACGCAATGAATAAAGTTCATAATGAGAACCAAACAGATTTTTTTAATGAACAAAAATATATTTAGGTACATCAACAATAAAAAAAAAGCTTAGTCCTCGTCGAAACGGTTCACGTAATTATTTTTTCCTGTCTATAGCCGGTTGCAATATTTTAAAAATGATTGGCAAAGTAATTTGAAAGATTAATTTGCGGTGAAAAATTAAAAAAGCGTTTAAAAGTTGAGACTTTAAAAAATATGAATACCGTTCCAATGAAAACATGTCGATGTCGATTGGAAATATCTGCGGCAAACAAACTCGACCGTAGGCGAACGGAATCATTTTGCGTGCTTTAAATAAATTAATGGTGTAAGTTAGTCAAAGTTGGACGCCGAGAGTTCTGGCCCAGCGATGTCTATTTATTTGTGTAATTAATATAATTAAGAGAAGTATAATTGTACGTTCGGTAAACTTTCTACTTCATAAGCAAACGTCTTTAAAATCTGTTTTCACTCAGAGACTCAAATAACTGAATGATCATTTGAGTCGGTAGGATTGCATTTTAGATTTGCGAACGTAAGAAAGGAACAGAAAGGATGACTTGATAAAGTTTTCTATAAAGTCTATGGGTTCAGGAACTTACCGAATGACTAGCTTCTGCCCGCGACCTCGTGCGCTTGAAAGTTGGTTTCTCCATACAAACTTTGGAGAATCCGTTAGTCAATCAGTCATTCAGGACAAAGCATTTCATTTGTATAGAAGACTAGCTTTTGCCCGCGACTTCGTCCGCGTAAATGTCGGACCCCCGTTCATCCCCTTAGAGGGTAAATTTAAAAAAGTCCTTTCTTAGCGGATGCCTACGTCATAACATCTACCTGCATGCCAAATTTCAGCCCGATCCGTCCAGTGGTTTGGGCTGTGCGTTGATAGATCACTATGACAGTCAGTCAGTCAGTCACCTTTGAGTTTTATATATATAGATTATTATTATTCTAACTGAGTAATATACCAATTCTAAGTAAAAGGTCACAAAGGTTTACAAAGTCCAAAAGGCAGCATGTGGCGGGAAAGGACTTGATCTATACTAATATAATAAAGAGGTAAAGTTTGTTTGTTTTATCGTTTTTTGTTTGTAAGAGGTAATCTCTGGAAGTACCGGATCTCCGATTACAAAAATCTTTTACTGCTATAAAACTATATAACTATTGCAGTGTCTTATGATATGTTTTATGGTAAACTTGACTTACACGCGGACGAAGTCGCGGGCAGCAGCTAGTAGGTAAATAATAAGTCTTTAATGTTGGACTAATACTGTAATATTGTACACCATACATTTTATTAGTTTAGTGGCATTCCTGAAGATTACACGTCATGATGACACGTGAGATACATCGAGACTCACATATGGCAGTAAGTAGGTATATGCGCTATACTAGGGCTGCCATCACCTAAATTGCCGATGCTACTTGACAAAAACCTAAAAGCCACGGACATTTAGGTGAAATCGAGAATCGCCCCTGAAAATAATTTTTACCAAAAAAAAATATATAATTGAAAAGTATTTTTATATTTCAATTATATTTTTTCTTTTAAAAGGTAGGCAATCCAATTCGGACACGTTTGAAAACCCGTTCCGGACGACCTCTTCTGAACTAAGATAAATTCGGTAAATCCTGACGGATAGCAGCCCTAGCTATACGTCACTGCATTGCGTGTTTCAGCAGTGGGTATATTCTTCATATGCTGTGGTGAAAGGTTAGCTACGGTAACGCAACCGCGGTCGTTCCGTGCAGTCAACCAAATATCATGTGAATATAATCGCACCGTTGTACAACGAGAGCCCACTTTATACTAACAAAATGCAAAATCCAGCCAAGGGTTCTGTACCAACGTACAGTCAGCTACAAAAGTCGATTAACATTTATGATTTTTAAATCCTAATTATTAAGTACAATATTAACAGTAAAACGCAATGAATACAAAATTAAGATATAATAGACCCTTAGCTATTACCTGAAAATCTGAAAGCCGGTACATTATGTGTTTAGTGTCTGTTTAAATGATATAAAAAAGTAACATTGTTAATCGACTCTTGTAGCTGACTGTACCTACAATATTACGATCGAGCAACAAATACCGAAAAAAGAACATTTCTTGTATGGAGGCCTTTTTAAATTTAAAACATATTTATGTAGGTACACATTCTGTGGCAAGTAGGTACCTATAACTTTTTAAAAGATACAGCTCCGTGCCAGACGGACATTTGGAACCTCTGGGTACGGAACATTAAAAAAGAGAGACTGTCTGTTTATTATGTACCTAAACCTTCACTTACGGAAGAAAAAAAATTTTTAGCGAAAGGATTATAGGTAATGTCGTATGTTTACACTGGCAAGGTTGGATATTTAACATATTTTTATTCTCAGTATTCTCATGACGCTTGAAGAAACTTGTTTTGCTGCTGAACTCTCTTCCACCAATGAGAAGCGAGTCTAGGAGAACTGTGAAGAAGGTAAATAAAAGAACCTTTCAATGATTTTTAATTTGGTATGCGGTCACTGACGAAAGGCTTCTTTGTTAGGTACCGTTGAAGTCAATTCCTCATATGAACAAAGCAAAATTATTTCTGGTCTAGTAGAAAGTGCTACATAATATATGTATAAAGATCCAACAATCTGATAACTTTGTACTTAAAATACCTAATAGGCCGACTTAAAATGTTACTTAAATAATAACATGATCTTGGTTTATTCATCTCAATCAAACCGATTTCTGTCAAACTCGCTTAAGCAAGTACCCGCCTACACATTCGCCCGAAGTAGAAAACAAGGACAAGAAAGGACCAACAAAGTAAGGGAGGCAATTCAATAATAATCTCAAACAACATGTAATCTCTTAAGAAGTCCGTCTATAAAAACAAAAATTGTTTTACTACTTACTCATCAGTGTAACAAAACAAATTATAAAAGTTAGCGAACAACAAGAGTCGTGCATCGAATTCGATATTACAAGTATAGCAAAACTATCCAAACAGACAATTAGGTAGATGTCCAAGCTCTCAGGTCCGTAATACCCGCTCCTTCTGCCTCCACTAAAACCTGATGGCGCAGAACGAAACGAAATGAACGACCGATGACTTTCGTTTTCTTATAATTCTTTGTATTGTTCCGGGAAATACTGAGCCACTTGGCTGGCTACCTGATCTAACGACAACCCTCTTATTTCTTTTATTGTATTAGGAAATATACAAGTTGATATTGGCACAAAACCGATAGTCAGCGAAAGAGAAGCGGAAGCAGTGACTGTGATTTAAAATGGGACTTCCATTGATAGCATTTTATTAGAATGCCATGGGATCGAAGTGATTACGTATTAAAAAAGAATTAGATTGCATTACATGCTGTTAGATTTATTGTTCTGGAGATTCTTGAGCATTTTATATAAATACAAGGAGGAATTAGTGCAAAGACAAACTTAAGAGAAAATGTTTCTACGGAATAGATAAGTATTCACACACTATCTGATAATTATGCGAAAAAACTTCTTAGTCTTTTAACACGTACCAACACTTACTTGTATGAATGAATGAACAGCGCTTAGTGAACTATCGATTTACGTAAAAATGGTTTTGCGACTTTTTCTTTATTGTATGATCACATAATGGCAGTTGCACATTAATGTACGAGAGAGCAAATATTAATACAAATAAATTATTCGTGACAACCCCACAGAGTACCTACATTAACCCACACAATTTTAAATACAGAAATATAAATCCAACCTCTTCACAGCTCCTGTAATTACACAGTTATACAATAAAGCTCTTTATGATGGCTATGTAAATTCCAGGAAACGGACCAACCCTTCGGATGAATATTAATAATACTCCGTACTACGGCTGTTATCAGATAACTGATTAAGTGGGCCGTTCATTCGCACTGACCCACGGCGGTACTGAATAAAGACAATGGATATAACTTTGAAGGCTTTCGCGGTGAGTGGTCGATGTCATTACCGTATTGGTTTAGGGCTGACAGGCGGAAGCTCTCGAACAAACAACATCGCCCGACCCATTGGACGGGTATAGATACACAACTGCCTACACGCCAGTAGTCGCCAGTCACCACCGATAAACGGTTATTTGCAAAACATCAAACCCTTTGAGTTTTTTTTTACTGTAGCATTAAATTCGGGTACAGTTGCGCACACCAATAAAGCCATTTTGTTGAAATCTACCATTGTGATGTTTTTTCGATGTAATTAAATATTTAGTCAATATTTGTATACAGTTAATCGAGTGAAGCTTTATTAAAATATTTAGTTTGTTAGCAATATTCGACTTTCAAAATAATGTTTTAATTGAACAGTTGTTTTTGCTTTTTATGGTGAAAAAATATCAAATTGTTGATAAAGTACATAATATTACAATGTGCCGTCTATCACTTGGGACCTCATTATTATAGATAGAGTAGTAGGTTTGCGACACAGCACGCGTCTGCCTATCCCTTCGGGGATCGCGTAGGCATGACTGTTATAATGTAGTTGTGTCATATTTAATTAACATTACTAGTCTATGTCCCATGGCCCCCGTTCACAAACACTCACGTAACACCTCACTGTTCATTCAATACAAGGAGCTCGTCGCCCATCAAAGTAGTATGAACATCAATGAACGCTAAAGTATGGCCGATGGAAGCCATGGCGTAAAATAACAAAGTCATCCATCATGATTATTGTTTAAATACAAGTCATAATAAAAGTGTCACTTCACTGTCGAGTGTTATAAGCAAGCTAACCTAACAAAACAATTATGTAAACTTGCTATTTTATGAGTAGGTATCACGGCCATTTGAAAAATAACATAAATTCTCATAATGGAATATTTAAATAGTCCATCAGTCTAATAATAGACTAAAGGATTCGTTTTGGTCCAAAATTAGACGCCAAATAAAATCAGTAAGCAAGTAAAAATATCTTTGTATCTCCCTTTTGTCAGGAGCCTCGTTTGTCGCAATCTGTTCATCGAAATTACTCTAATCCAATTACGAGAGAGCGACGACAACGAAGGAAAAATAATAAAATTACTCAATTCCTCCCGAACTCACTTGTAGATCTACATGTGTAAGGAGTTTAAACAAATTTGTAACTTTGGATGATTAAAAAGGGCGAGGAACTCTCGCACGCGTGAGTTTCATATCAAGTAAAGATAATTATAAAATGAATTGTTAAGGTTTACACATTACTTACTGAACCATAACAATTCATTTCAAAATAAAGTCATGGTGTTGAAAGTTTGCAAGAAGACTCTTGGAAACATAAATAATTAATTACCTTACTAATAATTTGCCTCCATTGTACGTAGGTATAGTTGTTGTTTATAGTTTAATCAAAATTCGTTTTATATTAGTAAGTATTAATGTATGTATTTGTACTTATATGTATGACGCTTAATAAACAAAACGGGAGACACAAAAATATATCCAAAAGCTGGCGAAGCATTTCATCTTCCTCATAGATACGTATGTAGCTATGTTAGTTACGTCCGCGTATCACCAGCATTGTTCGCTATTTATTGACTCGTGTGAAATAATACATGTGCTACTCAGACACAATGCCTGAAACGTTGGAACCCTATCAGGTATCATGCTATCATCTTAGACGTTGATAACTACAATTTATAACAATGACAAATTGTTGGACCTCCCTTGATCCCCGCCGCAGGTACTTCGACCTACACTAATACTTTGTAATTAATAACCTTTTGCTCTACACAAAACATTTCTCTGTTCTCTGTTTTTACAGTTTACACATATGGGTAAACTGTAAAATTGTTTCGTTAATGTTGGCGCCGCATTATCCAATAATACCTGCTTCATTAAAATTTTTAATCAGAAATACTTCTGTCTCATGTTAATGACGCTACGTTTTATTGAAAATATTTTATGCCTGAAATATGTTTACTCTTTTACTGTCATATGTATTTGTAATAAACTTTCTGTAGTAAAATAAATAAAGGTATTAAAATAAATGAAACCACTGGCAGTACTGTTTAAAATCTAGTTCTGCTTATAACTCGAGTGGCTTACGACCTACATATGTGACATTCTTTCAACGCTACGAGAAAAGACGTGGTTTGAAGAATGCTCTAAACGAAGCGGACGGAAAAGAATTCGTGTAATCAAATCAACTGGCTGCAGAGAAGCTTTTGTAATGTCATATACATATTCCTGATTCGATCAACAGGGCATACTTTCAATCCGACTGTCGTCACCGATTGATTGATATCCGCGCACACACGCGGCCATCAGACGCACACGTACAAATAATGGTCATATGTCTCTGCCAAGATAACGCGCTCCCCAGGTACGATGATCGCGAGTTTTTGTTTGGCGTGTGACAAAGAGAAAATTGATAATTCATCAGAAGGTTCCATTGTTGCCGAGTGGTATTTGATGGGGTAATTCAAAAGGAACAATTTATTTTATTGCCCTTTGTTTTTACCTCAATTCACAAACATTCTGTGTAATGTGAGTGTATATGTAATAAGCGCACAATTTTATGAAAAGGTTTATGTTAAATATAAAAGGTGAGTTAACTTACTCGTTTACTCGGTATTAAATTCCTGTACGATGTGGGTACATGTTGCTACTGAAAGAGGAAGTTACATGAAATGTACCAAGCAGCAGTTCCATTTTTGCAGTTCCTTTGAAAGTAGCAATTGTATCCTCAAAGAAAATCACAAACGGAATGCCGTTCGACTCGAATGATGTACGTAACAGGCTGATCGATAAAAATAATATCAAAAGTTTCGTCTATCTTTAATATCTTTGACACACTGATTGTTGGGTGGCATCAAAGAAAACCGACACTCGCACACAAAAACTTAACGTATAAAAACCATTACGCGTTGCTTAAAAAGTACTATGTAAGTGGAATTTTTCAGATGGATGAAAAATTGCACTGTCATGTATACCTAATTGCCGGAAATAGTGGAGGACGTTGTAGAATGTAGGTTCATCCTTATCTTAAGGCAGCACTACATAAAGCGAGAGCCGCCGTCAGGGCCGGATTAGAAGCGTCGTTTGGTGTGCACCTGCTATACAGAGATGAATTTAGGCGGCTGACGAGAGCGACACCTGTCTCACGCGAAATAATACGCTACTTATTCGCCGGTGAAATATGAAATTCTTCGCGGAGGATTATCTAGCGAAATACCTGCGTTGTCATAAGACATGATATCTACATCACAGTGACGCGATGTGTTGCTGTAAGGGACTCGTACTCCCACAATTTCTGGTATTCGTTAATTTTTTCCCAACTTCATGTTGTTGTTATATATGGCGACGTTTTACGTAATTTGTACGTCTTTATGTGGCGTTACAGTTTATGTGTTATTACGCGCGCTTGTGAAGTGTCCTCATCAATCTACATAAAGGTTTTAGAACTTAATGTTGTGTTTTTAATGTGTTGAGGAAAATAAAGTAGAAGTAAGTAAAGGGTACCTACGTCTCCCCGGTAACCAAATTATGATACTAGTAGGTAGCTACTTATGATTCTCTTGACGAAGACTTAACAAGATATAACTTTGAAATATGTATAAGTTGAGGCTCGGTAACATGATGTGTCTTTAACTATGTAACTTCGAAACTAATTTTCTTACAAGTAGTTCAATATGTTATACGACTCACTCCCTTTTCCCCTGTAATCCGCTAAACGAGCAATAATACTAAGATTAAACTTGTGACTCTTTTTACTTCTTCGACCTTATTAAGTTGCCGTCTTTTGGCAAATCCGCTTCGCTCAAAGTGACCCTCTTTAATAACTCTTATGTTTTCTTTCATATTTTGTTTTTTTCTTATCGTTTGCATGTTAATGTCCGACTTAAAAATGTAATTTTTAAAGGTAAATATCATCCGTACCTACGTGATAGAAAAAGTAAGCACGTGAAAAAATCTCGTTGACAATACATGCAGTACGACGTAGGTACATTGTTCCGCACGTGAGGCATTGTGAGACGTGGACGCTCATGTTATCCATTACGGTAACGAAGTTCGCGCCAGATTCATTAGAAAACCATTCATCCGCCGCCACTGCGCTCTCTAAACCTTTATATTTAATTGAAAAATAAATTACTGCTGCAAGTGTTGGAAAGGATTGATGTAATTTTCCGTTTAAATCCAGTGTATCTGTTTCAAAGAATTTCCTTCAGTGTGACGAAGTCGACGAAGCGTAACCAGTGTTTTTAACTTTTACTTTACCTTCTGTTTGTTTACATTTCAACTAAAGTTCATCATAAAAAAAGAAATTAAACAGAAAAGAGATGAATTCTTTATATTTCAACTTTTACTGTCAATGCGATACTTATTAAAAAACCTAATACAATATATTTACTAATTACAATTTCCACGGGCTCTTACGATAAATGCACTAATTGTAATTCAGTGCGCAGATCATTATGCTAACGATATTATAATATTATTCTGAACACGATACTTCGTCGATGTATTGAATTCACGACGACACTGTAACATAACTTGGAGTGTAACAGAAGCGCATATTTTAAACTATACACGAGTAGGTACATCTGCCAGTGGTCTAGTTAGCGTGACAGAAAGTTTGTAACTTGACAAATGTAGAGTTGAGCGCACAAACGGGACGGCCGTATGCATTTAGTAGAAACTTTTCGCTTTGTAAGGAAAGTGTTCAGTTTAAACCGAGCGCTCGCCTACCCAATATCCGTCGTGGAGTGAACATCGCGTCGCGTGTGTATTCAGGCGCGGCGAGGCGCGGCGCGATTGTGTCGCGGCGCCGACTCCGACGCGCGCCGCCGATAACAAACTGCGCTCCGCCAAGCTTATTGTCGCGCGCACTGTTCTCCATGCCATTGTATACCCTTAAGTTATTCAAAGTAAATATTATTTTGTTTTTATCATAAAGTTTTATTGACGACACTGAGCGTCTCCCGCGCCACGAAATTCCCCGATGAGCCGGAGTTGGCTCGTTAAGTTGTTGTATGTACGCGGGAGGCGGTGTTTGCGCACCGCCCTCAAAACCAGCAAACAGTCTCAAGTTACACCCTCGCAATCTCTGAAATAAACATGCGACGAGGCCACTACTGCTAACAACCTTAGCAACTCAGGCCGCGAGAGCTTTACTAACTCCAGCCAGAGGATTAATCTTAAGCAAGATTCCGCTCATGTGTGTAACTAACTTAAATTACGATCAAATATTAATGTGAAGTGTTCTCCCGAATAATACAACGTTGCCGCTTTGTAAATTAATTCTCAGTAAGATCGAGCGGCGAAATTGTTTTCAGTTAACCAACCGCATGTGCATGGCATAGGTACTCGTGTGTTTAACTACGTGTTTGTATTTTAAACATCTGGTAATATTTGTGTAATTATTAAGCAAAACTAAAATGCTACGGTGCAAATTATACGTATGTTGTTATGCCAACCGTGCCGCCATATTTAATTAAAGAAAATCGTATTCATTTGACGGGTCAGTGACACAGTGACCTATCGGCTTCTTCTCTACGTGTCAAGGGTTCAATTTCCCCAAGAAACAAATATTGTAGGTACAAAAGTAGAACATCATTATCATATAAAAATAGCAATTCATAATTCAACCATAAACCAAGCGAACAAGAAAATTTAAAGTCCAACGTAGTTCGACACAAGTATGAAACGATTAAAAACTTTGACTTCTTGATACTGAGTAAGACCGCAGAGTGTCAGGAATGCATTCTACAAAAGCAATTAAAATAATCATGAACCACAATTTAAATTTTAGTGAGTGAAAACGGCGAGGCGAGATAAAGAATTTGTTACAAGTTAGGGGCCGGCAAACTCCTAGGGGCTAATTACATTGTTACATGACAAAACTTTTGGGTCGGCCGAAGTTTCTTTACGTTCCTTGCTCGGCTTAAGCTCTGTTGAGACTAATAAAATCACCTCTGCATCAGAGAACATACAATGTTATTGAACAGCTGATTTAATATTAACTTTGAGCACATTATTTAGCAGCCGGAAACAAGCGACTTTAGGGGTGATTTCTGCGCACCACTTGTATTGTTTATCGGTTTCCAAATGGCCTCCCTCCTCGTTCGTTCGTTTGGTTACGACAAGTAGGTCCGTACATTTCGTTGGTTTGGTTATGTTTGAGTGTTCATAAGTTATTATTATGAAACAAGCTTTCGGTCACGACTTCGGTTGACTTTCGCGATTCAACGAATGTGTTATTACACATTTTATTGGTGTAAATTATAATAAGTACACTCGTAATTGCAATAATAATTAAAATAGCTATTATAAATAATATTGGAACGTGTGTATTCAAATATAATTTTATATTGATTGGATTTCGGCAATTGAATAGTATATGTAGATACCTATGTCATTAGTTGGGACTAGCGTGAATGATTTATTTACAATTATAATAACAATCGTTAATACTGTTACGTCCAGCATCATATTATGATTTTGTAATTAAACTGCGCTAACACATAAATTCCATTAAAATAAATATTGAATATTATTTAATTCCAAAATTTGTTATTTCAACAAACCACAATGACAATACAATTCGTATACTGAAATCTAGTTTTAGAAGTAGTTACTATAGTGTAACGATTGCCTAACTCGTTAATTCAGATCTCGTTGAAATCGACAGGGCGAAACCATTCCGAAATTACTGTTCAATGACTCGTCGTGTTTTCCCCCATGCTTCAAGCATTTTCTTGGAGATTAAAAACCGAAGCTTTACTTTTCGTCATTTTTCTCGAAAATAAAACATTATTTACTCAATTGGGTGTTTGTTACCGACATGTTTATATTATTTTACGTCAATCTTAACAATCACTAAGAATAATACTGAACAAGGAAATTAAAGAAAAATATATCAGTTGGCCTTTTGCACGGAAGTTACAAAGGTCAACTGAGGGACGTGGGTCAAGCGGGAGCGTAGGCGGTGGACTTTACACTACTCACTACTTGCAGACTCGGCTATAAACGATGAATTGTGATTTACCTCCAGAACACGGATAACTGGAGCCAAACCAATTTTATGAATAAGCAGTATTTTAAAAATGAAAAATCCTAAAATATCTAAGCCCAACACAAAATTGATTCTTTCACCGAGGTTTTTATAAAGCATTTAGTTCACAAAAATATTTATCCAATCGGGTAAATGGTTAATTAATCTTCCCATTCCAGGTCTGGGAAATTGAACACCCGCCACAATTCTTTGTAAAGGCCGAACAAATACATAACGTTGGTGGATAACGAGAATATAGCCTGAGGTACCTTGTAAAATATAGCTTAGCTATTTTGTTATTGATGATTTAAACATGTACAGCTGAATAGCCCAGGTTTCATCAATAAGACCTCTGGCAATGAACGTTTGAGAGAAAAAATATATATAACTATTTTATAATCTTAGCAAACGGATTGGTCGGTAGTAGTTTACGATATATATTAATGAACTGGGCTTCTTCAGACACTTATAAAAAGAATGAGCGACGTAGTACATCTACGATGGGAACTTTTCGAAAACTGCTACATTGCTACGCCGTAGCATACGCGATTATTCAGAGCCTACACGAGCTACGCCGTCGTAACAGAAAAACTAACCCGCTACGCGCTACGAATCAAGTTTTATTGAACTTTGTTATGCATCGACACGTGTACGATGCAGCTGTATTTTATCTGAGCCTTGAGAATTCACTGTAATTTTATGCTGAAGATAACATTTAAATTAATCTTCTTTTATTTAATTCATTAAAATAACTATTAACCCCCAAGTTAAAGGTGAAAGGTATTGTATTTCTTAGAAGGTTATCTCTAATTTCTAAAGGTTTGTTTATAGGTTGTTAGCAAGGTAAAGTTAATAACATTGCGTTTTAAAATTCAACATTTAAGACCACTAAAATATTGTTCAATATATTTTACAGCAAAATATACAAGGTGCAGTTTTACATCCTCATCAAGTTCAAGGCGGTAACTACGGTAGTGATGCTCCACTCGAATCAATAATAAAATAAATAGAACTTTTCCTTTTTTTTAGTAAGTGATTTTCGAATTCGTCATAGGTATATTGCCGCTGGGTTTAGGCAGATGGGGCGACGGGGGCACACGCATCGATTTGGCGTTAGCATCAATCGGTGATTCTGTTCTTTGAAAGAGATGTATTATGAAATACTTTTAAACGTAAACAACTAAAAAAACAAGTATAATTATATTCATTATTAACCAGATGCCGTAATATTATTATTTATTTATTTATAATAAATAACCTTAACAACTATAATTACAGGATTAACCTACCTAATACTATAGTGTGGTATTTATATACCTACTTACAATCCTAAATTAAACTAATAAGGAACACAACAACCAACAATAGCACGACATTAACATTAACATTTATTACTTAACACTACACAAATATAAAAACATATTTTGCATAATCTTTTAAAATATAAATAAAATGTCTATTATGATACAACCTCCTGAAATTTGACGAGGATGCAAAACTGCACCTTGTAGAATCTTGTTTGTATGTACTTGTTTGTAAGTCAAAGTGCTGCAGCGTACCTTTGTACACCAAATTAACCTATTCTAATAGGAAGCGTGAGCTTGGAGCTGTTTCCCGATGCGTTCAATCAGAGAGATATTATGAATACAAATTGAATTTAATTCACCGCTGATCGGAGAATTAATACAGAATACAAACGTTATATACCGCTTACACATACACCTAACATCGTCTATATGTATAGTTGCGGCCTTATCAGTACCTAATATAAATTGTGTAATAAAGTAAAAGGTATGCCGCTTGATCTTCAAAGTTTTAATTGACAATCTCTTCTGAATCTCTTATTTAATTACAGAACGCTTACCAAATGTTACGTAAAATCAAACGTCTCTAAACTATTTGACAATCAAAAGGTCTGTTAACAAACTGGAAGAAGAATATAACTTGCATTATACCTAAAATATGATCCCTTTTTACTCCTTAAAAATTATTTAAATATTCCTGTAGGTACTTATATGTTAGATATTAATATTTTCACCACGGAATCCTCAGTGGATTCTAAAATGAATATGTACTTATATGTACGAGTACAAACACGCCTGTACTGACTTTAATTTACGGCAACGCAAAACGTTAGCAATGTTCAAAGGACGTCAGTGCCTGTTTGTGATTCAGATACATTGGATCACATCCCACACTGCGCTAAATACATTCCCTATAAATTATACATATTATCGTGGATATAAATTGTGGTTTTATTAGAGGCATAAACAGCGTTGTTTATGTCATTGCCAATCACCGGAAATTAGATGGTACATCTAAATGATAAATGTGACCATCACGGTTACTGTGAAAATTAAATCTGTTAAGTATTACAAGTTTTTGTAGTATTTACGTAAAATATCGATATACTTTTTGTTAACCGATTCATAAGTTTTTAGGCATTGTTATAGTGAAGATACCTCACATCACCATTACACAAGAACGACTGGACATCCACAGATGTATCAAATCATAACTTATCAAGACTCTTTCATACATAAAAGAGCCTAATGCTGTAATTATATAATGCTTAAAAAGAAACTTAATTGCTCCTAAAAGTTAGAGCCATCTTTACTTTAAGGCTTAAGTGAGTACAATGTTCCAAGAAAAAATGTCTTTTATAATCTAAAAATGCAATAAAAAAGAGGATGTCATCATTTACAAAATATATTAAAACCGTATTTTTCTTTTCTCAAATATAAAGTATTAAGTTAATATTTCGGGGCCAAGTTCGACGCCTCAGAAAAGGCCACTGAATAAAATTAATAACCAAAGAACGTTGCCACGTCGGGGGCTGCGGAACTTAATTTGCATTCTTGAATCAAAATGTTATTGTAATTATGTAGGGTCAGATAATATTGCCCTGCAGCGGTGCTCGTAACATTCAAAATGTGTAGGAGGTACCTTAACTTCACTAGGTTGTAACTTTGTTAGCCATTCAGTGAACTATGTTGCCCTGCCTTTAATATTTTACAAGCAAAATACGAGTATGTGGCTCTGACGCTTGAATCAAGATATGCGTAGGTGCTTAATAAAATAGTGTGACGTACCTTTGATACTGAAAATAGTCAGGAAGAGGAGTAATTTCTATTAATAACTACGATAACGCACAATGGAATTCTACTTCTTTGATCACGACATCGCACGAAGTTACAAATATAGAACCATAATTATTAGGTATGTATAACAAAACACGGAGTATAAAAAGACTCATCACTTAGCCGTTAACCACGTATACTGTCCAGCAAACTAAGCAAGATTGAGTAAAAAATATTTCTGGAAAACGACTTTTATTTTTGGTGTGAATAATCACTGTTTACGCTAGTGCACAGTGTAACATTGTGCTTACGGGTGCGTCGAGCATTACCGAGGATATAAATACCCCTCATTTAAAGTTTAGTTACAATATTTCAACCTTGGTTTTGTAAAAAAACCTAAAAATAGTTCGTCTTTGACCTTTAATATCTCCTTAAGCAAAAGGTTCCCAGGTATGATCCAGAACAAAAAGATCGCAATTATGGCAAGAACATGTAACTTTTGGCTTCGTTAAATGTATTTTTACTCCCTTTATTGTTTTCTTAAATAAAAATCTAATTTCAAAGCAAATCATACTTTTATTGCGTAGGTGAACACAATAATTTTCCATTGAAGTAGGTAGCATCTTTTTCTCTGTCTCTCATCATTTCAACACGTTTTATTTAGTACTTATAACAAGTTGTTATTTGCCTAATGTGCTTGATAAAGAAATAATAACAATAATTAGAAACGAGAAAGCAAAACAACTCATTTTATATCATTGCCGTTTCTATCATGTAATCTAATTGTTATTATTCATATTTATGAGAATTTTTTGACGTCTATTTTCTCAGGATAAACTTTAAGCTCAAAGAAAGACCCTGTTTAATATTTTGTCAAAGAGACTACATACAATAAAGTCGTGTCTCAGACGTAATGAAATACCAAAAATACTAAAATGAGAACGTAGGTACATATATGTAAAGAGAGCTTTCATTTCAGGAAGATAATTAGGTGTGCTCATTTACCCAAGAAAGTATTTACGTCTATGTGACCGAATGTGTCGGATTATAAATTCAACGTTCTTAACTTAAAGCTGCCAGTCTGTACCAATTTTCAAAGACATGCCATGGTTTGAATTACCTTCTCAAGAATAATATAATAATTTTGATGTATAATATCTAGCCAATTCTAATACAATAAACAAGTTATCACAATAGCATTAAATTCTAAACCCACTATTGTAACGTAATAACACCGGACACCCAGTACATTTAAACTCGTTTAGAGCACTATACAGGAATCCGAGTCGTCTTGCAAGGCAGTCTCGCCCCGGGGATAACATTACAAAGGCCTCAGTGTCGGGATGTAAAGGAGCCGACTGACCAGAGTCCCCTTTGCCCACCATCCCCCTGTAGGTAACGTTGTCCACACAACCATTAAGGTATTAACGAACAATGTTAAACGGAAACGCTGAAATGTAAACATTTCAAGTGAATTTAACAATGCACTTCGGTTACCGCTTTTAGTGAACATTTCAATAATTATTTCTTCTTTATGTTCATAGTGTAGAAGCTATTGTAACGTTAGTCAGTATTGAGCTTTTGTTCAACTAAAATTATTCTTGTTATTGTTCCATTTCTCAAATATTATAGAGTTGAAAGTTTATAATAATATTATTTCTAGGTAGGGCTGTATGTTTATAATAATATTTTTTTCGTTTTTACTCATATGTTATGTATGAGACTTTTTAAGTTTATATTTTTAGGCACCACTGGAATCAGTGAAGGAAAACATCGTCAAGAAACCTAGACTTATCACTACATAGTATAATACAAAGTCGCTATCCGCTGTCTGTCCATATATGCTTAGATCTTTAAAACTACGCAACGGATTTTGATGCGGTTTTTTTTAATAGATAGAGTGATTCAAGAGAATCGTTTTTGTATCTACGTTGCACCCGTGCGAAGCCAGGACGGGTCGCTAGTAATTAATATAAGTCGGAAATCGTCAACCACTATGAGCAAGCGTGATGATCAATCCTCGTGCAGACTCTGTGTGAGAAGAGGCCTTTACCCTGCAGTAGGACAATAATAGGCTGGTATTATAATTATTACTTATATTTTAACTGACCTAATCCGACATAAAACCAACACCTATTTATACTAAGCTTATTCAGGCATCGCTTCATTTAAAAGGCATAAGCTTAACGGCTTTTGGTAAATATGTATTACCGGCTTAAATTAGTAACCACGATTAATTTAACATTCTGTTTTAGAAATAATGTTAAACCTAGTTTTAACTGGGATACTCCACGCCAACACTCTAATACCGCAATTCGTGTCGTATTTCAAATGTAAATTTAGTATTGTAGGAGCTTTAATAAACTAACTACCATCTAATTTAACTTTTCAAATTACGTGTAATTATGGTAGAATTATTTCTCTTGTATTTTTTTCCGACTACCTATATTGTTTTAACTAATTTTCTTTCAATGCTGAACCGTTTACACCCATTAGATAAAAACTTTGTGTCATAAAACTTAATTAATAAAATAATAATTATAGTCAACTCACTATTACACATGGAAAGTGAAAATTAAATTATGAGTTTCAACAAAAACACAAGCTTTGCGTATCTTATATCTGACGCTTCAACCCAGGTGGCCATTGTTGGGACAAATTGGGACTTTATACCTATAACATTAGTTGTAGTACCAAAGCTACATTATATAAAGTTGCCTTTCAACTACAATAGTCAAAGTTACATAATAAGATGACTATCAGGCGGCATCACTCCAGAAATGCCGGGATATATGTTATCCACGCCATTACCGTCGTATAAAGGCTGTATTCAACGGCCCGGCGTGTATTCATGGCTACACTTAATATTTTATGAAAAAGAAATTATTTTTGTTGAGCGCTATGTATAAACTTGCTAACGATGTGTTGTTTAGCATGTAAAGTATAATGATTACAAACGAGAGTAAATATTCTTTGATAACAATATGTAAGGCAGGTACGAGTAAATAAAGTAAGTAAATAAGCGAGTTTTCGACTGTTTATACCTACTGTGTTTGGCGAAGAATCGCTAGTACAAAGTATTATCTTAATACTAGGGATTCTTCTCCCATAAAAAAAGCGTGATAGTGTTCAAAGCTGGCACAGGATTTTCCTTTATCCTTTAGCAGCGTCAGCATTTCTTAGTTTTACTAAAATATACATTATTTTTGACCAAGAGAATCTGTTTGTTTTCTGTTGGTGTTATTACTATTGTTGCTTTACGCTTTTGTGGCACAAATCTTGAAACAAACTTCATCATACATATATCGAAGTAAAAAAACTGTGGTTTCGAATACATGCAGGTAATATTATAATATTTAAAAGAGGTAGTTACCTGGAATATTGCATGCGTTTATAATGAAATAATTATGTCATTTTGAAAACACGACTGCATACATATATAATAACGTTATTTGAGGCATCGCTATCAATATCTATAAATAATGAACGTGTCATACTCAGGCACTGAAGCATTGTTTAATGCATATTTATCATAATAATTATGTGAAATGCTGTATTTCAAAAACTTAGCGCTAAACAAACACATCAATAGGTACCTACTTCTACCTATAACTTCTACCTACCTACCTACTTCTTTAGTACTCAGCTTAAACGTACTTTTGCCAACTTGTGAGTAGGCACATATCTACGTGGTTATTCATGAACACTAATATCCACGATTCACTAATGTAGGTAATTAGCATTTTAACAACCTTTTACATCGATATACTGCTGTCTTGCATAAAATTAAAAACATCTTCTGCCCTTACAACGTCCTAAACTGTATAAAAGTCTCGGCGTAGAGAAAAGATTAGCCAGTCAGCAAAGTAGCGACCGCCCAGGGTCTGCGAACGTGCTTACGAATTTATATTTCATGTGATTGTTAAAGTTTAATAGCAACAAAATAAATCTCTTTTCTATTCACAAAGCTATGACCTTTAGCCAGATTGGCCCTTTCAAGCAAAGATCGGGTTGTACCTAAACATATTCTAAAGCGGCTAACGTATTCTATTAAAATTTAGCGTTCACTCGGACCACTATAGAAATAAAATGACCTTTCTTTTTATATAATACCTTGATTACAATTGAAAGTCTCAGACCCGTCCAATTTTCTAAAGGTTTTATTGCAAGCGGTGTTTCACCGGATCACAAAAGAAGTTGTTTTTAGAATTGTAATAATATATTATTTTGTTATGTACAAACTACAATAGCAATAAAAATTGTAACTTTATTGTTATAGGGCTATTAGATTAAATTACCCGTGTATGTATTGTTATGATACGTATAACACGATTTGAAGAAATGTAATGATAATCAAAATAAATAACAATAAAATGGAATACTACTTAACTTTTAAAATAAATAGGTACAAACTCCTTCGGCAGCTATTAATTCTTATTCTTTTACAAATTATATTATAAGTATTGTTTAATGATCACACGGCTGTTTTGCAGATACATACATAATATAAACTCAAGCCTTTTTCCCATGGCAGATATGCTGATATAAACAGAATCGTTAACAACAATAATTGCTAATTGCTTTGCAATTGAAAACTACGTTTACCAATTAGCAGTAAATGTCTGGCTTAATGTACTTAGGTATATTAGATCGCCTACTAACAATAACAGCTGGTAACACTATTCGATTCCCACAAAATTACTACAAGGTATTATTATTAGATCCTTTAAGAACACAAATGTGAATATGTAGATATTGTATTTAGATTATCGTGAATTTTCTTATAATATTCGTATAAGAGTTTAATTATACTACCTTTGTCTAAAACTTGATGAACACACAACAAAAGTTTTATTACAAACATGTCATGCACTTTTTTTTGTTCATTAATTAATATTTATCTCATGACCATCATATCAGCCGAACGACGACGTCCACTGCTGGACATAGGCCTCCCACAATGACCACAATGACCAGTTCTACGCAATAATAATAAGTAAAAAAATAGATTAATATCTATTATTATATTTTTATCATGTTTCTAACAAAACACTTCTTTTAAAATCCTTTCTTATTCATATTGCTTCATCTGTGTTTATAAAATAATACATGTTGTCATACACGCGCACCAAAGTTGTAAGTTATGGGTACCCTGCACTTACTTACTTGTGCTGGATATAGAATTCGACCTATATAATAGCACTGTTGGATACACGCTGAAATTTTAATGGTTGTTTTCCCTCGGCAGAACGATTTTCTCTCTGTAGAACTACGAAATATGGAGGTAAAGTTTAAAAATAAAAACATTTTAATTTTTAATAATTAAAAACAAATACCATTTTATTAATCATTGTTTAGAGGTCACTTTCGAGTTTTGTTTACACAATTGTTAATGTGCCATTAATAAAAAAAACCGATTGTAAATCAATTGTACTACCAAGACAAAATCATTACGGTAGGATAAAAAGCTATTAAATTTCACGGTGTTTAAACCATTTCTATAAAACAGAGCAGTAGATATTTATCAAAAGAATCAGTTTATACATTCTCTATTTTTTTAGCAGAGAAGTCAACCTGTCTGCGAGCAAATTATAAAATCAAACATTTATCAGTTAACTAATTTATTGTGACCGCAACACCAGGAAGGCCTTATCCATTACCGGCGCCTGATTTGTCACGGTAGCTGATTCATTAGAGAGGCATTAATCTTCTGTGGAGGTGCGAGAGAGGGGGGGGCCGTCAGCCAACTAGCGCGGTGATAAGGCCGTACTTTGTCCAAGACGCCGTGACGAGCCCCAGACATCGGGCCTGAAAGCCCGACACTGGAATTTAATTAACCCAAATTTGTCCTTTTGTCTCAGCTGTATCGGCGCAAGCCCCCCAAAGTGTCTGTCAATATGTGGTTAACAGTATTACAAGTTAGAGGAGCAGGGTACATGTAAGTGCGTTGCCAGTTCTGCTTCGTGCGATCCAGTGACGAGAAGTCCCAATAAACCATTATAATGGGCTAATTTAAAGTAGACAATCCCCATCCTTCTTGGATTCTTTTTTATTGGGCCATTAAAAACACATTTAAAACCATCAAGCTCGAGTACAATCTGTTGTAAGATTTTATAATACTCAGCTACATGTACATCCTTATTTCTCTCAAATATTTTATTTTTGATCAAAATATGTTTCATTTTATATTTTAATACGTAAAAGCTTGACAAATAGTTCCCACTTCCAATTTAGACACGACGTAGACACGACACAAGTAATGTCGGCGTTCCAAAAAGAGAATTATCTGCTGAATACCATCCAACATCCCGGTCCCGTTTTCCACATATTTTCATTTTAACGTAGATAGAAACCAAATCACAAACCATTGCAATGTACTCATATAAACTCTAAATGCGTAAATGTGTTTCGGACAGCCAGTGAAGGCACGTCAAAATGTGAGAGCGACGTATGAAAGAGAAATTCCGGAAATAGAATAGCGTATATACAGAGAGAAAAATCAACTAGCAATGATGGCGACCGCTTGAAAAACTTGTCTAACCAACGGACACTGATAGTTTTTGAAGACATGAGTGGTTTCATTACGAAAGAAAGTTTGGGAAATATATATTTTTTGTTCTTGAATTTTTTACGTGTAGTTTGTAACAATTTGCATGTTATAAGAAAAGGTATCGTTCCATGAATAATTCAAAGATATTATTGAAATTATCTAATAAGTTATTTAAATCGATTATATTCATTTACATAACTTAGATGAATAACACACTTAGATGAAAGACCAAGTACAAGTGATATAATTTTTCGTGCAGTGTATTTAATGCCAAGATTAGAAAACGATCTTTTAATACTTTAAACTTACTGGAACAGTATTTTCTTTTTCATGTCTGAAACATAAATCTTCGAAGCAAAGCCAAGCGGAGTTACTTTATAATAAATCTAAGCAATTCATCAAACGTGGGAGAGCACGTTAAGGTTACAACCAGAGTTTCAATTCGACACAGCTAATTGTTTATTCTTGTAAGATCCTGTTACAATAAGTTAAAATATAAATTGTTAATTTATAGATTATAATTTATAAGGCTTGTTTAACAACTGATAAGGTTGAGAAGTTGAAAGTCCAAAGAACAAGTCAAGAAAAATAACTGAACTTCTTAGTACAAATTTGTCATAGAACAAAGGTTCCAACGGAGAGAAAAAAGGAACAAATAGTTGGAAGAAAGTATTCCTTAACTCTTGTTTTATAACCTGAATAAAGTGAGATCTCTGCGGTACAAAAAGTGTAGATATTGGAAAGAAATCATAAGTAACAGTTCCTTCCGGGCACTCGAGGTACGCACTCCGAATATAATGCAATTACGTGAGATGGATTGCTTCACTTGGAGCCGCGAGAAGGTCGTATAACTTCCTTATCTTCGCGACGTATCCGCTTTTATGTCGTTTTTATAAAAAAGAGAATAAAAATATTATTTCCATGCTGATTTTAGGATGAAAGAAAAACGTAAAATGTTAGTACGGTTTTGTGTACTTCAGCTATTGTTGCGCATATTTCACAGCTGAAAGACAATTGACGGAGAACCTCCCAAGGCGACGGAGTTTTAATCACGTCAAATTGCTCATTATTGCCATTCTTTAAATTCAGCTTCGTTAAATGTGCTTTTAGATTATGCACGCGTTTTGTATTGGATAAACGCTTGGGAAGAAATACCTACCTGACTTTTTCTTGCGAATGAAACAAGGCAAAACAGGGTTTAGAACGAGGAAAATCTTTGTACAGACATAATAACCATTCAACATAATATTTGCTTATAGATATTTTTCTTTTCCCGCTAGATTGTTTATTAAGTACTATATTATGTTCAGGCGTATTCTGTAACGTAAGTAAAGTGATGCAATCGCTCGTAGCAAAGCCTGATTGACTCCATCCATTGACGCGCTTGTAAGGTAAGAGCACAATGAGATCAATGTAGCGACAACAGACTGACTAGGGCACTCGACCCAGCGCGAGCTAGAATTGAAGCCCCAACAGAATAAGCGCTCTGCAATATTGTGAACAGTCTACTTCCAAGTTAGGAACATTGTGCATAATGGAAATGGGAATCAACATGAACATAAAACGAACTAAGGTATAAAGTTATGTCATGTAAATAAAGTTAGGGAAAACTTAAACCTCGAAAAATGTACGGTTAAACTGAAGGTAATAGCTACTCGCGTCACTTTATTATTAAAGAGAAGTGTTTAAACATAGAAATAGATAAATTTCTATTGACACTCTGTTACAAAGGGTTGAAAAGTTAATTTACCTAGCAAACATAAAACCGGAGATAAAAAAAAAATCTAATATTAAACTTTAGATCTTCTCTTAGTCCTTAAACCTTGCAATCAAAAGTTGTCTGGAATACTCTATAAAATATTATAGACTACTGAGCCTTTACTAGATATCCATGTTCGTGATATCCATAAAAATATATGTTCTCTTAAAAAATCTTACCAACAAGTCACGCTAACAAAAACGTAACTTTACGAGTATTTATAGCCGCGCAAAATAACCAGTGGATTTTCTAAATCTTGCGTGAAGTTGAAACAAGGAAAAGGCAAAACGAAACTAAGTACCTTAAACTATCGAAGATTAATTCAAGCACAATATGTTCATGGTATGACTCTGAACAACTAGTAGCATTTAGCTTTGAATCATTCACCAGCGTAGCGTTGCATTTGCATCCGCGGATTCCAATCATTAATTTGATATAACATAAACTATCTGGATGACAGAATAATTTATGCCAGAATGCTAAATGCGAATTTGATTATAATCCTATCATACTGTTATTCAATTGTTTTGGAAGCTATTTTCATTCAAAATAACTTAACAATTATTACTTACTAAAAGAGTTGAGTTTTAGGAAGACATGATAGCGATTAAAACAGGTCGACTGGTATTGTGTACTGGCAATGGCCCCAGGTACGCTTGCTTGGTGACCCTTCAAAGCAGGACCATTATTGCGAAGAGATCCTCCATCCTCGTAGAAGTTAAGTACGTAAAAAGCCGCGCTGTTGAATTAGCATGAATCATTATTATCTACAGAAACAACAAAGTACGAGTACCTATCTATATTTCTCGAAAACAGTGAGTGGGAGAGATGAAACAAGCTTGTTTCTAATAAAATATGTAGATATACAACGTTAAGGTCTCTAATTGGGTCGGACAAGAATGTCAAATATTTATAATAGGTCCCTAAAGTTTAAAGATATCTTATAACGAAGTCAAAGTTTTCGTAACAAGGCTTAGAATCTTCTTACTTTACGTAATACCAAAACATATTTTGGTCAAAAATATCACAATACGAAATGTTTTAATAAAATAACATAAGTACTTAACTTCAAAATTACATTGTAAAAGTAACAGTTGCCAAATGTCACATCTTGAGAATAAAATCAAAACCTTCAGCAGAGAAGTCGAATGGTAACTTTAGCAGTGGGGATAAACATTTGATAGAAGCATCGAGTTAGGTAGTGTTAACTCTTCAACTGGCGAGGGGCTTAGTGCCCGCGGCGATTCACGTGGGATCTCGTTACAAACTCTCGATTGAAATATTTCCGTACCAGTAGACACGTAGCCGCGTACCTCTATTTGTATACCCGCGTCAATAAGAGTCACGCCTCTGTAAGAACTGTATTGTAACCACCGAGCGTGCAATGTGTGCAGTACAAGTCCATGAAAATGAAATTCTTACGTTCATAATACAATCTATTTGCTGAAGCCACGGGCGTTTGGTTCGGCGCGGCCACCGATGCGGTCACTAATTACATCGGAGCGCTAACTGCAATTGTGTTGATCACTGTTTAATGTAATATCGCCGTAGTTCGCAATAGTTATCTCTTTAACTATTGGGAATTCTATCTGAACTATGGAACTGTTTAATTTCACAGTCATGAGTAATTATAATACACTAAATATAATAATGTTATTACAAATCCCACATCAGCCCATGCAGTCAGTCATCAATATCTGATTACGAGAGAGAACAAAAGACCACAATGCTTGGCGAACATAGTATATTTATTTGTAAAAGTAAGGCACTAGTTGGCTATGCTCTTGGCTCAAATTAATAACATTACGTGTTTATAAGTTTAAACACAAATATTGGCGTGATTTATGAGATTGTCGTAAAAGACTTAAGGTGGTCCCGAACGCTTAGTCAGTTCCTTTTAGGGCTTTAGATAATGACTCGGTAAATAACTAGAAAAGCTAGGCTGGATGAAAAACGACGAGTCATACCCAGAAGGCAATTAATAACAATTTGTTTACCAAAATCATTTGTTTACTGAACATTGTGCCATTTGCTATTACGAAATCAAAACCTTGTAAGCGAAACGGAAATTGAGGTATACATTACTTACAGTGCATAATAGACACGAGATAACAGTAGGTGCACTACGAATATCCCTGGTAATAAATACATAACTTTATGACGTATTTCCATGCAGAATATTTGGATGTTCCTACCAACATTAACGCATATAACGTCATTAATTTATGCTCTCGTACCCACCACCTCTGATAAATAAAATAAACACACTGAATTTCGCCACAAGCGATATCAAACTACAAATTATATAAGAATTGAAATTCGATTCACGTTAAAATCCACGTTTTATTGCGATATCAGAGTAGTAAAAAATATATGCAAATGATAAATATTTCACTTTCTCACGGAAGTGTTCTTAGTTTATTTAGTATCGGTACAGACGTAAACACAATCCAATATAGACTTGCTAAGTTGAATATGATCCGTGTGGCAGTAATTCTCTAATCTCAATTGATCCGTCATTTTGAAGTAGCTTAATCAGCGTTGCAGGTAACAATTAACATTCGGAATACCGCGTTAACAAGGATTAAGGGCACAAAGGCATAACTTTAGAATTACACGGTATTCAAATGTAATCCGGCATGGATTCTCCAGCTAACATTAAACGCGTGCTAATAGAGGCCGGGAAGGGAACAGTGTGCCAGATCGCGCCGTTCCGCGGAACACCTATTACGTTCTCGTTAACGTGGTCGTAGTGCGCTTTACCCCCTCGTTAACAATGCCCTACCAGCAAATTGTACCTTCAAAATGAATGTATACGATACGGCGACCTTTTGCCGATTACAATCTTTTACATCTTAATTATAACTTTCTTAACTGACACGCCGATGAAGCTGTCCATTAAAGAAATTACAGGAAAAGAGCTGTAGTAAAGGCTTGATTGTGAATCGAAATTCCTTGTTCAATGACTGGTTGGGAAGTACAAAAGGCTGTCGGTCTGTCTGACCGGAGCGACTGCGGCGTAGCCCGGCGGACTGACGGGAACAAGCTTTTCAGATTGTGAATGCAACCCGAGGCTTTATAAATCAACTTTATCGATAATTAATTAAATCTGACTAACACTGGTATTGTAAGTATGTATACTAAATAACACATAAAACAAAAACACATCAAGTATACACATCAAAAGTGTCTAGGGATCAACATCCCTAACAAATGTTAGGGATGTTGATCCCTAGACACTTTTGATGTGTGTAGTTAAAGTACTTATGCACCAATTCTGCATAACTACGTCCAGTTAAGAGTTGATAAAATTGCACTACGTAGTAAAAGTTTGCCAGCCTATCGCATAAATACTACAGCGAAACAATTTTCCCTGGCTCTACTTTTACGACTTGCGCCGGGAGATAAACAAATGAGCGTAAAAGTAGTCTTATAAAATGAATACCTACGTATAAGTGTATTGTAATTAAAATATTAATACACCTTCTATAAAAATTAAAAATCTTTTTCGTCTTATTTCGACATACGAGCTGCAACGTGAGCTGTTTCTTTAAATAACGATTTTGCACATTAAGCATCCATTACGGGAACGAGGAGTCGGTAGTTTTATTTTTTTCTTTGCAACACGTGTCTGCGCGATGCAGCGAGCGGTGTGGAGGCAGCGGTTGCTAGTACCAGGTGCGAACGCACGATACAGCTTTTTGTATCAAACGTTTCTATTTTTACCATTGCAACTAGACGGAAAAAATTTAAAACTATGAAAACTGATATTTGAATCGACGTAAAAATTCTGTTACGTGCGAACGTTCGGGTTGTGACTTACAAATATGAAATGAATTAACAATGTGAAGGGTTTGGTGTATTTTCTCAAATACGCTGGAAACATTAAAAATGCTTTGGTGTTATCGTAACAAAGTCATTATTCATTTGAATTTTGGATGCAATAGACCAGTCAAAGATCTTTTAAATAAATAAAACCTTGTAATAGGTATGTTACAAAAGGCAACATTTTATTTTGCCCCTGATGAATACATTGTCAGTTTACCCGTATTTAATATGTCACATCACAAACAAAGCTAAAATGTTTTATTCATCATGTAGCTCATTGAAGTATAATAAACTTCCAATTGAATTTTGACCACGGCGAATAATCTCAATGGAGACTAGCCAAGTATACAGGAGATATTATAGTGTACCAGTGTATGCGCAAACACAGGTGCACTCCCTATTCCCTTACCTCAGTCCGATGGGGGACGGCGGCAATGCGACACGACTGGGTTGAGATCAGGCGCAAGACCATCGGCTTTACATTTCTTCCGAGGTACGGGGGCATCATATCACGAACTTCCAAACTCCGGGGTGCTAATGGGAACTTCCTATTGGAAAATGCCAATAACACTTTGCCTGACCTAGGAATGGTCATATAGCGATAGCTAGTCGAGTAAGCGATTACGAAACAGATATCAAGATAAAATGTTTGAAATTCAGTCACACATCGAAATACAGAAACAATTGTGTGCAGAATAAAATGGATGATGGTTAAGCCCGTTATTCCAGTCAGCTTTATAAATAGAGAGCGACAACGCGGACTGCAGAATCGGAACGTTCACGAACCGTATATATCACAATATAATATTGAACGAGACGATTCTAAATATGTAATACTAGCCGAGTGGCCCCCGGGATTACCTGTGAAAATACATTTCACCCCTATTTCCCGTTTCGAGGTCGAATTTTAAAAGTTTCCTTCTTAGCCGACATTTGCGTTATGGGTGAAATACATTTTCCAAATTTCATTTTTAGGTTCGCGAGTTCAGACTTGATGAGTAAGTCTGTTCACTTTGCGTTATTACAATTTAGTAACTAAGTAATTTCTGCGATCTTTTGCCCAAAAGGGAGGCCCATAATGTAATTACTTATTTGGCAACCGATCTTATTTTTTATTTCCATATTTGGATGTATTCACTAGCTTAATTTCCGTCTGAAATATTTAATTTTAACAGCTCAGTATAAATTCACACAATATAACTAAGTCGTAGTCCATTAGTAGAATGGTAGCTAAAACATTTAAAAGTACAGAATCGCAAACGAAAACCGCTTAAAAATAAATTGAAACACTACTTTCCCAAAAAGCAACAGTTAATTGTTGTTCTAACAGGCAGCGCTAAGTTTAGCAGTCTAAACATAGGGAGCGACTCGTTAATGAAGCAGCCGAGTCCCGCAGTGGAGCCTCCCGCGAGCACCGCGGACCAGCGCGAGGCGCCCGGGACCCGTCACAATTGAACTGGTAACGAGCCCGGATTATTGATTGAATCCATCAGTCCCATGAGAATTGTCGTTATTAGTGACACGACAATATATCCATAGATACTCATCGAATAGCCTTGATGTCACTTTAAATTTAGTTACTTCAAATAAGTATGTGTTATTAAGTCAAACTTTGAAGGGATTCGCTGAATTGAGTTTAGTATGTACCTTCGCTATGTTATAAGAAAACTATTCTAACATTGGTTTTATGATTGTGTATTTTGTCTGGATTTAAAATGTTTCAGAATTTAATTGATCTTATTATAACTTATACAATGTGATAGGGGTGAGACTTCTAACCCGTTAAGGCTGAGTACTACATCTAATTTTATCGACAAAAAAAATAATATGGGGGGTTGAACCCCCTCCCCCTAAAAATTATGGCTATTTTAATATTTTTTTTAATGTACTACGGCGCGCTTGATATCAAAGGTTGTATGCGTCGTAGAAACAAAAAAAAAACGACAAACGGTAGCTAATAACCTTGGCTAACTAATTCATTACTTTTTTCATATGTTTGATAATGTTTTGGTGAGAAAAAAAATCATTTCTGAATTATTTTGACCGAAAGAATCGCTATTTTTCAATATTTTCACGAATTAGGTACTCAACCCCCCATATTATTTTTTTGTCGATAAAATTAGATGTAGTACTCAGCCTTAACGGGTTAGAAGTCCCACCCCTATCACATTGTATAAGCAAATGTTAATTATTGCAAGTACCTACAATTGTTCAAAATTCATGTTACAACAAACCTTACACATAAGTATTTCTGTTACAGAATACAAAATACACCTAAGTTTATAAAAATAATCCATTATTTTATTAAAGAAACTTGTTAAAGTACGTAAGTGCTCGTAACGTTTAGGGTGACACACTTTTAACGTTAACAAGTTATTTTTAAAAGCGTTTTACTGCTAATAATTGGAGCATGAATAAATATAATAATGTAGACACCTTAATGGAGGGTGTCTGTTTAAGCCGAAAAAACCCTACGGTATAAGATTTCCCGCGGTTCGACCTTTACGCAATCGACTTATCTGCCCTTCGAACCTTACGTGAATATTACTTTAGAACATCGCAACCAAAATGTTTATTTTCGCAAAGGAAATTAACAAGTGACTGAACAAATCCCGACTGTCATCACTCGGCCAGTTGTTTCGTTAATCTGCTCAGGATTATCAAGGTTTAATATAGATAAGACCGTATCCTCCTTTGCCCAAAAGACAAAAGATTGTCGAAGATGTAATTAAGCCCATTTTCGCCGTATTTACCTTCTGAAATCGCTGGACTGTATGAAAATTAAATGACAGTATTAACACAGGGAGGGCATGGGCCTGTGATTGCCTGTCAAACACAGGTATAGCCGTTATCTGACGCATGAGGTAATTATAAGTCGCTTTACAAGTTTAGCTGGGACGTTGAATGGGCTATTTGACGTGTGTACGAAACGTTATCACACAGAATAATTATACGTAGGGCGGAACTATGTTGTAAACACGCTGTAAATTGTTTCAGTTCCGCTTACATTTACTACTTTATAGTTCTTGAGCGAAACGTTGTTGGACAAATAAAAGTTGCGAGGACTGCTTTCACAAAACTTATGGAAACCATCGTTCTCAGAATGTTTTCCTATTTCCGTCCAGAAAATTGCTTACGCTTCTTTTTATGAAGTAGATGTAACTACTTACCTACTTGTGTTCAAATAGAATTCATTAAATAACCGTTTAGAATAATGTACGTTTTAACGTGTATTGTGCAATCAAATTACTACCTATTAAGAGGAGTCTAGACATCTTCACTTCTTTTCACAATGGTATTTAATTATCCTTGAGCACTCTGTATTTGTAACATTAGCACTTCAATCAAACAAGTTCTCTTATACAAAAGGATTTAGCAGTATCTAGATCCGTATATAAGATAGTTGCAGAATAGCTGACGGCATACAAAAGTATCCATTACCGCATTGGTACTGATTTGTCACGCCGCTGATTCATTAGACGAACATTAATCTTGGAACGCGGTTACACGCGGTACATGATAAAGCTTTACTTTGTTTAGCCCCCCTCTACGGCGTCTACGAGACTTCGTAGCACCGTAGCTAATTCGTAGCACCGAATTTGTCGTAGCTTGTTTTCGTCAAGCGCAGGCCACACCGCCAGCTAGCGGGCGGGCGGGCTAAGCGGGCGAACATCGTTTCACCTCTTTACATACTTCGGTTCACACCGCGTGCTACCGACTAACCTAACGAGCTAAGCTAACGAAATATCCGACGATTCCCAGCTAGCGGGCGGGCGGGCTAGGCGGGCGAACATCGTTTCACCTCTTTACATACTTCGGTTCACACCGCGAGCTACCGACTAACCAACGAGCTAAGCTAACGAAATATCCGTCGCTCGTCTGTCCGTAGTTTTCGGTGTGAACCCCATAGTTTAGCTCGCCAATATTTCGCGTAGTTTGTATAGTTTCCTTCGTCCGCTTCGCCCGCCCGCTTAGCCCGCCCGTCCGCTAGCTGGCGGTGTGGCCTGCGCTTTAGTAAGAATTTGCATTTTAGGTATCGCCAGTGTGTAGTTTATACAAACGTGAATCATAAAATAGGAACTTACACATTACATTTACTATGTAGAATATTTTCGCCTGTATGATTTATCTTATAAGTTGTTATAATGCAATTGAATAAATGTAGTTAGATACAGGCTTCTTTTTTTACAGATGTACCTTACTCAGTAACTCATTTATTCATAGTCTTAGGACAGACTGTATGATCTGCAAAAAAAAAAGAAAAAAAAATTAATGTGCCTGTTCCCTTTCAAGTTGAAGTCTCCTAAGTGATATTGCTCTAGAGACTAAGGAACGAGATTACTATACAAAGTAAGGTAATCAGTCAATTAAAAGTTCCATTATCTAATAAAAAAACAAAACTTACATCCACGTCGTACGCAATCTTTCCACGAAGCGTAAAACAATCAGCCAAATTGAATAGTTTCCGATTCACCTCAAACAAGGGAACCTTTCTCCGGTTTCTTATTGCTGAAAAACACATTAATAAATACATTAAGGAAACTGACCCACATGAACCTACTTACCACGAGATGGCACAAACGAGTGCCCCGGCGCGGAACTTAGTTCATACGTCATGCAATGCTATCATTAAGGTAGTCTCAGAGTTCCATTTCTGAGCGATGAAGACAAAACAATATTGATATTGGATAATGGAAAAATAGCGTGTTAGAAACGAATTACTAGCGAGGAAAATTGCCATTTCCTTGCTATTCTTCTATCTACGGGTACTTACTTACCGAAGTTGTTAGATTACACTGCGTTTGATAGCTTTCGCCGCTCCTAACTACTTATTATAGCGTATTAATCGAACGATCTTAAAAGAGACGCCGCCTCGCTGTGAGCTCTTTTATCTTACCCTTTTAATCAATGGCTATGAAGTAAGTTTTTAAATTGAAATGGACAATAACACTATTATAAGCACGAGAAACAAAAGCTCGAACAAATAAAAAACTTGTTAAATATCCCGTTTTATGCACTTTTGCTCGCGACTTAATCCGTGTGAATTTTCTTACAGATCACTTTTTTTTTAATACATATAGCACTCAGGGATAACTAAGCTTCGAATTGGGTAAACATTTTTCAGAATAGGACCAGTAGTTCCTGAGATTAGCCCGTTCAAACAAACTTTTCAGCTTTATAATAATAGTAACTCGAAGATTATAGTTGTTTGACTAGTTATGACTCCTTATTTAGAAAGAGATTAGAATCTCACTTAAAGTTTATGAATAACGGAATTATGTTCCTAGTTAATTCGTGAGTAATTTCCGCTGTTTAATATAAAGTATTATAAAAATTATACATTTCTAAAACCCACCAACTTCACAATGTATTTATAAAGTAAACTTTTTCAGCGAGACACGATAAGTAATACACTACAACACGAACAGAATGTTCTTAGTAAACAAAAGAGAACTCACATTGTTAACAAAGTATTACTTCTTCAATCTCCAGATTACGTGCGTTTGCGTTTCAAATATCATCATTATGTAGCTCATACGCACTTTCAAAAAGTTTCACTCAAACAATTTGAAAGACTAAGGGCTCGAGTACATTGTAATTTAATATAACGTGTTTAATAATACGTGCGTCTAGACGTAGACAGATTCTAATCGCAATTTTGTTCAAGCTGTTTCTGTATTAATATGGTTTGTAATTATATTTTATGTGCTTTGAGTTTTGAATAGATAACTTTTGGCACACGTCGCGGTCTGTCAGAATACATTTAACTGAAGGCGTTTTTAACGTTCTGTGTCTTGCGCCATTGCTGAGCATGAGGTCTTGGGTTCGACTCCCAGGTCGGGCAAAAGTGTTATTGGGTTTTTCCACCAGGAATTTCTCAGTAGCAGCCCCGGAATCCGGATTTGTGCCCAGTTGATGGAAATAGGCTCGCCCCCTATTACATGAGACTTAAACATAACTGGCGAAATATAGGTGTAGTAATGGGTACCTACACCTCTGCCTAACTCTTCGGGGATTACAGGCGTGATGTTATGTTTATGTGTTATGATTTTGTTTTGTGCACAATTAAACAAGATTTAGCTATCCAAACCAGACGTCATGTCAATCCGCTTATCAGTAATCATGATAAAATCACTGGTCATTTTAAGATTAATGGATCTCTTATTATTTATGTACTCATATTTATTCATATCCGATAGACCTGACCCACTGAGCGGACTTTAATATAAGCTTGAACATTTTATTTCCAATATATTTTATTAATCCGTCCCTGTGCCAAACCAGTAATGGACCACTTCGATTTCCGTTTTTATCGTTTTATCTACTCTAGGAATATTGTTTTTATGCCACAATCACTCTCTCACAGCGATCGCAGCTGCAAGCTAAACGAAAATATAATACAGGTGCATTCGCCTCTCACACACGTCGACAAAAGACCGACAACGCGACTTATACCAACATGTAGAGAAGCCATTATAACGCAATATGGACCTACACAGAGCTGTAAACTTTTACACCCCCGCACGTACACAACGATATACAGATAATAACGTATCTAACTAGGGTTAAGTTAACCTCGCCCGATGTTTATGCGGTATTACTATGTACAAGCAAACTCCTCTATTGCCGATACGATAGATAACAAGTTTCGATAAGGGAGTTCAATATGAATACCACAATATCGCATAGGTATCTGCCTAATTTTAGTGAACCACTTAAAACTTCATTGTTTCAGTAGTGTTTCCTCTGTGAGCAAGACGCGTGTACGATGTGATTGCATCACTTCATTTTAACTTCCAATTAAAGAAAAAGACAATTCGGTCAAACTGTCTTGACGAGATTACTTTTCTAGTTTGTCAGGAAAGTTTGAAATGCCTTTAATTGGTTGCGCTGGAACAGGACGATACGGTTTCGGTGAGCTAAAAAAGAGAGGCGTAGGTATGGACACTGTCAGAAATGCTGCCAACGAAAAAATTATTGACGGATACCCTATTACTAGGTACTTTACAAGTTAGTATCAATACATTGCTTATCTAAGTTTAATGCCATAAATGGTTGTTAAAATTAAAATATTTTTTTTAAATAGTTTTAAAAACTAAAAAACACGCTTTTAGCACGCACTAATTTTTTTCGTATCCCATTGAGCAAACCCTTTCATTTAATACCCATATCATGGGGGTGCATTTCAAATAGCCAATCCGCCATGTTGGATTTAAGTCACGTGACTATTTTTTTCGTATTCCTGACAGCAAAACCTTTCATTTGATACCCATATCATGGGGGTGGATTTCAAACAGCTAGTCCACCATCTTGGGGAGGCCGCCATATTGGATTTGTAATGACGTTTCTTAGCTAGTCATGTATTGTCATCAGAACTCAGAGCGTGTGCAAAATTTCATCCTAATCGAAGACCGGGAAGTGGGTCAAATTAATATTCCAAGATTTTCTTACATAGTTATTTACAAGTGAAGCTAATATAAGCGTGTTAATAATGTTCTATACACCTGTATGGTATGGTATACGTATGTACCTACATACCTATACATATTTGTGTAAATAATGTTATTTCGTATTTTGGCAACAGAACAGCTAAAAGCTGATTGTGGGTAATGTCAGCACTAACTAACGTTAGATTGACGTAATCCTGTACGCTGCGAGCCGACGGAAGTCAGCATAATGAAACCAATCGATCATCTACAAACCAATTTGGCTGTGATTAAATATCAACAATTAAAAGTTACATAGATTAAGTACAATGTTATTGACAGACCGCCTTAAGACGCAAAAATGGATAATGGTTTATGTCTTAAGGGCTATTTGGGTTTGGGGTTTATTTTATAATTATACTGTCAAAACCACTGTAAAAAAAGCTAAGGTATTGTGAATAGTTTCACGATATGTGCTAATGTCCCGTAAACCTAAGACGAACCCTAGCTAAAGGTCAAGGAAATTCCAAACTGAGAATAGGCAGTTAACAACCTCTTCGGCAATATACACGTAATCCACAAGGCTGAACAAGGTCCATTATCATACTATAAGTTACCTACTTAACTTCAAACTAATCTCACCGCTCTATCATAAAATATAAGTTAAAAGCTATCGCGAAGAAACCATTACCTGCAATGGTGGATTTTTGATATATATTCTACTATCATCCAATAAATTGTGAACGAGAATATGCGTACTCACCATTAAGTATGATTTAAAGGCTCGTAATTCAAACACGACATATAATCGATGTTCGGAAGCTACATGGAAAGGACATTCCACCCTTTTCTTACGAGCGCCAATTAAATTTAATTATATCATTTATTCCTTCTAAGATTGCTTTTTGCGAATAGAAATTCTCTCATGTGCGCTCAGTTACTTTTATTGATCATCGAAAAGGTTCTTCGTTTACAAAATACTTTGATCATTTCACACTATTTGCATTTCAAACATCTGGAAAATAATTACTTCAAACGAGTCTGGCGCAACGATCCTTGAGCGAAGGATTGGGCAACACAAAAGAACCCCGTTAACCAAAAGAACAGTGAAATATTATAAAATAAAAGAATGCAGGTAAAGCATATTATTACTCTGCCTTTTATTTCCTTTGTGTATTTTTTCTATTATTCAAACGTTAAACATGATCTTCCATTGTTCCTTAATCAAAAAACGGTTTTCTTTAGAAAACGCAAGACACAATCGTTTCATCACATTCCAGGCACATTTTTATCAAGTTATGGTTAAGCCCTTCACTTTTATTAAAAAATATTTTATTTTGAGTATCAAAGACAGGTCCAAAAAATACAATAGAACGTAAAAGTCGAAATGAAAGTGATTTTACTCAAAACGAAGTTATAACAATAACTAGTCATACTGTTTCCTGAAATAACAGACAAACGGCTGGAAATGTTGTCATACTCGTTTCACAACCTCCACAAAAAAAAATCCATAGCAAAAATTCCACAACTTCCTTTTATATTTCTATTTCGACACAAACTAAGTAAATTCCATTTCCTCGAAAATATTTATCCTTCAAACATGATATACCGACTAGCAAACAATGTTATTACAAGAAAAATAAAACGTCCCCGTGCGCTTCCCTTACCTTCTGATTAAAAACATTGTATGTCTCAACACGCCAATAAATATACCGTGTCAATATTTGTAGCGCGGTAACATGACGCACGTACAATGTGATAATGTCGTCATGTTCTGCGGATCTACGCCGACAGTTCCCTAGTTATTGCGTTGTTAACGTAAATTATCACACCTGCGACACATTCTGCCTCCGTGATCACATGTACTTGCAGACGGAAAGAGTAACGTATCGGAATATGTTCAAAATAATTAAGAGCCGATATTCCCAATTAGCCCTATTCATTCGTGAGCATACGTGACTAGGTGAACGAGTGTAAACACAGCAAGTCACTGTCATTATTCACATTTCCCTTTGACGCACTGTTCTCGTAAGTTCGCATCGCCGTGTGAGGGGGATTAAGTGCCGCCCGTCTACAGCTGCGTCCTGTCGGATAAACATAATTTACTAACGACATCTGCCAACACTAACTTAATAATGTTACAAATTACGCCTACCTACATAATGCTATCGCGGTGGATTTAGTTGACGTGAACAAGCAATCTCGGGAGGCACGCAGGGAAGGGATTGTTTTCGTCGATTATTACGAGAGACAGGTACAACAGCGCTGCGCTCGTCGGATTCAGTCGTCTCCAAAAGAACGAGGTAAGCACTGGCCCTCTCGGCCGGCAAAGATTTATATCCGTACAATGGACTAATCCGCTGACGATGGGATTGCGAAGGACACCTGCTGCTCACCAAATGGAAACTGTTTTACGAAGTATTTTTTGTGACTTGAACTAAGCTCGGTATACACACGTCTGAACGAACTTCATTTTATTACGAAACTACAAGTTTGTATCGCGTGGCAGAAGCACGTACAATACAGTTTAGAACCAGGTGTGGAAATTGCGGCGATATGAAAACAAATTATTTCTTAAACTTGTAGTGGTTATGGCATTGTTCATATAAAAATAGCTACTAACTGTAGAGCTTACTGAGAAAGAAGCCAAAACAATATTGGAAACCTTTGTTCAGTGACTGTTTTTGTTATGACACATGGTTCTTTTTTAATATTTACATATCCACATAAATAGATCCACGTTTTATTTATTTTTAAGATAATCTTAATAAAAGCTCACTAAACGCTAGAAATCAGCACACATGACCCGCGATGCTACACTCAAAGCAACGGCGTAGCTTACAATATGCAATATTTGTCAGCGATCTGCCATTGACAGATTTGTTTCTATCTAACAAATACAATACAATTTTAGAATACAATTTTTAGGTGTATTATTACAACCTACAAGCCCCAAAAATTCGTTTGCTTTATTTAGTTTAGTAATAAATAAATCATTTATTCTCAGGTTACAAAGACCCATAGATAAATTAACCTTAACCTAAGTATACTATATAATAACAATTGTGTTAGTAAATAAAACTTAAAACTATGTTAGTGACTGCTGTACCACCTAATGTTAACCCTCTGGAATGTTAAAGCTGCACCTATTTTATAGATAATTATCTGTCGGCCCACAACTGAGCATCTCCCGTGTAAGTCAAAAAGTCATTGTAAGAAAGCAACGTTTCCCACTTCTAACAAAAACGTATTAATTAACCATTCTGTAAAAGAGCGCTATGTTAAAAGCACTTTTATTTTGTATTTATGTAGATTTATTTTTCGTTTCTTTCAATTGTAGGCTCTATTCGAAAAGAATAAATTAGGTAGGCTATTTCAATCGCATTACGGCTTACAGTAGAAACACTATTCTACAAAGTACATTTAAAACGATTCGGTATATTAAAATTGATCAGCGGCAATTTGGTAATTACCTCCATCTTTACTAATGAATAATAAATTAACGATGATAAAATTTATATTATGTTTTTGGGTCGCAACGTCCTAAATAATCAAAGTTATGAATTTTAATTTAAAATGATGACGAAAATGGTCAATTATATAGTTTTTATTCATTAATAAAATTAAAAAGCAAATGTGGGTAATGACACGTTAGTAATCCATTGAACCCTCGCGGGAAGAAATGCCGGTAAAATTAATAAATTGGAGTATTTCCGCTCGCAGTTAAAGCGAACTTTGAGAGTGCTCTGAATATTAATACACGGGTCAGGTCAAAATTAATTTATACGAACCGACCAACCTCTGTTTTACTGGAATTTTCTATTTCAAAATTCTGTTCTCGTTCGATTCTGAAATCACGATCATTCGGACTTTTTAATTCATCACTACGAATATCGCACTAACGTTTCCAATTCTGATAAGCTTATATATTTGGTTGGTATTTCAATTTGAACGAGCGCATGTCTAGTTAACTACTTTGGTTTTATATAAAACTGATTGCAATCGTATACAATTCAACTTTATACAAGTAAGTGTGTTGCGTATTTTTCAAGCAATCAATTTAATTTTTCAAAGGACACCACTTTAATACTTAAGTGATGAGCAAACGAACCTGTCAGGTTTGTGACCGGTTGACCTCTATTTCCGTAGGTGCATGTCGCACATACATTCGGCTACCCATCAACCTGAGTTAATCCCCGCCTCACCCTCAACGACACCCACGGGAGAGATTGGTTGACCTATTTTTAACCACAGTTACCGGTATACGAAATTACATGTTATTAAAAAACGTAGGTTCACTTGAACGTTTAAGTTTCTATATACGTAATCTATTTTTAATTAAAAATCTTTGAGGATTTTCAGCTAACCCCGATATACATACATACCTCCCATTCTTTGTTGATCATGGTGCAAATATTAATGTTATATATTGGGCCTAAACTGACTGTTTACACAGTACCTACATACAAGTCACTTAACGCGTACTCTACTAAAGAGTAATAAAAGGCTTCTGATATCATCAAGAGTTTAGTCCCGAGTAATTTTACATTACGTTCAATCTCCCTTGAATTCAAATAGCCATATTTTGATAGCATCTATTCGTACATTCATTCCCAAAGCAGTTACTGTTCCAAACTCACACAATTTGCTTAGTAAAGAAACCGCCAAACTGTTTTGTCGCACGCAAACCAAAATATACCACATTGTATTAGAAATTTAATGTTCTATTTGCTATACGATCGTTTAACTTGATTTAAGTTTCATCTAGCTTAGAATAGACTCCTAATGTATTAGAATATGACGTCATGATTATAAATTATATAAGAGATCGCAGCACTACCATCCCTCAACTGACTATATTATATACTGATACAAAGATGTAATTTTCTAAAATTCTGTTTTCTACAAATGAGTTTTGGTAACTCAAAAAAATTTCGACATCAATTAAATAGTAGTATTATATATAGTAAGCTAATATAGTAATAAAGCAACTATATAAGTACAAAATAAAAACAAAACTAGAAAGAAAACAATAGAAGCAAGTAAAAATATAGCATTACTTCAGCCTGTCTGCTCGAATACAATAATTGCAAACCCCTGTTCTAATCTGCGGAATTCAGTAACATTAACTTCATATTATATGGAGCACAGCTCCACTTTCTATATTGTGGCCAAAGTAATACCTTCATTCCACATTTTCTTATATGTTACAGGTTTTTGTTGGTACAATGTTTGCAAACAGACAGTTACCCCTTTATTTTGTTGCGAGAGAATGTAGTGTATTTTTTTATCACAAAACATAGTGATATTTAGGATTCGGAGAAAAGTCTAAGGAAAACCGCAATTTGTAATAGATTGATACATACCAACCTACTACCGCACTATACTACTTATTGTATATCAAGAGTGGTTATATATAATACATAATGTTTCGTAACACCATATAGGAATCGCGTTAACTATATATACTCAATAGTCAATACTCCATAGACTTTACATAATAACGATATTACATAGGTAATCCTACAGTTACTTAGATATCAACAAAAGAGATTTCTGTAACATAGGCAAAATAATCATTCAGTTTTACGCGAACAAAACACATCTTCTTTTATACCTTTTGAAATTCATTCATTTACCTAACTTTCCTTAATATTTCCCGGAAACCCTATATTATCAAAAGAACGCTTCAAATATCACAGCTTATAAACATCTGAGCGAAATTTGAAATAGCCGTATAATATCTACTCGGCTATATTGGGATGGTATGAAGTACCTGGTATCTTTTATGTAACACGGGCTTAGGTAATGAGAATACGTATTAGTCGATCATCAATCATACAACGGCTCATGTTGGTGGATTGTCTGAAGGCGGGACGCGTCGGCCTCATACGCCATTATGTCATCTCACACCTTTGAGATCGTGGATCATATGCTTGGCTGGCATTTTTTTCGGTTATTAATATCGGGAAGACCTCTTGCCTTTATTATACAGTGCTTTTATTGTGGCAGTTTAGCTTGATGGTATTGTCTCGTGTATAATATCGCTTATTTTCAAATGTAAGGTTATAAGCACTTTATCCTAACACAGATTTTTAAAAGAGCAACTGTTCGCACCAGTTCATAATTGTTTTATTCATTTCCAGGTTCTTGTGTTATAAAAGGATTACAGAGGACCATTAAGAAGTGCATTTCGTGGCACGTCTCATTTAATTTCTTCTCTAACAAGTAAATTACCAGGTAATGTTGAGTCTAACTGGAGTCGACAGTAATGGCTTCTCGGGCTAGCGTTAGTATAATTTTATATAATTCCTACCTGCCTTCGCTCAGCTTTTTTTAATGAAATAAAAACCTAGTTTAAAAAAATGTCCATCTGCATCAGTTAAACTGATCGTTTACGTCAATGCTAACTGTATACATCACAACTAGGTGTGCCCTCACATCACTGTGTATTCCATTGGCATAGTAGTATAATCGCAAAGAAAAATCCACTCTGCTATGTCAGTATTTTTTGTTAATATAAAGTAAAACGTATGAACGAAAGACATAACTTACTTTTGACTTATCTGGTTCCCAATATTTAAACTAGTTTGATATTCAAGAAAACCCCAATTACATTTTCCACGGCTGTAAGAAACTACCAACCAATTAAATTAAAGAACAAAAGTGATAAAATAATGCAAGAATAGACGTTAAAGTTTATTGAAAATTGTTTCAAAAGGCGGGAATTAAAAAGCTGAAAATTGCAAAATTCGATGTTTTGTTGTAAGTTTTTCAATTAGCAATATTTTTGAAGATGCCTCGAGCCTGAATTTTAAGTGCACTGTTGGCAATAGGCTTACCCCCCACACCAAGAGTAAAGCATACATGGTGTAAGTGGGCTGTACTATAAAACATAGCTTCCCTATCTTTGGGGAATACAGGGGTGAATGTTATTTTGTGCTGCCAAAATTGTGGTCTCATTCGTCTTTCAGCCCTTTTTCTTAATTTTTCTCAAACCCCTAAAGGCGTTTCTTCAAAATTGTTTGTTTTACGCTACATGCAATGTGGGTAACATGTAGCGTCTAAGTGTCTAATATCGAGCCTTTTTCCAACAAACGAAGCTTGGCTGTCCTTGACCTGACTTTGGCTGACCTTGTAATCATAACAACTATCAACTGGTTATTGGAAGTAAGTATGAAAATGGGCAAAAAAATACTGGTTAGCCGTATTGGGACTAATAATGCTAATTAAAATTTTACTTAGTAAATCGTTCTGAGAAAAGCTATAGGTATAAGCAAACTCTTCATCTATTGCAGAATATCGGTAAAAGACGTCGCCGTTATTCTATTGGCAGGCTTTTCTTATCAACTCAGTAATACCGGTTTTTTATCTTTGAAAAAAGGCTGAAGCACTTCTAGTTATATTACTTTCTGTTAAAATTGCAGAAAATAAGAATGCATATAAATATCAATTTCATATCAAAAGTGAAAAAATGATGAAAAGTACTTTTTTAACCGACTTCAAAAAAAGGAGGAGGTTATCAATTCGTCTGTATTTTTTTTTTATGTTTGTTAGCTCCTAACTTGCGACTGGGTGAACCGATTTTCATGATTCTTTTTTTATTTGAAAGCTGGTGCTTCTCGTGTGGTCCCATTGTCACCATTTCAATATCTGATGATGAACTTCGGAGATATGGAATGGAACTCCTCATAGAATCACAGCAGCAATATCGTAACAAGTGAAATTGCTTTGTTTATACGTGTAGTCGATGACTGACTGAAGGAAAAGAGGGGGGGGGTACTTCAACCCCCCTCCTACCAGTTTCCAAAATTAAATATATCGTGTGTTTGAAAGGACTTTTTGTAAGGATTTCAAACATTAATACACAAGCACTACAAAGTGAAAAACAAAAAGCTATTTTACACAAAAAGATAACCGCCTTTAAAAACTACAAAATCAAAATAACTTTAGTTTTGGAAGTCGGTGGCAATACTTACCTACATAACAAAAAAAAACCAAAGCCGCCGACTTCCAAAACTAAAGTTATTTTGATTTTGTAGTTTTTGAAGGCGGTTATCTTTTTTTGTAAAATAGCTTTTTATTTATTATATGAAAACCGAACCGAACTTGAACGTCAACGTGAATCGAACTTACGACCAAACGACAACTTGTAAATCAGCCGTCATATCATTAAGGCAATTTACGTCGTTCACATATAAGGCTAAAATAGCCGTTTTTGTTCGCCACGATTGACTGATTAGCTCCTTGTAGGTATTCGCGTGATGATATTAATTTCAGAGGTTAAATCCGTGTCTATCTGCAATATTGTATAAAGTCTCGTCTAATTACGATCCCGCTGTAAACTGTACAAGAACACGAACGTAATGCAATATTGATAATTCTCCATAACAAATATCATGACATTATAAAGCCTATGTCTTGACTAGACTTTAAAAGTATATAAGGTAACTGCTAATTAGTGATAAGTGAGAGTTAAGACTAATAAACACATGATTGTACTCACGATACCAAAAACATTCTAAAAGAAAAGATTTTTCTTAAATTGAAAAACTGCAGTACCAATCGCCCCAAAGTTATTAGACCAAATCAAACATAAAATGCATGATAAAAATGGAATACTTTTGTTTATAAAAAGAGATAAGTAACTAAATTAAATTACAGGTAATTGTGTGTTAGTTTTGTTACTCTATTGGGGTAAATGAGATATATCGTTTTTATGGGAAAGTTATTTGGCTACTTATGATAACAAACAACTTTTCCAAAGAATCGACATATTCAAATTATCTGTTAACGTGTTGGTCACTAATTCAGCAAAATTTATACGCGATAGAAGGGTCATCGTAACTAATACTTCTACCATGGATTCAATAGGAACATATTTTTAGAACCCCAACTGTGAAATTTATCATCGGTTCTTAAAAAAAAAACAATACAGCACCTGATAAAATGGTTATTGCGTCAACCTCGGATATACCTACGTACAGTCAAACAGACAAAAATTCTACGAAATATTTTCTCACCATTCCATCCACCCATTTCATCATTTCACACCTCGCCTTTTTTTTTCAAATATCCAATGTACAGTTTTGACTGCACTACGAATGTATTATCTATATTTAAAATACTTCATTTAAAAATAAAAATACGACATTTTCTTATAAGATCCCCAATTTCCAAAGCGCAATTTAGTTCAAAAGATTAAAGTACAACACAGCAGTGACGGTCGCTCAACTTTATGCACGTAATTCATAACGCTGTAACTTCAGACCAAGTTGTTGCTTCTTAAGAAGTAAGGCGAGGCGGGCTGATGAATGAATGATATCTAAAGAAACAAATTTCCAAATCAAAAAGTCGCAGGGGAAGCGGGGGCCGGTAATTGACAGTGGTTGTATCAGCGCTGCAAACTTTTTATGACGTCATAAACACGAGATGAAATTATATCCTAACGACCCAATAAACGGGAAAAACTCCTCTCAGCCACCCGTTATTACATGAACGGAAAGGTTCAGCTCCGTATTTGCCCGGCAGCTATATACGTATTTACGTTATTAGGTGCCTAAACTAGTTACCTACATATTTGTAGGGTTTTTATAAAAGGAGCAGTAACTGGAACACTGATCTGCGCGTTTTGCCAATTAATTTATGGATAGTCGACGGACGTTAAGTTACACAGTATAATTGGATTTGTCTTGCGCATCATTACACCTTATTGCTCAATATCGTTGCGCAAGCGAACGAGGCGATCGAATCCGTTCCCCCTGCCTTCGCTGAATCTCCCAATTAGCATTTAATTTAGTTTTTATCCCTCATTTCATTTCGATGCTGAATAACACCGAGCGACCCTCGTCACGAAGGCTTTCACGGGAAAATAAAACCTTTGTTTATTTTCTCTATCTTTCCGCGCGAAGTGCAGCTACTAACAGCAATTACTCTCGGTAAATTAAAACTCAATCTTGAAAAACAAGTTTCTGTGCCTTATCTCTATCACGCCGTCTCAGAACACCACGTCTTCGACTTCATTTCGCGGGACGGCTGCAGTGGATTTAAGAGAATGAGACAACGTTGAACCGGGGCATAATAAAAGCGAATGATACCTTTTGCGGTGAAATATTATTACGTGCTTTGGGAAGTACTTTTAACAGAGACGGAGCCGAAAGATATTTGAAGAAAATAAACGCCATCAGTGAAGTATTCGAAGTTAAAACGTTACACCGCCTGCCGCCGCCGCCGCCCGCCGCGCGCCGCTCACCAAGACAAACTTCACCAGAGCCGGGGAGTTACACAACTCTTTAAATGAACAGCGTCTTGTTGGAGTTGCAACACTCTACTTCGACTCACTATTTACTTACCAATGGTTTATAGATGCTAGTTTTATTATCAAGTTAAAATATTCTGAATTCTAAAGATAAGACGGGAGACCTTTTTATGGAAAGTGCAGCCGAAGATGCGCTGTGACTTTATAAGCAGTATTCGCAGAGAAAACTCATTTATATAAAAAGTAATAGCATAAATCAATTCCTGACCAAGGTAAGATATTCTGGACGAATACGAAATCATAATAGACGAGCTTATTAAAATTCATCGGAGCTACGCAATTCAGGTTGTGAAAAAAATGTAGTCTTTTGACACCTTATGAATAGCCAATTACGTGCTTGCCTCTCTAGTTTGAAGAGCAGATTACTTTCAAGTAGGTACCTATCCCAAAATTCGATGCTGTCGATTCTGCCGATGATTGGCAATTGACTGAACAAAGAGCTAGAAGATGATTTGTGAAGGCATTCATTCCTAAAGAATATCATATTTTAAATAGGTATTTCTGTTCCTTTTCTTTTTGCTTTAAGTATTCAATCTAGCGCAGTCTAAAAACTGAATATAACTTATTCACATAGTGTTTTCAAACCTCCAGAAAAATACAGCACTTAATTTTTTCAGGTGAAATTAAAACCACAATTAATTGGTTACAGACCACCAATCAGATTAAAATATTTATTGTCACGAAAAGCAATTTACAGAGTTCGCCACAGCACAATACACGTCAGTACCAGCTTGCCTCTGCAATATCTGGTTGAGGTAGAACGCTGCACATTTCACCTCGAAAATAAATTCCACTGTTATTATTTTCGTTAAAATTGAATTTACTTACTTACGTCACTATCATTTCGCTACATTATTATATCATAAATTGCGGAAATTATGGCAGTTAACTAAGTACTTATGTTATAATTTACAAATTGACCCACATCGCGGAGTAGATGCAATCAAAACTTAGGTATGTTGATTTTTACATGCACAGATGTTACTGATCTTTACTTTTTAATAGTTTTATTCAAAGATATTTGCGTCCATACTGGAATCATTTACGATTTATTGTAATCTTCTATTTTTATTTGGACAAATAAATAAAATTATGTACTTTCAAACAAAGCGACATGAAGGCAAAAAATTGCGACGTACTTAGCAATAAAATGGCGATCTATGAACAGACTTATAAAAAATAGATGTAAAGAATAAGATATATAGCATCCAATAAATAAAATAAAGCCGTTATAAATTCAGCGTGACCTATTCCCCCCACCCCACAAACAGTACCTTGAAAATAACTTCCAAAGTCGATCGCAAATAAACGAAAAAGTATAAATGGGAAGGATTTATAGCCGTTTTTATATCCTAATACAACTTTCTCGCACTTTTGTTACAAATTGACATCTTAAAACCTACATAAAATAAAACAGTTTTACGTGTTGCCAGATTAAAAAGAATATTAGAAGAGAAAGCTAATCATTAATCCTGATTTACGTTATTTTACGGCAAAAGCTTAACAAAAAGAGCCAAATAGTTTTATTTAGTCCTTTTGTTTCACAGTATTGCCTGTCTTGTGTCTATGTCTAGCAATCTATCTCGATTGTTTTAGTTCGACATCTTGTTAATCTAACTATCTTGTCTAATTAACACAAAACAAGCGTTTTTATTCGGACATTCGATATGCCTGAAAATTAGTTAAAAATTATTAAATAAATATACTACAAGTCTACAATAAATTACGATCGTTTTTGGTTGAACAACGATCCTGATCCACGACTGTTAGATTGCATCGTTTCGACTAAAGTTGCTCTTTTGACTTGAGAAACTTTTCCCGATCGTCGCGCTCCGCTCGGTGCAAGAAGCGCAAAAGCTCATCTTTAAGACAGACTCGCAGATACGCAAAGGAAACTCCAGTTGGCATCCCTATATAAGTAGCTATTAAGTCTTACATTATGAGTACACAGAACTTGACTATTTTCCCTAACAAAAAGTAATTTTCTTTGTCCTGTTAACAGGCGGTAAGATGAATGGTTAGTACCCGTTTCTTCTAGTTTACTGGGAAGACATACCTAATAAAAGTTACTATTTCTGTTTTATTTATGAAAACTTAATGTTGTTGCGTTTGTTATGCTCCATAGAAATAGGAATTAAAGTAGGTAGGGAATATGAAAACGTATACCTAAAAAGTTCTTTCGAGAAATAGTGGTTACAAATCCCGCTCCCCTAATCGACATTTAGAGATGTCAACAAATTACAAAAGTGAAAGCGAACTCCTTCATTATGTTTATTGCCACCAATCGTTGGTGAATTGATTCATTTATAAACGAGATTACTCAGGTCTATTCTAACTAACCCTGTTACGAACCGAAGAGATTTTCAAATAGCGCCCAAGTGGCCAAATGGCGCGAGAAAGCGACGCTCCTATTTATCTCGACTTAGATAATTCCCGCCGAACTGACGTGGGATGAGGGTAAACATCTTGACGTGATTAATAGTAATCCTCAGTAGTTTAATAGTGAAGGATTTAGTTGTTTGAATAATATTATCTGAAAGCGGGCACGGTAATTTGCTAACGGTAGTCAGTGTTTTATTATCGGTCTTTTTAGCACTCACCTCTATTTGACAGGTAAACCAAAAGGTTTCGAGTTTTAGAAGAACAAAAGAAAAATAATCCAACCAGAACGTTAAGTTCAAATAGTTCTCGCCTTTGTTTCGAAGCTGGAAAATACGTACCTACCTATTATTAGATATCTGCTAACAAAGAGCTAGACGACTGCACCTGAGACATTACTGTTTGTCGAATGTATTTGCTTAGAAACGAACGAATGTATGAATGAAATGTTGAGATAAAACATGCCTTGTATTGAAACATAAACAAAAATCTACAAGTGTTAAAAAAGACAATGAATGTTTGTATGTTTGTTGCAAAGAACGTAATACACTCAACGTCAAATAAATCGCACTCCACAAAAATATTGCTCAATCTCAGTGTACCTATACATTGAATCCAATGGTAATTGCTATTACATTATAAATTGCCATTTCATTTTAGGAACAATAATAATGTTCTAATATAAAAGTGACGCTTAAAAGTATTGTCCTGAGGCTCACTAGTTGGGCTATATATAAGATAGATAGATCTTAACTGCCGCGGTAGTCTCGTAAATGCTGAGCGTGGGATCCTGGGTTCGATTCCCAGGTCGGGCAAAAAGTGTTATTGGGATAAGTATTTTATCAGTAGCAGACCGGAATTTTTAAGATGGTGTAACACCCCTGTGCCTCGGAAAGCCTAGAGTGATTGAGTGGTTCATGTGGTAGGTAAGTATATAATTTATCAAGGTTTTGTGTAAATTGGTTGTGTAAATAGTCAAGCCGCCGAGAATTCATCGACGATTGCACCCGTGTGAAACCGGGGCGTGTCGCTAGTTAATATATTAATTTATGTTGTTTTAAAATCTGTATTTATAATTTTCAACCTGCACTATATTAAAACAAAAAAAGTATTAAGCCTGTACAAAGCGTACAATCACATTCTATTAAACTTCATAAAATATTAAGGCACCCTCTTAATATTTTTGTTGCATGTACTTACTTAACTGGTATTTTATTCTCGATTTTGCACTTAAAAAATGTACCTAATTAAATATTATTTGACTAGCTTAAAAACTAAACAAGGTTTATAAAAAAGCTTATTTAATTTCACAGTTTAGTCTGATGTCATCAATATAATACGAAAATACCACGGAATGTTGAAGAAAAGGAGTTATCATACTAATATTTAAGAGTGATTTGTCTTATCATAGAAGGTATTATCCTAATAAAAAAAAACCTACCCAATGTAGGTATATCATTATACCTATTCTAACATTTTATAGATTAATATTGAAGATCAACATGTGCCTAAGTACTTACATGTTGTTCTTCGCTATTAAGCTATAATCAAAATTAGTTCTAAAACTGCCTAGTTTTAGAACTAATTTCGATTAATGTAAGGATAACTAGGGTAAGCACTTTATTATTTCATACCTACGTAGGTATGAAACTGCCCCATTGGTCTCGTGGTCGCAAGCGCGACTGTAGAGCGTGGAGTCCTTAATTCTTCTTCTTGGTTTTTAAATACGGCACGGCACGGTTGGCGCAGTGGCTGAGCGATTGGCTGCTGCGCTGCGTGTCGCGGGTTCGATTCCCGCACGTAACAAATATTTGTATGGCCTACAGATAGTTGTCCCGGGTCTGGCTGTTTGTGTATGTGAGTTTATATGTTTGTAAACGCATCCACGATACAGGAGAAATTCCTAGTGTGGGGCAAGGTTTTTTTAAAAAGAGAAAAGAGAAATTACGAATTTCTCAGTACACGTCCCGAGTTAGGAAGATGGTGGTGTAACACTCCCGTGTCTCGGAAAGCACGTAAAGCCTGATATCTTTCCCCGATCCTGTCGGATTGCCGTCCCATCGGACTACGAGAGTAAGGGAAGAGGGAGTGCATCTGAGTTTATGCACACACTTGTGCACTATAATATATCCTACGTAAGTACTTGGATAATCTCTATTGAGATTAGCCGCCGTGACCGAAATTCGGTCGTGATTAGGTACTAGCACTCTCCCCGCGACTTCGTTCGCGTGATTTTTCTTACGGATCCCAAATTTTTTGATAATAAAATGTAGCCTATAGCACTCAGTGATAACGTAGCTTCCAATTTGTGAAACAATTTTCAAAATCGGTTATTATTTCCGGAGATTACCCCCTACATACAAACTTACAAACAAATGTTACCTCTTTATAATATTATTAGTATAGAAGTAGGTATAGATAAACAAATGAATGTTGATTTTAATAAATAACAGTTTACAGTTCACTCCAGCATGAAATCCGTCAATGATATATCGGTACGGTAGCCCGAAATTCATCCATTTTTGACCCGTTCAGTTACTTGACAAGAACAAATACTACGTCTTTAAGAAGCGTATGAGTTCTCCATGTACTCACTACTCCGCGTAGCACCCCTTTGTGACACACATAACATATAGAGCGTGACCAAGTAACGAAACACGCACAACGCGCATTAAACCATATTTAGAGGTATAGATAGATAATGTTGGCGTTCCATCAAAACATTGACGTTTTTGCCGATTTGTCTATTATAGGCTTAGCTTAAATGTAATAGCGGCACGTTAGATTAGCATTATTAATTTAAAATAAAAACAAATATTTTCCACTAAAATCCATACTAAGTACTTAGTATTATAAATGCGAAAGTAACTCTGTCTATCTGACGCTTTTACAACTAAACCACTGAACCGCTTTGATGTTTTTTTTAAAGACGTTAGTTTGAACCCTAAGAAAGGTCATAGGCCTTCGTCTGCGTCCGCGTAACCGACATTTGCGCGAACGAAGTCGCAGACAAAAGCTAGTTAATAAATATGTTTTAAAATTGTTTGATTTTAGAGCAGATATTGAGATATGAAACTCATTTCCTGAAGCCTGTCTAAAATATATACTTTACTGCATCAAAGATACTAGAGGTACGAGTATTTTATAGATATCGGAAAAAATATGCCTGTGCAAGTAGCAAACATTTCCTAGAACAAAAATCCAATCTTCTTCTTTATGAAGTTAGGGATCAACAAGCACGGTAAACGTACTACTTAATAATGCTTAAAGCTAATACCTTTAGCGAGGAAAGATAGTTAGTTTAGTTGCCAATACCAAACATGTTAGGCATAAGCTCCGAGCCGGTTAAGTATAATCATTTTTTCTGCCATTATACAACTAATGTAACTGCAACTAATGTAACTGCAACTAATGTATTATTTAATAAAGTACAGTTATGAATCAAAATGAGCAAGTCCATCGGTCTTGTAACCACAAAGTCCAAACTCCGAGCAGATACTAAAAAATGTATTATGAAAAAAAAACAATAACACTTTGCCCCACCAGGGAATCGAACCCAGGATAATGCTCAACAGTCGCGCTTGCGACCACGTGCCCAGCGGGGCATTCATCAGTCTTTTACTCGTTAGACAAATACCCTGTCCCAACTTCGCCGTTGAACCTCGTATACACAGAAATTTGCATCAGCCGCTTAAATATAACTGCGCATAACAAGGTTAGTGCACTTTGAAAACTCGTAGTACTTAATTGCAATTTGAGGGTATTCAGCGGCGAGTAGTATCATGAATGTGGATGACAACCGCAATGACTTTGCGGCCGCACAAGCTGTATGCGGTCTGCATGCAGGCTGAACTACCAATGTTCTGGATGTTCTACAGACTACCTACGTGCCTTAGGTGTTGCACACACTTTATGCGTAAGTGGACCATGCACTTTGCATTGTAGGAAGCCGAACGTGGGCCGAACATATGTGGACTTGAGTTGCAAAGCCTCGGGGTCCTGGTATTACAGTTTAGTAGATTGACGTATGGTCTAGCAATATAGAGTAAGGCAACGAAACAGAAGCATAAAGAAATCCATACTAAAAAAATACCTAAGTATTTTTTTGTCTAAAATGCATAATACAAGAAATTCTATGCAGTTCGCTGTTTACCTATGATTGTACCAGTATTATTACGACATGTACTTAGCGATGTGTGGCACTAAAATAAATCGATAGGTAAATAGGACAGTGACGCTTAACAAAATCCACCCCACATTCATTTCTCTATGTCTGTCACTACCTACCTACTAGTCAAATACTAAACAGAAAAATAAATATTTGATTGGCCTTCTGACCCATAATGCCGTGTACACAGTGGCCATTGATATTCGTTATTAGCATCAAAAATACTAGACATGAATTGTTACATAAAAACATATTATTAACGATAATGTTATTCCTAATTAGAGCTACCTACTGTGTAAATAACCAACAAAAAATCATAATTTACTACTAAATAATTTTTCTCTTTTTAGATGGGTAAGATGGGTCATCCATAACTAAAAACCTCGACTAACATTAAAAAATACATAAATACGCCATTACTTAACTCTAAATAGTAAATATACAATAACAAATGTGCGCAGGTGTCCCAGAGAACAGGCCCCTTGACCACAATAATGGCGGCGGTGGCGACTCACCCCTACCTGCTAATTAGGGACGTAACGCATTAACAACAACAAACCTCTTTTTTTCAACTCGTTAAACTTAAATTCAGCAGCCTGAAATATTGCTCTCGTAAATTAATAAAAAAAAAGAATTTTTTGTATACGCAAAATCATAACAAAGTACCTAAGGACTTAAATGCTATTGTGAAAACCCTTTCAAATTATTCAGAACAAAAACGACATGAGCAGAACGTGTTTTTAATTAATGTGTAGGTATGCTCTAACCAATTTCCCAAGCGTCAATAGTCCGTGCGCTCCATATTTTCCGTCACAAAGCTCTCTGCCAGCCTTTGTTTCTAAATAATCGAAAAAAAATCGAGGTACTAAACGTGATCTAGCAGGATTTGCTTATATCTTTCTTATTTCTGCTTTTACCGAAAAAACAGAATACCCTCGTCAAGACGGATTTGTTAAATGAAAAAAAGATGTACAATTTGGTTTTTATGTTTTGTTGCGTCACCTGATCAAGATATGTGGGCAATGTAGAAAGCTTGTTTGCAAGAGAACATTTTAGGGGTAGCAGAGGCTTTTGTGGCGGGAACTATTGATTTGCCTTCAGATTGGTATGAGCATTCTTAAATTTATTTATATATCAAAGTGTACTGAAGATACCCATGTGTATCTACATTTTATTGTTTGTCTTGGCCTTGTAGAGCTAGAGGAATGTCAGTCCATCACTGTCCAGCCATGACTGCAGGCCCAACGAGCCACCCTAATCCGCCGCCACTCCACGTCAATAGCAGTGCATCACGCGGAGGTTATTACCTGAGGGCATAGGAAGCTTAGTGTTTCAGTGTAACAAATAATTCGGTTTGTAATAAAGGGAGAGAAAGCTCAAAAGTTTAGATGTGCCAACTATTTTCTTGTTCGAAAAGGTAATCTGTAGAAATAAATAAAGAATTTCAGATATTCAATTGTTTATCTCAATAAGATTCTTCCATTCCAAAAAAAATATACCTACTTACTTAGAATGCAACATACCTAAGTGTCAGTTTTTTTTTGGTGACGTAATTAGCATACCTACTCATAAAAATACTTTTGATGAATAATAAAAACATAAAAAATGAATGTGGGTACTAACTTCACCCGTGACTTGTAAAATGTTTGTTATTACAAACGCAAACGAAGTCACGACATAAAAGCAGCATATGTCATTAACATACACAGGGGGCAATTCTACTAATTTTTAAAAATGATCGCAAACTAATCTCTGTCAAAAATGCCTTTAATTCTACTATATTTTTTGACATTGATTGACACTGAAGTAAGATTGCGACTAGATTTTAAACGTATTCAACAAGTAGAATTGACCTTCAGATCTCAAACTAGCTATTTGTCGTTCAGTAGTTAGTTACAGTTATAATATTAGTGTGGAATGTAGTTTACATGAATAAAAGTAATCCATTTTATTTACTTCAACAAACTTACTTACATAATTGCTCGCATGCATAAGCACACTAACTTTTTATATATTATTTTACCATCTACATATATCTCGAACAAAAGTTCTTTTCGCAGATGCTCGGTGTCTTTCTCAAGATGACTTGTCAAAACATAAACCCAAATTAGAGGCTTTTTCGTTTACAAATCTCACATGACAAGGGTTGCCCTCCGGCGCCACTACAAATCTACATAGCCGTAACCACAACCTATACCCTTTTCTGGGAATGCCATGAAAAATACATAGGTGACTACCGATACCTTAAGCCGAGAAGAAAAATAGAGCTTATTAATTATGAAACAGACTGATAGTTTTACATTGACCATGATTCTGGCAATTTACAAAATAAATCCTGTCCCCTTAAAAAAATTAAGTACCTAATAGGTAAAATTTATAAAATATTGTGCAATTCAAGTTTTTGCTACTCAGAGTCCGTATTCTGTTGCCGTGTCAAAACCAATGAAAAGTTGACACTTGACAGCTCACGGAAACTGTGCAGCATTCAATTCAATCAAAATAAACGGGGTCGTAAGATTCAAATCTGCGCCCACTTGAAAATAAAGTCGACAAACCTGAATAAAATGAGTTCTCCAAAATTATGATCAACTTCGTCTACGACTTTTCTGAATAAGAAAGCACTTTAAGTCTCTAATTTAAGTCCCTAAAGTATTTTGTCTGGTAAGTTACGTGGTATTTAACATAAATCATTACAGTAAGCTATATATCTTGGGCTGTCCGTATAATTAAACAGTTAACTATAATTCGCTCTCGTAGCACAGGCGAATGGGCAACTAATATCTACATTGTAACTATACCAAACGCAATCTTCCTCAACAACGTTAAAGAATACCACGTCACTGCAATTCATCTTAATTTTCTATCATCTGAGTGGCTGCTCACATAAACTACTATGATACTAAAATTAGGCAGACGACACGAGCTCACACGACATAATCAGCTGCTCAGTGTCACCGCAAAGACGTCGTAAACTTCGTCCAGGGAAAGATAAGAAAGTTGCGAGTGGCCCGTGTCGCTGCCATCCGCGATAAACTCCGAATATCCATCATACTTAATTACCTTACTCTTTTAACAGTTTAGAAGAGTCGCAGTGAGCAAGAATTAACGCGCTCTTGTCACGTCGGCGTCGCCATCGCCCGCTGTTTCAGCGTTTCACGACGGCGGCGTCCCTGATAAATCTTTACTTCTACCCTCACAACTTTGCGACAGTGACTCGAGTTTTTAAATTAATTTTATATCTATCTGCATTAATTAATTACATCTCGGCCGAAATTGTTAATGTTAGTAAAGTAGCGCAGGAAGTCACTGACGTTTTCGCTCGCTGTCTCAATATTATTTCTTGCATATCATCGTGCAAATTCAGTCGAAATGGAAGCCATGATATACTGTAATATCGCACCAATTTCATCGAGTAATGAACATCATGACAAGCTTAAGCTTCGAAACATCAAAACGCAGTTAATTGACTAAACATTTAATAATTACCATCTATGAGTGTAGATTACACAGCACAGTGCAGTTCAATTCCGATTCGAGTAGGTAATACAATTGTTGGTACTCTCAGCTGAAACGAGCAGCCGCCGGTTTGTGCATCGAGCCGATTCAGTTCTATTTAACATGATTTTTGAGTAAAGCGGAATAATACGTTCGAGTGGCCGTAATAATCCGCAATACGGCCATTACACGGTCATCCGTCGGGGCAGGCATTTTATACGGGCATGATCGGGTCCGTTAATCACATTCGGTTGATTCGGCGCAGGTAATCCGGGACGGGCGCAAGATGGATAGCATGTCAGGGGCCAGTCTAACGAAACACGTTGACCGCCAATAAAATGTCGCCGTCATTTACCACGCCCGAAGAAAGCGGCCGCTTTAATCATACAGAGGGCATCATTTTTCTTAAAGGAGATTCTTTGCCATACCTACTTGTACCAAATCAGACCAAATGTGAAACTTTTATGTAGGTAGGCTTTTATGTACTGGCGAATGAATATATCGAACTTGTAATCTATATACTAATTTTATAAAGCTGCAGTCTTTGTTTGTTTGTTGGTTTGTTTGAACGCGCTAATCTCTGGAACTACTGGTCCGATTTGAAAAATTCTTTCAGTGTTAGATAGATTAGTTATCGAGGAAGACTATAGGCTATATACCATCACGCTACGACCTACGGGAGCGGAGCAGTAACCAAAGACGCGGGTGTAACCGCGGCGGACAGCTAGTTTATACATAATGCAATCAAATATCTCATATTAATATACATAATTAGACCTACCTAAATACAATGGTATGGAAAATATGGTTTTGTTTAAGTTTGTAACTCTTCATTTTACTTACAAGTAATTGTGTTTGTTATCATAAATCAAATTATACATAAGTATTCTAAGTTATAAAAACACAGTACCTACATAGACATAAAAAAAATATTTAAGGCTTTTATTATTTGAACTACGTTCCATTTTATTCATTTGATACTTTGAGAAGAATATTAAGTTGCGAACAATTATTTTCAATATGAAAATTTCAGGACTGTACCGCATACTCGGCACTACATACTCTTCAAAGGTATCCTCGCAAAACGAGAATTTTCTAGCCACAAATTACTTCATGTGATTTCAGGTCTAATAAACAGTCTGCAGCGCTATATTTACAGAAATATAATATTTTCGTGTGGTTGAAAAATGTACTGAAATAAAAATGTGTCAGGTTTTCTAGCACCAACCAAATTGAAAACAGTTGTGTGCAAAACTCTCTAAAATGTTAAAAATGTTTAGAAGAATAGTTTTTTCTTTATATGTTCTGTTTTATTACAAAAATGAATTTGATTCCAACTGCTACTTAGTGACAAATCACCGAAGAGCTAAGAAAAGAAACAAGACGATATTAAAGCATTGGGTCATTTCTGTCCGGGAGAAGTTCAACAATCCATCATTCGTAATTGCTACAGTTCCGTTAACGTTCATCTCTTTGATTATTACTCGCTTCTCCACTTACTATCTTCGCTATAATTACGTCATTTTTCACAAATAATTAAGATTTTAAAGACAAAGCGTGTCGTATGTGAACTTCGATTTTGTAAAACATTTTAAAATTAATTATGAACAAAATGCAAAATGTTTCAACGTGAAATAATAAGTACCTAATGATGATGAAGTAATTGATACTCATATTATGTGAAACCGCATTCACGAACGCATACAGAGCGCTGGGATCGTATTATCTGGTCACTGCCAAACACAAAATAAAATAAAATAAAAGAAAGATTGCAAATTTCGCATACAGAAAATCAGGATGTTGGACATCCGTCAGGCAAGAGTCGAGAGCACACAAACTTTGAACGGCAACTGTAACCGGATTCACTAACGAGTCAGTGCACGAGTGACGGCGCTTTGCTGCACTCTTTTGAAATAAAAATCATTTATTGTTCGCACACCCTGAGGGCCATCTACAAATAAACACGATTACGTAATTATAAAATCAAACGAAGTCAGCGAAGATGAACAAATAGAGGCGCGGCGCCAAACTATCCGAAACGCATGAGTCGTACAACCCTTTGTATATTTAGTTGAATCCTATTGGGGCGTTATCGGGTGCACGCAGCGGTCGCAGTTTAGGACTTAACGAATTATCGGACCGGCTGTCAGAACCGGTATGGAAGCCAATTGTGAATAATGGAGCGGTGAATTTATAATCGTGTGCCGGACTGACCGAGGGGCAGGCGTGTCGCAGTCGCGCCGCCGCGCCGCAGCCGCGCATAGCCGCTAGATTGCTACCATTGTTTGAATGTCGGTTATTATTCAATGAGCTCTTAACTACACATCCTAGAAACATCGCTTGTCATTTATTGCTCTTAACATTATAAATAACTTGATTACAAACATCGTAGGAGCGTTAAAGGCAGGTCCGCGTTACACATATTTATTGTGTATTTTAACAAGTACATTTTACTACTAGGTAGGATTTTCTAATCCAAATTCGCTACATAAACGAAAATCTGTAAATTCTTTAAACAAAGGCACAGTTGTTCATGTTGTTCATTTCTCGAGTATGGGTACCTATGTGTATGATTTTCATAATGATATGCCGCAAATGAACAGGGCCTACCGTTGTATTGTTGATTTATTCCTTTGTCCCACTGTTATTTCACAGAAATCAGCAGAAAGGGTAGTTTTGTTTTTAGCCTAATTACGCACTGAGCTCTCAAGTTAGTATACTTAAGTGCCTTAACTAATAGCCTGTCATATTATTATTTCATTAAATGGTATTTAGCAAACATAGCTACTAACAAACAAAAGTAATAATATCCTAATTACGTAGAAGTTAATTATTATGAGAACGCGTTGCCTTCGTATTTTGAATTATTAAGCCCTTTGAATTTATTCGCTCAAGCTTTTAGTGTTTAACCCTTCAAATGGTTATATAAAAAACCTTTCAAGTGGATTGTTACACCTCATTACATGTAAGTGTCTATTGCTTTCATGTTTCTACAACGCAGTCACATTCCCTTGGTTTTATTATTTCGTATAGCACGATTCAAGCGGAATATGCGAAGTTAGATATATATATAGTGATGTTGATAGAGCAGGCGGTTGCACATTCTGAAATTCTAATAAGGTATTTCTACGGATCGTGTTCTATATCTGAAACTGAACCTGCAGATTGCGGCAATCTCACTCAGACTACGAGGGGGCAATTCTACTAACTATTAAAACCGATCGCAAATTAATCTCAGTTTAAAATGCTTAAAATGCTTCTTATTTTTTAACATTATTTCTATTGCCTCTGAGATGAGATTGCGAATAGATTTTAAACATTTTTAATTAGAAGAATTGGTCTTTAGAAGGTCAATTCTCGTAACAAAAAACGTTTAAATTCTAGTTGCAACCTCATTTTAGCGACAAACATAATCAAAAACTTGTCGAAAATGTAGGCAAATTAGGGGTATTTTTGACAAATTGACACTGGGATTAGAATGCGATCGTAATGCAATCGTTGTTAAACTTACGAGAATTGCCACTCAGATCAGCAAGTATGATAGAATTCCAGGTAGCAGGAAGGCCCAGGTGCATTTAAAATGTACTTTTAAACTATACACGTCTCTAGTCACTTGCATAGTAGCCTTATTTTCAACAACTTGCCTAGAATTTCAAAAGAAATTACGCAGAATTTTTCTCTCACAGCAGATAACACAAACACCTTAAGTTCTCACCGCGATGACTGCGCAAGTTCATACCGCACCAAATGAAAGAGTAAACGGTGTAAGAGCGGATCGTGCAGAGCTTACTTATTACGTTGCTGCGTTATACGCCCAGTAACTAGTTGCCGAAACCAAAACGGAAAAACGGACAGCTGCTGCAAATAACGCTGTGAAACTAAACTTGGACATTATTTGGTGGTTATACTGCTATTTTACAGATTTATTTTCTTCAAAACTGTTATTTTCTTTTCGCTGAAACAGTTTTTAAGCCGATTACAAAGGATTTAGATTTTCAGCTATTTTCTACGGTATGAAAAAAAATATCTTAAAATAATTTGTTAAGAACCATTTCTTACCTGCCGTTCAATAAACTGACCAAAAGTAAAGTCTAAAGTCTATTAACAAAACAGTAATTAACATTACTTAGAAAATACCACCGCATTGACCGCATCAACATTTTTATTTCCTCTAAGCTAGCAGTTACATACTTTGTGTTCTATGCTTTTGAATAAAAACTACGAACTTTGCTATCAACTTTTCAATATTCTAGAACCATTGGGGCTTAGACAAATCTTATGAATATGGTTTCCTAAGGACGGCAGACGACAGGGGTCCGACAGCAGCCACTCTGCACTAAACCATAAACTCGCTATAATAAGGTCATGTGAATGCCGGGACCCGAGAACCGATCCCCAGGTAGACAAAAGCATAAAATGATAGGGATTTCCTAAATTGACAATCACGGTTATATCATTTTTCCCTTTTTCGGTAAGTACCGCTTGTGTACGGTAGGTACCTAAGTATTTGTAATATACGTTTTATTCGAAGATGCCTCTGTGTCTATTTTCTAAGTGCTTCTATATTAATACAGAGAGTATAGGAGTCTAGTGTTCATCGTTCGAGACATAAGTATAATATCAAATGTTCAAACGTACTCCCAAATTAAAGAAACCCCCGAGGGGATCGTGCCGTGATATACAATTTACAAAATTACGTTTCATTTCAAGTTTGTCATAGCCTATTATCTTGATGAATTTGCTTCCATCTTATACTTAGGTTGTGTGTTTTCATTACTTTTTATAAAAGGCACAGAGGTCTGGAATGATTATTGTTTAAAACACAATAAGTCACTGTGGTCACGTGCTTGACTCTTTTTCTCACTTGTTTATTCAGTTAATTATACTAACTTGTTGTTTCATATTACAAAGTAAATAGAAAAACCGCTCCCTAGCTTAAGTTTACTAAGTTTTTTACTATGCCTGTAAAAGAAAATGTTCTTTTACAAACCTATTTTTTTGCTGAGTAGGGTAATTTTTAAAATTCTGTGGGTCGCCCTTGTCTAGTACGAAATACCGGACTTAAGTAAATGCGTGACCTCGTACAGGACAAATCGATACTTCTCAATGCTCTTGAACAACTAGGGTCTAAAATAACGTCCGTCATTTGTTTTGTAATGCTTACTTGAACGCACGTGAACAGAAGGGGCAGTCATGCCAATAATTTATTAACTTTGGTATCTTGCAAACATTTCTAACGTCATAAAGTACCGTTATGAAGGTCTTACCTTATCTTAGAAACGTCGCTGCCTGTGCGATGCGCAGTGGGAGCTAGTTGGCGAGCAGCTCGCCTTCCGCGTCAAGGAAATAATATTTCGCACGAAAAAGGTAACTTCCCTTTACTTTTCTCTTTCATCTATATGGTGAGATGGTAACGTAACGAAGGGACGACCGTACACAATGCTTTTGAAAAAGGCATATTTTTGCAGGAACCATATTTTTTCCGTCTCTGTGTTTGTACTTACAACCGCTAAAATGTGAGGTAGGTACATACAATGGGTGTGTAAACGGAATTATTATGCTAAAACAGGGATTTAAACGTACAATATTTAAGAACATAAGTGATACCATGTTAATCGTCCTTATACATTTTTTATGTTAGTTAACCTATACTTTTTACCCATAGCTTCTACGCATCCTGTCAGAACTCCTTACGTCTTACTAAATCCAGCCAGTTAATATCTGTTATCAATGCCTGAAAATAATACGGGCACAGGTTCTTGACAGTAAAAATGCGTGTAACTTCGGACAAAGGCCATTTGTAAGAAGCATTCAGACTTCTATGTGTCCTTTATCAATCAAGATGATTAAACTCCACACTGACCATTATCCCGACCATTTCAATGCGCCCGTATTTTCCGAATCAGACAAGACAGGGTTAAGGAATGCGAACAATTTAGCGAAATCAAGCGTCTGACAGGTTTGGCGGAAACACACGCGGTGATGGCTGTTTGGCCGGATATTGCTCGACCCGCACGAATTGGTAGTTCCTTTACACGACCGTCCATTGGCAGCCAGGCTCGGGTGGAAGTAAGTTAAGACGGTACGCAGTTACAGCAATTACAGCTTGTCTATGATCGTTTATTGCCAAAGAGTAAAAGTTTTTCAGGGAAAAAGAAAGTTTATTAATTTCATTGTTTAGGCGTAACAATTTATATGTTAATGTTACAGAATATTACACACGATTTTTTAATAGGTACAACCATTTTCAGCTCAGAATAATTTGTAAAAGATGTAACCTCTGTTCCATTTTGTCAAATGCCTCATTTAAAAGATAATATCGGGATTAGCGAAGGGATGATCCTTGTGTTCTCGACCCCTGCAAACAAAACGTTAATCTTTGATTAAAGAATAAGTTTAAAATCGTATTAGTTACAACGACCGCATTAATCATTCGGACTTTAATCCTAACTACCATAATCCCAATTATTAATATCGTTAACACTAAAGTTAGCTCGTTTGTCAGCTTGTTCGTAACTTAGCAACCATGACCACTCATTTATAACTACAGTAAAACTTCTACATTCTGATCAAATCTACCCAAAATGAAAAAAGAACAAGTCCTTTGGGAATAAGTATGTAAAAAACATTTTTCAATCCAACAAATGTCGCCGACACGTGGTTAAATATTAAATTTCTAATTCCGTGCAAGTAAAGCCGCGAGCAACAGCTTGTAACATAGTAACAGAGGTCTATTTGTGTGATTGTTACTGAATCACCTCCCAGCGGATCAATGAACGACGATGAAACTTTCCGTACAGGAAACTTGCCTTGGGAAACGACATCCGTTAATTTTTGTCCCTACAGATTTGCTGAGATTGATATCTCTGGGAAAAGATAAAATAACAGTTTTATTCAACAGTGGCGCGCCAGCGATTCAATAAGTCTAATTAGAACCTTTTATCGCAAATAGCGAGGGGGAACTAAAGCGCTGATTTATTACGCTCTATCTTAAATTGGGCAACTCTTTTTTTAAGATTTTTAAAGCCTTTTTAGCCTAACTGAATGTACAGCAGTATTTGCCTAAATTAAATGACACGAGTAAGTAAAATTATGCGAAACCCGCACTTTAGCTACGGATAGCTCATCATCATATAATATGCATGATCAACATTTCACAAAGGACTTTTAAGTAAAGGATCTACGTACGGACTATTATTAGGTATAAGGCTATTTACAGAGTTTATATTAATATATGAAGTATGACGTAATGAAGATTTTTACACAAAGAGCAGAATTTGTTAAAGGTTAATTCGGACAACCGTGGGTTGAATAGGGTTTCAGATTACGATGTATTTCACGTGTGCCAAAAATAATGTTATTTTATTTATTTTAAGAATTACAAATTAGAAAAGTTAAATGAAACTCAATATTGGACGCCTGACGGTTGACAAGCCGTAATTACAATTTGAAAATGAAATAGTCCATTTAGGACAATAAACTGTTTCATAATAAAGACCTAATGAATATTAAACGACACGTCGTCAAAGTAGGCATTAAAAAGCGTCAAAATTAAATATTGACTGAAGCTACATAAAGGCGACGTTAGATGTCCAAAATTAGTAAAAAGTTTGCGATTAAAATGAGATATGGACAATGCTCCTCTTGGGTTATGTTGCTTTATAACACAAGTTCCGTTTGTTTACAGAGTAACCAAACTTAAGGGAATGAAATCAAAGGGTTTCTCTAAAGAGCATAGCTTATTCTGAAATGTTTTGAGGTTACTTACTCTGCTTGCGGTATAAGTCGGCCGTTACAGTCCAGGCTGTTAATGGCCTTAATGTCCTCTTCGGTCAGGGAGAAGTCCCAAACGTTGAAGTTCTCCGCTATACGGCTCTTGGATACAGACTTTGGTATTACAATAATTCCTCGGTCAATTTGGTACCTAAAATAACAGGTTACTGTTTAGACAACCATATTCAACATTGACAAAACTGACTGCACATTTGCTACGGCGTAGCAGAGGCTATGTCGTAGCAAATGTCTTTTCGTAGACGCGTCGTAGCATATAATAAAATACCCGCAACGCGTCTATGCATCGGACGTGCAATTTGTCTGGTGACTTTGTATTTTGAAAGTGTCTTATTTTATTGAAAATAAGACCTTTTAGTACTGACCGAAAATGTTAACATAATTCAAGGGAATATCGATTGTTACTTTTCGTCGCATTATTGATATAACCACTCAATAGATGAAAATTATTCTTTTCCCATCTGCTTCCAAAGTATAATTTTGCTTGAACAGGCGGGACTCTTCATTTTCATCTATTTAATAAATGTGTGGCGTAAAATAAACGCTACTGATCGCTGTGAACTCGGTTCTATATTCGGAGCTTGCTTAATATAAATTGTAATTCACGTGTTAAGAAAATTATTGGCTTATTTGAGGTTCAAAAACTAATATTGAAACCAAAAACTAAAACTATACTACTACACATTACTGCACTACTATTCTACTACACTTTACTTTGCTGTTTTGCTGTTTACGCTCATACATTAATTTTCACCTACCATGTTATCTCTTCACCACCTTTGGTTAAGGCATTAAGTCCACCTTTGTTGCATAAAGTTTAAATAAATAAATAAACAAAAATGTAATATTACTAAACCTATAACTGACACTCTTTATTGTACATACCTAACATAAATCAATCGATCGATGTTGTCAATATGACTTCCAATACCAGTAAAATCTTATTTTTATTATTCCGAGCTTAGGAATACAAATAAAAACGATAAAATCTGCTAAACGGCTTCGTTCCGGTCACTCGGGCTGGTGTCGATCGCATCAAATGATGCTCCATTGCCTCGCGTCCCCGGTTATTTTTATTTTCTGTGCACAAATTTTGTACACCACTAAATTTTATATATAAAATGTAATATAAAAAACGTTTTATCATCGTATCTATTTCATCGGTCCGTTGAAGCAATAAATTACGATTTTTGAAATCGCAATTTCTTATTTACGCCTAACTACGCTTCTTATTTGTGCTGGCTCCATTTATAAATAATTCGCCAGTGACCTGTGACCTCCGTCCTTGAATTAAATGACCGTCTCGTAAAAAATGTAGCAGTGAATAATAAATATTGTCTATTTTCGAATTGTCTTAGAAATATATTTTTTGCCGGCACGTGGTGCAGATTCAACGATATTGGCTGCTGCGCTGCGTGCCGCGTGTTCGCATCCCGCATGCAACAAATGTTTGTATGACCTACAAAATAGTCCGGGACTGGCTGTCACCCACGATACAGAAGAAATTCCTAGTGTAGGGCTACAATTTTTTAAAACAAGAAAGAAAACTAAAAGAATAAAACTATCAAACTGACACAAACAATTTTGGTCTAACAATGCATACATAAACGCATACACCATTTCCATTCCGTGCTGGGTAAAAACATTTAACGGTAAAACAAAATATAAAATAATACTTAGATGTTGAAATTGCAAAAAAATACCCGAAAATATCGGTACGGAAGTGACTGTCTACTCGATTGAAATGCCCGACTATTGATCGCTAGTTTAGTTACCTCGGCTACCTTGAACGAAAAAATAATGTGACAAGTTGTCACGCGCGCGTAAGCTCCTGTGATTTGTTGACTGAATTATCAACCACCAATCAGAGCACTTAAAACGTGCTTAACAAATTGTCACATTAACTTTGCGTTGATTTTCGTTTGAGAACACTGGGTTCTCGAACAAAAATCAGTTAGTCAGCATAAATAAACACCGCATAAACAAACACTAACAGTAATTTAATATTTGTGTTTAAGTAAAGACCAGTCGGAAATCACTACAAATTATTTATGACAAATAGGTTTTCCGTGTTGAAAGGTTTTTTGATCTTTTCCTTCAGATACAGGCCGGTAAATACGCATCGGTTCCGATCGAATGCCGGGCAGGTTTTCTATGTACCTTATAAATAAACCTAGAATCATTCATCTAACTCGAACTTTTTTCAGATTTTGACTGTATCGTTCGTAATAGGGCATTGTGATTATTACATATGTTTATTTTAATGTTATTAAGCTTAGTTCGAAGGGTTGAGAGGTTTCAATAGCTGTAGTCATAATATTTTCTAGTTTCGATTATTCTGCTGCAGATCAGAGAATAGAACGCAGATCTAACATCTGTCGATGTAATTACTTGTTTTATCTGATAAAGTAAAACTTCATAGTTACCTTATTAAAATTTGTGCAGGAGTTTTGTTCAACCTTTTAGCAATGGCCAACACTTTCGGGTCCTCCAACAGAGAAGGGTCGCCGGGCTGAGCCCACGGCCGCTGAGGACTTCCGAGCGGACTGTACGCCGTCAATGTGACACCGCGCTCCTTGCAGAAGTTAAAGAGCTTGCTCTGATTCAAGTATGGGTGACATTCCACCTGTGACATTGTAATAGTGACTTATTAACTGACTTGTCGACGTACTTAAGTACGACTAGTAATAATTCCGATTTTTTTTAAGTAGGTACCTATATTTTGTAATTGAAATTTATTATGCACGATAAAATTTGTTTATTATCGTGAACAATTATTATTCCAATAATACATTTGTAATTGAAATTTATTATGCACGATAAAATTTGTTTATTATCGTGAACAATTATTATTCCAATAAAGTTATTTCACTGTCCTCCTCTATCAAAACCAATGGAAGGTGTTTGGTAATGCCAGTGATCAAAATTTATTTATTTATTTTATTTACAATGTGTAACAACATTTCGAGATTGAACGTTCCAGAACAAAACCGTCCTTAATGCAATCAATCGTTTACAACACCTCACCTGATTGGTCACTGGCTTAATTGTAGCAGCGTTCAGAATTCGAGTCAGTTGTACAGAATTGAAGTTGCTGACGCCGATGCTCTTAACGAGGCCTTTCTCGACGAGCTTCTCCATAGCCTTCCACGTATCAACGTAGTCTACGTCGGAGTAAATCACTTTGCCATTAGCATCTGAAGGAAACGGATCACCGCCTTCCTAAAATCAGACAAACATTTTATTTCGCTTTGTACATAATAAGGCTAATGTTATTTGAGTATCGTTTTGCCGAAAGCTTTAGCCGAAATTGAAAAGTTTTTTTAACGTTTTATTTACATAAGTCTTCTGTGGATTTAAAGAATTCAGCTAACCTAATATAAACTCAATTTCTGTTCGAGGTTGCATCAGGCTTAGTTCGCAGTAAGTATACAACTTTTAGAATAATAAAATTGGGTTTACCTTGTAAGCCATAGGCCAGTGAATGAGATATAAATCCAAATAATCCAATCCGAGATCAGACAACGAGATTTTTACAGCCTTTTCTACTAAATCCGGCCTGTGATACGTATTCCATATCTTTGATGTTATAAAAAGGTCCTCTCTGTAAAACATTAAAGTAGCATATAAATCATATAATACATGTTTGTAATAATAACACGAGATAGGTACGCGAGCCACCTATACAGAGCTTATCTAGGCCAAATAGCGGCACAACCCTTGTAAAGATCGAAAACATGATAAGAATTTTTGGATATTTATAGAATTTAACCAACTAATTTAACTTTCTTTCTACTTATAGGTATGTGCAAACCTGGGTACACAAACATATACATTTGTTTTGATTTGAATAGTGTGCCTACCTTGCCGTGTTGCCTAACTACACAGTTAGATATAGATACATTTTATTAATACCTAAACACATCCATTCAATTTGTTTCGTAAATTCCTGAATGTAGGTAAAATTCGTCGTCCCTAATAAACCCTAAACATTTACTACGAAACTTTGTTATTTAATACAAGAAAACGGCACGTGGATTAGGGATAAACGGGACCAAAGACAGGTTTGACCCGGAACGGAGAAAGCATTGGGTAAGTATAGGCTAAATGGACATATATTTTGACCTTTTTACGATGCCCTGCTTAATTTTGTTCCTGATCGCTTCCCCGACCTCCTTCTCGTTAAAATAGAGATGAGCGCCGTCTATATGTCGGTACCCAATGTCGATGGCATCGCCGACCGCCCGCGTCACCTCGCCAGGATTTGACTAAATATCATAAAAAAAAACAATGTTTTAACGATATGTTTTATTATAAATAAAGGTAGGTAGTCGCGAGATGAGTACGATACTTAAATTTTAACACAGTTTATAGTAGCAGCCAGAGTTATGATACATTTTACAATGTAATAAGTCGTTACGTTTACAGACACGACCTGAAAATCAGGGTTGTAAAACAAATCTAGGTGCCAAATACCATCAGACAGTTGGCAGAAATATGGCAGTCGAACAGTCGTTATCGTGACTCGTGAATGAGCAGAGCCGAAACTTTTATGTTAGTATGTGATAACAAAGTACAGTGCGTAAATGTTATCACTTTGTTAAAAATATACAACCTACGTTTCGGCTACTGTCACCGCGGGGATAAATTTTTGCCGCAGAGCAGTTTGTATAGTGCGTCATCTGTCGTATTCTTACGTAAGTATAAAAAAGGTTCAAATGATAAGTCTTTATCTAATAACATTTAACATCCATTTCCATACTAATGTTATAAATGCGAAAGTGTGTCTGTCTGTCTGTCTGTCTCTTACGCTTTCACGACTAAATCACTGAACCGATTTTGATGAAATTTGGAATTGGGTTAATTTAAACCTCAAAAAAGGACATAGGCTACTTTTTCCCCGATAACTGACATTTATGCGGACGAAATCATGGGCAAAAGCTAGTAGGTATCATATACTTCTGTGTTGCTTTAGTTATGTAAATTACTTATACCTACAATAAATATTTTGTTGATCGTTTTAAATCAGTAGACCAATTCCCTTAATTAAAAACGTTAAAATCTAGTTGCAATCTCATCTCAGCGACAATCAATGCAGGTAAATTAAAACCATTTTTAGCCAGCAGATTGAGACTGAGATGAGATTGCGAACGTAGGTACTTAAAAGTTAATAGAAGTGCCCTCCTGATCTCAGTGTCAATCTATCAAAAATATCATTGTTTTATTTCTTTATTTACCTCTGTGATAGGGTTTTGATTACATTTTGAAAGTTTCTAATTACAGAAATTGGCCTTCTAATAACTCAATAAGATAGTAACAACATAATTATTACCTGCCATGTCCCAAGCCCAAGTATAGGACAGGTTAGTCCGTTATTGAACTTAACACGGGGAATATTTGCGGCCATGCTTCAAGACGGCAGTCTAACAACTGTGCCATATCTTGCGTAAATAACAGGTTTTATATAAATACATTATCTTCCACTAATTATGTAATGTTTTTATCGCTGTTTGAGTTAAATTATCGAAGGCCACGGTCAAGGCGTCAGTTATCTTAAAAGTCAATTCTAGAGCAACTTTTACTGATGGTAGGTAATTAGTACCTACTCTGAATAATTAATTGCTTCGCCACCACATCAAGCTTTGAAAAAACAAACATAAAATGTATCATTCATGCTCACGCTACATAATATTTTTTTAGGGTTCGTACTAAAAGAAGGTCGCTAGATAACGATACGAGGTCAGTCTACTACCAAGTACTTTGACAGCAACTCATTGAAAATGAAAAATTATTTAATTGAATTTGGTTATGACTGTGAATGTATCTAATGTGACTATAAATACATAATATTTATTTAAACCCGATGAATCAATATTTTTTTACAATCCAACGAGATACTTACTTAACTTCACTATAGATAGGTACTGTGAAGGTTGCATACCCTGGAAACCTGGCTGTAACGTTTTTATTCCAAACACTCAATCGAATTCCATTAGGGTTTCGAATTTAGAAAAATAATCGATTGGGTTTTATTTATATGGGGCAATTGTTTGGTCCCGCTCGTGATGTGAGCACACTACTTCAAATTTAATTCAATATTAGGTAAGTAGGTAGGTACGATGAAAAAGTAATCCAGCATTTCAATTAAACGTTGTTAGAGCCCTATCTATACACCAACAGGGGCTAGAACCGGTACATCGGTCATATAGTAGTGACAACAGTACCTAGATTTGAAATTTTGAACATACAAGTATCTGTAATTCTGTATGGAATAAAGCCATACCTATATTATTTATAATAGGTAGGTACCTACTTAAAACACTCACTTATACTTACATAAAGCAAAAAGTAAATGCATAATTTCCGAAACAATACACCACGGTAACGGCGGTACATACATCTATTTGTGTATATTATATAACCTATCTATACCTAGGTAGATATTATAAAATTATATTATTCATTAATTATATAAATATATACGGTACCTACCTACCTTCTCGGTTACATTTTATCTTTTATAGTTTATTTAATCAGTTTGTTTCTTTATGATCTTATTTGTTCATACTGTTCATAGTGTAATGTAAAGATGATGAAAACATAAATAAGTAGCATAAGTATATTCTAAATAGAAACCTATAATAATATAAGGTTTTTATAGGTAGGTAAGTACACGACATGTCGTTTATAAAGCTTTTTTATCTTTTTTACAGCGATTCAAAGGGCTCATGCGTATGAAGGTACAAATAATTTTATTATTAGAATCTAGATAAAAAGTGACCTGCTTTCACTTTTACTGAAACATTTATTCAATAGTAGGACTTACTCAATACATTTACGTTAACATAATGACAAATGATTTTATTACAAGCTTTTATTTATTTCATCGACTTTACCTGTTGACGGTACCCTATCATGTGCTTGTCTAGTTACCTACCTAGGTAGAGAGGTGGGTTACATAATCTAAATATAGGTATATAACTCAAAAGTAGGGCTGCCATCATCTAAATTGCCGAAGCCGGACATAAACTTCAAACACCCCGGACATTTGGGTGAAATTGAGTTTTTTTTTTACCGGACACCCCAGAAAAAAATATTTTTACAGTAAAAAAATATTTAATCGGGATTCCCCTGACATTCGAAGTGTCCGGATTTCACCCGGACTCTTTTTGACAACCCCTTCCAGTTCCGGACGTCCCCCGGACACCCTCTAAACTAGGACAAATCCGGGGAAACCCGGACGAATGGCAGCCCTACTCAAAAGTGACTGACTGACTGACATACCTAGTGATTTATCAACGCACAGCCCAAACCACTGGACGGATCGGGCTGAAATTTGGCATGCAGGTAGATGTTATGACGTAGGCATCCGCTAAGAAGGATTTTCCAAAATTCACCCCATAAGGGGATCAATCAGGGTTCCAAAGTTTGTATGGAGAAATCAACTTTGACGCGAACGAAGTCGCTGGCAGAAGCTAGTTATACACATAATCTAAAGTACCTAGCTGACTGTAACTAGGTTGACACAAATGTACGTACCTATGATGTATCTATTAGGTACCTACCCTTCAAAAGGTAACTGATTAACACTGAAATGACGTCTGCAACAAAGACCTTTAATTCATCCTTATTTTTGACCCATTTTGTATAAATTTCCAACTGCGACCTCAATTAAATCTCGGCTGGCGCGTAAACAACATAAGGACGGCACGGTTAATCGGCGATTACTCGCTAACCGGTGTAGTGTGGTCGGAACCTTAGTTCTTAAATCCAACTTGGGTATACGAGACTGGCGTTTTAATGTCAAGGGTCGTCCATATTTTTCGATTCCCGTAAAGATGTCATAAAGTTTCCTTTCAGAGGTAGATAAGAAACTTAGGTAGGTATATGGATGGCGCGACCTTTACGGCCGCATCTAACTCTCACTATCCATCACGAGTAATTGCAGCACTTCCTTCAGTGTTCACAAGAAGCATAAATGGGACGACCTGCACGTGACCAGCCCTATCTAGCTATTTATTACGTCCACGTTTTCTCATAAGGATATCGCGTATTACAGTTTAGCAATCGCGTTGCGTACCCCGAACGTGTGTGAAACTGCAAAAGGTAAGTGCGAAAAGATTAGCAGGATATCAACTTGACATTTTAGCCTAAGATTGTCAATGAGTCCATTACTGCGTGAATCAGCGTGAACTGTATCTGCTTAGATATCTAAAGCGAAGAGTAAGTAGCTAGTCACAGTACAAACCGTAACTATACCTATATAAGCTAAATCTGTGTGTGGGCCTCCTTACAAAGGCTCTTTTAAATTTTTCTGCTAGCACTTAAAACGATAAGTAGATTACCACGTTACAAGGATCACCTACTTACCTACTAAACTGGTTGAATTAGTTACCAAAGGAAGCAGAAGCGGATTCAGATGGGGGGGGGCTAAGAGGCTCAAGCCCCCCACCAAAAGCATCCGAGTTCTTCCAGTGAAGTTCATATTATTTTAATTAACTTTTATACTCGCATTACCCTACCTAATGTACGAATTTTATTATCCTCAACTTAATAAGAATTTTTCAAATAAAATATGTGCTTTTTTAGTGTTTACTTTGCTAAAAACCTACCCTCAACGGGGTCAAACCCCCCTCCAAACGACAATCCTGGATCCGCCACTTTCGTAACTACTAACTCCATCTATGATCGGTAAGCCAGAACTACAATACCTGTGCGGCTGTGCCTCAAAAATTCTGGTTTTCAGTTTTAGCAAAACAGCTATAACACTTAGCAATCTTAAGTCATTTTTATTCAACAGTAGCTGCTCCATCTGCATCCACTGCTACATCGTATGCGTTTTGTTTTTTTGTAGTTACGTCTATAGTTACTGCTCCGCTCCCTTGGGTCAAAGCGTAATGTTGTTATATAGCCTGTACCCTCATGAATCTGGCTATCATATACAAAAAAATATTGTTTCCAAACCAACTAAGCCCCAGAGATTACTGTTTAACCTTTTCACCGCCACGGACTTCATAGAAGTTCCGGATTTTCGTGCCACCAGCGCCACGACTTCATTACTTGCTCTTCATTATAAATTTATAACTATTATCATATAGCTTGGCGCTGGGCGAGGCATCGCGTTCTGTGTTCGCTGGCGGTGAAAAGGTTAAACAAACAAAAAATCTCTTCAGCTTTATTAGGTTTTAGGTCTTAGGTTTTAGGTATATCAGTATGGAATTATGGAATACCCTACATGCGATTTTTATATACCCACGTTTTTTTGACATTTTACATTCTAGTTAAATCTAGGTCTAAGTATTTGAATACAATGAGTATTTTAAATAGTATTTTTATGGAAGGTAAATCATATTCACAAAGTAATCCTGTATAGTAAACACAAAATATTGTAGAACATTTGACCAGCAAACAGTGTCATCAAACATAAGATTTTAAAATAGGTGAAAATTCATTATTCAATTATATTATTTTGCAGTCAAGATATAGATAAGGTAAGGTAGGTATGGAGCAAGACGCTGCAAAATGCAGCTTGAAATAAATATACAGCTTAATAAGTTACTCAGGCATTGATTTAATAAAACAACATCAAAACAAAACTAACTATTAAATACATTTACAGCTTATATTAATTCTATGTTTACAATCACTCCAGGGAACATAATATTTATTAGACTAGTCTATCTGAAGCTCCTTCTGATAAAAGTTCTTTCTCAGCGGCTTCCTTAGTTGCTTGTATTTGAGGTTTGACATATTTGAAATAATTATAAAAATGGTCACCTAAGAGCACAGTACCATACAGTGTAAGGCCGATGCAGACTAAAACACCTCCTCTGTGTAGTTTGTCATACAAAACGTTTCGAGCATACTTTTTCATATTTCCTGCAAGAGAATAGAAATCATGAAATTTATAATCCAATCAAATTGCGATAAAATCTGAGAGAACGAATGTTGTGGCGCAACCTCGGAGACGACCATACTTTTAGTATTTAATAAACTGAATTGGATAATAAAAATTATTTGTTTTAGTATTATCTACTAAATAGGTACACATTTCATTGTACAATAAAATCGGCCTTATTGCACTCTTTTAAATATTGATGGAACTGTATGGGAATAACATAGTATACCCACCTGATCTAAATCAATAACTTACGAAATGTAATAAATTCAGGATAGAAATATTCAGGATAGAAATATTTTCTTTGAAAACCTGGATTAGAGGTTATGTTATTATGTTGACAAGACATTGGACAATGTCAAATTGACATTGTAAATTTGTGATTGTGAGTCTGTGTATGGTCTGTATAAGCTCAAAATCATGTCCGTACGCCGTACACAGATTGAACCGTTTTTTTTTTTTTGTTTTTTTTTTAAGGAACGGTTCATTTCGGTTTCGAAACTAGGTCCGGTTAACATGTCCGCGGAACTCGTTCCTCTGCTCTAACTCTCACGTATTCATTCACTAGCGAACCGCCTCGGCTTCGTACGGGTGCAATGCTAATAATATTCTATAAAATTTCTTTATATACAACGTTCACAGCTTTTTTATCATTAGACAATACAAACATGTTTTCTTTCGAGGTTGCCGGCTCCCCGGCCGGTACCTGCATTTTAAATCTGTAATATCTTCGAAAATATTCATTTAAATCACATGCTATAAAGGGCCATAATGATCTATATGAAATGCACAATGTTTTTAAGTACTTAATTGGATAAGGATTAATGCTGTATTTACCTAAAATTGCTTCTTAAATAAGCCATTATTTCTCGTAAAAAGTTAAAGATAAAAAATGGTTATTGTGGGTTATCCTTATGAGATAGACATATACCATTGCGGACTTTTTTGTAGACCTTTTTAAGGTGTACAATACTGTAGTACATTATTTTGATCTATCTCGAAGGGTTCAGCCAGCGTTTACAATGTAAGCGCAAAAAAACGTGTTTTTTTACGACATCACATTAGAAACCTCTAAAATTATCAGTGTTTCTCTACTATATTATGCATGTATTATATATTATATAAACCTCTATCTTGAATCACTCTATCTAAAAAAAAACCGTTGTTGGAACTATAAACCAATTTATCTTCGGACCGATATCGTTTCACTGTTAAAAACAGTTCCAGGAACTATTACGGTCCGGAACTGTACATCACTAGACCAGGGGGCTTACTATCACCTCTATAGCAGGGCAGAAGTTGCCCGGATATTGAACTGCCTCGCTATTTTGTACTATGACATCGTTATAGCAGGCCTGTAACAGGCCTGCTAAGTTAACGTTTACAAAACCGTTCACCTTTTTTTTTGTATAGACTTTCGTACTATGACGTGCTATTTGACAGCAGCAAAATGATAATGGAACGGCTGTAATGTCAAAATAGCCATTGCTAAAAAGTTACTATGGGACTAGCTTTTTCAACATCGTTTTGTAATCTAAAATGATATTCGTGGCAACATGTTAGGTTTATATATATAATAAGAGTTTTTAAAGTGGATAGTGAGAATTGTAAGCGAATTAAACCAGACTTTTTCATTTTTGTAGCTGTGTAACGAGTACGAAATATGTAAATAATAAAATTGAAGTGTGAAAATCGTATGGAAAAACATACCAACGGCGTTGCATTTGGGAAATAAATAACAATAATGAAGTTAATGACGGGGAATAAGAATCAATTAATATAGGTAAGAAGATATAAGTAACTTAAAATCATCAATGGTAACCAAAACCTATGAAAATACGTAATGTAAGTATAAATAAAAACCTACTCTACAAATCTACAATAGGTACTCAATTAATATTTGTATTTTACAGGCCTATCAAAAGATTTAGTCCCCCGTTTGTGCGAGGGTTTTGAACCTATAATGAAAATAATAAATCCTCCAAAGGCTTAGTGATCTAAGCAGAGACTAAGGTGAGTGTTCTGTGTTATCAATTCCTCAGATTTTCTATTGTGGAGCATAACTACACTAGTGTGTTTCTTGTGTATGTTCCTTGCTATTAAACATAATTTGCTGTGTATTAAAGTGACAATGAAAAACATAAGCAAGTAATCTTTTAATCCATTTATTTCAGGAGATTCTCGGTATTGACTCAGAAACACAATAATGACATCAATTTTATTTGGAATGCAGAACCAGTCTCCAGAAGCCTTTTACACTGAGAAGCATAACAAGACCCAAAACATTATTGAAAGGACCATTGATGTACTAAAGGCTCGATTGAGATGTTGATTAGCCCATCAAGTGCTACATTTCCAATCACAAATGTTTTGCAAATGCATGTGTTTCTACACAACATAATGTAACACAGTAAATTTATGAAAATAAAACAATGACCACATCTAGTTTAAAAAAATGTGTTTAATTTTTACCTGTTTACAAATTAAATTATTATCATTTATCACATGATACTTTCTTATGACTGACTGAAACATATATACATATAAGTAGGAACCCATATTATCCATATTCATATTCATTTATTGCAAACCATTTGTTTATAAAGATGTTACATAATGCTTAAAGCTAAAGTACATCCATATAAATGCAATGAAAGTTTACAAGAACAAAAACTGGTAACAGAGATGACTGCCTGCAGGAGCCATAAATTTATATGGTGTACTTTGTTGGTTTCTAATATGCAGGTATATGTATATAAAAACACATCATGAGTATTATTCTTTATTTTAATTTTCATCCTAAATACATAGGTATGTATAATGATTAATTAGTTAGGCTCTCCACTGGATGGAATTACTAGATACTTATATTGTTTTTCAGTTCAGTAGATTAGGAGATGTCAAGAATACTGGGGCTCCGTTGCATTCCTGTAAAAAGGTTATGTTTCTTGGATTATAGGCATTGCGGTTCTTGTATTTCGATATTTCAATGAATTCCTTTACTATAAATGTACCCAGTTATAAATTGTGTGTATTTTTGTAGGAAGAACACAACAAAATACTTTTTTACAATAATTGTGACTGCGGAAACAAAATTTACCAAAAGCACTCTATACCACAATAAATAAAGTACTTCTTATCGACTTTAATGTCTAGTAGGGCTTTGAACATTATATTTACTTTTGTAAAAGGCTGTGAAAATCATTAAATTAATCAAGAGAAATGTTTGTTTATATTTACGCGCTGACAGTTGATGAACGTAGGTACGTTCTGAATATCACATTGTATCTTTAATTGTTAAAAAGGTTTTTTTAAAGTGAAACTTGTGCTTTTTAGAGCTTTTAGATAATAAATCATGGTAAGTTGTAATACATAATCTTAGTTATAACGTGTACTTATCTAAGAAATTAAAGTTATTATCATTAAAAAAAAACCGGTAATGTGTTAGAAAATTATATCGTAGTTTTTGAACGTTGTTTAGTCACAACACTAAGACTTCATCTTCATCATCAAAGCAGGCAGAGACAAGCATTGCCGTTCAATAATCGTTCACCTTTAATACGGTCATGGTACGATTTTTAGCGATTCCTAAGCAGGCCTGCTTTTGAATGGAAGTTGACTGACAGGCATTTGAACGTTTTCTTAAAAGGTGATGGTAAGCCCCCAGGCAAAACTAACTTAAAGGCGCGTTTCCATTATGCAAGTGATTTGCATACAAGTTGCAAGTTGCATGCAAATTGTATAGTGGAAACAACAACTTGCAAACAAGTTGCAACTTGTATGCAATTTGAAAAGCATGCAAATTGTGTTTCCACTATACAATTTGCATGCAACTTGCAACTTGTATGCAAATCACTTGCATAATGGAAACGCGCCTTTAACGACGCGCGGGTTTTCGGTCAATATTATTTTTAAGTCCGCTATAATCTGTGATTAATGACATTGACATGACGTGACAGACAGAGACAATATCAATACTTCACTAGTTCGTTAGGTACACTACTGTTTTAGAATAGACTTTAGAAAAATTATTTTCGTTGATTTTCATTTATCTTTTCAGTTTATAAATAAACACAACAACAAATCAATCTTAAAATAAAAATAAGCATGATATTAAAATTAATCAATAGAACTGCTAGGTCTTTGAACGTAATTCGAATTGCATGCAGAAACCTAAATTCAAAAATACCTATATCGCCAGTTCCTACATTGGCAAATGAACATGCTTCTGCTGTTATAGTTGAGCGAAATACCATAGCACTTTTAGAAAGACTCTCTTTAGTAAGTTACGACACAGAGGAAGGCGTGAAAATTTTAGAAGATTCCATTGCTTTTGCTAATACTGTTCTCCACATCAATACTGACGATGTCCAACCCTTATATTCAGTTCTGGAAGAGCAGTAAGTATTACTTAGTATTTATTTTTTGTTTTTGCTCTAAAATTTAGTGAAACATCTCAATTTGCTCCAATAAATTAATCGAATGACGAATTCATTTTCAGAAATTTAACATTAAGGGAAGATAAAATAACAGAAGGCAATTGTCAGAAGGAGATTCTTAAAAATGCAATGGTAAAAGAGGATGACTATTTTGTTGCACCCATAGGAAATATACCATTACATGAAGTGGAAATTGAACAAGAGACAAATAAAGTGAAACATAATGAAAACTGAAATTGACAAACTACTTCAAATGAAACATTTTTTTACCGTTCAAGACTTAAAGGATATTTTGAAGGTTACTTTGAAAGAGCCTAGTCAGTTACTGATAAAAAATATTCATGCCAACTGGATACAGTACAACTATACAAAATCAGATAAGCATGAAATGCCTGTCTACATAAATGAATCAAATCTTAAATCAGGAAACAATGCTTCAGTTTTTGGAATTATGAAACATGATTTGCAAGTGTATGACAAGAATAAAGCATTAGAACTTCTATTTAGTAATAGTTCCCCATTGAAAAAATCGTTTCTCCAATTTCATTTGGTTGTACCAAAGCTGGATGCTATACATTACCTCATACAATGGCAGAGATATAGAAAGTACTGGTGGAGTAGTGTGAGTAATCTTTCATGCTTTTATTACAGAATTTTGTACAGTTCCTATACCTACTAAAAAGGTTACCCCTCTTTTGTCTCATTGTAAAATATTGTTTATTTTTTCAGCTAAATACTTGAGTAGTAAATAAATGTGTGCAAAACAAAATTTTGTGATATAATCTTGGACACTTTCTTTAATTTTTTAATATGCATTATCTAAAGTCTTGTTTGAAAATTAATTTATATTTTAAAATTCTTAGCATTATAGTTTCTTGTGCCAACATTATTATTTTGGAAAACAGTAACATGAATATTCATAATCCTAAAACTGCATTATGAATTTTTTTAATTTATATCATTTTCGTTTGCAGATATCAACCACACCAAGTTTGTTCTCTATAAAAGAGTTCAAGTTTGAAAACAATTGTGCTAATGTAGATATAGTTGCGTTGTTGCCAAGCGGTCAGCAGCCTGTGGAACGCCTCTCTTTTCAGGCTAATGAATATGTAAGAAACTAATTAGTAAAAACTAATTGTAGTAACTCCATTACAATTTTTATTACTTATTTATTTTATTATGGCAAAGGGAATCATAAAAATGATCTATTAATATTGATGATTTACAAAAATGACCTGAAGGTTACAGAAATATAAAGGAAAAAAATTGTAATTAATAAATAAAATAATATTACTCAAAAGTGAAACAAAGTTAAAAATGTCTATAATAACTTGAGTCAAAAATTTACTTATCATTACTCTATATCTCTCGGATAGATTTTGATGCTCTTCTGCATGTTAGAAGACTACAATGTACCCTTTCTTATATCTTATGGTATATAATTCTCCAGTGGCATTGCTTAAACCATATTTGCCCACTATCTAAATAAACTCTTAAAGAATCTGAATATTTTTTATTTTTCGCATCTTACTACAATGGTTTTTCATAATTTATTCAGGAAAGAACTTGCCGACTTACCTGCTCAATGTGTTTAGAAGATGCATTATTTATACTTTTACTGGATGGCCGAAATAGTAGTGCTAACGAAGAACATTTGAGGCTTCACAGGAAAATCGCACCATTTAAGATATCCTTTGCTGTGGTAAAAGGTATGAACAAAATAAGTAATAGACATCTGTTGATTTTAAGGAACATACTAATTATATTGTTTATCTCTGTTATAGAACAATCAACCAATGGGGTATTACTATGTAAACTAGCAACTCTTCTGTATCATAAACTGCAAATGAAAAAGGTGTCAGCATGGTTACCAGATTTTTCACTTCCACTGGATTTGCAGGTTGTTGTTTTTAAAATCAGCAATTTTCCTAATTTTAAGAACATTTGTATTCTAATCTCCCTTTCAAAAATGCCTCTAATATACATACCTACATTTTTTTATATTATTGTCGCTGAAATGAGATTGCGACGAGATTTTGAACGTTTTTAATTAGTAGAATTAATAGTGAGTGAGGCGCAAAAGAAAAACTTAGTGTCTGTTACCAATAAGTTTTACCATCTCACCTAAAAGTAAAAACAAGATTGTTTATGTTATTCTAATAAATCCTCTACCTACCCAAATACTAATCCGATTATAATGAACGATATTATAATACACTTACGTAAATTTCAGATAAAAGAAAATTTCGAAATAGGCGCCACTTACACGGGAATTCTGGACGATGAAACATTAAAAACCGGGACTTTCAAATTAATGAGCAGTAGTACAAAATTGATGGTAATTTCATTTTAATGGAACCTATTAACCCCTTCAAGACGAAAGTGTAACCCCACATCCCAGCCTTACCTACTCTTGACTTCAATCTAAGGAATCGCTTCATCAACAGCAAATACAAAAGCTACTTACTCCCTATTTTGTGATGCGATTATTTCCATACCTACTACTAATTTATTTTTATCTTTCAGGAACAAGTGCATGTAGCAGATTTTTGTAATTATGCCGCTCAAATATTCAAAAAGGAGACATAAATTATTGTTGGAATTAGTGTACGTAGTAAATAAACACGTGTTATATAATTAGCTTGCGTTTACTTAATTCCTTCTTTTAATTGTCAACAAACCCCCTTATTTAATAAATTACATAATTTGAGGTCGGCAAAAAGTTATATGGCTATGGAGAGGACATCCGATATATTACTTTACTCTATGGAGAGGACTATGCTCGGAGTCTCTGGGTCATCGTGGAAATGAGGAGATTCGTAGACGAACCAAAGTTGCCGACATAGCCCAGCGAATCAGCAAGTTGATGTGGCAGAGGGCAGACCACATCTTAGCACGCAAAACTGATGGCCGATAGGGCCATAAAGTTCTCGAATGGAGACCACGCACCGGCAAGCGCAGCTTACGTCCATCCATAAGGTGGACAGACGATCTGATAAAAACCGAAGGATCGCACTGGATACAAGCCGCTTCCAACGGGTCCTATTGAAAATCTGTAGAAGAGGCCTATGTTCAGCAGTGGAGGTCTTACGACTGAAATGATGATGAAAATGTAATATTTTTACTTGACCCCATTGAGATAGGATACCGTGGCCCCGGAAGGCAAAGGGCAGTTTTAGGCTGGGCGCAAACGTCCGGTTTCCAAATCGGGAGGCGTGTATGTACATACACACACATACATAAATTACACACACATGTAAAAAACAAATGAATGTATGTGTAATTTATGCATGTGTGTGTATGTACATACACGCCTCCTGATTCGGAGACCCGATCCGGAAACCGGACGTTTGCGCCCAGCCTTATACTTACAGGGTGGTTTTACTAAAAAAAAAAACCATTGAGATGAATTTGGAGGATGACTGGTAATTAGTGACCAATAGGTACTTAACACATGATTGTACTCATGATACGAGTAACAAACAAATTCCTCAAAGAAATTCAAAGCGCATGACCGGCATGACCCTAGTCATCCGAAAGAGTGGGCAGTTGGGCACGCGTGCGTTCTACTTCGACGATTAGGTAAATGAAAAAGAAATACCTAATGCATTGTAAAAGTTAATCTATACTTCTATAATAATACTAATCTATACTTATACTTATATACTTATACTTATAATATTATAAAGCTGCAGTGTTTGTTTGTTTGTTTGTTTGTTTGAACGCGCTAATCTCTGGAACTGCTGGTCCGATTTGAAAAATTATTTCAGTGTTAGATAGATTAGTTATCGAGGAAGGCTATAGGCTATATACCATCACGCTACGACCTACGGGAGCGGAGCAGTAACCAAAGACGCGGGTGTAACCGCGGCGGACAGCTAGTTATTTATGTTTGTACTAAGGGATAAGTAACTAAATTAAATTACCTACAGCTAATTGTGTTATTTTTATTACCTACTCAATATTTTATTAAGGTGACTGGGGTCATGCGCTTTACAAACAAAAAATAATCGATTCTTTGAAAGTTGTTTGTTATCATGTGTAGGTATATAATCGGTCACTAATTACCAGTCAATCAATGGTTGAACCATACAATATTCTCAAAGCTAGTGATCTGTTCGTCCGAAAACAAATTAGCCGTAATGACTAATGGGCCCAGCTGTATTTATAATCTAGTCTAATTTTGAATAGCGCGCCCTTGGACGTACTTGTAAATTGCACGATATATACCTAGTATGTACCTATGTGGGAATTGCAGGTGTTAGTAAGATAAATAAGTTGTTAAAGTGCATATTATAATTCTACTTGATTTGTTAATACGTATACATTTAATATTACAGTACCCCGCGATAAATATCATCGACCTTTGGAAAGAGACAATCGGCTAATTTCGGCTTCGTAGAGGTAGAGCGTTATCTCTGTCGCACGAAATACAAGTCCGTTATGATCTAAGAGCTGTTAAAACAATATGATTTGCTTCTTTTGATAATTCTTTTTATTCTTTGTATAAAATACGATAAAGGTCGATGTGCAATATTATCGCCGGGTACTGTACATACTAATTATACTAAACCTACTAGTCTATTACTATGATAACATGTTATTTCACCTAGGTTCCACGTATGATATACCTAGCGAAGAGCAGGTCAGTGCGGTTTTCACTGCCTAACAAATGCCAACCTTGCGCAAGTTGAAAATAAATTAACTTCCATTTCTCTGAGAGTCTGAGAGAACATCAAAACGGACAGTGGTTTACGGTAAACCGCAGAACTCCTGACTAATCTGCCGCTAAAATACCTTTAATCTTCACTTCCCTAACGAATCACATCCTAACATTCTTGAACTAAGAATAATAATTTGAAAGACTTCTCTTCACTTCCAAATTTTATTTATTCATAAATTCTTATAGCAAGACATTACAATAGGATCTTAGAACTAAACTGTATAAAACGCAATGTTTGACCTACAATATACTGGTATAACGCCAAAACCTGGTTTGGATAACGTTAACGTGAAAGATCAGTGAACACAATCTATGAAACATGTAAGTTGTACCTACGTGACGACTATATTTTTTTTATACAGACGCCTTATTACCCGAAGTGATGGGCAGAGGTAAATTTATAGCAATAATACCTAGGCTATTTTGGTATAACCCAGTGTTGGTTAGAACTGGTATAAGTCACACGTAAGGGTCAGTTCACACCGAGACGCGACGCGACGCAACGTGACGATACTTGAAGAGGCCAGTGACTTCGCGCTGCGCCGCGCGCCGCCGCGAGACGCATCGCAACGTCGCCGCTCTTGCACGTCGCGCGAACCGGCGATTCACCGCTGCGTCGCGATGCGTCTCGCGGCGCAGCGCGGCGTAGAGCGACGCATCGCGACGTAGTGCTGCGTGGTGTAACGTATTCTAAATTCTTACAATGAAATGTGTATCTTTTCGTGTAGAAAATAAAGTTATATTTTGAGTCGCTCTTTTAAAGTGTGCACGCAGCATCGCGTCTCGGTGTGAACTGACCCTAATAGGTGCGAACATGCTATATCTAGTTATTAGTAATTAAATTCATTGCCAAGCTACAAGTGTCGGTCGTGTATTGGCAAAGAAAAAAGTACCTACAATAACTAGTAATCGCTAAATTAGACAAATAGTAGAAGTAAATACATTCTTAGGAATTCAATATGGAGCTGGAAATAAAATGCAGATCAACCGTTTTTCATTTACGATTAGAATAGATAATAAAAATGATGCCCAATGTAGAAGCAAGTGCAAGCAAAATAAAAATTGAATAAGAAGCAATGATAATAATATTAAACGAAAGGCATGGCTAACTTCATTACTATTCATGTGTTCAAATAAATTGACAAACAATATTGTACACTTAAATACATATTTATTTAATAAGTTGTGTGACAATGTATGGAAGGAGTGTGTAATACATGGAATAATTGACATCCCATACATTGATATGCCATGCACCGAAAACTCGACACGACAATTTGCACACAAGTCCATATTTAATACTAATTTTGGTCTAAGGTAATTCATGAACAGAATTTGAGATATTATGGAAACAGATACATACATAATTCTAAAGTATAATACATACCACATGCAAATACGAAATAAAGAAGTTATCCCTTATTGATTAGCTTTGTCTAAAATTCATAATGTCGAATATCTTACCTAATGGGAAGAAATGACAAATACAATGTAAATAAACAAAGTTCATATAATCTAAGGGTAAAATACAAAATCATATCCTCGGCAATATATTGTTAAAAAGTTATTTAACTATTCGCGTCACAATAGGTCGCTATTAAAAATTAAATTGCACTGAAAATATTGTCAATAACTATATAGGTTAACCATAATTAAAATTAAGTACAGTCACGAACAACAAGAAGTGGTTTATGCCAATGTAATAAACTATTTTAAAGTTATCATACAAAATGTGCTGTACTTATTATTACAGAACAGGCATTGTCACTTGCTTTTTTTTGTTCTTAATTTATGAGAAACCTGTTTTAAAGCAATGATTGAAATAATACAATATGAGAATTTAAAGCCTCTAGTCATATAATTTCTTAATTATGTAGTTCCTTGTCAGAATAATAATTCTTAAATAAAAAATGTCAGATTTAGCACTATAATCATTATACCACATACTACAATTTTATCCTTAGCATTAAAGACTGTAATTTATACCAGTAAGGTACCACATGCACATTATTTCTACTAATTAATGGAAGCCAAAAGAATATTATTGCTCTATATAAAAAAAAATGAATTTTATTAATTTAGCTTTTATTAAATAGGTATAATTTTTTAATGAAATCAATTTCGACACCTAATACAAATGAGTGAACTATAAAATAGAAAATTTCATAAAAAGTTAAATAATTATGTACAGTAGCCATTTAACCAATATAATGTATTGTGATGGTGATAGCACTTAGTATACAAGATTAAGACTGGTTTTAATGCAAAAGACCATTTATTATTGCTTGTGGCTGTACAAGTTAAAGAAGTTACACAATCACACATAATTGCCATTAGTTAATCAACATTTTCACAACAGTACAATACCGGTTATGTTTGTACAACTAGATCTTAGGTAATTTATTGGCTCACACAAATATATTCACAGACATAACTGTCAGATTGATTTAATGCAATCCTCTTGCTTTCTGGCTTAAGCTGGCAACTGCAATTTCTTTCCTTTCAATACTGAAAAAAAAAAAAAAAAAGTATTACATTAACAAAATATTACAGGTTTACTAATTGGATAACATGTAACACTCACTATAAGGTATCATTAGTATAAAGTCAAGGAAATATTTTGTATATCCTAAGCTTATGATTGAATTTCAAAGAAGCAGTACAAAGTAAAATACAGATGAGAGAGAATGTTACCTTTTGTAATGTAAAGATAGAAGAAATCACAGTATAGCACAGTTTGCACAACTCCAGAGATAATTGCAATCAGCTCATAGTGTTCCTCCACAACATAACGGTATACCTGAAAACAAAAGATAATATTTCAGTTAGTATTTTTATTTTAATTCTATAGTTTTTGCACATAGATATTATGATAGCTTGAGTGGAGGGATATTACATATTTTTTACCATTTTTTTTTACTGGCATTTAACCTTTTATTGAGTAGGTACAAAGTTTCTTTTTCTCACTAAAACTTGCATGATTAATGTTATTTTTTACCCATTGGTAATAAAGACTGGTCATACACAAGTCTGACTCAAATTAACATATTTAAAATAAGTTCCAATTCTTGTGTGGCAGTTAAATTTACTTACCCAGTTCAAGAGGTACAAAGCTCTGTATGATCCAAGGGCAAACAGGTAGTGGGATGTAATACTTTCAGCCTCTCCAGTCTTCGACACCAAAAACAACTGTGGTAGGATAGCTACAGACTCCAAGTAAATAGAGAATGTCCATAGTACCTGAAATGATGATAAGTATTTTTAAGTAATTATGTACAACTTTTGATTAGATCAATTACTGATATACAAGATAAACAACTATGAGGCTATGGATATCTGATTTTATAATTCTATATTTATATGAATTAAAATCAATTCACACCATACATAAATAACATCAGCCTATATGTAGTTTACCCTGAACTTCAGAACTTATAATCAAAAAACATACTAACCTCCATTACTGTGAATTCATGGTTTATCAACAAAGCCATAACCAATGTAGGTATCAACAAGAATTCGATCCTGAATGTATCGTGGTTGTGGTCATAAGTCGCTTTGAACTTGACATACATCAGGTAAACAGTGGCGTATGAGGCCATAATGAACACCATCTTCATGAACGTATTGTATGCCGAGATGTAATTGGTCAAAAGATCCAAGTAACGCGCCGTGTACACCACGGAGAAAAGTATCTGAGACTTTCCTGATATTCCTGAAAATGAAAACCAAATTGAATAAGTTTTGGTTGGAAAATACATACTATAATGTGCCGGTTGGCCGAATCATTACGAAGCTCATCCAACTTACCCGCACATGATCTAGTTTTCCAGATTTTGAGTAGTAATATTATAATAGCTAACAGATGGGATAAATCACCAAGTAAACGAAAAATATTCATTTTTCACAGAAATGCTTATCTCAGTTACGCCGCGTACACTATCATTCAATTCAAGCAAAAATGACGTGGCTGATTGACATGACACAATTGACACAACTTTAATTAAACCGGCAATCGGCAATTATTAGTGTGGCAAGACTATACAAATACCGAAAATGATTAAAAAAACTCAGGTAAGTATGCCTCTATGTTCTACTCAACAATAAAATTGTAAAATAAGTTGTGCAGACTGAAGTAAGCCTGCCTGTGCAGATGGATTAGTGGTGGGTGGGATCAAAGATGGGACTGAGTGCATTCCAAGGGCGAAGACTGTTGTCTTGCCGGAGCCAGAGTCGGCTACGGCTTGCCCGGGCTAGTGATAAAACATGTCATTTTCGTGGCTAGAGTTATGTTTGACTCTGCCCTAAGTTGGACAATCGTGGACTGCCTGAACTGAAAAGCCTAGTATCCAAAACTCAGTTTTTATCATGTGGCAGAGTAATTGACATTGACTTTGTGAATGTGAGGTTATTTTCTTTTCTGTCAGATGTTGAAGTGTACGGTGTGGTGAACAGAGGTTATAAAAACTAATTTTTGATAATTATTATGTGAACAATTAATTCTGCATTTATAATAGTGCATTTTTCTTAATTTATATAATTGGAAATCAAATTACCCAAAATGGTGAGGCATAACAATCAGTTGCCAAATAATCTGACGCAGTTACAAAACTTGATCAAGAGGGACCCCGAATCCTACAAAGAAGAGTTCCATCAGCAACTTGCTCACTTTGAAACAACTTTGGAAATATTCAACTTGAATCCCACACAGTACAACAAAAAGCTAGATGAACAAGCAATGTTCTTGGCTCAAGTAGCCCAGTGCTATCTTATTGAAATGAAGTTATTTCCTCAGAAAATTGTTGATGTTTTGAAAACACACAACACAGTTCTGCATAATGACATGCGGCTATCTTTGTGTAAATGTCTCATTTTATTAAGAAACAAGAATTTTATCACAGCTTTTGATTTATTGGAATTATTTTTCTTATTGCTGAAATGCCAAGATAAACATTTAAGAGAATTCTTGAAAACCCACATCATAACAGACATAAAAAATATGAACATGAAACATAAAGATATGAAGTTTAATTCAACATTGCAGAACTTTATGTTCTCAATGTTACAAGATTCTAATCCTAAAGCAGCAAAATTATCTCTTGATATATTGGTTGAATTATATCACAAAAACATTTGGAATGATCAGAAGACAGTGAACATTATTGCTGACATTGGTTGCTTCTCTAAAATAACTAAAGTAATGGTTGCCTCTTTGAAATTCTTCCTGGGCAGGGATGAAGAAGAAAAAGAAGAAAATTCAGACAGTGAAGATGAAATAGATCCTAGAGACACAATGATTGCAAATAAATTCAATAAAAAGACTAGGAAGAGGGACAAAATGGTGGAAAAGGTTAAGAAACAAGCTAAGAAAATGAAAAAGAAGAAACAAAAAGCTCCAATATTTAACTTCTCTGCATTACACCTGATAAATAATCCTCAAGGGTTTGCTGAAAAGTTATTCAAGAAATTAGAATCATCCAATGATAGATTTGAAGTCAAACTAATGTTGCTGGATGTTATTTCAAGATTAATCGGCTTACATGACTTATTCCTGTTCAACTACTACCCATTCATTGCAAGATTACTTCTACCTCATCAACGGGAGGTAACTCGCATCTTATTATTTGCTGCCCAAGCTTCCCATGAACTTATTCCACCTGAGGTTTTAGAACCAGTCATGAAAGCAATAGCAAATAATTTTATAACTGAAAGGAATTCTACTGATGTCATGGCAGTTGGCTTGAATGCTGTTAGGGAAATATGTGCCAGATGTCCACTTGCTATTGGTGAAGATTTACTTAGAGATTTGGTGCAATACAAAACTTACAAAGAGAAATCAGTGATGGTGGCTGCAAGATCTTTAATTCAGCTGTACAGACAGTCAATGCCAGACATGTTACATAAAAAAGATAGAGGCAGACCAACAGAAGCATCTATAGAATTGAAAATCAAAAAGTATGGTGAAACGGAAATCAAAGACTACATACCTGGTTCAGAGGTGTTATTGGAGAAGGAAGAAATTAAAGATTCTGAAAAAAATAAATCTAAAAAATCTAATAAAAAGAAAGATGATTCAGATAGTGAAGAGTGGGTTGATGTAGCTTCTTCCGATTCTGAAATTAACATAACTGATAGTGAAGATAGTGATGAAGAAGTAGAAGGTGAAGAAGAGGAGCAAGAGAATGAAGAAGAAAATAATGAGGATGACAATGAGGATGCTAGCAATGAAGTAGGCAATAAAAAAGAACCAAAAAAAACTACTACAGACAGAAAAATTTTGAAGGCTAAGCGTAAATCATTGGAAAAGAAAAATATGGAAGAAACTTTACAAAGCGCCAGAGAAATCGCCATGGAAACGATTTTTACTGATGAAGATTTCAAACGTATTGAAACAGCACAACTCAAAAAGGCTGTAAGTGGCACTAAACGTAAAAGTAACATAATAGAAGAGGAAGACGAATCTGGAGAGCTTGTACAACTGTCTGCTATAGAAAACATTCATAAGAAAAGGAAACATGATAAGGATGCAAGGTTAGATAGTGTTCTTAAAGGACGAGAAGAGCGAGATAAATATGGATACAAAGATAGGAGGAAGAATATCCATTGCTCCAAAACTAACAGGGAGAAAAGGAAAACCAAAAACTACCAAATGGTTAAACACAAAGCGAAGGGAAAGATCAAGAGGTCTTTTAAAGATAAACAAATAGCATTCAGGAATTATTTAATCAAACAAAAGAAGATGCGCTGATTATACTTTATTACATAACAATAAAGAGTTATGACTATGACAGATTAAGTTACAACACTAAATTCAAATCTCTATAATAGACAAGTATTTATGAGGTGCCAGCTGCATTACATCATTACATAAACTGCGTTTTTTTAAATAATAAATACATGCTGTAAAGAAATATTATAGGCATTTTTTTTATCCTGCTCTGTTCAATTTTCTAACCTCAGCATCAAAATGACTGTTGAAAATCCACGAGCGCTTGGTAAAAAAACGCTTTCTGCCACAGAAAGATACCTTTGAGCCGCATGGGTTGGAGTGTAGCCTTAGGGGCGCTATGGAGCGAGGACTTAGAAATTTTTTGTTTTTTTTTTTCGATTTTTTTTTCAGAAATGTACTAAAGTACGGCCAACGAGAAGCGATACCAAATGTAAACAAAACCCATGCAAGGTCATTGGGAATAGCAGGGGTGCATAACTTTTTGAAAGTTGGATTTATATAGTTTTAAAAATTATCTGGCAAATTGTAATAATACCATAAGGATAGTCTATTTTTATAAATTTTATCATAATTTGAATTATTGTATAATGTAGACTTTCGTATCGCTTCTCGTTGGCCGTACTTTAATATTATTGCAGCATCTTATTAAGCTTGTCCATAGAAACAAATTAAGCTCTGAGAAGCATGGCCCTACGACACACCGTTTCCGAGTTATGGGCCTTTGAATTTACTTTCTTATTCTTATTTTTTATAAAACGCTCTATATTTCCAAAATGGTAGGTCGGATGAAAATCTTTTCTGGAAAGAAATCGTAACTTTAGTCGAGAACTATGAGATGGTGTAAAGAAACCCGCGAAAATTAGTAAAAAAAACAATAAGTGTCGGTTCAGCTTGCGTATCTTTAGGGGCATGGGACTTAGTCAAATTTTCGGAGTTTTTATTTTTTTTTCTAATTTTCGCTAATTTTTACTATTTTTTTTACTAAGTCCCAAAAATTTTTTTTCAACCAAAAAAATTTTGTTTTTGTTTCTTTTCTGTTCATAGTACTCCTAAGCGTATACTCCAACTCCAACAAATCCGCCCCTTAAGACGACCCACTGACCGGCTAGACAGATCTAGATGAGATCAGATAATAGAAGACCAAATATTATTACATTAAGGGCTGATTTTTCAATAGTCAGATAACTTTTATCCAAAGAATAAATATGACAGTTTGACATATTTTCTATACAAAAGCTGTCAAACCGCCATATTTATCCCTCCGTTATGAGCATGAAGCTATAGATAAAACTGGAGCCCAGACTTTGAATACCTACTTGAAGCTCAAAAAATGTATCGCTATCTCGCTCTCTGTGGTCTCACTCTCTCTTTTTAACTTAGGATAACCTCCTAAGTTAGAAAGAGAGAGTCAGACCACAAGAGAGCGAGAAGTTTTGTAGGTATTTGACTCAAACTTTTGTTCGAAGTCTTGACTCCAGTTTTATCTATACCTTCATGGTTATGAGTTAACTGACGATTGAAAAATTAGCCCTTAGTAGGTAAGTAATTTGGCGCGAAAACACAAATCATAATGTATTTAGATTAGGCAAGTCCTCAATTCCTCATCCTAGGGCTATGTCTGATAGAGTCCACGATTCTTCAATTAGTAAATATTTCATCATGGAATAGACTAAACGATAGAGTGTTGAATAGATCATTATTAGAAATGTGTCTAAGTCTAAACGCATTCACAAGTACCGGATATCAAGTTATGAACGCATCTATGAAACCATGTCAGTTGTCACTGTCAAACGTCAATCAGTAAGTAAAATAATGAATGTTATTTTGTTAATTTTGTTATAGCCAAGTTATAGCTTTTCTGTTTGCAGATAGAATTTTATTACATTAATTATTCGTTGCATTTCAGATGCCTATTTAAATGTTTGGTTTGTAGTTTGTAAATGATGAGCATCACAGTTGAAATATCGATTTTTAATGTATTTTCAATGTTTCGGCTGTTGAATATCAAAAATCGATGTACCGTGGTCGTTCTGTAAGCTCGTCAGGGTAGTTTAATTTGGAAATTTAATTGTGTGAGCGCAATTAAAATTTGTATTTGTTAAAATATTTTAGCTAGTTAACAAAAGGATCCGATTTAATAACAGTGTTAACCAATGCGTGCCCATCTCTAGTACCCTATCTAGCACATCTGTGAAGAAAAGGTATACCTCTATGGGTAAGAGTGAAAGAAAATGACAATGACATGAGCATGCATGACTGACTCTGTTTTTAATTTGACATTAGTTACAAAATAATACAATCTCTTGAGAATTTTAACCTTTAATATTGTATTATATTATTAATTAGTTAGTGATTTATTGTGAAGTACGAGTACAAAGATAAATTTGCACAAAGATACAAATATGTTAAAACCAAAAGCTTTGACTCAAGTGCTTAGCCAGGCCAACACAGGGGGAGTTGAAAATACATTGTGGGTTTCATACTATTTACATTATGTCAAAGTCGCATTTATAACAATAACAGTAAATGATGGTGTTTAAATTAAACTATTTCAGGTTGTTAAATCATCAAGGAGCACTTTTGGCATACTCAGGTTATAATGACAAAGACGCAAGAGTTACAGCAGCAATCGCTAGCAATGTATGGTCAGCGTACGAAAAGCACGGCGGGAACGTTTTCAAAGAAGATAAACTGCATCTGATATTGGTTGACTGTTCGAATGGGAAAATTGCTATAACACAAGTTGCCAATCTACTACTGTGCCTTTATGCTAAAGAAACTGTTGGGTTTGGTATCCTAAAAGAAAAAATCAATGCTATAGCTCAGTATCTTGAAGGGCCTTTAAAACAAGTTGCTAGTTCATAACATTTTTATATTTTATTGTATAATATCAATTACCTACTGCTAATGTTTTTGTATGTATAAAGTTTAATTATGATATAAAATTGGATTAAATATAAGGTATTTAGCTTAATTAAAATTTTATATTAAATATGTTTGTCTAATCTTTATATGTATTCATTTAAGTGTTCTCTAATAGTTTCTAATGTAGTAAGCAATAATCAAGGAGTGTAACAATAGGTTATTTTATTATGGTACCTATATGTGGTATGCATGTAAACACAAAGCCTTGCTCTATGCTATTTTTATGGGCAGAAAAATTTACCATTTCATTTTCTACAATAGGAAACTTGAATAGTTGATATCATAATTAGAGCAAAAGATACTTTCTACTTAGTACCAGGAAATCTTGGTTATATTGAAACCAAGGAACTTAGTATTCCCCGACTGGAGATCCAAGCAAATATTATAAGTGGTTACATTTTTGTTTGATAGTGGTAAATACATAGTTAACCTTTGAAAGTACTGTACCAGGTATAAAATTAGTAAAATCACTACATAGTATAAAACAAAGTCGCTTCCGTCTGTCTGTCCCTATGTATGCTTAGATCTTTAAAACTACGCAACAGATTTTGATACGGTTTTTTTAATAGATAGAGTGATTCAAGAGAAAGGTTTATGTACCTACTTACATTGCACCCGTGCGAAGCCGGGGCGGGTCGCTAGTACAAAATAAGAGCAAAATATTTAAAACAGCAGTGCGCTGTCACGCAGGAAAATAATATAATAGTGTAGGTATTTATTTCTTCACTGATAAGTAATTATAAAGTGAGTCTACTGCCTACATGTTTGTAAGTAAAATAGGTACTATAGTACTGTTTACTTATGGAATAAGCACCTACAAGGTGCTTATAGGTCAGTTTACCTACAAGGTAGACTAATGACAGTCACAGTTTTGTTAAGACTGGTTTGTTTCGATAACTTTGCAAAAGAAACCCAGCAGTGGGTCTTCCGGTCGATGTGTTGAATGAGATAAACATAGAAGGTATGTATGGTTTGAAAAAGTCACATTGGAGACACCTGTATCAAACCTACAAAGAAGTCGTTCCAAACCGCTTTATGAACATACTTTTACTTAGTATGTAATGCAACTAATGCATTACATACTAAGTAAAAGTATACACTCCCCTTTACAGCTTCGCTGTAAAATGGAGTGTAGAAGTGTAGAGGTAGAGAGGATTATAATGTGGGATATTTTTCCTTCAGCAAGTAAAATCTCGTTTTTCCATGAATGAGCTTCAATTACAACTTTATAATATAAACGACTGACTTGACTTGACTGCCTTATTGGTCTAGTGGTTGCAAAGCGCGACTGCTGAGCATGAGGTCTTGGGTTCGATTAACCAGATCGGGCAAAATGTTAATGGGAATTTTTCAGTAGCAGCCTCGGTGTGGGGATTTTTACCCAGTTGATGACAATAGGCTCACCCTCTATACATAAACATATCTGGCGAAATGTGGGTGTACTAATGGGTACACCTCTGCCTCACCTCTGCCAGGCGTGATGTTATGAATTGTTGGAGAAAATGTTAAGACATCAAAATGTGTAGAAGAAAACGTGTGGTACCGACCCCGACAGGCAGGAAAATAGTATAGTGATGACATCAAATTATCAACTTCAAGTATACCGATAAAAGAGTTACCAAAAGTCCATTTTGGATTGCATAAGTTTAATCTGAACAGGTTTGTTTACATTTTCTTAAAACTAGTTTTGGAACAGATTTTAGTGACATTGTCATTTTATTTGACAGTTGCTTGAATTGTCATTTGGATGTTTTCATGTTGGCACTTCTGTTGCAAAATTTGTTGTCAAATTGCCGCAAAGTTGTGTGAAGCTTATTGAAGATAATTTTATTGTTTTGCTATAAGATATTTGTCCAAATATTCTGCGATAAGGCTGCACAATGAATTTATCTGATGATAATACGTTTGGAAATGGACTTCTATATGTGGGATTTAATCAAGATCAAGGTAATGGTGGTGATCAAGTTGTTGTTCATTTGCTTGTGCTTCATGTACAAATCGGTTTACATTTTTGTTTTGCAATCTTCAGGTTGTTTTGCTTGCGGAACGGAGAATGGTTTTCGGGTGTTCAATAGCGACCCACTTAAAGAAAAAGAGCGACAGAATTTCGCTGAAGGCGGTCTGTCCTACGTCGAGATGTTATTCAGATGCAATTACATGGCCTTAGTAGGCGGTGGTAAAACCCCCGTGTATCCCCCGAACAGAGTTATAATATGGGACGATTTGAAGAAAGATTCCGCAATATCACTTGATTTCAATAGCCCTGTTAAGGCTGTAAAGCTACGAAGAGACCGCATTGTTGTTGTGTTGGGTAAAGTTTACAGTTTTTCATTTTTGTTAATTGTCAAGTTAATGTAAACACTTTATTTAAGTATTTATTTATTGGTACACCAAAAGCAATAGATAAAGAGATATTCACAATGGCCCAATTAAGAGGCTAAGTGCAGTGAAACGAAACAAAATATACAAAACTGGCATGTATGTGTTGTTGAAACATAAACATTATATGCCTAATACAAATTGTAACTTTTTGCAGAGAACTTGATCAAAGTGTACACATTCACGGCTCAGCCACAGATGCTACATGTGTTTGAGACTTGTCAGAACACTAGGGGGCTGTGTGTTGTATGCCCTAACAGTAATAATGCACTGCTTGCATACCCCAGTCGTAAAACAGGGCATGTTCAGGTAAACTTTTATACTTACGTCTAATTTTCATCGTCTTTTTTACTTTTCTAGTTTTTAATTTTATTGAAAGGCAAATTAATTATTTATGAATCATCTTTAATAAATTAATGTAAATACATTCAAAGTAAAAATTATTCTTTCTCTTTGTGGTTAAGTACCTAGCTATTCTTGTCTCTTTGTTTTTGGCAATTTAATAAAATACTGACCAAAATACATTTTAATGTTAAGACATGGTAGAGTTTTCCTTATTTTATTTACTCTATTAAAACTTATTGTTTCCTGTTTGACCTGAAATGTTGTACCAGTCCTTGAATGATTATTCACTTACTTATTTTTCTAATTAAAATTCATTACCTCTTTTTAAGTCATCGTAAAAATAAATAACAATCATTAATCTGTTATCATTATTATGTTACAAAATAAATGGGTATTGATTGAGTAACTGCTTTCTTTTTTCGATTATAACAGTTGGTGGAGTTAAGCAGTCATGCAGGCCCTAGTACAGCACCAGATGGGCACTTGATAGCTGCACATGAGGCTCCACTCAGTTGCCTGGCACTTAACGTAGGAGGCACCAGGTTGGCGACGGCCTCTACTAAAGGCACTCTCATTCGGGTGTTTGACACGGCTACGGGACAGAAACTTGCTGAACTTAGGAGAGGGGCACATCAGGTAAAATAAAGCTTTCCTCACAATTATCAAATGATCACAGCCAGGAATGGCCGGGATCTACTATTTAAATTAATGATACTATATCAGTACCAATGTTTTATTATTGACTTTCAGAAGTAGTGTCAGTTCTGTACTACAAATAAAATTATTCTGTGCTTGTTTGAGAACTTATTTTCCTTTTCACTTCTTTTCAGGCTACAATTTATTGCATAAATTTTAATCATTCAAGCACCAACTTATGTGTGACATCAGACCATGGAACAGTTCATGTGTTTAGTCTCGAAGATGAGAAGCTAAACAAGCAATCAAGTTTGGCAACTGTTAATTTCTTACCGAAATATTTTTCAAGCAATTGGAGTTTTTGCAAATTCACCATCCCAAACGGTCCTCCGTGCATCTGTGCATTTGGGGTTGATAAAAGTTCCATTATTGGTTAGTACTTTTGGATTTATGATAATACAGGTTACTCATAGTTATGAAATAATTTTACATAATTTGCTATTTTTGTTTATTCTATATACATGCACATACATGTGATATCTTATCTCACTTTTTGTTTCAGTTATCTGTGCTGATGGATCTTATTACAAATACAAGTTTAATGAAAAGGGAGAATGTACGAGAGATGTATATGCCCAATTCCTGGAGACATCTGAAGACAGATAAACATATTGTACCTCAGAGAGGATGAGATTATAACAAACTGTCACCCGAAAGTGAGTGTATAAGTGAGGTTGTCTCCTGTGAGCTCATATTCGCGATATTTGTTAAATGTTTCGTGTGATTTATTAGTGATATATACAACCAGAAATTTATAGAAATATAATAATAATATTCAATATAGATGTAAAGATCATAATTATATTACATATATTTATAACTAAAATTTAACTTGTATTTTCAAGTATCACATTGGCTTTAGCCATGCAACTTAGATGCGAAAATATTGCACATATCATTTAATCATTGTGGTCCATTATTATTACCGATTTCATTTTGATTTTGGAGGCAGGCTCATTTATAAAGAAGTATAGGCCTTAGAACATTGGACTACATTACACAATTCATTCCCTACCCAACAATACTACATTATAAATAGAAAAACTTCAATCTTAGTTTGGATTTTTAAGTTGCTCAACGAACTTATTATCCTTCTGTCTAAGATTGTAATGTGTGTGTAAAACACACAAAGGACTCGACTAGTTGCTTAGGGCAAGAATTGTGGTTTTTTTCGCGAAAAAGGGGTTCAAGCTATAATGTGAGGTATTTTAATCTTAAAACATGGTTCCAGCCAATGAGTTGTTTTGTTTTTATTGGGTGGCACATAGACTCGGAGTAGACATCGTACTGGTCGATTAAGAGCAGCATTGCTAATACATGACACGCGAATGACTTATTGAGGAAAAATGAATCATGCATGCGAACATTCACATTTTACTGCACTCAGTTAAACAATATCATTTAAAAATAAAATACTATAACTTTCATTCCATGTAAGCTTGCCGTAAAAAAGTAAACATGTATTATATTTTATGTTATAAATTTTATTATAAATAAAAATACGATATACATTTTGTAAATTTATAATACGAAGAAAAAAAAACGTTAAATATGTAGCTAAATAAGTTAGATTACCATGAAATGTATGAAAATTTTAAAATCGATGTTTATTGCGACGTGTTTTTTCTTAAAGATGTTACTACTTAATTACAGTAAATGAAAGCTAAAACAATGCATTCAAGTGATGCCTTATGATTGCAAGAATTGTTTTGATTAACCTTACGACTCTAGTGTTTCAGCTCATTTTGTTTGAGATTTTTTTTGAGTAATTGGATTTGTTAAAATTAAAGACTGGATCTTTGATCAATATTTGTAGTTACTATATTGTTGCAAAATTGTGTATTGTGTAGAATTAAAGTTAAGTTTGTTATAATATTATTTCTATATCTTTTTTCACAAAGATGTCAACATTGTCAATATGATTTTTAAAATAATTATGATATTTCTAGTGTCTGTTTGTATCTGAAATTAACACAATATTGCAATTGTGTAATTTTAATGAACAAGTATCCTTGCTCTTTCTTGTTGTTACTACAAAAAAATAAATGTAATTTGTAAAAAATAAAAATATGTGATATGAATTGATGAAGTGGTGCAAGCAAGACCAACCAAAGAATGTCAAACATACTTTTGTACATTGCCTACATGGAGATTATTACTTTATAGGACAAGATTATTGGGCGATTTATTTGTTGCATTAAAATTAGATTTGCGATATTCTATGTAAGTACTACTAGTGCTACTTCTTCTACCGTGCCTTTCCCCTATTGTTTATATGAATTTTATACTCGGTATAATAAGTGTTATGCCAAAGTTTTACTTATGTATTTTTGTTTCATGTCTTTGTGATCTCGGCGACGAATTTTATGTCTCTTCATGAGTTCATGATGACTTCCGAATGGATATATTAATCGTATCACTGTACTCGTATCATTTATTACAAGTTATTTTTAAATCGGTAGTTCGCTGATGCTGTATATTATTATGTAGATAAGTGACGAGGCTCACAATACATTGCTTTAAAATACTGATTTAAATTATTGTTATTAGTGTTCAGTTTGAAAATGTTGAAATTAACTAAGATTCATTTATTTGTGATATCTGATTTAAAGTGCTCGACTTTGGAACATTTTGTTCAGTGTTAACCTACTTTCGCTGTTTCATGTATGACACTCGGTAATTAGCAGCTTTAGATTATATTTTTTTAAGAATCATATTATTTTTGCGATGTTTGTTAACCATGCAATGTCCTTTAATTGTAATCAAGTAATTTTTTTTAATAAATTAAGTATATTTTTCTAAACGTCTTTTAATTTTGCTTCATTCTATAACCAACTTTTTAAGCTCCTCCTGAAGCCACCCCCTACCCAAAATCAAGTATTTTTTTGTACAAAGTATCTTAATTTTTTTTAGAATATTTTCTTTATGTAATTTACTAGCTTTTGCCCGCGACTTCGTCCGTGTATATGTCGGTTATCGCGGACGCAGACGAAGTCGAATAAAAAGTAGCCTATGTCCTTTGTTGGGGTTCACACTTACCCTGTACCAAATTTCACACAAATCGGTTCAGTAGTTTAGGCGTGAAGAAAAGACAGACAGACAGAGTTACTTTCGCATTTATAATATTAGTTAGGATTTCTGTAAAAATATCCCGCATTCAATGTAAAATAAATACACGTGATTTTTCACTACACCTACCCTTGTGATATTTCGCGTTTTTTTCTGAAATACCCCCATTTGAGCATCACATGATTGATGGACGATTATGAAGTCCCGTCTGTTTTTCGTTGATGATGTATATCGTAGGGGTTTTAATTATTCATAGATTATTTGGTGATCTTAATAAGTCAAGTAGGTAAACATTTTTATCATGCACCACATAAAACTTCAGTAACTTCTTTCTAATATAGATTTTTTATTTATTTATCTTTTTAATACATCTATGAAGGTATTTCTTGGTATTTTGATGTTGGCCACACTGCGCATTTTCTTCTTTCCATCAGCTTGTTGTTTCAGAAGCTTCTTTCTACGAGTGACGTCGCCTCCGTACTGTAATAGTAGATTAGTTTTGTTTTATGATTGTGTCCATAATCATTATTATGAAATTGCTTATTCTTAAATTATTCTAGTCTATGTTGCATCAAAATATAGTTACCAATTTAGCAGTAACATCCTTTCTGTACGCTTTGAGAGTTTCTCTAGCAAAAACTTTACCCCCAACGACAGCTTGAATGGCGATCTATAAAAAAAATATGTAAATGTTTATTTGAAGTCACAGTAATTTTTAGTACTTATGTCTGATGTGACTTAGTCTATTAGTCGCTTCTAAATTATTAACTAACTAGCTTCTGCCCGCTACTTCGTCCGCTTATTTTTTGATTTTCACCGGCATTAATTAATTTATGTCTTAGGTTACTGTTCCGCTCCCGTGGGTCGTAGGTCGTAGCGTGATGTTATGTAGCCTTTAGTGTTCCTCAGGAATCTGGCTATCGTTTTCCTAATCCGACTGGTAGTTTGAGAGATTACAAACAAACTAAAAGTCTCTTTAGGAGCCGTAACCAGCTTTATTATATTGGTATAGATTATTACCTGCACCATCTGCCGCGGTATCATTTCCTTTAGTTTTTCAGTGAGCCTCCTAGCATTGTACTCTAAACGACTAGTATGCACTATAGTAGATAACTCGTCGACTAATACGCCGTTGATAAGAATGTCCATCTGTAAAGTGTAGTTCAAAGAATCACTATAAATAACAGAAAAGAGGGTATATCATACATCTTCTTTCGTCTAGCAGAAGATTGAACATGACGCCTGTTTCCAGAAAAAGTAAACTACACACCCACATTTTGCTGCTTCGAATTAGAAATATTAATATTATTTTCCATTTTAAAAGAATTTGATTCCGTAAGGCAACTGAGTGAAAAGATTGTTTGACTTTTAATCTTAGAATACAAAGGTGGCTATACATAGTTCGTGGTTCATACCAACTTGTACAATTTATTTGTGGGCCATGAACCTGTAGTGATATAAAGCAAAACAGTTTGACTTTAAAAAGTGCAAAATGGGTGCATCAACATACCCTAACTAACGCACTGGGATGAAACCCATAATCCTGATAATCAAAACTGGCGAATCCCGATGTAAGGCTCTTGAGTGTGTCATGGAAATCTATCACAACTTCTGAGAGTGGTAGTATGTACTGCATCATAGTCATTTTGTCGTCCACCGCGCTTGAAGGGAGCGGGCTCCCGCGTCTGTCTATGCATAGGGATGTTACTGCTCCAATATACTCTACTGGAGTAATTATTGTTCCTGTAAAGAGATTCAAGTAAATAACGACCTTATTACATTGGATGTATGGTTAAAAAATAATTAAAGACTTCACATTGAGGAGACAGGTATAAACCTTGAATTTAAAAAAGAACTTGCCTATTACAAGTGGCTCATAGTATTCTTCAATAGTATTAACATCCGGCAGGAGTAAAGGATTTGTAATAATAACTTCTGTACCTTTATATTGCTTTATTGCTTTTGCTCCTTTTACTCTGAAAATATTGACCCAAATCAATATGGTATATTAGTCTTCTTACATTGTAACTTTCTATACAATAGGAATTTGTGTTAAACAGCAAAAGAATAATTATGACAAACTTACTTGACTTTATAAGGTACAGAAGGAGCAGTCAATATGGCCTCTGCTTTATATTCTTGAAGCAGACGTTGAGTGAACACTTCAAGATGTAAGAGGCCTAAGAAACCAATGCGCCATCCTTGGCCCAATGCTGGACTGAAAGACAAATAATAATTTATTTATTACTATTAGCAAATATTACATGTTTTAAAATGTATTCATATGCATCCGTTGTGATGTGCAGACTGATGTATGCGATTATACATGACTTATTGACTTTCGAAGGTTTTTTTTTTACCTAGAATCAGGAGTAACAGCTACTGCAGAGTCATTCAAAGCCAGCTTTTTAATAGAGTCGCTTAATTGAGGATGCTGTGACTGGTCTGCTGGGAAGATGCCTGCATAGACCATGTGTTTGACTGGAGGGACTGTCGACACTGATTCGTTGTCCGCTACTTCCTTAGCTAGTAATGTGTCCCCGACACTGCCGCCGCCTTTTGGACCGCAGCCTGAAAGAAAAATTCTTAAAACTGTTTACAGGGACATAAGAGATATTTTAAAATACATCTTGCTACCTAGCCGATTTACGAGTTCGAAATTAAAGGGTTGATTTGATCATTCTATACAGGTACAATTTTATAGGTCACTTACCTACCATAACAACTTGGCCAGCCACAGCTTCCTCAATAGGCTCCTCACTTGGCCTCAACATAGCAAGGAACTTCACCGTATGAGGCTTAGAATCAGACTTCCATTTCACTGCTTGGCCTACTTGCACTTTACCAGAGTGTATGTAAGCCAAACATAACACCCCCCTGTACTTATCATGCCAGGTGTCAATGATATGTGCTCTAAAATGGCCCTGGGTATCTACAGGAGGTGGCGGTATCCTAGTTATAACTGCTTCTAACAGTTCTTTGACACCCCATCCTTTTTTAGCAGATATACTCATTACACTGTCTGGTTCTACTTTGAACAGTGATTGCAATTGTGCTTTAACTTTGTCAGGGTCTGCTCGAGGTAGGTCCACTTTGTTCAGAGTTGGGATTATGAGTAGGTCATTTCTTTTGGCCAGTGAGTACACAGCTACCGTCTGTGCTTGGACACCTTCATTTGCATCTACTAACATTATCACTCCTTGGCATGCTGTTATACTTCTGACAACCTACAAAAAATATGTTTTTATTTTATTACTAATGCAACAAATTTCTGACCTGTCTGGTGGATTTTCCAAATAAAAAAGATATTATATCATAGAACAATATTTTTTTTTAACAGATAGCTAAAACAATATCTAATTTAATTTGATAATTTATTACCTCATTGGAGAAATCTACATGTCCTGGAGTATCTATGAGATTAAGGAGGTAGGTTTCATTGTTGTATGTGTAATTTAAGGATGCAGTCACAGCTTTCACTGTGATGCCTCTTTCCCTTTCAACCTGCAACAAAAATAGGTTTGAGTATCCATTTGTGAAAGCATATCTCTCTAGCAAATCTTGTATTGCTATCCCACATGCATTTTGCAATGCTATCCATTCACTGACTGTGTGAGAAATGAATCCATAGTCTTCTATGTTTTACATACCTACCTATTGTAGAATTGGTAGTAAGTAATGTGAAATAATAAATATTACTGTAAAACCTATGAACTTACTTGCAGTTGGTCCAAAACTTGTGCATGTTCGGTGCCCGGTTTGATCGAACCAGTTATTTCCAATAGTCTGTCGGCTAGAGTACTTTTACCGTGATCAACATGAGCCACAATACTAAAGTTTCGGATCTTTTTTACTTCAATATTTTTGTCCAGTTTATGTGAACTGTTCAAACGCCGAGAAATAATTCTGAAAATGTACAAAATGTAGGCTCTGTTGTTTAACTTTTAATAAAATAATAACTAAGTTTTCAGTTAAGAAACAAACCTTGGAAATCCTCGATAGTTAATAGAAAATAGACTCCGCACATTACTTATAAGCCTAACCATTGTCAATTATATTTGTTTTATTCATGTATTGTAACAGATATAGTTATTTTAATTAATAAAAATAACATTAATTCACACAAATAGAACGAGAGATTATAGGTTAACTGCCAAGCCAATGCCTACTGTCAATGTCAAGTCAGACGTCAAACAAAGCTTATTTTGACGATCAGCTGTTTAAGTTCCCATTTACAACTTTACATAATTTTTAACCGATTTAAAAAAAAGAAGGTTCTATGTTGGACAGTTGGTATTTTTTTTCCATATTCGGAGCGGAGCAGATGATAGTGTTTGGGAAAAACGGAAACAGAAATCGATATTTTAATAATTATGTTGATAATAAAATACCAGTCTGATTCTTATAAAAAAGTAAATGTAGTTTTAAACTAAGTAGATGGTAATTATGTAAACCGTTAGGACAATTCACATATTGACACACAATTTTTATATCAATATCAACACGCAGTTTTCTATTAAACTAAACAGCAGTCTGGCATCGTAGTATGCATCGATGGAAGAGAAGTTATGTTACCAAAAGCAATAATAAAAATAATAAAAAAATCAGAATTGCATTTTATTAAACTTAATAATACACAACATAAAATTAAATACGGACGGATTAATGTCATGAAATGGACGGACTGCTATCACTTAATGGACTAAGATCACAGAGCCACCAGACTTACGTCAAGTTAGCAACGCTTTTGAGAATAAATAGAGCGATATAGACAAGATGGTTTGTATACTTCTTGATAGATGGAATGTTGTACCGTTTTTCAGGGTCTCACAATCATGTTAAAGTGTGATGTAGAAACTGCACCTTGCTCGTACTATTCTCAAAATTTCAGCGTTGTTAAAATGCGCAGGTGTGGTGGCTCAAGGATTTAGGACAATAATAACCAAACTACATATTATAATATCTTATACAACTTCTTCAATACTGTGGTCTGTCGAGTCAGGGCTCAAGCTTTGTTCTTCCGGTTGGTGCTGCAGTGCTTTAAGCTGGTTTTCGAATCCTGTGAAACAATAAAGCGTTACCTTAGTATTTAATGAAAATGAAAGTAATATGTTAGAGAGTAGGTTTTAATGTATTTTCACACGATTCGTCGTGCTACGTCATTGGAGCATATGAAAATAAACTTAGACATCTGCTAGTAGTCAGTACGGGCGGCCTAGCAAAAGTAAGCTTCAATTCAATATTAGATTCTTACGAGGTGCGTCAGCGTGATTCGGCGCGTATTGTAAAAGTAATCGTAGAACTTTCTCTTCTGTAATCAATCCAGGGCGGCCGGTCACAGCACGCAAAAGCTGTTGCCCAGCAACAACACCTGGGAATTTAAAAATATTTTAGGATATACATTTATGAAAAAACAACGACATAATATGAGGTTGATGCATTACCTGGATTAATTTCTTCGGCATCTAACATTTTCTTAACATCCATGAAGCGTTTGACGATAGCACTTTGCTCTTGAAGAGCCGTTGTTTGGGCACCTGACATCAGACAAGCATTTTATGAGTATTACTAGTTTTAAACTTGAATTGTAGTAACTCTATTTATAAATATGTATAATAGTGTTATATCACCTGTATCAGTGTCAGAAGATTTTGCCAAACACTTGATGGCTTCCTTAAGCGCCTCTATAGCTTTGTCATAGTTCTAAAAAAGAAATGCGCAAAATATATGAACATGCTACAAAACTGCATAACATAAACATTTCAAGACCAACTATGATTAGCCAAGGAATGAAAATATGGAATAGCCAGGATAAAAAGATTTGTACTAGTTCAATATACATAGTTGGCCAAAAAACTTACATCATACTCATCAACTTCGACTTTAGCGCATTCAGCGTAGAAAGCAGCAAGTTTCCCATATGCCTTCGCCCTGGTGTAGAAGTGTAGGATGTGCCTCATGAGGTCGGGCCGAGTCCGCCAGTCCGCACGGCGACGCAAGTAGTCGGCTGCCATCAGCTGCGCGTTGCGGTCGCGGGTGGCTGCCGCGAATGTTGCTATGCGATCCGCGTCTCCTGAACGCATTAGCCAACGCATTGCACCTGCCTAGAAACAGTTGCTTTAATTTTTTAAAAAGTCAGCAGTATTAACGGTAATAATCCAAAGTTTCCGTAAAAATGTAAATACGCTTTTAGACGTGGAGTTAGTTTAGACAACACAAAGGTTAAGGGGGCTGTAGAACATCTAGTTTCGATGTAAATGTGAGTTGTGACCTATCTCATTTATGGTCAAAAATCTAATCAGATTATTCCAGAAGTTACCTTATCTCCCGCATGTGCCAGTCGTTTGGCAGCCTGGTGGTACAGCCCGCGAGCTCCCAACACGTCTGCCAATCGCCTCAGAAGTGCATCCCTGCCAGTGGTGCCGGCCGGGGCTGCTAACCTTTCGCTCAACTCTTCAGTTAACGGTGTCGGTATTTGCTCCACTATTTCTAAAGCTTCTTCATACTGAAAAATAAAGATTTAAAAGTTTTGAAGCATTGCCGAAAGTAAAGTAGGTAGATGATTTATTGAGTTTATTAGTGGACGTATCTAACGTTTTATACCTCTCTAAAGTGAGTCGGGACATTTGCTAAGCATGTCACAACATGCTTGATTCAACTCACACAAATAAAGTTTTGCCATAAAATTTTACCTTTCCAGCAGTTGCTAGCAACGCAGCAGCATGGGAGTGCTGGTTTGCTCGCCTCAGATGGGCTGCTAACGTATTGGCTAGTTCTGGATCCACTTTGTCTCCCAGTGCTTCCACTGCCGCGATCATTGCGTTCGTGTCGCCGCTGTTAACTGCCAGCTTTAGCGCCATGTGGGTTTTACCTGAATGGAGAAGAGATATTAATTTTCTATAGAAAACTGAAGTATCTTAAGGTGAGTTCTGGTCAGCATCACATTGACAGAAACGATAAAATCTGTTTTACGTCCTAAAAATACCTGCTTTTTGGTAAAGGGCAATAGCTTGTTCTATCTGTCCAGCGTTCTCAAGTATAGCAGCAGCGTGTAGCGCGTGAGTGGTTGACGAGGAACCGGCGCGCCACACCAGGTTCCAAGCGCTCGCTTCCGCGGCGACTCGGATGGCTGACGATACTGCCCCGCATTTTATATACATCTGGAAATTATAAGAAAAAAACCTCAATAGGTACCTCCACAGAAGCCCTTACCTTCTTTGTAGCATGGCAAAAATATTTGGCTACAATATATGGGTGTGGAAGTTTTATTTACCTTTACAGCACTTTCAGTCTTATCTGGCTGCATTTCAAAATATCGCGCCATTTGATACAGCGACGAGCGGTTCTTTTCACAGACTTTTTGAGCTTCTTCTATCTTATCCATGTGACACAGAAGCCTCGTCTGTTCGCCAAAATCATTAGCCCGTGCGTACGCCTCTAATGCACCATCTAGATCGCCAATACTTTCTAAGTAGTGTCCCCACCACGTTATTAGACTTGCATCACTCGAATTAGCCACATACTGCGCTAGTACAGGAGCCTGTCCCTGTGCCACTAGCATTCTAGGTACATGTGGAACTAATGTACCAGCACTTTCAAATAATTTCAAAGCAGCACCTGTTTCTCCATTTGACCACATCACTTTAGCTAGCTTATGCTGAGCGCTCTTTATTAGCAGAATATTTTCTCCTTCGTGACTCCCGTTAGTAATTTCGTTCAGACCTCCTTCCTTGGCTGATATCAATCGTGTGATCAAATCTGGTCTTTGTGCCTCTCTGAATAAGTTTTCAGCTTCTTCGATCATACCGAGATTGACAGCTAACACAGCGACTTTACAAGTATCGTCCATATTATTGTCGTTCATCACTTTGCGCATCATCAAGGCACCTTTAATATTACCCATTTTACCTAAACACACAGCGCCAACATCTGGCCGTTTTCGGGCGACGCAAACTTTCGCTAAGCTGTCCCAAATAACCGAGTTTTTGCCACCCGACAATGTAGTTCCGACGACAACTGCCTTCTCTAAATAGCCAGTAGTCATGTAGTACAAAAAATCCAATACTTGTCTAACATTAGCAGCGTCATGTTCGGTAGTGTCTCCGAATTCATGTATCAATATTTTCTTAATGTTCTGCTGTGATAAAATAACAATATACGGCGTATGTAAAGAACACAGCATAAAATCAGTCATATAATAATCTTCAGAACTAGAACACCAATTTTTATATTCGTAGAGGCTGCCCTCGTGACAGAGGAATAGATGTACACGATCCAGGTCTGCTGATCTCATATGCACTGCAACAATTCTTGGGTCATTACAGTCCCATAATATAGCTATAGGAACACTTTGATAAGGAGGAGTCGCGTTTTCAGAGATAAGCGTATTTGTGATGACGTCATTTGCTACATCCCAGAGATATAGTCTGGGATCTGGTGCTAGACCAGCATTAGCAATACTGAGCGATATATAACGACCAGTGCAATTCACTGACGCTCTCATGACTTCACCAAAGTCTTCAATCATTTGATAACAATTTTTTGGAGGATATGGCATTCTTAGACCTTTCTTTGTGATTTCAGCTAATTTGAGAGTACCATCCATTGTTGCAATGACAATGAATTTGCTTGTATTTGTGACGCCGATAGGCTCTCCTTCGCCTTCAGTACTTGGCAGTATTCCTAGACTTGTACCAGATATAGAGTAGCACTCTATGTGAGGATTAACCACACCAACTAGAACATCATTATAAATTATGAGAATGTCTGTCTTCCACGGGAAACTTCGTATGAGTGAGAATTTGACATCATTGTCTTTGCTGCTCATCCAAATCTGAAAATAAAATCCATTATAAGAATTATTAAGTATCCTGTTCTAAAACAGTAATGAGAACAGAATGAAGTAATACATACTTGAACTTCTTTACCATCACCTAAAGCAATATACTGGTCTTTAAATGCAAAAGCTCTGATGGTAATTGATGTATTAATTATTGATGTTACATTGCTTTTGTTAGTGAGAGCAATTTCATTTGCAGATTTTTGCACCATATGTATATTAGGTGAATATCCCCAACACACTGGTTGTTCACGGAGAACAAATGCACTAGTTATGCAGTTGACATGTAGTAGTGGATTCATCAGTCCCTCAGATCCCCAGCTCACTTCTTTAACAGTTCCTTTGACAGAAGTGCTACTGATAAGTTTCCAATTATTCCGGTGATCTCTTCTCCAAAGATACAGATTTCCTTGTGAAGTTCCACAACAAAGAGTATCACTCAAATTGCTGTAACTAATGCTTGTGAATATATCTCCTGCAACTATCTCTTCTTTTTCATTTGGCAAAACATCATTATCACCAGTATCACTGTCCCACACCCTGATTAAATTGTCTCCCGTAATGACAGCCACATAAAAGTTGCCTGCCAGGACTATACACTGACCATTTCTAGCAGTCATTCTTACATGAGTGTCCGTCATCAGGGAACCATCATCAGACATAATAAATCTAGTTAAACTAAGAGCTCCAGCAGATTCCCATGCAACTAGAAGATAGATATTGCTTATTATACCCATAAATATAATATTTCCAGGAGCATTCAGCACCTCAGAACATGCCCCATTAATGTCTATATACAGTATTACTCCATTATCCTGAGCTGCATAGCAGGAATGATTGTCTGGTTGGGCCCCCTCTCTCATTCTTGCTGTTGTTCTAGGCCGCCAAGCAGCCAAGGCATCCAAGGCATTCTCATCTCCAGCAACTGCTGCACGGGCTAATCCTCTGATAGATGTTTCAGAGCTTGATTGTGGTGTGCAGAAGGTAATGTGAGTGATAACATCGCCAAGTTGGTGGTGAAATGAAGTAAGTGGAGCACCTGCACTGGATTGCCAACCAGACAGTGAACCTGCAGCATCTGAAGCTAAGAGTCTGCCCCCTCCCAGGCTAAAGGCTACCGTCGTCAGCGCAGCATTATGGGGTGCCTCTAAGCGAGCCCAGGAGTATTCCAACCAAATGTAAAGTTCCCCGCCATCCCAGCCCACAACTAGTAGGCGCCTTATAGGGTGCCATGCAAGAGCAGTCACTTGATTTGACAACAAAATTGGCCAGTCACATCCTTCTAAAGGAAACCCCTGCAATAAAATAAGAATAAAGTGGATTTTCTATAAGTATAGAAAAATAAATAGTTGTTATTTTTATTATAACTTACGTTTTCTTGGAATATAGTGACGAATCCCCCTTTTTCCTGATTATACGAACCTACAGCCAGAAGAGGTAGAGAAGGGTGCCAAGTACCAACCGTGGATACAACATTCCCATCAGCAAAATTTAGTTTTGTATCAATATACAAAGTCATTGCTGAAGAGGCTCGACAGAAGTAAAAAGTTCTATAATTTATTTTCCAATAGAGCAATTAGTTATTCACAAACGTGTATTAAATATTTTCATTTTCATAAAGTAATTAATATTTTATTTATATTTTATTGTGTTCTCTCTCAAAACTAATAACTGAATGTTTTGATTTTTTACGTTGCCATGGAGATTGGAGATAGATAGATCTAGACCACAGACCTTAAACTCTTAAAATGTCTGTGCAAACGCAAAGATTAAGTAAACTGTGTCTGTGTCTGGAGAAAGTTATGGCCCAAGAAAAGTGTGAAATAATGCATGTTAGATAACGATATAACGTGGACACAATTTAAAGGATTTAATTATCTTCAAAATATGTCCCGTGCTCTAATCTGTGTACACTTTCCAACACGTATATATTTTATATGATTTGATGATCGTTTAGCAGTCTAAAACTTTTGATCACAAAATGATTAGACGCGCTTTCCGGCCCTCACCCCTCAGTAGCCATCTGCCATAGCATAGCAGGCCATAGCTTGAACGCTGCACAGTGTTTCAGGATTGCTTGGGAGCGGACATGTTTTAACTAATAGCATATATCGATGTAGTAAGACCTAATAACAAAAACTGCAAAAGAAACCCTATGTCAAATATTCTTAGCTTTTGAGAAAAAAAATGCTAAAGTTGCTAGTTTAGAGTATGTGTCAAATAGTAAAAATGTATTTTTTTCTTGAAGAGTCAAAACTAAAAGTAATATTTAATAACCTAGTTTTAACACATAAAATGATATGTTATTTAAGCTTTACAACAGCTATGAAATGTAAGTAATTACGAAGATATTAACAAAAAATCAAATTTTCGTTTTTATTTTTTATTATGTTAATGACATCATTTCCGCAACAAATTTTCTCCTAAAGGGTAAGTTGACCTTTTGTTCTTACTGTAAAAAAAATAAATATAAATATAAATTATAAAAAAATCAGCCATTTATCCCGCAGAATTAATAAGTTATTAAAAATTTAAGAAAACACTCAGCGCCTATATTTTTAGAAATAGCAAAAGTACTGTGTGTTTTAAAATTTGTTTGCTATTAAAAGTAAGACAGGCGTACAATTTAACTTAGACGATCGGACCGAATAGATTCGGACATTCATTACACTATCAATATAATCAATAGAGTTGCGATGTCTTTGTGTTCCAATATTCAAACTAAGTTACAATTTATTAATAAAAATATCTTACTAAATGTAACAGTTCGTAATGAATGTATATATGTAATATGTCAAATCCAGTTAGTTCTTCGGTTATTTCTTTAAAATAATGGGTCACCAACTCACCATTAATTAAGTTATGATTTAAATCCCACGCTAAACTTATGCCGGATTTACATTTGTCTGACGTGTTGTGTTGTGTGTGACGCATCGGTATCGGTTTCATACATTTAATAAGGTGAGATATTTGTGTGTCGCGATCTGTTGTGATGGCTTCTGTCAAATGTATGAAACTGATACCGTTCGACGCGTTCTGATGCGTCACAAGTCACAACACAACACGTCAGACAAATGTAAATCCAGGTTTACATGTACACCAAACTTTTGTTTTTTTTTATTGACTTTATGGAAATGCTGTCATTGTCCATGCCCTCGGCATTTTTTAATCTGCCGGCAGGCGGCACCCACCTTGTCTTGTCTTGCTTTGCTTGGCATTTCTGTGAATTAAATGTCAACAAAATTTATAATCTCGGTGTTGTTTAGGTCTTTTGGTAAAGAATAATTGCTATCACTACGGTTTTGGTTTTGTTTGGAAGAAATCTACAAATATGTGGTACTTGACATCCGAAAATGATGATCGAGTTATATATATTGTTTCATCACCTAATCAAGTAGTAATAGGAAGAAGTGTTGTTAACCAAGTGTGCGACTTCGCTATCCCTGATGATTCTTCTATCAGCAGAAAGCATGCAGCGTTGGCTAAATTGGACAATGGTCTGTTCTTGCAAGACCTTGGCTCTAGATATGGTACTTTTATCAACGCCGAGAAAGCTGAAGCTAATGCAAACATTAGATTGAATGAGAACGATGTTGTTAAGTTTGGCAAAATGAATAGTGTATGGAAAGTTAATGTAATTAATCTTATAACATGTACATCGACTTTGAAAGGAGAAAATCTTCAGAATTTGAAATTGACCATATCCAAAATTGGTGGAATACTGAAGGGCGATTGGGATGACACATGTAATTATCTGACTATGCCAGCAATCACCCTAACAATTAAAGTTGTGTTGGCTTTAGTGCAAGGGTCGAATATTGTAACAGTAGAGTTTTGGAACAAATGTCTTGAAAATGTTACCAATCTCAAAGCCCTACCAGAACCACATGAGTTCTTACCTCAAGTTATGGAATCTACACTGAACAGAGAAGTTGTGTCATTTCTACCAGATTCACGCCGTAAAACATTATTTCTTGAAAAGAAATTCATTTTTTTCTCAAGGAGACAATATGAAATGTACAAAATAGTTTTGGATAAAAGTGGTGCTTCACCAATGCTCCTAAGTGAGAGTAAGTTGACCTTTTCAGCGCTTTGTGCCCCCGATGTTATTGTAATACAGTATGTTATGGTAAATGTCAGCCAAGAAACACAATCTCAAAAGAAAACAATGAATGATATAGTCAACCAATTAAAAAAAAAAGGTAAAAGAGTTGTAGCTGATGCGGAGATTGGTCTTGCATTATTGTACTGCTCAGTGGATAAGTATTGCAATCCCAACTTTAGTTTTACATCTGAAGTAGTTAAGCAAACATCAGCACCAACAACATCTTCCAAAGTGTTAGCAGAGGAATCTCAGGAACCTGTGTCTCAACAGAAAAGGGAAAATGTCAATATCAATGAAAGTTTATCATCTCAAGAAAACATTGACAAGCTTTCAAATAAAAGGAAATTTGGTGAATTCACAAGTGAATCTCAAGTAAATCCCAACAAAAAAATTGCTACAACTTGTTTTGCTTCTAATGTAAATAGTGAGAATGCCAAAAGGAAGATTTCAGGAAATGATGATAATGCACTGAATCCAGCCAAGAAAGTAGCAATTGACAAAGAGAATAGCAGTGACATGTCACTAAACACATCTCACCCGGTTGAAAATGATAATAGTAATGATATGTTCAATTTTGTGAAAACAGTTGCTACTAATAGTGGCGTTGAAAGTAAAGTTAAGAAACTTAATTTATCAAGGCCACAGAAAAGAAAATTGAATGATTCTATTGATGAAGAAGACTTGTTTAATTTTGTTCCAAATAAGGTTCAGACTACTGATGATGTTATGTCTGACACTCATACATCTAAACAAAACCTTTTCAATATAAATAAAAAGAAAAAAGAAGAAAGTGATGAATCAGCTGAAGTAACACATGTCCAGAAAAGTGAAGGACTTTCGGCAGAAGAAATTACAGCTATGAGGGGAACAAAATTGAAAGAGCTAATGGAACGTAATTCAACAAATTATTCTAGTACACTGAACACAATCAAGAAAGAAAAAACTGAGGAGTTGGAAGAGCAAATGAATAAACTTGATTTATGTACTACTATTGTTAGAACTTGTAACAATTTGATTGTCAAACGCGAGCCACATATTGTGACTGAAAATAGTTTTGCTAAAAATACTTCTCTTAAGAACTTTAAGACATTTAAGAAGGTATGGCCTTTGAAGAGGCAAGTCACTGTAATTCAGGCATCCCAAATAAGCTTTGGTGATAATACTGCCGCTTAGTTAAGTAAAAAAAAAATTCTTTAATCATTATGATTTATTCAATTAGGTAAGATGATAATTTTTACAAAAATGTAAAGAAATAAGATAATAAAGATTTGAACTAATCATCATTTGTTTCTGATTCATCTGATTCTTCATCCTGGTCTGCATCATCTATGTCTTCCAGTACAACCTCTTCTTTATCACTATAAAATAAAAAATAATTTGTAAATATTTAAGATTTATGGAAAAAGTAGCTTTGCCTGCATAAGCAACTTTCCATATCGTAAGTTGAACTATTATCCACAGGGAACACATTACCAGGATAAAAAGTATCCTATGTGGTTATCTAGGAAATGGTCTATCTATGCCGATTTTCATCTAAATCTGTTCAACGGATTATGCATGATTGAGTAACAAACATATTCTAAACATCTACACAAACTTTCACATTTATAATATTATTAGTAAGTAGGATAAACTTAGCCTGCTGGCATATTATGAACAGCTACAGTACTAATAGCTAATAATTTTTCACTAGAATTGAAAGCATCAAAACTCAGATACTTGAAAGCAAACTACCTGGCTTTGGGGGCCAATTTCATCTTTTTCAGTTTCACAGTGCCATCAGGAGCCACTCTGACAGTCTTGCCAGGGATTGTTGACAGTTCATCTTCTAACACAGTGAAGTGCTTGGGTCTCTTTTGCGTTAATTTCGGTGGTTTAATCAAACTAGATGGTCCTAGAACATTCAAATATTAATTATTTTTGTATGCAGTTTTATTAAAAGGCTATTTTTACTGAGATGTGGTAAAGTCAAAGTCAAAAACATTTATTTCAATTAGACCATTTACAGGCACTTTTGAATTGGTACTTACGCAGAGTTAGATATAGAGGTAATGACATAGACAAAGGCAACTTCAATGAGATGGACCTAATATTTGCTTCTCCTCCAGGAAACTTTGCTTTTAGTTGTTCAACTAGAGCCATAACATTTTCTTTCAGCTTATCCTGAGGCATGGCAGTATGTCCTATAGTGATAGTCGAAGTTTCTCCTTCACTAAGACGTAAGATAGCAGTACGTAAACCCATTTCAATACTTTTCTTTAAGTTTTTCTCTTCATTTATCCTAACTGGGATTAACATATTGTGTTTTTTGAAGAACATCTTTCCTAAAAGATGTGATACATGGTTTAGTACTCTGGTGTCTACCATTATAAAGTCATGCTGAGTTAAGAGTCTACGTTTAAGTTCAAACTGATCATACTCCACTCTTAATTGTCTAACTGGGAGTACCGTTTTGACCTGCAAAAATAAGAAGTTAATATTAATAAATAAACAGTAGTTTACTATCTCCTTAGATAATGTTTTCTTAGACTTACCCCAGTAACACCCTCTTTCCTCAAAATTTCTTCCCATCGATCGATTGTTGGCTCATGGTCATGTTTTCTTCCCTTCTTTATGTCTGGTGTTACTAAGCAAACTTCTCCTGTCGAAGCGACAGTACTGTGTGGGAGCAATCTGGAAATATTAATAGATAGGATAGGTTATTAAGTGTTTTGAAATACCACGCCTTAGTTATGAGTTGATTAAATGTTTACTTACATTTTCACATTGCCTCTTGTGTTTTGTATTTTAATACAATGAATTTCTGCAAATATAGGTTTTTCATCGTCGAAAATTGCGTTCTTCTGCTTATCATGGGCAACAACAACGTCAAGCAACGCACTCAAACAGGAATTAACGAGGTCCTCTGTAACGCTCTTAGAAGGCATAACATATTTAACTTTCTTCTTTAGTGCAGGCTCTTTTTTAATTTCCTCCGTAACTTGTTTAATAATTTTTGGTTTTTGTTTAGGTGGTGGATTAACCTGTGCTTTTAGCAGCTTCGTTTTTTTATTAACCTTTTCTACTTTGGCGGCCTTTTTATTTTTATTGACTTTTGCCTTTTTCGGCACCTTAGGACTTATAGCAACCATTTTTATGTTAAATAACAAATCAAATTCAGACTATTTTCACTGTTGATATCTAACAACAACAAAATAACCTCTATTCTTCAAAGTAATTCACACATGTCGTCCTGTCAGCTCTTTATAACCTCACTATGCCCATGCGTCAAATTGACAATGGCATTGACATCATAATCACAGTGTTGCCACCTTGATTTTTGAAAGGGGGCTAGCGAGCACCCAAAAAGGGCTAGATTTTAAAAATTCAGTCTTAAAAAGTGGGGCTAGAAAGGGCTAAAAAAATATTTGTTTGAAATAAAATTTAATCATTTGTTAATATAACAATATCTGGTACCTAATCGAACCGCACCGATTTCTGCTTTCATAGACAAACCTAAATTAACTGACAATTAAATACTGCTTCCCATTCTTTTTTATAATGTTGTTTGTATGTCATATTTAAAATAAAAAAAACGTTTTCACTGCTCTAAAACAAAATTAGAGCAATGAAAACGTTATTTTATTTTATTTATTGGGACAAAAAACAGTTATAAACGCTAAAATATAGTACAATGATGAAATAAAAATGAGATTTAATAAACATACAACCCTAAATGAATGTTACGAATGAGACTGTGCAAAAAATCTCTCAATTTGAACTGTTGTGAACAATCATTACACTATTTTGAATTACTCAATAAATACTGACGTATACACGTTTGCAGTAGGGTTACCACAGTAAAACTAAAACCTACTGAAAATTAAAAAAATATACTAAAAAAGCACGTTGACAGATTTCAGCAAGCATTTGCAAAAAGGGCTAGATTGCCCTTTTAGGGCTAAACAGTGAAATTTGGAGAAACTCAGTCTTAAAAAGGGCTAGATCTAGCCCCAAAAGGGCTAAGGTGGCAACACTGCATAATCATAACAATGTTGACATTACTTTCTTCCATAGAGCGTGTTGCTCTATGCTTTCTTCATTCAGGAACCGGTATGAAGGCGTGCTAGTGCTCCACAGTCCGCACATTCGGTTTGGAAATCTCAATTTTTTAGATTCAGCATTCTGAATTCAAAGGTTTTCCTTTAATAATGTTGTATTTTCAGAATGCTGAATCTACGGAAATTTAATTCATCTGTACTCATTTAATAAGCTGAAGTTTATTGTTTGTTCAAACGCGCTAATCTCGAACTACCAGTCGTATTGGAAAAATATTTTTATTTTTGACAGCCAGATTAATGAGGTATAGTTTAAGCTATATTACATCACGCTAAGACCCACAGTAGCGGAGTAGCAACTAAAGACGTAACACTGGTAAAAAACACAAGCGGGCGAAGTCGCGGGTAGAAGCTAGTGTATTAAATTTAAACGAACCGATGTGCGCCGCACACGTTATTACGCCGGTTCACAAACACCGAAAGCAGCATGCAGTTCTATAGCATAGAACTTGACTGGTAACAATGTGACGTAGATTCTTAGTGCCCAGCCAATATAAATCTAAGTAGGTACAGTTGCCGGCACGTAACTTGGCAAGAGATTTTCGTAGTGGGGGAAGTTCGCGCATATAAAAATGTATGAAATTGTGCGTGCGCAAACTTCCCCCACTACTAAAACTCTTGCCAACTTACGTGCCGGCAATTGTAAGGCCCACTCGCATCAACAGTAATTTAACTCAGAGTTTGCTAGCCGAATATTGATGATTAGGTAAAATGATGTGAAATTCATTAGGATCGATTTCTAGATTATTATGTTTGAGGCGATCAATAATATCGACTGGCCGATTGAGATCTTATTTTAGGTATCCTGACCTATGACTATCTGCGTGATCAGATCCTAATTGTTTTTTTTTTTAGAATATCTTGACTTGATCCATTCTAACAAAATAAACAATTTATTTACACACTACCTCCGATTCTCTCTTATTACCTATTCAGCCAGCAGGTGGACATAGCGGGCATATAATTTGAAACAAATATCTACCTAAAACATTATATTTTATTTTGGCCGATTTCGACAGTGCTTATTTCATACCTAGCTTAGTAGTACCTATTACATATTAAGACTGGTTTTAGAACTTAAACGTTTTAGAACTTAGTCATCTTTATCCAGCGTAGTAGGCAATTAGGTACCTACCTACCTAGGTAACGCTGAAACAATTAGTTATACCTATTAGCAAAATGCTAATGGGCTACGTTTTGATAAATAGCTAGTTTTCATTTTATTGTGAAAATCACCTAGTCTGTAGCCGAGTCAATTAACTAAATGTAAGTAAGTGAACGTTTCCTGGCCTACCGCCAGACTTCGCAGTGGTTAAAGAGCGTGTGTTCATTGGCTAGTCCATTGCTAGATAGCACGCAATAAGCGCTAGTTGTTTATAATAATTAATAGGTAATGAAAAGAATATTTGGTTACTTGTTTATGACAGTTTATGGGTACATGTATAGGTACCATATTATCCACTCGTAGAACCGTCTCAGGCTCAAACTACCACCATAGTAGAGGTAGTTCCAATTCGAATCTGATATCATAGAGCAAGGAAAATAAAAATCATGATTTTCCTGCCGGGGGACATCCCTTCGATTTGTATTAACACTAGTAATTATCTAATATCTACTGTTGTAAAGACAGCCCTATGACAGACAAGCGTAGTCTTAGTAGCTAGTGGGATAGGTATTAGGGTCCCGTCAGCATCACTTGGGCTCGGAACCATAAAAATGCGACGCCTGAAATGCCTAAGTATTTTGATTATCTAGGTACCCAAAACCGTAAACGTCGATTACGAACTCGAGCCACATAATCGACCGCTATGAACGATTGTGTGGGAATGGGGTACCTATGTCGCCTATCAACATTTATCGGGTACATTTCGAACTCAACTTTAGAATTCAAACTGGAATCTAGAAGCATCCTCCCTTAGGTGCCTATTTGAAATTGTCTCCGAGCTTTACTTTGTGAATCCCGGAATCGAACAGGCCTGCATCATCGCTTAGATACCGCGGGTGTTATGAAAGGTCACCAAAGGGCGCTAAAGGATGTAATTGCGAATTGCGAGTGGGGTGAGCGGCAATATCCATCTGTGAACGAATGTATTCATGTCATCTGCAAACAACATTTCCTTTTTCAAGCGTTGTAATTTAAGGGAGTTGTCGAAGTAGGTAGGTAACCCACCTATTCAATAGTCGATGTCAATGCTAGCCACGTCAATAGATATCTAACTAAATATTTATTTTATGTTTTAGCTAGGTAATATTGGGGATCGGTATTGATGTGGTAACGTAAAAAATTGGTGAGGTACCTATAACTATGTTCTCAGGAAAATGAGGTTTGTAAAGGAGGCGATAGATACGAGTAACGTACTTTATGGCTTTACGATCTTTTCGCCCATGGGTCTCGAACTTTTCTCGTCGAGCTTTAAATATATGTACTTGTTCGTACCTACGTCTGTCGCCACTTATGAGTTCTCCTAATTAGCTTTTACTGTCATTCTCCTGGACAAAAACCCATTCCTTTTCCCCCCTCCCCAATTATAAGCATTAAAAATAATCAATAATCTAAATTGAGAACCTTTTTTGAAGCCGAATAAAATGACTAGCATAAAATCTAAATTATTATAAGAGACTTGCCTAGCAGTGGGACAATGTTGATGTAAAAAATATAAAGCTTTTACAACACTTACAACAAAATAAATAGGTAAATTGGAGAAGCTCTGTAAAATTGCGTTTCACTGTACAATTAAAGAGGTGCGATATTGCTTTCAGTTACTGGCAAACATCCAAAACATAACACCTGTGAGGAAGGAAATGCATTTGTGGTCAAATCTTTCGCTGTATTTGCTAGGAATGAGCAAATGTTTTACATTTGAATGGGATGAAGTAGGTACCTATTGCTCTTAAAGCGCAAGATAGACGAAGCGAGCAATTGTGTTAAACAATCCTGATATAATATGTTTTTAAAACTTATTATTAATAAATAATAAAGCATTTATTTCATAGTATATGGTACATTGAGATCTTACATTCTTATTGATGTAATTATATAGGTAATAGACGTATGCTTAATAGGAACATTGGCTACGGTTACTAAACATAACATAAAGTTGTAAGCTCAATAAAAAAAAAGGAAAATATGGCAGTCAGTGGCAGCTTGTCTTTATCTCGCGCGAATGGTTAAGGACTTAGTCGAGACGAGTAGAGTCAATTGCAGGAAATGGTTCATTACCGTAAGCAGCCGCCTGTTAGTAATTATGCACAATGGCTGTCCTAAAAAGTTATGCTCTAACACCTAACTGCTACCTGCGGCTTACCCGTCCAACGAGCGTCATTAGCAACTTTGTACGTAGAAAAAGAGAGGTTGAAGGAATAAATAGAAAACCAAAAGGGAACTTCATGCTTATGAAGCAGAAAGGATTCGAAAGGTAGTCATCGCTTCAGGTAACAAATATAATTTTGTAAATGTAGCCGCCATGAATTTATGAATTATATTGGAAATCCGATGACCGCGTAAAGTTTGATCACGAAGGACTGTTTTTATGAATATCTTATAGAAATAAAACCTTTTCACTTCCAAATGCTTGAACTATCGGAGGCCAAAATATGTTTTTTTTCCATGAGGGAATTGAACCCGAGACCCGCAATCCCAGGTCAGCCAGTGCTGACGAGGTCGAGTTGGGATTAAGGGCTTTTTACATGTCATCACCATAATGATTACCATGAATAGAAGGTTAAACTAAACATTCTTCCTTTTTATTTTATACTAGCTTTTGGCCGCGGTTTCACCAACTTCAAAAATCGGGTTTATTAAAAACATGAAAAATACAACGTCCAAACTACTTAAATAGTAAATTATACAAAGTCTCATCAAGCAGTGTAGTCACTAAAGACGGCACTCGGCTTCAAAATAATATTTATACTTACCTCTATCAAACTGCCGTCTGTAACGTGAACACATAAACGCATTTCTGTTTGATTCTCTCATTAAATATTATTTGTTTTCACATAATAATTTATACAAATAGGTAAACTACGGTTTACCTATAATGCGGCAATATCTCACACCCGCATGTAGGTCGGCAAAGGATAAGAAAAGATCTTTATCTATACAAATAAATAAAATTGAAGTATCTCTTTCAGTCTTTCTAATGTAAAAATAACAGTTTAGTACTTTTTAGTACTAAACTGTTATTTTTATGAATGTTTATACGGTATTTACATGGAAACAATATTTTTTTTAAATTTGGGTCTGCCTGTCTGTTTGTTCCAGCTAATCTCTGAAACAGCTGGACTAATTTTGACTGGATTTTAATTTGTGGTAGATTATAATGTTATAAGAAGTAAATATGCTAACATTTATTTTTGAAAAAGAATTAGAGGAAATAACACAAATAAAAAAACCATTAACGCAATCGAGCATATTTATGCTAGATTCTAATAATATCTAAAACGCACTCCCGGGAAAAAAGTCCTATGACACAGATCATGGTCTACCCTTGTGCCAAACATCCAAATCTATTTAGCCACTGGCGTGAGTAATAAGCAAACATACAAATTCAGAAACATCCAGACTCACACATTTATAATATTAGTAGGGTGTAGGACAGGATTGAGTAGGATTAGAGGTCAGGTCATGGGTCATTAACACCGAGTACCAGTATCTACGTATAAATACTTTCTATTCTGCCAATAAATCTTAAAAGCTATTCCTAATGTCCGAGATGCTACCGCGGAGGTCGTACATTATGCATGTAGTGCATGTTATATCGGTGAAACATGAATAGTTGCTACGTGGTTGATACTATATATATTAGCAATTTAGAATATGTTATGCCTTAGCTACGTTATAAGCTGGATAAGTTTGGGTTAGGTACCTACTACATGTAGAAAATTTGATGTGAAACCATTAAAACTTAAAATACGTTGTACATTATGTTTTTTTAATAATAATATTTTATCTTTTGGAATGAGCCATGCAATCCTTCAGTTAGTAAAGTAGTATTATTATATAGTAGTAGGTAGGATAGGTATCTATGAACAAGCCTACCTGTCCTCGGAGTTCTGCCTACGTTGGAAAAGCTTAGTTTTCCCGATTGAATGTCCTCGTACGGTAGTTTTGCACGTTCATAGGTGGAATTGGTACCACATATGTAGTAGATTCAGAAACGTAAGTCGGTTACCTTACCTTGCAGTTTTGATACTATTTTGATAAGGTTTTTTACTTTTTTTGATATACGGGGTGTAAAAAGACACATCATATAGCCGTTAACTGCGCATACTGCCCATCAAAGTAATCAAAATTGCGTAAAAAAAATATTTTTGGAATGACTTTTATTTTTGGTGTGAAAAATCACTGCTTAGAGCGCTATGTAACGAGCGCAAAAGTTTCTGCTTACGGTTGCATCCAGAAATGCAGGGGTCATGGGGTTATTTAAAGTTTAGTTTGAACATTTCAAACTTTTTTTCGCATAAAAACTAAAAGATGGAACTTTGTCCTCCGATGCCTCCGTAGGTAACTAGAAGGTTTCCAGGTATACCTAGTCAATAAGAAAATGATCACAATTATGGGAGAAAACGTATAACTCGCCTTCGCGAAGTGTCTTTTTATACCCTTTATGAATGCCAAAACAAATGTATCTACTTACCTAATGAAAAAAAAACAACCTCTTAGCAATCGTACAATATTTCGAATAATAAAATTCGCCTAACGAATAATTATATGTCAATTTAGATGATATTATGTTAAATATCTACTTTCATTGCCGTCCGTATATAATACGTAATTATTCCACGGTCTATCTCTGTCCCTCATTGTACAGATTTAGTTGAAATCGAATTTATTATGTGATTGAGCATTAACAAGATAAGATAACAATGTTAGGGATACACGCGTACATGGGTACATAATATGACAGATGACAGAGCCGTCCTCTTCATAGAAAAGGCAGGCTGTCTTGTCTTATAATAAGTTTTCGGATTAATACGGAGCAAAATGTGTTAAAAAGGACTAATGTGTGCCAAGTATGTCCTATGTATGTGAAACTCGGGAACAGAAGAAAATAAGATTGTTTCTTGCGCTTCTTGCATGGGCTCTTCGTGTTATGAAAGTAGACAAATTATATAGGTTTTTCATCAGCCTTTTGTGAAATCCTGAACAATCATATTCTTAAACAAATATGTATTCAAAATCCATAAACATTCACATGTAAAAGCAATTTGGTGACACATATCTACTTGCTACATAATGTATGCCCGTGCCTAAATAAATAGGTCAAGTACATAAATGATACACATCAGATTTTATATAAAGTTACGCTCGTAAAAGTGTCAGACTTTGTGTAGTCATAGGCAAGGTAACATCTGTTTTATTGAGTCCTTTGGGACGTGGATCCTTCGGTAAGAACCCAATGCAACGTGGTTTTCGTCACCTTACATTTTGAATTATTTAAGTTTATAGGATTTACGAGAAGAATTAAACCTAGCGCCATGAATTTTATATTTCACTTCACTGAATAAATTTTGTTCAGGATTTACAACTTTAGCTGGTTTCTGTATCATGAGCTCCTTATGCTTCCTCGTAACATTTCACATTATCGATTGTAAAACGAAGTGAAAGTCCTCAGTGAGAGCATTCTTTTCCCGTAAAAAATTGTGACAAAAGATTTTTTTTTATGGAAATGTTGCGTAGTCGGAGTACCTACGTGGGCGCTCGCAAAGGGCAGCCCTTCAACTTCATATCCCGGGGCGCTATTTGCTATTGCGTAGTTACAGTCTTGTTCGAGCTTACTATTTATTTAAGAACGTTTGTGGTACGAATACATAGCAAAAGATTCGTAAGTTATGGCGTACCTACAGAAGTATGGGTTACCTTTCTAGCTATATATTATAAGTGAGCAGTAAAATGTTGAAATTCAATTTCACGTTCAGTTGTATTCCATAAAATGTGAAATATTATTTTTCCCATTTACATTGGCCTTCTAAATGATCGATGATGAATGTTTAAATGAATTTAATGCTCGCTTAAGCCTTGCTCACATTGCATAAACGGAGTTTCACATGCAATCTACTTTTTAGAAACTGCTGCTAGATTACTGCGAGTGAAGCTTTCTCGTTTAGAATTGCTAGTTATTGACCTACATTGTGGTAAGGATAATATATGCCTGTTTGATTTTTGTTGTCTTTTAAGAAGTTATAGGGTCGATCGACTGACGTGGCTAGAGTTACTACTACAAGTAGTCGAGCTATCAGTTATCACGGTTCCTTTATACCCACGCAAATACAATATCTAGGTAGGTACCTACTTTCTTAATCGCCTTATATGACATCTACCATTTCACTTATGGAAAAGAGCCTTTTCGTTGTGTTACCCTTGCCAGTGCGGGACGTTTGTCAGTAATAATAAAAAAGCATGTAGGTACATGGTTCATGCTTGAACAAACAAAGGTTCCACAGTGCACTGTTCCGTCGCCCATACAATAACTAAGAGAAATGATCCAACTATGAAATAATGTTTGCACGTCTGCCACCTCTTTGTAATTTGTCACGTTGTTTATACATTTATCAGAATATAAAGTAACATATGACATAATCCCAGCTTATTCCCCTGACTCTTTACACAAAGCATGAAAGAAGGTATTTGGCAGGAGATAAAGTTGCGAGCTGTGCGCCGTGGCATTCCCCGCGGGACAGGCCAGTCGAAGCCATATTGTTTGACCGATTTGTTCAATATTTCCAGATAAAAGCTTGTCATTAATTGGATCAGATCAAAAGCTGTGTTTTGGAACATTTAAAAAGTAAATGGATGTCTAATAAACATAAAATTTATTTACGATTATTCTACATCCATTATTTTTGGGTTCCGTAGCCGAATGGCAGGAATGGGTACTTAATAATTTTGTTAAACCTGCTTAACTCTCACTGCTGTATGCTGTAGACTTAATTCTCTCAAATTGTATCAAAAATAAAGGACCCTACGTAGGTAAATAGATTTTACGTAAGCAACAATGTGATACACTCGCTCACAAAGGCGTATTCAAAATTGTTTGCTAACCTTATCGAGTGACGATACTTTACTTTTTCAAATGTAGTGGGCGTTGCTTTTACTGATTCTTTTATTGAACACTGTTAGTCTTTGGGTTATAATGGAACTGTTGTATCTTAAAAACTAGCAAGTTCTAGCAAGCTGTTCGATCAATAAACTGCAAGTCTTAATTATTAAAGGAGAACCACATTTATTGGTTAAAGACATAATAGACTGCCGTGTTGGTCTAGTGGTCGCAAAGCGTGGCTGCTGAGCATGAGGTCCTGGGTTCTATTCCCAGGTCGGTCAAAGTGTTATCGGGTTTTGCCATCAGGAATTTCTCAGTAGCAGCCTCGGAGTCTGGATTTGTGCCCGGTTGGTGGCAATAGGCTCGCCTCCTATTACATGGGACTTAAACATAACTGACGAAATGTGGGTGTACTAATGGGCACACCTTTGCCTGACCCTTCGGATGTGATATTATGATGTTATACGTATTAGAGTGAGGATTGAAATAATGTCTTTTTGAAGTCTGAGTGTTTATTACTTTTGCTGCGGAACCCCTATTCAACGCGTGTCCAATCCGCACTTATCGAATTTTCGTAGTTATTCTGGAGCGTGCGATATTGATAAATCATCGGGGTGGATATCGACAATTACGCAGTATTTCATGATGCCGTGCCTACTTTATTATCAATTTTACACCATTATCGCCTGCAATTGAATGAACAGAGATAAATTACTTCTGTTTGTTTGTTATCGAAATATCGAGGAAACATCAAACTTTATTTCGAGAAACGAAAGCTAAAGAGGGGTCTATACTTATTGCATATGCCAAGTGGCAACTTGGCAAGGCACCATTGAGAATTTATTACTGTATTACATAACGACGTATAGGTAAAACTTAGTACAATTTTAGAGTTATTTGCGTGCGGCCGGTAAAGTTAGCTGGCCTAATATCATCAAGTAATCACAAACTGACAACTGAAAGTTGCTTGGATTTACAATTAGAAAAACAAAAGTGAGAAAGAACACAATCAACAAGAGTGTATCCTCTTGCAGATAATATCACACAAGTGGTGAAAGCGCATTGAGCTAAATAGGATACCACAGCGACCGGCGCGGCGTGGCGGCGGCGGCGGTGAGTGCTCGACAGTGCCCGAGGTATCCTTTACAACTTAATGCGCCATTCCAATCTTTAAACCAGGATTCGTTTCTCGCGGCTAGCGGTTTTGCTTTGAGTTTTGAGAAGAAAGAATCCTTGATATAAAAGCGAACAACGTTGAATTAATACGACCGCTTGCAATGTTGTTTCTACAAGAAACGAGGGAAATAAGTTTGACTGTAACTCTGTAACATTGGACGGGAAATAAACGTAATTGCTTTAATAAAAGCCGAAGTAGTCGATACTTTGTTAGTACGTTGGAGGCAGAGCTGAGAATCCCCGCGGGTGTATGTGCCGGTTGTGAGCTCTGACCGCAAGCCGGGTCTCAACGCGCCACGTCTCTATACATATGTATACATATAAGTATACACTACTAGAACTGTCCATGCGAAATCTATCAGCTGTTCTCGTTGGGAAATTCAATCGAGACGTATAGGAATTTCTCGTAGACTATTTAATAAAGTAGTTTTTTTACTTTGGTCCTCGTTCACGTCTTATAAGGTGTCATTTTATTTTACATAATGATCAATTACGTAGGTTACTGTAAAGTTTTATTAGGGTAAGTAATTCATTGGTACTTTTAAAGTAATAGAAAATGAGTAAAATTGCCTAACAAAAGCAGATTTATCACATTACTGAACTAACGTAGACAACGCGATGTTGTCGTTTCTTTCCGTAACTTATGAGATATTAATTACATACCTACATCACATACGGTCTCTCTGATTTACCTAACCTCTGAAGGTTTTCACTGGATAAAATAAAACAAAAAACTGTGTATTTAACGTCTACAATAGGGCTTGGTCAGAGTAATTACATTGGTTTGTAGTATTGAATAAGGGTCGTGGTCTCATGTAAAATATTCACCGGGCAGCAGTCGGGCGGACTGCAGTGATTGCCCTCGGGCAGCGCGCAGTGTCCCGCGCGCGAACTCGTCTAAGCCCGCTATGCCCGCCGCCGTGCAAGCATTTCATAAAAATAATAGTAAGTATACACGTGTTCATTACATTATGTCTTACTATTTTGTTGATACAGTTTTGAGTAAATGTTTCTTATGAAATATTTTGGATACCTAAATTAATTTGTAATATTGTACCCTGCAACCTGCGTGTTTAAAATTAAATTCGGTACTACCTTATCCAGGTAAATTGCCATAGGTACCTCTACCGCAATATTAAAATTGTTTAGTTAGGTATGTGTTACGTCAAGAGAGACAGAAGAGGCATATTTATAGTAATCTTCGAATTTAAAACATGCGGAAATCAAGTGAAATCTAAAAAAGGTAGAGTTTAAAAATTAAAATATAGTATGTATAGCAACGTCACAAAAAAGACAGTATACGGGCAGTATGCTGTCTTTGTGTGTTTATAAAAATACTAATTAGGTAATTTGTTGCAGGTTAACTGTGCGCTGGAGAATCAGCTAGCTTACGTTTCCAAGCAAAATTCTATTGGACTAGTACTTAGGTATAACTAAACAGATGAAAATGTTGAAGGCGTCGTTTGAATCTTTGAACGTAGAATGTTAACACATGACTTTAAAACTATGAACCTCATTTTTCGCTGAATTTCTCAAGTGCAGCTACAGTTTACAATTTATTTACGAAGCTACCACCTCTTTTGGTCCGATAAAGTCTTGAGGGGTTTGCACGATATGTTTTGTGTATGCACGTCCAAAAACTTACAGTTATGTGTCAAGATAAAACAATGTAAAGTCACAAAACTTGTTCTCGCATAAAGAGATTTATACGTGCTGGTGGTTTGGGATAAACGGGGTTGGATACGTGATCGTCTTTCCTACCTTTTGTCTTTTTATAACTCATACGGACGTATTTATTTTGTAAGAGGTCGATACTTCAATACTCGTAAAACACGACTCATGTGATATTTAGGTCTACTGTCCATCGATTTTGTGTCCTCCAGACATTAAGTCTCCGAAGGAAGGTCTACATTACGCTAAAGCGTCAGATAGGTACAAATGTAAGTTGCGACTCTTTCTGAACTGAATCTTTTATAAAATATATTTAAAAGCTCTAAACAGAACAGCTGGCCTATTCTGTAAAAATCTCCCTCGGCACCTAAATATAGGTAAAGTGAGCTTGAGGTAAGCTGTCAAACCCTAGCAGTAGGTAGGATGGCAGCTTGCCTCAAGCTCACTTAACCTAGATTCTCCGAGAGAGATATTATATGTAGAATAGTGTGTAAAATTGTAAAAAATACACACTTACACTTGTCATAAATATTGACAAAAATATGAAGCTATTTTTATTATTCAAGTGCAGGTAAGTGAGTGAAATGGTATTATTTTAAAATACTGTCGGTATAGTAATGAAACTTTTCTACCAAAAGCAAAAATCGTTACTATAAAGTAGGTACACTATCTTCATATTATTAAGAAATAGAATGACAGCGGAGCACTACAGCACGATGAAATATACAAAGGAAGAGGCAGGCCACGTTTCAATTTTGCCGACCGTCTTTACAATTTCTCAAGCAAAATTATACAAGCGGTAACCAAGTTGGCAACTGCAACTATGCTACTTGGGGAAGACAAGACGAATAGCAAATAAAGACTTATCCGAAAGTGGCTGGAGCAGATAGAAGGCGGATGAATTACCAATACTGCTCTATCGCTGGGCTCCTAGTAAAGCGTACTTGGTTCAAGTCTAGCGTTCAAATTGTAGAAAATAAATAAGTATTATAATAGACGCCACCTTGAATTCTGTTATTGTAATTTAATATGCGCACATGTTACTTTACAGAATGTTTTTAATTAAATTGTTGTATTGTTTTATTTTCGAAACAAAGTGTTAGCTTTGTTCAGTTTATATTACATTCCGCTCGGGAATTGGAAAAATGAAACATGAAATCAACTCTGCTAGTCTGTTTGTTTCACCGTGATAAAGCCTTTTCTAAGAGATTGCTCGACGCAGATAGCTGATTTTTTGGCAACTTTATTGTTAGTTTTGACCTCAATATAACTAAATTATGTATAAAAGGTTAAACGATTTGTAAACGTGGTTTTGAAAACCAAATATAAAATAAGTAGTCTTATTTTCTGTGGAAATATATCTTTCAATTAAGTATAATTTATGAAAATCGAGCTTGAAAGAAAAAAGAATATCGCCGTACTCGTGTTGAACGCTAGGCTTTCTTTGTTGTTGTTAGTTTACAGATTGGTTTTGGTGGTTTGTTCACTGATTATTGGAGGTACACTAAAGTGGTAGAAACAGATGAGATGAAAACGGAAAATCGAGTTGCTGAACAAATAGAATAAATGAGTTTCACACATGCTTCGATTAGTTTTTTATAAACTTGAAGACAGTATAAAGAAAACCTACTGTTGCGATTTGCTCTCACTTCTAAAGAAACAATGTTTTATTCAAGAGATAAGACTGGCCTTTGTGTTACTTGGTAGAAGCTCAAATAAATTATTAAGGACAAGGTAATCACTCCGTTTGCCAAGAAAATACTGTGTACAATGAAAAATGCCTTTCAGAGGCTATGGAGGATAAATTTTGGATTGTTTTAACACGTTCTAAGGTACAAAAGAGTGCAGGATGTAGTGGAAGCTGAATGTTTGTGAGGAACGTCATAAATACAGAGTAGCGTGGTATGGTCGTTACTACGAACCAGGCACTCAGTTTCACCCTTAAGAACCGGGACTGTTACAAATTTAACACTTGCGCCTGGCTTTTAGCTGTGCTGTGCAAGCGTACATGGGCGTTAACGGATCCGGAGCGCGGCAAGCGGCGGCGCGGGACGTGGCGCGCTCGCCCGGCCGCCCGGCCGCCCAGCTCCCGTCTCCCAGCGACCTGCCAAGCGCCCAAGACAGTCTTCTCTACACTGAGTGCCGCACTCACATTCTATTGCGAATGCTTTAAAATTTAAAACACCCAGTCTGCTGGGCTATTCGAAAAAATATGAAAAATGTGCCGCTGAATACATTCTGTGGCGTATTATATAAGTATAATGCCACCGCGTGCACGAAGGTTTTCGAGGTATTTTTAGTTCTTCTTTGGATTCATAATAAGTTTTAGTCATAAATATTCCATTCTTATGCCTACCCTATTCTAATGAATAAGAGATAAGACGTGGATAAGGAAATTCATGTGGCATCATTGAAGATACGAATCTGTCTACATCGATTTTTACTTAGGAGCCAAATGCTCAACTTGTTATGAGTTCTTCTCTAAACTTAGATACCTAAAATTGTAAATTGTATTGTAGTTAACGTCCTGTTAAGTTCATTGTAAATTGTAATCAAACATTACCTTTAAACAGGTAACCTAAAATAGGTATCTCGGATGTAGGTGCATATTCATGTTTCAGAAAGGGATTTCTTACTTACGGTTTTGTAATCATAAAATATAATACGTCAGGGTTTATTTTCAATATACTTACGCGTGTATGAAAAGGAGTTCAAGGTGACGAGAGACCCAATGTTTTAGTTCCAACCTCAGAAAATTTTAAAATTGTTTTGTTTTACTGGTAGATATTGTAATCTAAGAATACTCGTTAGTGAATGATGGTGCCCGAAACAGAAAAGAAAAAAAGAAAGTTTGCTTAAAATCTCCATTTTCCATATTAAACCATTTTTAATCGATTGTTACTAGACAATGAAAAGGTACGCTAGTGAATAATGACGATGAAGGGTTTATTTGACTAGAAATGGGTTTAATTCGTTGTAAATTTTTTAAAAATTACAATGATTCTGTTGTCATTCAAAACGCTTGTTAGATGTGACTTAGACGAATAATGTGTAATAACTAAAACAGTTTAGTGCTTGTATGAATAAAAGAACACCTTTATGTACTTACATACACATTCAAAGTACTTATATTAATCTTCTATTTATATTTATGTTCTTTTTCCGTGAAAGGTCGAGCGCGAGTTCAACAGCGCTAGGAAAGCGCGTCGTTGGCACTTAACGGCTCCTTATGAGAGGCACAAGTACTAAAGAACGTTGCACAGTACACATAAACGTGGTGACGGCTTGTTAGACCACTACAGACAAGATTTACTACAGAGAGAATTTTAAATCTTTATGAATCTAAAAATATAAGTTTTACAACCTTTCAGTTGACAGCTGCCGTTCAAGCTTGCAATTAATCGCAAATTGCCGTGAAGAGGGTAAGAATACTCGTGGCAAACACGGGTTGTGTGCTTCAAACATGTTATTATATCTATATTGGTTTACTCTAATTATAATTGATGAGTCAACAAATACCTACCACGTACGTTCTTATACTTTGTAAACAGTGGTACTGAAGAATGAGTTATGATGACAACGAAACGCTTTAAAGCCTGTCGAGATTTATTTGTTTTGATTACTTTTGAAGTAAATAAATCGAGCTCAGTGCAAAATGAATGACCTGTTACAAAGTATAATGTATGATAATGTCGGGTATCACGATATGGAAGATTTGCATAGTGTGCAAGTAGTGACCTCCCCCACAAGCGTACAAGTGCCATTAAGAACCCGTTAACCCCGGTCGACTGCTGCAACTTACGCGGAAGATAAGCTGTTGATCATCTATGAATACGCAAATATATAAACATACGTTAACATTTTACTTCCATCTTGTTAAAAAACCTGGAAATAAAAAAATAAGGGCCATTGAAATTTGGAAATGGAGCGGAAAAAAGTACGAAATGGTGGAAGAAATAAATCATCATTGAGCGCTGTTTATTCTGCCTACATAAATTACGTATATACCACGGTTTTTAAATATTCTTTCAGGTTTCTGAAGATCAGTAGTGCATTGTACTTAGGTATACAAATAGTGATAGTTAGTAATAACTAACAAAATCGGCATGGTCTTGTTTTACTGGTGCATAGGCGACTGGCTGGCAACTTGTCAAACTATCGTATAGCTTCACCAAGCACATTTACACCTAACATGGTTGGTGGGAAGAGATGCTTAATAGCACTTATTTTTTTATATTATTGTAAGGTACATGGTTCACATTGCTAGACGTCGCTAGATTAGTGTGGTATTATTTCTACATTAGAAATCAGTTAGCCGTGGATCCAGTTTTCAGTACCCATAGGTACTAAATGCAGAGCTGAAGATGATTTTTTTAATTACTTTTGCATAAAGTTCTTGTTTAAGTGTCTGGGCATACATGAGGTCGCGAACTTTATTTAATTTCCTGATTGCGCAAACCAAACTAGCAGAGGAGCAGGGAACGGACCGCACCCCACATCTGGCTGACTAATGTTGTTTGAACTCGCCTCAAACTACATTATTTATTTTAATGTGTCTTTATTTGAATTTGTAGCCAACGTTACGTGTTACGCTGCATAGGATTAGGTGTGTACCTATTTAAGAATTAAACTTGTGTTATGTTACGAGCAGTTTGCTACGTGTACTGGGTGGGAATAACATGCCTTCTGACCGGTATGTTAGTACTATGTTATGTTATATTATGTTAGTAGTTAGTAGAAAATAAGTTGACTTCGACATATTAAAATTGTTTTCAATTTTCTAGAATTTTGCAATTGTATACGAATGTTTAATACATATAGATTGCTACTTTGTTTCATAGTTTACGACTTGTAAAGGAAAGTGACATTACAGTGTAAGAGGAATCCAGAATGAGCTCGCAGCTATTAACGTAGAAACAATAAATTAACATGCAATATTAAGTACACGCCCACGAAAACAAACAAACCGCGAACAGTTATTTTTAGGATTAGTTTTAGTTGAAGCTTACAACTGGCGCGGAGTGAGACTACACTACGAATCTATGTTTGTCTTTTTATTTTTAACCCGTTAGGGAAATCTTTGAACCTAAATATCTAATACTACGGCGTTTTATACCGGACAAGAGTACACACAACAAAGGAGTTAAGTGGGCAGGTAACGAATGATAACTGTCTGTACGTACACTGTACGCCCGCACGGTGTAAGTGTTAACTAAGCAACTGTTACTTAATAAATTATTACACTCAAGACACGTTCACACTGATGATAAGGCCTTGATCACGAAGCTAAAGATTGCCAGGAAAATGTTCATGTACGTATTTACTCAATACGTAAAATTATACATTCTACTAAAGCCAGAGTAACCCCTGTCTGTTGCATTTATGTGTAAGCAAAACTGCAGCAAATTGAATTGCTATTTGTTATATAACAACGGGAACACTTGAATAAGCTCAAACAGCCGGCGTCGCGTCGGTCGCTTCCGATCCGATTTGTGTTGACTAGACGCTGACTCCGAGATTAATTTTATTATTGGTTCTGAATGAAGTCCAGTCTTTATGATTGAATGCATATTACATTCTTAATGAACATAGTTTAAGTAGATAATTGTAAGGATTATTGTTTTACCTATATAAGACTATTAAATTACATAGGTCTTGTTTCAACTAGTGGTCCTAGCCTTGTAGTTTGTACTTACCTATATTATCATTACTATCTTGCTGGTAAGTTTCTACACATATACATTTACCTAATAACGCACGAACATGGGTGGGGAGCCGACTTTATCGAGACTCGTATAAAAAAACTTTGGAATTACAAAGTTTTTGGAATGTCTCTATTAATCTCCAAACTAAGACATTTATATGAGTTATAAACTTTTTTTATTATGAAAATAATATGGTGGCGTACTCGGTACCCACAAACATAGATACCATGTCTGTCTTGTTTTTTTTATTACAATCTAGAGAGATTGATAAAGCTAGATTTACAGTATACACGTCGAGTACCTACATTTGAACTAATTAATAAAAACATTCCTTCTGTTATCCATTTCTCGAACAATTCTAAAGATTGCAGCTAAGTAACAGCGGGAAATACCAGTAAGAGCCTTAGGGTAAACATTACCATTTAAACCTTTATCCAGCTGTTATAGAACTCAATCCAATTATACCCACTATAATTGAGATAGCCTAGCAAGAGCTTGAAACTGTGATATGAAAAATGTGCATGTTCATTTATTGCTGTTCTCATTTCCGCGTGGAGTTTATTAGTGGTGCTGGACCGGTTCTTGATGCCGGCTCCAATAAGCACGGACACCTCATGACAGATTAATTATTTCGTTTGTCGGCGCTGACGACTACCGTCGACCCCCTTCTCACCCAACCGTCCACAGAGCGGAAACGAGTTTTAAGCATGTTTCTTTTTCATCGTCATTAAACCTACTCATCTTTTTCTAAACAATTTTTTTATTTTATTTCTATTAAAAAGAGCCCATGTCCGCGACCGTCTCCCTTTGGAGGCAAACGACTTTGTTAGCAATTTGAGCGTTCTGGGAATTCAAAAGTTTTGCGTAAATCTATTTCGGATGCTTATCGCACAATCTGAAGCTTTTCTGGGTAGGGCGTTTCGTTTTCGTTTGTGTTGTGTAGTAATGTAGTTTAGGATAAACATTACTAGAATCTGGTAGTTTTGAGGCCATGATTATGTGGAATCAATACAGCACAATAATATTATGTAGTGTTGGTAGCGGGCCGCCTCGCCGGCGCGCGCTCGGCGCTCGCCGTGCCGCCTGCCGCTCAGACTGAGTGTAATTGTAGCCTGTGTCTATTGAATTATAGAGAAGTCAACATTTTAGACGTTCCTCGCGCGAAATGATCTATGGTTAAATATATTTTTTATAAATACATAATTATGCATTTTTTAATTTGAACGGAAATAAAAACCGGTAGGTAATACCGGAATTCTTTAAAGTTGCGTTTTAGTAATGAAGCGACAAAAATAATTATTGAAGTCTGAAACATTAAATAATATTTAAGTTGAATAAAGCAATCAGATAGAAATTCGTTAGATCGAGAAAATAAATGATCTGGGACCTAATGAGATCACGATCCAAATCTAGCTAATCCTCAAACGTTCCAGGAGTGAGCATTTAAATGCTGTTCAGTTATTTAGTTCTTTAATGTTTATGGTCGAAGTCAATAACAATATTACTAAATTTAAACGAACAATGGCAAGCAGTGCACAAACGAGGCACGTTTCACTTAAATGCATTATGCAGCGCCAATGTTGGAATATGATATTGAAACAGTATCAATAAACGGGTGACGTTTGACGACGTGCGCCACATGCGAGCCAGCGCAGTGCTGTGATTTTAATACAGATAAATTATCCCGTTCACATAAAGGGGAAACGGTCATTTCTACAAAGCTTAATAGGTTAATACGAGAACAAGTTGGTGAAATAAGTTTATTATGACGGAGTGACTGACAGGCGACTGAGTTAACTTATGAGGGTCCCCCGTCGCCCGTTCACCGGCACCCCAGCATAAACTTCGTACGTTCGTACTCGTGTGCTCTTCCAAAAATGAAGATAAACAGCATTCACATAAAATTCTCTTTCATACTGCAAATTATCTGCCTCTAGACGCGAATGCTACACACACATTGCCATAATTTTATTTAGTAATATATATGAATTTATTTGATTTTTTGTTCTCTCATAATAAATAGTAAAACACGTTCTGTTTTAAATTGTCTTTCAGCACATTGCGTTCTAGATAATTTGTATTGTTCTGTTGATAAATAATAATATAATCTTACTAAATTACTTTTCTGTTTATTTAATGATTAGAGCAATATCCATCATAATAATTCTTGTCTTAATTATCAATCAGATATTGTTGTACGGGTTAAAGATGTAAGCTGCTCAGGTATCCTCTCCTTTACGCCAATCTTCCTTGATCCGTACTTATTCATTGTGGGTCCTCTTGCGATAAGCTTCTCCTTTTCTTGTGAGATGACATCAGGTGGGCAATTCTACTAACTTTAAAGAACGATCACAATCCAGGGGGCAATTCTACTAAGTTTTAGGAATGATCGCAATCTAATCTCAGTAAACATTTTTCAATAAATATATTTATTTTATCATTTTTTTTACATTTTTGAATTTGAGATGGGATTGTGACTAGATTTTGAACGTTTTTAATTAGTAGAATTCAAGCTCTTTTCGCTGGTTTTCTACCATGTACTCAAACTTAAATTAGATAGGTAGACAAATAGTTCATAATATATGAACCTGAAAACATTTTAAATACCTTCAGACAACATAAAGTTCGCTCCTTTGTAATTAACAGCAGTATACTTACGTATGAAGTTGTGTACGAAAGAGGCTTTGGCCAGCAGCTCTCCGCACCCGCATCGGACCCTTTCGGTTTAACTCTGAGAAATTGAGATAATTATGTATTTTTTGTTTAAAGACCACTTCATTTTACTATTTTAGTTAATATAAAGTGGAATCCGATTCATTAATTTTACTTACTTAACTATATTGATGAAAATGTTTAATCTGCCGATTGAAAGCGCGGGGTTGAGCCGCCGTAATACGAAATTTAAGTAGAATTAATGCATACATGTATGAACAGAAAAAGGCATTAATAAAAATAAAAATCTTGTTAAGATAATGCGATTACGTAGAGAAGATTCGATCGATGCTACGGCGTAGTGGCGTCCCATATAAAAAGCTTCATAAGTCAAAGTCACCTTCTTGATGTAGTAAGTAAATTAATCTGTTTGAGAGGCTTGTAGGACGTCACGTCGCCGCACCACGTCCCGAGTGTCGGGAATATAGTGGGTCAAACAATGGTTCTCATGCAAAATGCAAACGTGAGCCACCACGTCGGCCCGGAGCGAATAGCTCGCCCGTCGAACGGAACTGCGGGTACCTGCCGCTCCACTAAACAAACGCACACCTACCACCACCGCATTTTACTTTTGCCTATTTAAAATTTTAAGCGCCAGTGGATTTTTTTATTTCATACAGGTAATATATACACACTTGAGCGAGGAATCGGATCCCTTTAATATTATATCTCTCCGTGTTAACATAAGGAAACTCCCATCCGAAAACTTTATGAGCAAAAAATAAGAGTAGCTAATGAGAAGCACGATGCCCTATTATACTTTTGGCGTGAGCACAAAAAAGGGAATGTCAATATTGCGTGCGGGCCGAGATAATGCGAGTTTGTGTAATGATAGAGGCTCAGAGCGCGGGTCGACCGCCGCCGCCGCCGCCGTGACCCCCTACAAGGATTTGTTTAGTAAATTGCTACACTTTGTACAACAAGGTGAATCTGTTTTCATGTCTTCATCCTTCCCCGTAACAAATGTTATTTTTTAAATATCTAATTGTTCTGCAGTTACTAGAACTATTAAAAATAAGTGATTATTTTTACTTTTTACTTGAAAATTCATTTTTAATTTTTGCATAGAATATTTGCATGTAAGCATACAACAAGAAAAGATAAAGAGCTACGGAGTTAAAAATTTAAATCCATCTAAAATGGGTAGCGCCATCTCGTGTCTGTGTTTATTTATTTACTTATTTTAAATTCTGATGTACACTGCGTGCGAATAAATTCTTACCTATACGCCAGTGTGTATACGCCAATGTCGAGTGATTGCAATAAGTAGGTATTAAAGTATTCAGGCATTGGTGACAATTTGTTAAGATGTGTTGTAGTAAAGGTTGCCACTTTGTTGTTACACGCATAAAGGGCTGACTTTTCAATAGTCACATAACTTATAACCAAAGAATAAGTATGACAGTTTGACATATTTTCTTATTTATCCTTTCTTTAAGAGTTATCTGGCGATTGAAAAATTAACCCCTAATTAAATAATAACTTTTATATACTAAAAACTAAATAACTTTTTAGTAACAACTTATAAAATGTTGTTACAATAGGTGTATATTCAGGTACTGTTGTTATTATCAGTTCCACTTTGTATAGGCACATTTATGTCCGACGAGTATAATGTGAAAAAGACAGTACCTATCTACGTCAGCTATTATGTTGGTTTTTTATTATGAAGAGTGTAGTTGGGGTGTGGAGCTGCCATGTTCCAGGGGCGGCATGTTTTAAAATTGCGATAACGTTTGGATGCAGCTGGTTTGTCAGAAGCGTCCACTCGTAAAGGTATTATATACAGCGAGAACCAAAATGGTTGCCGGCATGCGGCTGCGGCTATCATGAAATTTGCACCGTTTGCGTGTGCATAGCGCGCTCACTTCGTTCATTATGTATGCACGTGACGTTTTACGTATTGTCAGGAATTGTGCTTTAGGCTGCATAGACGTGCTTAATTCATCGTAAGAACGGAGCAAACCGGCTAAGTCGAGCTTGTTTGAATACGTTTGAGAATCAATTATTAATTATTGGGTTGAGTTTCGATGTTTGTCGTCGATAGGACGTTTTGTTATGTATTTTAGTACGGTACAGTATAATCATCATAATTCTTTAAAATTATTATAAGTAATAGTGTTTTCCATTTTTTAATATGTGGTTATTCAAGATAGGTTAAAAAGTATAAAAACTACAAAACACTTTTCACTCTTCAGCTAAGTTTGACAATCGGATGTATTATAACTTATCACACCAGCTTGCCTCCTAGAAAAACGAAGGAAAATGAACTTCCTACTCGTAGCGTCTACAGCCGTAAACTTTTGTTTTTTAAAATTCCGAGAATTTTCTTTATGTGAGCGTTGAGCGCTTTTCTGTAAGATTTCCGCTCACACTTTTTGAACAAGTTTAGATACCTAGTACTGAGAATATATGCTTGAGATAACTTTAACATGTGTTTATGTTTGCACTGTGTGTTCTAAGAATCTTATAATCTTGAAAAATACCATTATTTATCAGTAGATGTTTTATAGATATATATTATATGAATTGAAAAAGTCACATTGGTACTTGCCCGGTAGCGATCCCGCAACTTTATGCATGAAAAGTAAGTACCTACCTACCCAGTGGTTAAGGTGCTTACTTTTAAGGTTAAGGTACTTACCACCACTGGCCACTGGGCCATAACGACATTCTAAATAATAATAATACATTACAATTCCTAGAAATTGGAATTGTTTGAATTGTTAGAAATAGTTAAAATAAGAGAACACTATATGCTACGTAAATTAAAAAAGAAATGAAACCAATTACATAAATAAACATTAAATTACGATTTTACAAGTCAACCTTCCATAAAAACCAACTCAACCTTTTTAGAAAATCCGTCCGCGTAAGTAATTATTTATGTATGTAGTACATTAGCCACTTAAACTTTAGCTAAGAAGTAAGAAAACAAATATTTTTAGCTGAGAAGTTATGAAAGTTGAACGTCAGATAAGGTTTGGATACAATGTGTGCTTATTAGCGGCGCGGCGGGGATTGTAACTACTCAATAAGTACGTGACTGGCTCGTACGGAGAGGTGAGCCGACACCCGGACACAGTAAACAAACTTTTATTTGTCTACACAACACGTACAGTATGCTCACTGAAATGTAAGACGGCTATAAAAGTCATATAACTGTTACAAATAATTTATAACTTTAAGTATAAATGGAAATCAAGAATTGGAAAGACGTCGCGCAAAGTAGCAACCGATAAAAGGAATGGAGGAATGCCTTGGAATTGGGACCGTATGGGCTAAATATAATAATGATAATATAATAAAATTATATTATTTGTAATTTCTTTTTGTGTTTGTAAAGATATGTTAAAATAAAGAATGTGGTATATAATATAATAGTATAAATGGAATTATTCTCATTGTGAGTATTGAAGCCTTGGATGGCCAATATACGTATTTAAAAACGTTTAAAAGCTAATCACAATCTCATCTCAGCGGCTATCAATATAAAAAAATACAATAAAGAAAAAAGTAAATTAGAGACATTTTAAAGTTATGTACGAGAATTACCCCTTCTTTTCTGAATAGTTACTTTATTAAATTTTTTGTATTGTCAACGGCTAACTCAGAATATCCGAAATTAAATAAATATAAATAGCATAGTAGCTGCTACGTCGTAGCGTAATAGTCGCTACGTCGTAGCACAGGCAGCTACGACGTAGCGGAGCTTATATTCACGAGTAGCGGTGTGAAAACACTTTTATATTTAGTCGGGTTTTCCTCGTGTGTCGAGCGATCAATCCCGGATTTGTAAAGGCTCGCCTTTACTTAATTTTCAATGTCCTCTATACGTCTATACGTTGGCTGTCATGTTATATTTTTTGTTATTTTGGGACACGATCACACTTTTTTGAAATAACTAACAAAGATAAGATACAACATTTGCCTGTCTTTTGTAGGGTAAACACCCAGACTTCTTATATTAAGAAGGAATAGACAATGATCTCACACTTGCTTACTAACTGCTGGCAATTTCAGATTGGTTTCCTTGGTTTTCCTTCAGTAATGTCGATTACCTTAAAATATAAAAAAAAAACGCATGTCACGAACAGTATAATAATCACGATAATAATAAATAACGTTGTTAGAATAATACGTAGAACAAATGATGGTTTAATTTGCGAGTCGAGTGTAGAACAAACATCACATTAACTACATCTGCTTTTATATCTCCATTCTCCGACGCTCTCAAAGAAATGAAAATATTCAATTCGAATATTCTCGTAAACGAAGATCTACGTGAGCAGAGTTTAAAGTGTCCATTAACGTAATAATAATTCGTCCGAAGGGAATTAATTACCTATGCAAAACTTTTTCCATTATGGAGGACCTGCAAGTGTCGACAAAGCAGACTATTCAGAACTTAGTTTCGCTGTCTCGAGCTCGAAAACTTACGTTATTGAGAATTTTAAACAAACTACTTACTTACGTAGCTAATATTCATTGGGAGTGTTTGTTATTGACCATTTGCAAAAGAGAAGTTCTTGAACAGCTCTGCAGTGTGTTACTTGGTGTAATATCTAGTTAGACACTTTGTTTGCGTTCAGCAAAGAAAGTCTTAATGCTGCAGATAACATTTTTATTTTAGTTTCTGCTCGTTAAAAGATTTGAGATATATCTGAAACGTTTACTTTTCTTCCTTTTACAATTCCATCAGATCATTGCGGGCGAAGTAATGAGAGCGTCGTGATTCATGGTACTCACTTACATATGGCACTCCAGCTATCTTACGTGCTTCGAAAAACATATCGCTCCGTTACGACTCGTAATTTTCATCGTACGTAGAAGTTACACAGAAATTCGCCCACACGATAATAACTGATCAGCATGACCTACTTTACGCGTCTCATTACAGTTGATTAGAGCGTAGGATTGTAGAGAGTGCATCCTGTTTATGGATGTTCATTTCCAATTTAAAATGAAAACGATAAATTGTAGGACAGATGAACATCCATATTATTATCATGACTGCAGCCCATTTGTCACAATTGATTACCGGCAGGTTTCATTAGACGTCTTGGAGGACAAACTCTCCAATTGCGGTAGTTGCCGCACAACTTTCCTGAATTATTAGTTGGCGCCGCAGCTATATTTATCGGTGCTCGTGACGTGACTGAAATATCTGTGCTTTCCTATTTTTACTTATACCTGTACGGGTTCAGAAGAGTTTTTATACTCACTTCGGTACGGCACAGATATTTCAAGTCATGTTTGACATTTTTAGAGGGATTTTTATTTGAGTAATGGAAATTTGTAGGTACCATGTTTGTATATTTTGGTTGTAAATTAATATTGCAGGTGAGTTCCCTCAAACTTGCCATGAATCAGATGGCCGGCAATATAGGTAATAGCAGCGAGGCGCTCGGTTCGCCGATGAGTTACACTCGCAATTTTGCTGAATAATGAATTTTCCAGACCGCGAGCTGCCCCGTCCTTAGCAGGGAAGGCGTTCGCGTCGTCCTTACACAAATTTACAATATTTAAAATGAAAATCTTCTGATTTATTTCGGGCTTTAAATTGCAGAGCTCTGTAGATCCTAAACAAAGAACAAGGAGGGGTTTTGTCAAAGTCGTCTGCACACTTTACAACGAGTGCAAATTAGATTTGCTGTGAGTTTTCCATTTTGCGTTTTATGTTCACATCGTATGACTTTTACAACATATTTTGACCATCATAAGAAACACATTATTAAAGACATAAAATAACTTCCTCCTTACACCTCTTACTTAATACGTTACTTAAAACTAAGACACGCTTAAATGTCTATAAAATGTATGGCTAAGTTGGCGGTAGGTATGTCAATTATTTATCTCTTTGGTTAATTTGTCTTTGATAGGTATCGTTACACCAAGATTTATCGTCAGCAGCCTTTTCATAAAATTAATTGTTCAAAGATCAAAGTCGATGATGTAAAATTAACTTGGAACAAACTTTAGGAAATTCTAAAATCTTTAGAATAATGCTCGTTTTATAAGTTTCGTCACTCGCTTCAAAACAGATTAAACATTCTTTGTAAATTCAATGTTCAGGCTTGGAACTAGCACGTTGGTCTCAGTAGGTATGTAAAATACTTTGTTACTGATTCCGCTTCAGTCTGTGGTTTCTAATCGGCCTACGAGGGGGATATTACAAAGTGCTATTGATAAAGATTGCTCTTGTAGTAAGCGAGCGACGTCCAATGCTCCCAGTGCAAATCAACGACGCAATGGAGCTTAAAGTCAAACGAGGACGTGTGGTTATCACACAATACTGTACAGCGGTGTGACTTCAGAGAGTTGGACATATTAATTGGACGGGTTTGCGCCCCAATCCACACGTGTTAAGCCTGGAATACACGAACAATCCAGCATAGTAAGATAGAGGCATTAGCCAGCAACCGGCTTAACATCAGTGTCGCATAAACAGCATTTTAAAGCTGGTTAGTTTCAAGTTACATCGTCATTAATATGTAACTCTTTAAGTAGAGGCATGTTTAACAGTAATTCATGTCTACCGCTCTGTTTTTCTTGCTCCTTATTTCTTGTGTACCAAAAAGGACAAAGTGGGTGCAAAGCTTGCAGAAACAAGAGAGAATTTAAGCCAAATATTCTGTTTGTAATTTTGGCTAACATAAACAATGAGTTCAGAATTTTCCACTCGAACTTATTATTATGGGTTGCATACGAGCCGCATGTATCCCTAACGTTATTGAACACCTAAGCGGAATGCTTCGAGCGGCTGTTATTTCGTACAAAGGCACGTGATATATTACAGGACACAGGTGGATTGATTGAGAGGTATGTAGAGCGATCGCGCAGATTGTTTGTGTGCCAATAGCTAATATTACTCCAGTACACGAACGCTTCATTGTGTTTTAGTGAAACCTTGATAGACATGGTTAACTGTATAGTGTGTTCGTCATTGAGGAATGTTTAATGTATATAGTGGAGTGTACATCTTTGTCATCTACTACGAATACTTGAACATCCTATTTTAGCAAAAACAAAATGATTTAAAAAAAAAGGCAAACAGAATGTCCGTTAACAAAATGACTATTACTGGATACGACGTCTCAATGAATACAAATTACAGGAACAGATTTGCCATGGCAGTATGTTTTAATTAGCAGGAAGAAGGGCGCTGCTATCATTGTAATTTGTTGTGGGGATTAAGAAACCTCTAAGCGCGTCAGTTGCATATTAACGAAGGTGGCGCACGAGGAAACGAGCTGATTGCTTAGTAGCAAAAACGACTAATTAAATCAGAGGTAGAACGGTGGTTAAAAATAGCTTTGTAACGCAAGAGATTTTCAATAGCTATATTTAAAACAGTGCTAGTGTGAAATTGAACCTTAAGAACACGAAAACCATAAAAACAGCCTACGGTTTTAAATCTGAATGTCGGGAAAACATCGCATAAATTCCGCAGAAGCAAATACGTTTACTTTACATAATACTTGTATTAAAGTACGAATTATATTCATCGTTTAATTTTTATAAACGACCAAGTCGTTAGAGATCCAGTTTTATGCGGCTAAGGAATGACATCGTTATTTTCATTTCATTCCTCACTCAGTACTTGGGGCTCCCTAAGTAAAATGTGTATAATCACTGTCTTCATACGTGAATTATATTCGTACGGTACGTATATTAAACGTCATTAAATCAGAACATGTCTGCAGGTAAATGTCTAGTCAGGCTTGATAATTATTTTGTATAGAAATGTTAAATGTGTAATTATGAATATTCAGTTAGTAACACGTTTGCGATTGTTGTGAATAATTAGATCCGTATACGCGTACGCTTTTTACCTCTTTATTCCTTGCTCCTGTGATAAACTTTGCAGACTTTATTTCTAATGTGCTCTAGTTTCTAGTGGGCTTAATGCTAGATACTGCTTTTCTCCAAAGTCTTCTTCATTTCCTGCACAATCGGCAGTTCGATTTTTGTCTACAATATCAAATTTCAAGACGTTGTGCCAGCATGCAGCGCTTCTGGTCTCAGGAGGATTTAGTTCGGAACGCTAGACCAATATGGAGTTTACTAAACATTTTTAGTTGTTTATTTTACTATAAAAACTAGTTTATGGTCTCGACTTCGTCCGCGTGAATATCGGTTATCGCAGAGCAAAAAGTAGCCTATGTCTTATAATACATTAAGGTACTTTTTTCCCACAAATTCAAGCACATGACAGTAAAACTGACTATTAAAAAATCAGATTTCGCTCACAACTTCATGGGTTGCGCGGAACTCTAATTATTTTTCTAAAATAGAAACCTAGATTAGAATAACCATATGACATCAGCTATCTGGCAGTGAAAATCCCAATATTTATAGTTTCGGAGATTACCTGCAACAAACAGGCAAACAAAAACTTGTCTTCAGCATTGTTTTTTAGTATAAACGTTACGGACATTTTTGATTAACTACGTAAAGTGTTATTTAACTTTACTTTAATGTTCGTACTTTAAAACATTAAAGTTCAAAGGAATTAACCCTTTTATAGCTTAATATAGCCGATGTTTTGATTCAATCATTCATTTCAGGTGTACAGATGTTTGTCTTGTCTGTTTTTGTTCTGACATTTCACATTGCTCGAGGGATGATAAAATCTCCCTAAAATCCGATACCGAGCCCGCAACAGAGACACTGTATGCCTACTTGAGACCTTTATCCTCTTGTTTTGACCCAAAACATATAACGTACTTTTTGTGAAGGGTCAATGCATAATACCGGACAATAGTGTCCTCAGGTCCATTTCACAGTCGACATTTCTTGTTAAAGATACATAATTAAGTATTATTCAGATTTATTATAATCTGTACTAATTAATAATAAAGCAATTTGCCGAATTGTTAAATTATAAATGAGCAACGTTTTTTTATACTAAATAGGTAGCACAGATATTCAAGCAAATTTATTCAGCGCTGGCTCGCGTCACCGCTACAATGAATGTTCTGTCTTTCAACTAAGAATAGGAACGGGAGAAAAGCTTTGCAGACGGTCGGTCGCAAGAAAAGTTAAATTGTATTGAAGCCACTAATGTTCTCGGAAAAAGGTGGCGCTATTTATTATCTGTGTCTGAGTTTATTTATAAGCTGTGATATGAAGGGATTAATGTTCGTCAGCATGTGTCGTGGGTATCCCTCAGCGATGGGCGACGGATATAGCCCGTCTATATGGGCCATCGCGTTTATAGCCAGGCTTCGACCAGAATACACGACCTTTACTTACAAAGCGTGCATGTACATCGAGCGGGAATCCATTTAAATGTCTAATAGAATTATCAAGCGCTCTGACCTTTATGATGCCTACGCGTATTAATATGATTTGTATCACAATACCATTTTAGAATCTCTCTTTGAGCATAGAGGTTGGCTAGTGAGGTGAACAGTAAAACTTACATGGGGAATGGTTACATGAATATGTTCCGTTTACATTCATATTTAATTTTATTAGACAGTGGTATTGGACTTTATCATGTAATTATGATATTATTTATCTTATGATATATTTAGCTTATGATATTAGCTCTGTTTGAGTCTAAACTAGTTATAGGAATCTACAAAAGATATGTGAAAAGTCCCTATTTAATAACAATTAGTTACAGAAACAGCGACGCTACATATTTTTGTAGAACTTATCCATCCTAGTTACCTTTCCTCACAAAACGATAGATAAAATTTAGTCACAGTTGTCACTGAAACTTTGGGAATATATTTTACACTTCTTTCTCGAACTACTCAGCTTAAGTCAACGGAGTGTGAGCTTAATACGAAGACTTTGGTGCATGCAATCTATATCAACCGAATTGATAGAATATATTCTTTTTTTATAAATCTGTAGTATTTTTTTTTACCTATGTTTTATAAGTAATACGTATAGCATACTAGCTTTTGCCTGCGACTTTGTCCGCGTAAATGTCGGTTATCGCAGACGCAGACGAAGTCATGGAATAAAACATAACATCACGCCTGTTATCCCCGAAGGGTTAGGCAGAGGTGTACCCATTAGTACACCCACATTTCGCCAGTTATATTTAAGTCCCACGTAATAGGGGGCGAGCCTATTGCCATCAACCGGGCACAAATCCAGACTCCGAGGCTGCTACTGAGAAATTCCTGATTGAAAAACCCAATAACACTTTGCCCGACCCGGGAATCGAACCCAAGACCTCATGCTCAGCAGTCGCGCTTTGCGACCACTAGACCAACGAAGCAGTTCATGTAATAATAAAAAAGTAGGCTATGTCCTTTATTTAGGTTCAAACTGACCCCGCACCAAATTTCCTCGGTCTACCAAAATCGGTTCAGTGGTTTAGCCGTAAAAGCATAACAGACAGACATTTTGCATTTATAATATTAGTATGGATAGGCAATACAGATTAGGAATTCAAAAAATATTATTTCTACATCATTATAAATAAGCTACGATTTTGTTTGGGTATTCATTAAGGCAATAAATACTTTTCAGTTCATTTTATGTTACTCAAAGTAAGTTAAAAGAGCTGTAGAAAAGTTACTGCCGCACACTTAATAAGCTACATAAAACGCTACGCGCTACGGACCGCGCTACGGTCCGCGTTACGTGATTGCTACGCTAAGTCAATTGCTACGACGCTTCCCCGGATGTTGTATCTGCCCGTCTTGTTGAACGACAACTCGAAAAAAGGAATGAAACTTACTCGTTGAAATGTAAACAACTTCTCCATCGAGGAATGAAACTCAAACAAAGTTCGTAGTTAAACATAGTGTTACAAAGTAACAATTAAAATGAATATTTAAAAATAACGAGTCACTGCAGCTATCCATGTTTTTAATTAAAATAATGTCCCATTGGATAAATAAAGTTGGAAAGATTTCAGCTTTTTCATAAATACAAGATTGAAAATATTATTTTATCGGGTCATTCGGTTAAAACATTTATCCACTCGTTCGCTGTTATCAATATTGCCGATCGGCCTTATTACTGTAAACTCTTCTGGGTTCGTACTTTTTATTACAGGGCCTGCATAAGCTTTGCATTGCTTTTTTTATTGTGTGGGCCATCTGTGCACATATCATCTTTGCCAGCCTGATTTTTATAAGTGAAGGCTTGTAACAGCCTGTCAGTTACACCTGCTATTTTTTATTCATGCTTGTTTAGCTGTAAGTCTTCCATAGGTTATAAAAAAATAAAAATAAAAAAGTTAAATGTACCTCATACTCATATGTATTAACGTATACGAAGAGTAGAACGCTGTTCACAGTAACACAGGCAGGCGTGGTAAGTTCAAATGTCGTCGCCGACACTGTATTACGTTTTAGGTTACAGACGTTACAGTTTGCAGCAGCTGTGCTCGTATTAGTTTCAGACTCGTATTGCAGCCGGCTTAGAAAGCATCGCACAACTTTTTGCCAATTATTAGGAGTTTGTTGTCAGACAAGGTCTTTACTGCAATATAACACTGGCATCGCACTCACGACTCGTAATTCCCGAGGGCTGAAGACGTGTACGCACATTAATAAAGTCCCATATGCTATCACTTGGGACTTTATTAATGTGCGTACACCGAAAGCATGAGAGCAATTACGACGCCTGGACTTTAACTACGAAGTTCCTAATAGAAAAACTCAATTACACTTTCTCTATGGCGGTGGAACCTTTGACCTCAGCCGCACTTAAGACCGCCAAACCAATCAGATTTGTAGTACACTTAACAGACTAACTTCTTGTTGTGGAAAATTGTGTCGGCCTATTTGGACAAAGAATATAACAGTTGCTCGTTTAGACGACAGCTTTTCTCAGTGTTCGTTAACAACCCTCTTTCGTTTAGAGCAATCGACTCGAGACTCTTCACAGGAAACAGAACGCATAATAAGCCCGTTCGCCGTTAAAATGTTGCTTACCGCCGAGGTGAATGTTACACGTTAATACTTAATTAAACTTGCGAACGTAATATCATGTATGTTTAATTATTCATACTCTACTATATAATCTTACTAATAATATTATAGGCAAAGTTTGGATTATTTGTGTTATTATATACGTACTAGCACTCTTCCCGCGACTTCGTTCGCGTGATTTTTCTTACCGATCCCTAATTTTTTGATAACAAAATAGCCTATAGCACTCAGTGATAACGTAGCTTCCAATTTGTGAAATAATTTTTAAAATCGGTTCAGTAGATCCAGACTTACAAACAAATGTTCCCTCTTTATAATATTATAGTATAGTATAGATATAGCGTTCAGATTTTTGTGTGTGTAACAAGGGCATTTGGATAACCATACTTTTAATAATAATATTAGCCTATTTTTGTCCCACAGGTGTAAAGGCCTCGTCTCATACAGAGAATACATGAGCATTATCACTACGGTTGCTTAAGGCGGATTGGCGATTTCAGAATTATATTAATTGTAAGTCCAGATTACCTCCCTCATTCTTTACCGATGTCAGTAATGTCCCAGATAACCTTAGAAAGTACATATGAATTGGAAAAGTCACATTGGTAGGTAAATGCCCAGTTTTTAACCCACATCCACATGGAAGAGAGGGAGATGTCTTAATCATTGGGCCATCACGCCAGTTTTTGGCTCAGCACCTGTACTTTTATCTTTTCAAAATAGGGACCGATTCTTAGGATCGTATCATAATTACTAACAGGTAAATAATAAGAAAAACGGATTAATATTTTTTTAAATTAGGTAGTTGTTTTATTTAAACACATATTTGACCGAACTGTCGACGCGTCCGATAAACATCAAAAGTTTTACATTCTGAAACTGATCCGGTCTGCAGGTGAAAGTAAATCATTAATTAAAAAGAGTTACCTGAATCAGACTAACCTTTCCCTAATTGACCCTTGTTTTATAATGGGAAGGGTCACTTTTGTATTCATAGGTATCAATGTGATGAACAATTATTAATTTAAATCAAAGATAATTTGCTTTGGAGCGTGCTATACTTTGATGTTTTTGCAAAGATCAATATTTCAATATGATTTTGGATATTTAAAACTCTTAACATTTCAAAGCAATATTATAAAAGATTTAAGAATCAAATATCATGAATGTAGGACCGTAGGAAGTTCTTCAATAACGCAGATGAGTATATCGTAACTACCCAGCTGTAGTATAGGGTGTCAAGCGAGAAAGCCTTTCTGTGTCACCCCTCGCAGCGCGGAAAGCGCCATGCCCTATATTTTCTATGAAAACTGTTTGCGTGCTAAAAGTCCCCTTTACGAACGTTTTCTTCTGTCTATCACGCTGGAGTTTCTTAAAGCAAACGAGGCAGACTTGTGTTCGCATACACACCACTCCGCATTATTACCTCGGGAAATGAGCTCGGAATGAAACACTCTTATGATTAAGTTATTACATTTATTTAAATTTATTCGTGACAAATAATGACAATACCTACATCAATTATTTATTATTTGTAATTACTAAGTTTTGAGCGTATGAGTTCTCTCAATTCCTAAATCAGCCAAGCCAACCAGACCTCCAACGTGACCGGACAATCGCGTATGATTCGTCGAATATTTACAATATTCACATAAAACGTGACTTATGTATCAGATGTAAGTATACAGTAATTACGCCATGTACTTAGTCATACACATACATGTGTCGTTATAAAATACACTGTGTTCCTATACTTTTGAACTAGTAAAAGGGATTGCAGTTTCATTATTGATAATCATCTTGTACTGCAAACTGAGGTTATTGACTATTGAATTCTTTCTGTCATGTATCGACTTGAATTAATAAACAGAATCATTATTAAAGATTAATTTGCACAAGTTTGATTTTAGTATTTGTGTGCACGGTTACTTGCACAGTTTCCATAATTAATTCTTACTGTTTAGCCCGGTATGAGAAGTCCCAATAACTATGGATCCACGAAACTATAGTACTACTTTTTGAACTAAGTGTTCAAGAAAATTATGTTAATGTGTACTACCGAACAGATTAGAAACCGGGCAATAGGTGATAAATTCATTTAATGGCATTGAAAGACAGAATTGTATGTACTGTAGCGGTCTTATATGGAGTAGCAATTTACAAAGCAAATCGATTGACACTTTGGTTAAACTTACGACCGTCGTGTCGTGTGCCAATTTTGAGGTGTACGTAGGTACTGTGTTATTACGTTCAAAAGTGCCTTATATAATGGCCTAATTAAATAAATTATTTGACTTTAACTTTGAATACATCACTTATACACACAGATGTAGGTATGGCCTGTACCGCGTGTTCACAGAAATTCAAACCTTAGCATGCTACTGCACTTATGACCGCTACTGTACATAGAAAAATTACTAACAAAACCAGGACAAAAGCATTTACACAGTTTAGAAATTAATCCATAAAACCTCAGCCTACAGGTAGGTACATTGTTTATTTATTATAAATTGTTTATAGTACTGAGGATTTTTAATTGCCATTATTGTAAATTACTAATCTAGTCGTTTTTTTTTCTCAATGTTTGCTTTTGATAATATCATTGTAAGGTCATTAGATCAATATTACCCATTCAATAATCAGTAAACTTTATGAATTAATATATGCCTCAAAAATATTATTGATCTATTACTTCTGATCGTAATGGAATTAAAATTCTATGCATATAATTAATTAATTATTAAAAATGTATAAATTTCTTAAAAAAATGTTTACATTTGGCAAATTATAATATGATTGTGATAATACTTAATAACAATCCAATATAAAAACTATGGTACATTTTAATGTTTAATTAGCAAAATGACACGGACATTCAACTTGACAAAAATATGAAAATCACTACCTGTGACATTATAGCTTTCATAAAATGCAAACATCTCAAATGGATAAACGTTTAGTATTTTACTGCTATAATTTGACAGGTAGTTCGTATAAGTGGGATGCCATTTGTGCGTGGAAATGTAATGGTACATAATGTGAAGGTGAATACAAACGTTTCTGGCCATCAGTAAACCAAGTTCTTCATTCAGTATTTAAATCCTCGGTTCGCAATTGACGAACTAGTCGAGTAAAATGTTTATCTATAACCGACTACCGCCTAACTACAATTTACATAATGCTTAAAAATTTTGACTATTCAGTCGGGTTCCTTAACTCTACGACAAATATTTAATTTTAATGGGTATACTAAACACACAACTTATACATTATGTGTCTTACAAGTACGAGTATCACTACCACGAGAACGCAACGGAAACGATACCTACACGAGAAGATGCTATAGTGTTGACGGTCCTATTAATGGTTAGCTAGGTATTTATAAACGGGCCTAGCCGGCTATATGAATAACAGAACGAGGCAAAGAAATATAACAAAATCACAGAGACTCCTTAGAAACTGAGTTACTATGTATTTCTTATTAAGTATGCCATCCTTTGTCAATAGTATTTACATAATTTATCTGTGCTTACAACGAAAAGTACACACACTCAATTCAACATTAAGACAGTACATATTTTGTGCTCGATTTATGTAAAGAGGAAACTTATATCATTATGAACCTTTAATGTACATTGCTTACTTCTTATTATCTATATATAGCTTTGCATCCTGAGCGACAGAGACATTACATTTTAAAAAGCAGGGTATCACCTTCATTTACAGGAATTAAAAGCTGGGTATTCATTTAATTGTATAAAAAGTGACTGCTGTTTCGTTTTTGTATCCATACGTTAGTGCTTACATATTTACAGTAACTGGATTGCAGTGATTTAATACACAAAAGCTGCTAAGGTTCTTCTACCGGTTTTTATTCGACGTTTACTATACTAAGTCCGACCTTACAATAACATGCTGTACAAGACGTATAGTAGGTTCTTCATAGAAAGGGGAACTATGCAACATAAAAACAGATGAAACGAATGAAGATGGGTAATATTTCGTAATTTAAAAGTTTGCGCCACGCTCGTACTAAACAAAACTGAGAGCACACTCTGCAACTCCACATGTACAAAGAATTACAGTGTTGTCTCACAATAGTGTCTTGTGGATGAGTTCTGTTGTGATGCTCCATTCTCTATGCCCAACATTACACAGAATACACCAACTTTGTTTGCTATTTTTAGAGGTTTTATTATTCTCATACTCGTTGTGTTTTTATTATCTCGAATTTTATTTAAGTAGTTCTATTTTATTGTTTACAAACGTTTTAATTAAATGCTTGACACTAGACTAACTTCACCTTAATAATGCATGAGAAACTGGTACTGGGTAAGACAAAGTAGGCATAGAATATTGGCAGGTATTCATGACCAATTTTGCGGTTAATATCAACAATAATGCAAACGTTGCGAAATAAATATCAAAATTCTACTTTTAGCCATATACCCATGTCGTTGTCTCTCAAAGTTGTATCTTATCCTATTGCGATGGTAATTCCGAATAGATTATTAATATTCAATTGACGCACGTTTATTAAGACTTCTTGGTCCTAAGTCACTTTCCTCTATACTAATAACTGCGTCTTAATTACCACAAAACAATAAAACAAGCTGGATATTTTACAAAAATACAAAAGTAATCGTTGGTAGGTTGATCCTCCATCGAGGAAAGCGTATTTTTAAAACCTATTGTTAATTACGTCCCTCTCAAAGTCTATAGAACGGTAAAGGCACGGTCATGATGTGTATTGCACTTATGGGATTACTTGTCCGTACAGACAGAGAGAAGAAATTTCTTCTAAATGGTTCAAAACACGCTCTAATCTACGAGTCAAGTCGAGGAAAGCGTTTCAAGGCACATACTTTTAGAAATAATAGGAAGGTGGTACAGATGGAAAACGTAGCTGTACCACCGTCAGGTAAGGTTACGTCAGATGAGTTGAAATCAGAGCGACCGCTAGAAGCGTAGCCTACGATAAGATTCAGTAATACACAGTGAACCTCCTAGTACTAATCCCGAGCGCTCGGCTACCGATATAAAGTACACCGACAAGTACCATCATCGAAATTATCCTATACTGTCTTTACATCGTAACTATGGTATTCCGTATTAATATTACATAAAAATTGAAATCAAAGCTCTTAGAGTTCTTTTAAAGTTTTACCTGCACTGTATCACCATTTTCACGAGTAGTCAAGAACACTTTCCACTTACACAACCCAATTTATACGAATAGGAGCGACCGTCAGAAAATGTTCAGTTGACCGTATCACGAATTAATTATCGCACACTCCACCGTTTGCAATAGTAGGAATATGATTCCCATTAGTCTTTTCGTGCAGTCGGCAGGAGTGGTGCGTAGACTCCTGTCAAAAAACGGGAGGCTGTCGTCTCGTATCGCAGGGGAGAGCGAGGCAGTCGCCGCGGCAGAGGTAGCTCGCGGCATGAAGCAGGGCGGGCGCGCGGGCCTGCGGCGGCTCGCGCGGCGGCAGCACGGGCGACAGCGAGCCCGCGCCGGACGGGCTGTCCGCCGCGGATGGCGGGCGCTACACGTGCGTGCACGCGCCCGCCGCCACGGGTCAGCCGCCCGCCAGCACGTCCTCCGGCTCCGGCGACCAGCAGTTGTCGGACAGCCAGCACCCCACCACCACGGTGACAAAACCGATGAGCAGCGCTAGTATTATGTACACCTCCGCGTTTCCTACAGAGCATACAAAGTCGTATTAGAACGTCATTATAAAACAAGCTTTGACAGATTAGAACGGTATATGTGAGTCTAACCGAGTTGCTTGCGTATCCCCAGCGGCTGCCGGCTGCGCCAGAGTGAGTTGATGAGCGTGGGGTCGCCACGCGTGCGCCAGTCGCGGTATCCTCTCCCTCTGGAATATTGACTGAATCTGCGAAACGTGAAAGTTAAATTAATTTTGTTCTACACCATAAGCAATGTATGCTACCTACATATAGCTATAATGCCTAGATTAAAATATTACTTAGATATAAAATGTTAAGTATGTCTACATTAATAAAATAATATCACACCACTGCTTGTAATGAGACAGCAAAGCTGCCGAAGGTGCTTTGATCGCAAAATTGGCGTAAAGCCAAGCCTTCAATGCTGAAGCTTACTGCTCGTACAAATTGTACTTTGATACTGACTGTAGCAAAAAAGCGAAATTGAATTGTTACCATTTTCCGTCCATAGGATATTTACGTTGCGGTTCGTGCATATGCCTAGTGTAAATAAGTGGTTCATGCGAATGCAGTTGTAACTACCGTGATAAATAGGTAAGTATTATGAAACTATAGTTACTAAAGCGAATAAAATTTTGTATCATACATTCAAAAATCAAAGCTGATTCATGGAAACGGGTATGGATCTGGTAGATGATGCAGTCGATTCTGAATTGCCGAAAAAATGTCTTGTTTATATATTCGGATGATAGTTTAAAACAATTCAATTTCGCAGCATTTAGGATTCAGTGTTACGTTATTATGGATTATCAGGAATAAATAATAGTTACGTGTTTACAGGAAATTATTGTAGGTTTGGATTCTACTAAATTCTTGTTGTTCTTTACTTTAAGGATTTAATAAAATCGAATATATTAGCTAAATAAATACCTACTTATTTAGTGACCATTAGTCGCTAACATATAATCAAATGTAGTGAACTTTTGATCAATCGTCCCTGCTTCAATTACCCTACGAACTACTTGTGAGTCAAACGTGCAAAATGTCAACCATTTAATGTTATCGTCATGCAGCGGAACTGTTCATCCATCGGACACAATTGATGGCTTACAAAAATGATCTCTGCCTTTGGCCCCTAATTTATTATAAAGAAAAATTTGTCAAAACACTCTAAATAACAAATGACTTACATTATCTCGTCGCACCGGTATTGTAGCGGATAATAAAATATGAAATAAATATGTTTATTCTGATCTTATAGCACATCAATTAAATAATAACAAAATTATAAAAAATCACAAATCATTATTTACTCGTTGATAAAGCAATGTAAAAAATCGACAGTAATAAAGTTTTTGGGATTTTTATCGTGATGTTACATCATACAAAAGTCTTGTTCGTGTACGTGAGCCGTTCACATCTCGACAACCTCATCGATTATCATCTATCTGTGAGCACATACTTAAGCTCAATGCCACTTAAGGCTCCAGCGTCCTTGTTATCTACATATTTTTATCTTTCCACTTACTTATATTACAAGGTATTTACAATAAAGTTGATGTTAAGACACTCAGTCACAGAGAAAAAGGGGATAGAATCATAAAATGACTTTTATGAGGTACCTACCGACCTATCGTAAACTACAATGTTCTTATATGATAGATACCCTTTCATTGAACGCGCTTCGAAGCGTTTCACCTCTTAAGGCTTTATAAAAATATTTGGAAAATCTTGAAAAAGTAGATGTCTACCCCATTGAACATTATTCTTTTTGTCTGAGTTTATAGACGTAATCATTTCACAAGACAGTTTTTGTAAACAACATTAAATGCTATGAGGGATAAATAAATAAACAGGATAAGCAGTCATCCGGACCGTCGCGTCTCCTGGGTCACACTACCTCCATTTAATAAGTTTTTCTTTTTAATAACTAATTTAATTTTCTACTGCCTAAATTTTGTAACACGGGGCAGACTTTTTTATTCATGGGGCTTCTGTTCTATCTCTTCTTCCTATCTAAAAATATATCTGACGTTGTTTAAATGTGTTTCCCAAGTGGAGTTGAATTTATAAGATTTTCGATAAATGCTTACGACTTCGTTGCTTTATTTACAGGAATGTAATGGAAACAGAGTACTTGCATATACATAACCGTCAACATAACTTCCGTACGTAAAACTTCCTTAAAAAAAACAATATACTATCTGTGAATACATTATATATGTCTATAGGTTTGTACTATAATGGCAATACATTATAACCTTACTTAAGAAGTTGGTTAACTTACATAAATAGGGCTTAGTGTAGTGGTATCAGTTGTGCGGTAGATTCATGTTGCGGGGTTATTTTATAGTATCCCGTGAGAGCCTTTAAACTATCAAGTGCAGACCCTGTCACTAGTTTTAAGTTATTGGTGCATCGGTCTCAACTTGATACTATCTATCTACATTTATTTACTCAAGGATACGAAGAATATGAAGGAGAATATTTACTACACCACTAGTTTCGAAGCAGTAAGCTTTTAGTGTCAGAATCGTCTTCCGTTGCACGAACACTAGACAAGTTCGTTAAGTATTCATGCATGTTCTTGATGTGTTTAATTTCATTAAGCGTCCTAAGTTTTAGTGCGTAGTCATTGGGGTGTGAATTCATAAATTAATTAGGTCGGGATGTTAAAATTACAATGTTTTTGTGGAACGGGCATAAATTTAACATTGCTCATTAAGATTATCTTTTGCATTAAAGTATTACTCTGTTTTATTGAAATTGCAATTTTAATCGTGTTGTTTGATTGCTATAATTATTTTTCATGCCATTTGTAATTAATGCTGAGAGAGGTTTAGAGGTTTTATTAAGATTTTATGAGTAGGTAATATTTAAGGAACAGCTTAGTGCTCACTTTTTTTTTAAATTGAATCGGAGTACTACAAAAATAAATTTAATGTTACACTAATGGTAATTTGGTAAGTGAAATATATAGATATTGATTAAAGGTTTACTAGCTCTCTCTAGCTCCGGCTCGCGACTTTGCCCAAATATGGAAAGTAAACACATGACACTCGGCAATAGTGTAGTTTTCTATCAGTGAAAGGATTTTTGTAATCGGATCCCAAGAGGTTTCCCAATCCTTAAAAAAAAATCAAAAAGTTAAAAAAGACAAACTTTACCTCTTTATAACATTAGTATAAATAAAGAATTCTAACAAACGATCTATGCCCAATTTGTATCACAGTGGACGGACTACTCACTTATCAACGATACTGTGCTGATTAATGAATCACAATGATGCCTACGTAGTTTATATCAGCTACAGGGGAGATGAAAACAGATAAGGGAAACCACAGGCGACTGGTAGTAGGCACCTAATCGGTGCTCAATCTTTTGTTGGCAACCTTATTATCAGGATGCGATCTAGTACTTTAACACGGGTTACAAAATCTTCCCAGAGCACAGCCTGATTCTGATTAAAATCTACGGTAGAATGTTTTACGTATTTGAAGGGGCATCGAAGAGACCTACAAAAACCGAATTCTCGGTGCCACTTAGTGATATCTGGCGAACAAAAAGTGTGTCGTGTGCGGTCTTCCTAAAGCTTTCCCCGTGCATTATGTGATTGTGTTTTATTACCTTCAGCCTAAATTGCTTAATCGATTAGCAGAAAGGGTATTACAATGGGGCAATAAATAGTTGGATTCGTTTTAGTATCCACAGCGTCATTAGTTAGCGGAGCCGTTCCACCAATATGGAATGGTAAATGCTGATCTAAAGTACCAGAGATAAATCCCTGATATCGTATTCACATTTCACACCTGCTACATTTTAGCCGTTCTCTAACATATTCAACGTATAGTACCTTGTAATGTTACAAGGAAGCCACTACTTCCTTCGTCTTAACTCTAGCGCCATTTTATGAGATCTGAGTATTAGGTAATAACGTTATGCTCAAAAATTTTATAGTAAATACTAGTGGAAATATAAGGTTGTAATATTTGTAATGTATTCTTTCCTACCAGTAAGTACTTTCTAGAAATTCTTATGTAAACATATAAGTACTAACTCGTTACCCAAGCTGATTTCAATTACACTGAACTTTGTACCGGTCGGTCTCCTCTGTGACAAATGAAGGTCGTAATTGCTTTTCCAGGTATAACTATGCCATAAACCTACTTGGGATATATGAAAGTTAGGTTAAATGACAATAGCTTAACGGCGGAGGCGTCGGACTGGCGATCAAAGTCGTGAGTTTGTACCCCCCTGCTTATAAATTATGGTAAACCCACTCTTAGCTTTTAGTTTAGTTGTTTAATTTACGTGGAATTTTAGTGTAGTACTTATTGCACAGATTACATACTATACAGAATCAACGTTTGTAAATTTGCCGCTGTTGCACACATACGCATCACATTACAGAAATTAGAAATGCAAAACGTATAATTATTCTAGATAATAATGATTATCGATGCTTTAATCTCTTGACTGGTAGGTGTTATTTCTTCGGGGCGCTGTTGTGTGTGCCTCTAAGAACGAACTCGATAGGTAGGTACATACTACAGTCCACACACACTTTCGGGGGTTGTCGGAAGTATCGAGTGTCGATATTCGCACGCTTCTTGAGTCTATGGGAAAAAATATATTCGCGTAGTCTTAACGCGCGTATGTGCGAACCTCGTCTGTATCAACAAACGTTACGTATGTGCGCATATTATTGGCGAGTGAGAAATTCTGTATACTACGTTAACGGTGTAGCTTATTAAAAAAACAAAACAAAAGAGTAATAATTGATTGGTATGGTACCTTCGTATGCCGCCGACTCCTGCCGGCGGCGCGGTGGAGTGCGGCACCCCTGGCGGGACCTGCGCGCCTCCTTGCACGCCGCCCTGCACACTGCCTTGCGGGGCGCACACACAACACCCTGTGTATACAATGTAACACTTAAACTGTAGGCAAAGTCAAACCGACAATCTGAAAACTATGAATTACATTCTTATTGTGCGAGTTTGTGTCTTGATTTTTAAAGGGAAAAAAATACCATTGGTTTATTTGACTCTCTTTTGTCGGTTATAATAGTATGACGTTAGTTAAGGTGTGAAAATGGCATGTATGCAATCCAAAAAAAGCAATCCAATATTGTAACGTAAATTCACATACGTATTTTAAAATTTACAAAATCCTGTCAACGTAATCGGTTTTTTATTTCATGTTCAGTTAACAACTAAAAAAGCGTTTAATACCTCTGAGCTACAACACATATTTACAAAAGGTTTTTGGCAAAATGTAAATCCAGTTTGACAGACATCCGCATTGAATGCACACATAGTCGAGTATGTCAACAAGTCGGGGTGAGCCAGAACCACCACGATTGTGGAACATGGTATATTAAAATATTTACATGAATACGATAATGTTTTTTCTAAACAGAATTTTATGGTATTTGTTGCTAAGTTTAACTCAACTAAAGTCATAGTACTTAATGATTTCGCTAGCAAAAAGTATGAAATAGTTTCAGTTCTCATCGAGGCAGTGTCTGAACTTTAGCAACCGATCGCAAAAACTCGTATTAGTCAAGAATAATGGCTTAAGTGAAGAGTAGAATTCGATTTTCTTGCCAAAATTCATATAGCTGAGGCTAAAAAAAACTATTACAGCTAACCGCAATTCTTTGGACACTGAGTTATAATAGTCTGTCAGCTGCGGGCGTAAATTGATATTATAAAAACGCGGTGTTGACAACCTTTTATAGTGATTAAATGATAGTAATTGTTGTCGATCCCTATTATATACATTTTTTTTCTAGTAAGTACATTTTTGTGTATCAGTAGTTCCGCAACAGTTGCCTTTATTGTTAAGCACCAAAGTTACTGCGACGAAGAAATCATCAATCATGGATTACATAACTTTCTGAGATCGATGCGATAATGTCACAGTGTTGCCAAATAACACCGTTACCGTACAAGTTTAAAATTGATGTTTAGAAACTTTTATGGAGATAGCTGCTGTTGTACATAACGGGAAAGTTGAGGGCATTACTGTTTGTGGTTACCAATCCGAAATTGGTAAATTATCGAGTGGAACCAATTTGTTTCGCTCAATTATTTATAAGGTTCGCCCGTAACATGTCACGTAGGTATGTAGGTGTGTGGTAGGTGCAGTATATGATGTACATTTACAAACCAACGCTTTTAGTACTTACTACAAGAAGTAGTTTTATTCGATTATGCTTGAGAGTTAAAAGTTTTCCGCAGAAAACAATGTTAAGTACAAAGTCCAAGCATTGTTTTATCTTGAAGTAGGGATCGGTCGACAGCATGGACTGGTATATTATGTAGATCGGTTCCTTCATTGAATCGTCTCATAAACTCAGCAACCCTATCTTACAAGCCTATACGATTGGTATCTGAAGCCAATTATCGCAATTGACGTAGGTAATGGGCAGTAAAGTTAGAATAATGCATTACCGCTTGTTATAGGTTGTTATCCGCTCGCCTACGACCACTAAGTAGACATCAATTTAATTTTACAGCGTGAATAAACAGAGCGGTGCACGTTTTATGTTTATGCACGTAAAGCCTGCTCCATTTCACGTGTTCCCCCAGCCTCCTGGTGTCACTCGATAGTTTATAAAATGAATGTATAGTACTTTAGGAACTATAAAGAAATATTTACGCTACATCTAAACACAGCAATGCCCGGTGTTATTTAAAACTAAGCTCTTAAGTATTAGATTTATCCTAGCCATTATGCAGCGGCTACGGTGAAGCTATTATCCTATTATTAAATGCGATAAATGTTGATTATCTGCTCTCGGACATAACTATATTATGTTGCACAGAATATTTGTGATTTTCTTCAATGACTAATCAATGATCAATATAGTTAGTAGATCAGCTTATCTTAACATTGCTAATCTTACCTATCATATAATATTTACCCCCGATTTTTGCTATTACTTTTGCAATTTTATGTACGGTAAATACTTTGAGTTAAAATTGATTGTTATGAAATGTAAATACCTACTATACTAAAGTGTAATATCGGAATATTTCCATACAATTTTTTTCGACATTACGAAAGAAGCCACGCTGTTTCAACGCGTTTATTCATTTGGATTTTTTCCGAAATTATAATAAAATTTGTAAACCCCGAGCTCCGTGACAAACGACAAAGATGTGTGTTACCATAATAATATTCGAGAAGCAAAAATCAGTGAAGGCCTTTTATTATATCAACGCTAGTATTCAGTGAAATAAAAAATATTTCTCATAAACATCCAAGACGAATAATGACTGAGCACAAACACCAATAGAACTGACTCGTTTGTAGATCAACTTTGTATAAATAGTCTACATAAAAGGAAATGTACTTTTATGACATGATATTATTGACATGGTTTTATTGTATAACAGTGCGCTAAAAATGTTTACGATCTCTGAATAGCTTGCTATCATAGAAAAACGTTTAATGGTTATCGTGACATAATGTGTAAAAGCACGACCTTTATTTTTATGTGACTGACAAGATTGTTTTGTTTTTCAAGATTGGTGCTAAAAATTAAATATGATACTAATTTTCAGGAAATGTTTTATCTCCTTTACAGCCATCCTCAAATTCGTAGAAACATGGGATTCTCACAAAATTCGCATGACAAGGTAGATAGAAAGGCCTACGGCGTAGCTTGGCTACGCGTATCGTAGCATATCGTGTGCGTAGCGATGACGCGTTTCGTAGCTGATACGTGGGTCGTAACACAGTGACGTCCATAGTAGGTATATTTAGCCGAGCGAATTTATTACGAGACAATGTCTTAACAATGGACTTATTAAGATGTATTAAGATTGGAATTTTGCGACCCATCCATCCGTGTACATAGATATTCAATTATCAATTGATGATAAATTAATAGTGTACAGCACCATTTTTAATATAATTAAACTGGACTCGTATTCTTTTTTGCATATCAGTTTTAATATCTAATGCTCGACTACCAGCATGGGCGTGTGAAGCGAGAAAGGGATTAGAGAATGGGCTGCAGTTTCTACTTTTGTCGACGAATTAGTAATTATTTAGGCATACCTAAATATATTTACCCTATTTAAGTGTATATTTGTTACTAATGTTAGTAAAGGTTAAAATTCTTCTGGATAAAGACGAGATGTAGAAGAAGTATTATGCTTAATATTAGCTTTATTGTTACGTTCACCACACACAATGCGTCTATTGACAACGGATCTCTTTCATTGATGAATACAATAAAGTATCACACGTGACAAGTTCTAAATGAGCTACTTTTTCATCATCCACAGATAAAGTCACCTCCATTTCTGCCCTCAGATATCACAATAAAAGCATTGTTTCTAACACAATAATACAATGGTCTACTGAAGCGCGACCAGAGATATGCGACCACTATTATACGGTCGCCAGAATTGACTGATTTACGACGACCACAGCTTGCCTTAGCGCAGCATAATACATAGATTACGTGATGCATACAGACATCCAATTATAATTATCTGTGCTCACGGCCCCCGAGCACTGAGTGAGGTATGTTTGTATGTTACCTATACCATTTGTAGCTAAACGTGACAGTCTTGTTATCTATAAGTGAATGTATTATCTGAGCTAATAGAATATGATAATACGAATTCATTAGCCTTGTCGTCAGCTTAAGAGGCGACTACAGGATTATAGCAGGTTTACGGTTGTCACTTTACCAGCTTTAATAATATTTTATATCTTCATTGAAGAACAAATCAAAGTAAAATCTTCGAATCGTCAGTAACAACGATCGTTGGGTAAGTCTCATTACCAACAGTGAAGTTGTATTAACGCAACTACAAAAAAAAGACTAGAAAATTGCATTGATCCATATCTTTCTATTCTTCTTTTATTAAAACCATGATGCAATATAAGATAGCCAGCCTCGCGTCGCACACAATAAGCATGGCAGACATGACAACAGGAACAAGGGAGCTGGAAGGCGCGATGACATTGCTTTTCAAGATGCGCTATTGCACTACATTCGCCCCATTGTTTTCGTTCAAGAGCAATTCAATAGACGCCGTTTATCGCACTGGCACAAATACACCTCTTACGTTTCTATTTCCTCATGGAAAGGGGGCGAGAACGACTCTTGAATTATTCATTTGAGTTATTCGTTGCGGAGGTGAGCAGCAAATCATAATCCTCGTAATCTGAGTGTGCTGCTCTGCGAAGGTTTAGTGACACAAATTATGAGCGTACAAAACAAAACTGAGGCCCTGTTTAGTAATACGTTACAATGTTCCCATTTATTGTAGTATTTTCGAGGCAGCAACACGAATTTATGTGACGCATTCGAAATAGACAACAACAGAAAATATGTCGATAGAGCCACATGAGCTTATGTTGTTCTCGTTTGCATTGCTCATACAGTCTGGTTGTTTCGATAGGTCGTTTCAAAGAGATTTGTGTGACCTCTAAATGCATTGTAGTTTTTTGCAAATACGTTCTAGGTTTTGTAGAACATTTGAGCCCCATAGAGCGTAGTCGTGAACTGTCACGAAGCTATGTATGTAGAACTACACGAACGACGTCTTTTGTTTTAGAATGCGGGCCTTATCATAATGATGCTATTAAAAATATGTATATGATGATGTTGTTATGTAAATATGTTTGTACGGTCCACGTCTCGGTATATGTTTTAATTAATAAGGTTTAGTTAGTCAAGTTTGGTGAGTGTGTCTAAAAGTAATTTACATTGTTGATTTGAAAGTGAAATCAGATGGACCAACAGTTTATTACCTAGCCTAATTTGAAGTTGTATCTAAATTAATTTACAACATGCATCTATATTGTTTAGATTTTTTCAATAAAATCAATAAGGTCAAATAAGTACCATTACAATATTGGCGATGAATACTACTTCACTTTCTAAAACTGCACGTAAAACGTAATTCAATAACAGCAGCTTCACGATCAGACCGGTCATTCGATACACACCATTGCAGTTGTCCGTTGATTTAAAATGGCACACACCCACACACATGCGTCGTTTTAACTGCGAGACACAATCTATCTAACAAAAATAGCCATAATAGCCGTGTTTGTTCGCTGCACTCAACCACATTTAAACCACTACCCTCAATAAACTTTCTCTGTAGACCAAACTATTTAAGTATTGGAATTGACGTTTTGCAATAGTGTACGGTGATGTTATCGTACTTCCTACATGTTTGCGAACTTTACTCTTATCTCAGAATATATTATTCAACCCATCGACCATGAATCATGCAGTCGCCTTTAGATCTACAATGACGGAGGCATGTGTTAATGTAAAAATGAATGTTATATGAAAAAAAAGAGAATATGATTGTATTCATCTGGAATCTGTTATTATATTACAACTATAGATTAGGAATTAATTGGATATGATCCGACGCCAAAGGGGTGTTAAAAGAGATGTCGCATAGTCATTAACTATACATACTGCCCATACCAAGTACTTAACATTAAGCAAAAACGATTGCTGGAAAACAACATTATTTTATTGTAGGTGTGAAAAGTAACACACACAAAACATTGTGTTTATGGGTGAATGCAACGGTACAGGGGTGGTAGTTGGGGTGAAGGTATTGAAAGTTTTGTTTAAAGTGCTGTCTTGTTTGTAAACATTTAAAACTTGTTTTTGTAGAAAAACGTGGAAAAAAACTTTGTCCTTCAATTACTTATTAACCAAAATGCCCAGGTTTGGTGCAGAATAGAAACATAATCCCAATGTTGAGAACGACATGTAACTTTCGGCTTCGTTACATGTCATGTTACACCTTTTAAACAAATGTTCAAGGGGCCTACTGCCATCTCTTAAAACACTATTTTAACATTACTTTGTAATTTCTGTTGTTTGATTTTCAACTCTCGACGCAAAGGGAAAGTAATATTAAAATAATACTGTTTTTACAGATGGGAGTAGACGCCAGTTTTCTTTAAGAATTGATCTAGTCTTATTCGGTTTTCAAGCTGTAACACAGCTAAACGTCATACTATTATAATATTTCATATTACTTCTGTGCGACTTCGAAGAATTTTTTCAAAATCCCGCTACGAATTGTTTACATATATCGTTTTAGCGAGGATTCGTTATAACAAGCGTATAAGAGTACATTACCGGCGAGTGCTGCGATAGCTGCCAGCGTAAGGAGGGCGGAGCGGCTGCGTGCCATGTCAGCAGGGCATGCCGCGCGCTGCGCGCCGCGTCATCGCCGCGACATGCTCCGCGACGCGCCCTCCACAACTTCTCGTGTACAACACCTCTCCGCGCAGTACCTATAACAAGCAAACATTTTATCAACAAATATTGGCGGCATTCTGGTACATTTTTTTTACATTCTCAGTACATCCCTTACCAGATTTACATAACGTTGCAATCACAAAAAAGATTGTCGATACACCAATTACACGTTTACAATGAATTTTCTGATACACTTCTCGAGTTCTCGGAAGATAAAGTTCCCGCCACAACAGGTGGTCTATATTTAATGGTTACTGCTTTAGCTACAATTAATTTGTTAAGGCTGGCCAACGAGTTCATTGGGAAGGCGAAATAGTGGGTAGTCGGCTGAGAGCACCGCCACGCGGCCGTTATCTGCGTATCGACGAGCGCGGGCGGCGAGCGGCCGGCGGCCGGGACGCCAGTCGGCGCCCCTGACAAGGGTCATGCTTGCCAAAACATCCGTCCGAATGATATCCGGGGAATTTCTCTATTGGAGATTTATTTGCTTCGCTAACAGAGCTTTATTTTGTGGTGATGCGGAAACGTCATGCTTTTATATGTTAATATTTATGGCACATGTTTCTTTTTTTTCCCCCAAGATTATTTACGCCCGCCGTCTTGTAGATCGGTTAAAAGATTAAACCCTAATAACAAAAACAACGTGTTGCCTTCCACTTCAAGATTACGATAACGCACCCGGAAAACCAGGAGGAAACATAAAACACTGAACCTTCAGGCCCGAAGATTGTAAAAGAAATTCGGAGAAAATATAAAATATTTATACATAAGAAGGTATGCGTTATCTGCGAATAGGTGACACCTCTTAGAACTTTGTGCATAATAATTTTCTAATATAAATTCAATTTACAAGCCATTAAGCTATTTACCTATATCGATCAAATTTATGACGCTAATATTTTACAAACTGGATCGTAGTATGTTTATAAATAAGTCAGATGATGTCGTCCCCCTATAACTAGGTAACGCTGGGAACTTTTATAAATAACGCGGATGGTGTCGATAACTTTAGCAGAAGGCTATTTACAGCTGGCGACTCCTGAAGTGTTTGGAATTTTTACTTTACCGATAAGCGATAACGCTTTATACAAGAGTGAAGGACAGGTTTACAAAACTTTGTTACGTCATTTTGATCACAAAATTATGAAAACATGTTTGTTATTAGATTACAGCCCAAAAGCACAGCGTTGGATAAATCAAGGCTTAGAGGATGCGAGACGAGTAACAATGCCAAAAAAAGATCATCTTTTGAATTATGCTTTTAACGCAGCGTAACATTTTAGCGGAAAACGGTACAATGCCAAGAGAACGAGAAAATATTCTTAATAAGGTTTTTTGTAAATGCTGTGTAACTTTCCGGTAGAAAAGAAAATATGATGCTGCAATAAAATAGGCGACACTGTGATGAATGAGGGGAGCACGCTCGTGAAACAACAATAGATGTCACGTACTTACGAACTCATAACCATCGATTCCAATTTATGGAGACGTATTATTCCTTTGGGGTGAAAAAGAACACACCTTTTGTATGACATGCATAAGTATTGATAACTAACATTGTTTTCTTGGGAAACTTTGTACATGTAAAGAACATTTTAAGGCTGATGCAAGACAAGGATGTTACAACAGTTTTCAGCTTCGGGCTGATGAACAAGATTTTTGTCAAAAAAAAACAACAAACAAGAAAATTCCACATCGTATACTTTGTACGGGACACATTTATTTTATTTGAATGTAAAAATGACGCTATAACAATTCCATTTTGTGAAAAGGTCATACTCTCCTCTCGGGATCCTTTTTGTCAATTTATTTGCGTATTTAAAAGCAATTAGGTATCGGGTACCAGTGATAAAAAAAAGATCGTAAGTACATTAGGTATAGGACAGGGTTGAAATCGATACAAGACTTAGAAATGGTTTATATATAAAGCAGTGAACTTTGAATAAAAATAATGCTCCTCTTCTTGAGAATCATTAGGTAATTATGTGAAGAAGAAATTGGAACAAAAACCGAAAATGAATGAATTGAAAATCTTGATTTCGCTAAGAGGACCGTGTCTCCAGAATACTCTTTATTAATTTATGAAATATTTTTCCATCTTTTGAATAAAAAGCGGTTTCATTATTATTGGCTGACAGATAATTCACACTGGGGGCTTACCCCTATCTCTTAAAACAGTATTTTTTTAATATTACTTTGCCTTGCGCTCTGTTGGATTTTCAGCGTTTGACTCGACGCCGAGAGTTAAAAATCCATCAACAGACATAATGTTGATGGCGGTAGGCCCCCTGAACTAAACTAAACTTAAAATTGTGACTTGTGATCTTCTACCAATAAATGTGTTTATCTGTTTATTTTAGAGAGTAACATGTTAGGTCCTACTAAGTTGTAGAGGAACACTTAGAAGGATTAACAACTTTCTTATTTCCAATACATTTTGGTTTAGTCTTAAGTGTGTATAACTTAGATAAAATAACTTAAACACTTCTAAATTTTTCATAGGACCTGATGAAGATGATGATCGTCTAAAATTCTCAATATAACCAAACTAGCTTCCGTCCGCGACTTCGTCCGCGTCAAAGTTGATTTTTCTATACAAACTTTGGATCCCCGTTTCATACGTTTATAAAAGATAAGGAAGTAGTTATATTATTTCATGTCCACAACGACATAACAATGTAACACACAATCATATACATTTAACAGACAGATTGCAACAGTGTTCACATGCTATTTTATAATGGTATAATTCCGGAATCACTTTGCTTTACTACACCCACGGGAAACTATCTCATAGATTCGAAACACGGCAGGTCGAGGAATGGCGAGTTACCTTCCCAATCTTTCATTTTCCAACGAATATTTCTTCTTTATATCGAGATGTGACGCAGATCTTACGATAAGTAATTTCATAAAAAAGTTTCGAGACTTGATAAAACTCAAACATGTAAAAGAAACATCTTGAATCGAACAAAGGAAGAGACATTGTTATTTACCCGAACCAGTTTATACACATTTGTTAGGTAATACATCCAGCTGAATGTAACAAGAAAGGACGGAAACACTCACACTCAGACATCTATTCCATTGCGCCTCTGCATGCATCCATTACTATTCATAGAGTTTGAAATTGTCTGAACTTCTTACTCGCTATAACCTATGAATTGAATAGAAAAGCTTGTTAGGCGAACGGAAGATATTATCTGTTTTAATTGAGCATCATTTGCATTGCACGAATCCGGCTGTTAGTTCAGAATGAAGGAGAACTTGTTTAAGTAAATCAATTATTTTAGAATGCGTATATTTATATTATAAAGTAGAAAAAATATACGATGTTGTTGTTATGGGTGTTATTGGCTGTTAAACTCGGCATTACTGACGTCAGCAGAAGCTAAGGGGATTCGTTATAGGAGCAGATAGGTGATCGTAAATCGTAACTAACGCGTCGTCAATTTATCTTATTATTTTTGGGAAATTGTTATAAAAGATTATTGAACGCACTAAAACCATACAACCTTTAAAACAATAATAAAACAAAGCGCAATGAAATTCTATAAACGTCATGTAAAATTCAATGACAGCTATTCAATGCCAGTGGCATTCTGCGAATTTATATTCGGCTTTGTTTTCGTAACTCCATTTACCTATAGCAAAGCTCCAGCTGCTTTCAATTCTCAACGATGACTGGCTTTCAGATAACAAGCGAGAAAGTAAAGTTCAAAGGTTAAAAGGAATTATACTTTGACTTGAACATTACTTTTAATTCTCCATGGCACACGGCTTGAACTTACAAGTAAGAGTAATTCTTAGCTCAATGAACATTTTTGAAGTTTGAAGTAGATTTTCATGTTTCACGTCCCGATTTACGATTGGTGGAACAGACAGGCGACGGCTCGCGCATATTTGCGTAGGAAGATATAAATAGGAGGCTCTTATACATGTATAAACTGGCCGAGCATACAATGGTCCTCACACAATCGCTTTCAAAACGTTCCTACCCTACTTTAACTAATTAATTACTGTGTACCAGGTAGACCCGTACCTTGATCGAAGGGACCAAATGTAACTTAGATCTTCGGATCTTTTTAAAACAAACATTAGGTAAAGACTTTATTTGCTTACCTAAGTTTGTAATGTCCTATACCTGTTGTCCACCACTATGTTAATGTTTTAGTTAAGTACAAGCTATTAGGCTTCTAATAAATCTCGCTAATGTGCTACTAAACACATACAGAACACAAATTCCGGTAATTAAAAACGTTCAAAATCTAGTCGCAATCTCATCCCAGCGAAAATCAATGTTAAAGTCGTAACAAAAATGTAGGTAAGGACAAAATAATAAAGGTATTTTGGATAAATTGAGACTGAAACTAGAATGCGAAAGTTCAAAAAACGAGAATCGCCCCTCACCGCTCATATTTCAAAGAACCGAAAAGGACACAAACTTAAGAGTCGAGAATTAAAACGTAAGCAAGTTCAACCCTATATAATTTATCGAATCTCAAAAGTGAATCCTGCTTATTACCCGGGAAATAGTGTACCAGAACAAATAAGCGTTTTACGCTCAGTTTACAGAATATAAAACATTAAAAAAAGCAGTCTTCACGTAAGTAAGATTGTTTAAAAACCTGTTCATTTATGATATATTTATAAACAATATGGCCTAACCATACTTGAACTTTAAAATACCAATTAAGTAAACTACAGTTTGCAGACTACTTCTTAAAAATCAATTATAACGGTCACTTGTTAACATCGTGAATCTTTCACACTCATACTTACAATGTTTCACGTAATAAAGTATTTTCAAAACTGGGCAAAGTTCGATAGCATTTTTATATATCATCAGCACACAACCACCTAAATATTATTATTTTACTTTAAACAAACAAATTAACACTGCACAGTGATTTATTGCAAAGCTTAATATTTAAGTTTGATGTTGAAGCCGGCCGTATGAATTGTGGCGAGGCGAGCGAGCGGGTCGAGGCGAGCGGAGCGCGCAGGCGGCGGGCGTCGGCGCCACCTGTCGCTGTCGGCGCGGCGGTCTGCCGGGCGGGCTCGACAGGCGGCCACGGCTGCTCACTAGCGACTGAGCGGGCGCCCGGGCACGTGGGGCCGCCGCCGGGCGCCGGCCGCCGCCCAGGTGCACCTGCACCCTCGCGCACCACCCCCGCGCACCCCACCCGCGCTCCCTGCTACGCACTCCACGCCAGCCTTGTCTGCATCCACTTGCACCCTGTCTGCACGCGCACTACCTAATATACTTCTAATTACAAAACGGATGTGACTAAACACCTCGCCCTGCACTGCTCATGTATGAAGTAAGCTCGGGACCAGCAGGCGTCCACGGAAGTACTCATAAAATATGCATGCCACTGAAGATAGAGGAAATTGGAACGGGGAAGTATGTGTCCGCGTATCTATGGAGCTCGCGACTCGCGAGATACACTGCGTGAGATGTAAATGAATTAATTATAACGACTTGTACTTTTTAACAGGGTAGGTTTCTCGTAACGCCGGTGCAGACAAATGTTTATAAATTCAAACAGTGGTTCGTAAATAGGAGGTTTCCTCAACGTAGAGAAATGATATTTATATATATAGCTCGTGGTAGCGGTTACATTGCTGGCTCAATGCGAGTGGGTGATACCATTTCATGTAAAAGAAAACAATGTCCTTATTTAGTGTCTATTTTCCTTCCTTCATTTGGATATTAAAAATGAATTACTACACAGGTAAGTAGTAGTATTTCATTACTTTTTGTTACTGTTAACAGATATAGGTAGTTCTCTCTTCTATAAAACAGAGAAGAGTACTCTATAAGGCTTGTCTCTTTGGTTTAGTTACTCGCAATTATTATTTATCCCAAGCTTATTAGTATGACGTTCGTTAATCGATGAATTTATGACAATCGACAATTGCGGAGTTTGTGGCAATCTGGGAACGTGGCTCGGACACTGACTTAATTTCCGGGCAATACGAAATCCCTAAAATCAAGGTGTGTCTAAAGCTTTGTTCACAGTATCACACAAAATTCGAATTTCCTTCCAACAAAAATTATCAGGAAAATGTTTTCGAATATCCAAGTTGCGAAGTTTCCGAATTAGTTAGTGGGTGATCTTTTAATTAGTGTGAATAGCTTGATGAAGACACGACTGTTTTTTTTACAGAAAAATACTAATAAAGTAGTTACATTGTTTACAGATTTTTCCTAGGTTATGCAACGTCAAGTCTTAAATAGATGACCGCTTTTCCAAACACCGAATTTATTTCGTGTATCGGCAAACACGTTTATCCGGCGGCGGCAGTCTTGAAGACATCGCTCCACCTGACATGCGCATATTTATTATAAAATAATGGAATAGGAGTAGGTTTAAATGTAGTATTACTTTGCTGAGAAACTGAACGCTTACCAAAATAGAAGATATTTTTTAAAATAGCTTTTGTCAGTGTTTTTGAGATGTTACATAAATCCTGTATTGATTTTGCTAAATGAGTAACTGAGTAAGACTATTGTTCAATTCAAGAAATGTAACGCCTTAGTTCAAATACCTGTTTCCAGAAGGATGACTTTCTTAGAGCAGTCTACGGCGATTACAGATCACTCTGGCTGAGCGTCACTAGTCTATTGGAGTTTACGATGAATTTCTCAAATACTAGTGTATTTCCGGTGTTTGTATTGCAGACGAAGCTGTCCTGTAGCGCGTGCGACGCTAGTCATCTATAATATATTTCTTGCGACTACAGGCTCGCAACAAAGATCTGGTTTGTAGTGGTTCTCGCCTGTACTATGCCTTAGGAAGTACAAAAAATTCAAAGAGAATTCAGCGAGTTCTAGATATCGATGTTCAGTTTTTAGCAATACATTGTTGGTAAAACAACGAAGTATTGCAAAAAAAAAAAAACGATTTTCATCGATATTTAACCCATCGGAACATCGACTATTATAATCGTAGAAGCTCACCGCTAGATCATAGGGTGACTCGAATGGGACGACGTGATCTGGAAACAAAAGTTGTCCAAACAACTTTAAATGCATTGTCATGTTATTATCAACACAGTGTTATGAACTACATAATATAGTGCACGATGATTGTTTAACTCGTGTCTGCTTTGTGGGCTGTAAAGCTGTTAAAAGCTTAGTGATTATATTGTTATATACTAGAGTCTGAGACTGAGAGACCATCGCGGTTTAAATGTTTCAATGATTACTTGGAAACCGCAAGCTTCCTTTTTGTTATTATAACTGGTATTAAATGTATGTAGTCACGTTTCTTTCATAAACAAATCTTAAAAACGAGCAAGAGACATCTTATAAAAAACGTTATATGAATAATAATAACATTATTGTTAAGGGGATTCGCAGTTTCGGCGATGAAAAGAGTATTCCTAGGAGTTGAAAGCGGAACCTATAGATTCAGATCATGATCAAGATTATAATTATTATTTGGACTCAAAATAATATATAGCGTAGTTTACACTTACATTTTACACTTAGTACAATAAATATTTGTATGAAGCTTATATTAAAGGTTAGGTGTAATTAATTTCAGTCAAAACTACATAGAGTGATCCATACATATGCAGTCCTCTCATTTGTAATAGACTATGTGCTGTACTTACTTTAAGTAATTGCTCGCACTAATCCAGCTGTATACTACGGGCTTTGAGGTTACCCATGTAAGGTAGAGAGAGGATTCCACGATGACTGAAATCAGAATGTTCGCTCATTCCGTAGGGTCCTAGCAGTTTACCCGTGATAGTTTTATTTTCGGTGTCAGACTGTGTAGACAATCGCTCTGATTCTTTTTCGAGAGAAAGGTTTATTTTTCCGTTTGGATTTATAGGCTGTGAATCTAGTCCTCGATAGTAAATTATTCTTACAATTTGTTTCCTCAGCCGCCTGTCACAAAGTTTTCTTTGAATTCGAATAAACAATGCTCTTTATCAATTTTTTAGTAAGTCTACTCCCAAGAATCGAGGGAAAATACGGAAACAGTCAGTTATTTTGTAGAACTAGGTGAAATATAATGAACACCTGATATTCCAAAGTAGCTAAATCGAATATCTATTGTTGAGTTATTATATTAATTTTTATTTCGCAGAAAAGTATTCCGCGAATATAGTTACACATAAAAAAATATTTATGCAATATTTAACCAACTCGGGTGGGGTTGGTTTAAATTCTAAGGTACATATTCCAAAGGATCTAGCCGCCAAGAAGTTTAAAAAATAAGGTAAAAATAAGGTAAGGTAAGGTATAAATAATAAGGTATATTATTCGCACTGTGAAGTGTGTAACGAAATACGAGCTAAAATAATGGGAAAAATAGTTTTGATGAAACATTACTTCGATTGAAAAAAATTCAATAAGTTAATTATCGAGGACAAAGCTTTAAAAAAAACTGCACCAACTTATATAACTACACAATGATGATAACGATGAATGATATAAATTAAATATTCACTGAATAAAATATTCTGCGTAGTATTATGGGGGAAAAAATCGATTAACCCACTTTCTGTAAAATGACGCTAAACACCAACACAGACCGACATGTTGGGCTAAAAAGCGTTTTTCTTTTTAAAATAATGATTGGAATTAAAATTTATTTGTAATAGGTATACTTACTTAGTAGTGATTCTTGAAACCAATTTTAAATCCGCCATCATGTTAGAGGTGAATAAGAAAATCGATTATTTTTTTGCGTGATGTGTGTATTAGATTATTGTTCTCGTGGGTGACCCTATTTACATGTTATGATTGTTTCCATGACGTCAAAAGCTACCAACGAACATGAAGAAAAATGTAAACACATTCTACTAACAAGTTATGAACACTTTGTAATCTGATGTGTCATATCATTTACATTTTTACACAAAAATGCTTAACGCGTTAAATTCCATCTTCGCATAACTCACAATGTCTTATTAAGTTGTATGGGCTACGAATAATAAAAGCATTTATGCGAAGGAAGCCGAAACGTGCCAGAGGAAATTATTAAAACAAAGTTCATTCGTGAAGTCGTTTTTTTGCGAGCAATACCGTAACAGACAGATAGTATAAACATGAATTGGGTATTGTATCATAACAATGCGCAGTTGTAACTTTTAATTCTTGCGCACGTTGTTCCGCTGTCTATCGGACCGGAGTTGTAGACTGAATAAAATTGTTCAAAGACTGCGATGCACGCTCGCCGAACCGTATGCAAGCGCCCCGAGTGCCCCTTACTTACTGTATTCACTCTCTAAAATAAGCCAGGAACACATCGCATTCCTTTACCTATGATATTTTTTGTAACTACCTTAGCGCTGTTTTCAATTTAATATTACAAGACTTATTTTATTTGAGCTTAGTTTCATGTCGTGGAAATATGCATTTTGAAGAAAATGTGGCAAGTTCACTATACTGATGTGTGATGCGACACGTTATTATCACATATCGAAAGAGTAATTCCAAATAAGTAATTAGTTGTTTCAATTTTTTATGGCACAGCAATGTTTCAATGTGAAATACCTAAAGCAGTGATTATAATAAATAAGTAACGAACTAATATTGGTAGCCAAGGGGAGGTGATAATTAAATTTAAAAGGTACCAACTTTTAGGTAGCGGTACAAAAATCTCTTTGAGAGTCAAAATATTCAACGTTTTATGACAATGGTAACACAAAACGTGTTTCACGGACAAAACGCCGGCGGACCCGGCGGGGCCGGCGGACGGGCGGAACAAGTTATAAAATAAGCCGCTAGAGGCGTGTAGACGAACCGCTAGCCGGTCCCGATGCCGACAGCGATGTTCGACCCAGGCGAACTGGAGCCACGCCAAGCCTTTCAACCGCTTGCAATATAAATACGTGCTACGCGTGGTTGGACTATTCAATTGCTTGCTAGCTTTGTGTGCGATCATAAGCCTCGATTTATTGTTTATTATCGGACAATACGCAACTGTTTCAATTAAAAATTTAAAAATTTCTCAATGCTTATTTACGTTATTGCTATGTGGGTTTACTAATGGGCACACCTCTGCCTCACCCTTCGGGGATTACTGGCGTTATGTTATGTTATTGCTAGGCTCGGGTCAGCAGAAATTGAAAATCTATGCTCCAATAATGTTTCGATGTTTTGTAAAATATCCTTATTCCATTAGTTCTGCGTTGGTAATGGCTACAACAAATCTGATAGCGTCGAAATTAACATAAACGCGTTAATTTAGACATTTTCAATTATTGTTGCTGCATATAAACATTTTAATACGTCTAAATCATTTCGGAAAACAATATAAAGTAATAATATATGCGTGAAACCAATTACGATGAATTTTAAATAGCCCTGTAGTTTTATCGAAAATAAAAATAAGATAACAGGTCAGCAAATCAGCAAATTTCATATTGCACCTAATTTTGTAAACAAGGCACTTTTAACATCGTAAAGGACAAGATTGACCCATTCACGTCAGACGCGTAGACCATAATAAAACTATCGTTTATTTAAGGTTTCCGTAGATGCTCATAATAAAACGCTTGATATATATATTTTCACAATATGACTAAGCCATATACACGCGCCGCTCCTCTCACTATACTTAGTGGTTGATCCCTACCGAAGGCCAGTTTTTATTACGACACAATAAAATAAGTTGAAATATGATTATGGTTTTTATGATTTGATTTCAAGGTTTACACACATGTTGTATGCAATAGGTAGGTACCTACTTAGAGGTGGTGGTAACGAAAGTTGAGTTCAACTTTCGTGGCACGTCCGCGGGGATTGTACGCCAGGCACCTCCCGTCACAGATATCTGTTATTGACAGCTTTCATAGTTAGCATACACGAAATATATACGATACGAGAAGGCCCTATTAATATTCGGAATGGATTCGGCCCTTAAAAGCCGCGAGGGCATCTTACTTTTCTTTTAATAGCCAAATGTTTTATGGTTCCGTAATGTGTTAAGTCCTGTTAACATTTTAACGTATAACTTTTGAGCGAGGGTCTACTTTTAAGGTACCTGTAATTTGAATAGGGATTACTTTTTCAAAAGATCTTTTTTAGGGTTCCGCACACACCTGGGTATACCTGTTACTGTCCCCAATCATGGTAAATAATAAAAGGCAAAATAAACATTTAATAATATTTTTGATCGTACAATATTAACAGTGACGAGTTCGACCCCATTTGGCAAGTTTAGAACCATTTTTTGTTTTTCTCCCGTTTATATAACTCACTAGCAATCGAATCTTGTATATTTTATCACACCCACTCACCATGCCGTGGGCTGAATGAATAACGATTTAGAAAATATGTGTATTGTATTATTATAATAGCTAATAATCTGACGATGGTAATTGTCTCAATATTTTTATATAAATAACTGTACATTATACTTTCGTTATAATATTTAACTGGTAAGAATTTTAACCACATCTGCCAGTATCATAGAAAATATTGAACTTAATTTAAGTAAATAAGTCAACTTTCTCCGTGATGATTTCTCAGTAACTGTTAATAATGTTTCTGTTTCCATTGAATAAACTTAGACTAAATAACGATTTAATGGTGTTATTTGACGGAAACTAGAGCACTTCGCAAAAGAAAGTAAACACCGAACTTGCTACTTAATAGAAACAGCAACTTCATTAATTAATAAGAGATTCAGACAAAACTAATTGCCGACGAGGTTGCCGGGGATATAACGTTAAATCACAATGTATTTTTCGGGAAATCATAATTTGTGGCTTCAAAATGAGTAAAATATTTATATTAGAGGAAAATGAACGTAGCTGATGTGTTTTAATCTTTTAAGCTCGTAGAAGACGGCAAGCTGGTAGATAAAGGTTGGTAAAGAAGCGCTTAATTAAAAGTATACAATAATAAGGAGCTCTGAAAGGCGGCCGGCGCGGCGCCAGCGCTCGCGTGTTACTACCCATTCAATGTAAATCCGATTACCGGTAAATAACTAGTGATTCACCCGATATTATTAACTGATATTTGCAATAAAAAAAAACCTGTAAATAACCGAAACGAGACAAATATGTACGCATACTAGCAGCTACCCGTTAATTTATTGAAAGCAGCGAACTTTTTAATCAAATCAAAAGTTACTAGTGCGATATTGTTGAAAAATATGTGTAACATTATCAGTTTATCATCGGAATGTACCATTATGTTGCCACGGAAACTCCTTCGGGAGGGCAGCAACAGGAAACTAGTAGCAATAATAATATATTCAAGCCGCATACTTAATATTTTTTATGTTTACAACATGTTGGATATTTATTTTTGGCTTCGCAATACTTTTACTAGTGCACACGTGGTATAATATTTATGAAGGAATTTGACAAGAACAATTTCATAGGCAGGTAGGTCGAGCTGTTTCCTCTGTTTTAAACAGAGAACTCCAACTGCAAAGTTGTGTACTATGAATGAAGATATACCTCGAAGTTTTTCTTGTTTATAGCCAATTCTCGTACAGATTCGTTTCCCGAGCATTCGAATTTGTAATAAACCGTTTACTTAAACTTAAACTCACACTTAGTTTACCTTTTAAGGAAGTTTCTTTACAAGGTGAAACTTTGAGACTTTACCCTTACTTCGTGCTCTATCCTTGTATTCTTTTTTGTATCTTTTGTTTGGTAGTTTTGCGACGAAGATTTACGTCACGTCACGTCTATAATACCCGACGAGGTAGGCAGGGAAGTGCTGCCACACACGCTACCTGTGCCCGGGTATTTGGGGGAACCGATTGTACTAGTAGGTGAGCTTATCGCATTTCCGGGTTGTTACTGAAGAACCCCAGTAACCCTTTTTCAGACCAGGTAATCGAACCCAATACCCATGTCATCCTGAGTCTGAGTTAAAAAGCATTGCATGTAATTTTCCCTTAAAACCGGAACCCAACAATAGGTGCTGCTCGTTTATTAATATAGGTCAGGTAGTATGTACCTCCTCGACTAAAATCTTCCCCAAGGAAACTTAGAACACAGCTATACTAAACTCTCTTGCGACTATTACATCGAAAATTAGGGAAAATTAAAATGTACTCATACTTTTTTACCCATAAAGTCGTGGTTAAGGAGTCCGCCTCTCATGAATGAGGTTGTGGTTTCGATACCGGGCAAGTACTAAGTAATATGACTTTTTAAATTCATAACTACTTTCTAATTTTATCTTGAACATCACTGACATCGGTGAAGAAAAGCATCGTGCTTAGATAAGCACGATGCTTTTCTTACAAATCAAAAAAATACAAATCTTTCCTCTTTATAATATTAGTGCAGATGCACTAATATTATAAAGAGGAAAGATTTGTATTTTTGTGTGTTTGTAACGAATTAGCTTTGTAACATTATCAACAAGTAACATAGGCTATATTTAACTATCAATAAAATTAGAGCTCCGTAAGAAAATTCACGCGGACGATGTCGCGTGCAAAAGCTAGTAATCAATATAAATTCTAAAATCGCCAATCTGCCTTAAGCAAGCATAGTGTTTAATGCTTGTGTGTTAAAACAGCTATTTGCCGTGCATCGGGACAATAATAAGCTGGTACTATTACATATTATAAAGACTTGATAAATGCCTCGTTGTAGGTATTGGTCTGGTGGTCGCAAAGCGCGACTGCTGAGCATGAGGTCTTGGGTTCGATTCCCAGGACGGGCAAAGTGTTATTGGGTTTTTACATCAGGAATTTCTCAGTAGCAGCCTCGGAGTCTAGATTTGTAAACGGTTGATGGCAATAGGCTCGCCCCCTATTACATGGGACTTAAACATAACTGGCGCAATGTGGGTGTACTAATGGGTACACCTCTGCATAGCCCTTCGGGGATTACAGGCGTGATGTTATGTTATGTTGATTAATTTTAGATGTTCCTTAAAATTTCAGGATTTACCATAACATATTCATGTTCTACATATTATGGTAACAATCGCGGGCAGTTACCACTTTAGGTCCGATTAACAATCCTTGGGGAGCACGGTAGCACGTAGAGGTCACGTGGTGCCGTACACCGAGAGGGTGTTGGGGCTAACGACTTCGTTCCTCCTGGGACCTGCAAATGGTTTAGCGAGCAGGCAAGCTGTGAGTTTCACCAGAGATTCGAGATGTTTTTAAGTACCCCATTGATACAACTCCCTAAAAAGAAAGGTTTCACATGAATACAGCCAAACCGGCGTAACCGGCGTGCTTGTATGACGAGATGTATGAACGTAGATAAGGCGAAAGGAGTATGTAAGGATCGTAGCAGGTGGCGTTCTGTGATTTCTGCCTACCCCCATGGAAAAAAGGCGTGAGTTTATGTATGTGTATGTATGTACAACCAAACCAAAAAAGACCCGTAATAATAAAGTGAATTAGCTCTCAATTAGAGTGGCTTATTTATACGGCCGTAAGACCAAATCGTGTTACCTCTAGTGATAAGTGATCGCCACTCACCTCAATTACAGACGCAAGTGGAACTCGCTGACTTGATTCAGTAAATCGATCCAGTAACGTAACTGAGCTCTAAATGTGTAAACCTCTTGGCTATAAGATATGGGAATTATATTAATCTTCATTCATGAAAGCGTTTATGTATGCACGTGAACCCGATAACGGTTCGCAATCGTGGCCTATAAGGTTTTTTTTTGAAGATAACTGGGTTATGGAATATGATTATCGAAAAATCAATGTAATTTTGGATACAAACAGCCATCTTTACAACGCCTACATCGTAAACAGCAACAAAATAGGGTTGCCTATTTTTTTGATTCGTTTTATTCAAAGTAGATAGACGTCTGTCTGTCTACCTACCATTATGATATACCATGTTATGCCAAAATAAAATTTCCATGGCACTTTCATATGATTACTATCAAAGTAACCAATAATGATAACCAAGCCATTTCCATTTCATTACGCAAACCGTTTTTTGTTATTAACTATGGCGTAGCTTTCTATCGCTACGAAGCTACGAGCGTAGCGCGGTGCTACGACCGTAGCGAGGTGCTACGTGCACTCAATGAAGTAGCAATTACGTACTGCTCCCGAGCTTGTTATCAATAAAAGAGGGATCATTTGTTTCTATTAATGAGCTCGGGGTTGATTTATGTTAGTTGGGCCAACTTGCAGAATGAAATACAGCTGTAAACTATACGTATGGGTATTACGTCTTCTGGAGATTAATTGCTTGTTTTAATAGTAAATGATCTTATTAATATTACTGTGTTTTTTTATAAAAAGATATATTTAGACATTTAGTTAAAATAAAATCTTACTAATTTTACTTTATCCTTACTTTCACAGGAAAACTGACGTGTTAGATAATGACCTATTAAGATACGTTTTATATTGTGGGAGCATCAATTATGTTCAAAGGTCCGCTACCTATAAAACAGACCAAGTTATAATAGTATGAAGTTATCAGTGTACCAGTGGGCTATAATGTAAGTGCTGATGTAATGAGGGGATACGCTGGTGCTCCGGGCGAAAAACGCCCACCTTTTTTGCTATGGAATTTTTACTTTATTTTCATAACTAGCTTCTGCCCGCGACTTCGTACGCGGATCCTGTTTCTTATGCCAGCGACAACGGGGTCGTCAAAATCGAAGATCTGAAACGTCTGATGTAGAATTCTAAGGCCTGGGGACGGGAAAACAACGGGATGAGCAAGATTTCATCGAAAATCAGTCCTAAACTGTTACCGCCTTCACCGCGTGGAGGTACTCCCAGCTTATGTTATTTTATAATTATACAGTGAAATTGAGCTTTGATTTCCACATCAGGTGTGCCAGATCTTTAATTTTTATACGTCAACAGAGTGTGCTCATCAGGGTGAACAACTCTTGCTAAGACGTCATTTCTATATATATATGTTATAGTGTAGCTGGGCTCTTGGAGTTCCACATCAGCTGTTCCAGATCTTCAAATTTTATACGATAACAGAGAGTGCTCATCAGGCTGAACAACTCTTGCTAAGACGTCATTCCTATATATGTTATAGTATAGCTGGGCTCTTGGAGTTCCACATCAGCTGTTCCAGATCTTCAAATTTTATACGACATCAGAGAGTGCTCATCAGGCTGAACAACTCTTGCTAAGACGTCATTCCTATATATGTTATAGTGTAGCTGGGCTCTTGGAGTTCCACATCAGCTGTTCTAGATCTTCAAATTTTATACGACAACAGAGAGTGCTCATCAGGCTGAACAACTTTTGCTAAGACGTCATTCCTATATTATGTTATAGTGTAGTTGGGCTCTTGGAGTTCCACATCAGCTGTTCCAGATCAGATCTTCAAATTTTATACGACAACAGAGAGTGCTCATCAGGCTGAACAACTCTTGCTAAGACGTCATTCCTATATATGTTATAGTATAGCTGGGCTCTTGGAGTTCCACATCAGCTGTTCCAGATCTTCAAATTTTATACGACATCAGAGAGTGCTCATCAGGCTGAACAACTCTTGCTAAGACGTCATTCCTATATATGTTATAGTGTAGCTGGGCTCTTGGAGTTCCACATCAGGTGTTCCAGATCTTCAAATTTATTCTCTTAGCAGAAAATGCTCATCACGTGAAACAATTTTTGCTATGGTACCATTTTTGTATCTCTTATAGTTTAGCTGGTCTGTTGCGGTTCTGCATCAGGTGTTGAAGTTTCCAAGATAAATTATAGCCTATATGTTGCCCGGACTTAATACCAATACAACAAAAAAAAAATCATTCAAATCCGTCAAGTAGTTCCGAAGATTAGCGTGCACAAACACACAGACAAACAGACAAACAGACAAACAGACAAACAGACAAACAGACAAACAGACAAAAAAAAAATTAATTACAATTTCAGGTTCGGCATCGATGTAATAACAACCCCTGCTACTTTTTTTTTATATATTTCCATTGTACAGACACCACCTTTCTACAATTTTATTATATGTATAGATGTGGGCGGTTTTAGCCAGAAGCACAGTATAAACATTGATTTGAAGCGGCTTAAATATACAACTGACATAGTTGTCAGCCCCGAGTTAAATGGTGAGATGTAGGTGTACCTTCGCTGAGTACACCCACACTGACGGTCACGGTTCCAATCGCAGAGATTTTCGACAATGGAACCCAATTACCCACGCATGGTCAAGTTGCTGTTGCTTTGTTATCGAAGTTATGTTTTTAATAAACCGTTAAGGTAAATCCATTGCTCTTTGCACCGTGATAAGGAGATTATTACAAATCAAGTAGACTTAAAATCGTTAAATAAAGTAGATCCCATTAGTGGGTTCATTAATCTTTGATGATCTTAACATAAAAAGCGATACCATTATGCGAAATAATTGCGCGGGAGATTAATCGTGCGAAAAATGTTAGTCGCTTGATTTACCTGTGCCATCTGTCAGTATTAGGTTGCGTTCACACCGGCGGCCGCAGCGCCCCCCACCCGCGAGTTACGTCCGTCCGCCCGTCTTGGCAAGCGTTCAGCTTTTCGGAATTTAAATATTTCCACGCTGTGCTTACCCTAAGTGGTTGGAATATTAGGTTACATTTGTGTTTTAATTTAATAATATGTGCTTTACACGAGTTCGCTTTTTAAATGTAGATAATTGTTGATGTAAATTGAAAGAAATCCTATTTTAAAATTAAATGTTTTCTTGCTAATGCAAAAAATATTAACCGAATCTGTTGTTCAGCGACAACATTTACACGGATACAAACATACATACATACACAAACTCACGCCTTTTCTCATGGGGGTAGGCAGAAACCACAGAACGATACGATAGGTATATATATACCTATCATATCGTAGCAGGTACTACATACACATACTCCTTTCGCCTCGTCAACGTTCATACATCGAATGGTTTTTCAAGTCAAGGCTGCCACATGTTTCGAACATTGAATTCTTTTAAGCGCCCATGATTGTTAATGTTTGTAAATAATATAGGTATCAGTTTACTAGTTTTACCAGTTTGGTAAAATGAACCTAAAATTGCATTGCATTTAAATATCTACTAACATATTAATTATTTAAATTGTAAGATATAACCTTGGGTTTGTACGATTTTGGCAATATAATCGAAATGAATTAATATGTCAGCAAACAGAAACTCGCTTGAACAGCTTATCCCTCGGCTTTATGTATCATAATATTTATTTCAGTATAGTACTCAGTGTGCGAGCCCGGGGATATTTTATCATCGCCAGTCAATATAATATATTACCTCAGATTCTGGCTCGGGGATGGTAATGCATTGGATATGTTTAGAGTTTATTGGAAGATTTGGTTTTCGTGCTGATCGGTAAATAAGGGAAAAATAAATGATTCTACTCTCCAATAGTGAATTATGTGGGCTTTTTCAGGCTACGGCTGTTATTTTAGAATTGGTTCGTTCAAATGCCATTTTAAATCTTTTTAAGGCAACCCATCTAAACGTTTCAATTTAAAATGCAAAATTAAATAAATAAATAATAAATAAATATCTTTGGACAACTCACACACGGCCATCTGATCCCAAGCTAAGCAGAGCTTGTGTTATGGTAACCAGACAACTGATATACATACTTATATAATTTATAAATACATAAATATTATAGATAAATTACACCCAGACACAGAACCAACAATTATGCTCATCACACAAAGTTGGTCCTGGGTGGGAATCGAACCCACTACCTCCGGCTTTGCAGTCAGGGTCACTAACCACTAGACCAACGAGGCAGTCAATTAAATATTTTATATATTATTTATATAGATGTATCAAACGTGTGTAAAATTGAATATTACTAAAAAAGCAAGTGACACATAAAGACGTTTACTAGAACGTACTTACGAGAATCACAATGCAGTGCAACCTTCTTCAGATTTTAATCTCGTAGATGGCTTACCTTTACTCTGCGGTTAGTTTAATTCTCTTTTATCCTTCACCGTTAGTAGCGCAAGCTGCTGCGTCACAAATAACTTGTTGTATATATATAATGGAATATTTTAACAAAGTTATTTATTGGTTTTGAAATTGGAAAATATGAAAAACAGGCCACAAATATATTTTATGTCAAACGAAAAATACTCGATAGAAATTCGCCCAATATAATCTTGATAAGTCGTTGATAATCTCGACCCTGGTGGAAGTCTAATAATATATGTCTACTGTGATGACAAACGACGGCCGGCTAAGGTATAAATAATAAAAGAGTAGATGCTTTTACACATTTATAATAACAACACGACGCGTAGAACCTTATAAATATTTACAAGAACAAACAAATATACGAAGAGTTGTGTTTAAGTTTTCGATATAAGAAAGACCCATTTTACGTGCATTTGTATAATTAACAAGCTTACATTTGTAGCTTTATTTCACTGCTGCGATTAGACATGGCGCTGTGGGCACTATAGAGTGATGAGGTAAACCTGTGCACTGACCCACCCCTGTAACCGAAGTGTAAAGGGCCGTCATTCGCCTGTCACCTTTGCTTCCAAAGCCGGCTAAGTCAATTTGGCCGGGTCTCCCCACAAGCAACACGTGGCCCTCAACACACGTATGGGGGAAGTGGGAAAGCGAACGGCAAAGGGACTGAGTAGTTAACACGGAAACGGGAAACGTACGCGTTGAAACGGGGAGTCGTACACGCGAGGTGAAGCGTGAGGCCGGTGATTTACCTCACAAGATACTCGACAATTTGTTACAATAGTGTGTATACAACTCTGTAGTGGCTTCCCGGAAAGAATTACCCACTCTTCAGCTATCGGATTATATAATGGGTAAAACCGATTTAGCCAATAAAAAAACTGGATGGCAGCATCACCATGTAAAAAGCATCACAAATCACTGTTACATTTGGCCACACGTATTGATTTTGGCAGTAGTATTTTCGAACTATTATGAGGCTCGAGTTCGAAGTGGACGTCACCAATCTAATATGACAATATAACTTGTAAACTCCGGAAAAGTGACCGCAGTATTCGACCCGTGACGAGGGGATGTGTAGTAATAAGTAATTGATAACCACAAAGTCGGGCTCAGCTAACGTACTCGCTGAATATGTATCGAGACGTTAATGTTCGACGAAACGTTCAGCTGTTCCCTACCAGCGGCGTCGGCGCCCACGCCTACAACTTACTTGCATCCAATTTTGCATTAAATTGCTTTTATGTGCTCCAATGTTTGTGTAGATAGATCATTTATACAAAGTTTTAAAGTAATAGATTTGTTTAGGGTTATCAGAGTTAGCGTCTGAAGTAGCATTTCTGTTTTAATTTTTGAGCTGCTGACTATAAGATGGAATTACCGCTCGTTGCCGGTTTACAGATAAACTATGTAAGTCCTTTGCTACTATGCTTCTGAAGGACCTATACACAAAGGCGTTTGACCTGCGTGCGTTTGACACATTCTGAGTCCTCTTAGCTTGCGCGTTATCATTTTAGAACATATTTTGATGCCTGCTGGTGGAATATATGTGGAGTATTAGCCAAACTTAACCTTAAACAATTCAATTTTTAGAGAGTTGTAAGGATAACCCAAGAATATCTAATGTGTGTCCTATTAATTGTTTTAACAAATATCGTTCTAACGTCGAAAATGTGCGATGTCTTATTTAACATTCTGTAGATTTGTTACAGAATCGACTTTACTGTAAAAGGTCTCAATTATTCTACTTCAACCTATTTATAAACCTGTAAGGTACAGTATTTAAGTAACAATTGATTCTCATCAAACTGGATTAAATAATTGAGTGTCTTCTTCCAACTTCGAAAATAAATGGCTTGCTCCGTTCCACGGACTTATTAGTAGCTGGCCGCCAGTCAAAGAACAGCTTAGTTACGAACTAATAATCACCTTTCTTCCTTTAATTTGCTAAAGAAACAAGTTCATCATTGAAATATTTGGAAGGAACCATTTCATTTGGTTTCCGTTTCATAAATATACAAATTAAAGTAAATGTTTATGTTAAAGTAAAATAAATAAATAAACTGCGTCGGTACTGTAGTATAGGTATGCTGCTCAGAATGGATTATTCCTCTATGATATCACCCACCTGGGTGATATGTTCACCTGAACATAGTAGAATAATCCGATCTTATAGATAATGTTATAGGTATAATACTGATTTTCACAATCCGCAGCTTATTCAATTTTTATTTTATTAAAACACAATGTTCACTCAACAACACATGGCAAAATTATTATGACGATAACACTAAGCAGTTTTTTCTTTTTTTATGCGACCAAATCTCATTTTATTACGGTTTACATGAATGTTATGCGGTGGGGCATGGCGTCGCTAAAACAAACATAGACGAACATTCACATTCACGTTTTCCCGTCGATGCGAGCTGATGTCGAATATCGTAACAATAAGTCCTATGGGTTTAGTGTTAACAATAAGCTCGTGTTTTATTTCTGAAAAGATTCCGGCACTTCGTTGTAGAGCAACCTTTTTCATTTCTTGTTCAAATAAGTTTTATTTAGAAACGGAATGAACACGTTAAGATTTTGTACACTTTGTTTAAACCCCTATAACCTTTTCCCATTTTTGTAAAGTGTACATACAACGCAGCCGAGTTTATATATTTTTGTGAACGAATGAAATATAAACAACCAGGGTTTGTATTTTCAAATTTAAACCACTTCTGTAGATTAGTTGAGTACAGCTCGCTAGTCGCACGCATCCGAATTTTATATCTTCAGTAAAGTTTACAGCACCTTGAGACCTTTTAGAAATATTCACATGACTGAGAAAGGGGCGAACTTACGACCGAGCTACGCTACGAAATTTCGTTTTTGCCTTTCGGCGTGAATATCTAATTAAGCATGTACCTATTCGCCTACTCAAATACATCATGTACTTATAGCTTTACATATAGGACGCTCAGCCAGAAATTAATGTTAATGAGGTACAGTGTGCACCTCGTATGTGTAACGTAACACTGTAGGTAGGTATTCGTGTAATGTGTCGGCCGGACCGAGCAATACCTTACTAAGACGAAAACAATTAGTTCTAATTTGACTTTGATCACTCGCAGTTCATTAGAGTATCATTCATAATAAACAATGAATCCAACCTCCTTACAATTCGACCCCAATGTACATTTATTAAGGAAAATAAACGAAATAATTACAACAATGGCGTATTGTGGGCCATAGATTAATTTTGAAAACGTTTGGGGAGTCACAATGTTGGTATAACGATTTGTTTTTAATGGAATATTGTACAGTTTTTGCGGTAAATACCCGGCCGCCAGGCTTGTCTTAAATCATAAATGCGTGGTTGTTACCATGATGATGTTACCGTTGCGACTTGTATTTGGGCCTCCTTAGTATCGTTTAATTAACGTTATCATTTGTGCTTAGAAACAATCAATCAAAATAATATTTCGATGTCGACAAATAAGTATTTTGTTTTAAAGCTAAAAGAACACGGTCGATTTTCACATACTAGATATTTACTTTGCCTGGCGACTACGTCAACTGTATTGACGAAATAACAAGCGTAGCTGAATAAGAACTGTCCGTTACATTTTGTAATTTTATCATTGAACTGTGAACCGTTATCATAGCGAGCAGTTAGGCTGCGTTCCCAACTGAGCTGTGCGAGGCAACTGAGTGTTTCAAAGAGGCATAGCGTAGCTATGAAACGCTGATATTTTTGCACAGTTATACGAGGATACCGAGTAGTGCGAGGATGCGTAGCGGCCTGTTGCGGCGGTCTGTTGTGTCAGGAAGCGGTGTGCTAAGAGGTCATGTACGCGTCTTGATGCGAGAACCTCGTACACATTACTCGCGCATATTCCTCAGACGCGTCCATCGCGTACAGCTTCAGGTGCACCTGTTTTCCTTCAAAAATGAAGTAATCCTAAGAGTAACGCACATATTACACACTACGCAGCCTCGCACAGCCCAGGTGAAAACGCGCCCTTATGGTGCCGACTGTACTGAATGGTCGTCAGCTTAGCGTAAGGATTCCATTTTGGAAGGCTCGTAAATCCGGCCAGTGCCGAATTTATATTCCTGGCTTCATGCACATATTCAATTCTACGATACTCGGTCCGTACCAATCGACATCTGAATAATCACATGTCAGGGTAAATTGGCGGCACGCCGGACGCAAAGGGTAATCCTCGGGTTTTGGCATATATAACAACCGGCACAATTAGTATTCATTACGAAATTAGATTTATCATTTTATGAAGGTACCCAGCTTTTCCGATGACAAAAAACACACATTTTACCGAAGTGGCGAAAGATATGGAAATGGGTCGACCACATTTATTCGGGGGTCATAATTGTTGAAAGATTTCGAGTTTAGGCCGGGCTGTGCTAAATGTGTCTTTAAACATATGTACCCATAAAATTTATTAGGTTGGATGAGATTGTGAGAAAACGGTTAATAATTGGTACATTGCAATGTTAAGTAGTTAAGGAGTCATGATAATTAAGTAAATATTATAATTTGTTATTTCAAGTACACTTTTATTTAATATGAGCAGGTTATGCAAAGTTGTTAATTATTTTTTATCTTTTTGAGCTTAGGTACAGTCTTACAGTAGTCTGTCCCACGAACGATAAAACTAACAATAAAAAACGACTAGTAAACTCATAACTGCCTTTTTGCCCCACTGTCGCCACGCAATTAGCAGCTATGCAAAAGGTCCGGTTTTTCTGTTAAAACAAAGAATGTGCAAACAAAGTTTCGCAGTTCGTTACCTACATCATTACAGGGTGCAAAACTCTTTATTTGTTGTTCTTTTTGTTACGCTTTCATTATTTTGCCGGTGGCCAATTAAATATACAGGAGACGGCGTGAAGTTATTTTTTCATCAGTCAAAGGGTCAGGGGTGCGACTGCCCAGAGAAGATAAGGCTAGAAATGAATCATTTAGTTATAATATTAACCAGAATTATTATGAAATATCTTAATAAACTTTATTCATGCCATGCCGAAATTTTAATAAAGACTTAATTAAATTGGAATGGAGGTTCGGCAGGACGTCAAAAAAGTTTATCTGGGTACCTACTCTGAAATTGCATTGCTTTTTTATGTTTGCTGTTTTGGCACAAGCTATTCATATAAATAACTTACTTGAAAAGCTTAAAGATATTAAAGTGGCTTAAAATAAGATACAGTGAAATTAAAAATAAAGCATGTAGATACTCTACTTATGCGGTTTCAAGTCCTTATTTTTTTTTAAATTAGGGACTCTTACCGCAATGTTGGACAGTCCCATCATTCATACATTTGGGCCATGAACTTAAACAGACTCTTCGTATTATTACCATTTGGCTGAGACAGAATTGTATGGAATGTGCCTAAATCAATTCTGTTGAACCTCAAGACCTCAAATAAAATAAGTATTGTTGGTAGCGTTAACTTGGGCAAAAAATTTAAAAAGCAAGCAAAACCCAAACACATTTCTCTCCACGTCGTGGAAGTGGGCATGAACTCGTGACGCTCGCAAGATCTCTTAGCTCACTGGCTGCGACGGTGCCAATAACTCACAGAGATAAGCATTTTAAGAAATTTCATAAATTCAGAGGATTTGATTTTTTTTTTTACTTTATCTTTTCCGTTTGCCATCGATTGTGGGCTTAACGTTTTGTTCTTGTTCTTCTGGATTGTGTTATTAGATTTATGGATTCACTGTCAGCTTTTCCCTTAGTGCCTTAAACAAAGTGTTTAAGGGAGATTAGTAGAATATTGAATAGTTTAAAATGTAGATATAATGACAGATAGAGCAATCTACTTTAAACCGTCATTGCTCGTCTGCGTCCGGACATTTTCCGGCCAATAACTGTGGTTCGTTTTGCGTAAATTGAACTCGCGTTCATTAGCAAGCGCACTATACTAAGTAATTCATTTATTCATTTTCTATTTTGACACAAACGTTAACAAGGTAGGTAATGTATAGGTACATATTATGCATACCTATATATATTTATGTATGTAGGTATTTATATTTATTTTGTATTTGTGTACACTATAATTAGGTAATTATTATGTGTTTGGTTGACTGTCAGAGAATACCTAGGGCATTAAGTCCACCGTTTGATATATAAAGTTTAAATAACTAAATAAAATATTATATGATGGTAGAAACACAGGAACCATATTTTCCTCCGTAATCAGGGTACATGCGTATTTCACTGCCCACCCACCTGATTTAATCCCTTAATAGCATCTCACGGCACCCACGAGACAAGATGGGGTGGTCTAATCTTGGCCGTGACAGGGACCTACGACATTATTATATTCCGCACGTAACATATAGTGTACGTATATTTTTATAGCAATTCGAATTTTCTTTGTTAGTAAACCTCAGAGCTTTGTCAATTTCAACGTACTTATTCGTATCTATAGATAAACCCGTCTCAGGATGCGATAAGTGCTCCAATGAGTGGTTCAATTTATCACAGTGTCACCGCAGTCTGCTTGCTACGTACACAGCATTCACCGACACAATGTACAGAGCGGTGCAGCCATGATGAAGCGACACTGAATATAATTGATCTCGGATTCTCGGTGCACAGTTTAGGACTTAGTCTGGTACATCCCAAATTCAAACTGATAGTTTTAACAATGTGTTGTGCCTCACTGTTCTAAAATATTATTTTTATTGATTTGATTTAGTAGCTATGCTCCAATATACTTGAGGATCAATTCATATATACATGTAAAAGTAGCTATAAACATTCTCTTTGAAATCTTAATTAGCCCTCACAGCTATTTAGCCATGAGTCATGGATGTCGGAAACATAATGAGACCGCTTCCTTTCACGTCATTATAAGAATTAACAAAAAGAAAACAAGTTACTCTGGTGCCTCGATAACGCGAAGACTGACAGACTATTACGTTACAATTAATTATATGTTGAAACAGTACCTACATAACGGTATATACTGTAGGTATGCAGCAACGTTGATGTAGGAACATTGTTTGGTTTCGAGTCCTTGGAGAATTTTCCCTCCTGAAAGGAAAAAAGGGTACAACGTAATATACACACATTTAAACATGTTGATTTCTTAATGGTCTTGCTTACAGTGCATGCTGTACTAAACATACATTAATAAGTAGATGTAATTGATTTAAAGATCACTGACGGAAAATACACTTTTGTAAAGTATTTTGTATGATTTTAATTCTAATAAGTAATAAAATTAGTGTTGCCCAAATGCAAGACCAAGACGAGACCTTAGCCAGTCTTGGTCTTGGTCTTGCGTCAATACACCTGGTCTTGGTCTTGGTCTTGGTATTGCGCTCTCAGTCTTGGTCTTGGTCTTGGTCTTGCAGCAAGAGTCTCGCAAGTCTTGCGAGACTCTACTAACCGCGGCGTCTATGTCGGTAAATTATCAAATAAGTAGGTACATAATACACCGACCGACCAACGGTTTCTTCGCGGAACGTCAAATTTTTCCAATCAACCATGAACCTTAATGCTCCAGCGATAAAGTTGAAAATCTGTTAAAGAAACTAGACGGACTGTAGTAGTTTGTTAGTACATAATGTTTACCAACCTACTAACTTTAGATCCGCACATTAGACATAAACAAGCATAATATAATACTACCTACAAGGTATGAAATGAACTTTGTCAGTAAGTTATGCTAGGTACATTTTTATCACATGGGAACATATTTGTGAGTAACACGCTACCAACTTAATAAATAGTCGAAATATAATAATCAATACAATACCTTTTAGTGTTATGACGATACGGTTTTGATACTGGGGAACATCTATCAAAATCAGGATTGAAACTAAATCCCTACTTAATAACGCCCAAATCTCAGTTTGACTTAACTGCGAGACGCAAGAGTCTTGCAGGCTTAGTCTTGTTCTTGCTCAAATCTTGCAGGGTTCAGTCTTGGTCTTGGTCTTGCTACAATAAGTCGGTCTTGGTCTTGGTCTTGGTCTTGCAAAAATGCAAGAACAAGACCAAGACCGCAAGACCAAGACCGATTTTGGGCAACACTAAATAAAATACCAGCAAGTAGTATTTAATTTGTAAATCTCTCTATTTGGTAAGAGGTCTACAAAAGAATATCGTATTCGGTTAATGGACTACTCCGTCTACTTTTGTTTATAATGAAGCGAATACTTACATTTTTGCCAGTGTAAACAACTAATTCGTCGACCAGACGTCGAGTGTTAACGAACGAGTGGGCTCCCTAATTGCTCTCTTGAATGTGATGGAGAAGTCTTATTATGTACTTACTTGTACACACATCTGTGTATGTGCGGGGACTTTCACAAATGTACTTAATGTAACGGCTGGGTAACTCGCGACTCGGGCTCATGGTAATTATATCAGCTGTGCACAAAGTGTTCATTAGCACCTCTACTTACTAGATTTTACAGTTGAATAGCAAATGATGTTTACGTTACGACGTAATGACGTTTATACCAGTAACAGAATTGTGTGAGAGCGAAACGTCTCCTTCCTTTGTGAGACTCACATCAATAATATTATTTGTTGTGTCGATTTTGATACTTTAGCGAACAGTGTAAGTCGATTTAATAGAATACAATTTTTTATAACACAGCTTTAACCCACCTATCTAGCATACTTAAAAGTGAATTTCAATTAGTATAGATTTTGATGAGATACGAAGTGGATTTTTTTACAATCAAACAGTAAACATTCCCTAACCGTTTTCGGGTTTTACGATCATAAATTAAATGAAAACACGGGCCTTTTTTCCTACCATTATGAAAAACAATAGGTAATATACCGAGTATTAGTGTCGGAACCTATGGACACATGGGAACATACAAAACGTTAAAAAGTACTAACGTCAAGAGTTATCTCCACCATAAAGCATGGTGTCCGTTTCGTGACGGATATTAGGGACAGGTTATGATGACCAGTTTCCGGAATGTCCAAACCTTTCGCAGAATGGCGAAAATATAATAATAGAGCTTAGTGAGATAGTATTTTGAGAAAACTACCTATGTATTAAGTATACCTACCATCAAATGTAACGTTTTGTCCCAAAGTTTGGGATATATTGCAAGCTAGGGATCGACGCAAAATCGGGTTATTAGATTGATATGAAAACTTTCACGTAACTTGGCTTGGATACTGTCGAAGGCTGCATAAGTTACACACCTATGTAAATTATTCAAGCGGATGAAGTAGCTAGCTTTCCTCATTTTTCAGCTTAGATAACATTATGTACTACATTGTAGCTACGTTTACGAATAGTTATTTAAACTTCAAAGCCGCGAATCACAAGTAGTTAGTCGACGTTTGAAGTAGTTGTTAGTTTACGAACATCCGGTGACGTCGAATGTCGTGCGAACGCGATGTTAATTAGCAACAGCAACAAGACGGATAGCATAATACATACTAATACATAGTCTAATCAAAAGATATCTACTTAGTCATACACTACAAGCATGACAAGAAAATGAACGGAAAATTGACGCTTAATATTTGTTACTTAGGATATTATTTTGTTTTCTGCTTATTTTTATTTATATTTGAGCTAAGTCATCTGATTGATTAGAGATGTCGAGGGAAACAAAATTAGACCATTTTTGTAAATAACTTTTGTATAGCATTAAATCTTTACGAAATAATGTAGTATCCTCTTTAACGGAACATCTACTAATTCACACAGCCAGCCATACATAGGCAATTGAAACATCCACAAACGTAATATTTAATGTAAGTGCACTCAACATAACACTTCATTTTTGGCAGCCTAAACTATGAGAAAAATGCTCCATCGCTCCGCAAATGCACTGCGAGACAGCTGTTCTATCGTGTTTTAAGTCAATTGCTGCAGCATGAGAACTTTGTAATTACATAAACTGAATGTGTTGGATTATAACGACCAACTTTGACCGCAATGATATTTTGGAGACAAACTATTTCCACAATAAGTACGTCGGGTCGCGTGTTTAATTAAATTTCCTTTTCTACACGTTCCGGTGTTGCTAATAAATGAAAAGGTTACATTTCGCTAGCTAATATCTAGATAAACACGAGTATGTAGATTGTTAATTGTGGTATTTTTATTTCACTGTTCTTGTAACGTCGTGTTAGCAAATCTGCTCAAGAAGATCATAAGCACTTTAGAACTCCTAAGATGAATCCTTTCAAGCAGTTATGTGAAGATAAAAATATGAACTAAACACGATCTTGCTAAGTAGTACATAATAACATAATGTTTTCACAGGGAACAATTAAATGCAGCCGATTGTACGCAACTGAAAAGTTTAAACCACATATTCCTAACCTAATAAGTAAGTAGGTAAATGTAAATGCATGCGGGCTGCCGTGCTTTCTATGATATTATTATGTTTAAACTTCCACTTAAAGCAGCCGTAGCATGGGCTTAATTAAATACCAAAATTGTGAGAGTTATTCACATATGAGAAGGAATAAAGGAGGCTATCGTGCTGCAACACTACATTCTCATCATAGTTCAGTGCTCGAGCACCATGAGAGATAATTTACATACGAATACAGCGGCAGACATTACACGCCAGCATCATGTTGGAATTTCAGATAGAGGGCTGGCACCGAGCTTATTTCTATATTTTCAACATTTCGCTGTTCTTGGCATTTCCGGACAGGGAAAAACGAACAAAACAAAATTTATTCACGCTACTCAACTACCAACGAATACAGTACAGATTCTATAGTGTTTTTTGGGTTGAAAAATGTTATTCGTTTTCTCTATGTAGCCTGACAAACAAAACGATTATATTATTATTGTGGAGAAACTGCTTCGTGGTAACTTTTTCTTTTTTACTTATCTCCCTCACAACGATGACGGCAGAAAGGGACAGACAAGATAACTTTAGTAAGTACCTACCAGTTTAACAACAGGTAGGAATCAGTATGTATTTTACTTACCTCTCAGAATCACATTAACATTAATAAGGTCAAGGCTTATTGATTGCCCATTAGATACTGCTAAGAATCGGTTTGATGAAAAAGTTAAAATGAATATTAGCGGCCGTTATTATATTGGTGAAATAATAAGTACCAATATTTCCTAGAAAGATGTCGTAAATAATTTTACGCAAAACAAGACAAAGAAATTGCCTAACCAGTTAATATTTTTCGCGGAATGTTTCTTTATTATAGAGTTTTATTTTTTTTATTTTTCTACCTCTAACCTACTGGTTCTATTTGGTGACGGAAGCATTGACAGCTTCTCTTAGAAAATCGATAGGTACTATTTAGTACCTACCTACGTACCAACCTACTTGCGTTGTTAATTACTTTTCTTAATTGAACTTTCGTTAGCGTCATGTTCGTTCATTCACCCACCAGCTATTATCACGTAGAGCGTCGTATCGTACGTCGCAAAATAAGTCTATTTCGTTTTGATGTCTATCGATCGAACGTTATGAAATTCTACAGGAAATTGCATTTTGCGCAAGCGGAAAATTAATTTATTAGCGCTTTCAAGCAACAAAAAATAACAGGTATTACAAACAGCATGTTCGTCTGCAAAAATTGATCAGACAAAAACACAACAACATAAAATTGGTCAGCGAAAGAGCGAACGGGTTGGGAATACGTTACGTGCAATAGGTACCAAATATTTAAGTAGGTACTTATACTTAGGTACTTACATATTTGGACAAGTAATAAGAAGTCAAAATACCTACTCATTTGCTTTTTACGAAAAGAAATTGGGCATTATATTTTGTAAATAGGTAGATGCCATCGGTGGTTCGACGAGCATCGTTTGAAGGGATTACTTACAAGTCTTGCTTCACAAATAGGCGTCGGTTAAGCCGAGATTAACTTTCTAAATCATTCTTTCGCATAAAAAAATACTAAACAAATTCGCAATAAAGTGTGGCATTGTAATTTTATATGTAGGTGCGACAAAGAATAAATAAGAAAGTTTTGTTAATCTTATGTAATATGGAGTAGAGAGTTAGTAAATGATATAGGGTGGTGTAACTCAGTTGAGACTTCATTCAAGCTGGCAGCCCGCCCACCAGGAAAAATATTGAATACTTTTCAATATTCCCAAGTACGTATCCCTACTATGGGTAGTTATTGACACCACAGCAGCTGTATTTAAGTAGGTACCTTATATTATTTTTTATTCCAAATCTGCTATAACTCTTAATGGAAATTAAGAAAAAAAGCCATTAATTGCGAGGCTTAAAAACTCTCCAACAGAATTTTGCAGACATTAAAAGACTCTAATTGCCGACTGGAGATCCTTTGGCCTCATTCCAAAGCGATGCAGCGGTTACTCTGTGAAAGATGAAATCAATGAAGTTATTAACAAATTGTGTGATGAGAAATAAATAACGCTTAGAAAAATTGAAAACTTAAAAGTTAAATAATACCTACTTATTTTTACTGGTACAGTGGATTAAAAGTGTTTCCAGTAGGTAGATATTAATAACATAACATTACGCCTGTAATCCCCGAAAGGTTATTATTATACCCATTAGTACACCCACATTTTGCCAGTTATGATTAAGTCCCATGTAATAGGAGGCTAGCCTATTGCCATCAACCTGGCACAAATCTAGACTCCGAGGCTGCTACTAAGAAATTCTTGGTGGAAAAACCCAAAAACCCTTTGCCCGACCTGGGAATCGAACCCAAGACCTCATGATCAGCAGTCGTGATTATATGACCACTAGACCAACGTGGCAGATACAGCACTCAAATGGTGATGTAGTGATAATTATGTTTGTTGCATTATACTATTGTTGTACGTGTTATACATTTATTTACTGTCTTAGGGCCTTTTTATTGTCATGCGTGTTTGCGCCCGCGTGCAGGCCAGGTACGCATGCGTGCTGTGGACCGCACGCAGAGCATTATTTTCGCTTCGCCGCGCGCCGCCGCCGCCACAGTATTGTGCGTGTCGCTCGTGATCGATTTCTAAGAAAACTTCAACTATATCTGACGACCCGCATACCTATCTGTTTTGCTGACTGTACCTATACCGGCGCGCGTGATACTGATAATTATTTTCTTACAGATTTATTTTAAAACTACCACATCTCCTAAGACATTTATTGAAATCAAATGATGTCAAGGGCAATTTTGTTCAGAATTAAATACTATACTATAAGTACTTGTGATAAATAACGTATTTATTTGGATAAGGATCATGTTTATAAAAAACACCTTCGCAAGTAATGTATTATTTTGTAGTAGGTAGTTGGTACATAGCTAATGCTTGCAATGTACCAACTACCTACCTACTTTAGTTTTACTGTAACTTTAGTTGGTTTCCTGCCGCAAGAACAGATTGGCTCGACAGCTGAGCGAATCAGCAAAAATGCCCGAGTTTCCAAATAATTAGATCGACACATTGTAGATACACGAATGGATTGATTGAGCTAGGTATTTGGGGAGATAACGCGGACGAACGCGTCAGGCACTATTATGTTCACGAGCGGAGACGTCTCGAATTCTCCGACTAAGGCCCGGTTTCCACTACAGCGGAGAGGAGAGCAGATTATAATAACAACATCTATATAAAGAGGCTCTTGTTAGGCCACTGAAAGAAGGGCTCGATTCAGAAGAGAGTATTTCTGGACAAGGCCCTCATTGTTAGAAAGTTTCTTTGTCTATGTCATGGACCCTGTTACCGATACCGGTAGACTACTTTTTTATTATTATAAATATGTATTTGAAAATGTAATTTATATGTATTTAAAAATAATATAAGATAATAATATAACAGCCTATTCTAGTCCCGGCAAAGGCCTCTTGTCAAACAGAGAAGGCACGAGCATTGATCATCACGCTTGCTCAAGGCGCCAAGGCGGATTGCCTAGCGGGGAAATAAAAATAACACCGATTGGTTGATCCGAATTGGTTGTACGAGATATCTCCTCTCTTCACTAAGTACTCTGGTGGAATTCGGGCCTTAGACAGTCGAACCGGAGAGTAAAAATATCCATATAAAAACTGAATTGTATATAAAAACCTAAGTAAGTACTTAATAATTATTTAAGGCACTCATACCAGAGTGATGATTGGCGTTGGTCCGACTAAGCTTTTATGAATTAAATCAAAATAATAAGGCAAGGTTTGTGCGGTTAGTTTGTAAGGATATTTTTTTATTATCACGTGACGTGATCTACTGCATAAAGAGAACCGAGAACCGCTGATGCAATCAATTTGCTAGTAAGTGAATCATCTCTAAAGGTAGCTTGCACCAAAAACTTAACTCAATGTTAGTTGCTAACACGAAGTCAAATTACAAAACGTCATATTCTGTGCATAATAATCCCGTGTTAGCAACTATTACGGAATTGAAAGATTAAGCTGACTGGCGAAAGCGGGCCTCAGTTCTATCCATAAAACCTCTAGAAGTACTTAGTAGGTATACATCCGTTTATCTCGCGGAGATAAATGTTCTTTGTATCATTGTTAATGATTTACTTAACAACAAACTTCCCGATCTCGTTAGGTACTTATTATCCATCACTACCTATTAGTTATACTTGATCATTAATAACACTATCGACAAGCGCGCCCTTCTCCTATAAGAGTTTATAATTAAATAACAACAGTTCCCTCTGAGACCAACTTTCGGGATGCTTTGTAGTTTACGAATGCTGAGAATAGTATGTAGGTACACAAGTATATGTAGGTACCTTCCAAGTGTAAGTACTCATATCTAATAATACACAAGTTTAGTTTACTTACTTACATAAATACCTAAGTCAAGAACACAAGTTTTGAACTTAACATGACACAATATCTGTTATAAGCTTATTTATTCGATATTTTACAAAAACGAATGGAAGTGGCTCCGCAGCCGGCATCAGGTAAAGAAAAAGCGCTTAGAAAAATCGACAACATAATTTTTGACGTATTGGACAAAAACCTTTTGCTCCTGAAGGCCAAGCACTCCGAATTTCCTTTCCATGTGTATTAATGTTTGAAATCCTTACAAAAAGCCCTTTCAAACAATACCTCACACGATATATTTCATTTTGGAAACTGGTAGGAGGGGGGTTGACGTAATCCCCCCCTTTTCCTTCAGTCAGTCATCGACTACACGTATAAACAAAGCAATTTCACTTGTTACGATATTGCTGCTGTGATTCTATGAGGAGTTCCATTCCATATCTCCGAAGTTCATCATCAGATATTGAAATGGTGACAATGGGACCACACGGGAAGCACCAGCTTTCAAATAAAAAAGAATCATGAAAATCGGTTCACCCAGTCGCAAGTTAGGAGCTAACAAACATAAAAAAAAATACAGTCGAATTGATAACCTCCTCCTTTTTTTGAAGTCGGTTAAAAATACATGTGTTTGTAAAACGAGTTAGAACTTATTACAAGCTTTTATTTAGCTTGCACTGTACGTATGTAAGTATGTATGTATGTAAGTAAGTTGTCCTTTCAAAATTTGCAAACCATTTTTCAACCATTTGTTTAGATCCGATTGAGCTGAAATTTTGCATACACCTTTAGTTCTGATGACAATACAATGTCTAATACTCAATATTGTAATACTTTTAAATTAAAGCTTGTTTTTAAAAAATACTTTTTATATAATTATTTTTAAACGTTTTGTTTTGTTTAATAATATTTTAGATTTTGTATTATGTTAACGAAGTGCTGCTTCGCGTGCTTCCTATTTCTATCTGTAAGAACAAGCCTAAACAAGATTGGAAAGACACGTTTACCCCGTCATCCCCTTCGAACCAGTCTGAGTCGGTCAGGGTGCCCTATTCCCGAGCTCACTTCGCTCGCTTGCATCTTAAATTTTCTTAATATTCACTTTATAGCCGAAGTACTTAGACGGATGCCCGCTCTGTCAGGTATGAATAGTCGACAGCTTTACTCCTCCCTGCATTTTAAGTTCTCTTGGTAAAATCACTGCCACTACCCACGGTATAATACTTTGTCAACCACCACTGGTTTCCTCCAAATTGGCTGCAGGTGCGGAAGCACCCAAAAAAACAACTTACAAGTCAATAAAATAAAAGTAGAATGAAAACTAACTACTGCCGTCGTTTTATTTATTCGGTAAGTATAGTTACCGGCACGTAAGTTGGCAAGAGTTTTTGTAGTGGGGGAAGTTTGCGCACGCACAATTTCATACATTTTTGAAGTGAAAACTTCTTTAGCGGCGTTGAGCACTTTTTCTGTAATGGGTATAAAATCTTAAACTCGCGTCAGGACACGTGCGCGTCAGGACACGTGACCTGATCGAAAAAGCGTAAGACGGATGGAGAGTAGACAGCTATCCCCTCTCTACGGCGCGGCGAAAATGTATGCCTGGGCCTACTGTTTCGTTTAGACAGCGCAGGGCGCTTGCGCGAATGTTCGTGTATGTTAAACGTAAACGTATTTCACTTCTGCCGGCACTCCCGGAGTGCAACCCGTTTTTTTTTATATGCGCGAACTTCCCCCATTACGAAAATCTCTTGCCAACTTACGTGCCGGTCTCTGTAACCCTTTGTATAATGTTCAATAGCTACGGCTTGTTTACTAATTTTAACTTCGATGCATTGTACTTTAACACGCTTATTAAACACATCGAGATTTAGAAATTGGCGAGGAAAAAAAAACCAGTCCTGTGTCGCAATGCGGTAGACAAGATAACATAACTCTTTTACTCAAAGTACCTACCTATCTACCAAAGTCAATCTTGCCACAGCTCGTCCATCTTTGAGATGAGTAGGTATGACCCTACCTACATAACATAACTACCCACGCAAACGAAATCATAATAAAAAGTGATGGCTTAACAAAAGAGTTATAACTAATAAATATGGAGTCTATTTACTGTGGATGGATATTATGTTCTTCCTAGTTCCTCTCATAAATGCTTGATTAGATAATTAGGTAGACTTAGACAGCACCCCAAGTCTTCACGTTTGTGTACCTATCTACCAAACACTCATCCATGAATAAAATAAACGACTCCTTAGGGGCTTCACCCAAGAACCATGTCTTTTCTTTTCACCTACGTAAATCCTCGACCAATGTATTATTTACTATGATTTATCACTCCGAGAAAACATGTTACTGATTATGTTATCTACTGATTACATTATTGCGAATCGCCATCACACACTCCTACTATTATCAAATATTGCAAATAATTGTACATAAATGCCTTTTTGTATCAATATCGTTGTAAAAAAATGCGAATTTATGACTTCAGAGTTGCTATAACTGGGACGCATACGCGCACGTCAAGAGCCCTGCTTTTAATATAATTATCGTTTGTTTACGAACATCGCACGCTCACTTGACTTGGCTGGGTAAGTTGAAACAAGATTAAGATACGGTAATCCTCTTCCAACAATACCCTGCCATCTTGACAAGCCCTGAATGCATAGTTTCGGGCTAACGCTCACCGAAGTGGAGTTAGTTATTCGGAATCGCATTTCCTGAACTACAGTGATGTGGACTTTCCACCTTAATCTGTAGAGCCACTAGAACCAGGAGCAATTCCGGCAACTGATAAAACATTTGTCTGTTCCAGCTGATGCTAGAATTCAATTCAAAATATACAGAGAATGTGGGTCTGTGGCCAATGACGTTACATAAAAAAAATTGAAAAGGGTTTCATTGATCCAGGGCTGTAGCTAGAGTCGAATTTGAGGTAGGACAGCATTGGTTACAGGTAGGTCGGAAATAAAAAAAATTACATAATTGATCTGCCCTCGAAACACGGGCTCCTAATCAATCACCATGTATATCTGATATCTTATGATGACTCTGAAGCTATGAACAAACCATTTAATAATAATAATTTATCTTATTTTTGGTATTTTTAAGGTAGGGCATTGTGATTTCAAGGTAGGGCATTGCCCCACAATGCCCCCCCCTAGCTACGGCCCTGCATTGATCTCATGCTTTTCGCAAATATACCTACAGAATAAATAGAAGTAGGTATATAATAATGTAGTTAAACAGAATTGAAACATGCTCAAAACTTAGCAAGCGTAACGAAAATTTCGCTTTCATTTGTCAATTGTTAACACTATATCACTGCATTTTGGGGTGTTAAATTTTATAACTCGCGCCATTAAATAAACGGAATAAAAATGGCGGCCAAATAAAGGCCGGGGCTTCAAGCATTTTTGCTCGCACACCGTAGGAAGCGATTAATGCCGCATTTACACGCTTGCGAAGCTTAGACAAACTTTCACAAGCACAAGCGTGTGAACAGAGAAGTGAGAGGCTTAACGCCGTTCGGTCGACTGCCTGGCTTAAATGAAAAATACTGACAATAGATATATGAATATTTAGTAAAGAAAGTATGGCATAGGTACATGCTTGCTAGTTTGAATGCGGGGCAGCGAGGCCAGTTTTTGGCCTTTGATCTTACATTTTCAAGTGTGACGGCTGCTTTTTATATCGGAGGTTTTTGTTAGAAAATTATTTATTATTGTCAGACCTACATTTTCCATGGGTCAGCCAGATACATTCAAGTTTCAACTGGTTAAACTCATGGCCCAACTCATGCAATATTTAACCTAAACTTAACTTCTCTCCTTATTAGGTGAAATTACATTATTTATTTGTAAATAAAATTATTTAATTTAATTAAAAATAAATAATGGAAATTTCGACAACCTTCTGAAAATTTCACCCCGTTAAGTTCGCTCTAAGTCCACGTACCTACAAAGTCTACAAACCACAAGCCTTGTAAGATAAAATGGGCTAGTATGGACCATTGTGTACAGTATTAAATTCTGAGAAAAATCTGAGTAATTTCATTATTTGTTTTTAAATATGGCTAAAAAGACGTGGTACCCAATTTTTTTTTTCTTTTAATGAAAATCATACAATTCATGGACATGGCGTAAATTGGTGTATGTGAAATAGAAATAGAAGAAAAACAGATTGTTCTAGAAATTAAATAATGGCTGCACGAGGAGACAGAGGAGTTTCAAGAGTACTTGATAAGTTAGAAGCATCTGTAAATTCTGGTCATTACTATGAGGCACATCAAATGTACAGAACCCTATATTTCAGGTACCAATCACGAATTTACGCTTCATGATGTTCGGGGAACTAAAACATGGTTTATTAATGTTTTGTTATGATTTTTCAGATACCTAAGTCAAAAAAAATATGCGGATTTACTAAATCTACTGTACAAAGGTTCAACGTTATTGCTACAGCGTGATCAACAAGAGAGTGGTGCAGACTTGGCTATATTACTCGTAGACGTATTGAATAAATCATCAACAGTCCCATGCCACGAGTGGATTGACAAAATAGCCAGGTTATTCGAATTGATGAGTGCTAGTATACCCGAGAGAGAATCTTTCCTCACCAATGGTGTCAAATGGTCTATGGACAATAACAAAAAAGGACATCCATTTCTTCACCAGGTATGTAATGTTTATTGCTATAATTTCTATGTGCAATATGACCTATTGGATGAAACTGTCCTTGTTATTTTTATTTTTTTGACATTGCTTGATAAAACCTGATCTGGACAATATTATTACTCATATCTTTGCTGCCATGTTCAGGGTTATTTACATAATAAGGGAACCAGCTGAGCTATTTTGTTATTTATATAGCACAACAGTTAAGAACATTTCTTCAATCTCCTCCTAACCTATAATAATATGTTTGTACTGTAATAAGTACCTAGTGTTTATTTAAAAATACTATTGTACCACCTACAATATTCAGGGTATATTAATTATTTAATATTGGTTATAAATTCAGTCACCTGGTTTTGAAATGAGTTCTAACTTTAGTCCGTACATTACTGTTTAATATGGTTATGTATTGTATTTTGAAGTTTTGAACTCGTTTTGTAATAATACAGTTCCAGTTGAGATAAATGACATAATAAATGTTAATTTACTTCATTTTAGAGAATTGCTGAAGTTTATTGGAAAGAGAAAAAGTATGCAGCAGCTCACAGACATTTTTTGCACTCATGTGATGGAAAAGCATATGCCAGTATGCTTGTGGAACTTCATACAACGAAAGGACTCAAATCTGAGATAGATTTATTTATTGCCCAGCCAGTGTTGCAGATTCTTTGTTTGCGTAATATACAAATGGCTACAGAAACTTTTAATAAATATACAGGCCTACACCCCACAATAAACAATAATAAAGGGCCTCCATACATATTTCCATTATTAAATTTTCTGTGGTTTTTATTACGTGCAATTGAACAGTAAGTAGAATATTTTAGGTTGCATTTACCAGAGGACATAATTATTAATCTCTATTTCCTTCATAATTATGTACAATGTTTTTTCAGGAGACACTCGCATCAATTCAAAATACTTAGAAGTTGGTATGCAATAAGTATTAAAAGGGATCCAAACTACTCAATGTATTTAGATAATATTGGTCGTATTTGGTTTGGCATAGAAATTCCACCCGACAACAAGAATTCTAATTCAGTATTTGGAGGACTCCTGAAATCAATAATAGGTGAAGCTGATAGTTCTGATGAAGATGGAGACTATGTAGGAAGAAATGCTGCTGCCCCAGACTTAGACTAAATCAGTGGAAGTAAATCAATTAACATGACATTATTTTTTCATTGACCCATCAATATCTGGCGCTAATTAACCTATTATACATTATCCTATAATTAATTGATTTAATTCTATAATTATTTGTTTTACATGTTGATTGTGGTTTACCTCAATTTATACCAATATACTTATGCAATGTTCATGTTCAATATCATATTCTTTTTTTGTTTATTGGCTTTGTTTCTTTATTAATATATTTTTTAAGTTGTTGTAATAAGCAGTTGTGGTGTGTCAAATTTAAGATTCTCTTAAATTGAATAGGTTTTAATGATCAAACAATGCTTACAAAATATGCAAGATTATTCTTCTACAAAACCTAACTCAAAGGCATAGTAAGCACATAAAAATATTGTAGTCAATGTGCCACAGACACAGTCAATTTATTGCTCATTGTTGACACATTCACTCAATCATTGATCTTTGTGCATGTAATCCTCTAAACGTAATTTCAAGTTTATAAAATCCAGCAATATAAACAACAATGAACCAGTGTTAGAAATGGATGATGTAAGAGGTCAATTTATTGAACTTGCTATGTAAATATACTTTGCTTCTGCTTTGTCATTTTAAACCATTTGTTAGGAGGTTATAATAATTATATTAGGTGGAAAGATTACTTTGTAAAAATTGTTTAACTTTTAATTTATTTGTAACAAATTTATAGTCCTAAAATCATTATACATTTTTATTATAGTAGGTAGGTAATTCAGTTGACAATTTGTAGGCTACTGCTGGATATTAGATGTACATAAATGATAAATAAAATATACTTTAATTCTATACCATTCATGCATTGTGAGCTTAAAAAATTGTAAAACTGAATTATGTGTCACAATAATCATAAATACATGGTAATGATATTAACAGACTTTATTATTATATGAACTTTCTAGGTACCTCTTATGTACAGTCAATTATAACAGGTTGAAAAATTGCTATTGTTTCTAATTACTGTCTATCAATAGGCGAAAACCAAATGCAATATTTTACTATTGAAATTGTAAAAATATCACATTATGTATTGGTGGATACACATACATACATAGTATAAATGTGTATTTCTTCCAATGGTTATTAAAAAGTAAAGTACTATTACATTTTTATATCATTTTGTTATGTAGATACTTAGTTAACGAAATCTTATATAACATGACATGTATAAATTATCCAGCTCCTTATTGTTATCATTTACATATTAAGATATAAATTTATCACTGTAACAACTTTGCTATTATCACTTGACCCTGAACATTGCCACTAAACTTATTTATCAAGATCTTCTATTACAAGAGATGTAATTTCTCTGGAAAATTTTTTCATTTTGTATTTATCTTTACGGAGCTCCAATTTTAAGTTTCTGGCCTTTAAATCTAAAGCTTGTCTAGCAATAAATTGATTGAATTCATGGACATCTGGGTGATTCATGTATTCTTCAATAGGCATCCACTTGCATGCTTTGATTTCTTGGTCAGATTTGGTAATTGTTTCAGATGTAGCTTTTAACATTACAATCACATAAATATCAGAGTTCTCAAACATCATATTGTGTGTATGTCGCAATGTTACCATTGATTCAAAAGCGGCATCAATCCCTGTTTCTTCTTTAATTTCTCTCACAGCTGCATCTTTAATATCTTCTCCTGTAATTATACAAAAGGCAAATTTACTGTTGTGATTAGTAAAATGTTAATTGCTAAGAGTACTCAACTCACCTCTTTCTACATATCCCCCAGGAAGCTTCCAGTGTGGGAATTCAATGTAGTTCTCTGCTACTACTAATATTTCATTTTTGTCATTAAAAACCATTCCACCAACACCAAGATTTGTATGACAGGCTGGTGGCAAGTTAGATGAACTTTTAGGAAGCCATTTGTACATCATGACAAAATCTCCACGGGAATGGTGAAAATTGAAACCTTCCTGAAGTGAAATAGACGTTATTAGACTAACAAAATGAATTGGATCAAAAATATCAGATTCTCACACTATGTACCAAACCATACATTTGCCAGAAGTGGTACCCAAGCTGCGTCTTTGATGTTAACTTTGAACCATATACAGCGTTTATTTTGTTCAGACCACAATTTTAGTGAATCTGGAATTTGAAGTAGATACAAAAACAGATTATTTAATGTTAGAAATAATTAGCAAAGTGAGCAGGTACGCTGCTCGCTTTGATATAATATTTTGGTAGAATAATAAAATAGTTTAGGTAGGTACCTACTTACCATTCAATTGGTTTAAAAGCAGACTAATTTCACAAGGTTCTTCTTGAGAATTCACCGTGATTCCATTATATCTATCAGTAACGCCTTCGAAAGTTTTAGATTCCATTTTTAAGGTGCTAATAAGTAATGTTCAATACGCATTTGATTCAATACCTGATTAGAATTTTATTTTGAAAGAATATCTGGCTTTGTTACTACGGAATAATCAGATAGGCCTATCAGAAATTCAGAATCTGAATCTGACTGAACTCTGAAGTAGTGTTGCCTATCGATAGTCGACTATCGCTAAACTATCGATAGTCTATCGATAGTTGACGTCATATCAATAGTATCGATATTATCAATAGTGTCTCGAAAGTATCGATATTATCGATACTATCGATAGCACAAATTAACTAATACTATTGATTGGAGGCAATAGTATCGATACTATCGAAAGTATCGATAGAATCGATAGTATCGATAGTATTGCTCCTAAACATATGCTGGTCTTCGATAGTATCGATACTATCGATACTATTGCTTCCAATCAATAGTATTAGTTAATTTGTGCTATCGATAGTATCGATACTATCGATAGTATCGATACTATCGATAGCACTATCGATATTGTTACTAGTTTTCGAGGTCACCTATCGATAGGGAAACTATCGATAGTTGGGCAACTCTGCTCTGAAGGCATGAAAATATGGCAATGTCAATTATTGTCATTGTCAATTTTATTGTCATTATTTTGTCAAACGGTCGACATGCGCGAATGAATGAATGAGAATGAGACAATTAATAAGAACTAATTGTAAAATAATAACTAATAAAATAACTAACAAATAAATAATTATCAAAGGAGCTAAACAATAAATATCGTTAAATGCAATTTCGCCGGTATTGCATACACTATGTGAAATTTTGGTTTTATTTTTGGCATTTTCGCAGCAGAACGCTTAGTAGAAACTTAGCTGCTATAAAATGAAATAAAATTACTAAGATCTTTCTTAAAATAACTATATGACATGTTTCATCACTCACTCATCTTTTTTCTAACACTGTCCAACGACAGTGTTAGAAAAAAGATTAGTCCAAGCTTCCTATAACACAACAAAATTACTCTTTATGGGTCACAGACAGAATTGAATTGACCATTATGCTTCTTGCGCGGCGACAGAATAGCAGTAGGTTAATAATTTTTTATTTTGTAATAAGGTTCTTAGTCGTATAAAATGTCTTGAAAATTCTACGGCCATTTTGTGTCTCAAAATAGCTGCTTTTTTATAGTAGCAGTTTCAGTCCACAGATACAAGTCAATGGCTTATTTTCGTAGATATGCTGTGTCCATAGATACAAGTCAATTCCATTAACTGATTGTGCTGTGTGGCACTGTCTGTCACTCAATGTCAGTGTCATGATTATGAAGAAGAATAAGTCAATGCCTCAATGGAGGGAGAAGAATGGTGTGTAACTAAAATCTTTTAGTACATAATGCAGTTGTAGTCATTTATTATGAATAAATTATTGTTTTTTTGTTCACGCTTTAACCAGAAAAGTATATACCTGGGGTAGGTTGCCTTCAAACCAAAGATTCTGAATATTCTTATTAACCGTGCATAATGCATTAAACTAAGAATTTTACTCAAATGAGCTATCCCTAGCACAGTGATAATCACGTTAACCCATCATACTCTGATAAAAATCTCCAGGATAGAATGTTTGGTGTAATTTAATTTGAAATATAGTACCTAATATAATAATGTACTATGCTAATAAAGCCTATGAGTTTCAGTAGGATCATGATAATTTATTATTGCTAGTCAGGTTAATATATTGTAAACATTTAAATTACAGAAAATTTTCCATATGTGCTTACTCTACTGAACAACCCAGCAAAATATTCAATGGGGCAAAAGACAGATATAATGGCATCACTGTTGACTCCAGAACAGAAAAATTCAATGTGCCAAACTTTACTGAAATCCTCGAAGGTTTGTAACTACTAATTAATAATTTTATAAAACCTTTCAGGGCAGGCTGAGAGAATCATGCCAGACAATCAAAAGATGATAATTTGGTTTACATTGTCAAGCCAAAAGTCAAAAGTTTATTATTATTATTTCATACACCTATTCTAAAAGTTTAACCTCTCGAAAGAGACTGGATCCTGCAACACAGGGTATCCTAGTGCAGGATTCAGTGCCACATATAACCTGTTGTCTTTAAGGAATAAAACTTTTTATTATTTATTTAAAACAAAGTTGCAATAAGTGCTTGCTTCGCAAACCTTTGGGACTTGTAGTATGTTTTTCATTAAACCATTTTAATGTTTAACATTTTCTAAATTTGTTCTGATGCTCTTATTTGATAGATAAATGGATGTAGACATTTTGTAACCTATGGATTTACTTGGATTTGTTCGAAAGTTGAATGACTTTGAGGGCCTAATTGCTTGACCTATTTTCATTTTTGATTAGTCTAGTACCTATGACTTAGTGCTAGCTACTTTTCTCACGTATTCAATCAGTAATATTAAATTATTATTTATCATGTTTCAGAGTCACTGTCCAATTGGGTAACACAAGGACGTAGATGTATATGGTTCAAGGTGAACATAAATGATGCTTTCTGCATTCCTATTTTAGCACAAGTAAGTTATTGTTTTTGGAAAACCTACCCTTTTTGCTTCTTACCCTTCTATTTGCTTTTTACCCATTTATCATTGTTTTTAATTAAAGCTTGCTGTTCTTAGAAAGGCTTTAATTTCCATCATGCAAGAGACGACTTTGTGATGATGTACAATTGGCTGCCTAAGGACTCGGAGCCCAACCTCCCTCCTGCTTGCCATACAAACCTTGGAGTTGGTGCCATGGTGTTCAATGATAAGAACCAACTGCTGGCTATATCAGAGAAACACTATGAGTATCCCCACTGGAAGCTTCCTGGAGGCTATGTTGAGAGAGGTAACTTATGTTAACATATTGTTAGATAACAAGAGTAGACAAGGTCTACTGATAACAAAACATCATGCTAAACTTATTATAATAGTAGTATAAAGTCCACTGATAAGCATTGTTCTAATATTGATCTTGCCCCCCTGAAAAAATATGTTTACATTTTTACAGTAATATCGTAAAAAGATGGTAAGTCCCAGCAAATACCTACCAATCTCAAAGAAAAATTGTGATAATTCCTATGATTATTAATTTATTATGAATCAGGAATTTACTGACACATTTAGATCAACAAAATTATAAAAACTCTTTATTAATTTAAAAAACAATGAAAATTTGAAATTTTGCTGGCTTTCTTAGCATAAGCTTAGTTTATTGATGTTGTGCAGGTTGTGCTGTGCTGTATGGACTAAATAATATTATACCAAATTATATTGTGAAATAATTAAATGGTTGTGCTGTATGGACTAAATATTATTATACCAAATTATATTGTGAAACTAATTAAATGTTCTTGAGTTATAAAGTGCAATATTACAGATAAATAGAGATTTCTGTATGTCAGAATTTTTGATCAATGTGAAAAAGATTAAAAACAATAATGTTGTTATTACTATTAAAAAATATATATAATGTATTCCATATTTGCAGGTGAAGATATTATTAACGCTGCTATGAGAGAAGTAAAAGAAGAGACTGGAGTTAATGCTGTATTTGAATCGGTCGTCACATTTCGACATACACACAACATGATGTTTGAAAACTCAGATATTTATATAATTCTTATGATGAAGGCTACGTCTGATACAATTACACCATCACAAAGAGAAGTAGACCAGTGCCAGTGGATGGAAGTAGAAGACTATGTAAATCACCCACATGTCCATAAATTCAATAGATTAATCGTCAAAACAGCATTAGAGTACAAAAAACGTAATTTAAAACTTGACTTACAAAAAAAGACCGTGCAGTGGGCGACCCACGTGCGAGATATGAACTTTTTGGTTGTTGATTGTTATTTAAATGATGAATGAAATTATACATACATCATTCTTTAATAATGTACAAAATTGTGAATATGTAAACTATGATGCTAGTAAGTAGGTGTGTATATTTTGTAATAAAACATTGTTTTGTTTTTAATTAATCTTTATTTAGAAAGATATTAATACATATGCATATAGAAACAGTTGCAAAAAAAAAAAATTATTGCCATCACAGTTTAGTTTCAGAATTTCTTTATTATCTATAAAAGTAGTACCTACTTAATGTCCTTTAGGATTTAATAGGAAAGTCTTTAGTGTTTGCATTGGGGCAGTACATCGATTTCGGTAAGATGATGCGAGGGATTTCCTTCCATGATATAAGCATAGACTTGTTTTTCGGCTTAGTCTGGGTATTCGTCTGTAAGATAAAGGTGTATTTAATAAGATAGAATACTTAATATCCTTCAGATCGATTTCGATCACTGCGGCCAACCAATCTTAATGAAGACTTAGCAGTTAGCTGCTTGCCAAGTTAGTACCTACGCAGGAGATTCGGATGGGACGGTTATCCTATTCAACCGGGGAGAGATTATAGGCAGAGGCGCAGAACCACATTAAATCCCGTAAGTGGGCCTTAACCTTAGTTTCATATTAGAAAACTTCGACACAATGACATGAGCATAAAACAAATAAATAAAAACTTTTTGATAAGTTGAAGCCGCAGTCTTGAGCTAGATGAAAAAACAAAAAAGCACAGCCTAAAAATCGTCAACGTGTGAGTGTGATAAATTAGTTCTGTTATCAGTGTTCGGTGCTCCTTATATTTTCTCTGTGTAGAAACTTTCCACTTCTAAATATTTTACAGGCTAATAATAATTACAATAAAATTGACTTCAATAGCAATTTTCACACATCTTAATAGAGCTACGGCATTTTAGCTTGATAATAGCGGTCATTGTCCTTTCCTTAATAAGTATTTCTTTGTAGGAAACTGAATAAAAATCCAATTTATCGTTTTCCATTAGTAAATAAAATAATAAATTGTGTTGACAAATACGATAGGTAGATATTATGATCTTTGTTTCCGTTTATGAAATAAAGAATGATATAAAATGTAGGTGGTCAATGACTTTTATTGCCACGTTAAAACTACATCATAAAGTAAAAAAACCTGGCTGGGGTACAATAAAATCACCTTGGATTATTAAAGGTTCTAACTGGTCTAACAAAAATTAAGTAATTGTAAGTTATGGGATTGTGAGTAGATATTGGTTGAGGATAGGTACCTATTTGCTTACAATCACGAACTATAGAAAGGAATAGGCGCTCATCAAGGGTGAGGATGCGCCAGGGTTCGGTATAAAATAGCTGCATCAGAGACGATAAAAAACAATCTCTATTTATTATTAACTAGCAATCTCCTCGCGACTTCGTATAGTACGATGTGACGGCAATCCGACAGAACCGGGGTGAGATCATGCGCAGGTCCAAAGGCTTTACGTGCTTTCCGAGGCACGGGGGTGACACACCTCCAACTTGCTCACTCCGAGCTGCTATTGAGAAATTCGTAATAGAAAAACCCTACACTTATTGCCCGACCTGGGATTCAAACCCAGGACCCCACACTCAGCAGAGGCGCCTGAGACCACTTGACCAACGGGGCACTAAAAGGTTTTATAACATTAAATAGTGTATCTACTTATCCCTATCATTATTCCATGGTTTCGTTTATATCAGGAAACAGAAAATGGTGCAACGAATACAAAAAACGATTAGAATACTTCGATAGCCACCTACCCATTTCCTCGGGGAAAATCAGGTAGGTATCTACCTAACCTACTCGCTTATTTATTTTTCGCCAACAGAGCCGTACCGAGCCAACGTGCTTGTGAACTTGGAGTTTTGTGTTCCAAATAATAATTTTGTAATCTCAAAAAGAGTAAGACCTAACTGATAAACGATTCGCATCCTATTTACCTACCTACGTAAGTTAAAACAAGCGATAAGTAGGTACCTTGGCTTCGGCAGTTCTTGTAGGTACACGGTCGTAACAACAAATGCATTTCAAAGAATTGGGTCGTTGACACCATTTACTAATAATTCAAGACATACCTACTTCTATAAAGAAACTCTTTATTTTAGCCCTGAAAACCCGATTAATTTTCAATTTACTGTAAAATTATTTTTTTTTGTGGCTTTGAAATCAATAAATAGTTATTCAATTGAATTGCCAAAAAGTGACGTCACAGTTCGATAATGCCATACAAAATCTATAGAAGAATCGCGTTTTGACAGGTCATAAAAAGTACGTCAATTGATTGGTGGTGTCAATTAGCCTTGATTTTCAACTGAAGGTCATCGTCAAAAGCCTCTTCTCATACAGGGTACGCATGAAAAGACACGAGCATTGATCAGCCACTTTGCCCGACCTGGGAATTGAACTTACGACCTCATGCTCAGCAGTCGCGCTTTGCGACCACTAGACCAACGAGGCAGTCCTTTATAAGTATACATAATACATGACGAGTTGATAAATACAAAACAGTTCTGATTTTCGTTTCAACAGATAAAGAATATATGAATAAACATGATAAGGAGAATCAATCTTGAATTATTATTTTTGTGTGATACCTATCTTCATAAAAATAGGGTGGGTGCACACAGTTTTATCAGCCTGGTTGTAAGCAGTACACGTAGTATTATATTATCTGTGGCAGTACCCTTCTAGGTACGCACCAATTAGGTATATTAATACCTACTTCCACGAAGATAATTTAATGGTTCTCAAAAAATTATGACGGTGGGAGTACCGTAGATAAAACGTGTAGGTAAGTCAAATACAGTACCCGGCGATAAATATTGCACATCGACCTTTATCGTATTTCGTATTTTATACAAAGAATAAAAATAAGTATCAAAAGAAGCAAATCATAATTGTTTTCAGCTCCTAATAGATACCGGACTGATTGTATTTCGTGCGACAGAGATAACGCTCTACGAAGCCGAAATTAGCCGATTGTCTCTTTTCAAAGGTCGATGTGCAATATTTATCGCCGGGTACTGCACAAAATTTCTTCCTTTTTTGCAGATTTTGTGTTGATCAAAACTAATTTGATAATAAAATTATCATCATGTAAAACAACAATATGTACTTAATATTTATATTCGATGAAAATCGACATATTTACACGAACTCAGAACCTATCTATTTAACCTTATTTCCTTCTAATATAATTTCGAAATCTAATACCTGTGATGAGTATATAATTTGTATATGTATAATGCTGAGTACACACCGCCCCAACGAATGCCAACGATTGGGTTTCGCTGGCCTTCGTTGGTCCTGTCTGGACGGTTTTGCTGCGTACACACATTACGCAGCATTAGTAATACATATAAAAGATGATAACATTTTTTAATAAATTGTTGGTACTGTCATAGTTTCGGTGTGAATTCAAATTTGGAATTTCGCGGATCACATTGAAGTAACCAAATTGGTTATTGTGCTAGAAATATTTTTACTTGCAGAATATTTATTTATTTATTTATGACTGGAACACTAACTTCAAACCGTTCAATACTTATCTGCCTAAGTGCCTACCTACTTACTTAAAAAACTATTATGTATTTTATTTCCACCGTTCAGTCGGTAAGAAAATTTCTAAGGTCTACGTGACCAAAGACACCTTATATCCCAAATTCCCAATGGTGCTCGTACCCTACCTATGACACGTGTGAAACGGATTCGCTATGGTTCAAGTGCACGCCGATGTTTATGACGTTATTAAGATAAGATAAGTAATTTTCAACTATCAGGTTACCCGATGTATCAACAAATTGCCACGTACTGTCACGGTAATATTATAATCAGTACTCCAACTTCATACAAACGGACGAAATGCGAGCTATACCTACGCGCCTCGATCTCGGGGTGCGCTCGCGGCGCAGACAGTCACGGCTGTACCGCAGTGTCGAACGGACGCGGACGGTGTGTTGTTTTTTAACCGCGAATAACCGATTTTTTCCCTAAAAATCTTGATTAATATGACGAGTAGAAAATATTGTGCTGTTTTTGGTTGCATGAATTCGCTAGCCGCGTGGCGCGTAGTATAATATGATAATGTTATAAGTACTTATAATATTAGTAAGGTTATACTTATAACATTAAACGTTTACACTCGTAATAAATGGTAACCTAGTAATGGTAAAGTTAGATGAATTTGAACCTTCTGCAATTAGCAGTAGATAACATATTCTATACGTACGAGCTTAATGAGTAAGAACGACTTGTTCAAGGAGGCCAATATTATAGAATACAGTGTGATACAGTTAAGCCAATTTGATCTTTAATACGTAAAGTTAGGGTAGGTAATTTTTTGAATACTGTTTTATCACATAATGGACTTGTTAATTACAACTGTATTTGATGAAACAATTTGGTCTACAAAATGAATGAATTTACATTTTTTGTGGCTTTTTGTTTACAATATTTATTTACCTATGTTTTTTAAATTTTAACATTATTTGTATTAAATTAAAATAGTTACTTAATTTAAATAAACTAAAAAAATAATATAATATTTACATTCACAAAACTAGAAAGAAACAAGTAGGTTGATGAAATTTAAATACTATAGGCGGCGGGCAGCCCTAACGCGTGAGTAGGTGCAGCGAAAAAGTAGGTATTTAATTCAAGGTTACGGCCGAGTCCAATTACTGGTAGTATATTTATACTGTGGTACTGTGATCTTTCATGTAGATCCAGTAGGTCCTATCATTTAGGTAACATCTTAGTACCTAGGTAGATGTTCTATTGCTATAGGTACCTACAAGACAGCATGATTTCGTAATTTACTATGCAAACAATAAATCTTATCATCGGCGAATTCAAGTCATTGTGTAATTAATGATTGGTACCTAGGTACTCTAGTGCAGTTTCTGTTCGCTTCTTGGTAAATTAAGTAAATAGGTAGGTAGGTAGGTACATCTTACTGTTGAACCTTTAAATTTCAGCGCAATGTCTATGAACCTTTATGCCTAAATGATTACTAGATTACTATTAAAACATTTCTCAGTAGCAGCCTCGGATCGCCTGGATTTGTGTCCGGTTGATGGCAATAGGCTCGCCCCCTACCTATTACATGGAACTTAAAAACAACTGGCAAAATGAGGGTGTACCTATTAATGGGTACATCTCTGCCTAACCCTTCGGGGATTACAGGCGTGATGATGTTATGTTAGGTTCTATAAAACACTAGATTTAAGTATGTACGTATTGTATCCTTGCCAGCTGCTACATGTTGTGTGATGGAGCCATGGAGGTTACATAGGTACGGTTCAGATAGATTTCTAATGACTCACGCCATTTACCAATCCTCTGTTTAACCTTTAACCAACTCTGTTCGTTGGGGTCGGTTCCAGTCTACCCAGATTCAACTGAATGCCAATAATTTACATGAAGCGACTGCTGCCTATCTGACTTACCATAATGATGCATAAATATAATTATCTCCCAAATATTTCACGGTTATTAACTAGGTACCTAGGTAATTAAGTATAGTTACCTCTACATGTATTTATGGCTAGGTACAATTGCTATGTATTTATGGCATAACAGATTAACTAATAAGCTAAAATTCTACCTACAAAGTTTTGTTATTCATTTAAGTACAATGAGGTCCAACGTTCAGCTTTGTCAAATTGTTAAGTATCAATTTTGATAAGTAACATAAGTACTTATTTAGTTAGTTACCCATAAGTAGGTAATTTTTTTTTCTTTTGCATAATCAAAAACGTGGACGAGGCGAAAGAAGAATGTAGGATCGTAGCAGGTGGCGTTCTGTGGTTTCTGCCTACCCCTATGGGAAAAAGGCGTGAGTTTATGTATGTATGTGACAGATATTGTGATTTACTGCTGTATTCTTAAGATTCGGATTACATCAATTACATCTTCGTACATAAGTTAATTTAGTTATGATTACCCATCATGGGTGCGGTCCCATGACTACCATCACCATACGTGTGGAGTTGCGGATGTATGGAGATGGTAGTAACTTAATTACCAATTAGGTAGGTACATCATTATTTACCTACTAATTGAGAAGGGCTTGAAATGATGGGATGATAAGAAAAGTGTGTGTGTGAATACTTTGAGGAAAGAGAAAAAAAAACTAAATATACTGAGCCGACTTTACAGGCTGGCCCAGATAACGACGTCGAAAACGACCACCAAAAAACGTAGATTATACAAGGGTGTGGTTTGGATTTGAAGTTACAGTGAATAAAATATTTTTTATTTAGGTACCTACCTACATAATTATGATTGTATCCGTATTCCGTGCTCCAAATATGTTATAACTGGAGAGGTTAGATACTCGGTGAAATGAATCAGCCTGATTCATTCATACTCTGCAGCCTATACCTTAGGTACCTACTATACCTATGAGTCCCACGGTAGATTAAAGATAATAAATTATAATATGTATCTTATCATAAACAGAGTAGGTATAGAATTTTTTTGTAATCTTATAATTAGTATGTTTAGGAAGTTAGAAACATAAATGTTTATCTAATTACTACTTATGTTCTTATACAATAGTACTTAATTATGAGATTCCAATATTTTTTTAGACAAATCAAATCATTTAATTGAAATAAATCATTTAGGTAGGTATCTACAGACACATTTGATTTGTCAAAGAGTCAGTCTGCCAATTAATTATAGTCGGATGTAGGTTCCTATGTTTATTATTGCGATTAATACGAATATTAGAAAAATATTAAATGGTAGGTACCTATTTAGGTAACTATTATATTTGATTTTTGCTAAACAGCAATTGTGATAATGTTATACTTACACTCATGTGATTACTACCTAGGGGTCATCCATAAATTACGTCACACGAATTTCATGATTTTTTGCCCCTCCCCCCGTCCTTGTCACAAGCTGGTCACATTTGTGTGACTCCCCCCCTCCCTAGTGTGACGTCACATATTTTGCATTTACATTTAGAAATTATTGAATGAAAACAGCGGTTCCGAAATCAGTTTTATTTTCATTCAATTTTCAATAAAAGTAACATCAAATCAAACAATTAACAAAACAAAAATCGAATAACTATATTAGTAACAAAAAATTGATTTAATTAATTGATTTAAACTTCATTTTTGGCGCATTGTTTTTGAGGACACTTAAATTATAATAGATTTTAAAATGTGACGTCACGAAATTTAGGACCCCTCCCCCCCTTGTCACACAATGTCACACTTCGTTGACCCTCTCCCTCCCCCTTAACGTGTGACGTATTTTATGGATGGCCCCCTACCCATATTCATTGGAATTAGAATCTGAAAAACTCTGGTGATAAATGTGTTCTGTTTTTCACTACACTTGCTCATTGCGTGATTTCCATTTCCAACTATGCCACGCGAAGCCTGCATGCCTGTAACTTGCGAAAAAGCGTGCAAGTAGCTTGTAGGTATATCCATTGTGAGTGTGACATTCACCAATCTGAATTTGTATGACACAATGTCATCCAAGCTATTTGCAGACATTTGTGCAAGTTGCATGTATAGGTATTGTATTGCAAGTATACTTTTACTCACGTTGTCCACATCAGCCATAAGCACATATTCCATGAATCTTAACACGAAATAGGTACTTATATTATGTAAACAATTGCAATTATTGTGGCACGTCCGTTCAGCGACCATGCAACCGACGCAAACACACATAAACTATCTCACAGACAGAAGACATTGCGTAAGAAAATAACTTTTAGGTACCTACATAAATAAACGGTACTTAATATTCTGCAAGATTCATAGCTATAGGTACTATATTAGGAGCATAAAATACAATACTATACCTATGTACTTAGCTAAGATTCAATTATTACTAGTCGTAATTTAGTATCTCCACCGTAACCAAAACCAGCCACAATTTGATTCGACCTTATGTTTGAAATTAAATGTTAGGTGTGTATTACATCGAAAAGTATAATAGTATTTTATAGGTGAAGGCAAGTAACTACTTCACTTACATGGTAAATAAGTATTACCTTCAACAGAAACAAATACATTCAAAAGTAAGTGAATCTAGGTAGGCACCTTATTTTGCTAACAATAGTGTTCAGAAAGACTGGCTTTGATAACGGTTAGTGATGCAAAACGAGTTACCAAACTCGCTTCATGATCCAAACACAAGGTTCAAAGACAACAAAAACGTCCGCAATGTGATTTCTAAATTGATCAAGCGACACTCACCTGAGATAAATCAACTTCTTTGTACTTCATAGTGAAATACATAGACAAACTCAAAAATATTAATTTCACTGTAATTGCTACAGACACCACTATTAAAAATGCGTAGGTCATGATTATTTTTCGTCGTACTTTAAAAGTTTAAATTAAAATTGCACACAGTCGTGAGTCGCCTTTCGGTGTTCAACCAAAACTACTCGAGAACCACTTACGACATCTGAGCGTTTGTGTTGATTTTTTTATCGAAGTCAACGCTGCCGTGCGGCGGTGGTGACTCACAAGTTAACAGAAGCGTCTTTACTTTTCAACTTTGTTTTTAACATTGAACAGCAAGGAAAAGTGATATTTCGATAGTCGTTGTCAGTGCGTCGTCGTAGCAAGCCAGCGTGGCGGAATGTAGGTACCATGGGAACGTCTATGTGTTTTAGATACACGTTTCCCGATAAAAATCCTTATCTATTGATTGGAAATTATTCACGAACGCGTTAAGTCGTGATTATAAGAAAAACGATTCGAAACGTCGCTGTTGTAACAGCGTTTTCTTTAAAAACAATTTTAACTAAATATTAACTCGGAAAAATCTTGCAGTTAGAAATGGTATGACTGAGTTAGAGTACCTACTTTCATGGTAAAAACAATGAAACTGTTGACAGGACCTTTATTTCGAAGCAGTAAGGTCGGCTTTTGTAATTTAAGTGTAACTAATGACGTGGAACGTGTGTTTAACCGTAACATACCAATACGTGAAAATTCCTAAGATTTTGTAGGTAAATTAATGAAACGGTTTTTTTGGTCAAGAAGAAGAAAAGTAATGTAGTACCTACTAAGAAACCTGACCTACAAGTAAAAAAAAAAGTAATGTAGTAAGTACTAAGAAACCTTAGCTACAGGATTTTGTAAGTAACGGTGTACAAATCAAGAGTGAACTATCTATTTACAATAATATACATCGTAAATAAAATAGAACAACTTTTTTGAGTTAACAAAGTCATGATCGTTTTCTATGTCAGGTTGCGTGTCGTGGCCCCGTAATAGCATTCGTCTATTGTTCGTATTAATGATTATACTTATTGTTACTCTATAGTCCTTGCAATATAGTAGAGGTAGGTACTACATCAATAGTTACGATTTAAACAGCTGTATTATGGTATAACTCAGCTATTGTTATTGCAACACACTGTCGGGCATCGAGCGTCGTCACGCAAGTACCTATAGCTTGGTATGTGTTTGATTGTGTTAAGGCATTCCAATTCAGCTAATAATAAAATAGGTAATAAAGAAACTCGTTGACATACCTATTTCAAGTGATTAAATTCATGTTCAAGGATAAGTCTTGGATTTACTCGCTATTTTTAATATAAATTGTTATTTTAAATGAAAAGAATTGTATTTAATTTAATTTTCATTAATTGCATTGTAATCTAAATTTAAATTATGAAATTATTATTAGTTTTGTTATGTTATTGTTAATTATTAAATGTGTACTGCATGCTATATGTATATAAGTATAACCAAGATGTAAAAGAAGAAGAAGAAGAAGAAGAAAAGAAAGAAAATGAAACATGAGAGAAAGAAGATGTGTTCGTACCGCTGAAACCCATAGATCTGAAGCTATATTTTTGCAAACAACTACTGAGGCTGCTATTTTAACTAGAGTGAAATATTTCGCGTTCTAGTTTAAACTGCGAGGCTGGCGAGTTATAGTCTTGACCTAATATTCAATAGCACTTCAATGACATAAGTAGCAACATAAACGAATATCCTGTTAACGGACATTAACATTCCCTCGGGCTGTCGCTCAGTGAAGGTTTGCGGAAACGACTACAAGAATACTGGGAAATCGATGAACAAATACGAAGACAGTTTCATGATGACAATGTTGAGAAATATCAACATAATTACTTAGGTGTCTACTCGAAGGGAAAGAAGAAAAAGCAAGCTATTGAAGCACTATCACCATAATAAACATTTGAGAGACCAAATGTACAAGTATACAACCTGAATTTTAATTAGTTGTAAATCTTTCAGGGGGTGAATGTACTCATGAATATGAACAACTTTTATTTAGGGACATAGTACGAAATATGAAAAAAAAAACAGCTGATCCATACAATAATGTAGGTACTACATTACGATCAAATTGTATGGATCAGCTGTTTTTTTTCACATTTCGTACTATGTCCCTTAATAAAAGTTGTTCATATTCATGAGTACATTCACCCCCTGAAAGATTTACAACGAATTAAAATTCACGGTGTATAGGTGCGCGTGCATTTAAAATGGATAGGTAAGTACTGCAGTGACTCTGGCTAGTTAAACTGTCTAATCTTATTCAAATAGTTTAATACGTAAAATGAGATAAAATAAAGAAAAACGATTTTTTTATTTGCAAAATTATTTTCATTACATTATTTTTTTTATAATCTTTTGCAAATAAAAAAATCATACTGTGGTTATACAATCTTAGTTTTCAATCCTATTTAATAATGATAAGATACCGGTAGGTATTTATCGTAGATATTAAGTAGCTCTTAACAAACAAAAATCAGCGTTTTCAAAAGAAATAATATCACGCCTAATGTCTCGAGTTGCACCGATATGTGCCAAATGATAATACAGTAGACTACATTTATTTATATTTATATTTACCTATCTCAGTTTTATCTAGTCCCAAAATTGTAGCGTAAATCAATATTAAAATTGCCTATACTGCCCGATGGATAATCCGGCCCTGGTTCTTTTTGTATTTAAATTATTAGACAATATCTATGTGTTTAAATCAACTTTGCTATACAGCTATTTGCCATTTTATGCCCATTAACCAAATGTCTTGTTCGTCGTGTCAATTACATGAATATGCTCTTGAATTAGAACGCCTACGCCCGCCGCCGCCGCGCCTCTACGACACGAGTGTCGCCGTGACGCGACTCCACGCGACTCCACGCGACTCTACGCGACTCCACGCGACACAGACGTAGTCTCGAATCTTCAAACAATGTAATCAACATTCACAACCAAATATTCTTCAAGGTCATTCGAGCAATTTAGAGTAGCAAAAAGTGATTATGCGTTAAGTATGCTACATCACAAAGCGTTTGAGTTTTTTTTTTTGTTTTATTTCTGTTCCTAGTATACACACACACAAGACAAACACATTCACATTTCACATTCAAGATATCCTGGATATTTATAAAAAAATATGTAACCAATATTAGACTAACTTATTTGTTCTGCAACGTAGTGCGTCACGTGAAGCCGCGTAGCATTCCTGCTACGCGGTCGAGGGAGGAATGCTACGCTGCGCTACGCGTAGCAGGAATGCTACGCTATGCTACGAGTCTCTTCCCTAGTCTATTTTTCAACAATGTTTATATCCAGAAAGGATAGCAAATAATTGCTTAGATAAATATTTGTGATCATGTCTGTTCTTGTTTAGTTACAATTGCGAAATACCCATGACTGAAATCAAAGTCTCTCGTGCCTATTATGAGTTATTGCGTCCTTTGTTGACGAAAATATAATAAAACAAAAATAAATCAATTTAAAATAAAGAAAATACACGTGTATAAAAAATTAAAAGTTGTCTTACATTAGTTATGAGTAGGTATCTAAATATTGAAGTTTGTTAGTGATCAACTACTACGCGGCCTGTTTAGTTTGGTGTTCCGTCTTCTCTGTGACTTGTGATTGTTGAACGAGCGAGGGGTTGCCACTTATGCGCACTATAGCATCGTACAGCACTACTTGAGGTTGGAGACTTATGCGGGAATCTAGGACCGACCCGAGCGTCGATAGACGGGGTTCATCCTGAAATAAAAAATTTTAAGGTAATTAGAGAGTTTACATTTAGCAACATAAAAGTAAATGATCGTTGTGTCAAACAAAAACCTACCGTGTTTAGTGAATAGCGCCTGTAACAACACGTTGCTCTTATTTCGATCAATGAAATGATGCTAATTGTACTATTTGAGATAATTTTATTTATTTATGCAATCAAATGAATCATTAAACGTTAATTCTTTATTTATTTTAAATTACATTATATTCAAAATACAATAGTTGCATGAAAGACTCAAGAACACTTCGACTGGGTGGCGCTGGCGCCTAAAACTGTTCCTAACACTATTTCGAACTCAGCTACAATATGCTATTGGAATTACGCAGGCATTACGTTTAACATCCTTTTATCATTAAGAAGTCATTTAAAATAAGAACAACACCACTTTTTTAATGCTGACTGACTATTGCCCAGAGAGTAGATAGCAAAACAGCAAGCTTTAGTAATAGTGTATCATAAATGCAGGTTACTGCAGGTTACTTTAGCCCTGCAAGGAAAGTTTGGCTCAAAACGGAAAAACTTTTGAACTTTTCATCTTTTGAAAAATTACAAAAATAGTAAAAGTACGAGACTAGGAAATGTCTCGTACAAGAATGTTTATTCTTATTCAAGAAGCGGGAAGTACTTGTCAAATGTTTTTTAATCTTAAGTTTCCCTATAGGGCTAAAGTAACCCTGTATGTACTCGGTATTTTTTTAGATTTCTAAATAAAAATCTTGTTTGGCAAACACACGTGGGACTTAAATTACGAGGTTTCGCATCATAAATCAAAATCAATTAAGGCAATCAACGTAATGAATATTTGATCTTTGAAACCCATAGTAAACACCTATACCATAAATTGTTTTTAATTTTCTTAGGTCGCCATGTTTGTTTACAAAATATACTGTGTGTAGTAGGTATAAATATAAGTGGAGATTATGCCCAGGCTAGGTCTTATCACTTCACTATACGCGTAGCAGGCTTTTATTAAGTCTCAGCAGGCGTTCTATAGACATTTTATTGTTAATGTCGTTAATGCTTTAATTGACGTTCAATTTCGATTCAATTAATTTATCTATTCAATTTAGCTATGTATAAATACCTATTGTGTAATTGAAGGGTATAGTGCTAAATAGTTGCTCTGTCGCCAAAATTTAGTTGCCAAACCATATAAAATAATGCCACAATAAATCACATATATTCATCAGGATATATTATCAAGTACCCATCAACGTGAAAACACTTTAAAATTGGTTAAAAGGTGCAGTCCCACGAAGCAGGGCTCAATAGTTTAAGAAAAAAGAGACCACGAAGGGAATGGCAATGGCAGGGTCTGAGTTCGCTCGCTTCGCTTCCTCACTAGACTCCGCCATAGCCTTTGAACCCAACCTGTCCGAGTCGGGGTGCCCCAAGTTATCAAGTTATCTGAGAACGAAAATCTTTCGTGGCGATAGATCTATTAATTAGATGAAACAAGTTGATGACAAATATAAACTTTGCTGACAAAAAATATACTTTCCATAACTTAATACCTACGTTACTGTAACTTATTTGCAACTCAATTAGTACAAATTTATAATTTTAACGCTTAATGTTCTCAAATAGTATATGAGTTATTTGTTGTTAATATTAACTTTCAACTGTTTAACAGGTCGATGTGAGAATAAAAAGCTTTTTCACAAAAAAGATAACCGCCTTCATAAACTACAAAATAAAAATAACTTTAGTTTTAGAAGTCGGCGGCTTTGGTTTTGTTTTTTGTTATGTAGGTAAGTATTGCCACCGACTTCTAGAACTAAAGTTATTTTTATTTTGTAGTTTATGAAGGCGGTTATCTTTTTTGTGAAAAAGCTTTTTATTTTTTACTTTTTAGTGCTTGTGTATTAATGTTTGAAATCCTTACAAAAAGCCCTTTCAAACAATACCTCACACGATATATTTAATTTTGGAAACTGGTAGGAGGGGGGTTGACGTACCCCCCCCCCTTTTCCTTCATTCAGTCATCGACTACACGTATAAACAAAGCAATTTCACTTGTTACGATATTGCTGCTGTGATTCTGTGAGGAGTTCCATTCCATATCTCCGAGGTTCATCATCAGATATTCAAATGGTGACAATGGGACCACACGGGAAGCACCAGCTTTCAAATAAAAAAAAAACATGAAAATCGGTTCACCCAGTCGCAAGTTAGGAGCTAACAAACATAAAAAAAAAAATACAGACGAATTGATAACCTCCTCCTTTTTTTGAAGTCGGTTAAAAATGCAGGCAATAGACAGACACCTTTTGTAATAAATATGAAACTTAAAAAGTACGTCGTGTCGTGCGTCAGAGTGCACATATTACATAGGAATAGCTTTTGAATCTCAGGGAGTACTATACTCGTATGTTTGTAAATTAACATTGTTTGTACTGCTCGTTTTTTAGAATAATTTAAACCTACTGCCATGTATGTAAAATTAGCTAAGAACAATCGTTTTTCGGTCTGTCTTCTATAATAATATTTTTAAGGATGTCGATTTGGTGAAAATTAGTAACATACCTAGGTACTCCCTTATCAACTCATCACCTGATAATGATATGCTTTTGTTTAAGATAGTCTAGACAAGCAAATATTCCGATGGACATAATATGTATAAGCTTTTAGAATGTGTGATAAGATTGCATCAACGTCTTTTCTTCTGCGCAGAAAAAGAAAGTTCACTTCAAACCTTTATTTTCGGATATACTATCGGGTAAAGTTCTGTTGCCATCATGACAAAATCTGAATTGTGTTATGTCATGAACACAATCTACGACTATGTATCTACTCAGAATAATTCCCGAAAATAGATTATCTTTAAGTTCATAATTTAACCTTGCCTGCATCTCTAAAAGGTAATAATATCCACGAGCTTCAGTTTATTTATAAACTTTTAGAATAAGTATGTTATGAACCTGCAATATGAAAGGCCGTGGGACGAATGTGGGCGGGGTGGAAACTTATTGACGCTAACTCTTGATCGAGGGCTAATAATAAACTCTATATCGCTGGTAGATACAACACGTTTTTGTAAATTAATGACACAGCAACTTCCTGTAAATAAATTATTCTTATTTTTCTTTGTCTACTTTAACCAAATAAATCGTAAGATGGGATGAATTGGTTAATCATGTCGTATATATTCAAACCACCTCCAGATAATGATGCTTTTCTTATAGTAGTAGGTAGAGTACTTTGTGAAAATAAAATTCTAATCTAATGAGCTATGCAATATATTTCTGACGAGGTACCTTATACCTTGTTAAAATATATTGCATAGCTCTTTTGCGATTCATGATTTTTTTTTAATTGCAACATAACTCAAAAGAACTAAATAGTTTATTAATATTAAGTTTTCTTTATAAGAAACTAATCTGCTGTCTGCGCTATTCAATTGGCATAAAACTGGGTAGGTACTAGGTACTGCAGCTTTTAACTGGAAGTTATTAAGGAAAACTTGGTTCCGTGGACTTGAAAAATCTACAGTAAGTTAGTTAGTACGGATTCCGAAGTTACAACTGCACATAATTTGAACAATAACAGAATGCAAAATAAACAAGCGATGATTTTTTTTTAACATAAGGTACCTACTATGAATTCATGACCTAAACTCAAATTCCAAAATATGTACAAAATAATAAAATGGATTAATTAATAACACAACCAACCTTGCTTTTAGTAGCCTTCACTGTGTATATTAGAGATCCGATTAAAAATATAGCATTTATTACGAGTAACACAGCAGCAACAATAATGAACGCCATTTTTGAAAAACAAAATCTTATGCACTTACTTATTATTATTTTTTTAATTACGTCCACTGACGTCTTAATCCTACGTGCACCGCGTTTGTTGTGATTGAAGCGAATAAAGCACTAGTGGTCACACATGATTGTTTTCTAAATTATCAATCAACTCGTCATGGAACTGGCTGGAGGGTTTAATTGGATAAAAGATGTTTATCGTCCTAAGTTGGAACTGTATCTGATCGTGAATCGGTATTTTATCAGTCAATACTGATAAAATAGGGATCTAAAATAAGATACCACTACATAATAATATCGTATTAACTGTTTACGTAGGTACCAATAACAAATTTGAAAAAATACCTGTCTCTGTTTCTTTTATAAGTGTACTGTTTGCATTAAAGTGATAAAAGCGTTAATCTACAGATTATCAACTTTATCGAAATCATAATTAAAATTGAGATATCTGCAATTTTACTAGGCATTATGCTAATTAGGTACGAATGAAAACACGCTAAAATGGTAATTATAATACTCATGAATGGGGCACAAGTGGGCGCTGACGATACACATTAAAACATACCAGTTTTATCCCTTTTAAACAAATTATAATATGTATAACATTGTAATGAGAATATAGCCCAGAAGCTTTTGTAACGCTTTTCTTTGTAAAATCTATCAATGGGGATCACCGGGAGTGTATTTTCTGGGTTATATGCAGATTACCGCTCTATGCGGTTTAACAGTAGCATTTTGTAAGTCCATCTACTCTATTCATAATCATGTTTCAAGATAAATAAATAAGTAGATTTATAAACACTTACCTACTTAAAGAAAGTGTGCTGATGCACTTCTGAAGACCTAATTTCTCAAGTGTTTTCTGAATCATTGATACGGTAGATTCACCTGTCCGTTTTTTAATCTAAGTCCTAAATAAACCGAGTTTAATAAATCTAGTTCCTTACGCACATACAAAACCTTCATGAAACGACAAGACGACAAAATATTGCATTTTGATTTTTCCTACTCGTAGATAAGCGTGGGTGGGCTTCTACGTTAATCTACTGATAATTATGTTATTAATAAGATATGATTTAAGGTGTTAGGTACATGCTTCTTTTGTCTTTAGATAACAATGAACTAAGTAGTGCCTCAGTGTGCGGCAGCACTGTGGTCGACAGATACTGAATTTAGTCCCGTCTAAGTTAGTTTAGTGCCAGTAGTAGTTAAAGTACCTAGTAACTAATAAGAGTAACTAACCAAAAAGGATTAATTCTAAAACCCACGTTTTGATAATTCGTGAATAATGTTTTTTAAACATGCTACCTGTTACTTCTTCTTTACTGTCTCTTGCAATGTTAAACTGAATCTAGCCATTTAATTTATAATCCGACCCTCACAGCTTGCCTGATAGCCAAAGATAAAGTGATAAGCCGTTCTCAAGCAAATTGGGGAAATAACTATTGCTAAAAGTATTAAGTTGATGGTAGTAAGTTATCGAGGCAGGGGTCGAGTACGTGCCGTGGATAGGCGGCTTGGTAACGAATGGTCCTCAGGTTGGCAACCCCAGCGACCCGACTCACTTGTTGCTAGGCCGGCCGTCGCGCCGTCACACGAACAGTTCAACAGGTTGACGAGACTGTCTTCAACATTTAGGGTGGCACAAAGACGAATAACGTAGTCGTAAATTATTCAGCATTGGGGAAAGTTAACTTTGTCGCCCCAATAATTATTGCCAGCAGTAAATAATGCTATAATATTATGTACTTCTCTTCACTTTTATGAAGTACAAAATTGCTGTAATTCTTAAATGTAAAAGTTTTGTATACCTCTATGTAACGGTATAATATGTGATTAATCTATACTAATATTATAAGGCTGCAGTGTTTGTTTGTTTGAACGCGCTAATCTCTGGAACTAATTGTCCGATTTGGTTCAGTGATTCAGTGTTAGATAGATTAGTTATCGAGGAAGGCTATAGGCTATATACCATCACGCTACGACCTACGGGAGCGGAGCAGTAACCAAAGACGCGGGTGTAACCGCGGCGGACAGCTAGTTGAATTATAATTTTGTCATCAACTTGTATCATATAATTAATGGATCTGATCTATTGCCACGAAATATTTTCATTCTCAGTTAGGACTTTGGGCACCCCAATTCGGATAGGTTAGGTTTGAAGGGGATGGCTGGGCCTAAGAGAGCGAGCTGAGCGAGAAAACTTAGACCCCGCTATCCCCTTCGTTGTTATTTTTTTTTTTACTATTGATCCCCGTAATTTTATTTGATGGGGTCCTTAATGACAATCTCCTGAAATTTGATAAGGATGCAAAAGTGCACTTTGTATAAATATACTTATAAAGTTAGCAGTATATTTAGCGATTCATTAAAAACGTTATCAAGCTATCGTTATCAAGTTAGCACATTAATTTTCCTTAGTTGAATATTCTGTATTCGATTGTTTATCACTTTGGTTCCTTATGGTGATGACATAGCAGAGCAACGAAGACGAAATATGCGGATACTTTATTGTTTACACTGGTACGACACGACCCACGACTTTGTATTTGTATCTGTATAGTATTCTTAAGTAGGTAACATGTATTCTCTTGTAGATTGCCCTGCTCACCACCGTAAAGAAAAAGTAAAACTTGAATGAATTTCTCTCAGTTTCAATGACAAAATGTACTGGACCCGGCGATCAATTTTAATAAGTAGTTAGACACGCCCTCTATCGCTCGCGAGACGAATCAAGAAGTTAGACCCAAGCCATATCAACATTAACATTTAAATTTAATATTGCAAACCTACTACCTACTGGATTAGCTACGAACGAAAACATACAAGTTAATTTACGCAATTAACAAAATGATTTAATTTTCACCAAAATAAAAATAATCAACAAACATAATATTTATTAGTACTAGTGTAGGTACCTTGACGAGGTCAATACCTATACAAGGACAAGTGACAAGAGAAAAACAATTTGAATAAACTCAACATGTATGCACATAAACGATGCCTAGAAATAGGTCAGCCATGACGTACCTAATCCATCTTTGAATTACATATTAGGTACCTATACATTTGATGTCGTTTAATGCAATGTTCAGACGTCATTAAAAGTCAATAACTCAGTACACACGCTGTAAATGAAATATGGTTACCACGAAGAGCTGAGTGAGGTATAGCACCTGGCAGTATAATTATAGCAACAACTAACTATTAATTATCTTGCCATGCTATGTAGCATTACTGTGTCTTTATACTAATTGAGACAGACTTGTTATAAGAACTATACAACATTACCTACAGCTGATTACATAATCTTCAACTATAAATCATTTTGAGAATGTTATTTAGGTACGTATTGGATGTTTTTAACCCTGGAGCTTGGCGGGTGCAGGGTGCTCGGGTGGTGGCGAGTGGCGTGGCGCTGGAGGCTCGCGCGTCAGCCTCCGCCAGCTACCCGCACGTCGCCGTACCCACACTCCACTCCGCGCCGAGTAGCCGCCGAGTGCAGGCGCCCGCGACCCCGCTATCGACACTCCGCCGACACTCGAACCCAAGTCGCTCACCGCGCATTACACGGAAACTATCACTTTCGCTCCAGATGACAATCAAGTTTCAACCATGATAACACTGTGAATTTATTAGTGTGCAAGGTCCGGCTCTACCACCACGGCAGCATCGCAAGGTAGGTGAGTTTTTTATTTGATCTATACTTCCATGGTCAGAATCAAAATCGAGTCTACGTGTCAGTTCCGAATGCTAAGTGAAAGGCAAACTCTTTGTTAAATTACGTGGATAGGTTGACAACGAGTTCTATAGAGCATCTCGAAAAGCACTTACTTTCGATCTATGTAACAGGATATTAATAAAAAATTATTATTTGTTAATTGTTACTAAAGGCAACGCGCGTGTTAATGATGTTTGTTGTATAAATCAAGCTTCCTCTACACATTACCTCGATTACTAACGATTCATAATTTTGATTAGGTACATTAGCGAGCTAAGTTATCTGCTTACTTGTTTTTTAAAGGTGTCATTCTAATCATTTAACACTGACCTACATTCTGGACAAATACGTACATATTATTGCCCACACCTGAAGATAGTATTTTAGTAGTCATTTCCCTCTTAATATACGGGTAGTCGATACCTATCTCGCTTCTAAACGAAACTTTTCACGACTCTAAACGTAGTTACCCTTAAGTAAAGTGCAACTTAAAATTATAGTTTTAAACGAGTGAAATAAGTTACACCATAACAATTAAAATGTGTTAGCAATTGCATTTAGGTAAACAAAAACATGTTCAGTGTATTCAGTATAGAACTGCAAAGCATTAAGTATGTTTCTCTTAGTATTTTTTTTTTAATATACTAAATATGAATTTTCCTTACTTGTAACCTTGTTACTATAGTGTTATTAGTATTTCTCTTGTGTACATACCAGTTTAAAGAATATTAATTTCCGTATAAAACTGTGTAATGTGTGAAATATAATAATATGTATTGCACCTGAAACTACTGAATAATATAAAACACTCAGTAAGTTGCGATAATATAATAATTATAATACTTTATCTGTACAGTTTTAGTACGTTGCCATAAATCAACACATCAACGTAATATTTAGGTACATACATACCTACTGTAAGTAATAGTATTATCCAATTTGTTCGTCTGTTAATAAGATAAAGAAACAAAAACATTTATTTTTCAATACTAAGTAGTTATATGCATGTCCCTAACAACTATGTTGGTAAGAGTGAGTATCGTTATCAAAGTTATTTTTGCATTGCAACGATTCATACATAATATATTTATCGTACTTATACACGTATTATTATAAAAAAACTATCAAGTATACGTAGCGAAGTTAATATCTATTCTGGTCATTCATATTTTTGAAATAATTTCTTGACAGTAAACAAAGTTAACTTAAGCATGGTTATCAAGAAAATCATCAACTTAATAGATATCGATTTCATATCAAAGAGTAATAAAAATAATCGATGGACAGATATATATTATTTATTATTCGAGAATTAAGGAAAATCATCATATAAGTATTACCCTTCAAAATAAGATTAGTAGACACGGTTAGGACTTACAATACCTAATTATTTATTTTTATATGGCTGTAGTTAAGGCAATGTGAGGCGATTTCCGTTTCCAGTGTATTGTGGAGGTACGTATTGATTTTCATTGTGTACGTGGGTGGGAAAGCCCCAAGCGAAGACTTCATGATAAGCTGTACGCGATAGTCTTCTCGCCATTCGTGCTAATACAATCTTTATCTATCTAGTTATATGCTTGATTATGGTGTGCGTCACGTTTTGCCGCTACGTGGAACTGTACTACCTACATAGGTATGGTACATACCGCTGCACTCGTAGTACATCCTGCGATAAAAAGTGAGAGCAACACGTACTAGAAGTTAGGTATATCCTTCGAATTATAACGTTAAATCTAAGCTATAATTGCCTCGGATGAACTGATTATCTGGTACTGGTATAAAAGTGTACCTATCTAAGATACCGATATGAAAAAATATCAGAACCAGTTTATAATACCTAAACGTTACACTTGGAAGTTGAGTTTCATTGGAAGGCACATGTGCAGCTGTAGAATTTACATACTATTTACGATGATGAGAGAGATCACCTTAACAGAAGAATGTAGATTGAGTGTCATAAGCCTGCAGCCGTAACTACTAAACCGAGCCTGCAGATAGTAGTAAGTAAGCCGTAGCTGGCTTTCTTCAGTGGCACTAAACTGTACACAGTTTTTGACTATCTACTTAGTCATCATTAACATGTGCTTCTCTTCTCCACCAGATATGGCAAAATTTAAGTTGATCGTAGAGCGTACAGTCTATCTCTCGTTTTATGTTTTTACAAACAAGTGCACAGGTGCATTCTGCCACCCTTTATATTCACATAATCCTTTAGTCACTTCTTACCGCACCACGGGAAGTGAATGGAAATTGATGGACGATTGGATTGGTCTCGGTACTTTATATGCATTTTTACGACAACCCATTCATTATAATTAAAATCCCATGAAATGCTATCTGTTGATGTCGCTTCTGTATTATATATATTTTATCAATGATGAACTAGTATTTGGTAAAGACGTGAATTGGTAGCCAAATGTTTTTAATAATAGGTACTTATGTTTCTTTTTTGTAAGTTTAAACTATAAATACTGAAAATAAGAGTCTTTTGTTTTATACATCCAATTAATCTAGTCTACTATGTAAGGCTAGTAAAAGTAAGTACTTTTGTAATTAAATAATCCTCAACATTCCTAAGTTTGTAACATCTACTGTTAAACTAGATGCACTAAATGAAGAACAATCAAATAATTTTTGCAATAATCTTAAGAAACGCTAAGATGATATGCTTGCTCTCCATCCCACTGATCCCGCAATCGCATCTTACGTAAAGAAGTGGAGTAATCTAAGAGCAAGCGGCATAAAAACCGGTCACTATGCACTTTGCAATTTTTAGCTTAACAGGTTATAGATGTAAATATTGTTGTTGCGAGCGCTATCGATTGAATTTATGCCACCAGTTGCTTTGCACACCCCTTAGGGAAAGTAATGTAATAGAGTTGCATTAATAAAGTTATAGCTAGAGGACAAACACCGCGGTACACCGTCCTCATTTTGCTCTACAGATAAACTACGTAAGGTTGGAGTTCTAGACGCTCTATTCAGCAGCCTCGAATGTGGTTGAAATATATATTTTGTGATTTAGTAGATTTGAGTGACCTTTAGACCTTTAAAAAGGTTCTAAAGCTTCTGGCTAAGTTATGAACCACAAAAAGTATCTGACAATACGATATGTTGATTTTAACAATAGTCTGTAATATACAAAAACCAGTCGTCACATTTGAACGTCAGTGAGGTCCGAGACCTCTTGTCTACTTCTTCCAGTCTCTATTGAGATAGACTGCTCTGTGACCGACTTCGATCAGGAGAATATTAGTATAATCGAATTGAATTATCTAACTTGTATAAAAACAATAATATGATTGCTGAATCGTTTGAGTAAAAACAAAAAATTACAGTTGTAAATTAAAAAGGAATTTTATCAAATGCAAGATCAAGTATGCGCATGTTCACATAATGCAATATATTATGTACTTGTGAAAGTACCGCCTACACTATATTTTAGCGCGAAATGCTTTTAGTATCAGCTATTACCTTAGCACTTATATAATTCAGTATCCGATTACAGTAAACCACAATGCACTAGTATGTTTTAGCCTTACAAAGAGCCGAAAACAATATAATACCATTCAATTCAGTACTACACATATTTGTAAAAAAGACTAATCAGAAAGCCGTTATGTATACATTTTGTAGGAATATAAAATTACTTAAGCAAAAATAATTGCCGAAGACCACTTTATTTTTGGTGTGGGAAATCGCTATTTTTACGGTAGCGCGCGTAACGTAACGCACTCAATACATTGTGCTTACAGGTGCATCTACCGGTACAGAGATCTTTTTAAAGTTTGGTTGTACCATGTTTAACGTGTTTTCGTAAAACATCAGAAGGTTCTTAGATTTGGTCTAGTACAAAAATAAAAGTTCGCATTAACGGGAGGAACAATGACTTTCGGCTGCGTAAAGTGAATTTTTACACATGCCTTATGTAACCTGGTACACAAGGTTCTAAAACCTGGAAGTATGCCTACTACACCTGTTAATAATCTACATTTTACATCGTTAAGTCACTCGTAATATTGATACATCCGCCAATCATGTAATCCTTTCATAATAATACTTACATATAGTATTGCGAGTCTATAACTCTATAGGTCCCATTAGTATCAGAAATATGACTTCAGATATTTTAATTAAATAACAAAAAAAAATATACACTTTTAATTAAGTACTTAAATGTCAAGATAAAGGCTTAAAAAAATTAGGGTCCCAATACAATAAAGATGACGCTTTAGTTTATAGAAAGTGTTGTTCTTAATCGATCGAATAAAAACTCTAAACTCGCAAGAGGCTCTGTGGGGAGGACGGAAATGCTAGCGAAAGTGGTACCTTCACTTTCAGCTCACTTACTTTTGTATGTAACAAACATTATTTACGAGTACTACTGGATTTTACTGCTTTAACAATAATCTATCGATAGGTATAAGACACAGCTTCCTAGTCCTAATTCTCAGATCACGTAGAGTTTCTATACTTACATAGAGCGTGAAGCTCGCTCTGACGTCACAGGAACAAGGTTGATGTATACCTGTGGGTGTAGTGTCTGCTTAACCTTTCACATATTGTTGGCGTGGCAGGTCCTTATAGCTTGCTAACGCAAGCTTTTATTCAGCTAATACAACATTGTACCTACGCGTTTCGTGACAGCGCTGACCTAAAATTGGGATGAAGTTTCTGCTGTGGGGGTCGTGTTAAAATTAAGATCTATTGACGTATTTGGTACAATCTATTCCGACACTCAGTCAGTGTTTTTATTTAGTCCTCCGAACAAAATTACAATTACTTTAATAAGGTTTCGCCTCTTTCAGGAAAAGAAAAAAGTCTTGTTAAAAAAGCAATTTTATGAGAAATTGAGCCAAATAGAGCGGTGATCAACTAGTCATTGTTTAAGCGTGTTTTGATATTTTTGTAAAAGGATATTTGTTAGAAATATACTTAACGAACTTTTACCCACGGTTTCGCTCCCGTGATTTACCCTACAGGAACCGTTAATCTTTAAATTGCCTCATATCCGTTGCTGCGCGAAAGAAGTACTAACCAACTCACAATCACACTTTCGCATTTAAAGCATCTGACTGTTTAGAGTAAGCGCTACACGAAAGGACACCGCGTTTCTACTGCATGAGACATTTCCTGATCGTGTAATCTCTCGTTTTGATGATCAGAATTGGCCCCCTAAATCATGTGATTATAACACCACTGGATGTTTTTATGTGGGGTTATTTAAAGTCAAAGGTCTATGTCAGCAAGGCTACATCCACCCGTGCATTGAAGGAGGAGATTCAACGCTACATCAACAAAATTCAGTCACATCACTATGCAAAGTGGTCTTGGGAAAATTTTGACAAAAGAGTGCTTATGAGCCAGCCGTGGATGTCATTGTCGGATGTGTTATTCCATACATACATACAATATCTACTCTATTCTGTCTACGTCTTGTTTGTAATGTAAAAAGAACAGCTGCAAACAAGAACTGTGTTCTTCAAATCTTGCGTAAATTGTAGAACACTCTATATGACTAGACTACATAGCATACGATTGTTAGCAAAAAGTTATTCGTGAAACAAATGTTAAATAATGGTTCGAAGAACGATAGGAGAGCTATTCCAGCCCGGTTCACAGTAATTCACAGTATTCCCTCAACTAGAAATCCAATCTTATACCCAGCGGTATAAGATTGGATTTAATAAGATAAGATCGCGCTAGACGGACGTAGCTAAAAATTACTTACTTACGACGCCTACGTCTAGACTTATTGACACTGTAACTCATTGCCACTCCAGACTTTTTTGCAATATATTTCACCTGATCACATATACAAAGAAGAAGGGTCACGATCCATACAAAATTTACCCAGGCCCGGCGCAAACGAAACCTATCTTGGTTTTTGCATTATGTTATGTACATCAATTATCAGTAATATTTTTTTTTAATTTCAGTGGCTAACTTACTTAAAATTGCCCTTGTAAAAGGATTCGTTTGACAAATAATTTTCATTTTTTGGATATGAAACAATACTTTTTGTTTATTCATTAACCGAATTTAAGAAAAGGAGGATGTTCTCAATTCGTGGAAATCTTTTTTTTTATTTTGTATTGTTTTTTTATAGGTATGTTCCCCGATTACTCAAAGACGCCTGAACCGATTTGGAAAATTCTTTTTTTAATTGAAAGAATATACTTTTAAGGTGGTCCCATAGAAATATTGCCATGATCTGATAATGAACTTCGGAGATGTGGAATGGAACTCCTCATAGGATCATAGCAGAACTGTCGTAACAATTAAAATTGCTTTGTTTATACGTGTAGTCGATAACTGACTGAAAGAAGAGGGGGTAAGTCGACCCCTCCCCCCTCTTCCTTTCCAAAATCAAATGTATCGTGAGAGGTATTGTTTGAAAGAGCATTTAGTAAGGATTTCAAGTATTAACGATAAGTAATATTGCATTAAAAAAATTAAAATAAAAATCTTTTCGCAAAAAAGACAACCAAAAACTACAGCGTAAAAAATAACTTTAGTTCTGGAAATCGGTGGCAGTACTTACATAACAACAAGCAAAACCATAGCCCCCGAAAAAGCTTTTGTTAAACAACTTAAAAAAAGTTAGTATATGTTCGACTACGTATTTTTTTAAAATTATGTATGTTTACCGATTGCTCCGCCAGTTGTCGACCAATTTTCAACGTATAGGTACTCCTGTAGTCACATATTTAATTCGTGCTAATCTGATGTAGATCTTCGGAGACAAACAATTAACCTCCTCAATAACGAGCAGTACACGTATTGTGATTTGGTTATTGTACTGAAGATAATTGCTGACTAATCTATCCGTGGTCAAATAATCATGGTCTTCGAAGATAACTCATGAAACTTGGTCGATTTAAATAACCTGAGCGTGTGCGGCTAGCCTACGGTACTGCGCTGACGTTTTTTTTAGGATGCATAATGCAGATCAACTTTGAATTCGTTTTTGATAAAACATTTTCACAAAAATAGTTGCTTTTTTTTAAGTTGTTATTTTTCACTTTTTAGTGCCTACCTACTTACCTCGATGTACCCCCTCCCCCTCTTCCTTCAGTCAGTCATCAACTACACGTATAACAAAGCAATTTTACTTGTTACGACAGTTCTGCTATGATCCTATAAGGAGTTCCGTTCCATATCTCCGAAGTTCATTATCAGATCATGAAAATATTTCTATGGGATCAATTTTGAAGCATACATTCTTTCTAACAAAAAAAGTATTTTCAAAATCGGTTCACAATTGACCGAGAAATCGCGTTAAAAACAAACAAAAACAAAAAAAAAAACAGCAACATACAGTCGAATTGAGAACCTCCTTTTTTGAAGTCGATTGAAAAGGTTTTAGGTCTAGGTTTTAAGCCCGAAAGTCTAATTACCAGTCTTAACAATGGGTATCGTATTACTCAGTTACTGGGTTGTGGAGCTCAGATGGACAGTGCTTCATGTAAAATATTGGTATTCAGCTACATTCGGTTAGACTGGAAGCCTAACGGCGACCCCAACATAGTCGGGAAAAGGCTAGGCAGATGTTGAGGTAAATAATAATATATTACCTTACGAAGACAGTTTCAGTAGGTTAGCCACGGAAATCGAAAAAAAAAAAAAACATATTCTTGAAGTACATTCAATAACTAAATAACTAAGATTAGTTTCGTTTGCGCCGGGCCTGGGTCACAAAAGACCCTTCTTCATTGATATAATACTCAATTAAGTGCCTTTAAAAGTTTTTTAGAGGTGGGGGAACTTTAAATTTAAATAAAACACAAAATGATTTCAATATCCATGAAATTGGCTTTATTTGAAAGACCATTTTAACTATGGCATTAATGTTTAAATATGATTTAGGGTCTGTAACCTTCGCGGCTGGAAAGAAACGCTGTAGACACGCGCCTTTATAATACATTGTGTCACCATAATAGAATCGAAAAATTGATACATAGGTACATAAATTAGGAAAACTGTGTTAATAAGTTCTAGCCTCTCGATCTTCTCTTTTAATGTACGTAGGTACGGTATTTTGTCGATTTTTGTTCTAAATGTTTTTAAGGAATATCTAGAATTTATCTAAAATTTCGGCTGTCATCATGATCTTTGACAGTCGTTATGGGTCGTCAGAAGCCCGAAGCTCTGACATCCAGTCACACAAAGGGGTATCGTTTTACCCAGTTACTGAGTTGTTGAAGTCAGGTAAAATACTGGTATTCAGCTGCATCCGGTTAGACTGAAATCCGACCCCAATATAGTTGGGAAAAGGCTAAGCAGATTGATTGATTGAGTACATCATTAAATATATTTTTGGAATAGTCTAGTATAGAATAGTCTCTTCCAGCCTTTCGTTTTAATACCCCATGAGCTATATAGTAACTAAAAGCACTTCCAGTTTAGTGATCCCTTTTCACTATTACATTGACTGAGTGTAGGTACTGTATCGGTTTTTCACCCACACCACTTTAAAAAAAGAACAGTACATTTGAATGCATTTATCTGCATAAACCAGTTTAACAATCACGATTTGTCTATTAAATTAAATTAATTATAAATTACTCACGATCAACCCAGAACTATTAGGTACGATACGTCATTCGGTTATTACTTAAAAATACCATAAAAATGTCTTTATAATTAATAAACTATTACTGACATTTATTAGTGCGTGGAAAAGATTATTGAGATAGAAGAAATCTAGATAGGTAAAGGTAAAACCCAAAATATATCTGTAGTAAAGTAAATATTTTCAACGGAAGTTGTGCTATCTAATCACTCTCTGAAAAATTTTACTTATACCTACTCATGGTAGGTGTGTAAAAACTAAAATAAAGATAAAGAACCCGCTTCCTATAAATGAATTAATGTTATTGACACAGAAACAGTACATTAATTACTTAGAAGAATTTAAATTTTTAGAAATGAAGTGTTGTTTAAATTCGATGACGTCATAGCTATAACACATCTTCATAAATTCAACATAGAAAAAAGCTATACAAAATCAATGAATTTAATAATCATTTTTATTTACTGAAACCTTGTAACTAAAAGGCCAGAAAGTAATTGCATGACCACAATAAAATTACTTCAATTGTTTAATGTTTAACCAGCTGATCAGTCGTATTATTAACGACGTTCAAAACAGCTTACGTACACTCGAATTAAAAACACGATAATACACGTACTTTGTTGTGTAGGCATAATTTATATTATACCTTCACAACGTTAGGCGATATGCACGAATTATTTGATTTGATCACGTAGCATAATTTTACCTACTACTTACAGAAATGCATACCTAGGTGCACGAAACTACAAACAACATATTGTACAGTTCTTTGTGCATACTTCCTACCGTTTCTTCTCTTTTATTACTTAATTCTGGATGTTGCTAAGCCATCTTTATAGGAACGAGTTACGAAATATTAATCTAAAATGTGTTAGCTTACAAGTATTTTTCAATCGAGTAATAACAATTTACAAATCAAAGCATAACGCTATGTAATGAAGTTTGCTAGGAAACCGTTTCAAACTAGTTTTAAAAACATTTAACATTGCATAATTTATGTATCATTTTGGCTATTTTTATTAACTTGTGTACAAAAATAGGTACCTTGAGGTTTTATTCTGTAGTTGAGACTATAGAAAAAATAAAAAAAAATACTAGCTCTATCATTTCGGAAAACCCTATACTTACGTTATAGAAAACTTTTTGTTGCATTCCATTTTCGCAACTAAAACATCCGACAATTAACAAGAACGAACAATGAGAGGCTCGAAAATTGGAATTTTGACATACATAGAATGGAATTCGCCCCTCGGTTACCTTCTCAAATAATTATGCAACTGCTCTAGTACAATAACAATGGACACGATAAGCGTATGTGGGCTAACGTAGTGGTAAGTATGGTGAAAGTGTCCGAGCAGGGTCCGCGAAGGTCGCCACGCTGCCGGCCGCGGCTGGTGACGTGCGACCAGCTCGGACAAGCGGCCGCGGCTTGCACGCACGCATGGCCGTCACTGACATTACCGATCTAAATGTCACGCAAATGTCAACGATTACTCGTGATTGTAGACTTATCCGCAGTCAATACAATTCAAAACGTAGACGCGGAAACGGTTACATGGCAAATATTTACTCGAATTTGCCCATTTCACCAGAAGTAACAACTTTGTTTCTGGCAAAGTTGCTGATGAAAATCATGGTTTAACATTAAAATGTATTACGTAGAAATAGAGTTTAAAATATTTAAAAACATTCAATAAAATAAAATTTCCTAGTTATTAGAACAGGTGCAAGATTGATACGAGTGACGTAAATAGTTGATTGTAGATACATTAGTGTATTATGTCTGAGTTAATACAATAAGATTCTTTTATCGCTATTATATATTAAATTCACGATTGACAATGAAATGAGTGAGTTTGTGTTTCTATAGATATTATTCTTCAATTTAGTAGGTATCTATGCACTGCCACAAGATTGTATCACAAAGATCGTTGCATCGTATCGATCATAGATCAAAAAAGCCTTCAGCCTCATTCTTCATGTGTTATTCAGCCAGCTAACTAACCTTCATGGTTTTAGCAATTAAAAGAAGAAGCAAAACTGTAATTAACTTGTTTTGTAAATCGGTGTTACTGCTATTATATAATGCAATGTTGCAAATGTGTGCATAATTGGTGTGGTTGATTCAGCGTGCACGTGTGAACCGCACGCGATAATGCCGGGCGGTCGGCCGCGCGAGCTGCACCGAGCGAGAGAGAGCTCAACCAAAACATCCGGATGTAGGCGCTGCTGCATTTATTCTGCATCCTGAGCACTCGACACGCTACAAACCTAATGTTGCGAACCGACAGACATTGTAATCACGTGTTTAATAGAAGTTGACACCAGACAGGTCTTGATTCGTCTTGGTTTCGGTCTTGATTGACTCATAAATCTTATTTTGACAAGACGTTATAGGTGAAGTTGAAGTTGATAAAAACTAGAAAAAGAAATCACGTATAAAACATTTTTTGTTTAGATACTTACCGAATTATTTTGAATCATTTGTCAGAAATTACGAAATCGTTAAAATGGAGGTAACTACACAATTAATGAAAAATTATTTACCAATAATAACACACAATTAGTAATCTCTACATTTAAAACAATAACTTTAATGGTAGAAGCAATTAATAATAGGTTTAAAGTAGATATTTTTTATTAGGACACCAATTAACTCTTAGAAAGGTTTATATTTAAAGTAGAACGATACCCATAGTTACTCGCGAGCGAAACTGACCAATCAAGCTCGGAACCCGTAGCCCTGATTTCGAGATTGACTGGCGGGGTTCTCTAAATGAATAATTAAACACGTGCTTCTACTGCTCCACTTGCCGCATAAATTAAGTGAGAGCCGTCGTGCTAACTTATTGCTTCAGTACAACTAGCAGTACCTAGTCTAGAATAACATTTCGTCAGAGTACCTATACTAGTTTTATCACCCCTACCATCAGAACTCTCTAAAAAAACAAATATTTGTATGCTAAAACAATAATGTACGATTGAATACAAACATATTTTAAAGTAAAATCAAAAATAAAAATGCGTAGCCTGGGGTTACGCCGTAGCCGCGTAGCATCTTTCGTAGCGAAGATGACGTGGCACAGAAAGTTTACTTCTTCTTACGGTTTATGTTTGCAACAGAATTATGAATATTTTAACAACTCTAAATAATGATGAACAGGTTGTCTAGCATAATATTATAATGCAAGTTTAGTTACTGCAGATTCATTCAGCTTTCTAGCGGTGATAACAAAGGTACCAATCTGATATATAGGCGATAATTTTAAATCATTTTTTTTTTAGTTAGTTCTAATAATGAGTGTGTCTTATTCAGGTTGCAACAATTTGACTTGCCGCCTATTGCTTCGGTTAATTAGTTATGCATTAAGTAAGTCCATTATGCATGTAAAGTTATCGGTCGAAATAACTAAGAACCGACCGATTGATTTGAAATTTTAATCAATTATCGTAAAACACGTATAATTAAAACATAGGCTGAATAAGTAGTCCCCCGGCATTACAATAGTGTATCACTTTTTTTTTACCTTCTAGGTACCTACCTACCTACTATAGGCTAAATGAATAGCATTGATAAACTAATGCCAATGAATATAGATTTTCTTCGATCTTTGTTTATCTTTTACAATAAACGAAGTGAATTACGAACATTGCACAGAAGTTCAACTAGTGTCACATGATTACAATTCTAGTGAATCAGCCAAACACTAACAGTACAAGTATACCGTTAATCTAGTACTTCTAAAGCTTATCAAGAATCATAACACTGAAATGGTGCTTTCCATTAACGCGCCGGGCGTGTAGGTATGTATATACAGTATAATATATATAGGTAGACTATGTAGTGTATAAGCGTGTCATTTGTAGCGCGGCTGGGCGCCGCGTGGGCGCCGCGCCTGTCGCCGGCCACCGACGGCGCCTAGTCCACACCCCCACCCAGAAAAGAATACAGAAGCGCCATTTCGAACAATGACGATCACTTTGTAAATAAAGCCGTTAAAAAAGAAAACATCTACCTCTTGCTCCAGGGGTTACGCGTGTAAGGAATAAAAGCAGTTACTTTTGTGGCATATAGGCATACGTTTAATTCTTCCTCAACTGTCAACTGTGACCTCTGGCCTGTGGAGCTACCTACTGTACTTGACCGAAGAGATTATGACCACCGGCAGGTACCTACTACTTAAACCGTCTAGACGCTTGTTATTACGGTATTACACGCAATCTTCAGAGCTTAGTTAGTATAAGTCTTCCATAGCAAGCTTCGGTAGCAACTACCTTTGTGCGAAACATTCTTCTGACTTTATGAGTAGTCCTTCTGACCCATTAACAGTGTCCGGCGCCCCAACTGTACATGTACGACATCTCGCATCACTGTCATTACGTTCAACTAGCTACAGCTCACTGCCCACAGTCACCATCCGACACTGGCTATTAACAGCATTTAAATTTCACCAGTAGACGTCATCGAATACGTCACAAATTGTTATCAAGTTGAAGGACGACCAATTTTTTGGTACGTTTGAATAAACTTGTAGGTTGTACATTGTTTACACAGATATGTTCAAGTGATAAGATCTAACTGAATGACGAGTAGGTATCTCTAAAAGCTCAAACCTTTTAAAATAAATAAAAGATCGAATAAAAAAAAGTTAATTGCAAGTATCTACTCCTACGTAACTATAGGCAATATCTGTATACTGTGCAACGTGCAAATTATTATGTGCTTTAGGTATTGGAATAGTGCCAAAACCAGGTCCGTAAATTGTATTGTTCAAAGTATTTTAGTATACTTAAACTTGTATACACACATACAAACTCGGTATATAGCCATAAAATTATGGAGAGGGATGTGGGGGAGTCCTGAAGATGATGTAACCTTGTTTGTAAATAAACATAAGCATGAACCTTGAAAAGTTTCAGCCAAACAATCAACAGGTGTCTATAGAAATCGTCAACAATAAGTAATAAGTCTTTCGAAATGAGTTTAAAGTGTTTTCTTAATTTCCGTATTACATAGTTGGGGTTGGAATAGAACGAATAATTAACTAAATTGACGTAAATTTTTATTTATTTTGTTAATATTTATACTTTTTACTTTATACTTAACTGTGAGCCACAAAAAAGTTACCAGCAAAATTGAATTAAAATTTAAAGTATGTATATAAATAGAATATAAGAGACATTGATAACTGCTCCCACGAGTCTAAAAATACTTAAAACACGAGCATTGTGTAATGAAAAATTTGTTTGTTTCAGATATAAAAATGCCCCAGTGGGCGAGTGCGGAGGGCGGAGGCTCGGAGGCCGAGTCGCCTGACCAGATGATGTTGTACTTTGAAGATGAGACGTCCGAATATTATGACAACAAACCTGATATTGCTGATAAAATTGAACAAGCAGGAGGTAAAAAACTGGAAACCAAAAAAATAACTAATTTGTATAGTAAGACGCATAGCAACAGGCTCCACCGTGGGCGTGGGTGACGTGGGTCTGTTTACCACCGTACTATATTTTAAGTACATAGTATGGGGTTTCATCCGTGAAAACAATTAGGAAGGTTTTTTATAATTAACAGTAAAAATAGAACCATTTCCATTGGCATAAGTAGGCGTATCACCTCAACAACGCGGGCGTGGGCGAGTGTTTTACCTTTGACCTTTTAGGAATCACAGAACGTTAGTGGCACGATGATTGAAATATTTGAAATTAATCTGCTCGGATATTGAATTTTAACTTATTATTATAGTACGTACGTACAACCATCAGAAAGCACGAAGCAGATAAGGGCATTACGAAAATCACCCGTAGCCGTGCGTACAAATCGATTAGTCTGCACTCGCGCTCTTACGTAAATAGTTTATCAAGCGTGCAGTGGCGTCACGTAATGCCCAAGTTTCGTACAGAGCAGCTGACTTGTTGCACAAATGTTTAAGTGTTCTCACTTCGATATCGTGTCGCTGCCAGCTTTGTGGTTGCCAACGGTTCGTGACGGAGAATGTACTAACGTTCAGCCGCCGCGCTTCAGGTGACGTTTGCATTATGCATACATTAGCTTATTTTTAATAAACTCACGCCCACGTTTTTGCTTTCTTTATTACGTGGCTTATCTCTCTCTATTGACTGGCAAAGTATGTATGCGCAGAAAGTTTTTATATCAAGCTATAATTAATTAGTGCAGACTCTCACATTGTTGGTAGACTAATTGACCTTTTTCAAACAGCTGTAGACATTTCTTAAAGAAGAAAAATAACATTTCAGATTTCTACGACAGCGGCAGTGGTAGCGATGAGCAGGTAGCACGTCGCGTGTGCCGGCCCCGGCGAGCGGCAGCTGGCTCGTCCTCGTCAGCGGCTAGCAGCAGCGGTCCCGCAGGACCCGCGGGCCCCGGCCGGCGACGGCGCTGCGGCATTTCGGCTCGCGAGCGCAACCTGCGCAGGCTGGAGAGCAATGAACGGGAACGAATGAGGATGCACTCTCTAAACAGAGCCTTTGAGGTAAGCATCAATCAAAATTGAATAACAATGACCAAAATCCGTATTACTCTCCAATAAGCATTTTGGCTTGACTTAGATTCTTTCATGTTCTAGGATCTCCGGCGCGTTATACCGCACGTCAAGAAGGACAACAGGAGTTTATCAAAAATAGAAACCCTTACTTTAGCCAAAAATTATGTGAAGGCCCTAACGAATGCAATTTGCACCATGAGGGGAGAAGTTCCTCGATACCAGTACGTATATTAAATACCCACCTACATTAGTTAAATTACTTAAATTAAATCCCTACTTGTTTTACTTTCAACAGAATTCTAATAATAAACTAAGCTTAATAATAACAAATCTCATTTTCAGATTTAACAGTGACGACGAAAACGTAGAGCCTGTTTTCGTGTTAAATCGAGACCAGGAACAAAACAACAACGTGCCAAGTGATCACGACCGAGAAGAATCCAACCCGGACTCCCGAAGTTGCCTTTGACAAAGACGCACTAGTCCTCGCCTCGCTCTCCTCGTGTCCACCGCCAGCTCTCCGACTGCAACGACGTGAACAAACACAAAGACAAATGCACGCACCGTGTATCGTCTCAGTATGTGTGCATATTAAACTTATATTTAATCTATTAATATTCTTGATATGATAAAAATGCTGAACATTATTTTTGCAGTTCATGCATTATATTTCCAGTATTCTTTCGCTAAATGTTTTCGTAGACAATGACATTCGAAACCTTCGATCCAACATAAAATGAGAACATACTTATCTGCCTAGAACTAAGTGGAAACATTGAGGAAAAGAACAAAAAATAAGAGCGAGTAAAGCGTTTATACCTAATCATATAAGCAACGGCCAGAGAAAATTATTTCAAATAAAGTTTTTAAAAAAGGAAGTATTATGCAAGCTGATTCTAACAATGAAATTACATTGTGATACAAGTGAGTTGATTTGTCTATATTTGAGGCCGACTGAGGCATAGGTACTGGTACCAAGAGTGTATAGCTCATGCGTTTCATACAACGTTTTCAATTTTTCAATTCACTAGGGAGGCATAAATAAATAAACTTCCACAATACAATCACAGAAATATTTGAGAAAAATAGCGCGCGGATTTCTTTATTCTCTGTACGGCTGCCAACCTCCGTGGTAAGTAAGCTAGCACAGATGGAAAAAGCATTGACAGAGCCGTCAAACACCCTAATGAATAAAATGATTAACTGTTTAATGTTATATTTATAACACAATGACAAAATAACGGCAATTTGTTGACATAATTAAATATTGTTTGATTAACATGTTTTAACTTTATTTATTTGCTAGAAAAATATTTAGATACCAAGTATTTATTGGGTATAAAAACTCATTGCTGACATGTTGCTGACTTATTTTTTACTTATTACGCCGTCGCCGGCGTCGCCTCCGCCGGCTCGGGATGCAATTTCAGTGTCGAGTGTAATAACTTTGCTCACTAGTATCATAATGTACATAGACTATATTATAGTCTGTTGTAAATTGATTTTTCTCATGGTGCCAAAATGATCGCTTACTTAGCCACATGCCAAACATAAAAATTGCTTTTGTCTAGGTACTTAGTAATCTGTATTATATTAACAATTACTTATATTAATATCTACTAAATATCAATTCTGTCTACAGGTATACAGTCAATTCAACTTTATAAGACGTTTAATGAATTTAAGTACTATACCTTTATTAAAAGATGTCAGTAATATGTGATGCGTACAACAATTTTCGTTTAGGTTTACTTTAAAGTTACTGGTATTATAAAGACAGAAACATCGCCATAGAGTGCGATATCTAACGTTATTAAAATACCTATTATAATTAACGAAATCTCAACCTATAGTTACCTACCTACCTTTGAGTTTATTTAAGTTTAGTTTATAATATGAATAAATAGGTACATAATTGTTTAAGTACATAATATACCTGCAATAAGAATGTTAGCAAATCAACTTTGATGGTTACTGAGCATTCTTACCTAAGCATTTTTACAGTCATTGTGACTTAGATGTAGGTAATTATGATGTATCAAGTAGTTAAAATAATATAAAATGTGCAAGTGTTTTTTTTTTGTATTTCGTGCAATCAATTTGTGATTAAATTATATGACAATTATATCTGCGAGAACATTATAGACATGGTTTATTTATTGTTATTTCCAGTCTCCTGAAAAGAAACCTTCCCAATGTTTTGGGAAATAGCTGCAGTCTGTTCTATTCATAAAAATGGTCCTAAATAGACACCGTTAGAACCAAAGACCCATAGCATTATTATATACTAGAGATAAATAGAAGTCTTGCCTCATCTATATACTGAAAAAATCACCTTAAATATCTGTCAGACAATTTGATTTTGGACGGAGTAGGTCAACCTGTGGCGCTGCAACTCTTCTAGCCAATTGTGCCTCCTCACTCATTGAAAACAACAAAACATGCATTGCTACGTTTTTCAATTTTCCAAAAGCATTTGTAACTGTTTCGACTGGCGGACGAAACTTGCGGGTAGGTAACTCTATTACATGGGACTTAAACATAACTGGCGAAATGTGGGTGTACTAATGGGTACACCTCTGCCTAACCCTTCGGGATTTACAGGCGTGGTGATATGCTGGCAATCAAAAAAGAGTACCTACACTAAAGATAGTGCCTTCTGATACCAACTTTCTTTTTAGTTCGTTGTCTCGTTGTAAGTAGGTACTTGGGCCCGCGCTTTACATTATTTCTATCAACGATGTAGGTACTAAACCTTTCTTTTAATAATGCTTATCACATGGGAAACATGGGAATGTGTATACCTACTAGTGGAAAAGGGACTGTCACTAATTGCAAGCAACCTAGACAAAAACCTTCTAACATAGATTACAATACTTTGTCTTCTTTAAGACTGCTGCTGCATACCTATAAGTACCTATACCTACCTATCCGCCAAATCACCTAACACTTTTAACTTCATCACTGCTCTCCTGCTACATCATCGTGATCTTCGTCCCCCTGTAAGTACAGGGGGGAAGAAGATAGGGTACCTAGGTACCTTTCTCTCGAACGCACCACTTCTATCAAGTATCTCGGAATTCTGATAGACCAGTAGGTACTCAACATACGAACAACACCTGTTTATTACATCTCTTCGGAAGGATAAGAAAACTTATACCTACCTACAAATCATGCGCAAACTCCCTCCGAGAAAACTTACCAAGAGCGACATACCTACAACAGGTTTGTGTATCAGTTAGTAATGTTATCATCATCATATCAGCCGAACGACGTTTACTGCTAGATAATGGACATAGGTCTCCCTTAAAGATAGCCACAATGTGCGCATATATCGGTTTCCCGCGATCTTTAACAGTTCGTAGGTCTATTTTGTGGCCTTCCCACACTTAGTCACTCGAGAGACTTACTTACGACCCCAATGGCCGTCTACGGAATTTCCGATTCAAAAATGTCGATATGTTCTAAGTTATGTTTAGGTATCCTTAGCAGAGGCGGCCTTAGGGGTGGCCTCTGAGCCGGGCAATCATGCAGAGCCTTGTTTTTTCTGGAATCTCGCACATCAACGACTGTCCTCCTTAATTTATTATCATTATTAATTTGTCTTCATTATGTTTGTCAACTTGTTGTCAACGTTTATAAAACTTCTAATATCATAAAAAATTAACATTTATTTATTTATAACTTTTGCATTTTTTGTCAAGACTAAAAATGCAAAAGTTATAAATAAATAAATGTTCAATGTTCATCAATGTTCAATAAGTGTATCATAAGCATCAAAATTCAAAAAGCAAAAAGGACAAGGGTCTCACAAAGATCTGCCGCCCGGGCAGCCACGCAACGCTGCCGCTAGCCGTTGGAAGTTGGAACTTTAGTCCGTTCAGAGTGCAGCAAGATGGCAGCAAGCTTATTTGGCCCAGTGTGACTAAGTCCGTCATATTTTCTCCTCCCCGTGCTTATTTATTCCATAGTTCAGGCCTTGTGGACCTGAACTCATACTAAAACAATTTGAAAAAAAAGAGGGAGCCGCTTTTTTAGTTATTTTTATTTTTGTAATAAACTACCTTGGTTTCTTATTGGTTCTACCATTTCATTAAATAAAACTGTCAAAGTGTCGATTATAATACTGCGTAGGTACACACCGGCCCAACAAATCCCTTCGTTGGCATTCGTTCCGGTGTGTACGCAGCAAAACCGTCCAGACAGAACCAACAAAGGCCAGCGAAACCCAATCGTTGGCATTCGTTGGGGCGGTGTGTACGCAGCATTAGAGTTCATAAACAAACTATCTAGTGTTGCCAGTATAGCATTTAGATTTAAGTCTGTAGTCGATTAAAGCTGTCTATATTTTTAGTCGATTTGACTCGATTAGGTACAGATTACTAATCAAATGAGAGCGCTCTGCCCTACCAGTGTTTCCACCCATGAAGGTATAGATAAAACTGGAGTCAAGACTTCGAACAAAAGTTTGAGTCAAATACCTACAAAACTTCTCGCTCTCTTGTGGTCTGACTCTCTCTTTCTAACTTAGGAGGTTATCCTAAGTTAAAAAGAGAGAGTGAGACCACAGAGAGCGAGATAGCGATACATTTTTTGAGCTTCAAGTAGGTATTCAAAGTCTGGGCTCCAGTTTTATCTATACCTTCATGTTTCCACCATACAGTATTTCCTCCAAAATTTTGGAGATGTTCAATACTCGGGAAATTTTTAGAAATTTGTTTTGATTTAAAGTTTAAAAGTTAAAATAGCATTCACCATGCCGTGTATTATTAATAAAATTTATTAATGAAACACACATATGATTTTACAAAAAAAAAAACTAAAAATCTTTGAAGGTTTAAGAAATAAATCTTTTGAAGTCTGTGTTATTTTATTTTTAACTACCTCATTTTTTTAAATATTATTAGAGGGAAAACGATCAAAATATGGGATTTTCGCAAAGGGGCTAGAGGAAATCCAAAACCAGCAGGTGGCAACACTATCCCCTTCCCCTACACCACCAACCAACTGATTGTCTACGAAAAAAATCCTCATGTGCGTGTGTAGTTAGATTAGATCAATTTTAGAGCAATTTTGTGTAAGAAACTTTATATGCGATTTAAGGTTGAGTATACAAGTAATAAACGGTTTCAGCTTGCAGAAAAACACAGTTTGTAAGCGATTTCACCCACATTAAGTTACATACTTTACTTAGATACATTCTGCGTCTATCACAATATGGCCGTCCTGTAATGATTTGGTGGCCAGTAATATTATTGTGATTTCATCGTATGCTTAATACCAAAATGGAGCTTCGAGTCGGTAATAAATACCGACTGGGCCGTAAAATCGGCTCTGGATCTTTTGGAGACATTTATCTTGGTGAGTGTGTTCAGAGATTATAGTAAACAAAGAAAAGTGATCATTTGGTAGGCCAGCTGCAGTTTTTTTCGTTTCGAAATAGCTAGCATATCTTTTTATAACAGTAGCCTATTGTTAGTAACTGATCACAAGTTTAGTCTATCTCGTTAGCTAATTGTAACTCTTTATTATTTTCGAGTGCTAGTGAAAAATTGGTGTAATGGTGTAATAATTGACTATTGAATGATGAATCCCTAGTACTGCTTGTTTTTTTTGTGTAGGGACCTACCCAGGCGTTTACAGAAAATGAACAGGAATGAACTGATTATGTTAGTTGAATGACTGTTTAAAAGATTTAAAACAATTGCATTTATATTGGAAAATGATTGCCAAGGTTTTGTTTTGTGGTGTATAATATTTTGTGTATGTTTCTCAGGAACCAATATTGTCACCAAAGAGGAGGTAGCAATCAAATTAGAATGTATAAAGACAAGGCACCCACAATTACACATAGAGAGCAAGTTTTACAAACTAATGCAAGGAGGAGGTAAGTGATATTAGTATAACAACAAAATATAAATTTGATGAAACTAAAATAGAAACAAACTTGGATGAAATATGTACAGGTGTGATGTTATGGCTGACACAATAATAAAACAAATTTAGATTACAGTCAATTATATTAAAAGAATTATTATGTATGAAGACATTAGTGTGTTATTTTCACCACCTGTGCATTGTTGTGCTTTTTATGTAATATTTATGTATTAACTACAGGCATTAAGTAGTTTGTGCCATTCACAAGTGTCTGGTTTGTAACAGAAATGCTGCAGTATTGACAAGTCAACCATATTATCATTTGCTTGATGAAAAGAGTAACCATCTTAACCATGAACTTTAACACTACTAGACAATTATGATAAAAACAAAAACACACTGTTATTCAACACTGATAGTTGAAAATATAAAAAACTAAAGCAAAATTGTAACTGTTAACAGTTGGTATACCTGCAATAAAATGGTGCGGCTCAGAAGGAGATTACAATGTTATGGTAATGGAACTGCTCGGACCCTCTTTGGAAGACCTTTTTAATTTCTGCTCGCGTCGCTTCTCCCTCAAGACTGTTCTACTCCTTGCTGATCAACTCATTACTCGCATCGAGGACATACATTACAGGAACTTCATTCATAGGTATGAATTTGTTTATGATATTTTTTTAAGTTAAGCTACAGTCATTTAGATAGTGAAGCTGTTGTAGTTATTGCACCATTTTAATGCTAAGATAGATCATTATCTTAGTATTAAACAATATATAAATAATAGAATAAAATGGTATATAATACCGTTTTCATGTTTAATACAGAATTAAGATCTCTATCTATTAGAGTATTATTGTGAGCCCTCAAAAGTTGCAACATTAAAGTACAACAGACAAATTAATATTTTATTAGAGTTTAATAGTCTTAGTTACATTGTTACTTGTAACAATGACCTTAGCTTGGAGTATACCTACTTGACATTGTGTTATTTCGAAATTGCAAAATATAACCTTAGATTGCACAGGCCTTGTGTGAAATGTTGTGATTCAACAATGATGTTTAAAGTAAAACAAAAATATGTAATATCCTGAGGCTTTATTAACTTGTATTGTCTGAGAACTGAATATGCAAGAGTATCAAGTGCTATTTGTTTGTAATACCTGTATAATAAATTTGTGTCAGTGGGTAGTGATAATTGCAAATCCATGTGATTTGATAACTCAGGTTAGTTTAAATACATAGCTTTTTTTTCTTAGTAGACATTTTATTCTTATGAATTGTCATGTAAGTAAACTGATAAAGAATCTATTTTATCTTTGGTAATAAGTACAACTGATATAGATGCATGTAACAGGTCAGATGTAGGAGTAAAAGATAATATACTACCTGTTTACATAGCTCATTAGTCTGCATTTATCATTGACGTCGGATGCTATTGCTTAGTTGTGTATCTCTTAATCAAACAAAATGGCTTGTCTGATACGGCAGTCTTACAAAACATATTTTTTACTGATATTAGGTAAACCAATCAATTTATGAACTAGTGTTTGTATTTTCTTTTGGAGGTTTTAATTAAGGTGATAAGAGGAAAGTATTTTATGTGCCACAGTTTATTTTACATCTGCATTTGGCTGCTGTGCATCAGAATTCGAAACAAGAATAACCCGATGCAGCCTGCTTGTAGTGTAGTTGCGATGGTTCATACAATAAACATAACTCTGTACCTAAAAGGTTTTTTGGGAGGCATTGCATTGCAGCGTGGATCTATAAATGTGTTCTAGCTTTTACACAACAATATCTGATATCCTCAGAAAGTTGTAAAAAATGGATTTTTAGAAATTAGAAAGATTTTCGTAATCATACTAGCTAACATCAGGATCTCTGCAAAAATCCAGTTTGTTGAGGACTATTGGAAACTTCAATGCTGATTGGCTAATACAAGAATCTGTTTATAGCATCTTTATTTTCGCTGATCAGGGAATGTAGTATGGTTAGGCAATCAGCGCATCCGTTAGTGCATTACGTTCAATCATAACGTGAGCGGTGTAATGTGACTTACCTCAAGATTTTTACAATGATCCTGGAAATAGGCTGGATGATTTCGAAAGTCTCTTTCAGTTTAAAAATAACCAGTCTTTTGCAATCATTCTAGAATTTTAGTGAATGACTGATTTTTTAAATTATTCTGCTACATAATACAAGGTAATAAAATGTACTTTATAGCTTTTAACAAGATTTCCTAATATTAATACCCTAATTTTGTTTCTTTGCAGGGATATAAAACCAGACAACTTTCTTATGGGCCTAGGTAAAAAAGGGAATTTAGTGTACATAATAGATTTTGGCTTAGCGAAAAAGTACAAAGATGCGCGCACATTGCAGCATATTCCTTACAGAGAAAACAAAAATTTAACAGGTAACAATTTTTTTTAATAGTCGCCCTTTGTCTTCTTATTTACTATTTAAGCAAATAGTCATCACTGATAATTTTTAAATTGTACAGTGTTCACTTTTGATTATAATAGTTCTTTTTAGTAAAAAATAATAAGATATTTTTTTATACTGTCATTAACTTTTATTTTGTAGATTGGTTGTGATAAAAAAACAAATTATTTTTTAAGAAATAATTGTAGAATTGAATATAATCTGAAGCGAGTATGACACAAATCAACGGCTCGTATTTAAAAGTTTGATTAATTTAAAATCTAATCTAAGCATACTTTATGGATGTAGATTGTACTGAATGTTATGCCGAATAGTAATGTTACAAATTTAGAGTATTGAATTACTTTGACATAATAAATTTCATAATTGAGAGATTGTTAGTAGACTTGTGTTGGCTGAACTAAGATCAAGTGTTCTGTTGATTTAAAAAAGTGGTAGTCACTGGAATTAATGACGCCACTCAAGCCATGCCTGATGTCCCATTTTCACAGTAAAATTGTTACATAAATAAAATGTTTTGTGATTCTACTTCACTGTCTACTTTTCTGATTGAAATACACCACAAGGAACATTATTAATTTGTTTTTCAAATCTATCAACTTGCCTATTTCTTACTCAGTTGTCATGCATTATGCATTCCACTCGATATGATGACGTAATCAACACACGACTTATTTGCCTTATTCATTTATTGTCATTCATTATAATGCATCACATCTTGCTTGTGTACAAGCCTCCCATTAGATTAATTGCACAAGCACTGTATATACTAACTGTTTAAACTAATTTGCTAATAAGAAATTGTATAAATTACAGGAACAGCGAGATACGCATCGATAAATACACATTTAGGCATCGAACAATCACGCCGCGATGATCTGGAGTCATTGGGTTATGTACTCATGTATTTCAATCGTGGAAGCCTACCCTGGCAAGGACTTAAAGCCGCTACCAAACGCCAGAAATACGAGAGAATATCTGAAAAGAAATTATCAACACCTTTCGACGAACTTTGCAAAGTAAGTTGTTCAGATTTTGTAACTCTTCTCTGCAAAATAAAATGTTTGCACTCTATATGAAAAGTAATTCCATTTGTTATTCTAGAACCACCCTATCGAGTTCCAACTGTATCTCAAATACTGCCGAAGGCTACGATTTGAGGAGAGACCTGACTACAGTCATCTTCGTCAATTGTTTCGCACACTCTTCCATCGACAAGGATTCACATATGACTACGTGTTCGATTGGAATATGCTCAAATTCGGTAAGACATTGTTTTTCCTAAATGTTTTTCAAATCTACAATATTTGCATTAATTTTACGAAAGTTTTGACATTGCTTTGAATGGCGTTGCAGGTGGTCAACGCGGCAATTATCAATCAGGTGGCAATGACCGTACATTAAGACGTCATGAACAAAATCAGGAACAAGAAAACAGTAAGTAATTTGACTCTGTTAGAGTATTGTCTGTATTCTGTTTGCTTAAGACTAACTGACTCCATTATAACACACTAAAGATTTTATTGAACATCGATAATTTTATGTACCATACAAATCCGATCTCCAGAAACCAGTTTTTATTAGGTCGCGTAACCATAATCAAATCGTTGAGTACAGTGAAGTTCTGGCCCATTCATCTACAAACAAAACTTTTGGAAGGGGCAACTAAATGTATTTTCGTTTTCTTTCTTGGTAATGACGTTCAAAGGAGCCTTATAGTGGTCTAATTGAAAAAAATAATAATATAATTAGACTTTGAATTTGACTAGGCTCACTTGCATTAAAAATGTTAGATAGGAGAGAAGCATAAATAAGTACCTACATGAGCTCTTGCGAGTTCAGTTATTAACTGTGTGTAACGTACGTGTTCGCAGCGGCGGGGGCGGCTGGCCAGCCCAGCACCACGGTGGCTGCCATCTCAGAGTGGCGGTGAGGGATCTTGCTGTCGTCGCAGTGTTAACACCACCACTATGGAACCACGTTCGTATTGTGACTTGCATGTTCTGTTCGCCCGAACAAACATAACACAGACTCAATATATCCACGTATTAAGACGGTGTGTTTTAACGACGACTTATCACGTCATCTAACCGCGCGGTAGGAATTGAGGCGCGTGGACGTCGTTGGACGTTATCACGTTTCGATATATAGATTCTGTATTAAAATAAGGAAACAATTTTGTATGCATTCGTGTTAACATTCATATTATTGTAAATTATTTAATAATAGACTAAGTATGATGATGAGTGGGCCGAGAAATGAAAAGTTATTTCTGTTTGAATGAGACTCATTTAAGCATAGAGTAAATTGTTAGGCCTACCCATGCATCGTTGTACTTTATGCTCAGTTATATTTAGAAGTAAGATACATATTCTATGATATTGGTAAGATTAAACAGTAATTCGTCAATTGGTCCCAAAAAATCGGTCAAGGGCCTTGACTCTGTAAATTAGTAAATAAAATACCATTCTGACAAGCTTCAGTGAGCACCTACTCCGCGAAAGTTATTCTTATGTTCATCTTGGCACAACACAACTAAGTAAAATAGCCATTGGATACAATAAAATATTGTTGCCATGTAAATGTACTGTTCTGTCAGTCTTGCTATAGCATTCCAACTATTGTGTATTTTGACGCTTTCGATTGAAGCCTTAGGCGTGAACCCAGCTGAACTTTGAAAGTCCAGTCCATTAAATGGTTCCATTTTTGTTTGTTGTTAAATAAAAGCAAATAGATTGGTTTCATAGCCACATCAGTTACTGACTATAATGAATCGCCAAAGGCTGTCATTTTAAACACAAGCATTTTTGATTTATATTCTTAATTTGGAGGTCTGTACCTACATTCAAATATTAATGTAATAAATAAATATTTATTATCAATAATCTCGATCCCAATACTTTTGGGGGGCCGATATTTTTGCGGAACCATTTTTAAACAGGTTAGTCCTATCAACCGGCTTAAAATAACATAATATTTTTTGTTGTTTCTGCTAGTTCTTTATTTTGTAAATTAAATCCAATGTGCAATATAATAACTTTGATTTTCTTTTAGGTTTTTCAATACAAATTGTATTGAATCTAGCATTTTGTCTTCCAAGTTGAGTTAAAATATGGCCAACTTTCTCGTTTTGTGCTGAAAGAAGTAATTATAAGTACATGACGTGTAGGGCGTCTGTCTAAGGGAACGCCAGTGAGAAGTGCGAGATTGTGTAAATTTCAATCAATAGAATTGTTTTAATTTTTCGAGTCCTATTGATCATGAATGTTTACGCAATTTCGTCAGCCTCAGATTGCCCCGCTGTTTGGGGATAGGCGGCCTAAAGTGGTAATGTTATGTCAGTCTTACAATTTATGTCCAGCCACTGCCATAGTTTTATCTAGGTAAGTTCATTCGGAGATAAAATTGACCCGAGAAAACAATTATATATATATATATTTTGTGTATAATATTGACATTGACAAATTTAAAAAAAAAAGTTACTTGAAGTTTTGTTTATTTTATACTATCGCGTGCATGTAGATGTACCTACATTCCCGTTAGCTCTATTATTTTCCTCTAAATTATGAACTTTCATTTTACTGATCGAGAACTTCTAAGAATCTATGATCTCATAAAAATTACCAAATTTTTTCATACATAATGTACCTAGTTCAATTAAAATCTGTTACCATTCTCAAATTCTGACAAAATGTTTTTGTTCATTTGCTTTGAAATGCAGAGCTGTAAAATGTCTTATTCTCTGTCAATATCTAGCTAATGTTAATAAATAATAATAAATAGTTTGTAAATAAACAACTTTACAAAAAGTAATGCGATTTTTTTACGAATTAAAATTATCTTTTCATTAGACCGAAATGACAGCATCACCTCTTTATATGACTGAGAATTAGGTTCAATTTTATGTAAATACATAATGGTAATATATTCAATTTCATTTCAAGGGTTTGTATCGCAAAGCTTTTGAGATTTCAAAATCATCCTGTTGTCATGATATTGTATAGATAGATAGGGGTTTAGTTTAGAATAAAATCGTCTAAGCATGATTTTTTTTTAATCAGGCACTTGAGAGTATGACTTATAATCATATTGTTGATATTGTAGCATCAACTATTGTTCAGTTTTATTGTGTTTTAATGCACATTATTTAAGTTTCAATCCAATATTAAATTAATTAATTAGATCTACAGGGTATTTTTTAGCATTTGAGAATTTCAATCATTTTTCAGTTTGAATTATTTTTTAGACAGTTCAAAGATTTCATCTATAAAGTTAAAGTGACAGGCGTCTTACTTTTAAACCGCTGTGCCAATATTGATATCAGTGTATTTTTAGCGTTTACAATATGAGTGTGTTTAAGTTCATTTAGAAGAGTTCGTAATATGTTAGTACCCAAATATTTTAATGATATTGTGTTACTAATTCTTATGAATTTATATTGATTATTGTATATAAGATGTTTTCGTGTTCAAATACATGGAGACGACAACGATATCGTGAATAGTAAGTGATGCGTCAGCGGCGGCGCGGCGGGTGCGGCGCGCGGGCCTTGAGTCCTGGTAATGTCCTGTGCTTGTCGTCAGTGTGTGGAGTGCGCAACATGTATCTCAAATGCTTTGGCGAGGTCGTGGAAGGTCGTGGCTTGCTCCTAAAGTTAAGTGTACGCTATAAACGACGAAAGACTTTATGGACTTAATTTTGTAAATAATAATTTTAAGGTAATTAGGTAAGCAGACACACTGTTTTTTACAATATCCTAGGTAATGGAATACATACACAACTGTTGTAGCGTTAATGTCATTGAAATTATTTTGCTGTTATTGTATTTTTTTTGTAGACTTGTCACGTACCGTACGATATATGTCCGAGATCGAAATGTTGCCTATTTAATATTCTTCAGTTACTGTTATAGGGGAGGGAACAAATCTAAATTAGTAGTTTTAGAACGAATAAGGGACTTAGGAAAACATCGTGGCTTTTATTGCATATGATACGATTTAAATTTAAGTGTCCATACGTTTTGTTCCCTCCAATGAAGACGAGTAAGATGCACTAATAACATGAGACTAATTTTATTCTTGTAGTCTAACCATGCTACGTTTAATTTACCTTCTAATATGGTATATTTTCACCACAATACAAAATGTGCTAGCCTATCTTAGCATTTGCATTATAAAAAAATTGTTATGCTTGCATTGTTTTCTATGTCCAGTATGTATAAATTCCTTTGGCACAATAAACTGAGTAAAATTAATGATTTTGTTTTCTTCGCTTTATTATATATATATATATATATATATATATATATATATAAATATGTATTTCATTTCATTTATTCTTTAACCGTCTATGTAGCAAGAAATCCTCCATCAACAGGCAGTTGAACACCAGTGATCATGCTGGCACTGTCACTCAGCAGAAATATAACTGTATTAACAACTTCTTGTACCTCCCCAAACCTTAAAAGATAGAAAAAGAAATCGTTAACAACTTGTTGGACATTACAGGACTGTACTCTACGTAGTCTAACGATCCCTACCAGCAACCAATTCAAGCAGATTGGGATCGATCGTAACTCTTTACTTAGAAATGAACTACATTACAGTAGCAATCCTTACCTTCCCATAGGTATCTTTGACAGCATACCCTGCGATTTAGCAGGTTCCGCCCAGACTTTTCTGCCCATATCGGTCATTATAACTGTTGGATTAACAGTGTTTGCACGGATCCCATGTGGCCCAAGTTCTAGGGCCATAACCCTAGTCAACGAGTCAACTGCACTTTTTGAAGCGCAGTATGCAGTGTGATCCTGTAGAGCAGCCTGTAAAAAGTAACGCGATCAGTAGTTACCCAATTACCTATTCTGTTTCACAATATTAGGTTCTAGCGACACGTAACGTGTACGTGTCCCTGCTACCGTTTTTACGAATTGACAAAATAAGCATTTAGATTACTTTATTATGTAGGTATACTTATCCAATAATACCTACAGATAAAACTTTCGGAATAAATTAGCGGCAAAACAGACACCAAAAGCAGCTTAGTTTTACATAGATTTTAATTTGTTAAATACCTGCATTTAGACGAAATTTTGTAATTAGCTATGGCTTCACCATGTTGACTACGACATTCGTCGGATTTGGTGGTTGGTTGTAATAACATACAGTAATACTTTTAGCCAGAAATTGTAGGATTTTAATGTAATATAACATCTAGTTAGATAACTTGATAATTGTTATAATTTGAGAAGAAATAAAATAATATGAAAGTAACAATTTATTGTTACACTCAATAGGTATTAAAAACGAGTAGCGCTAAGAAATGGAAATGGGCATTTCCAGCACCTACCTAGGGCTAATGGACTCTTTTCAGCACTGAAATTTGTTCGGTTTCTTTCTGCCTACATGGCCTGAGACTTGCTCCATTTGACAACTTGGTTAGGTAGTAAAATTTCTAGTTACATGGGTAAGGCAGAAAAAACAATGTAGGTACAACTTACTATTGATGCCTGTGACGAAATATTTACAATAGATCCTTTTCTATTGTTTTCAATCATTTTCTTTGCTACAATTTGACTTACGTTAAGGATAGCTCTAACATTGAGCGCCATCGTCCTGTTGAAAATGCAGGTATGAAAAGATATCTCTACAACATTAGGTAATAAACAAGTTTATATATGGAATATGACACTTTTCACACCACACAATTCGGTTACTTACTTGTCAAAACTTTCTGGTGAACATTCGAAAAATGATTCAATAATAGCAATTCCTGCACTGTTGACGAGTCCATCGAAAGTACCCAAAGAGTCTACCGTTTCCCTAGTTTTGTCCCAGTCTAGTAGATCTACACATGCAATTTCTAAAGAAGGATACTCCTTTTTAAGCTTTTCTAAATTTGCAGGCTGATTTGAGAGAACGACAACATTAGCGCCCTGCCTCCACAACTCTAGGGCTATTCCACGACCAATGCCTGCAAAAATGTCTTATGTTTAGGTACCTACTTCCAACCCTACCATAAAGGAAAACATTAAGAAGACTTTTATTAAAAGCAAGTTTTTACCTTGGCAGCCACCGGTGACAAGTATTCTTTTTCCTTTAAAATATTTATCCATTCTTTACAAGGTCGCTTATAGGTCGCGAGGATAAATTGTACTTTTAAGGTTATTCATGTACAGAAAACAAACTAAGTAAAATAATGTTTACGAGCTGTTGACGTCTTCGATAAACCATATCTCAAATTACTGTGCTGTTTATTTTATTGCCCAGATAAGCGGCTTGTTTGTGTTCGGAATGATTACGTACAGACAGAAATAATTAATTTAAGTTAATAATAAGTACCTACTCTATTTCCAAACATGGAACATTTTTATATGGCAGGGGTGAGTGGCAACGCAGGGAGGGGTCGCCCTAGGAAGACCTACACTGACCTTATTGGAGGTTCTTCAGAAAGGTCAGATGCGGAGTACTCGTAACCGGCGTGCTTGTATGACGAGATGTATGAACGTAGACGAGGCGAAAGGAGTACCTATGTAAGGATCGTAGCAGGTGGCGTTCTGTGGTTTCTGCCTACCCCCATGGGAAAAAAGCGTGAGTTTATGTATGTATGTGTTCCAAGCAAGTCAAGTAATAGTGTGTACCTACTTGGAACAACTTTAACATTGGTACTCATTAAGTTATTTTGTGCCTGCGTAGGTATCTAATGATTGTTGCACCTACTGTAAACAACTGCGGTGAGGTACTGTCACGAGTCAGGTGTCTGTCACAGGACTCACAGGTCAGGTCGTAAAGTGCGACTACTGAGGTCTTGGGTTCGATCCCCAGGTCGGGCAAAGTGTTATTGGGTTTTTCCCATTAGGAATTTCTTAGTACCAGTCTCGGAGTCTGGATTTGTGCCCGGCAGATGACAATAGGCTCGCCCCCATATTACATGGAACTTATACATAACTGGCGAAATGTGGGTGTACTAACGAGTATACGTTTGCCAAACCCTTCGGGAATTACAGGCGTGATGTTATGTCGAAAATTGTGTGCAAAATATAATTCCGCGCTACATTTATTAGCTTGCACACAATTACGCATTTTTCAACCGTATTTCTGATGTCTTTAGTTCATTTTTAGTTAAGCTATGATCACACTGCTCGAGCATATAAATATTGTTGCGCCTTTATTAGTAGGATAGACATCATCTTACGGCGAGGTCTCCTCCACGACACCAAATTTATTTTAAGGGAACCCGACGTAAATAGAACAAGTCTCACGAACACGAAGGTTATAATTTAAATAAAATGATAATAAATTAAATACGCGACTTTTAACAAATTGCATTTATTCAACAAAATAACTTTCATGGTTTTGATGAACTGTAAAAATGACTGGTTAGCCATAAAATCAAGTTAAATATAATTTGGTGTAATATTTTTCCAATATTTATGCTAAGTATTTATATTTTAACAGCTAACAAAGTTCTTTAGTCCACTGAGTATAAAATATATATTTATATTTCTCAAAAGACAGTTGGATATAAATGTTTTTGTACATTTTATTTAGGTAACACATAGATGCGGCATTATAAGTTTTTACGAAAATAAATCGTCAGCCACTTATATTATTTTGTTTATACATCGTATTTTGTTTTTACTTGGGCTAATCACAATCAGTATAATAATAATAATTTGACTAAAACTTATACTAACATTATAAGAGGTTAATTTGAATGTTATAATATGGTAAACAAATTGCATTCCTACAGAATGTTGATTACAGATCTAATAAAAACTAAGACCGTTATTACAGACTCAAAACTTATGCACTGGTACATAAAACTAGTTTCAACCAGTAAGTGACAAACTAGTTTTAAGTAATGCTTGAGTCGTCAGTATGTTTCTGTAATACGAGCCTAAGATATGACTCTAATTGAAAAACAGAGGTAATGTTTGTAATCAAGCAAAGTTAGTTATCTTTGCGTACAGTAATGTTTCATCATAAAGCATCTTGTGTAGGGTTGTGAATTGCTAATGTTTTTAATTTTTATGTAGTAGGTATACTTAATTAACCAGAATTGATAACAATATTATCACAACGTAAAAAATACATGATAAGTATTATAATCATGGCAACATGTGTGTTATAAAGTACCATCTTTGGTTGATTCACTTATTAACATAGATCCAATATACTTAAAAATAAAAATATGCAATTGTTAAAAAATATTCCACATTAAAAAGCTATAAATATAATAATATTATGTTATCATATGATAATGTAAATTCTTTATTAACCAATGTATATACATTGGTTAATAAAGTATGTATTAAGAAAGTCATAATATTATGTGGCAAGGAAACCTCCATCTATTGGCAGCTCCACACCGTTGATCATACTAGATCTCTCACTCAAGAGGAAAACTACAGCATTAACCACTTCAGACACTTCTCCAAATCTGAAATTGAGTAAAAAAATGTTTTTTATTGCTGCTACTGATAACTCCTTTATCTATACTAATATTATAAAGCTGCAGGGTTTGTTTGTTTGTTTGTTTGAACGCGCTAATCTCTGGAACTACTGGTCCGATTTGAAAAATTCTTTCAGTGTTAGATAGATTAGTTATCGAGGAAGGCTATAGGCTATATACCATCACGCTACGACCTACGGGAGCGGAGCAGTAACAAAAGACGCGGGTGTAACCGCGGCGGACAGCTAGTCTATATAATTATGGTTGCATGATAAAACTGCTTTTAACTTTTTTGCTTTATTTTCTGATTCTCTTACTATACAATATTACATTTTATTACAAAGTTCCAAGATGTCATTAACTGCATTTGTCAAGGTTAAGAAATAAACACCTGCCACCTATTTCTTTTTTGATTATTAGTAATAATAAAATGAGTACATCTTATAGGGTAAAAAAAAAAAAATTTTACCTTCCCAATGGTATTTTAGCTATCATTTCTTTAGCTCTGACTGGATCTGACCATCCAACTTTAGCCATTTCAGTCATGATGACAGTAGGGTTGACGGAATTGACTCTGATGCCATAGGGACCAAGCTCAAGGGCCATGGAACGAGTAAGAGCATCCAAAGCTGCCTTAGATGCACAGTAGATAGCATGATCTTTTAATGCAGCCTGCAATCATAAAAAATCACCATGAGTTAGTTAAGTAATCGGACACACTATCAAACATGGTGATCTTTTACAGAAAAAACATTTAATAGTAGGTACACAATTTGAACATAACAAATCGTAGAGGGGTTCTCATATATTATGCTAACTAAAAATGGTGATTGGTTTAATATTGCATTTTTTGGTTTTTACTCTGATTTCATAACACATATTTTTAGTTACTCTGGATTAATTTTTGTTTATCATACCAGTACATACTTACAATACATAGGTGTATCATGGATGTAATTTTACTTATTTACATTCCCGAGAGCCCACAGGAAAAATATAGCAATTAGTGATTTCAAATAAGTACCTACAAATATTTGATTGATTATTAAATCAAAAGTCATGCATTGAGGAATTGTGTGCGGAAAATAATAAGTATTCTGTGTAATAATTAGTATTCTGCAAAAACATATTCATATAGTGAAGTATTGGATTTACCTCAATATGTGTTATTACAAGTTGGTCTTAAACAATTTTGTACATATTATTGTCCTCTATAAAATTCATGTATTGACCAAAATAGTTCTTTAGATGAGGCTAGAAACGAAAACTAGATACTATTATGAAGAATGATGATAACATGCCCAAGAATGGACAGCATACATAATTGAACACATACAATATTTAATAATCAGTACCTACTACTACATGCGTATGCCTAAGGCGTGTAAACATCAGCTTAGACCCTTAAGTTTTCTCAGCCCTATGGCCTTTTTTGTGTAGCATTAAGTAAGGAAGATAAAGCAGATATTTTCGCTTTTGTGGCATGACTTTCATTCATCTTGAAATAGTTTAAATCAATATCTTGGTAATAGTTAGATAGTTAAATGTTCAACCTGTGTAGCCAAAAACTTACAGCAGGTTTAATGCTCTCAAAATCATAGCATGTGTAATAAAAATTTACTTAGCATGTTATTACAAATCTCTCAATTCACGACCTTGTTGAACAGAAATAAGATCACAATATTTGTAAGAGATAAAGATTACACATGTAAGCTGATTGTTAATGATAACATAACAACAATAAAGGTCTTGAACTGATAATATCGTTGAATTTACCTTTGAAGCCTGAGAAGAGATATTGACTATGGCTCCAGGGGTTTTATTTTCTACCATCTTTCTCGCTACAATTTGACTAACATTAAGAGTTGCTTTTACATTAACATTAAACATTCTGAAAAGAAAAACATTACAGTTAAATGTTATTCAATTGGGTATATTGTGCTGAACTCTATTCCGTAACAGTGTGTGACATGCATGTTAGGCAGTTAGATAATGAAATGAAAACATACTTATCAAAATCCGAAGGTGAGCAATCAAGGAAAGGCTCGCAAATAGCAGCCGCGGCATTGTTGACTAATGCGTCAAAGTGGCCAAGAGATTCGACCACTGTCCTTGTTTTTTCCCAATCAGATAGATCAACATCCACTATGTCTATAGAAGGGTATTCGCTCTGAAGCGATTCTAAATGAGATCTTGTTCGAGACAAGGCGACTATGTTCGCTCCAGCACGCCACAATTCTACAGCGATACCTCGACCGATTCCTGCGGTTTTAGAATAAGTAAGAAAATTTTATTTGCATCTAACATAATTTATGAACGCGATAATGAGTTTTTCACGGTTTACGCTATTTCCAATCTTATAAACTAATAGCTATATGCATCTATGCCATAACATGAGAAACTAAACAAGTGATAATATAGCCAAACTAACCTTGGCCAGCACCGGTAACGAGTATTCTCTTGCCTTTAAATGAGATTTCCATTTTTAAGTATTTTTTGAGCTGCAGTTTCAATATCTAGAACTAGTAAGACACCAATGTTGTGATAATTGAATTAACATACGTAGACTGCAAGCTCACACAGCCGTTTGATCGAAAGTCGGAATAATAATATCTGAATAATATCACTACACTACTACAGATTGACAAGACGTGGACTTGACATTTCTTCGATGATTTGACTTCATTTGACTGTCAAATGAAGTCAATTGACACTTTGACAGAACAACAGTTCGCCTGACTGACTAGACTATTGCCCATGGAAATAGTTTGTACGAAACCTCGACCAACGTCTTTTATTAGGTTTCAAATTGTGAATAGAAACCATCTTTACACGTTAGTTGTTTATTTTGCAATATCAATATGCGTTCGAAAAAATAGTCTTCAATCCAACAGATTTTTTAGTAACTGTGTTCCTGACGTACAATCTGCTAAATTATTATAAAGTATCTAGAATATGTAGTATTAATCGCCTACCTACGACTGTCTGTAATAAATAATAAGTTGTTTGTTTTGAGTATTTATTTCTAAGGGGATTTAAAAAAAAAAAAAAAAACTTTTATACGACCGAGGGATTGTTAATCCGACAAAAGTAATTAAGTTTGTGTGCAGGCAACACTGAGATATAGCGGTTTGTTTGAATAATTTACATAAACTAAACTTATTTTATCAAGCAGAAGAGTTTTTGTTTGTTTGAACACTCTAATTTTAGTAAAGGCTTGGGCACACCAAAAGCAGTTGCAGTGCGGTAGCAGTGCGTCTACCGGCTCCGCCACTGCGCCGCGCACGCACTGCTCTTCTACAAAACTTTTGGACGGGAGCAACGCAGACGCGGGGCGGTGGCAGCGCAGACGCGGGGCGGCCGCAGTGAGTGCACGTTGTATTACTACGTCCGCCATATTGCTAGTCACACCAAAGCAGTTGAGCGGGACAGACGCAGCGCAGGTTGTAAACGGTTGTGATTTTTTACAACTTATCATGGAAACGAATGAAAAATTGATTGAGTTGGTGAGGAATACTTCACACATAACGCAGGCTTGGGCACACCAAAAGCAGGACAGGCGCAGCACCTTAGCAGGGCAGGTCGGTTGCGCCGCGGTCATGTCACACCAGAAGCATGAGCAGTCAGAGAGCAGTTTGAAGGCGCCCCTGCTTTATAACTGCGTTATGTGTGTCGTATCGATAGCCACACTCAGTACACTTCAAGATGTTGAACGGTTCTGACTCTGACGAAGAGGAGCTATTGTTGCTTCTAGCTTTAAGTAAAAAAAAAGAATATGGATTCACGATGTAAATAAGAGAAGAGAAGAATATGGGGAGTACCATCGTCTATGTCGGGAATTAGAATCTTTTGAAGATAGGTTTCGAAGATTCGTTTCCATGATAAAGTTGTAAAAAATCACAACCGTTTACGACCTGCGCTGCGTCTGTCCCGTTCAACTGCTTTGGTGTGACTAATCAGTATGGCGGACGTAGTAATACAACGTGTACTCACTGCGGTCGTCCCGCGCCTGCGCTGCCACCGCCCCGCGCCTGCGCTGCTCCCGTCCAAAAGTTTTGTAGAAGAGCAGTGCGTGCGCGGCGCAGTGGCGGAGCCGGTAGGAACTGCGGGCCCGCGTTTGTTCAGTGTGTCATCCCTCATATAACTACATTATTTACTAACGTAGACGCACTGCTACCGCACTGCAACTGCTTTTGGTGTGCCCAAGCCTTAAATATTGGTACGATTTGATAAAATGTTTTTGTGTTGTATACCCGTTTATCGAGTTTACATGATGTAAAACATTACACTACGACCCACGGGAGTTGTTCAGTAAATCGTGGAGTATTTCAGGGGGTGAATGTACTCATGAATATGAACAACTTTTATTAAGGACATAGTGCGAAATGTGAAAAAAAAACAGCTGATCCATACAATAATGTATTACATTACGATCAAATTGTATGGATCAGCTGTTTTTTTTTTCACATTTCGCACTATGTCCCTTAATAAAAGTTGTTCATATTCATGAGTACATTTAGTCTGGTAAATAAGTGCTCAAAAAGGGTATGTGGTTGGAAAAGTCAAAAGCAGAAAATCTGACTTATGAACTTTGTTTGGACTATTTAGAAGATAAACATATTAAAAGTCCTGACCCCCCCGAGGTGAGCCCGAGGGAGGGGGGGGCAAAGAAGGTCCCGTTTTTTGGTTTTTTGCTTATATCTCGAAAACGATGCGTCGTATAAAATTTTGTTGTACTAGAGGATGAAACCTCATAAAATTCTCTACATCTTTGTTTGTCACACTTTTTATCTATCTCCAATATTTGCATAGCTGTGAGCTCCGAAAAATGACCGATTTTCAAAAATGTGTTAAATTTTCTGTCTCGTTCTTTGTTTTCTTGTTTATATCTTGAAAACGGTGCGTCGCATGAAATTTAGTTGTACTAGAGAATGAAACCTGATAAAATCCTCTACAACTTTGCTATATTTTTTTTATTTATCTCTTATCATTGCAAAGCTACGACCTGTGAAAAAAAAATAGATTTTTCAAAAATGTGTCCAATTGTCTGTACCGGTTTTTGAGTTTTTTTATTACATCTCAAAAACGATGCACCGCATGGAATAATATTGTACTGTATAATAAAAGCTGGCAAAACTTTCTACAATTTTGTCTTTCCTACTTTTTATCTATCTTCAATAGTTGCATAGCTGTGAGCTCCGAAAAACGAGCGATTTTTAAAATGTGTTCTATCTCTATAGCACATTGTAACAATTTGAATGCCAAAATTATTTATTTAGCTATTAAAAAATAACATAAGCTGGGAGTACCTCCACGCGGTGAAGGCGGAAACAGTTTACTTTTAAACTGGCTAAAACTCCCAATAATATCTATCAAGATGCCTTCGGGCTTATGTTGCTATTTCGTTCGTGACCTATTGAGTTTTGTGACTGTGCACCCGGTAACGCAGGGAAGCAGTCACAACCAAGTTTTCAAAATGACAGAAATGTGTTTTATTTGTGATGAAGTGCTGGAAGAAGGTGGAGAAAATGTTTCCAAGGTCGGTCAAAAGGGGATAAATTCTCTGATTTCTGCCAGTAAACTCAGAAATGATCAAAAGAGCTCACACCTTGAAGATTTAAAGTCTCTGAGGGTTCACACATCTTGTCGGAAAGAATACACAAGACCTGACAGCATTAAAGCAGATCTAAGGAAACATACTCCGTATGCTGGACCGTCCGGGATTCATACTTTGAGGTCCTCAAAACCAAAAGTTGACGTCAAAACTCGATGCCTTTTTTGTGCATGCCCATTCAAAGATGAAAAGAAAAAACCTTTAGAAAAACGACAGACAGTATACTCTGTTAGGAACGTAGCCTTTAAAGACTCATGCATTGAGGCTGGGCATGCAAGAGGAGATGATTGGGACTGATTGAGGAGACGAGTTTTGACGTCAACTTTTGGTTTTGAGGACCTCAAAGTATGAATCCCGGACGGTCCAGCATACGGAGTATGTTTCCTTAGATCTGCTTTAATGCTGTCAGGTCTTGTGTATTCTTTCCGACAAGATGTGTGAACCCTCAGAGACTTTAAATCTTCAAGGTGTGAGCTCTTTTGATCATTTCTGAGTTTACTGGCAGAAATCAGAGAATTTATCCCCTTTTGACCGACCTTGGAAACATTTTCTCCACCTTCTTCCAGCACTTCATCACAAATAAAACACATTTCTGTCATTTTGAAAACTTGGTTGTGACTGCTTCCCTGCGTTACCGGGTGCACAGTCACAAAACTCAATAGGTCACGAACGAAATAGCAACATAAGCCCGAAGGCATCTTGATAGATATTATTGGGAGTTTTAGCCAGTTTAAAAGTAAACTGTTTCCGCCTTCACCGCGTGGAGGTACTCCCAGCTTATGTTATTTTTTAATAGCTAAATAAATAATTTTGGCATTCAAATTGTTACAATGTGCTATAGAGATAGAACACATTTTAAAAATCGCTCGTTTTTCGGAGCTCACAGCTATGCAACTATTGAAGATAGATAAAAAGTAGGAAAGACAAAATTGTAGAAAGTTTTGCCAGCTTTTATTATACAGTACAATATTATTCCATGCGGTGCATCGTTTTTGAGATGTAATAAAAAAACTCAAAAACCGGTACAGACAATTGGACACATTTTTGAAAAATCTATTTTTTTTTCACAGGTCGTAGCTTTGCAATGATAAGAGATAAATAAAAAAAATATAGCAAAGTTGTAGAGGATTTTATCAGGTTTCATTCTCTAGTACAACTAAATTTCATGCGACGCACCGTTTTCAAGATATAAACAAGAAAACAAAGAACGAGACAGAAAATTTAACACATTTTTGAAAATCGGTCATTTTTCTGAGCTCACAGCTATGCAAATATTGGAGATAGATAAAAAGTGTGACAAACAAAGATGTAGAGAATTTTATGAGGTTTCATCCTCTAGTACAACAAAATTTTATACGACGCATCGTTTTCGAGATATAAGCAAAAAACCAAAAAACGGGACCTTCTTTGCCCCCCCCTCCCTCGGGCTCACCTCGGGGGGGTCAGGACTTTTAATATGTTTATCTTCTAACTAGTCCAAACAAAGTTCATAAGTCAGATTTTCTGCTTTCAACTTTTCCAACCACAATCATTCATTGACCAGGCTAATTCACCCCCTGAAAGATTTACAACGACTTAAAATTCAGGTTGTATAGGTAATAGTCTGACAAAAAATCAGAATGATTGCATGTAGGTAGGTATATTAGTATGGTTTTTTAAACGTTAAAAGATTTTTTTAGAGGTATCTTTGTGATTTTTTTTTAGTTGTATTATGTTTTCAACACACTATTTAGCTGGCATACCTATATCTTGAATAATGTCATATATTTTTTTGATTATGTTTACTACAGTGGATCGTATAGGTACTTTAAGGCATTATAAAAACTAATGGTCAAGGTTATTGGCATGTATACAAGCCATAAAAGATCGGCGGGAAGCGAATTTGTTTTATACTATGTTGAGACGGTAAGGTATGTACCTACCTGTTGTTAACAAAAAATATTTTTGTATTATTCTTAAAATGTTTAATAAACATAAATTCTTACAACTATATCAATATTTGTACCTATCTCTTTTATTATTTCGTTAAATAAATATAAAAATATAAATTATTAACATTTGATAGAATTGTATTCTCTTAAATAACATAAGTAGGTATTCAGGTTTTACTTAGGTAGGTTACATAAACAGGTGCCTACGTAATTTCGATAAACCATAGTGATATCTAAATAATGGCGTAGTATTAGTTATTACTCTTTGAACTTAATACTATAATTGAAGATTTATTAAGTAGGTACAATTTGATTTTTAGATAGGTAAGTACCTACCTAGTTGAACACTTCTTTATTATAAAGAAAATGTTTATATTGTGACCATGCTTCTCATAAAATATCATTTATTGTTCTAGCTGGAGTGAACCGTGAACAAAATAATTTATGAAAAGCATACGCAAAACTGACACAACAGAGTTTACAACAGATAATATTTTGTAGATACTCGCATAGTCCTCACATTCTGTAAGGTATCTACTTTACTAACTTAAATTCGTTTCAATACAAATTAGACATTTTGCAAAATTATCTATACATATAATAAAACAGTAAAAAAACTGTGTCTGTACATTGAATATATTAAAAAAATAATAATTGAGGGGGGTTTAGAAACAGTAATAGAGCACGAAACCAAAAAAAAATTTCTGTCTGTTTGTCTGTGTGTCTGTTTGTCTGTTTGTCTGTTTGTCTGTTTGTCTGTTTGTTTGTACACGCTAATCTTCGGAACTACTTGACGGATTTGAATGATTTTTTTTTTGTCGTATAGGTATTAAGTCTGGGCAACATATAGGCTATAATTTATCTTGGAAACTTGAACACCTGATGCAGAACCGCAACAGACCAGCTAAACTATAAGAGATACAAAAATGGTACCATAGCAAAAATTGTTTCACGTGATGAGCATTTTCTGCTAAGAGAATAAATTTGAAGATCTGGAACACCTGATGTGGAACTCCAAGAGCCCAGCTACACTATAACATATATAGAAATGACGTCTTAGCAAGAGTTGTTCAGCTTAATGAGCACTCTCTGTTGTCGTATAAAATTTGAAGATCTGGAACAGCTGATGTGGAACTCCAAAAGCCCAGCTACACTATAACATATATAGGAATGACGTCTTAGCAAGAGTTGTTCAGCCTGATGAGCACTCTCTGTTGTCGTATAAAATTTGAAGATCTGGAACAGCTGATGTGGAACTCCAAGAGCCCAGCTACACTATAACATATATAGGAATCACGTCTTAGCAAGAGTTGTTCAGCCTGATGAGCACTCTCTGTTGTCGTATAAAATTTGAAGATCTGGAACAGCTGATGTGGAACTCCAAAAGCCCAGCTACACTATAGCATAGGAATGACGTCTTAGCAAGAGTTGTTTAGCCTGATGAGCACTCTTTGTTGTCGTATAAAACTTGAAGATCTGGAACAGCTGATGTGGAACTCCAAGAGCCCAGCTACACTATAACATATATAGGAATGACGTCTTAGCAAGAGTTGTTTAGCCTGATGAGCACTCTCTGTTGTCGTATAAAATTTTAAGATCTGGAACAGCTGATATGGAACTCCAAAAGCCCAGCTATACTATAGCATAGGAATGACGTCTTAGCAAGAGTTGTTTAGCCTGATGAGCACTCTTTGTTGTCGTATAAAACTTGAAGATCTGGAACAGCTGATGTGGAACTCCAAGAGCCCAGCTACACTATAACATATATAGGAATGACGTCTTAGCAAGAGTTGTTTAGCCTGATGAGCACTCTCTGTTGTCGTATAAAATTTTAAGATCTGGAACAGCTGATATGGAACTCCAAAAGCCCAGCTACACTATAACATAAATAGGAATGACGTCTTAGCAAGAGTTGTTTAGCCTGATGAGCACTCTTTGTTGTCGTATAAAATTTGAAGATCTGGAACAGCTGATGTGGAACTCCAAGAGCCCAGCTACACTAGAACATATATAGGAATCACGTCTTAGCAAGAGTTGTTCAGCCTGATGAGCACTCTCTGTTGTCGTATAAAATTTGAAGATCTGGAACAGCTGATGTGGAACTCCAAAAGCCCAGCTACACTATAGCATATATAGGAATGACGTCTTAGCAAGAGTTGTTCAGCCTAACGAGCACTCTCTGTTGTCGTATAAAATTTGAAGATCTGGAACAGCTGATGTGGAACTCCAAGAGCCCAGCTACACTATAACATATATAGGAATGACGTCTTAGCAAGAGTTGTTCAGCCTGATGAGCACTCTCTGTTGTCGTATAAAATTTGAAGATCTGGAACAGCTGATGTGGAACTCCAAAAGCCCAGCTACACTATAGCATATATAGGAATGACGTCTTAGCAAGAGTTGTTTAGCCTGATGAGCACTCTTTATTGTCGTATAAAATTTGAAGATCTGGAACAGCTGATGTGGAACTCCAAGAGCCCAGCTACACTATAACATACACACATCAAAAAAGTCTAGGGATCAACATCCCTAACATTTGTTAGGGATGTTGATCCCTAGACTTTTTTGATGTGTATATATAGGAATGACGTCTTAGCAAGAGTTGTTTAGCCTGATGAGCACTCTCTGTTGTCGTATAAAATTTGAAGATCTGGAACAGCTGATATGGAACTCCAAAAGCCCAGCTACACTATAACATAAATAGGAATGACGTCTTAGCAAGAGTTGTTTAGCCTGATGAGCACTCTTTGTTGTCGTATAAAATTTGAAGATCTGGAACAGCTGATGTGGAACTCCAAGAGCCCAGCTACACTATAACATATATAGGAATCACGTCTTAGGAAGAGTTGTTCAGCCTAACAAGCACTCTCTGTTGCCGTATAAAATTTGAAGATCAGGAACCGCTGATGTGGAACTCCAAGAGCCCAGCTACATTATAAGATATGTATAGGAATGACGTCTTAGTAAAAGTTGTTTAGTCTGATGGGCATTTCCTGTTGACATACAAAAATGAAAGATCTGGAACGACTCCAATCGTCTCGCTCATCCCGTTGTTTTCCCGTCCCCGGGCCTTAGAATTCTACATCACACGTTTCAGATCTTCTATTTTGACGACCCCGTTGTCGCTGGCATAAGCAACAGGATCCGCGTACGAAGTCGCGGGCAGAAGCTAGTTTTTAAATAAGTAGAATTATTCACGCATTTTATTTCAACATTTAATATTTTCCCCTTCAAATTCAAACTAGATAGGTAGGTGCTTACCTACTTATACTTAGATATACCTAATGTAGATCGTTTTTGTTTTTGACATTCATCATTATGTACTAATAAAAGCAATGAGATTTGACGATGACGAGATTTTCGAATATTATGCAGTCTAGTTGAGTAGTCGGTAGATAGTCGTTAGAAGGCTTATCGTCTGTAGGGGGCCTTCCGGTACCGGCCTCGTTCCTCGTCATTGCGAACGTCCAAGTAATGGCTGAACACCACTGCCCACAGGTAGAGGTACAGACCTGGAAATAGAAAATAAAAATATTTTAAGTGCTATAGTAAGGCTTAGTAACTTAATTTTAAAACGAAGACATTTCTAAAAATATTGCTTAGGAATTAAAGCTGAACTTTTCTCTACTTACATAAATAGAAGAGCCCGCCAATGAGAATGACTGTGGCGACGATGACGTGGTCGTCCTTGTCGAGATAGTAGGTGATGGAGGTGTGTAGCACGCTGATGAGTAAGCCAATGGCCAGCACGATGCCCAGTACAACCCATGGCAGCATCAACCATGACCGCCGCTACACAAGAAAACAATAAAGATGTGAATTAGGTTACGGATTAGATTATGGATTTTAGGATTAGCTTGGATATTACCACCTCGCTGCGGGCGGAGTAGCTACTAGAGCACATTAACAGTCAATAAAAATACTGAAAAATATGAAACTGAAAAAAGGAAACAAAACTTTCGTTCCCCTTTGTACAGTGGTTTTTTTACTTGTGCATACAGGTTATTAAATAAATACAACTAAAGCTTAGATTGTCTTTTTTACTACCAATTGTTTATTTCCCAGATAATGGAATAGTATTATAGTTTATAACTTTACAGGTAGTAGTATACGGTATAGGTACCTATAATAGCAGCAAGCAGGTCATTGATAAGCGTAAAAATATGTGAGGAAAAAAGTTATCGCCTATTGTAACAGTTCATGAATCACGATATTATGCAGCAATACTAAGTGTTAAGTTCTTGCGATTGCGACTTTTATTTTGAATAATAAAGCCAAGCTAGTGACAATCTATGCACTAACACATGTGTTCTTTTCTAGGATTGTGCAAATGTGCAGCTGTTGTTATGTAACCTGATCGTTACTGCATCTGGAGAAGCGTCGGATTTTTAACAACTTACCGAATACGATGTCTGTCAGTAGCATGCAATATCCAAGTTTTGTTAGTTATCAACGAATTGTTCACGCATGATCTGCGGTCTTAAATCTACAATTAGTCCATTCACTGTAGCTTTTACAGTGCATAAACCTCGGAATTAGATGACTGAAAGTATTTGTGTGAAAGCAGATTACCAACTGATTCCTACTGATTTCATGTTTTAGGATAAAGAAATAAAAATATCACATGATTAAAATAAAATAAATAGTTTTTTCGAATTTACGTTCGTTTGCAATCATCAAACATATAGCTAAATACTTTCCTGAAATTTTTATGACCATTTAAAGCTCTGCAGATTGCTGATTAAATGAGGATATTTTTAGAATATTATTTTCGTTTAGTGTGACTATAACTTATTGAGAAAAACGACTTTTTTATTTTTTTTGTCGACGACTTTTAGATAATTCGCGAATCAACTTTCTTTTTTTTGGTGTTAAACATTTGGAAATCTAGCTATCTTCAAACAGTGTCGGCTACCATTTACAAAGAAATTAAAGCCATTTAAGTAATTCGAAATTCCAGAAATAAATACTGTGTTGAATAAAAATTGGGACATTGAAACAAATAATAATTTAGGCGTCTTTTTTTCTGGTGTCTTTTTTATGTTTTTGGATCATTTTTAAATAAGCGGTGAATAAGTTGGAAGTCAAGCAGGTTACAAACACAATCCAGAGAATTTTACATGCATTCTTCAGAGTCATCTAATTCCGAGGTCAGAACCCTCCCTCGGGGACTGAAATAATTCACTTACTTTGTGTACTGCTACCACTAGCAGCGTGCATATCAGTATGGTGAAGCATAAATTAATTGTTAATATTATCCTCGGAACTGAAAAAGAAAAATTACATTTAATTATTTTCAGTTATCAATGTGATTGGTCTAACTGTAATTGTTATGTGCCATTTAATAAGAATTCTTATCAACTACGTAATCTTAAAGACGTTACAATGCCCGATTGATTTCGATTTATTCCGTTTATTCGTTGTGAGAGATGCGATCATTAAAGCTATATAACGCAACATTATTATTATAAGCATATTATTAATTAGCTATTAATTGTATGCGAATAAGGTCTGCTGTGGATCCGACTAACTTCCAGACTATTATTTGCTCAGAAACATACATTTTTTTATATTGGTTAAGCCCCAATTTAAAATTTAAAATTGTGAAAAAGTCGTATTGTGAATTTGTGATTTGTGATTGATAGGTGAGGGTACTTACTGTCTAATTCTGAAAGTTTCTTATCAAAGTCTTCATCGAAAATGAATGTGCTGAATGTGATTCTGTGCTTCTGTACGACCCATACTATGATTATGGTGGCAATAGACAGAATAATCCCGAGGATCGCTGTGATCAATGTGCCAGTGCGCGTCGACGCACAACAACAGCACTTCTGTAACCGCTTCATGGTATTTTATTAAACGTCACTACAAATCCCAATAATTCCTGACTGTCTCACCGCCTCATGACTGAAACAAAAAGAAATAATAATAATAAGAACATTGTTTTATGACTACTATGAAACTAATGTTGAATAGGTACTAGGTGCCACCCATTTCTAGAAATCGTTTTCTAGAAAAAGAGATACATCCGAATAGAGATCAAGCAGTGGAGTGTAATCTTATGAGGTATAAGGTAGACCGTAGCTGCGTGTGTATATAGTACTTAAGTACAGAGATTCCTACATTGAAATGTCTGCCATGTTGTTTAGTTGTTTGCATCAAGAATATTTTCGTTCGCGTGTGTTTTGTTAGCTGACAAGGTGCGCGTTAACTTTGTTTATTTATTTCAATAAAGCGATTACTTACAATTTTGAATTATTAGATAACTTGTATGTACAATCTTCACTACATAGTATAAAAAAGTCGCTTCCGTCTGTCTGTCCCTATGTATGCTTAGATCTTTAAAACTACGCAACAGATTTTGATGCGGTTTTTTTTAATAGATAGAGTGAGTCAAGAGGAAGGTTTATGTATTACATTGCACCCGTGCGAAGTCAGGGCGGGTCGCTAGTCGTATATAAAAAACAGTTCATAAGTGTCATAGTTTTATCTTTATCACACTGATTGTGTTTTGTAAATGTAGCCAGCGGCTACCCACGAGGCGTGGGCGTTCGTCATTAGCTTGACCCGTTACTTCCGCGTCGCCATTGACTTTAGTGATTTCTTGTGACTCTACAAATTTGGGATATCTCAAATATACATAGTTATCAGTCGATTTTATCTCATTGATATTCGAGAGGTGGCACAATCGCGCATAAATTTAAATGTTTAGACATAAGAATGTACAAAATGTACGCTTACATAATCTATAAAAGTTTTGTTAAAATAGTCTGCGGTTTCTTTTAGGGGACAGTGATGACATAAGAATGATTGCTGCAGTTCTAGCCTAATAAGTTTTAAACGCATACAGCTAACATTTAATAGTTATGACGTGAGATGACAAATATCGAATGATGTCGGCGCCATAAACCGAGTAGAAAGCCGTAAAAACATTGCATCACTGGCACCATAGCGACTTCCGTTCGCAAGTCGACCAAAGTGCGACACCGCTGTTATCGGTTCCTCGGTGTTCGGCAGGGGGCTATTTCTGATCGGGTGACACGTGGCAGGCAGCTCATTAAGACGGGCAGCACCGTGCCCGACCGTTATGCTATTTTTTTCATAAGCGCGGTAGATGGCTGATACGATAAAGATAGCCTACATAAAAAATAAATATCTTGTTTTCCTACTCAGCTCTAAAGACGTACAGTCAGCTACAAAAGTCGATTAACATTTATGATTTTTAAATCCTAATTATTAAGTACAATATTAACAGTAAAACGCAATGAATACAAAATTAAGATATAATAGACCCTTAGCTATTACCTGAAAATCTGAAAGCCGGTACATTATGTGTTTAGTGTCTGTTTAAATGATATAAAAAAGTAACATTGTTAATCGACTCTTGTAGCTGACTGTACCTGTCTACTGTTATTTTTTTCCAATTTGTATGTAATTCAGTTTTGTGTACATATACCTAGGTATCTACGTAGCGTAGAGTCATGGTTCTAACTAAAGCAACATGAAAATGTTTATCGGCGATTTTATACTCGGTCTATTCTGGGAGTGGCGGCACTAACATTTTTTACCAAATAGTTTTGTTTTCTTCTTCTGAATTCTAGATTATTATTGACATTAATTTTATATAAAACAGATGACCTTAGAATGACTTAGTTTCAATAGCTACAGTCGCGAAGTCTTGTCGATTCGACGGCAGCTCCAAAATCCAAATGCTTACTTGCAATGCTTTGGATCTAAATCCAAATGGCCTACGGTAAGTCTAATTTAGTTGTAAATTGGTAAAATTTTAATTAAATGTCTTTTAAATCTATTATTATTTTTTAATCTCCCTAACAACCTGTTACTCCTGTAATGATACATTCATTACAGGATTAACAGGTTTTGCACTTAACTAGATATTTTTCTCAATAGGATGATGATACAATGTTCTTTTTTTACTTAAAATTATCCAAAACCGTACTCAATTATTTTATAGTTTATTAAGTATGATTGTCATTTTATTTAATTTACTTGCTAGTAGTAATACACTACATTTTTTTACAGGTATTGACGTAGATATGGTATTGGTGTCACAGTATAATGTAGAAAAAACCCATGACATTAGTTTCCTGCCCGACCGGTTTTAGCTCACTCCAATTTAAATACCAATACATAAATGTTTATCTTTTTTATTGTATTAAACAGACGTTGAATATCAAAGCAAGTGTAACAAAGTTAAACAGACGTTGAATATCAAAGCAAGTGTAACAAAGTCCCGATGGTGGCTTGCATTAAAAATTTCGCAATACCGATCTATCTTGATTGACTGCAGTTACGTTGCGGTCCAGAATTAGACGCATTGCTTAACAGGTACCTACCAAATCAATTGTGGATCACGCTTAGTAGTTCAATTTCATTTATGAACACTGATGGTTGAAACTGTGGCGGCGGGATGTTGCGTCGTTGTGCTCCTTTTTTTCCCGACTATGGTAAAGGAGGGCTAATGAGTTTAACAGTCTGTATGTCTATAGATAGAGGAATATGTAATTAAGAAGGTATGCGTAACTACTTGCTCATTCAGTGATATTTAAATAATTTTTAAATTCTTTTATTTTACGGCAAATTAACTAACCATGTATTGGTGCCCTAATTCTATCTACAAAATATTATGAGTTAAAATGCTTATTCATCAAAATATTATAGGTAGTCTACTTTTGTATAAAGCGCGTTGACGGGGTAGTCCCTTTAACTAAAACTGAAGGTATCAACATTAAAAAAAATCTTTTATTAAAAAACAGAATAGTACGATAGATTTTTTATTTTAACAAAACCCAAAAAAAAGCGAACAAGTATAAATGGAGCCATTCTACGTAGGAGAAGGAGACCACATTTGCCTCCGCATGAATGAATATTTAAGAGCTTTGAATTTAATTAAAACCATTGGCAGACAGGTGACATGTTTATATTGCAAATGTGTGTTTAGGTACGTAACGGTTTTATAGACCGGATTGAAACTGATTTGCAAATAGTTTGTGATACGTAGGTTGACGATAACCCTCGTTCCATTATCGTTGGCATTGGCCTGACCCAGTTCGCAGATCGGCCCCATTAGAACAAATGCCTCGCCTTTACTGCTACAGCATTTGTACGGGACACACCTAGACCTTTTACACCCCATTACCATTTGCAATGTTTAACTTTGAAAGCTTTTACTGCAAACTTAATCTAGGTCCATTAAAATAATAAATAAATAATTAATAAATAATTGAATAAACAGTTCTAGAACACAATGATTTTTGCACAATGAGTGTTTGAAATTGGTTTTTTAATAAGTAATATTATATTATCTATACATATAATAAAACAGTAAAAAAACTGTGTCTGTACATTGAATATATTAAAAAAATAATAATTGAGGGGGGTTTAGAAACAGTAATAGAGCACGAAACCAAAAAAAAATTTCTGTCTGTTTGTCTGTGTGTCTGTTTGTCTGTTTGTCTGTTTGTCTGTTTGTCTGTTTGTTTGTACACGCTAATCTTCGGAACTACTTGACGGATTTGAATGATTTTTTTTTTGTCGTATAGGTATTAAGTCTGGGCAACATATAGGCTATAATTTATCTTGGAAACTTGAACACCTGATGCAGAACCGCAACAGACCAGCTAAACTATAAGAGATACAAAAATGGTACCATAGCAAAAATTGTTTCACGTGATGAGCATTTTCTGCTAAGAGAATAAATTTGAAGATCTGGAACACCTGATGTGGAACTCCAAGAGCCCAGCTACACTATAACATATATAGAAATGACGTCTTAGCAAGAGTTGTTCAGCTTAATGAGCACTCTCTGTTGTCGTATAAAATTTGAAGATCTGGAACAGCTGATGTGGAACTCCAAAAGCCCAGCTACACTATAACATATATAGGAATGACGTCTTAGCAAGAGTTGTTCAGCCTGATGAGCACTCTCTGTTGTCGTATAAAATTTGAAGATCTGGAACAGCTGATGTGGAACTCCAAGAGCCCAGCTACACTATAACATATATAGGAATCACGTCTTAGCAAGAGTTGTTCAGCCTGATGAGCACTCTCTGTTGTCGTATAAAATTTGAAGATCTGGAACAGCTGATGTGGAACTCCAAAAGCCCAGCTACACTATAGCATAGGAATGACGTCTTAGCAAGAGTTGTTTAGCCTGATGAGCACTCTTTGTTGTCGTATAAAACTTGAAGATCTGGAACAGCTGATGTGGAACTCCAAGAGCCCAGCTACACTATAACATATATAGGAATGACGTCTTAGCAAGAGTTGTTTAGCCTGATGAGCACTCTCTGTTGTCGTATAAAATTTTAAGATCTGGAACAGCTGATATGGAACTCCAAAAGCCCAGCTATACTATAGCATAGGAATGACGTCTTAGCAAGAGTTGTTTAGCCTGATGAGCACTCTTTGTTGTCGTATAAAACTTGAAGATCTGGAACAGCTGATGTGGAACTCCAAGAGCCCAGCTACACTATAACATATATAGGAATGACGTCTTAGCAAGAGTTGTTTAGCCTGATGAGCACTCTCTGTTGTCGTATAAAATTTTAAGATCTGGAACAGCTGATATGGAACTCCAAAAGCCCAGCTACACTATAACATAAATAGGAATGACGTCTTAGCAAGAGTTGTTTAGCCTGATGAGCACTCTTTGTTGTCGTATAAAATTTGAAGATCTGGAACAGCTGATGTGGAACTCCAAGAGCCCAGCTACACTAGAACATATATAGGAATCACGTCTTAGCAAGAGTTGTTCAGCCTGATGAGCACTCTCTGTTGTCGTATAAAATTTGAAGATCTGGAACAGCTGATGTGGAACTCCAAAAGCCCAGCTACACTATAGCATATATAGGAATGACGTCTTAGCAAGAGTTGTTCAGCCTAACGAGCACTCTCTGTTGTCGTATAAAATTTGAAGATCTGGAACAGCTGATGTGGAACTCCAAGAGCCCAGCTACACTATAACATATATAGGAATGACGTCTTAGCAAGAGTTGTTCAGCCTGATGAGCACTCTCTGTTGTCGTATAAAATTTGAAGATCTGGAACAGCTGATGTGGAACTCCAAAAGCCCAGCTACACTATAGCATATATAGGAATGACGTCTTAGCAAGAGTTGTTTAGCCTGATGAGCACTCTTTATTGTCGTATAAAATTTGAAGATCTGGAACAGCTGATGTGGAACTCCAAGAGCCCAGCTACACTATAACATACACACATCAAAAAAGTCTAGGGATCAACATCCCTAACATTTGTTAGGGATGTTGATCCCTAGACTTTTTTGATGTGTATATATAGGAATGACGTCTTAGCAAGAGTTGTTTAGCCTGATGAGCACTCTCTGTTGTCGTATAAAATTTGAAGATCTGGAACAGCTGATATGGAACTCCAAAAGCCCAGCTACACTATAACATAAATAGGAATGACGTCTTAGCAAGAGTTGTTTAGCCTGATGAGCACTCTTTGTTGTCGTATAAAATTTGAAGATCTGGAACAGCTGATGTGGAACTCCAAGAGCCCAGCTACACTATAACATATATAGGAATCACGTCTTAGGAAGAGTTGTTCAGCCTAACAAGCACTCTCTGTTGCCGTATAAAATTTGAAGATCAGGAACCGCTGATGTGGAACTCCAAGAGCCCAGCTACATTATAAGATATGTATAGGAATGACGTCTTAGTAAAAGTTGTTTAGTCTGATGGGCATTTCCTGTTGACATACAAAAATGAAAGATCTGGAACGACTCCAATCGTCTCGCTCATCCCGTTGTTTTCCCGTCCCCGGGCCTTAGAATTCTACATCACACGTTTCAGATCTTCTATTTTGACGACCCCGTTGTCGCTGGCATAAGCAACAGGATCCGCGTACGAAGTCGCGGGCAGAAGCTAGTAATAAATAAATTAAATAATTATTCAAGAATTAAAGTGGCAATATACAAAATCAAAAATTATATTTTTTTATTGCAATACTAGTCCACAGTCCATTTACGTATCGAATCGTAGTTCCTATCATAGTATTTCCCCAATAGAATGTTTACAAAACAAACAATTATCTAACAATGGCTATCGTAGTGTAAAAGATGTTCAGTTGATATGAATGTAAATAGAGGCTCGTGTGTTAATAATAAATCAAAGTGCGCAGTTTCCGCGTCAGGCAGTAGGTGACTGAGTAGTCAGTATCAGTAGAAACTACATACTTGTCTTTGTCAGGGGCATTGCGTAATACGGAGATCGAAACAGATGTCATGGTATATTGCTTGTGGTAATTTTATTCTGTCGATAGGGCTCAGCTTCCCAAAGTAATTTGGTGAGCGACGCCACAATATACATCTTACAACAATGTAGAGCGAAATGGTAAGTATTTCCGATCTTTATTAAATTGTTTTACTAGGTAGGTACGATTAGTTAAATTTAGTGATTCCATAATTGGAGTGATATAAAACAGTTCTTATTACGTTCTGCCTTCACTTAAAGAACGTAGTTACTGCATATTTTCACTCCATGTAAAGCTTTGTGCCTTCGTTGGTGCATTGGGTTAGATCCTTGTACTTTTATAGAGTTGATATGCTCCTTGAGCCGCAGTTGCGCGTGATTTCTTTGTTAAGATTGTACTTGTTACAGTAAGAAGTATGTACATCGCTGTAACATACAGTTACATTTATCTGTGTTTACATCAATGTTCAAGTAGGAGAAAACTACCGGCTAATGGTCTTCCTGTTATGCTTCGGTTTATATTTTGTGGTTGCAAATACTGAGTCCGTTCGATGTATCATCTTGTCTTTTTCCCGTAGTATGTTGGAACTATTGACTCTCATTTCTAGTACTTATCCCTAAAATATGGGAGTGCACTACGTGATGCTACAAATGCTTGCGCAATGCACGGTAGTGCGACAGTTCTGTACCGCGACACACGATAGATCGAATGCACGCTTGTGCGACACACTGAAGATCGACATCACCCTAGACCGACAAACGATTGTGCGACCGTAGTTCGACACAACGGTAGTGCGACAAACGATTGTGCGGCAGTAAACATCTCGCAATTCATAAAAAAATGCATTTTAACAAATGCATTTTTATTTTATTTAGATATGTAAATTAAAATGAATCGCCGAAACCTTCCGAATGACTGCACCAAATTGGATAAGTCTTTTTTTTGTGTTTGTTATTGTGAAGACCAAGTTTGTTTAAATGAAAATTAAAAAAAAAATCGAACTTGTTTTTTTAACTCGTAACGGTACTTAATATGAAAAGTGAGCGGGTGAATGAGGCAGAGGTCTGTGAGAGATCTTCTACATAAAAATCCAAGAAAAAGTACTAGGGTGTCATAAAATCGAGCAGGTATTCCAACAAAAATATTTTTGATCTGTTAAAATTATCAATCAATTTCAATTTTATTAAAGTAGGTACTGTGGTCCGGAATTCAATTATGTAACTAGCTGAGTCATCGGGTTCGTCAGATTAAAACAATAAATGGGTTGAGTCTTCAGTATCGCACTAGGGTGATGTCGATCTTCAGTGTGTCGCACAAGCGTGCATTCGATCTATCGTGTGTCGCGGTACAGAACTGTCGCACTACCGTGCATTGCGCAAGCATTTGTAGCACTCACGTAGTGCACTCAAAATATGGCATAAAAGGTCCCATAGAGTCTTCTTATTCCATATTACATAAAGTAGGCGTTTTCCTGTAACTAATATAACGGATGGGTACCTGTCATTACTGTCCCATCTCAAATCCACCCTGTGTATTACTTATTCTGTGTATCTTTATTTAATGTCGTCTTCTTTAAAAACATCTTCCACAGTCGTTTGGTACTATTTAGTGAAATGCATTTAAAAGATTCCCGCATTTCTAAGCTACATAGGATCCACCGCTGCGTTCCAGAAATCTGACGCATTCCGGACTTGTACCTACATTTTATGAAGCGACTCATAACAAAATGACATAAGGGAATTTAAGATGATTCATCAAATCCTGAGCGTCAGTTTAATAGATTGTGGGTACTTACTTAGCCATAGTAACTATTTAAAGATACTTTCGAGGTTTGGTTCTAAAGATTTGTTTGTTAACTAGTCTAACCCTTCTGAGTCAGTCCAGTTGAAATAGATTCGTTATGGCATATATGTAGGTATAGTAGATATTTACGATACCTATTGAAAGTAGAGTTTGGCAAGCGCGTGCGTTCTTGACTATCGGTCATTAAACAAATGAAGGCCGTTTTTCGACGTAGGGCTTTCTGTGTCATTGTCACCATTACAACCGGTCACTTTGACGACGGGCATTGAATTTTTGACGATGGATAAGCTTGGAAGCCAGCTTGCTAGGGATGTAGTGGACCTACCCTACGAATGACTACTTTTTTTTTTGGGACAAGCCCGCGTCACTATTCCCATCCACTGCAATTCCTGAAAGTCAGAATCAACGGTGGAGACCGCCAGAAAAGCGCCGGGCAATGAAATTCGACGAGTCCCGCAGAATCGATTCAACTGTTTTGGATCACGCAACGAAATTATTAGTGTTTCTTATGGATTAAAGCTTCTTATGTGCTAGTAACAAAAAAATGCTGCATTAATCCGATTAACATTTTTTTTTTAATTGGAACGTTTATTTATTACGCTCATTACAGTTGACAATCTCTTGTATAGGTACAAGATTATCTACTATAATGAGCTGTTCTTATTCAAGTTTAACAGGAAACAACTTCGCAGTGTCTAAGGCTGTTGTTGTTAATGTTTCTTCCGGTGGAGTTCAACTAGTTTATAAAATATCTAATTACAAAATTATGATTTTGTATCAAAAGTCACACTCTTTATGAAAACTACTCGTGTTAACTGTACAGTTTATGACTGCTAGTAGAGATACCCTCTAACCAAACGAAACGTTTATGATATTCGAGATCCACTTACAGCTGTTCACATGTCCGTATCATCTAATACTATCACGCTCCCAATTCACTTAATCGATGTTAAGTAACGCAATCAAGAGTGGAGCCCATCGCAGGCATCTGTATGCAATTGATCCGGGCATTCCACTCCGTGCCCACACTAGTCCCAGATGCGTGCTCCCGATTAAAACGCCCATGCACCGTGTAATCCCACTGACTGATATTACTTTACTGTTATTGTGATAAAGGGAGTTTCGTCATCTCGTGTGAATCGAACTTGCATTGGATTGCAGCAAGTTTTTTTGGGTAATGAATATGTACCTAAGTAGTTTTATTTCGATTATTGTAGCTAACATTTATTTTACATTGACATTTTAGGAAATATTTAGGATATTTTATTTTTCCTAATAAGTTAACAGGTAAATAATAAATGTAGGTAGGTACCCAATCTTGTGTGCAACTATTAATTAGGTTTTATGTTAATACTAAGTAGGTATTTATAGCGTTTAAATTAATTCTATTTCAAAAGGTCAAACAAACGTGTACTAGTCAGTAGAGCAAAGTCAGTGTCATTAACTAATTAACATTGGGCCTTGCCTCTGCGCTGCTCTGCACACACTAACCCGACTGTGTATCTACTTGAACACATATACCTACTTACATAGGTACCGTCTGTGTTCAACGCACCAAAAATTCGGTTCATTCAACGTAAAACGTCGTTGACGGCTTTTTACGACGCCCGACATGTTAGAAGATATGAATAACGAAACTATGAATACCGACCCACTTTTTTGTTATCTAAAGTAGGTATGACTTAAACATTACCCAATCTTAAAGTTCGTTGTCTTTATTCAGTGCACGACAGTGGAACAATAGAACAACAAATACGGAATATTTACTTGAAAGTTCGAGAAATCGTTTATGTAAAGAGTACCTACTATATTACTTATGTATGTATAAGACAACAGTGGTCCGTGTCACCCACGAGAAGTGCGGTTTGCCTTGCTTTGGTTGGACAGACACGCCGTACGCGAAGGCCAGCGGCACGCACAGCCTCAGAAGGTAGCGTGACGTCACCAGGTTCAAGTCGAGTGACGCTCACTCATTCGTATAAGAATGTAAATTGTAAACAATGAATGCTCCTCTTACTAACAAAAGCCGTCGCCCGCGCCGGGCTCTTTTATCATGTAGAACTTTCCCACAGCAGCCATAAAAATATTTACTGGTTCAAAATTATGTGTGACTAATTATAGTTAACTCGTGTCACTACTAGTCACTAGTCGCGAGCCCAATGGCCAATAAAAAAAATTGAATAATTAGGTACGATAATGATGATATTTCCCCACAATATTCTCTCCCTTTTCAGATTGTAGGTAAGCTTAATAATAATTTAAGCACATTTTAGAATTTCGAGCACGCGTCACGAATGAGTGAGCAATCCAATGACAATGAAGCTCATGAATCTACCCTATGATCCCCGAAGAACTAATCTTAGCACCTATTAGTCAAAGAAACAACTATAAATACCTACTACGGAGTGACTAATAAGGTTCTGATAGTAGCGACCACAACACAATGTCAGTGTCAAGCTTGGTTAGTAGATTACGATTCGACGAAGCAGTGAACTCACGCAAAAACTATATATGGTCGTACACCTCAACGATTACTGACGGAGACCAAGGTTAACCAGTCCACTATTGACTATGGATTTAATAAAAAAGAAACTATAAATATATACTCACTTCTGTTTGCTGTCAAGATATTCTAAAAATGTTACAAAGCACCATTAAAAGCGCCATAAAGTATGTTGCCTTTATTCTTTTTGTTCTACGCTACGTAAATGTCAACGTGACTTCTTTAGTACCTAACTAACTATGTATAAGACGACCCTCAGTTTTACCCACTATTCATTACTCGGTCAAGGTTTAGTTTTAAGTGACGTCATGTTGAATAATCATGTTTACCTCGTTTAGTCTAGGTTCAAGTCAGTCCGCCCGCATCAGAAGGGCAGCAGGGCGCAGGAGGGCGCTCAACGATCTCCGGCCACCGTGAGGAGGGGCCTGCGAGCGGCAAACTTGGGGCAGTTTGTCGCTCGACCAGACATAGGCCTGTGATGGCGGCGCGCAGTGTTCCGTGCGCGCCTCTCTAGTGGAATGTGCGGTCGCAGGATAGGCCGCACATAGTGAAGGGGCTCGCCAATGGCGGTCCAATACCAGTCGGGGGCGCGGATCATGCGTAATGCGAATACCGGGCTCCCGACTTATGGTAGCAGAAGGAACCGTGGGGTTTTAGTCGGTAAAAGTCCGACATACCCCTCCGTTATCCCCAAACGGAGGGCATCCATGAGGATTTCCCCACGAAAAAAAAAAAAAAGGTTCAAGTCAGTCATACCATCAATGTGTCATGACCATAGAGCAACACGGACCACAGGACATCATGTTGATTGGTTTAACGTTGTCATCATCATCATTATTCCACTGTGATGAACAACAAATAGCGCGCCGCCGGTGGTCCGTGTTGCTCTATGGCCACGACATTTGAACTACACTTTGAAAACACACAAAAGATGACCCCTCTCGCTCTGCGAGTCACTTAAAATCTTAAATCGACATAAATGGTGTGGATGACATCACCCAAAACATCGATGTAGTGATGTGTAATACAATATGCAACAGAAATGACTCACAAACACAATGTTATTATATGAACTGCTGATTCCACAAACTCAATGGCTGGATGGAAATGATATTCGTGGGGATGAATAATAAGACATTTATGCATGTCTAGTACCAATTTTTTGGGTTAAACGCAAATCACGCTCGTCCATTGACTTTAACTGAATCTAATTTGATGACCAAATCAGGTTACAGTTCATGTATCTTTAATTTAGAATGTTGATACGCCCCATTGTTCCAGATCAATGTTAATTATTCAAAACGATTCGTCAGTCAGGAAACAAAGACCGAAGAAGGTTCAATGTTTCGTAATCCTTTTGTACTACTTCTTTAGGTGTTACTTTCGGCAGGCAATTGATGTTAATAGGTATGGGGCGTTAATTGTAAGAATCACAGTGGTATAGCGGTGGGAGGGTACATACGTGGGCTACCGTCTAGTTCTCATGTAGTTGTTAAGTAGAAAGTAGGGAAAACGAGGATAAATTACCAGGCGAGCTCTCAAGGCATGTTAGTACTACCATATGCAGTGACTCCATATATGGGTGGAGTCGGGAACATAGACGTGTTCTCATGTACATCAAGAATGTCACAACCGCTCGTACCGTTTTCCATTTGATACCGGTATTGACACAACTGTTTTCCAAAGAAATTGTAAGAAAAGTAGTTTAGATGAACTGTTTTACAGACAAATGACAGCCTTAAGAAAACCTTCATTATCGACACATATTTTCAGAATCGAATCCACCACACCTCACCATATCTTCTGCCTGTTGTAGGTACTTATGCCCAAAATATTGTTAATGTCTTATTTTTTTAACACCTTAAAATGTTTTCGTTTAACTTGGTTTATGAATAATTAAGTATAATACTGGAACAGTTTTATAAATACTTTGAAGATAAACGAAGTCTTGGCTTGACGCAATATTATGCGTAGCTGAACTATCAATGTGGAATTCCGCTTCGTTTATATCTCTACACATGTTTCCGTTGTCATGGTTTTCGTAACAGAAAACTGTAACGTGCTAAACTATGGTTTTATGGTGGTGTTTAACTGATGTTAAAACGTGAGACAGTGACTTTGTATTTAGCTTTGGTTACCTCTAACGGTGCTAACAACGCTTTTTTTATAACCGGTTGGATCTTGGTTCTCGTTTGATAAGATTGATTTCAGATTAGTGAATGTAAAAGGTGTAAATTAGTTCTTTAGTTATCTACCATATTAAAATGTTGTCTATTTAGTGCGTGTCGCATGCCTTGTTTACACAGCCTGAAAGGCGCCTTGATAACCGTGTATAAGGAAAGCCACAGGCTTAAGACAGCAGACAGATAGTAATATTATTGCTAAATATTTGATAAAAATTCAACCGGTTTTCTAAAGGTTATGCACACTCAGACATAAGAATATACTTCACCGCTATTATTAATACATGTTTTCACGTAGGTACAATTGATATCAAGCTTGTGCTGCTTTTGTTACTTGTCTTCATTTGAATACATTTGTAACTATAGTATTTTGAGAAATCGTTCAATGGATGATCTAATGCGAACCAAATTGCGATTGACATCAGGATGGATGTCAACCTAAGCGCGCATAAATAGAATTAGATCCTTGGACAAATTGTGCTACATGTAGGGGACTAAGTGACTCTAAATTACATTGTGGATATGAATGACATCATACTCAAATTCTGTTCTTACATTGGCGAAGTGCTATTTGTTACACTACGGCAAATTTCAAGTCCTTTCAATTAAAACATTTTGTGAACGTAACAACGATAGTTTTAAACATTTAGTAACGTTGAACCATTCATCTCTGTCGACGTGCCTGATTGGACTTCATCAAAAGCATCGTTATTAAGACAACAACGCATAAATAAGTGATGTTAATTATTTGTTTGTGCGATGGCTTCATTGTAATCTCCTTCCCACACATTATTCTTAATCATTTGTTCGGTATGTCAAGTAAATGATACTGTTAAAGCTTGAACAAATGTACCCGCTAATGTTTTGTTTGACTATGGTGTTAATTTTCATTGAAAATTGCTGAATGAAAACAAAAAGTGGGAACATTAGCTGAAGGCCATTTTTTAAATAATAGAACAAGAATGTGACTCGTCTTAATAGCGACGCGTCAATTAATAAGTTTATTAGTCATTCATTTTTCTATTCAGTTAATTAGTAATTGTAAGTAATAATTGAAATCAGTTTTATTTTGTTTAAGTGTCCATTATTATTTGTGGTCAAAATACCGATTATTAAATTCCTACCTACTGGTCGCCTAAGGCCATTTGAATAACTTATATTTATGTATTAAATCATATACCTAATACCAAAAATTATATTTGTTTTCAGTTTTCTCATGCAATAGGTTAAGTACAGTATGATTCCTATCTCAATTATGACGTCTATCCGCGAATATCTGCATAAACATTGGCGGGTGGAGCGTAAAGACCGAATTTTCAAAAATAACTTGCGACTCACACTGTTCAAGGTAAGGACGTAGCGTAACCCAAATATATTCTAAAACAAAATCAAGGCCTTTACCACACACATCGCAACTATTAAATAAAATATTTTGAATCGAAAAAAAAACAAAGGCTATTTTTAAATATGATGTCAGTTCAGTTATTTACCTTGTATGTGAGATTCAAACTAATTAAGTAAATCACTGGTTATCACTGTTTACCACTTTATTAATCACTTGGACAATGTAAATGATCACCGAGCATCTGTCGTGCTCGTAAGTAGTAAGTTTGTCCGCGGTAGTACGCGATGTGACTGTTCGCTCGCCAGAGATCGTCTGAAGGAGTCGCGCCCGCGACTGTACCGCAGGGCCCGCCAGCCGGCTGACGCACGCTGATGATGACAGCGCTAATCATACTGCACAATCCTATTTCTTGGATTGGTTTCATTAGGTTAAGGAACAATATATCTAAGTAAAAAAGTACGTAATGTTAATCCCTACTTTACATTTGTGGAAGCAAATGATTGAGTAGGCCATTTACTGTGGTACCAACGGAGCATGACGACACTAAAATACTAAGTTTTTTAATTTGAAGAGAAAATAAGTACACTGTTCCTTGACTTAATTGAAGTAGACCGTACCTAAATAATACGTAATTTTTTACCACAAAAATATGCTGAACGTTGGTAGATACAGATACTAAGCTAACAAAAATAGATTGGCCTTTAATAAAAATAGTCGGCCCTTATATAAATCAATTTGTTAAAATTAGGTTGGTTTTTGGCTGAACCAAATATATATAACATTGCAATGAAACTTCACAAAATTAAAAAAAATATGTAAAATGACAACAAATGAAACTTCACTTAGACTTCACAAAATGGTATACAAATACTTAAACGAAATAAAATCAGTAACGAATCAGTAAGTTTTACAAAAAATGTCTTCGGCATTTACATAACTTAGTTACAAAATCTTCAAATTAATCAAAATGATAAACATACTATCGTACGTGGGCATGAACTTGCAGTCCGAGGTTTGTTTATGGTGTCTGCTGGGCCTCGTGCGAACCATCTTCGACGCCACGCTCTTCAAAGTGAACGCCAATCTAAAGCAGGTGCCGTGTCGCCGACGACAGATTTATTTAATAATCCTATCAGAATATAATTAGGTAGACCGAGAGCCGCCTACTATCGACACACACGTGTTGTAAATGAATAGGTTATGAGATTATCTTTAGGAAGATAGGTACCTATATAAAATCTATATAATGTAATGCCATTCATCTATACTTCTATACATCTATACATCTATACATATAATAAAATTGTAGAAAAGTGGTGTCTGTACAATGGAAATAAATAAAAAAAAAGTAGCAGGGGTTGTTATTATATCGATGCCAAACCCGAAATTGTAATTAATTTTTTTTTTGTCTGTTTGTCTGTGTGTTTGTGCACGCTAATCTTCGGAACTACTTGACGGATTTGAATGATTTTTTTTTTGTTGTATTGGTATTAAGTCCGGGCAACATATAGGCTATAATTTATCTTGGAAACTTGAACACCTGATGCAGAACCGCAACAGACCAGCTAAACTATAAGAGATACAAAAATGGTACCATAGCCTAAATTGTTTAACGTGATGAGCATTTCCTGCTAAGAGAATAAATTTGAAGATCTGGAACACCTGATGTGGAACTCCAAGAACCCAGCTATACTATAACATATATAGGAATGATGTCTTAGCAAGAGTTGTTCAGCCTGATGAGCACTCTCTGTTGACGTAAAAAGATTGTAGATCTGGAACACCTGTTGTGGAACTCCAAGAGCCCAGTTACACTATAATATATACAGGAATGACGTCTTAGCAAAAGTTGTTCACCCTGATGAGCACTCTCTGTTGACGTATAAAAATTGAAGATCTGCCGCACGCGTTGTGAAATTCCAAGCGCCCAGCTACACTATAACATATATAGGAATGACGTCTTAGCAACAGTTGTTCAGCCTGATGAGCACTCTCTGTTGACGTTTAAAAATTGAAGATCTGGAACACCTGATGTGGAAATCAAAGCTCAATTTCACTGTATAATTATAAAATAACATAAGCTGGGAGTACCTCCACGCGGTGAAGGCGGTAACAGTTTAGAACTGAATTTCGATGAAATCTCGCTCATCCCGTTGTTTTCCCGTCCCCAGGCCTTAGAATTCTACATCAGACGTTTCAGATCTTCGATTTTGATGACCCCGTTGTCGCTGGCATAAGCAACAGGATCCGCGTACGAAGTCGCGGGCAGAAGCTAGTGATGAGATATATGTATAAAGATTGGTTCTCAGCTCAGGATTTCTCTTTATATATTCGTTTAAAAGAATCTGTTATAATGTAAGTAGTAGGTAGTCTGAAAGATTTTAATAAGATATAATATAATCTTATAGTTGTATTGAAATATTGAATATATTATATGCTATTTGAACAAGGGCTTTGTATTTTAGTGTAAACATGATGCAAAGTTCACATTTAGAGATTAAATAGTACCTAATTATCTTTCAATGGGTTCTTCTGTTACATCTCAGAGAGACTACTGAAATGGTATTGATATAAACCAAATGCTATCATAATTTTATTATGTGCTATGATCAAAATTGAATATTATTATATTATTATGTGGAACAAAATAAATGTGTGTTCGGAAATTGTAAGAGGAGAGATTGTAGAATACGATAAGATGATGGAAGATGAAATAAGGAGATAGAATAAGGCTTCTTGAAACTCATAAAACTGAAGAAAAGGTCGTTCTATGAGTTAGTATTCATCCAGACTCTGACATTGATGCGTAAATCTAGAATTCACGGCACATGATAAATTAAATTACTTCGTTTATAATTTGTAATGTTTTCCTGAAGTGAATGAACAACATTGCTTACGCAATTGTTCATTCATCATCAGCATACACGTAATGTTATTGTAATCGCTTACCCACAGGAAGTCACATTTTCCTCAGTCGATGTGTGAGCGACAGCTGATGAGTGTTGTAGTTGTTTTCATTGTGTTTTCACTTGTACTTTACGAAGATTTAACTGACATGAAAAACACTTTCATAAAGTTATGTGTTTTATGAAAAATAATTAGGGTATTATTATGGCACCACTACCTACTTACTAAATATAACTTTATTTGGCAAAAGTACCTATGGTAGGTGTGGGTAATACCGAGGCGGTTGCTATCCCATCGCCTGTCTATAAATAGCCAATTTTCTGTCAGTTTTAACGTCCGGCGTGATATGGTAAAACTCTTTCAGATTAGGAAGAATGATATGATGGAATAAGCGTTTTTATTTAAAAATCGACCGACTTCAAATAAAAACCTATGAGTGATATCTAAGGGATATGGAAACATTAACGACTGTTTCATCTAACTGTAACCAAGCTTCTTTGTTCTACTGCTCTAGTATGTTAGGCGTTAGTATATAATATCAATGTTCTATAATCCCTGTTGGCAGGTATGGCAGATGAACATGCCCGGAGAGCTGTCGATGCCGGTGCAGCGTGCGCTGCGCACCATGGTGTCAGGCGTCATGTTGGTGCAGTGCTTTACAGTCTACATCTACCTCGCTGCTTATATAGTGCTTCTCTATCCTGTGTTCCTGGTATGCAAACATCATCATTCTTTATCCCTCGTTCTTAAGGTGCATCAAGACTGTGGTCAACACACGTCAAGTACACAAGTACTGACGTATTTCGAGACATTGTATAATATTAAGGTGAGATATTTTGAGGCGAGTTTAGTTACAACCTTATTCCAATTTATTGTGGGTCGACGCGAGACACCTACATCTTGATTAACCTTTAGCTCTACTTATATGAGAACTCACTCTGGTTTTTATCCCTGTTCGTCACAGAAACATCTTATGGTCAAAAACAAACAAAAGTAATGTTTAGCTAAAGACAAGTAAAGTCTTCCGTTGAGCTTTATTTATTTCGGGTAACAAAGACCCATAACATATATCTTACAGACTATCATATACCTATTCATAAAAATCACAAAACATACATAAAAACTCTTGTTCACGAATGACAACCTCATGTTAAGTGCGTACCTACGCATTAAAGTTTTAATTAATGGAATCATTCAAAATTTTCATTATTTTTTTTGCTTCATATTCATTGTAATAGCGCACTAGAATATTTACATTCATTACGTCCTCGTCCAATAACATAATAAAAAAAAAAACTGGTCAAGTTCGGGTACGACATTCACATGCGCTCTGAGGGTTTCATCTCATAGTTACCTATGTTATTTCAATTAAGGGCTGCAATTAAGCTGGCATCCTCCCTTCGGTGAACTCAAGTTATAACCATAGTTTGTGCCAAATAAGATGGCCGTAGCGGTCATTGGAGTTCTCCTAATCCTATCAACTATACCTAAAGTGCAATGGAGTGAAGTGTTAGTAAAAAGTATATAGTTTAAAAATGTTTGTGGTAAAGGAAGAGAGGCCTACGTTGGTGTTACCGTGGCTACTGCTGGCTGCTGTGAGGAAGCTGCTTTGTGAGCTGATGAGCCTGGCCCTCGGCCTCGGCACATGCTTACTGCTGGGTCCCGCCAGGCCACCCTGCATCAAGTTCGTCTTAGTCAAGTTTACATCAATCATTCCTGTTTTTTACATGTGGATGCTTGTTTTCAGGTGATTTTACTTTTGGTATTTAGTTAGTCCTTTATTTTCAGATTTGGTGAATACCTAATAGCACTAACAATTCAAACCCAAATATTTATCAATAGTTATCTATATTATGAACTTTCTCACAAATCTTCTGTTTATTCAAGCTTTGTTCCTTTAGTTACTATCACGCTCTCAAAGTGGCGGCGGCATTCAAAACGTTTCCAGCTGTGCTGCCCCCCAACGAACATAACTATGGACTTGAGCTTGCTGTCCGAAGGAGGCGCACTAAGTCTCTGCTAGGAGAAGAGCAACTCCGAAAAAAACTAGTTGCAAGCTTGTAAATATAACTATATGTATATTTTACTTATTATTTTCGTAGTACTTATAGTTAATACATTACCATCGATATTTTAATATAGAATAAAACACTGGTAGTTCCATAAATAGTGCAAATCATCTAAACAAGCCACCTCGAATTCTGTAGGTATACTGTTATGATTATTGTAAAATAAATGCGTTCTTATGTTTGTCAAATAAAAAACGCAAGTACAAGTGTACTTTTTAAGTATTTATATAAATGATAAAATTAATAATATAAACTTAAACTAACTTTTCAGTTACAGAGAAGGGACTCCGAGCACTACCAATGAAACATTTTTGCACCCAACGTTACATACGTCATCAGGAATAATAATTTCTACAGATACAAGCATTGACGAAGAAGGACCAGAAGCAGATGTTACGAAACCGTTAACTACAGGATGGTCGGATATTGGTGCATATGAGGATTGGTTTGGAAGCGAAGTTATGATACCTCGTGATACTGACCGCATCTTAGAACAAATTGTTTTGATGTTATTACGAGTAGGTGCTTATTTGAAAAAGGAAGGAAAAGAATTTATTGATGATTCCCAGATATTAAGCTCAGCGTTACCTGCATCGTGGCAACGGCGAGACAATATTGATTGCGCTGCAATTAATGCCGATGACACTGATACGCCTCCACACATAGGTAGTAGTAAAGGAAATATAGCTTCGTACCTACGTGAATACCCACAAATATTTATGAAGAAACAATCCACCGGCCTTTCTCAGACCGAACTTACACTTGCGTCTTTAAAAGCTGTTCATAGTCATGTTGAAACTAATGAAGGCACTGTAAGTAAAAATAGAGTAAAACAAGACTCGTCCAGTGATACATCTTGTAAAGCAATTTCTTCAGTTGAGTTTGAAAACGTTCCCAGCAAGAGGAAACTAATAATACCAGATACTTACACTACACCAGAGGATAAAACTCTTAAACTAACCTTGCCTTCGCCATCAAAGACAAAACGAATGGCAAAAGCAGAAGACAAAAAAATAAAATCCAGATCTAAAACGCAACGCTCTTTAGAACGCCAGTCTGAAAAGTATGTCATTGAAATTATTAACAAAATACTAGATGATTTGCAAGAGACTAAAACTTCAGCAAATGATCACAACAAAGCATCTTCACATAGCAAAGATACGAACAAAAATAGCAATAAAGATTCTATAGAAACATTAAATAGTGATAACAATAAAAAAGTTTTCACAATGTCAGATAAGAACAATAACAAGTCCGAAGAAAATAAAACACCACAACTAAAGGAAAACAATAACGATGATTTTATGTTTGGTATAATCTCAATTGTCGGGGAATCTTTGATCGAAAGTAAACTATTAAATAGTGATATCACCAAGGAAGCCTCAGATATAACTATTTTAAATGAAACTAACGACAAAGAATCAGATTCTAGTTTTTTCAATGAAGAAAACAAGGAACAGTTTAGTGAAATAGATTCTAATGATTTTATAATGTGTTCCCGTTGCTTAATGTCAAACAAAGCTTCAGGTGAAACAATTTTAAAAGAAAATAACAATTGGGAATCTATGTTCAGTCAAACTTTAAATGTAGAAAACCATGATGAGGTCACTAATGATGGTAACATCTCAAAAGCAGCCACTAGCAGTGATATATCGAATAGGAGTAGAAATAAGACCTGTAGATGTGGTCAAAATTCAAAAGAAGCTGGCGACCTGATTTTTAATAACAATATGAAAGAAATTCATAATAATAATAATTTAAATAAACATAAAGAGGTTGCTCAAAAGAATTCGAATAAAAAAGAATTACCTGAAAATCAAAAGCGTAAAAATAAAGAACTACCACTTCGCATACTATCAAGTGATGATAACATTATAGGTTCTCCTGATAGAAAAGAAATTTTGCACAGTAAGAGAAAAGACAAAAATAATGAAGTCGTACATACAGAAATATCAAATAAAGAAGTACTACTTCGAATAATATCAAATGATGACAATAAAACAGACACTCCGGAAGTAAAAATGACAAATAAAGACTTGACAGATGTTACAATCTCGCCAGAAGTAAAAAATGAAGATTCTACGGATGGTAAAATATTAAGTGTAGTCGACAGAACAGAATCTGCAGAATCTAATACACACTGCAATTCAGTCGAATGCTTAGCAAAAAATAGAAAAAAATCAAAAGGAAAAAAGTGAAATAAAACTTATGGCGGACAATCAAATAAAACTTTAAGGAGAGTATTGCAAATATAAGGCTACTAAAATACATCCTCGTTAAATTGTATGTGTTTAATTCAGTTTAGTTTGTATTTATTTCTAATTAATAAAATGATGTACAGGCATGACTTACGAGTCTGTCGTTTCCTGATTTTCATCGTAACAAATTTCCGGTTGACACATACTTTTGTGAACAGCTGCTACTGGGTCTAAATACATAACCCGGTAATTAAATTCATTAGGATCTATCAAATTGAATTGATACATTGGTAACCTGTTTGTTATAATCCATACCATTTGCGGTACTTCATGATCCATTCGTAAATCATTGGGAAAGATCATTGTATTATTGTTTTGAGCTACAACTACTAGATTACGGTTTGTGTATGGTTTGCGTGTGTCCCAACACCCGATACTGTCACGCGAAATGAGGTTAAAGAACATAACACCGTTGCGGTCGACGGCTGCGGCAGAGACCTGTCCGTCCGCGCCTCGACTGTCGCCGAGCAGCTTGAACTCGCCCACTGAGTCGCTCACGCGCGTCGGGTCGCGTATTACCGACGTACTCACTACGAATTCTAGGGAACTTGACATGGAGTGATAGTACAGTGGTCGATCGCCTTGGCAATACTTGCCCAAGGACATACCGAACAAACCGTCAGACCACTGATAATTCAATCCATGTAAGGTATAGTTTGATAACAATGGCTCGGGGTAGAAACTATAGTGACTGAATCGCCAAAAAGCGGCGTCTAAAGATCTAAAGACGATTAGCCCGAAACGCCACGCATCTGCGATGTACACATGCAGGTCTCTGCACCGGACATCCCTGGAATCCACCACGAGGTTAGTGATCAGCGAATTCTGTAGAACAAACTCGCTTGGGATTGGAAAACGAGCAAATACTGTATCAGTACTTAGATTTATGGCAAACAACGTTGGTGGGCAAATTTGACGCGGCGTCTCAAAGGCTTCTACTTGACCGGAGTCGAGGACCCACATAACGCCGCAGTGGTCTATGCTCATGCGGAAGACTGATGTGAAGCCAGTGCAGTTATCTGTTGAGGAAAAACAGTAACATACACTTTAATATTATTGAACAAAACACAGTACAGGTTCCTCGATAAGTTTCATAAAAATAAACTCTTTTGCAAAAAAAACGGGCACTTTAGATTTTTTTTCTTACTTCAATGAAGAAGAACAAGAAATAGGTTTTATTAATTTGACGATGTATTGGCATGTTATTTGAAGCATCCTGGCATGATTCTTTACGTTCCAAATTTAAAATTAATAAAATAAAAATAATTATTATTGTGGATTATTCTAAAATTGCTTTACTAATGGCGCGAATTGCTGAAACGATTTTTAACTGATTACGATATTTTTAAACTTTTTGGATATTTTCTGCAAATTAAACAATTTAATCTTTCTTTTTACATTAAGTACCACTTTTTGATATGAGTGATAAAGCGATAAGGGCCGGTATAATTATAGCCCTACTTGAAGAAGGTTGTTCGCAAACTTTACGTGTCTCAGCGGCTAAATGTGAGTCGTTCAACTGTCCAGAGGACTTGGCAACGGTATCAAGAGACCGGTTCGGTCAAAAGAAGACCCGGTTCGGGAAGAAAACGATGCTCAGAACCAAGAGATGACCGCTTTTTGGTGAGTCAGGCGTTGCGGAATCGTAAGGCGTCAAGTGTGGACCTGAAGAAGAGCCTTGAAGAAGTAAGAGGAGTAGAAGTTAGCTTGTGGACGGTCAGGAGGAGGCTTTTGGCTGCCAATATCAGGAGTTACCGCCCAGCTCGGGGCCCTAAATTACTCCGTAAGCACCGTGTTGCTCGACTTCAGTTTGCTCGGAACTGTGCTTCATGGACTCTGGGGGCTGGAATAAAGGATTTTTTTTTGATGAAGCTAGAATCTCTTTGTGTGGAGAGGACCGACGCCGGCGAGTGCTGCGAAGACCACGGGAACGCTATGCGGAAGTGTGTTTCGAAGAAATCACTCCTTATGGCGGAGGCTCCGTTATGTTTTGGGCAGCAATTAATTCGACGGAGCGTACGGAGTTAGTTTTCATAGAAAATGGAACATTAAATGCACACCGGTACATAATGGAAGTCCTAATTCCATATGCACAACCCACATTGACTGCACTTGGGGAAGATTCCATTTTTATGGACGACAATGCTTGCCCGCACCGTTCTGGCGACGTGGAAGCGTACATGCAAGAAGTTGGGATCCGTCGTTTAGATTGGCCAGCTCGAAGTCCTGACCTCAATCCAATTGAGCATGTCTGGGATGTTCTAAAGAGACGGGTAAGATCAGTGCAACCTGCTCCACAAAACATCAGGGAGCTAAAAAGAGTCATTGCAGAAGAGTGCGAATGTATTCCTCAAAACGTTATTAAAAACATCGTGGAAAGCATGCCCAGAAGGATTCAAGCTGTGATTTTGGCAAGAAGAGGTCACACTCGTTATTAGGTTTTTACATTTGTAACTTTATTTAATTAAAAAAAGTAAAAAAAAAATCTTGTCTTATTTGCCGACCACTTCTTATTGTTTGGGCATGTACATCGGTTTTAAAGAATCCATCGTTTTTTTCTTTTAATTGCCCGAATTCACTTCACGCGTATTAGTTTTCACGATTATAAGTATACAGACTACGTCAAAGAAATAAATTTCATTTAATTAACTCAAATCGACCTTAGAACGTAAATTTCCTTAGGTGCCCGTTTTTTTTGCAAAAGAGTGTATATTACATATATAAGTACCTGCATTGTGCCAGTCCCAGTTAGGGTAAGGTTCTAAGGGTGGCGATTCTGTCTGCGCACCGATCGGTACAGATGATAGAGTAGCCGGGGTCCCGGTTTTCCACCTAGGCGTGCTGACAAACACGCGGTCTTTCCAGCGCTCTACTCCGAGAGGTATCACATTTGTTGTGTTGAACTGTCTGTGGAAAAATTAAATCGATTTTTATAGCTGTTCTCTGTACAAAACTAAATACATCATATCAATGTGGCCTACCCGTTGTTGATAGCTTCTTGGCGGTGTTGCGGCGTGGGATATGCGTAATCAATCTGTTTCCATCTGTATAAAGTGCCTATCGGTTTCTTGCTAGCAATTTGTATATATCCGGAGCTTATCGTCACGACGCTCGTCAATATAATACTTAACAGTATCTGAAAGAGAAGTAGAGAATATACTAACAAGCTAAATACCAATAATTCGTGGGTAAACATTATACTTTCTACTGTTACATACATAGTTCCATCCAAAAGTAAAGATTTATTTGCGTCATTTCGTGGTTAAATACAATAAGCTAAACCTCATTAAGACAAGTAGGTATGTATGGTTTTTTGTGAGTAGTCTGCACTATACAGCAACACACTTCATGATTTATGAATATAAAGTATATTGGAAATATTAAAATACTAGAAAGCTACTAGATGTATCGAGTTCTTAATGATATCATCAATACAAAATAATATGTTAAGAAAATAATTTATATGTATGTGTTATAAACATAACGGTCAGAATATCAATAAATTAAACTTTTAGGTTGCTAGACCTCTCCTGCTACATTCTTAATTTGAATTTCAAGATTATGTTTTATATTTTAAGAGTAGAACCTGTCCTGCAGTTTTCAATAGTCGTCCTTGTCTTTTGATAGATATATTCCCACTTTTGATCAAATAGCTTTATTTCACAACAGACATTACTCGAGTCTTTAAAGTCTCGACCTAAACTTTAATACCCTGTGTTGCATACGCAATGTATGCCTGTATTCTGTTTTGTATTCCTTAAATAAATAAATAATTGATATAGTAAAGACATCTGTGTAGGTATAGACAGAATAGACTCTACTACTACGTTTAAGTTATTATAAAATAATTCTTCTTCTTAAAAAACCGTTGCCCCATACTAGGAATTTCTCCTGTATCGTCGGTGCATTTGCAAACATATAAACTCACATACACAAACAGCCAGACCAGGAACAAACTATCTGTAGGCCATAGAAATAATTGTTCCGTGCGGGACTCAAACCCGCGACACGCAACGCTGCAGCCAATCTCTCAGCCACAGCGCCAACCGTACCGTCAATTATTATTATTGGGATTATTATCCTGTTTAAAATAATACAGAGGTCAAACGCCTAAAATCATCATCGACCTATTTGATATTCAGCTACCAATGTCTGTTGTTCAAACAGAATGCTCACTCAGTTAATGAATAATTCGGTATACCGCACGCCATGTGCAGTATATTTGCAAAAGACTTTGTTACCTATAACACGTTTATATGCATGACTACACTAACAGTAATAAGGTTCCGTTTCAGGTAATGTTTGCTTTAAAAATGTTCTAATCATTTGATAAACTGTTTGTATAATTTACAATTGACTGGATAAATTAGGTAGATACTGCAGCGTTGCTTAATTAGGTTGAGACCGTCGAGGACGACGACTTAACGAACCAGTTTGTAACAAAATATATTCGTTATTTGACGCATAAGTTATAAAGTCCGAGGATATCAGCTGTTCTGTTGTTGACAATAATGGGCTTAGCAAGAGCGCGGTGAAGTAAAAGTATTCGATTCGAATCGATTATCGAATAGGAAATAGATAAATTTTGGTTTAGATTTATAATCTGCAGGAAGCTGATAAGCGCTTACTACTTACGTCTGGACAGATGCAGTCTGCGCATGGTTGCGGAGGGGACCATCGCTGAACATTGCTCATAAAATAAACAATTTCACACAATAGGTTTAACAGACAGCCGACATGCGAGGAATGCATAGAGGGTGAAGAAACCTTCGCGCATATGCATCTTGAGTTTACAGGCGTCACCCAGATAAGAAAATACACCTTTGAGACATCAGAATCTGCTGCAGATGTTCTGATGATTGGGTAATCTAATCTGCTGATCTAGACTAATTGGAGTGACGGCCACCATGGCACATGCATAGTTGTCCGCTTTAAGGACTAAATGCGGAAATCAAACTTTCTAACATTTATGTAAAACATATTATGCACAAACGGGTATTTCTAATTTAAATATCAATCGAATTTGTGACTATTACTCCGCGCTGGTGTGCTAACTGTTCAGACGCAAAAAATAACATTATTTTTATGCAGCTGCAGCCACTTTTACTGAAATTTGTACTTATTTCAATTTAAATAAGGATTAGATATTTTGAACATCAATATAATATTATCCTTTGTTAAGTGTAGTTCTAACTTTCGTAATATATTATTATACATAAATTCGCTAATTGAATTGCAATATTCCCTACATCAAAATTAATACAAATTAAACTTACCTTTTCCATATTAACGTTTCACTGAATCACTCGACATAAAAAGTAGGTATGTAAACACGTCCGTTCGGTCGGTTGCTTAAAACTGTTATGTATCTATAACAGCGAGGACTAAATACAAATTAAAGAAGTTATTACGTAAATAGTTTTGGCACGACCAACCAGTTCATAGACCATTATTACTCAGAACTATCTTCATGGAGTGGTCGTGCTTTGCTGGTGTAATACCTTACGCCCCCAACTGGTCTAGATTATAGGGAAGGGAATGGTTTGCGTATCTCCGTAGATTATTACACCTGTAATCGTATCGTGGAAGACATAATAGGTAAGTTATGCGTTTTTAGAAGAATGAGGCACCTAATTCTTAAAAATTCTTATTACCAGCCCAACAATTCCCAGAAGAAGGAAAAATGGTTTATTAACTTTGTGAATTAACCATAATCCGTATGTTTAATTAACAATGTTAATAAAAAAAAATGCCTTTAAGAGTTTGTGAAGAGACGATTAATATATTAGCGCCTGGAACCCCATGTGGGAAGAACATTAGTGTTTTCCCACTAGGTGTATGTCTAGCCTTGGATTTAGTGGGACGTATGCATCGTAGACGCTTCGCAGGCGCTCGTACACGCTTCGCATCGCTTCGCAGGCGCCTTGTAAACATTTCGTTTGGAGACACTTCGTAGCGCATCGTAGAACCTGCGTAGACGATTCCTAGTCGCCAATATTCTTTTGAAAAAAAAAACAATGGTGACACACACGTTACGAACATATAAACTCACACTCACAAACATTCTGAAACTCCGAAACAGATGCTCTGCGCTAGTATTACGCAGACGCCGGAAAAATGTTTTAATTTGGGTATTGTTAGATTTCAACGAGGCAAGCAAACTTTTGGCTAAGAGATAAAAATAAAATGACCGAACTCAAAGGAATAGAAATTAAAAAAATACACATGGAAGAATTCACTGTGGAAGATGATTCGGTCAACTGAATGTGACTATTTAATGATCTTTTGTGACCGTATTTGTACAATATGTCGGAAAGAAAATTCGACGTAGTCACGGTGTTTGTGCCGCGTAGAAAAGTTTCTATTCGTAAGATCTTAATAGAAAAAAGCTATTTTACAAAAAAAGATAACCGCCTTCAAAAACTACAAAATAAAAATAACTTTAGTTTTGGAAGTCGGCGGCTTTGGTTTTGTTTTTTGTTATGTAGGTAAGTATTGCCGCCGACTTCCAAAACTAAAGTTATTTTTATTTTGTAGTTTTTGAAGGCGGTTATCTTTTTTTGTAAAATAGCTTTTTATTTTTCACTTTTTAGTCCTTGTGTATTAATGTTTGAAATCCTTACAATAAGCCCTTTCAAACAATACCTCACACGATAATTTAATTTTGGAAACTGGTAGGAGGGGGGTTGACGTACCCTCCCCCTCCTTTTCCTTCAGTCAGTCATCGACTACACGTATAAACAAAGCAATTTCACTTGTTACGATATTGCTGCTGTGATTCTATGAGGAGTTCCATTCCATATCTCCGAAGTTCATCATCAGATATTGAAATGGTGACAATGGGACCACACGAGAAGCACCAGCTTTCAAATAAAAAAAGAATCATGGAAATCAGTTCACCCAGTCGCAAGTTAGGAGCTAACAAACATAAAAAAAAATACAGACGAATTGATAACCTCCTCCTTTTTTTGAAGTCGGTTAAAAATTCAAGGATAATAATGCTAAAAATAAATTTAAAAGGATATCAACAGTCAGGTTTATAATGTAAAAAGCTGTAAGTATTATACAATAAGCGAAAATAGAGCAACAGAAGGTAAATAATAATATTATAATATTATCAGAAAAGCATAAGCGCCGTGTAAAAAAGTTAATTAACTGTTACCATAGGGTTTGTTGCAATCTATATTATGTGTAGGCGCCAATGATTATAAAAGTCGATATTGCTGATGTGAAAAGAATTACATAAAATATTTATTACTAACTAACAATTTAACTGAGGTACATTTTTATGGCAGCCATCCTTTTTATCTGACATCGGCGGTGTGCAGGAGGTCCGAGTCTGGATCGCACACTGTTCCTCGGACTGCTTCTGTGGTATCGACGTACATGATGCGATAGTTGTAGTCGTCAGAGTCCAAAGACCTGTCTTGAAACATCGGCAACCTATTGGAAATAACCCACAAGCTTTGTCTCGCATCTTGATCAATTTTGATATCATTAGGAAAAACTAAAGTCTCTGAATTTGAAGCCACTATTCCGTTGGTTTTCTTTTTATAGAATTCCCTTGTGTCCCAACATCCAATACTGTCTCGAGTTACTAAACCATAAAACATTACGCCACGTCTATCAATGGCAGATGCAGAAGACTGGCCGTTTACTCCTCTACTTTCACCGGCTATATTGAACTCCATGGAACTATTGCCGACTCGGGATGGTTCTCGTAATACCGCCGTTGAGACATAGAATTCTCTGTAACTAGACATGGGGTGGAAAAACAGTATGCGTTCCTCGTACGTAGTTACGGGCGATAAGGCTAAACCAAAAATGCCATCTGTCCATTGGAAATTCAATCCATGAAGAGTAAAATTTGATGCTAGTGGATCCGGGAAAAATAAGGGATTTGTGAATCTCCAAAACCTGACATCGCTTTGCCTAAAAACTAGGAGACCGAATCGCCAAGTGTCCGCTATGTATAGGTGAAGATCAGAACAATCCGGCATCCTTGTGTCAATGATTAGGTTTGCAAATAATGAATCTTCCAACACATATTGTTTTGGTATCGTATAACGCGCGATTACTTCATCCGTTTGAAGATCAAACACAACTATACTAGGTGGGCATAACTGCTTCGGATTATCTTGAGAGTCTATCTGTCCGGAATCTAATACCCACAGGCGGCCGCATGGGTCGGCTTGTACTCGGAATACTGAAGTTAGTCCTGTACAGTTCTTCATCTCACCTGAAAGTTTGAAAGAAGAGATTAATTTTATGATTTATTATTTTATTAGATTTCATTTTATAGCAAACGTAAAGCTACAACTTAAACTTGATTTTGAAAAATGTTGGTACAATTTTAAAATGTAGGAATCCTGATATCATCATCATCTGCCTAGCTAGCATTTTCCCAACTATGTTGGGGTTGGCTTCCAGTCTAACCGGATGCAGCTGAATACCAGTATTTTACATGGAGCGACTGTCTATGTTCTGACCTCCCCCTACGCCAGTTACTGGGTAACACAATACCCCTTACTGGTTGTTAGATTTTCGGACTAAGGTGTGATCACAACGTGTAACGCTTTGTATGCTTTCCGAGGCACGGGGGTGTCACAACACCAAATTCTAAACTCCAGGCTGCCACTCAGAAATTCCATAATTAAAAAACACCACAATACTTTGCCCGATCTGGGAAACGAACACAAGACCGTGGGGTGTTGTGTTCGTTTCCCAGATCGTGGGGTCTTGCACAGCTGTCGGACTAGCAAGAGACGAGACCTAACAGGGAGTAGTATAGGTATGCTGATAGAATAGATATACTCATGAAATCCATAACATTTTGCGAATGTTAATAGTTTCACATAAATAAGGTAACTCACCAAAAGCTCTATGATAGCTCCAGCTGGGGTATGGTTTAAGTGGCGGGGAAGCGATTCCCCCTTGCCTTGGGAGCGTAGTTAGCGTGGCAGGCACGCCGCGCCTCCATGCCGGCACCGTCACCCACACGCGGTTGCCCCACACTTCCAGCCCCAGGGGAAGTACGTTTGCAGGCACATATTTACTGAAATGACGAAAATTATAAGGATCTCACAAAATTAAAACGTTATTAAGTATTTGTGTAGGAGCCTGGACTGAATTAACATTTGCAGCATTTTATTAGGGTTTAAAGCCTCTAGATACGGTGTGTCAATGTAACATCACAAAGTTCCATAAATTTTCAGATGATTAAACGACATTGCATGCATTGGTAAACCCTCTATACTCGATTAACATTTAGGTAGCTGTAGGATACTGAATATTCTGACTTACTCACTGAATAAATTGAGTCCGAGGGCTAACATAACATAACATCACGCCTGTTATCCCCGAAGGGTTAGGCAGAGGTGTACCCATTAGTACACCCACATTTCACCAGTTATGTTTAAGTCCCATGTAATAGGGGGCGAGCCTATTGCCATCAACCGGGCACAAATCCAGACTCCGAGGCTGTTACTGAGAAATTCCTGATGGAAAAACCCAATAACACTTTGCCCGACCTGGGAATTGAACCCAAGACCTCTTGCCTCCGAGGGCTAACTGACAAATAAAGAGTTAAAGCTTACCCAAAATCTAATGTTATTATGTAATTTATTTAAATGACATTTTTAGTTACCCGGTAGAAAGTGCATGCCTCCGATGTCTGGGCGAGGGGAAATCAAAGTCCACGTGCTTCCACTTGTAGAGGGTGCTGAACGGTGGCGTGTCGGTGTCGGCCGGCACTGACTGCGCACGCATCACGCCTAGCATCGTCAGCCATAGCGTCACGCCGGCCGCAGTCGCATGGTCTGAAAAATTATTAGGACCCTGAAGTTAATAATGCCGTTGTGTTATATTATTTTAAATCTCAAGTTCTTAACATCGGACTGCAAAGCTACGCTTTCTTGAGTTTTGTTCAGATTTATGGTAAATACAATTAAAACCCACCACCACTTAAAATGTCTCTTAGTGTAAACATTTTGCTTGTTCCACGGGTAAAGAACAATCAATCATTGGAATATTAAAATCCGCGGCTGCATTTCTCAAAGCTACAAGCTACGGCTGCAAGAGATTCTCAGGACTGAGTGACCAACATTGCGAATGGAATTACAATAACATAAACTTTTGATTCAGAATAATAATGATACACTTTAACAATGGTTTATTGACCAAATATTTGGGTTTTACAAATCATAAGAATCTGTGGGAGGTAAATATGGATGCAGTCGTTTGTCGCATGTCTGGTCATCGGATCAATCTTCAGTCGAAATTAAATTGTGAAGGTTTGTCATTTCTATGCAAGATGCAGTTTTGCACCTCGTCAAATTCAAGAAGGTGACTAGGCTAATGATTCTCGACACTGATCAATAATAAAATAAATAGACTATATTATTTTTGTACTTAAGTGATTTTTAAATTTGAACTCTTGCCGCTAGGTTTAGGCAGGCGGGGCAATGAACCCATACGCACGGCGCGACACTGCCCACTATACGCATCGATTCTGTTCCTTGAAAGTGGTGTTTTCCGAAATACTGTCAAACATAAACAACTAAAAAAACAGGAATTTATTAATTATTGGTTAGGTGTCGATATTTCATTCGATTATTTTATGTATTTTATGACAACCTCCCGGTTTGACGAAGATGCAAAACTGCACTTTTTTATATTCCTATACAGGTAAAACTAGGTACCTCATGGCATTTACGTTCTTCTGTTATTAATCATCATCACCATCTAATCGCCGTCATTACTTAAATTTGTTAATTACTAGTTTCTGCCCGCGATATCATCTACGTAGGCTTCAGAATTAAGCCAAAATCCTCAACAAAGTCTCTCCTCGATTATTGAAGTGTAATTAGACCGATGGAACTTGCGTGTTCTTAGTGATTTATTCGATATTATGTTCGTGTTTATTAATATTTAATTGACATTTCCGTCCAGATTAAATTCTTAATGATGGATGTCTATCGGACTGAGCTAGCTGTGCCTAATGAAGCGCCGGGCAACAAACACCGGTATTGTAGTTCTGAAGTCGCTTGTCTACGCACTCTGCACACAATAGAGATAAATCCGTAAATAGTTAATCGATTTCATGCGTGGCTGGTTCACTTTCTTCCATTTTCTATTGTACGATTGCAATGTAGGGATGTTTTTGATTTCAATATTTTTGTTACAATGAATCCAGTACGGTACCTAGTTGTACTTAGCTTTTGAAACATTCATCCCACTAAAATATACATACGAAATATAGGCCAAACATTTTACTAAATAAAAGTAATATTGAACGTTCAAAACCAACCTGAGCAACTGCATTTATTATAAAATCATGCCCTAGGTACCTTCCAACCTAGGACAATTAAACCAAACCACTAAAGAAGGTAGGTACAATGTTTACTGCACCTTCCTTGGTGATTTACATGAATCGCTTGCTATACAATTAAATCTTAATGTTTTGAATCTATACAAATTAATGGATTTCACACATGCAATTCGTTGCATTCAGTTACATCATTACTTTGATACTCGACGAACAGACGAGCAAAATGTTGCATCTGCTCGTCTGGGTTTATTCTGTAATCTCACTTAATATGTAGGCATTATATTAAAGTTATGTACTTATGTTTATTCACATTATATAACTGCGGAGCAAAAACCCATATCTACTAAGATTGATTAATTTTAGTAAATAAATAGAAGTATATGTCCTACTCCTATAAGATTTACGGCGCTAATTGGCTGTTGTAAAAACTCACAGGAAGTTGTATTTTGCTCTTCGGAACACTGAGCAGTCAGATTGTTAATTCTCCTTACATAACAACTAATTTACTTGTAAATTTTGTAGATACAAGTCAGTTTTATTCATTTTAAAGCTATTCTCTTAAATTTGCGTGCGGTATACTACAATTAGAGGCATATTCCACCGGCTATGGCTTTGTTGACCGATAAGTGTAATCGACTTTACTTTCACCAGCTCGGTATTGCTTAAGTAAAACGTTGAGTGGGTTACATACGAACTACTATTAACTGTATTAAAACATGCAGTGTATACAATCTGAAACAATTATTTTTAAACTCTAGTTAAAGAATGTTGACACCGAAAGTTAGTAGATAAATTATAGTAAACATTGCAATTGTGTTTGGAGTTTCAAAAAAAGGAAGCATTCTGTTTTGGTTATGCCAATCCCATTGTGCTAACTGTGATCATAATTTCATTTTGTGATCCTATATGTAATAGCTGCTGTGGTAGTTGTTTATAGCGCTATATGTTTATTCTTGAGGAGGACTGACATTTAATAAGGTCTTGACTTTGACTTTTAAAATGCGAGAAGCGTGATGTCTTGTAGCCATCACCCTGATATTGACGACACGGTCTAGTGTCGTTGGGTTAGTTATGGGGTTAATGTATCAGTTAGATGGTATTAGCTATTCACTAAGGACAACATCTATTTTACTTTTTTTTCTACAATGTAATTTAATACGATGTCACGAGTTTCGTATGTATTGTGAGTGGGTTGTGAGACAGTTGGCCCTGACTGACATAAAAGTAATTATAAGTTTGTTTCTCCAGTTTTTGAACGGAAACTTTGAAGGCATGTATTTTTCTGATCTTGAATTAATTCTGTAAACCTGATTTGACGATTATTATTACAAATATTTTACGTTTTTAAAAATCTCTGATAGTTAGGTCAGATATTACGACTAAAATGATGAGGAAACCAAGTATGTGTTAAAAGCTATCGTAATGCACATAATTAAAAACACTTATGACTTTGATTACGCTTGTCTAGAAAATTAGCAGCTTCCTCTTACTGTGATGAATTATTTATATCAAATCCGAATAATTCACTCAATCAGGAAAACTATGAAACTGATTGGTTAATAAGATATTCACATAATGGCCGTCATTAAATGTTATCTAAACAACTAGTACTTTGTGCGTAATCGTAGGTACCGTTATATTCCTCAGTTCAATAACTGAAATTACGAGTTTCCACTTCATTGGTTTTACATTGTAATTTAGGTGCATCAAGATAAAAGCGCATTTCCGATTTTTTGTAACTTGTTGTGATTATACTCTAGAACAAAATTGTATAATACATTAGCAATCTAATCTATATATCCCGCATTCAATAGTGCTTAATTGATTGATCCGATGTATTAACAATATTATATACTTCTGCGAATAAATAATAACTACAGAATATTTCTGCTTTAGATTATACCTACCCTGGTCCCTTGTTTCTTGAGGACGACGATTACTTAGTACATTGATTTGTTGTCAACACTATTGTATTACATTAGGTGTAAGTATCCGCCAATCTTTTCGAAATCTTACGACCGAAAAGTATTTACATTTTGTATGTTTTAGGGCTGATTTTTCAATAGTCACATAACTTTTATTCGAAGAATAAATATGACAGCTTGACATATTTTCTATACAAAAGCTGTCAAACCGCCATATTTATCCTTCCGTTAAGAGTTATCTGACGATTGAAAAATTAGCCCTTAGTTAAAACAATAAGTAGTTAATATTAAAATTCAGTACTAAACTTACCATTATTTTTTAACCTATATGACTTAGACTTGTAATTATTATTTTCTATAGATCTTCCTTGGTTTTGATCGTCATTATAACTGTCATCACTTAGTGCAGGAACTACTAAAGGGTCACTCCACTTCGGTCCATCGTTTTTCCACCGTTCATTGACGTCATTGTATTGACTAGTAATATCCGCGAAGAGCACCGGCGGGGCTGACCACTGCACGAACCACTGATGCGACACAGCCATGGTTTACGCAACATGCAAATATCTATTAAAACACTATAACTGAAACCTCTCACTCCTGTTAAGGCTTTTCTCACTGGTCCGATGAAGTGTGTAGAACGGTCCCGACACGAATCTCTGCATCGCAAAAATACGTGAGTGCAAGTACGCCACTAGAATTTGTTTGGCGGTGTGGTGTGCTCGCGCCCTTTCCATAACACCACGTTCAGCCCCTCTCAGGTTAGCTTTCGCGATTTGGACATACACACGAGCAGCTTCTGCATTTCATTGTGGAGACCGATCCCCGCAACGAAATGGTGTGTTAAGGTACATCACGAATTATTACGAAACGTTTTAATTAAGGAGCTCTAGATGGTTTCATTACGGAACATTTTTCTACTCCTAGACTGCTTTGCTGAATCTTTACATTTAAACCTGTTCGTGACATGATCCAAGGGAATTTATACTTACTTGTAGATATTTCACAAGTGGGTTAATATTTTCCGATAAAATGATTGAATCACGACTTTGGCAAATTGATGGATAGCTGTTTTATACTGTGACAGCAGCTCTAATAGTATTATTGAGCGCAAATCAGTTGCAGAACCTATCTTCATTTATATCGAGTGCTGCCATTTAGAAGTTATTCATTCAGAACTAAATCTTACATTTTAATTAAAAGTTTTTGACTATTATGAGTCTAGGATTTATGTTCGTAAGAAAGTGCAAGCTGATGTAACAACTAATTGTGTGAATCATAAAAATAAAACATTTATGAACCTAGTAATTAATTACCACATTAATATTTTATGCTTTCGGTATCTGTTATGTCAAAGAATTCAAGGAAATTAGATCACAACTTTTATTAACTGAAAATACAACCTACGATAGCCTTCAATAAAATACGTACAAATGGTCCAATCAGTGGTTGCCGGGTGGCAATTTTATTGCTTTTTACGACTACAATTAGTTTTCACTCTAAAAATGGTTAGTTTTCTACAAAATGTACTTAAAATACATCGTCTTGTTAACAATTGCGACTGCAGAATTCGTTTACTGTATCTACCCATACTTTGATACTCAAGACTTCATATATAATGTTCCAAAAGTTTTCAGAATATCTATCACGTTGGACAAGTTGTTAGAATATTATGAAAAGAAACCTTCGAAAGACCCCGAGTGGTACATTGCTTTAGGAATGGCTAGAGGTACGTACCTTCATCACCTTTTTTATTTTGCAAATAAAATAATTTCACTGGAGAAGGTTTAGCACATCGTTGAAAATGTTTACTGACAATTATCTTTTAAGAACATTACAAGGCTTTTACATCATCAATGCCTAATTTTACGAGTCTCACGCACAAAATTTCAAAAGACTAAAATTTAAATGATGGTTCTATGTAAATCAGTGCAAATAAAAAAACAGTTAAAACCAAAAATGTACGTTTCTATACTGTGAAATATTTTCCAGGTCAGTTAGAGTATACGATTAATGAGCTAGATAAATCAGTGCCTGGCAAACTTAAGGAGAATTTGCAGAACATTACCCGACGCATGGATCGCATCAGAAACAACACGGACTTCCCCAGTTTTGTATATCGGAGCAAAGACTACGAATATGGTTTGTATACTATGCTGTCATAGATTTGCACTAAAATATTCTTGACTAACATCATTACCGATATTATTTCTGGTGGAAGCTACTCTTGTCGCTTAACAGACAGTGCAGGAGGTCCTATCGATTCATAGTCAGCTTCAGGAGGTGGCAGTCGCTTGGTTGCTGGTTGCCTGTAAAAAAACTCCAAATGTATGATGAAAATCGTTTTTCTCATAATGTTTTCCTTCACCTATGTCAATAATGTCCAAGATAAACTTACAATGTGCATAATTATGAGTTAAAAAGTTTCATTGGTACTTGCCCGGTTGCGGTTTCGATACCCTCAACCTCATGCTTGAAAGGCGCCTTAACCATTAGAACCATATATTACTTATCTGTTTTGAGACTCTTACGACATATTATACAACATAGCGAAGGTCAAATTAAGAATTTAAGCTTTTGTGTCTTCGTAACAATACCCAATCAGACTCGATCATTAGTTTGCGGTCACGATTATTATAACTAGTCAAACTCTATCTAAGTTTATCTAATGATGTCGAAAAATATTTATGTAGTTTCCGATTACTTTTTGCTCCCAATTTCGATTGTTTGATATCCGTTTTTGTTAGTATTGATCTCGCCAAAAATAATAACAGCAATAAGCAATAGGTAAAAAATTATCAAAAAATAACCAAACAAAAACTTTTACTACATAAAATATAAATTATCTACTTACCCAAATATTTTTTGGATTTTTCAGAGTAGTTCTTCTTGTTTTACCTAAGCTAGGTAATTATTGAAGTTGTTTTTGGAAAAACCCTGATGTATGATGTATGATTATGTTCAAATTACAAAATCGGGCAGAAACAGAGTATAAGTGAAATCAGAAATATTGAACATATTGGTTCCCTGTAGCTAGGCTGTATCCTTGAGATTAATATGTAACTCACTATTGCCTAATTCAGCATCAAAAGTGAACGATGCAAAAGCTAGTTTTACGTCCAGTTAGATACCCAACTAGTTGTTTACTTTTACTTCAAAACCTTGCGTAAGTGTATTTGTGAATTTCAGAATAGGTACATTAGTACCTACTGTACACTCTACCGTATAGTCAAAAACGATTTTGAAAACGGCATATTATATAGTTGTACTGTACAGACATTTTTGCCAAGCGGTGTATGTAACGCTAACAGGCCCATATACCAAATAGATAACGCAATGTTAAACATCCATAAAACCAATCCCAGTTTTGTATTTACGCGTATTCAGTCTGATCCACGCTTATCATTTTTTTCTTTTTAATCAACTATTCCGCACTTTTATTGTAGTCATGAAACTTAATCTAGGTAGTATCGAACAGTTATTGCGTAAGTTCAACTTGAAATTATAAATTAATCATTTTAGTCATCTGTTCTCGCATGCTTACCCAACCAACTTTGGCCAATGCACAGGTTTTGCTTGCTTGTGGCGGGGTCGCTAGCCCGTTATTACAATCGCTCCTGCAATTGTGTAACTTATTTCAAAGTTAAAGTCAAAGAATGTATTTCTATTAGACAGGCACTTTTGAATTGTCAAGGTGTCGGTCAGTTAGTCAGATAGTTGAAGCTAATTGTTCGTTCCAAAACGGAGGTAGACCTCTAAGGAGAAGAACGAGCAGGAAACTTCACGAGCAAATAAAATGGTGCAGCTAAATTAAGTTATACTTAGGGGCTCTAATAAAATTCTATTACCGTGGCATTTTAGAGCCGCCTAAGTTTGCTGTAGGTTACAGGTTAAAAAGGAAATACCTTAATCTTCTCATAAAACGTTTAATTTTGAAAATTTTATTTGAAATAACATGACATTACAGGCCGCGTCTATCCTAAATGTTAAATTACACTTAAAGCAATAATTTTCACACCTCCCAGGCTTCATAAAACTAATCTCTAATCTATATAAATAAACATGAATCGCCGAAATGTATCGCGCATAACTTTCGACTGACTGCACCAAATAGGATAATTCTTTTTTTAATTTTCCGTCTACAAAACGTAACCCTATAGGATCACTTTGTTGTCCGTCTGTTTGTCTATCGCCTGTCTGCAATCATGAAATTTGGCAAGAAAAGTAAAGGAATAAATCCGAAAATCGAAAAGTAGCCACATCACACCCTACGCACCACCGTGGCGTATTACCTTTTTGCGATAGTAAACTATTTTTGAAGTGAAAACTTCTTTAGCGGCGTTGAGCACTTTTTCTGTAATGGGTATAAAATCTTAAATTCGCGTCAGGACACGTGCGCGTCAGGACACGTGACCTGATCGAAAAAGCGTAAGACGGATGGAGAGTAGACAGCTATCCCCTCTCTACGGCGCGGCGAAAATGTATGCCTGGGCCTACTGTTTCGTTTAGACAGCGCAGGGCGCTTGCGCGAATGATAATTGTAATAGTTTTAAAGTTAAATTTTTAATGTAATATAAATTGTCATGTTTGTGTACGATAGCGCAATAAATGAATATTGTATTCTACCACATAAATGATAGTACTTTTATACTGATAAAGCAATTGGTGCAAAATTATTCCCTAACCATTCCAAAATATCAAACATGCTCAACGTTAATAATCAAGTTTTCACTTCTGCCGGCACTCCCGGAGTGCAATTTTTTTTTGTATGTTTTAAATGTTGGGTGGGTGGTACGGAACCCTAAGAGTGCGAGTCCGACATGCACTTGTTTTGTGTTCGTTATTGCCAGAAAAACGTTTGTATTAAAGAAAATTCTAAATAAATCAACAGAAATATAAACATCTCATAATAAACGAAAAGTGAGAAAAGAACACCGGCAACGAAGTCGCGATAAGCAGCTATTTTCTAATAAATATTTTCATGACATTTGAATAGAGACTTATCACCAACTTCAATAATATATTTTTTACCAACTTACTTACTTACCAACAATAATAAATTTTTGACTTGTGCTATTTATTATATTAATGTATTACTATGTCAGTATGTGCCAATATGTTAGGTGAACCGTTTTCTAAACAGTAATTCTTAGCAGTAATAACTTTCTCGTTAAGGTGCTTGTGCACTAGATCTGAAGGCAAGTCGTGCTTTAATATCACGCCTGGTGTATCTGAGTCTCTCACTCCCTTTGAATTTTTCACTAATACCTGTACTTAAGTCGTATTAGATTAGAGATTATACATGATAAGCAACGCCATTTTCACTGTTATTCTAGAATTCATAAACGAAGTAGTGGAAATAGAGCTTAATTTGAGAAAAAACAGTAACTCAAATCGTTATAAATCAATGCAAGTGCTATTATGGTTAACATCGGTAGGTGGTCAGCTAACTCATTGCGTTTCTCTCTTAGATGGATTTTATTGAAGTTATATCATTGATCATTCATTTGCGCGCTTTCGCTTGTTTTATTTATAGGAATACAATAAGACTTTGTATTTATACATCTACCTATACAAATAAATAATTTTAAAATGTTTGTGTGTAATGTCAAAATAACAGTTTTTCACCAGGAAAATACCCATTTTCCACAAAATATTGAGTCAGTTTACTCTAGCCAATCTCTGAATCGGTTGAGCCGATTTTCACAGGCAGATAGGTGATGAAGGGACCCGCCTTGTGGCGGTGGCGGGTCAATACCTGCCGGGGTGCGGAAGAATGCTCTGAGCGCCCCCGTGCCCCGGCAAAAGGTAATTGGAGGAACACCGTGGGGTTTTAGTCGGTAAGAGTCCGACACACCCCTCCGCCTTCCCCGAGGTGGAGGCAGTCCATGAGGATTTCCCCACGAAAAAAAAAAAAAAAAAAAAAAAGGCAGATAGGTGATGTTATAACAAGTAGTAATTTTTAATTTCTTTTATTTTAGAAAAAGAATTAGGATTTCGCGAATAAAGCAAAGCCGGTGATAACCGACATTCACGCGATTCATTCAACGAAATTGTGGGCATAAGCTAGTGTCTATTACAAAAACTGATGACCGTATTTACATTATTTTTCCATTTTACATTTGTCGGACCCAAGGTTTCATCGGACTTTCTCACGAGATGTTGGAGGTATAGAAACAGATTTAGGCATTGCGTGGTTTTTCTATTTTTTCTATACTACGCTGAATTTGTGTCGATGCTGCGAGCAATTCTAGAGAGAGATCTATAGGTCTATGTGTTGTAATTGACTACATACTGGGTTGATTAAGTGACGCAACCAGTAGGAAGTTTGTGACTTGGAATACGATACATGGTACCATAATTGAACAGGAATTCTTATTTATTATATACCTATATAAACTCTTGTTATTTTTTACAGTTGCGAAAGCGATATTTGAAAACCTAGAGGTGCTATCAAGTTTAATGGAGCCAATTACAATCGGCACCATGGGAACACAGAAGCCTTATCGGTTCGGATTTGAACAATACGTGCAAGAGGCGCGAACTAAAATGCCGACAAGAAAGGCAGCAGGTTCGTGAAGTGTCATAAATAATTCCCAAGGAACTGCTTGTATGTACTCTATATTACAATAAACCATTTGCAATAAAAAATACTGTCATTTCATGTCAAACGAATTGGAATTTAATGGTGAAATTGTCACAGTCTAAAATTCTAATTGCGTTGCTGCGTAACATAGTTTAGTATTCAATGTAAAGCTAGTTTTCAATTCGAACCCTGATACGGTCGAGTTCTTCAAAGGTCGAGTTTTTTTAGTTCCGCTAATAATCAGAACCACAGAACGAACCACTTCATATCAATCAACATTGGTGGCAATGAAAATGAGGTGAAAGCTTGTCAACCCAGTTTAATTTAAGTTTGGAATTTCAGACGCGTGCACTATGCAACTGTTGATATCGGCGATGGAATCGCAGACGACGCAGACAGACGGGACTTGTGAGCTGACACCCGAGTGCTCCTCACAAATATTAAAAGGATCCGGCCTAGCATTCCAGCAGACTAGCCGAGTCAGAGCCGCCGCTTTGGCTTACCTGTTCGACTGTTTGGAAGGACTCGACATTGCTGCTCATATTTATAAACTATGTATCCAAATTTATAAAGAATCCAAGTCCTTGGAAGCCTGGGACAATCCTCCTGGAACTAAAACATTGTTTATGCAACAAAGTGAGATATTTGTAATATTTAACGCTTTGTTATTTTAGTCACCCGTATCAACTTTACAATTACTATTAGCTCCAAAGTTAAGTATCTATCAATAAAACATTTATTTCCAGTTTTATATTGTGCGTCGCAAGGCTACGGGGAGTTTATAAAGCCTCGTTGGATGAACAGGATCCTGGCGTGGCAGGAGCCTAAAGGGTGCTATTCAGATGATCGCCAGCCTTTCTTGAAACTCACTGGATTCGTGGGGCCCGTATCAGCCCCACCACCTAAAGATAGAGAGGTATATAGTGACGAATTGTTAAAAATTGAAACATTTTTTTAACGTAAGAAGCCTCCATTTTTTCAGTAAATTTCCTGAATAATCCTGAAACGATAGATCTTGTTTGTCGTCATCATTCGTTATATTTTCCACCCACCTAAATATGTATACTGAGAAGACAATCCTTTTGTGTAACTATCAACAAATACAATTAATTTTATGCACCATTCATTTCATTTGTGTGCCTAATAAAAGAAAGCACACTGTAAAATCAGTAATTCTGTTATGATTTGTGTTGAATCGGACCGAAACAAATTTTAGTAGCTAGACAGTTCAATCATAGTTATCTCCTCAACAAGTAAAAGAAGTAGTTACAAAAACTGTATAAATGAAACCTACGTTGTCTAGGTATTACAGCTATATTATTCATACCTTTTACAATATTTTTGATACTAAAAATCATAGCTAAGTTTTTGCAGACAATAAAAATAACTGCTAACGTAACAGTTGCCAATACTTTTTGTATAGGTAGACCAAAGAAAGTAATAATATTCTAACATAGGTAACATAACATCACGCCTGTTATCCCCGAAGGGTTAGGCAGTGTACCCAAGGGTACATCCACATTTCACCAGTTCACCGGTTATAATAATCTTTTTTATTAAAATAGTCTTTCAATGTCTTCGTTACAGGAAGAATACAGAGTAAAGAAAGCAGCTACATCTGAAGGTGGCGCATGCAACTCACTGACATCAGCGATGGCTCTCGGTTCCCTGGTCATCTACATCAGAGCTCTACTTGAAACAGATCAAGCTTTCCAATACGATGTGCTTACCTGAGTCAGCTGGAATCATGAATTTTAATTATACTTAATAATAATATTATATTAATAATTATAGTTTGCATACCATACTGTTTAAGTAAGTACTCTTATGAAAAATGTGTGTTGTGTTATTTCAAATCATACGCACATAATATTATCAAGTATACTTTGTAGTACCTCTTACTAAGTGATATACCTATTGGCAATTTCATATAATTATATTTTGCAAGTTTTAATTTTATTTTCACCTGTCCCGGTGCCAGTGGATATTATTAAAATTTTACTAGTTAAATTAGAGAGATGTCAGCGGAAAGCTAATAAAAGTAATGATTTAGAAGTTAGGTTATTAGTATAAAACTGTTAGCCACTTCCCGATGTTCCATTGAGCTGAAATTTTGCGAAAATGTACAATTTCCATGACAATGCAATATAACGATGTCACTGAGCTGGTCTAGTTATGGAGCCATAGTTAGTGGCCATAGTAACTTAATTAAATCTTACAAGTTAAAGTTTGACCCATATCCCGGTGTTAGATGATGGTGGAATGTTGAATACAAATGCACCTTGCATGACAATGCACAGTAAAAGCTTATTAATAGTAGATTATTAACCAAGGGGATAAAGCAGTGTCTTCTGTCGCGGGTGACGATTTAAATCGCGAGCGTAACGAAGGACTCGAGGTTTACTCCCGAGCGTAGCGAGGGTGTTAAAAACTTAAATCACGAGCGAAGCGAGGGATTTAAGGCGAGTCCTGAGTGTAGCGAGGGATTTAAGTTCACCCAAGACTAAGACAGCTTTATCACCGAGGAAAATACTCTACTTTTCGTACCATTTGCGAAAAAATTAACACAATAATAATATGAGATATGCATTTTAGAACATTAAGTTATTTATAAAAATAAATTAAAATAAACTTAACGTTTATGTATTTGAAGAAAACAAAAACACGGTAAATTCCTAGACTAAAATTTTTTTGTCGGAAAAGCAAACGCATCAAGCTCATACGGCCTCGTCGGTTTTCGTAATTTTATTTAATAATCATAACTGCATAATAAATGCGTATTCCTTTTTCAAAAAGATGTATAATGCTTTATATGTATACAAACTCAATGGTGTAAACACAGATGTAGTGCAGTACCGGTATAAACGGTATCTAAGTATTCCAAATTTAAATCACATTCTCTCCCTAGAGGATAAATGAAATTCAGTACAATTTTCTTTCCCTGTTTTTGACAGATTAATAATGACTATTGTTATGTTCGCTTTTTGTGGCATAGAATGTCACTTTTTTGAGCAAGTGGTACGAAAAATAATATTTGTATATATTTTTTTTATTTTAATTCGTTCGCTTGGTTTCGTCTATAATTTACTTGTATTTCTATAACCAATTAAAATGATGTTACGTTTGCTTACTAGAATCATGACTACAGTCCTTGAAAGCAAAAAAAACACCTCTTTCAGTATTTGATAAGTACGAATCATGAAATAATTTGCTTCGTGTGCTAAACAATGATTCCAAATCGTCCACCTGTTAAAATTGATAGAGTGAAAAACGTTCCTAACACAAACATTGTTGTTGATTATTAAGTTTAAGTATATACAAAGTTGATACGACAGATGGGCTTTCCTTTAAACTGCGTATACTAGGTACCATTTTCAAGCTCTGTACCAAAAATCAATTAAATAGGAGCAGTAGTTTAGTCGCAAAAGATTTTTTAAGTTTTTGGCCGACCGCTTTGATACGAGAGAATACACGCGCGCCGCGGGCGTGCGACTTTGCCGCTTTAATACCTAGGGTATCTAAGGTCAGTTAAATTTATTTACAAAGGGTATTTACGTTTTACTTTGATTTGTAAGCTATTTAGTTTGTTTGAAAAATAAAAAAAAATAAAAAATAAAATATTTATATTTTATTTTAAACCGTGTCAAATTAATACTAAACACGTATAGTATACGTAGTTTAATTTAATGCCCCTCTGTCATATCATCTCTGTATACACCTGCGCCGTATTACTAAAAGAAGGCAGTTTGTACGTACTTTGATAATAACATTCTGTTCACGACCATTGGAAGGCCGCTACGTGACGGCACTGTACACTGTAGTTTCACAAATGAACGAATTGAATCCAGACTGGTTTGTATTAACACCACTTAAGACTTTTTTTAGTAGGTTTGAATATCACGCAGACCTAGCCTGTACCTGATATTTTGAGTTAGTAAAGCTAAGTAATTTAGTTCAAATTAAGGCGATCAAGGATGGATTGTAAAGTTATCCAAAAATATAATTAAGTGCAAGCGACCGCCGAGACGAAGGCCCTCGAGTTTTCTGGGTGAGAGACTGGGTAGTGTAATTTAGGATTTATTAAAAAATTTCAACTGTTTGATATTCCTATTCACTAGTAAATGTAATTGCTTGTAAAAGTTCAGAAGGCATTTCTGCTCCAGACCTACTGCGATAATTTTGCTTGCTATGATATATGAAAATGGTTGCCTGAAACAGTTATACATTCTTCCCGTCATGGGCCATCACACGAACAAAATGCTATGCGAAGTTACCACCGTAGATCCACTCGATGATGCACGTGAATTTACACAAGGGAAAAATATTCAACTTAGTGAAATAGAAACTCCAGGCGCAATGGCGCCTAGACTGGTTTTGAAGACAAACCAAAAGAGCGCCTGAAAGTATTTGAAACAGCGGGAACACGTGGGCTAGAGGAAAAAAAACTAAGATGTCAAACAAACTCCCTCAATGTCAAATAAAGTCGATTTTTGTTCTAAACAGTCGATGCGCGAGCTTTTGTTTCACAAGGTACTAATGTTGCGTAACAAAAGCTCGCGAGCTTACACATACTTATAAATACGGTCCATTTAGAAGAACTTTCTATAGTAGAAGACCATTATTAAGTGAATAAAAAAAAAACATTTAAAATTAAAAACGGATTGTTTTCGTTACATTAAAGTATATTTTTTAAATGAACATGATTACAATACATGTCAAATATGGAATGATTGCTGTATAAAGGGACATTATAAGTGACTTGTGTTTATAAGCGATTTATAATATTTATGGGTTTATTTATTAAATAAAATACGGCAGCATTGTCATTTAAATGTTCTAAACTGAGACTCTCAATTATTTATTATTTAAAATCGGACGCATCAGTTATTAAAATAAATTACATTAACTTATTATTATAAAGTTTCATACGGCAAGTACAATAACCGAATTAGTAAAAGAGGCCTGTGAGCGACTTAAAAAAAATCAACAATAGTCTGCACATTATGGCTAGTTATGCCACATGAATCTTCTGAACAACCGATCGGACATGGCACTAATCTCTACAGATACGAGGCACTGCCATACCTGTGCGGCCGAGGAATATGACCGTCTCTGGTCCTGTCGATAAGGTTGGCATGGTAACCAGGTTTTCGCCCATTTGGGGAATTTCTGCACATAGAGTCTGCTAAAATAGTGTCAATTTTTTCAGCATGTATCCTGAAATTTACCCTACTAGACGAAATAGATCCGGTCATTACTCTTTGAAAACTTGACGTTAACACCCATAACTCTTCTTCTCTTTTGGCATTCCTGACAACCTTCACGCCACTGGCGAACTGAAGGGTTTCCTTGTCGATGGCCACCGCATAGAAGTTGCGAGACGAGAACTCGGTAGCAGTATTCCAACACCAGATGCTAGGCGGCTCCATTAGGCCGAAGTAAAGGATACCGTTGCTGTCCATGGCTTCAGCGGCTGACTGAGTAGAACGTTCTTCCGGAAATACCTAAAAATAAAATATATTGATTTCAAAAGTTTTACATGTAACGTAATTAATTACATTTTGTCATTATGGTAATTGCTAGCTTACGTAAACAGAGTCTGGGTCGAGGTTAGGGTCATCCGTGAACGTGTCGTTCCTGATGATTCTGGTATTCACCACATTCTCGGTGGTGGAGGCGAGCGAGTGGAAGTAGAGGAAGCGATCGTGGCCGTGATAATACGGTGACAGAGCCATACCCAACACGCCATCCATTAGGTCGAAGCTTTCACCTAAAACAAAGGTTGGTTCGGGTTAAGTTTATAAGTACGACGTTCTTTTGTGGCAAAATTTTGTAACAACGCACCAACAGCAATGATTAGCCGCGTAGGAGTTTGTCTAGCAGTCACAAACTGCAGATGAAAATGGCAACCCAAAACCGTGAAAAAACAAAAGTTTAATCTTCCGGTTTCCGGATCAGGTTTCCGAATCAGGAGGCGTGTATGTACATACACACACATGCATATATTACACATACATTCATTTCTTTTTTACATGTGTGTGTAATTTATGTATGTGTGTGTATGTGTATGTACATGATACACGCCTCCTGATTCGGAAACCTGATCCGGAAACAGGACGTTTGTGCCCAGCCTTATTAATTTATCATATCGTTTTATAATAAATCGATGTGAAATCAACAACAGTACATAGTACGACAAAAATAAGTAGTACTTAAAAGTCTGCTGCACCATTTTTTTACGTGTATTTAATGGTACTCTCGCTTTATAATAATTGAGCACAGCTTGTGTTTGAAAAAAATATAAGGAATATAATATGAAATCCTGTCCAAGTAGGAATACCTATTTTATCATAAGGAAAATGTTAGATCTTATTTATTAATTTAGGTTACCCAAGTATGGAAATATTGCATTTTAATTCTGTGACATTGAACAGCCTGCTCCTATGCGAGTAGGCTGCTACTGACGTTATGGCGTCATGTGAACTACTATAGCCTAATATGCGGTCGGCCAATTAAGAGAGGGATCTACCATCATCACTTTTTAATGGCATAATTGCCGTACCTATCTAATAACTTGATCACCTCCTTGGCCGACCTAGAAAAATCAAATAGTGTGAAAGTTCCGTCTATACGGAAAACGCATCCAAATAGTTTTTATTGTTTCATGACGTTCGGGCTGTAGACTAAATTCAATCTTAGCGTAGTAACACACCTGCCATAAATTGAGCACGCTCATGCCGTCGCGCCAATAATACTTTTAAAATTACCCACATCACCACATCGTAGTAATTAAATAGCGTGATATGCATTGTTATTAAGCATGCAGACATATCGTCACATAATTTCCGGAAGGTGTGTCGTTATACGTAGGTACATAAAACAGTTGTTACATACCGTCGATGGTAAATGTTCCTTTGGATGGAAAAGGAAAGAAGAGGCGGTGGGTGGTGCGCCAGGACCTGTTCCGCATGACGTCGACCACCAGCAGGCCGAACGCGGACACGTCGGCTACGTACACGAACGTGTTGGCACAGTCGCCGACGCCGCGCGGACGTATATCCACCACCTACAGACATCAGATTTAGCATGTAGAATGTTATGGTAAATAAATTGATATCCATCTTCTTGATGCAGAAGAAGATGGATATCAATTTATTTACCATAACATTTAGGCAACCTTTAGGGAAATTAGGTACCTATTGTAGATTTTATATATAACCGTATGCGCTTTAGTCCAATCTTAATCCCGTCCTAGCCCGTTACCCAAGTGTAATTAATAGACTTACGAAGTAAAAAAAGATAATATTAGTCATTGGATAGCAGCAGTTTGCAAATATGGGTTGCCTCGCTGTTCAACTTCTTTTTCATTTAACTAGCTAGGTTATCAGACGTACAAAAAATACCTATAAGCGCAGTAGCTAATTAGACCAGTGCCGATAATTTTAGAAACAAAAAAAAATTAAAGTAGGATGAAACCTATTGGAAAAGGAAGGGAATACCACTAAAATGAAAGGAAAAATAAATTACGGGCGATCTGAGGTTGGGAAGGGGTAGGGGGGGGGGGGGTCTTAAGGGTAAAAATCGGTAAATCCCGATTTCCGGCAAAACTACAAGTCCTATCTAAAAAAGTTAAATGTCAAAGTTGTAGATAATAAAAAGATCTACAACTTTTGTATCTACACTTTTTCTCCATAACCTCAAAATTCATGTAAAAAATCCAAAAAACCACATTTTTGATTTTTTATTTTTATCTTTTACAAAAAAGTTTTTTTTTTTCATGATATTTGGTGAAAACTTACCTCTTTATGTCCCAAACTCACTGGAATTTTGAAGACTTAAAATATTAATTTTTTCACCCTATTTTGACTCGATATCGAAAAAAGCACCCTAATTTTCAATCGAATATTCTCACGTCAAAATATCTGATTTTTCAAAAAAGTCGGTGGGCTTTTTGTTCGTTGATATCTCTATTTTACGATGGTGTAAACAAAAATATACATAACTATGGAAAAAAATTTCAGAAAATGCAAACGAAAAATACTAAAATTCGAATTTTTTTTTAATCTTTATGTACAATTTTGAGGTATTCATTAAAATTTTTACTTTAATTACTCGAAAAACGTTAGGTTCCATGTTAGATTAATAAACAAAAAAATTACAAACCAATTAAACATAAATATCGCAAAAAACATACATAAAATGCAAACGAAAAATACATTTTAGTATTTTTCGTTTGCATTTTCTGAAAAAAAATTCCATAGTTATGTATATTTTTTTTTACACCATCGTAAAATAGAGATTTCAACGAACAAAAAGCCCACCGACTTTTTTGAAAAATCCGATATTTTGACGTGAGAATTTTCGATTGAAAATTAGGGTGCTTTTTTCGATATCGAGTCAAAATACGGTGAAAAAATTAATATTTTAAATCTTCAAAATTCCAGTGTGTTTGGGACATAAAGAGGTAAGTTTTCACCAAATATCATGAAAAAAAAAACTTTTTTGTAAAAGATAAAAATCAAAAAATCAAAAATGTGGTTTTTTGGATTTTTTACATGAATTTTGAGGTTATGGAGAAAAAGTGTGGATACAAAAGTTGTAGATCTTTTTATTATCTATAACTTTGCCATTTAACTTTTTTCGATAGGACTTGTAGTTTTGCCGGAAATCGAGATTTACCGATTTTTACGCTTAAACCCCCCCACCCCTTCCCAACCTCAGATCGCCCGTAATTTATTTTTCCTTTCATTTTAATAGTATTCCCTTCCTTTTCCAATAGGTTTCATTCTACTTTAATTTTTTTTCGTTTTTGATTATTTTTGACGGCTTCGGCACTGGTCTAAATGAGATACTGCATTTTAATAATGGCAATAGGTAGGAACCGATGTATGATAAAATAACAATAGATACTTACAGGTGTAATAAACAGCGACTGATCCGTGTACAAGGATTCGTTGACGACGTGCCGGTAGATGAGCGTGTCGGTCGCCAGGTCGAACGCAAGCAGCTGAGGGGGGCAAACCTGCTGGTCGCCGATCTTGCCGGCGTCCATCACCCACAAGCGCTGGCATTCGTCTATCTGAAATAATATGATGAGGAAACTACATTAAACAGTACATATTAGCTTCATTCACTAGAATTTATGGACGATATAAACTACTGGTTTATAGGTCCTACTTTAACTATACGGTCTCTTTTTCAATTAAGTTCTAATAAAATGTAAAAATCCATACTTACCTATACAAATACTGTCTGTAAACAAACTGACAATTTGTCAGTTCATTCAGTCAGCGTTTTTGAGAATTTCGTATCGCAGTAAATAGATATGATAGTGCCATTAGTTCGATATTGTGGTTTTGAACAGTTTGTGAAAGCAATTCTCTTAAATTAGATAATTTCGTCAAATTAGTGTAAGTTTATCTGAGAACCTTAAAAACCGGGTATGTAAGTCGCCACCCAATCTACCGAACAAAATTTGACATAGGCCTTCCCCAATCGGTGTAACGATACAATGATGGTCACTCAGATTTTGATCTGAACGCCCATTAAATCCGGGTCTGTTGACCTAACGTACTTACTGATGATGTCATTGATTTGTTGTTGTTTAACCTAACACAATGACTGATTAATGTAAAACTAGTCACGTCCTGTGTTTTTTGTCTTCTAGGTATAATAGCTGGAAAATACTTTTCGATGATCCCCTATCAGGAAAAGGTACCTACAGCATTCCTTTTTATAACAGTAACGCTAGATTGTGTATCCACAGTAACTACTCTATCGCTTATAGGTATACTGTTCATTTGATTTGACTAATGCTTGCATACGGTACTGTAATAGACAATACTGGCTCTTGTTCAAAGCGTCTATTGTACTCGTATTCTGTTGCATAGTAACTCTTATCCTTATTGTATTGAAATCGTGAGTACTTCCTGCGTCAGTACCTACATCACGATGCAGTTCTTGCCAATGGCGTGCTCTCGACAAACACCTTATACAAACAGGGTTTCCTAACGTCTTTCAGACCTGCGTCAGACACGGAAATGTCACGCAATAATTCCAGGTCTCAATGTTATTGCAAAGACATCTTATTATCTAAGTATCAATGGAATAAAGCCCATAAACGTAGTTATTAAGTCTACAATGGCCTTTGTTGTAAATATTGAATAACAAGCGTGAACATACAAGGTTTTCCTTGGTCTTAAGTTTATTGGTGTTAATTAGAAGAACTAGTTTGTAGTTCTTCTAATTCACACATAAAACTAATCGTAAACCTATACTTAAAGTTTTTAGTAGTAAACCTTATACTTTATGAAACCTGTTATTTCACCAAACAACTTAAGTACCTACGTTGCTCAAATATGTGGTACTGATTTAAAATAAGGGGGGTATAAATACTAGAAGCATCGCGATCTAACTTCTACATGCGTTTGTTATAAAATAATGATAACACATAATCATCATAACATAACGCCTGTTCCCCGTAAGGGGAGTGTACCACATTTCGCCAGTTCTTTACGCTTAAATCCCATGTGAAGGGGACCGGACTATTGTCGTTAACTGGAAGAAATAACTCAATAACACGTTGTCTGACCTGAGAAACGAATCTAGGACCTCATACTTAGCAGTAGCACTTAGCTACCACTAGACTGACGAGGCAGTCAGTTATAGAGATATGTCTGTTTTAAATGGGCTATAATTAATGGCTGTATAATTATGTTAAATTTCTTAAATTGCTACTTAGCCCTCTTTCTCTCTCCTAATTTTGCTGTGCCCGACGGTCCATAATGACCTTTTACTTTGTTATACCATCTAGTAATACATAAAGAATTGAGTATTAGGACAGTGGATGACTGACCTAAGCTACCTGTGTGGATGATGACTTAAAGTGTTGACATGAAATGTTTACGTACAACAACTCTGAAGACGGATGTGAGGCCATGACAGTTGGAGCCCTGGTTGTCGTGCCAGGAGTAGTCAGGGTAGGCGCTGATGTTGCCCTGCTCATCCACAGTGCCCAAGGTGATCGGACGCCCTACGTCGAACCGTGGGATTGTCACGAAGATCCGTGATCCGTAAGGACCTTAAAAAAATAAGCATTATTTATAAAACTCTGCAGAATTTTTAGGTCAGAAGGCAAAATTAAGAGGTTTAGCATGAATCTCTCAATCGATTATATAGGTATAAGGTAAAATTGAATAAAATATCCACATTCTCTGAGCATGCGGATTGTTGCGTGCATTTTGTTATGATGTATTAGTAAGACAGACGTAATTCCTATTAAAATATGTGCATCTTAACACACCATTTACACCGCAGCCATAGGTACCTAATATGTGTGTAAAAGGTTTATTTTTTGCTGTGCACACGTAACTGTCCGGGGCGGTCGCGGATCCACGGGAGGAAAGAACGAATAACATTATTTTACGAAACAAGTATAATCATCCTCAAAAGCCAGTTGTTTCAAGGTTAACGAGTTTCGGTCAATATCCCAAAAGTGGCAAATATCTAAATAGTAAAGGCTGGTGGAGACCCGACTTAAAAAGCGACGTCAATAAATTACTATTTGTTGTGCACAAAACATGCTCTGTTCGTCCACTTGTACGTACCTATATCGCTCATATGATGCGTCACCGACTCACCTTACAACTTACTTTTGTTTTAACTAATAATAACTTGCATAGTTTGATCTTTTGACTTTTTCAGCGTAGCATAAAACTTTAGTAACATGGACGTCGGATATTAATACTTTGTAACATCCAACAGGTAACTGGGTACCTACATTCTCTACTTAATTCATAACATGCAGCTTTAATAATGTTTGCATGCCATTTTCATGGCGAAATGTGCTTGAACTTTTATTTATATTTACCATCTTTGTACATGACATTACCACATTTAACGCAAATAAATAATTTTGACTTGACTTTGACTTTTTGATAATTTGTCTAAACACACAGGTACGGTAAAGGCAATAATTATTTTACTGAGCAGTAAGATTCTCTTTGGATCGCCAGATCGCCAGACCCCAGATAAAAGGAATCTTTATAAAAATGCACCGTAAATAATTGAGCACATAGGTACCAGACAAGACGTTTAATGACCTCAACCGCTTAAGATGTCAAGATTTGCGTCTCAAACACTTTATGCATACCACATTAACAAGTTTTTTACAGTGTGCAAAAAATTCTTAAGAACCCCTGTCTTAACAGTTGATAAACAGTTTTTAGAAAAAAAAAGACGCGTGCATTAAACATCTATTGTTACTTAAAACATGGTGTATGCTGTCATTCCAAGTTAACAAAAACATTTGAAATGATTGGGTTTATGAGACATTGCTCACGTTTACTTTTGGGTACAATGTAAAGTCTGTCAATGGGATGGGATGGTTAACAGCATACCATCGGTCTGCGGTGAACTATAGATGCTGTTAGCCAGACCCATTAATTATGAAGGTCAAGGGTAGACCTTCACCTTCGCTACAGCGGCCTTCGTTGCCATGTGACCCTCACCGCAGAGACAACATTATGATATGGCGGTAGACTATAAGTACCCATCCTAAACATAGACGTAGCTGAAAACCTAGGGGAACTTTTCAGTAACCGTCTTTAACATTGATTTGCTCGTTTTTTTTTCCAAATGGACAGAATAACTTTCTTGAGGAGCCAGTAACATGTTAGGTTAATTGTGAAAGGTTGTAGGTTCTACATGCAAACATTAGGCATATGAGTTGCTCAATGTCGCCTATTTAATTGAAAAGGAAGCATTTCGTAAGGCACTGTTTTACTTTGAACTATTGCGAAGTGAACGGTGACTTCATGTAGGTGTCGCTTTCGCTAATTCACAGAATAGTGCCGTTGTTTCCACAAGTCTAAGTTAAACGTGACAATACTGGATTCAAAATAATATTACTTTCATTGCCAATTGCAATTGCAAATTTGTCCTAAGTCCATTCCTATTGACGTTCCAAAACCGTACACTACCGTATCATTCCCTCGCTTAATATTTTAGATTAACTTTTCTCATAAATTTGTAACTCACCTTGTCTATGATGGACGTCGACATCTATAGGAACAGAACTACCCGGGTCGTAGAAGTTTCTTTGAACCGCTTGCATTTTAGCTTCCTCGCTGGGGAATACGAACCGCAGCTCTGACCATTGTCTGACTACGCGCAGGTTACTCTTGGCGCCCAGTCCGGGCCAGCAGCACGCCAGGCAGTAAGACAACAGGAAAAACCTCTCGATTCCGCGCGACATCTCCAATTTGAAAGTGTCCAGTAAGTGCGGATCTGAAGGACGAAACATAGGCATACCATTTAACTTGTTAATGAGAAATATATTTTTCTACCGGTTGCACGAGATTTATAAACAACAATCGAATGATTTTATAAATAATATATCTCGCAAATGGTAAGTGTTTTATGCGAGCTTTGATTTCATACTCTGGAAATGAACCTTTTCTTACAATGCAACATTGCTATAAAATAATTTCTATGAAAATAAAATTACAATTTAAGTAATCATGAGTGACGTTCCCGCAATATCATCACTGTCAATGTGTCCACAAGATAATTTTACAAGCAGCCAGTATGACCAAAGAAGTAAAAAGGTATAAGCTGGTAATAGGTTCCATAAACTGTACCTACTACTTATATTATAATAAAAATACATTTACAAAGAAATATTTTTTTTTATTTATCATATTTTATTAATTATTTCAATTCCTTGGTCAAATTATTCAAAACATTATTTAGGCATAAAACAATTAATACTCTTTGTCAAAATTAAAAGAATATTCATTATTCAATAACAATGTAATGCAAAATGCACGCGTGCTTAATACACCGCAATGTGACTCTACAAGCGGTGCATAAGAGCCTCTTTACGAACTAGTGTAAAAAAAAATATAAGTACAATTTTGTTTTCTTCAAAAAAATAAAGTTATTGGTGACTCAGAGTGCTAGAAAGATAATGCGCATTATTTAAACATCTAACGAGCACTTATTATAATTATACGAAATTAAATACCATATTGACTCAGCAATACTCCACAGTACTCCTGTTGTTCATGAAATGGGACCATCGCGGCTTGTTGATACAGACAAAATATCACTAATATTTTCACAGTACTATAACACACTTTTTGGAGCCCCATTTACAACACTAATAGAGCTTATTTTTCACATGTACACGTTATATAGTAACTTTTAAATAGTTATTAAAATAGTATTTAAACTTTAAAATCACAGAATGATGTATTAGATATCATCTGAATAATAATTCCAAAAAACACCGTTGTTTGTCTGTACTGCATAAACGTTACCGTGAGGGCTTCAAAATAAATTAAAAAAACCGTCCAGAGTATCACTTAGATCAATATTAGTCTACTTTGTGTTTGTGTAAACAATATCGTCAAGTTATATTATGAAAGTCACGCGAACGACTTCACATCGCAGAACGTCTGTCGCTACACTTTTTTCATTCAAAACTGACTACCGATGGGCACCGGTACTGACCACACTGTGGTCTTCTACCTACACATTCTATATGCTTTGCAGCTCCGCATATTTTACTAAGAATAAGAATAAAATTATGAAGGCTTCTGCATTGACATAATTATAAGCCGGTAGGGTACCAGCTCATAATTATGTCAATGCAGGTGTTGAGCTAATAATAATTATTTTGCATTAATTAAAACAATAATTAATTGAACACCACTTTGATTTCTCTACAAACTGATGGTCGTTAACTAAGTAGGTGTGCTGTATTTGCTCTGACTCGGCCCCGAACTATTATTTATAAGTAATCACGTAGATGGTACTTACGTCGCGAACCAAAGATTAGAGTCGGAAGTAAATAATATATGAACAAAATTACAATGTCAGAGTTTGAGCGGTCATTGCCCTCTCAATTAGTCAAAAAGCTTACTAAAACGTACCCATAGCCATACAATGATATCTGATTCATGAATATGTAAGTACGGATTTATTTTGAATATTTGATAATTTATGATTAAATATTCAATAATGAATGACGCGCTTTAGTGAACCCTTATGGTTCACTAAAGCGCGTCATTATAAAGTAGGTAAATAAATATAAAAACAGAGTCACTGACTTCTAACGGAAATAAATGAGGTGCCTAAGAACTTTTTAAATTATAATAATATAAACTGAGGTTACGATATTTTAGTTTTTACACTGGTTTACTAATCCCGAGTTAGGAAAATGATTGCACTAATGTTCAACTCGTACACTATTTTGAACTGAAAGCGATGGAACGTAAATGGCAACTGAACACAAAGTCTGAGCTACAATGTAAGGAAAACCATTAAGTGTGGTAAGAAGTACTTCACATTCAATAATCTTGAAGGAATTGCGGAAAACCCCTAGGTCATTTTTTTCTAGGTGAAAATCTTGTACAAATAAAAGTGATAAAAAAAAATGCAGAATTCACACGTTTATTTTAACAAGACCTAAAAGATGACATGTTAGGCAAACCTGATTATTAACTTCTCAACAACATTACACTATTGCCCTGTTATTTATAGTCGCTATAATTTAATTAAAATCCTTGATCGTCTTGCAAGGATTGTTTGATGCATCCTCATGTCCTAGTTGTTATCGACCTAGTCATTATCGCGTCTAAATGATGGGCTTCAATGAGAATTATGTTGAATTATCGTCCCTCGAGTGTAGCTGAACCATCTATCTAGGTGAATTATAAATATTATAAAAAAAACGTATGAATAAAATAATTCAATAATTATTTATTCTTGTAACAAGACACATCTCATAGCCATTAACTTCCCATCTTACCTATCAATCTAAATAAGATGGAGCTAAAATTATTGTTGGGAAATGACTTTTGGTTTTTGGTGCGAAAATTCACTATTTATATATTTATAGAGCGCAATTGAACACACACAATAAATTGTGCTTGCGTGTGCATGCAGCTTTACGGTGATCGTGCGAGTATTAAATATCATTTAAAACTTGTTTTCGTCAAAAAACGTAAAAAGAAGTTGGAACTTTGACCTTAAATATTTTCATAACTAAAAGGTTCTTCGATAAGTATGGTCTATAACAATGAAATTATCAATGGGAAGAACATACACACATCAAAAGTGTCTAGGGATCAACATCCCTAATCAATGTTAGGGATGTTGATCCCTAGACACTTTTGATGTGTATATATAACGTGTCTTTTTGCACTCGTTACTATGCTTCAGTTTACTATTATCTTAATAATCTACTCTTATACTCTTGTGATTATGACGATTTTGAAAGAGTACGAAATGTAACAAATAATGTTTATGACATGTAGGTATACATACTTGTGTAGGATCTCGTTCCATTTCGAAGATATTCCTTATACGCTACTACATTATTATCAACCCACTTTTCACACAATTTTGTATTAAAACCCATAGTAAATAAGAAAAATTAATTAAACTGTTGGAAATACGTAGCACCACGAAACACTACACGCAAATTATTAACTGAGTCTTGTGGTGTCGTGGTTGCAGCTCAAGTCTTCAACACTGTAAACTCTTGCGACACTTATCCATTGCAATTCTTTACAAATAATTGAGATGCAATTACTGATCAATTTGTTTAGGCCCGTCCCAAACGATGAATCGCCCGCCCCTATGAATATTAACCCAATCGCTTGCTGTCACGACTTCTTACTCCTGTAGCACTGCATGGAGCTTGTAATGTAATTAATTAAATAGCTAATTAGTCCGATGTATTGGAATATTGGAAAAATACCGACGTGTTAACTCTAAATATTACTAGTTCTACTTGAGACCGTCCTAATTGAAGTAATAACTAATACCGCTACAATATTTCGCTTAAATGTTCACATTGTGTGCAATTGTAGAATAAAAATAAATAAGAAAATAAAAACAATGACACTTTTTGATCCTAAACGAAGTACCATTAGACGGCATAACCACACAGCCAACCAGTCTAACTCTAGCTAATATCTCTCTTTAGAAAATATCGATATTACTTGTGCTTCTGTTATATGCTGACATAATGTACTTGTGCCATATCATCATCATCGTAGTAATCCGAGACTGACTTCACAAGGGCCAAGGGTCGCAGCTTCTATAAGCGCATAATACAAAATTACAATTTAATTACTTACCTAAGAATTTTCCTTAGAAATACAATCTTCTACACAGAACTGTTATGAAAAGTTGTGTATTTTATGTAAAGCTGAACTAATTCGTTGAACTATCATCATTCATGGAGATTTAACAGTTATCATACCGTACCAAAGTCATGGGACTGCTGCCCCATGGGGCTCAATGACAAAACACTTTCACTCTTCAATACTTTTTTATACCTCTTAATATGTTTTAGGACATGCCGTTATAATGGAAGTTAAATTAGCTTTTCAAGGTATGTTTATGATATAGACATTATGTTCAAGAATACATCGCAACTATATTATCAGGTATATGTATAATAATAATCGGTTATTCCAAAAAATGAACTTTTGATAGTCGTTAATAATTTGCTTGTTATCCTCAATTTTAAGTTTGTTTATTTTTATAATTTGCTAATATATCACTGTAATTTTCTATTTTTCTTTTTAAACGTCGAAATGTATGCAATTTTGTTTTAAAATACCTTCCTGTAACTTTTCAAACATTTATAGAATTATTGTTATATCCATTTTTTTGTATTTAATCGAAATATTGCTGTTTTTGTGCGAAAAAGCCTATAAGTAACGGAACGCATACATTTTGATACAAATTGTAGGTATTTAATTCACATAACCCGTTTATACAGATTTATTAAGACCACTGACCTATAGCTTCCACCTACTGTTATAATAACCTTTAAAATAAATGACTTTATTTACTTTCTAAAAAAACTTGACTAAAAAAAACTGTTAGTTTTTCCGGTGGTCGCTCTCACTGAGCCCGTGATTAACCGAAGATAGAAAAGCTTAAAGTTTACTCAAGCGTGCTTCCTCGGCAAAAAAAAAACCAATACTTACAACGGAAAATGATGCACTAATGATTTTTTTAAGCAACCTCACCTTAAGTAGTGAAAATAATGATGTTTTTATCAGTAATTAACAATTAGCTTATGCACTGCTGATAGTATAATGTATATTTTTGTCAATACATTGCTAAATAAAGAAAGGAGTCGATGACACCTTCGACGGAAATGCAACTTTTATCAAAAGGTGTTGGTAATTGTTTATGACAGACGATTATGTAACAGTTACTTCACAAAGATAAGAAAATAAGGTATTAACTGTTATTCATTTTGTAGGTAATGTAAATATTCAGGACGCAGCGTTTATATTTCAGCGTTAATTAAAATTCTCATGGTGAAGAAAATACTCTTGACACCTATAGTCAAATAAGAAACAATTACCTACTAAAATATTAAAATAGTAGTAAGTAGTAATATGTATATATAACAGAATAAATACTGTATCATTATACCTACCTACATTACGTGAAATTCAAACCTGAATTGGTAGATGTAATTTTTTGTCAAGTTTTCGCAATATTACCTACTACGTTCCATAGGTGTATCAATTTGGGTGAAGGCGTTTTTACTTAACAAGACGAATTAAATTATTCCACGCCTACTCATAGTAGATATACTGTACTCAAGGGTATTGTTACGATGACACGAACAATTAAAATGTTATTTATTATGTTGTTTACTGAGCAATTGGTTCAATCTATCTATATCGATACTAATATAATAAAACTGAAGAGTTATGTTTGAAGGCGCTTATCTCAGGAACTGCGAGTCTGATTGAAAAAAAATAATCATAAGGCTATAAATATCACGCTCCGAAACACGGGAGTGAAGCAATAACCAAAGATGACGAAGATCTTTGGTTACGTCCCGAAACCACGGAGTGCAGCTAGTAAGTAATAGGGCGTCCCCACACACGAGCCATGTTATCACCGTCGCGATAACTTTGCAGGCAAAATGGAAATAGAAATGGATTTACAAATAGATTTATAATATCACTTGGGTGTGGGAATGGCTCTAGGAATTTTCTAAATTTTACCTTTCTGTTATACCTACTATTACCCTTCTACTATTATAAATGCGAAAAATTGGTGTTTAGAATTAGTTATTTAATTATGCCAGACCGGATCTGGAATAGCCCACAGGCTGCTTTTATTCCGAAAAAATGTACGGTTCTCGTGGCACTACATTAACTTGTGGTGTTCTGGTGACACTATATTAACTTTGCCGCGGACGCAGTCGACGGCGGAAGCTAATACATTACAAGTACCACGTGAGTACGGATAAGTCGAAGTCCAAAGAGGTCAGTAGCCTAGCTCTTTGCCAAACAATTAGCATAGTGGGCATAAAATTTTGTAGAAAACAAATGGTAACTTTGTAAATACTTATTAATATTATTTACATAATTTAACCGATCCGCTTCACTTGTGTCTATACACTCTTGTCTCTAATTCTTAGTAAATTAAGTTTATATTATTTTCTTTGTTTGTACTGTTAGCAGCTGGCGTACGTACTACCTACCGCCATTTCCAGGTAAAAATACAAATAATACCGGAAATGGAACAATAGTAATCTTCTACTTAACTGTTTATCTTATACTTCTTATTTAATTCTCTCTATATATACTCTAACCACTTTTCTATTTTTTTTTACAAGCTTTTATAGCCTGCACTGTTCTGCTTATTAAGTATGTAAGTAAGTTGTCCTTTCAAAATTAGCAAATCATTTATCGACCATTTGTTGGTATCCGATTGAGCTGTGCATACACCTTTAGTTCTGATGACAATACAATGTCCAATACTCAATATTGTAATAATTTTAAATTAAAGCTGGTTTTTAAAAAATAATTTTATTCCTGAACCACCTCAACAAACAACACAACAAGAATAAAACAAGTTTTTGTGAGACTAACGCACGGCAATTGTTTTTTATTTTTATAAAATAATGTATTTTATACCTACCTATGTAATTATACGATATACGAGTATATGTTTGGTGTGCATTATAGTGAACAGCTAGACCAATTTCATTAATTATTATTTCGTTGTGTTTGTTTAACAAACATAACGAAAAAATAATTAGTGATATTGGTCCAGCCGTTAATTTTCTTTCATAAGAACCTTCTCCGTACAATAACAAACTTTGTTATTGTACGGAGAAGGTTCTTATGAAAGAAAATTAGCGGTACGAATAGCTAGTTTTCTATAAGTCCAGTTTCGTCACAGGATACCGCGGCGCAGCCCACGCGCCCTGCCCAGATAATAAAATTTTAGGTTCAAATATCACATACATAGAAAGAAGAAAAAAAAACATTAAAGGTTTTTACTGCGAAAATGTTTAAATGTCTAAATCTTAAACCTAAGTATGTTACTAAGTTTGTATGTAATGCCGTAGGTACGGCGTAAACGCTCGTAATCTTAATAGATTAATACGAGATCCTTAACTACACTGGTCGTTAACACCTCTATTTACTAGTTCTGCGACACCCACTTTGAAAACCCATGGGTTAGACACTGACTCTTTGTTGGCTGACGCTGTGATCAGCAGTGGACAATTATACATTGAAGAGACCTCACTTACGAAGATATTATTTATTAATTTACGGTATCAGATAGTTTTTACTACTTTAGGAATCATAATAATAGGTACCTAAGTTTAAATTATTCAGGGTGTAATTTCTCGTTGAATAAAAAACTAAAATGATGATACAGGTACTCGTATTATAGTGACATCATAGCACAATAATTACAACATACATCAGCTGCAGTCGCACATGACGGAGCGGTATGGTATTTTGTTTTACTGTATGGTTATCTTGTTTATTTTTTCTCATGACTCGTTTATAAGGTAATAGCATCATAATAACATTATAAGTAGGTACTATATACTGCTTTATTAATCAATAACTCGCAATAATGAACAGGCGCAATAAAATCATGTTATGTCTGTTTTACAATATTGTAATAAATGATTAGATTAACAAATAATCTATGAGTATTATTACAACAGTTGTCATGACAGTGGTGTCAGTGACAGCAAATGTAGAAAGAGATAAGATTATATTTAAAATGAGTGGAAGGTCACTAGGAACCTACAATATGCGTAGAACAGCCTGAATCAAATATTAATTTAGTGGCACACAATACATTTTTGTCGGAATGCTAAAATTTTGGCTTAGATTGAGATAAAAATCTTATAAGTAACCAGCCTATCCAACAGGTGTTGTCCAGCCTGAACATTGGTTTGGCAGTGCCACCTACCGGGGCCAATTATTAATCTAACTAAACCATCCAGACTCCACTCAAAAACACAAAAACAAAACATTAAAATCAGTCCCGCCATTTAAGAGGAGTTCAGTCACATACACACTTATAGAAGAATTTATATAATAAAGATCAGTATGTATGCCTCCAGGTAAATATTGCCCAACCACCCCCCATATTTCGCCAGTTATGAGTACCAAGTAGCTAAATCTAAACCCAAATCTATAAGAACATAAAGCTGGTATTTTCCAGGCTATCAAGCCTTTCTTTATGGAAGACACAAGCCTTTGACGCTAGAATCGTATTTTCAACCACTTGATCAACGAGGCAATGATTTATCATTGATTTTAACATCTATTTAATTACTTTCTTTCTTAAATGATGTTAAAAAATTAACAGGCTGGTCATAAGAATTTTACAATTAACACGCTGTGTTTTTTTGAGCTCTGACGAAAAGTGAAATTTTACTACTATGAATATTGTGGTAAACCATTTCACCATTGAATTTTTCTTAGTGGTCATTGTGATGAACACAAAAATATGCACGGAATTCGCAATATTGACGTAAGCTGACCCAACCCATTATTTCCCGTTAGCAAAAAGGTTTTACAAATATTCTTGAATATTTTTATCGGAGAGGCTAACTAGTTTTATTTTTAACTGAATATTAGATTCTGGTTTTAAATTGCTTTGGACATAGAATGTTTATACATTTTAAGATAAAAAGTGATGACGAAAATCTAAAGAATGTAACAAGACTTACTATCTAGGGTTTGTCGATTTTAACAAAGCTTTTGATACACTAGAATATGGATTAATCTGGAAAAGACTAGAAACACAAGATGTCCAAACAAAATACACTATGTAACAAAAACCCTGTCCGATCAGTGTTGCCGTTGATCAGTTTTTACCCGACTACGGCAAAGCCAAAAGGAGGGTTATGATTTGATGACGGTATGTATGTATGTTTTTATGTTTTATTTTAATTTAATTACTTCTTCTTTCTTCTTTTTTTTTTCACTGGGGAAAAATAATCTCAAATCCATTAAATGGTTACGTATATGAGTACGCAGTACGATGCCGAATAATACCCTTAAGGATCGGACAGGGTTTTTGTTACAGGCTGTATATACGAATACTCAGAAATGTAACACCAAGAGTACTGCACATTTAAGGCTAGAATCTATAAGCGAAGCATTTCCCAGACCCTATCTCACCTAAACTTATTTCAGCCGTCTTAGAAATGGTATTCTGGAACCTAGAATGGACAAATAAGGGACTTAACATAAATAGCAAAAAAACATGAGTCATCTGCGTTTCGCAGACGACTTAGCCTTATTTGCTGATAACCCGAAAACCCTAAAAATAATGCTGCAACAGCGAACGGATGAAAATGATAAGACAGATCTGTCAATGAACTTAGCAAATACAAAATTTATGTCAAATTCTTCATAAACAGAGATCATAAAAGTAAACAATGAGCTAGAAAACGTACACTTTACATATTCTTCAATACCTAAAAGATAGCCGATTATTATGTAATTCCAAACTCTTCATAATAAAAAAATCGAAGTCTGACCCTAAAACCGTTAGTAAGAAGGAGTACAGACGATGAGTGTTTTTTTTAGTATAATGACTATTCATAAAAAAAAAGAAATAGAAAGAAGAATAGCTAAAACTTGGAAACAATTTTGGTCACTTAATGAAGGCATGAAGAACAAAAGAAAGAAGGAAAGTAGCTATATAATATGTATAATCTACCATGTTTATTTCCTCTGTGTCAAACTTGGGCATTAACAAAACAACTAGTAAACAAGATAAAAAAATGTCAGAACGGAATAGAAAGAAGCACAATAGAAGTTAAAAGAAAGGACCAAGTAAAATTGAAAGACACAAAAAAAGACGAATTTCAAGAATGTATACACAACTTATAAACAACTAAAGTGGACCTGGACGGTACATATGATTAGAGCGAAAAAGGAGAAATGGGCACGACCAATAACATTGTATGTATGCCTAAAAGTATGAGGTGTATGAGATGGCAAAAGAAACTGAGGTAGACAGACTATGAGATGAGAGGATGACATCAAGAAAATAGTGGTTCTAACATGGACTTGTACAGCAAAAGCTAGGTCAGAATGGAATTTTTTAGAGGAGGCCTTTGTCGGAAAACAAGTTGTACCAGATTAACGACCATTTGCCGATATTTATTTTTCTTAAAAAATACCTAAATTGATAATCAGGTTGTAAAAAATATGGACAGCAATAAAGGCTTATTATTGTAGTCATGAATGAAAAAATTGAATAAATAATTTAAGTACAACTTATAAAAAATGATAAACATGTTTCATCTTTTTCATACAACAATGATTATCTAAAGTAGGCAGGTGTGGCAAAAACGACGATCAACATATTTGTAGAGATTTAAGTCTAAATTTTACATACCTTTATCAAATTGCGGGTAAACTTGCTTCTTTAGTCTTGGTTATATAAAGAAATATTGTGCTTATTATACCTTAAAATATTTGAAAATATGCGGGTGTCTTCCGCGAGAGACGAACGTGAACTGTTGCGAAAGCCGTCAAATTGCTATAAATAACACCCGTAAATCGTATTTGACCGGAAAAGTTCGCCGCGCATCTTCAGTGATTTCCTCTTCGCACTACGGTGTACTACGATCGGCGAACGTCCCTTGACGGGCGTTATAATCGCTCTTGACGCGTCACCTCACATAAGATTAATTATTAAATTTATTTCTTGCTAAACACATTAGACGCACTCCTAATACACTTTCGGACAAGACAAACTAGGTAAAATGAATACTTAAAGTATTTTGATATCAAAAAGAAAGATAAATATAAAGTGATATTTAATGTGACCGCAACCGCATTTAACATAATATTTTAATATGAGACTATTTTTATTCACAAGGTTTGGTAATCATTTAGTAAATATTTGTTTTAAAATCATTTTTCTGCCACCGACTTAACTAATAACGTTACATGAAGTTGAGGCTCCAAAATAATCAGTGTGTATCGATAGTGAGTTCGATTGATCCGGTCTAGATAATCAACAAAAGCCGGATGAAATTCTACGCTAAATAATATATTTTTGAACAATAGAATAGGTACACTTATTTCTTGTCACGTGTACCATGTAATAATACGAGTACCTACCTACCTATACAACTGTACGCATGACTGAATTTTTTCAATAGTTGCCTTCTGCTACTGTCTATTGGTAAAATGTACCGAGATAAATTCCATTGGAATCATTTTATAAAAATAGTCATTATACTCGAAATAAATACTCATGATCTACACTCTTTCTTTCTAACAGCGGTTTTCAGGGTCAAACTTGGAAGATTTTTTGCTTAATAACATAAAAATCTTTGCGAATCAACACTATGTGCACAAAAAAATATATAATTATTTAACCACTGTTAATTATTTTTATTCAATTAAGAAACAGAAAAAAGTTTAAAACCACAAGTTAATCGCATGAATGAATAGCCTATTATACCTAACAATCAATTAAATGAGCCACCAAAAAAAAGCAAAGATCATTTACACTTGTCGAAGGAATATAAGATTTTTTATTATTTTAATTTATTCGATATTATTTAAAATTATAAAATAACGTAATTAGTAAGCTAAAATTCACGGTTTACTTCTAATGAATATTTCTAAGTAGGTACGCATAATAAAAAAATTATCAATTTAGTAAGTTCTAACAAATTGCACTTATTTACTTAGATTATGTTAATTACCTAAGGAAATTAATAGGAATAGGGTCGCTCCTATTACATGAGATTTAAACATAACTAGCAAAAAATGTGGGCGTAGTAACGGGTACATCTCTGCCTTACACTTAAGATACTCTTACACTGATGTATGGCGTATTCCAACAACACTTTGCCCGACCTGGGAATCGAATACGTACGGTAACACACAGGTAAAACCACGTGCTATCAGCAAAGTGTAATTACTATTAGCTTATCGGCACACACAGCTAAAGCTTTGTACACTAGCACACAAACCTTAGCCTTTTCCCAACTATGTTGGAACTGGCTCCCAGACTATACGGATGCAGCTAAATACCAGTATTTTACATAGAGCGACTGCCTATATCTGACTTCCACAACCCAGTAACTGACTAAGGCTGGTTGTCAGACTTTCGGGCTTTCGACTGTTAAAGATCCACGTATGACAGCCGGAACCAACGGCTTAGCGTGCTTTCCAAGGCACGGGAAGAACTTTTTTATTAACTATATCGTATGCCGTTGATACACCGATATCGAAGATAAGTACTAACGTTATAACATAACCGAAAACCTGTTTCTTATAATTGTTATTATAAACGTCTATACGGAAAAACTTAGCTTTTTATTTTGTAGAACATTCAATTGTTTTGCGTTGTTGATTTTGGGATCTACAGTTTCCTCTTAAGATAAACTAGCGTTAATCATCTTGACGTTATGACAAACCGTTTTGTGTGTAGAACAAACATAAAAGCTAGTTATTTATAGCGGTACATATATAATGTTAGTACATAAGTACTTATTGTGTGTATGCTAATAATTCTGTAAGCTCACACACACGTTCACAATTAAATTTTCAAATAATTATTGTCTTTGAGCGGTAAGGCGTTTATGATTGGCACCACAATCTATCAGATAAAAGTATTATTAAAAAATAACTCATCGTTCATTAGGTATCGCCTTGTGCGAGTCATCGATGGGCCTGAAAATTCCCCTAACACGTGCATCCCAGACACAAATAACTCTATGTATGTACTTACCTATTTTATGATTAAGTACCGGCAATTACCTAGATAAATAACATAGAAATGTAATTGCCTACTCGAATTTGCGAGATTTCTTTATTTATAGTTATGTGAATTATATTATAAGTATACCTATGGTTACTAACGTTCAGGAATTAATTCTCTAAAATGCGTTAAAAACCCGCGTATCAAATTCCATTGGGCAGTTTTAATGAACTAAGCGGCTAAGCAGACAGACACTACAAGACACCTTTTTTTTTATTTTTTGTCTATTCTAAATCTAAACTAAACATTTGAGTGATGAGTTGATAAATAACTATCCTAATATTTTTTGCTCTACCTCTTTTTATCTTCGTCAGTCTAAAGATACCTATGAAAAGATTTTTTTATTACTAGCTCTGTCTTATTTATTGCCTTCAATTATCACTTATTTATTTACACACACACGTCGAGTTTGAGAAAAATCGCCTTTGTATATCGTCGTCTTTGCTACACACCCATGTGACAGTGATTTAAAATATCTATTCTAGCATAATAAAGTAGGTTGTTGGTTTGCACGGCAGTCTTGAAAAGTCCAGATTTAATTGCGGTAACGACTTAATTTTCTGGCAACCGTGTAATGCTAATAGTTGATTTTTATTAATTAGTTTATAGCTCAATTTAAAAACACAGTTGTTATAATAAATTAAGAGCAATAGCGCACTAGCGGCCCTGGCCGCAGCGGCCAGGCCGCGGCGGCCAGGGCCGATCGAGATACATACCTTAGTATGAAATCGCCACAGAGCGCGCGCACCTGGCCGCACGCGGCCAGCGGCCACACCAAGCCGCAGCGGCCAGCGGGATCGAACGACGCATGTGCGAGTCGCTGATGGCCGCTGCGGCCAGGCCGCTAGTGCGCTACGGGTCTAAGGCTAAACTGTTAACTGTGTTTGTAGCTGAACCATTTTAATTGATAAAAGGAAGTCACCAATCCAAAACTTCAGTGACCAGTAGTGGTTTAACCTAATGATCAATCAATTTTGATGTCGAGCTTAAAAAGACTTCAGACTTGATAAGGCAATTCCCGTAAATAAAAATTATGAAAATCCAGTCGCAATCTCAACTTTTTAAACAAATTGTCAAAACCTTGTCTAAAATGTGCAAATTAGACGTCATTGCGACTGAGATTAGAATGCAAACATTCTTCAAAATAATTGCACCTCTTGTTGTTTCCAACAAACCAGCCCGACAACATTTTAATTACCTGATTATTATAATATAGTATAATATAATAATTATTAAACAATTATTATTCTTTATTGTGCGAATAATTTTATTTATTGTATGTAGATATGATTAATAAATCTGCAGTTAGTTTCTGGTTATGTGTAAATAAAACGATGGCAATCAAGATATTGAAGTTTAATGTTTTTATTATTAAAATATAAAAATAGCATACACGTAGACTTATTATTTAACTATAAATAAGCACAATCATGCGAATGTATGAATTTACAAAAGCGTACATAAGCGAGTACATTTATTATATCGTGTGTACCTAGTTATTGCACTGGGTATATTATTTATTATTATGTTACATATATAACGACTTAACTAGTTCTCGAACCATGTCTGAAGTTAGTTTATGACTTGAAACTTTATGTTTGTGGTCAAACATACATCGATAAAGGTATAAATGATGTCAGCCATAATAAAAGATGCTGCAAACGTAAACGATGGATGAGTCTCTTACTCTTTATAAATAACTTGAAGCATTAGAATATATTGTATAATTTTATGTTAAACTGCTTGCATCTGCTTATTTAACTTTTTTCGGCCACTGTAAACTATTTACATAATATCGTTATGGTAACTCTATAATACATTTATAAATATATCCTTATTAATAAAGTGGAGCAAACTCACACCACGTAAAGTCAATCATACAGTTTTCGTGTTTCGTGATTTAAGTTTGGTGTAAATTTACTCCAAGCGCCATAGAGATAAGATTTAGATAATTTCTTATTTTATATACTTCCACAATACTTGAACTGATGACATGATTCCTGAATAATGATACTTATAGTAAGTACAACTATGTAAAATTTCGTAGTTATTCTATGTTATAAACACAATGGGATATTTATCTACATTGTGAAAATAGCCATTCATTACATATTAAGGAAAATAAATTGTGGGGGATAAAGAAAGAGAGGCCTTTGCCTTGCAGTGAGACAACACAGGCTAAAAATAAATTATTAATATTAAATAAATTATGGGACACTGAAATCAGCTGGTAATAATTTAAGTATTGATTAAATACTCTATGAACAGGTGTGGTGTGTACTAAAAAGATAAAAACTAGGTGATGTCTGAATCATTGCAGTCGCAATGACGGGATGATTGCCACTCTCGACTTTATTAATGTCTTTTTACAACCCTTATTTAGAAACTTATATTTTTATTTATGGACATGTTCGTTTCTATTCATTATATCTAGACTAGGCCTTAGATCTCATGTTAAGCGTGTCCCACACTGGCGCGGCCTGCGGTGCGGCCGCGGTGGCGGTCAGTTGTATTCGTTAGAAATGTAGGTGAGCCTTCAGACACGCGCGGCCAAGACGCGGCCCGCGAGCGGCTGACCGCGGCGCAAGCCCCGCCCCCATGCTAATGTGACCATTTTATTTTGACTTAAAACGGCACATTTTCAAAAGTACGACGTCAGTAAAGTCGCAATAATAAAATAAATCTGTTGAGATCATTTCTTTAAGAAAATTAAGTAGATATTGAATAATTAGCTAAACGATAAAAGTATAAGGCTATTTCGTTGAGGTTTTGTAATGTTTTTATGCACTTTAAAAATATTTTATCTTTAGGAAAATTACAGAGAACTGTTAAAGGATGCATAGTTTTTATGTTTATTGAAAAAAAACGAAAAAATTCTGCGTCCCAAAGCATCGTTCGGGAACACCCGGACGAAGTCACGAATAAAGGGACAGTCCCGTTCAAAACGGGACGTATGGTCACATTACCCATGCCACGCCCCTTCTGCCACATGAGTAGAATATACTCTGTGCTTCTGTCACGCGGCACCACGCGGTCAGTTGGAAATTTTTGCAACAGGCCGCGTGTACCACGTTGAAATATGACGTCAAATACGAATATTGTAACAGAAATAGTAAATTTAAATAATAATTTCGCACTTTCTGTTCATAAAAGTAATATTATGAGATGCCAATAATAGATAATATAGGAATCTCACACATCAAAATAATGTTTAATTATAGTTTGACCGAAAGTGTTGTACCGCCCCTTAGGAAAGCGCGGGGAGGTGGGGTCCCAGGAAAAAAGACCATGATTTCACATGAGATCAATATTGTCGGACTGATCTTACGATATCGGTTTACAATATTTTATGTAAAGCCAGATGCGATTCCAGACTTATATTAATTAGAATTCCAGGTTTCTTCACGATGTTTTCCTTCACCGATGTCAGTAACATCCAAGATAAACTTTAGAAAGTTTTTTTCATTTGAATTGAAAATTGCCTCCGCTACGATTTTGGCAATATTCGCATCACTATTCTATTCAAAGCTTTTGGTCTATTTTTCTTAAAATATCCGACCATTTTAAAAATGACGGTCTTGACATCACGAGATAACGCACGACCCATCTTTGTATATTTATCTCATGTGCGTCTGTCATAGACGGTCCGGTACAAACAAATGCTAACTACCGCCGTGAGCGTCGGCGGCAGACTGACGGCACGGAGCGGCCGGTACTCCCCCGCGTCTCGCCGCGCACATACCTAAGGCGCCGTACAGCAGTTTCGGTCAAACTATATAGTAGGGGAGCCCAGGAAGGGATTTTTGGATTTACTCGAGCGTGGCAGATTAATATAAGGGGGGATACCTTGCACCCTGTTAAGTACCTCCACCATATACAGGGTGGAATTTTGTAATGCCACCTGGAGGGAAAGTATTCTTAACACTGCAGATAGAAAATTTTACTCAAAGGAAACATTCCTTTAGGCGATTAACACACGGCACCGCACGCCGCTCCGGCATGCGGTGATGCGGTTCTCACGTCGCACTAGCCTCTATGAAATCCGCTTGAACCTTGCACACGAACACCGCACGACCGCGCGGTCGAGCGGTGTTCTCGTCACAACCGCATCACCGTGCGGATCATCGTGCAGGGTTCCCAATTTAGGGGTTTTCTCCCCAAAAGGGGGTAATATAATTTTTTAAAAGGGCGTTATATGTTAAGGTGTATTTTTAGGGACTTTTGGCTTCTTATATTATTAAATCTATTTTTTTATTTGTTGACCTAGGCAGCATAGTGGGTATCAGGACACATGCGCGAAAGACATTTACGCGCAAGACTCTTGCGCGAGACCCTTTGCGCGCACGGACACTTGCGCGACTCCCTTTGCGCGATAGGTCACTTGCGCGAATGACAGTTCCACGATAGACATTTGTGCGCCTACACTTGCGCGATAGATACTTCCGCGAATCCACTAGCGCGAATGCAGATATGCGCGAAGTATATTTTTATAAAGGATATAATGGGCAAAATTCTTGAAATAAGGTTCCGTACACACATCACTTTATCCATTAGATAAAATTTATAACGGCTAATTACGCGACATGGGTGTAGTGTCCATGGTTTTCGAGGGTGCTGATGCCGAAAATGTAGTCAAAATGAAAATCCAAGATGGCGGCCGCAAAATTTTACAAAATATGCTTCATGGGTGTCGCGTCCATGGTTTTCGAGGGTGCTGATGACGAAAATGAGGTCAAAATGAAAATCCAAGATGGCGGCTGCAAAATTTTACAAAATATGCTTCATGGGTGTCGCGTCCATGGTTTTCGGGGGTGCTGATGACGAAAATGTGGTCAAAATGAAAATCCAAGATGGCGGCTGCAAAATTTTACAAAATATGCTTCATGGGTGTCGCGTCCATGGTTTTCGAGGGTGCTGATGACGAAAATGAGGTCAAAATAAAAATCCAAGATGGCGGCTGCAAAATTTTACAAAATATGTTTCATGGGTGTCGTGTCCATGGTTTTCGGGGGTGCTGATGCCAAAAATGAGGTCAAAATGAAAATCCAAGATGGCGGCTGCAAAATTTTACAAAATATGCTTCATGGGTGTCGTGTCCATGGTTTTCGGGGGTGCTGATGCCGAAAATGAGGTCAAAATGAAAATCCAAGATGGCGCCCGCAAAATTTTACAAAATATGCCACGACCATGGATGGACGACACCCATGAAGCATATTTTGTAAAATTTTGCGACCGCCATCTTGGATTATCATTTTGACCTCATTTTCGTCATCAGCACCCTCGAAAACCATAAACACGACACCCATGACGCGTAATTTTACTAGCCGTTATGAATTTTATCTAATAGATAAAGTGATGTGGGTATGTGTACGGAACCTTATTTTAAGAATTTTCCCATTATCCTTTATAAAAATATGCTTCGCGCTTATCTGCATTCGCGCTAGTGGATTCGCAGAATTTTTTATTTTTTTCCCAGAATTTTCCCCGCAGTTTTAATTTCACCAAAAGTTCCCTAAAATTTTTCCCCAAATTGGGGGGAAAAAAAACCCCAACCTGGACACCCTGAAAACTGGTCAAAACCGGTAAAAAATAACTGGCTAAAACCAAAACCGCATCAAAATCCGCTTCATCGCCACCGCATGCCGGAGCGGCGTGCGGTGCCGTGTGATAATCGCCTTATTTTTGAATAGAAAGCAAACTGCATTCAAAGATTTTCGAAAATTCTCTTCTCCCACACCCGGGAATCGAACCGGCTTAAATCTGAAAAAATTATACCCTGTACTTTTATTGCATCGATCGTTAGGGTCAATTATAAGGATGAAATCTCTTTCTGAGGAAAACCAGGAAATCTAAATTTTTGTAAATAGTTAAATTAATTTAAGATTTACTGGTTTTCCTTTCATTTAATTTATCATGTTTGTTAGAGAGATTTCATCCTTCATCCTCACTCCACCAGTGAAAGGGTTCCATCTTTAACCATTTTTTCTTTTTAGCATCTAATCTTTACAATCTAAAAGGTCCCCACGACGCTGGAGTAAATCCACATTTAGCATTTTGGGCTCCCCTACTAATTTAATAATGACGCATCAGGCCGCCACCGCCACCGCGGCAGTGTGTTGTCGCAGGGGGCGGAGCCGCGGCCCGCGGTTGGCCGCCACCGCAGGCCGCGCCAGTGTGGGACACGCTTTAAAGAGATATTATAATAAAATGTCCTTATAAAGTAGGTATTAAGTTCCTAAGTATGCAGATGTCATGATTTATATATGTATAAAGAATTCTCTATAAAATATAATTTACTCAAGTGTTAGTTAACACACTTTCAACAAAAAAGTCAAACAATAAAATTCTAAGATAAGTGTGACGTGCAGTGTAAATATTATAATGAGTACATACCTAATGAACGGGAAAACCATAAGACTAAAAAAGAATGCTCACGTCATTAAATATTCTAAGAACTTTCCTTGACCTAAATCGATAATATAATTTATTTAATATTTCATCAGTTAATACAATAAGGAATATCAGTATTATATTTTTATACGATTTGTAGGTATAACTATAACCAATATCGTTTAACCTATCTGTGCTATTGTGAAGTGTATTTATTATACAAATTGATACAAAATATCTTGGAATACCATAAAAATATGGCACAATAGAAAGCCTTGTGAATTTAAATAAAAGTATTTAGCTACTTATTTAAAATCCAACGTACGAGTAAATATAATTATAGAGTGGAGTTCGTAACCCTGAAAAGTCCATCTTGTTTACGTAATTTATTTAGACAAGTTAGGCAATAAATTAAGCGTTCTATTCTGAATATCTTGGTAGAATAATTTTAAAAGTTGACACCTAGTTCCAAAGTTGTTAGTTAGCGACAGCCGATTACATGTTTTTAATATCTAGACGAAAAAAAGGCAAAATATTGTCTTGCTTATCTTACTTGGATTACCGAAATAATAAAAAAGTAAAAACTTAACATCTAGGTAGGGAAGATAATTACGAGATACCTAATAAAATTAATGTTGATTGCAAGCATTATCTTAACATACATGCGTCCATTCATACCCTTTTTTTTTATTTCACCCGCGGTAAATTAATTTAAATAAATTATTATTAATTCTCCTCACTGTTGTATTAAATGGAGCAAGTTTTTGAGATATATCAATATTGGATTGGCTTATTTATATCATCATACCTACCTACCAATTGAAGTATCCAAGGACTAACTACCCCTAGCACTAACTGAAAGTGAAATAAGTAAAGTCACCTTTTTAGAAATCGTAAAAACAGTAATAATGTCAGCAGTATGAAAATAAGTTTTTAGAAAAATAAATGTATGTAAGTACACACTCAATATTCAATTTTTTACTGCATACCATATGTACTCTATAACATTATACGTCAGACAAAGTAAAAGAGATCAATATGGACCTTACGAATATGGAATATGTACATACCTAGCGAGAAACACATAAGTATAACGTGACATAGATGTGTGTGAGTTAACGTGTATGTGCTACGGGTAGTGTACCTATTGAATTAGGGTGATGTAGGTTAATGTTACTACGAAATGATTATTACATAATAATATGCATATTATACATATGTGATAAGCATTTCTATTGTACAAATTTTAGCTTACTTAGAGTAGTGATATCAATAGCTAGCTACCAAACTCACATTAGAATATCAATGAGAACAGACAACATAAAACTCATCAATAATCGTCCGGCTTAGTGTTTGCGTCATGAATTACCTATATTTTATTTTTTTAGAATTACAATTACCTATTAGTTTTCTCTCTAAATGGGTTATTATTATTACCTATTTACATATGTCTAGTTTGTCAAGTGAGTCTCATTACTGAATATGAATGATTTTATGGCTATCCCTTGTAAATGGTTCTAGTTAGTTAGACATTGTATAGAGTCTTTCTGAAATTATGATCGAATTTTGCAAATAAATTATCGGTCCAAAAACCTTCTGTTTTGCGACCTACTTAATTTAAATGAATGAATAACAAACAGTTCTCTTATTTTTACTTTACTTTTACTTGGCCATCGTGGTCGAATTCTTTGCTAAGTGTGTGTTGCATAAAATGTAATTGTAACGAGATGGCTGCCAAAAAATCATACATACCAGAATATTTAATTAAAAGGAGGTTATTGTGGTGTCAATTTTTTCATGTATGCCTCTGTTGCTCATTTTAAATGGAATACATTTATTTACTACAGATACATTTTTCTGCGATGGCACTAACGAGAATTTAAGGCGCCCGCGCCTTGTGGGTCCGGAACTTAAGCAAAGAAAGATTGAAAAAAACTAATAACATAAACATGGAAATTGCTCTTTTAAAACCACAAGCCATTAATAACTTTAGCTTACCATAATACTTACTTACCGTCCTCAGGAGGCAAATTCTGTATTTTAAAGAACGTTCGCAATGTAATGTCGTGGTAATCTCAGTTTCAATCTTTAAAAAATACATTAATTATATACTTGTACTAGCTGTCCGCCGCGGTTACACCCGCGTCTTTGGTTACTGCTCCGCTCCCGTAGGTCGTAGCGTGATGGTATATAGCCTATAGCCTTCCTCGATAACTAATCTATCTAACACTGAAAGAATTTTTCAAATCGGACCAGTAGTTCCAGAGATTAGCGCGTTCAAACAAACAAACAAACAAACAAACAAACAAACAAACACTGCAGCTTTATAATATTAGTATAGATATATATAGTATAGATTGACATTGATTTTCACTGACATTAGATCATGACTCGATTTTGAACGTTTTTAGTTACAGAAATTGGCCTTTAAAATTCATCAAATCAATACTTCAATTTGAGACCTACCACACAATTAAGAGTGGTTAATTAAAATGAGCTTTGGCTTGTTATTATATTCTGTCAACTTGACCGTAAAACATTTGTGCCATCGCTAAATAATAGAGATATTTTGGACTGTGTTGAGTTTGGCAGTGAACATCAGCAGTCGTTGGCTAGCATGATGCTTACAAGATGCTTGCACCATGCATGCATGATGCTTGCAGGATGCACATGCACCTGTTAGTGCAGGGCACGCAGCGTGGCGTTGAACTGCGGTGCGCGTGCAGCGCGGCGCAGCACGTGCGGCTGTAGCGACACGAACCCGTTTTCCACCACACGCAGGATGCGAATGTTTGTCTGTAAATTTTATCATATTTTAATGAATAATTATCTTAATTTATGAATAAGCATTCAAAAGAGAAGGGCGAAGGATAATCATTTCAATATTCTGGTGAAAGCCCTATTAATTGTTAGGCAAAACAATTTTTGCAATGAGACGATTATTGCATGTTTTCTAAAGAGCATTGCTTTTACACATACCTCGTGCTTGGAAGCGGAGCGGCGGAAGAACTTGTGGAATCGCGTGGAGAGCGCCCACACTGCGCCGTTGTCGCGCTCCGCCCAGCGCACCTCCGCGCAGAACTGCAGCTTTTCAGAGTCCTGTGCCAGCACCCTGGAGAACATTACACAATGGAGGAATTGAACACATGCCATATGGAGACATCATTGTTCCAGTGCAAGAGAGCAATATCAACAGGGTATAATTATAGCGCCATCTCTTTTCCGCAACATAACAATGAACATTTCATGTCACTTAAAATACAAATGCCCAAATAGGCTGCACTTATAAGAAGTACAGACCAGCCAGGCACACTATCATCAAAAAATGGTAGTAAGGTAGTCAGTACCTAATGGTACTTACTTACGTTACTTACTTACATCTGGAGAAAGACCTACTTACATACAATAATATGGTAGTTGGTGAGTATGTTCCAGTTAACCCGCTAGCCTGGTGTTATAAGAGATGATTAGGTTAAGGTTATTAGATCGATGATAGTACAAAGATTCTTTTATTACTACACGAGTGTATTGCAAATAAATTAACGTAATCAAAGGACTTCAAAGACGCGATCGTATCATTTAATTACCGACTTCCTTAAATTCTGCATCCTCTATTGCAAGAGTTTAAACGACCTTTCGTCATAGCCTTACTTGTAACAAAAGCATATTGCTGCAACCGCAATCAATTAGCTTCCCACGTTGGTTAAAAACTGATACAGATAATGAAAACAAAGGAAAACTTTTACAAAATCCGGTTTCAAATAATATGTTGATCAATGTGTCATCGAAACTGCAGTAGAAACCGTACACATAAACGAATAACACAAGCAGAACTCCCTACCTTGTCTGACCTAACTGTAGAATTGTCGAAAGAGCAGTTTCTAGCAGTTGATACAATTATTTCTAACATGCATACGGAAGCAAGCATGTAAGCTCGTAGGTAGAAAAGCCTGCATAAACTGCCTCTACTGAAAGAAGATGAGTCCAAGGTGAGAGACCAAACCCATTGAAGTTATATTTTAGGGTGTATTTCCAAAAAGGGGAATGCTCGTAGCTGCTACGGCGTAGGGCTTCAATAGCCTACGCCGTAGCAACAAACTCTCTTCAAAGGATATCCTTCAAAATAATTGATTAAATTCAAATTGTTTAGGTATTTGTGCTGGATTTCCTTACCACCAATAGCTCCTGAGACGTTGCGTGATCGGTTCAGCGCACGACCACATATGGTCTGCATGGTTCGAAAGAAAAGTGCGCTGCAATTTGTTTTTCCCCTAAATAGGCTCTAATCGGGAACACCGAGTATGTATAATAATTAGGATAACTGATTTGGGTGTACTGTCTTGGAAAATAGCGCACCAGCGCGATATTATATTTCAACTGTATGTTTACTTGTGAGAATTGGTGATGGGGTTCCAGGCGGCGATGGCGGTCTCGGTCATGGGGCTGAAGATGATGGTGTCATCCCGCGGGTCTACGGCCACGCCGAGCCCTTGCGACGACTTACGCCCCACCAAGTTCACGGGCAGGTCTGTGCCCTCCGCCGGCGGACCTGATGCTAGTACAGCTGTTGACACGCTGAACATTCTGAAATCATAATGACAATTATGAGAGGCTAGTTTAACTTTAGGTTAATTCTTTGATCTAAAGGTTTAGATAAATTATCTATAACTTTTTATTAAAAAAAGTAGAAGGAAACAGTTATAGTGTATTAATTCTAACGGTTGGATTAACAGTTGTTCAAATGTTAACCATTTTCCTTGTTACCTTGGATCTGACAGTGGATTGTTAATATGGAAACGCTGGAGTCAATAAAGACAATATTGACAGATGTTTCTGACCTGTCGGTAGCCAGTGGCTGGTAGTAAAGCAAGCCTTGCGCGGGAGAGTGTGCGAGTCCCACGATGCCGTCCATGAGCGTGAACCTCTCGCCGCCGATGTCGTACTCGCCTAGGTCGGGGTCGGGGTACATGGACGCGTGCGTCACTCGCCACGCGTTGTCACGTCGACCATCGTACACGATGATACCTGGAAAACGCAAAGTCAAATTATAAAATTAGTACGATTTGTTCCAAGACCATTTTACTTCCCTGCAAGACCTATGTAAAATGTGTTTTCATAAATTTTAATACCTAAGGTGAAATAAACACACTTAGGTAACTAATGTTACTTAGCCCGTCCTTCGGCACTTGTATTGTTCTAATGGTGGAAGCAACAATGAAGATGAAATATGTACCTAGTGTGTAACTCTATCGTTTTCCCAAGCAGGCATTAAATACATCAATTGTGGGAATATGTTCCCTATGAATGGGCTAATATGCACTAACAAGATAAGCTGCAGTTCTCACACAACTTAAGCTCTAGAAGACGGACTGCATTCCAACTGCCAAGTTATTGGAACTGCAGGCCAACTGCATACCGACTGCACGGTCGGTTGGCAGTTTCATTGCAGTCATGGTAAATGTTTAGCAGTCGTGCAGTTGAAATGCAGTCCGTCTGTCTAGAGCCTATCTCCTAATTTCATGTCTTCAAAGCAAAACTTATTGGCACCGATGTAGGTATGTATGTAGCAACTTAGCAAGTGACCACATAACACGTTTTTAATCATCTTAGTATTTCAAATATTTAGGGTACCTACAACATATACACAACACATACTTTCCACAATTATTATTACATTTTTGTGCAGTTTCACTTTCTTTCATTATAGAACAGGCACTCCGCACTGTCCCGTGAAATTTAATCCAATTCTCTGGTGAAATGTCCAACATAATAACATAAGGTACCTAAATTGATTGAAATATAAAAACATCTGTTATCTTTCCATGTCGTGACTTCAGTGCTAAGTTTAACGGTCGGTAGCTACTGGTATTATTGCGCCTACGAAAAATGTAACCTGCCTTTTTTTTAAATCGAACATCCAATACTTATTGCGTGTGTACATCCAATTCCAATACCAAGACAATTTACAGTGTATTGTTTTAATTTATTAACACTAACGTAAGTGGTAAATAAGTTTTGAATGTGATAATTGAAAGTTCATTAACCGACACTCATTCAAAGGTTCCTTTGAGAGTCATTGTTCATATTGCGGGACCATGATCGAGTAGTATTTACCGATTTCCATTTACAGTAACCGGTTAACATTAATTGCGTACTTGATCCACACACGAAGTTGATAAAAAGTCGCGTTTAAAACCAGCAATTTTTGTGTATTTTATTACGTGTATCGCGTAATTGGCACAAAAATCTAGTCTAGTTATTTTTTAATCCGTTGCATTGTGAAATACTTAGCTATTGTCGTGCACCGTGAGGGTTTGTAATCAATCTCTGGTTTGTTTTAACTTCCAACTAAATATTCTTACCCATACACTGCGATGCTTCATCTCCATTGAAATTGGGCCAAATGCGTACATATTTAATTATCAAAAGGAGAACCAACAGCTTTATGTAAGTCATAATCATGTTATTTCAAAGATGGTACCAACAGCTTTGCATACATAAAGCATATAAAGGTCTCAAGCGGCACTTATACTTCTAAATTGTAGGTACGTTTCACGCATATCTGTTATTGTTATGCAATGATACAATTTCTTGAAATAACACAGTCTGTCAATTTAATTAGTACTTATTTGCTGCGACTTCGCGAGTACGTTAGCAATTACATCACTTTTTCGGAGAAAGCAGGGTTTTGGTCGACGCAGCACGCTTGGGTGCTCACTAAACACCGAAGTAGGTATATGTTTTTAACTTGCAATTATTCAATGTACCACTTATTACAGACTGCCGCTAATTATGCGATGATTAATGTGCATTATGAATACTCACTTGACTATTTAAAGTACCCATCATTTATACACAACGATGATAATATCATCCGCTTAGATATCAACTCATGAGCCTTAACGATTATTTAACAACTTATGAAATGGTACGCCAATAACTTACAAATTGAGGAGTGATCACAAGATGTACATTTAATTAAATGTTGAGAAATTAGTTCGTAATACAAAGTATAACGCGATGTTACTATGTATATTTGGTTACGAAATTTTGTTAAAGGTTTAATGCATAATTAAAGTATTTTAATGATTAAGAATAGCGAGGCTGAAACTAGAACAACAATAATCAAATTGTTTAGGTCATAATTATACACATAAGTACCTATTATACAATGACGCGTAAAAAAAATTAGAATGACACATTGTGACCAAGTAACACTTACGTACCCACCTACTATTATATTTATCCTACTTACTCAAACGCGTGTGAAAATTTGTAAGGAATGTATAAAAAAAGCAACACCTAACCACTTATTTTTTTCTTTATTATTACCCATTAAACGAAGGCTCAGTCAGATATTAACGAAATCATGGATTTTATTCCACAACTGCAAATGATTTCTTAACGGCACAATTAAATACGAAACTATTATTATGTAAAAAAGATATCATTTGAAAATGCTACGCGCACTGTATTGTGTCAGACTCATTAAAAGTCATGAAACCACAAAGGTATCACTGACACATCTATGACTTCTGTCGCCTACATTTTTCAGTAGAATAATTTACTTCTACGGAGAGATTTTGTCACTGGCGCATAAATCGAATCTCTCGATACACTCAGCTTATACTGTTTCCTGTTCCCACTATACTGCTGAAACTCAATCATCCTATCTAGGAGAAAATGGACCATAGTCCATGCTTGATGCCATCAGTGCCAGTAAGAAAACTACTCTCGATACTACTCCCTTTAACTTATTTAGTTTCCTACAAACCTGGTGCAACCGTATCACTGATGTATGCAAACAGATGGTCGCAGGATGACGACAGGCGGGAGGTGGAGGTGCGGGTGTCGTCCAACACCAAGTTAGTGAGCAGGGAGCTCGGCCGAAGCAGCTCACGGGGGAAGTACACGCTTCTTACCTGGAAAATTACGATTAAAAATTTTAGGAAATAACCAAGATATCAATGGTATTGAAGGTAATCATATTCCATAGTAATATTAAAGTATAGGCATAGAAATATATGTATGTTCTTAATCTACCATTTTATTTTAAACTGATTCGAACCCCCTCGATAGAAAAGCACGCAAGAAGATTTCGCTATGTTGTACATAATAGATTTGGACGTATGCATACTTATAGTCGACTATTGTGCTAATAAAATGAGAATCACTACATTATCATGCACTTAGCACTCATGTAAGGAATAGTGCGTATCTCTTTCTTTGTACCCGTAGTCCCGTACTAATTTTTAGTACTACACAAATTACACCGCACTACACCAATTATAGTATTTGCATAGGTTACGGTATTTACATAATGTATCTTTTATACGGGAATATTTAAAAAAAAGCCATGTAATGTTCTACGGAAAATTTGTACTTTTACTCTATCCATTAATTAAAATAATTTTATATCGTTCGATATTGTTATTGAATAAAAAAGGGGCAGATATTTCAGTTTTGCGTCCAATAGCATATTAATACGCAATTATTTCTCAATAATATAATAACTACATAGTGCATACTTAATTATATTATTGTTAATCTAAAATCTTTTATAAAATTAAGTAAAATATTCATAGCTCACTTCCTTTTTTCCAAACAAAGTTCATATTATATTAAACGGTCTGTATTTCAATACATATATCGACCATATAAATCTATTTAATTAATGTAATATTTCCCGTCATGATCCAATTAGCCTGCAGGCAAATTTCGTGAAGAACAAATACAACGAATTTAATCGTCGGTATGGCCGCTTGCGAGGTTAAATGCCATTCACTAGTTTAGAATTATACAGTGCATGGTTACTGGTCACCCACAAATTGTGCGTATTTAAGTCGTAATGGACAATTGCACTACGGATAATCGGAGGACAAGCCACACCCTTTCAAATAATAACACGACCTTGCCTGCCACTGCCGAGACTAAGAGAAGCAGATCATTTATTTGCATCAAATACCTACTATAGGAATGACTAATGATATCATAAAACATAAGCAGTGTTGACAGGTATGAACTATTAATCAACCAATTCAATCCATCAAAAATACCAATGGATTTTCTGGTCAGGGATTTTATAAACAATACACCAAAGTCACGCTTTTAATACTTCAAGTCCCACGTAATGAGACGCAATGGATTATTCTATTGTTCTGTCATACCGGTATGACAGCAGCCGGGCCTTGAGTGGTCCAAACCTATAGTCTTTTGTTTTACTGCTATTTCTTTTATTATTATTGTTGCAAGAAGTACTTATCAGTATGCTGAATAATTACTTTGATTTCACTCAAACAGCCTTGAATAACTTCCGTACGTAAGTTAAATCAAATAATGCTTAATTAATTTCACGCACATAGATTCAAACACGAAGCTATAATTTACGGCATAGGCATTACCTGGCTAGATGCAATTTATACCTTGAACTTTTACTTAACCTGATGAATTGCACGTTGCAATCTACTTTCAAACGAATTGAACAATGCGTAGCGGCTTACGCATCTAGTATTTATTAGATGTGATAAAAAAAATTGTTAAAATAAAAAATAATTTACTATCATTGACAGAATTATCTATTAGTTGTTTAGTAACACCACTAAACTAAAACTAAACACGTTAAATATATTTTTTGATGATTAGTTAAAACAACTTTTTTTATAGAAGCAAGCATACCTATCTAAGTTATTTAGAAGGTAAAATAGAAACCAAAGTTATACCTAGCTCAGGTACAACGACCGGCATTAGATAAGTATGCAGTAAATTCGTATCTAAACCCTTTCTAACGGTACTTCGGTGGGATTCCGGTTCCTGTATTACTCTAAGTTACCTACTGAAGACAGGTAGGTAGGTATAGGTATCCAGTTTCTATAGAATTTATTGGTTGTTAGTTGTATTGCACGACGAATAATAACTAAACTTAATCTCCTTTCACTGCAAATATTGCATGTTTTAATATTGATAAAGTAGGTATCAAGTTTTATATTTTTCGTGGCTTGTTTAGCTTAGGCATATTTGAACAAACAATAGCAAGTAAGAAGGTTACCTAATAAGAAGCTTAACCTCATTACCGACACACTGCGTGACTCTTTTGTTAAGTAATTATACGAGTACCTAATCTAGCAATTAATCTACCAAAATACTTTTTCAGGTTTCCTTGGCAAGATACATGGAAAGCTTTAATAGATAGGCTAGTCAATATTACCTTTTAGTAATTTTGTCCTTAATTTGCAACGACTTTAGTTTTTACAGCAACCAATTTTCATTAAAATTACAGACCTACCTCACTACAGATGTCTATGAATGTAGGTACCTCAGGGCTGTAGCTAGAGTCGAATTTGAGGTAGGGCAGCATTGGATACAGGTAGGGCGGAAGTAAAAAAAAATATCATTGATCTGCCCTCGAAGCACGGGCTCCTAAATCAATCACCATGTATATCACTGAACTCTAAATCAGTGATGTACATTCAATAGCTATTCGTAGACAAGTAATTTCTGTGACAGAGCATGAGCATGGATCTAAGAACTATTAAATCCTCAATGATGATGAACAAGCGAACAAGATGGTTGAACTTCCAGATTTCAATATAGAGATCCATGTCAGAGTAACAGTGAGGTAATAATTAACGGTTGGGTGGGGTGATACGAGTAAATAGATATAACAAAAAATACCATTTAGATCTCACAGAACAAAGCATTCTTATAATATAAAATTAATGTCACAAACTGTGGTATGTTCGAAAATGTTTAGATACCTATCGCTACAATTATCTCAAACTATGAACAAACAATTTAATTATAATAATTTATCTTAGTTTTTAGATTTTTTTGGTAGGGCATTGTGATTTCAAGTTAGGGCATTGCCCCACAATGCCCCCCCCCCTAGCTACGGCCCTGAGGTACCTACACTAAAATGAGTAGATACCCTCGCCTTTGTACTATGTATTTAAAATATTAAACGTAATTAAAACTTATCAGGTAATTAACTTCGATAAAAACAATTACGGATAATTAAAAACAAAGCTGTTGAAATACTTTTGAATGGAGGCTCTATTACGTAAAAAATGTTAGGTACCTATTGTTGAAAATGTTCAGTCACCGCGAGCGTGCTTAGCAATTTGAACTTGAGAAGTCGATATACGAATAATTATCGACATAATAGTTGTAGCAATATATTATTAGCAACAAGTAGACATACTGACACATTTACACACTACTTTTTTTGATAAAAATAACAAAAAAAAAATATGAGTACAATGTAGCCGTTTCATTGAAACCACTTTCTCAAATATTTGGATTTCTTGTTACTTTTCTATCAATTGTAGCTTCTATGTATGGAAAATTAACACTTTGAAACTATAATTTAACTGACTACCTAAAAGACCGTACCCAAAGCGTTAAAATTGACAGTTTCATTAGTTCTGACACTAAAATTGAATACGGCGTGCCCCAGGGAAGCGTCTTAGGGCCCACGTTATTCCTAATATACCTAAACGAATTAACGAATCTCAAGATAGACAGCGGGCAAGTGTTCTCATATGCAGATGACACTGCCATCGTGTTTAATGGTGCTTCCTGGAACTCCGTCTTCGAAGCTGCTGCGCATGGTCTTCATAAGGTTGTCAACTGGCTTAAATCAGCTCTTCTTACCCTAAATATCGCCAAAACAAACTACATTTGCTTTGCAATAAATAAGCGCACACTTCCTCCCCCAAACTTAAAATTAAGTATTCATACTTGTGACTTTACTAATACTAAGCAATGTGGTTGCGAGGAGATTGGCTGTGTCAAATCCACTAAATACCTTGGAGTAATACTGGACCACCGACTTTCTTGGCACCCTCAAATCGAAGCTGTAAATGATAGGATCCGTAAACTCATATGGGTTTTTAAAAAGCTGAGACATGTCACCTCCCAAGACCTCCTAAAGCGTATCTACATTGCATTGGCACAATCTGTTATGTGTTACTGTATCTCTATCTGGGGCGGTGCTACTAAAATTAAATTCCTCGAAGCAGAAAGAGCCCAGAGATGCTTGATAAAGACTATGTTTTTTAAGCCCTTTAGATTTCCTACAGACGAATTATATCTAAGTCATAAAATATTGTCACTAAGAAAACTATACATTGTTAATTCAGTACTTAAACTACATAAAACCTTACCTTACGTACATAAAGCCCAAACAGGTAGAAGAAAATGTAATGTAGCCTCTGCTCCTCCCTGTAAAACACTATTTGCCTGGCGTCAATCTCTTGCACACTCTGCCTACCTTTACAATAAACTTCACAATAAATATACCATATATAATCTGCAACTCCATAAATGTAAACAAATAATTGTCCAAGAACTTGAGCCGCTTGGGTATAATGAAACAGAGAACTTATTATTTAAATTCGACCGTCAGAATAATATTCATAACTTCTAATGTCACTTACCAATCTCATATTGTTATAACATCGTAGGGGTGGTTAACACCGAATAAGAGCATAATTCACACAACTATATGACACACACATACAAACAAACACACACACACACACCCCTATACACATACACTCACATAAACAAATACAGTAAGCCAAACCAGTATCATTTCTTTTAGTTATCACTCAATAATTTTGTACTTTCTTTTTTATAATACAGTAATCTAAAATAGTTTAACTTCTTTTTAAGGCACCATCGCACCACCCTTATTATATTAGTCTTAAGGAGGAGCGGGACGACCCAACACAAGCATTATTACATGCTTCCTGGGCAGTTCCGGCAACTAAAATGTATTGTAGGTATGTGCAAAGTTAAAGAAATAAACTATTTTTATTTTTATTATTTATTATAATTTATTTATGCATTTAATAAAAGAGTGATATAGAAATGAGATCAGAATGATTATTATGCATGTTTGATTTCACATAAAATTATAATACATCTGATTTGATTAATATAGTGTAGTAGGCTAAACTTAAAAACCTAAACAAACAAAGTGAATGAAATGAATAAATTAACCTTGTTTGGAATTTAAATAAATGCAAATTACAGCACGCGCCGGTAATTACCCATTAGAGTTTGACTGTTAACAAATGTGATAATAATGAAGTACTTAGTTAGAAATAATGACTATCACAATACACTCATTCACTAAACTCATTCATCCGTTAATAAAACAGCAGATAGAAAAAAACTTCGCACTGATTGTGAAGACATTACTATTTCATTGGCGCACTCGACCAATTAATTATGTGTTTACATGCGGGGAAGTAAACCGATACTTACTTAGCTTTTAATCGTTTTATACGAAAGGATAATAAATCATAACATCCGATGTAATCCTTCTGAAGAAGCATTAAAATGTTATCGTCGCAATAATTAATTTCGCATAGGTAGGTATTTTATGGTTTTGTCAGAGGAGAAAGCTGACCAGTTCTGCAATTTTATGAGCATGCTCTAAGCAAATCATTTCTAAGGTACTGAGTACCTAGTGCAAGTTGTTCAACCTGTTCAATGGCCTATGACAATAAAATGAAACACAAATACACACACTAGGCACTCGGTTAACTATGGTGTAGGTATGGTTATTAAATTATACCTTAACGGCGCAAAAAAACTTGACTAAAATTATATAATAATCTACGTTAAATTGCAGCTACATATTATTTAGACGTAGGTGTGGGAAATTCATGATGCCAAATTCATACCGGTATAAGTAGGTATTTAGCATAGTCAAATAACGTAACCACTAGTACCTACCATCTTTGTTGCAATTATAAGTCGTTTATATTCAAAAATTGATGTGAAAGGACTGTTTTCCTCGTCACGAGAGCATTGAACAACTAAACTAGATGCTAAGAACTCTTGTTGACTTATCAAGATAATCTCCGGCACGACTAAGATTAGTTCTTGTTACACAACGTCCCTATGTTTAATTAAGCACTTTTGAAATTATTAGTCTGATTGAAATATATGGAAAACTTGTAAATAATAATAGTCTTATAAACAATTTATAATAAGGGCGGGCAGCTCATATTCAGCATCAAAAAATTCGTGCGCATTGCTGTCAATGTGACAAATGTCCAATAAGCTGGCAGCACACGTAAGTTGTATGGCATGTCTCTGGACCAAAAATAGGCCTACTGGTCACGAGCATAGTCGATCAATCGCTTGGCCATGTTCTGAAAAACAAGGTGAGCACTTGGACTCCATGGCACTAGTGTTTCAACCCAAAACTGGTTGAACATATAGCTTCCAAGAAGGTTGAACTTATATTTGTCAGATTAAATAAATTCACCAGTCTATAAGACTATGTCATTCGTCAATAAAAAGAAAATTCGTAACCTAAATGTACCTACTGGCGTTTGATATTTTTTACTAATGAACAGTTGTTATATAAAAATATGTACTTACGTCCTGATTTTATTACCTACCTACTGAGCCTAACGCCTTTAATATGACAGTTGCTCCAAATAAGTTCCGGCAGGCACGGAACTGATGAGAATATAATTATGTTTTTGTAACTAATAAAGAAAAACAATTCATTAATGTAGGTAAGTAAAGATCATTTCAACATTTAAAAATATTTGTTACAATAATGTACAAACAAGGAATTCTGATCAACAAACTCGCTTAGACACTTGAATCAATAAACGCATTACTGCCATCTAGGAACACGGAACAACATACTTGCCATGTATGTTAAACAGCACCTCACCTATAAAAACCAATTAATTAAAAACTTAGTTACATTCAATATGCGACTATCCTTATGTAACCGATACAAGACCGCACAAGTCGTGTACTAAAACTTGTACAGTTTTTTATAAATGTTTAGATACCTGTTTATTGCAAAAGCCCCTGTTTTAAAGTCAAAACGTGAAGAGATTTTTAAATGTAGGTTACTCCTTATTTGGACAAAATCTTGTAGAAAGTGTATGTTGAATGAAGAAATGAGATGGACTCATGAGATGAATGTTAATACAAACATTGGAACAAGTAAATGTGACATCTAAACGTTATAATATGCGTCCTCTACGCTGATTCATGCGCTGAATTCCCACAATTCCACTTGACACGACAAAAATTTAAACCAAGCATCTCAGTAATTGTATTGTATTGTGACTTCCTCACTGATGATATAATTATCTAAGTATACATACATATTTAGCCAAAAAAACTACTTTATGCTTAGAACAATATATCAAACTTCGAAACATTCCAAATCGAATCAGCGAATTTTCCTGCTGATGTTCACGTGTAAGAAATTCCTATAAGTTTTCTTAGCTTAATAAGTTTAATAAGCTTAATAAGTTTTCTTAGCTTACCAGGCGATCGGTAGCCATGTCGAATATGAGGATCTTGGGTGGACAGACTCTCCTAAAGTCATCGATGCTGGTAACCACTCCAGCATCCAAGACCCACAATCTGTTACAGCGGTCAGCTCGCACGCGGTACACGGAGATCAGGCCTGTGCAGTTGATATCGCCTCGGCCAGCTGTGTGCCATGACCAGTCGGGATATGCCTGGAAATAGAAAACATCTGTAAATAAAGGCAAAACATACTATTGTAGTAAACAGACAAAAAAAAATTGATTAATAGAATAAAAAATAAACTCGTTGACACTTAAGAGCATGTAGCAGCAAAAACTCTACTGAATATCCTAAATAGATATACTTAGTGGATTATACTCAATAGAGTTTTTCTTACCGACAGTTAAGTAGGTAGTACTGCAGAATAACTATTTATAAATATTGTGTTCGTCAACAACGATTTGTATTCGTTGGCCGCGTCGAGTATCGATTTGATTCCCATAAATGTATGGTTAAGTGGGAAAACATAACAAAAAAAAAATCGAGTATAGCGTTTTTCGATGGCGGCATACAAATAAGCAAACGAACAAAGGGTGAATAATGTTGTTGACATCGCAACGTGCGTTTTCGTATTTACACACATTCATACATGCATATAAGTAACAATAAGTGTCTGGAATGGATCATCAATCTTATAAATAGGTACAGTCAGCAACAAAAGTCGATTAACATTTATGATTTTTAAATCCTAATTATTAGGTAAAATACTAAAAGTAAAACGCAATGAATATAAAATTAAAATAAAATAAACCCTTAGCTATTGCCTGAAATTCTGAAAGCCAGTACATTATGTGTTTAGTGGATGTTTAAATGATATAAAAAAGTAACATTGTTAATCGACTTTTGTTGCTGACTGTACATACTCTAAAGTTTTTTTACAACTTCAATAATTAACCAAAACACAAAACATTTTAAACATGTGTAGGTACCATTATTCAATAACAAACCATCCTATTATCTATACATATAATAAAATTCTAGAAAAGTGGTGTCTGTACAATGGAAATATATAAAAAAAAAGTAGCAGGGGTTGTTATTATACCGATGCCGAACCCGAAACTGTAATTCAATTTTTTTTTGTCTGTTTGTCTGTTTGTCTGTTTGTCTGTTTGTCTGTGTGTTTGTGCACGCTAATCTTCGGAACTACTTGACGGATTTGAATGATTTTTTTTTTGTTGTATAGGTATTAAGTCCGGGCAACATATAGGCTATAATTTATCTTGGAAACTTGAACACCTGATGCAGAACCGCAACAGACCAGCTAAACTATAAGATATACAAAAATGGTACCATAGCAAAAATTGTTTCACGTGATGAGCATTTTCTGCTAAGAGAATAAATTTGAAGATCTGGAACACCTGATGTGGAACTCCAAGAGCCCAGCTACACTATAACATATATAGGAATGACGTCTTAGCAAGAGTTGTTCAGCCTGATGAGCACTTTCTGTTGTCGTATAAAATTTGAAGATCTGGAGCAGCTGATGTGGAACTCCAAGAGCCCAGCTATACTATAACATATATAGGAATGACGTCTTAGCAAAAGTTGTTCAGCCTGATGAGCACTCTCTGTTGTCGTATAAAATTTGAAGATCTGGAACAGCTGATGTGGAACTCCAAGAGCCCAGCTACACTATAACATATATAGGAATGACGTCTTAGCAAGAGTTGGTCAGCCTGATGAGCACTCTCTGTTGTCGTATAAAATTTGAAGATCTGGCGCAGCTGATGTGGAACTCCAAGAACCCAGCTACACTATAACATATATAGGAATGACGTCTTAGCAAGAGTTGTTCAGCCTGATGAGCACTCTCTGTTGTCGTATAAAATTTGAAGATCTGATCTGGAACAGCTGATGTGGAACTCCAAGAGCCCAGCTTCACTATAACATACATATATAGGAATGACGTCTTAGCAAGAGTTGTTCAGCCTGATTAGCACTCTCTGTTGACGTATAAAGATTGTAGAACTGGAACACCTGTTGTGGAACTCCAAGAGCCCAGCTACACTATAATATATACAGGAATGACGTCTTAGCAAAAGTTGTTCACCCTGATAAGCACTCTCTGTTGACGTATAAAAATTGAAGATCTGGCACACGCGTTGTGAAATTCCAAGCGCCCAGCTACACTATAACATAATTATATAGGAATGACGTCTTAGCAACAGTTGTTCAGCCTGATGAGCACTCTCTGTTGACGTTTAAAAATTGAAGATCTGGAACACCTGATGTGGAACTCAAAGCTCAATTTCACTTTATAATTATAAAATAACATAAGCTGGGAGTACCTCCACGCGGTGAAGGCGGTAACAGTTTAGGACTGATTTTCGATGAAATCTCGCTCATCCCGTTGTTTTCCCGTCCCCAGGCCTTAGAATTCTACATCTGACGTTTCAGATCTTCGATTTTGACGACCCCGTTGTCGCTGGCATAAGCAACAGGATCCGCGTACGAAGTCGCGGGCAGAAGCTAGTTCATAATATAGACACACAAGTTTAGAAAACAATCGCGTTAAAATATAAGGTATCACCTATGCTGATTCAGTGCCTACCAATATAATACAGATTCTAGATTATGTAACAGCTGCTCAACGTAGTGTCGCATTGGAAAGCTGCGTTTGTGCTTAAATTCAATAGCACCACATCTTTTATGTAGGCCTATAAGTAATTCTAGACGAACTCTCTCGGATCTAAATTCTATACAGTAGACACAATGCAGTGTTGTATTATTTATTTATTTAAACTTTATGCAACAAAAGTATACAAAGGCGGACTTAATGGCGGAGTTAAATTATTGTAGTAGTGCGATGGGCCGATGGCGTTTTGTTTTAAGGAGCTTGTAATGTTAGAATACGAGCAGCTAATTACTTACAATAATATGTTTATTGTTTAAAACAGTACCACGATAAGGTACGTTGGTGCAAAACTCCAAACGTGAGTGTCGCACATCAAGTGTCACAGGCCGCGGCTCACCAAGGTCAGCACCGCAAATTGTGCGCCTGCCCTTCACGCTTTCCCGTGTCTTACGCGCAAAAGCGCGTATTTGTAATAACTATAACATAGCCTGCGTTATCTAATTCCGCCACGGAACATATTAAAATCTCTCGGTTAAAGCAAATGCTTGCCTTATACGCTTCGGTAGTTCACGAATGGATACGGTCTACCTTTTATGTAAAACCTGTATAGTCAATACAAGCGGTGCAGGAAAAAAAAATACTTAGCGCAGTTTTTCTTCCCGGAAAACGAAATAAACTTTTTCTCATTTACTCTCATCTTATTTTAACGTAGTAGATAGCGAAGCATATGTACCTATTGATAATACATCTTACCATGAATACTTGAGGGCATTATATTAGAGGTACCTATGTATGTAATGTAGTTTCTATGTGATTTTGATTAGGTGTACTTAGTGATGAAATAAATAGTTCTCAAGCATTATGGAAGCTCGCAATAGTAAAATATAAATACTTAGGCATACTTAGGTGTGCTTAGTTAACGTATAGCTTTTATCTACTATATTATTTATATTGACATATTAAAATGAAAGGAACTATTATGCCACTGGTCGGAACTCAGTTTCCAAAGCTGGACAAATAAATGGACTAGTTAAACTTAAACAACCAATAATAAGCTATAATAGCTATATAGTTACAACACTAATGTTGTTTGAATGATGCTAAGCATACATATAACGTTTTATAGTTCTAATTTCTAATTAAACTTTTTTAACTTTTAAGTACCTACCTACAATGAAGCCGACAACAAAAGAGATAATTAATCCAATCTATGAAAGCTTATTTAGATATGCACATTTTGCGCAATTGATCTGACATTTTGCTGTCAGACAGACAATATAGAAGGTTTATTGGCCAACCAATAAACAGTGATAATTTAATATTTAGTGTTCAGATATTTAAGGTTTAACTGATAGACTTAAACACTTTCAAATTTATTAAACAGGACACTTTGTAAGACTGGCCAATATACCAAAACCGACGTTAAGAAACCTTCTAAAATATACTTTGCCTAACGAAAGGTGCGTGGTACATACCTACTCCATTTCTTGGCATACTGTTTTATAAATTAAGTTTTTACATTTGTTTTTATCTTGTCTTATTCGTGAACTTCAACATATCCAATTCCTGTCTAGATCCTAGACAGGAATCCTATCCTATCCTATCCTATCTAGATGCCTGTCTAAAAGAACCTCTGTATAAATACAGAGGTCAGATAGAGCCATATAGATACTTCCCTTATTTTTTTCTTTCCCTTCAATAGTTAAAAAAAAAGTAAAAAATAAATAAATAGTTGGACAAAAAATTCGCACACTTCATTTTATTCAAAACATTCGTGAACCTACTAACCACAAAATCAGGTACCTACTTATGGATCAAATAAGGTACAAAAGGAAGTAGGTCAGCGAGTACCTAGGTCCTATTGAACGCCTTTACACAAACTCGGCTTTTGAAGGCGACACAAGCTCTGCAAAGTAATGTCGCAACTTTAAGTTGAAATCCGAATACCGCGGCTTGTATCAGTACAATTTATACAAACACAAGCCGTATTAGGTTTTTATGTCGTTGAACAGCTAAATATTAGGGACAAAGTCACTCTTAGCCGAAAATTCTTCAAATAAATGAATGGCAAGTTCTCAGGCATAAGTACATGCAGTCTTGACTTATAACGTTACACATAGCTACTGGATAAGTCAAACTACCGAGCAATCAGTAATACTCCTGGTATTAAGCACTAAAATATAGATAAAAATAGTAATTACATAGGTACTTGTACATTGAATGTTAACACTGGTCTTATTTGTAAACCCTCGGTAAACAAACACTTAGGTTCGACTTGAGTTTGTGGGATGATCACCTAAATTCATTGAGGGAGATTTTTATAGAATAGTGAACTGCTACGTTTTTAGAAAATAGTTTATTATGTACGTGGTTATGATATTACTATTAGGTAAAATGTTCTTTAATCAAATAAGCAGGTCGTAGCTTTGATTTCCACTGACCTAATGCTATTGTATTCTATTATATTTTAAAATAATAAGTTTATCAATCGTGCTGTCCTGTATTTAAAAGACGGAGTAAAGATTACCAAACTCTGATTAAGCTTTCCATTAGCAACTTTTAAACAGTTTAATCAGATTAAACGCGACTTGAATATAAAGCACCGCTTGCACAATATAAGAACAAAAACATGCAAGTCCATAAACACAATAAAAACTACAACACTAATAAAATAACTTTAAACACGTAAATAACTAGCTGATTGCACATAAAGCACGACCTGATTTATAAATGTTAAGGTGCTTAGCACAAAGCGGCTAAGATAAAGATTATGTCTTAGAAAATTGACGTTGAATTACTTAGCAACAATAATCTAGTAACTTAGTATTCAAAAAACCTTAATACATAAATAATTAAATAATGTTCATAATAAGAGCCGAATGAACACAGTTTTTGTAATCACTTTTAATTTTAAGTTTGTCTAAATAATATCTACATTAGAAATTAAGAATAGGCATCAAATATTTTGTCTTGACTTCTTATAACAGCTAATCTATTAAGTAGGTAAGATGGTACGTTATTAAATATTGATACACTATTTTGACATGATCTTGATGGGACCTAGATAAACCCAAAGAAATTAATAACGATTTCCAATCTAAAGCTCCCCTTGTACAGATACCGAGAGCATGCATCACGACGTAATGGAGATTGATGACATCGGGTCTAACACAAGAAAATGTTACGTAAAGTCCCTTGATAAATGTACTAATTTCACGTAACTATTTAGCCTCTGGGTAATTGTAGAATTGGCCTCTCGATTCTCGAGGCGACTGATCGGTAACGGCGTGATATGTCACGAATACCATTGTAGCCGTCGAGGCCGAGGTAAGTTAATTTTGCTACATTGTTTTGACCATAAAACTCCCGAAAGTTAAATAAGGATCAATATTAAATTGAATGAATGCGTCACAATCACAGAAGCACGCGTGACGATATTATTTTATGGTGCAATAAAAGAAAGTTGTTCTTCATGTTACCTGAAGAACCGGACTGACGCCAGGCGGTAAACTCCGAGGTATCCAGGCCAAAGTGGCGGGTACTCCTGCCCTCAACCGTGGAATGCCGAGGTACAGTCTATCCCAGCCTATCTCTAGCCCAGTCGGGACAGTGTTCTCCGGTTGGAATTTTTCTAAGAGCACAGGGTCTGGAGGAAAGTCGAACTGCATCAAGCTCCATTGATTGACTACTTCAAGTGTAGCACTTGCTACCGCTATGCAAGCCAACAGAACTAAGATGTGCCTTCCCATTGCGTCGCGTTCTGAAACAAAATAAATGGTTTATATTACATATTTAAGAGAACTTTAGAATACAATAGGTAAGTTAATGATGTAAGATTGAATTTTATTGTAATTGAACCTATAGTGCGTTCAGTCTAGCTCAATTAGTTACGGATTTTAAGTAGATATCTACAATTATTCTTGTATGAATGTGTATCGATTTCCGTGATTAATATTCGTTTTATGACTTCCTACTACCTTTGATTTCAGTCACGTAGGTAATATAATCAAGAATTTGACAGTCATAGCTAGGTAAACAATATAACAAAACGATGATCGTTACTGCAACACGTTGCGTAACGTACCAACATTGACATTGGAGAGAATGCTACCTTTTTTGCCGTTAAACTGAGAGCTGACCTGTTGCCCGAGATTTTTATGTATTTCCTCCTGCGTGAACGTATTTAACTACATTAATACACTATTATGCATTGCATTTTCTTAAACTAGGCGTTTATATACTTTAATTTAGATGGATAGTTGCACTAATGAGTATTTGTTGTAATCTACCTACATGACATGTGGCATAACTTTCAGATGTGTGCATGTAAAAAATAAAATAGTGTTTGATAATGACCTAGCGCGGGTTGTGACCGACTTTTACTTTCAGTTCAAGGACGCTTCCGCAGCAAAAATGATTATGTTGTAGTTAGGTACAACTATACTGTACAACTATACGGTACAACTTTAGCGAACTCATTTGGGTAAAAAAGAATTACGTGAAAAATGTATTAAAGCTTTATGTAAAATAGTGATGTACAGGTATGGGTATTATCTAAATAAATATCATTACAATTCACCAACATATTTATATGTCATAGGGGGCGAACCTATTGCCATCAACCGGGCATAAATCCAGACTCCGAGGCTGTTTATTGAGAAATTACTGATAGAAAAACCAGATTTCGAATAAAATAACTTTCAGATTCCATGTTTTCATGAACTTCGTTGACTAATAGAATTAGAAATTCGATGGACGCATTTTAAACAAATCATCAAATTCAGTCAGTTTTACCAATGTATAATAAAGTCACAAACAATTTATAAATAAAGGTTACAATAAGGTAGACTTATGCTTATACATAGCTGTTGTTACTAGCACTAAAACTAATTCGTCAACTATCACTGCTTCAAAAACTAGAACTCGTAATTTATTGTTAGGAAGACTCCGAAGATTACATAACATCATACTTGTAAACCAACCTTGTTGATGAATTTGTCTATATTTATAAAGACAATGACAATAAACATGGCAAAGATTTCAAATAAAGGCAAATGCAATACCTAGGCTAGGGACGTTTAAGAAATTATTATGGAAAAAGAAAACTTTACTTAAGTACCTATGTTTGTTTTTTTTGTTTATAAGAACTGTTTTGGGTCGAAGTACTGGTCACATTACAAATAATCTTTCACCTAATCTACAGTTTGCTGAGTGTCATAGTCATGACAAATGGAATATCTGACTTCCATGTAGACGAAGATGGGGATAGAAGCAGTCATGTGCATATTCAACAACAGTTTCTCAAATTAACGCAGCCTAACATGGACGACATTCATAGGCGTCAAATAATGGCGTTGAGTCAAATAAATGTGATATGGGGCGAGACCGTGATATAATGAGACAGTGGACCGGTTCAAGCCTTTACTATGTCAGTATACATACACTTACTTACAACAAGTTTACTAATAGGCGCCTTGAAACACTGTGGGCCAGCACCTCTCAAGAGACACTATCAGCCAGAAATTTAAAAATAGAATTTATATGAAATGATCTGCCAAGTAATCTAATTCGAATTTATTGGAAGGTAGTTAAACAGGCCCTAACTTGCAGTTTTTGACAAGCCAATCGATTTAATCTGTTATCAATTCTCTTGGCAGGTTATAAGAATACTTAATTGCTTTTTGGTTAACCTATCGCAATAGCTTGCGCGAGATTGACAAGATTATAAGATCAGAAATCTAAAAGTTTGATCAAATTTAACAATAAAACGAAGTAATTATTGTTGTGAGAGAAGAGTATCAAGATACGAAGCATAATTATGAAACAATAATAACCAAAGTAAATCACGATGTAGAACGTGATGAATCCCTAGGTACCTAATAGGTCTGGGAAAGCGTCCTATTCGAGATAAGTTACAGGAATTCAACCATCATGCATGCTGTACGGGCTGTACCTGACACTTTTAAAAGGTTTAATTCACAAAGGTTCAACAGTCTTCAACCCTCGTTGTTGTGTAGTCTATTGTACTCCTATTATGTAGTTATCAAGTTAAGAATAAAGCATTAAATCAAATTAAGTGCAATTTTCATGTCAGCCAGCCACTCAAAACGTCAACCGGTGACTGGATTTGAGGAAATAATGTAGCGTTGTGTTGACATCTTCTTAGAACAATAAGCTAGTGTATCTACTTTATGCTCTAGGAGTTAAGTTATTATCTGTATAGTAGTTTACCGTCTAACGCTGTCGTGCCTAATTTATCGTTGTAGATTACAAACAGTTGTGAACATTTCATGTTTCGTTTTATAAATATAATGCATAAGATTGATACATTTGTCAACTTTTATAGGTATAATTATAATTAGTGATGAATTAACTTTTAAAAGTCTTCATAGTGTTTTGTTTAACGGCACGTTTGGCGCAGTGGCTGAGCCATTGTTTACTACGCTGCATATTGCGGGTTCGATTCCTGCACGGCACAAATATTTATACGGCTACGGCTATGGCTGTTTGTGTAAGTGACTTTGTAAGTTTGTAATCACTCCCATGATACAGAAGAAATTAGTAGAGTGGGGCAAGGTTTAAAAAAAATGTGGTTCTTGCTGACACGCGTGACTGACGGATCACTGATCATGGAATGGTGTAGCGTAATAACGAGGTCAATGCGTAATGTGTAACAACAACCCAAAGTGCGCATGTCAATACAATGTTACAGGTACATAAGTGAATGCTGCCCATCCTCCAGCTACCAACATGGATAATGGATTCTACTAGTCTTACGACATTCACAGGAAGCGGTGGGCTAGTCCAATCTGTAGTTATTTGTATGTTGAATAGTAAATAATTATGCGTAGTGTTATTTAGATCACAGGTATACTCGTGCCGGATTTATTCTAATGTGACACCAAGGTTAGAGTGCGTTCACCGCTTAGGGAAGTGTTTGTAACAAAAAAAGTGTAGACCGTATGGCCAGTAAAATAAAAAGTAGATTGCCTTTCCTATGTAATTAGGCAGAGGAAGGACACATCTAGTATAGATAGTTGAATATTATAGCAGCACTACAGTACATGTGATTATGATTAGCTAGATTCAAATATCTAACACAATTTATTACATTCAATAAAGTGAATGTATTAAATTGTTTCACCTTGCAGTCGACAGCAACGCGCGAAATAATTTAAATATTTATAGGTCTTAGTAAAACTATTATGATCAATATTTCCGTTCATTTATGTAGGTTTAGTATAGCTGTAAAACATCAGCCTAAGTTGAACAATTTCGTTCAAAAGGCGCAGTATCTGGAAACATTGACCGCAATTTTCGTATGGTCAATGAACGTTACTCAGGATTCTAAGACTAAATTAATTTATTCTGCACATAAACCTACTCGTAAAACGCAATTAATTGGTTTTAGAATTAGTAAATACAAGATCGTTAACTGATATTCGTGGTCGTTAAAAACTGACAGCTATGTCTCTGTTAATGTAACTACTTATAAGTACCTACTTAGGCTTTTCAGGGTTCATTACACAGTATTACTCAACACGTATTTATTGTTTCAAACAGAATTACAAATGTTCACATGGAAGTGATCGAGCAGTAGATTGCACAGACTCGACATTCACGAAATTGCAAAACAATGTCTTAAATATAGTCCTTATGTTTATGATTCAAGTTGAACCTGAAAGGTGTTGCACCATTTATAAGACCGAAATAGATTGAGAGCCGAACTAGTTTATCCTGAAATGGATTATGAAATTATTGCAAGATGGAATTAGAATATGGAAAAATATTACTACTTACTAGACAGATACTCGATAGCCTTGTATTTATTTAGATACCTCAGTAATTGGCGTTATGTAAGTATGACTAAATTTAGAACTAGGCGCTTTCAAACTTAAGTGCAAGTTTTAAATTAAAGAGTTAGCAAATGCAGTTATTGTTAAACAACTCATCACTGTAAAACGCAGAGATATACCTATTATTGATTTTTTTTAACTGTAAAGTTTTGTAGGTAGACGTACAGATAAGGTTCAAGCATGGACGCCAAGATTGACGTTCAAATTAAATTAAAAAAATGACTTTTGAAATTTAAACCTTTTGACTTTCAAACCGCGATGAAACTGTTGTAAGTAATTAGGTATATAAAATTGCCATGGAAAATATCTAAATCTGTTGTCAAATCTCATGTCAATCAGTCATAACTAGCTGTTATGATTGATCTAAATACCGAACAACAGTAAATAAAACCGATTTGACTACCTTCAATAAATTGAATAAGCATGAAGGATAAATTCCGTGGTACGTGTCTCGATTATACATATTTAATTTTCAAAACCATTCATATCTATTTCCGTACAAAACTGGATTCCTGAATGTGTAATTAAACTTTATAAAAATACTGAAAAGACGATTGTAACAAAAAAAATTGATGGATTATTATTAATTGTATTCTAAATGTTTTAGCCGGACGTCTAAACGTTAGATTAGATTCAACATTGTTCTAATTGAAAATGGCTATGTATCAACTATAAGCGGTTTGATATGATCTACGTTATAGCTGTTGTTGTTTAACGAGCATGCTGGTTAGTGGTTAGTCGACGCTGTACTAAATCAACACTCGCGACTGCCGAGACCAAGAAACCTCCTAGTTGCAAAAATAGACAGACAATTTAATTATTGTTATGAGCCTGATAGCAGTCCAGCGCAGGCGAGGACTCCATACCTACAACCTGATTCCTACCGTCTTCCCTTCAGAAGTTTGGGACAGCAGCAACTCTATCATCATTAAAAAATGGCACCTACTAATTATTGTTTCTACTAAAATTAAGCAATTTTTTTCGGCTACCCTTTTATGGATATTGATCATTCGCCACTGCAGCACAGTGCTGGACATAGGGCTCTCAATTCGGGGCCCCATTCAACTGCTATAGGCACACATACCAAGATTATCACTCCACATAAACTTTGGCTGATTCAGGTTCGTGGATCGGCCTAAGTTTATGTATCTTCACTTAATCACGTCTATTAGTTATCTGTTCCGCAGTTATAGTCGGGCCGTGGTACAACTGACAACCTTTGACAAGTTTTATTACTTGTGCCATCATCATCATCATCATCATATCAGCCTATAGCCGTCCACTACTGAACGTAAGCCTTGTGACATGCCGACTACATATTCTGGTGCTCTGACAAGACACCAAGCAGAACTAAATCCAGCTTAACCTGTGCCCTCTTCCGCACAATGTTGTTATTATTGGTTTATTAAGTTGGAAGTGAAGAAAAATATAATAACGTGGGCATCACTTCGTCCAGTTAATTTTGAACAACACGTAGCTCTAATTATTATACTCGTATTATTGCGGTTGACAGTACAAGTGGATAGAACGTGATCGAGGCCGTATGTAAGTGAAACCGGACTTGATGTGAAAATGCCTTCACCTACGCCGAGACGTTTTACGTAGACAGCGTGTGCGCATTTTTGGCAATCGCAAAATTAAAGATAGCATGATGTTTTTCTAACACAGATTACAGTACTGACTAGATCGATTGATGAATTATAAATACATATATTTTTTTTATACTTACATGTATAATAGAAGTTTGTATTTGTGACATTGACATTCACCTTCAGACCACGAATTAATTCGATGCAGTATGTGCTATGCTATTTATCAACCATACTTATATGAATTGAGCTTTAACTACATGCATAATTAGTAGTTCAACGTTGATACTTATTTCGTTATCGTGTGTGTTTATATTTTCGAATGGAGATATCATAAATATAATTTTGAACATTTAATAATACTGAAATGAGTGAAACTCAGACGTTCAATTAATTGCAGCCAGTCTCGCTGCTAGTTACAGATTACAGCAGTCTTCACCGCACGCTAACATTAGCATTGTTACTATTCAAATGATATGACCAAATAAATACGACGACTGTGTCATCCGTGATGTCGACAGTAATTAGCGTGATTGACTGTACCACTCAGGTGTTGTCATCGGAAGTGGATGCTCGAGTAATTATTATGTAAGCTTTAAAAGATGGTTACTAGTAAATCAACTCACTTGACAGCTAAATTATGAAGGTGATGTACACCTAAGTTTCCCTTCACAAAGTGTAGAGAAATTCCTACCAATGATAAATAAACGTTTTACATTGTTTTGCTGATAGTGAAATATGTGAAAATCTACAAAATGCGGGCTGTGTTAGGTTGTAAAAATAAAGTATTCCAAGTGAATGGTTACACAAGAATACGTACGTTGTACATAGGTACCTAGATAGTGACATGTGTTCAAATCTCAAGGTTGGCAACATTGATATTGAATTGAAAAGCTTTGGCACTCTACAATTGGAACTACTAAACTAAATCGCTTTAATTGCAGTGGGTCTAAGTCTAAGAATAATTGAATTCCTTCCTAGTTCCGTAATTAACTACCTAACACGGTTTGCTCTGATTATTTTTATTTTGAAATAGATTTACTTATCTACTTGGTGGAAAAATCGTAAAACTATGTAAACTTTAAACACTGTATCTACCTAATAAAGATCTAGAGAACGTTGTAACACAGCTTTAAATGTTGTACAAGAAATGTGTGATTCTGAATGAACACATTGTACACTCTGAATACAGTCATATGGGAAAATGCAAACACAATCAAATTATTATTCACGACTAGATTGCTAGAGATCACACATTTTTGTCTAATTCCATAAAGAGTGAGCGGGCACTTTAGATATTTATTAAACCGTAAAAGCAGTTATCGATATCGTCGATCAGTACAATTAGCCGTAGCAGTTGTGACGGAAAGTGAACAAAAAGTTAATATGCGCAAACCGGTAACAGCATATGTATCAGCTGATGACGCATTTCGACGCATTGGAACCACAACAAACCACTTTCACTAGGGCTGTGACTACAACAAGTGTATCACGCAGAGAGCATGCACAAGGAAACAATGATACTATTTATGCGCTAGCAGCCTATGAGAATCATGTATTCACTTATTTAGACAAGTCCTTATATCTGTGAATGACTTAACTCTTTGTTATGTAACTTTATAATTGTGTGCAAAGTATACTTTCCTACGCTTTATTTGCAAATTTAATGATCATTTATCATTATAAAGTATTCACATAACAAGCATAAGAAAAATGGTAGGTAAATAAAAAGTGAAATTCTTAAATAGGGGAACAGTGTAAAAGACGGGGACGCGGGGTATGATGGGACACACACACTTACGGCAAACTAAACACAACATAACGTAGTGCATGCGCCAACAGGATGCCATTTGCAAGCGGCCATTAGTGCGGTATCGTAAATGAGTGAGAGTGCACGCGTATCGGAGCTGCAGGTCGAAACGTGTTTTCGTGTTGTCGTCTTATAATATTTAAAGTTTGTAGTTACTGTCATAAAATTGTAAGTAATAGTGTCTGTTTATTGGTATTTTTTGTACACATTTAAGGTTCTACTGAGCATCGTGTGATTTATAGCATGGTCCTTGAATGTTGACGCATTTTTTTTTATTATTTTTTTTTTGCAAATTTGGTTCACGGGGCAAGACGGGGCAAAATGTTTGAGGCATGACGGGGTACTGCCCCGTCTTGCCTCATGAAACTTTGTAAAGGCTTATGCTTTTTAATGCTTGGTGTGTAATAGCATTTTTGTTTCTGTATCTTTTCAGGTATCTGTAATGGCAATAATTACCTATTTCTACAGCATATAAATCTGAATTGGAAGACAGTAAAAGACCTGCCAAACCACAAACCAATAAAAACGCGGGAAAAAAAATTGAATGAAAAGGGCAAGGGCAAAGGGAAGAAGACGCAAGAGGACACTATTTGTATTGTATTGTCACGATCTGAACAACACTTATTTAAAGTCATCCGAAAATTGGGTGGACTGTCAGCGGTGTGGCCACACTGCATGTGCTGGTGTGGATGATGACGACCCAGAAGATGTATTGATTTGCTATGTCTGTGAGGAGGAGTAAATAGAAAAAGCAAATTAATACTCCCTCTGAGTCTAGGAAACAAGACGACGTTGATTCTTCTTCAACCCGTCTTGCCCCTATTTGACGTCCTTGTCTTGCCTCATATATGGGGTAAGACGGTGTATTTCCTATTTTTTCTTATTATATTTTTTTAAAATTTATATGATTCTCAAACATTTCAAAACTTGTGCCAAATAAAACTTACAACGGTAATGTACGATATACTAAATAATAATTAAATATGTTACTTTAAATTATCCGTATTTTTACTGTTTGACCTTAGCGTCCCCATCTTATACCCCCTTCCCTTATGCATGAGATTTTTTTCCGCATTATTTCTCAAATTGTTGTTGCTGTGCCATAAGCGAATAAAAATCTCAATTAAAACTAGAATATTTTTTATAGTTATGACTGCTAACCCTAAGTACACTGTAGCGATTAACTGACGATTGTTATGCGTGAAGTTCAGTATCGTTAAGATCCGCATCACGAAATATTGTTACTATGTTGCGTTGCGTTGTTGTACCTACGTTTATTACCGATACCAGGATCTTTAACACCGTTAACTTACAGTTACAATTACCATTTTACTACAATGACTACTAACGTAACTGGAATTCGAGTTGGACAAAATTTGTACCTATCTAGTTATATTATATAAATAAATTGATCATAATTATGATACATGCACAGTGTTATAAAAATAAAAAAGTACACGCTTCACTACATATCAGAATCAAGTAAACAGGACTTAAATTAAAAACGCGACTAATAATTACGCAAATAATTAATGTACCACGTTTTAATGAGACCACGCATTCATAGTACAATTTCTGAAATTAATATTAGGTAAGTACTTCCGATCCATGATTGGCAGTGGTGGATAATTTAGAATTTGAGAGGCTGGTTAAATTTGATTTTATTCATATCATAAGATATTCACCCTTTGTGGCTCTCATTAGATAGCTAATGAGAACCACCAATGAAAGTGAACGCACATATAAACAGGTTTTAAAAGATGTCAGTGTCATCATTGTTCTGGCATATTGACACTCTTGAATGTGGTTAACTGAAGGAGTCATAATCTTGCAGATTTCGCTACAAATGCCACACCAAAAGGAGGGTGTAATTCTAATATCCAACTTACATCCCCATAGATCAGCAAACCCGTACAGTGTGATAGCGTGAACCACTCAGTGTCCCGGTAACATAGAATCACGAATAACTACTAACTAATAAGACTAAGACTATTCCACACTTTTTCCGATAGTTATGTCGCAAAGGTGTATCAACACGTTATGAATTACACGAACCTATTCACACCGATTGTAATATTTATCTACTTAACTGAGACTGAGAACAATAGCTAGTATGTATGGAAACATGCATGTTGTAAATATTTTGACAAATAAGCACTATTATGCATAGAACATTAGTGAATGACATAAGAAGTGATTGTTTTACCTCAACGATGATGTTTATTATCATTTCTAGAATGCCTACATAACGTCCTAGAATGTTTGAGATACTTGGATCAACGCCATTGTTTCTTACAATGACACATGTAGAGCCAACATCGGCCCAACGTGTTATTTGATACATTGCATGTATTTACTGGTTACACAATCAAACCAAAACAGAAAAAATGCGTGTTTTTTTTTCTGTAGGTAATTTTTGTACCTATTATTAGACCAGCATATCGGTTACATGCATTCTTAAATTACGTGAATTTTTACCGGTTTACTAAGTACAAAATTGTCAAACGAACGAAGGTTCTACTGCACGCATATTCAAAATAAAAGTATCTAAGTACCTATAGTAAAAAAACAACTTGGCATTTTGTTGCTATGCAGAATCAAATATTTTAATAATTAAGAATAATAGGTATAGTGTCTCATTTCATCTAAAGTTACCTAAAGGGGCTCTGCGAGTTGGCTTTTGCCTCTCATACGTCTTACAAAGACCCGGGACCTCAGGGTCCCGAGATATGCAAAAGTATTAAAAAAAACATATAAAACATTTCTACTACATACATAATCAAGGTTTTCTATTTTCTTACTTATTATCGGGTGGCGTAAAAATAATAACCTAATCGAACCGAAAGATAATTTTATGTTATCAGAAAGTAGTGCCAAATAATAAAATTGTTCAAGGCACAGGAGCGCTGGACAGCAACTTCAACAACAACTTCCTGCGCTTGTTAGACGTCCACTCATTGTCTTACTGTTTGTAAACATATAACGGCCAATTTATCACACAATGTACTATTGTTTACCTCAGATTACTTTATCTATTGCCTAAACTCAATTACATTTACCTATTGTACGTAAGTACCTATGGCTATTTCTGAAGGCTCAATATGCAAAGTCTTTTCGGCTGTGGATTAGTGTGGATTTCGATTAAATATGTACCCATTCCACGTATAAAATCTTTTGTATTTGTTAATTTAAAATCTTAAATGAAAGTTTTTTAAATCTTTTGTAACCAATCATGATGTCTATCGTTTCTGTCTGTCTTAGACTATAGCTATGATTACCACAAAAGTTAAACCAATTTAGTTAATTACCACTAAAGTTACCACAAATGGATAGCACAGACTTTATTGTTGGTTTTAATATTTATTTTTTGTAGATTCCTACAGAATTATAATGTAGCTACATATTAATTTAAAACGACACTTGAGTTGGTATACAATTTAAGGGTCTATCTTAAAACTTGCAAAACCATTTTAAAAGCATGGTAACGGATATAAAAAGACAATTAACGAAGCCGTAGGTAATATTGTTTATCCCACCATTGCGATATTTTTTTCTGTTCGGGACCATACCTGGGGGATCCCTCTGATAACGAAGATATTAAAAGTCGAAGTCCCAACTTACTAGTTCGTTTCTTTTACTTACGATAAATCGTTTATTATTTTATAACCAAACTTTTAAGTATCCACAACCCCTGTACTGTTTCGTGCACCCGTAAGCACAATGTTTACTTACGAGCGCTACCATAAACGGTGATTTTTCACACTAAAAGTCTTTCTACAACAATAATAGTTGCTCAATGTTAATTAGCTTGATGACCACTATGCATAGTTACCGAATAAAAATGGAAATAGCCAGGAGATATATGCCTACTTAGTAATATACATATTTAATCTAACAAAACAAATCTGAATTTATTAGAAACAAAACAGCTTTCCACGAAAACGTACAATTATCGAATAATTTCAGATTATCAAATAAATTATTTTAACATTAATGAAAGAGTTAATTAATATTTGTTTAACGCTAAACGATATTGTAAACACCGCGTGTAATAGTTTTGCACTGGTTCACCAACATTTATTTAGACTGAATTTTAAGTGCAATGTTTTTGAGTAAAAAAGTTACCCATTGCCAAATCCAATTACTGTATTTTACTACGCACGCAATTTACTGTAATAACTTTATTATTTTATTAAGAAACCACTGCACGAATTTTCAATGATAGTATGAATAGCACTGCACTGTGTACCTGTATAGCGGAGTGTGGCGGTGCGCCGGGTGTCGGAGACGCGTGCGATCGGTCGCAGCACGTGTTCAATCACAGTTTCGCGAAATACGCAGGGAGGCGAAGCGTGTCACGGTGCGCCGCCTACGACCTATACTGGAAGAGAACCTTCGCACTCGCACCGATTTTACTCGCCCCTCTACACAACATAACACCTTAAAAGTAAAAGTGGTCGATCCCGAAGGCGTGGCAGCCGCCAGCCAGCAGCCGTGACTCGGCATTGCCTACACCATTATTTTATTATCAAGGTATATGATTGCCACTCCTGATAGCAGATATCACGCTTGCCAATCACTCATTTTAATGAAGAAATGTCAAGATCACAAATATTTTTGGCAGCCTAGATCTTTCGGAAGAAAATCTAGGTAAACCCATGAATTAGGACATATGCTATAGCTACATGTCGCCTGTATAAGATACTGTAAAAAATACCAAAGCTTAGTCTGAAACTTTCTGTGTAAACGTTTTAATAGTGTTTAAACATTATTGTACGCGACCGAAAATAGACAGAGCCGCATTACATAATAATTCAAGTTTTAAGTATTCATATAAAATATTCATTATATAAATGGATTTATTAAGTAGGCTGCAGAAGAAACGCATATTGTTGCCACTAACATCAAGATGTTCAGACAGCCATGGGCCATGGGCCATGGGGCGACAGTTAATCAAGATGAACAGTAACTGTCGCCCCATTACTGTAACTTCCTAAGTAATTATTTCCTTTATATTTTTGTAATAGTTTTAACGTGTTTTAAACTGTATTTAATTTGTACCAATAAGCGAATATTCTCTCTTTATTACGTTCCATGAACAAAAACGTTCTGCGTCAAAACTTAATTATAGACATCCTTTCTCCTATTGCAGAGTTATAGACTCGTGTAGAATCCAAAGATGTTGAATGCTAATAAGTAATTAAGTAATAATCGACATTCTGACAGTATAATTAACAATATCGTCTAAAACTTGGTAAGTAAGTATACACATCAAAAAAGTCTAGGGATCAACATCCCTAACAAATGTTAGGGATGTTGATCCCTAGACTTTTTTGATGTGTGTATATCCTTCCTAAATGTAAAATTGGTTATCAGCCTCCACGCAAAACTGAACACAAAAATTAGTCAGCAATAGGGCAATTAAACAGGTAGGTATCAATAATGATCGAAGGTAATGAAACAGTGTTTATTACGACGCCGGCGCAGCGTTCGTATATACTTATCTATTAGGTAGGTAAATGCTGCAACTATGTGGTAGCTGGTTCCCAGGCACCGCACAATTGCTGCTTTTTGTCCTCGATCGATATAATGCCACGGTATTGGAGACTGTGAGAGCAACAGGAAACATGAGCCCAGCCCTATGTGTCGGAAGAGTTAGCTCACGTTCCTGCAAAAACAACTAGAGCGAAACGGAATTCGGGTCCTATCAATTTACATTTATCTTGATTTCGTAACTCAATCTAAATGTGTTGAAAAACATGCATGTATCATGTTTACAATATTATGAATTAAGTCAATCAATTTAACGAACGTAAAATTAGTGTAACTTAAAGTATGACTAATTAAAACAATGCAAAAATGTACGTTTCTTTGAAATGAAACTTTCTAAGTTAGCAATTAAATTCGATTTGCGAAGTAGGTACTCTGCCGAATAATTTATAATTAGCTCACATAGTGCGGTCAAGTTGGTCTTTGAACGTATCAATATCGGAACAAAATGATACTTAATGTTTTAAAAGTTTTTGGGTTGATTTTGTGGCAAATAGTTATGTTGGATGGTCATTTGAAGAATTTAGCTTGGAACGGAGGACCGTTGCATCTTCAATGCGAATACGGAGCAGATTTGTGGATGACTAGTGGGTACGTGAAGGAAAACGTGATCGCTGTGAAGACATTACCATATCAAGATGATATTTACGTCATCACACCAAGGTAATAACGGTATACTTAACCTCCATAATATATATTGTAGGTCACCCAGAAAGCGTGCGGAACAGGAGCAGTTTCGTGTTCGCAACACTAAAATAATAATACAAACATAATCGGGTTTTTCAAACAAGCAAATAAATGTTTTTCTTGGGACAATACTATGATCCTGGTAAGGGTAATACAAAATTAATTTTAAATTCTAAAAATGAGGTCCTTTGCAGTCGCCTTAGAATTTTCACTGACTTTTCACTGAATTTTAACTGACTTACCTATGCCATGACATATATATACATACGTACCGTCTTTCTGATTTAAATTGATAAAAAATAACCTTGGAATAGCCACCTTCCGAACGAAAGACCTATCAACAAAATATACTTAGGACCTTTCTACAGCAAAAAAAAGCCTGTGTAGGTGGTAAAGTGCAGGTAAATTAATATTTATTCAAACCAGTTATTTGCCTCATAGTAACATGAAATAATATTTCAAACGCTCATATTATTGAAACATTTTATTTAATACCTGTCTAGATATACGAGCTGCCAAAATTGCCCTTGTTTTTTTTTATCTAAGTTGCTATAAGTCGCATTTTTTTTTCTTTTTATGTAAGTAATTGCAGTTCTCCTTGCATACAGAATGAAGCAAGGTGTTCTGGCAACAGTTTGGTTGATTATTCGCGAAAAAAACGGTGTTCAACTCCAACCGTACCCCGAGCTTCGGGAGCACAAACTCAGTGACTGCAACGCCATACAAAATGCTGTAGACTTCTATCTCGATCATCTTGTAAGTATTTTATAATCAATAGGAAAAGTTCGCCGAAATATATCGTACCTACTCCATTTTTTAGAAGCTGCATCATAAATTATAATTGCTTAAATTTATGACTGATTGATCATTAACATTCATCAAATTTAAATCAAGAGATCGTAAATTAATTTAGGTAATAATTGTTGTTAATTGCGGACTATTTTGCTTTTTGTGCTATATTTAAAAAAAATGTGCGAACGCGTTTCCTGTCTCACAATGGCCTATTTTAAATATACAATACTTAGAATGTTTAATTACAGTGAAAAGCAGGAACAACATTTAAATATACATCCACAGTTTTTCTATACTCAATATTATGAACCACTTTAATTATGGGAACAACCCTGACGATGTAAAAAAAAATGCTGATCCATACATTTATGTTCGTATAACTCGACAAAATGAGCAGGTATATGTACATATACACATCAAAAGTGTCTAGGGATCAACATCCCTAACAAATGTTAGGGATGTTGATCCCTAGACACTTTTGATGTGTGTACTTATTGCGTACATAAAATGTCACAGTGAACTTCGAACGTGGAGCGTTCTATTATTAGTTTCCATAATCAATTCAACATTTCAACCATTGTTATGCAATAGAAATAAAGGTATGTGTTCGCTACAATAATAAAAACCGCTAGACTGGGCTTGGGGGTCGATCTTATGAGCGCAAGAACTGTACAAATCGTTCCCAATCATATTTTGCAACATACGTTACGTAATTGCTTCATCGAACACAGATTATTTATTTTTATTGTTGGTATTTTTTGCGTAATTCCATTTATTATTTAGGTACACATTTAACAGACTAGGCTTTTAGCTATTTTTATTCATATTTAATCAAAGATTATAGAATATCATTATAACATACATAGCATACATTTTAGCCTGAATACAATTTGATGACACACCCTATTAGGGACAGCAATGTGGTATGCACGCGCGTAGCACAGGCCATAAAAATCAGGCCGCGTAGCACAGACTGCATAGAACAGGCCATATAACACAAGCCGCGTAGCTTATGCAGCATAGCACAAGCCGAGTCGCGTAGCACAAGCCATGTAGCACAGGCCACGTAGCTTATATGCTGCATAGCACAAGCCGGGCGCGTAGCACAGACCGCGTAGCACGAGCCGCGTAGCACAGCATGTAGCACAGGCGTAAATACGCTGCTAGAAACGTGTGCAAACACACTTTTATGCTGCGCCTCTCCACGTAACTATGCAATTTTATACATTGCGATCCCGACGGTACAATTAGTATATACCTATAGAATTATGCGTTAAATTAAGAATTATCCTTCGGGAGTTACAACTCCCGAAGGATAATTATTCTAGAGTTATTTGATGTTATTAAAGTTAACGCACAAAGTTAGCTACTCATTTCCTAGATTTCATCAAACATTGGTTAGTCTAACTTTGCCGTTAACTCTAATAACATCAAATTGCGAATTTTTTGTTCCATATTTGCCAACCGTGATGAATTGATGATTAAACAAAGTCGTTTATTATTGAAGGCAGGCAAAATTAGTAATTGCCTAGTACTTGAGTAGGTACTGTGCTAAAAACATGTAATGTATCATTTATAAATATTTAATCCACAGGGGAAGCTGTGGGTATTGGACACCGGTATAATTGATACGTTAACAGTAAGTCCAAAATGCACGTGCCCACCAAAAGTTGTTGTAATCAACTTACTCCTAGGAAAACTGATCAAGCGCATCGATATTTCCTCTCTCTTGGAAGCAAACTCATTGCTACAGAACATAGTCGTTGAATATGGCTTAGGAGGCAAGACATTCATGTGAGTAGCTTCCTTCTTCTAATATTATCTTAGTGACTAGGTACGTAAGGGTTGGAAACTGTTTGCCTGTAATATCTGTAAATAGCAAAAGCGAATAATAGGAGCAATAAAAAAATAGAAAATAAATGAAATCGAAATCGTTGTAGCTCTTAAAACTGTTTTGCAATCTAGCTGGACACTTAATTATGGTACCTACCCAAGTACATTCTACCTATAAATATGTGCTTTTCTTATGTGGATGGTACATGATCCGCTTTTAACCTAAACTTCAATAATTTATAGTTAAAGGTTAGGTAAATGTCTGATCAGTGTTTTAAAACCTGTCTAGGCGACACTGATACAATATTTAGCAATACATATTATATGTCAAACATGACTTAATTTTGTAATAAAATTAATCTTACAAAGAATCAAAGTGATGTAATTACATCTTATTTTCTATTAGCGCTAAAAGTAAGCAATATCTAAGCGAATCTATCAGATTACCTCCTCAATTGATTTCGTAACTGTAATAGGTATCCATAAAAAGTTTCAACGGATCACCTGTTGTTACCTATAACTAGGGTAATAGGTAGGTGATCCGTCGGGACGGTATAGAATTCAGGGCAAATTTGAAACTTTAAGGCCGGTTTGCGCCAGGCAGGGTAATCCTTTAACTCCGAGATAGTCGCTAACACATGCCCGTTATGTATGATATTTTGTAAATTAAGTAGTTATTATTTTTTGGCGCAAAATTTGACAATTTTCTATATGTAATACCTACGTACCTGCAGTGCGGTCGTACCTATCCTAGTGAATAATAAATATCTCAGGAGTTGACAGACCCACCTTTAAGTGGTTGAGTTAGCTACCGGAGTGTGTAGTTAGCAAGAGTCTGACAGACCCCTCCGCTCTTCCTGGGGCGGTGGACATTCATGTGGATTTACCATCACGGAAAATATAAGCTTGTGCAGGAGGAAGAGACTCTGACAAGGCAGGTATACCTACCTATTACCGACCGTGTTACGTAGGCACCTACACAATCCAATAAAATAACAGTTTGTTAGAAGCAAGTCCGAGTAAGAGTTAATTAAGCGATACCTATGTTAGAATATACCAGGCTGATATTGCATAACAATTGTTTTATGATTACCGTCCCCTAGATATGCATCAGACGCGTCGCGCGGAGCAATCCTCGTGCATGAAGTTTCATCAGGGGCCGGGTGGTCAGTGGTGGCATGTGGTCCTGCCACTGGTCTCCAGATCGCGTTGGTGAAGCGGATGGCACACACCGTCCTGATCTTGGTCAGACTTCCCTACCCCAGCATCATTGAGTTAGATACCACTGCTTTACGAAGGAGGGATTCGCTTGCGCCACTTACTGGTAGGTATAACAGCAACAGCAGGCTAAACCTATTTGGAAAGCAGTTTCATATGTAGTTGTCATTGTATTAAAAAAAACAAACTTTAAATGGCTAGGCTTTGATTGGCCTTACCTACCTACTAATTAATAGGTAAAATCATTTTTATTATGGGGGCAGGTGTAGGTGGGGCCTTCTTGCAGAAGACCTCGTATGAAACAGGGTGTTATTTATTATCTTATTAACGCATGTAACTATTTGGATTAGGTACTTTTATGTTCATCAGTTTAGTTCAGTGACTGCGAAGGATTGTTTAATATGTTTGCCGGCTATTATATCTACCTATACGTATATAATATATTATAATCTTTTCTAATCAATAAACTGTGTTAACCGACTTTTGAATGAATGAATGAATGAATGAATGAATGAATGATAACTTTATTTGCCAGAATATAGGATATTACATCAGTGTTATACCATGTTTGTTACACTATATTCAACCTTTCGGTCGTGCAAATGTTTAATAAAATAATAGTAATTATAAGGACCATTGACATTTTAAATTCAGAATACTTATACATGCAAAGGACGATGACCGAATTTGTATGAGACCCGTCCCCCCCCCTCCAACAGATATTTTGTATGTGTTAGTAGTTTCTTAAGGATCTATTAAAAGACTAGCAACCGGTTTTAACATCAAAATCCATGGGGTTAAGAGATATGAGATAAAATTAAAAAATCACTTTATTTTATCATTTTGTCAAAGTGGGCGTAAGACCAACAGCATTGAAATATATTTCATATGAAAGCTTATAGTTAATACTTTATTTCATATTATGGCACCAAGTACCAAAGACGCGGGAGAACAGAGTTACACCGTTTTAAAAAATGCAATATTTCAACTTTACTGTAGTTACTTGTTTACAGGCCGAAAAGACAGTGGGTGTAAGACCAACAGCATTGAAACATACTTCATATGAAAGCTTATAATTAACACGCTATTTCATATTAAGACACCAAGTACCAAAGACGCGGGAGAACAGAGTTAAACTGTTTTAAAAAATGCAATATTTCAACTTTACTGTAGTTACTTGTTTACAGGCCGAAAAGACAGTGGGTGTAAGACCAACAGCATTGAAACATACTTCATATGAAAGCTTATAATTAACACGCTATTTCATATTAAGACACTAAGTACCAAAGACGCGGGAGAACAGAGTTAAACTGTTTTAAATAATGGAATATTTTCAACATTTCTGTACCAGTTTACAGGTATTATGGACAGTAGGAAAATACCAACAGCATTTAAATATATTTCATATGAAAGCTTATAGTAATTACTCCATTTCATATTGTCTCACCAACCACCAAAGATATGGGAGAACAGAGTTAAACCGTTTTAAAAAATGCAATATTTCAACTTTACTGTAGTTACTTGTTTACAGGCCGAAAGGACAGTGGGCGTAAGACCAACAGCATTGAAACATACTTCATATGAAAGCTTATAATTAACACGCTATTTCATATTAAGACACCAAGTAACAAAGACGCGGGAGAACAGAGTTAAACTGATTTAAAAAATGCAATATTTCAACTTTACTGTAGTTACTTGTTTACAGGCCGAAAGGACAGTGGGCGTAAGACCAACAGCATTGAAACATACTTCATATGAAAGCTTATAATTAACACGCTATTTCATATTAAGGTACCAAGTACCAAAGACGCGGGAGAACAGAGTTAAACTGTTTTAAAAAATTGCAATAATATTCCAACACACTGTACCTGTTTACAGGTATTATGAACAGTGAAAAAAGACCAACAGCATTGAAATATATTTCATATGAAAGCTTATAGTTAATACTCTATTTCATATTATCACCAAAGACGCGGGAGAACAGAGTTAAACCGTTTTAAAAAATTGCAATAATATTTTAACATACTGTACCTGTTTACAGGTATTATGAACAGTAGGAAAATACCAACAGCATTGAAATATATTTTATATGAAAGCTTATAGTTAATACTCCATTTTATATTATGGCACCAAGATGGTGGCAAGCAGACATACGGCCCACTTGATGTTATGTAATCACCGTTATAGGTTACCTTAACAAGATTCAAAGTTCAGAAATGGCACACTAACGTACCCATGATGTAATATTGTGTCAATAACACACAGTCACACTTTTCGGGAAACGTCATAGACCAAATCAAATCGTTTCTTTGTGATAGGTACATGGGTTACATACAGGTGTTCATTACATTAATTATATACCTACTTGATGATGTTCATTCCATGATCAGCCACTTGGGTATACCTACTTGGTTTTGTTTCACTAAGACGGACCCCTACATGTTTATTAGATCTGATTGATAGCATCACGTTTGATCCTGCCACGTTAAAGGACTTTATTTTGGTAACTAATATGGTTTAACTCTGTTCTCCCGCGTCTTTGGTACTTGGTACCTTAATATGAAATAGCGTGTTAATTATAAGCTTTCATATGAAGTATGTTTCAATGCTGTTGGTCTTTTTTCACTGCTCATAATACCTGTAAACAGGTACAGTATGTTGAAATATTATTGCAATTTTTTAAAACAGTTTAACTCTGTTCTCCCGCGTCTTTGGTACTTGGTGTCTTAATATGAAATAGCGTGTTAATTATAAGCTTTCATATGAAGTATGTTTCAATGCTGTTGGTCTTACGCCCACTGTCCTTTCGGCCTGTAACAAGTAACTACAGTAAAGTTGAAATATTGCATTTTTTAAAACAGTTTAACTCTGTTCTCCCGCGTCTTTGGTACTTGGTGTCTTAATATGAAATAGCGTGTTAATTATAAGCTTTCATATGAAGTATGTTTCAATGCTGTTGGTCTTACGCCCACTGTCCTTTCGGCCTGTAAACAAGTAACTACAGTAAAGTTGAAATATTCCATTTTTTAAAACAGTTTAACTCTGTTCTCCCGCGTCTTTGGTACTTGGTGTCTTAATATGAAATAGCGTGTTAATTATAAGCTTTCATATGAAGTATGTTTCAATGCTGTTGGTCTTACGCTCACTGTCCTTTCGGCCTGTAAACAAGTAACTAGAGTAAAGTTGAAATATTGCATTTTTAAAAACGGTTTAACTCTGTTCTCCCATATCTGTGGTGGTTGGTGCGATAATATGAAATGGAGTAATTACTATAAGCTTTCATATAAAATATATTTCAATACTGTTGGTATTTTCCTACTGTCCATAATACCTGTAAACTGGTACAGAAATGTTGAAAATATTCCATTATATTTTAAAACAGTTTAACTCTGTTCTCCCATATCTTTTGTGGTTGGTGCAATAATATGAAATGGAGTATTTACTGTAAGCTTTCAAATGAAATATATTTCAATGCTGTTGGTCTTTTCCTGCTATCCATAATGCCTGTAAACAGGTACAGTAATGTTGAAATATTGCAATTTTCAAAACAGTTTAACTCTGTTCTCCCACATTTTGGAAAGATGTCGCCATAGTAAAAAAATATTACCTTACTAAGATCTATTGACTGAGATACATTTCATATCTGTTGGTGGGGGGGGACGTTTTGACGCATCGTCCTTTAAATTTGATTAACAATATAGCTTAGTCGTTAAAATCATTGAAATAATTAAAATAATTTGGGTCACGTAGTTATACCTTGAGTCTAATATACAAGACCAAGTCAATTCCTAATAATTGATTCAATAGTATACAATACATATTTAAATGGATTTATAATAATTGTATAATAGTTTAAAATAAATTAATAGCATTTAAAATTGTAAATAGGTATTTAAAATAAATTCAGAGTACATAATTAAAATTGTAGAAATTTTAGGATTAATTCATAAATAAATAGATTTGTAGTGAGTTTAAAATTGATAAAATAACAGCTATATAATTACATAATTTTCCTACTTATTTATTATCCAAATTCAATGTTTTTAATTTCATAAATTCGTCGATTGAGTAGAAACATCTATCACAAAGCCAATTATAAAGAGCCTTGTTAAATTCTAAATTTGATAGATTCCTTATGCCTACAGGTAGTTGATTGTATATTTTAACTGCCATAGTGTAACAATTTCTATCGCACAATTTGAGCCGATTTTTTGGGATCAGAAATGGTTTTTGAACGGTTTTTCTTTTAAATGGAGCTTTATCGTCCTTAATAAAAAGTGATTGGTTATTCCTTACAAATTTACCGATTTCAAATATATACATTGACGGAAGTGTGAGCAATTTTTGTTGCATAAATATTGGCGGACAAGAATCTGTCCACTTAAGATTAAAAATCGCCCTAATGCATTTTTTTTGAGCAATGAATGCTCTTTGGGTGTCTGTTGAGTTACCCCATATGATTAGTCCATATCTTAAAGTTGAGCAAACATGACTGTGGTAAACCATCAGAGCAGTTTCTATATTTGTTAGAATTTTTATTTTTCTAAGTGCAAAGACAAATTTGTTTAGTTTTTTAACAACAGTATCTATCTGCGATTTCCAGTTGCAGAGTCTGTCAATAACTATACCTAAAAATTTGATATTATTTGATTCTTCAATGTCCTGATTTTGGTATTTTATCTTTATGTCAGAGTTTACCGTATGTTTATTAACTGTAGTGTATGTCATATATTTAGTTTTAGTCAGATTTATTTTCAGGTTGTTCGAGTCTAACCAGTCAACAACATCCACCAGAGCTTTATTTGTTACCCTTATAGCGTCATCTATCGTGTTTTCTTTAGTTAATATAGTGGTGTCATCAGCAAAAAGGACAGTGAATTGATCAGTTGATTTTGGCAATTCGTTTATGTATATTATAAATAGTAGCGGACCAAGTACGCTGCCTTGTGGTACACCATAATGGTTTACCAAGTATGTTGACGTATAGGTTATTTGGGTATTTGTGTTTGTACAATTTTGCTTTATTTCTGTGCATTGTTGTCGACCCCTCAAGTAACTTTCGAACCATTTATGAGCTGGCCCTCGTATTCCGTATTGCTCCAATATTTTTAACAAGCAATCGTGGTCTACCATGTCAAACGCCTTGCTCATATCTAGATATACTGCTACTGGGATTTTTTTGTTGTCCAGTGCGCATAGTATTTCTTTTATTAATTTAAAACACGCTAGTGTTGTAGATTTATTTTTAAGAAATCCATTCTGTTCGATGTTAATCACTTCATTTTTTTTAAGGAAATTCATTAGTCTAGCGCTCATTATTTTTTCGAATATTTTTGAAATTACTGGAATTAAAGTAATTGGTCTGTAATTACCAGCTTCAAGTCTAGATTTGCTTTTGTGAATTGGCTTTATTATGGAAAATTTTAGCCTGTCAGGGAATATGCCGTTTTCAAGAGATAGATTTACAACGTAGGTTAAGGGTTCAGCTAAAGCACATATGTTTTGTTTCAAAATTTTTGTTGTTATGTGGTCATAACCGGTCGAATTTGTATTACGTAATTCCATAGTTGTCTTAAGTATTTCTCTGCATGTTGTTGGTTCTAGATATATTGAGTTTGGCAGTGTTTTTGTATTTATAGGCTTAGGTTTGTTTTCATTACGGGGAGTTTGATTTTGTTTAGGATTTGCTACATTTATGAAATATTTATTTAAGTGTTCAGCTATATTATCGCCATTTGTCAATAGCTTATCCCCGTCTGATATGCCACTAATTTCACTACTTGTGTTTTTCTTTTTAAGTCTATTGTTAATTATGTTCCATGTAGCTTTACACTTATTTTCTGCTTTTTCAATATATATTTTATTACTGTATTTCTGAATGTAGGTTACACACTTTTTAAGGATTTTACCATATTTTCTATACAATTGTTTATTGTGACTATTTTTATTTTTAAAGTATTTACTTTGTAGTTTTCTTTTTGTAATAAAAGATTTTTTTAATCCCTTTGAAATCCATTTCGGGCTAGTTGAATTTTTGTTAATCTTAATTCTTAATATTGGGAAGCATAGATTGAAGAATAGGCAAATGTCAGTGTGAAGTAAAGAGAAGGCTTTGTTTACATCTGTTTCCAAAAATACTTCCGAGAAAGACAGATTACTAATGTAGTATTTAAATTTTTCAAGATTCTCTTTTGACATGTCTCTTTTGTTTGTAAACCACTGTTTTGTGAGTGATTATTATCAGTATTTTTATTTATTAATATCGTTTGTCCCGTATTGTGATCAGAGAGACCTAATTCATGTATTTCTCCCTTTGTATTTACAATATCACTTATTATATTATCAATACATGTATTTTGTCTTGTAGGTTCATTGATATGTAGTTTTAGATTGTAATTGTATAAAATATTAATAAATTCATCTTTATTTTTATTTTTTAAAATATCTATGTTGAAGTCGCCGCATATTACATTATTATAATTATCTTTTTTACATATTTTATCTAATATTATTTTTAATTTTCTAAAGAATATATCTAGATCCGAGTCTGGTGTTCTATATACACACAACAAGTTTAACTTATGCGTTTTTACGCAAATTCCACATACTTCAAAATGTTTATCCATTGCTGTATTATTTAGCCATTCTATGTTTTCACATTCGATCCCATATTTAGCTAGTATACACACACCGCCTCGTCTTTGATCTTTTCTAGAATAATAACTTACTAGATTATACGTGTTTATTACCATATTATCTTCCTCACCAGATTTAATAAACGTTTCACTCAAGCACATAAACTCCACGACGTAATTTATGTCACTAAGTAAATTGATTGCTATTTCAATGTTTTCCGACTTATTTAACGCACCTGCTATATTTTGGTGGAATATTACATGATGTTCATTTTTAGTTACGAAAACATGTTTCGGTATCGACCGGGTTTAAGATATCGTTCGTCTGACTTTTTACAGAGTTTAAGACTTCTAGCGAATCCGTTTGTGTGCTTTGATTTTGTGTTTTTATATGTTTCCTGCATATATTCGATGTAAATGTTTTTAATTTGTCACTAGAAGTAGAAGTCTTAAAAGTTAAAAATTGTTGATCGTAGTCTAGTTGGTCTAAAATATAATTTATTTTATAGCATAGGGATGTTTTATTGTAGGATTTTGACAGAAAACTACAACCTTTAGTCTGTTTACAAATTAGATTTAACATTTCATTTAACTTTCTTTCATTGGAACAGATATTTTTAGTCACACTTAGTATAATTACATGACAGTTTACAGTTTTTAAAAAAAGTTTTTGTTGCTAACTACATAGTTAATTCATCTATCACAATGCAAGCTACCATGCGTATAATAATGCAATACAATGTTGATTTAAAGGCAGTAAAGGCATAGATACTTATGGATACCAGGGATGTTATGGAGCTCCGTAACTATAAACGAAACTTTTGGATAGGTATCCGAAATAAAAATGTATCCGAAACCGTAACTGAGTCTGATGCGTAAATAGTTTCGAATAATTTCGGAGGGCGAAGTCTAGGTTTTATGTCAATTTTTATTATTTCTATGACTAGCAGCCACTTTCTTTGTATTCAACTTTTACAGACAATTTCAAAAAAATCCGTTACTGAAACTATCCGATACCGGAACCGAAACCGGTAGGTACCTAGATATTAATTCATTAGGTACCTATTCGTATCCATAGCCAGAACCGAAACTTCATAACTGTAACATCCCTGATCCTGTCTAACCTTCTAACCTACTTATCAAACAAAACAATTTGTTATACTTAGTTAGGTACCTAGTATACCTACCTACTAAAAAAATAAGAACAAAAAATCGGCCAGTCACAGCAACGCATACAATGTAGCTTCTGGACTGATAAAAAATATCGATCCTGCTTAATATTGAGGTGCCTACCTTTAAGTGATTTTCAATAGGTGCCTCATACCTAATTGAAAACTTTTTTACTTCCAGTATTCGGGGAGCATAGCAAGCCAGTTGTGTTGCTGGGTTCAGACGGCTGCCATGTGTATCTCCGTCACACGGAGTGTTCAGACGTGTTGGTGTGGAACACGCGGGACGTGTACAACTCGTCCCGTCTCGACAACATACACTCGGCGGGCCCACGACTCACAACCACCGCAGTAGCTGCTGACCCTTTGAAACATGTACTGTTAGTCCTCGATTCGAACTATTTAGACACACTTCAAGGCAATTCACCTACATATCATAAAATTAGTTTCGTAAACAAAAAAAATCATTAGGTAAATGTAAAATAATTAGTGTCAGACTTTTAGAATTATTTCTCATATTGTCCCATAAATGAAGAATAGATATGTATGTGCATTTGAATACTTGATGCTTTCTAACAGCGGCCATTAAAATAATGAACCAGAAACCAGTTTTCTTGCAAAGATCACGAGATGTAGATTCACATAATATATTATGGGTTTGCTCATCCTCTTATGTATCTCTTTGCCATGATAATATGACATGTCTAAAGCCGCGTACAGACATCGCGAGGCGTGCGCCACGAATGGTTCGTCTCGCATGCCTCAACCTGAGGCGTACGACGGTACATTTATACGTGCGTCCTGAACGATACATGCTCAAGCTGAGCAAGCAAACCACCACGCACGGTGTTCGTCAGTAGAAAACGCAAACAACACCTGTCCGTCCACACGGAGCGCACGGCTCGTATTGAGGCGGCGTTCGCAACGATCGTATGGCGCGAATGCTCACTGAGAGCACACCCGTCCACACAGCTCGAGGCATGCGAGACGAACCATTCGTGTCGCACGCCTCGCGATGTCTGTACGCGGCTTTAAAATGTTTCCACGTCTACTTTCAGATTTTGTCATTGGTCAGTAGGTAACTACTTACCTAATTTTTTTAATAAACACAGCCAACACTTTTTGAACCTGTTGCTGTTATTTGAATTTAAATTATTGCACACTGAATTTTTAATTGAGATATATTATGATTTTATTGCTAAATCATGCGAAAATTACGATAACGATTTTATTCTTATTAAAAATGCATGATATGTTTATAAATAAGTGGCCTATGAAGGTAGAATGTGTAGTGTAATATTCGACTTGGTATGTACCTATCCATGTTCTATAATAAGAGCTATCTGGAATCAATTTGGCTGTACAGCATATTACATGTACAGACTACGCATTTATAAAGTTAGTTCAAGGTAGACACCTTTCGATACCGTTGTCTGCTATTTGACGGGTCTCGGTTTAAGCCACATGCTGTGTCAGTGATCAAACAAGGTGTGGATTTAAATCCTTGTTAGTGCTGGCGAGGTAGTCTAGAGCTACTTCTATAAACAAATAATATTATGGAAAGATCTTTATTGGTCCTTCTACAATAATTTTTCGCGCTTACCAAAATGTTTTAAAATATAGCTAGGATGAGAAAGTTAATAATAACCAAAATTTTAAGTAATTTTAACTCAAAACATAGTTTGGGAATAAAATTAAACAATTCAAATGTGGACATAACGCTTATATTTTAACATAACATGGTGAAATTAAAATAAACATCTTTAAATTAAAACAACGAACATAATACAAATATTCGGAGGTCGACCCATGCTACATAATATTCAAACTCGTTTTCATAGGTGTTGTACGCAATAAATACTTTTTCTTTTCTTTTAAAAACAATAATTTCAAAGTTTATAGCAAAACATACATATTTTAAAATTACTACAGATTCAATATTGATGAACTAATAAAATTATATCTGTAAGTATATATATTTTATTACACATAGTTCACGGGTCCTACCTCCGAAGACTTATAAATAAATTAATCTGCGATCAAAGTTGAGAGCCAGACTTATAAATAATAACATAATCAACTTTCCAATACAACAAAATTAGCAAAATCTTTTAAATTAAGCACTTCGGCATATATCCAGAAACATTTCAGCATTGATCAATTAATTAAAATAAAGTTTGACCTTCATTTTGTTGTCCTTTATAAAATTCATATTGAAAAATACACAAAACCTTTTTCTTTACTCAATTTCAAGTTATAAAAATTGAAACGAGAGGACTTTATCTTCTTCTTGTTAATTTTAATCAATGCTAGAAATGTTACTGTACTGTCTCATAAATTTTGTATCCTGATAAAGTAAATGGATTACAGGTACAGTGCTTAGGCCACGTTTCAATACAGGTTAACACAGATAACGCACTAGGCGGAAAATAGCTGCTCATTTGCAATACCACGCCACATCGTAATGCGATATCTGTCTCATTGATGTGAGAATATAACAAAAAAAATGTCTTTTAATAAAAATCAATTTCAATACAATAAATTAATCAAAAATCATCACGGTAAAATGTATAAAGAAATTTAAACTATGTGCATTTATGAAATAAACATATTTTTTTATATTTACAAAAAGTCATTTCAATCCAAATTAAAATATCAGTTTAGGTAAATAATAGCAAATCACATTTTAAAAACATACATAAATCCCACGTTATATGTACAATATTTTGTGAATAGAAAATATTTAATAAATCACAATGATCTCACATACTCCTTGCAAGTGGCATTATTATAAATCATGGTAGACAAATATCCAACATAAAAATCGTCGCATACATTATCAGTAATCCAGGTTTTACTTACATGTAATATTTCGCTTACACAATATGTATATCGTAATAGCTGTACAAATATTAATCTTTAGTCACAGTGTACACAGCAAAATGTTTTATTTATGTTCAATTTAAAAATCACAACATCTCTAGGGCCAAGGCACAAATGTGATTACTTTATACGCCCTCTAGCTACTTTCATATAATTCAAATGTTTTTTTATCTACAGATTGTACGTTACATAATAACATACTAACATGATGATTAAATTTCATATCAGAAAAGAAATAAACAAAAATCTAAATGTAAGAGGGCATGATTGGTCCTATTTGTTTAACAAATATTTTATTAAATATGAATTTATTGAATGAATGTATTGTCAATAATCTCTGGCCTACATTGTAAACTAAATCTGTAAGGCCTCGTTACCTCTTAAGATGCCTGAACGCTCGATAAAGATAATATCCCGAAGCAGAGTTACAGAATAGTGACGCTACACTACATTACTAGCATTACTACTGTACTCACACAAATAGTAGTGCATTTTAGTTATTACAAAATAATCGCTAGATGCGACACCGATGGCAGTGAATTTACAATTAGTGCATCTAAATTACCACTTTCGCCTAAAATTATAATATTAATATCGATAATGGTAAAAAATAATTACTTTCAGCGTTACTGTCACGTTCGCTCAGTTCGGGATATAACCTTACGCCCGAAATTAATAATCAATCCTGATCCAAAATTTGCCATCTAGGATTGGTATTTCAATCCATTTGTTGGTGGAAGCCTGCCAATAACCAATCGATGGATTGAGTTTATAATCTTTAGAATCAATCGATCTCTGAGAGGGCGGATCATAGAATATAGATTGCACTCTGTTCGAAAATGACAGTTTGCACATGTTAATAACCAATCTGACAATTTTCGATCGGTATAAACAATCTCCGATTGCAATCCGAGGAATTCCTGGGATTTCAAGGATTACATAAACTTCGTAGATACTTTAACAGCGTTAAAGTAATTTTTGGAGGCGCTAGCTCAGTTATCTGATTGGGATACTGATAGCGACGCCGAGTATAGACACCGCGCTGCTACACGAAGAATCAGAAGGGTGAACTACATGCAGAGTCTAGAAGATGCCGAATTCACCTTTAGATTTAGGTTATCTAAACCTGCATTCCAATCGCTATTAGATAAATTGATGCCGTTTGTCCGTGTCACTTCCACAAGGTAAATAATATTTGGGATTACATCGTCATTGTACATAATGCAAAACTAATAATACAAACTAAAGTGCCTAGTATACTTCCAAACGATGTCATACATAACCTTATTTAACTAGTAGGTTGGTTTTTAATTTTTCAGAAACAATGGGGTTTCACCACTCCATCAACTTTTGTTAACTTTACGGTTCTATGCCTTGGGCACAATGCTGATTTCTGTAGCTGACTTTGTTGGGGTCTCTACATCAACAGCAGGCAGAATAGTTGGTGATATATCATCAGCAATCAGGAGGGAAAAGATCACGGCACAGACCGCTTGCAATCTGCCGTCAAAAAAGAATCGAGATTGCAGATTTATGTTATTGGCAAGCAGATAGGAGATCGATCGGACGATATACAGCAATCCAAGATTGCTTTGAGTCATGGATTGGAGATACATTATTAATTTCGGGCGTTAGACAATCTTCGGATAATTTGTTGATCATTCACGCATTGGATTATGTTGAATATGAACAATAATAATATAAACTCTAAATGGGCATGAATGAACTCGAGAATGCAAGGAAATAAATTAACTACAGAAACTAAGTTAGAAGCCTCTGCTATATTGCCCTATTAAAAAAATGTGCAAATTGTATGCTTGCACAAATGAACTGTCAGCTACACGAAATCCTCAGATCTAAGTTTGAATAGAAAATAAATAAAGGACATGTTTGTAAAGTATGGTATTCTTCAGACCTCATCTGTTGCTCTCATGTGGATATTCGAGTTTTCCAAACAGCGGACTTCTCTCCTGTAAATATGATGTGGTTATATATATACATGGAATATGTACATAATCATTATAATGCGTTCAGTACCCTGATGTTCCTGGATAAACATGCAAATCTTAATAAAATACGCCACCATGGCAATTCAAATCTATGAAATACTAACCTGTCCTATGAGATTCCCCTGTGACATGATTGGTATGTCTAGGAACAATGAACTTTGACTCCTGGAACATTGACAACATTAAATCTTCGGTGGTGGGATGATATTCGACTTCGTTTATACTAGCTACTAATGGAGAACTCTCATAGTTCCTGTTGGTGTCCCTGGTCGTGGGTGTCGCACCGGTAGACCGAGGCGGGTAATCCACGGAGCGCGGTCTACGTGTGTCCACCGGAGTCATCTTAGGATTCACGTGAACGTCTTTGTGGATATACGGCTCTAGAGACACGCTCGTTTCGTTTTCGTGTTCGCTTGTATCGTCCGTAGCACTGTTCCCATTCACCTCAACTATCAGCGGCCGCTGAAGTGTCGGCGACTGTACCACGGAAGTCGTGTTATGTATAACGGTGACACACACCGTGTGTTTTACAGGAGACGTCACTTCACTAATGCTATCATCGGGAAGACTGGCAACACTTCGGGACAGTGAGGGGCTGTGCGTGAGAGCTGTGATATCAGATTCTGAATCCGGTTCGATAGCAGGCGGTTCGATTTTAACTTCTTCAATGACGCTCTCTTCTTTAACCTCAGATAGTTCGTTTACAGTTTCGGTCGTTCGTTTCACGTATTTAGGCATACGTAACGCCCAATGGCCATTGTGGTCGTCAGAGGAACATGAATGTGTAACAATTGGTTTTTTGCGCTTATAAAAAAGCATATAAGCGGTATTATTAACTAATTCACTGTATGCATTTTCATCATCGACTGGTGTAACTTTGGAATCATCGAATTTGTACCAGTGTCCGTCATATGGATTTTTACAAGCTGCTGTATAATGTCCAGTCTCAAGATCGTCGCCGTGATGGTAACAGATAGCATAGAGGTCGTACATGTTCTCCTGAGAATTTGTGGTGGGCGTCTTCGAGTGTCGCCGTCTGGGCGAGCGCGAATGGCCGGGCGACTCTGCCATTTGTACGTTCCTTCTAACGAGATGCGGAGTCATATCTAAATCGTTCAAAGGAAACTCTACCATTGCTGTTAATTTTGTGCTCGTGCGACCTTTTGCTTGCCTGAAAACATATAGTTGTTTGAAATCATCCATTTACCAAATACATAATTAGGGTAAAGAACATACTTAATACTTACTGTCGAAACCGCTTCAAATGTATTACTAAAATATCTGGAAGAGACCAAAGACCGAGAGTCTTCACCACTGGCATATACCGCTGACACTGCGGACATCTATAGAGACAACGAAAACATGAATAACTAACCAAGTGTAAATTCGATAAAAATACTTTAGGATTGTATAGACACTTGGCTCTTTCCAAAGAAATTTACTAAAGAGGATATCAGTTGCTGTAAATTGCTTAAATTACGTGCAAGGTATAATTTTATTTCACGCGGCATATAATTATCTTGGACGTCATTTTCAACTCTATTCCTTTTGTATCAAAGATCGTAGAAGTTTAATAATTATGTTAGCTACCTCCACGCGTCTTCCTGCGCGAGGTGCTCCGCGCGCGTGTAGTGCGCGAGGCAGGCGTGCAGCGTGAGCGGCGCGGCCGAGCCCGCCGCCGACACGTGCACCTCGCACGCCTCGCTCGGGGAGCGGATTATGCTGGGAAATAACAAAACTTGATTCATTTAATTCTAATTAAAACACCACCTTCGAGTGTGGCTAGAAAACGGAAGAGGTTTTTGCATGGAAAAGTCTCTGGCTCTATACAATCGTAGCAAAATATTAATACAGAACACTTCACAGCATTTCGCTTGTGCATCATTCTACTGAATCTATTGAAGTGCAAGGTCGCGTTATCACAAAGTGTGCCCCGGAACATAGCATGTGGCTTTACTAAATGGTTTTCGCGATAAATAGACTTCCTGTTGATTGCAATGTCAACTTCAATAGTATTCAATTTATTGTAAAAACTTGAATTATATTTAGCTACTAGCGACTAGCTTATGCCCGCGAGTTCGTCCGCGTAGAAGTCAAGAATACCATAAAAAGCAGAGCTTACGGCACTCGGCAATAATGTAGTTCTCTCATCCATAAGGTAATCGTTTAGATAATCTGTAGTGTTAAATAAGCCTGATTTTACTTATATGCGGATAATATACGCGACTTCTGGTTATGAAATAATCCAAATAAAAAATTTAAAAAGTTTAATTTGATGTACCTGTCCCTATGCGCGACGTCCCAGAGAAGTTCAAGTCGTAGATGAGGATGCTTGTCATGTGCACACAACGCCTGTTCCACGTCCAGAGAAAACAACGGATGTGGGAGCTGTGGAGATCAAATTGTTGCTAAAGTGAACTTGAATGGATATAGATATTGTTTTTGTAAACTACTTTTACGAATTACATTTAAGCTTTGATAAGACTGCACGCAATATTGCAGGACTATTGTTTACGGCAAACAGTATGTCTCCTACTTCTTTTAGAAACATTATACATAACTATACAGATAGCAAAAAGTAATCTGGTAATGAGGGCAAGTAATGACAATAAGGAAAACCACAGCAATAAGTATAATTTTATTGATCCTCTGACCTTAGCCAGGTTAGGTCATGTCAGAGTACAGTAGTACTATGACTATCTGCACTACTATTTGAGAAATAGAAACTAAATTATACTTACCTCTGGCTGCAAATACGCGGGATCTCTAGGCCGGTGTGCCTCAGCGATCCTAGCGCGAAAGATATCGGCGCCCTGCGCATTCTCCAGCACTCGCTCAGCCACCACTTGGCACATCTCCTTCAACATCAGCTTCTGCAAATCCTCGTATGAGATCTCACGAGGCACTTGCATAGCGTATGGTGATCCTATAAGAATATTATATCAAAATAATGTAATTTATAATAAGCACAGAGCAGTTTGACGGAACTTATTCTATGACTTTAGCTTAGAAAAAATTTAAATCACGTCAAGGTTAAGTTTAATAGCATTAATCGGTGCACGACCGGAAGAATGATTACTTACTTTAGAAATGTCGCAAATTTGAATTTTGGGCGTCACAAACAAGTTACTAAAATGTTAATAAATATTCTTACTAACCGAATCGCTCTCCTTCCAATAAATTGACCCACAAGATTAGGAGGTATGGAGTGGTGGGAGTCTGTAGTAAGGGCGGCGCTTCCATACAGTACAGTGCGCCAAAGTCTATGCCCGCCGCTTCCCACCCCGCTCTGGCGTTGCACCAACCTGTTGGTGAAGTAAAGTAAGTAATCTAGTAACTAAAAGTAAGTCTAATAACCAAAACGAAAACCAGAAACTATGACTTCATACCATATCGGTCATTACAGGCTGGTTTTGTTCTCGATTACTAAATGCAAACAATACAATTTACTTAAAACAATTTACCCATTTCGTTGATTTCCGCCATAATTATGTGATCTCTATCGATTCCCGTGTCGTTGTGTAGCATTGTTCGCAGTTCGTCCATGGTTGCGTTTGGTGTCAGTTCTACTCCAATACGCACTTGCCGAGGCTGCTGGTTTACATACACTACCTGAAAGATAGTATTTGAAATATTATCGTTTCAAAATCATTAGTTAACAACATTATCATGTGAGGACCAACTTTCTATGAATTATAAAATGATTTCGATTCTTCACTCCAAAACAGATGACTCAACATTTATGATATCATAATAATACCAACATATTATTGTCTCACTGCAGGGCAAAGGTCTCTTTCCATACAGAGGAGGCACGAGCATATATCACCACGCTTGCGCTCGCTGAAGGCAGAGCGGCGATTTTTGAAGTTAAGTTTTTCTGACAATGTTTCTTCACCTGTGTCAGTGAGGTCTTACATAGCTTATAGCCACTAGGTCATCGCATTTAATTTTGTGATACGATTTTAATTATAACTAAAGGCCGCTGCATACGTGACGGGTAAATACTCCGGACGGGACGTGAGCGGGACGGGCACGTGATTGCCTCGTTGAAAACGGGAACGTGGTGCAAACGCATACGCAACGTGACATTGATTCGTATCTAACGTGCTAGTGTTGTGAACAACGAAAGATGGATTTTTCAATTCAAGAATTGGCTTTCATTGCTATTGCTAAACGGGGACGTGCTAAACATCGTCGCCGACGATATTTTTCCCTTCCACGTTCCCGGCCCGTCCATGTTCCCGTGACATATACGTATTTGGATACATTTTGTATGCAACGATGTTTCCAAAACTTCCCGTCACGTCCCGTCCGGATAAAAACCCGTCACGTATGCAGCGGCCTTAAGGCGCTATAGCAAATTCTACATTACTCTTACATCAAATAACATGTGACACAGTCGTAAGCAAGTCTACACAGACGCTATGGCGACTGACCCCAATAATACGTTGACGACATACTTTAACCGTAGTTGCAACTACTATTGCATGCAGATTTCTTAGTCCACACATGTTGAGTAGTATAGAGTATTTACAATATGCTGCACAAGACTTACATTAACAGGTAGTGGCGAGGGCTGGGTAGTGGCCAGCCGTGATGGTAGCTGCACACTGACACAATGGAAAGGGTCAAATGTACATGATGTGCGCTCACATTTTGCACATGTCAATGCTGACCTGTAATAAAATTGAAAGATGATTTATTGTGCAATAATGCAATTCAATGAATGTTACAGAAATTAGACCCCAGAAATCTTAGGAAGCTCAGGGCTTTTTCAATGTATATATTTGTTTAAATACATAAATTGAAAGAGCTCTAAAACGAGGGTGTGGAAATTATTTTTGCTAAGCTACACAGAATAAAGACAGTAAAATATTTGTGTACCTGTATTGAGCTTGAAATACAGCCTGTACAAATGAACTATTTCTTCTGGCATGATTGGCTAATGTTTCTGCTGCAACTACTTCATCAGGCTTACCACATGTATTCTGTAATAACACACATTAATAACACAACAGTTAAGAAAAAAAGTTGTTTTGTTATATTTTAAGGTCAAGTTGATTTGGACTACTCACCTTAATTGTTTTATATTTTTTCTTAGTAGCTGTATTTAAATCTTCATGCACTTTATCTAGTAGCCAAAATAAAAACTCTTGTGCATCGTGTTGACTATTCCCTCTATAAAGTGTACCATGCCTTTCAACTGCACCCTACAAAATAAAAAACACAAGATTTTTTCAAAATCGAGATTTTTTTCCCCTAAATTTATAGAAAACCAAATGGCACAATGCTCGCCACTTTGTTTTGGGTTTACTCAAACAAATTAGTGAACTGGAGTTAATATTGAAAGAATATTTTCATGGAACCAAACTGATACAGTTTTCAATGTTTAATATAATTAGTAATAATGTAGTATGCCCTCAATATTAACTATAATTATTAGTTTTGTAACAACTAGTAACAAGGCATTATTATATGATAGGATGACCTCTATTATGAAACTACCCGGACCATAAACATTCAACCAACCATCCAACAAGAATGTAAATAAGTTAATATTATTCCTACCCAAATCTAAAGAGAAAATCAAGCTAGTCATTAAAGAAGTCAAGGTTGACATTGAATTAGATTATAATCCTGAAATTATGCAATATTGGCACATTATAAACATTTTGAATTTTATTATTACAATTGATATCATAACCAAGATATATCACAAAAGTAGATATCTCTACTCAGGTACCTATATGTATAAATATTTACCTTAAAAGTAGTACTCATATCAGGACTATAATGGCAAGCCCAAAGAGCTTTTAAAATTGCTGCCAGTTGTTCAGTAACTTCACCGCGGGTACCATACTTCTTGGAATTAATTTTATTCCTCTTTTGTAGGTCCACCTGAAACAAAGAATAATTAATAATCCTTACTTCCTTACTAATATTATAATACTACTAAAACTAATATATAATATATGTCTGTCTGGTATGCTTTCACAACTAACCAACTGAATTGACTTGGATGAAATTTGGTATGTGGTAATTTTGAACCCCAAGGAAGGACATACAGTACTTTTTATTTGTGACTTTGCTTGCATGCGCGTTAACTGAACTTTATGCAGACTAAGTTGCAGGCAAAGATAAGATTATACATATATTGTAGTGTTCTGAAGGATTAAATACTCACTTTATAGTGGTCCAAAACGAAATATTCAGCAATAACATCAGTATGTGAGAGACACTGCAAGACGGCATTCATATAGCAAGTGTTGCCATGGTTTTTTATTCCTGTGGCCGCAGGAGTTGAACCAGGTGGCCATGGTGGATCCCCACTGCATGGAACACGCTCACCATTCATTAGTGCTGGCGCAGACTTTACCTGTAAGATATGGTAAGTTACAGTTCACAAAGACTTGTGCGACAATAAACACCACTATTTATTGTTTTCAGCCATTTCATTGAATTTAATGATAAAATAATGATAATATTTAGCAGAGTACAGGTAATCATGCTAATAGGTGCATAATGTAAATCACCACTTAACCACAAAAACCTTCTAGTTGTCTGATTCACCACAAAACAATGACAATTAAGTACTTCAGTTAATTCACAAGGGAAAAGGTGAAAAAAATAGCATATAACAGTAGTGTAATAATGTATTACTTACGCCTGATACGTGAACAGTGCTCATGTGTTGCGCTATCTTGTTTAGGAATCTTTTCCATGATGGCCTTCTGAACAACTTCCTTTCTATACCATTCTCGTCTTTAGGAGTTTCTATGTGTGTCGTGCTTGCACTTCCTGGTTTGCTTTCGTTCTCGTTGCTCTTATTCTTGCTAGATCCCGGCTTTGTAGTTCCAAAAGGATTGCGAGGCAGGGTAAATGTACGTTTTAATCGGGATCCTTCCACCTGCTTCTGTGTCATACTGTTATCGGATACTTCATTAATCAACTCACTCTCTGAACACGATTTTAAAACCGAAGATAAATTATTGGTAGACATATTAAAGAAATAATCGTTGCAATTTTACATTTATAACTTATTTTTAAACAAAATAATCCAATAGAAAACATTGATATGTCACTGACGTATACGCCATTTTGATTAATTCCAAAGAGTTTGTAAAAACTTTTTTTTACACAGATTAAGTTTTCCATGGTAGAAAATGCTTGCAAATTCTAAAATGAAAATGACGATTTAGTTAGTCTTAATAATTATATTTATTTGCCTAGTTAGTCTGGTAAGCTAAAAGTTTACTTTTAGTTTACCAATCTAGTTTTAAATGTCCAATAAACTTGAATCATTTCTTACAAAACAATAAAAATAGCCAACATGTCATTTATTGGTTGTTAAACCGCACATTAATGATAATTTAATAATATAAAAAATAACAATTACCAGGCTCTAATGATTAGTCTGGATGTTTGAATAGGAAAGGTTCGACTTCTATTACAAGGGACTGGTTTATGCATATAAAGCTAGAAAATTAATAATAATAATAATATTATTAATACCGCTTTCTGAATCAAGCCCTTGATCCAACCGCCCAACGAGAGCCTCCTAAGGTGTTGGTCGAGGCTCTTGGCTATTATGCCATTGGTCGTTACGACTATCGGTACAGTGATTGCTGTACTCACATCCCACATGTCGACAACCTCGCGAGCCAAGTCAAGATACTTCATTTGTTTATTAAATCTTTCTCAGCCTTCACGAGGTTCTCGTCATCCACAATCACTGCGCGACGCTCTAATCGATCTATCACCACTATGTCAGGCTTATTGGCAACAATAGTCCTGTCAGTGATGATAGATCGATCCCAATACAATGTGATATTGCCATTTTCAAGAACTGGGTCGGGCACTTATCTGTAGTAGGGCACTTCCGATTCCACAAGACTGTATTTAAGAGCAAGCTGCTGGTGGATAATCCTAGCTACTAGGTTATGTCTATGCAAGTAGTCTCCGTTAGCCAGACGAGAACACCCAGATATAATGTGTCGGATTGATAAGATTGATTCCCCGGGACGGTGACATGCCCGACAAATGTCAACCGTACCGTCCTTCACAATATATCTGCGGTAGTTGTTCTTATAACTTCGTCCATAATTGCACAGACAAAACCTTCGGTTTCCCCAAAGAGGTCACCAAAGCGCAGCCAGGATACGGACGCCATAAAGTCTACATCAGGTCCATGTAGGGCCCGGTAGTAGCGCCCGTGAAGCTCCTTGCTCTTCCATACCTCCATGCGGTCATTAGTATCCAATACTACAGGTTTGCGCCAGTTCTCGTTCGCTAAGGAGAGCGGGGTGAGGCCCTTATCCACTGAGACTACATCTCGGTGCATCCCCATATTATTATTATTATTATTCGATTTATTTATTTTACTTACATATATAGTTACATTTTTAAATTTTAATATAAAAAACATAAAAACATTTAAAAATATAAAAAATAGTATATTATTATTATTAATTGTGCATTTACTTGCTTGTCTTGCTTGACTGCCTCGTTGGTCTAGTGGTCGCAAAGCGCGACTGCTGAGCATGAGGTCTTGGGTTCGATTCCCAGGTCGGGCAAAGTGTTATTGGGTTTTTCCATCAGGAATTTCTCAGTAGCAGCCTCGGAGTCTGGATTTGTGCCCGGTTGATGGCAATAGGCTCGCCCCCTATTACATGGGACTTTAACATAACTGGCGAAATGTGGGTGTGGGTACACCTCTGCCTAACCCTTCGGGGATTACAGGCGTGATGTTATGTTATGCATATACTTATAAATCACCTCTGCATATCCCTTCAAAGATTTTGGGCATGTTTATTGGTTGTGTCGTAGGTTAAAATGCTCTAAGCAGCAATCCTAATTTGAAATAGTAATTAATAGTAAATGTCAACTAATCAACACATCACTAGAATAAGGGTCAGTTCACACCGAGACGCGACGCGACGCGACGCTGCGTGCACACTTTAAAAGAGCGACTTAAAATATAACTTTATTTTCTACACGAAAAGATACACATTTCATTGTAAGAATTTAGAATACGTTACACCACGCAGCACTACGTCGCGATGCGTCGCTCTACGCCGCGCTGCGCCGCGCGGCGGGCGCCGCGAGACGCATCGCGACGCAGCGGTGAATCGCCGGTACGCGCGACGTGCAAGAGCGGCGACGTTGCGATGCGTCTCGCGGCGGCGAGCGGCGCAGCGCGGCGCAGCGCGAAGTCACTGGCCTCTTCAAGTATCTTCACGTTGCGTCGCGTCGAGTCGCGTCTCGGTGTGAACTGACCCTAAAGCGTGATAATAAGCACACCACTGAGCTGACAACCGACAGTCAGTTGACTTTTTACTGACTTCACTGCAGTCAATCTTGACAGACTTGACACTTCTGTGATCTCTCTGTCCTGTCAGTGTCCTAAGCACAGAACAATATACTCCTAGCGGAGAAGAATGACAACTCCATATAAAAAAAATGTAACCATAGATTTACACGCTGATACTACTAGCGCCACAACGGAATAGCACTGTAACTACACCGCGGGCGGCTGGGCGGGAATATTTGAATTTGTACCGGTATGTATTTTATGGTTTTTAATTTATTTACAGATGGAAACTAGCTGCGGTGGAAAACACGTTAACGGATATATTAACTGACACACGCGCGATATCATGATTATCACCGCATGCTGCTTCCATCTGTGTTGACAATGAAAGAAAGAAGAAACAATAAAATAATAAAAACAATATTTATTTAAAATAAAAATTGGTATAAACAATAAACAATAATACTTTTAGTTTCTAGCATAGTTTTTAGTCATTTTAGTTGCAATGTTATGTTATTTTATTTTATTTTATGAAGAATAAACAAATTATTGTACGACCAGGAAAACAATAACCATATTACAACCAATTCTTGATATTTACATTTTCAAGACCTAAGTAGATCACAAAACACACCTTTACAATAATATGTTTATCAATACATAATTGTATTAGTAAATGGAAAACAATGTTAGCAAATCTGTTGACATTGGTCTGTTTTAAAAGGTTGCTGGTTGAAAGTAGTTATTTCTTGTTCAGTATAAATAAGTTAAAATGCGAATATATTGCCAATATTGGCAGTCAAATGAAATAATATTATTATGATTTATGGTAAAAAATGTGAAAATTTGTCTGATAAAATAATCACAATATTACATACGACTTTACCCAAGTCATAATATTATTTATTTTTTAATATTTTCATTTTTCTTTCTAGAGCTTTGTTTTTTTCGTCTTCTTCCATAGCCCTATTTTTTAATATAATGGATCTTTTAATACATATCGCAAATGAACTTATTTTTATATGTTCAATGTTTTTTGTTACATGAGTTTCACATTTGGTTAAAAAATTAAAATCAACACTATTTAATACTATCATTATATTATTTTTTAATTTCTTTTCCCACCCATGATTTTTCAAATAATTATTTATTATATTAGCACACTGCTCTACTGATCTCACTACATTTTTACAAACGTATTGTAATGCATTATTATCGTTGTACTCTCTAAAGCTCGTGAATATGTGAATGGCTTCTTGACCGTCACTTAAAAATGCCTTTCGGCAATCTTGGCATTCATTGTGTCTAAGCTTTTTGAATATGAAGCCACTCACGTATGCACAAGCTTGACTCTCGGGCGTCGCTTCCTCTACAGTGTCAGCTGCATCAGATAACAATTTGTCCAATTCATCAACAGAAGTATCTAATAGAGTATCTAATGCCTGTTGTGGCTGCACTTCTTCAAAATTATTTAATAAAAATGCTTTTAAATTATTATTTAAAATTGAGTGGTCTTCTTCACAATTTTTTTTTTGGCCTGAGTGCCTCAAGTTTGTAATAATGGCGGTTTTAATTCCCGCAACAAACTGTTGAATTGTGGGATTCGCATTCGACCCACAACTGTATCTGATGCAGCCGAAACAATTTTCTAAAGCATCCTGGTTCAGTCGCCGCGTGGAAATTGCTTTAATGTTTTTATTTTGCAAATTTTTCCACAATCTCTCAATTCCATTGAGAGTGTGGACCCATCCATCCTGTGAAGGAGGTTTACCCCTGGCTCCGATATATTTCATAGAAGCTATGAATCTTCGCATAGTATTAAAAAGTTCTATGTGAGGACTATGTGGCGTCATGTTCGTGGAATACTTCTTTCCTCTTCGTAGATCCTTGGTATCAGCATTGACGGCATCGAAGAGATCATCAAATTTTTTTAAAAAACTTGCCGTTACATGAGCCTCCGTCGGAAGATCGCCTGAAAATAATTAATAACAAGTTTATTAAAAAATCCTCGAGTTTTAAGAGTATGCGCGAAAATGAAATTAATAATCATTCAAGCGAATTTCATCAACAGCCATAGACATTAATTATTATAAGTAATAAAATAGTACTAACCTGATGCAATTTTTGATAATATGCCAGCTGCAACAGAGTGGCTAAAAATTTGGGCTGCTAGCTTGACCCTCATTTGTTGTTTCACATTAGGATGAATGTGTTGGTCCGTTAAAGCAGGGGCGAACACAAAATTGGGGTTATTTTTGTCCAGATTATAAAATGCTTCTATATGACTCCACTTTGCTGTACCTAAAATAAAAAAATTAAACTTATTTTTAATGTGTTGGTGAACCCAACCCAAGGAGGGTTGAAGTTAGGCAAACAGCCGGTAGTAAAATCTATACCAAATCATAATATCATTGGCAAGTATTCTTGGTAAATGGGTAACCTTACAGGGTAAATAAATCATATAGATTAAAAAAAGATTGAGCTACTCTTGTCTCACACTAAGTTGTGAACTTGTTTCGTGGGTGACATACTAAATCAACAATCCTATTGTACTGTAGAATAAAATATTATGTATACTATATTTATATGTATATGTACATAAATAAACGTCAAAGACCCAGGTCAATCAGAAAAATATTGTTTTCCGTCATGACAGAAGCTGGGTACTGAGGTTGTCAAATATTCAAGTATACATTTATAGTTTACCTTTTACAGGAATATTATCAGACTGAAAATCTGTAGTACACTCCACATCATGTTTCAGCAATAAATTGCGTGTGCATTTCAGCAGGTGAGGTGGATCCAGAATTGCGACATATTCTTTACCCATATAATTAAAATAAGGTTCTCTTGTAGTTGCGCCCAAGGTTTTTAATGTTTTGATGTTAACCGTTGATAGGTCACATATAGTACCTACAACATCAACTTTTGCATTGATGCACTCGGTTAGTATCTGAAATTATAAATAAATTGGTTAAGTGCATGTCGGGCTACGCACAATGTAGGGTTCCGAAGAAGCCTACCTTGCACAAGTGTGGCCATAACCAGATCGATCATATTCAATGAAAATTGCTCTTACGAATATTTTTCATACTAAAATAGATTTTGTAAGTTTATTGTTAATTACTTGTTAACTTGTAAAGCCTTTATAACCGTGATAGTTTTACTTTTAAATTCATTATATGCTTTATATCTACGATTTTTAATAATCTAAATAATAATGATATTACCTCTTTTAAAATTACTGTCATCCTATCGGCTGTTAGTGCCTGTGTAAAATAAAAAGCAACTGGTTGCTTCCATTTTTTGCGTAACCCAGCTAGCATGAAGACCAGTGCTTTAGATGCCACATCTTGGCTTCTGCCATGATTGCCATGGTCCTGATATCCTAATATCATATCTTGCTTACTGTCGTAAAAGAGATGTTTTCTTATCGACATCTCGTCAAACAACAGCAAACAAATATTCTCTTCATCTGTGTTACTCTCTGCCATTTTTTTTAATGACTCAAATATATGCATGTTTATGCCTGGTTTCAAGGGCACTCTATTTAACAGTTTATTTAGGCAGCTTTGGGTTGGTAAGGCGAACATGCGTCTAAGCAATCGATAACAGGCTGGGGATTTTTTATATATAACCAGGGCCATTAATTTCTGGTCTATGGAATATCTTCTTCCTTTTGGCCTTTTAGGGCAATTTTGCAATTGTGATTGTAACAAAGTTATAAAAGAATTGGTCATTTTTAAATTATGGAGGTCTTTTACATTTTCATTTTGGCAAATTTTTTCTATGATATTGGTCTTTTTCCCTTTCAGTTGAGTTCTGAGCCTGTTGATAAGTCTTATTTTCTTTTGACAAATTTTATACATCTTCAACTCACGTGGAGTTAGTTCCTTTTTTTTTGAAACATTCAGTTCTTTCAAAAGTCCATGTTTCTTCCTGCGTCCAACAGTATTCTGAAATCACAACACCATTTTTTTACCTACCATAGCTTAATTCAGCAAATTTTTTTTTTTGCTATTAAAAATAACAGAGAAATGTACCGCTGATCTAAGCACAAACCTGATTGCATATTCAGTGGTGTAATATTTATGAGTTTGCATTATCGTAATGAGGAATAATATTTACACTATACAGTAATTACATAATTTGTTAAATGTTTTTATGGGGGATTACATATAAGCCTGATGCCATCTATGAGATGTTAATGTTTTGGGCTTCAGCCATGACATCCACAAGAAGAATTAAAACGATTGTATTCTTACATTCTTAGGATTATAGAATGTTTAATGTCTGAAATTCTTTCAGACTTACTTGTGGTTTTTATCCTTATAGATGTGAGTATTTAAAAAATAATGTTACCTGTATACTTTCAATGGCAACAAAGGCTTGACTGGTGGCCGCGAATTGAATATCAATTGTAGGCTGCTGATGTATTAAATTGTCCACCGATTTCAATGGCAAAGATGAACCAAAATCTCTTGTTTGCGATACATTCTGAAACAAACATAATAATCATTTTATTTAAAAAGCATAACATATAAGGTTTTTAGGCTTTAATACCAGTGTTTGCCACTTACATGAAAAATTTATCTAACAGGGATATAATTACACACAGTATATTCAATAATAATGGTAGGTACCTGTTCGCTGCTTGACACTTTAGATATATTTTTGAAAGCAACAACTGCTTGTTGGGTTGTTGTTATTGCAGGTTCAGTTTTACTTGTCACATCTTCTATCTCAACTGATGATAGTGGTTGTGACGGACCCGCAAGTACTGCTTGCTCAACACTCTGAAATAATAAATAAATATATGTATTATCAAATTACACAGATTGAGTTAGCCCCAAAGTAAGTTCAAGACTTTTGTTATGGTATACTAACTCAACAATACTATATTTTATAACAAATAAATATATAGATAAACATCTAAGTACCCCGATCAATTTGAAAAAGATCATTTTCCATCATGATCGGACCAGGGATCGAACCCGGAACCTCCGGTGTGGCAGTCCAGCATGATAACCATTGGGCCACAGAGGTCGTCACTACAAGTCGGGAGCTTATTACTTTGAAATTTAAATAGTAAAACATATGACATAATGGTTACCTGGGTAAAAATATTGTCTCTCTTATTAAACAGCTCTTGTACTTCATCTGCATCGGGCACAGCAAATATGCTGAGTTTTTGTCTGCTATTATCATAAAATGCGGAAGAATGAAAATGCCTTCCACATAACACTTTGTTTTTTTTATAGAGTGATTGCAGGAATTGTAAGTCGTCGTCTTCGTTTGGGTAACAATATTTGGCCCAAGCGCTAGCCCTGGAAATGCAATGAAAATAAATTGTAGTAGAAAAATACAGAAAACAATATACAAATATAAAGATACCCTCACATCAGTTTATTAGCTGCTAGTGTGTTCATAAATCTAATATAAATGTAAGTCATCCAAATAAGAGAAATGTGTATGTAAGTAATGCAAACTGATATTTTTAGGCTTCCTTCGGCCTATAAAAGCATAGTACAAGAGTAAAATTTTTGTAAGATTTACTTACTTCGTCTTATTCGCCATGCTAGGATTCGGAAACCTGTGATATGACACAGTCATATCTTCGGCGCGAGTTTTACCACACTTGGCGCATCTTCTATGGTTGTTCCGATTACTCATGATGGTTTTAGCACCTTTGTTCAATTCGAAAAAGAATAATCAAAAGTTAACAAAACTATGCAAACTTTTTAACGTCCTGGTCGTAACACTATAAATAAAAACGTCCTTTCGTAAATAAATCTAAAACTATTTAAAACGTCTTTCCGTTAAAAACTAACAATATTTACTTCAATATAAACTTATAAAAGTTTAAGATTACAATTTAATGCGGAGGGAAACAATATTTAAAAGCACTCGATCGACACAAAAAACTGTAATGGCGGATTGGCGGGCGGGAAAATCAAGTTTTGACTTTACCCCAAGCATAGAGTAAATAATTCCCAAGTTGTCAATTTGCCGTCCAGTGTTGCCAGATTTTGTTATAATTTTTTTAGCATAATTTTTTTATATGGTATACAATAGCACTCGCACACATACAAAGGTTTGCATGTGTGCAAGAGTCAAATATCGTCTATCTATACAAGACAATAGACCCTGAGTCCTAAGTGAGTGTCAGTCAGTTAGTGGATGGTGGATTCGGCGCTTTGGGCACGTTCCGGCCGTAAAATGGTTTGTTTCGCTCCCAGTTCATAAAATGACCTTCAAAAAATTCTCATTTATTAAGATCGTGTTTAACTGGGCCCTAATAGCGGTCAATGTTAGTGTGTGAAAGAAAATCTTTCAAAGAAATGATGTATTGATAATGCGCAGGTGAGATTCGTAATATTCCATATTTTTATTATAGTAAGTGATTGCTGCGACGAAAATAATGAAAATTGCTACTATAAATAGTACAAGACAACTACGGTCGATTCAATTAATTAAATATTAATTATGGTGAAATGATGGTGTCGTTAAATGATTACAGAGTCTCCTTGAGCTTTTTCGATGAAGCGCAATTTTTTTTGGTTTATACAAATCAATAAATATGTGTAGGCAAATTGATTTGTTTTATCTTGAATTTAAAATTATTGCTACAGTGCGGTTTAATTTACCTACCGGTATATATTGTCTTCTTGAATAATTAAATGAGATTTTTAAATCATGTAAATTTTAATTTTGGGACACTATTAATTTGATTTAAAAAATGTTTTATGGATCTTGTTTAAAACCTGCCCTTTGATTATACACGTTATATGGTTTACATAAACTATTTAATACTAACTTAGGTAGACAAGCTAAAAAATTAAAGTCTTATCTGAATAGAATAAGTTGTTGTCTATATAATTGAATAGATTTTAAAGTAATATTATCATTGGGAGCAGAAGAATTTATATTAATATTAAATTGTTTGAGTTACACTTTTATAAATTTTATAAAACAACCATGTTTAATTTTATGTAAGTGTACAATATAATAACTTGGTAAAATAATGTTTAGAACTTTAAACACAATAAAAGCAAAAACATTGTGTATAAAAACTTCTTAGTATTATTGTACCCAGTTATAAATTTTTTGTGTTTTTATTATAGATAACCATCACCCAGCATAATGTCTGCCTTTGATAAATTAAAGCTTCTTATTTGGAAGAACTTTCTTCTACAAAGAAGGCATAAATGGCAAACTATTTTCGAGATTGCATCACCTGTGATATTTTCTATGTTTTTAATATTAACAAGATGCCTTGTGGCTCCAAAATCAAAACCTGAAATAAGTTATCCACCATTTCTCCCCACTTATTTTAATATAAGTGGACGAAGTTTGTAAGTAAAATTTGCTTGAATATCTATTCAATTTTTTATTTGTGTGAAAATCTTTTAAACTCATTGCTAATGATTTATATTCTTATTCAGAGGCAATCTTACAACAGCAAAAACTGGAACTTTGGCATTCTCCCCTGAGAACCCTCTCACTAGAAAAGTAACGAAAGATGCCATAGCAAAGGTAGCTGATGACAATTTCAGTATACTTTTTGCCCTCCTGTTTGATTCCAATATTCTTCCTCAACCTAAAGGCTACAAAAATGCGAAAGAAATGGAGTTAGCACTTACCCAACCTGATGCCATGAACCAAATTCTTGTTGGTATCCAGTTTGATGACAGTATGGAACGTAAGTAATATTATAATAGGCAAATAATATTGTGGGTTCACCTAGCGTAACTTTATTTTTATTTTATAAAGGTTAAGATAGAGTATAAGTAAATAAATTTAAATTTATAGTTGCCACAGAATGGCCGAACGACGTAACAATAACACTAAGATTCCCGGCTGTGATGAGAACACCAATGGTGGAGCACCCACTGAGAGCCAGTTGGAGAACAAATTTATTGTATCCGCTTTTCCCGCGACCTGGGCCCCGCGATCCAGACGACATGTACGGCGGGAAAACACCAGGTTCTGTTCATAACTTCTTATATTTAAGTACACCTAAACTACGAAATAAACAATAAATATTATTAAAACTTATTATGTACATATTTCCACCTATGAGAAAAATAAATTGTGTATTGAAATAACCTACCTCCTAAAAGGTGCTATGATTAGATATTTACATAGGAGCCCGTTCGATAAATCTGTAGGAATAATCGTGTTATGCTTTCTTAACTTATTTATAACCTACGTAGGGTCGTTGCACCGGTTGGCGGCCTTTTAGTCGCCTTCCCAACTTTGCTCTTTGAAATTAGTATGATATGTCCATAATTTAGGTTCTGATTGTTTCTGCAGGTGTAGCAGATATCATCAAGTTATTTTTGGACATAATTATTGGAGGACTATTCTAACAGTTTTTTTTTTAAATAAATAAAATCCTAAAATTTACTCAAAATGCCGGTTGACGGCCACTTTTTTCAGTTCGCGGCCACCCTAGAGTTAGTTTTCGGCCGCCAGTTTTGTATACAATTATTACGTACACTTTTCGCCATACCTAATGGTCCTATCATAAAATTCATCATGGCATATGATCGCGATTGTCAATCAAATGTATTTACTCTTAAAAAGCATGTTCTCTTCAATATTCGTCCCTTTCATGTGCTCTAACTTACCTTGCCTTTTCTAACATCTCTTATTGCCACAAGATTTGTTAATCTTATTTAGGATCACGCACTACTATCTCGTTATTCAGGCATTATGATCTCTACAGCATTTTACCTTCTCCCAACTCACTTTCATAATTTGTGCAACAATTCTTTCCGCTCTGTCCTTTATTCTTTCCTTCCTCTATTTTCCCTCCTTTCTTTCCTTATTCAAAACTCCTATCATATCAGCCGTAGGACGTCCACTGCTGAACATAGGCCTCCCCTACTGATTTCCAATAAGACTGGATGGAAGCGGCTTGCATCCAGCGCGATCCCGCGGTTTTTATCAGATCGTCCGTCCACCTTGTGGGTGGACATCATAAGCTGCGCTTGCCGGTGCGTGGTCTCCATTCGAGAACTTTACGGCCCCATCGGCCATCCGTTCTGCGTGCTATGTGGCCTGCCCACTGCCACTTCAACTTGCTAATTCGCTGGGCTATGTCGGTAATTTTGGTTCGTCTATGAATCTCCTCATTTCTGCATCGATCACGCAGAGAGACTCCGAGCATAGCCCTCTCCATAGCTCGTTGGGCTATCTTGAGCTTGCTAATGAGGCCACAGTAAGAGACCACGTTTCATTCAAAACTCCTAACCTCTAGGTAATTCATTTATTCTTCTTCCATACTTCCAGTGGCGTAGCGTGGGTCTTTGCCGCCCGGGGCCGGCCGAAATTTTGCCGCCCCCCCCCATAATGATTAGTTTAAAGTTTAAATATTCTATTCAACGGACTATATAACTTACCTATTGAAAGTCAAGATAAAATTTACCACTACTTCGAAAGGAACATACATCTAACAGTCAGGGCCCGATATAAGGGGGGGCCGGCCGGAGAGTCGCACCAGGCGGCAGCCGACCTAGCGACACGTGGGGTTGCGACAGTCGTCGAAAGGATCCGGCAATTGGGACTCGAAGTGGCATTGAACAAGTCCGAGGCCAAGTGCTCTCATGATATTCGGAACGCGCCACCGTCGGGTTCCCAAATAACGGTGGGAGGGGTTCACATCGGCGTCGAGTCGACGGTGAAGTACCTAGGACTCGTCTTTGACAGCCGGTGGAGCTTCAAGGAGCACTTCCGACGTCTGGCTCCGCGATTGGACCGGGCTGGGGCTGCTTTCTGGCGGCTCCTGCCCAACCTCGGGGGACCAGGCGCCTTCTGCCGGAGGCTCTACGCGGGAGTCGTGCGGTCCATGGCCCTCTACGGGGCCCCTGTGTGGGCCCCCACCATCAGGCGGCGGCCACCAGTCTTGTTGGTCGCATGCCAGAGGGTCATGGCCATCCGGATGATCCGGGGATACCGCACGATCTCCGGCGAAGCGGCAAGCCTCCTTGCCGGATTGCCGCCATGGGATCTGGAGGCGACAGTCCTCCAGCACGTTTACGAGTGGCGTGTGGAAAGACCTCTCTTTGAGGAGTGGCTAGAGAGGCGCTACGGCGTCCTTACCTTCCGCCTGACGCAGATCCTCACCGGACACGGTTGTTTCGGGAGGTTCCTGTGTCGGATTCAGCGGGAGGAAACGCCCTGGTGTCATCACTGTGTGGACCGCCCGGAGGACACGGTGGAGCATACGGTGCAGGTCGATAGGCGATAAGCGGCGGCGACCTCTCGCGTCCGGACCTGGTTCAGGCCATGCTCCGGGCGAGAGGGAATGGGTTGCAGTCACCTCCTTCTGCGAAGCAGTAATGCTAGCAAAGGAAGAGGCGGGCCGCGTGAGGGAGAGAACATCTTCCGCCTCACGCCCCAGCCGCCGCGGGAGACGCCCAGGGCGTCGGACGTCGCGAGGCGACATCCGGCCACCGTAGGCGCGGGCTTGCGGACGGTGAGTGATGGGTAGCTCACCGTCCGATCAAGGACCAGGCCCGGGTCGACGGCGCGTTCTGTTTCACGCGCGCCTCAAAGAGATAGTGAGATAGTGAGATTAGATTTCGGTTTTTCGTCCAGAGAAACCACTGTTCCCAACTCAAGGCTGCTAAAATCGGATGTAACTAAATTCGACATGCCATGTTTTTCGTAGACATCTGTAATAGGTAACAAAAATATCTAAACACCAACCAAAACAGTCTGTGTAAAAGAAGTGGCCGTAAACTGACTCCTCTATTTTCAAATAGTCAGATAACGGCCTTCTATTTTTCATATGATTTTCAGAGGGCCGCGAACCGGATTTGTTTTGTTAGCATGTGTTAGTTTGCGGCCACATGATAGCTATAAATCCGTATAAAATTATATTTTGGCGGCCGTGAACTAACTATGTCATTTAAACCAACACCAACAATAGAAAAATGTTGCACAAAGCGAAGCTTTATTTACATTACTATTAAGAAAGAAAGCAAACTTAGTTCATTCAATGAGCTAGTGCCGCGGCCACCCGGCCGTATACCAACTCTACTAAAAATTTATTGTTTTGGTTGGCGGCCCCCAGAAAATACTGGTATTAAAGTGATTTACTCCCAAAACAAATGAAAAATAACATGAAACAAACAACTATGATAACTCAAAAACAATCACACTAGTAATAAGTAATCGTTAACTTGAAATATTTACTTTTGAAGCGGGACTTGTTCACTAATTTTTTCGCAGTTTTGCGTACGTGTGAGCGCTGACAGCGCGGCTGGCAAAATCGACGATTTAGTTCCGGCACATGGATAAGGTTAACCGGCTAATTTGAATAGGCATGACATTCTGTAACTATCCATCTTTTTAAAGTGCCACAACGCGTTGGCAAGAGTGAGATAGAATTCTTATTTTTGCAATATTTATACGGTTGGTCCTCTAAGAGGCCGCGAAACAACGCAGGGCCGCGATCCAGCGTAATGACCCTACGTATCATAACGTTTGTAAATGCATAGCTGTCAGCACATGCTAACATCGCGACTTTTAACTACTGAACTATAAGGATGAATGTTATTAACACATTTTTACGAATAACATAAGTGCCTTATACTCGGATTCAGGGTCAAAACATGCAAAGACAAAAAATAAATAAACTTCAGCAACATTGTCTTACGTAAAGTCGCAGGATTCATTTTTTTTTACAAAAACTAACTAACAATAGCATCGTTTAACTAACTACGGGATGCAAAATAACCAGAAACTCGCTTCGAGTACCTACGTACATTTAAAACAAATCTCATAATACCTATTTTATTAATTTACTAATGATAGTATGTAGCAAACTAAATTAGGTTTTTATTCCATAGGGTATTCACCAGAAATGTTCTTAGCGGTCCAACATGCTATATCACAGGAAATCATAAAGCAGAAATCCGGGAAAACGATCGACACAAAGGTGTACTTACAACGTCTACCTCAGCTTGCATACCGGGAAGATAAACTACTAGTCGCGCTAGAAAGATTTATATCAATGATCATCATGCTCTGCTTCGCGTATTCCTTCGTGAATACAGTCAGGGTTGTAACATTTGAGAAAGAGTTACAATTAAAGGTAATAAAACATTCATTATATACATAGAAAAAATATGTTAACTTTTTAAACGAGCTCTATCTTATCAGTGCATGTACCAATCGATGTTAGAAAGTAGAAAAACTCCAGTTTATTAGACGCTAACTTTAGTGTACCTATGTAAAATACAAAATATTGCTAAGCGATTGATGTCTTGTGTGTTGACAGGAGACAATGACAATAATGGGCCTTCCATCATGGTTACACTGGTTGGCTTGGTTCATCAAACAGTTCTCGTTCCTTTTGATATCAGTCGTACTTATTGTGATACTTTTTAAGGTAAGTTCATTGAGTGGATTTATTAGTCACTGTCTATCGTTATTCTAGATACTATAAATAAATGCGGTATAAACAAGAACACACAGATCGCCGATGTTGTTTTTGCTTCCCATTAGATAGAGATACGTAAGCCAACCAATAAATAATATCCGGGTTCCGTGTTACCAACATATTGAACCCCTGTAGGTACTGTAACTGAGAATTTCCTGATTAAACCACGAGACCAAAATACTAGGAACCATAGGTACAAACCAGATACATTGAAAACGCTAAAAGCAGCTATACCTACCTATACAAGCTTTAACAATTTCGAATGCGAAGTGTTTTCTCGGAAAATGTAAGACTGGTTTATTGAAAAGGTGATGTATAAATTCCTACTCTAATTCCATTTCTGTTGATAATTATCTGTTGTATGTATTCCGAAATATTCCATTCATTCACATTCGATATACGAGCGAAGTTTTTGCAGGCATTGCTGCTCTAAACATAATTTTGGACTAGTGAGTATCTAGAATACGGGAACTGGTCATAACTGTTGTACCAATTTTATTTTATGAAGTCAGTGTGTATATCGGCTATCGCGAAAATCTTCCTAGCCTTTTCCCAAAGCAGACGTATTTGCCAGTAACACTGACCATGAAATCAATCAATCGAAGTCCGTTCACAACTTGGGTTTTACTTTTTTGCGCGAATACTATAATTCTTTTTCCAAAATAAAATAAAAATAATAGTTTAAAAAACTAAAAAACACGCTTTTACCGCGCACTTAAAATTACAAAATAATTCGAACATTTACTACGATTTATTATGAAAGAAAGCTTGGAGCGTTTATTTAATCTTTACTCTTCTTGGACAAAACGCTCCACGCTTTCTTTCATAATAAATCGTAGTAAATGTTCGAATTATTTTGTAATTTTAAGTGCGCGGTAAAAGCGTGTTTTTTAGTTTTTTAAACTATTATTTTTATTTTATACTTTTTAGTCTTCTTATTATTTAAACTTAATTTACTACTTACTAATTTAAAATATTAATAGGTATGTATTTAAAGATATTTATTATTAAAAAACTTAACAAAATTCACTGTTTTACGCATCCAAATTTAATACGGCGTTCGCCATATTGGGTTTAAGTCACGTGACTATTTTTTCGTATTCCTGACAGCAAACCCTTTCATTTGATACCCATATCATGGGGGTGCATTTCATATAGCCTGTCCGCCATATTGGATTTAAGTCACGTGACTATTTTTTTCGTATTCCTGACAGCAAACCCTTTCATTTGATACCCATATCATGGGGGTGCATTTCAAATAGCCTGTCCGCCATATTGGATTTAAGTCACGTGACTATTTTTTTCGTATTCCTGACAGCAAACCCTTTCATTTGATACCCATATCATGGGGATGCATTTTAAATAGCCTGTCCGCCATCTTAGATTTAAGTCACGTGACTATTTTTTTCGTATTCCTGACAGCAAACCCTTTCATTTGATACCCATATCATGGGGGTGGATTTCAAATAGCCTGTCCGCCATATTGGATTTAAGTCACGTGACTATTTTTTTCGTATTCCTGACAGCAAACCCTTTCATTTGATACCCATATCATGGGGGTGCATTTCAAATAGCCTGTCCGCCATATTGGATTTAAGTCACGTGACTATTTTTTTCGTATTCCTGACAGCAAACCCTTTCATTTGATACCCATATTATGGGGGTGGATTTCAAACAGCCAGTCCGCCATCTTGGGGAGGCCGCCATATTGGATTTGTAATGACGTTTCTTAGCTAGTCATGTATTGTCATCAGAACTCAGAGCGTGTGCAAAATTTCATCCCAATCGAAGACTGGGAACTGGGTCAAATTAAGATTCCAAGATTTTCTTACATAGTTACTTACAAGTGAAGCGTGTTAATAATAAGTCACATGACTATTTTTTTCATATTCCTGACAGCAAACCCTTACATTTGATACCCATATTATGGGGGTGGATTTCAAACAGCCAGTCCAGAATCTTGGGGAGGCCGCCATATTGGATTTGTAATGACGTTTCTTAGCTAGTCATGTATTGTCATCAGAACTCAGAGCGTGTGCAAAATTTCATCCCAATCGAAGACTGGGAACTGGGTCAAATTAAGATTCCAAGATTTTCTTACATAGTTACTTACAAGTGAAGCGTGTTAATAATAAGTCACGTGACTATTTTTTTCGTATTCCTGACAGCAAACCCTTTCATTTGATACCCATATTATGGGGGTGGATTTCAAACAGCCAGTCCGCCATCTTGGGGAGGCCGCCATATTGGATTTGTAATGACGTTTCTTAGCTAGTCATGTATTGTCATCAGAACTCAGAGCGTGTGCAAAATTTCAACCCAATCGAAGACTGGGAAGTGGGTCAAATTAAGATTCCAAGATTTTCTTACATAGTTACATACAAGTGAAGCTAATATAAAGCGTGTAATTAGGCAAGCATCAGTTACAAGATATAATAATAGACTATGTGGGTTCTTGTTATATCTTTTCCTTTTCGATGATTTAATTAGGTTCCCTCCTATACATTTAACAACCTATAAAATTATAAATCAACGCATATCCTATTAATTGGTTAGAAACAACCTTTTCCTAATAAAACATACATAATAATGAATTACCTGCATTTCGTAGATACCATTCAACCGTACGGAGACCGGTGAGGGATATTCTGTGCTCACATTCACACCGTGGACTGTTCTTTTTTTCTTTATGGTCCTGTTCGTCATAGCCTCATTAGCATTCTCTTTTATGATCAGCGTCTTCTTTTCTCGAGGTGAGTCAACAATAAATACCTAAGTTAAAGGTGCAATTATGCAATTTCGATATGTTTGATCGTTGATTCGAATTACGATCTGTCATTTTAAATAATAAACATTTTATTCAACAAGAGTAAGCAACACAAAGCCGAAACACAATATTGGTCCAAAAATTAATAGAGATCGTATCACTATCGGTAGTATTGTATGCACCTACGCACATTTCATCAAATTATAATGATAATATTGCTTTACAGCTAATACTGCCGCTTCCTTCATGGGCTTGGCATGGTTTGCGGCATATTCCATATACATGCTAACTCAAGTACTATACGAAGATATAAGTCTGACAACGAAATTGGTACTATGTCTGATATCCAATACCGCTATGGGATATGCATTTCAAATGATCATCATGTGCGAAGGAACTTCAAGAGGTATGTCGAATTTAATTTTTGCTTTGAAAAAAGCAACTCACTTTTTTTTCCTATTTTAAGCCATTGGTCATCATTTTACGATGTCATTTTGTTTAGTCTTAATTTTAGCTCTGACTTAACCACCTGAAATAGCTACCTCTTCAATTCGACGAAGGTTTTAGACATCAAATTATCATTTTACTTATCATATAAATAACCGATCCTAACTAAGTAGTTTTCTGTAAAACTGAGCAGAGCGTTAAGTCTAATTTAGTCACTATACATTTAGCTTCTTGGATCGAGATTAAAAGAAGATAACCTTGGTGGCGTATTAAAAAACCGGACCATTGCGATTTAGATAGGATTTGCGCCCAGAGGATGCGTCTCAAAGCTGTGCTTGGCTCCCCTCGGATTTGCTCAAACGACACCGCGAACCTTTACGCCATTTCATACAAATCGGTTCATTAATTTCGAAATTAATGAACCGATTTTAATGAAACTTCCTATGCATAAGCAGGATACATAGGTCTAAAAAGTTATTTGAGAACATTTTCGAAATATCTTATTAAACAAACGATAATTGGAAATCTATATTTCTAAGGAAAACTTAAAATTCAGTCGAATTTAGCTGTAACACAATTTTTCGAAAATGTTTTCAACTAACTTTTTAGACCGATTTTCCGATCCTTTCCTTTAGTGATACAACAATATCTATACTATAATATTATAAAGCTGCAGTGTTTGTTTGTTTGTTTGTTTGAACGCGCTAATCTCTGGAACTACTGGTCCGATTTGAATAATTCTTTCAGTGTTGGGTAGTCCATTTATCGAGGAAGGCTATAGGCTATATACCATCGCTACAACCTACGGGAGCGGAGCAGTAACCAAAGACGCGGGTGTAACCGCGGCGGACAGCTAGTATATTATAATCCCTTATACTTTTGAGGCTTAATCTATACAAATAATAAAATCGTAGCGAAGTCAAAACTGTCCATTTAATATTTTTGAAAAAGAGTAATCGCTATGAGGTCGGGGAGTGATTCTAATGCCGAAAATATTTTTTTAGAATTTTTGTCTGTATGTCTTTTTGTCTGTATGTTTGTTAGACCATCACGCGAATACTGCCAGATAGATTCTGTTCAAATTTTGTATGAATATTCCACATTGGCCAAATTAGTCCATAGGCTATCAATTACAAACTTTGACGCGGACGAAGTCGCGGGCAGAAGCTAGTTTTGACATAAGTAGGTACCTACCTACCTACTTACCTAGTAGTCATGTAATTTTATAAAACGTATACAATCAAGTACACACTGTGTCATTAATTTGAACGCAACTAAATTATTCATCTGAACTTCGACCGACGCCGACGCCTACCACTCTACTTGCCTTATAAAAACTAAGACAATGGATGAGTAATTTTATAACACTTATTTTTTAAATATAGTAGGCACATACTTTAGCCTGCCTAAATTATATACTAATTTAAGTTTTTTAGTAGTGTTATGAGTTCAACTCTTTTACTCTGGTTTTGTTGTCATTGTTTGAATATGGCATTAATTAATTCTACGACCACAAAAGAACAATTCAAGACAAGAGCATTATTTTGATGTGTCCTAGCGATTGTAATCCACATTATTGAACTTATATTAAAAAATACACTTAAAAGACGGTAATCCCTAAACTAGGTGGACACCTGTAGTATATTATCTTGGGATCGGTAAAGCGATTTATCTAAATATTATTGCAATACAATAATAGTGTAAAACAGGTTCCAAAAAAAAAGATGGTATCTAAAGTATCTAAGACTATTTAATGTTGAAAAAGTAAAATAGCAAATTAGATACGACAGAAATAACATAAAATAAAACTAAAATAATTTTAACATAAAAAATCATAAGTCGCGTAGAGTCCTAGGCATAGTAAAAAAATAACAGCTAGGTCTATAAGGTGAGGCTTTTTCACAACCTAGAGGTAGTGAAAAAGCCTTATGTATTTTTTTTTAATTGTGTAGGTCTGCAATGGGACGAGTTCTTCACTCCCATCTCGTATCAAGATCAGCTACAACCGGGCCACGTCGTTCTAATGTTGATACTCGACACGATACTGTACATGCTGATCGCTATGTACGTGGAGAAGATACGCCCGGGGCTCTACGGAGTCCCGTTGCCCTGGTACTTTCCTCTTACTAAGAACTTCTGGAAGCCGAATAAACGTAAAGTTGCAGGTTAGTTATAGTTTTATGCTTGCGTCTTTTATGTATCAATTTATTCTACTATACGACGTGTAAGAAGACACTTCACGTAGCCGGAACGGAACGGAAGTAACTTCGAGCAGAAATGTTTGCTGAGAAAAAACTTTTGGTGTGAAATATCACTTTTTATGGTAGTGCGTAATGTAATACAGGCAAAACATTGTACTTTCAGATGCATGCAATAATACCTATACTGTGAATTTGGATACCAAAATTAAACATTTAACTTTCATTTTAAGTCAAAACATTTATTTTAATTAGACCATTTACAGGCACTTTTGTCACAATTGTCAAGGAGTCGGTCAGTTAGTCCGAAAGTTAAAGCTAGTTGCTCGTTCCAAAACGGAGGCAGGCCTCTATGGAGAAGAACGAGCAAGAAACTCCACGGCACTCTTACAAGTATTTAAAAAGTTATGACATTTAAAACTGGTTTTCGTAAAAAAACGCGTCAATAAGATGGAACTTTGACCTTCAATATCAACTAGAAGGTTCCCAGGTATAGCCCTAGAACAAAATAAATATCGCAATAATGGGAAGCTAATGCAACTTTCGGCTAAGTTAAAGCGGGTATTACACCTCCCTAAATTTAGGGTCCGATATTTAGGATGCCCTGAATTCAGAGAAGTGTAATCGCATTTAGGGTGATAACACCCTAATTAGGGCACGATTAAAGCGGGTATTACACCTCCCTAAATTTAGGGTCCGATATTTAGGATGCCCTGAATTCAGAGAAGTGTAATCGCATTTAGGGTGATAGCACCCTAATTAGGGCACGATTTAGGGAGAAGGATGGTTTCCGACGCCCTAAATGGCTAAATCGCCCTAAATCGGATAGGTGTAATCACATTTCCTAAATTCAGGGCGCTCAGTCACCGCTCGCCTACCGTCAAGAGCGCACGTTTGTCTTTTGCTCCCTATTATTTACGTGCGTACCTACCTACAAAATGACGACAGAAAAGGAGTTTATCCAAAATATCCTAGAATTATATAAGGAGATGCCTTATCTATGGAATAAAGGTGATCCAAATTATATGAACAAAAAATTTTTCTTTCTTTTTTTATTTATATGCATCATGGAGCCAACCGCCAGGGCTACGGCTATACCAATTTTTTGGTTTTTGGAAAGAAATGGGGGCATTTTGTCACACTTCGACACGACGACACGTCCGTCACTTGTCGCTCGTCCTTCAAATCTGATTTAGAACCCTAAATTTAGTGAACGTGTAATCGCGAGCTTCGGCGACTGAATTTCTTGCCCTAAATCGGACTCTAAATATCGGACCCTAAATTTAGGGAGGTGTAATACCCGCTTTAGGGAGAAGGATGGTTTCCGACGCCCTAAATGGCTAAATCGCCCTAAATCGGATAGGTGTAATCACATTCCCTAAATTCAGGGCGCTCAGTCACCGCTCGCCTACCGTCAAGAGCGCACGTTTGTCTTTTGCTCCCTAGTATTTACGTGCGTATAGGTATCGGCACCAGTGGTGAGCACAAATGTCACCTGCGCAGTTGTTAATTTTTCGGTCTCTTTGGAGGAATGAAGAAGGCAGGGGGCGCCGATGCTGCAGTCCGCTGCACGCGATTGGTTCGTCAATCGATGCTCATCGTCTATTGGACTATCGCCTGTCATTCGGCTGCTGTACACTTTTGTGCAATGTTAGTGACTTACGTTTTGAATTTTTAAATAGTTTTTTTTTGTTATTACGTATTAGTTGTTTTTTTTTAATATAGTTTAATTTCGTTATTTCGTCATTGTTGTGTTTAATGTTTAATAAAGTTCATTTTTATTATTTATTTTTATAAAATTGATGTGTTATAAACTTTTTTAATTTTTAAATAGACATTGAAAATGAATATGTATTAGCCTTTATTTGGCCAAAAGTGTACATGCGCGAAGTTGTACTATCTGTGCTCAAGATACGTGCCGGCAATAATACCTACCTACAAAATGACGACAGAAAAGGAAAAAAAAAGTATCTTTCTTTTGTATAAACGGTGTCACCAGATTTAATAACATATCAAATTGTGTTGAATCCATTCGAACATAATTTCTGAAGTCATCTGGTTCTAATACCCCCATTATGTTCATAGTTGCTAGTTTTTGACGCAATATCAAGTAATCCTTCACCCATCTCGTTCTTTTTTTATATTCATGGAGCCAACCGCCAGGGCTACGGCTATACCAATTTTTTGGTTTTTGGAAAGAAATGGGGGCATTTTGTCACACTTCGACACGACGACACGTCCGTCACTTGTCGCTCGTCCTTCAAATCTGATTTAGAACCCTAAATTTAGTGAACGTGTAATCGCGAGCTTCGGCGACTGAATTTCTTGCCCTAAATCGGACCCTAAATATCGGACCCTAAATTTAGGGAGGTGTAATACCCGCTTAAGCGTCTTTTTACACGCGTTAGTTAAGGCTTTATTTACCAACATCTTTTGAGTATTGAGCAAGTAAAATTTTCCTTTACTTGGTCCACACTACATATGAGTTTTAAGTTGCCGCTTTTTGTGGGTACTTACTATAAAAATCAACGACCTAGATGTAAGTTTTATGTTCATTCTATTTCTAGGCTTTTAGCAGTCGTCAATATTTTGTGTATTGAGTGTATCATTTGTTAAAATGTTTGTCTATTTCCGGTTTGCTTCTTCGGTCACTGTTATGCATTGCCTACATAAAGAGCGATGTACTTACATATGTAAGTAATGTAACGAGGCTTTTAATCATCAATGTAGTCATGCAATCAAGGTCAAAATCGATGCGGTTGTTCACTTCTTAAACTCGTTTATTTAGGAATTATAATTAATCGCACGGTTTTACTAAAATACCTATTATGCACAGTAGGTAAATATGCGATTTATTAGAATAGACAGGCATGCTTTATTTTGATTTCTTATCTAAACCTAAATAAATTAAGGCCACCTAAGTATTTCATTTTGTTTTAAATATTTATTCTAAAGTTTTATTTTTTTGGTAGACAAACAGGTGTTCTCACCTCATATTTCTCGCGAATATTGGTAGAAATCATTTTTGTACTCCGACGTACCCAGCTACCCCTCTCTCCCATAATTATCAAGCCTCTCCATGGCAAGGTCAGGTTCTTATCGTGTCCAAATACTCATTTCAATTTAGGTTTCTGATATGAATAATTTATTTTATACTGCAAAAAGCGGATCGTTCAAGCGTGCAATAAATCAAATGAATATTGTGAACTTTAAACCTCGGACGGCGATGATTTCTGTGACTAAGCAAGCGCTATAATTGATTCCGTTATCTATTGCACATTACTATGAAACGTAATATTTTCAGAGATAAGTAGGAAGGATACGGGTGATCTGGAGTATAATGATGCATTATTGAAGGTTGTACATGACCAAGACGAGGAGCCGAAGGGCGTGCCCATGGGCGTCAACATACAAGTAAGTCACGCATGACATCCACTAAATATAACGTGACGTAATTTTTGAACAATAATTTCCTCAATTAGTTAAACCTTTACTTAAACATACAGTACTGTGCCTCATAACTATGATACCTACGTTTAATACTTATATGATAATAACGATCCTAAACGGCGAAGTAGCCGTCCTTTATCTTGCGTTCCCTTCGTCCGTTCGCCTACCTTACAAATCAGTGTATTATTGAAATATGTAAATTTCAAGTTACAGTACCTATTAAAATTAATGACTTAGTGTTTGAGTGGCAAGTTAAAGGTTCAAATGAAAACCTTAAACAGTGCAAGCAGTTTTATTGACGGCATTGCATAACTGTTCTATTGTGTTTCTATTGCGAACATTCATGGAAATGCTAAAAACATATTTTTTCTGTTTAGGGATGTTGAGTATCTATTCCCTACATGACTATAATAATTTTTGTTATATTTAAAAAGATCAGTCGATCACATAATATCACTCACAATTTTACGCCCTTTTTTTTATGGGTCACCGTCGAACGTTTAAGTAACTGGTAAACCCATATTATCCGACACTAGCGATAAGTCGTGCAATATAAACATCAATAAGGCGTTCGTTAATTAAGAACATCAACGAAGGGACGCCTTAATATAGCGATGCCTTGTTTATTTAGTGCCTTAGAAAAACTAACCGACCATGCCCTTCACCTCATCAAAATGCCTTACAATGTTGCTTTATAAATACCGCTCTTAGTGCTAGGTATATACCGTATAGATCATGTATGAAAGTTTCAATACGCTACGCAATAAAATAAAATAAATAGTAGGTATTTTTTTAAGTATACCTTTATATATCTTAACTTTAAGTATAACCTTCAAACTATCCCTTTATATACTTTAGGTACCTTTTTTCCTACATATTTTATTGTTACAAAATAATTTATTTTTTGAACTAGATAAAACTATAAGGTAAGTACTTAATTAAATTTGTGTTGCAGAATCTATCAAAAACATACAAGGGTCGTAAAAAAGCCGTCGACAATTTGAACTTGAGAATGTATGAAAATGAGATCACTGTGTTACTGGGTCACAATGGCGCCGGAAAAACAACTACTATCTCCATGCTTACAGGTAATTATTGACCTCTACTGTCATTATTATTGAAGACTTATATGTAGACACATGATTAATTGATTATCTAATAAGTATGTATTCTATGTAGGTACTTATTGATATTTGGAGCCAAAAATTTTGTCCGCACCAAACTTTACGCCGAGTGAGAACTTGAGCAGAAGGCGTTGACCAGGGGTTTCCTAAATTATTATTGACGCGCCCCTTTACTACAAAGAACAAATATCCACGACCCCTGCTTAGATAATATAATTTAAGGTCACTATCGAAGATTACACATAGGAAAAAAAAGCATTGAAAGTTTTTTATTGCGAAAATGTTTAAATATCTAACCTTTAAACCTAAGTATGCTACTAGTTTTGTATGAAATGCCGTAGGTATAGCCTTAACGCTTGTAATCTGTAAATAAGGTCCTTAATTACACAGGTGGTCCACGCCCCTTTGCTAGTCTCTGCACACCCCACTTTGAAAAAACACAAATAACCTTACCTTTCGGACAAATTACCTTTCGGATATGCTAAGCATACCATCTCATTTTACTTGTGGCACTTGTAGTCGCTGCCACGGCGGCGCCCGGCGCTGAGAACTCTTTTTTATAAAAATACATATTATACAAACCTGTTGTGCCAAGAAGCATCGTAGGTAAAACTTGTATAATTATTAGCGGTTTAAAAGGAGGAAAAATATTTCTCATAATGTTGTCAACTACTACGACACCAACATACACAATAATTGTACGTAGGTACCTAATACCTTATTCTCATGATTGCATTCATACTATTCATAGCATACAATGATATTAGAACGCCTTAGAAAGAACTGTCGCTTTATAATGAGCACTGCCAGAACTCTACGCTATAATTTTGTACCATTCGGGTCGTAGTTATTTGATGATGCTGTCTCCGTGTGAATACATGACATAATTAGAAAGAGAACCATTGAGAAAATGTTGAGATGGAAGGGTTAGCAACGTTCCTTTAGTTGAACGACTATAACGTCTTGTAATAATATTTTCCCGGCCTAATTTCGATAACGGCGGCCGTACCTACTGAATAGCCAAGTGCGTAAGAGATTTACTGATTATAGTGCACAAGTACGTGCGCAAACACAGGTGCACTCCTTTTCCCTCACTCTCTTATTACGATAGGACGGCAAGCCGTCACGACCTGGGAGAGCTAAGATGCAGGACCAATGGCTTTACGGGCTTTCTAAGGCAGGCGAGGATGTCACTCCACCAACTTCCAAACTCCAGGCTGCTACTGTCACTGTAGTCTTGTTAGTCAACACTCGCGTGTTGAACAAGTACCCAATTACAGCCAGTTAACAGTAATTTAGATGTTCCGATTACTCACATCAATCATAGAAATTAATGTTTGTCCGTGTATGCTGGTACAAACTAATAATGTGCGTATACTTCGTATGGTAGGCGGACTTTGTCAATACCATTTACACTAATCAATCCAGTAAATAGTATTTTTCTTAAATTAATTCTGTCCAGGCATGATCCCGCCATCTTCTGGAAAAGCATTTATCAACGGATACGACATTGGCCACGAAACTAGCCTAGCTCGCAAGTCATTGGGCATCTGTCCGCAACACAACGTGCTTTTCCCAGACCTCACGGTCGCCGAGCACATCATATTTTATTCAAGACTAAAAGGTGTACCGAGTAGTAAATTGAAGGAAGAAGTAAATCATTTTGTTAAACTGCTAGAATTGGAAGAAAAGGTTAGTCAATTCTTATTAAATGTAAATTATATTTTTTATTCGTAATAGGAATGACGTCAGTAAATAGTTTTTGCCTGCATAACTAATCTTTGCACCTACCTACACAATGACTTCGCGGAAAATGTACTAGGCAGTTATGAAGGAGACGAATAATTTATGATTTTAATAAAGGTATTATTGATCTAAATTTTCCGATGAAGTAGTTATTTAATAAACGTTGCTAGTGACTTAGTCACTTGGCAAAGGGTAAAACTGAACCTGAAATCAATATTCTGAAGTAACCTGCACGTTTTACCTATGTAATTTCGTTATAATTATATATTTTCTTAAACGTTATCAGCGAGACGTGACATCGAACAAATTGTCGGGGGGTCAGAAGCGTCGGCTGTCGGTGGGGGCGGCGATGTGCGGCAACTCGCGAGTGGTGCTACTGGACGAGCCCACGTCCGGCCTCGACCCGGCTGCCCGCCGCGCGCTCTGGGACCTACTGCAGAAAGAAAAGAAAGGTTTGTCCTATAACAATACTACACTCTAAAGTTAGGTTATAGTGCTAAATAAGTTGGTAATTGTGATCATTGATATTCTCCTAATACCTATTCGTAGGAATCCAAATCGCAAATTAAATTATATAACTACCGATCGGTTTTCTTTCGTGAAAAAATTACGACGTTAAGACGTAGGTACCTATCAATCAAGATATAAACCAACCTTATATCTGTTTTTAAAATCAAACTATAAATCTGTAAAAACTTTTTACAGATTTTTTAGTTTCATCAATGCCATCTAACCTAACCAACTATAGCATTGATCATACTTTGAAAGGTTCGGGTCAACCATTTTTTGCTATTTTTGGTATAACACACAGGACGTGTACTAATGTTCGGACATGGGAGCGGTCAGAACGACAGACAGATCTTACTCACAAAATATTAGTAGTTTTTATACAATGTTTCAAAATTTTAGTAAACTAAGAACGCTTGTTGTTTTTAATTTATAATATGTACTTTCTAAGTTTATCTTGAACTTAACTGACATCGGTGAATTAAAATAACATGAGGAAACCTGGAATTAATATAACTAAAATCGCTAATCCGCCTTGAACGAATGAGAGCGGTGATCAATGCTCATGATGTCTTCTTTATATGAGAAGAGGCCTTTGACCTTCTATGGGACAACAATAGGCTGCTATTGACTTTAATGACTTTTCAATAGTCAGATAACTTTTATCTAAAGAATAAACGGACTCATGTAAGCCTTACTTCACTAGATTAAAAATATTGTCACTACCCAGCATCTACATTTATGAAACAGCTGTATTTATACATTGCAATCTGGAACTGTTTGAGTATCGTACAAGAAAGCGTCATGCAGATAAATTATGCGTTCCACCATGTAAAACCGCTCTCCTTTCCGAAAGCTTTGTTTGCATGGGCCCAAAGATTTATAATAAACTACCCTCAATTATTCGCAGTTTCAAAAGTGTTTTGTTTAAAAAGAAACTCCAGTCTCTCCTTACAGATAAGGCTTACTATTCAGTTAAGGAGTTTTTTGATGATAAATTGTAATGGATTGACTATTAATGATTTCTTATGTATAATTTTTTTTTGATCAATAACGTATTGTTTTAAAAGACATGATCATAAAAATATTATTTACATTTATGACTCTGTATTGTTATTATAATTTGCATGCTAATATAAGCTGAATATGGTGAAACCGTACCTGTGTAACATCTTTTGTAAACCCATATTATGCAAATAAAATGATTGATTGATTGATTGATTGAATAAATATGACAGTTTGACATACTTTCTAAAGAAAAAATAACAAACCGCCATATTTAACCTCTGTTAAGAGTAATCTGACGATTGAAAAATTTGCCCTTAAAAAACAAAATATACTGTTTTTATGTGCAAGAATCACATAAGTTCGTCATTAGCATAACCGCGAATGTCAAGATTGAATGACCTGCGATTATAGTGCTTAAACTCTTCATCAGATTAGCCATTCACGTCTGTCTGTGACACTACCATCGATGTATTGTAAATGTCGGTGAATTTATTACTATGTCGCCTTTGTTGAGCCATTAGTGTGAAACATCCTATTACAATAATTGTAGGTTAGCAGTAAATACTCGACCTTCAATGTGAACTCTTGGAACGCGTTTTTTATATATTGTTGACTGGAGAGTTTTTTTTTGTCAAGTCGGAAAATACTAATATATGAAAGCTAAAGAGTTTTTTGTTGTTAGTGTGTTTCTTTAAACGCTCTAATCTCTGGAACTACCAGAGGGACTGGAAAAATCTTTTTGTATATAATAGCCAGATTCATGAGGAATTGCATAGGCTATATAACATCACGCCTCGACCCACGGTGCGGAGCAGTAACCGAAGACGTAACATACCGCGGATCAAAAAAATCACGCGGATGTAGTCGCGTGCAGAAAACTAGTCGGGGATAAAAAAGAAATAGTTTTTATAATACAAGGTGAAACAGCCGATATTTAAATATTTAATATTCATCTATATTCTTTAGGTAGACATTTGTAAATGAAGTGATTTACCTAATGTGGACTGAGAAAATACAGAATTCCATTTTAATGTCACTATCCCATAAAGTGAGCATGAAACATTAGTTTTATTTTCGTATATTCATGATCTTTTTTTTCGAGATATTAAAGCAATATACATGGGACTTAAACATAACTGGCGAAATGTGGGTGTACAAATGGGTACACCTCTGCCCAACCCTTCGGGAATTACAGGCGTGATATTATATTATTAAAGCAATATGTCTTTGTCTTTTAAAGTGTCATTACACTCATGAGGTACCTTATAACATTCTTATTATTTTATCTTGATTTACTGGTAATGTATGTGTAATCAGACCATTATATTTTATAACTTAGTAGGTACCTCACCTACCTAAAATATCTCATCATTATGTTTTTTTTTTTAAACACGTCTTATTACTTTGCTCAGGTCGAACAATGATACTCACAACGCATTTCATGGATGAAGCAGATATTCTGGGTGACCGTATAGCTATCATGTCTGGGGGTCGCCTGCAGTGTGTTGGGACACCATACTTCCTCAAGAAATATTATGGTATCGGCTACAAAATTACCATTGTAAAGGGGGAAAACTGTATCGCCGATGATGTCACCAAATTTTTCAAAACATATGTACCTGATATTAAAGAAAACACCAACATAGGTAAGAAAAAATATCTGTTTGTCAAAACTAGACCTTTTGTCTTTGTAAGAAGGTCTATGTAATGTAGGTAACTGTAAATTACATCATTTATGTCCGTAACTCAAGTATCAGCTATTTTGTTTCAACAATTTAGGGAGTTCATTGACCGTATTATGTATTAGCTCTTTTTCAAGATCGTCATATTGTATGATTCTTAATTTATGATATTTTACTCTTTTAAATCAGTATTTATTTTTAGGTTCGGAACTAACATACATCTTACCGAGTGATAACGTTAGTAAATTCCCAGAAATGCTTAAAGAATTTGAGGCCCAAAAGGAATCTTTATGTATTTCTAGCTATGGACTTTCGGTTACTAGTTTAGAAGAAGTTTTTATGAAGTACGTATTTACACATTTAAAATATTAATGACTTCTTTAACTATAATGAGTACCTACTTAATGTGTTGAAGTAAACTGTTTATAGGGCAGGCACAGAGGATATAGAAAATTCGTCAGCGAAAAGGAACAACCAATCTAGCTCCGGACCGTACAATGACTGTGCGATAGCACCTCTGACTAATGCTCATTACTTAGGTTAGTATTCAAGAATATCTTCTTTTTTACCCTCAACACGTCAGATTTTTACAACATTTTTTTTAATTTTTTTAGCGGACAATGAACCGATACAAAAAGTGCGCGGGTCTAAACTTCTCAAGAATCACATCAAAGCGATGTTTTTTAAACTGGCCTACAACTCGATGAGGAGCAAACTTACTGCCTTAATACAGTTCGTGACGCCTATAATTAATATATCAATATCTGTGGCCATAGCGAGATCTTGGAAGTTTATATCCCAACTGCCGCCATTGACCCTAAGTCTAGAGAGCGGTTTTGTGAAGACGGAAACTCTGATGTCTCAAGCAAACGTAACTGACGGAAGTATTGAAGCTAAAACTATGATGCAGTATAAGAATAACTTCAAAACCTCGATGTACCCAGGAATGTCGTTTACTGACATAGGCACGACTAATTTAGGGAAATTTTATTTGAAACTGGTAAGTGTCTAAGCATAACAAACACACGAATAAATTTTGAAAGTTCGTTTAAAATAAAATCTTCCTTCTCTTTGATCTTAACTATCGAATAACAGTGGTTGTGCGTCATAACTTTATTTTATGCTGGTTCACACAGCTCTTGAATAACTGGACTTTGACCATAAAGAATAAAAATATTTATATAACTCTATATTAAGAATCTCTTGTGTTAGAGCGAAGAGGACATCGCCAGGGTCAGGAACGAGGTTCCTATTGGTGCAACGTTTGGCGCTCACAACATCACTGCTTGGTTCAGCAACTACGGCTTTCACGACTCTGCGATATCTCTTGCGCATGTCAACAACGCCATCATGGGCGCTCTATCACCTGGGAGCACGTTGAAGGTCATCAACCATCCGCTACCGTACTCTATTGAAAATTTGGTAAGTCAACTTTGTATTTTGGATGTCAATTATCTTATTTTTTAAAGTAAATATTGCTTTTGCGACCTTTTTATCATCTAAAAATAAAACTCTATGTGGTATTTCTGTGTATCTTCTCTCTTAGCGACACAGACAAGCCATCAAGTCTAAAATGTGCATACTATATACAAGCGGTCGTCCAGTAGAATTCATTTGGGTCATTTGGTTCACTTTAATAAGACGGCGGCATTCATTGTCTCAATATAGGTCTGATATTAATTGTATATGACTGTGTTTATCTTTTATGGGTAGACCAATGGAATGGCATGGCATTGTCATTATACTGTTTGCTTACGTTATTTCACTCAAAAAAACTACACCACACCCTCTACGTGTTGGTTACCAATTGAAAATTCAATGTTATTGGTTTCAGGTAAAGGTGATGGCTTCCGGCAGCAGTATGGGATTTCAATTTGCATTCAACATCGGATTTTGTATGGCTTTCGTTACTGCCTTCCTCGTACTTTTTGCTATTAAGGTAGCGTCGATATTGATTATTAATTACCAAACACACAAGTAATTGAATTATCCTGTACCTACGTAAAACCGTATTCCTTGAAAAGGTCATAGACTCGATCAATGAAGTATTACTTAGTATACACTACTACTACTGTATTACTTGTACTTGTCATCATCTCTAATTAAAAACAGGCCCACTGTTATCACAATATTTTCCTGGCAATGAATCACCTGTTTTCTGATAAAATGGTAATGGCTCAACAATAAAATCATTTTGTGACCAGATGAAGTTTTTATATTCAGAACTTAGTCTTAGACGCGCGTATTATCGCGACCTAAATAAAAATATACACTTGGATCACAAAAAGTGTGCGCTTCGGAAATCCTCGTGTTCTCAAACAAATTCGAACGTTTGTGTCGCGGCACAGAGTAACCCAAGCCCAACAGACGCAAAGTTTCTAAGAAACTTCTACTTGTATTGTTGTGACAGCTCTACATAGACTTTATCTCCATCGTCCATAGCAGTCGTTTATCTTTATAGTCAATTTTTATTTTTAATTCTTTAGAGTAGGTTTACCCCAAGAGCAAGAAACACGCATTCTAATTCGAAGACTCTTCAGGAATCCATAGGTGTTGAAAAATATCGTGAGGACACCTAGACTTACAAATTAAAATTAATATAAGTCTGAAATCGTCAATTCACCTTAAGCTAGAGTAGTGATGAATGCTTGCGCATTCTCTGTATGACAAGAGGCCTTTGCCCTGCTGTGGGACTATAATAGGCTAGTATTATTTATTTATTTAATCAGGAATCCTGTTTGCGGTTGAAGACAATGACTAATACATTTTTTTACCAAATAACAATACTGTTTATGTTACTAGGAGCGCATAAGCGGCGCAAAGCTCCTTCAGCGCGTGTCTGGAGTGCGGCCCGCCGTCATGTGGGTAACGGCGTTCATTTGGGACTGGATGTGGCTGTTCATGATCTACCTCTGCATTGTGTTCACTCTCGCCTGCTTTCAAGAAAGCACACTAGCTACTCCTGCTGAATTAGGTCAGTTGGAAGAAATGCATTCGACTAAAGAAAAAAAAAAACAGTTTCATACTACAAAATTGTGTTACGTTACCTTTTAATTAATATAATCTATTGCAGGCAGAGTACTTCTAGTCTTAATGGTGTTCTCAATAGCGACAATACCAGTACACTACCTCGCATCATTCTGTTTCGATGCCCCCGCAACGGGCTTTTCGAAAATGTGTTTCATGAATATATTTACAGGTGAGTACTCGAAAAATACGTAACAGTAAAACATGAACAGCTTATTTGAATTTAGTTTACACAACAACATCATGAAAACAATCTGGCAGTATATCAATCTTGTATTTTGGGAATGGCACAGATTTCACAAGCTGTATTAATTTAAGCGAATAATATACTCATTGTTTTATTTCATCAGGTTGCATGCCATTTTTAATCACCGAATTATTGAGATTACCAGAAGTAGGCAGTCCGTTTTACGCTCATCTGTTCGACTGGGTTTTTTCTCCGTTGCCCATTTACTGCATCTGTAGAAGTTTCAGGTAATATATTATTATACAATTCTTAATTCGTAATAATCATCATCTAAATATCGGAAAATATATGTTTGAAATACTTAATCCAAAACACGCTTTGTTCACGCTGACAGTAAAAATATATTAGTAGCTGCTGTTTTATTCTGCACAAGTAGTAAAAGACTAAAGAAAGTTTTACTTATACACAGCTATCGTTGGGTTACTTGATATTTGGTCGCTTATTATACCGATGTTAAGAACTAATGTAGATACTTTTATAAATCAATAACTAACTTGAAGAAAATAATAACAGTAAGTTTCCCTATACATAGCTCATATTAAGGGTTCTTTCAATTTATGCGTTTGGTGCTGGACTGTAGCAGCACTGAAGCAGTCCGTTTGTCGAACTGCACACGGACGGTTGTCTTTTTTCATACAGTTGACACGTCGAGAGCCGCGCGATACCCGTACCTATTGCGCAAGTATGACGGCAGAACGACAATAATCACGTGTCACCTGTATAGTTTAAAAGAGTCTAGGGAAACCTACTGTTATAATTTTGAGTTCTATGTATACTCTCGAAATAAATACTAATGTCATTTATTATAAATAACATTAATTGATTCATTCATACCTTAGGGCGCGTACACATAGAACGTCCGATTTTACAGAATCCGTTTTAACTGATCCGTCGCTACTGGAGGTAATATTCACACAGCATTTACAGGACCGATTTTAACTGATTCGTCGCTACTGGATGTCGGATCGGTATTTTTTACTGGAACCGGAATACTGTATATTCTGTGTGAACTCGCTCATACAACTACATACGCTTATAACATATACGTTTAAACGGACCTGTAAATCGGACGTTCTATGTGTACGCGCCGTTACTCTACTGTTTCTTACGTTACTTTTTTCGTAGGGACATGAGCGTGTCCTCGTTCCAAATCCTGGCATGCGACTGCCTCTGCGACCAGCTCAACATCAACAACTGCACGCGGCAAACCATCTGTAACCAACTCAACCTCTCCGTGTGTTGTAGTAAGTGAGTCTTGTGGGTGCGTGTTATGTACTGTAGTTCTATAGTAGCTTACGATAACCTTGCCTTCTTGTGCTTTCTACGCGACTTATCTCCCGAACATCGTATACGCGGAATGCTATATTGTGGACGAGAACATCGACGAAGACCGAATATGAAGTTCGGAATACAAATATGCTTTTAAATTCCGATCTTTAACCATTCTATTTGAACGTAAGTGAGTATGGTACTTTTTGTACCTAATACCTGAAAATAGTCCAGCATTGAAACTAGCCAATATACATACCTTTTTTAACAACATAAGTTTCTTCTATACTGCTGCTTTTAATTCATTGTACATCTTTCAGGGGGTGAAAATACTTATGAATTTGAACAACTTTTTTACGGGACATGTGAAGTCAATCAGCTGTTGTTCCATACAATTTGTAGTGCATTTTTGTATGGAACAGCTGTTTTTTTTTTCATATTTCATATTCAAGTCACGTTGTATATTCTATACCTAGCTATAATAATATTCTCCCGACCGAATTTCGGTCATTGCTATTAATCTCAATAGAGACTCACCATGTACGTAGCAGATATTATAGTGCTCAAAATATGTTATAGCGCAAACACACCTTCTATAGTCCGATGGCAATCCGACACGTGCCTTCCGAGACATACGTATGTCACACCACCAACTTCCGAGCTGCTACTGAGAAATTCCTAATAAATAAACCTAATATCACTATGCCCGACCTGAAAATCGTACCCAGGACCCCAATCTCAGCAGGCGCTTTTGCGTCTACGAAACCAGTGGGAACCCACCGGCGGGGATAAAGCTATGCAGATAATTAAATAAATACCTTATTTACAGTTTGGCTTGAATGATGCTTTAAATGTTTTAACTTCATCGTAACTTCTAACTTAAAAACATTGAAACATGCTGTACTTTTTAAAATAAATATTCACTTATTTGTTTTTCTCAGTCGAGGACAACCTTTACATGCAGTGGAGTGAGCCCGGTATTGGAAGATATTTGTTCATGATGAGCATGGTTGGAATAATTGCGTTTACTATACTGCTGATCAAGGAATATGAGCTTTTAAATAAGGTATATTGAGTTATACTTATTATTTTGAAACATAATTACATAGCCAATTATTCCAAGACACAACTACTAGAAAAAAACACGCAAATTTAGCCCTAAAAACCCGATGAACAGTAAAAAATTAACGATTTTTAGTTGCTCTGAAATCAATAAATAGTTATGCAATTGAGTTATCAAGTAAGTGAAAGTGACGTCACAGTTGACTTTTGTCATACAAAATCTATGGTAAAATCGCGGTTTGTCAGCTCATAAAAAGTGGTGTCAAATACCCAATTTTCAAAGATCCGATCCAAAAATTCACAATTTGTCGGGTAGATGTGATCTTCCCGCAATATATATCGAAGTAAACTCAACTGCCAATATACCTATAATTACCAATTTCTTGATCCGTTAAGGTGTTCTACTCTTCGAGCCCCCAACCAAAGCGGGCTTTAGTAGAAGAGGACACTGATGTAGCCATGGAGCGCTGCAAAGTTCAAGAGATGACTAGAGTGCAAATATCACAGCAAAGCCTCGTGTGTAGGGATCTCACCAAGTACTTCAACCGCTTCCTCGCCGTCAACAGACTCACGTTTGGTTAGTATGCATGGTAGAAAAAGTAAGTTTTCATTAAAAATCTAACAAATTCAGACCCACTTTAGGCTGGGCGCAAACGTCCGGTTTCCGGATTGGGTTTCCGAATCAGGAGGCGTGTAGGTATGTACATGCACACACATGCATAAATTACACATACATTCATTTGTTTTTTACATGTGTGTGTAATTTATGTATGTGTGTGTGTGTGTAAACCGGACGTTTGCGCCCAGCCTTATTGTGTCAAATATTTAGCACAATCTGCTACGAATTACGATACCACAAATCATATGAATGCTACTACTGGGATCGTTACGGAACGCCCCGACACAATATATGAACCTAGCTTTAAATAAATAAATAGAAAATAATAAAAAAAAACCACTTGTTTCCAGCTCTTTGTTAATCAAAATTGAAACAATAATCTGTTTTGTTTTGGCCAGCGGTGCACAAAGGCGAATGCTTCGGCCTACTGGGTATAAATGGCGCGGGCAAGACGACCACGTTCCGTATGCTGACGGGCGACGCTCACATCTCCGCCGGCGACGCATTCGTCCACGGACTATCCATCAAAACACACCTACAAGATGTCTACAGGCACATCGGTCAGTCAAACTGTCATATTCATTTTAACACCATCTAAGTATTTATTATTCAGGCATTCAATTTATCGGTTATCAAATCATTTGTCGAACGTATACGCTAAATGTTCAGAAATTAATTTTTTGGAGAAGTAATGCTTACACGTGAAACTAAAAATTCCACTACAGCTCTAATATTATGTTTAAATCTTTCTGAAAACAACTTTTTTGTCACACGATTAAAGTTGATATTTGTTTAAGTGGAAGTAACATGTTTGTTAGTATAGTATAGAAGGTAAATTGCTGTGTCGCAGGCTACTGCCCGCAATTCGACGCGTTGTTTGACAACCTGACGGCTCGCGAGACGCTGCGTATCTTCTGTCTACTGCGCGGCATCCCGGCGCAAGTCGGCAACGCGCGTGCTATTCATCTCGCCACTTCTCTTGGATTCTTGAAGCACTACGATAAGAAGGTAATTTATATTCGTTTTTTTTTTAAGATAAATATGATACTCTTTTAGACCTATATAAAAATTAAATATGTTGCAAAATAATATAAAATCTACTATTTCAGAATACTTAAACAAAAAATCTTATTACAGGTATTTGAATGTAGTGGTGGAACCAAACGAAAAATCAGCACAGCTGTTTCTTTACTCGGAGATTCGTCGCTGGTGTTCCTTGATGAACCGACTACAGGTAAGTGGACGGAATACCCCACAACATGATCAATTATGAAATCAATGCGTAGGTTAACTGCAAGAAAATGAAATTTAAAGTGTTTTTTAGTGTTAAAAAGAAAATTATATGGATGCCTTTGGCATGGGTCAAACGTAAACACTACGTAGTTGTTTCGTAAATGCGATGTATTTTCGATGAAAACCAATCTTCGCGACGCTAGCCAAGCGTATGCATGTATACAACGGCTCAAAATCCAACTGTAAGACAGCGCGCCGCCCGTGAGCCGTCACCTTTTTTATCTCGTCATTATAAAAATTATTTTCTATTTAAAACCGAAAATGGAATGGCAAATTATTTGCTGTGTGGTAATCCTACCTCAAATTAGTAATAAAAGTTTTCTTTATTATTCGCGTTGAGTACGTTTTTGCACGTAAAGCTACACTTACGTAATATACACTTTTCTTCGCTGGCTTACGTCTGAACTTAACTTCCCAGGCATGGACCCAGCATCCAAGCGTCTAGTGTGGTCGTGTATAAGCGAGGCGGTGGTGGCCGGCCGCAGCGTGGTGTTGACGTCACACAGCATGGAGGAGTGCGAGGCGCTGTGCTCGCGACTCACCGTCATGGTCAACGGACGCCTGTACTGCCTCGGACCACTACAGCATTTGAAGAATAAGTTCTCACAGGGTAAGGCTATGATCGTATGATCTCTCTATTTAAAGTTTTGTCGATCATACATAGATCTTTATCAGTCATTATGGGTAATCAGAAGCCTGAAAGTCTGACAACCAGTCTTACCAAAGGGGATCATATTGTTACCCAGTAACTGGGTTGTGAAAATTAGAGATGGTCAGCTGCATCTGGTTAGACTGGGAGCCGAGCCCCAACTTCCTAAGTTGGGAAACAGCTAGCGGGTTAGGCACACTTTTTTTTTTTTGTTCTTGCTCGATGGATCGGATGCTAGAACAGCCGTAGCAAGACAGAGGTTAGCCAATAAATCGATTGTCAATATTAATCGATGAGCCATCTATCATCAATATCGATTGGTCTACGCCGATCGACCACAATCTGGTTGCATTTTAAGATTTTATTTTTTACCTCATATTGTTATGTAATTTTTTGCCTATTATAACAGATAATAAGCAAAGCACGATGAACATCAGCGAGTTAATACAATTTTTATTTTTCAGGTTACACCTTAATTGTCAAATGCAAATCCGGTCCAGATAGAGATAACGATGTGACCAAGATTCATAATTACATAATTGAACATTTCAATGAATCCAGACTTATGTGAGTATTCTTTCTATAAAAGCTATATAGGAATAGGTCCAATTATACAGGGTGTCCCATAACTCAACGTCAAGCCGAAACGGGGTGACAGGATTGATCATAACCATCACGAGAAAAATCTGAAAAAAAATCTATCCCATGCAGTTTGAAAATTATGGGCATTTTAAGAAAAACCTAGAAATTTGATGAAACTGTACCATTTTTCAGTTATTGTGGTTATTCTTTTTTATTTTTGTTCATTTGAACTTTGGAAACGTAATCCTAAATAACATTTCTAGAATCCCAATAAAAAATAATGACACAATTGCCTCAAGTTTCCGAGAATTGAGACTATTTGTTAAACTACGAATTTAAAATTTTCAAGATTCGTCGACTTTGACAGGCCCTCCTTAAAAAAAAATGTACTAGAGTGCCTTGGCAAGTGGCATTAAAAGTTGGCGCATTTAATCATAATTCCAAAATGGTACAATACTTGTTAGTTCCATACAATAAAAAAGAGTAAAAAAATTTAAACCTCAAGTAACCCGATTTTTGCTATCTCAGGTAAAATGTTTTTGATTCGCACAAGCTCTAGGTAGGTTCTTAATTTTAAGGCAAAATGATGAGAGAGATGGGTAGTGGGTATGTTTGCCATGAGTGAGCGAGACAGATAGTGACGCCACTTTTACCAAAGTGAAAAAAAGTTAGTAAAATAATGAAAAAGAAGATGTAGGGCTTGTATTAAGGCTGATGGTAAACAATTTGAACATTTATATTGTAATAAAAAAAATTATTTCTCTATCTGACTTTTATTCCAACAAACCTAAATTAAACTAGATCAAGATTTTTCATTATTTTACTAACTTTTTTTCACTTTGGTAAAAGTGGCGTCACTATCTGTCTCGCTCACTCATGGCAAACATCCATCTCTCTCATCATTTTGCTTTAAAATTAAGAACCTACTTAGAGCTTGTGCGAATAAAAAACATTTTAACTGAAATAGCAAAAATCGGGTTACTTGAGGTTTTATTTTTTTTACTCTTTTTTATTCTATGGAACTATTAGTATTGTACCATTTTAGAATTCTGATTAAATGCGCCAACTTTTAATGCCACTTGCCAAGGCACTCTAGTACATTTTTAAAGGAGGGCCTGTCAAAGTCGACTAATCTTGAAAATTTAAAATTCATAGTTTAACAAATAGTATCAATTCTCGAAAACTTGAGGCAATTGTGTCATTATTTTTTATTGGGATTCTAGAAATGTTATTTAGGATTACGTTTCCAAAGTTCAAATGAACAAAAATAAAAAAGAATAACCACAATAACCGAAAAATGGTACAGTTTGATCAATTTTCTAGGTTTTTCTTAAAATGCCCATAATTTTCAAACTGCATGGGATAGATTTTTTTTTAGATTTTTCTCGTGATGGTTATGATCAATTCTGTCACCCCGTTTCGGCTTGACGTTGAGTTCTGGGACACCCTGTATGACAGTAGATTCTCCCTACACTATAAGTGACTAGATTACACCTAGCCAAATATGGAACCATACTCTGGTTTTTCAGAAACGTATAGGTGTAACGTGAATTTTAAGACGACGTACTATCTAAAGAGCGATTTTTATATAAATGTATATGACCCTAGGTCATTGCATATTTTTAGAACTTATTCCTTATACAAGTCAAGTTTAGACAATCGTGTTTCGACCGCCATCATACTTAAATAACATGACCAAATTTTTAAAAAAGGTTATATGTATTATAGACTGAACCAGTTCACCGTTAACCACTGTGACGTCACATATCTTAAGACCTGTCCAGTGCACTACACCTCTTGTGTATCACGCTACGAGCATTCGCCTCCCGCACCTCTCCCGGTCCCCGTTCTCGTCCTACCCCAGCGCCCCTGTACCCCGCAGGCGAGGACTTAATTAAGCAGTTTAGCTATAGATTTACAAATTAATTTTGTTAATTTCTCTTTGCAGCGAATCATACCTGGGTATCAGTACATACTACATCAATGACGTCGGCTTACCATGGTGGCGCATTTTCGACGTGATGGAGGAAGCCCGAAATCAGTTTCCCATCGAAGACTACTCTGTTTCACAGACCACGCTTGAACAGGTATTTCTACAGTTTACGAGATTGCAAGGCACTCAGGTCTAAACATCTTTGAAACCGAAAATACCTTAACTAAGCATCAGGGTAAACTTAAAAGAATAAGATATTATTCAAATTTCCCCTACGACATGTAACTTAATCATAACTGGCGAAAATGTAAGTGTACTGAGGTCCTCTGACCTCCTGACTTGACTCTCCGGGCAAAACAGGCGTAAAATTATGATGTATTAATTTAATTTATATATGCCTAATCGAAGATAAAACAGTTTTTTCATTGTTTCTATAAAGCATGCACCCTACCTGCAACTGTATTATTTTATATTATTATTAATAAATATACAATACTGATTATACTTAGCAAGCGTTTTGATCTGTCGTTAATAAAATAAAACGTTCGAAACTGTCCAAAATCCAATGATAACTTAATCTAATTTGGTTGGATATGTGACACTCAATTTTGTACTTAACAAAAAGTTGTTCTATAAGTACTTAGTAAAAACCGACAACCATTTTGAATGTTCAATATTTTGTATGTGAAATTAACTTATATTAATGATATTTAGATAATAGTTAGTATATTGCAACTATGTATATCGTTAAATGTTGTTGTTGATGTGTTTGACTGTGTATTCAATGCATAAAAATGTAATGTAAGCAATGCAACCAGGGGCGGATCTACTTAAAGGCTTTTTGGGCTGCAGCCCAAGGCCCCGTGAATACAGGGGGCCCCCAACCGGACTGAAAACAATACGCGATATTGTCAATAATAAAAATTATCTTAAATTAAAAAAAAATCCGATTATAAGGTTGGCAACACTACTGCGATCAAATTATATATACCTACATCACTACAGAAAACAGTTTTTTGACAAAATGGCAATTGATTGAATAATTAGGTAGGGCCCCTAAGCAGTATTAGCCCAGGGCCCCACAAATTCAAGATACGCCCCTGAATGCAACAGTTCTAATAGGATAGCAGGATGAATATTCAGAAGCCTACAATTTTCGTTAAAAAAACGTCACAAAGGCTTTTAAATATCCTTTGAAAAAGTACACTTAATAATATAATCAAATCGGAAAACATTGTACGTATCATCTCATTCGAGAAACTCAAAACAGATCGCTATATACCCAAAAAAATCTCTATGTAGTTTGTCTCACCTAGCATGTGTAGATGACTAATTATTATTTTCGTGGAGCTTGTTTTTAACGAAATCTCAGTAAGTGGTTCAAAGAACAATCGAATTCTCAGTTAATAAATAGGTAATTAATGCCATTCCATATTTTCTTGTAATAGTGCCGATAGATCTGAACATTCACAAATGTAATCTCAAGATGTATGACATCATCACCTGCGTTACCGTTGTTTATTTTAAGTTGATATCGAATACGTTCTAGGAACATACCTGACTTAAGCTACGTTTACAAACTAAAACGCCATGTATAAGAAAAAGTTCAATTTATTGATGTTTATATTCTAATTCAATAAAAAAAATACTTTAGCTATAAATGATCGAGTAAATGTATAATAAGTTAAACTACGAGTAGTCAAAGCAGCTGATAATGTAAAAAATGCAGTATTTATACCTATAACGTATCTATTCAGTACTTATTTTAGTGAGATAATTAAATGGTGCTTGTTCTTTTAGGAATATAAAGAGGTCGTGTATGTCACTTGTCTAAGGTAAACGGTACAGCTGTTTTTGCTCAATAATGAAATATAAACAATTTTAAACAAATAAATGTATATGTTTTTTTTACAATACTAATTTCTCAGTTGAAGCCTGGATTTGTGCTCGGTTTATTTATTTAAGAAAGCATACACAACAAATAATATCATAAAACAAACAATAGGCTCGACCCTTATCACATAGTACTTAAACACAGCTGGGGAAATGTGGATGTACTAATACACCTCGGAAAGTACACGCATACGTAATGTAATACTATAAAGATTAATGAATAAAAATATTTTTACACGACCTTAAACTATGTCATTTTAATACCTATGTGCAAATGATATTTTATTAATTTATTCTTGTATACTTAATACCAAAGGTATAGAGCTTAAAAGGAAACAAATGTAGATAAACGTCAAATCCAATAAAACTATGCCTTGCCACTCTTTTGTGTAAATAGCTATTAATCTTTATGTTTGTCGCAATCTCATAGAATAAACAGACAGCTTAACAAAAGGGGTAAGACAAAGCGTAGCACAAAATGTTAATCGGACAAACAATATGAATACGCGCATTTGGAAGTCTCGTCCGTTGAACGCCTCGAGAGCCTCAATGCTAATGGCGCCTTCGAGACAGTTTTTGAATATCAAACTTTATTTCGATAAAGATAAAGTTTGTAATACAAAAATTGGCTCAATGGTTTACTTTGTTGTATAATAAGGCGGTTTGTGTTTCCTTTTCCTAAGCTGTATTCATCGTTGTTAATAATTTTAAGATTATTGATGTCTGACGGTTCTCATTTCGTGTTTCCTTTCACGTCAGTAGACACTTACGTAATCTTGTAATATATGCTCTCTTATTTATCTCACTTGTTTTGAATAGCTTATTGTAATTCTAATATTACTGTTGTTGGCTTTGAGGAGAGCGGCGCAATTGTTAATGTTTATAATAAAATACAATGTACCTACCTACAATGTGTGAATTTGTGTGATATGATTTGTGATCTATTTTAATTTAATTGTGTACCCTTTAGCAAAATATATATTTATGAATATGCCCCGTGCTATTGATATAGCTGATGCCAATTTGCAATCCGGGCTAGTTTAATTGTATTTAATAAGTATAAGTTGCTTTGAACATAAGTATTATTATTATTTATTTACAAATAGCCTGCTCAACTCATTCGCAGCTATTAATGATTACTTAATTTGATTACGCTTCAACAGTATACATAACTACTTGTAATTTATGCAACGTTAGTTTTGGCCCGCGGCCACAGACGAAGCCGCGGATTGATAGTACTCTATGTCCTTATTAAGATCCCAGGCTACCTCTTTGTCAAATTTCATTACGATCGGTTCTGATTTTGCCGTGATGTAATAACAAACAGAGTTACTTTCGCATTTATAATATTATTAGCGTGGGTTCTGGAGTTCAAGTATTTCTGTACCTCTCGATGTTTTATATGTTACCTATTATCATAAGGACGGTGTTTGTATGTGTAGTGTTTATAGACAATTTTTAATAAAACTAAGAATATTTTATCACTTATTGTTTTATTTTACATCATATTAAGCCTTAATTTAAGGCTCCTCTGGTTATAAAGTACGAAATACGTTAAAAGCTATGTGTACCTATAAAGATGGCCTCAAGAATACTATATTCAAGACTCGACACGTACCCACGCCACACCCCGGCGTTTTATACGAACGAATACGTATAATTGGGTAGATGACACTATTAACCAATAATTCCATGACATAACTTCTATAAAGAAACACATTATTTTGGCCCTGAAAACCTGATTAATTTTCAAATCACTGTAAAATTGGATTTTTAACTGCTTTCAAATTAATAAATAGTTAGTCAATTGAGTCTGCACAAAAGTGACGTCACAGTTGAGTTTTGTTAAACAAAATCTATGGGAGAATCGCGTTTTGACAGGCCATAAAAAGTACGTCAATTGATTGGTGGTATCATCTACCCTATTATCTAAGTACCTAATAGTTCTACTATAACTATAACCTTCGACTATCACAACTTTACTATAAAGTTCGGAAACGCCCCCGAGTGGACCTGAACACACAAAATAATCTCCATTAGGCTAAGTTATACTACTACTAACACTATTTGGATATTATTTCTGAAATAAATTATTTGAATTAACCCGGTAGAGGGTCCAATTGGACCCGAAAATTGACACCAATAATATCAGTGTAAATAGCATGTGATTCACATATAAAGAAAAGCGAATTACGTGATTCACATGCATACAATGTGAGAGACGGCCCGCACTATACCTGCTGTGTCAACTACATACAGCATGTAACAAATACCCTGTCCGATCCTTAAGGGTGTTATTCGGCATCGTACTGCGTACACTTATACGTAACCTTTAATGGATTTGAGATTATTATTTTTCCCCAGTGAAAAAAAAACATGATTAATTTAATCTATACTATAACATCATAAAGCTAAAGTGTTTGTTTGTTTTTGTTTGAACGCGCTAATCTCCAAAACTACTGGTCTGATTATGATAATTCTTTCGCTAATATGAAGCCGTGTTATCCCAGAGTGCAATAGACCATAATTTATTACCAAAAAAAACGGGATCCGAAAAAAATATACGAATTTAATACGCATACCTATAAAACAGTATCGCTATACAGCATGTAACAAAAACCCTGTCCGATCCTTAAGGGTATTATTCGGCATCGTACTGCGTACACATATACGTAACCATTTAATGGATTTGAGATTATTATTTTTCCCCAGTGAAAAAAAAAAGAAGAAAGAAGAAGTAACTAAATTAAAATAAAACATAAAAACTGATCAACGGCAACACTGATCTGACAGGGTTTTTGTTACATAGTGTATATCTAACAGTTGACGGCAGGCACGATAAATTTTAAAGGGCAGTGAGTGTCGCTTGATCGCTTCTTTACGTGGTAATAGTCTGTAATAGCCACTTCTGCCTTCCACCTACATACTTTCGATTCCAGTGTTTGTCAACTTAAATTAGATAGCTGACACCATAAACCATTAATTCTAAAACACTTCGTTTAGGTACTGCAAAAAAATTAAAATGTAAATGGTAAAATTAGATATTTTTTGTTGCTTTAAAATCAATAAATAATTAATCAATTGAGTTTGCAAATAAGTGACGTTAGACTTTCGACTGCTCAGTTATGTAGCATCGATTGTTTTCATATCATTAATCGTTGAAACAAGCGAAGCCCGCAAAATACTTTCAGATTAATACAGAATGTAAAAGTTGTAGTGTTGGCAGTTCACGATATCGTAGTGCAGCTACGGCGTAGGTCGCACTGCTACGCGCGATGGCGAGGACGCGTGCGCCGCTACGCGCTCGCTTTCTACGAAATGGCGGTGTAAGAAACTAGCAGGGCCCAGTATTCTCAAAATACTTATTTTAAGTTCAGCAATTGATAACTGTTATGCAGTTTTCATTTATTATTAATAACGAACTACAAAAATAGAGTTGAAAATTGTGTAATTGCGTGCAAGATAAATTAATATCGCGCGGAATTATATCTCGCACATAATTTCGAACTCTTTTTGTGTAAATTTCACCTAGTTATTTATCTATTAATAAATGTAGCTGCCCTAGCATATTGCTGCTCTGTTTGCGCTGACCCTAGAATGTCCATTTTTTATATAGATACTGATACAGACCGACAAAAATTTCGCAAAATAATTAAAATGTTGATATCGATAAAATAAACAATCACCGTCGGGTGATTGTTTATTTTGCAAATGCGTCACTACCATCGATAATCTTCCTTGTATATTTCATCATTTTTGATATCAGATAAGCCAAGTATTTATTTTAGATTTTTTTATTAAAGTAAATAAAGATAAATATGCCCCACGACAGCTTGCAAATTTCAAATTTCGTTTTTTGCCAATTTCAGCTCAGTATCAGGTTGATAACAGAATAATAATCGTTATAATCCTAGGTAGATGTTAAAATTGCCCTACATCATAAAAAAATAAGTTTGAGCTTAATTTGATCTTGTATTACTATTCACCAACTTGAACTATTTTGTGATTGTAAATTATAACTCGTTGTTAATAAATCAGCAGGTATGAGGTAGGCATTTTTGATGAATAACATGGTGAATATTTGTAGATATTTTTAATGTAATTCTTAACTGTTTAATCTCACATAAGGTACGTATTATAAATAAATAACCCTAAATCTAACAAAATATAAATAAGTAGTAGTACATAGTGTGTACACAATATACCTACAATTAATTGCTAAATAAAGCTTTTTGGTATGAAAGTAAAAAATATATTTTTGGTTCAATCACATAAATAATAAAATATTACAAAACATATATTGTCACTCATTTTCATATTATTTACAGATACTTAAAGAATAAAAACAGGCGCATGCGAAGCGCTTGAGCATGTGTTACAAATAGGGGCAACTCATACCGCGACGTGACGGGTGCGCACTTTTTAAGATAACGATACATTATAGAACTTTATTTATTATATTAAAAGGTACACATTTGTGAGAGAATTCGAATGAGAATTCTCACACAGTGAGAGAATTCGAATACTCCTCGCGGCTTTACGATGCGCAAAACAGCTGGGCTCTTCAAGCATCGTTGCGTCGCGTCTCGATGTGAGCTAACCCTAAATAAATTTATCAATAACTGTTAAGGTTTTTGGACATCATTTCTTTTTTGCTTTTAAGCAGGTGCTTTAAAAAAATGATTTTAATAATTTACATAGGTAGGTAAATCATATTATTTCCAAATAAAATTTCACTAACTAACCATTTTTAAAATGCTAAGCAATAATTTACTGTTCCCAACAGACTTCAAATTTTTTTATGAAAATTAAAAAAATACAATAGTCATGGAATGTCACTAAAATTAAATCTAAATGCGCATAATCCGTATTAAATCTACATTGCACACATTTTTAGATACATAAACGAACCGGCCGCAAGGTACATAATATATGGCTGTGCTGACGACGCGACGTTCTACAGCCTACCCATTGTCGGCTATATATTATTAGCCGACTACGGCCTATATAATAAATATCTGTTTATATATAAACGTAATTTACCGTAGAACTTGCTACGATATTATAACAATGTCATTACTTAGATCAATATATAAAAAGATCGGGGGTAGTTACTTTGCAGATATTAGGTATTTTAATATTCTTGCTTAGGAATTCCTCAAGTACCGTGGATTAGGTAAGTACTTAGTTATACCAGGGCCATGGCGACGTTAGCAAACTGCATCTTTATACGAATAATAGATCAGATTGAAAACGCATGCACAAGCATGACATTTTGCTTAATGATCAAGTTGCATGTAACTAGATAGCTTTAGCGAAAAAGAATCCCCGAGTAGGTAGGTACTGAATTTCTTTCTTCCTTTCAGTTAGTTTTCCAAACTAAAAATAGTGGGAAAATTTTCGGAATTATAGTTCTCAAATGTCAATTTCTAATTATATCATAACCAAAGTGGTATAAACAGAACAATCAACATTTGATTACAAATTGCGAAAAAAGTTCTTCCCCGACCTATTAAACTCAGATTAATGATTGTCTATCTAAACTACTAATTAACTATTCGCTATAGTGTGGCGCCTTCTTGTCGCTGGTACTTGGTGAACTGCAGGAATATTTGTTCGAGGGTGGTCTGCGAGATGCTGTAGTCTTCGATCTCCAGGTCCCGCTTGGCGCGCTCCATGCTGCCGAACATACGTGACCACGCCACACTGCGGTCCGGAAGGTAGTACGTCAGGAGACCTTGATACTCCTCCCTGGAAAATAAAATACGTTAACATGCAGAAGAGTAACCTTTTACGCTTTACGAGCAGCGCAGAGCAGCAGCAGTTTCTACACGTAGGTACTTTCAATAAATTACAAGCGTGCGTTTACCTATACGCTTATTTAGGTACAAGCAGTGTCATGCGACGAAATAAAGTTGAAAATTGCATAATTGCATGCAAGGTACTAAATACCGCGCGGAATTTAATCTTGCACTCAATTTTCAACATTATGTTATTTAATAAAAACATGATTTCACTGAAACTTGCTATCGGGATCAAAAGTATTTTATGTCCTTACCCAGATCATGGTCTACCTGTGCCAAATTTCATGAAAATCCGTTTAGCCGCTAAGGCTATTGAGACGTCCAAATTCACAAACTGACAAGTTTGAAACACTTACATTATCCGCGGATGCTCGAAGTTATTGTTAACGTATTCTTTGACACGATCAGTCAAACTCATTGTGCTTGATATCGAAGCTGTGTCACATTCTCTTTCAGTTTCTTCCATTTTCATTTTTATAATCAACGTAAAACCTGTAATAGAATTGTGGGCTCATTAAAAACTTATAGAAATGTAAGTCTTTACGTATGTCTACATGTTAGCATTGCGATTAAGTATTATCATGAGGGGTCGAATAATAATTAGGCGCATATTTCCCTAAAGTAAAGTTTTCGCTAGGAAAGTATGGAAACGACTTCTAGAAATAAAATTCATTCGAAGGAAAAAATCCGGGATTACGGGATCGCATAATAAGTACCTAAAACGTAAATTTTTATGATTTTATTCGTCGTAAGGACGGTCCCGAGAATGACGTAATTTTGCAACTTTATTTAGACTAAGATTATATTGCGATTGTTCCTAAAATTTAGTAGAATCGACCGGCCCGAAGTTTATCAATAAATATGAATCTGAAAATGTGCTGAAAATATGCAACCGATAATCGATCCCTGGTTATCTATTATGGTACGTTAAACGACGTAGGTATATATAATATCTATCGACGATTGAAAATCGAGAATAGTTAATGATAACGATACAAGATAAACACTATCATATGTAAATCTATGTTATGAATTTTATTCTGTACTAAGAAGGGACAAACAATACGTCAATATTAATTGCTAGATAAGTAAGTAGGTACATAATATTAAAGTCCAGTCCAACAGGTAGGTCCGATTATCAGCGCTTCTTTATTTATCAAAACCATCACAGTTCACGTCGCTATTCTAATCGCATCGACTACGAATACAAAGAGGACGAAACTATAAACCTACCTTCAGAAAACTTATTCTTCAGATGTTGTGGCGTGCCGAGGCACTGGAAGCGTCCGTTGACCATGATGGTGAGTCGCGAACATAACGCTTCGCACTCCTCCATGCTGTGTGACGTCAGCACCACGCCCCGTCCTGCACGTTGCACGCCACGCGTCGCACGCCACACCTACACAAATTAAAACGTTTTGTACTTATGACCTGTCTCAGGCTGTTTTGTAGGTTGCAACCTAAACGTAAACGCTAAGACCGTGCCAGTAATAACCTGGTAACAGACTTGACATGTCTAGCAGCAACTTTGCTTCTGGCTAACGAGGATTTGTCAGCTACCTAGCGAAATAAGTCCAGATTTTGTCAGAAACTTAGTCACAACACAACACCATTAATCCGAACATATTATTATTTCTTTGTTTTATGATTATAGAACGATATTATGGCCATCAACTGCATTCGGTACATTCATATGCGCTGTAAGTTGGAATTATTGCAGTACTTAGATACATACATGTCGTTTGGCAGCGGGATCGACACCGGTTGTGGGCTCATCGACGAACACAAGCCGCGTTCGTCCCATGAATGCTATCGCTGTGTTCAGCTTGCGTTTCGTACCGCCTGAGTACTCCTGAACCTGCGAAAGACCAAAGAACGCATCAAAATGATAATGTTTAAATAGTATTATTATGGACCTATGACACGATCGTGCAAGTACCTACTTAGACTATTTAATAGGTGTCTTCTACTCTTTGCTTTACTTCGGTATGTCTGTGGTCTATAAAAAAGTGCAGCAATAAAGCTTATTGTCTATTTAGTAGGTAAAAACGCAGTAGATAAGTAAGTAGATATCCAATTTACCTTTTTGTCTAGATGTTTGAAGAAGCCGAGCGCGTTTGCGAGCGTATTGGCAGTAGGCGCAGCAGTGCGCATTCGTAGACCTCTCATCAACGCGAACATGTGCAGCGTCTCGCGACCCGACAGCTCACCGAATAAAGCATCAAACTGCGGACAGTAGCCTGCAAATATCAAGGTATAACCATATAAACAAGGTTTTATAAATTCCGGGAGGTTTATTTAAACATTTTATAAAAAAAAATAGGCGCATTGGGAATGAGGTGTACCAATGTTCGCGTGTACTCTGTCGAGGTTTCTCTGGACGGAGTGTCCGCTGACATACGCCTCGCCGCTTGAGATAGACTCGTCACCCATCAGCATCTTGAAGGTGGTAGTTTTGCCGGCGCCATTCACACCCAATAGACCGAAGCATTCACCGTCGCTCACACCTTGAAAATAAAGTTTCAGGTTATATGGCATGCTAACTAGTATTTTAATAAGTTGGATACTATGACAAAGAAATCTTGTTTCCTTCTATTTCTACTACACTAATTCTTAATTATAATTACTTACAGATCAGAAGTCTATCTTCATATTTAGTTTAAAAACCTGCTCATTTGCCTAACCTTTTCCCAAGACTTTGACGTTTATTTAAAAAACCTGAAACGCTTACTGAATGAGACTTGATCTACGGCGAGATGTTTCCCGTAGTACTTGGCGAGGTCGTTGGCTAGCAGTGCGTGCTCAGCGCGGCGCGCGGGTGGCACGCTGCTGGCGTGTTTGGCTTCACGCAGCACGTCCTCATCCAACGTGCTCTCGTCCACTGGAGGCGGAGTCTTCTTCCATGAAGATAACTACGATAAAAAGATGAAATGTTACTCGAAGTAGGTAAAGAAGACATCAGTAATAATCGTTCAATATATGGTCAGGTCCATAGATGTTAACAGCAAGTTCTCAATTTCAATGATTTAATCAAAAACGATTCAGACGTATCCTGTTTTTATCGTGTTGTAACTTTTCAAGGAATTGGTAGGTAGTCTGCCAACTTCATGGTTGCATCATCAGGACAGGTAACCACATTTTACAGGTCGCTTCCACCCTTTAAATTGTACAATTTGATCTGACGTGTGTAAGCAAAATTTCCATTTTGTGGGTATCATAACCCACATCAATCAGAAAAGAAACAGATCTTTATGTAAAATAGAACCAGTAACGAAGATCAGATGACTAAACCAGCCTTCTATTAAAAAAAAAACCCTAATACTACATTCTATAGGTTCTGTATTGAAATGAACTTATTTATTTATTCAACCTTTATGCAACAAAAAAGTACAAAGGCGGACTTAATGCCTTAGGCATTCTTTACCAGTCAACCAAAGGTGGTGAAGAGATAACAAAGCAGGTGCAAAAAATTGTACTTACATGAGGAAATAATCGAAATACGAGATTTTAAAATCATTAAAAACAAATATCTAAATAAGTTTAAACGTACACAAGTACATAAACTTATATGTATACACCATCTTAAAACTCAGCTAAATAAGTTTTTATATGATAAAATAAATATCCTTTATAAGAGACTTTATAGGTCTAAAAATCCTCGTTCCAGATTCGCGATATCGTTTCATATCGCGATATCGTAACATTTAATAAAATCAAGATCCTAGATTGTACACGGAAAAATTTAAGTTGTCTGAGGATGTAATGACATTAATGAACTTTGATATACGAGTAGCAAGTAGGTACATTACCTTCTGTAGCAATCTGTACTCGATGATCATGAGAATGCCCCAGAATAACACACAGGAGAAGCTCATACTGAGCAAATACCGCATGATACCTGGCTCCTCCCAATCGAAGTGCGGGCTTTCACGGACTGCAATCAAATAACATGAATAATGTACCTAACATTAAAATAACCTTATGTACATAACATCATGCCTGTAATCCCCGAACGGTTAGGCAGAGGTGTACTCAATAGTACCTACACCCACATTTCGCCAGTTATATTTACGTCCCATGTAATAGGGGACGAACCTATTGCCATCAACCGGGCACAAATCCAGACTCCGAGGCTGCTACTGAGAAATTCCTGATGGAAAAACCCAAAAACACTTTGCCCGAACTTGGGAATCGAACCCAAGACCTCATTCTCAGCAGTCTCACTTTGCGACCACTAGACCAACTGGGAAGTCTAAAAAAAACCGCCTGTAAAAAAAAGAACGCGCTTGAATTTCATAATTTATCAAGAAGCGGAATCCCAGACTATCGGTGCACCACCGATCCACCAAGCAGTATCGTCACGTCACAGAGCACCTAATGCGCGCTAATTATTATATAGGTATGACTAATAATTTATATAAATAATTAGGGCACTCACCGCAACAGTTTTCGGAGTGTAGACACATGTTCGCCATGGTGCACTCAAGGTTGGGATACACCGCTTGCAAGTACTCGCAGCCTTGAAGGCAAGTGAACTCGCGTAAGCCGATCTGGTTCAGGAACCTAAACAACAAATAAAACATTACGGATACCGGTGTCGCTGTCGTAACGATAGGCGGTGCCTAGCGGTTTGTAAAATGGTTTTTTGCGCTAGGTTTAACTGGGTTATTTACACATCACATTTTGGTGTCGCCCAGTGTTACCTATTGAAAACGGGCACAAAAGTTTGGTACATTTAAATAACACCAACCTTACTGAAGTGACGAGGCCATAAAGCGGGAAGAACTGCAGTATGTAGTCCAGAATTTCGGCGGCTTGCTGTGTGTCCAGCATAGGATTGGATAGCGCCTCCACCACTTGCGCGCCCATCATACCTGCCGTACACAATAAGCAATGGATTAACTATAAAATTGAGATCAATTTAATGATCGAACGCGATTCGGAAACAATTTCAAATTGCAACAACTGACCTCTGCTTTTTTTCTGGATATCAAAGTCATTCTCAACTATTTACTTAGCCAATGCAAATAAAACGTTAGGTACTCATTTTTAACTAGGTAGTTTAGTACTTAGATGAAACAAAAGCAGTTCAATAAAATCCTTTCAGCCGTCATCACGTTGTGTTCTCGGGAAATTAATAGTCAGAAGAACATACTGTAAGATCCTAAGCATCTACATCACCATATGGAATAGTGTGGGATTAGTGGTATCTACTTATACCCTATTTTTGTTACTTACCGAAAAGTACGTTTAGGAAGTAGTAGCCAACGAAGCCTACAGCGGGTCCCTTGAACACTAGTGACAAGATGTATGTAAGCGGCAACATTCCAGCACCGTACAACATGATGACCAAGTACATTCGTCCTGAAAATAAACAAGCCAAGTGTTACGCACGAAATTTACGACCATTACCGTGTTACAATTTATTATAGTCAAGAGGACAATCTTTTATAAAATCTGTATCTTCTATAAAATCTGTAATATTGAATATAGGTTTTATCCCAATTGATCATCTATTCCCAGCCCAAACCTCTCAGGTAGAAACTTTATAGGTATTTGAACATAATGTTGATTTCATTTCGGAGACATCTTAAAAGAAGTGAATGATGAAAATTCTTGTGAGATGGTGAAAAGGGAATAGGGATTCTGTTTTTGTATTTTTGCCTTTGGATTAATGAATAATTACCTAATTCTTGCGCCGTGGACAAACCGACGACGTCGAAGATGACGCACGAGACGACGAGAGAAACACAGGTGATGAGGAACCACGACCAGTTGAAGACGGCGGCGCTGCCCCATAGCACGGCCGGCTGCACACCTGCCGCGTTCTGTAGGAGCTTCGCTCCAGACATGCGCTCCTACAACAACCAGAAGAGCATTTACTTAAATAAATTGGTTGATTATGTTCCACGATGAAGAAAATTTAATAAGTATTTCAAAACGAAAGTGTAAAACATACCTACTTAGAAATATTTAAAAAATACATTTTTTATGGGCAGTTACCTCAAGCAGCATTAATAAAATTATTTATTGTTGCTTACCTTAATGTAAAACATGATAAACACGGCGCTGACGATGCCCACACTGCTACCGATACCGGAAGACAGTTGCATGGAGAGCATTGATATCATCATCTGCATGTCGCTCTGAAATTATTAAAATTACTTTTTGTATTTACAGTTTACGCATACAAAATCTGACGAAAAAATAAAATAAAATATTTCTCAGAATAATACCAAACAGGGTGTAAAAGTTTAGTTGAATTCGTTGAACTTAATTTTGAATTTCCTGAAAATGAATGACACGATGATAAAATTAGATTTACCTGATCAGTATAAGTAGCCTCCAATGGATGATTGTACACATCGAGTACGGCAGTAGAGTTTCTGGTTCTAAGAATAGCTGAGTGGATGGCTGCAAGGGATGTTGCAACGTCGTGATAACCGAAGTTACTGAACCAGGCTGTTGCAGAGTTGTCGTCAAACGTAGAGCCAATGAGCATCTGGTGTCGCAGCGATCCCATTGTTGTGGATTCTTGCGACTATGTAAGCATAAAACTCTATTTAAAATAAAAGCACTAGTACTAATAACGTAAAATAACAAGAGAATAATTAAATGAAGATGGTTTTTTTTAACACCACAATAATAAAAATAAGATGAACCAAATACGTTTTGATGGTATCTACGGAACCATTAGTGAGCGAGTCCGACTCATAATAAGTCGTAGAGTTAATAGAGAAAATTTAATCATACCTATACTTTATGGTATAAGACATAAATAAAAAAGAAATGCGATAATTTAAGAGCAGCTTTTACATGTTTTTACCTAACAACAAAAAATAATTAATATTTTAAGTAATTGTATTTCAAATATATATAATAAATAATGTCTTAGGGCTAATTTTTCAATCGTCAGATAATTCATAACGGAGGGATAAATAATATGGCAGTTTGACAGCTTTTGTATAGAAATCATGTCAAACGGTCATATTTAATTTTGTTCTTTGGATAAAAGATATCTGACTATTGAAAAACCAACCCTTAATTATCGTCGATACCTCTTAAATGGAATTCGTTATTTTAATATTGACTCACTCTATTCAGGTAATACTGCTCGACAGGTGTATTGCCAATATCAGTTAGTTCCATGCTGGGAACGTCAGAAATGTTAAACAGCACCGCGTATGCGTTTGCTGCAGAAGCGCCCAGAGATGTTGTAAGAGTGCCGTTGAAGCTTAACACGGTTTCTGTACTCGCATATCTGAAACAATAATAAGTTATTAATCAATAAATACTCCAATTGGTTGTGATATTTTACTGCTATTATTTAATCGTATAATTCGACTGGCTCGTCTGGCTCACGCTGGAAATGTCAGTAGGTACCTACCTAACTCTATAAGAATGTGTTTTCCTAAAACATCGACGTTGTTTTAGGTGACTAACGTTACCAAGTTCTTTTCCTTGCGTCATCCACAGATTTTTTTCGCAATCTCCTCCTCTGCCTTCCGTGACCCCGTCTTACTGTCACAAGGCACCAGCTTTATGCTACTTAGGCCCACAGTTTGTCGGGCAGATAATTATGTCCTGCCCGGTCCTGCCAGTGCTTAAAGCATCAAAGGTTGAGTTGCGTGAAATACTGCTAAAATACTGCACTGAATTGAATGAATAATATAAGCCGCATTTATCACCCTCTCTTTCATCCCGAGGTATCAATAAGGCAACCTGCATTTTAGGGTAAACTACATATTTGCACCGCTTAACTAGCCATGCGTCTTTAATCAGAATAAAATCGTCTCAACTTAAATATATCGATTAGATAAAGAATAAAAGTATCTAACCCTTCTGTTAGCTTCAGAAGTCTCGCTTGTATGGTTGGCGTTAAAGACATAACGTAATTGAGCACTCCAAGCGTAGTGTTAATGAGTACGATGGGAGCGAAGAACTGCAGCACCATGAGCCAGGGCGAGCGGATCAGCACCAGCCACTGCTTCATCCACACCGCCAGCACCTGCTGGCACAACAGGCGGAAGCCCGTCACACTGCTCTCGTCTCTGTCCACTAGAACATAAAAACACAGCGTCGCTATTCGTTGCGGTTTGATGTTGAGATTAGGTGAAACTAGCAATTACTACCACCATTTTACCACTACTACCATTTTCTTTTTTTGTTACTAGCGACTTCGCCCGCTTAAATTTACCGTCGAAAATGTACCCAGGGAACGTACCTACTACCAGGATGAAAAGCTAGTACCTACCTATATTTTTATATAATATACATATCTACATCTACACTATTATAAAGAGGAATTTGTATTTTTGTTTCTTTTTTTGTTTGTTTGTAATGGATAAACTCAAAAACTACTCGACCGATTTTAAAAATTCTTTCACCATTAGAAAGCTACATTATCTGCGAGTAACATTTTTTTTTTTTTTAAATAGGGATCCGTAAGGAAAATCACGCGAACGAAGTCGCGGGAAAAGTGCTAGTAAGTATTACATTAAGAGAAGATTTGTTATTAACTTACATTCTTCTAATGACGAATCAATTTCATTTTTCAACGTATCATCTAGAGTCGAGTCCGTCGTATTCGTCACCGCGTCATCCGATTCTGAATTAACAGGTGACAGGTCCGAACCGACACTGTAACGCAAAATTTTGATATGATTATTCTTCCTCGATATAAGATAAAACAGCATAAGTACTAAATATTTTAATAAATATAATTTACTTACGACATAAACACATCTTCTAATGTGGTAGCAACTAATCCATAGTTTTTGAATTTGATTTTATCGATATTCCTTTCCAAATCATTCAACATATCTTCAAAAACATGTGAATAATCATTGGCTAAATTATATGTAATTTCCGTACCTGTAAATTTAATAATGATTTTACTACTTAAAACAACTTCGTACAGCAAATTATGCAAAATTTCATTAAGTAACAGTTCAGTCACTTACCGCGATCTTCCTTTACAATAGTGCCAGGAATATAGTTTATTATAAGCATAGAGCACTCATGGAAATCAAAATCATCGTCTTTAACGATCACAAGAGTGTATCCAACGCCGTAATGACGTTTGAGGAAGTACGGCGAGCCCACGCACTGCAGACGACCGTGTGCCATAATAGCCACTCTGTCGCCCAGAATATCTGCCTCGTCCATGAAATGAGTCGTCAAAATCATCGAGCGACCTGAACAAATTAAACGTGTAATGAATAATTTGAAAACAAACCTGCAATACTGCAGTCTCATGAAGCTGACCTTTTGAATTTAAAAAAGGAGGTCAATACAAAACAAATAATTACTTACCCTTTTTCTCTTTCTGCAAGAGCTCCCATAAGGCTCGGCGAGAAGAAGGATCCATGCCAGACGTAGGTTCGTCTAGTAATACCACACGCGCACCACCGCTAAGAGCTATACCAACACACAAACGTCTCTTTTGCCCTCCAGAAAGACCCTTTGAAGGATAGTCACGCTGAAACAAAAAGAAAACAATTAAGCTTACGCTTTTTAATTAAAATAAAAACGTGAGTCAAAAATGTCTCTGATCGAAGTCAATAAGTCAACCTTTTCCTGTAGTTCCAATTTTTCAATGAGCTCTTCTATTTCATCATGCAGCTCTTTGCCTTTAAATCCTTTCAGCCTGGCGAAAAATTCCAAATGCTCCTTGACCGTGAGTTCGTTAAATAGCACATTGTGCTGTGGACATAACCCAATATGCGAACGTGCCGCGGAGCCCTGCGTAGTCATGTCAAATCCGGCAACGTTCACAAAACCGCGGGTTACTTTTAAGTTGCCTGTAAGATGAAATATTATGATGTAGATTCCAATAAAGATCCGAAAAATTAAAGAAAAACCTAAATGACAATAACTTAGTATGAAATAGTATATTTGTGTTAGCCGTTATAATCAGAAGTATGTTGGAAGAACCTTCAACTCTTATTAAGATAGATTATCTCACAGCCTGGTATCATCACATTAAACCCAGTGGCCCACATGACAATAATATTATTATCTTAGTTGCGTAACGGTTCCGCTGCTTACCAGAAGTGCATGCTTCAATTGAGCTACACCCACTCCACAACGTCATTTTATAGTATTCTATCCAGTTCCTAATCTATCTACAAAACAGTTTGTAAGTCTAGTGCAAACCGTGAGAAACTGTAGATATTACAGAATATTAAAATTTAAAAAAAATGAGTACTTATATGTATACCAGAAAATTCGATCTCCATTTCCAATATGTATTATGATGTATGTTAGGAAACTTGTAAGATAAATAATTATAAAGATTAAAAATGTATAATTATGTACAAACCCGTCATCATAGATATTGTCGTAGATTTCCCTGCACCATTATGCCCGAGTAAGACCGTGATCTGATCGTCATATATATTCAAAGATAAATTATTAACTGCTATGTTATTTCCAAAGATTTTTGTTAAATTCTGTAAATAAAAGCGTCCAGTTATTGATAATAGATATACGTATTAAACATAGAATTTAAAAAGTTATAGTAATTTATACGCTAGCGTGGCTTAAAACGTTTATAAGCGATCGGCCAGGGGAGGTCACACACAGGAAAGAGTGAAGGCTATATATGCAGGAGATCTTTGCCAAGCAGTAGGAAAATAATTTTTAAACTTACTTGCATTTTCACGCCAATTTCGTGATCTGTGGGATCCTTTTCTTTTATGATATCATCAAATTCACTATTTTCATTTTCCAAAACAAAACCAGAAACTGAAAATAAAAAAAAATTAAATGAGAAAGTTCAAGTTTAGGATTATGCATTTAAATATTTTGAGGTAGGTCTTTAAAATCATTTAAATACATCATCTTCCTGATAGTATACCTACCTATTACTTTATCATATTAAATATGCATAAACTATTTTACATTATAAATTACCTGTTTTATAATTAGGGCACCAAAATCGTATCTGGACGGGAAAGTACCATGGTTTGGGTGTGCCATAGGGCCCTGGTAATACTTGTTCAAGGTAGAGGGTGACCAGCATGTACAGGATGCAGTTCAATACCATCATGAGGACCACGTGTCCGAACACGAAGCGACTCGTCTCCGTCTCGGGTGACGACATAAAGTCTCCCCACTGTAAGCCTAATTGAAAGAATTGAAAACGTTCAGTGAAGCAATTTAGCACTTAGACAAAACGCTGTGTAAGAATTTATTCTCTTACGCTCATGACGTGTTAAATCGACTCCAATTACACCCCACGTCTCTATCATAAAGCGTATGTTAGTTAGCAATCAACGAAATAATTTAGGGAAACCAAATTACTTACAATTTTATTGAGAGTATGAAAAAGTGTACGATAACCATAACCACATTGCAAGTGAGCTATAATAAATTACCTCCAGTGCTTTCCTTAGCTAGTATCAGTTGGAATCCATAAGACATTGCTGAGTTGAGACTGAGGCATGTGATGACCTGTACCGCAGTAGACATGCTGATGTCCATAGCCAAGAGGAAAGCAGGGATGTAAGTTAGGAACCAGGCCACCGCCGTAAACAGCGCAGCTGTACTACCTTTACGAAAGAATAATAATTAAATAGCAGGTAAACAGTGATCCTAAAATAAAAAACAAATAGGAAGGAAGCATACCTTTTGAAAATATACTGCTTATCATGAAAGAGAAAAATATCGTGCAACTTAAGTACAGTACCAAAAAAAATAGCAAAACTGTCCAAGGCGTATTACTAAATACAGCGTATTCACTGAAGCCAGCTTCGTTAGTAAACCAATTTACCTAAAAATAATACAAATTAATGTTATGCAAATATAATAATAGGTAAGTAGGCACAGAGAACCAATATAATGTAAGTAATACTGTTTTATCTAAACTATACGATATACACTGCGATCATACCTTTAGAAGTATAACTGTTAGAATTGCGGTCACTAATAAAAATAGAAACTGCTTGCAAAACCATGCGGTCCAGTGCAACCATGTAGGAAGACCCATAATTTTCATTGTTTCCTGTAATCAGACAATTTAAAAAAATAGTATCATTGCTTGTCTAGTCTTCATGAAAATATGAAATATTTCGAAAAAAAATACCTTCAATTGTAATTCCTTTTCGACCGCAACTGCTCTTGCAATGTTAATAGCAGTGTAACTGAAGCTCAACATGATGAACATGGGGAACATGAACTGAAGCAGATCCACTGCCATGTCTCTGATGAATGGCGGGTGAGGGTATCTCTGTATGTTCACCAAGAAAGACTTCAAGTCTAATCCGGTTAATCTTGATATCAACTCGGTTGAAATTACTTGTTGTAGTGCTATGAACATTTCATTAACGTAACCTGTACAAAAAATAAAAAATAAAACTTAAAATGGCAACCTTCAAGTCAAATCACGGATAAAAATCTTTTTTTGTTATATTTTGTCCGTTAGAAAAAATATTTAGTTTATTTTCAATGGGTACAAAATAATTTATTAAAAATGTTTTTTTGATGAGAACATGTTTAGTGATTCTTATAGCCATAATTATGTTACCTGGGTCATTGCCACCTTCCCAAGAGCTTGAAAATCTAGGCCCAGGAGTTTCAAAAACAGGGAATATCACATCAGTTCTCCAAGTGCGGCCTCCGAGTTGATAAAATGAATTAAGGCGTGGCCTTTCAGGGAAACGTAGCGAATATGATAAGTTATTTGACAATTGCTGAGCTCCTGAAAAAAAATAAATAACCATTGTCACTGATATAGGAAAGTAGCTATATAGACTAAGAAAAAACAGAAGAAAACTGGTTTCATACTGACCATAAAGATTATCGTCAAACTCGACAGCTGCGATGACCTTACGAGTAGTTTCCTCGTCTATGTATATCCCTCTTAATTCATTACTGTTCTTATATGGAACGATCTTTATACGTGACTTTATGAAATCGATAATAGCTGGTGTATTTATCTCTAAATTTGGTGGTAATACAATTGGAAAATCATCTGGTAGTTTTTCAAGAAGCAGATCTTTAAAGTTTTGCACGAGTAAATTTGTGACAGCATTTCTCATAACGTCATCCAGTACTGGACTGTCTGGTGAATACGCAATAGCCAATTCAGTCTCATTCATGCCTCCTCTGAAAAATATAAGTAAGTAGTAAACGTAATTATATGTAGTTATAAACGAGCCTTAGTACATTATCTTGGCATAAAGAGAAATAGAGCTAATAAGGAAGCGAGTTGAATACCGATGGAAATCCTGAAACCCTTCAATGCCTTAGAGTTTTTTAACATACGTACTTAAATAATGTAAGTAAAAAAATGCATTAAACTGTATAGCCACAGGTAATTATAATATTGCGTAATAACGGTTATGAATTATATAGGCAGGTAGGTACTTAATCACAATGTATTGACGTAAAAAAAATAATCTACTGATAAGACCTAAATGTTTTAAATGTTGCTGGTATGCTTTCAGATATAATGCAATATTATGTTTGTCAACAAAAATGTACATAGCTAATCAATTTCTTAATAAGTACTCTATAGGGTTTGACGACACCCACTCCCCTTTAAGCAGGACAAACCCGGGGAATCCCGGACAGATAACAGCCCTAGGTGACCCTGTAGGTATTTCTATTTCCATATTGCGCATGTTTCTTGCCAGTTTTTACAATCATCTACCTAGCCTTTTCTGAACTATGCTACGGTAGGGTCGGCTTCAATTCTGTCAAAGACCTATGAATGATAACTCCCAGCTTTCCCAGGCTCGGGTGTGTCACGAACTAAACTACACTCAAGGGTGCTACTGAGAAAATTCCTAATAGAAAATCCCAATAACACTTTGCCCGATCTGGGAATCGAACCCAGGACTGGCCAGAACTCGTCGCCCGGCAGTCGTGTTTACGACCACGAGACTAAGAGCCAATTTTTATACTAAAAATTGTACAACAGCCGAAACTTGTAAGGGGAAAAGAAAAAGTCAAATATTTTGGATAACTTACAGTACTTCTTTAGAATAATTAAGTGTGTGTGCAGGTAACGCTGGGTAGGTGATCGTGTCCCGTTCGTCAGGTTCTATCTGCCATCGAAGAATGAGTACCAGAGTCATGGTGAGGACTGGCAACAGTAGTTCTGCGATAGTCTGTAACCGATGCCTCCATTGCTGTAGAAAGTTCTTCCACATCAGCAGCCGGAACTTAGTGGCAGCACTAGCGTGCCGCGTTTTCAGTTTCATCTTCAATCTGCCGGTCTGCGCCCTGCGCGTTGTTCAATAGTATATTTTGACATATTCGCATTGTTTAATGTGGAACGGAATTTGCATTTTGATTCGTTCTTTCATTATTATCATACATTCGATAAGCTTAATTTTCTTCCTGATTACGAATAAATTTAAGATAAAAATGTTAAGATAGATAATAGCTATTTAAGTAAACTTAAACACAATAGATTTCAATGTCATTATTAAACAGTTGTTATTTTAGATTCACGTGTTTTAAAGTGATCAATACATAGTGCGGAATATGATAAGCACTACGTCATGAATATCATTGGCAATAAAATATAAAACGATTAGTGAGTTCAGTTACCCGTGTTTTTGTTCGATTTAAGGAAAAATACACCAACTCTAGGGATCTAAAGGTGCAATTCCACTAACGTGCAGCACTGTACTGCACAGTGTACGGCACAAGTGTTCCTTTCATTTACAAAATATGCATGATTGTGTTTTGCCGCAATATTTGCGCACAACTGCGTACCCGCATGTGCGCACTCGTACAAGTGGTAGAGTCGCGTCAGCGTACACGCACTCAATCTTGCTTCTGCTGCTGAAGCATTCACTTCGTCACGTAAAATTTTAAAAACTTAAATATTTTACAAAATGCAGCACTGCTGTACGCACAGCTTTGCTGGTTGAAACAGAGACTAGTAATAATATCCTCCCGACCGAATTATGGTCAATCTCAATGAAGATTAGCCATGTACCTACACAGGAGATTTGACAGGGCACAAGTGTGTAAGCAAAAAAGGTGCACTCCCTCTTCCCTCATTCTAATAGTCAAACAACTGCACTACATGCTTTCCGAGGCACGGGGGTGTGACACCACCAACTTCCAAACTAAACTGGTATTGAGAAATTAATAATTATTATAAAACCCAATAACACATTTTGCCCGATCTGGAAATCGAACCCAGGACGCCACGCTTAGCAGTCGTACTTGCAACCACGAAACCAATTGGGCAGAGACTTTTGATCTGCAACTCAGTACGTTCACTCTGCATAAAATAGGTAGGTATACTGAACACAATTTTGGTGGAATCACGCCTTTAGACTGACCTATCTACGCAACTGTACATAAACATAATTTACACTAACTGTCAATAAAATAAAGCCACTTGTTGCACCTCTAAAGTTCAGTCGCAATTTTTTTTTATGTCGTTACTCAAATTTTTAGTGCGATAGTCGGCTAACATGGTAGCTATACGGATAGGAAATCCTATGTCCGGTGATGAAAATAAGCGTAATTAAAATACCTTTTGTAAAGAACTACTTACTTACTTACTTAGGTTATTAATGAAAATGTTAACATAATATAGGTATGAACGCCACTATTCAAGTTAAAGTAATCATTTTATTGCTTTATCTGAAGTTTTTCTTGTTGTTTATTTTAATTTTCAATAACTAAATAAAGCTGAATACTACTCTTGCACTAGGCCGACCTAAGTCATTGCATTGTTTCGAGCATACCTTGGACAATAAGTAATAGCATACCTAAATCAACTGTCAGGTCAGTATAATGACGTGTGGGAAGGAGATATCGTAAAGGACACTTGTATTTTCAAAAAAATAGGTTGTTTTAAAACTTGGAAGGTTTTAAAACAAAAATGTCATGAGGTCTTTTGTATTTCAATTTATAATTTTTGCCTCGTAATACCTACAGTCAAATCTTTAGACCTAGGTAGGTGTAAAAAATTTGCAGTACGAGTATGATTCAAGAGTGCACTCACAAAGCACTGAGTTAAAACAATATTAAAACCACTTTATGGTAGTCTATTGAGTGCAGACTATATAGGTAGTAGTAGTACGTCGCTGAAGTGAACTGTGAGTGTTTTTATTAAGTAAACACTTATTGAGAAAAACATGATATTTATTTAGAAACATAACACATCGCTTTATACTAACTGAACAACTTGAATTGGCGGATCATTTTGTACTATACACTTTTAATTACTGGTACCTTACCTATGTATCTAAATGTATATATATAGTTCATAAAATCTTCATCTCAAAGTCTTCATGGAGGTATTTTTCATTAATTTCTACTATTTATAACATATTATAAATATTATAATCAAGTAATTTTCTTATCACTCGTTTCAGGATTTGTTGATTAAAGTTATCAAAGAGAAAATTAACGACGTCAAAGAACGTCAATGTATATAATTTATGGTATTGAATAGTAAAAAGTTTGAAACTGTAGGTACAGCTATTCTGTAAAAGTCTTCTTCTGAGAATTTTTTTTTTCTTTCACCTAAATAGGAACGCCTGCCGGGGTTGCGGGACGTCTTAACAGGATACTGTGGCCCCGGAACGTAAAGGGCAACAGAAGGAACAGGGTGGTTTTTTAGTCAGTAAAAGTCTGACAGTCCCTTCCCCCCGCCCAGGGCGGAAGGACTCATTTGATGAATTTTACCGCCTTAAAAAAAACCTAAATAGGAAAATAGGGGGCGATAGGGATTACCCTTTAGTCAATGATTTAAATGCAAGCTCAACTCAAGATCATCCATACTTTAATATTATAAATGCGAAAGTAACACTGTCTGTAGGTCTGTTACTGGCCACGGCATTATGCTGAGCGTAAGCGCGTGGCGCATATTTCTTTATGTATTTATTTGATTTTTATTTTTTAGATGTAATACAAACTTGTTTCTACTTTGCTTTTATGTACAATTTTGTCTTTTCTTTTTTTATGTTATGTGCGTTTTCGCTATAATAAACAGTTTTTCTTTATTTCTTTCTTACGCTTTGACGACTAACCACTGAACCGATTTTGATGAAATTTGGTATGGGCTAAGTTTAAACCCCAAGGAAGGACATAGACACATACTTTTTATTCCGCGGCTTCGTCTGCGTCCGCGATAACCGACATTTACGCGGACGAAGATGGGCAAAAGCTAGTTTCAAATAAATTCACCGAGGGGAATTTTTAGCGGAGATTACTAGTATCGTTTGAATTTTTTTACAATATCAATGCCATCAATTTTATACGCTGACGTTCATTGACGTCGTTAATTTTTCCTATGATAATTTTAATCAACGAATCCTGAAATGAATGATAAGAAAATTATTCGATAAAATATAATGTTATAAAGCAGATAAAGAGAAAAAGCGTAACAAGAAAAAATTATAAAAACAAATTATTAAAGGCGAACTCACCGATTAAAAGGAATCTTTAGACAAAACTTAAATATTCATTAAATAAAGATAACCATTAAGTACCCTCTTCATAAATATCTAACTACTTAATGAAGGTACCGATTTGCAATCCAAAGGTTATTTCCCTGGCGCGGATCCAGCCCTCAAAAATAATGTGGTAACTGTATCTCTGACTCAACCGCACGTATCACAGTAATGACTGTAACTGTGACCTATATCAGTTTAAAATGAATAACTTTATTTAGGTGCTGCTAACTTAAAATAACAATTTCAAACTTAATTTTTTTTCACGCATTTGGATTGTGGATCCGACGAGCTTGTTATGCATTGGCCTAAAAGTACCAAACGACCCACGAGTCCTCTTCTATCTAGTTTTATTTAAGGAGCAACGAGCACATCCAACCACATTATGCGTCAGACTTGTTCGTGAATGCATACAGAAAAAACGTCTGACTCTGATTAAAATTCGACATGAACATTATTTGCTACCAAACAAGGAAAGTGCTGCTTCGATTCGTAGCCCAAATGATTGATGTCTAGAGGTCACATTATTATAATTTTAATACAATCGTTTATCACTGTAGGTAAGATAAGGTTTCAATCTTTATGACTCACTATGTGTTAGTAACACGTAATTATTGAAGGAAAAATAATAAACAAATAGCGGCCAGCAAGGGGCGTTCGGTACTTTGGGATCGATACCCGAGTCGAACTAACTGTTATTGAGATATTTCAATAGAAAAATATTGTAGATATAATCCCAAATTTGAATTGTAGCCGATGGCGATACGTCCTCAAATATGCAATATGGACTCTTGCTAAAACTTTGGTAGTAAAGAAGCTTGAGGAAGTAGGTGCCTAAGCTACTACCGCCATACAAATTATTCTTTACCACCGAGTACATATAGTATAGTAACGTATAGTAGCTGTGTTCTAATTTGGAAGCACTGTAATTATTTAGTCTCTGGATTGTAGATATAAGTACCAATGTTTTTTATTTACCTTATATACTTAGTAACTACTTATGCCATCTAATCATCATCATTATCATCCCTGCCGTCATCCCAATTAATTTGGGTTCAGCGCAGCATATCAACCATTATCATTAAAAACTCTTGATGGAAAAACCAATTCGCATTTTCGTGTATTTTTTTTTTGCTATTGGTATATTATATAGTTAATCAATTATTCAACCAGGTGTTTTAATTAGGATTTTTGCAATCTATTTAAAGATAATGTTGATTAATTATCCATGATACGTACCTATAAGGGATAATGAATCAATAATCTAATATGATTCCTTTAAAAACGCTTGTTTCGAACTTAGATTTCTTCATCACCTAACTGAAGGAAGATGTAGGTTTATAGGTCTGTAAATCTCCTAAACCGGAGGCTTTCAAAGAGGGGTGCACACCACCCAAGAGGGGGCACAGAGACCAGCAAAAAGGGGCGTGGCCCAGTTACAGATTACGAGTGTTTACGCCGTAGGTACGCACAATAAACTTGTAACATACTTAGGTTTCAAAGTTAGGCATATTATTTTAGCAATAAAACACTTTTCTTCTCTATCTTATCTTTGATAATAGCCTGAAATTATATTATATGGGCAGGAGGGCGCGGATATTTTTTCATTGTAGAAAGGGGTCGCGTCATAAATAATTTAGGGAACCCCTTTCCTAAACAATGTGCGCGCGTGTAAAACTTATTACCACAGCTCATTATGAATTGATATCATTCCAAGATTTTAAAAATATTAAACCTTTCCTAATTACACTCATATCCGTTTTCACTAACACTACGCAATACCTAAATGCCTGATGAACTTTATTGCACTTGGACTTTACTCTCGGCGCAGAGCCGAGGGTTTTAAAAAAGCTAGAGTGCGCTTTTAGTTGATTTATTGCGATCAACCTACAGTCCAGGACAGGACTACCTACAGAGCTGGATGGCCACATAAATACTACGGGCTAAAAATCTTATCAGGATTACCGTTCAGCTTAGCAACAAATGACGAACTTTGGATAAGTAGAGCTACGTCCTCATAGGTACGAAGCAGTTTTCTTACTAAAGATTTAATATTAAAGCTTATTTTTGATAATTATGGATGTAAGGAAACTATTACCAAATGATCCTTAGATATGGAAAAATTCCGTCATACCTTTTTTTTTTATTTTAGCTTTTTGTTATTAGTTTTTTAAGATACGTAATTTCTATAATTATTAGGTCTTTGAATATGTAAATTTATTTGTTTATAAATGCACTTTTGAAAATATTATAGGTAGGTCCACACGTCTTGATTATAATATTGAACACACTCTTACCTGTTTTTTATATTAATCGATTTAATTATTATCAATATGTAAATCTGCACTTTACAATATTACAACTGTTACTACATGTTCACTCGTCAAAATTGTACTGGCTGGAAAGTATAATATACATGATATCTACAAAATAGATAAGAAATCTGCTAAAGATAATGGCCTCCTAATCAATACGCGTACCATGCGTACCGACATATTACTTCTATTGTTTTAAGTAGGTAGATACATTACCTATTGTTTGTGCCAAAATTGATTACTTTATTATTTTAATAACCCAAACGATACTTAGGTGATAAGATGTTACTTCTATTTAAGTTCTTCTATTTAAGTTTTAGAGTAAGATTAAAGCATTTGCCTGATAACTTCGCATACTCTTGACCTTCATTTCAACCAAATTTAGGGAGAATGGACAGTAATAAGTCATCAAATCATGAAGTCATGTCATGAACAATTTAATGTGAATGAGTTCATTCCGTACATTATGTACCTAATGAGTGCTGGTCTACCGTACGGTTTCGGTAGGAAATTCTACGTTCGAGAATACTGTGTTCTGCTCGCTTGACTTGACGACTTGACTTTATTATCTACACCAGGAGCGGATCCGGGGGGGCGGGGAGCTAAGGATGGTAGGGTATCATTATCATCAATTAAAATGATGTGTTTAAAAAAAAGGGGTCAAGCCAAACGACAATCCTGGATCCGCCACTGTCCTTATACTAAAACTTACCCATAAAACACAGTTTATTTATGAATTACATCTAGAGGTGCAGCTGTGGAATTAGCTAAACATTTCCTCCAATAGAGAGGATCGAATAGCCCATGAACACTTTCGATATTAGACTGCGAAATGGAGAGGATCAAAAGTAGGTAAAGAATAGTGAACAGGTGACCACACGCCGGGATAATGCGCCTTGACATTGCCACGAGTCCATGACTCTATCATGATGACTAAAGACCCTCATTAAAAACCCGACACGTTCAGTGCATTAAAGAATAGAATAAACAATAAAATATAAAAGAACGCTGCACTTTTGTGGGCATAAATAGATGACTATTTATTTGAAAGCATTTAATTAACATTTTTAAATTATTATAGGTAAGTATAATATTGATAAAGCACGTCATTATTATCATTTATAGTTTCATTCAAATTATTTTTTTTAAAAGTAGCAATAAAGAAAATCAGAAATAAAATAAGTAACTATACCTACCTGAGTGGGATGGTGTAAATGTGTGTGTAAATGTGGGGGTGGGATGTCAATAAGAATAAACTACCTCATTTGTATTCTAGGGCGGGAACGTTTTTCGATCAATTAATTAGGTAGATACTCATAACATCTTTCAAATTTTAATTTAAATGTCTTGTGATCGAAATTGAACTATACCGTACATACATAAGATCTTAGTTTGATTAATAGGATATGATTCGTAGGGATTTAAAATATTTTGATAGGTACTTACTTTCATCTCACAAACTAGGTGTACCTACCTATATTACTCATCGTAGGTACTTTTGATAACTGCACAACTAGGTACTTGATGAAGTCGGTTAAAAATAAGTATAGGTAGACACAAGTGATTACTTAGATTATTACAGGATATCTACTTAGCTAAGCTAAAGTTATGAATCATGTTACTAGACAGGTAACTTCGAATTACCTACTTCATTAAATTTTTAATAAATTATCACGTATTATCTTGATTATAATCATTATTTGAATAAATCATATTATATTCACGCACTTACGTGAGGATTAAACGATTAGATACTTACCAGTTGCTCATTATGATTAAATGGACTACCACCTTTATAAATAACTAAGTCTGAATACGCTGTAATAATTGTTGATACACTTAGGTCCTTCACTTCCACTCACCTCTCGTTACTGAAGCACAACAAAAACACTATACCTACATAAAGTAGATGTTGTAAAAATTGCTCGGTCAAATACTTATGAAATCGCAAAATATTAACGGCATGGCACGGGAATGCCACTCGGTACAAAGATAATACAATGATAAGCCGCCGTTTGAGAGGTGCGCTAATAGTGCCTACGCGACGCGTTAATATTCATATAAATACTGCTGTTACGCGACCACGTCCAACAGCACTTAACAGCAGTTCTATATAAAGTAATATGTAAACGGTCTGTCACACATGAGTTTTGTCGACTGCTGCCGCCACTAGGAAGGAAATATTAACGACTAGGTGTAGTTTTGCTCTGTCATATAGGTAAATGCATAATGTCTACGCCTTCGTAAATTTACTGGGTCACCTGTGGATCAGGAAGAATAGAAACAGCATGAAGGCAGTTACATATTTTCCCGAAGACCTTGATTTTAGTGAATTTCAAATGTATTTTCCGTCATGGGTATCTACATGTTATCTTAGAATTCAGAGATGATTGTCGATTACGACATTTAATCTTTGGCAGTGACACGGAAAGAAATGCCTAGCTTACCCATCGCGCACTGTAGAGGATTATCAATTGGGTATATCCCAGAAATAACTAACCGATAGGCGTACGGTTAAAAAAATGTTTTTTTCGAAAGCATTGATTGATTATCTGCAAGGTAAATGAGAAAATAAAGTTCCACTTAATTTCTAACAACTTGCATTAGATACAGTCCACTCATGAACTTCCGTCATGGGGCTGACGGAGAGGCATGGCCGGACTCTTACCGGCTAAAACCACTAGGTACAGTGTTTCACTTCTGCCGGGAGTGCGGCATTCGCATAAGCATTCCCCATAACTCCCCCGGCAGAGATACGTACGTACGTATACACACCTACTGAAAGTTAATCGCTTGAAACTTTTATGAATTGATAATATTTCTTTATCTTCAATAGACACAATTTTTTTGGATAGAAAGAAGGAAAGAAAAAATGTTTATTGACACAGACCAGGTAATAGATAGGATAGGATTCCCTAGGATAGATAGGATAGCCCAACCTACATTTTCTGGACGAACTATACCTAAATTATAGAAGGAGCGGTTTTAAATTTTGTCCCTTTTTTCACTTGGTTTCACAGGCACCTACTGATTTTTACACAATCGACCGGCTGTTTTCATTTTTTGTCAATGAAAAACCGTTTACGAATTTCCAAATCAACCAACTTCTTTATCCGAATTTTATACACACACCTACAAACACAGATAGTTACCTAGACACCATACACTTTACTAAGAAATATTGTTAACACCACATGGGAATACACTTCATGGAGGTGTCAAGGCCAAACTAACCAAATGTCATCAATTATTGTAAGTACACGCTAACATTATTATAATTATATGACAATAATGTAACAATTCCATGTAGCATTCGAAACCATTGACTTTTAAAATATATTTTTTTATTTAATCCGAGTTTAATTTATAAGTAGGTACCTACCTACTTATTAGGTTTTACAACAAGGTTGTAACTTATTCATAAGTTTCATTTTGTTCTTTAGTAAGTAAGTCTATGGAGATGACATGATTAATGTTTGATCAAATCTCCCTTTTTTCAATAATAAATAATAACACCAGCCTATGATTGTGCCACTTCAGGTTCAGGGCAAAGGTCTTCTTCTCCTGTAAAGAAAGTATAATTCAAGTATTGTTTACCACGTTCGCTCAAGGCGCATTGTCGATTCCAGACCTATTAATATTACTCCAGTTTTTTTTTTTTGATAAACCTAAAAAGTAAATAATAGAACTGAAAAAGTCACATTAGTATTTTTCCGGTATCGATCCCGCAACCTCATGCATAAGTGACGGGCGCCTATACCAACACAACACACTAATATTTTGCTTACGTGTATACCGTGTAGTCGATGACTGACTATAAAGAAAAAGGGAAAGGAAGTATCCCGCCCCTCTCCTACTACCTCCAAAATTAAAATATCGTGTGTGGTATCGTTTGAAAGGGGTTTTTGTAAGGATTACAAATATTAACGACAAGTAATAATGATCTAAAAAGTTAAAAACTTTTTTACATAAAAACTACAAGCGTTAAAAAACTATAGAGTAAAAAATAATTTTAGTTTTGGAAGTCAGTGGAACAAACAAAACCAAAGCCGCCGACTTCCAAAAAAAAAGTTTACTTTTTTAATAAAGATCTAGAACATAGGTAATTGCTGCATTTAATAATTTTACCTTCAGAAGTAAAAACTATTGAAGTACCTACTTACCTTTTGTTTTGTTCTAAAAAACGATAAAAATTATTGTAAGTAGGTAGGTACAACCTACACAATTTTATTTCTTTTATAAGTAGGTATGGTACATGGGTATATAGCGATTGCTAATGTGGTAATCAGCATCACCAACTGCTATTGTTGCTACTCGTATCTAGGTATCATCGTCTCGTGATTTATGAGGGTATCGATAAATTATCTATTTATCGCCCCTGTTTCGGTTCAAGTACACCTGAGAGATGACAAATGCCTTCAGCACATTTAACGTAATATTGACATCAATTGAAATAATTTAAAGTAGGTACCTAAGTTTGTGACTCACACACTTATCTATCTTATCCTGACTCAAACACCTTATCAAAAAAGACAAGTTCAGATTGCCTGAGTCATGTTCATTTAGTTTTATTTAGGAAAATGCATTACTGTCATGCCAGGTGGAGTTGTGGGCAGAGCTACAGACGTGATCTGCCAAACATAGACCCAATGTCGCCCCAGTAATGACTGAAACCGACGTCAACTCGCGAATTCTTCGAGTAATGAGCTCACGACTATAAGGAATTCCAATTGAATACGAATAAAGTCTGGCATATACACACAAACGATAGTACCAAAAACCGTAAAGATAATCACATTTAAATATTAATATTTCTTAAGTTTTTATTAACATTATTATAATTATATCAAGTCTGTGTCGTATGTTGTGTGTGATAATGATAAAATTCCTGTAACAATTTTGTTGCTAATAAACGTGAGATTGTAGGCATACGCAGATTAGTGCGCAATTAATGCTTTTTCATCATGACAAGCATAAGCAGGTGGAAATTGTTCTTTAATCCTTCCACGAAGTAATTAGATAGGTACTTCGTGATCGGTAAGGTGAAATGTAATGGGGTTTGGAAAAGTGAGTGTGACTAACATACCTACTCACATTACTCACACTCACTTTCCGAACTTATGGTTATAACTTAGGATGGTACGGCTCCCGACTTATGGTGGCCATAACCCTCAGTTATCTCCAGACGGAGGGTATCCACGAGGACTACTCCACGAAAAAATAAATAAAAAGGTTGTATTATAGTAAACAAGTAAAGCACCTACGTAAATACACGTAGGTAGGTATTTACTATAAAATATAATTAACAAATAAAACCTTGGGTTCGATTCGGGCAAAGTGTTATTGGGTCTTTACAGGAATTTCTCAGTAACAGCCTTGGAGTCTGGATTAGTGCCGGGTTGATGGCAATAGGCTCGCATGAGACTCAAACGTAACTGGCTAAATGTGAGTGTAGGTAACTAGGTACTAATGGGTACATCTCTGCCTAACCCTTCGGGATTATGTACAGGCGTGATGATTGTGAATTTCGTGCTAGTTCTTTTCCTACCTACGTTTTGGAACGAGCAACTAGCTTCAGCTTTCTGACTAACTGACCAACTCCTAGATAATTCAGAAGTGCCTGTAAATGGTTTTATTAAAATAAATGCTTTGACTTTGACGATAGCGATTGTGTGGCATCTGCGTATCATCCCAGGAAGAGCAGCAGAGGACGTAGCACTAACGACCTGCGGTACAGCTGCTACGTGTCTGCTACGCGACGTTCGCAACGATTGCTACTGCTACGCGGCGGCAAACCGCATGCTACGCGTCGATCAGAGGTTTGCTACGACCCTGCTACGCGCTAGGTCGAATTTACAAAATTTCAAAATACCCGCACACGCTCCTGCTACATATCTACCTATCTATAGGTACCTGCTAGAACACTGATATGCAAATCGAACTGTTATGCGGCAGGTCGAATTTATGCATGCCTATAGCAGAGGTTACCAATTAGTTTCGCCCGGGGTCCGTATTAAGAAATGAAATGACCATCACGACCACCACGCAGTCCGCACATTTTATAGAAAAAAAATTATTAAACAAATTACAGATATAACAAAGGTATTTTTATCATATCAATGAAAAAAAAATGACACCACGGCGTTCAACGCTTTCGCAATCCGCGAACTCTTTCTCGCTGTAAGCTCGTTACTTCGCCCGGCCGTTTTCGAATTGACGTCAATAAAGATAATGCGGGGAATACGTTTTTATTAAATTACGTAGGTACTCTGTAGTGCAAGTTGCTGTGTTCTCGCGGTCCGCACAAAATGGGTCGGCGGTACTGATGCGGACCGCGGTCCACCATTTGGCGACCCCTGCCCTAGTTACGTTATGCATCGTGCCATCTCCGTTGCACCTATTATCTGGAAAGAAACTAGGTACACAGTAACGACGGTGGTAGTTACAAATCGCGTATGGGACAATTTGAGCTTTTCGAGTAAGCACCTACACATCGCTATTGGGGCATTTCACGTGAAGCGGACAGGGAAAAAAAGTGAGGTTCTGAAAATCGATCATATTCGGCCCATTTATACTTCTAGTAGGTATGAATGTGAACACAAAAATTTTTTTTTGTATAATGTATATTTCAAAAGTTATGGGTTTCTAAAGAATTGTCGAAATTGAAATATCAATTTTATGAAAGTAGTTTTTCGAATTTAATAAATTTACATTAAAATATTTAACATAGCGATACATTTTGGAAAAATACTGTTCTTTTTAACAATAAAATAAAATTTAAAAAAAATTTTTTCATTTCCAGAAGTAAACTTTTCAAACCTGAATTTCAGTCACTTCGACCAATTTTTTTTTAATTTTTATTACTTATTTCAAAATATAGCTTAAAGTATATTAAAAATACTCTAGAAAATTCAAAATGGGATCTCTATTAGTTTAGGAGTCAGATTGATTAATGTACATACGCGTCGCAATGGGCGTGATATCTGGCGCTTGCATAGGTCGAGTAGTTTGCGCGAAATTGCATTAAAACTAGCAACTTTATTAATATTTTATCTCGTTTCAGCGTATATAAGCTCTTACAAGGATGTGGAATAAGTATTATTAATATAATATACTAGCATTCGCCCGCCCGGTATGTCCAACCTTTATAAATTATAGCCTATGTTTTATTCTGATGTCTTAGAGCCTACATTACTGCAAAGTTTCATCAAAATCAGCCCAAAGCATTAAGTCCGCTTTTGTACTTTTGTTGCATAAAGTTTAAATAAATAAATAAATAAAACCCATTCAGTAGTTTTTGCGTGAAATAGTAACAAACATACATACATACATCCCTTATACATCCATACATTTTCATATCCATACACAAATTTTCGCGTTTATTATTTTAGTAGGATATAATTATATTAATAATACTTAACCTATATATAAATTAATAAAATATTATAAAGAACAAAAACATTTTTAAAGAAAGCAGTAGAACATTTTAATTATTTGCGTAACGTGACTAATAACGCCATCTGTTAGCAGCGTGAAGTATACTTAGTCTTATACTTAGTAGACAAGCTATGTACAAGAAAGAGATAGAAATATGATGCCAAGCAGACCACTTGGCATCATATTTCTTTATATGTATGTATCCTTCTTGCATCACAAACGGGTTAGGGGAAAAGGGTCGAATCATTGCAAGTCAAGACATCGTCATCATCATCATATCAACTGCATGTCGTCCACTGCTGGACATAGGCCTCCCCTAAAGTATTAAAGTAGTTGAGGCACAGATGTAATAAGTTGACAAGTAGTATCTAGTGGAATAAAAATAAAACAAAACACTATGATGTAATCTGTAATGTCCAAAATTAAATTTTACCACATAATAGGTATATACATCATTCACTATACATAAACAACTAATAGGTACCTATATTTGAAACAGCTTAATATTTATATTTATTGCCACCTGTAGTGCGCATATGCTCTGTTCGCTTCACACATTCGATGCAAGTCCTGTTTTCTTTTTACAACTTTTCCAGTATTGTTGGCAGCATCAAGGAGTTCCCATGCAAATTGTTTCGGGAAGTGGACTGTTCTTTCCTTTTCATATGTAGCTTCTAACAGCCATTTAATTGCCAGGAATAAAGATCTGTTCTCTGTTATGGGGCCTGGAACCTGTGAAGCAAATAATTATTGAAACACTGTTTAAATAAAGGGAGGAAAACCGCAAAAAAAATATTGAGAGGAAATTGTTCTACACAATATTTTTGAGATTAAAGTGAAAATAAAATAATAAAAAATATTCTGAACCATTAGCTGTGTGGACTCAGTTAAAGAAGTGTTTCTTCATGTTTATCTGCATCCCAATTTTGCATGCACCAGCTGTGTGTCTGACAATAGTGTCATAGTTCTATGTCTAATAACAATCCCATGAATGAGAATCCAACATCACTAAATCTAACCATACAATATCACTATTCCATATCATGTTAAATGATTAGATAGATAAGATATATTTATTTTAACATGATAATTAGTTCACTTATAGTGGTGTGCTCTTTACTTAATATCATGATGCACCTGATGTGACATAAACACAGACAATGTTTACCTACCTGATATGTAATGCCTCCTCTCTTGATAGGTTGAAGTTGTAGAAGTGGTTTACAATTCTCAATAGCTTTGTGCAGGATTTTCTTAGGATCTAGCTCTATTTTAGCTTTAGCCTCAGGTGTTGATGCTAAGTGGTAGCGTTCAATCTGCGACCTTTTGATATTTTCAAATGATTTCTCAACCAGACTGCGAGCCAACTGTTTTTTTCCCATTTCCATCACATGGTTGATAAGTTTGCTGAAGTAAAGATATGAAATAGAAATAAAAGTTTCGCCAAAAAATAACTTGAAATGTATAAATAGTACCTTTAATACTTACTTTACCAATGGATCATGGTACACAGAGCTGGTTTCATACACAGCTGGTGGCCTCACAGGTAAGGCTGCTATCTTACTCAACTCTGAATTTTCTATCAATTTTACTTGATCTTCTTTCCTAAAGACTGGATTTTGAAAATAGTCTGGGAAAGCGGTGGGCCTTGCATATTCCCTGGATTGCAGTATTCCTGAAAATCTATAGTTTAACAATGGGTATGAGTGCGACGACCAGTAAGCATTTATTTTAAGACAAGTCTAGACAAAATTTATTTCAAAACACATTCAAAGTAACATTCAGTCTACAGTACAATCGAGCAATCATACCAAGCGTCTGTCCTATAAACGCTTGATATGATTGCTACTGCTGAAGCATTCGATACCTAATTTGAAGCAGAAAAATGAATGCAGGTATTTTACTAGAGTAGTTAGAAACCATAACACTGAAATGGTAACTCATTTCTTACCTAGGAAGCATGTAAGAAGATGCGTACCATGGTACACATTTATTTAAAATTCTAATATTGTTAGCCATGTTTTTTAACCCATTCAATCTAAAAATACAAATAATTCAGTACTGTTCAGAATCATCAGCATAACTTTACTTATCCCTACATTTGGTTTTGCGATCGATGACAGCTGCAAATGTGACAGTGACACTGACATTTAAGTATGAGTGATTGAGTGACAAAATGACAAAATGGACAAAATGTTAAAAATATTACTGACAAAGTGACCACAGAGTACATTTATATAGCTGTGACAACTAGTGTTGCCAGAAATTCCGCTTTTGCGGGATGCACCGTTTTTTAGCCCTCTCGGAATGCGTCCGTAAGCTCCACGCAAATTAGGCTGGCCCCACATTAGGGTCCGTTCACACAGACCGGCTCGGAGAGGAGAGCAGATTCTTATCACGTTAAAAACAGAGTTTTTAGTATTTGTAGTAAGGTTTATTTTTGCATGTGCCCTGGGGGTTTACCATCACCTTTTAAGAAAACGTTCAAATGCCTGTCAGTCAACTTCCATTCAAAAGCAGGCCTGCTTAGGAATCGCTAAAAATCGTACCATGACCGTATTAAAGGTGAACGATTATTGAACGGCAATGCTTGTCTCTGCCTGCTTTGATGATGAAGTTTAGTCTTAGTGTTGTTAATAAACAACGTTCAAAAACTACGATATAATTCTCTAACACATTACCGGTTTTTTTTTTTTAATGATCATAACTTGAATTTCTTAGATAAATACACGTTAACTAAGATTATGTATTACAACTTACCATGATTTATTATCTAAAAGCTCTAAAAGCACAAGTTTCACGTTAAAAAAACCTTTTTAACTCTTAAAGATACAATGTGATATTCAGAACGGACCTACGTTCATCAACTGTCAGCGCGTAAATATAAACAACATTAATAATTCACTTGATTAATTTAATGATTTTCACAGCCTTTTACAAAAGTAATATATAATGTTCAAAGCCCTACTAGACATTAAAGTCGATAAGAAGTAATTTATTTATTGCGGTATAGAGTGCTTTTGGTAAATTTTGTTTCAGTCACAATATTGTAAAAAAGTATTTTGTTGTGTTGTTCCTACAAAAATACACACATGGGTACATTTATAGTAAAGGAATTTATTGAAATATCGAAATACAAGAACCGCAATGCCCATTATCCAAGAAACATAACCTTTTTACAGGAATGAAACGGAGCCCCAGTATTCTTGACATCTCCTAGTCTACTAAACTGAAAAATAATATATCTAGTAATTCCATCCAGTGGAGAGCCTAACTAATTAATTATTATACATACCTATGTATTTAGGATGAAAATTAAAATAAAGAATAATACTCATGATGTGTTTTTTATATACATATACCTGCATATTAGAAACCAACAAAGTACACCATATGAATTTATGGCTCCTGCAGGCAGTCATCTCTGTTACCAGTTTTTGTTCTTGTAAACTTTCATTGCATTTATATGGATAATATGGGTTCCTACTTATATGTATATATGTTTCAGTCAGTCATAAGAAAGTATCATGTGGTAAATGATAATAATTTAATTTGTAAACAGGTAAAAATTAAACACATTTTTTTAAACTAGATGCGGTCATTGTTTTATTTTCATAAATTTACTGTGTTTCTACACAACATAATGTATGTTGTGTAGAAACACATGCATTTGCAAAACATTTGTGATTGGAAATGTAGCACTTGATGGGCTAATCAACATCTCAATCGAGCCTTTAGTACATCAATGGTCCTCTCAATAATGTTTTGGGTCTTGTTATGCTTCTCAGTGTAAAAGGCTTCTGGAGACTGGTTCTGCATTCCAAATAAAATTGATGTCATTATTGTTTTTCTGAGTCAATACCGAGAATCTCCTGAAATAAATGGATTAAAAGATTACTTGCTTATGTTTTTCATTGTCACTTTAATACACAGCAAATTATGTTTAATAGCAAGGAATATACACAAGAAACACACTAGTGTAGTTATGCTCCACAATAGAAAATCTGATGAATTGATAACACTCACCTTAGTCTCTGCTTAGATCACTAAGCCTTTGGAGGATTTATTATTTTCATTATAGGTTCAAAACCCTCGCACAAACGGGGGACTAAATCTTTTGATAGGTCTGTAAAATTTGAGTATTGTAGATTTGTAGAGTAGGTTTTTATTTATACTTACATTACGTATTTTCATAGGTTTTGGTTACCATTGATGATTTTAAGTTATATCTTCTTACCTATATTAATTGATTCTTATTCCCTGTCATTAACTTCATTATTGTTATTTATTTCCCAAATGCAACGCCGTTGGTATGTTTTTCCATACGATTTTCACACTTCAATTTTATTATTTACATATTTCGTACTCGTTACACAGCTACAAAAATGAAAAAGTCTGGTTTAATTCGCTTACAATTCTCACCATCCACTTTAAAAACTCTTATTATATATATAAACCTAACATGTTGCCACGAATATCATTTTAGATTACAAAACGATGTTGAAAAAGCTAGTCCCATAGTAACTTTTTAGCAATCGCTAATTTTGACATTACAGCCGTTCCATTATCATTTTGCTGCTGTCAAATAGCACGTCATAGTACGAAAGTCTATACAAAAAAAAAGGTGAACGGTTTTGTAAACGTTAACTTAGCAGGCCTGTTACAGGCCTGCTATAACGATGTCATAGTACAAAATAGCGAGGCAGTTCAATATCCGGGCAACTTCTGCCCTGCTATAGAGGTCATAGTAAGCCCCCTGTTTTTGTCATAAGAATGCTTGAACGCGCTTGGTGTGAAATAATAAGAGGAGCTGACCGGCTCCGATCGCGTACTTTTTCTCGTTCGCGTGCATCCGACCGGCTGCGAGTGCATCCGATCGGCTTCGATTGCAAACATTGAAAACAAAACTTGGACTGCGTGGAATACTGGTACTGCCTTTGTAGTGTATCCACCAGCCTCCGAGCGCATCCGACCGGCTGCGAGTGCATCTGACCGGCTCCGAGCGCATCCGCTTTCAGATCGCTTCCAGCCGGTCTATGTGAAATAGTTGGCGGCTCCGCTACGACCAACTCCAAGCGTATACGATCCGGTCTGTGTGAAAAGAAAAATGCGCGCCGATGATCTCCGAGCCGGTCTGTGTGAACGAACCCTTAGGCGTGCGCGTTCCTCGGGCGTGTGAGTAGCATGGGCGCCACGTCCGCGCCGCGAGCGCGCTGCGTGAGCGTCGCGTTTTGCTGCCCTGCGGCGTGTGTGGAGAGTGCGCGCGCGCCGCTCGCTTCGCGTTCTTACCCCTTCGCCTGCTATCCCCGCCGCCAAAACAGCAACGCGGCGTGAGCTAACACGGCACTGCCCAAATTGTCACTGACTTGACTGAACGGGGGTTAAACGCCAAGGCGATCTTCGCTGCACTGGCGCGCCCGTCACACTGCGGAAACACGCGACGCTTAAGCAACGCGCTCGCGTCGCTCACTCGCACGAGGAACGCCTAACGCCGTGGGGGACGCCTAAAATCCCACTTATTTATCATTTCCATCTAAGGTAGAAAAAAGTCAAAACTATTAGTCAGTGAACGTAGTGCTAATAATTTCAAAAAATCTGTTTACGTAATACATACTTGAACGGTCCCCTGAGAAAATGGTATGTATTTTCAGAATTATAACCATTAAAATCAGTATAATAACTCCTTATGTCCTAATCCTAAAATGTCAAGATTTTATGAAATAGTCATTCTTTCGGGTTACCTGGCCCTATGGAGTTTTATTGCTGACTTAAATGGTCATAATTCTGAAAATACATACTTCTTACGCCCGCGAATCATACTTTAATCAACATAAACCTAATACAGACTTGCAAATTGCAAAAAAAAACGTAAGAAAATTTGAATTTCGCGGGCTACCGTGAAGCTTCCACCTTAAACATAGATGAGTAGGGTACCTCTTGTACTTGGTACCCCAAAAACGGGCCTAGCATTGGAATTAGCAAGACAGTATTGATTGAGAATAGATGGGGCAATCTATTCTCAAAATTCAAAAACAGGCGTTGTTCTGCTGAACTTGGGATCTACAGACCATAAACTATTTGCTTACACATAAAGGAATCACTTATAAATTGGGTGTAAGGCTGTAAGGTTGGCTTATTGGCTATGATAGTTTATACGTACTGCTAAAAAAAATCTAAATTTATAAAATTATGTAATGATAACTTTTCCTCTAACTATAATGACTTATTATCAATATCAAATATACTGTTAGACCACGATTAGTATTTAGAATTATTAAAACCTAAATTATAATAAAAATGTAGGCACCTCAAATATATCTATACTATTAATATAAAGCTGCAGTGTTTGTTTGTTTGTTTGTTTGAACGCGCTAATCTCTGAAACTACTGGTCCGATTTGAAAAATTCTTTCAGTGTTAGATAGATTTGTTATCGAGGAAGGCTATAGGCTATATACCATCACGCTACGACCTACGGGAGCGGAGCAGTAACCAAAGACGCGGGTGTAACCGCGGCGGACAGTAGTTATGTATACAGCCTGTAACAAAAACCCTGTCCGATCCTTAATGGTAGTATTCGGCATCGTACTGCGTACACATTTATGTAACCATTTAATGGATTTGAGATTATTATTTTTCCCCAGTGAAAAAAAAAAGAAGAAAGAAGAAGTAATTAATTAAAATAAAACATAAAAACTGATCAACGGCAACACTGATCTGACAGGGTTTTTGTTACATAGTGTTGTATGTCAATGAGGTACCTACATCATAATTTAATAATTTTATGCTAATACGATTTCTAAGGAAAAGGGAAATTAATGTAAAAACATAATTATTTTTCACTGTTGTATATGTATAATAATCAAATATGTACTCTGAAATTTTACAATAGGTAAAACTAGAAATAAATCTTTATAAGTCATTGTATATCACGTTTGTGCTTTTTAGAAGGTTTGGAAAGGGCCTCTGATTGCTTTTGCTCAGACTCGAATGTTTTACTTTGCCTTTTATTTTTGATCTTTTCCAAAATACTAATCTCACTTTCAACATTCTTTGTTTTAGTTACACCAGATTTTCCATTAACAGCCTGATTATGATGGTCTGCAGATGCAGAGTTACTCTTTAACTGACTTGCTAATTTTGAATTCTTTTTTGTTGAATGTTGTAGGCCATCTCCTATTTGTTTCTGATTGTATGGCTTAGTCTTATCAAAGTCAACATATGATACATTGATTGTGTGTGCTGCTTTTTTGTCTACTTCATCATCATCATCCCCATCAGGACCCAACTTAGTACATCTAAAAAGAAAATAAATACAGACATTAATTAATCAAACCATTTTGTAATAAATTACATAACATCAAGCTTGTAATCTCCAACGGGTTAGGCAGAGGTGTACCAATCAGTACACCCACATTCCGCCAGTTATGTAAATAACTGTGTTGTGTTATATGTTTGTATTTTTGTAATACTCAATTACTCAATCATTAATTTAGTTCATTACTCTATTAGGTCATTGACCTCACTTCTCCTAGGTTTAATTCCTTAAAGTCTTTTTCCACTTACTGCTCACATAATTATACCTTGTTACATGCTTCCCAAAACGTTACATGTTATTAAATCATTATAAAACCCTCAAAATAAATATAAATGGAAGGATTTTTATTTCATCAGTAAAGTAATACTGTCACCAACAAATTGTGTATATATACACTTGTATCTAAAAATGTTATTTCAAAATAAATTCTTCTTATTGCATACAAACCCTACTTACAAATCAATCATTATTTTTTACCAGGATATGCTTTGGGGTTTTCCTAAATACACAAATTTCTTAAATGATAGTTACCTCTCATCCAGCTCTCCTCTAATATATGGCAATGCTCCATAAAGGTCTAACACCACTATTCTGAATGTGACCTCCTGCCCTTCCTGTATATTTGAGCCAACCCACATATTTCCGGGCTCTTCTGTTGGTCTTGGAATAACAACATTAAACACTCTGAAATATAAAAATTGCATAACATTTTAGCAATCCTCACATTATTTTTTTTGTTACAAAAACTATGTATTAATTTCCTTGTCATTGCACAATATTTGGTATGCATGGGGAAATACAAGAACTTAGCAACAATTACAATTAAACTGGTAATATTTAAGAGAAAACAATTTTATTTAATGCATTCAAGATATTTACCTGTGCACGAGAATGCCTAAATGTGTAATACTTTTTTTGTTAACAATTCCTGTCAATGTTGCTCCAACAAAAGGACGGAAAATGAAATAGTCTGCCTGAACTTGAAAATGAATATCTGCATTATCATTTCTGATGGTTCCAACATTCTGCAGTATTCTGAGATTTTTGTAACTTAAGAGAATTCCATTGAACCTGTAAGGTCGGATTTATTTCATTATTAGGCATGAGAAAAATAAAGTATAAATACACAAACTGACTAGGTACATTACTTTTTCTACATAGAATTCTGAGTCATACTAGCACTATTTCTAAAGAAAGACATGCAAACAAAATTACTTACTCTTTGTCAAACTTTCCTATTTTGTAATCCAACAAGTTTTTAATAGATTCCTTGAGGTTTCCAAGACACCAGGGTTGTAGAGCTAGGTTTTGTGTCACTTTTTTTTCAATAATACATGAATTCCTATCACTAGCAAATTTTTTTAGTTCTTTGATATCAAATTTAATAATTGTTGACATTTTACTACCGCATATATAAATTTTACTTCGATTTTAATAATATATCACCAAACAACCAAAGTAAATATTTTTTTGCAACTTGAAGTTATTTTGACATCCACATTACACTCCTGTCATTAGTATATTTTGTTTTTTTTTTTTCGTTTTATCGAAACAAGAACTACCATAAACACAGCCATAGAGAATTTATGATTGATCAAATATCATTGGACCTTTTTGTATTTTTTTTGTCAAAGTTTAGATCTCATATGATCCCAGAGCAGAGTGGTCCGAAATACTGACTTTCTTCATTTTAGGCTGAAATAGATAGAGAAATAATTATATAGATAAGAAGCAATAATACCTACTATAAACAAGCCCTTAGTTTATAATGTATTAATGCCCCTATACATACAATTTGTACTCGGTCCGATAAGAAAGATCTTAAAACTGGCGATGGCGCTACATCACACATTTATTGGTGCTTGCAATAGCCCAACAATGACTAAATTTCATGTGGGCAACTTATATTTTGCGAAACCCTCTGGTAATGCAAAAAGATGGATTTGAAAACTATTGAATCCAATTTTACGGGCATTATAGACAGTGGCGGCGTAAGAACTTTTATGTGGGCAACATACATTTTGCGAGGCCCTCTAGTAATGCAAAACTAAGGATTGGAAAAACTATTGAAAGCGATTTTTTCGGCGTTTTAAATGCGATCAAAAATTTTATTCGTCCTGCCTTGGGGGTGCGAGGCCCTAAGACTACGCGGCCGTGGGCGACTTTTAAACATTAGGTACTTAATTCTTGTTTGTTATTTGTTTATATTCTTTTTAACTTGGTCCAGGGTGAAAACATTTATTTACAAAGGGCCAAGACAAGTAGGCAAGCTGCCTGACAGCATCGTCATAGAAAAAAATAATAGACGTGTGACGATGAGCCGATTTTCAATAATTTTATTCCTATTCTTACCAGACTGTGTGAAGACGGTGTGTATGGTGGGGTCCTTAACCGCTATGCATGTGCAGCCTACGGCTAATGCTGCGTACACACCGGCCCAACGAATGCCAACGAATGCCTTCGTTGGCATTCGTTGGGCCGGTGTGTGCATGTGTGTTTGTGCATTAGATGGCACCACAGCTTGCTAGTAAAAATCCACAGATTACCTATAAATAGTAGTACAGGCAGGCATCTGTCAAATGTATGCTGGCACAAGGCTGGCACAACTGCCGTTGCCATACTTGCCATCGTCTGTCTCCTGTCTCGCTCTCGAATCATACCATTCGTATCGTATGTTGTCGATACTTGTCTAACTATTAACTAGTACGTCTGTGTTGTCGATTGGTACGAATTACGATGCTTACTTTCAACAATATATTTACATGGCATATTATGAAAACGTGACCAATTTTTCGTAATATATACCTTCAAATGGAGAATTTGGAAGCTGTAAATTGCACCAAAGAATAGTGAAAACATTCTAGTAAACACTTTCGTGTAAGATTAAAATGTCGAAGAACGGCGAAGTGTCATCAAATCAAGGTAATACCGTAATACCAGGCAAATATAAACGAAATACATGCATTTGACTGTTTTAAGTGATAATATTCGTACAAATTTCCTAATCACCATATTATAATGCTTTAGGCCCGAGTAGACCGACGATGCCGAAGCCTGAATTGAATTTATTTGGTTTGGAAAAGCGCAAAGGTTTAAACCTGCAAATAGCCGGAGGTCCTTCAGGTGATGGGGCAGCATTCATGCCATTTCCTGCCAATCCTCCTCCAGTGCAGAGACCCCGAGTCCCATCGCGTACTATAAGAGATGTATTGCCTGAAAACACAAGGTATATTGTGTTTATTGATTGTCCATATAAATAATTTAAAAAAAGTCTTTTCAATGCATAAATTGCAAATGCTATTCATTTATTGGATACCACTGAGTCTGTAATGTTCATATTATTGTAATGATTTCAATTTGCACTCTTAATTTTTCATAATCACCACACTAAATGTTTCCCAAATTATGTTTCAGAGACAGATGTAGAATATATCCGTCCATGCAATCATCAGGGAAATTGCAATTTTCTGCAACAGAAGTGTATGATTTTACATCTGATGACCTACAGGATCTGGGTGAAATAGGCAGAGGTGCATTTGGAGCTGTAAACAAAATGGTCCATAGAAAGTAAGCCACTAATTTAATAGAAAATGTAATCATCAGCATTACATTAATTTGCCTTTGTGAAATCTTATCACAGGGCTTTATTTTTTTAAAGATACCAGTGTATTAGTTTTACAAATATGTATAATCAATCAACATGCACTTTCTAATTACACATACTTCATATTTCATGTAGTTTTAAAAATTTCTGCATCTTTTCCTAAAAGCAAATAAGTAAATCTATAGTTATAATTATTATGAAAAGCAGTCTAATGCTGGACAAAGACATAAAGTACTGCACAATGCCTGTATTCTATATTGAGGTAACACACTTTTTATGGTCCATAAATATTTCAGAACAAACCGTGTGATGGCTGTAAAGCGTATCCGCTCCACTGTTGATGAAAAGGAACAAAAGCAACTGTTGATGGATCTTGAGGTTGTCATGAAGAGCAATGATTGTGTTTATATTGTGCAGTTTTATGGAGCACTATTTAAAGAGGTAATGCCTTCACTTATTGGCCCAATGGCACCAAAGTTAGTTTCTAACTCACTATTTATAATGACATTGTTATCAATTAACTTGTAGTTAAGTATTTTTTTGTTGTTTAAAGGTTTAACCCTGTATTAAATTACAAACAATAGATTTACTTAATTTTTCTAAACCTGAAAAAAGTAAGAAGAATGGGGATGGAATTTCAATGTTGAAATAGTATCATTTGTTTGGCAACAAGGACACTAAATGGTATAACATAATTAGGTAGTAAAATAATAGAGTCCTTTTTGACAACAAACTATAATATTCAATATCAAGCTCCCTTTTAAAGTTTCGTCTCAATTCACCCTGCATCCTTATTCACCCCATTTTACTGTAGGTATTCATTTAATTCAAGTTTATCTACCCAATGATCTACATTACAATGTTTGTGTAGTAAAAATTTATCAATTTTTTGACACATTTCAGGGTGACTGCTGGATCTGTATGGAGTTAATGGATACTTCATTAGACAAATATTATAAGTTTATATGTGAAAGGATGCAAACTCGAATACCTGAAACCATTTTAGCTAAAATAACTCTGGCAACAGTTAAAGCTTTAAATTATTTAAAAGAAAAACTAAAAATAATACACAGGTGAGGAATCAAGTTTTACAGTTCAATTACCAATATTTTTTTATATTGGTGTCTAAGTCTTATATTATGATTTTTATTGACAGAGATGTGAAGCCATCTAATATTTTATTGGACCGAAGAGGAAACATAAAATTATGTGATTTTGGTATATCTGGTAAACTAGTGGATTCAATAGCGCGTACGCGCGATGCTGGATGCAGACCATACATGGCAGTAAGTAATTTGTTTTCTATATAATATGTACTTGTATTACTTATTCCAATTTTTGACTACTTAATTTCTCGTAATACGCTTCAAGTGACTATCGTTTTGTATTAAAATGTGTCTCGCATAACATAGGTGCTCACTTTCATTTAACGTCATTTTCATTGAGAAAAAGCTATACACCAACCAATAACAATGCGTCAAAAGCTTGTATGTCAATATAAATGATTTGGCTGCCTTTCATACAGCCGGAGCGCATAGACCCTGGACGCGCTCGCGGCTACGACGTGCGGTCGGACGTGTGGTCGCTTGGCATCACGCTCATGGAGGTCGCCACCGGCGCCTTCCCCTACCCGCGCTGGGGCTCGGTGTTCGAGCAGTTGCAGCAGGTTGTACAGGGTGACCCGCCGCGACTAACTAACACCAACAATGCGTTCTCCAATAACTTCGTAAACTTCGTCAATACTTGGTATGCCATTCAGATTTTATATAGACTTAGTATTGTATAAAACGACAAATAATTAATAAGTAAAATCAAAAAACAACTCTTACTCATCGCTGCACTTGTTATTCCGTGCGCTTCGCATATGTTTTTCATTTAATCTCTGTGTAAATCATGCCGCATTGGCCCAACATTGCATACCAAAAAATGTGCAAAATACTACTTATGTAGGTACTTAAAACGTTATCACTCCCAAGTTACATTTGATTTGGATGTACATTTCTTTCTTTTTACAAACAAATATAAAATACAAGCACATTTTACACATTATAGGGTGCCACCAACTCTAGTGAGGCAGACTCCACTGCAAAAATTTAAGCATTCCACTTTGCCCCACCACTGGGATGTTGTAAATCGTTGTTTCTGTCTCTTAAACGTGTGTGACAATCTCTTTCTAAATATCGATTTGTCTTATTAACCGCGTGCTGTAAGTAGATAAGCACCTACACCGAAGAACTACACTATTGCTATACAATAACTCCTTGTCAACATATTTTTTTTATGTTACCTCTTCATTTGTAAATCGAACGTATTTTTTTATTTACAGCCTCATTAAAGAAGAAAATCAGCGACCTAAATACAAATTGTTATTGGAACATCCATTCATCAAAGGTATTGATCAGAATCGGGCTGAGGTTGCTGAACACGTATGTGAAATCTTAGAAGCCATGGAGCGCAATGGCGTCAGCCCTTTCACAACAGACCAACCTGCACAAGCTTGGGTCGATTAAATATCTAAAGTGATTGTGGTATTTGCTTGATATAAACTTAATAACACCAATACACACTTGCAATATTTTAACATAAATTTTTATAAATCCAAATTCTGCTCAAGGAATATCTAAAATTGTTTGTTAGGAAGATACTAAATTGATGCAAGATGGTTGTATGTAGCTCCATCAGCAGTGCCTAAGAGGAAGTGTTCAACAATATCTTTACATTACTAGCAATGTCTAGGTAACTAACCAAAACAAAATCTGTATCAGCTATAATAAGGCGATCCGCACACTGCCCCGCGACACGCGTGCGGGTGCGATCTGCGTGTTGGACTGCGCGTGATTTCTATACAAACACAGATACTTGCGAACAACGTAAGAACACGCACTTCCGCACAGCGCCGCGTGATGCGGGGCAATGTGCCAATTGCCCTACACTGCTGTTCCACCTCAATTTAGTGTCTTTTTAATAATAAGCTTTGAAATTTTAGCAATATATTAGTCACTTTGAGGTAAACTTGCACTGTGAGTTAATTTTTTTAATAACTCATGTTTCGAGACCCTTCCTTTACGAAGGTTGACTATCATGTTCAGGACTGAATGTGACTAATATAATAGGCACCAGAACAATTACTGTGTAGTTCATTAGGGCAACTAGGAAAATTGTTATTTGCCAGTGATTTGTCATAAATAAAATGTGATTGTGTTTTTAGAAGTGTAATATAACTTATGATATATTAACTTTGGAAAAATTGTATAATATCTAAATATGAATACTGCCATGAATGAAGAATCTGTAGAAATTGTTAAGGTGTCTTAAAGTACGGCAGTGGACAGGTTTTTCATTGTTAACTCAAAAGGCACTAAGCTTACATGAGAATTCTCTTTGTTACAGTTTCAACATTTATGGTGGTGTCATTTTTATTTAATTTAACTAAACATTCTATTACGTACATAATTATGTACACACTCTCACTTAAATGCAAGGGCACGTAAGGAAAACCGTTAATTTATGTGTTTTAATAAACTCTTTTTTTTTATTCGTATGCAGGAGCGATTAATTTTGCAAGTAATAACTGTACAGTTGTATGAGCCAGACTAGAAGTTTTTGATAACAAAAACTATGTGAAATGTTGGTGGTGACAATAATTTACAGTTGGTCTAGATTTAATCGCAACTGCTGATGGTAGATAGATCTAAAGCTTGCTCTAAACCCAATTTGATAATTATGTTACTACAAATATTGATTTCAACAAGTTCATAATTATAATTTAAACTACTTATTGCCACTAACACTACTGCTTCTGCATTTAGGAGTTGTTTTTTATTGAAATGCATAGAATTTTATACACAGGGTTATTGGTAACCTGTCGGCAATCCGTTAAGGAAATGTAAAGGAATTAATTTGCATGCAAATTACCACCCCTGATAACCCCCTAAGCAATTTATGTTTTTTAAAGATGAAAGAAGAAATGTTAAATTTCTCTAAAATGGAGCATTAGGAATGGAGAATTTGCATAAAGGTTATAAGAGGTAATGGTTGCAAATGGCTTTCCCTACATCCCTTTAATGGATTGCCAACAAATCACTAATTACCTTGTTTAAAATCACACACAAAAGCAATGACATGAAAAATGGTCAGATTATTAGGTTCATAAAACATAGTGCTCTATAATAGTTTTGTTTAAGTTTCCATCATATTGTTAAATATTGTAATTTCAAGTCTTTTTAACTAAGTATTTATGAATTCATGTCTCTTCATAATGCTTTCAAATACTACTATTTGTAAAACTTCTTTTTGCGTGATTGCGTGGTTATACAAGTACCTATATTATGTAAATTTGAAATCCTCACAATGGGAAATATATAGCAGAATTTATTATAACGTCTTTCACAGTAAAGACAAAACCTGTACTAAAACCCTTACCATGTTAATGTTGCAGTCGTTAAGATTAATAGTTTGATATGGGGCGACAATAAACCGTGCAATAATAATCTACCAATTTATTTTATCTTTATTTATCGTTAGATTTTGCTCGCGGTTTTTCCTGCATGGACGACAGACAGGGACAAGCATTAAGATTGTCCACGAAAACGTGTCGCCGGGATAAAAAGTATCTTATGTCCTGATCCAGCTGGTCAGGGAAATAGGACACACAAGTTACTTTAGATGTTTCTACTGAAGGAGATTTTTACAGAATCGACGGGCTATTATATATACGGCATTCATCCACGCTCGACGTTAATCGAAAATGGAAAATTAAGAGCGCGATAAAAAAAAAACTCCACGTAAAAAATCGCCCATGCGAAAAAGTGCTGACATAATTATTTCTTGTTGAGAGGACTGCAACATGTTAGAACATTTTTCAGCAAACTTCGTAGAATGTTTGGTTTAAAAAATGGGTCATTAAAAATTTACATGATAGGTGATTTTATAAATTTGTATATATACATATACCAAGTAAATAATTATTATGAATTTTATCATTGTACGTTATTGTTAACCATAGTTTGGTTATATTGCCTGCAGGTTAGATAATATATAATTATGATTGATCATAAGTTGTTGCTTTTCTGCTATCTTATAATTTATGTCAAAATTAAGAGCTATTGCTGAACTTCAAATCATAATTTTAAGGCAACAAACCTACCAATCAAAAATCAATGACATGTGTTTTTTTTTTATTTTGTTTTAATTTATGTTAAGCTATCAAGTCTACACTTAATTGAATACTGTTAAAGTATTTATTCACAATGTTAGACACACATGAATGAGAATTGTTTTAAATATAAAAGAAAAAGTCACTTGCAAATTGATTTAACAGTGTATTTAATCTAAATTCACCTATTTATAAGATTTGGTTCTCAATACTACTGTATGTTTAAGAAGTAGATTGGTAACATTATGAATTGGTTGTTTCATTTTTATACATTACCTAACCTTACCAGTTAATTATCATTCTAACACTTGGCCCATTCTTTCAGGATTTAAAACTTTCCCAAACTTTATAAACAATTTGTACTTTGTTCCATCTGCCAGTAGTGGTGTTAGATATAAAACATCTGAGGCTTTTGGGGACATATCAAGTAATGGAAACCAATCATCCACTTTTACTATTCTATCTTTTCTATTCCCCCAGAAATCTACTGAAGATATCTTGACTTTCTGATTATCTACTCTTATATATAAATATCCAATAATGTTTTGGAATGGTAAACTAGCCAGTGATAGTACTGCTGTGCCAGTGATACCTGTAACAGATGGAAACAATTTTAAAAACTAGAATGTTACTTCTATGGGTGGTTTGGTTAATAATGTTGGGTTTCAAAATGTGTTCAGTAGTTCAATCAATTTGTTTTTTTTTTTTTTGGATAATGACGGGAAATTCGTATGTTCACTCCCATACTCATAAATGAAGCCATTTTTACTCATGAATGAATTTTTTAATATAATTATAACTATATAATTTCACCAAAATGAAGGCCTGGGTTAATGGATTACTTGTTGATACCCAGTTTGAAAGATAATTAAGATGTCTTTGCTTTTACTGAATAATGGCACGGCAACCTATCACAATGGAGACTAGAAATATAAATGCGATCTCTTGTTCCTTAGGTATTTTTAGCCCGATGGGCTGAAAAATTGTCAACCGGAGAGATCACTTTATTTTACATGGTCTTTGGGGTTCGGGGAAGTAACAGTGTCAAATTCCAGGCTACTTACCTAACCTACTTAGAAATTCCCATCAGAAAAATCCAATAACTTTTCTCAACCTGGGAATCAAACCTAGAATAGGACCCCACCCTCAGCAGGTGCATTAGCAAGAACTTTGCAAAGGTCTTCACATTCTCAGAAGTTAATTTAATGTGACTAATATTAGCGAGGTGTCTCACCTATGTATGCTGCTGTAAGAAAAGCACCTTGTGGTAGGACATCTAATACTTCCATTAGACCACAACCAGGCATGGCTAAAGATGTCCCTGTCAAGTGATATACTTTAAGTCTATGAAAAGCTGCAATATATTTAACAAATGGAAATGAAAATACAGTTTCATAAATACTGGGGTTTGGTTCAGATTCGGATTGAATTACATTTTCCTTTGCGGTTGAACAATATCTTCCAATGATGCTAGCATACTTTTTGCTGCCTATTAACAACTTTAACATTTTATAGTTGTTTGCTACTTATAACCGATAAGAAGGATTACTACCCTTTTCGATTCGAGTGATGAGTTTTCTTTATTTAATTATAACCTCAGATGCACGAGAGATCACGAGATGTAGATTTAATATAGGTATGTATATCTATGACCAGAATCGTCAGAAAGCCGGATGGTTGCGGAGTAAAAAATACCAAGCAATTCTGAATCCAGTGAAAAAAAATATTAAATGTTTCAGATTTCAGCTTCCCACAATATTTTGACGTTTGGCCAATGATCATCAAGGGCGAGACAGACTTATAACACGCTACGCCATCCCACGCGTGCTAATTGGCCAAAAGACTAAGAGTAGTTTCACGAGATGAAATGTGGCCAATGAGAACGCTTGAATGCCGTGGCGTGGCGTAGCGTGTTATAAGTTTGTTTCTACCTTCATTTATTCATCAATGCAATGTTTGACATGCATGAGCATGACAGACACCAACTGTCAACTATCAAAACTGAGCAATTAGAGGTATATCTATAAAAGATCCCTATAGGCATGCCTCTATTTAAATAATAAGTAGGCAAGAAAATATTACAGGTTCACAGAAAAGGTCATTCTTAATTTATTTTGAATATAAATACCACTAGGTCCAGCGATTTGTTCTTATTATAAGCTTCTCCCACAGTTTTCGTCATTTCAACCTAACCTAACCCAACCAAAATTTCAACCATCAAATGTGATCAATAAGTCGTACTGTCGTACCTAGTAATTCGTCTTCCAAAATTTATACACGAATTATTGGTTGTATAGTGCGTTTCACCGAATAGTTCCTATAGCGTTATGTTGGCAGCAATATTTTTCAGTGTTATTGTTCAAATTAAAGTGCGTTTCACCGAATAGTTCCTATGGCGTTATGTTCCCTACTCTGCTGTCAAAGTCATTGACGAGAAGACGCTCCCGCAGATTTTGTTTAATTTGAACAATAAAACTGAAAAATATTGCTGCCAACATAACGCCATAGGAACTATTCGGTGAAACGCACTATAAACATAGAGCAACACGGGCCACCTGACGGAAGGTTGTAAATGCCATAGAGCAACACGGGTACCTGTGTTGCTCTATGGTAAATGCAAACAAAAATAAAACTACCTACTCAAAAACTACTTTCTCCATTATTTCCTTTTGGCTCTTTTTGATGACATTGACAGAAGCGAAGCTCATGTCAATTTTTTAAATTGTCATATTCAATCAGTGTTGCCACCTTAGCCCTTTTGGGGCTAGATCTAGCTCTTTTTATGACTGAATTTCTCCAAACACTACTTAGCCCTAAAAGGGCAATCTAGCCCTTTTTGCAAATTTATGTTTGTTAATTTTTAGTAGGTTTTCAGTTTTTACTGTGGTATTTAACGAAGAATACCCCAAAAGTGTATACGTCAGTATATACAGAATAATTCAAAATAATGTAATGATTGTTCACAACAGTTCAAATTGAGAGATTTTTTGCACAGTCTCATTCATAACGTTTTTACTGCTCTAATTTTGTTTAGTGAAACGAATCAATGGAATGGCGCATGAAAATTATTATCGTCAGTTTTTTTCTCATTTATTTAATTGTCAGTTGATTTAGGTTTGTCTATGAAAGCAGAAATCAGTGCGGTTCAATTAGGTACCAGTTATTTTACAAAGGATTAAAATTTTATTTCTAGCCCCTTTTAAGTCTGAATTTTTAAAATCTAGCCCTTTTTGGGCGCCCTCTCGCCCCCTTTCAAAAATCGAGGTGGCAAACTGGCAACACTGTATTCAATTCAATATTGTCAATTTTATTTGTCAGCAACATGCGAGCATGGTTATGTTATCGTTTAGTTTAGTTTAAAACAGATATACTTATTTATCCTATACTTGGCTATTTAGATACTACGTCTGGTATATAAGGATAAGATTTATAGGGTTTACTTGCTTGTAGTATACAAATTAAATATTTTTAGCGATAGGTTAAGTATTTACCTCAGCGTTAAAATAATTAACCGCAAAATGACCAGCATATTGAAAGAAATGTAAGTATCTGCAATCAGTACTAAAAAAATGTTTACTTTTTTGTAATAAGGACGTCTTACGTTAAATTTTGTGGGGTTATATTAAATTGTTATTATTATATTCTTTCACAATACCTGTGTGTTGAGAACAGCTTCTGCTTCATAGGAACAGTTTACAAAAATGTGATAAGTGCTTTAGGATAGATGCTCCAATACTAACGTATTGGATATACTTACAGTAAGAAACGCCCATTAGTTCTTGTATGTTAAACATTTAATATTTTCTATTATTGAATATCGCACCTATTAGATAATTATCAATATCTTTAAATTAAGTAATCAATTATTATACTTGTTAGTAATTACTTTCAAATTTTAATAATAAGCAGGCTACATTTACTCGTCTGTTCTACTATTATATATTGTAAACCTATTTTTAATGCTGAGACTGTTCACAATGTTTTTAAATGTCTACAGAAAAATATTAAGAATTAAAAAAATTGATATATAATATTAATAGAAATTATAAGATCAATACATTTTGATTTGCAATACATAAACTGTGTAATATATTATTATAACTATGGGGTCTTTTATAATAATTATGACGAAATAATTTGGCATAATATATATACTTTTTGAATTACAGTCATATTCCCTTTGTTTCTGCCTATTTTCAAAATTGATTTTTTTAAGAATATTCTATTTTTAATACTTTAATTTTTTTTCAGATATGAGAAAACTGCTGAATATACTGCATTTTACACTGGTGGGGATGTCCAGTGGACTACGGATGGAGTACATCTCTTGTGCCATTGTGAAGATGTAATTAAAGTGGTAGATGTCAACACATTTTCTACTACTTACACTATTGGACAGACTGAAGATGTGGAACCAGATCAAATTTATACTTTTCAAATGTCACATAATAACAAAATGGTTGTTACCGCACACAAAAGTGGTTTGATGAAATTGTGGGACCAAGAAACTGGAATACAACAGAAAATTTGGAGATCTGGCCATAAAGGACCTGTTGCCAAATTAACCTTTGAATACACAGATGAAAACATTGCTTCAGGAGGTTCTGATGGCAACATACGATTGTGGGATTTAGCACACAATACTTGTACAAGTAGCCTAAGAGGTGCAATGGGTGTTTTTTCAGTTTTAAAGTATCATCCTGATTCCAACAAACAGCGGATATTTGGAGCAGCCGATGACACAAAAATAAGGTCATGGAATTCCAAAACAGGCAAAGAACATTTAATCTATTCAGGACATTTTAGCAAAATCACTTCGTTGCAATTTACTCCTGATGGTGAATATATGGTCAGTTCTGGTAGAGACCGTGTGTTAATCTTGTGGAGCTTAAATGAAAGTAAAGCCCTTCGAGTAGTTCCTGTTTATGAAAGCATAGAATCCACAATTCTATTGCCTGCAACATTTAGAATACCAAATTTTAAAAAGAAACTAGAAACAGAAGGAATCTATGTTGCTTGTGCTGGTGAGAAAGGTGTTGTTAAAGTATGGAATGTATTGATGAGCAGGCTCATGTATGAGCAGGAGAATAGTCTTGTGTCACCAGCATCTGAGGAGGGTGGCTTAGCTGTAACACATTTGCTTTTAAATGAATTAAGGAATGTTTTGTCTGTTGTCACAGCAGACCACAACATTATCATACATGATCTTGAAACATTTGATTGTAAGAAGCAGTTAATTGGTTTTACAGATGAAGTGCTAGATATAATATTTGTGGGAAAAGAAGAAAAGCATTTGGTGGTAGCTACAAATAGCCCAGATTTAAAATACTATGAAATTGAAAGTATGAATTGCCAGATTATTAAGGGCCATACTGATATTGTTTTATCTCTAGCTTTCTTTCCAGCTAAACCTGAAATGTTTGTATCTTCAGGCAAAGATAACTCTGTTAGAATTTGGCTACAAAACACTGATCATAAAGTATCTTGCATTGGTGTTGGAGCTAGACACACAGCATCTGTTGGCTCAGTGTTTACTTCTCAGACATCAAATGATTTCTTTGCTTCTGTAAGTCAAGATAGCTGCTTAAAAGTGTGGAGTGTACCTAAGGAGCCCACAACAGCTGATCAAAAGGTCAAATCTACCTACACTGAATTAGCCCACCAGATGGATATAAACTGTGTATCAGTTTCACCTAATGACAAAATGATTGCTACAGGCTCTCAGGATAAAACTGCCAAACTGTGGTCAGAGGAGTTGACATTATTAGGCATACTAAAAGGGCACAGGAGAGGTGTGTGGTGTGTGAGATTTTCACCTGTGGATCAAGTTGTATTGACATCTTCAGCAGACAGTACAATCAAATTATGGTCTATAGCTGACTTAAGCTGCCTTAAAACCTTTGAGGGACATGAGAGCTCAGTTCTGAAAATTGAATTTCTGAGTAGAGGCCAACAGATACTATCATGTGGAGCAGATGGGCTTCTTAAACTATGGAATATAAAAACATCTGAGAGCAAAATGTCTCTAGACAATCACGAGGGCAAAGTGTGGTCTTTAGCAGTCAATAAGAACGAATCTATCGTAATTACTGGTGGTTCGGATTCGAAGTTAGTAAAACTGAAAGATGTTACAACAGAAAGAAGGGAACAGATTGCAAAAGAAAGAGAAGAAATGATATTACAAGAACAGGAATTGTTGAATTTGTTGCATGATAAACAACTGATTAAAGCCCTGAAGTTAGCGCTGCGCATGCAAAGACCAATGCATGTATTAAAAATCGTCAATGAGGTTCTGGCTGGTGGCAATGAGAAACTTTATGAAACACTAAAAGAAATCAACCATACCCAAAAAGAAACTCTATTAAAGTTTGCTGCAGAATGGAATACAAATAACAAAAACTGTCATGCAGCGCAACTCGTTTTTAACATATTGGCGCCGGAAATTATTGCGGGAAACTTGAAAGTTCCTGCTTTAGCTAGTTTTATTGAAGGTGCATTGCCTTATACCGAAAGACATTTTGAAAGACTAACTAATCTATTACAAGATCTTAACTTTATAACATATACCGTAAATTGCATGCAACCTCATGCTGTTGACAATGTTTAAATGAGAAATAAAGATTTCATGCTGAAAATTCTAATATTTGTTTAAAAAATGTTTGATTTGCCTTATGTGTAGTCGCATAAACACTGTTGACCGTATTTATCTGGTTTAGACCATAACTTATGACGCATGTAAATATTTCTCCGCAAACAATGTTTGCGAAATGTTAATTTGCCAGTTCTGTATGTAAAAGCTCAAATATTAGAGCGCGTCAGCGCCCGCGCAGCCTATTTCCACGGAGAGCAAGTTCAACCTACGGTGCACTCAGTAGTAGTGAATCAATCACGCGAAGCGGACCGCTCGCGGATTCCCGCTTAAATTTTCCGCGAATCGCAAATGTTTAGTTTTTAAATGATGGATATAAAAATCTCAATAACTTTTACCTTATTTTTAATAATAATTTGCAATCATGCACAAGGACAGAAATCGCAAGTGTAAGTTTTTACCTTATATTTGATCAATGTTTTTTTTTTAGTTAGAAATGCATTACTTAAATTTACTAACCTAGTTAGTCACCGGGATAGGTTGCATTTGTTGCGTCATTGGTGATTCAGTTCAGGGATTTAATTAATAATTGACTTAAAAAACAAGTTAGGTAGGAGAGTATAAATGTTATAATAATAATTATATAATAATATCTCAAAATTATTAATATGCAAGACATTGTTAATAATTTATTTACCTACCTACCTATAATTTATTTAAATAGACTTGTAACGAAGTCCTAGGATAGGCTATATTATACTTGTGCACTTTGCTAACTCGCGTAATTGCTATCTAATCCTCATTGAAATAATTTCAATTACCTCAATTTTCGATTACTTTAGTAGCTACTTCCTGTAAATTGCTATGACGCGCAAGTTTTAAGTGCCCACAATACTTCAGTATAATTAGCAGTAGCTAATCAATTTTGATGTTGAGACAAGTGCTAAGATAATTAATATGGGCCAACAACAGTGTAGTCGAAACACGATAAAAAATATTTTAAACAAACACTCGCGTTAGTTATAGTAAAACTAATTTTAAGTATATGAACAATGGGCCGTAGAAATACATATAAGTATAGGTATCAGCAGTCACTCGTAGCCCAAGCTGATAATACAATGGCTAAATAATAATGTTATTATAATGATAAGTACACAGGTACTTATTGATTTGTAATGGTGCACCAAAATTAAGATTAATCTAACCGGAAATCTGTAAGAGGACTTTATGACAGTGCGCTCCATACAAAACGTAGTCTGGTATCTATTCTAGTCATATTTTGTATGGACCTCGTGGAACGGGCTATCAATACCTACACTTCTCTTCAACCGCGCCATTTACTCGTAATTAGGTACCGACCTAATAAAAAAACTGAATTTATTAAATATTGTGAAATGCTTAAACTATTTTGATAGGCAAAATAAGGTTCTGTTTAGGATTCCCGAGACGTAAAGACGTCGAAATGTCGTCAACCAGCCTTGGCCGCGGCCCTCAAACGCTTTCGACCTCGATTGAACGATTGAGCACTTACTAGTCGGAATAAGAAAAACTATTGGTATTAGCAGTACTAGCATAGCTTAAACAAGATATAATTTACGTAGGTACATAATGCGTATCCACGAGGTGAACAAAACCGGACGATGTCAAAGATCCAACTCATAGCCGAGGGGTAGTGGGATATGATCTAATAAGCGACACCCGACCACCTAGACCACTACCTACGCCCGCTTACATAAGTATATTTTAAAGATTTAAAGTGTTGTTTGTATTTCGATGGATACGCACCTAATCGGCAGTTATGCCTGTAACTCCTCCTGACTACTAAGTATTCCACAATGGTTGGAGGTCATTACAGGGTATAATATACGAACGTTAAATCCGAAACCTAGCTTAAATAGGTCAAAGTTAAGTTATCTAATAGATCATTTAAAAGGCTCTATTGAGCGCCGTGTAAAAGATAAAATAATTGGTAGTTTCGTATGGAGATGAATGGACAAGAAACTCCATAGTTACTCTTAAAAAAAAGTTTAAGCTACATGATTGACTACTACATGATTGACTTGAGCTACATTAGGTAGACTGCCTCGTTTGTCGAGTGGTTGCAAAGCGCGACTGCTGAGCATGAGATCTTGGGTTCGATTCTGAGGTCCGGAAAATGTTTATGAGTTTACCCATCAGAAATTTCTCAATAGAAGCCTTAGAGTCTGAATTAGTGCCCGGTTGATGGCAATAGGCTCGCCCCTATTACATGGGACTTGAAACATAACTGGCGAAATGTGGGTGTACTAATGGGTACACCACTGCCCTGCTCTTCAGGGATTACAGGCGTGATGTTACATTATGTTATTTCTACCAGCAGGTTTAACGAAATGGAATACTTGCTTGTTAGGTACAAGCAAGTATTCCATCGGGTACCTACCTACCAAATTAATTTCAAAGGATTTAAATTGCACGTTTTATGTTTTTTAGTAACCGTACTTAAAAAGATTATTATCGTTTGAAACTTTATTGTATTTTCCTTATTCTTATAACCGCACTTGAGATGTCGCGTACTTACCCAGTATAGGTCTTTGCAGAATGCCTTATGCATTTACGCAGACTTTAAATGTGACCGATAAAAGGAACACTAATAAACCGTTACTAAATTAGTTATTTGTCGTGTGCATATTATGTATTCATCAAATAGCATAACTTAAAAATGACAGCTATAATAGATAGGTAGGTAAGTAATAAATGAGTGTATTTTTTTTTGTGAATGTCCATTTGCTCAATATAAAAAAGTCAATAGTTATGAAAGATCATATCTAAACAAACAAGCTAAATACATTTATCTAAACAAACACCTGAATATGGTAGTTGCCTCACCTAAGTTGAGCCCTATTCTGTTCTGCCCAAGCCCTACATCAAACTGATGATGAGTTCTTATGCATTTTTTTTTGCCTGTTTTTACTGCCTCCTTGGTGGAGTGGTCGCAATTGCAAGGGCTGAGCTTTTAGGTACATATAACATAGGCTATTAAAAAAGAACAAGAGAAATCATTGATATCGGTGAAGGAAAACATTGTGAAGACTTGTAAGTAAAGAATACAAGTGTGAAACGACGATTCCGCCTTGAGCAAGCGTGGTATCAAGTACCTGCATGGTTCTTGAAGCTGTGAGGAAAAGCTTTTACTGGCCAAAAGAGTAGTCAGTTAACATGTATACGGTTAGTAATTGTATAGGTACAGAGTGCGCCGATCGTAGGTCAGCAAAAAAAACTGATATTAAAAAACAAAGTTTAAAAAATCGGAAAGCTTTAAAATTAAACAATAACTTCTGAAAAGTGCAATACAATGTTTTTAGTGTACTTTTCAAAATAGTTTTGTGTCAATTTAGATGATGTTAGGACGTCGTGTTAATCTATTTTGGTGCTGACTGAGCTAAGAAACCTAAATAACTAGGGTTTTGTCATTGGAAGTTCATATGCAGCATAAACCCAGGGCTGCACAGAATAGAATTTATTAAATATTACGTCAATGGTATTGCTGCTTTGTAGTGCTGTAAAATAATTAGCTAATAGGTTTTGTCTAGTACAGTTAAATTTCTGATGTATATGTATGTAGTAGTAGGTACCTACTCATGTGGGTAGGTAGGTACATGCCTAGAGAAACTATTATTTTGTCAGTGGTCTCGAAAAAAGTAGAACGCTTAACTATTAGGATGTATAATAGGTACATATATAGGTAGGTAAGGTACCTAAGTAAATTAAATGAAGGTAGTTATGTATTGACAATACATTATCATCATCACTCCGATATGACATTACGAACATAAGCAAGTAGGTACCTATATAATATAAATTAATATAGGTAGTATCACTGGTTTACATAAAATGTTAATGCAGCAGCACTACATCTATCCTAGGGGATGGCCTTCATTAAAGTGGTCTCGCGACATTGCCTGCAGATATCGACAACACTCGAGCGCAGGAAAAGTGCCCGTTTTCTGTCGTGCCGACTGTCTGTGTTTGTTCCTATTGTATTAATAATGATCCGTGGTCACGAAGGCTAGGTACCCTACTCATTAACAGATTCATAATGAATAGGCGATCTATACGTTTTCCTTAATTTAACTGTATTGTTAAGCCTAAACAGATTTTAAACACTTCATAACCAACTCATTGAAATTAATATCTTTACTGTTAGTAAGGTGAAATTCTTTCAAAACTTTATCGTCGGATTAATTTCCCCGCGTGGTAATCAGATTATCTGTATACATCATGAAGTGCACTAAGCTCTTAATTACGCAGGTACCTATATCTTTACTAACGTTGCCGACGTCCCCTAATGACCGCAATGTTTTATTAACTGATGGTTAATTATGAACAAAGAAAAGTGTCTCGTATTGTTGTTATTTAACGACAAGCGAAAAAATAGTCAAGATCACAAAAATGGCTTGTTAATAGGGATGCCGGGCGTCCGGATAAAGCCGGACATATCTACTCAGACGGTTGCGTGTCCGGCCATATTAGTCGGTGTACGGTCTGTCTGGCTTTTCTTAGGCTTTTTTCAATTTTTAACATTAGAAGTGGAGTTGATTTTATGATAAAGGATTGACAAAAACGAATAGGCACAATACTGTTATCGTTACAAAAATAAAAGAAATACTGCTTTTTTAACCCAATTTTAGCCAAAAGTCCAGCTTAACTGGCTGGTGGGTGGGCTGGTGGACTTTTCGGATTTAGGATCTGGCATTGGCAACCCTACTTGTAAGCATTTAGATACCTACCTGCAGCAACGTGGGACGAACTATGTGATGACTCTGAAATTGTCACGATTCACGCTGAAAAGGAAATACCCATAAACTACCAATTGCAATCAATACCCAATTTCAATGCAATACCGGTAAACATTGACCCCGGCCATTCCTTTTTTCGTAGGTATATGTAAAAATATCCTGATTTCCCTTAAAAATAGGAAGGAGATAATATGATAAGCATAATCAGCCTACAATTCAACTATTGCTTCAAAACCAACCAACCACGGTTCTTTTGCAACTAAAGTATAGTATTGGTAAGCCAATTACTTTGCTATTTGCTCTGCTGCATTACTTCTAACCTCTCAAGTAAAAAAATCCAAACTAAATTATCTTTAAAATATCATATTAACTTTGACAGAATAAAATTATGTATTTTGAATAGCTATGTTTACATGCACCTGCATTTCTTGGGTAGGTAAATATGTGACGACAGAGATAACGTTCTAAAGTATTTTACAGACAGAAATCTGTACCTACCACAGAATATGGATTATTAGCGCATCCAATGAGACCCGAGTTTGCAATCTTCACTGGGCTACCGATTGGCTAAAGTAAAGATCGATTCTCAGATACCACAGATTTCAGATAGCAGTTCTGGGATAAGTTATGTTTGTTTAGATCTCGACTGTAGTTAAAAGAAACAATTCCAACATAGACAGCCAGTAAGTTTAAAACTAAAGTTTCTTATAGATTGTAAGATGAGGTTACAAGCTAGGGAAAACGGAAAAAGAAAAACGGGTGTTCTCGGATCTCGGATCTGGGATCGAACTTAGGCTGGTCTTGTTTGTTAGACAAACAAGTTCGAATTAACCAAAAACCTGAAAAGGGGTATTTATACTCATCAATATGAGCAAATACTATTGAATCAACTATGAAATCATTCAAAAAATACTGCTGTTCCATACATTATAATATTTAATGATTGTGTTGTAAAGCATTTTTATAGGGGACAGCTGAAAAAAAAACAAACAAAAAGCTCTTCAGCTTTATTATTGTAGTATCTAAGATATACTGCATTGGGCTATCTATCAGTGACTAAAACTATACAATGTTCTTCCATCTACTTATGGCCGGGAATTGGGAAGCTGCGCTATGAAGCACTTGCACATACCCTATCTATCTATGGTTGATACATTGATTGAAGCGTGTAGTATAGTGTGCACGGATATCGATATGGTAGTGCGTATAAAGTGATAGACCAGGTTGATGTTAGGAACACCTGAAAGTTGGTAGATATACGTATGCATATTTGAATTTGGAGTCCTGTAACGGTGAAAGTCCGTGAAAGACTACGTCATGTTAATGAATGAATGGACTTCTTTTGACCATATTCACCACTCTTGGCCTTTTGCTTGTGGTAGTAGGTCTGTACCTACTATTACCGAAAGGAGAAACCTAACCAAGCACTACGCATGCCTGCCCGAATTAGGCACAGGTGAATAATTTAAATAGGTACTCCCAAATTTCACCACAAAAGTAGTGAGTTAAAAACCCAACATTGCAATATTTAGGCATTTAGGTACTTATACTTAACCAGGAGTCGGTTAGTGTTAGTGAAAATTAGCATTCGTCATTTACCACCACTTTAAAGGTTAAATTAAAACCACACTTAAAAATATAATATTAAATAAATAGTTACCTATACTTATCACATTCGGTCCTTTTAGACTTAAGGCACAGAATAACCTTAAGGTGTCGTCAAAGGTAAGGGTGTCAGTCAAAGCTTATTTTAAACAATCGGGTTTGCGCCCAATGAACCTGGCGGACGGTAGCAGTGCGACTAAGCTAGTTTGAGCTTTGGTGTGTAGACATCTTAAGACTCACGCACATAAACTTAACGCTTTGCTGTCGTGTAAAACCCAAGAGCGTCATCGAAACATTCAAGAAGAGTAAACTAATAATTTGACTATTTGATATCTTTGTATTAGATAATGTGACTCAAAGAAGATATTTTGATCATTATTATTTACTTGATAAAAAGTTACAATAAGTTACAAGAACGGCTCGATGACACGGTCCGATAATTGACCGTGACCGCGCGTTAGACAATGTCTATAAATTCCGTGTTGAGATAAAATATAACAGGTTACCTACACTATTGTTATAAGTAGATACTTCCTAAACAAACATTACCTACCTACTGTGATATAAATTATTCACTTATGTAGGTATGAACATTTCAATTTGCAAATGTTATAATGTAAATTATACCGTTACGTACAGACATCGGAGGAAATTCGTGAGTCAATCCGCGGTATAAAAGTTTGTGTCACAATGTACCTACCTATTCTATCGCGTATATCGTAATAAGTAGTTTGGTACCTTCTTGTACCTTATTCATTTTGTAGCTAAGTAATTGTGTAAAGTCAATATTTTTATAGACTTGCCTTTGACATGTATGGTACTAAAAAGGTTACCCCATATTTATTTATTTTTTGGGGATGCAAATAGTAAGATTTTTTTATAGGCGTTAGCAATTTAAGTGTCTATAATGAGTATAATAATGACTAAAATCTCTCAACTTGCGTGAATACCACCAAAATTCAATAAATAAAGTTCCTGAAAAACTTAGAGCGCACCGATATATCTTTCACCACAAATATCCCAAAACCTTGTACCTATTCTAATAATAAGTAGCATCGTGCACTTTAGCGTGCGTCCTCTACATACATTAGATGTCAATTCAGTTAAAACGGACTTTTTTCAGGTCTTTTATAATCGAATTCGGATTCATAGCAACGTTCATATTATTGAAATAAAAAATATTAGGTAGATAGGAAGATACTGTACATTGCAGTCAAATAACCAAATAATTAATTAACATTAATTTTGTGCTTGTTTGAATAATATTATTATTATTCGATATTTTGTTGGTAAAACTTTTGCCCATGACTTTGTCTGCGTTGAAGTCAATTGTAATAAATTCTTATGGCATTCGGCAATAGTGCAACTTTTTTAAAATTAATGATAGTTTTTTTAAAATAATATTTTTTTAATCTGAATTAATTAACTACGTATAATTTTACAATTAAGCTACTTGACGGAAAGCCTAAACACAAGTCTTGATTAAGATTAATGCACCTATCCTATCTACAAAATATCATAAAATTTTATTACTTACAAGCGAACGGCTTCGCACGGGCGCTTTTCCACTTTTCCACAGACTAACAAAAAAGATGTACGATCATATTATTTCTTTTCTTCCTTTTCTGATCCGTTCTCAACAAATGGTTATATTACTTTAGTACCGAATGCTTTTAGAACATTTAGAACTATAGAGACATAATATAAAAAATCTGTTAAGATGTAAGTACTTACCTACGCCATTCTATATTTTTTTGCTGAAAACAATTTTAAACCAACACTTTCACGTATTAAGTCAATAATAGTTTTTATGGGTGATAAAACCAATTACAATCCAACTAATTGTCGTGATAGAGCGAGGAAGCAGTGACTTGACCTTTTTTCAAGTTTTTTTATCGCTCAAGGCGCCGATTTAATGGATCGCTATAGTGAAACGGTGTTTTCCATCAAATACTGTCACATCGCAGGTAAACATGAAAATGATAAAGTATCTAACTTTTTATTAGGTACTTAAATAAAATAACACAATCTCAAATGTTAATTAAAATGATCTAGAATTTGTGGATTAAGAGCACATTATTTACACTAGAATAACCACAAAGTTGAACTCTGCAAAGTCATGATCGCTTGAATCGTTTGAATACAAACAATTTACCTATAGGTTGACTAATTCATTTAAATGATTTGAAATTGTATTACTTCTAAAATGACGTTTCTCAACACTGAAATGGCAGCCCCTTTTAAGCGGAGTAGCGTTCGCTATTTGCGGTGCGCGGTGTAGTCGTCACAATAATCTTCTTGCGTAAATTCTGAATGTACTTAAAAGAAATTAGAAAAAAAGTTAAATTAGGTTTTTCTTATATATTTTAGAATGCAATTGGAGAAAGTTTTTATAGTTACGTAGGTATGGTTGGTGTTATGGTATTGTATAGGAGGTCATTTATCCCACTAATCCATGGACTATACAACAAATTTTGTTGTATAGTCCATGGATTAGTGGGATAAATGACAAGAGATATACAATGTCAAACAACGTATTTATGCAAAATATGTGTGTGAGCACATATCAGATTATTACTGGTGATTATATGCCATTATGTCGCCTAACCTTACTTGCACAACCCTTGTATGCATAAGGACCATAATGACACTGACCTTTATGTATTCATGATCATAGTAATAGTTTTAATAATAGGTGTTATAAACGGGTGGATACGATATTGTACCTCTAAATATTATTAATCATTTTACTTCTAGTAAAGTTCAAGTAAAATGAAGTTTAAACCAAATAAACCGAGTTAGAAATAAAAACCATTCAATTTTATAACTAACAATTACTTTTGGTCGGTGTCCTTTTCTTGGGTTTTACCTAAAGTAGAAATCTCCACCTGTTGTTTCTTATTTTGTTAATAAACGAAAACAATAGCTCTACATATAAGATAATAGTATAAATGTGTCCGATTACAATCATACATGTACATCCTACATCTTCAGACATTAATCAAAAAACGTGACATCACCTGACAATAAATAATCATTTGACTGTTTCAATAGGTATATTAGGAAAAAAGTAAACAGATTGTTTCTAGATTTGTCGAGGAACCAAGAAAAAAGAATCAAATCAGCCCAATACTGTAACCAAGTCAAGTTTTGTGGATTATCCTCTTCGATAAACACAGACAGAACTGTGACTTAGTACACTATAGTCTGTAATATCAAAGGTATTTGATTTCGGACACTTTAATTAACACTGCAGGTACCTACCGACGCGAATTGCAGTTACTAGTTAGTTATACAAGAAGCAGTTTTGCATCCTCGTCAAATTTCAGAACGTTGTCATAAAACCAATTAAATCTATACTAATATTATAAAGCTGCAGTGTTTGTTTGTTTGTTTGTTTGAACGCGCTAATCTCTGGAACTACTGGTCCGATTTGAAAAATTCTTTCAGTGTTAGATAGATTAGTTATCGAGGAAGGCTATAGGCTATATACCATCACGCTACGACCTACGGGAGCGGAGCAGTAACCAAAGACGCGGGGGGAACCGCGGCGGACAGCTAGTAATAAATACTTTTTGTTTTATGTTTGACAGTCTTCAGAATACACCTTTTTCATAGAACAGAATCGCTCCGTTTTGTATGAGGGTTTATCTCCCCGTCTGCCTAAACCCAGCGGTAAAATGACTAGTTTGAATTCCAAAATCTACTAGCAAAAGAAAACTTTTTTTTTCATTGCTTCATGTGGAGAATCACTAGCATAGTTACCACCTTGAATTTGACGACGATGCAAAACTGCACAATGTATTTTCCAAATGTAATCGCAACTGATTTAATAGTATTGCGAAAATGAAGCTTCGAAACGACTCGCTATTCAAATAACTTACTGTGCAAGTGGTCGACCTTAACATCATGCATGAAAACCTGAAACGCATTGGGCAATTTGTTTAAAAAGAGATGTGATAACCTGGTATTCACAAATATTAGAAAAGCCTAAACTGAGCGGTGGACATTTTTTTTCTTATACTGGGCCGTTTTCCTTCTTCGTACACTGGTTATTTATAAAAACGATGCGATGATCTTTTAATGTAGGAAGTTAGGTCGAAACATTAAAAGTTGGGAAGTGACTATTCTCTTGTGCTTACATACATAACATCACGCCTATAATCCCCGAAAGGTTAGGCAGAGGTGTACCCATTAGGACACCCACATTTCGTCAGTGCTTTTGTGTTTGTTTCTGTGTTTTTCTATAAATGAAATACCTAGTTTTAGATAAAACTAAGTATATTCTAAAGGAAGTTACATACTTACTTATTCATTGAATGGGAAGCGAAGTAAATAATTGGCGCGCTCTTGGTCATCAATCACATGACTCAGATCCAAGGTGGACCGATCATCGCCAATTAAACACTTGCCGAAAACCACATTTTTATTGCCTGATTATCATATTTGATGTAAAATTCGTCAAATGTTTTTTTAATTACCTTTATATTGAAACAAGTTTTAGATCCGTATTTGAAAAAAAAAAATGGGTCATGATAACAGCGTTCGTTTTTGAACTTAATAGATACCGTGAGTCGTAAACAGTCTCAATGATTGAATAAGTACTTACCGAGATAAATATGTGTCATAACTATTACGAAAGAAAACTTTAACGTGTGCTTTATTTACGTGATTTAAACTCACGACTCCTAACGTGTCTACTCTACTGAATAATAATGACGAGAGGAAGCTGCGGTAGATATAATTTATAATTATATTATTGACATCTGTTACTTGACAATGAGCGTGGCGAAGTGTCGTCTATTCTGATGCAGATGAATGCGCGTGCGCCGTCACTGGCGCCTCACCGACCTTACACCTGCCGCGCCGCGTACCCTCACTACTGTTGTTTTTTATACTACTTACATGAAATGTAAATGAATGAATGTGAAGCTATTTCCGAATCGAATTTCCTCTATTGTGTCCGTAACCTTATGATCGAGGTAAATGTGCTGCATGCTTGGATCATCTTAATATTCCTCATTGCAGGTTTAGGTTGGAAGACTTGTGCTAGCGTGTCAAATCTATGATGGTCTCCGTTTGTATTGTAAAGAAGTTATTAATAAACCTGTTACCTAGCTAACAAAAACCTAAACTCTGACAAAAGAAAAACGAAGCGTTAAACTTTTTTTTTATTAGGCACGTACCTATTTCTCTGAAAGCTAGTCTTCTGAGTTGCACTTTTTTAAGTCGACCAAGGGCAATATCATAGAGTGTCGTCCTTTCTTCTTGGTATCTATAGTTCATCAGTCACTGATAATTAGGTGCAACTATAATTAGTGATAACATTTCTGTTTCATAAATCATAGTACATAGTTATTTCAACACAAAATTAAAAAATAACCTCATGATGGGTACCTACTTTCCTTGTGGATAGAACAGAGAAGAGAAGGACATTTGACTGAATCACGGTTACTCCTACTACCACGAGTCGGGAGTTTGGCAGATTTAATAGATCCGCATATTATGTTAGATAGTGTATAGATTAGGTACACAGTTACACACATACAGTCTTGTTTACTGTGCGGACCTTGTAGAATCTAGAACAAATTTCCGTGCATTCAAGCTTTTTTGTTATACAAGAACATACGGCTGGACCGGAATCGTTTTTAAAAAGTGAGTTATTTTCTAACAAATGTTGGTTACAATAAAATTAGTGCGGGAAAGTGTGACATATGGTACTTATGCACCCTTTATGATACCCTTACTCCCTCGCTCTTATATTTCCTTCTGTTTATTTTATAACTATCATAATTATTCTCATGTGTTGCTCTGTACCTAATAAATGTTAATTAATGTATCTATGCGTTTATTTGAGATACAATTAATTGGCCACATTAATTGATGTTAATTGTAATCCATGATGCTTCACAATATGGGCTTCTCCCAGTTGTAAGACGTCTCTTTATGCCTAGTTCTATTTTGTCTCATATTTGTTTGGAGGGAAGAGGAAATTTTAATTTTTTTTACTCCTATTTTAATCTTTTCTGATTAATTTTTTTGCGGGATCATTTTTCCGGGACTCGTCGATCTTCATTGCCTCGGTGCTGTTCTGGTAGTCGCCACTGTTGATTGTCGCTTTCAGGAGTTGCAGTAGTGAATAGTGTAGCGAGCAAGTAAAAAAAAACTAAGTATATGTAACGTATAAGTACGTATACGTCTATACCTTATACTCCCTTATGACTCGCATCACGATTCCATCGATACGTATCTGGCCTCCTACTGAAGCTTTAAATTATTATCAGAATTGGGTCTCTATAGACCATAAGATATTAATTAGTGCCATTCATTATTTTTCGGGAAACAACTGCTTGCTCATTGTAAATTGTAAAGTAGCAGCCGTGCAGCACTTCTCTATTGTCTGTGGTGGGCGACCGTGAGTATTCAATTTTGAGTAAGACGCAGTCTGACATTTGACGAATCGATCCATTAATAGCAATAGTATTTAGCGTTTTGTTATTAAAATTTAATTATCGAATCAATACGCCAAACTTGCTTTTATTTTCCTTATTAACCGACTTCAAAAAAAGGAGGAGGTTATCAATTCGTCTGTATTTTTTTTTTATGTTTGTTAGCTCCTACCTTGCGACTAGGTGAACCGATTTTCATGATTCTTTTTTTATTTGAAATCTGGTGCTTCCCGTGTGGTCCCATTGTCACCATTTCAATATCTGACGATGAACTTCGAAGATATGGAATGGAACTCCTCACAGAATCACAGCAGCAATATCGTAACAAGTGAAGTTGCTTTGTTTATACGTGTAGTCGATGACTGACTGAAGGAAAAGGGGGGGGGGGGGTACGTCAACCGTCCTACCAGTTTCCAAAATTAAATATATCGTGTGAGGTATTGTTTGAAAGGGCTTTTTGTAAGGATTTCAAACATTAATACACAAGCACTAAAAAGTGAAAAATAAAAAGCTTTTTTACAAAAAAAGATAACCGCCCTCAAAAACTACAAAATAAAAATAACTTTAGTTTTGGAAGTCGGTGGCAATACTTACCTACATAACAAAAAACAAAACCAAAGCCGCCGACTTCCAAAACTAAAGTTATTTTTATTTTGTAGTTTTTGAAGGCGGTTATCTTTTTTTGTAAAAAAGCTTTTTTTATTATTATTTCAGTGGTTCGATCGGTTTTTCGACCGCTTCAGTGGTTTTACCGTGTTAGGGTTACTAACTGGAAAGTTTTAAATTCGAAATGTAAAAAAATTGTTCATTCCTTTCCATCCTTTTTTGTTCTGGCTAAATCCTGGGAACATTCCGATTGTGGAAATAATAAAGGTCAAAGTTAAAACTTTTACCACTTTTTTGTAGGAAGACATGTTCTAATGTTTTAAACAACTAAACTTTAAAATTTAAATATTTCTTGACCCTGTTCTGTTGCATGCAGCATAAGATGTTGCGGGCGTTACATTGCGCGCTACCCTAAACATTGATTTTTCACACTGACAATTTTTGCTCAGTCGCCTTTTTTACCCGTACATACATAACATACGTATGTATATATGTGTGAAAGCGTGGAATAACTTGAAACCTAAGTTTTTCATGAAATCTTAATCACCTATTTAGCAAACGGTGACATACGTCAAGTCCGTATTGTAATGAATTGCTAATTATGTTAATATGAGAGTTAATATGTAGTACTTTTTCGTGACTATGTAGCGTGACTCTTGGCTAATTTATTGTGGACTATTTGCAAAATATATTATCAACAATTATTAGCGTACAAACAGGAAATAATGACACACGTACGTTACACACAAAATTATTATTTGTGTGATTTGTGTTAGATTCGTAACTGTTACCTACGTAGGTAGACGAGGTAAAGACTTCGTCACAATAGATTTCGTGAACTGCAGATTATCTACTACTGACTTGGTATGAATAATCCGGATAATACCTACCTGTAATTTTGGTATAAAAAGCAATTGATGTTATTTCGTTAGTATCAAGACAATGAGTGTGAAGTAACCAGAATGGTTATCTCTATATAGGACGACATCCATTAATCAATTTGAGTCTTTCAAATAGTTTTTTTTTTGAGATTGTCTAGATAACCTGAAATTCAAGTTGTAGGTATTCAGCATTATACAGGCTGTAAGGGTAAACACCGTTGTCACTAAAACCATAGGTACTTGATTAAATTATAAAAATATTTATCTGAATTTAAAAATAAATAAACGAATTTTTCTTTTTTTTTTTCATTGAATTTACGTTCTATAAGTGAAACCAAACCACTGGTTTCAAGGATAACGGTGTTTACACTAACACTCTGTAGATATATCCTACCTATACATATATCCTAAAAATTGTTGCCCATTTTGTATTTAGTTACCTACTTGTGGGTTTGTAGCACTGCTCAAACAGCTGAAGGCATATACTTATACTATATGTTTGCTGGGTACAGACAGCTAATTTATATGCCTACATACAATTTTATGGAGTTTTCGAGGTTGCCAACCGCGATAACAACATTTGTTTTTGAACCAACGAAGATAGATCGTTATTAATATTAATATTTATTATCATCATTATTTCCTGCGACCTTTTCCTAAATATTTATATAAATATTAGGAAAAGGTCGCAGGAAAAATATTTATAAACCTCTACCTAACGTTGTTTCGTACCTAATTTTAATTAGGCATTGCTAATGTGGTTTAATTTAAATGATAACAAATCTTCACAACAATACCTCATCGGTTATAAATAACTATCTGCAGTAAAGATTTGGGCAGAATGATGTGTCTGACATCATTACTTGTTAGTACCTACTAGTTGGTTAGCGCTCGATATGTCTTAGCCGAAAATCTTAAAAAACATAAATAATCTCCCTCCTCCCTGACTAACAAGGCACTACCTAGGTTTCTTTACCCCAATTTTTTTAAGATAAAATTTGTTATTCCTTTGGCACTGAGTAAGAGTGTGCAAGTGTTTCCTGAGTATTTCCTGCTGCAACTCAAAATCTAGACACGCTCAGCATATCTGGGGATTCAGATAGGCATGAGCTTACTTACTCTTAAATGTATAATTTAGGTAAACGAAGTCAAGTTCATGGTAAACAGCCTGATTGAATGTAAGAATGTTGATTACTGAAATAAGGCGTTCCCTTTAACAGGTATAATATAGCGTTAATACAAATAAAAATACTCCCATCCCTACTAAAAATGTTTTACGTTTTTTAAAATAGCACAAAAAATAATAAACGGTTACGTATAAGAAACACTCTTTTAAATATGCACACGGTGCACTTTAGCTTATGAATAAGAGCGCTATCTACGTAGGTACCGTGCCACTGTTTTAGTATTAAACAGGCTATTTCGAAATTATTAACATTCATTTAATTTTTTTTTATTTAGATTTTTGAACACTTATTTATTTATGACGATATATTTTTTAAATCTATCATTAATAATCTACATTAATAATAGATTTAAAAAATACCAAGTTTTATTATTGAACCTACCGTATATTAAAAAATGATGTTAATTTAATTTCGTACTTGAAGCTCTACTTACATATTAGGTACATAATTAACTGCCAATTTCATTTTAATTGTTGCTGCAGTTATTACTGCATTAATTCTTTAGTCATGTTTGTTTGAGAGGAATAAAGTAAAACATATTATGTAAATACACATTATTCAGAGACTAAGCCAAAACTAACACCCGGTTATAATAGGCTTTTCTTAGAAAACAGTAATATTAGATGCACAATGTTATTTACTTTGACTAATAGGCGTTTGATAGTACACAGTAGTCTCTGATAAAATCTTAATTATCTTTGTTTATCGCTTTGATATTATTCATGATAGTTTTGTTTGTTTAATGTCTCACAATCTTTAATGTACCTAATGCTTGTTCAGTGCCTAATGCACTAGGTACGCGAATGCAATTCCTTGGAAACGAAGCTACGTCGTCGTTGTGGTATCACAGGGAAAAATCGCCTACCTACGCACATAGCTTCCACCGAATGTACCTAATTCGTCAATTATTTCTTAGGTTTTGCCATGACATAATATCATAATGCACCTATACAGCATTGTTGTATAATATATGTTTTGTGATACCGCATAATGACGTGTAGAGCGACAAGTAGCATTTATTGTTTCAGTTTGTTGACGCCATGACAGACGCTTAAATAATTGTAAGCTGCGGTAAACATTTTCTTTGAAATATCTTGGTTTTTGAATTAAAGACTACAGATAAACAACTGTAGGCCCATAATTACAGCAATTTCCGTAGATGACTGAACATTTAAATAAACTCTAGTAGCGGGACATAAAACGTAACTAGCAGCAGTAACTGATATGTCGCAGCCATTTAAAATACATAATTCAGCTAATTCTTACAACTTTATGGTTTGTAGGTAAATGATGTCACCTAACATTTAGTATTTATCATCAAGTCTAGAAAAACAGTTGCACCATTTCTGCTAGCGAAAAGTTCGTATAGCTAAGCTGCCATTTACTTTATTTATAAAGTACATACCTACTTACCTAAAACTACTTCAAGCTTTTTATCCGTTTACCTAATTTAAAAGTCTCTGTAGGTTGCTGTTATCTTTTATCAGAACAAAATTTATATTAGTTGCGTAAATTCTTAGATAGTGTGTGCTCAGATTAACATAATAAGTGCCGCTGAACAAATTTGATTAAGTAGTTAGGTAGATACATTAGCTGAAGCAGTAGGTAAATAAACTGGGGATTTAAGAGAAAAAGGGTCAAACCAACTTACTTTGTTGTTAGGTATTGTAATTAATGCATGGAATAATTATTAGTCACTTAAGGAGCTCTGATCTGGGGCTCCCCGGATTTGTCCTAGTTGAAACCGGACAAAGTCCGGGAGTCGTCCGGAAGGGGTTAAGAGAAAGTGTCCGGGTTTTTTGACGTTTTTATCCAGCGTTGCATTGGTAATTTACATAATGGCACAATGGGTTTATAAATTAGTATCTTAATTCATTAGTTTATGAGTTTATCTTTGAATGATATAAATGATTTTTAATCGTTTACTTACACTAACTAACATTTTGCATGACTACCTATAGACAGTGTAATATAGGTACTTATACCAGCTACTTTATGTAGTAATAAATACTAATGAATAACTTTCCGTCTGCATAAGAATGTAAAACATATATACCTTTACCTACGTAAGTACCTGCACGTAGCGTGCAGCTTAGCTTAGCCGTAATCTAAGAGTAAATCTTGTTGATATCTCTCAGAATTGGTTCATAATGTTATCAGGCACCACAAATATTAGCATTGTGGTCGTTACCAGCTCCCACTCCGACCTTGCCGCACCATACTACAAGTCTACGTACTACTTACGTCTTTCAGTAAACAATTAAGTATTGTTGTTGAAAAGAGAGTTTGTTTCACGCGCAATCACTGTCACAGAGTGTAGACGTGATCGAGCATAGATAAAAATAATAATGCAATAACTACATAACGTAAACGCAGGTAAGGTTACGTTAGTACTTTGTTTCGTCTAAAATAAAGGCACGCGTTCAGAATCAGGTAAGTACCCAAGTTTATCAACGTGTTGTTGTTTGTAGAAATGTTGCATCATTTCAGTTGAAAACAAAACAATCGAATGTTATCTAATATTTTGTACGTAGATCCTACCCTACCATCTGTTTACGGTGTAAAATACGGTCTTCAAAACTGAGAAAACTGTTAGTATCTAAGTACTTAAGTAATTATTTGTTTTCTGAAAGAGATAGAAATGCACCACCGAAAAATAAGGATACAAATGCCAACACGCTACTTAAACCAGATTTTTTGCTGAAAGGCGATACATTTTTGGATGTAAGATAAAAAAAAATAATCATTTATTTTGTTATTTACCTGTGATGCTCGGTAGACAGCATAGAAAGAGAGCCACGTCATAGATGGTTTTAAAGTATTCATGACGTTCTTTTATTAACATGACAAACGGTAGACGGACTATGAATTTCGCTGAGATCGATGGCTAAATTTTAACAATGACAATCTATTATGGCCTTCATTAAGATTTAATGCTTCCTTATTGTTCACTTAAACAGGATAATTATGTTGTCCATTTCTTTAATTATACCATTTATTACGGTGCAGTGGGATTTTTGGATTTGAAAAATCTCATTATTTTTGAATTCGTAGAGCTACCTGTAAACTTTTATGAACACTAAGTAGCATACTGGCGGGTTAATTTATTTAGCAAGGAAAACGAACAGATAGGTATAAACAGAATTTACCTATAATTATGTAATAAGAGTTTTGCTCACATTCCGGTCGTGGCTTAGACCATTCGTAAGAAATACCTTAGTTTTATTGTAGTTATGATCTACTTTTGCATACGACGGCCTCGTTTGAGACCATTCATTAAACACCAAGAAATCCGTTTTATCTACCTACTTTGTTGCCTCACATTGTTTAATCCGTCCTTACTCGTGGTCGTAGGAATTATATATTACCTATTTATTTCTTTTCCAGTATTTGTTACATAATTTTGTCTAAAGTCATCGGTTTCTTGTTAACGCCAGCTCTATTAGTAAGATTGATAGCAGCATCCTATTTTATAAATTATAATATTATTATCATTCTTACCGACCACTAAGTTTACTACCTGGCTATGGTAATGGTGACGAATATCAGTTGCTTGTTTGTTTTAAATTATCTATTGCTTTCCTGTTCTCACGAATCACGTGACACGTATACAGCGTAGCTATCTTTAAAAGAGCAGATATTAATTAAGGTAAACGCAGGTAATAACGACCCCCCTAAGGCAATTTTAAAATCAACAATTTTTTTTTAGTATACTGGTTCCTCTAAAGATTGATAGTTTAATTTTATATGCTAGTGTTATGTATAAATTATGTATTTACTGAATCAAATACATTTAAATAAAGGATTATCCTGTAAAAAATAATTTACAAAGTGACTTAGTCGATTGTTGCTATTACCGACCCATAAAAACGGCTGTGAAGCTATTAACGATTTTTATGCAGCTATTCCCGATCGTGTATGAGAGAAGGCCTTTTTCCAGCAATGGAATGTATAAGCTAGTGATGATCTCTCTACCCTACCTCTACCCTCCTTCTGCCCTACCTCTACCCTACCTCTACCCTACCTCTGCCCTACCTCTGCCCTACCTCTGCCCTACCTCTGCCCTACCTCTGCCCTACCACTGCCCTACCTCTGCCCTACCTCTGCCCTACCTCTGCCCTACCTCTGCCCTACCTCTGACCTACCTCTACCCTACCTCTGCCCTACCTCTGCCCTGCCTCTGCCCTGCCTCTGCCCTACCTCTGCCCTATCTCTGCCCTACCTCTGCCCTACCTCTGCCCTACCTCTGCCCTACCTCTGCCCTACCTCTGCCCTCCCTCTGCCCTACCTCTGCCCTACCTCTGCCCTACCTCTGCCCTACCTCTGCCCTACCTCTGCCCTACCTCTGCCCTACCTCTGCCCTACCTCTGCCCTACCTCTGCCCTACCTCTGCCCTACCTCTGCCCTACCTCTGCCCTACCTCTGCCCTACCTCTGCCCTACCTCTGCCCTACCTCTGCCCTACCTCTGCCCTACCTCTACCCCATATTTTCTCACCGTTTAAACCTTCCCTAGACTTCCACGAACATTTCAAAACCAAAATCAGCTAAATCATAAAAGTAAGGTGAGAAACTAAATAATCTATATACGATCAGTAATAGCTTCTTATAGTTGCTATTGCCGACCCTCATGGGTCGGTAATAAAGTATGTAAGTATAAACATAAATTGTATTACCGACTCATAAAAAAATGGTTATTTTAATTTAATTGACCTTCGGACTATAAAATAGATTATAATTGATTAATGTCACAAAAATATGAACAAATGCACACTGTTTTAAACACAAAAACAATGATTTATTACTGATACTATTCAACATCGATCCTCGAAAAATATCATAACTTTGGTTAATTTAACAACGCTAAAAGGTAAAAACTAGACAAAAAAGTTTAGTCGCTAATAGATTTTTATAAAGACTGATAGCTTAGATTTAAACTGGTCCATAAAAATACTTGTGTTAGTGTGATATAATAACATAAAAGAAAAATAAAACGAAAAGTTACTTTGCTGCCATTGCCGACTTATGGGTCGTTGATAGCTGCCACGACTAAAACTGATGAAGCTAACACCGTCCCATTTTAATTTAAAGTTTTATCGTTTCAAATTACTTTTTATTAATAAAATGTCGTAAGAAATCAAGAGTTGACACTTAAATGAATACATTTAGTAATATAAGATAAAGTATAGACGTCATTTGTTTGTATAAATGTCTTAAATAGAAAAGTCACGTACTTACTTGAAGGAACAAGGGAACAGTACTACACGCCCTGCGTCCACGCTGCCCCGCAGTAATTAACGTATTTTATCTGTTTTTTGCACAGCTACTCACAATAACGTAAAAGTATACGATGCTCAAGGAATAAACGCGTGTGTAACTTTGCCTACTATAGCTAAAATAGTTCTGGAAACGTAAAGATTTCGAATTACTTTTATAGGTCGGTAATACCTGCAGATTTTCGATGGGTCGTTGATAGCTGCGTTTACCTTAGTTATTGATGAGGTGTCGCATATTAGCACTTAAAGACCCTCTTAGCCGTGGCCTTTACGACACGTAATATCAATAGACCAGGAATCGGGATAAGGAAAACTATTTGTTAGAGAAATCAATGATACAATTTTTGCGTGTTGCCCTCGACTGAGGCCGCTAATAGCGCGCGTGATTTAACAGTCTGCACAAGTGGACATATATGAACGTATCGCTACGTGATGAGAAGACAAATGATCTATTTTGTCAAACTGTCATGGGTGCTCAATTACTCATAAACTGATTGCTGTTTTTTACAGAAATATAGCTGATTGCCCGGGGCTGACTGATGGCGACAACTACACGCAATCAGAGTTTCTGTCCCGCCTGGCGCACCAGTGCCGCTACGACCGGCTGCTGCTGCCTACCTACACGTCCGGTGACGTAGTGTATGTGCATGCTAGCGCCTATGTCTACTTCATACAGCCTGCCGAGGCCCATGATTTGGTGAGCAAGTTCTCCATTTGTAAATCAAACACCTATAAAGCAGAGTGGAATTAACTTATCGTAGATGAAGTCAAATCAAAGCTAAAAAGCTTTATATTCACATTTAAAACTACGAGTAAAGTAGAAGTTTTTTTGTTTAGTTATATTACAATAAATTAATAAGTAAACCGTTACTGCCCAATGTTGCAGTCGGGTCAATTTGAGGCTTTTATTTTTTATTTTTAGGTGGTAAAAATCATCAAATGACCGCCCTGGTTGGGGCGGAAGGGACTGTCAGACTTTTACTGACTAAAAAACCACCCTGTTCCTTCTGTTGCCCTTTACGTTCCGGGGCCACGGTATCCTGTTAAGACGTCCCGCAACCCCGGCATTTTTCTACATCAACTTATATAACACAAAATATCATGATTTCAGAACTTCAAACTCCACTTTCTCCTCCAACTTCGATGGACTGATCCACGGTTAGCGTATCGATTGTTTTCACCAGAGAGGTTAAAGATTATTGGTGAGAATGATCTGAGAGAAAGGGTATGGGTTCCACATCTATACATGTCAAACGAACAGTCGTCAAGCTTGATGGGTACTGACAGCAAGGATGTGCTGATATCAATAGCACCCAACGGTGAGGTGCTCTTCAGTCGACGTATGCAAGCCGTACTATACTGCTGGATGAACCTACAAAAATTCCCATTCGACGATCAAACCTGCTCAATGAACTTGGAAAGCTGTAAGTAAGCCTCATTTGATGGCTAACTAAAAAAATGCTTGTTTGTGAATTCAATAAAGCTGTTCAGGTACATAACTCACATGTACTTAAAGCTCAAAACAATAACTTAAGAACGTCATCTTATGTGACTCACAAATCTGCAAAGTGTGACTTTCCTATAGCGGAATAAGTATAACAATTGTCCTTAAATAATAATTTTAGGGAAATACAACGCATCCATCTTACGACTCATGTGGGAAAAGGACAGCCCAGTTCGGTTATCATCGGAGCTGCATCTCACGGAGTATTCGCTTCTGGATTTTTGGACAAATGAGTCAGTTGTACGCGGAGATATTGTGAATATGCGTCTCGGCGAAGGTAGATGTAATGTCGTTTTTCTGTTTGTGACGTCATATATACAATTATATTACGCAATACTCCAGCAATAATTAATTGTTTACGTATTGTTTTACAGCGGGAAATTACAGCGCCCTTAAATTCACGTTTAAACTGGGTCGTGAAGTGGGCTACTATCTAATGGATTATTTTATACCTTCTATGATGATCGTCGCCATGTCATGGGTAACATTTTGGCTGCAAGCAGACGCTTCAGCTCCCAGGATAACACTAGGTACGTCTTGAAATAATGCACATACATAATATACACCTAGCTAACATGCGCTTGTTTTTCCGTTTCCGAAAGGGCTGGTCAGACGTGTATCTACATTTTCGCTGCTATTTTTGACTCCCAAAGTCCCAAGTAATCAGGGCGAGCCTATACAAAGGAAAACTCAAGGGTGCTACCGAGAAATTCCTAATAGAACATTCTATTAACAATTAACACTTTGCTCGACCTGGGAATCGAACCCAGGACCTTATTGTCAGCAGTGTTGGTTGCAGTTGCAACCATTAGGCTCCGGAGTCAGTCGGAAAATATTTAATTATTTAGTATACAGGGTGTCCCAGCTAAGGACGTCCAAACGAAAATTTTGGACTCCTCCCTTCCTGGGCTATCCAAACCACCCCCATGTATGTTCTACGATTTTTTGCGGTTTAGGAGCTAAACGATATTTTAATATTTTTTTGGGATATTCTTCTTTACATCAGATTTTGTAGATTTTCTCTTTTTGTGTCGCATTTTTTGGAAATATTTTAATTGATAATTAATCCTGAAAGTATGGTCTTCGATCGATAGAAACAACTGTCTGTCTTATTGTCACCCGAAATTACTTAAACTTAGTTCAAAGGCAAAAATGTTGTTTTGTAAATTTCGTTGCAGATTTTCGGCTCTTAAAGAAAAATCACAATAAGGGCCCAAATCACCTTAAAGTTATTTCAAAATCTTCCACGGACCCTCAGCTCTTTAAAACAGTACAAATAACTAGTATTTTACGGGTCATTATTCGGAGCAATTGAAGCTCGAACATGGTAAGTCGAAAAACACAATATTTTAGAACATAAGTGAAACCTAATGAAAATGAATTAAAATGAACTTTTATCAAGTTTTCAATGCAATATGAGCTCTATGTCATGTTTATTATTTGCACAATAGTGATTTGGAGTGGTTAGTAAAGTTAGGTTAGGGTTAGGTTAGGTTAGGTAGTTAGTATTTTTTTAAAATTAGTGATGTTATTTAATAAAGTCAATGACATAGAGCTCAAATTATATTGAAAACTCAATAAAAGTTCGTTTTAATTCATTATCATCGGCTTTCATTTAAAAACGAAAAAGTGAAACCTAATTAAAATGAACTTTTATCAAGTTTTTAATGCAATATGAGCTCTATGTCATGTTTATTATTTGCACAATGGTGGTTTGAAGTGGTTAGTAAAGTTAGGTTAGGTTAAGTTAGGTAGTTAGGTTAGGTAGTTAGGTTAGGTTAGGTTAAACAAACTTTTATTAAGTTTTCAATATAATTTGAGTTCTATGTCATTGACTTTATTAAATAACATCACTAATTTAAAAAAAATACTAAACTTAGGTTAGGTTTACCTAACCTAACCTAACTACCTAACCTAACCTAACCCTAACCTAACTTTACTAACCATTCTAAATCACCATTGTGCAAATAATAAACATGACATAGAGCTCATATTGCATTGAAGACTTGATAAAAGTTCATTTTAATTCATTTTCATTAGGTTTCACTTATGTTCTAAAATATTGTGTTTTTCGACTTACCATGTTCGAGCTTCAATTGCTCCGAATAATGACCCGTAAAATACTAGTTATTTGTACTGTTTTAAAGAGCTGAGGGTCCGTGGAAGATTTTGAAATAACTTTAAGGTGATTTGGGCCCTTATTGTGATTTTTCTTTAAGAGCCGAAAATCTGCAACGAAATTTACAAAACAACATTTTTGCCTTTGAACTAAGTTTAAGTAATTTCGGGTGACAATAAGACAGACAGTTGTTTTTATAGATCGAAGACCATACTTTCAGGATTAATTATCAATTAAAATATTTCCAAAAAATGCGACACATAAAGAGAAAATCTACAAAATCTGATGTAAAGAAGAATATCCCAAAAAAATATTAAAATGTCGTTTAGCTCCTAAACCGCAAAAAATCGTAGAACATACATGGGGGTGGTTTGGATAGCCCAGGAAGGGAGGAGTCCAAAATTTTCGTTTGGACGTCCTTAGCTGGGACACCCTGTAGGTACTTAAATATTGTTCTTGAAAATGTTTAGTTTATCATCTTGTTTCATTCCAGGTACAAGCACTATGCTGTCGTTCATCACACTGGCGTCCTCTCAAGCGAAGACTTTGCCGAAGGTGTCCTATATTAAAGCTAGTGAAATTTGGTTCTTGGGATGCATCGGTTTTATCTTCTCTGCATTAGTTGAATTCGCTTTCGTCAACACTATTTGGCGTAGAAAGTACGTATAATTTCTCAAGATCAGATTTAACGTTTCTGTCGAATTGTTTTTACTACATATGTTGTTCTTCTTTTAAAGGAAAGCGGTGAGCTTGAAGAAGGTCAATAGTAAATATATATTGAAGAGTACATTGACACCGAGACTTGCTCGAAAAGAGTTACAAAAGGAGCTGCAGTCGTCACCGCAGCTAAGCAAGTCGCGGTCGTGTTCCTCGCTCAACCAGGAGACCAGTACCGACCCAGCGGGTCCGGGATACAACAACTACTTGACCGTACACGTAAGTTATTGTTTTCTTTTGAAACACCACGTGGATACAGCTTTGATTCCTAATTTTCCATCCATCCATTAAGATGGTTGAAAAAAAAGGTACTCTAGTGACAAAAATATACAGTATGAAAATACATAGGTCTGTACAGCCGAACATAGAACATTCTTTTTTTAACTACTAGAACTCGATGACAACTGCTTCGATATTCATTATACTTGGAATATTAGAATGAGTGTAAATCGTATAATGAATGAATGATCTTTATGTACAGGACTGTGGGATGTCAGGTGTTATACAATTTGTTGCATTATACTCGTAATTAATTTTATATAGTGAAGAGTGCTGATGCCATTAATGTATAATCAGTAGAATTCTAAATACCTAACGTCATTTACCTGGGCCAATAAGTCAATAACACGGTACCTGTGTTGTAGTTGTAGTACTTGCAGTAGATAATCTACTTTCTGCTTCTATTTCCATGGGTAAAACAAAATAGTTACTTATGACATGATGTGACATAACATACCTACTATAATAACACATACAATTTACATAATCTTAATTGTGACAAGGTAAATTAGAACAAAATGTTATCAAAGGCAGTTTACAAATAATGAGTAGGTACCTACATAGCTATCTATAGGATCAGCGCCGTGGTTCAGCGCGTGCATCATGATTCAATTATACATGGCATCCTTATGTAAGGATGCCATGTTACATTTTATATTAATGCATATATGGAATGAAAACAGTCACCCTATGACATTCCTACGGCAAAAAATCTCCTAATAGGTGAATAGGCGTACTAATAGAATTATGCGGAAGTAGGAACATTCTTCCTATTGTAGATACCTACATTATGCACCTGTGTGATGACATTGTGAAGGCAAGTAAGTAGTCTGTAGACTAAGTTTCCGTTACCATAGGTCTTTAGGACATTGTATTATAATATCATTTATTACTTTACGTTACAGAGCTTCCCATCTGCAATGAACCTGCCGACGATCACGACGCAGAGCTTCGACGAGCTCATCGGGCAGGGAGGCAAACAGCAGCGCGGCACCGGCAGCGAGGGCTCTGATGAACCGCCCAAACACAACTGGACCACCATGACGCCGCAGGAGATCGCCACGTGGATCGACAAACGTTCACGCATACTGTTCCCACTCATGTTTATAGTCTTCAACATTTTTTACTGGACTTTCGTGTACTGTCTATAACAGCTTAAATGTACCATGGTACTTCCACGTGTTTCCATCATGCATCTGAACTCCAAGCGATCTATTATAAACTATTCACGTACCTATAAAGTAAGACAATAAATTATGTCACAAAATAGGTATGCGAATAGGTAAGTGTGATGTTTCAAATGGAAACACGTTTTCTTTAAAGGGAGCAAAATATTTTGCGGTCGTAGAGGCAAGACATGTATTTTGAACCTTAAATCTAGTAGACTTGTGTAACTTTAGTGGCCATAATATTATTTGATGATCAAATTAGGAGTAGCTTTCATTTTGTGCCAGTCCGCGGTACTTGCCTATTAATATTCTAGTTACGCGAGGTTGTATCTAATATGATATCTCCGAAATACTAGAAAAGAAAATTTAAAACAATATTTATTGCAAATAATTATTTATTATAATGTATAAAATATAAATACAATTCGCGACCCTATTACATTTTGTAGTGGAGCGACGGTTTTTGTAGCTGTCTTAAGTGAGTGTGAAAACAGTATTGCGACAATTTTATTGGTCATTACGAAACTAAGGGACCAACCGACCAATAAAATTTAATGTTATAAGTAAGTACTTTTAATAATTTTGATTAGATATACGCACGTCACAAGATTTGTTTTCGATTCGCATTTATGAAAAAAATGTATCAAATGAGATTAGTCGATTTTAGTCAAACAAAATATTAGATATAAGCAAATATTATTTACTTTATGTGAATTGTAGGTAGGCACTTCATCGTATCTACTTTATTGTAAGTAGTCATAGCTATTGTTCTTTGCTTTACTTAAATGTACTATATCAACAACCGGGGATTCGATCAAACTAAATTGTACGGTTGGCATTCAATTTACGACACAGATTTGTTTAACTGTTCACCGTACATAAATAAAAAATGGTACCTTACCATTTCAATTAAATTATTTGTAACTTATTTTAATTATTATTATTTATAAGGGAGAGTTGTTATACTACTAGGTTTGAATTGTTAGTTAAATGACATCACATTGTAATTACACATATTTTGTATAATAGATACGTTATATTTTATGTAATTTTCTGAACTAATTAAGTGCCTTCAAGAGATTTTTAAATAAAGTAAGCAAACTTGTCTAATATTAGATAAGTAGGTACCTACCTAGGTACTGTTTGTAATCTCAATAATATAAACTCGAATCATTATCATTGTGTTTATTGCTTGCTTGCATTATGTTTGTGTAATGTTTTTTCCCTTACGAGGTAAATACAGATGGTTATTCACTTCGTTATTATTCATCCGTCGTATCGTCTGTTGCTATTCTCAGGACATCACCCTCAACAAAATGTTATGCACACGTGGATTACCAACTTACCTTCTCATCATCATGTCATGCTTAAAATTATAAATAAATGAAACGACGATCCTAAAAATATCTCTAGCTAGGTACATGTCTGTACAAAATGTCAAAAGTGCTTCTGTATCACAGGGATCTTATCCTTGATACTTACCTACTTGATACTTTGATGGCATGTCCACAAAAAAGTTCATTTTTTTAAAAGCATTCTTGCTCTTGCCAATGACTTGATGCACAATATCTTGTGTTAGGTCGAGATTAGACTTTTCGTAAATTGTAACTCTGAGGACGGATAAAATTCGAAAGGAAAAATATATATCAGGCAAGTGGCGATTATTTTTATTGGAAATTTTACAGCATGATTACTGGATACGCAAGCCCAAAGGAAACAAACTGACACAACCATTCACAACACCACTAAAGGTAGGTACCTAAACGTAATTATTATTTGACTAAAGTGATCTACGCAACACCAACATGTGAGTTCATCCACAAATGTTAATCAGCAACCACCTTCACACAAAGCCAAAATCAAGTAAGGGCCCAAACCAACGATAGACGCTATTTTATGTTATCAATAAAATATAAATATTTGTAAGTATTGGGAAGAACAACTCTTTTGACGTTTGACATCTTACCAACAACTTTTTGTCTAAACCCGAAAAGTCAACTTTGGCTTTAAGAAGATGTCTGCCGAATAGTGCCATAATACTGGCATGACAAGATCGTTAGGTCGAGACCACGCAAAGCTAGAACCGGTTGAGCGAGGAGTGCGGAGTCAGGGCGCCGGCTCGTCGTCCTCGCGATGCGCAGCCGTCACCAGGCTGTCGTCACTTGCGTAACGCTTCAGAGCCGACGCACTTGCTTGACTGAAAACGATTAATACAGCATCACGCTACGCATTTATGTTAGGAAAAGCACAAAACCCTGTGTTGCTGTCAAGATTAGGCAAAGTTCTGTTAAAGGTTTACTCAACTTCACTGGTAAGGTTAATGTAAACCAAAACCATTTCCAAACCAATGATTTAAGTTGTTGAGGAGTTAATTAGTTGCCAGGGACCAATCAGGAAAGAGCTGATTATCTTCAAAAGGGCTGAAAATAGCTTAGAACCCCCCGATCAAACCAGCCTTTTAATATAGAAACTTCGATGCCCCAGACACACCCAGAACTACTTGAACTACTTGAAAATACTTGACAGCTAATAGGGTTCCCGCTACCGTGCAATTTTCTCATAGTTTAATAAAGACAACGATCAATGTAATGTGTCAGCCTTTTGAGATGCAGTACCTGCCTACTCCCAGCTTATATTCGCAACTCACCTGTATCTGGTTCGGGGGCGAGGTGTGGGCGCAAGTCGCGGCAGTCGGTAGTCGTAGGCGAGTGTGCCACCTGAGCCTGAGCTTGAGCCACGCCCCGACCCACTTGAACTCTCCGACCAGGTCAGCTCTGACATGCTGTAACATAGAAGCAATATGTAATATTCTACTGCAATCAGTGTTACAGTGTACAAATATCTATCTACGATTAACTTTCAAAACATTCATTTATTTAATTGGCGGCGAATGTCTACCACATTTGCCCCCAAAAAATCCTGCCGAAAATCAAAGCGAAAATATAGGTTCGCTGATTCTGGGCATAAACAGAATACTTATAGCGAAAATATTTTCTTACTAACTGATTCGAGTTTCTCAACGCAGTCAAAACTAACATCTTCAGTGATTCGGTCCATATATTTATTAAAACGTTTTAAACGTCTCTAAAATAAGTATTCATTAGCTCTACCTGGTGGATATAGGCGGCAAGCGGTGGGGCGGTGTGTAGATGTCGTGGGTCTCGGTGTAGGTGGACGCGTGGATCTCCTGCTGATACAACTCGTACAGCTGGGCGAGCTCGGGAGGCACGCTCATGCCTACGTCTATATAGGAGCAATGTAACAAGAAGCTATGAAATGGAAGTAATATAGGCCTTATAAGATTTATCATAGTTAATAGAAAACTGTTGGTCTTATATAGTTCTTAATTAAACTGTACCTTGTAGTGCTCGTCTTTGTCGAGTAATAATCTCGTCGGAGAGTCTTCTTTGAGCGTCTCGCCGCTGTAGTGCGAGGTCTCGTCTCCGCAGTTCGTGTGCCCTAGCCGCCCGCTCTCCCTGCAGAGCCAGTTTGTCGGCCTCTAGTTCGTGCACACGACAAACTAAAGCTAATACTTCTCGTTCTGGACCACTGCTGATTGTGGCTGGTAACTCCTGAAATTTATTATTGAAGTTTATTGTTGATCCCCACAATTTGAACACTCACTTTTTGAAAAGACAATATGTACAATAAAAGTCGCTGACAGATTGTCAAACTCTTAATAACTACCTGCTGTTATACTTTGACTGAAATAGCATGCAATCAAATGACTACATAAATCGGACATTCCGTCAGTAATTTTTTATGTTGGTTAGCCTAATATACTAGTACATCTTGCACCAAATTGAGGTGTCTAAGGTATATTATTGAATATCAGATGACTCTCGTAAATGGACGTTAATGTTACAAATTACAGTGCTAAGTTAGTAGTCATACCTGTTCCAGCTGAGCTCCTCTCAGACGGACTTGCTCGAGCTGCCTCTCGACGCGCTCCCTCTCTGTGCGCGCAGACTCCTGCTCCCTCTCGACGGCGGCGAGCTCGGCCCACGCCTGTTCCACGGCCACCTCGGCTTCTGCGCGCTCGCTGCTGCTTGTGGATAGCCCGGTACCGCCCCTGGACACATGTATACTCATGATCTCGCAAATATGATTCTGGAAATTCGTGACACGTAAAAAATGCAGATAAATGTCTAGGAAATTGGTCAGTTTTTTATTTAACTCAGTCAAAGTGTTGAAGTTTCTAATGATGCCATCCCATGCTATTGTACCTGTAACTCTGCTGCGTGCTCAGTCTGGAGCTAGGAATATTGATAGGTTTGTAGAGGCGGTTAAACCTCGCCTCCCAGTGCGAGATGGCCGCATGTTGCCGCTCAGCATCCAACGCCAAGCCCAGCAGGTGACTGTCTAGCTCCATCAGCCGTCTTCGCAAGCGCATCTGCTGCTTGAATGTCGACACGATAGCATCACGGAGAGACTTCAGATGCGCTGCGTTTTCTGCTGCATCTTCTTTGCTTACGTCTTCCTCGACCCTTGCGAACTCTTTCGGTTTACTGTTAAAAGTAATTTATATTTTATCGCCTGAGGCTATGATGAAGCATAAAATTAAAAGGCGAAACATTAAACACGGAATAAAATGAGTAAACTAAAAGTGCCTTTACTATCAATCAAATTGACAATAAAATTGGTATTCACTTCTAGATATTTTTGGTGGTTAATTTTTGTATACAACAAAAATCTTTTCAGTTGTCATATTTTATCTTTTAAATACCTCTGAAAAATACCTACATTGTTCTATCGTCTTTCATTTTAAGTTTCAATCGAGCGATTTCCTCGCGCAGCTCGTTGATGACTGTCCGATACTGCGAAAGAGGCATTGGAGTTTCGACCAAATCTCGTTCCACCTGTAAAGATATTTCGAAAACAGTCTTACCGGAATATGAAAAAAGTTAATTAACAACTAACACAAGAAACGAATTACTTACATGAAATCCATTTTCTGACTGATATCATGTCTAGTTTCGGTCTTACCTTCGGCCTTACTTTCGGCCTCAATAATCCAAAACCTACTTACAAAATTATTTGGCTGAGTGGCTGAAACTTTTCTAATGTAAGTTAGTACGTACCTACTGTATCTTATTGATAATAGAAGAAGACTTCTGACTTGTTGCGGTAGCGATAGTTCTCGCGTAAACTCGTGTCTTTGGAACGTTATGGTACCTACTCACCCTGCTGGTACCAATTATAATTATTAAAGTGGATACATAAGTACCTTATTGGTGATAGACGATGCCTTCTGAGCATAGTGAAGCGTGGAGCGGGTGGTGTCGCGATGCGCTGCGCCTGGCGCCACGTGGGCCACCATGGCGGTGCGACAGCGCCCACCCAGCACCTCACGCAGCAGCCGCGTCAGCTTCGAGTCGCGGTAGTTCACGTATCTGCCGTCATGCATATTAGATCAATAAGTTAGCTGATGCAATCCACTATTCACGATTTTGTTAGAAGCTACAAGCGCATTTTCCTGATTACTTACCTTTTAAATAGCGTTTAAAAAATCATTACTTTCACTCTTTGCAAAATGGAAAAAGAGTTCACAAAATGTAATCAATGATGACCAAGCATTCATTTGATGGTTTATCAGTCTGAAGAGACACCTTTAACAATATCGTGTAGGGTAGGTAAACAAAGGTAACTTAACAAAATTATTGTAGAAATGCGTATTATTTAAAAAAGTGCATCAATGAAGAATATACGAATATAACGATCTCGTCATTTGGATTAGGTAGGCGTTAAATAAATGAATGTTTTCATGACTTATTGCAAAAAAATTATTAAACCCTTACCTAGCTCCTCCAGAGAGAGCCATGATGCAGTTTCCAAGAGCCAGAAGCGATCGATTAATGTGCGCGCCTTCTAAGCGTCGCGAGCGCAGCCCTGCGCGCTCCGAGCCGGCCAGGTCGATGAGAAACAAACGACCGCGTTGAGTACCTTTCTCCACTTGTTGACTTACTGTCACACTGTCAATCAGATGGAATTTTTTTTCTCAGATTCAGTCGTAGGTACCATGTCCAAAACGTAATTTACCTATTAACTGACAATGCTCTAGCAATAACCAATGATATGCCAATCAACTTGACAGCATGATATATTTGTCCTCTAAAATCAATAGCACGGAAAGTCGGAAGTCAAGGGCTACGAATAATTTATTATAAGTAATTTTCGATCTCACATGCAGCAGAAGAAGTTCTGGTAATGAGCATCTGACCACAGAAATTGTAGAAATTACTTTACCTGAGAAGAGCGTGCCCCCGGGAAGAGTGCTGGTTAGCATGCGTGGGCTCAGCGGTGCGGGAGCGGTCGCCCCTAGCCAGCAGCTCGGCTACGTGAGCGGCGCTATTGGCCTTCAGCTCGCTCAGGCCGGCTACCACGGGGGCTCCGCTGCCCCCCTCGTCTCGGAGCTCCAGAGATCCGGCACTCGGGTTTAAAAGGTCCCGGATGATCTCGTTGTAAATCTCGATGTACGACATTTTGACCTGTTCCAAATAGTGTGTAACACGATAAATTATACGTCGTTTAGCAAAATAATTTTAAGTATGCATAACAAAAGAATCTTTTCTAAAAATAATCTTTAATAATGTGGGTTATCCACCTCTAGAATAACATCTAAGGTTAAGGGGCTTAATTGACGCAATAAATGCCAACTATACAGAGTAATTCCTCTGCCTAAGTGTGTTCTTGAAACAAAATGCGACATAAAAGCCACTCTTGTGTCTACAAACTCAATACTTAATTGATTGTAGCTAAGCCCCACAAAGTGGTCAAGCCCGATAATCGCAGGTACTGTATTGTTAGGTAATTAAAACCCATCCTGTCAATAACTGTAGCTACCAAAATCATTGATAACTCGATAAAATAGATAAGCTGAACAACTTGTAGACAAGTACAATCAATGGGTAGGAGTTTTGTTATTTTAATAGCGTACTTTAGGTACTGAAATTTTGATAGGGTAGGCAACTAGGTAGGTGACTTCAGTTTTTCATTCAATATCAAAACTAAATAAATTCACTCTACAACGAAACAATACAAGGTCATTAATTTACCCGAAACCTGAAAAGGGGTCATTGTAATCATCATTATGAACAACTTTTACTATGGGACCAACCTTGAAATCATGAAAAAAAAATCAGCTGTTCCATACATTCCGATCGTGTTGTATAGCATTTTTGTAGGGAACAGCTGAAGTTTTCAATGACCATGTATAGACCTTAATTACATTATTTTGTATTCAGTTATAGATTGATGACTGCGGTTACGACTAACCGCGCCAACAAACGTGCATGAAAATCGATTAAAATGATGATTAACTCCAATAATTGTTTATTCCGACATGTTGATCGTATAACTTATTCGTGTGTAATGTTTGTTTCATTGGAACAGTAATGTCTCGCCGGTGAACTGTTTGTTTCCCGCACATGACAAACATGGATGACCATTAGGGGATCGTTAGTCTACACAGTTCGGTGTACTTACGCCCCCACCCCTATTGATTGCATACAGCAAACATTCATTTCGGTCTATAAGAATATCAAATATCTATGAAATGTACACACATACAGTGTACCGAGCAAACATTTCCGACTGCCATCAAAGGTAAGATTGATGGAAAATTGATCAAATGTCAATTCACATAATGGATAATTTCAAAAAGCGAAGTACTTTTGAATATTTTATTGGTGGTAAAGCCCCTAATTCAGGGGCTTTTCGTATGAATCAGTTATAAGAAAAAATGTTTCGTTTATTAGAATTAAAGTACATACACAGTTCCAATTTTTCGCTTCCGGAACCACATTTATACATACATACATAAACTCACGCCTTTTTCCCATTGGGGTAGGCAGAAACCACAGAAAGCCACCTGCCACGATCCTTACGTACACCTTTCGCCTCATCTACGTTCATACAAGCACGCCGGTTACGAGTACTCCGCACCTGACCTTTCTGAAGAACCTCACCAATAAGGTCAGTGTAGGTCTTCCTAGGGCGACCCCTCCCTGCGTTCACATGAGTAGAATAAACGGACCTGCGTTGCCACTCACCTCTGCCATATAAATACCTTTTGTTAATCGTCTTTCACTCATCCTCTCAACATAACAGAACCATCTAAGCATACCCTTTTCTATCTTTGTCACTACATCCTCGTTTAATAACAACCCACTTCTCCCACACCCTTTTATAAGCAGTGATAATAAAATATATTTTAACTAAATCATAAAAACTCTTTAATTTTTTTTTATGGACAAAACTAATAGGTTTGCCTCACCGACACGCTAATGTAACGTTAAGTTTTCACTTTCACCGGCATCGGCAGTCCCCTTATGGGGTAGGCACCGATTTTTTTTAATACTATTCGATAAGTTTATACGAGTACAATGTCATAATAGGTTAAGAAAATGCGTTAGATTTAGATATTATTTAAGTCCCATTCACACATACCCTCTTTACCATTGTATTAATTTGTTAAAATAGATGTAAGTAGGTTCCCGCCCATCAAGAAATAAGTAATAAGATTAGTATTACCTGTTGATTCATCGTACAATACTGTTCGTCTCAAAAACTCGACTAGCGAAATGTGGGTACCTCTGCCTACCTACCTGTCTCCATCTGGAAATCCAGGCTTGATGTTTGACTCGTAATTTCATCCAAATGACCAATGACCATAAGAGGCGCTGAGGATCGCAAAACACGCCCCTTTCTTGGTTAAGTAACTATTTGTAGCCATTTTAAGTGCTACGAGAAGGGGCTACGAATGCTACGAAATCTTAAAAAGCAGGGCTACTCTATTAAACTACCCTCGTTGCCGTGTTTTTCTGCTATACAATACAAATACTACAATATACAGCTGCGAGTCAACATAATCCCAAACAAAAAAGATTTTTTTATATAAGAAACTAGAACAGCGGCTGTGAAGTTCGTGCGTATTGCTACGGGCACATGCTACGAGTGCTACGGGGTCCAGTGATACAAACTTTATTCCCTAAAACAAAAAAAAAAACAAAATATATGTAACATATTTATTTTCCGAAAGGAACAATCGATAGCAAGTGCGACTGTTGTTATTTTATTGCTACGACGAGTATGCGCTTAACTGCGGAAATTAAATCCGATAATGCAACTTTCGAAACTTTCTCAAACGGCTACGAATGCTCGTAGCGGCCTACGAATGCTACGAAACCTAATTTTAATTTTCTATAATCTAATTTTAATTTTGGTATTGATTTTGATATTGATTTTGATTTTAATGTTGGTGTTAATTACGTTTTTAATTTAATTTTTAATTTTAATCTTAATTTCTTGTATTCTAATTTTTGATAATGATTTTGTTTGTAATTTTGTTTTTTGATTATGATTCTGATTTGATTTTGATTTTAATTGTATTTTGATGTTAACAGTATTTTGATTGTATTTAATTTATTTTCTTATTTCAATTCTGATTTGATTTTGTGTGATTTTAATTTTGGCCTTAATTTAGAATTTGTTTCTAAAACATAATTATGTTTGGTGAGTATAAGAACTCACCTTATTTTAAGTAGGTCCCAATATCAACGGCAAATTTAGTAATGCATGATGTGCTTACCTGTAAGAAATTGGTACACTAGTCTGTAAGCATAATATTGAATGTATCTCATATATTTGTATCAGTGTATTCAATTGTTGGTGAGCCAAATAAATAAATAAACCAAGCTACACTAACTTGATGACCAAACACAAACAAAATGTTTCTACTAATTTATTGCTTCTTCCTGTGGCGTGGCCCTCAATACATTCGTAGCTTTTTTAGGGTTCCGCACCGAAATAGTAAAAATGTACGACGCACACTGCTTTTCTGACGTTTGACGGCTCACACCAGGTTTATTTGAATTTACTGTTTATAACAATTATAACAATAATTTAAAAACAATGTAGCTTCTGGAATGTTTTATGCAGTTAAAGGGGTCGAAACACACATAGGGGCAATTGTAGTAATTTTGAGGAAAGTTCGCATTCTAATCTCCGATTCAAACTGTAAAATGCCTCTATTTTACCTTCATGTTTGACAAGATTTTAATATTAATTTTGAACGTATTTAATTACGACAATTGACCTCCTGAACTGTATTTGAACTCGAATAGGATAATGACTTCATGCTCCCAGTTACTAAAGTTCATATACCTAATCAATAATTAATTATAACGTGTAGCCTTAGAAGCCCCTCATAACGAGGCTTCATATATCTATGTTACTGATACTACCTCCGCCACACGATACATTACGTCACAATCACGAAGTCTGATCCCAATTTTCGTAATTGTTTAGTTAGTTTGTGAAACAATGCATCCCTAATATAACGAGTTTCATAATGCAATAAGAAGTGTTACCAAATGAAGTTACTTGGAATAATCGAAATGAAACGTGACTAATATTTTACTCTATTGTAACGATACAATGTCAGGTAGGTACAACCAGACTTTGCAAATTATTTTACACAATTTAAGTGATTCATTACTAGTAACCTCTGCACCATTATCTATCCTTAAAAGCCTGCGGCTTAGTGAGTCAATATATATAGTACCTAGACCGACTGCAAAACCTATGACTAAGACTTGTAAAGTGAACAAAAACGTAGTGTCTACAAAATTACCTATTTATTCAATCAAAATTATGAATGACATAGTTCAGAAAATGTTAATTACAATTATAAAGGAATATTAAATCCAAATTTATAGCCACGATACCGATTAAGAACCCAGTTTCGTAATAAATGGGTTCGGCCACAAGTGTTACTACAATGCGGCAAGAAATAAACATTAATGCAGTATATAGTTATCAGATGAAACACGCTAAAGCGCAAACGTTTGACTGAAGTGCACAACTGCCTGTACATTTTATTTTCAGGCTTTACAATGCTTATCAGATAATCAACAGTTATCTTACACTTCATCGAGGCAAAAGGCGTCTTAGTACTTAATTTAAATATTTCCAAGTCTATTTTGAAGTAGGTACACCAAAATACCTTAAACAAACTATCTAAACTGCACCAGTTCTTTATCGCCTGAGTGTGTAAAATTAACATTTTTGTTAAAATAAATGAAATAATGGTTAATTTCCCCCTAAAACAACAAAAAATATTAATATGTACATAGTGCTATTTATGAACTAAGATTTCTGTTAATCAGCTCACTGAACTAGGTAAAGGCCACAGAGCCTGGCTTGTCCTAGAATGTTGGTCCGCGAATAAAAACCGTCTCAATTGAGGTCAACCCTTAAAAAACGTTTTACTTCATGTACGCTCGAATTAAAAATATATTGGTCAATAACATAGTCGAATGAGGTTCGCTTAAAACGATCATTACTTAGTTATGTTCAATGTTGATACACCTGTTTGTAAATCGTTGCCTATGCTCTAGCACAGTATGGTTATTACCACCGTCCCCCGGTTACGCTAATGTGTTCAGCTTAATAGAATGCCGCTCACGATAACCATGAATATTTTATAGCTGCTTTCTTCTAATGACTACTATTGACGCGTGACTTATCTACTTACCTACTAATTTCACGGCCTGCGGGCTGCGAATGAACTTGACTTACCACGTTCGTAAGTATCTACGTCATCTTTAGATAAGATGCAGGGCGCTCATAAAGGCGGGTGTCAATAAATCAGGGTTGAATACACAATCATGTTGTTTGCAACTTAGAATATACATAATCGGTTGACTGTAGTCTGTATTATAATAATATAATAAACTTTTTGGTTTCTCGTGAAACTGTGTTAAAGTAGAATTAAATGCTTGCTAGGTATTGTATTTAAATAATAATTATTGAATGAGTATAGGTACATCATTTCTCGATTCCTCTTTGTATTCCATTATAACCAAAAACTATGTACCTACGTAAATGCTCAAGGTAGACCCACTTATAAAAAAATAAACATTGACAAATGATTCAGACTCGCTTTGGACACCTTATATTGAAAGAAGTAAATTCTTTGTAAATATTTTCAAGTAAATAGGTGCTAATGACACATATGAGTAACTATAACAAGTGATAGGTATGTAGTAAGCACATAATTTAAGTGTATTGAAGAAAGCATCGTCATAGGTTAATGGTTGCCGCGGTGTCAATCACGCGAGTCGAGGCGCCACGCTCCGTCAGTGACCTTGCGGCCGGTGGCCTACAGGGCTACAGCCTGCTTTACACCACTAACGTATATTTGATTGTTATTGTCATTTTGTTGGTACCCCCTCCATACTATCTGCTTATCTGTAGATTCATCGATAAGATATTATGCTACCGTAATTATATTGTTTGTCTCAAGAGGCGAAGTGTTAATTCAGGGAATGCATAAGTGTAATAGAATGGCGTACTGAAACTGTTAAAATGAATACCTACTTATATTCAGAAATGAAATCAGCTACACATTTTTGCTGTCAAAGTAAAATCGTACTAATTAAAACCGCAGATCTATATAACCAAAGACCTAAGTTAAACTAAGTACCTAGTTATTAATCCTCTGTTCGTGAACAAACGTGAACATATAATGCCTCTTGCGCGGTTGGATTAATAAACAAGTAAACGTTTTCTCTCGATTAATTTATGTGAAATTGAGCATCAAGTGAACTGTGAAATACTCTTCACCTAAATTCACCGATAGATATGAAGGCGGAATAGACGGCTGTACCTTCCACTACCGGGTAATGACCCCCCCCCTACAAAGCTATTCACACTACTTGTGTTGTGTCCATCTGTTAGAAGACAACAGGCCAGCTTTTCTTTTGCTTCGACGACGTCCATGTTCCGGTATTCTACGTAGGTACCTCTATCTACATTTCATTTGGCCTATACACGTATCTTATCCGACTTTAGTTCACATCAGCGTTTCTATGTTTTGGAGCTCATTATGGTACCTAAATTACGTATTATTCGGTTACTGATGAAAATTTTACATTTCAAAACATTGCGCTCGTGAAATCTTCAGCGAATTGTAATATATTTTTAATTATGATTGAAGAAAATAAATTGTTTTACAAGAAATATTGGATGAGTTTATTATTGCAGTAGCCACACACATTTTAATAATTCAGGATTGGTACCCATCAATGAATAAACTAGATTGCATGCTAGGTGTATGTACCTACATGCACCTTTCATCGATTTCAAGAATTAAGTAGTAGCTCTTCCAAGCGTTCTCGATACGTCATTCGATTTCTCTAACAAACTAGGCTACCAATTATTTTCTATACAATATCATTATTCTAATGTTTATGTATATAGCACATATACCTATCTACGACTTGGATCTTGAGTCTGAGGTCAATCGAAGTGCAGATGATGGTTTTTCGAAGTTTCAGTCATTATGCCTCTGTCATAGTATGTAGGTACCTTAAATGTAATAAAAGACTAACGATAACAAAGCCAGTCACATATTAAACAGTTATACGAATAATTAATTTAACAACCTACATATTACATTATACTTAGTTTATACTTTCTCATAACCGCGAAACTTAAGTAAGTAAGTACTTACTGGGAAAAAAAAGATTCTACGTTTTGGACCACCTGTCCTGTATAATTTTTATCTTTTATCTTCGCAGTTTACGAAATGCCAATTGTAAATTACTTAAGGTTGATGGATATTCACGAAAAATTAAACGATATCTCCTAAAAGTTATACAAAAAAAAATCAAAAATCCTTTACAAGCAAACCGCCTAAGTTGGTTTGTGATATTCTCGTAAAAAAAAATATTTGACTTTGAAAATGAAAAAGTCGGTAGGTACACGATACCGGCTTGTAACCATTCTATTAACCAATGTACCAGCTATGCACCTTAATGTTTTAGTGAAGGTCATTTTGCAATTAAATATAAAAAATAAACTTTAGTTGTATAATTTATTTTTTCATTTGTTCCTCGTGTGGTAAAGAACAAATAATAAGCTATTTTAGAAACTATTCTCCAATGGATTTCATGGCTCGTGCAATTTCAGCTTAGCTCGTAAATATGCATGAAAAACAGTAAAGAACTTCCGTTTGGTCAAGGTCGCCGGCGGGCGCCGGCTTGCGGTCAGCTCGCTACATTTACATACTAAGTATGTATATACCTAGGCACCTACCCACAACACCTACCCGTAATTTTGTTCAAAAAACGTTTCTTATTGAGAGCGTTTACGCTGCACGGAATCGTAATAATAATTTCCAAGATGTTGTATTTTTTTAATCTATATCTATATCTTTAAATAAAATCGATAGATCGCTCACTCACTCACTCACTTATCACAAAATATCGAAAACCGCTTGACGTATATAGATGAAATTTGGCAGCCAGGTAGTTTATAGTTAGTTAGTAGACGTTCGCAAAAGCATTTTCCAAAATTCACCCCCTAATGAAACGGGGGTCCAAATATTGCACGGAGAAATCAACTTTGACGCGGACGAAGTCGCGGGTAAGAGCTATTATTTATTTAGGTATATTATTATTTTTTATATTATTAGTTATTATTTACCGCAGTAGTAATATTTTTTTGCTCAATGTAGCTTAGTTTGACGGGCAGTGTATAATGACTGTGAGGTGTGTCTTATTACACCCCATTTAAAAAGTGAATTAAATTAATGTAATAGTAATTTATATGTCAATGAGTGAAATAAGTTCTATTGTAATTGATTTGATATTGCTTGTTTATATGGTGTCATTGTGCGACTGCAACGTTACAGTTTCAATTTATACGAATAAATGATAGGTAGCAGCCTCGGAGTCTGGATTTGTGCCCGGTTGATGGCAATAGGCTCGCCCCCTATTACATGGGACCTAAACATAACTGGCGAAATGTGGGTGTACTAATGGGTACACCTCTGCCTAACCCTTTGGGGATTACAGGCGTGATTTTATGTTATGATAGATATATGTATACTAGGTATTGTTTATGTACCTAGTCGATGTGTGCCTAATTTAAAGCTACTACTAAGTACATAACAATGTTAAGGCAGCACAATAATAATAGCATGCAATTCCATGTTCGATATAACTGAACCATGTAACATAACGACTGAAACATCACGCTATTTAATTATATTTATTGTATAAAGGTTTAATTATTTAGATAACTATTTAGTTAGTATAGTTTTGCAGTTGAAAGTTTCGTGTCTTTTTGTAGTTGTTTTTTAACAATTCTTCGCTTTTCAGGACCCGATTCAGTGTCAGTTCGCCCTCAAATGTGGATCTTTATATAAATAAAAACTGAATGAATTAAAATAAAAACACTAGTCACGAATGGCGTATCAAGTATATTTTGTTCTCAAACTTCCTTGCTAATAGGTACCTATGCTAATACTTCCTAACTTAATATCAGTGTCACACACACCATCATAATAATATTTACATTACTGAACTCGTGACTTACCTATCATCTATTTATTTCTTACAAAACATAATTTGTAGGTATGGATTGTAATGATTGATGGGTTTAACCTCGAAAATAAAATCAATCAAACAGTGACTTTTTTGGCTTTATCTTCGGTTTCCTTATAACTACATAATATTATGAGGACAATGGAGAAGAGTGATTGTGAAGAACCCATGACAAAAACCGATACGAAAGTAACAAAAGAATCGATAATAGAGATTTGCAAGACGACCCTGGCGACGACGCTTCTATTTCACCCAAAACCCACAATGATGGTGCGATTCTACCTCGAAACTAACTACCTCAAGAATAAAAGGACTTTACAACACTAAGTATTCAGTTTAAATACTTGAATCTAATCTTCACAATTAATCTGCATCCGATATGGATCTAGAATTCTAGACCATGAGATGATGAGTACCAAGCCGAAGTGTTGAGAGAGATATAGTCGCAATCACTACCTTATACCTACCTACCTATTTTAATTTTAGTTTTCTAATTACATACCTACGTTCATGTCCTAGACCTTCGACTTCAAATGTTTATTTTTAGAACAACAACAATAAATACAGTACAAGAACTTTACAACCTTAATATAACGAACCTCAATATAACGATTTCCTTGATTTAACAAATCCTGCTAAATCCCTTATATGCTAGTCTAGTAACAAACAAACCCCATTGTAACAATTGGTTTGGTACCTATAACGAATACTTATAATCCCCTTCAGATTTGTTACATCGAGGTTGCACAGTATTATCTCTTAGTATAAGGATTAATATCTAGGAGGTACTTATAATCATATAGTTTCAGGATTTATGGGGCACTTACGTCATATGATTGAGGGTCTTCGCTTTCAGCGATGCTAGCGAAGAGATGGCTCAGAGCCCGGGACATTAGACCGGTCATAGTGTATGTCTTGCCGGCACCCGTGGCTCCGTACGCGAACACAGCCCCGGCAAAACCTTTCAACGTGTCACCCACAAGAGGGGCACACACTGCATCGTACACGTCTTCCTAATACGCAGAAAAAAGGCATTTTTACCCGACTACGGCAAAGCCAAAAGGAGGGTTATTTAGATTTGTGTGGTCTCAAACTTTTAGGCAGCAAGAGACAATGTGCGCTATTTAAATTTTTGTGGACTTTGGAAGTGGAAGAATAGGTTCACATTGTTGTTGGCATCGAAAAATTCCTCAGCATCGCCGTCAACTGGAAATGTGCCCAAAAGACTGGCGGTATTGCCTCGTTGGATATGGTAACGTGTAGCTTCTGGCCAAGGTAAAAGCCAGCTCTTGAGTCACGGAAAAAGTCAACCAACCGCTTGGTCAATTTCTTAAAAAAGCTATGGTAGTAAATATATACGTATACGTATACAAGTTACTGAATGCACGTGTACGATGTGCCGTCTTTGCCAAATACGCGGTCGCATAGTGGAGCCGCCAGTGAGGCAGCACATTGCAGCAGTTTACTATGAATGGTACCAGTGAACGCTACACACTTGTGTGCTGTCTTCACCAAACACGCGGTCGTACACGTAGTGCTTGTCATTGAGCCGGCGCTGACGCAGCACATCTCGACGAAGGTCCGCCTCTTCTGCCAACACCAGCATCTGATAGTGATAACACACGTTATCTTTTTGTTAACAGTAACACCACAAACACGATAAGGTTTTAATATGAAATAAATTGGCTACTGATAAAACATGCTGTTTTGGCTGATATGTGATACTGTGTATCAATATAGGAAGAATCCACGAAGCATTACTTAGACTCGAAAAATATAATTTCTAAACCTAACTATCTCTAATGCTAAATAAAAAACCATTCAAAAACTTCTCTTTATTATTATATCATGATCGTAAATAAAAATCCATTTTGCTAGTGGGATTTTCTATGAGTGGGATATGCACCTATATAAAAATAGTGAAAATAAATGCCATAATATACCACTTTAAACTGTAAAATACCAAATACGTCTGTAACGCTTTACCATACAATTCTAAAAGCTTGATGCATTACTTACCTACGTTAAACATTTTTGTGTAATTACACATTTTGTTTTATTTTTCAGTAGTTTTAAAATAACTGTTTTTCTGCATTGCCTTAACTAGTTATAAAGGCTAACAAAAACCATAGGTAAATGTTATTTGCTCAGATCAACCCCAACGGGCCAACGTATTATTTATTTATGTTTGACCCTAGGATTGATGGTGGTTACAGCTTTGACTCTAGTTTAAATCATGCTGAAAGTGACTAAATCTTAGTCGTCATCTCAATAGTACTTCGTAATCTTTTTAACCCAGTCCAGAATATCGACATACCGTACTAAATTTAAACACTATTCATGTAACTTCTGTCGTTTGTTTAGTGTCCATTGCTCTTACTTGCTCAAATGTTCCGTAAATACCTAATATATATTAATATGTTACACGTGAATTATTAAGTACATACTTAAGTAACTTTTTTTTTTTTGCTTTAACTTTAACCAATGTATAGGTACTAATGTTTAGTGATAAAGCTAATTTTTTTTTGTTTATAAAAGATAATCTCTGTTATAAAGCTACACTATGGTGTAGCATAGTGTCACAAATGTGATAATATGTTTTATGGTAGGTATATTCGACTTCCATTCGGACGAAATCGCGGGCAGTAGCGACTGTTACTATAGTTTACTAGTGTTGTGGACCTATCACGTATGTACCTAAGGGTGTACTTAGTAATGTAGTCACCTTATCGCTGACCACGTGCACGATCCGAGGACCTTCATCTGCTCGCTGCGGCCGCACGCGCACCGCCACCTGTTACACCGACCAATTAACTGGGATTACCTAAGTATACAAAATACACAGTTTCAAACAGGGAATGCTTGCCTTCTATGATTTAATGAGTGCGATTTTTTTTACGTTTTAGGTAGCAGACAATCTGGCGGCTCATCTGATGCTAAGTGTTGACTTGATCTATTGAATTGACATCTGCTATGCACATGCTGCTAAGTGGATGTAGGCTTTTGCCTTAGGAGATTAACAGAAAAAAGCTAAGAAAATAAACCAACAAATTCAAAATTAATGGATTATCCAATTAGTCTGCCAGCAATAGCTAGGAGGAAAATCACAGAGCCGCCAGTTCTACCTTATTCAGAATGGCAGTGATTATAGATAGATAAATATTTATTTAGTTAAGAATGTTGCTTGCCCATTCTTCTCCATACGAAGCTACCGTTGGAACTATGTAGATTTTCTGTTTTTTGTAAATGCCGTTCACAGGTACTCTTAATGGTCTATTTGAAACAAATGATTTGACTTACTACTACTTTGGTATAGGTCTGCTCGTTAGATTGAATGCTGGAGCCTTATTCAGGTACCAAAGGTACCTTACTCACGTTCAAGAGTAATTCCAGATTTTATAATAATTATTCAGTTTTACAGGATATTGTTAAAACCAACATGTAACATTATGGCCAGACACTTTTCATGAGCCATTTCTTCAATCACGCACTTCAATGGGGGAAGTGTTAAGCACGAAAAGTGAATGGCAATAATGCATGTTGGTTCTGTTGTTTCGTCTTGCACAGATAGCAATTTAAGGGTGGTCCATACGGTTAACTGAGCAGGTGCCTAAAACCAGCAAAGCGAACATAATGGCCTGAATATGTTTACCGAATATGTCAATGTAAAAACCATTCTGCGCTGATATTATGTACTTAGGTACTTACCTGCACTGCCTAGTAGGCTCAAACCTGGTATATGTCCAAGGACAGAATGTGTATACAAGACCAAAAAAGTTTATCAACCGTTTAGTATGATTTCTAGGATAAGCTTTTTCTGCGTCATTGTGGTAGGTATACATGGCCAACGGACTAAATTTAGGATTAAACTGGGCAATCTTAGGTAGGTAGCACTAATATGACCAACTTTTATAATTGGACCACGTCTGTAATATAAAAAGAAATGTAGGTACTGTTCCCTACAAAAATGCATTACTTACAAAACAATCGAAATGTAATACGTATAATCATAATGTGTTATAGCGTCCTCTATGTAGAATTCACTGTGGTACCTACCTAGTATCTACTTAGTTATGTTTTAGGTTTCTTTTACATGAAAGGGATTTTAAACGGAATCTTTTTAAGATCACTTTTTGTCCGTCTGTCACAATAAGCCTTTATTTTTGATAACGATGAGAAGTAGTAATTTGAACGTAGGCACAAAGTTAGATCTCGATCTCGATAACAGGCAAACATAAAGCCAACTTTTTTTTAGATTCTCTTCTTTTACACATGTCCATGGCAGTCTATAGGTATTGAGTTAGCCCAGAACTTAGCCACGAGTTCGGTCAATTTACAAATGCAAATTCCTGAAGCGAAGGCATCTGGCACGTAGGACATGAAACAAATCTCCCATTGTTTGAGGAAAAATATTTCAGCAATTCAGCTTTGTATGACTTTAGTTATTTGAATTTTATTTTATTTTCAAATAAAATACGTTAGTTAGCTGAACTACAAAGTTCATATTGTTTTTCCTTGACACTGTGTCATTTACATGTAAATTTTAGTACGTACCTACCTAGCGCAGGTTCATTTCGCAAAACCTTACCGTTATTACGGCAGAGTGAGCCCGCCGATCCTTAGATCTTAGCCTAGTTTGGTTCGGAACCCTATTATTGTGCGATGCTGACTTGCTCTTAGCCAATTCTTTTTTTCATATTTCTGAGTAAGTTCCATAATAAAAGTTATCTCATAATCATGTGTACTTGGAAAGATAGGTAGATAATTAATTAAAAATCAGACTGTAAACTTCCTTAATACCTATGCACCAGTTTTTCTTAGGTAAGTACTAAATTAAAATAGGTAGGTCCATGTAAAATGTTGTTAGTATTTTATAGCAAATGCGAATATAACATATCTAAGTACTGTTACCTATTTTAAACTCTATCAGTGTTTAGGTACCACATTTTTTATTTTACACAATGCTGAAAGATGAGGTTTTTATTAAATTAAACGTTCACTAGATAAGTGGTTTTAAAAATGTTATCTTGCATAGGAGGTATTTACCTACCATTAGTTTTTCTTCGGAGACAGTACGGCTGCTGCCGTGTGATCTTTCAGAGGCAGCCACAGTGCTCTGAGTCATGGCATCACTTCGTTGATTCAAACGCATCCAACCACAAACACGTCTCTAGGTTATACAACTTGGCTGAACTTTTTACACTTGCAAAATTAGTCCAATATTATAGAAGTCATTGTAATCAGCCCAGATAAATAATTAAGTAACTAATATTAGAAAAAAAAGGATCACTTATTTAATAAAAAGGATTACACGTTATTTAAAAGGATATGTGTATTTATTGTATGCAAAGTCAAACGTTGTTCGCCCGCGTCGGTTCACGTGGACTGAACTGTAGTCAAAATATAGCCTTCGCTTTGGGCGGTCGCTGGGGCAACAGCTAATCACCACAAATAAAAGTTTCATGCGCCGTCATGTAGGCAGTTATCTATAACTATACTCTTTTATATAAAGAGGTAGGTGAATTGGTGATTGACTAACTCATTATCACTGCTGGTTTTCGTAACTTATGTAGTTAAGGATCCTTAACTAAGTATGTGTACAAAAACCAGCAGTCCTATCCTGTAAAATTTTCCCTTGATGAATTTAGGTGAAGAAAGCTTAAGGTGAGCTTCGGCAATTTACATGATGTAAAAGCTTGTCGCGAGATTTAAGTACTCGATTTTACTTAATTTGAAAATTTTAAAACTTAATCAATCAGATCAATTTATTTAATTTAAGTACTTGATCTACACCGGTAAATCTCGCGACAAGCTTTTATATTATGTAAATTGTGAAATGACGTTATAAGTTGATAGTACAAGTTTTAAAGGAAAAGTTTATTTTAATCTTTTTAGCGAATTTAAATAAAAGCTTGTTTTTAAAAAGTTTTTTACTATTAATTTATTTTTCACTTTTTAGTTATTATTTAAAGAACTTACATCTATCTAATCAAATATAATTCACATTCATAACAAATAGAACGAACATAATTTCCCAAATCTGATGGGGTTGCATTTGGATATATCTATGACCAAAGTACTCATCAAGACGAATCAAACGAGCCCAAATTCGATGCGGTTACGTAGTTTTATTACGGAGATCCTATGGCCACCTTTCAGCTCCATCATCAGACCCTAGTTACCATCTAGAGATAACGTACTCGTCAAGACGAATCATACGAGCCTAATCTAGATGAAGTTATATCGTTTAATAACGGAGTTCCTATGGCCACCTTCCAGCTCCATCATCAGACCCTGGTTACCATCTAAAGACAAATCATACGAGCCCTATCTCGATGAAGTTATGTCGTTTAATAACAGAGTTCCTATGGCCACCTTCCACCTCCATCATCAGATCAGCTTTATGTCATCATAATATTGCATTGTCACCCGATACACATATGCGTGCAAAATTTCAGCAAAATCGGTTGAAGACATCTGCTTCAAAATTGAGTTACAAGATGCCACCCGAACAAACATAGTTACATACTTACATACATACAGTGCAAGTTGAATAAAAGCTTGTAATAATAATAATAATATATGGCACATTGTAATACCTATTTTTAAACAATCAACAAAATAGTTGTTAAAGAAAATAACTTTTTGTTATATTCTGTATTTGTGAAGGGCCTGCTCTTGTCAGATGGAAATCGATGGATGAGGACTAAGTACAACAGAAGAAACAAGTCCAGAAATGCTCTGTTTACTCTTGCTCTTCACGTAAAATGACCTTTGTCATTGGGTAAATAACGGTTAATGAGATAAAGCCCGCTGACAGACGCACGAGGGGACGGGCGGACGGACAGTGGAGGCTTATAGGGTCGCGTTAGCAGCCTTCGGTACGGAATCGTAAAAAACGTTTAAAATTCTTTGATATCAAGAGTATAATCATGTGTTTAAGTGGCCACTCAGAACGGGGGTTGCCCTTATCCGTCTTCCACACCCCAGCCACCGTCACAAGGCGGGTCCCTTCACCCGGTGCGGTCGTCACCGCACTGACACCAAAAAGGCGCATACGGCCTATTTCTGTTCGGACAACGGACTGACCATTGATGATGGGACTGACCCCAGTCCCCTGCCCGAAGCCTAAATATCTACTTACTAAAACCTATTAAAAACTTATTAGTCATTTGACCCTCGGAGACACGGCTATCTCTTTTCACTAATAAACAGTATCTCTTTCTAATGTGGCCAACCTGAATATTTACCCTTCCTTTATTGGAGTCACTTTACCTATTATAAATAGCAATTATCAACTATTTCAAAGTCATTTTGAATCGGATTCAGGTTCATTATTTTTAACGCCCATTTAAATAATACAATTTTCTTTTAAAATTAAGTCTTTTTATTCATCCATTTTATCCATAGAGCAACACGGGCCACCTGACGGAGTCAGGTCAGAGTCTGCCTGACAACTATTGTCTACGACTGGATTATTATTATTGTCTATGATTACAAAAATATTTGGCGGGTTGTGATTATAAAATAATGTCCTGTGCCTAATGTTGCGTACACACCGGCCCAACGAATGCCAACGAATGCCTTCGTTGGCATTCGTTGGGCCGGTGTATACCTACGCAGCAAAACCGTCCAGACAGGACCAACGAAGGCCAGCGAAACCCAATCGTTGGCATTCGTTGGGGCGGTGTGTACGCAGCATAACATTTTCACAAGTGTAACGTGAAATATTGTTACTTCCGTCAGGTGGCCCGTGTTATTATTGCATACGTGTATGTATAGTTCGTGGCTATATAAGAGAGTGGAATCCCGTCACGGCTGTGCTCTTTCATTCGTACCCGAAGTTAGTGTTATTTTGTTTACCTACTCCTATATTTTATATGTATGTTTTTCCAATTTATTCGATATATTCAAAGAGATGTAATAGTTATGAAGAGACTGAATTCTTGCGACTCTCAACTCTCAACTCTAACTTTGGTGGTCTGCTGAATCCTTATCTAATAGGAATTGCGTTAAGGCCGGGCGCACATGTCCGGTTTCCTGATCAGGAAGCGTATATGATGTACATACACACACACATACATAATATACACATACATATTTTTTGCGTGCATATATTATGTATGTATTCATAGTTTCACACGCTTCCTGATCAAGAAACCGGACATGTGCAGCCAGCCTAAGGCCGGGCGCAAATGTCCGGTTTCCGGATCAGGTTTCCGAATCAGGAGGCGTGTATGTACCTACATACACACACATGCATAAATTACACGTACATTCACTTTTTTTTTACATTTGTGTGTAATTTATGTATGTGTGTGTATGTACATACACGCCTCCTGATTCGGAAACCTGATCGGAAACCGGACGTTTGCGCCCGGCCTAAATCAGCCAGTTTGCCGCCCGCCGGACTTTTGTGGTCGGTGTGAGAGGCGTTGGGTGTAGTGAAGATTGCGGGCCGAATCTGGCATGGGAGGAGAATACATATATATATGCATACCATATATAATTTATTATTATTATTGTAATAATAATAATAAACCTTTATTTCAGGCAACTAAGGCGTAATATGCGTGTGCCAGCGCAGTCACCGTACTGGCACACGCATATTACGCCTTCACCCATTTTAGGAAATTGCAGTATCGCTCAGCCACCAAATGCAAGGTTGCCCTCATGCTTGGGTGACCGTGACCATGCCGTCGATGAAAAGCTGCAAGACGAAAGAGTTAGGTGAGATATATGCCAGGTCTACCACTCTACATGTCTCTAATTATTAAAGAAGAATTGGTTACAGAAACAACGATTCGAGTTAATGACGAATTATCAGATATAATTTATTTATAACAATGATGTCATCGGTCATTCGACGTCCAATAACGTATGCTTTCGTACGTTACAATTTCGTATCCAATGTGCAGTCAGCCTTACATAAAATTTACCTTACTTACCAATAGTGTTGCACGTTTTAAATAAAATAGTGGAAGCCATAGACAATTTAGTAAAATATTCTGGCTCCCCACCCAACGGTTACATAGTGGTAATTTCAAAATTTCTCCGGGTGAAATTTTTGTAGAAAACTTGATTTTTACAACTGTACTAGACAGTTGTAAACAAATGCATTCATCATCATCATATCAGCATATGGCCGTTCACTGCTGAACGTAGGCCTCGCCTAAAGAGCAAAGGCATTGGTTTCTAAAAAAAAATTTGTTCACACAAATAATGGCAGGAAAAAAAATGCCACAGGAAATAAGATTACCAAGATGGTATTTTGGAGGATTATCATCAGGTCTGGCTGCATGTGTAACTCATCCATTGGACTTACTGAAAGTTCAGTTGCAAACACAGAAAGGAAAGAATATTTCTATGTTTTCAGTTGCTAAGCAAATTGTCAAAACAGATGGTAAATATTATGAAGCTTTCTAATATTTATTTATTAATTTTACAGTAAGAATTTTATAGGACTCAAAATATATGACCTCCAAAATAGATTTTAAGGCGCTCCACCCACTGAAGATGCGTCCCGCCGCGGTGCGCGGAGCGACAGATAACGCGCGCGGCGACGGAGGCGCAGATCTGCCTTACTTAGCGGTGTAATCTGCTCCCCCGCGCGGTGAAGCAGTTTACGACGGCCTCGCGCTAAATAAATTTGTCTACGTCGAGATCCACCGTGCAAACGTCTTTAAAGTATAAAATCACGCCCGGGATTGTGGAGCCGGTGTGTCATATCCCGCGGCACGCCCCGCGCTCCCGCGCAGATTGGCAGAAACTGCGCGCGGGGCGCCTTCCCGCGCATTTCCGCGTCGGCAGTGTGTTGTGCTAGGCGTGATTTCTATATAAATTGAGATACTTGCATACAACGGTAAAATCTGCCATCCCGCGCTACGCGACGCGGCGCGGTGCAGTGGGTGAAGCGCCTTACTTAATCTGTAGTCAAGATTATGAAAAATTGATGTTTATAGTGATAATAAATCAAAATCACTTGCTGCAAGGACTTCATATTTTTAATTTAATTCAGCCAGTTCCTTATGACTCCTAAGGCAACCCTCCGTCCCAGGAATCAATAATAATTATAAAAAAATTATATACTTAACAAAACATTAATTTATGCCTCTGAAGCCAGATTGGTTCTGGCTGTTTTGTTGAATAAATGAAGATGGGTACTAAATTGTCTTGTTTTTAGGTCTCATAGGTCTTTACAATGGTATCTCAGCTTCGTTGCTAAGACAGCTAACATACTCAACGGCAAGATTTGGAATATATGATGCGGGTAAACAACTTTTTTCTTCTAAGGATGTGAGCATTTGCTTTTAATATTAAAGTAAAAACAAACACTTATCCGAACTAAAACCACACTAAGACAAAAATTTTACTCAAACTCATGAAACAAGAACGTATTATTTTCTGATGGCACCCTATTTTGTCAGCTTATTAGTGAATAATATGGCATGTGTCCAAGGCTATACCAACTCAATTAACCTACTGACTACAATGATGAGAAGATTTCTCTCAGTCTAGAGAAAAAAATCAGGCTTACAGGAGTGGTGAGTGGTTCAGGTGATTTTTGTTTCATGCTTTTCAGTTTAAATATATTTTTGTTATAATGCAGTTTTAGTTTATTTTTATTTATTTTTTAGTATTTTGAAGGATTTCTTAGTGGGTGTCTAGAGATTCGTGTTTTTTTGGGAGGTTCATTTTGCTTTGTTTTTTAGGTTGGTTTTGGTTTATTTACCGATTTCACACCCTCCCTCCCTCTCCCTATGCCCGGCAATGCCAGTGTCGCTACGGCAACGGCATACGGCAACTCGGCTTTGAAAGTTGCTCACAGATTGCCATAAAGTTGCCGCAACCGTAAACGTTATAGCAACTATCAACTTTCACAGGAAACTTTTTAAGAGTTGATAGTTGCCTCAACTTGTCTTAAGTTGCTCCATGTGCAAAGCGCCTTAGCCTATCACCCGGGTAATGACACTATGCCTCCAGCAGTCCTACCTACTTCATTTGTCAAAATATTACAAGTTGCCTAAAAGATACGACAGATATAGACTTTTCCCAGCAGCCTGGATCTAATGGTTGCGGGGTTGCTGACGCCGATGTCATTTTCGGCGTCAGCACCCTCAAAAATCGTGAGTATGTAAGCCGTGACAAATTATTTGTAAATTTTCGCAGCCACCACCTGACAAGACAAGCAAGTAGCTTCAACTTTTTTACTGACCAACTCCCAAATAATTAATATTTATTAATAATAAAAATCGTTTATTTGTAATAAATTATATTTGTTTGAGAAATTGTATTTCAGGATAGTGCAGTACCATTTTATAAGACGGCAGGTATAGCTGCGGTCGGTGGCATAGCTGGAGGAATTATAGGAAATCCTGCAGATTTAGTCAATGTGCGAATGCAAAATGATCTCAAACTGCCACCTGAGCAAAGAAGGAAGTATGACTTGATCACTTATATTGTCTATATCGAAAATAAACATTCCATATAGTTGTATGTCTGTTAAAAAAATAATAATAATGTTTTGGGAACACAAAAGGCGAGAAGTGAAAGTTAAACCAGCACCCCACTTGTGTTAACTTACAAACGCAACTTCGGATTTTAAAAGGGATTTTTTTATAATTCTTTGTTACATCACTTCCTTTAGCGGTGACTTCGTTAGCGTGAATTTTTCCGGGTCCCTAATTTTTTTCGAAATAAACTACGTCTATAGCACTCAGGGATAACGTAGCTTCGTATTAGCAAAAAAAAAAGGATTGTCACTGTAAGGGCTGCAGTTCAAAATTTTTGTGTTTGTGCATGCTGCTCCCTGCAGGTCCTGTACAACGTACAGGTCAGATTTGAATGTTGGGCAAGGTTATAATTCCTAATTTCTTTCAGCTACAAAAATGCTTTTCATGGCATATATCGAGTGGCAGCAACTGAAGGTGTATTAGCACTTTGGGCGGGCGCCACTATGACATGCACTCGTGCATGCCTCATGACAGTAGGACAAGTAGCCTGTTATGACCTGATCAAGAACTTACTTATTGCCACTGCATTTTTCGGCGACAATGTCACGACGCATATAACAGCGAGTTTCTTAGCGGTAAGGGTATTTTCGTTGCATTTCAAATAGTACATTATGATACACGTGAAGTAATCGCATGATTTAGCCGAATCTGGATTGCAGCCAAGGCCGTAGGCGAGGGCGTAATGGGGCCGAAAGTGTGAATTGATCCACTTTGTCCCAGATTCCATTGGCGGGGCAAAGTGAGATTGCAGCGTAATCTGCCCCAGTCATTCGATTAAGTGGAGCAGATTCCACTAGTTTTAAATCATTCTGAATTTTGTAGGTGGCCTCGTATTTTATATTTGCTTGTAAAAGAAAAAAAAAGGTCATGTAAGTGAAATGTACATAGGAGTGGACGTTGGATTTAGTAACTCGATCTCTCTGATCGCGGGTGACACGCTGGTCATGGCCTAATAGAGCACAAATCAAAACGCAGCTCGTACAGGGAGCTAGTGTTGCTGTCGTGTGCGGTCTCACTAATGATGAGCCGCATAAGGTGCATATGGCTTGGAGGTGGTCAGCAAAAAGTCTGAAGCCATGATTTTTCGTGGTCCCCAGCAGGCACCGCCACCTGTATGAATTACATAGAATTGATATCTACTCGACAGCCAGGGGTATTTCGGCTCCCACTTACAGCGGTTGGTGCGCTATCAATGCTGCTTCCCAATCTGAGGGGCTTGGGCTCGTGAACCGGGCACCTATTTGTATTATTTTAAACCTTATAGATTTTTATGTTAATTAATAAAGTTTTACCTAAATCTCTTGTATAATATGACACTAATAAAGGTATACTATGAATTATTTAGAAATTACAGTGTCTAAGTAAAATAACATAACATCACGCCTGTTTCTCCTTGAAGAGTTACGCAGAGGTACACCCTCAAAAGTACAACCATACTTGGGTGTCGAGTAAACCTTACTTGACCGATCATTTCTGCACGTCGCAACTCAAATGAATGTAGTAATTCTATTCTAGTTATTAAACTAATTCCAATTAAAATTTTCCTCAACCTCCATTTACATCAACGTGCCCCTGGACCTTCGGCTGGCGACGGCCCTGCACCCACATTTAACCTGTTGCTTAAGTTTTTTTATTATTTCTAGGGAGGTGTAGCAATAACTTTAACACAACCGGTGGATGTCCTCAAAACACGTGTGATGAACGCCAAGCCAGGCGAAAATACAAGTATATTACATCTCTTGACCAGTACTGCTAAGGAAGGTCCCGTTGCATTATACAAAGGATATATTCCAGGATTTATTAGGGTCGCGCCTCACACTATTTTATTATTCGTATTTTTTGAACAGATGAGATTAAGATTTGGTATCATAAAAAAGAAGGCCGCTGCGTAGGACAAAATTATTTTGTACGTTTGCATAGTTTTGTAGAAGACTTATTAGAAACATTTTGTTTTTTCAGTCAAAGACCAATGCACGATCGTTTGTCGCATTACCGTTGTGTCGAACTATTTTCGCACAATCGTTTGTCTCACTAGGGTGATGTCGAGCTTCAGTGTGTCGTACAAGCGTGCATTTAAAGTATCGTGAGGCGCGATACAGTTCTGTTGCACAAGCGCAGCGGTTTAACGGATCCTTACACGAAAGGGGTGACGGGGGGGCTCTGCTTGCTTCCTTTGCTTGCACACTAGCTCTTTGTATCTCTTTCGAACCTAACCTGTCAGTTTCGGAATACTCTAAGATACCGAACTCGCTCTGCTCGCTCTTAGATACGTAGTCGGTTAAAAAAAAACCGTCGGTTAAAGCTGCTGACAGGGTTTCAGTTTCTATGGGTTTGAAAGAATCGTGTTGGAGTGATCATTACAGAGTTTCCTCATTACTTTTATCAGTTTTATATATCTACTTACTTCTTTATTTGCGATGCGGATTTACTATTTTATACATTCCTATTTATTTTTAGTACACGTTTCTTTTTTGTGTTCTTTGTCGATTTAAGGGTCAAGTGTTAAGGGAGTCGAATCTTATTTTGATAAGCCATGATAATATATTGGTTCCCATTGAATAGTGTAAGTATCTAAAAATATATGAAAAGAACCCTCGTCGTTTCTACTACTTTTACTTAAATAATTTAGGGATTTCAAAGGTTTAATTAAATACAATATTTCAATTTATGTATTTATTTTAAAGTACAATCACTAAAAAGTTATGTATTCTGTTATGCTTACATTCAATAATAAGCCTTTTGTATGAGATCACTTGTTACATGCCAAATAAATAGCCATAACATTTTTAAACATTTATAGGTACCTATATCTAATCTATAAAAAAAAATTTACTACCATTTTAACATATTAAAATTGACAAAACATATATTATAAAACCTGTAATTGTTATTTATTTATTTATTTATAACTACTAATTACCACTATAATACACACAAAAAACAAGAACCAACAAAAAGAAAGCAAAATTAAAAAAAAGGTAGGTACTTATAATATAAAAAAAGGAAAATTTTGAAAATAAATGTATAAAATGCAACGTAATTACTAATCTTCGTCGATGCGACGACATGGCTTCTGGGAGGATGTAAAATATTACAAAACGCCGCGTTTTGTTATAATATAAAATTGAGTTACAGGTTTTTGGCGCTAAAGGCTGTAACTACAGGAAAAAGTTCTTACTGTACCTACTTACTTTTTTAAAAATTGTTTTACATTTACATAGGTAGGGCTAAATTAGGTACAGTCGATTATAGTTGTTCCCTGACCCGCCTAACTGGCTCACTAAAGTTAGACAAATTTTGCGGTAGATAATAAGTACATGAATTCGATACGTACGAGACATCTTATAAAGCTAAAACATATAAAACAAGTTAGAATAAAATATAAAATAAACTACTTGAGCTAGAACTTGATAAAAAAACAGTGTCTTCGTTTCAATACTGTCTATAAAATATCTATATTTTATATTTTTTAAGTAGGTAAAAAAATATGTAGTGAATCAACATTGTTATATGTATGGGGTATGTATGTGGCGTTGCATCTTCGATAGTACGTACGGTCGGCAACTTTAATGCATATACACGAGATGGTCGACTTTCGTCTGAGCTTAACGAGCGGGTCAGTCAGTGCGTGTGCGAGTGATGTGTCAACATTCTACAGATAACACACACTAATGAACTGTCGTCGCACTAAGCGAAATAGCATGATATTTCTGTTGCATTAAAATACGCGTCTTAGTCACTGGCGCTGTTTTACCAATTCATTGCTAAAACTCGAAACTACTATTTGTGCCGGTAGCTAGGTTTGGGCTTAGCGACGGGTTCACAAACAATGAGGTCTGAGTTCAAATCTTGATTACTGTGTTTTTTGTTTTTGAAACAATAATAATATTACGTAAAAACTTGTTAGTTTTATGTTTATTTCTAATTTATGCTTATAATTGTTTATTATAAGAAGCAAATATTAGTTATTGATTATCTTATACTAATGTGATTTTTAATTTATCTTTTCGGTATTTGAAGGTGGAAATAAAAAAATCGTGCTAAATGATAACAAAAATGTTTATTCGATTTACTTATTTACAAAATTAACTAACTTACGAGAATTGTGACGTTACATTCCTACTTAGATAAAAGAAATTCACTTGTAACCGTTCATAAGATTTTTTGTGTTTACCCACGTCATAAAAATATAACAAGAAAAGAATATTCTAATAACACAAATATGATTGTTAATATCCACTTATAGGTATCGATATTTAGCAGACTTTATTGAAAACTAATATTTATTTCTTAATTATTTCTTAAATATTGATTTAGACTTTATGAATATGTTTTTTTATATGTAACGTCACAATAAATGTATTGAGGTAATAGCTTAAGTGTTCATTTTCTTGACGAAAAGATGATTGAAACTAAACCTCAATTTAAGATCATTGAATAATGACGGACATAATAATATTAATACTAAATATTTAGTTACACTGTCTAATTAATAATAACAAAACATCTAGGTTTTTAATATAGCAGTCTTCCAGTCAAAATCTTAATAATCCCGTGAGAAACGTAGTGGTTCTTGTTTATGCCTTTTTGTGAAGAAGGGCTTTTTAGCTGGTCTTCTGTGATACAAGCCTTCAGCGTGGAGGGCCCGGCGAACAGTTTGCAATGAAGTGTCGAATAGTTCGGCAAAGTGCCTCGTTGGTGTGATACCATTCGATTCATATTCGCCCACTATATTATGTCTTCGCTGCGCCTCGCTAATAAGCGACGTCCTTCCACTTTGCTGTCGACTAACTAGGCTAACCTCTTCCTCGTATCTCCTGATCCAGAGACTAACAGTATTCCTCTAAAACAAAACAAAAGTTATATTAGGCAGGTATAACAAAATACTAAAGTGACTTAATTGTTATATAATATAGTAATATTTATTTAATAAAATAATATTCATTTAACAAAACAATATGATATTAAGTCTACATTTATAAATACAATAATAAACAGAATTTATTTATCTTTACAGCCTTAAGATGGATTTCAAAAATAATAAAAAGATCTAATTTATAATTATGTCACCAAATAATATTAGGTTCAAGTTACAATTATAATAACACAATAATATAATACTCACATTCAGTCCGGTTTCATTAGATATTTGCGTTCTATTATAAGACCACTTTTATGCAACGCAATAATAGTCGCCTTCGTCTCAATGTTAATATTTGCTTGCATTTTTTTTTGTGAATAATTACCGCTATCTAATAATCCACACGTCACTAACCAACAACTACAACCAAACGACAACGTTTATTCTAATCGAGTATTCATAAAACTCATTATTACATTACTTATTTCTGTCTACCTCACGGAAATCTAAATTATTTGTTTAATTTTCTATGATCTACCTTTTTAACTTTACGAAATGTGTGAATAAAGCGAACAAGATAAAGAATAATATGCTTCTGTCTCATTTCTTCCAATCAAGTAAAAACTTACAAAAAGTCATAGTCTGGATGAGATTCGATCTCACGACTCCTTGATTCAAGCACCTATCTGCAGGCGCTTAGCCGATAGGCCAACTTGACTTATTTTATAATGTTGAAATTATGAACTACAAGCATTTGTCGACGGCAATGATGATACATGTGACTGTTCTCGAAAATAGAAGGTCGTAAGTCAAACTTAACTTGAAGCGAATGTTTTTTGAGAATGCCTATCCACTTATGGACTCCACTGTACGTGTTTAGGGCTGAGTCCAAGATATTAAACTTAGTCCAGTTACGTAACACAAATAGTTTATTGGAAGAAAATTTACACAGTAGGATAGATAGTTCCACACACACACAATAGCAAAGTTATAAACCATAGAAATAGAGTATCGAATGTCAGTCGTGAACTGCGAGATGTGGGCAAGGTAACGGTAATACGCAACGCCACATACATACCCCATATTATGTTTAGAAAAATAATATTTCTATTTCATAACAATAACATCACCACATTAACTGCCATAGGTACCTACCTACTTATAAAATAAAAGTGAAAATAGCACTAAATACTTTGGTGTTTTACCTACTTTATAGATTTTTTATAAGTATTTTTGATTTCTAATATGGTTATGATCGTAAAAAGGACCTGCTTATTCAATGTATGAAACACTTCTTTAGAATTTATGATAACAACAGTTTATTTAAAACACACACTGTCATTTAAGTATTGTGGGCTGCTGACGGTGGCGCTATCTTATTAGCGAAGTGGAGCACCATCTCTTGAGCAACATATTCTTTCCAATTAAAATCTATATATTCTTGGGCAAAGCGGACTCTTGCTTGGCGATGAACAGCAGTTCATTGAATTTTACGTGCCGGCTTTGTATTGTTTCAGTCCAGCAGCATGCATGAATATGTCTACTAATAATCCGTTCTAATACTTGAGTAAACATTACAGGTTTAAGGTTTTGGTCACGAACGACCCTTTTGAACATTTACTGTTTCTTCAAAACGTCTTAACCACAATCTGACTGTATTTCTCTGAAACAAATAAATGAAACGGATGTCACTTTACGTTTAAGTATAAAAAAAATAATTACACAGCATTGTCACAGCATAAGGAATAGTTAGGTATAAAATTAGACATATACACTTACCTACTGCTATATGAAGTCTCTCAAGCAATATCTCTGATGCCAACATTCTCCTTCAACAAATAGATTACTTTTTGTATTTCAAATAATCACTCAATTGAGACATTGAGGCATGATAATAAAACATTAGAAAATGTATAAAAACATTGGAAAAAGCAGATTTTTGCAATTTACTAAGTCAAGGTAAGAAATGTTTGCGCGTGGTCACTGCAATTGCGCGTACACTGGCTTGAGTGTCAAGCTGCGTACGGATTGCGCGTACCCTGGTACGCGTACTCAGTTTACGCGTATCCGGAACGCCTAGTTCATACCTGCAGCTACGCGTTCACTCTTGGGGTACGCGTGCCGCGCGAGCCAACTCGAGCGCGAGCCGATCGTCAGTCGGTTTTTTGTCGCGCGTCAAAGAGGACGCACGGGGCCGGCTACGCTACATTTGGATGGCAAAATGAATAAACACGCGTGTTCTTCGAGTTTTAATAATGAAAATATTCGGACTCGCGGAGCGCTCTGGATCGATTGACCTCGCGTACAGGTTCGCGGCGGTCCGTACAGGAGCTGTACGCGTATCCAATGTACGCGTGGACAGTGTTTTCCAACTACGCGTAACACAGGAACGCGCTATCCGTACGCACCTTGACGGTTCATTTTTTTTGCTACCCATATCCTTACTAACATTCGAATGCCAGTTTTATAAAGAATACGCAAATTGTCTTTCAACTACACACTTATTACAAGTTAGGTGTAAGAACTTTAAAGCCGGCCATTGACGATCAGTCCAAACATAAAACTGCGGCATAAAACTAGGGCGTCACTCCAAGTGGTTTTAGATGGTTTTAGATTTGCCCATTCACTGGCGTCACTCCGGCTCTTCATTTTTCGATCGGCCGTCGGGCAAAGCTGACGAAAAGTGCACTACTTATATTTGTGTCGAAAAAAAATGAATTCTTTTAAGAAATATAAAAAGAAATTTATATAATAAAAAGATTTTTTTTAAATGGAAAGCAATTCCTCTAAAGCTTTCTGGCGTTGCTGTTTATTTTTATAATCTTTGTCGTTCACTCTCCATAAACATTCTGAATTTTGGTACTTTTCTATGAATTCTATCATTACGGCACGGTCTGCACGTCCAGTTGATACAGACGCCGCTATTTTAAATTAAAACTAGATGCCATAGACTAATCTAACTACACTAATATTATAAAGAGGAAAACTTTGTATTTTTGTTTGTTTGTAATGAATAAACTCAAAAACTACTGGACCGATTTTAAAAATTCTTTCACCATTAGAAAGCTACATTGTCTGCGAGTAACATAGGCTATATTTTATTTTAGAAAAAATAGGGATCCGTAAGAAAAATCACGCGAACGAAGTCGCGGGAAAAGTGCTAGTAAATAATACTCTAGTTGCCACAGATTAGAGAGTGCTAGATGCACAACACGCTCAGTCACCGCGATCGCAGCGAGCGATTCGAGCGAACTGAAGCCTTGGAATGACGATTGCGCATTGACGGTCAGTTTGACGCGACGCGCCGCTTGGATTTATGGTAGTCACGGAAAATTTCCATGGCGCGTCGTCAGTTAAAACTCTGGAGTGATGATTCGCCATTGACGGTCAAATTTTGGAGTGACGCCCTAGTTTTATGCCGCAGTTTTATGTTTAGACTGATCGTCAATGGCCGGCTTTAGTTTTACTGCATAAAAATCAAAATTGCATAACAAGTTATAAATATCCTAACGCTAACGTTTTAAAGTCGAAATTTGCGTATTTTAATGTTATTAGCAGAGGGTTCAAATTCGTTCGTTTTTAGTGTAGGTCTGGAAACGGCTATCACCGACTGTACATAAGGTTGGAGAGATGACACATACGGTAAAAATTAGCAGCATGTATTTATTTCTAGTCGAAATAGATATGTATAATTAGTCTGATAGAACTTTTGTGACTGAACTTTTGTGTGGTAGATTGGGATCATTTTAATATGGCTGTGTATTAAAATTATTGTTTCTCAATATTCTCTGTTTTTTTTTTACATATCCTTAACCCCATTTAATTATTGCCTGGGGGCGATTCTACCAACTTAACCTTGATTAGGATTTAATTAGGTATGAGAACTTGGCACTGCATTGAGTGACATGCTCTATGAAAATGACAGTGCGTTGTCTTGCGCGGTAGGCTATTTATTCAAGCCTGCTACTGAAGACGATTACTCACAACTACATACAAACCCTTTCATACGGATGTGACTACACACATTGAAATAGTAATGTGGAGGGGCGTGTCATATTATAGTAGTTTATCTCTAATTCATGGGTTACACGCTCATTCTGGCGTCATTCTGGTCCATCAGTCTGGTCCGGCTAATACTGATGCCAGAATGATGGATGAAAAACACGGTAATTCATGGGTTACACGCTCATTCTGGCGTCATTCTGGTCCATCAGTCTGGTCCGGCTAATACTGATGCCAGAATGATGGATGAAAAACACGGTTACACGCTAATTCTAGACTGACAGCAGACTGATAAAACTTCAGTCATAGCATAGTAAAGCGTAATTTTAACTCCAGAAATCAAGTTTCCGTAGTGTAGCGGTTATTACGTGTGCTTCACACGCACAAGGCCCCCGGTTCGATCCCGGGCGGACACAGTTGCTTTTTGTATTTTATTGCCGATCATAAAAAGTATCTTCACGCTTTTTTATTAATTGGGTGATCAGAGAAATCTGAAAAATAAACATTTTGTTAAAATAAAAGTAAACTACGTACTATTTCTCGCCTTGAAACTTACGTTTAGAAATCTATGATTGTTATCAAGGCCAAGTATGCCGCAAAACCAAATTATTTGTCGTATCAGATTACGATATCTCACTTTGTTATTTTTTTTGTTGCTTTGTATGAGCTACCTATGTTATGAAATACCACGTTACCGATTTGGGGTAACATGACATGTAATGATAGTTGTATTGATCTAAATAAATAAAAAAAATATTTATTTAGATTGCGTCGGGGACAGTGGTCAGTGATTGACTGACGCGAGAATGATTCGAGCGGTTACACGTTCATTCTGGCATCAGTCTGCTGTCATTCACAACAGAATGATGAAAAATATTTAAAATATTTAATTTTTGTCATTCTGGACCATCAGTCCGTCAATCAACCGGTTACACGATAATTCTCCCGTCATTCTGACCAGACTGATGGACCAGAATGACGCCAGAATGAGCGTGTAACCCATGAATTACACGCTAATTCTAGACTGACAGCAGACTGATAAAACTTCAGTCATAGCATAGTAAAGCGTAATTTTAACTCCAGAAATCAAGTTTCCGTAGTGTAGCGGTTATTACGTGTGTTTCACACGCACAAGGCCCCCGGTTCGATCCCGGGCGGACACAGTTGCTTTTTGTATTTTATTGCCGATCATAAAAAGTATCTTCACGCTTTTTTATTAATTGGGTGATCAGAGAAATCTGAAAAATAAACATTTTGTTAAAATAAAAGTAAACTACGTACTATTTCTCGCCTTGAAACTTACGTTTAGAAATCTATGATTGTTATCAAGGCCAAGTATGCCGCAAAACCAAATTATTTGTCGTATCAGATTACGATATCTCACTTTGTTATTTTTTTTGTTGCTTTGTATGAGCTACCTATGTTATGAAATACCACGTTACCGATTTGGGGTAACATGACATGTAATGAATAATGATAGTTGTATTGATCTAAATAAATAAAAAAAATATTTATTTAGATTGCGTCGGGGACAGTGGTCAGTGATTGACTGACGCGAGAATGATTCGAGCGGTTACACGTTCATTCTGGCATCAGTCTGCTGTCATTCACAACAGAATGATGAAAAATATTTAAAATACCTATTTAATTTTTGTCATTCTGGACCATCAGTCCGTCAATCAACCGGTTACACGATAATTCTCCCGTCATTCTGACCAGACTGATGGACCAGAATGACGCCAGAATGAGCGTGTAACCCATGAATAAGTAAAAACGTTGAAAATCTAGTCTCGATCAATCTCGGCGACAATCGATGCCAAAAAAGAAGGTAGATTTGCGATCGTTCATAGAAGTTTGTAGAAATGCTCCCAAATGTCTTTTTAAGGCTTGTAATCATGCCAATAACCTTGAGCATTTGGGCGGAGCAAACGACCGCTCTTCGCGCGTCACTCCGCTACCCGCATGCAACAGAAATTATGTTCGAAAACATTTTCGAAAATAAGAATACGCGATTTACAAAAAATCTATTGGACTAAAAAATTAAAACTATTACGTTAGTTATGATGTTTATATAATAGTCTGACAAAAAATCAGAATGATTGCATGTATATTAGTATGGTTTTTAAACGTTAAAAGATTTTTTTGGAGGTATCTTCGTGATTTTTTCCTATCGTATCAAATTTGTTGTAGGTATTCTTAGATTATTATATAATCTAAGGTTGTATTATGTTTTCAACACACTATTTATCTGGCATATATATCCTGAATAATGTCATATATTTTTGTGATTATGTTTACTACAGTGGATCGTATACTTTAGGCATTATAAAAACTAATGCTCAAGGTTATTGGCATGGCATGGCATGTTACAAGCCTTAAGATACTTTTTTAATTTCCTTTGATAATAAGTAGGTATCACAGTAATAATATTATAAGGTCACAATTTATGCTGGCGGGCCGGCGGCACGGACCATAGAGCAACACGGGTACCTGACGGAAGGGGAGACGCCATAGGCAGGCGTTCCCCTCTGTCGAAACATATGACCAAATGGTCCACTGTTAAGTCACTGTCACCAAGTGCGATAATGTTGTTATTTTGTAAATTGTTTGTTTGTTATCGATAAAAATATTTACTTACCATCAGTCGATGTGTGACATTTGCATTTGCAAAAACTAAAGACTAAGTTGTAGTTAGTAGTATGTTAATGGAAAGTTATGCTGATACAAGAATTACTTACTTAATGACAAAAGCAAACCCACATAGGTGATAAATCTAAAAACCAGTAATAGATAAATCCATAAATGGCTGCAGATATAAATTCTATCTTTATCCTGCAAAAGAGGGCTGCAAAAGGATTGGTCATCTCTTATCTGCTATGACTTACATATTTATTTTTATTATTTTTTACTACTGTTTTATATTCATCTTCATTGTTTTCACATGTAGAATCAACAAGAATAATGTAACCAGGATTTTGTAAAAACCTAATTTAAAAGAATGCCGTGGAGATTCTTGCTCGTTCTTCTCCATAGAGGCCTACCTCCGTTTTGGAACGAGCAACTAGTTTCAGCTTTCGGACTAACTGACCGACTCCTTGACAATTCAAAAGTGCCTGTAAATGGTCTAATTGAAATAAATGTTTTGACTTTGACTTTAAATTATACCTACATGCTTTAAATTATTTTTAAATTATACCTACATGCTTTTAATTATTTTTTAATTGACAACTGTTGAAAAAGTAATAAATAACATAAATAAAGTAAAAACCTGATTTCCCTAACAGAGTTCTTTAATTTATCGATAATGCGTATCGACAGCTGTTACAGCAATGTTTGTCAATGTAGTTGCATCATGTCGTTACACTGTTATGACACAAAATGTATCTATGTGTGTACGAAATTGTTAGTGTATTGTTATTATTTCTATGTGTGAGTTTCGTAGCGACAGACGATTGTTTTTGTGTGGGGCATTGAAAAGTGTGTTTGTGTGTGTATTTCCCCCCGCAAAAAATGACAGACTTTTCTGTATTGAAAAAATACGCTATGGCGTCTCCCCTTCCGTCAGGTACCCGTGTTGCTCTATGGCACGGACTATTTATAAATAAAATAGTAGGACCCATAGACAATTAGTATGATAGGTTACCATCAATTAAATAAATAGATACAATGTGGTAATTTTAAAATTTTATTACTCCGAAATAAACTTTTTTATAGTTTTAAACTTCATTTTGATGTTTACAACTGAAAAAGTTGTAAATAATTGCAATGGTTTTTGGACAATTTTAGATCACACAATGATAGGAAATAAGCCACAGGAAATAAAATTACCAAGATGGTATTTCGGAGGATTATCATCAGGTCTGGCTGCCTGTATCACTCACCCATTGGACTTACTGAAAGTTCAGATGCAAACCGAGATGGGGAAGAACATTTCTATGTTTTCAATTGCTGGAAGAATTATAAATACAGATGGTAAACGTTATGAAGCTTCAATTATAATATTTTTGTATTTAATTTTATAGTTACAATTTTATTAAGCTCAGGGCCAGCGCAAACCTAGCGAGGCGATTCTGGTCGTAAAGCACGATGTTCCAAGTGACTCTAACTTCAGCCAAGAGTCGCCAAGAGCCCCAGTGCGAAACGGGCGGGCGGCGGCGGCGCCTCCATACGCGGCCTGCGACTTTCGACTGAGCTAGTGCTAACAGATTGATACTTAAACCAGTACATACGTTGAATGTGGATTTGGACTAGGACATGGTTATTATTTCCTTGATTGCAAAAAAAAAATACTTTTTCGCAATCAAAACTCTCCAAGCGTTTGGCGAACCCGTGCTGCCGACCGCTAACGTCCAAACTGTTTCTTAAACTTTACCTGCAGTCATAATATGGAAGAACCGGATGAAATTTTGAGTGATTTCCTGTTTAGCTTTACTTAATATTTTTAATTAAATTCAGTCAGTTCCTACAGCCCCAAAGGTAACCCTTTGTCCCAGATATCGATAATCACGACATACGACAACGACCGACGCCCGACGACCTCAGTGATCTCGACTCCCTTTTGAACTTGGTAAAACTTAGGTACCTATAGCTAATTTTAGAGCCACATTGGTACTGACTTTTATTGTTGATTTAATGAAATCAGTGCCTACTAAATTGTCTTATTTTTAGGAATCATGGGTCTTTACAATGGTATCTCAGCTTCGTTGCTAAGACAGCTAACATATTCAATGGCAAGATTCGGAATATATGACGCGGCTAAACAACATTTTTCTTCTGCAGATGTGAGCGATTGCTTTTAAAGTTATTAAAAAAAAACTAAAGCTTGACTACGGCAAAAATTCAACTGGAAATCATGAACCAAGAAAATATTCCTGTCTGATGTCACCTTATTCTGCAGTGCAGCTTACTAGTCAGCAGTGACCAATATGACCAAGGCACTCTAGAAATCTGACTACTATAAAACTATAAGAAGTTTTCTCTAAAAACAGACAGACAGTGAAGAACTGCAGACTAACAAGAATGTTATTTTGTTTCATGCTTTTCAGTTAAGTTTTTTTGTTGTAGCTAGCGTAGTTTTAGTTTTTTACATTAACTTTTATTATGTATTTTGGAAAATTTCTAAGTGGCTGCCCAGAAAATCGTGTTTGTAGGAGGTTTGTTGTGTAGCTGTAGGTACCTAATAATCTGAGTAAAAATGTACCTACCTAATTTTCTTGGTGACTCATTAAGTCTACTATTTGCTGATAAGTTGGATTTTTTGTAAAATCATATTTCCTTTAACCCGGGGAATGACACTACGCTTCCAGCAATACTTAATTTGTCAAAATATTACGAAGTTACTTTATGAGGTACGACAGAAAATCTGAACATACATAGCTTCCTAAAATCATGACCCTCTTTTGTCTTTTCCGTAGTCAGGTAATGAAGATGTCCACTTGCGTAGGTAAGTAATATTTACGTAAACTATCTTAAATGCAAACCCATTAAGCAAAACTTGTAATAGTTCAGGTTTTTCCAGTAGCATATATATAATTGTTAAACACCTGATTGGATACCTACTAAATTACATAATAGTTTACCTACATGTAAAGTTATTTTAACTACAAAAAACGTACTCAAGTAACCACAACAATTAAACAATAGAATTAGCAGTAGTACTACCTAGTAGGTAGTAGCACTAGCGCACTCTCTCTCTCTCCCTCCGATATTTTAATGGCTGAATTTTTAATTGTAGTGGTGATTTTACCAAAGGACGTTGTATAACTGACGACCGGAAAATAATACATCCATTATAAATATGTATAGACAGGGACTTAACATTCTAGGGCAGTCTGGTAAAAAGATGTGAGGTCTAATCTGTCTCTCTATATGTAACACTAGGTACCTACTATGATTTTACCCGTGGAGTATCTTCCTCGATCTTCTCCAAAGGGACCTACTGTTTAGAATAAGCACTAGCTTTAACGTTTTGACTGAACGATTTCCTAATAATTCAAAAGTAGTAGAAGATTTATCAGAAATAAATGATTTAAGGTTGAGATTTTTTTTTAATATATTTTTTAGGGTAGTCCTTTACCGTTTTATAAGACGGCAAGTATGGCTGCATTCGGTGGACTTGCTGGAGGAATTATAGGAAATCCTGCAGATTTAGTCAATGTGCGAATGCAAAATGACCTCAAACTGCCAAGTGACCAACGAAGGAAGTACGTATTGATCACTTATGTCGTGTCTTACATCCAAAGTAGGTAAACAATCTGTAAAGTGGTTCGTCTGATAAAAAAAAAAAGTACTTGGAAACAAACAAAACCGGGTAGCCTTTAGCACCGGGATTAACACAGCTTCAAATTAGCGAAAGAGTTTTCTAAAGCGGGCCAGTAAGTAGTTTCGGAGATTAGCGCATTCAAACAAAAAAGCCTCACCCCCCCCCCCCCCCCCCGAGGGGGTCCAGAGGGTCAATCTAAGACACCTGGTCTAGAGTTGGACCCCTCCCCCCAAGTAAATTTTCGGCTGCGGCCTTGTAGGTACAGGACAGATTTTAATGTTGTGCATAGTTAAAAATCCAAATTTATTTCAGCTACAAAAATGCTTTTCATGGCTTATATCGAGTGGCAGTAACTGAAGGTATATCTAAACTTTGGGTGGGAGCCACTATGACATGCAGCCGTGCAGCCCTCATGACAGTAGGACAAGTAGCCTGTTACGATCAGATCAAGAGCTTACTTCTTTCCACTTCATTTTTCGCCGACAATCTCTTAACGCATATCACAGCGAGTTTTTTTGCGGTAAGGATATTTTTATAACATTTTAAAATTATTGTGAATTCTTGAATTTCTAACAGACTTCAAAATTGTTCTCAATACTAGTGTTTGTTTTTCTACACGCTTACTCGTAAAGTGGCTCTCATCTCTCATCATTCTCACTCTCAAGCGTAGAACTGTTAAAAGATTATTGTCATAGTTACGTACAAAATTTACTTTTCTAGAAAATTAATATATTTTATTTTGTTTAATATTTCCTAGGGAGGTGTAGCAATAACTATGACACAACCGGTGGATGTCCTCAAAACACGTGCGATGAACGCCAAGCCTGGTGAATTCACAGGTGTAATATATCTCTTCACCAGTACTGCTAGAGAAGGTCCCCTGGCATTCTACAAAGGATATATTCCAGGATTTGTCAGGGTCGCGCCTCACACTATGTTCTTATTCATATTTTTTGAACAGATGAGATTAAGATTTGGTATGACAAAATACAAGAGTGCACCGTAGGATACATCTTTGTACTTTCGTATAGTTTTGTAAAATGGTTTTAGACGATGTGTGCTGAACTGCTGACTAGACTTTTAGGCGCTCCACCCACTGAAGATGCGTCCCGCCGCGGTGGGCAGAGCGACAGATAACGCGCGCGGCGACGGAGCCGCAGATCTGCCTTAGGTACTTAGCGGTGTAATCTGCTCCCCCGCGCGGTGAAGCAGATTACGACGGCCTCGCGCTGAATAAATTTGTCTACGTCGAAATCCATCGTGCAAACGTCTTTGCAGTATAAAATCACGCCCGGGGCTGCGGAGCCGGTGTGTCATATCCCGCGGCACGCCCCGCGCTTCCGCGCAGATTGGCAGAATCTGCGCGCGGTGCGCCTTCCCGCTCGTTTCCGCGTCGGCAGTGTGTTGTGCTAGGCGTGATTTCTATATAAATTGAGATACTTGCATACAACGGTAAAATCTGCCATCCCGCGCTACGCGACGGGGCGCGGGGCAGTGGGTGGAGCGCCTTATAGATGCATTTAGTTTTTCAATGAAAAACCAATGCATTGTTGTACTACTCTTGTCTGGCCTATTATCCAAGGACGAGGTCTATCATCTCATGAGTTGATGACTGACAACATTTTTTTTTTTTGCGACTGTATGGATATGCTTAACGTAATTTGCTCATTACACTGCTACACTGTCATTGCATAGCAACGTAATTTGCTATGCAATGACAGTGTTATGAACGCATCACACATGATATAAATACGACAGTCACTACTGCACCCACTGGCCACTGGAACGTATTAGCACCGTATATCTACAAGAAGGTCAATAACCGTATCATCCCCGTTTCATCCCCGTTTCATAGGCGTGCGGTGCCCTTTCTACCGATTGTAGTTTATTACTTGGTTTTGTAGTCACAAGCGCGATTGCTGAGCCTGAGGTCCTAGGTTCGATTCCCAGGTCGGGTAGTGTTTTTAAGTTTTCTATTAGGAATTTCGCACAAGCTAGCCTGGAGTTTGGAAATTGGCGGTGTAAGTTGTAACACCCCCATGCCTGGAAAACATGTAAAGCCGCCGCGCCCGGGGTACTGTGCCTGATCTCTCCCCAGTCTTGTCGCATTGCTGTCCCATGGAATTATGAGAGCGAGAGAACGGGACGTACATAGGTACACCTGTATGCACGTATTTGTACACTAATCTTCTGTATATTTAGTTAGCCACCATTGAAATTGAAAGCCGTGCTATACAGTTTATATTTAGCGTTTGGCTTAAACGCAAACGAAAAAGTTCTACTTCTCCAAGCCCTTTAAGCCGGGCGTTGAAAATCCAATAGTGCACCTTTTTCAAGTGTTGGCAAAATGCTATAAAATCGACTCGTAAGAATACTTTTATAATAATCGCACTCGTGCTAGGTACAGAAACCGTGTGTTTACTAGTTCTCGCAAGTCATGTGAGAATTTTGATAGTTCTTTTAATATTTTCTGCGTTTTTATTGTTTTTAAAGATTTATGAATAACTTATTTTTGAAATATTTTTTAATAGAATTGGGTAGGTAGGTACATTATGTTAAGATACATAGGTTTGTACTCGAAGTCGGAGGTTATTTAATTATGTAAGTACTAAACTTAGAAGCTGCTCGCCGTTGGTAGATAACATTTCATCCAATGTGTGAAATGCTTTATACTACAGCTTCCCATTATGGTGATGCGAGTCCAAAAATTGAACTTTTGACGGTTCGGAAAATCAATTTTATGATACTTACTAAAAACTATGTATCCAGCTATTTGATTGGAATTAAACATACCAACATTCTAGTGAATCCACTGTCGTTTTCATTTCAACCATAAATATTGGCTTTATTGATTTATTACATACTAGCTGCTGCCCGCGACTTCGTCTGCGTGAACTTGGAGTTCCACATCAGGTGTTCCAGATCTTCAAATTTATTCTCTCAGCAGAAAATGTTCATCACGTGGAACAATTTTTGCTATGGTGCTATTTTTGTAGGTCTTATAGTTTAGCTGGTCTGTTGCGGTTCTGCATCAGGTGTTCAAGTTTCCAAGATAAATTATAGCCTATATGTTGCCCTGACTTAATACCTATACAACAAAAAAAAATCATTCAAATCCGTCTAGTACTTTTTGAGTTTATCCCGGACATACATACAGACAAACATACAAAAATTCTAAAAACTATATTTTTGACTTCAGTATCGATTGTAGATCACACCCCAAGTATTCTTTAAAAAAAAAATTCAATGTACAGTTTTGACTTTCCTACCATTTTATTATATGTATAGATTAAATATTTGTCTCCAAATTACATATATTCAGTGTTAATAGGCGAAGGTAAGATTCAGACCAACCGGCTCGGATCGGACCGCATCGGAACGGATCCGTACGCATGCGAACGGATCCGTACGCATGCCGCGGCAGCCGAACGCATCCGTACGCATGTCGCGGCAGCCGTACGCATCCGTACGCATGCCGCGGCAGCCGAACGGATCCGTACGCACGGCCGACCGGCTCCGAACGGACCCGACGGCAGCCGATTGGATGCCGTCAACGCCGTACGGAGCCGGTCGGAGCCGGACGGAGCCGATCGGAGCCGATCGGAGCCGTACGGAGCCGTACGCATGCCGCGGCAGCCGAACGGATCCGTACGCATGCCGCGGCAGCCGTACGCATCCGTACGCATGCCGCGGCAGCCGTACGCATCCGTACGGCTCCGATCGGCTCCGTACGGCTCCGACGGACGCGATCGACGGAGGTAAAGTTGCATGCAAATTTGAACTATAATTACTGTTGATACATTTCAATGTTCTTTACCGCATTGTAAAATGCCGTCCGGTCCGGCCCGATGCGAGCCGGTTGGTCTGAATCTTACCGAAATAGCCTTCTATTTTGTAATAAAAAATCTGTTGTACACACGGCTACACACATCAAGCTATACAAAACCAGATTTAGCTGACCTCGTATTGTATATGCTTTTCGTACAATGAGAAGTCAGCTTATACTGGTTAAGTATTGCTTGATGTGTAGCCGTGTGTACAATACAAAGTGCAAGCATAAGAAATGCTCATAAAATTCAGCCAATCTTAAATTTTAAAATTACGTAGGTACCTAGATATTCCTTATTTTAGCCGGACTCAAGGAAGGGTCGGTCTGGGAGCAAAGGTATTTTCGCGGCAAGCCTAAATGACCGCGGTCTGTTTCTGTTTTTGCATCATTGAGGATGGTCAGAGTATGCCTCGGTCGGCGAATCCTACTGATGCGTAAGGTAGGGTAGTGGAATCAGGCGATCAAAGGGTTGAGGTGCTCTGCAGAGTCAAAGAAACGTTCTGTTTTTGCATCATTGAGGATGGTCAGAGTATGCCTCGGTCGGCGAATCCTACTGATGCGTAAGGTAGGGTAGTGGAATCAGGCGATCAAAGGGTTGAGGTGCTCTGCAGAGTCAAAGAAACGTTTTGGAAATGCGTTTCCTCAACTCCTGGGTGGGTTTTTGAGATCAAGATGAGATGTTCTCATTGCCAACAAAGAACGCGGCTCCGTAACTCTCCGCAAGAATTTCAAGGGTAGGGAAAGGTTTTCAAGGGTACAACAAATTTACTTCGAAGTTTACTAGTTACTTTCTATTGGCTAACCAACTGCCTTTGAATGTGCCAGCTAATCAGCGTTCAGAACGCTACGCCGGCGAGCCGCAACGTAAGCATATTCGATCGTGATGCCGCCGCCGAGGAGCTCAACGTTAATACCGTGTGCTAGCAGTCACGTATGCTCAACCTTGTATGCCTGTCTCCTATAGGTAGACTTATTAATACCGAAAGAGATGCTTTCAAGACCTTAGGTAAGTCATCACATTCAATCTCGGCAAACAACTAACAAAAACTCGACAACATGTTTTGAAATCATATCATTTATTATTACTTTTGTGACAAACTAATGGATAACGAACGCATCATCATTGGCGCTTAACCCTTTAACCGCCATGTCATAATTCGCGTGGAGTGCATCTAGCGCCAGCAACCTTTAGGTACAATTTTGCCTAATGTTGTAAAATATAGTTATCGATAAATTAATGTATCGATAAATAAATTAATGTATAAAGTGTTAAAATATTGGGACACAAATAATACCCTTTAACCGCCATGTCATAATTCGCGTGGAGTACATCTAGCGCCAGCAACCTTTAGGTACAGTTTTGCCTAATGTTGTAAATTATACTTATCGATAAACAAACTAATGAAATAAATAAAACTTACTCATTTTTAATCGATTTGAAGATTTCGAAGATTTATTTCTTTTCTTTTTTTATAAGTCTTCATTGTTAATTCTTTATAGACTACAGGCCCACGTCCAAAAATGGTGGGTCATATGAACCACCAGGTGACGTACACAGCCTGTAACAAAAACCCTGTCCGATCCTTAAGGGTATTATTCGGCATCGTACTGCGTACTCATATACGTAACCATTTAATGGATTTGAGATTATTATTTTTCCCCAGTGAAAAAAAAAAGAAGAAAGAAGAAGTAATTAAATTAAAATAAAACATAAAAACATACATACATACATACATACATACCGTCAAAATCATAACCCTCCTTTTGGCTTTGCCGTAGTCGGGTAAAAACTGATCAACGGCAACACTGATCGGACAGGGTTTTTGTTACATAGTGTATAGGAGGATATAAGAGCATAAAATAATAAGATTCAGCACTATGCCGTCATTTGTAAGCTGTCCAACTGAGTGCTGGTGAGAATTCAAAAGTGCAGGTAGAGAGTACATTTTGGTCATATATTTTTGTACGGCATTTTTACCATCGATAGATCCATGAAAAATAATAAGAAAGCGCGCAGTGCCGTACAAAAATGGTGCGCTACAAAGTCGGTAGGGTCACCTGTCCAACATTGAAACAATCGTACACAGTGAAACTTTGCGATATTTCTAAAATGCGACATTGCGAGAAAGAGCAGGATAGCATGAAAGGACCTTCTCAGGCCCCCCCGCACACGCCCAGTTTGCGAGCGCGCCGCGTGGAAGAGGTCGTCTCTAGTGACGCATAACGAATATTGCTGCGAAAAAGTAAGAATTTTTGGTCATATTTGGTGATTTTTTATTAAATTATAGAAGATAATTTCGTATTGTTCAATATTACGTTGCATTCTGTACGTTTCAAAGTGTCTTTTAACTTAAATCTGTATGAAAATAGTACACTCTTTGTTGCAATTTTTATTTATGTTATAAAAAAATACCTTGTTGGTTTACAATGAAACAAAAGTATGTTGTATACAATGAAACAGTGTGTTATTGTGTACTATCTGGTTTTATTGTAGGCCATGTGGAAAATAACAATACCTAACGATAATTTTTCTAAACACAAGCAACTTTCTTAAAGCTTTTTATTGGCTATCTACAGTAACTACCTACTTTGTAGTTATTTTATTTATTATTTTTCAGATAACACGTAGTAAAGCTATTATAAGAAAAAAAGGAGATCATTGATTGGGCAGCTAACATGTTTTAAGCGAAAAAAAAAAAATGACAATGATTGTGATATTTTAAATAATGAGATCACTGCAACTCGTACAACATAGATTAGATAGAAGAAGAGGATAAATATTAGATTGTTTTAAGCGAAAAAATACTTAGGTACCTACCTACATATTTGTTTTGAAATTTTATAAGTTTTTAAGACCTGTAAGACAGAGACAGGGTGATTGTTTTTTTGTTAAACCTGAACCAGCAGGTATTACCTCTGTGATTGTTAATGTTTAAGTCTGATTAATATCGTAGATAATAATTAATATGAATAAAACATTATTTTCATTTAAATTTCTTTAATTTAATGCATAGATGATTAAAAGCAAACATAACACTACCTACTAATAATACTGTTTCATTGTTGCTTAGCCTTGTTTCATTGTAAAAATTCAGGTGTTTCATTGAATACACATATATGGACACAATGAAACAAAGTTCATTTTTTAAAAAAAGCTTTTTTATGCATAAATTATAAAAGTACAGTAAAAAAATATAATACGATGAGATAACTAATTAAATTGTCTATCTTGATGCAAAAAATTAGACTCCTAACTTGAGAAACGGCAGAGACAGGATGGTTTGAAATTTTGGTGTTTCATTTGTGAACAGGTGACCCTATTTTATTTTGATTTTCTGACAATTTCCAGGGTAAATTTGGTCATTTGATTCTGTACGGCATCAGTTTCATACTGTTTCAATACAGCTTCTTTCTAATCGGGGGGCACGGGAGTGCCCCCGCCAAAGTCGAGCGCGAAGCAAACACTGCCGTACCATCCTTTACTGGAACCATTTCGCCGCATTTTCAGGCCCCTATTTGAGATCCTCTGGATTAGACCAGAACGCAGAAATTTTCGTCATCTAGTAAGCTGTAATCAATGATATTCTAATAAACAGATATGTTATACCCTTACAAAGCAACAGAAAAAAGTGTTCCGCGCCGAGAGGCAGCACACATACACACTTTTCATTCATTTTACATTTCACTACAAAAGGAAAAGGAGTAAAAAGGATAGCTTGATAAAATCAATAAGAAAAAAAGTGACAGCTAGATGTTGTCAATTGCGCGTGAATGTAAACAGACATTATTCGAGCCACCAATGTGACCAATCACCGCACGTTGGCATCATAGACTAACAAATTAAGTAGGCAGAAGGTACAAACCGTGTGTACAGAATTTGTAGCCGGGATTTGTGCCTATGCAACGAATAAACTCTCTCTTGCTGTTGTCACATAGTAAAGTAATATAAACGATTCATTAATTCTTTGTTTACGATGTCGGCGACGAAGACCCCATGCACGTACGTACTATAACGCAAGTACAGTTAGTGATATTTTGTAAGGACTTTATAGTTAAGTTTAATTTTTGAAAGGATTCTATAATTTGTTTTTTTGAAAGGATTTTAAAGTTGTTTTCTTATGTTTTATTGTACTTATTAGGTAGGCAGAAACTTTAATTTACTGATAAGGATATTAGGAAAACTTGTCTGGTTAGAAAACATAACGTAAGGGAATTTGTGCAAAATTGGTGTATTATGTATTATTGGAACGATGTTAGCGTAATCCAATTAGAAAAGTCTAGTAGGATAGTAATTTGAAAGGTTTTTGACGAAAAATTGTATGATAAGGAATAATTACGTAACTTGAAAATGAGGTTTTTTGTTTATGGAGGAATATTAAATATTTCTATCATATTTTGGTAAGATCACATAGAAACAAGGTTTACAAAAGGAATTGTAAAAATCTCGTAAGTATTGTAAAAGTTATAGTCGATTCTTCAAAGTGAAAATGTTAAAAGAACAATTTTTACACTTCAATGTTCTAGGGTTTTTGTCAGACTGTATTTTATCATTATGTAATTGATTTTAAGTATTAAGTATTAAATTATAATGAAAAGTTATTAAAAGGGAAACTAGAACTCTGGAGTAAAGATGACTTTACTGCCTAATATTCGCATCTGTACTTTTATTCTATGTCCGGAGTGCACGCATCTTTCTTTTTTCTAACCTCAAAATATCAGAATATTAGGAAAATAATTGAAATATATTAATAAATCGAAGTATATTGCGTACTTGGGCGGATTTTTTTAAAAGTGTACCTTAAGTTTTCATGATGTCCCATAAGTTTAGATTTTTTTTTTTTTACTCACGTCTTTACAAAACACTAATATTTTTTAACGTCACATGATAGAGCATATGTTTGGTAGCATAGCCGTGATTTTTTTTTCATTGTTTTTTAGTTAATTGATCATTTTTCAGTGCAATATAATTACTAATCAGCAGGTTTTTGCCATGTCCCCTCATCTCGTAGTAACATAAAAAGTAGCATAACAGTTTAGTTATCAGTATTTAGATTGCTGTAATAACAGTAATATACGGCCTTAATAATATATTTATGAAAAACCTAAACAAAAATTAATTACAATAACAAATAGATTTTTAATTAGTTTTTAAATCAAAGTCTGAGATTTCGACTGAGTGGAACTTTCCCCTGAGTAACGCGAGTTTAAGTGGTTTTATGAAAATATTTCTAAATCAGTAATATTTTCTTTCGTTGGCAACACTACAAAGCCATCCGATTGGCTGCCTGCATCTTGACAACAAATTACGAGTATCGTTCACAACAGCAACATTGAGGACGCGTGCGGCGTGTGCACAAATTATATCCAGTGACTAACCACCAGTAACCACAATTTTTAAGGTAATTATACAATCTTTTACATGTTTCATACTTAATTTACGAACAGTCAGTTATTACTTTCTTAAATTGTTACATTATTTCGTTGATTTAACTACAAATCATGGAAATATTAATGCAAACATAATTTTTGTCGGACTTTCGTTACATTCCACTGACTAATTCTGCCAAAAATGTTACTCAGTGGAGAAAATTGTTACACATTGGAACGCCAAAGCTGTATTCACGACGAACAGCGTTCCGTCAGATCTCTTTTATATTTGATTACGTAATTTAAATAGCTTCTTAATCATTTTAAAACTAGCAACTGAACTGAACGTGGATATTTATTTGTTTTTGTTGTGCGTGTATGTATTTGTTTTTTTTCCTTGAATCATTGTCAAACAGTGACCATAGTAAGATTTTTAGTTAATTTGTTTCATAATAACACAAGGATAGGAGAGTTAACTTTAGGTTAAGTTGGCGCAATTGGGGCTAGGTAAATTAATATTAAGTATTTTCTTAAACATTTTAATATAAGTACATGTATAGTGTATGCAGTAGCATAGTATGTATGTGTGTGTGCATTTCAACTTAATAACTGATCCAGCTTTATGGAGTGTGAGCTGTTTTAAGGAGTATTAGAGACAAAGTTACTATTACAATTTTAATTTTTAGGTGACAATAATGCCACTCACATCAGCTGAGAGAGTTAGACGACACAGAGAAAAATTAAAGCAAGACCCAGAAAAATTTAGAAAAATTAAAGCAAGACCCAGAAAAATTTGAAGAGTACCTACAAGAAAAAACATGCAGCTCTTGTAAAATCCTTAACTATCGTCACCGATGTTCAAAAGCAGCTTTATTTAAATCCTGATTACCAATGTTCCTAAATTGATACAATATGTCGTTTTTTAAGACTTTTGTTATCTGTGTAAGAGCTTGTCATTTTTGTATTGTTATGAATAAGAAGTTTTAGTTTTCTAATTTAGTATATTTTCACAAAGCAAAACATTTCAATGAGTTGATAAAGCAATCAAAATTGGCAATAAAAAGCATTTTTACAAAAAAAGACAACCGCCTTCAAAAACGACCAAATAAAAAATAACTTTAGTTTGGAAGTCGGCGGCTTTGGTTTTGTTTTTTGTTATGTAGGTATTGCCACCGACTTCCAAACTAAAGTTATTTTTTATTTGGTCGTTTTTGAAGGCGGTTGTCTTTTTTTGTAAAAATGCTTTTTATTTTTCACTTTTTAGTGCTTGTGTGTTAATGTTTGAAATCCTTAATAAAAGCTCTTTCAAACAATACCTCACACGATATATTTAATTTAGAAAAATGCTCACAAAATAAAAAGCACTTAACCAAATTAGATGAAATTTTTATGGGACCAAATGGCAAGTATACTGAAAAAAAGAATCACACTAATCGGACTAGAAACCTCGGAGTAATCGGTGTGTATACATAAATTGAATACCGCCACGAATACCGTTCTAAATAGCGTGATAGAAACATATATGGTGTGTCCAACCTTATACAGTAGGTACGATACTATTCTCAGAAATTCGGACACAGTTGTCTGTGCTTCGGTTTATTACAGGGTCCATGGACCTCATGGGGTACGTGTAATGAGCGCCGGGGGTCCATGACGAGCTTACCTGCCTAGAAATGAAAGATGACATGCGTCTTGCATTTCATAATCCAATATAAGCAGCAGCAATCGTCATAATGTGATAGTATGACGATTGCTGCTGCTTATACTGCAAACAATAAAAGCTGTAAAGTTTAGATAATCGTAAACAATAAAAGCTCGTACAAACGAAATACTCTTTACTCCTTTTCGGAAAGTGTCCATGGCTAGAAAAAGATTGAGACCCCTGGTTTAATGTCAAAGTCAAAACATTTATGTCAATTACACCAATTAGGCCTCTTGTCCACGACACGGTTTATCGCCGTGAAAATCTACGGTTAATTCGCCACGTGTAGGCACGGTCATCAGTGTTGTATGGATCACTATGAAAGCTTGTAGACGTGCACGGCCAGCAACATCGCCGTATCAGAAGGACTAGTGAATGGAGCTATGGGTATTATAAAAAAAATCAAATGGCCAGCCTTGAGGAGAGACCAACTGGAGGATGGCGAGCTACCAGATGCCGTATATATTAAATTTGATGACGAGTCTATTGGGCTTAGACTTAAAGACAATAATGGTTGGATACCCATCCCTCCATCTAGTACTACGTTTCAGGCATTGAGAGGTTACGGAGATGTAGAGCGCCGTATGTTGCCTCTAATATTAAGCTGGGCGGTTACAGTTCACAAACTCCAGGGTACCACCCTTGAAAGAGCTGTAATTGACCTTGGCAAAAAAAATTTTGCAAAAGGGCAAATATATGTTGCACTAAGTCGTGTGAAAAGTTTGGAAGGCATAGTTTTATCGGATTTGGACGCCAACAAATTATTAAATAAACCACACGACGATAGATCGTTGCAGGAAATGACAAGACTACGAAATCTGTCTTCCGATAATGAAGGTCACACATAAGATCATGAGCTTAAACCTAAAAAAAATGTCAGATATTTGATTTTTATTACATAACAATTGTTATTTTAATAATAAATATATATTGTGCAACATATTATTTTTTTTATTGAAAACAAAGCTGAAAAACACTGGATATAAAAATCATAACATGCCGTTTCCGGCAATGTCGACCCAATCTAGTTTCAAGCGTGTGCTTGACCTGTAAATCCGAAATCTACCTACTTACCAAGAGAGGTGCTGAATTAGTATCTGGTCATCTTCCAACACCATGGAACCACCAGCAGAGCCACAATTAATACATTTTCAACTCTCCATTTCGTATGGAAAGTCCGTGGCGAAGTCCGATAACAATGCCAGGTGTCGTTAGAGCAGGTCACTAAGTCCGTATATCACAGCCAGGTAACACGTCAGCGACTTTCATCGATGTCCTTTGAAGAGTTTCGTTCATATAACCGAATATCTCATCAGAACAAACATCTAATTAAGTTTATTTTAGTTTCAGTATTGCGTTTTTTGTAAAACGTTGTAAGGGCTTAAACATATTTTTTTTTCGAAAAAGTTTTTATAACCTTTGTAGTGAGTACAGGCATGATATTATGTTGTGTGATGGCATAAACAATGCTTAGTTAGAGATGGGTTGGATTAGGTAAAAATGATACCTAATCCACCTAATCCCAATATTAAAAAATACCTATTCCATTTACCTAATCCTAATATTTATTCAATATAGCCGCTGGCCTGTTACCAATATTATGTATCGTATGTGGATTACGTAGGAAATATTTAGCATGATCGTTCCTGTTAACTATAGTTTAATATGAAAGTTTTGTTATTTTCTTCGACCTAATTATGTTTAAATTATTATTATCTTTTTATAGGAAAAGTTATATTAGACCAATATATTTTTTTTTTTAATTTAAAAGTAGTTGTAAGTAGATAAGAATGAATATTAATTTTTAAATAATTATTTTAATTAAATCCAATATGTAATTTGATATTGACACACAACAGCCAAGGAACAAAACAAAAAAATAGGGGAAACGGCAGAATACGTCACACAGATATTTCTCACGAGAGCTCGGTAATACTTTTTTTGGCATGAGAAGATTCTAAAAAGTCTGCAGCTTCTAAAAACTATTTCTTTAAGTATTTTAGTTTAGTGAAACATATCGTATTTTTCAATTTTAATCCAAATAGTAATAATTTGATTCCTAACTACGACGTGCATTCGTTACGAGTAACGTCACGCATCGCTACTAGAACAGTAACTAGTCCAGGAACGGAATCCCTTCTGTATACGAATATTTTGTACCATACCTAATCCTCGACGCTTTTGATTAGGTACGGATTCGGATCGAAAAATACCTAATCCACTAACCTATTCTAATATTTATGCCTCACGTCTAGCTTAGATATGCTATAGCAACAATCGCGGTTAATATGCTGTCATTTTTTGAAGAGTTCCTCCGATTTCTACAAGATCCCATCATCAGATATTGAAATGGTGACAATGGGACCACACGGGAAGCACCAGCTTTCAAATAAAAAAAGAATCATGAAAATCAGTTCAACCAGTCGCAAGTTATTAGCTAACAAACATAAAAAAAAAAAATACAGACGAATTGATAACCTCCTCCTTTTTTTGAAGTCGGTTAAAAAATCCTTCATTGTAACCAGAGCCCTTACTTTTCCACTGACCAATTTCAACATTCCAATGAGTAACTGTCCCTATACAAATAATTCAACATTTTGGGTTTATTTTTACTTGGTGTACAGTTTTTAATATTTTAAATATTGTTATGAAGAGAACATAATTATTCTTTTTACTTTAAAATTTTATCACAAAATAGTAATCAATGACAATTTGAAAAGTTATAAAGAAAAACACGCAAGCGATTAGTCAACAAGTTAGTCAGAGGATATAAACATACAATAATATTATTATTTCATTTGTTCGTTCGAACTAAATGTTTATTATTCTTATATAAAAACCTACCTGATATTAATAAAAGGATGATTTTCATTATAAACCCGTTTTATTTAACTCATTATTAAGATAATAAATTGTTATTCAGTGGAACCAAAAATCCTCCAACTGAATTTCAATAACTTATTATGACTAATTTGTAGCAGCTATTCAAATATTCTATACATTTTATTATAGTTCACTTATTATACAATAAGAATTCAACTACACATATTGAAACAAAAACAAAAAAAATGAGGACCTGCATTTTAACTTAGGTACAGTTTTAAAAAAATCCGCCCACTTACGTGTGGTATGAGATCCCTTGTGTTTTATTAACTTTGGTATCGTAATTGGTACACTTTCTAAACACACACGATGGCATTTTGGATGGTAATTACGTAGCAGCGCGCAACGTATCACTCGTAGTAGTGCCAGACACAGACTAAAGGCAATGCGTCCTAATTAGGACGGTTTCTGGTCTTCACGTTTTGCGCGCTTATAACATATCTGTTTACTAAAATATCATTGGCTGTAATCATATACTTAAAATCCAAAATTTCAAGTCTGTAGGTCATTTAGTTCCGAAGTTAAGCGAAAGCAAAGTTTCGCATTTATGACACTCACTCACTCACTCACTCATGATCATCAAAATAGAACTAGTACTTCCCATAAACTCAGAGAGCTGAAATTTGGTACAGAGTTAGGGTTTAATGGCCACATAAAGGGAAAACTATAAAAACTAGGACAATCGAAGATCTGGAGTACCTGGTGACCCTGATTAGAAAACACAAGAGCCCAACCAAACTATTAGAAATCGCGACATACCGCCTTTACAAAAAATATTCAACTTGGTGGGCCGCTTCATTAAAAAAAAAAACAAAAAAAACTGTGTCAAATAAGAAAATCTAATAAAATAAATCAATATGCCCACGTTTCTACAAAAAGAAGTGAAATCCCACCAAAAACATTCTGTAAAAAACTAGCCAAGTCTCGATGGAGCTGCTTGTTTATCTCTAAAAAGTAATGAAATCTAAACAAAGTCGTGCCAAGTCTAAGGTTCCTTACTGCGATTTCTTTATTATTATAGTTAATGTTGCGTGACTTGGCCGTTGAAGGGTAAAAAACCAGGTGCTCCATGACAACATTGCACCAATCTGTCGCCAGAACCGCTACCCATTGACGATGGAAAATTGCCACTTGGAAAACGTTGATTCAATAACCAGTCAATTGAATCATTGATAGAAGTCCGTCTGCACGTCTATTTTATGTTAGATCGATGGTCGATTTGACGCTCCAAAAAGAAGAGAGCAGAAGTCAGCATTGTCAATGCTGAATGCATGTATTGCACAATCAACAACAGCCTAAAATGAGACACTAGCGTCCAATTACCAATACCAGTATGGGCTATTATCTCGCTTAATAAACATAGGTAGTTACAACAGATATAACATTACGTGTACTTAAACAAAATTGACTTGTACACACTAACGTATAAAGAATGTTCAACGGCCAAGTCACACAACATTAACTATAATAATAAAGAAATCGCAGTAAGGAACCTTAGACTTGGCACGACTTTGTTTAGATTTCATTACTTTTTAGAGATAAACAAGCAGCTCCATCGAGACTTGGCTAGTTTTTTACAGAATGTTTTTGGTGGGATCCATTATTCCGCAAACTAAATCAACTTTATTTTTTCTTTAAAACAAAATAAATAGGGAAACTGCCACTACTACTAATATCATTAATTGATTGCTGCAATATATTTAATAGTTCTTCGTCGTCGTATAACATCATCGACAACTTCTCGACCCTAGCTTAGAACTAATAATAAAGAGAGCACGTGTTATCACGGCGATGGTGCTAGCGTAACTGACGTTTATTCAAAATATGACTTTAGTTGACGTTGAGCCGCACGTAAAATTACGGCGACGGCGTTCGCGGATCGTCTGCACTAGTGACGTACTGGCCATAAGTCGGTAATTTATATTTTTTTGTTGATTTCTACATATTATATCACTTAAGTTTATTGGGTTTTGAATAAATAATTAAATCGTTCATAAACTATGAAATTTGAATGAATGTTTAGTTGATAGTTTGATAAAAACAGGATGATTTTTTTAATTTAGCATTAGGAGTTTTGTGTGTGGTACAACACTAGTCTACGTGAAATCACGGGTTCGGCGAAGTAGGTTGATATTCAGACGTATCACGAATTGAGAACTATTATTTATTTCATTTAATTAGCTAATAAATGTATCTAATACTGTTAAAAATAAAGTAATAACACGAAATATACTTAGATTTAGTAAGCAAATTCAACCTCTATTGAACAGTTTTTAAATGACAGAACTTTTACGCAATATTCCGACGTGGCGAGTGAGGTATTATTCTTACAACACGTAATATTCCGATGATGGCGGTTAAAGGGTTAAATTAGTGGTGGGATTTTGTTATTTAACATCATAACTGACCGATCTACTAACAAGCCAAATGATTCTCAGTTCAATTGTGTTTTGCTGGATTATTCATTCCGGCGCTGTTTCCCGCATGCTTGAAGCATGAGGCTCTGGCCAGCCGGTTCCATCAATATGGTTGCCGGGCCTTGCATCCAAGGCTCTCCGTCCACTTGCATAGCACATGATCCTTCCAATTCAATCTGAAATAAGGAAAAAATAATGTAGGGTAAAACTGGGATAGTCGCCCCGGGGGTATAGTTGCCTCGATTGCAATTACTCTAGTTTCGCGAATGAAACACATGTTATTTTATTTATCTATCGAGAGACTCTGCAACTACAACTAAGTTGACCGTGTTGCATGTCTCTGTGCGATTGCATGGGACGGCTAGGTGCGATCAAAGTTTTTGCGGGATAAATGTCCTCTGTCGCGACGAGGCATCTATCCTAAACGTAATTTATATAGAGATGGCAACTATCCCCTATATGGGATAGTTGTCCCAAAATTTAGAGGTCCGCAAAAATCGCCAATACTCTGGAAATATCAAAGATAATATTTATTCCTTTCATAAATTTGAAGATAATAAACCAAAGTAGTTACCCGTTTAACAAATAAAGAATCTCGCTTTTTATACTAAGAGATATGAAGTAATTTCAAAAAGTGGGGCAACTATCCCAGTTTTACCCTAATGGGGTACCTAATCTTACTATAGGTACCTTTATAATCGTGTTGCGGGGACTACCGATATATTGTAGTGTTTTTCGGGAAACCGGCGGTTAAATTATGGATTTACCTTAAGGCTGGAAGCTTGAGCAAAGCGGTAAGGTTCTGCCAACCCACACTGCAATCTTGCAATGTGAAAAGATGACGAAATTCCAACTACCTGCAAATGTTTATATTTTATAGCATATAATCGAAAAAATATATTATCTATGTCCTCTGAGAAAATAATTGTTTAAAGGTCGCCCCCACAAAGGGCGCGAATGATGTCGAAAATTATGATAAATATTGCCATTTCCCTTGCTCAGCGTTATTGTCAAAAAATCTTAACTCAATACAAATGTCCTGATGAAAGGGTTAAGTAAATATTCATATTTTATACCTCAAGTTTCCCGTCGTGAATGCTCTGTTCGTCCACGTCTTCTTCATTGCCCATACCTACAATATAAACAACGACATACTTTTGGTTTAGAACGTATTTTAACTACATATGGCTGAGTGCAATTACATAAAACAAAAAATACCTCAGAAGTGGACCAAAGTTTATATTGGACGGATTTGACTGGCAAACGTTTGTTAAGTTCCGGAAGGTTAAAAAAAATCGACGATGGATGACGGCTCATAAAAATAAAGCTTCTTTTGCTAGGTAGGTACTTGGTCATCACAAGAAAGGGTTCGAGAAGTCGATTCTAAAAGTATTATTACTCGCTTTTAGATTGGTACTTAAAAACTCTTTTCTGACTGGTATACCTACACCATTAAGCCTAAGCAATCAGTAGGCGGAGTGTTTTTAAGTGTTGTGTTTTCACGTATAAATAAGTCACAAAAAACCACGCATCGTTGGGGTTGGCGTCAGCAGAAGATATTTTCGTATGTAGGTGCCAAGAACCGTGACATCACATCTAGGAACTCGACAAAAGTCTTATAAAAATCAGTTTACTAAAATCTTCGTTTCAAGTAAAAATTTAGTTGCGCCCAGATAAGGAAAACAACTAATTTGTACAATCGGTACTTTGGCGACAAATTTCAGCAGGCCGCAGACGTCCGGTTTCCGAATCAGGTTTCCGAATCAGGAGGCGTGTATGTACATACACACACATACTAAACGAATATACACACACATACGAAACCGGACGTTTGCGCCCAGCCTTAGGAACTAGGAACCAAGGAATGTAAAGTTTTGCGACATTAATTAATTAGTTCTTTCAAAATTTACCAACCCATCTTTTAAATTGATTACACCAAAATGGTCCTAATTTTTTGCTGCTATCCATTAAACTATACCTATTCACGTTGACGACTGTAATGATTATAGTCCTGTAAATACATAATTGTTACTGTCGTGTCCATTTCTTTTATTACCATAATACAACCTGATGCTAAGCTGCAAATTGCTAAAAACAAAAGAAAATGTTAAAAAAACATGTTCAGAATGTTAATTCCTTTAGGAATGCAAATTTTCCTGGTTGGTATAATGATTTTTTTTTATGTGCGTGGTGATTTGTTTTAAACTAGTAATTTATTCGAATACTAAGTAAAATTCAAAACTAGGTATCATTAACGTGTGGCTACTAACTCCAGAGATCGACGCCGGCGCCCCAGGAAGGGATGTTGAGCGCGACGAGAGCCTGCAGCGGCGGTAGCACAAGCGGGTCGCGCGAACTCCCCTCCCCGTCCGTGCCTCCCACCCACACACGCAGGCGCCGCTCCAGCCCGCCGCACCCGCCGTCGTCTAGCGCGCGCCCCACGCCCAGGAACGCGTACGCCATCTGACGACATAACTCGGCCACTATTGCAACCCATTGGGTTTTCCTCATAGACCGTGCTTAACTCAAAAATTCGCTTTGCAAAAGAAAACGAATATTTACGCTAAGTACAATATAAAAAAGACAAGTCTTGCCTATGGGTATCGAGCTTTGTAGATTATTAGACAGGTTAGGCATACATCCTTCCATCAATAGCTTGAAATGCGACGGAAAACATCGTAGATGCACCTTACAATGTCAATGCACACTAGGCAAATAGTCATATTTGCTACGACGCTTGTGTGCGTGAAAGAAAGCACTCGTGCGTAAACGCTGCATTCCGCATCTAAAATCTATGCAATATGAACCACTTTACAAGAATGTGTTGATAAAAATATTGTGTGTTGTGCCCTTTCTTATTACGACGGCGTACCGCTTTATTAATATTTATTGGCTCATATTGTGATAAACGTAAGCAATGGCAAGTTGACTAGCCACAATTGGTTAGAAATCTTGTTATAGAATACAGCCTTACCGCCATTGAGGCGTTCTATTGATCATCGTCACTTTCCACGTAACCACGTCTGCTTCGTAACGTCACGTAACTCAAACATTCCGATACCTTTATTTGCCCGTGTTCATTTGATATATTTATTATTATAAATTACAACCAAACTTACATAATTGAGCGTCCGGCTAGCGTATCTGTAGAGAAACTGCGCTCGTGCGTGATGAAAGTCCAGCGCCACTTGCGCGTCCACTCCGATGCTCGCATAGTTGTAGGCGTACAGCACGCGCGGTTGCCGATACCGAATCAGTCTACTGCGTTTTGGAATAATCGTTACCTTCCACCTGTTAACACAATTAAGTAAATCATTAATAAATTGCGTCTATTATTAGACGACTTAAGGTGTCTGCCCACTACTACTACACCATACTATATTATGACTATGCTATGAACATAACAATATTAAATTTTAACTATGCTTTTTATCAATCATTTCCTAGAGATAATACTAAAACAACACAACTAAAAATGCAGGAAAGGAGTGTTTCGTCAAAACATGGATTAGCAAATCAACTAATACACAAACACAATATAATTATAGGGAATTAAATTAAATTGAAAGGCAGTTATACAAAATTTCAAGAGTAATAGAAATGCATACATAACATTGTTTTCAAATTATTCTAACATCTTAATTTCAAGAAAGAATATATAGAAAGAAAGTAAGAAAGAAAAACTTTTTATTTGCGTGAAAGTGACGCACAATACAAAATAATTTTTGTACAAGACAAGTTGGTACAAAAAAAACTAAAAACATAACAAAAAAAAATAAACAAAAGTAATAATATACGAAAGCGTGCTTAAAAAGCTTGATTAAATGTAAATAGTCATAAAATCTGAAAATGAACGCCCTACCAGTCCAACCTGAAATATTCATACCTGTCTAGTGGTTGATAATTGGCGTGTTTTACAGCGTTGATGATCTTGTGCGCGTCTAGAGTGGTGTGGCCGCCTGCGCCCCATCCCAACACGCGAGACAGGTCATTACCGGTACCCATAGGTAAGATAGCAACCGCAGCCTGGACCAAGGAAAAAAGAGAATTACGAATAACTGCTGAACGAGGCACGCTTACAAATGCGATAATCGTAGAGTAATTGAACAACATCCTTTTCTTTTTCTAATCAAATTGTTGCCAGGGTGCTGATGAAGCTTTTTTCTTCCGGATTACACTTCGGCGAATTCCCCGAAACATTGTTATAAGAAAAAAATGGTATTGAGAATTCCTAGAATTTCTGGTGTCCTGTAATACAGGTGTTATTTACCTACCTCAGGCACCAGCGATCCACAACCTAAGTTGTAACTTATTAGCATATATTTATCACTAGCGACCCGCCCCGGCTTCGCACGGGTGCATGTATTATACATATAAACCTTCCTCTTGAATCACTCTATCTATTAAAAAAAACCGCATCAAAATCCGTTGCGTAGTTTTAAAGATCTAAGCATATAGGGACAGACAGACAGACAGGGAAAGCGACTTTATTTTATAATATGTAGTGATTTATTTTTTTCTTTACTTGGTTTGTGGTGAGAAGTGAGAGTTACCTATTATTATTATTCTTTATTATTATTAAAAAAGGTACCTAAATCTACGTACGTCATTTAACCACGGCTTAAATGAGAATAAGAGGATTAAGAGGCAAAAATATATTCTAATAAACTATAGGTAGGTACGGAGATCTCCTTACCTTAACATGTGGAAAAGAGAACAAGGAGTTCATAACCCACGCCACGGTGCCGTCTCCACCAGCGACCAGGATGCGACATCTTGGCGGCAACCACCGTACCACGCTCTCTGGGGAAGTTGAACTAATATCCACCACCTAATGTAAATTGACGTTTAGACTTGATTGAATTAGTGCGGGAGTTGCAATTTCTTTTCTTTACGTAATTTTTTTGCGGGATTTCCAATATAATTTTATGAAAACCTAAATGTTATAAATAGTAAAAAAAAAAACTCACTTGAATAGGATTTAGGAGTCCTCTAAACAAAGAAAGTACTTCATCACTCCTATTGCTCCCAGACTTTGGATTTGCTGAAAGACGTGCATAAAATAAATAATTAATATATTTTGCTATAAGAAAGTAGGTATTCACTGCCAGGAAGACAAGAGTACATAATAAACAAGTTAAAAGAGTATTGGTCCACCCTTTATTATTAAAAATACTTTAATACATATACATAGCTACATACATATAATATGACAACCTTTTTTTTAATTATTTTCTTTAGTCCCCAGACCCATGTAAAAATAATTTATTTATTTATTAATTTGTATATTTTATATTATTACGAAATTTCACGATGACTTGCACCATAAATGAATGTTATTCAAACAATTAAATATTTGTTGAAAAAAGTGGTGAGATATAAATGCGAACCCTTTGAAATACAGATCAACATGTTGTGTCTTAATGGGCACCTACCCTTTTGTGAATGATAGCATTAGAATTTTACCTGAATGGGTTTACATTTCTCAGTTTACATTTATTTTCATCAAATAGTTTTTAACAGGTTGTTCAACGTCTATGAAATAATTTGAAAAGAGTAAGTATAAATCACACTGTTATCATACAGAATAGAAACATACCTAAAATGATGAAAGGCTCCCAATTACTGTCACCTGGATGCTTTATGTTAGAAACAACTCCCTTTTCTAACTGTACACATGCAGGTGGAATTATTATATTCCTGTACTTCTGAAAGTCGCATTGCTGCAAAATGTTATTTAGAATATTTTATTGCCATTTTTATTAAATTTTTTTGTACTAAAAGCAAGGCAACCTGAAAGTACTATGTATGCGAATCAAAGTTATAATAAGCGAAATTTCAACATAGAAGCTTCATTTTTAGGGATCCATAGTCAACAAGTAGTCTGCCTGTAGTTTGGCTCAGTGTCTTAGTACTAGACCACTTTTTCAGCATGCTCATAACTGCATAATATAATAATTATGCTCTCCTAAATTTTTATATTTTTTTGTTTTTATAATGTAATTACTAACAGCAGCATACAATGTACTTCAAGAGCAATTTTATAATGATTATGAATTTGAAAAATCAAAAGTTCATCAATTTATTTGTTAGTAATAAATTCCATTAAATGCCACCATAATTTATTTATGGTATTCTACTGTTTCCCTCTATTTGTAAATAAAGTCAATCATTCAATCGATTGAATTAATCACATCAACCCATATTTAATGATTTAGGTAAAAGTAATAACAAAATTACCTCATTGTCACTAGCAAGTGCATGAGCCCACAACTTTGTTCTCTGACACCATGAACAGAAGTATCTTCTAAAGCTCTCTTCATTTGGATCCACACTCTCCGTTTGATTTGTTCCCACTAATAAAATGTAATATAATACAGCAAGGTAATAAAATAACTTTACATTTAAATTTGATAATTAAAACATACCTAAAACAATCTTCAAAACACATACCATGAACCCAATGATGGTAGAATGGCTTATCCCCTGGCCATGTGACAGGCTTGCATCTCAACTTTTTATCTATAGCCCAGTGGCACCTTTTGCATGCACTTACAGCACAGCATTCACAAAAAAGTCCCACTATTGGTAACATCAGTTTACCACAACTTATGCACTGTAATTAATAAATTTGACATTTTAGTTGAACTCAACAGACCTAAGACAATCTGGAGTATGGTGAACAGTAGCTACTAAAAAAAGATCCTGACAAAAGGCAAGAGTAAACTAGGTATTTCCCCAATCCATACTTTAGCAACTATCCTGAAGATCTATTATACTTACATAAATATTGTAAGGTACGGATTTGTTACACTGAATGCTTCTCCAAGTATGACCTCGGCTTCTATAACGTGTCTGCATGTAGTTATTATCAGAGAGAAGAGAGTGAAGAATTCGGTAAACCAAATAAACGAGAAATACACCCCCTACCAAGAAATAATGATTGCAAATTATAACGTCATTCAAATTCAAAAAGGCTTCCATTTCGAATCCGAACCTAGTCAAGATACTATTCAATTTATTTCCTCGTTCGAACGTTCATAATATTAAAACAAAAGTATAAATTTATCAAATGAGAGAAAATCAGTAATTTTATTTCATTGTTTATTTTGATTGTCCAAATTGTTTACACAAAATAATGACTATCTCGGCGTTCTCAGCTACTGATAAACATCACAGCACAGCAGCTATGCTAAGGCCACTTTCTTGACATCCAAGACTATGTTGTACAATGTTATTATGCGCACAGCGTTCAGCGTTGTCATCGTCAATATTATTTTCAGTTGTCTTGGGTCTTGACTTGTTTTCATTGCCGTTGCCGTTTTGCCAATGTCATACATGTCACCACTGACACTTCTTTCCACTAACTTGTATCTATGGACTAGACTTAATAATAAAAAATACCTGCCGCCTTGACACAAAATGGCTGCCGAGTAATACGCACTTCACTATTTATAGTTATAAGAATTTAGGAACCTTATGCGGTTATGCCGGCCATACACACTAGTTCACACTACGGTCTACCGGACATCTACCGGAGAGGTTACCTGTGCAGGTTTGCCACCCGTTGCCGGCCATACACACTATGGTCTATCGGAGAGGTCCACCTGTGCAGGTATGCCTGCGCAGGTAGACCGGAATGTGTGTGGGAATAGACCTGTGCAGGTTTTTGAACCTGCACAGGCGACCGGCGCAAGATCGAAAATCGATTCTTTCGAGTGACACCGTACGGTGTACCTGAACACCGGACTGTACACCGGAACGTCTCCATACACGCTACCATTGTTCGGTTGACCTGCGCAGGCATACCTGCACAGATTACCTCTCCGGTAGACCGTAGCGTGTATGGCCTACATATGGGGTCGTTTCGGTCTACCTGACCGGTCTTCAGTTCTTGTTGCGATGGCATCGATTGAGGACGGTGACGATTTTGAAGAAAAACGATACAAAACCTGCACAGGCGACCAGAGTACACGCACGCACACACAGGTACACCGTGTACACCGTACACTAGAATGAATTTATTTTAGATTTTGCAGTCGCCTGCGCAGGTTCAAAAAACTGCACAGGTCCACTCCATAGAGCAACGCGGGTACCTGACGGAAGGGGAGACGCCATAGCGTATTTTTTCAATACAGAAAAGTCTGTCATTTTTTGCGGGGGGAAATACACACACAAACACACTTTTCAATGCCCCACACAAAAACAAACGTTTGTCGCTACGAAACTCACACATAGAAATAATAACAATACACTAACAATTTCGTACACACATATATACATTTTGTGTCATAACAGTGTAACGACATGATGCAACTACATTGACAAACATTGCTGTAACAGCTGTCGATACGCATTATCGATAAATTAAAGAACTCTGTTAGGGAAATCAGGTTTTTTACTTTATTTATGTTATTTATTACTTTTTCAACAGTTGTCAATTAAAAAATAATTAAAAGCATGTAGGTATAATTTAAAAATAATTAAAAGCATGTAGGTGTAGGCTACAGCTACGCTGTACCTACAGTTCGGCCAACCTGCCAGCATTTTCCACGAACTGCGCGGCTCGCGGCGAAACGCGCCGCCTCCACCCCGCGCGCACGATGCGTCCCTCGCTCGCCCTCGGCACGACTAGTTCGCGCCAGTCGTAGTATGGAGAAGTTGATAATTTACCCGCGCTGTTCGTTCGCTCATAAATAGTTATTTCATGTTAGTAGTGATACTTGTGATATATATTTCAATAAACATTATTATCGTTAGAGTTGTTGTATGATTGAAGAGTTCCTAAAATTGATACTCACACAACAAACTCTACAGTGGTGACCCCGTCTAGTTAACACGTGCTACCTACCTAATCCAGTGCAAAATACGCGAACTCATAAACAGCTATTGTAGTGAAATATAACTTCAGTGATAAAGAGAAACTTACTACTGATCGAGGAAAACAATTTGACTCGCAGCTGTTCCAGTGCATCTCGTCGATCATCGGCGCCTATCATTGTCCCACGACAGCCTATCACCCTCAATGCAACGGCCTTGTGGAGAGGATGCACAGACAGTTGAAAGCCGCCATAATGTGCCACAACAACGAGCAATGGTCGGAGGTACTTCCTCTTGTTCTGCTGGGTATGAGGAGCGCCTGGAAGGACGACTTACAAACCTCTTCAGCTGAGTTGGTGTACGGCGAGCCACTCCGGTTACCTGGTGAGTTCATCAAACCAGTAACACAACAAACCCTAGTTGAAACAGACTTCGCAGCACGGCTAAGAAAACATATTTCGAGACTGTCACCTGCGGCAACGTCCGGCCATGGTGAGAAAATGTTTTACGTACCTAAAGACCTTAAAACAGCCAGTCATGTCTTCCTGCGGAAAGGACCTCTAAAGAAATCATTAGAATCACCTTATTCCGGTCCACACCAAGTCATAGAAAGGGGACCTAAAACCTTTACAATAGACGTCCAAGGGAAACATACAACCGTAACAATTGATAGGTTGAAACCAGCCTATATGATGACCAACAATGATGGCTTGTCTCAAAACACACCAACTTCACCACAGCCACCATCGCTAGCACCATTACCTGCATCACCAGCATCGCCACTACCGCAGCCGGAAACCACCACAAGAAGCGGGAGAACAGTTAGATTCCCGCGACACCTTTCTCACTATCGACCGTGAACCGGTCTCAGCGGGGGAGTGATGTAGGCTACAGCTACGCTGTACCTACAGTTCGGCCAACCTGCCAGCATTTTCCACGAACTGCGCGGCTCGCGGCGAAACGCGCCGCCTCCACCCCGCGCGCACGATGCGTCCCTCGCTCGCCCTCGGCACGACTAGTTCGCGCCAGTCGTAGTATGGAGAAGTTGATAATTTACCCGCGCTGTTCGTTCGCTCATAAATAGTTATTTCATGTTAGTAGTGATACTTGTGATATATATTTCAATAAACATTATTATCGTTAGAGTTGTTGTATGATTGAAGAGTTCCTAAAATTGATACTCACACAACAAACTCTACATAGGTATAATTTAAAGTCAAAGTCAAAACATTTATTTCAATGGATTTATCTATTACTGGTTTTTAGATTTATCACTTATGTGGGTTTGCTTTTGTCATTAAGTAAGTAATTCTTGTATCAGCATAATTTTACATTAATATACTACATAACTACAACTTAGTCTTTAGTTTTTGCAAATGCAAATGTCACACATCGACTGATGGTAAGTAAATATTTTTATCGATAACAAACAAACAATTTACAAAATAACAACACTATCGCACTTGGTGACAGTGACTTAACAGTGGACCATTTGGTCATATGTTTCGACAGAGGGGAACGCCTGCCTATGGCGTCTCCCCTTCCGTCAGGTACCCGTGTTGCTCTATGGTCCACTCCCATAAACGTTCCGGTCTACCTGTGTAGGTAGACCTCTTTGGTAGACCGTAGCGTGTATGACCGGCATAGTAAATTCGGTAAGTGATACTCAAAATGGCGAACATGTTGTGTTGACAGATTTAAAGACTTAGATACATAAGTTTAGTAGGTATTTCTGAACTTACGCCTCTCTTTGCTTGTTCCCATAGAGCAACACGGGTCAGTGGATACGAAACGGGGCACTATGAAAAAAAGACTTAGAAAAATTTCACCCAAAAACAACGCCTAATCAAGCCTTCGGGATCCGGTGGGATGTGGGAGTACTAGGGTAGGGAAACACCGGGGGACGACCTTAAGGTCAATGACCTTGACCCCAAGGTCAAGGTCAAATTAAAAAAGATGCAGACACGGGGTACGCTTTGAGGTCAGTGACCTTGACGCCAAGGTCAGTGACCTTGACCCCAAGGTCAAGGTCAAATTAAAAAGTCGCAGACACGGGGTACGCTCGAGGTCAGTGACCTTGACGCCAAGGTCAAATTTCTGAATGTCAAAATAAGCTATTCTCCAGAAGTTGCCAACCTTGACGTCACTGTCTTTGACCTTGAGGTCAAGGTCGAAATTCTTAAAGTAAAAATCCGCGATTCTCAGGTCACAGACCTTATCCTCATGGTCCTTGACCTTGAGATCAAGCAAGCATGTAGCATGCAAGCAAGCATGCAGCATGCAAGCAAGCATGCAGCATGCAGCATGCAAGCATACATGCAGCATGCAAGCAAGCATACAGCAGGCATGGTTTCTGTCACGGCTCCGGTGCTGCGGGGCTCCGGCAGTCCCACGCGAGTTTATCGTCGCAGATGGATTTAACGCTCACCACCTGCTCCTCAACTCGCGGGCCGCCTCGCCCCTCCGCGCCTACGCGATTTTAAATTACACTCTAGGGGTAGGACATACAAGACTGCGTGGAGTCGGATTTACAGCGATTCGTTTTTGTCACTTTTGTCTTTGTGTGAGAATTGCGAATTTCGACTTTTGGAATTTTGACCTTGACCTCTAAGTCAATGACCTTGACCTCTAAGTCAATGACCTTGAGGTCAAGGTCAATGCCCTTGAGGTATGAGAATTGCGGAGTTCGACTTTTGGAATTTTGACCTTGACCTCTAAGTCAATGACCTTGAGGTCAAGGTCAATGCCCTTGAGGTGTCCCATGGTGTTGAGAATTGCGAATTTCGACTTTTGGAATTTTGACCTTGACCCCTAAGTCAATGACCTTGACCTCTAAGTCAATGACCTTGAGGTCAAGGTCAATGCCCTTGAGGTATGAGAATTGCGGACTTCGACTTTTGGAATTTTGACCTTGACCTCTAAGTCAATGACCTTGAGGTCAAGGTCAATGCCCTTGAGGTGTCCCATGGTGTTGAGAATTGCGAATTTCGACTTTTGGAATTTTGACCTTGACCTCTAAGTCAATGACCTTGAGGTCAAGGTCAATGCCCTTGAGGTGTCCCATGGTGTTCCCCCACCCAACTACTCCCACATCCCACCCAGGTCCCGAAGGCTTGATGAGGCGATGGATTTTGGTAAAAAGTCTTTTTTTGGCAACATTTTCTTTTTTCTTCAGTGCCCCGTTACGTATACTCCAACCGCAACACGGGCCACCTGACGGAAGGGGAGACGCCATCACATGAGTAGAATAAACGGACCGCCAGCCATAGCGTATTTCTTCAATACAAATAAAGTCTCGTCATTTTTTGCGGGGGGAAATACACACCACACAAACACACTTTCTCAATGCCCCACACAAACACACTTTCTCAATGCCCCACACAAAAACAATCGTCTGTCGCTACGAAACTCACACATAAAAATAATAACAATACACTAACAATTTCGTACATATGTTACCGGCAATCTATATAATTCAGGTATTTTATACAATACCTAGGCAATGTATAAAATACCTGGGGCGTACTGGCAATGTATGAAACATTATGAATATTATTCTCCATTACATACTTTACCTAGGTAATCTATACAATTCCTAGGGATTGTATAGAATACCTGCTGGTCCACCGGCAATGTGTAAATAAACAGATTTTGGTCTATATTTTACTATAAATCATACGTTTTACAAGTAAATCTTAGAATTGGTATTAGCCAAGGAACTGTAACCAACTTGGCTGTGGAATGGTTAGTCGCAAACCTACCCCTTTTTTTGGTTCGGGTCTAAAATTCTTACAAATGTCTTAGGGCTTATTTTTCAATCGTCAGATAACTCCTAACGGAGGGATAAATATGGCGGTTTGACAGCTTTTGTACAGAAAATATTTCATCATAAACATAACATAACATCACGCCTGTAATCCCCGTAGGGTTAGGCAGAGGTGTACCCATTAGTACACCCACATTTCGCCAATATGTGGTTTATCTTAGCGAGCGGAGCGAGCTCAAGACATGGGGCACCCCGACTCGGACAGGTTAGGTTAGAAGGGGATGGCGGGGTCTGAAAGACCCAGCCATCCCCTTCGTGGTTATTTTTTTTTAAACCACCCAGAAATAGGAGCCCCGCCTAGCGGGGCTCCGTTGACCGGGCCTATCCTGCTCTTTTACACACATTGCCGGCTGCGCTTTCGGTATTGTATAGAATACCTAGGCAAAGTATAAAATAAATAATATTTCATACATTACCTGTCCGTTTTAGGTATTCTATACATTGCCTAGGTATTGTATAGAATACCGGATTATACAGATTGCCGGTAACACATACATAGATACATTTTGTGTCATAACAGTGTAACGACGTGATGCAACTACATTGACAAGTTGCATTCAACCGTTGCTGTAGCAGGTGTCGATACGCATTATCGATAAATTAAAGAACTCGGTTAGGAAAATCAGGTTTTAAAAGTGATATAATATTATAATTAAGATAGGACTTTATTTATTACTATTTCAATAGTTATCAATTAAAAAATTAATAAAAGTATGTATGTAGGTATAATTTATAAAAAAACAGTGAAGGATTTATCTATTACTGGTTTTTAAAATGATTTTTTTGTATAAATATATGACGAATACAATTTCTGTGGGTTTTAGTTTTGACGTGACAACGTCTTATAATTCGATGGAGCCCAACGTCTTATAATTCGATGGAGCCCAACGTCTTATAATTCGATGGAGCCGGCTGTACGCACGAAAAACCATGACTCATGCGGCGTTACCTCGCTATGCGGCGTTACGTCGCTCTTAAGGCTTGAAGTGCAAGCGAGAGCGCGGAACGAGCGACAAAGAGGCACAATCGGTTCGACATCTGTCTCTCTCCTACTTGAGTGAACGATGCGTCTAGACGTGTGTCATTGACGGTTTTATGGTTAACGTAATTTAACTGTTAATCATCAATGGTCAACAGGTTGAAAAAACTGTTAAATTATTAACAGGTTTTTAAATTTCAATCGTTAACGTATTGCGTCAATATTATTAATGTTATGCCATTCCATGAGTTAACGTAACGTTTTGTTGTAAACAGTTTATTGAAGAATATTAGGACTATTAAATTAAAATTTATTGGTAGAAGATTTTTAAAGTTGACGACGTTGACGTTGATTGACAAACTATATTTAGCAAATTTTGAGTATGTTGAGCTGTTGACGCAGCTTATATTTTCAACCCGTTTTTTCGGAAACGAATAAAGTAATGTGTAAAGACGTGTTGACGTTTCAGTTTTTTCGGAAATGAATAAAGTAATGTGTAAAGACATGTTGACGTAAATTAACAGCTAATATTTTCAACCTGTTATTTCATTGATGAATAACAGTTAACTCGTTGACGAATGAAAGTAGTGTTAAATTGGGCTATCTGGATCACAGGAGATCCAGATACCCCAATTTTTACTTCTCAAGAAGTGATTTTGAGTTATTGAGAACTGATTTTCGTTCTTTCAAAAACTTGATCTATTCATAGCGTTTTTTGTAGCAACATCTAGAGAACTGATTTCGTTTTCTCTATAACAGGATCATTCAAACATTTTTGTCTCGATCATTTAATAAGTGAGTTATAGAGAACTGATTTTCGTTCTTTCAAAAACTTGATATATTCATAGCGTTTCTCGTAGCAACATCTAGAGAACTGATTTCGTTTTTCTCTATAACAGTATCATTCAAACATTTTTGTCTCGATCATTCAAATACTTACTAAAAATACCTTTAGAGGACTGATGTTTGAGAACTATTTTTAGGTTCTTAGACTGAATTACTTCTATTCAAATAATTTCATTTCATTTATTCAAATACCACTACTTAGTCTACTTACTACAATTTTATAATTCAAAAACTATTATACCATCTATTCGAATACTGTTACATCATTTCAAATAAATCATCTATTTAAATACACCGATACTTCAAAAACTAGTATACCATCTTATTCGAATACTGTTACATATTTTCAAATAAAGAGATCCATCAACCCCAATTATACACTAGTTCAAATATGACATCCATTCAAATACTGTAATGTCATTTATTCAAATTCCACTTCTGGTCTGATATGTTGTTTCCGTGATCTGATCATGTATCTATTTTAGAACTGGTGCAAAATAATCTGACCTAATCAGATCTGTTTTCTGAGTACTTATAATTATTATATTTTATGTATCCAGGAATAATGTTCTAGCCTGATCTGATCTGTTTTCAGTGGGTAAGTAGTATGAATTATATTTTAATTCTGAGTAATATTGTAGCCTGATATCATATGTTTCTTCGATCTGTTCTTGATTGTAATATTTTAAATAGATGATTTTATTTGAAATGATGTAACAGTATTCGAATAGATGGTATAAGTAATAGTTTTTTGAAGTATCGGTGTATTTAAATAGATGATTTATTTGAAATGATGTAACAGTATTCGAATAGATGGTATAATAGTTTTTGAATTATAAAATTGTAGTAAGTAGTGGTATTTGAATAAATGAAATGAAATTATTTGAATAGATGTCATATTTGAACTAAAGTATACTTAATTGGGGTTGATGGATCTTTTTTGATCCATCAACCAAATACCACTTCTTCCAAACATCAGGACAATAAAAACAGGACAGAGCAAGATTCAGTAAAATCCAACTTTGAAAATACAGAATATCTTATACTCGTAATGACATGAGCTCAAAAAGATCCATCAACCCCAATTATACTTTAGTTCAAATATGACATCTATTCAAATAATTTCATTTTAATTATGAATGTTGAATTAAGATACATGTTGCATATCTAATTTATCATGATATCCATTACTTATATTAAAAATGGTCGAATAGACATAAAACAACATAAACTATTTTATATTTATAATCTGAATAGATAAGTATTCAAAAGTAAGCCTTAGTTCAACACCGGTCGGGATGATGATTGAAAAATAATGAATGATGGTTGTCCACTGAAAACAGATCAGATCAGGTTAGAACATTACAGAAAACAGATCAGATTAGGTCAGATTATTTTGCACCAGTTCTAAAATAGATACATGATCAGATCACGGAAACAACATATCAGACCAGAAGTGGTATTTGAATAAATGACATTACAGTATTTGAATAGATGTCATATTTGTAACATTTCATTTACTTAACCGCTAAATATTATGATCAAGAACAGATCGAAGAAACGGATGATATCAGGCTACAATATTACTCAGAATTAAAATATAATTCATACTACTTACCTACTGAAAACAGATCAGATCAGTTAGAACATTATTCCATACATAAAATATAATAATTATAAGTACCCAGAAAACAGATCTGATTAGGTCAAATTATTTTGCACCAGTTCTAAAATAGATACATGATCAGATCATGGAAAACAACATATCAGACCAGAAGTGGTATTTGAATAAATGACATTACAGTATTTGAATGGATGTCGTATTTGAACTAGTGTATAATTGGGTTAATGGATCTCTTTTGATCCAGAAACCCAAATGAAGATTTCGCAATAACATTTCATTTAACCGCTAAATATTATGATCAAGAACAGATCGAAGAAACAGATGATATCAGGCTACAATATTACTCAGAATTAAAATATAATTCATACTACTTACCCACTGAAAACAGATCAGATCAGGCTAGAACATTATTCCTGGATACATAAAATATAATAATTATAAGTACTCAGAAAACAGATCTGATTATATCAGATTATATTGAACCAGTTCTAAAATAGAAATGATCGAGACAAAAATGTTTGAATGATACTGTTATAGAAAAAACGAAATCAGTTCTCTAGATGTTGCTACGAGAAACGCTATGAATATATCAAGTTTTTGAAAGAACGAAAATCAGTTCTCTATAACTCACTTATTAAATGATCGAGACAAAAATATTTGAATGATACTGTTATAGAGAAAAACGAAATCAGTTCTCTAGATGTTGCTACGAGAAACGCTATGAATATATCAAGTTTTTGAAAGAACGAAAATCAGTTCTCTATAACTCACTTATTAAATGATCGAGACAAAATTGTTTGAATGATCCTGTTATAGAGAAAACGAAATCAGTTCTCTAGATGTTGCTACAAAAAACGCTATGAATAGATCAAGTTTTTGAAAGAACGAAAATCAGTTCTCAATAACTCAAAATCACTTCTTGAGAAGTAAAAATTGGGGTATCTGGATCTCCTGTGATCCAGATAGCCCAATTTAACACTACTAATGAAAAGTCGTTAAAAAAAACAGTTTGTTGATTCAACGCCCACCTCTAGATGCGTCCGCGTGGACAGCTGCTATACATTAATACATTTACATATTTTCGTTAAGTATGAAGTGCAGTGAAAAGTGAATGTGGTGTCAATTTGTTTATAGCAACGACGATTGCGGCGATTCTTTTGAAAAATGAAACCATTTCATCAGTATTTTCTTATGACGTTGTCACGTTCAACAGCTATCGTCAGTAAAACAACTTTACAGACAACCGATTTTTTTTCATTAATTTAATTACGACAGGAACTTGAAAATGTCATTTTATGTTTGTTGAGATATCATAACGATTTTGTGGTGTCAATTGACAAATGAAAGGTATAGGTATATTCGTTTAATTATGTAAATCGGTAAAACTTTAACTTGAAATTTTAAGCTGACTGTACTATCTGTCAACGCAAGTAGGTACATGCCGCCATTTTAGATTCCTTTCTTTAGTGAACCGGGATAAAACGATCTAATTACTTTAAGGTGCAGCGCAGACGACAGACTATCCGTGACGCACTTTTTAGTCTGTGAAAATAGAACCTATGCAATCACGACGCGCAAAAAGTCCGGCGTACAAAAAATCCGTGTAATTCGGGCAGACCGCACCGCGCCGCGCCGCGCCGCTCCGCACAAAAAGTGTGTGAAAAAAATTAAACGTTTGCTTCAACGCGCGCTAACGCAGACGGCGCACACTTTAGTCGGCAATCTGCATTTGCTAGGGGTGGACGTAACGCACGCGATCTATTATCATGGGGCGCCAGAGGTCGATGTAACGATGTTAATTCAAGAAAATAATATAAAACAGACCAGCAATTTATGATACTTCTAAGGCAGAATATCATGATAGACATTTAAAAAGAAAAAAAATTCCGTATGTTGTTTCAGAATTGAATGTTTAGTATGGAACTGTCCCTTCAGTAATCTTTCCGAAAGTATAGGATGTACCCAAAATTCTCTATTTCTTCTTCTTTTTCTGTACTTCATGTACAAAATAATACTTCGCGATCTCTGCACGATTTCCATAGCGTCTACATCCCTACAGCTCTGCCGACAAAATGATCGAAGATGTGCGTCGTGTGCGTTGAGTCTGTGAAAAATCCGCGACCGACAATTTGCGCGCCATGCAGACTTTTTGTGCGCCGCAGACTCGATCGCACAAAAAGTGTGCCGTCTGCGCTGCACCTAATACGCAGCGCCATTTCATTACATTATGCAGTATAATATTTGGTAAACAAAAAAAATGAACATGTCTCAAACAGTTGTTTTATTTTACGATAGAACTTAAAACGTTTCTCAACTTTACAAAACACAAATCAAGTGGAGTATTTTTATCTTTATTAGCTACTTCCAAGCTACCTCCGTTTTTCACCAACATGCAAGCCACTGCTTCCCGGTCTTCTTCACAAGCAAAATGGCTAGAAAAAAAATTGGATTAGTATCATTTATTACAACCTAAAGATTTCTTATTTATAATAATTAACAAAACAAAGGGATCTTGGTCTAGTGAATTAATTTACCTATAAGTAGATGTATACCTACTTACTTTAGATACCTACTAACAAAAAGCGTAGATAACAAAGTCTGAATAATTTTTTGCGAAAATTAGAAAGAAAAAATTCAGCAATATTTGTTTTCTGTCCCAGTTGTTTGCATTTACATGAAATTATTTTGGAACAGTTTACTCAATAAGCACTGCACTACAAAGAGTGAGCTAGTGCTAACCTTTGTTTCCAAATCTCAGCCTAACCCTAAAGGTACAATTAGTTATATAAGTTACTTCATAAAGCAATCATACATATGTCAAATACTAACAGAGGTGTTGAACCGGAGGAATCACAAGCATCTACTTTTATTTGTGGTGAAGTTAGAAGAAGTTCCACAATGTTATTCCTGCCTTGAGCAGCAGCACGATGCAGAGGTGTTGCACCCAATATGTCTGTCTCATTTACATTTGCCTCAAAGCTTATTAATAACTTTGATACCTGTAATTAAAATTAAATTGGTTGTTTAAGTGTTATGATCTCTATTAAGTAAAACGTTTTTTATGTACTTTTGCAAAGGCATGCAAAGGCCTCCCGCCATCCCTTCCACTTAATTAAACAATAAACAATATATTTATTAGAAGTTCTTGAAATCTTTAGTTTAGCAATGAATTGAAATACATCATGAAATAATGATTTTAACGCAGAACTTTGATTTAAATTAGTTACCTACCTCCAAATGGCCTTTCGAGCAAGCATAATGTAAAGATGATTGCCCTCGTATTGTCTTGTTATTGACATCAGCTCCTTTGCATAACAGCAGTTTTACTGTTTCTACTCTTCCAGCTGAAGAGGATAATATTAGAGGAGTTGAATTTGTGTCATCCAGTGGATCAACAGGACTTCCTTTATCTATCAAAAAGTCCACTAAGTTTGCATTTCCACCCAGTGAAGCCCAATGAATTAGGAGACGTTGATTCTGAAACATTTTAACAATGTTATGTGATTCGTTGAAGTGAGTGTAAAGTCAAAATTATGGGCTATTATGTTCTGTATTCATGGACTTAAATCTTTAGGCATTGCTATGGTAAGGAAGCCTGATCTTGCTTATTGAAGAAATACTTAGATTAGATTTAGTAGCACCTTAACTGTGCTAGAGTAGGTATACAGAAATGACTAGCACTAAAATCAAGAATTGAACATAAAATACATACAGTTTTATAATAAGGTATGCTTACCGAATCAGGGGTATTTATTAAATCCTTATCTTCATCAACCTTCACTTTAACTTGATTGAAGTCACCCCTGTATGCCGTTTCATAGACCGATCCTATAGACATTTTTAAAATAATGATTACTTATGTCCTTTACTTATTACTTCATTTGATTAATTCTAATTCCAAGTACTTCGAATGGAATTATAATAAAATTGCAATATAATAACTTTTGCAGTTTATCCAAATAGTTAGCAAGAAGAACGTTTGCACTTTGCTGACTTTGCGGATAAAACTTATACAATGAATTGCAGAATTTTATTGCTAAAATGTTATCGTGCTATAGTTAGTGTTGCAAAGGACTCGAGTCCTCGAGTCGTAATTTTAAAGACTCGACTCAAATAAGCAAGACTCGGTGTGCTAAAAAGGTTCAGAGTCTAGAGTCAAGCCGAGTCCGAGTCATTTAACAACCACTTGAGTCTTACAAAAGGACTCGAGTCTTAAAATGAACTCGAGTCTTCAAGAAAAACTCGAAGCATGAAGATGAGACTTGAAACTCATCATTCGAAAAGACTCGAATAGTGATAATTTTATATTAGTGGTTTTGTGATTCTGCCCCAAAAAAAAACGGACAAGACTCACTTCTATGAAAATAGAGATGTGAAGGTAAACTGGCTTTATATTTTGAGATACTACCCTCTAAGTTGTTAATATTTTAGATATTTGAGCAAACGTGTTTACCAGTTATTATCGTGTTTATTAGTTATTTCTGAGTATTCCGGCAACGAGTGTGCCAAACGAGCAGGCATTTTCAAGATCCGGCAATTTAATCCCTAAAAAAAGAATCCGTCTCGGCAATAACTATACAAGCTTCAATGTGTCTCGCATCATGGCTGAACTTTATTTAAAATTAGCCATTTTTTATGATATTTAGAAATGATTAAAAATATCATTAATCAATACTGTTATTTTTTATCTGAGCCTTTCTCCCCGCCCTGTAAATGTCACAATTTAATTTTTAGACTCATACACGAAAAGAACTTGAGTACGACTCGCCGCATAAAAAGGACTCGAGCGCACAAAGAGACTCGAGCTCTCATGTCACATACAAGGGCTCGTAGAGAACTTAGTTCTCTAGTCTTGGAGTCCTGTTGTAATGAGTCGAGTCTTGTAATTCATCATCCGAGTCCTTTTATATAGGACTCGAAGACTCGAGTTTTTTGCAACACTAGCTATAGATAGTAAAAAATGCAGATGCAAAATTCCAAAATCATTGATAGAGTCTGGCAACGGTAGTTCTCTATTTAATCTGTGAGTCTGGCTCATAGATTATACAGTATTGTCTGGCTGTAGCACAAATTATTAATATGTTGAGCCAAGGCAGTGTTGCCAATTTAGCTCTTTTAGAGCTAAATTTAGCTCTAGTTTCAATTAATTAGCTCCAAAATATTAGCTCTTTAGCTATTTTATTTTAAAATTTTAGCTCCATTCCAGTACACGAAAAAAAATTTTTAGGTTTTTGTCTTTCAAAATTATTATTGTAGGTTGGATCCGAATTTCATGCAGACCAACGAGTAAATCAATAAGTAAAGGCATATTTAGATGACTTGAACCACGGGGAATACCCGTATTGTTTTATTTCGTTCGTTTTATTTAAGTACCTACTTCGTTTTGTTCGATCATTCATCATTCCTCTTCCTTCTGGAGTACTATGTTGATTATTTGTGTTACTGTAGTGCGAATTACAATAAATTAGTATAGGAAAGTGCAACATGCAAAATGTCATCGAGTAGGCTATACACACAAAAGTTCCGAGAAGAATCCGATACTTCTTTTCAAGGCGAAAGAAATTAGTAACTACAATGACAACTTATGATGTGGAAAACTCAGGGCCAAGCACAAGTGGATTATAGAATTAGTGAAAACACGCAGTTTCGATAGTTTTGACGACGAATAATCGTTTTTTTAAATATCTCTCTTATTAATCTAACAAGATATAATATCAAGTTATGTTTTTCTATATCAATAATTAAAATTTATAGATTTTTAAACTTTTTTTATTTTAGCTCTTTTTTTCCAAAAATGTAGCTCTTTATTAGCTCTTTTTCGAAGGTGATCTAGCTCTCTTTCAAAAATTGAGTTGGCAACACTGAGCCTAGGTTTTGATCAGTTAGGCGTCCATTACACGGTAGGTTTTGCCATGGCAAAACCATGGCAGAAATTTTGACTGACGGAAAACCTATCGTCTAATGCGATGATTGTCGTTTGCATGACGAAAATTGTAGGCGATAAAATTCCGTCATTCACCATCAGTCATGATTGATGGAAATGTGCCATGGTAAAACCTACCGTCTAATGGGCGCCTTATAGTAAAGTTATGATCGATACTTATATTTATTTTATTTACATGGCAATAATCTCAAATGTCAAAGAATGTCACTATGTCAGTCACCTCAATTTTTACCCGACTACGGCGAAGGAAAAAAAGGGGGTTATGTTTTGACCGGTGTGTATTTTAAGATTTACATCTTTGCTATAATAAATCGCTGAAATTATTTGATCCACCAAGTCCACTAGCATTTTAAAACTTAGGTGGTAACAAAAAAAAATTAATGTTACTTTGGCGTCGTCGAATGATGTGATTTCGTCGTATGACAAAATTAAACTTACAAATCTCTTTAGTGCCCTCCTAATTCAAGTTATTCAAGGTCGCAAGTCATCGCGCGAGTCAGGACATAAAATGCTCAAATAACGATCGTAAGGTGGGATTGATTGTGCGATCGTGCAGCGTGCTACTGAAGCTACGGATCTCTTGTGACTATCCTAAATGGTCACACATCAGTAGGTACTAATCAGTAGGTCAGATCAAATAATCAAGATAGTTTTCTTCATTCAGGTCTGCCCCGCTTGGGCAGAGCACCGCCGTGTCCTCACGGAGGCGATAGGCGGCGGCGACCTCTCGCGTCCGGACCTGGTTCAGGCCATGCTCCGGGGCGTCCGTTCTTCAAAATATTGATTGGAACATCCCCCGCGTTGATTTCTGGATCTATAAAGTTATTATGTGGTCTACTTCTCTTTTCAATAACATTTGCAATTTTCAAAGAAATATTGCCGACAGCAAAAACTCGGCATCTCTGCAAATAGCAATTATTGTTGAAAAGGCGCTGTTGCTCAGACGGCGCGATGGAATCGCGTGATGGGCGTCGCGTGATCTATTATTTACTGACTGGACTGTTGGGCAATGAAACGATCATTTTCATTGCGCGTTGAAATCGCATCGTGTACTGGCTAGATCGATAGTAATTAAGGACGACTAGGCTAACATTAATTCGTAAATGCCAATTACCGAGGACGCGGCACGGCGGCACTGCTCTACCGGAAAGCATCATTCATGCGCCGCTAATCAAAACAAAAAAAAAGAATAGGTGAACTATAAATTAGGCGTTCACTTCGAGTTGGCCGTCGTTAATATAAGACATCTGTCACGATGGCCAACTAGAAGTAAACGCCCGGGTTTTTATTAGGTTGAATAATCAATATGGTTTTGATATTTTTTGGATATCGCGGTAATTACAAATTTAGTTACTTTGGAAGAGAAAAAGTTAGTTAAAATTCAGAGACATATTTGGAAAATCGTCAATCGATGGTATGTTTACATGAATAAGCGCACGCGGCACGTACAGCGACCGTGCCGTAACCGCATGCATGCACCCACCCGCGTCGCAGTCGCCGCCGTCGCCGCAGTCCCTGAAACGACCGAACTCCCCAAGCCGCAGCTGATGACGTTACCAACGCCGCCGGCCCGCACGCAGCGGACGCTGCGGCTAGCGCGGCGCGGATGACGTCATTCGCAATTTATTTATATTACAAACTGAATGAAAGTGCGATGCGTGCGGCTGCGGCGACGAGAACGACTGCAGTGACCACAGATATACTATTTTCAGTGACTGCGGTGAGGATAGATGTGCGAGGCCATTAACAAAAAGCGATGACTGCGGGGACTGCGGAGACTGCGCTGCGGTGCGGCCAAGTCTGCGTTCACCTTTATTCTTATTATTGTTCTATAAACATATTTAACTAATCAATATTTTTCCAATCTATTAAATTTTTTTTGGAAATTATTATTATACTTACCTATTTGCGTGATAAAAAAGTAAAAATAGAATAAACCTCATGAGGTCATGACCCTCATGTCGATAAGTACTGCAGTTTAAGGCTGGCCGCACATGTCCGGTTTCCTGATTAGGAAACCGGACATGTGCGGGCAGGCAGCCTTATTTGGAAGGGCATCTCGATTCAATTCGATTGGTACATCTCTATGATATCACTACCTGCTCTTTGGCTCTTGTTTGCAGTGTAGCCAACCCTACAGTTTTAACTGTAGATCTACAGTTTTTTCGATTTAACCACAGTTTTTACTTTTTAGTTCAGACCTCCTAATCTACAGTTTTTTTCTTAATGATGCTAGCGCCTCTATTTTATTTGCTGCGTATCCCATACCAACTCGATTTTAGCAAAATCTACGCTAATTTGATAAAAATATGTACGATTTAAACCCTATTCTTGGCACGGTGGACAATTTGATACGTTGTACTTTTCAAAAATCTAGAGACATACACATAAATGTTAAGTAAAATTCTTTAAAATTAAAACAAAAAAAATTGCCCAGAATAAAATAAAATTAAACTGAAAACCAAGAGGATGTGCAAATTGAAAACGAAGCAGTATTAGTAGAAATAATATAAAATAAATGAAAGCATTATTTTTTTGCTTTCTAAGTGGTTTTATTGATTACTGTTTTAAATAGTTCAAAATAAGAAAAGCTGTAGATTTTACAGTTCTCTATATAGAATTTTACAGTTTTCTACAGCTTTATGAAAGCTTCTGTGCAGTTTTAGTCTAGGTTGGGGTTGGCCGTTGGCAACACCGCTTGTTTAGTTGTTTGTTTCAAGTTGTTCTGTTGTTTCATTGTTTGTCACTTTATTGTGGACTGATTGGACCATGTAATTAAACAAGAAGCTTTTAACTAAACTAATATAGAAGACTAGAATATCTGATATATCTGAATATCTTCTCATGCATATTATCTAGCAGTGGACTCACTGGCGTTATGTGGTATGTGGTGGTGTCTTAAGTGGTGGTCACCCAGTGTAGCCAACTCTACAGTTTTAACTGTAGATCTACAGTTTTTTCGATATCTCCTCAGTTTTTAGTTTAGACCTCCAAATCTACAGTTTTTTCTTTATGATGCTAGCGCCTCTATTTTGTTTGCTGCGTATCCCATACCAACTTGATTTTAGCAAAATCTTCGCTAATTTGATAAAAATATGTACGATTTTAACCCTATTCTTGGCACGGTGGAAAATTTGATACGTTGTAATTTTCAAAAATCTAGAGACATACACATAAATGTCAAGTGAAATTCTTGAAAATTTAAAAAAAAAATGCCCTGAATAAAATAAAATAAAACTGAAAACCAATAGGAAGGATGTGCAAATTGAAAACGAAGCAGTATTAGTAGAAATAATGTAAAATAAAGGAAAGTTTTTTTTTTTTGCTTTATTATGTGGTTTTATTGATAATTGAAAATAATAAAGTTATTAAATAGTTCAAAATAAGAAAAGCTGTAGATTTACAGTTCTTTACATAGAATTTTACAGTTTTCTACAGCTTTATGAAAGCTTCTTTGCAGTTTTAGTCTCGGTTGGGGTTGGCAACACTGGTCAAGTGGTCACCCGTCAAGCCGTCAATAAAATTATTGAATGAATGACGTTTATTTTATAATCGACACAACTTGAAATTGAAAAATACATTGATATCATTCTCTTTTATATTCCTCCGTTCTAAAGTGCAAAGTTGCCTTGAATTGATACTTTATTATACTTATGGGTGCTGAGGTACGTAGTTGGGACAACATAAGCCGATTGTTATGAAGAGTGTTAGATCGGTGTTGTGTGATCTGGCAAACATTAAAGCCGTAAAGTGTTTCAGGTTCAAGAAATAAAAATAATCGGTTACCTACGAGGAATATTGTCAGCCTGGTGAAGGTAAGAAACTAAAAGTTTAATTTTTTGTAAACATGTTAGTGTGGTTTTAAGTTGTGAAGCTCCAAGTAATATTTTGTAAGGTCTGAGATGGAAATTATTTTCATAAAATGCTTTAACTATCTCACGCTAGATCTCTGCCTCTAAGCCAACCCTCTAATTGGACGTAGTTAAACGAAAAGGATCAAACCCACAAAAGGTTACATTTGAGTTATTGAAGATTGAAGTTTAACCTGTGTTTGCTCATTAATAGACTTGCTCGCGTTTATTGTTTCTTAAGAAAATATGTGTGTGTCAATGTATATTTTATTCATACAAATAAATTTTATTGAGTTTAGTTTTATTTCTTGAGATATTCAGCTAAATGTGTGTTTGGATCCTTTTTGATAAAAGCCATTTTCCATTATGTTAAGCTCATTTTCATTCCGCAAAAACGATTCAAAGTAGCTAATTGCCACTTAAATCGTTAAAAATTGTTCATTTCATTATTAAACCACTAGCTTCCTAAAATTTTGTTTATTTTTTATAAAACATCAATCCAATTTACTCTTCTTCCTGTGCGACGATATGGACGGGTTTGGCGGTTCACCGCCAAACCCGTCCATAAAATTCTTCCTAAAATAAACAAAATTTTAGGAAGCTAGTAGTTTTATTAATGAAATGAACAATTTTTAACGATTTAAGTGGCAATTAGCTACTTTGAATCGTTTTTGCGGAATGAAAATGAGCTTAACATAATGGAAAATAGCTTTTATCAAAAAGGATCCAAACACACATTTAGCTGAATATCTCAAGAAATAAAACTAAACTCAATAAAATTTATTTGTATGAATAAAATATACATTGACACACACATATTTTCTTAAGAAACAATAAACGCGAGCAAGTCTATTAATGAGCAAACACAGGTTAAACTTCAATCTTCAATAACTCAAATGTAACCTTTTGTGGGTTGGATCCTTTTCGTTTAACTACGTCCAATTAATAAACTGCTATTAAAGATCAAAAGATAGTCACTACATTTTGCCAGACTATCTATCTACCCACAGATTTATAAAGCCTTGATAATTGCAACTTATTTTCATTGCTTTATAACTTGTGTATAAAATTTTATTTTTTAGCATTATATTCCTGTCTTACCAGCTCATCCTTAAAGTCATGTTTATTTACAGTAAATAACCTGGATTCACAATGACGTATTATGATTACTATGATGGCAGTAGAATATTTCTGTTCTTAGCAAACAGAATTGGACTTCCTCTAGATCTAGTAAGTAATACCATTTTTTCATTTGTTTGATCATGCATTACTCAGTTAGTTTTTTAGATGACTACAAAATCAGTTAACAGAGAGATGGCTTGAAGAGTCATTACATGTAGAAGTTGTTAATTTAATAGTGTTCCTGAGGACTATAGGCTTTTAGCCCTAAATTTAAGCCTATCGGTCCTTTTCTAGAGCTGTGCTAATAAAGAAGGGCTTTAAAAGACTCGTCATTTTAAAAAGCCTATGAACTTAAATAAGCCTAAAGGCATTTTCTGTAACTGGAGTCTTTTTTCAAGTAATAGGCTTATCTTAAGGCTATCATCAAAAATGCCATTACAAGTTGGAAAACAAAAACAACTGTTTGAAATTAAAGAAAAAACATGAAACTAAAAGTTGTCATATTTCTGAATAATAGTTAGCTGGGCTGTTTCTGCACTTAGCCTCTTTATTGGGCCATTGTCATTTCTGAATAATATGGGATAACTTAGCTTGGTGGCACCTTACGGAATTTTGTAACATAAGCAGTTTACAGATTGTGGTAAAAAAAATTTCTTTTTTTTTTTCTTGCCTCGAGTACTGAGAGCTTCATAGCCTTAATAGCCAATTTCAGAGGGTTAAGCATTACTTTTGTCAGATTACCATTAAAAAAGCTTAGGCCTTCTTTGGACCTTTGGACCTTCTTTCAACCTTTTGGTCACGCTGGCTAGGCCTATTCAAGACTTGTCTTGAATAGGTTTAGCCTAAAGAACTAAGTCTTTATTGGCTTTTAGCCTGACAAGCCTTCAAAAAAAGGCTAAAAGCCTATAGTCCTCAGGAACGCTATTATTTAATGCACATAATTACTGCTTGAGAAATTTATCGTAGTTACAGTAGTTCATTGTAGTTACATTGCAGTTGCTGAACTCAAAAATTACATTATGTTTTGCTTCATGCTTTTTATCAATTTTTGGCCCTTAAATTGTGTCATCTATGCAAAGTAGCTAAGTAAACTGATTTTTTTTACAATTATTATAAGATTTATAATCCAAACTTTTTAGGTACTAGTTATGAAATTATTTCCATGGGTTGCTTAATATTGTATTGTTGTGGCAGATAAAATAGTTATTATTTGGTCAAAAAGTGATTACCATACAAAAAAAAAACAGCAGGGGGGAATTGGGTGCTCACAATCCGGGTTTAGAAAAAAAAAAACAATAGAATGAATAGCATGGCCTCTATTGTTTTATATGTGGTTTTATAGAAAAAAAAGATTTCTAAAATAATTAATAATTACCTTAACATAGTACATAGTAAGAAAACATAATGATATCTAAACACAATGGTAGCAAGAAAAAAATGCTACAAACTTATTGTATGCTCAAACTTCGAAGGTATACAAAACTAAATTTACCTACACAATTTATATAACTTAGAACAGTATCTGACCCCTGAAAATTTAAACTTCAACATTGGCAAATTATTGTATTGTCAAAATGTCAGCTATCTTCTCATAACTCGAAACATATCCTATAACAATCAGTTTGTTTCCTACTTTCTTATGAATAAAATTATGCCTAATATCTACATGCTTACTCCTTTTATGATAGACTGGGTTATGTATCAATTTTATTACACTCTGGTTGTCCAGGCAAAGAGGCACACATGGCTGATCTTCTTTTTTATTTATACCAAAAACTGTTAAGTTGTCTTATAATTAAACTCTGTTTTAAATAATGCTACAGTACTTTGTTTCTGAAAAAGCCATGTTAGGGTCTCCCTTTCATAAAAATACATAGCTTGTAGTAGATTTACGTGTATCTAAATATCCAGCATAGTCTGAGGGCAACAAATTGATCATTACCATTTTGTCTTTATCATATAAATAATGCATATTTTATGAATAAATGTTTTAACATATCTACATAACCAAATTCACATCTCAAAGCAGTTTTATGTTCATGACTAAGATCTGGCCTTGAAACTACACTCAAAAATAACAATGAACCAATAGCCTCTCTGTAAGGTTAATTTACAGACCCATAATTTATGTTCTTAATGTGATAACTACATTAACAACACAGGAGTAGGAGTAACTACTCCTAATAGTAATAGTAATTAATAATCCTAATAGTACCTAATTAGGTTTAGCATTACACATGTGATATTTCTTAACTATCTGCTCTATGTATCTTGCCTGACTAACAACAATACAATCATATTTCTTTTCAATCTCCATTTCTATAAAAATGTTCAAATCTAATGCATTCAATATAAAACCCGGTTTTAATGTGGTGTTACTTCATACTTGACATAAAACTTTATGACATGAACACAACAAATATTACATTTATGACTCAATGTATGTAGGTAGGTACACAAGATGCGGTTTTGAATGCTCGACATATTTCAGGAAGTTTGCGAAAGTTTCGATGGATGGATGTTTTTTACGCAATCTCGCCAGAACAGCTGAACAGCACAGAGACAGATTATTGTTTATACAATGTATAATACACTTAGACAGCATGTAACAAAAACCCTGTCCGATTCTTAAGGGTATTATTCGGCATCGTACTGCGTAGGGGAAAGTGGTTACCCTTCGTACACTTTTTAGATTTTATTTTTTTACTTTGTGATAAATTGTCGAATTTATCTCGTTTATGTATATAAGTGTAACAAATATATTGTAGTTTGTTACAAAAAAGTCCGAAACTATTATGTCAAAAGGTTGGAAAGTTATAGTCATTTTTCTACGATAAGATATTTGTACGAATGTTCCCCACGTATGGGGTACGTTCGTACAGTAGGTGGGGTACTTTCGTACGCCATGGGGTAGATTCATACAGGGTAATTAAAAAGCCTATTAAAGTCGTTAATTTTGTATTAATTGTTTCAAAAATATTAATTTATCAATGAAGTATCTTAATATTATTTGACTTGACTCATAGGCGACAAATCTTTCCTTAGAAAAAAAACAAAAAATAAAATAGTTCATCCGTGGTATAATTACTGATAATTCTAAGCTTTACGATCAGTCTAAATTAGGTGTTTACAATTATTTTGTATGAGATTGTACAGTCAGTGACAATTTAAACTTAAAGTACCTAGGTAATTAAACATTTTGATTGTTACTTTGGAACTTATTGCACATTATAATTATTTAGCAGTTGCAAGACATGGTAACGTTAATGAGTGAAGCGTTTAAGAGGAAAGGGATGAATATAAATGTGAACAAGACGAAAGTGATGGTTTTTGAAAGAGAAGAGGATGTATCGGCGTGTGATGTGAAAAATGAGAGTGTGGAGCAGATTGTATACTTGGACAGTATGTTTACAATAGATGGAAAGATTGATGCTGATGTGGAAAGGAGAGTAACTGAGGGAAATAAACTGAATGGTGCTATACCTACATGCGGTTGTGACCAACCAGTCCATGCCCAAAAAGGCTCGACTGGCTGTTCACAACGGCGTGCTGGTGCCTACACTTATGTATGGAAGTGAATGTTGTTTATGGCAAACGAGGCATGAGAGTAGGATTAATGCTGTGGAAATGCGTTCCTTGCGAAGTATGTGTGGTGTAACTTTGAACGATAGAGTGAGGTTCTTCAGAAAGGTCAGGTGCGCAGTACTCGTAACCGGACTCTTCATCCACTTCTTGATTACGTGTACCCTTTTTTTCTTATACATATTTTCGCACCATGATTCTGCAAAATATAATAATTATAAGTTTTACCTACTTAATAAAAATATTTAATATTAAAAATTTAATATTTTGTTAGTAGAAATACTTCATAAAAGGAAAAATATGTTATTGGGCTGTCTGCACGATAATTTTAACATAAAAATCGATTTTTGATGGACTGTTGGTTAATAAAATCTAAAGGGGAGCATTCGTACGCGTACGAATGTGCCCCCTGATTGGCTGTCCGAAAGTACCCCATTGCCTTGCACAAAATTAAAATACAATTTTATGCAAATTCTAATTTAGTTTGAGAAATATAACAATTAAAGCTCAAAATAAACAATGTTAACATTATTTAATCATCACCATTTTGTCAAAAACATATCAGTTCTGTTTACAATTACGAACTAAGCTTAGGTTAAAAATTTACTCACCGCGTGCGAAAACACATTATGTCTTGTCAGCTGATACACCGTAGTGCGATTGGCGCGAAACTCCGCTAGCAACATGGTGGCCGGTATGTCTATGTACACAAGCAAAGGCGTGTTTGTATGCCGTTTAGTTTTTCTGGTATACTAACTGTACGAATGTGCCCCGCGTACGAAGGGTAACCACTTTCCCCTACACATATACGTAACCATTTAATGGATTTGAGATTATTATTTTTTCCCCAGTGAAAAAAAAAGAAGAAAGAAAAAGTCATTAAATTAAAATAAAACATAAAAACTGATCAACGGCAACACTGATCTGACAGGGTTTTTGTTACATAGTGTATATTATATTAGTGGTCGTTAAGCGCGACTACTGAGTGTGAGGTCATGGGTTCGATTCTTAGGTCGGGCAAAGTGTTATTGGGATTTTCCATAAGAAATTTTTCAGTAGCAGCCTCGGAGTCTGGATTTGTGCCCGGTTGATGACAATAAATAGGTTCGCCCCCTATTACATGGAACTTATAAAACATAACTGGCGAAATGTGGGTGTTCTAATGGGCACACTTCTGCCTAACCCGTCGGTGATTACAGGCGTGATGTTATGTTATATATATTATATTATTGATTTGTGTAAAGAATCACTAGTGGGTACATAGACATAGTTACCTTCGTGAATTTGATGAGCATACAAAACTGATAGGTACTTATTTAGGTAGAATCTGACTGACTGACGTATCAACAGTACAGCCGACTGGAACTAGGAATGTGATTTTTTTAAAAACGGTATCATTTTATGATGTAGGCAAGCATTAAGAAATGGTTTATGGAAATTCAAAGGTTGCAGGAATATCCATCATGTTTGCTTGCAGTTAGAGAAATGAAACAGCTTTTTTGGAAATTGAAAACGATTTAGATGGGAATTACGTTGTTTTAAATTTTATAAACATGAAAATTAATAGTTGGATTTCGTTACAAATACTAAAATCCATAAATCCATATTAAAACCATAATCTTCTCAGAAACTAGTAAGTAGTTTTCTGTTACACCTTTCGGTATTTCGATATAATCTTCCTCTATTTAACCACATACGAAAGCTGTTTTCACATTAACCTGTTGTCGACCAATGTCCACGTACTTATCTTTTTTTTTTCTAACGATGCTAAATAAATTTCTTCTAGTATATACGTGAAAAATTTAATGTTTTTAAAGTTCTTTGTCTACTAATAGATATGTTTTAAAAGATGTTTTAAGTTTTAACTTATTATGTACCTACTTTTTAGTATGTATTAGTATTTGTTCATTTAATTTTGTGTGTGTGGTGCTTGTCAAGAGAAATCCAAGGAGCCCAAACACGACAGGGCCCCGCTCAATATGTACACGTGCACGGCGACAAATTAAGCTACACAATTGCAGTATGAGCTGGTCTCGCATTGTACGCCTATTATATACTTACAATGCGAAACTAGTTTATTCTGAAAATGTAGGTATAGCTTTATGTGTCGCCTGCGTACCTATCTACAGTACACGCGCTAATAAAACACAGCGAGCTTTAGAGCTTGTCCTCACTGAAAGCACCCTTGCCATTTTTTTTTCCAAAATTTTGTGTCATTAACAGCTGCGTACTGTAGGTACCAACACAATTATTATATTTTGCGTGCTGCACATTATTCATTAGTTTTTTTTTTTCAATAGGTAAATTTTTTGATCGCACATATAGCTGCCTTATGCCTGGCAAGACTGTTTCGAAAACCATTGAAATTTGCTTCGCCGGAATTTCGACATTCTGTGTGCCTTGTTATAGGTTTAACAATGGGGTATTTCTGCTATGGAAGGTAATTATTTGTTTACCGTTTCGTTTATGCATGTGTTTTAATTTTTAGTTTAATTAAGAAGATAATGTAGGTAGTTGACCATGAAATTGCTTTACCACTTTTAACAATATCTTCAAGTCGATTAAAATTTAACAAAAGTTGAATAAGTCCTCAATTGTACATCTAACTAATATCTATATAAAAGACACAATAACGGTTTTTATACCAAAAGAATTTAAATTAGGTATTTTATAACGTAATATTTATGCGCCTTTTTTATCATAACATACTCATTGATAGATCAATTAAATTACCTTTAGCATCATCGAATACTATATTTGAAGATTTTTCCACGATCAAATCTCAGATTCTATTCGTATAAATAAAAAAAAACAGCTCCTTTCTCTATAAATGTAATTGTATTTAATTCGTACACACGGTTCCGTGTATTTATTACCTTCAAAATGAAATTTAGAGCTGTCTAATAATATTAGCAAGTCCTAAACGTCTTCTAGCTACAACTCGTGAGGCGAGGCAATGTGGCATGTAGTCGCGCGCGCCTGCCACCGCGCCCGCCCTAGTCACTGCTCACTCTGGACGATGCCTGAGGCTTTCTCAAAATTAAAAAATAATTATAGCAGTACTAAATTCAAATCTATATAAATAAATCAAAGTGCAGTTATTTACACCATTTATAACTCGAGTACATCTGGACCGATTTTAATGATCTATGATTTGTTGGATCCGCCTAACCCGAGAATAGCAGAATGACTATTAAAACATGCGGAAAATCAACAAAATTAAAATTGATTCTTAGGCTATACGAAGCTCGCCGGGGCAGCCAGTTAAGTATAATACCTTTGATTGACACATGGGTATTTTACAAAAAAAAAATGAGAGTCTTTTGAACGTCTATTGAGCAACTGATATTTAAACTAAGGGTGGTAAAGCAATATTTCAATACACTTGCTCGTATAGTTGCTTTAATTGCACCGCTTTTAGGTTCATAATGTAGCGTATTGTATACACGTGCCTTTTACTTTATTACATTTTATCAAGTTTTAAATGTTTTTGAAAATTAAATTATAGTTTATTTTTCTCAAAGTTTTTAACTTTGAGAAAAATTTACTCTAAAATGTGATAAACAGTATTTTTTTTTTTAACATATTAATAGTGTTTCATACAAAAAGGCAACATATTTTTTAAATAGTAGTATCGATAGTCACGTCAGTACCTTTTCCTCCTACGATAACTCAACCACGGGGACAGGCAACCGCCAGTGTTCGGAATTCGAATATAGAAATCCACGCGCTATTGTTTTTTATTTAATTGTTTACTAGCTGTCCCAGCGGCTGCGCTCACTTGGACAAGTGTACCTAACACTTAGAACCTAACATAAATGGAAATCAGTATTGAATACTATGCCATTCATCACATTCCTGACATTCAGTCCAAGTAAATGTTCACTTGGGGGAATCAAAAAGATGAGGATGATGAGGAGGTTCACAAAAATCTACTATAGACAAAATATGTATTTTGTCTATATGTAGTAGATTTTTCCATGTTCACAAAAATCTACTATTGACAAAATATGTATTTTGTCTATAATTATGTAGTAGATTTTTCCATGAGGGATTACTTAGTCGACACCTGTAGTCTGGATTTGCGTGGTTTCTCTAACATCTGGCGACATGATGCTACTCATGATTATAACAACAACTTTCCCAAAGAAATGTTTTTTTAGTTTGCAAAGCGCTTTTAGTTGACTCCAATCGCCCCAAAGGCGTGCGCACGCGCGCGTTCAGTACGGTTAAAAGTTAAATTAAAAGAAAATTATGCATGGTAAAAGTTGAATAATTTTGCTTGAAAAAGTAGGTTTGTATAACTAACTACATTAAATTACAGCTGATTGTGTGTTATTTTTGTTAATCAATATTCAATTGAGGTGATTAAGGTCATGCGCTTTGCATTTTGCATACCAAAAGAAAACATTTCTTTGGGAAAGTTGTTTTGTATCGTGTGTACAATCATGTGTATAAGTATCGGTCACTAATTGCCAGTCACGCAAAATAATATAATGAATAAGTAGTAATCCTAATTACCGCTTTAAAATTTAAAAAATAATATGACTTATTCAATCATGCTTTTTAGACAAAACTATTAAGTTTTGAGAAAGGTATGATTCCAAAAGTTCTTTTGGAAGGATTAAGATGGACCAAAAACAGTTAACCGTATGCTGAAGGCTATCATTTCTTGCAGAATGGCGGCCTACCTTGTTAAACTGGCTGACCTGACACATAATAATTGAACCTGAAAGTTCAGTAATTAGAATATTTACTCTTTACAGTAAAAAGAAATTGTACCTATAATCACAGTCGCTTCACTAGACCGTGTGTCAAAAATGTCTAAAAAGCTAAGACAATGCCTGACAGACATTCGCCTACAAAAGCATGACTGTAAGAGGTTTTGTATACGGGTTAAATTGATTTCTGCTGCACTTTTTTCCTGCCAATTTTTTTTCTGTTCGTTTTAACTAATCATTTATCTTATACTGAGATATTTTTACGGAATTATCCAAAAAGTCAGCCTCCACGCAAAGAATTCTAGTTATTACTTCCTAGTACCTACCTATAAAATCTACATTCACTATTCCTCGCCAATTTAGCCGGCTCGTAATGTAGCAGTATGCTCAGCGGTATTGTGTCGTGATTGGCGTAACCTATATTACCCACACACAAAACGTTTGCACATAGGCTGTCGTTTGCTTGTATGAAGCTTCCAGGTTATACTAACGGCGAAGTTAGATATTCTCTGTTCTGATTAAAAGTATGCATAAAAGCCATATAAAAAGAAAACAATTATTTAAAAATTCTTCTGGGTAAATGCTTCAAGCCATAGCCACACTGTTTCAAGAAGAAAAAGTGATCGCAGGTAGAATTTCTTCACTTACTGTAAAAGAGGGAATATATTTCATACCAGTAACTATACTAGGTAGGTTACCAAGTCTTGGTTTGCCACTTTTTGATGGTATCATCTACGTTTGATGTACTGATGGTGAAACTTTGCTTAGTATTTAGTCAATTTTAGTCCGTCGACGACTAATTATTTTTTGCTCATCTTCAACATTATTGTTTACAAGTTGCGTTTTTCGGTGCGATTTTTCATTACTTTCCGTTACACTTAGGGTCCACGTGAGCGAAGCCGCGCACATGGGCACAAGCAGATTTTTTTTTTGTCTCTGCAATGTCTTAATAGGTGTCCTATGAAACACGTCAGCGTATTTATTTTATCGTAACACCCTCTGCCCCATTTAATTTAACTTCAAATTGTGTGTATGTATTTTTTTTATCGTTTTTTGCGCTTCTTACTAAAAAAGGAGAGTGGATAAACTTGCATGGACGGTAGCCCAAGGGGCTTATAACCATGAAGCCTTATTTGAGAGCTGTTATTTAGTAGATTTTTTTTATTTAAATCCTATGATACTCTGTGCCAGGGATAGGTAAATATTTAAATCTACCGATCGAACTAACGTGATCTTCCGATTTTTGATTCGTATTTACCCTCTAGCATAAGCCTTACCTCAACTAAATTAATTACGGAATATTTCAAACATTTATTGTACCATTGGCAGTATATTAATATATAGGAATGTTATTTTTTCAGGCAACAATAACATATATGAACATATTTATTTAAATAATAACTCTGGCTGATTCGCGCTTTGAAAGCTTAGCGTCTTCGATTCCACATTACCAATTATTTTTATCTTTAAATGTTAGTAGGTAATGACCTACCAATATTTCTTATTGTGTAACAATGTTAGTTAAACTAGCGGAGTAATATTAAATAAAAGCGTTTCGTATACTTAGATCATGTAATTGATAATATATGTTATCTTAGGTTGGATTATAGTTTTATCATGCTCAAAAAAGGACGACTCAATTACATTTTGCTGATGTTTTTATACTTTTTCAGACAAGCAATCCATTTATCGGTGCTTCCTATGTTAACTTACACTATGCTGAAGAGTTTGTCAATCCAAATTGTGGGAAAGTAAGTAAATTTAACCTCATTTAATTGCAATCATTACATATAGAAACATTCTCGTTGAAATATAAACCATTCATGAGGTATTTCTGCGCTTCCGCTGAACGAAATGCTTTCTTTCCAATATTCCATTTTCAGTAGGATATATTTTGGGACTAATGTATGTAACTTCTTATTATTTTCAGCGCAATTTTGGCGGTTTCCATGATTTATCTATCATGTCTCCATGTACATCGACAAATTTATCATACAGTTGACTACTCATTAGATATAACAGGTGAGATATATTGCACAAAAAACTTATTTGTAATTTTGTACATCTCTGTAATTTAACCCTCATATTCACCAGAAAATATTTCTTCTAGGTCCGGTAATGGTTATCACTCAAAGGGTTACATCATTGGCTTACACCCTGCAGGATAGTTTAGCTGTAAAAGATATAAAATCGGAGGTATCGACCCAATCTACAGCTAATCCTGAACTGGCGAAAATTGAGAAAATACCTTCACCACTTGAATTCTTCGCATTTACATTAGCCTTCCAAACATTATTGTGTGGGCCAGTAGTATTTTATTCTGACTATATAAAATTTATAGAAGGTGCCCGTGTTGATGAGGTAAGTTTTTTTTTTTTACAATGCATATTAGGTAAAGAAAATCAAATCAGAGCAGGATCTTTCTGGGTATAGTACAGTACGACACAACTAACATGGTTTACGGATGTATACTTACATGATTTTACAGTCAGGTTGTATAGTCATTTTATTTATTTTCAAACTTAGATACATTTTTTTAAACTGTTTCCCCGTACTAGAAATTTCTCCTATATTTTGGGTTGGTTTAGAAACATGTAAATTGTGTTCTCCACTAGCTAACGAAGAGTGCTTGCATGGCTTGAACTTGGCCAGGATAAACTATTAGCAACTTGTTCTGAAATACAGCCTCATGGAATCGGCAGTACCGTATATCAAGTATGTCTGACCCAGTTCTCGAAAATGGTAATGTCACATTGTACTGGAATCGATCCATCATCACTGACAGGACTATTGTAGTCATAAGCCTAATATAGTGACCGTGCGTCGATTAGAGCAGCGCGCAGTGATTGTTGACATATTAATCTTACATGACGTGATCCTCGTGAAGGCCGAGAAAGATAAGCAGATCAAATATATTGACTTGGCCCGCGAGGTTGCCGACGTGTCTGCTATCGTTAGGCTGCTGGATCATCAAGTTAATAAAAATCGTTAATTACAAGATATAAAATTAAAACAAAAAAACTCTCCCTTAAACTTTAGCACAGTAATTTCCCAAATGAAATATATACCTACATCTTGCTGACCCATCCCATACTCTTTTTTCCTCGTTCTTTCGTCTTTTTTTTTAGGGTTTCGTTCTAAAATGTTTGACGGGAACACTAAACTTTGTGCGAATTCGTCTTTCTGTCCCACAGCTGTTTATTTCAGCAACTAGTAAAGCTACCGACTTGGGAGTTGTTTGATACGAAAAGCTTATTCCATAGATGAATAATATTGAAACTTGGCACGAATACGTATCTATCCAAATCAAATAATGCAACCGTCCTAAACGATTTTTAAATTATAAACATCTGTCGGGTAGAAAACGGGGAATACAGTTTAAATGAATTCCTTCGGTTTAAAAACAATCTAGGTAAATATTAAAGTTCTGAAAGAGGTGTTGAATTTAAGCGGAGGATGTCGTTATTAAAGTTGTAGTATTTACGTAAATAGTCTAAAGCCTGGGATACATTAGGGGGCAAATGAAGAAACATGTTGCGGAACATGTCCCTCAACAACTACGTGAAGTGTCCCGCGACAATTGTCATGGAACATTTTGCTGGCTACACTAGTCAGTGTTTATAGAAATGTCGCCCGAGGAGGTTGTGGCTATTAGTGCTGCGTACATAGTAATTATATCGAGAGCCATGTTAAGAGGTACGTTGCGTACGCGACTACACTTGGTGACAAACGGCGCGACTCTGACGCGAGACACGTGCGCTCGCTCTCGAGGCGGGAGCAAGCAACATGCCCCGCGTCACGTACAATGTTGCGGGGCATGTTGCGGGACAATGTGCAACGTTGCAGCGTCACGTAGATTGAGTGTTGCGCGTCATGTTGCGGGACAAAATGTTCCCTAGTGTATCCGGGGCTTAAAGGTCTACATTATTTTGTATTTATTTGTATCAAAAATATTTAACTTCCCGATTTAAAGGCAAATAGGTACATTGCCGTACAGACAAAAGCAGCAAAGAAGCGTGATAGAAAGAGATTTATCCGAAACCAATAATACACCTCATCACGCATGTTTTAAAATTATTTATTTATTTTGTTAAGGCCTTTGAGTACTATCGGAGACTTTCTGCTAGTGTCTGCATGGACGAAATTCGACGACAGTGTGACTGTGTTAGTTGTGTCGGCCTGTAGTACGTTTTACGAAGAACGGGGAGAGTCCCTGGTCTCTCCCCGGATTGCCGGATGGCTCGGGAGCGCTGAATGCTTATGCGAATACCGCGGCTCCGGCCATAGGTACAGGCCGAACACTGCGGCGGTTTTAGCCGGTAAGGGTCCGGTATGCCCCTCTGTCACCCTCATGACGGCGGAAGTCCATGGGAATTACCATGGTGCATAAACAAAAATCCGGCCAACGGCTCAATGGATTTTGCGAGGTACGGGGATGTAACTTCGCCAACTTTCAATATACGTACGGGCTGTTACTGAGAATTAATTGAATAACCTAATACTTTGCCCGACCTGGGAACGAATAGAGGACCCCGCGCAGAGTCAACGAGACCACTGGAGCAGTCATTTTTCAATTAACAATTACGTGTATCCGCAAATTCTCTATTGGCTTTAAATTCTATTCAAATCCTTGTTTCCAATTATTGTTGTTTTCGCATAAACAAATATTAACTTTACGTCTGTGTATATTAAGTTGAATTCCAGAATGGGTTACAGTACTAAAACAAAATGAAGTTGTGGCGCGAGCTAAACTTGGCTCACTTGCATGATAGAAACAATGAATGTATTTTCGTAAAAAATGTATTTGCATAATAAATAAAAAAAAAAGAAAAATACAATAAACCACTAAACACATACTTACACATGAACTTTTTTGTATATATACACTTAAGTATCATATTTTTTTCTAAATTTTAGTTTGAAATGAGGAAGTCAGCGATAGAGCCATCACCGCGCCGAGCTGTGATCTATAAAGTTGGCGGGTCTATAGCCGCCGCTTTGTTGTATATAACTCTAGCTAAGAAATATCCATTGGCTGTTTTTAAAGGTAACTTTATATATCTGTAATGCTAAACATTTTTCTCAGGGTTTCAACTTATCTGGAGGGCATGATATACCTTTGAAACATCACCTTTTAAATTCTTTGGTCGTATTATACTTTAGAAAATAAAACCGTTGAAAAAGTTATTTTTTATCTTTACTTTGTTAGGGAAGGTGTGTTAAAATAAAACTTTTTAATTTTATCAAAGTGGCACGTGCATAAAATTTGTCATTATGACACTATTTTTGATATCATATTATGAGAGTAGATAAATTATTTATTGACAACACATTTTACTATATTAATATATGCCGATATACATTAATTTTAATACTTTGTAATCACAGAATTGACCGATCCAATGTCTGAAGTATCCCGATCATGGTCAGCGTTGTACTTGCTATGGTACGCGTATTTGTCAACCCTAGTAGTAAGGTGTAAGTACTATCACGCGTGGCTGCTGTCTGAGGCGATCTGCAATAACTGTGGGATGGGATTTAATGGTTACAACAACGACGGTTCGCCCAAGTGGGACAAGATGTCGAACATCGATATTTTTGGTTTTGAGGTAAGTCTGTAAGTCTACTTAAATCAATGTTGGTTTGGAAGATATACATATTAGTATTATTCTTCAATAATCTTTGCTTTTATTAAACTTTTAAGTTTAATATTTTACAGAAAAACTTAATAAATCTAATTTAATAAAATTGTAACTTTATAGAAGTTACATTTGTGTTAAATTAGATTTAACTTTATAGAAGTTACATTTGTGTTAAATTAGATTTAACTTTATAGAAGTAACATTTGTGATAAATTAGATTTAACTTTATAAAAGTTAAATTTGTGTTAATATTAGATTTATTAAGTTTTCCGTCCGTGTCCGTGTTTTCCGTTTCATGTCCGTCGTTGTCGTAGAGAAGAATGTTGAATGGATAACCTTATAGTTACCCACCCATTCAACATTCTTCTCTTTGTTATCAAAACCATCATTAATCAATTCACAATCAATCAATAGAACATCGATCGCTGGTCACATCATGATGTGGTCTGGCCAAATCATTGAATACTCAACGTTTGACGACATGAACAGTTCAACCCATGACTACTTCATCATGTAGCTATTCATTAGTAATCATAACATAGATTATCCGCCGGTAGTGGCATTGATGTCGCATTGTTTATTTGGTGCATCATGGCGGCGGTAGGGTGACCATGTGATTTGTGCCATACAACACAGACCTAGACTAATTGTCTAATTTTATGTGTTAATATTATTTACTAGCGACCCGCCCCGGCTGCGTCTTTACAAAGCCTATACCATTTGAGTCACGAGTCGGACTCTAATCGACTAGCTTTTGTTTATGCATATTGCGCTACAAAACCTAATCTATTTCAGTAAAAAAAATGACTCAAATGGATTAGCTTTTGGCCTTGATATTTTCAAAGAAAATACACGGACAAACTCTATACCATTAGAGTGAAAGTGCAAACTGAACTGGCTTAGCTTTTGTTTCAGCAACAAATGCTATTCTATTTGATACCGATCGTTAGCTTCAATAATAGGTTGATAGTTACATGGCAATTGTTTTTATTTTAATATTAAAATAATTAAATTACTCGTTTCTATTTTGTATTTGATTGAAAAAAAAAACGAATTAACAAACGAACTTTTATTAGCTAAGAAATAGGTACAGTCGGTGATAGCTGATAGCACATTATGATTACACACAGTATGATTCTGTATGCAAATATTGTAAACATTGATTTTAAAAGAGTACGTATGGAGTTTCTTGCCCATTCTTCTCCATACAAAGCTACCTTTTGGAAGGGGCAACTAGATTCAATTCCTTTTTCTTTAGTACTTGACGTTCAAAAGTGCCTTATAATGGCCTAATTGAAATAAATGATTTGACTTTGACTTTGACTTTGACACACTAAAAACAAACGAATTTGAACCCTTTGCTAATAACATTAAGAGTTATTCAATTTGTATGAGTTAATTAGACTAGCGCGACTCGATGAACGAATACAATACTGGGGCAAAAGAGGGTAGTTGAAAGACAATTTGCGTATTTGCCACTTTTGCCCCAATATATTGTATTCGTTCATCGAGTGTGACAAAACAGTATTCAAAAGATTATCTACCCTAACATAACGTATTAAAGATCAAATTGGCATAACATTATTCTATAATATTTGCGTCCTTGAACAAGTCGTTGTCAGTAAATATAACAAAAGCTAGTCGATTAGAGTCCGACTCGTGACTCAAATGGTATAGGCTTTGTAAAGACGCGCCCCGGCTTCGCACGGGTGCAATGTAAATACATAAACCTTCCTCTTGAATCACTCTATTAATGACTCTATCTAAAACCGCATCAAAATCTGTTGCGTCGTTTTAAAGATTAGTAAGCATACATAGGGACAGACAGACGGAAGCGACTTTGTTTTAAGTATACTATGTAGTGATAGTGATTTAAGTAGATACACAGTATATTTCAAATATTACTTTCTAACATTTTTATTTAATTTTAAGCCATTGTTTGCTACTAAGAGATTTAGTAAATTGCTTTATGTAGAATGTTCGTACGGTTTTGGATTTGCGCCACGTCCGCGCCTGGATCACGTCACGTTTTACTCTCGCCACGACCTACAAACTTAGCACACTTGTATCATAATGCACTAGTTACTAAGATTTATATCAAGCGAATGTCAGGTAAGATCTGCGAGTTCTGAAATATGTTTAACTTGTAAATATGTTGTTTTTAGTTCGCACAAAATTTCCGCATAGCGATCGCCAGTTGGAACAAGAATACGAACGCGTGGCTTCGTCACGTGGCTTACGAGCGTGGTGGCGCGGCGTGGCGGACAGCGCGAGTGTACGCTCTCTCTGCTGTCTGGCACGGCTTCCATCCGGGCTACTACCTGACCTTTTTGGCCGGTGGCCTCTTCACTGTTGCAGCTAGAAAGGTACATATCACCGTTTATAATAGATGACACTCGCACGTTTCCTACGTACATAAAGTAGTGCCTAGGTGTATAGGATTATTGCTAATTCTTTATTATAATAGAGCTGACAAAGACAATTTTATAAAGGATTTATTACATTATAAGTAACACGATCTTTAGTAAAATCTTATTTTAAAGTCTTCTATTAACCTTTTGAACGCCAGAGTATAAACGTATCGCCGTACCCCTGACGCCATGCCACTTTTTCTGTCAAATGACCTTCATAAAAAATAGGGATTCCAAAAATTGATTGAATTGTTTATTTCATAAGATTTTTTCGTGCGACGCGGACGTGTATTTTGTCATATATTTGTGACGTTGGCGTTCAGGGTAAGATTTCGTTTGTTACATAATATATGTGACAATGGCGTTCAAAAGGTTAATTATATTAGGGTTATAGTATAATCGGCCAATATGTGTTACAGATAAGGTTCGTGGCTCGACCATTGTTTTTAGACAGTCCATCCAAGAAGCTTTTCTACGATTCACTAACATTCATCACCACAAGGGTTGCGATGACGTACGCCACGGTGCCATTTGTTCTCCTTCATCTTACGCCTAGCCTCGCTTTCTATGGGTAATTATGAAAAATTTAAAATACACAACTACCACTGTCTTTATCTTTAAATTAAAAGTTATTAAATTAAAGAGAATTTTGTACTATAATTATTATTTATAGTGTTCATTTGAAAATTTTTCGATTATCTTTATTAAATGTTAATCAAATCTAGGTTAAATAAATGATTATCTTGTTTATCTTTTTATTTCAGGAAATTGTATTACTCTCTCCACTTCATTGCATTGGGTGCTTTGCTAATACCTGAAACATCTAATAAATCTATATCCAGACAAAGTACACAAGAGCCTCCGAGCGAGTCAAATTCTCATCATTCCAGGAAAGAGACTTCAATGATGACTGAAGCGGCAGACACATTGAATGGTAAACTAAGAATAACATAAGTCAGTTACGCACGCGCACGCCATTGAGGAAGGGTTGACTGGCTCTATTGTTTTTTCTCTATCTTGTATGTTTTTTGATCTTATCACAATGTCAACAAAAACGGAGAAATATTGTTATCCCTGCAAAAAGCCGAATTAACACAAGCTGTGCATTAGAAATGCAATTTTCTTAATCAACTTTATTCGACTTTTAGGATTTTGTAGTGCTTTCTCTTGGGCTAGCTAATACAACCACGGGTTATTTTGAAATACTTATACTTACCTATAAAAGCCGATTTTTCAATACAGGTGTAGACACCACCAATCAATTGACATACTTTTTATAAGCTATCGAAATGCAATTCTCCCAATTTCCTCCATAAATTTTGTATGGCAATATGGTGCAGCGGTGCTTTCACTTATTATATATTTCAAAGAAACTCAAAACATAATTTTACAGTTCATTTAAAATTAATCGGGGTTTTCAGGGCTAAAATATTTTTTTTGAGTAGTTATGTCTTAGAATCAATGGCACCACAAAATTAAATCTTACTCATATCGGAGGGATAAATGAGCAGTGCTTATTCTTCCGATAAAAGTTGTCCGTTGAAAAAACAGTCCATAGTCATCATTTATAATAACTGAACTGTTAAATAACGTTATGTGCAGTTTCATACACAATTTTATTACTCATAAATTTTTTCAAAGCTACCTAAATATGAGATAGTACGCGCCACAAATCCGCCGCTTATTAAATCGTTAGAATGGACGATAGGAAAACGTTTTTAAACTGTCATTATTACTATATCATACAATTTTTGTTTTCTTAATAAGAATTTAACGTTATCAAATAGTTTTATTATTTTATCACACAAATAATGCTTTCGCTTATTTTTTCGACTAATACGTAGTAGGTGCCTACAGCCTGACCAAAGAGTTTTCAATTCAAATGTTTTAGTTGCTGTCGATGCAGTAAATAAATAAATTATAAACATAATAAATAAATAGAGATTGAACGAGGCTTTCGTTTAATCTCTATTTCTACATTATCTGTGGCGACGCAAGCTATGTAGCTAGAGCGCTCGCTGCACAATGAACAATTGAAGAGGTAACAGGCGCCATATTTTGAAAAACATATTATATGAGTTTGCAAGTTAACAACTTGTATGAAACTGCTCAAGACTAGGTATTAAAACAGTCGTGGGATCCTCGCCGTGTGTTAACAACCCCTGTTGGCTGTCATACAACCGTTTTATAAAGTTGTATTATAATACCTTGCGTGAGCATTTGAGTCTTCGGCTCGGGCTGCAAAATTAATCATACAGTAGGTAATCAATAAATTATATATTGATTACCTACTTAACTGCTTGGTTGCTTTTATCCCTGTTGCCAACTAAACATACCGACCTAATTATTTTTCGAATACTTACAGAAACAAATTCTTGACTAATAACTATTGTCTCTATTTTTATATTAGGTATCTAAGTACTATTTTTTTTAAAGTAACATAATTTTACCTTAGTTCTATTTAATTAGTACCGTTGCTTGTACGGCAACTCACTAATACGATAACCTAAAAGCAACAACTATAAAATAATTCTGTCTCTATCACTATTAATTGATAGAAATATACCTACACGATAATCAAATAAGTTGTAGGTATGTTTGAGCCGTTGTTTGATTTATCATTTGATTATTAAAACTGATAATGTACATCGCAATAATTTTCAATTGTGGACTATGATTGAATGAAATAAAATGTTGCTTTGTTTATGTACAAAGCATTAAATATTTTTTTTGTATTTTAGAAAGATAAGTGAACAAAGAATTACTAGACGATACCTCGGGGTAGGTAGACTTAAAATTGTATTCATCAATTGAATTAAAGTATGGTGTATGTTTTGCATACATATTTAGAGAGAATATCTAATAGTATTATGTTAATGAGGGCCATATGTACATTTTGACAACATTGCATTTGAAGCCAATTTATTACCCAACCGCCAACAAGGGTTATTGTTAATGCTTTGTCCAAAGTTGCATAAAATGTACCTACCAATATCAAAAACCTTAGTGTTGCATCAAAAGTGTGGATGTGATACCTAAGTAATACCTCAAACATGGAATTGTATTTATTTTTGTTACAAATTAATTTTATATTTAACGTATTTTATATGGTTAATAAAAAATATATTAAATGTGACTGTTTTATTTCATAATCCTTACATTACACGCGCTAATCTCGAACGAGCTGGATTGGAAGAAATATTTTTGTATGTGATAGCCAGATTTATGAGGAATAGCTAGGCTATATAACATCATACTCCCGACTCACGGGAGCAGAGCAGAAATCAAAGACGTATAAATGTGGGTGAAACCACAGAGTATAGTTTGAATAAAATTAAAGTAAATCTACAAAGTAACAACACCATCGCACTTTGTGACAGTGAAATTACAGTGATCTATGTGCTCATAAATTTAGACAGGGGAACGTCTGTGTATGGTTACTCCCCTCCGGCCCGCCGGTGGCCTGTATTGCTCTCTGGGTGACGCCTCATAACACATTTAATAAAAATGTTTTTTCTTATCATTTCTTATTCATTTTAATGATCATAAATGCTTGTCTTATGCAACAGAGCGCACCAGGTACATCTTTCGTTTCTTGTAGTCTTTTCTGCAGTTCCTTGAATATACTGAGTTTTGGTGTGACAGTAGATACTGAAATGAAAAAGTAATCTTTTAGTATGTATTTCTTACTTTATTTAATGTTTTGAAATAAAAGACCATGTTTGCATTGAACTTGATAAGCAAAATACAGCAGGGCGAAAAAAAAATCTTCAAATCAAGTTATGGTAAAAGTTACACTCACATTGATAGCAACCGGTCTTAGTGTCTCTCAATAGGCGGACAGAATAATTTTCAGATTCCTTTTTAGCTTCTGTAAAAAACTGCACAAAAATAGTTTGTGATCCTTCACTTTTAGATTCAATTGTGTAGTACATTTTCAAAAACTTCTTATAATATTTCTTAGCCATAAGAAAAGCTTCATGTGTTTCTTTAATCTCTTGAGACAACAGTTTTTGATCTGTAATAAAATTGTATGAATTTTACATTTAAGTATTTGGAGGTTTAGTATGCAGACATGATAAAATATGATTGATTTGCTGTCATCTATTACTTACTATTTATTACTATTACCTTAGTTATTTAAATCCCCATTAACAAGGAATCTAACTCTCTAACATAGAACAATAATAACCTGATTAAGTGACAGAGAATCAAGCTACACAGTAGGTACCTTTTTTATAGTTCTCGTACTGAATCTTTTGTTGTGAAAGTTCTTCAAGTTTCAAGTCAATATCATGTCGCAGTTGCTTATTATTTTCTACTAAAGTTTTCAGTTCATCATCGTGATTATGAACCACATTATTGTTGTATTTATATTTCTTGATTTTGAAACCGCTTTCTATAAGATTGAGGACATGTTCATGTAAAGATTCCACTTTATTTTCAAACTGTATGTTACTGTTTTCTTCAATTAGGTCTAAGTTAAATTGGATGTCCCAGATTTCGTCAATTATACTCATTTTTGGGAAAATATTAACTCCCAACTTGTTAAATAGCCAGTTTTATTTAGCCAATATCACTCAACCAGGGAACTCTTCTTTCACTCAACTAATCCAATCCAAATTACTTTGAACTAATTATTTAAATACTGTTGTTCCGTTAATGCTTGCCTTGCTTGAGGATTTTCAAATTAACTGACACCAGACACACTGACAGTAGTGACATTGTTGGTTTGACAATTGACTTGTTTGGATCCATGAAGGTATAGATAAAACTGGAGCCCAGACTTTGAATACCTATTTGAAGCTCAAAAAATGTATCGCTATCTCGCTCTCTGTGGTCTCACTCTCTCTTTTTAACTTAGGATAACCTCCTAAGTTAGAAAGAGAGAGTCAGACCACAAGAGAGCGAGAAGTTTTGTAGGTATTTGACTCAAACTTTTGTTCGAAGTCTTGACTCCAGTTTTATCTATACCTTCATGTTTGGATCTCAATCAGTACCTATGTCTATGCTCGGTTCGGCCCATAGAGCAACACGGGCCACCCAAGGAGGTTAAAAATATAGGGCGTGCGCGCTTCTTAGAGAAACGGTCCTAACTCGGTGACCTTGAAATGAATGAAAGGCACCGAGTGCGTTCTGTTTCTTTCTAATTCACACAATTATAATATATTACATATAATATATATATATAATATAATATACACAATTTCTAATACACTTAACAATGCCAGAACGAGATAAAATACAAAACTCAGTGCCTCTCTTTCTAAGAAAAATGAGGAACGGTTACAATGTTCCAAGCGCTCGCTCCCTATATTTTTAACCTCCTTGGGGCCACCTGAGTTTCTACAGAGGGGAACGCCTGCCTAAAGCCGGATTTACATTTGTCTGACGTGTTGTGTTGTGTGTGACGCATCAGAATGGTATCGGTTTCATACATTTAGTATGGTGAGATTTATATTTGTGTGTCGCGATCTGTTGTGATGGCTTCTGCTAAATGTATGAAACAGATACCATTCTGAACTTCTCATGCGTCACAACACAACATGTCAGACAAATGTAAATCCGGCTTAAGGCTACTCCCCCCGTGTTCCTCTATGAAATCGACTAAAAATGAATGTAAACAAACATAATTATATCCTGCTCTACGAACTTTGTCTATGCTACGAACGGATGAACGGAATGAACGAATGGGTTGAAATCGTGAAGAAAATGTACCTATTAGTTGTAAACGAGAAATTTCTTATTAATAATAAAACTATTTTAGAGTTGTAGTAAAAGTGAAATGAATACGCTGTCATGCAAAAGCTAAGCCCTTTATTGACGAATTATTTATTTTCTGTCTGATTGCATATAGTTAAAAAGGATATGAATATCTGGTAAGCAAATAAATGCAATGGGCAGATACTATCAGCATGTCATGTGTTTATTTTAGTTTTCTTTCAACAATTTGTTTATCTCAGGTTTTTGGCGAAAAATTTTAAGAGGTCACATCAGCGGACTGTTTTTTATCATTATGTTTTATTGCATTTATGATGAAAAGCTTGTAAAGTCTGTTTCTGTGCTTACTAAGTTTTATGACTTTCAAGATATTCGAGCAGAATTTGTCCAATGGGCCATTGTCTAAGCTGTTTTAAAAATCAAGCTAATGCAGATATTACAACTTCCCCTCATAGAAAGAAAGATGGTGAGTAACTTAGATAAGTGATAAGTGAAAATTCTTTGTCCCAAAATAATTTTATGATAATAATATGTGATTGAATTATTTCAGAGATGACAGAAATAGCAGTCACAGTTTCAGTTTATCCACAACAAGAACCGCTCCTTCATGACAATCAAAATAGCATTAACAACTTTAGAAACACAAGTACTTCACAAGTTTCAAGCACCCTCTCTGGAGAGCAGAGCCCAATAGAGTTAATCAATATACAGAAAACCAATTTAGTTTCCGAGAGAATACCTAAACCATTTTATCAAAAGTTGCCGACCATACCACGGAGTATGTCATCTTTGGGTGCTAATGACTCCCGCATATCTGAATCTAAAATTAATCAGCTTTTCGACCAATATAAAGACTCGTTAGAAGATGCTATTTTGGCTGAAGGAATAGAAAATCTATGTAATGATCTGCAGTTAAACCCTGATGATTTCAAAGTTTTGGTTTTGGCATGGAAATTGAATGCTAGTCAAATGTGTAGGTTTACAAAATCTGAATTTATACAGGGCTTGAAGAATATGAAAACAGAATCAATTAAGGGTATACAACACAAATTAAATGAGATAACAAGTGAGCTCAAGAGAGATACTGAAAACTTTAAGGACTTGTATAGATTTACTTTTAAATTTGGTTTGGATGTGAGCACCGGCCAGAGAATACTGCCAACAGATATTGCTATCCTTTTGTGGCGTCTAGTTTTCACTAACAATGAACCTCCTATTTTAGACAGATGGTTGTTGTATTTAGAAAAGAATCCACATATAAGAGGCATTCCAAAAGACACTTGGTATATGTTTTTAAATTTCTGTGAATTCATTGGGGATGATCTCAGCAGTTATGATGACACAGAAGCTTGGCCTAGTCTCTTTGATGATTTTGTGGAGTATGAAAATGATCAAATGAATCAAAATGTCAAAAGGAATGATATCAAAACACAGGATTAAAGTCCATTGCCAAATTTTAGCTTCTGTAGGTACTTAATTAAGATATTGAGACTGATAATCTGATAATTAATGTTCAATGATGTTAGTCTTGTATCTCTGGTGAAGTTAAATGGTAATAACGTAAATAAATGTATTATTAGTACTACGTACTGAACACAATTGCGTAGGTACATACATATTGTGAGATTTTAAAATGTACATAAAGTACTTTTATATTTTATAAATGTTTACCTTTAGGTTTATTTTTTAAAATTATTTAACATTCCAGTGATGGAATTAGACAAAAATTGTGTAAATATTGTTCTTAGTTGCATCAAAGGTACCTTTTATTTATTTAATGCTGTATACTTTTATTTTATTACTACCTTTCTTCATTGCTACTTTGAGTCTAAATCTTGCACAAACTAATTATTGCCTGATAAAATAATAATAACAGAGGTTAAATACATTTAAAGTGGGGTAGCAGAAATAAAATGGAAGTGCAAGGCGAATGGTGCATAAAATAAGTACCTACTTTGTAATTATTTATTTATGATCTGCAAAACATAATTTTGTGACATTATTAAGCAAGTGCTGCAGTAAAGTCTCAAATTAAGTTTTACCCACAAACCTTATCTAGACAGGCAACTTTTATATACTTAGATCAAAGGAGATTCAGATTGTACCTTCAATCAACACATGAGGGTACATTGTTGATCGGAGGATCGTACCCAAAAATTAAAGTGCCGGCCAGAAAATAAAATTGTTACATAACCTTCTGGAAATTTTTCATTGCTACAAAAAAACTGTCAAATATGACAAACCCCCTGGCTGCTACTTGTCTATATAAAGCCAATTACGCAGTCGTTCAAAGCGAGTCAAATACTTTTACTTGCAAAAGCTTTAGTAAACTCAATATAAGTTTTTTTTTGTTATTAAACTGTTTACAATCTTCTTTATCGTGTGGGCAGTAAGGTATTACGACCCCACGCACCCTAGTGTCAGAGTTTCTTAACCGCCTCAAGGGCCTCTGACAAGGTTGGAGTGGGACAGTAAAGTCCAGGTTTCCTCACGATGTTTTCCTTTGCCGATGCCAGTGAGGGTCCGTAACGTTATTTCGAAAGTCATATGTTCGATTAACGAAAAGTCGACTGAACGTTTGTTCGAATATTTATTAATCGATGGACTGCTCTTTCGAATGAGTTTTAGTTACTTATTACACACATAGTTTAATAATTGAAGTAAAATTAAAAAAGTAAAATTTTTCTTCACATGTTATTTCATACATAATCGAGGAAATCAAACATTTAAGATATCATTCTTCCCGTATGAAACTAAATATGGAACTACCCTCATTGTTTTTGTTTTGCATTAGCATTGCGCATTATCACGTTTCTTGTAAACTACCGAAATTGTTTCTGATTAACTTAATTTTGTGCCAATATCGTAATGTAAATTATTTTTTATAATAAACTTTTTTCTTTTCATTTTGTGCTTTATTTTTTCCTTTTCACAAAATTTCATCTTTCTAAATCTACGGGAAGAATGATATCTTAAATGTTTAATTTTTTTATGTTTGATGTTTTGTTTGATGTTTGTTTGATTTAAAGGTTTATTTCCTCGATTATGTATAAAATAAGTTAACATGTGACAAAAAAATTACTTTTTTAATTTTACTTCAATTATTAAACTATGTGTGTAATAACTAAAACTCATTCGAAAGAGCAGTCCATCGATTAATAAATATTCGAAGAATTGTTCAGTCGAAGTAGTATTTGTCGAGAAAAGGTTGTTTCGTAATAAAGTCCATTCGAACAAACGTTCAGTCGACTTTTCGTTAATCGAACATATGATTTTCGAAATAACGTTACGGACCCTGCCAGTGATGTCCAAGATAAACTTTAGAAAGTAAACTTTACATATGAATTGAAAAAGTTACATTGGCACTTGCCCGGATCTGAACCCACAACCTAATGCATGAGAGGCGGGCGCCTTAACCAGCCTTAACCACTGGGCCATCACGACAACATATACCAATACCCACAGAACATATAAAGGAGGAGAACATATAACCTCCTTTATATGTTCTGTGCCAATACCATACGACTATAGATGCTGGTGGGAAAGATTCCGAATTATTCCCGTCGAATACTTCGGAAGCATTCCGAAAGATTCCGCAACTTTGGGAATATTTCAACTGTCAAACAAAAACCAGGAAAATCGACCTTACCTACTACCTATTTCGCGCTTGGAAGTTGTAAATTATATTATCTTTAGTTGTGTTGTGAGCGGTAGGTAGGTATAGGTATGGTTGTGCTTGTGAGTGCACGGTAGGTTTAAAAAATAGCGGGAAAATTGTTGTAGAATTTGGTTTATAGGTACCTACTTTACTAAATCTCTGCTGTAAGAGATTTTGTTATTACACAATAATCAGATTTAAAGACTTATTTAGTCCCTCGAATATTAGCGACCTCGCTACCCTCTGCGTCTGACCACAGATTATTCTGTGCTACGAATGTACGGCGGAGAGGGCCGTCTTATATACGGCCCTGTCTGCCCCCTATCGAGAGCCGCGCTTTTTGCGCCTGATTTTATGTTAAATTTTGCGTCGAGCCGAACCCTTTTCCTTCTTTATTTTATTTTTCCTTATACCTACATAATTACAATGTGTTATACCTTTTTACATAGGGGACAATATTATCTATCACTTAAAATAAATTATATAATGATAAAATGCAGTCTGACAAAAACCCTAGAACATTGAAGTATAAAAATTATTCTTTTAACATTTTCACTTTGAACAATCGGCTATAACTTTTACAATTCTCAACAGATTTTTACAATTCCTTTTGTAAACCTAGTTTCTAAGCAGTCTTACCAATTTATGATAAAGATATTTAATATTCCTCCATAAACAAAAAACCTCATTTTCAAGTTACGTAATTATTCCTTAACATACAATTTTTCTTAAAAAACCTTTCAAATTACTGTCCTACTAAACTTTTCTAACTGGATTTCTATTGGATTATGCTAACATCATTCCAATAAGACACAAAACACAAATTTTGCACAAATACCCTTATGTTATACTTTCTAATCAGACACAAACAAGTTTTCCTAATATCCTTATCAGTAAATTAAAGTTTCTTAAAACTATGAGTATCGCAGTAACTATGCTAAGTAAACAATAAAACATAAAAAACAAACTTTAAATCCTTTCAAAACTAACTATAAAATCCTTCCAAAAACTAGGTAAGTTCTATAAAATCCTTTCAAAACTATTACCTACTACTTTATGTACAAGTCTTACCCCCGCCACTACTTGTGCTATAGTACGTGCATGGGGTCTTCGTCGCCGACACCTACCTACCTAAAAACAAAAGAATAAAAATCCTGTTAATCGCAGGCTAACTAACATAATTATTATCTACCCATAAAAATATTAACATATACTTAATCAATCCCATTTATAATAAAATAAACATTTATATTTTACTTACGTAGGTATAAACAATGTGCCACTGAACAATAATAAAAGTCACCGGAGTCACCCACCACCCCACAAACAAACACGTTTATTCCCTTCGAAATATTCGGGCGAAATAAATATTCAACGGAAACATTCGATTGCGGGGTATGAATCTTTCCGCGCGGGCGAAAACTTCTTCGGGGAGTATCTCCCTTCTTACCGCACCCCGCACCGCCATCGCCACGACTCGTGGGCCACGAGTCGTGCGTGTGCGGGGTGCGGTTGCTCCCGGCTGCTCCCCGTCGCCCGCGCGGAAAGATTCATACCCCGCAATCGAATGTTTCCGCCGAATATTTCTTATATATTATATTTCGCGTGGCAGTAGGGCGCTCGCGGCGCGGCGGGGCGGCAGCGGCCGGCGCACAGAGGGGCAGCGGCGGCGGCGATCGACGATCGATGCAAAATACGATTTTTCAGCAAAAAAAATAAAAATCTTAATTAAATTCATTTTGAATAATTCAGATTTAAAGAAACTTTCCCAGAAGTATTCAGGAATTATTCCGAAGTTTTCAGAAGTTTTGCAACTATACATACGACATATTATTACTATGAAATTAGCAATTTATCTGTCGCACAGTCGATGAAGAGTAGTGTTATGGAACAGTTTCAACAATGTCGCGGCGATGTCGTCCGACGTCGGCGTCGCCCGACATCGCGCGATGTCTCCGGCCGGGGACACGTCGCTCGACAAATGTTCCTAGTGGGGATGACAGTGGCGTAGCGTGGGTCTTTGCCGCCCGGGGCCGGCCGAAATTTTGCCGCCCCCCCCCCCCGCAATGATTAGTTTAAAGTTTAAATATTCTATTCAACGGACTATATAACTTATTGAAAGTCAAGATAAAATTTACCATTACTTCGAAAGGAACATACATCTATCAGTATCTCTTTCTGTTGTTGAAATTGCTTGACACGTAACATTGCGGGCGCGATAGATAAGTATAGTTTTTTTTTTTTTATTCGAAATTTAAAAAATCGGGGCACTTGCCGCCCTCTGACATATGCCACTCGGGGCCATGCCCCCCCCCCCCCCCCAAGCTATGCCACTGGGGGACGAGGCTTTAAATAGAAATAGTTATGGATCCAATATAGAAACTTGAGGAACGCCCATCGTGTTATATAAATATAAAGGTACAATAGTTTCAATAGTAGGTAACTAGGTATAGGTACCACTATGTACCATATCACACGAGATACCCGGTTATGTGCAATTTTATACACAACTTTTTCTCATAACTCACTGTGGCCTCTTATTATGTGAAGGTGTAGGTACCTACACGTATGTATATAAGTACTTAATACCTTTTGGTTATGTCATGATTTCTGTAGGTATATCTTTTGTTTGAGATCTAACTAATAAATAAGTACTTAAAAAAAACAAAATATTTTTTTCAAAAATACAGTAGGTAAGTACTTTTTATTTATTTATTTTAATATGAAGCTCATCCTTGACCAGTTGACCTTATCCATGGATTTGCTACCTACTTGCCTGTGTTTATTTTTTATACAACTAGGTACCTACTTACTTTACTCATTGCGTGATTTCCAGTGATTTCTGGAGGCTCAATCAGCTGTTGTGATGACGCGACGCCATCACAGATATTATATCTAAGGCTAATTGACAACATTGAAAATATGAGTGAACACTGTGTTAGCAACAATGTTAGCAAAAAATTTTTTCGACTGTAATTTATTTTCAGGTTTATTGTTTTTATCATTATATTTTTTATTTATTTATATCAGTCTTCCAGCACGTTCTGTGCTTCCAGCGTTCGTTTTATGATGACAAGCATCACAAAGATTTAATTCACAGTTACCTAAGTTAAGAGTACCTACCTACCTCAAAGAAGCTTCCTGGGTAACATATATACTTCTCAACTCCTAAGGCTATCAGCTAAATCTAGAGACATATTAGTATTTATTTAAAAAGAGCCTAATAAATAAATATTAAAGGACCAGAGTACGTTTTACATGAAATGTCATTATATTACGATTATGACGATCCGAGGGAAGCGCAAAGTACGAACATCCAAGACTTGTATTTATTATGGACGGAAACTGATTATAAAAAACGCTGCCGTCTTTAGACACAACGTACACGTCTAAAGAGTGTTTTTATAATAAAATTATGAACTTTAATCGATAATTCGTACTCCAAATGGTCCATTCACATTATAGACAAAAATAAATCTTCATTCCTACATTCAGAAATTACGGGTATTTACATATAAAGCTTTAAATGATATTATATAATCTAAGCTATATCTATATATTGATATAGCTTTTTATATGCTTAATAATAATGCTTTAATGAGATATACATTGGTATTTATCTCAATTTGTACGAGCGGGTGATGCTACTCGCATTTTGACATCTTTGTGTCGCATCACTTGAATAATGCGAGTGTTAAGATTCATAACACTCGCATTATTGAAGTGAAAGTGAATTGACCCACCGTTTTAGTGTCTATGGTGTACAAAAACTACCCACACTCTGCACTTAGTTAAGGTGTAACCTCCACGGTAGCCCGCGAAATTCAAATTTTCTTATGTTTTTTGCAATTTGGAAGTCAGTATTAGGTTTTTAATGTTGATTAAAGTATGATTCGCGGGCGTAAGAAGTATGTATTTTCAGAATTATAACCATTAAAATCAGTATAATAACTCCATAAGTCGGTTTAATCCTAAAATGTCAAGATTTCATGAAATAGTCATTCTTTCGGGTTACCTGGCTCTATGTAGGTTTATGCTGACTTAAATGGTTATAATTCTGAAAATACATAATTCTTACGTCCGCGAATCATACTTTAATCAACACATAACCTAATTCTGACTTGCAAATTGCAAAAAACGTAAGAAAATTTGAATTTCGCGGGCTAGCGTGGAGGTTCCACCTTAAAGTGCTGAGTTGAGTTTTTATTATTATGCTTCTTGCAAAGCAGTATGATGACGGTCTCATAGTATTCGTCGTCTTAGTGCGCTTGTAAACGTCCGATTTTTATTTATGACAAACAAATTAAGTGTATCTATAATTATTGTATTTAGGTATTTCAATTTTATGGCATGTGATAATATTATCTGACATAAAGTTCGAGCAAAGTTATCATTCGGAAAAATGAAGATTAGGACGAAAAAAATCTAGCATAGGGAACACAATAGAGAACTATGATAGGTAGATATACATATAATGGTGCCGTCTTAGACACATCGTTCGACAAAAATACGGAATGAATGTGATAACAATAATTATGTAAGTATAATTTTTAATTCTTTCATAATAAATAGGGAAACATGGCAAATCTGTCTGATGGGTAGTCTTCAAACTTCTTTTTGTACCACTGATGGGCTCTGATTGCATAATGAATCTGAAAAAGTACCTAATTTTAATATTTCAATTCAGCAATTTCTGTAATTCAATTCAATGATCTATGTACGATGGATATTATACTGCCAACTAAAGACCAATTAATTATAGGTAGGTACTTACTACTAGATTACTAACTATTAAGATTTTACTCATTTAAACTGGTTGCAGATAACTGGAGAAATAATCACAGAAAAGAAATGGAACTTAAAAAAAACAGTAAAGTATTAATATCAGAACATCAAATCTACTGTCCGACATAGCATTCATACATAGACTACAGGCCCACGTCCAAAAATGGTGGGTCATATGAACCACCAGGTGACGTATATATAGGACGATATAAGAGCATAAAATAATAAGATTCAGCACTATGCCGTCACTTGTAAGCTGTCCAACTGAGTGCTGATGAGAATTGAAAAGTGCAGGTAGAGTGAGTACATTTTGGTCATATATTTTTGTACGGCATTTTTACCATCGATAGATCCATGAAAAATAATAAGAAAGCGCGCAGTGCCGTACAAAAATGTTGGGCCACAAAGTCGGTATTTTTTTTGATTTTCTGACAATTTTCAGGGTAAATTTGGTCATTTGATTCTGTACGGCATCAGTTTCATACTGTTTCAATACAACTTCTAATCCATTATTCCGCAACGCCGTACAAAAATCATGCGACAAGGGGAAAAAATCGAGGGTTGCAACCCCCTTTCTTTCCGTGGTCCGAGGGGTGATTTGAAACAACATAAAATTAATTTATTTTGAAAGTATTTTATGCATAGATAATATTTTTTTACATGCCGTACATTTTCGTTGGTCCAAAGGTTTGTAGGGGAAAAACAACTCAAGGAAAAATCCATAGAACAAAATGATATGAAAAGATATGGTCTGCATTAAAATGTACGGCATCATTTTTTCCTAATTTATTTATCTTAATACTATTTAAAACAAGAGAAAAATGTAGAAAATTGCTATAGATTATTAATCTGTGAATATTTAAACTTTTGCAATAATTCAGTTTTTGTATTTCTCTATAATTTTTTTTAGAACAGTTTCTTTTGAACGGCAATACTATATAACAATTGTATTTTACAATATCATGTTAAAAAAAAAGTTGCCGTACAGAGTCAAATGATTTTACAGCTTTATAAATCAAGTGTACCATGAAATTAAGATAATTAATTAATTTACATTCAAATGAACAATAATTTTTTGACGGCATTATTTTTAATAGTACTTTTGAGTGCTAGATAATGTTTTGGAACCAAAGCCGTACTTTTTCAAATCACCCCCCGGACCACGGAAAGAGAGGGGGTTGCAACCCTCGATTTTTTCTCCTTGTCACATGATTTTTGTACGGCGTTGTGGAATAATGGATTAGAAGCTGTATTGAAACAGTATGAAACTGATGCCGTACAGAATCAAATGACCAAATTTACCCTGGAAATTGTCAGAAAATCAAAAGAAATACCGACTTTGTGGCCCACCATTTTTGTACGGCACTGCGCGCTTTCTTATTATTTTTCATGGATCTGTCAATGGTAAAAATGCCGTACAAAAATATATGACCAAAATGTACTCACTCTACCTGCACTTTTCAATTCTCACCAGCACTCAGTTGGACAGCTTACAAGTGACGGCATAGTGCTGAATCTTATTATTTTATGCTCTTATATCGTCTTATATACGTCACCTGGTGGTTCATATGACCCACCATTTTTGGACATGGGCCTGTAGTCTAACACTGGTATAAGATATTTTTTCAATTTAAGATTTCTTAATGTATAAGAAATAGGTACTTACTTGATTACTCGCAACAAACACAAAGATAATAAAATGCGTCTTCGTCTGCATCAGCAGAACTAAAGCCAGATAAATCAAAACCTCACACAATCTGTGGGGACTAGACGTGTATCTGAACAGACCTCCGTACGGGATGCGGTAGGCCTCGGTCACTACACTACCAGTTTTCTTGCATTTTCGTAAATTGGCCAGAATTGCGTGTGAGCGAAACTGTTCGTATGATGCATATAGAAAGAGCAGGATGCAAGGTGCAATGAGTATTTTTGTTTTTATGTCAATCCATGTCATATTGTTTCTGATTTGTTCATCTAAAAAAAAAAAAAGATAATGTTTTGCTGTTGAGGTCTGTGTATTTCTCGTAAAGGGTGGGGACAATGACAGAATCTATCGCATGCATCTTGGTAATAAATAGATAAGTTTATAATCAAGGCAAAAAATTGTACAGAAAGCCTATTTTTTTTAGTAAGAAGTTATGGAACCTGTTAAAATTACAGTCAATCTCCAACTTGTCTCACAGGAAATTGGCTTAATTTTTATATTTTGTAACTAATTAAAAAAAAAACCACTTACCACAGAACAAAGGAGCATATCCAACGATAGATATAATAACTAATGCATAGTGAAGGAATGCTGTCATGTAATGAAATACGAGCATCTTAATGGACTTGGAGAAAACTTGCATGAATATGCTCTCGTACGTTCGCCTTGAACATTGTATTGTAAAGAGTGCCATCGCTGTTAGAGTGGTTAAAACTGACACTGGAAGGAGGATATAATACAGGGTTAGACCTATTAGTTTTAGAAGGTACCTACTATATTAACGCTGATCGTTTTGGACGCCTGCAGTGCAATTCTGTAAATATCTCCCTATCATCCCACTTCAACTAAATTCACCAAGACATTTTTTTACAGAATAGACCAGCTGATTTACCGTCTAATGTTAACTGAACAAAGTAAATATCTTATCACTTAAAAAAAAGATTCCGCCAAATTGGGAACCTCTTCCTTTTTTTAAAGTCGGTTAAAAATAAATAGGCACCTATCTACTACTAGGTGAAATCAGAGCATTTGGTTAAATTTAAACTCAAAAAGTTTTGACGCCATCCTAGAGTAGGTACCTACCTACCTACATAATGCAAAAGCTTTGATTTTTTCTTGCCTCTTGCCTCTTGCCAATATGGAAATGTTATTCGTTATGTGATATGTCGGTGCTCAACAGAATTGAAGCCCTATGTAGGTAAAGGTTAGAAAAATAATCAAAATAAAATAATTATTTTCAACTTACCAGAGTTATCCACCTTTATCAATGTTTTAAGACCAAGTTTGACGTACTCATTTACATCCACATTACAAAAGTATACTGATACCATATAGAATAATACGAAAAGGCAAAAAATCGACGCAAACATATAAAAATGCCTAAAATAAGACTTAGGTATCTCTTTTAACCAAAGACCCTCCACCTCTTTCTCTGGTCCTAAATTCCCATAAAAAAGCACTTTTTCTACATAATATACTGGTACATATTTTTGAAAAATATGTACAGGTATGCCCAAAATAAAAAAAAAAGACGTTAGAACTGTAAATATTATTTCGATGGTATTGAAATAAATAGCCATGGTGTTAACGAGTACTTCTGAACTGACATTACTTTTATATAGGTGGTAACGTTATTTATATAGTGGGCAACGCATTATTATGCTAAGCACGACCGAATTAGGTATCCATTAGGCAATTGCCTAGGGTCGCCCGAATCGGTAAAAAATGTTTATTCAAGTGAAAATTAAATTTGAAGATGGAATATTGATTGATAAATTCACTAACTTAAGTATTATATTCCTTTCATTTGTGTGATAAACCCTTTATTTTACCCCACTCTATACCTACCTAATGTTTGCAGAAAATATTTTTATGGCGCCATTTAAATTTTTAGAATTTTGATATGGTACCCAGTGTAATTACTCTCACAATTCTAACGACATCTCTCAAGCTAAAATTCATCAACCCTCCTTCTGACGCAGTCGGGTAAAAAATCAGCTTATAAACATGAATACCTACCTAAAATTGGGTAGTGGTAGAAAAAAAATTTATGGAAGTTAGCAAAGGACTACCTATCCCCTCTATAGAGGGGCCCCGAGTCGGGCCGAGTCCCTAACATGGTTAGTTCGGCCCTGATGCTTAGTACCTACTATTGGTTGTTTTCAACCGACTTCTAAAAGGAGAAGGTTCTCAATTCGGCGGTATGTTTTTTTTTTGGTATGTATGTTACCCGATTACTCCGCCAATTATGAATTGATTTTTATGATTATTTTTTAGGATTAAGCAGCTGCAAGATTGCGTTCTCAGTGTTGTCAAATAATAACTACCGACTTTTGTAAAGATCCAGATGAGATGAACAATGAACTTCACTTGACTAGTTTAGTAAAAAGTTACAAAATACACTGTTAAACTAATTCGGCTGTCTCGCTGGTCTAGTGGTCGTAAAGCGCGACTGCTAGCTGAGCATGAGTTCTTGGGTCCTTTTTTACCCGACTGCGCGACGCAAAGGAGGGTAATGTGTTTATCAGTCTATGTATGTATGTATGTATGTTTGTTTCTATGTGGCGTTCTAGAGACCAAATGCGTTGGCCGATTTTAATAATTCTTACGTCGATTAATCGATTCGTCTTAACCTTGCGAGGGTCACTAAAGACATGACATTAATCAAAATTCACCACAGCGTCAACCAGACGCCATATTGTCAAAATGAAAAAAAAAGTCGATGAACTATGTCAAGTGGGGTGTCGTTGAATAGGTATTTTAAAATCGTCTTTAGGTTCCTTTTATCATTTTTCATTTTAAATAATAGTTTAGGATATACAGCCTGTAACAAAAACCCTGTCCGATCCTTAAGGGTATTATTCGGCATCGTACTGCGTACACATATACGTAACCATTTAATGGATTTGAGATTATTATTTTTCCCCAGTGAAAAAAAAAAAGAAGAAAGTAGAAGTAATTAAATTAAAATAAAACATAAAAACATACATACATACATACACACATACATACATACCGTCAAAATCATAACCCTCCTTTTGGCTTTGCCGTAGTCGGGTAAAAACTGATCAACGGCAACACTGATCTGACAGGGGTTTTGTTACATAGTGTATAATAACGATTTAAAGTTGTTTAACAAAACAAATTATTCTCGCTAATTTTCTTACATAATGATTTAAGTTTTTATTTCAAGTGAAAACTACATTAGATAACGAAGTCAATGAATCGTAACCAAAAAGTATAAAATAAAAGTCGGGGCCCCTTGGGAAGATTTGATTGGTAAAATTTGAATGGGCCCCGACTGTGAGTCGTTCTGCTGTTCTGCATTAGAATTTATGATTTGTTATAAGTGTGTATCGATTATAAAACTATTTCAATTGTGTAGTAATTTAGTATTACTTAACAGAATTCTAAACTACTGGGCTTGTTTCTTTCTTTTTAGTTTTTTTTCACGTATTTTTTAAAATTTGTTTTTGTTTACGCAGTCGGGTTTTTTGTTTTTCTTTAAATTATTTTTTATTGTAGATGTTTCCTCAAGTTGACTTTTCCCCCATTGCCATCGGACGAGTGTTTCTGTGAAAGATAGAAAGCAAGCATCAGTGGAATCTTTCCGGAATCTTATGCCAAAAAGGCAAATCAAAATTTCTAGTGTTGCAATAGGTACCCGGGAAATCGGATTAAACGATCTTGGTATTATTTAGTTTATTATTACCTATTTCTTTGTCTTTGAACATGAATAAACCTTGAAAAATAAATCAATCGTTTAGTTACTTATCATATAGGTAAAGGGTTATTCTCAACTTTCGCGCAAATTACATGTCCGGTTGAATATTGACGAAAGTTAGTACGAAGTTAGTAGAAGTTTAATAAAAATTTATTTTATTATGCTTCTTACTTTCTGTCATCTTAACTTCTTATACTTAAAGTAAATCTTTGATTTAAAAATATGACCATATAATGTTAAATGATACCTAAAAAAACACGTCAAAAGCTTATTATCTGTTTTTTTTTGTTTTGATAAAAACATTCGTTTTTTTATGCACACTGATTATGCACACATTTCGATTTTTAAGTGGTTACCTGTACGTAGGTATGGTTAAGTACATTGTTGTTTGAATTATCTAAAATTCTTTATAGACTAAGACTATGGGCAGGGCCCGATCTAGCTATTTAGCCGCTCCGGGCAAAAATAATATTCGCCGCCCTTTACACTAACACCATACAGGGTGTCCCAGACAAGAACGTCCAAACAAAAATTTTGGAAGTCTCTCTTCTTGGGCTATCTACAAATTTTGTGGTTTAGGAGCTAGACGATTTTTTTTTTGGGATATTATTCTTTGCTTCAGATTTTGTTGATTTTCTCTTTTTGTGTCGCGTTTTTTGGAAATATTTTTATTGATAATTAATCTTGAAAGTATGGACTTCGATCGATATTTAAACCACTGTCTGTCTTACCGTCACCCGAAATTACCAAAACTGAGTTCAAAGGAAAAAAAAAATGTTTTTCAAAATTCGTTGCAGATTTTCAGTCCCTAGGGAAAAATTACAAAAAGGGTCCAAATGACCTTAAAGTTATTTAAAAAACTTTCACGAATCCTCAGCTCTCTAAAACAATACAAATAACTAGTCTTTTGCAAGATAATATTTTAGTACATAATATGTAAATCCTAATGACACTGAATTAAAACAAAATTGTATTAAGTTTTCATTGTAATATGAGCTCTACTTCATGTTTATTATTAGCACAATGGTGATTCGGATTAGATAGATAAGTTAGGTTAGGGTTAGGTTTGTCCTTGGCCGTGGGATTTAGAAGCGAGGGAGCGGGGCATGCGACCGGTGCCGCGCCGCGGCGCCGCTTCGAGCTCCGCGTGATCCTAACGGCGGAATGGAAAGGACGACTTGAGCACCCCAGCGCAGGGCACCCCGTGATATCGGCGGTAAGACCCGTCATGGAGAATTGGCTACACATTCACATTCTCCTGCTGACGCAGATACTGACAGGAAATGGCTTCTTCGGGAAGTATCTGTGTCGCATAGGCCGTGAACAATCGCCCGGTTGTCACCACTGCGGAGATTGCCTGGAGGACACAGCGTAGCACACGCTGGCGGACTGCGGCTTGGGCAGAGCAGCGCCGTGAACTCTCCGCAGTAGTCGGTGACCTCTCGCTCCCGAACATCGTTCTCTCGATGGTCGGGAGCGAGAGTACGTGGGAAGCCGTCATCTCTTTTTGCGAGCACGTCATGCGCGTAAAGGAGGTGGCAGAGAGGGAGAGGGAAGCAACTGCCTCGCTTCCCTCCAGGAGAAGACGCACCGGGCCCCGGAGGGCGCTAAATGACCGCGCCCAAAGGTCTGTCGAGAAACACCGTGGTGGTCCCCCTTACCCTAGACGGGGGATAGTCCATGACGATTTCCCCACGACAAAAAAAGCGTTAGGTTTAAAAAAAAAAGCGTTAAGTTTGTCCTTGGACATTTCCAACGCCTTTAACACCCTGCCCTGGGGCGCTTTTCGGGAGGCACTGCGCTAACATCGGGCGCTATCCGGCTCACACATCGTAGTCGGGGGGCCTCGGATCGCTGTCGAGTCTACCATGTCTACCATGAAGTATCTGGGATTGTTGCTCGACAGCCGGTGGGACTTCGAGCCCCACTTTCAGCGACTGGTGCCGAACAATGCTGCTTCCCAATTTGGGGGGCCCGAGCACCGCCTGCAAGCGTCTGTATGTGGGGGTTGTGCGATCTATGGCCTTGTATGGGGCCCCGATATGGGCGGCTGACCTGACGGCCGGTAGTATCGCCGTTCTGCGCAAACCGCAGAGGGCGATGGCCATCAGAGTCATGAGGGGTTATCGCACGATCTCCTGCGAGGCGGCCTGCGTACTGGCTGGAGCCCTGGGACCTGGAGGCGAAGGTAGTCGCGTCACTGTACCGGTGGCGCGCGGTCCTGGTGGGGGAATAGCGGGATAGGCTGTCATGCGCTACCGCCGGCCTCATCACCATCGAGGCGATCCGGCCGGTGCTGGCGGACTGGCTCGGGATGAGTCACGGCTCCCTGATGTTTCAGTCGACGCAGGTACTTTCAGGACATGGCTGCTTCGGGAAGTACCTGTGTCGCATAAACAGGGAGCCGGACGCCCGGTGTCACCACTGCATGGACTGCCGAGAGGACACGGCGCGGTTTTAAAGAGCTGAGGGTCCGTGGAAGTTTTTGAAATTACTTTAAGGTCATTTGGGCTCTTATTGTGATTTTTCTTTAAGGGCCCAAATCTGGAACGAATTTTGCAAAACAACATTTGAACTAACAACCCTTTGAACTATGTTTTGGTAATCTCGGGTGACGATAAGACAGACATTTGTTTTTATCGATCAAAGATCATACTTTCAGGAATTATTATCAATAAAAATATTTCCAAAAAAAGTGACACAAAAAGAGAAAATCAACAAAATCTGATGCAAGGAAGAATATCCCAAAAAAATACAAAAAATCGTCTAGCTACTAAACCACAAAAAATCGAAGAACAACCATGGGGGTGGCTCCAGAAAAGAGACGCTACCAAAATTTTCGTTTGGACGTCCTAGTCTGGAACACCCTGTATAAAATATATAAGTCACGAGCTTGCTATTTCAAAGATGGTATTATATAGTAATATGAGATATTATTTTAATTGTATAATATTTAAAGACGTTAGTATACTACGACTTCTGAACAAGTATAAAAATTCACCAGAGTATGTTCCACCGTCTTTGTGCCGGACTTTGTGCCACCGTCCGGCACCCTCAATTTTGCCGCCCCTCAATTTTGCGGTTTTGCCGCTCTGGGCAATTGCCCGGCTTGCCCCCCCCTAGATCGGGCCCTGACTATGGGTTTATAAAATTCATATATAGGTAATACCTATGCAATTGAACAAAGCTTTAAAACGAATATTACAATAAATGAATTATAGGTACCTATTACCTTTAGCATCCATAATAATAATAAATACTTACCACTTAAACGCACAAGAAACACAATGTAATATAATTAATAAAATTTAATAGGTTTTTAATTATTAAAGGAAGGTAGGTAGTAGGTACTTAACTCATTATGTTATTTTCTTTTGTTCATTTAATACATAAATAATATTAACGTATCTGCTGATTAAATTTTAATCTCACAACCTGCAGGAAATCTTTAACATTTTTATGAATGTCATTAGGTAGTAGGTACCAGATTTACACTTTTCAATTAATCGGTATTCCCCTGACATTAAGTGTCCGGTTTTTACCCGGACTCTTTTTGACAACCCCTTCCGTACCTACGTCCCCCGGACGCCCTCTAAACTAGGACAAATCCAGGGAAACCCGGGCGGATGGCAGCCTTAACCAAATCTAAAGTAAAGGAGCCCAAGAGGGGATTTTAGGACTGACTGAAGCGCGGCAGGTCAATGTAAGGGAAGCCTTGCGCTTTGTCTGTTGAGTAGGTACCTCCACCATATACCTACATAAAACAACATTGTCCATAAGAATTATTGATAAGACCAAAAAATATTCATTTTTATTTACTTAAATTTTTATCATGTTCCTGAAAAATAATTCATTTTTAACCGACTTCAAAAAAAGGAGGAGGTTATCAATTCGACTGTATTTTTTTTTTTTTATGTTTGTTACCTCGCGACTTTCGACTGGGTGAACCGATTTTCATGATTCTTTTTTTATTTAAAAGCTGGTGCTTCCCGTGTGGTCCCATTGTCACCATTTCAATATCTGATGATGGGATCTTGTAGAAATCGGGGGAACTCTTCAATAAATAACAGCAGATTAACCGCGATTGTTGCTATAGCATATCTAAGCATTGTTTACGCCATCACACAACATAATATCACGCGGCACGCCTGTACTCACTACAAAGGTTATAAAAACTTTTTCGAATAAAAAAATGTTTTTTGTTTTTTTTTTTTGTTAAGTACCGTCAAACGGGGTGAATAGGGATGCAGGGGTGAATCGGGACAAAACTTTAAAAGGGATTTTAACGTTGAAATAATATAGTTTATTACTAAAAAAGACGCTCAATGTTTTTGCGGAATTATAATTTACGATTTATTATCATTGGTAGCATTAAACTATATTATTTCAACGTTAAAATCCCTTTTAAAGTTGCGTCCCGATTCACCCCTGCATCCCTATTCACCCCGTTTGACCCGGTACTCAACCAATTATGAATAGATTTGGATGATTCTTTTTTTGTTTGAAAGAGTATACTTTCGAATAGGTCCCATAGAAATATTATATCATGATCTGATGATGAACTTCGGAGATATGGAATGGAACTCCTCATAGGATCACAGCAGCAATATCGTAACAAGTGAAATTGCTTTGTTTATACGTGTAGTCGATGACTGACTGAAGGAAAAGGGGGAGGGGGTACGACAACCACTTTCCAAAATTAAATATATCGTGCGAGGTATTGTTTGAAAGGGCTTTTTGTAAGGATTTCAAACATTAATACACAAGCACTAAAAAGTGAAAAATAAAAAACTTCTTTACAAAAAAAGAAGAAGAGAAGAGAAGTTTTTTTTATTTAAATTTTTATCATGTTCCTTTTTTATTAAAATATCATGTAACTTTTGATGTAACTTATCATTCTGGTAGACCAGTAGTCCTACCATGAACTCTTATCGCGATCCAAAAACTGAACTGTTCTTCAAATACGTCAATATAATGACATAAATTGATGCGTTTTGACGTATTTGAAGAACAGCTGCCCTACCATGAACTCTTATCGCGATCCAAAAACTGAATTGTTCTTCAAATAAGTCAATATAACGCATCAATTTATGCGTTATATTGACGTATTTGAAGAACAGTTCAGTTTTTGGATCGCGATAAGAGAAAATACGTCAATACATGACATAAATTGATGCGTTATATTGACTTATTTGAAGAACAATTCAGTTTTTGGATCGCGATAAGAGTTCATGGTAGGACGTCAGGTAGGTACTTACATACAATGATGGATCGGATTTTCGTTTATACATAAGCGATGAGTTCACAGAAAAAAAATGGTTGAAAACACATTAATTATTTTGAATTCGTTATTTACACAATGTCGTATTAATGAATAAAGCCTAGGTACTTTATTCCTTATTATTACGCCATTGTGTAAAAGGTTTCCTTTAGTTACTGTAGCATAACTATGCTATCTACAAGAACTAAAGGAAATCTACTTGTTTGAAAAAAATCAGAAATAACAAACACTCACCTCTTATGGTTTGACTTCGAAAAGAACAATGTCAGGTGTCCATAGTAACTTAGGCTCAATAAAAAATTTTCATGGACAGTAAAAATTCTCACGTTATTTTGTGTAGTTTCATGTCAGAAGCTTATCTGTGTTTTCCACTTTTACATTGAACTTCTCAAAAAGAAATTATTCAGACATTGTAAATTGGAGGTTATTTATTTCTACGGAGTAAATTAAACAAAAAATATACAGTAATTTAACTTTTATTCGTTTTCATTCATTAAATCATTATCAACACACCTATAAATGATTTTTTTTTTGCATAGTCTTCACAGGACATGTCCCACAACGCCCTCCTTGTCTCAATCTCGGTTATCAATCTTTCCAAATCACGCTGTAGTTCCACAATACGTGCGGCCGCCGCGGCTAGTGCGCGCACACTGGTGACTTAACTACAATGCAATTGATCTCAGTGGCCGCAGCGACCAGCGACTGAACACGGGCCGCAAATGCGTCGCTTCGATCTCGCTGGCCGCTGCGGCCAGGTGCGCGCGCTCTGTGGCGATTTCATAAGTTAAGGTATGTATCTCGTTGGCCGCCGCGACCTGGCCGCTGCGGCCTAGCCGCTAGTGCGCTATTGCTCTTATAAGAATCGTACTTTACCACAGAAAGTGAAGTCCATTGCTGTAACAATGAACGGATATCATCAGATTCAACTAAATGCCGTTTCATCCGAAACACATTTATACCACAATTAATACAACGTAGTTGATGGGACATTGTCACAAAATGTGTGATATTTGAGAAAAAAACAACCGTACTCATATAAAAACACTAGCAACAACACAAACAAGATGTTTGACATTGACTAACAGTCAGACAGACACGTCAGACAGACAGAACCTAACAGGGTTGCCATTACATTACGATTAAGTTATCGAGCACAGGTCATGAAAATCGATTTCTTGAGTTTTTATATTCTATAAAAATACTAAATGTATTTAAAATAAACACGATGAACGTATGATTTAGGTAAAAAATAATATTAAGAGACAATTGTGAGGTGGTAAATAAAAAATAAAGAGTAAATCGGTTTAATTATTTAGAATAATCGATTAGTGGCAGAACAAGTTACTACCTCAACCTTTTTATTTATAAAAAAAAAACCTGGAACAGGATGGACCAAATGATTTACGATTATTTTTATGATTTATTTTTGGAAAAGTTCTAGAAAATAAACAAATGTTTTTTAAGAAGTTAGAATTTTATATTTAAATTGTTGTAGGTAAAAACTTTGTGTCCGTGTGAACTTAGTTTTAAAAGTTGTGTAAGCCGAAACCTGACATTGTTCTTTACTTCAAGTAGGCGCAAAACAATTAACGTAGGTACCTACTTACTTTTATTCTGGATGTCGACTGAGGAAGAAGTGGGGTCTATGGATCGGCGGAGGGTAACGTCATTCACGCTACCCGATTTGTATGTGTATAGGTACCTACGTACCTACGCGAGAACGAGGTTTTATGGGAGAATTTGTTATGATCGGTATTACTTCCTGACCGGTATTGCCCGGTTTTACCCTATCTATTTGTATTTAGTTTTACTTTGGCAAAACACATTTTTATTCAGTAACCAAAAGTACTTACCTGCCTATCCTAAAAAAAGTTGACATAGGCACATAAAAAAACATTTTGGTGTTAAAAATATGACAACCTCAAGATTGTCATATTTTTAACACCAAAATGTTTATTTGGAGGGGGGAGGGGGGTTGACGTACCCCCTCCCCCTTTTCCTTCAGTCAGTCATCGACTACACGTATAAACAAAGCAATTTTACTTCTTACGACAATTAGTTCTGCTGTGATCCTATGAGTTCTGTTCCATATCTCCGAAGTTCATCATCAGATCATGACAATATTTCTATGGGACCTATTCGGAAGTATACTCTTTCAAACAAACAAAGAATCATCCAAATCTATTCATAATTGGCTGAGAATTTCTCAGGTAACATTTATACAAAAAAAAAACATACGCGCCGAATTGAGAACCTCCTCCTTTTTGAAGTCGGTTGAAAATAGGCGAGAGTTAAAACCCGAATTATGACTTTTTTATTAGGCTATTCAGTCGGATCTGCAGTTGTCCTTTTCACACGCCGAAGCTCGCAGAGCGACAGCGATAGTTTCTTCTGGTACTTACCTAATTTTAAAAAAGACTACAGGCTCATGTCCAAAAATGGTGGGTCATATGAACCACCAGGTGACGTATATAGGACGATATAAGAGCATAAAATAATAAGATTCAGCACTATGCCGTCACTTGTAGTCTAAAAAGTCTCCTCTCGCGTTTCCTCTTAGGCAGGTGGTGCGATGAACCGGCACACTATGAAAATATATTCGTGCGACATTGCCTGTGCCTACCGCATACGCGACGGGGCTATTCTGTACTTTGAAAGAGGTGTATTCTGAAATACTGTAAAACATAAACAACTAAAACCAAACAAGTATTTATTATTGACTAGGTGTAAATTATTTACGACTTTTATGACTAAATCCTGAAATTTGACGAGGATGCAAACTGGACCTAACAGGACCTTTGTAAAAAGAAAGTAAGTGCAGTATTATTAATAAAATTTTATTTTAAACAAAATAATATACTCGCAGCCTGCCAGTGCTCGGTCGGTGTCGAGGCGCGCGCAAGGCTCACGCGGCCCCCCGCAGCAACTCAAAGGCACTACGACGCGGACCGGCGGGCAGCCCGCGGCCTCACCGCGCCCTATTTCCCTCTACAAAAGCATGTCGATAAAAACAAAAGCATGAGGTGAACCGGCTCGGGGGACTACGTGTGCCTCACATCTTGTCCTGATATACACAAAATATGACATAATACAAACGCCCTTAAATGTAAATCTGATTATATTAAAAAAGCTGACAATTTATAAATTCATAATATACATTTATCATAACGATTCTTAGTTTGGGCCGACGTTGCAAGAAATAATATTCGTAAAGTGACCCCTTTACATAATAATATCTTTCCATAAGTACTCTCATTATGTTTCTACATTTAATACTTTAACTGTATGAGTAAAATAAAAATGTGGGCGTTTCCAAAGTACTGACTAAATCTGTATCGTATATCGTTATTTAGGAGACGTTCAATACCATTGGGGTTAAAAACTGAAAGATCACCTGTGAGATGGCAACACTGCTGAGTGTCTCTTTACTGCCCAAAATTAGACGATAAAAACAAAAATGTATGCGACTTGGAATATGGACCAAAATATGAGTTAAGGAGAAATAAGTTTCCAATGTTAGGAAAAAGCTCTGCAAATTAAATATTTCTTTGGGAATAATTATTTAGAAAAAAAAAAGGATTACAATGGATATATATTGTGGGCACGCGTCGTATAATTTATTAATTACCGTGCATTAAGAAAACTTTAAAAACGATGGGCTACTTTGGTTCATACCCGAAATTTCAAGATTTGACTCAATTTCACCTGTGAAATGAAACGCAGCCGATTCTTTTTTTCTATTATTAGGAATTCAAGCCGTTGAGCTACACTTTGCTTATGCTTCATTAGAGTTAGTTTGGAGTGGTAAAAACAACATTACAAACTTGAACATGAATATGCGTCGAAAATGTGTACTATAAATAGGTGGATACTGTGTAACTTTAAAAGTTAATCAAAAGTGGAAGTTATCAACTTTAGAAACGTTATCAGAGTAATCATTTACGTAAAAGAAGCAGATTTTTAACAATATTTTTATGGATAATAATAGCCAGTTGTCATGTTTCTTAACACTCGACAGTAGTGACATCTTATGTGAACAAGTAGCAGTTTTAATCCCCAGTAAATAATATTGTCTATTTGCGGCCGCTTTTTGTAGCGTGATCCAATTCGAGTTACATAAATTTACAAAACCGTACAAAATGTGTTTTTTCTGGATTGCCTGCAGCATTTGATGTAGAGTTAATTTTCGATGACTTTTTCGTAAGTTTCAGGGGTTATCTCGGCAATAAGTTGGTGAATGTTGTTTTTATGTGCTCCAAAGCTGCAGTTATGTTGAAATAGATGGTATTCTTAGAGAATCATAAAAAATAACAGCGTTAAATCGTTTAATCTGGGCTACTTAGGGCTATATTTCACCGGGACACCATGGCGGCGCAACCAGTTGCGCCACCGTGGTGTCCGTAAGCTACTAAACTAGACACCATACAGACACCAGAGTCGCCACACCACACAGAGACAGTATCAAAATGGACCTTGAAGAGACAGTACTACTGCTATATGTACGTAGGAAAAGAGAGAGAGAAATGAGGTGGGGGGTGGGGGCGTCACTGGCGGCTGAGTGAGTGAGACACCATACAGCGCTATAGTAATTAGTGGTGGCGCGACCAGCGTGGCGGTGCAACCAGTAACATTCTATGCACGCGTCCGAGTTGGTCGCGCCGCCAAATTGATACCAAACGGACACCAGGTGAGTAATTCTCTATAGAGCTGTATACATTTTGTTGGTAGCGGCGACTGGTTGCTCCGCCATGGTGTCCCGGTGAAATATAGCCCTTAGTACACTGTTTTTGTAAAGCAATGACACAATTTGAACGCGTTGAGCAGAAAACTGTTTTATTTTTCGACGTTTTATTCACGCGCTTATCAGCTGTCTAATTTACAGTGTTACAACAAAGGAAAGTTGAATTGGATCACCGTACATAAAGAGATCTGACATTGATTCTTTGCAGACAGGGCTCGCTCTGCAGATCGCGTTATGGTAAGAAAACGGTTTGGAAGAAATCAGCCGCATTCATGTTCATATCCATAAAGCATTATTCGTTTTAATAGAGCATTGCTGTATCACTCAGAAGAAAAAGAGATGATCATTGTGTTGCAATAAATTAAAATCTATTATCATAATTGGATCAAAATATTGCAGATAAGTAATATCAAAATAGATATTAGCCAAACTAATGTTAACAACATAAAACATCCAGATGAAATTGAAACGAGAATAGTATCAACAATGTACTGTAATCATAGCAAACTATTTTAAATAAAACATAATTTTGTTTTAAAATAGAAAACGGTATTATAATAACCATTATTATTATCCATAATATGTGAAAATATTATAATCAATAGAGTAAATGTGTTACAGTGATCACCACATGGAAAGCAAACTTAGCTTATTAACTGAGCTTGCTGTACGATTAAGAACAACAAAAAGGTTGACTACCCTTTAGTGACGCTGGATGATCATAATAACAATTTACATGAGAGCCTTTTTCATCGAAAACCACACCGCACTTTATTATGATAATAGAAGTGTTACAATAAAATAATTGTGGATTTTCATAGACAAACTATATAGCATGTCGTTAAGACTTACGTTGTTCAAGCGTCTGAGTACTAAAATTCTACGCGATGCTCGACGAGAATGGACAATAGGCAATTAAAACCAAGGCTTATAGAACTTCTTTTAAAATTGAAAAATACATAGTTGCAATAAAAGTTTGCATTCATAAATATGGCCCGCGAAACAGAAGCTTGTGTACTAACTAAAAAAGTTAAAGCAACTTGTACATTAGAAGCAACAAAAATGTTGTATATAATAAGTTAGAGCTTAAACATTAAAGCAAAATTCACTTGAATGATAAGAAATATTTGACACGTAAGAGCATCGTGAGGAATTTAGTATAAATATGTCGCTTTATGGCTGTGACTGTAAGTATTCTTATATAAAGCCTAGCTGTTCTATTATATTGAGAAAATGGGAAATGATTTATTTCGTGATCATGATGAAGCAATACACTCGAGCTCTCACAGGATACAGATCCCAGAATTGAGGATTACATATTACATGCATTCTCTGTTGATATAGGTTTTGGAAAGGCCTATCCTAGCTAAATTACAAATTGTAGTGCCAAATTACTCGATCACCTTTAGGACTTTACCGATCGCAATCGTTTTATCTGAAACGAAAAGATACAAAATTCATTATTATGATAATCACATAAACATAGCGGCTGATGCCAAATCAAATAAACAAAAGTTGAGAGTTAAATCAGTTACCCAAGTGTTTCATTTTTTGAATCATAACAATGAATAACTATTAGATACATTGGTATCCTGCAGCATAATTGTGTGAAACACAATACTTTTCAATTTGTCAATTCAACAATTTTCATTGTTGCGTTATTTACATTGTCGACAGTTATAGAAGTCCTAAAATTGTTTCAATTTGTATATATCGTCGCCGTGCATTGAAAACCTCGTAAAGCACAAATTTATTGTTTTTATTTTATTATTTTTTTTATTTTTTATTTATGTCCATCTGGCCTGGACCGCCCTGTATATAATATATATATGATAAATACCATATATAATATATACAGGGTGGTCCAGGCCAGATGGATACAAAATTTAAAAAAAAAAAAAAAAAAACAATAAATTTGTGCTTTACGAGGTTTTCAATGCACGGCGACGATATACAAAATTGTATATTTTTTTTGTAAATAAATGCAACTTATGTGTACTTACTCTCGTCTCTTAATGTGAATCTGCCCATTTGAGCAAATTTTTTAAATGGTTCTAAACATATAATTCCCGCGCATTCTATCCTCATGATAGCCACTTGATCTTGTTTCACAAAGCGCGGCCGCGTCTTCGACTTGTCACCAGTCTTTTTGTCCACCAAACAGATGAGCGCCTGCAATAACAATATAACTGCTGTAAATTCTATTGATAAATTATTTGTGCATTTAACTTTTTGGCAACATTTTTAGGGACCAACCCACCTCTCATTAAATAATAGTGGAGTAAGATAAAACATCGTTTCCATATCAAGCAGGAGACAGAACAGAGCAGGGCAATATGCTCAAAAGGATGTTTATAAGTGAGGATGGCCTAGTTGCCTAGCACCACAGATTAAAACTAACGAATAACTCATTTTAGAATGAGTTCTAAAATGTAAGCATAAAAATAATTCTTTAGTTAATTGTTTCAAGATATATCTTAATAAGAATTACATATACTATTGTTAGTTTGACTTGTTTAGTTAGGCAACATGGTTGTTTGTACAGTGGTACACCAAACTAAGCAGCGCTAGTTACTACTAACTATCTTGGGCGCCAGAATTTTTATTTCAAAACGCACTGCACATAACTCTGTATATTGTATTATAAAATATTACTTAAATTAATACAAACTCTGGGTTGAATGTCTAGTTAAGATGTTGTAGCATCAGATCAGATCAAACACCAATAAATTGTCAACAACCAGCAAAATGACAACTTCAAAATCTGCTTCATCTTGAACTACTTTATACATATATTTTGATGAAAATATGAAGTATTCACCTTCACAGTAATTTCTTCTGCTGCGCAATGTATATGCATCACTGCCGAGTATCCCGCACATATGATGGATTTGTGTTCCAGGATCACGACTTGAGCATCGAACACCTGTAAATTGATATATTGTGCTACATTGATATTAGATCTTCAACACAAAGAAACAGAATTCAGCAATTATATTACAGATCTACAGAGAAGCATTTAGCTTCAACTGCTCTGTTCGTCAATTCTGATTACACTGAGCGCCTAGACGCGACCTGCAGGAAATTCGGGAAACAAAAATATTTCTTCTATGCAGCAGCATTTCTCAGTAGCAGCCTCGGAGTCTAGCTATGTGCCGGTGGTGATGGCAATAGGCTCGCCCCCTATTATGTGGAACTTAAACATAACTTGCGAAATGTGGTTGTACTAATGAGTACACCTCTGCCTAACCCTTCGGGGATTACAGGCGTGATGTTGTGTTATATAACATATAATAGTGTACTTTTTGTTGGAGAGCCACATATAATAAATAAATTCTGCTTTTATTCCTATGTGTAACAATACTATGAATATACTACTATGGGGCTGTATTTACTTACATACATATAGGTCTATAGCATTTACATAAATTGTGGTATCAATTAAAATCAATTAAAGCTACCTTTCCAGTGGTAATAGGTTCAGCAGTGTCACAAAGGACAAAGCCAGGAGAAACATCTTCTTCCTCAATTCCCTTGAGCTTGACTTTTACATTTTCACCAGGACCAATCGACGTTACTTCGATGTCATCCGACCATAACTGGTCTACAGTAACTTGTACCTGCAATTACAAAATATTATAGTTTTGTATTAATCCTTCTCTCTTAGAACAATAAAAATCTATACTAATAAAACTTTATCTGTTCTGACACAGCATATTGCCATTCAACTAAGGAGTTTAAATGTGTTAACGTATTCTTTATAATGGTAACATTAAAAGGTGAAGGCTTGCGAGCAGCCTGCTGGCAGCTAACGGTTGGATTTTTCCAGGTGATTCCGCCTGGGCCGTTGCAGTGTCGCTGCTGTTATAATGAGCGTGTTAGCCGTTTCCTTAGAAGTTATATATCCAAAACAACACCCAAATTGTTATTTTTAATAGATAAGCTTATCAAAATAAACTGTTTAAAATTCCATTGTAATAAATGTATTATTTGTCATTCCTTGAATAAGTTTCTTATTAGTTTGAATTAGAGCAATTTTTCAATATAACTGATTTCATAACATGAAAATCAATCTTGCGAGATCTCGTTGTTTGAGAGGAACTCCATTTCTTAGTATTGATATCTAATAATGATAAAGCAAAAATAAAAAATAACGACAGTATTTTCCTAATTCATAGTTTCAAGTAATTACACTACCACCAAACTCGTGACTCTGTAATTAGTTGAAGTTTCTTGAAAATTAGAAAATAATATTTTTTTGTTGTAATCATTAGATGTCGATAGCTCATCACGCCTGTGGAGTTCACTCAGTCAATCTGATATGACCTTGTAGAATAAAACAAGGAAAATTAAAGTTGGAAGTTTCTTACCCTATTAGGCATAAGGAATAGGGCCGCGCCCTTACGAGTAACTCCTGCTTCCACCTTCCCCATGAGTACAGTGCCCATGTCTTTGTATTTGTCGACAACCGGCATTATGAAAGGTCCGTCCATTTTGCGGTTGAGTGATGGAAGTTCATCAATCAGCTGTATGAAAGACGGCCCTCGATACCAAGGACAGATTTCTTCAGTTACCTGATTGAAAAAAATATCTGGTATTAGTTTATAGCACAAGATAAGACCAAACAGAATTATTTACACAAACTACAGGCCGAAATTGATTTAAGTTATAATATGCTTACTTTTTGAAGTAAACCTTGTCCTGTTTGGCCTGATACAGGAAGGAAGGACAAATCTTTTGCTGGATTGAACCCTAACTTTTTGAGGTAAGGCATAATCTTATCTCGACATTCATTGTATCTGGAAATTGAAAATTAAGATTATTCAGAAAAGTTAAATGAATTCCATCATGTTTTATTAATTTTTTTGTTTTATTTAGTGTCATATCATATAAAAGACAATTTATTTTTTAAATATAAGTAGTTTTTTAATAATACTTAACTGAATTCTAGATTATTGATTCTTTATTTAATGTTTACTTTTTTTTTAATACAGTGACATCACAAGCATTTATACTATTATACTAATAAATATTAAATAAATAGCTGGCAATAGCATGCTTCTTCAACATTTTATTCAAAACAGGTGTTTTTAATAAAATGTTAAATAAATAATGTTATGTAAGTTAATAAATAAATAATGTCAAATATTTAATAAGTAGGATGTAGAATAAATACTTAATTTTAGAACATCAGATGATCTAAAGAACCAAAAATCTGTGTGGCATAATAAAAATTTAGCATACCTTTTTTCGTCCCAGTTAACTGTTGGGTCATCCATTTTGTTAACAAGTGCAACTAAATGTTTGACTCCTGCAGTCTTGGCCAACATAGCATGCTCTCGAGTTTGGCCTCCTCTGTCGAATCCAGTTTCAAATTCTCCCTTACGTGCAGATATTACCTGAATGACACATTTCATGAGATTACTCAATTTACTTATCATGAGTAGATTTCTTTGACACAAATGGAACTTAGGCCAGGTTGAAAACTTATACTTGTTTACTTAAAATTAATATAATTAAAAGACCAAATATTTGAAACATACCAGGACGGCTAGATCAGCTTGAGCTGCGCCTCCGATCATATTCGGTACGAAACTCTTATGGCCAGGAGCGTCAAGGATTGTAAAATGCTTCTTATCAGTCTCAAAGTATGCTCTACCCACTTCAACAGTCTTACCCTTGTCTCGTTCTAAACAAGAAAAAACAAAGCATTTTGCATTAATAATTTTCTGTAGATAGGTTACTTTTATTAATTTCAAAACAATTACAACAGACATTCACTTACATAATTTACTTAAATGTTAAACATTATTATAATAAATATTCTTATTATTGAGAGTTGGTATAGAAAATCAAATTACTATTACACATTATTACAAAAGAAATAGGTTAGTCAACCTACATTACTCAAACAACTGTTCCCGTGGCAAAATTAACAAAACTTTGGTAGTTAATAACTGAAATAAAGTATATATTTAAATGTACATTTCCATGTAAATGCAAACCTTGGAGTATCATAGTTCATTCAACCCATGATTAACTTTATGGCTATAAGTACAAATGTTACATACCTTCTTGGTTAGTATCAAGTGCCCATGATAAGTACCAGGACTCCCTAGATTTCTCACGTGCCTCTCTTTCATACTTTTCCAATGTTCGCTTGTCAACCATTCCAGTTAGTGACATAATTTGACCACCAATGGTAGACTTTCCAGCATCTGTAAAAAATATAAGTAGATTTTTAGAAGAACCTTATTATAAAAATGATGAATGTTTTTATACAGTGGAACCTTACTTCACGTACCTACATGTCCTATGAATACAACGTTTACATGTTCTTTTTTGCTGCAAGTGTCCTCTACCCGTGGTGGCTTTTTTTTGGGGATTTTCTTTGTTGCCTCACCATCCTCCTGAATAAAGATTACATTTAGATTATTTTACTATTTTAAACATAAACTAAAGATTCCAAAATATAGAAAAAAATAAAGTGTAGACATTTTTGTGATGTAACAACAATAAATTAGTAGAAGGAAATACAATGTAAAAAGTATTTTCCTTACTTACCTAAATATTCATTCACTAACAATAGATAAGTATACGTAGGAACATGTCTAGGTGGCAAGTTTGACATTGATGATTCATCCAAAATTATGAGTAATACTGCATTTATACTTAACCTGCCCCACGTGTCGCCACGCAAGGGAACGCTATAGGTTTCATACATTGAGTATAGGACTGATCACATTAGTCCCGCCCCGCGCGACGTAGAGCAACTTGCAAAATGCACGAAACAGGTAGCTTTCTCACACATCACGCGGGGCAGGTTAAGTATAAACGCAGCTTAATAATTACAAGCTAAAACATCATAGAGGTTTTTTTCGGACTACATAAAAACAAATTCGGATAGCTGCTATTAGTGCCATCAAAATCACCTGTTGTTCAGTTTCATCATCCTCAGGTTCATTGTTATCTTCAGGGGTTAGTAGGGCATCATCTGCTTCTGCTTCCCAACTATCAGCAGTTGGGGAGACATCAGTTGGTACAGGTAATGTGGACGTGGGAGCTGAGGGTGCAGAGGCAGCCTCAGGTGTGACTACACCAGGGGTGCCATCGACTGGCGTGCCAGAAGCAGGTGTGCCTGTGGCTGGCGAAGCCACAGAGGGGCTGCCAGCAGCAGGAGGCACGGGAGGCGGCTCCTCCACCCGAGGCGAGGCCGACGCAGCCCCACCGTCTCCGCTTTCTGCACCACCATCACCGCAACCTATGGCCAAATAAAATTTTATGTTTTTCTAGAATTCCCTTGAATGTTGATTACCACAGATGCGCCCTTGAGCAGTTAAAAAGTAGTCTAGCCTATGACCTTATGCAGATTCCAAATTACCTTATTGTCCATTATCAATTTTTTAATACTTTTGCTGTGATGTGGCAACAAACAGAGTTATAGTACGGCTGACGTATCTTGGCGGTTCTGAAATTAGCTGTTTAGCTGTGCAATTAATCTTTTAGGAATGAAATTGTCTACTGCGCAGCCTACGGCTAACTTCAGAACCGCCAAGATACACCAGCCGTATTGTACTTTTGCATTTATAACCAATTAATAGTCTGGATAGGGTGGACGATTGGTTAAAGTTTTCTATAATAACCAATTTTCATAGATTATGAATAAATATATAATGAAATAATAATTTTTAATATTTGCCTAACCTAACCTATGAAGCTTTGAGTCACATTGATTTACATATTTATTGTTATATGATCACAAGATCCAACACACATTAGTAAGTTAACACAAGTAAAAGTACTGACTGGGAATTAAAATTCATGCTTATTAAAGTAATTTTATGAAGAGGTAAAATGTTGTTTGTAATCTCTAGGTCATCTCTGGAAGAACAGATTTGATTACAAGAAGAATGCAATGCTTGCTGAAGAATGCAATAGGATTTGCTTTATGGTAAAATAAATTTATGTTGGTATAAAATCACTATACTTGTAAATCAAGCCAAAGAAACACAAGCCGATTGGCTATTTTATCGGCATGCTCTGACCAGTTTGATGTAAAGCAACATAATGTTTTATTTTGCAGAAATATTGGTTTTTAATATTTCTGTAAATTTCACAATAGTATGTATCTAATTTCTATAAATAAAATAAGAACATTTTTTTGGAAAAAGTTTCAAGAATAAAAATTGAGCTAATATTAATATTATTTAAAAAACATAGTCACATCAATTCATATAAAAGTAAATCTTAAAGCTTTGACATCACCATCATTGGCATAAAACATGGATAAAAGAATGTGTAACTTCAGAATACAAAATTTAGATGATAATATAAGATGATATATTTTATGAAAAACATAAGATAAATTAAATTCAGGGCTAGGATAGTGAGCTGAGGACGCTGAGGTGCAGATACCTTTCAAGTTACTGTGCGGGAAGGACACATTTTTCCTCAACAGTTATGAGGATATGCACCTTTTCATGTTACAGTACATGGTACCCTCACAAAAATCACCTTTTTTTACTTCCAAATAGACAATGTCTCCGGTAGGATGCTAGTGTTGAATAACTAGTTTCCAATTTAGTTTCGTATTACACAAAAGAAACCCTAGGCTACCATTAGTTTGAATTAACAAACTTGCAAACCAAGGGGTGCCAAAATTTCAGTACATCAACATTTTATCAAAAATAATATCAATTATATTTTAAGCTTGCTGCTAAATGGTTATAATTGGCATAATGATAAACATGATATTTAAATGAAAAAGATTGAAATAATGTTTTAACCTTGTGGATTGACTAATACTTTTACCACATGAACACACCAACATGAACTGACCATGTACTTACATTAGATAGTACAATTATATTACTCTCTAGATAGTATCAATAAGAGAGAAGATGAATTTAACACAAACTATTATTCAATATGCTTCACACCATGTATAAGTCAATCATATTTTGGCATAAGAGTAACTTTAGATAGGCATTAGAGTGATGTGAAGTCTACATTACACACAATCATTCTGTGATATTTAACAAAATTCAAAAATAATCTTCACTGAGTTTAAAAATGAAACTTAAATAGGTTATCTTTATTATAAATTGTAAAGATAATAACCAATTATGTTTCAAATCCTCACATACAACCTATGAAACAGATGATCTTTATTTTCCAGACTGGAAAAAATCTGAAATGACTTGGCAGTAAGCCTTTACTTAAAATAAAGATATAAATATTTTATTGAGAAACAACCATACATAAGACAAATAAATGTTCAATTTATATGACAGACAACATAACTTAGACATTATTTGAAGACTGATAGAAAAATATACACACCTTTAACCATTATCCTCCTTATTAATGCAGAATCTATTGTTAGATATCGATATTTAACAAGAGAAAGTTATGAAATAGCGAATATACGGTGTAGATAGATATGTCGCGCGCCGCGTGTCGAGAAATAACCCGTTAGAACTGGATTCAGCAAAAAAATAAAGTCATCGAACGTAATGTTCCGCTTTATTAACCGCTTGATTTTCAGTTTGTGTACTGGTACAGTGAAGGTGGTTGCTTTGTATTAACAATAAATTCTGACAAATTCGAACACGAAAAGCTTCAATGCAGATAGTTATGACAAGACATCTGACTTACCATTCAAGACAGGACTCCCCACAGATTTTGTTGATCCACTTTCGGATTTTTGTGGAGTAGTGGGGGATTCGGAATCGTCGGAAGCCTGCGAAGGCTTACAAAAAGAAGGCACGAACTCCGTGGCATTAACGTTCAACGTGGAAAATTTTGCAGACACATCGTCCGAATCTTTTGCACCTTGTTCACTTATGACATCAGCTTGACTTTCCCAGGAGTCCGGAGCACCGTTATTGGACATATTAAAAACAGACAATGTAAATTTACTAAATAAGTCTTTCTTTTCAAGTTATCTTTTGATTATTCGCGTTTTTTTCTCGATAGATCCGCGTGTGTCTTTATCTGAAACCGGAAGTTCATGGCAATTTGCCAAATATGTAGAGAAACAAATTACTTAATATTTAAGTTAAGATAAAGTTCAATAACGTAGAAACTATCAATTTATTAATCATTAATTGTTTATCTTTTTATAGTGCAACATAATAATAGAAGCATCTGATTTAAAATACTTAAATTAACTAGTATATTTTATGACTATTTCCGGCCAAATGCTGCCATGCCATGACCTGATAGAGTTATTTTGTCTTGCCATTCGAATTAAATACAGGAAATACGACGGCAAAGTTGAAGTTCATGACGACAGCCGGCAGCCGGCAATCCGCCGTCGTTGGTCCGCGTTCAAAAAAGAGGTTGCATAAAGGGCGAGACAGACTTATAACACGCTACGCCATCCCACGCGTGCTTATTGGCCAAAAGACAAAGAGTAGTTTCACGAGATGAAATGTGGCCAATGAGAACGCTTGAATGCCGTGGCGTGGCGTAGCGTGTTATAAGTTTGTTTCTACCTTAAATGAGAGCGCTCTACTATCACACTTAGATCATAGAGCAACACGGGTACCTGACGGAAGGGGAGACGCCATACGTAGCTTATTTTTTCAATACAGAAAAGTCTGTCATTTTTTGCGGGGGGAAATACACACACAAACACACTTTTCAATGCCCCACACAAAAACAATCGTCTGTCGCTACGAAACTCACACATAGAAATAATAACAATACACTAACAATTTCGTACACACATAGATACATTTTGTGTCATAACAGTGTAACGACATGATGCAACTACATTGACAAACATTGCTGTAACAGCTGTCGATACGCATTATCGATAAATTAAAGAACTCTGTTAAGGAACTCAGGTTTTTTACTTTATTTATGTTATTTATTACTTTTTGAACAGTTGTCAATTAAAAAATAATTAAAAGCATGTAGGTATAATTTAAAGTCAAAGTCAAAACACTTATTTCAATTAGACCATTTACAGGCACTTTTGAATTGTTATTAACATACTACATAACTACAACTTAGTCTTTAGTTTTTGCAAATGCAAATGTCACACATCGACTGATGGTAAGTAAATATTTTTATCGATAACAAACAAACAATTTACAAAATAACAACACTATCGCACTTGGTGACAGTGACTTAACAGTGGACCATTTGGTCATATGTTTCGACAGAGGGGAACGCCTGCCTATAGCGTCTCCCCTTCCGTCAGGTACCCGTGTTGCTCTATGCACTTAGATCATTTTATAGATTATAAAGGACATTCAGAAAACAAGTTGTAACTAAAAAATGTTCTCTCTTGCCGGCAAGGTAGTGGCCTACTTGGCCGGCAAGAGAGAACATTTCTTTTCAACAATAGATAATCTGAAATCTGATGGTTTCAGTGCAACAGAGTAAGATGCGGTGACAGAGACAACAGTGGAAGTAAACAGGGGGCTTACCATCACCTTTTAAGAAAACGTTCAAATGCCTGTCAGTCAACTTCCATTCAAAAGCAGGCCTGCTTAGGAATCGCTAAAAATCGTACCATGACCGTATTAAAGGTGAACGATTATTGAACGGCAATGCTTGTCTCTGCCTGCTTTGATGATGAAGTTTAGTCTTAGTGTTGTGAATAAACAACGTTCAAAAACTACGATATAATTCTCTAACACATTACCGGTTTTTTTTTTAATGATCATAACTTGAATTTCTTAGATAAATACACGTTATAACTAAGATTATGTATTACAAATTACCATGATTTATTATCTAAAAGCTCTAAAAGCACAAGTTTCACGTTAAAAAAAACCTTTTTAACTCTTAAAGATACAATGTGATATTCAGAACGTACCTACGTTCATCAACTGTCAGCGCGTAAATATAAACAACATTTCACTTGATTAATAATTTAATGATTTTCACAGCCTTTTACAAAAGTAATATATAATGTTCGAAGCCCTACTAGACATTAAAGTCGATAAGAGTATAGAGTGCTTTTGGTAAATTTTGTTTCAGTCACAATTATTGTAAAAAAGTATTTTGTTGTGTTGTTCCTACAAAAATACACACATGGGTACATTTATAGTAAAGGAATTTATTGAAATATCGAAATACAAGAACCGCAATGCCCATAATCCAAGAAACATAACCTTTTTACAGGAATGCAACGGAGCCCCAGTATTCTTGACATCTCCTAGTCTACTAATCTGAAAAAAATATATCTAGTAATTCCATCCAGTGGAGAGCCTAACTAATTAATCATTATACATACCTATGTATTTAGGATGAAAATTAAAATAAAGAATAATACTCATGATGTGTTTTTATATACATATACCTGCATATTAGAAACCAACAAAGTACACCATATGAATTTATGGCTCCTGCAGGCAATCAGCTCTGTTACCAGTTTTTGTTCTTGTAAACTTTCATTGCATTTATATGGATAATATGGGTTCCTACTTATATGTATATTATGTTTCAGTCAGTCATAAGAAAGTATCATGTGATAAATGATAATAACTTAATTTGTAAACAGGTAAAAATTAAACACATTTTTTTAAACTAGATGCGGTCATTGTTTTATTTTCATAAATTTACTGTGTTACATTATGTTGTGTAGAAACACATGCATTTGCAAAACATTTGTGATTGGAAATGTAGCACTCGATGGGCTAATTAACATCTCAATCGAGCCTTTAGTACATCAATGGTTCTCTCAATAATGTTTTGGGTCTTGTTATGCTTCTCAGTGTAAAAGGCTTCTGGAGACTGGTTCTGCATTCCAAATAAAATTGATGTCATTATTGTTTTTCTGAGTCAATACCGAGAATCTCCTGAAATAAATGGATTAAAAGATTACTTGCTGATGTTTTTCATTGTCACTTTAATACACAGCAAATTATGTTTAATAGCAAGGAACATACACAAGAAACACACTAGTGTAGTTATGCTCCACAATAGAAAATCTGATGAATTGATAACACTCACCTTAGTCTCTGCTTAGATCACTAAGCCTTTGGAGGATTTATTATTTTCATTATAGGTTCAAAACCCTCGCACAAACGGGGGACTACATCTTTTGATAGGCCTGTAAAATACAAATATTAATTGAGTATTGTAGATTTGTAGAGTAGGTTTTTATTTATACTTACATTACGTATTTTCATAGGTTTTGGTTACCATTGATGATTTTAAGTTATATCTTCTTACCTATATTAATTGATTCTTATTCCCTGTCATTAACTTCATTATTGTTATCTATTTTCCAAATGCAACACCGTTGGTATGTTTTTCCATACGATTTTCACACTTCAATTTTATTAAGTATTTACATATTTCGTACTCGTTACACAGCTACAAAAATGAAAAAGTCTGGTTTAATTCGCTTACAATTCTCACCATCCACTTTAAAAACTCTTATTACTTAAATAAACCTAACATGTTGCCACGAATATCATTTTAGATTACAAAACGATGTTGAAAAAGCTAGTCCCGTAATAACTTTTTAGCAATCGCTAATTTTGACATTACAGCCGTTCCATTATCATTTTGCTGCTGTCAAATAGCACGTCATAGTACGAAAGTCTATACAAAAAAAAAGGTGAACGGTTTTGTAAACGTTAACTTAGCAGGCCTGTTACAGGCCTGCTATAACGATGTCATAGTACAAAATAGCGAGGCAGTTCAATATCCGGGCAACTTCTGCCCTGCTATAGAGGTCATAGTAAGGGCCCAGGGCAATCTAAATACTGCATCACCAAGAAGCGTTATAATAGTGCAGAGACAACGATATAGGGTCTGGTTAGACGTTATGACATCCTTTAACTTAACATAACATAATATCACGCCTATAATTCCCGAAGGGTAAGGCAGAGGTGCACCAATTAATTGCACCCACATTTCGCCAGAACATGTTTAAAGCCGGATTTACATTTGTCTGACGTGTTTTGTTGTGACGCATCAGAATGGTATCGGAGAGATTTATATTTGTGTGTCACGATCTGTTGTGATGGTTTCTGTCAAATGTATGAAACTGATACCGTTCTGATGCGTCACAAGGTCACAACACAACACGTCAGACAAATGTGTAGTCACCTTAAGTCCCATGTAATAGGTGGTCTTTCAAGCACAAATAGATAAAAAAAAGCTTTTAGCCTTTTTTTTTCCTTAGTGCTTTGATAAAAAGCTTTTTGCTAAACGTTTTTGTCGAAGCCGGGTATAATCTTTAAACTTTTTTTTTAAATCTCACGTTTGCAACACTGCTCAAAACAAAAATTTAAAATGGCGGTCATTCTTTAGGAAACGGACTGTTTCGCTGAAACTGTCTTCTTTTCAGTTCAGAATAAAAATATATCTCTAGCGTTAGGTATAAGTTGAAGGCAATTAATTCAATTGTAAAAATAGTTTTAGATAATTGTATGCTTGTTTTTTTTTGTTTGAGATTCATCTAAAGTGAACTTTGTGGAAGTGAAATCTTTCTTCAGTACTTAGACGTGAATTCATGATTTGTCATGTTGCTAACAGTATTTGAAAAACTGAAATGTCTGTACATTACAAATTCAAAAGTGCGTTGGATTACGACACAGTCACTTTTGACGGATTACATATATCAGTAGGGGATTTGAAATCTGCAATATCACAACAGAAACGGATTGGAAAGACCTCCGATTTTGATCTCCAAATAACGAATGCTCAGACAAAAGAAGGTTAGTTTGTATGAATGATCAAGATGAAAATAACAATAATAATTGTTCTATAAGAGTAATAACTATCGTTACATCGTCATCGTTGTGTGGGCTTCATGTGGTCACAAGCAACAAGAAGAAGTGGCTACCTGCTTGCTACACTGTCACTGCATACCTACCCATCTACAATTTGCTACTGATTAACATTCTTCAATTTTCTTCACACCAAGTGGCCAGCCGCACACCAAGATCAAATTCAAATTATTAATTTCAATTAGACTATCATACTAGTTGTCTTGCAAGAAAAAAGAACTGAATGTACACACATCAAAAAAGTCTAGGGATCAACATCCCTAACATTTGTTAGGGATGTTGATCCCTAGACTTTTTTGATGTGTATAGTTGTAGTTTCCTAAAGGTAGTTTCGTATGGAGAAGAATTGGCAAGAAACTCCACACTTACACTTTTTTATAATGTTGTACAATATTTGTATAGGCATGTACAAAATGGGTCTCTATGGTAGGGTTGCCAACATTTTTTTGTCTGAATATAGTATTTTTTTTAAAAAGCCATAAAAAATATAGTACGCTTCAAAAAAATATAGTATTTTAGTAGGGAAGACTAAAAAAAAGACATAAATTAATTTTTTTTACATTTAACATTGTAAACGCTTTCGGCATCTTTAGTAACCCATTCATACACTCTTTCCCACTCAGGTATATATTTTTGGAGCCTTTTTTGTATTTTCCTCTTTTGGAAAAGGGGAAAGAGGGAGGGAGGGAGGGAGTTTCTGGGTGTCAGTGGGACACTTTCGCTATCGCTACAACTTTCCATTATTTTACTACGTAATTTAATGCAGGACTAAAACTACTAAAACCGTATTAACTCCATTATCTCAATAAAATTAACGAAATCCAAAACAAACGAAAAAGACAAGCAAGATTAGAATAAATAAACATTAGTTTGATGTTGTCAAGTTTGTCATTGACGTACAATTAGGAGCGAAATATGACAGAGACGCGTTCGGTTACACGCACACGCACAATAGTGATACTCTCTGACGCACAATACTTCTGTCGAACGAAAGACGCGTTCGAAAATTGCAGGAAGTTTTTTTTATTTTACTAATTTTAGTATTGCAAAATATAAACATTGAGCTATTGTACTGAAATATAGTATTTTCGCGTACTATATATTTGTTCAACAGTATATAGTACGGAGACCCTAAATACAGTACAATACTATATATTATAGTACGGTTGGCAACCCTACTCTATGGGTACATTGTACCTTATAGTTAATAAAATTTTATGAAGTAGTGTCCCTAGGAGGCATTAACTGATGGCATTTTGACCGGTCCCTGTATATTTTAAATGATCAGGTGCTGAATCTTTATGGAAGTATGAAGCTGAATTAACAATATTTTTTTTAAATCAAAACCTAATTAACAGTGTAATCTGATTCTTCATATTTGTTATCCTTATAATCTTTTGATAAATAACTGTGTTCAATGTTTGTATCATTTGCAGTTTACGTGGATGACAATACTCTCATACCAAAGAATACATCACTTCTTGTTGCTAGAGTGCCACTGTCTCAACAGCCTAAAAAACAGTGGGAAGGATCTAATAATAATCAGTCACTACATAAAGATGTCGCTCCTAACAAAGGATTGGCTGATCTGTCTCGCATGGAAGGCAGCGAACAGGATAAAATAAATGCTATGATTTCACAATCTACTTTTGACTACGACCCTAGCAAGTATGTTAATAGTTTTTTTTTACAAATACTGCAAACAAGGGTTATTATTGCATGGGTTATTATGCATTATGCATAATATTATTTCCTATTTAAACGTTTCCGGGCGGATGATGCTGCACAGGCACCATGTAAATCTATTGCGTATGGTGCCCGAGAGGATACAAAACTAAAACATAAAAAACTCGGCTAAGAGGCATCATGGAATTTTTGTTTGACGTCAGGCACTAAAGATTGCTAAAAAGACCTTCGCACAGAATCGGTAAAAAATTAGGTAATGGGTAAATAAGGTTTTCTTTCATCTTCCCTGTAAGGAAAGTTTGTTTTAAAACAGAAAATGTTTAGATTTCTCTTGAAAAATTATGTAAAATTGTTGGCTGCAAGAAAACACTCATTGTGTTTCTACTAAAAATGCAAATGGGGCACACACACAACCACATGTATTTTTCTATGGCAATCATCAGCTGTATTAAGTCTGTCGTACTTTGGGCGGCCAAAAACGAAACTGAAAAGTAGGAAATAAGAAAAAAATTGCTGTTATTCATTGTGATTTTTAACCGACTTCAAAAAAAGGAGAAGGTTATCAATTCGACTATATATTTTTTCTATGTTTGTTACCTCATAACTTGCGAACTGGGTGAACCGATTTTCATGATTGCTGGTGCTTCCCGTGTGGTCCCATTGTCACCATTTCAATATCTGATGATGGGATCTTGTAGAAATCGGGGGAACTCTTCAATAAATAACAGCAGATTAACCGCGATTGTTGCTATAGCATATCTAAGCATTGTTTAAGCCATCACACAACAATATCACGCCTGTACTCACTACAAAGGTTGTAAAAACTTTTTCGAAAAAAAAAAATTTTAAGGGCACTTACAACGTTTTACAAAAAACGCAATACTGAAACTAAAATTAACTTAATCTTTCTTTATCGTGTGAGCAGTAAGGTCTTACGACCCCACACACCCTAGTGTCAGAGTTTCTAAACCACCTCAAGGGCCTCTGACATGGTTTGAATGGAACAGTAAGTCCAGGTTTCCTCACGATAAACTTAATTAGATGTTTATACATGTAGTTGATGATTGACTGAAGAAAGAGGGGGAGGCGGTACGTCAACCGGTACCACTTTCCTAAATTAAATAAATCGTGTGAGGTATTGTTTGAAAGGGCTTTTATTAAGGATTTCAAACATTAACACATAAGCACTAAAAAGTGAAAAATAAAAAGCATTTTTACAAAAAATGACAACCGCCTTCAAAAACTACAAAATAAAAAATAACTTTAGTTTGGAAGTCGGTGGCAATACCTACATAACAAAAAACAAAACCAAAGCCGCCGACTTCCTTACATACATCAATCAAACCTTGAAACCTTATGTAGACATTTTCTGTTTCAGTTACCAGAAAATTAGAGGACAAAATCAAAGAGGACTTGTTCCTACTAATTATACCTGTTACAAGTGTCAAAAACGTGGACATTGGATAAAAGATTGCCCAGCTGCTATTGCGGTATGTTTAAAAGAAGACAAGATATTTTTTAAATGCAGGGACTGATTTATCTTACTATCCACTTTTTTATTAGAGGAGTTAGTGGGGTTTGGACGAAAGTTAGGGGGCCTACAGTGCAGAAGTAACTTTCATTAATAATTAATTTCATAGCAAAAGAAACAATATCTTAATCTTCGACGCAAAACACTGAAACATCTCATGAGGTGTTTAATTTTTAAAATGTTTCTTAGTAAATTGCTTTGACGCAAATTATTATTTTTTAATTTATTTGGACAAAATGCTGATGTATTTGTTTTTATTTAGGGTGACCCAATAGAGATTAGGCGGAGCACGGGAATCCCTCGAAGCTTTATGGTCCCAGTCGAAGGTCCAAAAGCTCCTGGCGCTATGATGACTCCAAGTGGAACTTTTGCTGTACCAGCTGTTGATCGGTAAGTAGTGAATGCATGTTTAGACAGGCTTGTCCCATCGTGGATAGACCGTACTCATTGATTTCTATGTTTTTAGTGAAGCATATTTAGCTTCCGAGAGCGCTGGTGGTGCGGACACGCCGACGAACGCGCCAGCCGCACCAGAACCTAACATACCCGACGAACTGATCTGCAGCCTGTGTCGGGACTTGCTCACTGACGCTGTTATGATACCATGTTGTGGCAACTCGTTCTGTGATGAATGTGAGTATTATTATGCCGCTATAGATTTGCCATAAGCTTTTTGTCGTGGTACTTTTAATCGAACTAAAAGAGGTAAGTATTCGTATTTCCGTAGTTTCGTATTTGTTTCAAATAGAATTTATCTTTGTTAGATTGACACGATGTTGACATTTTTTTATTTATTTCAATCTTCAGGTATACGAGGAGCACTATTGGAATCGGAAGATCATGAATGTCCGGACTGTCGTGAAAAAGAAATCGCTCCAACAACCTTAATTCCTAATAGGTAAATATTTGTAAATGGCACTGCAAAGATCGTCAGGTTCTCATACGTTTCACTGGATTGACCTTTTAATTTGCAATAAGGCTTATAAAATTGGATAATTCTATAATAGATAAAATTGGATATTATTATTATTTTTTTCTTTATGCGTGTAATATCGCTAAATATAAGATTTAATATAATATGGTGAAGAATTGGTAAACACTAAACATCATAATGGACAGCCATTAACTCACCACACTTATTTTACTTTGAAATGATTCTTCAAAATTGCTACCAGTTTGCTACCTATTGTTAAAAATTTGCTGCATTTTAAATACACTTTATGAGGTTTGCTTTTCACCCTGACGTCAGGTTGTCTGGTCACCGTAAGGTTTGGTGAAATTGCCGATTTTGTCATACATTCAAAGTCAAGGTATGCCAAAGCGCAGTGGGGTGCAGTATTTAAATTAACAGACCATATTGGGAACACCTTTTCACCACATTCACTTCAGTTTTTTAATCATTCAGTTTTCTTAATATTTATATATTTTTGTTTAGGTTCTTAAGGAATTCGGTGTCGTCGTTTCGTAATCAAACGGGATATAGCCGACGAATGCCTCATCGGCCTGCCGCGGCTCCCATTCAACAACACCCGCCTATTTTAGGTAATTATGTATTTAGTATTCTTAAATTGATAAATAAGCATTTGGGTTCTTTCAATTTTATCGTTTGGTCCCGGGCTGCTGCAGCGTCGGAGTGGGTGCGCTACATCAACAAACGCTTAGATTGGAAGAGCCCTTAATCATTAATTGCCCCGTTAGTATATTAGTTACGTAGTGGCCGCAAGCGTGACTACTTAACGAGTGATTCTGGGTTTGATTCCCAGCTCGGACAAATTGTTATTGGGTTTTTCCATGTCCAGAGTTTGGATGTTGGTGGTGTGACTCCCCAGTGCCTCGGAAATACCGTAATGTATTTGTCCTCATCAATCGTGTTGCAATTCCATCCGATAGGGAGGAGGGAGGGGATCAGGGGACATAATTATGGTTGCACAGATATTTTCTGTGTACTAAGCTAGTCTCCATTAAGATTGGCAGCCGTGACCTTGCTAAGTTATTGTGCTAAATGTGCTTTTTCGTTGTTTGTAGAACCTCCTCCAATCGCACAAGTCTTGCCACCGCCTAGCGTTCCGATACAACCTGGCTCAAGTAGTGGTGGTAAGTATTCTTTATATTTTTATTAACCTTTTGTCCATTAATTCTGTGGGTCTGGCATGAGCGCGCCGAATAAACGTAAATCAGCCGATCAATTTTTTAAACTGGAATTCATAACAGGGCTTCATTTATATAAATGGGTAACACTAGCTGCTGTGCTCAATGTGCTAATCGTATAAAAATAAACATAAACGTTATAGGATGGTCGAATGTACGTATCTCCAATTTGAAAATCCACTCGAATCGAATATCTTTGTGTGGCCGCGCTCGCGCTAGGCCTGCTGGTCTGACAGAGCATTGGAGTTGACTAATAACTTCGTGTGAGGTATGACTTCTGGTGCATGTTAATGTTTCTTTTAAAAAAATAACTGTTTTATGTTATAAAGATGTTAAATTAAACCGTAATACAAAGTTTAAATAGCATCTCTTAATTATAACCATTTTAATATAATATAAAAGTTTAGTAAAGTATCGTTATTATACCAAGCTACGTGACTTTTTATGAAAGTCACTCGAAAAACGAGCGCTCCGTTAAAAAACCATGGAGCTGGTACTTACGTATTTAACAGGTTAGGTTAGATTTTTATTCAATTTTTAAGCTACTATTTTTAGAGAAGAAACTTATGAGTTTTATTATCAATTTACCATTTGCTCGACGAAATTACGCGTGCTTTAACTTTCTGGGCTTCTGTCTGTGGATATTGGTCCACACTTTACAATCCACCATTGGCTCATGACGCGTCATATTACTCATGGTTTGGTTCAAATATGTCTTGAATAATTCTTAGTGCCTAATGGTACTAACAATTAAAAAAAACCTCGTACTGATCGGTCACTATGTTAGTATGGGGATGATGTCATGTCTCAGTGTAGAGTTGGCTTCTGTATTAAAGAAGTCCGGGTTGGGGCTCGCGGGAGTCGCGGGGTGGGCGGCGCTCCGTGCGGCGCGGCGGGCGAGGAGTCGGACGGCTCTGCCGACGACAACATCACGCTCACCCTGCCGGCGGCGCACCGCGCGCCCGCCCTCTCCGACCGCCACCGCCACCCGCGCTACGGTACACATCGCCGGGCTTACATGTCCGCCACTCATCTGCATGCTGTATGGGGTCCTACCACCCACACATTTGTATACGGCAGCTTAGTTTCCGAGCTTGCAACTTGACTGACTCCGCTAAGTCGCACGTTAAGATGCTTCTTGTTTAATGTTAGTCTTAAACCTTAGCACTGCAACTAAGCTTGGTTTAGCGAAGTATTGAAACGGCACTTTATTAACATTTTGTTAGCTAGTTTATTACCAACGTTATAAACGGAATGCCAATAAGAGTCACTGGTAACACCCATGTTCTATCGTTTTAGTTTGTGCATCTTGTGTTTTTACTTACTCAGCTAGTAACATTGAACTGCTGCTTGTTTTTGGTAGATGTAGATTGAAACTCATAAGGTGCATGCGTGACTCAGCTACATAAAACCTCTTAAGAATGAGGATAGCATTATAAGGTGCGGATGTTGTAAAGACTTTCAATTTACAACTTTCTTAAAATGTTTAGCTATAGCAATATTTCTCATTTAATTTATATAATTCAATCAAATCTAATTTTTTTTGGGCTATACTTAATATAATTAATCGTAAGAGCGGATCGCACCTAATATTGTTAAACTATTTATAAAATAATGGACCTTATGAAGGCACCTGCACCATGGATCACTAAATACATAAGCGCTAAACGTATTTACAACATCACTGTATCCCTGTCGAATCGTTTGAAGTTGACAGAGACTGAATCATGTTTTAAATGAGCTAAATATAATTATTTAGTGATTGTAGAAGTGGAGTGGGTCTTAGTAAAGTGCATGTATTTTAATTAATATTTTGTTTGTTTCAGGACCACCACCCGGCTTAAAGCCTCCTGGCATAGAAACTCCACCAAATATTCCTATGAATGTAAGTTTTCTCTAACTATAGTAAAGCAAGCTTTTGTAAATAACAGTGAAGCTATGAATAGACTTATTCTTTTTAGGTGCCGAGGATTGATGAGCAAAGAGCCAGTACGCCAACTATTGATGAAAGAAGAGATCCTATGTCATCCCAGGTATATTATAAACTAGCTTCTGCCCGCGACTTCGTCCGCGTCAAAGTTTGTTTCTGCATAGTCGTAATGAAACATTGCTCACCCCCCAAAGCAAATAGCGTAATAATTTATAGCCTATAGACTAATTTGGCCAATGTGGAATATAAATACAAAATTTGAACAGAATCTATCCGGCAGTATTCGCGTGATGCTCTAACAAACATACAGACAAAAAGACAAACAGACAAAAATTCAAAAAAAAATTTTTTCGGCGTTAGAGCCACTCCCCGAACTCATAGCAATTACTCTTTTTCAAAAAAATTAAATGTACAGTTTTGACTTCGCTACGATTGTATAGATGAACTAAATTATAAAAACATGTTATCTATGCTACAGAATCTAGTACATTTTCTCACAATAAAACCTAGCTTAGGTTAGGGTAACCTTCGGGAATCGCAGAAGGCGCGTACTCTACCGTTATCTCTAGCGTAAGTGTGGGAAGGAAATACCGGGGTGGTTTTTATTCAGTTAGAGTATGACTGACCCCGCCCCCGATTGTGCTTGTGTACAATTAGACCAAAATGCTTCATACAAAACGACTGGGAAAGTGCGATTTTTAAAGTTATTTTAAAGTCTAATATAATCCAACTGTCTAATAAAAATCTAATATTCGCAGGTTGTGTTCAATCGCGGACACCCACCATTCATGCCGGGCCCACCACCGTCACGACGTTATAAGTAAGATAATTATGTTTTTTACTAGATAAACTAATTTATAATTGTGTCCCCCTCCATTTCGAAACAGTGGCAGATGGTCTTGACTGTTTTGAGGTATTTTTTGGGGAGGATAATCAATCAAGCAACATCTTTTGATAGATCGTTTTTTGTGCAAACTGTAACCTATTATTTTCCATATTATGTTAAGTTTATTACTAAAGTTAGCTATAAGGTATTTTACTAACACAAAGTAGTTGTTGGCCGAATTATTATAATGATTTTAATATTATATTGACTTCTTTGTTTTTTCTTCTTATAAGAGAGCTGGCGACCTTACGCACGGGCCGGCGGGGCCTAGCGTCTAAGGCTATATACGCACTATCCGGTTAGCCGCAATGCGGCCAGCCGTCCGGCTGACCGGAATCAAAAATTTGTACGAGAAAGTAGTTTCTATACGCACTGCGATGCGGCTGCCGGCCGACCGCTCCGGTCGTTCTGAGCGCTGCGGTCCGACTGAACCGCAAGCGCAACCGCATCCTGCGGTCAGCCGGACGGCTGGCTGCATTGCGGCTAACCGGATAGTGCGTATATAGCCTAAGGGGAAATTTATTATTGCTTGATACATACACATTTTAATTGTTTTAAAACATAATTTTAAAGAAAAATAAGGGCGTACTATTTTAATCACACGATCTGTACCTATGTATTTAGTAGCTATAATATGATCGATATTAAAGCATTATGTCGCATATTTTACCAGTTCAACATTCGGCAGAACCATGGGACCCGGGGGCCCGCGACCGTTCAACGATCGTTATCCTCCGGAACCTTATCAGCCGCCTCCACCTGGCATAAAAGATTCTCCTACTAATGGGTATAGTATTTAAATGATTTCATTAATAATACATATTATGTTTGCTGTTGCGGTTTTAACATCGAATCGGAGACTACAGTCGTAATATGTTATTTCTACTTTGGTTTTAATTAATTTTAATATAATGTAAGTATATCTTGGTATCCTACTTTGTTTCAATTCGAGAAGCGCTTCGCCGTCAAATATTTTCGTCTAGTTAAAATTATTTTTGAAATTGACAGTGTTCATATTGCCCTTTCAATTTTTGATTAATTTGTCTAATTTTGACAGTCGTCTCCCTCGATGGATAAAACCCGCTCGTAGACCACTTCGGGTTACATTGTTCGGCTAAGGATGGTTTCATATTATGTTGTCATAGGCACGGCGAGGATCCTCTCGAGGCTTTCAACCGAATGATTCGCGAGAAAGAGATGCGGGCAAAGCGGCGAGAGGAGGAGCGTAGACGAGCGCAGTCCGGCTCACGCAGCACGCGGTCCCGCACGCCGCGCTCACCCCGTTCGCAGCGCTCGCCGCGATCCCCGCGCTCGGCCCGTTCGCCGCGCTCTCCACGCCCGCCTCGCGCGTCTCGCTCGCCGCGCCCGCCCCGCTCGTCTCGCTCGCCTCGCCTGCCACGGTCGCCCCGCTCGCCTCGCCTGCCACGGTCGCCTCGCTCGCCACGTTCACCGCGCTCACCGCGCCTCCGACCCCGTAGTCGAGGTTCCAGCCGTCTCCGGTACTCTAGGTTCGTTGATAGTCCTCACTTTTGCATGTTCTACATGAATAAAAATGTTGTTTCATGTTTATTCATCGTCTTTGCTTCAAATTTGTATGCATGTGCTTGCTTATTTTGTATGCATTTGTTGTTATGCTGTCTTTGTAATCACCTGTCATTCTTCCTTTAGCCTTGTTGAATTTCATAATATTCATATTAAAACATTCAAGGCAAAAAAATATTATATACATTGTGTCGAAATTATAAGTCCACAACTGGTATACTATTATTATGTTATTTAGGTAGTCTGACTGTACTGTGTCATCAATTGTTTTATTTTCGCTTTTTATAATGTGTATTGAGTATCCAAATCTATTTTGTTTGCCCAGCAACTGGCCTTCGCATTTTCCGAAAAGATTCAACCGATGCTCTTTTTTTAGATATCTATTTATGTCGGTAGATTTTTGAAAGAATGAATACATTTAGGGTCTTTTATTTATTGTGGTGATAAACCAACCTATTTAGTTGCTTCCACAACAAGATAACTGACCAAAAATATCTACTATTAAATGATGATGGTAGAAAGACGTCATACTTCACCTCAAAAAGTAATTTAGACTCTTGTTTATTATAATTAGAGATGTTTGCCAGATCAGTAGAACCCATCAGTAGGTAACAAATATTCAACATTAAACATTTTTTTACAATTTTTGTCTGTCTGTCTGTTTGTTCCGGCTAATCTCTGAAACGGCTAGACCGATTTTGATGGCAATTTCTACTTAGGCACTACTATATATACTTACAGTAATATCACACTAGTGATTGAAATACCATCTTGAATTTATGCTAGTAGTTTAGTACTTTTTGTTAGGTTAGGGTTACTGCTCAGTAGGGTATCTGCGGTATTTTAGTTTTGCTTAAAACGCCACGCATGTTGGGATTTGTCTTTATATTGCTTTTTATGTTATGCCTAACGTTAATAGTGGATCTGGTGTTAATAATTGTGAACTGAATGTTCATTTATTGTAGTAGCTCATTAGAAATTCAATTTATGTTCTCATGTTTTCGGACAACATTAAAACAGAGATTTGAATTGCATAGTATAATTCTTATGTGATATCCTCTTGATATTATATTTTTTTTATTACAGATCGCGCTCCATATCACGTGGTCGCTTACGTCGATCGCCCTGGTCGCCGCGACGTCGTCGAACTCGCGAAAGGACATTGTCCCTTACTAGGTCTGTATCTACCTATGTTGAGTACTAAATTGTATTGATTCATCAGGCAAATTCAAAACAAATATTTGAATAAAATAAAACTAAAAATTTACAAACCCTACCTATCCTAACCTAGGGTTATACAGTGGGGAGTTAATAAACATAAAACTAAAAATCGTCAATAACACAAAATCCAACTTGAGTGCAACTATTTATTTAGTTAATTTTTTAGTTCACATTTTAAACAGTCGGGATTTTGTGTTCTTTTTTATTCTTCAATCCCTGAAAGTGGTTTGGTATACCTTGAAAATATTTGTTACGTATCAGATCGCCATCCCCTCGCCGCCGGCACCGCTCGCCCATGCGCTACCGCTCGCCGCTGCGCTCGCCGGCGCCGCGCTCGCCGCTGCGCTCCCCGCTGCGCTCGCCGCTGCGTTCGCCGGCGCGCTCCCCGGTGCGCTCCCCCATGCGGTCACCGCTGCGTCCTCCCATGCGCTCACCGCCGCCGCAGCGTATTATTTCTCCTCATCGGTAAGCCTATTTTTTCATTTCATCCATCGGTAACGATCATCAACGATTTGATACCGTAAAATTATGATTATAAATAGATAATAATTATAGATTATTATTGTCAGCGACTGATCAAGAGTTCTGGCCGCCCTAGGCTAATTATGAGGACTCGCCCCCGCTAGGTGTGTTAAGGACGGCCTAAAAAGTAGTAACTGAGTAGAGTAGTAGTGTGAAAATTTTAACATGTTCATACATCATGTCATGAAAAAATAAAAAATAAATATTAAATAAAAAGAGGAGAGGCATCATACAAGTGAAACATGTTTTGTCTCGGTCTAGTTGAAATATGTAGAGTAGATGCAATGATGCTAGATTAGTGCAGGCGAAGACACGATTTCAGCGCCCCCCCGATCCTCGCGCCCTAGGCTGCAGCCTAATTAGCCTAAGGGTAAATCAGGCCCTGATTATTGTTAAATAGTATTTATTAACATGAAAATAATTCTCTTTTTTACACGCTTTATATTAGCTTCACTTGTATGTAACTATGTAAGAAAATCTTGGAATTTTAATTTGACCCACTTCCCAGTCTTCGATTGGGATGAAATTTTGCACACGCTCTGAGTTCTGATGACAATACATGACTAGCTAAGAAACGTCATTACAAATCCAATATGGCGGCCTCCCCAAGATGGCGGACTGGCTGTTTGAAATCCACCCCCATAACATGGGTATCAAATGAAAGGGTTTGCTGTCAGGAATACGAAAAAGATAGTCACGTGACTTATTATTAACACGCTTCAATTGTAAGTAACTATGTAAGAAAATCTTGGAATCTTAATTTGACCCACTTTCCAGTCTTCGATTGGGATGAAATTTTGCACACGCTCTGAGTTCTGATGACAATACATGACTTGCTAAGATACGTCATTACAAATCCAATATGGCGGCCTCCCCAAGATGGCGGACTGGCTGTTTGAAATCCACCCCCATAATATGGGTATCAAATGAAAGGGTTTGCTGTCAGGAATACGAAAAAAATAGTCACGTGACTTAAATCCAATATGGCGGACAGGCTATTTGAAATGCACCCCCATGATATGGGTATCAAATAAAAGGGTTTGCTGTCAGGAATACGAAAAAATAGTCACGTGACTTAAATCCAATATGGCGGACAGGCTATATGAAATGCACCCCCATGATATGGGTATCAAATGAAAGGGTTTGCGGTCAGGAATACGAAAAAATAGTCACGTGACTTAAATCCAATATGGCGGATGCCGTATTAAATTTGGATGCGTAAAACAGTGAATTTTGTTAAGTTTTTTAATAATAAATATCTTTAAATACCTATTAATATTTTAAATTAGTAAGTAGTAAATTAAGTTTAAATAATAAGAAGACTAAAAAGTATAAAATAAAAATAATAGTTTAAAAAACTAAAAAACACGCTTTTACCACGCACTTAAAATTACAAAATAATTCTAACATTTACTACGATTTATTATGAAAGAAAGCGTGGAGCGTTTTGTCTAAGAAGAGTAAAGATTACATAAACGCTCCATGCTTTCTTTCATAATAAATCGTAGTAAATGTTCGAATTATTTTGTAATTTTAAGTGCGTGGTAAAAGCGTGTTTTTTAGTTTTTTAAACTATTATTTTTATTAAATTTAATTTTTGATATTAGTTGTTAAAATCAAAAGAAATTACTTTGAATCTGACTGTTCAACGTAATTAATTGCAGACCTTCAAGATTTTCTTGTTTTGTTGACAGATATGCTGGTGTTTACGACGAACTGTTGTCTCCGCCCCGACGTACTGTTGAGCCGCCCTACGGAGCCAGGTACGATTGTAACAGTCTAAATAGTGTCTTCATGCGCCCTTTAACGACACCTAAGAGAATGCGTTTGTTCGTTGACGTTATGAAATCGCTGAGCGGATTGAACCTGTGTTCGCGTTTCAGTGTACAAACTTGGTCAGAACCACGTATCGCGCTACGTATTCGGAATTGTGTTAGCGTAAGCTGTTGAAATGTTATTACTTGTTTAATGTATGACATTTTCGGTAACCAAATAAAACAGGTTTTTATCTGCAAATTTATTTATTGGTGAGATGTAAATAGGTTCTTCAGCATTATGGTAAGTATTATTACGTGAAAGTTAATGACAAAACGTTGTTAACACTGGCGACTCTGACATCAACGGAACTACAAAGCTATTATTAAGTTATTTAAGGTGATTGTTGTTAATATAATATGATTAAAGTTAATTTTATTGTACATCACGATTTCAACTGTCAACATTTTTAACAATATGAAAATATTTTCAAATGAGTCTGGTACTCATCAAATGATAACCAAGGAAAGTCAGTCAATGCTTTTTGAAATCGACTGTTTTTCAAGTAATTTGTATCGATCTGTGCTTAGTGACGAATAAGCTTCAAAATATGTTTCAGTCACATTCAACCGCACGTCCATAATAACAGTTGTACTTTGACGGCGCTTTTGCTTCGTACTGTTTGTTCATTTTCTCTGGTCCCTTATTTATGTTGGAACTTTCAATGTGGGTAATTTGCAACATTTTACGAAGATAAGTTGTGCGATTTTTGTCGTAGTTTCAGTGAAAATACAAAACGTAAATAAGAACACTAAGAAACTGTTGTGGTGGTTCGTACAGTGAAAGCTTGTACTTTTTGCGCGAGAGAATAAGTATGCTTAGTGTATGCAGGGTCTGTGCATTCGCAGTTCAAGTGTTACTACTGACGTGCTGATGACTGTAAATCTCATATTTCTAATTAACGTTAAATATAAGTAACCCATAAGTAGTTATCCTAATAAATCACGTTCCATTGTCATCGTAAGTAGGAGCTAATTTTGGTTATAGAAATTAGCAATTGTCTTAATTTAGGTACATTCGCGTGTCTTAACGTAATGTAACGTAATGTCTGCGACTTGTAGATCATTTTGTTTTATATGATATCAACGAATTTAATTTTTGTTTTAAATACGAAAATAACAAACGTGAGTCTGAAATTTTTTCCATCCAAATATTATTTAGATTTGTTCGATAATAATATTGGGCAAAAATGTATGGAGCATGGTCTAAATGTCCACCAGTTCCACCACTAACGATACCTATGTCATTAAATACCCTGTTAATTAGAAGTAACTTTTAATAAGACAACCATAAAAAATCTGTCAAAGTCTGAGAAAAGTTAAAGGTTAAGTTAAATATTGTTTTTTCAATAATTTTACGTCTTGATTCATTAGATTAATCTTGAAACCACAAGAAATAGTAGTTATACAAATTAAAAATACAATTTACGTGTGCGATATCAAACAAAAGGCTCTCTCTTTCCGTTTTCCAGAGAGACGATTATAAAAAGTAACTAAAAATAAAAACCCAGCAAATACTCACAATGGTGGCTTAAATCCGTCATGTTTTTTTTTTTTTATCCATCGCCCGTGTTACTTGTACTAAGTGACATATATAACATGTCTGATCAGTACAAATGTCAAACTGATAAGTGGCCACAGTACATGGTGTACTGTAAATATGTCATATCTAAACATAATGGTGCCGATTCCCTTGTTCACAAACTAAAGTAAAATTAGACTATTTCCATCTTTTTCTATCCAATAAAATAAGAAAGAGACTAATGTAACTAAGAGCTGTCAAATTTAGTCAATCTGACACATGCGGTGTTATTCGATTTGTTTCGATGCTTTATGTGACAATGGCTAAATGAATTTTTAATAGATCCAACATAGCGGCCGCCAGTGTGTTGTAAAACGGCTTTTATTTTTGTTGTGAAAAATCACTTTATGGTGGTACACAATATAACGCACGCTAAACATTGTAAATTTCGAATGCATGCAACAGTACTGGGGTCGTGGGAGTATTCAAAGTTTAGTTAGAACATTTAAAATGTTCTAACTAAACTTTGAATACTCCCAAGTATTCAAAGTTTAGTTAGAACATTTAAAACTTGTTTTTGTAAAACATAGTTTGACCTTCTTTTGAACTTTGATCTTAATGAACAAAAAAAAATATCGCAGTGATGGGAAGAACATGTCACTTTCGGCTTCGTTAAGTGTATTTACACCCGTTATAGATAATAACAAGGGACGAGTAGGTCGTATCCATGTTCAAAATCTGATACTTATTTCTGAGTAGAGTAGTAGTGTTTACCATAGAAACTTAATTATTCTCAAATAGGTAACACTTGTAAGGTTATGCAATCTTTTCTCGAAGATTGCTTTTCTGTCAAAATAAAAAAAATTAAGAGGGAACTCAAAAACCCCTATGTCCTAGGTAGGTAACATAGAACATTTCGGTCGTGCGGTGTGAAGCAAAGGCGAGTACGCTAGCGTGTGATGTGCGTATATTAAACCTATGTGATAAATGCTGGTCTCTTATCATAGTGTCTTGACAACCAAAGGTCTAGGTAATGCGGTCTAATAATGCTGTATTGTTTTTTTTTAACATTTGATATTATTTCATTGATATAATGATAGACTGAATGAAATGTAATTGTGATAAATAAGAATGAAAAACAAATAACTGTGATAAAGTTGCATTAGAAATGTATTTGCAAACTATTGTTTTTTTTATTTCTTGTTAAAACAAAATATACAGATGATCGGTTGATATGGATCAGTATGGACAAGCTCTTTATGCAGTTTTCTTAAGAGTTTATGACGTGTTTCTTAAGAGCATTTTTTATGGGAACACCCAAATATTCCGAAATATTTTTAAATAATATTTATTCCGATTTTCAAGTCCGAATTTCATAATTCCTAAGAATTATAATGTCTATTATTAAAAATCACGAAATTCATTTTACCGAAAGTCCTAAATGCGATTTGTTAAATTTCCGATTTTCATAAGTTCGAAGAATCAAATGCTCGAAGGGTTCTCGGTCCGAAAAACGACATTCCGATTTTCAATAGTTCGAATAAACTAAAAGTTCGGAATTATGAAAATCGGTATTTTAAGAATAGTAATTATAAACGTTAGGAATAGTGAAATTTAGGAATTATAAAAATAGGAGTAATGATAAGTCGGAGTCGTTATATTCGGAATTTTGAACCATTCGGAATTATGAAAATCGGTATTTTGAAATTCGTATTTGTGATTGTGACTGTCGGAATAAAGTTTTTCGTATTTATGTAGTGTACCCATTTTTTATGCGTCTAATAGTTTCCGATGGCCCGTATCAGCGGATCACCTGTATTGTTGTTAGATAAAAATTTGCTGGCGGAACTCATAGACGTGATTATTGTTAATATCTTAGTGCGTAATCTATATTTACTTGAAGTTTAAAAAATCTCGTCTTTTATTTTGTTTTATCGTCATAAGATATCTAGTCCCATCACTTTTGATTTCTGTGAAGTTTCGCCAGTTAATTAAATTTGATTTTGTATAAATTGTATAAAAGTTTTAACTTGCTACTTATTAGGTATGTTATGTTTGAAAAATGTTCATGTAATCAATGGAACTATGTTTGGCTATGCCAAACTTATTTAGAATGTAATATTGATTTAATATAAGTTGTATAAAAACAATGTTATTTAACTAAAATAATTCAAATTATGGTTTTATTTCTATTTATTTATTAAGGTCTGCCAACAGCTTGTGTATCAGTGTTGGACGGTGAGAGCCCTGCATTACTTTACCCTTTTTAGAAATAAGTAGAGGGAAAGATGGGTCAGGTAATGTAGGACACTGACTGTACTATACAGCTGCCAATTACAGGTCTACCAACTCGTATAGAAATAAGTTATAAGTTTAAATAAAACCTATATTGTATCATTATTATATTTTTCGTTTCTATGTCGGTAAACAGTCCCAACATAGAAGCTTGAATGTAATGGTTAAATAAGTTGGATAAATGTATATGTTTTGGAAAGTATACAACATTTAAAGAAAACACTACTAAAATACATGCATGGATGACTTTAGACTATAACAAACTATACAGCATATTTTTATCGCGTACATGTACTCATTCATTTTGTCGTGTCTGCTTACTCCATTGTGTACTAAGAACTTAACAAACATCTAACGGTAACCACAGGATAATGGCACTCAGAGTGCGCTTGAACATTTTTAAAGTGAATATATAGCAAAGAAACAAGCTTCTAGTTTTATTATATCGCCTGCAGATATGTGCATATCAGATTTACAAAAAAAATGTTATACTGCGTGCTATGTGTCTTTCGCTTCTGTTCATTGCAGGCTTGCTTACCTGAATAGTTTTAGAGGCTGAAGAGTTGGGGGGTATAAGTGTCCCAATTCATATTGAAGCTAGCTTTTGGTGAAGGGAAACATTCAATTTGTCGAAAATAAAACGGTATTTTTAATGATTTTTAAGTCGTTCTCCTAAGCCAAAAATCGAAACAACGTATTACAACACAATTTTGTAACAATTTTTATAATAGAAGTCTTTAAAAAGTCTGCCTTTCGCAAGAACAAAAAGCTAGAAACTAGTGTCCGACCGAAGCTTCGGCTTCGGCTTCGGCTTCGGCCACCTTCGGCCAGAAAAGCACCTTCGGCCAAATCTTCGGCTTCGGCCAAAAATTTGCCGAAGGTTTGGCCGAAGCCGAAGGTTTGCTAGTTGTCAAAATTTGAAATTTACTGAACGATGCTAGAGCGAAACGGAGAGTGTGCAGAGCAGCAGAGTTTCGCCGCGCCGCCGCACCGGACCAAACTTATCGCAGTTAGTAAACTAAACGAGTCAAAACAAGTTTGAGAGCGCGTCTTAAAATTCTAATAAGTGTTTTGTTTTTAAATATTTCATATTTCATAGGGCTAAATCTCTAAAGCTCTCACAATATGTATCTAGTATATTCTGAGATCAAAGTACCTAACTATCGTATTTCTCAAGGTCAATGACACCTTCGGCTTCGGCTTCGGCTTCGGCCGAAGGTTTTGGTGAATACCGATTAATCGGCTTCGGCTTCGGCTTCGGCCAGAATTGCACCTTCGGTCGGACACTACTAGAAACCCAAAACCTCAAAAATTGTCGTTGGTTCTTGAAGCTGGTACTGAGACATTTATTAAATATTACCGAAAGGAAATAGGCCGTGGTTATTAATATACATTTTTAGCTTTGATTATAGTAACAGTGAAGTTCAATGTTACTGGTCATAGATTTTGTTAGATTTCATGATCTTGATATTTAACACAATGTTCGAATCTAATATTAGAATTTTCAGGTTGTAATTGGAATCTTGCATGCCTAATGGCTAAAAAACAAATAAAATATACTTTACAGCATCAGAATATAATAGAGGGTAGCGCAGTACATTTTGTTACATCAATTTCTTTATTTGAAAACTCGAGTACCCATTATACAATATTACGATTTCTGACTGTTTGAAATAGTGCCTTATTAATAATTTTAAGCTAAAATAAACTGTTTCATGATCTAACTATATCTACTTAAATCTTATTGTATTGTTATTTATTTTGGACAGCAAAATATTATTATTATAAGTTATATAATTCATTTTTTAGTAAACTTACCTTATTGTAAAGTAAAACAAATCAGGCAACATAATAAATGTTATGTCTAAAGCATGCTATGCAGAGAACGATCAAGTAAGAGATATATTTCATATTGACCATTCTCATTCTCGTAAGACATCAAGCGATCTTTTGGCGTTGCTCATCCCCCATAGACCACGTTGATCGAAAGCGTTTTGTCAGAGACTGTGCGCGAGGCGTACAGTCTCTGACCGAGCGCTTTGAATAGGGTGCTCTTGACTTAGTCTGTATAATGGGAGAATCTACGGGCTACCATGTTACTTGGGACCGCTAGAGCCTTACGTTTCCTCTCAATGAATTGTCCTCGGTAAAGTAATTGTATGTAAATTTACCCAAAATCCTTGAATTGATGTTTGATATTGTTTTATAATGGGACAGTATTGGTACGTGAAGCGAGGTCGATAGATGGCGCCATCAGCATAAACAAAAAGCTGTAGGCTTTATTTGAATATTCCAACACGCAGAACTGTTACATGCTTAGATTTATTCAAATATTATTTAGAAAATGTCTTAAAATATACGTCAAAGCAAAGTGCCATGAGAAACATATATTTATGCTGCTAGCGCCGCTTATGGTGAAACTTGGCAGTATACTCTTCCTTTACTTATCGCTTAAAATATATAATTATACTAAGTAGGTAATTGTAATTAACTATTGTCAATCTTGCTGTAGTACTCTTGAACATAATAGTTTGTTTGTGTAAGTATCGTAGTAACTAAGAAGATTCTAAAAATGAACAGTAAAAGTTCAGTGTTAGTAGTTAAAGCAGCAAATATTTGTCTATTCCCTAGACTCAAAATAACACGATCACGTTTTGTTAACTTGCTTATTTTTGTTGTCCCTGTATAATTTTAATGAGTTACTCCATGCTGTAATATATGCCAATCTGGTTATAAATGCCCGGCTCTTAATGTCTTAAAACTGACGGCTGCTGAAATGATATAAAAATGATTCAAGGGGTCGGCACGGGGACAATTTTTTCTTTACAAATAAGCATAGAGATTATCTCGACAAATAAGCAATAATTATCAATTCGTACTTTGCTCTTCTTTCTTCGTGTCTTATTATTAAATGATCAAATACTAATTTTAAATATAGTTATCATCGAACGTAAACGTAAGACATTGGGAATCGGGCATTACATCAATTAAAAGGCTTGCCATGTGAATTAAATTATATTTGGTTTTTGTTTTGATGTTTTATAAACGAGTGCCATAGAAAGTAGTGTAAATGCCAAATATGTTGTCAACTTAACGTTATGTTAAATTATAAAAGAATGTTATTTTGTTTAGTAATTATTTAAAGCCTTTGTTTGAAATATAAATTATATAACGTATCACTAATTTATCATTATTTTAATTTAAATGGTCAGAACTACTAAATTGTTACTTTGCTATTTTAAGGCAGCTTCATCTGAAATGCTTTTCTAGTGAAGAAGATGACTTATCAGTACAAGATGCTGAAACAATTCGTCCGCAGGCCAGGGATCGCTGCTACACCAGACTCCGGGTAAACTAAATCTTAATATAAAAAGGAATATTGTGTGTTATGTATTTATACAGAAATGCATACATGTATCGCAGTAACCTTAATTGCCAGCGTAATGCAGTCGAAGCCCTAGCAAAATTGTAACTTGCCAATGTTACGTAAAAAAGTGTTTGTGTGCCGACTTTATATTTTTGTTATAAAAACGTTCAGTTTTTCCTCGATTTTCGAAAATGTAATTAATTTAGAGCAGGCTATCGATTAGAAAACAAAATTTAATATAGGAGGAGTGGTCTTCGGACTGGCTGAAAGGTTGCGCTGTCTTAAACCGTAATATTTTAACAATGCTATTTATTATGGGACGTCTGTGATTTTCCCAATCAAATTATTTATTTTCGGTAAGCCACAAGTTTTAATTGTTAGACCGTCAGGTATCCATTTATGTCAAACTAGCTTTTACCCGCGACTACGTCCGCGTGGAACTTGTTTATATCGTACTTGCATACAAACTTCCACCGCCTTAGGGGGTGATTTCCGGGATAAAAACTATCCTATGTCCTTCATCGGATCTTAAACTATCTCCATACCAAATTTCACCAAAATCGATTCAGCGGTTTAAGCGTGAAGAGGTAACAGACAGACAGATACGCTTTCGCATTTATAATATTAGTATGGATTTCAAGCAATTATCCCTAAGGCAAAAATACATCAATACCTTATCTGAGTAGATTACATATTTTCAAAATTCTTGGCAAATCAATAAGTTATCCTGTTCACACATCGCCTGCCTTAATTGAACTTTCTGTGTTTTTTTTTTATTAGAAGTTTTACTCATTCATTGAAAAGGGAATGAATATGTGTATTTTGCCTTACTACACCGAGACGCTACATATTTTCTAGCGGCCACATAGCGCTATTCATTAGACCGGTTGTGCAACCAGTGCGGTTACATAGCGGCCGCCAGTAACAATCTGTGAAGGCGGTGTTGGTTGCACGACCAAATTGGTTGCACGGCATGGCGTGCGATAGTGCGGTACCTACCGCTCTCCCTTGAACTGTATGCATATTATTGACAGGGCGATCTGCCAATCTTACTTACAAAAAAAAAATTAAAAATCTAGTAAGTCTGTCATCTCTGCGACAATCCATGGCAAAAAATGTAGTTAAATTATAGGCATTATTTGTCAACAATGCTTCTAATTGAACTGTCTGTCAATCTGTTGATTGACACTAAGATTTTAGATTGCGATTGTTTCTAAGTAGAATTGACGACCCCTGGTTGCACTACCGTGGCGTCTAGGTGTAATAAGATTTTTATTAAGCTCTTATATAAATCTATTGAAGTTCAAATCATCCAGTACAAAAATGAGGATTCAAATTCAAACATTAACTATCCTATTTAATTAGTTTCCTACTTGTAAATAAAGAAAGCTGTCTATGATTTGTAAATAATATCATTCCGACCAATGTCAAAATCTTAGTTTGCCTTTTAGCAGCATTAATTTTAAAAGTTTATTTTTACAATTATTGATAAAACTTTTTTAATTAGGTATCGGGCCAGATGAGAGTAACCCAGTGTATAAGACTTGCTGTGCGCAGACTTAAAACAATGTTTTAGTCGCTACTCACCGCGAGCGTTCACTTCGCGAATTTGTTTTGCAAACATTCGTTTGCGAACCGAATGCTCGCGGTTAGTAAAATCAGGCTATTTCTCTATGTAAACAAAAAAATCCGTACTCTGTTAAAACTATTTTTCCGAGGCTTTCGCACAGCTCTAAGGTAACGCAATTTTAGTGACTCGCTTTAGGAAGTGTAAATTACGTGTTACTCTTATTTAGCCCCAACCTACTAGTACAGTGTACGAATTTCTATTGTACAAGTACGAAATGCACGGTGCTAGTTTTTTATTATTATTACAGTAACAATTAACTATCATTACTGAAATGCTTACACTATACCAAATGTAAAGCCAATATTGGGCTTAGTTAAATTAAACACTGGGCATACTGTGATTTTTTAATTTTTTAATAAAATCAAAGATAAATGTATTGTTTTCCTTTATCCTCATTCTGATAACAGATTTAATTAGCAAGTAATCAATATCTTTTGAATAATAATAGTATATTATTACAAAATGAGTTCTAACGTTAGGCTAAGCTTAAACTTTTGATCTAGTTATTGGATTTTAATCTTTTCTTTGTATTAAAATAAATTTCTTAATACATTTACTGATTACAGAATCGAGTCTACGTTGTTAATTTTGTATTAAGCAATTAAACTTTATCGAAATAAAGTTCAAACTAGAACTTGTTTTGTAATAATATGGTTTTCCTTTTCCAGGACAAATTAATTTACTGAGAAATTGCAGTTCAAGTTCTTATTTATACCTTGTTTTCAGAACGTGTTGAATTGTGAACCTTCTGTTTATTGTTAGATTTATTCCGTGCTTCAGAAAGTTTAATTAAGGTTAAAAAATACCGTAGTAATTAAAGTACTTATGTGTACATTTAAGCTGTTACACCTATTGCAGGTTCGATACGCGCGGTGCATTTTTGACTCGTGTTTTCTAAGGGATATTAAAATTTATATTTTATATGTATATTTATATATATTACCCGACTATATATTTTAGAGTTTTCAATTTTATAAGCCCACACTACTATTACCTATCTAGTGCAATGGCGAGAGATTTTGACGAACGACGCGGGTTTTTTAGAGCAATGCACATAGGATAGTTAACGAAATTATAAGACGATTATTGGATAGAATATCACTACAATCTAAAGATCGAAAAGTCTATGGTAAAGTCATGTTATTATTCCAATTTACTACTCATTACGCTAGACGTTACGCGCACTGATTCGGCGCCGTTTTATCGCTGTGATTGTTAATGAGCTTCCATACAACACTAACAAACTGTTTGCGTTAAGAAAAGTGGATCAGCAGCCGGTCGGACTCGGGTCCTTAAAAATATGATTGAAAACAAATAAAATTTTAATATTTGGAATATAGCGATTTGCTTAAAAAAAGGCTGTTTACAGAACTTCAACTAAAAATAAAAATACAACATGATTTTAATTAATTACCGAAGTCAAACCAAAATCTCTCGTACCTCATATTTTTGTCTTTTATTTCTGTCATCCCCTTCGAAATTCCGAGTCGGGGTGCCACAATTACCGAGCTTGCTTTGCTCGCTTTTACGTCCTGGATTCTGTTAGTTATATTAGCTTAGTTGCCGAGGTTGACTTATGCCCACATTACAGGGCTCCTATTTGTGTGTTGAATGATCAAAGTTTTGTTCACTCCTGTATTCTAGGTTTACCTACGGCCGTTTTCAATAACCGACCTTCAGAAAGAGATAGGTAGGTCCCTATAATGATAGTCACTAGACGATATATGTAGTCACTAGAGAATATAGAAATATACAAATATTTTTATATATTATTTCTATCCTTGAATGACGACATTATCGATAGCAACTATACATATGTATCGAAAAAGACTGATAGATAGGGTTTACTACCGGTCCTCCCATAGTTCTGTTACAACAAACATTTGAAACAACAACAAATAGGTACTTTACGGGATATTATTCAGTGCAGTTGGAGCTCGAACACGTAATAGGTATCTAAAAAAAACCTACATTAATTATTCAGGGTTAAACTGTCAATGCTTTATTTTTTCTCAATTTTTTTTTAAGCCACATCCAGTACGTATGCTCACAAAGTAGTAATAAAAAAATTTACTCTTTGTTGATAAACCGATTGTTAACGCTATAAAGTAAATCGAAACTTGTTCAACATTACAACAATGCCAAGAGCGTTGAGGCCGCTATATTTCTTCCGACTCGTCTACATCCATTTTAGCGTTAAAATTCTCGCGAAAAAGTCGCCGACGCTGCCTGCAGGATTGGTCAAAATCAAAGGTTAACCTCATCATCCCGTTACTCAGCTATAGCGACAGTTCGGCGATATCATCCTCAATCCACCGGCCGTAATTGTCTGTCGCGCCTGTCAAGAACTGGCTGTTATCAACGTTATAAGGATCCGACCATTACCAGTTACAAAAGCTGCTCAGTGGCCTCAACCTAACCAGTTCCTTTGCGACCGGAAACCTTACCAGTTCCTACGAAAAATCTATAAAGCCTACCTATAAAAGAATGGAGCACTTCGAAACCTGCAACATTTGCTACAGGGAAAGAAGAGAAATCACTTTTCATAGAATTCAGACTGATGTGTGTATACATAATATCACGCCTGTAATCCCCGAAGGGTTAGGCAGAAGTGTACCCAGTAGTACACCCACACGTTGTTGTATGTTAAAAAAATCTAAAACACCAATAAAGTTCACTAAACACAAAATTATTAGATATTATTTAAAGCGTATTTTATCAAGTGAACACATGCTTGTCCAAGCGTATATATCCTGCCATTCGACGGATTGACAGGTATAGAACATTAACCACTACCGTCACAGACAGATAGCTGTCTGTAATAAGCGATAGACCCTTCCAAACTTCCTGTCATGGACCGGTATTGCAATACATTAAACGGTCTATCCACAGAAGACCTATTCAGGCGATAGATAGGTTATTGGGAACGGCCATTAGTAAAATCACTACCACCACCAGCGGTTGATGATTATTTATATTAAAACGTACCTATTGTATTTAAAACTACAATAGTTTTTCATATGTAAGCTTAAATATTTCAGATGACGTATAAAATTTCTTATGGGCCCTATATTTTTTATTCGAAAAATGTAGAAAGTGGAGATAGCTAGGTAGCCTTAGAAGAGAATTCGCTAATCTTTGACTTGGAAATATATATACAATATTTTAGGTCGAGTATAAAAAAAGGAAAATATGTCCAAAACATTTTGATATTTGGCTCAAATAGATATCACAACTCCTTCATATTATGTTCCAAAATAAGAAAATTAAATGTTTTTTTTTCCAGATATGGACCTAGAAGCAGTGCACCACCGCCTGGATACCCACCGATGGGTGTGAAACAGATGCCTCCAATGGGTAATATACCCGTGCAATCTGAACAACCAGGATATCGAGGTCGCTATGACGCTCCTCCATTTGAAGAAATCCCTCCTGGTGTCGAACCACCAGTTCCCGGGTTTGAGCCATCCCCTTTTGAAAAACCACCATTTGGCCCGTCTGGTCCAATTGATCGCGATCGTTTGCCGCCGCCTAATTATAGGGATCCTTATAGACCGCCGCCGTATAGTGAAGGGCCTAATAGTTATAGGGATATGTCGATACCTCCCCCAGCCCAACACGAGATTCCGGTTCATGTAGGAGAGCAACCACCGCGCTATAGAGATAATTATAGACCAGGTCATTATCGTGACCAAGGACCCATGCCGTTCAGAGACGGACAACCATATCGAGAACCTGGACCACCTGGACCGTATCGTGACCCCAACTTCAGAGGAGGACCACCTTCATTCCGTGATAACGCTTACAGAAACGTTCCATACCGGGATGGTGGGTTCCGAGATAACCCTCCTCATAATAGTTTTCGAGATCCAGGTGTTCCCTTTAGACCACCTAGTGCTTCCCGAGAGACAGTACCACCTGGTTATCATGATCCAAATTACCGCGAAAATTTCAGAGATGAAAACGTTGCACCTCGAGATCACTCTCGGCCGGGATACAGGCCTAACGTTCGTAACAGGGGTGGGTCAAGACGCAATGCTAATGTTGAACACGATAGACACAGAGAAAGAGAGGGTCGCGATAGGGAGAGATATACTGATAACCGAGAGCCGATAGAAAAAACGGACAGAACCCGAGACAATGACAGAAGAACGGGATATGACAAAAATCGAGATACGCGTGAAAATCGTGAAGATCGCCCAAGAGATTATGAAAGACCCCGTGATTTTGATAAGGAACGTGAGCATGATAAGACCTCTCCGGATAAAAAAGTTCGTACCTCACCAAAACGTAGTAGAGAAACAAGAGAGAAAAAACGTAGCGAGTCTAAAGGTCGTTCTCGTGACCGAGATTTCAGACGGGAAAAGAAAGAGGAAAGAGCTCGAGAGAAATCTTCAGCTGATAGAAGCAGAGACCACAAAGATAAAGAGAAGAAAATGAAGGAGCGTAAGAAAAAGAAAAGAGAAAAGGAAAAAGATACCGAAAAGAAAAAGAAACGGGAGAAAAAAGATAAAAAAGACAAAGATCATGTTAAAAAAGATGATGAAGAACCTGAAAAAGAAGTTAAAAATGATGAAAAAGAAAAACCGAAAATAGAAAACGAAACACCAGTTATTGTTAAAACGGAAAATACGCACACCGAAGTTGTTTCTATAAAGAAAGAAACATCCCCTGAAGTACAATCCTCAGAGAAACCTACCGATGATTTGTATGATGATGAAGCATTGGGAGCTGTTGATAAAGAAATCATAGAAAATTATATTAAAACTGAAGAGAAAGATCTACCTGCGGAAACCAAGATAACAGAGAATATAAACAATTCAAAAGAAGAACCGTTTGATGGTATCGAGCTTCAAGCGAATACCGATGAATTAGATTTAAAAGCTGAGATAGAAGTAAGCAATCCACCTACGAGAGAAATGTTGGCAACTTTACCTGAATTATCCAAGTGGGAAGTAGACGAGGATCACGTGGAAAAGGCCAAAGAACCTGGAGAGATTACTTCTCCAGAAGAAGAAGAAGACGGAAGTAAAGTAACATCTGATGTTATTAAACGAGCTGAAAATGCCATATTTGCAAAAGCAATAAATTCTTTGAGACCTATAGAAATAAAAAAAATTAGCAGTGATCGTCTTAAACTTTACGGTGATGAAGTGCCAAAACCTTCTATGAATAATATACAAATAACGGTTCCAGTAATTGATACTGAACCAAGATCAATTGAAATAAACGAAAGAAAAAGGAGGTATTCTAAAACACCACCGCCGCGATTGTCTGTTAAAGATCGACTCGGTGGAAAAGTAGAAGAAACACGCAGGGGCAGAGAGACGAGAGTTGTTCAAAGTACCGTAGAACGTGTTAAATCTAGGTCTAAAACTCCTAAACGCGAACAACCATACAGACGCGTAACCGTGGAAAAAGAAAGGAGTCGAAAACAAGATAATATAAGAGCAGAACCTTCTAAAAGTGATAGGCGGGTGATGTCTGAAGCTGTAAAGACTGGCGAGAAACATAGAGCGCGAAGTCCCATTGAAAAGAAAAACACCGAGAAACATGTGAAAGCTGAGAAAAAATCGAGCTCGTATGAGATTACCACACGTGATCGAGGTCAGGACAAAAATGTACCAGGTGAAGTAAAAAGTACACACACAGATCGTGAGAGAAAGAAATCAACTTTGGACGAAGCTCATTTTGAGCCGGATTATGACGAAACAGTTGAATCTGATCATGAAAATAAAGAAGAAAACGTTAAAAAACGAGAACGTTCAGCTTCACCAACCGGCCTTAACGAAACTAAAAAAGCTAAACTTGATAACGAAACTATAAAACTGGATTTGACCAATGTTAAAAAGAAGCCTGATTCCGAGAGTGAATCCACCAGTGACTCTGAATATTCCTCATCGTCATCGTCATCTGATGCTCGTAAACGAAAGAAAAAGAAGAAACGCAGCAAGAAAAAGAAAAAACGTGCTGCAAGTGAAAGCGATAGCGAATCGGAATCTAGCTCTGACGATCATAAGAAAAAGAAAAAGAAACGAAAGCATAAGAAGAAATCTAGTAAAAAGAAGAAGAAATCCAAACATAAGTAAACTTAGCATCCATGTTCGTATGTGTAATACATTTTTTTTTGTTCATTCTTAACTTACAAACATATAATAATTATGTAATATGGTGTTCTGATCAGTTCGAAGGCATAAGTAATAAGCTCTTTGAGTTAGCTATTTCTAAGAACTTGTGTTATTAAATTCTTAACAATAAAGTTTGTAATTATTATTTTTTATTTTAATATACATAAGGTGCAGTTTTGCTCCTCATCAAATTTTAGGTTTTTGTTTTTTTTTGTTTATATTTGGCAGTATTTCAGAACAAACTATTTCAAAGATTAAAATCGCCCTGTTGTAGGTATATGGTATATGCAGTGTCGACCTATATCACTGTGCGTGCGGGTTCATCACCCCGCCTGCCTGAACCTAGCGGCAAGATGACAGGTTCGAATTCAAAAATCAATTCCAAAAAAAATATATATATTAATTTTATTTTTGAATTGTGTTGTTGAGCTTAGTTACTTCCTTGAATTTGACGAGGATGTAAAACCTCTACCTTGTTTTATGGCTTAATTCACATCGACATGGGAGCGAACATATCGGAGCATATCCAGAGCCTTCCTGAATTAATACGCAATCTACATTCAACGAGAAAACTGCATGGAGAGAAAGTCGATCGCTAGCTTTTTTCGCCGATGCGCTGACCTGTCATGTTGATTAGATTGATGTTGCGAACCGGCTTATAGACTGTTTTATGTGCACCTATGAATATGTTTTAACTTATACCTCTGCAGGCAGCTGATTAAGAGGAAACCAGCAAAAAAATAATTCCCGCACTTGCTCCGCCCGTAGGGACTAATTACCTGGATTTCTGGAAAAAAAAAGTAAGAATCCCCACTGGTGGGGGATTGTCGGTGGGGATTTCTGGAATAAATCGGTTGTGTCACCCGTGTTTATTACACCAGTGGGTGTGAATATTATGTTTAAAATAACATTTAACAATTTTCTTTTTAAATACACCTTTTGATATTTCCTGTCGGAAACATTTTAGGCACAACTGAAAAGCTCTCATAGCTCTCAGAACCACTTTGTAAACTAAGGAAGTAGGGACATAACTACCTACTCACTTTTTATTAATATTTTTACTTCATGTTTGCGCACAGACGCGGGCTCTTATTCGGTATTTATACTACCTCCTGCCTCACAGTGGATTAGCTATGGCTAATCCACTGTGACAGACATAATTATTAAAGATCCAGTGTATATAATAATATCTTTATTTTACGTACGTATTACAAAACAACACAGTTTAATTACACATTACAAAAAAAGTAAATAAATAATATCGAGATAAAATATTCAAGTCGTTTAGAATTCATTTGCGCCCTCTTCGGTAACCTCCTATCAAACTTAAACCTATATGGTGCCACCAATTTTTGCGTTTTAGTTGCCGCTCGTACTTGGCATTACGGCGGAACTCACGCCACTCTTCGCGTTTCTGGGGGATACTGGGACCATATGTTTTCTTTGGCCTGAACGAAGCTTTTACAGTCTGCAAATAAACATAAGAAAACCAAACTTGAAAGTTTCACGTATAGGTATACGTAGGTAAGTAATGACATCTGTCAGTTCATACCGTAAGGGCTATCCTACACCAGACCTGGTATCGAGGTACAGTAGCGGTCATAAGTGGAGTAGCAATCTACAAAGCAAATCGATTTGAGGTGTACGTAAGTACTGTGTTATTACGTTCAAAGCCTTATAATGGCCTAATTAAATAATTAATGATTTGAGTTTGACTTTAACTTTGAATACATCACTTGTACACACAGATGTAGGTATGGCCTGTACCCCGTGTTCACAGCCATTCAAACCTTAGCATGCTACTGCACTTATGACCGCTACTGTACCTACCTACACCCACATTTCGCCGTATTTAAGTCCCATTCCCATGTAATAGGGGGCGAGCTTGTTGCCGCACCATTAACCTGGCTCTAATCCAGACTCCGGGTTACTACCTATGTACTGAAAAAATTGCTGATAGAGAAACCGAATAACACTATTACCCAACCTGGAAATCGAACCCAGGATCTCGTGCTCAAAAGTAGCGCCTACAACCACTAGCTAGAAGACAGTCTTGCATAGTTATATAGATTTACGGTAGGTAACAATGGCCTTGGGTAACATTGTTACCTAAGAAGTACCTTTTGCAGTTAACAAGTAGGTAGGTACTGACCTCAACAAAAGTATTAGATTTATATTTCCAGAGTGTAGCTAACATGAATATGGGAATCAATGCAATTCCAAAGTATTGAAGAATCGCACCAGCAACTGAAAGGAAAATAAAAATATTAGAAGCATTATAAATTATAAGTGTTACCAGCAATCATAATTGGGGAGAAATGTGTATAACTCAGTACGAATGTGTAGATTTAAATCGGCTAATCCATACATTTTGACCATATAGGTATTACACTCTATAAGGTGTTCCATACAGAAGAGTAATTGCTGTTATTTTTTATTGACCAGCAACATATTTTAGCTCTGGGATTGGAATTAAATTTGGCTGACTTTCCATATTAAAAAGCCGATATGACAAAAACGTTTACCAACAAAATACCGCTTTAAACAAAATTGCAAGTTGGTTTCTTCTACATGTAACAGTTTTATAGTAAGTAAGTACCTACCCACTAAAAATACATATATTATACGTATATTACAATGGGCACTTACCGTAAGCACCATTCGGATATTCATAAGTATTGCCGAATAACAATTGTTCTGTTGTAATCAGAGAATAGAAGAATACGACCATCATCATGATTGGAGTAACAATACCCCAACACATGCGCCAGTAAAACGAAGTCTTCAAACCTAACATAAATTCGATGTCCAGGCACATGTTTTCCAAACCTGAAATGTTTTATTCAGTTATTAAAAGGTTCAAAAACGCGCTCATTGGGCAAAAAAATAAATCTAACTTCCTACATTCGATTGTGGTCACTTTTGTGTTCACTACGGAAAATGCACGTGTGGCTTTTATTAAGTAGGTATCTAGGTAGATACTGCAACTGATGTAAAAAGACAATCAAGTCGCTTTATCGGAGCGGAGGATTTTGAACGAAATGGCCGCTACAGGCGCCATATTCCCTGCCTGTATGATAACACAAGAGGGCGCCAAAATTGGACCTTGCTCGGTTCGCTCGCCGGCCACTGCTTTTGCTTGGTGGGCAGTAGCTAATGTACAGTCAGCAAAAGAGATAGGTATGCAGGGTCGTCAGATATAGTTAGTTTTCTGAGAAACCGATGAACGTTTTCAAATGTAATTTAATTTAAATAATAGGTAATAAACGGTTCATTAATTAAGTTAAGTTTCAATCGAAGACATCCATCAAATTCTAAGAAAACTTAATTTATATCTGACGACCCTGCATACCTATCTATTTTGCTGACTGTATCTATGCGTAGTTAATAGTTATCTGTTGCGTCTTTTTACGCTCCGTTTTTAACCACAACGCGTTGTAATAATAACGTAAAGCCTACACGTGTTTCATAAGGGTTAGCCCTTACCGCGAATTAAGCAATGATCAAAACAATTAAAAGAAAGATGAATAAAAATTACATTTTTTTAATCTTATTAGCAACATAAATTTAGTTTTTACCGTAAATCCAAAATACTCCCATAGTCTCAATGATTGCAGCAAACAATCTCATAAAAGTTCCACCGTAGTAATCTACTAATTCTAAAATGTACTGCCCGCCCTGTAACATTAAAAAGGACCAATGGAAAAAAATATTAAAGACGTAAATGTACGTAATGTATTTTTTTGTTTGTTTAATAGGTCGCTACGCTACGCCTTATCCTAACAAGGTGTTATCGTTACCGCTCTTAATTAATGAGCAAAGTTTCAAAACAACAACCTACAAACTTTAAGTTTGTAAACACTTGAGGCTAGATTGGGGCTCGAGCGAAGACATGGGTGTAATGGAGCCAGAGTGTACCTGTACATACCTACCTAATGATAAAATGCTCACTGCACTGCAATAATAACTATCAATCGATTAAATTAGAAACACTGGGCCACAAAACTGCCAAATTGATGCATTTAATGCATCAATTAAGTGAACTGGGTGATATTACACCTGCCTACTTACGGAAGTGTTAAAAAATGATCTTACCGGAGTAACGTACACAAGCCCAATTAAAAAGCATGCTGAAGATATCATCGCCGACATGTAAATAGTTGGCACCTTCGGGAATGCGTCCAGGAATATTGTGTTAACTGTAGAAAATAATGCTACTCCTGAGCCGACACCAAGCACCGCCATCATCAAGAAAAATAAAGCAGAGAAGAGCTGAAAAATAATAACATCACTTGTAAGAATAAACTTAAAAAAATATTTTTGTAGATACTTAGCCTTTTTCTATTTAAATATGTTTAATGACATTGTATATAGCAATCCCAAATTATTTGCTATCACCTATTTCTTTTGTCTATCTTCGAATTTGTCCTTTACATCTTTACCAAAACTTAGGACATACAGGAATACCCTTTTGAACACTTACATACATACATGAACTCACGCCTTTTTCCCATGATGGTAGGCAGAAACCACAGAACGCCACCTGCTACGATCCTTACATACTCCTTTCGCCTCATCTACGTTCATATATCTCATCATAAAAGCACGCCGGTTACGAGTATACCTACTCCTCACCTGACCTTTCTGAAGAACCTCACCAATAAGGTCAGCGTAGGTCCCCTGGGACCCTGGGCGTGGGTCCCTGGGTACCCTTTTGAACAAAAAAACATTATCCAAATCGTGACTATTGGTTTTACTTAATGTTTGGAAATAAATTAAAATAAATGAATTTATTATTCTTAATAACTTACTTGTGGGACAAACGGTGACTGTGCAATAGCGTCTGGGTAAGAAATGAAAGCAAGACTGGAGCCACCGGTATTATTACCGATAGCTTCATTGATATTGTCGTAGCCAAGTTGAAACGCGAGGTTCCCCAGAATCCCGAATATAGTGATGCCCGAGATTAAACTTGTAAATGTATCCAATGTTGTAACAATCATCGAGTCTCTGAAACAAATAAAATAATGTAATACTAATAATATAACACTACGTACTAATTAACTAGGTACATTCGTTAACCGCACGTCTGGTGTCGTCTGGAAGTATCTAATTTAGGTATTCGTGTGTACCTACAGCACCCGGCGATAAATATTACTAACTTGTTTCTAATTAAGTATCTTACTTCAGCATTACCTGTAAACGTTCTGCGAAAACTTGTTGAATGAGGAAAACATGATGAGTGCTCCTGAGCAAGCGGAGAGAGAGAAAAATACTTGTGTTACTGCCGCATACCACACCTGAAAATGTGTACATACACTTTTTACAAAACAATTAACATTATTTTGCTCTATCTAAAGAATCATTTATCTCCAAACTTGGCAGCTCATATTATATCCCGTTACTAAGGCACTAGCTGGTCATTAATTCTGGCCACTGAGTTCTATTAATTCATAAAAATATAAACTTACTCTCATTTCCAAGATTTTTTCCCATTGCGGTGTTATAAAGAACAATATTCCCATTCCGGCGCCGGGTAAAGTAACAGCTCTAAAAACAAACGAAATGCACATACGTAAATAACTGTCCATTACAACTTCATGCGCATAATATACAGGGTTATTTTTAAAACACCAGCAACCTGAAAAGGGGGTTTTTGTACTCATCATTGTGAACAACTACGGGACCAACCCTGGAATCATGAAAAAAAAAATCACCTGTTTCATACATTACGATCGTGTTGTGTAGCATTTTTGTAGAGAACAGCCGATTTTTTTTATGATTGCACAACTTTTACTTTAGGTAAAAGTTGTTTATAATGATGAGTACAATGACCCCTTTTCAGGTAGCTGGCGTTTTAAAAAAACCCTGTATAGCTGCTGTAATATTGTCTGCCTCCTATTATACAAGACAACTGTGACAGCTATGATAGTTGCTTCGCGAATTCTGTATTACATACAGATACAGCTCCTATTACTTGTATGTTACGACATCTGCTACGAGATTGCTACGGACTTTCTACTACGCAATTTCTATATCATCCTGCTACGAAAATGCTACGGATGCTGCTACGCAATTCCTACACCAGTGGCTACGTGAATACTACGACACGGCTAGTACGCGATCTGCTACGCAAATACTACGAAACTTTTGCTACGCGAATTCTACAACAGCTGCATCGTGTACATTTATTAACTATAGCACTCTCCCGCGACTTCGTTCGCGTGATTTTCCTTACGGATTTACGATTAACTTTTTTTAAAATATAATATAGCCTATGTGCCCGGAGATAGTGTAACTTCCGAACAGTGAAAGATTTTTTCAAATCGGTTCAGTAGTTTCGGAGCCTATTCAATGCAAACAAGCAATCAAATCTTTCCTCTTTATAATATTAGTATAGACTTATTACTATCACGGCGTCTACGCGTATATACTACGACTAGCTTGTTAGCTGTAGTAGGTACTACGACAGACTGTTAAAGGAAAGCTAGAACTTTTTATTTTCGTATTTACTTACCTGATTAGTAGAATGAACATAACGACATAAGGGAACAGAGCGAGGAAATAGGCTGCTTTACCGGAACTTTTGACACCTCGAGCGACGATCAGGAAGATAATTAACCAAGAAATGAATAAACTCAGTGTAAGGTCCCACAATGGCAAACCTGCAAAGAAACCAAAACCTTCATTAGAACTAGGATTATTATTTATTTGTAACTAAATATTTGGAACGTAGATTTGAATTGTGGATCTAAACGAGAAGTAATCTTACCTACTGAATGTTAAAAATGTTATATGTATAATGTTTCATGACTTCTTAACATATTGTAAAATAATTGGATTAATCATTTGCTTACCAATTCCGTCATGGATCCCATCTGACTGCCGCAAAATGGTCTTACTGTTAACAAACAATGCACATAATGGTTATTATTTAGCCTTGTAACAATTGTTACAATTTGTCTCTTAGGTATTCGTCTTATTAAAACTAGCAAAGCGCGTGTCGTGCACCGCGGGTTGTATAACCTAGTAAACTAATTTTGTACCTAACGGGTCTTCGATCATTTCTAGGCAAATATGCCAGTTAGACATTATAGACACAGATTAGACTGATGATGAAAAAATAACAGACATTTGTCATCGTAGGACAAAAACTGTGTAACATTTAATATTAATTAATAAATGAAAATAAAAATTATATTTTATAATTTACAATTAAAGCCCTTTTATAACATACCTAATACGTTAGGTACTCTACCATTATAACGTGCCATTTTGGCTGCTATAACTGTGAAAGTAACTTTTTTTTTTGTATTATTTCACAACAAACAATAAAAATCTCATTCGTCAAATAGTTAGTCAGTCGACGGGAATTAATAAACACCATTCCAAATAAATAGATATCTTTAGAAGTTGCTCACATAAACAACTGTGATAGACATATTCTACCAATAGATGAACCGATTAATTGTCATCATAAAGGTTCTTTTCTATAATTTTAGTACGGAACCCTAATGACCCTACTTTGTAAGCTTTCTTTAATAAAATATAGATAAGTATTTAAATAATTGGTATCACGTTCTTTGACTTAGGTACACGAGATTTGGATATCCCTGTGTGATCTGAAATACCTACCTAATTATAATATCTTATCCGTTATTAATCGAATTTACTAATGCATATCTGCGTAAGTAGGTACGCTGCATAAGTAAATACGCAGCGTAAACATTATCGTTTATCTTGTAGGTATTTCTTGATAACGATGATGATTATTTATTTTATGATAAGATTACCTACTTACTAGTCATGTTAAATACATAGACACTTTTTTATGTAAAATATTTTGGGGTAACGGATTGTCAGATATTTTTCCGTCAGTAATGTCTCTCAGAAGGTCAGGAACAGACGATCTGATAAAGACCTCAGGATCGCGCTGGATGCAAGCCGCTTCCAACCGGTCCTATTGGAAATCTGTAGGGGAGGCCCGGGAGGCGTATGTTCAGCAGTGGACGTCCTACGGCTGATATGATGATGATGAATATCTCAGTAGCAGGCTTTTACTCTGAATTTGAGCTCAATTATTACTTGCCCCTTACTACTTGGGATTTAATACTACCGGTAAACTGTGTGTGCACTATGTGTGCACTTCTGCTTTAACCATTCTGAGTACAGCAGTTTTTAAATAGGTACGATATGCATAAACTTTTGTGTTGATTTGTGCATGTAGGTACTTTATAGTAGGACTATATTTTAGAATGTACTCATTTATCAAAAACGATATTGAATCAACATTTTTTATAGCGCTTTGTCCGCAATATATTGGATTTTTCACGGCGTCATAATAAATCCGACCAACAATACGTCATTTGTTAAATTACTACGAGTAGCTTTAGATATGAGGGATTCGATCATCAGTCTGAGCATACAAGTAATCATGCATATTACATACCTACATAGCCTGTCTTAAACTCGATGAACTTTGTGAATGTAATAAGAGCATAGTTAGTTATCCGTAGAGGTGTAGGTAATCAGATATTTCGTAATTTAAGAAGCGGTTTTTTTATTTATGGCTGGGTCCCTAATGTTTATTATTTATCCGACCAAGGTAAAGCCAAAAATGAGGTTTAAGATTTTAGATTATCTAAAGACTTTCGATTTAATTACTTATCGACCAGAATATGAGTAGACTAGTAACTTTACATTTGTATGAAGCGCTGTCGGTACATGCTGTCGGACATGTTTTAGAATCACGGCACTTGTAAGTAAGGCTATAGTTATGCTTTTTTGTATAGACTCAACTCACACTGATATTTTTTCGGCTCCTCCATCCGACATACAATTATGTGAGTAGGTACTATCGCGAAACGCCTAAAAATCTAGTATATATTAATTCTCTGTTTATGTAGCTATAAATATTTATTAAGGCAAACTCACGTGAAATATAATTGTGCACTGCTAACAGGTTCTCCGGTCAATTCACTCAAATTAGCGGTCTGTCCAGATGGAACACAGTTTTCCCAGTCTGGCTGGCAGAGAGCCCAAGGTAGAGTGCTTTGAAAACTCATGACTAAATAATACAAGCAAAGTCCCACGATTGACATATAGTAAGAGACCACGTAGAGAGCGCTAAGAGCTTGAGCGTAGCCCGTTCCTAAAACATAAAATGGGTTCAGTAAGTCATTGAAGTGAACTGCTATTACATATAGATATTAAACCTAGGTATGTTTTATATCGTTGTAATATAATAGAAATTATGAACCTACCTTTCATTGCTGGCGATAAAGCCCACACTTTAACACAGTTACTACTACTGAATTGTCCAAGTGAGGTTTCTAGATAGTACATAGGTTTTCCTATGAGTATAAGTACAATTATGTAGGGTATTAGGAATGCGCCGCCTCCGTTCTGGTAGGCAATGAAGGGGAACCGCCACACGTTGCCCAGACCGACCGATGTGGCGATGCATGACATGAGGAACTGGTACTGATTATCCCACTGAGGTCTTTCAATGTGTGGTTTTTCTTCATCCTGGAATAAAAATTATGAATTAATTATTTGTTTATTGAAATAGATCCACTTCAACTGATCCCAATGTATTGAGACAAACACCTTTTTAAAATCTATTTCAAAAAAGGTAAGCGTTTTCGTTTATAGCGCTGTTAAACACGGTCAGTGTCTGTTTCTACCTTTTGAAATCGATGGATCTAACGTTATGTGAAGGAAATCTATGTAGGTACCGTCTTTCGACGCGCGACGGCTGGAACCGTAAAAAGGTCAGTGTACCTTAATTAATATTAATTATATTTTATTTTTCGAATGCAGAAACATAGTTTGAGAGCCATTTTAGAACTGAAACTTTGTTATTTTTTTCTTGAAGCCAAAGCAGTTGAATCCTGCTATAAATTAAAAATAACCAATATAAATAGGGGAAGGGGGGGCATAATGGGGACTTTAAGGATAACAAACAATAAAAGAATAAACAAAATATATTTTTTAATGAAAACGAATCATAGCACTTTGGTCACTTATTAATCTAACATTTGGCATAGAATTTTGTGAAATAACTAATCAAATAATGTCTTTAATTAAAATTTTCGAATCCCGTATGAAAACCCCATTGTGCCCCAGGGTAGGGGCAATACGGGGTACCCAATTCGGGGCAGTACGGGGAATATGTTTATTATGCGTCACAGTATAAACAGATATGAAGTTCTTCTGCGTTGTCGTCGTCAACACCAGCGCACGCTGTGAAACCAACGACCAACGACCTATACCTAAAAAAAACGCTTACCTTTTTACACGTGTTTGCGTAATCACGAAAAATTACAAGAAATGAGGTCGAAAAATGTTTTCTGTCGTAAAAAAAAAGGCGCGCAGTCCGGTAGGCGATCGCTGTCAGACTGAAGAGTGACACAAAATGGCCGCCTGTTAGCGACAACAACACACGCCTAATGCGCGTATTTACTTGTATGTGTTGGTGGCCCCGTCTTGCCCCGCGACCCCGTTATGCCCCCCTCTCCCTTATTATGTATTTAGAAATAGATACTACTTATACAATTGAACATCATGTACCTACCGAAAATATTACTTTTATTACATGTAGATAAGCTGTTTAGTTCGAAATATTTAAAAGGAAAAAGTACTTAATGTAGAATGATATACCTAGGTACTTTCAAATTGTTTGATTCATAAATTAATGTTTATTGAGTAGGTCTAGGTACCTAAAGAGTAGGTATCACTGAGTACAATAAAAAGTTTTAATCTAATCTTTTAACATTATTCTGAATAACAAATTGGCATTGATACATTCGACCTTGTATAATAAACAATAGTCCGGGAAATGACCGGCTTCGTAAGAGCCGTGGCCAGTTTACCGTCATCTGAGCCAAGAATCCGAATACATACCTACCTTGGTTTTCGGACACATTACTAGGAAATCAGAATTGGATTAAACACAATACTATTTGACGATACGAAAGGGTAATGGGACTGTTGCATTTAAAGCATAAATAAGCAAATTATAAGAGTAAAAATGATTGTACTGTTACAAAAGGTTCTACACGTTCTGTTGTCATCAGATTAAACTGCACCGCCAGTAAATTACTAATTACTTAGTCATAAAGATATTGTTCTAAATTAAAAACATGTAGAAAGCATATTGCATTAGTATTTTTTAACCGACTTCAAAAAAAGGAGGAGGTTATCAATTCAACTGTATTTTTTTTTTATGTTTGTTAGCTCCTAACTTGCGACTGGGTCAACCGATTTTCATGATTCTTTATTTATTTGAAAGCTGGTGCTTCCCGTGTGGTCCCATTGTCACCATTTCAATATCTGATGATGAACTTCGGAGATATGGAATGGAACTCCTCACAGAATCACAGCAGCAATATCGTAACAAGTGAAATTGCTTTGTTTATACGTGTAGTCGATGGGGGGGGGGTACGTCAACCCCCCTCCTACCAGTTTCCAAAATTAAATATATCGTGTGAGGTATTGTTTGAAAGGGCTTTTTGTAAGGATTTCAAACATTAATACACAAGCACTAAAAAGTGAAAAATAAAAAGCTTTTTTACATAAAAAAAACCGCCTTTGGAAGTCGGCGGCTTTGGTTTTGTTTTTTGTTATGTAGGTAAGTATTGCCACCGACTTCCTAAACTAAAGTTATTTTTATTTTGTGGTTTTTGAAGGCGGTTATCTTATTTTGTAAAAAAGCTTTTTATTCCTTATAGTTTTGAGGTTGCTAAATATAAGAAAATATAAAGAGACTTAAAAAAGTAAATATCATTTAATTAGTTAGGTATCTATCTATTATTTTGATCGGAACTGTTATGCCCATCTGAAAAAATCTCGGTCAAGGTACCTTTATTAATACTAAAAGTCATTTAATCTCTTTAATCGCTAAAAAATATTGTTTTCTAGTACTTAAATGAATTGATTTGGTCTATCAGCTGAGCTAGCGGTAGGTAGGTACCCAACTTGCTTTCTCTAAGTAGTTCGTAATTAATCGTTTTTATCAAGGACCAAATGGTTTAGATAAACATCTATTTACTGATACCAAAAAAATACCTAATAAAAAATGTGTTTATAAACTATTCATTTACCTACCTATATGTATATTTATTATGGGTTACCATGGTACAGAACTAGCATTAAATATTTATTCATAATAATAAGTACCTAGGTACAATGTCAATAAATAGCAGCCTTGGTAGGGCGATTAGGTGGAGTTCACCATGCCATCATGACTTCGTCTCGCAATAGCGTGACGACATTATTTTAAATGTAGGTATGTAATAATTTTAGGTCCTCATTAATAACACGTAAGTATCAATATCTAATAAGTTGATAATTATAAAATAGGTACTTAACTTAAGAAGTGCATCTTCTGTAAGACAAAGTGCACCTATGTAGTTAGATATAACATTCATCTTTCTATACATTGTTATATACAGGTAGTCGTACTATGATCATCTTTCCTGCGGGCTGCGAGCCAATTAAGTTTAGGGGCCACTCGAATGAATTTATTGATGAAATCTACATTTAATAACCTTAACTACACCTAGTATTTTTTATGTAAATAAAAAGTTTAAGATAAACTAAAAGATCAGCATCTTGTCGAATTTATTTAATTTGTGATGAGCACCTACTGATGACACTTTAACTACCTACTTATATTATTTTATTCTAAAAGTGGTACCTATTTACCTATTCCTACCTAGATACCTAACCACATGAATCACGTTGATGTTTTCACAAAATATTTGTTCTAAATACCAATGCAAGTAGATAATCATTCTTTATCAGTCTTGTGAAATATGGAGGGCCATTTAGGTAGCTCAATAATGCAATTACCTAGACAACGATCTCTTGTCTACGATTATGGCATATAAGTAAGCTGTTTTCATCATATCAAAATCATATTGTCTGCTATCTAGATAACCTAGACCACACAAGGATATAAATCGTATCGCAGTTTAAAAACTACAATCAAAAGAGCTGGTCCTTGACCGTATGAGCAAAACTGGTGTGCTGTAGATTTTTTTATAAAAAGTAAGTTAGCTAAAATAAACATTAGAGTTTGGTAGACACTTATCCTAATAAAAGTAGTAGAAGTATGTTGTCTTTCGTAAATAAGCACCTCCCATTAAATAACACGTGTTTCAACATGTCTACAGAGGTAGGTATAGCTAGATACTACAAGTAAGTCTGTACAGTATTAGATTCAACTACTTACTATGGTTTTTTCAGGCAAATCCGAAGACAGATCCATTTTCTTTATACTAATCCCTGATGGTCGTTTCTTTGGAAATGATTCATCTTCATTCTCAGGTGAAGCGTTAAATGCTGGATTCTCACGACTTCCGTTCTCAACCACGGTTACATCGTTTGATTCCTATGCAAAAATAGACCAAAGTTAATTTAATTTACTACGAAATAGTTTCAGTTGTATTTTGAAGTCTTGTTAAAAACAATCTTAATTCTTTAATTACCATTTCACAGTATTTGTGATGTACTTAAAAATATACGTCGCACCACAAAATACGTGGGTGAAGTGACCGTTTGTTTAATTCTGATTCCTAATAAAATATGACGTTTACTATAGAGATTAATTTACTGTGATATGGTTTTATCTTATTATCGATCAATAGATTATTAATAACATATCTAAATCTTATATGGGTGTTATTAAGAATGTTTTACGACGTCTAAATATTTTTTTCTAGGAATCATCATTGATTATATGAAGGATCGCAAGTTTTGCTCCTAAGTAGGTTCCTATAACTCCTTAATTATAGATACATGTGTGATCTGATGTAATAATATTTCGTATGAAAAAAGAATTTTAGACATCCACAGTATTACAATGGTTCTTGCTCTCTCAATTGCTAGTAAAGTGGCTCTTAATGCACCGCTATTAGCTTCATAATGCAGCTTATTATGCACGCGTGCTGTTTTACATTAGGTATATTACAGCACTAGTGTGGTAATTGTTTTTTTTTTAAATTACGTTACGTAATTAATAAAATATGGTAATCCTACAAATATTATAAATGTAAAAGTTTATGAAGATTTTTGCATGTTTGTTACTCATTTACGCGTAAACCATTGAAAAGATTTGGATGAAAAATGGCACATAGAAAGACCATTCCTGGCACATAGGATACTTTTTATCCCGGTAATGTGTGCCCTTGGGATAATAGTTCAGCTTACGTTAAGTTACTCAATACGCGGGCAAAGCCGCGGGCAGAAGCTAGTAAATAAATAAACCATTACCTAAATTATTTAATAAATTAACATTTTATTTGTGTTTTTTAAATAAAATACGTAATAGGTACCTATTGTGTGAATTTTAATTTTATTGTTTTGAACATCTCCGAGTATCCCGACTGGATTGGATTTTTATGTTTCCGTAATAACGCATGTTTTAGTTGGGGAGGCCAAGATGCTAAATGTGGATTTACTCGAGCGTGGACCCTTTGGATTTTTTTTCAATTATGTGCCTAATGTAATAAGTACAACTAATAAATATAAGAGAAATAATTAAGAGAGAGATTATTGGTCAATTAAGAGATTTGCAGAGTGAAAACTACATAGTTCTTAGCAGCTGCTAGTACAACACTTTTTTGATTATTTAACTACTTCGGCTTGTGTAAATCGGCAGATTATATTATTTTCGTAATCCTTGAAAGATTTCCTTCAAAATAAAATGAAAATTAACCGCGCTCGAGAATGTCCAGGTGACATATTTTTTTTGCAACTTTGTGACTATGCTATTTACCCTGCCTTAATCTGACGCGCTCGAGTAAATCCAACGATCGATTTTTTTTACTAATCTGATCGTCTGTCCTATCCGCGCGGCTCTATTTACGAGGCTTATATTTGGTGGAGGTACTTAACAGGGAGCAAGGTATCCCCCCTTATATTAATCTGCCGCGCTCGAGTAAATCCAAAAATCCCTTCCTGCCCTCCCCAACTATTTTATTAAACAACCCATTACCAAACTATTTTCCACTTTCATTAATTGTCAACAATTATTAAATTATCAGTCAATCTTTCCGTAGGTATAATTAATTGTGAATATTTAGTGGGTAGTCATAATGCGGGTATAATGGATTATGTTTATCTAAAGCTTTGAAACCGACGCGATCAAAATCATAATTCAAAGACACGTGTTTATCTTCGTGCAAATCTTTTGGCGACCAATGTCTAATGTGCGGATGGGACTTCCCATTCAAAATTGCAGCCCGTCAACCTTAGGGGATGAAGCTCCTAATAAGTCAGTAGGCATAGCTCAATTTATACATTGAATCATTGTGTGACTGCCGTGTTCACTCGTGACAATGAAGTCATTATTAAAGTTTATTGTGCGAGTACAAAGCTCTTGTTCTCGTTCAGTTTGACTCACATTTTAGACTCGCGATGGGTCATTTAAATTGTCTTGTCAAATTTTTCATATCATTTTGGCAGTTAGTTTGTTACTAATTATCGAATAATCGGCCCCGTTATCCACTATGTTGCAAGCATAGCAAGCTTCATTTTTATTAAAAGACAATATTTAGCAGGACTACAAGGTCTACAAGGTAAAAATAGTTTCCATAAAATGTAGGTACGCCATTGATAGATAGGTATGTGAAATCATGTTTTATTTTGCTGTTTACAGCAGGTACTTAGATCAAGCAGGTCTTGCGCACTTGACTAAATAATACGACAGTCTTTTAAGCAAGTAAGCAAGTATAGGGAAAATAAGTGGTTTTATATCATCAGTTGTTTGTTATATTATTAAAAATGCGTAAAGTAGGTAATATTTCTTATTTCATAATAAAAATGTATTTTACGATAATATAAAAGGCTTACACATTTACATGTTTGAAATTAACTTAATAAATAGAAATACCCTGACATATAATACAACATCGATAAATTATAATTATTATTTAAATAACATCATTTTGGCAATTAGTTAACAAGTACTTACACAATTTAAATACTTATTTATAATCTACAACAAACGTCGTCACTTAGGTAAATTACCTACTCAGTAGTTACTTTTACCCTATATCTATGTATAGTAAATTCTAGATTTAAAGCTATGACTAGTGGTTTACAGTCTTCTCCTGTAGCCGCCGACGAGGATGTACCCGACGTGCTTGGGAAGCGACGTGTTCAGCTTCTGTCGCTCCTCCTTCGCTTGTGCCTTAAACTGCACCCAGTCGGCGTGGTCGCTATGACTGCGGGGTCCCCATGATGGCTTGGCACGGAATGCACGCCTCACCGTCTGTTAATAGAACAATTTAGTTACGACCATTGATAATAGCGTTAAATTAAGAACGACTACTGATCATGAGGTCTTGGGTTTGATTCCCAGGTCGGGCAAAGTGTAATTGGGTTTTTCTATCGGGAATTTCTCAGTGCAGCCTCGGAGTTTGGATTTGTGCTCGGTTGATGGCAAAAGGCTCGCCCCCTATTACATGGGACCTAACATAACTGGCGAAATGTGGGTGTGCTACCTAATAGGTACACCTCTAGCTAACCCTTCGGAGATTACAAGCGTGGTGTTATCAAAGCTTAATCTATATTATTAAAGCTTACTTGCACATTTAGTGCTTAATAAATTTACCTAAATCATCATTCTGTCTTAGTCTACTTCAAACAATTGACAGAGATGACATGAATGAAAATAGAATGATGTTTTAATTTTATACTATATATACTATGTTGTATAGCGTTAATATCTATTTATTTAGTGACTTATAGTGCAAGCGAGCCTAAGACTCGTTTCCATCACAACTTACCTCTGAGAAGTTTCCGGATCTGTTTTTGTACATAGAGAACCCGATTGAAATCGGTAAGAAGAGAATACCAATGATGAGCATCATGTATCCCGCCACTGAAATAAATAAAAGGCATTGATTAATTTAGTATGGACTAGCGGCGTCATGTTATTTTTCAGTGGCCACTAATAATTATTATGTTACTTTGTTGTGCTGTGTTAAGTACACATATATATGTTCAATTATTTTTATCCTAAGTTATATCGAAATTGAGATATTTGCATTTGAAGATTTTAAAAATGTCGTCAATATAAAAACTTTAATTACTGTCCTGCGTACAGAAAACTTAGATATGTTTTTGAAGGTTGTTTTTAGAGATTGACTTTACTGTTTCACGACCATGTGCCAATGTTACGTTACTTCTGGGTCTTTTTTTTTTGAGATGGTAAAAATCATCAAATCGTCCTGCCGTCCTGGGTGGGGCGGAAGGGACTGTCAGACTTTTACTGACTAAAAAACCACCCTGTTCCTTCTGTTGCCCTTTACGTTCCGGGGCCACGGTATCCTGATAAGACGTCCCGCAACCCCGGCAGGCGTTTGGCCCCTCTTGGGGCCCCGTCCCTGTGCTGACAGCTCTTTGAGGCGCGTGCGAACAGAACGCGCCGTCGACCCGGGCATGGTCCTTGATCGGACGGCGAGCTACCCATTATTCGCGCCCGCAAGCCCGCGCCTACGGTGGCCGGAAGTCGCCTCGCGACGTCCGACGCCCTGGGCGTCTCCCGCGGCGGCTGGGGCGTGAGGTGGAGGATGTTCTCTCCCTCACGCGACCCGCCTCCTCCTTCGCTAGCATTACTGCTTCGCAGAAGGAGGTGACTGCATCCCATTCCCTCTCGCCCCGGAGCATGGCCTGAACCAGGTCCGGACGCGAGAGGTTGCCGCCGCCTATCGCCTCGGAGAGGACACGGCGGTGCTCTGCCCAAGCGGGGCAGACCTGCACCGTATGCTCCACCGTGTCCTCCGGGCGATCCACACAGTGGTGACACCTGGGCGTTTCCTCCCGTGCAATCCGACACAGGAACCTCCAGAAACAACCGTGTCCGGTGAGGACCTGCGTCAGCCGGAAGGTGAGGACGCCGTGGCGCCTCTCCAGTCACTCCTCAAAGAGGGGTCTTACCGCCGCGATTGCAGCGTGCCCGTACTTTTGGGTCTTGGGAAATAATAAAGACACATTACCTCGTTGTAGAGCAAGAAGTCATTAAGTGCAAAAAGGTAGTTTCGAGATAATAGTGTTTTAGAGACTTTTTGTTTTTTAATTCGAAATAACACATTAACACTTATAGTCACAAAAAAAAAACTACTATAGCATGACGCGCCCCTCCATATTACTATTTCAATGTGTGTAGCCATATCCATATGAAAGAGTTTCTATGTAGTTGTAGTCTTCAGTAGCAGGCAGATTTGTTGGTCAACTAATCATAACTACCAAGACCGCACAAGACAACGCACGTGTCATTTTCATAGAGTATGTCAGGGCAGCGCCATACTAATAATAATGAGTAATTAATGACGCCGCTAGTCGAGCAACAAATCGCTGATTTGTTTTTGTTTCGAGAGCCGTCTCAGTACGCACACATTGTGAGTTTGTTTGTACGCACACGTTGATACTTTCACAAATACTTTCAAACGTTTTGAATTTGTGGAGGGGCGCGCCATGTTATAGTAGTTTATCTTTAGGTTGCGGTAAGTAGGTAGTTACTAAAAAAAACCTCAGAACCTTAAAAGGGTTTATAAGAATAAATAGGTATAATAACTTCTTCGTGTTTAATGAGCTATCAAAACCAAATATCTCCGTTCCGATATGGTTTAGAGAAATGTGTCCATATTAGCTTTTGATCGCATTATTCTGATCTTTCAAAATATCTAAGTTTCATTAGTGGCCATCCAACTTCAAAATGACGCCACTTTTACGCAAACCCCTTTAGTATTAAGTTTTGCACGTCTAATCATTTTTACATCAACGCATAAGTGCTAGTTCAAATGAATCTGCAGATAACATAAAGATGTATTCCATTCGTAAAAGACCCATAAATTATTGTTATCAACTAACCATATCCTGCTGTTGGGTAGTGATAGTCTTCGCCGAACGTCAGAGCATCGAAAGAAATGAAAGCGTAGATGAACACGGTTATCATCATCAGAGGCATTATGATTGCCCAGCAAATTCTCCAATAGAAGCCTGTCTTGATGCCCAACATGAATTCGATGTCTATGCATAATTTCTCCAAACCTGTAGAATAAGAAAAAAATGTTAGAATAGTTCACAATCTTGTTGGCAAAACTATTAGCGAAGTGCATCTGAATAGAACAGCAACGATTCTCTACCTATCGGATCTTAATTAAAGCAATTCAAAACCTTTAAAATGTTATAGTAGGTCTCACCGTAAATCCAGATGACTCCTATAATTTCAACGATAGCACAGAAGAGAACGAGGAAAGTTCCACCAAAGTGATCGACCAACTCTAGCACATATTGACCACCCTGAAAAATAAAATGAAATTTAAAGGATGCATGGTCCGTGTAGGCCGCAGTAAAGAACCGAATTGTTTTAGTTCTTTATTTCCCTAAGGTTCGTTCAATGATAACTTTGTGAAACAAACCGAAGGGTTTTAAATTACAACTTACAGGTGTAACATAAATAAGGCCGACAGCGAATCCGACGGTGCAGCAGAAAGCCGACATGAAGATGGTACGAACTCGCGGGAAGGCATCCATCATGACTGTGTTGATGGTCGACAGCAGCGCCACCGCGGAACCGATGCCAAGCACAGTCATCATCAAGAAGAATAGCACTGAGAACAACTGAAAACGTTTGTGTTAAGAAACTTTCTTATTCTATTTCTTATTAGAAAAGCATTAAAAATGAAGTAGTAGTTAGTTAACTACGAAAATAAATGACAATTAAATAGCTTAAAATGTTACCTGTGGCAAGAAGGTTTTGGAAATGGCATCAGGGTAGGAAATGAAGGCGAGTCCAGTACCACCAGAACCTATGACCCCTGAGACGTCCTGTCCCAGCTCATGCGCCAAGTTCCCCAGGATTCCGAAAATCGTGATACCTGACAGCAAACTTGTGAACGTGTCCAACGTCGTCACAATCATGGCATCCCTAGGACAATATTGAGTTAAGTTCCTCCTTTGCAAAATAATGTAATTTTACTATAGTGACATTACTATTGGTACAAGATCCCAGAGTCGCCAGGCTTACATTATTTTGCCATTGTTAACATTTTGAGAATAGATAGAGCAACAATGGTATTTGCTATGCTATATTAATATATAACTTCTCCCAGGTGGTTAAAAAAACGCCTCGTGTACGCTTTAATTTTATTGAGGACACTCTCCCCGCGACTTCGTACGCGTGATTTTTCTTACGGATCCCTAATTTTTTTTTAAATAAAATATAGCCTATAGCACTCAGTGATAACGTAGCTTCAAATTTGTGAAACAATTTTCAAAATCGGTTCATTACTTCCCGAGATTACCCCCTACATACAAACTTACAAACAAATGTTACCTCTTTATAATATTATAGTATATAGTATATACTTAGTATAGAAGTATAGATTATTATTTCATAGCTTACAGAAAGAATTCAAGTTTAGGATTGAGGGAGGTTACAAAAAAAAAAACATTTTCTCGCTCAAATAGGTGACCAATACGTGAGATCGAGTTTCGTGCATTTATTTTGCAGTACTTAGACATAATTAAATAAATATTTAAAATAATTTCATACCTGTAAACGTTTTGTCTGAAGCCGTTGTAGGAAGAGAACATAATAATGGCACCGGTGCATACAGAGAGAGAGAAGAACACTTGAGTTACGGCGGCGTACCACACCTGTAACGAAAGACAAATTGTATTTTTGTAATATTTAAAAAATAACTTTATTGTATATTTCGTTATCTAATAGTAGCGATATAAAAATGAAAACATTTAAAGTACTTAGGTATAACTGACTGATAGTAGTTTACTGGCATCGGGAACAGAGTTCAAGCTATCGACGGCCAGGGCTTCTGAAATTTTCTAACAATATGGACGCGCCAACGAGTCGCCGGATCAAGTCTTTGATCCAACTGCCTAACGAGAGCCTCCTCAAAGTCCTTGGCTATTATGCAAATGGCCGACTACGGCACAAAGATTGCCGTGCAGCCCACATGTCGCCAACCTCACGAGCCAAGTCAAGATACATAATTTGTCTATCTTTCTCAGCTTTCATGTGGTTCTCGCCATGCGGGTCTGTTTTATCCACAATCATTGTGCGACACTCTTCTCATCAATCTAGCACCGTGTCAGGCTTATTGGCAACAATAGTCCCGTCAGTGATGATAGATCGATCTCAGTAGAACGTGATATTGCCATTTTCAAGAACTGGGTCGGGCAAGTACATATCTATAGTAGGTATCCTAGGTAATTCCGATTCCACAAGTCTGTATTTCAGAGCGACTTGCTGGTGGATAATCCTGGTTACAAGGTCTATACAAATACTCTTCGTTAGCAAGACGAGAACACCCAGAGATAATATGTGTACTTATATCTTTTATTATTATAATTCTTAAATGAAACGACGTTCAACAGAAAGTTTTGGTTCGTCTCTCTCCATGGGCTTTACAAAACACCTCTATGTATTGTATGTTCCGTGATTATTCATAGTTTAGTAGTTAAACGTTTAAAACGTTGTGTTAATAAGTTTTGGAAAATTATTGTATACTTACATCAAGTTCTATAAGTTTGTTCCATTGTGGGGTCAAAAAGAAAAGAATACCATCGCCAGCTCCCGGTAAGATCACGGTTCTGAAATAGTTAAATATTAAAATTAGGTATTTTACTTTAAAAATGCAAATGTAAACGGTATAGCAAAAATAGCAAATGTATTAAATTAAATGTATTTCGCATAATATTTGAATAAACTCAAATCTAGTATTACGTCGGTCTGGCATGCACTATTTCTGATTAAGTTTAAAATCTACATAACTAAAAATATAATGGAACGTAAAATATCCTTTTTTTTTCAGCATGGCAATAAAAAATATAATGACATAATAATAAACTTACGTAATGAGCAAAATTATCATCACAACATAGGGGAAGAGAGCCAAGAAGTAAGCAGCTTTGCCGGAACTCTTGACACCCCGGGACACAATGACGAAAATCACAAACCACGAGGCAAAGAGACATAACACCAAATACCAGATGGGTAGACCTGCAATGCGAAACAATATCGTCAATAATGTAACATGTAACACTAACATAATAGAGCACACATAACATTACATGTATGGGCGCTCATAAAGTTTCCCAAAAATTAGGAGACAACTACTCTTGGTAATTTTGCTTTTCGTGTTGACAACATTTGAATCAACTTGCGAATGTAGCTCAAATACGACCCCACCAGGTAACTCCAATAGCAAGGGGTTTGCTGTTCAAACAGTGACCACTAAAAATACTTAAATTTCTATAAAAACTTACCAAGTCCTTCTTCAAGTCCATCATTCTGCTGGAGCACTGTCTTGCTGGAAAAAAGAAATAATCTTTATTGTAATGTTGAGAAAAAAAAAAATATTGGAATTTACTATTTTATTGACAACTTTTTAGTTTCATTTATTGAATACGTAAGTAGGTACGATACGATGAAAAAAGTCAGTAATACTTCCTGACGTGAATTTCGAATCAGGACCTCATTCTTTCTTGATACGAATGTTAGATAATTTACTATTTTGTGTATTGTTAAAGTTTAGAATAATTACGTGAAATATAGCTCAGCACTACTACTGGCGTTGACTGTAGCGCCGGGTTGCGGTTGGTTCGGATCCGAAGGAATGCAATTATCCCACTCGGGCAGGCAGACCCCCCACGGCAGCGTGGCCTGGAAGCTCATAGCAAGGTAGTATATGCAGAGCGCGACGATCGACACGTAGTAGGACAGAATATATCCACAACCCAGGGCTGTTGCGTAGCCAACGCCTAAAATCAAGAAACATATATTATTTAGAAGATTTTTAAATAAGTTGGTAAGACATTATGTAAAAACACCACGTTCACACATGGACATGATAAACAAACCTATTTGGACAGAATATTGATAAAATGACCTAAGTAAATAAGATTACATAGTTGTTTCAGTTGTTTGACTTCTCTACCTACTGTTCTTAACCCTTTGACCGCCAGGGACGTCTATGGACGTCAAATCAAAAAATGCTCAGGACGTCACAGACGGCATCTAACACAGCTTCTAACTTTCATATAACATAATAACCTTTCATAGCTGGAGACAGCGCCCACACGGACACTGAGTTCCTGGAACTAAATTGTCCCAAGGCACATTCGAGGTAGTACATAGGTTTTCCGATGAGTAGCAGTACTATAATGTAAGGGATGAGAAATGCGCCGCCTCCGTTCTCGTAGGCAACGAAGGGGAACCGCCACACGTTGCCCAGACCGACCGATGTGGCGATGCATGACATGAGGAACTCGATTTGATTGTCCCATACTGCACGTTGGGGCTCTTCTTTTTCCAGGTCCTGAAAATTAGGATACTTCTAAATAATTGTTGACAAATATAATAAATAATAATAGATTTTATTCTTTAACTAGCTGACCCGCCACGACTTTGTTCGCGTGGTATCCTACCCCTATCCTACCGATACCCCTATCCTACCCCTACCCTACACCTACCCTACCCTACCCTACCCCTACCCTACCCCTACCCTACCCCTACACTACCCCTACCCTAACCCTACCCTACCCCTACCCTACCCCTACCCTACCCCTACCCCTACCCTACCCTACCCCTACCCCTACCCTACCCCTACCCTACCCTACCGTACCCCTACTCTACCCCTACCCTACCACTACCCTACCCCTATCCTACCCTACCCTAACCCTACATTTCCGATTTTTTTTTCATAAGAACCTTCTCCCGACAATAACAAACACAACAAAAAAAGAATTATCGAAATTGGTCCAGCCGTTCACGCGTGATGCCGTGACCAAGGAAAACGGGTTTCATTTTTACACGCTTTATATTAGCTTCACTTGTATGTAACTATGTAAGAAAATCTTGGAATCTTAATTTGACCCACTTCCCAGTCTTCGATTGGGATGAAATTTTGCACACGCTCTGAGTTCTGATGACAATACATGACTAGCTAAGAAACGTCATTACAAATCCAATATGGCGGCCTCCCCAAGATGGCGGACTGGCTGTTTGAAATCCACCCCCATAATATGGGTATCAAATGAAAGGGTTTGCTGTCAGGAATACGAAAAAAATAGTCACGTGACTTATTATTAACACGCTTCAATTGTAAGTAACTATGTAAGAAAATCTTGGAATCTTAATTTGACCCACTTCCCAGTCTTCGATTGGGATGAAATTTTGCACACGCTCTGAGTTCTGATGACAATACATGACTAGCTAAGAAACGTCATTACAAATCCAATATGGCGGCCTCCCCAAGATGGCGGACTGGCTGTTTGAAATCCACCCCCATAATATGGGTATCAAATGAAAGGGTTTGCTGTCAGGAATACGAAAAAAATAGTCACGTGACTTAAATCCAATATGGCGGACAGGCTATTTGAAATGCACCCCCATGATATGGGTATCAAATAAAAGGGTTTGCTGTCAGGAATACGAAAAAATAGTCACGTGACTTAAATCCAATATGGCGGACAGGCTATATGAAATGCACCCCCATGATATGGGTATCAAATGAAAGGGTTTGCGGTCAGGAATACGAAAAAATAGTCACGTGACTTAAATCCAATATGGCGGACGCCGTATTAAATTTGGATGCGTAAAACAGTGAATTTTGTTAAGTTTTTTAATAATAAATATCTTTAAATACCTATTAATATTTTAAATTAGTAAGTAGTAAATTAAGTTTAAATAATAAGAAGACTAAAAAGTATAAAATAAAAATAATAGTTTAAAAAACTAAAAAACACGCTTTTACCACACACTTAAAATTACAAAATAATTCGAACATTTACTACGATTTATTATGGAAGAAAGCGTGGAGCGTTGTCCAAGAAGAGTAAAGATCACATAAACGCTCCATGCTTTCTTTCATAATAAATCGTAGTAAATGTTCGAATTATTTTGTAATTTTAAGTGTGTGGTAAAAGCGTGTTTTTTAGTTTTTTAAACTAAAAAACACACACTGATGTGTATATTATTTTTTATATATATATAGATAATAGATTTATATCTGTCTACAAATAATTGTATATTGTACGACAGAAGTTTTGCTATGCATTTTTTTTATTAATTCGTACTACATGTTAGTTAACTCGTCGAGCTTGTCATACAAAAGTGATCCTAAATACATATTATTATAATAATATCATCTATTACTTTGAGGCTATAAGCAAATCAAATCTTTCTTTCTATTGCCTAAAGACATTTTGTCCAAAGGAAGATCGATGCGCTGGTGTAGGACGATGTTCAGAATAAATAATAATTGACGAACTTAAGTACTTAGTAAGATTTAGTATCTCACATAGCATATAAAGCGCTACGGATTTCCCAAAGCATTTAAAAAACTGGAAAGGTAGTACACACTATTTCCGTGGAACGTGAGGTAACATCAGTGGTCTGAGAATCTAGAACTCAATAAGGGCGAAATGTGGCAACCTTTAGAATTTATTGTACTTCGAACACGTTCTACAGAGAGTAGACTTAGCCGTACAGCCCCAGGCTGTTATGCAAACTTTGAAAATGGAAAAAATCCTTTTAAGGTACAGAACCCTTGGTGCGCACTTTGCCTTATTTTTATTGTTATTTTGTTTATAACTTAACACATGACTGTACAATGTTTATTAGACATGGTCACGTGTTTGCATAGGTTGGAATACAAAGCAAGGCGTTTCTTTCACCCCATTATTGGTCATTGTAAAGAATGTAAAAAAGATGATAAGTACTATCTTATCTGCAAAATGTAAATAACAGGAAGGTTGCAATAAACCAATCCTACCTGGCAAGTTGATTGCATACATATATATAGATCATGTATGAAGTTTACAACATATTTAAGTAAGTACGTAGGTACTAGCGGCCCGACCCAACTTCGCTGGTATGATTGAAATTATTCATGCAGTTACGTCATCTGTTTGGTTCCATCTTTTTTAGTCCATTTTTTTTTGCGCGGTCGGATTTTTTGTGGTTAAAAACGACTTTATTATCAAGCTTTTAACTGAACAATGGTCAAGTATTTAACCCGTTGAATGTCTAATTAGTAACACAATAGTAAGACAATGGCTTATGTCGAACTGTGTAACATAAGACATTCGAGAGGACATCATCTTGATTTTGAAAGAACCTTCACACTTTTTGCTATAGGTGTAGTAAGTAAGTATATAATATTTCCAAATAGGTGTGCCACTCACTACATACGTGATGCAATTTTTATCCATCTGTAGGTAGGTACTGCCTTTTATATTTAACGGTTGCTACTTACTTAGTTGGTTTTATAAAAACAAAACCTAGCCTGTAACCATTGAATTATTGAGACACCTCATTGATTAAAATCCAGATGCTTCAAGGATATAAAAAACCAGATAATCAAAGAAACATAGATACCTACATAAATACCTACGCATGGCGAATATAATCCTTTCTTTGCTATCAAGCTGTCGGATAAAAATGGGTCAAATAAGCCTACATATGCCACCCCTGTCCTTTTATAATTTATTTTAGTTTTTGGTGTCGCAATACAATAATTTAAGAAATTAGACGTTCATCGAATTTACGTCAATATGTGATGCTTAGATCTAGCAGATTATTTTTCAGATTGGTTTTAGCAAATGTACATCTCTACTTGTTTCCCACATTAGATATTTGTTAATTATAGGTCCTATGTAATACCTCTTTTTTGTTACCAATTCAATCAGAATTAGAACTAAAAAACCTTAAACCCAAAGCGATACTCACATTTTTCTCATTGGTTCCGTTAACTCCATTTAAGGGAACTTTCCCGGGCAGCGGTTGGAAAGGAGCTTGCTTAGAATCTGCTAAGCCATTTGAAGGACTCGAAGGATCCTCCGGCGATATGTCGAAGGCATTATTGTCTTCACCACTCTGAAAACATATCGGGACAATTTAATCGAATATACCGAAGGAGATAGTATCTCTATTTACGACGATCGTGCGCAATTGTTTAACGGAATTTGATAAGCTGCAACCGCTTTGTTTTTTACAATTGTTTCGGTTATTTTTTTTATATGAATGACTGAAATATGACTTAGATTAAACAAGATTAATTGAAAGCCGTAGTACCTACGAAAAGGCTGATAGCACCAGTATTTATTTGTTCTTGGATAATATTGTGACAAGAAATGACTGGCTTTAGTGTTCACCAACCTGCTTACCGCTGTGACTGTGTGGGCTTTTATCCGAGTCCAATAGATAATTTATGCAATAAATTTAAGATAAGTAGGTACCTACGGAGCCTAAAGTGGGCCACATACAGAACATAAATGAAGGCCAAACTTCCCAAGCAACAGAATAAGCACGGCTAGGATGATGAAGAAGAAACTGCTATACATATACCGACAACTGTGTCTTTATCTAGTATATAGCATGAACATTATGCCGATTTAGACGCACAAAGGCCAACCGAAACAGAGAAGTTTAAAATAAGAGCGGTACTAGGCCGTATAGCGTAATTTATTGGTTTTATATTATTTAAAATAAAATTATTACAAAACCAACACAAGATAGGTGCCATTTTATTTTTAAATTTATTTGCTGTAAAAACGCGAATCTATATACACAACGACCGTAAGTGATCTGCTGACGATGCAAGTATTACCTAGATAACTAGCGACCCGCCCCTACTTCGCACGGGTGCAATGTAGATTCTAATTATACCTATAAACCTTCCTCTTGAATCACTCTATCTATTGATGAAAACCGCATAATATCTAAGCGTACAGACGTCGCAGGCAGCGCCGCAGCGCAAGCGATGAAAGACATTTTATGACTAATTTTTTTATACCTTGGTTACATTTATTGACTTATTTTTTTCTAGTAATAAATGTATTCTATAATATTTAGGGATAATGAAGCATTCTAATGGTGAAAGAATTTTTGAAATCGGTCCAGTCGTTTTTGAGATAATTCGTTACAAACATCCAAAAATACAAAGCTTTCCTCTTTATAATTATAAGAATATTATATTATTAGTGTACTTACTTTATAATATTATTATTAAGTAGATTAATTAGATTGACATTGTAATTAGTATTTAATTATTTAATGCTTTTCATTAATTCCACATTTTTGTATACTCACGTTTGAATTGAGGTAGGGAGTTATATAGGTATCACTCACTGGCATTAATTTTGCATGAGATTAAATAATATTATTACTTACGTAAGCACCAGATTGGTTGGCAAAGTTGATCCTCACTAATCGTTTTGCATTAAGAAATCGTTTTAAATTAAGAAATCTATCATCAAAAAAAGAATTCCAGTATAACGAACCCAGATAACGAACGTTTAATTAATACCAAGGAGGTAGATAGGCACATACGTAATTAACGCGACCTTATTGATTTCAATTCAATGCAGCATTTCAAGAACAACTTTTAATAACATGAATAATTTTCATGTTTTTATATCTAGCTAGCCACCTAATAGTGTGATAACAATGACCTCGCTTTTTTATATAAAAAATTAAGTACTGTAATGGTTGGTCTGCATTCTTTGTTGTAAGTACACACAAGTAATTAGAAAATAATGGTTCTATCATTAATTTAGGACGACCCATAAAATGAGCCTAGAGGATAGGCTCATTTTATGGGTCGTCCCTAAGCCGTCAGTCGTCATTCTAAGCAAATCTTAGATAAATAGATAAAAAGTTGACTATAAATTGTTGGAATTCATTCATTTACATTCACACATGTTTACTTTACTTGGGAAGTGACTAGACCCCATATAACACTGAGATTTCTGGTGCGAAAGGATTGGTCTGAGAGAGATCCCCAGGGGATAATTATATGTATACCTACCTACTATACATAATAATAATGTAGTTATCTATATCTATCTACTTAGGTACTGTGTTTTTGCACGTTGACCGTTTGACCTACTAGATAGAGTGCCACGCATACTGCTGAATGATTTGAAAACTGTTTGAGATTCACTCATCATTTAATTTAATCTACTAAAAAGGTAAAGTTTGTTTTTTTGTTTGTAAAAGATAATCTTCAGAGGTACTGGTCCGATTGCAAAAATTCTTTTACTGATAGAAAACTACACTATTGCCGATTGCATATGTTTTTTGGTATATTTCACTACCACGCGGACGAAGTCGCAGGTAGAAACTAGTTGGTAAATAAAAGTCACGTGGCCTGGTGCTCATAAATACAATCTATTTACTCATTAACACATTGCCGAAGATTCCTTATCTTTTTTAATGATCGTGCTTTATCTAATCCTTCTACAACATTTAAAGGATTAAGATTTCGAGGAATATGGTAATAAAAATGTGTAATTCTAATATGGATTAGGTAATTAAAATAAAATAATAATTGGGATATTAAATGCAATTTTAAGCCTTCTTAGTGTAAGTGGTTCTTGGAGTAGCTATACACATTATTGGTACTTCCAAAAAAAGCAAAAAACGTCGAGCTAAAAGTGTTCAACTCAAGGAGTTTTATTGTACCTATCTCAATTATTAAAGCGTAATGCTGTGTACATAGTGCATTGAATAAATAAATAAATGTATGACTCTAGCTGTATTAAAACCATATTGGCAAATATTTTTGGCTATCCGTCATTATCTACTCATCATGATATAATTAAACATAGAACTTAATAATTCTAATCAAAATAAATAAAAATGTAAAAAGGCAAAATTAGGTAAATTTCTGTAATGTGCCGATATCAGTTCACACGTTTTGCATACTTTAGGTTCTTAGGTAGCTGTATTATCATATTAACTATGTAGATGGATATCAAAATTACTGATAATTAAAGGCGTCATGATAAGTAAAGGCTGTTCATTTAGTGATTAATAATATTGATAATATATTATGTTCTTTGTCAAGGATCTAAGTATTAGGAACAAACCGTTTAAGGTATCAGTAAGTAGGTACCTAATAGTGTCTAAGGAAAAACGAACAGGTAATGTTGATTTATCCAAATATAGAACATAATATTTATATTTTCGTGATCCTAATGAAGGTAGGGACCGAATGTAAACATCATCAGCCTTTATCAACTTGAAGCGTTGCGATTGGATTTTAGCCCACCGGATCATTATCTGCTTATACCTACCTACTAAGGCTATTACTCATACGAAGGTACCTTTCCTTATTCATTTTTTTCGAAAGTAGAATAGTCATCATCCTCAACTAACATTCGGGTTTTTTCCTTTTTCGTATCAACTGATCATAGAGACGATAACTTACTAGTACCTATTCCAAATCAATTAACACCAAAAAATCCGCAAAATCAATATTGTTACGGGTGAAAGATAGATTATCATGTTCAATTTTTTTTTGTAATATTTTTACGTATCGAGGTTTGAAGCATGTGTTAAATATTTACCTAGCTGTGTATTTGATAGGGGTTTATCAACGTTGTTATATTATGTATGTTGAAATAAGGAAAGCGAAAGTGCCGGGCGATAATACACACTGCAATAAGCGCTTGCGTGAAAAATATTGGAAACTTTAGACTTTAGTAGTAGTGACTAGCCAATTACATGAGGTTAGAGTAGGTACTTTTTATTGTTCACAGTGTTACATTCGATGTAACAAAGTATGCAGTAAGTTTAACTACTTAGGTACCTATTGACTATAACACAAACTGAACTAGGTAGGAAAAACAAAGTAAGCAGCAAAGAAATACAATTTCAGATTTTAAAGATTGACGTCAATAAACAAAGAATAACTAATTTACTTTAACTTGTTAATAAAATCACTTCTTTTATGAAACAACTATGTAGTTTATTATTGAGTGAGCATATTTTTTTTGTTAGATTCCTTTATTTCAAGTAACCCTACTCTACCTTCTACACGTGAGACTGTTTATCTATTTATCAGCCGTATAGCGAAAATAATTAGCCTCTTGTTCAGTTTCGTGTTTCAGAAAATTATTACTCTTGTTAATGGTTCGGCTTAATGATTTTTAATGCGGCAATAGACAGTTGCATTTGACCATGGTAATCACAAACAAGTCATTGCCAAGGCTGTGTCGACCCTCATGAATAGCGCATATGATAATGAATGAAGACTCACTTTTGTGCTTGTACAACGCGTTAAACTTCTAGTTACAGTAATGTGTATTTATTTAGTCCGAGTTGTCTCGTGTTTAGTTATTGACTTCGTATTTAGTACCTAGTTAGGTAGGTAGGAATTTTTTATATCTTAGGGGTAAATACCGAGAGGGAATCAAAAATATATATTAAAATATGTGGTTATATTAATATTTAGGTATTAGTTACACTCATTGTTTTCTCTTTCAGTTGTTTTCATTTCCGCTAAAATTATCGAGACAATAAACAATAACACGTTCCCTTTGATTGCCTTGTTGTTGTTTATATTGTCCAATTACGGCTTTATGAAAAAAAGTTCATGCTTAAAACCGATTTGTGAAGTTTAGAAATTTTATTCAAATTAATGTTTTACTGAAAACAATCTGGTACCGAAGCGGAGTAATATATAGCATTAATCCTTACGTATCTCCAGTTATTATGATAGGCAGAGTTGTAATTAAAATATTTTATGGAACAAGTAATTTGAATGGAGGGAGACCTTTGCCCAGAAGTAAGGCAGCACAAACTAATACAAAATAAGATTCATGTGCTTTACACATTTCCGAAAAATCACCTAACATGTACTTAAAAAAATACCTGGTGGTTTCATCATTCAGGATCGTCTGAATTCCAAGGGCTGTTAACAACAAATAAATAATTAAAAAATCTTCTCACCATTTTCACAGAGTCACTTTGTGATTTTGTTTATGAAACAATCAGCTGAACACTATTAAGCACCTAGGGAAGGTTGCAGCACGCAGAGTAGGCAACGCACACCTGCTGCTCGCGAGTGACACGTTGTGGCGGCTCTTCGGCACTTTTTATACAAATACGTATCGAACGTCAAGCCGCGGCCGTCCTCGATGACAGATCTTCTGTTATCTATAATTAAATAAAATAGCCCATACACTTTTTCACATAACATAAAGACACTAAACGGACTGCACCACTTAACTCGACGCAGCCTTGCACACTGATCTCAGTTTGTCAGTTAAGCTAACCATCCGCTTTGCTGTTAGACAACCTTGTAATAACTCGATACATACAAACTATTTAATTTAAAGGCTGCCTTTCTACGTCTACGAATATTTTATGCAATCATGTACTCATTTTTAAGGTCGCAAAAATCTAATTGGTTCAAATCCATCATTATCATCATTTTGTGGCTTATTAATTCAATTTTAATTAATAACATCAATCAATCGCAGTAAACTGCCGTCAGTTCTCATATTTTAATGTGGCTCATAGGTTCTTTTGACTGTAATTTTGCTATAATAACAACATCGTCTTATTTGGCTCTAAAATGCATCTAATATTATATTGTAAACTGACATTGACCTACTTAAAGCATAGAAATCGGTAACATCTGTACAGTTATTATCCTGTGTTAAAATATTCGTATCACATGTTGATCGTTTACTTTAGGGTTTTACTTGAGATGTGTCCTTTTCCGACTTCGGTAGTGGTTAACGTTTTTGGGGAAGGAAGATGAGGAACATCTGCTAAATTATTTTATGATTCGGCTTCAAAAACAATATATTTGTCAGAAAAAACCGGCCAAGTCGGACTTGCACACGAATCTGTATCTTCGTAACTAACTACTTAAGTACAAAGTTATTACAGATTTCTAATTTTTTCCTAAGTATAAGATTTTTTTAAAGATAAGCAAGATTGCTTTGCCCAAAATTTTACGATTCCAGGTCAACGGAAAGTTAAAACCTACCCTAGTGAAACCCCAAAGGTTGATTCCGTTGCCAGTGTCAAAATATACGGCATAACGGTCGCACCTTTAATTGCGTTGACTTAGAAGTTTGATTTTTTTTACAGCTTCAAGAGATGCAGACCAGAGTATTTGATATTCATTTCAACCTGATACCTCCATGCGTTTCTAAAAAAAGGGTCTTGACAGACAGACAGACAACGAAGTGGTCGTATAAGGTTTGCTTTTTTATACAGAACCCTAAAACATTTAGGGGGAAGAATCTTTTTTTTTGTTTTCTTACTAAGGTTGCTCTAAGGTTAATCTTGGATATCACAACAAAACATAACAATCAACACAATCCGCCTTGAGCAAGGGCGGTGATCAATGCTCGTGCCTTCTCTGTATGAGAAGAGGCCTTTTGCCCTGTAGTGGGTCAAGGATAGAGAAGAGTTTTAAAGGTGATGCCTTAGTCACCATAATACCGGGCAAAATATATAACTCTAGACGATTGATCTACCACAAAGCCAAATAACAAAAAAAATACTGTGTAAGTAGAAAATTGTTTCCTATGTAAAGATAAATCGTTTATGTTTGAACACTTATTTATCCTAATCATCTAAAGTACCAAATGCCGCAAGATGAACGACTCGTTAATAATAATCACTTCATAGTAAGTTCTGAATTTTCAAACAATAGTCACACGTAATCGTTTCAAATTCTTTGCTGCAGGGTTACCATTGAAGTTGACAGCAAATCGTGGAGAAGAACAATATCCTAGTAAAATGTGGAGCTGGACAATGTAAAGAAACATATGTGTGAAATGATGTAATGTATGAATTGAATAGAACTCGGTACTCATATCGTGCAAATACTTTATAATTATTCAACTTTTCATACTAAGATAACGTGGTTTACAATGTCAGTGTACCTAAGCTAGAAAAATATACTTTTTTCACTAGCAATAATATCTTTGTGACCTAAAATATTGCATTTCATAGTCTTATACTGAAAACGCGAACGCTGCGTAAAATTCCATGACTTACAGGAAATACATCTGACTGCTCGAATCTAAGAAAGACGTAGGCAAATGACTCACTTCTGACCTGCCGTAATTAGGATTTAAATACAGTAGACAAACAAGTATGCAATGTGAACCCTATATTTGCATGAAGGTTCTTCCGCTGACATTTCCTACCGCAACTGCAGGTAAATAGTATACAATACCGCATTACGGCAGTTGCACCGGTCGCTACTCCCGCGCATTCTTTGAAGTGATGATTAAATAAAATAGCTCTCTATAGCTGTAGTTTGCATAGACGTTATAACTACTTATAAGTACATTCATACATATATATATGTATAATGAACTTTACCTCGATGGCGCTATGTACTTACGTATCTACAATTCTACATATACATAATAGTAACGATTTCACTCTATTTTTTTCCTTAACAATTAACAAATAGGTAAATTGTTGTTCGTTCATGCGGCTAAGATCGATACAAATCTTAGATGAAATATAATATATTATGTTATATATATTTATGTAGACACAATTACTACTTTTAATTAGAATTAAAATGAGTGTTATGATCTATTTCTCGACTTCCCAATTTTTATTTTATTATTTTTTCTATTTATACTTATAAATAAGGCATGGGAAGAGGGTAGTAAGTAGTATGATTGGAAACTTATGTAGATAAATTGGCAGGTACCTAAGTATGTAGGAAATACTTATGTGGCCCAAATAATATTTTTTACGTGTAAGTTTTTTTTTACGTGTAAGTTTTAAACCTTTGGCATGCTAGACCGATTAAGTACTTGGAAACAGTATCATATTAGGTACAATATTACTAACTTTGGTCTGGTGAACTGTTGACTTATAAGCTGCTGACATTTTGAAGTGTTGAGATTTTGAATCGTTGGTCTTACGGTGTTGATGTTTTAACTGTTGATATTATGGCTGTTGGTCTTAAGTATCAAACCCTTACATTTGGTAAGTACCTATATAAGGTTTGTATCTTACGTTAACGCTACATAATTTCAGGCTTTAGCAAAACCAGTCGCCGGGGGCGTGGATCAAGCGCAATGAGAATACCGGGCTCCCGACTTATGGTAGCAGGAGGAACCGTGGGGTTTTCGTCGGTAAGAGTCCGACATAAGCCTCCGTTATCTCCAAACGGAAGGCATCCATGAGGATTTACACCTTTAAAAAAAAAAATTGGGCTTCAGCTATACAATTAATGTTATAATCACTACATAGTATAAAACAAAGTCGCTTCTTCTGTCTGTCCCTATATATGCTTAGATCTTTAAAACTACGCAACGGATTTTGATGCAGTTTTTTTTAATAGATAGAGTGATTCAAGAGGAAGGTTTATATTTTATGTATAATACATGCACCCGTGCGAAGCCGGGGCGGGTCGCTAGTTCTATATATTTTCAAGTTGTCTGTGTTAGTGTTAGCGATTGTTTTCTGTTATAGATACCTTCGTGTAATTCGATTACTGTATCGGATCTTCTGTATTGGAGACTTCTCTATATCAGAAGAGGCCTTTTCCCTGCAATGGGTCAATAATAAGCCGATATTATTTTTATAAATGTAGGAGAGAGATGAGTAGGATTTTAAAGTAGACATTTGAAGATCCCATATAATAATAATAATATATATTTTTTTAATAATAATAAATAATAATAACTAATAACTTTATTGAGTACAAAGGAACTTATACACTTGTAGCAGTATAGATGACAGAGACAGGCATGTTAGAGCGGAGAGCAGAGCAAGACCCAGTCCCGTGCTATTAATTAACTAATAAATACATCAAAAAGTAAGTAATGCTCAAGCGCGACAACGACGCTTAGTACTCTCAATAGTGCTCTATTTGCTTTTGATCTGTACCTACTTAGGTAGTAGGTATGAATATTATGCAATTTGTTGCTACGTTTACGAAAGTTATAACTTTGATTATCTTATAGGTACCTATTTTATAATCAAAGAGATCTAGAGTCTAGACTGATATCAATAATATTCTTTTATTATGAGTGCATTCTTAATTACGTACACATAAACATGATGTTAACACATACATGATGTTTAATTTTTGTTGTAGAATTTATTGATAACATTTGATAATTATAATATTTGTCAAAATGTTTTTATAAGGGCTGAACTTAGTATGAATAAAAACAAAAATTAATCATTTATCGGAGATTAAAGCGTTCAAACAAAAAACATACAAACAATCTCTTGAGCCTTTATTAGTTAAGATTATAATATTTAATATCTAATTAGATTAGTCCAGGTTTCCTCGTGATGTTTTCCTTCACCGATGGCAGTGATGTCCAAGATAAACTCAGAAAATACATATAATACCTATAATAATATAATACTTAATATTATATATATGTATTGTATTACGATAATTATTCTATTAACTAGTGTCAGTAGCATGGTTGTATTTCTTTCAATTGAAGGATGGGATGCTAGATGAAAGATAATCATGAAAAAATACCTAATAATGAATTTTATACTAATAAAATAAACAGACTACATAATTTTTCTTTTAATTACTTTATTGCCTTGTTTTTTTTTTGGTTCGGTTTTTTTTATTACTTATTAGAAGAGATTTTACATATCCCGTATGAATAATTAAAATCTCTTCTAGTTCAGAATTATAACATTAGATTATCATTAATAATAAAATCTGGGGTTTTTGACACAGCCTGTATTTAATTTGTGCATGCGTATTACGTACCTACGGTAGAACGGCTATTATGATTGCATACCAAAATGTCTAGACATCTCGTTAAAAGATAATTACAAGGTTATTTTGTTTTGCCATTAATTTGTCATTTTGTATCTCCATAAAAAGATAAGGGGTGAATTTGCACAAACCCGATCGTACATCTATTAGTTGGTCGATCGCTCTAGATATGTCATTTTAAGCCAGTGTGTCATTTTTTCTTAATTACATGAAAGCGAAAAATTGTGATTATATTTCTATTCATTGTTAACCAATAATAATTCAGTAGTTAACTATAGGTGGGTAGAGTATTTATAATAAAAATACATAATACATTAAATAGGTAATCAAAAACCCTTTTGTTTTCTTATTTAATACATTTGTGGTGTGGCTATAATTTGTGTGTACTTTTAAGTACAAGATAGATTTTTTTTTTAAGGATATAAGAAGTATTTATTTATTTTAGTTAATCAAAAAATTGTCCACATAATTTTTCTTGATCAAAAATGTCGACAAAACCACTTCTCAACAAAAAAAACTTAAGTATTATCCTTTCCTCAGAATCGAACTCCAACTTTCTGCTTAGCTAGCCATGCCTCTAGCCCTCTACACAACACGCATGGTGGGGAACTTTTTTTATCATCGCAATCACTATACATTTAAGTACCTACTATCTATATTATGTTAAAGTATAGGTTACACGACTGAGCCATGTAGCAAATTTAAACATGCGCACATTTTTTGTTATCTGCTTATTAGTAATAAGTAATGCTCATAATATATTGTTATTGATTATCTTACAAACTGCCACTCGTTATCTACGTAGAGTAGATCACAATAAATAACATATCCTTGCGACTAAGACAAAGTTTACATTAGAATAACATCTACTATCTGCGTACTTAGCCTTTTTCCGACTATGTTGGGGTCTGCTTCCATTTTAACCGGATGCAGCCAAATACCAGTATTTTACATGAAGTGATAGCCTAATGACCTCCTCAACCCAGTAACTGGATAATACTTACTGTGATACTTACCAATTTATTACTAGAATAGTATTTATCAAATCAAATGACCAATGAGTGTTATAAGATTTTTAAAAAAGTTGTACTTCCAGGTTTAAAAATATTTAAAAAGTTGTACTTCCAGGTTTAAAAATATTTAAAAACCTAACTGATAAAAGACAACCAAAAATTAATAAACAAGAAGATGATGCTGATAAGTGATGTTCAAAAGACATCTCTTTGCTCGGTTTTTTTTATTTTTAACTTTTTATTAAAACATACTTAGGTACCTATTATTATTTAATTTTGGTCCTCATGAGCAAGTCAAACATATTTTACAACTTTTTTATGGGTCGCTAATTCGCTATGACACTTAAGTGGGTCGGCCTATTCGGCTATACTCTAATTGGCGATTATAATCCACCATGTTGCATTTTTTTTTAAATCCGTATAGCCAGTATCACTCGCGATGTTAATATGAATGCAACAATTCCTTTTTTGTTAAAATCGGTTCAGTCATATTTAGTCTCTAAGAGAGAACATATATTTTCAGAGAAAAAGGCTCGTTTTTTTCATATCCTGTATTCTTTCTTCTAATTTTCTACTAAAGGTACCAATAAAAATTGGAAAATTTATCTAGGGGTACCAACTACGAGTGCACATACATAATTTTATTATGTGAACATAATTGTGTACAGTGCATTGGGTAAATTCTCCAACAATTTTTGGAACTTAAGAATATGTGTAAACAAATGTATGATTTATATCGAACGGCATATTGTATCATAGCGTGACTGTAAACTACTTACCTACTTATATCTCCTTAATTCTATATCTTTCATTTATCGTCATTAAGTAGGTAGGTATAAAATATCAACTATCAATTTTATTCTTTTGTTTCTTATGCTAATGGCTATACGCATATTAAAAGCGATTAACAAACGTGACATGCAATCAGATAGAGATATTCGCAACGTAAGTGCACTACGGTTTCAGTTTCAGTACCTATTAAAGTACCTATTATATATGCTATTTTAAATTATCCGAATGCTTGCCCTTTCTGTTTCCCATAGCAGTTGGCTATATTAAGTATTTAGGATCTTACGGTAAGATTCTTCGGTACCCCACAAAAACGAATAGGTACCTAAATGCTTCTTATATTTTTTAATTAGATCATCCCATTGCCAGATACGGAACCCTCGGTGCGCAAGTCCGACTAGTAATTTGCCGGTTTTTTTTAATATGTACTACCAATTATGTATAATACATATAAATGCCTAAAACTCATATAGGTACTTTGTTTGTAGTATCTAATACCGCGTTTACATTCAGCCGTAGTGAGCAGGGAAGTGGGCAGGGAAGTGGGCAGGACGAGTATGTAAACGCAATACTTCTCATGCCACTGCCATTGCCACTCGCGCTGCCCGGCGCTCCCCAAAATGGCGGTTTTTTGTGCGGAAGTCAAAGGACCGGCAGCGCGAGCGGCAGTGCGTGTTTACATTCTGCTCCGACGCTCAGTACTCGCCGAGCGCCTGGAGAAGAAAGACGTTCGTTTAGATCATCGAAAATGCCGTCCGAATGGAGCAATGAGATTACAATAAAATTCTTAGAACTACTGGAAACGGAAAAAGTAATTTGGGATGTTACGGATAAACAATATAAACAGAAACGTAAGGTTCACGACGCGTAGAATTTTTTTATTTTTTTATTTCGATGTTTTAGATATCATCCACCATCGTCTACGACGAACATTCTTTTTTTGTATTCGTAACCTTTTTAAATAAATAAATAAATATCTTGGGACAACTCACACACGGCCATCTGATCCCAAGCTAAGCAGAGCTTGTGTATGGTAACCAGACAACTGATATACATACTTATATAATTTATAAATACATACATATTATAGATAAATTACACCCAGACATAGAACCAACAATTATGCTCATCACACAAAGTTTGTCCTGGGTGGGAATCGAACCCACTACCTCCGGCTTTGCAGTCAGGGTCACTAACCACTAGACCAACGAGGCAGTCATAAAAATATCGAACATAATATTATGTATCGCAAAAAGAGATAGCGCGGCCGCTGTAATTATTTCGACGTCTGCCATTGTCGAAACTTGAAAGCGAAGTGAGTGGTAGGGCAGTATGTAAACACACACTTCTCTCGATCCTGCTGCGGCAGTATTTAGGGAATTATTGCCGGCAGAGCGAGGGGCAGCGGCAGGGGCTGAATGTAAATGAGGTATAATACCTATTGACTCTTTTTATTTTATTATGTGACAAAAGGTGTGTAAAGAAGAATATTTTATTTTTGCTTGAATCCCTCGCTGCACCTGCGCTCCGGGAGTAGCGCCCGTGATATAGGCACTGCTTTATCCCTTTACACCATAATTTACTACTTACATTGTTGATGAGGTAAAATGATATATTAGATAATGAAACCAGCAAGGCAGCCATATGTTAATCTGGGAACAATAAATTAATCGTAGATGTCTAGTGCTGATTACAAACTTATCAATACCTATCGTTTGCAGTAAGTATCTTTTGGGATCTACATTCCATTACCTGATAGAATAAAAAAGTAATAGCCAATTGCCTACTTACCTACGCGTTTATCTATACGTATAATGTAGGTAAGCAAGTGATTAGTTTTTTTTTGAAGTGCGATGTTTCTTTGACTTAGAAGGTGGATCCTCCAGCCAGACGGCTGTGTCTATAATACCTCATGGATTCAAAAATTAATATAATACCAACCTGTTATTGTCCCATTGCAAGACGAAGGATACAGAGAAAGCACGAGCTTTGACGCTTGCTCAAGGCGGGTTGGCGGTTCAGACTTGTATTAATAAATACTTAATAAGTCCAGGTTTACTCATGATGTTTTCCTTCACCAATGTCACTGATGTCCAAGATAAATTTAGGATCAAGGAAAGAATTTAAAAAATAAAAACATTTTCTTGTTGTGTTTCCTCTCAACGAGTCGCGATACTCAAATGTAGTACGTCAGTCAGGGCGTGTACCTCAGAATGCCCGCTATCACCTTGCCGACAGCGGCGGCCTTTTATTACCTATACGTCAGTAGTCATGTGTATTTCATCCGATATGTTGGGCCTGTATCAGATTTGTACGTTGTTCTTTTGAAATTTGCTTAGAAAAGTTTTGATTTTCTAATATAACCGTATCTGATACACCGCGTTCTGCATAAATAATCGCGCATCTGATATGCCTCATTTCGCTTACGCTGATGACGATTGCTGGTGTAGACGCACTTTGACACTGTGACGATTTGATGATGTGACTTGATACACGTAACATGTTACATGTATACGTAGTTCGCGCTACCGACCATTTTAAGTGATTGAGGGCCCCAGCTCACATGGTCTTCACAAGTTTGGGCGTGAATACATACACTGATCAACACGATACGTATGGGACGCTGCTTTCAGCGATCACGGGTAGTGATACAACGTAGTCGAAATAGGAGTTCATAATTAAGAAATTATAACTAAGGCCTTAGAAGAACTTTGTTAATAAAAAACTGCTTTGGACATTACCAATCTATCAAGGAGGAATATTATCGCCGATTCATGTTCATTGTAGGTAAGTATACTTCTTTCACATGCTTCCAAAAGATATGAATTTTAATCTATTTACGTATTTATGCATATCAAAAGATTTACATCTGATAATGAGAGATAAAACAAGTTCACACTGGACAAGGTCCTTTTAACACCGCAGTGTTTTTTAAATATACTTACACCTGATTCCCTTTTAGGGATCCGTACCTACCAAAAAAGCAAAAGAACCCTTAAGGTACCTACAACTATCCGTCTATCCGTCCTTCTGTTTGTCTGTCACAATCACTTATCTATTTCGGTAACTATTAAAGCTGTCAATTTGATATTCAGAATGATTTAAACAATACCTGTCTTATATACCTACCTACATAGCAAGTAAAATAATAATTGTGTAACACCCGATGCTGAATTGTAGCCCCTAAAACTGAAATAAATAGAATAGATAAATATTACCTACCTGAAAAATAAAACCATGTCTCCTAGCATAATTTTTACGGTCGAAGTCTCGGTGAGTGAGTTCGATTCGCACTTTGCCGGTTTTTTGGTACAGGTAGTTGAGAATAGTTGAGATTGACGCAGTTACCTGTTTGATAAAAGTGACTACTAAGTACTGCACATAGCAGACTATACTTCGCAAAGTGAATTTTAAAAAGCGGTCAAATTATTGTACGCAGAATATTGAATTAGCTGAAAACATCAGATTTTCAAAGAAAACTCATTTATTTAAATATAAGTTAATGTACATAAGTTGGTATATAAAAAAAAACATAATTACACAAGCCATTCATTACAAACTGATGCGCACTAAAGTGTATTATAAGACTAACTTTATAGTCTCCGGATTCGAGGCCAATTTGCAAGTCAGTTCAGTCAATGGCCTTTTTTCACTAGTTTCGGAACTTAAACGTTAATTTTTTGTTCACTGACAGCGCCGCCTAGGCACTAACGTCAACGTATTCAATTTATGTATGTAGTATTCATTTGAAAATTTATTTAATTTGAAGACTTTTCATATCTATGGATGATAGTTGCCGCGTAAATTAACCAAAATATTATAGGATTTTGCAAAATAGGTAAAAAAATCGAATATTTACGTTAACGTTAGTGAGTTTGTGCTGGGCCTAGGGACCAGACGGCCTTGTTGTGCTATACGAATACATTTTGAAGACAGTTCATTGGATCACCAACTGGCCTAATGAATTGTCTAAGACTATGTATAAATAATGACATACTAAAGTACCTACCAGGGGTTAACGAGAAAATGACAATAAGTCATTACCTATCTATTTCATATTGGCTTGCTCTCTTTAACGTGAAAATAACAACGTGTTCTAAACACATCACAGAAAGGCGTCGCATCGTCCGATGCTAGCAACTGACATAATAATCATAAAATATACGTTACTGCTAATATAACGAAAAAGGATTTAACCACGGAGTATTACAACTATAGGAAGTATAAAAATCAAATGTGTTGGACTTGGGATCGTCACTGCAGAACGCAGTCCAGAGCGAGACAACGTGACACGAGTTGGACCTCGGGTCTCTAGACTCTGGAGAAGTAGAGTGTCCATCGCCGCGTACGCTTCGTGAACAACACGCTGCAAGAAAAATTCATTTTATAATTTTCCGAAAATCTGCAATTGACTCTCTTATCTTCGTTTTGAAAAAGATGGACAGTATATGTTACCTAATAAAGCATGCAGGAATAAGTTTAAAATATACCTCAGTAACAAGTTTGGAGTTGTAGGAATCCGAAGGACGAAACATCATAATAGTGTATGTGTTGTCGATGCCCAAGTGTCCATCCACCCAGTCCTCTATACCACCAGCGTATAATGCTGAAATGGAAACAACATGATCAATCACAGACGTAGGCTTAGGTACTAGTTTAATTTATACTATGAACCCAGGCGCGAATGTTCTACTAACAAACTACAAAAATAAGAATAAGAGATTCTTTGGTTGACAATCGGTTAAGCATACTTAGCGAAATGATTGTCCGCACGTCATGAGTGTTCAGTTGCTAAGATGTCGCTATTGTGATGTGAAATAATGCGTAAATGTAACACTGCGATTAAATAAGAGTAGGGGAAGAGAATCTTTAATAGTTTAACAATGAATGATGGTAAAAGAACCTTACGTAAGAACTCTGAGGTCTGTCCAGCCACGTACGGCCGATTGCTGATGCTGAAAGCTGCGGTTGCCGCTCTTGAAGCCCGTTGTCTCTGCCAAGTTATAAGATTAGTGATAGGTACTATTTGGAGTACATTTTGAAGTGATGAAACGGTATAATACAACTATCTCTAGTATGGGGCAAGTCTTTTGTTTAATAAACAATACGTATTTTGACATGTTCTATCCGATACGTACTATGTGGAACTGTGGACGATTACCTTAAGCTCTAATGCTGATGATGCATGATTATTTAAGTGTGAGATATAAGAAAATACTAACATAAATTTGATCGAAAGCACGCTTTTTCTTAGTATGCGAGTATGGATACATAACACCCTGAAAAGAAAACAGTTACATCTATCAGGGCGTGAAAGTATTTTTGGATATAAGAATACAGAAATACAGAGTTATAACTGTGTGGGCCCAAAGAAAACCGAACGAAATAAATAGATCGAGTGAAAAGAAAACGATCTTTCAGGGCGTGAAAGTACTTTTGGATATAAGAATACAGAAGTACAGAATTACTAGTAAGTAATAATAATAAGTTTGAAATATAAAAAATAATCAATTTCAATGCAAAAAGTTTGAAACAGCGGTTTTTTTTTCAATATTTTATGGTTGGCCCGTACCTAATAAAAGTTATTCGTGTATTTTTTTCATTTACCCCTCAAAAATTTGCGCAGTTCATTTAAAGGTCAGCCTGATGAGAAGCCGTGAACTACCGGTATGTACCGGTTTCCGGTTCACAAAGTCATAGTGTCAACATTACCTACATGTTATTGTGACTGGCCAGATATGTTGAATTTCCCGTCTATCTATTATTTACAATAAGGCTAACCAGAATATCTCCCTCCTTAAAAGCTATGAAGGTGTAGAGTGGCGTATGCTGGTCGTGCATGAACTGCGTGAGAGCGCGCGTCTCCAACTCGCTGAGCTGACGCGCACCCGAGTACAGGCTACCGCACGGGTGCTCGGTGCGAAGCTCTTCCGCTACAATCAACACCTTGTCAACTTTACAACTTGCATCTGTCACTCAACTTTACGCTCAATTATGAACGAATTACTTCAAAATAAGGCTTCTACACACAACGCTGGTTACAATTAAGCAAGTATGTATAGGAGCCTTTAGACGTAACCAGAAGCCCAGCAATTAACTTTGCTGTCTAAAAAACGTAGCTAGCGAAATGACATACTCGTACATCTACTCCTCTGGATCTTTTTTCCGGGGAATATAGGCGTGATGTTATTTTATGTTTTATGACAATATTATGATGCAGTATTCTTACCAGGTATCCACTGATATTCAAAATTTCTATCAAGATTAACACCATAACACGGCCGAATAGTACAACGCAAGCCGTGGGTCGCGCACGATTTACATGACTCACGCCCTTTACATATATCCCATAATTGACGCAAATTCTTAGACCATTCTCGCCTCTATAATTAAATAATACACGTTATAAATACTTTAACTAAGTACTTACTTCCAAATTTTTTAAAAACATGCAATGAGTGAACGACATACGTGAGGAAATGTCATAGAATAGTCGTATCCATCAGGGTTGAATACCGGTATAACCCAGAAACGATATTTAGTCAGCAGATCAGAATGAGCGTCGCTTCGTTCTATCAGCTGGTATAATACATACAAGGCGGCAGCTACCGCATGGTGATCACGCCCTTGTATTCCTGTAATCAGAATTTATGATAGTTAGACATGACAATGCTTAATTTTAGAAGACTTGTTCAATTGAACAAAATAATTATACAGGGTCATTGAAAATATACCCGAAACCTGAAAAGGGGTCATTGTACTCATCATTATGAACAACTTTTACTATGGGACCAACCTAGAAATCATGAAAAAAAAAACAGCTTTTCCCTACAAAAATGCTACACAACAAAATCGTAATGTAGGTATGGATCAGCTGGTTTTTTTTCATGATTTCAAGGTTGGTCTCATAGTAAAAGTTGTTCATAATGATAAGTACAATAACCCCTTTTCAGGTTTTGGGTAAATTTTCAATTACCCTGTATAGAAACCTTTTCAACAAGGCAAAATAATATTGATAATCAAGTTTACCTGCAACAATCATTACAGTTTGTTTAGCAGAAACAATTTGCCCACTACTCGGGTCATCTACTATCATCATGTAAATAGGATTTTCCATTGTAGTGAAATTTCCATTAGTTATGTCTACCCATTTGGCCACGGGGCTATTTTCTGCCCACTGCTTCATCTGAGTCGTTATCTAAAAAACCATTCACAAGATTTTATGAAGTGATTGAATAAAATTTTGTTTTTCATTAGAGTTTTTACAAGTCTGTACAAAAAGAGCGTGTCCGAAAAAAAAAATAGTAAAAAATCACTTCAACATTTTTAAAATCATAAAGGTTCCTAAATGTGGTGGTTAAAATTCCATTGTAGGATGTTTTAAACCTTGTTGAGGCATTTTTTTTAATTAGCTTTTTTGGCGGAGTTGCGGTACTTATCAATAGCACTGTATCAATTTGTAAAATAACCAAGTGCGGCAGGGATTTGTGCATTTTCTCCCAACACCCAAACACTTTCAAACAGTGTAGTGTGGGACGCGGGCGTGATAAGGTACCTTCAAAGATCTCGATAGTTTTGGATAAACGAGATACACTGATGGCGGAAGGAGCCCTTTTTTTAAAAACCTTTTTTGTACGAACGGATTCTGCTGTTTGAAAAGCATTTTAGGCAAAGAGTAACCACTTCTTACAATAAATAATTTTTCGATAGGTACTTATGGTAGCTAGTCGATGGTTTTAATTACGCTCTTGTCACGCTCTGGTTACGCTCTTGTCAAACACACTGTAAGATTGTGAGTTATGTCTCAGTAGCAGCATTAAGTCTGGAATTGTGCCTGGCAAATGGCAACCGGCGATCGATACTTGAACATTTCTGCTTAATGGTACGAAGTAATAATTAAAGAATGTATTAACCTCTGGCAACGTTCGTGGCGAGTTAAAAGTTAATGGCCTTAACGAAAGTAAACTGCAAAATGGACGACGTTTATCCCTGAACGAGTCTTGCATTCCCTTCAACGTAAGTATTTCTACACCAGGAATACCAATTACACCCATAGATGTCATTTTGTCTGTGAAGTTATCCGAGCTGTTCTCTTCTGCTAACATATGTAACTCTTTATTAAATGTGGGTTTTTTGTGATCAATATACTCTACATCGTTTTCTTTATTTGTTGATAAAGCTTTATCTGTAGAACCTTCGTAGTTGCCTTTTTTATCGAAATAGTTATCACTAATGTCTTGATCATCTTTTTTAGAATTAATATTGTTATCTTCATCGCTATAAAACATCATATTATATGAAGATTCTGAATCTTTCTCAGCGACTTTTCTTAAATCTTCCTCTCGATTTATACCATCTACAAAAATTTTTTCAGTCGTCAAAACAATTTCAGCTTCTGCGTCGTTTATCATGTTTATTTCATCCGGTGTCCTATCCGGAATTAAATAAGTTGACCGAGTTATTATTTCAGGGGGGCCTCGTTGTTGGGTTACTTCTTCAAATGTATTATATTTTCGGAAGTCGTCAGCTGGAGTTATGGTTCTAGTAGGAAGCATTACCTCTGTATAATATACAGTCTGTGTTCTTCCAGAAATTAAATATGATGATTCGGATTCCTGATTCTGTAAAAAAGCTTTTAGAATATTAAATTCACTGCTAGTTATGTCAAATTTTATTGATCCAACAATTGCAAAAACACTTACATAAATATTAGATGGTGGAGTTACTGGAGTAATAGTTGCTCGACGACTGAATGCAACAGGAGCTATTGGTGCATACTGGCGACCAATCAACATCGGTGTCCGCGCTAGGAACTGAGGACTGGCTGGTGGGCTATCATCACGTTGTGAATTCCGAATAGCGTTAATGCCTAGATTTAATAACGAGGATATACAAACACAATGTACAACATCGTATCACAGTGACAGAAATTTAATTTAATTTGACAGACAATAAAAAATGCCTATTCGTTAACATAATAATATATTGTTAAATTGTAAATATAACGACAGGTTGTGGTTAGGAAAGCTTACACCACGAGTAATAAATAAGGGAACACTATTAGGCATAGGAGTAATTACACTATACAGACCTTTTGGTAGCAATGGCATTATTGGTGGAACTACCACGTCGGGTATTGGGGCAACGAAAATCTCTCCTTCACCCCGCGGTATAGATGTTGTGGGAGGTACAAATCGCGTGTAATCCTTCAGCGCGTCTGTGGTAGCTAGCGAAGATGTCGGCGGAGGGACCCTCGCACCACCTATTATAATCTTCTCATTTGCTTTTGTCACTGGCAGAATGTTTACAGCAACAATTTGCTGCATTTGAGGCGTTGGTAATTCTTCATCTAAAACCTTCACTAGGAACTCGTTTGTAGTTAGTTCTTGGTTAGCGCGCCATCGTGTGTATTCTGCAGATGCCCTTTTCCGGCGAAAAACTAACACGAAAAACAATAAAGTTTATATTATAATATATATGTACATAACTTATTATTATTTGAAATTTAAAGAACACAATGAATGTAATACTCGTATGGGGTAAGCGGTACTCACAATTAATAGGACAAACAGAGTATAAATCATAGTCAGTAATATTGAGGTCCTGGTTGCAGAAAACTAATTGTGTAAATCCTAATGTTATCAAAAATACATAAGTTTTCATGTTAACAAAATCTTCATATTTTGACATGACATGATGCCTTTCTTGACATTAATACAGGAGTAATTTATCATAAAATCTAGAATAAGTTCTAGATTAGTGGCCAGAACTTTTTCATCCTTTGCGTTTCTGCTGATGATGGGCCTTTCCTCTATGTGATGGGCAATAGTGCGCGATATGGTCTATAAGTACTGTCCGTCCATGATGTCATAATTGCATCTTTACTTGATTCTAGAACATCTGTGGTCCATGTCCGTCCCTACATGCTGTCAGATTTTGTACATCAAATCTCACTTTTCAGCATCGCTTTTTCTACTCGATTTACTCGTATTTCTCGGACAACAACTACTTATCAAGAGTGAGAATTTGTTTCTTTTTTGTTTAAAAACATGCTTTTACAGATTAAAATATATTTAATAGCTGTCACATACATCCTTGGTGCACTATTTATGGCTTTATTTCCACCGAGAAATTTTGAACTGTAAGTAATGAGTTTTTTACGAATACCTGTATGTAGTTTTATTGAGTAATGGGGCATAGATAGCTGCCGCCGCATCCGCTGTTTCAAAGATACGGGCCCTCCCTAGAAAAATCGCAAAATATTATCTACTTACTCAAACTCTTGGGCCGTACGCTAAACTTCCCGGGACCTTCAACCTTCATTTGGGCTTTGCCGCAGTTAGGTAGAAGGGCTCCCCACAAATTTTATACAGAGCCCATGTAGGTCAATCTACGCCACTGTTGAGTAGGTAGATACTTAATGTTCCTGATTTGTTGGTTGCGCAGTTGCTCGTGTGTTCCGTAGTTCGATTCCCAGGTCGAGCAATGAATTTTTTCCTGTAGTAGAAGTCCCATCTGTAATTTTTGTCTTGGCGGACTAACCAAAAGAGTTGTGAACCATTTAGATCGGGAGCTAAAATAAGGACGACAAGAAGTACAGGTGACAGCTTACACTTTACACACTATGCCGATCAGAAGACGGTGATCTCCGCGCTTGAACGGTTCCGCCGACATGACCAGGAAGTCGTAAATGTGGTGAACTTGACTCCGCCGACATCTGAAAACCGCAGTATTATGGCTGTGGAGCTGCGCAGTGATAAACAAACCAAAAAACCAGGAATTCTAATCATTGGAGGTAGGTATACCTACTACAAATCTATCCTACATCATTGTGTTGATGAAGAAATCGTCTATATTGACAGGGCTGATTAACTGCTAGGAATCCTAAAGGATCGTACCATTCGTACCTGCATATCGCGAGCATTCGCTTTGCAAATTCGAGCATTCGCTTCATTCAACGGTAACCGTAATGCATGGTAGCGAAACTTCGTTATAAAAATAAATACCATATGTACGATTAAATAACTAACGCTTTTTTTATTACTTAACAGCTCTAAATCCTATGGCTTGGGGGGCACCAAATGCCATATTGGACTTATCAGAGAAATTACTTTATGATGCGAGATATCAAACACCATTCTTCAACGATTACGACTGGTAAGTTCCTATCTACCTATGTCCGTACCTCCATCAGCGTTGCTGTTCTGCTTTGAAGTGTACGAGAACCGGCGTACCTAGGTAAAGCCATATGAGGCATTTCAGCTTTATCTCTGAAGTAAGCTACTGCAGAGACAAAGCTGAAATGACACTGTTGGTATACCTAGGTAACCCCGGCGCGCGTCGTCCGCATACAGACATCTGTTGCAGAATGTTCATTAGTGGCGGTGACCACTAATATCAGCATGGCCCATCGGCCCATTTGTCTACAGACTTACAATTACTAATACCCCAAAGACTCGTAGAGCTTATGTTTTGGCGAGTTAAAGGGCCTACTCCTAACCTCATGCTAACTAAACGCGGCCGCCGCTGCATCCCAATAGGTACCTGTCTATAATTAGTACGTAGATCTACTGCCAAAATGACCTTGAGACTCCGACGATAAGTTATCTGGCTTCAGACTGTCTGCCCGTACCGACTGCGGACTGACGTAAACTAAATCATGAGCCGACGTGAACAACAGTCTGGGTAGGTAGGTAAGGTAGGTGTTTATCTGAAGACACAATTTGTGAAAAAAAAAGACATGATAATATTTGTGTCTTCTTCACCTCTTCATAACCCGGTTCACTAGATTGACTGATTGATACAATAGAATATTTTATTCTAATAATATACAGTACATGACTCGAAGTCATCTCCTGTCTATGACCTACGTTTTGCCAAAACATTCATCTATCTATCATTTAGACACGAGATTATTTTTAGATAGAATTCCTACTTATGTATCTAACCTACATAAGTATGTATGTACCGAGGCAAGATGCTTGTACCAAAGAGACTATTTCATTCACCTGTGCTTCGAAAACTGTGTAACAAAACATTTTAGACTCGTATCTATAGATTGTTACTATCTATACACGATAACAAATCTCCCAGTCAGGAGAGTAGATTCACTCATAGAGCCCAACGCAGGCGCAGTTCACTGTAGAACAAATCCTGACCAAACTTTCAGGTGAGAGTCCGTCTCAATGGAATCAAAGACAGCAATTAATTTTATTAACCATAGTATACCTACTGGTCACTTGTATAAATAAATACATGACCGAGAACCTGCGAATCTGGCTTTGAACTATATAAGTATAGGGGCCCTATACATAGTTCAAAGCCAAAGACAGCAGAGAGCAGCAAAATGCTCGGGTAATTTTTCAGGCGACTTTTCGCGGACACGCGGGCACTCACTGATGCGGCCATTTATGTTTTTCTGTCACTGAAGCTTATAGACTTCTGTGCTTAAAGGCTGCCGAATTCAATACCGCGCGTAATGCTTATAAATGTTAGTATAATCTGCCACGGCCAGATAGAGAAGATAGAGAAAAGAGACAGTCCGCAACTTTTGATAGTGACCTTTCATTTTCACAACGCCAATTAGGTACTAATGAAAAAATATTGAGGTGGAGATCTAATAACATACATTGTAGGTAATGTACCTACATAAATATCAGCTGTTATGTGTGATTAAGCAATTCAGTAATTAGGTACTTAATCCATCAGTAGACAGGATTTGAAATATGATTTGTCATGATTGTGTTGTTGAATAAATTATAATAATATATCAACAATTGCTATTTTTTAAGTTGACAATTACATACTGTATTTAGGTGGGTAAAATGTATTATTTTTATAAGACATCGTAACACCAAGCCTGTATTCCGCAAAGGCATACCTACCTACTTATTAGACAAAGGTGTACTTGGATAATAGAGTCCCATATCCCACGGGTGGCTGGCGAGCATCATGGAAATAAATTTACATACCTACGTACTAAAATCTGACGGGCACATGAGAGCAGGTTTAGCTTAGTACCTATAGCAGATTTCTCAGGGGTGGTGATGTATCTGCACCTGCTTCGAATCTGCGTGGTATTGCAGATGTTCGTAAGTGGCGGTGTGATTATCTACCTAACATCATCAGGTGAGCCGTCGGTTTATTGCTATTGGGTACCTAGCTAAAACGGTGTAGGTAGGTAGTAGAACGTTAACTCCTACAAATTACCTAATAGGTACCTTGTTTTTTGTGCAAGGTATCTGATACCGCTGGCTAATCCAGACGGTATTCAATTTACTCACAAGATGCGCTCGCGCCCACCAATACAATACGAACAGTGGGCGCACAACGAAACTATGAGACTTCGCACCCGCCCAGCTGAGTGGCACAAAAATGTAGACAAGGAAGCTAAAGACTCGGACCCGACCTGCTTCGGGACAAATATCAATCGCAATTTCGCTTATCATTGGCAAGGTGAGTTGATAATATTACCTACGTTAATATGCACGTGTAAAATGAATGATACTTTTAGTGGGAAAACCCCTAATGGTTAAAGTGAGGAAAAAACATAATTATAGCCTGTACCCTTTTTAACCGACTTCAAAAAGGAGGAGGTTATCAATTCGACTGTATTTTTTTTTTATGTTTGTTAGCTCCTAACTTGCGACTGGGTGAACCGATTTTCATGATTCTTTTTTTATTTGAAAGCTGGTGCTTCCCGTGTGGTCCCATTGTCACCATTTCAATATCTGATGATGAACTTCGGAGATATGGAATGGAACTCCTCACAGAATCACAGCAGCAATATCGTAACAAGTGAAATTGCTTTGTTTATACGTGTAGTCAATGACTGACTGAAGGAAAAGGGGGGGGGGGGGGGGATACGTCAACCCCCCTTCTACCAGTTTCCAAAATTAAATATATCGTGTGAGGTATTGTTTGAAAGGGCTTTTTGTAAGAATTTCAAACATTAGTTATGGAAGTCGGTGGCAATACTTACCTACCTACATAACAAAAAACAAAACCAAAGCCGCCGACTTCCAAAACTAAAGTTATTTTTATTTTGTAGTTTCTGAAGGCGGTTATCTTTTTTTGTAAAAAAGCTTTTTTTTACTTAAGGAAGTTAGAAGTAAAAATAAGATTTTTTAAAGACTCAGGTGCCTACCTACCTGTACCTACGGCAACCTGTTTTTAATTAGGTTTCTTCCTATTAACTAACTTAGCACGAAAAAAAATTACTAGGTACACGCACATGCAACTACCTATACGTTTGATTTGTGTGCAAAAAAGATTCATCACAGCAACAGTTTTTAGGCAATCGTGAAAAACAAAAAAGCAGATATGGTTATGGGTTCACTATCAGATAGTGGTCAGATTGTTTGACCGCTATTGGCGCCATTATAAGTCCGCCACGTGTTGCATTAGATAACCGCCTACTAGTTACCTACATCAGCTATCTGCCTGTTTCAGATGACGTACATAAAACTCCACCGCGGTGTTGTCAATATTATCCAGGTCCGAAGCCTTTTTCTACAGCAGAAGCGAAAGCGATTCGGCAATATGTGGATAAACTTGGCGATGTTATTAATTTGGCTATACATTTACATGCGAGTTTCTCACCTAAAAAGGTACCTATATAACATTGGTTAGGTACACGTTTTTTATTCACAAATAACACACGTTGTTTATAGGAAACGATCCATCAAAACACAGGTATTAAAATTTATTAAAATTAAAAGGTTTAAGACGAGAAATGTAATTAACAATAATACATGATAATTAATACACGTATGTACCTGTAACCAGCGCTAGAGCACAGTATGTATTATAGTGTGGCCATTAGTGCTGTGCACTCCCTGAGGTATGCGCGCGGCGAGACGGGGGGGAGAATCAGCTGCTGCGCTCTGTCAGTCAGTGCGAGTGCGCCGTCAACGCTCGTGGCTCTTCGCCTCCCACCTCGCCGCGCATACCTCAGGGAGTGCACAGCACTAATGGCCACACTATAATGCATTTTGTTCTAGGAGTACATCTTATATCCATGGCGTTACTCACTGCGTACGCCGAGCAACTACCGCACTCTACAAGAGATCGGGGAATATGCGGCAAGACAGGCTCGCTTGCCAGATGGTCGACTGTATGAGGTATAAATGTTTTCCTTTCTTTACTGAGTACTAGTTGACCCAGTTATAATACATTACAGATTATCTGCCTGCCTTGTCAGGCCAAATGCCTCATTGGTATTGTGGACGCAAGTGCAACTGCTAAACGTGGGGGTTCGATTCGCAGATCGGGCTGCGTTATCGGGTTTTGCCATGAGTAGCAATCCGCTTTGCCTACACAGGCGTAACTTCTCATTCCCATCAGGGTCGAGAAGTTGGAGTCGCGTAAGACCTTCCTTCAGGAATAGTTTTGGCCGAAGGGTATCGTGTATCGGCGATTCCGAGGAAAGCTACGCGACACCACGCAGCGCAGCACGAGCCGTCACTTCGTGTACAATAGTTTATATTTTTATATGTATTAGTTTATAGTTGTTACATTTATTTATGTATTGTAATTTATGGGCCTCAGTTGCCTAAAATAAAGGAATTATTATTATTATTAATCAGACTACATAACTTATTTTCAGGTCCATCAAAGCAGTAACGACGAGCGTGTTGCGGGCACACTGAGTGACTACATCACAGGTGTGGTGGGCATTGACCTCGTTTTCCTGCTCAAGCCGTACCACGAAATGTTTCCTAACTTCGCGGACACTAACAACCTCGGTGGGCATAAGTGCTTATTATTTAGACTTATTTTTTATATTGAAGGCGAAAGTAGGTACCTACAGAAAAGCAAAGTTGTGAAACCAGTTGGATTTAATCTCAGTGAACCCAAGGATTCTAATAACCTGTTTTTAATTTGTTGTCAAATCTCGTATCATGTTACTTTTAGGCTGGACTTGACGGACAGGACTGTTAGCAATTCTTTTAAACACCGTCATTCATTATTTTGGATTTATGTTCCAAATACATACAACTACATTTTGTTCTTCACAATTGACAGGTCTGTACGTAAAGAAGTCCATTGCAACGATACTGAGTGTGGTGCGCGGTTGGCGAAGCAGTACTAAACAAAACACGCTCTCTTTCTTCGGAAGAGATGTGGAGTTCTGAATAATAGATGTACCTAGCTAGAATGAATGAATAAATTATATTGAATAAGTAGGCACCCACTTCTTTGTTTATACATACCTACCTCGACCATTATACTATAAAAGTTAACAAAAAAGTAAAAAAATAATTAAGAAATATTATGAAAATAATAAAGTACTTATTTTTTTTTAAAGGCTACTAACGTATTCGTCAGACTAATTCAGCAGAAAGAACGAATTCAGCAGCGTGCTCAGACTAGGTATATAAACATAAAGCAAGCAACTACACATACCTTGCCGCTTGAGTCCTCGCCTGCGGGGTACAAAGGGATGCGGTGGCAAGACGAGAACGGGGACCGGGAGAGAGCGCAGGCTGAGAGCGCTCGTAGCGTGATACACAAGAGGCGAAATGTGCACTGGACAGTTCTTAAGACATCTGACGTCACAGTGGTTAACGGTGAACAGTGAGCAGGCGAGGACTCGAGCGGTTTAGCTATAGGTCTGACGATTGTGGGATCTTAATCCAAAATAAATCCTTTATAAAACATAATATTATTCACATAATAACAAGAAGAAAAAAATACAAGTAAAATATCTTTGTTTTCAACATTTAATAGTACTTCAGGCTTCAAAAATAAATAACACAGTTACATATTTCTATATGAGCAATGTACAATATTTACAAAGTTAAATCTAATATCAACTTCTTTTTCGTAGTGACACGACAGTGGCATTTTTTCTTAACACTGAGTCGATATCCCAGTTCTTCGATAGTATACTGAGGGTATTCGACAGTGACGTTTGTTTCACACTATTTGCACTGAGATCAGATACATGGAATAAACTTAAGTCCAACGCGAGTGTGTGTAAGTGTAGCAGTCTTTTGAATAAGGCTTCTTTAAGCTCTTTGTCTTCAATCTGTCGCCAGTACTTTAAGTTCTTGCCGATGACTGATACCACGTGTTCTTTTATGTCTTTTAAACATGTCGTTCTTTCGGCGTGGACCTGTGACAGAAAAATATAATTATCATTAAATCATTATTTAATTACAGTCGTTTTACAAACACATGTCAATTATACACAAATACTAAAATATTCAATCTGCGACAGATGTACACTTATACAGTATGCATACTAGTGAGAAAAATACTATTTGGCCAAATTCAATCTGAAATAATATTTACTAAAAGAACTTTCCATCATTGTTTAAGAAATACAAATAAAATAAAATTAAGAAGTCACAGAACTAATTACGGTAAGAGAAATATTACGTATGAAGGAGCACAACTGTATAATGATCTACCAAATGACATTAAAGACAGTCAATCAACTGCAGTGTTTAAAACTCGATTGAAGAAATATATTTATGATTTAATATCTTTTAAAACCGTTCGATCTCTGTAATAGATAATATATTGCAATAACTGTAATTAGTTATAATTAGGTATTTAAGCTCATTGTAAGTGAACTGTGTTCTTTATGAGTAATAAAAGTCATTAAACTTAAAACTTATTGCGTTGGCCGTTAGACCATACAATCAATCAAGCCTGCCCCGTTGGTCTCGTAGTAGCAAGCGCGACTGCTGAGCATGGGTTCCAGGGTCCGATTCCCAGGTCGGGCAAAATGTATCTCATTACGAATTTTCACAGCCTGGAATTTGGCTGTTGGTAGTGTGGTCCTCGCCCGGTTATGACGATCGACTATGTTAGTATTCAACGCCTGTACCTGCACAGCTGCGCACAGCGCGAGGCGCACGCGCAGGTGTTGCGGCGCAGACAGTGAGCGTAGCACCAGCGCCACCGCGCCTGCTGACGTCACGCGAGTCTCGCCCGGGTACGACTGACTATCTGCCTCGCCTCGTCTAAAACAAACAAAATAAATATAAATAAACTTCCATTCGCGATAGGACGACTTTCGTGACATTGTATAGTCGTTACATTGTTATCAGAGCCAATTAAAATTGCAAACATTTTTTTTTTAAATTGCATGTTTGTTACACCTGTAGTGTGTATTACATTAATATTTAACTAAGATGTAGCACAGAAATGTCAATGTTTTGACACGTCGCAACATGATTGAATCGCACCCGCGCAAAACAGGAGTCGCTAGTAATTATAATGGAATATACAAAAACTGAGTTTCGTATTTTATCGCTTGCACGTTCTATAGACGCTACGGTCAAGAAGGTAAGAAGTAAAGTGACCTGTGTGTGGGGAAGACAAGCAGCGTGGGATAGTGGTGCACGGTGTAGTGCCACGGCAGGTCGTGTCGCAAGGCATCGAGGCGCGCCACGCGCACGCGCAGGCCGCACGCCAGCAGCAGGCGCCGCGCAGCGCACAGCGCGCGCGTCGTCAGGGCACTGCAGGCGCCCCCGCATACCGCTACTAGGGTCATCTACAGAAATATACGTAGCTTGTAAATATTCAAATTGTCTACTTTTATTAACATAAGAATACAAATTAGCAAAGTGCGAGTAGGACTCGTGCACCCAGAGTTTCGTGGCTCTGGCAGGAAAAATATTATTCCATTTTCAAAGTTCAACTTTCATTCTCTGGGCCGCTTATCTAAGTTTGTTTGTAAAGATTGTTCGCTGATTTCGGATGAAGGATGTATTATGAAGGATGCTGAAGGGTGTATTTACATAAACCATGGAGATTTCACTGTGAAACTCCATTTATTTCAGACTAGCTTTTGCCCGCGACTTCGTCCGCGCAAATGTCGATTATCGCGGACGCAGACGAAGTCGAAGTCTAATAAAAAGTAGCCTATGTCTTTCCCCGGGTCTTAAACTATCTCCATGACAAATTTCATCAAAATCGGTTCAGTGGTTTAGGCGTGAAAGCGAGACAGACAGACAGACAGACAGATAAACAGACAGACAAACAGAGTTACTTTCGCATTTATAATATTAGTAAGAATAAGGATTTTGCACTTTCCAAACCTAGGAGATATGTAGTTTACTGTTTATTTGACACACACGCGGATAGACGAACTTGCGCTTTTCCTTTTTTACCATTTCGGTACCGATTCCCAAAACGACATCGCTGATACGATCGTTTAAACTAACGTACGCAATACGGACAAATATATTGTAGACAGTTTAACTACATGTAAATAAATGGGCCAGTGTCAATGTTTGTACTTTTCACTTTATGATATTTATAATGAAGTGTGTCAATATAATCTGTAATGCATTTGCTAAGGGTATATGTCTTTTGTGCGATGCTTAGATTTAGCGGCAACGGATATAATTAACCTGTGCAGTGCTTACAAGCAAAATTCCAGTGTCCAGACTGATTTTAAAAGTTCAGCAAACCATACATAAATATGACTCACAGTGCCTGGCGTCTTCACCATTCTTCTAAAGCTCCTCGATGTAAGGTCTTCGATATAAACAGAGTTCTTGTTGATGCCCATCTGCTCGGACTCGCCGTCGGACCCGAAGTAGTGCGTGTGCGCCGTCTCATACACGTGCGACCGCAGCGAACGCTTCAGATCTTTGTTCGTAAAGTTTGATATAAAGTCCCTTACTGACTTTGCGTTGTAATCCTCCGATAATAGGTACTGGCTTTCATGCTGTGAAAATGTCATTATTGGTTTTATTTTAAGATAGTTTTATAGGTCATTTAATCATAATGTGTGGGCTGAAATTGTGGTGTCGTATTACCCAGTTACTGGGTTGTGGAGGTCAGATAGGCAGTTGCTTCATGTAAAATACTGGTATTCAGCTGCAACCGGTTAGACTGGAAGCCGACCCCAACGTAGTTGAGGAAAGGCTAGGCATGATGATGATGATGATGTGAGGGCTGAAATTGACTGCTGAATTACTTGGGATTCTTAGGATAACATCTTAATGTTGTAAAAAGAACATACGGGTATTATTTACCTTACTATCCAATATAACAACAGCCGTCATGTCCCTCTTATTAGTAATGTCTATTCCTAGTGATTCAGCGAAGTGATGGTTTCTCTTACTATCGACTGCAATCATGTGTAAACTAAAGTTCCGTTCACAAGACAATCCCTCAATATGAGTTATATTTGTACGACGTTCGTCAATGTTCGCCTGTCCCGAAGGATAGATCGGAGATCCCCACTCCTGGGCAAACCGATACACTTTACAAAAGTGTTTGACACTGTCTTGTAAAAGATTCTCTGGCGATAATGGGTCGTCCTCAAATGGTAGCATTGTGGTTTCTATTCTGGAATTTAATATTTTTCATAAGGGCAAGAAAATAATGATTTCGGTACAATAAATAATTTTTTGGTCGTGACTAGTCCCCCAACTTAAGATTCAAAGCTGCGTTTTAATATACAATAACAAATATTAACGTTGTCTCCATTGGAATAAGGTTCAAAGCATACTAACGAAATTTTTTGCGAATGGTAAGCAAACTTTGAAAAATCTTTTTAACAATAAAGTTCTACTTACTCATCCAATTCAGAAGTTACTTCATGTTCATAACTGAAGCTCTCCTCAAATGACTGACATTGTTCGTAATGCTCATAAAAACTCCTTTCGGCCGGCAAAACCTTCATACTGCATTCTTGCAACCAATCCAACGACGCAAGCAACTGAGAGCTATCCTCTAAACTTTCAACCGCTTTTGAAGCAGTGAAACCTCTTTTTAAAAGAAAATTGAAAACTCCATTCTTATGACTCTTCTGCGTAGCATTATACCAAGGGTATTTATTGTTTTGTGATTCTATCCCTTTTCTGTAAAAACGACTTTGTTTTCTAATAGGTTTCTTGAATTTGAACTCGTTACAGAATTTCGTGTAGTTCTTTTGTTGATACAGAAGCCTTTGCACTCTTTGCAACTTCACTAATTCTGATGTCCATTGGTTACTGTCTTTGTTCTTACAGTTGTAGTATTCCATTGCTACTTCACGTAACTGTAAAAAATTGGATAAACAGGTAATGAGGCGATAGCAGTGGTAATACGAAACCCGTGCTTACTGCTACGTAATAAAGGTGCTTTCAATGTCTAATAGTTACCATGGAAGTATGAATTGCTACACTGTATATTAGACTGTATAAAATATATTTGTTTACATATGTTAATTTAACTATTTAAATAACTATAAACGTATGGCTGTACAATGTCAAGCCGCCCGTCACGCGTCACGTTGTACACGACATGTGGTCGCAAACCTGCATTATTAAACTTAATGTTTTTTTATGCTGAACCAGCAGTCTCAATGACATTGGTGAAAGAAAACATCGTGAAGAAACCTGGACTTGTCAATTTCAATTGTCAATATAAGTCTGAAATCGCCAATTCGCCTTGAGCAAGTGTGGTGATCAATGCTCGTGCCTTCTCTTTATAAGAAGAGGCCTTTGCCCTGCAGTGTGACAATAATAGGCTACCTACTATATACTAGCCTAAGGCTAGTATTATTATTATTTAACGAATCGTTTGTGGTTAACAAAAAAAACACTTGTTTTATATCCATATTATCGTTATTTTCTTTGCTTATGTGATTAGTAAAAGCAAAATTCGTTTATCTAAAAAACTTACCAAAGCATACGACGGCAGTTGTTCATACAAGGGGTTTAGCGGTGTGAACAGTATTAATATAGGATTGCCGTCGACATATCTCTCGAAATTGAACGCCTTCCTCCACAGTGGCATTATCCTTGCTACTGGCTGAGAGAAGTTGTCCAACACCCAGTGTATTAGGGAAGAATGGTTCCAAGCTTGTACGTCACCATCACGCGTTATGTATTCCTGGTAACAAAAAATAACAAATTATAAAATGTTTGATGAAAATGTATGTGGGCACAACTTCAACCTAATTAATGTTATCAAAGGTTACAGAATTGAAACACGTTTTCCTGCATCATATATATATACGTAAATAGTACTCTCGACCAAATTTCGATAACGGCGGCCAATGGAGATTAGCCAGGAGAATCAAACCCAGGGCCCTACTTTCAGAAGTAGCGCTTGCGACCACGAGACAGAAGAGACATTTATGATTATGATTAAATACCTACCAGGAAAACAAAACACTAAGCAAAAATTTATTTAATTGATCAAATAAAAAGTTGTGCATTAGTATATAAAAGCTTTTCTGCTCAAACTTCCTTTTATATTAAAAAGAACCGGCCTAGATTCTGCATATCACCAAAACTAATAGTTTACCCTCTTTATGTCATGATAGTTAAAAAATTCCAACTAGCTTCCTACTATGGTTATACACAGCCCTGTGACAGACAGACAGTCAGCAAACGTAGGCATAATAATAGGGTCCCACTTGCAAACTTTCAGTAAAGTAAAACATGTTAACCTTGGTATCATTCCACAACATGAGGCGAGCATTCGGCACGCTCTCCACGCCCAGCTCCGCAGCGAGCTCCTCAGACGTTACAGCCGCAAAGCATATCTCTCCAAGAATATCTGCTTCTCTTGACTTTAAGGCGACCGTGTACCAAGTGTTATAATACTTCGAAGTATCTGTTAACGGTGTGTACCCAACTGCTACTGCCTGCAAATAAAATGATGTCATCAATGAGAAAAACAAGACTAACGCAAATAGTATTCATGTGAATAGATGTTATTATTGCTCATTTTATAAATTATCTAGAATTTTGTAATGTACCTATACATACACACTATCATTTAAGCTATCATAACATTTAGGGGCCAAGTTCAAGTTTAATGTAGAAATAATAAACTGTTCAAAACAGTACTCAAAATATGTTATGTACCCACATCACAACGCGAGAGTAAATTGACGAGATCCTCTGAGGATGAAACTCTTCTTAGAGGCTTCATCATTATTTCTAAAAAGTTGACCATACTGTGAGCATCTCGAGGACCTGAAAAATCACATGTCATACTATAACAATAAAACCTATCTATGTTATAGCCTTAGCTCCAGTTAAACATTACTTATTGTCTATTGATAAGGTTGTGATTGTGACAGCCTAGTTGTTACAGAGCCTGCCTCTCATGCATAAGGTTACAGGATTAATACCCGGCAAGTACCAAAGTGACTTTCGATTCATATGTTGTACTTTCTAACTTTATCTTGGATGTCACTGACATTGGTGAAGGAAAATATAGTGAGGAAGACTGGAGTTATTATTAATAAAACTGTGAAATCTCCTATCCTCCTTGAGCAAGTGTGGTAATTAATGCTCATTCCTTCTCTATATGAGGAGACATCTTTACCCTGTAGTGGGACAATAATAGGATAGTAATATAATATAATATAATATAAAGTATAACATTATATATAATATGGTTGTACACACATTAGAGTAAAGCTAACAAGTTTATTTAGTTAACACTGATAATATGACACATGACTGATAGCAATCTTGATAATGTGAGTGAAGTATGTTTTATTGCTTTCCAATTATGTAGTTATTTGCATTACTATGATCAACAACTTTTATGTTCTCTCCACAATTCACTGTTAATCAGTTACTAGCTTTTGGCTGCGAATTCGTCCGCGTAAATGTCGGTCTTCGCGGACGCAGATGAAGAATATATTGGATAAAAAATAGCCTATGTCCATCCTGGGGGTTCAAGCTTACCCCGTACCAAATTTCATCAAATTTAGTTCCATGGTTTAGTTATGAAAGCGTAAAAGACAGACAGACAGAGTTACTTCCGCAATCAGAATATTATTAGTGTTACAATGTTTACTTGTAAACACAGGACAACAATAAATATCCATTTAGATTTTCTCTTAATTGGCAGTGTTGACAGCTGTAATTTGAACTTAAAATTATTATCTTCATTACCATATATACCTAGCTTACCTACCATAGTATAGTATTCCTGTTGATATGGTTGTATATGCCATTAAAATTGGCCATGAGGATATTTTGTTATTGTGTAATCTACATTCACTTCCTGGATTCCAACAGTTTATTGCAGAAAACATAACCTGAAACATACATAAATGTACATATATGAAAAAGGGTGAATAATTTTATGTTTTAAACAAAAGTTAACATTATTCAAATTAAATAGTTTTTATATGTCATTATCACTTGTAGATAAGTGATACCTAAAAAATAATGCCTTATGTATTACCACTTTGATAATGTTGAAACAAGGCTCAGCAGTGCAAAGTACAGTAAATATTATTTAAATGTAAAATTAAATAAAACATCAGGCAATTTCAATATTTTTTTTTTAAATGCTAAGAATAGCTTATTGCTTGCAAGAATTAGTAATAAGTAAATGCACTCAAAACCAATTAAAAGTCAATACTCACCCGATCTTTAAGAATATTAGCAGCTTTCTCAAACTCTCCTCTCACATACTGAGATTCTGCATCCCACGGTGCATAGTACATGACAAATGACACATCCACTCGATTGACACTAGCCAGTACATTGTTGAGTTGTCCTCGGTACCAGTCTTGAACTACTGAGTCTGATTTAAAGAACCTTGTGGCTTGTGGGTGTTTAGATACCTTTGTTGGACTGCAACAACATAATTTCGATGAAATACAAATATGGTACTTGACAACAGAATGTTATAAAACGATCTTTAAACAATTACTACATCCTGTCTACTATGTTAACCTAATTTTGTAAATAAAAATCAACATTGTTATTTTTTTATTATTGTTGTTGTTTAGCTACGTTATTTCTACAGTTAACCTACCAATCATATTATTAATTACGTACCTGGTTAATGAATAAAAACCCATGAACAATAGGAAAGAATATTAGTTAATATTAAAAAGAACTTAAATGTTCTTTCTATAAACTGCAGGTATCTAAGTATAGTTAATTAAAAATATTATTCACAAGTTTGTAAATAAAAAACGTATCACTTACGAGTTATGCAGGGCCCCATACGTGGTCAGAGCAAGGGCCAAGCAGAATAACATCTCCTTGATTAACATAATGAGTGTTAACTCCCTGGTGCTCTGTTGTGTTGCGACTTGAGTATTTTCAACCGAGTTTTGGGCATCGCTAGCAGCACCTGACTTTGTTGTTAATGACGTGACCTGCGAAATATCTTCAGCGTCCACCGTTGGAAACATTACACGTCATTCAAAAACAATAATGATATTGAAATTCGATCATCGATAACACAGCATTGCAAAAGGAATGTGTAAAGTGAGTTGGCACTAACAATACTGAGTGAGTTTAATGGAAAATTCATAATAAATTTTCATTTATTTAAGCGTAAATTCGTCTTTATTTATTTCTTTACAACCAATTTTAATCCAGGAAGACTCGACATGTCAGTTTACTCAGTGACATTCAGAGAGCAGCGCTTGTCGATGTCAATTGTCAATAGTTGTAGTTGTCATTGTTATTGTCATTGTCATTTTTGTGGAAGAGACTTGAAAAACATGATGGGCCTGTCTTATTATAATAATGCTGCGTACACACCAGCCTAACGAATGCCTTCGTTGGCATTCGTTGGGCCGGTGTGTACCTACGCAGCAAAACCCTCCAGACAGGACCAACGAAGGCCAGCGAAACCCAATCGTTGGCATTCGTTGGGGCGGTGTGTACGCAGCATAAGGATTCAATAGAATAAAGTAGTGTAAAATATTATTATAATGGGTCAACTCCTTTGGCGTGGAGCAAAATGCCAGCAGACTACTATAAAAAAATATTATAAACTAATAACTTCATTTTGAATAAAGTTTAGTTGATATCGGTAGGTATACATTAAAAAGCGGTTTCAAATCGATATAAAATTAAAGGTTGGTTATTGACTTCGATGTTTATAGTTTTTATTTCAATTTTACAAAATATGTGCCATGTTGCTCCGTGTTGCTCTGTTTTCATGGTTATCAAGAGCGTTTGAGCGCAAGAACCTCTGTATTAAACTATATTTAAAAAGAAATTAAAATATATTACGAAAAACCCTTGTATTCAATTTAGGTAATAAATGACATTTAACTTTTTTTACATTGTCAATTTAGCTCAATTCGCCGCACTATAGTAAATGTAATCTGTGCTCAGCAGCCATTTTAATTTCGTCGAAATTTTACTGTTTTGGATTTTTTGACGACGAAGTAGTGTCAGTTTTTGTGTTTTAACGGCTGATATTTAACAAAACGTGAAAAATATTGATTACAACGACTTCGATACGAATAAGTAACAATAATAGCATCTGCGCAGTAGTTTGTAGAACCTGTAACATTATTTTGTTATGATTCGATAGACATCCTTGGAATCTCTTGAAAGCAGTAAATTGTTACAAACATGGAATCTCCAAGACAGTCAGATTCTGATACTGTCGAGTATTGGAAAAAGCAAGCCAAGTATTACGAACAAAAGTAAGTACAATCAATAAGCACTTTATGAAATTTGAAAACACCATGACAACTCTCATATTCATTCATGATTCATTATTATTTGATTGTATTTTTTTAAAGGGTTATCGATATACAACAAGAATTAGATGAATACACAGAAAACTCAGCACAGCTTGAAAAAGAATTAGAGGCTTCATTAGTACAAGTTGAGAAACAAAACAGAGATCTGGAACATCAGAATCAACGGCTGAAAAATGAAATTGAAATGTTAAGGGTAAATATAATCTAATTGTTTGGTATCTTTTAGATTTGACTTATTCCTGGGTCTGTAGTATATATATTAAATAATATATCCCATTTTCAGAACAAATTGGAAAGAAGTCAACATGAAACAAATGCCTTAGAGAATGAACTGCAAGCATTAAAAATAGATAAAGATAAACAAGGAGTTTACATTAGAGAGCTAGAGCAAAAAAACGATGATTTAGAGAGAGGTCAGAGGTAAGAGGTTACATAAGCTTTATTTAATAATCCTATTGATGTAAGATACAACGGAATTGCATGGCAGTTCTAACTTGTCTATAGTTTAGTATTTGTTATAGTTCTAATGTAAATACAATTGGTAATTTTTATTGACAACATCATTTCCATAAAGAATCAACATAATATATCTGTTTACAGAGTTATATCAGAATCTGTGTCATGTATTGAATCAATGCTAAATCAAGCCTATGAAAGAAATGCTGTCCTAGAAAGTGAAGTGGATGAAGTTGAGAATTTGAGGATCAGGTTGCAAAGAGCAACAGATGAAGCCAGAGGTATAATAAAATTATAATAAGATATTTTTATTTGTTAAGTCAGCATTATGATAAATGGTTGTTTAGTGTTCTTGTCAGCAATACACCAATACCATCTGATACCCTGAGGTGTGCAAAATCATCAAGCCTTTGATGAAGTCATAATTATCAAATGTTAATTGAAATAGTTTAGCTTGTAGGTGAGATTATAATGTATGAATGTATGTATGTAATCTAAATAAACTTAAAAAATATTTAAATATCAGTCTGAATAAATCCTCAAATAAAACAATTTCAGATCTGAAGCATGAACTAAGAGTAATGGAAAAAGTTCCGAAACCGAAGACAGGAGATGACAGTACAATTGAAAGCTCATTAGTTAATGGACATATTTCAAATCTGTCTCGAACTCAAGTTGAGATAGAAACACAAACTTCTCTGATATCACCACAAAAGCGTAAGTAAAAAATATATTTTTTATACTTCAGTCATGTATTTCATGTTATAGATTTTGTCATTATCATCTGCCTAGCCTTTTTTAAAAAAATTAAGGAATGGTTCTAGTCTATGCAGTATTCTTTGTACAAGTAAGGATTCTGTCACAACCATACCAACAACTAATTCATTGGGCCTGTGGGTAGAAATTATTACCAGAACCAATTTTTGAAGCCATTACCAAATTGCGATAAATCTGACCAAAATGCACCTCCCACATTTTCTGACACAACTTGAGTATAAAAACATACAAAGTATTTATAACTATATTTACAGGTGAAATAAATGGCAATGCTATGACTCCATCATCTCGAGTAACGGCCATAAATATAGTCGGCGACTTACTGCGTAAAGTGGGGGTGAGTCAACTGAATATCTTTACATTAGTCAAAGCTGTATTAGTCTTAATTGTAGCACTAGTCACTTTAGAATGCACCAGATAGTAGGGGGAAAAGCTAAGGGAAACTATCATATTTATTGTATTTAATTTATATATGTAAATGTAATCATATATTATTTATGCTTATGTATGTATTTATAAAGCTGTAGAAAGCACATGCCTAAATTTTATAATACATATTTATTTTTATGTATACAGTTAAATCTTCGATAGATGTAAGTATGGATTTAAAATAAAGTAAACTTAAGTGCCTCCTTATTTATTTCTACATGATTAGTAGATAGCGAATACATAAACATTTACCATTTTTTTATAAATACATAGTTTATTTATAATATTTTTATGTAATGAGTTAATACTAAATATTTTTTGAAGGAGAGAGAAAGTCAATTAATTTCACTTATTCCTTTAGGAACATATTTCTACTGTGTTATTGCCAGGCCTTATTTGCGCCAGTCCATGAAATTTAAAACCTCTTTACTTTCTCTAGTATATCATGCCTTTGGTAAAACCAAAGTATTACTGAAAAAGTAACCAATTTTACCTGGTGTTTACAAAATCTCATATGAGTAATCGTTTTTAGTAGTTCAATCAATAACATCACAGCCAAAGAAAGCATTATGTAGCAGTAGATTAATAACAAATATTAAGTTGGTACCTAATTTAGCTGACCTGATTTGTATTTGCATGGTTGTGTTGTTGTAGTATGCATGAAATTTATTGCTTACAGCTTGAAAGGTTTCTTTGCCGTGAATGTGGTAAGGTTAAATGCTCCTGTGACACACCTCCAGCTGCATCCCAAATAACAACGCCGAGCGATTCCAGTACAACAGACAATGGATTAATTGACAATGATTTAGATAACTGTGACTCTGTAGAGTACAGAAACCAAAGAGTGTATGCACGGTCAAATTCGGGATCTGAAAATGATTCCTTAACGAAGAAGCCACCTATTTTAACACAACGCGCATCAGAACAGCCGTTTGTGCGATCTCCTCAAGCAGGAAATGGAAAGTTGAGAAGATCTTTTGCCGTGCGGTCCCGAGAGGGTTTAGAAAACCTCTTAAGTTTTGCTTCTATCAGAAAAGGGCATGAGCAAACGAAAAAATTATAAAACTAATGAGATTTCTAGTGTTTTATATGAATAGAAAATTGTTCAATGATATAGTAGCTTTACTAGAGATAAATGTTTTGTTTTGTTCCATTTGTTTTTATTGTGAATAAGTACAACATGTATTAACTTACAACTGTACAATGTATTATCTAGTTGAAATTAATTACTTAGTTAATCTAGTGCAGATTAGTTTATTATAGTACATTTAAATTAAGGTGTTTTAGAACTAATCTGAACTGAATGCAGCATATATGTATCTGTATTACGGTCAGCGCAGACAGAACAGCTATATATACATAACATAATTTCATATATTAATTGATAATGAACTAAAATATAACTACACAAACTAACAATAAAATTACAATGAATATTGCGTGATTGCATGTAAGATAATAATATGCGGAATTGTATTTTGCAAACAATTTTCAACTCTATTTGTACGGAGTTTTAGATCATTATCAATTCATCAACAAAAACTGCTCGAGCATAATGCTTCTGTTTGTGCAGACCCTTATATTGCACCTAATGTAATTTAAATATATTTCAGCTTCTCATACGCATCATTGTACATACTGTACAGTCCGCTTTGATAATAGGTGTTGGTTATCACCGCACATGTCTTCCTGTCACCTACTAATATTAACATCATCATTTACTGTGTACTTTTCTTCATTGTAGGCTTTGGAATCAAAGTTAGCGTCGTGTCGCGGTACAGTTAGACCTAAAGAACATTCACCAAATTCAGCTTCGGATGTCAATAAGGACTACAGGTGTGTACTCAAGAACTAGATACGTCCCTCATATCATCACATCTGTATCGTGACGTGCCGCCGTAGCGTTTAGCTTTTATCATAGTGTGATACTATATCAAGCGAATCTTTAAACATCGCTTCAAGTTAATCTTGCTGATCATAAAGAATTCAACGCGAGTACTGTGATCGTAATCACATTTTTCCTAATTTTACTAATATCTGTGATGATAATGAAATAGTTAAGTATCGGTATATCTATCTATGTGAACGGTTTTGGCCTACCCACCGGAGAACTAGCACTGTGTGAATTCAATGCCGCACATCATGTAGTTACTAGCTTCACGAAACATGTGTTGTTTCTATGATAGTAAAAAAATATAAAAAATCGTCCATCTTTAAAAAAAAATAATATTCAAGGGAGTTTTACTTACCGCAATTAGCGGTAATTTAGATCTGTTTTGATTAATTCCAGACATAAATAATAATTGTTATATTCAGTTATTTAATATACTTATCACTTGAGTGCACGTATTCTCGGTGTAAATGTTAGGAGTATAATTGGACTCACCTTTACATTATTATTACTCCAATAAATAAATAAGATACTTTAGTCTGTTGGACAAAAATATTTTCGAATGATATTTATGTAAATAGTAGGTAAAGAGGTATGTATGAAATTGTTATAATTAAAGATAAAAATTTATCATCAGAATTTGCAATGACATGTATAAATTTATGTATTTTGTACTTGCATAATAGTAACATATTTATGTAGATAAAATCAGATTTGTGTATTCGACAATACATTGAGATGAAAATATTATTATAGCAATAAATGTTTGGATTAGATTTCTCCGTTAATGGATTTTTTTTACAATTTGCGATTAGAATAATTTAATTAATAACACCACTATAACATAATAATCAGGTGCTCAAAACATAATTAGTTAAAAACTTAGAACTGAAACAGATTGAATAATATTAAGAATTAGTATGATTTCTATCGGATTTTGAAAACTTTCTAGGTGTTACAGAAAAGAAAATGTGACTAACCGTTAGATACTATTGGGCAATAACTGCACGAGTGTATCACAACATTGTTCTTAGCATGCACTAATATAATTGTGTAACGTGTTTGTCATTCCTATACTCTATTATATGTAAGTACCTATCCTGTTTTGAAGCATTCGTCAATTGTCATTACCAAGTTGATATGGAAAATAATTCTACTCTCCCTGAATCTTTGTTGTAGGATAACAAGCTTGGTACAAAATAATTTTATATTTTAACATTATGACGATTGAGTCGCGTCTTGCCTTGTAAACTCATAGTAGTGAGTGGCAGTAATTTAATTTTGATTTAATTAAGTTCATTACATTCTATCATTATTAACTTATTAACATGAGAGAAATTAAAATAAAAGCAATTGACTGTAGGTAGATGTTGAATTTAAATATTTCTGCTATTTAAAAATAAAACTGCGTTTTATACAAATAAAATAGCCCCAATTAAAAATAGTAATTTAGAAACTCTAAACAGTGTACTAACATACCTCTAAAAAATGTTGTGTGACATCTATAATAAATAATAATGTATTGAAATTGTTCTAGTAATATCTACAATTATAATTCTAATGGTCAAAACAATGATTTGTTATTTACGTAATATTACTCAAATGTATTTGCCCAGTTTGCTGCAAATAGTTCTAAGTAGGTATCTAGCATTTATACGTTCACGCGTGTGGTGACCAAACAACTTTTTATTTTTTACGCAATATGAAATATCAAACGATAATAAAGTAAGTCAAAACAGGCTGGTTTCTTTTTTTACACTTTCCTTATAATTAGTTAAAAATACAACAAAATACTGATGCAACACAGTCTCAAACTATTTGCTTTCCAACAAGCACATTTGACAGTAGATTACTCCATTCCACTTTATTAGGAACTTCAACTGGAGGCTTAAAAATATTTACCAATTCAGGGATAGATTTATTGAATAATTTTATCCTCAGTATCAAAGGTGCATTTTCTTCTTGATTTATCACCTCCATTAAAATATTACCTGCAAATTGGAAGTTTTTTTCATTAATGTAACAACATTGTTCTTTTCGGTCGTTTTTTTTGCTAATATTAAATCATACACCAAACTCACCAGTAACTTTAGGAGAATGAGCAAACCATAGGGTTACTACATATAACGGTAGTGTTTGTACCATGTAGATCAATTTGGCTAATAAATACTGGACCCCCAGAGATAATACTCTGAACTGTAGAAGAATTTAAAAAAATATTACATTAGAATAGGCAGGAGTTGAGCTTAAGGACAAACAAAATTTGCATTCAAACAAAATGGGTGGTTTTTAAGAGTTATACTGTGTTCTGTTGTTAGCTTATTAAATACCAGTGTAGTGTTATTCAAAGGTATGGGAAGATGTAGGTCATAGCATTCATATTGCATGTGAATGTGAACACCCTACATTACAATTCTTTCTGACAATACATCATTAATTAATGGCTTAATGCTGAATTAAAATTCATGCCATGCCAATAAGTTTCACAAGCATGATTTTATATTTATCTGCAACTTTCTTCCTTACCACTGTGAATACGATGTAGTAAAGTGTAGTCGTAGGTAACAATAACAACAATATGGTAAAAGCCACGGTCCCTACAAAAAGCTCTTGATTTGTATATTCGCAGGAGTCAATGCCTCCCCGCAGTGGATTATATTTTCTTCCAACAAACAATCTTAATAGTGCAATTAGTCCAGATATTTGTATGTTGAATAGCCTAAAAAAAAAGATGTTGCAGCATGATTATTTTGTTAGAAGTTTAAAGATTTAGTTTAAGATGCAGCTGCTTCAACAGAATGTCACATAGTGAGATATTTCCCTTTTCATATATTAAATATTTTATTTTATTACCTGGCAGCATACACATAGATGCAATAGGAATGGAATGTAGCAATACATATCAGGTCTGACACTATAGCAGTTTGAAATGTGAACCCTAAATATCCTATGTAGTGGTATATTTGAAGTATAGTATCCAGTTTCTCCCCTGACACATCTGAAATATAAAAGTTTTTAACCTTTTCACCGCCACGGACTTCAATAGAAGTTCCGGATTTTCGTGCCACCAGCGCCACGACTTCATTAGAAGCTCTTCATTTTAACTATTATCATATAGCTTGGCGCTGGGCGAGGCATCGCGTTCTGTGTTCGCTGGCGGTGAAAAGGTTAATGTTATTTCTTTTCAACCTAATATTAATGAATTTTACCACAGTAATGCCAAATTCTTACCCAAAAATAGCCACCATAGTTGTACATGATAAGAGAAGTATTTTCCTAACATTTTATTGAATGCATTGTTAAGTTTTAATCCAACTGGAGCACCCATGAGCCATTTCAGTAGAGAATAAAGGGAATTAATTAATTTCTGTAACAGAAAAATAAAGTTGAAACATCTACTATAAACTATTTCTATAGAAGAACAGTACCTACATATAACAATAATATGATATACATATATTAATTATTGAAAAATTACATCCAACTTTAAGGTCTGGATCATATTTTATTTACCTCTAGAACTCCCATGAGTGCTATGCTGATATCTTTTTTGTCATGTGTAAGTAACTGTAGAGCAATGTATCCTAATAGAATGTCCATTACTACTGCCAAAATTAAATTGCCTTGTTTTACTGTTATCTATAAAAATATAACGTCAAATAGTATTAGTATGAGATACAGAAATAATTACTTATTACAATTAAGTATTTTAGTAGGTAGATTATGCAAAATGGAATTAAAACAAGTGCAAGTCTGATGCACACATCAACATCGTTCTGTGACAGTGACTTTGTTTATTTTTTTATTTTGAAAGGTTGATTTTTATTCTTTGCAACCACTTGAATTTATTTCTAAAGGATTTCTGATAATCTATTGACAGCTTTATCTTTCATGTAATATTAACATAAACCTCCATCAACTCAATTTATTTCAGAATCAAACTTTTATAATTCTAAAAAGTCTTTCAAGTTGATAGAGCTTTAGTAGTGGCAGAAATCAGTTGTTTTAAACACAACAGAAAAATTGGTATATTACTTTAATTTGTACTAGTAATCAACTGATTAGATAAATAGATAATACTGAAAATAAAAGGCTTGTTTGTGTATAACATACTTTCTTGTTTCTTTTGATAGATGATAGTAGCCAATTAATTAATTTCCAATAATTATAAATATGTTGCAAGAACATAGATGAAGCTAGCCACTGCTGGTTTCTGATGTTATCTTTTTCATCTTTCTCAATTGTTTGTCCATTATCTTCTTGAATCAAACACACCAGTTTTGTAAAATAGTTATTCTTGGTATCAGTAATCGCTTGAGAGTCTTTAATACTGTTATAATCATAAAGCATGAGAATACAACTACTAGTAGTGTTTACTTGATTTCCATTTATTAGTAACTTTTTGATTTTTAGTGTAAAGTTTTGTTCAATGTCCAGAAAATTTAAATATCTACTTGACACTTTTTTTCGCAAATAATCCCCACAGTATCCGTAAATTTCATTTTCTTGTTGTTTTTCGGACCAAAGCTCATTATTTGTTGTGTATTTGGTTATATAAATCGTGCGAGTATTATCATCCGAGATAGTAACATAACCTTTAAAAAATACTGCTTTAGAATTATGTGGAAATATAGGCAGCAATATTCTTACTGTAGTAGGCATTTTTCTATGATTTATATTATCATTACATGTTGTAATAATCCAAGAGTTTTGATATTAAAAAAAATAGAAAACCACTGACAGATAAGCAAGCAGCACTAGCACTGGTGCAGGGTGCTGACATCATGACATTGACAGTGACACAGTTCATGAGCCAGTGTTGCCACCTTGATTTTTGAAAGGGGGCTAGCGAGCACCCAAAAAGGGCTAGATTTTAAAAATTCAGTCTTAAAAAGTGGGGCTAGAAAGGGCTAAAAAACTATTTGTTTGAAATAAAATTTTTATCATTTTTTAATATAACAATATCTGGGGGCTTACCATCACCTTTTAAGAAAACGTTCAAATGCCTGTCAGTCAACTTCCATTCAAAAGCAGGCCTGCTTAGGAATCGCTAAAAATCGTACCATGACCGTATTAAAGGTGAACGATTATTGAACGGCAATGCTTGTCTCTGCCTGCTTTGATGATGAAGTTTAGTCTTAGTGTTGTGAATAAACAACGTTCAAAAACTACGATATAATTCTCTAACACATTACCGGTTTTTTTTTTAATGATCATAACTTGAATTTCTTAGATAAATACACGTTATAACTAAGATTAAGTATTACAACTTACCATGATTTATTATCTAAAAGCTCTAAAAGCACAAGTTTCACGTTAAAAAAACCTTTTTAACTCTTAAAGATACAATGTGATATTCAGAACGTACCTACGTTCATCAACTGTCAGCGCGTAAATATAAACAACATTTCACTTGATTAATTTAATGATTTTCACAGCCTTTTACAAAAGTAATATATAATGTTCAAAGCCCTACTAGACATTAAAGTCGATAAGAAGTAATTTATTTATTGCGGTATAGAGTGCTTTTGGTAAATTTTGTTTCAGTCACAATTATTGTAAAAAAGTATTTTGTTGTGTTGTTCCTACAAAATTTACACACATGGGTACATTTATAGTAAAGGAATTTATTGAAATATCGAAATACAAGAACCGCAATGCCCATAATCCAAGAAACATAACCTTTTTACAGGAATGCAACGGAGCCCCAGTATTCTTGACATCTCCTAGTCTACTAAACTGAAAAATAATATATCTAGTAATTCTATCCAGTGGAGAGCCTAACTAATTAATCATTATCCATACCTATGTATTTAGGATGAAAATTAAAATAAAGAATAATACTCATGATGTGTTTTTATATACATATACCTGCATATTAGAAACCAACAAAGTACACCATATGAATTTATGGCTCCTGCAGGCAGTCATCTCTGTTACCAGTTTTTGTTCTTGTAAACTTTCATTGCATTTATATGGATGTACTTTAGCTTTAAGCATTATGTAACATCTTTATAAACAAATGGTATGCAATAAATGAGTATGAATATGGATAATATGGGTTCCTACTTATATGTATATATGTTTCAGTCAGTCATAAGAAAGTATCATGTGATAAATGATAATAATTTAATTTGTAAACAGGTAAAAATTAAACACATTTTTTTAAACTAGATGCGGTCATTGTTTTATTTTCATAAATTTACTGTTACATTATGTTGTGTAGAAACACATGCATTTGCAAAACATTTGTGATTGGAAATGTAGCACTTGATGGGCTAATCAACATCTCAATCGAGCCTTTAGTACATCAATGGTCCTCTCAATAATGTTTTGGGTCTTGTTATGCTTCTCAGTGTGAAAGGCTTCTGGAGACTGGTTCTGCATTCCAAATAAAATTGATGTCATTATTGTGTTTCTGAGTCAATACCGAGAATCTCCTGAAATACACACATCAAAAGTGTCTAGGGATCAACATATATTTTTGCAATAACTTTTCTCCTGATTGATATTAATTAAAATTTTCTTTAAGGATTCATCAAATAAAGTGTTTTCGTTTGTCACAGTAACGATAAACCAAGTCACCTTTGCATTAATAAAGAAATTTGCCATTTTCCTAATAAAGGGATTTTTGACATTTGAACCACTAACACAAAAGTTCGAAAAAAAGACTGAAATAACAGTTTTCTTTAAAATTTTATTGGGTAACTTAAACAATTAATAATCCGTGTTTCTACCGCGAACACTAACAACACAAGAACATCGGTTTGGCATACTCAAAATGAGTTCATCCAAATCACGCTGTGGAATGGCCGCCCATGTTCGTTGCAACAACAAAAAAAGGTCTTCTTGCGACTGGATACCCTCCATATTCGGCAGAGCTCTTCTCTGTAGCATATCCCATGCATGCTCAATCGGATTTAAGTCTGGCGACTGAGCAGGCCAGGGCAGGACATTGATGTTAGCTGCGGCGAGAGTCTGTCTTACAACTCTTGCGGTGTGCGGTCGTGCATTATCATGCATTAACTGAAATAAGGGACCGATTTGCACTTGTAGAGGAACGATGACGTCTGATACAATCGTCTCAGCATAAATTTGAGCGTTGAGGTTGCCTCTGATCCAAATCAACTCAGTTCTTCCGCCGTTCCAAATACCCGCCCATACCATGATGGTTCCACCACTATAAGGATGGACTTCCTGGCAGGATTTTAATCGCTGTTGGCGTCCAGGGGTTCTCCAGTGTCGTATACGTCTTGTATCCGGTCTCATACCAAAACGAGACTCATCAGAAAAGCACACGAAACGCCATTGTTCTTCTGCCCAATTTCTGTGTTCAAGAGCCCATTGATATCGAATCCTACGATTGTGCATTGCTATAGGTGGTACCCGTAGCGGTCTTCGGGAATGAAGGTTCACTTCATGCAAGCGGTTTCTGACTGTTTGGTCGCTAATTAAGTTCCCTGAAGAGTGATGAAGCCTCACGGCTAACATCATGGCGGTTATTGTTGGAGCTCTTCGAGTTAAGATTTGAATGTATCGGTCTTGTCTCCGTGTGGTGCAGCGATACCGTCCTCCATGGCGCTCAGCCACGGTACCAGTGCTTCGGTAACGTGTCCAAAGTCGACTGATAACACTCTGACTTGTATTCAGAGCTAAAGCCACAGTACGTTGCCGGGAACCAGCTTCTATCATTCCCACGGCTCTGAGCATTTCTTCCCTGCTTAAATGACGTCGCCGCTCCATAATAACGTTGGTTTTAATCAGTAGTAGGGAAACAGTAGCACTAATAATGTCTTCAATGCGTTGTATGTTTTTATAGGGAAAATATTGACAGCTGATTTTCATCTTTTACTCGAATTTGATTCACAGTTCCTGATTCAAATTATGAAATGCACCAAAAAGGATCCATATAAATTTATAAAATCATAAATTTATTACAAAGCCACATCTCAATCTCAAGAAATCCGCATAAAAATGCTTGATCCCTAGACACTTGATGTGTGTAAATGGATTAAAAGATTACTTGCTTATGTTTTTCATTGTCACTTTAATACACAGCAAATTATGTTTAATAGCAAGGAACATACACAAGAAACACACTAGTGTAGTTATGCTCCACAATAGAAAATCTGAGGAATTGATAACACTCACCTTAGTCTCTGCTTAGATCACTAAGCCTTTGGAGGATTTATTATTTTCATTATAGGTTCAAAACCCTCGCACAAACGGGGGACTAAATCTTTTGATAGGCCTGTAAAATACAAATATTAATTTTATTGAGTATTGTAGATTTGTTGAGTAGGTTTTTATTTATACTTACATTACGTATTTTCATAGGTTTTGGTTACCATTGATGATTTGAAGTTATATCTTCTTACCTATATTAATTGATTCTTATTCCCTGTCATTAACTTCATTATTGTTATTTATTTCCCAAATGCAACGCCGCGTTGGTATGTTTTTCCATACGATTTTCACACTTTAATTTTATTATTTACATATTTCGTACTCGTTACACAGCTACAAAAATGAAAAAGTCTGGTTTAATATTGGGTTTAATTCGCTTACAATTCTCACTATCCGCTTTAAAAACTCTTATTATATATATAAACCTAACATGTTGCCACGAATATCATTTTAGATTACAAAACGATGTTGAAAAAGCTAGTCCCATAGTAACTTTTTAGCAATCGCTAATTTTGACATTACAGCCGTTCCATTATCATTTTGCTGCTGTCAAATAGCACGTCATAGTACGAAAGTCTATACAAAAAAAAAGGTGAACGGTTTTGTAAACGTTAACTTAGCAGGCCTGTTACAGGCCTGCTATAACGATGTCATAGTACAAAATAGCGAGGCAGTTCAATATCCGGGCAACTTCTGCCCTGCTATAGAGGTGATAGTAAGCCCCCAGGTACCTAATTGAACCGCACCGATTTCTGCTTTCATAGACAAACCTAAATTAACTGACAATTAAATACTGCTTCCCATTCTTTTTTATAATGTTGTTTGTATGTCATAACGGTAGGTATTTTTGCACAAGAAATAATGCATAGAATAAACGACACACTTAAATCGGTTTCGGCGGTTGACGCACTAAACAAAATTAGAGCAGTGAAAACATTATTTTATTTTATCTATTGGGACAAAAAAAATATATGCTAAAACATAGTACAATGATGAATAAAAAATGAGATTTAAACATACAACCCTAAATGAATGTTACGAATGAGACTGTGCAAAAAATCTCTCAATTTGAACTGTTGTGAACAATAACACTATTTTGAATTACTCAATAAATACTGACGTATACACGTTTGCAGTAGGGTTACCACAGAAAAACTAAAACCTACTGAAAATTAAAAAATTATACTAAAAAAGCACGTTGACAAAAAAGGCTAGATTGCCCTTTTAGGGCTAAACAGTGAAATTTGGAGAAACTCAGTCTTAAAAAGGGCTAGATCTAGCCTCAAAAGGGCTAAGGTGGCAACACTGTCATGAGCAGTTCACTGACCACAATGTTCGTAAATGACATTGACAGTGACGTCAAATGACATTTGACAAGAAGACCAATGAGTTGTATTTATAATTAAACCATAAACAAAACCCATGGGCCCCATGGCATAACGAGTCTGGCACACAAAAGTTGAGCCTGGGATTTAACCGAAACTTTTTACATGGCAAGAATCTAAAAGGAGGTGGTTTTTTTTCCCTACAATAATGGCCAAACCGTGTAGCTCAAGGACAAAAATACGAAATTATAGGAAAAAAATCGTAGATTTTGAAAAAATATATGTTGAATTTATTCGCGCATTTGTACCAGTAGAAATTGTCGATCAAAGATGTTAAAACTTGCAACCCAAGAATTTCAATCTGGCAATGTCATGATTTTACGTCTCCGATGATGCGTTTCGTTATACCGATAGCTTTGTAAGAAGCCCGATTTGACGTTTCTCCTACGTAATAATTTGAAAAATCCAATTCATAATCCTGAATAATTACTATGTTACCCATACACTATAACAACGAGTATCACTTGTAAACATCAAGTTTAACTTAATTTTGAAAAAATACACTCACAAACACGAATTAATTGCCGATTTATATTTTGACAAGACGTTTTGACAACACTACACAAAGCATTTTGATAGCTGTCAAATCGGGCTTGTTACAAAGCTATCGGTATACTTCATTTTATAAATGTGTAAAAACATAAAAATGTACTTTACAGAATTTATTTATGTATTATAGATAAGTTTTTATTTCCAGTACACATTTTTTGCGAATAATCATGGGAACAAGAATTTTAAAAATACATTTATTTCACATTTCGTATTATTTTTTGCGTTTGGTTATCTGCCGGCCAAAAGCCAGGGCTCCAGACCGAGGCCGATAGTTTTTTTTTCTATTGTTGTTGATATTCATGGGGGATCCACACGCAAAGCTGGAAGACGGCAAACGCAGATGTCGCCAGCGGCGGTATATCTGCTGTCAAATCGTTTTCGCTTTGTTTACGCTTTGATTTTTGTTAATATTATTGTGTTTTTAAACCGGTCCACTACCGTTATTGACATGATGTATTGTACCTGGAAGATTAAAGACCTGAAAGAGGAACTAAAAAAACGAGGAGGACGGATAACTGGAAAGAAATCCAATCTTATTGAGAGGTAGACTTTTATCTAATAAAATATTATTTAACAGTGATACGCTCTAGATTTGGATATTATTTCAGTTGTTAAGTGTTAATTGTTACTTGACTAATGGTAGGAAAATTTACGAATAATGAGAAAACATTACTTTAATTTAATAAATGGTATTGTTTATTTTTTAGGTTAGAAGCTTATGACCGAAATTTTAATTTCGGAAATCAAAGCCCTCAAGCTTCTGAAAGCCAAGCAATTGACGTTCCTGCTGCAGAACTTTATAACGATGTTAATAGCTCCACTATATTGCCGGAGATTACCAAACAACATATTCAAAATTACTTTGACAGGTATGTAATTATTTTCAATGATACAGGTCAATTTTGTTTGATACCTTCCTGCGGCCCTTATTTAACATAATGGATTTTATTGCAGATTTAATAAGAATATCAGTGATGCTGTGAAATTATATGAATCGAGATACCTTCTTGTTTTACGGTCAACAACATCCGGCCAAGATACATACCTAAAAGGTAGGCTTATTCTTACTAAAAACTCATTTAAAAGTTGATGTCTAGAAACTAAAGTGTGGCTAGGTCACTTCTTCCATGGTTGACAATGGTGAAGTTTCAAACGTTGATGTGTAAAGTCATTTGCCTATTAAACATTATCTATACTTTTTCCAGGTTATTGCAAGGCATCTATGAAGCAGCTTCAATATGAGGTAAACATCAAATTAAGTAATGATGGAATGCCTGAAGAAGCAAGCTGTGAATGTGCCGCAGGAGAAGGAAAAGAAGCTCATTGCAAACATATAGCTGTGGTACTTCTTGCTGCTGAAAATATTGTCTGGGAGAAAATAATACTTCTACATGAAGTTTCTACCTCACAACTACAGACATTTCATAAGCCATCAAAGAAATATTATGCAACACCATTGAGAGCCTCCAGATTGCCGTCCAAAAGAGATATAAATAATTCTGTTTACTCTCCATACTTAAGACAAAACCCTAATTTTGATAAAAATGCCTTTCAATGCAGGTTTCAGTCATTGATTTTAAATTATCCACAATCATCAATGCCTCTAAAACAATTATATCCTGCAGCTAACCAACGAGGAATATGTTTGGACCATGAATATATGAAAAAAACAGCACTCGATGTTTAGCTTGCTAAATGTCTCTGAAAACAAAATTAAGGCAATAGAAATTGAAACTAGAGGACAAAGTTCCAATCCAAAGTGGCATGATTACAGAAAAACCCACATTACAGCCAGCATTTTTCAAGTAGCCTTAAAAAAGTACATGGAGACTTATGATGTAAATGTACTAGAATGCGGTTTGTTTTTGTCTCAAGAAAGGCCTTTTCTAGGAGCATCTTCTGATGGTTTACTGGGACCTGAAACCATAATCGAAGTAAAATGTCCATATGCTTCCAGAAATCAAAAAATTACTCCTGTTACAGTACCATATCTACAATATGAGAAAAATGGACAACTAACTTAAAAAAAAACTAATATTTATTACTACCAACCAAATTCAAGGGCAGTTATATGTAACACAAAGAAAATTCTGTAATTTATTGGTTTTTACCTATAAAGGTTTGAATGTAATATTTATTGAATATGATGAACAATTCATTCAGAACATGTTGACAAAACTTGATTATTTTTATGAGAACTTTTTTAAAAATGCTGTAATCAAGAAATATTTTTTTAAAGATTAAGGTTTTATAATAAAACTTATTATTTACAGATAAAAAGCTTTTATTTCATAATATTTTCTCTAAAATTGCAAACTATAGCACAAACAAATAAAATTCTAGATGCTAGCGGTACATGATAAGGGCTTAGTTCACATTTCAAAATCTTATAAGTTTTAGCTAGACCTATAATACATTCTATTTGAACTCGTTTGCTTGCTAATTTTCTGTCTTGGACTATTCTAATACCTGGTATTTGTGTTTTTCCTTTCAAAAACATTGGAATGTTAATTTTTATATCTTTTGGAGCAAAAATGTCCTGCACATTAAAACCTCGGTCTGCCATGATAGAATCTCCACTGTCACACAGATTCTCAAGATTCGATCTTTCTATAATCTGTCTGTCACTGACAGAACCTACGTAACATTCTGAGACGTATGATATTAGACCACCAGGTGTAGCTCCAATCATAGCCTTCATAGTATTTTTGTGTTTGTAGCTGCTGAATGTCACCTGCTGTGCTACAGGATTCCCAGGTTTTGTGATAGGTATTTCTGTTGCGTCCACAATAATTCTTGTACTTGCAAAATCTCTTTTAAATGACTCTGGCATAAAGTATTGAACCAATTCTTTACTGGGCCAAATACTAATTAAACTCCATATTTCATACATAAAATTGATCCATGTTATAAAAATGTTGGCAACATTAGTTTGGGAAATACCAAATAAAAATGCTAACTCAAAATCTGGTAAATACCTCCTTAGCTTGCTAAGTGTTATCAACAGTTGGTCACCAATAGAAACATTGTTTACTTTACTTCCCTTGTAATTTAAATTATTACACATGGGACTTAATGTGTCTAGAACCAGCATGAATTTTTCATAGTTTTCTAGCCCAGTATAAAAATGAATAGCTTGCTGATTTGCCCTCATAGCCTCTAGTGATATGATTCCCAAAGAACTACCACATTGAATGCTAACAGATACTGTTCTTGGAGTAATATCTTCTGAGGAGCTCTCTATAGTAGATATTTCTATTTCAGTGCTTGTAGAGGGTTCAGGAATACTTTCATCCACAGTTGGCTGACTGAAATCAATAAAATTCTGCGTTTGCTTCTTTCCAAACACCGAATACTTCTTGATGTAGGTGTTGTTGACACCCGGGTGGACCAGGGGAATATGCTTGGTACAGTCCCCTTTTTGAGAAATCTGCGTATTTGAGGTTTTCCTAAAAAAACAACAACAATAATTGAAAAACACAGATACTTTATTGTTGTAGATCTAAGTAGGTACAAGAGATTAAAGTAAGTATAAGACTTTTACGTATAATCTGTAGTACCTATGGAGGCACACAGGATAGGTACATCATGTGAATTGGTTTATTTACATAAAAAACCCACAGGAAACAAACAGTTTTCAAACACACTGATAACCCACAGCTAGATAAAATTGACCACCACCGGCATACCGAGAAGTTTGTCTGTAATAATAATGAATGAAATCAACACATACGTAATAACAACTCACCTGTATATGCGGATTCTCCTACATAATCACATTCTTGGAAATGATTTCGGCATAACCTGCTATGCTGTGTCGCTACAAATTTTTTGCGACGTATAGCCTTTTCCCACTTCTTTTTTAATATAGCATCTTTGGGAAATAAATGTACACCGGGGTTAGTACATCCTGGTACAGCACACAGAGGCATATTCCGAGAAAATTAAAATTTACTGATTATTAGGTTATAAAATGTATTGAATTGACAGCTTACAATGGCCATCTCGACGATGCGCCACCTATCGTGATAAAATGGCAGTGAGAAAAGCTGAGAAAGCTATACCCACCCTTTTGAACCGAAAGGGGTTTCGGTTCAAAAGGGTGGGTATAGCTTTCTCAGCTTTTCTCAGTCTATGGGTGGATATTTTTATTTATATAACCCGTTTTTATCATGTTTTTAAGGTTTTTATTGAACGAACACCGATCTACAGTCCTACCAACTTATCTGTGAAATGAAACGTCCTCATCCTCATTTCAAGCTATCTGTCCTTTTTAGCCTCACTACTTATCTGTGAACTAAAAGAGGACGGCACTGTCGATTCATTTCACAGATAAGTTGGTCTGACTGTAATAAATATTTTGACGTGATTTTGACAGATGAAACAGATTGACAGCCGTCAATGCTGTCATAAACGTTTCTTTGAACGTTTCGTTACGAGGTAGTGTTTTTTCATAAACTTTTATTTATTTTTCTATATGACGTATATACTGCTAAAAATACAAATTATTGGAAGGAGTTTAAATAGTAATTTGTACCTCGGTACATGTCTGGGCCGAAAAAAAAACACCTCCTTTACAATCTTACAAACTTTCAAGTCCTTGGAAAAGGATGAACCGACTTGGAAGTTTGTTGAATGTCCCCCAGACTATGATTTTAATTGATAGAATTTGTTCATGACAATTCATAATAGTGTAAGTGTCAAAGCTAATCTTAAAAAAAGAACAAGTATTTTTTTTGTGCAAGTTCTGTTTATTACAAAAATACAAATATTTTTATTTCCATGCTAAAGACAAAGGTGCGAGAGAAAGACAAAGGTGCGTTCTTCAAATAGTGATCAAGTATTTCAAATTACTGGATCTAACGTGGATCTTACGGTTTTCACAAAAGTAGTGGAGGGTTATTAGACAACAAATTAATTGAAAAAATAATTAATTGTAAAGAAACCATAGAGTATAGTAATACACGAGAACGAATCTGTAAAACGACACCTCTAAAAAGCCAAATGACATTGTTCTAAATCTGACAACTTTACTTTTACGTATTATTGTCGCCATTTTAGTTTCGTAATTTGATTGATTTGTTGGCTTGTAGTGGCGATTGGGAGTTTTTGAGAATAATTGAAATAAAACCAGTTTTGAACACATGTGATAAAAGAATATTTTTGTCGGCTAACTAAGATTTCATAATTTATTTAGGAATAGAAACTTGTGAATCGGAATAGGCCAAATTTCCGATTCAATATGTCAGCACACGAACAAATGAGGGCAATGTTGGACCAACTCATGGGCACCGCTCGCAATGGTAACTTTATGCATTTTCAAAATAATTTGGCCCACGAGCTTTGTATTTTAGATTTATAGATATAAAAAAAAAGCAATTTGGCTTTTTTTTTTTACAAGGCTACTGATTTAATAGTGCTTGATTAAGGATCTCATACTTTATAAAAATTGTTTTAGGTGAAACAGACAGACATGGGGTTAAATTTTATGACGATGCAGTGTGCAAATCGTTTTTATTACAATGTTGTCCTCATGAAATCTTATCCTCCACGGTAAGCAATTCCGTTTTGATAGCAAATTTTTAATGAATTCTGAGTTTTCATTAAAGTTTCGTTAAATTTATCTATATTTTCATGTTTTTGATAAAGTAGCTTATGAAGCTAAGTATTCATTATTCTCACTGTTAATGGAATCTCAGTATTTTGATTTTATATTGGGAATTGCAGTGCTTTTTTGTCCACATACATTGAGATATTACACATGTTTACTACCAATAGATAATTTTTGTTAAATTTTCTTTGTACTGATCTTAATGTATGTGTTTGATTCTCACTCTCTCATATCTCTTGCCATATGATCTTATGAATTTAGTGTCGCTGGAGAATTCTTACATCGGAGTGGCATTAACTGTGGTGAAATATGCTTTTCAGAAAATGCCCAACACTAGTCTTTATTGCTCATCACAATACTTAACAGATGAGGGATAGATTGTATGAGTTAGGCTGTTCTGTAAGTACCAAGATGTACGTATAAAAACATTTATAGTTAGCTGATTGTATTATTACTGCTATGCAGTATTTAATTTAAATAAGGCTCATGAAATAATTAAATTTTCCAACGGTTACTAATGCTGCTTCGGTGAGTACATAAGAAAATTTTAGGAACATGAAAAACATATGCCCGGGTGAGAGCAATTTGGTGTCATTCATTCTAACTACATTGGGTACGTACTGTGCTGTTTAAATGGCTAGCATATCCAACAAACTTTTGCATGAGCAAGAAAAATTTTCAAACTATGTACTATGAAATTATTGAATGTTTTAGTTACATTGTACTCAATTTTAAAAAGAATTGGATTTTTGTCAAGTCATAGATATTGTATACTATGAACAACAAAAAAAAACATAATTATTTGCCTGAACATGTATATAGCATACAAAAATCAATAATGTACTGTTTTAATATTAGTTTAAAATGATGCTACTTTGTCATGTTTTCAACATTTTTATTTGATGACAAAAACACTGCACAATATTTTTGGCTGTTAAAACCTGCAAATATTGAAATTGGCAAAAAACAAAATGATGTACAAAGAAAAACTTGAATTTAAATTGAATTTGGTGTTTTAAAAATATTTGTAAAGATTATTATCTGTGACCTTTAATTTTGTTCTGTTCTCTCTAAACATATCTTCAGTCTAGTTAGGATATTCGGGAGGGTGTTTTCTCTAACATTTGTAAGTATTTATGATAAATTACATTATCCTGCGTGAACCTGGGCTGTGTGAGCTGTGGTGATGTAGTATGTATTTCTTTAAAATATTTTTATGACAGATTTTTGTGTATTGAGAATATATTTTTAAATATCATTTGTGTCTGTTAGGGAATGATTATAAAACTGTATTATTTAAGTAAAACAGAATCATAAAATAAATAAAGTTAACTGCATTAGTCTCACCTAAACTTGATGTACACTTTGTAAATGGACACTTAGTATTTATGTGGTTTTAATTTTTATTACAGCGTATGGATTTAGGTGAGTGTCCAAAAATACATGATTTGGCTCTCCGTGCGGATTATGAATTAGCTTCAAAAACCAAAGACTATTTCTATGACATTGATGTAAGTATGATTCATTTATAATATTTAAATTTTTATCATTTCCGGACTAAACTACACCAAAACAATATAGTATAACCATTTGTGCAACCTTATGATGGTATCTTCGGTAATAGATGGTTCAAACCAACTTCATAAGCAATTAAGGCCAAAAGTGTGGTAAACTTTATAGTTTAGTGAACTTTAGTGCAACCAAGAGCTCACAATTAGTATCAATTACTAATTTGTATTTGCTAATAGTTACAAGTTAGGTACAGTGCCAGGTGCAAAATAAGGTCTGAAAAAATAAATAATTTAAATTTGATTTATGATGCCTAGGCAACAGAACATTTAGAGGCATTTATAGCGGACTGCGATCGTCGCACAACAGCGGCTAAACAACGCCTCGCTGAAACTCAGGAAGAACTGTCTGCTGAAGTCACCGAGAAAGCTAATGCTGTGCATGAGTTGGCCGAACAGATTGGTCAAAAACTAGCTCGAGCCGAAGCACTGGGAGAAGAAGGCATGGTAGAAGAAAGTGTTAAACTGATGGGAGAGGTGAGATGTACAAAATTTCAGCCATTACTTTAGTATGATTACATACATGTTATAGAATATCTCTACTATTTTCTATGTTATATTCCAGATTGATGAACTACGCAAAAAGAAAGCTGTAGCTGAGCAGGAGTACCGCAATTCCATGCCTGCTTCCTCTTATCAACAACAAAAACTACGCGTTTGTGAAGTGTGTTCTGCATACTTAGGTATACATGATAATGATAGGCGGTTAGCTGATCATTTTGGAGGAAAACTTCATCTTGGATTTATTACCATTCGTGAGAAACTGTCTGATTTGAAGGTAAAATGTACTGTAACTACTATCCTTCTTTTTATTATTTCCGTATGTTTATTTTTTATTGATGGTGTCTGCGTATTTTTCAAGTGCCTGATTAAACTAATTAATGTCTTGTGATCCTCTAGAAAACAGTTGACAAGCGCCGTGAAGAGCGTGGCGCTTCGGAGCGTGAGCGAACAGGTGGTCGGCGTCACTATGTCGGAGGTCGCGAGTTAGATCGACGTGCTCGTCGCCACCGCGAGTCTGCGAGAGACCGCGACCGCAACAAGGAGTCCGATCGCGACCGCGACCGTAAGGACAGGGATCGGCGGGATGGCGAGCGAGAACGTGAACGTGAGCGGAGGTAAATTTCAATACTTTTAAGTACTAATTTTAAAATTAACTATACTATACTATACTATTTCGAATTCGAAATTAAAGGATATAGCCAGATTTTATTTTATGGTGTTCATGTGTTTGCTTGAGGCCGCTGAATATTAGATTATTTTATGTTTTGTATCTTCTAACAGACGTAGCCGGTCCCGTAGCAGAAGCAAACGAGAGGGCTCTCGGGAGCGCTCTCGTGGTCGCGAGCGCGATCGTGAACGAGAGCGTGAATCTCGCCGTAGTCGCTCTCATCGTTCCTCCTCTAAAGAACGCAGACGGGACTAACCGTTTACATTATTGCATAACCCTTATTAATAATTTATTATAATGATTCTCTTCTCTCTCAAAACTTACCGTGTGGTTGATAAAATGCCACGTTTTTTCCCTTACAATCGAATTTTCTCATGCCTAAATTGATTTAGAAAAAATAATGAGGAATGTACCTGTATGTTGCTTTACATCTCAATGAAGTAAGTATAATAACAACTACATATTTACTTAATCCTAATACCAGTATCAGTATATTTTAATTAAACATGTACTATTCCTTGTTTTAGAATTATGTAATGTCTTTTCATCACCAATAGTTTTGTGTAAATTTAGTTAATTTTATGGTTATAGTAAGGTAGAAGTTTGTTTCTTCTCACCGTGATGTATATTTTTAATTTCTAGTGAGGTTATAAAGTAATTATCATATTTTGACCGAAAGCATTACTTGGTTAATAAAAAAATAATTAGGTATAACTAGCACTGCCGACATAAGAGCAATATATTTTAACGCCTGAAGTTTATTTTCCTTTTTTTTGACTCATGTTTTGACGATGTAAGTAAATAAGATAAAGTTTCAGTCTGTATGTATAGTATTTGTATTTCTTGGACGATCTTGCATTACAAAAATAATCGATCTTAAAATTATAGAAATACACAAACTACAATGCATGTAGTACAGAACTGACTTCTACGCTGGATCGTTCAGGTGTTAGTATAGGTGATATAAAAACAGTTATAATTTAATTTTAGATTATATTATGTAAGACTTGTTAGGTTTTAATATTATTTGAAAAATATATTTTGTGTCGGTATAGGTACCTAGTTCTTTTGCGCTAGTTATAAAATATGAGATGAAGTTATTTTAGATATTGCAGAAGCGATAAAAAGGTCAATATTTCAGAAACAAGTAGAAAAATATATTGCATCAGCTTTACATAAAGGTATGATGTAACTAGTTGTTTAATGCTTTTCGTTTGTTAAAATTAAAATCATTATAATTGACTAGCGTGTTTATTTTATCAACAACGTCACCGCGCCGATAACTCATACATACCTGCGTGTTAGAATTCAACCATTCAATCATAAAGATGTGTTTATTTGAATACTATTGGGTCAGAATTTGGTTGTAACCTTTTGTGGTTCTATAAAGGCGGGTCTACGCTAGACGAACCGAGCACGAGCGAAGCACAAGCGGAGCCATTCTCGGCTTCGTCGTTCGCGGAGTCAAGTGTGGACGTACAACGAACCTACAACGATCACTGTCCGTCCTCGAACGTAGTTTTCGCGAAGCAAATCCCTTTGTGTTCGTCAAAAAACCGACAACAGGGGGAACGCAGCCGAGCACGAACGAAATGCTCGCAGCGCGCTCGTTCGAGGCTTGTAAGTCGGTCCACACTAGACGAATTGTGTTCGGCTCGTGCTCCGCTCGTGCTCGGCTCTCCTAGCGTAGACGCAGCTTAAGATTCTATGCAGTGGCGTAGCTACCAAGGGGCTAGGCGGGGCAGTGCCCCGGGGCCCTCAAGCACAGGGGGCCCTCGAATCCTTACCAGAAAATCTCGATCGAACGGAACTTTTAATTTTTTTTCCCATTTTTAAAATAAATATGACAGGTTGCAACCCGACTTCAGGTCAGTTGAGAGAAATTCGACACACACAGTTAAAAAATTGCAGTAGGGCCCCATTTTTTAATTTGCCCCAGGGCCCTTGGTTACCTAGCTACGCCACTGATTCTATGAGCACTATATCCAGCAGTAGATTGCCATAGGTTAAGGATGATGTAGAAACGATTGATTGATTTCACATGTAAACGGTAAATTGTGTCTTGTAAAGACAGGGATAGCAACAAAGTTATCGATTACTTATTTATAAAAATCGACTTGTAAAAACGATAAACGATATAAATAACAATAAACGGCTAAAATTCAATCATTTATTTCAATTAGACCATTAAAAGGCACGTCGTTTACAAGAGAGTGTGAATGTGTTGCTAAGTGCAAAACTCGAGAACGGCTGGTCCGATTTGGCAGATTCTTTTTTGTGCTCATAATTTCCCAGACAAGGTTTCTATGAAATATTTTTTTTGGTCTGGAAACGTCTGACATAATATGCACCCGGGCAAAGCGGGGTGGTTCGCTAGTCTGAATAAAAACTATTTGCCACATATATGAACCACCATCATTTGAGAATGGCCACTTGATTAATTTGGCTGTTTTTTTTTGTTTAATTTTTTGTCAGGTTAGTATGATTTTTTTTGCGAAGTCTCCCGTGCTTATCCTGAAGTAGTGGGTAAGGTACCTGGGTCGAATATGGCCAGTCGGTAAATATGGCCATACACTCATTAAGTATGAATAAACCACTACACAGAACATTACGCAATTTTAAACGATCGGGCCCGAGGATCGTTCCCGAACGGCGCCCCTTCCCGCGCTCCCGCGCACACGCCAGTCGCTCAGAGGTCGTTGAAGTGTGAGGCTGCGTCGATGTTATAAAAAAACTTGGTAAGTTTTTGTTTATATTTTTGTTAATATTGAATATTTTTGCGTTGTTTTAATGTCTAAATGTTGTTTGACTATAGCATTATGACATTTTAATGTGTGTTTTCCAAAGTAGTGATCAGTTTTTGCTTCACGTCATAAATAAAACAAAATGGCGTTACGGATAATATGGCCACTGGATGGCCATATTTACCATATGAATTTTATAGATGTATTTTTTGTTTTAGAAAAAATGGGGCGTTACAAGTCTCGGAGTATGCGAGCAACATGGACATCCATTAACTCAACGAGTACTCCGAACATGCGTTAAGACATTTCAGCACCAAGCAAAGGACTGATGGTTGACCATATTCCTAATACGTAAAGTTCCTAATACCTAGTCCTAGTACTTAAAGGTAGATTTATATTTTTGTTGATTTCCTTATAAAAAATAAATAATTAGTAAAGAAAATTCTTTTATTTAATTTGTTTATGCAAAGTTTGTAAAATAGAATGTTTCTATACCGTTAATATGGCCACGAGCATGGGCATATTTACGTACCGGGTCGTAAATATGGCCACTTTCCAAATAAATAAAAATATGTAAAAATTTGATAAAGCTGCAATATTTTTAAAATACTGTCTTTATGTTACAAAAGCTTGATTAGGTAAGCCTTGAATTTAGTCACTAGCCTCCCTTTAAGTACACGAAACTGAAAGATACTAGGCGTGAAATCTTAAGGTGGCCATATTCGACCCGGGTACCTTAGTTGAAAATAAAAAACGGTCTAAGTATACTTAGTTCATTTATTTCTTGTCTTATTGTGGAGCATTTAATGCCCACATTAGTAATAATTACTACTTAAATTAATTGTATCAACATTACCTACTCTTGGTATTTAAAAAATACCTGTCAGCAATTGAAAGCATCTACTTACGTTATATACTTAACATTTTCTAAAATTTTGCCGACTACAACTAAAGAAAGAAATCAGACAACGGTCGACAGATTTATAAAATATTGGAAGGTAATGATAGAGTACCCACTAAACAATGGTTTATTATTATCGAAAACGTAAATTCCTTTCAGGGTAATACACATATGGGGATCGGCAGATTCGGTTCGGCACTCTTAATCTCGCGTCCTATAGTCGCGATATCGGGCCGGAGAACAATAGATAATAATTTGTGTCTCATTACGTGGGTCTGGTTGGGTTAATACAATCTTTGATAACCAGTGGCGTAGCTACCCAGGGGCTAGGCGGGGCAGTGCCCCGGGGCCCCCAAGCTCAGGGGGCCCCCGCGGGGGCCCTCGAATCCTTACCAGAACTGTGTTGTCAATTTGACGGATAGCGATATGTGCGTTTTTTTATTTAGCGTGTTGTCAGTTGGTAGGACCGACCTTTATACAGGATGTTTGGTGCATCGTTTGCTAAATCGAATTTGCTATCTCTTCACGCCCAATAACTCACTATTGGTCACACCGGCTTTTTTTATAACAATTTTTTAATTTTAATTTTGAAAAATTCCAAAACTCAGCATTTAAGTTTTTTTTTAAGTTATTTGTATTGGCTTCTTTCATTTTTATTTTTATGTGTACTGTTGTATGTTTCTATCAAATTCAAAATTACTTGCTAATAACGTTTATTTTTTTTTTAACTCGTAAAGTTTTTTTAAAAGAAAAACAAACTTATAACACAAATTTAAATTGTTAAAAAAAAAAAAGTGAGGTTTTTAACTAGTTCAACGACGTCAGAGAGAGGCGCGCGTGGACTACCGGACTCGAAGTGGCGCCACGTAGTGTACGTGTGCGTGTGTGTAGTGTACGTGTCGCCACTTCGAGTTCGGTTAAATTGCCCCCCATTTAACCCCAGACGGACGTTCCCAAGTCCGCCGCCCCTGGACCCACTGACGTTTCAGGCAATGCAAGTGCTCATACAGTGGCAGGACGGATAATACGGATGGTGGTCTTTTTGATAGCAGGTGTTGCTTGTTTCGAGCGTATTATTTACCTAAAAACACAATTTTATCCCGAATATGGAATAGCTTGGTGTGCGCCCCGATACACAAATTTAGCGAATTAGTGACTTTTAATGAGTTTTTGTTTACATATTGCATACCGTTGAAAAGGGGACAGACTAGAGAACTTCTTAAAAGAATTGTAATATCCCGATCGCGTTTGGATCTTTTTTAAATAACAATTTAAAGTTGAGTTAAAAGTTTATTTTTCTTTTACAAAAACTTTACGAGTTATTAAAAAAGAAAATAAACGTTATTAGCAAGTAATTTTGAATTTGATAGAAACATAAAACAGTACCTACACATTAAAATAAAAATGAAATTTGAAGCCTATACAAATAACTTAAAAAATAATTAAAACTTAAATGCTGGGTTTTGGAATTTTTCAAAATAAATAAATTGTTATAAAAAAACCGGTGAGACAAATATTGAGTTATGAGGTGTCCCCATAACTGACCGACATAAATTACCTCTCCTATAATTGGCCAATTCGATTTAGCAAAGGATGCACCAAACACCCTGTATAAAAAACCCTTGAATCTTTTCTATTTCGTTTTGTTGCCCAATACCTACACCAATTAGTATTAATTGCAATTGGTGTTGTTACTGTTTATATAATAATAGGTCTTTACGTATGAAATTGCCGTTTTGTATGAAAAAATTTAAACGAATTTTTTTCATGTATTTTTTATTTGTATTAATCGAAATAATCACCCATGCAATCAATGCATCTTTGCCAACGCAGTGGCAGTTTATTGATGTCCTTCTTAAAAAAATCAGTTGGACGGGAGGCAGCAAATTCTTCAAAGGCATTTTGTACTGCCTCTCGGGTATTGAATTTTTTTCCCGCCAAGAAGTTATCCAAATTCTGGAAAAAGTAGTAGTCATTGGTCTGTGGTCTGGTGAGTAGGACGGATGACGGAGAGCTTCCAACCCCAGTTCTTGCAACTTGGAGACCGTCTGCTGTGCAGTATGAGGTCGCGCGTTGTCGTGCAGGAGCAGCGGAGACAAGCGATTGACCAATGCTGGTTGGAGATGTGCCAGCTTCTCTATCATTGAGTTCAGTTCTTCACAGTACACATCTGCAGTAATGCTCACCCTGTTTGGTAAGAAGCTGTGATGAATCACACCGGCGCTAGACCACCAAACAGTGACCATCACTTTTCTAGGGGTAAGTTTTTGGTTTAGGGCATTGTTTAGGTGCTGAACCAGGATCCAACCAACTTGCTGAGCGCTATCAAACAGAATCTATTTTTCATCGCAGGTAACAATGCGGTTCAAAATTCTTTCATTTGTGTGTCTGTTGAGCAGTGCAAGGCACGTCTCGACGCGTACTTCGCGCTGGCGATCATTGAGTTCGTGGGGCACCCATTTGTCAAGCTTTTTTACCTTGCCAATTTGACGCAAATGGACCAATATTGTTTTGACGCTAACGTCGAAAGCTGCTGTTAATTCAGCCGTAGACTGTGTATCATCAGCTTCCACAATCGCCTTTAATTCGTCATTGTCGACCAAAGTCTTCGGACGACCGCGGGGTTCATTTTTCAGATCGAAATTTCCAGAACGGAAGCGAGCAAACCAATAACAGGTGGTGCGTTGGTTTGTAGTGTTAGCTCCGTAAACGTGATTGATGTTGCGTGCCGCTTGTGCCGCGTTGCTGCCACGACGGTACTCATATTCCATAATTACTCGAATTTTTAACGTATCCATGATGACGAAAAAGATTGAAAGGCGATGAAAATGTAACACTAATCAATAAACAAATTACTACTTTTGGAAAAAAAAATCCATGTTTTTAAAATAAAATTAATTTGAAATTAGAATTCTTAGACAAACAAAAATTATTTTGATTTGAAATGGCCAGTACTGCAGAACGGCAATTTCATAGGTAAAGACCTAATATTTTTATTACCTGCTCTGGAGTGCTCGAAAAAGAGCTGATGATAACGTAGCCTAGCATTTTTAAAGTATTTGTATATTTAATGTTTTTACTTGATAAAACCTAACCAGTTAAATAATAGCTGTGGGGCCCCATTTTTTTATTTGCCCCAGGGCCCTCGGTTGCCTAGCTACGCCACTGTTGATAACGTATAGAAAATGCCGAACCGTTTATGTGTATAGCATACTTTAAGATCATGCATTGTTCTACAAAAAGACCCTATTAAAATACAAAACTAGACACTACTAATACAACTACTATCTACTAAATAAATGGATCAAGTACAAGAATCCCTACTAAATAATGTATTTGATAGTTATTTAGAGACATTCATTATTATTAGGAACATAAAGTAGGTGAAAGTATAAAAAAATAATGGCATTTTGACTAAACACTAATATACCTGTGGTCTGTTAACTAGTTTACTTACAAAACATGATGTAGAAATAACATTTATAACTATTAAGTTATTACCTATTATGGGCTTTTTATGTTGCAAATATGCATAGGAAATGAAATCTACTGCATTATTTTTATCAGATTTTCATAGTACAAGTATTAATATGTGTGTAGTATTCTATCGCATGTCTTTAATTACCTATAATAAAAATCGGGGTGATATTGCGCTATACAATAGTGGTTATAAATTTTACAGAATAATATAATATTTTTTTGGTACAATGACAAGTTTTCTATACAAAAAGGCCCGTCCAAGGTTCTATGTTAGGCTGACACTTCCCTGAGGTGAGGCTGGTGAGGAGAGTGCAGCGGAGTAAAATTACCCAATCCTCTCCGCTCATCATTCTTTAAGGGATGTTCAGCCTAACGTAGTAGACATTTAGGGTTGTTATTATTTGCTATATAACAGACAATATTAATGTGCATGCGGTGTGAGGGCCACTTTGTTAAAACTCTTTGAAAATGTGCTTATGATTTAGTGAACATTCCCAAAGAAATGTGAAAGTTGGAATCAGATTTTGTGAAAGTCTAATAAGCGAGTTATGGACTGTAAAGTCGGGCCCTCAGTTCGCACATTGCGGATTGAGGGCCCACCTATACCGGCTAAACTATAGACACTACAGAAAATGTCTTTATGCCAAAATCTAAGGTAAAGCCAAACAAAAATTGTGTAAACAAGACATTATCGCAAAACACTGTCCTACTTCATATATCTTCGTTCAAAATGGGCCCTCAATTCTCATATACGTAAAATTTTATTACGCAAATAAAATGAAACCATTGACTTACAGCTCCTGTTTAATATCCTATAAGCTATTAAATAAATTGTGTAAATTCGTGAAAGCAAGATCAGAACACCACTTCCTGTAGTTTGAAAGTTATGACCATTTTAAAATTCGGGCCCTCAGTCCTCCATTTTATTTTGTTTTCGTTTTATTACGCGTAACATATGAAAGATATGATAAATACAATATCGTCACTTCTTGTGAAAAAAATTGTGCAACAATTTAGATACCAGAAAGAAATAAAAAGGACCCCCTATTGTATAAGAAAATCGAGTTTTATTTTTATTGTATGAATTAGGAAATAGGGTGACCACAATTTCTTTTCAACGCGTCTAAAATAATAATTCATTTTTAATGTCCAAACATATCTTTGGTCATGAATCTGATGAATAGAATCCACAATGAAGTCATCCGCCAGAGAACTAAAGTGACCGAAAATGCTCGCAGAATTAATACGCTACAAGTGGAAGTGTACCGGTCATGTCTGCAGATGGGCAGACGGTGGGTGGGGCAGACTCGTGGTAGACTGGAGCCCACGTTCAGGCAAACGTAGTGTTGGATGCTCTGCTGTACGGTCTACCAAGATGGTTGGCGCTCTTTGGGGGAGGCCTACATTCAGCAGTAGACGGCAATAGGCTGATATGATGATTATTAAGGCTTTTGCCCAGCAGTGGGACAAATATAATATTGAAAGAGTGCGTTCTTGGTTGTTTTTTTCTGTACCTAGTTAGGTACTAGGCAGTCACTTTGAGTTGGCCGTAACCTCCTGCCCGCTTGCTCACCCCACGCCTCAAGTCGTACCAGCTAGATATGGATAAACTAACCCCTGAATAGTATAAATTACCATTGTTGTCATGATATCAAATATTTTATTATTAAGGCTGTTGCTATTGCCCTCAGGATATACCACACACACTCAGATTAAAATCAAAGGTGTACGAACTTATGGGCGCAATCGAATTCATTTCTCCAGCTTTCGCAGACAGTTTGGTCATTACAAAATTAAATGTCATGTATTAATTAATAGTAATTTTAAATGCTATGACGATAATAAGCGAAAAATCGAAGAAAGTTTATTTAAACCTATGACACTACATCTATTAATGTTTGGTGCAATTTAAAAGTAACCTAAGATGAGCAAGATTAGAGTCAGGTGGTGGTGAGCCAGGATTGGAAAAATAATGTATTTTTTAATAATCCTAATTATTCACGATTTTTTTTTTCATTTTATTATTTAATTTAACTTTATTTTTGCGCAACACGGAACGCGCCCTCAATGGATTGCGCGGGGATTTTCCTTTTGTCTGACATGTGAATGCCAAACAAAAGGGAAATCCCCTTGTAGTAAATCTGTTTTTTTTAATGATAAGTTCTGTAAAAAGAAAGTAAAATTAAAATTTTTTCAATAAATCATTGATTTTTCATTGAAAACATCATTATTTAAATTAAAATGACTTATTCATGCCAACCCTGTTCATGACCAAAGATATGTTTGGACATTAAAAATGAATTATTATTAGCGTTGAAAAGAAATTGTGGTCACCCTATTTCCTAATTCATACAATAAAAATAAAACTCGATTTTCTTATACAATAGGGGGTCCTTTTTATTTCTTTCTGGTATCTAAATTGTTGCACAATTTTTTTCACAAGAAGTGACGATATTGTATTTATCATATCTTTCATATGTGACGCGTAATAAAACGAAAACCAAATAAAATGGAGAACTGAGGGCCCGAATTTTAAAATGGTCATAACTTTCAAACTACAGGAAGTGGTGTTCTGATCTTGCTTTCACGAATTTACACAATTTATTTAATAGCTTATAGGATATTAAACAGGAGCTGTAAGTCAATGGTTTCATTTTATTTGCGTAATAAACTTTGACGTATATGAGAATTGAGGGCCCATTTTGAACGAAGATATATGAAGTAGGACAGTGTTTTGCGATAATGTCTTGTTTACACAATTTTTGTTTGGCTTTACCTTAGATTTTGGCATAAAGACATTTTCTGTAGTGTCTATAGTTTAGCCGGTATAGGTGGGCCCTCAATCCGCAATGTGCGAACTGAGGGCCCGACTTTACAGTCCATAACTCGCTTATTAGACTTTCACAAAATCTGATTCCAACTTTCACATTTCTTTGGGAATGTTCACTAAATCATAAACACATTTTCAAAGAGTTTTAACAAAGTGGCCCTCACACCGCATGCACATCAATATTACGGCAAATTCGATTAAATTACAAAAGTTCACAATTTCTGCGACCCTATCGGGTAACAAAAAATTAATGTGATTTATTGTCAAGCGAGAATATGCTTCTGCGATTGGTTGTTGTTATTTCAGTCAACCAAAATACAGTAGAGATAAACTACGATAACTTGACGCGCCCCTCCACAATTCAAAACGTTTGAAAGTATTTGTAAAAATTATATATTTACAAGACTCACAACGCATATGTGCGTACTGAGACGGCTCTCGAAACAAAAACAAATCAGCGTGTCATTGTTGCTCGACTAGCGGCATCATTAATTACTCATTATTATTGAAATAGTAATATGGAGGGGCGCGTCACGTTATAGTAGTTTATCTCTAACAATACAATACAATTTCATGATTAAAAGACGTACCTGCATCGATAGTTATGTTAATAGTGCACTAAAAGTAAAAAAAAATTGGTGCCTATATTGTGAGACGTTACTATCCTTCCAATTTTTCAAATATTGCTCACAAATTTTACTGATAAAAATAAGATAGGTACGAGGAACTCAACACTTATTAAACGTAAGTCAGTACGGGAGATGAAACAAAACAGTTTCAAACAGTTATTATAGAAGAAAACCAACTCTATAATAAACTACAGTAAGATCATTAAAAATAAAACTATGAGTTAAAGTGAGATCATACAAAAGTAGATTTTATTTTCGAGAAGAGAAAGTACTTATGTAATCTTTTAGTTTTGTTCTTAAGTGCCATCTGTACTTACATGTCAAGTAGGGTCTGCAATGGCATGCATAGCACATTTGGAAGTATTATCAGAAATATTTTTAAACTGACATTAACATAACCCTGGCATGCGGATAATTGAAATTTCTTTTCCATAGGGTTCAAAATGGCATGTTGCCCCTATTAGGATACAATAAAACAAAATTAAGCGTGAGTTTTCTTAAAAAAATTACATATTTTTGGCATCCAATACGGACACCCAAACGATTTTTTCGAAATTCATCAAATATTTTTGTGATTTATGTTTGCTTGAGGGTATTTAAATATGGCTCAATAGCTCAAAATCTTAAAAGAATATTTTTTTCGACAGTGAAACTAAAATAAAAATTAGAATGCTATTGATTTAGACTTTTCTATATACATATAATAATTATGAAGATCTATGTCATCAAAATATTTCTTCAACTCGCCTACAAAATATATCCCTGTTTTGAAGTTTACCTATAGAATATGTTTTTAAATTAGATTTAGTTCAGTGGGACTTTATATAAAAAAAAATCTGCTTAATCTCCGAGTCCTGTTTTAAACTTTATGATGCTTTTTAAATAAGCCTTTCAACACACTGTTGCACCATTTTTAGGCTCATAATACAGCGTTAAACGCGTGCTTTACACTTTAGACATTACCTCACTAGTGTGGTAATGAAGCACTTTTTTTAAATCACTGCGCAGAGTTTGCATGCTTAACATTGTGTGAATAAAAAAAGTACTAGATACTAAAATAAATAAATACTAAATATTATATTTCATCAAATGATTACTCTTTGTCAAGAAATAAATATTAATTTGCGTTCTGTAGACAAAAAATATATATCTTTTATATTTTTATCGAAGTGTTTGGCGAGTAACCGGCAGGGCGCGAGAGTAAATAAATCTACGCGACATTTTCCTCAATTGTTTTCCTATATGAAGTTTGTGATATTTATCTTGCAAGTGTGTTGAAAACTGTCGTTTATAACATGTGAGTATTTGTCACTACATTCTCAGCTACATTACGCCCTCGCCTTGTGCTCGATTTGCGATGACGAACTTAATTCACTTGTACCATAATGTAGGTACCTAAACATGATTTTTTGTGATAACATTATGCGCGTGATAACATATATTAATTTACTCTTAAGTATCATAATAATTTGTGATAGTTGCGCGCAGAAAAGAAATACATAATAACTATAACTAAATGGCCTCTCAGACTAGTGACTATTGCTGGACTACAGAGTAGAGCAATAATGAGTTCTCCACGATATTATTTGATTTTGATTTTGTGTAGTTTTAGTTTAAAGCCTAGCATCTCTGATAGCACCCCTGACAGCGCCGACAGTATTACCACTTTAGTGATGGTGTAGAGGTAGTGATTGGCGCATAGTGCAGATATTTTGAATGGTGCGTCCAATTCCTGAAACAAAGTATTTTGTATGAGCAACATCATTACAATACAACAATGACGGTTATCTACTAACTTAAACAGTTAGAGATTTTTTGTTTGTTTGTGAGTTTGGTTAAACGCGCTAACCTCTGAGGGTGTTACCACACCAATCGATCGATGCCATCGGTCGACATCGGTCGACGTTGATCGATTGGTGTGGTAGCTTTAATTGATCGACGGATACCGGTCGACTAACCAATCGATCGATTGCCGGTCGACTAACCAATCGATCGACGTCGACCGATCCATTCTACCATCGATCGATGGCATCTATCGGCTATCGATCGATTGGTGTGGTAGAAACTATCGATCGACGTCGACTAATCCATTCTACCATCGATCGATGGCATCGATCGACGATCGCTCGATTGGTGTGGTAACACCCTGAAACTACCAGTCCGATCCAGTTTTTGTATATTATAGCCAGATTCATGAGAAATAGATTACTATTTCTGTATCTCAATACATCACGCTACGACCCACGGGAGCAAAGCGGTAACCAAACTTGAAGTAGCGAGCAGCAGCTAGTTATTACCCGACTGCGCCAGAAGGAGGGTTATGGTTTTTTTTATAATACGAATCCATAACTACGGCACTGTGGCGGCTACTGTAGTGTCCATAGAACATAGTATTATTCTGTATCTTATATGTGACTAGCGACCCGCCCCGGCTTCGCACGGGTGAATGTATTATACATATAAACCTTCCTCTTGAATCACTCTATCTATTAAAAAAAACCGCATCAAAATCCGTTGCGTAGTTTTAAAGATCTAAGCATATATAGGGACAGACAGAAGAAGCGACTTTGTTTTATACTATGTAGTGAAGACCTGTAATTTTGGCTGTCAGTCTAATTTTCTGTTACTAGTCTATTTTTTTTCTAGCTGTTGGTCTTCCATGTTACTTAAATAAATAAGAAAAAGTAATAAAATGTTGCCTATACCATACCTTAAGTAAATCCGCAGCCAGTTTTAGCACATTATTGGCGACCGTCAGTTGTTCCTTACTCTCCGGTCTCTGTTCTATGGCGAGGTGTAAGTTGATCTGTTCGGTCAGTATGGCGGACAAGCAGCCCCGGTATTTCTTGTTTACGTTACTACCCAAAGTGCCGAGTCGCAGTAGGTATATGCCGATGCAGAAGCTCCACAGTAAAACTTCCAGTAGCCAGCCGCTTTCTAACGTCACTGAGTCCTGAGTATTATTACACTGTTATTAATCTTAATTTTTTTCTGAACTTTTACACAGCATAAATATATAAATAAATTATGAATTGAAACATAGTGTTACATAATAAATATGAGGCTAAGTTTCTCGACATCCAAAATGATTTTGTAGTTCTGATACGAACCAACAATAGGATTGATGCCCGTTTTCACAAGAAATAAGATTCATTTAAATCATTCCAATAATTCACTGGACGTAGGTACTCTATTACATATAAGGTTACACGTAATAGACTGCAACGGACACTGCAACGGATCGGATCAATAGATCAGAGAAAACTGAATGCGTTTTAAATGTGCTTATTTGTCAAGTACCTAGTACCTGTTGGTTAAATTTGGGATAATTAAGTATGTAGATATGAGTAGTATGAAGAAATAATGTATAGCACTTACTCTCAATAGGTGTGTACTAACGCAGCCGAGTAATACCACTATTAGCATGAATGCCGCTGACACGATGACTTCCACCGAACGCTGAGGACCACGACGCTAAAAAACGATATAAATAAATACATGAAACCAGTGTTTATCTCAGCCAGGTTTTATTGATCCTCCTTTTTATTACTATTAAGCCACCACTTTATTACTATTAATCATAAGCAACCATCAATCGATTTGTGATGAGCGGAACGAAATATAGCGACAGCTTTTAAGGCTTATGAAATGAATGCGTTTGGCATCGGAGTTGTCATGTTCAGAGCGATGTGCTACATGCGTACGGCGCACTCACGACGACAGGCCTACAAACGTCACGTGTCAACTGTATGAAAAAAGACAACCGTCCGTGTACTCCAGTATTGCAGCATCAAACGCATAAATTGAAGCTCAAAAAGTATAGGTAGACTTCCATCTATTAAGCAATGACCTAGTCAGTAATTACGTTAATGTTTTAATAACACTTACTCGCAAATAAGACCTCGTCGACAGCCAGGTCTTAATATTCCTCACAGTGTTGAGTCTAAAGTGGGGTAGTTCAGACTTGCGGGCCCGTCGCGCAGACGTCAGATGTGAGAACAGCTTCGCGTATAAGAAGCGTTGTTTGAACGCCCGCTCCGCTACTGCCAGTAGGAAGAATACCAGAGCGCCGAGTGCAAACCGTAGTATGCAGGATAGTAGGTTCGTTGATACCAGCCTGGAGGACAAATATGGAGTTGGTGATCATTTGTGGCAGGCATCATTGTTCCCTGGCTGAAGAGACTGAAGCTTTGTAGAATGGAATATCACCATCTCTTTCCAATTTTTTGCAATATAATTATTTAATTTTATTTGGAACAACTAACAAATACATAATAATGGTATACAATCAGTGAAACTTAAAACTAATAATTGTGTAATGCGTTATTCACAGGATACAATTTAGTGATACATTTTTATGCTAGAAAATAATAAAGAGTAAATTTAATTATGTACATTTATATTAAATATATATACAAAATATATTAGGATGCTCAAAAAATAAATAGTTTTTAATTTGGCATCTATATATATAAAAAAAAGTCGTGTTTGTTACAACACTTATAACTCGAGAACGGCTGGACCGATTGCTATGGTTTTTGATTTGTTGGATTTGTTTCCGCCCCGAATAGCAGAATACAAAAAAAAAAAATGAAAATAAGGTAGGGTAAGGTAGGGGTAGGGTCGGGGTAGAGTAGGGGTAGGGTAGAGTAGGGTAGGGGGTAGGGTAAGGCAGGGGTAGGGTAGGGGTATTGGTAGTGTAGGATACCACGTGAACGAAGTCGCGGCGGGTCAGCTAGTTTAAGATAAATAAACATTCACAAGACTATCTTCCATACAAAACTTCTAGAGCAAAAGTTTAAGTCTGGACTTACCAGATGTTATCACCAAAAGCACCAACGAAGATGGATTTTAGGGAACCCTTATAGCTGGCCATAAGCGTCGGGAAGTAGGTGAGAACGGAGAGTGCTTGAAGTTCTTCCTCCGTTCTATTGTCCTGTTCTGCGGCCACCTAATTAAGGCAAAAAGATACTCATAGGTAAGATTCAGACCAACCGGCTCGGATCGGACCGCATCGGAACGGATCCGTACGCATGCGAACGGATCCGTACGCATGCCGCGGCAGCCGTACGCATCCGTACGCATGCCGCGGCAGCCGTACGCATCCGTACGCATGTCACGGCAGCCGTACGCATCCGTACGCATGCCGCGGCAGCCGAACGGATCCGTACGCACGGCCGACCGGCTCCGAACGGACCCGACGGCAGCCGATTGGATGCCGTCAGCGCCGTACGGAGCCGGTCGGAGCCGATCGGAGCCGTACGGAGCCGTACGCATGCCGCGGCAGCCGAACGGATCCGTACGCATCCGTACGGCTCCGACGGACGCGATCGACGGAGGTAAAGTTGCATGCAAATATGAACTATAATTACTGTTGATACATTTCAATGTTCTTTACCGCATTGTAAAATGCCGTCCGGGCCGGGCCGATACGTGCCGGTTGGTCTGAATCTTACCATAGTTACTCGCGTGATAATGTGAGTAAAATATGAAGATCAAGAAGATTGTCTCAAGGGTGGATTCAGATTACTAGTCAGGTGGGGAGTCATATAATCAGTCTAGTTAGGACAGGCTCCGTTTCGATTACAATAATAAATCTAACTAAAATCAAATGTAAGCCCGGGGGAGGGTCATAACACCTGACCCTCCCCCCACCCTGGATCCGTCCTTGCATCGTCTCTTTTTGGAAATATGAACCGCTGTAACTGTAACCGGAATTCGGTCGGCGAATATATTAAATGGCAAAAAGAGGTCAGAATGTTAGTGTTACCTGAGTAAATCGTATGAGAGGCTTTATAGTAGCGACGGCGGCGGCCATGGCGAGGCCGGCCCACAGGCAGCCATCGGCCGCCATGGCTCTCTCGGCGCGCGCCACCACGTACCAGCTGATGTCCACGGCTGATAACTCTGCGCGGAGAGTGGAACCTCGCTCCCACATCGTGCATTTTACTATGGAACACAAAGCGACAGGGTAGAGAAAAATCGTAGTACCTGAAGAGTTTAACCATAGGGAGTGTAAAAAGATAACTCACGTACCCGTTTACCGTTACCATAGTGTACCGTACACATAGTGCCTATCAAACTAAGTAACTTTTAGCAAAAATGATTGCTGGAAAACCACTTTTTTTTAGTGTGAAAAAATCACTATTTATAGTACCATGCATTGTAACACACGCAAATTATTGTGCTTATGGGTGCATATAAAAGTACAAGGGTCGTGGGAGTATTTAAAGTTTAGTTGGAACATTTAAAACTAGTTTTCGTAAAAAAACGTAGTAAAAAGTTGTAACAACCTTCAATATCTTTTCGTGGATTGTCTAGAGCCAGTGGATTCCCAGGTATGATGTAGTAGAAAAAATGATCGTAATAATGGGTAGGTAGAATACGTGATTTTCGGAAATGCGATTGATCTCTTTACACCCGATATACAGAGAAAATTACAGTTACCTGTATCACTAGTCGGGTCGAGAATAGCAAAAGGATCCCATGAACTGTCAGCAGTGTACGGAAAGCCCACATCGGAATGTCCCCCTTCCGATTGAGTGCAATAACTGCTTTCTTCACCTGTACATACATACAATTCATATTCAAATAACATATTATTATCGTTTTAATAACAATGATCAGAGCATGCTCAATGGAAGATTCCTGTCAAATTAGTTCTGTGTAAAAGATGCTAAGTGATTGTTAGGGTCACTATACACATTAGAGGGCCGGCCACTATACACATTTGGTTAAGTATTTTCAATACAACGTTATCATAGGTTCTATTAAAAATGTCGAGCCCAATAGGCCGACCCGCATAAGTGTATAGCGACCCTAATGTTTATTCAACAGTGTTTTCAGCCAAGAACTGCTAAAATCATTGCCGCGAGATGTCGCTAAGTGTTTTGACTTAACGCCGATTGGTCGATTTTCGACAATAAAATTGACAATCATTCAGCGCTCTCTGACGGCGAAGCTTTCAGTTTTCTTTTCCATTAGATAATAATATGTTCGATATTTATATCAATTTAAAAAAATATTTATATCTCGACAATGTTAATGAGCTCAAAATATCGAGTTTTGTAGACGGCTTTTCAAATCAAGTATTCGATACCTACTTGATCGTCCGAAACTGGATTATTATTATTAAACTAGTATAGATAGAAACAAAAGCCAACCAGTAAAAAAAAATAATGCATACATTAGTAAAAATAGTTGATAGTTAACATACATAATTGATGCTTACTGTTAGTAGTTTGCCCAACCCAATCAGACATGGTATGGTGGGATGGTAGGGCGATGGATGGAGCGGACGCCGAGCATTCCCCGTCCGATGACGATGACTGGTAATTGTCTAATTTCTATGGAAATTCATTCAGTATTTTAATTAAAATGAATCTAAATATATAAAAGCGAAAGGTCACTCACTTATCACGAAATATCGGAAACCGAAGATGAAATTTGGCAGGGAGGTGGTTTATAGTTAGTAGACGTCTGCTAAGAAAGGATTTCCCAAAATTCACCCCCTAAGGGATGAAACGGGGGTTTAAAGTTTGTATGGAGAAATCAATCTTGACGCGGACGAAGTCGCGGGCAGAAGCTAGTAATTTATATTATGTTTTGTTTCATACGAGTCTATTTACAGACCTAGCTTTTTTAAAAGATCAAAATGTTGTGTATGCCAAAATTTAAACAAGTCTGTGAATGGCAAAACAAAAGTATTAGATCAAATCATTCATTAACATTATTCAAGTTTATTAGAAAAGAATATTGCATCCAAATAATAGACTCTCTCTTGTATTTATTATGATAAATATATCGAATATAGTAAGCTATATTAGTGAGTGTATGCCTGTTTTCACTGACACTAATAATAATATGAGCCTATTATTAGTCCCACTGCAGGGCTTGCAAAGGCCTCTTCTCGAACAGAGAAGGCACGAGCATTGATCACCACGCTTGCTCGAGGCGGATTGGCGACTTAAAACTTATATTAATTAAAGTCCATTTGAATTGAAATAGTCACATTGGTACTTGCCCAGTATTGAACCCGCAAGTTCATGCAAGAGGCGGGTGACTTAACTACTGAGCCATCACGACATTAGGCGCCACCTAAATGTAATGACTAAATAAAAAACACGGAGCCGTTTTTTCAATGCTATGTAACGTTCTGGGCGGAGTAGAAAAGTCAAGAGTTAAATAATAATTAGACAATTCATTTAGGTATCGCCTAGCGTTAGTGAAAACGGGCAGTAGTGTTATTGACATGCTATCACAGTCCCAAACGGCCGATAGCTACCTTTATTCGCGTGCTGTAAATTCCTGCCATCTATCACCTAATGTTAAAAGTAAGGACAAGTTAATTAAATATTCACCTTATAAAAAGAAGTGCTCTTTACATATTTCATACAATTTGGAATTGGAACCATGCTTAAAAGTAAAAAAGTCTCAACATTTACCTTTTCTTTCTTTTTATTAACCGTAGGAAAGTCTTCGTCACTAGATTCTTGTATGTGGATGCCGTCTTGAGCCCATGAGCTTCTAAATCGGACTCCAATTCGTTTCCCAGTACTAGGACTGCTAGTTGGGGCAACACCATCTGAATCTAAAGATTTTTCATCATCATCTTTCTTCAATATATTCGATTTAACAAATATCTTAGGAGGTTCATTTTTGGGCTCATTATTTTTGGTACTAGCTTTAGGAGTTTCAGTCAATTTAATATCTGGAGTAGTTTTCTCTGCCGTAGTTCCATTTTCTTGTTCCTTAGAGGTTGTCGCTTCTTTCTGTATTAGGTTTTCAGTCTCATTTCTTACTCTATCTCCTTCGCTGCCGTTAGAATTGTATCCATTGAGACTTTCGAAGCCATCATCTCCGTCAGCAAGTGCTCTAGAAATGTGTATTTGCTGATTCTGTCTCACATTGAACGATTCTAATTGTTTCTTTGTTAGTACGTTGGGTTTGTATCTGAAGGAGGTGCTAGGTGCAGCATCATCAGGCGGTGGGGTGAACGTCACGACAGGTGCCGTTAGATCAGGCTTCTTCCAAACCATGTAATCTTCGTCATCGGAGTCTTTCGCTTTGACTTTTATAATGGTTTTGTTTTTAACAGGCTCCATGTTTTTAATCAGATTCTCTTTAGTCAAATCCTTTTTACGTTTTCTGAAAATTTAATGGTATAATTTTTTCCTTTAGGTTCATAACGACAACTTCCCAAAATGTTCACCCTCCCAAAACGTCCACTTCCCAAAATGGTAATTCCCTAAATGTCTATTTCCCATTTCGTCCACTTTCCCAAAACGACCAGTTCCCAAATAGTCTGTTTCTCAAAACGACTACTCCCAAAACGTCTAGTTCACAAAATTTAACACGTGCCCTATATTTTCTTAAAAAATAAAAGAATCGCTTTATCATCTTTTTATAAACAGGACTACAATGAGTAAATAAAAATGCGTAATGGAGATTAAAAAGGTTTTTTTGCTTTTTAACATTAAAAGACGAATCTGTGATAGGTATACGCTTATGAAACTATGCATATGCATGTACGAGGAAATAATAATCTAATATTTTAATATCTAGTAATTTAACATTACTTTTACATTAATCACTTCTGAAAATTCCAAAACAAAATACATAATGTTTTTCTTTAGATTGTAATTAAAAAATCGAATGTAAAAAAAATCAAATCTAAAAGAAAGAAAATACTTACTTATAACATAGTTCTAAAACTGAAATGTCCAATACAAAAAAAAATCATTATTACCTATATATATTTTTTTTTGTGTAAGTATATTATTATTATTAAACTGAAACAGGACCAAAATAGAAAATTTTATGAAACATACATAACATTATGAACAATGATTGGGCCACTGTGACCTGCAAAACCGTTTGTAACTGTTGCAGTTTACCATGAAATAATAAGTTATTGTCATTGAATTATAATAATTAATATTATTAATACACATTCACGCATAGAAATATTTGTCTTGTCACAGGACTGGAACCCGTAACATTTTGATAAAAAAAAAACCTATTTAGAAAGTGGACGTTTTGAGAGTTGACATTATGGGAAGTGGACTTTTTGGGAATTATAGATTTTTGGTCGTTTTGGGAAAGTGGACGAAATGGGAAATAGACATTTAGGGAATTACCATTTTGGGAAGTGGACGTTTTGGGAGGGTGAACGTTTTGGGAAGTTGTCGTTATGAACCTAAAGGGAACAAATATGGAAACTGGATCAATAATAAAAAGAAATTATTTATTTCCATTTCCTACAGAAAAAAATGTCTCGTAAAAAGTTTGGGTCTGTCTAACTCTAAATAAAGTTATCTGGTATTAACCTCAGTCCATTCTCAGCGATTTCAGTGCGTGATTGTCTTCGTCGGAACTTGGTGGGTTTAGAAGTAGAAGTGGGTGTCTTGCTCTGACTCGAGGTGGCGCCACTTTCGGCCGAGCCGCCACCGCTGCCACCATCGCAATCTGATCTTGGACGCCTGTTTTACAGGACATTAAGTTAACTACACTAGCGTTTTGTGTTATTTTGGACTAAATTAAGAATTATAAATGTGGTCGCTAAAATTTCCTCGAAAAAAGTGTAATTTTAAAAAAAAGTGGCACAATTAAAATGATGAAATCTTATTTTATATTAATATATTTGAATCTAGAACTACATATGTGTAAGCTTATACCTGAAATATCTAGGTAGCTTGCGGCGGAAGGTGGTGCGAGGGCGAACTCGACCGAGTTCCATTTCAGTCGTGCTAACTATCTGCGAGTGTACCACACTAAGCACCAGCATCAAACCTAGAGGAACTAACCAACAATTTGGCTGAAAATAAAATTTAAAAAAAAACTAGTTAATATAAGAAAGAAAATGGGTTGTTATTAATTCATTATACAATTATTATATGGGAAATTCTAAAATTGGTGAAGAACTTTTATACAATAGGCATTAAGTGGAAATAATGTACTTATCCATTTATTTTTTAGTCAGAATTTAGTCATTCGAATTGGGAGTCAAAATCAAATTGTAAGCATTTGAAAACTAATTTTGACGGCCAGCTTACCTTAACCACGGATTAAACAAGGATGTAGTAATAAATAACATCATCATATTGTTATAAAAAATGGTGTTGATAAAAACCTACTAAAGCATGTATATTGAGTTTCATTTCTTATCTCAACTTGTATTATACATGACGCATTTCTAAAGGAATGTATAATAATATTGTATTTAGCTAGTTGTATTTCATAAGAACCGTAGCACTCGCATGCACCTTATTAGTATTGTAATTCTAGTTAATTTTAGCTACCTAGCCATTGTATTCTCAATCCACATTAACATGTCGATAGCCATAACAGAGAGCATACAAAACTATAATACATTTGAAATAAAGATTTATATCCTCTTATTTGTGTTCAATATGGAATGGCAACTTACATCACTTTCCACCAAGTCAGGCGTCATAAAGTATATGGTTATATTGAGGACCTGCATGAGCCATAGTGTGAGGAGGAATTTGGCGCATGCTGGCGAGGTTTGCTGGGTCCACCACTGGTAGAGCGCGGGTAGGAACAATAGTCGGACTAGAGCGTACCATATGACACGACGCATGCTCAGTGTGGGCTTCGCTTTTGGGAACGATGATCCTGTTGTTAAAGATACCTAATTATTTATTATTTCACACTAGGAATTTCTACTGTTTCCTGGGTGTTTACAAAACTTATAAAGTCACATACACACCCTGTCAGACGTGAAACAACTATCTGAAGGTCATACAAATATTTGTTCCGTGCGGTAATTGAACCCGCGACACGCAGTTCAGCCGGCACTGCCGGCTCACTGCGCTTACCGTACCGTCAAACGGAAATATTATTTGAAGCAATAAGGTTAAGAAAAAACCAGATGGATTGTTATTTAAACAATGTCCCACTTGATGAAAAGTGAAACCTCCATCTATAGGCAGCTTCAACAACGAGAAGATTGCCCGATACGTGTCTTATGTCGTATTAGCAAGAGTTCAGTTGTTTCCAAGTTGCACTCTCAAGGTATGGCGGTACCATTACCCTGAATGACTCTCCCAACATTCTCCTTACACAAGGAGCCTGGAAAAATAGGCTGGTTGACACCACCAATCAATTGACGTACTTTTTATGTTTTGACATGTCAAAACGCGATTCTTCCATAGATTTTGTATGACAATATCGAACTGTGACGTCACTTATTTGGCAACTTAATTTACTAACTATTTATTGATTTCAAAGCCAAAAAAAGATCTAATTTTACAATAAATTGAAAATTATTCGGGTTTCATGGTTAAAATAAAGTGTTTCTTTAAAGAAGTTATGTCTTGGATTTTTTTTTTAATGGTGTCAACTACCCAAAATTTAAATGCCTGTGTGCCTATGCTGTTGTACCTACTTTTGGCTAAACAAACAAATGAAGGTGTACCTCTGACTAAGTCAACATCAATGAGGTAAGAGCGGGCGTGTGAGGAGAAGTCTACGATGCGACGGCGGTAAGTGCCGCGCATCAGTAGCTGTTCCACCATCGTCTCCCATTCTTCTTTGTCGTAAGAACTTATTTTCTTCTGATACCTATTGAAAAAATTATAAAAGATAGAGTAATAAATTGAGTTCTGTATTTTATTTCATTAATTAATGCAAGTACGTAAATTGAGTGTGTTATTTTTTATTAAATATTTTTTTCATAATGTTTGTTGCAGATATTTAGATTTTTATTTGAACCTCAAACGCATTTATTTTAGCTTTTTAAACACTGCAGTAAATAAAACAGAAAGCAGTAAATAAAACAGAAGTTTTATTGCTCTAGCATCTATAAATCATGTGTATTTTAATAGGGATATTTGTTTTTTTTATGTGTTATGTTATACAATTTAATTGTAATTATATTTCAATTAAACCACAATTATTACTCTAATGAAAATTGATGATCCTTAGATTAATTCAGAATCTGTGCTCAAAATATAAAATGCATGTAAGTGGGTGTAGTGTAGCCCTTTGCTGCCTTATCCAATCAGCTTATCACATTAATTAACTACCTAATATAAAATTTCTAGAAACAATAAATGCGTTTGGCAACTTTTTGTTAATTTATTGCTTATAAAGCTATTTTGATCGCGATAATATATTATCGGTTTAGGTATTAAATATAAGGAAAAAACAAGTGTGATACCTATTTTTTAAATATGTTATTAACTTCACTTGGTCATTTTATAACATTGATTTGCTAAAATAAAATGTTTTCTCACTAGATCGTAGGTTTCCCCGTCATACTTGTGTATGTAAACTTATATTAACTCTACCCTGGGATTTGGGAATCAATATCTCATTATGTAACAGCGAAAGGTCACTCACTGACTAAACACAAAGGCTCGAAATCTAATTGACCTATAATGCTGAAATTCGGCAGGCAGTTAGTTTATGGATAAGAGACGTGAGCTAAGAACAGATTTGACTTTAGTCTTCTACACAGAAGAAGTCATGGACAAAAGCTAGTCGATATCACTACATAGTATAAAACAAAGTCGCTTCCCTGTCTGTCTGTCTGTTCCTATATATGCATAGATCTTTAAAACTACGCAACGGATTTTGATGCGGTTTTTTTTAATAGATAGAGTGCTTCAAGAGGAAGGTTTATATGTAGCATTGCACCCGTGCGAAGCCGGGGCAGGTCGCTAGTATACTATAAAAGCTAAAGGCCATTTACTCACCGATGAAATAAAATAAATGCAAAATCTTGAAAATTACTTGATCTATGAAGCTATTTGGCAGGTAGGTAGTTTATAAGTATGAGGCATCAGTTAAAAACGAATTTTGCGCCAAAGCTGAATTAAGGGGGACTACGACTTTCGTGAAGTCGCAGGCAAAAGCTAGTAGGTATACTAAAGAAGGGTAGCAATAGAATCGTAACGGCTGTAATGGTAACACACAGATAATGCATAGGTGGATCTTTAAAGTGTTTAATTCTTTTACTCTCATTTCAGAACTATTTGAAAATAATTAAAGTCAAAGCAAAAAGGTTATTTACCTAGATAACTTGTTGTTTGCAGAAGTGTCTATGGCACATCGGACATACTTAGGTGTGATCTACTTTTTTAAACTTACAGAACCAATAAACATGGTTTGTCCCGATTCAAGTTGCTGTAGGAAACTTTGTTAAATAAATAAATGATACTTACCATGCTGCCAATTGCTTCATGATGAGCAGAAAAATTTAAAGATGTTTCTAATAACTTCACTTTAATTGTGTTTGAAAGCTGAAAATGTAACAAAAGTAAAAATTAAACCTTCATTATAATTTGTTTTATTATTTCCATATAATGTTTGTAAAATCACACATCTTGTATTTTCTGTCAGTTCCTTTTTGTTTGTCTCAACACTATGGAACAAGTTACTAAGGGAAGATGCGAGGCAACCTCAACAAGAATTCTTTTAATTAAGTACTGGGGCAGTCTTAATTTTTGTAAGAAGACATAATGTTTGGGACACAATAAACATTTTTGTATTTTTTTTTTTAATAATTAATGAATAGAAACACTGCCTGAATGTTTAACAAATGTTTACAATTACCTTACAAGTATTTTTATAGCACTAAAGAGTTTCACTTGAATACCCAATTAACTGGTTTTATTTAGAAAAGCTGAGGCAATAAATATTTAAAATTTAGAGGAAAATCTGATAATAATTACTTTTAGTAATTTATTTCTTTAGGTTTTAAAAAAATACAATAACTTGATTGGTGACAAAATATTCAAACTAGTTTTATACATTTATCCCAATGATTTCAAGTTTTATTAATTGATTATTGATGGATTGCTCCACAATTAACACTGATATTAATTATCCAGATTGTTGTATCATTGAGTGGCTGACTAACTGTACTTACCATTTGTCTTATTGATGACAGATTGTTAGTGGAATATTCCAATGAAATCAAAACTCAAGTTTATTTAAAGACATCTGAAAACGAAACATTATTTCCATAACTGATAAGCGCTTCAATACTTCGAACAAAGCATGTTTGATCAGCTGTATGTCAACAAGTTACTTGTTATGAAATATCATTTTGGGCACACTTCATAATACCCTATAGTTTAAAGTTTAATAAATAAAGCCGGATAAAGGTCACCTCCAAAATTATGTGAATCGGCATCACAATCGTACGCATGCAATAATCAAATATAAGCTTTAATTAGAACTTACCGTTATGTAGTCTTTTGTGCTACATTTTTCTTAATTTATCTATCGATAATCGGTTATTATTCAAGGTAACCAGGATTTAGTTTAAAGGAAAACACTTAGATTCACAATTCACAAAATTATTATAAATAAAAACACCTAATTAAATAATTACGATTGACTTGAATCTAAACGAAACAACGACGAGAAATCTCTTCTTTGATTTTGACACTGACAGTCGTTTTGATGAAAATGTTGCCAACTTATATTTTTTTTAACTGCCAACAAAGTGACAGGAGTGATAGGCAGTAGGCATTGACTTGAATCTACGAACTAGCCATACCTAAGAAAAAAACTGCCACCTTGAAATGAGTTCTTACGAGATTGAAGAAGAAGATTTTTGAAATTCTTCCGAGTATAAACATTATTTTAATCAGTTAAAATTGCGCACAATTATTGACGGGAATGATTAAGGATTTATGTTGGATCTGGCTATGGATGCGGATATTGTGAATTTATTTTGGATCACCTGCTAGTTTTGGATTAGATTATTGAGGAATTGTAAAAGGAAAATACAAAATAATACTGACTAATATGGCTAAGTAATATAAATAATAAAAATCTATCGAAACCAAATAAAGGACGCGCGCGGCTAGTGTGTAGTGTGAAAAACCTTGTCATAACCATTGAAATTATTAGAAACTTTTATATCAGACTTGGATACGGTCGGATAGATTTTGTTTCAGATATCCGATAGTTTTCTTTACGGTTACGGAGCTCCATAATTATAAACCCTGGTTCTGACACATACTTAAATTAAAAACTAAAAGGCATCTCCATGAGTATATTTCTATAGCAGTCGCGTTTATGTCTTGTCTATGCTCAGAATATCGTCTATGCTTACGTCTATGGTTTAAAAATGGGGTCACTACCCCGCGAAATTCAATTTTCTTGGGTATGTTTTTTGGTATCGGGTTGTCTGTTAATAAAAAAAAAAAACGGGTTGCACTCCGGGAGTGCCGGCAGAAGTGAAAACTTGATTATTAACGTTTACGTTTACGTTTACGTTTAACATACACGAACATTCGCGCAAGCGCCCTGCGCTGTCTAAACGAAACAGTAGGCCCAGGCATACATTTTCGCCGCGCCGTAGAGAGGGGATAGCTGTCTACTCTCCATCCGTCTTACGCTTTTTCGATCAGGTCACGTGTCCTGACGCGCACGTGTCCTGACGCGAGTTTAAGATTTTATACCCATTACAGAAAAAGTGCTCAACGCCGCTAAAGAAGTTTTCACTTCAAAAAACGGGTTGCACTCCGGGAGTGCCGGCAGAAGTGAAAACTTGATTATTAACGTTTACGTTTACGTTTAACATACACGAACATTCGCGCAAGCGCCCTGCGCTGTCTAAACGAAACAGTAGGCCCAGGCATACATTTTCGCCGCGCCGTAGAGAGGGGATAGCTGTCTACTCTCCATCCGTCCTACGCTTTTTCGATCAGGTCACGTGTCCTGACGCGCACGTGTCCTGACGCGAGTTTAAGATTTTATACCCATTACAGAAAAAGTGCTCAACGCCGCTAAAGAAGTTTTCACTTCAAAAAACGGGTTGCACTCCGGGAGTGCCGGCAGAAGTGAAAACTTGATTATTAACGTTTACGTTTACGTTTAACATACACGAACATTCGCGCAAGCGCCCTGCGCTGTCTAAACGAAACAGTAGGCCCAGGCATACATTTTCGCCGCGCCGTAGAGAGGGGATAGCTGTCTACTCTCCATCCGTCCTACGCTTTTTCGATCAGGTCACGTGTCCTGACGCGCACGTGTCCTGACGCGAGTTTAAGATTTTATACCCATTACAGAAAAAGTGCTCAACGCCGCTAAAGAAGTTTTCACTTCAAAAATTGACGCTGACATAATGTATTTACACAAGATAATAATAAAAAACATCAACATAACTCTCTCACTCAGAATTACCTGTAAATCTGTCTATAAAATTTACTGCGGTAAAATAAATCTTAATAAAATTAATTATGCTAAGACTGAAGATTGTATAAATTCTCTGGGTTCAAGTTCAAGTACAACCGTACAAGTTTTTAAGAACGGGTTGTAAAAATAAATGTTTTCTTCTCCTTTCTCTGTGTAACTCTATGGTAGTCTAGGTTTAAGTATCAGAATTTAGTTTTTACTAAAAACACAGGTATTTTGGGTAGGTAACTAAAAACTTTTTAGTTACCTACCCAAAATACCTGTGAAAATATATAGTCTCTTATCGCTTGAAGAAAATTGGTTTTCCAGACGATTGATCAGCAATTCGACATGCATTTCATAGGATGTAGGTAGGTATAGTTCAACACACATAATTATCATGTGTTATGAAAAATAAATCTTGAACAAGAACATTATTCATCTTTATTATTTTAACAATCATAAAAAATACTCTATACTATTTTAACAAATAGGTATTCTCGTTGTCTTTATTACATATAATATTAAATTTAGGTACGTAATTCTTACCTTATTTCTTTGTTATTTTATTATTTACAAACAGGCATAGGTTCTAGATAATTACCGGCCTATTTTTTCTCTAGGTAGATGAAAGTATGATTCCAGATAGAATAATATCAAGTAGGTAAGTAACATTAACTTGCAAAACTTCATACTTAAATCAATCTGGTGCGATTGATTTCTGCAACCTAGTTGCTTTACTCACTCACAATCCTCTTACCTACTTAAAGAGTATAATAATAATAATATGTACCCTTACTCCTAAAAGACATATAGCTCGGTAATCCATTGCTCGATTGCTTTAATTTTTTAAAAAGACACATAATCCATTGCTCGATTGCTTGAATTGCTTAAATTATTCGAAAATTAAACTGTTCCGTGACACATAGGTAACAATAATATATATTATTTTGTTGAATTCTCAAAATGAAAGGGATTGTGAGTGCGTTAGGCTGCTGGTACATTCCTACTTTACTAGTAGGCACCTTATCACCAGAGGTCTACCAGCTAGGTCGAGGTAAAGATGCTTCGATTTCTACATAAAATACTGTTCGTAGTTACAAAAACTTTAAGTAGTTGTATTCTAGTCCTAAGTTTAAACAGGTGGTAAAACATAATTATTTTATTTAATTCATAAAATTATCAATTTTGCTTTGAGATTACTTAATTACAAATAATATCTATAATATTGCTTTCAAAGAAACATCTTAATAAGAATTATATATAAGAATTGCGTAGAATCGTAAAATATTTTGAATTTATTTATTAGACTAGATAACTATTTTACATTCTACTTTGGTTTTAAACTGTGTAAAAATAGTGTTATTTCTGCATAATCTACTTAAAGCATACTACAATTGCTTAGAAAATTTAAATATGTGAATCCGTGCAGTCTAGCACGACCTGCAGATTTTATTTCAACGTAAAATTATTTAATTTTACATATTTATTTTGCTGCGTAAGCGAAAAACTCTATTCTCTTTAATTTTCTGGGAGGCTTCCAATTTTTTTTTTTCACTTTTAGGTAACTGTAACAGAGAAGTCCATGTAGGTAGACACTTATTTGCAAGGTTGAAAGCACCACTACAAACTTACTGTATTTTGTACTTGTCAGACTTGGAATGGTGAACCAAATGCTCATAAAACTTATATTACACGTTTAAAGTTCAGTGGTTAGTTCGTCTTGGGGTCGCCTCGACATTTCAAAGAATTCATCTTCTAGCCAGACACTTTCCCTCCTAACAATCGGTCTTCTCTCCCATGGGTCGGAGAGGACGATGGTTTCTCTTTCTCTCTCTACTTGCGAATAGCTAGGCGGTCTGCCAGCGTCACTCCACTCGCACTCCATCTCCTTGTCTATGATATTGCTGTCATATGACGTGGGGGAATACGATGGAGGCTTGAACGTCGAGAAGGATTGCTGGGTCGTTTCCGAGTCTGAGCCTTGGCTTGGTGGGGCGGGGAGGAAATTCACTAGCTGGCCTTCTTGTTGTGGACCCACACCCGTGCGGCTGTAGCGCTTCAGAATTCTGTAGCAAAAATTTCGCTTTAGTACATACAATTCATGGTATTTGGTTATGTTATGAACATAGAAGATATCTATGGTTAAGATAACGGTAGGGTAGTATAAGATAGTGATGTCATACTTTTATCAGACTGCGGATGTCGATATAGAAAGCTACAGAACTGCTCAAGAATAATAACAAAAAGTTAAACTTAAAATACCTTTCAGCCCAACTAGCGAGTCGCGGCCACTCATCCGGCACAACCGGCACCTGCTGCTTGTTCAACAATATCAGCAACTTGGCCAGATCACTCAGGATGCAACTGTAACAGAAGCTAATATTAGAGCCCACTATCTAAAGTATCTTATGTAAATATACACTGCGGTGCAATGTGAGGCACTGTTAGGAATGTGTTTTTGTAGGTTAGGTTGGTAGCTCTGTCAACAAACTCGCTTACTTTAATAACAACACTGTTGTGTTGCAATTCTATCGGTCTGTTGATTCCTTTCCTTTGATTGCATTCTAAGAAAGAAAAGTAGGCACCGTAATATAATAAAAACGAATGTACACACTGAGACCTCCTTTTGTGTATGTTATGCTTATCGCTAGATGGAGGTAGACCCGTGCCTGTATGGTCTGCTTTCTATTTAGATTCCATACACAGCTGTTTTCGTGAATATGCAGTCACGATGTTTGTTCATAACAGTCATTAAAAGTAGTATTCCCAAAACAAGCTTCTTTATACATATTGAGTAAAATAAGTGCCTCAGTCAGGTTTCCTTCAAAGCCTTCCTTATCCAATCCTAACGTTACAAAAGTTAACATATAGGTACCTGTAAGCCATTGCAGCGTCATTGTTGCCAAGCTGATAAAGCTCGCGCACTTGGTTCCGCGTATGGTTCAGGATCGCCAGCAAGGTGTAAGCGTGAGGCTGTAATGATAAAATTTGTGTTATCAGTTGCTCAAAGTGAAACGTTGGCTAGTATATCTTGGTCGTTGATAGCTTAGATCAATGGTTCTTAAACTTTTCTGGTGATGGAACCCTGGAAACTGAAATATTGGGTGACGAACTATTGGATGAGGTACCGTTACTTGACATTAACATTTGCATCTAATTGAAGGTATGAAATTGTTTTTTACTTTTATCAAATTGGTGACGAAGTCACAGGTTTTATTATTATGACCAGTAGTTTCGCGGAACCCCAGAGGGGCTTTTTGGAGCCCTAAGGTTCCGCGGAGCACACTTTGAGTATGGTTGGCTTAGATGCTTCTAAGTCTCAAAAGAACGTTTTTATCTGGTAGTTTTTATTTCACAGTAGGTATGTCAAGATACGTTGGCCATTTGTAATCCTCAACTGGAGCAAATTATGAAATGTTGGAAAAAAGTAGGCTCCGACATAGACGTAAGATCACAATGTGGGCGTTGATCACCTGATTTCCTAACATTATAGCTATATCTAGGTTCATTTCTTATCGTATATTGGTTCTGTCTCTTACTCTGTGATTATGATTAACAGATTAAGTATATGTAACCTATTGGATCGGAAGCCCTCATCCATCTTTGAAAGTTTCGTAACTGCAACCTGCAATTGATTGGTTGAATAAAGTATAATCTGCGTATTTGAATGTTTCTTAGATTAGATTTATTCATTTGCTTTTGGAGGTCTGTAACCACCAACCGCATATAGTTATTATGACATAGGCACATGCCTATGTCATAATAACTATATGCGTGCCAGCAAAATCCTTTCTTAGCACATGCTAAGAAAGGATTTTCCAAAATTCACCCCCCAAAGGGATGAAACGGGGATCTAAAGTTTGTATTGAGAGTTCTATAGAATGAACCACGTTACCCCGAATTTATTGCGAGCGAAGCCGCGGGCAAAACCTAGTTATTTAATATAATTTATTTATTTGACGATGAAAGCGATATGTTAGCGGCACAGCCGTCACCAGTAGGGTTATCTTGTAGAGGGTTCATGGCGTAGGTATTAAAATATAGTCCACACTTATCACAATCACTTTTACTTTTAACAGGTAGGTAGTTAGATACAATTTAAACTTGCAGAAATATTAAGAGTAGAGTGTACCAGCGATCTCGTTAGGAGGGTCCGAAGTACTCGGTGGCTTCCAAAAAAGTGAGGCTCTCTCTCCGAGCTCTAACCGCAACCGTTTGTCCCCTCCTAACGATTCCGCTCACGTGACTTGTGACGTCACGGCGTAACTCTGCTCCCGTACAATTTAATCAATTGAGCGTCTTATTATAACGAAATTATCACTATCGCCGACATATTTATTTAAACTTTATGCATCAAAAGTACAAAGGCGGACTTAATGCCTTAGGCATTCTCTAACAGTCGACCAAAGGTGGTGAAAAGATAACATGGTAGGTAGGTGCAAGTTATTATCCGAGAGTAAAACAAACAAAATTAGTTAAAGAAATAAAATAAAAAAGTACTCAAAAATTTTACAAAATAAAATGAAGTGTACATACACAAGTACAAAATAATAAAATTCTACATACTTACTAATGTATTTCGAAATTGATTGAAAAACTTTTTAACGTGGGAGAAACAAGATTGAAAAACAATTGAACATCGTCATAAGAAACAGCTTACATTAATAGGTAACGCAATTATTTCTGAGTTAGTTAGTTTCTGAGTATATGTATTTGTGTAAACTACTTTTTAATTGGCGCTGATGAGTTGAACTTAACGACTGTGATTTATATTCAAATGCGAAGCCGCGTTTCAAAGTTGTTCTCACTTTTATAAGCTCGTTTAGTTTGTAAATGAGATCGATGTTATTTTAAATACCTACTTAGGTAGGTACTTACTGCATTTTATTTTTACATTGGAAAATAGAGTGGTCCCATGAGGCCATTATTTTGGTTTTAGGCTGTAGTAGCTTAATATTGTTGCTGAGCTAGATGATCCTATTTATTTAGAACATTTTCTTTATCGCTGTTTAGAAATTCTAAGTACCAATGTGTCGCGTACTACGGTAGGGTCTAGCAACTTACTCGCAAGCAATCCAATTGTTTGTGGAACTCCCGCAACCGCGTGTCGTCATCGTGGTGGGAACGCTGCGGCAGAGGCTGAGGCTGCGCGCGCGCCTTGTTGCGACACCGCGCGTACGCCGCTGCTGCTGCCACCAGCGCAATGCATGCTGCCACGCCGCAAGCACCGCCCACTATCACCTGATATCACAAAGACAATAAACTTTTTGAAGCAGTATGTAGGTAAGTAATCAGTTCCCTTTGAATTAAATGTAATCGCGCGATTTTCAGGCGATGAAATCGCTTAACCGCATACATTTAAGTGATTTCATTGACGGAATCACAATTCCGATATTGGAATATAATGGGTGTAAAAGGCAATTAACGGAGCCGAAAGTTACTGTATAATTGCGATAATTTTTTTGTTCTGGACCATATCTAGAAACCTCTATCTGTTACCTGTCTTGTCTGTTACCTCTTCACGCTTAAACCGCTAAACCGATTTAGGTGAAATTTTGTATAGAGATAGTTTAAGACCCGGGGAAGGACATATAATAGTTTTTATCCCGGAAATCACTCCCTAAGGCGGTGAAAAGGGGGGGGAAGTTTGTATGCAAGTACGATATAAACAAGTTCCACGCGGACGTAGTCGCGGGCAAAAGCTAGTACATTATAATATGTTCTAGCTAATTTTTAAATACCCTCTGGACTTCTGGACCCATGTTACTGTTGAATATTATTTATGTAAGTTTATGGCTTCGCTAAAACGCGATGAATGTTGTCGCCGATGCCACCAGTAGGTATGCGTATGTTCCGAGCGTTGTTATTTACTAGTGGTTATTTTCAATTGACGCTACAGAGAATGCCAATGTTATAGCACATCACCTGCTACAATGGAGTCGTTTATTTATTTAGACTAACATTGTTCGCTTAATACGTACATGCGTAAATGATGGGCATGGTAAAGAAACGAGGGCAGTGCGGTACAAAAACAAATGGAATGAATTGTGTTTTATTAGGTATCTAAATAAGTATTTATTTTGATAACAAACAAGGGATAAGAACAGTATGCTTTCTTCCTACCTATAAGGACTAAATATTATTTAAAGGAAAAAATAACGTACGAAAAGTCTTTCTGTCTTTCAAGGGTTAGTTTGTTACATATTTTTTTATTTATTTAATAAAATATATTTATAGATAGATAGTTATATCAATTAAATATTTCTATCTAAATACCAACAAAAAACATGATGTTTTTTGCATATCTAAAGCTAAATTAACATTTTCATGATACTATCGGGCCAACAGACACGATACATAAAACTAAGATTTAAAGTTGATGGAATAAATACATATCTTTAACATACATAAATAGCATTAAACTATTTTAGTCAGTTGAGCGACTGCCATAAAAGTTGTAAGTGCAGAATCATCATACCGTTTAAAAATGATATATACTACTAGATTGTATATAGCCATCTACCATGGGGCCTCATCTGTATCGCGCATCAAAGGCGTTGTTGCATCACAGTGTTTTAATCTATAAGACGTTCAACTTTGATGTTCTGGCATTTGATAAATTAGGCTAATGCTTATATTGATGTAATAGCTAATACTTGTGTAGAACCTTCTTCGATTCGTATGAGTGATTACAACAGCGATATGTTTATGGTACGTATTGCCACAAGGCGATATCCTGGGACCTAGATTCTTTTCGTTTTCGTACAGTTAGTATTATTGCTTTAAAGTTAACCTACTGGAAGTTCAAAAGACTTAACTGTATCTAGAGTGTACCCAGGCTCAATGACTGAATACACATACTAATAATACATAATAAAAAATATGTCCATTGTATTCAAGAAGACCTATAATGGTCCTCCAAAAAGTTTAACGTACCTCGTTATAAGTCTGCGCTGGGTAGCACACCCGGCCCATGAGGTGGTCATCGTGAGCCCAGGCCTCGCGACTGCCGGCTGGACAGTCGTGCGCGCAGGTACCTCCTGGCCACACCAACAGGCGAGCGCACTTGACGCACCCGTCTGCAGCGCAGCGGACGCATTCCGTACCACAGCCTGGAAATAAAACTAGATGTTAAACGTTTGTCAAGTTTCGGGCCTATGTCATCATCATCATATCATGACGTCCACTGCTGGACATAGGTCTTCTCCAAAGATAGCCACAATGACGGGTCTTGCGCTGCCCACATCCAGCGGTTTCCTGCGACCTTTACCAGGTCGTCGGTCCACCTCGTGAGAGCCCTTCCCACACTGCGCGTGCGCCTGAGACTGGGCCTATGTACAGTTCGCAAATCACGGCTTTACGTCAATGACGGCACTATGGCCCCGTACTGTTTAATTAATAACGAAATCGATGTTAGGGGCTGCCTTTGGAAGCATCAAAGGCGAATGTTTTTTGTGGAATCGAATCAGTGGGGGCACAAAAAAGAGCGCGATGTTCCTACACTACACCTACACAAAATACGTTGTGTAATGGACTTTTTGCTTCTATCATTCTTCATTTCAGACGGTTATCTTGACTTTGAAAAAGGTGTTTAAAACTACAGAAGAAGCAAGTAAAAAATAGGCCCACCCGCAAGGCCGTAAGTGCAACCCTATTTTTTTTTTTTCACGACTCCAGACCGTGAATTTTATATAAAATGAAATCATTGTCCAAATAAACATATAAGTATTTAGGTCAATAATAATTGAGCATGTTTGAATTTCTAAGTTTTCAAAGATTCCTTTGATGTTCCATTTATACTGTACAAAATCTACAATTCTTCAGCAAAAACAATTACAAAACTGAATATTCAATTTGACCTTTAAGGATAGAACTGGGTCGAAAGTAAGTTCTTATTACAAATAAATAGTTTGTAGAGCTAAAGTTTATTGGCAAGCTTAATTACAAGATGATGAAGTTTGTGACGATAGTTGTAACTTAGGACCGTAGTTACATTAGTTCTTTTTGTATACCTTCTTACAACCTACCTACGTTAATCAAAGGCACCATTGTAATAAGGTTTGGGCGTAATGTATTCATGGCACGATGCACGACGCTTATTCGATTGCTCGATTCACCCAGACAAGTGAATGTAAAATTTCACCTCTCCTACACGACATCACCATACAAAGTCATTAATGTTTGTAATTTATGTCGGTAGGGGGTCAAACCGCAGCGGTGACCGAAAATGGCCAAAATCAACGAGCATATGCAGAACTTACGTAAGAAAACATTATTTTTTGGTTACGTTGAAAAAGTAGGACTTACAAGCGCATTAATTTGCATATATATGTAAATATGTATAAATGAGTTTACGAGCGGTTTACTTCTTAAATATAGTAGAACATTAAAATGTTTACCGCTTGCTTTGAAACAAACGAAACAAAGCTCGTCAGGGACAAAATGTCAAGCTTTAAGCTCACTCTTCGCTTAAAGTTCAGAGCCTTACTGCTTAGTACATTATACGAAAGTAACTCAGGATACGAGTTCACTTAATTCTCCGTTTCTGAGGCAATGACTTTGAAAATCGATTTATATTCAACTTCAGTGATTTGGATCGTATTTCGATACTTTCCAAAGGGAAAGCGCGCGCAATATGCGATTAGTGCGCCGTTCAATTAACGGGACCGACCGGACGAGTAGACACATTACTGTGTTTTGTTTTACTTTATACTCAGCATTACGTGCATAATACCGCTCCTGTGCACTGTGCTGCATGATAGGCAATTTCTGACGATCGGCGCTTTAGTGTCTACTTTATCGCTGTACGAGTACCTATACCCACCTAGTTAGTTTGATGTTGATGATGTATTTGTCAATTTTGTCAATAACGCATGTGACCAGGAAAGTTATGAATATGAATGTGGATGGATGGAGAGCAAGAGGAAGTCCAAAGAAAAGATGGATGGATTGTGTGAAGAATGATATGAATGAAAGGGGAGTCAGTGTTTGCATGACGGCTGACAGGATAGAGTGGAAGAGGAAAACGTGTTGCGCCGACCCCAAGTAACATGGGACAAGGGCAGGAAGAAGAAGAAGGTGTATTTGTCAATCAGCGGTAGGTTAGGTCGGCATTCCAGCTTAGGTATTAATGTCGGTGACGGATGCATTAGATACCAATGTTATAATAAGTTTCTTTGAAATGGTTATCCTCATTGTTTATGTTACCTAGAAAAACTGGTTTCCATGTGCTTACTATTGCGTACTTCGCCATAGTGAGTGGGAGTTTGTAAGAGGGCTAAGAGACGTAGTTATTGTGAAAGTTGGATATCAAATAAGTAATAAATCCTATCAAAGGCCAGACCGAGTCTTCTGTTTTCTGGCTGTCTCAAGTAGTCAATTCGGATTTTTAAAATGGTCGAACATTAAAATGACTTTGATATTCAATAAGTACTACTTTATTGAAACAATATTGATGTAGTTCGAATATCAATCCATCAAATTACTGAGTGTAGGTCTGGCTTATTTAATTATGAGTATGATTGATCATTGTATTCTGTTTATTGAATTGATCAATTTTATTGGCTTTACATAGTGAATTATGTCAGAGTTTTTGTACATACCTATCACGTATCGTCAATATGATTGTTTACGATAAGTGGGTAGGTCCCTACTCCCTAGTATCACAATCACACCGATTTTCTTCACGAAAATGTGTTTCACGGCGAAACTTCGGGTGCAGCCTGCTGCCTACTAAAGTACAATTGGCGTATAAGATATGAGAACATTGACACAGTGCAACAGATGCAGCGTCTGTGCGGTAGAAAATAGAAATCTTGTTTTCTTGTAGTGTTTTAGTTCTCATCGACTGTTTGCATCACAATGTTTGGAAAGTTATGTCTTCTAGTTTCTATAAATACACTAAAATGAACTCATTTTTGCTTCGATTGGCAGTCTATGACGGTAATTGAGTTGTTCGTGTGAGAATTGTTGGTAGTGTAACATTTCTATAGAAGAAATAAGAAAGGTTTATCACTCCACAACGACGATGTCTTAGAAATACCGGAAAATGGCGCAGCATTGTAACTAGGAAGTATGCATACCTACCTTCTTACCTACCTATTGTATATTCCTTATCTATTCTCAAATTTCAGACGTGTTAAAATTACTACGTTTAATAAGATCTCAGTTAGCTATATTATGTTTTTTTCTTACTTCTCCGCTGTTCTTTTTTGATTAATTTCGTTGTGGGATCTAAGATGGAATCGTTTCTCCGGGACTCGTTAGGTAAGTACCTATATTTTTGATCGCAGTTCTACTCACTGTTGTTACCTTTCTAAAAGTTATAGGAAGGTGACAGAATCCCAGCAAAAACCTAGTACATAATTATTTAAAAAGATTGGAAATGTAATTAATTATATGTAGAATCATTCAATTATTCAATCATTTATCTGTGTTTGGTGTGAATAGTGTTTTCCTTTCCAACCATTTTTTTTATAAACAAATAGGGAACAAATAAAATTGATATATATTTTTACTTCTTCCCCTTTTGTTTATTAAAATACCTAATGCCAAACAGAACACAACTACAATTGATTGTTTAATAAACGGACGTTCCTTTCTTGATATTGTTTGGTAGAAATAACTGAAAACTTAGAATCGTATATATATACATATATACGATTATGTATATGTATGTATGTGTATGTACGTATATATATACATATATTAAATAACGTTGCCTTAAACTAGGAATTTCTCCTGTATCGTGGGTGCATTAACAAACATATAAACTCACATACACAAACAGCCAGATCAGCAACAACTGTATGTGGGATACAAATATTTGTTCCGTGCGGGAATCGAACTCGCGACACGCAGCACAGCAGCCAATCGCTCAGCAACTGCGCCAACCGTGCCAACAAACAGTAATTCATGACAAGTCTTTGAAGGTGAATGTTTAGGAAATTGGATACTGATGGAGGCTCAATTAATATACAATAAAAAGCTTTTTTACAAAAAAAGATAAGGTGCCTTCAAAAACTACAAAATAAAAATAACTTTAGTTTTGGAAGTCGGCGGCTTTGGTTTTGTTTTTTGTTATGTAGGTAAGTGTTGCCACCGACTTCCAAAACTAAAGTTATTTTTATTTTGTAGTTTTTGAAGGCGGTTATCTTTTTTTGTAAAAAAGCTTTTTATTTTTCACTTTTTAGTGCTTGTGTATTAATGTTTGAAATACTTACAAAAAGCCCTTTCAAACAATACCTCACACGATATATTTAATTTTGGAAACTGGGGTCTGAAATCTGGGGTTGACGTACCCCCTTTTCCTTCAGTCAGTCATCGACTACACGTATAAACAAAGCAATTTCACTTGTTACGATATTGCTGCTGTGATTCTGTGAGGAGTTCCATTCCATATCTCCGAAGTTCATCATCAGATATTGAAATGGTGACAATGGGACCCCACGGGAAGCACCAGCTTTCAAATAAAAAAAAGAATCATGAAAATCGGTTCACCCAGTCGCAAGTTAAGATCTAACAAACATTAAAAAAAAAATACAGTCGAATTGATAACCTCCTCCTTTTTTTGAAGTCGATTAAAAATGTTAGATCTGTTGGTGACCTGCTATCTTAATCATCGTTTTATAAATGGTAGCACCATTATCGATTGCTTTGGTGATCATAACCTTTGGGTTGATTGGGGTCATGCGCTTTGCAAATAAAAAAAAAACATTTCTTTGGGAAAGTTGTTTGGTAATATGAGTATTCGTTAAGTATCGCTTACTAATTATCAGACACCTTATACATATTACATATATAAGTATAAGTATATGGGGCCTCGTTACCTTCTTCTTGTATTCAATAACTTAAATGATAGTAGTAATCCGGGACTCACTCACGTGTGTCGTTGATGGCGAGGGGCGCGTCGGCGGGCCGCAGCTGCGCACACGCAGACGTCGTCAGCAACACCGCCACCGCCATCAGCGCCGCGCACGTCATCGCACACCGCTACTCATCGTGACTTCTCTGTGGAGGACAGGTTCGGTAATTATGGTGTAAATGCGAATTAGATTCAGATTTACATGAGGCAGTTTCAAGATTTTGTGATATTAAAATTAGGTTTTTGAATACATTGCAGTGTCATGCAGTTGAGTGCAGCAAAATAGCCGTCACTCGACGGCATAGCTGATGGAGTGTTGTAAACCTCTTTATAGATGCTAATAGGTACCACAAAACACTAATTCTACATTAAAAAACGTGCAAAACGTAGTCGCAATCTCATCTGAGCGAGTCATTGTCAAAAAATGTGAGTTATTCCGTTCGGATCCCCTAGGATCTGATCCCCTGCTGAATTATTATCATGTTTTAATTGCTGTCTGCTCCAAGGGGATCAGATCAGGGGATCAGACCGGAATAACTCACATTTTTTGACAATGACTCGCTCAGATGAGATTGCGACTACGTTTTTATGTGCTTTAAAGGCATTTTTGACAGATTAAAATCAGTCCCAAAAGTTCCCAAAAGTTTGTAAAATTGCCTCCCAGAGCAGACCTGCTAACGTGATAATAAAGAAGTAATATAAAGATCATTTTCCAGAGGAGACAAGTTCTTTTTTTTGTTAATCTGTAATGTCAACTGATGGGCAAAGGCCTCTTCTTAATTTTTTTTCAGGTATTTACTTATTGCTTGCGCTACTTCGAACCAGCGTGCATTTTTTATAATATCTAAATTTTAACAGAAATTAAACACGTATAACTCGAGAAGCTTTCACACTATTAAAGCTTAAATAGAGAAAAGTAGTGAAACAGTTCTTGTGGCTACCACTTCACTAGATACCATGGAATAGATCGCGGTAACGTGTGAAATTCATAGCTAATTATGTGCCATAGTAGTAAGGCGTTGCTACATCGACACCTACGAGTCGAGCCGAAGGCGGCGCTCAACTTTCACGGAATGACAACCGACTTTAAGTTGCTGTTGTGTGGTGAATGAGTTGCGCTATAGTTACTTAGTTCCTACTTTATAGGATGCACCAGGTTCTTCCAAGATAATGGGAAAAGTGACTTTACTTGACAGTAGACGGTGGCTTCGTAAAATAAAAGGATTTCTTCCTTGATGAGAATTCTTTTGTAATTTTTTAGTTGTGTCTTTTCAAAACGATGTCGAGCTCTGCCTGAAATTGAAAAGGTTTACTGTATTTTGTGACGGCATGGTTGGCGCAGTGGCCTACTGCACTTCGTGTCTCGAGTTCGATTTCCGGTAAAACAAAAATTTATATGGCCTATTTGTTCCGGAGAACAGGAGAAATTCCTAAAATGCGGCAACGGTCTCGTTCAAGGTTTTTTATTGTAGAACTAAATGTTGAAAAGAATCACATAAAAGCTTCAGCAGCAAAGTGATATAAAAGAACAACGTTTGCATGTTCCAGATGGATTGTTAATAAATATCTATTACTAATACAATTCGAGGTAATGATACTGTACCTAGAAACTTTAAGAGCAGCGTAAGCTTCATCATAACTGTTTTCATGACATCACTTTTGTGAGAAACAAGTAAAGTTCTGTTGTATTTAAATATTCTGCCTTTATGTGTAATTTAAAACCACAGATTTAGTTTCTTTGTTGTGACATCGCTCGTAACGTTAAGACAAACATAAAATAAAACAGTTAAGTCGTAATCGTAACTTTAAAATCTTTAATGGTAATAAAAGATCGTTCTTAATGCGCGCAACGCGAGTAACTCACCGAATACTTAGATTCCGTTCACGCAAAACCTCCTATTAACTTTCACTTATACTATTAGATATATGTAATGTTCGCAATGACTACATCTATAGCAATTTCATGCGTATGATGATGGCTCTCGTATTTTTACGATGTCATTAAATTATGCTTCTGTGTCAGTAATACCTTTTTAGTGAATATATTATGGCAATAAATGATTGACTGTTACCGTTGATGACAAAGGCAATATACATTATAGAAATTCAATATACTTATATATGAAATTAATAACAATGTCAGTTATTAATTCCGATCAATACTTCATTGTCGAGTTTATAAATTATGTATGTGTAGGAAAATAAAAACATAGAAATGACACTCACTGTCACAAAAATGTTTTGTTAACAAACACACACAACTTGATTATAAATTCATATCACTGTCACCTGATGCCGTATGAAAACATCAGGTAGGTAGTAGGCACCGCTATCACCCGACCTCAGAGAAGATGGTAGCACAGTGGTCGTGCTATCATGCACAACGATGCTCAAGGGAGAACCCCTTACAGTCTCCCCGAGGATTTCTGTTCGGTCAGGAGGGTTCTGGTGCGGTCCTTTAAGAGGGAATGGAATAGAGTGAGGTAAGAATTTCACTGATCCCGGCTTTATTCTTGAGGAATTTTGAAGGTTTGTCTCCGAAAAAAAAAGGTGCTGCTATCACCAGCTTTTCACTGATCGGTGAGCTGATTACCCAGGGATATTCTTGTTCGACTTTTGAACAAGAGTAGATACTTCATTAGTGAACTTCTAACGTCTACGCCGCGCCCGAGCCGCGCCGCTATAATACTTTAGTATAATATTGTAGTATAGACGATATACTTACTTACTTCAGTTTTTAAAGCACACTCAACAACGTATTTATCTATCTATATACTTATATAGTTGTATGTGTACTGCATCTATAATGTGTACTACATAATAGGTACCACACAGCGCTTTTAATACTTTTGAAAAAAAAATATCATGCCCATAATGTATCTACAGCTTCAAGTTTTTTTTATCAATAATTACACCCATCACGACTTTAATGAGTGCATTCACTTTTTGCAACTGCACATCAGAGTACAAAAGTGAGTTTTTATTCCATAAACAAAACCTCTTTTGAACGTTCATAATATAATGAAATCCTTATAGCAATGCGTTGGTCGGCGACTGATGAGTCACGTAGTATTATTATTGGCCGGCCAATGTCCTGTTTAACAAAAAATCCGTGTCTTAATTATATTGTTTGGTCATGTGGGATGTGGGTCAGACGGTCTCGTCTGTCCGTCCATATGTTTTTGTATAACAGTACGACAAGTTTGTAAATCAGTTGACATTGGCATTCGACAACCGCCACTGGTCGAGGCTCCTCCCACACGCCACGTGTTTACAATATTTATGTGCAATACTTGTTTGTCTACAAATTGATAGGTTGTTTGTAGCCTAGATTTTTGACCTTGGTTCAGTACTTAATACCAGTACTTATACACGTAGGTACGAGTATAATTCTTCGAGCAGGGATATTGGTGTTTTGATGAAATTAAAACAAAATTTGTTCAGTATTTATGAAGATTAGAGCTTTTAAACATACAGACACTGCAGTGCGTTGAAACGTTGGTATTTACGAATGTCGTCGTGCAGTCGATAACGAATGCAATGATATTTCGGTTCGTCATTAATCAACTGCTTTCTAATCCGATTGCCCAGATCAATATGTATGAATGTTTGATAAGGCTTGGGTAATAAATAGCTGCGGTTTGGATAGTTCCTACTACTCACACGGTAGGTAGGTATGTTAAGTCCAATTGAGTGGGGATAGTTGATGTATGAGCCTGTGTTTTGAGTTGTATGTCCAGCAATTTTATATGAGGTATAAAAAGACATTACTAAAACAGAGATCATTGGAGAGACATTTTATTTTTCCACAAGTTAGCTATTCACCTCTACCAAGTCTAAGGTCTCTTTCAATTTAAGCTTTTGGTGCCGGAATGCTGCGGTGCCGGTGTCGTACTATACACACAGTTGTCTTTTTTCTTTTTTATAAAGTTGACAAACGACGATTGTCGTCCCTTAGTGCGTGCGCGGTACCGGTGGTGTCGCATTAGCACAAAAGAAGTAACCGTACGTGTGCGGTACGACATCTACATCGTTTTGGCACTGCAGCAGTCCGGCACCAAACGCTTAAATTGAAAGGACCATCCCAACCTTTTTAGTGCATTATTTCAGGTGATAGAAGGTTAAAGAATTGATGTAACACAATGTATGAAGTAAGTCACGATCGCGTGCTAGCCTTTCTTGTAGTGTTCTTGCGTGCGTACTGTTTTACTAACTATCTCTAATAATATGTGTAGCAGTGTGCGTGTTAGTAAATGAACTGACAGACAGAGAGTGAGTGAACTTCCATCAAAATAAAGAAGGACCACACGTGGAGGTTATAGTCATCATAAATCCCAAAATAAGTCTAGATATTCTTTGAGTGTTATTCGGTGACCATATGGTGGAGTCATGTTATTATATTCTGCTCCAAAAATATTAGCCGAATATTACCGATTAGGATCGCGTTGGCTGGGATTTTTTTATAACTTTTAGAACTATAGCACCTACCTACTTACTTAATCATTTATATACCTAATGTATAATATATACTAAAGGCCTTGATAATCTGAATCTGAATAACGCCTTTGACGCCGCAATAAACGTGGCCACCTATTGGGCCTAAACAGTGCTAATTTAGGCCCGACGCCCACTATCGGCATCGGCACGTCGGAGGATTTATAAAAAGCATTACTTATACATTAACTTCATGCCTTCATGGCAATAAACTAGAAATTTCCATGATATATGATCGTAGTAACAAAAATACCGCTTCAGTATGCTTTAGGCTACTGCATCGGCAGTTTCTACTTTATTGCCATGAAGTTAATGTATAATGTTTTTTATCACCTAAAATCCTCAGCCGTGCCGATGCCGATAGTGGGCGCCGGGCCTTAGATTTTACCGACGACTTCGACTGCGTGAAAGTCAAATCCGTTTTTGGCTGACATCTGCTAACACCCTGTATACTCGTAGATAGATATTTCTAGATGTATCGTCGATACGAAAAGGAGAATTCAATGTCTACCTTATGGACTGGCCATAAAACCCGGTTTCTGCAAGGTCGATTAAGTCCTTTGTTAATCTAACGTCAAATCTCATGTTAACTGTGGTGATTGCTTGTCGGAAATAACATGAGCCAATCAGATTTCTTGACATGAGATTTGAAAATAGATTAAATTGAGCCGGCTTTTTCAAACGGATAAAATTTCAGAGTAGTAGTACTTACCTACATTTACTTTGGAGTTGACCAATACAAAAAGAAATCGACCATATACAGGGTCATTGAAAATTTACCCGAAACCTGAAAAGGGGTCATTGTACTCATCATTATGAACAACTTTCACTACGGTACCAACCCTGAAATCATGAAAAAAAAATCAGCTGCTCCTTACAAAAATGCTACATAACAAGATCGTAATGTATGGATCAGCTTTTTTTTTTTTTCATGATTTCAGGGTATAAATATGAATTTTCGTTCACACGGTAGGTATTTATATGAAAAAAGAATCATTTTTTAATATTTTTGTCTGTCTGTCTGTTTGTTCTGGCTAATCTCCGAAACGGCTGAACTGATTTTGACGACAATGGCTGATAGCTAATGACATATGAATAAAATAGGCTACTTTTTTTTTTTTTTTTAAACAATAACGCGGACCAAGTCGCGGGCATCAGCTAGTACTATAGATATAATAATATGGAAACAAAGCTGCTTTACCCTAAGCTCAACAAGCGGTAAACTAACAAACAAATTGAAGCTTTAACATACCTATTATATCAAAGTAAATATCAATATCTGCTTCATTTGCGTGTTACCAATGTACTTTACGTATACTCGGTCGTATCTAATAATCACGTCTGACTAAGCTAAGGTTATGAAACACTGGGTGCTACTAATGGCTGCGAGCACGACTTGGCTTATACTAGGCATTATTAGGTACTAGGTACGGCCAGCTGTTACCTTCGTGCTAGCTTGTTAGTACTTTATGTACTACTGCAATTCATACTAAGAGATAGAATTGTTTGTTCGTAAGAGGTCCCTAATCAAAAGTAGTGGTCCAATTAAAAAACATCTTGTCACTTTGTGTTTTTTGTGCTTATAGATTTCACTTGTACTTATGTCTGAAATAAACGTTATCCTATAATTATTCCATTTGATATTATGTTATTAAATATTATTATAAAATTAAAAACATTTAAATAACTTATTATTGATGAAAAAAGCAGAGTGTCATAGGATATATATATATGACACTTGCATTTGTCGCGAAAAAAGTCGCGGGAAGAAAATAGTCATTCGCATATAAGTAACTTGCTTGCGATATGATGGAAAACTACAGATTATTGTGCCTCTGACTACCACGCATTTGTTGGTAAAGCCTTTAAAAGATGGATGTGCTTACGATTTCTAGCACATAATGTCAGGCCGTTGAAGCCCAGATTCAATCAAAAGCTTTTGCTTTGAATAATTTTTTACTTTAATTTATTAAATTCACGATGCTAATTCAAATTGTTATTGGAAATATTTCGTACTATCAAAACAATCTTTAAAAATTATTAAGTATCGTCAATCCTTGTCATTATTCAGATATAGGTACAATTTATGGGTATCCTTCCCAGCGAACTTCGTAACGTACCGCCTCAGAATCAAGAAATGTTGTATTTTTTTCGTAAATTTTTTCTTAGTTATAATAGCAGGTGACATACCGACAACAGCGCCACCTACCGGGTTCAATTGTGTTTTCAAACCATCAAGGAACCCATTGAAATAAAAACACAAAATTTTATCCAAATCGGTGAAGCCGTTTAGGAGAAGTTAGGTGACAAACGCACGTACAGAAAAAATATATTTACTCGTATGTTAAGATAATGTAGTTTATTATTATTGGTATAGGTAGGTACAACAACATCTGGAGTAGTAGATATAATTAACCTACATCGGTCGACAAAGGTACTTTATGAACACATTCCTCGTAAATCTTGCCTCCGAGCTTTAGATTAACTAAACGTTAAAAGTTCATACGCTCTTACGTAATTAATTGCTTAGATTAACTAATTACTAATTAGCATTTTGTTATGATAAGCTTTTTGAAACCGGTTTGCTAAATGTGGAATCTAATTTAGCTTTACTGCTATAAATATCCTGAGTTGTTAATGAAATTATGAGCTTAAAGGTTTGTTCTTATGAGGCTGTAAAAAGCTCTCTTCATAATAGGATGTTAGATTGTTTGCATCGTTTAATATTAGTTATAGCCTCCTAGTTTATTTACCTAAGTACCAATATTTTAACATGGTCACGTTAATGTAAAAAGTAAATAGAAGTAAATAACGTTGAATGAAATCGAGGCTACCGCATACACGATGCGTGCGCCTGCGACTGTGGCTGGAGTAGTAAGTACCTTGCCGCGGAGAAAGTTGCCGGTGACGCACTTTTGTATTCACGCAACTCACGAGCCTCGAGTAATTTACGCCACCACTCTAATAAGAACTGCTCCGCCTCTCTTATTAATTCATCAGATATGTTTACAAAGGGGAATCTCTATTGAAATCTGGTGGTTCACGTTAGAATTGTCGTGCTGTAAATCGACGGTCATGGCCCTTGCTGCCTAGTCGCCGGATCTGTCGGGAGCCATGCGGGCTTCTCGACTGTACCAAACATCCGGGTCGGTCGCTCTTGTAAACTTGTTAGGTACATGCTTATATTACTCACGACATGGACAAAACATTGAAAATTGTCTTCTATCCGGGTGCTTTAGAAAACGTTAAAAGTACATGGGTAATGCAAAACTCAATTAAAAGATTATGTTGAGTAAAGGAAGCAAGATTTGTCATTTAATTAAAGACGATAAGTTGATTTACCGACATTAAGGGAAAAAAAGAGAAAAAGTCAAAGATCGAGAAGAAAATACTTGGTCGCCTGAAGAAAAAAGAAAATGGAAGAGACCAGCTTAAATAAATAAAGGACACTGAATAAAGTGAGATGGAAATTCCAACAATGACCTACGTTTGGGATAGAAGATAGGTACTCATCTAGTAAACTTAATTCTAAATATAAAGTATTAGGAGAAATGTTTTAATTCTAGAAGTTCATCATATGTTATTCCTGTCTTAAGTATGTAGCAAGCAAGCAGGCAAAGAGTCACTACAATAACACGTGAATCAGTTATTTCACAAAGGTTGTGACATTTCACAAACACTCAACAAACCTTATCGGTATCGAGTATCGTGGAGTAATACATTTTCTTCATTGATTCTTTGCCAGGTGTTGTTTGATTATAAACAGATAATAAGCTTGCAAGACAGAAAGAATCGACGACTCTATGGAAAAAATAATTGAATATTGCGAGTACAGATTTATTATTCTATGTTCAAATATAACTGTTTTTTATAACAGTTGTTATTTAGCAGTAGTGCCTATATATTTAGGAACGTGTACTTTCTTTTACAGAAAGACACACAGACACAGTTTAGACAAGTTGCTTAATTAAAAATAGAATCTAATAACTCGACTTCCTTTTGAATAAACAGAAAAGATTAACGTGAACGAATATTATCTATCTATTCCTAAAAATCATAACAAGGTGTGTGCTAGGATTTGTTATTCAGGTTGATCGGGAATTATTTCCATTTTTTCCATTTCCTCCTGTACTATTCTAAAATATTCTTCTGCCGTTGCATGTTCCAATTCTTCGTCATCAGATTCCTCTATAGGTACTTCAATTGCAGCAGCAGCTTCTTCTTCGTCTCGTGCTTTTAACCGGATTTCTTTTAATCGATTGTCTAAGATATGTTCCCGTCTGGTCTCGCGTTCATAAAGTTGGCCCATTAGTACCTTATCGCCATTACCCGGTATCGCCATATTTTCTGATAAATGCATAAGATACAACGCTCCTTTAAAGTCTCCAATAGCGACTGATTCACCCTCTGAATGAGGAGTCATTCTTGTAAGTCCGTACTTAGATACTTGTAGAGTTAAAACTGGCTCCCTATATTTACGCAGTAAATCCCAGTAATAAAACATTCCACCTGTACATACAGACATATAAGAGGAGAATCTCAACGGAGCCCAAGCGGCATCGGACACATGATTCTTATATGGTCTCGTTACGATTATGGGTGCTGTACGAACTTCCTCACTCCACACTTTAACTGTAAAGTCTCCGCACGTAAGAAACATTCTAAATGTACAAGGACTTCTTTGTAGTGCTTGTACTGATCCATCATGCGCATTCCAGTATGAAACTAAAATATCAGAATGGCTTCTTCCCATGCGGTTTCCGTTAATGACTAAACCAGTCTCTGTCCCACAGAGAAACCTTGTGGGCAAGCCGCTATCAAATTCTAATGTACTTATACCTTCTGCATTACTTAAGTTTGGAAGTTCTGTTGGTGAATGCCTAACTGACATTGGCAATTGATCCAGAGGTTTTGAAAGCTTGCGTAAATCCCACCATAAACACTGCCCATCAGAAGACCCAGTAAAGAATTCAGAGTGAGTGCGAGAATGAATGTACAGTATTGATGTAATTCCTTCACGATGGGAATTGTAGACAGAACTAGATGACACAGCTTTTATGCCTACACGGACATCGAATACATTAGCAATACCTTTTTCAAGTCCGCATATTAACAATTCAGGGGTTGACGGAGAGCATGCTAGTTGCCAACAGGGGTATTCAGGTCGTATTTTGTACACTGGTTTAGTTTGCCTATGTACATCCCATAAATAACAATCGTTTATTTCGTTTAATTCCGGCTCTGGCATACATGTTTTGAAGCAGTAAGCAACTGCCAGCTTAGGATTTTTTTCATTTGTCCATTTGACACATGATATTGGTCTCTGGTTTTCGTCACGAAACACGTTGGCGATTCGGATACTATGCTTTTCTACAGGTTCCTGTTCAACCATGGCAGCATAATATGTTTGATACATTTCAATGGCATTGTTTTGGCTTGCATAGTGAAACAACGATGTTGACAGGTTTTGTACGGATTGTATATAATTATCCTCGTGCATAATTCTGCGACGATGTCGTTGTACATGATCTTCGTTATTAGGGTTAACTTCTCGCGGCCAGCCACCTTCAGTGTGATTTATGTTTTGATCGTGAGTTTTTAATAGCGCCGTGTTTGTTTCATTTTTAGAAGCCGAGTATGTCGCTTGGACCTCACGATGCACGGGGTTCCGAAGTATGTATTGCTTTTGATCTTCTATGCTAGGATTAATTGAATCTAGCATACGGGCTGGCACCAACTGAAAGAGAGGCTGCCTGCCAAAATTTCGTCGAACTTTTGTGTACTCGTAAGTCCATTTTACGTATGAAGACATTACCAAATAATTTTATTGTGTGCCTTGTAAGATTGCTTCAATTGAGACAGTACTTTCGCAACTGTTAAATGTATGGGAATATTAAATCAGTAAGGCCATGGCGCAAAATGAATATTGATGACGGAATTAAACAATTTCAAGTATGACTCCAGCGTCATGATCGTTTGGAAACATATGTGTCCTTGTTTGGTCGAGAAGTTGTTTTCTGCGACATTACTTCGGAATTTATTATAAGTCTTGTTGTCAATGTGACTAAGCATGTTGCATTTTCATTTAGACGTAAAAAGACAATTCTTTGAAGTGTCGACCTTCAAAGGTTATCAAGCTAAGTTATATAATTAGAATAACGTATTCAAGGGATTGGTTTAGGTGCTTCTGACTTGACATAAAATCCGTTGGTTATATTTGTCGTGTTCTTTCCTGCTGCTCTGATTGTGGCTCGTACCAGGAAGTGTCGTAACAACATTATTGGAGGTAAAGACTTCTTATGCGGTTCACATTAATATGCATCGAGTCCATATGGCAATAGCTGCTATGTGCGAGAGGTGAGACGACTCTCGATGTTACACGGTTACGCCTTTATGCTGATTCAGTCTACTTATTACAGTTTCAATATCGCTTGCTGTTGTATTAAACAATTATGAAACTAGAGAAGCGTGGCTTGATATGTGCAATTTTTAATTACTTGTTTTTAAATGTAATGTACATCTCAAGGATTATAGTTATGTAGATTTAAAAGTATTTAGCGGAAGATTTTTGTTGCTTGCAATACATTTTATTACTATTAATTAATGATTCGCTTTTTACTTATGTTGAACACGTTTGGGGTAACATTGTTTTTTTTTTTAATTATTAATTGGTTTCATTTTATTGAAATGGTAGGTACTCGTTGTATTTATACTATACGTGATAATAATTTACGGAAAATCAAATTAGCGTGATTAAAACCTAATTTGTTTATTAATGTTGCATTTTATCCATCGCATATTTTATTACAAAGAAAAATGCATTGCAAATTACAATGCTCACTAGCAATGTCAACGAACTCATAAAAATAATAATAAAAACATACTTCCTTACCATAAAAATGTAAAGGTCTTCCATACCCAGTATTGTACAATCACATATCTGCCACTTCACGTCATTATAAATTTGCTAATTCTGTATTGGTAACATAGATGGTATCGATACACTGTCACGAATTGGCACAGTCACAACACACTTTTGCGTCACGATTAGAAATTCGAATTCGGTGCTTATAGAGTGCGCGCGCGCCGTACGCTCGTACGAATGGACGTCTCAACGGTGACTGGCGCGCGTGTCGGCGGCTGGAAGTACACGGAAAGAACTCAGGTTGTCGAGTACTATGACTGGTTTGGTTCAACCGTATCCCGGCAATTGAGGTGTTGACTGATGACTATACTGCTAGCTAGAATAGTGTTGACAGTAACATCGGCAGGTCGTGCGGAGCGCATGTGACCTCGCCCTTTTTCAACTTTCAATATTATGGTGAGTTAAGTTGACTCACAGATAACTTGAAATGTCAAGGATTCATTCATTTTGATATTTGAAGAAACAAAGGCAGACCTTAATAGTACACATAGGGCGAATTAATGGGTGTAAGGGAACTTTAATAGGTAGCCTAGTATAAGTCTTATACTGCAATTAAATTTAGGATTTTTTTCCAAACAAAAACAGTCATGGATAAAATGTTTGACTATTAAAAATCAGCGTATTTTATGTATTTCCTTTAAACACTTAAAGAAAATGTTTATTTTCTGTACTTAAAGAAAACTGTAATGTGGATGGAAACTAAGTAAGGATAAGAAGGTAAAATGTAAAGTTTAAGTGTAGGGAAAAGTGTAGTAGTAGGATGTGGAGCGAAGTAATGACCGAGTCACGACACTACAGCCTGTGGAAAGCGTCGAGTACAACCGCACACGTGGCTCACAGCGCTCCTGTTGCTAGTACGTACTAAGCTTTATATTGCTCACAAAAGAGAACGCTTACTAGTTCAGTGTCTTTATAAAGGCTTAGCTATAATATTAAGTTTATGCGAAAGTTGTGCATTGTTGTTTGGCAATAATAAATTATGACCTTAGTTAGTTGTTTGATTATTTTGTAACTATTAAAGAGTTAAATACACTCAAAAACATGTACTGACATGGCTACGTGACATGCTTAATTGCCATAAAAGGAATGTTAACGCAAACAAAGCCTAGATTAAAAGATATACTCTTTATGGACCGCATTCTGAAACAGGTTTAACCCGGTAGAGCACTAACGTCTCTCATTACACTCAACATTACTTTTATCGATAAACTTTAAGGAAATCATCGAATCTACCATGATCTAAGTAACATTTTATGTAATAAAGCTATAGGAAACATCGATGCCATAACTAGACATAAACTATAGTAAATGATCGATATTATAACGTGCCGAACATCTCACTCGATTAATTTCGGATCAGCATTAACCTCGCAAACAACGAATCTATCTAAAAATATATCACACTAAGAGGGTGTCAGCGCGAAAACTTCTTAGTTTTCTCCGCTCAAAAGTACCTTTTTATGGCTGCTACTAAAATGGATGGATTCTGAAAAAAGTAGGGACTTTACTACCGTTGATCCAAAAGAAACGCATCAATAAATGTCAGAAAAACTTACGAGTTAGTTTATTGTAATATTAGTAGGACAAATAATACTTAGTTTACTGTATGTTACATACTCACTATTTTCGGACAATTATTTTGACTACACTGCGTATCTCATGTATATTTCTATAAAACTAAAGTTTGCCCGTTACTTCATACGCGTGGAAATCACAGTCAAGTCCGCTGATGTCTCTATCTATAAACTAAGTATCTGCGAAATTTCAGCTTCATTAGTCAAATATTTTTCGATATTTCGGGATTCATCAGTAGCTGGTATTTCGCTTTTAGTTATGTTTAATTAAACAAAAATACTTACTTTTTATTATTATGAATCCATCAAAAACCAAAAACAGTGGATGGTTAAAACCATCTTTATAAAATAATCCTCATGTCTTATGTTGAAATAGCCCATAGCTAATAAAAGGTTTGAACAAAAATGTTTTGGTCAAGAGTTAATTGGAATAATTGGTCATTAGTGTCTGAGAGCGACCGTTCCTTGAGTTGATTAGTAATTGACCCGGGTGGAGACCTTGTGCTCCTAGCTTCACGGTGCCGTCTGTTATGAATATTAGGTTATCGCTGAGTACCTACTACGCAGTCGCAGGGTTAACCTAACTAACCTATGTATGTTAATGTAGGAAGTGAAATTATACATAGCAATATGATACTACATTGCTCTAAGAAAACGATACCCTAAAAATATTATAATGCATGTTCTTTCGTAATAGTAGGTACCTATACACCGCAATTATTTTCCATGATGTACAATCAAAAAATAATGAAGGATGTAATTTTTGAATTAAATTATGTGAATAGTGAGTGAAGTGTGAGTGCATATGAGGTGTACGCTACAGGAATTGTTGGACGTTAGTGATACAGGAGTGAAACTCTTAGGCAGCCGAGTTTTGTGTCGACTTATTAGCATTGATTGTCATCAACACTACCAGGATTAAGATCATACATAACATCACATACCCTTATCGAATTACTTACTCCATTTTCTCCCATCTTTGGTTTTCACATAGTGCAATAATCTGCGATATTGCTAATTGTGATATTATTAAATAATAATGAACCTTAGAACGTTTAAACCGTAATCGTTGTCGTTGAGCATTCAATTATACTCATAATCTCGTCGTCCCGTGCATAATTAAAAGAGGCCGTGGCTACGATTGGTCACGTACAATCACTTGAAATATTACCTTTAGTTTGCTCAATACGGTGGACATCAATTACTGTCATTTTTTCTAGAAGTGTTACACAATGTAACGCAATGATGGATGGAAGATAAACGGGGTTCGTTTGTGGGTAACTTGTAACGAAGCTTGTGCCCAGAAAATAGACAATAGGAGCTTGATATATCGACACATTGCTGCAGTCTTCATTTCGCACAAATGAATGAATTCTTTGTATATACAATGGACAATGGAGCGTGCCGGAGAACCGATGGAGATGATCATAAAGCGTTTGTATTGGTGTGCAGCCTGTATAGGCATTTACCGAGAACAAAGTCACGGTCAGTGTGTTTGTGTACGCGATTTCTGTTTATCAAACATTTCAATAGAAAGCGTGCCGTAAAATAACAACTCAGCAAATGTAAGCGATAATGTCATGTTATATATAGTCTTGAGCAAAATAAATAAATAACATAACATAACATCACGCCTTTAATCCCCAAAGGGTTCAGCAGAGGTGTAGTACCCATTAGTACACCCACATTTCGCCAGTTATGTTTTAAGTCCCATGTAATAGGGGGCGAGCCTATTGCCATCAACCGGGCACAAATCCAGACTCCGAGGCTGCTACTGAGAAATTCCTGATGGAAAAACTCAATAACACTTGACCCGACCTGGGAATCGAACCCAAGACCTCATGCTTAGCAGTCGCGCTTTGCCACCACTAGACCAACGAGGCAGTAAATAAATAAATTAACTAACGAAATTAGTTAATATTATAAAGTAAATTAATTTATTGATGTTACGTAAACATGGTCTTATAATCTATCTACATGATGTACCATTATTTATGAGGGTTGTATGCCCATGCATGTGTGCGTTCATGTTAAGGAAAACATAGTCCCTGAATTTAGAGTATAAGGACGCTAAATCCGGGTAGAGTCATTACTGAACGGACGGGCAGTCAGTCGACTGATTGACCTTGTAGTCGTGCCATCCCCTCGTAATTGGGCCTTTGTAGCTGGGATACTCGGATCAATCCAATAACATGACCGCCTCGGCAGAGGTGCTCATTTTATGTTCCTTTGCTCTGCGTATGTCGGCTCTTGGACATGTACCTAGGTATGTTACGAGTATAATATGTATATGTGTTGGATATTGCATTGATAGCTGTTGGCTATCGCACAGGTTTGGTAAAAAAGTTAGAAACTATAAAGTTTGGCTTTTAAAATCATGTTTTAAAAGTAAGACGGAAAGTTGGCCTTTAAAAAAAATTTCAGCAAAATCGGTTGAAGATATCTGCTTCAAAATTGAGTTGCAAGATGCCACCCGAACAAACATAGTTACATACATACTTACATACAGTGCAAGTTGAATAAAAGCTTGTAAAAATCAATGCAACTACAGGTTACAAAAGAAAATTTAACTGAAAATCAGGACACTAACGGAATTATGATGAATTAGTATCTGATTAATTTTAAACTAGTTATCTGCCTAAAATGCAATTTTTGTTGTGCCAGTTGCTTTAAAAAAATCAGCAGATTTAAAAAGATAAAATGTTACAAAAACATTACTTCCGCAATTAAAAACTACCATCTCATTAAAACAAAAAAATACTTATGTGTAACATACTTATATTATCTATGCCTACGCAGTTTGTTAAGCGTTTCTCGTTTACGAAACCACCAGAACGTCGGTAATATCTTCAGATTTGATACCACATCATCCGCGTGATTTATGCGAAGTTGGGTATCCATTAATCATGCGTTGTCAATTGGAAAGCGACCCATTTTCGCGCGAAGGATATTTGTTTGGTTTTCTCCCACGATTTACTGAACGCCGATGACTGAACACTTTTTATCTGCATTTTTATTATGATGACAGTTCGCAGAGTGTGTTGACATTTATAAAAATCGATTTGGGTCAAATGTTTGACATGCGAGTTAAATTCACATAGCCGATATTATGTACAGTATTTTTTGTTTCATTACGGTTCATCAAACAAATCTGTAGCTGAAACTGAAATGGGCATTGAAACACATTAACGTATTGGGAAATGAAAATGCAGAATATCTACAGTTTACCATAAATACGGATAATTTTCGAGCGCTAATGGCGCATATTCAGCTTTATAATGGCTTTAACTCAGCAATAGTTGAAACAAATGTGCTAATAATTGCGAAGTGTATCCAGCTCTGAATTTAATAACAAAGTTAAAACGCAGTTTATGAAACACTTTTGAACAGCATTTATCTAAACCTTAAGCTTAATTTATCAGTACCTAACCGGAATCGCATGCAAACTTATTTCAACATGCACCATTCATAATAATACAGCTACCCGTCGTAAAGCGGCAACATGTGTTGTTACTTGCACAGTTGCACACATACGTCGTTTGATTATGAAACACATAAATTTACTTCGTCATAATACACGTGGCAAAATGGAGAAAAAAAAATAAGCAATGAACAGATTTTGCTGGTTAAGTTCTTTATAAAAATTAAGGGTAGCCCAAATGTTGCAGCCGTGGTGTCTCTCATAGTAAGTATGAAGTACGAACTAAACATAGTTTCCAAATCTGGATGTGATTTATGTTTACAGAGGCTAGACAGGAAATCTAAACGCAAGCTATGAAGCGTTTGTTTATTATGTTTCTGTTCCCTGTCGCGTAAAGCGTAATAAACAATTTACTACGTGTTTGCATCGCAAACGCAAGGCGTTGCGTAGTAGGGGTCATTGTCAAGACAAGTGTAGTTAGGTACGTTTGTTCAAGATCGAAACTGCACTATCGGAAGTGTCGGCGATCGGTCGGCTTACCAACAGATTTATCGCCGCGATCGGGAGCCGAGCGCTTCCCCGTTACAAGAGTGCCAGCGACCCGTGAATTTTATTGTTTCCCCTCGTACGATTCTGTACAAAGTTTTGTGTTCACACGTGACGATTCGGCAACCCGATATTCATTTGGTGACCTTAGAACACAGCATATAAACTTGCTGCAAATTTGGAACAAAAATGCGTTCTTCAAAACTATATATTATCAAAGATTCCATTGCATAACTACATTCATAATCTACTTTTGCATAATTGCTATGCTAACTATTAAGTAATTTAACATCATGAATGCATCATTATCTTCAATAGAGACACGGAATTCGAACATACCTGGTTATTATTACCTACACGAATAACAAAAGAGTCGTTGATAGCAGTTCATTGCGCGGCGTTCGCGACTACGCCGCAGGGCAAATGGGTGTAATAACAATGGAGAAAGCACCATTTATTTTGCATTGCCAGGAACTAAGTGTTGCAATGGAGGATAATATTCGAATATTAGATTTCGTATTGAGCATTTCTCTTACATTGTATGCATGTACTTACATGCAGAAAATTATAGTTTTTATGCCTGACGAGTTAACTTGAGCACTTAGTTGAAACATGTTACCCTGTAAGTATGGTAGTTGAAAAGGATGATAATAATATCCTACATAGAGCAGTGATACCGTGTAAGACATGTTTTGTCCTTATGTATTAACTTGTTGTATTATACAGACGGCCACTATTATAATACCATGTAGTGTGTATGTGCAATGTCAATGACACTATTGAGACTGAGTATTTACTAAATAAAATCCAACTAAAATATTGTTTAACTATTGTTTATCTTAATTTAGTTTTTGAAGATCCGTCGTGTGTAAATGAATATTTGGATATACTTAACTGATATTATAACGAGTTAATGTTTGTTTGTATGAGGTACCTAATCTCTGAAATTTTTGGTCCGATAACAAAAATTCTTTCACTAACATAAAGCCATACTGAGCGCCATAGGCATTATCATAAACTTGACTTCTAGTCGTACACATTCACGGACAAAAGCTAGTATCTAATATGCACAGTTGCACCCTACAGTATGATGTTCTTGAAGTTTGTAACGTATAAAACTATTGATACATCAAAGGACTTTATAAAACGTCGTATAAAAGTGCAAATAATCGCGTATGCCTACCACTAACCGTCTCACCTTCGCACAGGGACCACCCTCTTTGACTCATTTCTTCTAATGGACTTCAGACTTATAAAAGGGAATAATAGCAAATCTACTGGGATGTACTACAAACGTGATTTATTACGCTTATATGAATAATACATTGCCTACGGGGGATGGATGTATCCATCATAGCTCACGTAATGTTGTTTGTGCACACGACCGAGATCGTTACTCGATAATACAAATTAGTTTCAATGATTCGACTGTCATTGCCATGTGATGTAATATTAATTAAGCTAATGGTGAAACAGGTTTTGTAACTATCAACTGGGTTCCTATATAATACGAATCGTTATTGATTAAAACTACGACAGGTACTACAGTTTATATAGAACTAGCTTTGAATATAGAACTACTTTTGTCCAGGACTACGTCCGAGTAAATGTCGGTTATTCGCGATCTAATTTTGTTTCTCCATACAAACTTTGCCCCCTTTTTCACCTCCTAAGGGGTAGAATTTCGAAAAGTCCTTTTTATCGGGTGCCTAGGTCTACGTCATACAATGAACACACATTCCAAGTTTCAGGTCTTTACGATCAGCGCTTTAGGCTGTGATCCGTCAGTCAGTCATTGACAAAGCATTTTATATGTATAGATAGATAAGAAAAAGATAGATATTATATATATATATAGATATTATTAGTCACACACAAAAGCTTTAGCAAAAGGTACAAAACTAATTAAAAGTATAATTAAGATTTGTGCACGTGTGCGGCGACGAATAAAAAACAATACATTTACACTGAATGCCCGCTGTTAATGAAAAATTTTTGCTTTATAGTCTGAGAGGAATATGAGAATAAATTCGTTCCTGCATATTATGAGAGAGAAAATGAATGATTAACACTCAGTATTCGCCTTTGTCTGTCCGAGTATTCAACTTATTGTTTGTGGTATATCTACTTCTGTTAGAGTACGCGTAGCTCTACATGCGAATGTAGCTGTGTCGATACTTATAAGGACTAGCTTATGTTCGCGACTGTGTTCGCGTGAATATTTGCGCATTTTTTTGCACGGAATGTTTTTTTTGCGCGGTACCTACACTAATTCTTGGTTTAAAAAAAAAGTAAGCTTAAGGTACTTCTTATAGCATCAGCTATCTGCTAGAGAAGGGTCCGTCAAAATCGGTACAGCCGTTTCGGAGATGAAGAGCCAATCAGAATTAGTAACGTAAATAACATGTGTTATTTACATTGTATAATTATCCACAGTTTTATACACCTGTTGTTTAATTATAATAAATAATGTTATAAATAGTAATTATATTGTGTGCTGCAATAACATGGACAAACAAATATACACCGAACGGATGATTTTTTCAGCTGAAAAGCTTTTTACTTTGAGGAATATTCTATGTTCTGTGTTCAGTTATTCGATTCTTAATCAGACAAAAGAAAGCAAAAGCACTTAGATAATTCGTATCGATTAATCGAGAGAGTATCGAGTAATCGCGGATTGGTGTTTCGATTCAGCAGTGCAGCTTTCCATCTCGATATTAGCTAACGTTAGTGTTTCAATTATCGTACTATGCAAGTATCTACTTACTTATGTGCTTAAAGCCTATCACCTGAATGCATATCGGATTATACGCCGGAGGTATTAGGCAGGTATTTAGTTACAATTATGATTTGGCGAATTATTGCATTAAGGTTAGAGGTACAATTTGTAATCTAGCAGAAAAATGTATATTTTAATTTAGTTACGTAAAGATGTTATAACTGTGTTTGTCATAGATACATAATTAGGTAGCATTTTTAAGTTGTTATTCAAATTTTATTTTATTGCAGTCTGTTGATCAAATTGATTGTTGCACGATCTATGGCCATGTGCCATTGCTCTTTTCAGACTTGTTTGATTCCTTTTAGTTTCTTTCTCAATGGTTTCTTTCTAGTGTATCATATAGGTAGTAAAAAAAACCCTTAACTTGTTCTTCCGAAACCCGTTAATAGCATTGTTTTCTTTCTTCGAGTTTGCGTTTAAAAATAGAACGTGAAACGGTCCACAAAGCACACGTGTGTGTTCCAGCCATTAGTCCCCGGTATCGCTGGCCGAGAATGTATAGCGCCGAGTTGCGCCCTAAATCTACCGGCAAACGATTTAATTGCTCTTCGTATGGAACTGTTCCTTATGAAAAGCTTTGCAGTTATACGAACGATATTTTTGGCATGGTATTTGCGGATATACAGGGGGATATACAGGGTGATTGCTTACCAAAAACCTGAAAAGGGGTATTTGTACATAATGACCAACTTTCACTATGAAAAAAAAAGGTCAGCTATTCCATACATTGTGATCGTGTTGTAAAACAGCTGCTTTTGTAACGAACAGCTGAAATTTTTTAATGATTTCGGGGTTGGTCCTATTGTATAAGTTGTTTATTAGTACTAATGTCCATTTTCAGGTTTTTGGTCAAATTAACAATCACCATGTATAGACGTTTTAAGTAGCTATATGTTTATGTGTCTAATTGTAATTACTTACGGTTGTTTTATATAAATACCTATTTGGGGTGAGCCGCGTCAAATCTGACTTAGCGAGTCAAATTCTGTTCTGTAACTAACTTTCTTTGAGTCATCAAACTTTTTGGACCCACTTTATTCGGACCGTGTTAGAGGCACCTTGGGATCAATTAACAAATTCATTTTAAATCATCGCAAAGTATACTTTTACGAACAATCGCGGTATAATTGTTTAATTGACCGAATTCCCGTGCTTTTTCACGGAGTTTGTATTAAAATTGCACGGACTAAAGGCGTTTACTGTGGCCATAGTACAGTTCTGGTGATCGTTGTCCACTGTCCAGGCTGCTATATTTGGGAATTGGACCGAGCCGCCACCAAGTTTATCAATGTGTATTGGAGCGTGGGATTGTTTTCGAACGTTGCCTCTGTTGTGGAATGCAAACTTGTGCCTTGTGCCCTACTTGATGGCCAATTACCCTGTCGCTTACCATAGCGGACGGTGTTTTTTTATAAACTTCAAAATGGATTTTCATGGATTGCTGCTATCATTTGGGAAATTTATTCCATAGGGTTTATGGTTTTAACACTTACCGGCATTAATTAAAGGTATTTCCATACAGGTGCGATATTATTACAAAGGCAACCTATATAAGATATCTATTTGTAGAATAATTCGTTTGATATTTCGCGCTACCCTAAACACATAGGACGTTTGCAACCTGGTACATATCACTTGCGATTGTATCACAATACTTGGATGTAGTAGAGAAATCTCAATATATTGACATCGAAATATGAGTAGGTCACTAGTTATTAAAAAGTAGGTATTTCCTCAAAACACCATTCCGCACGGGAATTATTTGTACCCACACCTATATTATGAATCGCGATCTCTTATTAATTAACTGTATTGAAATGATGTTTCATAAGCAGGATGAAACTTAATTGGTTGAGGTATATCCGCTGCTAGGAAGGTACCTACACTTTAATTACTGGTATAGGTAATAATATAGGTGCAGCATAACAAAGACCAATTAGTGTTCTATATTATTATTAGTGTCTGTACCGATAATAATATTGTACGTTTGATGTAGGTACTATAATTGTTTTGCTATGATTTTGAAAATTGAGGTAATTACAGCGATTTGTCGAAACGAATTGTAGAAGAAGTAAAATGAAAATGAGAAATGAAATCTTTTTTTACAGATAAGTACAAGCCTATTTATACTTGCATAATTTTAATAATAACCAATATAATACTAAAATAAAAACTTAAATTTTTAAGTCGTTTACTCTTGTCAATGCTTGTGTTTGTGTAATAGTTGGTAGGTACAAGAAATTGCAGAAATTCTGGTATTGCAGAGTTGGTGCGCTACGAGAGTTGACGGCGACACCTGGAGAGATTTACTATACCAAAGCAGAGCAAAGACAAAAGAAAAAATCTGGAAGAACATCGATTGTGTTTTTCCGATTTATGTGAGCGCAGCGGCCGTTCGTACCATACTCCTAGAAATTTTGACAAAATTAAATAAATAAATATGTTACTAATATACTAATATAATAATATTTTACTCCAAAATTCATCTGCAATTTGTATTAATTTCGTAAGGCCCAATCTAAATTTAGATCGATACAAATTATAACCCAATGCAGGTACTAAAGATCTACCTACTTACTTGCGGCCTAGAACTTTGATTTAGCAAAAAAAATATTAAATGAAATATTTTTGACTTAATTATTTTAAATAGTTCCTAATGCTTTCTATTTTATGCAAAAGATATGCTAAAATATTTTGTCTTTGTTTTAGGTCTTTGGGCCATCAATATAGACTGGTAGGGTTATTTCAACCAAAAAATGGGTTAAAATATCATTATTATCGGGTATATATCGGGCCGGAGTGTTTACTCATTTTTGCCTTTTAATTAGATCGTTGGGCCATAAGAAGTTTAACCTGCAGAAAAAAGCAACACTCGTGTTTTGTCGAAAAATCGAAAATAATGACTGGGCAAAACTGGTTTATAGGATTACAGAAGCAGTAACTGTGTTATGTTACGCACAGACATGGCCGCCATGCCTCGAGGTGACTCCACCTGATAACACCTGAGGCAGAGACGAATTCGTCCGCGGAATACTAATACACAATAGAGGTATATCTTTGGTTTTTACGCGCTTAATTACAATTGCAATAGATCGAACAGTATCAAGATGCTTTAAGCATATTAATAGGAAATTATACACGCATGAAAGATGCACGTAGGAGGTAGGTAAACGTGAAGGAAATGATATATATACTTCATTTACTATGCTAGAAGTGGTCAAATAACAATAGTTATTAGTTTGTATTTAGGTTAATGTATATAATTTAAATCGAGAATAACTAAAATACTATATCATCTATACGAATATTAGAAAGAGGTAAAGTTTGTCAGGTTGTAGGGGGTAATCTCTGGATCTACTGAACCGATTTTGAAAATTCTTTCGCAATTTAGAAGCTACGTTATCACTAAGTGCTATGCTATGGGTTAAAATCACACGAATGAAGTCGCGGGGAGAGTGCTAGTGAAATAATAAAGCTTAAATTACTTGTGAACATTGACATAACGATAGCTCGTCTAATCTTATAATTAGGTAATGTTTTTGAGGTAGAAATACAAAGTTACAACTACGAAGGCTCCGTGTAGGTAATACCAGCTTATTATTGTCCCTCTGCGGGGCAAAGGCCTCGTCTCATACTGACGCATGAGCTTGCTCAAGGCGGAATATCGATTCCAGACAAAGAGTTCAGGGTTCTCAATAATGTTTATCTTCACCAATTACTTACCCCCACGATGACCTTTAGAAAACAGTTACAGAAACTAGTAAATTTATTTTTTACAATATCATATACATAATTTTTCTATCAATAACGAAGATGATCGTTGTAAGGGAAATAGCATAACATCACGCCTGTAATCTCCTAAGGGTTAGGCAGTAGTGTACCCATTAGTATACCCACATTTTGCCAGTTATGTTTAAGTCCCATGTAATCCCCATGACCAATGTCCCATGTAAAAAAAAAATATATTAAAATTATAATAAAATAGCAGTAGTGAATGAGCGCCAAAGCTTTTATTAAAAGTGAGGTACTATTTTATTAATTGTTTCATAAAAGTATTATTTTCAGCCTACAATTTTAGCAATTTTTTTTTTGTTTTTACTACATTTTAATATTTTATTTTTAAGTGAAAGCATTTTATAAAAGATATTTTAATATTACTCATCTCTTCGGATAACAAAAAAAAACACCAGCAGTCTCCATTTCATATTACATTTGAGTAGATTCGCTATCTATCTAATATCTACTTTATAAACCTACTATATAAAGTACAGTAATACATAATTATGTAGTAGTAGACTACATAATTATGTATTTGTAATAGAGACATCGATTTTAATGATAACTGTATACCTAGTACCTACCAGTAGTACCTGCCTATTACGTAGTATATTGAATTTTAGGTACGTCAGTAGGTACATAATATTGCATCACACGATATGTATGTACTTGAGCGTACCTAATTACGTGTAATGTTCGCATCCCTCATGGGATAAACACACAATTTCAAATTAAACACAATAGATGGACAGTTAATGATTAATATTACGTTAATAAACAGTTCCATTTGCGCAATCCATTATCCAGAAAGTGCGCTATGTCAACGTTTGTTTTATCGTAGTATTTACCTTCACGTTCAGTTAGTCCGGCGTTGAAAATAAAAGGATGCAGAATTTGTCGAGTCGCGGTCATAAATATCCGAAAGCGACAGCCGGGTCCGCCATTTTCCTGTTGACAAAATCACACCCACAATACATTCAAACTTGTCTAAAGTTTCCATTGTTTATTGCTCTCTCGCAGATTGTAAGTGGAGATCTATCTGCACCCTTTTAATTCAATTAGATACATTTTCTATCTGGCTAATGGACGTGACTGTGCCTTTTCAGGTTAAAGTAATGGAAAGTAAGAAGATACTTGTGCCAATTGCGAAGAGTTCCATTATATTATCGCTGTCACGATACGTTGAACGATTCCAGTCTACGAGGTCGTGGTTTCTCGTCTCGAGAATTGATAGCGTCCATTGAAGTGTCGGGCATCGAGAGGAGCGTCTTGAAAAGAAAATAATCTTGATGAAACGTCTCGCTATAAAAAGAGAACGTCTCCGTTGTCGACGCCTCACGCTTTCGTTGAAATAAACCGGGACACGCCACGACAAAGCTGAAAACTTTATTTTCATACTAAGCCTCGGAACCGTTATTGTCTTTGTTAATAACCTCACTTGAGTATCCCCCTCGGAACATTCTTGCTAATGACTTTTCTTTTGATAGAATTAAATTATTTCCAAGGAAAATATTTTCCTAATTCGGTTTTGCTGTCACGTTTGTGTAAATGTATGCAAACATGAGTGATTGGCTTATGCGAAATGGGATGGGACTCAATTTTGTTATTTGTCTCTCAAATATGTATTAATGGAGTACTGATAATACGCCAACGTAAATAACACTGATTTGAATAAAATATTTCCATATTATAATGGCTTCGCTTTACAATTTTACAGATTAAAGTAGTTACATAAGTATACATACTTCTATGTTTTAAATAACCTTTGCAGGATTTATGAATGTAAAGAGGTACTTAGTAATGATGATATTTGTTTGTATATTTTAAAGTGAAGCAGTAGTGAAGCATGTACGCATTAAGTTAAACTATGGAATGTTTTTTCCCCATTATAGTGGACTCGAAACAATAGTACCTAGGTACGTTATGACATGATTGTGTGAGCTAAGTTTGTCATTACAATAGAGGCTAGATTATAGTCCAAGCAAAGATGAGTGCGTAATGGAGCCGAGAGTAAAATTACAAAATGCTTCTGCAATCTGCAATATAAAATTTTAGAATTTCCCACCTGGTTAACTGACCACCTATACAATATTAGAATTAAAATTAAATATTCTTATATTGAGAAAAAAAAAATACTGAAATACCACACAAGTGCTGTAATAAAGTGAAAAAGCACGCGTGCATAATACGCTGCATTACAAACCAAAACGCGGTGCAATACAAGAGTATGTGGAGCAAGAGTGTTGAAAATGACATTATTGTTGTAGCGAGATCCGAGGAGATGCAAATACATAGTTGGCCAGGTATCTTGTATGTACGGTCGACACAAAGCAAGAAGTCTTGCAAACTGCTCTCATTAGTTCATACATATCCGTACCTATTTGTTCCCAACTCACGATAAAGTTTAGCGGGAAAGTTTTGGGATATTCATCTTTAACTCGAAGGATAAGTTTTGTGGAACTTCATAGATCATGAGATACGTTTAGCGACTCTCATATTGTTGTTCTTGAATTACAATGTTATGCGCAATTGTGTCAACGCCGAAGTCGTAATGAATTCGTTTTTATTTATATATTTTTTTAACTTGAACTACTATGTATCTACAGTTAAAAAAAGAGATAGGTACCAGGGTCGTCAGATATAGATGAAGTTTTCTTAGAAACCGATAGATGTCTTCGATTGAAAATTAAATAATAAACTGTTTATTTTCTACTTTTTAAATTAAATTACATTTGAAAACATCCATCGGTTTATAAGAAAACTTCAACCATATCTGACGACCCTGCACCCTAAACCTATCTCTTTTGTTGACTGTACATTTTATAAGGTGACTGGCAATTAGTGACCAATACTTATAGACATGATTGTACTCATGAAATGAAACAACTTTCCGAAAGAAAGTATTTTTTTTATTAATTTGTAAAGCGCATGTCTTTACCTAATCCCCCCAATAGAATATTGAACAAAAAATAACACCCAATCAGCTTGAATTTAATTAAGTTACCTATATCTTTTTACAAACAACTTTTCTATTCCTTTTTTCATTTAATTATTAACCGTATGCGCGTGGTCATGCTTTTAGGGTGAATGAGGTCATGCGCTTTGCAAATTTAAAAAAACATCTTTTGTTTGGGAAAGTTGTTTGTTATCATGAGTACAATCATGTGTTTAAGTGGGTACCGGTCACTAATTACTAATCACCCTTTATAGGTACTATTTATTCTAATAGATATTATAAAAGATTATAACAAAATTCTAAAAAAATTCAAGGAAAGCGACGAACATTTCCACGATTACAAAAAAACAAACAAAAAAATTCATAACACCTACCCAACATTCAAATAACACGCCGTAACCATGAACCCAGCCAGACAGGAAAAAGTAATTGCTTGGCTTACAATTATACAATAAATGTTCAGAGGGCGCTTATAAAGGGACATGATGACTGCGGGTCAAGTGACTTGATTGTCAGGATTAAGTCCTGGGTGCTACTCGAGAGATATTGCTACATTTGTACGTACTTATGAGTGTGAGTGTTGCGAATGTTGTCACTTTACATGATTACTTAATACCTTGTTAAAACTATGAATGTTAAGAGGACTTTAATATAGGCAAGTGTTAGGGTTTATGTGAAGAAAGACTTCATGTTTTTCTTCACCTACTCAATATTCAATACACCACATAGAGAATCCTACTAATATTATAAATGTAAATGTTTGTGTAGATGTTTAGATGTTTACCTATTAGTTTATTACTCAATCACGCGCAAGCATTAGGTATGCTTGTTATTGCCGCGGACCCAGCACTGACCGCCGTAGCCTTCTTGAAGATCAGAATAAGTACAAAAATTACATTTATAGTAATTGTTATTTTAACAAATTTAAACTGCGTTATTCAATGTTATGTCTATCACCGAGAGTCTAGGAGCATTATCTACTTTAACCGTTCGGTTCTGGGTTCATATTTTTGTAACAATAGATGCATCTCTGGGACTTAAATTATCTGGGTCTTAATGAGAATGTAAATAATCCATCAACCGTTCAGGTTTTCTATCCCTGATTTCTGGAAATGCTTACAGTTGAGATGTAAGACTGTAAAAATAAACCCTCAACTGTTCGCCTTTATACAGGACGAATAACATTTATCCCACAATAGAGTGGTAATTTGAACTTGTTTTAAACTTCAATCCCAAAAGTGAAATACCATCGCCGTCAGCAATACAATACAGGAATACAAAACAGATACGAATTTAGCGGCTAACAGTATTACGTATTTATAGATACCTAGGTTATATGTGTTGTGGTATGCATCCTTTGCGGTTGACCTATTCGGCACTGGGCCAAGCACGTACACAATTTACTTAGCCACGGTCCCACCTACACCGTGATTTGAATACACTTTAAACTTTAAAATACATGTCTACGTGTTCTGTTATAGAATTGCACTCACTACTCTGTGAAAAAATACCGTCTGCCTCAATAAAGTGATCCATGGCTTATATAAAGGTTACAGTTACACTCTGTTCAAGATTGTTCGTAATAATACCAAATAATACCAGCCAATTATTGTTTTTCTTTTTACTAAGGATTATTTCCACACGGAAAATGCACGAGCAATAATTACCACGACCACCATCACTTACCTATTAAATACTAGCTTCAGCAAGCGACTTCAGCTCCGTAGATTTCTGAACTAAACCAAAGTCTGTGCTGTTCCAGACTATAATGTATCAATGTACCAAACATCTGGATCCGTTCAGCCGTTCTGGAGTGATTGAGAAACAAACATCCACCATACAAACTATCGCATTTATAATAGTAGTAAGTCCCGGTTTCTTCACAATGTTTTCCTTCACCGATATCAGTGATGTCCAAAATAAACTTAGAATGTACGAGTATATAATGAATTGAAAAAGTTATATTGGTATTTGTCCTTTATCGAATCCGCAACCACCTGCATGAAAGGCGAGCGCCATTATAAGATTGTAAGTACATTGCACATTGTAAATGTTTTTATTTTATTTATTACAGAAATAAATCAAATTAAACTTTCATTTGTATAAAAGCAACACTAAGCTTAATAAAATGTAAATAGCGTTTTTTGGCATTATGTCTATTATTTTGTTCTTTGAGTGCAACTATCAAGAGCCCATGGTATATTAAGGTCGACGTTTAAAAGACTGCCTATCATGATTTATCAGACACGATTAATACGTTCAACAGAATTTTCTCATATAAGTTCAAGCAAACTTTTCTCGATCCTTTTTCGAACTCAAAATCGCAGATTATAAAGTTATCCTTCAAAGAGTAGCACATACAAGGATCCGAATTCATGATGTAAAACTTAGTTCGATACTTGTGAGGTGTTATAAATAAGTAAAATCGTCTCGTGTTAGTTTTCCACCCCTTCAGCCCTGCCGTGAAAGTAAAATTGAGGGGACTTTTAGTTCCTTTTTCCTTTAAATATTTTTTCCTTTTTTACTCGCAAGGAAAAGTTTTAGGGGTGATGACACTCGTACTATAACACCACAACCGTTTATCCGATTCCGCTGAGCGTAAACGGTCCCTAAATCTAACCCTAAAATGGCCATAGGGTGAATTGAGACACTCATTATCAACGTTTATTCCATCCAAAATCATGATCCGGAAAATATGCGATTTATTTATGCGAGAATGCGTCTAATGTACAAAAATTATATTATAAAACAAAATAAACATAATGTTTATCAGCAGGGTTAAACTAAAACCATTTTGGAGTTTTTCTATCTGTAAAATACGCGGTCCAAAGATATCTCTGGAAGTTCTGCTAACCACCTAAAGGGTATTTATGTACTTTTATTTTATCAACCATGCTCGTGGCTAAGTAATAACAGCCGCACGGGTCGATCCATCAGGTTAAGCTACGCTTGCCGGGGTTAGTCCGTGATGAGGATTTTTTGGTTCTGGCTGTCATACGTGGATCTTCAACAGTCGTTACGGGTCATCAGAAGCCCGAAATTCTGACAAACAGTCTTACTAAGGGGTATCGTATTACCCATTATTTACTGGGTTGTCGAGGTCAGATAGGCAGTCGCATTATGAAAAATTCAGGTATTCAGCTGCAACCGAGCCTGGAAGCCGACCCCAACATAGTCGGGAAAAGGCTAGACAGATTGATTCATATCATTAACAATTATTGGTCATATATTAACACTGAATGTCAGTATACCTACATATTTTTAATTCACTTAAATCTAACGCGCGAAGGGTGGCGGTAAGCGACCCGATTTGTTATAATGAGATGCAGCTAGATAAGTATAAAAATAAACATGTAGCGTGCATGTAGAATAACCTATTAAAACTTAGTACAGTTTTGCAGCTTAACTTGGTAAGTAGTTAGGTAAGTAAATTGTATGCCAGTGAACGTAGGTAGTAGCGACTATACGTGAAAATTACAGGAAAAGTAATGAACTAATTTTCTTTACTGTGATTAAAATAAAATGGAATTTGGAAATGCTAAATAAATATGTAAATTGTCGCAACAGATTAAACATAAAAAATATGGTTAATAATTTATCTTGTTTGTTTTATGGATTCCAGGCAGGACACCCAAAATTATTACTGATTCAACATAAACAATAAAATTGGAAGGGTTGAAATCATTTAATCAGGCAAATATTTTACTTAAGTCAGGCGATGCTGCGTCAGGCGAAGCATGGGGTTATGCTAACGAACTGCTATTATGTTTCACCCTCGTGTCACTGTGTGAAGGTTTTGCACTCTCGACCGAGTTACCGCGGGGGTTGTTTCAGAAAATCATGTGTTGCTTTAGGGAAAAGCTGGCAGTTGAAACACGCGCGGCGACGGGAACAGACGCGTCGGGCGCGCGGGCGGACCCTACTACGAACAATATTCCGATACCACCGCGCCAATACTATACCACCTTACCTAGGTCAATGAACAATAAAACCGGTGTGATAAATTAGAAAACTTAAACATAATACGTGACTTCATCTCGTCAGTTTCATAAAGACACAGTGATCGCCTAAAGTTTATGGACGTTTTCCGAAAGCGTTAATGGATAGTAATGTTTTTCTGATATTTGGAATGACAAAAATAAGTAAGTATAAGAATTAATTATTAGTTATGATCGTCCATTAAGAAGCGAAAAACTTTTTATGATTGACGAAAATGGAAAACTTTTTTGATGAGGTTTGTTGACGAATTTGTTCATAAAGTTGTCTATCTTGTTCCGTTTCGCTGTAATAAGGTTATTTATAATTAATACTTAGGTATAGACTAGTGTTTATTTTACATAATAAGGTATATACAAATTATTTCGTTTCTAATTATGCGCAGATATACCAGTTATAGATTGTATAATAGGCTACCATGAATTTTTTTTAATAAAAAACTACGACCTATGTCACTGTTTATTAATAAACAATGATAAAAACAACATATAAACAATTGAATAAAAACTATATTTAGCTTTAACAATGAAGGCATGTAATATTTTACTAATTAGGTAGTCTTTTTAGCACTTAAATGAAGGATGTAGGTACATAGTGGGTTTCTCCAGTGTGTATAAAAATACGATAAACCACCGGTATGTCATTACATCTAGGTTTACTGCAATCGTTAAGCCGACAACAAACATGTTACTGCGTCACGTGGCTACAGCTTCCAACACGTTTCATTATACAATTAGAGCTTTTCCTTTTCAAAAATATGTGGGGAAAACTTTCGTAAATAATAATGAGACGATATTTTATTATTTTCTGTACATTGTTTTTTGGGATTACAAAATTAATCACAGATTAAGATTCCTACTGACAGTTTATCATCGCGGTATCGACATAATGAAAATGAAATTTGTATTGGCATTCAGTTATTTTAAATCGATGGTCCCTGAGCTAGTACAATAATATAATTATGCAAAGCCGTACGTAGGCTTCCCGTATTTTAAGTACGTCTGCCAAAAATACCCCTAATTTACCTATATTTTTGTCGAGTGTTTGACGTTGATTGTCGTTGAGATGAAATTGCGAATATATTTTGAACCTTCAGAAATACAACTTTATACCTACTGCTAATTGGTTTCCAAATTGACTGATGTGATAATGGTATAATGGGAAATAAGCATAATCATCATTTCCGTCATATTTATGGCTATCACCTCTGTTATAGCTCCGCTTAAAGAAGTTTAGTAGAAATAGTGCCTAAAATACGAATATAGCAAACGGTCTTTACGTATATTTTGGTTAGGATCTCGCTTTTGCTGATCAGCCCGCCACCTCATTATCACCAGGCTATTGTTGTCCACTGTTGGACAAATTAAGGCTTCTCCAAACGCACACATCCTTTAACTCTAATTGTTGAGTTATAATTTTATTATTCAGTTAATAATTATTTTTTTGGATAATCTATGTTGCTATGCCTTATCAGGGTTTATATCCGTACCTAATTTAAAACATAGTAACATCTTTTATACACATTATGGGATGAAAATAAATTAATATTATATACATTGTACCCGATCCTCTGCTACTATCACAGAGCTGGTACCAACCAACCTACGAAGATCTTTGAAGAACACGAGGGTATCTTACATTCAAGAACACAGTCATCAGTTTGGTAGATCGCTTCAATCTAATAATAATGTATATAACAGACTTTATAAACAAAACAGCAACTTATCCCCAGATAAGGCACTTCTGTGTGCACTAACAAACTTGTCCAAAAATTCTAAAGCAATTAAACTGATTTAGCGCCCGAATTGCTTCGCTCGCCACAGTTGACAAGGAATTTTAACTTGAAAAGTGTATCAGACGGAATTGCGAGCCAAATTGCCACAAATATCTAGTCGGACGCCTCAATTAAGAAAACCCCGCGTATTTAGAAGATTTACCGGTTAATTATTGCTCGTTTTCGGATTAGGAGTCCCGGAAGCCAGTTTTGTTCTCTTAGAAACTTCAGTACGATATCATTATGATTGTTTGTTTAGATAAAAGGAAAGAAAAACTGTTTATTCACGCGAAAGTGATGCACATAACATAAAAAAAATGTATACAAAAGCCTAAAACAAGTTCGTATTAAATCTAAAAATAAAATAAAAAATCACGTACAATACCTCTTATTACTTCGATTTTATTGAAATCTACTATTCGTTCGATCATTTAATTGTGGGGTTCAGACACAGATATTGCTACACATCCAATATTGTAACAAAACAGAATCGCGGCTATTTAAGTTTCCCAAACTACCTATCGAATACGTTGATTGAGTATATCGATAGGTGAAACATGCGAGTCCTATTAAACCTCACGGACAACTTCGACAACGAACGGACTCGGCTCGCAATTAGAGAGGACTCGCCCTCCCAACATTTACATTTTAATTTAAATTTCAAACTGACGAGATTCAAGATAAATTGGGCTGCGTATTTAGCGCAATAATTCGAGCCCGGCGCCGACTCGCGGTCTCCAAATTAAGGAGCAGGATAATTGTTTGCGTTATAATTAATAATTGACATTAATATTGTGAACTCGCAACGGGTTCGGGTAAACGTTGGATTATAAAGCCGGGCTGTGCTGCCGTTAAACTTATTTAGGTGCGTAATTGAATAAGCGTATACGACAGCACGGAGAGCGGTATGGTGCCAAAAACATTTTACTATTATTTTTCATTCATTTCTGTCGGTAAATAACTGCTGTTGGACACATGACTGGATCTTCCACGAATACTTTTATCTATATACTGATATAATAAAGCTGAGAAGTTTTTTGTTTGTTTGTTAAAACGCGGTATAGGTACTCTGGAATTAAAAGTCGGATATGAAACAATATTTTTGTATATGATACCTAGATTCATGAGGAATAGTATGGGCTATTTAATATCATGCTACGACCCATAGCTGCGGAGCAATAAACCAAAGACGTAATTTAACGCGGGTTAAATAAAAACATACTGACAAAGTCGCGGGCAGTTGCTAGTATTATTATAATTACCACTTAGCATTCAAAGTGAAGTCGTATTTGTGGCCACACACAGTCTGGTGAACAAACGAAAACGTACTTTTAAAGTCCGTCAAAAACATTACGTTGTTATTTGAATAAGAAAATTATGTTATATAAAAACAATGTTTGCTGGGAATCCTAGCAGTACTTAGTGTTAAAATATAGCAATAATATGAGAGAAATATGCTGTGATTGGTGAATTTATTGCATGTTCACCATATTGTGGTTGCATCGGATGACAAAGGTGACCGCGATGATTGACATTTAATTACAAACTGGACTCTTGTCGAATACATTTTACGCTAGATTTATATGTCCTCAATTTATATTGAAAATGTAAATATAAATTGCGTGTAGTTTTTGAAATATTGAAGTCGAATAAAGTAAAAATAGGAGTATTAGAAAGAAGACAGTACCTGTCTAGCCGTAACAACAAAACTGATGAAAAATAATAGCAATAATTCACCGACCAAAAAAGTATCACAAAGTCACGAACAAACTCCGATTGCGCCTTGGCATCGACATTGATATACGAATGAAACATTCGATTCGTTAGTGGAAAAAGGAAAATAATGCAAAATGCGGAGGATTGGAGAGAATGGTTCTCATAGGCGGATAACAAAAGGAATGCAATGGGGATATCGTTTGATGGTCGTAGCGGCTCGTAGCGACTCGTAGCGCGTAGCACCGACTCCGAACACGCTCCAACTATTGTGTTTTGATTGCTTGCCAGCGGCCTTTTATAGATTATATCGTAGAACCTTAAGCAACATATTATTTGTAAACAAGATCTTTTAATTACAACCCATTTTGTATGTTAAATACACACAGAGTTAACGTAGCGTATTTCAGAGTAGAGCTTCTACGTAGGTACAGATTTCATGAATTTAATTTCACTTACCTCTTGTGAAAATATTTAAATGTTAATTGCGGGAGTACCCTTTCATCTCATTTATCCAAACTTTGTAAGGGGATTTGTTTACAATGTCCTTAATGATGCTCAGCGTTATGATAAAAGCTTTGTAATGAACGCTTAATTCATAATTCCCATTATCTATTTCATAATGATTGCAGGTCATATTTCGTGATGAAACCTTATAACAAAAGCGTATATTTCTTGAGGTTAGAGCCACGGAAGTGGGCTCAATAAATTATTATGTGTCGCTTTTTGAACGCGTAATAAAATATAGCTTCCATTATCAGAAGTTATTGTAACTTTTTCATCCGTTCGCTTCATCTTATTTGCATTTCAACACGTAGACGTGAAATTAACATTCGTAGCATATCATTGGAACATTTATATTTGGCTACGAAGCGTTTATCCAGGGAAAATACGTAATGTATTTGTTTCAATGTTTAATGTATGGTGATGTAGACAAGCGTAAATCATAACATTAGATTGTTTGTACATTTTACAAATACATTTCAAACATATATTTGGAAAAAATCAATATTTTATATTAGATATGCATTCTGTTATATTTTTTTTATTGAAATATGCGTATCAACTGATACATCGGATGTCAAAAATTATAAAAAGTCAACAGTTTCGATCATTATGGACATTTTTTGCGTGTAGGTAAAGAACCTTCGAAAAATCGGATATTAATATACAATTATCGGTCGGAACATAAAACGTTTGAGCGCGGCGCGTGCCCGCATAGATTCCGGTTCGTTTTGATCCCTCCTTGAATATTAAGTTTGCCCATTACGCCACTCGGTAATTCGAAAGCGTTTAGAGCGCTCCCCACAACGAATTTATTACTTAATATCACTTGGACCAGACGCCTGGCACTGATTATGAATCTACTGAAAGTAGCAAGTAATATGTACACGACTATATTGAAATTTTGAAATTAACCAAATGAAAGTTTAATTAAATTTCTGTTCAAGGAAAACTGTATATAAGCTCTGTTAGCAATGTAATAGAGGACTTTTTAAAGTATGATCACCAGTCAGGTTTGGTAACAGTGTGCATGCTTAGAAATGACTATAGTTGCGCTGTTATAGCACGGCAAACGCGGTCATTGACCTGGTAAAGTTTTCAACTAGCAATAATCTCAGCTCGGATTAACCTCGTTGGTAACGATATAACGTCTGTGCAAAGCATTGACCTGCCTGCATCTTCTAGCATTCTTTATTTTTAAAAACGGAAACAAAGATTATTAGCGTCCTGAATCGATATCTATCGTATCCGTAACATGTTTCACTAATGGAAAACTATAAATACAGTTTATTCCTATGACGACATGCTATTGCTAAGCTTAAAAGCCTAACTATAGACATGATGATACAATACCTACCGTTAATTCGGATTTTAGAAAAAGAACGAGTTTGTTAATGTGTTTTCTTTTACTCATGCCCGTGTGATAATATTTTTCTAAAACTCGATTTATCCTACTAAAATATTAACTGCCGTATATTGTACTAACATAATTAATGTTCGACGGGTAATACAATTTTTATCGCTTTGATGCAGCAAATACAGCTCCCATATCCCGTTGTGTTTACTTATCTGCGTAAATATATTGAGATACGAAATTGATATGGATTCATACGTAATAATATACCTAAAAGTATAGCGCGACAATATTGAATTCAAACGTTATTGAATCTTTAGTAAGACATCCAATACCTTTACGGGTACATAACGTATACATATCATAACTCATATTGTGTACAAACGTAACCAAGTTTCTTTTTTTGTATTCCCGTAAAAGTTTTTCTCTCACTTTTTCGCTCTCATTGGTGGAATTTGATGAAGTCTTTACGAGGATAACGGAATGGAAGTGGAATAGTTTCTTTATTGCTTCCCCACATTGTTGGAATTCGAACATCTGTGTGCTTTCAAATATTTTATCTCTGAATTTCAGCGCGAAAGAAAGAAAGTATGAAAGTATGAATAGTTAATTATTTCTCCGTGGTTCACACGAGTGACATTTCGAAACACCTGTCTATTCCCTCGAGGCTGAATACATGGCGTTATTATTTAATGAACTTTCAAATGGAATGGATATTCTTGAAACCATTTGGAAAGCAATCTCGACGTGTGCGGTGGAGCTAGCATTTATTTTTTATACTTGTTTGAAAATTATTACTTTAATATGAAGATATGGTGAATATCGTTTTACATGAGAATATTCAAACGAGAAAATATTCTATTCTTTAACATTATTTTTCGATGACTTACTGATATTATTATTGTGAATAAAATACTAAAAAGTACGTTATTAAAGGGTAAAAGCTTTTTTGTATATTATTTTTGTTGTTGAATTTTATGTTTAAGTAAATTTTATGATTTATTTTAATTTGTGAGTATAATATCGATTTAGAGTAAGATTTGTAAGATACTAGCGACCCGCCCCGGCTTCGCACGGGTGCATGTTATATACATATAAACCTTCCTCTTGAATCACTCTATCTATTAAAAAAACCGCATCAAAATCCGTTGCGTAGTTTTAAAGATCTAAGCATATACTGGGCGTTAGTGACAGGTTGGCAAAAACTGAAACTGTAGTTTCAGACCACGATTTGTGATTGAAAATCGTTGGAATTTTTCTCCGGAAAATTCTCAAAATTTTCGACCGATTTTTCACTTGATTCGTGATATATTGATATGTAAGTACCAAGTCCAGGCCTCTAAACATAAATTTAATGAAAAAAACAATAAAAACTTAACTCGGCAATGTAAACACAACAAAATAATTCTAGGTACCTACATTTAAGCTATGTAGATTTAGGCACAAATAACACGCGCCGCCCGGCGTCGCCGCATCGGTGCGATGTCCTCTGCTAGAGCTGTACCGAACGAAACTTTAAATAGTTTTTAAAGTTTCGTTCGGTTTTCTTTTAATTTTGAGAATTTTCCGGAGAAAAATTCCAACGATTTTCAATCACAAATCGTGGTCTGAAACTACAGTTTCAGTTTTTGCCAACCTGTCACTAACGCCCAGTATAGGGACAGACAGAAGAAGCGACTTTGTTTTATACTATGTAGTGATTGTTGTTGTTGTTGTTGTTATTGTTATAAATTAATAAATAAAATAAAATTTTACTTTACTTGTTTATGTTAACCTTTACCTATTAGGAGTTAATAGGAGGTTATCTATAAAGGACGGTTGGTAATTACTTATATATACATGACTGTACTCAAGATAACCAGTAACTTTCCAAAAGAAATGTTTTTGTTTTTTTTTTTAATTTGCATAGCATGTGACACTAATCATCATAGAATATTGAGTAGCATAAATATAACACTCAATCGCAGATGTAATTGAATGTGAATAACTTAACCCTTTTACAAAAAAAAAAACTATTTAACTTTTAACAGGCATAATTTCTTTTTATTTTCTATCAACCGTAAGAAAAGCGCTTGTGAACGCGATTTTGCGATAGGTAAAAGATGTTCTTTAAAAAAATGGTTGATTGGGAATGTTGTTTGTTATCATAAGTTCAATCAGTAACTAATTATCAGCCATAATTCAGATAACCTTCTGTTAACACCAACAAATTAAAATTGTTTTCTAAGCTTTTGTGTGATAATCTATATCGATTTAATTTAGGTAATCTACTTTGGGTAATTAGTGAGCAGAAGCTAGAAGAAGCAGGTAATTACGTTTATAATATTGTTTGAAAGGATTTCATCAAAAGAACTTCCAAAAAACGGCACCTAACAAGCGTATTTAATGATCAAGGGATACCCTTCCTAGCTGGCGAAAACTCAAAAGACAAACGAATAAGGTCGAACAAAGAAATCGCTTTTATTCCGTTTTCCTTAAATATTTCCGTATATCGTGTAGGCATTACCTATGTATGGGTATGTTAACCCGTATAAATTCTTTTAACGGCGAATGAATCAAGTGTTTTTACTTTCGACGGAATGGTACGCATATGCGTGTTGGCTTGACAAATATTTGATTGTAGATTTTACGTACCTGCAGTATTAGGCGATTAACCCACGGCACCGCACGCCGCTCCGGCATGCGGTGGCGGTGAAGCGGATTTCGATGCGGTTGTCCGCACGGTGATGCGGTTCAACCGCATGACCGTGCGGATCGATTTTGAACAGTTTTGGTTTTAACCAGTTATTTTTTACCGGTTTTGACCAGTTTTCAGGGTGTCCAGGTTGGGGTTTTTTTTCCCCCAATTTGGGGAAAAATTTTGGGGAACTTTTGGTGAAAACTGCGGAGAAAATTCTGGGAAAAAAATAAAAAAATTCTGCGAATCCACTAGCGCGAATGCAGATATGCGCGAAGTATATTTTTATAAAGGATAATGGGCAAAATTCTTAAAATAAGGTTCCGTACACATACCCACATCACTTTATCTATTAGATAAAATTCATAACGGCTAATTACGCGTCATGGGTGTCGTGTTCATGGTTTTCAAGGGTGCTTCAATACCATCAACGATTTGTTTCATTCAATCCAATATCACTTTGTGAGCTTTGGTTAACTAAAGTATTAAACTTTAGTTTTATTTTTGATTTTATTAATTTCGTTTGTGATTCATGTAGGTATAACGTTCTGTTTATTTTTTTATAATGCACATAATATTACAACATGTAAAATAAATGTTAAGCTAAAAAAAATGCCTTAAAGTTTAATTTCGTGATGCAAAATAATTCGTTTGCATAGAAATCTATATGATGACCCACATCACTTTATCTATTAGATAAAATTCATAACGAGTAATGTGTGGCATATTTTGCGGCCGCCATCTTGGATTTTCATTTTGACCTCATTTTCGTCATCAGCACCCTCGAAAACCATGAACACGACACCCATGAAGCATATTTTGTAAAATTTTGCAGCCGCCATCTTGGATTTTTATTTTGACCACATTTTCGTCATCAGCACCCCCGAAAACCATGGACGCGACACACATGAAGCATATTTTGTAAAATTTTGCGGCCGCCATCTTGGATTTTTATTTTGACCTCATTTTCGGCATCAGCACCCACGAAAACCATGGACACGACACCCATGAAACATATTTTGTAAAATTTTGCAGCCGCCATCTTGGATTTTTATTTTGACCTCATTTTCGTTATCAGCACCCTCGAAAACCATGGACGCGACACCCATGAAGCATATTTTGTAAAATTTTGCGGCCGCCATCTTGGATTTTCATTTTGACTACATTTTCGGCATCAGCACCCTCGAAAACCATGGACACTACACCCATGACGCGTAATTAGCCGTTATAAATTTTATCTAATGGATAAAGTGATGTGCGTACGGAACCTTATTTCAAGAATTTAGCCCATTATATCCTTTATAAAAATATACTTCGCGCATATCTGCATTCGCGCTAGTGGATTCGCGGAAGTATCTATCGCGCAAGTGTAGGCGCACAAATGTCTATCGTGGAACTGTCATTCGCGCAAGTGACCTATCGCGCAAAGGGAGTCGCGCAAGTGTCTTGGCGCCGAAACGTCCATTCGCGCAAGTGTCCATGCGCGCAAAGAGTCTCGCGCAAGAGTCTTGCGCGCAAATGTCTTTCGCGCATGTGTCCTGATACCCACTATGGTGCTAGGTCAACAAATAAAAAAAATAGATTTAAAAATATAAGAAGCCAAAAGTCCCCAAAAATACACCTAAACATAATTATAACGCCCTTTTAAAAAATTATATTACCCCCTAAATTTGGGGAGAAAACCCCTAAATTGGGAACCCTGCACGATGATCCCAAGGAGGTTAAAAATATAGGGAGCGAGCGCTTGGAACATTGATAACCGTTACTCATTTTTTTTAGAAAGAGAGGCACTGAGTTCTGTATTTTATCTCGTTCTGGCATTGTTAAGTGTATTAGAAATTGTGTATATTATATTATATATTATATATAATATATTATTATTGTGTGTATTAGAAAGAAACAGAACGCTTAACTCGGTGCCTTTCATTCATTTCAAGGTCACCGAGTTAGGACCGTTTCTGTAGTATGAAGCGCGCACTCCATAAATTTTTAACCTCCTTGGATGATCCGCACGGTGATGCGGCGCCCCGTGTGTGAGGCACCGCACGACCGCGCGGACGTCCGCACTGTGATGCGGTTGTGACGAGAACACCGCTCGACCGCGCGGTCGTGCGGTGTTCGTGTGCAAGGTTCAAGCGGATTTCATAGAGGCTAGTGCGACGTGAGAACCGCATCACCGCATGCCGGAGCGGCGTGCGGTGCCGTGTGTTAATCGCCTTATACATTTATGATGTACTAGGTTTTACCTGCGACTTTGGTCGCGTGAATTTTCTTACGGGTCCTTAATTTTTTCGTAACAAAATATAGCTTATAGCACTCAGGGATACGGTACCTATAAATTGGAGATTTTCCAGATTAGGACCAGGAGCTTCGATCAAACAAACAAACTTTTCAGCGTTGTCATTTTGGTATAAATGTAATCAATAATGTATACATATTCGTTTAAAAACATTTGAATTTTGCTAATCAATAAAAACGTGAGGAATATGGATGGAAATATTTGAACCCTTCTCGGTTGTAATTGTGTTTGATTAACTTTTAAGGTTTTTGGCTAGCCTGCCTCATGCTAATCAACCGTGATGACGTGTATTGTCAGGCCAATTACACACTTATGGGTTAGGTATTAAGATCCTTTAGATTTTCAATATTTGCTGTCATTGAATATACCATTGAGCTTAAATTATTATATACCTATGTGTTGCGCAAATAGGTATGAATTAAGTAGATTGTGATAGTTATTTCTCCCTAGCTGACGTTATCGTGACTATATTTACGAATTAGTATGCAAAGCAGTGTGAAATGTGTTCTACGGCTTAAGCAGTATCAAACTTGGTCTGTTACGCCCTTTCGCGTCGCATTAGTCGCACACATAGGGCGATGGGTTAGTACCCGTACCCCGCGTTTAGTTTACAAGAGAAAGTTTTACGATAAAAGTCTATCGCTGGCGGTAAAGTTGGCGTTCACAGCAGGCTGATCGCGCCGCCACAAGTAATCCACAAACGACGCCCTGGGGATAACAACTCCAAAAATAAATTATGTCGGATTTAATTGCAATTATGTTCAGTGACCGCAATGATGATCTGATGAAATCACAGCCTATAAAATACTCTAGGAAACTTTTAACAAGTTCTGTTTTAATATCGTCGGGAAAGCTTTCTTATAATTGTTTTTTCTGCTCTACGTCTCGTGAACTCGTGCTGAAATAGAATCGAGAACTCGATTCCAGCCTAGTCTGTTGAACTACATAATGCATATAAACCATTCGGCGAGATTTATTTACAGCGAATAGAAAACATTGAAGTGTTTTCCAATAGAATTTAATTAAACTAACAACCATTTACAACATAAAATCACATGGTAAAAGTTTTGATAGTAACTCTGGCTATTGATTTTTCAATGGCTATCACGGATAGGAGCTTCGCGCTCCTGGTTTTGATAAACTGAGGATTTATTAATGAAACAGAAAGCACGTTAATCTCTGTCCAGAGCACGGATCTGCTAAATGGGCCTTGAAATTTTAGCTCGGCGTTTTTTACGTGGATAGAGAGCTGGCAAAATAAAGATAATGGTTTTTGTTTTAGTTATTATACAGATTTATGAAAGCTTATACTTTAATTTCTTTAAAAGGTATCGGTGTCGTTGGCCTTTGTGTTATGAAAATTTAATATTGTTTTTCTTGTTATTCATGGATTTTTCTTCTTTGTAGAGCATACTTTTTTGTTCGCTACATGTAGGAATTTAGAATATTAAAAACCTGTCGTATATCTGTTAATATTTTTGTTTACGTAGCAAAGAATTGAACGTAAGAATATATAGCTATAAGATATATTTATCTTCAAAATTCTAGCTATGATAGAACGACCTTTAGATTCTGGGATTTTATTATTAATTGGACGAGCCCGGAAGGTAAATCTTCGATAATATCACGATACAAAGAATATTAAACGCAAACAGTTTTAAGCCCAACTGAAAGTATGTAAACGAAAAGAAATATCCCGTCAGTTAAATAGGTATGCTATCAGTTTTCATCAAAATTATTTATTTATTAATTAACATCAATCGACATTTATAGTTTGCACCAGAAATGTAATATAAATTACGTACTAAACATAAAACTTGGCACAGAGTAAATCAAACTAGATACAAATTAATTTATTTAAGTCAAGAAGAAAGTGCTGATTCAAATAATGTATAGTATATAGGTATAGATTTTTCTGTACTTTAATAAGGTTTGTATTTGACTAGGTTCATATAAATTCATGGGCATACGTTATAGAAGTTTGCGTAAAACACATTTCGTTAATTAAAGTGAATATTTGCCATATTGTTCGTTTGTCGGGCACTGTTGGACACTTGTAGGCGCGCTTGACGTCGGGCGTCTGACATTTCAATTATCGGCAGATGTTTCAGCTGTCTGTCATGTAGTGCGTCAAGCGACGGTGACAATATCATCATCATAATATTCCACTGCATATTATGATACGACGAAATAAAAAACGGTGTAAAAAGACAATTAACGAAGCCGAAAGTCACGTGTTCTTCCCATAATTGCGAACAAACCTGGGAACCTTCTGGTTTGTCACGATTTTGACCCTTGAGCGCAGGGATAACTAAGGTTCTTTTACGTCTTAATTATACGGTTTCTTTATTTCTTAATTATATGAGGTGTAAAACAATCGCATACTGCTCATCATACTAAATAATAAATAGGAAAAAAAAGCTGGAAAGCAACTTCTTGTTTTTGGTGTGAAAAGTTTCTATTTAGAGTAGCCCGCAATGTAAACACACACAAACCATTTTGCTTACGGGTGCATTCAACCGGATAAGCTTTATAGTAACTTACTATCTACTACTAACTACTCTGCTTTATTCAGAATAAGTGCTGTACAAATAGTCATCACATCGATATCGCACAGAAGCGCGTAGCGGAGGTATTGTTATCGAAACAATATAAATACGAATACCGATAAATGAGAAAAAGCTTTCTGTGGTTTGTTCATTTCGAATATTAAAAATCAGCATGGTATGGTGGTATTATCTACAGAAATATTCAAAGCCCACATCTCTCAATGAATAATATGACAGCTAATAATATTGATTTATGTATGAACATAAAATATTGTGATGTTCAAAATCTGTAACGTTGAATCCTAACCCAGTTTGAGATATTTGCCTCCCTACATTTGATATATGCCTCTAATTTAATTTGAATAACTATGTAGAACTATTCTCGTAATATACTCATATACAATATAAAGCCACTGCAACCTTTACACAGATGAAAGGGGTCAATATGGCCTGTTTAATTCAATGTTTCGTAGTTTGCGTTACCGAGTACACACACCGGTATCCGTTTTCACGTAAACTTAGATAATACCTGCTTACCTATTCCGCGTCAAGACTAATTAATAATGGAACGTTGTACAGTGTAAAAGCCTGTTTAATTAAATTTGTCTGCGTCGTATGTTTGAAAGGAGAACGATTAACATCTTGAAAGCGTGCGGTGACGAACACGGTTCGCATCAGCATAATCTCAGCTCGCTTCGACGCCAATATTCAAGCGAGAGGATAGTATGCAGTTTATGGCTGCTTAATCGAGTGAGAAGCAATATATTTGAAAACCGATAAAATAAAAGAGCTTAGGAGAACACAGTCATTAAATACTCGTAAGAATAAAGTTATATGATCTTGAAGTAATGTACAAAAGAAGTTTACTTTTGTTGTACTATAGGGATGATTACAGTAGCACTTTAAGCAGCATGCTCCAAGCATAGTAGTTAAAATTGGTAACAAATCATCAAATATCCCAATAAGATAAATCCTAAATGAGTGTTTAATGCTACTGATGCAGTACCACAAGACTTACCAGTCTTCAAAATGAATAATTAAACGTAAAGTGGAATACAATACGAGCTTGCTATAAATAGCATAATAATAACGCTTTTGAATTTGAAGACAACACCGGTTTTGCTGGTGCCGCCGCCGGTATTGGGCCGGGTACACATCAGTCACGTTAAGCCTCACTTGTACGATACTATCACAATCCCTTACTATGTGCCGACAGCCCATATGTTCACGTAATTTGTCTTACGCAAGGAACTGTCTCCCTTTTGTATACCATTCTTAATGGCTTCTGATGATGGTTTAATTAAAATGTTTATGGCATTATTCATTATGTTGAGTTTTTAAATTAGATTTTAATGTTTTAGGTTTGCTGGTGAGGATCGGTCATGCCAATCGCTGAATAATGATGTGGCATTATTAGTTTCTAAAGTAAATCTTATTGTGTAGGTCGTAGAATGTATTTTCATAAAAGAAGTATAAGTGAATCTTTGCCATTACAGAAAAGCGAATGACTGTAGTCTACACAGTTAGCGAGTAAGTTGGTTTGTTTGCCATCTGTATAAAAGCTCACAAGCTCATAAAACAGTACATAATGCAGACAGACAGAAGGATCCCTTCACTCACGAGACATTATCGCATCATAAATTCTTTCACGAGGCAGACGGAAAGAAAACGAGCTACTTTGACATGTTGCCGTCCATTCCCAGTTTTATGCTGTAAAACAATTCTCAAAAGAAAAATATAAATACAAAGTTGGGTTGAGTGGCAACTGAACCATGAAACGACTGGCACACGAATCCTCGAGACTTCGACGAAATATTAAATTAACGTCGCCTTTCCTATTCAGTCCTGTAAGTAAACATTTGTACGTAACACAGTCTCCACTTCATTTGCACGAACGGTAAGTCTCTGGAAGTGTCTTGGGGCCGCAGTTTATTTTTCTCAGTGAACGCGCCATCGCCAGGAGGCAGTGTTTTGTTTTCTGGAGCGTCCTCAGCTCGATTAGTTGTTTCCTTTTTATTTAGAGACACGTGCGGAAACCAGATGCTATCGATGTACTTTGACTGTTTATTTACAGTTCCTATTGCTTTTGTCCTTGTTTGAATTTGTATTTGTAATTGAAATAAAACCTTTTTTTTTTTTTGAATATTTGAAAGACACTTCGTTATTTTAACAAAATTACTATTTTCCCACGTTACCAATTAACCCAAAAATACCTATGTTGCAATTAAAGTAAAAAATTACAAAAATACGAGTACTTAACTTGTAAAAAAAAGGAAAAAATTAAAATCAATGAATGTACGGCAGTTGAAATGAAAAAGTGAGACATTTAACTATGTAGTGTAAACTAGTTCCTAGAAAGATTGAGCTCATTAAGTGAGTGTGGAGACGCGGGTAGTGTACACGAGCGTACGAAAGGGTTAACCACGTCAAACAGTTGTGTCCACAACTTTTATTAGACAAGTTTCGAAGCGCACTCTTGTGATAAAGGACATTTTTAATGGACAAGTATTTGTAAACTAATCATCGGTGGGAAACTATGTGGTGACGTCGACATTGTTTACTGTGTGACATAAGCTTGCTAAAAAGTATGCGCAATAAAGGCCAGTTTTGCTTTAGGGGGGAGTACATGACTTTATTGTAGCTGACTTAGGCCAGCTTGTGCCAAAAAATTAACTCAGAGTTAGTTGCTGACACGGGGATAAATTACATAAATCCATTTAATTTGAAATACCTTTTTTACTATATGCTAAGGTATGGTGGCAAAGTATGAAGCATACTATATTCTATTTTTTTTAAATATCATTGTACCATGCTTCTCGCAAATAACGATCATTACAAAATGTCTTGTCATATGAGTCTGTGATCAGAAAGTCAATTCTACCAATTAAAAACATTTAAATCTAGTCGCAATCTCATCTTAGCGACTGTCAATGTCAATGTCAAAATACTAAGTAATTAAATTAATGGGATTTTTGGGAGATTAGATTGTGATCGTTTCTAAAAGTTATAAGTAAAGCCCCTCTGGCTTGCTAAAGTAAATTAAAGTATCTTAAAAATAAGTACAGTAAACAAAAAACGACATTCATAAGTACCCACACCAAACTTAATTTACTAAATTGCTTTATCATTCCATTGGTCGTTCGGAACGTTTTGTCAATAATCGTTTACGTCATTAGCGACTGTGTTTTATATTCAAAACGTTCCCTCCGTCAAAGAAAATGGCCTGTAAAATGCTGGCCATCGCCCCGATCAATGTGAACTCACAATGGAATCTTTTTAATATAAAAATGAGGGTATTTTAAAAATGTTTTCATGTAGAAACATTTACTGGAAGTTTTATTAAATGTTTTCACATGTTATTGATATATTTATCGATACATACTTTTTCGTAGCATTTTCGTAGGCCCCGCTACGAAATTAGATACAGGCTTCCCGTTATTGTTATGCTGCCCTTCGATTTCATAGCTGAAGACTAATATATAGAGGCTACATAATTCTACACACAGCACTAGAGTATTCTTCTTCGGCTGTTGTTATGCCAGAAATCGTAAAATCATAGACTTTGGTACTATCAAAATTTTTAGGGATCCATTAAACATTCAAATTTTATTTTTAAGAGACTGTTATGACTATGTATTTTTTCTCTGACACTAACATAATAACAGCTCTTTAGTATTACTTACCTCATAATCAGAGAGTTATTCACAAAGTATACGCATTGTCTGCTCAATAGAGAACAATTAGGATTCCCTTGCCACCCTCCCTGTTTCCACACCCCACACGTCGGGCGGAAAAGGGACTTTTTCTTTTTATTGTCCGTTAATTGCTCTGATTGGTGCGACGGAACGAAATAAAGCCGCATTCGTGGGGATTTGTAGGCTCGCCCGCGTTCAAACGTAGCAGCCTCTAATTTAGACTTGATTGTAAAACGGCTCTGAGCACTTTTGCTGTTTGTATTTTCTGTTTTATTTTTATTTAAATTACAGTATTCTTTGTACTTGATCGAAGAATTCAATGGCAGAGGAGAGAATCAAAAAGTTATTTCGTTGTAATCGAATACAGAATTGGGTGTTCTTTCCTGCTCCGGATAAAATGTTAAATAGAGGAAAGTGTTCCCCAGTGGAAAGGATAAAACCTATCCATATGTATTGCATTCGGGTTTCCTGTAATTTATCATCTTGATCATTCATCAAGTGGCCGCACGAGCACTAAAGTAATTAACAGTATTGCTGCAGAACGAATCTTCTCACTTCACTCTGAATTAATCGTTTAGGGAGCGGCCCTCATCGCACTGCGGAGGAGACAAGAACAACTACAAGAACTCTAATCTATTGTAGTTGAAACTAAGGAACAAAGCGCTACGACAGTGCTCAAGAGTTATTTCGATCTAAGGTTGTTAGTTTATTGCAAGTGGCTAATAGCTGCGGTGAGTGCCCATAACTACCTATACGTAGGTACTCGTAACTCAGTTTCCTGCTGACGTAACATTCATGTATGTGAGCGGGACTACAGCGATGAATTTATTACTAGGGTCGATTCCAAGTATATCATCTAAGAGTTATTACTCTGGAGAGAGCTGTAAACATAATAGTACAGCAGATCAGATATCTTTGGTAAGAAAAGCAATCGTTGAGTGTTAAAAGATTTATATCCGATGTGAGTTTATCGAAAAAGCCGGTATTAGAAGCGTGACGTGTGCTGATAGGCTTATAATACTTGCCGAATAAAAAATGAGATTAGAATCAAGTATCCGGGATACGTATCCTTCCGATACAAAATAAAATGTTTATACAAATAAATGTTTTATCGTGATTTGGTAAAGCTTATTGGGGCAACATAATATTTTATTAACAAGCATTAGCAATAGACTGATACCCTCTTTGGTGGCTCTAATCGGTGTGTTAACGCTAGGGAATGTGTTTCTAGAACAGTAATATGATTAAGTCATTAAAATTGTCAGCCTTTGTTTAATTTATTTTTTAGTAATAGTTGGCGTGGTTACCTTGATTAGTCAAGTTCAAAGAAAAATGCAAGGAGTAATTTTTCATTGACAAAAAATACATTATTTTAATCGGTATTTATCCGCAGCAGAATGATTTGCCCACAGTATAACTATGATTTAAAAATATTCAATATATCCAAGTCACTTTCGAGTTTTGTTTATAACCTTATACATTTATTAATTTGCCATTTTTTTATTCTAATAAAAAAGCAATTATCGATCATAGGTACTACCAAGACAAAAATAATAACGGTGCGTGAAAACAACCATTATAATTTCACGGCGTATATAAGCAAGCTCTTTGAATCTTGATGGTATAGTAATAAGGCCACTTATTACTATACCTACCATATTTACTTACAAGTATGATATACAATATACTTGCGAGTATGATTATATTTAAATCAACCAGGCAATACGTAAATACATTAGTAAGTACACTACGTATTACTTGAACATTCTTGTAAATACACAATAAGTTTTCTCATTCGACTGAGTAATCGAACGATTGAGAAAAAATATTATCGACGCAGGCTCGTGAGTCGGAACCCTTTGAACGTAAAAGTTTTTTTATTCCATTACTAAAACGCTGTAACTCTATCGTCGTCTCGATTTATTGAAAAGAAAGCGACAATGTCGTACAGATTTCTCGTACATTCATAGATATGAAGTTTCCTTATGAAAAAGGTGGATATAGTAGGTCCTACTGGCAAGGGCGGATCCAGCCTTCAAGTCAGGGGGGGGTCATACAGGGTGACCCAGATAAGGACGTCCAAACGAAAATTTTGGACTCCTCTCTTCTTGGGCTATCTAAACCACCCCCATGTAGGTTCTACGATTTTTTACAGTTTAGGAGCTAGACGACTTTTTAATATTTTTTTAGAAAATTCTTCTTTACATCAGATTTTCTAGATTTTCTCTTATTGTGTCGCATTTTTTGGAAATATTTTTATAGATAATTAATCCTGCGGTGCTATTCTCTAAAAACACAGCGCCGCGGCAGCGCTGGCACTATGGTTTGTGTTTAGTGGATTTTCCACTTTTTGTGATCTACACTATAAAGTTGAGAATAGCATAGCTGGAAGTATGGTCTTCGATCGATAAAAACAACTGTCTGTCTTACTGTCACCCGAAATTACTTAAACTTAGTTCAAAGCCAAAAATGATGTTTTGTAAATTACGTTGCAGATTTTCGGCTCTTAAAGAAAAATCACAATAAGGGCCCAAATGACCTTAAAGTAATTTCAAAAACTTCCACGGACCCTCAGCTCTGTAAAACAGTACAAATAACTTGTATTATTCGGTGCAATTAAAGCTCGAACATGGTAAGGAAAAAAAAGCAATATTTTCGTTTTCAAGTGAAAGCCGATGATAATGAATTAAAACGAACTTTTATTAAGTTTTCAATACAGTATGAGCTCATTACTAATTTAAAAAAATTACGAAACTGGTTAGGTTTACCTAACCTAATCTAACTTTTTTCGTGGTAAAATCTTCATGGACTGCCTCCACCTCGGGGAAAGCGGAGGGGTGTGTCGGACTCTTACCGACTAAAACCCCACGGTGTTCCTCCAATTACCTTTTGCCGGGGCACGGGGGCGCTCAGAGCATTCTTCCGCATCCCGGCAGGTATCGACCCGCCACCGCCACAAGGCGTGTCCCGCCATCCGGTGCGGCCGTCACTCACCGGCCGCACTGACTCTAACAAGGCGCGCGGGGAATACCACGCGCGCCTTACTCTCGGGTCTGTCTCTGTTCGAGCCACGGACTGCCCCCAAGTCCGCCGCCCGCAGGCCCCATCTCATGGTGGCCGGAGATCGTTTTGCGCCCTCCGGCGCCTGGTGCGTCTACGGCGGGTGGGATGGGAGGCGGAAACCTCCCTCTCCTGTTCCGCCGCCTCTTTAGCGGTCATCACCTCCTCGCAGGAGGCGACGGCGTCCCAAGCACTCTCGCTCCCGACAATGGACAGAACTACGTCCGGGAACGAGAGGCTACCCGCAGTTGTCGCTGCAATGAAATCAGGGCGCTGCGCTGCCCAAGCTGGGCACTCCTCCAGCGTATGCTGCGCCGTGTTCTCGGGGCAGCTCTGACAATGATGGCACCTAGGAACCGTCTCCCGGCCTATGCGACACAGGTACTTCCCGAAACATCCATGTCCAGAAAACACCTGCGTCATCCGAAATGTGGTGCCCATGACACCTCTCCAGCCACTCCTTCCGTCTCCACACACGGGACTTACCGCCGCTATAGCGGCGTGCCCTAACATAACCTAACTTTTTTTTTGGCTATCCAGACCAAACCTAACCTAACTCTTTTTTTTATCGTGGGGAAATCCTCATGGACTATCCCCCGTCTAGGTGCCGGACTCTTACCGGCTAAAACCACCACGGTCGGGATTCGCTCGCGCCCCCGCCAGGCTTTGACCCGCCACCTGTCTAGGCGGGTCCCGTCTACGTCGGCGGTCTAAGCGCCGCCAAATCCTCTAGTGTGGCGCGCGCGAAACACGTGCGCCGCCTACACGGGCCTGCATCTGATCGGGCGGTGGACTACCGACTTGACTTTGACTTTGACCGGCAACTCATGGAGGCCTGAGGTCATTTTGCGCCCTCCGGCGCCCGGTGCGTCTTCTCCTGGAGGGAAGCGAGGCAGTTGCTTCCCTCTCCCTCTCTGCCGCCTCCTTTGCGCGCATGACGTGCTCCCAAAAAGAGGCGACAGCCTCCCACGCACTCTCGCTCCCGACCATCGAGAGAACAATGTTCGGGAGCGAGAGGTCACCGACTACTGCGGACCACTGCGGAGAGTTCATGGTGCTGTTCTGCCCAAAACCTAACCTAACTGTAATAACTACTCCGAATCACCATTGTGCAAATAATAAACATGACAAAGAGCTCATATTGCATTGAAAACTTGATAAAAGTTAATTCTAATTCATTTTCATTAGGGTTCACTTATGTACTAAAATATTGCTTTTTTCGCCTTACCATGTTCGAGCTTAAATTGCACTGAATAATGTCCTGTAAAATAGTAGTTATTTGTACTGTTTTAAAAAGCTGAGGGTCCGTGGAAGGTTTTGAAATTACTAGGTCATTTGGGCCCTTACTGTGAATTTTCTTTAAGAGCCGAAAATCTGCAATGTAATTTGCAAAACATCATTTTTGGCTTTGAACTAAGTTTAAGTAATTTCGGGTGACCATAAGACAGACAGTTATTTTCATCTATCAAAGACCATACTTCCAGGATATTATCTATAATATTTCCAAAAAATGCAACACAAAAAGTAAAAATCTACGAAATCTGATGTAAAAAAGAATTTTCCAAAAAAATATTAAAATGTCGTCTAGCTCCTAAACCGCAAAAAAATCTTAGAACATACATGGGGATGGTTTGGATAGCCCAAGAAGAGAGGGGTACAAAATTTTTGTTTGGACGTCCTTATCTGGGTCACCCTGTATAATAAGGTCTAGTCTAGTCACTGTCAGGGCAGGCTCCGTTTCCATTACAATAATAATTCTAATTAAAAGAAAATAGCCCAGGGGGGGGTCATGACCCCCATGACCCCCCCCTGGATCCGCGCCTGCCTACTGGAATACGATACGCTGAGGATAAGAAAGCGTGAATCTGAAAAAAGAAACTTAATTTTCGTACCTGACTACTTATTTACCTATAATTATACTAATACTAATATTATAAAGAGGAAAGATTTGATTGTTTGTTTGCATTGAATAGGCTCCGAAACTACTGAAGCGATTTGAAAAAATCTTTTACTGTTGGGAAGCTACACTATCCCCGGGTGATAAAGGCTATATTATAGGCTATATTTTATTATAAAAAAATAGGGATCCGTAAGAAACATCACGCGAACGAAGTCGCGGGGAGTGCTAGTAATCTATATAGGGTGACTGGTAATTTGTGACCGATACTACACATAACTGTACACATGATAACAAACAACTTTCGTTAAAAAATATTTATTTTTTATTTGCAAAGCGCATGACCCCAATTATCCCAAAGGCGACCGCGTTACGTCGTACGGTCAATAGATAAAAGAAAAAAATAAATTAATGCATGGTAAAAGTTTTATAGTTTTGTTTGTAAAAAGGAAAAGTAACTCAATTAAATTACAGCTGATTTTGTTTTATTTTTGTACTTAACTTAATTCATGTTATATTGGGATGATTCAAGAGAAATTAAAAAAAATCTTTGGGAACGTTGTTGTTTTTATGTATACAATTATGTATTTAAGAATCGGTCACTATTATCAGTCACCCTATAAAAATGATACCATACAACGACTTAATTAGGCAAGGAAATTAACGTTAACGTGGTCAAGCTTTTCCTAGACAGTTTTATTTACTAAGATCAGTCGTTTAATTCTTTCCCACCCACGGAAATAATCTTTCTTATTTATTTATTTCATTTGGGATAATAAATAGTTACTCACGTTTTTCAATACAGTATGATAAAAATAAAAATATATTAAATGTCTAGCACACGCCGTTATCCACATCATAAATAATACAGAGTTTTAAGGAACTATTTGCATACAACTAAAACTTAAAACGGTAAAAATAGATAAGTCTTAAGTGAAAATGTTAAAATTTATTTTTAACTGTTTTTATGTTTACATAAACATTGAAAAAATGTATTTTTTATGTATTGAGAAAGAATAGAAGAGAAAAAAAGCTTAATTATTGTCGTTTATATTCAACCAATCGAAGACACTATTAATTAGATCAAAGAGCTTCTATTAGCTATTGGCAGACAGTAATAAAAACAGGTCTAAATGTTGAAACAATATATTGAACTAGCTTCTGCCAGCGGCTTTGCCCGCATAAAAAGTAACTTTCTGTAAAGTAAGTTGAACTATTATTCCAAGGGAACATATTACCGGGATAAAAAGTATCCTATGTGTTAATCCAGGAAATGGTCTCTCTATGTGCCAATTTTTATAGCAATATGTTCAACGGTTTACGCATGATTGAGTAACAAACATCCATTAGGTAGGATTTGTTTGCAGTATATTTTTTACTTTTATCATTTATTTATTTTTGCCATGTTTTTTTTTAAGTTGCTGAGACACCCTGTAGAGTGTGGATGTAGACTATATTACCCGCACCGCGCCGACAAGGGAGTTGGATTTACGGTCGGGATGCAATGAGCCGACCATTCAGAGTGGCGTGGCCGGGCCTTCATTTTGCATGATATTAAACTGGAAAAATAAAAAAGTTGATATAAAGGGAAACTTGGACGGGGAATTATCATGAAAAGCGGAGGTGCTGCAACGATGCCTAGGTAACTCTGAGCGATGTTTTATAGTTTGTTTTCCCGGTGTAAATTTTGGTACCAACATGTATTTTTTTTTATGGAACCATTTAGACAGTTTTTAGTGTACCCACAAAATAAAAGGCATCAAGTTTCCCAGAATACTTTTCGCTAGGGTGATGTAAGTGACTGTGGCGTCTATAAATCCGATATTTTTTGTTGGTTTTGTACTTGCGTTGTTCTTCTATATAATGTTTAGGGTTATTTTAGGTACTGTGCAAAGGTCAAGTTCTGCTATAAATAATAAAAGTAAACCTATTTACCTAGTAGTAAGTAAACCTTCATTTTCTCATCTACTTTTTCCATCGGTACAGAGTGCTTATGGTAGCAGATTGAGGTTCGAACAACAATCGACCAAAACTGATTGAGGTAAAAAAAAAATGATTAGTGTTGCTTAGTTTGATGGACAATATGAGTAGTTACACAACACATCCCCGTTGTATGTGATGTGTCTCTTCAAAAGCTTTTATTTGTACACCTCGTATTGAATAATTTATTTTCTACTTTTAAATTAAAGTTTGTCTCTGTTTCGTACCCGCCACAGTGGCATTTCATTAGACGATATTACGTACGGACACAAGTAAGAAGAACTGTCCGTTCATGTTGTAGAATTAATCAGTGGCCGACGTCGAGTCTGCCCCATCTTTCTCCTTGTCACTGCTTTCATTATATCTATATTGCACTTTATTTACATTCCTTGTCATGACACCTTTTCTAATGAAATTGGGCGGAAGCCGAATATAATGTGCTATGAACATGCCTTACACATTTTGTTCCATAATATTTGCATATTTTTTGAGACCTACTTTGCTTGTTGTTTCAAAGGCGTCCTTTTATTGATTTTCAACGAGTGTTAATGGATGTCCTTGCTCTTTCTTCATCATTGAAAGCTGCTGTTTGGAACGAGTTAACTTCAACTTTCTGACTGATTGATTCCTTGGCAATTCAAAAGTGCCTGATATTGGTTTATTTATATAAAATGATTTGATTTTTACTGAGCTCCTTCTATAATTTTCTCTTTTACCTTTATATGAATAAATTCGACAAATAATTTATCGTCATAATTTCAGATGTCTTCCTTAGATAAAAAATCATAGAAATATTATATTAGAAACCGAGTTATTAGTGTTGTTTCCTAAAGTAACCAGGCAACTAGAAATAAGGCTTAAAGTAGAAAATAATACTCCTTAGCGCTCCTTCAGTTACCATCGACGTTTTATTAAACTGTTTGCTTTCCTAGTTTATCTTCAGCGAACACAGTCTTTACTTAGACTGCTTTCTGATAAGTCGGTATGAAATCGATCTGCTTAGTATATACGAGACTGATTGGATGGTGATAATCTAGACCGAATAATCACACGGATTCACATATCGATATAACTATCAAAGTCTAGTCCAAAGTCAAATCATAATCTCCTTTGCAAAGTAATAAGACAAAAATGTATAATTATGTATAGTTCGAAAAGATAAAATAGGAAGAAATATGGTGAAATTATGAAATAGAAAATAAAGATTAGGTTTTACTTAAGCGAATATTTTCTAATGAGCGACTATCAAAGTTACCGTGTTATTAAACTATAACTTAGTTCGGGTAAAAACACTAATGAACTAAGAAGTTGGTTCATAATCTAGACAGGAAGGAAACAATATTAAAAATGTGGCTAGTCTGTGCGTCTAAAAAGGATTTAAGAATATCATTATGATTTGTGTATAGCGGGTGTAATAAGACGTTTTATATTTTCTTTCTATTATTGCGATTTTATTTTTTTTTGTTCTAGACCAAGGGTGCTCAACTTTTTTAAAAGCCGGGCCAAGCGTTAGATTTAGAAGTTTTTGGCGGGCCACTAACGATTCCTATTTTAGTTCCTTATGGGACTTGTGCAAAAAAAAACAAAGGTATTATGGAATGTAATTGATGTCATACGCGGGCCACAAATTCTTGTGAGAGCAGCCTTGTTCTAGACCATACTTAGAACTTCGGGGTACGAAAATATTGAAGGTTTTAATTTTTTTACGAAAACGAGTTTTAGACATAATAATGAAACTTTAATACTCCTACGAGCGCTGTACCCATAAGCATAATGTTTTGCGTGCGTTACATTGCGCGTTGTCATAAACAGTGATTTTTTACACCAAAAAATATGCCATTTTTGCTCATCGTTATAATTATGTGATGTGTCTTAACACTTTAGGTCGTTTTATTTTAATCTTTAGACAGCCAAAATTACTGATTTTTATTCGACAGATGACTAGTTAATAAAGTTATCGTGATAAGTAGGTACGAGTATATACAGTCCATAATTCGGTAGCCCTGCTCACTCTACTCTAATTTGAAGATAGTAATCGCGTTTGAGATACGAGTCGAGTGGCGCTGCGTGATTTACTAGTGTTGTCGCCTTAGTTAACGAGGGAAACTTTTTGTGCGCAGGCTACACGGGAATAAATTAGCTAAATTATACTGTCAACTGATCCGCCTGTTAGTACGCGCCTTTTTAATGGTCTATATAACTTAGTAATGTTAGAAGTTGATCGAATTAACTATGAAGGCTACAAAATATTTGTTATTAAAATAGGAGCGCAAATAGTTGAGTACCTACAACCGGTACGTAATAGGATCTTTCGATAACTAAGAAAAATGTTTTTCTATCAGGAATTTCTCGAGGTCTGGATTTGTGCCTGGTTGATGGCAATTGGAGTACCTCCTATGGAACAACTAAACGACGAGTGACACATGCATGGCGGGCGACACGGTTAGCGCCGTGGCTGAACGTTTGGCTACTGCGCTTCGTGTCGCGGCTTTAATTCCCGCACGGAATACGTACTTATGGCTTACAGGTAGTAGTTCGAGGTCTTATTGTTTCTGTGTGTGTGAGTTTATATGTTTGCAATAGTACCCACGATTCATGAAAAATCCCTTGTGAGGAGCAACGTATTTTATACACAAAAATTACTTATTGGTAAAATGTGAGTTTAGTAGGTAACTTTCGGACTAACTGACCGACTCCTTGACAATTCAAAAGTGCCTGTAAATGGTCTAATTAAAATAAATGATTTTGACTTTGACTTTGCCACAATTTTCAGAAAAAAATAAAATGTCCCTACTCTCTATAATGAACGATCATGTAAATAAATCAAATTAATAGAAACTTTATCGCACGCTGGACACTTCAGGTCCCAGGCAATGATTTACTCAGCTAATTGCAAAACGTGCCTTGAATTCTACTATCAGCTACTAAAAGCGCCTCCACAGTTTAAAGCTTAAAATAGTGATACTAAAAGTAGGTAATGCAAACATGATTCCCAGTAATATAAAAACTTTACAATTCAGTATTGGCAATAACGTCTAACTTGGAGCACGGTTCATGGAATCAGACACGTTTAATCGCTCAACTATCAAAAGCTTGTTCAGGTCACTAACTCCTAGTTCTGAATTGAAGACGTTCGAACTGAAATGGAGGGTAAAAGCGGCACTGGGGAGCTCAAGATGGCGAACTGGTTGACCTAATAGTGAATGGATGAACGAACGAAGGAGCGATGTGACGTAGAGACCGATGTATATATCCATTCGTGAATGTCAACGTTTTAATCGAATTGAGTTTGAATGCAAGCTTAATTAGCTTCATTTTGATTAATGTCAGTATGAAATTAATCTTTTAATTAGTTTTCCTACAAATCTAGTTATTGATGTTGGAAATCTAGTTGCTGTTATTTTGTTGAGTGCCAACGACGTAAAAGTTTCTTAAAAGTGCTTTACCAAAAGTTCGTAACAAAGTCTGAGAGAGCCTACTTTATACAAAATTGGTATTGAAATTATTAATCAGTATTTTATGTAGGTCAGTCAAGTTTAAAAATCTTTGATGTACATGTACCTACGTCCAACTTAGACAATAAACAAGTTGAGTCTAGAGCAAACTTACACCAACTTCTTTTCATAATATCGTGGCACACAGCTATAAATTTTGGTATAACTTCTTATGCTTGAAACAGACCATATATTTCACGAAAGAATACGGCCAAAGCGAACTTGTGTGAGTATAATCATTAATTCAAGTCCCCAACTGTGCTAAAGTTGGCACAAGTGAAGCTTGCCAATACAATTTGTAAGTCGTGTCAGGTGCTAAAAACTCCGGAGTACCGAAGCGAAACGAACTAGACAGTAAATCTGGATAAATTCAATCTGAGCAAGTTTTCCTTGCAGTAAGCTTGGACTAACTTTTATGTTTGGATTTGTATCTACTTCGTAATTAATACTAAAGTACTGTAATCATGACTGTAACTCACTTACTAAATATTTGCTTCTACAACTTGCTAATTGAGTTCCGAGATGGAGCTTTGGAAATGAACACGATAAATGTATATTTTTAAGGAAAATATAAATTGTTTTAGTGAAAAGTAGGTACTTATTTAAAAAAATCTTTGAACTCTAAAAATTGAACAGTAAACGAAACTCAAAAACTAAATAGGTTTTATAATTGAAATAAAGTTTTGTGTAATTAAATAATTTTGTTTACCTTGTTTTTCGGGACATCGCTAAGTGGTTGGTCGACTCTTGACATGATTAGAGGGTTGGCCTTTTCTTAGGCCAAAGAATTAACATTGCCATAAAACGTGGCAATGCGGCCAGCCTTTTAGGCACTTGTCCCATTGACAGAGATGAGGACGAGTTCTTTGACGCCCAGCTTCCCCTTTCTCTTTTATAAATTGTACGTACCTTATAATTTTTATTACTATTTATAAGTTTTATGTTTAAATAATAAAGTTGACAAATCTAATATTTTATTGTGAGACAGTGGTGATCAAGTAGGTATTAGTTTACTAGAAAAATATATTGAATGTGTATTTGGTACCTATTGTGTTTATTTGCCTGTTTTTCAGTTATATTCAGCATCATATATAATAAAGTTTGAGTTGAACTGAACGCATATACGAGTATAATTCCATGGTGCGGCACAATATTATTGAGCGCCTAGAGAATTACTGTGAGCAATTCGGTACCTAACATTATTAAAGCTACAGGCGTTCTTCATGTAAGTTCATTCATTTGGGTCGCTTTAAGAAAAAGTTTCAAGTTAATTTTACACAAAGGACCCCTTTTTTGTTGCGAATTTTAAATATTTTTGCATATTTTTGGACACTTTTTTATGCTTTGGACAGTTATCTGTACTTTGTTTAAACAACTTTATAACTATCACAGAATGTAAAAATTGTAACAAGTTCGATCGATACTTAAGAATTGGTGAAATGTTAAATTGATGATTGGATACAGATACTTAGCCATTTAAGTGGAAATATAATCACGACATGGTTGGCGTATTCGCTGCTGTGCTGCGTGTCTTGGGCCCAATTGCCTCACGGAACAAATATTTGTAAGGCCTACAGGTATTTGTACTGGGTCTGGTTGTGGTATGTGAGTTTATATGTTTGTAAACGCACCGACGATACAGGAAAAAATAACTAGTGTTCAACATAAAAAAAACAATGTCCAAACATAATAACTTTCGACACCTAGATTGGTTATTTAGACAAAGTAAGAGAATTCAAGAATATTATTATTAATATTAGTAAGGAAATAAGATTTATTATATTATATTATACATAAATTCGATGAGTGTGTATTAACCCCGATTTCCGAAATAGGGAAGTATTACTTCTGACGTCTGGCAACCCCTCATCACTTTCGTTACAGCTTTGTAACATCATAACACCATGATTCGGTATTTCCTCAACACGTGCGTAATATTACATCAACCATTCCTTCTTTTGCGTTGATCTTGGGTGAAGAACAGTTCCTGTATTGTACTGTGCTATTAAACCACGGGATCTTTAAAGACTAGCTATTTCTTTAAGAAATGCTACTGTATCCTATCTATTTAAGTCTAATAGTAGATTATTAACCAAGGGGATAAAGCAGTGTCTTCTGTCGCGGGTGACGATTTAAATCGCGAGCGTAACGAAGGACTCGAGGTTTACTCCCGAGCGTAGCGAGGGTGTTAAAAACTTAAATCACGAGCGAAGCGAGGGATTTAAGGCGAGTCCTGAGTGTAGCGAGGGATTTAAGTTCACCCAAGACTAAGACAGCTTTATCACCGAGGAAAATACTCTATACTTTTCGTACCATTTGCGAAAAAATTAACACAATAATAATATGAGATAAGTAAGCATTTTAGAACATTAAGTTATTTATAAAAATAAATTAAAATAAACTTAATGTTTATGTATTTGAAGAAAACAAAAACGCGGCAAATTCCTAGACTAATATTTTTTTGTCGGAAAAGCAAACGCATCAAGCTCATACGGCCTCGTCGGTTTTCGTAATTTTATTTAATAATCATAACTGCATAATAAATGCGTATTCCTTTTTCAAAAATAATGCTATATATACAAAACAAACTCAATGGTGTAAACACAGATGTAGTGCAGTATAAATTTCGGTAAGTATTCCAAATTTAAATCACATTCTCTCCCTAGAGGATGAATGAAATTCAGTACAATTTTCTTTCCCTGTTTTTAACAGATTAAAAATGACTATTGTTATGTTCGCTTTTTGTGGCATAGAATGTCACTTTTTTGAGCAAGTGGTACGAAAATTCTTATTTAAATTGATGCTGTGTTATTTATTGAATTTGAAATGACCACAACTACATATTTGATGGGAATAAAAAAGTGAATTGCCATTATCACGATTATTGGCAGACTGATTGTTGTTAGTAGGTCGGTTAATTACTGATATATACATATTATACCTATAGGTAATATATAGATAGATAAAAGTAAACATTCCAAGTATGCGAACTTATAAAGTGACAATTATGGGCGAATATGGTAGTCGAACTTTATGTCCGTGTACTTTTAACCTCAACGACTTTTTAGGTTATTGTGTAAATTAAATTATCACTTTTTCAATATTTCAATATTTTGAAAGACAAGAGCATTTGGGCAGCCCGAGTAGGATAAAATAACTATGTTATACATTGGTATATGTTTGCCTTTACGTATATCGAATAGACATGTAGGATTTCGATTGAGAAGGGTAATGTAAACAATTTGAAGCTTACACAAGTCTTGTCAATGTCCACTTTTTGTTTTCGTAAATGTCACAAGATATTTTTTATAATATAAATATTATTCTTATTATATCTTTATTATTGTTAGTGATAAAGTAAACTTTATGGTATTATAGTCCATTCTATTAAAAATAAATCGTTTTTTTAAACAAAAATAATTGTTTGGTTCTTCTGTACAATGTACTTACATCATAATACGCTGCTTTTTTAAGGAATTGTATTAATTTATTTATTTTGGATCTAGTTTCTACCTACGACTTCGTTTGCGTAGAATTCAGAACTAAGCTAAAGTCTTAAATTATCTACAGGAACACAAAAGTGGGACAAAAATGTTTTCTATGTGTTAGGTTATTTACTGCTCAGCCGCTTACCTATGCGTGAAAGATTAACAAACATCCACACATCCTCACATCTTCACACTTTCGCGTTAATAATACTAGTAGGATAACAGGAGGTACTATTACTAATTTACCTAACTTTTAAGGCCGGGGCGCTAAGAGAGGGTTAGCTATGCCTACCCTTGCCAACCACACTGTCGAATTATTTGGAATATGACGACCTACATCATTTTCCTTTATAGGAATACGTTAACCATTACCATTAGTACTTACAACAGAACTATACAAAGCATTACTCGATCGATATCTACGCGGGTGGTTGAAATGCGAATCTCTGAACGCTTTCATTTTTTTTCTCTAGCGTCACAAGGAACGATAGCTAAAGCTTTATTCGTCACTCATTTCTTTGAAAGTCTGATAGCTACCACAAAGGCTCAGATAAAATCGGCAGCCAGTTATCGGTTCGGAGGCGTGCGATCTTTTGTACCCTCGAAAAGGATTTGTAAAGCCATCGAACCGTATTGCACCTATAAACGGCCCTTTTAGGTAATTTGATCGGCTTATTGCTTATTTTAGAAGATTAGTTTGCCTCTGGTTTTCTTTAACTTGACGCAGATGGCACAAAGCTTGATTCTATAAAAATAACAAGCTTTTGCCCGCGACTTCGTCCGCATAAATGTCGGTTACTGCGGGCGTAGACGAATTCGTGGAATAAAACGTTCCTTGGGGTTCAAACTTACCCTGTAGGAACCAAATTTCATCAAAATCGGTTCAGTGCTTTAGTCGTAAAAGCGTAACAGACAGACTAAGTTACTTTAGTATTTATAATTATTATAATTAGTTGGACTTCTTGCAAAGAAAAAATAATTACAGGTTTTTATTTAATTATTAAATTACACACACGGATAGACAATTTTAACTCTGATTATAGGTCGCCCTATGGAGTGTTACAACGAACAATTTCGAGAGGATAGTGACCACGGAACCACATATCCGAAAGGATGATCGTATTAGAACATGTGCGTTATCTCGTGGATGTTACTGCCCATAATCCATCTGCTAACACAATTATATGAGACGGCTCGACCCCATGGGAGAGGGGTGTAACATTCGTAGTCCGAAACAATATGAAACGAGGTTACAATATTAAGATTGTGTAATTAAAGAAATTGGTAAAAGAAAACAGCTGACGAAAATCTGAAATATATAGAGAGAGTCATTAGGAAAAGAGTTCACGAAAATAAAAAATGCTTGGAAATAAATGTGTGTAATACATCGTTTGCCTTTTAAGGAAGCATTGTGTTTGTGTTACATTTAACTTAGCACATACACCATTCGTTCATACGATAAACACAAGAAGTGCTTTTTCTATTTTTCGAGCGGATTCTCAGTTGTTTTCGCTGCGAAAGAAAGGTAGAGAATTAGGACCAAAGGGGTGTGGGATGGTGGCTGTAAATCCCGAAGGGTCTACTTTAGTGAGCGTCTTTAGCTATACCGACTCGCACTTACTCGCAGATGAATTTAGAGACCTTTTTTTTTTTTTTTTGAGGTGGTAAAAATCATCAAATGAGTCCTTCCGTCCTGGGCGGGGCGGAAGGGACTGTCAGACTTTTACTGACTAAAAAACCACCCTGTTCCTTCTGTTGCCCTTTACGTTCCGGGGCCACGGTATCCTGTTAAGACGTCCCGCAACCCCGGCAATTTAGAGACCTTGGGTTTGCTCTCGCAGATCTTAGGTTAAAGCCTGGCTAAAGCAATTTTGCTATTATTTTTAAAAAGATTTTTTTTACTCGGTTAAAGGAATATTAAGAAAAAGCAGCTCGAAATAGTCTTATCACGACTCAAAGTTTATTTCCCTAAAAAATATTTTTTGAACCTAACCTAGTGACGCTGGTGCAAATATTTATAAATGAATATTTAATATTTTTGCATTGTAGATTTTGAAACTGAATTTATTATGTTTCATTGATTTTTATATCTCCAGTGAACTCGTTAGTATTTATTTATTCAACCCACATTCACTTGTGTCCGATAGTCGAAGTGGGTCTTCGTTTATTTATCTACCTTATACAACCCATCTTCGCTGCAGCAGTCATTCTTATACTGTTTTTGCGACTTGGCTAGCTACAATCAGGACTTGAGAAGTGACCTGCGATTTGTTGTTCCGATGCAAAAATAATCATTTGTTTTCCCCTCAATTGTTTCGTGGTTCGATGTTTGAACAAATACAGGAGGGACTAACATCGAAGTTTGCTAATAATAAACTAATTTCTTGTCACGTTGTCTTTGTATTCTGCGGGTAACTTGAAGAAAATTGTTTGTGTACGTAATTACCCTTGCGCATTGTTGGCTGATCTGGGAAATGGAAACGGAAACCCGTTTACAAAATGAAACGACTGCTTCTACGAGTTCCACTGAATTTTGGAAGACTACCGGCGTTTGCTTGCCTCACAACTTTAACGAACAAGTTTGGGTATTATTGTGTTTCGTAACAAAACTCGTGATATAATTAGAATATCATTGTCTTTGTGTGAATATGTATTGTGGTCTACATTCTCAGTTAAAGACGTCATGACTCAACGAACTTAGGCGTTCTTGGTTTCTGCGGTTAAAGTATAGATAAACTTACTAATCATGGAATTATTAGGTTTTAGGTAATGTAACCCATAATAAAGTTATTTTTTAAAACGACACAAACACATCTTTTCAATTTTATTTTATTTTTACAACTGGGGGCCATCCACTAAAATCTCATTTCGCTTAAAGCTATCCTAGCTGTAACGTACAAGGCTTACTGCTACTGCTATAATGAAATTTTAAATTCCTCGGATACACAGGTAAACATGGAAAATATAAATGGAATGTAAAACTAATATGGAATAAGTGCCGGAGATAACAAGTTTCTCATTTCTTCTCCGACGTGCACTATACAGAACCGTGACTTATACTCAACTTTAAATACATTTTACCTAAAGTTTACGTTATTTGTTATTTATTTAAGGCTTTTAAACCATACTAATATTAAAATACGAAAGTAACTCAGGCTTCTGTCTGTTACGCTTTCACGACTAAACAACTGAACCGATTTCGATGAAATTTGGTACTTACAAGGTAATTTTGAAACCCAAGAAAGGACACAGGCTTTTCTCCCACGACTTCGTCTACGTCCATGATAACTGATATTTACACGGACGAAGTAGTTACTAAAAATATGTAAACTCCTAACAACAAAACAACATCGTTGCATTATCAGGAAGAAAGGAAATGCCTGAATTAGCCAACGTGTAGTCTAGTGACATGAATACATGATATTTAATATGTAGTCCACTAAGCCACTGCCTGGGCAGTTTCGTAATATCTAGATCTTATTTTGAATATTAGGTATTATTGTATTAGGTATATTTACATAATTATTTAAAGTTGATTAAGGTTTAGGTACTACTTAACAAAACAATGTTTTCTCCATCCAATAGAAAAATATGTGTTTTATAAAGTAATTTCATTTCTTTTTTTAACTATGATCAACTAAATTGACGGTTTCTTTGTAACAAAATAAATAACAAAGACCACTATCGACTCAAAAGCTTAGTTGAAGAGCATCCGAAGGGCAAACAGGAAAAAAGTTGGAAAAATAAAATTGCTTTCCTCCTTTCATGATCGGTTCGATCTTCGTGGTTCGATCCGTTTCAAGAGACCTGTCCATTCGATTGAAGTTTAACATCGGCAACCATAGAAGACAGTCTAATAGTCGACGGAGTAATCGTTTGTTCAGTCCTAAAAGTACACCCGGTGAGATTCCGGTTTCGGCACCAACTCGGACAGCTGAATGCGGTAGCTGAACGGGTAGCTGTTGCCAAGTGTTTGTCTTTATAAATGTTGCATGATATTGTTTGCATTTGTATCGGGCCCGCGGTCGACGACCCTGATATCCGTTTAATATGATAATCCGCATGCAAACAAGCGGCGGATTGCCCGGCTAAATTATTTATGCACCCCGGCCTGCGGGTGATGGCTTCACTTGTTGGCGACGACTCGGATTTTATTGAACCCCCGAGCTTCGGACAGGTGAGACCGTCCGTGACAAACTTTTTTCACAAGTAATCCTGCATATAGATAATTTACGAGTTCGCTGAACAAACGTTGGCGCGTGTGTGCGGAGTGCGGCGCGTTGCGTACTACTCGTACTACATGCACGCCGCCGCTGCGAATGTCCCATACGCTTGAATAAATGATGAGTGAAAAAATGCGATTGTGTAATTTTTTTACTGCGTGGATCTTTCATATTATGTTGACATAAAAACCACTGTAAAAATATTATATTTTGAAGTCTGTCTATAAAAATCGTCGAATAAAGTCACGTAAGTGGTAACAGCTGGTAACCTAAGAGCAATCTAGTAGATTGTTATGGCAGCAAATTGCTAAAGCCTGATAAAACAACCGAAAATAAGGCAATCTTTACGTCGTACATTTTCACCCGCCTCCCACATAGAAAGAACAAGAACTTCATTACGAACAAATCAGAACACAGACGAGGTGAAACCATTTAGCCATTGAATCAAATCGTCGCTTTGTAATACGCAGCCGTAAGGGACGCGTAGGCAGATGCTAGCCTCGGCTTAGACAGATGGTAATCAATTTCGTAGTAATTGAATCTGGTCAGGCGTGCATGCATCATCCGAGATCTAGACGAGGCAGCGATAGTCTTAATGAAATAATACTGGCTGTAATTCGATCGTATCTATATACAGCCACTAATTCAATGTAATTTGTACGTGTTTCATGTTCATAATGAACGTATCGGCTCGTAAATATCATACGTTAATTTTGATAAGTGTTGGGTTGTGTTGCAATAATCATTGTAATATGAAAGTGATGTACTTTCAAGTGTTACATGAAATGGTGAGTGCCTGACCTGCACGGATAATTTTTATTGTTGATATTAAAGTTTTTTTCACAACAGTTCTTGTAGCTAAAAGTGCTTAACTAATTTGATTATATTCACACGTTACGAGTTAAAACCTACTTGAGAATTATTTCCGATCACAGAAAATTAAAAACCTTTCACGCGGCTGAGCCTCAGTCACAGCAAGTGCTTTAATATTGGTACGACCACGTTATGATTGACAGTTTGTCATCATGACCGCGAAAAACCGATGGCAATAAATAACCAATAAAAAGAAGATTGCTGGATTACAAATAGATATTACAAAACAGATATAAAAGCAATAAATCACGTACAACGTTTGGTGAAGGGCAGAAAACAATAAGTAATCAACTGAATCGTCTAATCTCTCTGCGGTCGACTCTAATAGTACTGTCATCATCAGTAGGTACCTGTTATAGTGCAGTGAATAGTAGATATACTGTTGTTCCATTGTCTGTTGCGGTCGATAGAGTTGTGCCACTGTCTGTAAACTGGTTTGCGTTCAATTGAGATAATTTTGGTAAAGTCTAACGATTTGGCAGCTGAGATAAGTTTTATTTGAGAGTTTTGTATTGTAATAGGCGTAGTACACGCGTAGATACCCACAAAACTGATTAAATAGCGTAGATGTCTAATATTGTGAACCTGTTATTTTTTATTTACAATTTTTGAGTGTGACGTGTTTAAGATAGATGACAATCGTTCCCGTACTAAGGGAGTAAGGAAACTTTACTAAGTACTAGGTATAGCTCAGGGCATATCGATAAGGGCGTTTCTGTGTAAAATATTACGTTGATATTTCTATTCAAGTCCGGTTTCGTCAAACTCGATTTGATATTTATGTTTGTGTAGTTGCATGGAAAGTATTCACTTTTCAGTCACTCGAAAGATTTGCAATATTTATTTGTGAGATACGTATACGTAAGTGGGTACGTAAAATGTTTTATCTATTATTTTTTGGTTAACATCAAAATAACACAGTAATTAACACAATTTAACAGATGAAATCAGACAGCATTTAAAATAAATTGGCTTTTCAGACTTGATTAAAACACAATAGAAAGTTATAAAGCCCGATTTTTGTGTTTTAATTTTAGTAGGTACAAGGTACGAAAGCTACCTACATAATTACCTTTTTAAAAAAAGAATTCAAACCCTTGTATTTGAAATACTGGACACATAATTTACCTTCAATATCTCTTTTATACAATTTTATTAGTAGATTAATTAGACCCTAATAAATAAACGGAATAATATAATAAAATTAACCTATATTTTTATTTTTATTTAAATTGGGACAAGTCTTGTCCCAAAATAAATAAACCTATATAGGTACATATAATTTAACAATACTTACAAGAATTGAAATAATACATACCTAAATAATAGATATAAGCGAAGTAATAGTTAAGTTTACATGATCTCCAAATTTTAATTATTCTTAAAATAGAACAATTAAATTTCCTTTCAAAAACAGAGCTGTCTTTTTCCTACCCATTTACTGTGCCTTACAGGGACCATAATGATATCAATTATAAAATTATAACCTAAGAATACACATGGAAAAGCAATAAAGATATTGAGTATTGAGTATTAATTGTCAAGTATTAAGCTTAAAAAGTAGCTCAGCAGAGGTATTTCCTTAAAGCTCTTGATAAGTTGATCTTATAGATACGTACATTAGACACATATAGGGGATGGATAAGACTTTCATAATTCTTTTCAAAAGTCGTGTATCTACGATGTGTAAAAAGATACTCTACAAAGTCGTTAACTACGCATACGGCCCATCAAGATAAGAACAATAAGATAAAACCGTTGCTGGGAAATTTCTTTTATTTTTGGTGTGAAAAATCACTGTTTATGCATGCTTTAAAACGCACACAAAATGTAGTGCTTACAAGAGCATACAACAGTCGAGAGGTCTTGGGGATATTTGGAAGTTTAGTTAGATCATTTAAAAAAGAAGATTGGATTTCGTAAAAAAAACGTACAAAATAGTTGGAATTTGTACCTTCGATATCTACGTAACCTAAAGGTTCCTAGGTAACTATGGTCTGGAGCTATAAATGATTGCAATAGAAGGAGAAATAAGTAATTTTCTTTTTAAACTCGTTATACACTATGTAACAAAAACCCTGTCAGATCAGTGTTGCCGTTGATCAGTTTTTATGTTTTATTTTAATTTAATTACTTCTTCTTTCTTCTTTTTTTTTTCACTGGGGAAAAATAATAATCTCAAGTCCATTAAATGGTTACGTATATGTGTACGCAGTACGATGCCAATCATACCCTTAAGTTTAAGGATCGGACAGGGTTTTTGTTACATGCTGTATACCGTAAATATTATTAATATCGAGTTTTGGAGGATGTTCAACTTTATATTATAGAAGAGTAGAACCTAACCTCTTCTCTTTCAGCAAAACGTTTTTATTACTAAGAATCTTCATAGTCAATTTCGTGTTCGATCTCGAATGAATTGTAATATTACTAGCTATTGCCCGCGACTTCGTTTGCAAGAATTTTTTTACAATTCACATTTACTTTTCTACAAAATATAGCCTATGTCTTTCGGGATAACGTAGTTCTTTATTCGGGAAAATAAAAATAAGAATCGGTCCAGGTATTCCGGAGATAAGTGCGTTCAAACAAACAAACTTATTATGTTGGTATACATTTAATATTCATAAAGCAGACCGGTTGACCGATTGACCGAATCTTAGCTAAAGAAAGTTCAACTCATTTGTTTTTCTAATCTACGCAGAATAACGACATGGTTGCCTAGATACCGAGGCGTCGCTAATTAATTCAGGTATTAGTAATTTGATATATTGATATTATACCGGAATGGACTACCTACATAGATATTAATTATAATGATTGTATCAATTACCTATAGGTTTGCTAAGTAAGTTTGTAATTACAGCTAGAGATAATGACCGGAATCACATTACGGATAAAATATGCGCCACCATCACCTTGCTGCCCTTATCAAAGAGATAGTAGGTACAGTCGTATACGCCATTTGGTATACAGGCAGTTAACTTGCAACTACTTTTAAACAATGTTTCGAGTATTTCAATTCTTTTTAATCACTTTGAATAGGTTTCAAAATTATTAGACACCAAAAGCTTAAATACTGAACACATTGAATTTAATTTTTGTTATTTGTTGTTCTAGTGGCAATGGCCATGGTTTATTAGACATATAGATAGCAGAGCAGTCCGTCTGTCTGTCAGGCTCGCTGATAGACAGACGGACAGCGGAGGCTTACTAATAGGTCCCGTTGGCACTCTTCGGATACCTACTGAACCCTAAAAAATACAAATTAATTTGCGTTAAACTTAAATTTTATTGGTCTTTCATTTCACCTGCTAATGGCAGACTCCTTTCAGTATTCATTATCATTTGATAACTTATTGATTTCTCTTGAGAATTCTTAGCGGCCAGCCCAAAGGATAAAATAAACATTTACTTTTAAAAAGAAAGTAGGTACGTATAAAGGCTTTTATTTTATACCACAGGATGTCAAAATTATATTAATTTGTTTTAAAAATCTGTCAACACGAATTACACGACGTGGCTAAAAGTAGGCAATTTAATTTGGCACATATTGTAAAGCCGAAACGAGTTTTCATAAATCGTGTTAAGGGCGCTTTCAATTTAGACGATTGGTGCCGGACTGCAGCCGCACGGTTGTTACGACCGTGAGCCGGACTGCTGACGGACTGCTAACGGACGACAGCAGTCCGACGTGAATCGCCTTATTTGAAGAGATACGCGGCTGCAGTCCGTTCGAATTTTAGTGTTGTCCATCGAAACCAGACATCGGCAATGCTCGGTGTCGCTATCTCTGTCTTGAGGACAGCTGGTTACAAAAAATTTTCGTTGTGTTTTTTTGTGTTCTCTTTTTAAGTAGGTAATTGATTTTTTTTATTCATTATTAAATTTTTATTTATCACTAAATTGAATCTTTTATTTTAAAGGTTCGTCTTCGTCCGCGTAAACTTCGTCCGCGTAAACTTCGTCCGCGTGATTGTGTGAGTCGCGGGTTAAATACTATAGGTATATAATTATCCCTTTCAGTTTAAACCTATCAGCTTAACCGTAAAAGCGTAACAAACCAACTCTCATTACCATTTATAATATTACTAATTAAATTTAATTATTTATCTATCAGTAACAGTTTTCTTCATGTACCTACGGTAAATGTGCTGAAGTTCGCAAAGCCTATGATCAGACTCGCCAAGATAAAATGTCCTTATTAACGTTGAAGAAACACGATGCGTTCACCGCACTAGCGAACAACGACCGAGGTAGGTAGTATAATACATTGTCGCCGTACGGCCAACGGACGTGCGCCGGACTGCTCTCGCACGACCTTGCGTCGAGACATTTTGTATGAAAAATCATAACCGTCCGTGCGCAGTACGTTAACCGGACTGCAGCAGTCCGGCAGCAACCGTCTAATTTGAAAGCGCCCTAAGAGTTTAGCCGTACGACACGATGCGACGACCGCCTCGGACACTACCGCCCAAGTAACACAGGCATGCTGAATAAAATTTGAGTAATAGCGATCAGCGAAACTATAAGCTGAAACTATGTCGGAATAATGTCTGAGTAAACGTCTACTCAGTTGTTATTCAAGCAATTTGGGCACATTTTTAAATGCTTGAGTCTGTATAACAGCGACGTAATGTCTGGGAAATAGCTTAGTAACATCTGAAAAAAAGCTGACATCTCTTTTATACAGCTGTATATTCATCAGCATTTATTCAGACAAATGCATGTAGATACTGATATTCAGACATTATTAAGAATTAAGTACATTTGCGTAAGTAATACTTTTCAAACGGAATTAAGAGTTAACTTGTAAAGTAGAAAAAAAGTGGTGTTTAATCTTGCAGTGTGTCTTTTTTTTGACGCTTCATAGTTAGTTGCATTAAATAAAATCAAACACGGTGAAACTGACAAACGGAAAGTAAATGTTATTATGTATTATAACCATGATACACGTTAATATTACTGCGCAAGTAGTTTTATCGTGAATAGTATATGAATTATCGCAATATTTTTCACGCGCCGCGTAGGTAATCAAGTTTAGTGATGGTAAATAAGACATAAATAACGACTCTTAGAAGTGAAAAAAATAATTAGGATAAAGCAGCTAATGCATATCTTTCAAAAATAAATTTAAATTGAATTTTAACTGTAATGAACTACTAAAATTAGGCATTTGATATACATAATGATTCAATAGTTAATTAAAAATAAGTTTTAATGGCGATTCATTATAAACTGGATAGAAACTCTCCACGCAGCTATTTTTCAGCACAACTCTGAATAAAAGTTACGCTTTTCCATTTATTAAGCTTTTATTTGAGAAATTCTGATCTGGTAGTACCAATATCTGAATAACACTCGAATAAGTTACTAAACATGATTGATAATACAGCTAATTAGGGTTCAAAATAATATGCAGTCGACCCAATTTCTCAGGAAAATTGATACTTACAAATCAATCAGCAGTTCTATAAAGTCCACATAATAATAAAATGCAAATAATCCATTTTTTTTTTGTAGCATGTACCTTAGTTAAATCAATGCAGCTGATCCCCCATTTGCTTAAATTGCTGAGATTTTTTTACTAACAAATCGTACGATTTTAATATTTTTCTAGATTTAGGTAGATTTAATCTATGTATTTAAATAAAATATAAAAGTATTATATAATTCTATCGAATTGTATTCTCAAAAATCTCAACCATTTATGCAATGGGGGTCAGCTAATTGCTGTATTTGACTGTACGTATTATATTAGGTAGTATGTAGATACGTAGTGAATTATTATAGGTAGGTACTTAAATAAAATATATACAACAAATTCTTAAAAAATACCAACCCTATCTTTACTATCTTTATTTTTACTAAGAACCCATTTTTTTAATTTTACAGTAAAGGGTTATATTTTTAAATTCAATGAAATTCACATTTAATTCATCTTTACTAGATGCGGAACCATCGTCTTTGAATTTCGTACAAAATCAATATCAACTATATTTGAAGGTACGGAACTCTGTTAAACTGGATCTGTTCGGACTTGACTCAGCGTATGACTAAGCTTGTTCTCGGTACATATTTGATTCGCTTGTGCATTCGTATTTGTCTCTAAAATTGTATTATTCAACTTCATATACTCTTTAATACATTTACGACGAATTCCTCCAGTTCTTCTCCTAGATTTCCATGATATACTTTCCATTTTTATCAAACTGTTCACAACAAACTTGCGGTACAACAATACGCAACGACACAACAATGGTTTAAAACGTCCCTTATTCAATTACTACCCAGAAATACTTTGTATAACTTGTTAAAAATTGATACTTTTACAAGTAATTGCTGAATAAGAATACATCATTCAGCTTCCATCTGTGTAAGTTGGCTATAAACTATGACTTTATTTCCATTATACCGAAATAAGCTGTATAAAGAACCCAGAAAACACTTTTATACAGTAGCTGAATAATTAATGAAATGTGGAACTTTATGTGACTTATAGACAAAATAAAAGTGGTTATTCAAAATCAAGCTTTTTAATAGGAATTAACTACACCAATATTCAGAAGACAGGTGGTTAGGACACTATTTTATAGTATTAGTGGTTTCATAAGCAATAAGCTGAGTAAAGTTTGTATAATGGTATTAGTTAACTACGTTTATTCAGCTACTTGTACTATTATACAGATAAATGCTGTCCCAAGCACTCTTTTTCAAATAAAAGTCATCTGTAATGCTTTAGGCTTAATAACATCTGTGTTATACGCGGTATAGAAGTCATTACTAAGCTTTAAGAAAAATAGTCAATTTAACACAACTTTTACTAAGCTTAAAGAATTATAAAGGCCGAAAGAGAATATTATTCAGAATTTGGCTGTTTCAATAGCCATTTACTCACACATTATGTAGCTTATAGCTGTAAACATTTGCGAATTGCTATTACTCAAACTTTATTCAGCATGTCTGTGTTACTTGGGCGACGTATGCTAATAAGGAAAGGAGTCAACCAAATGAAACAAGAACAAGATTGTCGGGTTTATAAAAATAACAGGCGAATCCACTTTCATTTTTATACCAAGTTCCGGCGCCACGCCATTGTTGTTGGGGCCACTACAAAGGGAACGCATTCTATTTTATTTCTCAAATGCGTTTTTGGAGAAAGCATTACATAAAAGTCAAGCCGCAACTTCCCCGCTTGTCTTTACATCACGTCTGTTCTCATAAACTTTTAAGTGTTCTTTACGTAATACTTCTTATAATAATACATTGTTAAACTCAATGTATTTTCACAGATCCCTCGTTATTATTCATCAACTAACAAAAAGCCAAAGTAAATAAAATTTATTAGGTAGCTAATTTCAAAAGTTTCGCCTTGTGTTGTTTATAAGTTATTTTAGTTAAAGTTTAGTATGATTTTGTTGTTGATTACTGTCTGAATTAATGATCTGTTTTGTTTAAGTGTATTATTTGTTTTGCTTTGTAATAATAAATGGGAGCTTTCGTGTACCTATTGGAAGCACAGAAATAGGTAATTAAAATTCCCTCCTTTAATTAGAATGTTGCTAGGAAGGAAAACAGGAAAATATTACAGAATATGACGAAAATATGTAGTGAAATCATTACTCGTATTAATAATTGCTTGACACACTGTTTTTATTTACTTATTTTAAAAACGTTTCCCCACACTAGAAACTTTTCCTGTATCGTGGGTATTGAAATTCATTGAGCAATTATAATTCTGCAAATCAGTATATCAAGCATTCTGAATGTAAAGCATTTACGAATATAACACAATCAAGCTTAGAATGCCATTATACAGCTACCTCCAAGAGAAATCGTAAATTGATGTGAAATACTTGATGAAATCTCATGATCGTTCTTATGATATAACTCTTATTGTATCTTACATTTTATCACGCTTTGTGTTTCACGAGTGAGTAGAACTGTCTGCAATAGATATTGATGCTAAAATGTATTCGCATCGAGTTCGTATTCGCTTCATATCGATTTTAAGGTCATAACTACAGTGCTTTAGTTGCTGGTGCATAGGGGGATACAATGTCGACCGAGATCCTTTTGTTGACGCTTTCAACAGCTTAGGGGATTGATATCAGATGATGTATATAGGTACGGTTTACAAACAGTTGACTTTTCGTAACGTTGATTGATCGTGTAGGTACTGACTTTGTTGGAGAATAAGGTTGATGATGCTTCTGATATCGTGACTTTAGTCTTGAATAGACAAGAAGTACCTATCCTCATACTTCTTGTCTATTCAATACTAAAGTCTGACTTTTCAGCTGACCCATTGATACTAACTTATAATTGATAGGTGTAACCAAAATTTTTCGCAATTTTTGGCAGCATTTCATAATCTATTATACAGCTAACATTGTAACAAGCCGGATTTGACAGCTACCAAAATCCTTTGTGTAGTGTTGTCAAAACGTCTTGTCAAAATATGAATCGGCAATTAATTCGTGTTTGTGAGTGTATTTTTTCAAAATTAAGTTAAACTTAATGTTTACAAGTGATACTCGTCGTTATAGTGTATGGGTAACATAGTAATTATTCAGGATTGTGAATTGGATTTTTCAAATTATTACGTAGGAGAAACGTCAAATCCGGCCTCTTAGAACGTTAGCAGTTTAGGTTCTATCTTCCTTTTCTGCCATAAACGGTTCTCAATTAATCGGTTGTAGGCGCGCAGATTAATACGAAATCAACGCGAGAATTATTGGAGTATGGTGGTAACAAAAAAAATTACAAAGTGAGAGTTTGTTAAAAATTGATGAGGATTAAGTTACCGGTTTGTGGGCGCTTCTGCAGTCGTCCGCTTATGAGGATGGATTACGATGCGAACGTCCGTGGCTCCTGATAAATTACTTCATAATGCGCTTGCGTACGTCCCATCGACGAACGTAAAATGAAAATTAATTTATCGGAAACCGTTGTTGCGAAATTATTTCTTCATTAACATTTAATTAAAGTAATATTTAGCAGCACATTCACACATTATTTACAATGAATATGCATAATATGACTTCCGAAACATACATTACGATAGTTACATAGTTACGTCATCATCCGTCAGTACATTATTGTGGAATCTAAGATCTTTATCTACTCCGACGGATATTTAAAGCTGCGACGGCTCGAAGTGTTTGTGGATTAGTGTCTCCTCCAATTACAAGCGAGAGAAACTTCAAAGCCATGGGGCAAGACGCCGTGGGCAATCAAGTTTGCTTTCCGTCAAATGACCTTCAGAGAAAGCGTAACATTTGACCGATCTATACTTTTAAAACGATTTTTTAGATGAAACAAGTTACAACAGATTTCTATTTGGTAATAAGATTGCGAAGATTATAATTGAACGTAATCTTACAATTTGTCATCTCCTTGTACTTAAAATCAAATAACATTTATAAATGTCACTGTAAATGTCATATTATATTTAGATTCAGAGAGTTTATAATTATTAGTTAAGACATAAGTAATTACTTACCTACCTAATCTTTCCTCATTACTTAAGACTTGCGGATGTCCTGCGGTAGAAACCACCTACCCACGTATGATAAAGTATTTCCTGCATCTATTAGGTTCAAATTAAAACGTACAGGTCCGTACGTCATGTTCATGAACGGGCGCCATCAGTTGGGACTGGTCAACTGCCTTGGTTATTTAAAATTTATTTTGTATTGTTTTTATTACCCTAAATATTTTACTCTAGACCTCTTTTAACGTCCACTTGTTACATTGTACTGTACCCGTAGATTCAACATGGATGTTGTAGCCTGTAATGTTTTATGGAGTTTCTTGCTCGTTCTTCTCCATAGAAAACATTAGGAAAGAGTAACGACTGGCTTCAACTTTTTGACTGGCTGACTCCTTGACAATTCAAAAGTGCCTGAAAATGGTTTATTTGAAATTAATGATATTTGATTTGAACATCAACGAAGGAAGGATCAAGATTGCATGTTGCAAAGGAACCGACTAAAAAGACTACGTTTTTAATTCAGTGTGCCAATAAAAAAAATGGCAATTTATGCATAAACATGACAAAAAACTAATTATACCTACACTTACAGTACTTTTATAAATGCTCGAACAGTACGGAAAGAAATACCTTAATCCAATATGCTACAACTACGACCTCATTTCGGCTTTAACTCACGTAACGCTATAATTCCTTTTATATTAATTACTGTTACATAAGTACAGAAATAGAGGACAAACGGTCTTAATCTTCGTCTAATTAGTTTCATAATACAATCAGATAAATGCAAAAGACTAAACGGAAGACGTTTGTAAAGTGTCAACGATAAATGAAAGTTATGATTATTAGTGTACAATAATAAGTAGTGTGTGATGTAACAGTATCCGTGTATTTTATTTACAGCTATAGTCTTGCTACGGATATGCTTTGGGAAAATACGCATTTGCATATCGATGAAAATGGAAATTCAGGCATTGACAGTAATTTTAGTTCATATAGTACATAATGGGGGTATTCGACCTATTATTTTTATAATATTTATTGGTATAAACAAAACACATTTAATTTTCCAATTGACGGCGATGTGGAAGAATTTTTTGATGCCAGTTTGTCGTAGTTTCTTTTTTTTTTTTCTAATTAAAGTCTGTAAATATTTTACATATGATTAGTTAGAATTGGTTTCTTTATTAGTAGAATGTATATACGCTGTACTTATATAAATCTTACAGTATTTCTACCACAAGTTGTGCTACAAGCTTTTTCAACACAGAGGGTATTCTATAAGGCTTTGAAAACTCGATAAGAATTACACGATATTTGTTTTCTTCTCATATTTTGTCGATAAATTGTAGCCTAGTTTTCCCCATTTTATTTGTGCATTTTATCGAGGTACACACTGCATAAGCTGCCTGTATTTCGTTTAGACTGTCCTAAAATAATAGGTCTTACGCAAGTAGAAAGTTTCTCTCAAACTACCAAGCCGTTTTGGCCGTGATTTGGACGGATAGACGGACATATTGAGGACTTTATATGTGTATGATCAAAGCGGTTGTAGTGGGAGGCGCCGGCGCCGCCGCGGCCTTGGAGAAAGTGTATGAGTGTGGTTTCACCTCGGATCTCGGGTCTCCGCTACCGAGCCCAGCTGATCTCCCTCCGATATGCACTACGTTACGGACGATATCTCCTTTAATGTTCAATGATGTTGTGTTTTGATGACGTCGAAGTATATGAGGTTTCCAGCAAAGTAAAAAATATAAGAAGGTTTTTGATATCTTTTTAATATTAAAGTACCTACCATTGCACCTATACATATAATTATGTACACACAGCAAATTAAACAGATAGGTATGCAGGGTCGTCAGATATATGTAGTTGAAGTTTTCTTAGGAACCGATGGATGTCTGTGATTGAAACTCAACTTAAGTATGAACTGTTTATTATCTACTTTTTAAATTAAATTTCATTTCAAAACATCCATCGGTTTCTAAGAAAACTTCAACTATATCTGACGACCCTGCATACCTATCTGTTTTGTTGACTGTACCTACATTATACATTATATTCGAATACTTTAACCTCCATGGAGTCCAAAGTTGTCTCTCCTGAAAGCTTAATAGTACTTATTCTCTTTCTTATTGCTATAGGTCTCTAAATTAGTTACATAAAAAGGTTCACTGTAATTAGTATTACTTATTTTTTTAAACGTTATGCAACAAAAAGTAAAGGCGGACTTAATGCCATAGGCCATTAGTAGGCCACTTGGTATTGTTGTCGACCATATTATTGTGATGAACAAGTTTATTTTAGGATGTTCTTTTGTCAGAATTATTAAGTTACTCTACTTTTTCCAGCTGGAATATTAAAATTTCATAAAGTTTCCCCGCTGTCTAGGGCTTATTCTTACATAAGAGCTTTGCTGCATGTTATTAAGCTCGGTCGTGGTAAATCTCTATTCTTTTGGAGAGATAGTACGAAGGGATTAAAGAAACCGACGTAGGCAGTGAATTAATTATGCAAACGTCCAATTCTTCGCAAGTGACCGATGTTTTCTTATGGAAAATTGAGTGCGTATACATTCATTACAACTTTGTTAGGGGTTCTTAAAAGTAGTTTATTGTTGTAAAACGAAAGATTTTGTAGAAAAGAATTTTGTAGCGAATTCTTGAAGGATAACAATGTACTTAGTAGGACAAAAGTTTTTGGAAGAAATGTAAAAGTACGATGATAAGGGGACGGCTATATGGGTATTGTTGTGTGGAGCGAACAGAAAGTTACGTAAGGTAAGGGGCAGCGGACCGGACACAACTCCAAACATATTTTTCACAGATTCAAAAGATAATGCAGATACTACACTTGTACGATCTTACACACGTAATGCGTAAGAGGAATTAGCAAACATAATAATAATTATGAATGTATGATGTATGAGCCGCTAAGTAGGAAGTTATTAAGAACTTCCTCAATTTGAATTAGTTTAGTCTCAAGTGTAATTTTAATTGAAACTAATTTTCCAGAGTTTGAATCAAAGCCAAGAAAACACTTAAGAATTCTCATATCTACTTATAATTATTCATGCATGTCACAGAGTTTTGCATGTAGCAATTTGTTTGTATCAGTAATTTCAAATAGCGGTTTTAAATAAAAGAAGATTTTCGAAGAAAATCCCAAAACCTACAAGAAGTACTAATTATAGCAGTAGTTATACAACATACAATCAAAAAGTATAAATAATGTTACGCAAAAATATAATGTCCGACACTGTCATGTTCCGGAGGAGGATGAAGCGAAGAGGATGAACCATAACGATTGAAGTTCAGGTAGTAAAAAGAGATATAGAATTATTTATATTCCAACAAACGATGTGACAGCCCTATTGTTATGCGTCAAATGCATTAGTATACCGGCCAAAACTATCATATGGTGATATGAGATATTGCGGTCACGCAAAATGACAAAATTGCTTAGTGTTTCGTAATCTGGGACAGTTAACTTTAACTTACAGTAGTTCATCGTTATTTTCATCTTACTTTATCTACAGCAGGTAATTATTGATTGCTCATCATTGTATAGATAGTTATGGTTCTTGTAGGATTGAAAGCTCATCAGCCTCTAGCGTGGCTTCTTATTTTTTATTTCAATTGATGCAAGTTCTTTTCTTCAGGTTTAGATTTAGGATTTTACTCAGAGTGTTCATCTAGGCCTTCGTTCCTTTCAGGAGTATTAACGGGTTTCATGATTTTGTATCATAAAGTGGTATTGGTGTTATCAGCATGGCATAAAGTCAATGATTTGTTAGCAGGTGTCGGCGGCGGCGGGTGGCGGGTGACGGCGCTGGCGCGGCAGCGGAGCGCGGTCACGAGATGAGCGTGGTCGGCGCGCCGCCGCCGCCTTCCGCCGCTGAGGCGCTGTCCGCGCTGCTGTGGCAGCCCTACGAGTGCCGCTCACCGCCCCTCGCGCGCTCGCGCACCGACACCGCGCTGCACCGCGCGGGGGGCGCCGACCAGTCGCCACACGGCGGTCGACATGCGCGCGCGTCATCCCGCGCCTACACCGATATGCGGCTGCCCGTGCCCGCGCCCGGCCTGCGCAAGTCGGACTCGGTCTCGGTGCGCGTCCCGGGCGAGCCGAGCCGACAGAACGTGTCCAGTGTGAACGTGAACGTGAACATAGTGGAGGTGCAGGATGCGCCCGTGAATGTGAACAGTGCGGTGCAGACGGAGAGGGAGCGGAGTGTGGCGAGTGCCGAGTGTCAGACGGAGGAGCCAGCGCGGCGGCGGCGACTGAGGCGTGCGCGGGCGCCGCGAGTGCCAGAGCTAGAGAATGTCCCTCCGCCACCGTACAGCACGCTACCGCCGCCGCCGCTGCCGCACCCGGTGCCGGTGCATCCACCGGGGCCTATATTGGCTCCGCACCCGGCCGTGCATCCACCCGTGCATCCGCCTGCACATCGCTTCCCCTTCCAGCCAATTCCTCTCAGGTGATTACAATGTAGAAACAATAATGGATATTTTGACTGCTGCGTTTGCACTTCTGACCTACTTAAAAACCATATTCAGAGCTAAACACAGCTTTTCCTTCACACGATCTCTCTCGCGTGGCATAGAAAATATGTATGAAACGACCAAACACAAAGAAAATTTAAGACTTCGATTTGGTACAAAACCTGACCTAATAGAAGACCATGCACTCGCGAGAACACCTCTAATCTAGTAGAACACAAAAAGGAATTCAGTTTTCTATAGGCGTCAGTAGACATCTAAAAGTTGATTAATTTATATATTTCTCAATAGTGTCGGTTCTATTTTAAATTCACTATGGCAATGAAGATGCCACATAATGTCATCTGATTTAATACCTGAATATAGATCTGCTCGCTTCTGACTACATTTCAATGAATAATTATGACTTTGATTCCATTCCCGCGTTACATGCGCTCTGCATGTAACCTTCGTGCGTTGAAGTCTTTTGTTAAGTTACAATTTATTTATATAACAGAATAATTATTAGGAATCATTAGTGATTAGATAATATTATACAATCTAATGAATGGACGTACAGTAACAGTAAATTTCTATTACATACACTGAACTGAAATTAAAGGCATTGTTTTAAACAGATGTTACGTCAAGTTCTTAGTTAATTACGTTCACGTCGTAAAGATACAACTGGCTCGGTAAACATTGCATCGGATACAAAAATTAATGTGATTTCCATTTCTTGTAACCTAGACTTTGTAGGATTAAGTTGCAAACAGAAAGTTTTAACGAAAAGTGGAGCGAATCAGCGTCGACGATGGCCTTGCAAATGAAAGTTGAGAATAATTTTCTATTCAACATGTTGCAAACGACAAAATTATGGATATCAAGATTTTTGGTAAAGGATTCTTAAAATCAGTTTTATTTTTGAGAACAATATGGAAATTAATCCCAAGGCAAACGATGGATAAATAAATCAAAAAATGCTTTTTATCATCGGCTTTTTTTTAATAATTGAATCCTAGTCTTCCAGCAGACTGGACATACTGAAGATGCAACTATAGAATGAGATATATCCACAGCTTATAAAGAATTTAGATTAGTTATCACAATTTCCAGGTTCCACACAAGTGGATGATGAAGCTGTTAGAAGTAGTAATATTATTTGATCTACTGACCTCTCTATTTTTAGAAATAATCAAACCCTATTAGTGACCACCCACGTCTTCCTTTGAAAGGATATATACCAATCATACTACGAATATAAAGTTACTTATTACTAAATTGGATCAACATATAGAACTTCCACACAAATTGGATAAACTGTTTTACATGTACAATAAATATGGCGATAGAAAAGGTTTCTGTCAGATAACCGTTCTGGTGCGAATTTCTAAAACAAAATTTTAGGGATAGATCCTTCTTAATATTGGTTTTGATAAAATTAATTATACAACAGGCAGGTCAAAAGGTGAAAGATTGTTCGAGCTTCCGGGTTAGATTACTTTCAAATGTACAATTTATGGGTTTAGAAAGGGGGGTTGGTTAGTATGAAGCATATTATGTGTCTGATTTGATTCACTATTTGTAACTTTTAAATATAATTCAGAAGGACTTGGGTTCAATGTAGTACGTAATCACAGTACTTATTATTTAAAATAACTATGACTCAGAATTGGAACCCCCTAAGTCGTGTTGGTAAAATTTTGCTGACTAAACGTAACGTTAACGCACTTATTTTACTGATCATTCAAATATCACAGAAGCGTTACAATAATTTTGTTCCGATTGAAGTCTGATCATCATTAAGACAATGATTGTTGAAATTAGTCGTGGTATTCCAACCACTACTAAGTAGGTATAACAATAACAAAAAGGAATAAGTAATTTTTACCCGGCTACGCCAAAGCCAAAAGGTAGGTTTTGATTTTAGCTGTCTATGATGTATCATATTCTTAAAAGTCGTAGTCACACGAAATAATAATGCAATTATATTATTTTATGATTAATCACATTAATATTATTTAATTACGTTATTTTTATTTAATTTTTTATCTTAGTTTTTGATAGTATGTGATTTATGAAATTATTATTAAAACAAATGAATGTGCAATCGAACAAGCCATTTGTATACAGGCATCAGCTAACTTGCAACTACTTTTAAACATTGTTTCGAGTGTGTCAATTCTATTAAATCACTTCAAATAGGTTTCAAAGTTAGTCGACACCACAAACTTAAAAAGTGAACACTAAAATTAAATAACATATTGGAGCCTTGTTTATAGATTTTGGTGGACCTTTTTGTCGCAGTTAGTATTTTAACTTATTTTTTGTTGTATTCGTATGTTATTCGACTCTCTTTGCTTTCATGAGTTCCGGGTTGATTAAATGGACAATCATTCACGAAGTTTCATATTCTTTTTCTACTTTCCTTTTTCCCAATATTTCCACTGCCATAATTTCGATTCGATCTGCCAAATATTACGAAACGAATATTTTTTTATTTATAAATGTACACATGGTATATGTATTCGTTACACATCAGGCGTGCGCAGTTGTTTTTTGTAATTGAAATTGTTTCGGTCATGCAACGCCAAACGTTCAGCCGCTCAGTAATGGACGCTAACTAGGGTGGCCTCGTTATGTAAACGGATTGTTTACACATATCAGACAAGGTCGGGCTTATACAGTTTTAAGGATTCAGTCATCATCATCTGCCTAGCCTTTTCCCAACTATGTTGGGGTTGGTTTCCAGTCTAACCGGATGCAGCTGAGTACCAGTATTTTACATGGAGCGACTGCCTATCTGACCTCCACAACCCAGTAACTGGGTAATATGATACCCCTAGGTAAGACTGGTTGTCAGACTTTCAAGCAAAAAAGGAAGGCAAGCAGGCAGGAAGCAAGGATTCAGTGTTGGCATATTAATTGATTGTCTAAAATTTCTTCTTTCAATACTACTATGCTGGTATTTCAACTACTACTGAACTCAAAATGTGGCTAATGCTCTCCGCAAATGTAGACATTTTAGTGTCTTGTATTTGACACAAGCAACCGGCAAGTGAATATTTCTTTTATTTTTTATTGAAGACCAGTAATAAACTGTTAGTCTAATATACTGTTACTAGTTTAAATTTTCTTAGCTATAAGTCTTCCATATTATTTCAATAAATACACCTTATTAGTATAAAATCAATTCACTCATACTCAGATGTGGCTACTGTGGTTTCCTGTTGCTTTCACTTAACACACACTGATGACCGATCTCAAAAGTTTTAAATGTAAACAACTAGACATTGAAATGTTCCTAGTGGAACACACAAGCAACGATAACATATTTTCATACAAATTGGACGAGTAAAACGGTTGTTGCGCATATTAGTTGCTTGTTTCGCATACAGGACACTGATACGATAATCGGAAAACAATCACCAAAAGTGTCCAGTACGGAAGGACACAACAACTGCGTGGTGTACCGTGTCGATAGCAAAAAAGTGTCTAGGTTTGCGCAGCGCCTCAAAGATATAATTTCGGTAAATGAATTGACAATCGCTAACGAGCCAGAAATGATACTGAAACCAACTCGGGGTTTTACTTGATCTATAATCGAAGAAAGCGAAGACACTCCTCGACGAGAAATCTTAAAAGCATTAGAGATTAGTTTAATGACTTACTGCGGTTAGAGAGATATTGAAATATTTATTAAAACGTGACTTGACACATGCAGTCAAGGCTTTTGATAAAGCAACTGTCGTCATATTTGGAAACCGCTAATTTAAAATGACTGTTATCTTAAAAATGATTGACGCAGTCAAAATACTGAAGAAGCAAGAAACAAAAAAAGAGGAGGAAACAAAGGCATAGAGTAAAACAAAAACAGGCCAGTTTGAACAAAGAAATATTCAAAGAAACACAGCCAAAATATTCTTTACATGTTGTGTAAGGAAATTAAGCAAAGGAAACATAACATTAATTAGCATTAGGAAGTCCTACTAAAAAAGTAGTAAGACCAGTTTATTGAGTTAGAAACACTAGTACTAGTACTCATTGTGGCAACAGAAACAGGTTTGAGGCACATGGTGGAAAGTGGCGGCATCGAGGCTGCAGCTAACACAAGTCAGATCGTGTTCAATACAGCCCAGCGAGGTTTTAGCTCACCGCGCACTCGGCTCGCCTTGATAGAGAGACCTAGCTTGCAGTTTTATCATATTTTTTCAGCTAGATCAATAATCGGAGTTAGTTGCTAACACGAGGTTAGGTAAATTACAAAATGTTCATAATCGGCCCGCGTTAGCAACAAGCTCGGAGTCAAATTATAACCCTGGCTGATGCAAGCAGACTTAAACAAATAAATTGGCGAACCCTTTTCTAGTACAATTATATTGAGTTTCATTGAATTGAAAATTAAATAAGTGTAGGTACAGATAAGATAATATACAAAATCCATTTGTCAAATGTTTTGGATTCAATCAGTTGGATGATCCAATAAACGATGGGAATAATTTAATTAACGAAGGACTGTTAGACTAAATATTGTGTTACTCATACTTCTACGTCTTGAAGGTCTTGATACAATATTCTGGCTTCTTACGACAGCGTGATATTTTGTATTTTGTTGCAATAATTTACAAGCTAATATATTATACGCATAGTCACCATTGTGGGTGTAATAATCGATCAAATATCAATTTAGAAGTAGGTGGTATTGTTGAGAAATCTACTTACCTCTGATTATGCCTTTCATAATAAATATTCCAAAAGATTCCTTATATCATGAGATAATTTCGCTGAATATTTTTTATCGGTAGCCACAAACATCAATAAAACAGCACTTAATAGAAACATCTATTGCGTAAATGGCAACAAGTAACATTAATAAAAGCACTAAAAAGCTCGTTACAATCGATTAGAGAACGTTCACCGATAAACTAATACATCGATATTGATTGCTTCCAATCGAGATATTGATTGCATACATAGCGCCCCACTTGCGAGATAGCGATGTAAGTGGTACGAGTAACCGCTTAATTGTATCAATGTATTGGGAACTCGAACGTTTGTTCAATGCCGATAAGGAGTTTAATGCCTTTTTTGACATTTGTACAGGATAATTAATGTTATTGAGAACTCTTTTATCCAACTGCTTCTTGCCCTTAACTCAATTCATTAAGGGTTGGCGTTGCATGTTTTATTCTTGTTTTATTCTTTCAACGTCTCTTTCAGCTATCATTTTAGTATTAAACCCTGTTTCTGTCGTATCATCTTCACAGAATCCATCTATTGTTTGTTTGAATTTTAGCTTTAACATCATTTTCATCTTCTTCTCCCTTGCTCTCCACTTTATGTGGGGTCGGCTCTCCTAATTTTGAGGCGCCAGGAAAATCTGTTCTGACGGGTTAACATCATTTACATTATGCTCAACTATTATTTAGTCATTTACATTTGGAGTGTCTTCACGTTGTACAATTCTATGATGTTTTATTACACTTATAAGTTTAACTCAGAAAGGTGTTTTCGTAAACTGTCTGTAACAAGTTGATGTTCAAGTATTTGAAACAACTTCGCCTTTAGTTATTCTATTTCAAATAGATTTATTGAATGTTATTGGAATTTCAAATGAGTAAATAACAGTAAAGGTCAGACTTAGGACTCAGGCGGTTCTGTTTATAACTTATTTAGATTTCTAGACTGTTATTGAAGTCTGTAAGTATAGACTATAGATTCTCATGGAAATTATGAAATGGAGTTTCATATTTGTAAACAATTGGATATAAATTGAGTACCGTCGTTTATGGGAAATCCTATTTCGAGTGAATGTATCGTGGGTTGTCTACAATTGAATATAAATGAGAAGTTTGTAATGGCTCAGTTCATCGTGTGTATTTATGTGTGTGTGTCCCACATCGTAACAAGGTCCGTGTAGGTCGCCTGCGCACACGCCACCGCCGCGCGCCTCTCTATGTGGGCCGATGCATCTTAGCACCACACTACTGCGATACGATATATTTATATCTCTACTTACGGTATTTATCATTGTTCTCTGTCAATCGGTTAATTATACAACCGGTTCTTTAAATATAAATGCAACGACTTCTGTTAACGACTCGCCTAACTGTACTTGTTAATTAGCTGTATCATTTACGCTTGTTTTTGTATCACTTGCCATGTTAAGAAGCTTCAAATCCCTTTTAAACCTGTATTTTATGTAGGTACTTACAGAATGTTTTCAATTACTTTTTATATACCAAATAAGTACCTACACACGGATAGATTAACCATCAATGAGAATGACGTCCGCTGTTTTATGCAGTTTTTTTATTGGATACGTAGGAAATGGTTCTCAGTCGTAGTCACCGTTGTCAACTGTTAACATCTGGTGATAATGAGCTATTGTAATAACAGAAAAAAAAGAAACTAACAACAAAGTGCTTGTAATGACATGAACGCAACAAACAATGTTACGTTCGACCATTTTTATCGACTATAAGTTTTAGATTGTCTTGTATAAATGTCAAGCCAGTAGGCAAACAAAAATAAACAAACCGGTAAATAAAACAATTAATTATAGCACTGTGTTTGTTTAAGCTTGTATCAATTTATATTGTCTCTTAGTTTAAGAGGAGTGATGTGTTATTTACTCAGCTGTCACATAAATGAAAGTCTATGTCTTAGGCCGCGTTCACACCAAACTTATAGTCGGTTGCCGACTGACTACTGATAGTGACGGCTGACTGTCAGGGAGCGTTATGTTTGGTGTGAAGGCAGCCTAAACATTACATTGCTAGGTTATGGATTTTGCTTTCTTAATAGATTTATTTTGAAACTTGGGACACATGAATGCTTGTTTTCACATTTTATTGCCTTTAGTATTATTGTGTCGCAAGCGAAAACTTGTATTCAAGTAGTAAACAGTTCTGTCCTCCGAACGTGGTTTGTCGGTCAATATCGTTGGCCATTGCGAAACCTCGGCGCGTACGCAGTTGCGCGAAATGTGCCTCTTCGCCACATCCGTGAATAATGCGTATTTTATTTATATTTTATTAACACATTAAAATTAACCAACGCCATACAACTATGGTGGTTAAAATTATGATGGACGGGTAATTTTCCATGAATCAGTCTGGCCGGCAGTAATTTTCTGCCTATTTAGATAATATTCCAATGGTAACTGTGCCAAAACTGATCAATCATTTTGGATAAAGAATTTCCCCGCACTATTTCGAGCAAGTCGACACTCCACGTGGCTTCTATTCCAAGATTCCACACTTCCTTGAATGTTGAGCTTACAAATAAATACTTGCACCTCGAGCGATGTTGGCGCTCTGCCAACATCCTAATGGCTCGGGCCTCGCGCCAAAGCCGCCAGAAAATCATCGGTATTGGAAACTAAACTTGCGACTCGAAGTGGATTTACTTAATGTTCATGTCGGCCCTCTAACAATAACGTTTACAAGGTTAGCGCTCTTTTTGTTGTGAGAGTGTAAAGGCTTTCTGTTCGTCGTTTTTCAAATCGTAATTCAATTTCTTTGATTGTATCACAATAGCCGGTGTGTTTGCGCTGGTGTGTTTGTGGCTCTCGAGTGAGCTCAAGATTGTTCGCTCGGCTCGTGACTAAGGCGAGCCGAACGGCCAATTACGGGTCGACTTCGGACGATGCTCGGGCCAGAGGCAATCCAATTTCCGAGTGCATTGTCCGTCTGTCTACACAAACTTATGGCATCTTATAATGTTTATTTGTGAACCTCGAAAATATTGTAATAAGTAGGTACGTAATCTCTCTCAAGTTTTCCACTAGAAAATTTTAAATGGAAAATATCTATTTAATAGTATAGAGATCCATATTTTTACAATCAAACATCCTGTAATTATGCCGGTGTTGGTTAGTCAGTTGCTGAAGTTCGAAATGATTTATCAGAACAATAAAATTATAATAACAGTTTACTTAACAAACGGACCTTGACTAAAATAGTAATTAAGACGAATATAATTGGTCAGTTAACTTCATACTGAGGATGCGATTTGTGTTTTCCTACAGATTATTAAAATGTTTGAAGGATTTAACTTATGCTATTGTATACGGTGTAGTAAGCACTGTGGGCAGTTTGTGGAGCAATCTTGCGAAATCTTTCACGTGTATATTGTATTGAACGAGGCATAGATCATAACGCAATTCAGGTCTAGTTTCATTTATGAAATAAATCATAAAAGTGATAGTAAACAACTATGTTTTAACAATGGTAAGTAACCGTGAGATAGAAGAAAACAAATTAAAAAGAATAAAACTATTAAACTATGTCTGAATGTTATAATGTGACATGAGATAATTATATTGTTATTTTTACGTTAATTAAAGCAAACAAAAGAGGACAAGCAGTTAGCCATAGAACTATAAAATTAAAGGCAGTTAGCACTCAGTAATGAAATATTATGTACTTAATCATTTATAAAAATAATCTAATTCAAATACATAATTGAAAATACATATTTATTTTGACCTCTTAGAACACTGACTAGATTTTCATTTTAATCTTATTGGTAGAAATAAAGAAGCAACATAATTACCTATCCTTAACAAAGATAGAGTAGAGTAGTTCATAGTGCTATTAGTACTGTGGTGTACCGTAGTTATAGAAGAGATAATTCAGATTCTACTCGAAGATAAGTAGGTACTTAATCTAGCCTTCAACTTTTACAATGCAACAAAAACTACACCCAATAAAATTTAAAATATCGACCAGTCCTTGGCTCAAAGAGAATTACCTAACAATCGCTGTATATCTGTTAGATCACGCCTTCATGGTCCTATAAAGCAGAGCTTGAGAGCTGCAACATTCGAAGAGTTTCTGTCAGTACTGGCGCGAGTCGACACAGCTCGGTGAAAGTGCTCAGTGTCGAATGTCTTACTATCCAAGGCGAGTAAGTTAACGCTTTGTCAACTGTAATTGAATTTACAGATGGAATTCGTCGTCAAGCGAAGTGAATGTTCTCTGTACCTACAGCTCAATTTATGTTTAGGCACCTACTTACTTCATTAAAATGTTCAATCAACTTGATGCTCGCATTCTTGCCTTAAACTGCTAGATAAACACATGTTGTTTGTTATTTTGCCTCTATTTTCCTTTTGATTATATAAAGATGACTTAGGGTTAAAAGAAAAGCAGAATGCTCTAGTGTATGTGACAGGCTTTTTAAAAAAAACATTTTTTGTCAGGTAATGATTACGTCAATTTGACTTCAAGAGCCATGACGATTTAATAATGTCCAAATACCTATTAAAGACTGACACGATGTAATATCTCGTATTTTTCGAGTCTTAAACTAACTTATGATTTGGAAAGTTAAATGATTACAGTTAGAAATTGTTCGTGATTTGTTTCATAGTAAAATAATTGCTTCAGAAACTCATTTGTAGCAGTGCATGAACTCTTGTAATATGTACATTGCGAGCGGAGCAGAGTCTGAATAGTGGAACAGTTCATAGCGATACCAGAAACGACCTGTTAAGATTCTAATGAAGCATATTGCAATGTGTACATATTAGCTCAAACTTTAAATGAGTGGACCTTAACTTAGCATTTGGGCTCATCGGTAAATGGCGACTACCAAAATTTTTCGAATGTTTTAATCAATTCGCAGTCAGTCAGTGGTTAAGACGCATTCCTCTCATGCTCGAGCTTGTGGGTTCGCAAACGAGCAAATACCAATGTGACTTTTTCTATTTAATAATTATGTAATTTCTAAGTTTATCTTGGGCATCACTGACATCGGTGTAGATAAACATCGTGAGGAAACCTGGACTTAAGTCTGAAATCGTCAATCTGCCTTAAGCAATGCTCGTGCCTTCTCTGTATGAGAAAAGACCTTTTCCCTGTATTGGGACAGATATAGGCTGGTATTACTTAATTCATTGATCAATTTGATTTAAACATTTATACTTTTAATCGATAAGCGACCTTACTAACATTGCCGCCCGCATTTAGATCCGTTTGCATAATGGTAATGCAAGCGATCAAATAGTGTTTATTATGTAGATAAAAACATGCATAAAACAGTCTATCAGAAAAGCCGACCTTGCGCACTGTATAACTAAAAACGTGATAATACGTTGCTAACGTCCTTTATGGCATCAATTCCAGAAAGCTTTTACTATTAATGTGGTAGACACGTCCCATGCGTATCAAGTGTTTATTAGTTTTGCGCGGTTCGTCCATGTTTATGCTCGAGATCTGAATAGTTTGGAGCACGCACCGGTTTATCATCGCCCGACTAATTGTACTGTGTCGTTGTACTGATGCACGCGATCCTAACATTTACATGAAAATTGTCATAACACGGAACGTCTGATGCTAATGTTTTGTAATTTAATGATTCGTCGAATAAACACTTCTTTGTTTTACTGTACGTAACTGTACGTTTTCTTTTGTTTTTTTCTAGTTCGGTGTTTCCAGATTTTGTTTGGTCTTGTTATCACGTGTACCGATAATATTTATGTATTTAACATCAATTTCTTTGTCTCAAAACCAATTAGTTGCTGACTCAGGTTAACATTAGAAAAATAAAGTTGTGCTACTTTTGTGTAACATAATGATGAACAAAACAATCGTATTGGTTGCGCAAGAGCCTCTGTCGACTGAATAGAGATAGGTAGGTATAGCACGACTAACGTAACGTTTTGGTATTATTCAGTCTCACTTTAAATAAGCGTTGTGTAATATCGCATTTTACACTTGTCGTTATCTAAGTATGGTGACGGACAGTCATGGGATCGTGACATACATTTCAAACCAAGTAATGGTATTGTGAACCGATTAGTAATATTTACTCATTTTGTAACCAACCCATGTATACCATAAAACAAAGGAAAATGACAAACACCCAGGCGATATAGTTAACTAAACAAAAAATTGTTGATTATATTGACCATATTTTAAATATTTGTTTGTAGTCCGTTCGTATAAATTATACTTATTCCAGTTAAACAGGAAAGCCATACAATACCTACTTAAATATATTATACGTATCGCCGTTGGTTACCTAAATAAATAAATGTAAACAAAACAGTAACGAACACTATTTACAATCGCCGATACTGTAATGAGTTCCAAAAACTGTGTCGACAGTCAATAAATATTCTAAATAGATTATGGGACAACGGAACATAACATCACGCCTGTAATCCCCGAAGGGTTAGGCAGAGGTCTACGTATCCATTAGTACACCCACATATGTAATAGGGGGCGAATCTATTGCCATCAACCGGGCACAAATCCAGACTCCGAAGCTGCTACTGAGAAATTCCTGATGGAAAAACCCAATAACAGTTGTACAACGGAACTACATATAATTCAGCTGATTGATATAAAATATTGTAGGCGATATCGAATAAAATTTAAGTTTTTGCTTGTAATATCAAAATAACACCTTTTATAAAATAAATATGAATGTTTAACATGAACACGAAAAAACCAATAAAAAAATATTGTTTGTCTGTTCCGGCTAATCTCCGAAACATCGGGACCGATTTTGAGGAGCCTTTCAGCTTTAAATAGCTGATGTTAGAAGTAACTTAGGCTAGAAAATTATATAAGAAAAATAGTTAGGGCAAATAAAACCCGACATCTGACATAATTTTAAGTAAGTTTGAGGACGAGACATGTGGTATTCAAATTGACTGTCAGTGTCTATTGTTGCATCATAGACCTCATTAGTTATGAATCGGCCAGTAGATTAGGCACTCGGAAGCGTTTTATGTCTGTTCACAGGTATTAGCTTACGTTCCATGCAGTCGTGTATGTCATCACTACCTCTAGTTTTAGCTCTGTTAAGATATACATATACTATAGGCTACTATAAGTAGGTATATCGCACACGGCTATTCAGTCACCCTAGAACGGTTGAACGGCTGAGGCATAGAGATGGATTATAGTCTGGAATACCATATAGGCTACTTTTTATCTCGGAAAAATGTACGGTTTCCTTGGAATAATATATTATCTTTGACGCGGACGAAGTCACGGGCATTATAAATGCGAGAGTTTATGAGAATGGATGTATGGAGGGATGGATGGATTGATTTTTGTTACTCTTTTACACTTAAACAAATGAACGGAATTAGCTGAAAGGTACACATAAAAATACTGATTCAGCTTAACATATTAGAGGGTAATTTTTGTCCCGTTTTTGTGGTCCCATTGGTTAATTAAATCTTTAATTTAGTCTACGCAGACGTAGCTGCGGTTTAAAGTTAGTTAAAGTAAATGGAATGTAAGAGTGACAAACATTCTAGTACACAATATCTTTCACTGTCATTTGCTTCAGTCATTATGTAAATTGTCACCTTTCGTTTGAGATGACGACCAGTCGCCAACACACACTTTATGTAGGTACCTACTGGGTTCTAATGATTGTTACCTCTGACCTTTACGTTTTTAACGAGGTTAGAAGGCATCGTTGCATTTCTCTTTATTGATTGATCGGTGTTATTACGTTCGAGTTACGCTGTGATGGATGAGTCGAATTTGGTTTTCTAAAAATGTTTTAATATTTCTCCCTATTATTATGGAGTATTGTAAGAAATCATTGTTACGTAGTGAAGTGAAAAGAAAAATATTTTTCAATCGTGCTGGGAATTTTCTTTTTTTAATGAGTAGGTACCGGATTTGTTGAAATATGTACGCTACTAGAAGTGTTTTAGAGGTGACTTTAAATTAATCAAAGGCAGGGCCAGTGAAGCTGTTAAATTTTAAAGTAGGCTTACGAATGTTTTGTAGCCATGAAAAGAGGTTATCTATGAGCCACAGTGATTCATTAGAAAGTAGGTACGTGTCTTTTAAAAAAAAGTAGAAAAGTATTGATAATTTTCTTTCCTAATTTGGTTATGAGCACTTTTGGGTAATAAACAAAGGCTGATTCTCTTAGTAAATATTGCAACATCTGTAGATAGTAACTTATTGTTTTTCTTTAAGAGGTTATGCTTTGTGGTAGTAAAACTATTTACGTATTAATCCTTATACACCAACGTACCTATGTAAGCTGTTAGTAACGAAAGTTAAAATTGAGTTTTGTAATTGGCCATAGCAAACTCATTTTCTTGAAGAAAATCCATGTGCTTGCAGTAAAACCCATTTACGCTCGTAGCAATCCCACCTAACTGTCATCTAATCATAAAACAAGTTACTATACTACTTTATAACTTTCTAAGTTCAATTTAAGTTTGAAAGACAACTTCTTTGATTAGTTCAGTCAAACAGTGCGACAATGACACGGATCCTGTCTGCCTGACATTTGGTAACGACCTCGGTGCGACTGACCCACACGCTTGCACTTTACATTCTAACTCAAATTTCCATAACTCTTAAGAACCATATAATAAAGCCCAAATTCATATGACAAGCGATTCGTGGTAGACCGCACCTTGTACCAAACACCACTTATCGTATGCAATTTGTTTCTATGACGAAATCAGGTGCCTGGTTTTCTTGATAATAATGAACGTTAATGATGTATGTTATTACTGTGATATGAGCCGGTATTAGAACAATTTTCTGGTATGTTTTTTCCTGATACCCTAGGTACCTACTTAGTGTAAACAGTAACAAAATGGATGGAAAATAAGCTTTCATAGCATAATGTCTTACGGTATTTTGCTTTGGGGACGGGCTGCAGATATAAATTCGATCTTTATCCTGCAAAAGAGGGCCGTCAGAGCCATCTATAATCTTGGCAGTCGAGATACTCTAAGGGAATTGTTTAAGAAAATTAACATCATGACGGTACCTTGTCAATATATATATGAAAACATTATGCATGTTCGGAAAAACCTTCATCTTTTTAAGAAAATTAGTGATAGACATAATTTTAATACTAGAAATAGGAACAAATTAGATCAACGAAGTTTCAGATTGTCAAAAGTAAGCACTTCTTTTATGGGGTACTGTGTAAAATGCTATAATAAAATACCACTGGATATTCTCCAACTAAATGAGAGAAAATTTAAAACATGCATTAAACGCACACTATGTAGTCGAGCATACTATAAGTTAGAAGATTATATCACAGACAAAAATGCTTGGCTTAATGCTAGTCCTGCTCCACAGCCACTCGGGCTCACTAATTAGTATTAATTTTAAGAGAATGATGTTTCTTACCCCCTTTTTATTGACCTGAATAACTTGTTTCGTTATCAGTACCTACTAGTACTTTTTTCTTTTTTACATACCACAGTTCATCAAACGAATAAGTACACTGAAGTGTTAGTATTGTATAATAATATCATTTATTTCAATTTTGTAAATGTGAGTACCATGGAGCTTTTTATTTATTGAGTTGCTATGTGTTTTGACTTGATGAGCATGGCGGTTGAGAGCTTGTCATGCTCACTCAAATGTCTCGCTGATGGTGGCGCGTGTGTTGGATCATTTGGCTCCCTTCAAAATGGTTGAGTTAAGTGGTGCTGATCCATGCGTCATGCTCGTGAACGAGTGCTGTCAGTTGGGATTGGTCATCTCTTAACTGCCTTGGCTTATAGCTTTATTCTAATTTTATTTTTTATTTTTGTTTTATAATCATCTTCATTGTTTTCACATGTAGAATCAACAAAAATAATGTAACCAGGATTTTGTAAAAACCTAATTTAAAAGAGTGCCGTGGAGTTTCTTGCTCGTTCTTCTCCATAGAGGCCTACCTCCGTTTTGGAACGAGCAACTAGCTTCAACTTTTGGACTAACTGACAGACTCCTTGACTATTCAAAAGTGCCTGTTTATGGTCTAATTGAAATAAATGTTTTGACTTTGACTTTGCTTCACTCTTTCATTTTCAATTATCTGTCAAGGTTTACATTTACCAGTGAATAGCTATATTTGGTTTGGCATTATGAAAATATATAAAAATAATTTGAATTTCAAACCCCTGTAGGCTTAACGTAATGCCTACCTTTCTATTAATATTTGGTAACATGGAGATAAAGCTACGCCTACAACGTGAAATGAATACGATCAGTATTTTAATATTTTTTTTAGGTACGAGTCCCGAGTCTCTTTTGAATAATAAAAATGTTTCTTCATATTAACCATTTAGTTATCCAAACGAACGTTAATTCATAAAAAAAACACGCGATTCATAAATGAAATAAACATAGACTGGAAAACCGTTTAAAGCTTGAATAAAATGAAAAGAATATCTAGGTAAACACAGCTATGAAGAGACGCAAATAAATCGTAAACGGAAAAATAGCGGAGAGCCGAGAGCTTCATAAAGCGAGACGTATCAAAAGACATTATTCAGTATCGAATCACATCGATTCGAGAAACGAAACGATTTGAAAACGGAATAAAACATGTCTGATTGTCAGGACTTCTAGTGTTGTGACTTTGTTACTGTAAAAGAAATACAAGACTTTATTATATTTGAATTAACTTTTTCATTCAGAAAGCTTTGTTGATTTAGGGATGATGAAGTTCTATTATACAGAATATCCCAAGGGACAGATGAGGTCGTACACCAACTTCGAGCTAGAATCGTAACGTTTTTAAATATACACATCAAAAAAGTCTAGGGATCAACATCCCTAACAAATGTTAGGGATGTTGATCCCTAGACTTTTTTGATGTGTGTATTAACAAAGAATTCATAAAGTAACAATCTTCTCAGTTTTTAAAGTCGTTTCTTGTTGTTTATACAAACTTTTTCAACTAAACTTGAATTCCCTAGACAAATCATGAAATTACACCGCTACTTTATTTGCTTGCGCAACTTTTGCATTCTTTTGTATGATTTAGAAGAATAAGAATTTCCAAAATCATATAGTGTATAAAAGTCATTACACGATTCTTTAAATCAATTATCTTTGTCCTACCCACGTATTCTATTGTTCTGTGGAACGTGGAGTCTGTCATTCCGTCGTGGGAATGTGTGTCTATGATTACGGGGCATTGACAGCCCGCCGGGAGGCGACCCGACCCCGGACTATCCCACCGTTGTTTTGAACCCTTCCAAATATGAAATGAGCTTTGCTGTGACAGTCATCGTTGCAATGCATTCGCAATTACTGTCTATTGTTAACTTAATAGTAGTTTTAATTAAGCTAGTTGCATATGCACGAGTCTATTGGATGGCTGTGATGTTGTTTATTGGCTAGCAATTTACGGAAATTAGGCAATCCATGAACTTTCTCCATTAGGTATTAATGTAGCCAATAGATTCCTAAGGTACTGGTTTAAATCTAGTCATACGATGTTGTAGATTAGTAGGTTGAAGTGTAGATATAGAATCGATATCCAATGACACACTACTAAACACAGTAAATACATTATTATCATTCTTCGGGGGCAGTCGAGTAAAAAGTATGAAACGCCATAGTAACAGTGCGTATTAACTTGAATAGGTATATGTAGATAAGTACCTACTCGGTCACGAAGTACTGTTGGCACAACACAACAAATACAGCTCATTAGTTTCCTAATAATCGATTTAATTAATAGAATACAGACGTTATTGTTCCATTTTGAGTAAACACAATGTTTTCCTTGTATGATAATATTCACATTATAATTGTGTGCCAAACAGGAAAATTATTTTTCATCAGTCCACTTTATCAACCTTTAGTTACCCAATACCAAGTATTAATTAAATGGTTGCGGTCATATTTGTTCAGTGGCTTTATCACTAATATTACTTATTTAAAATATTACCTAAACTAAAATGTAACCGCGATAAACCTGCTATATATAAACTAAAATGGCTTCATCAGTTTTTCCGTAATATTTGTAATAGTTTTATATCCTGCTGTGAACCGAATATAATGTTTCCCTATAGATAAATAATGTGCCATGCGTCGATAAATTTATGGCCATATTAATTGTAGGGGTCCCACAGAATTATATACGATGTTCTGGTTTGGAATTGTTTTCATTGTTTCCTATTTTGATATTAAGGGTAGATGATAAAGGGTTTGTATTCGATTCAACTAGCTGTTACAATTTAAAATCGTAACAGTTGTAGTAATCGATTAAAAAACTGTTTAAAAGTTAAAGCTTACCGAAATCTCATAGATCTCTTCTGTAGTTTCTCTCTAGCTGTATCACAGCAGACTGTGGAACTATTATCACTTGGCCACCAATTTGGTGATATAACACATAACATTGGCCCCACGTAACTCTTTGTAATTAAATACATTCAACCGACCTGACCTAAAGAACAAAATTTAAATTTATTGCGATCCAATACGAACTACTTACAAATCCACGGAGCGATTGTCGTATCCTGGTTGGTATTTATCGATGCCGGCCGCGAGTCCACCCGAACGATTCGAATTAATTAACTTGAATCCCCAACTCGAGTGTATTGAAGTTTAGAATTCAATTAAGAGGTCATTTTTAATTTAACCTCTTTCTTATTTATTTCGTGCTGGTTTTTTTTAAAACGTTCATAAGGATAAGAATTGGCTGGAATTTTAGCTGCGATAACAAATACAACATGTGTTGTGATAAAACTAATAAGCCCATCAGAAGTTATTTACCCTATGACTGTGTAAGCAGATTGTGGAGGTCAATCGGATCAACAGCCGCAGTACCAGCCCTAAACACACTAACAAAACTTTCCTCTTTGTTATATCAGTCCAGTATTAATAGCCTTGCCCCAGGAAAAAATAGAAACTCTAGGAAAATACAACATTCAGGAAAAAATATTAGACCTACACATATTATTTACCGCAGTAATATACCATACGGTCCAATTTCATCCAAAGGATTATCCACATAAATTTTCCAACATTTATCCGCAGTTTGGAGGAGAAAATTCTCAAATCTGTTTTACATGTAGCAGTTTGGTTATTGCTGGTGACACGAGTTCGGTCTTAATAAATAATGTCGCGTGCCCGCCCAGCGGTCGGGGTCGGGATGAACAACTATATTTTAGGTACATTGTGTGTTCTTGACTGAATGTATCGTCTGCATATATGTATTTATTTCAATAAAATAAAATTGAAAATGCTTCTTGTAGCGTTATATCAAAAGGCCTATTCTCGTCATTGAAAAAGTTCAAAATCAGTAGTAAATTCATCTCAGCGACAAGAAATGTCAAAAGCTTGTCACAAATGTTATGTTTTGTCTCTGCATCACTGTAGACTGGTAGAAAATGCCCAAGGCATTAAGTCCGCCTTTGTACAATGTATTTTTATACATGTGCATTAAGTTTAAATAAATAAATAAATGTGTGGGTAAAAGAGAAGCATTTTTGACAGATCTGAGATTATAATGTTAACGTTCCTAAAAGTTTCTAGAATTTCTCCTAAATCTGTGCTACAAGACACATTAAATTAATAAAGCATACGGTCTCATTAGCCACACATTTCATGTTTGCAAACGCTGCAACCTACTTGGATGTCGTATGTCACAATAATACCTTTACTATAATTACAACTTATTAAGCAATACATTTTAAGTTGGACAATAACTGTGGAGCTAAACACTTGTCAAGAGAAAGAAAAGCTACCATTTTTACTTGTTAACTTTGACTTTACAATGCAACTTTAAAGTTCTTTCTGTATGCACGAACAAGTGAACCTGACCAACAAACAAATTAACACACACAGTGCCTAAATCAATAACTCCGAGTCCCTTACTCAACTAAAGCTAACGCCATATTTCTATCGATAACCTAATACGAAAGATATAAAAACCAGACAAATAATATGAAACAGTCTCTAATAAAACCCAGAATAGTAATCATTACAAACTAGTTTCGACCATTGTTTTTTCTTAATTAAGTACGCAGCTGGGACTACAAAGCCCTTGACGTTGAATGTAGAAAAACTGGACTTGAACGATGATTTTAAAACTACTCAGTAAACGCAGGACGCAGGTGTGGAAACTAGTTTCGTCGTCATATTTGGTTTGTATCCCAAACATCCCCTATATCATCGGAGTCTGTATCAATGGGCTCTAATGGTGTGGACGCAGCCTTTTGTATCCCCCGCTCTGGCACCCCCTCGACGAATTTAGACTCAATGTTGGAATTAAGACCGGCGCGCCCTAAATTCACACCTCTCTGCAGAACTATCTCTATTCTTTTACTTGACTGTTTTATCTTGTAATTAGGTGGTATATTTAGTTTTCTAATTTATAATCTTTTTATGTGAGCTGAGTGAAACAGCAATCTTTTAAAAAAGTTTGTAAAGTAGGTACCTATACCTAAAGTTTTAGCACGTTTTAATTCTTCAAGTTATAACTAACAACACTTATCAACAATATAACTTGAAGAAATATTCGAATTAATATTTCGCTAAATATTTCGAAGCCGAGTGTAATGATCATCATATTTTCAATTTCAAGTGAATGAATAATTATTATAATTAAATATCAAGGTGCTAATATATTCATATTCATGTTAATAGAAGGTTTAAATGTTACAAATATTATTTTAATGAGAAAGGAAAATAACACTTACAAAATAATGTCAGCTGCCAATCAAAGTGAAAGATTGAAAGATCAAATTATGTAATGAATTCGTTCATTAAAAGTTGGTTCAAATATCAATAAAATAAGACTCGGCTTTCTTAGAAATACGAAATTTGATAAAACATTGAAATAAATTACCAAACTCCAAATATAGCCAATAGAACTGGAAGGGGCTTTGTTAACGCTTGAAAAGGAAGAAAGAAGTCTAATGTATCAAAAGAGGACAACTTTGAGTCGCGTTCCATTTCTACAAATAAGGTCCAATAGGGCACGGCTATTATTCCATGTCGGATGTGTTCAAATCTTATTACGGCCTGAATCCGAGGGGTTATCCGGAACAGGAAATAAGTTATACATTTATTTACCCATCGAACGTATTCCTAATCCTTATACGAAACAAGATTTGTTTTATTAGTAAAGGTATCGTTTGTTATGAAACCAGCCTTTATTTGTACAAAGATTGAACGTAGAAGATACAAAAGAGAAATGATTGAATATGAAATTTCATTTGAGGTCACGCGCTACTAAAATAAAAAATGGAAAGCTCCACGAAGCGCGTACAAACTTTTCTAATTGAATACATAAAATCAAGTCCGAAAATGTCAGCGATGTAACAGAAAACGGCCTCGCTGATAACGAAATAACTTTCGAACGTGATACTACATTGAAATAACTCGGATAAATAAAAATATGGGGCAATTGGTATAACAATAGATATAACATAAAAAATAAGTTAATTGAGAAAAGTGACTAAAAATCAAGAAACCGGATCATAAACAAAACGGAATTAGGTTTAAAAGTGGATACCGTAGAATTCGGTAAACATCTCAGTCACGTGGTGCGCGCGTCGTCCGACCGGTAGAAAGTAGCTTACCTCCTGTGCCACTCTTCATTCAACCACATTGAACAGGTTACAACTCGTTAAACGCACACAAACGCAGAACTTGCAGCTTCTAAAGGCGAACTACACAAGTGTTTTGACTCACACAGCGGTGTTTTGTATATGTGTTCAGTCAGTTGCGGGAGCGCAGGTCAACTTGGCATATATCTTTTTTCGGAACTGGTTTCTGGAGCGATAAAAGGATGACTCAGGTGTATCGAGTAAAGATTGCTTACATTATATTGCTTATCCTCTTAAAATGACGTTGTATAATATATCATCTAATTCAGTGTTATATAACACCTACGGTGAGTTTGTTGAAGAATATACACGGGAATAACATTTGCCGGAAAAAGTACCGAGGGAATTTTGGCCTACAATGAACAAAATGAAACAAATTTTGGATTTTATGCAAATGATAAAGTAAATTTGTTGCTCTTCCTACGCCTAAAGGGACCAATTGGGTTTATATTTGAAAATAAATAAAATGTCACAACGTATAGGTACATATAGAATTGTTTAAGTCTGCTGATTTAGATGTGTGCTGATATTTACCTCATTTCTGATTAATTTATCTCCGAAATAATATAATAATATTCTGTCTCGTCAATGACATTGTGAGCAAGAAGTGATTTATTGTACAAGCGCACGTGTGGTTGGAACAAACATTCATGTGACAGGGGATGCCTTTACCTGCTATAGAAATGGCCCCTGGCTGAGAATGTATTGATAACCTTTATTCAACAGTACATTCTATTCATGTTACGTTGGACCTTCTTATGCTTGGTTAGTCTGTTTAGAAAACGTGGTTTGAATTACGCCATTTGTAGAAATCGTTCAAGCGAACTTGGATAAATATGGTAGAAAAAATAAAATGAAAAGGTATGGATCAAACATAAACTGTGGACCTTATGTAACATTACATTACTAATTCTATATCAGCTTTAGTGTACAGTAACTTGAATTTGTTGGTTATGGGACATTCTTTAATTGAAACAAAGATGCTAACTTAGAATATTGATGACCCTAACATTTGAATCGACTAAATCAAATTTGATTTGGCCTTATAAATTTACATTCGATTGAACTTTGATTGGAGATAAAGCACCCTCGAACTCGGATAAACTGCTCAAATCTCTGATTACTCTAAAGTTTACGGGTAATGTCAATAACAGCTTGGCTTAACAAAACACTTGGGGAAACAGATTTGTATCAGTTTTGGCGATTTGCGTTGTGTCATCCCCATCCGGAGGGTGTTTATCTTACAATAGCTATATCTCTACCTGCTGTGGCCGATTTATTATAACAATGCGTAAGTACTCTCTGACTCATAATGGACGCTTTCGGTCCCCATGGTTTATTGTGAGGCTCGCTTCTCACTTGACAAGCTTCATAGATCGTCCAAGGCTATCTTGGACAAAACAGAATTCACTATATTGGGCATTAGATACGCTCTTTACTTATAAAATTTCTATTGTCGGCTATTGTATTAAATTGCCCACTGAATTTAAAAGTGTTTTATTTGGTTTATTTTGGACAGCCAAGATTGTTGGGAGGTTAGACGAAATCCTTGACCCTGATTTTTAGTTTTATCAAGAAACCTGTTCCTCCAGGACGCCTTTCTTTCTGGTTGCAACATGTCGATACGAGAATGTTCCGTCTCACTCGCACACTTACTAAACTTGGTCCTGAAACGAGACGAAATACCGTGAGCCTACGCACGCGAGTATCGTGGGAAACCAATGGAAACAAGGTGTCTGTCCTTCCTTTCATTTTATAGCTTATATGATTGGTCTTTGTTCCAAACGCGTTGTGTATTTGTTCTTATTTTCAAATAATTATAAGGCAACTCACATTAATGTTTATATATTTTCATCTATTCCTTTCAATACAAAACTTTTTACGTCGTGATATAACGTGAATCACGTTATGTAAATCGTTTTTCTCAGCGATTTCGTAACAGCACTGTCGGCGAATAACTAGGAACAAGTCGGTGGAACGATCACGCCTCGGTAGCCATGGATACCATTCAACACCAAATGATGAATATCTATGGCCTTTGTTCGGATATTCATCTTCTTTGATGCCATATTTAGTATTTTGTGAAGCTTTGTCACACATTTTTTTTTTATATTAATTGAGAACCAGCTTCCAATTAATGAATTATGATTATTATAAGATGTTGAGTTTTAAAGAAATCGTAATAATTTTGAAAACTACTTCTAACAGTCTGTATCATCAACTGATGGGCAAAGGCCTTCCGCTAATCTTTGAACATTTTACACTGTCAATAAAAATAATCAAGACTGTCTTTAAATCAAGTCATTAAACTGTAACAATAAACAGAAAACTAATAAAAACAACTACTATAACATACCTAAGCCTAATCTCGTAGTAAATAGTTGCCACGCTCACGTAAACAATTGAATCAGAGCGTGCATACATTGAGGAGTAGTGGTTACTATAAGATGCTAAGTGAATGCGCCGGCGCAGACTGCAGCGAGTCTCACTCAACTCAACTAAACCGGTACCGGTGTGGTGAGGTCGATGCTCGCCCGCCAGATGTCGCACTGTTCGCTTGGACCACACCGGCGCTCACGCACGTCGAGTTGTGGATCATACAACTAAAAGTTCGACTAACAATACCGTGCTAATAGATGCTTCCCTCAAGTTAGAAGTTATAAAATTGCGTCATATTATAATTTCTTTTTTCTTACTCCTCCACTGTTCTTTTAATTAATTTCGTTGTGGATCCTAATTGCTTGGATACTTGTCTGGTGGTCGCCACTGTTGGTTCTGGTTTTGGCTGTGAGAACAGGGATGTCCCAGGTTGTCCCTTAAAAAAATGGTATCATTTATTTTGTCTACAACAAAGGCCGTCAAATATTTAAAGGGATCTATCCTACTTCCGTCATTCAATCAATCAAAAACATTATTACCTACCTGATTCAGAGTCTAAATTGCTGTATTTAAAACAATACTACAAAAAACCTTTGTTATCTACTATATTTATCTTTTCATTTATACATTTATGGCAATTGAATGTTCTACTTTTAGCATGTTTAAAACTCGCCTCCTTTACGCACATCAGTCCGTCAACTGACAGATAGTAAAGTTGGCGACTTCCAAACTCCTGTCCTGTGCCCGCATCCGCACTGTCAATGAACTCCTTGTGTTCTACAAGCTTTTATTTCTCTCATAAACTGCAGTAACCCAGTTTTACTTTAATAAAACATTAACTTCGTCTTGCGGAACACTTTCAACGCTGTCGTATTCCACAAATCTCTTCAGCTAGCGTGATGACAAACCTGTGTTCGTATTTCAAATAGATTCAATTCTTCCTTTTGTTTTGTGGCTTTTCGAACTTTTCTATCGCGTTTAGATACTGCGCAAATAGCAGCAAAGTGTATCGCGACACGGCGGAGTTTCGATTTGCTTGAAACCCGTGGGAAAGTTGGAAAGAATGTCACGTCAAGCCGCGGCCCAATGGTAAGCAGCCCTCGATCGCGTTGCAGGAAAATAAAAATCGATTAACATTAAACTGTAACGAAAATTTTATAATTTGTGAGTTTATTTTTTGTAGATAGGTACTCGAGTTATTTCAAACTGATCCCTAAAAACAGAGAAGGTCAGTTGGAAGACGAACGTGATTTGAATAATTCTAAAAAGCTCAGCTTAATTAATTATTTTTCTTGTTTTTAGCAAATGGCACGTAGGTATTGTGATTTACAACAGATGTGGTTAATTATAAATTAGGAATATGTTTAATAAAAAAAAAGATTTTAAAAAAGCTGTACTTAGTACTAGTCCATTTACTTTTATAAAAGTATGGACGTGGTTAATCCGGCTTAGTACAGCATACAGATGCACTCGTAAAATACTATTTTTAAACGTGTAAACAAAGAGTAAACAATTTTAAAATATTTGCGAAATACGAGCAGCTATTTGTGGGATTTTTAACAGTGGCATGTATTTCAGATTTTATTTCAACTACGTGTATACTACGCGTAATAATACAGATTCGGAGCGCCATTTTCGCTATCAGTTTGTCCTCTCAAAGTCATATTATTTGAGCCCGTATTGATGACGGTGCACCTTAGTTAAATAAAGTTTTTATTGATACTAGGACCAGAATATTGACAATGTAAAAAAATTGGACAGGCATGATGTTACTAAATCTCGATAGCGGGTGGAGTAGGTACTGTTCTTCTAGATAGGTTACGAAGTAACCTGTGTTTGAAGACACAGTCCCGATCCATAATGATCCGATATCATAATGGATGACTTTAGCACAAATACTTATACTTAATGTACTTACCTTCAAATATTAAATACTAGTTTATGGCCCCCGAATCAAACCGCGTGAATGTCGTTTTTTTTTTCTAAAATGAAAGGAGTCTTAATTCTTTTTTATAACATGAGCTAACTCCCAGTGAAAATCTCGCTAAAATCGGTCTAGCCGTTTAAGATAGTAGACGGACGGAATAAACAGACAGACAATATTTTTTTTTTGCTGTATACATATAAACCGTGTACATATTCAAATTTATTTAGTATTTGTTTTTATTTTGATATTACATACAATACATACAGACACTTCAATTTTGTGTGTTTGTGTAGATTACCTACCTTAATTCATTTTAGGACTACATTAAGTAGTTGTACTTTACTCACGCCTTTAAGCTCTGTAATGTCATCGGATCATAAGTAGGTACAGGATATGATACGTATATATGTACCTACTTACCTATAATATTTAGTACCTTCATTGTAGGCTTTGTTGTGCCTATTTGTCGACCATAATATTACAACATGTGGTTTGTTTGTTACAGGTATGTGATCGTGCAAATAATTTATCTAAATTAGCGAGAAGAGGAGAGTACTATAATAACAATTATTGGTTAGTATGGCATTTTGATTAATTAATCTACATCATTGTGCACGTCTGCATGCTTGGAAATGAATGAATTAACAGAAATTACATATTAGAAAACACATATCATATTACAATATATCATATCATATTACAACAGACACTCATACCCAAACTAACATATACACCACCAAGAGAGAAGAGAAAGAGACATAGAAGGTCGCCTGAAGGGCGCATAACGCTTTTTCCTTACGTGACGTATCTTTCCAGTTAGCTCCAAGCCGCGTTAAGGAATTTTGTTCCAAAATATCGTTCCAAAAACGTTTATTTTGAATTATTATGAAAAGTTTCATCGGTAAGCTGTTAACAAGGCTGTTGTCGCTAGCATGGTTTTCTCTGAGAGCGTGTCGAAGGCCGGTAAAAGGTCGTAATGTGGCGCACTGACTTAGTTTACTGCACAAAGGCCTTCGACTTTGCTTTCGCGAGCTTTTAAAATCGAACGGCCAGACGGTTATTCACTCTCGAATAAATTTACTAGAGGCAATTTTCTGTTGAAATTGAAAATACTATTATGACGAACTTATGAACTCGTTTTAACGAAGCGGACGCTATTTGTGGAACACTTTGATCTAGGAATTTCTTTATTGGCATTGTAATGAAATTGTGTTTAACGCCTAATATTAGAAATGCTTTTTATATTTTGAATAACAACAATGCGAATTGCAAGCTTGCTTTTGTTTTAGTACAGTATACGAGGACGTAGAAATAACAAAAATCCATTCACTAAAATGTTAGTGACAGTCAAAAACCTGCAGTTACAGAGGAAAAAAGTAAAACATCCAAAGAACTTTTTTCGTAAAACAACACACTTGAGTTGAAAAGTTGAAAAATTCGACCGTTGTTCTTCGGAACAGTATTCCCCTTACCGGATTTTATTTCGCTAGTTACTTTTTGTTACGGAAAATACGTAGCATGCCCTTTCGACTGTCCTGTCGAATTAAAAAGACGTGGTTTTTTTATCTGTATCTCATATTGTAATAGCGAGCAAACTTTAAAGACAATAAAATAAATAGCTCGCAAACGAAGGGTACCGTATAATATTGAAAATCGCCTATTATATTATATAGGTATACATAAAAAAATAACATGTTTCTTGTATGGAAACCCCCTATAGGTAATTTTAAATTTTATTTTATTTTTATTTGTTGTTTTATAGTAATACACACTTAGTGAAAATTTCGAGTGCCTACATATTCCGTTTCTTAGGATACCGTCCTGTGATAAACGGACGGACACACAGGTAGCGGAGTCTTAATAATAGGGTCCCATTTGGCACCCTATAAATTACGATGACTCTCACTAACAAATCCTTCAGAAAGGTCAAGTGTGTGGCACTTACACCCGGCGCGCATGTATGAAAAGATAAACATAATAGGTAATATGACTATGACAATAAAACTGGCGTGTGAGGGTCGTAGGCCGTAGCACATTTGCTACGCCGCTTTGTAGCTTCGGTCAACCTCAATGCTACGCAATATTACGAAACTTTTTTGCTATAATTTAAATATTAATAATACTATTAATAAGATTAATTCAGTATGTATTCCATTCAATTAATTCAAAATTAAATACATATCTACAAAACTTATAAATGATGATATTATTAATGTATTTTGTTTGATAAGATTAATTTATTAAATGGATTTTGTAACACATATATTGGTAAACGTCGCGATCGTATTAATTTATTTTCAATAGTTACCCAAAATAATTGATATACAAATACAAACTAACATTAATTATTGTAAGTATTAAAGTTTTGCTATACATTTATATAACATTCAATAATCTGGAGTGCGAACTTTACCCATTTATTAAGTTAGTTATTTATTAAGGTCAAGTTAGAAATAATAACAGTTATAGTTATGAATTTAGCCGGGGCTAGCAGAAACTAGAGAAAAATAGAATACGCATCTATATAACTTTTTACGAGTTTTTTTTTTCACCCGTGTTACTTTACGTCTTTGGTCACTGCTCTGCTCTCGTCTGTCGTAGCGCGATGTTATAAAGCCGATGTTATAATATTCCTCATATATCTGGCTATTATATACAAAAAGAGTTTTTCCAATCCGACTTACCAGTCGGATTGGAAAAACGCGCTTATCTATAAGCGCGTTTAAACAAACAAAATGTATAGAAGTATAGATAGATATTAGATATAGTCGATATAACGGCCAGTATCAAAGCTTCGATATTGCAAATAACCTCGTAAACGGATACGGCTGTAAATTGCCTCTTCAATAGACCACTACATAAACAATCTTGGCATTGGAATTGGTGATCACACTGATATTAACAACTTGATAATATTGTGATCCTTTTCCTGGAATATTGGAATCCCAACTGTTTGGAGAAGGTGAAGGGTTATTTCGGACAGGAATCCGAAATCGGTCGGTACGAACCGACTGAAGGCACAGTAGATATCTACTGTGGGCCTGTAGTCGGTTTCCACGACCGCGTGGTAGTGGCCGTTTTCAGCATAGTTGGACGCGAAGGAATCTTCACTGAAACGCAGATCTCTCAGAGTCAAAGTCAAATTATTATTTACAAGAAAAAGTATTGAATCTAGATAGTTGCCCCTTCTTAATTTTTATATGTAGAAAAATGGGCAAAAGACTTCATACCTACTCTTTTGAAATAAATTATTTAGAATATTTTGTAAACAGGAATGTATAATTATACATGAATATGGTGTATCTTAGGCCTTAGATTGGTGATCAATACCTTACGCTCTTCTAAATGTTAGTCCATAATAAAACAGCACACGGGAACATTCTCCAACAAAAAGTAATGGAAAATGCAATATGTATCCAATGCATTTACAGTAACACAAATCGACTTTCAGAAAAGTTTCAGCTTTGTAGAGCGTCGTCTTTGTCACTCATATCTGTGTGACAATCTCTTTCTAAAACCCGATACAGGACGCAGAAAAAAAGTAATAAACTAGCAAGTTTCTGCAGTGTTACTATACTTGCATGTTAGACAGACCTTTATTTACTACAACTTGCTACAACTCTTGCGCAATATAATTAGAGGAGTTTTGTTCGCAGATCGTTGGGTTAAGCAACGTTGGTTGCGACTGTACTTTGCCATTTGACCTCTGTCTGTCTCAAAAAGCACGAACCTGTCACTCACTAAATGATGAACGAGAGTAAATTGAAGACGTTAATAGGAAGATCTTTATCTCGTATGTAGAACATGAATAAATAAGTGATCATAAAAGGCAGATATTTATCTTAGTAGAATAATAGGTCCTGTGTAGTAAGAAAAATGTAGTAAGTAAGTACGATATCGTTATCGTAACAAAGCGTATTCTTACGTAAGATAAAACGGTTGGCAATGGCAGTGATCACAGCCAGAAGAAAGCGTTTACAGTGAGATGAGGCTGACAAACAAAGTCACGTACCAATCCGCATATATGTATATATCCCACTTTCTAGCAGATGAATAATAAACGGCAAAATATACTCGCATCTCGCATGTCTTCTTCGAATGTCCCGTCAGCAAAACCGCGTTGTGCCGACTGTTAACGTGACGTCAGAGCGCAAATCGCTCGGAAATGCAAGCTCTTGTGAACGCTTGCAATATTACTATCGACATACTTTTGTGGTATTATCACTGGAACAGTCGGAACATCTGTGATTTTATCGTGTCTCACTAAGACTTATAGTTTCTGAAAAGTATTATTTTTTACCACTATATGACGTGTATATTGCTGCTCACTGTTTTCTTCGAAACTTTGCCTACTCTACAGCAGCTCGTTTCATAGAAACCATCCGAAAATGAAGGTTTCGCAACCTTCATTTTCAGATTTCGGAAACGAGATGCAATTTAATTTGACAATTTTCGAACCGTTAAACTTTTTTCACTCTATTATCAACAATCAGTTTCTAAGGAGGCACAAAAAGCTCCCAACATATGCGTCATTAAAGTAATCCGGACCCACGTTAAGGATTTGAAATGGGTGCCCTGCGGGAGGCGGGACCAATTACTAGTCCGTGTACCTGCGCTCTTACAATGTGCTGCCTACAAATCAAAAAGTATTTATATTTTGTGACGATATGGATGTTTATTGACTAGATGCGATGTGTACGCACTTAAAGGAGCATAAATAATAATTATAAGGACCTCAAAACAATGTAGGGTGGATAGGCTGTCTGTGTACTTTACCTAAGTACCTACATCTACCTTCATCCTCAAGGATTTGTCTCCAAACAAGAGAACGAACAATTAGCAATGCTCAGCTTTGTCTACCGCTGTAGTCTAAACATCTACGTGCGGGCTAATCCCGAACCCACGTTATTAGGGCCACGCCTGCTCCGCAGTTGTGTTCACGCTACGTGTACTCGTTAATACTACAAATTGAGCGTCCCAGCTTCGTGTAAAATGCTGGATATTCTTATCTATCCAAGAAGCGTCTTATAAATAACATCGACAAAGACGTTGAATATTTGACGCGCCAACGTAAGCGTTGAAGGCTGAGCGGAACGTTTGCGTGGAGGCGTCGGTAAATCCCGGGGGATCCAATTTACCCCGTCGACTTGTAAACGCTACGCCTACCGCGCTAAGCCTGCACGCCACACGTTTTATACCCCTGAAATTTCACTCAACTTGGTGTTCAATAAAGAAAAAGTTACAAGAAAAAGATTTAATACGAAACAGTAAGCATTTCTTTCTCCTCATCACAGTATTATGTTGATCGGATTTCAAGTTTTATTTTGTTTGATGTTCAATACGTTATCGTTTCGCACATATTGTGATATTTACTCTGAAGCCGTTAGTGTACCATTCTTTGAATATTTGAATTTATGTAAACATAGGATCGTGGTTTCAGAATCGCCAGCTGTTTAAATAACATCGGAAGCGACCTTCATTGTAGCTGCTGCATCAAATTACCCGCTATGTTGATGATTGAAATCTGAGCGTAGGTACATGTTGGGTAACCAACAATTTTTTTGTTTGATCGTTTCACAGATATTTATTATTGCGGTTTTATGTACGCGGTATTGCCTATAAAAATTACGGCTGTGTTTTTTCGCCGGAATCTTTTCTGGCGAAGTTTGGAGTTTGGCGGTTTAATCTGTCTCCTTGATCTATAAACGTACACACACGTACGCTACAAAGGAAAAACCGTGATTGCTTTATTTGATCTGGGTCAACACGGAGTTGGTTGCTTTATTAAATAAATTATGCATAATATCAGCGTTGTTTTAGAACTATGAGGTTTTTGTTCGTTAGGTGCTTGCACTGTTTCAGGAGTTTAAACTTTATTGATTTTATGTACAGCGTACTTTGTGACCTATCTACATAAGTAACTAAGTACATAATTGAATGAGTATATAGGACGGTCTGCTTTCGAGGAGTATGCCAACTGAATAGATAATGTTGTTTGGATGCAGTTAGCAAACCGTAACTGGAAGGTAACCACACAGTCGTTTCTTTTACTAAGTTGTCAGGCTGTTTGTTTGCATTGTGTCTTTGATTTCTAACCGATTCTACTACTATAAACACCAGTAGAGTACCATAGACACCACACCTTGTAGGTACTTATATATTAAAATATCGACAAATCTTTTTCAATCAAAAATCATCAAATACGTTCATTACTATCATCAAACGTAGGTATCAGTTTTACCCATTCCATCAGTGTTTATTTTATAAAAAGCAAGCTACACAAGAAAATTTGTTTAACAGTATTGATACGAAACATTTGATTGGTCGTAAAACGAGTGTGCAAGAAACCTTATGTTGACATGACTGTTTTACGGCATTTTAATTATTTGGACGACCTAAAAAGAAGTAGAAATGGAGATGTCTTCATAAACGCCAGTCATAAATATAAATTACGATGCATTCGGTGTTTTAGTAGTTTTTATATTATTTCCTATGTAAAAAGTTTTGCTTCGTTTGCGTGTGGCGTTTACATGTTGTTAAGAATAACTTTCATATTATTATGGCGGCTTTTATTTTCCCGTTTTTTTGTGATTTTTAATTTAATTCCTTCAAGCAAGGATGTACCTGGTATGTTTATAGGTTGATATCCTTATAACTCAGATGTTTGAACCAATATTGATTAGTGAGCCATCATTATTTTGGAAAAACTTTTAACGAGCCTTCGTTCAAATTAAAACAGGATTTTCTTCCTTGTTTCTTTTGTAACGATGAGCCAGACATAGTATGCGTACATACCGTTGTATTATTTTTTTATTGTTACGATTTTAGAATCAACAATACAATCGAGAGAAGGTAGTAAATAAAAGTTAAGGTACCTCAATACTTTATCGACGTGTTCTGTTATATCGAATTTAAAAGTTTTTTTTGAAGTGTGCATTATTCCTTAAACAAAATGAGTAAATGAATGACTTAGTAACTAAAATATTACAGTTCATAATGTACACAGTGTCTATTTAACCGAGTGACTTTATCTTTGAAAACGACTCACATATTGTCACTTGTACTGCATACACCATCACCCTGAAATAAATGATAATGTGTACTTACGTGTACATATATCATTCTGTATAACTAATCGTTCTAAATGAGTAATAAAAGCGATACGACGCGATACGATATATGTAAAATGACCTATCAAGACACAATCTGAAACAATAACATTTTTAATGTAAATTCGCGACTTAGAAGTGATTTGTTAGCACTGTTACTTAAGTTATGGAGACTTACCTGTGATGGTACAGTCTACCAGCTGAAACTAGTTTTATATCAGAACGCAACAAAGAATGATAATGATAGATTTTTTTTATAGAAGCTAATCTATTCGACATCGCATCGCTTCGTCTGGCGGTATCGCTTGCCTAGGACTTTGTGTACGCATCAAGCCTATTTACACTAAGTAATATGTATTAGGTACATTAATTATTGTTGTTGCTATGTTATTCACCGTGATTGTTTAACTAACTAATCTGTTCATAATGTACAGAACTGAAATACCAGCGCGTCTGTTTACCAGTAGTTCGGAATTCACGTCTCTATCTAGATATACCTATGTGTTAACAAACATATTTAGAACAGTTTACGTGCGTGCTAAATATGTACATACAGGTAATTAATGAGTGGTGCTAAAGTGTGAGTTTACTTAGAACAAAAAATAATAAAATCTTAAAATATTTGAACAGCAAATGACGTCACTTGCTATGTTAAAGTTTTGGACAGTGCTGGCTCTAGGTTTTCTTCTTTTTCTTCCATGCTCTTCCCTACTTTATGTCGGAACCTTTTCGAGGCGATAGGACAATCTGTCGTGGGTTGTCGTGTCCGGCTGTTATTCCTCTAAAAGGAGGCGTCATGCTGTTCCACCACGTAGCTCAGAGAGATTGGCTCTAGGTTTTGTATTGCAATAATAGTATAAAGTATTTAAAGCTATATTAATGTTATTGAGCTTTTTATACAACCTTTATAAATTATTTTATTTTTGTATACCTTTTATTTACAAAAAGTAAATATTAATTAGTACTGTAGTTTTTTTTTATCGTGGGCACATACATAACTCACTCTAATAATTGTACTCGCTCTGTGCCTAACATATTGTGTACCTTCTACTACCTAAATCATTGTATAACTGCACTAATGTAATGGAAAATGATAATGTAACTAGGATAGAAATAGAACAGTGTGTCTTTGTACGTCATAATAAACAGTCCAGTCTTCAGATTTATCTTCTTATTTAATATATCTCAGAGATCAGTACTTATTCATATATTGAGTTCAAATTGAGCTGTAAATTCATAATAGAAAACTGGCTCTGCATAGCAATCAATATTAGAATTTAAATTGCCTATATATAGGCAATTTAAATTCTAATATTGATTGCTATGCAGAGAAATACTTATTTAAACTTTATAGTTATATTGAGCTTGCGGTTTAACTCTCATAAATCATAGGTTCACTTCTTTATTCGAAGGTACTGTAATAATATTTATGCTAAGTAATTTAAGATGCAAAGTTGTTTTATTACAGCTTTTATGATACTGTACAGTCAAGTATTTAAACCTAACTAATTATGAAACATTAACATCAAAAGGTTATGCACCACAAAGCAAGCAAAACTGTCTCTAACGGTCTCCACATCAAAAGTGAGGTCAACCAAATTCGACAGTTTTCAACGGTGCGCGGTGGATATGAACCAAGTTGAAACTTTGACCCATTTTGATGCAGAGCTAACAGTACCGCAAGTGCACTAATCCAACGATCCCCGCGACTCAGGTTCATACCTTAATGTCTATACCTAAGACCGTATAACAATAAAATAGCGGAGTGAAAGGCAAACCACTACCCACGAAGTGAGCGACTCAGATCACCAGATGCCCAGATGCTGAAAGAATTTGAACTTTACATAGTTCTTATTACGGTTCATTTCGATAAAGCCTCTTTTTTATGTGCTGGAAAATGGCATTGCTGTGTTCACAATACTCTATACTCAGTCGGTGACTCTTTTGTTTGGCAGTTGGATCCTACTTCGTATTATTTGTAGAAACGATTTGGTACTTGGATCTTAACATATTACGAAATACGGTCACTAATGTGGAATAAACTTATTGTAGTGAGTTTCGTTTATACGGTTTCTCAACAAGGATTATGTATTTAACAAAGGTACTTTACGTGTCATGAAATTTAAGTGGAGGATCCAGTGAAAACTAGGTTGGGTTCTCAGTTCTTTGATGTAATATGTCTAAACTTTAAATTATTCAGCGCCTGTTAAGGTGAATGGTGCTTGCGTTAATCCAAACTTATGTGAAACGTAATATTAAGTAGGTACATAGATAGATAGGTAGCTACGTATAGGTGTGATATCATGTCAGTGTCAGATTGATCAAATAAACCCTACGATAAACCCCACAGTTTTCTTCGATTAAATTGTTCTAACCTTCAGTCGTGGTCAGTCGTGGAATTTTACTTACATTGTTACTCATTTGTACTTTTCTGTCTTTTCACTAATCTAATAATAGTAATTAGATCATGAATTTACCTACAATATCTAGATACAGTGAAGTTTTTTTGGTGTTTCTTCAGATATATTCTGAGTCGATTAGGTATTTTTTCACATTTGACTTGGTTCGATACCGGGTTCAGGCAAGCGACGACGTTAAAAAATGTAATGCAAGCTCTAATATTTGACTTATGTTCTCTACAGGGCCCATATAAACTTTCTACTTTGAAGGTACGTACAATGTATCTACCGGCAGTTTATGAAGTTTAGATTAAAACTTTTATTAGTAAATTTAATCAAATAAATCAATCACTTGTATTATAATCAAATAATTTATATAAATTAAACCAGTACCTATATGGCACTTTTGAACTTCAAAGTCAAAGTCAAATTATTTATTTCAATTAGGCCATTACAAGGCACTTTTGAACGTCAAATTCAAAAGAAAAAGGAATTGATTCTTGTTGCCCCTTCTAAAAGGTATCTTTTTATGGAGAAGAATGGGCAAGAAACTCCATACGTACACTTAAAAAAAATGATTCACAATAATAAAACAGTCATAGAAAGTAATCTTCCAAATACATGAAATAGCTAGGTTAGTGGGTTTAGATATAACTAGTATTTTTTTAAATATGCAAAAACTGACATTTATAATTGGACAGATTAAACTGGTTACCTAAATCTTTAGTGCATTCGTCGCATACAAGTTTCTTTTTCTATTGATGTCAAATAAAACCTATCAACGTGTAAAGCTAGTTTCCATAGACGAAAATATTACTTACCTATGATTATTTAAAAAGTTGTTGCATTAGAACTTTTGTTTGCCTTTTACTATATTTTCTTGAAGCTTAAATATTGAACTTAGCTATATTATAGCCTTTACTGTACCTGTGTTGATGTTAGCGTTAAAAAGACGAAATGATTCCACCTTTTTTCTTAATTCTTGCTCAATATTATGTGGTTTGATGGATAGTTATATTGAGCCAGTTAAATCTATGATGACATAATGACAATTGCTAGCTATGTGCCTAAAAGTAAACATAGGTAGTAAAAGGAATTATTTATTAGATCTCAGTAATTTACTAAAGCTATATATATGATAGTACAACTTAAATAAATATCATGCAAACCAAGCAATGGACACGTCGAACTTAACGTCGGTCGGTGCATTGAAGCGAGACGGGGCCGCGGTAGACCACGAAGGAGATGACGAAACGACTTGGACTTCTTCGTTGAGGATTTGCTTAGCAGTGGGGAATTAAAATAGATATCATAAACTATATGGTGATCTTTGAGACGACTGACATCCTGTAATGAACTGAAACACTATTCAGTTCTGTGAAAAACACATTATTTTGTTGTTGTTACAAAAAGCGTGTAATGGAACTTTATTATCCAGTCGGATTATAAGACGAATAAAACGTGATCACACCAAATAACTGTCTCAAAACAAAATCGTGTCGTGATGGAATGAGTTCCGATGTGAACGCAACTTTTTGATTTAAGAGAATCAGCGGAAATGAAAATCCATTTCGTACCAAAGTTAGCTTAACACGAAAACTTCCATGCAAAAAATATTGCAATTAAAACGCTTTAGTTAAAACAAATAAAATATTTTATGTATTTTTAACATTGTTCTATATCCGGCGTTGAAATTCAAAGTTTGTGCAATACTGTCGGGAAATGTTAACATTTCACACCTAGCGGCTCTTTCCCGCAGCCTATACGCTCTAGTAACTTTCACACTGACCGCCCCAAATTCTTGGTTGGAGCGTTTGAAATGATTTGTTAGCTCCTGCCCGCTCCACACAATACGCCATTCTTTTATAACTCGCTCCGTAAGTCACAAAAGTATTTCTCAACGAGCATTGCAGTGGGGGAAGTTTTAGCTGAAAATACGAGCCAAGTTTTCTCCTTTACCTTGGATGGTAAAAAATCCGTGCCTGTCCCGGCGGCCGTGCCCAGACACGATAAAATTTACATGTTTCGCTTTCAGCCTTTATTTTATTTTAAAGGGTGAAATAAGATGGCATTACGCAAAGAGAATATTCAATTAGAGACTGCTTTAAGATTTATGCAATAGGAACGCAAAGCGCCATTCGAACTTATTTTCTGCTTTTCGGTATTTCGTTTTTTCTAGATTTTATTTATGGGTCAATTTTAAAGGCGCTGACTTGTGTAAGGGAATTATGATTATTAGATAGAGCTTTTTAATTTTGCTTTTGCTTGGTACGTTAAAGTAGCAATTTTAATTGTTTTTCTCAGTGGGAATCCTAAAATTGTTTTTAATTTATTAAAAGCTTGAATGTTATGGGAGGTAGAATTTATGGTTGTAAGTGGTTCATTCGTTTTTGATGTCTTGTCTGGTGTAGCTATTAAATGTTTTACCGGCAGTTAGACAACGCGGGTGGCTCGGGAGGCAGTTTAATATTTTACCAACTTGTAATAATGATCTGTAATTGATTTCTGTATTATTACTCTTTTATGTTTCTTAATTAAATGTTGTAATTTTGTTATAGGCAAGCACTTTGATTTACATTTTCTATAACATTAAGAAGATAAATTAGGGGAACAGTGTATAAGACGGGGACGCGGGGTATGATGGGACACTCACACTTACGGCAAACTAAACGCAACACTAACGTAGTGCATGCGCCAACAGGATGCCATTTGCAAGCGGCCATTAGTGCGGTATCGTAAATGAGTGAGAGTGCACGCGTATCGGAGCTGCAGGTCGAAACGTGTTTTCGTGTTGTCGTCTTATAATATTTCAAGTTTGAAGTTACTGCCATAAAATTGTAAGTAATAGTGTCTGTTTATTGGTATTTTGTGTACACATTTAAGGTTCTACTGAGCATCGTGTGATTTATAGCATGGTCCTTGAATGTTGACGCATTTTTTTTAATTTATTTTTTTTGCAAATTTGGTTCACGGGGCAAGACGGGGCAAAATGTTTGAGGCATGACGGGGTACTGCCCCGTCATGCCTCATGAAACTTTGTAAGGCTTATGCTTTTTAATGCTTGGTGTGTAATAGCTTTTTTGTTTCTATATCTTTTCAGGTAATTGTAATGGCAATAATTACCTACTTCTACAGCATATAAATTTGAATTGGAAGACAGTAAAAGACCTGCCAAACCACAAACCAATAAAAACGCGGGAAAAAATTGAATAAAACGGGCAAGGGCAAAGGGAAGAAGACGCAAGAGGACACTATTTGTATTGTATTGTCACGATCTGAACAACACTTATTTTAAGTCATCCGAAAATTGGGTGGGCTGTCAGCGGTGTGGCCAGTGGGCACACACTGCATGTGCTGGTGTGGATGATGATGACCCAGAAGATGTATTGATTTGCTATGTCTGCGAGGAGGAGTAAATAGAAAAAGCAAATTAATACTCCCTCTGAGTTTAGGAAACAAGACGACGTTGATTCTTCTTCAACCCGTCTTGCCCCTATTTGACGTCCTTGTCTTGCCCCATATATGGGGTAAGACGGTGTATTTCCTATTTTTTCTTATTATATTTTTTAAAAATTTATATGATTCTCAAACATTCCAAAACTTGTGCCAAATAAAACTTACAACGATAATGTATGTTATACTAAATAATAATTAAATATGTTACTTTAAATTATCCGTATTTTTACTGTTTGACCTTAGCGTCCCCATCTTATACCCCCTTCCCTTAAAGGCTAACCAAAAAAATGTTTCGTAGAGCTCGCTCTTAAGCTAATTTTGACTTTGAATGCTGAATATTATATCTATACGAGCAACGTGAGATCACGTGGGCACTATGCCTTATTAATATTCAGAAGAATGATAAGAAAATGTAATGTATACCGACCGCGCGCATCAATTGTAAACACAGCCAGGTAGGTAATTGGTTTTCCATCAATTTATAAGTAGGTACTCCCGACCTGAATATAAAATGATAGATGACGAGGAATGGTATATAGCTAATGTTTATTTCCATGGTAATGTATTTTATTAGAAGCAGATGTGTCTCTCAGCAACTGTTCAAATAAGTGAGTTTTATTGAGATCCTTTGATGTCTTCTGAAAGCAATTTTCTCGTGTTTATGTTCTAAATAAAGACGCGTTTTTGTGCTGAGCTTAGGACAGATAAGATGATTATGTAGCCGTGGCGGTATTTCTGTGACATGTGTGAGCAATCAAAAATACATAAAGTTAGAATGTAACAATAAATCATGAGCGATAAAGGGGTTATTTAAACCGCCCGACGATAAACTGGGAATTATTATGATGGATATTTTGGTTGTTAAAAATCACTTAGTGAATACACTGAAATTCTACCTCTAAGCTTTAGGGTCTATTTTATCAGACGCATTTTACATGACACTGAGTCAAAAACAAATCATCTAAGTACCCTAAAAAAATATTCAATGTAGCGCTTTACCCCAGTTTACTTACATTACGGAGCTTAGGTTATTTTTTCACGTTATTTTTCAGCAGCGAAATGAATATTATGAATAGGTATGTGCGCATGCCTTCATATCCGCGGCTTAAGAGACATCTATCATAATGACATCTAGAGAACTACACAGCAGTCATGTAAATCGTCGACTTGATCCTACAGTATAAATATTATGGAGCTCATATAAACAAGGCGAGGAGCGTGGCGCACCGCGTCGCGCAAACAAATTATCGTCATTGCTTCTCAAACTTCCAATCGCGTGTTTGTTTAAGCTAAAAGTTTGTTTTCCAATTATTGAAATTAGAGTGACAGCTATGAAGGCGTCCTAAATTCATGAATTCGTAGGAGAATCAATCTCTTGGTGGAGTTAAGCGGATCTCGATTTAACGATAGAACTTCCATCATTCGATTGAACTAAAACTTTCGGAGGGTCCACAAATTGGCTTTTATCATCTTACCAAAACAATATGTCAATTCATTGGGACCGGTAAAGTTGTCATTAAAAATTTTATATTCTCGCCGCTAACAAAATGAACGAAGGAATTTATGCCGACTTTTCTGACATAATTCGGTCGCTAACGGTATTCATTAAGTCATAATGAAAAATTACATTCTTCTCGCCTAATGAAATAAGCAGCCGATCGTCATTTATTAATCAAGATGACTGGGATTTTTGTAACCTAATATCTTCTTCGTTTTTTTTTCATCACAATTTTGGGCCATGTGTCTAAATAATAGATGTGATCAGTACCTAAGCGAGACTAAAAAAAACAAAATTAGGTATTAATATTGAATGCAGTCGCTTGCTAATGAGTAGGTAATGATGGTTTTTTGACTGAAAGCTATTTTTTTTGAGCGCACAACACACTATTTGTAGCACATCCAGAATACTAGGTCATTGGTTCAAATCAAAATTAATTTCTTAAAAAAAACAAATCGTGTTTGCTATTCACACTCATAAACGAATTATAAACGCGCGCTAAAATGACTCAACACAGAATATTAATAGCCAAAACCTCTGCGTACATCTCTATATCAACCGAGTGAATTAAAACGTAAGTCAAGCAATATTGAGAAACGTTGGCCCCGAGACATGAGGTGACGTCTAACACATGTGGTTTTAATGGGGTGCACTCTAATGCAGAGATGCTCTATTTCGCCTTTATACGACACCATTGAGGTAAGTATCTTGGGAATCTCATGGTTTTACGTCTTACGGTTAATATTAAGGAATTATATGGAACCGTCGGAACTTAAATTGATTTAATTTATTAAACATTTGTTTACGAGCGAGGAATAAGGGAATGTCCCTCATGTTACGACTGATAGTTATGGTGACGATAAATAACAGAGCAACCAATTTCCAGTGATGAAATTCAAGGAAATTATTCTCAAGTGATTGTAATGGTCGTGAACAATGATTCACGTTGTGTAATCACACCACCTGATGCCTATTGTTGAAAAAACTCAGCGACATCGATTAGTGTACGACGAACGTAAGCGGAAAAATAAAAAGCACCCGAAACTAATCTAGTCCCACGACCTGACGGAGTGGTGGCTACGTATTTTAATCAGACATTCCTAAATGGATTTTTTTCTTTTTTCATTAAGTGCCTGCTCCAGGTGGATTGGTGGAATTGTACCTTTTAATTTTTTTATGGCGAGTCGAGATTCATCGAAGCAACTGTACCTGTTTAAGAATGCGCGGAATGTTTGCCTTCTATGTAATTACGTAACTGGCATTCAAATGGACTGAATGAAGATGCACGTGCAAAACTTATTGTTGTTTTAATTACTAATTTTTTTCTTTGTTATTTAGTGAAGATACTTTGTACAGTACCTAATCATTGTATTATAATGGCTGAGAAAACTCAGGGGGGAAATACATTACAATAAACAACTTTCTTCCTTAGGCTTCTGGATGTAAGAAAGTACGAATATTACAAGTACCTAGTAATTTCGTGGAAATATATATTTTACTGGTCCGGCCTTCGCTTGGGTAGTATTTTATCATACGTGGAAAAACCAAACAATACAACAATTTTTACCTTTTTAAATTAATTCGTGGAACTTTACAGACGTGATAAAAAATGCATTAAAAACAAATGAAAAAGAATAATGAGAACGTTGAGACGACATCATTAAATATTCTTTATGAAAGTTAAGATAACACAAACGACAGCGATAACACGATAATAGATTTATACCTAAAACCATTAGCAACACAATAACTAGTATAAACTAGCTTCTGCTGGCGATTTCGAACGCAAGTTTTTTTTCAACCGCGTTATGTTTTTGGTTACTGATCCCTTGTGTCGTAGCCGAGTCTTACCTATATAGCCTATCTATACAAGTAGTTCCCAAAGTAGGCGACGCGACGCGACCCACTGGTGGGTCCCGAGCGAATATTGGGTGTGCCCTGAACAGTCTTTCATTCATATAGTTATGCCCCATTTTCCTTCAAGAAAAAAAAAAGATGTGAGTCCCGAAATCGGAACTTTTTTGTTAGGTGAGGCGCGGTCCAGTCAGCTACTAATTGACTATACTGTTCTTCAAGAATCTGGTAATAATATACAAAAATAAATTTCAATCCGACTGGTAGTTCTAGAGGGTTATTCCACTGCGCTCCAAAACCCATTGTTCTCATAATTTTAATGTTCATACATTGATTCCACTGCGCTCCAAGAGTTTTTAGCGATTAAAATATTGGGATATTTTAGTTCCACCGCGCTCCAAGAAATGTTGAGTAGAGTTAGCAAAAAAATAAATTTAGCATGAAACCTAAGGCAAGTATATTAAATATCATAAAAATAGAATATAATAATACATATCTAATATGTTTATTTTGTCACAATCACAACATCAAGTCTAACAATACTTCAGATTAGAAAAGTTTTCTTAAAACTAGAATACAAGCACATAACTGCAGCTATCCCTGCTAAGTAATTCTTCAACTGGGTAGTAGACACCATTATCCAACAATTTTAAGACATAATTTCTCTAGAGAACCACTTTATTTTAATTTAACAATTTATGGTTGACTTGTATGCTGACTCTACTTATTTCATTTTGGAGCGCTGGGGAACGATTTTGATACTTATAATTTTTAAAATAATAAAGGTAATAAAAATTTGGAGCACAGTGCTACGCATTCCTGGAGCGCAGTGGAATAACCCGTTCTAGAGATTATTGCGTTTAAGCAATCAAACAAATAAAAGTCCCTTTAACTTTATTGTGTTAAGTGTAGATTGTATAGACTCCCAATTATGGTACAACTAAACAAGTCCGTCGTAACTCTTATCTGTCATCACGCTTCATTGCCTTTATTGCATCGCAACGTTAAACGTTTATAATGGGTAGGCGACGATAGCGCCAATTGCCGCTCAAATACAACCCATTGTCTATCGTAACGCTGCTCTTGATAATAATTTTCTTTTCCTAATTACCGTTAGCTACTTTAATTTGTACCGTAGAAATGTAATTCCGCGAAAACAAAATACTCGTAACAACGGTAAAATAGGATTAAGAGATTAGTGTTTTCAGAATAAGAATTAATTATTTCCAAGAACATTATACGAGTACTAATAGTTCCTACGTATATAATAAGTTGAAGATATGTATTAGGAACAACGTTGCTTCATTTTGGTTTGATTTTGTAATCATTCATTTTGTAATAAAAAAATATTAATAAAAAATATACATTAGGTATATTGATTTTCACCCCATGTTTGGTTAAAATCGAAATAAACATCAACTACAAAGGTTATGATGAAACACCGTTTAAAGATTCCCAAATGACAATTCAATTAAATAATCTTTCGCCTGGTTGTCTTGTTTCCTACTACGTTTACTGTTTACGTAATTTATTTGCGGAGAGATTTACTATTAAAGTGACAGTAACAGCATCTATAAATTAATTTCTGATCGATTACTCAATGGCTTTAATGGCTCCTTTGTTTTCGTTTGGTTCCGTTTTGTAGTTGTTAGTGAAAACATAGCCTTTTTAATCAACGAAGTAGGTACACCTATACATAATAGAAGGGACATCGTGATGTGACTTTTACTATGGCTTTCGACACTGTCAAGATGTATGGAGCAGCTGATATTTTTAAAAATTCAGCATCATTTAAAAATGATGCTGAATTTTTAAAAATATCAGCTTTTTCAGCATTTTTAAAATTTGAAATACGTTATCGAATCAGAGTCAAACTCAAAGCATTTAATTTCAATTATACCATTAAAAGGCACTTTAAACGTCATATAAGCACAAGAGTAAATAATTGAAAACAGTTTTGCCCCTTAACAAAGGTAGTTTCTTACGGAGATGAATGTGCAAGAAACCCCATAGTACTTACTTTATTATTATTATTAACTTAGTCATCAGTTTCTATCTAGAAATGTCTTTAAACACAAACTAAACAGAACACAACTGAGACAGAATTAGATTAGATTAGCGCAGAAGTGTAAACGAGATTTAATTTGTTGGCGCTCACGTTAAAGGAAGTCTTTCCCTAAACAGGGTTGGCGCTGTTAACTAATTTTAATCCAGGAACGAGGCGACTAAGGACCGGATATTTTTAGTCGACGCCGTTCGGACGCGACTAAAAAAAAATAAACTTAGCTCTCTGCTCTCTTCATTATTTATGAACACCCAACTTTATCGGCCCACTAAATTATCCACTTTTTCTATTCCTGTTCCGTTCACATTTCATTTGTACATCGTTAAAATGTTACTTCTATCTAGTGCGTTGTTCCTTATTGTTTAAAGAAGATATTTTAGTGTTCCAATAATACTTTTTTTTATTATTTAAGAGATTTTCTTTGGGCGTATTTCCTGTCGTATTCACTAAAATAATGTTTTTGGGATTTGCTTCTATCTTTATTGTTTGAAATACCTAAGGTATCTATTATTATCAATTAGTTTGTATTGTAACACAGAGAACTTAAACTTAAAATTACCTCTTAATTTTACTAAATGATAACAATTATTATTGCTTACTCTACTCTCATGTACCGCGGAGATGAAATGGATACATGATGACGTTTCCAAAGGAGAAATTAATACCGATTGACCCAACGGTATCGAGCAGGTGGGTACTGGGTACCTACCTACCTACTGGGAGCCGAACATTAATAATTTAAAGTAATCATTAATGGTTATGGCGATGGGACAGTATCGCGTTATTATTTATTCAGTATCACGATACTTAGGGACGCAGCTCTAAGTTCAATGATGAGTTATGTGGGATCATATTGTTTACCGTTTTCTTTAAGTAGCTATGTATATGTCGTGATATCCCAGTGGTTAAGGCGCTGTGTGGTTATTTTCTCGCGGTAGAATAATTTACCCTCAGTAGAACTATTAAAACAGACTTACATTTAAAATAAATAAAAATGTTTTTCGTTTTTCAAATTATTACAAAAGAAAACAAATCAATCGATGAGACTGAACTTCCCGCTATGTAACAGTACAGTATTTAGACTAGAATTAATAATATTTTAGTGTAATAATGCAAAATACTAATAGCAATCCTGTGCAAAAAATTCAATCATGCTTAAATAATTAATTAATCAAATTACAGACGAAATTCACATACAAACAAAACAAATAAACAGCACTTAGCATTGTGTATTCCGGCAAAAGAGTACTCCCCGTGCTCCCTACTCGCAGCGTGTAAACTGTCACTTGACTGTTCAATTAAGCTAACTTCAAGACCAGTTGAAAACGATCCCATTGTTTGAAGCGAGCTGCCATTTATCACATAGGTAGGTACTTGTCAGCCAAAGTTTTTGTGTAGTAATGGTACTAAAGTGATTTTATGACAGCTTTAAAATTGTTTTGGGCTTTTGGCAATATATTATCACGTTGTAGGATTTTAGTTTAATATTTTAACGAGTATTTTTGTTCGTAGCGAATCACGCCGGCATTGGCTGGATTTTCCATAAAAAAAAAAATATGTAAACCTTGTCTGCGAAATTACCAATTGCCAAATCAGTTTAGTCGTTCTTGAGTTTTGCGCTTAGCAACACATTTAGCCATTGATTTTTATTTAACTAAATAGATTAATTTTATACGTGTAGTATATTATAAGTTTAAGGGATATATGTGAGGTTAAAAAAAAATACAACTAAAATAAGTTTTTTTAGCAACTAAACATACTTTATTAAAAAATATCGCATTGATTTACATTTATATAAAAAGTCAGATAAGGTTTTTGAACGTGACAAATTCGGGCTCTTATACAAAATAATAAATGGTCCGATAATTGTCTGTACCAGAGTAGGTAGTTGGTAGTTGAACCAAGTGAAGCATGAACTAACTTTTCATTCTGCTAAATTGCTTTCGTGGCGGTTATAACTAAACTATTAAGTTATAAGGAAAGCCGATAAAGTATAACTGCGGTGAGTCTACCAACTAGTTATCTGAAAGCTAATATACGATAGGCATTTATCAGCCGTGTAAACTTGTGTATAATATTTACGATACAAAATAATTAATTGATAGTATAGTATAAACTATGATGACAGAATTATTAATGTATTTAGGTACTTGATATCGGTATGAACAGCGCTTGGAATTTATTATAAATATCCATCTAGTATAACCATGCACTAATCTTTAGTGCATGTTGAAATATTTCGTTTAAAATATTATGAGGCAACATCTTTCTTCATGTCCGTCATAACTATTTTATACTCGCTTCTGCCCGCGACGTCATCCGTGTCAAAGATAATATATTATATAAAAAGTAGCCTATGTGCTATTCCAGACTATAATCTGTCTCTGTGCGATTATCTTTTCTCTAAACCGACCATTGCTATTCTATACGGACTGATTCCATTGCCCAACGATTATCTAGTGCTTTTAATACGGACTTGATTGTGCTTACGTTATGGACATTGTCAACAATAATACAACAATGAGGTGTATTAACTGCGGTATAACTAAGAAATTTGAAGTTACTGGATTATGTAACTTTTACAGTTAATTTTATATTCAAAATAAACCAAAATTGGTTTCTGTACATGATTTTTTATATACTAGGCAGAGTGCCCTAAGAAAATGGGCCATCTCCTTTGATCCAGATCCGTTCAGCCGTTCTGGCGTAATTGAATAATAAACGTATATCCATCCAAACTTTCGCATTTATAAGTAAGATTTACAACATTTGTCTTTGTAATTAAAGACCAGACGAAATATTTGAATGAACATATTATTTTGTATTATGTAACGTAATAAATTCATACTATATTTATCTGTTCTACAATAAACTCACGGTTGAATAAACACGCATAATAAACCAAGTTTGGCTATCAGAATTTGTGATCGCATAATGTTGCTGTTATGTGCCCATGAGGAAAGTTGGACATTCTGGGTACTACAGATTAATAATTTCGACCACGACGAATATTCTTGAATATTATACTTAGGTATTTGATTACGAGCAGTGCTGGTTTGTACGGAGATTCTCAGAGGAACCGTCCGGCATAAAAATAATCCTATGTCAGTTGGCAATAAAGTAGTTTTCTATGGGTGAAATAATTGTTGTAATTCGATACAGTACCTATTTCCAGAGATTACCCCATACAAACAACTTATTAAATTATACCAATAAATAAATTGGAAGTGTCTGTTTGTAATATCAAAATAACAGCTTATTATTAAATGTTCATGAATGTTTATGGTAAACGATTTTTACTTATACTATTTTGAATTTTCCTATTTTTGTTTATTTGTCCGTTTGTTTCGGCTAATCTCCAAAATGGCTGAAAAGATTTTGACAAAGTCATACATATATAGGATTAGTATAAGTAGTTAAAATCAAAAAGTAATATTTTATTATAATACATACAAACTAAGTTTATAAAAAAACTAAATATAAATTCCTGACATAAAACTCAGTCCCTAACATCTGTTGCTCCATTGAGTAGTGAAGTACCAAACAGTCGTCGAGTAACAAAAGTGGACTTTTTCATTTACATACAAGTTAGGACATGAATAGAGGCTGTTGGTAAGGCTTTTTATGGACTCAGTAATGTTGTTTATTATAAAGTTCGGTTTACAGCTGCGTACAAACTAAAATGATGTGATTTTTATGTTAATCGTAGGCACTGATGACACCTTTTTTTATATGTGCAAGGTTTGTTTGAAATGCTTTATGGCGTATAAAGCAGTGATGAAATACTGTAGGTGTAAGTTCGCAATACTATCAAAAGAAATATGGTAACTAACACTTTTATTATATTTTTATTACTCGCACTCTCTCCGCGACTTGGTTCGCGTGATTTTTCTTCATCATCATATCAGTCGTAGACGTAGACTGCTAAACATGTAATTTTTCTTACGGATGCCTAATTTTATGATATTCAAATATAGCTTTAAAGCCCTCGGTAATAGCGTAGCTTCTAATTTCATCGAGATCTGATTTGGCGAGATTGAGGAACATACCCCTTTCATCCAAACTTTCACATATGCGAGTGTAATAAGTAGTTGTATGTTGTTGTTGTGTTATATATTAAGAACACGGTATAAAATACAAGACTAAGCAATGTTGTGCCTCACTGCAGGGCAACGGCCTCTTCTCATACAGAGAAGGCACACTCAGATAATCAGGCTTGCTCAAGACTAATTGGCGATTTTGGGCTTGCATTCATTGTTAGTTCAGATTGATGTTTTCCTTTATCGATGTCAGTGATGTCCAAGATAAACTTAGAAAGTAATATGAATTGAAAAAGTCAACACTTCAGTCTTCGTCAGTACTTGCTCGATTTCGAACCCGCAACCTCATGCATGAGAGGCGCTTTAACCATGACTCATCACGACAGTCCAATAATAACCTTAGAAAAAAAATCTATATAGGCAGATAATAGATGACAATGCAATCGTGCATAAAGCTATCATTGAATTAGTTGTAACTAAGAAGCCAACAAGCGCATCCAAATATCTTAGTAAATAACAATGGAGGTCTTATTCCTATTGTACGGAGTTTTTACTGGGCCTTAAAAACATAATTTATCTCTACAAGGTGACCGGAACTATTTAATTAAAAGAAAAATGAAGGCTTTGTCATTGCTGCAAAGTATTAAATCTCACTGTCATTGTTATCTTAGCAATGAAATAAAACAGAATAAGTCTTAATTTAATTTATCCCTGAATTATCTCTAAGGGTCAACTCACACCGAAAGAGCGGCGAAGCGGAGCGCAGTTTCAGTGTCATATGAATTTTAACTTTATTTTCATAAGTATAATACTTATTATCGCATGAGAAACTCGAACGAGTCGCGCGGATGCACGCGGCGCCGCGGGAATTCCGGCGAATTCCATAAACGGAGCCGTGCGAGAAGTGGGACTCCGCGCTTCGCTGCCCTTCGCCGCTCTTTCGGTGTGAGTTGACCCTAAGGTGATAAGACGAAAGTTTGTGGGTAACTGCTGGATGCGGGCAGCGCAGTACCGGTCGTTGTGGCTATCTTTAGAGGAGGCCTATGTCCAGCAGTAGACATCGTTCGACTGATGATGATGATCTCTAAGGCATACAGTACGGAGATGATAACGTACGCACAGTCAGGTTCAAAACAAAAGTTCATTAAAAATTTATGATTTTTAAATCCTAATTATTAAGTACAATATTAAAAGTAAAGCGCAATGAATACAAAATTAAGACATAATAAACCCTTAGCTATTGCCTGAAATTTTGAAAGCCAGTACATTATGTGCTTATTGTCTGTTTAAATGATATAAAAAAGTAACATTGTTAATCGACTTTTGTTGTTGACTGTACAATACAATATAAAGCCGCATAAGTACTTTGCGTACTGCGAGTCGCGTACGACTGGCATTGTTGACCGGTTCCTTACTGATCCTTGGCACTGAACATGCCTAACGAGTGTATCAAAATATTATTTTTTTATTTGGAATACATTCAGTAAATTTAAGTACCAAAATTTTAACATCATAATTGCACTATAATTTTAATAAATGATTTTTTGTTTTGAAAATCAAAATTTTATTCTTAAGTCCCTGGCGCGACATTTTGCGAAAGAGACATTCTGCGAAAGAGACATTCTGCGAAAGAGACATTTTACGAAAGAGACATTCTGCGAAAGAGACGTTTTACGACCAGGTGACATTTTGCGAAAGAGACGTTTTGCGCATGAGCCGATTGTTTGTTACATAACGGGCGAACGTTTCTTAAACTAAATTTTGGCATCGTAACGTGGCTTATCCAGTTAAGGATCATAAGCATGCATGTAAAGTATATGTGGGGTTCGCTGAATAGAATCAGGCTGACAACTGACTTTATCGCAAAGAAAATCGCTGTCCATATTTTGCATAGGCAGAGAGCCAACACTCTCTCTCTTACACCTGCATTGTACCTGACTCGAAAATATGCATTAGAATTCTATATTGGACGTAGTAATTTCTAATAAATTTAGCAGAGACTATTGGACCTTTGAGATGAGTTGATCTCAAATTGCTGTATAAAGCGGTTGGGTTTTGTTGCAGTTTGAGCGCAAAGCAATTCGATCGCTGTATAAAAAATGCCTTTAGCGTTGCTATTTCAAAAAGGATTTGAATCGCTTCGCAACACATAAAGCCACATCTACATGCAGCACGGCCAACATTGGCCCAACTTCTACGCCCAATATTTTCAGTAGTTGCACCAACAAAAAAGTAATTAAGTTATGAACATTTTCACGTCTCCTTAACAGCCCAATCGTCTTAAAAAGGAGCGAACAGGCGTGAATTGTAAGTCAATTTATTAAACGGGCCAGTGAGACCTGCATACATATTGCGAGTTAGCACTTCGTTAACAGGATACAAAGTAATTAACTGTGAAGTCGTGTTCCTTACATAAGTCCCGAGTTGCTCCGGGAACTCTCCGGGAAATTTATTAGACTTATTCTTTTACGAGCAAAGTAAAAAAAATCTATTTAATTATGGAGAAACGATTTTCTTAGCGAGTTAACGCTGTAATGTTCAAGTATCGCGGTAATTCGGCGACGAACTCTTTAATGTTAATTATAAATATCTTTAATATTATATTTTATGTTATAAGTTTGGTAAATAAAATTTGGTAAAGTTAATCTTGCAGAAAGCTTTTCATTTCTCAAAACTTTCTCCTCGAACACAAAGTTCAGTAAAAGGCACTGCCACTTTTAGATAAATTATTTACTTAAATGCTAAAAGTACTCGTTAATGGTTAATCTATGCAGCCCACGAAGTAAAAATTACTTTGTAATACTGCCAAGAAATCTATGAATTTATTACCAACGCAACTTTACAGCTACAGGGCAGCGTTCAATCGTTCTTGATTCATTTATACGCAGATTGTAAAACCAAAAAAATTTTTTTGCAAAAAAAAAAACCGACTTCAAAAAAAAAAAGCACTAAAAAGTTGAAAATAATACTATACCCTACCTATATTAATAAACTTAACCTAACCTACGATTAACCTATACTAAAATTTAACAAATTTTTGGAGTCGGTGCCAAGACCGAGGACATTATATCCAACCGTATGGCACCGACTCCAAAAAATTGTTAAATTTTAGTATAGGTTAATCGTAGGTTAGGTTAGGTTTATTAATATAGGTAGGTTATAGTATTATTTTCAACTTTTTAGTGCTTTTTTTTAAAGTCGGTTTTTTTTTCGCAAAAAAATTTTTATTTGTTAATTTTTAGTGACATATTTTTGTCCGATTTCGATAAAATTTTCATGGGACCATTTGGGAAGTATAACCTATCCAATAAAAAAGAATTTTGGAAATCGGTTGGCAAGCGACGGAGTTAAGCGCGAACAAACCTAAAAAAAAGAAAAAAAAAAAATACAAACATCCGAATTGAGAACCTCCTCCTTTTTTAGAAGTCGGTTAAAAATGGTCATTACCAAACTTTAAACATTAGAAAAGTTTAAAGGTAATTATTCTGTGGGTTTAAAATACCTACGTCATCAACTCATTGGTTTACTTTCACTATCATTTACTCCCCCGTAACGAGTTCCAAATTTGAAATCAATAGACCACAAATATTCAGTAGGGACATAACCATAGAGCTTGAACGTTTGTCTCTTTATGGTAACAGTAATGAGCGCTCAAGATTCGTGATCGGTGAGCTGCCCGTACTCGGTATATGTGTCAGGGCGATGTGGAGGCTATCCGCCGTCCAAGTACTCTTGTACCATTAATATGTATTTGTTTATATTATGCTTCTTTAGTCAAGACTTCTTAGGAAATACTCCCAAGTATTTTATTAGTTTCATATTTCATAAACGAAAAAAAAAAAATCTTGTTTGTTTGCTGTTGATCACATCAATTATAAATAAAAATGAATCGCCGAAATGTAAGTACGTTGTACGCCCATAACTTTCGAACGACTGCACCAAATTGGATAATTCTTTTTTTTTGTTCGTAATTGCACCCGTGCGAAGCCGAGGGGCGCTAGTTGAAGATAAATATCAAATTTTCTAAACTATAGTTGACATTTCGATAAACTGCGAGCAAACTAAATTATGTTATTTTAAAACTGCATGATTTTGTTATAGGTTTCTTTAATACCATGAATCTAAAGAGTTCGTTTGCTTGTTGGTTTGAACGTGCTAATCTCAGAAACCACTGGTCCGATTTGGAACAATCATGCTACGACCCACGACAGTGGTTCAGTAACAAAACAAAACCGCGGAGTATTTCTAGTATCTTGTATTTTAAGTGAACTGCTCTTAATGAGAATAAATTATTTTAACCGAACTTCAATACTTTATCATTGCTTATATTGCATGTATATCGATATCAGTGCATATACACTCTACGAGAATACAGTACAGCGGTACAGTGATTCATCTCCAGTACCCAGTTTCCCACGCATAGTGCACCGAGTAAAACCGTATTCAGAACTAGTTTCAGTGTAATTGCGTTGACAGGTATCATACTTTACTGCGTCCTTTTTACCCAACTGAGTGCGAAAAGGAGGGTAATGTTTTTGTAAATAGTGTATTTGTTTGTAATGTAGCTGTAAGATATCATTTTACGCATATCTTTTACCTGTTTTAACGTTACGTGATGCGCTCTATGATTTTGTGATCGTAAGTTGAAATTGACGATAAAGAAGACATTAAGATAGGTATTACCTATCTTATAAGACCTTCTGTGTTTAAAGTATTACTGTCATTAACTATTTTCCACTTTCTTTTTGGGACGAATATTCTTAACGCGGAATCGTCACGTAAGGAAAAAGCATTATGTACGGAGGGCGTCTCCAGGCGATCTTCACTCTCTTTCTCTTTTTCTATTAAATACGAGTAGGTACTTAGGGTTTAAATTCTGATTCAACTTAGTTTTTGTTTCAATTCATACGGGATTTTCCCTTTTTTCTTTACGTTCGACTCCCAAATCTACGGTATTGATTAAAAATTGTAGAATAACGTAACTCTTATTTCCTAAATCATAAATTATGAAACTTGAACCGATTTGATTGAGACTTTTTTACAAACCTCATACAATATTGAGTAACACAACAGCACGAAATTTGCCGAGAAAGCTGAGAGCATTCTGTTCACAAACGTCCTTGTCCAAGATGTAGGTAGATAGTGTAACATTACGCGCAGCAGTGGTAACAAAGTCAAGGTAAGATACGATAGCTTGAACTCAAGGAAGAAACTTACCCGTTCCTCATGCAACGACCGGTCGAACGGGTCTTCAAAACCGCTCATTGTTTCCAATAATTGTTCACTCTCACATGACTGTTTTAATAATTATACAGGTTAAATTATATGTTAGAATGCACGCATTAAATATGACTTTATTTATCGAACACACGTTTTGTAATACTGTTAATGTATTATTTCATTTTGAAAGCCGAAAATCAATGGCTTTCAATTACGTCATTGTTCTCTAGAATTTAACAATAATTGGTCAGCGTTTATTATTTCAACTGGTAGCGTTTAGCGTAATATTCCTATTAACGGTATTGTTTTGAAAGGTTTATCGTTAAAAATATTTAAAATATTTTGTGTAAACTGCGTAAAAGCGATGTAATACGATGGAATCCTACACAATACATGTAACGCAATACGATCCAATAAATGCGGTGCAATATAGATTAAATAAATCGTTTTGTTAGGCTCACAGAATTCCACAGAAGGTAGATGATCTACCTCACTGCACAAGATATTAAAAATCTAGAACATTTAGAATGACCTAGAATTAAACGCTGCGTTTTGCATTGATAAAGTTTTGGTTAAGTCAATATAGTTATTTAAATCACATTATTTAGGCAGATATCATAATATAAACCTTAATAATATATTTATTAAGATTAAAATAGTTGAAAATACATTTTATTTGTTTGTTTAGGCCATTGTCCAAAACTTTCCTTTCCGGTGAGAACTCTAAACATACACGTTTTGAATAAGAATGATTAAACAGGATACTATATGTGTGTGTTGGCTTAGCGCCAATCTCTGCCACTATCGAGGATGTATGGAAGAGGATATTTTGTAAATAAATCATCTTAATGTTCGGAAGAATAAATCCTATTTTATTTTCACTTTCGTTTTGATTGCTGTTGGCCGTTACGGACACAGTTAATGTATTCGTTGAGTTATATTACTTTTTATTGTTGTTTCAATGTAGTATGTGATAGATTGTTGGGTGAAGGCTTTGAAACGTTATGATTTAACACGTTGCAATGTACCTTACCAGCCTTGACGCACTGGAAAGATGAAGCGAATTGAAAAATAGCCGGCTAATTAATGTGGACCAAAATAGCACAAGATAGAGAAACTTGGGCAACTTTGAATTAGGACTTTACCCGTATAGCGGTTCTATAGCTAGAATTGAATAAAAACAATTTCACAATATTTACAACCCACTGTTAATAAAATTAAATATAGGTAGTAAGAAAACATATTATGTTTACGATACTTTATAGCTTACAGGAAATATACAGAGTGTTTGGAAGAAAAATAATTTATTTTTTATTTATCTTTCAAACTAGCCAATATTTGCAACTAACTGCAAAATAATACAAGTTCGGTTCAAACGGTTCTAAATAGTCTATACTAGCTCCGCTTTACGGCTTTGTATCGATCTTCCAAACAACCTGTATTTATAATGGCTGTTTTTTTTTTAATTTTTTTTTAATCTACTTAACCTAATACAGCTGTTAAATAGTAAAAAGAAAAAAAAAATGACTACTTACCTAATTGAACATGAAAATTCCGCAAGTACATTAATTATTTCACTAATAGAGAAGTCTTACAATGAAATTAGCTCTTGGTATTCCAATGTTCCTTCGCCCTTGCAAATCATTTTTATTTATTTCTTAGAAGAAAAGTAAATTAAAGTCTGAGTTATATTTTTTTACGGTACAAATCAAAATTTAGTTAATTAAAATATATCTCGTATTTTTTCTTATTAAATTTTGGAGAAGTTAAGTATTAAGAGGGCAATTAATCATTGGGTATTTATCTAGGGATTCTTACCAACCTATAGGTACTTACGAACATTAATTTAACCAATTTTACCTATACATAAATATCTAAGCTGAACTCTGAAGAACCCGTGTCCATATATAAACATGAAAGTTTTTTCTTTGGTTGAATTGACATTGGGTGGTCTACATGACATTATTTAAATACAGATTGAGTTTACTTTTTGTCACTTCCTGCCTTGTATGGGCAACACATTTTGCGGTTGGTTGCCCATCCATATGTTCGTAATCTTATGGATAAGAGTATAGATAGCTCTTTGACACTTCCTAAATAAACAATATTGTGTAAATAGTAACATTATGGACAAGGTTCTTTCAAGATAGTTTGCCTGATTTTTTATTCAAATTAGTGTACATTGATTCCTGATACATTTTGTGTAACGCTAGATTTCTTATTACGATTGTAATATATTCTTTTATAATATGCTGTGCCACCCAAGAGTGGTGATCAATCGTCGAGGCTTTTCTGTACGAGACAAGGCCTTTGCCCAGCACTGGACAATAATAGGCTGGTATATAACTCCAACCAACACTATCAAAGATTACCTATCTACAAAATATTGAATCACAACTTACACAACGCACATTTTATAATTGGAAAGCATAATTATCCAAGCTGTTCGTCTAAAACAAAAGAAAATGGAACAAAAATATGCGAATAGTTAATGCAAACGGAAGGAGTCGGAGCATCACGGAACATGAGACAATGGCCTCGGAACACAACACTGCAAAATGGATTCACCACGAATGCGAAACGCGACCCAGTTTCACTAATACCTATTCTGTGTTGTTACTTTTAGAGAGCTGATTTATAGAATCGAATGCACACGTGTGTGTGAATAGGGTTCTATATTGCATTACATTGTAATACATTGTTACCTTAAACTTTGTGCTTTCAAGCGTATTTCAATCTAGGATTGAATTTACTGTTGTTGCTTTTTATATTTATTGCAAATACGTTAACAAAATCAATTCTCCTTTAGCATTGGATTCAGATCGGTGAAAATAAAAATACAAATTTGAATAGTAACAACACGAAAATAAAATACAGTTTAAAGTTCAGTCGGAGCATATTCGACGACGCTTTTCAGAAATATCGATAAACCACCCCTCTATAAAAAAATACGGTGTGCCCAAAAAAATAAAAATTTGTGTCAGTTTTCTCCATAAAAACTATCAACACCGTACAATTCCAAGAAAATGAGAACTCGCAAAAGATGTAGGATGTAGGGCCAGCATTTACAGACGACATAAAACTGTACCATGTCAAATTGTTTCATATTACACGCAAAGGTTAACTATACGAAGCATCGTTACTGTGATTTTGTGTAAACCCGTTTATGTAATTGCTGGGTACCGTTCGGCGCTCGCACTTGACCTGGAAACATCTTGCTCGTCGGCCAGATCCAACATTATGTTTATGGTATCTTGTTTGGTACTTACTCTTTATTTGTTGTTATGATCGTTTTTTCTAACAGCAACCGTTTAGTCACTACAGGGCCTTTTGCATCACTCTTGGTTCAAATCCATCTTAGAGATTCATCGAAGAACTGATAATTTTGACTTTAAAATCATATGCCAACCCAAAGAAATATTGGTATAACGTAAATGAGGGTTCCATTACCCCTATAGAAAGAATAGTTCAAAAATAACTTCCCGCGTCTTGAATAACAATAATATAGTTTTAATTAATAATAAAATGTTACTGTATTTTTCAAGTTCAAGCAGTTTTTCCGTTTTTGAGCCAAAGCTACACTAATTTAACCCTTTTGAATATTCTTTTATATTTTTTTAAAAATTGCGTGTTTACAATGATCAGTGTCTCTGTATTCCATGGATGCAGGCATGGATCGCCATCACTGCATTGCCTCTATTATAATTTATAAGATGAAAGCAAACACTTTACTTGCAAGTAGCCAGCTATAAACAGTGCATGATGGATTGAATAAAGCTGATGCATAAAAGCAATCCGTTTGATGTGTTGTATCAAATATTGTTTCATAGTGATTCATATCTACCTTGTAGGGAGAATTCCATGCGTAGCAGTTATTTATACATGTCCAAATAGGATGCACAGGTGTGATATGTTAAACAATACATATATTTCTTGGATTCATTAATGATACACGTATAGTTTATTAGTTTGAAATCGTCTATCCGCCTCGAGCAATCGTAAAGATCAATTACTATCTAGCAATACCAATTCAACTGTACTTGTATTTTGAATTGTATTGTTCAGCCCAACAATTTACATCAATACAATTTTCCGAAACATAAAACAATATACTTAATGTTTTTGTATAGCGAAAGCCGAATCTCTAATACGCATAAGTTTAAGGTGACCTTCGATCGTTTATGCTGAAAACTACATTTGGAATATTCGTGTGTCAATTTTGACAGATAGTGGGTCGTTTCCTTTAATGTCACCATTTTTGGTACCGAAGATGTTCGTATAGTTTGGGGTCAATGCGAAAACTGTAACGTTTTATCGTAATATTTTTTTTATTATTAGTATTAACAATAAATGACCTCGATTTATCCTCTCTAATTTTTCTATGACAATCTAATATAATAATATGCTAATAGCTAAACTAAATAACCCTATAAATCAAAGGTATCAATCAAAAGGAGAATTATTCAAATGTTTCGTTGGTATTAGCCGCACGTAGAGTTGACGACGTGTGTTGAATGAGCTGTCTGTCACAGCCACGCCGACGATCACTTGACGATATTAGTGGTACAGGGTTATTGGCAAAAGAGTACCACCTAACTGATCTAAAAAATATTTTCCCCTCTGCCTAACCCTTCAGGGATTACAGGCGTGATGTTACCTATGTTATATAGATAACACATTTGTTAGATGCTCTATTACAGGTCTATTACATGGGACTTAAACATAACTGGCGAAATGTGGGTGTACTAATGGGTACACCTCTGCCTAACCCTTCGGGGATAACAGGCGTGATGTTATGTTATGTCTATTACAGGTTCCAAAAAAAAAAGATCAGTTTTGACGAAAATTAATAAATTGTTAATAAAATTAGTCTAGGAAAACGTTCTACAAAAGCAATTATTTCTTAATAAAACCTAGTTACCATTTTATTAAGCAATAATTGCTTTTGTAGGGCAGAGGTAGTGCGCGGCTAATAAAATTATCGAAAATACACAAACGTAACCCTTTCTGCTACGTTAAGTTTTCAAACTAGATTCTTTATCTTAATTTATCCATTCTTCCGACTCTAATAGTCATGCTCTTATTACCTACCATACCAGAACTTCATCAATGGTAATGCATTGAATCATAGCTCCGAAGCTAGTTATACAGTATGGTATAATACCATTATGTCATAAATCAAAACCGAAATGTGTGTTTCTTTTCAACAATATGATATATGCACAGATAGACAAACAGACAATCAAAAGATCACATGAAAGTACACGTAGTTACAGCGGAACTTACAAATGTTAGAAACCATGACGCCTAACAAAAGATGATAGAGCGGAACTAAAGCTTCCATAAATGTTACATCAATTTATACGATATGGGTACAACACATGGTTCATTTTTGCGAAACATCCATGACTAAGACAACCATGTCTAATCTACACGAAACTTCGCATTTTTTCGACAGTTACTAATTACTTTGTAACTTTAGCCGAAGAACAAAGAATGCAACGAATTCGAAAAAAAACCCGAGTTAGTAAACGTTTGTAGGCTTTTAACGAGGGGTTATGTAAGCAATTATAATCGTATTGATCTGCTGTCGCCCTGTTGGTTTTGGTTTAGCAATTCCGTCATGGTAATCGAGAAGCGTTTAAAAATATAAAGAAGTCATTAGATACAGGCAGATGCAGTGCACTTTTGTTTACTTTGTATTTCACCATTGCATTTATCTATTTATAATCTAAAGTACCTTTTAAGAAATAAATATATATTTTGTCGTTATTATTGCATCTTTGATTTTATACAAACTTTACGAGCCATTCTTCACATAGGTAGAAGTATACCTACTATAAAAGATATCTTATGACTCTCAATAGAGTTGTTTTTTAACAGTAAAAGAATTTTTGGATACTAACGAGTTTTTCCATTGTACCTCTTTATTATAATGTATTAATACAGATTATGTAGATGCGAACATAAACAATGATATTTTCTACATGAAGTATCTACAAGCTTTCGCGACAGGATATTATTCAAACATAATAAATGAAATTAGAACACTAACTCCAAGTGATAGTAGTCTAATTAAATATAACTTGGAGCGAAGCGAAGCTCCTTTGTTGAAATTATAAGTTCAATAAAGGCTGTGATTGCGATGCAGCTGCCAGCTGTCTTCAAACTGTAGGTAGTGTAGGTACGTACCTGTAGGTAGATTTAATAAAACTCGACGACAGATATTACACCTTATTTGATAAAGCTTTGAAATGTAGTTGTTCTTATTATAAAGTAGCATTCTCCCCGCGACTTCGTTCGCCAGATTTTTCTTACGGATTCCTAATTTTTTTATAATAAAATATAGCCTTTAGCACTTAGTGATAACGCAGCTTCCAATTTGCGAAATAAAATTCAAAATCGGTTCAGTTGATCAAGAGATTATCCCCTACAATCTCACAAACTTGAGTAGGTACCTCTTAATAATATTATAGTATAGCTAAGTAAGTATGCATAAAACGTTTCATTCATTTAGGAATACCTTAGTTGTTCTGTGCCTTAGTACTCCGTAACAAACAATGTTGTTTCTTATGGGGTTGGATGTGTTGGATGTATCTGAAATAAACATAATCCAAAACGTCTCATGCTTCTTATTTAAACTAAACTATAAACACTATATTCTGTCGTCTTTAATTCTTTAGTAAACTACCATCTACATAAATTATTTTTTCATTATTTACATTAATTTCTTAGTCTTATACTTATACAGATATTTAGGAATACAGAGTCGACCTGATCATTGATACTATGTGTTATATCTATGCAATGTATTGCCTGTATTCTGTTCTTTAAATAAATACATTTATAAAATTCTAATAAAAAAACATTTGAACCCAAAACATAAAAATTTATACGATAACCCATCCTTAAAACTCCGCCGCCATAAAATAAAAAACAACACTTTGATCTACTTGCCAGTGAGTGATCACTAATAACCAAGTACGGTAACGTTACGTAACTCACACCTACCGAGTTACGCCCTAGTGACTTTATACGTAATTATTATTCGTACCATGGGCTGTTATGACTCATATAAGTCATAATCATAACTTAGGAGGCCAACTAGATTGCTTTTGGGAATTAGTTTCATTAATATCAACGACCTTATTAAAGTTAAATTGATTGTTAAATCTCCAATATGCCTTACAAAGCCTATTAGAAATTCTCAATCAATTGTGTTAAGATTGATATCATCGGTCGGATGTTCGGGTATTAAAGTTGAAAGTAATTTTGTATAGTTCTACATACCTATTTGTCCAATAAACTTGAACATTCACATTCAAGTTAAGTATTTCAATATCTATGTAAGTTTGTTGTTTAACAAACCGTTTGACAATACCGAAGTCAATAGGCAGTTACGAACAGTTGGAAATGAAACCATGTGGAGATTTTATTGTTGTTATATTGACAATGTTGTAGTCCCAGCTAAAGCGAGCTATTAGCCAATTGTGAACACAAATTCAGACTCCGGGCTTCTACAGACAAATTCTATGTATATCGTCGTTAATAGTCCAATTCCGCGAAACTAACATTGTTAAATATACGAGTATAAGTATATGCGTATGTACACTTTTGAAGATTTTATATGAGGGCCAAAAAACTAAGTTTTTAAATAACTAATCAGTTGAATTTTGAACGAACTTCAATATAGGACCGTTTAGTCTATAAATTGACATTTTCATATGCGTACTTGTATTGTACTTAATACATTCGCGGTTTTGGACTATCAACGACGTTGTGGAAAAACCTTTAGATAAGATTCACCTAAAAGATTGAGATGACATAAAGTTAAATATTGTCTTAGACTTTTTTTTTAAAGATTTTGTTACTTATTGTCTAGGTAGTTTATTTTCATCAGTTTCAGGTGACATTAGAGCTTGGAAGAGTAAAGTCTTCAATACTTTGCTGAGTGTTGTGCATTATTGGCGTTTAGTTTGCCGACAGCCTTATCAGATTTCACAGCGCTTTTTCCAACCCTTTGTGAATTGCCTGAAGCTGCACTTAGCGTTTCCTTGACAAATAATTAGAGTACAGCGAGGCAATAGTGTACTATAATTTTTATGTGTTATTTTTATTCGTTACAGAGAAAGTTGAGGCCTTAACCCAACAGCGGGTCGTAAAATTGTCCCAGAATTCTGTCTATGGCAGCGAATTTTTTTTCGAATAGTTCAACTAAAAAAATATGTATAATAAAAATATTTGCCCTTCGATTAAGCGTGATGACAAATCTGGACCATTTTTTAAACAAATTCAAGTCATAATAAATAATTAAGTGCCATACGTACTCGCAATACTACCTGCGTTTATGACTATTGAAAAACCTATTCTACTTTTTATTGGCAACATTAAACATATTAACAACGTTTTTATTTGTTTCAGGTAACACATACGTTTTTATCGCCTAATCATGGAAACACGTAGCGAAACAGCTATAAACGTAGGACCTACACGCGAGGTAACGCTATTTGATGAACACAACTCGTATTTCAGTAAGTGATTACATTTCTTTTGCACGTACTAGGTATTTGATTACTTAGATTGAGATTCCAGTGTTCGAACTAATCTATTTCATAGTAAGTATTATTACACAAAATGATAAAGCAAAAAATAGAACCACTGATATATTTTTTTAGAATTGAATGATGGAACTTGAATCATCTCGATGTCAAAATAATAAAATTATTTTCTTTGGTATTTCGTAAGAATGTTTAAAACCGTTATACTTGTCTTCTTATGGGGAACAACACAGAATACAACGAGGACGAGGTCGAGGACGTTTATTTATACGTCCTTGATCTTTGATCATACCAATATTATAAGTTATATTACCATATTGCACGTACTTAGGTACCTATCACTTACTAAGGTTCTTTATGGTTATCATGACAAGGCATACCAACCTAACGGCATTAGGGATTGCTCACTATAATACTGTACCAAGGGACCACAGAAGGCCTCTTAATAACCATTAGGTAACGTTACAAACTTACAACCAATAAACTAATTATTTAATTGGGTTTTTGTTTCTTCTGTGAAGTATAGTTTTCTAATTATTGTGAGTGGTTCATGTTGATCTCATTACATGGTAGATAAGAAAAGAATACTTATTTACCTAATCACCAATTATAAAATAAAATCTCTTTAAGTATTATGTTTTCCAACAGTCAGTTCAAATGTTTGGTTGAATAAAAAAATAGGTACTTACTTATTTACTTCTCTTTTTTTCTGAACAATCGAATCGGAGTCCTATTGCTCTTGTTTCTCCGTCGGTCCGTCCATCTGTCTATCCCTTTGTCATAGGGCTGTATCTTTTGAACCGTATGTAACCGTGTATGTAAACACTAGAAATGTTCACAGAATCTAAAATCAAAATAAGGCTGAAAATGAAAGGAGTTCCCCTCTACACCGTGTTTTTTTGCGTTTTGAGGTAAATCTTTGGTGATACGAAATCCTTCGTATGCTTCAAATAGCCGACACGCTCTAGGCCGGTTTTTAACCGATTAAAAAAAAAGGAGGGTTTCAATTCTACTGAATGTTGTTGTTTTTTTTATTCTTTTACACTACTTGTTATCGAGATACATGAAACGCACTCGATTTAATATACTTTGCTCGAGTACCTATCGATTAATATCCTTGCCCGCATTTCATATCACATTACAATGCAGCGTACACCTCCGTCTGAATAAGGAAGTATGAGGACACTTGACTCCGATTGTTATAGGTTAAGGTCGAATCGAATGGTTGTATCGTTATGATTGTTATTCTAATCGATATACACATGAAGTGCTGTTGTTGTAATGATCGTACCGACTTAGGAACAGTCAATGGGTATCGTGTTAAAATAGCGATGCCTAATAGAGACGTGAAATTAATTTAGAATTTATATCGATAGATGGGAATGATGTTTGTCGTAGTTGTAGATGTGTAATGTTACCACCAGCCAATTATGTTGATAACATAACATAACATCACGCCTGTAATCCCCGAAGGGTTAGGCAGAGGTGTTTAGACCCATTAGTACACCCACATTTCGCCAGTTATGTTTAAGTCCCATGTATAGAGGACGAGCCTATTGTCATCATCCGGGCACTAATCCAGACTCCGAGGCTGCTACTGAGAAATTCAAACAAAACAATATTTCACAATAATTATAATAAAAAAACAACTATGCCTGGTAAAATAATTTGTGAATCAAATAATTAACAAGAGAGGTTTGCTATTACTAAAATTAGTTTCCATCCACGCAACCATATTAATGAATTAATTACCATTATGGTACGGACAGACCAAAATAATGGTTTTACGCAAAACGTGATATTAGCACGAAGTAAATCAAAAACAAAACACGTGACCACATTTTACAATTATTAATTTAAATGCTGACCAAATATTAGCGGAGAGGTCAGGTGACCGGCCGGATTTCATTTCATTACAAGGGTTGAAATTTACATAGGCTAAAGATAAGTCGTAAATGTATAAATTAACAAGATACTAAAAATATAAATATATATTGTACCTATATGTGTATATAAATTGACTGCGACGCGGACGGATTTTTTTTAATGCCATTTAGGGTTCCTTCTTACTTTCTTTATTATAAATAATAATTGTACATACTTTATAATTTTATTATAAGTCATACGTTTTGTTTTTAGGTTAATTATTGTATATAATCCATTTGTCTAAAATAAATACACTGTAGTGAATTTAAAGTTTTGATGTATAATAAAACAAGATGTCTACTCGTATTTTTATCGTACTTCAACTACCTGATGATTTCGTGATAGTCCAGTGGTTAGGGCGCCCGTCTCTTATACACGAGGTTGCGGGTTCGGGTAAGGACCGATAAGAGTTTTTCAATTCATATGCACTTTCGTTTATGTTGGACATCGGTGAAGAAAAACATCGTAAGGAAACCTGGACTTATATAATTAATATAAATTTGAAGTTGCCAATCCGCTTTGAGCTAGTGTGGTTATCAATTCTCGTGCCTTCTCTGTATGAGAAGAGGCATTTAACCCTGAAGTGGGACAATAATAGGCTGATATTTTTATTGCATGAAATACTTACGATATAAAAATAATATGAATGTAGGTATAATTTATGTGAATATAAAAATATAGAGCATTGTTTTAACATTTTTTTACCATTTGAATTCCATTTGTAATTTATTTAAATGCTGCAATGCACGCCCATTGAAATTATAATTAAGGTCTAATATCATTTTTGTCGTAATATTTTTATTGTAATAATAATCAGAAACTTGAAATGTGGGTGAGAACATAAGTACATATATTTATTTTATAACATTGCTGTATCCTAAAATTGTAATTAATCTTATTTACAGTTACGTAAATCTGGCGATTACTGTTTCTTTTCCACATAAGTACACAACTCAACAAAGTCTAGGGACCAAGGGTATTTTAGTGTTGAAATTTTTTTGTTTTATTTTTATTTGAATTTCGAACTATTATTTAATACAGTTTTAACCTACACTTAGAATTTTTTTATGGCCAGTATTTTTTCTAGAGAATTTTCTTTAACAAGTTGATGTAGTTGTCGTGTTCCCAAGACTTTGGTGAGTAGTGTAGTTATAAACAAACCAAAGCATCAAAGTTGCTCGCTTTGTTCAATTAATCCAGTTAGAAGGCGACGTAATCTCCAATCCACTTACGATATTTGTTTAGGTAACACAGACTCACAAGAGATATATCATCGTCTTTCCAATCGTGACCATTACATCAAACACATTTGAAAATGGCTCACTCACTACAGGTAGTACTTCCGTGTATCATCAACGTGATACGTTCCGTCCGTCGACCGTCCATTACGTAAGACAAAACAAAACAAACGAAATAAGACTATGTAATGTCTATGTGTATAGTAGTACATAACATACATAACACCACGCCTGTAATCCCCAAAGGGTTAGGCAGAGGTGTAGCCAGTAGTACACATTTCGCCAGTTATGTTTAAGTCTCATGTAATAGTGGGCGACCCTATTGCCATCAACAGGGTACAAATTCAGACTCCGAGGCTGCTATTGAGAAATTCTTAATGGAAAAATCCAATAACACTTTGCCTGACCTGGGAATCAAACCTCATGCTCAGCAGTAGCGCTTTGCGACCACTAGACCAACGAGGTGTTTATAGTAGTGGATTTAAAAAGACAGCGGACTCTTAGTAATAAGGTACCAAATGAAATGAAATGAAATGAAATGAAATGAAATGATGTTTATTCAGCAAATTGGTTATAAATAACACTTTTACACGTCACATTTGTTTTTTTTTTTTTAACTAGATGAGTCCAGTGTTTCCTAGCCGACTGCTCTGAGAAGAAACACCGAAACAAACTCAGAGGTCAAAGTCTCTTTTAAAGTCCATACAATTACTTGTAATGGTCAAATCATATGCGAACCAAGTAGGTTAATGTCCGAAGTGGTCTCTTGAGGAGAGAGGCACACGAATTTGAGTCGGCCTGTCCAGTCAGTGCATGCATTTGTCAGAAATCGTCAAGCTCGACTCAGAACTTAAGGAGCTCAACGACACGACGAACAATACCAAAGAAGGGACATTTGGGTAGGCCGCATCAAGTACTCAAACTGTCAGACAACCATGAAATCTAATCACAAAAAATGCAACAACCCACATAGTCCACATATTTACAGTATAATATATAAAAAAAAAAAATATACTTTTCAAAGTATGTTAACGTAAAATTAACAGATGTCATGTTTAGTAAAATGTGTCAAAAAGAAAAATGTAATTTGCAATTTGCAAAGGGCTTAGCAGAGCGAGCAGTTCAATCCCAAGCTTTTTTATCATCTAAATAATCCGAAATTTTATAGTAGCCCTTTTTGTATAGTTTGGTTTTAATACAACTTTTAAATTTTTTAATCGGTAAGTTTCGAACATCAATGGGAACTTTATTGTAAAAACGTATACATTGACCCATGAACGAGTTGCCTACTCTGTGGAGACGAGTGTGATGTACCACAAGATTGTGCTTATTTCTAGTATTAAATCCATGAACATCGGACACTTTCTTAAAATTTGAAATATTCTTGTGTACATACATAAGGTTTTCAAATATGTATTGTGAGGCTACAGTCAGAATATTGATGTCTTTGAATTTCTCTCGAAGGGAATCCCGTGGACCTAAGTTGTAAATGGCTCGAACAGCCCTTTTTTGTAGAACAAAGATAGTATTAATGTCCGCACAGGTTCCCCAGAGAAGAATCCCATACGACATGAGACTATGAAAATAACTGAAATAAACAACTCTAGCTGTATCCACATCAGTTATCTGTCGAATCTTTTTAACAGCATAGGCGGCCGAACTGAGCCTGCCTGACAATTTTTCTATGTGCGGGCCCCATTGTAATTTAGCGTCAATGGTAATTCCAAGAAACACCGTTGACTCAACAGGATTCAACTCTATTCCATTAAGCTGAACATTGGTGCTTAGCTGCCTGACATTTGGCGTTGAAAATTTAATGAGATTTGTTTTTTTTTCGTTTAACAGAAGATTATTTACATTAAACCAATGGACAACTTTACAGAGTGCATTGTTAACTTCGTCAAAATTTTCTAGCTGTCGCTTGATTTTAAAAATTAGTGAAGTGTCATCCGCGAACAATACAATCTTGTGATTATCCCTTACGTGATAAGGTAAGTCATTAATATAAATCAAAAACAGGAAAGGTCCTAGAATTGAACCCTGCGGAACGCCCATGGTGACCGCAGATCCTGCAGACATTTTGCCATTAACATCAACCCTCTGAATTCTGTTGTTCAGATAAGAAGTCAGAAGGTCGAGAGCTCTGCTCCTTATACCATAGTGGTGCAATTTCCTGATGAGTGTATTATGGTGTACGCAATCAAAGGCCTTGGATAAGTCGCAGAAAATGCCAAGAGCATCCCGCGATTCCTCCCAGGCCTCAAATATGTTTTTCAGTAACTCCACGCCCGCGTCTGTAGTTGAACGACCCTTTGTGAAACCGTACTGTCTCAGATGGAGTAAATTATATTTATTAAAATGCCTTAACATTTGATTCAAAATTAATTTTTCAAAGATTTTACTCAATGTGGGTAATATGGAGATGGGCCGAAAATTCGTGGGGTCAGTTGTACTACCAGATTTGAACAGTGGAATCACTTTACTAAGTTTCATCAGGTCAGGAAATACACCAGATGCAATGCAAGAGTTAAAAACAATTGCTAAAAAAGGAGAAATAACATCAATTATTTCAGACATGATATGTACCGATAATCCCCAAAGGTCGGTAGTTTTTTTTACATCTAGATCCCTAAAGGAAACAACAATATCTTTAGCAGTCACAACAATAAATTCAAAATGTTTGTCGCATTCTGGTACACATTCTTTTAGTATAGAGTAAGCAGTAGTGGACGACGACGACAGAGTCCTGGTTGTTAAAATTGGAATATTAGTGAAGAAATTTTCAAACTCTGTTGCCACGTCCATGTCCGCTTTAAAATCTTCATTATTGATTTTCAAATGGAAATCACGGTTGCGTACTGTAGTTCTTCCCGTTTCTGAATTAATAATATTCCAAGTTGTTTTAATTTTGTTACCAGATAATTTTATTTTATTTCTTATGTGTATGGCTTTTGCTGAGGAACAGGCTCTTTTAAAAGTTTTAGAATATTTTTTAACAAATTCTTTAAAAGTTTCGTCTTGGTTATATGATTTTTCACTATACAATTCATATAACCTTTCCCTACTTTTATAAATACCCGGTGTTGCCCAGTCACTAAATTTAACACGGTCACAAACAGGTAATGTTTTTGAGGTGAAAACTTTCCTGAATTCACAATTGATAAGATTAAATAATAAACTATATGCAATATCCGGGTTGATGTGATAAGGCAAACTCGGTAGCTTTTCCATTAAATTACTTTTAAATTGTCCTAAACGACTTTTGTATACTGGAATAAAACTCACAAACTTTCTTTGAGCTTCAACTATTTTCTGAGGGAAAGTAACTAACTGGCCACAGTGATCCGAGTCCAACTTGTTTATAATTAAACGGCTGGATGGTCTTAAGTTTGTAAAAATATTGTCAATGCAGGTGGCACTAGTGGCAGTTATTCTAGTTGGCTCAAGGAATGTGTGGTACAAGTTATATGACTTTAATAAAGCTAAAAATTTATTTACAGTAGCTGATTTTTCTAGTATATTAATGTTAAAGTCTCCACAGACAACAACTGTTTTATTACTGCTAGAAGTCTTTAATAATACTTCTTCCATATATTTTTCAAAAATATCATAGCAAGCACATGGGGGCCTGTACACGCTCATTACAATGAACTGCTCAAGCTCGATGCAAGCTATTTCAATAACTCGCTCAACAGAGAGGCTTACTATGTCTTTACGTTCTTTAAATTTAATATTGTTGCGAACAATGATGAGGGAGCCACCCCGTATCATATTCACTCTGCTGAACGAGCTGGCCACCAAGTGGTTATTAAAGCTGAACATGAATTGCTGGACTTTTAACCAATGTTCAGTTACACATAAAATATCAACAAAACTACAGTTCATGAACAGCTCCAATTCTAATTCTTTACCTATCACACCCTGTATATTTTGATGAACTATTTTTAAATTATTATTGGTAAGTTCACTTATGTTACAAGAATCTGATGAGTGTGATATTAAGGAATAGCTTACATTATTGCTCGAGTTTAACTCTATTGTCTCAGAACCCCTTGAATTTGGGTACAAGTCTAACTTGGTAATTGAATTAGTGCTAGAGATTGACTCTATTGTCCCATGTTGTAATTTAAATTACTTGGAACAAATTCCAAGCTCTGATTATTCAAATAAAGTGTATGACTTAACTGCTCAATAGAGGCAGTATAGTTAGCCAAACACTTGGCTGACTTATTAATACAATATGATAGCGATTTTGCTACCTGTCCTTTGTAAAAATTGCAAAGATAGTAGTTATCTTCGGTCGTAAAATATTTTTGACTAATGAGTACATTAGAGTCAATAAATTCAAACTTTTTATTATACATTGTCATAGTATTTATTTTCACATTATGTCTATATCTGATGTTATTTTCGGTCTGTGACAGGCCATTGCCATAAGGAAAGGCAAACAGCACTATTTTATGTACATTTAACATGGCTAAACTATCAAAATACTTCTTTATTTTGGCACTGTTTGCATTTCCCCTTCTCCCAATTAAAATTAAGATAGTAGTAGATGGGCTGTACTCCTTACTTAATACTTTCTCCAGAATACCACTGTAACTGGCATCAGGCATACAACAATTAATTACCTGTTTATCTAAATGATGGTGTAGTACATGACCCATATTTTTACCCATTTCATCACAGTACATGAAAATTTGGTCATTATTATTTACATTTATTTCTGATTTTTGTGATTTTTGTGTGGCGAGGGAAGTACTGACAAGACTGTCAAACAATTCCACAGACTGAGTCTCTGATGGTATAGACTCATGAAGGATAGCTGACCGTGAACAGCTTGATGAATCATGATTACAATCTGATGTTCGATTGTTAGTCAAAGAATTAAACATTCTCTCATTCTCGCTACATTGTTCCACCAAACTGTTCATTGCCAGAATATATTCTCCCATTTCCTTTTGAGAAATTTCATATTTAGCTGTTAATGAGTTCAAGGAATCCCGTAGATGGAGAATCTCCGACTGTGACTGTTGAATTTCAGCCTCACAATTGTTTTGAATTTTATTCACAATGATATTATGATTACTAATTTTTTCTTTAAGTAATTTACAACTTCTCAATGATTTACAGGTTTTAGAATATGAGTTTTTATTATTTTTAATTAATTTTTGTGTCTTTTTTATTATTTTGTTAATTTTAATGTATTTTTTAAACTTATTATTGCTACACTTTATTAGCCTGACCTGAGGGCTTGATGTTACACTATTATCATGAGTAAGGTCAATGGTTTCAATAAGACTGTTTTTATTGCTCAAGATTGGGTTAACAGAATGCAACGGAGTGACACCTACCAGTTCCTCAAACAGCGCATGAGTCTGTGATGTCCGGAGTCTTTGGCTAGTGCTCTCCATTCTGATGATTGTGTCCTGGGCTTCACTTAGCCTACATTTCAGCTCAGCGTTGTGTTTGATAGTTGTATCAAACACATCGCCACACTGGTCAAAGGTTTCTACCGTATGCTGAAGCTTGTCCCGTTCCTCAGTGATGTGAATTAGTTGATTATGCAGTTCTGCCATCTCACTCTTGAGCTTGGTATTGTTATTTAAAATATTAAGTACTTCCCTCTCATTGTCATCCTGTTCCCTTTGCAATTCCTCACACAAATCCTTATATTTCTTTAATTCTACTAAGGCTGCTTGGAGTTTTGATTCCTCCAGGCGTGCAGTAGCCCTCCTGGTCATTATTCTATCCATCCCTGACAAGAGTTATCAAAAACAGAGAGAACAACAACTACAGGCAAGAGATGTTATTATGTTAAAAGTTTGTGTAAGGAATGTAAAACTATAATTACGCTAGTCTTTTATATAAATGAATACATTAAAGTGTAATGTAATAGTTTCAATAGCTATTTCAAAATACTTACAGGAATTTGCGATGACAATGCACTATTTTCCAAATTAATGATCGTTACGATTCAACTTACTTTGACGATGACACTTGGTCACTTTTATTAACAGTTTTAACGATTAAATTTACTTAATATCACAATTTAACACTGTACTTACAAGGGAAGTTAATTATTGGGTATAAAAATAGTAATTAAAGCATTAAAAACAAAAGATATAAATTAAAATTAAATTAAAATATTGGGAGAAGTTTTGTTGACCAAAACCGACCGTTTGGGTACTTAACCCTAAAACAAGTACGGACCTTAAAAAATCCATAAATAGACACTTACACTACATCTCTACTTTCTACCTCCTTTTCAGCTTATCTAAATAAACAGCGGAATACAACAAACGAATTTAAATGTTGCAGTTTAAAACATATTTTAGAAAGCGGCGTATAACTTGTTTTACGTGCAAAACATTCCCAAATTACCGATTCGTTTACGTCTTTCTTCATTTATTTTGAAACTTGATTCGTAAGCTTGTGTGCTACCGCTTGCCTATAAATACGACAATTAACATTTATTTAAACAATTGTAAATGGAAATGTACGATTTAAATATTCATGCTTTCTATGCATTTTGATGACACAAAATACGGGAAGGTGTGTGCAAGGCCTTTATGAACCTGGCCCTTATTTAAATTTATGTGATTTTGTAATAGAAACGGAGGAATACTAACGTGTAATTGAAATACTGTTGCGTCGGAAATAAAATAACTAAATTATGGCACGCGTTGACAGGAAAATAAAGAAAATAAATTTTCTTTTCGTGTAGTTACCAGCGTTGCGAAAGAACACTTCCTGGTATCGATGAAATTGTAAAATAACGAGTTTTTAAAACTAAACTTAAGTGAACGGAAGAGGTTTCTTGAAGGAGGCATCTAAATAGAATTATAATTGAGGCAATCTAATTCTAACTATTACCTACGTACCCAATTAAACTAACGCGTTCGTGTAACAACAGACAGCGCGTGTGTTAAACCGTCATTACCGTTAATCACAACACGCGTTTCATTGCGTACTGTAATTAAGGACACTTAAGCAAATGTCGTGTTGTCAGTGAACGCCGCGGATTTGTCAATGGGACATTATCCGTCCAAGAGCGGCGCAACGACCCATCGCGGAATCACGCTCGTGACCGCACTGATTGCGAACCCCCGTCATTTGCACCGACCGAAGCTAATAGGTGGCTCATTAAAGCACTCACTTCTATGTCATGATAGCGTCGAAGGTCCAAATGTCAGTTTGGTCACTCCAATTACATTGATACGGGTTTCAAACGATTTGCTCACAGCAACGTTACAATGCACTTGCAATGCACTTTACAAATAGCTGTACGTTTCAATCAGCTCTTGTATGTATATCCTGTTTATTAGGTACAAAGGCAAGTCTAGGTCTCCATATCACTATGTAGCAACTCCGAGTGTTGCGCGCGCGCATTTCAGTCACGAGAATGTCGCAACTATCACGTTCGAATAGTTCTCGCAATAACGCGTGGCGAACCTCCTTCGGAAATGGACAGCCTTTGTTTCAACGGTTGGGAAACACATGAGCGATGTGTCTCCCCTATCTCCGCGTCCGCTCTGCATTCAATTTCACATCGTAAAGTTACAAAATGAAAGAAACATAAATATTATTAACCTTTTACTTCTTAGATTCGTCATTTATTTACAAAAGTGTAGCGAATTTTTTAGCGATATCGATAAAGAACGGTTTATTGCAGTGTGTTAAAGGAATTCCCTTTCACCCGAATTTTATGGAGTCGTTTTATTTTTCCGTACAGGGTGCATTTACGACGTCATGCGCGAACATAAATTTTATGAGATTTTGGACTCCGTTTTAATGGACTCGGCTGGCAACTGACCGTTTTGCGTATGGCTAATAAAATGTTGATTTTGGATATTTATTAGCTCGTTTTTGATCGTGTGAATGGGCAGTACGTCGGCAAGGTTAATTGACGTGCGTGCGTGAATTCGCCGGTTGGTCTGGGTCAAAGTTAATGCTTGAATACGCATATAAGTATGTATAAATGAAGTATACGTAAGTACCTAAGTATACCTACGTATATACTGATTATCGACTGGGTATTATCAATGCTATCGAATGGCTTCAAGAACAATGGGACGTAATAACTGAACTGCGTTAAGTCAAGGTACGTTATTGTCACACATTTATAATTTTGTAAGCAATGCCTATTACCTACTTATGACGATGGAAAGTCTTTTTTGGACTTTGGTAAATGAATGAACCTAGGTATATCAATGATACTTGAAATCAAATACTAAACCCACTTTTTCGATAGTTGAACACATTATATTATGATTTATCGTTGACTCCTAAACTGGTTCAAATTAATATTATTTTATTTGCAAGTTGGTTTTCTTCCGTATCGATAGTTAAAAGTAGGTTCATAATATTTACCTCGTATTTTATGGTTGTATACACTTAAATACTTATGTAAATTTTGACCGTAATCAACAGTCTTTAAATTATCGTGTATTAAATGGAAATTAAAGTGTACCGAACAAAGCATGCATGCTCTATGTAATTGTGATTGTAGTGCCCTTAAATTAAATGCTATTTTGCTGTTACCTTCTCTTTAAAAAAATTTGTTTCAAAACTAGTGAAGACAGGTACTTTATAGAAAATAGAGCAATATTTCTACAACAATAAGCTCTTAACTCGAATTACGGAATTAAACATTCTCATAGTATTACCCAAACCAGACGATGAAATACCAAATTCGGGAATAAGAGTGTCGAAAATTGTTCTATTGCGTGCTGAATGTATGTTAATAGCTAATATAGATATGTATCAGGGGGAAATAGTACAAAAAACGTCTCGACATATCGTGACATCAAGGTCGAAGCGTTCACACGGCAGCAGCGCCTGCGCAGAGGCGGAGTTTTATAACAAGCACCAGTTTGAACAACCATACTGTATGGGAAATTTAACTACGTAGCTAGGTTAACGATTCACACGGTCGTCTAGACCTTTGACTGTGAGGTTTTATTTTACTTTACTAGCTTTTGCCCGCGACTTCGTCCGCGTATATGTCGGTTATCGCGGACGCAGACGAAGTCGAAGTCGAAGTCGAATAAAAAGTAGCCTATGTCCTTTGTTGGGGTTCACACTTACCCTGTACCAAATTTCACACAAATCGGTTCAGTAGTTTAGGCGTGAAGAAAAGACAGACAGACAGACAGACAGAAAGACAGACAGACAGAGTTACTTTCGCATTTATAATATTAGTTAGGATTGTCGTTTCTTTCTTTTTAAATTTGCTTTAAACTGCTACGAAACTTTTATTGTCATTATTTTATAGGTATAAAAAGGAGTATGACCCTTCTAAAAGTTCCAAATAGCGTTTGCATTGCAAAATTCATGAAAATGACGGTCTTCATTATATTTTAAAACCTACTTAACCAAAATTAAAGCTGACTTCGTTACGCCAATAAAACTGAGTAGGTGTAAAGTTAAATTAATTTTAAAATACGCACATAAGCTGATCGCTTCAAATTGCCTTTCCACTGCAACAAAGAACCATCAAAAATTTTATTAGCTTTTGAATTACGTAGGCGAGCATTGTGGATGAATACGTTCGAATCGTAACTCATTTTTTTTCTCAAAAGAATCATTGCTCTGTAACGCAATAAAGGTACGGTACTTAGATTCACCTCGCTTATTGCTTTTTTGCCGGGACAAAAACAGAAGTTTGACAAAATCCGCGTTACAAAAAGTCGTGAGAAAAAATATCAAGATCACTGCCAATGGCGAGCGAGGAATCTGTGACCACGACTAAGGTCAGCGGTTACGGGCGATACCCGTGTATTGTGTTGGCAAAAACTGTAATAATACGTGACATTGCATTTAATAGGTTCGTTAGAGATGCAAGCGTTAAGTAATCATTGTTTTTGTAATTTAATTACGTTATGTCGCTAAAGATGTTTGCCCCAGATTACAGTTGACGTAATGTGACGCTGACGATATATGCACTAATGTACTCTAATGAAACATCTCATCATATTATAATCGCATAATTATAATGCAACTGTATGTAATATTAGAAATGAAATCAAACAACATAGTAATAATCGAAATTCCGAGGAACATCGATCCGAGGTTATTTCGTTCTATAAATATAAAATATGGTGGTCCCTGTACTTCACTTAGAGGAAAATATGACCGAACTGCTTGGAGTGGTACCTCAGAAAAACACGTCTAAAAAGATTAATCCGTATTTCTTCGAATTCTACAAGGTGAATAAAATTTATTAAATTTATTTCCAGCCATCCGTCTAACTGTAAATATTAATAAATCTTCTTTTGTTTCGGGTATCAGAAGACGACAATGCCTCCTCATCATAATCCGACTTCCCAAGCGTGTTGATTAAGACGTTATCTGTTATCTGCAAGGCCATTCATTGTGGTGATCAAGGGCCTATGTTTAACCGCAACATATCAATATCCAGACAGTTTTGTTATACATCATACACAGTTCTTCCTTCAGAATATATTGTACCCTGGCTGAAATAAGACCTTTCCGTCGCTCAAACTTACGAATTTACCAAGACTTGTAACAAATACTCTCCATTCATCAACATAATAGCAAATTTGAGTCTTGGTTCACTTTAGTGACGTAAGGGATGCCATAAATCGATGCTATTGAACAATGTTAGTTATGTGGACAATAGCATATCGGTGTCAAGATCGTTAGCCCGGGACAGGCCGCTTTTGTCTTCTTTTGAGGGCCGAATATCAGACACATGACGACAAAGACGTGGCAAGTAAAATATTACCTTACCGAGGACAATGTGAACTTTAGTCAACAGGAAGTTATACAGATATGTATCTAGTATAATTGGTCAAAAAATAGATTGGCTTGTGTTGGCAAAAAATATGAATATTATGTTACAATAATATCATGAATGATTGAGTTGGGCAAGACTCAAAATATACCGTCATTGTTGAGCTAATATTTTTTGCTGGGTTATTTAAAGACAAATTGCGCCAGAGATACAGACCGTGTTCCATTCAATATGGTTTCATACTGAGGTACTTTTCTGTGAATACCTCATTTTGGGGAAATGTGTCTTTGCACACCCAATGACCTAGTTTTACGACCGATTTTAGAAATAAAAATGTTTTTTTAGACTCATATAAATCTGCCTTGGGAAGAGCTGTACTCCAGAATACCTACCTACATATTGTAATAAAAATTATGGTCCTCTAGGTAATCAGAGAGGACAGAACTAATTAAAACAATCTTGCTAAAAATAAAACTCTTGTAACAGCTTCCATAGTCATTCGTTACACAAATTAAATTATTTATCAAGCTACGGTTTTACGTGAAACTTTTTAACGTTGCTTTTATTAAAATTTTCAGTAGTTGGAAAAGTTATAACAATATTTTATGGATGCTTTTGGTAGCGGGTCGCACGGCATCAAGTGTTTATTCACGGTTTAATTTCGTATCGAAATTCGAAGACGAGAAATTGATTGATTGAATGACTTGATTCAATCAATCAACTTCTTCGCAAACAACGCTGGATGTCCTTGTAATGTAAAATGTCACGACTGTTTGCTTCGAATTCTTCCTGACATGAATAACACCGAAGGCTACGATATCATTTCGATATCATAGACTGGTATGAAAAGATGGATGTTACTTCATAAAGTAAACCGCTGGACAGGTTTTGACAAATGAGGTGCCCATCGATTGGTTTAAGTGACGCGCGTGTTAGTGGAAGCGACAATAAAGGATATAGAAATAAATTTTAATATTATAGCTATTCCTATCAACTATTATAGCTATTCCTACCAACTTCCGTGATTGAATCGTAAGTTCTAAGAATGCAGACTATATTGCTTTTTAAACACTTGCAATTTTGAAAAAGAAAGCCGGATGTCTTAAGAGCGTTTACGCCACAACAATCTTTGAAGTCCGAAATCATGGAAATGAATAAACTTAGAATCAGTTGAGAAAATGTTTTAAAAAGAGTAAGTTTTGTTTTAAAACTTTGAATTTTAGACTTGGAAGTTTATTAGGAAGGAAGAAAGTTGTCTATGTAATGTTTTTGATACTGTTGGACTGAGTAAAATGATTAAGTATGAGTAGTTGTTGTACAGACATTTTGCTATAATAATTTCCACAGGGTAAAGTGTACAATGTCTTAATGGCCCAGTGGTTGAGGCTTTCTGTCATGAGGCTGTGGGTTTGAAACCGGGCAAGTACCAATGTGACTTTCAATTCATATTATGTACTCTCTAAGGTTATCTTGGACACTACTGAACTGAACTGACCTGGATTTATGTAACTCATTAATATAAGTCTGGAGTCCCCTACGCTTTGTGCAAGCGTGTTGATCAACACTCGTGCCTTCTCTGTATGAGAAGAGGCCTTTGGCCCCCCCAGTGGGATAATAATAGGCTGGTATTATAAGGTATTAATTACAAAAAGTCATAATAACACTAAACACATCCACTTCCCACTAAAGTATAAACCTATAATTATTAAATAAATGTTTCGAAATATAATGTGGGGAAGTTGGGTGGACATCCGTGTGGCCAGGTGGCGGGAAATGGCGACCCCGTTATCACAAAGCAGATGGTACAGAAGGCATAGTCCTTGTAATAGTACCTAAGTGCATACAGTTTGAACAACGATACGCTGAACAAAAGAAATAATTATTAACCATATTGCTATATTTATGACCAATTGTTGTAACTATGCAATCTGTAACTGTGTTTCGCAGTTTAGGTTCAATTAAAAAGGTCATTACAAATTGTATAAATATTTTTAGATATAGGTTTTTTTGTGACTTAACCCAGATCCGAAATGTTTGGGGTACGTATGTGTAATTTGTATCACGATGTCTGAAATCGTTTTTTTTATTACTTGGTGACACTTAAATGTAATGCCTAAATAAAAGCGTGCGCGAAAGTTGAAAATCAAACATTGCAATAATATTTCGGCATAACATTTAGGTGTCGCCTACTATTAGTGAAAACGGGCATTAGAAGAACTTAACCTAATTCCGTATTTGGCTCATATAGATCCACGATTAAAATATATAAAACCGTTCCAGCTATGCCCTAGGCTCCGCTTGATTCGACTAAAATTAAAATATATAAAATAAAACATGATTATACAAGTTTTAAAAACACTAATCGACAGATAGACACAGGGACGTTTCGTTCAAAATTATTACGTCATCATAGAGCTCATTAGCCTTCTGAATCTTCTGTGTGCTACCCTTTTAGTACTTATATAGGTACCATGTACCGACCCTGGGGCAAATCACATATTTCACTGGATTCGATCAACGCACACGGTTCTAGCATGTCTGCGGTCTCATAGCGATATTGGCTTAGCTATCAAGTTATGTACTGGTTATTTGATGTATGTCATTAAATGAGAAACATATTGCTAGTTTAATATCGTTTCTACATAAAGCTGTTTTAGTGAAAACTACTTCAGCATTTATTAGTACCTATTATGCGTGCTGGATTGCTTCAATGCTGGGCCCTTTTTCAGGTATCCTGAACGTCATATTTGTAAGTACAGTACCTTTTGTACTGTACTTACAAATATGACGGCTAGTTTCTTATACTGGTACTTAATTTTACAAGTGTTGTTATAAACCACCATTCGTTAGTGTTAGTCACTTTCCTTAGGCAATAATAAGCCTTCAGCCAGACGCTTTAAAGTTCCGAACTTTAAAACTTACGAAATAATATTCTTTTATCTATTCTTAAAACTTCAGTCATGCTATAATGATTTAGGTCTCGACTCTGGAATCTCAGTTCATAATAAATATCTGATCCAATTTCTACCCCATTAGGTATCTAGAGATTTTGAAATTTATGTTTAACTTAATGGAACACATTTGGTCACACAACACAGCAAACCTAATGAAGGTACTCGTAGACGTGCCTCCTTGCAAAGAATTTTCTAAAGAGAAACCAATTTCTACATCTTATTATCAATAATATAATAATAATAATACAAGCCTATTGTCCTACTGCAGGGCAAAAGCATTTTCCCATACGGAGAAGGCATGAGCATTGATCACCATGCTTTTTCAATGCGGGTTAGCGATTCCAGACATATTAATTATAAGTTCAGATTTTCTCGCGAAGTTTTCCTTCACCGATGTCAGTGATGTCCAAGATAAACTTAGAAAGATTATTATTATTAGTGTTGTATTACTGTCATCGGAAATGGATTTATGTGTGAATATAATGTTTTTATTACCATTACTTTCAGAACAATCTTTGCTCGTAAATATATCTAACATTATTTTATTTCTGTTTTTATTACTTTAATACGAAAAAAGCTGTATTATTGACCAACATGAACATTGAACGAATTTATTTTTCGCAGAAAACACGATTGAATTTTAGGTAAACAATAGTTTTTCGACGCAAAAAAAGGTTGAAGGTAAAAGCTTTGTATATTGAAAGCTTTGTACCTTTTACTAAATAAAACTACTACCAATTGTAAACGATCAATTCATCTGTATTGTCGATTGGCGATTTGCTTGTTTATTGAAGCTGGGTTGTTTATGTAATAGACATAAAATGGACCGAATGTATCGAACTAAATAAACTGTATGTAATCCAGGGTGCTTACATTTTTGGTGCCAGTTAGGTTTTTAGGATGCTTACGTTACAGGAATAGGAAAAACCCGTCTCACCAGTACCCGTACCCGTACCCGTACCCGTATCACCAGTTCCCAAAGGAACTCCGACGGTTTTAGATTTTCTTCCGACGGATTATAGGTCTAAGTTTCTGTAGCGATTCAGAGAAAATTGTCTGCGACAGACATACTTATATATCATAATTATTTCCTTCGGTGTCCTTCTTTTCTAATTTTGACACTAATCTAGTGTTATTAGGGCCACTTGTGTCAAAGTCAAAAACTTAGGTTCTGACCTAAGTTTTTTATTCTGTAATTTATCCTCAGGTTAGGTTAGCCTGAGGATAAATTAAATGAATGATAATAGATTTTATCGTTATAGAGAAATTCCTAGTGCATGGCAATGTTTATACTTATTAAAAAAAGTTAAATTATAATTTGTAATTGAACCTCCTGTTAGCAGTTAACTTTGAGTTAAGTGTTATAAGTACATATAACTCATCTTAAGTCAAAGCAAAAAAAAAACAATCCAGTGACGGTGACGACGAACGCGCAAATCAATTTCCTCTCTCTCCTTTACAGAAGATTTCATCATTAATCTCTTTTTACTGGTAATACTTTAATGTTCTAAATCTAAGCTGGTTTCCTAATGGAGCTCAGACGTGTCCCGCCTCGTTACAAACGGTAATGGTCGCTCACTTTTGTATGAGTTTTGTTTTGTGGTCCAAAACAATGCTGTTCAACCACATAATGTGTTGCTTAATGACCAAGTGTTTATGCCCATTAATAATTTTATTGTGACCTTTACGAGGCGAAGTATATTGTACTTAAAACATTTTTTATGTTCCGATTTTCTATTTCAAAATATATTTTTATGAGATGACGGATTTTTAACGCTAGCATGACTAATTCAGATTTTTCTCATCTGAATCGGTGAATTCAAAAAAATGATAATTCAGTTTTCTAACAAAAGCTTTTAAACAAAAGTGATGTAGTTATTGAAGACGTAATATCATTCTTGAAAGCTTGCTCCTATTGAAACGCACAATATTTTTTCTCCTCGCTATGTTGGCCAAAAGGTAGCCAATTTAATATTGTTACATAAATAAATAATGATAAAACCAACACAGAAGCTAACAAACATAAAACCAAGCCCAGCGTCCCCAACTTTGCCGTCCTTTGACAAAAACAACACAAGATTTTTCAATTTGGCAAAGAAGGTAGCCCCTAGAGGATTGTGGGGGTTTTAGCTTGAGGTATAACGGCACCGCTAGGTATAATCCTCGGCATCGGTAGGATTACAGACTCGGTGCCCGTCTAGTGCCGTGCAGAGCGTCAATACCTAGCGGGATGATTAATAGCATTCCGATAATCCCTCGGGCTCCTGATATCGTTTTGCTCAACGCTCCGACTGGTCGTTGGTTTTCCTCATCGCTATACTAGAGTGACCACAAATATGAACAACGACCTCCTCACCACTCAAGAATTGAGGCCACCTTGTAGTCTGTCGCATTAATTGAATTATGTTTTAATTCAATTTGTATTCATATCTCGTTTCACTTTCTTGTAGTTCGTCTAACAATGACAAATTAAACCATTTGTAAACGTTTTATGATCCTATCAGCTTGAACATGAATAAACGTTTCGCGGTAACTTTTTTACAAAGATTAAGTTCTACGTAACAGTTAATTTAATACAATCTCTTAATTAGGGTCTCGGTTTGGTAAATGAGATTGCTTTGTCACCCTTTTGTTCTAAATTCGTCGATCAGCACAAAAGTCCCTATTCCCGTTAGTGTCCCAGTACCCGTTAACATGGCAGATTTTTTATCATTACACTTTTCTACTAATAATAAGTTAAAGTTTGCGAATGGCAACACATTCTTGGTAATATGTTGCACAATTTAAATGACAACATTGACCAAAAAGTTTAATGGTGTCATAGCTACTCGATCACAAAAGTTTCTTATAAGAAAAATTATGTAAAGTACTAAGTTCTGACAGTGAACTAGCAAACCACCACGTCGCGTTGATCACCTTGCCACACTGCGACGGGAAAAGTAAAGGTAAGAGTGTTAATTTTCTAAAATATTTGAGTTTATTCTTTAGCGATAGAACCTATAAATTGGGGTGAATTTTATTGTAAAGTAATTATTTTTGCACATCACATCTACTGGTACTCAAAAACCCCTAGTTGACCCAATACCCGTTAAAATCGTATTTTTTTCTACCGGATACTGGTACACGATCAACCCGATTATACAATTGTACCGAAACCCGTTATTGTACACTTATTGCCTTGAAATAGGTCACATTTTCCTTTAAATCTGTAGAATACATTTCTGCCGGATATTAGGATATGAATTAACTGTTGCATTTAAACCCGGCATCATTCTTATTACCTTGAGTTAAGTCTTATTTTCTTTCACTCAACTTTTTTCGTGTTTTCTATATGATTTTCATACTTTGCATTTTTCGCTTTACTAATCTGCTCTTCTGAAACCAGGCTTTTCTATGCACTTCGTATGGCGCGCTTCTGATTTCGGCAACCGTCAGAGCGACAAACTTTCATGATGCGATCTGGGAGCACTCTTGTTCTTGTCATAAAGCTGACCTATCTGTTTCTTTTATTGAGTTAGCACATACATTTATAATTTACACATATACATAAACTCACACTTTTTTCCCATGGGGGTAGGCAGAAACCACGGAACGCCACCTGCTACGATCCTTACATACTCCTTTCGCCTCATCTACGTTCATACATCTCGTCATACAAGCACGCCGGTTACGAGTACTCCGCACCTGACCTTTCTGAAGAACCTCACCAATAAGGTCAGTGTAGGTCTTCCTAAGGCGACCCCTCCCTACGTTGCCACTCACCTCTGCCATATAAATACCTTTTGTTAATCGTCTTTCACTCATCCTCTCAACATGACCGAACCATCTAAGCATACCCTTTTCTATCTTTGTCACTACATCCTCTTTTAATCCGCAACGGTCCCGTATAACCTCATTCCTCACTCTATCGTTCAAAGTTACACCACACATACTCCGCAAGGAACGCATTTCCACAGCATTAATCCTACTCTCATGCCTCGTTTGCCATACCCAACATTCACTTCCATACATAAGCGTAGGCACCAGCACGCCGTTGTGAACAGCCAGTCGAGCATTTTTGGGCATGGACTGGTTGGTCACAACCGCATGTATAACACCATTGACGTAGCATTGTTTCCCGCAGTTACTCTCCTTTCCACATCAGCATCAATCTTTCCATCTCTAGTAAACATACTGCCCAAGTATACAAACTCATTCATTTGCTCCACACTCTCATCATTTATTTTCACATCACACGCCGATACATCCTCTTCTCTTTCAAAAATCATCACTTTCGTCTTGTTCACATTTATATTCATCCCTTTCCTCTTAAACGCGTCATTCATTACCGTTACCATGTCTTGCAACTGCTCTGCCGACGATGCAAGAAGAACTTGATCATCTGCGTATGAGCAATAGCGCACTAGCGGCCCTGGCCGCAGCGGCCAGGCCGCGGCGGCCATCGAGATACATACCTTAGTATGAAATCGCCACAGAGCGCGCGCACCTGGCCGCACGCGGCCAGCGGCCACACCAAGCCGCAGCGGCCAGCGAGATCGAACGACGCATGTGCGAGTCGCTGGCCGCTGCGGCCAGGCCGCAAGTGCGCTACGGGTCTATAACAGGCATTTCACAAGCAATCAGCATCCATCCTTAATCCACACTCACTTTCTTTCAAATCCACCAAACAACTATCCATGTATAAGTTGAACAGCCAAGGAGACGCTACACAGCCCTGCCTTACACCTCTTGAGATGCAAAACTAGTCAGTGTATGCCCCATTTATCCTAACACAATTGCATCATTTATCCTTGCTCGTATCAAGCGTCCGTCCACACCATACAGACACACGGATAGAGTCGACCATAATTCTTCCCTCCACACACTGTCATAGGCCTCCATACACGACATAAGTAGCACGTGAAAGCAATGTACCCTATATAAAAACTACTAAATCATAATAATTAAAAGGAATTACAAATAATTTAAACCACCATGTTTTTATAGTTCGTTTCATAAGATATTTTAGTAGTATTTATATATATTATTTAATACGAATTCAGAAACTTGCAAAAGCCGTGTTATTTTTTTTTTTCAGCTAGCCCTGACTGGTAGGCAGAAGGCCATATAGGCTATATTAAAGGCCATGGGGGCAGTCAGAAAAGGGGCCTCAGTTTCAGCTGCTGCCAGGCAGTTTTCCCACGGACGACGTTGGAAGACGGGGTCGCTATTCTGTTGAATGCTCCAAGGGACCGTCTACAATACTTACAAGTTGTTCTTACTGATTTAGTTCAATCATATTTCAACGAGTACTTAAAAAAAATGTGATTTATAGTATGGTGATATTATGATAGGTAAACTATCTGAAAACTTTAAACAAATGTCTAAAATAAGTAGTGTTAAGTGTTATAAGTATACCTATCATTTGCATAAAATTTATTAAAAAAATGTCATAACTAATAACGTCTTTTCTTTGAATAATATCTATCCCACCAAAAACATTCTGTAAAAAACTAGCCAAGTCTCGATGGAGCTGCTTGTTTATCTCTAAAAAGTAATGAAATCTAAACAAAGTCGTGCCAAGTCTAAGGTTCCTTACTGCGATTTCTTTATTATTATAGTTAATGTTGTGTGACTTGGCCGTTGAACATTCTTTATACGTTAGTGTGTACAAGTCAATTTTGTTTACACGTAATGTTATACCCCCCGATCTGTTGTAACTACCTATATATATGTTTGTTAAGCCCATACTGGTATTGGTGGACATGACAGATTGGTGCAATGGTGTCATGAAGCACCTGGTTTTGTACCTTTGTGTACCCTTCAACGGCCAAGTCACACAACATTAACTATAATAATAAAGAAATCGCAGTAAGGAACCTTAGACTTGGCACGACTTTGTTTAGATTTCATTACTTTTTAGAGATAAACAAGCAGCTCCATCGAGACTTGGCTAGTTTTTTACAGAATGTTTTTGGTGGGATTTCACTTCTTTTTGTAGAAACTTCTTTCTAGTTTCTGCAGAAGAATATTGAAACGGTTTTGAAACATTCTAAAATATTCAAAATATTTACTTTCATCTTTAATTAAATTGTATATATTGTAAAGCATTGTCCTTCAGTTTCTCCTAATTGCCTTGCCCGGCCATGCTTCATGCACCCATTTTAATTTTTTTTTTTGCCTAGATGCCGCACTTCTTCTTCGTCTAAATAAATGGGTATCATAGCGAAACTCAGCGGACATGTTGCCGGAACTGTGACTCCACTGACATGTGTGAAAGTCACTGCATGCCGCATAACTGTATCACTGATACGGGACGGTGTCGGAACTGTGACTTCACTGATATGTGTGAATTAACTTTAAGGCTGCTGCACAATTGTAACTTCCGACGCCATGCTAGATGAAATATGGCCAATGAGTACAATTCACTGACGGGACGTGTTATAAGTTCGCCTTTATTCTTTCATAATACATCCTCTATGAATGCGTTTACACCTGTCAGTGTCAGTGACGACACAGTGATGTCAGTGTCATTTACGCAGTTTTTCTGTATCCCTGACAACGTATATAAAGTGGGTCACAGACAAACACGGAATGTTGTGGCGGCCGCGTCAGTTGCAAATTTTAACAACAGGCCGCGTGTACTGCTTTGTAAAATGACGCCAAATATGGAAATTGTGATAGAAATAGTTGAATATAAATAATAATTTCAATTTAATCCACACTTCTCTATTCGTAAGAGTAATAAATATGCGATGCTAATGATAATGTATAAGGTACCTCACTCTTCAAGTGTTTAATTAAACGGTTCTTTTTTCTACCTTTTTTCTCATCTTCTGAGAGGGCTAATGAGAATAATAAGACAACGTGACGGTTAGCCATATTGACTGACGTCCGATTGTAGCACAACCACCACAGCTAATGGCACTTAAGGCCGCTACTGTGACCGCGGTGGTGTGTTTTTGCAGCGGTTGGAGCCGCGGCCTGCGGTTTGCCGCAACCGCACCGTCCGTCTGGAGGCCACTTTATACAAAATGTCAGGATGCGCTTCAGCGGTTTTGGGCGTGAAAAATTATTAAGCAAACAACTTTCGTGCTTTTAGGTTGTTTACTTGAAACTGGTCTATCGACAGTCTAGACTCACAAAATGTATTAGATGCTTAAACTTAAAATTCGATCATGATTCGATAGACACGTGGCGCCATCTACTGTCATTAGGACTTTATTGTGATTTCCCTCGGGAACAGTACTTTTTTTCGGGATTAATGGTACCCTATGTTCGTTCCTGTACACCTGGCAACGTATATGCAAAATTTCAGGATTCAGGATGATCGGTTCAGTGTCTTAGGCGTAAAATGGTAACAAACAAACAAACAAACTTACTTTCGCATAATATTATACTATTATTTATATTATTATATCATTAGTTAGGATTAAAAGGAGAAGGGGAGGCATTCGCCCAGCAGTGGGACGCTATATAGGCTAGATTAAATTAGAAGATGTGTCCCACTACGCTGGATTTTTGCAATGACAGTCGATTTTTTTATGTACCAATCTAATACAGTGAGACCAGCTGAGGGTTCTTCATCAGATACTTCAGACCTTCGATTTTTGACATCAAATGAAGCGGCCCACCAAGTTGAATGTTTTTTGTAAAGGCGGTATGTCGATCTCTAATAGTTTGGTTGGGCTCTTGTGTTTTCTAATCAGGGTCACCAGGTACTCCAGATCTTCGATTATCCTAGTTTTTATAGTTTTCCCTTTATGTGGCCATTAAACCCTAACTCTGTACCAAATTTCAGCTCTCTGAGTTTATGGGAAGTACTAGTTCTATTTTGATGATCATGAGTGAGTGAGTGAGTGAGTGTCATAAATGCGAAACTTTGCTTTCGCTTAGCTTCGGAACTAAATGACCTATAGACTTGAAATTTTGGATTTTAAGTATATGATTATAGCTTACTGAATGACGAAAATTTCTGCGTTCTAGTCTTATCCAGAGGTTCTCAAATAGGGGCCTGAAAATGCGGCGAAATGGTTCCAGTAAAGGATGGTACGGCAGTGTTTGCTTCGCGCTCGACTTTGGCGGGGGCACTACCGTGCCCCCCGATCTATCTTATTCAACTTACACAGAAATCTAAAAATTGTATTTCTGTGAACTCTAACGTAAAGCAATAGAGTTCAAATTCGCTGTGAAAATTACCGGATTCTGGGACAATTTAACGTTTACTAGTACAAATCTACCGGGTACTGGTACAATTGGCCCTTTATGTATTTTTTTTGTATTATTGTTAAATAAAATTTGCATTAATTTAAAAAAAGAATATAACATCAAAACTAGATTAAATTATCTACCTATTCATGTCAAAATTGTATTTGTAAGTCTAGCCGTTATAGCATAGTAGACTTGCAAACTCTGTGAAGTTCGAAACTTCACGGTTATTGGGCCGTTTACCTTATAGAGTGTGATCTCGGCACTGCCGCACCAATTAGTCTCTTGTCAGCGGCTCTTTGAATCATTCACTAAGCTCATTCTCGCTGACATCACTATCCATCTCTATTTTAATCTAGAATTTAACAAACTGAGTGAAAATCCTTCTTACCTGTCTAATACAAAGTTTCTGAACGCTATTTTCATGCCTTTCATTATTCATGACTTAGGCACGAGGCGACGAATTTAATAAATCGCAAACAAATTCATAGTCATAATTAAATTGATGAAGTGCGTGACGGTGGTATCAAATTCATAATTTGGAAGGGAAATTTTTCATCACCCCGAAGCGTTATGCCAAATTAAATCGGGAGCCACGAATCCGGATAGCCCGACGACACCCGACGATGTTGATTCTCCCGACGCACTTTAAATACCTACCATTTTGGGACATTGTCACAATTCGCTTCACGAAAATTGAGGATGTCAAAACGTAGTATGAATTCCAATGAATTTGCTCATTTCGGTCACTGAGATTTTAAGCTGCTTGATAATTTGGGTTAATCCAATTTAAGCAATGCTCAGTTTTGCTGTGCTGTTGATCTGATTGGTGACTACCTATAATCTTTGGCAGCTTAATCTTTATTATACTATTTACCCTCAAGATGATTTCATTCAGTTTAGAAGTAGATCAAAACTTCGCCAACCAAAAGACTACTGACTCCAGTTTTATATGAAAACTATTATAACTCCGAGTAGGAAACTACACGGACCGCCACCATTTAATGCATCAACTACCAAATAACTGCACTGAAAAAAATGCAGACCAACTAAGATCCATTTTCTCTTAGTTGGCAATAAAATGTTTGGAATAGTTATTTATTTAATTACTATACACAAGATAGCATAGTTGCCAGAACAAATTGATTTTATTTATATCGATCATTATGTACATGTACCTACAGTATAATCAACGGTCTTTGTTACATCATCTAAGATTTGTTTGATTTTACTTCTTCACTTTTCTGTATCAAATAATAATGTAAGTTCATGCTAACAAGCAACTTGTTAGCATTATTTATTTATATCATAGTTTCTAACAACGAGTATGGTTGATTACATCACCTGCGTAGTTATATCAAACAAGAGAAATGATCGCATCTAATAACGCTTTGCTAAGTCAACAAAACGCAATGCCCCCACCACTACTCTCCCGTTCGTTCGTTTGCGTTTCCCTCCGCATTTCGCGCTCCGTCGCTCGCTCATTCCTTTGCCGCCGCGCCGCCGACCGTTGACAACTTGTCAGAAGTTCAGAACTTGTGATAGCAGTTTATGTGACAATTTTTGGATTATTATTTTTACTGGTGAGTGATTTAAACAACACTGAAGACATGGACGAAGTGGCTGAATTATTAAAGACATGGGAGCTCCCCGAACTCATCCCAAAATTTTCAGGTAAGTAGGTCCTGTACTTACCTATCTAATATAAATCATGATGCAGTGACTTTAGATTTGTAGTATAGGTACCTAATTTGCAGACCGCACCATTGATTTTGAACGCTGATTAAAGGTATAATACGCAGTACAAAATGCATTCGCCGGTGGCGATTATATTGTAATAGGTAGTTTCATCTTGGATTACTTACTTTAATGCGTAGGTACCTACATAACTATCTATAAGGCGATTGTTCTTGTAGGTACTTAATTGTTTTGAAATTTATTAATTTCACAAGTTCACGTTATATTGTAATAGGTAGTTTCATCTTGGATCACTTTAATTACTCAAGTCCCTCATAATGAGACACAATTAATTTTCTATTGTTCTGACTTACTGGTAAGTCAGCCGGGGCTTGACAGGATGCGTAGGTACCTACATAACTATCTATAAGGCGACTTTGCGGTTTTGTTCTTTTAAGTAATTGTTTTGAAATTTATTAATTTCACAAGTTCACGAAATATTTACACTGTTATACCTTTATAGAGCAGGCGATCAACATCCAAGCCTTATCAGCGTTGACCCCAGATGACGTCAAAGACATCATCCCTCAAACAGGGCCAAGGGTGCTGTTTATGAGGTGCTGGAGAGCTTGGAAGACAGAATTTTTAAGCATCACCAATATATCTTTACCGGTAAGTTTTTGTGGTTGATAAGTTTTGGTACCTATATAATAATATGCAGTTCCAAATAAATTATAATTATAGCTAAGTACATAATATTATTATAAAGTGGTAATATGTATGTGTTAAACTCCAAACTAGTATTTTGTATAGTTCAAAGTATTCGTTTACCTTTGTTTTATTGTAAATTTTACTTATGTTGTTCACTTAAATGCATAAATATTTCTAAACTATGACGACCTACTGACCAACATAACAACTCAGATAAGATGTTATAATTTTATTGTAATATACCTAATAATAGTAAGTGAGTAAATTATCTACTCCAGAGTCCAGTATAAAAATGTAAAATATTTATTTTACCCTATGGCACTCGCTGACCTTATTTTTTCTTGTAGAATCTAGATTTATTGGATTTTGAATTTGGACGAGACCCTAAAAACGTATGTGTGGAGGAGAAAGAAAATGTGCCCACAAGTAATGTTGAAAATGTGCCCACAAGTAATGTTGAAAATTTTATAATTCTGGAAAGTACAGAAGTCCATCAAACAACTCAGAGTGAGGTATGTTTTTCAAACTGGTCACCAAATTGGTTAGGAGATGAACAACTTTCAGTAGTATACTACTGAAAGTTGCTCATCTCCAACCAAATAATATACCTACATTATAATATATTATAATGTAGGTATATTTATGTTTTTTAAAACAAAACAACTAAAATTACACAAATATTAAATGTGTAAAAAATCTTATGAATCTATGCTAAATTATAATTATAGCTAAGTACATAATATTATTATAAAGTGGTAATATGTATGTGTTAAACTCCAAACTAGTATTTTGTATAGTTCAAAGTATTCGTTTACCTTTGTTTTATTGTAAATTTTACTTATGTTGTTCACTTAAATGCATAAATATTTCTAAACTATGACGACCTACTGACCAACATAACAACTCAGATAAGATGTTATAATTGTAATATACCTAATAATAGTAAGTGAGTAAATTATCTACTCCAGAGTCCAGTATAAAAATGTAAAATATTTATTTTACCCTATGGCACTCGCTGACCTTATTTTTTCTTGTAGAATCTAGATTTATTGGATTTTGAATTTGGACGAGACCCTAAAAACGTATGTGTGGAGGAGAAAGAAAATGTGCCCACAAGTAATGTTGAAAATGTGCCCACAAGTAATGTTGAAAATTTTATAATTCTGGAAAGTACAGAAGTCCATCAAACAACTCAGAGTGAGGTATGTTTTTCAAACTGGTCACCAAATTGGTTAGGAGATGAACAACTTTCAGTAGTATACTACTGAAAGTTGCTCATCTCCAACCAAATAATATACCTACATTATAATATATTATAATGTAGGTATATTTATGTTTTTTAAAACAAAACAACTAAAATTACACAAATATTAAATGTGTAAAAAAACTTATGAATCTATGCTAACAAAATATATTTGTACATATAGAAAAGCAAAGTATGCATCAAATAGGAATACTCATTTAAAAATCTATACCTACTACATACTATTATACCTACTATCCTACTTTATCTATACTCTATACTAATATTATAAAGCTGCAGTGTTTGTTTGTTTGTTTGAACGCGCTAATCTCTGGAACTACTGGTCTGATTTGAAAAATTATTTCAGTGTTAGATAGATTAGTTATCGAGGAAGGCTATAGGTTATATACCATCACGCTACGACCTACGGGAGCGGAGCAGTAACCAAAGACGCGGGTGTAACCGCGGCGGACAGCTAGTTTATTATATTTATAATTATAAATTTAATATTACCTCTTATCAGCTGTTTTTCTGTTACACTGTCATAGCTAAATTGCTGAACCAAATATGAAAATTTGGCATGAAGGTAGATAAGTTCACTAAATTATTGATTTTTACTTCACTAATTCCACATAAATGAACTTACGGGTCAACATAGTAGTACATCATGGAAAAATTTAACTAGCATTTATTATCTTATGTGTGTAGGTAGTAGGTACTAATCCTACCATTAAAAAACTGTAATTATTGTAAAATAGCAAAACTCATTGAAGGTAATTTACTACAATCTTCTTTCTTTTTTTTCAGTTACTTGAAAATATATTGCTGAAGTCACTTGAGACATCTTCACTGTTAATATATAAAGGTGGAACTCTAGATGGAGATGGTACCAGAAATTTATTGGCTTCCACAATTGCCAAAGAAATATTACATGAACACACAAACTCACCAATTGTTGGACCAATATATTTTAAGTGGGCAAATTTGATAAAAGCACTCTTCCCTGGTGAAAGGACCACCACCTATTACATTCCTGCATGTACAACTGCCTCTGGCACGGTTCTTCAAGCGCGAGATAAGCTTGTACACCAGGTCTTAAATAAAAGAAGACGTTTACAGCAGTTGGGGGCTTTGACTACTAAAGGAAAGAGAAGAAGCTGGGAGGAAAGCCCTGCACCTACATCTTCATCATCTCCTAGACAATTGCCTGTTTTGCTTTGCGAAAGCAACACATTAGATGAAACTGTTGAAGATGATTTACAGTGGCTTCGAAATTCATCAGAACCCTGGAGCCTGGTGGAGATAAAATGGAAAAACACATACAGATATCGAATTAAGCATCTTCATAAAAATAATCAGACTTTGGAATCATATATGATGGAATACCCTGCACTAATAAAACCGCAGGGAACACTGGTATGGTTTGCCATAATTGCCATGTAATATGAGCTATATTTTGTAAATTTTATTGTAATAATTATACTGTGGTTTATTGATTTTTAGTTGAACATTGACTTTGAGGCGGGCTATGGAGACCAAACAAATAATTTGTTTGTTTACTTTCCGATGGGAATAATTAAAATTTTGGAATTATTAAGAAAAAAAAATCAAAAGACAACATTGGCCAGGAGCTAATCTCTCTAGCTGACTGTAAGTATACATACTTAGTTCATTTAACCTATGTGTTAATTACCTCATGCCTCATGGTACTAAAGGTAGTTATTTACATATTTTAACGTGCTTTCTTATAAAAATTGACTCTCTGGGAAATGGATTGTCTACATTCTTTTTTTTTTATTGCAGCCTCTAAAGAAGAAGATAAAAATCTTGCATCATTTTTGGCAATTCCCCATCTACTGAATACGACAACTTAACAGAAAAAAAAAGTGGAGCCTAGCTGCAGCTGGAAACTATCTAAGGCAGAAGCGCGGGATGCTTTCATCAAACATTTAAGATCTGACTCTGAAATCGGTTGGTCTATCGAAGTTAGACTAAACACATTACAAAATAAAGGGGCAACATCACAGCCTTACATAATTATTGTTGGTGAGTCATTAAAGATTTTGATTTTGAGATGTATTATTTTATGTCATATAATATAATATATTGTAGTTTATTTTGTGAACGGCGTTACCATGACCAAAGCTGCCGACCCGCGAGGTGTTACTTAGTTATTGCAGAGCGGAGGTCATGGTAACTACCCTTAATTGTTATATTGTTACAGCCTATATGTATAATTTCAAGTCGGCTCGGAGCCCAGAGCCTTACATAATTATTGTTGGTGACTCATTAAAAATTTTGATTTTGAGATGTATTATTTTATATCATATTGTAGTTTATTTTGTGAACGGCGTTACCATGACCAAAGCTGCCGACCCGCGAGGTGTTACTTAGTTATTGCAGAGCGGAGGTCATGGTAACTACCCTTAATTGTTATATTGTTACAGCCTATATGTATAATTTCAAGTCGGCTCGGAGCCCAGGCAATGACGAGACCGCAAATTTTTTAGAAAATAAGGTGTATATGATCTATATTTAGCGATAGAAATAAAACAATAGGCAGCATTCAACTGTTGGAATACTGACAGGATAGAATGTTATCGTAATGTTAAAAAGTTGTGAGATCCATGTAATACCAAGTCAGTCGATTTATTCAGTCCCTACTTAAGGGACCTTCTGTCTTAAGTTATTACGTAATTAGCATTTATGTTTATTTATAATAGATTGACTTGGCCAACGCATGAAAACAATGCTATCAAAAACAAAACTTGTAAAAAACCAAGTCTCGCGACTCAGTCAGCGCGATTTTGCTATCGCACTAAACAATCTTATTACTACAATATGTATTGATTGTGAGTTACATTGTGTTTTCATGCGATTGCCAAGTCAATCTATTATAATTAAACATAAATGCTAATTACGTAATAACTTAAGATAGAAGGTCCCTTATGTAGGGACTGAATAAATCGACTGACTTGGTATTACATGGATCTCACAACTTTTTACGGTAGAAGAACTGAGTTGCGAGACTTGGAATTTTTACAAGTTTTGTTTTTGGTGGCATTTAGTAGTTGTCAACAAATTGGTAATATATCACAGGGCCAATATTATGCAAGCTGTCGACACTTGTTATGAGGCCATTTGGGCTTTAAATGCGGAGTATGATATTGACTCAAACGCAGTATGGTACTTCATACAGAGAGGCTTATACAAAATGACATCTCAGTTTGATCGAGGCTCAACTTCAGCTGAATCTCTCTTAACTGATTGTAATATGTAAAGTTTGTCTGTGATACAAGAGTGTCCATTTATTTGTGAAACTAAGTATATAAAAAATTACCTACGTACATTATCTAGGCAGCATACCTAGTAATTAATAAATAAGTTGAAAATGAATGCTTTAATATAAAAGTGTTTCTACTCCAATTTATATATTTTTGACTACATTAAGACTGACTATACAACGTGAATTTTAATTCGTTGTAAATCTTTCACAGGGTGAATGTACTCATGAATATGAACAACTTTTATTAAGGGACATAGTACGAAATGTGAAAAAAAAAACAGCTGATCCATACAATTGACTGCCTCGTTGGTCTAGTGGTTAGTGACCCTGACTGCAAATCCGGAGGTAGTGGGTTCGATTCCCACCCAGAACAAACTTTGTGTGATGAGCATAATTGTTGGTTCTGTGTCTGGGTGTAATTTATCTATAATATGTATGTATTTATAAATTATAAAAGTATGTATATCAGTTGTCTGGTTACCATAACACAAGCTCTGCTTAGCTTGGGATCAGATGGCCGTGTGTTGTCCCAATTTAAGATATTTATTATTTATTTATTATTAATTTCATCATAATGTAGTACATTATTGTATGGATCAGCTGTTTTTTTTTCACATTTCGTACTATGTCCCTTAATAAAAGTTGTTCATATTCATGAGTACATTTACCCCCTGAAAGATTTACAACGAATTAAAATTCAGGTTGTATAATAATTAGGTACCTGATTAAAGAGTAGGTAGAAGTTGTTATGCTTATTCTAAGCCTTAGATTAAGTTACATTGTTAATGTTTTTGATAACTTCATTTGAATTTTATTGTATTTGTTATTTACCATGGTCGTAAATAAAGCTAAAATTCAAAATCAAATATTGTTGTTTGATTGCTATACTTACCCTTTAGTACTATTTGCATGTTAGATATTTTTTATAGGTATTTTTAATATTAATATTATATAACTAAGTAACTTTACTGCAATAATTATGGTTGAGTACCTACTGTTATTTGTTTCAACTAAAATCTTGCATCAAATAACCGTCCTAAACTAATTAATGCAAATGTAAACATGAACCGTTGTCATCTTATCTAGGTACCTGTTTTCGTTAATCCAAGTTAGTGTCTTTTGCACATAATAAATTCTAAAGCATAAAACATAGCTACTTTAACAGTCGGGACCCATTTTAACATCTAAACCGGCTTAAATCTAAGAATGGGTCTCGACTGTTAAAGTAGCTGTTTTATGCTTTAAAATTTATTATGAGCAAAAGACACTAACTTGGATTAACGAAAACAGGTACCTAGATAAGATGACAACGGTTCATGTTTAGATTGAATACGAGGTTAGTTGCATTAATTAGTTTAGGACGGTTATTTGATGCAAGATTTTAGTTGAAACAAATAACAGTAGGTACTCAACCATAATTATTGCAGTAAAGTTACTTAGTTGATCAGCACAAGACACTAAATTGAATTAAGGAATACAGGTGGTTTAGATGACAACGGCTCATGTCTACGATAAATATGAAGTTAGTTGAATTAATTAGTTTATCATAGTTACTTGATGCAAGATCTTAGTTGAATCTACAAGTTAAGTTTGTTGATCTGATAACGTTTCATAGTCGTTCCGTGCAAGATCTTAGTTGAATCTACAAGTTAAGTGTGTTGATCTGATAACGTTTCACAGTCGTATCGTGCAAGATCTTAGTTGAATCTACAAGTTAAGTTTGTTGATCTGATAACGTTTCACAGTAGTTCCGTGCAAGATCTTAGTTGAATCTACAAGTTAAGTGTGTTGATCTGATAACGTTTCACAGTCGTTCCGTGCAAGATCTTAGTTGAATCTACAAGTTAAGTGTGTTGATCTGATAACGTTTCATAGTCGTTCCGTGCAAGATCTTAGTTGAATCTACAAGTTAAGTGTGTTGATCTGATAACGTTTCACAGTCGTTCCGTGCAAGATCTTAGTTGAATCTACAAGTTAAGTGTGTTGATCTGATAACGTTTCACAGTTGTTCCGTGCAAGATCTTAGTTGAATAATTTAACAAAGTTCTCGTAGCTTCAGCAGTCAAGATCTTGTTAGGCTCGTATGGAGTCATGATGTGTGTTCACAATAAACAAGATGTTTGTTAAAGCAGACACTTTTTTTTTTCAGTGTGCCGCACGTGTTCGCGACGTATAAAACTCCTGTAAACAGCATTTCCTTGCCAAGTTTTCGCATGCTCTATAAATTGTATGTTGTGCACGTTTTTAGGACTTGGTGTCATAAACGTCGGTGTGCACCCAGCATCTCAATCAAACATGTCTGAGTGGCCGGAATTTGGGAACTGTTTCCACTCAGCCGGTATTAGATCGAGGACGAGGGTCCGTCAATTCTCCGACATTTATACGGACGACGGACTGCGACCGTCTATCGAAATGTAATTTACTTACTTTTAACTGCCTATAAACCTTTTTTCTTTTACTTTCGTTTTTGCTACTCATCTGTTTACGCTTCGGATATCGATTACAGAACATAGTATCATAATGCTTTTGGCGTACTATTTCTTTTTTTTTCGCCATGTTTAAAAATCATACAATTATGACTAAAAGTTACAACGTGCTTTTAACTTTAAAGAACATTATTGTGACGTCTCTTACAAGCCCTATACTTAGAAAGTTGTATCTCATTACTACCTATCTTTTCACAACGTAAACAGACAATAAATATTCTGTTACCGTGATTTTGTGAACATAATAAATCTTTTGGACACATCTGGTTCTGTTCATTCAACAGCTGGGTTATGCTTGTAAATTCGTACAAAAAAGAAACCAGACACGGGGGCCGAACGTACATCCCTAAAGGATCCCAATAGAACGCAACCCCCGGGTTCAATTTGAAAGGCATCGGAGGTAGGTAATACCTTTTTTTTGTTGTCATCTACACCCACAAAGACAGCTAATATAAAAGATTCTACCTGAACCACTCGAACGTATACACGATACCTTAATAAAATGTTACCAAAATGATACGGGTAGACAAGGTTCTCAATTTTATTACTATTAAGAGAATTATCAATATTATTCATGTATGTTACACCGTGTTTCTTTCACTATTGTTTTCCTTGTGGCAATATCAATGATCTGTTTTACATAATATATAAAATTACCTTAAACCCTGAAAGGTTTTGTTTCTAAATAGATGTTCATGACTCGGTAGTCGGTACATAATTGAGTATCTCAAATCTCAAATGAATGATTTCTTCTCTTTTCGTAAAGTTAATGAAACCCAACTTGCTTTGTATTGTTTTCTTCAGCTTCGTCGGATAAAACATTAGCTATGGATCGTAGTTCTTTTACACCTATCACAAACAACAAAATTTATCTTCAGAATTCAGTACCTGCATCGGATTTGTTTATGTGGTCCCATTCAGTGTGAAAGTATCGATACAGTAACGCCAGACAAGGCGAGATAAACTCATAAAACCAACAAGATGTTTGTAAAATGGATCCCTAGTGATACTAGTATGGTGAATTGAGCAGAAAACAAAATGTTCGTATCAATAGAGAATATTTCCCGTAAGAAATTCCAATGCTAAAGGGTGAAAAGGCCTTCCCATGGAAATTGACGCGAATGAATATAGAACCCGTCCCAACACTTTATTCGATACAATATTCAAGCTACCAGTTACGTGTTTGAGGTTAAATTTTCAATTTGCATAAACATTTTATCATTAGTTGAGCTAATGGCATCGGTTGATGCTAATTTGGATATCGTCCAATCATCGCTGACAGTGAATGTAACTGCATTATCAAGCCTATCGACTGGCGAGGATCTACCTGCATTAATACGATATGAGTTAATAAACCATTGAATCGATTACGTAGCTGACCGTTGATATTTGATGATGTGTTAAAAAATACTCTTTCGTTTTAAAGTACTTTTACCTAAATATAGTTAAACTTTTTATTATAGATCAGGTCAAGATAATAGGCTACATTGGATAGCAGTTTATTTATTATATTTGGTTGTTTTATTTCATGACTCCGAACCTTTACAGCTTCAACCAATTCATTGGCCCAATATCACCGTATTTGATCAATCAATTTATTTTGGTTCGGAATATGTTATATTATGACAATACTCGTGGTCTTTCATCAGCGATCAATTCAGAGTCAGACCATTGTTCCTCAATAGACGTTCTAAGGAGTGTGCCCACTACAGCGTGTCGTTCCAAGACCATTCTAGGAACATGTCAAGCATAAAATTATCTTTTGTATTAAAAAGTATAAGACTATGCCCATAATGCTCGTTCCATTACCGACCAACAAATTCACCATGCACAGTGTCAACAATTAAATTGTCGGTTTGATACGTCATAGTAGTACATGTCATGTTTCTTTCCATGCATGATACAAACTGCCTACATACCTGATAGCACGGTCATGATAAATAGTCTAGAGTTCTAGACTCCTTAATTTGGTAAAGCTACAGTTCAACATTTTATTTTGTCGTACCCAAATGATTTCGCCACACGGTACGCGAACTAAAGAGGTAAACAATCGTGTGTGTAAACATCCTGTGACTAATTGTGCGCGAACCCCAAGACGAGATGAAACAGATGTGCTAGTTGTGCTACCTACATCCATCTAGTCTGTTTACGAGAAATTTTACTCAACTTAGTTACCGACTTGCGTTCGGGAAGGAGTCTGACGGTGTTGTTGCTTTCATAGAATAAAACTAGATAGAGTATGTTTTGGTAGCCAAATAATATAATATGTGGCCATTACCTATACAAGACGAAATACTATCTAAAAGAAGGACGTTAAAACTGAAATACAGTGTATAGTATTAAGTACTAATTCACTATACACTAAGCTAATTAAGTAAGTCAATGTCTCACAACTGAAAAAAATTGAATATTTTCTTGTATTTCCTTAATAAACGGAAATCGAAACTCTCAATTACCGACTTGAATCAGCACCAAAAACACAACACCCAGTAATATTTTAAAAATTAAACAACTGAAGTCTGAAATATGTATAAAAATACAAGCTGATATTACATAACAATAAACAGTGCCGGCGTTAGGGTAGGGCGAGGTAGGGCGACCGCCCCGGGCGCCGGACCTCAAGGGGCGCCGCAGGCGCCCCTTTTGGGCCGCTCGCTCGTTGAGTCAGTACTTACTTGTAAATTCTCAAAGCCTAGCGACAAAATCGCTATGGTGACAACACTAGAGTGGAACTCAGCGTTCGGCCGGAACACTAACACTGTTGTTCATTTTACCGGGAAGCGGCCACAAACAAGACACGTTACATTATCTATCTCTTTTTAAAATTTAATTTAAAAAGAGTTGGCTTTATTTTTGACGAAGCGGAACACGCTTAGCTCAGTCTTCGTGATTTCAAAAAGTATATCACCGAATAACATGGCCCCATTGAACCCGAACGTACTATAAGGAATTACTTGACAAATCTTATCGCCGAAACCATGCGACTTTTTTTTTGTTCCCGGGGTGGAAAATCCTCTTGGATGTCGAAGGGGTCTGTCAGACTCTTACTGCTTGAAAGCGACCCCGGTGTTCTCCTCCCACACTTAGGCCGGGTTCACGTTTATCCGATTCCCGATTGGTGCTGGCCCTCCTCCGCGGGCCACCTCGGGTCTGGAGGGGAGGGAGCTAGGTGTTTAACTCGCCCCGTGACGGCAGAGAGGGGCGCGCGTGGAACACTACGCACCACCACCTTGGGTTCGGTTGATGGAGTCCCCAAGTCCGCCGCCTCTAGCCCATTTAGGGGGGCCGGAAGAGGGCGCCGCCTACGCCTGGGGCGCCTGCCACATATCTACTCATGTGCGCCTGCTGCGGGCCGGGAGAGAGGTCGTAATATCTCTTTCCTTTTCCGCAGCGAGTCCTGCGAGATAAGCGTTTCGCAGAAGTAGGCCACCGCGTTCCAGGACCCTTCGCTGCCGACCATCGAAGCGACGACGGCCGGCAGCGACAGGTCCATGCCTACTTCAGAGATGAGGACACGACGCGGCTCCTCCCAGGCCATACATTCTGACAGCGTATGCCGCGCCGTGCCCTCCAGGCAGTCCACGCAGTGGTGGCACCGGGCATCTGGCTCCCTGTTTATGAGACACAGGTACTTCCCGAAGCCATGCCCCGAGAGCATCTGCGTCACCCGAAACGTCAGGGAGCCGTACCTTCTTCCGAGCCAGTCCGCCAGCACCGGCCGGATCGCCTCGATGGTGATAATAGGCGTGAGAGCCTGTCCGGACTAGCGTTAAAAATGCTGAAAAAAACAATTTGTTTCTTTCACGAAAAAAACCAATTTGTGGATTTTTTCCGTTTTTTCACATGTTACATTGAAAAATTCGCAGACAGTATCCTTTGGGAAAAACGGGAATCTTTCGAATTTTTCTCAAAATGTCTTGAAATATTGAAAAAATACAAGTTTTTTTCAAATATTTTTCTGTTCAAACAACATAGGGTAGCATGGCTCGTTTGATTCGTCTTGACGAGTACTGTGATCCTACATGGTAACCAGGGTCTGATGATCGAGCTGGAAGGTGGCCATAGGAACTGCGTAATAGAACTACACAACCCCGTCGAGTTTGGGCTCGTTTGATTCGACTTAACGAGTACTTTGATCCTAGATGGTAACCAGGGTCTGATGATGGAGCTGGAAGGTGGCCATAGGAACTGCGTAATAGAACTACACAACCCCGTCGAGTTTGGGCTCGTTTGATTCGACTTGACGAGTACTTTGATCCTAGATGGTAACCAGGGTCTGATGATGGAGCTGGAAGGTGGCCATAGGAACTGCGTAATAGAACTACACAACCCCGTCGAGTTTGGGCTCGTTTGATTCGACTTGACGAGTACTTTGATCCTAGATGGTAACCAGGGTCTGATGATGGAGCTGGAAGGTGGCCATAGGAACTGCGTAATAGAACTACACAACCCCGTCGAGTTTAGGCTCGTTTGATTCGACTTGACGAGTACTTTGATCCTAGATGGTAACCAGGGTCTGATGATGGAGCTGGAAGGTGGCCATAGGAACTGCGTAATAGAACTACACAACCCCGTCGAGTTTGGGCTCGTTTGATTCGACTTGACGAGTACTTTGATCCTAGATGGTAACCAGGGTCTGATGATGGAGCTGGGAGGTGGCCATAGGAACTGCGTAATAGAACTACACAACCCCGTCGAGTTTGGGCTCGTTTGATTCGACTTGACGAGTACTTTGATCCTAGATGGTAACCAGGGTCTGATGATGGAGCTGGAAGGTGGCCATAGGAACTGCGTAATAGAACTACACAACCCCGTCGAGTTTAGGCTCGTTTGATTCGACTTGACGAGTACTTTGATCCTAGATGGTAACCAGGGTCTGATGATGGAGCTGGAAGGTGGCCATAGGAACTCCGTAATAGAACGACACAACCCCGTCAAGTTTGAGCTCGTTCGATTCCGTGTATTCTGTTTTTTTTGTATTTGTTGTTATAGCGGCAGCAGGAATACATCATCTGTGAAAGTTTGAACTGTCTAGGACAGCGGAAGCTTCTATGTATTTTTTTTCGAAAACGGTGCGTCTTAGGCGAAAAATAACCGAAATTTCACTCCCCCCTAGAAGGCCCCATGAGAGCAGCACCACTATTAAAATTTTGGGTTTGGGGGGGGAGGAGGGGATTGTTTTTATTTTAATATTTTCAATATGTTTAATATAAGTAAATAGTCTTTGAAGCAATAATATTCGAAATAAAGATACAAGAACCTAATATTCTATGAAACATTATCTGCGAAATAAAATTCTATGAAATAGCTTTCTGCGAAACAAGGGGACAACACTCTAGAAAAGTTTTTTTTAGATTTTTTCTACAAAATGTTTTTTCATTCTCACCCTTTTTTTTCTTTCGTAAAGGCAGTAGGTATAAGTTTGAATGGCAGATGGGGGGGGGGCGCCTTAGAAATCTCGCCCAGGGCGCTGGTAGTACTAAAACCGGCACTGACAATAAACATTCTGAAAAGAGCTCTAAATTGCGAATTTTGACATGTGTCACCCCAGTACACATCCACTCACGGTTTTGGGTGGATTTGGCCAAATAGGCACACGGCCGACGCGTGATTTAGCCAGGCTTTGTATTTTTATTTAGGTACGACCCGACGTAAAAGCTAAAAAAGGTTACAATATTCGCACCGAGTAATATAAATCTTTTGTTATTAATTTGTCACCCTAACTGGCAGATTTTCCCTTTTTTTAGGCACAGATGTGTGAAAATTACAAAGTACTTAGAATTTATTTAAATACTAAAAACCTAACAGCCTAACTAACGCCTGACGATCGTTACCAAATTGGAGGAACGTTTTATATGTTTTCAGTTTTCTATACTTGACAACCCAAGCCTAACAACCTGAAGTTCGACAAACTCCCAAAAAAAAGGGAGTAAAATATCAGAGGAGCAAGATGATGGGCATGTCACGCACCTATTATCGTGTAGGTACATCACAAAACGTTCGCACTGTACCCGTCATTGCGTACCTAAGCTATCATTTTTCACATCCTAATCCGTATACGGCTCGTCAAAGGGAGCGCTTATCGTGGCCCCAATTTATTTCCGAGGGATTGCCACGTAAACGCTGTCATAGCCGTGTCATACTGTCGTATTTTCTTCGAATTACTTGATGATTAGTAACCACAATAAAATGTGGTTATTATGAGTAAATATTTACTGAGAAAGCAAAACAAAGAGTTATTGATGGAGCAATGATCGCATGATCGGCTATTGCTTGGCATACTTATAAAGTAAGTTATCGACATCGGCATATCACAATATACAAATAGCGCTAAGTATATACCTATTATGTTCAAGAGTTGCTGCCTACTAACATAAGATACACTATCGTGTAATCGGGAATAGAAAATTTACCTCTGTGATAGGTAACTAGTTTTCTTGAGGGATGTGAAAATAAGACCGTAGCTGTTACCCTGCGTAGGTTTTAGCAAGTTTTAGTAGGTAACAATTTTTATTTCCATTCTTTAGTTAAAAAATCTGAACAAAACATATTTATTAAACTTTAAAATCGTATCGTTTCTAAGCAAAGTCTAAACTACTTTAGAAAATGCATAAATTTTTCCACAAGAAAATGTTTACCAAGCGTCAAGCGTCGTAAAAAGTCCAGAATATCTTAGCTTTCAGCGAAATAAACACTTTCAATTCACTTTCTGACATTTATGAACAATAACAACGTTAGTACCACATTCTAACAAATATTATTACTGTTCGATATACGAGAATAAAGCGAATAGCCCACAATAAAACTAGTGGTCTATTATAAAATAATAAATAAACTCTCTGGAGCGGAACGTGTTACAGTCAAATCATAAATAACAGTTCATTGTTCTCCAGATATTTGTTTTACAACATGAACTATCGATTTGAATATGTTGGTACAGTTGCATCGAAAAAGCTGCTAATTTTCGTGCAGTGAATCAACATAGCGTATGCGTCATATTTTGTTTGTAACGATACTTTGTTCAAATTGTTGTTAACTACACACTCTCAATAAAACACAAAAGAGGCCGAGAGATAGAAATGATTTTATACCTATCCCAAATCCCAATACATAAAGGTTACCCGAAACTCAATGTAAAACAATACAATACAAGAGCACTGGTATTGATCACAAGACAACTGTAGCAAATCGGGAATGTACACACATACCTCTAAGTCACATAGGAAATACCTAGATCAATTAAGGAGCTTTTACATCCAGAGTGGCGACAACACAAATGACTCGTTGCTAATAGTGCGAACACGCGTGAGAACGGGTCGTCTAAGTCGTGATCCTATTGCTTCCTCTTCCTCGTACACCCACTATTACAACTAGAGCAAAAAGTTTCCTTTGGGGATTACGTACTGTGTACCAACTTAGTGAAGGCCGGCCGTGTGAACTAGTATTATTGCCGGGTTGATGTAGGTATATCGAAGTAGATATTTTGTCGAAAGTTTGAATACTTTCACCGAATAGCGTACTAAATACTTTTTCTTTGTGTTAAACCGTTGAATAATTACGTCAATTTGTGAGTAGGTACCTTGTGTAAATTATTGTCAAATACCTAATCAAAACCAGAGGTAATCGCTTAAGTGTTATCTACAAAGGAAATAAATTATTACATACATACATGCATATCTACATTAACAGCGATAGATGTTCCACATAAGCAAAACCAGTAAACAAGGGTACCTAATCATCCGTTGCTAAATTCCCAACCCCCTACTAATGTTTCCAGAATAATTATTCAATAATCTCGCTTAATCGGTTATACGATACCTAATCATATTACACGTATATTTACAATTCGAAGGTACGGTGTTTAATTGCTCATCACTCATTTTAACAACCTACACACTTAATATTCCCCAGGGTTTAATTAGCCAGTAATAAAACGCGATCGTTTTCTATAAAATATGGAACGTTTCAACGTATTAAGCACTTTTCTCGTTAATATCGGCTTCAATGAAACGAAAAAGTCTAATTTATTTATTTATTTATTTATTTAAAATTTTAACCTGTTTTTAAACAACCGTTTGTTAGATCCGTAACACTGTGCAAACGTGGATAGTGTAATGTTATATTTTCAACTTTATTTTACTTTGCAGCACTCGTATATTGTTGATGATTTAAAATGTGTTGATGTTGTAAAATATAACAAATGATGCTTTTTTCATTTTTACCATCTGCAATACATAATTTTACAAGCGTGACGAAAATAGGATTTTCGATAAAAAAAAAGGCTTTGCTATTCAAAAGTCAACCGCACGCATCCCGCTACGATCTGTAAACTAGATCAGAGCCCATCTGCCGAGAATTCGAGATAGTGGAGTAGAGTACCCTATCTGTTCCGCCGGTGCTAGGTTTTCACAAAGGGACCATTCTCGGTAATTCTATTGAATATCATCGCCGATGCGATGCACGGAGCCACGGACCCGTACACGTGTAATCGGTAAATCGATGCCTACTTTGTTGGTTGGTATGTTTGTGTGAGTAAAGCAAGTGAAACGCAATAGCTGCTACATCAAAGGTGTGGACTAGGGATGGCTGTGTGAGTAATAGGCTTGATGGACTTTTTGTTCAGCGTTAAAAAAGCGCTGCCTTTAACGATAGACGGTTTTGTGAAACTATCTTTTTTGTGTAATTTAGTGAGTGATTTAAGAGCTGAGAGATTTTATGGTAGCGAAGATAATGTAAAATGTCCAAAATGTTAAATTTTAGATTTTATTTTAATTTGTAAGATCATCAAACCAAGCCTTTTCTTTTTCGAAAAGCTCGTGACTGTGTAATCCATGAAAAAAAGTAGCAAACTGAAAAATTAACAAACACAACCTAGTAAAACTGTTTTAAACTATGCAAATCAACAGACAGTTTCAAACCTTCAACCATTTACCTATTTGCTCACCAACTGACTAGATATACTGGCGGAGTGTTGCAGTATCGACGTCGAATCAAATGTCGAATAGCTGGCGGCAGGGTGCGATATGTTTGAGCTAGACACGCTTCGTGAGGCACACCGCACCCACAGGATGTGGGGCGGGAATGACAGACGTCGCGATAGCCGGCCGACCATACGGGTTGCAATATTGCAGCTCTAGAACACCCAGAAGTGATAGGAATGGATTACGTGTTGTAACGTTAACGCATCTAGCGAATGGGTTGTTTTTGTCAACGTACTTGTTACCACTGTTAAGATAGAAGAAGTTGGTACGTACTATACATACGAGTATGTATGTAGGTGTAGTTCAATGCTTTCATAATGGTATCTTATAATTTGTAATGCCCTGCTGTTCAAAAGTTTTGGGTGGGGTACTTCAAGGTTTTTGCAAGTGACAGTTTTTGTTTTGAGCTATAACCACAAAGATATTTGTATTCACAATTCGTGTTGTCTGGCTTGTCATATTGTGTTTTTCTCCTTAGAAACAAAACATGCTTAAAATAACCGTGTCATATCCAGCACAGTCTATGCCAGCGATGATTAAGTTTCATGCGTTCTAAGGTTGATGGAGCGTGGCACATCCAGTCTGGCTATACCGAGGGGCCACGGTTGTTTGTTCGCAAAATTGCCATTTTTATGGCACGCAAGGCGATCATATTGTGGCATTACTTGCTTGACGTCCCGCGTCGTGTCACGTCATACCGCAAATAATACGCGATATTTGCTCTGCGGAAACTCGAAGACACGATGCGATTTTATTTGGACATCTTCCTTACTTTTAATCATTTTTACAATGTACTTACTTAGAGTAATATAAGGAGATCTAAATTGTTAGGGTGTGCATGCTTTTGCAATTTGGTCAAAATCTACAGGGTACATCTTCTCTTATAATAAATATTTTGATATCTTCAACCTTCCAACAGTTTTATTGTTTATGTGTGCGTTCATTACATAATAGGTATATAGAGAGTATATAGATACGACTATCTTACGTGATTCTTTAAATAAATGATACGGATATTTTGGTTAACAAGTAAATTGCGCATGAGCTACTATTACAAGCACTAGTCCACACCGATCATCACAGTTTCTCCGCAATTCGTCTCACTTAATACGTGTGGATAGCAAAAGTTGTTCTGTAGTTGGTCGGTAGTTTAAAAAAATCTACACTGTTTTTCAAAAGCCCACTTACTCGTTCAATCAAGAAATCTCTTCGGATCTGTCCCGGTTCGTCATGCATCACTGCCGAATCTTTGTTCATCGTAATTGCCCTCCGTGACGACTCATAGCCGTGTTATATGGAGAGGCTATTAAACTGTCAATGCCAGAGGGTCATAATCCAGAGTGCGCACCGCAATATGGGCAACATAAATCAGCTAATTAACCCTCCTAGCCCTTATTAACGACATAAATTTCGCGCTCTGAAGCACACCACTCGAGACGAGATGCGGGTTTATATGCGCATAACACACTCAGCGCCATGTCTGCCGGTGGAATTATGTCAGTAAGTGTTCGAGGCCTAATGTGGCTTAAGTACAAGACAATGTTAATCTGCGTTGTCCTTACAGTTACTGCGTAACTTGATGTAATCTTGAAAACGTGAGACAATAATATGCTAGGTACCTAGTTGACTTAATGAGGCTTTCGTCCTTTACGAATAAAACGGCATATAATTGTTGATTTGCAGAACGCATAGTACACACTAACATAATGGGAAGTTGGGAAGTCAGGTCCATTATAATAAAAGCGCACATTAAAAAGCAGTCACTGCATTGTGTATTGTGAGTTGTTGTAACATTTCAAATCAGTTACATTTTCCGATGCACACAAAGGTTGTAAAAGTGATAAAATTCCGCACATAATTACTGTACTACAACGAGTGTTCCCGTATCGCGTGGCGTCGGCTATTACAACGGACATAAACTAGTGAGTCATCTCTTCCCTGTTTATCGAGCCGATCTCCGGCACACATGGCGTCATTCGATGCACTTTATTGTATTGCCACCTATCTCATCTGACACGCGAACTTTTTCATTTCATCCCACTATTGCGATGATATCGGGCGGATAAACGGCTCCGATAGGAAAATGAGCTTGAAATATACCATAATATCTTATTGTAAGAATACATCCGTGAGCTTAAACAAAAACTCGGATGCTATAAAAGGTCTTATCCAGTGAAGTAGAAATGGAAAACGTGTTTTTCATCGAACTCAGCGCCGAGGTCGGCGATGACTAGTCGAATTAAAAAACAGAAGAGAACCGAGCGAGCAACGGAATGAATGTTATTGTACCTACCAATAGTAATTTATCAAAATGTCCGTAGACCGTACCGACCGACAACTATCGCACCGCTTACTTTATACGAAATTTAACCAATGAGAGCGTTCCAGTCTTATTGCTTTTACACTTAAGATACGAATCTTTTAGGATCACTGCACTGGAAAAGATAAAATGTTTTGCCTTTGACAGCTCGGCTTTCCATTCTTATTAAGTAAGTCAAATCACGCCGACTGAATACTGATGTTGGCTTTTCGTGGGCTTCTGCAGTTGGCCCCGATTGTTTTTGTAAATAGAAATTAATGCCTATTTGAATAAGGATCAATAGAAGTCACGAATATTTAACAAATAGGGTTCAAGAGTTCGTTTGTGAAGCGTGACAGAGATAAAAGTGGACTTTTATCTGTATGTGCGCCGCTAGTAGCTATTAGCATTATAAGAACCCTCTTCCTTTAGGGGTCAGACGATGTGGGGTCGACAAACTCGTGTGCATTCAGCTGTGATCACTCTCAATGGCGGTCGTTAATATGAACGTACGCACAAAAGATGGATTTAGAGTTGATGCGAAGTCATAATGTATAGATGGCCATGCATTCGAAAGTATTAACATAAGCAAATTAAGTAGTCGCTTGGGTATCAGAGCACGAATGTGGGGGAAGAGCTCTGAATTAATTTATGATGACAAAATTCTGGGTGAGCTTTAAAAATGTAAAAATTAGTACTGTAAAAAATGTCAGAAAACATAAAAAGTCCATTAGCGTTTATAGCAGTTGCGTAACCGTGTACAACCTAGGTTTAATTGGTGAAGAGCACGCATTTAGTACCTACCAAGGTGCCATTTACATACCTAGCTGCCGTCCATAGCTCGGAAACAGCCTGAAAACAAACACTTTTATAAAAAAAATACGAGTTACTGGTTGTAATATATCATCACGCCTGTAATCCCCGAAGGGTTAGGCAGAGGTGTACCCATTAATAAACCCTCAGTTACTAGTAATATTGCATCAATACCTCGCCAAAGTTTTAATTAAATAATACTAAACCGTAAACTTTCTTTAAAAAAATAACAATCCTCAAAAATTTTAGCTTCTTGGACGAAAGTTATAAAAAAGTCCAATCTAATTTCAGTAATATGGAGCTAGATAGCGAGTCGTCACTGGTTTAATGGTGGTTTAGAAACAGTAAGCCTCATATCATGTGAGAACACGGCTGTTACTGCCATGCATAATGCAAAGCGACGCGAGCCAGTTACCGCGTTCATGAAGACCCGCACTATTTAGTGATGTTACCAGCTAATGAGAAAATGAAAACTATGGGCTTTATTTAGATCTGACTAGCATAGACATAATATTTGGCTCAGTAAGGATACTTAGGATAAAATAAGGATATTTCAGAAAACAACGTTTTTTTTTTTTTTAGGTTGAAAAAAATCATCAAATGACTCCTTCCGCCCTGGGTGGGGCGGAAGGGACTGTCAGTCTTTTACTGACTAAAAAATCACCCTGTTCCTTCTGTTGCCCTTTACGTTCCGGGGCCATGGTATCCTGTTAAGACGTCCCGCAACCCCGGCAGGCGTTTGGCCCCTGTTGGGGCCCCGTCCCTGTGCTGACAGCTCTTTGAGGCGCGCGCGAACAGAACGCGCTTTCGACCCGGGCATGGTCCTTGATCGGACGGCGAGCTACCCATTACTCGCCGTCCGCAAGCCCGCGACTACGGTGGCCGGATGTCGCCTCGCGACGTCCGACGCCCTGGGCGTCTCCCGCGGCGGCTGGGGCGTGAGGTGGAGGATGTTCTCTCCCTCACGCGTCCCGCCTCCTCCTTCGCTAGCATTACTGCTTCGCAGAAGGAGGTGACTGTATCCCATTCCCTCTCGCCCCGGAGCATGGCCTGAACCAGGCCCGGGCGCGAGAGGTCGCGAAGTCTGAAATAAGCTGAAGAGGTCTACTTCTTCAGCTTATTTCAGACTTCAGTTGTAGAACCCTCTAGGGTTGAATGTACAATTCCAAGGGGCGATGCCTGTCTAGCAGTGGCGAAGGGTACATTTTCGTAAGCGGGAAGCCGAAGCAAAAATTGCTTAATTCAAATTAAAAGACAACAAAATCGAACACTGTGTTAAATTTTAAATTTTTAAGTAATGTTTTTATTTGATGGTGTATTTAAAATACTTAAAGTTTGAGTATATCATTTGGTATATTTCTTCTATTACATCATCATAGATAAGTTTAATTGAAGGAAAATATATTTAAAGTTACAGGAAAATAATACTCTAGTAAGAATACTTTTGGATCGAAAATAGCTTAATTGAAAGTATTAATCGACAATGGGAAATCAAACTCATCAAAACACCTACAAATGATGAACTAAGTAGGTCGTTCATTCAACCTAAAGCTAGGTTTACCTACGTTGATTTTCATGGAAATGTACCTACAACTATTGAGTAGGTACATTTCTGCAAACATTTGCACAACACTACACGTAATACGACCATGACAGGGCTTAGTAGGTACGGAACATAAATTCTATTAACTTTTAAATCATTGGAAATATCCATTTCGCACATAATATTTATTTAATTTGAAGGATTTATTCATACCAAAGGATAATATTTAATGTGCTTTTAAAAATTAAACTGAAATGTTACAGGATACAGTACGAGTAGTATTTACAATTCGAAAATTCATTTAAATAAAATACATTTACGTGCGAGTTTTTTATACTGTACTTTTATACTACTTTTTATACATACTAAACTGGGATAGCGCAGTCTAGTGACAACAATGGAAAACATAGTTATTCCAAACTAATTGATATGTGAACGTTTACGCAATCGAATCTATACTTTTATAATAATGCTTAAGAGACTATTTTGTTTGTTATTTCGTATTTGTTTAAATGTGCTAATCTTTGGCGCTACTAGTCGGATTGATATTGTATTTGATAGCCAGATCCATGAGGAATATTTTAAGTTAATAAAGTAATTTTATAAAATGACGCTACGACTCACTGGACCGCAGCAGTAACCAAACCACACGTACGAAATCGTAGGGAGCAGCTAGTAGGTTATAAAAGTCACACTAGGCGTACTCAGTACAATATAGCAACGTCTCGACGCAGTCTTAACAAGAAGATAAAGGCTGCACAAACGTTGAATGAGCAATAATAGGGTAAAATAGGGTTATTTAGAAACCGCGGCGAAACAAGCCTCGTGCAAGCCGCAACGATATCGCTGTATAAGTAGCTTACCCTCAGATTGTTTGCGTTTAATATTGCTTGCTTTTTTTTGTTTTAGTTGAAGTTTCAAGAAGACAGTACGATTAAATCGTTTGTTTTCATACTTTAAGTTGACCATAAGTCTATATAGGTAGGTACTGTAATAGTATTAATTTTTAATAGTTTTCTGACAGTACCTATATAAAAAAGGGCTAAAAAAACAGCATTTTTATTATTTTTAGAAAATCAAGGAAGTTATACTACTAACTCTTAAGAACGATCGCAATTGAACCTCAGTCTTAAGTTGACAAAAATGTCTCTATTAAATTATACCTATATTTTATGACATTGATTGACATGAGGTGGCTACTACATTTTGGAGGTTTATAATTAGTAAGAGTTATCAGTTAACTTTTTAGAGCTTAAATTAATTTTGTACCAGCCAAACTTTTTGAAGCTTAAATTTCCTTTTTCTACAAAACATACGCTTGAAAAATTAAAAGAATTTTAGTCCATAAATGGTGCTGTATGTTGTAATGGTGCGTGATTTAAGTAACTAATGTGACCTTTTAGAGAAGAAAGAAGCCTTTTTTACAATATTCATGGAACGAAATAAAGTCACAAAAAAGCCGAAACGTTAAATTAGGCAAAGTCAGAATTTTAATACAGCTACGCCCACAATAAAGTTCTACCGGCAAGATTTCATCACTAGTTCAGTTTCAGTCTCTTAAAATTCACAAGAGCGGTGCCATAAAACCGGCAAATGTATTTTCTTAGCGAATGTTTACCACTTTATTCGAACGTTACTTTTACAGCATACATAAAATTAAATTTTTAGAAAGATTAAATGTCACCTCACCTTGCTACCATTACGAAAAACCAAGTTTCCCCGTAATTAATTTTTACGGCAACCGCTACGCATGTAAAAACACTTTTTCCATAAGAATTATGCCTCAGCTGCCCTGATTTTGTAACTTTTTAGCTCAAATAAACGGAAAGCTCATAAAAAAGGGTCTGAATATGCACGGTGCTATTTAATGTGACTTTTTGCAGTACATAAAATATAAATGAGCGGTTTTGTTGTAAAAAGTTTATACGCCCCAACGTGAATCTTCACGTTATGAAGCTATCATTACAATGATATTTTCTCGCTTTCAGCTCTAATAGGACCCTTAAATTCTTTACATGAATACCTATTATATGGTGAATTCAAATGATTGGAGTGGCTGGTCTATGGTTACCTACTATATCATATATTATGCTCAGTGACCTACCTCTTTCCCGATATACAAGCTTAATTTCTCTTTGAACAGGGGCCATTGTACTCATTATTCGCTGAAATCGCAAAACAAATAATCTGCTGTTCCATTCATTTTGTCGAGTTATGCGAACAAATAATATTATTATAAATGTTTGGATCAACTGATTTTCGAAGTGAAAATAATATCATTAGCAGCTGAGACATTTTTGATAGAGGGTAGTATTATGTTATCTGTAACAAACTTATAAACGCAGAACTGTTTCTGTTAGGAACGAGAGGCGAATATAGAATCTCATGTTCAAATTACGAGCTGATGATACCTATGAGACGTAGACTAGATAATAATATTTGCCTTTCCTTATTTCCAGATCAGGCAGAGGCGCGGCGTACGCCTGTTCCGAGGGTGAGGGGAACGCACCCAAGTCATGTTGTGGCCGCCCCCCGCTCCGGCTCTGTGTGTTATTCCTCGGCGTGGTTGGCGCCTGCCTGGTAGCCGCCGGAGCAGTTCTCGGCGCCCTCAGGCCTCATCCTCGAGCCCCGCTCACGTTACTCCTACTCATGATAGGTAAGACACAAATACGAGAGACGTTAAGGCAAAAAAAGGAAAACTTTAAGCACTAAAACTTGACAACGACCAAAAACGAAGAAAATATTCCCGTCTGATAGCCTGAAATTCTTTGTATAAAGAATAAATGGAATTTGTAAATGATGATGAATGACTATCTTATCAGAACATTGAAAATAAATTAAATAATAAAACACAATCCATTTCAATAAACTAAAATTAGAAATGAGAGCTCAATGACAAATCAATCAATGATTTTAGGTTAGCAAATCCAATATGATTTTGTAGATCACAAACATTACATAGCACTGTTGCACGAACGCTGGTTTGAACGTAACCCTTTATAATCAAAGTCTTTGATCGTTTAACAGTTCGGAACTCATTTCATGCTAAAGCGTTTTTTTCTTCATAGCTGATTAAAATTATCCGGTCCGATGAGCGAACCGACGAAACGAAAGCAGGCGAGATTCATCCGTGCCTGCAGATGTGCATAAAATTTTATGTCCACGTTCTAATATTCATAAATTTGACCGAAACGGTTTCACACGACCGACATAACCGACGTAATTAACTGTGAAACAATCTGCGGTGGCTCATTTGTTATTCGGTATGCATATGACAATAACAAGTCTGGCCGAAATCTCGTTACATCATTCACATCGCTGCTGGAGTTTTCAATTAAACTTCTAATGAGTTTTAGAGTGGAATTAATTTGATTTTCATTAGCGTTAGGGACAGATGATATTGTTACAGGCAACCGATCTATTGTTGTGCCGACGGGCCAATTTGTACACGTCACTCACCGCGATCGGCGAAACTTCACGCATCTGCATTGTTTTAACATAAGGCGGTTATCGACCACCGCTGACCAAATTAATGGTAAAACATCCTGTTGGAATTGGAACTCGTGGAAATAATTAAAAAGGAACTGCATACGATTCGAATTTCAAATTTTTAATTCGTAGTTATTTTTTTTTTAACACCATAAAGGACGTACTTTGATAGACCATCAATTAAAAAAGAAATTGTAAATAAAAAAATATATTTACATGCAGTTACAGTAATGAAAATAATTATGTATATTTTCAATTTAATTATTACTTATTACTCCTTAGTTAAGTCCACGTTATTGTTCGTTAAAATTAATGAAACCCCGTACAAAGTCAGTGGCAGTGGCCGGATTACACCGGAACATATTGTTCGTGATCGCGAGCACGAAAGTAATTAACAACAGTTGCTGAAGCGCCAGTTGCTGTTATTATCTGTGGCTAATTTCTGACAGCTATAATATCTTTAATATTCATTTTTATTGTGACATCTGCCGCATAATTGATAAGTTACCAAAATATTTATGTAATTATATCATGTTTGGTGCAGAAACTTTTAGAGACTTTTTAATCAAGCTCTAAAAATTATTTTCCATTTCTATAATAGAATCGCTGGCCTTATTAACAGTGAAATATAACGCCGAAAGTTGTCTTTTGATGTATATTTACGTTAGGCCTCGTTCAGACAGAGGCGGTGGAAGTCAGTTGTCAGTTTGACGTAGGTAATTGCCTGAATAACACTATCAAATGCACCTTTGGAAATTAGCGTTGCCAAAATAACAATACACGTCAAAAGTTAGGAACAACTTAATTATTGTACTATTCACTATACTCTTTGTACTATTCCGACAACTGAACGCCATGCGCCACCGCGTCTGACTGAACGACGCTTATAATGCACCATTAAAAATATAATATGGTAATAAAACAATACGACATGTCAAAGATTAGGCACAATTTGTTTGTTTTCTGAAAATTCTCACATAAACTTAACAAACACTGAGTATTTACCAGAAAAAACAAAAATTTTATTCTATCAGATTATGCCAAGGATATAATCGTCAAACAATCAACAATTAGGAAGTGAATGAGGCTATTCTTGCCTACAATTCTATATGTTTATTCAACTTTACCACCAAAAAAGTTTTAAATAAATGTATTTGGTCCACGCGACATAGTTTATTAAGTGAATCTATGCAAATTGGTCAGTTCATAATGCTAATGCATCTAATAATATACAGCGAACTTGCGTAAGAATAAGTCATTTTAAGCCCAGATTATGTTTAACCCAAATTAAAGTAGGCACTTAACTATTGCATATCTGCAACCTATTACATGCTCTATGGTTATGAGGTTGTTCAAAGGTTAAACTGTACTTGAAACCTACATAGATTTTTATGATTAAACTTATTCGATGGTAGGTACCTATTTTGAAATTACTATCTTATGATATTTTGCCTTGGTATTGTTTCCTAGGCAATCAATTAACAATTATGTTTATTCAATGTTTAGAATCCAAATGTAGGCAACTAAGTATGTTAATTACCAATCATAATAAGTTCTAAATCAGACATACTCCCGCTAAATAAAGTGTGATGTTTTCTGGAAATTTTTGACCAAGGTCCTACTGTATCTAGCCCGTTTACGAACCTCGAAGTTCCGCATCAGTAGACATTGATGATGTATTTTGTTCCCAGGTATAGGAGTAGTGTTAGTAACGGCAGCGGGACTGGCATGGCGGCTGGGCGCGCGCGACGCTCCCTGCGCGTTGCTAGGGCTGCGTCGTGCCTCCTGCCGGCGTCTCGTTCCTCGACTGCCCCCGAGCTACGCGAGACCGCACCACCCCTACGCGGCCATGCTGTACCCTGAGTTTCACTACAGGCCGCCACCCCCCACCTATCAAGCCTCAATGCAAGAATATAGACTCAGGTTGGTACTAACATACTCCTGAATCTTACTATCTAGGCCAAAATCCTGGTCTCCTATATCACAAACTAAGGTATGTATTATTCTCCTTTTAATTTCGTAGTAACGAGGTCTGGTGTCCTAGACGGCAAAATAGAAGAAACTTTGAAGGCAGTCCAAGCTCCGCTTTAAGACCTGTCAGCTGTCAGGCCTCAATGCAAGAATATAGATTTAGGTTTGTAGCAATTTTCTACTTCTTTTGCCAAATGGTCAAATGTGAGGTCTCAATTTCTATGCTTTATTGGTAAAGGCTCAGGTTAGTAGCAAAGTTCCCTCGTTTTCTAACGCTGGCTTTTTAAACCATCTGTTGTTAAATTACGTTCTTCAATTATTGTATACCTTAACTTGTGTGGTTGGAACCGGTTTGTAATCGCCGAACTGTACCTACCCAACACAGGGAAAATGAGATTATATTCAGAGCTATAAAAAAAAATGATGGCTCTTTTCCCTATCCCTAACTATTTATCTAAAATAAAAATATACTTGCATGTGGTCTAAGGCTTTATAACAAAAGGAGCCAGGTAGTAGCAATGGTACGTGATGGCGCAATGGTAAAGGCGAGGTTGGGGTTGTGAGTGAGGTTGAGGTTGTGGGTTCTACTGTGACTTTTTAAAATCATATATCTACTTATTGTACTCTTAAGTTTATCATGGACATCACTGACATTGGTGAAGGAAATCATCGTGAGAGAATATGGACTTATAATTTTTATAAGTCAAAAATTGCTAATCCGTCATAAGCAGGCGTGGCGACCAATGCTCGTGCTTTCTGTTTGAGATGAGGCCTTTTCCCTGCAGTGGGACAATATTCGGCCTGCATTATTTTTTATTAATTTTATACTAATCTTACTATATAATTATAATATTATAAAGAGGTAGGTAACATTTGTTTGTAAGTTTGTATGTAGGGGGTAATCTCCGAAAGTAATGAACCGATTTTGAAAATTGTTTCACAAATTGGAAGCTACGTTATCACTGAGTGCTACAGGCTATATTTTATTATCAAAAAATTAGAGATCCGTAAGAAAAATCACGCGAACGAAGTCGCGGGGAGAGTGCTAGTACAATATTAAACTTATTCAAATTGTATTCTTAATACATACATATTTCCATGAATCAATCGCCCACTTTACATGTTTCTTGAACTTTTGGAATAGTAAGTAGTTTGACCTTTATACAAATTGATACTGTTTGAGCTGTGTAGGTTGCCGTCAAGACGAAAAGCCTCTACTAAGTAATGAAAACCTAATGGAAAATAACAAAAAACTTATCTGCCTACGTAAGATACCTACTTACTTCTCAGTTCTTAATTGAATTTTATTTTGAACTATTTGGTTTATAATGTAGGCAAGAATGATTTTGAATTAGTAAGAATACGTTTAAAGAGACCGACCAAATTTCGGTCACGGCAGACAATCTCAATACAGACTAGCCAAGTATACAGCAGATCTAATGAAGCACAAGCTTCACGCAAACCCTTCCTCCTCCATCATTCTTGTAGACCGATGGTACCTCGTGGACTGGGGAGAGATCTAGCGCAGAACCAACAGCTTCACGTGCTTTCTGAGGCACAGGACTTAACATTGCAGAATAGTAGACCACTCAGCAAAAAAAACATTTTTCTACAACAACAGTAAGGAGATGGTGCAGATAAAGGAGTTTTCAGATCAAAACATTTCTGTAAAGTGCTAAGAATACTCAAATAACCTAATAATGGTGAGATTTTCCGATAACACAAAATTATCCGCAAAATAAAGGATACATTCAATCCAATTTTTAGTAAAAGGTGATCTAAACTGTTAGCTTAAGATGCAAGTTAAGAAGACAATGCATAAATATTAATTTGTGTGATGGTCTTCTTCAAAACTGACCAATATTTTTATTTCCAGGTTACTTCTGTTAGACAGAAGTGCGCCCGCCGTGTCGCCTCCCCCGACCTACAGATCAAATTCCGCCAGTCTAGTCAGGTACGACCAAAGTCAATACAATCGCAATCTGAAACCTATCGCCAGAATGTTTCTTCTTCAAATGCCTTTCCTTATTGGAAAGAAAATATTCGATCTGTTATCAAATACGAACGTTCCGATGTGGACGGTAAAATACATTGTTTTACGTTTGTTTTAAAATGGTGGAGGAAATAGAAACGAATGGTTTAAAACTGGAAATAAAATAGCATTGTATTGCTTACCTTTCCTGTGTGTAAGAGCCAATTTACTTTTGCAAAACTAGAATTGAAATCCAAAAAGTTACTGCGAGTGAATAGTTGAAACTATTTAGAACCATCTGTTGCTCCACCAACTACTTGACCAAATTCAAATAATTATGACAAAAACTTCAAGGTTCATTGACTTTATTAACCTATTGTTCCATGTCCAGAGGATCAACGGGCGCAGCGTGGTGTGGCTCTGAGTACAGCGGGCCGCCATCATACCGCGCCCCCCGCGCGGACCCCCCCGTTGTCGTCACAGACAACCTGCCCACCATCACGCCCATAGACCTCAAATACGGCGACAACACCATCGAAGCTTTACCCAAACCTGAACAGGAAAAAGACCCAGACGAACACCTCGTCACCATAGTGCATACAGACTCACAGCCCGTCATCGTCACTGTGTCGGGGTCTCCCGCTCTCAACGACACACACACACAATCACCTTCAGAAATCGACATACTAGCACACTTATAACGCATCAAACATTAGCACAATACACGAACTTTACGTTCTAGTAGGAATAAACTAGACTCAAAACCAATCGGTATGCAACTCCACTGACGTTTCTGATTGGGAGTTTGTATGCAAGCGTTCCGGAGGCTTGTGATTGTAGCAACGATTGACGTGATGGAAACGATGTACTGGTGTACAGAAAAGTAAGCGAAAAGTGATTTAATATAGAAGTGAAACTGTTAATTATTTTAACAATAATTAGCAAATGAACTTTAGCGATTATTACTCGAAAAGTATGATAATTTTGTTTTGAATGCGGTGAAATTAATTGCATTTGAAATTACGTTCTCATCTAGCCAAACTAGATAATGAAAAGTAGACGATTTTATCTTAAATAAATATATTCTCAAGATTTGTACTGAATGGAAGATAAAGTTTTAAGTGCTCATTCAAAACAAAATTGTCTTTTATGTTTGTGTATAACTTTGTTTTAAAATGTAATGGTTTGAAGTACCTTATTTTATTATAATAAGTATTGTGTAAATATTTAAAAGCACTGACGTATTTTTCGTTTGAATAGTGTTGTTATATTTAACAAAATATGTGCCGTGTATATACAATTGATACAAATTATATTAGGATTAAATATGAGTAAATAAGTAGTTGCAACGATCGATTTATTATTGAAACCAAATCCTTCACCGAGATGTACAACTAAGGGACTTGTTATTCATGTAGTGCCAATGGTTGTTTGTTAGTTTCTTTTGTGAATATAAGATATATTTCCTATTATCCTTTTCTATTAAATTTTGCTTAAATGCCTACTAACAAGTGAGATGATTGTTTTTCTATTCGCTTCCGTCTATTAGCATGTTTTTTAAATTCTAGTTTCACGATCTTGTCTGACGTCATCAAGACCCACTTAGTGTCTCCTCTATATACCTAGCTTTCTATCCACAATAACTGTTCTAGAATAACAACCCAGTTCCATTGTTATTATTCGCATTAAAAACTACGCTAATAATATAGATGTCCTATTAACTCATTTCTGTTGTAATTATCCTACAATTTTATCACTGCTTTAAGTCTACGTTTGTTTAGTATAATATTTGTATTAATTTGTGACTGCAATATTATAAATTATTTGATATTAAAATTAACAAGTTTTAGAAGACGTAAAAATATAAATGTTGCAAAGAAACATACACAATGGATGTTTCCAAGTCGAGGCAGATTAAAAAAAAGAAAATTTCTAAAAGAAAAACGTAAAAAACCAAATTAAAAACTCGTAAAAGCAAACATTTCATTTTCGTGAACAAAATGCGAGTTTCTTTAATAAACTTTTTGATCGACACGAAAGATGAACAAAATATAAATACGTGTCATAGGTACCTACATATAAAAAAAATTAGAAAGACACTTCCATTAAAAAGGTACCCAGGTATATTTTGAACTAAACAATAAAGTAGCAGTGATAACATAGTATTGTATTAAATACTATTAGATATTATCACGATAATGTATTAAACATAATATTGTAAATAACGTTATTTGTATTATAAGAAATAAAGATCTTTAGTGAAACCAAACAGTGTTGTTCTTTATCATAATTTTTTGTTGATCTACTAGCTCCTGCCCGCGACTTGGTTTGCATAGATTGCAGAATCACGGGAACGGAAACATAAAAACGAGACAAAAGTTATTTACGTGTTGAGAGAGTTTACGCCTTACGGCATTTCATACTTGAAACTTTCAAGACCTTACCTATATGTCGAAATGAATGAACCGATTTTAATGAAGACCAACCAAGTTAGATTAGAGCTCCTAGATTTCCATGTGAGCACACTAGGGCCGTAACTGTAAGGCCAACATGCTAAAATCCCCGTCAAAATCGTTCACATTGTCCGTTTGCTTTAGGTAGTAACAGAGCAGTTCATTCACAGTTCAGATCACAAGACAAATGGTTGTTAGTTCGTCTTAAATAATGCACGTTATGGTAATATCTGGCGACACTGTGCGAATATATATGGTAATTGTCTAGATCTCACATTTGCATAATCGGATTTTATGGATTTCACGAAGACAACAGTTTGGTGTTTGTGGAATAGAACACACTTTCACTTGCTGTTACTATTCAGATTATAACCGAGTCAACACTATATTCGAAAATTTGAGAAACGGAAGATTTTATTATTTTTTCAATAGGTAAATAGCAAGTAGTAGCCTCGGAGTCTGGATTTGTGCCCGGTTGATAGCAATAGGCTCGTTCCCTATTACATGAGACTGCTATATTCCCGAGTGCTATAGGCTAAGTTTTATGGCATACCTTATTTCTATGTGGACAAAGTCACGGTCATAAGCTGGTACAGTACAGTGCCCATAATCAGTAGTAAGTTCTTTGAAATACAATAACTAAAATTCCCAGAATGCAGTACGAAAAGGCAAAATTTCAACACTAATGAAACTAGTCAAACAATTTGTACGAATTTCGCCCCATTTCGAATGTAAATCGAAGCCCAGCCAGCGGATTCCTGAACAATAGTACTCTGTAATTATATTGTAAAGCAATTTTGTCGCGACACCCCACGACGACGCTGCGAAAATGAAAATCGGACCGCTCGTTGTAATGGCTGACAGCAAAGTGAATGTAATAAAGCAAAAATTATGAACGAATTAAATTCTTTAATATAATCCGGTAGGTATGCGATGATACATATGGAATTTAATATTGCTCGTAGTCGAATAATGCGACGGAACGTTTAATTTTCGTTAACGCTGAAAATGAGATGCAGTAAAGCTTTTGCGAGTTTAATTATTTTTACGGAAAAGGTAGGGGTAATGAGAGTGTATTTCACGTTGTTTTACGTAATGTAGAGATAAAATTTTACATTAAATTTGCATTTGCAAATACATCATGTAGATAGGGATATAACTATTTGCATCTCTTGTTAATCAATGGAATGTACTTACCACTCGAAGAAAAAGTATTCATAATTGAAAACCTATCTACTACAAGCTGAAAACTTAATAGGAAATAAAATATTTCAAACATAAGACAAATTAATAAAACGCTTTTCCTATCTCTACTTATTAAAAATTTGCTGTGCCCGACAGGGTCCATGGTTGTTTCTATAAATCTAATTTTTATTTACCACCTGTAAATGTACATAATGATGAATTGCAATAAATGATTCAAGATTTGAGCAGCCCTCTACGACGTCTTCTTTGGTATCTTTCACCCGTATTTAGTCATGTACAGTTTTGATTAAAATAAATATAATCCAATAAAGTAACATACCTATACATACTGCATACATGAGTGTAGAGATATTTGTGTGAAGTCGACTTTTCGTCCGCCGCATGTATGAAGAGGTTTATTTTTCCACTTCTTATTGATTGATTACTCGCTTTCGTGAAAGATACAACACAGTTTTGCAACACCTAGGTACTATTAGTACCTACATTCGATGTTCAGTATAAAAGAAACAAACTATTACTTAACTTAGCATAGAAACTAGAAAAATAACTAATTATACTAACCTGAGAATTAAAACCAAGGACGTTCGCTCAGGAGCCGTGTTTTGACCACTAGAGTCTAGTTGTAAGGCAAGATCAAATAGGTAGTCAAATTAATACCTAATAGTAACAGTGAAAGTAGGTATTATCTGGAGCGATTATTTACGTAGCAAACCCTCTGTCACACCGCAAAACGTTATGTATCGAGACATGCGGGCTAAAGATCCGATTACCAGATACTAGGTGATCGATTGGCGTTCTTTGCTGCGACGCCAAGCAATAAATTCAGATTTTGGTTAGTTACTCGCTGGTTAGCGGTGACTGAAATACAGAACTAGTGGAACTATGCAACTACCTAATACTGATTTATACATGCAATCACTGGCTCAAAATTAGTACGGAACCAGCGAAGTAAAATAGGTCCTGGAAAAATAATATCAATTAATCTGCTTAGTCTTTTCCCAACTATGTTGGGTTCGGCTTCCAGTCTGTCTGGATGCAGCTGAATACCAGTATTTTACATGGAGCGACTGCCTATCGGACCTCCATAACCCAGTAACTGGGTAATACGATAGGTACCTCTTGTTAAGACCGGTTGTCAGACTTTTGGGCTTCTGACGACCCTTAACGACTGTCAAAGATCTACGTATGACAGTCGGGACTAACGGCTACCGTGCTTTCTGAGGCACAGAGGAGTCTCGGTGTGTAAAGAGGGTCACCCATCCACGGACCAACCCCGGCAAGCGTATCTTAACCTAATGGATTGACCCGTACGGCTGGAATTACTTATCCACGAGCTCCTCCCGGAAAACTAATAACGATTGGTAAATATAACGATCAATTATGTACTTATAGGAACCGTGGAAGAGTACCTACTCTCGATATTACTTGCCTTTTGCTCAGACAGGTAAGATTACAAAATTATTAAGGCAGTATTTACTTACCTTATCTACCAATATTCTTAGAAGAATTTTATCCGAAGTGTTGACTTTACTTTGTTCAATGAAGGCTTAGGTAGGTACCAGACCAAACAGTAATCCAATAAATCCAGAAATAGATTGAAGAAAATTGATCAAGAAATTTTATTACAATCTAAGAAATCACTTAGACTGAGAAACCAAGCATATTGAAGATCTAAATCCTACATAATAACAAAATATGCTCAGAACGCTGTTCCGGAAAATTTGTACTAAAATTTCAAATATTACTTACGAATGCAACTCGCTCCCTAGAGCGTACCTGAGCGGCATCCATGTGGAACTTATGCATACCCAATACAATCCCTAGACACATCTAGTGTAGCGAACTTTAATGGTTTTTGAATAGAACGTACCTATTTTTGTTTATTAGACTGGTTAGTGTCCTACTTCTGGGCAAAGGCCTCCCCTTTCTCCTTACAAAGATCTCTATGTTGGCAATGGTTGTGTTGGAAAAAAATTTTCATGAGACGTATGTCTCTTTGTACTGCTTCAATTAAATTATTATTATAACATAACATCACGCCTGTAATCCCCGAAGGGTTAGGCAGAGGTGTACCCATTAGTAATCGGTAATCCCACGTTTCGCCAAGCCTATTTCCATCAACCGGGCCTAAATCCAGACTCCTCGGCTGCTACTGAGAAATTCCTAACAGAAAAACTCAATAACACTTTACCCGACTTGGGAATCGAACCCAAGATCTCATGCTCAGCAGTCACGCTTTGCGATTACTAGACCAACGAAGCAGTTGAATTATGATAAAAAGAGAAATTGTCAACAGTATTTTGCTTTTGGGTTGGTCATTCGACAGTATTCCAGAGGCAATTTCACTTTATCTGGTGACGGCTATTATTATGGGAAGAGCTCATTTTGAGGTAAGAAAACCAGTCAACAGGGTTGGTAATGAGCTTAGTCAGGATGCAACAAAAACGCCGATAACGTATTTAAGGAGTAGCAGTCGACGTGGATAAACGTACTTTAATTTTATGGAAATACGAAAGTTAGAACCTTTCGCCTATAAAATAGCTCTATTCATAGAGGTTTATACATCCGTGTGTCACTTAAGGGCGACGTAACGGCTGGACGGAGTTGGATAAACTTTAGAACCTTTAGAAATAGATCACACTTGAGGGCCAATTATCGTAATGTTTGGTTTGTGGAGTGTCTATGGTCTCAATGTAGTTTATAACGTTTATATAAATAAATAAAATTGAAGTATCTGTTTGTAACGTTAAAAAACCGCTCTTCTGTGTGTCTGTCTGTCCGTTTGTTCCGGCTAATCTCTAAAATGTCTAGACCTATTTTGCCGGAACTTTTACTGACAGCTGATGTTATAAAGAATAACTTCCGTAATCGCGGAAAGGATAGATCTATTTCCCTGTTCCCTGAATGAGTTCACAAAAATTACATTACTTTTATTTTAGAAGAGTCTCCTTGGTTCTGCGTCTAAAAAATCTCCGTGATAGCTATAAGTATTAATAAATTGTCTTCTAATGGTAAGTAGCACTAACAAAGCACGTTAATTATAACTTATCTACGTACCTACTTATTTTACCTAAAAATACAAGAGTTTCTTAAGAATTTTGATGTTGTTTCTTTTCTACAAAAATGTAACAGAGAATGTTTTCACCCTTGATGAAAGAATAATGTAATCAACCTGAAACTCTCTATTAAAGTGTTTTTAAAGACGTAATTCCAAGTCTGGTTCAAGAGTATATATTTTCTTCATAAATATAAAATATGTAAAAGTTATTCCTGAAAAGAGTCGCAAAATGTAGACGTAAAAGATTTTAATATAGCTGTGAATGGTCAGATAAAGTTTCTTATTGTGAATACTGAATATCTCAACTCCGAATTCCCGTATTGTTCACAGAAAGTTTACATAACAAATTCTCGTACAACAATAGCTGATGGAATTACCAACAAGCAAGGTTTTATTCTCCGCAGACACTTAGGTGCCTAAAGCCTACTCATATTTGAAAAGCGACGATTAAGCATCGAGTGAATAAATCGCTATTCAATAGAATCGATAAGAGATGCCGATGCCGAGAAATGATTTATTGACTTGTCGGCTCCTCGCCGGGCGGGCTCACTAATGGTGGCTGAATAAGCGCTCGCCACTGCCTCACTTGTTTCTTTTTTTCGTAGACGATGATAAATAAAAGAAAATTATGCAATCACGACTGAAGCGAAGGCAGGAAATTAGGTGTATTGTCGGGAAATGCGTTAAACTAAGTAACATCTTTGTTTTGAGCGTTTTAGATCAACGATGTTATGTGACTGTGTGATCAGTAGGTACCTTCGTTTTATGAGTTTTAATTCAATAAGTATCTTGTAGTGCTAGGGTGGTGGGATCGTAGATAAGACCTTACTGCCCACACGATAAACAAGAAGGAGTAGAAGTGCTTTTCTATAGAAAGCTGAAAAGAAAAGAGCAGAAAAGCTTATTTTGTTTGTTTGAACCTCGCTAATCTAAGGAACTACTGCTTCGTATATATATACATATATAACATCACTCTACGCCTGGCAGGCGCGGAACAGTACCTAACCATGTGGTTGAAACCGAGGGGTAAAGCTGGTTTACCGAGTAATATTTAATTTTATTTTTTTAACTCTTCACTTTGAAAAATGAACCAAGTAAAGTTACTAGATATGTTATTATTTTATTAATACAACTTATCAGACTTTTACGGATCTCTAGATATCGTCAAAGCTGAAACTTTTGGAAGAGGAAATGTTGTCTAATTTATATATAAAATTATAAAATATAAAACGAAGTACCTAAGTATGTCAAAGGTCCATCCATGGAATGTGGGATCCATTTCTATTATGAGAAACTAGAACTCCATATCAAAGGCGAGTTCCGGAACTTTTCCCATTTGCATAAGTGACTTAACCTTCATTCATTTTATATTCAAACCTGGCAGATTTGCCTGCGAATGTTCAACCCACTCAGAAATATTATGCCTGGCCCAACTCTATGCAAACTCAGCGATTTTCTCATCACTAGATTCGAGGGCTAAAGTAATTGTGAGGTTATTTCAGTGATTTGACAGTGAAAATTCACTTAAATTAGGCAGGTAGAGAGTATTAGATAAGTAGGAAAAATTATTATACTTACTTATTAATTTTACTTAGGGATTCGTATTCGAAATGAAATGCTTCCCAGCAAAAACGGGTTATTTTCCATTACTGGGTTGCGGATTTTGTTCGAAAGAGTTACCGCGGCCCTGGGAAGCAAAGGACATTAGAAATAACACGGATGGGTTTTCTTCAGTAAGAGTCTGACACTCCCTACCGCTCCTCCCAGAGCGGAAGAAATAATTTGACGATGTCACATCGTTAAAAAAAAGTTAAGTAGTTAGTACCTACCTAGGTACGTAGGTACTTATATCTTAGTCCATATTTTGAACAGCATAGTGTATACAGTATAAACAGTGAGAGCGGAAGTTTAGCTCGAGCTCAATTAGTTCGCTACAGTTCGAAAAGGAACAAATAAACCCTTGTGTACACTGAGTTACGGGTTCCTCTCGCTTCAGACGGCTAAACAGACATCAACTAAATTTGTGTATTATGTACACAGCTTTAGGGTATACGTCGATATTGTGGGTATAAGTTTAACTCTAACATGTGTATATTAATTGACCTACTAGTCAGTTTTCACCAACCGTAGACGGCACTTAAATGTGTTGCCTAACTAAAGGTCACTGTTGTTTTTTTTTCAATAATATTTAGGCATTACTTTTAGGTACTTTGGTATTTGAAACCAATAATTCTAAGATAACTTAAATAAAAAAAAACACGTTTTTTAGCCCTAAAAACTGTTTTCAACTAACTGCAAAATTTCATTTTAAATTATTTTAAAATTAATAACATGGCAGTTTAAAAAGTTGGCAGAAAGGTAACGTCACAGTTTACAATTTCGATACTAAGTAAGTATAAACCCATAAAATAATAAATCAACAAAAGAAAATCACACATAAGTAAGTAAGTAAGTAAAGGTTTTTCGATAGTGACGTACTTTATACGACGATCATCGCGAAGTACGAAGGAAGGTGTTATAAATACGACTCTCTATCTCCGGAAGTACGCGTGGATAAACAGCCATTCAATAAGAAACATTTTGAAGACGGATTTAAACATTGATTTGCTAAAGTCTAGAAACTCTTTGACTTCGTTGAAGTGAAGTAGTCGCAGATTAAAAAAGCCTAGCTTATTTCTTTATACAGATCCCAACGTAATTTTTTGCCAAATTCCATTACGTTTGGTTCAGTCCATTCGTCTTGATGGTAGGTAACAAACGAAGAGAAGAAGCCTTCCAATTCATAATATTAGTGTGCAAAGAAGAACAGGCCAAGTATCAGTTGTACTACTTGTACTCGTACACGAAGGGACCCATAACACCGTACACTATTTTGCACTACTTAAGAGAAGACACGTTTCTTGAATATTGTTAACTTTATTAAATTTTTTATATATTTTTTATTATTATTTGTTGTTATAGTGGCCATAGTAATACAGACTCTGTGGAAATTTCAAGCGTCCTATTAGTGTAGTGTACCTATTACGGTTCAAAATATGCAGCCCTCTGACAGACGAACGGATCGACAGACAGTGAAGTCTTAGTATTAGGGTTCTATTATTTTGTAACCTTCCTTTACGTACGGAACCCTAAACAGTTGGTTAACAAGGTTGCCTATGAAATTTCCATAGAAACAATACCAATAGGATATCTAGATTAATGTAACACAGAAGCACACACGGTATCAGAATCCGTTCATAGAATTACACGCTAGAGCCCGACTGGCCGATTCTCGGGAAAGGTGCGTGAAATATAAATCAGCCAACTGTGATTTACGTGAAACCTCCCGGAAAGTTTTAATTCTGTTTCGCCCGGCTCTCGGCCATTTAATTTATCTATTATTTATTGCGCGGCGGGAAACTTAGACACTTTGTTTATTAGCTATTCAATTAGATCGCATGATACTTTTATCCTTCAAGGTTTGTTTGTAACCTGAATCGCTCTAGCTTGGGAATATTTGTTGGGTCGGTAAGAGCTTTAAAACTTTTCAGTTTGTTTGCTTATTTTGTTGCGTACTTTAATAATGTTAAAATTGTAATAAACTGTTACATTAATCACAATAATATTACAGAAAACATTTTAGATTTAAGAAAGTTGGTACTTACGTTGTGAACTTGTGAATAATAGCAGTCTGCATATTCTATGTTTACGGTTAAAATATTTTATTTTTCTTTAAAAAAAATAAACGTTATCCCGCACGAGGAATTCCTTCTGTATCGTGGGTGTTTTTACAAACATATAAACTCACATACACAAACAGCCAGACCCGGAGCAACTGTCTGTAGCACATTGAAATATTTGTTCCTAGATACAGGATTCCAACCCGATATTTTCCTATAAAACTGTCCATATGTCTTGTGCACTTAGAATTGCTCGTCTAAAATCACTCCTATTATTAAACCCCGACCACGTAATTAAACCCCGAATAATTAATTCGTAGCGGGCGTAGTTCAGCGTTCCCATATTGATTAAGAACCCGCGGACACTGGTACGGAACACGTTCAAATTACTTTATGTTTTGTGTGCCACCGAGCACTCGGCTACATTTCTATACGCACTGAACTTTGTTGTGAATATCCCGTACGGAATTTATTTTCAAAACTACCCCCGTTCTACCGAACCTACCTGCGTGGTAATAAAAGAAGATACCGTCGCATTCCATGTTACTTTATGTTTGGCACAAAATGAAAATTTTGCAATGCAAATGGGAAATGCAGTTTCAATGAAGTTTTACGTCTGTATACGTGCTTCAGTCAGTGAAAGCTTTTGCTACTTGGTTGTGTAAAATAAATAATATGTAAAACAAAATATTGAAAAATATTTTTAACAAAGTAGGTACAGAAGTAAAACCGTACTTTGTAGGTACTAACATTTTACACCTAGAATATGAATCATAAATGCACGAAATTATTGCATATCTGTGTACCCAGCGCCATGCAGGTTGTCACAAATAGTCACAATTCCTGCTTGGATCAGAAATATTTTGCCTACAGCTATTTGCTCCGAGCCCGGTATTTGTAACGGCACATACGGCACAGAATCCACGACGACATGGTTTTCAAAAAATGTAGCCTGTAGCTACGAGTTTTATTAGGTCACAAAATATATAGATTAAGCCTGAATCTGGTTGAAGGTACCTAGTCTTTGTTTTACTACGATAGGAGCGGAGGCTTTACGGTGCTGTACATTTTTTAGATTAAACTTGGTAGATATCTACGGACATTTTTATTTTGTAGAATTATTATTATATGATCTGACCATTATGAAAAATTGTATGGACTTTTAAAAAGGCTGACCTCTGAGTTTGTTTTTATATTTGTTCTCAGAGAAAAAAAATCGGTTCAGTAGGTCTAGAGATTACCCCCTACAACCTCACAAACTTTACCTCTTTATAATATTAGTATTGATAATAGCAAACTTTGGCCAACAATACAGTAATAACCTTGAGAGCTTTCCTACAGACATGCCAAACATTTTCATACGACTGATATCAAAACAAAGCGATACACAACAAAAGATTTTCAAGTACCTATTGATTAAATTATAATTTAATACCCTAAAACTTCTATTACAGGTCACTTAACCAAATGCGATAACCTAGCCACAAAATCCACACAGTAAATAGGTACTAAAGGGATTTTAAAACCTTCGGTATTTTACAGACAGGTAGGTAGTTACAATTTTTTTTTTACTGAAATTAATTACCCAAATTGGTATTGGGATGGTTATTGAAACGCATTAAAGAAACACTAAGGGTCCATTCACACAGACCGGCTCGGAGAGGAGATCAGATTCTTATCACGTTGAAAACAGAGTTTTTCTCTCCGAGCCGGTCTGTGTGAACGGACCCTTAGTGTCAGCCAACGCTACTGATTGTCAAGTTACTATTGTTCTATTTTAAACAATGTTCATTATGAATTACCAATAATAAACTTTTAAAATAAGGTTGAACATGTTACATGGCTAAACCAGCCAGAATCTCTACATTGCCTGATAACTTCTCGGTACATACGTTCACGTTTGCGGTCCGACCGACTTGTTCAGGTCGACTGGGAGATGTATGTTAAATTAGCATAGCATAGTTCGATGGCCCACCGCGGCCAGACCTGTAATGAGAATTTACTGTTTTACGGATGCCCCCGACGCATTTAGATATTCGGGCACGTACTCGTAATATGTTAGGCAGCCAGACAATAAGTTAGGCTACGCTAGAGAGTAACTTATGGGAATAAGTGGGTTAACTTGGTAAACCCTTTTTGTGCTAATGTGTTTCTTATCCGTTGTTATATCTGTGTGTTCATAAATGGGCTTAGTTTTGTAACAATCTCGCAATAATTAAATTAATGACGTCAAAGTTATTCAATATGCCAATTGTTACATTACTATTTACTACGCAGCAATATCAGTCCAATATATTGAAGATTAATTTGCGTTAAATAAAATATCCAAAATCAAGAAATTACCTATTCGAAAAATGAAAGACATTTTGATGGGGTTTGGTTTATTTTGATAGAATTACTTTTAATTTTGTTAGTGTATAAAAAAAATTTTTCTTTCACTAAATGTAATGCTGTAGATAGGTACTCGATACTTATGTTGTAGCTCAGTACGCGAGAAAATACTTCGGTAATTCGGCAGGTACCTACTACTCAAACTATGGTTTGTAACAATTGGCCTGTGTAATTTTTTTTCAGCCCTTATGTAAACAACAGTCTGACACAGTGGTAACTTTTTATCTAAATACGTTCCAACAATATGTAGCGTGATAAGCAAATCGCATTGTTAGGCACAGTTGGTTGCACGATAACTACGACTGTTACCTACTACCAGAACTTCTACTGGTCTGCTTCCTTTTATTGTATAGCATGCAATTGCATATTGTATCGTATGCATAGCTGCAGGTCTGGTGCAGCGGGAAGCGGACATAGTTATAGTGTTCTGTTTTATTTTGTTGTGTGTTTGTTATTTTATTTTAATCAGAAATTTTTATTAACATAGTTTGTATAAGTGTTACTAACAACAATATGAATCTTTTGTGTTCGAAATAAATAAGTAAATAATAATAATAATTGTATAGGGTTTAGCCCCATATAAAAGTCATAGTATTGTGTCCGTTAAGTACGTGTGGTAAAAAAGAGCTTTGTAGATTTAATTTTGTTCAAACTACATTAAAAATTTAAAATCAGCTTTGTAAGATAAAATTAATTTATAATCGTCCCACAATTAATTTGTTGTACTTCACCACCTATGTATTTTATCTCTCTTCACTTTATATATTTTGTTTGTATGTATGTATATATGTATTTATTATTATAATTTATTCTCGGAAATTTTCTGTATCTGTGCACCTACTGTTTGTCTTTGCATCACCCTAAGGTAGACTGGTAGAAAATGCCTAAGGCATTAAGTCCGCCTTTGTACAGTGAATTTTTTTTTTACATGTGCATAAAGTTTTTAAATAAAGAAATAAATAAATAATATCCAATATAATCACGTATACCCAATGAAGATTACGAAATTTAAGTAATTAAAAAGACATCATGCGTTCGCTTTTATGAAAATAACTTTTTCCTCCAAAAAATATATTTCAATGAATGATTGTTCCCGCACCAAAGAGTAATAAAATTTTACTCAATTCCAACAGCCCGTCCGCCAATTAGTCACTGAACGAATATTTCGAATATCAGAAGCAAGTTTTGAATAACTGTAAAAGAATATTGGGAAGAATATTGGGAATATGGGTTGGTGGATTATTGTACAATGGAGAGAGTAATCAATTATGCAGCCACCACGTGAAGCGTTATGTCTTTCCCTACTTACTTATCTCTTGGTAAGTTCGCACTCGACTTGTAGATTAGGTATTAAAAAATTCGAGGTTAAAGCATAAACACGACTGTATTTAATAATGCAAAAGGAAAGTATATTGAAGACTGTCTAAGCTCGTAACCTCACCTCACTTCAGTTTTACAACTCTCCTTTATAGGGGTTAAAGGAGGTCCTAGTACCTACTAACTAAACCCGGTTACTAAGGCTGAAAAAACGATACCTACACGACTTAAAATTGGTGAGACATCATCTAGGTACATAAGGATGCGCAGATAGGGAGCCGATATTATCTACGTTTTCCATTCGCGTTTACCTCCATCAACCTTCGTCCAACCCTACGTGCTCCCTATGCTTATCGGGCGGCAATTTGACTGCACCCTTGTGTTACAAAAATTGAGCAGCCGATATCTTGCGGCCGCGTTAGGGTTTACACTTTGTAATGGAGTACTCCCGTAAATTCGATCCCAAAAACGTTCCATTTGGGGAAGACGTGATAGATAGGTATTAGGGTGGTTTAGATTCTCGGCTTTGAGGTATTGGACAGTATGTGTAAGTGGTTTGAATAAACAAATGTTTAGGGGAGATGGGTGAATAACAAATAGGCTGGTAATTGTTTTGTTATGTTTTGTGGGGAAAACTCCATTAAAATAATGTGTGCGTGTCTGGATAGGAATACAAAGTACCCTCTTTGTTTTTTTAGGAATTCATTGAAAAACCGTTTCATCTGTTTTAAATTTTTGTATGTAGGTATGTATTCTGCGACAAGCACATTACATAGGCATTATCTAGGTACATGTGATCCTATTTCATGCGTCTGGGGATCTTATAGCTACCTAGATTATCATAATACGAAAAGAACGAAATAATTACTTACTTAATTATTTAAGTCATTAATTGATACTAACGTTTTAAGGAGTCTGAAACGTTTTACCAACAGTCGATTGGTCCATGAACTATTGGCCAACAGAATCTTTAAACCATTAACTTTTCATCCAAATAACTTTTCACCCACGAACGTTTCGCCAACATGATTTTTCGTCAGTGAATGTTTAGCCAACAGAATGTTTTGACCATTAACTTTTCATCCAAATCACATTTGGCCCATGCACTGTTCCCCAACAGAACGGTACGTCAGTGATTGTTTAACCAACAGCTTCTCTTTTTTTCCCCATGAACTTGTTGGAAAAGTTATATTTCAACCATTCCATTACTACCCGAATACAATATCCACTAATTTGTTTAATAATGCTGCTTAGTGTATGTTTCGTTATATTATTGTTGTTGTTAGGTACTATAATCTACTGATTACCTTAAAATAAAATTTTTATATAGGTACTAAAGATATTGTAAGGGCTGTCCTATTTAAAGTCTTATGGCTCAATTTCACTAGTCGATAGGGCCCGCATGCGGGGTGCGACAGATTTCTGGAACGCATGCCACAGGGCCCGCATTCGGTGAACCGTTTTCATTAGTCGATAGGGCCCGCATGCGGGGTGCGACAGATTTCTAGAACGCATGCCACAGGGCCCGCATGTCGATATCACGGTCGGTAAAAAGCATGCGCGTCGGTTCCCCGCATGCGGTGTAACGACTTGTAACTTTCATTGGTTGTTATGTCGCATGCGGGGACTCGCCGCATGCGGGCCCTATCGACTAATGAAAATGCGCCATTAGTAATGTCACCAAGGGAAAAACGTCACTAAGCTTGTGAACGGAGATCGTAATTGTATAATTATATTTAAGGTGCCATCGTCAGAGCAACGCAACCATAATATTTTAGATAGGTTGATGAGTGCAGGTACTGTCAAAAATTAAAACCACAATTTATAAAAAAAATAGTATTCATTTTACAAAGAAAATAATAAACAAATAAAATAATAATAATAAACCAAGCAGCATTATTAAATAAAGTAGTGGATATTGTATTCGGGAAGTAATGGAATGGTTAAAATATAACTTTTCCAACAAGATCATGGGGAAAAAAAAGAGATGCTGTTGGTTAAACAATCACTGACGTACCGTTCTGTTGGGGAACAGTGCATGGGCCAAATGTGATTTGGATGAAAAGTTAATGGTCAAAACATTCTGTTGGCTAAACATTCACTGACGAAAAATCATGTTGGCGAAACGTTCGTGGGTGAAAAGTTATTTGGATGAAAAGTTAATGGTTTAAAGATTCTGTTGGCCAATAGTTCATGGACCAATCGACTGTTGGTAAAACGTTTCAGACTCCGTTTTAAGATACATACCTACTAAGGTGGGCTAAGACTGTAAAAATGAAATGTTTTAATAATTAGGTACCGACCTAAATGTAAGTATTTATATTTTCTGCCTCTCGATCACCAACAGGAATAGGAAGTAGGCAGATTTAGTAGGTTTAGGAATTCCGAATGCCTACCAACTTTCTTTATCTCACAATATTTTCGCCTACATTTTCCGTGTAGTTTTCTACACTGTTTTATCATGAAAATATTGTCTCGTAAAGAACTTTATATATGCGCATATTAAGCAAACGATGTTAATATATCCGAGTGACACGAAATCTGAGGGAAGACGACTGAGCTGCAAAATTTATGTGCTTAGTAATAAGCGCTTAATATATTAGTCCGGACCCTGGACGTGGAATAGCGCGGTTAGGTATTTTGTAAAATTAATTTATTGGCTACACATTCCTATCAACTAAAATATCCTTTACAGATTTCCGGATTAATGGTGTAGTTAACCTACCTACTGCATTTATAACACTGCGGCTAAGCCACATCCCTTAATTTTCCGACTAGCACTCTCCCCGCGACTTCGTTCGCGTGATTTTTCTTACGGATTCCTAATTTTTTTAATAGTAAAATATAGCCTATAGCACTCAGTGATAACGTAGCTTCCAATTTGTGAAACAATTTTATTTTCAAAATCGGCTCATTACTTCCGGAGATTACCCCCTACATACAAACTTACAAACAAATATTACCTCTTTATAATATTAGTATAGATGAATAAAAACGTGTACCTATAACTTATTAACACGCTAATCATGGCACAGGTACATTTTTTTGTTGAGAAACATATAACATCACGCCTGTAATCCCAGAAGGGTTAGGCAGAGGTGTACCCATTAGTACATCCACATTTCGCCAGTTATGTTTAACTCCCATGTAATAGGGGGCGACTCTATTGAAAACAAGTAGGTATACCATTCCTTAACCTTTTACCCTACGCGAACTAAAAAAACAAAAGTCAAAACAACAAAAAACAGCAATAAGATATTATAAGGCGTACCTAAGTCATACGAGGTCGCGGGTAAATATGCGCATAAATATCTAGGAGTATCGTACGACGCCACATTACCCTCCCAGGGGATAATGATGCGTGAACTATGGAGATTCTTGGCATTTTTCAGTTACAAGACTGATATATTAAAACAGCCGCAGCGTGCCAAATAGGTGATGGGTCAATGGGCCATTTGACTTCTTTTGAAAATATGAAGTTAAAAGAAAATACTAAAAATATTGTATCTAATTTGAAAAGCAACGATTATAGGTTACCTACTATAGGTAGATTTCAATGTAACCTGAACTGTTAGGGACTACATTGAAGGGTTTAAAATCGTCGTTGCAAACCTAGTGAATGGTATCTAGGTAGGTACCTAATAAGATTTTGGTTTCGACAACATGGTCTCGTTGACCTACATAATTTATTAAATATACGCCAGCAAAAGTGCCGCTTAAATTTCAAGACATTTCAATCTTTAACCGTTAATTTACGAAGATGCCATCTCCACGTGTCATGGCAATAAATTCAATAGAAACTTCATGAATCAATCACCACATGGCGATATAATGGGCCAATGGGGGATGTTTGTAGGTAGGTACGCAAAGAATACCTAATTCTCAAGTAGTTTTAAAGGTAAAATCAAGAGTGGCGACATCCATGGGCGTACCCAGGGGGGGGCAGGGGAGGGCAGCTGCCCCCCCTTGGGTATCCCGCAGAACATGTATGAACTCGCCTAATTACTAATTAAAGTGTAAACGGGTCCTTATGCTCTAACTTTTAAATAAACCGCGCAGTAGACAATGACAAAATGCACGATGCATGATGCATTCCCAAAAAACCGCGCGCGACGATGGCGGACGTTACCGAATCTAGCCGAGCGTTCGAACGCTCGGCCCGGCTCGGCTGTATTCGGTAATCTTCGATAAGGACTTGCAAGCGACTAGCATTTATTTTATTTGACATGAATATTGTTTTATTTCACACATTTTATTTCACACTACACTACATACACCTAATGATTCATGTAGGTGTGTTTGTGTAGTGTGTATGACAAAACAGCCGCGGACGATCCGACCTAAAAAATCTGACTTGCCCCCTCCTACGCCAGAAGCTGGGTACGCCCATGGCGACATCTACAGATTTAAATAAAAACTATAGATAGTTTTCATTTAAATTCCGTAGATGTCGCCACTCTGTCTTTCTAGGTAGTTAGGAACGGAGGAATCAATCCTGTAACGAGAAGTTTTCTTCTTTACTTGACATTTTGGGGCCACAGACTAGGTTGTAGCTACCTACCAAAATATTTTTTTTTGTACTCTGATTTCTATTGTGTAGTAAGGTACCTATAATTAGGGGAAACCCACGTATCCCTTACATGTGGGAATACATTTTATTGTACCTACGTTCACCATAATAATACATAGGTATTATTATATTACACTAGCAGACTAGACTACTCACAACTTCTATTCTATTCTGCGAAAACTGAGACCGCATTCTCGATCGCGAAAATAACTATAATTTAAATGTTTGACTTTGATTGTCGCAGAGATGGCGATTGCTGCTAGGTTTTTAAAGTTTCAATTACAGGAATAATTGGCCTTCTGATATCCACGACACAATCTATTTTTAGAAATCTTATCGCTTTGCAGGCAATTCAAGAAAACAAAAAAGGTAGAATTATTTTCAATTTTTATTATATAGATACACATTTGCTTTATAAAAATTGTCTAGTGAGACTATCTAACAATTAGTCCTAAGCAAATTGTTACATTGCTTTATGAAATCCTCACGGCTCAGAATATAGTTCGTAAATATAATATCTAGATAAAGTTCTATTATTGGGGAATTCGCTAAACAGTCACAAGACATAGAGGTCTGGTATCACCTAATGAACATTTCATAAAGCAACTAATTAATATTCCGGTGGAATTAAAAATAACTATGTTGACATCGTACCCTTCATTATTACATATTTTATTAAACTCTATATATTTAAATGTACATATCCATTATTTAGTTTTACGACATTTCATTGAGAAATTACATTATAGACTTTAAAATAATTACGATGGAATTCTAACACTGACGGAATTAAGTAATTATGGCATATACATATAATTATGTTCGCGATGTCTTTATAAATGTCTACATTTGGATAGCATGCAAAGGTATAACAGAGTAATAATTATTTTAGCATGTCCAGTCCACGTCAGAAGTTCGTCAATAAAACAACACACGTATTGCATTTGATATAGCATTACTCCCTTTATTTAAAATGTAGACATTTATAAACCATAATAATATCATTAAAATTAATGCTGCTCACATCTTGTAAAATATAACATTTAATTTACCTAGATAATTATATAAAAACAACAAGACTACATGAACATTCACCACATTGGTGTAACACACTTGATTTTCAATTTGCAACTTTTTTTAATTACAACTCAGAATTTCATGACCAGCCACTTTGATGAACAAAGCCGTCTGTATTGTCAAATGAAGAAACAATAAGATTTCACACATTTAGAAGTATGTCACAGCTAGGGAAGCTTCACAAAATCAGAGATGTAGAAATATATTATGCATTATACATGAACGAACAATTCCATATGCAAAAATTTGTATAAGATAAAAGATCACGATATTCATTAGGAGTGTGATTCGGAAAGCCACCTAGCCTGAGATTATGAACATGCGAAACAGCGAAACGGCACGTCGTCAGCTTATAGTCTACCTGCAATTAAAAAAAAAGTTTCACATTAAGAATTTTTAAATTTCTATAAAACCAGCATTCAAATCAACACAATGCCCATAACTTAAGAAACCTAAGAGAGATAACTTTTCTTCATCTTATTGCTGTGATAAATGCGAAAGTTTGGATGGTTGGACGTTTATTACTTGATCAAGTCAAAACGGCTAAACCGATTTGGATGAAATTTGGTACAGATAAAGATCACAGAAATATAAAGTCTGGAATAGCACATAGGCTGCTTTTGATTTCCGAAAAAAATAACTAGTGATGATGCAGCTACAGTAAAAAAAAATACGTAATAGTAGGATGTCTATTAATTCACAACATATTTAACCCAACTCACTGCAGGCAAAAGCCTATTCCCATCATTATGCAAGCTATCACAATATCGCATTAGATCTGTTGACGCTAAAAGTTGTTACTGTGGAGTGAAGGATTTATAATTAATAGTATGGAACATTAGTGAGGTGCGCATGAAAGGTGAATGAGTGTGAGAGAGAAGGAAGAGTAATCCTGAAAATGGCAATTTGAATTAAACTTATAACAAGATAACAGGACAATGTATTTCTCTCATTATGTTTTCTATATTTTATTAAAAATAAGTTAAAAATAACTAAAACCCGACTACGACAAAATCGCGCACTGAAAAGTATAAAACAAGAACAATATTCATTTGACCGATATTTTCGAAATTTTTAAGTAATAGCCGTGGTCGTATGCCATCTGCGGTTGATTCACACAATCTTTATTGACTAGGTGGCATACGACCACGGCTATTACTTAAAAATTTCGAAAATATCGGTCAAATGAATATTGTTCTTGTTTTATACTTTTCAGTGCGCGATTTTGTCGTAGTCGGGTTTTAGTTATTTTTAACTTATTTTTTATTTACACTATTTTGGGGGTTATATTATTTGAAGGAATAACTCTATTGAATTATTTGATATAATAATAAAAGCAAAGTAGCGAATGAATTTCAAATGTACTCATTAAGCCTTTTCATTTGATACCCGTGTTGACACTGTTAAAAACAGGCAAAATAGCTAGTAAAAGCTATATAATGTATATATATTTCAAATGTGCTCATCAAGCCCTTTAATTTGATACCCATGACGATACTGTGCGAAAAAAATTTTTTTTTCGATAACGACTTCTCATCCCCTGGAGGGCGCCATATTGGATTTGGTGACACGTCACCTACCCTATAACCAGCGGACAACTGAGACGCTTCTAACGACACCTCATTTGTCATGTAATGATAAGTAGTTTAGAAGTTACGAGGGAACAAACAAACATACATACAAACATACATACATACATACACACATACCGGTCAAAATCATAACCCTCCTTTTGGCTTTGCCGTAGTCGGGTAAAAACTGACGTCATGCTCGAGCTTCGTGCATGCGTGGTGTATTTCCATTAAAAACTCAGACTCTTCCCAGAGATTTCTCTTAAAAAATTCTCCAATACTAACCTTGTCCTGACAATTACAAACAAAACAAAAGAAATACTGCCAAATTGATCAAGCCATTCTCAAGGGATGATCTTTTATACATGTGGCAATTGCTTTTTATTTATGAAGATAGATAGATATAGGTAGAGCAGTGGTTATTAACAGGTAGTCCCAAAAAGCGCCAGAATAAAAGACTGGTCATCATAATTTTAATAATTAACCCATTAGAGGTCAAACAAAAAGTACCAAAATATTTTTTAAATGTTCTTTATTTTCGTATTGAAATAAGAATAAAAAAACACAATATACAAGAAAAAATATCAAAATTACAGTTTTCATGAAGTTACAGGGGTGTACTTAATTGAGTACACTGACCGCCTAAGTATGAAAATTTTCAATACAAGATTTTTCGACACAAAGTGTTTTTAGGCATTTTTTACATTGCCAGCGACCTCTTGAATGACAAAGGACACATCGCAGCTGTTTTTCAATTTTTATAGGATAATGTCCAACTGCATCTTGAGGCAGGCCTTCGACTATTGATGAAGTCTGACGCGATTTTCTTTGTTCGCCTTGACGTAAATAATATCGCGCGATATGAGTTGATCCATAGGATTATTATTGCTCATTACATGTAAACGCCAGGAATTGGCAACAGCCATGTCTACCCATGTAGGTAAATAGCACCCACCACCACTTTTTACCGTGAAAAGCTGAAGACTACGATAGAGGACATTTTCGAATCTGAAGTGGATTGGCGGGTCATTTTGACTCCAGGGGTTCATTATCACTGTCATCGTACTCACTACCTTCGCAACCACTGTCCCCTCGATTCATAAATACCTCAATAGTACCAGGTACGTCTTGTGGTATGAAACAGGCTGACATATCGAGCCCTTCTTCTTTATCAGTCAATGCACTTGGATCAGGTGGTATGATAGCCAAGTCACATTCACCATCATCACCGTCTTATAAAACGGCTTCAATAGCTTCTTCAAGCCCCTTTTAGCTCGTTTGCGATGTAAATTGCTGCTTCTTATTGCAAGGAATCTGAATGAAAAATCGGTTATTTTACTTACGTATGTTGTCACTGTACTCAATCGAGTACAGTAACATTTAAATAACCTTAGTTTTATTTTAGTAATAAATAATCAATTATATTGTTCTTTATAACTTACTGTGACATGTATTTTATACAAACAAAATGAAAAGAACAACTTCTCAGCAATCATTATTTTATAAAAACAAAAATCATTCACTTACCTCCACAGTGTTTCGGTAACAAAACTTCAACTGGCACTTTTTATCAAAAAAAGTTACACTACCCGCGTATTATTCATCAATATACTTGAACAGTGTTATGATGAAGTAAAATAACAAAAATACCTTCATTAACTTTACGAGATTTGTAATTTGCACTTAGGGATATGGCTGTACTCAATCAAGTACAGTGACTTCTAATGGGTTAAATAAGATACAATACTTTTGGTTTTCTAATAGAGAAATTTATACAGCAACCTAACGAGTATTAATATTATTAACGCCAAAAAATGGTAGTCCATAGCAAGCCAAAAATTTTGTCAAATGGTCTCTCACCACTGAACCACTGAAATTTGTATCTGTATTGCCATATTTCATATCCTAATGTCAAATTATTTTACCTTTTCTTAGGTGTCTCATCCTTAGCTTTCTTCTCAGCCTCCCTACGTTTGGCGGCCTCCTCTCGCTGCTGGCGGATGATCGCGAGCCTCGCGAGGTCGGCTCGCGCTTGCTCGGTTTTACCTTCCGCGTGCAACTTCTGGTACGCCGCCGCCGCTCGTTGTTTTTCTATCTCTTCTCGTTCACGCCTGTAGCATAACGTTATTCATCATGAATACGACATATTTATAATAATGGCAAAAGGATTTGTGACAACTAATGTTAATTATTAAGAAGTTTAATAAGCAATTATTGTTTAATACATTTTTTTTTTGGAAATTATTTTAAAATTGAATAAATGTATTACCTACTTACATTTATTTACTTTTAAGTTTCTCACTAATCAAATCTTACCCTTCTCCAACCAAAACTACCTTTAAGAAGAGGCAACTGAATTTAATTATTTTTTTGTAGCAAATAAGGTTTAATTACTCAAGTCCCATGTAATGAGACACAATTGATTTTCTATTGTTCTGAATTACCAGTAAGTCAGCCGGGGCTTGACCGGTTAAAATTGCCTTAAATTGTCTAATCGAAATTGATAATTTGACTATTGGTTTTGTTATAAGATTATTCTTTTATAGAGCAGTCATATTAAATTTATACCAGAATTTCCTATAAATAAATGGCAGAATACAGATAAAACCACCTTCTAAAATAACATTACCTTGATAACTGAGGTTTCTCTCCTTCGCCTAAATTGTCCAAGTTGGTCAATTTTTTGTTTTTCTTTACTACACGGTTAGGATTTTCTACTTCAATGAGGCCTGATACACCCTTAGCTTTGGATGGTCTCTGAAACATAATAAGGTTTTGGCTAAATATCATAAATTATGTAGATTTTAGATACAAATACAAAGTGCTATTATTTTATAGAAGTAATAACATTGATGAACTTATTGTACCAAACCAGCTTACATCAGTAATTTACTTTTAAATTATATATTATAAAAGTTTGGATGAATCAATGTTTGTTACTCAATCATGCATGCCAAACTGGCTGAAAGGACCTGGATGAAATTTAGCACAGAGATAGACTATAATAAAATTATAGTCTGAAAAAGCACAAAGGCTAAGCAAAAAGGCTTTTTATCTCGGAAAAATGTAGTTTTCATGGGATAATTAAGATCTTTTGGTTTATTTCTAAAATATATGCAGACGAAAGTCATGGGCAGAAGCTAGAAATACATAAAGGCCAAAATACACTTTGCACTCATTTAACCAATAATCAATGTTAAAAATCATTTAAACATGATTTTTTTGTCCATTCCTTATCACATCTATACTGTATGTAGGGGGTAATATTCGGAAGTAATGAACCGATTCACAAATTGGAAGCTACGTTATCACTGAGTGCTATAGGCTATATTTTATTATCAAAAAATTAGGGATCCGTAAGAAAAATCACGCGAACGAAGTCGCGGGGAGATTGCTAATACACTATAAAGCCAGACAAGCCATCAACAATATGAGAATCAAGTCAAAACTAAAAACATACAAAATATATTTACATCATCATCCGAGTCACTATCGGAATCACTGCCGGAACCCGATTTTTCCTCTTCCGACTCCTCTTCACTTGAGCTTTCTTTCCCATGTTCTTTTCTCCACCTGTAAAGTCCAACAGAATAATTAAACAAAACATCTGAATAGATTAAAAATTGTACTACATCTTCTCACACTTCATAATCATTAGGAAGAAACTTGGAGCTATAGTTAATATAACGTTGGTGCGCTTGCCAAACCTGATATGTGTATTTTTTTGATTATTCGTTTTTTCGCCAGATGGCATTGATTTTTATCGACACATCGATGGCAGAAACTGTCATTGTAAAAATTATAACTGGAACAAAATTTGCAATAGACTAAATTAGATATTTTTTGCCATATTCTGTTGTATTTTTATAATATTCAGAAAGGCCTTCAAATGCACATATCCGATTTGGCAAGCGCACCGACGATAATCTGAAATCACCAATCAATCATGTTGATCAATGCTTGTGCCTTCTCTGTATGAGCCTCTGCTCAGGCCTTTGCACTGCGGTGGGACAATAATAGGCTAGTATTATTATTGTTTCATCTTCACACCTGTTTTTACGAAAGGGTTCGGAAGAAATGTACCATTCACCAAACAAATGTACAGATACTTTAAGTAATCCTTTCAACTCCACTCATTAAAAAAAAATACAAAATCTAAGCCCAGTATGACTTGATATTGATGACACCATTACTTACATCAGTGTTTAAACAGACTGTTATGAACAAATACAGATAAACAAACTCTTATAACTTAGCCATTTATGACCTGTCTTAATTCTTCTTAGTCTTAATATTTGCTAAACACAATGTGAAATAGATCTTGAACCTAGTTAACATGTTTTTCCTCTGTGTGCCTTTCTATCCAAACATTGAAAAAGATAAGTTTCAATGTGGATTAAACAGTGAGACATAGTTGCACACAAGCTTCTTAGTTGTTATTATGTTTACATTTGTGAATAAATTATACTTAAGAGATAGTTCTATACTTTCGAAAAAAGAAACTTGTATCAGATTGTTCAAATGAAAATTAATTATTAATTCATTATACACTTTGTTAATTAAGTTTACCTACAACAACGTTGTAAGGATAATTAAGTTTTGAGTAAAGGCGTAGAACCTCACGAATCTGAGTCGCGTTAATTGCATCATAGACAAATCACAAATAGTGTTAATGAATCACTAACTTCTGCTTCTGTTCTTCTTGTTTCCGCTGCTCTTCCAGCTCTTCTGGGCTGGTGAACTTGCGGTTACGGCCCTTATGGTTCGTGAACTTACCTGTAACGTTACACAAACAAAATATTCGTCACAAAGGTTAGGTCAACTATACAATCATTAAAAGATAAAATGTATAAAGTTTGCCTTCGAGAATACATCTAATGTTAACTTATTCAAACAATTCTTGTTGAAAATCTAGCTAGGCAGCTACTAATCATGAAGAATTTTTGATGAAAGCACATTCTCATAACATTGGACGACATTGAGAAAAACACAACACGTAGGTATACGATAGACTTACCGCGTGGCATGATTGAATTTATGTATATGTAACTTTTTTATGTGACTGTGGAAAAATTATTTGATTGTAGTATTATTTTTTGACGGAAATTAGTAAGCAAAATACTAAAAATTGGATAAATTTAGCGTTGACGTCTCGTCGGAACCGGAATTCGAAATCGAACGAAACGTAACCTAGATAATGTAAACGAAATGTTAGCAGATTAAAATATACTTTAGTCGATTTTATGAACAAACCACGCCTTAAAAATTCTAAAATTATGTGAACTGGGTTTGAATGGGGATGTAGAGACAGACGTGTAATATAGCATCTCAATCTCAATAATCACATTAAAAATGTAAATAAATAATAATAAGTGGAAGCTACAGTTCATTAATTTTTGCGCAATATTATTTCTGATTTATATCTTGGTTCTTGTTATTTATAAAAACACGGTGATTATAAATAACAAGAACCAAGATAGAAAAGGGCTTAAAAATAGATTAAGTTTATAAAATAGGCTTGGCAAAATTTCAAACACAAAATTAAAAAAGGTTCAACTTTAGTCGATCTCATGATCGACTAAAGTTGAACTAATTCATTACTTGGCAACATTATTTTTATAGGCCAGGAACACATTTATGTCTTAGAAGAATACAATATCGTACATTGGATCATTATTAAAAATGTATTTATAAGACATAGTGTGGAGTGGAATGACTCATCCGGGTTTATTGTCCCGTACAATCAAACTTGGTGTTGGTCGGGGGTATAAGCAAGTATATTGACAGTAGTACTGAAAGTAGCGCCATCTAGTAGTGTGAAACGATAGTCATCTCCACACCAACAGCATATCTCAAAAAAACAGCAACCAACAGAACTTATTTTAATATACAACTACTTTAATGGTACCTAGGTGTTTTAGATTTGTAATCGGTAGGCAAATTCCGTTAGTATTAAATTAATTGACCAAGTTCTTAGATGATTAAAAGAAAAAAAAAGGTCGAGTTTTTTTTCGTAAAGTCAGGTTCTGTGTTGATATGGAGTATGCAGACACACCTACAAATTCTATATTTATGTTACTTCTAAATAATATAGGTAGGAAAATCCGTTAATTTCGACTGAATTGTGGTAAGCCTATAAAGCTTCACTATGGCCGCGCCCTAAACATTTTGCGAGGTCATCGACACGCGTTTAAGTGGTCGCGCGGCAAAACCTTATCAAGTTGATTTATGTGCTCCGTTTACCATCACCCGTTAAAAACTGCAACCAGTATAAAGAATTTTAAATGGGTCAAGTGTTACATGGAGAAAAGCTTGTTCTTTTATCAGTTGTGAGGTATTTTATTATGTTTTGAAGTTGTATGTGGGTCATGCATGACATCCATGTAAGAAAAGCAAAGAATGATAATAAAAATACCATAATATTACGGTACCTGGCTACTACTTTCATACGTTAGATAAAGTAGCTGATAGATAACATACATAACATCGCGCCTCATCATAACATCACGCCTGTAATCCCTGAAGGGTTAGGCAGAGGTGTACACATTGACACCCACATTTCGCAAGTTATGTTTAAGTCCCATGTAATAGGGGGCGAGCCTATTGCCATCAACCGGGCACAAATCCAGACTCCGAGGCTGCTACTGTGAAATTCCTGATGGAAAAAATCCAATAAAGTTTTGCCCGACCTGGAAATCGAACCCAACACCTTATGCTCAGCGGTCGCGTTATGCGACCACTAGACAAACGAGGCAGTCGGCGCGGTAGCTGATAGATAGGTTTACATTTAATACCTAGCTCCTTTGGTTGATTTGATTAGGTAGGTACCTAATTTAATTGTTGATAAGTATCGAAGCTATATACCTGCACCAGTCCACATGGGTCGCTCTGTCCGACCCGGTCCTTCGATGTGACAAGGTCTCAAAAACAAAAGAATGCCTACCAATAAAGTGATTATCCTTTAATATCCTGTTACAGAAACAAAACACGAATAGAATCATTCACCTCGATATTGAGAGGTTATTGCCGAGTCAAGGTTGATCAGCATCTTACTATGTAAGACATGATCGACACACAAACCTAATGTTTTTGACGAATTGTCAAACTGTGAGTCATTGTGAGCACACTTTTGATGTAAACAATACTTACTTTTGCTCCACTGACCTGATACAACTTAAATATTTACTGTAGGTAGTCGAAGATCCAAAACAACAAAAAACACAAACAATTGAAGTACCTACTATAAATAGGAGCTGTCGAAGCGAGATTCTCCCATGGACACTATGGCAATAGCAACCCGTGACGTCACTTATTTCACAACTGAAATAAATAACTATTTATTGATATCAAAGTACTTAACTAGAAACCCTAATTTTACATTTATTTAAAATTAATCATGTTTTCAGGGCCAAAATAAAGTGTTTCTTTAACTACTCAATTATGGCGTAAATAAGTTTAGTACCTATATGCATAGGTTCTGCCTATCCCTGTAGGAGTATGCTGTAAGTAATCGTAATGTTGGATAGGTATAATAGGTACGTGTAAAATGTGGTTATAAAAATATATAACCAGTAGATAAAGTTCTTTTATTCCGTTGAACTTATTAACAGAATAAAACTCTTTCTAAAATAAATTATAAATCTAGTTTATTCAACCAGTCTAGCCTGCGGTTTATGACAGACTCTTCTCTCATCAAGACGGTGCTTCAATCATTATTTTTAATAATTACTACTCGCTACAAAATGGCTTGTTTTCGCTGGAAGTCATTAACTACATCATCACGGAACGTTACATTTTATAGTCACTTGGTCCTTATTTGCGAGAAGTTTTTGCATTCCTTGTACAATCATTTTTGGTCCTCCAAAGTATTTATGATTGAAGAGTTGGGCATGTTTAGGAAACTGAGTCTCTATTGTATGTTTCTTTTAATTAATAGTTAAACTTCATAACATAACTGCAATGATAATTACCAGTTTTCTTAAGAATTTATTTATCGCTTTTATAGTCTTTTTCTATTTTAGTTTTTATAGTCTTTTTTTAAATTAGTCATCTCATAACACAGGTTAACCGCAGAAAGAGACACCAATAATTTGATGTTAGCACTCACTTAATATTTAACTTAAGCCATTGAGCGTAAAGTAAGTAAACAATCATGCTCTTAGAGATGCGTTATTGCGTATAAAAAAGATACAAAAAGAATACCCTTGTGGTCAGACATTAGTGTCGGCGAAGTATGTGCGTCAGATGTATTTTTTCAAATAATTGTGCAAGCTGCAAATAACGAGGGCTTGGATGTTTGTGGACATTAAGAGGTACATAGAATCTCGGTGGATTCTTTTTACAAAAAATAATTATGAAAGTACCTAAGTATCTTATGATCTTAAGTAAAAAATATTTTTCTCTAACTACTTAAGGCAGCAGCCGTCTCCTGTTGCTCTTCGACGCGATTTTTTAGATCTTAAAAGAAAAATAAAAAGCGGCACCTGGCAACACTGCTGTTACTTGCCATATACAACCGAATAAAAGATTTTATCAGTATCTTTCAAAAAAATTTTTTTTTTGGGAAATATGTAATTTTATTTTTAAGCATCTGTACTTTGCATGGTATTTAATCACGAGGTAATAAATAACGGAACAATATCATCTTATAATCGGTATCAGTAGGGGTATGAAAGTGAATTACTGAAAGAAATTGGGACCAATAATAGTTTACCTATCTAAGTATATGAATTAACTGGGATCTATGGTTTTACGGTCCCTTAAATGAAAAACAGTACCGTGTTTACATAAGTAAGCGTTTATCAAGTACCAAGGTAATATAAATAGTATCTATACCTACCTATAATATCTACATTGCTGAAATTGTAGGTTCCTATGTTTATACCTATCTGGTTTAAGCTTAGGTAGTGAAGCATTCTGGATATTAGCACAAACCGCGTGAAAAATTGATCACATTTTACAAATGTTCAATATTTGTCAAAAACATATTTGCTTGAAAAATCGATTTGACCCTTAAGGGGCCATCCATAAATTACGTCACACGTTAAGGGGGAGGGAGGGGGTCAACGAAGTGTGACATTGTGTGACAAGGGGGGAGAGGGGTCCTAAATTTCGTGACGTCACATTTCAAAATCTATTATAATCTAAGTGTTCTTAAAACAATGCGGAAATAAAACTGATTTCGGGACCGCTGTTTTCATTCAGTAATTTCTAAATGTAAATTTGCAAAATATGTGACGTCACACTAGGGAGGGGGGAGTCTCACAAATGTGACCATCTGTGACAAGGACAGGGGGAGGGGCAAAAAATCATGAAATTGGTGTGACGTAATTTATGGATGACCCCTAAAAGGTAACTGCGTACCACGATGTCATGTTCAGATACCATTTAATAACAAGAATATGAAAAATCGCTGCCAATTACGAGAAAATAATAACGCGTTTTATATGTATGATATATCTATACCTGCAGTACTTAGGTACCTAACTTATGTTGTTTTTTATGCATGTGCTTGCGATTTTCGAAAATGCAGATTATGCCGAACGTGATCACATAACGGTTTGTGGTATAAACGTTCATCTTTTTAGTAAATGTCGCGGGAGTTCTTCGCCACAATCAGTTTTCGATGACTTAAGTGATTTTTAATCTTCAAACATGACAGATCGTGCCTCTGAAGTCCGAGGTTACGTATCTTGGTGGCCTATGGGCGTCAAATCGGCTATAAATAGTATTCCGATGTTTTATTTTAATTAAGAATTATAAAGTTATGAGATCCACTTGTCAAATGCTGGTCTTGTAACGGGATTTATTAGCATCTTCGGTTTTCATGTCGATTTAGTCGTCAGCCTAAATTCGGGAAATATTTTTTGTTTTACTTTAAAATGTTTTTTCGATCCAGATTTTTTAAGCCATAAATTATAGATTAATAAAGCAGTCAACATTTAAATCTTAGTGACTTATGACCTGGTATGTGTGAACATTTAACACGATGCAAATAAACTTAAAAAAAATATTTTGCAGTTTTTAAACACGACGTTTTAATAAAAATCAAATAGGACTTACCTACATTCCAAGAAAATCGAGTGAAAATGACAAATTGCCGTGGGATACCCATGGGGTAGGGATGTCAACGAACGAATCTGTGTCATCAATATTATGACTGAGGCAGTTTAGTGGCTCTGACTGCTAATAAAAAAAAAAAACTGCTGACCTAGACTATAGTGTCAAGAGCAAACCCATTTTGTATAAAAAAAATCCACAATCTTTCAATAATTAAATTTATCACATACTTCAAACTAATCCAATATGCCAAATAAGTATATTAAGTACATTACTATTCATCAATACCATTTTAATGTCCAGTCAGTAAAACAGATAGGTATCCAGGGTCGTCAGATATAGATGAAGTTTTCTTAGAAACTGATGGATATATGTCTTCGATTGAAACTTAACTTAATTAATGAACTGTTTATTATCTAGGTACTATTTAGATTAAATTACATTTGAAAACATTCATCGGTTTCTCAGAAAACTTCAACTATATCTGACAACCCTGCATACCTATCTCTTTTGCTGACTGTACATCTAAACGTACTAATATAATAAAGCTAGAGTGTTTTTGTTCGTCTAAATGCGCTCATGTCTAGAGCTACGAAGTCGCATAGAGCAGCTAGTATTATAATGACATTATATAATCTAAGATTATAATATATAGGATCTACTTATGATAAAGAATAAACCTACTTAGTATCTACGTCTATAAGTTCAAATCCTTCTATAATTATATTCATGTCAGTTAGAATATGTTTAATTTTACAATATCATGACTATCACTGTCTATATGGTGATTAGTATCTATGATTACAAATTACTGTTGCATGACTGGTAATCGTGTTTTATTATGCACGTTGGATCAATTTGATGTGACGTCATAAGCTGTGTTAGATACTCAAGATGGTTTTCTGAAATAATTAAAACGTACGAATGAAAAATGTCGTCGTGATAGCTGTGGTTAAGGCCCGCCTCTCATGCATGAGGTTGTGAGTTCAAATCCGGGCAAATACCAATGTGACTTTTTCAATTCAAATGTACCTACTTTCTTAGTTTATCTTGGACATCACTGAAGAACAACGTATGGAAATCTGGACATAGTGTCTGAAATCGCCAATCCACCTTAGAGCAAGCGTGATGATCAATGCTCATGCCTTCTCTGTATGAGAAGAGGTCTTCGCCCTGCAGTCAGTGGGACAGTACCTAATAGGCTGGTATTATTTTCATGTCAATATCATTTCGAGTGCGGTGTCGGTATGAAGTCAAGCATAACGATGAGTATCGTTGGGGTCTTATTTGTATTTACACACAATTTACTTAGGTATCATCAAGTCACGTTTTATTGCCATTCTTTCTTTTGATCGACCACACCACAAGACTTCAACCACTTCAACGCTACTGTGTCAAATGCAAGCTTAGATTTAGCCTTAGAATCAGAAACAATAATTTTATTAATTGCTTCAATTTAACTATTTATAGGTACTCATAGTACCCCCAAGATACAGGCACCGCCTAGTTTGGGGACCACCGTACGTTTTAACAAAAATGCGGACCGCCAAATGTTACTGATTTACAATTATTTTGTTAACCTAGTTATAAGGTAACCATTGCAACAACAGTAAATAAACTTATTATTATTATTAAATGCACATAGTTGTAAGCAAACAAGAAAAAGGTACACAAAAAATACGATTTTGGAATAATTTTATGCGTGAGGCAGCGTATTTTATAAAAAAAAGCAAAAATTGGGCCCGGTTTGTCACCTATGTAACAAGCAAATACAATCAAAACCTTTTTAAAAATAAAATCACTTCATCATTTTACAAAAAGACTTCACTAAATCATTGACGCTGCGCACTTATTTAATGCGTGAATTTTTTTAGCTTAGCGTCGTAATCCCTGCTGAGTTGACAATGTACAAACGTTTATCAGTTAAATTGTGAGTTTATTACACTTAAAAATGGTAATGAGCTGGTAAGGTCAGTGCTTATCCCGTTTTTAAAACATTTGTAACTGTAATACTTGTAATCCCTTATGGGCCAGACAGGTATGTTTATGTAGTTCATTATTACTTGAATTACCAATTTATTAAGGGATTTTTAACATCGTCAAAAAATGTAGAAGAATAGCATTTGGTTTCGCGAGTCGCCATTTTAAGTAATGATCAATGCTTAACAGCAATATGACATTGTTTTTGGGTGTAAGCAGTGACATAAATTGATATTTATTGATTTAATGCCGACGACTCGCCGCGGCACACACAGGTGCTTTACTATATGTTACAATAATTCTTTTTTAGATTTTGAGATTAATATTTTATTCATTTTAAAACAATACACAATAATTAACCTAAACATAAAACCTAAGAATAATTATAAAATTATAAATAAAGTATGTATCTTTTTTTATTTCAGTTTTTATACAAAAATAACAGCCAATATTGATTTTTACTAATGGATTTTCCAAAAAAACAACATTTTTTGTACCTTATCCTGACCATTAAGAACACAACAAAAAAAAAAAAAGTTAAATCGGTCGAGTTGTACATACTCAAGTGCATAAATGCTGAAATTGATTTTTAATTATTTATATAGTTAGGTAGATAGATTAAGGAAAAACAAACAGTAGCATACAACTATATAGTAATATGCTTCTGTTAGTATGTAGTAGTATGCTTCTGTTTGTCATAATAAAAGTACGTTTTCCTCAGATTACTCTAAGTTACTACTCAGATTATTAAGTTTTTAATTACTTGTAAGACATACGTAATATCAATGGATGATTTATAAGCTCGACTGGTGGGGAGGTTAATTGTTGGGGTCTTACCCTATGTATTGCTGGCTGGGTTTCTTTATGATTTCTGTACGAAATATTGATAACCTATAGCTAAACGGTTAGCCGGTAATTACATTATAAAAAAAACTCATGTGTGTATGTGGGTGTACTATACACTCCTGCCCAACCCTTTGGAATATAGGCGTTGTAGCTTATGCCAATGTGATAGCACATTATGATACAAGTGAACTAAGTTTGTGATTCACAAAAAGCATTCAAACTTCTTTGCAGAGATTAATAAAAAAACATTACAGCACTATTGCTGTAATGTAATGTATAAAGCACGCGTGCGTAATACGATGCATTATAACAGTAAAAGTGGTGCAATAAGAGTCACTTTACGAGCAAGTGTAGATGATAATTTGACTGGCTGTTAGAGTGATCCGTCACTCTAATAGCCCACTAGCGTTGCTTATTACCAGCCGAGGGAACGATTTTAATCCCTTAAAGCTGTTTATAATTGGGTATAGTTCTGCAAAAAAAAACAAACACACGTCATAATTTCTTGCATTTTTCGAAGTTACTACCTAAATGTAATGAATGAGTTTAAACCTCTATAGGTTATCGCTGATTAAATTTAAATCTATTCGAGATTCGAGGCATAAGATTTGGAATTAAACTTTCTTTACTGGGTTGAAATATAACACTTTATTTTTGTTTTAGGATCGGAAGCGGAAGCGGAAGAGAGACAAGCCCGCCACGCCATTCCCATTCACTGCAACTCCTGAAAGCTAGCATCAACAGTTTCTGTCTGTTTGTTCCAGCTATTCTCCAAAATGGCTGCACTCATTTTGACAGGACTTTCACTGGCGAATAGCTGATGTTATAAGGAGCAACTTAGGCTACTTTTATTTTAGAAACAGAGTTAGGGTTCCACGCAAAAAAAAATAAAGCCCCTATGAAAACCAATATTTACTTGGACGAAGTTATCGATTTATAGAGATATATTTAGAAAAGAGAAAATATTATTTTACTGGGATAGTCTTGACTTGTGCTTGAGATCCTACAAGAGTACTTACCCACTGTGATGAACTTGCTGCTTTTTCCTCTAGTTGCACAGTCTAGCAATTAAGTTATTAATCTAATCACTTAATACGTACTATTTAAAAAATACAATGTATTGTAATAAAAATACCTACCTACATTGTTCTTCAATAACCTGTTGAAAAATCCCTTGACGTTATTGAACATGATCTTTTATATTCATGGGAATATCGCTGAAGCAATTTCTAAGAAATAAAATAAAAGAACAACGCAACACAATCAAGTAATAGTAACAAATCTTTAAATGCTTTTGCGTCTCCTGATATAAAAACAAAACGCCTTTTCCACCATGAACATAATTAAGTACGAGTACTCTCCCCGCGACTTCGTTCGCGTCCTTTCCTTGATAATAAAATATAGCCTATGGCACTCAGTGATAACGTAGCTTCCAATTTGCGAAAGAATTTTCAAAATCGGTTCAGTAGATCCAGAGATTACCCCATACAACCTCACAAACTAAACCTCTCTATAATATTAGTATAGATTCGAACTCATTCTAATCCCAAACTCGCGATGACTGTGCACACAATCCGAATCGGTAATCACTATTTAATCGCGATCCCGATGTACACGCTTACAAGTAGTACTTAATCGTAATAAAAAACAAAACACTAGCGGAGCCCCCACGACAGATAACCATGACGCGTTTAATAGTATCGATAAGAGTGCCAAGTGTATCATGTGTGTTGCCCATACGCACGGTATAAGAGGCTGAGGAATCGCGGCGCGCATCCACACACAGCCTTATACAGCCTCGCTGAGACCTTGCCCGCCACGCAAGGACGATTGCAGCCCCTACGAGCACTAGCCATTTTTACAACGACTCCTAACCGAGAAGCTCACTTCGAGAACGACGTTTTTTACATTCAACGCCAGTTTTGATTATTCTGTACCGGAATAAGACTGAACGTTACAGTGTCTGTGATATTACTGAATAGTGCTGAAGGATTTTTGGGTGAGTACCAGTGAAAATATTTGAATTTAAAATACAAAAGGTGAGTGGCTTGTGGAAAGCCATTAATCAAAACAATTTTTCTTATTTTTTTAAAAATAGCATATTATAAAATTTTACAACATTATGTTACTTATGAAAATACGTTCAAAGCTATAATAATAAAAAATAGCCTTAACATTAAATAAAATAATGATAAAAATAAACTATACAAAGTGCGATCTCTCGTTGATGTCTAATTAAGGGGCAATCGTTATCAAGTCCCAAAAACATTGTTACTCCAAAATAAAGTAAAGTAATAATTTTACTTTAATTGACGTATCTTCAACATCGATCGCTATCGCAATAAAAGCGGTTTAACCCGTTAAAAAGTGATTGTGGACGGTAAAAGAACATACAGGATATTTGAAAATTGCTCGAAGGAGTAGGCTGTGTTCCATTATGCATGCATACATCGGTCGTGACGAAGGGTTTTGTAGCAAAGGAGATTTATCGCACAATGTTACTGGTCGGAAACACTTCGGGCAGAGACTACAGAGGTGCGACAACGGGACTTCTTTCTTAATAGAACATTTTAAAGTGAGCTTAAAAATAATTACCAAGGAGTTGAAATTATTCATCTCAAAATGTACCTACACTACTTTCTAATTTTTTTTTGTACCTATTTTCTAGTTTCTTACGTATTTGAAGGCTTAAATAATTCACTATTGTATTCTATTCAGCCTTCCAAAGTTTAGAAAGGTCAAATACGGTATTGATACTTTCTCGTATTTAAAACAGCCCTAGATTGAGATGTTTAGATTGTACGCCTACAACCTCAAAAATATTCAAGATAACTAACTAATATTTCACGAAAAAAAACCTTATCTTCATAACGCTTCGGTGATTACAAGACAAAGTGTGATAACATAAAAAAGCCTTTGTTTAATAAATTGTTTTTAATCCAAGAGAAAAATCTTGTAGTTGATGTGAGGCCAACATTGTTAGCAGTGTAGCGCAGGGCTTGTAAGAAGATTCGCCGATAGGCTGCGCCGGCGCACGGCTCATGCTAATTCGATCGATACTTCGATAGTGACCACTAGTGTATTTACTAGCTAGATAAGTAAACTGTTTGTAATGGATGCCTGTACTACTATTTTGTTTATTCGAATTTGGAATTTGTATTTATTTTCTCACACCACTTGGGATTTAAACCTGGCTGGTGAAAGGAATAGATGACCATTAAACATGTCTATGAACCCTTCGGGGGTATAAGCATGACATACTTATTGTTCCGTAAAGGTTTGCGTATAGGTGTTCTTTAAATACAAATTGAATTTGGAACGATACTTATATTTGTTTTACTACATAAGGAAAATAGGGTAAAGGCCCGGCCACATCAGAGCGACGACAACAACGCTGGCGCTCAGCTGCTGTCAACTTTAATGCAAATCCGTATATACAAATATTACTGCAGTATCTGACCACACCTGCAAGTTATCCGTCCCAGTATAGCCGGGCCTTAAGACTAGATGAAGGTTGGAGTCTCATATAAAGATCTATTTTAGAAGACACAAGATTCTATTAAAAAAAAGAGTTGTAAAAAGTTATAATTACACTATTGATGAGATAAACAATGAATGCTGCTGACAATGGCGTAATAGTTAATTGTTTTTATTGGGTTTTTCTACTACTTTTTACTACATTCTTACGTGCAACTGCAACTACCTGTTGTTGTTGTCTTTATTCAACAAACCGTTATTTATTTATTTAGGAATACCGGAATAACAGTTTTTGTTTCACCGTCTGTAGTTTCATAGCCTTTACTAATTAGCTCTTTAAAATCAAAATCAAATAAAAAAATGTAAGTGAGTAAGCAAGCAAGCAAGTGCAAGTTATATAATTTTAATAGGTGTTGTATAGTTGTCTGTAAGCTGATGATAAACTATTTTCATACCTTTGTGGGTTAACTTTTCAGACTACAGACTGGCTATCATCACACAAAATCGATAAATTGTATTTATTATTATTTCTTTATTGGCCCCCCATGAGAAGGATCTACGAAACCGGTGGATGCTGGCACGCATGCAGCTGTGGACGTCGTTCGGTTGAAACGATGATGATGATAATTTATTATTTTAGCCAATAGCCCTTCTACAACTTGTTTATATCTACTGGCAACTGAGGCCACTTCTTAAGATGTTCGCCATCTTTTTCTGGGCCTGACTTCATTATAATCATAAGCATCTTCTAAATGCGATTTTTCTTCTATCGTATGACTCATCGAGTCTATTCTATAGGTTGAGATATAGGTCAAGAGCGACCTTGCTAAAATAATATACCTTATGAGGTGATCAATATGCCACTTACCTACACTTAGAGATGCTTTTAGCGCTTCCTGGGTATGTAATATGTTCGGTAACTGATTTCTTCTCGTTATAACAATACAATGGTCAGACGTGTAAAAAATGCCCGCAAAAACCCGTAGCAGTCATAAAATAGTGTAACATCCTGTAATATCTGCAGTAATAGATTAACACAATGGTAAAATTCGCGATCAAAACCGTCGATAAGGTTAGCAAAGAGTAAATAAAAAAAAATAAAAAAAACAAACACTTAAATAGACTTCTAAAATTAAGACAACGTTGCAATTATGACCTCATTTACGAATCCAGAGACTCCGCTTAGAGTTTTTATACAAACAGTATTTTGACTAAATCAAATAGAATTATATAAACTCTCGTACAATCGTGTTTACCAACAAAAATATTCTCCTACACTTTTGTATAGTCGCGGACAAGTAAGGTCAACCACTTTTCATCTTTTAGCCCTTAATAACAATAATGTTCCTCAGAGTCTGGATTTGTGCCTGGTCGATAGCAATAGGTTCGCCCCCTATAACATGGGACTTAAACATAACTGTCGAAATGTGCGTGTACTAATGGGTACACCTCTGCCTAACCCTTCGGGGATTACAGGCGTGATGTTATGATTTGTAATAAGGTTGAAAAGTGGTCATCCGCCATTGTCCTCGGTTGTACAAACATGTCCTCTCTATCTTGTCTCGAATTATACGAGATCGAAAACTCTTCTATGAAGCCCGCTCTGTAATCGTGTGACTATTACGGAGGCACGTGATTAGCGCCATCGATTCGCACTCATTTGTACACTCGTCATACACGAGATCGTCTTGTATGCCACATTGATGATAGATGTGCAAGTAACAATCGACAATCAGCACCGGTATAACGGGGTGAAATGCGTATAGGGGTGAATCGGGATGTAACTCTTAAAAGGATTTATAACGCTGAAATAATTTAGTTTGCTCCCAACAAAGACACCAAATCGTAAAGTATACAAAGTTGCATTCTAATTCAACCCTTCATGATTCAACCCGTATATTTACATGTTTGCATCGTTTACATCAAAAGAAGGACAAACGAGTAGAAATCATTTTTGCAACAAGAATACAGTGAAAATGTAAAGGTATGTGTGGTGTGACAAGAATGGATACGAGCTTTGTATGAGCAAGTATAAAAGTAGCACCATGACAGAATAACAGCTATGACTCCTTAGTAGGTAGTCGATATTCCTGGACAGAATCTCCCTCCACTCCAAACCTCCCCGATTTGGGGGGGAGGAGGAATGTTCTTGGAGTGACGGTGATGTGATTCGAAAGAATGTGAAATATGTCAATTTTTTATTTCGGTTTAGACCAAAGAATGATGTTAAGGGTAGGAAGAAAGTAAAAAGTGAGATGATGGCTATAAATAAGGCAAAAACTGCACCGACTCTAAATAAATTGATATAAGGGTCATATAGTTACTTACTTTTGCAGTAGATACCCTTTTTTTTTTTTTTTTTTTAAGGTGGTAAAAATCATCAAATGACTCCTTCCGCCCTGGGTGGGGCGGAAGGGACTGTCAGACTTTTACTGACTAAAAAACCACCCTGTTCCTTCTGTTGCCCTTTACGTTCCGGGGCCACGGTATCCTGTTAAGACGTCCCGCAACCCCGGAGTAGATACCCTTGGAATAGTAATCTTCTTGAACAGTACGGCCTTACTATTTATACAGGCTGAATTTTTTTTCTCTACTTATTTATCGGAAGGTTAAAGTACTCATGAAACTAAATAACTTTTATTATGAGACACTCTGAAATATGAAAAACAAATCAGTTGTTCCCAAAAAGTGCACTACAACACGATTAAATTGTATGGAGATCATCTGATTTTATATAAATTTAATAAAACTTGTTCATATTCATAACTTTCGTCCCTTGAAAAATTTGCAGTGATTTAAAATGCACCCTATATTTACAACCAGCAAACCAGCAGCAGGCTTGCAGGATAATGATGGATGAAATAACATGCGGTCGAGTTGTAATCGCTGTCGGAGGGTCCCTTATCCGATGGGCCGTGAAATAGTTTGATCTGACACAAAACAGGGCTTATATTCACTTTTTATTTATTTGATTTGTCGGAAAACTTACAACTAAAGTACCTACAGATTTATTATTTGTTACACTAGCGGAAGAAGACCAATTACAAGTTTTCACTGATAACTATAGGGATCAAATAAATCTTATATGAATACGACTCCTAGAAATAAAAGATTAGAACAAAAAAATCGGGTACAAATGCTTACTAAGTAATATGATTTTATTTGATTGTCGTAAAGTCGGTCCCGATATTGACGTACCTAATGATTGAGGCTGACACTAGCGATCATTCCTAAAAGTAAGTAAAATTGCTTCCAAGTTCTAATGACTGGACTGAATGACTAACAATTTTGAATACAATTACATAGTTAGATTCCTGTTTCTGATTTAATTAAAGAACATTTCCTGCAGTGCTTTTTCTTACGTTTTGCAGTCAACATAGAAAACACTCGCTAGATCGTAGGGACCAGATAAATAGCTTCCCACTAGATAATTTTACGCACATACGTGCATTTATTTAACTTGTTATAACAACCGGATGATGTTACAACAAAAACAACTTAGGTTTAAATCCAGAGTATACTGACCCGTTACAGCTTTAAAAGAAGTTACTATTGAATTATTTGAAAACGATGTAACTGAAAACTAAATAAATAATATGTAGGGGACTTAGGATAATTTATAATTGACAGTGGTTGGAATTTACCGAAATCAAACGAATTATTGACTATGATTTCATAGTCCTTTTATAACACAGATGATTACATAACTTATAACTTCCTCCTTCCCAACATCTATGAAACTGACTATTTTTCACCCTTATTACTATGCACGTAAGGGTGAAATGTGTTTCACCGCAATGGTCCACAATCGTACAAAATGTTTTTATAATTTTAATATAAACTTTTCTCCCTAACGAAGCTGACTGGTAGTTCTTACATAACGCATAAATTACTAGAAGAACTTCGAAGCTAATGTGTCTTAAAACACACTATCTGATTATCCTCTGTCGAAGAGTGAATCACGCTTCTATAATTTGTAATTCTATTTACCTATATCAGTAAATAAATAATAAGTATAAAACCTACAAAGTTGCTTACAGATCCATAAATAAGACATAGATAGGTATGCAAGTTCTTGTGTCAGTAAAAAAACAACTTGTTACAAGAACAGATTACATTAAAATATTAAATAGAATCCTCGTCGAAGGAACCCTTTGCAAACAGGACTTATCTTCTACAGACCATATTTGTCCATCTTTTATTTTTACCCGGAATATTCTTGATCATTTTGTATTTTCTTATCTTTTAAAAAGAGACATTGCGGAAATTTATTGAGAAAGTTGAAGAGATAACAATGTTGTAGTATTGGCAAAATGCTTTTAGATTCACAAAAAAAAATGTAGATGAAAAGATGGCGAAAGCTTTCCGTATATCCCTTAAATACAAGCTTGATGAATAACTATTGTTGTACATTAAAAGGGCTACCTAATGACATATAATGTGGTTGTTATTGGATCCTTGACCAGCTTCCATACTTTTTTGCCGATTCTCCTATAGATTTTAGTTTACGAAATATTGTTTGTTGCTTTATTATTAATCCTTGATGAGATGATTAAGTGAGTTTATATGTTGGTAAAAGCACCCAGATTCTTAAAAAAAGCCGGTAAAACCAATCACGATTTTTTACGTGACCTACTACAACTTTAATCGTCAAAAGTTACGTTAAGATACTAACGCAAAACAATCTCCATAAACAGTAAGATAAAAAATCATATGTTATTAAAGTATCAAGTTATAATCAAGATGCGATCCAACTTGAATAATACTACGAATCAAAGTATCAAGTATCAAAACTGATTAATCGTATCTTTAATGCCTATTGGTATTGCATACTTTTATCTTCAGTCTTTTTATTTTATAACAGGTGCAATTCTGTAGAATTGCATAAACATGTACTGCAGTCTACTTTTTTTCTTTTTCTCGATGTTTTCGTTTGAGCGTACAATAAAAGCTGCAAGACGTAATAGGAGCTCGTCAATAATGCAAACCAGTTCAACTCTGAGGTATTGAACTACATTGAACTTGTACCTAGTAGGCTGAATATTTATTACATTAAATATCCACCCTCGTTTTATGACTATGTGGATATTCAAGCAATAAAACATATAGTAGCAATAACAATAATGTGACCAGGTGACCACTAACCAGAATTTTGTGAAAACTTTATTGATAAGCGTGTCCATGGAGTTTCTTGCTCGTTTGTCTCCATAGAGCTCTACGTTCTAGAACACGCAACTAGCTTCAACTTGATGACTAACTAACCGAATTCTTGACAATTCAAAAGTGTCTGTAAAAGGTTTAATTAAAACAAATGCTTTGACTCCGACTTTGCAAATATTCTAAAATATGAGAACCAATTTAAGAATCGATTTAATCAAAAATATTCACATAGATAACAATATTGGTTAAAACGACCCAGTCTAAATGATAGGTCTTAAGTTCTATTCTCACGTCCAGTCATAGTTAGGTATATCTGTACCCATTTGAATTTTAAATTATTCTGTAAAGTCCCTCGCTCAAAAATCATTCAACATTATAAATTGAGCGCATACATTGTACCGTTATATGTCCACATATTTTGTCCAATTATCACATATTTCAGTGGAGCATTATCTTTACAAAGTATGTTGGTAATATTAGTTTACTCGACCTATAAGTAACTGTTTTTAGACAAACAAAAATTCTGAAGTGCGAATTTTCTTCAGAAACTAGTTTATTGGTTTTGAATAAATTAAATACATGGTGACGATAGATGTTTTCTTACGTACACACATACATAGATGTGTATGAATGTAGTAACGGTCATTAGAAGCTATTTTTGAATGGATTTACGCTTCTTTACTTGATAGATATTACATTACTTGTCCATAAGCTTTCGCTGAATAGTCTTAATAGTCCAAAAAACGTCTTAAGGATCATAATAAACGTAGGTAGAAAACGTCAAGAATGCGGTTGATAAAAATTGCAAAACTAAAGCTAAGTAAGTACGTAATACTTAGTACCTACATAATTTGTCAAAGTCGATAACTGAACGCCAATTTTACTAATTGAAAAAATGATCAAAATCTAGACGCAATCTCATTTCAGCGACAATCAATGTCAAAGAATGTAGGTAAATTAGAAGTCCTTTTGACAGATTGACTCTGAGGTTAGATTTTGATCCTAAAAGATAGTAGAATTGCCCCCCTGAACACCAATTCGACTTTAACAATAAACAATAGGCTTACATTATAACATTTAGTCAGTAATAGATTGTATTCTGTGTTCGATCTGAATCCAATCCATTTTTTGCTCCTTATGCAAAGTATATTAGACGAGATGATCTAAATAAGTGAAGTTGTAATGTCGGGCCATTGTGTAGGCGTCAATAGTCGAGACATGGAACCAACCTACAAAACGGTGCTTTTGTCCTGATGGTATTTGATGGTTCAATCGAATAAAATGGTCAGGGTAATGTTTAAAGAGAAAATGGTTTCGTCAGGGGAGTGGAAAACCTAGAAGATAGGTAGCAGCGTCATCCATTACTTATTGTCTTATTGCGATCAGTATAAATTACTGGCATCTTTGTGTTTGTATGTTGGTGGTGTGTTGTGTGTGTGGGTGTTTGGTCCTGCTCTTGATCTCACCCCGGTCATGTCAGATTGCTGTTCCATATGACTGGTGAGAAAAGAGGTAGTGCACCTGTACCTATGTACAAACACTTGTGCTCTATTATAATATCTCCTTACTTGTCTAGTCACTATTGAGATTGGCCTCCGTGACCGGAGTATGGTTGAGAGAATATTATTATTACATTAGGTATTGTTACTAAGCATAGTAATAAAGGCATTTTCCTGTTAAATTGTGACATGTAACAGTTATAATGAGACCCTTGTTCGTGCAATCAGAAGTGAATGTTTCGTCAGGTTAATTTCGAAGTTAGCATTTGCAAGGGTGGACCATTACTTAGTCAAAAAGTCGGTCAGCGAATATTTACAGATTCAAATCGTTCAGTACGGCACCGGTAACAACCGCAAACAAAGTTTTGCAATGTAGGTATTCGGCACATTTGGCAGCTTCGCCAAGTGGGTTCCCTCTCAAGTTCAATGCCAAGAATCCGTTTGATCTTCCTGAATAACACTATATTATGCTACTACTCTTTACATGTATAGTTTGTTGTCCTTTTGGCATTGATGAATGTAACCGTCATACTTAAATTCTTGTCGTTTCAGGAATTTAACCAAATGCAGATTTATTGAATCTGGCCTGCCTACCGACAATCGATCTTCAGCGAAAGGCATCATCTAGCCTTACGACTACGATACATCATCTTCTTTTTATAAAAGCCTTCATGATCATGTCAGCCACTCCCTGCGCAGACAACAATACATCCAGGCTTGCAAACTCAATTTCTTTTTATTTTTACAAAGCTATAAATATAAGATTAGATATTCTAGGTTAGATGGTTAGATTATGGTAGATGGTTAGATGTCACTAGTTTGATTTTTATAAAACCATTTTTATAATGATACGAGTAAATCACTAGCTTTTTCCGCGACTTTGTTTAAAGTCAAAGTATGCCATGAAACGACAATTGGCAATAATATAGTTTTATATCAGTAAAATATTTTTTTTAATTAGTCCAGTATTTCCAGAGACTTTATCTCTTACAGTTAAGAGTGATCGTGGTCACTTTGTATCTTGATTTTAAAAGAGTACCTACGTATGCATTTAGTCCATTCTTCTCCATACAAAACTACCCTTACTTATCGTTCAAAAGTCTGGCATGTTTTAATGGCCTAATTTTAATAAATGATTTGACTTTGTTTTTGACTTAACAAACTATAAAATAGACAAACTACGTATTTAAATACTATTAAAGAGTAGGTGTAGATTATCTATTCCATCTTTGAAAATTCGATAAATCAGGATATAAAATTCGTAGGTAATTCCTTAAACAATCTAGCATTTATCTCATTATGTCAAAGGATGATAGGACAATGCGTAACAGTAAAAGAATGAACGGGATCCGCAGACCGCAGGTGACAGGGTACTGAACTACTGACTAACGATGTTCGAAAGGTGCGCTTATCGTATTCGTACGGTCTGCCTCAAAAGCTGGATACTGAATATTTAGAGAATTCTTTTTTCTTGAGGTACTTCGAAAGACAAACAAAGCAGTAACTGTTAAGCTCCGTAATTTGCAATTTTGGGAAAGCCTACATATTATTATCTATTAGTGGACTTGGCTAACAATGAAAATAATGTTTATATTCAAAACTAGCGTATGCCTGCGACTTCGTTCGAGTCCTTTATTATGGTAACTTTTTGTGCGGTACCCTAATTATTTTTCTAAAATGAAAGTGGCCTGTGACAGTTACTCCTTTCCTTATAACATCACCTACCTGCCAGTGAAAGTCCCGACAAAATCGGTCTAGCCGTTTTGTAGAGTAGCTGCAACAAACAAAGAGACAGAAAAAAATGGTTCTTTTCTTCATGTAATATGTAAACAGCTGTTATTTTGACATTACATACAGACACTTCAGTTTTATTTATTTGTATATGAAACGTTTAAAAAGTCATCGCTTACTTTTGATGCTGCCAGTATTGTACATGTTTCTTAAAGTGCGTCATCAGTAGATACGTATCAATCATCAGTATTGAGGCTCTTATTAACAACAATGGTTAGAGATGATTTGGCGAAATATTAACGAGAAGTCTTTAACGTTATATTTAAATACTTTTGAATGTCTTCCCTTTCTTTCCTATGGTTATTGGATTAGTCGTTGCTATTAGAAAGAGATGGTGAATAATAACTGTACTAGTATTTATTAGCTACCGAAAAAAATCTGTAATCTGTTCGTAATTTCCAATTCTAATTTGACTTAACAACCTTCTTGGAAGCTATATGCTTGAACTGCGGGGTTCAAACGCTAGGGACATAGGATCGAGTGCTCACCTTGTTGTCACGTGACCAAACGGCTGGCCTTTTCTTTGGCCAAAGAATCAGCATTGCCATACAACGTGGCAAAGCTGCCAGCCTTTTGGACAATTGCCCCATTGACAGCAATATAGGCGAGATTTTTGATGCCCTATAAGATTCCCTGTTTCTCTTTTATAATTTGTACGGATCTTGTAATTAAATTATTATTTATAAGTTTTGTCAATTATGGATTTAGATTTAATATTTGCCCGCGAGTTCGTCTGCTTAAATTTCGGCTACTGCGGACGTAGACGAATCCGTGGAATAAAAAGTAGCCGCGGGCTTTTTTGGGGCTTAAACTTTCTCCGTACTAAATTTCATCAAAATCGCTGCAGTGGTTTAGTCGTGAACAGTGGCGGCTGTACCTTAAGTGCGCTCGTGCGCTGAACCACCAATTCAAAAATCAAAAATTACAAAATATTAAGTACTTCATCTTTATTTTTAAATTACCATTTTAATAGTTATTTTTAAACATACAAAAACGTATAAAAAATTAAATCTCCAATTATGGTGAAACAGTTTGAGCGCTTTACTAAACTATTTTCCTGTAAAGACAAATTCTCGTGCGCTTCGGCGAGTGCACGAGGACTGCTAATATAACTTGTAGGAGATACGAGTTAATACGCCTGACGCGTGAAACAGAAGATAGTTCATAGAAATGTACCGAGTTATGAGTGGGTTCTCGAGCGCCGCACGTGCGAACCGAGGATTGCCGAGAGCACCCGATGTTTGACGAATAGGCCGCGACGGCGCGACGGCAGCCATGATTGACATCTCGTTAACAGATTACCAGTATAGTTTCACTATTTGTGTGACGCGTTAATTATTGTTTATTTATATTACCGTAGTTGTTTTTAGTTTTAAAAAGGTGATTGAACATTTCGCTTCAGAAAAATGTCGTCGCATTGATTTAATGTACATATAAAAAATAAGCATATATTATGTCAATTTTTGTTTTGTTGCATTTTCTAATTTTAGTATTTTAGTAAAGTGCACCACCAGTTCGATAACCCACCAGCCGCCACTGGTCGTGAAGCGTAACAGGCAGACAGACAGAGTTGCTTTTGGATTCATATTTGTAGGAATTATATTATAAAAAAATAATGGCTGTATTGTTGTCTTGACTTAATGAGGTCGGTTAAATAGATCATTTACACTATTAGGGTAGAAGAAGGTATAAAGATACATAGTTAGTCATATATTGTATGTTTTTCTAATATTAATTCTTGTTTGTATGTTGCTTGTACTTCAATTCTATAAAAAAGCACGGAAATCGTTCATCATTGAAATCCTCTCGAGGTAATAAAATCTAGAGATATTTAAAATAGTGTGAAGTTACAAAACTAGAGTATGCATTATGATTTTTATTAGATCATTAGCATTTTAGTTGAAAAAAATAATGACGGAATTCGGTCAGTTAATTAAACATCTGGTTTATTCATAAAAACTAAATAACTGACTGTTGTAAAGTAATTTAAGCATAATTTTATTCAGAACTGTAAAAAAAAGTATTTGTTTCCTTACAAATGATATAATTTTTATTTAACTGTAAGTACCTATTATGCCGTAATATTTCCTATTATTCAACTTACGAAAGCATCCGATGGAACTACAAGGTCGTCAGTTCGAGCCCAGCCTGTTGTATTATTGATATGCATCCTCTCTAGCACACACTCGAAGTTATGACATTTTAGGTATTAAATTCAAATCAGTTATTTAAAACAAACTTTTGTCCACTCCTTCGTCCGCCTGATTTTTTTTATGGGTCCCTAATATTCTGTAGATAATATAAAATATAGCCTATAGCGCTCAGGGATAACGTATCTTAGTATTTGCACAGATAATATGTATTAGCAAAAGATTTTTTTAAATCGATTCAGTAGTTCCGAGAAATAGCGCATTTAAACAAATAAACCAACCTTCAGCTTTATAATGTTAGTGTAGAAGTTTCTTAATTAACCATTTTCAGACACTTTTGAATTGTCAAGGATTCGAAGGCGTTTTGTGTCAAGCTTCCCATTCGGTTCCAGTTTGCCTTCAGATATCATAATGTATGCCATGCTATTAGATTCTCAGAAGTAAAGAGATTTAAGTATCTAAAAATTATCTTTATGACTCACTAGCTGTTACCCGCGGCTTCGCCCGCGTTAGTTTAGAATTTGACAACCAATTCGGGTTGTACTGGGCTTGTTGTTCGGCCAGATTCAGAATTATTAAATACGGACCAACTGTGACTCATAAAAGTCCGTCGACGTTTAGTTTGCATTTCTGCAAGAGAGGTCCCTCTCGCCTGCGACTGTTCTGGAGTTTCTGTCGCTGTAATGGCTGATCTTGTTCTCTGAGACGAAGTTATGTTTGAACAGGCGTCTCAGTTGCTCTTACAGCTCTCTGGCTTTTGGCTTGTTCCTCCAAAAGCAATTGCGTTTGGAAGGGCGTCTCAGTCGCTCTCTGAGAAGCTTGGCGTGCGGGCGGCTTGGCTCTCCAGTCTTTCCTGGCTTAAGAAAATATCTCATCAGCTCTCAAAGCTGCTTGTCGCTTCGCTTGTGCTTGCCTTCTTAATGCGGCATGAACGGGAGATTCCTGGGATTGAGCAGTAATTTTTGCTCGGGCTCGCAATGAGCTTCTGCCTGAGTTGGAACTGCGAGATATTTTAAAATAGAAAAAAGTAACCTACCTTAATAAAAACACACCGAACATACCTCGAACGATAATATAAACAGTACTGAGGGACAGACTTAACTTTGCCGTTGGAAAACTGTTGTCTACATGCAGCGACATAGGTCACGGTTAGTGATAATAACTATACACATCAAAAAAGTCTAGGGATCAACATCCCTAACAAATGTTAGGGATGTTGATCCCTAGACTTTTTTGATGTGTGTATTATTACTTTCTCAAAAAAGTAATTATTTGGTGATGAATTTACGGTTTTCGGATTTTTCCTTTACTTGTGCTACTTCTACTTGGCCTTGCTCCTTGCCAAATTCTAGGTGAACGGAAAATCCCCTATAGGTTTTGATTCCCTTGCGAGCGTCAAAATATGCACCATAAACAGAGCACAAACGGCCTTGAATTTAGATTGCGTTAACTTAGAATTTTGATTTTTTCAAAACATGGTCTTGACAGACGATATATTTAATTTTGGAAAGTGGTAGGAGAGGGGTTACATTGACGTACCTCCTCCCCCTCTTCCTTCAGTCAGTCATCGACTACACGTATAAACAAAGCAATTTTACTTGTTACGACACTTATGCTGTGATCCTATGAGGAGTTCCGTTCCATATCTCCGAAGTTTATCATCATATTATCATGACAATATTTCTATGGGACCAATTCATTTCATTTCATTTCTTTCAAACTATAAAGAAGAATCATGCAAATCAATTCACAATTGGCGGAGTAATCGCGTAACATACATACAAAAAACATACCGCCGAATTAAGAACCTCCTGCTTTTTGAAGTCGGTTGAAAACTAACCCAAAAATAATAAAAGACAATGTTTTTAATTTTTAAACAAACTAACAATAAATGGTCGTTTCATCGATAACTCTTAAAGCTTGATTCATACATATCAGTAAAATCACAGTCCCGGCACAGCACCGTCACCGTGTAAAGCTTGATTCATACACATCTGTGAAGCCACAGTTCCGGCACAGGACCATCACCGTTCATACATTCTCTATGAAGGCATTCACACCAATCAGTGACAGCGACGACACAGTGCTTTCAGTGTCAGTTCCTGCGCCGGCAATCACGGACGTGATCAGCAACAACAATATTTTTTACCGGATCACGGACGCCGCTGCATCAAAAACTTTTCTAGTTTCTGCAGAAGAATCTTGAAACGGTTTTGAAAAATTCTAAAATATTTAAAATATTTACTTTTATCGTTAATTAAATTGTATATTGTCAAGCATTGTCCTTCAGTCTCTCCTAATTGCCTTGCCCGGCCATGATACATGCATAAATGGATACCATAACAAAACTTGGCAGACATGTGGCCGGAAGTGTGACTTCACTGACATGTGTGAATTGAGTCACTGCCGCATCACTGTATCACTGTTAGGCGCTCCACCCACTGCCCCGCGCCCCGTCGCAGATTTATTCAGGCAGATTTTACCGTTGTATGCAAGTATCTCAATTTATATAGAAATCACGCCTAGCACAACACACTGCCGACGCGGAAACGAGCGGGAAGGCGCACCGCGCGCAGATTCTGCCAATCTGCGCGGGAGCGCAGGGCGTGCCGCGGGATATGACACACCGGCTCTGCCGTCCCGGGCGTGATTTTATACTGTAAAGACGTTTGCACGATGGATTTCGACGTAGACAAATTTATTTAGCGCGAGGCCGTCGTAATCTGCTTCACCGCGCGGGGGAGCAGATTTCACCGCTAAGTAAGGCAGATCTGCGCCTCCGTCGCCGCGCGCGTTATCTGTCGCTCTGCTCACCGCGGCGGGACGCATCTTCAGTGGGTGGAGCGCCTTAGGTTGTCGACGGTGTCGGAACTGTGCTGAAACTGTGACTTCACTGAAATGTGTGAATTAACCTTAAGGCTGCTGCACACTTTTTACACCCGACGCCATTCTAGATGAAATTGTTATAAGTTCGCCTTCATTCTTCCATACATCCTCTATGAATGCGTTTACACCTTAAATAAAAATAAAAATAAAATACACCTGTCAGTGTCACTGACGACACAGTGATGTCAGTGTCAGTCACGCAGTTTTTCTGTATCCCTGACAACGTATATAAAGTGGGTCACAGACAAACGCGGAATGTTGTGGCGGCCGCGTTATTTGCAAATTTTAACAACGGGCCGCGTGTACTGCTTTGTAAAATGACGCCAAATATGGAAGATGTAATAGAAATAAGTTTAATAATTTAATTACTCAAGTCGCACATAATGAGACACAATTGATTTTCTATTGTTCTGGCTTACCGGTAAGTCAGCCGGGGCTTGACCGGTATTTAATCCCACTTCTCTATTCCTAACAGTAATATGCGATGCTGATGATAATTTAGGTACCTCACACCTCAAGTGTTTAATTAAACGGTTTTTTTCCTACCTTTCTTCTCATCTTCTGAGAGGGCTAATGAGAGTAATAAGACAACGTTACGGTTAGCCATATTGACTGACGTCCGATTGTAACACAAACACCACAGCTAATGGCACTTCAGGCCGCCACTGTGACCGCGGTGGTGTGTTTTTGCAGCGGTTGGAGCCGCGGCCTGCGGTTTGCCGCAACCGCACCGTCCGTCTGGAGGCCACTTTATGCAAAATGTCAGGATGCGCTTCAGCGGTTTAGGGCGTGAAAAATTATTAAGCAAACAACTTTCGTACTCCTAGGTTGTTTATTTGACTTGACTTACTGGTCTATCGACAGTCTAGACTCACAAAATGTATTAGATGCTTAAACTTAAAATTCGATCGTGATTCGATAGACACGTGGCGCCATCTACTGTCATAAGGACGTTATTGTGATTTCCCTCGGGAACAGTACTTTTTTTCGGGATTAAAGGTACCCTATGCTTGTTCCTGTACACCTGGCAACGTATATGCAAAATTTCAGGATGATCGGTTCAGTGGCTTAGGCGTAAAGTGGTAACAAACAAACAAACAAACTTACTTTCGCATTTATAATATTAGTTAGGATTTTATTTTAGAGAATCTTCGACACAGGATCACATCTTATGACGTTTATTATCCCTAAGGTGAAGAGTGACCTTGAAGAGTCAATCAAGCAGCGAATCTTATTCTTTTTTTCGTATTCTTTTAATACTGGTCCTACTTAAATTTTAATTTAGTGACAGCACCCGAATTACCAGCTTAATATGGACCAAGAGTATGATTTAAATCCCTTTTTGTTTTTAAGTTAATCGGGGCTCAAAATTGTCCTTGACTTATGGTCAGAAAAGTACGTCAGAAGTGTTCTTTGTTGGGCTCGTGACACGGCCATTGAACTGCTTTGTAATCCTCAGTTATAATTACGCTAAGATTGCTATCAGGCGTCATACTAAATGAGGATGTTTTGTTTCTCATGTGGAGAGCGAACAACTAAAGTTTTTTGTTCTACCAAATTAAGCTACGTATTAACAACGCTTTTGTTTCATAATTGTTGCCAACGGATATTATGGTTATGGTGTTAGTTTTATTACGACTTAAACTGTAACAGTTAAGGTTCATACAACCATATATAATTTGTACCTATGTATGAGATGGTTGAAATAAAACAATCTGCTGAAGCGCAAGGCTGCGAGTTTTTATTTTAATTTAAATAAAGAAAAAATTGAGTAAGGTTTGAATAAGCATCTTATCCCCCAGGCAGATTCCAGGCTGAATGTAGGTAGCTACGTGCTTACTATTAATACTTATCAATGGGTATTAGCGTAATACCTGCCAAGATGTAATCAAAGCAGTTGCACCATTTATAACTCAAGCACGGCTCTGGACCGATTTTTCTTTTGTTAGATCTTTATTTTTAATGGATTTTGCTCAGTCCGAAATAGTAGAATATCTATTAAGACATGGGAAAAATTCACCAAAAAAAATGCTTTATTGATCCTGAGGCGGTACGAAGTTTGGCGGTTCAGCAATTCAAGAATATTTTTAAAACTGAACTAAAAATGTTAATTTTTTTTACTTCTATGTCATAATAATTAATATATTTCCCTTTTTCTTGAATAATCTCCCCATGAGTTAGGTACTTACCTATTAAAATATATAGTAAGTACGCGCTTTGAAGTTCATCATACAGGATGTAAAAGTAAAAAAATATGCAATCATGGGTAATCAAATATTTTGAAGTTTTGTTGGTAATTGAAACACCACTAAGTAATTAATTTTGATCACAATAAATCAATTTTCTCCATTATAGAAACAAAAAAAAGTTAATTGCTATGCTTGGATTAGTTTCATATAAATTCTTTGAGTTTCAGTCTTGTTTAGGATTTGCATTTTTTTTTAGTGTGAAGTAGGAACAAAAAATAATGTTTTTATTTGTGCCATGATTGCATGTTATTAGATCTAATGGACCGAAATATTCACCAGGTCATTGACTTCGGTAAGATATTATTATTTTCGCAGTTTATATGAAAATTATACTACAAAGTAAATAAAGCATGTTCGCTCTCTTACTCATTGATTAGACATAATGACGGAGTGAACGGTTCGTGATTAATTTGTATTCTGTTTGTGAAGTATTTTATGATATTTTTGTCAATAAATCTTTGTAGAATATACCGTTTATTGTAAACTATGACATGGTCTTTGACATAGTTCGATCAGAAAAAAACAATCGTGTGACACACCTAGATAATTATTTTTATTTTTTTGATTGCATTTGTTTGTATTAAAATATGAAAAAATATGGCAACATATTCTCAGTATTCTTTATTTTAACGTATTTTTTTTAAGTACAAAAGAGAAATGTTATTTTAATAATGTATAAAAATAGTGCTCCAACTGCAACAAACAATAATAAAATTGTAATAAATTATTATTTTTAGTCAGTGGGAATTTCAAAGAGAAGCGATAAGATATAAATGTCCAATGGGTCTAATAAATTAAGAAAATATTTTTTTTTTTGGATTTTACATTCTTAACTTCAATAAATATTGTTTAACTACAAACATCTTAACATGACTATAATATACTAACGTCATGAAATTGCTGTACCTCATCCTTGATAGGTGAACGACACTATTGAAAACACCAAAGAAGATCCAGTTCTTAGTGCAATTAGCGGTAATAAACTTTATGGTCTATTATTAAAAATTGGATACCAATGAACTCGTATAATTATTGATGTTTTTCTTCTACATACCATAAACATGAGTTAGTTTGTTACCTAAAGTGATAAATAATCAAAATTAAGTGTGAGTTTATTTTAAGGTTTACTTTTTTGGTAGGTGTAGGTCGGGAGCAAGACCTGAGTGTTTGTATAAAATTAAATAGGTAGATAATGGTTCAATTTAAATAAAAATCAAGTAGCAGGAATAAAATATACAGATAATAAATAAACCAGTTTTATGTAGTGGTTAGGTACTTTCGCTGTCAGGTATTTTCGATAACATAACCATAGCCCATAGGCAGTCCTACCTATATGTAAGTACGTACAATATTTTCTGTTTTCAATCGACAGCAACAAAGTTGACTGTCGCTAAGTGTCTTATTTAATACAGATTTAATTGTATGTAGAGTTTTGGCACAAATCAAGTAAACTTGACCTTACACCTTGTTCTATTTACCTCTCGGCTTGCCATTGAATGTTTGCAGTCCATATAATTAAGACAAAACAATAAGAAAGTGAATAGATTCCAGTAGATATAGTTGCACAACGATAAAACTTCAGAATCGCCGGATGGTCGATACCATCTACGAGCCGTAGCCCGTAACGCAGGTTGCCAAACTAAATGATTTTGTACTGGATTGATTTATTGTGCTTTAACGCTTGTATTGTTTAGGAAAATGGTGTGATTAACTATAGCTAGAACTCGTGAGTATAGGCTAAAGGCTGTTTAAGGCCGTCTGATGTAGATTTACAACTCTGCCGTCTTTACGAAAAGTGCAATGACTAGGTTAAAGCTGAGAAAAATGCGTGTAAAGATTTTATTTAAACTCCAATGGGATGCTGGGATTATACCGGGCAGTACCTACCAATGTGACTTTTTCAGTTCATATGTACCTACATTCTAAGTTTTATCTTGGACATCTCTGATATCGGTAAAAGAAAACATCGTGAAGAAAACTGAACTTAATTAATTTAAGTCAGAATTAGCTTTGAGCAAGCGTGCATTCTGTAAAGGCCTTTTCCCTGCAGTCAGACAATAATAGGCTGGTACGGTTGAAAGACGGGTTTTTTGCCTAGAATCGTCTATCCTAGATGGCTAGGCTGTTGGCACCACGATTAAATGTGACACTTTTAATCGCAAGAGCAATAGAGCATTATAAAATAAGAATTTATTGTTAAGGTTTGCAAACAAAGCACTGTCGTAATTTCCGAAGTTAATCCATCATCTGTTTACGTTCAAGTCAAGATCATCCAAACAAACTACAGTAGGTTGAAATAAAGTATTCATCTTAGTTTTTAAAAAAATAATATCCGGAACGGTACAGAGGTATAAGTATGACAGTAGTTACGTATCCAAGATAATTGCCGACAGGAATCCGTCTTTAATGACGCTGTGAAGTCATCATAATGATCGCTCATGCCGACCCGCATGAAAATCGTGATTGCGAGGGATTTACTTGTCTATCAGTTATGATATCCTAGTATCCATTCGAGCCAAGGTCCTATAAATATTTTACAAAAAAAATAATTAAAAAAGAAAAATGTTCAAAAAATATTGATATCGAAAATATCTACTTTTAAGACTTAAGAGTACGAAAAAGTCATTTTTTTTTTATGTGTGATTACTTAAAACATGTAAAAAAATGTTCTTAAAAAAGTACCTATCATAGCTAGAGTAAAGTCTGAGTCTGTACCTATTTGTTCATATATAATCTGAAAATGAATCTAAGTATGGATCGTAGCAGGTGGCGGTTCTGTGGTTTCCGCCTACCCCCATGGGAAAAAGGCGTGAGTTTATGTATGTATGTGAATCTAAGTATTAAATAATCGCAAGAACAAACCATTTCAAATATATTTTCCAGTCGATGTTAGTCACTCTTGAGCTTTATTTAAAACTAGTTTCCGCCCGCAAATCCGTCCTCGTCTAAGTTCATATTTTATATTATCCTACGAGCACAGATAAAAATCCTAACCTACTATGTGCTATTCCAGACTATAATCTCTTTCTGTGCCAAATTTCATTTAGATCCGTTTAGCCGTTCTGGCGTTATTGAGTAATAAACATCCATTCTTACTTTCGCATTTATAATAATAAGTATTTTGCATTTATACTTTGTCTTTGTTGTCAATATAATTCTACAAACGTTTCTTTAATGCATGTTTGCATTTGAAACAGAAACATTACCGTTTAGTACTCATGACGTTATTAATAAATCTAAAAAAAACCCCTTTGTAGTATTCATTACAAAAACATTACAGGAAGTTTTTCATGCATAATAATGTTCTCGTTACAATCACGTCTTCCTCACTTACAAAATAATTGTTTACAACGATCCAGTTAACGTGAAAAAAAACAAGCCAAGTTTGAGTCGGCTCTGCGCACTGAGGGTTCTGTGCCAAAATGTTCTGAGTTTTCTTATTCAAGAAATTTATTGTCTTGATTACGTTATAAGTATATTGATTTATTTGCCTTGAGCAAGCGTGGTGATTAATGCTCGTGCCTTCTCTGTATAAGAAGAGGCCTTTGCCCTGCAGTGGTACAATAATAGGCAGGTGTTTTATATATATATGTAAAAATGAAACCCGTTTTCCTTGGTCACGGCATCACGCGTGAACGGCTGGACCAATTTCGATAATTCTTTTTTTGTTGTGTTTGTTATTGTCAGGAGAAGGTTCTTATGAAAAAAAAAGTCGGAAATGTAGGGTTAGGGTAGGGTAGGATAGGGGTAGGGTAGTGGTAGGGTAAAGATAGGGTAGGGGTACGGTAGGGGTAGGGGTAGGGTAGGGGTAGGGTAGGAGTAGGGTAGGGGTAGGGTAGGGGTATGGTAGGGGTGGGGTAGGGTAGGGGTAGGGTAGGGGTAGGGTAGGGGTAGGGTAGGGTAGGGGTAGGGTAGGGGTAGGGTAGGGGTAGGGTAGGGTAGGGTAGGGTAGGGGTAGGGTAGGGTAGGGGTAGGATAGGGGTATCGGTAGGATAGGGGTAGGATACCACGCGAACGAAGTCGTGGCGGGTCAGCTAGTTATTATTATTTATCTTGATTAATTATTTGTTAAACCTTTTCATGATTTGCAATGAAAAAGATCACTGTAAAACGTACCTATTCTATAAGTTTCAATTGGCTACCCAGTACTGTTTAAAAAGAGAAATACAAACCTTTGACAGACGGACAAAGGATGTAGTAAACCGACCTAATGGCGCATTTTCAAAATGTAAATCTTGTATTTTGGAAATAAATGAATAATAATAATAATTAGTCGATAGGGCCCGCATGCGGCGAGTCCCCGCATGCGACATAACAACCAATGAAAGTTACAAGTCGTTACACCGCATGCGGGGATCCGCCGCGCATGCTTTTTACCGACCGTGATATCGACATGCGGGCCCTGTGGCATGCGTTTCAGAAATCTGTCGCACCCCGCATGCGGGCCCTATCGACTAATGAAAACGGTTCACCGAATGCACCGAATGCGGGTCCTGTGGTATGCGTTCCAGAAATCTGTCGCACCCCGCATGCGGGCCCTATCGACTAGTGAAAATGAGCCATTATAAAGCCTTATTGGCACCTATTTATTACGTATGGAACCCTAAACAACAAGATAAAGTATTATGTTATCTTTATTTTAATATGCTGCGTATTTATCATTCTATGTTAGTAGCCTAACTAGTGTGATATATTTAATTATAAATAATTGATGTACATAATTAATCTTCTATGAACTCATTTTCTTGAATATGTAGCAGTTAGTCAATTACGTTGTGGTAGCAGAAAACTTTTAATTGAACAAAATTGTGTGATTCGAAGTATAATTTTATTCTAGTAGAAGATGACGAATTAAATTACTTACACGTGTATAGTATTAACATACTATACACATATAATTTAAGATATTATAACTAATATCTTAAATTATATACATAGACTACCTTTTGACGTGTCTTGACGCGTGAATCTACTTACGGATCTCAATTATTTTTGGGCACTCGTGGATTGCGTATATAGCGATATATTTTTTAGAATCAGGCCAGTTGTTCCGGAGATTACAGCGTTGTTCATTCAATTTCATCATTATCTGCCAAGCTGACTATTTATCTGACCTCCAGAACTCAGTTTCTAGGCAACACGATACCCCTAGGTAAGACTGGTCGTCAGACTTCGGGCTTTTGACTACGTTTTTTTTAATTCATAATGGGTTTTAAAATAATATCAATATTTAAGGTTTTAAATCTACAGATGAAGCCTTTTGATACTAAAAATACAAATGTAACATAATCTGTCATCACAAAGGAAGTAGTTCAAAGATAAAAACTAAGGAAGGAAAAATCTCAATAGTTACGCTGTTGATCTGATCAATTAATTGCGTAAGCGCATACATAATTACCATTGACAGACATCAAGTTGTGTCGCAAATACAACGATCTAATTGTTTGCTTACAAATGAGCTACATCCGGTGGAACGAGCATGTCTCGGTTTTGATTACATTATGCACACGTAGTGTGTTTTGTAGTTCCACAAAGCTGGAGTCTCAGTTTCTAAAGAAAGAAAAGAAAAGCTGTTTATTTGTCACAGTCCATGAGGTAAACAAAAAACAAACTATAAAAGTTAATTACAAAAAAAAAATGGTTATTGTGTCCCACAGCTGATTAAAAATAAACACTTTCTTGGCTTCAAGAACCACGATTAATGGTCTCACACTGGTCTGGAACAGTCAAAGTTCGATAAAACTTCCAAAACGTGCTTCCACAATTACTTACAGTATATTTTAGTTAATTCAGTCTAACTAACATAAGGGAGGGAGGTGAGGTTATACGGAACCGTTGCGGATTAAAAGAGGATGTAGTGACAAAGATAGAAAAGGATACCCTTTTCTATCTTTGTCACTACACGCTTAGATGGTTCGGTCATGTTGAGAGGATGAGTGAAAGACGATTAACAAAAGGTATTTACCTATATAGCAGAGGTGAGTGGCAACGCAGGGGTCGTCCTAGGAAGACCTACACTGACCTTATTGGTGAGGTTCTTCAGAAAGGTCAGGTGCGGAGTACTCGTAACCCGCGTGCTTGTATGACGAGATGTATGAACGTAGATGAGGCGAAAACATTAGGTAAGGTTCGTAGCAGGTGGCGTTCTGTGGTTTCTGCCGTGAGAATTTATGTATGTGTATGTATAACTAACATACCTAATCACTATATATGGCCATACCACGTCATTTATCACTACGTACGATAATGGTGAATGCGCAATGTGGCACTAGCTTTTGCCCATGATTAATAAACATAACATAATATCACGCCTGTGTTAGGCAAAGGTGTACCCATTAGTACACCCACATTTCACCAGTTATGTTTAAGTCCTATGTAATAGGGGGCGAGCCAATTGTCATCAACCACTAATAAACGTTGTTATTATTTCCGTCTAATCTCACAGAGAGCGATTTTTCCTAAATAGCACTACAGGTAATTTACTCTAGTAACTCCTCTCTTAAATTAACCTCATTATCATCTACTGTCACATAGTTATCAGAGCCATTTAAATATGTATAAAGTTACCTAGTTAAGTGGCGAAACCAGCCATAATTGCCGCTTCGGCAGTTAGTGAGTAAACACGATACGAACAGCGCGTAGTCGACGTAACCTTGACAATGAACTACAAACTGCATCGGCAAGAATTTATTCATTACATATTAGCGAAACTACGACTGTAGTACCTACCTTCTTCACTGGGTCGTTAATGGAGGACTACTGATTGGTCACAAAATGACATCTGATCCCTAACGTGATTGAAGGATTAATCCAGAAGGCCTATTCTACTAGTCGCAATCTCGTCTCGGCGACATCAATGTGAAGAAATCTATGTAAATTAGAGGCGTTGGGTTGCTCGCCGTACAAGCTTATACTATTGACCAGCCTACAGTAGTCCACACTAACATCGTGAGGAAACTGGGACTTAAGTATAACAGCCTGTTACTGTCCTATTCAAACCATGTCAGAGGCCCTTTAGGCGGTTTAGAAACTCTGTCACTAGGTTGTGTGTTGTAAGACCTTACTGCCCACACGATATAGAAGAAGAAGTTGTCTACTGCAAAGCTGCTCTTAAATTACATCAATGCCAAGTAGTAACGATCGTCTTATGTTTTGACCCTTCGTAGTTTTATTTTACAGTTACACTCGTATGTATGTAGACAGTATAACTAGTTGTGTATATTTTTAGCTTTATACCTACACTTGTCTTACTTTCCAGTCGGCCGACTTGGCATCAGCGCATGCACCTGCAACGGCAAGTTCAAGGCCATTGCGTTGTAATCTTTACGCATTCATTAGTCCAAACATAATAATGCTACAGACATTTTCATGACTTTCTCCTTCTCGTTAGTAGTTAGATGGTTCTACCATCGACTCGAAATCTCTTTTTAATTTAAGTATTAATCCTTTTTTTGTTTATTCTTAGGCCCCCGTACTTAGTTCACGGTCGCAAAGTTTACCCCGGCTGCAGTAGCGTTTTTGATGTCCTCTAAAGTGCAGGTCTAGTGAAGGGATTTATTGTGCACTGTAGTAAGTAGGCCATTGACTGGTTACGAGCAGTGCATTCGCACTGAAAATTGATGAGATATACTGGGAGTTAGTGACAGGTTGGCAAAAACTGAAACTGTAGTTTCAGACCACGATTTGTGATTGAAAATCGTTGGAATTTTTCTCCGGAAAATTCTCAAAATTTTCGACCGATTTTTCACTTGATTCGATTTTTGACACGAAACTTTAAATAGTTTTTAAAGTTTCGTTCCGTTTTCTTTTAATTTTGACAATTTTCCGGAGAAAAATTCCAACGATTTTCAATCACAAATCGTGGTCTGAAACTACAGTTTCAGTTTTTGCCAACCTGTCACTAACGCCCAGTATTCATTTGGCTGGGTTCATGATGATATGTTTTTATATCAGGCTTGTTTTGGTTGTCAGACTGTTATTTTGACTTAGCCCAAGAACCTATTTCAACACCTTCGGATAAGTTTAAATTATACTGTCATTCAAATCATTTACCCAAGACCCAACAATAATTAGCAGTGTAAGTTGCATTCCTGTGTACGTCTAAGAATTTTTTATATAATAGTTTTTTGGGAAGTTGTCGATACGGCATGTAACCAATAAGTTAAGCTATATTGTAATTAATTGATTGATGAAGTACGTGATTAGGCACGCCATTGAACTTTACATGTTACCAGATAATGATGGTGACTTGCGAATCCTGACCATAGTGCGGATATTAAGGAAATAATAAGGAAATCGATGAGGCACGCTCCCTTTTTGCTGCAAACCACAACACACTGATGCCTGATAAGTCTTCGACCGCAAAGCTGGCGTTAATCTTGTATCCCACGAAGTACGTACCTACTTACGTCCTTTTGTTCATCTGGAATATAAAGCCTTATTTGCACTACAGTGAAATATGTTGTGTAACTTTTGCTGGCATGAAAAATATTGCAGATATTCATATACAAATAACGAACGTTTTAGAGTGTCCATAATGACGATTATGCACCAATATTTTTGGTAAAATTTATGTTAATTGATTTGTGTCCCCAGTACCTAAGAAGTAAGAAGTTAGCACCCATCCTTCGTTCCTACATCGCATGGAAAAAGCAGTAAACTAAATCAAACCATGAAATAACATCCTACTAATATTATAAATGTAAAAGTTTGTGAAGATGTCTACTCAATCACGCGTAAATCGTTGAAAAGATTACGATGAAAATTGGCACACAGATAGATCATTTTCTGGATTAACACATAGGATACTTTTATCTCGGTAATATGTTCCCTTGGGATAATAATTCAACTTACTTTACGGAAAGTTAATGCGGGTAGAAGCTAGTATTTAATAATCCCAATAACAAATAACAGATGTAGCTAACACCACAGAATACATAATAGTACTCTAACACAACTTTCTTGTACACTTAAAGGCTGATAAACGTACACAGTTTACACTGGCTAGCCAATTTATTTCTAGACATTAATATCGGGACTCAATCGAGGTGCAGCCGCAAGAATGCAGCCTCACCACAACTGCTGGAAAGGGAATCTTCAAGAAACCAGTTTTATATTATTGCACCCTTCAATGCGTTGTAATAAACTATTGGCCGCGGTTACTTAAACTCGCCTATGCAACTTAGTCATTGAAAGCAAAAGTTTATTAGCTTTTACATTTTATCTGTGATACATGTTAATTAGGTCAGTGTGTTAGCTAATTTCTGATTATTTAATCTCTAATTGTTTTGGAGTTTGAGTAGGGACATCGTAACGAAAGGTTATGTAGGTAACTTATGTAATTGTTTTGAGTTTTTTTTTATCCTTAATTTAGATTTAATTTTCTGTCGGGAAATAATTTGCATCTGCCGTTGTTATTTCTTTACCACCAGCTTTGGTAGACTATGTAGAGAATGCCTAAGCTATTAAGTTCTTTGTACTTTTTGTTATATAAAGTTTAAGTAAACAAAACTTTGTAAATAATATTGTATGGTAAATTGTAAATGAATAGTATAGTTGATTTATGTCTTTGAATAACCGACCATTATACCTATGTTAACCCTGGGGGTTTTCAAAACAGGTACTAAATCCACATTAAAAGTTTTTATAACGATGCCCACCCCGTATAGAATGGATACTTTTTGTTTCTTTTTGATTAATGCAAATAAAGCTAAATAGGCTATGGGTACAAGAAGTTCCCTCTAACTTTGAAGAGATTAGAGACGAATGCTTTCGGAAATACAGACACAGGTATAGCAAACCAGCTGTTATGTGTTGCAAGTTTTATCTAAATCATACGTCTACACCACTTAAATATTAGATAAACATATAAATTACACGTTCTTATAACATTCCCATTTTTTTTGTCTCTGCGAAAATTATTCTGCTCATTTGCTTTGCATAACCCCCGTCATACGGCCGCGTAATGACAGTGTCCAAGACTATGTAAAAAGAAACTTGCCCTCACCGTATCATCGTTTTGCCTTATTTTCAACAACTGGGTTGTAATTATATGAGGCAACGAACTTCAGTACAACGATCAATTCGCTCTTATGAAGGCTAGTTGGTTATTCACATATGACCTTTAGAAAAATGCCCGAGGAATCGTTGGGAATTCTTTGCGAATGAATACTAGCTGGCGTGCTACTTTTACGCTTTTTATGTTAGTTTTTTTTCACAAAAAAATACTTGTGATATACAACTGAGATTAGCTACTTACTTTGGAGTTCTTTAATAATATGGTAGCTTTCATAAATGCCTGTCTGTCTCATAGATACCTATTAAACTTGTAGGTGGCATTACTTTTTCTATGACTGTTGTTTTGGTAATCCGTGGCACTGAAATGGATTGAATAAACTAATAATTAGGTATTATTAGTTTATTCAATCCATTTCAGTGGCATGGCATTTCGGCATTTCGGCATCATGGCATTTCGGTAGCCGAAAATAAATTGTAAATTAAATTTAATATTGAATAATACTTTTTTAAGTTACTGGTACCTATATTATAAATGAGATGAGGTAGCCGATTAGTTTCATTTTAAGTTATGTTTCTTTTTTAGCCAAGTACCTACATTCAGTTCCTTTTCAATTTTTCAACATACTGGGCTAATTTAATTTTATATCACACTATCTATGGAATGCAATAAAAATTGAGTATTGAGTAGGTATCTTTTGCTCGCGATTTTGTCCGCTTGGAAGACTTTCTTCACTCGGCATTGCTGGAAAATTGGTTCAGTATGTGGACTTTCTAGAAAAAATCTCGTGAACGAGTCAAACATTTATTAAAGTACAATATGAATTTATTGGACATAACTGTATACGTTATCATTCATGGTTGCATGACAGTAGCAAATTTTAGAACAACAATGCACCATCTGGTATATTGTGTCCTTACCATATCTGATGACACAATATCACGCTACTGATTGGTTGTAATGCAATGTGAAAAATTATATTTTGCTGCTTTAAATCCACTATTCACTAAGATCTAATTGCGCCAAAAACATAACTTAGAGTTAGTCACTAACACGAAGTTATGTTACAAAATATCATGCCGAATGAGCCTGGCCATGCTAACAACTAACCCGGAGATAACCCTGGCTGGTGTAAATGGGCCTAAAGAACATAACTATTAACAAGACACTACTATATTGTTTGTTATTTCAGTCAGTTCTATGAAAATGCATGACAAAAGGTGTGTAGGTGGAAAGTATGACTGAAAGTTATGAAGGTGATAGCTTGAAGGAATGAAGAAGAAGAAGAAGAAGAAATAAAGTTTATTGCACAGACATAGGTTACAGTTCTCATTTATCTAAAAGTGCATCTAATTACTTACAAAAAATCAGTGTAAATTCTCTTCTCGATCTTCTCAATAGACGCTCCGTTTTGGAACGAGCATTTTAGTTTCAACTTTCCGACTTACTGACATACTCTTTGACAACTCAAAAGTGCCTATAAATGGTCCAATTGAAATAAATATTTTGACTTCGAATTATATTCTTGTACATTTTTCCACATGAACTATAAAAGATCCATTGCAAAAGAGAAGACAATAGGAAAAAAAATAAAGATGGATGGGCAATGTGGAATAAAAATATCGTTAACTCAGGCAGAGCTGTTATATTTAAAGGCTTCGCTTTACAATTTTAAATGAAAAAAGATGATTGCATGCAATTGAACTACCTACGTTTGCATACATAACCAATTAAAAACCTGCACGTAGGTACCTATGGCATTTTAAGATTGCGTCGAGCCTAAGTTATGATTCATATCAGTTATTGATTATTTAGTATTTTTTATCGTATTAGTCAGCTTCTTGTATTACTTACCACATGTGTGACTGTGCATCGTGGGAACAGATCCATGATCGTGGGACACCGAGACATTCCGAGTTAGGCTCGTATGTTATCTACCTATTTCAAACATGGAATTTTGTCTACTTATATTGAACATCTAAATAGAATGTCATGATTTACATTTCTCTACAAATTACCAGTCAGCCTGCATATTGCTTAGATTCGAGCAACGCAATACCCATGTTACAATAACAATTCCGGCACGCATGATATCACGTAATAAGAACTTGTAATCGGTTCCGTACTCAATAATATCGATATCTAATTTCTAAGCTGTCTTCACATTAGATTGAAAATAATCAAAAAATCTTCTTGTTCTCCTTGTTCTAACTTTTACTTTTGACTTCACTTGCGTAGACTTCAGAAAGTCCTAAATTATCTCACAGGAGCAGAAAAACTGGATAAACTTCTTATGAGTTACTGTAACTTATGTGTACCAAAACTCATCTAATTTTGTTCAGCTGTTAAGCGTGGTAGGTAACAAACATCTATCCATCCATCCATAATAATAATAAATAGTAATAGGATAAGTAGTAGGTATAACCGAAATAGAATAGAATGGACGACGAATCGACACTAGATTACCTGTACCGGTACTTTAAAAATATACTAATTAACTTTGTAGCAATATTGGGTAAGTAATAGGGCCTACAATACAAGCCTAATATTGTCCTACTGCAGTACTGCAGGCAAAGGCCTCTTCTCATTCAGATAAGGCATTGATCGCCGCGCTTGCGCAAAGCGGATTGGCGATTTCAGACTTATGTTTGTTACAAAGTTCGGGGCCTACCCCATCTCTTAAAACAGTATTATTTTAATATTACTTTGCCTCGTGCTCTAATAATCACAGAAAATACAAAGTAATATGGAATGGTACTGTTGTAAAAGATGGTGATGGGCCCCCAGGTTTCTCCACAATGTTTTTCTTTACCGATGTTTGTGATATCCAGATAAACTAAGAATGTACGAATATGAAATCGACATATTACGACGTTAACAATGACGAATGAATAAAAATGTGCCTTTGTTTAATTGAAATTCCTTTTTCAAACGTGTTTAATCTTTCTACTACCGTAATATTTACCGTAAATGACTCATGGCGCTTTGTACCTAAACTTCAGGTGTCAGCTTAATTACGAATAGACTTTTGTATCGAAAAAAAAAATCGCAATTCCGATATTCTCTGGGATTTTCTGAATTAGTGTACCAAACTGTAAAAATGAATGTATGTTTACTAAATTCACATGGCAATGCCGAAAAATGCCAAAAAATAGCTTCAATTACGATGAGTAAAATAATACGAGTACTTATGTATTTGATTTGTTAGCAATCCCGGAATTTCCGTTTTTTTTTAATTTATAAAAGTTGTACCTTTCTATACTTTCTGCTTATGAGTTTTATCATAATATCATACAATGTTAATTGCATTTGCAAATAAAAATTTTTACTTACCTATATGTTTGTTACAGGTAGCGACAACAAAAATGCTCTGCAAGTTATAACCGGCACCGGATTAATAACATAATGGACATAACGTTAAGAAGATTTTGCAAATTATATACAATAGTCCTTTTTGTTTTCATTGTTGAAGCAACAGGCAGTAGCAGCAATGGTTTGTTTATTTATCTATTATAATTGATCAACGTAGGTAAAGCCATTTTTTCCACACTCGGCAATAAATAGAAAATCAATTAAATTTTATCACGTATTTCTTCCAAACGCGATTTAACATGGGGATCGTACATTTTTTCGGAATAAAAAGTAGCCTATGATGTGCTATTCTAGACTATAATCAGTCTCTGTGTTAAATTTCATCCAGATCTGTTTCGCCGTTCTGGCGTGATTGAGTAACAAACATCCATCCATCCATCCAAACTTACGCATTTATAGATAGTAATAAGATAGAGTAGAGATAGAGTAGAGATAGAGTAGAGATAGAGTAGAGATAGAGTAGAGATAGAGTAGAGATAGAGTAGAGATAGAGTAGAGATAGAGTAGAGATAGAGTAGAGATAGAGTAGAGATAGAGTAGAGATAGAGTAGAGATAGAGTAGAGATAGAGTAGAGATAGAGTATAATATTAGAGTAAGATCATCAAGTTAAATTTTTATTTTTATTTCTAATGAATAAATAAATAAAATTCCAGATACGTCACAAGAGCATCGGCAATCTCGAGTCACCGGTAGAATAGTAAAACTTTACTCTGGTACAAGACCCGAACCCATCTTGTGTACCGGCGAAGGATTCCAAGCGGATCTTCGCGACTGCGCAGTATTCTACCGCTGTATGAAGTCAGGAAGTGGCAAATATACAGTTTTCAGGGTAAGAAAGGTTTTCCAAAAAGTACTATTTAATAACTTTGAATTTGTACTCATTCTAAACCAAGTTATCTTTAGTTATGTTATAGTATATTTTAAAAACGTTTGTATTTCAGTTTCAATGTGGACCTGGAACTGTTTATGATCCTGAAACCGAAGTCTGCAATCATCCTGGAAGTACAAAGCGTTCAGAATGTGGGGGTCGATCGCCACCACCAGTAGTTGATCGTCTAAATAATAATGAAATTGAGGGTACACAGAACGAGATACCATCTCCAATGACAAACAAACCCATCCATTTAGAGAGTACAATCGGCGCTCAAGCTGCATTCACGACTGTAGATCCTTGGACGGCGTCCAACTTAGAAATAAAAACTTCAACAAAACGTCAAGCACCAGAAGTTACTACAGTATTAACTAGCACGTTCCCGTGGGGATCAACGTTGGGTCACACTATCGCGGATTATACAATCAGTCCTTTGATTCCACAAAATACTATAAATCAAAATCAACAATATACCAAGGTATCCACAACCACTTCTCCGCAAACTTCATCCACTATACCTCATGCCAACGCCAGAGACAATATTTGTACTTCAGATGGATTCATAGGCGACAGCGAAAATTGTCGAAAATTTTATAGGTGCGTGGCCAACCAAAGGGGCACCTATACGAGATTTGAGTTTTCGTGCAGCGAATCAACAGTATGGGATGATGATACACAAAGCTGTAATCATGCTTGGGCAGTAAAAAGAAGTAGATGCGGTAGGAGTAACCAGGATAGCCCGGTAACGACGAACGCAGAAATTCCACAAAAAGGCAGCTCTACAGATAAAACTATCCAACAACAACTGCAGGTTAGTTATGGTTCAAAAGTAACCCAGACTCAAACACAAATAAGTAACGGGTCAGTAATACAAAACCAAACTCAAATTAACTATGGTGATCGCTTAAATCAAAACAAAGACACGAAAGCTAAACAAAATCAGACTCAAATAAGCCATGGATCGGCAATCAGCCAGACTCAGACTCAAATCGATTACAATGATAAAGGCGTACAAACACAGGTGCAAATCGACCACTCTCAGCAGTCAAGTCAAACGCAAATACAGATTCATGAATCGACTACAGTGACACCCATAACATCTACAGCTTCTTCTACAAGCTATGTCGATACACAGACAGATAACAGATGTACACAATCAGGTTTTATAGGAGATATAAATGACTGCAAGAAATTCTATCGATGTGTTGATAACGGAAGAGGTGGGTACACTAAATTTGAATTTTCATGTGGCGAAGGAACCGTTTGGGATCAAAGTATTGAAGCCTGTAACCATGCATGGGCGGTCAAAGACTGTGGAGGAAAAGGTTCTGCAGAAACAACTAGTACTACGCAAGCTGCCATAAGTACTTCTCATTCTACACAAAATTATTACACTACAGTATCAACTGAAAACTATCAGACGACCTCAGAACTTATTGATACGGAAGATAACGAAGATAGTGGTTACGGTCAAAATCAAAACCCCAGTACATCTTCTTCAACAACTTCAAGCTCAACAACTTGGAGTTCGACTACTCTGGGATCAACTACAGCAAAGTCACCTTCCAATGGAGATTGCCAATCGAGTGGGTTTATTGGTGATCCAAATGATTGCAAAATATTCTATAGGTGTGTCGAAAACGGCAGAGGTAGCTTTACGAAATATGAGTTCAAGTGCGGTGAAGGTACTGTTTGGGATCCCGACATAGAAGCATGTAACCATGCCTGGGCCGTAAAAAGATGTGGTGGTAATGCATCTCCAGATATTAATAATGTACAGACAACAACAGAAAAACCACACACGCTTTCCCCTACCATTACGCAAAGTACTATAGTTACTCAGTCACCAACCGAATCAGCTGCAACGCAAAATGATGACTATGATACTGGTTATGGATCTGCAAACAATGATTTCACTTCATCAACAACGACTACTACTGATCGACCACCGACCCAAGAACATGGCGTGGGTACTGTTTGCCAATCTAGTGGCTTTATGGGAGACGAAAATGATTGTAAAAAGTTTTATAGATGCGTGGACAACGGCAATGGAGGTTATACTCGTTATGAATTTACATGCGGTGAAGGAACTGTGTGGGATTCCAAAATTGAAGCTTGTAATCACGCTTGGGCTGTGGAAAAATGTGGTGGATCTACAGTTGACCATCAGGAAGTTACCACTCAAGCTAAACCCACAACCACTCATGAAGTCGTCGACAGCAGCTCAACTGAGGGCGATCTAAATACTGGATCATCAACACTTCTGCCTAGTACCACATCCAGTACTACAACTATTAAAGAAACTGTATCTATAGGTAGTAATGACTGCACAAAGAGTGGTTTCATGGGTGATCAAAGGGACTGTAAAAAGTTTTATAGATGCGTAGATAATGGAAAAGGATCGTTTACAAAATATGAATTTTCTTGTGGCGAAGGAACCGTATGGGATCAAAAAATAGATGCTTGCAATCATGCATGGGCAGTGGAAAAATGTGGCGGCACGACAGATTCCTCCACTGGGCACCACGAAACTACTACGCAATCTCATGCTACAATCAGTGATGAAATTGATGATGGCTATCCTTCTAACATAAATACAGGTTCTGAGATTACTACACAAAGCACAACGACCCATTCAACAACTGAAAGTTCAATAAAACCAAGTGGTAACCATTGCATAAATAGTGGTTTTATTGGGGACAAAAACGACTGCAAAAAATTCTATCGTTGCGTTGATGATGGCAGAGGAGGATATGTACGTTATGAATTTAGCTGTGGTGATGGCACATTATGGGATCAAAGTATTGAAGCATGTAATCATGAATGGGCGGTCAAAGATTGTGGTAAAACTGGAAACAATGTAGTGCACCCATCAAATGAGAGTTCGACCCAAGTTACGTTAACTTCGGAAACTGAGGATCAAGGATATTCTTCTCAAAGTACTGAGAAAACAAGTACGTCGACGGTTAGCAGCTATCCAGGTAGCGAAACAGGTGAAGCGTGTTCCAAAGAAGGCTTCATCGGCGACAAAAGGAATTGTAAAAAGTTTTACAGATGTGTAGACAATGGCCGTGGTGGATTCACTAAATATGAATTTACTTGTGGCGAAGGTACTTACTGGAATCAGGAAATATTATCATGTGATCATGCGACATCTGATAAAACTTGTGGCGAAAATGAAAGTGGTTCTAGTACACAAACCTCTCATCAGGAACATGACGAAATTTATTATCCTGAAACAACAAGTATATCTAGCTCATCAACGGTTAGTAACGAATATGAACATCAGACCCAACAACCACCTGCTTCCTCTGAAATATGTACATCAGAAGGGTTTTATGGCAACAGGAATGATTGTAAAAAGTTTTATAGATGCGTAGATAATGGAAAAGGAAGTTACACTAAATATGATTTTACCTGTGGAGAAGGAACTGTTTGGGATCAAGAAATACAAGCATGTAACCATGAATCTAGCAATAAAAAATGTTCAACTGGTTCTACATCAACTATTCAAACGACAGAAAATCAACAAGAAGCTGGAAATGACATTCATATGACCACAGCTTCACAGACCCAACATACTACAGAGAGAACTGATACTTCGTCTACCTCAACGTCTAGTAGTATTCAATGTTCATCTGAAGGGTTCTTTGCAGACCCCAATGATTGCAAGAAATTTATTAGATGCGTAAGTAACGATAAAGGTGGGTATACTAAATATGAATTTACTTGCGGGGAAGGTACGATTTGGGTTCAAGATATACTAGCTTGCGATCACGATACTGATGATACAATTTGCAGTTCTCAAACAACGAGTAAACCTTTGGCAACTGAAGGACATCAACAAATAACTGAAAATGGTGTAAGTTCTACTACAGCAGAACCTCAGACGATAGATAAACAAGAAGATGAATATGAAAACGGAAATTCCGATAAGCCATCTCAACCAGGAAGCGGCGATTGCTCATCAGAAGGTTTTTACGGAAATGAAAATGATTGCAAACAATTTTATAGATGTGTGGATAACGGTCAAGGAGGATTCACGAAATACGATTTTACATGTGGTGAAGGCACAGCATGGGACTCTGAAATTCAAACTTGTAATCATATAAATCAAGTCAAAACTTGTTATGGAGCTAGTGAAACACAACCGATAATGCACGACGAAGATCCTTCCAGTCCATCAACTGAATCTTCTAGTACAACATCTTCTAGTACGACGTCTTCTGGTACCACGTCATCTAGTACAACAACAGCTTCTGAATCAAATCCTGACACGACTTCAGGCAATAAAAATATATGTGATAATGAAGGTTACTTTGGGGATTCACAAGACTGCAAAAAGTTTTACAGATGTGTGGATAATGGAAAAGGGGGCTACACAAAATACGACTATACATGTGGTGACGGAACTATATGGGATCAAGATATTACTACTTGTAATCATCCACAAGATGTTGTTAATCCTTCATGTAATAAAAATCAAGACGGAAGTACAACTTCAACAACCACGGCTAGTTCATCATCCAGCGAATCTTTATCATCCAGTGAGTCCTCATCATCTAGTGGGTCCTCATCATCCAGTGAGTCTTCATCATCTAATGAGTCATTATCATCATCATCTCAATCTACAACAGAAGGTTCACAAGGTTCATCAAATTGCTCTCAAGAAGAAACGTCGAAAAAACCTGGAAATCAAAACATTACTTGTGATAAAGCAGGTTATTATGCTAATCCTAACGACTGCAAGAAATTTTATAGGTGCGTGGATTGGGACGGTGATGGTAAACGATTTTCTGTATACCACTTTGATTGTGGTGAAGGTACGATATGGGATCCAGCTGTTGAGACTTGTAATCATGAAGAGTCAGTATATCCACCGCGGGATTGCAGTGGTTCCCAATCACAAAGTGGAAATCAACCTCCTGCAACTGAAGGGACTACTACTACACAGCAAGAAACAACAAGCTCTCAAGAAAGTACTTCCACCCAAACTACATCCACGACACAATCGAGTACCGAACAAACAACACAGTCAACTAGTTCCGAACCAACGACTGCTCAACAGTCGACTAGTTCTGAGAAAACAACAACACAGCAATCAACTACTTCAGAACAGGCTACTCCACAGTCGACCACCTCGGAACAAACAACCCAACAGTCAACTACTTCTGAACAAACAACACAACAATCTTCTTCTTCCGAGCAAACAACGGCACAGCAGTCTACAACTTCTGAGCAAACAACGACACAACAATCTACAACATCCGAGCAAACTACGACACAACAGTCTACAACATCCGAGCAAACAACGACACAACAGTCTACACCATCCGAGCAAACAACGACACAATCGTCTACAACTTCCGAACAAACAACGACACAACAATCGACGACATCTGAGCAAACAACGACGGAACAATCGACAACATCTGAACAAACAACCACCGAACAATCGACGACGTCAGAACAAACAACGTCGGAACAATCAACATCAGAACAAACCACGACACAACAATCAACATCCTCTGAACAAACTACGACGGAACAATCGACAACATCAGAACAAACCACGACACAACAATCAACATCTTCTGAACAAACCACGACGGAACAATCAACATCTTCTGAACAAACCACTCAAGAATCAACCACTTCTGAACAAACCACTCAAGAGTCAACCACTTCTGAACAAACGACTCAAGCATCTACAACTACCGAGCAATCTACAACTTCAGAGCAAACAACAACAGAACAATCCACTTCGAACACCGAATCTTCCACAACCGAGCAAAGCACAACCCAGCAATCAACGACCACTGACCAATCCAGTACAGAGCAGTCAACTACAGAACAAACAAATGAAAGCTCAACAACAGAAAGTGGCTCTGATGGAAATACATCAGAAAGCAAATGTCCAGAGACCGATGAAAATCAATCATTGTTTGTTTTGGACAAACGTCATTTAAAAGACATCCCAAATACTGCAATTTATTCTACCAATGTGATGAAGATGATGATACACATGACGTGAAAATTGCAGTATTTACTTGTCCCAATAATACAATTTACGATGAAAGTCAAACACGTTGCGTGGAAGAGAGCAAAGCTAACAAAAAATGTGATGGAGAAATAGCACAGAAAAGGAGATTTAAAAGATTGGACCGACACTACAAAGAACCAGTAAGTATTTTTATTTTTAAACATTAGGAACTATTAGATTCCATGAGTTCATTTTGTTTTTATAGTTTTCAACATCGAATATTTTTTATTTCATTTTATTTACTGTCATGTTCTGTGTTATTTTTCTTTTTTGTTTTGTGTTAACTAACTCCCAAACATATTGATTAGCCTGTTATTGGCAACTGCATAAGAATATATTAGATAAAGAAAATAAATAATGCTAATGAGTTTATTTTTCTTTCAGCTTGTGGTAACCAAAGAAAGCCACGCATGTCCAAGCGTCGGATACTTTTCGTTTGAAAAAGATAGTGAATGTTCACCAGCTTTTCTTAAATGTCAAACAGATAAAACAAATAAGTTAAGAGGTCTTGTTTATCAGTGTCCATCGGGCTACGTTTATTGGTCAATTAGTAAACGATGTGAGCCAATGAATAGAGTTAGAGACTGTAAACGTTCACAAAATAACTGGACAGGAAGATGGGAGATACCAGTTGAAAGAAGAAATGTAGCGCCATCGTAGAAGAACAGTGTTGTACTATTATTAGGTTCTATGAAAATAAGTCCTGGCATTTTTTTGTGATACAACGTATTGTGCATTTGTGCAATATGTGTTAATTAATGTAATATGTAGTAAAGTAAAATAAGTATAAAGTAGGTATTTGAACATTTTAATGAGCAAGGCATTGAATAACAATATTTAGTAAGAAAAAAATTTCATACATAACGAAAATGTACAAATTGTTTTTTCTGTTTAATCTCTATTAGTAACTTTATGAACTCGTTAAGAGGAAACAATTTTGAGCGAACTTAAGTGCCTCCTTTTGGCTGAATTATGTCTTGGTTTTTACTTTTGTACTAGTCTGAAAGACAACCTGGGTTTGTATGTTATTTGCTGACAAAATAAATTTATTTACATTCTCTAACAAAATATCTAGTCTATTAAATATTTTTTCAACAAACAGTAAGTACTTGCGGCCATAATATTAAGAAAAATAATGACTTGTGAACCAAATATTGTGAACAATTTATAAAAGCAATATTTGAATCACGACTTAATTAGTTAGTAAGTGATGTAATAAAATGAATAAGGAAATAAATTATTTGCAAATAATATTGTTTTTGTTCACAACCAACTCTAAAATACAAAACCAAAGAAAATACCTAATGTTATAATCTAATTTCTGCTTTTATCCCAATTAATTTTGGGTCAGCGCAACTGGACCGTATTTCACAAAAAAACTTAATTATAAAATAAAATAATTTAATACACATCCCTAAAATAACAATAATTAAAGTTATAGTAAAATCAAATCAATTCCCATGCACGAAGATAAAAGTCCTTTACAAAAAATTGTCAGTTCAGCGATTATAAAATCTGTTACACTTTCTTCTTCACTGTGGTGAACTGCGTTGCTGAATATTGTGCCTAAAAAGGCATGGCATGCTGTATCAGTTGCTATAATATTCCCTCTTAAATCAATAGTTAGTAGATTTTTCTCCAAAATCTCACCTGTTTCTTTATTGGGGATTACTTTAGCATATTCAGATTTATTATACATGCTTGTGGCTGAAATAATGACTGGTTTGTAGGTGTTAGCAATTTTTATATCGAGGTTATCCAGAGACAAGGAACTTTTATCATTTTCTGATTTAGGTACATCTATTACACTTCTGCTTGTTCTGTTTGTAGTCACTGCTTCTGTTGGGCTTTGTTTGACTTGAAGTTTATTGTGAAATATGAATTCTAAAAATAGAGGTAGCAGACTCAATCTAGTTGTATTCTGAGTGGCACCTAGAGCAATGGCCGATTCAGTACTATTATTCACAACAAAACGGTGACTTGTTTCTTTTGTGTTACCTTCATTTGAGTAGGAATTTATATGTGGATGGATTTGTATATGACTAAACGGTTCAGTATTCTTTTCAGATTCTTTTTTAACTGTGGTCTCTGGTGCAGTAGATAAATGACGTTCACTTCTTGTTACAATCGGGTATTTTATGTCTTCTGCCTCAGTAAGAGTTTGCTGGGAAAAAGCATTAATAGGATCATCTTCATTTTCTAAAGCATTAATTATGTCCCGAATATTATTTAATTTTCTTTCTTTCTTTACAGTTTTATTAGGTTTCTTCATATTTTTAAGCTCACTGGCCGCTTTATAATTATCTGCATACTTGTTAAGTAGTTTGTGTAATTTGTCTTTGTAAAGAGTATACTGAGATCTAGGGGTTAAAATAATAGGATCAAAAGCTATGCCTCCTTTATCCCAAATAGAAACAGAACGCGCTAAGAATTCAATAAGATTTTGAGGTAATGTCTTCCAATACTTTCTTAAAGGAGAGTTTTCCATGTAACCCGATAGAGTAACATATTCAATGGCAATGTTAGAATTTGATGTTCCTTTTTTGGGGTCCGGTTTCCATAGTGAATTCATAGCCATTTCATTATTTTCTTCTGCACTCAAGTAACCTAAGTTTGTGTCGTTAGCCACTACGATTAAATGATATTTAATATTATCATATTTATTCGATGTTTCTTTAATGTAAGGCATGTACTTATTCAAGTCTATCTCTTCGTATTGTCTGACAAAAACATGCATAAAGACGTCAGGTAATGTTTTAGATGATGACTTGTCTTTCGGATTAGTTAATATCAGACTTGCAGGCTTTAGGTTAGCAGTTGGTAAAATAGCAAATGCAAACAGGCTGTTATAAACTATGAATGTCATAAGACTAATCATTCCGAGACCTATCCACCAGTACGCGAGAAAAGATGACCAGTGATCTGTAAAGACACAAAAATATGTAGGTATAGTCAATTAGCTGTTGACCAAGTAGGTAAAAAGTTTGAGAAAGTAGGGACCTACGTCAAAGACTAGCTGCTGTGTTTGTTTGATTCTGTTTTTTTGCAAGATTAAGGGCAAACTGGTGTTGAAGGATTACCAGACAAGGTTAGGACATGCGACAGGTCTAAATAAAATTCATAAAAAGCAGTGGTGTTTTTACCTGGCCAACGCGTTATAATTGAGGCTGCTCCCTTCAGGTTCGGTCTAGCTCGACCCTTATAGCTGGAAGGACGCAGCCTTCGATAATATCGAGGACTGTAGTGTTCGTCTTCGGAAATCTCCTCACATAGTAATGGGTGCTGTTCCTTGTAGTATTCACTCATCACTTGCCATTGGTTCTACTATTAACAAAAAAACAATATAGAAATCGTACTGTTCAAATACGAAATCGATGCACGACGAAGTATTCACAGCAAATCCAAGCAAATCGAAAATTAAAACGTAAGTATAATTTGCATACAATTATTTGATTAAATTCACAAATGACGTTTGTTGTGAGTTTTATAAATTAAAACACTTAAAAATTTAATGGCACTTTTTGTTTTTAGATTTACGAAAGAGGCTTATATAGTAAGATTTTAGGCAAATAGCTTTTTTTATCGTTATTTAATTTAGGAGGGTTTGATCATTTCGACATGTGGATAACATATTAGTTAGTTACGCACTGATATGTATATCTAGATTATAAGCTATTGTTAACTATGTATAGTGTGTAACTGTTAGTTTTCCTCAACAAATAAAGTAACAAAATAAAAATAAAAATGACCTATAATAGTGATATAGTTGTATCTGAATAGGGCATATATATTTTTGTAATAGGATTGTCTTGTTGTATGCCCACAACAGAAATCGCGCATGTGGCCCGTGTATGACCAGGCTAAGAGATGACGAAAGGATCACTTAGATTAAGATTTTTTAAATGTTTTTCGTTTGTTGTTGTTGTTGTTGTGTTGTTGTTGTTATTTGTTAATGTTGTTTTGTTTGTTGTAGTTTATGTTTAATGTTATTGTTTGTTATGTTATTGTTGTTAATGGTGTTCCCTCGACTAGAGCATTCTCCGTTAATGTCCAAGATCCAAGATTTGATTTTGATCCTACCGTTACAATATTGCCTCACTGTCTGACAAGCCGTAATGTCACCAATCCAATTGAAAAGGGAATTTCTATTGTGACTCAGTAAGACGATACTAAATACTTGGAGAGATTGCATCGCAGTCCATAATTTTTACTGTAATTCCCTTCCCTTTTTATAATAATTCACTTCTTGTAGGGTCCTGTACCCGATAGATGCTAACGGGGCCTATTCCTAAGCCTTCATCTTCGACCGTCTGTGCGTCTGTCTGACCGCGGGCTGTATCTCATAAACCGAAAGAGGTAGAGAGTTTAAATTTTCTCAGAGTTTGTACTACTGTGGTTGATATAACAACAAATAATAAAAATCTTAAAAATGAAAAGGTTTTTGTAAGTAGGTAAGGTTCCACTTGGTAGCTTTTTTTACATTCAAAGCATTGTAAAAGATGTTCCATATTTTCTAAAACCAAAATTCAAATACATTCGTCGGGATTCGTTTTAATTCAACCTATTGTAAACTTTTCGTTTGAGTTGCATGATTATATCAATGTTTGATAACACAAAAAATATATAAATTTAAACACCTACCGTCATTTGTGTTTCCTGTGTAAAATCACTTGTATTGTAGTTTTCAACTGCCAAATATGATGTTGTTTTACTCACTGATGCGCGTGGAGCGTTCAACACTCGATGAAATACATTTAATGAATATGCACGTAAGTTCCTATATTATATGTGACTGTGGCACGTTTACATTTTCCGCCATAATTTTGTTGATTCAACATCTGATTCGTCTCACGTACATACGCCTTGCAGTTACGATTGTTACTGAATTTTGCCGACATTGCACTAATTGCGAAGGTGAATTATTATGACATTATTATGCAGTATCTTATGTTATTGTTCGTTTAAGTAAATAGTCTGTTTCTGTGTATATTGTAAGCAAAGTATGTAATAGAGCTACATAAAAATAGAGGTTTCAAAAGGTTTTTTTAAGGTATCCTGGAGGTTGTGTCCACCTGAGATTAAAAGTCCAATCTTTCTCGACCAAGGAGTATTACAGCGCTCAAAATTAACAAGCCAAACACAAAAATGAAAACAAAGTTCCCTGACATTTATTTCAAAATTGGAATGTCTACAAAATTTGTTGCAAATGTCGTTCTCCCGGTCTCAATTTTTCACATACGTTGATGAATCGGAGTTTTAAATTATAACTTACGCGATTATTCTATAACAGAGGTTAACGTGAGTACCTATTCTAGTATCATAAATTAGTTAAAAAGATAATATTATCCGTAAAAAAAATATATGTAGATACTGTAAGTATTAGGTACCTACTATAGGTATAAAATATGTATAAAGTTACATAATAATATCTAAAGGCTGTTGTCAACTTTTGTCGACGCGAATTAAGGGCAGCGCCTTAAAAAATAATTAATCCGTCCCTTAACTCTGGCATTGCTTACGGTCAGCTGTCATTCCACGATGCCTCCGTTTGACGGCTCGCGGGCTCGCCTTGCGCTCACTTCACCTAAATTCACCGAAAAGATTTTACAGAACAGTCCGGGTGATGCTGTAATTTTGTGTAATTGACAACTCATCTCATGTTACCTTCACCTAAATTCATGAAGGCAGTTTATGACAAAATAGCGCTGCTGGTGATAGCAATTGATTAAAATCTAGTACCTATTTGATGGTTCATAATCACTTATTTGCTAAATCCAATGCCTTAGAACAGTATTAGTTCCCAAAGTAAGCGAATATGGAGTGGGCCTTAAACAGACCTTCATTTATATGAATTTTGTAAAACTTTTTGTAAGGTGAGTCTAACTTTGGGCACCACTGGTTTAGATTGTTAATCTTTTCAATAAAAGTAGTCATCATGTGCCTAGCCTTTTCCCAACTATGTCGGGGTCGTCTTCCAGTCTAACTAGATGCAGCTGAATACTAGTATTTTATATGGACTGCCTATCTGACCTCCACAACCCAGTAGCTGGGTGATACGATACCCTTTGGTAAGACTGGTTGTCAGACAATCAGGGCCATCACATTTCTCACTACATTTTTTTTTCAATAAAAGTAGAACCTACATATACACTATGTAACAAAACCCCTGTCCGATTAGTGTTGCCGTTGATCAGTTTTTACCCGACTACGGCAAAGCCAAAAGGAGGGTTATGGTTTTGACGGTATGTATGTATGTATGTATGTATGTATGTATGTTTTTATGTTTTATTTTAATTTAATTACTTCTACTTTCTTCTTTTTTTTTTCACTGGGGAAAAATAATAATCTCAAATCCATTAAATGGTTACGTATATGAGTACGCAGTACGATGCCGAATAATACCCTTAAGGATCGGACAGGGTTTTTGTTACAGGCTGTATTTCTTACAGGACAATATAATGGTGGAGCGTGCTCCACAGACAAAACAAGACGAACAGTATCCATTGCTTATGGTGGACGGAGGCGGCGGAGATGGCGGGGTCCACCAACAACCATCGCCGACACTTGTCGCTCCTGGCTGGGGTGTCACCTGCACCGCCAAACAATCCTGGCTTGTCCGCTGGCCTGGTTAATATTCCCATTTATACTAATACTAGCACTCTCCCACGACTTCGTTCGCGAGATTTTTATTTATTTATTTATTTATTTATTTATTTATTTATCAGATGGAAAACCAACAGCTATACATAAGATGGATACAAAAAATTGATTAAGTTACATTAAGCCAATTACAGGTTCTCACGGGTAGAAATATAATAAATATAATAGAAATCTTAAGGATCACTAACAACAAGCACAACAATCAATAAATTTAAGATGAAGGAAAAAGGTCACAAAATTAAACGAACGAAAGTACAATAGTAGGTACACACTATAACTACTCATGACTATGAGAACAGGAACACACGGCCGGAAATATAATAATTATTAAAGTGATCTGAGGGATCACTAGCAGCAAGGGCAAAAGAAAAATAGTTCCAAACTTAAAGAATAAAATCAAAGACGCCAAAGAACAGCAGTACACACTAATCACTTTTGAAGAAATCAAGGTTAAGCTGATTACGCGCTGATAAGCCTTTAGTGGTAAACACGTCAAACGAGAACTTTTTACACAATAAATTAAAGTCCCTACTCGCTCGCACTAAGTAAGAATTTTGTCTGTATTTAGACGAAGAAAGGGGGATGGAGACAGGTGGGTTAAATCTAACTGACCTCTGGGAAACGTTGAAATTAAGTTTTAACAGAAGATCAGGACAGTCAATCTCGTTCCCTATAATTTTTAAAAGATAAATGCAATCCGCCAGTCTGCGGCGATTTACAAGTGGTTGCAGGTGGAATTTCTTGCAGAGATCCAAGTAGTTGTCAGATCGATACGGAATACGGAGTCGAAAACATAGAAAACGAATGAACCTTTTTTGAATATTTTCAATGCGTTCTATGTATTTATTATAGAATGGGTTCCAAATTTGTGACGCATATTCGAGGTGACTCCGCACAAATGAACAGTACAAAATTTTTAGAGTTTTGGCTTTCTTAAAACACCCTGCAATTCTCATAATAAAGCCAAGTGACTTCGATGCTTTAGCTACTATATGCTCAACGTGTACGTTAAATAAAAGCTTAGAATCGTGGTAGACACCTAAATCACGCACTCCATCGCATCGCTGTAATAGTTGCCCTTTAAGTGTATAAGTAGTAGGGATTGGCACGCGTTTTCTAGTAAAAGAGATTACCGAACATTTAGTGGGGTTTAAGTCTAGTTTATTAATCCGGCAGTACTCATCCAAACGTGCCAGGTCAGACTGAAGAGCATGCATGTCATCCAGTGAAGATATTGACGAAAATATCTTCATGTCATCGGCAAAGCAAAGTAGCTTTGAATTGTGGAAACATGAGTCTATGTCATTAACATAAATAATAAAAAGTAACGGACCCATCAGTGAACCCTGGGGAACACCACTGGGAGCCGAAACCCAGCTTGAGATGTAGTTACTAACAACGACAGCTTGGGACCTGTTTTCTAAGTATGAGGAAAACCAGCGGAGTAAGTCGCCTCTAATGCCGTTGCTAAGGAGCTTTGATATGAGGATTCCATGATCGATTCTATCAAAGGCTTTGCTATAGTCCGTGTAAACGACATCAACCTGTGCCCCATTATCCATCCTTTCCGTTATAAAGTCATTGAGTAAGGCCAGGTTGGAAACAGTTGAACGGCCTTTAAGGAACCCATGCTGTGAAGGACTAAATGACTGCCTAAGCGCCGCGTAGACTTGGTCATAGACCACCCTCTCAAAGATTTTAGCTAATATGCACAGTTTGGAGATTGGCCTGTAGTTAACTATTTCGTTTTTATTACCTTTTTTATGCACTGGTGTTATAAAGGCTGACTTCCAAATTTGGGGAACAGTACAATAAGAGAGTGACTTTTTAAAGAGAAGTGAGACTGGTATTTATACGGATCCCTAATTTTTTGATAATAAAATAATATAGCCTATGTAACCCGGGGATAGTGTAGCTTCCCAACAGTGAAAAGAATTTTTCAAATCGGTTCAGTAGTTTCGGATTCTATTCAATGCAAAAAAAATCAAACAAATAAACAAACAATCAAATTTTTTCTCTTTTTTAATATGAGAATAGATAGTATAGACTAACTGACCCAGCGAACTTCGTAACCGCCGTTTTTTTTTCTTTCATAAGAACCTTCTCCTTACTTTACAAACACAACGAAAACCGAATTAGTGAAATTGGTCCAGCTGTTCACGCGTGATGCCGTGACCAAGGGAAATAGGGATTAATTTTTTAATCTATTTTAAATAGACAGATAATAAAGCTGACGGGATTTTTTATTAGTTTAAACGCGCTATCTCTGGAAACACCAGTTGGATCAGAAAAAATAATATTAGGAATAGTAGCTATTAACATCACACTACGACACACGAATGTGGAATGCGAAGCAGAAACCAAAACTTAACTAAACGCGAGTGAAACCGCGGGGTATAGGTAGTTAGTAATTTCTATATAGGTACATACGAATCCGACTACAGTTTAGAATTCAAAAATAGTTCTATTTGCCAACTTATGTTCAATGTCAAAAAAACACAGTTATTTTTGGATATACAACTGCGATCGTAAAGGCAGTTAAGGCTGGTTTTCACGCGTGAAACACTCATTTGAGTTTGTCGACCGCAGTGCCTATCTATCAATGAAACAACAATGAGGACTTTTTATGTCTAGTAGACTCATAGGACGCTGCCCAATCTGTGTCGCTATCCCTGAGTTCATGTCCAGATAATGAGTGTATTATCGATACGCGTATATATTAAATTCATCAAGATACCCTAAACATTTATCTGGACGCGTAATACAGCTTGCTATTAGCTCCTAGTATCTACGCGCTTAAAACGCATTTAATTTCGCTTCCCCCACACCTACGCAGAATATCAACACGCTAAACGTCTATAATGAGGACCTTCCTTTTTCAGAATACATCTCGGCATGCTGGATGACTTTGATCTTATTGGGTATATCCTTCCTCGTATTTTATGCATTGGGCATGGAGGCATATCGAAGGCAGCCTGTTTTGATCATAAAATGCAACTCGACAAAGCCGGCAAGCGATGTCTACTATCATCACATTGTTCAACGCGGCGGCTCTGCTTCTTTTATGATATATGCTGATTATCTCTCGGATATGGCATCACAGTATCCTTCACTCCATTTTCATGTATTCTTTCTCGTGGATGACTCGCTACAAACTGCATTCCGAGGTCCGAGACATGCAAGATTTATCAATAAAATGATTCCATACTCTACCGGCAGTGTGTATCCTTTCTCTAAAATTGATGACTACGGTAAGCGGGAAATTGCAGACTTTGAATCAAGGTATCAAAATGTGAACATAACAATTATGTCTCTAAGCAAGTACATGACGATGACACCTTTGAAGTACAAATGGAGAACTATACCACTTTCATACTTGTCGTTTTATGCGAGAGTTTTCTCAGTTTGGCAAACCGGAGGGGTTTCCATGGACTTGAACAATTTCAATAACAATTTTAATAACCATAAATGCGTAGATCGCAGAATTGCCGCTATATTGAAACAACATAATGATGGCATTAAAGTTGAGGAGTACTCGAATGCTCTAAACAGAATTGACCGTGAGGAAGAAAATGAGTTTTTCACTATATTCTACGGTCTAATACATCAATTTTTGAGAACAAAGACATTCCTGTCAAAAAGTTTTCCTTTCCCTCAAATTACTTCCGAGAAAAGTATCTCTCAAAACGAACCTTTGATTCTTGTTAACAGAAACAAACGTGACGTTTCTACGACGATAAATGAAACCAATAAGATATCTGAAACCGTTACTAATGTTTATGTAGAAACTATAAATTCTACAAACGATACAGATTTGAAGAAGAACGAATATCAAACTTTGACTAACTCCGATGACAATCTAGAGAAATTAAAAATTACTATCGATGACGCTTTCAAAGGATTACAAATAAATAACGATAATATAGTTGACGATATGAATAAAACGGAAGCACTAAATAAATCGGAAACCCAAACTGAAATGTCAAATAAATCCGATACTCGTCAAGTAGTTCTGTTTTATGATTTTTCAGTGTTTAGTGATGGTGTCGCGCCTTACCTTATGTCTGAACCGATAGTACGCAATGATTTTAGACAAAATACGAAATCCTCTGAGTTAGGAAAATCTGGAAAATACGGAAACAATGGGGCGCATCTTCTGTCTATTGACTCAGAAGGAATGTTTGTGGCAGCTTCTTCGAGGCTGCATCCCTTTTTAGGACATTTGATCACTGCCGGTTGTCAACGTATGAACCCTAAATTCGCCATTGATGATACGCTTCTAACGCAATGTTCAGGAATATTTAAGGAAGATACCTACTGCAACAACATTTATATACTTTAGTTATAATATTTGTTTACGTTAATGTTTGTTAATATTATTATCTCTATTTTCTTGTTTTTTCAATTGTTTCACTCGGCAAGCATCGAAAAATGTACTGCATTTAGACAATTTTAGTATTATAATGTTCTTATTTTAACAAAATATTAATTGTGTATTATTTCTATTATATGATTATTATACACTAGACAGGACAGGATCTGTTAACTCTGCATAAGGACTTTGAGCACTTTTAATTTAACGTTTAGTGTCGAACTGCTGCCGGTGGTGCAAGACCGGTGCGGGTGTCGTACTGCACACGAACGATGGTTGTCTTGTTTTTATAAAATTGACAAACCTTACCTACTAATAAACAAAACATAAAACATAACTTTCGTAAACATCACACCTGTAATTCCCGTCGAGTTAGGCAGAGGTGTATGTACCTCACACTGAGGTAGAGAGGTTTATCCACATTTCGACAGTTATGTTTTAGGTATTTACACACACAACACAACATTTTTCAAATCTTAGGCTCTAGACAGACTGACTGCATTTCAACTGCAATCCAACTGCAAATTTGCAGTTCGGATGCAGTTTGAATGCAGTTGACACGACTGCAATAGAACTAACGCTCCGCCCCCCACTGGGGGGCGGAGCGTTAAAGTAGTGCGGGCGGGTGGGTATGGTGTAGTTCGGATGCAGTTCGATTGCAGTCGGTGTGCAGTTCACACGACTGCACGCCGACTGCAATTGGACCGCACGGTTGGTTTGCAGTTCTATTGCAGTCGTGTCAACTGCATTCAAACTGCATCCGAACTGCAAATTTGCAGTTGGATTGCAGTTGAAATGCAGTCAGTCTGTCTAGAGCCTAAGCAGTATCAGCTATTGGTACAATGCCATGCCGTGGTAGGTCACCATCTCATCATCACCATCATCATCTTTAAAAAATTCGCCAACGGAGAACCGATTTCTTGAAATACCGGTAATTCAATTTCTTCTCCTTGTTCCTCCGACGATTGTTCATTGTTGTTGTTAAAGTTCGAAAACCATAGTGGTATTCGCTGCAAGAGTCGGTACCGGTTGTGGTATTCCCGACGACGGCGACGCTCACTGAGCTTCTGTCGTTGTCGTCGTACAGTTTGATGCATAAGTATAAAATATTAGAGTACCTACCTATGTGTGAGAGAAGAAGATAGCTTGCAGAGAAGATGAAGCGTTACTTTCAAGGCGGCAGCAGACTATTAACACGCTACGCCACGCCACGTCTGTAAAGCGTACCTACTCATTGGCCACATTTCACATTTCTTTGTCTTTTGGCCAATTAGCACGCGTGGGATGGCGTAGCGTGTTATAAGTCTGTCTCGCCCTTTATTAGCAATATTTGAGGACAAACGTGGTAAGTACGTATCGGTTCGTTTCGCGACAGCTGCGGAAATTCCATACCAAATACCCCACGGAATATCGCTTGGGTATTACCGCTACCTACGGCGGTAACGGATACCTACCGCTTTGAATAGGCCTTTACGTAGGTCGGATTATAATCAAAAGAGTTTAAATGACTATTTGTCATACTCTTTTGGTTATGAATTTGACAGTTGCAGAATACAATGTTATAAAATTATAATACATTTCATAATGTTATTAATACAAATAAATCCACTTCTCGACTACAGATATTCACGATGAAGCTGCCATTTAATCTAATTTTGGCTCCAGTTTTAAAACCTTATCTCGGACGTACTCGAATGTTTTGCCACCATTCGACATTTAGTATGAGCATTTATTATACGTACATATATGGAGTACTTGGCTTTGTAAGTTTGTTTTACTTGTACATCATCTTCACCTTTTATCCCCTGTAGTATGTCCTCGCATCCCCAGCAGGGTCGGACCGTGAATATAAGGGGCCCTGGGCTAACACTACTTGGGGCCTAACTAATTAATCAGGACAAAGATAGTCATTATAATACGAGTGAGCTAAGCGAGTCATAACAGTCGAGAGAGTAGTGATAAAATACATACATACATACAATACGTGCATTTTTAAAATGTTATGTTTTTTTCTATTGGGGCTGGGGGCCGTTTACATTCACGGGGCCCTGGGCTGCAGCCCGAAAAGCCTATATATATAGGTAAGTAGATTCGCCCCTGATCCTCAAAGCAATAATTTTAAAATGCACATATTATTTTTGTTTTGTCTTTAATTTAATTCGTAACAAACGTGTCTACAAGGGTCATTATCTTATTCTGAGTGATTTTATTTAATTTTTTAAACCTGTTGCAGATTTTAAGCGTAAATCATTTGAGGAAACATCTGGGAGAATCGCTTCCAGAACGAATATTCTCAGATTATTCAGAAACTGAAGTCCGAACTGATCACAACTACATGCTTCTTCACGATTTGAAGATCATTGCTACATCTATGGGAATGGTGCAATTCGCTTGTCTTATAATTGGATGCATTACAGTACGCATATTTTTTTACTAACATACAAACATATTGAAGTAGATGATACACGTGAGTTGAGTTTGTCATTATACTCGAAGTAGAAATGCGTTATGGAGCGTCGAATGTAATGAATAAAAAAAAAATACATTTATTTCGAGTAACATGAACTCATATGTATGAATAACTTAGCACAAGTCAGCTAAGTTATTCATACATATGAGTTCACTTGGTTTCCGCCACAGCCGGACCCGTTGACCGCGGCCAAACATTGCTATGCCAAACTCGAAGTGCGGTTCGCTACACAGTTCGTGTGTTCGCCGTAAAATACATATCTTTTTTTAATAGTTTAAAAAACTAAAAGACACGCTTATAGCACGCACTAAGCGTGTCTTTTAGTTTTTCGTATCCCATTCAGCAAACCCTTTCATTTAATACCCATATCATGGGGGTGCATTTCAAATAGCCAATCCGCCATCTTGGATGTCCGCCATGTTGGATTTAAGTCACGTGACTATTTTTTTCGTATTCCTGACAGCAAACCCTTTCATTTGATATCCATATCATGGGGGTGGATTTCAAACAGCCAGTCCGCCATCTTGGGGAGGCCGCCATATTGGATTTGTAATGACGTTTCTTAGCTAGTCATGTGTTGTCATCAGAACTCAGAGCGTGTGCAAAATTTCATCCTAATCGAAGACCGAGAAGTGGGTCAAATTAAGATTCCAAGATTTTCTTACAATCAAAATACATACTTACCAAGTGAAGCTAATATAAGCGTGTTAAAAACACATACGGTTGTGTGTGCGCCGCACTTGCTTTTTTTAGTAGAAACACAACGTGTGTGTTTTCCCGCAGTCAATGCGAAAAGGAGGATTGAAAAATTCTTAGTTAAACCGTTCTCAATAACAAAATTTCTTCTACAATAATGTAGGCAGAAAAAAATGTCTAAGTACAAACAATGATTTTCTATTTAACTGAATTTTACTATTACAGGAAAATCCAGCTCTATTTATTCCCCATCTGGCTGGTCAGTTAGTCATCGTTACTGTAAAGGTTCTCAATGCTCTCCTCCTGTTGCTCCCAATCAAAATGAAGACTATGGGCAAACTGAGCCACAAAGTGCCTGCAATAATGCTCATGACGTTCAATTGGCTGCAAGAATTCTGTGTGTTTCGACAGTATCTTTGTATATGTGACTTATGATAGGTTTCTGAACCTAATAAATTGTTTGTGCTGTTTAATTTAGTCGTTTTTTCTTCAGTCAACGATATGGTACAATTTAATGGAATAAGATTCCAGTTGTTTCTGTGCTACGTGCTTACATGCTCAAAAATAGCTTATGTCGTGAATTGGTTGATATCTGATAGTCAAAGATTTCACAGATTTCAACTGGTCCTAATGAAAATGTATATGGGAGGCCTATGTTCAGCATTGGATATCCTACGGCTGATATGACGACGATGAAACAGATTTCTGACTTCTTCAAATTGGACCGTAATACTGAACTCGTTTTTATAGGATATCATAAAGGTTTTACTATGCAAGGCAAAAGCCTCTTTTCATCCAAAAGAGGCATGATATTCATCAAGCCTGCTCTAGGCAGATTGGCGATTTCAGATCTAAAGACCAGCAGCTAGCCCAATATCAGCATGGTATTTGAATTTGTACTTCGGTTGCAAGTTGGTTAGAACATTGGTATTAATTTAAATAATAGAACGACAAAAATGGTCTGTAATAAATTTTATTTATTATTTATTAATTTAAAAATAATTTATTTTGACATTGACAATTATTGTAATGTATCGAATACTTTCCTCTATGGTACGCCATCAGGCTGTCATTTACCGTTCATTTCCGTATTTTTAGTTCTAAATGCGCTGCATTATGTAAAACGTACCTACTATATTTTGTTGTGAAAATTCGTGTGGTTACTCATGGAATGAATATTAGAATAATTTTTCCGTAACCGCTACCAGGATGGTTTACAGTGTTTGAAATGAACCATCATGGAAACGGAGAGTAATGCTTTCTTGCAACAGCTTCGGCTCAAACATGACAATCGTGCAAATGTAAGTTTATTCAGTAGAGTTTTAAAATTTGCGGTTTTTTATAATTCGTAAAATAAGTGAAAATTTTATGGGATTATGAAACTTGTGGCAGAAAAACTATTCCTGGCAGGAATCTATCCTTCATCATAAAGTAGCTGTAAAAAAACTGTAATGGAAATTATTTTCTTATATTAATTAATACTACAACTATATTAATTTCTATTTATTTCGGGTCTTGGCGTCCTTGTGCCTATGGCCTTTTTAAAGAGTTGTCCTAACGGTTGATTGACACTTTCCGTGACCCAAGGGCTGGCTATTACCTTGGTCAGAGGCAAAGCATTGCCATCCAACGTGGCAATGCGGCTAGTTTTTTGGGCACATTTCCAGTTGATGGTGTTGCGGAAGAATTTCTTGAAGCCATTTGGTTTTTTTTTTATAATTACAAAAACCTCATTCATATTTAAACTGACAAAATGCATTGTTTAGTTACTTCTCTAGCTTAGAATGTTTTTCAGTTACCCCACATGAGCAGCGAGAATTCGGATGGCCTTAAGCTAAAGCTGCGAGCTTTGCTGGTTGCGCTGCTTGGCGTGTCTATGTCGGCATGCGCCTTCGCGTCCCAGCCGGTCGAACTAGAGTTGGACGACGATGAAGTCGCACAGAAACTGAACAACGTCAGCGTCGCCAGGAGGTATATCATACCTTTTTATTGTTCATTTGATAATTAAGGGAAAGAGCAAAAAGAAATGTGAAAAGTGAAAATTTGTGAGCCTTCACGTTTTAAAGGCTAAATGGAAATAGCATATTATTTTTATTGATCTAGCGTTTTTATGCTCCCGTGGAACATAAAAACTAGCCTATCTGGCATATGGCGCGGACACAAGCTAGTTAAATAAATGAAAGGCCTGCCTGCGTATCGCCTGTAAGTATTAAGCGAGTTGCTTGTCGCGTTGATCTGATGCATGCTTGCTTACTTGCTCAGGTACCTTTTATTTGTTAGTTTTTCGTTGCAGCTAACTTATACTAACTTAACTACCTACCTACATTCATTAATTTACCTTACAGAATTACTAAGCCAACAATTCGACTTGTGATGGGTTATGGGAAACTCAGTGCATTTGTCACCGCAATAACCTCATTGCTTTTATTAGTGGCTGTTATGTCTAAGGTACGTTATTTTATATTTTTATGGTTCTTACTAGCCGCTGGGGTGCGGAGGTAGCTCTACGCAGCCTATACAGATTTGCCTTGTAGACTCCACTACATTAGTCGAGCTTCACTACTCGCGGTCGCTAGTTAGGTACCGACTTGAAGTTGGGAATCTGGACTTGTAAATTTTTTTTCTTCTCTCAGTACATATATAGGTAGTTTTTAAAATTATGTACGCCCGTAGCAAGGTGGTAAGACGGTGATTAGGGATCCAGAGTGATAAATCTCCTCAAAATCCGTGCCATGTCCAAAACGACCGCCTTCTACATCTTATTTTTGATCCAGCAGTTGAGCGATAGATTCTATAGGACGTGTTGGTCAACACATTTCGCTATCAAACTATTAACTGACACGACTATCGGCAAAATAATTGTTGACGACATAATTATTCCGCACACTGGTAACCTTATGAGCGAGATCGAAATATTTTAGTATCTTTTCTTTTTTGTTTTATCATTTTAATTATCGAAAGATACAGGTAGACCCTACGGGTTCCCCATACTTACTAGAAAACGTTAGCTGGATAGTAAATAAAATTGAAGAATTATGAGCACGACAGTTCACTGCCTCGAGCATCAAAATTTCGAATAACTATAAGCTCGTCAAATCATTGGCAACGCGAAGGTCCATTATCTTGAAACAAACACATTATCATTTCTGGAATGACCATTTAATCGATCGAACCCATCACGTCTGTGAAGTTTCAACAGTATTTTTTTACGACCATGTATTTCTGTCAAGCAATCCTGGTGGCGTCGAGGAGCTCGTTGGTTGGCAGCTCCAGCGCTACTGGTAGCCGCTTTAGAGACGGCCTCGGATGCCAGTGATGCCATGCTTGCTGCCGTGCTGCGCGGCTCGGCCGAACCGGGCCGGGTCGTAGTGCAGACTGCCGCCGCTGCACTGCTTATAACCGTTGAGATACTAGTCTGGTATGAATATATAGAACTACATCTGAATACAAAATCTTTGATCTTGTTGCAATCGGCTTTTCCCACATGGACATTCTGATCATGTCAGAACTCTGCAACTGTGCCTGGTTGTTTGCATTACCTATCCGCTACGGAATACCTGTTCGCGACATCTGTTATTTAGAAATCTAGGTACTACCTAATCTATAATATTATATTTACTACAGGTACTTCATAGCAAAATTTTTCGAGTATAATCCACCACCGACGTCGGTCGAAGAACGTGAAAAGGATCTTCGGATACATACGATCAATGCCACAATAAAATGATAATGTAACAAGTTTTTATTTACCTACACAAATATATATGTATATCTATATTTTGTATCAATAAATCGCTAAACTGAAACTATTGAACTTTATTTTAAAACTAGCTTCTGCCCGCGACTTCGTACGCGGATCCTGTTGCTTATGCCAGCGACAACGTGGTCGTCAAAATCGAAGATCTGAAACGTCTGATGTAGAATTCTAAGGCCTGGGGAAGGGAAAACAACGGGATGAGCGAGATTTCATCGAAAATCAGTCCTAAACTGTTACCGCCTGTACTCCCAGCTTATGTTATTTTATAATTATACAGTGAAATTGAGCTTTGATTTCCACATCAGGTGTTCCAGATCTTCAATTTTTATACGTCAACAGAGAGTGCTCATCAGGGTGGACAACTTTTGCTAGACGTCATTCCGGTATATATTATAGTGTAGCTGGGCTCTTGGAGTTCCACAACAGGTGTTCCAGATCTACAATCTTTATACGTCAACAGAGAGTGCTCATCAGGCTGAACAACTCTTGCTAAGACGTCATTCCTATATATGTTATAGTGTAGTTGAGCTCTTGGAGTTCCACATCAGCTGTTCCAGATCAGACCTTCAAATTTTATACGACAACAAAGAGTGCTCATCAGGCTAAACAACTCTTGCTAAGACGTCATTCCTATATATGTTATAGTATAGCTGGGCTCTTGGAGTTCCACATCAGCTGTTCCAGATCTTCAAATTTTATACGACATCAGAGAGTGCTCATCAGGCTGAACAACTCTTGCTAAGACGTCATTCCTATATATGTTATAGTGTAGCTGGGCTCTTGGAGTTCCACATCAGGTGTTCCGGATCTTCAAATTTATTCTCTTAGCAGAAAATGCTCATCACGTGAAACAATTTTTGCTATGGTACTATTTTTGTATCTCTTATAGTTTAGCTGGTCTGTTGCGGTTCTGCATCAGGTGTTCAAGTTTCCAAGATAAATTATAGCCTATATGTTGCCCGGACTTAATACCAATACAACAAAAAAAAAACATTCAAATCCGTCAAGTAGTTCCGAAGATTAGCGTGCACAAACACACAGACAAACAGACAAACAGACAAACAGACAAACAGACAAAAAAAAAATTAATTACAATTTCAGGTTCGGCATCGATGTAATAACAACCCCTGCTACTTTTTTTTTATATATTTCCATTGTACAGACACCACTTTTCTACAATTTTATTATATGTACCTATAGATGTAACCGAAACTTGTCCAATGTATATAATATTTATTTATTTTTTACTGCAGTGTGGCTCGATCACTCCATCTGTCATCATCATCATTTATGTCATTAATCTCATTCTGGTATGTAATGCTGGAACTCTTGTCATTATGAACGATAATTCCATCTATACTAATATTATAAAGCTGCAGTGTTTGTTTGTTTGTTTGTTCGTTTGTTTGAACGCGCTAATCTCTGGAACTACTGGTCCGATTTGAAAAATTCTTTCAGTGTTAGATAGATTAGTTATCGAGGAAGGCTATAGGCTATATACCATCACGCTACGACCTACGGGAGCGGAGCAGTAACCAAAGACGCGGGTGTAACCGCGGCGGACAGCTAGTTTGTCATATTTTTCAGCGCTCTCCCATACTTTCGTGAAAAAATTTCCATTGGTGACTGCAACACATTGCAGGCAACGTTTTAAGCAATACCGGGCCAAAAAAAATATTGCATCTGCTTAAATTGCAGTACCTAAAAGCATTGTTATTTACATTGTACTTGTGGTTAAATGAAGAGAAATAAATGATGGTTGGAAAGGCAACGATAGGCAGTGTATTTGAAAAAATGTTTTTAACGACAGGAATCTAGGGGTTTCAGGTAAAAAGAAAAGCAATTGTATAGTCTGTTGATAAATTGAATATATTATGAAGATATTATTGCATAGAACTTACAAGTAATTATTGCTTACATTTTATTATATACTTACTCAATAAAGTTAGTAATGACGACAATTGCACATAAAAAATTGATCAAGTAGGTACCTAATTAGGTTTATTAAAAATATTATTATTTGCTTCGGTTGATGGTTGAGCCATTTTTATTCAGAATAGGTACTGCGATTCACAATATTGCGGATTTGCAATAATCCATTTGTCCCTTCAGGTTGTAGAACCTTGACGCTATGATACCTATGTAGGTACTTATTTATTTAATTGTATGTATAAAAAATAATTTTACTTAAATATAAGTAAGAATATACTTCAGTTAAAAAAATACTAACATAAAAAGGGGTCTAATGTAAAAAATATGGTTTTATAATACTGACGCTTTCGCGCATTTTTTAATAATTTACATGATAACACCTAAAATATTAGGTCAAACAAAAAATATAACGCTGTAAAAATAAATGCTCCTATGGTTATTAGACTTTTGACTTTATCGATAGTCTCACGGCTATTGCTTTTTGTGACATATTTCACGTAGGCGATAGACGTACAAGCAAGTACGCGTACTTTATGGCATAAGGCTATGTACTTTTGAAAAGACGGCAGGGCAACAAGCTTCACGTGTCAGCTGTACGATACAAGACAACTGTCCGTGTGTAGTATGGCACCAGCACTGTAACGCCGCAGCACCAAACGATTAAACTAAAATAGCTCTAGGTACGCAAACTTTAAGAGTGAAACATGATTGGAAAGAGACGTCGGGCTTTAAGTACACGTACTTGCCTATCAAGGCCGTATCTATAGGTATATAGGCTTTTTGGGCCCCTCCAGTGCATCCCAAAAAATGTTTAAGTGTATTTTATCACTACACTCTGGGCTGGGCACCATTACGCCCTAACCATCGGCTCGCGCTCGGGCTCGGTATTTCAACCTCGACTGCAATGACAAAACTTAGCTCACTGGTATCATAATGGACAATCATTAAATATTATTTAATTTGATTCATATTGGAACCGTATACATAATTACCATAAACTGTTTACCATAATTATCACAAAGTGGCAATTAGATTAATTAAGTAGGCCCCCAAGTTGTGCTAGCCCAGGGCCCCATAAAATGACAGTCCGCCCCTGGTGCCTATCGCCCACTTTAGTGCTTTCCGCCCAAGAAGTCCCTCAGGCTCTGCACGTAGTCGTACGACGTAATGATTGACAACTGTTTTATTATCTATCACTATTCATTCCACAAAGCATAGTATAGTTCCAAAAAGTACTCTGGTAAAAGGCTTTTCTATTATTTACTTAAGTATCTACGAATTTTATCACAAAAAATAAGGCACTTAAATGATAATTATAAGTATGACGATTTGTCTCTAGCTAAACTATTCCCAACTGTGTTGGAGGTTGGCTTCCAATAGAATGTCAACTTATTTACGTATATGCCTAGTTACTAGGTATACATACTTGTTGTCATGTTACTTATTCTTACAAAATCGTATACCCTTGCACAAAGTACATTTGTATTGTGGTCTAAGCCGTTGACGGCGGCACCACTTAACAAGTTCAGTTTTCATTGAAAGAACTACTGATTCGTCGACCGACGCTCCCGCATTATGCATGTTAAAATTATCCAATAGGAAAAGAGAAACCCTTATCATGATATCTTCATCAGGATTTATAGCATTTAAACGGCAAATCTCGTCTTTACTTAGAATCGCTATAATTTTAAAGCATAGTTGCACAAATAAATCGCAATTTTCTTGCGAATAATTCGCAAGCTGCATTTCGAGTTTATCTACCGTTAATTGCTTCACCAGGATTGTATGGGGTCCAACATTGAGCTCTTGACCAACTCTTAATGTATTAAAACCGCAAAGATAGTTGTTCATGTAATCGTCTGCCTCGTCCCAATGTTTGTTAGGAGCATATTTATCTTTCCTCAATTTCGAAAAGTACTCCATTATTTTCTCTTTCAGTTTCAATAATGTTTCTTTGTTAATTCTACCATCGCGCATGTAAGACTTAAGTGCAGCCATGAACGCACTGTCCTTTTCGTCGTCGGTTATTTTTGACTTCAAAAACTGAAATACGAAAAACACCAACTTCCTTTTCCAGTCAGGTATAATGGAGTTCAAGTACTCTAATTCTGCGGGTATTAATGAAATTATGAGTTCAGTACAAAGTAACAAAAACCCGTCATGTAACCCCTCACTTAAATGCGACAGTAATTCTAAAATAAAATCTTGGTCAGCTGAGCTTAAATGAATTAGAAATGCCGAAATCTTCATGACCTCTTCAGGGCGAATTTTGCATAATGCCAAATCTTTTGATCGTACATTTGAGGTGCCAGCCACCTGGTCTGATGTATATAATCTTGTAGGAGCATTTTTAGTTGTCACCTTAGCTGGTCCATACTTTGCAAGTAGTTTATTGCGACCCTCCGGTCCAATGTTATACATTTTGGAAACACTGGCGGTGTGTTGATTGTTTATTAATACTCTGCCATCAGAAGCCAATGATACCCTTACTTTATTTTTGTTGAATGATTTATTCATATTCTTTAACTTTCCGAAAAAATCGTCTTTATTTTCTATAGTTTTAAGAGCTCTTATGACATCAGTGTTGCCATCAATAGTGCCCTTTAGTCTTCGGGTTTCAGCTGTTACTTTATCGAATATTTTTCTGAAAGTAATTTTAAAATGTAAATGTAAAGTAGGTATTAGGTTTTTTCTGGTTTTTCGGTAACGCCAGTAGACATTTTACGTGAGTCATATGGTACATAAACTACACATTTTTGTTTGCGGGTAAAATATCTTACTAAGCTCTACTAACTTGGTAAGTTAGATCTGATATGACAGATATACGAAAATACTGAAAACGCCAACACATTGTAGGTGGTTGACGTTAACAAGAAGATGCTAGATCTTACCTTTTATTGTTGCTGGACAATGAATCTCTGATTTCATTTATTTTGTTAGCTTGCGCATCCTTAACGATGTCCTGTGCGGTCTGATTGGACATCACACCAAGCCCAAGGAACAGAGCAGATGTGGTGAATTGGAACACTTCAATGGTTGTTGGTGTTTCCCCATACCTGGCGAACTGGAAATATAAGGAACCGCTAAGCCAGAAATAGCCACTAGGGGTTTGGGCATCTCACTCATTGCGACCCGACTGAAGCCAATTACACCGCCCGGAAATGCGCTTCAAAACAGTCTATGTGCAAAAAATTACGCGCATGATGGCTATAGTGTGTGAGATGACTTTCGATTCTATGCCTCCATTATTTACCTATACCTATATATTAGTGAGCTTATGGGTGCATACAACAGTACTGGGGGCCTATTATCATCTCTTAAAACAGTTCCATTTTAATATTACTTTGTAATTTTAGTTTTTGAATTTATAACTCTCGGTGCTGAACCGAACGTTATAAATCCATTAGTGTGCAACTCCAAGGTAATATTAAAATAATACTGTTTAGAGATGGGGTTAGGCCCTCGGGGCTCGTGAAAACTTGTCTTGCGTTTTTTTACACGCGATATGTAGTCGATATCCGGTTATTGTTTAGGTGTAAATTACAAATTGTTGCTATGTTTTTAATAGATTGCCTAGATAAAAAACTACAACAACAAACATATTTCATAATAAAAAACAAACGCCAAAAAGATATAAAAGAAACCATTGACCCGTGAACGCATTTGCCCCGGGTGACTATTATAAATAAGGCAATTCAAATCAATCATAATGGAACTACGAACCTTGTAAATCATGTCACCCAAGCCGTTAGCAACCCCAATGAATCCGGTTGCAAGGTTTGTAAACTTCAAAAAGTCCAATGCGCTCATTAGGATCTGTAAAAATAATTTATATTTACATAACTCAGTATTTATAAGTGTTATTTGGTTTTTCCATCAGGAATTTCTCAATAGCAGCCTCGGAGTTTGGATTTGTTTTGTGCCTGGTTGGAGGCAATAAGCTCGCCCCTTACTGGGGCTTAAACATAACTGGCGGAATAAGGGTACATCTCTGCTGAACCCTTTGGGGATAAGAGGCGTGATGTTATGTACATATCCATACCTTAACATTCCTGCCAGATGAAGCGGCCCAAGTTAATAATTTTCCTGCAGTGGTAAAGGACAAACCAACGGTGGATATCATTATGTTTATCCAGCTAGAACGAGCTTCCATGTTCTCTAAGCCGATACTCTGAAAGCAATTAAGATTTAAATTAAAAAAAAAGCTTTTGATATTCGTCAACGTTAAAGATAAACTCCATTGTTAAAAAAAGAATTCATTAAATATACTATTTTTGTATGCCTTTCGGCGAGACATAGCATGGATCAAGAACATTTTTATGCATTTTATTATACCCTGTATTCACAAAATTGATAAAAAAGCAACTACAAACTGAGTCTTTAGACCTGAGTCTATGTCAATTCTCTATTAACAACTTTAGCTTATCGGAATAAAGTTTAAAATACAATAACAGGTTTCGTTCAAGTTTGGATTAAAGTTAGAACTCATTAGCCATACCTGTTCATGTTGAGCTCTATCAACTAAGGTGCCGATGGATCTTCCGATGCTGTATACTCCAGAGACCGATGCCACGCCTACGGCCGTGGTTATCAACACTGGCGCCACGACGGGGGTCGCGAATAATGACCCCACAACAGCAACCAAAGCGCCCACATTAGCCGCTGTAAAAACGTTCTGAGATGACACAAACGAATTGGGTACTCTCCTTTCGGTAAAGCTCAACACACGGAAGGGTATGTTTCAGGCGCGGGTCGGGACGGCAGTACCTACGGCGGGCCATTGTGTTCGGGCCTTTTGCGCTTCGAGGAAGGTTATAGACTACCTAACCGATATATTACTTTCCTCTATGTTATAGACTATCAGGGGTCACCAAATGGCGGACCGTCGACCCATTTTGTGGAGAATACAACAACTTGCACTACAGAGTACGTAATTAGATAAAAATGTAGGCCTGCGCAATATCTTTCTTGACGTCAATTCGAAAACGGCCGGGCGATGTAACGAGCTAACAAGCGAGAAAGAGTTCGCGGATTGCGAAAGCGTTGATCGTCGCGGTGTGACAAAAAATACTTTTAATATTTTTTTCTATAAAATGTGCGGACCGCGACGGTCAATTCCTTTCTAAGAACATACCCCGAGCGAAACTAATTGGTGACCCCTGCTATATAACATCACGCTACGGCCCACGGGAGCGGAACAATAATCTTGCATGAGACTATAACGTATTATTAGTAAGTTTTCCAAAATAAAATTTTAAAAGTTTTTTTTTTGTTAGCCCTTTCTGTCTCATTCCTAGCCAAAGACCTCCCTTCACTCTTTCCATCTTACACATTTCTGTGCTTCCCTCCAGTTTTGAAGGCAGCCAACCAGTTCGTCTTGCCATCTCCTTCGTAACAATCAATTATTCTTATCAGAGATAACATACCTGTGCTTGCGTTGTCAGCGACATTAAGCACCTTCGCTCCGAGCCCCAGTTCTGGTGAAGGCGTTATAGTCAGATTCACTTTCGGCATTTCACCATCCTGGAGATGAAAAATATACAATTTTAATGCACCATCATTTAGACCAGGGTTTCTTAACCTGTGGTAGATGGACCCCTTTGGGGGTCCATGTAATAAACGCCGGGAGTCTATGACAAGCCTACCTAACATACTGCAATAATATAAAATTGGTATACTATAATATATGTTGCGTATAAAATACTGTATGCTTGATCTTTGCGCGTAACGGCGTAAGTTTAAAACTAAAAATCGTAATCGTTTAGAACTGAAAGGTGACATGCGCCTTACATTATTTGAAAGGCTCCTCAATTTGAAAGCTAAGTGGGTTCACTGTGAGTTCGCTGCGAGTATGCAGCGTATAGAAGGCGGGCCAGCAACGGCTTCGCCGCTTGAAATGGCGATCTCGCGATGCGCTCTCCTCTCGCTATGAACTCTCTCAAATATAGCCAGTAAAATAAGACCCTTGTCTTTAAACCCTTGCTTACCTTAACAATCCTTCCCGTATATTCTCCACCTTGGGGCACAACCATCACACATTTGGGCAGTTTGTTTTCAGACAGATAGTCGGTCCAGGTTTCATAAACTCTCGCGTCATGGTCTATGAATAATTTGCATCCCTTCACTGCAATTTGAAAAGATCAAGATTACCTACGTTCATTGATACGTGGAATAGTCGCAAAGCTCAATTTTTTGATAAGCTTCAAAAATGACTTTTTATATTTACGTTGTCCAGCAGACGTAGTAAACATATGAAACAATGGATTAGGTACGACTGCCTTTAAAATATTAACCTTGGGTCTTGTTGATCCCATGTAACATTTTTTATGAAGATAGACTGCCTCGTTTTTCTAGTGGTCGCGAAGCGCGACTGCTGAACTTGAGGTCTTGACTTCGATTCCTAGGTCGGGCAAAGTGTTATTGGGTTTTTCCATCAGGAATTTTTCAGTAGCAGCCTCGGAGTCTGAATTTGTGCCTGGTTCATGGCGGTAAGCTCGCCCCTATTACATGGGACTTATTGGGCGAAATGTGGGTGCACTAATGAATAACACGACTGCCTAACCCTTCGGGAATTATAAGTGTGATGTTATGTTATTTTTTTTTAACGAGGCCACTTTATTTTGAATTGATTGAGTAGGCAAACTCACCTTTAGGATTCATTGAAATACATTTCCTTATACTGAACACATGAAATACTAAAATATGGACAGATTCTCCTTTCTTCTTGTGAAGATTCACCCAATAATCGCTTGGGGTTATTTCGAAAAACTTTATCTCTCGACTTGGAATGACACAAACGACTCGTAGGACGGATATTATCAAATTTTCGCCGTTGTGTGAATATTTAGCTGAAAAAGAAAACAAATAATAAATTATTGCTTTAAGACGTTTTTCTTTACTCGTTCCCAATTATCTATGGATTTTCCTTCTGACCAACGTTCTTACTTGGCAATTCAATGATTTTAACGCACATCACGATTTAAAGCACTAACTTGAATGGTAAATTGTTTGCTGTTTTTGAACCGTGTAGTTATGAACACTGATTCTTAAATTCCACGTGACATGGCGCGCTTAGGTTCGATCTTGAATTTACTGGACGCATTGGATAATGTTATCCACCTTTGGTTGACTGTTAAAGAATGCCTTTAGAATAGAATAGTATAATTTATTTTGGATAATTAAAATCCATAGCTTGTTAGTATATATTAGCAACAATCTTAGCTTACAATTGTGTTAGTATTGTTAGTACTTATCTTTATGACTATTAAGCTATATGTACATATACAACCATTCACTACCCTCACCCAGTGTTTTTGAAGGGGGTCGTCAAATCATCGAGCAGCAATGACTTTCAGAATGCTATTTTTTTTTGTTGCATAAAGTTTTTAATAAATAAATAAATTGTTATTTCAAATACCTTGTTCTAGAATCTTGTTGAACACGTTCATACATGTGTCTTCGTCGCGAGCGTCATATCCTTGAAGTTTCAGTTCACTGTTATTGTTTTTCACGCAGTCCACCAAATTACCCTCATTGCTAGGCGGTCCACAAAGGGCAACTGCAACTTTTTGTAGCAGAAACCTTCTGTCTTTTTTCTCATACCTACAAAATAATATTATATTTGTATGAATGGTATGTTTGGTTGAATGGAAATGTATAGGTATCGTTAGTACTCGTCATGACATGCGTCCATGATGTTTGGGTAGATTCATACTAAAATTATAAATATTATTATGGAGGTTTACTCAATCAGAAAGGCGCAGAGATAGACGTATAGTATGGAATACCACATAGGCTACATTTTATCCCGGAAAAATGTAAGGTTCCCGTATATCAACATTGACGCGGTCGAAGTCGCGGGCAGAAGCAAGTTATAAATACGAAAGTAACTCTGTCAGTCTGTCTGTTACACTTTCACGACTAAACCACTGAACCGATTTTGAGAACATTCGGTACGGAGTAAGCTTGAAGTCTTGAACCCCAAGAAAGGACAGTTCTTTAGCTACTTTTTTATCCGTGTGTTCGTCTGTGCCCACGATTAACGACATTCAAGCAGACAAAATTGCGGGCAAAAGTTTTGAATAACTACATAAAAACAGTGTACCTACAACTAAACACCGACAAGACTTTACTTCGACGGGACTCTTCGCCGAAAGCACGCTTCGGCGACAGGACTTTTCGCCGACAGGGCTCATAGTAGAAGTGAATAAAGGTTACGTAGGTACCTATTAAAAAAAAAGTTTAGGTTAGGTTAAAACTGCGACCCCCCTACGTGCCAGAAACGACAAGATTATAAAAAAAGAAATATACACATCTGCTACGAGCCCTGTCGGCGAAGTGTCCTGTCGGCGAAGTGTCGTGTCGGCGAAGAGTCCCGTCGAAGTAGTCTTGACGGTATTCAGTCTGTCGGCGTAGTGTCTGTCGACGTTTAGTCCTACAATCACATAAAAGAGATAGCTAACCACGATTGGTCCGTCCGACCCAGGAAACGTGGGTTGATAACAAAAGTTATTTTTTAAAATTGTTGAGAACGAGAATCTTAATTCGACAGTATTTTATTCGTTTATATTCATGCGATCGCCAGACAGAACCAGATTTCTGTTTGCTAATACCTACAGATACTAGTAGGTACCTCAGGTAATGAGAAGCCTCAAGTTTAGTAGGTAATAGGTATTATTCTTGTAGGTACCAAACCTTAACAAACGATAAAATATTGGTAAAAAAAAGTATTGATAAAGTATTGAATTTCGTGATGGCCCAGTGGTTGAGGCCTCTAATGCATGGGGTTGTAGGTTCGAATCCGGGTAAATACCAATGTGACTTAGACTTTTAGTAAGTATCAATTCATATGTAATGTACTTTTTAAGTTTATCTTAGACATCACTGATATCAGTTCCGTGCCTCGGAAGCTGTTGGTCCCAGTTGTCATACATGGATCTTTAGCAGTCGTTACGTCAGATAGGCGGTCGCTTCATGTAAAATACTGGCATTCAGCTGCATCCGGTTAGATTGGAAGTTGACCCCCAACATAGTTGGAAAAATGCTAGGCAGATGATGATTGGTGCAGATTAGCATTAGATCGGAATAGCTGTAAGTCATTAGAGATGGCCTTTCAACATTTCGTTGGGTCAGCGTTAATTAGGTAATATCACTACATAGTATAAAACAAAGTCGCTTTCCCTGTCTGTCTGTCTGTCTGTCTGTCCCTATATATGCTTAGATCTTTAAAACTACGCAACGGATTTTGATGCGGTTTTTTTTAATAGATAGAGTGATTCAAGAGGAAGGTTTATATGTATAATACATGCACCCGTGCGAAGCCGGGGCGGGTCGCTAGTTATTAATAAACGATGATTATTGATGAATCAATATTACAACAATAACATAACCAAGAGCTTATTTAATTGCGGTTGTGTATAATTAAATCCAGAATAATAATAATGATTCAGCTTGAGACTAGTTTAGAATAATAAATAATTATGCGGTTACAATTTATTTATTTTTGCCCGGGTGATATATCTAGGTTGTTTATCCTACACCCAGGCTGTAGGAGACTGTGCTGCGCTGCGACCGTTGCTATTTGTGTTTGCAATAGATGTCTAGCGTACCTGCACTGGGGCAGCCAGATAAGATACAGATTACAGATCAAGTAGGTACTTAAATACCTAATGATAACGTTTCCAGATCGTTTAGGTAAACTTACTGAAGTACTAAAAAAAAAAAAAAAAGGTAATTAATGGATTTAAAATTATAAAACGGACAGTTGTTTGACGGGATACCTACCAAGTATCCGGCCATCTTAAAAGCCGGATAGTCGTACTTGCAGCCGTATAAAGACTGTTCAAGGAAACCTGTGATAGCAATTTTATTATCGGATGGATTAGAGGTTAGGCATCGTCGAAATTATGACTTACCTAACAGATAAATCTAATCATGCAGCTTATCTATTAGTAAAAAACTGAGAGGTTTATAAATTAGGTAGTTATGAAGAGGTACCTAGTTAAAGTATACTTACAATTCCCAATCAGCGTCGCCAATTGTTTCATAATACTCCTGTTGTATTTCGACCGCAGTCATGTCATGACGTCTATTTGGGCCTTCCATCTTTATTCAACTAAAACAATCAACAGATTTTTTTTTATTAAATAGTATCATGGGAAGGTATTGCAATTAAAAATGGACATAGTAAAGAAAAAAAAATCTATAAGTAATAGAAATAACATTACATTAATTCTATATTTAAAAAACCTATAGGTATAATATACATTTATAGCAGTGCAGGTAGGTATATTTTATAGAATAACTACGTTATCGTGGTGGCCTGATGCTAACCACAATACATTATTTTCTAATACCTATGTATGTTTCAAAGCATTCAGCGGCTAAAATTAGCCTCGTATACGTGCCGCCAACCACGAAGCGCGCGCGCCCGCCGGCCGGCTGCGAGGCGAGGCTTTGCGCTAGAAGTCAAAGACTACATAGAGATTTAGAGAAGTGGTGCAGTAGGTACATTAAATTTACAAAATGAAAGTAATAAATTGAAAGCATTCTCCTTACAGATTGATTAGAGCGTTCTACCAAATAATAAAAGTAGGTTAACTTTTAAAAAACATAGTAGCCTTAAAGAATGAATAATATCACTGATATTTAACCAAGAATTGAACTTTAATCAAGAACAGCTGTAGTTAGGTAAGTATATATGCCAGCTGGGCTACATACATTCGCAGTTCGCCCCAACCAATCACAAGGCGAAGAGAAATTAATACTGCTTACACTTCAATACAGCTATTATACGATAAATTCACGATATATAATTATTCAAACAATAGGTACATACCTTGTAATCAAGGAAAAGAAACAGTAGTAATAATACTGCCTATAAGATAGTAAGTATCCCACAACCAATCATTAGGACGCACTACTGCAGAATGCAATTAAATAAGTTTGATTAAGATCCCATTGACCGAACGCAAGTGTCTGATGAAATAACCGACCATAGACAAATTTTGCGATTGCAGGGTTGCCAGTTTTAACAATAATCTTTGTCGGTTCATTTTTCTTGTAGGGTTTTAATTCTAATACCATAAACAAGAATAAAGTGTAGGTATAGTCTATTTAAAGCGAGATATTTCTAATTTCTTTACATAATGCTGTGTGTTGACAATGTGACTCACAGATTCCCATTTTGAAGAACGGTATCGCCTGCCTTGTCTTCACTGATGTATTATGTTTTTGTTATTTTTAATTACCAAGGTTAGTTGCCATGATCAGTTAGGTGTGGCGTCTCGTTCTATAGTATTTTGGCACCATGCCAATACCAATCCATGATTCACAAACTCATGATCAAACTCGAAATTCGTCCACTTTATCCCTTATTACAATGACAGTCATAAGGCTCACATTGCAAGGACTTCATAATTTGAGAGTGATCACTAAAATTCGTCAATCATTCCAATGTATACCTTAGACGAGTTTCAAGAACACGCGTTGTCTGCGCGTAGCTATACCGATTAAAACGCGAGTCGTCTGCGCGTTTAAAATACGCCGTGTGCTGAGGGGCTGAGGCCCTAAGAGATTTTGGAAGAACTTGACTATTTTAGAATGCGATTTTGGACTTATCACTGTAATTCGTCAACCAATCCAACTCTTACCTTATTAGTGCATAAGGGGCAATAAGGGCGCCTTCATATTACTTCGTAATGTGAAGGCGCACTAAGAGCCACATTGCAAGGATTCACGAAAAACTGATCATGCCAACTGACCTTAAATGTGGTGCTTTACCCAATACCTACCTACCAGTTAAAGAACTTTAGAATCCTGTTATTTTACACAATTTATTTTTACAACATGATTAAGTGAAATTCAGAAGTTGTCTGTTAGAAGCAGTGAATCTGTCTATTAGAAGCAATGATATTCTAATAAACAGATATGTTATACCCTTACAAAGCAACAGAAAAAAGTGTTCACTCCGCGCCGAGAGGCAGCACACATACACACTTTTCATTCATTTTACATTTCACTACAAAAGGAAAAGGAGTAAAAAGGATAGCTTGATAAAATCAATAAGAAAAAAAGTGACAGCTAGATGTTGTCAATTGCGCGTGAATGTAAACAGACATTATTCGAGCCACCAATGTGACCAATCACCGCACGTTGGCATCATAGACTTAGCGATGGGTCGAGTCGACTTTTTGGTAACTCGAGTAACTCGAGTTGACCCGGTTACCAACTCGGGCTGCAACTCGAGTTGACTCGACTCGATCCATCGCGTCGCCGCGTCGTCGGGTCGTCCGTCCGAGTCAGTAAATGCTCAACTCGGTGCATCGTTCCGCGGGTTGCTAGTTACCTACGTTCACGGTTCGCCGTGCGGGTCAAGCGGGCTGCGTGGCGTCGCGGTTCGGTCGTCGGGCTGATTCGGGCTCGCTCGGAGTCGTTCGGGACTCGCGACTCTCGGGCTAGGCGGCCGGGCTAGCTTCGGGCCGCCAACCCGACGCACCGCTCGCCGCGCGCGTTCTCCGAGTCAACTCGGTTTGCAGATATTTTAACTCGGGCTGACTCGCTTACGGTCTAGCCCGAGTTACTCGAGTTAGATAACTCGAGTCGCCCATCGCTACATAGACTACCAAATTAACTAGGCAGAAGGTACAAACCGTGTGTACAGAATTTGTAGCCGGGATTTGTGCCTATGCAACGAATAAACTCTCTCTTGCTGTTGTCACATAGTAAAGTAATTTAAACGATTCATTAATTCTTTGTTTACGATGTCGGCGACGAAGACCCCATGCACGTACGTACTATAACGCAAGTACAGTTAGTGATATTTTGTAAGGACTTTATAGTTAAGTTTAATTTTTGAAAGGATTCTATAATTTGTTTTTTTGAAAGGATTTTAAAGTTGTTTTCTTATGTTTTATTGTACTTATTAGGTAGGCAGAAACTTTAATTTACTGATAAGGATATTAGGAAAACTTGTCTGGTTAGAAAACATAACGTAAGGGAATTTGTGCAAAATTGGTGTATTATGTATTATTGGAACGATGTTAGCGTAATCCAATTAGAAAAGTCTAGTAGGATAGTAATTTGAAAGATTTTTGACGAAAAATTGTATGATAAGGAATAATTACGTAACTTGAAAATGAGGTTTTTTGTTTATGGAGGAATATTAAATATTTCTATCATATTTTGGTAAGATCACATAGAAACAAGGTATACAAAAGGAATTGTAAAAATCTCGTAAGTATTGTAAAAGTTATAGTCGATTGTTCAAAGTGAAAATGTTAAAAGAACAATTTTTACACTTCAATGTTCTAGGGTTTTTGTCAGACTGTATTTTATCATTATGTAATTGATTTTAAGTATTAAGTATTAAATTATAATGAAAAGTTATTAAAAGGGAAACTAGAACTCTGGAGTAAAGATGACTTTACTGCCTAATATTCGCATCTGTACTTTTATTCTATGTCCGGAGTGCACGCATCCTTGTCGTTCTCACGACAAAAAATGTATTTTCTATCTCTTTCTTTTTTCTAACCTCAAAATATCAGAATATTAGGAAAATAATTGAAATATATTAATAAATCGAAGTATATTGCGTACTTACGTGTGGTATGAGATCCCTTGTGTTTTATTAACTTTGGTATCGTAATTGGTACACTTTCTAAACACACACGATGGCATTTTGGATGGTAATTACGTAGCAGCGCGCAACGTATCACTCGTAGTAGTGCCAGACACAGACTAAAGGCAATGCGTCCTAATTAGGACGGTTTCTGGTCTTCACGTTTTGCGCGCTTATAACATATCTGTTTACTAAAATATCATTGATTAGAAGCATAGATACCTATTTGAGGAATAAAAAGTAGTTATTTCAAAAGCAGTTATCATTATTTAGTATGGTGGTTTAGTAATCTATAGTCTTAATAGAAGTCACTTTTCGTGCCTCTTTTGTTTTAGAATAATTTATTCCAGAAGTTATAAGATATGTGTATAACACATTATTGATGTAGAATTTGGATGTACAGTCAGCAAAACAGATAGGTAAGCACGGTCGTCAGATATAGTTGAAGTTTTCTAAGAAACCGATGGATGTCATTGACTGAAACTTAATCTAAATAAAGAACTATTTATTATCTACGTTTTAAATTAAATCACATTCGAAAACATCCATAGGTTTCTAAGAAAACTTCAACTATATCTGACGACCCTGCATACCTATCTGTTTTGCTGTGTGTACCTAGCATAGAATTCTCGATGTTTTGATATTTTGTCACTTAAGTATATCGCTCCCGTGCGAAGCATGGGCAGTTCGCTAGTAGAATATAAATAGATATTTAATCTAATCGCACGTTGACGAACAGGACTACCGAAGAGATTAAATCGTGCTTATACACATAGGTACTTGAATCGAGGTCAAAACAATTACACGGACGAGAGATAAGACAGTTTATTTTTTATAAGAATATTTATACATAGCTCAATATGTGGCTTATATTCTAATAACTATATATAATTTTTTTTTGAGTGTAAATACATAAAATTATATTCAACATCTTCATGAGATTTTACATCATTTAGAAGGCACTATATTTTTGTGCAATTATTTGTTACATTAGAACCTAACAATAAGCAATCAGTGGTTTGTTATCACAGTGCATATTTCTATCACACGTTAATACAAATATCTCTAATATAAACTGAAACTGTAGTATTACGATAAACAGCATTACAAAAAAAGCCTTAATCTCTTAGATTTTTCTATATTTGGACATCTTTGATATGTTTAGTTTTCAAATGTTTCTAGTTACACGAAGTCTTAAAATCACAATTATTGGTAAGTATAAACATTAGTGTTCCAACCGCGATTACTCACTTGGTTGTAAAATCAGTCGCCATAGTAAATATTATTTATTTATTTGTAGGTACCAATTTCACTTTTCTTTTTATTCAGTTTGATGCAATTTTCCTCAAGATAATGATCTTCAATGAGTGTTTACGATTATGAGTGCGAAGGAAGCCATCGATGTATCGAATAATAGCAAGTCTACCAACGTCACAGCGTTTTACCATTTACCAAGCATCTTGTGCCCATAATAACTATGTATGTACCTAATTATAGACGTTACTTCAACGAAGCCAGGAATATTTATACAAAATCTGATTTTTTGATAAATATAGCTCTAAAAATATGAAATTCTTAAGCGTACCTAATACCTTTACAAATTTCACACACAATCGACTTTTTGTTTGGGAACTCTAACCTCCTGCGATCAATTTCGCCATCGACCCAGCCGAGCAAACGATCTTTTAAATACAAGATCGTTTCCTGACGTACAACACCTTCTTGGAAGAATTCTTTTAATACAATCACGATGCCATTGTCGGTATCCCTACTCGGGTCGCCGAGCGGTCTTTCGTGTTTCATGTAATTGAAAACAAACTTTACTATTTGGACGATAAGGTCTTCTTCAGGGCTCAGCAGTCTAAGCCTGGCGATGTCTTCAGGAACGAGTTTAGACAACACGTTGAAGGATATTGTCATCAAGTTGGCATAGACATCTTGACTTAAATTTTCTAACATAAGTGCCACGTTTTCGGCACCGGAAGCGCTGACTCGAACTAGTAGGGAGCCGATTCTTAGTATTTCTCCAGGATGAATGCCGACCAACGTATTTCTTTCTTCCTCGCCTTCTATATAGCCGGATACTGCATTTGTTGGTGGTACTATCCGTGTTGGTACGTTGTTGGTATTAACTGATGCAGGGCCAAGCGTACTGAACAGTTGGGCCCTGCCATCCTTGCCAAGATTATACAGCTCTGCAGGGTTGAATTTGTGCTGAGAGTTCAAGTTGACTTGTCCGTCAGAAGTCATCGATATTCTAAGCTTGTGTTGGTTGATGTCTTTGTTTATTCTGAGTACATCAGCAAAGTACTGGTCTTTATCGAAGATGTTCTGTATGCCTCGGATGACTTCCGTGTTGCCTTGTACTGCGCCTTGTACCCTCCTTGATTCGGCGCTGATTTTATCGAACATTTTCCTAGGAAAAAAAAATAAAATGTACTTTTCAATAATAACAAATTTTCGAAACAAGTGTAACAGTGTTATTTGTTACTATTATAACGTAGATTTTGATAGTTATCAAGTTTTCCTACAAAGTACCTACGTAGGTAGTACGTATGTAGTTACAGAATATGATATTGAAAATTCAAGTTATATTAATGCACTAGCCATGGGTTACTGATCTGCTCTCGTGAGTCGAACCGGGATGTTATATAGCCTTTATCCTTTCTCAATAAACAGGTTATATAACGCAAAAATATTTTTCAAACCGACCTGCGATTGAGGCACTCAAACAAAGAAATAAGGTCAGCTATAATACTACTAGCTGCCCCGGCGAACCGCCTCAGAAACATTTCTTTTTTGTTAACTTTTCGCATGTTTGAATAGTTATTCTGCTTGAAATCGGTCCAGTCGTCCTTGAGTTATTAAATGGTGTAAATAACCCGACTTTGTTTTACGTATATTTAAATTATGGATAAAACAATTCGTTTACTGCACTATTAGAAGCTGTTTAAAATAGTAAAGAAATAAATAAAAAAAATGTAACTAACCTGTGTCTATTGCTCCTGAGTGTGGAGCGATACTCGTTGATAGTTTTAGCTTGCGCGTCTTCAATAATACTCTGCGCGGTCCGATTAGACACCACAGCGTGACAGAAGAACAGAGTAGCCGACGCGAATTGGAAGAGCTCCAGCTTCGTCGGCTTTTCTCCATGATTGCGATACTAAAATGAAAGTTATGTTGTTAAAAATAAGGTCTAAAATATCTGTTGCGCAGTGTATAGAGTAAATACAAGTGCTGTATTAGTTTTTTAAAAATGTTTTATTTAAAAAACTAACGTATCAAAAACTAAATACTGTATTTTTAAGTGGGGGTTAAGTCTTATTCCGTCCTTGTCATTAAAAGTGTGATGTAGAAACAGAAATACTTTTAAGAATATTTTAGTGCTAAAGTGTAGTTGTATCTTATCTTAAGTGTAGTTGTTGTTGTTGTGTGTTAATAACATGTGTATTATGTGGTTTACCATAAATGAAGTTTTCTGAATCTTCCCTACGAGTTGGATAGTTGTAGTAGAGAATTTTGTGATATTAGTGGCCATATCCAAACTACAAAATGTTGTCGAGTTTAATTACTTATTGAACGAAATATGACTAGATACTGAGTATAAGCGCCCTGTCAGGAAAGTTCTCCTAAGAAAAAGTATGATATAATTTCAAATTTACCTTCAGTATAATATGTAGCAAGCTGTTGACCATGCCGGCCCCTCCGGTAACCATGTTCGCGTGCCGTAACACTTCCACCGACACCGCTAACGCCTGTCCTGTCTACAATAACGTACTTGTTACATGAAGAATTCTAACATGACAGCTGTAAAGCCCAAAGGCGACTAAACACTTATGCATAGCAACAGTTCTTGTAACTGAACATCGGGCCGTTCTAACGTGGCTCTCTCGAACCGAACATTGAGCACGACGCTCGATGCTTTGTTACATCTTGATTGTACAAGCTAACGAGTGAATTTGTGTGACAGTTCAAAACGTGTATCGTTGTTGGGTATTCTAAAATATTTTACCTTGTTAAAAAAAAGGACGTATTATGCTTCCATGTTTAAAAAAGTTGTGTAAGAGGTCGTGTCATTCGAAAGAGCCCTAACTTCTCCGCGCTTCCCAAACACCTCCTTTTGGTAGTTTATAGGTAGGCAAACATTTGATGTCTTTAAGGCTGGGAAGTCATACAATGACATCTTCTGCTTCGGGCGGAGCGGAAGGGAGTGCCAGACTCTTACTGACTAAAATCCACCCGTGTTCCTTCTAAATCCCTTTGCAATCCAGGGCCGCGGTAACTCCTTCGACCAAAATCCGCAACCCTGGCATTACATTTGGTACATTTGATGTCTAGCAATGAATGTCACCGATACAATGATCAGCACGTACTTTGGTCATGTTGGTGCCGGCGGCGGCGGAGCGCGACAGCAGCGAGCTGGCGGCGCCGGCGGCCAGCCCCACGCTCGACGCCGCGATGTTCAGCCAGCTGCCGCGCGCGTCCGCATCAGTAGGCCTAATGGTCTGCAGATCAAAAATTATATTTTAGAGATCTAGTACAGTCAAGAAAAATACAAAATAAATAAAAAATAACTTTAGTTTTGAAGGTCGGCGGCTTTGGTTTTGTTTTTTATTATGTAAGTTATGCCACCGACTTCCAAAACTAAAGTATTTTTTTATTTTGTAGTTTTTGAAGGCGGTTTTCTTTTTTTGTAAAAAAGCTTTTTATTTTTCACTTTTTAGTGCTTGTGTGTTAATGATTGAAATCCTTACAAAAAGTCCTTTCAAACAATACCTCAGTTACCTCACACGATATATTCGACACGATATATACGATATAATTTTGGAAAGTGGTAGGTTGTTGTGGTAGGTGGCAGGTTGACGTTACCCCTTCCCCTCTTCCTTCAGTCAGTCATCGACTACACGTATAAACAAAGCAATTTTACTTGTTACGGCAGTTCTGCTGTGATCCTATAAGGAGTTCCGTTCCATATCTCCGAAGTTCATCGTCAGATCATGACAATATTTCTATGGGACCTATTCGGAAGTATGCTCTTTTAAACAAAAAAGAATCATCCAAATCAATTCATAATTGGCTGAGTAATCGCGTAACATACATACAAAAAAAAAAACATACAGCCGAATTGAGAACCTCCTCTTTTTTAAAGTCGGTTGAAAAGAGATACGTATGCATGCAGGGTCGTCAGAAATAGTTAAAGTTTTTTTAGAAACCGATGGATGTTTTCAAATGTAATTTAATTTAAAAAGTAGATAATAAACAGTTAAAACAGTTTATTAATCAAGTTAAGTTTCAATCGAAGACATCCATTGGTTTCTAAGTAAACTTCAACTACACACATCAAAAAAGTCTAGGGATCAACATCCCTAACATTTGTTAGGGATGTTGATCCCTAGACTTTTTTGATGTGTATACAACGTGTCACGGAATACACGCAAGACCTCAGACACCCCAATTAGAATATTAAATAATAGAACTAAAACAACATATGTAATTCAATTTACTTAAAGAACACACAGTTTTTTTTAATAAAATAGTTGTCCTGACTGAACGTAAAACGTTCGAGCATACTAGTCTATCCCTACGCACACACTCACGGTTTTCGTGCCTCCACAAATGCATGTTGTGCTGGTTGTAAATACCAACTCGTGTGAAGGTGCTCTCATCCGTCCAGATGATGTTTTGTTGCCAGTTTTCCAACAACCATCTACAAAATTGTAGTCGTGGCAAATAGTCAGTCGGCATCAGCTCCTGACAACGTCGTAGGTGGAAGGGGTGTTCGCCATCAGCACGTAATGTTCTCCACACGTACATGTGGCTACAGTTAAACAACGGCGCTGCTTCTCTCGTGCTGATCTCTGGATTTTCATCGAAATAATCAAGAATGTTTTCCTGCAAACGACTAGAGCGCACATTCGTCCCTCTATCCATTGCCGTGTTAGGATAAAACGTTCCGGAGTCCCTCAGGCGCTGAGTTGCACCTAGCATTGTCCTGGCGCTCACTCTGGTACCATGTCGTTCATTGAACACTCGACACGCTAACTCCACATTATCGCCGCAACGAGCTAGTGTCCTCACCATCTCCGTGTAGTGAATATTGCTATACCGGAAAGCCATCGCGTGCGTAAACAAGTAACAGCAACAACAACAAAATTACGAAATTCACTATTTTTTTATGTCAAATGTCAATTTTTTTTATGTCAAATGTCATCAAATGTCAAAGGGCTAAGTCGGTAAATTATTGCGTCTCGCTCTTTCATATTGATTTTGCGTTTGCAAAAAACGTACATTAGATTTTCTAATATTTTGTCATTTCTCAACAAAAGATTGGGAAATGCGGAATTACAAATTCAGTTATGCATTTAAAAAAGCTTTATTGTTTTTGAAATAAGGTTAAAATTTCCTTAAATTACGTACAATAGGGGTGTGTGTGTGTGAGTAAGGATACTAAGGATAGATATGAACTACAAAGTACAAATTCGGTTGTGCAGTTAAGTACGACGTATTGCTTGGAATTAAAGATTAATCTTCCTTAAATTAAATATTTTATTTTTCGCACACTATTAAAATAATGCATTGATATTATTACGTGTGTGTATGGATAGCTATTGAGCGAGCTACAAATTCAGCCATACATTCATATGGGTTTTTATTGCTTTGAGATAAGACTTAAATTTCCCTAATTAAAATATTTTATTACGTTGGTTTTACGCAGTGATCCTAATTTAGGTTAAATAAAGGATTTTTCCGGAGAAAATTAACACATATAAATAATGATGGAAATCGATTCAGAAGCCGATTCTGAGCAAACTACTTTCAGGTCTTGCGTTTATTCTGTTACATATTGTATATCTGACGACCCTGTGGATATCTATTTCTTTTGCTGACCGAATAAAACTATTATACGAATAGTTTACGTAATAATTGCCATAGCATCTACTTGACTGTAAATACACACATCAAAAGTGTCTAGGGATCAAGCATTTTTATGCGGATTTCTTGAGATTGAGATGTGGCTTTGTAATAAAGGAGATGTTAGATTTTGGGCCACCTCTATGTACACTACAAAGATAAAAAGGAAAAAAATAATAGATTTTCATAAAAATACAATTAAATTAATTTGAATAAAAGTAAAATTGTAATTAATTAATTATTTCCAAAGTTTTTTAGTGAGTTAACCCTTCTTTAAGGTAGCCATGACAGTGGTGTTATGACGTTTGATTGACGACTTTGACAGTTCTAAGTTTCGTTTCCGTTTATCTTTAACGTTTGACATTTGACGTTTGGAATTCATGTTTTGTTTTTTCTCGCAGATACGGTAGGTGCATGACACAAATCAAACGTCATTTTCAAAATGACATTTCGCTTATTGCTGACCACCATAATTATTAGTAGCCGTGTTGCTCTCCTTGACCAACTTAAATTGAAAATACATAAAAACGAAGCCAAAATATAGGGAATTAACATCAAAAAACGTTAACTATACTTCATAATGATATTTACATTAGGTGTACATAGTGCTGGCCCAAGCTCCATACATTTCTATAACATCTCCTTTATGATTTTATAAATTTATATGGATCCTTTTTGGTGCATTTCATAATTTGAATCAGGAACTGTGAATCAAATTCGAGTAAAAGATGAAAATCAGCTGTCAATATTTTCCCTATAAAAACATACAACGCATTGAAGACATTATTAGTGCTACTGTTTCCCTACTACTGATTAAAACCAACGTTATTATGGAGCGGCGACGTCATTTAAGCAGGGAAGAAATGCTCAGAGCCGTGGGAATGATAGAAGCTGGTTCCCGGCAACGTACTGTGGCTTTAGCTCTGAATACAAGTCAGAGTGTTATCAGTCGACTTTGGACACGTTACCGAAGCACTGGTACCGTGGCTGAGCGCCATGGAGGACGGTATCGCTGCACCACACGGAGACAAGACCGATACATTCAAATCTTAACTCGAAGAGCTCCAACAATAACCGCCATGATGTTAGCCGTGAGGCTTCATCACTCTTCAGGGAACTTAATTAGCGACCAAACAGTCAGAAACCGCTTGCATGAAGTGAACCTTCATTCCCGAAGACCGCTACGGGTACCACCTATAGCAATGCACAATCGTAGGATTCGATATCAATGGGCTCTTGAACACAGAAATTGGGCAGAAGAACAATGGCGTTTCGTGTGCTTTTCTGATGAGTCTCGTTTTGGTATGAGACCGGATACAAGACGTATACGACACTGGAGAACCCCTGGACGCCAACAGCGATTAAAATCCTGCCAGGAAGTCCATCCTTATAGTGGTGGAACCATCATGGTATGGGCGGGTATTTGGATCGGCGGAAGAACTGAGTTGATTTGGATCAGAGGCAACCTCAACGCTCAAATTTACGCTGAGACGATTGTATCAGACGTCATCGTTCCTCTACAAGTGCAAATCGGTCCCTTATTTCAGTTAATGCATGATAATGCACGACCGCACACCGCAAGAGTTGTAAGACAGACTCTCGCCGCAGCTAACATCAATGTCCTGCCCTGGCCTGCTCAGTCGCCAGACTTAAATCCGATTGAGCATGCATGGGATATGCTACAGAGAAGAGCTCTGCCGAATATGGAGGGTATCCAGTCGCAAGAAGACCTTTTTTTGTTGTTGCAACGAACATGGGCGGCCATTCCACAGCGTGATTTGGATGAACTCATTTTGAGTATGCCAAACCGATGTTCTTGTGTTGTTAGTGTTCGTGGTAGAAACACGGATTATTAATTGTTTAAGTTACCCAATAAAATTTTAAAGAAAACTGTTATTTCAGTCTTTTTTTCGAACTTTTGTGTTAGTGGTTCAAATGTCAAAAATCCCTTTATTAGGAAAATGGCAAATTTCTTTATTAATGCAAAGGTGACTTGGTTTATCGTTACTGTGACAAACGAAAACACTTTATTTGATGAATCCTTAAAGAAAATTTTAATTAATATCAATCAGGAGAAAAGTTATTGCAAAAATATATGTTGATCCCTAGACACTTTTGATGTGTGTATTTACTATAATCTGCCTTCACCTTAGAGAATATAAACGTAATTTAAAACGCCGTAAAATTTTAATGTTTGTTTTCCTGCAGCGTAATGATTTTGCCATGGTCAATCGAACTTTAAGTATTTTTTTATTGAATAGAAAATGACAGAATAAAACTATTGTGTAAACGAAACTCGAATGATGAGTTTCTTTTTACATACATAAACTCACTTCTTTTCCCCATGGGGGTAGGCAGAAACCACAGAACGCCACCTGCTACGATTCTTACATACTCCTTTCGTCTCATCTACGTTCATACATCTCGTCATACAAGCACGCCGGTTATATCATAGCATCTTTTTTTTTAACAGTTTGAAAACAAAAAACATTGGTTTACTCTGTTAGGTGTAAAGATAAACTACTTAAACATGACGCGCCCCTCCATATTACTATTTCAATGTGTGTAGCCACATCCGAATGAAAGAGTTTGTATGTAGTTGTGAGTAATCGTCTTCAGTAGCAGGCCGGCAGATTTGTTTGTCAACTAACCATAAATAGCCGACCGAGCAAGACAACGCACCTGTCATTTTCATAGGGTATTGTCAGTGCAGCGCCATAGTAGTAATAATGAGTGGTTAATGACGTCGCTAGTCTAGCAACAAATCGCTGATTTGTTTTTGTTTCGGGAGCCGTCTCAGTACGCACACATGCGTTGTGAATCTTTTCAATACTTTTACAAACACTTTCAAAAGTTTTGAATTGTGGAAGGGCGCGTCATGTTACTGTAGTTTATCTCTACTACTGAGAGCAAATCGTTGTAACGCGGGAAAAAAGCATTTAAATTAAATGTATATGTATTGTTTGTAACTTGGGAACAGAATCACATCTAGATAGTTTACATAACATAACATCACACCTGTAATCTTTGAAGGGTTAGGCAGAGGTGTACCCATTAGTACACCCACATTGCAAGCCTATTGCCATCAACCGGGCACAAATCAAGACCCCGAGGCTGATAGAAATTCCTGATCTAGTTTATTAAACATAAAAAGAGCGGTAATGTCGACTCACTTGCTCATGTACACTTCTATCGTGCAAATGAAGCGAGGACCGTACGAGACCGTACACGCCGGTGGCTACGGTAGCGGCGGCCGCGCCGGCAAGCACGACCGGCGCCACTGGCGTGAACGCCGCCACGCCGATCACGCCGATAGCACCTATAGACGCTATCGTACTAACAGAGTCTACTGAACTCAGCACTCTCGCCTTTATACCCAACGTCGGTGATGGCGCCACTGTCAGTTTCACAGCAAAAGATTCTTCGCCCTGTAATCATTTATATCAAATTAATATAACCTAAGTATGTCATGCAAACGATAGGCCTAACAGTGGGACAATAATTTGCAAGAATGACTTTTTTTATTGATAAGTACATTGTATTTACATATACATAATTTAATTTATACGGATCTAATAACAGATAACAGACATTAGATTGCTATAAAAATGGTCGCATGTCCAAGGCTAAACTACCATCAAATTATATTTAAATTATGCAGGATTTCATCCGCATGGATAAAATAACAGACAACAGATTTAGTTTGTTTGCAATAAAACATGGCCTCTAATCTAGACTAAACTACCTTTTTTTTTTTTTTTTTTTTTTGAGGTGGTAAAAATCATCAAATGAGTCCTTCCGTCCTGGGCGGGGCGGAAGGGACTGTCAGACTTTTACTGACTAAAAAACCACCCTGTTCCTTCTGTTGCCCTTTACGTTCCGGGGCCACGGTATCCTGTTAAGACGTCCCGCAACCCCGGCAGGCGTTTGGCCCCGTTGGGGGGCCCCGTCCCTGTGCTGACAGCTCTTTGAGGCGCGCGCGAACAGAACGCGCCGTCGACCCGGGCATGGTCCTTGATCGGACGGCGAGCTACCCATTACTCGCCGTCCGCAAGCCCGCGCCTACGGTGGCCGGATGTCGCCTCGCGACGTCCGACGCCCTGGGCGTCTCCCGCGGCGGCTGGGGCGTGAGGTGGAGGGTGTTGTTCTCTCCCTCACGCGGCCCGCCTCCTCCTTCGCTAGCATTACTGCTTCGCAGAAGGAGGTGACTGCATCCCATTCCCTCTCGCCCCGGAGCATGGCCTGAACCAGGCCCGGGCGCGAGAGGTCGCCGCCGCCTATAGACTAAACTACCTTCAAATGAAAAAATAAACAAAAATGCAATCAATCACTTTTCTCTAGTGTTCATAGTTTTGGATTTCGCCTTACCTAAGTGCCATTTTTTTTTAGGTGGTAAAATTCATCAAATGAGTCCTTCCGCCCTGGGTGGGGCGGAAGGTACTGTCAGACTTTTACTGACTAAAAAACCACCCTGTTCCTTCTGTAGCTCCTGTTCCTTCCGTTGAAAAAAAAAAGTGTCAATTTAAAAAATCACCCTATATTTAAAGATTTGTTTACCTCAAGAAGAGTTCCAGTGTATTCTCCGTTTTCAGGCACAATGATAACACATTTTGGCAGAGTATTGTTTGTTAAATACGAATCCCAATCGTGATAGACTCTTGCATTTTCATCTACGTAAACGCGACAGGATTTCACTAAAAACAACAAAAACATACAATTAAATACAATGACAAAAACGTATACTATGAGGAACCAAAAGATTGCCATGTTTCCTTTTTACCTAACTGAGACTGAGAAAACGTGCTATGTAAAGTAATGCGTTCGGCCCTTCAGATTGTAGAAGAATGGTGTGACGAACAACAGTTGTCAGTAAATCCGAAAAAGACAGAACTCATCCTTTTCACCAACAAAAGGAAGTTACCAGAACTACAGTTACCAAAATTATTTAACATCAAACTCTCCCTTTCAACACAAGTGAAGTATCTGGGCGTCATACTTGATAATAAATTGAACTGGGCGAGTCACATCGACGCAAAAACAAAGAAGGCCTGTATAGCTTTTGGTCAGTGCAGAAGACTCGTTGGCAAAAAATGGGGTCTCAATCCAAAGATAACCCTTTGGCTGTACACATCAGTTATCAGACCCTCTCTAACCTATGGATCAGTTGTGTGGTGGCCCAGAACACAACTGTCCACAGTAAAAACAAAACTCCAAAGTCTGCAACGCCAAGCGAGCGCAGCAGCCACTGGTTGTATGAAAACCACTCCGTCAGCCGCTTTAGAGTATCTCTTAAACTTGAGACCTCTGGACCTTATCATACAGGAAGAGGCTAAGTTAGCTGCTTTAAGATTAAGGTCGCACGGACTGTGGAAATCAAACGCAGATACAACACACTCCAAAGTTCTGCAAGAGGTTCTAAAGGAAATACCACTCCTGGAGGCACCCATGGACAGAACTTCGTGTCACCACATCTTCGACCGAAGATACGATATCCAACTCATAGCGGAAGCTGAAGATTTCTCTGGCACCAATGAAGTTAGGATATACACAGACGGATCCAAAACCAGTTTTGGTACTGGAGCTGGTGTCTTCTCGAATGACCTAAACATCAATATTTCAACAACGTTAGACAAACTAAACACAATCTTCCAAGCAGAATGCATTGGCATCACCAGAGCAGCTCAAGCAGTTGCAGCCAGAGACGTCAGAGATCTCAACATCAAAATCATCTCAGACAGTGCATCGGTGCTTCAAGCGCTACAAAACAACACGGTAACTTCTGCCCTCGTCTTGGAGTGCCATAACACACTCCAACACATTGCAATCAGAAACAAAGTAACCCTGCAATGGATAAAAGGGCACAGTAACTCACTGGGTAATGACGCAGCAGATGAACTGGCAAAAAAAGGCGCCAAGACAATAGTCTACGGTCCGGAACCGCTGCTACCCATACCACAAGCCCAAATAAAATCATGGCTGCGTCAGAAAACCGAGGAAACACACCATACGGAATGGAGAAATAGTGTAACCTGCAGGCAAACAAAGAATGCAGTTCCGGAAGCATCAAAAAGACTTGCCCGCAGCCTTATCAGACTGGAACGGGACAAAATCCGTAAGATCATAGGCATCATAACCGGCCACTGTCCCCTAAACAAACACCTATTCACCATAGGTGTGACAGACAGCCCTCTGTGCAGAGGTTGCATGGAGGCGGAAGAAACACCACAGCACGTGCTATTGGAGTGCAGAAGCGTGGCGGATCAACGGGCACGAACTCTGAAATCGCCGGCATCGCTCCCCGAAACCTGCAGCAGCCTGAAAAGTCTGCTGGCATTCTGGGAGGACCTGGGATGGTTGGAGTGATTTATGAGGATTCGATTTTTTACACGTACAATGGCCCAATAAAGAGGCTAAGTGCGGAAACAGCCCAGCTAACCTAACCTAACCTAACCTACCTAACTGAGCCAGGAGGGACCCATTATTTGGAAGATTTGAGCGGGAGTAGAATTTTAATGGGTCCCGGAGCATAAGGTCTTGAGCTCAATTCCCAGATTGGGCAGAGTTATTGGGTTTTTCCATCAGGAATTTCTCAGTAGCAGCCTCAGAGTTTGGATTTGAGCTTCGTTGATGGCAATAGGCCCCTATTACTTGGGACTTAAACATAACTGGCGAAATGTGGGTGTACAATGGGTACACCTCTGCTTAACCCTACGGGGATTACAGGCGTGAAGTTATGTGTAGTTTTTAATTAAAGTTCATGCATGGTCCATGACAAAATTGGTTTTTTCACTCTTTTAATTTGTTTTTTGATGACCAAAAAATCTGTACAGTTATGGGAGGACCATTTTATACTTACTTCCAACTGTAGTAGGTATACATTTCCTTACTCTGAATACAGCAGTACACCACATGTCACTGTCAGTTTTCTCATGAAGGTCTAACCAGTAGTTGGATGGCTGCATTTGGTAGAATTTCAGTGGTTTCGGTTTAGCGCACACAATAAGAAGAATTGACATTATTATATCGTCATCATTGTGTGAATATTTACCTAGAAATAATACGATGTTAGTGACATTGGTTGTCTTCAGTGATGGAAAATATCGAGGCATCTTGGATTGATAACTAATATTAGATCTGAAATCACCAAACCGCCTTGAGCAAGGGTGTTGATCAATGCTCATACCTTCTCTGTATGAGAAGAGGCTTTTGCTCTGCGGTGAGACAGTAATGGCCTGTTATTTACAATTTGATATAATTATGACTACTAAAAATGTAAGCTCTGTGTTATCGCCCTACTTATGATTAAAAGAAATCCAAAAGAGATTACAACTAGCACAGGACACAAATCAGTGTGACAATTGTTTTAATGATAAGCAATTCATGCTCTAGTTTTACTGTATTATATATCTGTAACTCCATGTCTTAGTTGGTCTGTGTGTTTATTGACCACTATTGGCGCAAGCATACTTTGTACCTTAACCTGTGCAGGATTTGCCTCAGTTTGAGCAGTTTACATTGAGATTGAGACCTGTTTGATATTTAACCCTACTTAGTACTAAGAACAAGAATAAGAAGAATATCAAGGGACATATTTCTCACTGACTTTGCCTGTGACTTCAAAGTGAATTTTCCTATAGATCCCTATTTTTTTATTTATTGAATTTTGTCTATATTACTTGGTGATAAAGAAGCTTTCCATAGGTTTTAGAGTTTATCCCTTACAAACAAAGATACAAATCTTTTCTCTTTATATTATTAGTTAAGAATTTTAGATAGCAATATAATGCATGATACCTACTTTGTTCACACAATTTTTCGTACACTCTCATGACTTGTTCCTTTTGTCTGGTTGTATAACCTTCAAGATGTGCATGCTGGTCACCAATAACCTCAGACAATTCCCCTTCAATGCTTGGACCTCCAAAGAGTGCAAATGCTACATTTTGAAGCAAATAGTTTCTATTACTTTTTTCATATCTGAAAAAAAGAAAGATGGTACAATGAATCAACACACAATGGTTTTCTAATGACTAAACGCCATTAAATTTTTTTTTGGAAAGAGTACCTATTTGGGTAATATTTTTTTTTATTATGTAAAATCAGTGGCAGATCCAGGATTGTTGTTTGAGGGGGTGCTTTACCCCGCTGAGGGTAGATATTTGAATACTTAGCAAGTTAAGGATTATGCTTGCAAAAAGGGGTAATTACAATAATTTTAACTTCACTTTAAGATTCGTCACAGAAGAACTCAGATGCTTTTCCTTGAACATAAGTAAGAGGTAAACCGAGTAATTTTTGTTTTTTTTTTTGCATTCGCCATTTATAGATTTTATTTACAGTTTAACAATCAATTCCAACCATACTTACTTAACCCAGTCACAATCTCCTAAGTTTTCATAATACTCCTGCTGTATCTGGACTGGAGATACCTTCATCATAGCCTCGACAGCTTTTTCAACATTTTGTTCATCTTCATTTTGTAAAGTAACTGATTCGGGAAGTATTTCAAAATTTTCCACTTGCTGTATTAAACCGGAGTGTTCTGAAGCCATTTTAGTCTGAAATACAAGGTACACATTGCATCATAATTACAATTTGCAAAAGATTTTTTTACTCATGCAGGCAAGTAATTATGAAAATTAGTGAAAAGACGTGTAGTTAAAACAATATGTGACATAACCCTGCTCACGCACTTAGCTCATGTTTAGACATAGAAGTAATTATGTTTATGGTGAGTCATTCCTCATCACCGGAGACAAAAAGATGGAATTCTGATAACATATGTTGGTAAGTACCCAATTATCATTGATTAATAAATTTTGTCGTAACAGGTAATGGTAGGCAAGCTAGATGTCTGTTAAGACCTCAGTCTCGACTGTTGGTTGGTACAAAATTTCACTGCACTTATTTTTTGTTACAAAATAATATTTACTATAATACATCGCAATTTCATATTACCTTTCAAAAGTGGTTCACTTACACCTGTTTGTTTTGTTTTAAACCATTCACTGTTTTATGATAAATTCCGACTTATGAACAATGATCCAACATGTTCTTGCTATATGTTCGTCGTAAAATTGTAATTGATCGTAATTCTAAATATTAAATTCCTTCCTGTTGACTTTTTCGTTTGTTTTGACATTTCATTCTTAAATTTTCCACCGTGATGTCATTGTCATTATGTCAGTGTCAATATAATGTCTCGCACATCGCACTGTTTGTAAGGGTAGTTATGTACTATTTAATTATTTTAATATCAACCTATAATATTATAATAAAAGTTATGGAATACGATGTGAATTATAATTTAATTTTAACAATACCATTTCCCGGTGCAAGTACGATATTTACAAAATATTAATGTGCGGTATTTGATTCCATTGTAAATTATCATAGAACTTTCCTAAACTTCTCAATATTTCTCAGTCAATTTATTCAAAACTGTTATAACTACACACATCAAAAAAGTCTAGGGATCAACATCCCTAACATTTGTTAGGGATGTTGATCCCTAGACTTTTTTGATGTGTAGGTATAGTTATTTTATGCAAGTTTCATTTTGATTTTGTCTAATTATCTAAAATAAAATCACACATTGCAGACCAGTTTTCCTACTATAGACAACGAATTAGGACCTAGGCTATGACTAGAGGTACCTATGTAATTAAGTTTTCATATTATTATATCAAGTGGTACCTATTTTAAATCTGAGTCTGTTTACTAACTAATACTTAAATGAAATGTTTTCATTATTTTCATCAGCTGATGGCTTAAAAGCCATGTATCTAATACTGTGCGCGAGATTCAAAAATGGTTAAAGGGCGAGACAGACTTATAACACGCTACGCCATCCCACGCGTGCTAATTATTGACCAAAAGACAAAGAAATGTGAAATGTGGCCAATGAGTACGCTTTACAGACGTGGCGTGGCGTAGCGTGTTATTAGTCTGCTGCCGCCTTAAGTTGGGCATAACTTTAAAAAAAAATGTGTTTGTGTAATTAATTTAAGTATGTGCTTAGTTACACACACATACATAAATTACACATTGCGCCCGTCCTATAAAGTAGGCACATAATCCGCTTCTTCATGGGGTTAGAAACGAACCGTAAAAATATAGATTGAAATCAGTAGGTACCAATTTTTAAGTAAGTTGGTAGATCTTAACACTTTGGTTAGGGCTTATGTTACGCTGGTGATAAGCATATTAACTTTATAAATGTGATTCATGAACAACAAATTTTATTTGAAATTACACGGTATAAAAAAAAGAGAAATTAAATTACATTGGACAAAAACATTGTAACATTTGTATATAAGAGTTTATGTATAGTAATTTATACATGAATTTTAATTATTTAGTACTTGTGTACATTTAAATTTATTTAGATTTTTGTTTTTATGATTTTTAAATATTTTATTTGATTATTTCTCATGTACAATTTTTTGCACCTGCTATGTTATCTCTTCACCACCTTTGGTTGACTGGTAGAGAATGCCTAAGGCATTAAGTCCGCCTTTGTAATGTTTTTGTTGCATAAAGTTTAAATAAATAAATAAATAAATAAAAACACACATATAGTAGGTAGGTACCTACCTTTTTAACTGGCAGAGCTACAGATGAATTACCTATGCCTTTAGCTGTGGCGTTTTACTTACCTACCAAGAGGTAGGGAATAGCAGTAATTTTTACTAATAATTATCACTTTGTAGGAACATAAACAAAAACTATTTATTTTAGAATAGAATACTTACTAGAAAATAAACGTGGGTCAATTACCACTATTGCCTTACTAAAATGCCGCGACTTAGGCGTACTGCATATAGGTACCTACCTACCCACCGACGCTTAGACCTTAGACGTCATCGACAAGTACCTTTATTTTATAATTGCAACGTGTATCTAGCCTTCATTCTTTAACCAGAATCATAAACATAGCATAGCGCATTAGAAGGCCTTTTTAAATCAATCAAAATTGTATAGATGAGGCATTGACCTTTATCGAGCAGTATAATTAGGTAAGTACCTTCCTAGGTACCAATGAACCACGACTAGTAGGTACCCAATTTATCAATAATTTTAACATTTTTTACGCTATTTGGCATTGAAAAACATTAATGTACAAAAGTCATGTTTGAAACCGTAAGGGGCGCCAGTATCTATGTTTTGTGCAAGTTATAGAACTCCGCATTCATAATCCGGTAAAAGACTCCAGGGCAGACTTCCTCGTCTCTCAGGAGGCTGTCGTAAAAGCGAAAAATAATCAAATAAAATTACGACACCTGCCGTGACTTATTGTAAACGTTGTGTACATAGTCTGACCGATTCCAAGCAACGATTATTTTAATAACAGTGTCCCATGACGGGAAACTCGTGAAAGCCGAGAAAAATAAACAAAACTGGATTTAGCGTGCGAGGCTTTCGACATGTGGGAAGTGAGGTTAGCGATTATTGTCCCGATAGTCGTTACACTTTACAGCCACTAGTATAATAGCCAAGAGCCTTGATAAACACTTATGGAAGCTCTCATTAGGTAGTTGGATCAAAGGTTTGATTCAGAAAGCGGTACTAGTGTATTGTTCGCAGATTCCTGTCTTTGGAGCCCTGACCATCGGTAGTTTAGACCTTGTTTGTATAAAACCACCCTGCTCGATTCGTGGGTGGAGGGGGCTTTAGGGACGCCCCTTTGTGCTACACCGTCCTGTTAGGTCACATTTTTAGGGAACATAACGCGGCCTACCGCTAAGCAACGTCAGCGCGGCTAAGAAAATACTATTTGACCGCTTCCGACCGTGGCGATAAAAACACCTTTAGTTCAATAAGTTTTGTGTGTTTTATTGCAATCAGCCGGTTTATTCTGTAACAAGCTACTATAATTAAAAAAATTAAAAACCACGACTGCAAAAATTGCATATATTTTGTTTGTACTTTGTTTACTCGTTAATTTTTTTTTTACGACGTTTTTTATTTACAGTGTTATATATTTTTTAAATCTACGTGTCAAATTCTAGACGATAAACATAGACAAGACCAGATTCATAAAAAATATTAAATTGAGGCTGGTATTAATTTACGTTTTAAAGTGACCACACCGGTTTCTTTTTATTTTTTACTAGCCTATGTTACTCGGAACGGCGCAAGGATTGTAACGATACCCCATACATCTAAATCGGTTCAGGCGTTTAAAAGTTATGGTGGAATAAAGAAACTCACATACACACACACATACCTACATACATACATACATTAACCCTGAACACATAACACTCCATTTTTGGGGCAGTCGTGTAATTTAAAGAAGGTTAACAGTCAATCTCTAGCATTAGGTGGGATATAGATATAGATCTCACCTCAATTTCACTTCACATCAATTCACTGAGGGAACTCATTTACAAATTAGAGGATTAAATTGAAGATAAGAATGCTTTGAAACATGTTGGTCCTGCTCCTTAAGACAATGACATATTGTAGACAAAATAAAACTGGTTATTAATAATGATTTTCATTTTTTGTAACACTTTAATTTTATTTTAATTGTTTTTTCTTTAAAGATTGCCCGGAGTCACATACTTTTTCATTGTTGGTTGAGATGTCAATTAAGAGTGGTCGACTACAGTTTCAACCTTTGAACATATTTTAACCTATTCTTAATTTTTTTATACTTTTTACGTACTATAATGATAGTCGTTTTTATGTGAGGTGCATTGCATTCACGTGTGTGTGTATGATTCAGTATACAAATACTTACCGTAAAACATTGATTTTAAAAGAGTTTGTAAGTATGGAGTGTTTTGCCCATTCTTCTCCATACGACTTTTGTAAGGGACAACTTAGATTCAATTCTTTTATTATTCTTTTAGCTGACGTTCAAAAGTGCTTGTTGGAATTAATGATTTGACTTTGGACATTTTTACAGAATAGCCTGCTAGTATCGTAATCTGTCGTATTTGTTTTTTAAACTCAATTTAAACTTTATTGCAGGAAGGTACCAGTTATTTATAGTAGTACTTATTATGTACGACATTTTCTCCAAATATACGTATTATCACAATACAACAAAACGTAATCAACGTTTCTATTTCCTTGTTATTTATATCTATCACTAGCTTATGCCCGCGACTTCGTCCGCGTAAATGTCGGTTTAGGTACTGCGAGGTTTTTTTTTTTTTGCGTGGAACCCTAATTCTTTTTCTAAAATAAAAGTAGGCTAACCCTAGTAGGTTACCCCTTATTACATCAGCTATCTACCAGTGAAAGTCCCTTCAAAATCGGTCCAGCCGTTCCAGAGATTAGCCGGACAAAAATAAAAAAAAATGTTATTTTGGTATGTGTACCGTACCTATATACATTCATATGTATATCATCATAGTAGCTCCAATCTTTAATTTCAGTTCAATCAGTCGAAAATCTAACAAGATTAATTAGATATACAAACTTTCATCCCCTATATTATCCCCTTAGGGGTGGAATTTATCAAAATCCTTTCTTAGGGGATGCCTGCGTCATAGTAGCTTTATGCATGCAAAGTCTCAGCCCGATCGGTTTAAAATTGACAAAGTTTCATACAAACTTTCATCCCCTATTTTATCCCCTTGGGGGTAGAATTGATCAAAATCCTTTTTTAGCGGATGCCTACGTCGTAACATCTACCTGCATGCCAAATTTCAGTCCGATCCGTCCAGGGGTTTGGGCTGTGCGTTGATAGATCACTATGTCAGTCAGTCACCTTTGAGTTATACCTATATATTTAGATTAGCTTCTGCCCGCGACTTTGCCCGCGTGGTTTTTTTCACCCACGTTAAGTTAGGTACGTCTTTGGTTACTACTCGGCTCCCGTGAGTTGTAGCGTGTTGATATGCCTATACCATTTTTCATGAATCTGACTATCATATTATAGGTATACTTACAAAAGTTTTTTTTAAACCGACATGTAGTTCCAGAGATTAACGCGTTGGAACAAATAAACAAAAAAAAAATACTTTTCAGTTTTATTGTATTACTACCTATACATATTTTATTTTATTTATCAAAAACAAAACTAACATAACAGGTGATCCCAAATCGGTAGTATGGATTTCAACAATATTCCCATTTACAAAAAAAAAATATTACAAACATATTGTCATGTTATGTAATTTTTGTGAACTCAGGTACTCATACTCAAGTAACAGGAAAATAGATTTATCCTTCCCGCGGTAATATAGATTAACTGTACAAAAATAGGTACATGGTTTTTTTTAGTAACAATACCGATAATCAAACACAAAACGTCCTCGGTCAATTTTTAACTGATTTCAACACCGTTGTTCGACCACTGTAAGTTTACATTTTGGTAACAATGAACGTTATTATCAGTCGCGTGAAATATTTGGCATCATTATCCACGCACATGATACCTTGCAGTATGGTTGTTATAGCTCATGTGGATACGCCAGTCAATACGTTCGATTAAGGCGTTTGTAACAAACGTATCCAATATTCTGAAAGTGTTGTGCGATAAGTAGTGCCTATAGTGAGCCTTTTAGTGCTTAAATTAATGGTTAATTCAAAGTTTGATTAACTAATAAAACAGTGTGCAATAGTGACACCATATGGATTAAAATTCTTTTAAGAAAAACTGTGTTGTCCTTCGAAATTTAGGTGTTTAAGTATAAACTAACTTATTTGTGGGTAGAGACCGAATGGAAAATAGATTTTCTTTTCAGTGGAAATGAAAATTAAATTCGGCTTGATTGGCATTTTTGGCCGAAAACCGAAAATGTAATTTTTTTTAATATAACTAAAAATTAAGTTCATGAACATATTTTTTGTTTTTTAAACCATAATTAATTTAATGCTATTGCGTTTCTAGTTGTTGTTACTATGTTTTTCTCTGAATTGAAAATTGATTTGACGAAATTAAAATTTGAAAAAAAATATTCAGAGAAATAGTCAGAGAATGGCCGAAAACCGAAATCGAGATTGAGTCGGTCTCTACCTATTTGTGATTGTGGATAATAGTGTACCTATTTGTGATTGTGGATAATAGTGTAGGTACCTATTTGTGATAGTGGATAATGGCAGATATTAATTTGTTCGGTAATGAAAACGATTGTAGGTTTGTTAGCTAGATTAACACAATTTCGTTTTCCGATAAACCGTTTGAAAAACGTTAAAATACTTATACTTAGCTGTGATTCTAAATAACTATGAAAGTGATAATGCGGTAGTGGTAATAGTGACTGTACTAAATGAAAGAAAAAATAATTTAAGACTAACATAACCGTTAATGATGGCTCAGTCCCTGGGATCATATCGAAGAAAATATATAAAACCTATAATTTTCATGTTTATGTGTTTATTCATGTTCATTCCCTTTGTATCTTATTTGACCGATACTGACAAACTTGCGAAAGAGTTTATAGCATATGATGATAAACAAACTATGATGAAAGTGCATACTATAACCATGGAAAGATTCTATGATAATCGTTTGGTGAGTATTGTCGAGTGAGATTATATTTTTATTAATTTTAATTTATCACAATTAGGTAGGTAAGTTATCGAAAATGCTGCTTATTTTCTAGCCCAACGAATATAAATACTAGAAAGGTCACTATTATAAACAAAAATATGGATACCAGTTAAATGCGGGTCACTTTAGCCATATAAGGAAACTGTAGCTCTAACTTGGATTAAAATATTTGATAAGAACTTCCCGTCTCTTAGGCTGGGCGCAAACGTCCGGTTTCCTGATCAGGTTTCCGGATCAGGAAGCGTGTATGTATATGTTACGGCTAATAGCCGAAGTGCGGCTGCACCTAGTTCTAACCGCTATAATGAAGGCTAAACCTAGTTCTAACCGAAGATAAGTAGGATACATCTAAGTTTAACCGCATGTGGTCCGTGATCGGCTGCACCTAGTTGTAGCCGGCTAAAACTAGGTGCAACTGCACTTCGGCCATTAGCCGTAACATATACATACATACACAGCACTGTCACTACTTATTATAAAACTAAGTCGCTTCCCTGTCTGTCTGTCTGTCCCTACATATATGCTTAGATCTTTAAAACTACACAACGGATTTTGATGCAGTTTTTTTAATAGATAGAGTGATTCAAGAGGAAGGTTTATATGTAAAATAGGTACATCCATAATATAGTAGAGAAACACTGATAAATGTAGAGGTTTCTAATGTGATGTCGTAAATAAACACATTTTTTGCGCTTACTTTGTAAACGCTGGCTGAACCCTTCGAGATAGATCAAAATAATGTACTACAGTATTGTACAGTCAGCAACAAAAGTCGATTAACATTTTTGATTTTTAAATCCTAATTATTAAGTAGGTACATTATCAGAAGTAAAACGCAATGAACATAAAATTAAGATATAATAAACCCTAAGCTATTACCTGAAATTTTGAAAGCCAGTACATTATGTGTTTAGTGTCTGTTTAAATGATATAAAAAAGTAACATTGTTAATCGACTTTTGTTGCTGACTGTACATCTTAAAAAGGTCTACAAAAAAGTCCGCGATGGTATATGTCTATCTCTTAGGGATAACCCACAATAATTTTTTTTTTATCCTTAACTTTTTACGAGAAATAATGGCTTATTTAAGAAGCAATTTTAGGCAATACAGCATTAATCCTTATCCAATTAAGTACCTTAAAAACATTGTGCATTTCATATAGATCATTATGTATTTTCGAAGATATCACAAATTTAAAATACAGGGTTGCAGCGGGTACTGGCCGGGCGGGGCGGGGGGCCGACACGGCGACGAGTACCTACCTATATAGATTTGAACGTTGAGTGTTTTCGTGTTCTTTCAAGTGTCTCTAAAGATAACAATATGTTTGTATTGTCTAAAATGACAAAAAGCTGTGAACGTTGTACATAAAGACATTCTGTAGTATATTTATGTAGTTTCAGCATTGCACCCGTGCGAAGCCGGGGCGGGTCGCTAGTACATACATTATACACACACACACACACATGTAAAAAAAATGTATGTATGTGTAATTTATGTATGTGTGTGTATGTACATACCTATACCCATACACCAGACGTCTGCGCCCAGCCTTAAATGGCAATAAACCTTTTTGTCCGATACATTTTCTTTTAGTTTCATTTATATTTTAAACATTTTTCCATTTTGAGTCAAAGTAATCCGTATTTACGGTATCTACGAACAAAAATCGCAATTAGATACACAAATGGCAGATATAGCACATTAGGTTCGTATTGTTTTCGTCAAAAGATTTCCTTTTTGTAGTAGGTATTGTCAGAACATACACGCTGAAATTTTAAGGGTCATTGTCCCATGGCAGACTCATTGCTCTCAGTAGTAGATACAATAGAAACATAGAGTTAAACCTAACAAAAATGAATAAGTTGTTGGGATCCAATTACTAAAAAAAACGTCGTTCAAATATTCATAGTGTTCGAGGTCACTTTCGAGTTTTATTTCAGCAATTATTATTCTATGTAATAAAAAACCGCCTGTACCAATACCATGACGCGATCATTACGCTGCGGAAAAACAACCATTAAAATCGGTGTATAACTATTTACTAGAAAAAATAGCAGAACATACATAGGGGTGTTTTAGGAAGCCCAAGAAGAGTGGATTCCAAAATTTATTTTTGGACGTCGTAACTTAGGGCGGGGGTCATGCGTCATGCGAATACCGGGCTCCTGACTCATGGTAGCAGGATGAACCGTGGGGTTTTAATCAGTAAGAGTCCGATATAACCCTCCGTTATCTCCAGATGGAGGGTATCTATGAGGATTTTCCCACGAAAAAAAGGAAGGTCCCTTAAAAGAAGGTTCCTTGTGTTCCTTCCTTTCCGTAACCTTCCTTCGTGTGGATATAAATAATAGTATAATTTACAGCCTTTGAAGTAGTTTACCGACAAGCAAAATAAATAATAGTAGGTATATTATACTACCTATGTGAGTAGATATAATAATTATGAACACTGTACATGTAATGAATTCTTTAAAATGATGATCTCATGTCTGCACGACTGACGCAAAAAGTAGGAAACGTCATATCACGACTTACCCATGATTAGTAGGTACGTACCTAGTTTCCAATGTAAATATTTTAAATTAATCCAATCAACCTTCATTATCGTGGTAGGTATTTCGTATGTTATGATACTTAACCTACACCAAGCGTTTTATCATAAAACTTGGCCCGCACTAGGATATTTACCAAATGCAATCAAGTTTAATTACTTATTGACCAAAGTATCATAATGATAATTAGTATGAAGGACTCCGCGGGGAAACTCCCCTTAAGCCTTTTAGACTAAATTACACCAGCGGTTGCCAACTTAAAAAGACCCAAGATCGACTGTTTACTGACCAGACTTTGTGCGATCTACCAATTACAAAATCAATATTTTCATACTTAAAATTGAATTGTATTGAATTAATTATTGGCTTATTTACAATTGTTACACTGATACTTAAAAAAAGTACAAGTTACAAACTTCTGGCGTACAATATTACCTATGCGGTAAACGCATAGAGCAAAAATAATAATAAATTACAAAAATATAAGTATTATTAAACTAAAAAATCAGTACCTATCTATATTGTTAGTTTCACATTTTTAACATTATTCTTTACTTATTAGAAACAGTTTACTTACGAGTAAGATATTTTTATTTTATTTTTAATATATTAAACTGCTTAGTTTAGTGTGAGCATTGCATCTGGGATCCACTCTATTATTAGAGATCGATTGGTTGGCGACCCCTGGACTGCTCAGTTACACGTAAAACCTAATAAAATTGTTAGAGCTATCGTCATTTATATTTCTGGTAGTTTCTAGTCTGGTACGACCATGTCAAAGTCAAAGTCCATTCAATTAGACCATTTACAGGCACTTTTGATTTGTCATGGACGTAAGTAGTCATGTTGATGTAGCTGTTCCATTATTGATCAAGATATGATGGTCATTAAACAACGGCTAATTTTAAAGTACTGATAACATTGGTGACGTCAGTTATTCAGCTCCAAGTAGGTATTATCATAGGTACCTATAATGTCTATTCAAGTTGAGTGAGATTCTCAGGTCGGGCATAAAGTGTTATTGAGTTTATCCATTACGAATTTCTCAGCACCAGCTTGAAAGTTGGTGGTGTGACATGCCCGTGCTTCTTGGTCCTGCTCCCGAACTCTCCTCGGTCGAGTCGGATTGCCGTCCCATCGGACTGTGAGAATTAGGGTAGAGGGAGTGCACCTGTTTGCGCACAAACCTGTGCACTATCGTTGTCTCCTGTGTGCTTGCCTAGTCTCTGTTGAGATTACTCGCCGTGACCGAAATCTGTCTAGATAATAATAATTATTACCTAATTAATTTTTAACCTCAACAAAAATATCCATTTTTCAGGGATGGTCTTTCTCAAAGTTAGGTGAAATACTATTTCATCGGGGGCAAATTCCAGATCCTAATCCTAATGCGAACAGAAAATTCGTCGTCCTCGTGTGGAAATACTGGAGTTGGCTCAAGCAACGACATGTTTTTAACTATGGAAAGCGGTAGGTGAAACATTAATAATGATTATATCCGTTGAACGTCAAGGCGGTAACCACTTTCCACAAGGCAACAATCATAAAACTCGCACACTAAGAGTTCCGTACCACCACTTTTCTTACATACATAAACTCACGCCTTTTCCCATGGGGGTAGGCAGAAACCACAGAACGCCACCTGCTACGATCCTTACATACTCCTTTCGCCTCATCTACGTTCATACATCTCGTCATACAAGCACCCCGGTTACGAGTACTCCGCACCTGACCTTTAAACCAAAAAAAAGCTTAAAATTTACGGTCCCTTTTTATTATTTGTTAAAGTAATGAAAATTCAGGCTTCTAATTTTATTCACAACGAAGTTATAGGAGGGGGGGGGGTCGAAAATGGCCTGAACTGTACGGCGGTACGGTCGAGCAAAAAAAGCGGATACACACTTTGTAAAAATTTCGACTTCCTATCGATTACGGTTCAAAAGATACAGCCCTGTGACAGAAGGACAGACGGACGGACAGACAGCTGAGAAATTAAGGTTCTTTAGGGTACTTAGGGTTCCGACTGACATCTTTAGGGCATGAAACCCTAAAAAGAACTATTTAATACAAAATGAACTACTTAAGTAGGTAATTCTTATTTTACAGATGCTACAGAAAAAAAAACACGATTTATGAAAATAATTAAAATTGGTGGAAATGTGGAGAAGCTACATTAGGTTAGTACCTATAGATTTCGAAGGGACTTTTTTGTGTTCGGGGGCTAATGTATCATGGCTAAAATTTGATAATAGATAGAGCAATATTTAATTAACAAGTTATACGTTGTACGTTGTATCTAGACAGTTTTTAAATGTTGTGTAGATGAGCCGATCGAGTACAGTTTAATTTGTGACCATTTTTTTTAATTCTATTTGTATTTTTATTTAACATACGATGATCCTTACGATTGATAGCAATTAACATATTCGCCTACCCGGTGAGGCCTTAATTGCTTTGTAGGTTGCTATTGTAATGGCATTGGCAAAACCATTTGTTTATCTACTACTACCGTTATTAGTTTATAGGTTTAGAAGCGTTTACTCCTTAGGGCATTTCATACAAACTTTCAAGTCTTTATTTATCGAAATGAATGAACCAATTTTAATGAAACTTCCTACACATAAGCAGGATACATAGGTCTAAAAAAATAGTTGAGAATAATTAAAAAAAAATGTGTAACTTACAGCTAAATTCGAGCGAATTTAAGTTTTCCATAGAAACAGATATTTTCAATTTTTTTTTTTTTTTTATAAAACATTTCGTTAACACCTAACGTTTACGCAGTACGGCATTTCATACACATACACATTTCATGGACGATCAGGTACGTATCAAGCCAGCTGATTCAACAATCAGCTGGCTTGATACGTACCGGATCGTGTCTAATCTACAAGTTATTTATTAAGTACAGTAAAGTGCCTGAAGACAGTACATGATGTAGGTTTCTTAAGCGTAAAAAGGTGCGGGCTACATAATATATGCGCGAGCATGCATTGTCACACATGTTATTTACTTTAAAGAACAAATAAGTAATGTGAACAGGTCTGAGGGTCTGTGGTGGTCTGGTCGCTTTATTGTGCAGTCACCTATAATTAAGATAGCTAACATTGTACAAAGGTATACCTATTCATTACTTTGTTTTGAAAATAGGTAGGTACACAGACGCTAAAAGTCAATAGAACAAAATATCTCTATTACTTTTTACCGCAATTTTGTCCGTGTGAATATTTATATGAATCCCTAATTTGTTTAGGAATAAAATATAGCCTACATCATTTAGGAATAGCGGTATAAAGATATACCTAAAGACAAAAATAGGTATAAAGATGAAAGGCAGGGAGGTAGTTTATATACGGGGTCATTGAAAATTTACCCGAAACCAAAAAAAGTCAATAAAAGTAGTTCATGAACAACTTTTATTGAGACCATCCTTGAAATCATGAAAAAAATTTCTGCTGTTCCATACATTACGATCGTGGTGTCTAGCATTTTTGTAGGGAGAAGTCGCGGGCAAAAGCTAGTAGTTTATAATAAAACAAGAAATCGAATTTCAATTCGTTGTTGCTAAGTACAGATGTATTATAACATCTCCGCGGAACGAATGCACGTTTTGTAATGCCGTTCACGTATGAGGTCATATCGTATGTTCACTATAAAGCGAGTAATGTGTATCATTCATGCGGCCATGCATAACCAGATTATGCAAAATGTATGATAAGTATCTTTAAACGTTGTGTTGAGCTTGTTGACCTATAGATAACAAAACATGTGACAATAGTATTTTTTTAGTTGTAGCTAATGAAAGCGTTTTTTTAACAAAATTAAATTTACCTAATCAGTTATTTCCATCAAATCCTGACCCAATGTTTAGAGTCACAGCTGGCGAAAATTAGGCTACGAAAATTTAACGTTACATGTTTCTAAAGGAGAAATTCCTGATGGAAAAACCCAATAACCCTTTGTCTGACCTGGGAATGGAATCCTCTTGCGTTCCATTACTCTTTCCTCATGCTTAGCAGTCGCGCTTTGCCATCACTAGACCAACGAGGCTGTAAAACCTAATTGTTCGTAAATAATACCATACAACGATATAACAATGCTACAATAACGTAATCCATTAATGAACTATAATAGGCCTATGACAATGCGCGGCTGCCGAATTTACGTAAAATACACACATCAAAAGTGTCTAGGGATCAACATCCCTAATGTATATTTACTAAGGTACTCGTATATTGTTTCTAATCTTCTATGTTTTTATTCTGTTTACAGAGATCGTAAAGATAATATATTAGAAGGTTGCAGCGTGAACAACTGTATTTTCTCTGGCAATGATAGCTTAATAGATACAGCAGATGCTGTACTCATACATTTGCAGAGAGGCCTCGTACCTACAGTAAAACATAGAAACCCAAAACAAAGATGGGTATTTTTAAACGACGAGACTCCTAGAAATGCGTTTTCTTTGGCGAAGGAAAAACCGAGATTGGACAGTTTTTATAATATATTTAATTGGTCCATGACTTACCGGTACGTGTAATTTTTATAGAACAAGTTTTAAGTTAGGTTGAGATTAAAGTGCTTTTTTGTTTGCTATTATAGTTTGCTTATTAACTCTTCAAACGATTGTAATATTCCCATTAGAATGAGTCTTTTTATGGTTTATTCTACTTTGCCCCACCAAGTTATCTCACAGGTGAAACATAGTGGAATGCTTTTTCCAGTCCGCGTTGCAAAACTTATTGTTTAATAACAGTTTAAAAACGTTTTGCTTTATTTTATTTTTTGCATATTTAGCCTATATGTCTGACTGATCTATCAACACACTTTGGCACACAAATACCTAGTTATTGTATTACTAAGCGAGTCTTGTGGAGTATTATTCCTTGCTTCACTAGAAGTAGGTACTACAATAATGACTACTAAATACAATATATTTAGTACTACTAACGTAGACTGGTAGAAAATGCCCAAGACATTAAGTCCGCTTTTGTACAGTGTATTTTTTACATGTGCATAAAGTTTAAATAAATAAATAATTTTTCATCCCTTTTCAGGAGCGATGCCGATGTGCCTGTCCCATACGGCCGAACGCTACTTCTAGAACAACCTTTAGTATCAGAGTATTCACAAACTTTACAAGAAATTGTTAAACTGGTACCAAACTGGCATAGGAAGAAACGAAACTTGCGTGCTGCAGTGCTCATGTCAAATTGTAAAGAGAAGAAAAGAAACGAATTTTTAAATAAGTTAAAAAAACATGTTGATATTCATGTTTATGGTGGTTGTTCAGATGATGAAACATTTAAAAACCGGTAAGATTATTCTCAGGAACTGTTATACAATGATCGCTTTGTTTTTTTTTTGTTTTTAGCCGTACCTGGCTTTTTACAAATTCTTAAGTACACAACTTTACTGAATGATCTTACTCGTAACCAATACTATTAAAAAAAGATTTTGGTCAGACTTTGATCCTTTTAAAATCTTACAAAAGCCGGTGAATGGCAGTGGCAAAAAACTGTTTCCACATCACCTAACCAACCCTTTTTTTGTTGCTCCGTCATGGAAAGTCCACATGGATGTCTGCCGTTCTGGGGACCGGAGGGGGTCTTTCAAACTCTTACTTAATTTAAACCACCCCGATGTTTTTTTCCTACACTTACGCCGGTTATCCCGGGAACGTACACATCTTTCGCGATCCCCGACTGATCACCTAGCCAACCTTTCACCAACCTTTTCTGTTTATACAAATATTATCATTTAATGCTATGTCTCGTAGGATCATAAATGCAAGCTATGTCGAGCTAATCGTTTTATTATTATTTTTGTGTGCACGACATGGTCTGTGTCGATGAACATTATTCATTTCTTTTCTTTGACTTAAGTAAAATGTCTTCAAAACACTTTTCTTTTTCAGTTGTCCTGGACATTTCAGAGCAGATTGCGAACCCTTAGCAGATTATTTATTTTATCTAGTATTAGAAAATTCTAGATGTAACCAATACTTGACAGAGAAGGTGTTTTACAATGCTTACTCAAAAGGAGCTGTGCCTATTATTTTCGGGACTTCAATTGAAGATGTCGAGGCTCTACTGCCACCATATTCTTATATATATGCTGACGAGGAAACAAATATAGAACAACTAGCTACCGATATAAACGTATTGGCGCAAAATCCTGACCTACTAGCTGAGATGCATATGTGGAGGAATCATTTTAAAATTGTCAATGAGCACGGATATTTTGGAACAAAATCTTATCATTTATGTCGTTTATGTGAAGCGCTGAATTATAATGACGACTCCGTGAAGGTTTACGACAAAGACGGTCTAGACTTTTTCCTAGATCCATCGATAAGCTGTGCTGACGGAAAAAATTCTAAACATTAAGACTAATAATTATTATGAAGAGGTAAAGTTCATTTGTATGAGGTAATCTCTGAAAGTAACTAGTACGACTTCAAAAATTCTTTTACTGATAGTAACTACACTATATATGTGTCCTATAATGTGTTTTATTTTATAGTACACTTGACTTTTAACTTTTTTTTTCGATTTGGTGAGAGAATTATTGTCCTGTGCCTCGGAACTATAGGTGAATGATGTTTTACCTATGGTCTGAGACGATGATACGCCGCTGCCGCCGGCTTTAAGCTGTAAACCAGCGCCGTGGATTTCGTGCCTTCGAGCATGGGCCACGGCATTATGCTGAGCGTCAGCCGTTTCGCACGGTATTGGCGCATATATCTTATTTGTATTTACTTTTTAATACCAACTTGTTTTTATTTTGCGTTTGTGTACAATTTTTTCGTTTTATGTTATGTGCGTCATTTTTTGCATGAATAAACAGTTTTTCTTTCTTTTTCTTTTCTACATATTTCCACGCGGATGAAATTGTGGGCAGTTTTTTTTATAATTTTAGTCTGTTCCAATGAATGCTACTGAATAGATTTTGTTTATATTTTGCAAAAATCGTGAATTATTTTTGTAAATAAACAATGAGAAATTCAAACTCAATACCAACGGTTGTTTCTTTGGCCCAACCAACATTCGTCTCTAGTCCGCAAATCATTTCGGCGAGTTTTGAAAGTTCCCTCCCGGGATCTTCCAGGAGAAGTATAAATCCACTGCTCATTGAGTAATAAATTTCATCGCATTGTTATTCAGGGAGAGACTGGTCCCTTTGAATTATGATACAAGTTTGTTTTTATTACTTGTATTGTTGAAGGCGCTAAAAAAGGATCGCGTTAAATGTAACTAAAGATTTAGGTTGATTTAACCGAGTTTTCTTAGTAACTCTATTTTTTTTTTTATAATGGGAAATCATCACTTCTTAAGCTGGGCGGAGCGGAAGGGATGTCAGACTTGTAGGTACTGACTAAAACCAATCCGTGTTCCTCCTAATGTTCCAGGGCCGCGGTAACTCTTTCGAACAAAATCCGCAACCCTGGCAGTAGTTCCATCCTGCAATTCGATTTTTAAAAATAGGTTTTCTAAGGGGTTTTAGGATTTTTTCGGGTTGCCTGAGCACACCACGTTTTAAAAACGCGCCGTTGACGCGCGTTTTAAACGTTTAACCTACAGAGCAGTTTGTTGACTGACTGACTTGCGCCTGTATAGCTACAAACGCGCGTCAACGGCGCGTTTAAAAAACGTGGTGTGCTCAGGCCCTTAGAACGCTATTTCACCAAGACATCATATTGGCGGTGCAACTAACTGAATCGAACTAAGCGAACGCCAGACGAGAATTTGCATTTACTTTTGAGCAGTTTACAATTCATGGTGTTAGTTTGAACTAGAGAAAATGATGAAATGAAGCCTATTATTATCCTACTGCAGGACAAAGGCCTCTTTTCATACAAAGAAGGCAAGAGCATCGATCACCACGCTTGTTTAAGGCGGATTAGCAATTTCAAATATGTATATTAATTATAAATCTCATGTAATAGGGGGCGAGCCATCAACCAGGCACAATTCCAGACTCCGAGGCTGCTACTGAGAAATTCCTAATGGAAAACCCAATAACACTTTAACAATAACCCAAGACCTCATGCTCAAAACATAACTGGCGAAATATGGGTGTACTAATGGGTGCACCTCTGCCTAACCCTTCGAGGATAACAGGCGTGCTATGTATGTGAAAAAAAAAAACAAGTTATTAAGGCTAATCCCTTTACTGTTTAATTACTTAAGCAACAACACTGTGACGACAAATATCACAGTAACAAAGTACAAGTAGTTTGGCTAATCCTTGGAGTATACGACAGCCATGTTAAGCCTTTGAGAAAACTTCTTGGAGCATTACGCAGCTATGGAACAACATTAATTGTTTTAAGAAATACATGGCTGCTCATAAAAGGATTAGAGAGAGTTTAATTTTAGAGCTCGACTTAAGTAGAGATTTAATGCAAGGCCGTTGGTAGTATCTTAGCTAATTTAATTTGTGGACATTTTTACTTTTGGATTTAAAAGTGTTTTATTTATTTATTTAAATTTTATGCAACGACTTAATGCCTTAGGCATTCTCTAACAGTCAACCAAAGGTGGTGAAGAGATAACATTTTTTTTTAAAGTTATTGTTATTATTTATTTTCATTATTATTTACATTTCTGTATCAGTGCTCAGAACAGCTTGGGTAATGTAATGAAATAAAATGGCTGTAGTTTCGTTCTTCTTACTGATGGTAGTTAGTAGTTCAACTTACAAGGAAAAAGCAAAAACAAGCATTTTTTAAATTTAATTTACATAAGGAAGGAGTTCGTTGCATTTAACTAAATACATTTAAATAAATAGGTAAAAATGTAAAAATTAAAACTCGGGAAATGCCGAGATTTAACTGGGCGCTACATAAACAAAAAAATGTATTCCTTAAAATAAAGCAATCCCGCGAATAACGTGGAAAACATTTTCACAATTTAATTATCCTTTTAGCCCCTGGGTTATTTTTATAATGGTGGACTTTCCCGTTGTATCACATTAAGTTAAAACATAAAAGCCGGCCAAGTATGAGTCGGACTAGCACACGAAGGGTTCCGTACCGCCATACCTACAATTTTTAACACAACATTTATACCAACAAATAAGTTTACAATCGCAAAAAAATAATTATTTTGTGATGATTATTATAAAACGCTTTTTAGATTTTTTTCTTTACTTCTGCTACAAGACATTGCTTTTGCCTAATTTCGTGATTCTAAGTTAGCGGGAAGTACCCTATAGGTGTTGAGTCCCTAGCGTGCGTCAAAATATGTGCCATAAACGACCTTATCTCTAGATTGCGTTGACTTAGAAGTTTGTTTTTTTTTACTGCTCTAAGCGGCAGCCGACTTGAGTATTTGATATTAATTTTAGCTTTATACCTCCACGCTTTCCTCAGAAAAGGGCCTTGACAGACAAACAACAAAATGATCCTATTAGGGTCCAGTTTTTGCCGGCTGACGTACGGTACCCCAAAAAGGGACTGTCTGGAAAAGGCTAAGGCCAGGGCATACCGTTAAATGATATTACCAGGATTTACATTCAGATTTAATTTCTATAGCCGGATCTCGCAATATGCTAATATCCTTATGTTGTTTAAATATATCATTTTTACGGTAAATGTATGCAAATATTTATTGCGATGGATCGTGTAATGAGTGTATGGGTTTTAGCCATTTTCAGTTTTATTTTACCTGTACGTGACAATAATAATAATAATAATTTACAGGACTATTGTAAGTTGCCAATAAGCCTGATATAGATGATAGATCGATTATAGCAGTCCCTGATTGACATTTAGCATGTTAGCAGTCATTGTGCCAGTAGTCGTGACAGCCAATGCCATAATAGCCAAGATCTGAGGAGGCTCTCTTTGGGCGATTGGATCAACCCTTCATTACAGGCGTGATGTTATCTTATGGGCCGATTAAAAACTTGTGTGGATTGTGTCTTTTGTTTCCCAACAAATAGAACAAAGTTCAGTCGATAGATTTGAATACTGATCTGTGTTTAGATAAAAGAGTATCTAATATCTATCTAAATAAAATTGAATTTCCATGTCCCAATAATTGATTTATAAGAATCAACACAGACACTTGATATCAAATAAAATACAAATAAAGATTATTGTTTCTTTTGTGAATTGATAACATCGAATCATTCAATAATACTTATGTAAGAATGTCACAAAAACAAATTACGGTGTCACAATATAGGTAACATTAGTATTGCATTATAGTTTCTACTAAGCTACCGTACTTCCCGCATGCTGCATATGTCGTGATGACCCAGTTGTTAAGGCGCCCGTCTCTCATCATACATGGGGTTACGGGTTCGATACTGGACAAGTACCATATTGTAACTTTTTTATTATTCATATGTAGGAAGAACTAAGTTTCTAAGTTTATCTTAAACATCACTGTAATTGGTGACGAAAGGATATGATAGTCATATTCACGAGCAATAGTATAGGGTATGTAACAGTAACCAAAGCAGAAAAAAAATAACCACGCGGTCGCAGAAGCTAGTAATTAATATAGGTCAAAAATCACCAACCCACCTTGAGCAAGCGTGGTGATCAATGCTGGTACCTTCTTTGTTTGAGAAGAGCCCTTTGTCATGCAGTAAGACAATAATAGGCCGGAATTATAATTATCATACTCCAAAATATTTGAGCTAAGTTTGTTTGATTAGTTCATTTTGCGAATTTCGTCTTGTTAACATACTCAAGAAACTTTATTTGATCAAGATTTCCGATCCTTTTGTTAATAAATCTTAAGGTAGGAGGTACTCGTGGCTAAGTAATAACCGTTGCGTAGGTTGATCCATTATGTTAAGCTACACTTGCCAGGGTTGATCCGGGGATGGGTGCCTATCTTTACACGCCGAGGCTCTTCCGTGCCTTGGAAAGTACGTTAAGCCGTTGGTCCCGGCTGTCATACCTGGATCTTTGACAGTCGTTACGATTCGTCCAGAAGCCAAAAAGTCTGACAACCAGTCTTACCAAGGGGTATCGTATTACCTAGTTGCTAGGTTGTGGAGGTCAGATAGACAGTCGCTCCATGTAAAATTCTGGTATTCAGCTGAATCCGGTTAGACTGGGAGCCGCCCCAACATAATCGGGGAAAGGCTAAACAGAATGATTATTTAATAAATCTTACTTTTAATACAATGTTTGTCTGACTGTTTATAATAAGAAGATACCTGATAGTAAAACTCAAAAACAAAACAGAAAATGTATGAGTCCAACTCACCAATCACCTCAATATCAAAGACACTCATTTTGGTTAAGTTGTAGTTCACCGAAAGTGAAAGAATACCGTCCTGGATCCGGTGACAGCTTCCGTGTGACACGGGCTAAACCTGTCGCCATAAATTCCAATAACAATGCCTGCTAATCAAATCCAGACCCTCATGATACATGACCGCGCCTGTGATTACCTAGTCTATTAGAGAAAAGGCTTATGTGTAGGTACTATGGAGTAAAATTGTATACACGTCATGATAAAAATCTGTTTTACAAAAATACAACTGCCTTCAAAAACTTCGAAGTGAAAGTTAGTTTTGGAAGTCGGCGACTCTGGTTCTGTTTGTTGTTTTGTTCAGATTTCTACAGACATCCAGAACTAACCTTCAGAATTTTGAAAAGAGGTCAACAATTAGCGGGAAATCTGTGAAAATACATGAAAAAAAGGATACACATAGTTAAACATAGAACTTTTGTTTTTAAGTAGGTTATAAAGGTAAATTCACGAACTAACAAAGTATCTTTTTTATGTATTATTCTTTATACTAACTGTAGTGGTTTCTGACTACAATATACCGTTTGGAGGTCATTATTGTACCCTAATAAAGATACCGACGACATGATTTTACTGCTTACAACCCGATAGGGTGGTCCTGAAATGTATTTTCATTCAAATGGTCCTCTACATTGCACCATAAACTCTTTGATCTCCTTTAATGACCTCAAAGCCGATCTTGTAACTATAGATTTTTTTTCACACCCATTTACGTAACATACATAACATCACGCCTGTAATCCCCGAACGGTTAGGCAGAGGTGTACCCATTAGTAAACCCACATTTATCTAGTTATGTTCAAGTCCCATGTAATAGGGGCGAGCCTATTGCCATCAACTGGGCATAAATCCAGACTCCGAGGCTGCTACTTTGAAATTCCTGATGGAAAAACCCAATAACACTTTGCCCGACCTGGGAATCGAACCCAAGACCACATGCTCGGCAGTCGCGCTTTGCGACCACTAGACCGACGAGGTAGCCAATCAATTTACAATAGGCCTATTTATTTTAAATCTCAGCTCCTTAATACGAATGTGAGCGATCATTTTCTCGCTAAATGAGCATTAAAGCACCATTTATTGCAAACTTCTCTGTAAGTTAGGAGCTATGCGTATTCGTTGAAGCGATTCACAAAATTGCTCTTATATCCAAGTTTCAAGTTCTTGCGGGCTACCTGGCTCAACTTCACTTGTTATGCCCAAGAATAATGCTCAATATTTGGAGAAGTTCACAACTTTTGAACGATCTCGAAAAACTTGTTTGTTGTTTGACTGGCTAACGGCTCATTTTTCAGTCTAGAAGTTCGGAAGGCCTTTTGTTCGCTTTATTATGAGTGGGCAGTAAAAAAACACTTATAGTACGAAAGCTAATACAATACTTTTTATGTTCATATAATATTATATTGTCAAACAGTAAACACAAGATGGAGATCGGTTCACCCGTACAAATTCAATACTTTATTGCCATTTCTCGAACAGTGGCAATTTGTGGCTGGTTGTTTTTCTTTACTGATCACAATAAAAAGTGGTTGTTACTTTGTTATAGTTTCCGAAACAGGCACAAACCTACTAGTATAAGTTGATATACGAGTTTCACTGGGAATTACATTCTAACAGAGGCTTAGTAAGGTTCAATTTATGTTGGATGCATGCATGGCTGAATTACAGGACCTACACTTATTATAGCGAAGGGTAAATGATTAGGTGCGTACTTGTAGCGTGCGTGTTGTACTCTGAAAAGTCTTCTTTTATCTTGAGGCCTTATTCTTCTAACAATAAAGAAGATTAGGTTTCCGTATAACTTTCCCTTCGTGAGACATTACCAAACAAAGAATAAATTAGGGTTTGTTTTGGTGTAAGCAATATTAAAGTGTGTATTGAGATGATGTTACGTTTTTCTTTTCTACACTACTTATTCTAACCACATTATTGCGTGTAATAAAAGTAAAATAAAATACCTTTAACACACACTTAATAAAACTGTCACGCGGCGTCAACAGATGGCGCCACCAGACAGCTTCTATCTACAGTTTATTCCTGTTTCTCGATAGGCGATCAACCTTCGCCATGATAATATATAGCTGACCCGATCCCCTTGCCGTTTTCAGCTTTTTAATCCTGTGATTTATAATACGTGGTACGGAGAACGGTTTTTGAATACAATGAATTTTACGATTTTCTTGTCCAGTAATGGAGCTACGGCAGTGTTTTGATATCATTTTGTTCGCAACATAAACATCTTCCATCAACTGATCAAATGAGATATTGTTTTTAAAATAGGTGTAGACAATACATTGGTGGCAAAATAAAGTATTCAAATATCATTGTGTTAAAGAGGATGTCATGATTTGCATCCTCTGATGCTCGAGGCTGTGGGTTCACAACCGGGCATGGGCAAGTACCTACCCATGAGACATTTTCTTATTCAAGTACTTTCTAAGTTTATTTTGGTCATCACTAACATCAGTGGAGGAAAACATCGTGAGGAAACCTGGACTTATAATGAATATATATCTGAATAAAGATTAATGCTCGTGCTTACTCTGTATGAGAAAAGGTCTCTACCAAGTGGGACAATAATAGGCTTGTATTATTTATTTCATGTATAAAGAAGAAGAAAAACGTGTGAATGGAATCTTTAATATTTTCCTGGCGTAACCCGAAATCGTACTATAAGCTAGACAATACATCGGCTACACTATAACTTAGGTACTCGCGAAGTTTAGTAAAGAAAACTTTAACAGTTAGTTAGTAATCTTCTTACGAATACTTAACTACTTAAAATTCCCGCAGTAGGCAAAGGTCTGGAACATCTAAAGGAATGGTAAACAAAGCTTTTTGTCGGGAGTAAATAATCAGCTTAGCCTGAAAGAAGGTGAGGTGAAGAACATACAGTCTGTGGTAGCTAGGTGCCTACCTACATACATCTGAAGATTCCCACTTGAGTAAAGACGCGTCTAGCGGTGACCACAGAAAATGTTTAGAGACAGTATTTTGTTTATGATTACATAATAATAATGTGTAATTAATTTTGTTTATAATTACATAACAATATTGTGTGATTAATGTCATTTTCTAACTAATGAGGTAAGTTAAATTAATTATGAATTTCGGAGATCTATTTAATTTTTAGGTAAATCCTTTTTTGACAGTTAATTTTAATAGTTTATTTTAGTTAGTTTAAGGTACGTAATACTTGCAAATAATTAGATACTGAATAATAATAATAATACATACATACATAAACTCACGCCTTTTTCCCATGGGGGTAGGCAATAATAAAAATATTTAAGTCCTACTACTTAGGTAGGCGACTTAAAATACTATTTGTGTCTTTATAACTATTTTAATACGCTAAATACTTACTTGATTTACTCTTTTAATTTATTTTTAAAATAAATTAAAATAAATAAAATAAAGTAAGTATCCAGTGACGGAAGAAACATAGTATCATATACGTATTTGATGTGAATTCCACTGTCAAAAATAATGATCACATCGGCGGAACCCGAGCTTGTGTTGATCTTTGATAAAACTCAGAAACCCAGAACCACAAGTATCGAAAAATACATAATGCAAACGCCCGTCGCGTCCAATGAAGCGATAGATCTATATCTCTTCCATCGAATTCGGTCCAGTTATTTTGAGGCTGCTACGGACGAGCCATAAATATGCATAAAGTCACATATAGACTTTCAAATACGAACGCTATTAGAGTCTGCTTATCCATTGGCTTTCAGAAGTCAATAGGTATCTATTGGTTAATAAATACTAAAATAGGGAGATACTAACCTACATATAGGTACGTAATATAACTTGTAGCTATAACCGTAATTTAATGCTGAAAAAGTGCACTTTTTTTGTTTGGAGGAGGTTCTTTAATCCGACTAATGTTTTTTTTGTCCAGTGACTTTTTGTCACATGTGATGGTTCTGTAATGGTTGGACTAAGGACATTTTTCTTTTTTCCGTAGCCCATCACTCTATAATGTAGTTCCCAGTCTTTCGATTGCTCTGAAATGTAGCATCTCGGTTTTGCTCTGACACCCATTACCTGGAAGCCAATTAATGACATCCAATCATGACTTTGTTATGACAACTTATTAACAATAACAGCCTCACCGCAGTCAATTATGCAAATAGTTTTAAGCCATTTTACGGTAACGGCCCAGCCTGTTTAGGTTTCATGCTAATTTGCTGCTATAATCTGTGAGTGCTAAATCCTGTCGTGTGTGTGGTACGCGACTAGATAGCGTTGTTCCTACGTATCTGCAATGCAAATGTTCGCCATCAGAATTCCGTGCATACGACACCGCCCTCTGACGGACTAACAACATTTTCTGAATAAAAACCGACATTTAATAAACGTTGTGTACGTGCGTTTCGTTTTGGGGTTTTTCAGGGCTTACTGGAAATGCAATTTCATTTCCTAGTGCGATAATCGTGGTTGATAAATATACATAAAATGCATATTTGCTTTATTTATACCAAAATATTAAGGACTGATACTGGTATAAAACTATTTACGTTAAAGGTAGGTACAGTCAACGAAAGAGATTGGTATATGCAGGGCTGTCAGATATAGTTAACGATTTTTAAGAAACCGTAATTTAATTTAAAAATTAGATAATAACAGTTCATTAAGTTAAGTTTCAACTGTGGTTTCAATCGAAGACATCAATTGGTTTCTAAGAAAACTTCAACTATATCTGACGACCCTAGATACCTATCTCTTTTGTTGACTGTACACCGTATCTCCACAAGCATGTCTTATTATTATGTTATCACTAACCTAATTTCAGAAGAAGCTTCATTGAAATGCCTGCCATCCCATTATTTCAATTCGCACTAAAATTGAATAATAATGTTTATTTCATACGAAGCCATTTTTACACGCCAGGAAACTCACTTATTAGAAAACCCTTTAAAAAATTAGAACAAATATCATTACTCCATTTTCTATTCCGATCCACTGAACAATGAACTCTAAAGCTATTTCCTTGAAATCTGTTTCAGGCTAACTTTTATATAATTAAAACTCTGGATTGGCGAACTCCACCGCTGCAAGCGCGAATAATTCATAAGAAGGTTAATTAAGTTCGTTCTTCCTCGGCGGTTCGTACGTACTCCGGTACGTTATAAAATTGAATTACCACCATTAATCTAATAGCACACATTGGCTTTCGATCCAATAGGGTTACCGCTAACCGATACAAAAACAGGTGTTCCAATTTTTGTTTTAAATTTTTAAAGCCATGTTCGGAAATTGCCTTTATGTCATAGATAGTAATCTCGTGTATGTAGTTTGACTGAAACCGTTCGTTATGTTAATGCAGGTACCAGATAATGTTGGTGATGATGCGTGGTCATACAATGTCCATACTAATATTACAAATGCGAAAGTAACTTTGTGTGTCTGTCTATCTGTTACGCTTTCACGACTTAACCACCGAATCAATTTTGATGAAATTTGGTACGTAGTAAGATTGAACCCCGAGGAAGGACATAGGCTACTTTTTAATCAGCGACTTCGCCTGCATCCGCGATAATCGACATATACGAGGACGAAGTCGCGGGCAAAATCTAGCACGATCTAAAAGCCAATTCTATTTATTATAAAAAATGTTGAAAATTACCGACAATCAATGTCAAAATATGGAGATAAGTAATAAAGAATTTTGACAGATGGATACTGACATTAGATTGTGATCGTTCACAAAATCTAGTAGAATTGCTAATGCGGAATATTGATCAACAAACATGATCGCAGAATCACAGTCATCAACAAAAAAATAGAACGTCTTTTATACATTTTTCAAAGACTATCTACCTATTTTATACAATACAATAAGTGCGTCCCTTGAAGTTTCTCTTTCATAAGAATCCAGCAATAAATATAAAATTACAAACGTAGAAATATAATATTGTTTCTAGAGCAGTGAGCGTTGTCTTCAATGAAAACTGAAAGGAGACAGTTTAATGAAAAATTTCTTGTCACGTTAGGCTAGTCGATGTTCCCTTAGAGGCACCTTAATAAGATTCCTTCCATTTTAAACTGCATTTACCGTTTCTACAGACATTGCGAATTTAATTTCAGAATAAAATTGTGAAGGACATCTTAAGAAATCTAACAACCAATTTTAAAAGGTAATTCTTTTTTGTTTCACGGCTTCTGTTAGTAGAGTCACGCTTATTTTTTACGGTTACGTGGATTTCCATCTAGATTTTGCTACTGTTAATATTATTCATATTTGGAATACCGTATTATATTCTATTAAGCATGACGGAAAGACAGAATTCGATATTTCGAATAGATTTACAGTGGGTGGCCAAATTATTAGGGACAGCGCCGAGATTTTAATAATTTCTAGTTTGTTTAAATTTTTCAGGGAAATGGGTTGTCTTTCTTAGAATAACTACAAACCTTAAAACACTTGCAATAGTTGCTATACCTCTCTAGGCATGTGTAGAGTGCAGTATTAATGTTTTTATTTCTCTAATTTTTCTTGAAGACGTGTCTGAAACGTTGCCCATACTAGAAAAAAAGTAATTTTGAGGTTTTCAAAGTTATAACTTTAATAAAATTAAAATTCAAGTATTAAGATTTAAAATAGTACCACTATCCGAAACATTACTCACGTTCTGACTACGGGTAGCTGAAATAAACTTGCAATGTCAATCTGAAATTTTTTTTACACTGCTGTAATAAGAGTAATTTTCAACAAAAATCAACGAAATGACAAAGTCACATCAATTTTCAAAAAAATTGTTCCAGCTCTACAATTTTTTCACATCAAAACATAATATTAATATCAGTAATAACATCAAATAAAAAAAACCCCTAATAAATCTATTACTTTGTTTCAAAATAATGTTTCAACTAGATATTACATTTCTATGAGTGCTGTCCCTAATAATTTGGCCACCCATGGTAAATTAAATAACTATTCTTAATTCAAATTATTTCCTTAATTTTAATTATTCCATACATTATTATGAGAATACAGAGGATAACTTGTGGTCAGAAATACGAGCAGCGGGCAATAATTTTGTAGAAGTTTTTTATTTCTTTATCTATTATCTTCAAGGTACATATCTTCATAAACCTAGTGCACTAACATAAATCTGTCTTGGATTTATATTTAAATAAACTTTGTCGCAGTACGAGTATTTTAGTCGCGCTAGGCATTTCTCTTTAATTAAATTTTCACATTGAGGGCTACCGGATTATCTCGAATAATGTTTTAGACCGACGCCACGAATAATAAGAAGGGTTCTCTTAATATTTTCTGAACAAACGCCCGAAATAGCTTAGTAACTAAGTGCTCCGCGCCATTGGTCTATCGTAAGCACGGCTGCCGGATGATGGGTTTGGGTTTGATCCTCTGACGTGGTACGTAGGTATGTAGGAATGTTGGTATATCTACTTAGATTTATTTAGTTTTATTAGGATGACCAAATAGTTTTTATCTGTTATGCTATAAAAAGTGGTATTTTGGTTTGACTTTGGATAATGTGAATACGATATCTATACAAATAAATAAAATTCAAATGTTTGTTTGTAATGTCAAAATAACAGCGTTTTACGTCACACTTAAGACTGTTTAGGTTATACCAAAAATAAATTTAATTTTTTTGCCGGTTCGTCAGTTTGTTTCGGCTAATCTCCGGAATGGCTGGACCGATTTTGACGAATTTGGATGGGATTTTTACTGGCAAACAGCTGATGTTATAAGGAGTAACTTAGACTAAGTACTTTTATTATAGAACCAGGATTAGGGTACCGAAGAAAAACCCTTGATATCCAATAATCACACAAACGAAGTCGCGGGCATTAGCTAGTTAGGTATGCATATAATTCTAATGTATGAGCTACATAGTAAGTTATGTATATATATACACATCAAAAGTGTCTAGGGATCAACATCCCTAACAAATGTTAGGGATGTTGATCCCTAGACACTTTTGATGTGTGTATGTATGCATAGAGTGAAAATTTGAGCGATTATCTTACTGATTGACTTTAATCTCCAATCAAGCAGTGATCCATGCCATTAATCTACATAATGTTATCACATTCTACAAAATGATAATTATATTATATCTTGTATGATTTTGTAGAGGTGATATCAAAGTCAAGACATTTGTTTAAATTAAACCATTTACAGGCTACTTTTGAATTGTCAAGAAGTTGGTTAGTTGAAGATAGTTGCCCGTTCCAAAATGTAGATAGGTCTCTTATCCGTCAGTACAGTGAACACTTCTTTAAAATGTCATATCGACATTATTTAATGTAGGAAGTCGTCCACATTGTTTGATAGTGAATTAAATTGTCGTGTTTCTAAAATGAGCATGTTTTTGGGTTTCACATGCTGATTAAGAAGTTATGGGCAAATGAAAAGCTACAGTATACTATAGATTATCTTTCTATAACGGTTCAAACGGTTCAAAAAACGGTTCGATTAACTTATGTAACTCACAGTTACGTAGGTTTGTAGAACCATTTTTTGAACGAAGTAAACTAATAAAGTAAAGTAAAATAGTAAGTAATATTGTGCAATTCAATTTAGAAATGTAATAAATAAGAAACTCGAATGAAGCTTGTAATAATATCGGAATGTTTATATAAACACACAATAAATTCTATTAGGTAAATTGATAAAATCCACCCTACTGCCAATCTGGAACATCCAATAATAAATTACAGCCAATTTTCTTGAGAGCTTCGTTATACAAATTGTCAATAGCACTCGTTAATCCGGCAAAGTAGGTACCCACAAACAAAGGGGTTATCATCGAAATTTATGAGCTATAAAATTGGCACGGACCACCTTTATAGGCAAAAATATGAAAATATTGAAGTTCGCATGGAATAAATTATTTTAAATTGCTCCAGTTTGGATTGTGGCGAACCCTTTAGGATCGGGAATTGAGAAGATTAGGGGCGTCACACTGGGGACTGCGGTCATCTATCAGAGGAGATAGCGGCCGGCGACAATGAGACCCGCTTAAAGTAATTGGGAGGGATAGAACTACTTACCTACCTTCAAAATTTGATGGCATTTTCGACAAAAAACATTACAGTATTGCAATGAAAGCATATAGATTTGTCACACATATACCTAGATATTGATCAAGCTTAAAACAGAACAATTTTAATCCCGCTTTTGTGATTCCGTGGAATCATTTTGGCTTAATTCTTAAGTCTACGCAGACGAAGTTGCGAGCAAAAGCTAGTGTAACAATAAAAGAAGGTTGATCTATCGTTGCTAAAAGCGACGCTCATTTTCAGCCTATCTCTTGCAGCAACACAAATCAAGCCGACAAGATCTTTTTAAACGCAATAATACTAAAGTAATGTATGGCAATTTACTCGCAAGAAAGCGAGGAGGCTTTATCGCGTTTCCTTTTGCTTTGGAAATAGCATGTGATTTACGATAGGCTGGTAATGATCTTGTTAACAAGTTGCTATAATATTATATTATTATAATATTATCCGTTATGATATTGTGTTTTGAATTTTCTGTTTAAATTCTGCTGTAGCTTTAGGCATGTTTTGTATACACATCCTCGATGTGTATATTATATTTAACGTTCTATTATACGAGTATGTCGGAGATTAAATTATTTGCTACAACACCATCTGTTATTCAAAAGTGGAACTGAAATTAGAAAGAAGTTGCATCCCCTCTGTGGGTTAACTTTGGATGGAGTGTCTACTAGTGTGAACAAGAGTACTAATGGAATTAGTACTTCGGTAGGGGTTGGTGACGCCTTGCTGTCAGGATGCTGGGACTCCATGTTAACTGAACCTGCCAGTTCACTCTAAGTTTTCTTAATTTAATATTGTGAAAGCTAATTGAAGTAAAACTATTACAAATCAATACCATCTTTTGTTGTTCCGAGTTACCCAAAGACTGGAGATTTGCCCACGATACGACATTTATATTTGATTCCCTTTTCATATTCTGTAACGATGTAACGAATTGAGTAAGGAGACTAATCAATCTACTAATATTAAATAAATGTGAAATTTTGTGAATATGTTTAGATGTTTGTATGTTTGTAACTCAATCACGCCTAAACCATTTGAAGGATGAAAATTGGCACGAAAAATTGCACATAGACTATTTCTCGGATTAACACAAGGATATACTTTTTATTCCGGTTATGTGTTTGGGATAATAATTCAACTTACTTAATTGCAAATTACTTTTTACTAAGAAAACTAGTGATCAATATAATAGTAAAATTTTGGGCATTTACTAAAAAAAACAGTTATCTAATACAAAAGTGCAACACCTACACGCTCAAAATGTATAGAACAACTGACCTTTTATAAACCTACGAAAAATTTTAACGTTGCGGGTCTAAAAAATGTGCGTACTGACTCTACGGTAAAAGTTTTCGTACTGTAGTACAAGTTCGTATCTATTTTTAAGTAGGCAGACAAAGGACACAAGGCCTGTTAAGATATGTAAATTAAAGTGTTGAACACTTGCCCTAACACACACTATCTCAACTTCCCCAGTATAATTAAAGATTTATGCCTAAGTGCCTTAGCAACAAATTTCCTGTGTGCAAACTAACTTCTTAATTAAGTGCTTCAGTAGAAACGTGAATAAACGCTACTCCCTGAAGATCTCGTTACAGATTAACGACTGATTTGTTTTAATTAACATTCAGAATTATAATCAACTCAATACGTTTTTCATAAAACCATTGTTAGAGTAAAACGCTCGGGTAAAAATCAGATTAAAATATAATGAAATCGGTCCCTCAATGACGATTCAATTCTTATTCTGCTGAATGCTCTCTTGCAGATTAACGGCGACCGATTGAAATTTGAAGTGAATAAAAGATTATTACTTCTTGAATGATTTAGATAATTGACTAAGATGGTTCAGTTTCACAGAGTGAGCTGGGCATTAAAAAGAGCAGAGTTCAAACTTTTTCCTTTGCCGTTCTCCTCAGTTTATTTAAACAAACTACTTGTTTAATTGAATATTTAAACGAGATTCTTCATGGAATAAAAAGTTTTAAGCTTCTTGGGCTGGGTAAAGAAAAGGCAAACTTGAAGTTATGATTATAAAGTTCAAAGTTAAGATGTTGATGACTTAGTGATGTGCAAAATAATTATGTACTGACCTACATTTTATAAAGACCTGTCCATAATTATTATGCATATGCTCGTACCTAAAGTAATTTGGTCCTTTTCGGCACTTCGAATGTTTTGTGCAGCTACCATTTACTGATTTAGTGAAAAAAAAAACAGCACTTCCAACATTTTGTCAAGTTATACGAACATAAATATATCAGCTGTTTTTTTCTGTGATTTCGGGGTAGGACCACCTACACTAAAAGTTGTTTAATTTTTTATAAACCTTACCCCTCACTAAGACTTGTTATTAATTCTCCTTTGTCGAGGTTGCGTTTACAAACATAAATACACAAACCAATTATATGTAGACCATACAAATATTTGCACAGCGACACGCAGTGCAGTAGTCAATCGCTCAGCCATGAACCAATCGTATCGTCAGGATCATAATAATTCATAATAACTAGCACCTCTTTTCCAGTAAATAACAGACAAAAACTAAGTTTGTATACCTTCAAAGTAATTTCAGATACAAATGCCTGAGATAGCCATAAATGTTGACCACAAAACTTGATGTTTACAAGCTTCAAGTACCCAACTAAAGATCTACAATTTAGTTAAGAAAACCCATAAAGATGTCATAGCAGATACTGCTGTTAATTTGACTATCTATAAATTACGGTGAGACATATAATTGCAATGTTTTCCTCGACAAACGCTAATAAAGTGGCTATAACAGCCGCTATATCTCTGTGACGGATTACCCACAACTCTTGCTCAAGGATCAGATACTCAATGAAAGATGACTGTTGTGACGTTATTTGCTTTAGCAGTTTGGGGATAGCCTTTAGCTGTGTTCCCGATTCCGCTTATGTAATAGATATTAGGTATTATAACCTGGCCGATAACCAATCAGCTTAGTTAAACTAAACATCTTACATAAACAGGGTACCTAAATAACTTTCGAGTTATATACGCACTTACCAATATATCTAAAACACATGCAGGAAGATGTGTTTTAGATATATTGGGTGTAAAAATAAAGGGAAATGTCATTTTTGGATTCGTTAAGTGTCTTTTTACACCAACAAAACATACGGAGTGACTATCTTCAGTCCACATCCTAACTTCACGGACAATCGCTGCTAACTTTATGGAAACTATAACGAGTGAAAGGGTGCGGTCGGGTTTTCCATTGTTCTTGATGATAGACAGGTACGAGCGGGGTATGTCAATTACTGTGATCTACTGTACACGGAAGCTTTGCTATGTAAAAAAACCATCGCCATTTGAACGATGACGTGCCACCCTAAATTGTATAACCTCATTGATCGATCTGCGCAGAAGCCACGAACGATGCCTCGTAAATTATAGATTGTATCCGAAGATATTGCCTGACACCTATACAAACAATTATAAGCACGAGCCTACCGCAGACTTATTACAAACATTTATTTTCCCGAAAAACGGGGGCACGTAAATTACTTCAGTATCTTTGGAAGCAAAAACATAATTAATGTTGCGTTGTTTGTAATCAGAGAGCTAAGTGGTAGACATCGCCAGATGGTTGCCTGTTATTACACTCTACTACGCATTTTATCCTGCGCTACGTCTAAATGAAACCATCATTCTTACATACGTTCTGTTATCTCATTAGGGATGGGTACCGTCTTACCTTTGTAAGACGTTTTGCTAAGCCAAGAAGTAGCACAGGTAGGTAGCTATATATTTTGGTTACTACTGAAAGGAAGACGAATCCCTACTAATCTCGAAAATGCTTTAAAGGTTGACGTAGGCACAAATTTTTTAGAGATCCATTGAGAGCTTAGCTAACACATAATTGTCTTGCTGGCCTTGACTTGTGCAGAGTCATAATATAATATAATAAGTCAATTGACCAATTTAAGCACCACAAGAAAATTAATGGTTGTGGAAACGAAGTCACAGGTAGCTACTGAAGGTAAGTTCTTTTAATTAAAAACGTTCAAAATCTAGTCTCAATCCTATCTCAGAGAAAATCAAAGTAAAAAAAAAACGGAGGTAAATTAGAGGCATTTTTGACAGATTGAGCTGAAATTAGATTGTCATCGTTCCTAAGAGTTAGTAGAATTGCTCCCCTGTTATTGTAAGTCGTAAGTCCACCACACAAGTCCCAACCACTAAAACTCCTGAAAGCGAAAATCAACAGTAGCGATAATTAGTTTTTTATCAACCAAGCTCGCAACAGCTACCCTTTTCTTAAGACATCCGAAGGTCTCCTAGGCCGCCATTAATCAAGCACAGATTATATTTCCTGGCGTGACGCCATTTTTAATTTATTTATTCTCTGTACTTAATTGCGGTCTTCAGTTACCGGCGCTTTGGAGCAAAAACCTTTCTGTTTTGATAATTAATGGATTCAACGCTCGTTAGGAGTACCTACTGAGCGCCGTTTCTGAACAGCTGTTTCACTTTTTAGTGTCGAAAACGCTATTTTTATTGACGGTTATACGGTATTCGCTGCTGTGATAGCGTTTTGTGCATTCCTTTTTTTCATTCATCCGTTCTTTTGTTTTTGGTTGCTAATTGATAATCATTTTATTTTTCAAGTTTTCAAATTCATAATTATTGCTGTTTTAAGACAAGTTAGTGATAGTTGTCAATCTCAATAAGCTTTAAACATATATGGTTTTATTAGGTTTCAAAAGTTATAGTCTACTGGGCTTTAGCTCGCGGCTTAATAGCGGTAGTAGAAGGAAGTAGGAAGTTTATTTTAAACATCACTGACAACGGTAAAGAAAAACATAGTGTGGAAACCTGGACTTGAAATTAATAGAAGTCTGAAATCCTTAATTCGCCTTGAGAAAGCTTGATGATCAAGGCTCGTGCCTTCTCAGTATGAGAAGAGGTATTTGCCTTGCAGCGAAACAATAATAGGCTGGTATTTTTTATAGCTTAAAATATAAATCAAAATATTTTTAATGAGATGTCTAGTTACGTATTTCGAGAAACAAAAGTGGTATCCCTATTTTAATTTATTTCAGTTTCAATTTTTTTTAATCAAAACCTAGGACTCTTTTCCATTAACTACGATAGATAACAAACAGCTGCTGATAACATTGACGATAGGATTATTATCTATGTCCTGTTTGTCAAAGTAGTTGTACCACAAAGCTTATCTGATCTGATAACAGTAACATGGTATTATAATTAATATCAATAGATACATATCACGCTAATAGAAGGGATGGGCAAGCATTGAATTACTTTTGTACAGACAACAAAAGTGTTTGGTTAGTAGGCAAGAAACAAACGTATTTAATTAAGATTTGCACAAGCGATATTCTGATAACACACATTCTGGTAGACGTCTGCTAAGAACGCATTTCCAAAATTCGCCCCCTAAGGGGGTGAAACAGGGGTCCGTACTTTCCGCTGACAAAGTCGCGGGAAAAAGCTAGTACACTATATACTTAACAGGCCCAAACAAATCACAATTTCAAGGTGAACACAATTCCAAACCAAATTCTAAATGCAAAAGAGACGTCAAGATAAAATCTTTCTGGTTCACATTGTTTCAATAAAACTGTCACATCCAATATGGTACCGAGTGACAGTTCGAATGACAACACGACATTATTGAAGAAGAAATATTGGATCTTAGGATCTTATATATTGTAAATCTAGAAGAACTATTTCTCAAACTGGAATATTCAGACGAAAGTCTTTGTGCTTTCGTCTTAGATTATTAGGCCTGTCGATTTTAAGTCTAAGTTTAACAGTTTTTGTTTATCACCATTCCTTGTTAGTAAATGAAGAACAAAAGCACAATAGAGTTATTCTGTATAAAATTTCCTCGTTGAATATAGGTCAAGTGAGTTTGAAGTGAGCTATCAATAGGGATCGATTGCTTTACAGCTCACCTCAAGTTTACTTCACTTAAATTCACTGAGGGAGCATTTTCAGAATAGCATTCCTAGTCACACTGCAAGCCATATACGCTACATTGTTATGTTCTCAGAATTACCAACGAGTGGTCAGTTGACAAGTGCCCCCTTTGCCCCCTTTGCCAAACTGATGGCTGCATCACTGTGTTGAAGATAACTTGTCCGTGTAACGTATCCTACAGTGTGAATTGACCCTTGTCCCAAATTGGTAAGTGAAAATTTGTACATTGACACCACAAACTCTGCAGCAGTGATTCCATTATGTATGAGGAATACTCAGTTGGCGACGAGTCTTTATTTCAATCCTTGAATTGGATCTCAGAAATTACCGTAGTTTGGAGGGATAAGTACCGCCATATGTCACTCGGGTTGGATCCACTCTGGGTAAAAAAAACAGGGCGGCAAGCTTCGAAAACTATCTCTTCAGCTCCAGCTGTGGCCGCCCCAGTTTACAACTTTACTAATTCATGATCCAATAAATAGCTTATGCGTCGCAACATGTCGGGGCACACTTAATGCTATTGCGTCCCGAATATTTCTTGCCCGTATTTCTTGGATTACAGTTTTGCTTGATCGAAAAGAGAAATGGTTGTTTTTATGAATGTATTATACGTGAAGAAAATATGGTATCGTTTTATAAGCTTCATTGTTGGATCTAGACTATTCAGTGTCCAGCTGTTGGCCGCAATTGTATAGAAAAGGATTGTGAGAAATAATATGAAATATCAGAGTAAAACAATAGAAAGGGATTGTATTTTTTACGGTCTAAGCTTTATACTTAATTATATAAAATTCTAGTTACTAAAATCAGACCTCTTTTGCCTCAGGTAGGTATCTATTTTATTTTTTAAAATCTTTTTTTTTGTTGGCGAGCCAGACAATAGACTTTTCTAGAACCTCAGGCTTAACTAACTTTTCAATTTACTGAGTGGTTTATGTCTAAAGAACTGTCTTCCACTCACAAAAGGGCCTTAAGCACTTTTCTACTTTAAAAATTCATACTTTTTGCTCCTACTTTACCGGACTGCCAAAAGATACCCTCATTTTAAAGGACCCTCTTTAAAATGCCACCACACCATGATTGCTGATTTTTCCTGGTGTTCGTGTATTACAATAACGAAGATAAAGTGTCTATCTACGTGACTTTTACTCCGATGTATATTGTATAAACGTGGGGATGTATTTTGTTGAAATATTAAATAGGAGGTTGTGTCCCTTATTTATCTTAGAGAAATCTCTTGCGTTTTGGGTTAGCGAGATTAAAACACTGTCGGATGTATGAGTACGTATAAAAGTTGGTTCGGTCACTAGATTTAAATCTAGTGACTGTTTCATAAAACTGTAGGGTTCAAATGGATAGCATAAAACTAATTTATATAACATAAGTACTTCCAGAATTAAGTTCAGAGTAGGGTCTTTCTTCTTTTTATGTTCCCGAACCACTGCAACAGACTTCTGAAAGTCAGCATCAACAGTAGCGACCACCAGAAAAGCACCGAAGTAATGTAGATCGACGAGTCCCGAAGAAACGATTCAAACATCTTGAATCCCACAACAAAATGAATCAGAAAAGAACAACGGAGGAGTAAGAAAAAACTGTACCTATTGAGTATTAGAACCTCTGAAAAATGACAATATTTATGCTAACTACGTACTCTTATAGGCCAATGTTGGTGACCACTTTGCCGGTATCATTTACAATGGTTCATTATTATGTCATGCGAAGCATGTCGGTACACCTGTACCCGAGAGAATTCCCCGAACGCCTTATTTGGTCGATACCTCGGGCTACGGAGTACCAAGTAAGACCGTGACCGCCCCATGAGTGGAATTTTGCAGGTAATAAATCATTATGACGCAGCACACGATACTGAGGTTATTTATTGACGATTTCGGAATATACGTTACAAGGTTAGGACTTATCTTGTGTTTTTGTATAAGGTAACGGTAAAAACGATGATATATGTCGTCATCTTTCAGCATTGTGGTTATAATATACTGCTGTAACAATCGATGTTAGTAGGTACTTACCAACACTTAATCCGACTACCTAAAAACTTATTCAAAATTAATATAATAATAATAATCTGTATACTTAATATAATAAAGGTTTTTGTGAGTTTAGGAAATTTTGAATTGGAAAAAATCTGTAAATCATAAAAAAAAAATTGAATTTCTACGGGCATGCGCTGTTGTGAACTTTCATTGCGTTTCATGCATGCGTCAGTCGAAAAGGCAAGATGAAAATGGAAACGCACTGGTGTGGACATAGCTCTCATAACACACAAGGCTACCGAATGGCCTATTACGAAAAAATGACAATAGCGAGACCAAGTCTCGTAACAATGTCGCAAAATTTAATACACCCTGTATACTCCCGTTGCGTGTACACACATTGTGCTTGTTCTTTTGTGAATTTGCACCAATTTGTGCTATCTGTACACCACAGTGAACATTCGTGTTATTATCGTTATTGTTATACTCGTTATGTTTTCCGTATCGTGAGCGTTACGTGTCGTGTAAATTATTATTACTGTTGCTTTTGATAGGAGGGAAAAACTCGAAGATATAAGTATTCTTTTGTGGATGAAACACGGTAAACTGGCTACGAAGTTGGTGTTGATAACTCAAAGACACGGCTTATTTCAGTATCGATATTTTCTTTTTTATTTTGTTTGTCCTATTTTCGTGCAAATATTGCCTTCCAGGAAAATTCGACAAAGTATGAATTTAAAACGTCTTAGTACATACGGGGTGTACAACGACACATGACATACTCGTTATCTACGCATGTAGCACATCAAATTAAGCAATAATAAGCAAAAATTCCTGGGAAATGAATTTTATTTTTGTGTAAAAAATGGCTGTTTATTGTAGTGCGCCATGTAACAGGACGTGCATCCAATAGTATTAGCGCATTGGAGATATAATTTTAGAAAGAAAATTTTAAGCGTTAAAAATTGTTGGAACTTTGACCTTCAAAATGAAACCAACAGGCTCCTAGGTATGGTCCAGGCCAAAATAATGGGAATAATTAGTAACTGTCGGTTTCGTTATGTATCTTTTTATTACACACTTAATTAATATCCGGTAACCGATCTTATTGATTCTATTTCTATTCAAAAGTATCAGTAATCTCAGTTTTGGTTAATAAATGTTACATAGTTACCTGTCAGGTATATCTGTCTAATCATCAAACTCTATATTACGTAGTAAACCTACGCACCTCGTTTCACCTAACGAGACAGCCTAGACTTGCGCCATAATACAACCCAACTTTTAGTAATACATCTCCAAAAAGCTACTTACGAACTGAAGGTTAGTGAAGAGTTCCTCAGTGAAATTACTTGAGACTTTCTTGACGCATTAAGAAGACGAACCTCCTTGAAACTATCTTGGTGGCACCATCTGTCTCACTATCGCGTCTCCACAAACGATCCAAGTTTGTTTCGACGTTCGGGCTCTCACTCGCTATTTTCTAGTAATAGTTGTTGAACTTCATATTTTATGGCCCTTTCGACTTCAGTTCTTGCAGGCGTACCTACAAGAACTCTTGTTTAGTCCAGTTGTAGGTACTGTAGGTACTTTCTACTTGGATTAAAAGACTTTATGTACTTATTGTTCGCGTATATTTATTCAATTAATAATATATTTAAACTGTAAATTTTTCTAATTTTAAATAGGATTTATCTCATATGGATATTCCCTCAAATTAACTTGTGCTGTGAAGGTTGTATCTCACTGCATCCTGGCTGGAAAGTCCAAGTTTATCCAAACACTCATTCGAATTCCAGGGATTCGAATTTAAAAATAAAACGCGATTGGTTTTTTTTTAAATTGGGCAGTTATTTACCCTGACTCAGAATATGAGCACGCTATTTTCTAAAGTCAATATATATTTTAAATGTTATTCTAAAGTTATTCTTTCAATTCTTCAATTCAAATATAATATTGGGGCACCGCACATACATAGTTAAGCCTGGTAACTTCGGTCAAAAATATGGTGACAGTACCCATGTGTACCAAGTGGGCCACTGAGGGCGTGTGTATGTACTTAAAAATACATAGCTTACAAGTTCTGTATGCAGTTAATCTATACTTAATATTATAAAAAGGTAACATTTGTTTGTAACTTTGTATGTAGGGGTAATCTCTGGATCTACTGAACCGATTTTGAAAATTCTTTCACAAATTGGAAGCTACGTTATCACTGAGTGCTATAGGCTATATTTTGTTAAAAAAAAATTAGGGATCCGTAAGAAAAATCACGCGAACGAAGTCGCGGGGAGAGTGCTAGTAGACAATAAAATAAAAGGTACATAATACTCGTTTTTGTATTCAGGTATAACTAATATAGGCAGGCCAATCCGCTTTGAGTAAGCGTGGTGATTTTGCGCTGCAGTGAGGCAATATAGGCCGGTATTATTTTTTATTACATAACCAATATAAAAGCTAATTTCTTTCATTTCTCATATTTATTCTAAAAATTGTAATAATCCAGAGCTTAGACATGACCTTTGCAACAGTCAACCTATTTTCAGACCGGTTTTATAATAAAATTTTCCAAGTCGAAATCTACAAACAATCCAGGTTTGTACCAAAAAATATACATCTTATTAATTTAAATTCGCTAGCGAGCATAAAATGAAATGTCATCATTAAAATAATGAAAATTACGTAAATAAATGTTCACGAAATTTTGTGAGGACGACCTTTATAAGGGGTGGCAGTTTTTTCGCATCAATGGGCCGGCTAATTGATAGGCCTTCCTGGTTCCAAAGTTAAGTAGATATTACTTGGCAGCTTCTCTTAACGATCGAATTATGGTAAATTATGTACGGCTATCATACTTAAGAATGAGTAGATAGGTACTTTTGTGTACACAAAATGTAGTTCATTTTATAATACAGGAGATGTTCAATGGGCGAACAAACTAAAGAGTTTTACTGAAAAGATTTTTATGAAATAAATATTTTCTTTTGATTTAAAGGAGGCGATTAATTACTAAGACTTTTAAGATACAAGTACTAGTTGATGGGCAATGGTGGTCATAAACACCACATCATCACGCCTGTAATACCTGAAAGGTTAGGCAGAGGTGTACAGTACCTACCCATTAGTAGGTACACCCACATTTCGCCAGTTATGTTTAAGTCCCATGTAATAGGGGGCGAACCTATTGTCGTCAACCGGTCACAAATTCAGACTCCGAAACTGCTACTGATGGAAAAACCCAATAACACTTTTGCCCGACCTGGGAATCAAACAAAAGACCTCATGTCGCGCTTTGCGACCACTAGACTAACGAGGTAGTATTAATGTACCTATACAGACATTTGTTTTTTCAAGAGTATGACTATGGAGTTTCTTACCCATTCTTCTTCATACCAAACCACCTTTTGGGAGGGGTAACTAGATTTAATACTTATTTCTCTCTCGTAATGACGTTCTAAAGTGCCTTTTAATAGTCTAGTTGAAATAAATAATTTGTCTTTGACTTTAACTTTGAACCTATTGTTTCGCGAATCTGCAGAATATAAGGTCTGAAGAAGCTCCTGAATAATATTGACTGTAACAGAATGCAAGTACTCGGCATTTCTACCCCGAAGGGTTCGACTTAAGATTCCAATACAATTCAATAGGATAATTAGATTAGCAGTACTTATACAAAATTCGCATAGCAACGAGGTCTGTAGTCCTAGTATCGAGATTGCGAGTTCAGAATCCTTGAGAGTTGATTCGATTAACATTGTGGAGGTATTAATTAGTATAGGTTCTATTTATTAATATTAAGATAAACGTAATCATATTATCAGGGTTTATCGAATACAAAATATGGAAAAACATTTCGGTATACGAGTATTTCCACAGGTTCGAGATGTATGAACGTAGATGAGGCGAAAGGAGTAGGTATGTAAGGACGTAGCAGGTGGCGTTCTGTGGTTTCTACCTACCCCAATGGGAAAAAGGCGTGAGTTTATGTACGTATGTAAATGTATTTTCACAGGTTTCCATTATCATCATCATTGTAACGAAGATTAGACATCCACTGTTGGGTCTCTCTCAAGATAGGCTTAAGGATGGCTAAGTAAAATCAACAAAATTCAGATCAACATTAGATCTTCATGTGTGTAGTGTAGATGATTGGGTAGGTATGCGGCGCAAGATCAAAGATAAACCATAATCTGTTATAATTACTTTGAGTAAAAATCAAGAAGTAAATGAAAATATTTATACTTATGAAAGTGAAGAGACTCGCTTGAATACCAACCCTAGAAGCGCCTAGAATAATTTTAAAAGCAGATAATCGATAAATTACCGCTTGACTTAAGAATAAAGCATAATAAATGAATCAATTTACAGAAAGTTTCCTCAGCGTTGGTTGACAAAGGGTTCGGTGTTCGCTGCCCTGAATAGCTTATTTGGCGCTAATCACCTAACTTTTAATTAATGACATCGTTTTAGTATATAAAAGTAAAACGAACTACAGTCATCATTCCTAAAGAAACGCCCGCAATTAGTTTTGGGAGTACGTCAGCGATTCTTAACTAATTAATGACATCTATATTTTCTTTAAGAAATGCCTGATTCAGCAGTGTTCTTGAGCTTGTGAGTGCGAAAATATGCAGAGTAAGCCATATCTGCTCAAGTGAATTTGAATATTTGCATCTTCGCTAAGTCAAATCTGGAAATTTTCTTTTTAGTCAAATCGGAATTTTGAAACAATTCAGGTCAAAGTCAAGATTTATTTTACAAAAGCGGGACATAATAAAAACACGGACAGAAGTTTATCATTATTTTATTAATTGAGTGTTTTTAAACATTCCTTTTTTTCTTTTAAAAAGTTTCCTAAAATTTCCTAAACCACATCAAGCGGAACTGCGCTTCAATTTTAAATTAAATATCGGGACGGCTGGCAACGTTGACTGCTACCAATTTAATATCAGTGCCTAATATTAGATCCACCTATTATATTGACTTTTATAATGACACCCACTTTTCACTCAAACTGAGCTGATCCACAATTAATTCAAATTACAGTGATATGCCATCATTAGAGACTAACGACTGTAATCACAAGACATCGTGTTAAAGTTACATCACAATGTGGTTTTGACTTACGCATTAGCAGTAGTTTGAGGACTAGGGACGAGGACATGATGAATGATTTTGTGTGTTTAGGTTCAGTTTGTGTTTGGTTAGGTATAGAAATACACACATATATCAATAGATGTTGCTTTTAGACGTGATTTTGTTGGCTTGAATTTCGAATTTTCAAACTAACCGATGAAGCGATGTTGATGTGGAATCAAACATCGGTTCGGTTATTCAGCTGCGAAAATATAAGACAGAAAGATAAACTTTTACACTTCTTTGGTTCCTTTTAAGATGGTTGAGCTAAGTGGTGCTGATCCACGTGTCATGATCGTGAACGGGTGATGACAGTTGGGATTGGTTATCTTTATTGTTTTTGTTTACATTAAAAAAGCAACAAGAATATTGTGACCAGGATTTTGTAAAAACGTAATTGAAAAGAGTGTCTATGGAGTTTCTTGCTCGTTATTTTACATTATAGGCCTATAGCTACGTTTTGGAATGAGCAACTAGTTTCAACTTTCTAACTGACCGACTGCTTGACAATTCAAAAGCACCCTGTAAATGGTGTAATTGAGTAAATTTTCATTTTTTCACTTATAATAGTATTGAAAGTGAAAAGCAATTTTGAAAAGTAGTTACCTACTTTTCAAAATTGCTTTTCACTTTCACTTTCACACATAACATTTTCCATAATGAATTAATGCAAGGAACAATTTTAATTTTCAATCATAATTTGCTACCACTGCTGAGCACGGTTAATTAACAATAATTATCCCATGTAATGAAAAGTTACACTTACTATAAAACTGAGTAATATTTTTGTTGACCCAGCGCAGCGGCGGTGTTGCGTCTTTTACTACCCGACTGCAACGAAAGGGTTATATTTTTCGCGTGTCTTGTGTGTTTCTTTGTAATATTCTTTTTATTTTTACTCTTGGTATGTGTGAGTGAGTAAAAGCTTGGATAAAACTCAAACAAAGTGGACTAAATGGTTCCGAACTTATTAGGTAAGTCTTAATGCCGTTATATTATTATGACTTAATTTGACCAATCTTATGTCTTTTTTGGTCTAATGGGTCATGAGGTCTTGGGTTTGATTCCCAGATCGGGCAAAGTGTTATTGGGTTTTTCCATCAAGAATTTCTCAGTAGCAGCCTCGGAGTCTGGATTTGTGCCCGATTGATGGAAATAGGCTCGCCCCCTATTACATGGGACTTACCTAAACCTACCCGGCGAATTTGGGTGTACTAATGGATAGGTACACCTCTGCTTAACCCTTCGGGGATTACAGACGTGATGTTTATGTGTCCAAGATAAGATAGATCAAATTATTACGTGGTAAGTGAACCAAGTATATTATACTGTACCTACTTCGAATGTTTAAGACACGTGAATCCTCAACAAAGTTTCTTAAAACATAGACAGAACAACTAGAAAGTCAATAAACACGGTGACAAAAATCGAACACAATAAGTGGCCCCACGATTGCAAAGGGTAATTGAATTTTGTTCGGAGTGGTCTGATGTTTCTCGTTAGCCCCTGTCGCGTCGAATCATTTCAACGGAACCACAAACCGAATGTCAATCTATATTCAAACTTCGTTTTCACACCGAAAATACAAAGCGGATTTCTGTTTTACTCGTACGAGCGAACACTTTTTTAAAAATCGAACACGAGTATGCAATTACCAATAGGTATTGAGTGAGCTGTGGTTTTAGTACCGGACTATATTTGAACACGTCGATAAGCAAACCGCGCTTTAATTGTAACAGAGATGCTTACACTAATAGGAACGTAAAAAACTTTTAGCATTCTCATCAGTTTTATTATTTTGTCACTTCCAACTTGTTTAATTTGTAAGAGAACTCATTTTATCTGATCAACTAACTAAGATAATTTCTTCTGCTATCCACTACTTACAAAATAAAGTTAAATGTTAATATTACTACTACTAGGTCTTGCCCGCGAATTTGCCTGCGTGGAAATAAAAGTGAAATCCGTTCTTTGCTGATAATTATGTCCTACAGAATACAATGTGTTACGGAATGAGCGCAAGACCTTACACACCTCAATTAGTTTATAAAATAATAAGACTAAAATAACATCTGAAATTTTATTTAGTTAAAACCACACCAAGTTAAGTTTTATAAAATAGTATTCCTGAGTAAACGTAAAACGTTTGATTTCATACGTCTATCAAGAGGAAACAAAGTTTGCATAAGGCGATAAACACACGGCACCGCCGCGCACCGCCGCCGCCGCGGTCGGGCGTTGTACCGTGTGATAATCGCCGCTTCGTCTACCGCGGCGGTGCGCGGTGTCGTGTGTTAATCGCCTAAGTATACCCTAAAGTACATTTAAAGTAGTTATATTGCTACCACAATCACTTAGATACTTCCGCGCCTTACCTGAAGAATACCAACAAAATTCGTAAACAAACACTCACCGAACGGAAATACGAAGGCTTACGTATTCTCAAAGGGCTGAAGCATCTGGTTTGTAGCAAATTTAATACAACACGTTACTTAAGCCACGGCTTTCTCTCTGGGGGAAAGTGGGAAACGTTCCCCGCTAGCATAGTGTGACTAATTCACGCTTCCTTCATCTTTAATCGGATTAGAGAATAGGCACCTTTTTCACCTTAGTTGTGTTTGATATGGGCAATTGTGAAATAAAATAGGTACATTTTGTTTTACACAACATAAAATCACGCCTTTTTTCCCCGAAGGGTTAGGCAGAGCTGGTGTATCCATTAGTACACTCACATCTCGGCAGTTGTGTATTAAGTTATGTTATGTTCTATGTAATAGGGGGCGAGACTTTCTTTTACAAATCCGGACTCCGAGGCTGTTAATACGGAATTCCTGATGGAAAAACCCAATAACACTGTTCGACCTAGAAATTGAACCCTACACCTAAACACAGAAAGAATAACACTAATATTTAGGCTTATGGTTAGTCAATTTTCTGTCAAACAACTTAATTATAAGGACTTTCTCGATAGCGCTGTGTCGCTGTCGGGAAAGTTCTCTTTCGTTTCTAGGAGTCGTTGATTGACAAAGCAAAATGATCAATCAATTATATTGAAGTTCACTTGAACTTAAGCTTTGTCGATAAAGAGACAAAGTACCAAGTTCTTTGTCTTTACACCCTTTAAGTTCTTCAGGTCATCAATCCAACGGACTAAAGGAAGGGCGTTCTACACTTAATTTGCCGTTTCGTGCAGATGTTGTCCTTTATTTACTTCGGCCGAAATATGGGCCGTAGATACTCAATCAAAGTGGTAATAAAAAGTTTCACCGTCATAATATCACGTTTAATAGCTACATACTTTATTTACGACTTAATTAAGTTACAAAGTGTTGTTGTAAAACTGTAGTTCATAAATAAAACCGAGTGCTACGGTACTGGGCGATTGTTTAGCAGTTCTACTTTTTCTTGGAATACGAGTTATGGGTAGACTGCAGACTTATGAAACTGTAGAGAAGTAGTTTGCAATTTCTTCCGGCGAAACACTCCATTTTACTGCTTTGTGACTATTTTCATTAAACTTTTCCGACGATATTACAATGCATGGACGTGTACAAGATGTTTATAATACATCTTGAACTGAAGAAAACTTTATTGTCGTTATTTTCTTCGTAGAATAATATATTTACTTACTAGCTTCTACCCGCGACTTCTACGTAAATGTCGGTTATTCGATCTAATCTTGTTTTTCCATACACATTTTACTCCCCATTTTCACCCCCTAAGCGGTAGAATTTCGGAAAGCCCTTTCTTATTGGATGCGTACGGCATACAAAGAACACACCCTCCAAGTTGCAGGTCTCTACGATCAGATCTCTGTAAGTCAGTCAGTCATTCAGGACAAAGCATTTTATTTGTATAGAAGATAGATAGATTGAAGATAAGAAAATTGAGCTTCTATAAAAGCTTTTTAAAATTATTTTATTACGATGAAAAGCGTACCTCTCGTTATTAGTATTAGTTGAGAATACTTCAGTATTCAATAGAAGTTTGTAGACTAATCAAATTAACATGAATACAAGCCTCCTTGTACGGTGAAACATTCAGGAGTTTACATAATTTCGAAATGTTTATAAACTTAACAATTTGTTAAACAAAAGTATTAAGTGCAGGGTAAGTTGAAGAGTTGTTTCGTCGAAACAGCTTTGTACGAAATTACTTACAGCGGTGAAACATTTTAGGTAGGTATCTGTGTATCGTGAGGTACCTATAACTTTTACACCAACATCGAACAACACAAGCATATTATAATAAAGTAAAGTTCTGTTAAAATGAACCGATGCACGTCAAAAATGCTCTCATAATTTTGAAGATCTAATGATGAAAGAATGAATGAGATGAATTCTAAGTTACCATTGAAAGATGGTAGGTATATTGGCTCAATCACAGATATTTTTATTCAAAGTATTTTGAAAAAGATAAAAATACGATGTCGAAAATGTCGGCGTACCTAAATAGGATGTACACAAACACCTCTCAAGGAAAACGGCAGATAAATAGAAACCTATTTTTAGGAAACGTTGTTTGATATGTTCTACAATATGGAATCTTTATCTAGCTATAATTGTTATTCTATAAAAAAATAGTCTATAAATGAAGATATGATATTTGGATGTTTGTTACTCAATCACGCGTAAACCGTTGAACAGATTTGGATGGAAATTGGCACATAGATAGACCATTTCCTGAATTAACACATAAGATGTGTTCCCTGGGGATAATAGTACAATTTACTTTTCCCTGCAGAAGCTAGTAATACTAATAAATAAACAACGTATTGAATATCAAGGTGTGTTTACTTTGTACAGTTCTAAACACTGTGTCTGTCTCTTTTATTTAAAGTTGCAACAAAGCATCGTCTTGGAAATGGTGTTATGATGGATTACGGGCATCTGTACCAGCAAACGAGGTTTGAAGAGATAAGGTGGAACCATCATTCATTTTTTTTTTTGGCCATTTCCGCTCAGCTCTATTATATTTTCCGGATATCCGAATGGATGCGGATACTTTGTGAGGATTTGTTTTCTTTTGCTACCAGATGTTTTTATGCTGATTTGATTCGTCCTGTTTTTTTTTTACATAAATAACAAAAACAAATTGAAATTATTTAAGTCATGAATTTATGTTAATATTATTTTTACATTTTATTTTTACTTTGTGGGTGACCACCTTCTTTATTTATTTAAACTTTATGCACAAAAGTACAAAGGCGGACTTAATGCCTTAGGCATTCAAAGGTGGTGAAGAGTACATGGTAACATGGTCTTTATCTATTTGAGTGGTTATAGTTTTTATTCTTGTTAGGGTTCTGTACCTGAAAGGTGTTAATAAGACCATATTACTAAACCTTCGATGTCCGTCTGCTATTACCGTACTTACTCTAACAAATAATAACAAGAAATAAAAGTTAAATATGAAAGGTACATACATGAAACGTGTTTTTTATGTAGTGTTAAATTACGCTGGTACGGAACGAGCTTCGTTTTCGGTTTGGTTATACTTGGAGTCCTAATGTCCAATTTTATCGAAGTAAAAACAAATATGTAGCTATATCCCTCAATCGTAAAAGTCAATTCTACTAATTAAAAGCGTTCAAAATCTAGTTACAATCTCATCTCAGTGGCAATCAATGTCAAAAAACGTAAGTAGATTAGAGGCATTTTTGACAGATTGAGACTGGGATTGGATTGCGATCGTATCTAAAAGTTAGAAGAATTGCCCCTCTGGGATACAAACAGTCGGATTGTGATTTTGTTTGATGTATCGACGTAACACGTGTAATCGGATTATCTGGGATCTGGGATTTGAGAAATCTATTTTCCATTTAAAGCATTAGACAAATACCTAGTGGCTTAAAAATGTTAGTTTTAATATTACTGCATTTTAGTGATCTTTTTTATGTAAAAAAAAATTATTTATTTTTATGTCATGTGACATAGTTATAGTATGGACATTCACAGTCTGAAATAAATGATTTAATAATATTAATTGTGTATTTATAGTGAAAGTAGCTTTTGCCCGCAACTTCGAACGCGTAAATGTCGCTTATCGTATACGCAGACGAAGTCGCTTAGTAAAGAGGAGCCTATGTCCTCTCTTAGAGTTCTAACTAACCCCGTACCAAATTTAATCAAAATCGATTCAGTGGTTTTCTCGTAAAAGCGTAACAGACCGACAGACAGTTACTTTCGCATTTATAATATTAATAAATATGAATAACGAAGCTTATCATACGACAATAACGAAATAACATAAGAGCTATAACCGTTATTTGTCTTATGCTATAACTCGGGTAGGTGTACCGGTATAGGTACATTTTGTTAACATTACCCGTCCAAAGCAATCAGATCCGCAAGTAGTTTCGGGTCCGCAAACACATTACTAACATTAGCCACTAAACAATCAGTCAAGTAGAAGCCACTAACAGTAATTGATACCTAAATCACGCCATGTTCTAAAGTGACAGCTTTTATAGTTCATAGTAATTAAGCAGCCATGATTTCTGATGTTTACAGAAGACATTTATGATGATACATCCAACCATCCATCCATCTTTATATACAAAAAAAAAAATTTAAGTGTCTTTTTGCAATGTCAAAAAAACATAGATGTTTACACGGTATTTTTATTTATACGTTATATAAACGATTTTTATTTTTTTGTGTTTCTGTCTGTCTGTTTGTTGCAGCTAATCATCGAAACGGCTAAACCGATTTTGAAGGGACTTTTAATAGCCGATAACTGATGTTTTACGGAGTAACTAAAAATAAAGGTCAGCCTAAACCTAAACACAGCCTAAACTACTCCTTATCATCCTATCGCAAAATTAAATATTATTTGAAACACTTTTCTAATTAAATGCGCAAAGTAAAGTATAATATTTATTAGCATTTACCGAGGTGGAGGAAAATAAACACTAAAATTATGATATCAATTAATTAGGTTTATTCTACGCTACCGTGGCCGCAATGCTCGAGTATCGAAAACCGTAAAATATTCTACCTAAATATGTATCCCGTTAATTATCGGTTCTTCGATCCCTCCGTAGCTAAATGGTTTACGTAATTAACTTATACTAGGTAGCTTGTTATCGGTATAACGTTATCATTTACCCACCCTCCAAGGTTGACGTCAGAATTCTATTTAACCCGTATCCACCTTGATGTAAAATTTTAGAGGGTGCAAAATATTAGGTACCGCATAGTCACCCTGGCTTTACCGTGTAGGTATAAAAGCTATTTACTGGATCACGATTGATAAGTACAATATATACGTTTGAGAAATATGTAAGTAACTTAGATTGGACATCACTAACTTATGATAGGTGAAAACATCGTCAGGAAAATTGTAATTATAAATTTATTTGTTTGATATCTTGGACATCACTGGCATCAGTGGAAACATCGTGAGGAAACCTGAACTTATAATTAATATAAGTCTGGAATCACCAATCCGCCTTGAGCAAGCGTGGTGATTAATACTCGTGCCTTCTCTGTATGAAAAGAGGCTTTTGCCTCGCAGTGAGACAATAATAGGCTGGTATAAATTATTGTATAAATGTTATTATTGCGACTATTTTTATAAACATGACAAAATTACGGAAAATCAATTAACAAATCGTTTTAAAGACAAATAAAACTTACATAAAACATCTACCTAAGCTGCTACGTGAAGATTTATTGATCGCTAGTTATTTCTTTGCTTCAATTAGGAACTACGGACATCGACACTAAGGTAGGTTTTCTCTTGGTACAATAATGGATTAGTCGGCGTGAGCAAACAAATCTTGTTTATTAGTTTTTAATGACTAAGTACCTACCATTATTGAGCAGTTTTGTACTAGAGCATCGCTGCGCTATTAAGAGATTGTTCGTATTGTGAGTCGTTTACACTTGCTTATAATCTTACTTTGTTCGTTTTATTGAAACTTTATGTATGAAAATGTTCAAATGCGAATTTAATGTCTTAGGTATTTTCTATCGGTCAACGAAAGGTGGTGAAAAGATTATATGGTAGGTGCAAATTATCGTACGACAGTTGAAGAACAAAATTTGAAATTTGAAGGTGATAAAACAAACATCATCTTCCTTAAAGGTCAATATAAGAATTGTATTATGAAATTTCTGGTTGAGTCCTGCAGACCAGTTAAAAGAAATACTCTTGTGTTTATATTTCCATGGAAATTAGTAGTCCCGTCTTGTGCTTATGCGCAGATAACTACAGATTTGATCGCAATATTCTTTGTCCGTTGTTCACAGTTGTTTTCGGGGAGAGCAGAATGTTGATCAGAACACAATAGGTACAAAATATTACTGACAGCAACGACCTTGTCAAGACAAAGGCTGGGCTGGAAAGTGTCTTTATTTTATAAAATACACAACACTGTTCATTGTAAGTTAATTAGTGTCGAAACAGACTTTTATCCTCAGGGTGACGTAAGATTAGCATAAGTAAATTCGATACTTTCGGACCGAAATCCTTTTGGGACCCGTTTTAATTCAGATCGCGTCGGAATATTTACAGAATCGTGTTACATTTTTATCCTTTTAGAATTGCAGACGCCCATTTGAATAATTGGCAAATAGAACCCCTTTTTATTCCACTCGAACCCATGGAAAGTGTAAAACACTCATTCGAATTGATTCGAGAACCGAGTTTCAATAAGTTGGAACCGAGTTTCCGAACAGTCGTTTCTTAACGGCCGATTTAGCGATGCCTTTATTGCAAACCTAATGAATTGTACTTGTTTTAAAGTTTCTTGTATCACGGCCTGATATCGGATTCAGATTGGAATGAGGGCGGCTCTAATGACGGCGAAGCAAGGAGCCGTTCAGACTTTTTCATTTCGACTTTGGTTTTAATTAAAACCAGCACGTTCATTGGAACTGAGAAGAGGAACGGTAAAGTTGGACAGTACTATTACTGCTTTTATGGCTCTGCTAGGAGGTACTTGCGGTCACGGTTTATGGGGAACTTACTTTTGAATGGTAGGAGTATAATACTCGAGTAGTGGTTTTATTGCTGCGTATCGCTTTGTGACTACTGCTTATTATTTTTATTAACGCTGAGTGTAACGATGATGACGTAAACCTACGTAACATCTACTAAGAACATGACGTATGATAAACATTCCAACTGCAAATGTTAGTTTGTATGCACTATAATGAGAGATTTTCAATGCTATTTTAAGACCACGTACTTTTTTCAAAATTGTATGTACAGTAGTTTCGGAGATAAGAGCGGGAAATGGTCAATTTTCATCTTTTTTTTTAAATAACTAAAATTATTAATTAATATAAAAATTATAAGGAATATATTTAAGACCCTCAAAATAAGCCCTTTCATGTGATAATTATGTCATACGGTACATTTTTTTTTTGAATTTTCTAATTACCTCCAAAAACTGACTCCCTTATTCAAAATTCATTTACTTACGTGATGATTTGGGTCACAGAAATACATATGCGTGCCTTAACTTAATCGGTCAAGTCGATTCGTAGAAAATTGACTGTGACAAACGGTTTTTCAGATACACGGTTTTTTATACAGAACAATAAAAAAACGTCACGTAGGTAATTCTTTTACTTACATATCAGACACTTGTGTATATTGCTCAGAAAAGGGTGATTGGTAGCCTTACCTGTCGCAGAGGACATAAACTACAGTCCCTAAGGGAATATATCGAGCACCGCGCGCTTTCGACTGACATTCTAATAAATATCCTTAACTTATGTGGGCGTTCCATACTTTATTTTTATCTTCGTAACTAAAATTATTTATTTGTGGATGTGTTATTCAATATTTCTCAGAGATATTATTAATGGCAGATGGTAGAAATAACTGTTTTGATAATTCAGTGGTATGTATCGCTTTATCATCAAAATAGAGAAGAGATATGTAGGGTGACTAGTAATTAGTAACTGATACTTATTTATACACATGATTGTGCTCCTGATAATGAACAACTTTCTCAAAGAAACGATTTTCGACCTTAATTCCCCCAATAGAATATTGAGTAACAAAAATAACACACAATCAGCTGTAAACATAGGTAATTTAATTTGGTTAGTATCCCTTTGTACAAACACAAGTATTCAACTGATTGCCCATATTCTTACTGCCTATGAGGGTGTTGGGCAATTTTTGTTTATCTTAGAACCTTCCCAAGGAATCATGGAAAAAGTACCACGTTCAGGTCCCTGAGAGCAGCTAAATTTAAATATTATCTATAAAAATTAATAAATCCAACCAAAATTCAACAATGTGTACGGGATCAGGGTTGCTGTTTATTTAGTACATTGTTTTCTTAACAAACTTCCAGATGATTTGTAAAAGTTATACAAAACGAGTTCAAAAAGTTACAAGCACAGAATTTGCTTTAGTTTATTAATAATGTAGCATAATAGTATAACAGTAGCTCAGCAGCTATGTATTAAAATTTGTTTATAAAACTTTTGAGCTCGAACGGCTCGCCAGCACACAGACAAGCCCTGAGAGGTTTTTGTGTAAAAATAAATAGAATAAGTGTTTTCGAAATAAATCCATACTAATATTATAAATGCGAAAGTAACTCTGTCTGTTACACTTTCAGGACTAAACCACTAACCCGAATTTTGATTAAATTTTGACACGAGGTTACTTTGAACCCTAAGAAAAGACATATTCTACTTTGTAATCCGCGACTTCATCTGCGTCCGCGATAAGAGACATTTACGCGGTCAAAGTCGCAGGGAGTAGCTAATAAATAATAAATACTTTATTAAGTAAGTGTATTGCTCCAATTGCCTGACCTACATCATTTGACTATGACTGTTTGGTAAATTGATACGAGGAATATGTCGTTAACAAGATATGTTTGTATACCTACTAGTTTCAATGCTGGCCTCTTTTTCAGGTATAAATGGCATCTTACTCACTTACGTTGAAGTAAGACAGTAATCATCATTTGTTACTGCCAGATAGGTACTTTGGCCATGGCAGCGGGTGAACGTCACAATTCCAGCCAGACGCTTCAAAGTCCCAATCTTTAAAGCATTGAAAGTAGCAAGTACGCACACCTTCTAAACGAGAAACTCTTCGATCTACCTTCAAGTTTCAGCCGTACTGGAATGACGTAGGTCCGACGGCTTTGGGCTCTCAGTCCATTAGGTTAGTACAAAATTCTCGTCTTACGTAAGAGTTGATCAAATTTTTTTTTAAACGCCACATAAAAAAAAACCTGGAATTTATGATCAACTTGATGAGGGTATTACAAATGGACACTTTTATTGCCATGTCAGACCCTTTTAGAGGTGAACATGATGCTAATAAAGACTTATTTCTAACGGACTTAAGTATTTGTGACCTTAAAACGATTATGTTGGTTGAAAACGAAATTTTGTTTACCTGTGATGTGTTTGCTAAGGTTAAAGAGTGGCCGGGTTGTCTCTGTCTTACACCTTATTAGAATAAGTTTTACTGCACCGTTGCGTTGGTCTCGTGGTCGCATGTGTAACAGCCTAGGGTCCCGGGTTGGATTCCCAGGTCGGGCAAAAAGTGTTATTGGGTTTTTTCATTATTAATTTCTCAGTAACAGCCCGAAGTTTGAAAGTTGGTGGTATGACACCCTCGTGCGTCGGAAAGCACGTAAAGATGTTGGTCCTACGCATGATCTCTCCCCGGTCGTGTAGGATTGCCGTCCCATTGGGTTAAGAGAGTAAAGGAAGAGGGAGTGCACTTTTGTTTGCGCACACGCTTGTGAGCTAAAATATCTTCTTCATACTTGGCTAGTATAATCTTGAGATTGGTCGCCATTGCCGAAGTTCGGACAGATGGCCTATCGCTATCGCTTAAAACAATATTATGTCAATATTACTTTGTAATTTCTGTTGTTGGATTTTTAACTCTCGGCGCTGAGCCAAGCGTTGAAAATCCAACAGTGTGCAAGGCAAAGTAATGTTAAAATAATATTGTTTAAAGAGATGGGGGTAGGTTCCCAGAACTATGATTATTATAAGTTTAATAAAACCCACGAAACCATATCGAGAGGAATAGACGTTAAGTAAATTCGATTGATTATAATTATACTTCGAAATACGAATTCCGCACGTTATATATCTTTTTAAGACTTTATTCATTTCAATGGGTAATACTATAATTGTAGTTGTCGTATAAAATCAAACCTAAAAGCTACAGGGTAGTCGTATTATCAATTCGAAAATTGACTTAAAGCGATTACTTTGAAAACACGATTGGTGCAGTGGCTGAGTGATTGGCTGTTGCGTTGCGTATCTCCCGTTCGATTTCATCACGTAACAAATATTTGCATGGCCTATACCTTAATTGTTACGGGCCTGATTGTTTGTGTATACGAAATTATATGTTTATTAAAGCTTTCACGATATAGGAGAAATTCCTAGTGTGAAGGATTTTTTTTTGACATGACAACGTCTTATAATTCGATGGAGCCGGCTGCACGCACGAAAAAACATGACTTATGCGGCGTTACCTCGCTGTGCGGCGTTACCTCTTTTGAAAAATGAAACCATTCCATCAGTATTTTCTTCTGACGTTGTCACGTTCAACTATCGTCAGTAAACCGACTTTACAGACAACCGATTTTTTTATCAAGAGAAAAGTATTGGCATATCCTCTTATAATCGGCGCGCCTGTGTCAGGCTTACAACTCAACATTTTATGCTATGTTCACGCATATCTGATTATTCCATAAAATTTTGGCTATTTACGCACCAATGCATTTGTATGCAAATCAAATAATGATATTAAATTATTCAATAAACTAAACGGTCAATATTTGTTTTGAAACAGTGACCGGTACCAATAAAAGCATTCTCTCAAATCATTTAACTCTATTGTAGGTACATAAACACAGGTTGATTAACTTCTGTTCCATGACAAAGGAACGTTAAGTATAACAAATTCAATCAATGGATATCGGGCTCGGCGACATGTGCCTTTAAAGCCCTTGCGGTAATAAACTAGCCATTTGTGTCAAGGTCGAAAAAGAATCACCATTAAGTTAATTGGCTAAAGGTCTGCCTTATCAGTTTTCCGCACGGCCGGTTGATTAACGATTTACGAAAATAGCCTTTGGTAAGACGATCGGACAATATTTTCTGCTATCCGGTGGCTGAATATCTGCTTTCAATGTCTCCGGTTGATAGAGGTTATCTTATTTGATCAATGAGTTTTGTTAATACTTTTCTAAGAAGGTTTGTAAATATTCGCTTTTTAAATTGAACATCGTAATATCACAGTCTTCAAGGCCAGACATAATCACCGTTGATCGTTGGCACGATAAACGCGTAGTCTCACAGCTACGCGCCTCTACGAGCGACGTAGCACGATAAGCGTAGACATTCTCGTAGCAAGCCGATGTCATTTGTCACAATCTGAGGCCGGCTTCGTCCTAGTAAGAAAATATTCTGCAAAACTAATTCTGTCAGTGCTGTTTTAAAAAACAGAATCAAGTTGCAATAGCCTTTCCCTGTAATACCGCAATGGAAAAGATAAATCGCAATAAGCGCAAAAAATACGAGACGCCGAGGATTACATGTTTTTGCATTTTTATTCCATTCCCGAATCAGCATGCAAACATTTTTCAATGCCGGGATTTGCTTTATTTATTACGAGTCTGGTTAAGTTACACACGCTACGCTACAGGAATGTGCAATTTTACACATAATGTTAATGAATTTAATTACATTGCATACTCACAATTATTTATTTAATTTTGTCGGATCGTGAACCAAATATAATTTAGGGGCTAATTATTTAAATTAAATGTAGTAATCTGCTTAGCCTTTGCTCGACTATGTTCGGGTCGGCTTCTAGCCTAACCGCATGCAGCTGAATACCAGTATTTTACATGGAACTACTGCAATTTATGGTATGTAAAACCATTATTTTATTGAATCGTCAAATGTTTGTTTTGTATGTGAAACTTAACAGTGAAAATGGATTGATATATTTATTTTTAGTATAACCAACCCTAGTCGATGAGCCAACCCAACCCTCAGAGATAACAACCTACACCGAAATGTCTACAAAAAGAACCTCAAAGGTCAATCTGTCGAAAGCTTACGTAACCGGAGTATTTTCTCAAGAAATATATTTCCGTACACGCATGGAGGTCTTCAATCACAAGAGAGAGGACACGGCACATAAGCCGACGACCCGAGAGAAAGAGCTATGACACGTAGACGCGACATAGTATTATCGTCCGGTATATATCTACGGGTCTCGATACAGCGATAAGTAATCGGACGCGAGGGGTGACGGTACTGCTTTTTGATTACTTAAAAAAAGGGCTTTATTAACATTAGAAAAGAAGATATTTACAGTCTAAGTTGGTAAAAAAAGACAATCAATCTTGTCTGGGACACCCTGTATGTAGTAAGAAGTTGAATATAATATACCAGTAAATAGTCTTTAAGCACTTGGTTTAAAAACAAAAAAAAACAAATTGAGTTTAAGATAAAAAAAAAATTGATACTCCTCTTATTTTAAAAACAGATCTTCTTCTTTTCGAGTCGATGATTTAAAACAATCCCTTTTTTTTATTTTAATTTATAGTTTTTGTGCCCAGTAGGTGGCCACGTTTATCGCGGCATCAGTAGCATTTTTAACATCCTCCAGAGTGCAGGTGTAGGGACACTTTGGGCACTGCAGTAAGTGGGCCATCGTTTGGTCAGGAGCACCACACTCGCACTGGGTATTGGTGGGATCTATAATCCCCCATTTTGCTAGGTTATGTTTGCAGCGGCCTACTTGGGTGCGCAGTCTATTGAGCGCTTTCCATATAGGCCACTGCAAATCACAACCGAGTGGCAAGTGTTCCTGGGGTTGAACGAAATTGGGTGGTGGTGGATGCCGTTCTTTCCACAACTTAAGTCTCACCTTAGGTAGTTGGTCCTGGGTAGCCTGGGTACAACGAAGAAAACTCCTCCGACTCTTCAGTCTACCCGGGGGTGCCGTACTGCCAAAGAGCGGGTGACGGGAGTCGGATTCCTGTTTGTTTTTCTCCGCTGCGCATGCGACATCCCTACGCACGACAGGAGGCGCGATACCAGCCAACGGGAAGAGCTTAGTGAGTGGGGTCGGTTTCAGGCAGCCCGATATAATTCGACACGTCTCGTTTAGGGCGATGTCGACTTGCTTTGCATGAGCGGATCGGTGCCACACTGGACATGCGAATTCGCCAGCAGAGAGACATAGGGACATGCCGGTGGTACGAAGAACATCGGGTGCTGCTCCCCAGTTGGTTGAAATAAGGCGTCGCAACAGATTATTTCTAGTTCCGACTTTCTGCTTGGTGTTGAGACAGTGTACATTGAAAGTAAGGGCTCTATCCAGTGCTACGCCGAGGTATCTGGGGTTCCTGCAATGCTCTATGCTACTGCCCCGCCACGAAATGTTAAGTGTCCTGTTAGCGGCTCTATTGCGAAGATGGAAAGCGCAAGATTGAGTTTTGGACGGATTTGGACGAAGGGCGTTACTGTCATAGAACTTTCCAAGTAGCTCAAGAGCAATGGTCAGTTGATTTTCAACCTCCTCGAAAGAGCTCGATTGCGACGCCAAGGCTAGGTCATCCGCGTACAAGAAGCGTTCAGTGTGTTGAGTAATAGGCTGGTCATTTGTATATATATTAAAAAGCGTTGGAGCTAGCACACTGCCTTGTGGGAGACCATTTTTTTGACTTCGCCATCTGCTTTTGTCCGATTGGAAGCACACTTGAAAGCGACGGTAATTAAAAACAGATAAATAATCGAGTATTACACCTATACATTCTTCTTGAGATACTGAAAAGGCACAGTAGTTTTAGTTTCAGTAGTCTGTTAGTAGTAGCCCGAACCGAGAAGCGTGCCAAGAGGTTAATTTCTCTCATTAGCCAACCACATTTTACTGGCACACGGGCTTCATTGCAAAGCATGAAGCCTTTAGTATCGCTCTCGCATTGTACTGTAACAATGAAAAGTTAACAGCAATATGAATAATAATAATATCAGCCTAAGGTAAACGCAGGTAATAACGACCCCCCTAAGGCAATTTTAAAATCAACAATTTTTTTTTAGTATACTGGTTCCTCTAAAGATTGATAGTTTAATTTTAAATGCTAGTGTTATGTATAAATAATGTATTTACTGAATCAAATACATTTAAATAAAGGATTATCCTGTAAAAAATAATTTACAAATTGACTTAGTCGATTGTTGCTATTACCGACCCATAAAAACGGCTGTGAAGCTATTAACGATTTTTATGCAGCTATTCCCGATCGTGTATGAGAGAAGGCCTTTTTCCAGCAATGGAATGTATAAGCTAGTGATGATCTCTCTACCCTACCTCTGCCCTACCTCTACCCTACCTCTGCCCTACCTCTACCCTACCTCTGCCCTACCTCTACCCTACCTCTGCCCTACCTCTACCCTACCTCTGCCCTACCTCTGACCTACCTCTGCCCTACCCCTGCCCTACCTCTGCCCTACCTCTGCCCTACTTCTTGCCCTACCTCTGCCCTACCTCTGCCCTACCTCTGCCCTACCTCTGCCCTACCTCTACCCTAACTCTGCCCTACCTCTACCCTACCTCTGCCCTACCTCTGGCCTACCTCTGCCCTACCTCTTACCTACCTCTGCCCTACCTCTGCCCTACCTCTGCCCTACCTCTACCCTACCTCTGCCCTACCTCTGCCCTACCTCTGCCCTAACTCTGCGCTACCTCTGCCCTACCTCTGCCCTACCTCTACCCTACCTCTGCCCTACCTCTACCCTACCTCTGCCCTACCTCTGCCCTACCTCTTACCTACCTCTGCCCTACCTCTGCCCTACCTCTGCCCTACCTCTGCCCTACCTCTACCCTACCTCTGCCCTACCTCTGCCCTACCTCTGCCCTACCTCTGCCCTACCACTGCAATACCTCTGCCCTACCTCTGCCCTACCTTTGCCCTACCTCTGCCCTGCCTCTGCCCTGCCTCTGCACTGCCTTGCCCTACCTCTGCCCTACCTCTGCCCTACCTCTGCTCTACCTCTGCCCTACCTCTGCCCTACCTCTGCCCTACCTCTGCCCTACCTCTACCCTACCTCTGCCCTACCTCTGCCCTACCTCTGCTCTACCTCTGCCCTAACTCTGCCCTACCTCTACCCTACCTCTGCCTTACCTCTGCCCTACCTCTGCCCTACCTCTGCCCTACCACTGCCCTACCTCTGCCCTACCTCTGCCCTACCTCTGCCATGCCTCTGCCCTGCCTCTGCCCTACCTCTGCCCTACCTCTGCGCTACCTCTGCCCTACCTCTACCCTACCTCTGCCCTACCTCTGCCCTACCTCTGCCCTACCTCTGCCCTACCTCTGCCCTACCTCTGCCCTACTTCTGCCCTACCTCTGCCCTACCTCTGCCCTACCTCTGCCCTACCTCTACCCCATATTTTCTCACCGTTTAAACCTTCCCTAGACCTCCACGAACATTTCAAAACCAAAATCAGCTAAATCATAAAAGTAAGGTGAGAAACTAAATAATCTATATACGATCAGTAATAGCTTCTTATAGTTGCTATTGCCGACCCTCATGGGTCGGTAATAAAGTATGTAAGTATAAACATAAATTGTATTACCGACTCATAAAAAAATGGTTATTTTAATTTAATTGACCTTCGGACTATATAATAGATTATAATTGATTAATGTCACAAAAATATGAACAAATGCACACTGTTTTAAACACAAAAACAATGATAATATATTACTGATACTATTCTATATCGATCCTCGAAAAATATCATAACTTTGGTTAAATTGACAACGCTAAAAGGTAAAAACTAGACAAAAAAGTTTAGTCGCTAATAGATTTTTATAAAGACTGATATGTTAGATTTAAACTGGTCCATAAAAATACTTGTGTTAGTGTGGTATAATAACATAAAAGAAAAATAAAACGAAAAGTTACTTTGCTGCCATTGCCGACTTATGGGTCGTTGATAGCTGCCACGACTAAAACTGATGAAGCTAACACCGTCCCATTTTAATTTAAAGTTTTATCGTTTCAAATTACTTTTTATTAATAAAATGTCGTAAGAAATCAAGAGTTGACACTTAAATGAATACATTTAGTAATATAAGATAAAGTATAGACGTCATTTGTTTGTATAAATGTCTTAAATAGAAAAGTCACGTACTTACTTGAAGGAACAAGGGAACAGTACTACACGCCCTGCGTCCACGCTGCCCCGCAGTAATTAGCGTATTTTATCTGTTTTTTGCACAGCTACTCACAAAAACGTAAAAGTATACGATGCTCAAGGAATAAACGCGTGTGTAACTTTGCCTACTATAGCTAAAATAGTTCTGGAAACGTAAAGATTTCGAATTACTTTTATAGGTCGGTAATACCTGCAGATTTTCGATGGGTCGTTGATAGCTGCGTTTACCTTATTATACTATAGGGCAAAGGCCTCTTCTCATACAGAGAAGGCACGAGAATTGATCACTCATCACAAACTGGCGATTTCAGTCTTAATAATCTTTTGCCCACGACTTCGACCGCAACGATTTTCTTTACGGATCCCTTATTGTTTTGAAAATGAAATATAGCCTTTCTTACTCGTTGATTAAGTAGCTTTCCATGAGTGAAAGATTTTTTTAATTCGGTTAAGTATATTTTGAGTTTATCAATTACAAACAAAAATATAAATATTTTCCCTTTATATTAATTACTAGCTGTCCGCCGCGGTTACACCCGCGTCTTTGGTTACTGCTCCGCTCCCGTAGGTCGTAGCGTGATGGTTTGTTTGAACGCGCTAATCTCTGGAACTACTGGTCCGATTTGAAAAATTCTTTCAGTGTTAGATAGATTAGTTATCGAGGAAGGCTATAAGCTACATACCATCACGCTACGACCTACGGGAGCGGAGCAGTAACCAAAGACGCGGGTGTAACCGCGGCGGACAGCTAGTTAAACATAAGTCCAGGCAGTACTATGAAAGTCGCAAAAATAAATCGCGTCGCTCCTCTGTGGTGAACCCTAACAGAACCGCAATAGACAAAGCTTTAGATAGAATTTGAAGAGGGTTGTTGTAATGGACATTTTTGTAAACGAAAACCATTAATGATTTTGTTCAACGCAATCTGAGTACGGACCTAGTGAAGGCCAGACGATAAAATAAAAGAACTGATTAACTACGTCGAAACAATGGCCTTAATGAATGTTTATTCAATGCTTTTAATACTTACTTGACTCGTGAAATGAGCAGTCTCGACTGTTCCATTTCAGGGAATGAGCACTTTTTTAAATTTAGAATTTTATTTAAGGAGACAAGACATGATGTAGGAAAGGAACCTTTAAATTAAAGTTATTTGTAGGAATTGCCTTTTTAAAACCAAAAATCTTCATCAGTTTTATTGAGAGCGCTTCTCTTGTTTATTTCAATGTTTTATAAATAAAATAGTCGAACCAGACAAAAGCTGGAAATCTAAAACAGCAATTCAATTATGTGGAATAAACTGCAGTGCAGTATTGTGGCTGTTGTGAACAGTCAAGGGGAAGTTAATTAAGTCTCTGAATAGAAATTGATTAACAAGAAAAACTAACAAAAACAACCAATACAATTTAAATTCAAAGGGCAACGTGTCTGATTGAAAAGCCTACCTTACAGACATGCAATACAAGTTTAAGTACGGTGCCGAGGGAGTGTTGGGGTGGTGGGAAAACCAACCCTCATCTTTCACTATAAAAACAATTCAAATTTTGAAAATATGATGTTAGATTATATCCATTACTGGCTTCTCACTTTAACGCTGAGCAGTCCTTAGTAGTTAACGGTCAATGTAACAGATACAAGAATGAATCACAAGGGGTTGGTGGAAAGCCTATGGTAAATGAAGTTTGAGTACAGGCGCGTAGTCAGTCGGGTTCGAGCCTTGAGCGACAGAGCACGCGTCTCGTTTGCGTTGTGAACGTTCGTTACGGAGAAGAACAAAGTTTTGTGACTGAAAATTAAAGTTCGGTTTATTTTGAGTTCGCAATCAAACCGGGAAGAGTTTGTTTGAAATTCGCATTTGGAAGTGCGTGTAAATAAAGGTTTGTAGGTTCATTTTGAATTTGCATACGTTTAGTTAGGAAGGGTTTATGTTATGTTTGGAATTAAACTTTTGTGCAGTAAGTCTACTTAATTAATGAAATTTATAAAAATACAGAGAAACAATCAGTTAACAAGTTTTCTATTAATTCAAGTGGATATAAGTTAAATATATTTATAATTAATTTAATTAAAATGCTCGACTCATACCTATTCTACACAAAGGCTAGAAGTACAGGGAAACTGTTCTTTTCTTGAATTATTTTGAAGGAGAATAAATCAATTTATTCTGATTGATACTTTTTATGACGAATGATGATATCGATCATAAAAATGATAATGATGATGATGTAATATCTTCAAATAAATAACAGTACTTTCTGTTGAACTAACTCAACCAAATCGTTTGCTAAGTAGACGTGGTAATTACGACTATTTATTCTGTACTATTAGTTCGATGTATTTCAGAATTTTATTGTAATAACTAGTTTATGTCCATGACTTCGTCCGTGTAATATTGATAGTCCGCGGGGATTTAATTGTTTTTCGCGGAACCATACTTCTTTTTTTCTAAAATAAAACTAAGCTACACGTTATAATATCAGCTATCTGCCCGTGAAAGTCCCGTCAAGTCGATTCAGTTGTTTCGAAGATTAGCCGGAACAGACATACAGACAGACAGACAAAAAAAATGTTTTTTGGTGAATGTGTCATTTAGTGAAAGCTGTCATGTTTACATGATAAACAGACACGTCAATTTTATCTATATATTTGTATAGACAAAAGTTCCTTGTAGTAGATATACGACTTAACGAGGACGATAGGTACCTACCTACATAATGATGATTATCACGAGACAACGATGTTATGTCATCCATTATAATTAAGTCCCACTAATGTGTGTTATTATTAAAGCGGAAGTTTGTAAAGATGGTTGCTACTTAATCTGGTCATAATTACTGATATGTATGAAGTTACATAGAGAAAATATTAGTATTTTTGTTTGCTGTTAAACTCAAAAACTACTTAACCGATTCGAAAAATTCTTTCACCTATAACATTACGCTACGAGCCACGGGAGCCGAGTAGTAATTGAAGACGTAAGGCCGCTATCACACGGACTGCACCACAACAACCGCACGCAGTCTCTATATTCAACTGCATGCAGTTGTACATTCGACTTCGTGCAGTCATGATACCAACTGCACGCGGTCAGCTGCAGTCGAGAGAAGTCAATATCAACTCTATGCAGTTCTGCCTTTAACTTCACGCGGTGGGCTTGCAGTCGAGAGAAGTCAATATCAACTGTATGCAGTCGTGTATCATGACTGCACGAAGTCGAACGTACAACTGCATGCAGTTGAATATAGAGACTGCGTGCGGTTGTTGTGGTGCAGTCCGTGTGATAGCGGCCTAACTTGACGCGTGTAAAACCACGGGGTATTCATCATCATCATATGAGCCGAACGACGTCCATTGCTGGACATAGGCCTCCCCTAAAAATATCCACAAACCCGGTCCTGCGCGGCCCGCATCCAGCGGTTTCCCGTGACCTTTGTCAGGTCATCGGTCCATCTCGTGGGGAACCTTCCCACACTGCGCCGTAGGGCTAGTTATAAAATACACATCATGCTTGAAATCCCTGAAGGGTTCGGCAGAGGTGTACATCAGTAAACCCACATTTATCCAGTTATGCTTAAGTCCCATGTAATAGAGGGCGAGCTTATTGCCATCAACTGGGCACAAATCAAGACTCCGAGGCTGCCACTGAGGAATATCTGATGGAAAAACCCAATAACACTTTGCCCGACGTGGGAATAGAACCCAAGACCTCATACTCAGCAGTCGCGCTTTGCGACCACTAGACTAACGAGGCAGTCAGTTTTAGATCACAATTATTACTTATAATAATTTTGCTCCAACAAAATGAAGCAGTTCGTCTACAGTTAGTACGTTTATAGTCTATTCTATTTTAGTATCATAATTAAATTCCTAAATCTCAGTCATAAAATAGAACTAACCAAGCCTGGGCTAAAAACTTTGTGCGCCGGAAAGTTTAATTACTTTTTATCCTGGAAGCGTCAAGTCTATAAGATAATTATAACATCAAGGTACGTACAGGTGTGTAGTGGTCGTACACACACATGCACATTTTATTATATGGGGTCGAGCTTGTTCTTGTTAACCAATATATATATTAAACAGGCTGAGGATGTACCTACAAATGCAAAAAACTCAATAACATTTCTTTTGATCTTTGATTTGCCTGTTTTGTCTGTGAGTTTTTCCATCAGGAATTTCTCCATAGCAGCCTCGGAATCTGGATTTGTGCCCGGTTGATGGCAATATTGTTGCCCCCTATAAACTGGCGAAATGTGGGTGTACAATGGGTACCCCTCTGCCAACACTTCGGGGATAACAGGCGTGATGCTATGGGTTATGTGTCTTGATCTGTAAAAACCTACATCATCCAGAATCCACATTTGCGACCACAGGACCAATGAGGCAGCCTAATACAGATAATTTTAAAAATAATATCGGCACAGAATGTTGTAATCATGTAGTAACTAAGTAGGTACACGCCTTAATGCTCGTTAAACCGGAATACGAAAATATGTATCCTTTCAATAAATCGTTTTGATAATGTTCTGTGATAAGGGTATAATTTAACTTTATCGTTCACCCTGATTGTTGTTAAAACAATGTTGGAATGCTTTCCCCTAAATTATGTTCAGAGTTTGTTCGAGTGTTTTTGTACTTTAAGTAGTACATAGTTTATGTTTTTTTAAGTAGCAGTGTAGTAGATACCGTAATTACAATATTGCCAGTGACTGAGGTACCAGGTGTGATAAGGGATGTGTGCGGGGCTCCAACTTTTTTACTTGAATAAAAATACTGACAATTTATCAAGATGGTGTATTTAGATTGCGAAATAACGTGCTCACATTCTGAGTGGGCAAACAAATGCCCAATATAAAACAAACGCCAATCTCCTATTATTTTAAAATTGGATTCAAAATCTTTTTGGCCAGGATGCAGTGCTAAGCAACCTTCTAGTTTCACTCGTTTTGCGTTCATAGTTATCTATTGGACTCCTTTGTCTTATATGTTCAATAAAAATAGGAACCTAATATAAACAAAAATCGTTCTGTATTAAAACTGCGAATATCAAATAGGCGAAATAATACACAAAAACTAGTTGATAGTTCCATTTCTACTTCGTACCTTTTCCTAAATCGCAAACAAGTCTAGACATTTGAGTTTCGTCTAGACGGCTCCTTTGCTTGCAGTTTACCCACGTGTCGGCCGTAATCCAGAACTAATGACCGTTTACATTTTAGCACGAACTTTTTACTTGACGCACGGACTAATGCGAGTTTTTATACGAGTTTAGAAGAAGTGGTAGTTTTCAAAACGTCGGTGGAACGTATCGTTATAAAGTTTTTCATATTTTTACAGTCAAGCGTACATCAGTGCAAGTTGTACTACTTCAACTACGAAAGTCGTTTTTAATAACTGAACTTGTGACATAAAAATGTCGTCTATGACAAATTAAGCTTCGTATTTTTTAATTATAATTTATTTGAAACTACGTGATTCAATATCTCAAATGTATTACATTACTATCCAGTGATAACAATTTTATGAACCTACTACATACAAAACTTATTGTTTATTTCAAATCAAAAACGTTAAATATCCAAAATCATGTGGGTTGGATTGTTTTGGGAGAACTAAGCTCAATTTAACGTAGACGGCATCTAATTGTTTCTGTGAATGTGTGGTTGACTGTAGCGACCAATTTGTGAGCAATTTCAGCTCACACTGCAGCTTGTGCAAAATGTAAGAAACATGTAAGCACGTATTTAATATCGATACTCATGCTCAGTCATGATTATCGTTTTAAAACTAGATTTAAGACGGGGATTGGATCCAAATATCGACTCGAGAGATTTATGACTGTCATGATTAAGCATCATTCTAGAATACGAATAAAAATTTAAAGTTTAAATGTTCTTTTCGCAATAAAAATCTAGTTCGTGTTTGACAACATTTAATGCATAAATCACAAAATAAGATAGGTCGTCAGCGTCAATTTATAATGTAAAGAAAGTACAATAACAAACGTCGCAATTTTATTATAATTATTACATTATAAAAAAATCCAAAAATATTACCCGAAATATTTCAACAGGAGACAGACATAGCGTAAATATCTAAATATGCAAATAATTAAGGCAGCAGGTGTAGATAATAACACCGTATATTAGATGAAACGTATTTTAATAAGAGCTGAGAGAAAAGAAGCCTTGAACAAATTAAAAAGTCACCACATCGTTCAACTTTTGCCCCTGGCGCAGGCCCATAAATTTCGCAATGTCGCCGAGAAACCTGAAAAAAATAAGTTATATTTTCTCTTGAAATTTCGACAAAGCTAGGATTTTAAATGGCTTCTTCGAATTGGGAATTTGCGTACTACAGATCCGTTTATTTAATAAAGAAAGTCATCGGCGACATTTTAATTTAAGATGATACTTATCGTTGCGTTTGCGTTCGTGATGTAATCGAAGAAGATGTCTAAAAATAGAGCTATTTAATTTATTAACATAATACGTAGGTAGGTTGCGAATAGGCTCAGGGGTTGCCACAGCCAGGGGCGGATCTACTTAAAGGCTTTTTGGGCTGCAGCCCAAGGCCCCGTGAATACAGAGGGCCCCCACCGGACTGAAAACAATAGACGATATTTTCATTAATAAAAATTATCTTAAATTAAAAAAAATCGGATTATAAGGTTGGCAACACTGCGATCAACTACACAAACCACAAACACAACGAACAAAATCGCTACAGAAAACAGTTTTTTGACGAAATGGCAATTTATTAAGTAATTAGGTAGGGCCCCTATAAGCAGTATTAGCCCAGGGCCCCACAAATTCAAGATCCGCCCCTGGCCACAGCCCAAAATCTTTTATGTAAGTCTGCTAAAATTACCAATACTTCATAAGTACTTATCTACTTGTTAAAATGCTTTCATTTCGTTCAGAACAAAACCGTGAAAATATTATTAAGGAACCAGTTCAGTTTGATAAGGGTTGACGTGAAATGACTTGATCAAAACTAAGGGTTGCGTCCAGGAGTAGATTCTTTTGAAAATAAAGTTCAAGTACAGTTACTTCAAATGAAATCATATTTCTCGCTTAATTTACAGTAAAAAAAACCTGTTTTAACCCATTTTTTATTTACTTTAGTATGCTATGCAGGCTTTAAATCAATCATTAATTGAGCAATTATGTCTTACTTACAACCTTTTAGAAGTAGATAAACACTCGAACTCATTGTGTTATAAAAGCTATCACGTCGCTCCGGCACATGTTTGAGAAAGGTAGGGCATAAAATGATGCCCTTCCTCTTGACCTAATCCCCGAGTCCCTGTTTACGACACCCATACAAATTAAAGGAGAACCTTGCCTTTTGTGCCGTAAATAACTTGTAACCCTTAGGCGCCATCGCCACGGGCGAATGAATCGCGGCGATAGTCTCGCCCATACCATCAAATTCAATAGAAACTCTATGAATCAATCTTTATGCGGCGATACCATCGTAGCGATAATTTGATGGTACGACGGCGGCGTGATTATCGCCGCGATACTCTCGTCCAAGGAGATGGTACCTTAGGATTACATTTTGTTTTGGGTTTATATCGTAAAAACATCCCGATTTTTATAGATCGTCAAATATGTAGTAGAATGTAGTTTTTATGTACCCATTAACTTAAAAAAATGATTGGTTTTTCAATTTAATCCTACGTTTTTCAATCCAACAATACATTGTTGGAGCTTACAAATCGTTTATTTGGTATAAACCGTCACTATTGAATTGAAAAAGAACCAGTCAGTCAGAAAATTGGCTTTCTTTTTGCTCGTTCCAAACAGACAGTTTTTATGGAGAAGAACAAAGAAAACACTCTACGAACATTCTTTTAAAATCATACATCATCATCTATGTTGAATCTAAAAATATCCTCACGACCGAATTTCGGTCCCGGCACCCAATCTCAATAGAGACTGGCCAAATACGCAGGAGATATTGTGCACAAATGTGTGCGCACTCCTTCTTCCCTCACTCTCGTGTTGAATTCGAAAGATTAGGGTCAGGCCCAATGACTTTACGGGCTTTCCGAGGCATGAGGGAGTGACACCACCATCTATTGAGAAATTCCTAATGAAAAAGCCCAATGATGGTTTTTGCCCGAACTGGGAATCGAACTCAGGACCCACGCCCTTCGCCCAGTAGTCATGCTTGCGACCACAAGACCAACGAGGCAGTCAATCAGTCAGTGAATCTGCGGGTACAATATCATAAAAGCAAGTCGTGCAAGTTTAAACATGTTTAGACAAAAATTTAATGAAAATAATTATAAAGAAATTTAAAATAGTTGAGGCAGCGATGGCTTTGATATCGGTACCTATGCAATCATGTTTAGAGAGTATTTTCACAACAATTCCTAAACAAAAATTGTCGATGGTGTTGTTCGCACACAAAAGCATTACTCATCCTAACTCTTGGGGAGACCGGGGCAACATTGTGGCTAAACTATTCTTTTTGCACAAATTTAATCGTTACGGAGCTGACAAAAAAGTCTGAGCATACTTTCCTAATTTTTCCGACCGAAATCTCTGCATGCTTTTACGCAAAATACAACCAAAAGTTTGCAAACATCCAACGAAAAGTTGAGCTTAGTTTAAAACATTATATATTTGTGCTTCAATTTTTAAAACAGCAAATGCTAAACCTCATTTTTATATATGTATTTATTTGCGAACTTTTATTGCTCTCAACCAAGTTGTCTGGGGTCGTAACAAATTATCCCTCAATTCAGACATTATTATAATAAATTAAAAGTACTTAATAGCAATTTGCTTGAACATAGTTTCCCGCCCATTTAAGCTAAGTTAGTTTGTATTGTTTCAGGTCTGGAGACTTCGTTAGAAGGCTGATGTATAGGTATATAATGGACTACACGACCTTTGTCTTTATCTTCATAGTATGCATTGGTAAGTTAAGTTTTAGTAACTACACACATCAAAAGTGTCTAGGGATCAACATCCCTAACATTTGTTAGGGATGTTGATCCCTAGACACTTTTGATGTGTATATATTACCTGCTTATCGATATAATTTTCTATTTATTATAAGTGTATATACTTTGAAGAGTAGGTACCATTCTCCAATGATTAGTAATCGGTAAAAGAATTGTATTTCCACGTTACTATATGCCTACTTATGAAATTCAATATATCTAATCTCTTCTATAACAAGTTTCCTAGAAACCCAGTCACGCGAACATACTCAATAACTCCCAGATTGATTATTTACTACAACACCGAAGTATAAAGAAAAGGAAAACCAGAAAATATATCAGTGCTGCCGGGCAAAACATCAATCGAAATTTCTATCAATACAATAAAAACGAGATCATTCCGATCCAACCTTTGAGAGGTTTCTATTCATACCGAAATTACTATCAGAGTAGAAATATATCTTTAATTTATTTCCTTCAGATCAAGGCGATGGACATTGGAAAGAAAGGGACAAAGAAAAGCTTCGACATGATATTGAACTGTACAGAACGATGGCAGGTAAGAATTTCCGCTAAATAATTTATGATGTGTATCTATAGGTCTAGCTTCCACCATGTCGTGACGACAGAAAATGAGCAACTCGGTGTTGTATGGTTTTTTCTTTTAATGAATGCAAATAGCAATTACTACACGTAATTCTTGTTATAAAAATCAAGTCTAGGTTGAAGCCATATTTGCATATAAATTGTTATTCTTGCACCATATTTTCCTTGTGCTACGATATGATTCACTTTTTAAATATTAGTTTATTATCCTTTCGAGAGAGGAATTTGAAAAAAAAGAAAATGTTATCTTTGTTTAAAATAACCATTGTTTATAAAATGAACTGGCATTTTCATCTCCCTCTTCGTTAAAAGTACGCTTCTTTTATTCACGGCAGGAGCATCAAGAAAACCAAACTGTTTACAAACGATGTCATGAAAATTTGTTTCTTTTAAAAGTTCTCCCCTTTTCCTAACAATCCCTTGCAAAAAGTGTGTCTGACATATTTCAATTTCCTTTACAGAAAAAATTGAGCGCGAGATAGAAAGCTTTTACGATGAATATCCAGAGGAACGATACAAGGGGGATAATGTTGATAGAATACACTACAAACATGTAACAAACATACTAGATCGTAAAAAAGATTCGGGGAATGATGAACACATCGATAAAATTGAACAGAACTTTTTATACGCCAATACTAGTGATATAACTAATGAAATGCCTTCGAAACATTCAATCAATGAACACAATTCTATTAAATATAAAGCCTTAAACAATGATAAGCCTAATAAACCTAGTTCTCTAAATTCACCATGGCCTAAATTTGAAGACATCCTTTCGGCGATGGGCAGAAAATATGACTGGAAGAATGATAGATGGATAAAAGTAAAAGGAAAATTAAAGATAACTGAAACAAAAGAAGATGTAAATGCAAGAGGAGATAATAATAGTATTGAATACCATGAGAAACACAAATTCAGCTATAGAATCGTAAAACTAAATAAGAGTAAGAGTAGAAGAAATGTGGTGGTCGCGGTGTCGGCTGTGAGATAGTGCGTAATGAAACAGTAAAATAAGCCAATGAACTGTAAAGGGACATATTTTTTGTTGATAAAAAAACGGGACCAACAAGGGTGGCGCCGGTATTCGATCGTTTTATGAAGACAACTAAACTAGGCTAGAACGTTGCTTCGATGTGTAAGCCACGAGTAATGACTGCAGCTCAATGAACATTTTAATTGTCCTTAAAAAATATAAAGGCGCTTCATTGTTTATGCCTATGCCCGAAAATGTACCGATAGTTATTACCTATAGAAATCTTAACAACTACGCATGTAATTAACTCTCCAAATTGTTGTCTGTTATCGCATAAGTAGTGCTCTCAATAGTTTCTGTTTTCGCCATATAAAAGCTAGATGTGTAACTTTGAACTGGTAAAGTTAACTCTTATGAGTCAGAAATCTCAATATGAACAAACGTTAAAATAAACTTCTCCAGTAAAAGTTTTGTTTTATTCTCTCCCTTATAAACTATTACAGGAATGTTTTAGAGTTTTCCTTTAGGTGGTTCCTCGTGTATTTCCCTTTAAAGATTTGACCATTCATAGGCTGCTTGAATAGTTTTTACGAGTATTTAAATCTTCCATAAGAAAGAAAAAAAGTAATTCGCAAGATAGATCATAATTATAATACTTTTCCACAAAGATATTTATCAGGCACATTTTATTGAGATCAATGACAATGACAAATCGTAGCCTCATTCTATTTTTACAGAGACATAATTCTGGAATACCGCTATGTGAGCGTGGGGGGACAGGAGAAACTCTGTCATTTTTCATCTCCCCAGAGCCGGTTGGCAACACTATGAACAAGTTCCCAGATAATTTGTCGGGACCATATTGTGTTTTCCCACGTCGACATATGCATACGAGATATGACTGTCATTTGTTACAAGGGAAGTAAAAACTTCACGAAAATAAAGTGGTTCATTCTTTTCCTGCTTCAAAAAGGGAAATTCCTAAAATGAGGCACGTCTTATACTATACGATTAATGACTTTACTTAGTAACAATGATTGCTTACGTAATGTAAATATAACCTCAATATGGCAGTTTGTAAATAATACGTTGTTTAATCCTCATTTACATAATAAATCTTAAATTTAAATTTTATTCTAAGGTGGTTGGGACGGAACATTACGAAGCCACCGCGCCGTTGCCATTTTGTAAAGTGTGCTTACAGATGATAAATTATCATTATGCCTAACTGACATCATGATCGATTGAGTCGTTAAGCTAAGGTTGAAGATGTTTTGTTTGAATTTTAACAAAGAAAACAGATTTAATTTGTTGAGATTCTAAAGCCCCCAAGCACTTAAAACAACGTTTCCTTTAAAATAGAAAAGAAATGTGAAAGAAACGGATTAAAATGACCTAATTAAAGCTCTCACAACTGTCACAATGCAATTTTAAATGAGAATAAATTCTCATACTTTTTGTCATTCGTCCTTGAGTTAGAGTGGACAAACAATTTTAATTAATTCAATAACAAAGAAATGTCGTTTCTTTGTTTTTCTTTTCTGGCAACATCATATCTGCGATTTTTCATCTTCATTTTTTGGTTGACCTAAAATATTCGCTTATCTTGTGAGTCGTTTCACAATGTTTCTATACAATGTTCTTCATAGAATTTTAGGTCTGAAAGGATTTTTTGTGCTGGTTCAAAATATTTGGGACAACGGAACAAAACATTTTCATAGAACTAAGTGAGACACAAAGTGGTTATTATGAAAAGAATTAGGTATCTCGTTTTTTTTCGTCTGGCGAAAAAAAAAATGTTTTAAATTTTTGTTGTTTGGCGGCCATAGGAATTCACAATCTGTAAAAATTCTAGTGTACCTATTACGGCCCTGTGTTTGTTCCGGCTCATCTCAGAAACGGCTGGATCGATTTTCACTGGCAGACGTTATAAGGCGTAATTAAATAAGTAAAGCTACTTTTATTTTAAAAAGAATTAGGGTTCCACGCAAAAAATAAATCCAATGATAATTAAATAAAAGCGAACGAAGTTACGGACATAACCTAGTTTTAAATAAATATTCATATTCATCGATATGAATATGAATAGTTTCGAATAAATACCTACTGCTTCAGAATCATTAGTCAGCAAAGTACCCACTTCCTCATTGAAACACCAAATTACTGATAAGGTTACAAATGAGATGTTTATCTATTAGCCAGTCGTGATTGGAGCGTGGGTCATCATCATTATAATAGTTGGGTGAAAGAAATACTCATTATGATAATATTTTACTTTCCTGTGTAGGTATTACTTTTTTTTCGTTATGAATAATATTGTTGTAGTAGTCGTTACGACCATATTTTTCTTTTACAAAAAAAAAAAAATACAAAAAATTTTATTTCTGAACCAAAGGTTTTTACATTAGTTGGTGATTGGAGCCTCCTGTTAAGCAAGTAAGCTTTTAAGTGCCCCGCGCGTTGGTCTCGTGGTCATAAGTCCTGGCTTCGATTCCCAGGTCGGGGAAAAAGTATTATTGGATTATTCGATTAGAGCAACCCGGAGTTTGGAAGTTGGCGGTATGAGACCCCCGTGCCTCAGAAAGCATGTAAAGCCATTGGTCCGTTGATCTCTCTCCGGTTGTGTCGGATTGTCGTCCAATCGGACTATGAGAGTTAGGGAAGAGGGAGTGCACCTGTATTGGCGCACACACTTGTGCACAATACTCCTTAAGATTTATCTGATGCGTACTTGGATAGTCTTCATTGAGATTGGCCGCCATGACCGAAATCGGTCTGAAAAATATTGTTATCCGGTTCTATAGGGTAGGTATTCAGTAATATTCACCGAGGGATACTTTTACAGAATAGCACTCCTATTTTTCTGTTGACCTTTATAATGCTAAAAATAGGTTTTGTTTTTTGTAAAGGTGTTGTGAATACGATCAAATTTTATACCTATTACTAAGATTTTAATGAAAAAAAAAGAAGAAAATTAAGTTTCCCGTACCTTCTTCTAATAATTTTTTTTTTATGTGTAGCGTAAGCGTTTTTATTTAGGTACTGTAAAACATTTGGTAAATCAATGTTATTATTGTCTACTAGCTAACGCCCACGACTTGAACGGCGATTATCACGGGGTTTTTATTTTTTATTTTAACGTTTTACGGTCGCCTAAAAAGATAAAAAATATAGTAGCCTAATTTATTCTCGTTATAACATACACTATCTGCCAGTAAAAGTCTCATCTAAATCGGTCCAGCCGCTTCGGAGATTAGCAAGAACAAACATTTTAAAAATTGTTTTTTAAATACCGTGTAAACATTCTTATGCATTTAGTATAAAGCTGTTTTTACAAGCTTTTATTTAGCTTCATTTGATATTTCAAACAAACACTTAAAATATATTTGTATGTTTAGAAAAGATAGAAATATCTCACCCATATAAACAAAACTTTAAGCCTAAACCATCACTATCACCATTTCCTTACCGACCAATTTGACCCGTTTTACTCGCAAAGCTTTTGCAATGATTTGTAATTATTCGTGCCGGACAAACATCCCGTGTAAAGAAGGCCCTCGGAAAGGTCGGAGGGCTCTTAGCTCGGTCGTAAGACTGATCTCTCTGCAAACTCTACCACCTTCAGTAAACAACGCTATTTGCTTTAGCTCGTCCACTGAGACCCAAACAAACACCAATATTCTCATCACTGGGGCGATAAACTGTAAGAAAAAACAAGTTTCAATAGCTTCTTTTGAACGATTTATGAAATACTAATTGGGTACAAAAAGGGTGAAGTTTTGAAAGAGGCTGTCCTTTTTTCGATATTAAACTTGCACGAATTCTGATCGCGTTATGAAAGGCGACTCAGGAAATGGGTTTTTCTGATACCTGGTCCCGACAAACGTGGCTCTATTGTGTCCTTATTGTAGGCTTTTATCGGCCTGAGGTAGGGTAACTCACAAAAAAGTGGGTACCTACGTCAGTATGAGATCCAATAAATTTCTTAATCAAAAAAAGGAAAATCGGTATATTTACGACTATTGCTTCCGTCGCAGAAAACATAAACCTACGTCACATTCATACATCAATTTTTCAGTACCCAGTTATTTATTTTTTACGGCCTCACTCAAGAACTAGCAATTTATCAAGAGCATGTGTTGCGGGTATCAGAACAAAAATCACAGATTAGGTCTTCACAAAAAAAAAACAAAAGATGAACGTGATCTCGTTGAAGTACGTGACTGGAATGGTGTAAAGCAAAAACGTGAGTTTTATGATTTTTATACGAGTACGAACCCTTTTTCCTACTTCCGAATGGGCTTGCATACAGCCCAGCAAAGTGATTTTAATTTTATAGCAGAATTCGCAGCTTGTCAATTCGTGCTACACTACGTTAGTGCTACCATGTTGTTCTATTTTCCAACCGATTTATGTCACGACGATATTTAAGAAGGACCGTTTACTGAGCAAAGACGTTGCGGGGAAAATATAAAACCTTCACTTGAATTTAGTGCTAATAGTGAGGATATGAATAACAAATAGGGTTAAGATCTAGACTGGATTTAAGACTTATTTAGAAATCAATCTCAGTTTCTTTCTCTTTTTATAATAAAATATTTTTGTCTTTCTATGAGAAAAGCTACTTTGGTATGACAAAAACGGATCTTCATCTGCAGAAAGTATTTTTATTTAGCTGTCGAGAAAGCTGGACAGAAAGGATTATTCAAGGCATGTCGATCAATAAATACAGGGCCAGTCATCTTGCTCCGGTAATACAATTACCGGTCGACACTATTAGACCACTACAACGTCTATATGATATCAGTAGCAGTGTAAGTGTGGTTTTGCCAAACTGGGCCACTTTTGCGCAAGCAGTTTTGTAGGGCACATAATAATGTTTTTTTTTAATTGGAACGAAGTTTTGGAACGGAGTACCTTACCGCGGCTTGCGATTGCAGTTATCTGACAGAAATAGTCACGTAACGAAAAATCGTTATGCCCCCCACCCCATGCCAGGCGTACTTTCCTGTCTTTCTCTTATACGGGTGCCCCCGAATGCACAATATTTTTTTGTATTTTATTGAATAATCGCTTTTGTTACTATTTTTGTGTGCACATGGTGTATGTCAAATAAACATTCTTTCTTGGGCTATATTACGCGCTTATATGAAACTATTTAATATACTCTTAGTAAACCTTAGGTATACCAATCCAATCCCATTCTCAATAATGTTTGTACCTATAATCATTTTGAAGTTTCTCAATACGAAAACATAAAGTTATTCGACATAGCAACTATATAAAGTCGATCGTGTGCACAAGTCTTAACGCTAACTTGAAAGTCTAAACGTGATTTTTACTAGCGCTTACATTTATGGAGACTCTTGAAAACAGCTCCGCTTCACAGTATGTACTTAAGTAACTTCCAAATAGTCAATAACAATTTTCCGAAGTATTGAGATTTTATTCTTCAATGAACCAAAGAATTTGGTAACAAAGTCGATGCTAGTCATGAAAATAAATGTTTTGAAACATTTATTTTCACGTATTTTTTTATCATTTAACCACCACGTATAAAGAAAACATTTAAAATATGGAGAAATATAATAGCAAGAAATACTTATCACTAGCGTTTCTATATAAACTTGTAACAACTTTTAAGTCGAAGAGAATTTGCAGTGAAACAGTTAAACAAAATAAGATATAAGCGATGTTTGTCACCGTTTATGTCAGAATGTGCCTATTTTTGTCTAAAAAACGTTATCATTATTATAGTAGACTGCCTCGTTGGTTTAGTGTTCGCAAAGCGCGACTGCTGAGCGTGAGGTCTTGGGTTCGATTCCCAGGTCGGGTAAAGTGTTATTGGGTTTTTCCATCAGGAATTTCTCAGTAGCAGCGTCGGAGGAGCAGAGGTAGTTTATAGTTAGTACACGTCCATTAAAAAAGGATTTTTCAAATTTCACCCCCTAAGGGGATGTAACGGTTGCGGGACATCTTAACAGGATACCGTGGCCCCGGAACGCAAAGGGCAACAGAAGGAACAGGGTGGTTTTTTTGTCAGTAAAAGTCTGACAGTCCCTTCCGCCCCACCCAGGGCTGAAGGACTCATTCGATGATTTTTACCACCTAAAAAAAAGGGGATGAAACGGGGGTCCGACATTTACGCAGGCGAAGTCGCAGGCAAAAGCTAGTAATGTAATATACTAATGGTAACTTTCATCTTGTATAGAGCCATTTAGTTGTCATCTTATATCGCACTCGCATGGAGCCATCACGTTTGTTTGTGTACATTCGTTTCAATTTATGTTTACACGATTTCAATCTCAGGACAACCACAGATTGGATTCAGAGGATAGATAAGAGCGTTCTCGGTGAACATGTCAAATGTATTTTTGTTTGCGAAGAATTTGTGTAACTTAGGTATTTTGTTGGTATACGAAATGTGGAATGGGTTATTGAATTTCTTTTGATAAGAATATGGGGAGTGGTTTTTGAATCCTTTAGTTACCTTTGAAATATGTGAAGGCTAATTCTCGTAACTAAAACTTTCAATCTTATCTCAGCGACAATCATTGTCAAAAACTTGTCAATAATAGCTACATTTGAGTTGTTTTTAATAGAATACAGATTGAGATTAGAATGCGAACCTTTTTTATAACTACGGGTAGTGCCCCTCTAGCACTATCCAAAAGTATGTAGATAAGAAGTTTCTTAACAAAACTATATTTTAGAAAGGGTAACTAGATTCAATATTAATTTGACGTTCAAAAGTACATACCTTTTAATGGCCAAAATTTTTTTTTACACCATACTTATGTATTTGCCTAAACCCACGTACCTATGTAGAGTACACTGTTACAAAAAGGTAGATAAATGAAAAGTTAGTTAAAAAAATACATAGATACGAGTAAAATGTTTTTCATAACTACAAATAAATAAATAAATATCTTGGGACAACTCACACACGGCCATCTGATCCCAAGCTAAGCAGAGCTTGTGTTATGGTAACCAGACAACTGATATACATACTTATATAATTTATAAATACATACATATTATAGATAAATTACACCCAGACACAGAACCAACAATTATGCTCATCACACAAAGTTTGTCCTGGGTGGGAATCGAACCCACTACCTCCGGCTTTGCAGTCAGGGTCACTAACCACTAGACCAACGAGGCAGTCTACCACTAATATATCTATATATTAATATGTCTATATATTAATAACTTGTGTTTATACAGCAAAATATATTTCCATCCCTTTCTACATTGACGCAATTTGTTTATGCTTTCAGCAATTACTCAATCTACCAAAATCATTAACACCACAAAATATATTTTGTACCTTGACAATCTCATACATTAGAAAGCTAATGTATTTTGCCAATATGCCACAAGTATCGTTTACATGCAGGCCCGCATGAGCGATGGCTAAACATTTACCTACCCGCCGAGCAATAACATATTTGCGAGCCACGAATATTAGGAAAAGCTTTTACCTGAAAATGGAACGAGGAAACATTCAGTATTGACACACATACCTACTAATGAATGTAGTCCAAAATACTGTAGCAATAACGTCGGTTATCCTTTGCGTTTTAACAACTATGAAAAAAATATAATTATTTATTTTCTCGGTTTGTTGAGTCCCGATATTAATTAATTAATGTTGATTATACAGAGTGTTTAAAGCAAAGTTGGTTTTATGTTTTGGTTTTATTTTTAATTGGAAACAATAATTGTTTGAAATGTTTAAGATTTATGGGCGGTTTGTCAAGAAATTTGGGAAAGACAGCAGAGATATTATTTTATGGTATCGTTTAGGGAATTCTCGAAAATTGCTCTTATATTGTACAGATTTAGGTAGGTAATAGAGAGCATGTGAACGAGGAGCTGTCGAACGTCGAACATGTAAATTGTTATTGGGTATTTCTCTCAAACTGGACATAAAAACAACAAAATCGAATTTGGCATTGTACCTTACTAGCAATATGGTCTCCTTTACATGCGGAAAGGTAAGGAAATGACACTGAATACTGACACCAGAAATAACGCTGCATACAAATTTACCTTTAGTAAATAAAATGCTTTAAGAAATATAAAGCCTAGGGGACCTTTTATATAATATGCTTTGTTTGCTACAACATTTATTTAACGATAATGCAACAAAAAACTTACATTGGAGAGTTGCGTATGAAATTACACCCTGTATACCGCGGTATATTGTGCGGTCATAATTGTACCTAAAAGTGAAATACATACATTTTCCTATAATATTTTAATACATTTTATGGAAATAATATTTGTCTTTTCCCGTGTTTTTAACCGACTTCAAAAAAAGGAGGAGGTTATCAATTCGACTGTATTTTTTTTAATGTTTTTTAGCTCCTAACTTGCGACTGGGTGAACCGATTTTCATGATTCTTTTTTTATTTGAAAGCTGGTGCTTCCCGTGTGGTCCCATTGTCACCATTTCAATATCTGATGATGAACTTCGGAGATATGGAATGGAACTCCTCACAGAATCACAGCAGCAATATCGTAACAAGTGAAATTGCTTTGTTTATACGTGTAGTCGATGACTAACTGAAGGAAAAGGGGGGGGGGACGTCAACCCCCCTCCTACCAGTTTCCAAAATTAAATATATCGTGTGAGGTATTGTTTGAAAGGGCTTTTTGTAAGGATTTCAAACATTAATACACAAGCACTAAAAAGTGAAAAATAAAAAGCTTTTTTTCAAAAAAAGATAACCGCCTTCAGAAACTACAAAATAAAAATAACTTTAGTTTTGGAAGTCGGTGGCAATACTTACCTAGGTACATAACAAAAAACAAAACCAAAGCCGCCGACTTCCAAAACTAAAGTTATTTTTATTTTGTAGTTTCTGAAGGCGGTTATCTTTTTTTGAAAAAAAAGCTTTTTTTGTAAAGGCCTCTTCTCATACAGGGAAGATACAAGCATTGTTCACCACACTTGCTCAAGGTGGATTGGCGATTTCAGACTTACTAATTTTAATATCAGGTTTCCTCACGCTGTTTTCCTTCATCAACGTCAGTAATGTCCAAGATAAACTCAGAAAGTACCTATAAATTGAAGAAGTCACATAACATACACAACATAGTAGAAGGTAGATAGGTACAAGGAAAATTCCTAGTGTGACACAACATTTTTTCCTTACCAATCAAAAACGAAATGAGTTCTACAAGAAATGATTACTCGCATTCCACTACTGACACGATTCCGTTTTAACAAGAGTAGGCCTAGCATTAGCGCGCCAACATAAAAGTATTCGATTGTAGTCGATTTTCGAATTGAAAATACGATTGTCCGCATATACTTACTTTCGATTCAATTTTGTACGACTAACAGAATTGGGTACTTTACACCCCCAATCAATTGGCATACATTTTATGACCCGTCAAAACGCTATTCCACTATAGATTTTGTATGACAATAGTAAAATGTGACGCCACTTATTTACCTAATCAATTGATTAACTATTTATTGATTCCAACACAACTAAAAATTAATTTTTTACTGTTCATTGAAAATTAATCGGGTTTTCAGGTCTAAAATAAAGTATTTTTTAAAAGAAGTTAGTAGTCTTAGAATTTTTGGTTAATAATTGTATTAATTATGTACCCAATTAGTATCACCAATTGATATGAGTAAACCCTTCAAACACTTCTTTTTATTGTACAAAACGGCTATTCTCAAGTAAAAAATATACACATCAAAAGTGTCTAGGGATCAACATCCCTAACATTGATTAGGGATGTTGATCCCTAGACACTTTTGATGTGTGTATTTCGGATTTACGTTTCGTTCACTCCGCGCACTTGTGTCGGGCCCGCCTTGGTACAACAAAGAACAAAACTGTCGAGAAAGAGCTCACGTCTTGAAAATTAATTAATTGAGAAAACTGCAAGGAATGTACCATTAAGGAATCGGTGCTTTTAGACAATGATAAATGTTACAAGAACAATTCTGACAGCTTTTTTTTAAAGATGATTGACGATTTAACGGATAATGTTAATTAACATCATGTTATTAGGTATGTAGCTCTTGAATTAAACTGCTCATGTATCTTTCTTTTATTTTTCATTGCAAACAATATTGATTTTCAACGTCACCCTAACTACTACAATATTTAAATTATTAAAGTAATTGACTGCCTCGTTGGTCTAGTGGTCGCATAGCGCGACTGCTGAGTATGAGGTCTTGGGTTTAATTCCCAGGTCGGGCTAAGTGTTACTGAGTTTTTCGATCAGGAACTTCTCGGCGCCTGTATTTGTGCCCGGTTGATGGCAATCGGCTCGCCCCCTGTTACATGAGACTAAAACATAACTGGTGAAATGTGGGTGTGCTAATGGGTACACCTCTGCCTAACCCTTCGGGGATTACAGGCGTGATGTTATGTTATGTTAAGTATAATATTTCAAGTGCTGTTAGTTTTAAATTTCATAAAACGGTTTTCTCTCCATTTTTTAGTGTCGAATGATTTAAGTAATAGGTACGTCGCAGGCTTTGTGTAACTATTTCTACAAAAATACTTTTTCCTAGCATCCACAGTATTTTAGGATATTAGCATTTGAATGGCTTTGCGGGATTCAAAAGTACTTTTGGAGGTTTACTTCAACTTTGACTTTTAAAATGAGGTTGAAAAAAAAATTCGTTGGTAAAATCACAAAACCCTACTTAGTATTCAAAACATTATTTCTATTTCTGTAAAAATAAGGTTCTACTTTGATCTGAGTAAATAGGTATCTTGAATTTTAAGGACCAATCTAGAAAATAATTTATTATGTATTTTTTTTCGAAGTTTTATGTACGACCCACATTCAATCGAACCGACTTTTATATTTCTGCGAAAGCTGTAATAAATGACAAATACGATATTTTAGTTATATTGAAATAAAAAAGCCTTCATTAAAATAAAAATATTCTCAGACAACTACATACATAGTCCATTGAAAAATTACATCTCATCTCATCTCTCATCTCATTGCATCTTCAAAACCCGTAACGACTGTCAAAACCCACGTATGACAGCCGGGACCAACTGTTACAGCTTAACGTGCTTTCCGAAGCACAGAGGAATTTTGGTGTTAAGATGGTCACCCATCCACGGAGCAACTCCGGCAAGCGTGGCTTAATCTGATGGTTTGACCCGTGCGGCTGTTATTACTTAGCCACAAGTGAACCAGATAGCGAGTGCGCGAGTCCCGACACATGCCATTGAGACCTTCCTTTGGCCGAAGTGTGTCGTGTTTCGGCGATTCCGCGGAAAGCTACGCGACACCACGCAGCGCAACACGACGCCGTCACTTCGTGTATAATAGTTTATATTTTCAATATGTATTAGTTTATTAGTTTCTTGCATTTATTTATGTATTGTATTTTTATGGGCTAATGTAGCCTGAAATAAAGGAATTATTATTATTATAAATCCATAGTCTATTATTTCAACTCTTTAATAGATAGCTCCCAGTCACCATTGCATACTAGGGTTACAGTGCCAACAAAACTAGTGGAACAGAGAACATTACCTCGTCAGCTTTCAGCCAGCCAAACAGGTCGGGACAAGCGTAATGAAATATATTCATTATCCCGTTCTCGTTCGACAAACATGTTGACGAGTTCTTTAGCAGACGCCATTACAAATAATACGCTGCAGTGAACGGTAATTGCATATTTGTTTTTAAAATATACCTGGATAAATTGGTAAAAGGGAAAGCGTCTTTCAGGTTCAATGGCTCAAACTACTAGACGACGAGTTGGTGATTTATTGAAGCTGAATCAAAAGTTGGAGTGGTGTCGATTCGATAAGATGGTGGGCAAAAGCTTCAAGATTATCTACTACAACCAATGGGTCTGTAAAATGAATAAAATTATCACAGTGAAAAAATAGCTAAAACTAAAACCAGTTAATACCACGGTAATAATACATTATCATACAAGTGACGTGAGTTTGTCTTTATTAATATTCAATTTAATGTTAAAACAATCAAAGCTTTTTGTCAAAAAGAAAAAACATTTTTGTACTAGTGCAGAAATGTAATGTTATAAGAATTTAGTGTAATACACCGCATTGTGACCCTAGAAACGGTGCATTAGGAGCCACTTTATAAGAAAGTGTATTGAAAAATATATTTGTAACAAACAAACCTAATTTGATTAAATAAAAGAAAAAGTATCACAGAACCCCAACTACAATCTTTCACAATTTTTTCCGGCCAAAGGTTGTAAAGATAATAAAATTCTTGTTTAACAAACTCAAGAAAAATTGAGTTAACATGAAATACAGTGTTGGCGTCTCGTTGTCTGCCAAATAAATTCCATCAAGGAATAGTTTGTTACGCAAAGTTGTGTCGCTGTATCCCAAAATTGTATCACATGAGGAGTTCGGCCACAATGTATGTTAAACCTTGTTGGCAAATTGAATTACTGGTGTCAAGTGAACGTCAAGCCTTTACGGTTTAACGCGGGGTTCAGCTTTGGTTCAAGATTTCAAGGTGACTAGATAATTTCAGGAAACTTCCAACCGGTCTTGGGATTTTTTGTTGTACTTTTTTCGTTTTCAAGGTAAATTTCCCACAGGGTGAATCCTTAAAACTTTTCAGTTATTTAATATATTACGTCTTTTAGTGCAAAACTTTTTTTTTAAACAATGATTTTTTTGTTCACAAAGCTTTTATGTATGTTTGATCAACAATAAAAAATCAAATATAATAGTGGCTGCAGTCAACTTGGTCAAATGTACACAATTTATTTATCTCTAGCTTCTGCCCGTGACTTGGTCTGCGCGGTGTATTTTCCCACTCATTAAGTTACGTCTATGGTTACTGCTCCACCCCCGTGGATTCTAGCGTGGTATTAATAACCTATACTATTACTCATGAATCTGGCTATTATATACAAACTATACAGCAAGATACAAGACTTTTTCCAATCCGACTGCTAGTTAAAGAGATTAGCGCGTTTTAACAAACACACAAACAAACAAAACTCTTCAGCTTTATTATATTAGTATATGTAAGTATAAGTAGGTATATAGATTATTCGATACTCGTAGACATGTCCGCTTCATTTGCTCGTTTCACACGTGAGAAACATAAGGACAGGTGTGAGGGCAGTACGTACTCAACTAAACCCAATTATGATGCCAAGAATGCGGTCACTAGAGTCGGAATTACATTGATTTGAACAGCACCGGCGCATCTCGAGCCTATTGGAATTCCACTCAGCTGTAAATGTGGTCACCAGGATTAATCAAGTAAAAAGGGGACGGCGATCCATATATTAATATACATTCCTATAATAAGGTGCCTCAGCACACTTCCAAGCATTGTGTTCAGGTCAGTAGTTTGGTATCAATATACCTAATTACACAACGGCTGTTATATTGTGAAGGATCGCTTTAGTAGGGTGAGTGTAGGCACTCGGTACCCCCATTTGGCTCCTTTGATCGTGTGCCCGCGCTAATTTATGCAATTACTGCTTACTCAGCAACTTGGCTTGATATCAAGAAATTGACGATCGTGGGGCGTCTGACTTTCTGATAATTTTATTCAAGTCTCGCTTCACACCACAAACAAGCAAATGCTTTCATTAGAATTTGCAGGCAAGCATATTACTCTATTAGATTTGGCGGGGGTTTTGTTTGCTTAGGATTAAATATTATGTGGTGAAGGCGTTGTTATCTTAGGCGCACGACAGTTTTTTGTGCAATATTTTCATTTTGCGAACTTTATTTAAGTGGTAGTGATGGTCTGAAATAAAACTGGTATCTTTTAGATAAAATTGCTAACCTTCTTCGGATTAGATATATACCTAAGTTGATGAATATAACATAACGTAACATCACGCTTGTAATCCCCGAAGGGTTAGGCTTCTGTCTAACCTGGACTGGACTGGCGAAGTGTGGGTGGGTAAACAGAGGTTTACCCATTAGTACACTCACAATGTTCCATGGAGGCGAGCCTATTGCCATCAACCGGGCAGAAATCCATACTCCGAGGCTGCTACTGAAAATTCTTTATGGAAAAACCCACAAGTACGTTTAGTAAGTATAAGTTGATACCATACTTAATTTAATTATATTTCATTAAATCCCACTCTGTTCCATCATTAGTTCTAGCTAATTATAACATAGTTATAGTTATAATATGCTTATAATTATTATAATTAAGCAATTTTAGTAGAGAACTGCGAGAATACAAATCCTTTTTAATATAAGGTATTTCTACACACCAGTAGAACGTTGATAGAAAGTTTCCATTCATAAATAGTCTTCCGTGTAGGCGTTTAATCTCTAAAACATCTTATAAATATTAGTTTGATTGCGTGGGACTAACCATCCTCAAGTAACCTTTTTGAACAAGAATATCATGTTTATGGAATTTTTATGGCTATTAATGTGTTTGGAAGTGTAAATGAATTATTGCTTAAAAACACTACTTTTAAGCATTGATTTTAAGTAATAATTCGATAAACAACATGCTGTTTTGTACCTACTATCACAGAGACTGCCCTCCCTCCACTTAGATTAAGGTACCTAAGCCATATTGCCTATGCAAATCTCCTGATCCGATCACTTGGGTTAGGTACATCCCACATTTCTTTACCCGGATGTATTTCCCAATCTCAAAGCATTATCTCTTATCTTTACACCCCAGTTCTCGCGAAACAGATAGCGATCCGAAAGGCAACGATTGCTATCACCATGTAATCTCGCTTCCATAGTTTCACTAGCATAGTTAACTTCATGTACCATAGGTACTGTTTCGAAACACATTATTACGCAAACAAGTTATATAGGTATCCTTCGGATACGTAACTTAGTATAAACAGATACACATTACACTCATCCTTGCAGCGCTGCGCTGCACGTTGCCAAACTTTAGAGAGTAGACTTATCGTTTATCCAACTAAAGCGCTTGAAGCGCAGGTAGGATCTGTTCGAGATTAAAACATTCTGGGACACTATTATCCTATTGAACTTCGATGGTTTAAAATATATAGTAAACAAGTACTATGTTTCAGCGCTCGTTAAGTCCGGCTGATTGGTCCCTTTTTATTCCGGACCGGAAAATGCCCGGTATTTAGCCTTGCCCCTTTTAGACTACGCTGTCTTTACTGGTACATCTAAAAGGGTTGTAATGCAGATTATTAGAAACCTTACATCCGGGACTGAGCAACAAGTACCTACTTATTTTGTTGGCATAATAATATAGGCCTTTTTATTTAATGTTCTTTTGTTACTCTACAGTAAATATAAGAGTTTATTCTGTAATCATTTTTGTTATGTTTTTGTTGCCTAGGGCTATTTTAGCTTTTAAAAAGTAATTGCTCGGTTGTCTATTACATGTAGGTTTTCCATTTGATTGTTAGGAACATTTAAGCCCCTAATCGTTCTAGTTATAAAGGTACAAGGTAAGGTTCTACTGACCTTAAAATAAAGATATTATAACTTTTTACTTGCGTTTTCTTACGGCAATTTTAATCGCGAGCTGAAAAAAATGTCAATTATGAATAAAAAAATGTTTTTTATCGGGTGTCCTTATCAATTTTCAGTATTCCATGGGAGTTCCCTCTCGTTAAGCACTTAATAAATCTGCAAAGCAATATCAGTTTGAATTTACCGGTGTGATAAATTGATATCGAAATTGCTCGTAACTCAATAGATAACGGCGCGGGAAAACGGTGAAATTAATAGCGCGGCCTAATTGGCATTTTTATTTTTCAGCTTTAGATGTTTTGTGGGACTGTGCCTTTTTAGCCGTCACCTGGGTTACTAATTGTAATTGTAATTAAACAATAAATATTGTAATTGGTTGTTGTTGATGGATCAGGGTTCTTGTAGAATTAAAACTGTTTTTTTGTTATAATATTTGGTAGGCGGCCTTGTAATTTTTACCAATTATGTTTTCCTTATAAAATTTAATGGGCCAAAGTCAATTCAAACATTAACTTATTTCAATAAGGCCATTACGAGGCACTTTTGAACGTGATATACAAGAAAGGTAGTTTTCCAAGAGGTAGACAGTTTTACATGTAGATGGGCAAGTAACTCTATACGTACTCTTTGAAAAAAAATGTTTTACAATATTTGCCTACAGAATCATACATAACTGTACGTGAAAGCAATGTACCTTATATAAAACTACTACATAATACTAAGTAATAATGAATCACTATATTTCGCACCATGGTATAAAAATAAATAATTCAAATTTCAACGGACTTCCAAGAATCTTGTCAATGGAGATGACAGATAAAAAAAATAATTTAAACACACACAAAAGTTCTAAAAAGCAAACAGGTACATACGATAAAGTTTTCCAACCCAAGTCACTGTGGAACTCCACCGCTCACCGTTTATAATTACAAAAGAAAACTTTCTAAACGAAATACGTCACACACAAATATCTGGAATACCTTCCACAGAACCTAATGCGACGTAATATACAAAACAAAAACAGAAAGTTAATCTCAAACTTGAAGACGATTGTTTATTATACGATATAACACACTCCTTACCTACAATAGCCAGGTGCGTTTTGTCCTGAAAAGTTACTACGTGAAAATTTATACGTAACAAAATACCTCGAAATGGTTCATATGTTATCGCTGCGGTAAGCTAAAGCCACATTATGGGAGCGTGTATCAAGCTGGTTCAAGTATTGTTGTTAAGTGTACCGCGAGTGAAGAACCTTTGGCCTTTCTTGTACAGTCAGAAAAACAGATAGGTATGCAGGGTCGTCAGATATAGTTGAAGTTTTCTAAGAAACCGATGGACGTCTTTGACTGAAATTTAACCTAATTAAAGAACTATTTATTATCTACGTTTTAAATTAACTTACATTCGATAACATCCATCGGTTTCTAAGAAAACATCAACTATATCTGACGACTCTGCATACCTATCTGTTTTGCTGTGTGTACCTGTCTTGTACCTTTGAGTAAAGCGAAGTGATGAAACCAATTAAATAGTTCATCTGTTTTTTCTTTATTTTTTAAGGTTCTGTATGCAAAAGGTCTGTCCGTCCGGCCGACTGTCACAGGGCTGTGTGTTTTGAACCTTAATATGTTCATAGCCTGCATTGGCAAAAGCAAAGTGATGAAACTGATGAAACACATACATACATAAACTCACGCCTTTTTCCCATGGGGGTAGGCAGAAACCACAGAACGCAACCTGCTACGATCCTTACATACTCCTTTCGCCTCATCTACGTTCATACATCTCGTCATACAAGCACGCCGGTTACGAGTACTCCGCACCTGACCTTTCTGAAGAACGTCACCAATAAGGTCAGTGTAGGTGTAGGTAAACAAATAGTTAATCTGATTTTTTCTTTTTTATGGTTCTGTACCTAAAGTATGCCAAACCAATCCTTATTACTATGACTCTGCTATCTGTCCGTCCCGCCATCTATCAGAGGGCTATATCTTTAGAACCGTAAGTAGGTTGACACTAGAAATTTTTTACAAAGTACAATGGCCACTATAAAAAACAAATAATTAAAATAATAAAAAAAAATATTCTTTTTTTGAAGTTATGTTTAATATTGTACGATGCGCGATGGTACATAACACTTTGTTGGCGTGTCTGACTCGCACTTGACTGTTTTTTCAACAGTCGGAACCAGATTGGCACGAAAATAAATCGGTCAATACCTTTTGTATTTAGATCGTGTCGGGAATGTTGAACTCTTATTTATATCTCAAAATCCTCTCGAGATTGGTTTGAAGAATACTCTGGTGATTTTCACGGATAAATTGCGATACAGCGGATCAGGTCAGCTCTTCAAAGGTCACCAGTATATTGCTTCAAGTTTATTTAGGTTGAGTCGTTAAAAAAGCTCAGGAGTTGACCTTTGACCTTACTGTTTCATTGAGTGTAGGTAAATATAGGTCAAAGTTTTAGGTACAATCCCATTATAAAATGAAAAAAAATTTGACCGACCTTGTCACTTTTCATTGATTTCATTAGTTCCACTTGAAGCCACTGGGAGCTCTAGCAAGCATTTGATTCGATTTTCAAATTTTAAAGAAGTCTATTTTTTAACTTTTGTTTATTTTTTATTTTTAACCGACTTCAAAAAAAGGAGGAGGTTATCAATTCGTCTGTATTTTTTTTTTATGTTTGTTAGCTCCTAACTTGCGACTGGGTGAACCGATTTTCATGATTCTTTTTTTATTTGAAAGCTGGTGCTTCTCGTGGGGTCCCATTGTCACCATTTCAATATCTGATGATGAACTTCGGAGATATGGAATGGAACTCCTCATAGAATCACAGCAGCAATATTGTAACAAGTGAAATTGCTTTGTTTATACGTGTAGTCGATGACTGACTGAAGAAAAAGGGGGGGGGGGGGGGGTACGTCAACCCCCTTCCTACCAGTTTCCAAAATTAAATATATCGTGTGAGGTATTGTTTGAAAGGGCTTTTTGTAAGGATTTCAAACATTAATACACAAGCACTACAAAGTGAAAAATAAAAAGCTATTTTACAAAAAAAAGATAACCGCCTTCAAAAACTACAAAATCAAAATAACTTTAGTTTTGGAAGTCGGTGGCAATACTTACCTACATAACAAAAAAAAAAACCAAAACCGCCGACTTCCAAAACTAAAGTTATTTTGATTTTGTAGTTTTTGAAGGCGGTTATCTTTTTTTTGTAAAATAGCTTTTTTTATATGAATAAAGCTTTCATATATTAATTCTGTTTTTGAAACTGATATTTCCAATTTGAAAACCGAACAAAATTACTTTACGTTTAGTCCAAGCGCTCGGAACGACAATGTCGTGGTTACGTAATCATTGTAGTTTATATGACAAGTTAATTGTTAGTTTGTCTCGGAGACCAAGTAAAAGGGAGAAATGAAAGCAGTTTTGGACGGAAGCCAAAGCTCGAACGAATCTTGTCTCTAAAAGTTTGCATAACATTAAGTACAGGAAAATGACTCCAAATAGCTATTCATCGTGTTCCAAGATTTCCAAGTAAGAAATATTCTTTATAAAACTTAACAAAGGTTTTTCTTTTTTTAGTTTGTCTTTTGATTGGTAAGTGTGACGTCACCAGATTTATTTACAGTCGTGTAATGGTATGTGAAGAATAATAATATGCTCAAATAGTTTTCATTGATTAATTTATTGATAATGAGCTATAATGAAACTGATATACAGTTTAAAATTGCACAACTGCATGTGAGATAATTAGTGCCGCGCGTAATTATATCTTGGAAACAATTTTCAACTCTGTTGTCATTGTCAATTTTATTATTTTATTAAATGAAATGTAATAACATTAATTGGTTACGTAAAGTAATATTTCATTAAACAAACACATTTTTTTTTCAATAATAAAGTAATTTAGTAATAAAAAATCGCTGTATAATATTAAATTCTTTTCAAATTTGCGAAGTGCAAAAATTCGCCGTCATTAAATTTGGTCTACTTTATATTCAAATACGATTTTATCAAACTTCAGAAAGTAAAGATAAGACTTTGCTGAGATACAGAATTCAATATAGGCCCAGAATTTTGATGTATTGAGTAGAAATAAAAACAAACGTACTTTAAAAGGTAAGTAAGTTTTTATTTATGTAGGATAATATAAATAAGTACGTCGCTTGAGTAAAGGTTTCCATCCAAGTACCTATTCATTATTCTGTCTTTATCACTGAAATAGCTATGCCCGATGCTTCGCTGACATGGACCTAAGTATTGAATACTATGTCATCATAATCCTCCAAGGAAACCTAGTTGGCCTAACTGTTAAAGCAATCCCGTAGAAAGCTGTGGAAGAAAACATTTTATAAAATAATACTCGTACAACATTGCTCATTCCCCATAGCAAAAAGCCTGGTAATGTATTCATACTATACTAATATTATATATACTATACCATTGAACTGTTTTTGATGAAATTTGGTACACAGTAAAGTATAGCTTATGTCCATTCTTGAGGTTCAAACTTACCCCAGTATCAGCTATCATATCTTCTGCTGCGTCTGCGATGACCGACATTTATATGGACGAAGTCGCAGTCAAAAGCTAGTAGTCTAAACGCTGACCAGACCAGTACAGTATATTCATGCAAAATATTAACATAAGTAATCTATTCAGTATTATTTACTTAATGCTTCAACATAGTCATGACTTAAGTAATAGGGTAGATGACATCACTAACCAATAATACCAAGACATAACTTCTCTAAAGAAACACTTTATTTTAGCCCTGATAACCCAATTCATTTTCAATTAACTGCCTGTTTTGATTTTTTATTACTTTCTAATTTATAAATAGGTAGTTAGTCAATTGAGTCTACTCAAAAGTGACGTCATAGTTATTTACACCATACAAAATCTATGGGAGAATAGCGTTTTGACAGGTTAGAAAAAGTACGTCAGTTGATTGGTGGTGTCATCTACCCTATTATAATTTTATTATTTGTGTATTTAGAACCGCACCCTAATCAACAGTATACAATGACATCTTGTACCTTACCATGCTTTCCCTTGAGAATCCAAAACTTAATTCTTTCCGCTTAACAAGGAAACTTGGCAAACGTTCGACTTTACCCGTAAACTTTAATGAAAGTATTGCAATTTATTTTTTGAAACCGCTCCCAACTTTACCTGAATACCTACTTCTCTATGTTTATCGTTCCAAATGAATCAGTTACGCAATTTCAAGTCTCTAATTGCTTGGAAATGGTTTTACGTTTCATTCCAAATTCAAATGTTACTTTACTTAGTAATATTTAAATATGACATAAATTAAATTAATTATTCTGTTACCATCGCAAAGAGAATCTTTCTTTGGAATTCAAGTTGAAACACAAAATAACTTCCATTAGCGTTCGCTTTCCCGGAACTGGGGCACTAGAATGAAATTATTATTTTACTGGTTCATAACTTACGCTTTGACTAGATAATAATTTAATAATAATCATCTAGTCGCCAAAATGATAGATAGGTACGGCTGTTTTTTTTTTCTTAAATGTCTTTAATATCACTGGTATACATGCGGTCTCATTTGTTTGACGTGTGTACCTATCCACTCGAATGTTTATACAACCATAATCGCAAAAACAAAAGTAATCAGAAACGTCAGGGCCGCAGCTTTAACGTCTATAATGAATAACTGATGATTAAGTTTGATTTGTATTCTTTTTATTTTTTTCTTTATTCTAGCTTTTACGATTCAGTATAGAAGCTCGATCCCTGAAAAAAATATAATTACTGAACCAAACAGTAAATTACGCAAGATTTGCGTATTATAGCGTCGTGGCAACATAAATTGGGGAGTTTCGCTTGAAGCAAGCTTCATTATAATTTACTTCGTCGTCGAAAATGTGTTTGTCGGCGACGAAGACCCCATGCACGTACTATAGCGCAAGTAGTGGCGGGGGTAACATTTGTACAGTGGCAATAGTTTTAAAAACTTTGACTGATTTGAGAACTTAGTTTTTGTTGTAAGGATTTTATACTTAGTTAGTTTTGAAAAGTTTATTTTTTTTTTATGTTTCATTATTTACTTAGAATAGTTATTGCGATAGGTACTCATAGCTTTAAGTAACTTTATTTTTCTGATAAGAGTTATATGAAAACTTGTATAATTAGAAGGTATGTTGCAAGGATATTCGTGTAAGAATTGTGTTTTGTGTCTTATTAGAACGACGTTAGCGTAATCCAATGAAAATCCAATTAGAAAATATTAATATGAAAGGTTTCTTGTATGTTGTGGAATAATTACGTAGTTTGAAAACGAGGTTTTTTGTTTATAGAGAAATGTTAAATATTTTTGTCATATTTTAGTAAGATCGCTTTAAAAGTAAGTTTACAAAAGGAATTTTAGAAATCGGTTAGGAATTGCAAAAGTTATAGCCGATTGTTGTAAGTGAAAGTGTAAAAAGAGACATTTTGATACTTCAATGTTCTAGGATTTTTGTGATACTGCATTTTATTATTAAATAAGTAATTATAAACGATAGATAAGGTCATCACGTATCCAAAAAGGTATAATACATTGTAATTATGTACAAAGAAAAATAAATAAAAAAGGGAAAGGGTTCGGCTCGACGCAAAACTTAAAGTAAAATTAGGCGCAAAAAGCGCGGTTCTCGATAAGGGGCAGACAGGGCCGTATAAAAGACGGCCCTCTCCGCTGTACATCAGTGGCCAACCCGACTCTCCGCCCGACGCTCGCCGCGAACGGACGTGCTGCACCTTGCTCCGCGCTCGCTCACGATTCTCGTCACTTCTCGTTGCGCTCGCCGCGACGACTCCTGTAGTCAGCAGACTACAACCTTTTAAATCCGAAGCCGCCTTTTTCAAGGTAGCGGACGATTATCTTATTTCTTTAACCCGCGTTTTGTTGTGTTAGCTTCACTTGGCCCCTTCAGGGTTAAAACCACAGTTTCGTGGTCCTCGGTGGATACCTTACGGTGCCAACGAAGCCGAGGGGGTGTTGCCCCAATCACACCCGCCAATCCCCTTCAGGGTGAGGCAGTCAATTGGAGACGGGAGCTAGTGTCTCGGCCTTGGGGGATCTCCTAGTCGTGCCTAGTCTCTGACTTCGTTCACAGCAACACACCTAGTGTCGGTCGGGCGTGTCTACACCCTTCGCACTAGACTGGTCAGGGCCCCGTTCGCACAATAAGACTGGCGACGGGTTTACAAGCTTAGGGCTCACCATTAGGTACTCACCTCCCTGCCTACACCCGGCAGGGAGGGTCACACATCCCCGGGCCCATCCACCCGGGGAGATAGGCAATTAGGGTTAAGTTAGGCTCCCCGTTAGAGTTTCTAATAAACTCTCCCGCGATTCCCTGTCTCAAACCCTCCCTCCCTCTTCGATAATGTCGGACGCAATTATCGTTGCGTTCGTAAAGGAAGTCCTCTTCAAGGACCCGGACTTCATTGCCAAATATGGCAAAAAGTTTGCTGCTTTACAGCAAAACTCTTCTCCGTCTGAGGAAAGCATCGCAAACTTTAGCGATGTACTCGACAGCCCCGCGTCTCCGCCAACTGTAGACAAAGGAATTCCAGTGGCGGCACAATCAATGCCTTCACTAGAAATTCCTTCGCTATTGTCCATCGAGACAATAAACCCGTACGCGGAAACACACTGTGTACCGGCCGCCATTGTTCCCGCCGCCATTGTTTCACAAACAATGGGCGCCTCGCAGCTGCGTGTCGCAGCTGCAAAACTCGACACGACCGAGAGCATGGACACCTCTGTCCCTCTTGATCACCTTTCGCCCTCCGTCTCCGACTCTGAGGATTCCCTATCCTCCTCCGCCTCATCTGACGATGACTACCAAGTCGTCGGCAGTGGAGGTAAGAGGAAGAAGGGAAAATCTCCCTCTCAGGCAACCAAGGCCAAAAAGGTCGTAGCAACGACCTCCCCCGCGACCCCCTCGACCTCTAGTCCCCCCGTCTCTGCTGCCTCGACTTCCGAGTCCAGCCGCCCCCCTAGCCCTCTTACTACTAACCCCGCGCTAGCTTCGAAAAAGAAGCTAAAACCCCCGCCGCCCTTGTTCATTCAAGACAAGGCAAAGTGGACAGAAGTGTCCAAATGGTGTAATGATCGTAAGATCACATACACCAATGCCCGTGCAACTCAACAGGGCATCAAAGTTCAAGTTCCAACGTCGAAAGACCACAGGGAACTAACCAGTCTCCTAAAACTAAGGAACGTTTCGTTCCATACTTACTCCCTTCCCGAGGAAGCGCCCACCCGAGTGGTGATCCGACGCATCCCGAAAGAAATCCCAGTTGAGGACATTCTCAACGACCTCCTCTCCCAGAAAGTCCCCGTCTCAGCAGTCCATCGCCTGCACAAAGCGAGGGGTGGCCCCGCTTTTGACACCGTTCTGGTCGTTTGCGACCCCACGGAAGGCCATCACCCTATATTCAAGGTGAAATCAGTCTGCTCTCTCTCTGGCATCTCCATAGAGAAGCCCTACAAGGCTAACGTAGTTGGCCAATGTCACCGTTGCCAACTGTACGGTCACGTACAGCGCAACTGTTTTGCGACCCCAAGATGCGTAAAGTGTCTGGGCGAGCATGGCACTGCCGATTGTCCACGTCCCAAGGAACGTGATCTCTGCACAGAGCCTCCCAGCTGCGTGCTATGCGGCCAATCCGGGCACCCGGCTAACTACCGTGGCTGCCCAAAGGCCCCAAAGTCTTCTTCCCCCAAACTGACCAAGCGTGCAAACGCCCGTCAGCAAAGGGAAAGCCCCTCGGTGAAGATTCCCTCTTCACAGTTGCCCGAGCGACTCAGCCCTCAAAGGCCCTCCCCGTGGAACACATTAAACCACCAAAGAGCCTTCCCAGCTCTCGCGACCCCTCAACCCACTCCCTCAATAGCGCCGTCGGCCCCCGCCGCCCCCGCACCCGCACCACAACCCGCTCCTAAAAAGGTTTCTCCCCCAAAGGCCGCTCCCGCAGCCTTAGCCGCGCCCTTCCCTGTCTGCACCGGCCCCACGGCCGCCATCCCCAACGCTGAACACGTCCAAATCATAACGGACGCCTTCAGCATTTACGTCAACCCGGATGCTATAACTATGGCAAAGGAAATCATTGCATGCAATGCCGACCTTACAGCTATAGGTAAAGTGTTCGAAGCGTACCCCGCAATCACGCGAGTCCTAGAAAAACTTTACCGACCTAAATCCTAATGGATAAGAAAAGTCTGTGTTGTACCAAACCCCGCTCCCTCAAGTTAGGCTTCTTCAACGCAAATGGCATTAATGGCCAGCGTGATGAGATCGCTACCTTCCTTCGTGATCATCAACTTGACATCCTCCTTATACAGGAAACCTTCCTAAAGCCCCGCCACCGTGACCCGAAAATTGCCAACTATCGCTTAGTTCGCAACGACAGGTCGCGTTGCCATAAGGGCGGCACCCTCATCTACTACAGAAAGGAACTGTACTGCATCCCTATGGACCCTCCTCCCCTCTCTCGCGTCGAGGTCTCACTCTGTCGGCTCGGCATGACTGGTCATCAGCCGATTACTATTATCTCTGCCTACATCCCTCCTTCGCCCTCTGAGGACCCGTCCCTCCTTACAAATGATCTTTCCGTTCTTCTTGGACTGAGTGACTCCGTTATACTAGCGGGCGATCTCAACGCCAAACACCCCGCTTGGAACTGCAACACGACCTCTACCAGAGGCAGAATCGTGTTCAACCTCTGTGCCACCCTCAACTTTGACGTCATCGCTCCGATGACTCCCACTCACTTTCCCCACGACCCCAATCATCTTCCCGATATCCTCGATATAGCACTCCTCAAGAATGTAAATCTCCGCTTACATTCTATTGAGGCGCTACACGAGCTCGACTCGGACCACCGCCCGGTCATCATGGAACTAGCCTCCCGCTCAGGTCCCTCTGATCCCAGCCAACCTCCCCCGACCCAAGTGATAACCGACTGGAGGAAAGTAAGCGAAAGCTTAAAGTCCATCACGTCGCCTCACCTGGACTCTATCCCCGACCACATAGTTTCAATCGCAGACACGACGGGCGCGATCGACTCCTTCACAGAACACGTACAATCTGTCCTGAACGACTGTTCAAGGGAGGTTCCGGTGGTGAGCGATCACCGCTGGAAACTGCCGGACGATGTACGCGAACTGATGACCGAGAAGAACGCGGCCATCCGTGCGTATAGTGCTTTTCCCTGCGACGCAAACAAAGCTCACATGCGATCTCTACAGCGTGCTGTAAAGAATCGCATAAATGAGTTGCGTAACGCCCGCTGGGACAAGACGCTTAGCGAACTGGAGCCCACCCACCAAGCCTTCTGGGAGTTACAGAGGAAGTTACGTTCCACTAGCGAGTCTGCCATGCCTCCTCTCACCCGCCCCGATAAAAGCGTCGCTTTCGATAACGACGAAAAGGCTGAATGTCTAGCTGACAGCCTAGAGGCCCAATGCACCCCCAGCTCTCAACCAGTAGACAAAGCTCACCTCTCTAAGGTCGACGCCGAAGTCGAACGTAGAGCATCCCTCCCACCAGTTGAAGACCCCGATGATCCTCTGCCCCCCGTCACCCCTGACGAGGTGCAAGACATCATCAAAAACCTTAAACCCCGGAAAGCCCCCGGGTCAGACGGAATCACCAACAAGGTTTTCAAACTCCTCCCTGCCCCTCTCATAATGCTTATGACCGCCATCTTCAATGGCGCCATGAGCAACAATATCTTCCCCGGGACGTGGAAAGAGGCCACCGTCATCGGCATTCATAAACCCGGTAAACCCAAGTCAGAGCCTTCGAGCTATCGTCCCATCAGTTTGCTCAACGTTCTTGGCAAAATCTACGAGAGGCTTATTTATAAGCGTCTCAAAGATTATGTCGAAGCAAAGAGCCTCATCCCGGACGAACAATTCGGTTTTCGTTCCCACCATTGTTGCGTCCAACAAGTCCACCGCATCGTCGAGCACATAAGCGTTGGTTTTCAACGTGGCTCTTTGACGGGCGCCCTCTTCTTCGACATAGCGAAAGCTTTCGACAAGGTCTGGCACAACGGCTTATTATATAAGCTCTACCAGATCGGAGTGCCCGATCGCCTCGTACTCATCATACGAGATTTTCTGTCAAACCGCACCTTCCGCTATCGCATCGAGGGCGCGCTCTCCTCCCCCCACCCCATACGCGCAGGAGTCCCTCAAGGCTCCGTCCTATCCCCACTCCTTTTTACGCTGTTCACCAGCGACATCCCTAAGAGTAGCAAGACCCATCTGGCCCTATTCGCCGACGACACGGCCATCTATTACACTGGTCGCAACCCAGTATCCATCGCTCGCACTCTCCAATCCGCCGCAAGCGCCCTGGGCGCTTGGTTCCGGAAGTGGAGAATCGAGGTTAACCCCGACAAGAGTCAAGCGGTCCTCTTTTCCAAACCGCGCTTACCCCCCACCCCTCCCAGCCCCATCACCATGTACGGCAAGCCGATCCCTTGGGAAAAGCGAGCCAAATATCTAGGTGTGATCCTCGACCAACACCTTACTTTCGGAGAGCACATAAAGACGGTGCGCTCGCGCGCCGCTTTTGCTCTCGGTAGGCTTCACCACATGCTGAATGCACGTAGCAAATTGTCACTCAAGTGCAAATTGCGCATTTTCACAGCCTGCATTCGTCCCATCATGACCTACGCCTGTGTCGTATTCGCACACGCAAAGGCATATCACCTCCATAGGATGCAAACCCTCCAAAACCGTTTCTTGCGAAAGGCCACGGGAGCCCCGTACTACCTTCGCAACGAGAATCTCCATCTCGATCTCAAAATCCCCACCATCCAGCAGTTCATGAAACGCACCGCCAAGCGCTTCTTCGACACTGCTGAAAAACACTCCAATTCCCTGATCGTATCGGCCGCCCGATACACTCCCTCCCGCATCAGTAAGACTCGCCGACCGAGACATACTTTGACCGACCCCGATGACGCCATTACTCTCCTCCAGGAGAGTAACAAAGAAACTAGTACAGTTCGCAAATACAGACACAGACCGCCGTCATTCCGCCCTCGCCGCCGAGGTCCGTCGCGACGCCCTTGTCCGTCTCCGCCCCGTCCCTTGCTCGTGCCAGCCCGCGACGCTGAGCTTGTAGCTTTAAATTCGTCCCTAAATAATAATAATCCGATCCAGCCTGTCCCTTTGCTGCCCTCCCCCAGCGACGCCCTAAGCCGAGGCTCGTACCCCACAGGGGGTGCCCTTAGCGTGTAGTCGCTTAGTTTGTAAGTTATTTTAAGCCCTGGCTGGAGGCCTTAATTTTCTTTAAGGCACCACAGGATAGCCCGGTTAAGCAGCCGACAACCTCATAGGTTGACCTGCGAGATGCCAATCCGAAAAAAAAAAAAAAAAAAAAAAAAAAAACTGTACATCAGTAGTCTCGAAGCAACCGTCGAACGAGAAACATCTCTCAAGAAAGGAAGAGCCGAACCCTCAAGAATAAAAATCAAGAGTCGTTTCATTGCTGCATTCCTGCATTCCTGTAGTTGCTCTGCTACCTGTGAAGCCATCCGGATTATAATATCAAGCACTACGCATACACTAGGGCTGCGTGGGACGTGTGCCACCAGCGCACCAAGGGGTACATGTCAAACGTGGGGAGACCGTCCCCGGACTACGGCTGGTCGTGGACCAAACCCCGTAGGCCATCACAGTGTTGGTTAAATACATTAATATGGACGCCGAAGCTCTTCTTGTAAAGGATGCAAAATTGTACATTGTATAGAGATACAATAACTGTATAAGAACGTTGGTCAGTTTTGAACACTTACTACTCAATTGATCGTTTCTCGTCGCATTCTCGAAGTCGCCATTTGCATCGTATAATAGGACAAGGTTCTTGTAGTCCAAAAACCCAGAGTCTCCAGACTCTACGTCATTTAAGCATAGCTGAAATGCGTTCTTTCATGATTCCATGATGGATCCATTTTTGTGCGCAGTAATTTCAATCAGACACTAAAGATTCAACCTCTAAAGTTGTATCGTCTGTCTGAAATTATGGCCCACGGAATGTGTCTGCCAATAATGTATGTTGGTTTTTAACAATATCTCATAAAACCAACAAAATAAGAACAAGCCGTCTTAGTTGAATGTAAGTGAGTGAGATACTTTCCAAACTTGATACCTGAAAAGGGGCCTAGCATTGAAGGTAGCAAATACACAAAGATTTTTACATTTTATTCCTTACATTGCATTCACGTGTAATTCTGTAGGTATACAAATATTGTAAAACATTGATTTTAAAAGAGCCTTTTGGAACGGGCACTTACATTAAATTATTTTTTTCCTTGTATATCTATGTCGTTCAAAAGTACCTTAATGGCTTTATTTAAACAAAAGATTTGACTATCACTTTTCAACCATATTAAAATGATGTGGGTATAGCGACCCCAGGATCTCTGTCTATAAATATGGAGGTGGTCGTAAGTCAACCTACCTACATCTCATACTAGATACTTTACGAAAGCCAACGAAGAGTCAAATGTGCGAACGACTTAAAATATTTGAACTCAATATAACAAGACCATTTTGTCCGTTCTATTTACGTCACTATTTTCACTTGAATAAGTTTCACATGGAAATAGATTCACGTCTCTTGCTTGATTCCCCAAATTCTATTTGAATCAGTGAATGTTAAGTCGGTCTGAAGTAATGCGGTCGTGCGATGGTCATCCATCAAATAGTGGTGGTTGGTTGTGTTATGTTCATAATGTTGAAGATACATTGTGACTGAATTCTACTTTGTCTTTGGTTCTTGTTGTAATTTATAGATCCGAATTTTTTATTCGTTCTGGATTAGTTTGGATATTAATATTCCCCTCGTGGTTGTAAGCGCGTTTGTTGAGCGTAGACTTTTGGGTTTCAATGTCATGGGGGGCCTACCCCCATCTCTTAAAATAATATTATTGTAATATTACTTTGCCTTCCGTACTGTTGGATTTTCAACGTTCGGCTCAGCACTTACGAGTTCAAAATCCAACAACATAAATTACAAAGTAATATTAAAATACCGTTGTTTTAAGAGATAGCGGTAGGCCCCCAGGTCGGACATAGTATTATTGGGTTTTTGATTATGATTTTTTCAGGCAGGGTGGAGTTTGGAAGTTGATGGTGTGACACCACCGTGTCTCGCAAATTATATAAAGCCGTTCGTCCTTCACCTGATCTCTCCTCGGTCGTGTCGGATTGCCTTCCCATCGCACTAGAGTGAAGGAAGAGGGAGTGCCTGTTTTGCGAACACACTGGTGCACTATAATATCTTGGCTAGTCTCCATTGAGATTAGTCGCTGTAATCGAATATCGGTCGGGAGAATATTATTATTATTACTCAAAGTATCCTTTATCTCGTTACTTATATTTTATAAAAAGGTATTTTCTGCAAACACTTTTTGGGTTTAGATTTAAATAAGGTTTTATTGGAACAAAAGACGTGCTGACTTCGCAAAAAAAACTTTTTAGTATTCATTGGGGATAATCCTTTAAAATAAAGTACTGCGTCGAAGTTACCTGAGATCGTAGAGAGTTAGAGAAACTTTCAGTTGAATACGATTTCGAATTCAATTATTATTTATTTTAAGTAGATATTTCGACGCAAAATACAGTGTGAACTGTAACGTTTTGTGCCAATGCAACCTCGCCGAAAGTGAGTTTTGCCAAAAAGGTTTATAATTTTTATCCGAACAGTCAGGCCAATTCCAGAAGGAATTTTAATTCAAAGTAGCGATTAGTTTTTTTATAAATATTCTAGACTAGCTGACCCGCCACGACTTCGTTCGCGTGGTATCCTACCCCTATCCTACCGATACCCCTACCTCTACCCTACCCCTACCCTACCCTACCCTACCCCTACCCTACCCCTACCCTACCACTACCCTACCCCTACCCCTACCCAAGCCCTACCCTACCGTACCCCTAACCTACCCCTACCCTTGAGACCGACATATCCATTTTTCTTTTTTTTTTTTTCCCCCGTAAGAACCTTCTCCTGACAATAACAAACACAACAAAAAAAGAATTAGTGAAATCGGTCCAGCCATTCACGCGTGATGCCGTGACCAAGGAAAACGGGTTTCATTTTTATATATATAGATTACCCGGTGAACCGTTTTCAGTCATGAAGTTGAGAGATACAAATCAAAAAAAGAATTCAAAACGGTCGAGTCTTTTTCGAGTTTTTGCGAGAATAACGCACGGCAATTGTTTTTTATATTATAGATGGATAAAAACCTGTGTGATAAGTCGAAAAAAAGCTAATTTTGTTTAATGCCAAAACATAAAGTTTTTAGATTGCGTAAAAAATGTATGAATGAAATATTATAACATATTTTTACTTGCGTTATTAGTAATAAAAACTCTACATAAGTACATACTTCTACATCGGCACTAAGTGCAACGGAACTTATACAGAGCGACTTTTCATGTTTCGCAATTTCATACCGGGTGTGTGACGTACTTGTATGTACCGACAACTTTACAGAAGTGCGACGATCGCTCGATGTTCTGACTTTTGTACATGATATAGAACCTAGTAGTAAATAAAATTATGTTATTAGTTCTGTGTAATGATTTGTATATAACAGCCTAAGTACTATCAGTGGTGCGGACGTCCTTCCATCATTCTGCCTAGTTATTATTTCGTACTTTACCGAACAAAGTACGTAATTATAAAAGAATACACAATAAACGTTGCCATAACAGCACGCGTAGCTACTCCGCTACGCCGTAGCAAATGCGTAGTTCTCACTAGGTTTTTTCTTAAAACCTTTTTTCTTTATCTTGTAAAGAGATTTGAGATTTCACAGGTATCACGTATTCCTATTGATACAAAGCCTAAAGCCCTGAAGGTACTCAGACCTCGATTGGATCTCGTAAGTACTTATCTACTTTACTTAGTTATAAAGAAAGATCTTTCATATATTTTTAGTACTTTTCAATATTATTATTATGTCCAATATGTTATAAAAGGTAAACGATGGTCATTGTACTCGACTCATTGAGTATTAAATGGCCCAAGTCATATGTGCTTAAATTTTGTGAGGCGTCGCCAATATTATAAAGATGAGTTTTTGATTTGCTAAAAGTTATGGTCTTGAAAAAATAAAATTCTAGTTAGTAGGGACGAGCGGACGAGGTACTCTGTTTTGATGTCCTTATTATAGCCGGAGTGAAAAATAGGCAGTATTTTCCTATAGTCAAAATGGCAATAAATTATTGATATTCTAGAAAAAGATGTTTCATTAATTAATAATAATTCATTTTTTATGTAGTACAAATACAAAAAAGTAAACAAATAAAATATTTACAAAAAAATACACATATTTATTACATCCTCAAAGATTATACAGAATGAGATAAAGTAGTACATAATTGCATAAAGTTAAAGCAGAGACAAAGTTGCATAATAACGTCACTGGTCCTCATTAACTTTCTAGCTTACGAACGACGGTATTGTAAGTTAACATTGTTACATATTATAAAAATACGAGAGATAATACGTTTACCCACATAACTGGCGAAATGTGGGTGTGCTAATGGGTACACCTCTGCCTAACCCTTCGGGGATTACAGGCGTGATGTTATGATATAATACATTTAAGTAGGGATTCATCGATGGTACCGATTTCATTTGTTTGTGCTGCACAATCCACACGATACCCCATTTTAGATATTGTGCTCTGCGTGCAGCTGTTGGGGCTCGCAGTGCACGATGTCTCGATGCCTTTTCTCCAACTATGTTGGGGTCGGCTTTCAGTCTAACTGGATGCAGCTGAATACCAGTATTACATATGGAGCGACTGTTTATCTGACCTCCACAAACCAAAAATTGGGGCATCATATGGAGACTTAATAGCTTAGACTTAGTAGCCTAGTTTTGGGTCACAACATTATACATACTTATAATATATAGGTATAGTCATCAAAACGTTAAGAAGAAGATTGTCATAAGATTTTCAAACTGTGTTCTTACACTGCAGGGCAACGGCCTCCCTTTTTCCTTTCCAGACCTCTCTATCATATACTAGTGTGGAACAATCCTGCTTGTAAGCATCAAGATCATCCCACCATCTTCGCATTACATTCTTTGAAGAAATATTTTACAAAAGCAAGTGTCAAAATGTTTGAGAAAAACAACTCTAGCTTAACAAACATTAAAACCTTCTCCAAAACAAAGTTTCGGATTAAAAGTTGCAAGTTGAAAGTTCTTAGCGAAAGACTTTTAATACTTCCCGTAGTTCCCGTCTCCAAAGACACGAGAATGTCCGCCATAGATATTTTACGACTAGGATGAATAACAATAAAACTTTACATTTGAACGGTACGTTTGCAGGCAAACATTTCAGATTGATGTTTGTACAGTCGGCAACAAAAGTCGATTAACATTTATGATTTTTAAATCCTAATTATTAAGTACAATATTAAAAGTAAAACGCAATAAATATATAATTAAGATATAATAAACCCATAACTATTGCCTGAAACTCTGAAAGCCAGTACATTATGTGTTTAGTGTCTGTTTAAATGATATAAAAAAGTAACATTGTTAATCGACTTTTGTTGCTGACTGTACATTTACCATTGTTACTGGCACTTTCTTATCTGCACCTCTTTTGTGTTGAACAGAGGAATTCTAAAGAAAACATGATCCTATGTTTCGTTCCGGGAGATTTTTTCACGTCTATTTAGATACAGTGAATATTTTTTTCAAGGAATTCGAAACTTGGCATTTGCTGAATTCCCCGATCTTTGAAGACGGATAATATTGATTCTGTTATCAAATGCTTTTGATCGCTTGTTGGTATTTTCCTCCGCTGAGAATTAAAGAGTAGCGAGTAGAGCTATACAACCTGGAAATAAGCTGGCGTGTGTAGATCCGATAGTTTGGGTACTGAGCTATAAGAGTGTGTGAGAGAGCAACTGCCGACTACTCGCATAACTGTCTCGGACACCACCACTGGCATCTATTGTATGCTAAATTGAGTGAGAAAATAGTCGTTTACTCATAGGTGGGACAAGTATTTAACTTAGGTAATAAGCAGAGCACATCAGGCTATACCATTTTGTTGTAAATTCGCTCCTATTACAACCGCATAAGATGCCACAGTACTTACCTTAAATTACTGTCGTCCGTACATTAATTGATCAGAGATTTTACTAAACTTTTAGAAACCATGGGTTAGTAGATCAACCTTGCATTCAAATAATATGAAGTTATTGCTGACTCAAAGTGCAGTTTTATTTTAATATTCAAAATTTATGTTTGGTTCTGCGGTACGGATCCCAGAAGCCATTCGGGTTTAACTTCGTTTTTATCCTTCATAAATTCTGTCTTAAAGATAATAACAGATACTAAATTTTAATTCCACGAATATCATAATTCTGGATCGTCGTCGCCAACCCCAAATTTTATGTACTTGTAAGAATCGAGGTCACCTAGATTTATTCGTGAATTCATGACGTTGCGACGAGAAACAGTCAGTGTACTTATGACGTGCGAGTGTATGTATCTTAGGAGAAACAGACGGGAATTTGAGAAGCATGAAGACGAAATTACAGCCGGAAGAGATACCTATATGTAACGCGGTGAACGTGTTCCGTGAAAGAGGGTATGTTAAATAAACAAAGCTAAAGTTCCACACATTGGAATGTAGTGACAAATTGTCTATACGGTACTGTTGTTTATTTTCGTGATTTAGTTCACACTCTGCCTCAGGTGAGCGACGACGATGCGACGCGATGCTGTTTGTGATCTAAATAATGTGTCTCACAAAAACCATACATTTTCATGTCATATATTTTTTTGAATGTACTTCCTTTTGAGCATCACATTCATACGCAGAATGATTGTAAGTACCAGGAAATACTCAGTTCATAACAATACGGAATATCTCTTTTTTGTTCAGTCGTATAGAAATAGAGGCTCAACTTGAACGGCCCACGATAGAGTGATCAGAGATCCCTCATCAAATGAAGTCATAGAGTGTCATTGATCGGCCCTATTATCTGTCTCCCAATCCTGTACGAAGGGTCACTAGTACCTTCACCTGCCGATTCATGTAATATTGCGCAGACAATGATTGATTACTTCATTTAGTACCGAGTTAGTTAAAAAAGGTATTTTCTCTTTTTATTTTATGACTTTCAATTCTCTGTGGTAATTATTGGCATACTCATATAGTCACCATTCGTATTATCTCTAATAGCGTCAACTGGGTTAGAATTTGTGCCAAATCACTGTTATAGCCAGACTTTAGTGAGGCTATTTATGAAACTAGAAGCTTTATATTTAGCTCCCCAACTAGCAAAATAAATAATATACAGGATCATTTAAAATTTACCAGAAACCTGAAAAGGGGTCATTGTACTCATCATTATGAACCACTTTTACTATGCAACCAACCTTGAAATCATGAAAAAAAAAACAGCTGTTCCCTACAAAAATGCTACACAACACGATCGTAATGTATAGAACAGCTGATTTTTTTTCATGATTTCAAGGTTGGTCCCATAGGCTCGCCCCCTATTACATGGGACTTAAACATATTTGGCGAAATGTGGGTGTACTAATGGGTACACCTCTGCCTAAACCTTCTAGGATTACAGGCGTGATGTTATACTATGTAACTCCGATAATATTCACTGTTGATTTACTTACTTCAAAACACACACGTGCTACTCTCACATTTCTGACTTGTTTTTCCAGCAATTACTTACAACGCTTGGAACTCTTCGAGAAGTCCACGCAAGCGTACAATGAGGCTCTTCGATGGAATGTAAGTTAAAAACAAACTACTTGAGATTCTATTCGAAGCCGGTAAACATGCAATTAGACGTACAAAAGCGTGGATAATGTTTGCTTGAATAACTCCAAGTTCTAACTCAAACTTGGGATTCTAGATTCTATCGTCTATATTTTACTTCTGCGTGACTGGCCAGTGGTTTCGTGTGGATAAAGTTTTTAAGTTTTCATTTAGTTTTATGAAGAAATTATTATTTCACAAGTATAATTTTGTGAAGTTATTAAGGTTTAAATTGTGAAGGAACAGATGACTATGCATAACATACATACATACTGGTCAATAACCCTTCTTTTTGCTTCGCCGTAGTCGGGTAATAAGCTAACCAATTATCCTGCGTATTGACTTCAAGGGGCCAATTATAATAGATATTAGAATTTGAATCTGTTTCTCACTTAATTCTTTAGTTTGAAGACTTTTTTCTTATCAATGGGAAACACATATTGTACTAGTTGTACAAAATAAACCAAAATGCTAGTTGTATTTCCCACCACCCCCTCTTAAGATACAAAATATGTTACATTTGAATAACTTTTTTTAAATGTTAAGTTTACTAATTTTTCTCTTTAAATATTTCTAAGGTGTATTCAATATCATACAATAAAGGCACCCCTTTTTGAAGTAAACAAAGACGGTTAATGGACGTCAACTAGTGCGAAGCAATCAGGCACGTTGATTGTTAAACACTCGACGTGCTGCGTCTATTGTGCCGACAACGTCAGGTGCTGTCACCTATCCGGTTCCCAAGGCATGACTAATGTCATGTCATGGGTCAATCTCCGGAAAGGGTATAATTTAAATTTGTTTTCTTAAATTCAATATTTCTATGAATATCTTTGGTCAACCTTCCCAATATAAAAAAGGTATCCTAATGTAATTTTTAAATAAATAAATATTATAAATATACCCCATTTAATATAACTTTATAAAAATAACGTTACAGCGCTATCGTTATTTCAATGTTAACATAATGTTTTTTAATCGTTTTTATTACGATAAATATAAAGCAATGTTAACTTTCATAGTTTACAAAAAAAAAATATCACCAAAGTGCAGTCATTTCAACAATATAACACAATACGTTTTTTTTTCTTCATAATTACAAGTTTTATGTGGAATCACCCTAAAGCATTATTACATTTCCTCATTTTCCTAAGTCTCTGAAGCCGGTGTTGGATAATAATTGGACACCAATTATTATGAAAGTTTTACTTTTTTGTGATAATAATTACAAAATTACACGTTACATGAAAAGATATAATTTTTATAATTATTGCATCATGTCATTCATGTTTCTAAACAAAATATAGGTTACGACATTTTACGAATTTAACCAATTAAAGATTAGTTACCTGGGTACCATGTAACAAATGAACAATTGACGTCAAATTGAGATGTCACAGTTTCTTTATATTGACATGAGACATTGTAGCAGCATCATATAAATTAACATTTAGATGCGACATATAACATCATAATTATCTCCTTAAAAAAAAACCTTCCACATCACAAAAATAAGTATCTAAGCATGAAAGCGGACAGAAGACTTAAGCCACCTAATATCCTTCCGTTTATTCGTTCATCCCCATATAAAACATACATATTTAAGCATGTTTTTGACGATGATATCGTACTCACTTCAGCCAGGCAGTGGCTGAAAACGTGAACGTATATTTTATTTACAGCCTTCTGATGTTCGCTCGCTACTTGGGCGAAGTTTGGTTCGGGCGAAATCAACACATTACACCGGCGCTTTGGCAGACGCAGCGCATGCAGCCGGTACACACTATCACATTACTTATGTAGCTACCTGTATTACAACAGTTAGCTTCGAATACCGGCCAATAAAGGTTTATATGAAGTTGGCACTAAATTTTAAGACGAAGTTCTCGATGTAGGTCACGAAATTTCCTTGCCCTATAGCTTATAGTGTGTAGAGACACCCTCTTTTTTTTTTTTCAAATAATAAAATATTTGCTATCATTATAACTCATGTAGTAGGTACTCATTGTAACCACTACATCGGTGATTACGGTACTGGGGAAGTTTAATTCTTTACTTCTTTCTTTCTTTCGTAAAGAAAGAAAGTTCAATTTAAATCCAATTTAGTAATAAAGAAAATTGATTGAAAAACAATTTTCCTTAAAATGTTAAACTCTCTTGCCAGTCCTCGTGGCGAAATGTCACGTCTATATTTTAAATTACTCGAACGATGTTTTTCTTATAAGAATAATAGACTAATAAAATAAGTTCGGTTTCTGTTTATTACGTCACTTATGCAGTACACCACACGATAAAAAACGTGATCCACAAATAAATTATAATCACAGAGAAAGCCTGAGTCTTAACAGTGAGAGCAATAATTCATATAAGTTGGCTGATTATGAATAAGATATGAGATGTCACACCTCAAAATTATAATATCCAATTTTCTTATCAGCATTGGAACCTCAAAATTCAAGGGCATTACAAATTCGTGCGCAAACGGAATACGAAAAATGTGCGTTCGAACGATCTTTGGTACTGGCGCATAGGGGGCAGCGTATGAGGCGGTTCCCACCGGATTTTGCTGAATGTGCAAGGTGTGCTGAAGAAACGGTAAGCTCAAAGCTTCTTAAATTATTTAATTAAATAAAGTCAAGGGGAAAAGTGGAACAATTATTTGAAAGTATTTTTTGGAAACACTCACGGCGAGATCTATTACTTGCCTAAAAGTACCTACTTACTTCTACTGTATGAAATACATAGTTAGAACTGAGTGACTATAAAAACATGAGTTTTACTATATTTTTTTTGATCTACCACAAAGTTACCTACATTTAAAAATAATCGGAACAAATGTAACTAGAAATGCAAAATGAAACCTTGCGTTAAATCATTCCAAACACCAATTTTAAATCGTCTGATAAAATAGTCTAAGAGATGTCCCGTTTTCAATTTGTTTTTCAGTAAAAAGTCCAAGAGACTCGCTTAGTGTCGGCAAAAAAATAACCATCTTTTCACGCTATTCAGCTATCTTATAATGGAACTTCTCACCAAAACGTAGCAACGCAAATTTTCTCTAAAAAAATAAGTTTACCGCGTTGTCTGCCTTTAGAACGTTAAAACTTTTTTTTAGACGGTGTTATTACTATTCAGAAGTGTTGGTAATGATCTACCTCAAGGCTGATAAGTAGGTGCGGAGATGAATAAAAGAAATATCTTTGTTTTTTTGTTTTATTTTGGTATTTTTTTTTAGAGTTTGGCTCGGTTGAACACTAGGTTTGACCTGGAACTTATAGTCTTTTGTACTAGGTAAGTGAGTTATGCTATTAAGCCCTCTACTTACCATACGTTTAGGTGGTTTTTGAAAGAAGATTTGATGGTTTTTTTTTTCTATTTTATGCTATTGGCAGTTTTCCGTTTAATGCATAATTATGACACTTAGGCTACTCTTATACTAAAGACATGCGAGATAGCTAATCAGTGAAGCTAAGCTACAAAATATTGGTCAATTTGCTCAAGACCTAACCCTTTTCCACCAGAGCCAACAGTCTGCGCTATGAACATCAACTGATACTGTTGGTTGATATCGCTAAGCAGCTTAGGAAATCTCTGATGGAAAAGCAGCCTTATGTACAAGAAAATACTTTTCTTTATCTTCAACTCAGTCCGACTGTTAAAGTAACTTACTTAAAATGTACCGCCTGTATCATTTAGGTCATGACACGACACAACTAATGAAGTTACAACGTTTACTAATTTACTGCAAATGTTATTAGGTGCGAGAATGTGCCGGGAAGACGGCGAGCAAAGTCTTACAAACAGCTGTTACGTTGCTAAGCAACGTGGAGATTAAGAGGGAGTCCAAAGACTCAGACGTGTCTAAAGTCCTAGTGCGTCGTAGACGTATGCAACCACAAAAGGAACAACAGGTTCAGAACTTTCCCCATATTTTATAACAGCTGGCTGCTATGAATTTAATGACTAAAGTACGACAAACTACTTTGTTGTTTTTGATACAGGATATTTTCTATGATTAATGTTACCTGTTGTTGTTGTTCTGAAAGTCTAGCGTTTAAAAAACTAAATATTAAAAAAATGAAGACATTACAACGCCTTGATCACAATGGGGTACCTATTTTGTGAAAATACGAGTGAAAACTGTTTATCAGAAAGGCATCTTCAATAAAATATTTGCCTGCAATTTAATTTTGGAACTCTACCGAAATAGTATACGAATCTTGACGCCAGCGCCATTTTGACTATATAAAATATTATGTAATAAATATTCTTAAAGATTTATTTTACTACTTCCGTGTAAATAACGTCTATATCTCGTTTACTAAAGTGCAGATACGTCTTTGTTTACAACGAGAAATAAAAAATATGTTGGCAATAACCGTAATTCTAGGTCCAAGAAATATCCCGCGCGGAAAAACAGAGAGCCGAACAAATCTCCCGTTTAATGGCTTCGAAATATTTGGAGCGAATGGCACATGACAAATATTTCTTAACTGCCTTATGTAAGGACGAACGATTGGTCTCTGCCAATAAACAAGGATCGCTAAAACTGCAAGAATTGGCCAATAAAGCTCTCACCGACTTGAAGAAACGACAAGTACGCTCACACTAACTTAATTTAATAAAATAACGTCTGACCCGTTGACCCACAAAATATAATACATTGCACGCCGCCATTATTTATAAACGGACTACTAAATTGAAATTTATAGCACTCGTACAGTTTGAAATCTAACCCTGCACCTAGTTGATTCGGTGTTCACAAAATTCACGAAATAGCTGTAAATTTAATTGAATAACAAAAGCAATTTTTGGAACAAAATATGACACGACAGCTGGGTATTATATACCAGTATTATTTAAAACATTTTTGTGCTGTCTGTGTTTTCGCCTAGTCCATTTTTTTAGATAGATATTATCATTTAAATTGCGCACGCCTGTCACGTTTTCTCAAAGGCTGGAACACATTATGATTCAGCTTTTTCTTATGTGAGCTTTGTAAGTCTTGATCGTTTATTTAATATGAATCAGGCTGTGCTACGTGAGCGTAGACCGCTGTACGCTGCGCGTGCTTTAGAGGCTGCCGCGCGTGCTCGCTTGTTACGAGCACGGAAAGAGCAATTGGCGCACACGCAATTACAACACGCAACCGACGCACGCCGCCTCATACAGACAACTCAATCTATCTATGAAGAACGAGACACGGCCAGGTGTTTAGAACAAGCCGAGTTTGGAATGGAACAAATAACAAGAAAACCGGCCAGCTTATTGCCGGGAAAAGATAAATTCCTGCAGAAGCTACACGATATAGTTGGAAACGCTTTCTTGGACCAGGTATGTTCATTTATGTATTTTATTATAAAATGTGTAGCCATGGGCATTACGAAGCTGGGAAGTTTAATAGAGCTTGTTTGCCAAGTCACGTAGACCGTGGAAAATCTCTCTTATTTTATGTTCAGAAACGTGTTCGAGAAAGTATGAGCGAGTCGGATCGGGAACGAAGGGCGTTCATTCTTCTGGGCATGTCGGTGTCTCGGGAACCGAGTCGAGACTCCGTGCTCCGAGTGCGCCCGCCCGCTCCACCTCGCGACGCTAAGTAATTTTATATCTGCAATTGTCTGAATAGCCTCCGACTAGGTATTTGATGTTTAGGGACGCTTTTTGGAACTGGGATTATTCTGACAAAAGTAAAACTTAAAAACATATCTCACACCATAATTATTGTCCAACTTCCATTGTTGTTAATTCATTTGAGTTGATTTTTAATTAAGTTCTCAACGTTTATTTCTAGTTTAGTATATACTTACATAAATTAAAGCTCACTGTTAAGTACCTCGTAACATATGGAAACTAAACTGAATAGGTATTACGTAACTTTGCCTTGACCTAACTTTCTTTAATTAATTCGACCTTTTATCTACGTAGCTTGCGGAATTGCCACCCTAACGTTTTATGTTATTTAATGTCCGTGGTGGCTTATCTCTTCCTTTATATGCCTTTAGATAACCTGTCATCAAAAATAATATGTGGTTTTCCTTGTATAGGTAATCTTTACGTATTTTTATTATACCCACGTTTCGTATATATTTTATCAACATCATAATTCTCATGAAACATAATATTAGGGATCAGTGATGTAGTAAAATTAATCGCTATTCGAACTCTGTCAATATTTATCTATTAGTAGAGTAGATATATCTATGATTACGGTTTTTGTAAAGGCATCACAACATTGTTTTACTTTTTCTGTCTGTGATAATGTCTATCAACTTTCTTGAGTAAATTCAATGTTTTTAAATTCAATCCAGTTATATAAATTGTACGGCAATGGTTTAGAGTGGCAATGAACCGTTCAAAGTAGGTATTTACGTTTTACTTTGTAGTATGAGAGTAGAAAATAAATTGATTTACAAAGCGTGGTTGTTTCTGTCTTTAGTCAGTTTCTGTTGGGTTGTTCATTTAAGTTTAATACTAATATTTTGTCACCAGGGTTCGGATACGTACCTTGGAACGTTCCCTGTCCATGAGCACGCGAGCCTCAGAACGATGTTACTTGTTGCATGAGCTGGCTCGTCTCAATGTTGACACAAAGCAACCTTTAAAAGCCAGAGTCTACGCTTCCAAATGTCAAACTGGTAAGACACTTTTAGTAGAACGGAATTTATCACTTTGTTAGCACTTAAATACTTGTGCTCCAAGAATTTATAGACCAGTGAACGGGTCGTTGATTCGGAGAAATAAATTAGCCTCTCACGATTGAATAAATGTCTTTTTACTCTTAAATTGTTTGACTTCCTTTGGAAATATTGACTCAGAGGTCCCTTGTCCGTACCTGCTGCCGTTTTTTCTTTACTCTCTTTAGATAATTCACTTAGTATATTTTGGAAGTACATGGAACCGTACGTACGTTGAGGTAAGGTACATTATACCATTAGCATACAGTAAGTAGATTAAAACGCAGCTCAAGCCCGGAATCGCAGGTCTACATTGAGAGCATTAAAGTAATGAATAAACATCGCAGCGGTATACAAATAAGAACACGAGACTTATTTATTTTGAATACCTACATTGAGAGTTTTATATGAGAGTTCAATAATTAACTGATAAGTAAGTTGACATGAGTATGTGGTTTAATTAATAATGGTGAACATAATGTAGAAGCGCAATAATTGTTCGACTCAATGAATCTGCTTGCAGAAAGTAATATTTTGAACAATATTGCTTATACTAAGTACCTAATTATCGCTTGTTATGACAGCGCCGCACCGCTCCAACCTGGTAACGGCCCAACCGAAATTCTCTCGAAAAATCCAACCGATAACTGCCAGCGCGCCGCCCGCGTACCGTCACCTTTTTTATCTCGTCATTATAAAAAATATTCTAACGCACATTTAAAGCCTTTACTTGAATGGGAAATATTTTTTCTCGTCGGAGCCATGCTGTTATAAAAAGCGACGACTTTATGCCTATAACCTGCCACAACTTTGTCTCTGTGATTCGATAGTGACTGTAGTGGGTAGGTTCCAGGCAAGAGGGCGCTCCGTGACTTTAAATTGATTTGTAAGCTTTGATTTCGAAATACTTTACTTTAGATAGTGTATTTAGGTTTGAATTCTACGAATCTTAGTTCGTAGAAGGAGATTGATGCTCGGATTTTATACATCTTTTTTCTATTATCAATAATGAAAAGGTGCATTGTCATTTTGAAGCAAAATAGTATTATTATGCGATGATTTAAATTTAAGAGATTGATGAAGGATGCTTAGTTGTTACACCAAAAATGTTGTTAAGAAAGAAGTGATATTATATTTCAAAAGTGTTACATCAAAGAATGTGAATTTCAACAGAGGCTCGATCATCCAATCAGCGTTCATGGCTTCTTAACGCGCTGTTCCTATTGGCTCGCTGTCATCTCCTGCAGAACAACCGGCCTGAAGCGCGCGCCGTTCTCCTAGAAGCCGCCGGCCTCGCTCGTTCCTACGGCTACAATGAAGTTGCAGACTTCTATGACACTGTAAGCGCCTTAAAACTTTAAGTACTTTATGGAACATTGTTTAGTAATTTCATTGTGGCGAGAATATTGTTTTACGTTTAAAGGCAGTTTGCCGTTTTATTATGGTTTCTAGAATAAACTTTACACGGTGGAAGGGGCATTAGTTAGACAGACTTTTACCAAGGATTCAGTTCGTGATTTCTTTGATGGCTATTAAAAAGCAATCAGCTATTTTATACAAAAGTGCATTACTTATACGGTTACACTGCAGAAGAACAGTCGATTTTTTATAATAACCGACAAAAATTGTTTACGCTTTGGGGTCTTGAACCAAGTACTGAATAAATGGTTAAAAAAATTTGTGTCGCAATGTCCCGGCTACCGTATACTGGGCGTTAGTGACAGGTTGGCAAAAACTGAAACTGTAGTTTCAGACCACGATTTGTGATTTAAAATCGTTGGAATTTTTCTCCGGAAAATTCTCAAAATTAAAAGAAAACCGAACGAAACTTTAAAAACTATTTAAAGTTTCGTTCGGTACAGCTCTAGCAGAGGACATCGCACCGATGCGGCGACGCCGGGCGGCGCGTTATTTGTGCCTAAACCTACATAGCTTAAATGTAGGTACCTAGAATTATTTTTGTTGTGTTTACATTGCCGAGTGAAGTTTTTATTGTTTTTTTCATTAAATTTATGTTTAGAGGCCTGGACTTGGTACTTACATATTAATATATCACGAATCAAGTGAAAAATCGGTCGAAAATTTTGAGAATTTTCCGGAGAAAAATTACAACGATTTTCAATCACAAATCGTGGTCTGAAACTACAGTTTCAGTTTTTGCCAACCTGTCACTAACGCCCAGTATAGCTTTGTGTTTTTTTACATACATTCGTTGTAAAGTCTCTTAAATGCCTACTTTATTACCTATAATGGCCCAGACTTTATGAAAGAGTCTGTCGTTTTCATTCAATTATACTCTCTAAAACACACAAGTCTGAACGACAACAAAAGCGACCAAAAAATTGGTGCCTTAAATACTAAAATCCTCTCGTAATTCGCTTTTGGTAAGCTAAGTGCTACATGGCGGACCAAAGCCGGCAAGTCCGAAAATATGAAAAAATAGAAGCAAACGATGAACATTTTTAAAACTAATTTCTGTTCAGTGAATTTTATGCCTCTATTTTTGTTTGTGAAACACTTTACTGACGAAAATATTTCTACAGCTAGGGCTATTTTTTACTACTCTAGATGGTCCACGTATAGAAGATTGGCTCAGTAGGTACTTACAGTCAGCAAATCGATGGATGTTTTCAAATGTAATTTAATTTAAAAAGTAGATAATAAACAGTTCATTAATTTAAGTTAAGTTTCAATCGAAAACATCCATCGGTTTCTAAGAAAACTTCAGCTATATCTGACGACCATCGACCTTCGACGATCTCTTTTGTTGACTGTACCTAATAATAAGTTATTTGAACAATAAAATACAAAATCAAGTAACTAATAATTTCTTTACCAGTGTGTGAACGTATCTTTGGAAGGCGAAGTGCTGGCCACAAGTGCTCCTCTCGAGAAACGTGAGAAGGACCTGGTCAGCTTGATGCAAGATGATGACTTACGATCAGCCGCCAGACATCTCTTCAAACGAATGTCTCTTATACCAGCATCAAGGTTAATATATATAAATGTATTACTAAGATAACAACAACATGGTGATGTGATGGTATTCGCTGGCAGAAGGTGTTCTGCCAGTGATTTCAGAATTAAATCAAAGTTCTATAGTCCACTGAAACACAATTCCATTTGCTTAGGTGATAAGGTAGATCAATATCTATATGTGTTCCAATGTCATGCCAATTTCAACAAATTCTGATCAGCCGTTTATGCGTGAAAGAGTAACAAACATCCATCCGTACTCATCAACTTTTACGTTTATAATAGTAGTAGAAAGTACCTATAAGATAAGACCAGGTAGGCAACCGGTCTTATCAAGGGCTACCTATAGAATTACCCAGATACTGGGTTGTGGAGGTAAGATGGTCAATAGTTCCATGCAAAATACTGGTATTCTGCTGCATGCGGTTTAGACTGGAAGCCGACTCCAACATAGTTAGGAAAAGGCTAGGCAGATTGATGGAAATAGAATAGTAGGATTGCACAAAAAATATTCAACCCTTTTTCTTAAATCAATCGGTAAAGAATTTGCTAATTTAAACTAGAAACAGTCTAATGCTAAGCGTAACATAAGCGTCTCCCAAAGTTGTCAATAAGAAAGAAAACGTTACAATATTTACTGACAAGCTTAAGTTTAAAGATATTGTAATAGGAAATGTATTATGCTTAAAATATAGCAATTCCTATTTTTTTATCGAATATCAAGCACCTGGCATCGAGTTGGTACAATCATCATTAATTAATTCAAATCAAAAGATACACGAATCAAGTCTCGAAATCTATACCACTAAATCACCAATCCAGCCGTTACCACTAATTGACAATTATCAGCTTACAGTCATACACACGCGAACTATTCTCAGTAACCATGATACAGCCACATACGTCGTACATGACAGCCTCTCGACACCAAATAGATATGTAGAGAAGGTTGGTTCCAAACAACGAGCGAAAATGCATGCACACGACATTGAAACGCTTTAGGAATTTCGAGTGTGAAGGCACTTGTGACTGGCATTTGTCGAAAAGAAAATAGTTAAAGATTTGTACGCATGTGTGTATGTGTGCAAAGCCGGTTTTTGTTTTCATTCATAAAACAGAATGTATTTTATTTGCATAGATTGTGACACAAGATATACTTATATAAAAAAAAAACTTTGTGCAATTTACCTTAAATTAGGCATGCAAACATTTTGAAGGTTTTAATGAACATGAATATCTAACTATAGGTACTATTGTAAATGCGAAGGATGGATGGATGTTTCTCACTCAAACACGCCAGAATGGCTGAACTGATAATATATTAAGTTTGATGCAGACGAAGTCGCGTGCGGAAGCTTGTAATCAATAAACAATGTCAAAATCAATGTTAAAAAACTACAAAGTATAATTAAAAACGAATCAATTAACCTTGATGACCTACCTGACTAGCTGTATGGAGCTGACCTTCTGACCTACCTACTTTGTGCTTTCAACCAATTAATCTTATCGGGTGTTGATTACAGGCGCTTCTCGATAATGCCCGGCGCTCGGGTTGAAGACAGTGCACGAAGCTTTGCCCGAAGTGCTCATAGAAGGATTTCCATTATGCCGAAAGCTGCATTGCCTACTTTGGTGTCCAGAAAATCGCAACATCCTTTGGGCTTTCAAGATTTCGATTTGTGATTAATTATGCCAGAAGATTAAAATTAGATGAGGTGGCGAAATTAATCAATGGAGCACTCAATATTATTGAAAGAGATCTCCCATAAGCAAAATATCTCACTTTTATAGAATCTTACACCAATTTTAGATGGTATTTTTTTTAACCCCGTAGGTTATCAAAAAGTTTTTCATGGGTTTATAGCTTTTATTCCATAGTCAATTAAAATAATAATCCCGACCGAATTTCTGTCACGATGATCAATCTCAAGACGGTATTCCGAAACGACTGGGACGAGATCAGACGCAGAACCAACGGCTTTACGTGCTTTTCGAAGCACGGGGACTGTCAATCTTCGGACTGCTACTGAGAAATACCTAATGGAAAAACCCAATATCACTTTGCCCGACCTGTCCTAACGACTGTCAAATTAAATATAATAAATATTTTATTGTATTATATTATGTGCACAGATTATCAAGACAAACATTTATTTCATATTTGTCAATTATAACATCCGAAATTGTTACTCAAATTTTAACAGGAATCTCCATTATATTTTACCGAAAGTATGTTTTAAAAGTGGTATAACAAAATCCTTGAAATTATGCGAGTATGAAGAGTGGGATCCATTAAACATTTGAAAAGAAAAGGGCACGAGCATTTTCACTTGGAAACTTTTACATCCATTACAATATTAATGAACCTGTCATGAATAATAAGGCTTTAATTTCGTATTAAAAAAAAATTGTAATACGCTTTTTTGCCAGCAATGAAATCTAAATTGATGATGGCATTATTTGTAATTAACTTGGATGTTTTATAATTGTTTTAATTTTCGTATTAAATATTAAATTTAATTAAACTTGGTAGACTTTTTATTATTTTCTCTGACATCTTTGATATTTCAAAAGGTAACATTGTAAATTAAACAAGTTAGCCAAAGGCTAAAGTTAAATTGAGCAAATATTTAAAGTATATAGGTAAGTATACTCCTGGCTCCTGCATGGTGCGTTAGACTAACAGACCCAAATCAAACAATAAGCCCAACTATTTCACATATCTTACTCCTCTCTGCAAGACCGTAATGTGTTCAGTTAGCTTATTTGTTTTATAGAAAACAACTTAGGCGGGTAGTTCTACAAACTTTGAGGTACGATCGCATTGTAATCTCAATCTGTCAAAAATGCCTCTAAGGGTCAGTTCACACCGAGACGCGACGCGACGCGACGCAACGTGAAGATACTTGAAGAGGCCAGGGACTTCGCGCTGCGCCGCGCTGCGCCGCTCGCCGCCGCGAGACGCATCGCAACGTCGCCGCTCTTGCACGTCATTCTGTGCGCGCGTACCGGCGATTCACCGCTGCGTCGCGATGCGTCGCGACGTAGTGCTGCGTGGTGTAACGTATTCTAAATTCTTACAATGAAATGTGTATCTTTTCGTGTAGAAAATAAAGTTATATTTTGAGTCGCTCTTTCAAAGTGTGCACGCAGCGTCGCGTCGCGTCGCGTCTCGGTGTGAACTGACCCTAACGCCTTATGAACTATACACATTTCTTGAGATTATTTGTCGCAGAGATGAGATTTCTACTAGATTTTAAACGTTTTTAATTAGTAGAATTGACCTTCAGTTGTATAACAAAATTATAACTGACAACTAGTTACTTTTTAAAGCCTTTTTTAAATCTTTTGTTGAATGTGAAGAGATTTAATTGACTGTTTTTATTCAGTCAATTAATCACAGTTAAGTAGTCATCCTATAATTTAATCAAATGTTTGTAAAATAAAAATAAAATTTTAAAAACGTGTTCAGTACAGTAGTTAATGAATTACATTAGCCAGCACTTTAATTGATTGACATTCGATGTATCAAGCATCGCGTCGATAGTGCCAGACGGCGAGAGTACGGTTGCATTAAGTCTCATTTGCATCAGCCAGTAGGCAACGGGTTAACTCTGAAATGCGGCTACACCTTGATTTAACGTGCTTGGATTAGGATCTAGATAAACGTGGCACGAATTGAATTAGGTTTGCTTTATTTAAGAATATAATTTTAAAGAATTATCTTTGTATCAAATATCTCTTGATTAGGTAACACTATTGTTTTTATTATAGGTTGTACTTAACATAAATGTTTAAATAGGTACCTCTTAATCGATACAAAAATAGTGTTACACTAATAGGTACATAATTTTGTTATTTCATAGTTTAGCGTTTACGCCGTACGGCATTTCATACAAACTTTCAAGTCCTTATTTTTTAAACGAATTAACCAATTTTAATTAAACTTCCTACACTATACTTTCTATTTCTTTAAAAAAAATTACATCGGATCGAATTGAGCTGTAACACAATTTTTTGCAAATGTTCTTACCTAACTTTTAAGACCTATATATATATATGTCCATAACAACCTTTTGCCTAATTGTTAGTATTTATTCAATATTAGGTATGTACAATATTTACAGACTGAACAAGTAAGGAAATCTATAAAAATAAATAATAATAAAAAATAAACTAAACCTAAATGGCATAAAAAAATTCCTCCGCATCGCCATCAACTGGAAATGTGCCCAAAACACTTTCGGCATTGCCACGTCAGATGGCAATGCTTAGCCTCTGGCCAAGGTAAAATTCAAATATCTGAAAAATTACGTAGAAAATAAAAGCGGAACACAAGCTTGGTAAGATGTAAATATTAAAAGATTGAATAATTAAGTATTTGTTATCTTCCGTTTCACGTAGCAAGCGTTTGTTTTGTCCTAAGAGGATAGAAAAGGAATGTACTTAAATGATAATAATATGCTACCTCATGAGATAAGGAAGTGAGTTTATGTTTACAAAGCTGTTATAGAGAAAAATAATATTCTATTAATGACCCACGGAAGCAGAGCAGTAACCAAAAACGTAAATGAGGGTGAAAAACACTACGCGGGCGAAGTCGCGGGCAGAAGCTTTTAAGTGAACTAGCACTCTCCCCGCGACTTCGATCGCGTGATTTTCTTACGGGTTCCAATTTTTTTTGAAAATATAATAGGTATAGCCTATGTCACCTGGGGATAGTGTAGCTTCCCAACAGCGAAAGAATTTTTCAAATCAGTTCAGTAGTTTCGAAGCCTATTCAATGCAAACAAACAATCTAATCTTTCCTGTTTATAATATTACTAGCTGACCCGCCGCGACTTCGTTCGCGTGGTATCCTACACTACCAATACTCCTACCCTAACCCTGCCTTACCCTATCCCCTACCCTACCCTACCCTACCCCTACCCTACACCTAACCTACCCTACCCTACCCTACCCCTACTCCCACCCTACCCCTACTCCTACTCCTACCCTACCCCTACCCTAACCCTACACCTACCCTACCCCTACCATACCCCTACCCTACCCCTACCCTACCCTACCCTACCCCTTCCCTACACCTACCCTACCCCTACCCCTACACTACCCCTACACTACCCCTACCCTACCCCTACCCTACCCCTACCCTACCCCTACCCTACCCTACCCCTTCCCTACCCCTACCCTACCCTACCCCTACCCTACCCTACCCCTACCCTACCCTACCCCTACCCTACCCCTAACCTACCCTACCCCTACCCTACCCCTACCCTACCCCTACCCTACCCCTACCCTACCCCTACCCTACCCCTACCCTACCCCTACCCTACCCCTACCCTACCCCTACCCTACCCCTACCCTACCCCTACCCTACCCCTACCCTACCCCTACCCTACCCCTACCCTACCCCTACCCTACCCCTACCCTACCCCTACCCTACCCCTACCCTACCCTACCCCTACCCTATCCTTGAGACCGGCTTCCCGACTTCATATTAAAAGGGCTGTTTTTAGGGACTTCGTTCGCGTGGTATCCTGCCCCTACCCTACCCCAACCCTACTACCCCTACCCCATATTTTCTCACCTTCAAACCTTCCCTAGACCTCCACGAACATTTCAAAACTAAAATCAGCTAAATCGGCCCAGCCGTTCTCGAGTTTTAGCGAGTTTACACCTTGGGTCCGAAAAACCCAAATATCTTACGGACCCCTATTTTTTCTAAAATAAAATATAGCCTATGTCACTCGCAGATAATGTAGCTTTCTAATGGTGAAAGAATTTTTAAAATCGGTCCAGTAGTTTTTGAGTTTATCCATTACAAACAAAAAAACAAACAAAAATACAAAGTTTTCCTCTTTATAATATTAGTATAGAAGTATAGATTATTAGTATAGATGAGGCTCAGGAAGATTTTTTTTTATTTTTTATTGTGGTATCAGGCTCGCATTCCTTATTTGGAGATTATTTGCGACCACGGTAATTATTTATTTTGCGGGTAGACGTGAAATGTTTTATTCTTTGTGTTTCGTGAATGTTATTTGCGTATCTTATATTTAATATATTAATAACTTGTTAGATTTGTTATAAACACTTTTTGAATTTAGTGTAGGTACTTAGTTTGTATGAAAGCGCATGTATAAAATTTCAAAATGTTCTCAAGTAAGTGAAATCCATGTAATTTCTTATTGAGAAACAAAATTTCTTTAACCATATGTAACACAGTTAAAAATCGTAATTGTACGTAATAATTATGCATGATTTTCACCTATTGTGCCCCAATTTTACAGTGGTGATTATAAGCGATTAGGTATACATTTTTATCTAATCTGACAACCATCCCGGAATACATAATTACGGATGTATGTAAAGACTTCGCGTCTTATCTCCCTTATTTCTATGATCCGCGGCTTGAATCATCCCCGACCCGCCGCGGCCTGACAACGAACACGCAATTAACTTCCGGGTACGGTCGCAATTATGTCGCGAGCTTTCGTTTCGCATGAAGAACTCACATGTACAACTCTTATGACCCTTACATTATGTTGTATTAAAGATGAAATTCCAACAATACCTATCATAATTAGCTGTCGCGAGGTTTGGAACACTGTGAAGGGTTTTAATATTCAACCGTAGGTATGTCTTATCTGATGACGTAATGCGTAATTCGTGTTTAGAGGATTTATGTTTTACAATAATGTGACGTTTCACATACAGGCGTAAGAGATGACATTTCATCGTGGGATTGTGTTTGGGATTATGTTCGGGGTCTTTTGTTATATTAATGTCTATTTTGAGTTACAATTGACAATAAAATGTGAAATGTATTTGAAATGTGAAGGAAAAGTAGTATATCTACGTACTTTTGTATGGTGTTTGTAAGATTGGGGATAATGCCTTAAAACAGATCATAATTAATAAATTCAACAAGATTTGAATCAAAAGTAACATATACCATAAAGTCTTCAAATCCGTTTTCACATTGAGATCCAATTAAAATATATTAGTAATTCCAAAATCCATGCAAAATAACAATAATTTTATTATAGTCTGCCCTATTACGTCCTTAGTTCAGCCCTGTCACAAAAATCACAAAATCCAATAACTACCAACCTGCCTTCAACTTCACAAGTCAAGTAATTTTATAAATTTTGTGTTTAATCAGTGAGTGAATCAGTGACCTTTCGCTTTTATATAATTACTAGCAATTGCTTGCGACTTCGTTCGCGTGATTTTTTTTTCACGCACTTAACGTGGGTGTTACATCTTTGGTTGCTGCTTCTCCAGACATTAACGCGTTTAAACAAACGTAAAACCTCTTCAGCTTTATTATTATTAAGTATTATTATACAGATTTACTATTTAATACCCTGATGAGAAAAACAAAAGAAAACTTAATTTATTTATTCAACGAATTTGCTTTTATTTCTGCGACTTACAACATTGCGTCCTACGTAAATAGACTAAGCCCACTGGGTTTAAGTTGAGCTGGCTGCGGTCAGCCCATTCATGAGTGGGCAATTTTTATACAATAAGACTTGATGCCTCTAAAACCTTGATTAGTCCTATTTACCAAAAATATCGTCTCCTAACAGTGGCGTGTGTGGCGGCGTGTTTGTATGACGAGATGTATGAACGTTGATGAGGCGAAAGGAGTATTGTAAGGATCGTAGCTGGTGGCGTTCTGTGGTTTCTGCCTACCTCCATGGGAAAAAGGCGTAAGTTTTTGTATGTAACAATGGTCTACCCAGAAAAGATCGTATTTAAGTAAGTTTGACGTTACTGCCTCCACCCTGATTATACGTATAATTTAGTGGAAGAAGATTTAGATTAAGAAGTCCGCCTTAAGCAAGCATGTTGATTAATGCTCATGCCATCTTTGTATGGGAACAGGCTTTTGGTCTGCAATGAGACAATAAAAGGCCGATATTAATTATTTTTTAAATTTTATAACAAAGTATCGACTTGAGCAATAAACGTGTTGTTCTCAGTTAAATACAAAAGCGTAAGTAATTACAACACAACGCTTACAAATGTGAATGTTGGTAAGTTGTTGTACCTTGCGCACGTCTTTAATCCTACTGTCAGCTTATACACTAAGCGCAGGGATGCCTCCATCAGAGACGGCGTTTCAGTAAAACCTGGCTTTAGCGCTAATGTAATTTGTACACCTTGTCTTATGTATGAGAATATGAGTAATTGTACCTTTATTTATGAGGAAATAATCCTTTGTTTATGGAGGATTTGCAATGGAGTATTACTTTAAGAATAAGGTGAATATCTTTTTTATAGCAAAAGGCTTGAGAAAATTCAAAACAACTAAAATTATTTTTTATATTTTAAGAAGGGTGTTCTAAATTCGACTGTATGACATAATACGATCGCCAGTTCGACCGATTTTCAAAATTCTTTTTTTTAATCAAAGGGTTTGCTCCTGAGGTGGTCCTGTATTCATATAGTGAAGATCTGATGCAGACCTTTGGAAATAAACAATGGAAGTCCTCAATTATTATGATTTGGTTATTGTATTAATGATCATTCCTAAATAACAATATTAGTACCTGTTTAGCAATCAAATTGATAATGCGTTTTGATAATTATATTTTGTATCGTTTGTATCTTTGTTAATAGAAGCATATTTTAGTCAACATTAATATCGTTTAAAAAGTATCTCGAAATTATTCACAATTTTATCCTCTTATCTCTAATTACGATAAACGACTTTCCTTAGCCAATCAAATGGAACAAAGCGAAATAAAAAGCATTTCCTCGTTCATGAATTTACAATATTCATTAAAATTTAAATGAAGTCATAACAAAAAGTGGGTTTTATTCGCAACGTGTAGGGTTAATGTTCCCGACGCTAATTGGCTATCGACATGACGTATGCTCCCGAACCTGAGTCATTCAATAATTAATACACCCACCGGAGATATTTATTGGAAAATGAACAAACTCCATTAACTTTTCGTAATAACGTGTCAGCTATCATTCAATTCATTGAAGCGAGCGCAATTATATATTGATTGAGTCATTGAATTTACTATTTTAATCTGCATCCGAAAATTACATCTAAAATTATCCGGTTAGTGGGAAATGAATATTTAATTCAACAACGATTTACTAGGCAACATCCTAAATTGAATAGTTTAAATAAAGTGGTAGATAAATAATATAACGCTATTATAACAATTTGCACGCTAAATATTTCATATGAGGTATATTATTCGCAATGTTTCAGCTAATATCAAGAATATTCTGGCGCGCAGACAGCGAAAAATTATGACAATGAGTTTTCATCAGAGCGTCTTTTGTTATTCTGATTGTATGTTTATGTAAATGAACGCTTCGTAGACGAGATACAGCATCGGCAGCCATATTGCAGGGGTAGACGAACGCGTACATAACGATAAAAAAATGACCGACTCCATAATTACTTGTTTCAGGATGGGTTCATTAATTATTGGCCGCGTCGCACCGCCAACCGTGGCATGACAAATTTGTAACGTTACACCGTATGATTAATGTACAATTTGAAATTTCCTTTATTGTTGTCATATAACATTGGGCCGAAGCGGGGACGAATTAATCTGTCCTCTGTTTATTTGGAATAAAGAGATGTGAATTTGTAAAAGGAACATTAATCATTCTTCAAATTAATGCGGGGGCTTAAGTAACATGAGAAATTCTTCACTTATTAGTTCTCGAGGGATGTGGACGCTTCCTCATTAGAAAGCGCAGGACCGAAGGGGATTAGGAGATTACATTAACTTGTCGCTGCCGTCCAACCGACTACTTATATAAATCCCTTAGTCGCTTCTTACGACACCCTTAGGAAGGGACCATCGGGGATTCTTAGCTAGAGTTAGTCTGCCGTTCATTATATATAGAAAATGTAATATATACCTACGTACCTTTCTCACATTCAATGGTCAATTCAATTAAAATCGTCTTAAATAAATAGTCGTACCTACATAAAATTGAAGTGTTTGTGTGTAATGTCAAAATAATAACTTTTCACGTCTTGCTAACTATACCAAAAGACCAATTTTCAAAACTATTGTCTGTTCGTCTGTTCATTAGACTGATTTTGGCAAAACCTTTACTAGCTAATAGCTGATGTTATAAGAAGCTAACTTTTATTTCAGAAAAAGAGTAATTAGGGTTCTACGCAAACAAATTAAAACTTGAGCCTGCGAAGCGACTTCATCTGTGTCCTCAATAACGAACATTCATGCGGGCACAGTCACGGTCATAAGCCAGTCTGTAAATAAGTTACCACTACACATACCAAACCCGTAGCTAGTCTGTTAAAAAACGGTCACAAAAGGACCATCCAAAATATTTACAAAAAAAAAACCATTTCGCAAACAAAAAAAAAACACAAACGAAACGTTCTGAGCCGACTTTTTGAATATTTTACAAAAAGTTGATATTCGGTACCGCGTGCGGTTGAAATCCTGAACTTTAATTTCCTGTCGACTAACTCTGACGCGAGATTTGCCGTTTACCTACCCACCCTTGATTCGGAACGCAGTATTATACGGAAAACACATGTACAGTGTACCGCTTACGTGTCGTCACGTGCCAAAACGAAATTCTAAATGAAATTGTGTTCCCGTATTAAATATCAACAGAACAAACGTTTTCACATAAGTAGACTGCGTTTTCTGAGTATTTTTTAAAATGTAAACCATCATCATATTTGCCTGTCCTTTTCCCAAATATGTTGGGGTTGGCTTCCAGTGTAATGCAGCTGAAAATCAGTATTTTCCATGAAGCGTTTTGTGGCTATTCCGCCTATTCGCATTAAGCGTTTCCAAACGTCATTTATAATGTGCAATGCAAAGGAGTGGAACACTCTACCTGCGTCTAGATTTCCGAACGGATGTTGTACAGTGAACAGGCTTCTTCTGGGTAAGCTCACCTAATTGTAAGCTTTGTCTCATCTCTGATCTAGACTAGAGTTCGACTGGTCTTTCCTATGTATACCAATATAATAAAGGATGATCTTACCTATGTTTAACAATATAATAAAGCTTAATAGATTTTTGTTTGTTTATGTACACACGAAAATTTCTGGAACTACAAGTTGTATTGGACAAATTTTATATGTATATGATAACCAGATTCATGAAAAATACTATATGCTATTACGCTATGACCCACGTTGCAAGGGAGCGGAGCAGCAACACAGGTAAAAAAAACCACGCGTACCAAATAGCAGGGTGCAGTTAGTTTCTAATACCTACATGTTCCAAAATTGTTGCACATAAAAAATTGATCGCAATACCGTAAAAAAGTTCGAAAGACGAAATATTTTCTGTTGTTTAAATTTTTACTTCGATCTACCCTTTAATGGATACGAATAATGTAGAATTTCCCTCAAGTGCCCTTATAAATGCTCGTAGAAAGGCCTAAGGTTTTAGCCCTTGAGTGGGATGGTAATAAAAGCTTTTGGACAAAGAAAATTGACAAAGCAAAAAGCGTAATTCTAAAAACATCTAATCCGCATTTATGTTTTATTCTGTATTGGTACTCTTGTATTGATGATAGTACCTATTTGTGATTTTTTTGTTAGATTGTACTTTTTATATTTACTTTACAAGCACAGAATATACACCTAACTCTAATGTAGCTTATGAAGTCACTTTACAGATTTTTGAATAATGCTAGAAGTCTAACGTATTAGTTAAAGCACCTTATTTTTAAAAACACGTTATCTATAAACGTACTTCGAGTTTCCAATTATTTTAATAAAAACCCCTCAAAATTGCTCATGGTAATTAAATCCGAAACATAAAAATCCATGTTTTAAAACAAGCCAAAAAGCGAAAACCTAACTCAGTTTTTATCTGCAGTCAAGTCAGTGTATTTTAAAATATGTACCCAGCCAAGAGTACCAAAAATACCCATGCGAAGCCGCCACATTCGCTGACTCCACAAAGTGTTTTTTTGCGGGTGTCAAGGCGTCCACTCATAGGGGTCGAGGGGCTGACTGCGCACTCTTAATTGCCCAAACGACCACGCGTGGTAATAATTTCCTACCAAAAAATACTGCGTAGGTGATTAAACTTACTAAGGTTACAATACCTACCCTAAAAATATAAAGAAGACTGATGTTTTTTGTAGGGTGCAACTGTTGAGGTAAGTAGGTATATATTTTTGGGTCTCAAAGGGTCTACGGAACTCTATTGTATTGGTAACTGTGTCGGCCTCTTTCCGTCCATCAAAAGCTTCTAGATCGTAAAAAATATATTGTACAGGCTTTTAGTCTCTTTATACAAAATGTTATTGGTCTCCAAATATTTCATAAAATAGATGTTTTGTTCGATTTTTAGGCTTACATTTTATAATGATGATTTTAGGCACGAATTACATAAATAATATTTTTATTTTAACGAAACCAGAATTCAAATGTTATTTTCTAAACAATCTGAAATCGCCAATCCGCCTTGAGTAAGCGTGGTGATCAATGCTCGTGCCTTCTCTGTACGATAAGAGGTATTTGCCTTGCAGTGAGGAAATAATAGACTGATATTATTACTTTCTAAACATCTTACGAATTTTGTGAGAATATTTGAGACAAGTTTAAAATCATGTAGCTAATGAATATTATTATTCTAGAATTAAAGCCTTAAAAGCAACAGCAAGATAGGTACAGTCACAACACAATAATTACAGTTTCAAAGTCAAATCGTTTATTTCAATTAGGCCATTAAAATACACTTTTGGGTGTCAAATACGAGAATAAAGGATTACATCTAGTAGTCCGTTCCAAAAGGTAGTTTCGCGCGGAGAATGGGCTAGAAACTCCATACTCCATACAATAAACTAGTCGTAAATGACAAATTAATTACACGACAAGACAAAGCAAATGCCAGACTAACATAAAACGAAGCTCTCGCCACACGTGTGAAAGCGTTCCGAACAACGTGCAACAGTACTAGTTGTAAAGTAATTCAGTTAATTGTAGTCAGTAATTGAGTTCGTTAATTGACTCCAACATAATTGTTACTTTATACTTGTTCAGTTTCTAGAGGTGAGGTGATAATAATATAGAACTCTAGTAGTACCAACTTGTAACAAAAGACTTCATATAACTTCTTTTACGCCGCATGGTGGCTTATGAAAACTTTCAAGTCCAAAATTTTGATACATAAGTCTAAAGAATAGAGAACATTAATTTTAAAAAGATTTTTGCAGCTATTGTAGAGGGATTTGAAATTTTCTATAGAAAACTTAAAAATTCTTAAGCTCTCTTGAAAAATCTTTCCCAAAAATTTTCTCCGGTATTTTTTTTAGACTTTTTAAATGTATTTTGTGTATTCATATATACCTATACCAGTTTAATAAAAATCTGTTCATATTTTTTTGAGGTTTTGGACTTGAGTTTGTATAAAATACCGCGTGGCTTTAACCCTCTTAACGCCTCTTATAATCTGTATTATCTTTTTATTTTAAATGTACCTAACAGGAAAATATGGCAAAAAAAATATTCGAAGCCCTTTAGTAGATAATATTGTTGTAACAACTAAACCCACGTCTTTACCTGAGTGTAAGATACTTTAAAATGTATCCTTCGTAGAAACTTCAGTTTTGTTCAGTTCTTGAACTATTAAAGCGTTCGTGGTTCGGATATGTAGGTAGGTACAGTCAACAAAAGAGATAGGTATCCAGGGTTGTCAGATATAGTTGAAGTTTTTTTAGAAACCGATGGATGTCTTCAACTGAAACTTAACTTAATTAATAAAATGTTTGTTATCTACTTTTTAAATTAAATCACGATTAAAAAAACATCTATCGGTTTCTAAGAAAACTTTAACTGGTCTGACTGATCTGACGACCCTGCATACCTATCTCTTTTGTTGATTGTACATCTTGTGAAAAGGTGAATCCGTTTGGCATTCTGTTTCGCTGCAGAACGATCCATCTTGAGCTTGCAATTTTCAATTACATCCTGTGAAACTGTGTACCAAGAACGAAGCTACAATATTTGAGTGAAAGAAAATTACGAAGAATGTTTTTATGAAATATTTGTAGTTCTGAAATGAAAATAAAGGTCAACCCGGCACCAGATCAGCGCCGCTTCGCCTCATGCTGTTGAGTTCACTTCCATATTTACAGCTAAGCTGACTCTTGTTTCACAGCACCTTTGTCAAAGATTAAAAACTACATTAACATGAAGTGCTTTTATTTTTGGACTAACATTGAAATATGAAAAAAAAATGAACTGTTCTCTAGTACTACCTACATGTTTTTTTGTTTCGGAATTGGTCCACCCGTTGGTTGCCGAGTTAACATCGAGTGAACGTCTCGACGACGCGATGCTAGTCGGGAGCTGAGTTCACAAGTGAGTGATGACCTTAAGACATGGTATAAACTGTATTCTCTTTTGCCAAAGCATCTTAATTGGTTCCCTGAGCTAGGTACCTGTAATTTTGTATGTATTAAATATAAAATACTTATTAAAAAATCGTATCTTATTATACATACCATTTATTAATGATTCACAAGTTTATAACTTTAAACAGGACTCTAAGACTCCAAGGTCTACAACCTTTGAAAATAAAATAAACTACTATGTAGAAGCTAAAGTTCCGTCTGTAGGCAGCGTATTCATAGATCTAAACGAGTTTTCCTAATACCTGCCCTAATTAAAACGTCTACTGGCATCCCTAATCCCGTCCGTCCACTGTTAGTAGGACATTAAAAACCTTTTCTTAATTAAAGTGGCAATACATAATTGCTTTGCTTTTGGCTTTTGCCCAAAGGTTGGATCGTACTATGAGTAAATTATTTGTTTTAGTAAATAGTCGTGATAATTGAATACAGTTCTACTAAAATGAACTAATCCACAATGTCTGTATACCTAATTAAACTGTTTTTACCTCATTAAACTTAAGTAAAATTAATTCCATATACTAAATGACTGCATTACAATCCAGCTACAACAGTTCATATTGGTACATCAAAAACTTATTCTTAGATTGAAAAACTAGTGTTAAATACTCGTATATCCAAAGTCAATACATTAATTATTACTTCGAAAAATTTTGACGCGATTAGGTTCGTTAAATCCTATTATAATGAGTACCTATACAAGGGTAGCTGTGTAACTTAAACATTTATGACGTAAATCGCATGAAGACAAAAAATAAGTTTATAAGCTCGTGCCTATACTTGTACACTATATACTATAGGAACCCAACTCCCTAACTTTATTTCAACTTTGACTGTAGACTTCAGTGTTTTGTTTATGACTGTACTAACCAACTAATCCAATAAAAACATACCGAACAAGAACGTCCAGCGCTCAAAACTGCAAACATTTTAAAAATCTATTCGAACATAATCCTTTTCAGTACAGTCGTGCACAGCAGCTTTCCGTTGCCATTCGAAATATTTTTCCGCATAGTGTCGCGTTTCGATATGTATCTTTATGGAATGCACTCGGAAAGTAGATATAAATTTATATTGGAATGCCCATTGTAGTGTTGTGAACCTCGAAGATTTGTGCGAATCGCGCCAATGGACTACAATGGAGGTTTTCAAATCCTCAATGCGATATTAATGGCACGTAAATCTAATAGATAAAATACTGAATACCTTTGTAAAACCGATGAAAATATATATTATATATCAGGGGACAAAAATATAAAGCGTCACAGACGATTGGAATGTATTGTGTGAGAAAAAGGAAGTATTTGAACATTTGTACTTATTAACACCATACAGACTGAAATGATGACGAGTTTAATTTCTATTCAAATACGACAAACAAAACCAAGATCCACGAAGTATTACAATGAATTATTAAAACATTAAGTGATATAATTTACCGAAAAACAATAACAGCAAAAGGAAAGATTTAAACTTGCAAACAAAAGGGCCGTTTTATTTCGTTATTCAAATACGAAACGTTTCAGCTATCATAAAATACTTTGAAATTATAATATGAATACCTACTTCTCTTTGTCACAGAGTAATTCAGAGCAAGATAAATGAGATGTCTAAATAACAAACAACAGTTTCAAATGGAATGATGCCAAATTGTGTTGAGATTATTGTAAAAGACGGATAATTCCGCCTCAGCCTTTAATATACCATAACTCGATTAATTTACTTGATTTAGGCTGTGGGCAGACTGTGTCAAGTCTGTGTATAAATTCGGCGCCAAACATTGTTTCAAACAATATTTGAACATTGTATATAAATATACATAAATAGAAACCAGATGTCACACTTGAACATAAGTGAGTTAGTTAGTACCTTTAATACCTGATAGTTGGAAAATCGCGCGGCGTTAAAACTAGCAAGTAGGTACGCGTAGGTATCTTTTTAACTACACACATCTTGATATACAGGGATAATTTTCATTCATCAACCAAATTTCAAAATCGAGTTCTCTTAATTAAATTATTTTCATATGTAAAACATTATAATCAAATAATAACAAAAACAAAAAAAAAAACATTCAAAGGAAAATATCCGTAAAAAATCAGAATGTAGAGACTCGCAGCAAGGGGGGCGTAGTTCGTGCTGTTTGTGTGCGTTCCCGAATTTTGAGGTAAGCGCGTGTGCAGTCAAGTTCAACAACCTATTGTTGAACTGAATTTATTCCACACGTTGTGATTTTAGTAGCGGACAATGGTGAAAATCATGTAATTTTTTTTTTACTGATAAGGTTATCGATTCTAAATCATTTCTGAAAATTTGGATGGTGGTTGCAAAATAACCCTGTATAAAAGCGAAAGGTCACTCACTCACTGATCACGAAATTCGTATTTAGTTTATAGTTAGTAGTCTTCCGCTCAGAAAGGATTTTGAAAAATTAACCCCCTGTGAGAATGAAAATGGGGTCTTAAGTATGTAAGAAGAAATCAACTTTGACTTGGACGAAGTCGCGGTCAGACGCTAGTTATCATCTATTTTCAACATTTCACCCATACTAAAATGACGCAGGTTCGGTGACTCTGGGATAGTATATGTCCCGAGCGGGATTAGATTATTACACTATGAAAACAATAATGGCTCACAAACTCGTAACAAAACAGTCTCATAGCCAAAGTTATGAAAATTGAACTGAAAATTCCATTTAAATTTGGCACACTAGTGTACGAAATCACGAATATTTTCGCTCCGTCCGTTAATATAGGTACATAATTCCATTAATTCACTTTATTTAGAAGGCTGGATTTACAAGATTAACTTAACTCGTAGGTACGCAATTTTGTTAGGTTTAAAATGTAAAATTCATGAATCCCGGTCGCTTAGTAGCGAACTTATTATAAGACGAGAGAAGGAAAGTGTATTAATTTAATCATATTATTTAGTTACGCCTCGGTGAACTGCTTTAAATAGGCCTCGTTAATTATCTGGATTTAAACGAACTTAGCAGTATTATGTATCGAATTTTGAATAATATAAACATATTTAATCAAAAAGGCTGATGTTTTATAACGTTAAGTATTAAATATTTTTATAAACAGTGTTGTCATATTGTATGTGATACAACGTGTGTGTATAAATGCAATACTGGCTAATAAACCCCGTCATTCATTAATTCCCCGTAAACCAGAAAAAGATTGCAATCTCAATAATCAATCGGACATTTCATCCGACCCTGTCGTACCCATATCACGCGAATCTGGCTTATTTACCGAAGGGTTACTGTGTGATATGTTGTTTTAATACCATATAGGTATACTAGCATATCGGATCTGATGAGCTTAGTCGGAAGCAAATTTACCTACGTCTCGGTGTCGGAAAAAAATCCGAATGAGAATGTAAACCTCGAACTGGCATATTATGAAAATTGTGTGCGCCACTCCACTTGATTAAGAGGAAAATAAACTGTTTTTTTTTCTGTTGAGATTTACGCCTGTATAAAGTTAAGACCTTTTCACGCGGGTTCAATGTAAGTAATGCTTCAAGCATGGCAGTTTTATTTATTTTTTTTAGGTTTTTTTTATTGTTTCTTTTTACAAGTAAAGTATTCTGCAAATTATTTTTTAAGGTGGACCGAGAGATTCACCTTAAAAAATAATTCCAGAAGTGGCGAGAGAGCAAGATCTCTAAAAAGATATTCAGACGTGCCATCTTTCATAGTGATTGGTCGAACAGTGTCGGAGTTGGTAAATCTCGGAGACACAATATGTTAAAAGTGTATAAAAAATTAAGAAAGAAATTAACATTAGCCTCTTCTAACATATTATATGTTTCTTTAGGAGGTAAATCTAAAGTTTTTCATTTTTTGTTTTTTTTTGTTTTGTTTTTGTATTTTTTGTTTTTTATTTACCATGAGCTTTTGACGTAACATATAGATGTAAATCATACACAAATCACAGTCACTTAGACTTTAACTCTACATATTGCCCAAACTAAGATTTTTAGGAACCGTTTTTTTTTCTGTTTCAAAAAACCACTGTTTATATTTGCTTGCAATGTAACGCATAACATTGCGCTTACGGGCGGATGCAACAGAACAGGGATCGTGAGATCAAACACAGAAATGATTCGATGTTGGTTACAACCGATAAAGTAGAGCAGTATTTTACACCAAATAAAACCAACTGATTTAATTCAACGATTAAAAAAACCTTACTTTCAGAGACTGATAAAATTAAAACATAAGTTTCAACTCCTAGAGGAGAATTTAAAACGTAATCTATTTAAAAATACTTAGCAATTTCCGAAAACGGGGACGCAAAAATGAATAAAAAGCTATGCGCCATTGCAAATATTACAAACGAGGCATCCGGTGAATCCCTCCAATTTTATTATAGAAAGAAAAACTGCCTTATCGCCGTGTTCCGTAATTTTAAAACCCCTTGTTTTAGCTCAAAACAGGGGGATAATAAAGAATGAAATATATTTCTACTGCTCCTAATATTTTTTCCGGTATCCTGTCCAAAATTATATTTGAATGTTTTTACTACGCGAAAATAAATGCCTACATATTTCCAGCCGAAATGATAAAAAAGATTTTGTTATTCGCTCAAAGCCATAAATAAGCTTAAATATGTTGTACTTTATGTGGCTTGTTGGTATATTTTGTGTTGAAACAAATAACCCGATATTACTACGTAATTAATATGTTGTTTACCAGTGGTTAAGGGTCAATTATCGTAAAGGCAAGTCGAAGCAAAAATTGCTGTAATTAATAATTAATATTGTAGGTGTTTTAGACGTCGACGTGTAGTGTATTTAGTAAAGTGTGAATATAACGGCTGGAAAAAGGACACATAACGTAGTTTAAAGTTACATGTGCTTCCTATCATTGCGATAATTATTTTGTTTTTGTTCTAGATCATACGTGGAATCCTTCTAAATATGGAGATATGAAAGGTCAAATTTTCAACATTTAAAAACAAAAATATTGTATGTATGGAATGAATTTAAATGGACGTTCACAATAATCTTAACCTTCGTATGTCATGTTAATAAAGAATTATGATTATGAAGGCGAATTTTCTTATTATAACTTATGTTCTTATCTTAGTAACTATGTACTTTGTACAGCAAAATCGACGGGATACTGCCCCGAAATATTGAATATCTAAACATAATTATGAACAGAGTACTGTGTTATTGATTTGCCTTACTAACTCTCTAACATGGGATACTACATACTTCGAGTTTGTATAGTTTCGAGTACCCACTTGCATGTTTCTGAAGGGTTTCTAAAATAGGTTAGCTGTACCTTGTTAGGTATCGCTTTAACATACTTAATTAAGTAAGTTATGCATAGTGTAAATAATAGAAGCAGGTGTTATTTGGATATTAACACATTCCGTGTTTAAAATTGATAAAATTACCTGAAGCTAACTAATTGGCTCGCGACTGATGAGCATAAGGTCTTGAGTTCGATTTCCAGGTCAGGCAAAGTGTTATTGAGTTTTTCCATCCGGAATTATTTAGTACGAGCTTCGGAGTCTGGATTTGTGCCCAGGTGATGTCAATAGTGTCGCCCCCTATTACATGGGACTTAAACATAACTGCCAAAATGAGGGTGTACTAAAATGGGTACCTACACCTCTCCGCCTAACCCTTCGGGGATTACAGGCGTGATGTTATGTTTTGCTATGTTATGTAACTAAAACTAATCAACTACCTTTTGGAAGAGACAACAAGAGTCGTTTCTTGTTTCTTGTTTAAGACGTTCGAAAGTGCCTTTTAATGATCTGATTGAAATAAATGATTTGACTTTGACTTTCAGAACAAATTATTTTTATTGACGTATCTATAAGTCAAACATGCCAATAATACGTAAAAATCTTGAGATTCACTAAGAAAATCTTCATTACAAGCTACCCTTATAATTCACAACAACATCCTTTGTTAAACAAAAATTTAATATGCATAGCATTCTTAGTATGCATGTAGATGCAGAGATAAAGTCCCGTAAAGCATACTTTTGTTTCCACCGGGTAACTCGGTCACACCACAACAGAAGTAGCGTTTTATCTCTAGCCTAGAAACTTCTGAATACGGAGTGAAGTTTTTAAAAACACTCTTTGTCTTATACCCAGTCAGCGGTGAACTGAGACGATGGAAAGCGGCATAGTCAGCACGTTCCGGGATGTTTTACGACTAAGAAATGAATCAAATAGGGGTGTGTAAAAAATCGTCTCTACTCGATCCCATATATCGGGCCATGCTAAAGAAATAGGTTAGGTTTTGATATTTTTAGACGTGATATAAAGCCTAGTTTGTTAGGAACGTTTTTCATGTCTTTTGTCAAGGCTGGTTTATTGCTTCGTTTTATTATAAATCACCTAAGCATGAAAAAGGTTGGTATTTTTTTGTGAAGTCTTCGAACTATTTTGAAGCTGCTCATGTGGAAATAAAAGCAAGAATTGCAAATTAAGAAATAAAACAAAAATTACCTACGTAGTTATAATTAACATATTATACATAGCAGAACGCCTGTAATCCCCGACGGGTTAGGCAAAGGTGCACCCAATAGTTCATCCACATTTTGCCAATTATGTTTAAGTCCCACGTAATAGGGGGCGAGTCTATTGCCATCTACCGGGTAAAAATCCAGACTCCGAGGCTACTACTAAGAAATTTATGATATAAAAACCCAACAACACTTTGCCTGACCTGGGAATTGAACCTAAGACCTCATGCTCAGCAGTCGCGAGCCAACCAACACTAAACCAACGAGGTAGTCAATTAGAAAGAAATGCCCAAAGACACTTTATTCGCAGACGCGCATTGCAACCACTGAACCAATGAAGCAGTCCGAGTCGAGTCAGTTTTATATGTACAAGATATTAAATTCTCATAGCTTAGGTGTCAGCTCCAACTCTTAAAATTGTAACACTATTTTTGTTAACTTGAAGGTGCAAATAAACATTTTTTTTAAAGCATGCTCATTTGAAATGCGAAAATAAAAAACTGCTGTTGTATACATTTTGATCTTGTTGTATTGCGTTTTTGTAAACAACATCTGTTTTTCTTTTCATATTTTATGAGCACGTTTACCCCCTGACAGATGCGCAATTAATGTAGTATGTATTCATATACATTCTATATTTAACCTCTCGAATGTCTTATGTTACACAGTTCGACATAAGCCATTGTCTTACTATTGTGTTACTAATTAGACATTCAACGGGTTAAACATGCAATTTATAAGGTATAGAATAAATAAATGAAAAGAATTCTATCTTATAATATCCTTGCCATAAACAACAAAGCCAATTAAATTTAAAATGGGCTACAAAAATGTTTTTCGTACCAAAGTATTTTATACCGTACCTTAGACACTTATAAAGCCATTTAAAACAAAATGATCTAAAGAAATGCGTAACTCATGCATAACGTTTCCTATTAATGAGCTACTTCGTAATAATGCCGCGCCATAACACCGTTTACTGTAGGCTCTTAAGCTTATTGGAAAACTTTGATCCTCTCCAAATGACTTTTTATAAAATATCTTAAAGTACACGGAAATTATAAGAAAGAAGAGTAACGTGAAACTGCCCTGTAATCTTCTATTTCGAAAAATGAATAAAATATTTCACTGTTTGTAAAATATTTCATTCCATTATTCGTGTTTTTCGTTTAACAATGTTTCAGTTTAATGGATGACGCTCAATTAGATAGCTACAGTCCTTTGTGCTTTTTTTCATTTTCGATTCATTGGCGTATTATTGTGATTGAGTTTACTTCTGATCTTTGAAGGCTTTATTTCAATATCTCTTTTAGTCCATTTATTAGACAAAAAGCGGTCAAATAACGATAGTTATTAGGTAATATTGTTAACATTTTAATGTAAAAGGCAAATAATTACATAATATCACGCCTGTAATCCCCGAAGGATGGTTAGGCAGAGGTGTACCAAATAATTATGTTAGCTTTATCGTGAAATAACGGAGTTTATTACATGATCAAACTAGGAAATTACGACAGCATTATAACGATATAATGTTATAATGAATGGAATATAGACAAGATATTTTAGTTCTGAATTGGAGTTATTTTCGGACTTAAAAGCCTACAATATTAATGAATTACCTTCAGTTATCACGGACGATGACAGAGTCGCGGATTAAAAAGTAGCCTTAATCTGTTCCAAAGCTACCTCTTTAAAATTATGAGCGGTTTAGTAGTTTTGTCGTGGTTAGGTAACAAACAAACAGTGTTTTATTCGCATTATAACATTAGTAAGGGAAGAATAGGTAACTAGGTGGTATAAATCAGTCTCTCCAAATTTAACGACTGTTCCTTAAAGTATAATCTTTTATTAGTAGTAAATCCTCGTTTTCCTACCAAGGGATTTAGGATTTAAGACCTTATTTTTATGTCCCAAAATATAACATTTTTCATTACTTAATTGACTTAAAATTATCTTTAGCTAGATCATAATTTTCCTCCTCGTAAATAATGAAAGAAAATGTAAACAAAAAACCATTCTCGTAAACAAAGCCCTATTCAATGTCTGTAAAGTCGAACAGTAAAGATATATCACTGTAGTTGCCTATTTATCTGGCTTCCTAATAAAGCAAGCCAGCATAATAGTGTACTGACTCCATTCGCCTTGAGTGTGCATTTTATCATGCTTACAGTCCGCCGGAGGCAAATTTGCAGAGCCATTGAATGCACTACCCATCTCTTGTTACACTACACTTGACTAACAATGGCGAAGGCAAATGATATTGGGCCAAGTTCCGGCCAGTACGCTGACCAAGTAATATTAATTTTCTTGTCAGAATATTGGGTGCTTGAATAATGCTGTAATGGAAGTTTTTAGTGCTCTCTGAGGTCTTGTTCTTAGTTTATTTGCCTTTAATGGATCGAGGATATAATGGTTGGATTTATGCTGACATATTTTTGACGTTGATTGATAAATTACCATTCTGGTTAAAGTGTTGGCTGGAATATTTACTTGGCATTTTGGCTAAGAATAGGTTACCTTTGTCTTGTTCTAGTTTTGTTAAATACAATTGGGGTTTCAGAAAGATGGACTAGGTACCTATAACGGTTCTTTTGAAATTGTGATGTATGAAATAAACTCGTGCATTTTTCCGGGATATGTGCTGATTTTAATCTATCTTTGTGACAAATTTCATCCAGATCTGTTAAGCCGTTTTGGAGTTATTGAGTAACAAATATCAATCCTAAGTTTTGCATTTATAATAGTAGTAAGATTGTTAAGAGGTTTAGGAGGTATTTTCTTTTTAGATGCCATCAAGTTCCTACCTACTTTATACAAAATAACCTGCAATTAGTAGATAACTCCAAATAACTGCGTAGGCAGAAAATAATTTCAAATTCTGTTGGCCATTTTGTAAAAGGGTTCTTAAAATAAAGAGGTTCAATTATTTTAATTAAAATACTTTCTTTGTGTTGTTTCCAATTAATTCTACAATCTATACAAAACTATCAGCGCTCGGGCGGATGCCTACCATTTCATTATTTTGTAATTTTAATCAACGTTTCAAATTGGAAAAGTTATTGGAATACCGACTACTAAACTAATCTTACAATTTTTTTCTGAAGAGGGTTTCTGAGAAGTTAATTTTATTGACAGTATTTTCCATTCCGATTGAGAATACGGTAAAAATTGTATTGAGTTGGAATTCTAAAATCATGTTTTGATGGTAGGTAATGTTGCCTTGTACACTGAATTGTATTACATACCTAATGCCCAGATTAAATTAATTAACGTATTCACTGGAATCGGGATGCATACAAATAATTAGTGGGAACATGTTCCAATGTTCACATTTGCATTAGTACCTACAATCCTACATATTCGCAGACTACATGACTGATCACGAATTGTGGAGATATACAAATCTATTTATACTTATAATAAAGCTGCTGAGTTTTATGTTTGTTCAAGTGCGTTAATCTCTCATTTTTTTTATATTCTTTGTATATGGTATAGGCTATATAACATCACGCTGTGACTAACGGAAGCGGAGCAGTAATCAGAGACGTAACTTAAAGCTGTGAAAAAAAGTACGCGCACGATGTCGGGGCCAGAAGCTTGTACTTATTATAAGCAAACAGTAGAAACATTATAACAAAAGAATACTTACTAACTTTCTGAGAAAGCGGCCTAACGTAGAAAAAATATTTTTGTAAAGTACTACGTAATCATTGTTTTTTAACCCAAAAAATCTTATGTCGTATATGTTTCCCAAGCTGTGTGTTGTACCTACTTATGAATGTTCATTAACCAGAACATTACATTAATATTGTTATTTATCGTGTATATTATTTATTTTACCGTATCTTTGATCAAGAATAGGTACTCTGAAATTCTGCCTTCACATGAGGCAGAATTATTTTTGAAATGAATTTTGACATAGAGGCATCGAGATAGGAACATCAACTCTTTTGAATTCGTCCACGAACTTGTGTTGACATGCACACAGACAAAGTCGCAGACAAAAGCTAGCATGTGTGCCTATTGAGTTAACCTTAACATTTCCTGTACCATCAAACACATGACAAAATACAAACGTGTTGATTCGTATTTATATTACAGCAACACCCAAATCTCTTTGGTAAACCTATAATAATTCCTTTCTTATATTGACGGAACAATTGAGTTGAGTGTATTACCGGCGGGAACCCATTCAAAGGAGAATGGCGAGAGTACACGTAATTTGGGACCCAGTGATAGAAGTAGTGTGTAATATTGAAACTGATTTGCAGTTAAAGAACGACTTAAGGCTAACCAAAAATCAAATGGAAAGTAGTTTGAAAAAGTTGGGAGAAAAAAAATATGAAAGGTGGAAGATTATAACCTAAAATAATCTAAGACTCGCAATTACATATTGGTTATTATTTATTTTACATACTATATTATTATTATTTATTTTTATTCCGATGCTAATTATCAGTCATATACCCGTTTAGCCAGATTCACCAGTAATTAATATTTTTGCATAATATCACAGGATAAGGAGGCAGCTTTATATCTCCTGGAATATTCTTTGAAAGCACAGTTGATGTACTTTTATCTACATTTACCAGAGTATTGTTGAATAAAACAACATTTATTTATTTAAAAACTTTTATTTATTTTGTAATTATGTACTTGTAAATTATTCAAGACATACAAACATTGTATCTTCCTTTAATCTTGTTTTGCGTTCCTAGATAGTATTTTATAATAAATAATCTTTTTACCTAATCAAAAGATTATCTAAGAAGCTAGCTGGTGCAGCGACTAGCTTTGGTGTCTGGGATAATCCACGTACCACAAAATGCTCATACCATGTGAGCAAGAGTCCACATTTATGTCCAATGGCGATAACAACAACAAAAGCAGAGTTTCTGTGAGAACTGTCCACCACTCTGCCTGCAAATAGCATGGCACACATATTTTATTGTTAAAGATTAACTGAAACAATAAACAAGTAAAAAGTTGACAAAAATACAAATACAATGTAAAAATAATAATATGGATAAAAAGAATATTTATTAATTTCATAACCAACCTGTCGGGGTGTTTGACCATATCTTTTGGTCAATAAAAATAGTTAAAAATACTGCTTGATAAAACTTAAACCATTTTTATTGCTGTTATAAAATAATTAATCTTAATTTGACATCTTTGTTATATAGAGTTTCCATGGTTACGGTATGACATTACACTTTACTTTCTTTTTAGGTTTTTTTTTCAAGCATAAATACTTTTTACTTAATAAATGTAAAAAGTATTTATGCTCGACATTTAACACGGGGTCTTATCCATTCAGATATTATTATAATGTTTTCTATTCGGATTACCATTTCAGTCATGTCAGGACGAAGAAACTGATTTTCAACAACTCCTTATTCTCAAAATAGATTGCCACATGCAGCACAGACATTACAATGGTCGAGTTGTTAGTTGTTGTAGGGTTTCTTGTTCAGAAATTCAACAAATTAGTTCACATATATACTCACATCGCGCGGGTACACCCATCTCTGAACTCTTTTAACAATTTGATGACTTTTTCGGACAAGCGATGTCTTCTGTGTAATTTACAATAATGCACCGCATTTGAACAGTTTGATAAAGTCCAAATCACTTGCAAATCGTCATCCAGTAGTAAATGCCGTAATTTAGGTTGGTATACAGCATAATCAGTCCAAAGGTAAAGCCAAGTCGTCAAGAATTTACAAAATCGCCGATATATTATTTGTTTTTTACAACGCTAACCGTTGAAAATAGTGTTGCCTATCGATAGTCGACTATCGCTAAACTATCGATAGCCTATCGATAGTATCCATATTATCTATAGATAGTATGATACAGTTTACGTATTTTTATAATGATATACAAAAATAGTATCGAAAGTATTAGTTCCGATAATATCGATACTATCGAAGTCCAGCATATGTTTAGGAACAATACTGTCGATAGTATTGATGGTATCGATAGTGTGAGCTATCGAAAAAACTATCGATGTTGTAATACTATTGATAGTTTTGCAAACTATCATTAGTATCGATAGTATTACTTTAAAAAATCGATATACTATTGATAGTATTATCATGTAATAGTATCGATTCTATAGATACTCTCGCTTCCAATCAATAGTACAATTAGTTAATTTGTGATATCGATAGTATCAGTGGTTTAGCATTGTTACTAGTTTTCGAGGTCATCTATCGATAGAGAAACTATCGACAGTTGGGCAACTCTAGTTGAAAACAAAAATGTCAACAAAAATGCCGTCAGTGTTAATTTGATACTGACGTTCCGTTTCTCCGTTTCATGTAATCCATTACGTATGATGTATCAAAATAATGAGTCTTATTTTTTTTACGGTCTATTTACATGGTTCGTATGTTTCATCGTTATGGGTTTTCAGAATATTTAACAACTTTTTAACAAGATGTATAAGTATAAAAGAAGGAAAATCACCAAGCGAAAACGAACTACTTTTTATCTAATCATTAGCCTAGAATGGAATGTAACTATAAGTTTCGTTTAGAAACTGCACGATGATTATTTTTTATTAAATAGGGATAATTGATAACTTTTGATTCCCGTTTTGTAAAAACTTAGTATTTTTTTTGTACAACACTTATTAATTTGATATTATAATTGATATAAATTAGACCTTGCACAGTGCTCCATTAATTTTGGGTCCGCTCTCGCCATCCTTCTTTCCAATAGATCAGATGGCGCCGCAACAAATTGCTATCTGGTTGTACCCAAATCGTATTTTCATTTCTGCGGCTTGAAACCCCCTTTGTTCCACGCAAATCAATTTGGAATCAGGCCTATGGAGTTTATAGGAATTTTGAAAGAAAAAGTATTTTGGAAGTACAGATTGTGTGAGTATACTCGTATTTTTCGCTTACTTGTTTCGACATTTTCGTACTGGTTAAAAGGTTTGATTTGATGAAAGATATGTTCAATGTAATTTTTGCAGGGTTTATTTGTTTGAAAGGATTTTTTTAGCTAAATAACTTATTTGAACCATTAAAGATAAATAACAAAGTTTAGTTTTATATAAAGTACTAGCTTTTGCACGCGACTTCCGCCGCGTAAACGTCGGTTAGCGCGGACGCAGACATAGTCTCGAAATAAAAAGTAGCCTGTCCTTCCTTGGGGTTCAAACTTACTCCGTAGCATATTTCATCAAAATCGGTCCAGTGGTTTAATCGTGAGGGCCAATCTTCAGTGTTGAGGATAATGACGTCCGATACTTTTACTACTAGTGCAACCATCCATTGACAAAAAACAAAAATTTAAATTATTTTAATTACATTTAACTTAAAGGTAATTAAAATAATTTATGTTTACTTTATAATAATTTATGTTATGTTTACTTTTACTACTAGTGCAACCATCCATTGACAAAAAACAAAAATTTAAATTATTTTAATTACATTTAACTTAAAGGTAATTAAAATAATTTATGTTTTTGTTTTTTGACAATGGATGGTTGCACTAGTAGTAAAAGTATCGGGCGTCATTAGCCTCAACACTGAAGATTGACCCGCGAAAGCGTAACAAACAGACAGAGTAACTTTCGCATTTATAACATAAACTGTACGCATTTTCAATTTAACAAAACTTTAGTAATCAGTGCTTTTGAAGTCAAATAGGTACGTTTAGTATTTTCCCTAAAGTTTCCAAAACATTTCTTGAAAACTACCTTTATACAATTTATAGTAATAATTTACTTCAACATTTGGATTACTCCGGTGTAAAAAGGATTTTATTTATTCTCTTTCGTATTCAGAGGGGAATTAACTTATGGAAAGTTTTTCTTTGAAATTATTGTTTGCGGAGTATGTCGTGTCTGTAAGTGACACGGTTAATTGCTTTTGTATTATAAGTTGGTTATGAAATTATTATTTATATAATTAATTTATGCGTATAATATGTAAACATATTATTATTCATATTTAATATTTGAAATTAGCTCTTTCTGTCTGTATGTTAGGTACACTTTAACAACTAAACCAAAGAACCGATTTTGATGAAATTTTTACGGGGTGAGTTTGAATCTTAAATAAGGACATAAGGTACTTTTTTTATCCCGCGACTTCGTCTACGTCCGCGATTACAATTATAATATGTAATTAAAAGCTGTTAAAAACCCTTAGTGTAACTGTAGTTAGTAATCCTTTATAATATACCAGTTGACCCCCCGAACTTCGTACCTACCGCTTTTTTTTATTTTCTTTCATAGGAACCTTCTCCTTACAATATAACAAACACAAACAAAAAAGAATTTGTGAAATTGGTCCAGTTGTTCACGCGTGGTGCTTTGACTAAGGGAAATAGGGATTCATTTTTATATATCGATACCTTTAGGCTCAAAGGGCGTAAACGCCATTTTGGCCAAAATGAGATTTTAATGCAGTCTTACTTAGTTTTTCGTCCTCTATCGATTGGTATATTTAAAACATCGATATTCGCAAAAAAATGGTGGATACAGCCATAATTTTTGGTTCGCTAAACATAGATTTTCTTAAAATTTGGGTCGTGTTTTGGTGGATACGCCCTTTGAGCCTAAAGGTATCGATATGTACTAGCGAACCGCCCCGGCTTCGCACGGGTGCAAATTTCCGACATACCCGGTGGATTTTCAAAAAAAAAATCTTGCATAAAAACCTTTTTCGGACAATTACGAATACAACAAAAAAGAATCAGACAAATCGGTCCAGCTGTTCTCGAGTTTTGCGCTTAGCAACACATTTAGCGACTTATTTTTATTAATAGAGAAGATATAGATAGATAGATAGATAGCAGGATAAATATAATAAGCCTCCAATAAAATATTCAATACAGAACAGGAATGTAATGTCGATTCGCCATCAAAAGCAATAGATACGAAGCTAATTAACTGAAGCTCTTCTCAAAGCATCCGATATGAATAGAGGTAATTTCAATAGAGAGATATATATGCTGGATGTCACACATGCTTAGTACTAGCTCAAACGTACACGTGTATGTTCGTGCATTAATATTGATCGAGTATTACGCTAAGTGCTGATTGGTTTTAGTAATTATCCTTGTTATGGTCGTTCCTACCTACTTACTGATACATTAATGTAAGAGAATGTTTGGTTATTTCTTGTTCTATTGTATGTCTCATTTTACGTCCAAGTATTAGCTGGTGTTCATGAAATTGGTGGTCACGTGGTCTGAGATATGAAAAAGGATGGTTACTTACTTTTTCTACTAGATGCATTGTAAAGTTCAGCATATAAATGTAGGAGAAATAACATTCATTTTTTTTGTACAAATAATAATGATATTAGCCAAGAGACTCGACCAAAAAGTCCTGACCACCCCGGTAGCTTCGACCTTTTCCTTTTTAAAGGTGGGCTACAATTTTTATATTTTTAAATATTTTAATTTTTGCCATAATATTTAAAAGATAATTTGTATATATTTAAATGAAATAAATGGAATATTAATTAATTAAAGCGACACAATATCGACCTTATTTGCTACACAAAAATATATGCACAACGAAAATTTCTCATTAAGTACGGACGAGTCGAATGACCCCCTAAAATATAACGTGTATGAATTCGAAAATTTTACAGGCTACCAGCTAAAATGTAACCAAAATTTTACAGGCTACAACAGCAACAACTTTTAAAACAAAGTAGTATGACAATATTATTTGATTTGGTTCTTGTTTTCAGTACCTATCTACATAATAATTTTACAATTTATGAGCGACGATAATTGCTTTTGTATCGAGTAGGTAATATAATAAAATTATTATATCTACTTTAAATCTGAGTTAAATTACTGACAAAATCAGATAGAATGACTGCTGGAAAAATTCTCAAAAGCCGATTCTGTTTACGAAAACAAGATTTTAAGATATTGTAAATAATATAATTTATTTCAATGATTTATGATCCATCTCAGTATACAAAATCGCATTTATATTATCTATCTAATAAAACAATGTATTCAACATTGTTCAATTACATAAATAAAAATGCGTCTTTGTATACGGAACATCATTCTGTCCTCTTATCATTAGATTATTTTCAAATCTTATTATTTCAGTTTACAACACGGCTATAAAGTGATGAAAGAACATAACGAATTCATGCAATCTGATTTTAATACCGAACAATACTTACTGACTGCTTTAAAATAAGGAAATTAACATATTTAAGCTGTGCAATGGACAAGTAAATCGTAAACATAAATATACAGGGTGTTTGGTGCATCGTTTGCCAAATCGAATTGACCAATAGGAGAGGTCATCTGCTATCTATTTACGCCCACTATCTCATACTTTGTCACACGGGTTTTTTTTATATCAACTTTTTAGTTTTAATCGTGAAAATATCCAAAACTCAGCATTCAGGTTTAAATTAAAAAAAAAGTAATTTGTATAGCCTTCAAATTTCATTTTAATTTTTATGTGTACTGTTGTATGATTCTATAAAATTCAAAATTACTTGCTAATAACGTTTACTTTCCTTTGTAATAACTCGTAAAGTTTTCGTCAAAGAAGAATAAATTTTTAACCTCAACTTTAAATTGTTTTAAAAAAAAAAACAAACAGCGATCGGGGACTTAGCTTTTTTTTTTAAAGTTCTCTAGTCTGTCCCCTTTCCAACGGTATGCAATTTGACAAATAAAAATCTTAATAACGTCACTATTTCGCTAAATTTGTGTATCGGGGCGCTCACCGAGCTATTTCATATTCGGGATAAAACCGTGTTTTTGCACCCAAATAACAACAATAACACCTGCCATCAAAGAGATCATCAATCGTTACTATCCGTCCTGGTTAAGTTTTACTGGAAAATCCTCATGGATGTCTACCGTCCTTGAGAAAGCGAAGGGATCTGTCAGATTCTTACTGACTAAAAACCACCCCGGTGTTTCCTTCCCACACTTACACCGGGGGTCACGGGAACGCGCCTTCCATTAATCTCGGCTGATACTGGCCCACCCCTGCTGGCCTTCTCCAAGGGGGTGAGTGAAGTATAATCCCTCAGCGACTTTAGAGAGGCGCGCATGGAACACTACGCACAGCTACCTCGAGTCCGATTGAATGGGGGGCGACGCACGTCCCCAAGTCCGCCGCCCCTGGACCCATTGACGTTTCGAACGACGCAGGTGCCCTCAAGGCATGGCTGCTTCTGGTAGTACTTGTTTCGCATAAACAGGGAGCCGAACACTCGGTGTCACCACTCCGTGGATTGCCGGGGCGACATAGCGCGGCATGTCAATATGTATGGTTTGGGGGGAGCGCGTCGTGCCCTCATCTGTGAATTAAGCAGTGACCCCTCGAGGTGGCGGCGCGTAGTGTTCCATGCGCGCCTCTCTATGACGTCGTTGAGGGAGTTAAACATTTTACTCCCCCCCCTGACCTAAGGAGGCTAGCAGAGGTGGGAAAACACCAGTCGAGATTAACGGAAGGCGCGTTCCCGTGACCCCCGGTGTAAGTGTGGGAAGGAAACACCGGGGTGGTTTTTAGTCAGTAAGAATCTGACAGATCCCTTCGCTTTCTCAAGGACGGTAGACATCCATGAGGATTTTCCAGAAAAACTTAACCAGGACGGATAGTAACGATTGATGATCTCTTTGATGGCAGGTGTTATTGTTGTTATTTGGGTGTAAAAACACGGTTTTATCCCGAATATGGGATAGCTCGGTGAGCGCCCCGATACACAAATTTAGCGAAATAGTGACGTTATTAAGATTTTTATTTGTCAAATTGCATACCGTTGGAAAGGGGACAGACTAGAGAACTTTAAAAAAAAAAGCTAAGTCCCCGATCGCTGTTTGTTTTTTTTTTAAAACAATTTAAAGTTGAGGTTAAAAATTTATTCTTCTTTGACGAAAACTTTACGAGTTATTACAAAGGAAAGTAAACGTTATTAGCAAGTAATTTTGAATTTTATAGAATCATACAACAGTACACATAAAAATTAAAATGAAATTTGAAGGCTATACAAATTACTTTTTTTTAAATTTAAACCTAAATGCTGAGTTTTGGATTTTTTCACGATTAAAACTAAAAAGTTGATATAAAAAAACCCGTGTGACAAAGTATGAGTTATTGGGCGTGAATAGATAGCAGATGACCTCTCCTATTGGTCAATTCGATTTGGCAAACGATGCACCAAACACCCTGTATATTGTTCAACAAGTGAAAGCAATGAATCGGAAATTTCTGCATGACAGTAAGATTAATGTTTCTACATAAGTTAATTATAAGTATAGAAAATTATGGTTATCTCACATTATGTTTCTACTGTTGTCAATTATAAACAGAGATTTCTTTATTTATTTATTCAATATTCAATTTTTTTTTTTTTTTTTTTTATTTATTTATTTGTTTGTTAGAGACACAATGGTATTACATATTTGAGATGACGCAAACATAAACTCATTAGAGTTTTACCGTGCATCATAATCATCGACTACATGGTTAAGATCAACTAAACGTAAAACACGCAACGTTAACTAAGAACATAACACAACAGAAAGAGGGTATAAGAAAATTATACAGTACTACGTATTATCAAATTGACGGGCGAACATCGGCAACCAAACTGACCCGAGACCGCCAATCTCATTACAAAGTAGTAGTGGAGGTGTATGAAGGTGATACAGGTTGTTCCTTTTAAATGCTATTTTACGATACTAATTATAACTTGTCATACTTGTGTGCTGTTTGAATTTATGTTTTTTTTTTTTTATTATTATTATATTAGTTTATATATTAAGATTTTGTAGGAAGTGTTTTTTTAATTTATATTTTATGTTTTTATGCGTTATTAAGTCCTTTAATGTTGGAGGTAGATGATTTATAAGGTCGGGTATCATATATTAATAAAAAGTACACGCCCAGTATTTACATCAAGCAATGACAGTACCTACAGTACTTTATAATAATGTATTATATCGATACATAATTTAATAGATAACATTTTATTAGTACTTATGTCGTGTTTCAATAAAAAAATTTTTTTGCAAAAAAAAACCGACTTAAAAAAAAAGCACTAAAAAGTTAAAAATAACACTATAACCTACCTATATTAATAAACCTAACCTAACCTACGATTAACCTATACTAAAATTTTACAAATTTTTGGAGTCGGTGCCAAGACCGAGGATATTATATCCAACCGTATGGCAATATTATTTGTTAATTTTTAGTGACATATTTTTATCCGATTTCGATAAAAATTTTATGGGACCATTTGGGAAGTATAACCTTCCCAACAAAAAAAGAATTTTTCAAATCGGTTAGCATCCGACGGAGTTAAGCGCGAACAAACCTAAAAAAATATCCGAATTGAGAACCTCCTCCTTTTTTAGAAGTCGGTTAAAAATATAAAAAAATCGTCATACGTGTTTTGACCTTTACATTTCTTCCTCTAGCATTGGGAGGTCTCCTTTTTCCGTATTACATAAGTGTATATCATACGTCATTATCATCCCGTATAATACTCGTACATATAATTTCAAGCTAAATATACATCAAATTCCAAAGCCATAACCCTAAGTAATTAAACTTAACCAAACGTTTAAGTTCTAAATAAACACAAGAACTGTCGAAGTCTTGGATAAGCTCGACTTATAGTCACACATCGAAATCAAATGTCAAAGTTAGCACATCCTCAAGTTAGTCTTAAGTCGTGCGAGTATTAAGATTGAAGTATCTCTATCGGTGATTCGGTGTAGGTAAGCACTAAGTTTTAGCTAGTAATCATTTTGGTAGTTATATTGAACAGACTTTTTTAGTTAGTGTCCATATACACAAAATTGTGCCTATAGCTGAAAGCGGACTCCGCTCAGCGACTAACTGTGGGAGCGTGCAGCAGCCTCTTATGGTGGTTGTCACAAGTGGTCGATAGCCACTACTTCCTTCATAGCTTCTGTTCGCGACTATTCTATTCATAATGATGAGTACAATGACCCCTTTTCAGGTTTCGGGTAAATTTTCAATGACCCTGTATATAACCACGCGCGCCGTTCCGTCACCGTATGTTTTTTACACAACCATTAAAAAGCACTCTTATAATATCTAAGTACCATATTTTGATAAGAAGCTGTTACAAAAACCCCGGAAAAAAATGTGAAACGTTTTTTTTTCGGTTTGTTCCCTTTTACTTAAATAAATAAAAATACTCATTTGTTCCTATTAGCGTTGTCCACGTCATAACAAACCGTCTCCGGCTTGACCCGGTACAGTCGAGTCCGTGACTCGATTACAAAAGAATTGCTCGAACGTAAACGACAAAAGTTGTACCGTCCCACGGTTCAGAGGAAATTTCTAGAAAGACTGGAAACTACTGAATTCACTCAGCCTGTTTGTCTAACATAAATGCTGGCTTTTATGTTTAGCAATGTTCTCGTTAGATAGAATAAACGATGGCCTTTATATCTTGTATTTATTGTTACTGAGAACTAGCCTTTTGCTGATGGTCACTTTGTAAACTAGCCATATAAAGTCACTCTATGTTATTGTATTTGTTTTCGTCTACAAGTTTGTTACAAACAACGATGTTGTCTCCTATTTATCTGAAAATAAATACAAATACAAACCAATTCTATGACTGCCTTGTAACTTATTGTTCTAGTTTCTATATTTAGAAACATAATGTTTTGAAGATTCAAAATAAATGGAATCAATTAAACTCTTCCTTTGAGTAGGCACAATAGTGTATTGAAGCTAAATAAGTTTAAGCCGTTACATTTAACATACTACAGATACATATAATATTAAACTTATAAAGACCTAAAAACACTTAAGTTATTTTCTAGTAATGCAAAGCCCTGTATTTACTGAAAGTTATGTATTGCAACAACTGTGCAACATTGTTGCCAGCAACGCACGGTGTTGCCTGATGCTATGTTCTTCTAGGTATCGTAAATACGGAACATAAGCCCGATGCTAGCAACGTTGCATGTTACCAGCAATATGATCTCCCGCGCCACAAAACCGTATTGCGGAAACAATGTTGCACAACATTGTTGAACACAGAGCATTACACTAAAACACCCTTTGACACATCTGCGTACTTGAACATTAAATCAATATCCACTCCCACGATCCACAGAACCGCAGCCGTCTCAATTACTTAGTAAGCTTTAATCACCTGAGTATTGGGTTTAGTATTAATCCTTGTGTTTAGGGATTAAGCAGTACATACACCTACGTAATGTTCAGCGACCGTCCATCTTGTAGTGAATTACTGAGACACCTTTCAGGTGTGACATGCCCCAGTGGACGCTTTTGTAATGTTGATTACGGTGAAGGATAAAGTTTACATTTTAGAGTAGGTGGAAAATACCTAAACAGTTTTTAAAGCTAAATAGTTCCTGGGTCAAACTAGAGGGGGCCTAAGATTTTTAAACAAACATTTTTTTCACTACAAACGCTATTGTACGCTTTTGAAGAATTTTATTTTAATGTGATGATGTTGCGACAGATATAATTATACAATACTGCCTTCTGTCTTCTGTCTTTGGTTACTGCTCAGTTCCCGTAGGTTTTAGCATGATGTTATATAGCCTATACCTCATGAATCTGGCTTTAGTTCTTAGACATCACTGACATCGTTCCGTGCCTCGGAAAGCACGTTAAGCCGTTGGTCCCGGCTGTCATACATGAAGCTTTGACAGTCGTTACGGGTCGTTAGAAGCCCGAAAACCTGACAACCAGTCTTACCAAGGGGTGTCGTATTACCCAGTTACTGGGTTGTGGAGGTCAGATAGGCAGTCTCTCCATGTAAAATACTGGTATTCAACTGCATCCGGTTAGACTGGAAGCCGACCCCAACATAATTAGGAAAAGGCTAGGCAGAGATGTGAGACCTCATGAATCTGACTATAATTTTTTTTTTCATCTTTGACTTATTAATTAATAGTTTCAAAGTATAGATTAGTTGCGTAACCTATAGTGTATAAATGACGATCATGTCAGGCATTTCATAAACTAATTGCAATTAAGTTATCAAACTTCTGTTGCTACAATATTGAGCAACTATCTTCTGCCCATAACTTCATTCACGTTGAATTTAAGTATAGGTACCATAAACATAATAAACATCCTAAGACACTTGTCAATAGTGTAGCTTTCAGTCGTTGAAAGATTTTTGTAATCAGATCAGTACTTTTAGAGATTACCACTTACAAACAAAAAACATAAAACAAACTACCTCTTTAGAATATTAGTTTAAAGTATAATAGACAACGTTTTATCTGTCGACCGTGTGGTGTGTTGTTATTATAAGTACTATACGTGGATATTACTTTTTACGAACAATTTTAATCTCCAAGTAAAGTCGAACATGCATCAACCCCGCCTCTGCTTCGCTTCCTATAAAACAAGCTTTTTAATGTCCGCTTTATGTTGTCGGGATAGACCCTTGGCGAAAGTTACATCAGACAAGCATCGTGTGCTCAAAGAGTCTTTTAACAGTTTAAAAAGGTATTAAAGCTGTTTGAGTTATTTTATTCATGCCTAAGAAGGTTCACTTTACCTTAACGGTACCTTTTGTCACAAAAACGTGCAAACAAGAATTTACCAAGGCTTCAACCAACTATTTAATTAGTATATTATAACAAAAAAGCTTTTTTACAAAAAAAGATAACCGCCTTCAAAAACTACAAAATAAAAATAACTTTAGTTTTGGAAGTCGGCGGCTTTGGTTTTGTTTTTTGTTATGTAGGTAAGTATTGCCACCGACTTCCAAAACTAGTTATTTTTATTTTGTAGTTTTTGAAGGCAGTTATCTTTTTTTTTTGTAAAAAAGCTTTTTATTTTTACTTTTTAGTGCTTGTGTATTAATGTTTGAAATCCTTACTAAAAGCCCTTTCAAACAATACCTCACACGATATATTTAATTTTGGAAAGTGGTAGGAGGGAGGTTGACGTACCCCCTCCCCCTTTTCCTTCAGTCAGTCATCGAATACACGTATAAACAAAGCAATTTCACTTGTTACAATATTGGTGCTGTGATCCTATGAGGAGTTCCATTCCATATCTCCGAAGTTCATCATTAGATCATGACAATATTTCAATGGGACCTATTCGGAAGTATACTCTTTCAAACAAAAAAGAATCATCCAAATCTATTCATAATTGGCTGAGTAATCAGGTAACATACATACAAAAAAAAACATACGCGCCGAAATGAGAACCTCCTCCTGTTTGAAGTCGATTGAAAATTATAGACATTTAACTAATATATTATAACAAAAATATATTATAAAATGCAGGAAATAAATAAGCAACTGTAACATAATATATAGACAGACAGACAAAATTGCAGTAAGGTTAATGATGATATTAACCCTTATTTGGTATTGCCAAAAACTTTTCAAGGGCCTTTTAGCCAGGCGCTTAAAGGCGCGTAAAGTTCAATCCTTTAAAGCATCTGGTATAATATGAAAGTTTACACAAAAGACGATATTCTAAAATTTTTGTCGTTGTGTTGAAAAATGGGTACCTACCTACACTAATAGTAACTACGGTAGGTACCTTAGGTAGGCATCAACCAAACACTTCCCGGTTTTTGTTTTTAATATATAAATAACCACTTTAAAACTTGAGTACCCGACTAACACGATTCAGTTAAGTTTGTAGTTTCATAAAGCCTTATCTATTTGATAACCGCACAGCCTGTTTATTCTATACCAAGAAATAACAAAATTTTACATAAGAATTATAGTTTCGCCACGTATAATAGATACTTTAGAAACATACGGAAGAAATTTTCCACACCTGAATACGTGAAGACAATACGTGGAGTGAAGTCGTTATCTTGCGAAAAAGATAGTTTGTTTTACATAACGTGGTACCTATTTGCTTCTGATGGCTACTATCTAACCGATGACAATTGTACCTACAAGGTGCTGAACGTCGACTCTTTTATACTCATCGTACATTGGGATGTTAGCCCTATTAAAACTTGCTATAATAATACTACCAGCCTATTACGTACTCGCGCGCCGTAGGTATAAATAGGTACACACATCAAAAAAGTCTAGGGATCAACATCCCTAACAAATGTTAGGGATGTTGATCCCTAGACTTTTTTGATGTGTATATAAATACCGCGCCGGCAACTCGCGACCTAATGCCAATTATTTTTTATTATAAAATTTTCTTTGATGTCGTCCGGGTCTCTTTTTTACCCAGTAGCAGTCAACTACTTACTGTCCCACTGCAGGGCAAATGCCTCTTCTAACACAGAGAAGACATGAGCATTGATCACCGCGCTTGCTTAAGGCGGATTAGCAATTCCAGACTTACCTATATTAATTACAAGTCCCAGGTTTACTCACGATGTTTTCCTTCACCGATGTCAGTGATGTCCAAGATAAACTTTTATCTACAATTGAAAAACTTGGTACTTGCCCGGATTCGAACCCACCACCTCATATGCATGAAAGGCGGGCGCTTTTACCACTGGGCCATCACGACCAAAACTTGCTGCTTGGTGATTTTTATTTAACTGTATAGTTGGTCTCGTGGTCGCAAGCGCTACTGCTAAGCGTGGAGTCCCGGGTTCTGAGTTCTGAGCGGTGTCATCAGCGTTTTCATAGAGTATCTTGGGCATTGGTTATTATGAAATCGGGAAAATATAAAGTAAATAATATATATATTGGTGACTATTAAATTAATATAATTCCTCTAACCTTAGACGCTTAGGCATATTTAATTTAAACTAGGGCATCTAAATCTCATTCTTTTTTTTCTCTCTCATCTAAGTACTTGATAAAAATTATCTGACTTTGACTTTCAACTTTCATAGATATCCCTAATTCTCATCAAAGAGATTTATATTTAAAACGATTTCCTAAATATCATCATCAGTGATTTCAAACACGAATATGGTAATGGATATGGATGAATTTCTTATTGAATTTTGATTCTATGCAAACACAGTTCTCTGAGAAAACCTGCAAGCAAGCCTCCGAGTGTGTTCATACGTTTAGTCAATTTCCATAGTACATCTGAATATTTGAATATGATAATAATACGGCTCAAACTCGCACAAATATCATCTTTAAACGAATTTCCAATAGAATTTTCCAATAAAATTTTGTATTGGAAAACGAGCGGTGGATACAGGAGCCCATATAAAATGGTTAGCATATGCCAGTAACGACAAAAAAGTTGCTGCAATAAATTTCAGTTGGAACTTGTTAGGTACATAGGCAGGTACTACGATATTTTGCTAAAGTTACGCTAGTTATTGAATTTTCGACCGTCCAGTGTAAGTTGTAATGTGTAAATATTTCGAACGAACGGAAAATTGGTCCCGAAGCAATCGCTTGGTACAAACATTTAAACGATAAATATCTACTGGGGACTACACAAACTCTGAATGTCTGAATTTCTCGAATATAATTTCGAAAAGTATTTTTCGTGCTACCAATTTAAAAGGTAGATAAGTAACGTAGGTGAGTGTCTGCCTACTACATATTTATACTAGTGGTACCTTATGTATTGGGTATCGTATACATTGGATTTTTTGTCGCCTGTGCCTGGCGTCAGAGGAAAATCAACACCCGCACGGTGACAAGCTTTTACCCGTGAATACGGGGAGATGAACTGAAATACTGTACAGGTTTTTTTCTGTAGGTAAACTAGGAATATTTTTTCGTTTCGGCCTTCTACTATGCTTAAGAGGTGACGTCGAGAGAAAATGTTTTTTTTTAAATATCATAAATGTGAAAGTTTAAATGTTTGTTATTCAATAACACCAGAACGGCTGAACGGATCTGGATAAAATTTGGCACAGAGATAGATAATAGTCTGGAATAGTACACAAGCTTTTTTCTGAAAAAAATGTACGGTATCCCTGGGATAATAATATATCAACTTTGACGCGGACGAAGTCGCGGATAGAAACTAGTATTTATCTATTTCGTACCGTTCGTACCGTGTTCCAATAGTACTAGGCCGTCTGGACAAAATTATTTTAAATAAATAATATCTTATCATCATCTTATTTCTCCAATCTATTTATAATTTTTAATAAAGGTTTTCTGACGTCAAACATAATATATTTCAGTGACGTCTTTTTCTTTCAATGAAATAATAAGTATATCAGGTACCCAAATATATCTTTCATTTTAAGAATCATAAAGATACGACTAACGAGATTGTAGGCATGATATTATTACAACAAACAAAAACGTGGGCGATTTCTATATAAATACTGTGAATAGACACGATTTTATTTCAAAACGTGCTCTAAAAATAAAATCATAAAAGTGAAAATCGAATGTATTCGTTACATAGTTTGAAGTTCGTGTTATGGCACTTTGATCGTAGGGTGGGAAGTAAGGGCGCATGTCATCCCTTTGAAAAGGGTGACACGGGTATGAAAACTCGTTGACTCGATCTTCAGTTGCACTCATCTTGAGTTTAAGTGACCCTTAAGACTATTTGTTAGTGTAAATCACATGAGGTATGTCGGAGGATAAAGTAAGTTCAAGGAGGCAATTATTATAGTAACTTTTAGGAACGATCGCATTCTCATCTCAGTATTAATCTGTCAAAAATTCAAATTCAAATTCAATTCTGTTCTATCTACATTTTTGATTGACACTAAGATGAAATTGCAACTGAATGATTACCAATAATTAAAAATAAGTAATTAAGTACCTACGGAAATCGTCCTTCATAGATTTATGTTCTAGCCCTTTTTTGTCAGATAATTTCATACTAGTTTTTTCCTACCTTCTTGTTAATAAATATACCTAGTTCATAAACACACTATATATTATAATTATAGTTAAGATACTTCTTACAGACGTCAATTGTTTTAACATTTACATCTTTTGGAAATGAAAGACAATTTATAAAATTAGGGGTGAGTTAAGACCAGAAAGCCAATTCTACTAATAACGTTCAAAATCTAGTCGCAATCTTATCTCGGCGACCATCAATGTCAAAAAATGGATGTACATTATAGGCTTTTTTGACTGATTGAGACAGAGTTTAGATTGTGATCGTTCCTAAAAGTTAGTAGAATTGCACCCCTGACTAGTGTTACTTAACTTTAGTTAGATCCGATTTGCGTTGGATTGCCAGACAGACGGATTTTATTCAGTTGATTAAAAGTTTGTTACAAGTACGTGCGCGTGTTGCTTCGAGTACAGCCAAAGCCTACGTGCTTGGTGTCATTAAGCGACGAAGGCGGCAAAGAAGGTGATGTAAAATGCGATATTAAATGAAACCGTTCGCAATAGTACATGACGTGAAGTCACTTCTTGTAGCGTTAGTTCTAATTTGAATCTAACGCTGGAAGTTTTAAGATGGTATTTCATTTTTGATAGCGTCTTAAAGAAAAGTTACGTCCGGCGCATTATGGTTAGTTATGTCAGCCCAGTAACATTACCTGACTGTCTATAGTTTATGCTGAAACAAAAGGAGAAGCTCTTTTCAAATCCTTAATTTGTTCTTATATAATGTTCCATAACATAACATAACATAACATCACGCCTGTAATCCCCGTAGGGTTAGGCAGAGGTGTACCCGTTAGTACACCCACATTTCGCCAGTTGTGTTTAAGTCCCATGTAATAGGGGGCGAGCCTATTGCCATCAACCGGGCACCGCAATGGCGGGCAATGTTCCACTGCTGGGCAAAACCCTCTTCTAAATTATGCCATGTATTATTTTCTTACGCCACCTCAAATCAGCCCTCGCAGTGCGCTTCTTGGTCGTCTAACCACCCCTGTCTGAGACAGTCTGGGGGACATCGTCTCTCTTCTTGCACCAATTGCGTGCCGACCTTTGCACAGCGGTGTCTGTGCATATAGATACTGGTTAATAGACCCATCGTATTCCTAATCCGACCCGCGCCCAACCCGCATCCGTCCTAAGTGTGTTTTGCATTTTATTCTTACACTCTATCTATAGGAAAAACAGTAAAGCACTTTCTATTTTTCTTTTATCCCCAGTTGGGCAACGAGGTAGGAACTACCTTCCTGAATAAGCTAAAGTTAGTTCAGAACAGTCTATAGGTGCTGGGCAAAGTTTGGTAACGACTGGTCGAGTACTTGCTCAGATAGTTTCGTTGAAATTACTAACAATACAGTAGTCCCTTTACAGTTTGGCTTTCATGGACTCGAATTTTGAAGTCTTAGTAAGGTATCGGTACTTGTCGAGGGCTTAGTTTGGGTAATTACTTAGGTATATTCATTTTAAAATTTTTGTTACTAACAGCTAGCCTTTTACTTGCCGGTCCGAAACACAGCAAACAGTAGCAAACCAAATTTTTATCGTATTTATTTAAGTATTTATTTATTTAAACTCAATGCAACAAAAGTACAAAGGCGGACTTAGTGTCATAGGCATTCTCAAACAGTCAACCGAAGGTGGTGTAGAGATAACATGGTAGGTGCAAGTTATTGTACGTTGTTATTGTAGTTATTTATTGTATTTAAAACCACCTTCCGCCCGCGAATTCGCCTACGTGGCTTTTTCAAGTGCGTTATGTTTCGTCTTTGGTTTCTGTCACTGCTCCGCTGCCGTAGGTCGTATCTTGACATTATAACCTATACTATGCCTCATGAATCTATATATATAAATGGTAACCGTCACTAACTGACCGATCTATCAACACACAGCTCATACCACTGAAAGGATTGCGCGATTGTTAGTTATTATGACGAAGGCATGCGCTAAGTAAGAATTTTCCAAAATTCACTGCCCCTTATTACATGGGACTTAAACATAACAAAATGTGGATGTACTAATGGGTACACCTCTGCCTAACCCTTAGGGGATCACAGGCGTGATGTTATGCAGGTAATATGCTGCTGCTGTCCCTAACAATTCCCCCTGCAATGATGTATTTAGCAGAACTTGAATCTACAAGTAAAGCGCTTCTGGCTCTATTTGAATAGAAATTACAATTGAAATTTTGATTCCCAGTATCGAATGTCCGGGAAATTCGAGAATTTCGCAAATTAAACTCAGCATGTTTATTCATTAACTAGCTTATACCCGCGACTTCGTTCGTCTGAATGTCTGTTATCATGGGGTTTTATTTTCTTGCGCGAAACCTTAATTAATCCATAATAATATTATAAATGCGAAAATAACTGTGCCTGTCTGTCTGTTACGCTATTACAAAACCACTGAACCGATTTTGATGAAATTTGATACGGGGTAAGTTTGAACCCTAAGGAAGGACATAGGCTACTTTTTAATACGCGACTTCGTCTGCGTCCGCAATAACCGACATCTATACGGACGAAATCGCGGACAAAAGCTAGTTTTTAAAATAAGTAGCCTAAGTTACTCCTTGTAACATCAATCAACCTGCCACTGAGAGTCCCGTCAAAATCAAAACAAACAGTTAGATAAAAAAATCAAAATTGTTTTTTTCGTGAAGTAGATGCCGTGTAACAATATACTTATATTTTTATGCTGTTATTTTGACATTACAAACAGACACTACAATTTTATTTATTTGTACCTATAGATTACCTATGTGAGGCTCTCATTAAACCAGCACGTTTATTGATACAACGTCATTGTCCTGCGTCGTTGGGGTGGCACCTAAGCTCTGACGGATATTCGGGCCTTCCAAATCCGTCACTCGCATCACCGAACCTCATTTTGTACCATCGGTAACGTTACATTGCATACCTACGTATATACCTTACCTTTGTATTCAATGTAATCCTATTTAAAGGGAAATGACGGGATTTTTAAAGCTTCATTTTGTTAAGGCCGCCATTTTGAATTTTCCGAATTTTGCAGTCAATTTGATTTATGTGCCATCGCGTATCTTTATGTTAATTTGTTTAGAGTATAATGGACTGATCGGAAGTTCCCATTAAAAATTCATGAGGACAATTCTGTTTAAAAAATTTAATTCTGTATAAGTCGCAAGCAACATTATCAAGACTTTTGTTTTCTTTGTTTGAATAAGTCATCTCGGAAAATTTTAACACGATTACCATTTTTTTCTGTACTATGTTTTACGAGATAGGTACTTGACTTTCACCCGAGCAAAGTAGCGGGTAGAAGCTAGTATGTTATGTAAAAGGGAACTTTTCCACAAAATAGGTAGCTATAGTTATTAATTCGAAATTATTTCCTAGCGTGTATGAAGTCTAGAAATACATGACTTCCCGAACCAAAATTGGTTTTAAATACCCGGTCACAACTATTAACGCAATAGGCTGCAGTTAAAAAGTGCACATGTAAGGTAGTTGAGGGTTTGACTGCCCGGAGAACGCTGGAAACCCTGAAAATGTGCCAATTAGATCAATATTGCAAGCCTTAGGGTGTACCACCGACTAATCCACTTACCTTCTGTCAACATGGCGCGCGCGTGTGGTCACAAAAACAATTCACAAAAAGTAAACTACCCATATACCTACGTGTTGCGACGAAGTAGCAATTACGTGAACAGGAAAAGTGGGATACGCAGGTTGTTTGTTCCGATATTGTTGTTTTTCTTGTACAAATACTATAAGTAGAGATTTGTAGATAGTGCTTTTTGTGATATTACATTAGATAAATATTTTTTTCTAATTCTTGAATTAGAATAAAATTGTGTTCAAAAGACTTCTTGGTGTTCAAAAACAGAACATTTCGCTGACCCTACTACTGGGGTCAGCGAAATGTTCTGTTTTTGAACACCAAGAAGTTTCGTGATATTACATTAGATAGTATATATTTTTTCTAATATTTATTCAAGTACATTTATCTTAGTGGGGTCAGTGAAATGTTCTTTTTTGAACATCAAGAAGTACAAAATAGAATTTTATTAAAGTAAATACCTACCTATTTAGTTTCCAATTAGTACTTTCAACTATTTATTCGCACTTTAATGAATTATTATTGGTGCTTTATCCTGTGAAAGAAACCTTATTCATCACTTAAACCTTTTAAGAAACAAACCTCATTAGTGTTATTTGTAAAATTTAATTCAATTTGTAAACAAAATTTTGTCAAACATTCCATTTATCAAATAGTTTGTAACTTCAAAGCAATTATAACTGTATCAAACATTTATGGTTAAACTTTTATAATTAACCGCAACCCGCATACACTAAGATAACATAAAAGGTACCGACATAACAAAATCTAACTAAACCACACAACTAAAACTAACCTCCAAATAATTCAAAAGATAAACCTAAAGAGGCTTTTGAAAGGCTTCAAAATGTTTGTTTTAACGTATCGTAACAGTGTAATCTCATTTGAGATAACAAAACCACGTTACAAAGTAATTTTAATCCGTTGAGTACTGTAATGTATGAATAGGACCCCGTTTATGATGTTTGATATATCTTCATTATGTCGCGCTGTTCAGTTGGTGATAAAACTGGACGTGATTGTTGTTACAATGTTGGTAGGCTTGCTTTGTATTTGAGATTGTTAGAAGTACGAGTACTTAAACTAGTTACTTGTGTTATGGTCTATGGATAGTGTCTCGGAATAATTAATAATGGTTTTTTACAATGTCCAGTAAAACTTTTTATATCGGGTGAAAAGACGCTTAATAGAGCCGAAAGTTGTATGTTCCTGTAATAATTGCGTTAAATAATTATTTTGTTCTGGACCATAACAGGGAACGTTCTAGTTCTGAAGATATTGATGGTCACAGTTCCATCTTTTAATTACATAACATTACGCATGTAATTCCCGAAGGGTTAGGCAGAGGAGTGCCCAATAGTACACTCACATTTCGCCAGTTATGTTTAAGTCCCATTTAATAGGGGGCGAGCCTATTTCTATCAACCGGACATAAATCTAGACTCCGAGGGTGCTACTGAGAAATTCCTGATGGAAAAACCCAATAACACTTTGCCCGACCTGGGAATCGAACCCAAGACCACTTCTTCTTTTTCTTTTAATTACTTTTTTTACGAAAACAATTTAAAATGTTCTAACTAAACTTTAAATACCTCCACGACTCCTGTGCTTATACGCACAATAATTTGAGTGTGTTACATTGCATGGCACCGTAGACAGTGATTATTGACATAAAAAAATAAAGTTGATTCCCAACAATATTTTTGCTCAATCATTCTTAGTTTGATGGTCGGTACCAAATCAATCGTCAGTCGACGGCTTTGCGTTGTGTTTTTTACACCCCGTATAAATTACTAAGTAATAAAAAAAGAATAGCATTTCAATAAAACGTTACTAAAAAAAAGATTAAAATAATAAAAAATCTCATCAATGCAATAATTTATAGCCACATAAAACGCGAACGAATGACGTTCTTACAGAGATAGAGAGTAATTTCAATATAAAATTTAATTAAAGTAAAAATCCGTGTAGGTATTTCATTTGCCTACAGAGCCTATCATGATGAAAAATGTTGTCAAGAGCCATTAAAAGATTAAAAAACCTGATGCGTGAAATGAACGCACGTAAAACCGTTTCAAGTTTCAACGTTCCAAGGCTATTATACTACCTACCTTAACTCAGCGTATTTTTTTCAGTAATTTCTATGGGAGTTTTAGAGCTGGGATTATTAAGTTACGTTTTTCTACTGAAATTAAACACAGTTATTAAAATAATTATTGAAACTATTCAAGTAAAAACTGACGTCCTTGTCTGGACTGGAAAGTCCTATCGTTTTATTTCGGCACAGTAACTTTCTAAGTCTGAAAACTATAAACAATCAAAATAAGGTTGAAAATTGCTTGACCTGTCAGAATTTTTACAATACCTACCCAACCTTATTTTCATGCTGATATTAGGTACAAGCGAAAGACAGGGCTATCTCGAACTCCTTCCGACAGCAATGATAGCGGTTGCCGTTTTTTAGTTTTGTGGCAATTAATAATCAAATTTTTATTTAATGAAATACACCAATATACGTTTCTATTGATTTATTTAAATTGAATGTTTTATTTTTTCACGTAATCATTTTATTATTGTCTCCTTTATTAATTTTATACGAATATAAATTACATTTTTAAATATTAATATAAAAATATAAATAACAGTATAGCCTACCAGTAACGGAAACTGGGTTATTATTCTAATTATTACAATAATAAAACAATTGGTATGCCCTTACAGGGTCATATCAATTTCTAGACTCTCAAAATGATTACTTACCACATAAGAACAATAAAAGTTTTGAATTCGAATAATCAATCTATATTTATAACAATTTCGTTTAATTTTTAAGCCCTATACCGAATAATATTAGGTTTTAAACAAACGAGTAGATGTTCAATCTAAATACGAGCAGTTCTGTTCCCAAAAGTTTTTATTAAATAGTAATGTTTTCATAGTATCTTAATTATATGTACTTAGGTATATTTAAACTAGTTATTACTAGAATGGTTATATTTTGATAGGGTTCTACTATCCATCCCAAAAATAAAATTAAAAGAGAAACCTAAATATCTACAAACTAAAACCAATGACAAAGATCAAACTAACAGTGTTATTTACTTAAATTCTCAGTCTTATAATAGCTGGCCCTCTTATTAAGGCGTGGGTCGCTCCGTAATGACCACGAGTAAATGACAGTGCCGATTCTATTACAGACAGTGAGCCCATTACTTCGCTTAATTTTATTTTATTTTATTTTATTGCTTTTAGGAAAACTTACAGCTAATACATTTGAGTAGTAGTAAGTATTAAGCAGGCGAAAGCCAATTACAAGTTTCCACTAATATAAAATAATGAGCATGTAACTTAGTTAACGTAGTATAGTTTTATTTGATTCGATTTACGTCCTCGTCTTAGCAGCTTAATGTATCTGTATAACAAGAATATTGGTAATAAGTACTAAGATAGAAACAAAAGGTACATTACAGCTACCCTGTCCTTTCAGTTCACGCAACAAGCAACGATTTGTCATTTCATTATTATACAAACATAAGTTTGCCAAATATGTAATTCACTTAGGGTTAATTTTTCAATCGTCAGATAACTCTTAACGGAGGGATAAATATGAGGGTTGGACAGCTTTTGTATCGCAAATATATCAAACTGTTATATTATTCTTTGGATAAAAGTTATCTGTAATCATCAGCCCATAAGATAATCAATATCTAATAAACTTTTTTAAGTAACGTATTATATGACATACAATTTTTTTTTTTCAATTTGTTTTATAAAACAACTTTTGGAATAAAAACGTTTTACATATTAATTAATAGAAAATAAGAGCTTATTTTTATTAGGCTACCCTAAACCGAACTAGTTAGATTAGGTTAAAAAAAAAATGTTTAGGCTAGCGCGAGTTAAGAATCATTTGCATTACTGTTGGAAATATCTTTAAATAAACTCGTGATGAATCACATTTTCAATCTTTTACTTTCGCACTGCTGAAATCTCAAGTTCGAATCACTGATAAAGTTACTCCGTGTCTAAGTAAATTCTACAATGAAAACTTGAACCACAATTCCAGAACTTGCGAACAAAACAATAGAAAACTTCGTTCTAACTTCAAGCGATTAAACAAATGTTAGTGTAAGAAGTAATTTAACCAAATCCGGCAACATTCAAGCAAGTTAGGAACCGCATTAAGTCAATGGCTCCAAATCATTAGTTCTGGAATTGCGGGTGCTATCGTCTCAACGCTTTCCATTATCTAGCACGTCGTGAACACTATAGACTAAGATACCATAGACTACCATAGACCTACTACATTTTACCATGGCGGAAATTTTAAGCAGCCTCAGTTTTTATTTGGCAGCCTCGGAGTCTGGATTTGCCCAGATTGATTTTTTGTTTTTTTTTTTTTGTGCTCATTTGATATAGCAATGGCAATAGGCTTGCAAATATTACATAGGAGTTAAATATAACTGGAAAAATATAGGTGTACTTATGGATACACCTCTGCCTTACCCTTCGGGGATTACAGGCGTAATGTTATGTTGAAATTTTAATATAGATTTTACTACAGTATTATGAATTCAAAAGTTTTGATGGATAGATGTTTGTTACTCGTTTACGCTAGAACGGCTGGACGGATCTGGTTGGAATTTGGCACAGAGATAGATTATAGTCAGGACTAGTACATAAGCAAAAATGAAGATAGGCAGAAATTGTTCTGTGATAACTTTTTAGACCTATGTATCCTACTTATGCGTAGGAAAGTTTTTATAAAATGCCATACGGCGTAAACGCTCTTAAACAATATTCCAATCGTCTTGTCATCGCACTTGAACGTCAATGAGTAAGGTATCTTTTGAACCCGATTACTATAAATGAGTCCAGCATCGAAGAAAAAAAGTACGCATACCTTCTTAACGACATATTTCTCATCTGTTCTCAAAATGTCATCCATACTAAAATGACATAGGTCGCGCGACACCTGGATCTTGGATTAGCAGGTACTCTTACCACTGTAGTGTTAATTAGTAAAGTTGTTTCGTACATTCCTGAAGGCGTACGCTTTGTTTGAGCGCAAAATTACGAAATAATTACATAAAAAGTGAAAAAAAATATCGTGTTACCTTTCAGATTTATTTATGCTTTGAAAGAACTAAAAATCCCAAACAGTTCAGCTATTATGAAATAAAAAATCGTGGGTGCGTTTACAGACACAAATCTTTCAAGGAAAATAAATACCCTGACCCCGACCAGCAATTTGTTCCGTGCGTGAATCGAACCTGCGATCTGTAATGCAGGAGAGCCAATCACTCAGCCACATTTATTGTACGGTGAATCGTGTTATAGGAAAACCTGTGATATGCAAAAGTTACATAGTTGGCACTTGTGTATCGTCTAAAGTAATTTAGGACTTAAATAGACTTGGATAAGGCACATTTCTTGAAATTCTATCTCAACTTAATGATAATGATTTGAAGGCAGATGGCACAAATATTTGACGTAGCACTATTTAATCAGGATACAGTGGGACTGTCATACGCACTGCGATTATAAAAGTCCTTATTAAAATCATTATCAGTTCCGAGATAACATAACGCCATCCATAATAAAAAAAATAGTGTCCCTACACAGAACAGCCTATTAGTGTCCCGCTGCAGCGCAAAGGCCTCTTCTCATTGAGAGAAGCACGACTATTGATTAGGGCCTTATCATACTAGCGGATTGCGAGCGTCCTCAAAGCGGAGCGGGCGCGCAGCGAATGCGTCGTGAACACGCCGCGGCTGCACAGCGGAGACGTCGCGGACGCGAAGCAAATTCGTTTCGTTTCCATCGCGTGTTTGTAGTCCGTCCCGCCTATAAACACGCAATGAAAACGTTGCGAATTCGCCTCGAAGACGTCTCCGCTGTGCAGCCGCGGCATGTTCGCGACGCATTCGCTGCGCGCCCGCTCCGCTTTGAGGACGCTCGCAATCCGCTAGTATGTTATGGCCCTTGCCATGCTTGCTCTAAGTGTATTCGCCATCCATATTTTATTGCAATTTTAATACAGTTATTGCCATGAAACTTAATATTTGTGTCCCCTTAATATATGCACAAACACACACGGCAACGTATGTATCCAACTTGGTATCAAAATAACGAATTTCCAGTTTCCGTCGCAACGAACTTTGAGTTGGGTTAGCTATAACTTTGTTCTGTTTAACTACATCCATGCGGTATGGAATAGCAATAGAAAGTCACTAGGCTTTTGCTTTTATAGTTCTTTTTATTCAGAGTTTGGAGTGTGATTACCTAGAAAATAATAGTGATTACATTGCTGCTACAGCGAAACAAGTGTCAATGGGCCAGCCTTGTCTGTAAAAATAAAAATATTTAATTTTTTTTCGTAGTAGGTATAGTGTCATGATGACTCAGTGGTCGCCAATAAAAATATTTAAGTTTTTTTAGTAGTATAGTTGTATAGTTTGAGGTTGCCGGCTCCATGCCAAGCAAATACCTGACCTAAAAAAAACCTAAACTGTATTTATGTAGGATAAGAATGTTGAAGCATGAACGCAGTTATTATTGTTAAAATGGAATGCAACGGATGAAAGAAAGGGAAGTGTGTGTGCGAAAGAAAAAGAGGAGTTATGGCGACAGACGACGGACGACGGATGCGAGATATTGTAAAATTGGAAATAAAATAGTTGTTCAGAAACCCGTTGGTTTATTTTGCCATCTAATCCCACATTTATTTTTATTTAATTTTTGATTTTATTGTAATTTACTTTGATTTAACTTATTAATGTTAATGGAATTATTATTTATTTATTTAATGATGATTGATTATTGTTTTAAGAGACTATTTTTGTTACTAACATAGTTTTAAGTTCACTGTTGCTAACATAATATGGACATTCACAGTCTGAAATAATTTTTTATTTTATTTTATTTGGTTTACCAACAATTGTTTACACTGTGCACTGCTGGTACTATGCTAAATGTGATATGTAAATGATACAACCATATAGTGTAACAATCACTTATAAATGAATTAATAATAATAATTTATAAATCGCATAAGTATAAATCGCCAATTCGCCTTGAGCAAGCTTACTGAACGATGCTCGTGCCTTCTCTGTATGAGAAGAGACCTTTGCACTATAGTGGGACAGTAATCGACTGGTATTATTTTTATTTTATTTATTATAGTAGTATTTACAAATTGTTGTTGCAAGCGTAAAAAGTCGCATCGAATCAAAGAACAATTTGTAAAAAACATTTCCATTTTGTTGCTCGTTAGTAAAATTATTTGCACGTTTTTTATCCGCCAATGAAAAAAGTGAATCAGTTTTTGTGTAAAAATATAAACGCTTAGTAGATTTATTGTTTATTTAGAGGAGAAAAAAATTGTTTAAGTCAAAGCCTTGTCAACAGTACCTACGAGTATGTACCTCTCATGATCAAATAAATGTAAACATATTGATATTTTTTTATATTAAAAATCATGATTGTCACCAACTCAAACCTACTATAAAATGGACCCATTTATAAATTTCATTACATATTATATTCATTAACTAAGTTAAAGGACAAAGACTCACATTTCCGATTAGCCACAATGGTGTTGCTACGGCGTAGTTGCGGCTACGCTAAGCGGCTTCTACGCCGTAGCATTGTTAGTGGCTGTTATGGCTCATAACTATCAAAATATCGCATTTACGATAAGTATAATCATAAAAATATGTGGAAGCACTACAAGTAATTACTGCCACTCAACCAGCCAATTTACTAGTTGCTAACTCAGGAACTCATTCTACTTTTAGAACTCGTGCAGAATGATAAATCCAATGTTATTCTTTCATCGGATTAGCGGTGCAGGATTAACTTTGTATGAAATACAAGTTTTGGCACGAATATGCGCACGTTATTACAGTAGTTGTATTGTTGATCGCAACTTCTGAACTATCCGTGCGGTAACTGCAAACAAATGAACTTAATGTTGGCAGTTGGATTCAATTGAAACAAAACAAGGAAGAAAATGTGCTGTTTCAGTTTGTGTATGTAGTTGCGGTTAGTTTTTCTGCTCGTGATCATTCTATAACGTGGTTGGAGCTAGTGTAGAGGGAATTTAGGCAGCCATTTTGAATACGTTGGTTTCAATTTTCGCACTCCTATTTTTATGAATTTCTAGGAATAAAGAATACAACAGAATATGCAGGTTTGCATACCGCAGTTTATTTAAACGTAATGCGATACCGCTGTTTTTAATCACATTTTTTGTTACTTTTATAGTGAATTCGATATTTAAAAAACAAAAACGAATTTAAATATTATAATATTTTTTATTCTCATAGTTTAAATAAATAATAAACATAATAATAATCTTTATTTGGACAAATTACATCCATAGTAAATTACTTTTATTATTTAAATTTATATATATATTTTTTACCAGATTATTTTGACATTTCCCGCTATGATCTTCAGAATGGAGTTGGTTGTTTGTTAATAAGTAAAGTCAGAAAACTAAAAAATAACAAAGAATATGATTAAAATACTACAGCTCAGTAAATACAAATAGTACATCTCAAATTCTCGTATATTCTAGTCAAAATACACCTGGAGACTATTATTCTCTAAAATAGAAACTATAATATTACGTATGCAATCCTATTTGAAAGGCATATTGCAGACTGAATATTGTCACAATTGGGTAGTGACGGAAGTACTATAACACATAACAGATAGGTGCAGAAAAACAACTCTACGCAGCAAGCGAAAACAGGCTCACGCAAACATGGACGCGTACGTACGGCTAACGGCTAATATACACTATCTCAAAAAAATGCCGGTCGCAAGTGCGGTCAAAGATCCCAGAGTCAGCAGACTCAGAAGCCAGACGCCCGCCAGACGTATTAGATTTTTTTATATACGTTTTAGGTACAGGATATCGTTAAAACATAGCATATGGCACTCGGCAATTTGTATCATTTTAATTAATGAAAGATTTTTTGTAATCAAATCAGAACTTCCAAAAGTTTTCGTTACAAAAAAATAAAATAAACAAACTTTACCTCTTTATTACTATTCTTTTTCTTTTTAGTCTAGAAGTAAAGAAGAGTAACATTATAGTTTTAAATAGATCCAAAAAAAAACATAAAAGTACAAAAACCAGCCATTATACTTGAACGTAAGTGAATAAGGTATCTTTTGTATCTGAAAAAATTAATTAAAGAAATCTAAATTCCTTCTTACAATAATTTTTAATGTAATAACACTACATATAAATTCTCTAATAACGTAGATCTGGTGTCTCTAAAATCTTCGTCCTATAGGTGTGCGTGCAGTTTTACTAATTGTATAGAATCGACCTTCTGTCTCTACGTATACTGTGGTACTAGATAGTTGGTTCCGTATACGGCTTGTTTCCAATACTGTCGGATGCTTCGAAGCGTATTGAGTCTGTGTAGTGTGAACCTATTTGTAGGTAAGGTACGGGTCGCTTGTGTACATAGCTTTAGTACTTCAAACGATGTTCAATTGTTATTTAATGATTGGTTAATGGTTTGTTTTATTTAGGTGTTCGCTTTTTCCCGCGACTACATAGACTTCAGAATTAAGACAAAATTCTAAATTAGCTCAAGGGAACACAAAGACGGGAAAAACTCGTATGTGTTAAAATAAATCAGTATCTACAATTTGAGCTAATTCCGTTCAGCTATTAGAAAAAGTAACAATACGAGAAATAGTAGCAATCATCCATCCATCTGTCCATTCATCCATCCTCACAAACTTACCTATATTTTAAGGCTGATTTATTATAAATCTAAGCATACGTACAATGCACTGTTATTGAATTAGTTTGACGTTATTAATTTGAATATTGAGAGATTATGAGTTGACTTATTTTGGCAAAAGTCATTTCAAACGTGAATACCTAAAAAAAAACTTTAAGTACTGACTCTTAAAAATACCTTTTGCTCGTTTCAGTCAGTTAAGAAACCTACCATTTACTTCGTGTACATTGTGGGAGCTGTTACGAACACATCTCTCACGCTCAAACACCCAGACAAATATACACATCAAAAAAGTCTAGGGATCAACATCCCTAACAAATGTTAGGGATGTTGATCCCTAGACTTTTTTGATGTGTGTATGTCTGTAGGCCATACAAATATTTGTTCGGTGAGGAGATAGAACATGCGACCTTATGTAAGGAATGGAACCTATCACTTTAATTTTATTTCAGAGTAAAAGGGTGAATAAAGAGATTTTTTTATTATACCTACTACTATTTATAATTAATAGGATTATAGTAATTTAATATTTTTTATTTTTGTTTGTAAAAAAAGGTCTCTGAAGAAAAAACTCAAGTAAAGTTCCGATTAAAAAAAATCACTTTCAGAAAATTATTTTATTGCTAAGTTCAATAGACTATGTTTTATTGTAGGTACACTTGCCTTCCATGACGCTGGTATAAAATATACGAATATTTCTAAATGTTTGTTTAAAAAATACGACCAATTTCTAAATAGGTACATCTAATAACTCAAATATTTACGATTACATAACAATACCCAATTAAAATGAAATATGATCTGGTTATCATGTCCAATAGGTGTACACAATCATTATTCTACAAACATTCAAACTCAATTTATTAATACACAAATAAATCGGTAAATTCATTTAATAAAATAACACAGAAAGAATTGTTAAAGTGAAAAACAGCTACAAAATAGCAGCCAACTACATACTTACATTAAAATAATTAGGTATCCCGAACATTCAGTAAATTAATAGGCACTCGTAGGGATTTCTGAATTAGATCGCTTCAGGGATTGGATTAGTAGCGGAATAATTAAATAACAAAACTAAGCCCCGACCCTTGCTTCAAAGATATTCAGAAGGCCCAAATAGCAAAATAGGGTGACTGGTAATTCGTGACTAATACTGATACACATGATTGTACTCACGACAGACACATTCCCAAAGAAATGTTGTTTTTTTTTTTTAATTTGCAAAGCGCATTGAACGCTTACGGCGTCAACCCAAAAGGTGGAAAGACGATCTGATAAAGACCACATCGCGCTGGATGCAAGCCGCTTTCAACCGGTCCTATTGGAAATCTATAGGGGAGGCCTATGTTCAGCAGTGGACATCCTATGGCTGATATGATGATGATTAAACATAATTTTGTCATTTCTTTAGTCGTTCTTAAGCAAGGTACATCGTATTCACATGTAATCCATTATGGTTCTGTAAACAAAAATCATTTATTTGAAACAAGTAAGTATGAAGTATCTTGCTCATTCTTTTGGAAGATTCAACTATTTTTCTTGAGCATGACAGTCGAAAGTGCCTTTTCATGGTCTAATTGAAATAAATGTATGACATGACTTGAACTTTGAGTAAAAAAAAATTGACACAATATTTATTCTTTTCCAAAATGTATCTTTGTACCTATATGATTGCCTCATCCCATTAAATAAGCAAGCTTAAAATACGACAGCAACATCCCGCAGAACTTTTACAGTACATTGTTATCGAGTGAATCTTCTGTCTATCATTATTTCGTAACCTCAGGCAGAGAGCAAAGTAATTTTGTTGTTTATTATTCCGGTTATGTATGTAGGTATTAGTTTTTAAGGGTGTACGTACCCGGAATACGTTAATGGCTTGTGTTCATTTAATAAACAGATTCGGTTTTAGTACCGCTCCGGTTTTAAGATAATGCTGTAGTACCTACGTGATTGGATATTAAATATTAAACCTGACCCGGTACGCACTGTTTGGAAAACAACGCTTTTATCTCCAGATATATATTTTTAGTAGATATTGTTTTTCAATTTGTTGAAGCCAGATTTGATTTCCTAAAGTTCATTTCAATTATTCAATCAGTTTCCAAATAGAATTCGTTAACGCCTAATCTAAACATTCAACAATCGCAAAGTCAGTTTCGTTTACCGAAAAATCTCACTCCTCAATTACGAAATAACAAAAGAAATTGGGAAGAACAATCTAAACCAGAGTCCGCAACATTAGCACAACACTTTAATAAAGAAAACAAAAAACAAGAATCAAAGAAACCACCCACTCGGCGCTAATCACTCGCCTATTTGTTAGCCTCCCCAACAAAGGAAAGAACATGCTACCGTCAAAGATAACACAATAAAAACAAAGGTAAATTGGCCTGGAATAAACAGGGTGCGCAAGGTCAACGGCAGGTCAGTACCTGCCATCCGTCTCAGTCAGGTAGGTGAGGCCATTAATAAGGCCTACAGACATCTAGTCGCGATACCCGTTCGGGATTTACCTTCTGAATAATGGTTTGCGATGATGTGTAAGGTGGTTTATGTGAGGTGTGTGTTGACCTTTCTCGTGAGTGTGTTTTGTTTTATATAGATGGCATCTTTCTAAGCGGTTTGTTGTTTTATCGTATACTATATTTATGTGTCACACCTAGCTTTTTCCCAAAAGGAAGTTATTTTGAGATAAACAATAATTAGGTACGATTCTAAGAACACAATGAATATGGAACTAAAAAACATAAACAATTTTTTATTAATATTATCGGAATTTATCCTTCATCATGTTAGTGCGTGTTTTCTATTAATTTTAATGAAACAACAGAGCTCATAACTAAACATTTCAATTATTTATTTTACAAACTCATTAAAATTTCAAACACATTACACAACTACAACACACGGAGAACACAACAAACCAATTTCGCTATTAAAAGTTTTCGCATAAAACACCGTACGAGGCTATAAAGTCGACAAATATTATGAAAGTGGTCGCAGATTCGTCGGAGATTGCGCTCGTAATTTGCGGGTAGTCGCTAATGCGTCGCGCGCATGCAATTTCCACGTAAACTGCATGCGGCCGTAAACACCATCTGCGGTATCCCAGATTGAAATCGTCGTAGATAACGATCCACGTACGTGTGTTGAATTTGCATCAACTGACTGCATTAACGCGTTCTACACGTTGTCGTTTGGTTTTCAATTGTTTCGTGTTTTGTTGGTCTGTTTTATTTTTGAATTTTTTGATAAATTGCGACTTAGATTAGATTGAGATCGTTCCTAAATCCAGAATTAATAGTTTCTTTTGAACCCCCAGAAAAAACTAAAGTCAAAGCATTTATTTCAATTAAACTATTTAAAGGCACTTTTGAATTGTCGAGCAGTCGGACAGAAGAGAAGCTACATAGTTGCCCATTTTAAAATGTAGGTTCGTTTCTACTCTTTATAGAAGAACGAGCAACGAATTAGTTTTTACTGTATTAGCTATTGATAGTACAGTCTCTATCACAGTAAATAATGTTGCAGAGTAACAAACCTACGAAATTCAAGAAGAAAAATAACTGAGCCTTATTTTCTTTTAAAAAATCTTTGCCCCTTACTGTGTCGTGTCGTGTGTACAGTCAACAACAAAAGTCGATTAACAATGTTACTTTTTTTACATCATTTAAACAAACGCTAAACACATAATGTACTGGCTATAGCTAAGGCAGGCAATAGCTAAGGGTTTATTATATCTGAATTTTATATTCATTTCGTTTTGTTTTTAATATTGTACTTAATAATTAGGATTTACAAATCATAAATGTTTATCGACTTTTGTTGCTGACTGTACCTTTTTCTGTGTCGTGGCTGCATTTAAACATATATAAACTCACATACACAAACAGCCAGGCCCGAAATCTGTAAGCTATCTGTAAGCCTATCTGTAAGCCATTCAAATATTTGGTTCTCGCGAGACTTGAGCCTGCGACAATCAGTGCAGTACTTAACTAACCGCTCGGCCAATGCATCAACCGTGTCACCATAGCGCCAGCCGTGTCTTTAAAATGACCACTAATTCGTAAAACAGCAATATTCAAACGTTATACACAAGTATAAAGGCAGTTTCAAATTATTCCCTTAACTTGTATTGAAATCAACATTTTCATTTATTGGTTGATTAAACAGCGCAAAATATATGCAAGCTCTTCAAACGATTTGCCCCTATTACATGTGAAATAAATTCATTACGAGTATTAAATTCCATTACTGATAGATTACATTCGCTGTAGCATTTTGGCGTGGTAAGTAATGTGTTTATTCTATTTTTCAATCTGTGATTGGAGTACAAAATATTTTGATGGTTACCTACAATAGTTTCAACAACAAATAGTTTCGACGTCAGTTGCAACTGCAGCAACTGACGTCGTTAACACTTCAAAGTTATAAAACTTAAACAATTGAGAGCAATATTAAAGGATACGGAATCAGCGCTTTAAGGTAAACACCGCGGCATCTTATAAAGTTGTAACAGGAGCGATTTTACAACAAAAATGTCTTGGATTCGATTTCCAGGTCGGGCAAAGTGTTATTGGGTTTTTCCATCAGGAATTTCTCAGTAGCAGCCTCGGAGTCTAGCTTTGTGCCCAGTTGATGGCAATATAGGCTCGTCCTCTATTACATGGAACTTAAACATATCTGGCGAAATGTTGGTGTACTAATGGGCACATCTCTGCCTAACCCTTCGGCGATTATTAGAGTGATGTTATGTTGTGTCATGTCATGTAATGAAAACTAGGTCAATTCGATTCTAATATACTTACGCTTTTTTTTAAATCTGTGTAAATGGTAACTTGAAATTATGAAAGGCCTAATACATATTATAGCTATCAAAGAAAAGCTTTTAAGAAAATGAGGCACAAAAATTCTCTTCGTGTGAATTATTTTTTCGAGCGTAACAAACTATGCTATTACTATTTAAATGAAAACATTACCGCCTGTCGTCAAGTCGTAATGAAAGGGACACCTGAAAAGATGAGACTTGAATAAAATATTTTTATCCAAGTTTATTATATTTATTTTAGTCTCTAGTTTTTTATATTACACTGTATAATAAATAATACAGTGTGGTGTATCAAACGATTTCTAACAGAAAAATTTTGAAGGCTCTCTTTCATGTCCAAATAAAAAAGAAAAATAAATATAAAATCTGAATTCAAATCAGTTATGAAGATTAACTAAAGCGCTCTGCTACGCACTCCATATAAATTCTGTCTAGTCGCATAACTAATTAAACTCGATAAAGTTTGTACATAGACAGGATAACAAGCATAAATATTTGTCTTTATCCTATCTACAAAATTTCATCAAGTAGGTATTCGTACGACTAGACGAAGTTTTGTATGGAGGGTGCTGTCGATAATATTGTCTAATTTAAAAACCTGTATAGTCACGTCACTATACCCTATCTATTGTGGATACAGTAATAGAAGATCCGCTTCACTAACAAACCCGTAACTAATAAAATACCATTTGTCAATAAACCCCAATTTTTTCATATCACAACATACATACATCGTGCTCTAAGCCATTTTTCAAACGGTTTGCAAACTTTTAAACGTACAGAATTATTTTTTACATAAAAAATACAGTAGGAATCATAACATCCACGGCATTCAGACTGAGTGTAAAAAAAAGAAAGTTTAACTGACGTTTGTGTCTGGGAAATGGCCACGGGGAAAAGCCTTTTGAAAAAACACGAGACTTACCAACCTACTCGTATAAAAGTATAGTCCCAAAATTAACGGAAAATATACCAAAAACAGTGTAACAAATATTTTACACGAAGTCTCTTATTTCAGTAAAATATTGCTGCGTATGCTTCACGTCTGTTCGGCGTTAATTAATATTGTACGTTGCATTTCAAACACGTAGGTACCTACGTCGTGTTTGTTTCATGCAATTTTATGTAATAAAATCGGTCGGTTTGTGGTATCGTTTTTATTTGATTTTACAAAGTTTTAACATTGTTTTCATGTTCATTATTATTTAAGGTGTCAATAAACAAATATTAAATATTTAGGGGTCAATAATAAACGAACAACTTTCACCGCGTGACCAAAGCTATTTAATATACTTTAAACGTCTAAGTATTGCACTTAACTAGAGATGATAATCTTGATTTTTTAATTCATATTTGACGATTGGTTTTAACGAGAAAATGGTTCATATTGACCTCATATGGATCAAGGTCACAGAATAAAAGTAAGGTAGTTTATAATATAGCTTAATCTAAAAAGATAACTTACTGTCTTTTAAGGAACGTACACAGTCGCTACGTATTTACCCATAGGTACTATAATTGACAGCATAGGCAGGGCCGTTCCTCCAATTCCCCAAAGAGTTCTTGTAAAATGCAGTGCAGAGTGGTGCGGTGCGATGCGTTGCGGATTTACGGTACTGTGCGGTGCAGTATATTGCAGTAGATGCAGCGAAGTGCGATGCTGTGTTGTCTCGACGCTTACCCGTTTCGCTTTCGCTTCGCGCTCAATACAGCAAGGCGTTAAAACTAATCTCCTTTAGTTTGCTATTTCAGACTTTAATAATTCTTGGAACAACTAACGATATATTCGACACTCTACATATTTTCCTTTAATTTATATTTCGACACCAGCAATTTATACTACGCTAACTCATAAAAGTGTACTTTACAGTAGAGGCTTATGAAGGGAAAAATGTGATAACTTTTATATTAATTAAGATATTTATTTGAAATTTGGTACCCTTAAAGGTTAATTTATTCACTGTAATTTCTCATATTTATTTTTCCTTAATTATTTATATTTTTCCATTTAGCGCAAGTTAGCCGTGTATACACGTAATTCCTTCAAACGATTTTACATTTATTACACACGTCTAACTAAAGTTAGCGTAGTGTATTACGGGAGATCATAGTGCTAAAAAGTGTTATTTTTATTGTGCTGCAATAATAATTTTAAAATATATTATATAGTAATTATAACTTTAAAACAGTCAAGGTGTACCATCAATAAACTAATAAACATTCGGTATTTACAACATAAAAGCCGCTAATTAGAGCATTTTACAACGAACAGTACCTATACACGAACGCACTAAACTACGCTAACTAAGAGTTAGCGTAGTGTAACACGGACTTTGGGCTAAACCCTTCCCCGCGCATATTCCGCTAACAATAGATAGCGTAATTTAGATCGAGTGATTTCAAAAAGTACCTTTACTTAGCGTTGTATATCATTTGTAACTTCGTTATTTTTGAATCTATCTTCACGATTTTTTTATTATATATAAAAAACACATTTTAAGCAACTTGGCATAAAAAAACGAATTTACCTAAAATACGAGTTAGCGTAGTATAAATTGTTGGTGTCGATTTGTTTGTTATTGTGTCTATCAGGCTGAAAGTAAAATAAATGAATTCATGGAAATAGACAATATTTCTGTCAGGGTATAATAAGCAAGATCCTGGATTATCCTGACAAAGTCGTCGCGTTATTAATTGGTAGGTCCTTGGAGGAAAATTTTCATGAAAAAACAATCGGCAGTGTTAATGAATGTAAACGAAATAAGAAAACCCGAAGTTTTATAAGCGCTGTTGGTATATTATGTACCTATAACTAAGTAAGCAAACGCACACGTTTATACACGGTGGAAGGAAAATCGTAACGAAGACTTTTACCATTTACTTTTTTTATTTTACTTAAAATACAACGGTTACGGGTTCTCAAGTATTGCCAAATGCCATGGGCTATAATATTGTATAGTATACGTACTTGACTTTTGCGTAGATGAAATCGCAAGCAGAAGATGCCGTATATTATAATACCGTGCAATTATAAGCCGAAATAGAAAAATAAAACGAGGAGTAAAAGCATCAAACATTGCTTACATAGTTTTACATAGTTTTAAAACTGAAAATAAATACATGTTGCAGACCTGTCGAATTCATTTGCACTGTAAATATTGATACATGAGGCTGTTTCGTAATTCGATTGCGTTGCGAATAGTTTGTTATTACGATGCGTATTAATATTCAGTAGCAGCAATCTCGATAGAACACACTCTGTCGCGTGCCGCGTGTCGCCCTCTTTGTCTCGCAGAATATTGTTCCAACGATAACAATGCATATGTAGATGACAGAGGCGTGATATGCTAATAATCCTTGCTAAACAAGCAATCTGTTTCTAAAAATTGATTTCCAAAGAATCTTAATACACCAAAGTCTTTCAAAGATTTAGCAGTTCAACTCGCTAGAAAATGTAATAAATTGCTACAGCTCAAGCAAAAAGAAAAATGTGAAAACTTCGTAACGATTTAAAATAGTGAAAAAGCTTCAATGAAAAAAGCGGAGTCGCAGAGCCCTTTCACGCGAAGGGCTTCGGTCCGTTTTAGAAGAAAAGCGATGAAGATTTGTAAGGATTAGTTAGATAAACAACTTTCTTTATATAAAAGGAAAATAAAGACAAGTAGGCTGCAAAGAGAAAATAAGAGGGGAGCGCTCGAGACGTCTGTGTGTACGAATTTTTACGTAACGTACGATAAAGGTGTGATAAATGGAGCTAAGTGTGTGCGCCTCAAGTGTGCCTAATATCCACCGGTGCGTTTATGATGAAAATTCACTTTTACGGGGAAGGTAACCGTGACTCAGGAACTTTCATTATTTTTATGCCTCCGTTATAGACGAGTACTCGAGTGAAAATGTAAATGTTGTATGGATATTTTACTCACATTTCGTTTCCATTAATACTGCTTGTTTGATGTGTTAGTAGGTCATAACTAGAAGAATAGGACGTACATAGCGTTTTGTTATTTTTACATTATGCCTACCTACATTCAAACAAAAGACATACTTAACGAAGTTGAAACTTACTTGTCTTTTCTAACACTGCGATGTTATTTTTTGTTCTGGACCATGCCTGAAGGAACCGGGTTGTGTAGGTGTTAAGTAATTGATATTCAACAACTCCCTTTTTATAAATACGATAATAATTGTTCTAACTAAACTATAAATACACTCACGACTCCTTTACTATCTCAAGCACAATGTTTAATGTTAAAAACAGTGATGTTCATAAAGCAATTAAGTAAAAAGTTTTTCATTTAATAAAGAAACATGGAATTTGAAAAAACATGCAGACTCGTTAAATTCCAACATAAAAATAAAGCACGACTTTCCGTGTGCGGTCTGTAAAACATTAAAAGACAAGTCCAGTCACTCGTTCCGTTGCCTTTGGGCAAAAGTGTGACGTCATATATGCACAAGCGAATTTATTTATGAATCCAATGTAGAGATGAAGCCGTAAAATCTGCCCAGAGATACGTGCACAGAATGCCAAGAGAAATAAATAAAATTGAAATGTATGTTTTTTATTCGTAAATATACAATTTTTATGTGGTTTTTCTGTTGACTTGTTTAGATGTTATAACGAAGTTTTGTGTGATTTTATTTTTGTGTTTTTACTAAACTCTTGTGTATGTGGAGGCTGTCAGACATAAGCTTAGCCAAGTAGAGAGGATTTTACGAGACCGTCACACTATTCTAAACCACTGCAACTGTTAACTTTCTCGACTGCCTCGTTGGTCTAGTGGTCGCAAAGCGCGACTGCTGAGCATGAGGTCTTAGGTTCGATTCCCAGGTCGGGCAAAGGGTTTTTCCATCAAGAATTTCTCAATAGCAGCCTCAGAATCTGAATTTGTGCCCGGTTGATGGCAATAAGCTCGTTCCCTATTACATAGGACTTAAACATAACTGGCGAAATATAGGTGTACTAATAGGTACACCTCCACCTTTTGGGGATTACAGTTATGCTATGTGGCAATTCGTTTGATTAATTAAGAAGGCCTCGAAATAGTGTTAGCCTTAACTACAAAACGATTCGCAGCTAGGAGCGCGCTATCGACAACCAAAATGATCTCAATCCTTCCTTCAAAATATCCCCCAGTATCAACGAAGGCTGAAGCTCTCAGGGGCTACATGAAACAGTACTAAAACTGTTCGTGTTCCCTGGTGACAAATCACGCCCGCATTCACGCACTGTCGTATCAATCAAACTTATCTGTGAACGTTTGTGTCAGTTTTGCCAGCTAGTTATAATGTCTGTTGTCTTCTTCGCATCGAATAGTAGGTAGTGGAAATATGGAGTAGGAAATCGCTTATACAGGGTTATTTTTAAAACACCAGAAACCTGAAAAGAAATTGTTGTACTCATCATTATGAACAACTTTTTCTATGGGACCAACCCTGAAATCATGAAAAAAAAAATCAGCTGTCCCTACAAAAATGCTATACAACACAAACATAATGTATAAAACAGCTGATTTTTTTTCATAATGATGAGTACAATGACCCCTTGTGTTTTAAAAATAACCCTGTATACCAACATAAAAACTTATTTTGAACCTGGACATATTTTACGACGCCTTAAGTGGTATTCGGAAAAAGTACTTGACAGTTATTTCTTAGTTTCCCAATTTTTTATTTTTAGTTTATTAGCAATTTTATTCATTTCTTATGTTTGTGAATATTATGTATACCGTAGGTAACTAATTGGTGTACTATACCTACATTAGAAGTGATACATTAATTCAAGTACTACTACCTATATCTTTAAGCTGTTGGAGTACTTTATTTTATAAATGAATAAATAAACTTTCTAGTTACATCACTAATGTTTTTTTAATGTTAAACAACTTTTTTGTACGTCGCTTTGTATCAAAACGTCGAGAAAGAAAGATCAAAGGCAAGTCAAGATTTGAAAAAAGTACTTTACTAAATAAAAATCATAAGACAAATCTTTGTCAAATGTACTAACATCACAGATTCAACATGACATAAATCTTCCAATGTTGGCCTCATACGGCCCCAATAACATTTGACAAGAAGCAAACTGTATGATAAGTACAGACGTAAGGCACACACGAGATTGGAATAAGAATTACACATTACAACTCGTATATCGAACGAATGAAGTTTAACATACTTATGTAAATATGTCGCGAAGGAACGGGACCCACGGATTTTATTACACGAGTTTCTCGCGTTCGTAACTGATGTAAATTTTAAACGTACAAGACGCGATACGGATGTTAAGAGTTTTAACATTCAAGGAAGTGAGTTAAAAATGTCTGTTGCTTTGTTGAGGCATGTGTAAAGGATTTTGTTGGATAATAGACTTTCTGGTTATTTACTTACTTGGTGGTTGTTAATTTGAATAGGTACTGCTTTTTTATACTTTATACCTATATACTTATATAGGAGTATTGGTAATTACCAATACTCCTATATAAGTATTGTATTGTGTGTAACTAATTAGTTACACACAATATAATAGTAACAAACAATGTTCCCATTATTTGCAAAGCTTATAACATCAATCACTTCAATAGAAAATTTAGTAACAATAATAAAACACGATCAGCTGTTATTTTATTAAGTTATTTATCCCTTTTTATAAACAAAACTACTCAACGTTTATCTTTTTTTTTTATCTTATATCATGATTGTATTCACCCACGATACAGGAGAAATTTCTGAGTGGGGCAATGTTTTTTTAAAAATAGAATAGGAAAACTGAACGACTGACTCTGAAAAAATATTTAACGAACCTAAGTACTTCTTAATATAGGTACAGAGAGGTACAGCTGCTTTGACTAATGAACCTCAGAAAACTTTTTGATATTTTGCCGAACGTGCGGTATCAATTTATCAAACCGATCGTTTTATCTACAAAGCGATATTTGCTACAAAACAATTGCAAATAGAAGCTATTCAATTCGGGTCCTAATTAGAAAGTCAATCAAGAGAGTAGGTATCACTGAGGTATTCTGGGGCAGCCTATCGATCCCTCACTATTTATACTACCATGCCAAAATAGGAACCGTTGTTACCATGATGCTTCCTATAAACAGCAATACCAATAGCTGGTTGGGCAATTTACAGATCTGCTTTAGGTACCTCTGAATACCAATGCTCTTTTTATTTTAACTAGCTTTTAACATCTTACCAATTATAATATTACAAAATAATAAAAATGTTTTAACTATAATTATCTGTTTATACGAGTACCTACCTTAACTCTAAGCTTCCAATCGGCAACTATAGATGTATTTACGTTTTTGCATATTTATGTATTAATATAATTATATTTTTTTAACTGTACTTGCAAGTTCCTTTGATTGCAAAAGTTTTTAGCTGCAATTGGTGAAAAAACACCGTAGGTTTGTTCACAAACATATAAACTTACATACACAAAAAGCCAGATCTAAAACAGCTATCTGTAAGACATACAATTATTTGTTCCGTAAGGGAACCGAAACCGCGGACGTGTCTTTCGAAGTTGTCTAAACTCAAGTTGCTACGCGTGCTGAGCGCCTTAATAGGTATATATAATTATGTCAGTGTCAATTATGGTTGAAATAGTCCATAACTTTGATTGAACTAATTGGTACGAGTATTGAAATTTAAATGTTTAATGAAAAGTCGATATCTGTCGTGTTCACTGGATAAACTCATTATTGATGCAAATTCAGAATGTTTCACTACGCCAAATTAACAATGCTATGATTGGAAATAGAAATATTCATAAACTGCCTATTATGTCAAGTTGTCAGAATGATTGAGATACGTTGTGAAGGAAATTACTTCACAATACCAGGTACTAATTTGATTTAGAAAATATTTTTCTTTTCTCTTTTCTAGAAGATAATACTTCATAATAAAAAGTGAACATTACAGCATCTCATAGCTAAGTAGATTATTTTTAATTATAAAATAGCAGATAGGAACTATTTATGAAACTATTAAAATATTTCAAAATCTAGTCGCAATCTCATCTCAGCTTAATGTCAAGAAGAATACCTAATTATGTCAATAAGAGGCATTTTTGTCAGATTGAGACTGCGATCGTTCCCAAAAGTTAGTACAATTGCCCCTTGATGTCATTTTAACCGTTACATGCCCCGAGCGATAAAAACACTATAATTTTGTGGACGTAGGCATTACCTAACCCAAAAAAACATTGTTCAACAAAAATCTCATCTAATGTTTATTTCATAAACCCTTGCGTCGCCGAGAGCTTTGTAAAATTACTTCGTTACAACACAGCCGGCCATTTTATATTATTCTATTAGATAATACTGATTCGCTTTGAAATAATTTACTCTGTAGGATTTGAGGTATTATTTTGCGGAACGAAATATAGGTACAATCTGGATATACAAGTCCACGTTTATTTTGAACAAAAGCGTTGATCCGTTAACTTAACCCTTTGCAACTGTGTGCGTTCGTGCGATAGAAATTATTCGTGTGTTTGTACGTTAAAATTCATGGCGGAGTGGACGTGCACTAGTTTGACTCTGTCATAGTCGTACGTAAATATAATTAATGGGAGAAATGGAGTTGGAAATGGAAGACGAATGAACGGAGTGTGTAACGTACAATTTGCATAATATTAAGGGTTTGTGTCGTCATGTACATGACGCGTTCATACATGGAGCGCTTTGAAGATATTTTGCTGCAATATTGCTGCCTTTTTAAAATTTCATTTTAGTTATTATCCAATTTTAATTGGCTTTTGTTCCGTCTTATAGCGACTAATTATCCTAATTATATTAGGGTTGGTTTCCAGTCTAACCGGGTTGAATACTAGTATTTTACATGGAGCGACCGCCTATGTGACACCGACATCTCAGTTTCTAGGTAACACGATATCCCTTGATAAGAGCGGTTGTCAGACTTCAAGCGCCCACTTAGGTACAAGATCTGAATATGTCGTCTGTATAGATGACATTTACGAGTTTAATATTAAATGTTTTAAGAATAATAAACTAAGTATTATGAAATACGAAAAGTTACTGAAAAGCTTTTTTCTTTGTTTTTTTTTAACGCACGATATAATCTCTGGAACAACCAGTCAGATTAAAAAATGATTTGTAAGATTACCTACATATAACATGGTACGACCGACGGAAGTGGAGCAGAAACCAGTGACGTAACTAGCGCGGATGAAAGATCCACGTGGACAAAATCGCGGGCAGAAGATAGTTTACTAGTCTATTATACACCTTAACACTTTTATCTAGAAAACTATAACAATCCTATGAGCATGACGGATCATTAATAACATAATTATGACGAAGCGGAAATGTGTTTTTTTTTTTGCCCCTTTTTCTCCGTTAATTACTCCAAAAAGACTAGGCACAGAGTAAATAAAACTTTTTGCTCAGAAGATTAGGCTCACGCCTACGGTATTTATCTTTTAGGTTATTACGTTGCAGAGCAAAAAAAGTTAAGAAAATAAAGTTAGGTTATAAACGGGGAAAGTTTTATAAGAAATTTTGACTAGCTCGTGAATTACTTTTTGTGCTTTATGATTTACGGTTTTGTACCTTTTGAATGTGAGTAACTTCAATAAAATTTACTGAATAATTAATTTGCTTCATAAATATTATTATTGTAATTTAGTATAAAATTAAACTTTAAGGTAATGTACTGCCATGTAGTGGCAACACTGTTTAACTTTCTTTGTTCATGCTATCTCTATGGTTGTTGTTCTATTTTGTCTATTAAATAGTCAGTCGTAATTCAAACTCAACAAACGTTGTTTCATTATAATTATAATCTTGTTGTTGCGCAAACAATTTTAACAAATAATTCTAAACGACTATAAATTATTGATGACAGTAAAGTTGAAAAAATTCAATTCCAATATATTTGCAATATAAAACTAACATTAAAATTGAATCTTTTGAACGATACTGTACCTACGTAAACTACATTATGATAAAATAAAAAAGTTTCATTGCTTTACAAACAAGCAAGATTTTTCCAACAATGAAATAACAAATTCTTTGCATAGTAATTCAACGTATTTTCAAATGGTATAAAAAACTAGCTTTTGCTTGCGACTTCTACTATCTTTTTTAAATAATACCTTTCGAAAATGTTCTCTGGACTTGAAAGTTTGTATAAAATGCCGTACGAAGGAAACGCTTTTGACCTGAAAAATAAACTTTATCATCAGAACTAAATAACTTTTCAATAATAATAAAAGTAGGTCCTACTTTCAACATACAGTATGGATGTTAGTTTTACTCCAGTTCGGAAAACTTTTCAATTATTTGCGTGACTTGGTAGGATAAATTACAATTCATTCCAATAATTCTGTTATTGGTTGGTATTGTTACAATCATGGAAAGTCACGTTTATTTTTAACATTGATGCAAACACGACGGGGTTATATAAGTTTTGACGTGTCTATAACATGTGAGGGGGGTGTGTCTGTCTGTAGCATCGTAGCTCCTGAACGGATGAACCGATTTTAATTTTGTTTTTTTTTTGTTTGAAAGGTGAATTAGTTGGGAGTGTTCTTAGCTATGTTTGATGAAAATCAGTCCAATATGGCAGCCATCGACCATCGTAAATTCTTAATTTATTACTAACAACATGCGGATCTTGTAATTTAATCTGAAATAAAATGTTTATTATTATTTATTCACACGTCCTCAAAACAATAACAATAATGGGAAAACAATTTCAAAACGACAAAACGAAGGAAATTGCATTAGTTTCGCTCTTTGTCGTGTTATATCTGTGACATCGTTGCACTTAGCCAAATTGTGCCGCGGGGACTGTAGGATAAAGATTACGATTCTTGTGTTTATGACATGTGTTTTCAAACGGTTTCGTGTGTCCGGAGGTACGAAATTAAGGATGTGGTAATGTGTGTTTCGTGTAAAGTTTAATGTACGATTAGTTAAGGAATCGCGTTGCTTTAATTACATGATATGAAAACCGTAAGTTATTAAATGATTTTGTCAGACGCGGGAGCAATAGGTTTACGTATTTTCAGAGACACGGTAAGGTCACAAACGTTGAGGTAGTACTTATGTATACTGTCGCATTAATGCTCGTGATTTACTGCGAAATTTCTATACCATTTTCATTAGAACGTAAGATATGTAAAGTACTTACCTATCTACTCATAATTATTTCAGTGATTTGCAATATGAAATGTTATAGCAATTTGATGAAAACATCTCCCATTTGTGTTGTTAACAATAAGTAACCGGAGAAATCAATGGAGTATTCGGTTTTCAGCCGATATTTGTGTGCATATTGGATTTATGTTCAAGTGAAATATTGCGTCAAATAGTCAGCTTTTAGTAATGTAGCGGCTCTGGCGTTACCATGTTCAACCTGATTTTAAAAGATTATTTCTTAAAAAAACATTTTTCAACACACTAGTATGGATTTTTTTTTTCAATAAATACTGATTATTTTTTAAATATACTCAAATTACTGTAAATTATTTGACAAAAATAAATAGTTTGATGAACATAACATCACGTCAGTAATCCCAGAATGGTTATGCAGAGGTGTATCCATTAGTATACCCACATTCTGCCAGTTATGTTTAAGTCCCTTAGAATAGGGGGCGAGCCTATTAAATGAAATATAATATTTATATATCTTTTATTAACTATCAACACTAAATACTTAAGAGTTTAATTGTTCTCAAAATATTTTGGACCACTTTATAAGCAAGTGGCGGTTAATGCAATAATTATATTTTCATATAATTATTGTATTAACTGTCAAAATTATAACGCCATAAGTTAATTACATGTGTACTGGTTGTTAGCTTAAAATCATTAAGCAAAATTAATTGATGGCGCATGCTGTTAGCTTCGTAATGAATTTACTAGTAGGAATTGGTTGATATTATGTTATTAAATAAAACCTTATTTTTATTGTTAACATTAACAAATGAATGAAATGGTAAAGTTTAGTTTAATTTTATTTTATTTACCATTTGCTTCTGGCCGCGACTTCGTCCGCGTCAAAGTTGATATAATTCCAAGGGAACCGTATTTTTTTCCGAAACAAAGAGTAGCCTATGTGCTACTCCAGACTGTAATCTGTCTGTGTGCCAAATTTCTTCCAGATCCCTACAACCGTTCGGACGTGATTGAGTATCTAACAAAGATCATTAATTTTCAAAGTCAAAGTCAAAAGTCAAATCATTTATTTCAATAGGCCATTACAAGGCACTTTTGAACGTCAAATACAAAAGAAAAAGGAATTAAATATAGTTGCCCCTTCCAAAAGGTAGCTTTGTATGGAGAGGAATGGGCAAGAAACTCCATACGTACTCTTTTAAAATCAATGTTTACAATATTTGCATACAGAATCCTACATATGGCACGTGAACGCAATGTAGGTACCTACCTTATATATTTCAGAATTTTAAAAGTATTATTTTTATTACTCAACTGAATTTACTTACGACACAGGAAAAATTCCCAGTGTAGGGCAACGTTTTTTTTTCAGAAAATAAAATAGACGTAGGTATTTTTTTCAAATCTGGTACTTGAAAATTAGAATATTATTTACTGCAACTACTCAAACTATCTAACTATCTCTATTTGAAAGGAACGTTCTCATATAACGAAACCCGAAAGATTAGAAATTCCTCATTCACATAATAGGTCGTCAATGCATTACCCAGCTATGCACAATAGACTCACTAACAGATTACAAGCGCTATCGTTCATCTGTACATTCACGATCTGCACGTTCATTCACGAACGACCAACATTCCAATTAGGTACGACGTTTCATTACCAGTATTGGTTTTATTTGTTTCACTCTGTGCCTGAACTGGCCAATTTGGTCGTAATAACTGTGTTAGCCAGTGCTTGAACTATCATTGGTCTAATAAGGGTTATAGTTGTTATGATATTCTATATTTAGCTCAGAGCTTTGGTTTTCTGTCATTTAGCGTTAAATTATATAAGTAGAGGGTACTGGGTCCTTAGACAAAGTAACATCGCTTTGTAGCGAAACGATATCTAAATTCGTCATCGTCTCTGACTTGCTTGTCTATCTTGTCATGTCTTGCTTCATGTCCACGTGACTTAACGCGGCTTATGTCAATCCCATACATTTTAGTCTATTCTAACTTCGTTATCGTTTTGAAATTGTAACTTTGTCTAAGCCCCCTGTAATTAGTGTCCGTTTAAGTGGATAAATGTCGATGTTTGTAATACTCGTACTTCATCTTGAAAAATATACAATAAACATTTAGCCGAGTTAAAAAGTAGCCTATGTGGTTTTTTTTCAGACTACAATAGTAATTTATACCTGTAACATCCAAAAACGTATAGCCGTACTGGCGTGATTAAGTAACAAACATCCATCCATCCAAACATTCGCATTTTTATTAGTAGTAAAATTTCTTGGACAAATAGTTGCAAATTCCGTAGGTCCTGCAAATTGTCGACGACGGAGAACCAAATATCGGTGAAAAAGAGAAAGCAAATAGTCGTTTGCCGGTAAGAACTTCTCTGTTTTCAAAATAAACGTGAGCCAAGCCACGAAGTTCCACAAAAAAAAAACACAAAAAACGGGAACACAGCATTTACCAAACTAATTACAACGGATAATTTGGCCGAAGCAATTAGAATACTTTTTGGGGCTGAAATTATGGAACATACAAAAAAAAAACATAGAAAAACTTTTGTATAACGAACACACAGCGGTTAACGTCAGAACTACATCCAATTAGGCGGATCCCATTAAGTGGATCCAGAACAAGTTTGTAACTTTCACGCAAATATACAGTAATAGCTAACAGACAACTTTATTGGTTAACCGGCTTTTATCACTGGATCTGTTTGTGCTGTTCCTAAATTATAGCGGGTAAATACTTCAGGAAGTTTGAAGACTTTTTGTCTGTTTGTGTTATAACGTCACTTTAACATTCTAAATGATACTTTGTAATAGTCAAGTGTAACTTATTGTCGATCGATTATGCCCACGATTTATTTATTTATTTAAGTAACATGGAAGATCTACAGCTAGAAAAAAGCAGACTAGTGACAGAAAATTAGACTGACAGCCAATTACAGGTCTTCACGTATGTTGGTTTTCACCGGGGTTTGATTTGTTTTGCGGAACACTCATCCATTTTCTTCTTAAATAAAGTAGACAAGTTACTCCTTATAACATCAGCTATCTGCCAGTGAAAGTCCCATCAAAATCGATCAAGCCGTTTCAGATATAAGCTGGAACAAATTCACAGATAGGTACACACACACCCTCACACCCTCAGATAGTTTTTTATTTATATTTATTTTGTAAAAAAACTGTTATTTTAACATTAAAAGCAAGGCAAGTTCCAATGTGACTTCTCAATTCATGTGTACTTTCTAAGTCTATCTTAGACGTAACTGTCATCGGTGTACCGATGGCTTCGATTTTCCTATAGGAAAACATCGTGAGGAAAATCTTTTATTTACCTTATTAATTATTAATATAAGTCTGAATTCGCCAATCTACTTAAGCAAACGTGGTTATCAATGCTTGTGCCTTCTTTGTACAAGAAGAGGCTTTTGCGCTGCAGTTGGGTAATAAAATGTTGGTATTATTATTTAATTTAGGTAGAATACATTTTTATTGTCATGTCACCTTTTTGACCTGGGAATGAGGATTTATATTATGCTTTTTAGTTTACATTATTCTAAATACATCAACGAATCACGATATGTTATCCATTTCCCAAATGTGATGATTATGGCAAAACGCCCGATGACCGACGACCGCAACCATTATTTATTCAAAACCAATATATGATTTAAAACCACCACTGAATGTAGGCATTAAGTATAATTCAATATTATTATTTTGCTCAAAAATGAAAATGCAAAATCAATATTGTAGTAGTAAAGAAAATTACATTAATATTATTTTATATGTAACTTAATTCTTTGGATTTTAGAATCATATTTTTAAATCAAATGAAATTCAAAAAGTTTAAAAAACCGATCTAACGGATCAAGTGAATAAGGGGCCCGTACCAATGTAGAATATTAATTTAACACTACACTCAAAAAAGGAACGCGTTCCTTGTATGTTCCTATAGCTCTATTTCGATGGCAGCAAAGTAGAAACGGACATCTACATTTTTTCGAAAATGCTTTTTTTACAAAAATGAGCTTATATTAATCCTATCTACAAGTCTGTATTAAAATTTTTTCAAAATTCAATATAACAAAGAAAATTTGACACGTAAATGAAGACATCTACACTGGATTTTTAAAAAACATCGCAGTAGAAACGGACATGTGAATTTGTCCGCCTTTACTTCGGAGCTTTGACAGATGAATGGAAACGTCAACAAAGACATCAGTCAGTTGTCACATTCTAGCGCGTACCGGTATAAATGTAATAATAATGATAGTGTTTACAGTTCATTATTAGTGCTAGTAATGAAATCTTAGAGTGAGTAATAAAAATTATTTTGAGGTTACGGTTCGACGTAAACACGGACATCTGCCACTTGTTCGTTTATAAAGATGTTCTTTAAATATCCTTAAATGTATTACAGGAGATTATTATCTTACTTTATTAGATATTTTAAATGAAATGGGCACTTTTTTATTACAATGTAATAAAACTTTGACGTAGAAGAAGACATCTGCCTGATAAACGGTTATCAGGCAGATGTCTTCTTCTACGTCAAAGTTTTTTCAGAGTAAAAAAAGACATCTACATTATTTCAGTAAAACAACGATAAAGCGATAAAACCTATTACACAATTCATAAAGAAGGTTATTTTAAAGCATTATAGAAAATTTCAGGTTAATCGGTCCATAACTCTCAAAATAACCACTCTTTTAAACTAAATCTGCTCTCCTGTAAAGTTGCGATTTTGTAGATGTCCGTTTCTACTTTGCTGCCATCGATTTTATGTTACAATAATACACACTCTGTGTTATGTAATTACAGACATCTATCTATTAAAATTTAAAAGATACAGTCCTGTAACATAGAGATAGACAGACAGAAGACGGACGGATGAGCAAGCCTCCGTTTGGACCCTTTGGTTATCAAAAGGGTCCAAACGGAGGCTAGAAACCCTAAAAAGGTATATGTTTTTTGAATAAAACCTAAAGTTCTATACCTGTTTTATTTTAGGTTTGAACAAGGTAAAGGCAATATCAGACTATTCGAAAAAGTAAAAGAAGACCTGAATAAAATTGTTCCAGCGCTTCGGTTACGTTGAATGCAACCGACAAAAGGTCAGGAATTCTTTGAAACTAGATACTGAAACCAACATGGATCAATTTGGGTTTTTTTTCGTCGAACTTTCCTTTATGTGAAATAGGTATTCAGCTGCATCCATAATCTTTCATATGGATTTCGTACCTTTCTTGAACATGAAAGTATTTCTTGCTGCGGGCCCTATTTGTATGAATATTCTTTAAAAAAATCTTTTGTTAACTTTTTATTTTAAATAATATGTTAAAATTAACTCGTCTGTCTGTCTGTTTGTTACGCTTTCACTAATAAACCATAGAACCGATTTTGATAAAATTTGGCACAGTGTAGGTATGTTAAAAAAATCATTTCCTCGCACGAGTTCACATACAATCTCACGCTTTTTATACCCGCACTGTAGGTACCAACATACCAAGGAAATTGTTTTCTGATTGGCCAAGATTCCTTTACGACGATCTAAGACACATTTGGGATCTTTAGACCAACATTACCGTGGGCTTATGGGAGATGAAAAGATGAAAAAAAGTATTAATATCGCTTTGCGGTCCCTTACCCAAGTTCCGAACATAAGAACTATCGTTATAAAGACGATTTGGGTAATGCTTCTCTTTATTGCGACACGTTATTAAATGTTTATTTGTATACTAGTCTATGCCCTCGACTTCGTCCACGTTAATGTCGGTTACTGGCGAACCCCGCTTTTTCCCCTTATGGGGTAAATTTGGAAAATCCTGTCTTAGCGCATGACTACGTCTAAACTATCTGCTTCCCAATTTCAGCGCAATCCGTTCCGTGGTTTGAGCTGTGTGTTGACAGATCAGTCAGTCAGTAAATACCTATATAGATTAGATTATTTAGGAATATGAAGAATTAGTAGGTAATATGCAAAATATGGCGAGTAATAAGATAAACCATTTTAGTTAAGTGAAAAGTTTTGAAAAATCTTGTTGTTGAGTAAAAGTAGATTATTTTATGATAAGGTTTTAGTAAAATTCTTACGAAAATGTAGGTAAGTACCTACTTAATAATGTATTAATGGTTTTAGTGAGAAATTATGATAAGCACTAGTTTATTGCACTAGTTTATTTCACCAGCGTTTTTCCCGAGCAAAGTATTATTGGGTTTATGCATCAAGAATTTCCCAGTAGCTACTTCGGAGTCTGGATTTGTACCCGGTTGATGGTAATAAGCTCGCCCCCTATTACATGGGACTTAAACATAACTGGCGGAATGTGGGTATACCAATAGGTACATCTCTGCCTAAACCTTCGGGGATTACAAGCGTGATATTTATATTTATTTAATAATACAAACAAACATAATATACATTTACATACAAACAAACATCTCTTTATAATATTAGTATAGATTACTTTGTACGTATTTTTATAAATCCCTTCTTTTTGTCTGTTTACATTGTTAAATAAATAAATTGGGCGGGCTACGGTCAGCAATATCACCCCAATGACATGGCGCTATGATTAGCTTGTCGTGTCCCACACGTTAGTCCGACGTAGGACCATGAATAATAACTCCTTTTTGGATGGTAATTAGGTCTCGCAGGTGACTACAGTTTGCGGCTTTGACAAATTGTGTGGTATAACTATGTTAGAATTATTTTGTGATCCCATTTTATTAATACACACAGCCGCAATTCTAGTTGCTATTTCAAATGAATCAATATTTAAGTGTAAATTATAAAAAACCATAAAACTATGGTAATTGACAAACATCTAGGCTCTATAATTAACCTAATAGAGTAATTAATTATGACCTAGACTAGAGTAAAGAACAAACGCATCTCATACGTAAATAAAAAAAAAGTAAAAAGATAAAAAGATATACTAATTATAGATACATCATTATGTATAGTATTATGTAGGTGAGGCTGCTAAGGTATTGTTTGTGAATTGTGCGTAGGTATTATAAATAACATTGCGCGTCGTTCTAATCGGGTGATATTTTGCCCAAATAGCCGCTAGCCCAGATAGTCGCTTAAACCGGAGTCGTATTAAACAGATATGTTTTTATAGTAGAAGTCGTTTTATCCGAATTCTACTTTTAATAATTTACTTTAATTTACCAGTTACCTATGGATTGAGATCCAAGAGTTATGAGACCTTTTTTTTCTAAAACCCCTTTTAAAGTGTCATCCCGATTCACCCCTTCAACCTAATCAACCCCGATATACCGATACCGAAAAAAATTGTATACCTACTTTACTTGTTTTGCTATCACTTTAAACTCCTAACTTCATGACATTTATTTTCTCTCAAAACACGAGTTTTATAAGAAAACGGGCTCACCCTCAATATAAAGCTGAAAAATAAATATGCCAAAGACAAATATTATATTTGAGTGCACGAAGTATGCCTTGGAGATATTGCTATATCCGACGGTGAGGAGGCAAAGGAAATATGTGTACATGATGCATTATTGTGAATGTGAGACGAGTCGAGTTTGTACGGTCGAGAATTTACTGTCTATGTGAAACTGGATTTATTTTAGTGGAAGCAATAAAATTGTGGACATTCTCTTGAAACTTTGCTTTTAGTCACGATGTGTTTAAATGAATTATGGTGTAAGTAAAAGTGTGTAATGCTAAAATAAGGCTTAAATTATTGTCTTACTGCAGGACAAAGGGATCTTCTCATACAGAGAAGGCACGAGTATTAATCACCATGCTTGCTCAAGGCTTATTGGCGATTTCAGATTAATAATGAGTTCAGATTACTTCAGTTTCCTTCACCAAAGTCAGTGATATCCAAGATAAACGAGAAAGTACATTTATAAATTGAAAATATCGCAATCGTTCTGGCCCGGTATCGAACCCGCAACCATGCATGAGACGCGGGCGCCTTTACCGCTGGGCTATCACGACATAATAATATGATTCTTATTAATCTTTTTTATTTTAACATGCATAGAAAAGGTAGGTTGTAAAGATGCCTTTTTTTAGGGTTAGGAAATTATCAATTAATTACTTCTTCCGCTCTGGGCGGAGCGGAAGGGAGTGTCAGGCTCTTACTAACTAAAACCCATCCGTGTTCCTCCTAATGCCCTTTGTGTTCCAGGTTCCCTAACCTATTTAGTATCTAATGAGATAAATCATTATCCATTGTTGCAATGCTCCCGGGGACCAAACTCGCATAAACGGAAAGAATATCTGTTAATTTATTTATGACGTTGTTTTACTAAACTAACTGAAAGTTAGAGAATTTCAATTTACGCGAGGTAATGCATATTATATGTAGGTACTCTTAGACTCCCAGCTGAACGATTCATCTTCTAAAGGACTTTCTAGAATATGTTTGTTACTCACCAGAGACTAACACTATCATCTATAATACTTGTCAGCACCTCATTGTACATAATGTAGTCCAATTTTTCTCAGTAACCAACGTACTTTTGCTAGAAATATTCCTCAAGGGTGAAATTAATATTTGTCGAGATAAAAATTACTTCGTTTCTTTGTTATTCTGAGACAAATACGAGTGGGAACAAAAACCTTAATGTCTTTAGTGACTGTTTGTTATAGTAATGTACTTATGTGGTTATTTATTACTAGCTGCTCCCTGCGACTTCGTACGTGTTGTTTTTTTCATCCGTGTTAAGTTACGTCAAAGTCAAAGTCAAAACATTTATTTCAATTAGACCATTTATAGGCACTTTTGAATAGTCAAGGAGTCTGTCAGTTAGTCCGAAAGTTGAAGCTAGTTTCTCGTTCCAAAACGGAGGTACTTAGGCCTCTATGGAGAAGAACGAGCAGGAAACTCCACGGCACTCTTTTAATTAGGTTTTTACAAAATCCTGCTTACATTAGTCTTGTTGATTCTACATGTGAAAACAGTGAAGATGAATATAAAACAATAATAAAATAAAAAGCTTCTTTACAAAAAAAGATAACCGCCTTCAAAAACTTCACATTTGCCATAATGTTTAAGTCCCATGTAATAGGGGGCGAGGCTATTGCCATCAACCGGGCACAAAGCCAGACTCCGAGGCTGCTACTAAGAAATTCCTAATGGAAAAACCTAATAACACTTTGCTCGACCTAGGAATCGAACCCAAGACCTCTTGCACAGCAGTCGTGCTTCGCAACTACTAGACCAACGAGGCAGTTAATAAATAAATTACCTAAATTATTTAGGCACAAATTCCATCTTAATATCTGCCTAATCTCAATATTAATATGATTAGATGCATACCGCTGACATACACAATCGTCTGAGAAATACGAAATATCTTAAAAAGGTTTCTTAATACATTCACCGCCGGGCTTTGACGGAAACCATAAATGCGTAGGTACCTTTTGACAAGTAAATAAGGAAGCATATATTTTATACATAAGTACCTAATACATGGAAGTAATACCGCAATATGTTTATTTCATGGAAACCTTACCATTCAAATGTTGATAACCTTCGTATTGCTATTGAAGAGGTATCAAAGAGCAAATTAATAAAATATACGGACTTATTTTTGATGTAGGTAGGTCTTGTTCTGATATTATAATACGAGCATATGCCCGTGACTTTGTTCGGAGCGTGCATGTGGGTTATCAAGGATTTTATTTTTTTGCACTGATCCCTAGTTTTTTTTCTTAAATCGTTACTCCTTATAACATTAGCTATCTGCCAGTGAAAGTCCCATCAATATCGGTCCAGCTATTTTAGGGATTAGCAGGAAGAAACAGACAGACATCAAAGGACTCAATTAAATGTCTAACCTTAGACGACAATTAATTATTGTGTAACAAAATAATATAATTGGGTCACGGTGGCCGAGCTCAGTGAAATCAATCCGCAGAAGATATTGTCAACTCAGTGGAATCACTCAATGGAAAAATATTATAGTGTACAAGTGTGTGCGCAAACACAGGCACTCCCTCTTCTCTCACTCTCATAGTCCGATGGGACGGCACTCCGACACGACCGGGCAGAAATCAGGCGCAGGACCAATGACTTTACGTAATATCCGAGGCACGGGGATGTTACACCACCGACTTCCAAACTCCGGACCCCGGGCTGCTACTGAGTTTGTTATGGAAAAACCTAATAAAACTTTTTGCCCGACCTAGGAATTCGGAAACCGAGGCGGCTCGATAGTCTACCTATACCTATACATACAATAAAATCGTAGCGAAGTCAAAACTGTATATTAAATATTTTTGAAAAAGAGTAATTGCTAAGTATGAGTTCGGGAAGTGATGCTAATGGCGAAAATTTTTTTTTTAGATTTTTGTCGGTTTGTGTTTTTGTCTGTATGTTTGTTAGATCACGCAAATACTGCCAAATAGATTCTGTTCAAATTTTGTATGAATATTCTACATTGGCCAAATTAGTCTATAGGCTATAAATTATTACGCTATTTGCTTTGGGGGGTTAGCAATGTTTCATTATGACTATGCAGAAACAAACTTTGACGCGGACGAAGTCGCGGGCAGAAGCTAGTTAATAATAACAGTTGTGGTAGGAATTGGTCCCACATCAAACATACTATTATTTACACACACGTCAGAAGGTAATCTACATTAAACCTATGTTTATTTTAATAATAATTGGATGTAATCATACCTAAACTAATAGACTTTATGCTAATAACCCGCTTGTAGTTTATGGACATCAAATTGCTAGCTGCATTAAACTGTTTACACAAGGTGTATCGAAGTATATGTAATTGACCAATAGCCGTTCATGTGGGCTCAACACTACCTGTAATGCTTAGTCAAATTAAACTTAAAACATGAATGGGTCTGAAAAAGGACTCAAAAATAATAACAATTTCTCTCTAAAAATATTTTGTTTAAAAACAAGCTTTTATTTTTATTTATTTATTGATTTTAAAATACATACAAATATCATTACAAGTGACATCTGGCCATCGTAGGAGCGGGCTTGCGGATGGCGAGTAATGGGTAGCTCGCCGTCCGATCAAGGACCGAGCCCGGTTCGACGGCGCGTTCTATTCGCGCGCGCCTCAAAGAGCTGTCAGCACAGGGACGGGGCCCCAACGCGGAAAAACGCCTGCCGGGGTTGCGGGTCGTCTTAACAGGATACCGTGGCCCCGGAACGTAAAGGGCAACAGAAGGAACAGGGTGGTTTTTTAGTCAGTAAAAGTCTGACAGTCCCTTTCGCCCCACCTAGGGCGGAAGGACTCATTTGATGATTATTAACATCTAAAAAAAAAAGCTTACCAATACAATAGTGTGGTTATAATAGATTACAAAATAGATACATACCTTTGTATGTACCTATTCGAAATCTCAACACAATAAAACACCAGCAAGTGGGTCTTTAACTTGTAAGATTTGATTAAATTCCTATGGCCACTTGCCGGCTCCATCATTAGATCAGCTCTGTGACATCATTAATTCATTATATTGCATTGTCATGCAAATTGTACATCTAAGCAAAATTTCAGCTCAATTGAATATCGGGAAGTGGCTCAGACACAGGGACAGGTACAAGTAAATAAAAGATTGTAAAAATAAGATGGAAATTAAGTACAAAATTATCAAGAATTTCCTTGAAAAATATTTAAATTGTTTTAGTCTAACGAGAGTTACGGACGTAAAACGTGAAATAAAAATCTTACGACTAACTAGTTCTGTCGATCTCTGCTTATAAAAAGCTCTAAGGGTTACTTTCTAAACTTCAGTTCATATAAAATTAGTGAAATAATTTGAGCTTCATTCTGCCTTAACGAACCAATGGGCAATCTCTCTCAAAATTTAAATGAAAATCTGATCAACAACAACTTCAGAATTTTGTGCCCTTATACACAAGATTTCATTGAGATTAATTAGGTAGGTACTTATTGACCAAAACATACTTAGACTACTTGTGTATGAAGTATGTTATCGGAAAAATCCTCGAAGCTCAATGACCCGACGAACATTACCAAAAGGAAGGACATTTCAGACCGCAATAGGTAGGTATATTTTTATTTCATTATTAGCTTTTGCCCGCGACTACGTCCGCTTGGTTTTTTCACCCGTTTTAAGTTATGTCTTTGGTTACTGCTCCGCTCCCGTTGGTTGTAGCGTGATGTCATATAGCCTATAACAGGGATGGCGGACCTTTATTGGTGAACGTGACATTTTTTCATTAAAACTTAATAATGTGACTTGACGTTCCGTCAAAGAATTTTGACATAGTGTTAAATGGGAGAAAAATAAAACTACTTGTTCTAAACTCTTTGTTTGTAACTCGAAACTTGTACAAGAATCGTAATGTTTCCTATTTTAGATTTATTTAAATAAATAGTTAGTGTGATTTCTGCTATTGCTTTGATTCGATCAAATACACAGATTTATCAATTAAGACTTCACATGCGTGCCATTAGTTCGACATCCATGGCCTATACTATTCCTCACGAGCTTAGCTACGATATACAATTTTTTTTCCAATCCGACTGTTAGGTCAAAAGATTAGCGCGTAAATAAACAAAAATCTCTACAGCTTTATGATATATGCACATGTAAAAAAAATACATTATACAAAGACGGACTTAATGCCTTGAACATTTTCTACCAGTCTACCTTAGGGTGATGCAGAGACAAAACATAATAAGTGCACAGGTACGGAAAATTTCCAAGATTAAAATATAACAATAAATACATTATATAGATACATACAAACAAAATACACAAAGTAGAGAGAGATAAAAATACATAGATGGAGAAATACAATCAATTAATAATTGTGGGACGATTCTGCCAACTTCTAGTATAGATTTAACCTTGTCCCTGCTGTTAACGCACAAACGATTGATCTATGATTAATTTCCTGTCCATTCTAATACCATTAATTTATTGACATTTCAAAATAAAACAATAATTATTTCTGCTTTAATAAATCCTATCAATAATGTGTACACAGGATATGAACAGGAAATTGACGTCCGGCGTTCAATATTGCAGAAGCGCTAGAATAAAAATGTTTTGTGAGACTTATACAGAGTTTATGTTATACTAGCTTATGCCCGCGACTACGTCTGCATGGGTATAGATTTTCTGGGCGTGGTTTTTTTTTTTCTAGGAACTCTAATTCTTTTTCTAAAATAAAAGTCTAGGTTAGAGCCTAAGTTACTAGGTACTGTGAAGGGTCATTCGCTCAGCTGGGAGCAGTAGAGTCACAAGCTTTTTCTAATATAAGTATAAAGCTGATCGTTCGTTTCACTAAGTAAAGTATTTGTGCCCGGCAAGTAACCCCAAAGGTGGATTTCGGTACCTCGGTCACGTCCTAGTGACCACAGTACTTATATCATCAGCTATCTGCCAAAATCGATCCAGCCGTTTCGTTACCACTGTGTGGACCGCCCGGAGGACACGGTGGAGCATACGGTGCAGGTTTGCCCCGCTTGGGCAGAGCACCGCCGTGTCCTCACGGAGGCGATAGGCGGCGGCGACCTCTCGCGCCCGGGCCTGGTTCAGGCCATGCTCCGGGGCGAGAGGGAATGGGATGCAGTCACCTCCTTCTGCGAAGCAGTAATGCTAGCGAAGGAGGAGGCGGGCCGCGTGAGGGAGAGAACATCCTCCACCTCACGCCCCAGCCGCCGCGGGAGACGCCCAGGGCGTCGGACGTCGAGAGACGACATCCGGCTACCGTAGGCGCGGGCTTGCGGACGGCGAGTAATGGGTAGCTCGCCGTCCGATCAAGGACCATGCCCGGGTCGACGGCGCGTTCTGTTCGCGCGCGCCTCAAAGAGCTGTCAGCACAGGGACGGGGCCCAATAGGGGCCAAACGCCTGCCGGGGTTGCGGGACGTCTTAACAGGATACCGTGGCCCCGGAACGTAAAGGGCAACAGAAGGAACAGGGTGGTTTTTTAGTCAGTAAAAGTCTGACAGTCCCTTCCGCCCCACCCAGGGCGGAAGGAGTCATTTGATGATTTTTACCACCTAAAAAAAAAAAAAAAGCCGTTCCGTTATTTTGATATTACAATTTAATACTTTAATTTTATTTGTATCGCCTTTATTCGCCTATATTCGTAAAAACTCTTCAGCCTAGTATAACTTAAATATTCATCGTTATGAAATAACAATTCTTATCAATTTATGTGAAATATTATGTATTATAAATTTCGTAACAACTGATTGAGATCAATAATACCTAGTACTAATCCACTAGTAAAGCTGCAAAGGCAACGACATAACATCGATAGATCATAAACCTATCTCAAATAATTGAATTTTGCTTAAAACGTTGCTAAGGAATATCATAGCTATACAAAATAAGCTTTATAATTGATTTTGATGTTCAGAAACGAAGCACTATAAGCAAGTTTTAAGTAAAACACGGTGAATTTCAAAGGATTTCGCTTAATTGGAAAATGAGACCTCGCAATAGTCAATTTGGAAAGTAACATCGGTTGAAATTTAATAAATATTTGAGTAAGACACGATGTATGTTGTTACAACTTGTTCCTTCTTCTGTGCTAAATAAACTTTTTCTTTCATTCTTTCTTTTTCTTTAGACGTAAAACCGTTGGTCTTGTACATTAACTCTCCCCGGTCGTTTCGGGTTGCCGTCCCGTCGGACCGTCGGACTATGAGTCAGGGAAGAGAGAGTGCATCTGTGTTTGCATACACACTTGTTTAATATCTAATGCGGAGGTACTTGGCTAGTCTCCATTGAGATTGGCCGCCGCTGCGCCGTGACGAATTTAGTCGGGAGAATTGGTTACTTGACATCATTAACCAAAAATACCAAGACACAATTTCTCTAAAAAATCACTTTATTTTAGCTCTGTAACCCTTTTAATTTTCAATTGTTTCGAAATCAATCGTCACAGTTTACTATTGCCATACCTACAAAATCTATGGGGAACCGCGATTTGACAGCCTTAAAAAAATATGTCAATTGACTTGTAGTAGGTAGGTATCTAGTACCCAAAATACTCTTAATATTAACCAATAATAAAATTACAAAATATACTATTTACAAGCAGAAAACACATTAAATACAAAATAGGAAAAACGGTTTCACAGCAAAGAGTAAACAGCAAGAAATGCAAGAATCTGTTTTATTAACAAACATAAACCACAGAGTAAACAACACAGCCAAAAAAAGCAAATATGTACATACTATTTTTAAACTCGTTAATATTTTTACCAGCGCATTCGTAACAGCTCGAATAGCTAACTCGGCAAAAGCACTGCGGCTGAAATAACTTCCCGCTATAAATTTAAGCTGAATTGTGCAGCTTGAAATGCTGCTTGTGAATAACTTCAATTGAAATAAGAATACGCGAAGGCGACTCCATTTTTCTTGCGATAAACGAGTTTCCTGACACTCGATATTATGAACAACCATTGCTGTAAGTTATTTAAAAGGTACTGAGAGTTGCAAACTAAACTGTTTCCTTATTTTGGCTAACGGACTTTGTAAAACTAAGTGTTGAAAACTCAACGTATTTTATTTTCTTCTTCATAAATACACTATGAACTTCAGATTTAGCTTATTCTACTTTTATTTTATAGCAGCTTTGTATTCGTACCTCGATGGTATCGACCAAAAGTATTAAAAAAACTCTAGGTTAAAGGCCGACTTTCCACTAGAGAAGTACGGGGACACGAAACGAGGCATGTGTGAAAATGACCAATGACATCGCTTCATTTTTATAACTTGAGTTAAGCTAGCCCCATAAAATCGGCCTTATATACACAATATCTCTCGATACGCATACTCGCACATCGCTGGTGGAAACACCGTCTAATATACCGAAAGGTTCTGTAAAACATCTCACAAAGGGTCTCCACATCAGTTGACGTGTAACATATCGCAGATGATTTACTTGCAGCCACCTAATAACGTAGGAGCGACTTCATTTATCATTCACACAATATTGCACAGTTTCCTACTCACCGCCGTGTTGTTCTTTTGTGTTTACAAGTGTGTACTTTGAACACTTCAAGGGTAATTCTCATTTTTTTAAATTTGATCTACGTACCTCATAATACGTACGGTATTTGGGTCGGATTTTTAGAGATTTAATGAATAGGCTGAGTCTGAAGCTAGACACCATAATCTTGAGCGAAATGTGGAGGTGAACAGGCTGGACATACATACTTTTTATTCCGAATAACTTCTATACCAAAACCACTCACTTCACTATACTTTCCCGTCCTTGGTTTGATTCCTAGGTCGGGGGTGGCCTTATAGGGATTTGCCTTATTGAGAAGTTAGTGATGTGACACCCCCATGTCTCGGAAAGCACTTGAACTTTGGTCCTGCATCTGATCTCTCCCCGGTCGACTCGGAAAAGGGAGTGGTGCTCCTGCAAATGTGCACACGCTTGTGCACTAGATGTAATATTTCCTGCATACTGAGCTAGTCACAATCGAAATACGCTGCCATGACTAAATTCGATCCGAGAATATTATTATTGTTATAATAAAACCGTTTCAGGCAGGTAGGTCCACCAACAGTTATAGTTAAAAATAATCACCAATTTACCTGATTATGGGATCAAATTGGGAACAGAAGTGGTATTTTATTTTATTTATTTTAGCCAGGTATCTACTTTTCTTTTACGGGATCTAATAAATGTTTGGAAAGCGTATTTGCTTACAGTTAAATTGTAACTGGGAATTACCCAACGAGTATTATGACGCTTGTAAGCATTATTGTATCAGTATTTATAAGATTACGTAGGGGTTTTGTTTACGTAGGCTGCCGAGGGTTGCGGTTTCAAGAAGGTAGGCATTTGTAATTCATTAAGTATACTTTGTGTATAAATAAGTGAAAGTAGGTATGTATGAATAGGTGTGCCCGGAAAACTGTAGAATTTTGAGCCTAGAAGTAGTGTAGGTAAATAGAACCCTGCCGTCCAATTCTGAAAGAATATCTCTAGGAGAAATTATATAGTTGGGGAGGCCAGGAAGGGATTTCTGGATTTACTCGAGCGCGGCAGATTAATATAAGGGGGGATACCTAGCACCCTGTTAAGTACCTCCACCATATATAAGCCCTGTATGTAGGGCCGCGCTTTTCAAACCATCAGATTGAAGAAGTCCCTGCACATAATTGTCAGATTAAGCGTCAGCAGACAAGGACATCAAGCTGAACTGTCTGTATATTAATTTGACGCACTCTAGTATTTCAATGTCATATTTTTTTCTTCCATTTTTAACCATTTTCAGCCCCATCGTACGGCCACCCCCACCATGCAAAACGGCAGATTAATATTCCTCGGTTATTAAAAACACGTGGGGCGCATACACTATTAATATCGGACACGCTCGATTAGTGGTTCGTGATTTTTTTTTTTCATTTTTTAAATATTTACTTATGCGCTTCCTCCACCAGTGAAAGGGTCCTATCTGTAACTATTTTTACTTTTTAGCATTTAATATTCACAATCCAAAAGGTTCCCACGACGCTGGAGTAAATCCACATTTAGCATCTTGGGCTCCCCTACTAATAGGTTCGAGGTGAGTTGTCACTGTACCTTGTTATGGATTAGAGCTCACCTAAATTCAGCGTTGGAGACCTATAAAGAATAGTGCTGCAGGCAGAAGAGATTCCAAGTGTATTAAGTTTTCCTACTAATATTATAATGTGAAAGTTAAGAAACTCGAGCAATAAGCAAATTCTTTTTTAAGTTAAGAAAATTGATTGAATATTTTCATTGAAAATATTTTTCTTTGAATACCTCGAATGTCGTTTGAAAGACGCCACTAATTCTATTCGTAATTAGAGACTAAAGTTTTTGTAAGCGAAAGTTTAGTAACTAACTATTATAATTGTTCATAAGTTTTATTGAAACATAAATTTTTGGTACTCACTGAATAGGTTGAATAATTAAGCTTAATTCGGTACGAACTAATCTTACTCCTATTATGAAACTTTATAATTAAAATAGATTTTTGAACTAGTTCAAATTTCAATTAATCTAAACATAGTACCCAATAATTGAAAATATTTTTTTTTTGTTATCTCGGACAGGAGTACCGTCGTGGAGCTATCCTGATGGCATCGCGCGACGGTAAGTATTACAAGTCACTCATCATTATACTGTTATATTTTCCATTAAATAGTAATAATTATCTTATCTTTCTTTATCGCAGCATAACATCATACCTGTAATCCCCTAAGGGTTAGGCAGAGGTGAACCCATTAGGACACCCACATTTCGCCAGTTATGTGTCCAGCCTATTGTCATTAACCGGGTACCAATCCAGACTCCGAGGTTGCTACTGAGAAATTCCTGATGGAAAAACCCAATAACACTTTGCCCAGCTCTCTTTGCTTTTTAATTCAGCTCAATAGGTACTTTCTAGTGGTCATGCGGGTAGTGCGGGAAAACTCAAACTTAATCCTCTCCGTGTTTCAAAGTTCAAAGATAAGATAAATTTAGCAAAACTAAAGCGTTAATTTAACCGTAGGTACTATCGGCAACTTTAATGCATATACACGAGATGGTCGACTTTCGTCTGAGCTTAACGAGCGGGTCAGTCAGTGCGTGTGCGAGTGATGTGTCAACATTCTACAGATAACACACACTAATGAACTGTCGGCGCACTAAGCGAAATAGCATGATATTTCTGTTGCATTAAAATACGCGTCATAGTCACTGGCGCTGTTTTACCAATTCATTGCTAAAACTCGAAACTACTATTTGTGCCGGTAGCTAGGTTTGGGCTTAGCGACGGGTTCACAAACAATGAGGTCTGAGTTCAAATCTTGATTACTGTGTTTTTTGTTTTTGAAACAACAATAATATTACGTAAAAACTTGTTAGTTTTATGTTTATTTCTAATTCATGCTTATAATTGTTTATTATAAGAAGCAAATATTAGTTATTGTATTATTATCTTATACTAATGTGATTTTTAATTTATCTTTTCGGTATTTGAAGGTGGAAATAAAAAAATCGTGCTAAATGATAACAAAAATGTTTATTTGATTTACTTATTTACAAAATTAACTAACTTACGAGAATTGTGACGTTACATTCCTACTTAGATAAAAGAAATTCACTTGTAACCGTTCATAAGATTTTTTGTGTTTACCCACGTCATAAAAATATAACAAGAAAAGAATATTCTAATAACACAAATATGATTGTTAAAATATCCACTTATAGGTATCGATATTTAGCAGACTTTATTGAAAACTATTATTTATTTCTTAATTATTTCTTAAATATTGATTTAGACTTTATGAATATGTTTTTTTATATGTAACGTCACAATAAATGTATTGAGGTAATAGCTTAAGTGTTCATTTTCTTGACGAAAAGATGATTGAAACTAAACCTCAATTTAAGATCATTGAATAATGACGGACATAATAATATTAATACTAAATATTTAGTTACACTGTCTAATTAATAATAACAAAACATCTAGGTTTTTAATATAGCAGTCTTCCAGTCAAAATCTCAATAATCCCGTGAGAAACGTAGTGGTTCTTGTTTATGCCTTTTTGTGAAGAAGGGCTTTTTAGCTGGTCTTCTGTGATACAAGCCTTCAGCGTGGAGGGCCCGGCGAACAGTTTGCAATGAAGTGTCGAATAGTTCGGCAAAGTGCCTCGTTGGTGTGATACCATTCGATTCATATTCGCCCACCATATTATGTCTTCGCTGCGCCTCGCTAATAAGCGACGTCCTTCCACTTTGCTGTCGACTAACTAGGCTAACCTCTTCCTCGTATCTCCTGATCCAGAGACTAACAGTATTCCTCTAAAACAAAACAAAAGTTATATTAGGCAGGTATAACAAAATACTAAAGTGACTTAATTGTTATATAACATAGTAATATTTATTTAATAAAATAATATTCATTTAACAAAACAATATGATATTAAGTCTACATTTATAACAATAATAAACAGAATTTATTTATCTTTACAGCCTTAAGATGGATTTCAAAAATAATAAAAAGATCTAATTTATAATTATGTCACCAAATAATATTAGGTTCAAGTTACAATTATAATAACACAATAATATAATACTCACATTCAGTCCGGTTTCATTAGATATTTGCGTTCTATTTTATGACCACTTTTATGCAACGCAATAATAGTCGCGTTCGTCTCAATGTTAATATTTGCTTGCATTTTTTTTTGTGAATAATTACCGCTATATAATAATCCACACGTCACTAACCAACAACTACAACCAAACGACAACGTTTATTCTAATCGAGTATTCATAAAACTCATTATTACATTACTTATTTCTGTCTACCTCACAGAAATCTAAATTATTTGTTTAATTTTCTATGATCTACCTTTTTAACTTTACGAAATGTGTGAACAAAGCGAACAAGATAAAGAATATTATGCTTATCAAGTAAAAACTTACAAAAAGTCATAGTCTGGATGAGATTCGATCTCACGACTCCTCGATTCAAGCACCTATCTGCAGGCGTTTAGCCGATAGGCCAACTTGACTTATTTTATAATGTTGAAATTATGAACTACAAGCATTTGTCGACGGCAATGATGATACATGTGACTGTTCTCGAAAATAGAAGGTCGTAAGTCAAACTTAACTTGAAGCGAATGTTTTTTGAGAATGTCTATCCACTTATGGACTCCACTGTACATGAAATCGGTTGAATAACTGTTTTTTTTTTGAGAAATAATATATTATTATTTCGTTTATTAATACTGTTTTTAGAGAAAATAATTATACAATCATCGTTATTTTGTAAATTAGTTAATAAGTTATTGTCAGATCACAATTATCTTTACAATAATGGAAAAATACAGCTTACTTTTAACTCACTGGCCATATATATAAAAGTTTGAGACACGATGTCCCTTCCTAACACACATTTGATTATCGACTAGACAGCCATAGGTTTAAAGGTGCAATTGTATCGACCGCATCGACGGTCACGCTCGGTCAAGCATGATATCACACCTGCACAAGCCTGCACACCAATTGCGTAACACAATTGCTGCAATCGAAAGCACCTAGGTCAGGGATGGCCAACCATGACACGCGTGCCAGTGGCGCCACGCGACAAAATAATTCGGTTACACCAATAATTGACAAAGCAATATTTGATCGAAACTAATATGCAAAAAAAAGAACGCTGGGCTTTATTTATTAAAGTACATAAAATCGTTGTTCAAATTTCGAGTTGCTATTAAAGAGAGTTAATTGCATCTAGTTTTATTTATTCTACATCAGTTCATTATTTATGTTTTTCATAAAAAAGGTACGTTCACCAATAAAGGTTTGCTATCCCTGGCCCAAGTGAGTTTGACAGCTTAGTTCACAGCTAGCTGACTATGGGCTTGTACTTTAACTCAATCCTAGCAAATGACAAACAATTGCATTGCCCACAAATAGACAATCTAGATGTGTTTGTGTATGTAAGATTTGAATCTTATTGTCTGCTAATAAAGCTTTTACTAGAAATTTCGTCCCCGTGAAAGTCAAAAACTCGCTTGATTCGGTCCTGTGGCAATCCTTCTGACACAGTTTTCGACATTTGTCGTGTTTGGTCAATGAGTGACCTTCCGCTTTTCTTTATGGGTATAGTTAATGCCACAGCCGCCAAAATGTAACATTTTAAAATTAAATTAAAAGAATAAATAATTCCACAAATATATTGTCAATGGTAGCTAGGCTTTTACGAGTGGAATTAACGCGATTTAAAATGCCATTTTCCGTTTATCGATGCCACTTTTACACACGCACGAGGAACGTCGTTCGCCCTAGACGGATTATTACGCGGCGCCTGGCGTGTTTTAAAAGTATAATGTATGGTAGGTAGGTATATCTACAACTCCTTCTCAAGTATGTTTCAAAATTTTGCTCTATTGCATTGGCTTACTTAGAAGTTCCAAACTCAAATGTTCCTGATATATGTGTACTTATCCTCGAGGGTTTCGTGAATTCTATGATAAGGAGATTTTTTACATCAAATACTAAGCGAATGTAATTTAATCCATTGTGAAAGTTAGTGTCGAAATTGCTCTGCTATCGTTTATCTATTTGACTAACTAAAAATATAACATATAGTTATTTAAAAAAATATAAGACGATCGCCTAGCTGACAATAGGATGGAGGTTATCGAGTATTGTAGGATTACTAGTAGTCGACTTGTTTTCTATCACATACAGCTACTATCTAAAACACGTGTTTTAAAGAATAGCAGATAGTACAGTGTGTTCTAGGGAAGCAATAAATTCTGACCAACTTCCGTACTGTAGTTTAAGTGATTCTATTTACTTTCTCACACGTTTTAGAACGATTTGTTTGTAACATGTGTTACATTTTTAGAAAGATAATCTATTAGCTTATAAAACTATTTGACTTGTTTTTATCTTAGGTACTTGCCTGATTTATATTACTGAGGATTTTTTTTATTTTTTCATGGATACCTACCTAGTACTCATTACCTCGGTGTAGGAGTTACTGATGTTGTTAGCAAGCTGTGGGTAAAAAAATAATAATAATGGATATCTTTGCTTTATTATGAAATCGATACCTCCTTCGTTTCCATGCTGAACGTGTAAAAAGAGCTTATTCTTACTTGTTCAATACAAGGAAAATGGAACTTAAATCTACCTACGTACGCAATAACCGACTGTGAAAAAACCGGAAAAACCGGTCAAGTGCGAATTGAACTCGCACACAAAGGGTTTCGTACCACCGTAGAAGACATAACAGTGTTGCCATAAAAATATCGTACAAAAACAGATACAGATATCTTGTAAGGATCCCCTCTCGTTTTTAACTGTTATTTATTTTAATTATTTGTTGCGGCAATAGAAATACACATTCTGTGTAAATTTCAACTCCTTAGCTATTACGGTTCATGAGATAATGCCTGCTGACAGACGGACGAACGGACGGAGAGAGGAGGCTTAGTAAAAGCTTTCCATTAGCATCCTTCGCGTACGGAATCCTAAAACACAGCTACGATTTTCCAATTATTTGACGCCGCGCCGCATGCCAGTTGATTCGGCAGTTCGATTTGTTTAACAAAATATTTTTTTGGGATGCCATGAACTAACTAACTGGAAATCCATCTGATTAATATTCATTCCCTCCGTAACGTGAACGTACGAATACGATAAGGCTCCAATTTTAATACGTTCCCACATCGACTCTATTTCACTAGAATGAAATTGTATACCTTATCATTGTGCGTACCATATCAATGATCTCACGATTTTGCGAAAATAAATGATGAAAACGATCCAGTACTTAAGTTTTAATATGGCTCTAGTTACGTCGAAGAAAAATATCATAACATACCCAGAGCAGAGTTGGATGACATAATAGGCTAGTTGACACCGCCAATCAATTGACGTACTTTTTAAGACCTGTCAAAACGAGATTCCTCCATAGATTTTGTATGGCAATATGGAACTGTGACGTCACTTAATAGGCAACTCAATTCACTAACTATTTATTGATTTCAAAGACACAAAAAATTAAATTTTACAGTTAATTGAAAATTAATCAGGTTTTCGGGGCTCAAATAAAGTGCTTCTTTAGAGAAGTTAGGTATGTCTTGGAATTATTGGTTAATGGTGTCAACTGTCAACTACCCAAATTACATTGTTCAAAATAAGTCGGGTCGGTTCGGTCATGTTGAGAGGATGAAAGACGATTAACAAAAGGTATTTATATGGCAGAGGTGAGTGGCAACGCAGGGAAGGGTCGCCCTAGAAAGAACTACACTGACCTTGTTGGTGAGTTTCTTCAGAAAGGTCAGGTGCGGAGTACTCGTAACCAGCGTGCTTGTATGACGAGATGTATATGAACGTAGATGAGGCGAAAGGAGTATGTAAGGATCGTAGCAGGTGGCGTTCTGTGGTTTCTGCCTACCCCTATGGAAAAAAGGCGTGAGTTTATGTATGTATGTAAGTCAGGTAGTTTTTCGTTGCGACGCCGACGAAAATATTGCACAAAACTGCAACATAAATAATGCTGTACCACGCTAGTCTGCCCCTACCTTTATACATACGAAAAAATAAGTTAAAAATAACTAAAACCCGACTACGACAAAGTCGCGCACTGAAAAGTATAAAACAAGAACAATATTCATTTGACCGATATTTTCGAAATTTTTAAGTAATAGCCGTGGTCGTATGCCACCTGCGGTTGTTTCACACAATCTTTATTGAATAGGTGGCATACGACCACGGCTATTACTTAAAAATTTCGAAAATATCGGTCAAATGAATATTGTTCTTGTTTTATACTTTTCAGTGCGCGACTTTGTCGTAGTCGGGTTTTAGTTATTTTTAACTTATTTTTTATTTACACTATTTTGGGGGTTATATTATTTGAAGGAATAACTCTATTTAATTATTTGATATAATAATAAAAGCAGTACTCATTAAGCCTTTTCATTTGATACCCATGTTGACACTGTTAAAAACAGGCAAAGTAGCTAGTAAAAGCTATATAATGTATATATATTTCAAATGTGCTCATCAAGCCCTTTAATTTGATACCCATGTCGATATTGTGCGAAAAAATTTTTTTTTTTGATAACGACTTCACATCCCCTGGAGGGCGCCATATTGGATTTGGTGACACGTCACCTACCCTATAACCAGCGGACAACTGAGACGCTTCTAACGACACCTCATTTGTCATGTAATGATAAGTAGTTTAGAAGTTACGAGGGAACAAACAAACATACATACAAACATACAAACATACATACATACATACCGGTCAAAATCATAACCCTCCTTTTGGCTTTGCCGTAGTCGGGTAAAAAAGAAAAAACAGTAACATTAATATCCTGAGCTCATTCCTTCTCTCCTGTTGATTGAATTATTCATACGAAGACGCACATTGAGTTGCAAATAACGGCCAAACGCACGGCCTATCGGCGTGAATTAGTGGGGAGGCAGATAAGTAGCCGTAAATGGCCGTAATGTTTAATAATAAATGAATTTATGGGCGCTAAATTCAAGTAGCGTTTATACGCGCTGCCGTTGCTTGTTGCCGGCTATTTCCCAATTTACGATGATACTGATTGGACATGATTACAATCGATTTTGTTCGTTTTATTTTATTTACTAGCTTCTGCCAACGACTTCGGCAACGTGGGAGATAGGTGTACCTGTGACACTTAGCAATACCTAGGTAAGTAGTTCTTTATCAGTGGAAAAAATTGAAAACGGAATAGTATTTCCAGAGATTATCTTTTACATAAAAAACGATAAAAACAAACAAACTTTCCCTTTTAGTAATATTAGGTCTAGGATTTCTTAAGATAAACTAATTCATATGGAATTGAACAATTCCATAGGGACTTGTCCGGTACCGCAATTTAATGCATGACTTACCAGTGCCGCAGCCACTAGACCGTCACGACACTCGACGAATCCAATGCAAAATTTTACTACTAGCGCCCCGGATTCGCACGGGTTCAATTCTGATACTATATACATATACTAAATATAAATATAATATAGCCTATGTCACCCGGGGATAGTGTAGCTTCCCAACAGTAAAAGAATTTTTCAAATCGGTGCAGTAGTTTCGGAGCCTATTCAATGCAAACGATCAAACTACAAAAGTTTCAAATCAAACAATCCTATGTTTCCTTTTTAAAATATTATAGTATAGTACTTAGTATAGATTTTATAAAAGTCTCGTCCTACCTGAACTTTTCCTGATCAATAATGACGTATTCAACGCACAGCCTATCCTGAATTAGCACTGAAGCGAGATAAGTGGCGTAACGTTTGAATAATAAATGAATTTATGGGCACTAAACTCAAGTGGAATCTACATGTACCACGCTTCGCCAGTTGTCGGCCATTTGGAAACGTCATTAATTTATGACACCAATTACGAATGCAATGTCGATTAGCTTACCATGTGTATTTAAGTGGCAGTATATTTAACTGATGCTGAAAATAGAACCACTAAGCTTTTACCATTAAACATACATAGGTCTATGGAATCTCTCAAAACACAGTCGAGATGTAGGTACTTACCTATGTGTAAATAATTTATTTATTCTGGCATATTATATTTGAATTGGTATCTTAGGCTCAGTTATGACATGGTTTCATATCAAGTTTTGACTGAGCGATTCGCTGCTTCGCTGCATGTCGCGGGTTCGATTACCGCACGGAACAAATATTTGCATGGCCTACTGATAGTTGTTCCGGGTCTGGCTGTTTGTGTATATGAGTTTTATATGTTGACTGCCTCGTTGGTCTAGTGGTTAGTGACACTGACTGCAAAGCCGGAGGTAGTGGGTTCGATTCCCACCCAGGACAAACTTTGTGTGATGAGCATAATTGTTGGTTCTGTGTCTGGGTGTAATTTATCTTTAATATGTATGTATTTATAAATTATATAAGTATGTATATCAGTTGTCTGGTTACCATAACACAAGCTCTGCTTAGCTTGGGATCAGATGGCCGTGTGTGAGTTATCCCAAGATATTTATTTATTTATATGTTTTTAAACGCACGCACGATACAGGAGAAATTCCTAGTGTGGGCAACGTTTTTTTAATGGAATCAGATTATTAAGAGGTAAAATCTTACCTCTAATTATTTTCTTACTGTAAGTATTTTTATTTTTTATTAAAGAGGTAATATCTTATCTGTAAGTACTGGTCCAGTTACAAAAATTCTTTCGCTCATAGCATAAGCTAGCCGAGTATCATGGACTATTTTATGGTATACGTGACATCCACGTAAACAAAATTGCAGGCCTATATGATAGTTTTAAATATTTTGCGACACTGTGTTTGACAGATCAGCAAAGTATCGAAGAGTTTTTAGTTTCAGAAATCTTTTACCTGCAAACTTCAGCTTTAAAATGTATAAGTTGTTTGGTCCAGAACGTTATAAGACTCTTGCTATGGATAAGCTGTCGTTCAGCATGTTTCGCGACAATATAGCCTCTTACTTTTACGGGAACTGGCTGTTTATAAGTTTTGAAAATGGAAAGAGAAAAGAAAATGCTTTCTGGTTTCAATAACTCTTATTAACTTGTTATAGTACGTGTTACTTGTACATTTAGAAGGAACTTTTATGTAAGACTAGCTTCTGCCCGCGACTTTGCCCGCGTGGAAGTCAAGTTTTGGTATCATAAAATATTATATCGTATGACACTCAGAAATAATGTAGCATTATGTCAGTGATCTTCCAAAAATTACCTTTATTGAATTAGAATTATTATAAATGCTAATATGCAAACAAAAAACCATGAAAACAAACCCATTTTTCTTCTTTGTAATATTAGCATAGAGATAGCTAATTAGAAAAGTATAGATATAATTCTCCTTGGTAACTAAGGATTAATAAAATAATTTCCTTCCCTTTGTCAGTTTAAAATACCACTTTAGGTTTCCATGACAACGACGTTTACTAAACATGACGATCTTAGTATTCTGTCATGTCAAATAGGACGGTCATGGTTTATTTTATTTTATTGCTGCACAATAAAAATAACATTAACCCTAGTTTTTTGTACATTCTTGACTATCAGTGATGAGGGCCTCAAGAGTAACACCGTCACACAGTAAGAAATCTGTACCTAGTAGCGACGGAAAGCGTTTGAACTTCTGCACAGATTTTCAAAAATCTATAGTGACCAACACCTTCAGGAGACGGGGATGGACAGAAGTATCGCCCGAAGAAGACTGGAACGTGTACTGGGCAAATACAGTGAATTGTCGAAATATATTCAGTGTAGATAGTGGCTCACGACTCAAAGACAATCAATTGATCAACCATTTCCCCAACCACCACGAGCTGGTTCGTAAAGATTTACTTGTGAAAAACATAAAGAAATACAGAAAAGAATTGGAGAGAGACTATAATCCTCTCGCGGAAAAAACTGAAGTGAAACTCCCGAGCGGGCAAGTCATCACTCGCTATTTATATTTAGATTTCATTCCCGTAACGTTCGTGCTACCTTCCGACTATAGCATGTTTGTCGGAGAGTACCGAAAATTTCCTCAAACTACCTGGATTTTGAAGCCTTGCGGAAAATCCCAGGGCGCCGGTATTTTCCTTGTAAACAAACTGTCGAAACTGAAAAAATGGTCACGGGAATCCAAGTCATACATACAGCATCATCTCACGAATAAGGACTCTTATGTCATATCTCGCTATATAGATAATCCTCTTCTTATCGGAGGGAAGAAATTCGATTTAAGGATTTACGTCCTCGTTACGTCGTTCCGCCCTTTAAAAGCTTACATGTTTCGGAATGGATTTTGTAGATTTTGCACAATGAAATACGACGCGAGCGTCGCTGAGCTCGACAACATGTATGTACACCTAACGAACGTCAGCGTACAAAAACATGGCAGAGACTATAATAGTCTGCACGGGGGGAAACTGGGCATGGGTAATTTAAAGCTCTATTTGGAAGGAACCCGGGGCCGTGAAGTGACCGACCGTCTGTTTGAGAACATTCAGTGGTTGATAGTGCACTCGTTAAAAGCCGTGGCGTACGTTATGTCGAATGACCGCCATTGCTTCGAGTGTTACGGTTACGACATAATCATAGACGATAACTTAAAGCCGTGGCTTATAGAGGTGAACGCCTCCCCATCGATGACGGCTACGACGGTTAACGACAGGATACTCAAGTACAAGCTCCTGGATAATCTTTTATCGGTAGTTCTACCTCCGAGCGGAATGCCGGACTCACGCTGGAATAAAACGCCTACCACTGAAGCTTTAGGGGATTTTCAAATACTCGTCGACGAAGATTCTATGTACAAGGAGGATTTGGATCAACGTGAGAGAAACAGTGGCAAAAGCTAAAATATTTTTTAAATATTAAATATTGCAGTTCTCAAGCTGGTTTGTTCATTAAATAAAATAAAGAAAATGGGCTTGATTTTTTATTAAATTACTAAAACTATTAGAAAAATATTCATAAGCTATGTTCTGACACGATGGTACTTGTTGTAGCGCGAATTAGCGTCTTCTTTTTCCATGAGCTCCTCATCAATCAACAGTTCAAAGTCACCAAGTGCTTCGTTGGAGGGGATCTTGTTCCACCTGGCGTCAGGAATGCCATCTGGCGGTACTACTACAGACACAATATTATCTATTAATTTGTATTTCAATATTCTGTCATTATGGGTCGTTGACTGCAGAGATGGTGAAGCGTTTACTTCTACAAGCCAAGGCTTGAGAGTATTGTCTATTATAATATCGTATCCGTAACATTCAAAACAGTGACGATCGTTAGCCATGACAGGGGCGACAGCTTTCAAGGAGTGAACAATAAGCCATTGCATTTCTGCAAATAATCTATCGGTTACAGAGCGCCCCCTCGTACCCACCAAATACAAACGGAAGTTTTGTATACTCATTTTCCCGCCATGCAAACTATTGTAGTCACCGCCGTGCCTCTGCACGCTAACATTAGTCAAATGTACGTACATATTATCGAGTTCGGTAACACTTGTGTCATATTTCACTGTACAGAATCTACAGAAGCCATGCTGGAATAAGTACGCTTTTAAAGGTCGGAATGACGTCACCAGTACGTATAACCGTAGGTCGAATTTCTTTCCTCCAATTAGGAGCGGGTTGTCGATGTAACGTGATATAACGTAACAGTCTTTACTGGTCAATTGGGGATGAAATGGAGTTTTCGCTTCACGAGACCACTTCTTAAGTTTCGATAGTTTATTTATAAGAAATATTCCTGCCCCCTGTGACTTTCCGCACGGTTTCATAATCCATGTGCTCTGAGGGGACTTTCTGTATTCTTCAACAAACATATTGTAGTCGGCAGGCAATACATACGTCACTGGTATAAAATCTAAATGTATGTAGCGGGCAATCACTTGTCCGTTAGGCAACCCAACGTCTGTTTTTTCAGCCAAGGGATTGCCTTCTCTTTCGAGCTCCTTTCTATATCTCTTGATGTTTTTTACTAATAAATCTTTACGCGACAGCTCGTAATGGTTTGGGAAGTGATTTATCATTTGGTTGTCGTTCATTCGGTAGCCGCTTTCGGCGCTGAAAATTGTTCGACAATTTTGTGTGAAGGACCAGTAAAAGTTCCAATCATCGTCGGGCCCCACTTGGATCCAGCCACGACGCTCGAAGTTACTCATTATCACTGACTTCTCCAAGTCGGTACAATATGTTACTTTACCTTTCTCCATAACTGACGGTGCAAGTTTACCATATACTGCGGGAGATACCTTTTTAAGTTCTTGTGTCATTACGCACTAAAAATTCTAAATTGAAGACATTATAAAAAATAAAAATATAGATCGTGCAACAAAAATAAAAATAAATGTTCAGCAATGATTCTTGATAGTTCACTGTCAATTTTGGTTTATTTTTTTTTACAATCGTTTTACGGCTTTTACACTTTGAATATTTTCAAAAAGTAGGTAAGTATTTTTATCTGCTAATTTCTTTATGATTTTAGTAGAGTACCTAATTAATAATCATTATGTTGGTGTTAATAATTTTAAATTATGTAGGCCATGCTTTTAGTAGCAAATTAAACAATATCAACATTGATTGATGGGTGGACAGGCGATCAAATATTTTTGCTGTGGGGCCAAGTTCACTTGGCGCGCTCCCCAAGCGTCAAGGTAAAAAGAATAAAAGCCATTGTGTCTTCAGTTTACCATCCAATTTTAGTGGAGGCGACTTCAATTCCCCGAGGAAATCTCGCTCAATATTTTCTCCTCTTTTGTTTGTTTGTATCATTTTCTAAACTACGCCGCGATAATCTGCCTTTTCATATCGTAGATGTGAAGTTTTTGTTACGTTACGAGGATAGCGGAAAATGATAGAATTATTTATGTTTGGGGGAACTAAAACTGAAGCTTATGTAACGTACGCATATTTGGTACACATGATTTATTATTTAGATCCTATCTGAACCCAAAGTTGACGGTACGGAAATACCTGTTTTTCTCTTTTTGTGGAATACGCTTGGATAAACAAAGAGAAGCAGCGATATGGTCGATATTCTTTTGTTTATGTTCTATTTGTTTATCTTGTTCTGAAATATTTTGCCGTGATAGGCCCCGGTTGGGATATTGGACGACTATTTGATAGCGCTACACAATATAGAAAGTTTTATCCGCGTGTACTACCAATGTTTTTAGCCGGTAACGTATGGTGAAGGAAAAAATAAATATATGACAGATTTTTATATACATATTTGTGTTTGTCTGTAGTTCCAATACCCTTCTAAATTCTATACGCTTTCGACTAGAAAATATGATTGAATTTCAAATGCGTGTGAAATAAACAGTAAAGATTTATTTTAGAATATTAAAATGCTAAAGTGTGGTCGAAATTATGTTAATATCTTAGCAACGTTATTATTTTTTTTAAATGGCTTTCTCTTCATCAGTATTATCCATAATTACGCACTGTCTAAGCCAACTAAAATGATAATTTGTACTAAATTGCGGAAACAAAATATTATAAAAAAGGAAAGCCACCTTTGGGTCCACAGAGGCACTGTATTCAAGTACCTATCATCCATCATGGCGTCCGGCACTTAGTCTCTGCTCACGCCGCAAGAGAGTAAACTTGATGATGCTTTTTTATTTCTTTGTTATGTTTTCCACCAACATGAAAAGGGAAACAAAAGAAATGTGTCAAGAACGTAGGCTAAGGGTCTTGTTCTATGTGTTTTAGTATGTTTGTGTACGGAAATAAGTGTGACCTTCTCTAACACGAAAACTATATAACTTTTACACATGGGTTGGTTGATGTTAGTACTATACAAACTTCTAGTTTTGATACGCGTGATATCGTTGTTCATAACTTTTTACTTATTTAGATTTACTAGTTTTTATTGAAGGTTAATTACATTCGCGTGTAATTCTGTATGATTCTGTATGCAAAGTAAAACATTGATTTTAAAAGAGTATGTATGGAGTTCCTTGGGCATTCTTCTCCATACAAAACTACCTTTTGGAAGGGGCCACTAGATTCAATATTTTTTTTTATGTAAGTAATGACGTTCAAAACAGAATCGCCCCGTTACGTATGCGGCGCGCGATTGTATTTAAGTGTGTGCGTGCGGGTTCATCGCCCCGCCGCGATTTGAATTAAAAAATCACGTAATAAGAAATATAAAAAATACCAAATTATCATTATTAATTCGTGTTGAGTATCGCTTACATAGTTACCCCCTTGAATTTGACGAGAATGCAAAACTACACCTTGTATGTTTATTACCCCAGATCTATGACGTGTGTCAGGAATGCGTTCCTTTTGCTTAAAACAGGATCAAGTAAAAAGAAACCCACAATGTAAAAAGAGCAAAAAAAATAAAATAAATAAAAGTAGGTACCTATTTGAAACAATGACAACAACACCAACTAAAAAAACTATTTCGTTCTTTCTATTTTCAAATTACCACGTATTTCTGTGGCGAGGCTATTATTCCTCTCACTTCACACTATCCCCATGTCACACGAACGCAATCAAAAGATCGGCATCAGAGAGGTTGACAGTTTTGTAACGAAGGAGAACCTCCTTGTAAATCTTCCTTATGTAAATGTTCAACCATTTTCGTAAATTTGTTGGTACCTATTCAGTTTTTATATAAGTACCTACATAAAAAAGGTGAGTTGAAAACGTGTGAATTTGTTTCACATATCGTGTGATTGTGGAGATTTCAATTTATTTTGTAAAACGGTGTTGATTTCCGAACAATTTTATTAAAATAGTTCACCTTCATAAGGTCCCTACTTTATTGATTTTAATTTTTATTAATTTTTGGTCGTAAAAGTCGTAATTTTATTTTTATAAAAATGTTGTGTTTTACAAGCCATAATAAACCTTTGAGTACCTAAAAGAAATATTAAATAAATTGTACGTTCTTCTATTTATTTATCAGTTCAATTATGTTTTAATGATCGGTAACCTACCTGTTTCATTTTGATTGACACCCCTTTAATCTATTTCGAACCTCGGCTTTGGAAACAAACTGAACTTGAAACTGTCTTTAAATGCTAATTTATGTTTAAATTGTTTCCTAAAATGTTTACAAACTCTGATAAATAAAAAAACAACTTAATAGTCCACCGACACTGCTTCTATTATTGAGGTATTTTTGTTAGTGCTTGCCGAATTTAAGAAAAATCTTGTCTAACATAGTTTTTTTTATCTTATAACAAAATTAGAAATCAGTGTCGTCAATAGTTTTGTATAAAATTATTAAGCAGTAAAGCATGTAAACATAAAAAATTCGTTATATTGCCTTCTATATACTTTTAAATACTTCGTTAGTTTTACAAATCTTCTTCTTCTTAGCGTATTGGTGGCGTATAGATACTAAACAATTCAATTTTGTAAAAAATTGTTTGGCCTATTATTCAGCTACGATAACACCATCCGCTGATGCAGACATTAGGTCCTCACGTGCGCAGGTGACTGCAGGTGAGCCATGATCTGTGGAAAGACGCCTCATAGGCACTGAAGATCGGTGTCATCTAAAAACTCCACCATAAAATTAATTTCTACAAATAAAATAAAATAGGGGTATCAGAATATCGAAAATCAAAATATCGAATGTATCATAATATCGAAAATCAAAATATCGAAAATCAAAATTTCGAAAATCAAAATATCGAAAAACGTCACGTTTTGTAAGCGAGCGAAGCGATGTATCCTAAAATAGACTAATAAAAACTCTAACATAAAAAAATTGCAACACGAAAAATAAACGAAACCTCATGAAATACCTACGTTAACGAACCAAAACTTATATAAAAGGAGTTCTATTCAGTTTTTCTCTCAGGTAAGCATTCACGTCTCATTCATTACGAAGTCTACAAAAAGTCCGGGTAGGTATAATCTCAAATCCTTGACCTCGGCGAAATAATAAATATATTTTCATCTTTTTTCTAAAGGTGGAGTGGGTTGAAAGTCTTTACAAATTGGGGCAATGTCTAATGGAACGTGGGACCTGCTGAGGGCCCTCGTGATTGCGAGGCAGCAAATGGAGTGTTGTTTCATTCGCTTGTCTGCACTTTCACGCATGCAAATAAAAGGTGTTCATGTACGAGACGTGTTTTTATATTTTCTCCGTATATTTTTCATTACGTCACGCTTTTCCCCCTTTTAAAGGGACGTTCTGACATTCTCTTTGCATCTTTCAGATTTATGCATTGGTACGTGTAATCATTTCCTACATTTTTGTTATTTTTGTCTAAATTCTTGCATTATTTCGTAGCTTTTTGGTTTTTAATAGGGTAGGAAACACCATTTAGGTACCAGTATGTTATCCAAGACACAACTTCTCTAAAAAAAAAACTTTATTTTGATTTTGAATTATGTTTGATCAGTAAATAGTTATTCAATTGAGTTGGCCAACAGTACGTGACGTAAGTTTCTATGCATGGGGCAATCGCGATTAGTAAGCTCATAAACAGTATGTCAAATATGGTGGTATTATGCACAATTTCTTGTCCTACAACATGACTATCACTGAATGATCTTATTATAGCTATCGGAAAAGTTGGTCAACAAAAGTATAGTTTGGTTTCTGTTAGAAGAATTGTTATATCCGATATTGGAACTCTGCCCAATCATTGGCGATAAGCTCGCCCCGCTATCACACAACATACCCAATACAAGATAAGCTTACCGTGACACGTGTATTATTCCCATCGATAGAAAATGTCTTGTCTTTTTGTATCGATAAAGCCTTCTAAGGTATAATAGCTGTATTAAAGTCTGTTACTGGTACATTAAATCAAAGGAAACCCCGTAATTAAAGTGTAGAGGACAGAAACGTGACACTTATGTCGAGTAAAAGCCGGATATACGAGGAATCCTTTATACATTAAGTCAATTTAATTCAACCCGTTTCAAAAGGAACTATTTTTGTTTCACTTTGTATCCAGGAATAAGGTAACACCCCCAATAATCGACACTTTAACGTGCGCAAACAAGCATTTTTTTAAATATTTTCTTACTTTATGATATTATAAGGTATTTTGAAGCATTGGGTAACGCTTCAGACTTCGTTGCGTAATATTTGAAAGCAAACATAAGTTTCATATAAATAAATAAAGTAATAATATATCGAAATAAATTAACGTTTTTTGGTCTAGTGATCGACAGCAGAATTCTATTTTTCGACACCCGGTAATCGACATGTTCCAGTAATCGACATCCAATAATCGACATATTCCTAACACTTCTAAACAATAAATCCCAATAGAAAAGCCGAGATAATCTAGTATTATATGTGACGAAATAAAAACTTAGTCTTAATCAGTATTTTGATCATTTTAATCAACAAACAATCTTATAATAAACAAATAGTGGCTAGTAATTCGTAGGTTTCTAAAAAAATACACTTTTGCAATATAATACATCTCTTAAATGTTAAACAATAAATGTAGAAGTTGTGAACATTTGGTTTCGGTTTAGTATCCGCCTTTTCTTGTTTTTTTATTGTTTTTATCTGTTAGTTTTTTCTGTTTTTTGTTTTTCTATCTTCCTCAATTTTAATCGTTTTCTTTTTTCTCTTTCCTTGGATTTAATTTCTAACTTTTTCAACTTTCTGACAACTTCTATTGCCTGTATTATTTGAAAAAGTGTGGAATTTTTTTTTGGTGCCAGAAAAAACATTTATGTCGATTATAGGAACATGCGAAAAAAAAAGCTCCAGTTATCGACAAGCGTGTTTTCATATTATATTATAAACTTACAATTGCAAAGACATTACTAAAAACTAAAGAATTTGGGTTCTAACTTAATAAATAATTTACATGCTCGGTCAAGCAAAACAATTAAAAGTTATCGGCATTATATCTTGCTCACCTCCTTAGCGATTTCGCTAATAAAACGGGAATTTATTTAGAGATCTCTGCCGGTTGGTATGTTCAGCTACGCCATTTTCTTTAAAACAGCCGAATCTATGAAATATCTTTCGCAATGATAGCTAGATAATCCTCAACTATGTTTATGGTTCAAATACGTTCCGAAGCGAGACTCAACTCTTGTTTTTTTTCGTTAACTTTTTAAGTGTCGAACACTGGGGCCCTGTCGAACACTGGGTGTTTTACCTTACTTCGACGTTATATTCCGTTCCCTCCCGGTTTGTGTTGATTGCAGTGTCAATAATAGAATTGAACACGTCACAAAAGAGTTCAATGTCTTTATTTAAATCGTTTTGAGTCTATTATTGCTTTGTCTATTATTTTAAAATAAAAGGTCGCATGAAAAGGCATTTGAAAAATGAATGTTTATTTTATGTTTTTATTTGTTTATCTATACTAATATTATAAAGCTGCAGTGTTTGTTTGTTTGAACGCGCTAATCTCTGGAACTACTGGTCCGATTTGAAAAATTCTTTCAGTGTTAGATAGATTAGTTATCGAGGAAGGCTATAGGCTATATACCATCACGCTACGACCTACGGGAGCGGAGCAGTAACCAAAGACGCGGGTGTAACCGCGGCGGACAGCTAGTTTGGTTATATTTAAAGTTAAGTAGTTAACACTTAAAATTTGTTTCCGTAAAAAAACCTAAGTAGTGAAAAGTTGTAACATTAACTTTCGATATTACCTGAGCCAGTAGAATAAAATGTAATGATGTAGTAGAAAAATAAAAATTCGTAATAATGGATATCGTAATGTGGTTTTCGGAAATTTGATTGGTCTCTTTACACCCAATATTATCCCACAGGAATCGTACATTTTTCCGGAATAAAGCCCGCGGTTACTCCAAACTATAATCTGTCTCCGAGCCAAATCTCATCCAGATCAGTTCAGTAGTTCTGGTGTAATTGAGTAACAAACATCCATCCTGGATGGACGTTTGTTTTCGACTTCTTATCAGTTCACATTCAAATTCAATTTATTTAGAAACAATTCACATAGTGTTTAAATCATTAATAAATAAATAAAATCAGTAGATACGATCAAACTAAAGGTACCTACTAAGCTTATTATTTAGAAAAACTGTTTAAAAAATACATTAATTTCCCACGTTACAGCTTTACAACCACATACAATTTGACTACTGACTGGAACCAACCAACCATCTAGTCGAATTCACAACATACAAATCCCAAATCCATCATCGCATTAACACAACATAAATTAAGACACAATATAATTTTTATTCAGTCATGCAAATATTACATTACATACCCAAAGCTCACTATTGGACAAACATCGGTAAACTTTGAGCGATCCCAATTACCGCCGCAACTCGATACCTACAGAATTGATTAAAATATCGTTCATTTACCAATTTTCAACTCCCAGCGGAAATAGATACTTCCTACTCAATAATTGACATCACTCGAATACTATGTTCGGTTTATTTTTACGCGGCTTAATTGGATTACTCGTATTGATTTCAGTCTTTTTGCTATTGGATATTCGGCTATTCGGAAATCTAAATGTCAACGTGTTAACGATGCAAATAATACGTGGCCACATACAGGGGCCAAGTTAAAACCAAAAAAAGAAAAAGAAAAAGAAAAATGGTATACTTGAACTATCGATTCAAAAAAAGAAGAGAGCAAACGCATAACATAACATAACATAACGCCTGAAATCCCCGAAGGGTGAAGCAGAGGTGTACCCATTAGTACCTACACCCACATTTCGCCAGTTATGTTTAAGTCCCATGTAATAGGGGGCGAACCTATTGCCATCAGCACAAATGTAGACTCCGAAGCTGCTACTGAGAAATTCCTGATGGAAAAGCCCACTAATACTTTGCCCAACCTGGGAATCGAACCCAAGTCCTCATGCTCAGCAGTCGCGCTTTACGATCACTAGAACAATAAGGCAGTCAATGCATAGAATGCAAATAATACATTCTAAAAGTAACTGTACCTCTACTGTATAAGTAATTAGCGCGTTAAACCTAAAAGACTTTATAGGCTCTAGAAGTAGGACCCTATCCACAAGAAATCTGTCTTTACTTTTACATTTCTGCATCCAGTTTACATGCGGGTTAGTAAGTATACTTCATTTTAGCACCTCTCGCCTCACTGCCGTAAAACAAAGACAACTAGATGCATATACCTATATTATTCAGTATATGGGTGTTGCGAAATGACTTTTTTACAACTTGACGTGGTCTAAAATGGGTAAGTGCCTCGTACGATGGAATTGAACAGATTAAATCGTTAACTATCAGAAGATAAATTAGTTTTCCTCGACTGTCTGAAGCTATCAAGCTAGATAGCTTTCGTTCGATTTTTATTGCAAAGTAATCTTATTTTACGGAAAGAAATCTGCAGTTTTTTTATTATAATTATTTGGGATATTTTTAGTTATCTTTGCAGCGAAATTACTATTTCATAAATCTGTTTTTAATAAGATTGCTGCTAAGAATTTTACCTATTATTAAGTCAATCTTTTAAAGTTGTCTATATCCAACAACGCCACGGAAATAAAAATTGAATATTTTGATATTCAAATTTCATTTCCGTGGCGGGGAGATGAAAATAAAATAAAAACAAACCACTCTCGTGTGTTCCGTAAAGCCTAACATATGATGGCCAAGAACGGTGACAGTGCCATCTATCACTTGAAGCATGAACTATTCAAGCGTAACGTGAAACCATCAAGTGTCAGGCTTCACTTCAGAATGATTGACGCTCAATTGAATATCTCTGCCAGCCGCACAGAGATACTCAACATTTAGCTTTGCCTTTTTCAAGGCAGAATTTTCAGCAAAAATGTTTAGGGTCTTGCCAATTTGTTACCTTTTATCTTTATCGTCGTCTAAAGCCTAGGCTTCATGCGTAACTGTAATAAGAACGCGCCACAAAAGATTTTCATTAAGGAAATTCATCAACGCAAACGTAAACGCGACCTCTCACACCCGCACTCAACATTTATGAAAACGCACGGAAGTGTAGTAAAAATAAAACTTTATGTCGCACCCGACGAGTTTTATGTCTGTAAATGGAGAATTTCATAATACAGTGTATAGTGAGTGAATAAGGCCTGGATCGTGACGGGTAACTCTGTTTGTAAAGTTATTACCGAACGCCAACGAACAAGCGTCGGAGTTCGCTCGGGTGAGCGATAAAAGCAATTTTTGCAGATAAACTTGTGCTGTGTTGCGAATTGTTTTGTGAATTTACTCAAGCCGGGTTACAGTTATTGGTGGCGTGTGTAAAATCAAGCAAATATTATGTTTAACAGAAATATTCCGATTTATTGTAAAGCTTTGGAAAGAGTTGTCGTGGTGGCCCAGTTATAAAGGCGCGCGCGCGCCTCGCACATATGAAGTTGTAGGTATACCTATATATTTCTATGTGACTTTTTCAATTCATGTGTACTTTCTGAGGTGCTTGGTATGGGAATGTGAAGAAGTGAAACGCATGGGACTAAAACTTAGCACGTGCTTTGGTCAAGCATTATTTCTATAACCGTCGCACAACTTTTATATTACGAATGCACGATAGAGATACGAACATAGCTATATCACAATTTCTTGCATTGGAACCCCTTTAATTTTTAACTGTATTTTTATTTTGTTCTCATAGCTGCCATAATAATACATACCCTGTAAAATTGACAATAATCTACCTATTACAGTTTTAAAGATACAGCAAATGACAGATGACAGACGGACAGACCGACAGACAGCAGTCTTAGTAATAAAGTCCCATTACTCCCATTTAGCCTTGTATGGCACCTTGGAAAACATGCAATTCTCAAACATTCCCACTTCGACCAAACCTCGAACACAGTCCACAAATTGTAGCCACTAATCGTCTAGACTTGTGTAGGTATATCTGCGACCGAATTGCATTTGGCGCGGCAGAGCACGTGCCACATAAAGTACGTACCGACTGACTGCAAACCGGTTTATGACGGTAGAAATCGGTAAATTGGTCGCAGATACTGGCATTCTATATTAGGAAGTTACGATGTTTATGATAGACAATCTGAATTATTTAATAAAGAATAGGCAGTTATGACGATTGCTGACTTACCTATGTGAAAACTTAACGTCACGCATGTTGGTGATGCGAGTCTATAAGTTTTGCATAACATACATAACATCCCATTAGTTCACTCACATTTCGCCAGTTTTGTTTAAGTCCTATTGCCATTAACCGGCGAGCCTATTGCCATTAACCGGGCACAAATCCAGACTCCGAGGCTGCTACTGAGAAATGCCTGATAAAAAAAACCAATAACACTTTGTCCGATCGGGGAATCGAACCCAAGACCTCATACTCAGCAATCGCGACTACTAGACATACGAGACGACAAACTTACAAAAACTTAAAACTTTTTTTCATAAAAAAAAACTGTACGAAAAATTTGGAACTTCGACCACCAATATAACCAAAAAGTTCCTAAGTATGAAGAAAAAGTCCAGTTAAGGCCGTGATATAAATATTTGCCAGTGGTTATAATGAAAATGATTGCCCAAAACGTGTCAATCATTTATTTTGCTACTTTCAAAACAGGGCCATCATAAAGCTGTTATTATGATACAAAACAAAGGGAGAAATATTTAAATTGCATTTATTATTCGTAGATACCCTCGCAAAGTCAATGATTACTTTAGCTAACTTCGTTACTTAAATAATTCAAAGAGTTGACGTTTTATCGAAAGTTTTATTGAGTTACCTCAACTAAACCGGTTGTCGTCATTTATCAGGCGTCTCAGTTCTAAAAGGTCATTTAATTTTGAAATGTTCAAGTTGTTCTCAAGTTAAAGGAAAACACAACGAAATACATAAACCAGCCTATCGTCCCACAACTCGTAAATGATGACAATAGGAAAGGGCTATTGTTGAATTATTAACTAACGGAGACAATGGTACAGCTCTAGTAACTATATACTAATTATATCCAACCCCCTTATTTATGTCTTAGGAGATTTCGGTGGCTATAGTAACTCTGCTTACCCCCTTTACGGATCATTAGCGTGATGTTATGTTAGCCCAAAATGCCAATAAAGGCAGAGTGAAAGGTACCCACAGTAATACAAATATTTCACCGAAACGGTTCTACTCCACGCGGTGTAATGTAGCCGCGTAGTTATGGCTACACTACATCTGCTACGAATGCCTACGGCGTAGTAAGTGCTACGCGGGAAATGTAGTTACATGACGTAATTGCCATGTGTTTTGTAGTAGTAACAAACATTAACTATGAACATTTCGTTTAACTCGATTCATTCATTTTTTTTCGTTCGTAGCTCGTAAACGTATTTCGTAGTATTTTAAATGGCCGTAATTAAATTGGGTGGGAAATTTATTGCACTAGCCATTAACCTCGGTTTCGTTTCATGTGACCGTCTGGCATGAACTGAAATATTTTTGCTTGTAGATTAAACAAATGTGAGCTTATTCGTCTCTCAGGTATTTATTTTTATATTGGAATGAAAAAATGAAGGATTGTTTTTCTTATTTACCTTCGCAGGTGTAATATTATGGTTAGTACTGTTCTGAAGTAAGTGACATATTATGTTTTTATTGAGAATAAAGTTTCTTTAAACCTAAACTTAATTCGTAGGTCAAGTACTTTGTTAAAAAATACGGTACGGTACGGAATTGGCTTGCAGTGGAACAATAACAGGTAACCGATATTAGTAAATATATTATTACACGCGGTATTTATTAACTTGCAAGCAATCAGGCAATTTTCAACTCGTCGTTATCTTACTTGATAATAAATGAAAACTCCTAGAGGAAACTCCTACTCGCCTACGCTGACCGTACGCTTTAAATACTATTTAAAATGTACCAATTATTTGCCAATATAATATCCCACGTATCCTGATAACCAGAAAACAGGTACACCCACAATTTATAGTTGCAGTACACTCATAAATTTCACCGCTTTCTGCTCCAAAGAGCTCATTAAACCCTCTCCGGGCTCGTGATACTAAGTAGTTCCTAGGGCATATTAAACGTGAACTTTGATAACTGTTTGAAAGTTCGGAAATGCTATAAGTTAGCCTCAACGACTGGCTTTAAGGTGGATGGATGATGATCTCAGATGCCATTTTGTCGCTAGATGGCGCTAGATCCACAATTTAGAACATTTTCAATTTTTACGCCTAACTTAGAAATCTTTAATAGATAACTCTATTGTACGCGCCACCTAGGGCATTAACTTGATTTTTTTAGATAGTCACTGTGCTTGTTAACTGGTCTCATACAAAGATTATTACATATAAAGATTTAGCCGCTTGACTTTACTCTTTACACACACATGCAAAGTAAATAGTAGTAACTTTCGACACCACTAGATGTCGTTTTGTACAAACAGCTGAAAATTACATTTTTCATTTGAGTTAAACACTAAACACAGACACTCTTTTTTTTAAACAATTTTATTACTTATTATTGTTGTGTGGCAACATAAGTACCAAAAGTCGTAGTGTAGGTTTTATACGACGTTGCCGTCCTTCCTAACCTTGACCTACATGGAATACGTTGACAAAAAAAGCGTTGCCAAACTTCGTTCACTTGTAAATTTGGGACTTGTTATAAAATCATTCCATACGGTTGTCACGCGCTATGATTTGCGCGCGGAATTTCTTGTGTATTATACATATTTTGTATGCTATGCATTTTTACTGATTCGAATTGCAATATTTCTCCAGTATGTATTTGAGACTATTTACACGACTGCCCCAAAAAAAGGAGTGTTATGTGTTCAGGGTTAATGTATGTATGTATGTATGTATGTATGTGAGTTTCTTTATTCCACCATAACTTTTAAACGCCTGAACCAATTTAGATGTATGGGGTATCGTTACAATCCTTGCATCGTTCCGAGTAACATAGGCTAATTAAAAATAAAAAGAAAGCGGTGTGGCCACTTTAAAAAGTAAATTAATACCTACCAGCCTCAATTTATTTTTTTAATGAATCTGGCCATGTCTATGTTTATCGTCTAGAATTTGACAAGTAGATTTGAAAAATATATAACACTGTAAATAAAAAACGTCGTAAAAAAAAACTGACGAGCGAACAAAGTACAAATATGTGCAATTTTCGCAGTCGTGTTTTTTAATTTTTTAATTATTTGTAATTTATCGTAGGTATAGTAATTAATTATTATATATATTTAATATATATTTTCGGTGGTATTAGAAACAAAAAAAGCATGTTGCCCGTGATTTTCTGAAATATCGTCACAATACTGATTACCTACGTCATACGTGTCAGTGATGATGAGTCAGTGTTTCATTATTTGAATGTGTTTGAATATGTTTTTGGTCAACAATAAATACAATTATTATAAATCGGTAAACTAGGTACCTACTAAAGTAGTCTTCACAAAATTAAACTTGCAAACATTTGCTAAATATGGTTTTGCCGGGTTACGATAAACACCTTTTACGCATTTTGTAAATAGTTTCAGACAGACAAACATTATTATTAGTTTGTTTTATTTTGTAGTAGGTACCTACTAATCTCACGTTCACGGTTATGGAGAAACAAATAACAAGCCTTTTTTCTGTTCTGTGCTTTATTGTTTACAAATAAATAGCTTATTCTTAGTAGGTAGTTAGCCTTGTATGACAATCGAAACGCGATATCTAGGTACCTACCTATGTATTTTCATGTGACTTCATCATCATTGTGACTTTGTGAGTAGGTATCGATGTCCGCACGAAGAAGTAAGTAGGTAGTGGTCCAACAATGTCGATATGAATATGTTGAAATCGTTCTCTCGGAGAGAATGATGTGAAATTACTTTGATTGTGTCGTTGAACTTTCGATAGTTGACACAAAGTACATATTTGGCCCATTCGCCGATGTCGGTGTTCATTGCGGGCCAGAAGTAACGTTCTTGCATTAGCTTGCGTGTTGTTCTTATTCCAGGGTGACTTGAATTGTGCACAGCGTTGGTAGGTATGGTCGAACGTGTGACGTAGACGTTTCGCAGAATATTGAGAGTGTTGAGGTACCGGGTAGGTATGACGATTTTCTTGAGATGAATATAATAAATTGTTTGTTGTGATAACGTAGGTATATTGCTGTCTCTTTCTTGCGCTTGAGATAATTCTTCGCAGTTGATTGGTGATGGTACTACTGGACTGGGCTGCTACTACTGATTGGGATGGTACGATGGTTCGATGCGTGAAGTGCGTCGGCGCGGGCGACAACATTGTTTACTCCACTGACGTGTCGTACCTATGTTCGTTGAGAACTCGCTTATAAACAACAGCTGACGAGTGCGCCGCCGCGCGCCGTTGCGTTGCGTATCGTAATACATGGGTTACACGCTCAGTCTGGCGTCATTCTGGTCAATCAGTCTGGTCCGGCTAAGACTGATACCAGAATGATGGATGAAAAACACGGTTACACGCTAATTCTAGACTGACAGCAGACTGATAAAACTTCAGTCATAACATAGTAAAGCGTAATTTTAGCTCCAGAAATCAAGTTTCCGTAGTGTAGCGGTTATCACGTGTGCTTCACACGCACAAGGCCCCCGGTTCGATCCCGGGCGGACACAGAGCTTTTTGTATTTTATTGCCGATCATAAAAAGTATCTTCACGCTTTTTTATTAATTGGGTGATCAGAGAAATCTGAAAAATAAACATTTTGTTAAAATAAAAGTAAACTTCGTACTATTTCTCGCCTTGAAACTTACGTTTAGAAATCTATGATTGTTATCAAGGCCAAGTATGCCGCAAAACCAAGTTATTTGTCGTATCAGATTACGATAGCTCACTTTGTTTTTTTTTTGTTGCTTTGTATGAGCTACCTATGTTATGAAATACCACGTTACCGATTTGGGGTAACATGACATGTAATGATAGTTGTATTGATCTAAATAAATAAAAAAATATTTATTTAGATTGCGTCGGGGACAGTGGTCAGTGATTGACTGACGCGAGAATGATTCGAGCGGTTACACGATCATTCTGGCATCAGTCTGCTGTCATTCACAACAGAATGATGAAAAATATTTCAAATATTTAATTCATTAAAAAGATTTTTAAATCTGGAAAGTCAAGGAATGTTTAAGTGTGTAACTACTTACTACATATTTAAACTAGATAATACAATAGTAATAAACTAGATAATAAATAATAATACAATAAGTATTGTATCTGTGTGAACCAAGGGCAGATCGCAGAGATAATTTTTTCACTTTATGTAAAACATTCTTTCTCATTCCATACTAAAAAACATTTTATCATTCATAAAATGTTAACTCCGCGGGCAAACCCGCGCGCCCGGCGCTATCTTGCTAGAAACACAATATTCTGGAAACGATTCGCAACTTCGCAAGTTGTCAAGACTCAAGACACGGTAATATTATAATCAGTACTCCAACTTCATACAAACGGACGAAATGCGAGCTATACCTACGCGCCTCGATCTCGGGGTGCGCTCGCGGCGCAGACAGTCACGGCTGTACCGCAGTGTCGAACGGACGGTGTGTTGTTTTTTAACCGCGAATAACCGATTTTTTCTCTAAAAATCTTGATTAATATGACGAGTAGAAAATATTGTGCTGTTTTTGGTTGCATGAATTCGCTAGCCGCGTGGCGCGTATAAGTACTTATAATATTAGTAAGTTATACTTATAACATTTAACGTTTACACTCGTAATAAATGGTAACCTAGTAATGGTAAAGTTAGATGAATTTGAACCTTTTGCAATTAGCAGTAGATAACATATTCTATACGTACGAGCTTAATGAGTAAGAACGACTTGTTCAAGGAGGCCAATATTATAGAATACAGTGTGATACAGTTAAGCCAATTTGATCTTTAATACGTAAAGTTAGGGTAGGTAATTTTTTGAATACTGTTTTATCACTTAATGGACTTGTTAATTACAACTGTATTTGATGAAACAATTTGGTCTACAAAATGGTTTGAGTTCAAAACTAAATTTACATTTTTTGTGGCTTTTTGTTTACAATATTTATTTACCTATGTTTTTTAAATTTTAACATTATTTGTATTAAATTAAAATAGTTAATTTAAATAAACTAAAAAAATAATATAATATTTACATTCACAAAACTAGAAAGAAACTCAAGTAGGTTGATGAAATTTAAATACTATAGGCGGCGGGCAGCCCTAACGCGTGAGTAGGTACAGCGAAAAATTAGGTATTTAATTCAAGGTTACGGCCGAGTCCAATTACTGGTAGTATATTTATACTGTGCTCAAGACAATCACGCATGGACGGAATGGCAACAGCGCGGACACAGACGCTTTTTGAATGGCAACGTCGCATCCGCGCGACACTCGATGGCGCTTGTTCGGATTATCGAACAGCGCCATCTATTATGAATGTTTACCAATCGTAAACTCGTAACACAACAGCAACCAACTTTCTCGGTGGTTCTATAAATTTCTGTCAGATGGCGCGATTCAGATCACTCACACATGTAAAGATTTTTCGTTTTTTATTCGGTATAATTCTCCTAGAAATACTGTTTTTTTTTTTAAATTTGGGCTATACGCGCCCATAATACATTATAAAGTCTCATTATAGTTGCTTTTATTCTGCAGAAAATGTTTATTTACGGAGATTTCCACACCTGTTAAATGTATGGCGAGGTCTATCTAGGCATCCACCTTAAGATTAAGCTTAAGAATGTTCTGGAAACTATTAATAGGTTTTAGTTATTAGGTAGGTACAGCTAAAGTTTGATTAATAATTATGGTATGCTGATATTGGTGCCGATTCCCTTGTTCACAACTAAACTAAAATTAGACTATTTCTATCTTTTTCTGTCCAATAAAACAAGAAAGAGACGAATGTAAATAAGAGCTGTCACATTTAGTCAATCTAACACATCCATACAATTATAGTTGACATCGTAAAACGTGTAGATTAAAAATACGGAAAAGTTCAAGGCAAAACTAATTTGACATCTCTAACTTAGTTCTTAAATGTCATCGTCCTTTTCTTTCGCTGTATGTTAGTAAGAGATGTCGATTCTCTAAATTTAGTCTAGTTTGTGAACAAGGGAATCGGCACCTAATACCTATTTTGCGATTTATTTAGTAACTAGCTTTTGACCGCGACTTTGTCCGCATATAATATGTCGATTAGCCAAAGAAGTCGCGGAATCAAAAGTAGCCTATGTAGAAACAAGAATAGGTGCTTAGTACTTTTTTTTACCATACCTTGCATATACAACCTGAATTTTAATTTCCATACAATTTGATCGTAATGTAGTACATTATTGTATGGATCAGCTGTTTTTTTTTTTCACATTTCGTACTATGTCCCTTAATAAAAGTTGTTCATATTCATGAGTACATTCACCCCCTGAAAGATTTACAACGAATTAAAATTCACGGTGTATGTACTAGCTAGGTACTAGCTCCTGACTCCTACTGAGAAATCTCTTAAAAATTCTTTTAATATTCTCAAACTCGAACCCAAAACTTTACGCCCAATAAACACGAGGCAAAACTTATCTATAAATCGTATACCTACTTGCAAAAGTGAAACAGAAAAAACGCAAAGGAATACTTTTCCCCTCCAATCATTGAAAGAGCCCCCAGTCACAACAAGCTATGAATAGCGGATTTGATTCCCGTGATCACGTACGAGCAATGGAAAGGCACAACCCTAGTCATAGCTCCCGACTTGCAGTACATTCGTAATTTGTAGGCTAGGGACGATGCCTTCAATTGAGTGCAATTTCCGCCAATTCCCCCGTTCACCGTTGGAATGACGGAACATGTAGTTTAGGGCTGTCGTAGAAATATTGATGACACACCTTGTCATGTGAGGACCAAAGCAGTTCATTTCCTAACTTGTTTGGAAAAATAAATGTAAAGAAATACGCCATAGAGCATTTAAGTCTAATAAACTGCGTGTCAAGCAAAAGATTAAATATTTTAATCCAACTCAAATCTACTTTTAAATTGAGATTCATGACAGAGCAACATTTCAAAAGTGAAAACCTGAGGTGAACAAAAATATTCACCGCTTACCAAATTCATTAATCACGGTGACTATAACATGATAAAAATAAAAAAGTAGTGCCAATTCTACATAATAGTACCGACATTTTTGTTCAGCTATTTCGCCGCGATGTGATTAATAACTTTGGTAGTGACGAAGCGTTTCGTGGATTTTTCAATCGAAGTTAGTTCGCACTCTAAGCTCGGGACAAAAACGTGACATTAAAATATGCAGGAGGCCGTTCCTCTGGCATTCTATCGATCGAAAAAATACCCTGGCTACTGCTGGCGTTCCAAACTTTTTTACCTTTTTTTGCCCATTCTCTGGTGGCTGGCAAATTTTGGCCCGTTTTGTGGTGGTATTTATTACTAATGTGCTTGAGACACTTAGCTGCTTACCTTATTTATTTTCAAGCCAAGCACACCTGAGTACAGTAACTGTTTTGAATAAAACTAACAGTTAGCTCGTTTTTGTTTATATCTTCTTTACCACTACTAAGGACATTTTAATGCGGTTTTTTTTATTAGGTATGGAGACAGTCCATGCTATATAAATACTTATATATATCAAAGAGCTGTCAGCATAGGGACGGGACCCCAACGGGGCCAAACGCCTGCCGGGGTTGCGGGACGTCTTAACAGGATACCGTGGCCCCGGAACGTAAAGGGCAACAGAAGGAACAGGGTGGTTTTTTTGTCAGTAAAAGTCTGACAGTCCCTTCTGCCCCACCTAGGGCGGAAGGACTCATTTGATGACTTTTACCACCTTAAAAAAAAATGCTATATAAATACTTGCAACTATTTTTATAAAATAGTTTAATATTTATCGTGTGTATCCGATGCTTTCATCGCTTAAGGCGATTGTTGACATAACCTTTATGATTGTTTGTATTCATTTTGGTCAACCAAGCACAAAGTCCTTCAAAGGACTTTCGGGTGGATTTCCTCACATATTTAGTAAGCCCTTACAAACAAACGGAGCCCTAAACAATGTCAAACAACCGCCAAATCCTATCAAATATTAAAAAATACGGTACAAATCTGAAAGCTTTGCAGCACTTGTTACAATTTGCGTTGGTTTCCAACTAACCCATGGGCCACGAAACTAACGCTTATGGCGACCTCGGATTTTAAAAGTCATTGTCGAGTGGTAAAAACAGTTAATGAGTTTTGAATAAATTATCTATTTGTAGTCATTCTGATGTCAGTTTTAAACGTGTTTTAGAAACGAGGATTTAAATAGAGGTCAATTAAAGGTTCTTATGTAGCTACGAAACATGAATTAAACTTGCGGGTTTTCTTTTCTTTTCTAAAAATCCGGAGCTACACATTTTACCAGTTATGTTTTAAGTTCCATGTAATAGGAGGCGAGCCTATAGTTTGATCTATTTTGAAATTATTTTCACGAAAGAAAACATAAAATTTTCCGTGAGTTTACAAATTAAATTATTATCGATTGTGATACTAGTTACATGCAATTCTGTAATATAAATTCGGTTTATTAACCGTAGTGTCAAGAGACCGGTGTAAATTACCGGTTTTCATGGCTACCGCGTCATGATACGGTTTCATTTTCTTGAGATACCCAAGCTTTATCGTTATTTTCGTGGCCCAGGCATAAGCATTCCTTTAAGTCGTAGAGTGTACTACATAAGTAATGCGCACATAGCGGTACCCTGCGATATGCCACAGGGAAAAGTATGCAGCATGCATTAGGAAGCACGACGCGGTGTAAAGCGCTGTCGTATATATTAGTCGGTAAGGCTACGTTTAGTGGACGAGCGCTTTATGCGCTTTGAAATCGCGGAAAACGTTTAAACACAAGCTTCGAAAGTCAAATATACCAGAAACATATCCTATGATAGTCCGCAATAGTGTAGCTTCCAATCAGTGAAACAATTTTTGTAATCGAACCAATACTTTTAGAGATTACCTCTTACAAATAAAAAAACAAACAAACTTGAAGTACCTCTTTTATTATAGTATAAAAGTATAGTCGAATGTTGCTTTCAATATCGAATATACCATTTTTAAGTAAGGTGTTCTAAAGAAGTCTAATAAGTTCCATTTGTCACGTTTTTACCTGTTTTTTTATTATTTTCATTTGTATTTGTCTAGATAATTATGTGTATCAGTGTATCATTATTATATTAATCTTGTTATCGTGCATGAAACACGATAAAAAAATACCTGCACTAAATATTTACCATGTTTATTAAAAACAGTGTCATCTTATTACGATTTGTATCTGTTCTTATAATTTTAAAAACCTATTTTATATTCTTCCGATATAATACATGAGTCAAAATGTTTGAATAGATTCCTTGCTATGCTCTCGTAAGTCTACAAGAGCGCGGCCGAGAACCTATTTTTAAGCCGGTAGTTGCATCGTGTTGAGCACTTGCTATCTGAACTTAGCCTTAAGGTGAGAGCACACTTATGACAGTGTGACGCCGCCTGTCCTTAGAGCCAAGTTTCCAACACTTTTTGATCCGTCGTTCTCCGTAATCCGATTTTCTCTCGTCCATCTTTACCATTACTCATTCCACTGATCTACTATCCCTTTCTTTTACTGAGTAAAAATACACGAAATATTAGGTAGGTACATGTTTATTACCTAATTTTGTATTTCATATTCATAGGCCCCACAATATAAGACTCTTGAAGGCTTCAATAAAAATGTGACGTATAAAATATTTATTCATTGTAATATTGAATTTGCTTTTACATTTCGCGGATATTTTGATCCCACATTATCCTCTTTGAGTGTAAATTGTAATGTTTTCAACGTCACGTACTTGTCGTGTTTCTGTACCAATCCATCATTTTACGGTATTTACTTTCTTTTGATGTGCTTTCATTTTCATTTCGCATTTAGATATTCGGTATGTTTACGTTTTTTATAAAAATTCTTGAAAAGGTTTTTGCGGAAATAAATATTATATTTTGACATAAGTACCCTATTCACATAGGCGTATTATGTTTTTTATGTTAGGTTTTTTTTGGTTATTTATTTTATATGTAGACCTATATTCATTCAGGCAAAGATTCAAGTTGAGAATATTTTATTAACGATATTTTATACTGCTTAATAATATAATAATAACAATAGCAATAAAATAATAGACAAGTACTTAAAAACAAATTTAAAACAGATCAAAGATTTCAAAGTTTAATATTGCACGAACCCCCTCATATAGTAACGACACGTAGTATTATTTCTATAATAAAACTCGCCAACAGTCTACCTATCACGTATTTCACTTTTTACTTAATCGACCATGGATACTGGATGTCATTAACCCATTCATTGTGCACCTCAAAATAGCCCTATTACGCACGATGTGGCCATTATAGCTCGTGAACGCACATCATTATAAGCGCTCAGGGCGGCGTGATTCACTGGTCAATTTGAAATAATATCCGCATATAGGCGACTGCCGCATCCAGCACGGCAAGGATTAATAATATTATTTATTACTTGACAAGTGTTGTACTGGCGGAAAACAAAGACTTGCTCTTTAACCTGTGCACAAAGTAGAATGGGTCTATAAAATATAGATAATATAAAACAATGAACAAACAGCCATAAAGTCAAAAGATGTCAAAATAAAAACACACTGCCAAAAAACAAAAGTATCAACTCTTTTAAACCCTCATCAAATCTACTTATCAAAACCACATACAAAGCCTTCCACATACGTACGTATTATATTATAATTAAAAAAAGAACTTCGTAAATTCCAAAAGAGTACGTGGAGCGCCAAATTATAAAGTTGCCAGCAAAGCCAAGTTGTGGCGGTCGCCGTAGATATAAACTTGTACAACATTAAACAGCCGGAAGTTCTTCACTATTTAGCATATAGAATGGCCCGACGGTGTTATTTTTCCACCGCAAACTTTAAAATGCAAATCGCAACTTATGCACGGCGGCTTCTTTGATGTAAGTACTCTCTAATTTTACACTCTTTTATAGCAGTTTTATGAGATCGCAACATGTGATAGAGACTTTTTTTTTTAATTACGAACATTGGGTCTTGTACTTACATGATTTTTTAATATAATTAACGTAGAATATAATATTATGAACACAATACAGTACCCTAATTTTCCTTATTTCAACATTATTATTAGACAGTCCTTAGGTTTCACAAAGGATAAAGCTATTGCCTTTGATTACTGCTACTATTGGTATCAATTCACCTTATTACATTTACCGTTCTTTACGTGAATTCTTCGAGTTCACTGCAATTTTCTAAAACATTTGAATTAATATTTTCAACTCCGTGTCATTATTGTTAACGTTTCGCCATTATTAATAAGAGTGATATCGGTACCTAATAAAGTCTTATTTAGGTAGATTCTCTCACCATAATGTAGTCACTTATATTTAGTTTTCACAGCACGACCATGACTGGCAGGCTCTTCCTTTTCTAACAACTCTTCGTCAATTAGTAAGTCAAAGTTACCCAAAGCTTCAGCGTTCGGTATTTTATTCCAACGAACGTCCGGTACGCCGTCTGGTGGAAGAACCACTGATAGCATGTTATCTATTAATTTATACTTCAATATCCTATCGTTTACTGTCGTAGATGTTAATGAGGGAGACGCATTCACTTCCACAAGCCACGGCTTCAGTTGATTGTCAATTATTATGTCGTAACCGTAACATTCGAAACAATGTCGGTCGTTAGCCATGACAGATGACACAGCCTTCAAAGAGTGCACTATCAGCCACTGCATCGCTGCAAACAGCTTCTCAGTCACCGCCCTGCCTTGTGTTCCTTCTAAATACAAACGCAGATTCTGCACCGTCATCTTCCCACCATGTATGTTATTATAATCACCTCCATGTTTCTGTACACTAACGTTAGTAAGATGAACGTACATATTATCTAACTCCGTAACACTTGTGTCGTACTTCACCGTGCAAAACCTACAAAAGCCGAGTTGAAACAGATAAGCCTTCAGAGGTCGAAAAGAAGTAACCAACACGTAAAGCCTCAGGTCAAACTTTTTGCCCCCTATTAGTAAGGGATTGTCTATATAACGCGAAATAACGTAACTTTCTTTAGTCAATTGTGGGTGGAAAGGCGTTTTTGCTTCACGAGACCATTTCTTCAATTTAGATAGCTTGTTTATGAGGAAAATTCCCGTTCCCTGAGATTTTCCGCACGGTTTCATGATCCAGGTGCTTTGCGGTGATTTACGGTACTCCTCGACAAACATGTTGTAGTCGGCGGGAAGCACAAACGTAACAGGTACAAAGTCTAGATGAACGTACCGAGTTACCACTTGACCTCCGTGTAAAGCGACCTCGGCTTTCTCCGCTAAAGGATTGCCTTCCCTTTCCAGTTCCTTTCTATAGCGCTTTATGTTCTTCACGAGCAAGTCTTTCCGCGACAGTTCGTAGTGGTTCGGAAAGTGATTTATTATTTGGTTGTCATTCATCCGGTATCCGCTCTCGACGCTGAATAAGTTCCGGCAAGTCTGCGTGGAGGCCCAGTAGAAATTCCATTCATCGTCGGGCCCAACTTGGTTCCATGCCCGCCTCTCAAAGTTACTCATCAAAACTGACTTTTCTAAGTCCGTGCAAAAGTTAACTCGGCATCTTTCGACAGCCGGCGCGTTTACTCTTCCGTAGAGGCTGTTCACGATTTTCTTAGCGTCTTGATTCATCGTTTTCGCGTTTATTCTCAATGTTTGTTGTATATATTGACCAAATATTCGCGGCACAGGTGCGTATCTACGGTTGTCATGGCTTTCGACAAATATCCCTCGCTATTGGCTGACATCCAATACGGCTGGTTTTGCTATGACTACGTGTAAACATTGCCGCTACGTATTGATTTTTAACGAGTTTTTCGATGTCGGCACGCCGGCTTACGAGCAACTTTTGTATACGAGAAAATAAAGGCGATTTCTGATATTAGTAAGAGAATTCCTTACTAAGTAATAATCCGACGTTTGTAATATTACGAGAAAGGTTTTTTTGTATAGAACTATACATGGCTCCGTTATTGTATCGAATGTTATCTGACATGGCTGTAATGATGTAGGTTAGTAAATAGTAACTTAGTCTTATGTAAATAAAGGCGTGTTTCGGATAATATCGTACCTACATCAAAACGAAATCACGCGACGTGTAATAAATAAGGTGTTATGGTAATACGGAGCTAATTATCGAGTGTACTACGGAATACTCCGGGACTCACACTAAGCTTTACGATCGTAAAAGACGTCGTGTAAGCACTTTCCGTGTTAATATTGTTTTGACGTTTTACGACAGCCGTGGCTCATAACACTGCATTAGGCCATTGAATAAGCGGTCTAAGAAATACTGTTTAATATTTATACAATAAATGTTATTATTATTCTTCATGCGAATGCAAACAATTATAGTAGAGTACTGTTACACTGCACTAGGTATAGTGTGATGCATATAGAAAGTAGCTATACCTAATTATGTAGAAAAAATCTTAAAATAATGTGTTATGAGCTTCTAAACGTACACCAAAGTACATTTAAACCAGCTATTACGAAGAAAGTTATCTAACTTACATATTAACTAAAATGAAAATTGGCATTTCATTCATATTTACCAAGATCCATATTTTTATATAAACACTAGCTTTTTCTCGCGACATCGTCCACGTAAATATGGGTTATCACGGACGCAGACGAAGTCATAGAATAAATGCAACCTATTTCCTTTCTTGGGGTTTAAACTTACTGCGTACCAAATTTCATGAAAATCGGTTCAAAAGTTTCGTGAAAGCGTTACAGGCAGACCGAGTAACTTTCGGATTTATAATATTAATATGGAGTATGGATAAAAAGTTTGTTCAACTGTAAAAAATCTTAGAAAACTACGATACAAAGTAGCATTGAAGTTTTCTAATCCTTTTTAACAATAATTCACGTAAAAACATGGCAATAAATAAAATACTCTGCCAATCATATTACGACAAGGAAAAACAACCCTTTAATAAAAACCGTGCTCGCCCTTTTCATGGCCACAAAGTCGGGTCGGTAATAAAACACTCATTTCTAACTCTCGCATACGGCATGATTTAATAAATGTTTATTCCTTTCCGTACGGGTTTTCCTCTTCGGTTTCCGAGAAATTATCCTTGTTATGTAAACTTATATCTACTTACGGGATTATTCTTATACCAACGTTGGTATCAAAGGTGTTAAGTGCATTGAGTATTGCATTGCTTTTGATAATGTTAATAGACGAAGAATGATGATGTTATTAAGTAGGTACTTCTTAGTTTATGAATAATATTCATTTGTTTTGAAACTTGACTGCCTCGTTGGTCTAGTGGTCGCAAAGCGTGACTGCTGAGTGTGAGGTCTTGTGTCCAATTCCCAGGTCGGGCAAAGTGTTATTTGGTTTTCCATCTGGAATTTCTCAATAGCAGCCTCGGAGTCTGGATTTGTGCCCGGTTGATGGCAATAGGCTCGCCCCCATTACATGAAACTTAAAACATAACTGGCGAAATGTGGGTGTACTAATAGGTACACCTCTGCCTAATCCTTCGGGGATTACAGGCGTGGTGTCATGTTTTAAATCTGTTAGGAAATATATACAAAACTTAATAAATAATAAGAACACGACCAACATATAAGGAGTCTCTCGTTAGGTAGTTGGATCAAGGGCTTAATTTAGACGGCAGTACTTCTAGACTCGGCCCGCATTGTTAAGAAGTTTTTTCTCTGGAAACTGTTCCCGATACTGGTGGGCTACTAATATTTGATGCTGATTCTTGGGCCCAAAAATAGCTCACCCGTCCATGTACTAAACACAATAAAATAATTAAATATGCAGGCATTCCGGCAAGCAAAGCACATACATGCATTTATGAAACAAGTCATTTCTCACACAACTTTTATGTTGGGTACAGCGTCACTTTTTACGAAGCACAATCCAATCACTGGACAAATCGAATATCCCCAAGTTATGCTACCCTTTTTGTATTGATTGCACCACGTCGCACTCGGACGAGCTATGACAAAGACTTCGTCATAGCACACACAGAAGTAACTGAGTTAAAAGTTCATAAAGCCAGCTGCATACTCGCGACTGTTGAAGTACATACAGGCATGGTACAAGATTCTTCATTTGTAGAAACATAAGTAGGTATAAATGTGTATACCTACTCATGTTTCCACTTGTTTGTACAAAGCAGGTTGTTCACGTAAATCCATACTTATAAAGCTGAAATTTTGTTTGTTTGAACGCGCTAATCTCAGGAATTAACTAGTTATTAAACTGCAGGAAATTGCGTAGCGCTTCGGAAATGTTTGCCGAGGCCCATACAGACGGCTTCCAAGCCATAATACGCAAAAAAACTGCTTCGTTGCTTTGCAGAGTGCGGGGTAGTCGCAACTATATTCTAACTTTCTAAGAGCTGTGGCGGAGAGCTATACTCCAAATATTAGGTTTTTTGTGCGGAGATTGATTAGGTAGGATACATATTTTCCTGCCTGGTAATTCTCTGCTTTAATTGTCATTTATTTATTTTAATATTAATGCATTCTTGTTACTAACACTAGAATATAAGCTTTTGTAATACTAACAAAATATGGATCACTGTTATCCGAAATAAATGAATTTTAATTTTAATTTAATTTTGATTGCTAGTACAACAGTAATAATTATGTTTGACCTTAGTGGCGTAAAAATATTTTACAGTAAATCAATATAAGTATAATGAAACTAAACAGTAAAATGTCTCTAGTAATCTGATAATAATGTTTAAAACATAAGTAGGTATATTAGACGATATAATTATTACTGTTCTGTTGGTAATCCTACATGTATACATAGGTCTCACTAATTAGGTACTTAATACGCAATGCATATTTAATTATAGACCATTATCTACAGATTGATATCAGATCGGTCAAGTTTAAACTGAATATAGCTTTTAGCGATCCGAAGAGCGTGTTTGTGATGTATTTTAATTATAATTCCTATTAAAAAATATAATATAAGTCTGTAATCGCCAATCCGTGTCGAACAAGCGTGATGATAAATGCTCGATGCATTCTCTGTACGAGAAGAGACCTTTGCCTTTCAGTGGGACACTAGTAGGCTGGTATTATTATTATATGATTGATATAAAATATTTAATAGATGTTACCAATTGGTGGCTACCAATCCCTTAAAATACAAATGTCATTTATTCGTTATTTGAATTTCGGTACCTGTTTTTGTCACGTCAGACATAATAATAATACCTTATAATTTTTACACTATATTTATACATTTTTCTTCGATATTTAGTTTAATATCACAACATGCCAATGCTTTTAATTTTTAAAAGCTGAATTCACACATTCAACGCAGCATATGCCGTACCTACGGGAATCACACCGCGACTCGTGTCACAGGCTATCTCATTTAGCTAATCAGCTCAGCCAATCAAGTGTCGAGGAGTGATTAAGTTATTCTGTTTGCTTACTCTGTGACAAGTTAAAGTTATACACATAAACAAATTATGTTCAAGCCTGTATTTCCCAAAGCGCCGGAAACATTTCACCAGTTATGTTGTAATAGGGGCGAACTGGGCACAAATGCAGACCCCGGGCTACTAAGAATTTCCTAATGGAAAAACGCAATTACACTTTACCCAACCTGGGAATGAAACCCAGTAGAACTTGCGCTTGCGACCATTAAACCGACGACACGGCTCTGGAACAAACATTTTCTTATTAATATTTATGTAAGCAAAATAAAATACCTAATTCATCACTTCATTTATATCTGAGTTACTGCTTACGTGAACCGAATTTTTATGAGCATAAAATGCGCAACATTTTTATTACTTGAAGAAAATAAATAAAACAACAGCTTTTATTAAGTGTGGCTTAGTTTTAATACTTCAAAATGTTTGAATATTTAGGGAGATTTGTTGGCTCAATTCAACGAAACGCTGTTAATTAACTATCGCGTAACAATAAGAAAGGAAATATTTATTTACTGTATGACGTATGTATTGTATGTTTTTTTTTTGTGATTAAACAGCCATGACAGATAGACAACAAAAGGCCATTTCAACTGTCTCAGTAACAATCAATGTCAAAAGTAAATTAAAAACGTTTTGATATTTTATTTTCTGTTTTGAGAGGTGCTAAAATGTCAATTCGTAAATTTTTAGAAAAAATTGTAAGTACTAAAATACGTTCTGCGCGTTCTTTTGTCATAAACCCAGTACCTACACTTAGCAAATATTTTTTTGTATATTGTTTATGTAACAGTCAGTTTTGAGCAATTTATTCTTGTGCCATATGTGCCTTAACTATATTTTATCCGTAAGTGACTTTTATGTTCATTCAATACACTTGGCGTAAATAAATAAAGCAGAAACTAACGAAATGATTAAAATTTATTGTTAGTGCGTTGCTGACGGTAGCGAGTAAAATAATAAATAATTTTGGTTGGAAACGCAGCCATTTGTGCTTTTTATTACTTTACAACTTATGGCACAAATTAATGCATAATTTATTACGCCAAAATGCTCAACAATTAATAACGTTTGCTATTACTAAACCAGTCATCATCCACCTAGCGTTTTTCCAACCGCCAAACCGCCTTGTTTAAACGTGGTGTTATAGACCCGTAGCGCACTAGCGGCCAGCGACTCGCACATGCGTCGTTTTATCTCGCTAGCCGCTGCGGCTTGGTGTGGCCGCTGGCCGCGTGCGGCCAGGTGCGCGCGCTCTGTGGCGATTTCATACTAAGGTATGTATCTCGATGGCCGCCGCGGCCTGGCCGCTGCGGCCAGGGCCGCTAGTGCGCTATTGCTCTAATACTCGTGCCTTCTCTGTATGAGAAGAGGTATTTGCCCTGCAGCGGTACAAAAATAGGCTGTCATTATATTATTTATCTAAAACATCTAATAATTTTATAACCTATTATAATATAAACACTTACTTATTTAATTTCCGAACCCGATCCAGCGATAATCACCCATAAAACGGTTTAGCGTTTACATTTATAAGCTGTTAGGTAATAAAAACGGAAAAAAGTACGACGGTAAGTTATATAGCAGTGTCGAGTGCCGTAGAAGGCTACAGGCAAGAGCTCTTCCATATAGATTAATGAATGTGGACGAAACAAAAGAGGCGTGCGCTCGGAAAATAGGGCTCCATTCTCTTTGCCTAAAAGAGATACAGCTAGGTATGTATGAAAGTGAGCGAAGGTTGTGGGGAAAATTCATGCCGCGATATACGGAACGAGAAGATTTTCTTTAGAAAACTTTACTTTACTTATGAAAGTTGACGACGTAGGTAAGTTTTGAATAAGTTTAAATATAATTATTAAATTTAAGTTATCTTGGACATTGCTGACATCGTCGTGAAGAAAAACATCTTGAGGAAACCTGGACGTATATACCTAATTATAAGTCTGAAATCGTCAATCTGCCTTGAGCATGTGTAGTGAATTGGTGATTACATAAGTATTTTTTGTGCAATCTTTGTAAGAGAAAAGGCCTTTGCTTTGCAGTGGGACCATAGGCTGGTATTATTATTTTGTGTCGAAAACTGATAAGTCAGCAAATACAGACTTTAAACTGACGTAAATGAAATGAAATGTGAGAGAAATTTTAGGCTTTAAGGTTACCATTAGCCTAGCATTTTACCAACATCTAGGCGTCACACTTTCCTTTGTACAACCATGTGTCGATGCCGACAATCAGTAAAAAACTAGATTACAATCAAGCACGTTCGTCCGAGGTACTGGACCTTCATTTACAAAAAAACCTGAAATTCCCGTACCCAGAGTTAACGTTTCTGGGTTCACAACAAAAGTACCTAATAAAGGCAGTTTCCTGACCCACTCGTGGTAAAAGGCTTCCCTAATATAGACCATAGAAATAACATGTGACCCGGGCGTCAGGTAAATAAATTTTCCACCAGCCGCTTGGCTTCTTACGACACGTTTCGTGTAACTTCGGTAACGTTCGGCCATCATCGGCTGGCCTATCGCGAAGGAAATAATATTTTACACGGATGAACTGGTGAACGTTACATTTTATATGGGATGTTGTCGGACGCGTTGCACATTTTATATGAGTTTTTAAAATGTAGGTATAATATGCGCCACGAAAGATGAGACTGACAAGCGTCAGTAATGGGGAGCTTGCGCAAGTATGGGAGTACAAAATGTTTATTCATAATTTATGTATCAATTCAGGAATAAGTATTTCAATGAAATTTAGATTAAAATTCTTATCAATATTATAATATTTATTACTTAATAATATCTAAAGTTTGTGTCGTGTGTCGTGGCACGTATTGTACAACCCTATTTTGTGTCACCGCAATTTTATTTTAATTTTGTAATATTCTGATGATGAGAAACACACTCTACTTAATTGAATTGAGTACCATATGCGACTTGAGTAATTATGATAATAGATGTATTTTACATGTGTATACATTATTAGATACCACAACGTAGATGGAGCGTCATCGTTAACCAAATAAATATAATTAAAATTAATGAACAGCCTTTTATAAATGAGTTCATTTTAATCCCTTAATGGAATCTGTTAATCAAATGCCATAACTAATTACCATCAGCAGTCTCGATTATTATTGGATTAATTTCAATTTGGTTCGCTCACATTGATAAATACCTTTAGAGCTACGATATTTTACCATAACATCCCGATTAATTAACTTTCATATTAACATACAATTATATTTCCTGTGTTCCATCACCATATGATAGTACCTATAAGTTATGATTATCACATTTTGTTCCATTTTTAAACATATAGCATTGTTTTACAAATTATGCTTATTTATGTTGCAGTTAAACGTTATTTGCTTCCGTTTTGGGTAGCCTTTTAAGAGCGTTTACGCCGTACGGCATTTCATACAAACTTTAAAATTCAAATTTTTGTAAGTTAATGAACAAATTTTAAAAATGTTTTCAATTTAATTTTTAGACCAATGTATCTTACTTATGTGTAGGAAGTTTCATTAAAATCTGTTCATTCATTTCCAAAAATTTTAACTTGAAAGTTTGTATGAAATGCCGTATGGTGCAAACGCTCTTAACTGTAAGAAAAACAGGTAACCCCGTAAAACTCCTACCAAAAATACATTCAAACTTTCCAAAGGGGTCACCATAAAGAAAGATATGACTTATAACATTTAATATCTAGAAAATCATAAATCTGGTGATAAATTCCTATGGATGCAAATAAATCCCCATGCCCCGTTGGGCACAACCGGAGTTCCCGGGCAAAATATAATTATGTGGGACGTTCCAAATGTTCGGAGCATACAACAAATGCATATTTAGCACAAAATGTTTGTAATAAACAAAATATGACTGTGTAATGTTATTATTTTTAATGATGAATCCATTTCTATGTGTGTGTATGAAAATGAGTTAGTTTTTCAACGTGTTTGTGAGAATGTGGTAGCGTGAAATGTAAGGTTAGTTTGCCTAAATTTCGGTACCTACCAGTAGCTGGTACAGGCAATTGAAATTATACCCTAATGCACATTTACAAGTACTATAATTTCATGTGCATTACATAATAAATAAACGAATGTGTATTTGTGAACGTTGGAAAACAAGCAATTGTGAATAATGAGCTGTTAAAAACAGTATTACCATCTGCGGAATTGACAATGTGTCAAAATTAAATCGTTTATTTCAATTAAATACTACAAAAGGTACGAACTAGGTACTACAAAATTAAATGACAAAATTAATTATTTAATGGATACTGCAGTACATTACACTACATATATTTAGGTACAATATTATAATTGTAGACGACCACCCCTTCCGACGATCCACGTTTCAAAAGGCAACGAATCAGTGTGTGAGCCATATACACTATGTAACAAAAACCCTGTCAGATCAGTGTTGCCGTTGATCAGTTTTTATGATTTATTTTAATTTAATTACTTCTTCTTTCTTCTTTTTTTTTCACTGGGGAAAAATAATAATCTCAAATCTATTAAATGGTTACGTATATGTGTACGCAGTACGATGCCGAATAATACCCTTAAGGATCAGACAGGGTTTTTGTTACAGGCTGTATAGAAACCACACAATGTAGAAATTTTGTCAAATAAAAATATAGAAATGAATTGTTTAGGTAATTAAATTAGCAACCAGTTGATTTTATCAAGACTTTGGGCATTGTAGGTCTTCATCTCTCGTTGGACTGTTCCTTAAACCATGTCGTTAAAAACACTCCCAGTAATGGAATAAAAAAGTAGAGGTAGTTCATTATCTATTTAAAAATATCTTCTTCATTATTTTCCATGACCCGTTATTTTCTCTGGACCACTGAACAAAAGAAAATTAATAAAAGAAGGCATACAAAGCAACGCACATCAACGCAAGCCAGTCTCTAAGGAAATCAACTTTAAGAATATTGCACAAGTTTTAAAACTTTGTTTAAAATTTTGTAACTAGCATATACATGTATACATATACATTAAGTTAGGTATATCTTTGGCCACATTCCTTTACACAAGTTTGAGAGGGATGCGGGCATCGCCGCGGGAGGGCTTTTAGTACAATATAAATGGGTACAGAAGGTCAGCTCCATACAACAAGCGATAGCGCACACACAAAAACTCACGTAACTGACTGGCATTTGTTTCAGATCGCCTTACGTACCTACTTACAGTGTTTATGTGTGCATGTGCATGATTTTACGAGAGTCGACCTTCTGTACTTGCTTATCTGTTTAGTAGCTCTAGTGAATATACAAAACTTTAATTAAACTGCAGAACGTAACTTTCAGTTTAATGAATCTAAATGCCGCAGTGTGTTTATCTTCGATACTGATTACGGCTAGTATGTCTATCCAGACTGTTATAACTCTCTTGTTGGTAAAACAACTTAGTAGGTGATTTTGTTTTATATAAGTTCATTTTAATACTAGCTTTTGCCCGTGACTCCGTCCGCGTGGTCAAAGGACCCTTTTATTCCGCTCTGTCGCAAACTCCGAACCGAATCAGACCTATAAACTTCCCTGGCTTCGTAGAACTTAGTAGTTTTCGAGATTTTGTGTTTAGTCAGTGAACGAATGAGTGACCTTTCGCTTTTTTAAATTTAGAAGTAAGTATATAATGGAAAGTATTGGTCCCTCGGTTGTGGTATCTATCTATACTTACCTACATATAGAAATCTATCCTAGTACTATAAAACTACAAAGTTTATTTGTTTAAACGCGTTAATTTTCAGTCCGATTCTAAAAATGAGGTATACCTCAGTGCTATATTTAACGATGAAAATAATAGGGACCCGTAAGAAAATTAACCTAGATGAAGTCGCAGGCGAAAGCTAGTATTTCATCAAAGTTACTAACAGGACAAAGTGATGCGATACTAGTCTATATTTTGTTTTTTGTTCCATTCCCTTACCCTATTACACTCCTTCTAATTTAGACTAAACTCATCTAGACGACGTCTTCTAATACCTAAGCACCTTGTTCCAGTTACTTTTAGGAATGTGCAGATAGCAAACTGTGGGTCTATTTTATGTATGATTCAGGAAATTCACGGCTCCCTAGGGACAAACAATGTAACTAGGATTCTGTTACGCATCTTAATATTTAATTTTTAATTTGGCAAGAGAAACGGCGCGGAAACTGTTTATTTAAGCAGCTTGCATGGATTATCAGCTTAATTACTAAGCTATGAGTAGTTTTAACATCAAAATTTTGTTAAAAGAATTGGAAAACATAGGTTAAAACATAGGAAACATAACGTCACGTCATTGCTACATTTAAAAACAATATTCTTTTGTCAGGTTTTAACTTATTTACTATTTTAATTATTTGGGATATTACACATATAAAGATTTGTAAAGTGCTTAAGTAAGTGCTTAAGACTTTTCATTAGACACTAAACACACCTCCTTTTGCCGTAGTTGGCTAAACAGACAACCATCCGTCATCCGTATGCAGTCCAGCACTCGTACTACCCCAGCAGTGCAGAAATCGAATGAATTTTAGGAGCCTCGTCTCAGCGGTAGGTACTCCACAAACAGTGTAAATTAAAAACAAAACAAATAGGTACCTCGTCTTAACGTAATGACTTGTCAAAGTCAAAAGTTAGTCAAAGTCAAATCTATTATTCTATCTATTATTTCAATTAGCAAGGCATTTCTCTAAACCAATACGATTGTTTTAACTGTCGGAAATGGTTTTGTTGATCGGAACGGATCCGGGTCGTAAATCACAAACTTGTAACTCCGTTGATATGGTTATGTGGCTGTAAATAAACTGTTAACTTGTGAATTCATTCCGGAGCTGAACAACAGCGCTGTTTCATCAGAAATCGTCGGGAGACAATGATATTGAATTTGCTGGAAACTCAGTTTGTATGATTTTGTTGCGGGTCGGGATTGCAATGTTGTATTTTTATTTTTATTTATGACAATACAATTTTAATGCCAGTTGTGTTTTACAAAGTTGGGTTGTATTTTTATTTTTTATGCTTAAAATACGACATTGTCTTACGACTGGTTAATGTTCATAATCGACAGATCTGTAAATAAGAAACATTAACCAAGATTCAATCACAATGAAGCGTAAACCATTAACAAAACTATTGTTATTTTACTTATATTTAATTTAATTTTGACATTGCCATAATCCTCCTCAATCAAGCGTGGCGATCAATGCCCGTGCCTTCTTTGTGTAAGAATTTTTTTTTTTCATTTAGGTGGTTAAAAAGGCCTGCAGTTGGATAATAAGAGGCTGGAACTATTCATTAATCTACTAAAAATGAAACAATGAATCGTAATTTATATTGTGGATTTTTTGTCTTCAAGACAACGATGTAGGCGATGTAGCTTAAACGACGCTAAAGACGTAGCCATTTCAATTCAAAATTTTGGCTAATTCTTTTTAATATGTTCGTATTGCCGGAAAAGGTTTGAATGAAAGAAATTTTCCAGCAAAATCCACCATTAAAGTCGGAAATTTGGATCTGGCTTCGCCGTAGTCGGGTCAAAAGTCAAACAATGATTTCTGGGAAAAACGTTCTGAAAACAGTAAATTATCGTAATTCATAAAAAAATCATAAAATAGGAATATTTAAACCTGAAGCTAAATAAAATTAGAAGAATTTCATTTGAATAGTACGTAAATGAGTCTCATTTACCTACTATTCAAAATTAAAGGAAATTATTTTCTTTTTAATTTCTCTACCTTGTTATAAAAATAATAATTTATGATGTTAAAGAATTAAACAATTTGAATAGAATAAGTTATAACCTTGATTTTAAAAATTAAGGAGATATTACCTAAAGGTATTTGAGAAGGAGCTCGTTTCGAGAAGGAGCGCTATGTAATTCAGGTGCCAATCACTGCTAATTTTCCTTGATAAGTGTACCAAAATAATAAATATGTAGGTAACTTTATATTTAAAACAGATCAAATTACTATTTGCACTCAGAACCTCACCAAAAAACTAATATTAGTTTACCTTTTTTTTTTTAATTTGCAGTCATAGAGGTGTCACTATGTCGCTCTGTGGATAGACATCCGACCGATAAACAAACGGGCGGAGGCTTAGCAAGGCAGGTTCCTTAGCACACTTTCGGTAACGTATCCCAAAAGGATAGATACACCACTACTGTCACAATTAATAACCTAACCCATTAAAAAGATATTGCCACAAGAACCGCATGCACACCCGGTACAACAAAACAAAATGAAACGTTAAAATTTATATAGAAAGTTAATAGACCACAACCTCTGGTGCGCGTCCTCGTGCTGGCAACATTAATTTATTGGTGCACAGACCGTGATATTTATGGCTTAGTCTTAGCCCAACTTTCGCTGGGAGCACGCCAGCTTCGCAGCACGTGATAACTTTAGCCCACAAGTTCACAACTTCTTATTGTACTTACAGAAAAACATTTTATACGATGAATGAGAAAAGAAAATAATGAGGTTCCGAATTTCTAAATTTGAGGTTGGTTTCTTTTGGGTTCTGGGTATGTATTTTTAATTAAATACCTTGAGGGCGATAAAGAAGATTTGCTTAATTAACTGGTGCCTGTGTAAATATTTAAAAAAGGAATTCGGGCAGGTAATGGGTATTTCAAGAAGGAAAAACAATAATTTCACTTGTTTTCATTTATTTTAATTTTGGAACAGAATATTTTCTTAACGTATACTTGCTAGGGACTTGCAATAATAATTTTGCCAAGATTAATTATTTAAACAAACATTTTTCACGTCCAATTCCAAAGTTTCCCACTAAATTGGGGTTTCGTATGTTTTGAGGGGACCATAAATTCAATTTGCAAGAAATTTGTTAATTTGAAATTTATTACCGGCCTACAGAATACGCAATGAAGGGTTTAAAACGGTTCACTGCATAGAATGTCGTAGTCTAAATTAATAATGACAGGTTTCCAGAAAGGGTTTCTTGCTTGCAAGTAGGTACCCACCAGCTAGTTAGAAAAAACCTTTTTCCCAAAAAAGTTACTTTCCTATGTGTAAAATGGTTAAGAGCGTGTTCTCCGCCACAATAAATGTCATACAAACTTTCGATTCGACAACAACTTAAGTTTACTTAAAAACCAAAATTTTTGTCGTAAATATTGAAGTGCGACGTAAATTCAAATCATTTATTTCTTTACATACACACATAATTACAACATCCTGACAGCAAAAACCAAGGCGATGCTATAGTTAACATAATTATGTACCTATAAATACTACACTACAAAATATTAGGTATAACAAAAATAAAAATAAATGTCGTATAAATAAGGCATTATGTCGCTGGAGTTAAATTCAAACCAGGTCATACGAAAGCAAAATTACAAATCTCAAATACACAATACCGTTAATAAAACAAACACACTTCCATTAAAGAATAGGAGTTAAACAATTCCTACAATAGTTTGGTAATCCAATAAAGTTACTTTTATTTCAGAACAAACTTTTGGATGAATAATACGAACAAAGTCTGAACTGACTTAGCCACACATCGCTTGATACAGAACATTAAAGATCACGTTAACTTCCTCTGTACATTGTTATAACATACATAGTATTACGGCATTACGGTTACTAGATCTTGGATCCCATAACTTGTACGAGGCTGTAAAACGGGCGAGTAATCGCCTTAAAAATTACCTCAGATATATAGTATACTTTCCTATAAATTACGGTTATAGGTTTATTTCAAAGTTGAGGTATTTTAAGTATGTTTTGTTTCTAAGTACATCGAACTTTCTTTACATTGTGGTTTGTTTGACGAAAATGTTTACTAATATTATAAAGAGGTATCAACTGTTTATTTTTGTTTGTACCTCTTGTATATATTTTTTTGTTTGTTTCTGCACCGACGTCATCCGCGGCTTCGTTTGGAGGTCAAGTATGCCATAAAACACAGACTATAGCAGTAGCAATAGTGTGACTTTCCATCAGTCATCATCTACCTAGCCTTTTCCCAACTATGTTGGGGTCGGCTTCCAGTCTAACCGGATGCAGCTGAATACCAGTATTTTACATGGAGCGACTGCCTATCTGACCTCCACAACCCTTGTGACTTTCCATCAGTAAAATAACTTTTAGTACAAACAAACAAATTAAAAACGACATACTTTACCTTTTTATAGTATTAGTATAGATTTTCATCAAGGACACACACCAATTCGATATCAAAGAGAAAGCTAATCTGGAAAGCTTGATGTATTTAGAAACATAAAACATTGCGCTATCCAAAGCTCAAGAGTAAAGTTCTGTATGTGGAAAATCTGTGTTGAGCAATGAATTCAGACCACATAATTAGCGAGAGCGAGAGCTGCCAGAGCTCCGTACAATGCTACAATTTCGGGATATATTAAATTTCTAGCTGTCCAGGCGAACTTCGTACCGCCTCAGAATCAATTTTTTTAAAATAATAATCCGACTTTATTTTTATACGTAGGTACATAGATTACATTGCGTGCTGCAAGATCATTCTGGTTCTATATGGTGCAATGGTTTCTTAATATGCGCCCAGGAATTGAAGAATTATCAGCTTCACCGGATCAGCGAATTGATAAGTAGCGAATTAGTGTTACATTCGATCGAGCAAAGACATAAGTGAGAATAAAACGTGCAACATGGTCCATGTTTCAACGATGAGTTAGCAAAATGGAAAAGAAAGTTACAAGCAAATCGCTCGCTCGCCTTGAGCATTACGTCGAACACAGCATTCACAGGAGCGTTACATTACATGGAAATGCTCTTTAATTTGAGTTTTTGTTTGTATTGTACCTTTCGTAAACTCAGGTGTATATTCACCGGTATATTTGTAGGTATGCCTCCTCCTATTCCATTCAACAATTAACCATGAGAACATTGAAAAATTAGGGGTTTTAATTGCATTTTAACAAAATTCCTACAGTCCTGTTAACACATAACATCACTCCTGTAATTCTCGAAGGGTTAAGCAGAGGTCAATCCATTAGTACACCCACATTTCGCCAGTTATGGTTAAGAGTCATGTAATAGGTAGCAAGCCTATTGCCGCCAACAGGGCACAAATCCAGAATCCGAGGCTGCTACTGAGAAATTCCTGATGAAAAACCCCAACAACACTTTGCCCGACCTGGTAATCGAACCCGAGACCTCATGCTCAGCAGTCGTTTGCAACCGTTAGACCAACGAGGCAGCCCTGTCAACTACTGGAAAAAAAAACAATAAGTCATGAAAACAGAACGGTAATGCGACCTTACATTTAACTCGAAATCCCGTATTTCCTTCGGGACATTAAATTCTTTACGGACGAAGCGGTCGGCTAAAAGCTGGCAAGGAAACATACCCGCGATGGCCTGCCACCGATCCTTCATTGTAGGTGAGCGAACGATCCGTCAATGCCACAGGGCGTTGATTTTATTTACCGAGAAAAGTACCGTGATTTGTACTACGTATATGAAGGCCGCATTTCCCTTAAATTGGATTTGAACGAAAGTCGTAGGAAAAGTTCTGTTGTTTGTGAAAGATTTGAGATATAAATTATGTTGAATGGGAATTTAGATATTAGTTCATTTTTAACCGACTTCAAAAAAAGGAGGAGGTTATCAATTCGTCTGTATTTTTTTTTTTTATGTTTGTTAGCTCCTTACTTGCGACTGGGTGAACCGATTTTCATGATTCTTTTTTTATTTGAAAGCTGGTGCTTCCCGTGTGGTCCCATTGTCACCATTTTAATATCTGATGATGAACTTCGGAGATATGGAATGGAACTCCTCACAGAATCACAGCAGCAATATCGTAACAAGTGAAATTGCTTTGTTTATACGTATAGTCGATGACTGACTGAAGGAAAAGGGGGGGGGGGTACGTCAACCCCCTACCAGTTTCCAAAATTAAATATATCGTGTGAGGTATTGTTTGAAAGGGCTTTTTGTAAGGATTTCAAACATTAATACACAAGCACTAAAAAGTGAAAAATAAAAAGCTTTTTCACAAAAAAAGATAACCGCCTTCATAAACTACAAAATAAAAATAACTTTAGTTTTGGAAGTCGGTGGCAATACTTACCTACATAACAAAAAACAAAACCAAAGCCGCCGACTTCCAAAACTAAAGTTATTTTTATTTTGTAGTTTATGAAGGCGGTTATCTTTTTTTGTGAAAAAGCTTTTTATTCTTATTTATTTGTTATTTCTTTCAATCATAATTATTATCTAAATGTGTTTTAAGTAATCTCCAAACACAGAGCGATCCGTAAACAAAATCTATTTTTGTTTCGCCTGCTAAATTATATAGGTGATAAAAGCCCTCGTGTGCCTTTACTATTAAATTCAGAGTAGTCAGTATTTTAATAAGTACACTAATTAAGTACATATATCAGTAATTAAGTAAATATTAATAAACTATCCTTTTCAGGCTTATACTAAGCATGAAACGAGGTTAAAAATTAAAATGGACATTACATAACATCACGTCTTTAATCCCCAAAGGGTTAGGCAGAGGTGTACCCTAGTACCTACACCCACATTTCGCCAGCTATGTTTAAGTCCCATGTAATAGTGGGCGAGCCTATTGATTGATAAAAATAAATTGGAGGTAATTTTATAAAACTAAGAAAATGTACATAGAAATGAATTCCTTATCCCTATTGTTTCAAAATCCGCCGTCTTCCGAGCCCAAACCTTGTATTATGAATGCGGGCACTAAGTTCAACTATCACGATTCCGAACCATTAAACACTGTGAAACTGCTCACAATGTTGTACATACTCGTACGTGTAATATTATTCTCCAACACATATTAGGTGTTTAAGCGCATTCATGTCAATTATTCACACCACATTAACTTAAATGTCGAGCGAACAATAAGTAGAAGGGAAAAAATTCAATGCGTTACTTAGCGCTATAATATTTTTTGTGGCGTCATCTTTCGCTTCATAAATTTTGAGACATTATCAAAGTGCTGTGGAGGTGTCAAGGGAGTTCGTTCGCTAGACAGTTAAGGATTAAACCAAGGTTACTTTTAAAGGAAGTATTGTTTGAATATGGGTGACAACACCAATAACAAATAATTCCAAGACATAACTCCCCAAAAAAAATAGATATATATATATATATATTAAGAGCGTTTACGCCGTACGTTATCTCATACAAACTTTTAGTCCAATTTTTTGGAAATGAATGAACCGATTTTATTTAAACTTCTTACACATAAGCAGGATAACATAGGTCTAAAAAGTTAGTTGAGAAATCTTAATATCTCAGTTTTCCACTTCACCATGTAATCTACCATAATAATTATAATACAAAGCACATTACAAACTGCAGATTGTATACAATTTTCATTTCCCTAACAGCGCAAAAATAGTTTACCCGCATATTTCCGTGAAATGTTAATAATTTATTATCCCCGACCCGGGTATTTTCCTTCCGCCTCTACTAGCTATACAAGCCCGTGCATTGGCATTTATACATAATAAATAATGACGTCATCCAATCGGGCCTTTCCAAATCATTTGCTGGATCGAATTAGGGTAGAGGAAAAAGTTCCATTGAAATATGACACCTGTTCGGGCGAGCTCGCTGGAATCAAAGGACGATGATAAAGACGGAGGTTTTCAATAACGGGGAATCGGTCCCTTTTTCTTCGATTCTATATGTTCTATATATATTTTTGTGTTCCGGAATTTGGGCATTATCTCCCTCTTAATATATGGCACCTGTGTGTTTATTTATGTACCATCATTTATTATGTCATGGTAAGAAATTATCGTTTGTTTAGTGAAACGAATATTATTTTCTGAATGAGTTATCTTTGTTTTGGTTCTGATTGGTATTTATAGATCTAAAAAGTTTAGCTAATTTCCGCGCCTAAGTTCGCAAACAAACTTATTTCTTTTAGTTATTTATAATGCTATCACCACATTTTAACATTTATTTTCCTTTCCTAAGTTGTGTCATGTCATTAAGTGCTAAATTATTGTCTCCGAAGTCTCTGCTATCTATAAATCTTTCAGTATAGTATAGTGTTGCTCAAATACCAACTTAAAACTTAAAATTGGATTCAAGACACTAGGTATCGGTTCTCGCGTCGTCAATCCAACAATCTGAAAGCAGATAGTTCTTCAAACTTTCCCCATTTAATTTAATCTTCGTCAGCTGTGAGTGACTATTTGCATTTACTTTGCAGCTTTTAGTTGAAGTTTACGAAAGAGCTAGAAGTGAAAAATTTTGCCGCAAGATTTTAAGGAAGTTCGTCTTGTAGAATAGTCCAAAAAAAAAATTAAAACTATTTCTACATATTTACTTGCTCACACAAAGAGTAGCTCTTTTTGTACCACTTTTAGATTCAAAATACAGCGTTAAAAACTCGAGTGCTCTTACTTTAGATTACCGCGTATTTCAGAGTCATAAACAGCACATAAAATGAAAATCGTCGTACTGCACAAACAAGCAATTGACTGCCGCGCATAAAATGGCCTATTTTTTCAGAATCTTAATGGCACTGAATCTTTCGAACACAGCCAATCATTAGTCCAAAGTCCGAATACTCAATATAAAACACACACCAACCCTGTCCGATAATAAAGGCGAATCAGAACCCCCTCGAAGCACCGTAAAACGTCCTCGGACCGACGCTACAATTTATGCTCCATCCCGAAATTTTGTATGGAAACGTCCGATAAAGGGTGACATTCTGAAAAACATAAATTTCGTTTAGGTTTTCCACATTTTACCCTCTCAACCGAACCGAGCAACCAGCTTTCACAATGTGGGAAGTTATACGTACCTAATGCAAAATATGAAAAATGGACAACGGATTACGAGCGGTTTCTTTAAATAATAGGTTCGAGGGCTTTGTTATTTTGATTATTTTGTTACAACAAAATTGAATACCTGTGAGCGGTGTATCCATAGAGGCGATAACAAGTTGAGGAAATTGTATAACGATATTATACGAGCATCTAATATTTTTTGCCCAAATAAAATAACATTTTAAAACCCACTCTATTGCCCTACTGCAGGGCAAAGGCTTCTTCTCATACTGAGAAGGCACGAGCATTGATCACCACGCTTGCTCAAAGCATATTGGCAATTGCGGACTCATACTAATTAGGTCCAGGTTTCCACACAATATCTTTCTTCACCGATGTCAGTGATGTCCAAGATAAACTTATAAGTACATAATATGATATAGGAAAGTCACATTGGTATTCGAACCCACAACCACGTTCATCAGAGGCGGACGACTTACCCACTGAGTTATCATGACATCAAATCACATTTTACTGCATGAAAATAACAGCTAATTTAGCTTAATAAAGCACTAAAATAATAATATGAAAGAATAACGTTATATTATCGACGTTTTAATACCAACATATTTTAATGCTATCAAATATGCTTATACGCTTCAACGCCTGGAACGAATTCACTGAATCATCCACAGCAGAACACTTACGATGAAAGTACTCAAGTAATGATGTATAACTGGGTAGTAGACACCATTATGAACCAGTCATTATTTTCTTTAAAGAAACACTTTATTTAGTCTTGAAAACCCGATTCATTTTCAATTGACTGTAAAATTAGATTTGGATGCTTTGAAATCAATCAATTGTCAATTGAGTTGGCAAAAGAGTGTCGTCACAGTTTACTATTGCCAAACAAAATCTATGGGGGCACCGCGTTTGGCCTAAAAATGTATGTTAAGTATGTTGTTGGTTTGGGTATTAGAATACCCAAACCAACAACACACAAATCCAGACTCCGAGGCTGCTACTGAAAAATTCCTAACGGAAAACCTCTAACACCCTGTCCGACTTGAGAATCGAACCCAAGACCTCATGCTCAGCAGTCGCGCTTTACGACTACTAGACCAACGAGGCAGTAATTCGAAGTAATGGTTATGATTTTGGGATATTTACCACTAATTGATTTGATATTCTAACCTTGGACGTTCATTGACCTGTTTTCGCTAAATATTACTTACGTAACAAATTTTGTACAATGAATTAATTGAATAATTAAGAGATTGTGGGTCGGTTCATTCCGGCAAAACTAAGCTCAATTATTAAAATCATGGTTATTAAGTCATTATAGCTGAACCTCGTAAATAACAAACAATAATTACTTATTACACAGCGCATAAACCTGTTTAACATTTTGGTAGTTAATCTTCAAGCTTGCTTGATTCCGTGCCTTCAAAAGCGTATTAAATCTACTTGACCTCGCCCATTCCGCTTGATACAATTACGTTTAGACCCTTTAAGCCTGCTGTAATACCGACAGGAGCCGGTAAAGGGAATTTGAAAATAACTCCAAGCGTCAGCTGACATAAAGCTTCCTGACTTTATGCTGCTCTGGTATCATTAAGATACTAAATTGTTTACGAAAGAGAGAAATTTGAAACGGGCAGTTGTAATTTTTTGCTTTTTCAATTTCAGCCTTAAGACTGTTGGGTAGGTATTTTATTAGCTTAAAACAAAAGTAAGAAAAATATCATTTAATTCAGGTAGGTATTAAAACCCATATTTACATTAAATGTCAACCTAAATTGTAATGACTCTGTGTCTTAACGACCTCGCTACTTAAGCCCGTGTCTTCGACCGCGTTAGTTTTATTACGGATCCCATTTTTTTTTATAATAAAATATAGACTAGGGCACTTAAGGATAACGTGGTGTCCTATTAGCGCAAACAAACAAATAAACAAATTCTTCAGCGTTATCTATACAAATAACATAACAAAACATCACTGTAATCCTCAAAGGGTTAGGCAGGGGTGTACCCATTTGTACACCCACATTTCGCCAGCTATGTTTAAGGCCCATGTAATAGGGGGCGAGCCTATTGCCATCAACCGAACCGGGCACAAATCCAGACTCTGAGGCTGCTACTGAGAAATTCCTGAAGGAAAAACCCAATAATACTTTGCCCAACCTGAGAATCGAACCCAAGACCTCATGCTCAGCAGTCGCGTTTTGCGTCCAAGACCAACGAGGCAGTATAGTATAGAGAATAGTTAAACTAACTCGTAACCAAATAGGTACATAAAGAAGTCATAATATATTAAAACGCAAGCTTCAGTAATTACTAAGTGAATGGAACACTGACTATGGCTCTCGCTCACGAGGAGACAGCTCCAATAGCGCTTCCGTCGCGTTTGGAACACTCCATTACCCCATATTCCCTTTCATGACGAGCTTAGCTGGAGTAATAAGCAGTTAAAGTGCTTTATCGATATTTTTATTAGCGTTCAATTATTTTATTAAAGGTTTTCTAATCAATACGTTGTGTTATCCTTAAACAAACTTGTAGTTCCAAATACATTTATTTAATTAGTTACATTTTAAACTGTTTTTTATTAGCCTATTTTTTGTTATTTTAACAATAAATTGATTCTATTTTATTCTATTTTACGTTTAATTACCTATAAATCGAGAAACACTTTAATTATTACGAGTGTAAAAGGATGCTTAATGAAACTTTACGTTTCAATACGAAAACTGTTTTAAATGTTAAATTAAACTTGAAGTTCCCCAACGACCCCTGTACTGTTAAACCCCCAAATGTATTTTGTGCGCGCTAACAATTATTTTTCACACCAAAAAATTAAATGTATTTGTCAGGTTTTTTCTTATTGTTACTTAGTTTGATGAGTATGCGTAGTTAACGGCTATAAGATGTGTCTTTTACACCGTATTATCAATTTTCAAATAATAATACTAATAGTAAGACACACTTTTATACCCCAGAAAATAATCATACAAAATACTATTATCATCTACTTACAAAGCGAGAATGCATGGGTGGTTATAAAAATCTGAAACTTAACCTTAACCTTTTAATATACATATATACACATCAAAAAAGTCTAGGGATCAACATCCCTAACAAATGTTAGGGATGTTGATCCCTAGACTTTTTTGATGTGTGTAGTAAAAGTCTATTTATATCAACTTGAAACTAAAAGTAAAAAGAAAATAGTTTTTAAAAATTTATTTCTATGCTATAAGAAATACCAATTATATAAAACCATTTCATGCCTTCAAGGCCTGTAGGCCACAAGTCAATCACTTCTCTTCTTTTTGCGCTGGCAACCCCGAGCCATCAGTCAACGGATACAATTTATCTCTCTAGAAGTTCCCACGTTCAAGTGACACCACCCACAAGTTATCTAGATTACTCAACACTAGGTAGTACGTTTTATTCACGGATGTTGATCTATCAGCTGGTAAGTTTTTAATGATTGTATAAATAAAGTGTTAGAAGCTTTTGACTATCTACAAATTATAAGCTTGATAAGTGCTCTCTTTTTATAAAAATAAAAAAATATCAAGGGTATCTTCGATGGCGTTAAATGCAAATGGGTATCATGTATTTTTTTTTCTCAGAAGCATTCCTGCACTCACTCTGGTAATTAAAGTTTATATTTTTAAAAATGTTTAGTGCCTTTTGTACGTGTAAACTTTTATAAGTATGAAATAGTAGCTGTAGTTTTTTTCCTATCTATGTTTCATTAAAAAGCTTAAGGTTTATATCCGTGATACGCCACACCAAAAGGTTCAGCGTTCAGCGTCAGGCACTAGTTATCTAGCATTTTACTATTAATAATGATTTTTGTATATTTTATCGAATCACCATTTCATTATTATGTTTACACGTGGTCAGTGTAAAATAATCATTTTTCCTCTCTTTCTACGTTCTCGATCATATTTCATATATCCGTTACGTAACTGTGCTTTAATAGGTAATGATGAGTGTTATAGTGCCCCTAAGCGTATACTCCAACTCCAACGGTTGGAGTGTAGCCTTTTTATTTTTTTTATTTTTTGTAGGTGGTAAAAATCATCAAATGACTCCTTCCGCCCTGGGTGGGGCGGAAGGGACTGTCAGACTTTTACTGACTAAAAAACCACCCTGTTCCTTCTGTTGCCCTTTACGTTCCGGGGCCACGGTATCCTGTTAAGACGTCCCGCAACCCCGGCAGGCGTTTGGCCCCTGTTGGGGCCCCTGTCCCTGTGCTGACAGCTCTTTGAGGCGCGCGCGAACAGAACGCGCCGTCGACCCGGGCATGGTCCTTGATCGGACGGCGAGCTACCCATTACTCGCCGTCCGCAAGCCCGCGCCTACGGTGGCCGGATGTCGCCTCGCGACGTCCGACGCCCTGGGCGTTTCCCGTGGCGGCTGGGGCGTGAGGTGGAGGATGTTCTCTCCCTGACGCGGCCCGCCTCCTCCTTCGCTAGCATTACTGCTTCGCAGAAGGAGGTGACAGCATCCCATTCCCTCTCGCCCCGGAGCATGGCCTGAACCAGGTCCGGACGCGAGAGGTCGCCGCCGCCTATCGCCTCCGTGAGTACACGGCGGTGCTCTGCCCAAGCGGGGCAAACCTGCACCGTATGCTCCACCGTGTCCTCCGGGCGGTCCACGGCCATGGCCCTACGACTCACCGTTTCCGAGTTATGGGTCTTCGAAATTTTTAGTTTTTTATAAAACACTCTATATTTCCAAAATGGTAGGTCGGATGAAAATCTTTTCTGGAAAGAAATTGTTGCTCTAGTCGAGAACCATGAGATGGTGTAAAGAAACCCGCGAAAATTAGTAAAAAAAAAAATCTTAGAAAATTTGACTAAGTCCCGTGCCCCTAAAGATACGCAAGCTGACGATCCGACACTTAGAAAATTTTTCATATTTTTTTTTTTACTAAGTTTCGCTAAGTACTCTATTTTCTACTAAGTCCCAAAAATTTTGTTTTCAACCAAAAAAAAATTTTTTTTTTGTTTCTTTGCTGTTCATAGTCATAGTAGTTCATAGTGCCCCTAAGCTTATACTCCAACTCCAACAAATCCGCCCCTAAGACGACCCACTGACCGTTAAATACATTAAAAAAAACTTGGAACCCTAGCTTAACCAACGCGATCAAAATCAAGCTTAAAACATTATGCGTTAGTGTTACAAATTGTTGTTATAAATTCCCATTTAAACAATTCAACTAAAACAAGATAGAACTAACAGCAACCATCATTTTAGTCGGTGCGAGTTACCTAGTGTTTATTTTTTGTTAAAATAGCTCGTATATGAATGTTATTTGCACGAATAAAAAGTAAATATACATTTTCATTGTAACTGTGTCCAATTAAGGGTAGAAAAACTTTACCAATTATAATACGAGTTCAGAGGTTGTCACAAACAGTATCTATTACGATATTGTAACAAATAAAAAGCTAACCTAACACTAACTGTAGTAGACAATGCTCTGTAAATTTCATGGAATCTTTTTATGAGTCTGCTAGTTTTATTTTATATCCAGACAATCATATTCTGCTACTCAAATAAATTTACTTCAAAGAGAAATAGGCGAATATTTTTTACTGGCAAAAACAACATTGTTTTCGTAACTTATTTCAAATTAATTTGCATATAAAGAGAAACTTTGACCATTGTGTAAAAACAACTATGATTTACCAAGCCTTTGTAATAACAAGTCGCAATTGGCATATTGTTATTCACAGTAGGGTTCGAACGATCACCATGCCATAATATATCATCGCATTCCTCGCTGAGCAATAAACTAAATGATAATAAACCCGCTTGTCGCCGTCGCAATAAATTTCACTATTTGCTGGGAACAAAACACAGTATTACATGAAATATTACCCAATATGGGGACACACAGACAGCACTGAACATAGCGACTCGTAAAACCGAGTTACCACGACTTGAATCGGAATAACCGTTTTCGAAATTTAATTTTTTCAAATCATGAACTCTGTCTACCTAAACTGTCATACGAAAAAATATGGGTGAAATTTTTTCACATAATTAATCGATCTATTGTAGGTATAAATAAAAATCAATTGCCGCATGTATGAAAGATATTATGATCATCACTGAAGAATGGTTCCTTCAACTTGGCTGTTTTTTTGGTTTGTTCGTAATTCAGGGCAAATTCTGTGAATGAATTTTTTTTTGGAAAACCCACCGTGTAGTCGAAAATTTTGATAGTATTTTTGTATGAAAATACAAATTATATGCAAAACCAGGGAGGGTCAGATATAAGTATTCTTACTCAGACAAGTAACTTGAAAGAATTAAACAATTATTGAAGACCGTACTTCCATAAGTTAGTCTTGTCGGACCCGAAGTCGGATTTAATGGCTCTAGAAATAAAAGTAACTTGAATAAGATAAATCGATATCTTCGGATCGAACTACATACGAGTACCTGCAGTATAACGAGTTTCTCACAACTAAAAAAGAACCAAGCGTCGCTCTAAAAAAAAAACTATACTCGAATTTAACGGCATAATGATTGCCTTTGTGATCAAGGAAAAACAGTGAAGTAATCTTCCAAATATGCCTTACTTATTATTAGGAATCTGGTAATAAAGTAGATACTTACCTAAAGTACCTACGTTTATCGTTACAAAAGTATGGATACAGAAATAATTGATTCGAAAAGAAAAATCCAAGAAAATCTTGAAATCACAAGATTTTTCAATACCAAATTCCATTCCATACTAAGCCAACACCTGAAGTTTTGGTAAATATGCATCCGAATACTTGATCTCTGCTTTTTAAACAACGTAATAGAACCTTAAAATAAAAAGTTTGTTTCAGAAAAACCCAAAGTAAAAACAAGAAATCCGTGTAACAATAACATGAAATCTATGGGTTAATCCATAGTGACAGTATGGGACATTATCCTTTATCAAGATAAGAGCCGAGGACAGCCCGAACCACTACGATTACGTCCAAAACATTTTTATGTAAGTACCATTTTATATCTACAGGATAGTAACAAAACGTTTTTAGCTTGTTTTTCCTCGACTATTTTCCCATGGTTTTCTATGTTTGTTTTTGCATCCATTTCGGAGTGGAACCCTAATAAAAACGTGTCCTAGTGCACTCACGGGACAACCCAATATGCAACGGAAATTCCATTAAAATCCCTCCGAGGTTTTACGAGAATGGTACGCACACAGACAGATAAGAACAATATATATTTTAATATTTGATATGTAAAGTAGGTAGCTGTTTTTACTCTTGTTAATGTGTGAACAGAGTACCTACCTACATTTCTACCTTTATATTCTTCATTCATTTAATTTTTCATTGTTAGCCTTAAGTTACATGACATTCTTCCTATTAATGCGATGTATAATCTGTTCAAAAATAAAAGAAATGTACACATTACCTACTTACCTTTGTTTAACAATAACCGAGTACTTAGGTACGTGAAACTTTCCTCTTCTATGCATAGACAACTTGCGTTAGCCGAATGTAGGTCAAACTAGCAGTTCTACGAGTGAATACTAATTGCTAACTTGCTGTTAGTTAATTTTGTGGGTGTGATACGTTGGTGGTACCTAATCTGCTCTAAACTTTCTGAAAATCGATCGGAGGTATGAAAAGGGAGTTTGTGTAGGACGGTCTAAGCCTATGTTCAGATAGATGACGCGTGGAGCGCACGTCAGGTTTAAAACCTACGAGAAAAACGTGCGTCAGCCATGTGAATGTTTGCGTTTATTTATACAGGGTTATTTTTAAAACACCAGCAACCTGAAAAGAGATCATTGTACTCATCATTATGAACAACTTTTACTATGGGACCAACCCCGATATCATGAAAAAAAATCAGCTGTTCCCTACAAAAAGGTTACACAACACGATCGTAATGTATGAAACACCTGATTTTCTTTTCATGATTTCAGGGTTGGCCCCATAGTAAAAGTTGTTCATAATGATAAGTACAATGACCCCTTTTCAGGTTGCTGGTGTTTTAAAAATAACCCTGTTGTAAATAGGGTTATTTTTTATATGGATCTTTCTATATGGTTTGATGCAAATACGAACAAGTTGTAAACAAAATCGTACTTAAAATCGCTTTATTAAGAAAGTACATACATTATTTTTCATTGAAACCTCACAGCTAGAAAAATCCTACAATATCTTATTTAATATCCAATGAGAATCCACAGTACCCACACAGTGCCTACACAGGTGCATTTTAAATCCAAACCAACCAATATTTAATTCTTTCCCAAGTTTTACAACACTCTTGGGAAGTGATGGGTGATCTAATACGTACCTGAGGCCGCGGTAAAGATTGCAATAGAAATAATATATCAGGGTACAATTTCCCTAAAGAGTTATAGGTACGACCCGCGTGAAAAAGATTTTGACACGCTGATTTTTACGAGCTTTTTATTGGAATCTGTAGGTACCTACATACGAACTGAAAATCAGGGTGAAAATATCTGGTGAGATTTTCTTATTGCGATGTGTCTGTATTTTTCTGAGTATTGATAAAGATTTTTTATTTAGGTTGACTGTAACACCTTTGCTACGTATTCTGCAATAATATATAATTATTATAGTATTATTATATTTGGTGGTAGGGACTTCATGACATATACTTTTAACATGGATTTAGTACTTGATTAAACCCCTTTAAAATTAAAATATTTGGCGGTTAATAAAAAAACATCAGCTGTTCTATATACGATATTATGACCGCATCACTATATATTTTGACCGCCCAGATGTTACACTTTTGTATGAAACAGCAGATTTTTTTATTAGCAAACTTCAAATTTCATTTCTGAGTTGGAATCATCTACTGTATGGTAACAGTTTTCATTAAGATATCCCATGATGCGATTCGCTACTAAAGTTATACTTTATAATTTGATTAACTTTTTAATTCTAAAACCGAATGTAGCTGAGGCTTGTGTAATGTATTAAAAACACAGGCCTGGCACTGATCGATCAGTTCGTTAAAAAACGGAATACGCCTCATTTCGCGCAAGAGGAGATGAGTCGTTAGAACTTTAATTTTGGTTGAAAATATTTATTTATGAGTGATATTGGAAACATATAAGGAATAGGGATGATTGTAAACGATTTTAAACTTTATCATCCGTTATATTATTCTTATCATATTGTTTATAAAATAATAAAATTATGATATGAGATAGACACTGTTCCGACTGACAATCAGTTCGTAGGAATAACATAGGAATATAAAATACTAGCTGTCCGCCGCGGTTACACCCGCGTCTTTGGTTACTGCTCCGCTCCCGTAGGTCGTAGCGTGATGGTATATAGCCTATAGCCTTCCTCGATAACTAATCTATCTAACACTGAAAGAATTTTTCAAATCGGACTAGTAGTTCCAGAGATTAGCGCGTTCAAACAAACAAACAAACAAACTCTGCAGCTTTATAATATTAGTATAGATTGACATATAACAGGACGTTTTTTTTATTGACTTCTTTTAAATATCACACGAAGTAATAAGTCAGTCGAATATTTCTAATGTCTAGATTTGACGCCCCAACCAGTAGGTACTGTGTCCTCGTGAGTCTTGACAGTACGATGGCGAAGAAATAATGCACCAACAACCACGCACGATAGGCACTAAACTTATTAACTTGACAACCATGTTTGATAGGAATTACAGTCCTACCAACTTATCTATGAAATGAATCGACGGTGCCGTCCTCTTTTAGTTCACAGATAAGTAGAGAGGCTAAAAAGGACAGATAGCTTGAAATGAGGACGTTTCATTTCACAGATAAGTTGGTAGGACTCTAACTTGCTGTAGCCATATACAAAAAAAAAGGAAACATACGGTCCTGCCATTTTAGGAAAAATCTTACCTTGATCATCTCACAAAACTAACAGAGAGAGACCAAATTCATAATATAAGCGATCGCCAATTCACCTGTCAAGTACAGTGATTTACCACCACAACCAGATCACCACAGTTACAGCAGTTTACGCGGAAGGCCGACGTTCAGTAGCGAATATTTACCGGCCGTTGATGATTTATAGAAACTGCTGAAGTGATTTAAGGCTCCACACTACGGGCCGTAGCTGGTGCGTGACACGGACGGTAAAGTGTAGGGAGGTTTATATTACACGTGTCGCTGTAACAGCTGTGACGCAACATTGCAACACCTGGGACATTGGAACTTGGGCGTTTGAATACAAAATGTTAAAAGAATGTTGTTTGGTTTAATAACGGGTAGAAGGGATGTTGTCGCGAAAACTTTTAACAATGATTCAAGTACATGATTCTAAAATACCAAGATTATGTCAGTTATTTAAAAAAAACAGCTGTTTCATACATTTTACCCGTGTAGGAGTTGGACTTTTGCATATAATTAATATTAATATTAATTAGCTAATTGACTTGTACTGCAAAGCATAAATTATTTGTATTATAGCACATACAAGCATGGCCCATTTGAATGTACAGTGTATTAAAAGTAAATTGACTAAGCAATAAATAAAATTGAATATCGTAGAACTAAATACTGGGGGGTTTGAGATAGATGTATATCCGTAGAATAAATACTATGATACGAGTACCTATCTCGCGCGATCCTGCATATGTACGCAACCTGGAATTTTACCTCCCCTGTGATAATATCACACATGTATGCCTGTGTGGAAAGGCCTCTGATTTTCAAAGTAAAATCACAAAGGTCCTTTGTGCATAAAGGCAATAACACACTTGACTTACACAAAGCTCGATTACCAAATCAACGATAGTGCTGATTAAATTTCGTTCGGATATCCGTGTGTCAACAGCAGCTTTACTATTATCGAATATTCCGAACATTTCCGATTAATCTCTACCGTTTCGGTCATTTTGAATAAAAGTGAAGTACACCCGCGGGCCTATAATTATTGCTGTTTCTATTCCCAAAACGCTCATTTATAGGCCTGTTTGCTAACAATTAGTACTGTAGAGACTTAGCCATATACAACCTTATTTTATTAGTTAAATGCTTATGAGATAAACTCTGTTCCAAATTTAAAAAAGTCTTGACAGTCCGCTACCAGGTTTATCAAAACGGTTCAGCTTTAATATAATTAATTCGCTCTATATACAAAACTAGCTATGCCCCGTGGTTTCACCCGCGTACAGTTACGTATTTGCTTACTGCTCTGCTCTCGTGGGTCGTAGCGTGATGTTAATATAGCCTATAATATTTCTCATGAAACTGGCTATCATTTACAATCCGATTAGTAGTTCCAGAGATTAGCACGTTTAAATAAACAAGACTGAAGCTCTTCAGATTTATTATATACATAAACATATAACATCACGCCTGTGATCCCCGAAGGGTTAGGCAGAGGTGTACCCATTAAGCACACCCACATTTTGCCAGTTATGTTTTTAAGTCCTATGTAATAGGAGGCGAGCCTATTGCCATCAACCGGGCACAAATCGAGCCTCCAAAGCTGCTTCTGAGAAATTCTGGTTGGAAAAACCCCGCCTGATGGATTATATTAGTAGAAATAATACCGAAAATAGTGTTTTAATCAAGTAGATTGCCTCGCCCCCGTACCTTTATCACCCTCTGGATGGCTACAATAGGTACCTAAGTTATGTATTCCGAGAATCGAGATACGTGATTCATCATTTGGACGTAGGCAATTCGTAGACTAGTAAGTGTCGTGGTAGTACAGTAATTCTAATCAGTATAATTCTTTATAAGCACTTACATACCTAGTGTAAAAAGAACACATTATAAAGCTGTTAACTACGCATTATTGACTATCAAACTAAGTATCTTTGTGCAAAAATGATTACTGAAAAACGATTGGTTTTTGGCAGTGTAGCACGCAAAACATTGTGCTTACGGGTGCATCCAACAGTGTAGGGATCATGGAAGTATTTCAAAATCTCTCTACTTCAAGTCTCGTATTGAGGGTATTCAAAGAAAATTTCTTAGATACCTTGATTATAGGGCAAAACAAGTATCTGTTGATTACACTCACCGATGCAGACGGTACCATTTTCTACCACTTGACCGTAGGCGCCTTATTAATGATATATGTTACATGTTTAATATTGCAAATGGTTCAATTGACTGTTCTGAACTTGTTTCAAAATTATCGATACGCACAAATCAGTTGGGGCTGCGACAGCGACCATTATTACATGTACCTTATGCAAAGACCAATTATAGGCGTAATTCTTACTTTCTGAGAGCCAGTCGCAGTTTTAACGAGATTTCTTGTGAAGATGGCATTGACCTTTTCTGCACTAATACGAGCACAGTAAGGAAACTTTTAGCACAGCCATTTTTTGTTCAAGAATAAACTTATTAGACCAATACTGCGATTACCTTATACTGTGAGGAATTCATAATAATAACTTTGTATTTATCTGTGGAGGCTTGTAATTAGCAATTTAGTTTTATATATTTTTGTTATATTGTTATTAGTCTGTGAGCTTTCACAAAATAAAATAAATAAATAAATAAATAAAATTATTATAGTTAGAACATTTCATTAAACTGATTTTCATAAGGAATTTTCAATTTTTTTTATTTATGTAAGTGAATGTTCCATTTATGTAGAGCCCAAGATTGATGCCCCGAAATGGTGAGACGGAGACGCGGCAGACCACGAAGAAGATGGCGGGATGACCTAGTCAACTTTCTTGAGGATTAGCAAGACGTGGCCCAACATCGAGATAGATGGAAGGAATGGAGGGAGGCCTTTGCCCAGCAGTGGGACAGTACAAGCTAGTTAATTTAATTTATTTTTAAGTGAATGTATATTCTTATTAGAATAAAGTTATCTCAAACCTCAAAGTGTTAAAAGGAAAAACTTTGGCCTTTTATGTCTTTGTAACTAGAAGGATCCCATCTATGGCCTAGACCAAAAACAACGTCAAAATAAAGGAAATAATATGTAACTTTCGGCTTTGATAACATCTCTTTACACCCCGTATACAAATTCAATATTATGTTACGTCACCCATCAACTGGCTCAAAAACACAGAAAAACCATTTCAGCAATTTAAAAACGGCGCAGGAAAAATAAAGAACTGTTTACATTCGCGTTGGACTAACGTATAAAAGTATCTGGCGGGCCGCAAGCCGGTCACAAAACAAATGCTATCCGCTCCGACATCGGCGTAAGTGCAACCGCATATAGTGTGTCCACACCGTAATACTGCACTCAAGTTTACCAGCAAAAGTTGGGGAGTGTGGGACAAGCAGCTAATAAACGCTTCTGAGGAAAGCATTCTGTTGCAGCTTCGTAACTTTAATAAGGGACTAGTGGCAGGTACGAGTTAAGTTTTGAAGCAATTGTGCAACGTTTAAGGCACAGATTGGCGAGGGAGAGTTTATGAGTTTGAACCTCATCATTTGCATTACTTCTTGCTCATTCATACTAACATGCGAAAGTGAGTTTATTTGTTACGCTTTCAAGGCTATACTATCGAAACTATCTTGTTGAAATTTTTAACAAACTAAGCTTGAATCCTAAGAAAGCACATAGACTACTTCTTATTTCGCGACTGTGTCTGCATTCATGATAACAGACATTTACGCGGAAGAAGTCGCGAGCAAAAGGTAGTAGCTCACAAAAATTATTAGAATAATAATATTATATAACCCATGCTACGATTTTTAAGACGTACGATCACTTGTTAGGGCTCAAGTGCTACGACCGACGTAGCGGTGATGCTACGCCGGCTATACAGTGCTGCTATTTTGACAGGCATTATTTTTCTTTATCATTTTGTAGACCATCCGTAATAATCACCATAATAACCGCTTTAAGTAGGTACTTAATGTAACAATCAACGCTATTATATAATTCTCTCGAAAATGTTAATATTCATCCTTCAAAATGTACCAAAATGTCTAATGTGCCACGTCCCGTACCTACCAACATTTGAGAAGTAACGTCATTATCACGGAGCTCTCGTCGACGTCTAAAATGTCTTTCTGATTGCCTCCTGCCTGTGGACGTTGTGACATTTATATGGGACGAAGAGCTATGTAAAGTGTCCGGTCTAATAGCTTTCGCCAAACCCATCATACGGACCCTTTGGTTAAGACAAAGTTTCTCAAACTAAGACACACAATAGGTACATGTTTAACGTAAGCTATTTCAATAAGCAATTCTCTTTAAAAAATAAACATTAGTGTTAAAATAAAAAAAGAACTCAAGTTATGGTTTGAACTATGTTTTCCAGATATAATTATAGCACGTGTAGCGACACGTGCTATAATTATATCTGGAAAACATAGTTCACTTATGTGTTAGTATAGTTACTTATGTATTAGTTTATGTATTTGTTTGTTATCATGAGTACAATCATGAGTATAAATATCGTACACTAATTACCAGTCACCCTATATAACATAAAATCTGTGGATGAAATCTTGTACTTAGGTAATTTGTCACTCTGTCATTCATGTATTAGACACACTAATCTTGCAACCCACATCTCTCACTGGGATTACAAGATTGAGAAACCCTGACTTGAGGTTCCGAAGCCGTCAAATCAGCGATTATAGATTAGGGACAACAGTCTTCAGCTACAACAGAGTAATAAAGAAGGGCTGAAACGAACTCGAATGAATCGAAATTAACATGATTAAATGACACTGGTCTTTTCCGTCTTGTTAGTTAGTCGTATAAAGCCACTAGTGCAAAATGCTGAGTGTAGGATTGGTCGAAAGGTTGACCAGAACATTGAGACAAATGTTTTGTGTATTACTTTGAATCGACTTAAATGCTAAAAAATAAACATGTAGGTATATACCTACTTACTATACAAGCTTATGTTTTGTTTGTCAGAAACCAGAAAAAGGGTCATAGTAGGTACTTCTACATCATTATGAAAAAAATGTACTACTCGTATATTGTTCTTGTATGTTTCAGCGACTTAAGCCTTTAACTCATTAGATTTTTAAATTGAACATAATTTTAGAGATTAATATAAAATCGAAGTCAATAAACACTCATCTATTATCTGAAATAGTGACAAGTAGTACCTGTATTGTATTATTTCGTGTATGTAAAAAGAACAGTGCTAATCGAATTTTAACGCTGACGTGCTGACGACTTTAAAAATTGTAATAGGTAGGTACTCGTATTATTTGAGAACCACAACCATTTTGAATGCGTAAATAACAACTGCACGCACAAAAAAAGAAGAAGTCAACATATTTAATCTAAATAGAATTAAGAGACATGACAGGAAAAACCAGTGCGAATCGAACTCGCAAACTGAGGATTCCGTACCACCATCCAAGTATATAACACAACATATAAAACGATGAGTTTATAATCGCAAAAAAAGGTATTTGTTTTGTGATGGATCTACAAAAAATTTTTTTCGCAAAAAAAAACCGACTTCCAAAAAAAGCACTAAAAAGTTAAAAATAATACTATAACCTACCTATATTAATAAACCTAACCTAACCTACGATTAACTTATACTAAAATTTAACAATTTTTTGGAGTCGGTGCCAAGACCGAGGATATTATATGCAACCGTATGGCACCGACTCCAAAAAATTGTTAAATTTTAGTATAGGTTAATCGTAGGTTAGGTTAGGTTTATTTATATAGGTAGGTTATAGTATTATTTTTAACTTTTTAGTGCTTTTTTTGGAAGTCGGTTTTTTTTTTGCAAAAAAAATTTTTATTTGTTAATTTTTAGTGACATATTTTTGTCCGATTTCGATAAAATTTTCATGGGACCATTTGGGAAGTATAACCTTTCCAACAAAAGAATTTTTGAAATCGGTTGGCAAGCGACGGAGTTAAGCGCGAACAAACCTAAAAAAAAAAAAAAAATACAAACATCCGAATTGAGAACCTCCTCCTTTTTTAGAAGTCGGTTAAAAACGGTTTTCTGATTTCTTCGAATACTTGTGTTAAGTATATGGCATTACTTCTTGCCAAATTTCATGATTCTAGGTCAACGGGAAGTCCTCTATACGTTTTGATTCCCTTGCGAACGTTGAAATATGGGCCATAAACGACCTTATCTTTAGATTGCGTTGATTTTTTTTTGCTCCAAATGGTGGCCGACCTAATATGTGATATTAATTTCAGCTTGATATTTTCACGCGTTCCTGAGAAAAAGAGTGTTGACAGACGGACAGACAGACAGACGGATAACATAGTGATCCTATACTTACCTCCGTTGTGGAACGAGCAACAAGCTTCAACTTTCTGACTGACTGACCGTCTCCTTGACAATTCAGATGTATTATAATATATAATTGGTCTAATTAAAATAATGTAATAGTGTTTTAACTTTGACTTTGACTATATGAGTTCCGTTTTTGCCGACTGAGGTGCGGTACCCTAAAAACTGAAGCAGCGATTGTACAACGACTCAAGATACACCTTTTGTGGTTAGACAGCCGGGGCTGCCGTAATACATTCTGCAAACAGGGGGGGCGCTCTCATAATAGGACCGTTACAAAAGAGGGATGGAAAAAAACAAGATGAGAATGTACCACACATCCGGCTTATTTAGTTCCTACCGTATTGTTTAGAAAACGTACTCTTAGTAGACATTTAAATGCTTACTGGATACCGCTCTCCAGTTTGGGGAAAAAGGTGGCTTTTTTAATGTTTTGTGCAAAATTCTAAAGATATTCTTCTAAGATAAGCAAGTTTTCAAGCAATTCCTGCTGCTTTCAGACTTTGCTTTTGCAACGAACTACGAGCAACTATTTTAACTTTATAAGTATGTGAAACAAACACCGACTTTTTATAATAACGTTGTAATTTTTCGAATATTTTTATTTGCATAAAATATAGTATATTAAAGTTTAATATTTTCAACTCAATTTGTGATTTATCTTAGATAATATAAATGCGTAAGTTTGTTACTGTAGCAGGTGGCGTTCTGTGGTTTCTGCCTACCCCCATGGGAAAAAGGCATGAGTTTATGTATGTATGTTACTGAATCATGCCGGCTAGATCTGAATGAAATACCACATGGGTTAGTTTTTATCCTAGAAAAATGTACGGTTCCCGTGAGCCAGTCAATTAATAAATGAAAACTGCTTGAAAATATTACTGGTCTCTTCACATGAAGCGTAAGAAAGAGATATTGTTACACAAGTACCCATGACTGACAGAAAGTAGCTTTGCAAAGCTAAACTTCTCTAAAACATACTACTCATATCATGTCGTTTTTTTTTTAAGCATTTTGCTACTCCTACATCGAAACTTCACGCAGCAATATAAGCAGGTAAGTAGCTCGAATACCGGACTCCCGACTTATGGTAGGAGGAGGTCGCTAAAAGTCCGACATAACCCTCCGTTCTCCTCAGAAGGAACCAAAAGAACCATGAGGATTCCACGAAGAAAAAGGTGGGCTGCAGACATTAACAGTGAAATCCGATACAAGCACGCTAACCATAAAATCCAAACAGGAACAAATCTAAAGGCTTTTATACTTCTAAAGAATTTCCACAACAGCTTAAACGAAAACCCACACCGTTATAGAACCAAGTTCCATTAGTTGCGTGGTTTTATTAATAGTTTTAAAGGAAACATGGAAACGATGCGGGGACTGTGCACTTCCGAGAAAATGTTCTACGTTTATTGTTACATACGAGGTATACGTGTCCACTGTTAATGCACTTTAATGTTCGGTGCTAATGTGCCCTCTAATGTGGCTAATGTGAAACTCCTTACGTGGCTAGCTTGAAGCATATGAAACAAGTAAACCTTGTAAATTACTCAGTTTGCGTTCAAGGCACTGTACAGTTTTGTGGCGAGAGTTTTAATTTTAAGAAGCTCACAAGAATGTAATGTGTATTTGTGCCTTTTTCATTGTGTTTATGATCTTGATTCTGAACTAAGTGGTCCCAGGTCGATCTGCCTAACCCATCGGGTGTTACAGGCGTGATGTTGTTATGTAATAAAAATGCGAAACTTTCAAAAATAGTAGGTAGCGAGGTACCAAGTATGATAAGTTGAGAAAAGCTCATATTTAAATAGAAAAATTAAGATGGTAGGTATGCATGTAAGGTAATATAAAGGTATTAGGTACTCAAGTTTTGTTTGTCTCATGTCATTTATAAAAATGACTTCGTCCACAAATATTTTCTAGAGTTTATTTGTAGTCCTCTCCCATTACCATAAATAAATACCGACAAAGTCGACAGAACACAAATATGACCTTTTCCAAAGAATCATAGAATATCCCTAGAAGCACACAGTAGGTACCTACCTACACACGAATGTATTGTATTCAACAGTCATTGTTCCGATATAGCCAGTAATCCAGCTTAGCGGGCGAAAGCCCCGATCAACATTAGGTATGAGCACCCGCTTAGCAATCCGATTATACGCCTGATACAGACTGCCGTGGGCTACACAAGTGAGCTTCAGCTTTATTTTTCAAAATACATATTCTCTCTCGGCAACAGGAAAATATATTGAATTGATTAGATTTAAAAAAATTACCTACTCATATGACCTATTTACCTGACATCGCGTCACCTCCCCCCCCCCAGACCTGAGGAGGCCCACGGAGGCGGGCCAGTACCAGTCGAGGATCGCGGAACGCCGGGGTGGCTTTTAGCCAGTAAGAGAATGTGCTCCCTAGGGCGGTGGACTTCGAGGAGGATTTTCACTCCACCGAAAAAAAAAGGAAGAAATCGTCACGTAAGGAAAAAGCGGCATGCCTCTCTGCCTCTTCCTATTTTATTAAATGAAACGACGATAATATGAATCCAGGCACTTTAATCTAATCTAGACAGTATTTTATACCTAGACCTAATCTCGTGGCGTGTGCAATAATGCAATTATGATAATATAATTCAGTCTTTTATGAATATTCTATCAGTATGATTTCGCAAAATTGGCACCTACGGGTAAGTGTGTTTAAACCCCTGCTCATTTATATTCTATGCATCGAGCCAATTTGATTGGCTCTCTGTGAACACTGCGATGATTGCAAATTTCAAATACAGCGAGGATTTATCTACCTCCAATATCGATAGCTAATAGCTTTGCGAGGTGACTTATCTCCGCGTCTCGCTTGAAGAGACTGATAAAATAATATACGTAGGTATCTAAGTAAGATAGAGAGAAGAGAATAAAGTCAAGATTCTATTTAAGTAGTCCATTTAAAATTATTATTATTCTCACGACCGATTTTCAGTCAAGGGCAGCCAATCTCAATATAGACTAGCTAAGTACACAGAAGATATTATAGTGCACCAGGGTGTGCGCAAATACACCCCCACTTTTCCTTCCCTCACTCTCAATCTCATAGTCCAATTGGACGGCAACCCCACACACGGCAATCACACGACCGGGAAGATATCAGGCGGAGGACCAAGGGCTTTACGTGCTTTCCGACACACCTAGATGTCACACCAGTACAATAGACAATCAATTCACATAACATCACGCCTGTAGTCCCCGAAGGGCTAGGCAGAAGTGTACCCATTAGCACACCTACATTTCGCCAGTTATGTTTAAGTCCCATGTAATAGAGGGCGAGCCTATTGCCATCAACCGGGCACAAATCCAGCTCCGAGGCTGCTACTGAGAAATTCCTAATGGAAAAACCCAATAACACTTTGCCCGACCTGGGAAATGAACCCAAGACCTCAAGCTCAGCAGTCGCGCTTTGCGACCACTAGGACAACGAGGCAGTCACTCAATTAATGGCTAACGATATTAATTATTATTTTTTGTAGAATAATTACAGCCTAAGATCTAGCTACTCTAGATTGTAGCTACTGCCAGCACAGCACAGACTGCATGAGCAGGTAAATACCTAATGACATTTTTTTTTAAATTAGGTATGAACTACAATGCTACCCATATAACAAAATCGCTTGCGCCCTAAGTATAGGTGGTATTAGGACACTACCTTTTAGCAGATGGCACTCATCATTCCTTAGATACCGAATGTAATTACTATCCTCAAAACTGTAAATTCAGTCCAACTACCATCATGAGACTATGGAGGTTCACATCCAGATAGCGGTACAGTACGTCCTTGTTTTATTCATACGTCTCGCAACTTAGGTTAGGCGTTTAGCATACATTTGAATGGGAATGTCTCATCCGAAAAACTGTTCCGTTTAATATGTCCCACGTGAAGCATGCATGCTGATAGCAGTATAAAAGATAGTTTGAACTGTAATATCTACAATTATGCGGACACTGGGGCATTTTTAGATAAGTACGGTCGTACAAACTATTTGGTTTACAGACAACAATAATTATTAACCTTGCAACATATGCCATTCATTTGTTATTATTGTGTTCACTTTCAAGCTCGTGGTGTCTAATAATTTTGAAACCTATTTATACTGATTTAAAGCCGTTATTTGAACTGCAATTTTTTTGTCGGACCCGTGCTATTATGAAGGCATCTTAAATCGAGCATTTCTTCAATAAAGCTTGTGGGTAAACTGTGCCTTTCGTGGAAGTTGGTCCGAGCTGCACAATGAATGCCTGGAACTCAACGCATCCTCGTCGCGCCGGTATTAAAATGCCTACCTCTGCAATGCAATCAATGGCAGGCCGGGGCAGACTCGGACCGTTGGAATTTGAACGACCACCAAGCCAAGAGCTTTTCAATAATTTGAAAACTTGGTTCTGCAAAGTTTGCTTTTCATGCGTTCATTTTTCATATTCATATTCATATTCATATCATTTATTTGCATTCCACAATGTTAATGAGGTCTTAAAAATTATGGCTTAGAGCTAGGCACAATTATGGACCCTGCAGGGCACAGCAAAATGTAAAAATTAAATAAAAAGTAACAATAATAAAAATTAGGAATTATTAATAGGTAATAAAAGTATATGAAAAATAATTATGTCAGTAGTATTGGTTATTAAATATTATATATATTTTCCCATACGAAGCGAAGCGATTAGAAATACATAGATGACTTTATAGTTAGGTAGACCAGGTACTTCTGAGTCAGTACAAATTAGATTGTGGTTTCACAATCTAATTTGTTTAAATGTTAGTATGAATTGGTAGGTGGAACGGCAGGGAAGTAGAGATGGGTTGGATTAGGTAAAAATGATACCTAATCCACCTAATCCTAATATTTTTTCCATATAGCCGCTGGCCTGTTACCGATATTATGTATTGTATGTGGATTACGTTAGAAATATTAAATTATAATAAGTTTTGTTATTTCCGTCGACCTAATTACCTATGTTAAAATTATCTTTTATAGGAAAAGATGCATACCAATATATACACATCAAAAGTGTCTAGGGATCAACATCCCTAACAAATGTTAGGGATGTTGATCCCTAGACACTTTTGATGTGTGTATTTTTTAATATTTAAAGTTGTCAGTAAATACGAATGAATATTTATTTTTAAATAATTATTTCAATTAAATCCAATATGTAATTTGATATTGAGGGAAGTATTCTTACAGGGATTAAAAAGGAATATAGGGTCTTTAAATAAAAATAGTATCTTCATAAAATTAAAACTATTTATTTTCTATACATAATATTTAAAAGAAACAATGATTTAAACTTCATTTTCATAGTCATTCTTATTCGTTAGTTCATAACAAATACATATTTGCCTAGCAATGTTATTTTACTTCTTTCTTTGCAGAGTCCAGCGAGGAATCCATGATGGAAGATTCGCGATTTAGAACCACAGTCCATCTTCGGGTTCCTCTTCACTGTCGGTGACTTGCAGGTCGTCTTGTATTGCCGGATCGGGCTGGGAAATAAAAGATAAAGTAAGATAACATCACGGATCTCTGAGCTAGGAAAAAATTCCCAGAAATGCCCAGAATGTCAACGAAAATCAATTGCTGGTAACCTATAACTGTCCACTTTCAGTTTTTGGCTAATATCTCGGAAACTAGAGGTCCTAGGTAAAAAATAGGTACTTAATGAAATTTTTGTATCCCCCCTGTAGAGCCCCCCTATGATATGACCAGCCCGATTTATGGATGACCTTTAATTGACCTTGACCTTAACCTTAGCCAAAAAGAGGTAAGGAGAAGTTGTGTCAACACAACTATCGCGCCTCAGCGCGTTCAGGTGTTAGCTGGTAACTTATTCGATACACTTTCAGTTTTTGGCCCATATCTCGGAAACTAGAGGTCCTGGGTAAAAAATAATGAAATTTTTGTATCCCCCCTTGTACAAACACCCCCTGTGATATGACCAGCCCAATTTATGGATGACCTTTGATTGACCTTAAACTTAACCTTAACCAAAAAGGGGTAATAAGAAGTTGGCAGCTACATTCAGCGAGAGCCAGCTTCATTGTGACAACCTCGCCTCACAGTGTGACAACAAAGTCTCGCAACGGGATAGCAAAGCCTCACAGCGTGACAACAAAGTCTCGCAACGTGACAGCAAAGCCTCACAGCGTGACAATATAGCCTCACAGCGTGACAAAATAGCCTCACAGCGTAACATAACTTCACAGCGTGACAACATAGCCCCGCAGCGCGACCCCTTTCACGCAGTGGATGTAGGATGCTTTGCAAATTATATATTTTGTTTTGAATGTTTAAAAAATAAAATATTTTCAGTAAGTCAGAATTTTTTGCATTTATTTCAGTGAGTTGATTGACCTTTTAAGAACCCGGTCTTGTAACAATTCAAATAGCAGTTGCTTACCTGCCAGTTCTCTGGTGGTTCTTCCTTGAACTGTGGTGGCGGTTCTAGTCCTGTGCCTCCCAACATCTGGGGCTCCATGCCCATGTCAGATTCCAATGGTTCCTCCTGCATAATGCAAATCAATGATAATGAATTTAAGTTGTATGCTGGTACCTACAGAACATAGCTGTGTGTGGCCACGGGTTATTCTTTTTTCAATCATAAAAACATACCTATTCTTTTTTTATAAAAAGTTAAGTTGTTCGAAGTTCATTAAATAACAGCAATTTGCTTAAAATAAAATATTACCTTGACAACAGGGGGGAACGAGTAGTCAGTGCTATGTTGATCGAGATCCACGAAGTCGTCTGAAGGCTGTGGCGGTTCGTCCGGCACTTCGCGCTTTATTAGGAACTCGGACGTGTCGAAACTTGGCTCGCCCAATGGCGGGTCGTCATCTATAACAACACACAAAGATTTAGGCTTGACAAAAGAATTTCGAATAATTTCTATTGACCTAAAATGTGGATAGTAAAATATTGATTTTTCATTTCCACAAGCGTTGAGTTTGAACCTTATTATATTATGTTTTTAACGTTGACAATTTCTTCAATTTATCGAGATAATTGTTTTGATTTTGGATCATGAACGCCGATTAATTATAAATCTATTTTTCACATCTAAGTTTTCACAAGTTTTGGATGTTCATTAATATTGCTGGATAGTAATGTAAGTTGTTGAAAGATTGTAAGGTTTAAAACTAAGATCAATTAACAGAACCAACCTTGATACGGTGGACGTACTGCCAGTTGGACCATAGCTTCTGCTGCCACCTTCTGTTCCACCTCCTCGAGTTCTGAACTACCACTGTCTGAGTATTGGAGATCTAGGTAGAAAAAAATATTAGTTGAACTGATAGAATAAACAGCAAATATGTAACTTATGTAAGTAACAGAAACAGTTTAATTCGTTCGTTCGTTCGTTCGTTACTTAAATTCCCAATAAGAATTAAAAAATTACATACCTTCTTCGAGGGAGTTTTGATCTTTTCGAGGTCTTCCACGTTTCCTTGGAGTAGCACCTGTAAATAAGATTAATTATTATAGCCTGAAATGAAGTTTGAGCCGGTGTGATTTACCCTTTAGAAAAGAAAGAAAGAATCCCCCCCAGAAAGATACCCCAGATCCCCTCAGATTTCCCTCTAGAAAGATTATATTAGATTTTACTGACTTCGGTGAAAGTAAACATCGTGAGGAAACCTGGACCTATAATTAATATGAGTTTGAAATGGCCAATCCGCCTTGAGCAAGCAGCGTGATCAATGCTTATGTCTTCTCTGTATAAGAAGAAGTCTTTGCACTGTAGTGGACAAAAATATGCTGGTATGATAATAAAGTCCCTGACTTACCATCAGCAGCTGCTGTAGAAGTTGAAGGCTTATGCTTCCTCGGTCGTCCGCGGCCTCGCTTCTCATCGGGCGGCGGAGGGGGCGGTTCTTCCACGTCCAGGTCGGAATGTTCGGCCTCCTCCAGCATCTTTTGTTGTACGCGGGAAATGTTTGCCTCCAACTGACTTACGTGCTCGCCGAACTGAGAGAAGATAGAAAATCCATGTAAATATTTAGGCAAAATAGTAGCCCTTCTGGCCCAGTAACATCTTCGAGCAGTTTTTTCATTTATTAATTGATAATGGACTAAAAAAGAACAGGGATAGAGTTGGAAATTGCTTAGTTGTGTGCAAGATGATAAATTCCGGATGGAATTTTACCTTACACACAATTTTCATCTCTGCTTAATATGATGAATTCTATATGATAAATAATATAATTGTAATTTAGTATATAGATTTTAAAGAGGTAAACTTAAGTTTGTTCTTATGTTTTTAAGAGGTAAGCCCTGTAAGTACTGGTCTGATTACATAAATTCTTTCACTAATAGAAAGCTACACCATTGCTGCGTGTCATAGCATATGGTTTAACTCCCAAACGGACGAAGTCGCGGGCAGAAGCTACTTTCATATAAACTTCAAACCAATGTTACCTGTTCAAGTGAGTCTTGCGTAACCTTGAGTATGATTTCAGCCTGTCTTGTAAACTGTGAGTTGGGTCCGTTGTACGCGCGACAGTTGTCCACTAGCAGCTGAATGTCGCGTAAGAAGTCGCTGCGGCTGTGGTACTTGTGGGCTGCAATGCATTTTTTTAAAATAATTTCTCATAATTTAAATGTATTACGTACTTGCTTACTACTGTTATTCTTGGGCCATAATCAGATGGCCAACTTTACTAACTAAATGACGTTCAAATTCAATTCGCAATGTAGCCTCAGTGTCAAAAATGTTGGCCTTTTCTCTTCTCTTTTCTCACATCTCAGTGACAATCAATGTCAAATTATCATCTGCCTAGCGTTTTCCCAACTGTGTTGGGATCGGCTTCCAGTCTTACCGGATGCAGCTGAATACCAGTATTTTACATGGAGCGACTGCCTATCTGACCTCCACAACCCAGTAACTAGGTAATACGATACCCCTAAGTAAGACTGGTTGTCAGACTTTCAAGCTTCTGACGACTCGTAACGACTGTCAAAGACTTACGTACGACCAATAGCTTAACGTGTTTTCCGAGGCACGGAATGATGTCAGTAACGTCTAAGATAAACTTTAGAAAGTACATACGAATTGAAAAAGTCACATTGGTACTTGCCCGGATTCGAACCCACAACGTCATGCATGAGAGGCGGGCGCCTTAACAGCTAGGCCATCACGACAATCAATGTCAAATACTTGTGGAAAATATATATCTATACTAATATTATAAAGCTGTAGTGTTTGTTTGTTTGTTTGTTTGTTTGAACGCGCTAATCTCTGAAAGTACTGGTCCGATTTGAAAAATTCTTTCAGTGTTAGATAGATTAGTTATCGAGGAAGGCTATAGGCTATATACCATCACGCTACGACCTACGGGAGCGGAGCAGTAACCAAAGACGCGGGTGTAACCGCGGCGGACAGCTAGTAAATTAATAAATGAAGCAAATGGATTATGAAATCCCATAAAAATCCGTTGAATTGAAATTGCGAATGTGTTACGCAATTATCCCACAAGTTTAGTTTTCATACCTTGTATCTTCTTTCCCATTGTCTCCATATCAATAGGTTTCTTGATGACGTTGTAGTAGTCCTTCACTTGTTTCTTGTTGACTGGCTTCAGGAACGGCCACGCTTCGGGCATAATCTTCAGCTTTGTCGTCAGTAAGTTCTCTAAGATGAAAGATAATGCCACCTAGAAAAAGATAATATTAGATAAAAAAATACTTTTTCTTTTCGTATCTATGATAAGTCTATAGCAATTTTATACTATTTAGGCCCAGTAGGCGGCCACGTCGTCGCTAACGGAGGCGTTGTATAGATCTTTAAGGATGTAGGTTTAATTTATACAAAATGTTTTGATAATTATTAAAGTACAGACCTATTCGTTACGCAAAAAGTTTCTGTTGTGGTATATTGTGTGATTTTGAATACGTTTCATGTCAAAAATAATGTGGGAGGGAAGAACTAAGGTCGTAATAACGACGAATAAAAAAGTTAGAAGCAAGAAAAAGAAGGAAGAAGGTTGCAGTTATTATCTAGTAATTTTCCTTCACCGATATCAGTGATGTCTAAGATAAAGATTTTACTGTCATAATTATCATTTTACTATTTTTTATTTATGTACTAATTCCAATGTTTATAAAATTGTGATAATTAAAATATTACCTGATCATTATCATCAAGTAATGGATTGATCTGTTTCTCCAGTTTCATCAGTTGTTCTTCTTTCTCTGCTAGTTTTTCAACACATCGCTGCAACATTCGCTGCGCAGCGATTGTTAAGCTGCTTGTTGGTCCTTAGAAACATGTATAGAGATTAAGGCGTGGGTTTAGCATAAGGATAGGCATAACTTCGTATCTATATTATGACCTCAAGGCATAAATTGGTATATTATGACCCCACTGCTGGGACACAGGTCTCCTATCTGTGACAGTAGGTCGTAATCCACAAGGTCAAGTCCGGGTTGGTGGATGAGTTTTTGATTCTAGGACAGGCCGGTTTCCTCACGATATTTTGCTTTACCGTTTTGAGAAAAATGATAATAAGTTTAATTGCTAGAGTGCCTGTCTGATGCCCTCTCAAGGTTGTGCCGCTGGCACTGCGGTAAAGAACATTTTGCTGTACACGTTTCCTCACGATATTTTGCTATACCGATTTGAGAGAAACGGTAATGAATTAAATTGCTAGAGTGCCTGTCTGATGCCCTCTCAAGGTTGTGCCGCTGGCACTGCGGTAAAGAGCATAAATTCGCTGCACAGGTTTTCTCACGATATTTTGCTTGATCGTTTTAAAAGCAATGGTAATGAAACAATTGCCATGGTCTGCGTGCCTGCCTGGATTCGAATCCACGGCTAACACTATAGATTCTGCACCGTTAGCATAGCGCTATAGAGCATAAATTCTGTGCACAATGAACACATAAACTTGCAAATGGTAATTTCTTCTTGTTTTCAGTTTAACATGATACTATCACAAAGCAAATGATGAGACAGATATTATCTCTGTATATGTCTGTCTCTTTCTCGTGAACAACTTAAAATACTACGTGCAAAATGATATTGACTAGCAGCTTAATACTACATACTTCTAAATACAGTAACTTTACTTTTTACTTAATTTCAAATGACAATAAGCATTCATGCTAACTAAATTCAACAATACAAGCAGCTAGTAATATCAGTAGTAGTTTTAGCGGCATGCTAAGCTATGTGCACACTCATGCACTTACAACTTGCGTCTCTAACGTTCAAGTGCACACGTGCATGCATTCAATTAGGCGCTGCGCAAACGTAGACAACTGTTATGTTGCCTGCGCAGGACACCATGCGGTTGCTATATTTGGTGACGTCCACCGGACAAAGTAACAACTATTTTTTTTTTTCGTAAAAAAATGTACCTATTGAAACTTATCATTGACACTTGTGTGTTCTATCAGATTCTTTCTAATAGAACACAATTCATTCAAAATCAGTTTTCAGTATCTAGTTGCTAGCAGCGAACATTTGTGATCGACAATCACTGTATGTCAAGTAGAAGCAACAGGTAACCACGGTGGTTGTATCTGCGTATGAGTGGGTTTATTTGTATGACCTACAGGTAGCTGTTCCGGGTTTGGTTATGTCTGTGAGTTTATATGTGTTTGTAAATGCACCCACGATACAAAGGAAATTCTTAGTGTGGGTTACTCCCACTAGGACTTTTAAAAAATGTTATTAAAAAGACAAGGAAGAGAAAATTCTATTCTAATTATTTAAAAATTAAATATTCAGTGGTCCTGTGTCAGACACAAAACATAAGTGTCTACGTTTGCGCAGCGCCTTAATGCTACATGACGAAAATCATGCCCCACCTCATTTACACTTGCACACGAGTGTGGACATAGCTTTAAACTGGCGCCAGATATAGCTTCAAATATTGAAGTAGTTGCCAGTTATTTGAACATTTATATGCAAAATTGGTGAGATATTTTGCATTTTGTCCTTAATTCCTCAAACAAGTTTAAAAAATTTTCGAAGCTATGCATGACGCCAGGTTTAGCTTAATATTAAGTATAAAAAAATAAAAAAGTCAAATCACTCTAAAATACCGTTAGTACCGTTGTAAAGAGTCGAGTTCTCGACAATTTGATTGACATCTGCCAAGAACTCTTCTCTGCTTTGATAATGTTTCTGTCTGAGGTTGTCTCGTATTGTTTGCAGGTCCATCGGACGGGAGACGATGCGGTAGTAGTCTGCTACCAGCTTTGAAAACAAAAGAAGGTAATGTAACAGCAAGAACATATGTAACAAATTCACTTTATTACAAGTTTATTAGAATAAAATCAGGATTAATATTTAAATAAGTACAAGTTTATCAGAATCAGATACGACGATTAATATAATATTTTCCCCACTTCCATGCAGGTATCATTTTTTTGGGTTGTAGATAATCACAAGTATAGTTATGTAAATTTTAAAAATGCTTTTTAATAAACAAAAGTGTGTCATAATTGGATTCCCCAAATAATAGCCCTACTTATGTACTAAGGCAAAACTATTATTATGATTTTCAGCTAGTATGGATTACTTAGTAAAACGATAGTACGACGCGACCGCTCTGTTATACTGGCTATTAACACTTATATCGCAAAACAGGTAACATAAAAACGTAAAAACCACAAGTCTGCTGTCAAACGTACATACCTTAGGATTGACAGGGAACAAGAACGGCTGAACATCAGGCAGATGTCGCATATGGTTGAGCACATCCTCTAGCAATGACGACAACGTGACCAGTGGATCAGTGCGCCTTCTCTCCGCGGGTCTTCGCACGAGATAGTCACAAGAGTCCCCGGCAGTACCGCGTCGCACCCTGCGTCCCATGCTGCGCGGCTCGCCGGAGCCCGACCCGCCCGCACGGCGACCGGAACCACGGCGTTTTAGTTCTTCTGCTGATTGCTAAAAAGAGAAAATAAGGTCTGCTCTATAATAAGAATAAAATATGAAACAAAATGTTTGTCAGAAGGAACTTAAAGAGTTCCAACTTTATTTATTATTATTACTATTAATAGTTTCTTGTGACTCCGCTATTTTTTTTTCTACGTGCTAGTTTCTAAATTGCCCAAAGAGTTCTTTTTCACGTAATTTTAAACCCGTCGTAAATTAAGATTTATTGTTTAATTAAGAACGATACTGGCTTTTGCCCAGGAGACGGACAATAAACACAGGAAAGCAAAAAAGAAAACAGTCTTCTCCACTTACCTACTGTTATATTTTTACAAACATATACTACGGGTTCTGAACGTGACTCACCTTAATAATCTTCGTAGGCAACGTCAACTTGGTGCCGTCGACGTATCCCATATCGTCGTCTTCGGGTTCCAAAGGCGGAGGTTCCACGTCAGTCTCGGGCGGCGATGCTGGCCCACCTCCCATGGCCCCCGTATACAATGGGCATGCCTTGTTTGTACGCATGTGACCCACTTGGCCGCAGGCTCCACACTGAAAGATATTATTTTTGTAACATTTCCAAACTTTATGCTGGAAAAACGCTGTCCTTTTTTTTATTCTGTATCTAAAAAGCAATTCTCAATAAAATAAAGAACATCGACCACCAAAGCGCTATGCGGTAGTATCAGCTTCAAAAACAAGATAACGTCATGTAGTATTTCCCGAAGCACTTTATGGCAGCGAGTCGCTGCGTAGTAATAAATCCACTTTATTCATTTACATGTTTATTTACACGATTATATCATTTTTTTTTTTATTATTTGATCAAAATATTACAATTCTTGTTTTACAGAACATCGACCACCGTGGGTCGAACATTTTGCTATAGTTTTTTTATGCCTAACATAATAATTTATAAATACAGTTTCTTTTAACAATTTACCTTCAGTTTCAGATCGGGCTTCAACTTGGCACGACGCCTTGAAGAGGACGGAGTATGCAGATCAGGTTCCTGCTTGATTTGACCCAGCGGGATCAACGGCGATGGTGAACTCATCATGTCAATTGACGCGGCCATAATAGGATCTAGTTGAGATATAGACAAGATTTATTAGAGTACATCACATAATACTGGCTAAGTACGAGTCCGAGTCGCACAAAAGTATCGCTAGTTAAGATTTTTTTAATCAGTAGATTTGAACCAAAATAAATTATTTGATTTGATTTATTTATTTAACTTACTATCAGGGAATGGCCCAGGAACAGTGACATTTCCAGCAAGTCTTTCTCTTTCTTGATTCCTCTTGATACGTCTCAGTTGTTCCTGTGTTAATGTTTTCAAAGTATAGAACAATTTATTAACACTACATTTAAATGTTGTCCAAACAACATCATTTTACCAATAATCACTGGACTATAATAACTTACAATCTAGACTCTTATTCCAAAGGGGTAAAGTTCTTTTTTATTCCTTTGTAAGAGGTAATCTCTGTAAATACTAAACCGATTACAAAAAACTATATGCTGTATCTTAGCTTTTGGCATTTAACTTCCACGCAAAGGAAGCCGCAAGGAGAGGCTAGTTTTAAATAAATTATTTTGCATGTACAACTTTTTAAGTACCATCTATTTACTGTTTTATAATTTTTAACGAATGAATGTAGCCTATTAAAATTAATACAGGAAAAAATATAAAAACGATCTCAAACTAACATACCTGAATCCTCCTCTTTTCCCTCTTCATTTCCTCCTTCTGCGACTCATCCATAGTCGCAAACTGCCTTATAAAAGTATCATCTTTAGTTGATCGTATCTTCATATACGCTTCGATGACCGCCGCCTTGCGTACTAACTCAACGCGGGTGTAGCGTTGACCTGACGCGTTGCGGAATGTACGTACTATACGGAGGACACGACCTGCTAGAGGAACAAGAGGGTAAGTGTAAACGAGGGTCAAATGTTGCATGGGTAAATAAACAAATGAGTGTTTTGTTTTATGGTTATGCAGATTGATTAAAGTTCAAACTCAAAGGAAAATGTGTTTCTTTTCTTGACACAATGTTTTAAGAAAAGTTTGCTAATTTATCTGTGAAAATACGAAATTTGTTACAATATTTATATAAAAATTCTGCAATCGTACTTTTGTGTCTGCAAAACTCTCGAGTGTAGTTAGTGGATTGACTTTTTGATGCCATTTGGTTTTAGTTTTTTTTATAATTAAGTCTGTAAATATTGTACATATTACTTAAATAAATAAATATGTACAAGTTAAAACAAAATTTCTTGGTTTTTTTTTTTTCAGTTAGTGATATAAAACTATATTGCTGTTAAACTTAATTTCAAATTCGAGAAGGGAAACCGGTACTTTTTGATCTAAAGCAAAATTTAAGTATACCTTGACTCGATGATTGCTGTTGGTCATTTTGATTAATTTGAGGCTTCTTTTCCGATTGTCCTAGAATCATTTTTCTCAATTCTGCTCTTTCTGCCTCTTCTCTTTCCAATGATAACTACAAAAGCAAAACTGTATTGTATAACCACGCTTAAGATCGACGACATTATTCGCCCTTATTTCACTTTAAAAATGCACGTACTTCAAATAGCACATGGGAGAAATAAATCGCCGACGCGTACTTGCTCGAACATCAACCGCCAACTTTACACGCAGTATTTTAAATAATTACCTGTTCCGTAGTCTTCTTGTTGGCCAGCATGTTCTCCAAGTTCTTGCCCATCTCTTCCAAATCTGATTCTTCACTGACGGAACTTTCGGCCTCATCTGTACTGAGCACTTCTGTGCTCGTCAGTACACGGTTCTGTAGCTCGAATATACGTTGGCACTCTTCTTTGTATCTGTAGATCAACGAATTTTATTTTAGCTTTACTAAACTCCGACAATTAGTTATTAATTAATTAAAATTATTTATTTTAGACTGTGAATGTCCATATTATGTTAGCAGCAATGAATTCAAAACTAATAATATAATATTAGTAATAAAATTAGTATCCAATAAAAACAATAATCCATTATCATAGTTATAAAAGAAAGTTTAATTTTAAGATTTTTCTGAATTCACCAAATTATCTTCCAATCTTAGTTGTGCACAAAAAACCAATCGTTTTCTTATTTTTTGTCTCTTTGAACGACATAACATACACGATGGAAGAGACAAAAACCTTTACTATAGATTCAGTACATAATTCCGTTAATATATTGCGTCGGTTTAAAAAAAAACAGCTGTTCCATATTATTTAGTCGCATAGGTTGTCATTTTAGTATTTTGCCTAGGCCGATCTAGTGGCCTGAACTGAAACTATGGTTAAATGTACTGCTTAAATCTTATCTAACCTTTCCTGATGTTCAGCTATAGAGAATCTGTTTCCTCTAGAAAACTTCGTCATGCCTTCTTCACCAGCTTTAGCTTTTTCCGTTGACAATGTTCTGACCACGTCAATAACTTCCCATCTGGATAATTTTTTGATCTACAAAACGAAGAATTTTTTATATCATTCATATTGTAAATGAACGAATAATGGGTTTTTAAAGACATTTAACGAAGTCGTAAATTCAATGTTCCTACCATTATTAAGATTTTACACAAAAACAAGATTGAAATGTTCAAACTAATATTTAAATACCCCCATGACCTCGTACTGTTACATGCACTGTAAGCAGGTTTTACGCGCTACTATAAACAGTGATTTTCCACACCGAAAATAAAAATAGTTTCCCAGCAAACATTTCTGTTCAATGTTACTTATTTGTGGAGTATGCGTAGTTCACGGCAATGTAACGACTTTTTATACCCCGTTTATTAATTTATTTATTTAAACTTTATGCATCAAAAGTACAAAGGCGGACTATCGGCGGTTTATATAAAATAGACAATTAATCATTATCAGTTAGTTCTATGAATGCTTTATCATGACTGACGTGGCTTTCTAGTGCTTTTATTCTGAATATTAATACCAGGTTTAAAAATAATAACAACGAATCTAAGAACCACAAAAAATCTCGCACATACCTCTTCTTCAGGCACTCCAAACTTCCTTAACAAAGCCTTAGCATTATTCAAGCTCAGTCTTCTCAAGTCAGCGTCAGTCCCGGTGACAGTTCTCTTTGGCTGTTGTTCTTCATTGGGTTGCTGTGTTGGCTTGTTGGGCACGCGCACGTATGAGAAACCTTCGCCGCAGCCGGTCGGGTCCGCTGGCCCAGTTAGTTGGAGCAAACATTTGCCTCGCATAGCTTGGATGTAGGCGCGCGTTGTGTTCCAGGGGGCGACTTTTACCTTAGGAATAAACATAAATATCATGTTGATAGATGGTACAAAACAAAACTTAATAAAGGGACCAAATAATAGTGACAATATCATAAGTTAAATTAGTCACAACCACGCCATATTAAGATCAAACTACATCAGCACTCAGGGTAAGTTTAATAACGTCTGCTTAAACACAAGCAAAGTAGCCTTATTTTTAAGGGAACAAGGTTCCTATTCCTATAGACAAATATGATTAAGCATTTCATACGAATATGAACATTAGCACTGAACAAATAAGGTTCATTTTATATGAAACCCTTACTAAACTTTAGTAAAGTCTGATATGCTTTACACCTTTTCAAGTCCTTCCATACCTCGTCATCCATCTTCAATTGCATTTCTTCGTCGTCATCTTCCTGTGGTGTGAATATAAACTTCTCCCCGTACCCAGCGTCTTTGAGCCTTTGTTCAGCAGCCGCCATACTGAAGTACGCACAGCACTGCTCCGGGGAAACCATTGCGCGAATCTCTTCTTCAGATGGAAGACGGAAGTCTGGTTTTATTACCCACCTTTAGAGGAATAATATTTAACATTTTTAAAGGGAGGAAGAAGGTGAGTAAAATCTATATTTCTACTAATATTTATAAAGAGGTAAATTGGTAGTTTTGTTTGTACTAGGTAATCTCTGAAAGTACTGATCCGATTACAATTTATCCACTGATAGAAAGCAACATTATTGTCAAGTGGCATAATCTATGTTATATGGTAGGTACCTATATTTGTCTTTCACGTGCTAAGTCTCGGACAGCAGCTAGTGTATTTTATTACATTGGTAAAAAAAAACAACAATTAATTAATAAGAGATCATAAGCTTCAAGATTAATAAAGAATGAAATCCTTCTGGTCGTATTTCAAATTGATTGACTATCCCTATATTTTACCTGACCCAAAGCATTCAACTAAGTTACTAATGCCCGTTTTCACCATCAATCCCTAATTTTTAAGTATCCCCTAAGACGTTTTAGATCAAGCAGAAACGCACTCTAAAATCTGCAGACTTAGAGTGCGTTTCTGCTTGATCTAAAATATGTCTTAGGGGATACTTAAAAATTAGGGATTGAAGGTGAAAACGGGCATTAGGTACTTAAGTTAGTACCTACAGTAAAAATATCGTGACAGTAAGAGTCTAAGACACAATGCAATATCATAAACACTAAGTAATCTTACCAATTAGAATCCAATCCAGTACGTTTGAAATCGGCACATAGTTTGAGACGCTTACGAATGGAGCTCTCAGAGTGTGAAGGAAAAGCTCTCTTTATGTCATCCATTTTTATACGCCGCGGCTTGTCTCGGGATTTCCAGAACAATCTGTATATGAAGACCTGCAAAGAGAACAATTTCAAATGTCGAATACAAAAAGTATAGTTTACCGTCTTTTGTTTTTAACTAATGAGGTTGTATAAAAGACTTAATATAATAATACGAGCCTAATTATTGTCCCACTGCAGGGTAAAGGCCTTTTCTCATTCAAAGAAGGCATGAGCACTGAACACCACGCTTGCTCAAAGGGGATTGGCGATTTCAAACGTATATTAAGTAAAAGTCTAGGTTTTCTCACGACGTTTTCTTTCACCGGTGTCAAGGATGTCCAAAATAAAATATGATAAAAGTATTATTAAATTCCTATTACAGCATTGTAGCAAACACAGCTCGTTCTACCTTCAAGATCTACAAAAGTGGAAAAGAAAAGCGGCATTTTTCCCGCCGTGAGACAACAGACTAAAAATAAATGATTAACAATAGTTGACTGACCTGCAAAAAGTCTCGTACAAAATTATTAGCCCTCTTGGAGTTCGGACCAGGAACCTCATACAGGGGACATTCTTGTCCTGCCACGAATAGTGCGTCCACCTCACGAATGTAATAAGATTGTCTGAAAGATGTATGTTTTAAGAGATAGATTTGAAAAAACATTTCAATAAATGGTAACATCTCTTATGATTTCAAACTTTTTGACCAACTTTAAAATACAATGTGTATTGTATACCAATGCAGCTGCGAATTATATTGTGTGCAGTACCATACAGTATGGGATTTTCTTAAAAAAATACTTGGTTTAAAGGTTACGGCTCTTTTATGACCCGGTATACAAAAGTTACCGTACAAAGACCAAATAAATTTTAAATTACGGCCATATAACCCACCTTTCATTTTATGTAAACATTTTTTGGAAATTCAATGGGAGAACACGTAAAAAAAATTAAAAAGATTTGGTAAAAAACTTTTTTAAATGTACTAAAACTGCAATTTTTACTTTAATCTAGTTGAATTTCATCTAGTTGAGTTAAATTAATTGATTAATTGAATTCTAGTTGAATTAATTGAATTTAATCTAGTTGAGTTTGTAGTTTTTTCGAAATATTTCGACACCGGGAGTTGGTTGGCAACAAAGTTTTGATAAGTGGGAGAATACAATCACGACATGTCAGGAGCAAACAATATTATTGTTACTTAATAGTAAACCCAACGGGACATGGTAGAGAGAGGGTATCGCGAGGTAGGTGCTCGTGCATTCACGGCCGCCGCGCCATTGGGAGCTGCGCGCACGTAGCAGATAGTCTACTTTTTATCTTGGACTAGACATCAAGACAACATACACGCACCTGCGGCCTTTTTGGATTATGTCATTGTGACCATACCCTTAGATCAGGTCGAATAAAACAAATACAATAATATAATAATTGCCCTGTCCCCGAGTGGGCTAAGTACTATTTTTATATATTTTTAAATGTTTTTACTTTTTTATAAATATTTAAAAATGCATTTAATATGAATAGAAAATAATTGAATGGAATAATAATGAATTTTATTTCCTTATCACCTAATTCCTTAGTAATAAATGCGCAAAAACGTTCTCTAGGTGAACTATAAATTCTGTAAATAGAGCTATGTCGTTACTGTACGCCGTGAGTATGGTTTATTTCTTAGAAAATCTAGCCTTATATGTTTTCTGTAAGGGTTGGATATGGTTTTTATACTTAACTCTTAGCTAATCACCCATAAAATATGAAACAACACATATTATGCACTCACATAAAAAACAAACTTTTTTATTTTTTTTACCGTCTTGCACAATCCCCACAGTAATGCGACACATACCATTGCAAACTATACATATTTCTCTGTATATCCAGCACTTTTTTATGTCTGTACGCCGTGGGTATGGTTTTCATACATTGGCGGGCCATTACCTTTATATTCTTTTTAATATTAACATAAAATGGCCATTGACCAATTACAATTAAAGACATGAATGTATGTATGTATGAATGAAAGCAATTTAACTACACGTCATTAAAACGCTCATCTCACTAAACTCCAAACATACTCACAAGATATTCCCGAATACAGTCAGGTGTCGCTGTATGGTTCATGTGTACTATACTTAATACATGTCCACTTACCTCGTCCTTATTATCAAGAAGTCAGACGGCTGCAGTGTGTGTTCGTATATAGGCGCTCTGTACATATTATTTTCAACGACGGCCTGTGTCGCACCCGGCGGTAATATACCAAGGAACGGCGAAGTGTGCGCGTACGCAATCTCGCCATATTTAAGCGGTTTTGGACCCTCGTCCTGTAAGAATAGGGCTCCAAATTTTAATAACAGTTATAAAATTATCTTTAAGAAAAAGAAAAGATTTGAAAAACAGTGAAAAAGCAAAATTAATTTTAAAAAGTTACCAATGAGGAGACAAATAATTTTATTTTACCTAATTTTTTATATATTTTTTTTAATTTAGTTTATAGGAAGGCTTTTTTTTAAGTATTTTATTAAAGTTTATTGAAAGATTTAACTAAGGTAGTATTTTTTGCACACTTTAATTTAAATTTAAAGCGAAAACATAATGGAAAATGGTTTTACAACGTGTAAATGAGGCCTACCTTTGAATTTGCACCTGCTCTTTTGGATCCCTTTGGCAATGAAAATAAAAATACATGTTTTTAAATAATTTTACCCAAAATATCACAAACAGTTCAACGAAAACCTATGCCGAATATCAAGTTATAATAATTGAATGATTATCCTGCAATGATACACAAATAGCAGACACATGAACACTGTGGTATCACCATATGTTACAACTTACATCAATGGTATACCACCACATCACGAAGGCAGATTAGAAGACGAAAAAATACTCAAAATGCTCACTAGGCGGTAATTCTACCTGGTTAAGCATAAAGCATCTATTTCCTCTCGACATTTTCGAGATAGAATCAAGTCAAAATCTCAATTTTAAAAAAATGTACTAAGTTAATGTATGTAACTCGAAAATGTCGGGAAAATATGATTGCGCAAAAGAGTCATATTTTTGATGGAACTCTAATAAAACGGTTGTTAAAAATGCTACAACTTTTGCTTTTTGTGAGTTGTATCGTAACGTGTTAGAGCTAGCACTGTTCCCGTGCGAGAGAGATAGAGCTATACCGGCCAAATAGCACCAACCCTTTTCTGCAACCGAACAAACCCACATTTTAAAATAGAACTTCAGAGTTAAGAACTAGACATACCTTTGCCGCAGTACGCTTGTAATAGTTCTTGATCTTGGAACACATGCCGACTTGGCTAATGAGCGGGGGATGTTCCTCGCAGAACTCTACTAGTACCAGTTCGCCATCTCTACCGCTAAGGTCTTCGGGCGTTCGCATGAAGAAGACGTCACCGCCTCCCGAAGCTAATCGTTCGGCCTCGCGTTGCTGGGAGGGGAATAAACATTATTCTAATTATGACATTATTACTCTATATTGCCATTTTTTATTTAACTGTACCTAAAATTAAGACTTATATTACAATGATATTTTATTTTATTGAGATTGTATTTAGTATGAGATTGCATAATTTTATTTTTTTTGATTTTAATAAAATATTACAACATCGTATGTCTTTCAGCGGGACATAGCATGGGCCAACATTTTATGCAACATCTTATTATACTCTGTGGTCACAAAATGAATAAAAAAAATTGAATTTAGAATTAGAATTGAGATTTCAAAACTTTAATTGATTAAAAATTAAACTTAAGTTAGTTTTTTATGCGCCATACCTTAGCCTTCTTCTTGATATGTTTAAGTAGCGGCTGCACGGGATGCGGCCCGGGAGCGGCTAGGGGCCCGTACGACAGTTTCCTCATTGGAGGGCGGTGGAAAGCCCTCAGTCTCGCCGGACCCATGTGGGTCTGTATAAACGGAGCGCGGAGTTCTACGACTGGAGTACTGTGCTGAATCAGTTGACCTCCGCCGACCTTCAGACGAGGGTTCTGAGACTTGGCCATGTAGAAGCTAGGAAATAGATAATTTAAGTCATATTTTGTTGGTATCTTTTTTGTTATCGAGAATTTGTATTTAAATAGCTATCTAAATACTACTACTACTACTCAAAACAAAATAGGGCCCACCACTACTTATTTTCAATTTTTGTCTTAGAATTATTCAAGAGATACTGATTAGCAAAATGAAGAATTAGATTATGTAGTTGACTTGTTTGTGAGTCTTTATCAATGTTTCAAGCGAAAACTTGAGGGTTTAATTCAAGTGGGAAGTCAGAAAAAGTAAAGTGCTTGAAAGAACGTAAATTGCACAAATTCTTTTACTTGTGTTCTCAATGTGACTGTAGTTGTTGTTGTAAATCGTTTCTTACTTGGACAGTTTTATTTGAATTTTATGTTAATAACGATTATTATGGCTGGTTCTGGACGTCATAAGGACATGGAAACCGCAGCGAGAGCAGTTGTCCTGCTTCAGGGGAAAAATCTCAGAGGTCTGTAGCAATACATGTTGGTGTGTCGCAAAGAGCTATCCGAAACATGTAGGAGTGGTACCAGAAAATCGCGAGTGTAGCTAGGAGTCTTAGAAAAGGAAGTCCTAGAACTACAACTGCTCCTGAAGATCGCTATATCAGGTCAACTGCACGTCGGGAGAATATTTTAACCGCCCGGGCTTTACAAACCCGATTGTGGCAATCAAATGGTACACAAGTCAGTGATTAAATCATTCGTAATCGACTCCACGAAGATGGTCAATGTTTCAGAGTATGTGCTGTTCGACTTAAACTGACAAGGGCTCATCATGCAGAGCGTTTAAGATACACTCGCCAACATTTGTACTGGACCAAGGCTAACTTTAGTGCGCTACTCTTTATAGACGAATGTAAGGTCAAGTTTTATAGTGATGACAAACAAATACAAGTGTGGAGAAAACAAAGCGAACATTTTACGGAACCATGCATCCATAGAACAGACAGTTTCTGGGGTTCAAGTGTTACAGTGTGGGCGGAAATTCGCTTGGCGTGCAAAACAGAGCTGGTAATTCTGAATGAGGGTGCTGTAACTGCTACCAGTTATGATGAGCGAGGAGTCTGACTTCATATTATTCCATTTTCACAAAGAGTGGGTTCTGGTTTTGCTTTTATGCAAGATAAGGCTTGTCCACATACGGCCCGTATTACACAAAGAGCTCTTTTTGACACCAGTATCCCGGTTTTGCCATGGCCTGCGTCAGTCCCAACCTCAATCCCATCGCATATTTATGGGATCAACTGAATAGAAGCCTCGAAGAGAACAACAGTCGAGTGAATAGTTTACAGGAGCTCATAAACGCGCGTAAAAGTCTGTTGTAACGAATACTGGAACAAAACGTTACCCATCTGATTAAAAGTGTACCTGATAGGCTCAGCGAGTGCATACGGAGTAGAGCAGGCCCCACTCCCTTCTAAACATAACATCGCTCAAGCCACAGGCACCAAAAAAATAGTGAAAAGTGAAATTTACTTTTCTCATTATTTTGCTACAATTTCCCTAAAAAGTGTTTTTGTGTTTGATTTAGAAAAAATTAACAACTTTAGTTATTGATTACGTTTAAACACTTTCTTAAAACCTAGCCTAAACTCGTCTGTCAGTAAAAACATGATATACATTAATACTTTTTAATTTCACACTAAAAACGTGGTGGGCCCTATTTTGTTTTGAGTAGTATATAACTGGACAAAATGACTCATTTGCCTTACAAAAAGTCAAAACAACTCCGCCCGTGCTCTCAATACAAATTAAAAATAGTAAGAAGCTACTTGTAATTCACCCTAAACTTAGTCCTGTGCTTTTCCAATCCTAAAGTTCAATATTTTCAATTTTTTGGTTGGCAAACAAGTTGATGGTTCGAGTCTGATTGTAAGTTATTACCACTGCAAGGGCTTTCACTGGAATTCACCCTTATTAAAAAAAACATCACACAACTGTTCTAAACAAAAATATAAAAACCAAAACTTACACGTCATTAGAGATATTGAAAGGATCTCTATCAGGGGACTTGGGTGGCGGTGGTGGGGCGTCTTCCTGTAACACGTTGATCACGCCCGCCTTGCCGAGCAGAATCTTTGACTTCTTTACATGAGGATGAGGAATCTTGACTTTTGGCTGTGGGCCTCTCTCTAAAACAATTTAACGTAAGTATTTAAAACACCATACTCTCTGTCAACTTCAAACAATCTGACAGAAATGCAGGATGTTCTAAACACGTATCAGTGATGCAAGTGCCTCTAACAGTTGAAAACAAACTTTATAGGCTTTAATATAACGTTTGAGATACCAAATTAAAGAAAAACACAACCGAATCCCGTGTTTGAAAAGAGTCCTATAAAACCTGTCTGATTATAAGAAAAAATACTGTAAGTAAGTACATAAATAACATTAAGACTTGTCTGAATTCCGAAGGTTGCTGATGATAAAGGTTGACTAATACGCAGTCATCATTACCAGAGAATTAACCGTTTCATCAAATCAAACTTGGTTCATACCTCTAGTAATCTTCGAAGGATCCACATCATCAGGTATTCCCAGTATAATATTCTCGTCGTTAGGATCCAAGGTCAGTATTTTGGGTTTCGGCACCATGGCCATATTTTCTGCGTCCCATATGACCTCTTCCTCCCAGGTTCCGTACACCAACTCTTCATTTTCGACGGGGAAGATACTGTACCAAGTATTGTCTTCTCCATCGGCTGCGTTGGCGTTCGGATCTTTGTTTGACCCTGAAGCTGTTGCACTGTAGAATAAACTAATACTAGTAAAATAATTCAAGAATATGAATATAGACCACCAATCCATTGACTTTTTATGAGCTGTCATAACGCGATTTCCCCTTAAATTGTGTATCTGTGACGTCATTTATTTCTCAACTCAATTGAGTAACTTATTTATTGGTTTCAATGCAACTAAACAACTTTTACTCTTAATCTAAAACCTAATTTGACAATTAATTTTACATTAATCGGGTTTTCAACATTAACATAAAGTGATATTTTAGAGAACTTCTGTAATGGAATCATTAGTTAATAGCGTCTACAGTACAAGTTTTAAGTCAGATGTTAGAAAATCTGACTTAAAACATGTACTACAGATACGACAAAAAGCCATTAATTAGAGAAGATCAGAAGACTTATTCATATATCATGCTTCTCCAGTACTTTAGACAGCTTAGACAAAAATGAAGTTAGAAAATAGGCTTTCCATATGATATACATTTGGTTTGTATACATAGACTGGCCAGTTTTCATACAAGCTTGCCGATGATTATATAATTATATAATTACTAGCTTTTGCCCGCGACTTCGTCCGCGCAAATGTCGGTTATCGCGGACGCAGACGAAGTCGAGGTCGAAGTCTAATAAAAAGTATGTCTTTCCCTGGGTCTTAAACTATCTCCATGCCAAATTTCATCAAAATCGGTTCAGTGGTTTAGGCGTGAAAGCGAGACAGACAGACAGAGTTACTTTCGCATTTATAATATTAGTAAGGATTATTATATAATTGCCTATTAGTATGAATGAATGTAGTTTCTTAGGGAGACTTACGTAGGAGGCTTAGGTTGCAACGGAGCAGGGGGTTGCGGGCGCGGATGTGAGAACTGTTGCGCGGTCCGGCTCACTGAGGTCGGCACCCAACCCGCCGCATTACTTTTACTGTTCAGACGTGCTAGCACCTATGAAAAGTATCGGGTTGTCACATATATAGTCCTTACATGAATCTAAGGTGGCCATATGACTCGTTTTGAACGGGACTGTCTCTAAATTCGGCAGTTCGTCCTGATGTCCCCGAGGGATGTTTTGGGACACAAAATTGACATAAAATGGAAAGGTCAGCATTAATACAAGCATCTTCAACATAGAATGTTTCGTAAAATAGTTATACCAAAAAAAAGAAAAGTTGGCCAGATCTTTTTTTAAAGAAATGTTGTTCCACATTAGAAATTTCACGTATATCGTTGGTGCGTTCACTAAAACATAAACAAACAGACCTGGAACTAATACTTGCACCCATATTATATAAATATTTGCTCCATCCGACAATCGAATCCGCCCAAGTAGCACTGGGGGTTTTATATCGGATGTCTAATGGTACACATTAACTCTTTAACCTTTTGACCGCCACGTCAAAAAAGCAAAAGCGTGCCCTCGGCGCCAAGCTACGAATTCAAATCTATATAATTGGTGTTAGTTTTTGTCATCTCATGTTAATATAGATGAAATATAAAGAATGGGAGTCAACTAATATAAATTAGGATGAGTCAAGGAACATTATTAGCAAAGGAAATAAAAAAGTAATGTTATGTATGAGCTTTATTTACGTAATTTGTAAGTGTTATTTTTGACGTGCCATGCCGTCTGTGGCGTCGTGAGCACTTTTTGATTTTACGTCCATAGACGTCCCTGGCGGTCAAAGGGTTAAGCTGTCTTAGTAAGCAGTACAAGAGCTGTACAGCACGCTGTACAGCCCATATATCGCCAGTTTGGGCACAAATTATTCAGCCTTAGGTTCACAAAAGGTTCACAGTAGCAGTATATCAGCAGTATATCGGCAGTTTAAGGGAGCACATGTGGTCTTAAAGCTGGTTAACGACACTATATAAGATTCCGTGTGGTTCTTCATACAGGCTAGCGAGTTATAAGAAGTAACAAGTGATATGATATACAGCCTCTGTAGTAATTAAGGTTCACGAGTGAACCTTAAAAACTCTTAGAGGCCGTTTTTTCTCCAAATTATCAATTGAGTGCTACATTTTAAAATAAATATATTTATCGATTGGAATGCACGCAATACTTTATTGCTCGTGATTTTTAAGACGCCATTTTTAATGTGATTTTATTATTAATGATAAGTACTCTGTGTTTATTCTATTCTATTGCATTATAATGGGTAATATAAATTTATTGTAAAGTATATACATGTAGGATTGCTGACCGAAATAAGACACTGGAATCTCTTTATCTTCTTTTTAATAAAAATAAATTCTTCAAATCACATGCGTCTTCTTTCACTTTCCGCCATCTTCCATCCTTCTATTCTTCCCTCTCGCACACTCATCCATCTCATTCTCTCTAGGCTTCATTCATCACCTTAATTATTATTATGAACTGCAATAGGTACAGATAAAATAATCCTACAACTCGGCCATCCTGCTTTCAGTCTGCCCTCAGACTGACTCTAAGTACTAATTTGTTTTCTTACACATTAATAGAGAAATAAACACAATAAACTACTCTTCAGGCATACCTTTCACACCAATATTACAAGGTTTTACTCATAAAGAAACTTAATACCACCACTTACAAAGGTACATCTCAGACTTCTGATTAAAAAAAAAATCAAACATAAGAAAAATTACTATTACACAAAATAATAATGAATACTATAACTTGTTACACCGTTATATAAAACAAAATAAACTTTTAGATGACTACAAAATGTATTGAGTCTATTCATCTTACATCATGCAAAACAAATAACAACAGCCTAATACAATTTATTCAGAAAATAGAATGGTAAGTCAGCTGCTTTCAGGAGTAAGGTAAGTATAACCTTTGCTTGAATTATAAAACTTAAAATAGTAATTTTCTTTAATAAGGTAAGTGTATCCTTTAACTAAAGCCACCTTTTCATGTAATCTACTCCAGTAGTAGTTTTCTTAGGACCTTCTTTACTATTTACTATTTTCTCCACCTCATACCTATCTTTACCTAATATTTTTCTAATAATATATGGACCAAAAAACTTTTCCTTCAATTTTAAATTAGAACCAAACTGCGTTCGCTGTATAGCAACTAAGTCTCCTACTTTATAGATCTGTCCCTCCTTTCTTCCTTTATTAAATGTTTTCCTGTTTTCTTCTTGTATTTTTAGAATCTGAGCCTTTGCTTCTCTTCTTAAATCATCCCTCTTTTCAATAAATCCTCTTCTATTTTCTTCTTCTAATAATTCTACTATCTTTAAATCTTTTTTCTTTTTCAGCTCAACTCCAGTCAACAACTCGAATGGTGAAGTATTGATAGAACGTTGATAAGAACTATTGATAACTTGCTGTAGCTCACTGACATGTTTGTACCACTGAGTAGGTTCTTCAATACACATCTTGGTCAGTACTGCAATAATGATTCGATTCATACGTTCCACTTGTCCGTTTCCTCTTGGAATGCCCGTAGTCACTGTTATATGTTGAATTTCCTCTTCAGCACAATAATCTTTAAATTCTTTTCCAGTGAAAGCTGTTCCTCTGTCTGTTATTATACGGCGGGGATTACCATAATCTTTCTGATGTAATTTAAGCTTATCCACAGTTTCCCTAGAAGTTAATGTTTTCACTGGGTAAATCCATACAAATTTAGTGTAGGCATCAATTACAGCTAAAATATGGTTATACATCTTTTTAGTGGCATCCAATGGTCCTAAATGATCACAATGCAAAGTGTCCAAAGGAAGCTCTCCTTTGTCAATAGGATTCAGCAGTCCTTCTTTCTTTCCAGCCTTCCGGGTGGCTAAAATGCATGGAATGCATGTAGAGATGACTTTTTCAATTTTACTGTCCAACTTTTTAATGTGATAATCTCTTTCTACAATTTCTTTAACTTTCTTCTTCCCAAAGTGACCTATTCCATGAGCTTTTTTAATTATCTCAACATCCATAATGTCTGGTATTACCAACTTTTTCTCAACACCTTTGTATATTACATCATTTTCTAGAATGTAGTCTTCATACTCCTTCTCCTTTAAAATTTCTTTTATCGCAATTAAAGTTTCATCTTCTTCTTGAGCTTTTTTTATACGATAGTGTAATTCAGTATAGATTACACATACATTGCGGCTTAGTGAATCCACATGCTGCATCCGTTCACCTTTACGATGTACAATGCTATAGTTGAAATCTTGTAGGTACATAATCCATCGAGCAACTTTAGCTGATACTTCTTTCTTCGTCAAAGTCTTCTGAAAAGCTTCACAATCAGTAACTATTTTGAATGGTATTCCTATAAGGTACTTCCGAAATTTTTTTACACCTTCTATCACAGCCAGAGCTTCTAACTCATAGCCGCTGCGCTTCTGTTGGGCATCTGTTGTTTTTCGACTCATATAATGCACTGGATGCATGCTACCATCCATGGAGTCTTTTTGCATCAAAATCGCTGCATAACCAAACTTAGAGGCATCGGTATGAAGCTCAGTTTCTAACTGTGGATCAAATATTTTTAATACTGGATCACAACACAACATTTGTTTAAGTTTCTCAAAAGCACTCTTCTGATCTTCTCCAAAATTAAATTCTTTAGTCTTTAACAAATCACTTAAGGGTCGAGCTATTCCTGCATAATTACAGATAAATTTTCTGAAATAGGAAGTTAATCCAATAAAACTTTGAACTTCCTTAAGGTTTCTTGGCACTGGAAACTTCAATACCGCTTCAGTCTTGTCTTTTGAAGGCTTGACTGTACCATTTGAGACTACATGGCCAAGGTATTCCACTGATCTTTGGAGCAACTGTGATTTTTTCCAGTTAATATCCAGTCCATATTCAGACGCTACCTTCAACACTTCTTCCAGTCTTTCTAATGCTTGACACTCATTTTCTGCTAAAACAATAAAATCGTCGATGAATATTAACAAAATCCCTCTTCTTATGAAATCGTTAAATATTATGTTGATAAATCTGGTAAAATATTTGGGACATATTGAGAGTCCGAATGGTGCCCGGAGGAACTCATATTGGCCTTCAGGGCTACTTGTAACAAAAGCTGTATACTTAATAGACTCCTCATCGATAGGCAAATGAAAAAATCCGTTCTTCAAATCTAAAGTACTGAATACACGAGCTTTACACAATTTGTCTATGTGATCCTCGATTATAGGTAGGGGGTATTCATCTTTCACCATCTTTTGATTTAGTTTCCTATAATCCACACAAACCCGAATACTTCCATCTTTCTTCCTTACTAAAACAAGGGGACTAGCGTATTCTGAGTAACTATGACGTATGATACCTTGAGCTAACCACTCTTCTATCTTTAGTTTAACTTCTTCTTCTTCTTTCAATGCGAACCTACGTGGACGTTGAACTACAGGAATATCATCCTTTAAAACTATCTTCAATTTAATAGGAGCTTCCTTAACTTTTAATGGTTTGTAACTAGTGATAATCTTCTGAACTTGAGGTGATAACTCATTATCAAGGCTAGAAGCTAAACACTGTAAGTATGAACTATCGTAATCATAAGGCTTTATTTCAATGATACCCTTGTTTATCAAAGTTATGGTATTAACCAAAAAAGTTTGACCCAAGATAATAGGATACGGAATTACGCCTTTTGGCACCACATAGAAAGATACGTTATAGGAGTGCTCATCAATAACAATATTATATGTAAACTTACCAACCGAAAACACCTGACTTGATCCTAGACCTGTTAAACATAACCTTACCGGTTCATACTTCGTATCTAACATTAAAAACAACTCGTTCGACATGATATTAACATCACTGCCGGTATCTATCAAACATTTAACCATAATGGTACCGACTTTTGCAATTTTAATAGATTTATTTAGTACGTGCGGTGTTTTGTTTACATTTAAAACGTCATGACTGATATTTTGACATTGACAACTACTTTGAACGAGCGGTGATGACGTGACATTCGCCGTTCGTTCTTGACGTTCTTGACGTTCTTGACATTCCGGAAATTCTTTGATATTTTCACTCATTTCTGGTGGTTTGCTCACGAACATTGACGTACGTCGAGATCGACTAGTGTCATCACTAACCGTACAACCGCCAGTTTTGCGAGTTCCGGATAGTCCGCTTGCTTTGTTTGAGCTTGTGGCATGGCATTGGGTCGCCATATGCCCAAAATTATTACATCTGAAGCACTTTACACCTTTTTCACATGCAGTGGCGATGTGACCCTTTTCTCCACACTTAAAACAGCGCTGATCTGGCACTATCTCGCGCGGCTTACTACTTTGACTTCCTCGCTCACCTCGTTTCATCTTCTGTTTCATAACTTCGTACTGTGTAAGCTTTTCTTTTAGGGCAGGGTATGTAGTTATTCCATACAGACACATTTTATTTTGTTCATAATCCGTGATACCATCTACTATGTATTGGATGGCTACATAGTCTGGAAATTTAGCCCTTTTACCAAGCTCCTTCATGATCAACATATACTGATAATAGCTTTCGCTATTGCGTTTCTTTCGAGCAGCCATCATTTCGTGCATCTGCTTGCTGTTCACAAGTTCTGGAAATTCCTTTAGCAGGGCCGCTTTTAGATCTTCGTACGTACGGAAAGGTTTCTCCGTCTTTATCCACAGCTCGGCGGTGCCTGTCAGCGACCTCCGCGCTATAATCAGCTTCTGCTGTGGGGTCCAGCCGAAGATCTCTGCATTGTCTTCAATTTCCTGAGCCCATCTTGCAGACGAGTACGTCATATCCTCACCATTAAATTTTGATATGGTCTCCGTCATGCTGTATAATTGATTCATTCTTGGGTCTTCCATCTCATCATCCACCCAAGAACGGAAAATTTTTCGAAAAATTTTTGAAAAAAAAAAAATGAATATCTTTTTGCACGTCGCAGTGACGCCACGTGCCAACTTCTTTTCGTCTTTTTTACTTCTTTTCGTCTTTTTGCCTATTTCGGTCTATCCCGGACGAGGGTGTAGGATTGCTGACCGAAATAAGACACTGGAATCTCTTTATCTTCTTTTTAATAAAAATAAATTCTTCAAATCACATGCGTCTTCTTTCACTTTCCGCCATCTTCCATCCTTCTATTCTTCCCTCTCGCACACTCATCCATCTCATTCTCTCTAGGCTTCATTCATCACCTTAATTATTATTATGAACTGCAATAGGTACAGATAAAATAATCCTACATACATATTTACAGTTAAAAATTTCACGCGCCTCCGGAATAATGCTTTATTATAAAAAAAAATCGTTCTAAATAAGCAGAGACGAACAAAGTAATTTTTCATACTTGTGTTTTTTTCACATTAAAATGAGTCTATGGTTCTATATTTGAACATTAACCACAAAATGAATCACAACAACTCTGTAGTATGTGATAAAATCATAATTAATTTAGAAATATTATAGGTTATGAGTGAACAAAATGGTGGACATTGTCTCCAGCTACAGTGAACCATAGTAACTCCAAATTAATGCTGTAGCCTCTTTAAAGGTTCACATGTGTACCATTATACCGTCAATACCTGTACAACATATGCTCTTACAGTTACAAGCTGAATAACGGTTCACTAAGGTTCTATACTACAGCTTACGGCTGCATTTAGGTTCACATGTGTTGTAATAAAATGCAAGCAATACAACAGTGTACATGTGAACCTTTAAACAGCCCGTGTCGTATTTTTCCCCTCTTCTAATGCTCTTGTCCAGCTTTAAAGTGAAAGCTAACTAAAAGATTAATGGTGGCCCATTATAACTCCAATAGTTACTTAATGGGCCACTTTTACACTCCTGTACAGGCCTTAAAAAGGCATAAGTGAATTTGTTCACTTTAATACAGCCAATGAACCACGTGTGGCCAATATTAATGCTTAGAGATGACCTGTGAACTAAATGTGAACTATTAAAGAGAACAAAATGCTACTTGGGCGAGACACGCAGCGCAGCAGTCAATTACTCAGCCACTGCTCCAACCTTGCCGTCAATATATCTACAGGAATCTATTTAATTCTAGTTCTCACTTTATGTTTGATTTCACTGCCATCCCATATGACGTCATCTTCCCACTGTAACTGTGACACCATGAGGAAGGAATCATCTGGGAACCCGCTGTCTGGATCTTCTTCTTTCTCTGGTTCTTCAAGATTTTCTTCCTCAGTTTCTTTCGGTTTTTCTTCTCTTTCTGGTGAAGGTGCCTGAAGATACAATATTCATAATATTATATTAGTAATAAAGGAAATATAACTAAACACATACAATTTTTTTTTTTTTGTTTACTTTATTTTATCCGTTATCAGCAGGCATCAGATAATCGGATTTACCTAGCCAACACCTAAAATGTTTGCTTAGTATGGAATGGAATTTTGTATTGAAAAAATTCGAGAAAATGTCGTGGATTATTTTCTTCAAATCAATTATTTCTTAAAGTCGTATCCTTACATTTTTAGAAAAAAAAACTTCATGTAAATTATGCATTATTCGATGCCTATATATAAGTTTATTTATCTTGGGACGAACAAGTCAATGTCATGTACAGGAGTCAAGAAGTCCGTCAGATATTTAAAGTTACCTATTCCAAAGCGTCGATTATCAAAAAGAAATAATGAGTAAGAAACTCCTTGGACAATCTATTTACATAAAATTATGACAAAATGCAAGAATAAAAAGAAAGATTTACCTTAACTTTAAATCCGTAATCAAATCCGTCGCCAGTCTCAGGAACATTGAGCATGTCATACCACATCTGCGCAGGTCCGAACCGCCAATGCGCGGGAGTCGGCCTGTGAGACTTGTCGCCTGAATTACCCGAGTTACTGTCATTGTTTGAATGCTGATTCTCTTCCATAGGCCTGTTGATTTGGATTGGAAATTTATTGGTCTATTATTAAGTAAAGGGTCTCTTGGTCTCGTAGTTGCAAGCGCAACGGAAGAGCGTGAGCTGCTGGGTTCAATTCCCAGGTCGGGCAAAGTATTATTTATAGGCAACGGAAAATGAATTACAATACTTTAGGTGAATACGGAACCCTTAATGAACACGATTTATTTGATTAATCTTTAAACAAGCGCGTTAAACAAAAAAAAACTCTTCACTCTATAATAGTTATAATCTTACTTCAATAACTTCTCTTCATCATCACTAGCATATTGAGTTTCCTGGTTGTCTGCCGGTGTGGGTGGTGTGTCACTACTTGTGCTACCGCTGCGCTTGCGCCGCCTTCGCTTCTTGACGCCGCGCCATATTTGTGGCAAGCTCGACAATTTGCCAGGACCGAAGAGGCGGGAGAAGAGGAGAACCTGAAATGTTTCATTTTAATAAGTGTATTGGAGGGGAGGGTGCTGCTGGACTGGTGGAGGGTGCCGCTGGATGCGGGCAGCGCCGAAACGGTCATTGTGGCTTTCTTTAGGGGAGGCCTAAGTCCAGCAGTGGACATTGTTTGGCTGATATGATGATGATGATGAAGTTAATAGACTAGAGAGTATCAATACATTTCATGGTCTATGCGAATTACTTAATATTCGCAACAAAATCTGTTCTTGTACCATAATAATATGCTTCCGCAACATACCAATGTATGTTGCAGTGTGAAAATATACTCTCATGACTCTTGTAGACGGTACAATCTTATCGCGCCAGCCAGAGAGTCAGTATAGCTTTAAGTACATCTGAACAACTTACCTTATCAGGCCTGAAGTCTGGAAACAGTTCCCTCACATCCACATTCGCGTATTTGGAAGGCAACATAGCAGCAAGCGGTGTTTCCAATCTCCTTGGCCTCTCTGAAGATGATTTATGAGATCTGGAAAAAAGCACCGTATTATTCAAATACCCATCCAATATCTTTCTCTCTTTCTTAACACAATCACAAGTGACAAAAACATGTCAATTTTTTTTTTTTACCTGAATAAGATTAAATCAAGGTTGGGTAGGTTGCAAAACGACATAATGAAGCTATTTTCGCATTATCACTTGAGCCATGTAAGGACCCACTATACAGTACCTGATTGCATTGATTCAATTGCATTGTTAAAGCCCGTCACAGACGTAGCTATAATATATATTAAAATTTTTAGCCAGGCATATTACCTACGATATATTTTCGAGCGACCGCACACGTAGCTATAATAATATGAATATCTCTTTATTATCACCAAATAAGTGGACAGATATAGCAAGACATAATAATATATATTTTAATATTAGGCCGACCATCAATAAAGCCGGCTTTTCACTATGGGATGTAATATATATTACATTTTGAGCTATATATTACATCCCGCGATTGCTGTTCACACTGTAACATATATATTTTGGAACAGTTCAGCTTCGGTCACCTGACTGTGTCATCACGTTTTTTATCGAAAAGGTTGAATTCTGAAATGGATAATATGGAGATTGTTTTGCTTGATTCCTACGATAGTTTATCAGATGACGATGATGCTGTATTCGATTTATATGTATCAAATAAATAATAAACTATACATAGTATGAAACAAAGTCGCTTTCCCTGTCTGTCTGTCTGTCTGTCCCTATATATGCTAAGATCTTTACGGATTTTGATGCGGTTTTTTTTAATAGATAGAGTGATTCAAGAGGAAGGTTTATATGTATAATACAATGCACCCGTGCGAAGCCGGGGCGGGTCGCTAGTAAATAATAAACGAAAATATAATAAACGTCGATTCTGGATATCGAATCATATTAGACTAAGAGAAGATTATGGTGAATTTCGGCTTTTTAATGAACTCGATGAAGAAAAGTTTTTTTAATTACTACAGAATGAATAAAACTAAATTTTTCGAACTTCATGTTATGATTGAAGATGACATTATAAAGCAACAGACGCATTTACGCAAAAGTTCAAAACACGTGATCAGTTGACGCGTCTGCACTCGAACATCACCACCATTCAAACTGAGGGCGAGGCAGGGGGAGAACGCGGTGTCCGGGGACGTGGGGTAAAATATACACCTTCAAATGACCTCTAAATATCGCTCAGTCGGTCGAAAAAATATTTATAGTTTGGGATGTAATATATATTATAGCACAGTGTGAACGGTCACGTACAAAATGTATGACGAGCGATAAATTATTATATCTCAGGATGTAATATATATTATATTATATCCCATAGTGAAAAGCCGGCTTAAAATAAAGGCAAAATATATACCTATTATAGCTACGTCTGTGTCGGGCTTTACGTTACGCGGAACATTGCCAATGTATTCTGTATATAAGTGTAAGTATTCAGTCCTTTAGCTAATAACAATAAAATACTTACGGTATTGTAGTCGGAGGCGGCATGAGCTCACCGTCCCCCTCCATATCCCCTTCATACCCCTCATCATTAGTGCCTTGTCCACCAGACCGATAGATATCATCCTCCTTCCATTTATTTCTTTTTTCTTTCACTTCACTCTGTGGACAATTGGTATCATCGACCTCGGACTTAACATCGCTGTTTGTTCCCCGTGCCTCTGTGTTTGTGGAGTCTTTCTGTGCACCCTGATTAGCACTACTGTCTATGTCCTAGTGTTAACACAAATATATCAGTGTGCTGGATATATACTACGATATACTGTGAATTAGCTGACAAGCATGTATGGGTAGATTGGCAGGAGTGAATTTAAAAACAGATAGGCATAACTGGCTATTATGTGAGCACATCCCAGCAGGCCCATTGTAGAAAACAGGCATTTTGTTATGTAATAAAATTACCAGAAACCTTTATTTTTACCGTATACCACATCTGCCAGTTAATTCTCAGTGTAAACAAAGATATTAGATCACAAAACACTTAAATTCTCTACATAACCCAATAAACATCCAAATGAACAGTGGTATTTTAAGAATAGTATTAAAAGCTTGATACATAACTTTAAACTTTCTATACTAACCCAACAGGCAAGCGTAATCTATTTAGCATTTAAATGCTTATAACAAGAGTATTATTCTGTTTGAAGATCAATAATTTTTTTGGAATCAACAACTCAACTTAAGAAAAATTGGCTTCAGGTAAAAACCATCATATAAATTATTATTCTGCAGTATTTAAATGGAAAGAGGTAGGTAATATTGTAATTATTTAAGAAAATAAAATGCAGTAAATTGTTTTAATGTATTTATTAATCAACCAATCAAAATTAAACACTAAAAGAATGTAGTTAGTTAATTTCTATGTCTATCAACTTAGAACAAACAGTTTCTTTTGTATGTCCTTATAACTTTATACAATAATATAGCATACAAATGATTAACAGTAACTGAATAACCATAAGTTAATAGCAAATATGAAAAAAGTTCCTTTTTAAAAGATTTTACCTATTATGGTATTTTTATTCCTAGATTGCCTCCTGCCGGGTTAATTCAAATGGAATTATTATTAAACTTTTAAGTAAATATGAGTGTGCTTAATAAAAAATATTTTTATAAATATCTTAAACTTCCACTGATCATTGACCAAAAAATTACCATTATCACATCGCATAATAAACAATAGAGTCTGTGGTAATCAAAGAATTTTGTTTTAATTTTAAAATCAGTAATTTTTACACCAAAAACATCACAATTCAATAAACACATACAAAAATAATACACAAATATTTTCACCATAAACACAATAGAGTTAATAAATTGACAAAAAAAAAACACTTGAAATACTGGTTTCATAAGTATTACTTGAAAATAGGTGCTTACTGTGCAGGTGCGGTTTTTGTGCCGCTATAGGTTTTAGTCCCAGGTTTGCATTCCAATTTTATAAAAAATAAGTATTTATTACTAATTATTCATTTTTAAACAAAGCCAATATACAGTAAAGGTACCTCAAGTTCTGTTCTTTTCACCAGCATCCATTGAACTATTGCCTCATAAATATGTCCCTATCCCCGTCACTTATATTTTATATCGTATTCAGTTCATGCAATCTTCAAAAGCGAAGTAACACAAAAAAAAACACTTACACTGAAAAATACATACTGTATGTATTTTTCTTTAATATTGGTACTTTACATAATAAAACAAAACTTACTTTAAAGATTGCATGGCACTGTTGTAGTTATATTAGCAGCATTATTGTACAGAAAAATAAAATGTTTTTGAATTTGTGCAAACATCAAGGCTTTTCAGATATTTTAACTTCTTCTACCTGTATAGAAACATGTAATAATACCTTAACATCTTCCACTGCATCTTCAATGTCAAAAAAGTCTACGGCAGATGGACTTTTCTGGGTATAATCTGAAAAGAGTTTAATAAAGGTAACTTCAGATAATACTAAAATAATGTAAAGTTATTTAATTGGGACACAGGAAATACAAACAGCGAAACAATGACAAAAATACAGCCTCTGGATACAATCAAGAATAGGTCTAAAAATGATTAGGCTTACAAGATCATGGTCCATTTTGTAATTATAGAAAAAATAAGTAATATTGTAGGATGCTGATTTGATTGTATTACCCAGTCACTGCAGGGTTGTGGAGGTCATTCGGTCCATGTAAAATACTAATATTCAGCTGCAACCGGTTAGACTGGAAGCCAACCCATACATAGATTGGAAAAGGCTAGGCAGGTGATGATGTAGGATGCTGATTTTGACATCGCAATATCTCATTTACAAAAGATATAAGAACTGATTTCAATATGTGAAATTACTATGCAATCTATTCTCAATCTTGATGTAGATTGTAGATAGAGATTTTACTCTGACAAATAAACATGTGACCACAAAACATCACAATAGACTATAGTACTTAGACTTTAGTTACATGTATATTATTATACCTTTCTCCTGATCTTCCTTGCTAACTTCTTCCTTGTCCAGTACCTCAGATAGCATCGACCCAAAACCAAAGCGGGTGAGTGATGACAACATTCGCTTGGACTCTCCATCAAGAAGACCATCATCTTCTAACTGACCGCGTTCGTCGATATTACCAAATAGAAACCCAGTCAAATCCATGCCCGACTCGCCATCGCCCGGATCGTCGCTGTCACACATTTTGCGTGCCGAGAAAGCTTCAAATTAGAAGGTAAAAACGTGCATTTTATGCACACTTCAGTTATAAATGTGTTTACAGCGTTGGAAAGTAGGTAGTAAGATTTAAGTTTTATTTCTAATAAAACACCTGAAACACCATGAAGCTTGACTATTTAGCGTTATTTGACAATAATGAATGTCTTATTCTTATGTCAGTGACAACAGGACAGGACACAGAGACAAGACAGAGAGGAATGGATAAGCTTGGGTATTGCTCGGAAATTATGAGAAAAATAATTAATATCTCTTTCGCTCTTATAGAAGTTAACATAAGCCATCTCTTTTTACTTTAGTTTGTTTACTAGACTGGAACGCGACTATTGACAAATGTGACGTCACGCAGCTCACGTCAAGGAGTGACTAGTGTCAACTTGACATTAAATGACATAGATAATCATAAATTGCATTTTATTAGTACCTATTACCAGCGTTATGTGGCTTTAAATACCTCTATGTAGCTGCTGGCTTAAACGACCGGTAGATGGCGGTATTAACAGCGAAACTAAAACTCGCAATAATAAATTGCGAGTACCTACCTATTGGGCTCGTTCGTGGTCTTATTAGTTACAATCATAACGAACCCAAACCCAAAGTACAGGTAGATACCTGAATGATACCTGAGATTTTTTCTTCATAGTTCTAGGTCTATCTAATAAATTAATTCTTAATAGACAAACACCAACTCAACTCTATTTATTACTAAAACTATCTATAGACAAATAGATAGGTCTCGTTATTTCAATTTTGACTACCTATATACACAAAGAAATTTCAAACTATTGGTACATAATAATAATATAACAGATGTAAAAAAGACTTTATACGTAGCCGAAAGTATAAAATATTATGACTAAACTTAATCAAACTTAAAATAGTAAGACTGCCACGACCCCTGGTACTGTATGCAAAATAAAATTTTATAGGCAGCAAAAAAAATTGCTCAAACTTAGTCTTACTTAGCTTCATAGGCAGCTGTCTTTAACACCCTATAAAGAAGTTAGATATAGGTAGATACCTACCTGTAAGTAAAGGTAGGTAGGTACCTTGTAGGTACCTATTATCGCCCGAGCGAATAGGTAAAGATTATTATTTTGTTTCAAACTGTTTGGTTAGAGTACCTACGCCGATGATGCAGCCAATCGGCCAATTATTATTCTTCTTCGACTCGACTTACTTACATATATAATAATTTTAAGACTTTGTTTTAAAATACAAAAAATCGGCTTAGGTATATCATTTAGCAATAAAGTAGCTTTCTATTTTAATATTGTGAACCAGTAGGAACTTCTAGAGATTACCTCTTACAAAAATCACACTAAGACTTGTTTTATTTTCTGTTTTGTACATACGATCACGATAATGAATGAAATAGTACATTAAAACCTTATTAAAACCTTTTTATTTAAAACCAAAAAAACGCTATAAATAAAACAGAGCTAGGTTGGTAGGTAGGTACCTATTTTCGCATAATATTAGTTGGATTGTTGGAAATAATAAGGATTTAGTTACCTAATATTACTGAAGAAAACAAACAAGCATACAGAAAGCATCGTAGTAAGTATAGACAGTGCTTCTAGAGCCTAAAAGTAAGCCGTTTCTCGTCCCAATTTTATGTGTTCGGGTTGATCTTAAACAGACGCACTCTGTTTTTCTTTGTTCCTAAATCAACATGAAAAAATAGCGCCGGAAAAACATCACAAAAACAGTAAGAACTACTTACTTATGAACTTGGTATTTTAGCTGAAGTAAGTAAATAGATATTCTACATGAATTACTTAGCTAGTTAATTTTACTATAAGCAGTTTTCTTTCCACTGTAGATAGACACCTATCCTAATGCTGAGTAGATGCCTAGGTATAGACATCTAAGTATTAATGAATATCATCTTTTTTTATTACACACTTCAGATACGTACGTAAAGTATGGAAATTGGTGGTGTGACACCTAGTAGGTATATGCCTCACACACATAAACTCACGCCTTTTTCCCATGGGGGTAGGCAGAAACCACAGAACGCCACCTGCTACGATCCTTAAATACTCCTTTCGCCTCATCTACGTTCATACATCTCGTCATACAAGCACGCCGGTTACGAGTACTCCGCACCTGACCTTTCTGAAGAACCTCACCAATAAGGTCAGTGTAGGTCTTCCTAGGGCGACCCAGAAAGCATGTAAAGCCTTTAATCCTCAGCCTGATCTCTCCCGGTCGTGTCCGATTGTAGTCCTACTGGACCATGAGAGTTGAGAGTGGGGGAAGAGGTAGTGCCCTTAGGTTTGCGCACACACTTCAGCATTAGATATATAATTCTCCGACGTACTTGGCTATAGTCTCCATTGAAATTAGCCGCCGTGAAAATTCTATTCTCTACTTATAACCAACAACGACTTTGAGTTCTAAAATCAAACAGTTCTATTCATTAAAATGGAATCACATGAAATCAGTTCTAAAGTAGATTAAACCCCGTACCATTACTAACGGCGCGACAGAACTAAGCCAGTTCATTTCAGTCAGCCAGTAAAAGCCTACTTGCGGATTGTCCGGATAATTTATGTCTGCGGTGGCGCATGGCAGCCTGGCAAGTTCGATATACGCACTGCTGCCCTACCATGAACTCTTATTGCGATCCAAAAAACTGAATTGTTCTTCAAATAAGTCAATATAACGCATCAATTTATGTCATTTATTGACGTATTTTCTCTTATCGCGATCCAAAAACTGAACTGTTCTTCAAATACGTCAATATAACGCATAAATTGATGCGTTATATTGACTTATTTGAAGAACAATTCAGTTTTTTGGATCGCAATAAGAGTTCATGGTAGGGCAGCTGGAACTGGTCGTGTTGCGTAATCCACATTTCTAATTACCACAACAAGCTGTACTTACTCGTCATCTACTATTATTATGTAGGTAGATGCGTGGAGATTGCGTGTTTGGTGTTTCAGCAAAAAATAGATAGGTAGGTAGAAAAGTGACGACTCGGTTAGCCGCTGCGCTACGTGTCACGGGTTCGAATCCCGCACGGAACAAATGTTTTTAGGCCTACAGATAGTTGTTTCGGGTCTGGCTGTTTGTGTAGAGGTTTGTGAGTTTGTAAGTTTTTGTTAACGTAACTACAATACAGAAGAAGTGTGAGGCACCATTATTAAAAAATAAAAAAAAGGATAGCTTTTAATCTTTACTTTTATTTTGAGGCTTTTATCCCACCGTACCTTCTTAGATTTTAATTTCACCTACCAACTTTTAATAATAAAAATTACTACTGAACGAATGTAATTAACAAATGACACATTTTTTGAGCTGCCCAGATTTCCGATTGGATAAAATGCTTTGGATCAGACCTACATCCAGACTATTTAATATTAATGAGGTCTTTATTTCGGACACAGTCCATTAGCATAACTCTGGGGATTAGGTCAATGTGAAAAAAAAATCTTCTGTAGATCACCATTGCGTATTGCTTAAATAAATAATAAAGGCGCGATCCATGGCAAGAATGGAGGAAGGCCTTTGCCCAGCAGTGAGACAATATGGGCTAATTAATTTTGATAATAATATTTAATTATAAAGGAGATGAAAATAATGCTCAAGTTTATAAATCTGATGAGACCGCGTCATGGAACAGAGTAGTGATCCCATCATTAATAGGTATCAAACCTAGGTACCTAGGTAATTACTTAGCATATAAACTTTGGTTACCTACAACCTATCTAAAAAGAAGACTAATATTTTGTAATTAGTTTCTGATAAGCGAAGCTAAACTCGAAACCTTTGAAATTAGGTAGATACAAAGTTCTATAGCAACCTACCAACACACATGCATATAAGACATTTTATACCATCTAAGTAGGTGCCTAGACCATGGTTAATACAAGGTGATATATGCATGCATGCTCTGAACCGTGAGTTTGAAGAGGATATTCAAAAGGAAAATGCAAATTAGATCCTATCAACAGTAGGTAACGTAAAGGACTGAAGTACTTTTTGATCCCACCATGAGGATATCCTGGCAAATTGTTGCTTTTGTTCTTATATACTCTTATAGGTATTATCTTTTCCGCTTTTAGAAGATAAGGTAACTGGGGTAGGGACCTTTTTAACTGGAAGGTTTTGTAGGTTTAAACGCAAGTTAAAATAGATTGTTTTAAATATGAGGTCGTAATACTGGTATTTACGACGTGCTTCTAGAGAAAATATTACAGGGTGACTGGTAATTTAATGACCGACACGTAAACACATGATTCACGCCTGTAATCCCCGAAGGGTTAGGCAGAGGTGTACCCATTAGTACACCCACATTTTCCCAGTTATGATTTAAGTTCCATGTAATAAATACAGTAGTAGAACAATCAGCGGTCCGATACCTCTAAGTTCCTACTTCTACAATATTATTATGATCCTGAAAGGTCTTGATTAAACAATTTCTCATCTTACACCGAGATACATAAAGACTTAGTTACGATATTACTTCGTAAGTCACCCCATTTCGAAATTACAGACACTATATTTGTACCCTTGACCCCTCGAAGAATTCAAAATATGTTCGTCCGTCATTCAGTAGTTAGAAAACCAGACAGTAGGCAGTGCCGTCTTGTTATCTGTATGTCTGTTACCAAATTGTTTGAATGCGGTGTTTCTCAAATATTTTTAGGCGTAATTATTTTTAATTATAATTATATTATTCACGTGTCTCATCACCGCGTACCAGTTTATTATCATCATTATCCACAGCCCAACTTCAACCACTTCTGGGTGTAGGCCTTCTCTGTGGGTGTAAAATAATGTGGTGCCAGCCTCATCCAGGTTCTATCCGCAATCGTGACAATGTCATCTGCCAATCTTACCGTCGGACGGCCAACACTTCTTATTGTCCTTATCGCGACTCTGTCGCAGCCTTATTTCGCCTGTCATCACCATGTCTTGCTAGGTGTCCTGCCATACCTATTCCATTTAAGTTACTATATTCATTTTCCAGCATTTTCCATTTTCCAGCATATTCCTTGACTTCAAACATGGAATTTTCCTTAACTCTGTCTCAACATTAATTGGGACAAGCAAGAATCAGATGCAGAAGGCGGTCGTCCTGGACACGGCACGTATAGTGAGGATCCGAGGTTCCCCTCTCTAGATCCCTAACCGCCATTAAGTACCTTAGGTTTTACCACAGGTTTTAGGTTAAAAAAATACCTATATATTATTTGCATTTTTTTAAAAGTGTGTTTGAAAATAAATGTAGGTAGTACCTAATTAGGAATGTGAAGACTATGATTGTATAACCTACCATTATTAATGACAACGAAATCTCTAACATGTACAGCCAGTGTATAATGTGATCCACTGCCAGCACCACACTAAAAACAATGACAGTAAAAAGTACTCCAAAACTATTCTTCTGACTGAAACAAATAATCTACTTATCGTGCAGCCCAGTTGCGTATTGTACCACAACTAAGCTGGTACCTACATAGTTGGAGAACTAGTTTCTAAGCTTAATTATTATAAATTGAAAGTATGGTGCCTGTATAATTATAAAAGTGAGCTCAACACTAAACTCGGAATAACAGACGCGAGGACTAACAATTCGTAATTGAGTTTTCTGCTGTAAAATATTTTAGAGTGTAATGAAATGGAAGCAAATGAATCTGCAGTTCTAAGTATTCTGTAAACTCTCTCTCTTCCTCTCTCTCTCTTCCTCTCTCTCTCTCTCTCCCTCTTTCTCAACCTCTCTCTCTCTCTGCCTTTCTCCTCTGAATATAGTTGAGCTTGAGGTGAGCTGCCAATAATTAGCACCTCAGATTCATAGCTCACCTCAAGCTTATTCAATAAGGAAGATTTTTACAATTAGCCAATAGAACTATATACATACAGTATATTCATCTATAGACATATACTTAGTTCTCCAGTGACGTACCAATTGGAGGAAAACAAACATCGTACATGGAAAAATCTTACATTTTCTTCACAATGTATCCAGGTTCATAAAAAAATTGCTCACAGTGGAATTCTGATAGAATTCCCGCTAGAGCGAAACACTTATCAAACGGCTCGCACTTGATCGGTTTTTTATGTACCCAATGCGACTCGTAAGTTCTCTTTTACAACCTTATACTTTATCTAAACGTTCGAGCATAGAATATGTAACATTACATTAGGTCTTATTAATAATTTACTTAGACTAGCTTCTGCCCGCGACTTCGTCCGCGTCAAAGTTGATTTCCCCATACAAACTTTGGACCCCCGTTTCCTTATGGGGTGAATTTTGGAAAATCCTTTTTCAGCGGACGTTTACTAACTAGAAACTACGTTTCGATACTTTTTGATGAGGGAGTAAGTGACCTTTCGCTTTTATACAGGGTCATTGGAAATTTACCCGAAACGTTAAAAGGGGTCATTGTACTCATCATTATGAACAACTTTTACTATGGGACCAACCATGAAATCATGAAAAAAAAACAGCTGATCCATACATCAATCTTGTTACCTATGTAGCATTTTTTTAGGGAACAGCTGATTTCTGATGATGATTACAATGACCCCTTTTCAGGTTTCGAGTAAATTTTCAATTACCCTGTATAGCTATATTTAGATATAATAATTATGTAACTACTTAGTTAACGAACTAAATAAAAGTTATAAACAAGGCTTCGCTTTTTATGGCAATAATATAGGGTGAAAAAAGACATATCATATAGCTATTATATGTGTAGTTACACATACCTACAGCCCATTAAAATAAGTAACATTAAGCAAGAACTATTGCAGGGTAACGACTTTTATTTTTATCAAAAAACACTGTTTATGAAAGCGCATTCAACAGTACAGCCTACAGCAGGGGCGCATTAAAAGTTTTGAAGTCTCTCAAGCAAGTAATAAAAAGCTGATAATTAAATTGTCTCAGTGAAAAAAAAATTAAGTATCGTGGTTACTATTATATAATGTAGTGTGCTTCCATTAACGACGGAACCCATACCATTTTTGACAACGCAGTACTAGTTAGATCTGATACTATTGATACGGCCATAAAGTACCTACACAGAATATTCTTTGATATCTTACGCTATTATTCACTCAGGCTGTCTCCAACTGGCTCACTAAACTCGCCATATATGCGATAAACAGTGAAATGACAGCACTTTTGCGCAATATCTTGCTTTATTAAAGTAATAACTTACATATTTAAATATTATATCGTTAACATTTAGTAAGAATAGAAAAAGTAATTTTATATGGTGACGGCATTTACAATGAACAGACTTTACAAATTATGAGAGCTCATATCTTGTATGATTACACATGATTAAGTGTTATTAAACCCTTTCTGCCTAGCCTTTTCTCAACTATGTTAGGGACAGGTTCCAGCCTAACCAGATGCAACTGTTTTTTTTTTATTCCAGCACTGAACATGGAACGACTATCTATCTGACCTCTACAACCCAGTTACACCCCTTTAGGGGTTAATTAACGATTCTCACAAATGATTATTTTATCACCGAACTTACTGCGACTTTCAGCAACTTTCCGCTGTTCTGAAAGGGTTGACAAAATCATAGCGTTAGTTGTAAGTAAGTACCTATTCAAAGATTCAGTAAAGTTATCAGAAAATGAATTACTTATTCTCACGTGTGGGGTTCGTTTCTTAGAGAAACCAATACTTTTCAGAAACCGATGGAGAATATCCCAAAATCTTTGACCAAGTACAAAAATAGGTGTCAAAGTCAAAGTTAAATCATTTATTACGATCACATACCATTAAAATTCACTTTTGACCGTCATATGCAACAAGAAACAATACTTGATTCTACCTATAAAGTACTCCGTACTTACTCTTTCAAAATAAATGTCTGTATTACAAAGGTCCCTAAGGTAGACTGGTAGAAAATGCCCAAGGCATCAAGTCCGTCTTTGTACAGTGTATTTATTTTTTTGCATGTGCTTAAAGTTTTAATAAATAAATTAATTGAAAATTGACGGCTTGTAAATTGATGTTAAAAGATATTTTTCTCTATTCTACAATCTGTTAATGACCACTCTTAATATTTCAACAAACAATTAAATGGTGTATCTTAGCATAATATCTGTCTCCAAAACAATTAATCGAAAACGATCGTGCCAATATATAAACACAAGTTGTTAGGGTCAGCTCGTAAGCCGTACAAACTAATTTCACTAATCCGATTACGACTATAATAGTGGGCATATCCGCGAAATTGTTTCTGACTCGCGCGGATGATCCGTTTAATTGATGTAAGGCAAGCTTGCGATGCTTCAAGTATGTTTTGAGTCCTCGAATTTCAGCGATTATGTGTGTTGTTCCACTTGTTCCAGTAATTTGCTTGGAAGTTATTTTTGCTGGAGTTTGAAGGAAATATGTGAGGTTGGTTAACCTGACTTTAAAAGTTTTGATATTGTTTAATTATTGTAGGAACGTTTCTAGGTCCAAATTGTTTCCACGGAATAGAGATCTTTCGTTTACGTTTTGTAGATGTCTATAGGCAGCCGTGACCACTTAACGTCTGTCGAATAATACTACCAATTAAAAATCTTCAAAATCTAGTCGCAATCTCATCTAAGCGACAAACAATGTAGATAAATTAGAGGCATTTTTTAAATATTGGGACCGAGATTAGAGAGATGGCAAACATCGTCATGTTTGCCATCCAATGACATAAAAAGAAACATTTAAAAGATTGGTAATACAGAAGCCAAACTGTTGACAGAGCAAAAGATTCTAAAAGACGAAAATAAAATACGTTTAAATTGTAAGAAGAAATACAAAGCGATAAAGCAAAATTGATAAAAAAATTGTTACCAAATCCTAAAAATATTAATGTAATCCATACCTAGATCACGCTCCTTATTATCATACAGAAAAAGGATCAGTAGCATTCGCATTATCTTTATGAATCCTCCATTGTATAAATTGTAAAGAAAACCAGATGAAAATTTTGTATAAGCCTTAATGCTATGCTATATTCTTAGCAAAAGGCTCGTTGTCGCTACGTTTTAAGTGAACAGATACTACGACTATGTTAATATATACAATGTTTTTTAAATTTCCAGCTTGTATGCTACTTTTCCACTACATTCTTTGGTACCTTCAGTTGGCGTACGAGTATGTGTATGATTCTAAAGCTAGAATTTAAGTTAGTAGGTTCAAAAGCATGAGTTAGGTATTTTTATTGCTATGTTATGTTACACGGGAAATCATCAAATGACTTCTACCGCTCTGGACGGACCGGTAGGGAGTGTCAGACTCTTACTGGTTGAACCCTTTCGTGGTTCTCCTAATGGCCTTGGCGTCCGACTCATTCGTGGTTCGTCGCTTGGCGAAGTCCCAAAAAAATAATCGTAATTAATTAAGTCAAATTAATCGGAACATGTTCGGAGATGGTGAAAATGGCCCTTACCAAGCTAAATAGGTAGACAGGTCAACCACCCTACGACGATTACTAAACTCTATTTATTGAAATCCTCTACTTCAGTAGAATCCATTGCCGAAAGCCGCTTGGTCGGCTAAACAATATTGTTTTCTTATTTACACCAAGCTACCTTTCAACTAATTTTAAAGTCAATGTTATTCATGATCTACTTCCGAATGTATACGGGCATTTCATAATGTAAGAGTGTACTCCACACTACCCATTGTTCTTTTGTCCCATTGTTATTGCCTTTGTGTTATTATTGTTATTATTAGTAGCTATTGCTGCTTATTTCATTGCTGTTGTGACTGTTCCTGAAATACCCTAGGCTGATAAAATTTTCGTTTTTTCCTAAGTATGTGGAAATTAGTGTTTTTAGGTCGGCTTCCCCCGAAGGGGAAGGGGCCGCGCTCCGCCTTCCGCACGGCCCTGTAGAGCTCGTCCCAGACTGGTCACTCTCCCACCGTTCATGAAGAGTTCCCAAGAGATTTACTACCTCGTACCGACTGAACTGGGTACAAGGAGGGGATACAAAGAAACTATGCAAAAGCAATATAAGGTTGGGAACTCATAGGGATTGAGGATGAGGAATGGAAAACTACTTTACTTTTGATTATGTATGTTAAGAGATAAGAGGGTAATGCAAAGGGATAATGGATACGTAACGCTTGTGTTGTAAATATCATACTTAAGTTACGTTAATGGATTTTCCAATGGTCTACAAACCCACCCCAGTGACGCGAGTCTGCTTTACAACAGCCGTCGCGTCGTACGTGTATTGCTAGACCTGAACGCATAGGCCCACTAAGGACACTGCTACGATTCTAGCAAACCACGTCCCCTAAGCTCTCAGTCATGTCTTACTCAATCCTAAGACAGAGTACTGCGAAGTCCAACTGCCATTGAGCGAGACACGTTTCCAGAAGTACTGGACGCGGACTATATTAAACAACCCCTTACAACGGCCTACTCGCCCTTTACTAAATCAACCCAACACTAGCACAAGCGCACCGCATCGTCAGTCGGTTGCAGAATTCTTTACGATTACTCCTGCTATACGCCGAAGTGGTTATTTATATCGTCACTTCTCACTTCCTTAATCTGCCCCATTTCGAGGATACTGTGCAAGCTAATCGGCAACCGTGCGACCGTCCTTGTCTAGCAACGGGGCTGTTTCACTGCAAGTCCAAATCACGTGTCTCGCTAAATATATATTTTTTGTATCAGTAAGAGGCCTACGGGGGCCGGGTGAGGTTTTAGCGAGATACGTTCCTTAGCGTCCATAAGAACGACTATCAAATCAGTTTAGGGTACTTGGTGAAGCCTACCCCCACTCCCTGGAAGTGTGCGTACATCAAGTGCAATGCAAAGCATCCAGCAGTCAGTCAGTCCATAAGGAAAAGATAACCATCACTTACGTTTGGTTGATTGGTGTTCGTAAACACTTGTTTAATCATAATATCAGTTATATCAGACGACCAGATTGGCTCTAACAAGTTTCGAGTATTATTCGGTTCAGCCTTCCACAGGCTGTGCATCTGTCTGAACTGTCGTGTCGAGGAGTGTGGATGTGTAAGGTGTGTAAGTGTCAAGCACAAGCTATGGAAAGGCCATCTCCGAGTCCCTATAACCAAACGCAGGCGTAAGTTACCTTAATCAAGTCATATAAAGGAAAAGGAGGAATAAATAGTCAAACACTCACCCACTCGCTCACCAACACTTACTCTGAGATTCACTCGCCTCTCACACTATTATAACTAGACTAAATATACTAGTCTACAACTATATTAAATTAACTTATAATAATAATGCTCTCGTCTAGCGTCACATCGCCTCTTGGTATTCTCAAAGCCTCCTCACTTAACTAGCCTAGACTATGACGTCCGTGTCCTATCGCGGTCTAAAACCGACTGTCATTCCTTCGTCTCCTCAATCTTCGAAATCACCACGGTCAGCCCATCTTTCCACAGTTTTGCTAAATAGCTTTATTGCCCTTTTTGTACAATTTCTCAATTGTTCTAAGGGTTCTGTTCTCGGGTAAAGCCCAAGACTCGTTTATGGTAACCAGATGTGGCTCTTGTTTGTGCGTTGCGCTTAGAAGTCAGATACTTTTCTAATTTCTTTAGAATTGGTTGAAATATTGTTTTCGACCTAACGACGGCTGTCCATTGTCCCTAGTTTGCTTCCCATTAAATAGAGAATTGATGAGTTTCTAAATGGCTCGAACCATGTGATGGTTGTAAAATAAATACAATATTTTGCTATGAAATAGGTGCACGTGACGGACAGTCACATTCCCCCCTCTGAAAATCAGACGCGTGACGCAGTACAGCGGATGATCTTTCACAATAATCTGAACTGTGCCTCCCATCACGGTTTCGTAAAATATTCACCTGTCCAGCTACTGCGCTCATTTAATTCTTTTAGTATACTAGTTGGACCAAGATCCCAATAAGATGCCATCTCTGATAAAATATTTTGTTCTGTTTCGCAGAAGCATCTTTAATTGGTGAGCCATGGTTGCTACATCTATGAGATAAACTTTTCACATTAATTAAGACAGTATTACTGCGCTCTAATCAAGCTCTGAGAACCTGTGCATGCTTAATATAGTGTATTTTTACATACCAGGATCTCTTTTAAGAGTATTTATGAAATCGAGCCACACTACCTAAGACACTCCTTCGTTCTAAACTCGAGCTTTGCTCGAATCGCCGTTGGACAGAGACCTCTCCCATAGCGTACCACGACGCTGAGTTGACTTAGTCAGCTGCCGTAACCGTATCCATGAGTCTCTGAAATAGTCCGCACATAGCCATATTAGAATTAATTGTAATTAAGTGCCCCCCTCCGATTCGAAGAAGGGAGAGCAATTTGGAAATCCAACAAGACTTCGAAGGGAATATAAGAATATAGTAGACCTAATTAGATTGTCTAAATAGTTATTAGCTAATTGGGATACGGAGTGGTCAGTTCCCCCCTCTGATTATAAAATTATTGACATCAACTGATTTACTCTTAATTGATAACTATAGCTCTGAACAATAATATCAGTGTGATAACAAAGATCATACCGCGTAGCAGCAGGTACCATAGTGAACGAATAAAATAAAAACTTAGCTTCGCAACAAGCGCCACGCTGCAGCTCATTTGAAGTCAGTTGGAAACAGCCGACTTTGATGAAATTTTAAACCAAGCGCAACGCACAACCAATGGTTCAGACAAAGCGTGATCGCAGCCTCGTGAAGACTTTAGTATCCTGTAATTTGAGATAGGCAAGGCCACACAAGTACGTATATCTATTTAAATAAGTGACCTGAACTTGTGGAATTTGCACCAGTTCAGTTAACATCCTGTTAGTTATACAACAAATGATTGACATAGAATAATTTCAACAACTTTTCATTACAAAGGACTCATCTGTGCCTTACATTCCTGTACTTATCATCACCATATCAAATACAAAAAACATTCCACACGCATAAACTCTTAGGCGATTAGCACAAAGCTCATTCTTGCAGGTTGCACTATTGCAGGGATCGAACCCACAACTACAATAGTATAGAGACTTAAGCAATAATCTAACCACTACCTATTAAACACTTTTGTGAGGGAATCGAACCCATGATTACGTTACGTAAGAATCAAACCCGCTGACCCGTGACACAGGAATCCAATCTCTCAACAACAGATGATTCATGTAGGAATTGAACCTACACTCCATCGCATAGTAACATAAATACCTTAAAATATAAATCACGTAGGGTTTGAACCTACATTTCAAAATACAAGGATCTAAACACAGTTCATCGAACATAATACAAACATTTTCAACCTTTTAAATTGTGTAGGAATTGAACCTACAATTCATGGAACGATAATATAATCAATGTTCAACATGTAAATTATAAATTGTGTAGGAATTGAACCTACAATTCAACGATAATATAAACTCTTTCAACTCATAAATCGTGTAGGAATTGAACCCACAGTTCACCGAACGATAATAGAAACACTTTCAACTTATAAATCATGGAGGAATTGAACCTACAGTTCATCGAACATAATACAAACATTTTCAACCTTATAAATTGTGTAGGAATTGCACCTACAATTCATGGAACGATAAATATAAACAATGTTCAACATGTAAATAATAATTGTGTAGGAATTGAACCTACAGTTCTCTGAACGATAATATAAACACTTTCGACATATACCTACATCGTGTAGGAATTGAACCTACAATTCATCCAACAATACTTCAACCATCAGGCAATAAAGTAGCCGTATTACACCTTGCCGCCGTCTATAACTTATGTAGCTAATTACGTTGTGTTTTATTAATGTAGTAACCCTTAAATAGCTGTTCTTTCTCGTTGCACTGAAATGAATCAGTACATTTAATGACGAGAATCCTGGTCACGGCACCACATGTGACTGTTCCTGAAATACCCTAGGCTGATAAAATTTTCGTTTTTTCCTAAGTATGTGGAAATTAGTGTTTCTAGGTCGGCTTCCCCCGAAGGGGAAGGGGCCGCGCTCCGCCTTCCGCACGGCCCTGTAGAGCTCGTCCCAGACTGGTCACTCTCCCACCGTTCATGAAGAGTTCCCAAGAGATTTACTACCTCGTACCGACTGAACTGGGTACAAGGAGGGGATACAAAGAAACTATGCAAAAGCAATATAAGGTTGGGAACTCATAGGGATTGAGGATGAGGAATGGAAAACTACTTTACTTTTGATTATGTATGTTAAGAGATAAGAGGGTAATGCAAAGGGATAATGGATACGTAACGCTTGTGTTGTAAATATCATACTTAAGTTACGTTAATGGATTTTCCAATGGTCTACAAACCCACCCCAGTGACGCGAGTCTGCTTTACAACAGCCGTCGCGTCGTACGTGTATTGCTAGACCTGAACGCATAGGCCCACTAAGGACACTGCTACGATTCTAGCAAACCACGTCCCCTAAGCTCTCAGTCATGTCTTACTCAATCCTAAGACAGAGTACTGCGAAGTCCAACTGCCATTGAGCGAGACACGTTTCCAGAAGTACCTACTGGACGCGGACTATATTAAACAACCCCTTACAACGGCCTACTCGCCCTTTACTAAATCAACCCAACACTAGCACAAGCGCACCGCATCGTCAGTCGGTTGCAGAATTCTTTACGATTACTCCTGCTATACGCCGAAGTGGTTATTTATATCGTCACTTCTCACTTCCTTAATCTGCCCCATTTCGAGGATACTGTGCAAGCTAATCGGCAACCGTGCGACCGTCCTTGTCTAGCAACGGGGCTGTTTCACTGCAAGTCCAAATCACGTGTCTCGCTAAATATATATTTTTTGTATCAGTAAGAGGCCTACGGGGGCCGGGTGAGGTTTTAGCGAGATACGTTCCTTAGCGTCCATAAGAACGACTATCAAATCAGTTTAGGGTACTTGGTGAAGCCTACCCCCACTCCCTGGAAGTGTGCGTACATCAAGTGCAATGCAAAGCATCCAGCAGTCAGTCAGTCCATAAGGAAAAGATAACCATCACTTACGTTTGGTTGATTGGTGTTCGTAAACACTTGTTTAATCATAATATCAGTTATATCAGACGACCAGATTGGCTCTAACAAGTTTCGAGTATTATTCGGTTCAGCCTTCCACAGGCTGTGCATCTGTCTGAACTGTCGTGTCGAGGAGTGTGGATGTGTAAGGTGTGTAAGTGTCAAGCACAAGCTATGGAAAGGCCATCTCCGAGTCCCTATAACCAAACGCAGGCGTAAGTTACCTTAATCAAGTCATATAAAGGAAAAGGAGGAATAAATAGTCAAACACTCACCCACTCGCTCACCAACACTTACTCTGAGATTCACTCGCCTCTCACACTATTATAACTAGACTAAATATACTAGTCTACAACTATATTAAATTAACTTATAATAATAATGCTCTCGTCTAGCGTCACATCGCCTCTTGGTATTCTCAAAGCCTCCTCACTTAACTAGCCTAGACTATGACGTCCGTGTCCTATCGCGGTCTAAAACCGACTGTCATTCCTTCGTCTCCTCAATCTTCGAAATCACCACGGTCAGCCCATCTTTCCACAGTTTTGCTAAATAGCTTTATTGCCCTTTTTGTACAATTTCTCAATTGTTCTAAGGGTTCTGTTCTCGGGTAAAGCCCAAGACTCGTTTATGGTAACCAGATGTGGCTCTTGTTTGTGCGTTGCGCTTAGAAGTCAGATACTTTTCTAATTTCTTTAGAATTGGTTGAAATATTGTTTTCGACCTAACGACGGCTGTCCATTGTCCCTAGTTTGCTTCCCATTAAATAGAGAATTGATGAGTTTCTAAATGGCTCGAACCATGTGATGGTTGTAAAATAAATACAATATTTTGCTATGAAATAGGTGCACGTGACGGACAGTCACACTGTCGTTATTTTGTTGTTATTGTTGCAGTTGTAATTTTGTTGCTGGAGGTATTGTTATTATAGTTGCTGTTGTTATCTTCGCTATTGTTATTACTGCTGGTGTCATCTTTGCTATTGTTATTATTATCGTTGCTGTCTCTGTTACTTTGTTGTTTGTATTGCTGTTGTTGTGTTGCTGTTGCTGTTGTTATTTAAGCACAATCTTCCACTCAAGTAACAACACCGAAACAGGACTATTTCGAACAAACAACTATGTGCTTACTACTTAATACATGAATAAACCAAATCCGTTTCAATTAACAGCGTAGTAGTGTTGTGTAGCTATAACATATGCTCATTAAACAGTCAAAGCGTAATAATCCAAGACGTTAAAAGCCGGTAACATGGCGTCGTGTAATTAACCTCTTGTAAATTAGGCACCTAATCACGTTAGAGCAAAGTAAAGTCGTTGCATAGATTAACGTTATTTGCAGATAGGTCGCTACACGACGTCATTAAAAATGTAAGTAACTTTTTCTTCAGAACATTTTTGGAAGAAAGATTTTTTTAGAAACATTTCTTGATAAAGTATAAAATAATTACTAACTACCTACCTAGGTTGTGAAATTTATTTCACGATAGTACCTATATTCAATAATTACACCTACCGTATACTAACTAGCTTTTGTCCACGATAGAAATAAGGACTCCGTTTTTTTTTTGCTATAATTATAGGTACTTAATAAGAATAGAATAAGAAGAAGAATTTTCAAAATCGAACCAGCAGTTTTGGAGATAAGCGCGTTCGAACAAAAATAAATAAACAATCACTTTATACCATTAGTTTGAATAAAAAATATCATCAACTTGATAGAAAAGGCAAAGTATACGAGCAAAAATATAAAATGAACGTTATGAAATCCGTCCTCCATATTTTTTTTATTCCTGTAATGTTATTTCTAAAGGCATTCTCTATAATAGATAAAGAATCTAACGACACTTCGTTATAAGAACAAACAAACTCAAATACACATACCTACATGTATAGGTATTATATAACTCGCTTGCTTGTTGTTTTACATTTCGTTTATACCTACATACTTTAAATAGGATGCTGAGAATGCTAACAGTATCTAACTATTTAGTTTTGTTTTTGTTTTTATAGCCATATTTTAAAAGATGCATTCGATGTAACTTAAGTTACTGAGGAAAAGGTTTTATTCGTACTAAAGGGTGATACCAATTGCGCTTTTCGTATTAAATTAAACCCTAATAATAATATAACAATGGTCGTATTTTAATTTTTTCATTTTAAAAATCAACTCGATTCGAATACTTTTATGTCAATGCCCAATGGTAAATTGTATATGGACTTTTATCATTTGTACATGGACTTTAAAAGTGCAACTGCATTGTGAGTAAATTATGACATAGGATTTTATACTTCTTGTATGTTACACTCAGGTCATCGTGAGCAAAGCCGTGGGCACAGCTAGTTATGAGTAACAAGCAACCTTTTTAATTAAAACATTGAAACTTACGCACGTTAAACAAAACAGCGAAACTTCAAAACAATTTTCCGAATAATTATTAACAATTTAAAACGGTACTCAAAAGCTTTGCCAAGATTTCTCAGAGAGTAAACACTTAACAGGTCTTAAAACGGTTTAAAGGATCTTCTGCCCAAGATTATTTACAATATTCTTTGACGTAGCTAAATAGCGTGATGTTTAAAGTGTCTAACGAGGCAATTACAATAATTTGATAAAAAATCCGCTTGAGCGCTATAAAAACTTGCGCAACTTCTAAAAGGAAATGTAGGGAATGTACTTGTACCTACCAAATTAGAGCCTTGCGGGTTTCGAACATCCATCGGGATTAAGCGATGTATTTATTACCATGGTTTCAGTAATAAACCCTTCTTGGGTTACAGGGCCTTATGGACGTATAAATTGTGTCCCCTGGTCAGCAAGTAAAGAAAATTAAGAGGTGAATTTAAAAATGGAATATTAATACGGAATAGGTACTTTTTTGCGACAGACCCGCCACACTTTTCCCAACCACTACAACTTCTGAAAGCTAGAATCAACAGTTACGACCACTAAAAAATACCAAGGCAATGAAGCTTGACGAGTCCCGGAGAAACGATTCAACAATTTAGATTCCGCAACGAAATTAATCAGAAAAGAATAGCGGAGGAGTAAAGAAAATCGTAGTTTCCATGGAAAAGGTGTGTAAAAAAAACTTTATTCTTACTTTGACAATAGGTCTAAATTACCAACGTAATCTTCAAAGACGAGATGAAAATTGAATCAAAAGTTCCTGAAGGTTAAGAAAACACTGTTACATGTACCTAGGGACACACTTTCTTTTATTCGTCGTAGTGTTAGGTATAAGTAAGTTCGCCTAATGGTTCAGTCTGCCAGCTTTCTCAGTATAGTGCCTTAGAATTACCCTTTGTTGTAATGTTAGGTGTACGTACATCCGTGGACGTTCTAACGGTCATAATCTCTAAGGAGGCCCAAAGGCATTATTACGCAGCCTAAGTTCTTGAGCCCTCGATAATAGCATTGCGAGAAACTTCCCCCATTTACCTACGAATGAGGTAGAATTTTGAGTTCATAGGAGATGCCTTTCAGAAGCCATATTTGCTTGTAAAAGCTTAACAAAATGTTGATGGTCCTATATATTCTGGTTATTCCCCTGAGATTAATTCAAAGCTGGCTTTATTAGCATATTAATTCGACAACTAAGTAAGTAGTTCCAGAATTCAATCTAGGGACCTTAATTTTCTTTGATGTAGTAGTTTAATAGCTAATAGTAACCTTACTGAAGTAATACAGACATTTCTCGGTGAATAACGAGGCGACAGTGTGTCATATTTTACTTAATTTCGGGTCTGAATTCTCTCTAAGGGGAAAATTTGTAGCCATTGTCAGGTGTTTTGTAAAAGGGCTAAAAGTGACGTGCAAAGGTTCGGCCTTAAAAACTTCTCGCAACTTTGGGGTGATTCCGCAGAGGGTGGAAAGTGAATTTTCATACTACAGGAAATAAGCAACCGGGACATAGGGTTTGACAAAAGCTTTCGATCCCGGAGGAGTGCCGTCATTCAATGTTTGCTAAATCACGTACCTATATTTTTAATATACCTTTTTTCGCGGCTTTATCTGCGTTATTTTCTTGAACATCCGATTCATTTTGATGGTTAAATAAAGCTTATACCAATCAAGGATAAAAAAGCTTCATAATAGCATAATAATTCTCAAAATCGGACCCGAAATTCCGAAAATTAGTGAATACAAACAAACATACTCTCCAGCTTTAAGTATATCATAACAACATTTGTATAGAAGTCATCGTCCTATATTCATTAGTTACAAAACCCACATTAAAATGCTTTGAAACTAAACTTAAATGCTAACATCGCAATAACGCGAAAATCATGAACATTTTAATCAGAATTTGCCGTCGGAATTTCAGTTAATATCAAACGCGCAAGTAATTAGTGTTGGAACAGCTAATCATGTACATGCCTACTCCAAAATTTGAAATCCATAGAAATAAGACTACCCTTTGAAACCGTACACGGTTCTCACATAATACAGCACATTAGTGCTATTATACCTACTAGCACTAATATTTTAGTAATCTGGAACTAGACATATTGTAGATATGTACCCACCAACTGAAGTAGACGCCTACTACATACGACATACCTATATGATCTCTATATCAATCAAAAAAATCAATTGCTGTTCGTTAGTCTCGCTAAAACTCGGGAACGGCTGGGCCGATTTAGCTAAACTAAAGCTAAACGGTGAGAAAATATGGGGTAGGGTAGGGTAGAGGTAGGATAGGGGTAGGGGGAGGGGTGGGGTAGAGGAAGGGTAGGGTACGGTAGGGTAGGGGTAGAGGTATGTATTGGTAGGGTAGGGTAGAGGTAGTATAGGGTTTGGCTAGCTAGGTAGGGTCAGCTAGTTTCCTATAAAGTTTTTTATTTTATATGGGTTTGCTCTTATCTCTAATCTAGATCAGAAGTGACATAGACAAAGTCTACGATGCTTACCCAGGCTTACCCAGAAGAAACCTGTTAACTCTTACTTCGTGTTTATAATAACAAGATAATAAAATATTACCAGCCTATTATCATTGAGTTATAATGTACTACGTACTAGAGAAGCTATCTCAAACAAAAGATGGGCGCACTTGATGACAGCGGGGCATGCGCGGGACAAGCGGGGGGGTGTTATGTTCTCATAGATGCGTGCAGATGCGACATAATTTTATTATTCTGCCTAATTGTGTACTTACTCAAAGAATAAATAAAAAAGTATTTATGCTGTAATAATATTTTAATTTCCTTTAAGTAATATAAGTTTAGTTAGTTTCTGCCGTTTTGTGAATAATCTGAAGGTAACCACGTTTCTTCGCTGCGATTATTCTGAACATCCATAATTCTCTTGTTTCATGACACCCCCGAGGAAACCTTTAAATCCAAATAATAATAAAAAAATATTAATGTTATTGCATTAACATTATTATCGTGATTTAAAATTAATATTTTACTGTCCTTAATTATGTAAACTTATACGTCGATAGCGTCAAGTCTGCGCATACAAATGTTTTACTCTTTGACATTCACGTAAACATGGCCGCCGCGCCGCCGCGTTGACGCGTTGCAATTGAAAAATTATAATTAAAATTAAGCGTGTTTTAAACATAATTAATGAACTTACTGGTGAAAAGTCACTCCTTGACTTTTATTTATGTTTCTGGAGTTATTTGTACAGTATCTCAATACGCACGAAGGCATATTATAAAAAACAAAACTTCACTCAAATGTGTCACGTTGCAGCAAACGCTCGGCATAGACTAAGTGAGTTGGAGTGCATGCGCTCTAACTCGTGTTACAAACAATCGAGTTGAGGTGTCTTCTCTAGTACGTAGTACATTATAACTCAATGCCTATTATAAACCCACTGCAGGGCAAAGGCCTTAACAGGATACCGTGGCCCCGGAACGTAAAGGGCAACAGAAGGAACAGGGTGGTTTTTTAGTCAGTAAAAGTCTGACAGTCCCTTCCGCCCCACCCAGGGCGGAAGGAGTCATTTGATGATTTTTACCACATAAAAAAAAAAAAAAAAAAAAAAAGGGCAAAGGCCTCTTCCCATACAGAGACGGCACGAGCATTATAATCACCACGCTTGTTCAAGGCAGATCAGCGATTTCAGACTTATATCAATTAAAAGTCCACGTTGCACACGACGTTTTTCTTCACCGATGTCAATGATGTCCAATATAAACTTAGATAAAATTTCTTTCTTAGTACACAACATGTAATCCCCGAAGGGTTAGGCAGAGGTATACCCATTAGTACACCCACATTTCGCCAGTTATGTTTAAGTCCCATGTAAAAGGGGGTGAGCCTATTGCCATCAACCGGGCACAAATCTAGACTCCTGAAAAATTCCTAATGGAAAAACCCAATAAGACTGCTCGAATCGAACCCAAGACCTCATGCTCAGCAGTCGCGCTTTGCAACCACTAGATCAACGAGGCAGTAAAATCATCGTCGATAGCGTCAAGTCTGCGCATACAAATGTTTTACTCTTTGACATTCACGTAAACATGGCCGCCGCGCCGATGTATAACTGAGGTACTACATCAAAGTGCTTATTTAAAAATAAATTCAAATGAACAAAAGTCAGTAAGCGTCAGAAAATACGACAAGTACTTATATTCTTAGAGATTTCCATTTCCATAGCTTTCGAAAGCTTTTTCCCCGGTATCCCGTGGGTGTCGTAAAAGGCTGCTAAGTGATTGCGTTAGGTCAATGAGCACCAACAGCATAGCTACAATAGTACCCATACAATTAGGAACTTGATAACATGCTGGAAACATGCTGGTCCTGCTCCATAGGACAATTACTTACTATTAATTCTAGACAAAATCAAGCTTGTTAATATTATTATTATTATTATATTTTTTTTTTTTTACATTTAGTATATTTTATTTTCTATTTGGTTTTTTGTTTTTTTTTTTTTTTACTTTGGGATTGCGCAGGCTCACACACTGTTGCATTGTTGGTTGAGATGTTGAAAGTGGTCGTCTACAGTTCCAATATTTGTTAACATGTGAACACTATGTAACTTTAAATATATTTTTACCGTAAATTCTTAATTTGTAATATAAATTCCTTTTGCGTGTATATAGTTGTTTTTATATAAGGTACATTGCATTCACATGTAATTACGTATGACTCTGTATACAAATAATAATATTGTAAAACATTGATTTTAAAAGAGTACGTATGGAGTTTCTTGCCCATTCTTCTACATACAAAACTACCTTTTGGAAGGGGCAACTAGATTCAATTCTATTTTTTTTCTTGTAATGACGTTCAAAAGTGCCTTATAATGGCCTAATTGAAATAAATGATTTGACTTTGACTTTGACTTTGATAAATAAATTATATGTCGATATACGTCCTTGATAAATATTTATTTTTTTGTAATACTGAACATTGTTTTTTTACTATCTATCTACAAATAAATGAAATTGAAGTGTCTGTTTGTAATGTCAAAATGACAGCTTTGCATAAAATACCTACAAACAAAACTTTTTGTTTTCAATCCTTTTTGTTTTCTTGCCTTCTTTCTGTCAGTCTGTTTGTTCCGGCTAATGTCCGAATCGGCTGGACCAATTTTGGCAGGACTTTTATTTTAGAAAAAGAATTAAGATTTCGCGCACTAAATAGGTTAAACACCGCTGATAACCGACATTCAATTAGACGAAGTCCAGGGCCACAAGCTAGTGGACATTATATTTGGCACATTAATGCCCGTTTTCACCATCAATCCCTAATTTTTAAGTATCCCATAAGACATTTTAGATCAAGCAGAAACGCACTCCAAGTCTGCATATTTTAGAGTGCGTTTCTGCTTGATCTAAAATGTCTTAGGGGATACTTAAAAATTAGGGATTGATGATGAAAACGGGCGTAAGATTCTCATTAGCGAAGCCGCGGGCAAACCTAGTTCACAATACATGGAACAAACATCAAAATACTTCCATTGAACCCATTGTACCCACATGACTCGCTCACAAAGACTTGAATTGAAAGACTTGACTCGAGAGTAGTAAAGAAAGATTTATTGGAATACTCGACAAAAACCCTGAAAAAGAAATAAAAGTACAATATACTTTTACAATAATAACTATATCTTGTAACGTCACTTGGTAAGACAAACAAAATGCCGCCAAAGTTTTATAACGGAGCGCCAAATTGTATGTTGTTTTTAGGACCGAAATGTTCAAGTTTTTTTGTTTGTTTATGATGTTACTGTATGAAGGAGGAATTTCCTTCAGTTTAGGCACACAAGCTTAAACTTGTCGGTACTTATTTTGTTAGTGAAAAGTTGGCGTATGAGCCTGGCTTCCAACTTTGTTTTCCGACTATATTAGATGCATTATTCATAAGTGTACGTAACATTGGCATAGAGACTATGGGTCTGATCTCAGCTTAAACAAAATATTGCTTAGATGGTTCGGTTATGTTGAGAGGATGAATGAAAGACGATTAACAAAAGGTATTTATACGGCAGATGTGAGTGGCAATGCAGGGAGGGGACGCCCTAGTAAGACTACACTGACCTTATTGGTGAAGTTCTTCAGAAAGGTCAGGTGCGCAGTACTCGTTACCGACGTGCTTGTATGACGAGATCTATGAACGTGGACGAGGCGAAAATAGTATGTAAGGATCGTAGCAGATGGCGTTCTGTGATTTCTGCCTACCCTTATGGAAAAAAGGCGTGAGTCTATGTATGTATGTAACAAAATATTCGGTGGCGGCTTACAAATTGTTTCGGAATCGAGTGTGTGTGAATAGAACTTACGTCACCTAAAAAAATCCTGGCGCGAGGTAACATAATGGTCCGTTGAAAAAAAACAATGTGGAATCGTTTGTCATGGAGGTTTCGATCCACAGTTCCGCTTTTTTTAGTCAACGCTGCAGTCGGTTTCCCGTCACGTTTATTGGAGTATCAGATTAAGTACACGTCATTCATTTAATGGCATTCTATGGTGTTTTCTGCTTTCTGTAGAAAGCTACACGAATCTAAAAAAAACTATCTTACTAATATTATAAATGCGAAGGTTTGGATAGATGGATCGCCAGAACGGCTGAACGTGAACATTTGGCTCAGAGATAGATTATAGTCTGGAATAGCACATATAAGTACTACATATACTACTATTTATCTCAGAAAAATTACGGTTTCCGTAGCAGAATATCAACATTGACGCGAAGGTAGTAAATATACAGTTCATACACCACTATACTTAACTAAGGCCCCTAGCACACGGCGTATATTAAACGCGCAGACGACGCGCGTTTCAGGAACGCGCGTTTTCGGCGCCGTAAATGCTGATTGTTGCGTTTGTATTGATGATGGCTGTAACTGCGCTCATACGCGCAGTATAGACGGATTTCACGAACGCCCCGTGTGCTTAGGTTACAAGGTTGCGTTCAAATCTCGTTTGAAACGCGTATACGCGCGTCATCTGCGCGCATCTGCGCGTCGTCTGCGCCTTTAAAATACGCCGTGTGCTAGGGGCCTGTGTTACCAATTTAGTTGATGTCAATTTGTCATTTGTTATTTGTCAATTCTTATTGTATAAGCCTCAATTCAATTTTTTTTTCTATATCTACACAAAATTATATTTGTGTGCTTTTAAGTAATAATAGCTCACTTTATGTCTACTGTAAACCGGTGATGATAAACATGAAAATGCGATTCTAATAAAGAAAACATAAGATTTAATTTTAATTACTTGCATATATGTTAAGATAATCACATTACAATGGTTCAGTTAGGCCTTGCATAATACTCTTTGTATACAATACAATTGAATACAATATCATTGAAGCATGTCTTACCTAAATGCAATACAATACACACATGCAGCAGACTATGTACCATTAGTCGCGTGTCGGACGTTCATTAATACAGTGGTCTGTGTTTGCCACAGTTCTCAGTACCATTCTTCTTACTGTGCCACTAATTATGGTCTCTTCGTGTTGCAACGATTGGTTTTTAGTTAAGTTTTTAGTAAAACTATGTTTAAGATATACGGGCTTTCTTTTAGAGGATTGACATTCAAAATGAAATAAAACACATTAAATTATATTAATGGTTATGATATTAGCTTTGTTTAAAAAAATATTTAAAAAAAAAGCTGCAGCTTCTACTTACTCTTTTGAAAGATCGCAATCTAATCTCAGTCTCAATCTGTCAAATATACTACATTCTTTGACATTGATTGTCACTGAGATGAGATTACGACTAGGTTTTAAACGTTTTAATAATTAGAATTGACCTTCAGTGAGCTTGAAAACGACGAATTTCTAACATCAACTCTACTAGTTGGCAATTATTATATAACTCTTAACTTTAACTGTGATCCATGTTCAAAAATCCAATCCTGTATAAATTTGATCACTTCTGCTCTACGCATTGCAGATGCTGCTTTTTTTGCAAACCACGCAGTTTCGAACGTACATAGATAACCTAGGTATCTAGGTACTGATAACAAATGTTCACAGTTTTTCACTATTGTGTGACCCGTACTGTTTTACAATCAAATCGTCAACACAAACACAGTTTCAATGTTTGTACCTATTGTAGGCTATACAAATTGTTTGTATTGGGAATGGAACTGACTTTACGCAGTAGATTTTTTGGATTTGTCAAAGTGTAGGTAACTGCAAAACTTGTATTCTGTGAAATTGGTAAGGATTTTCTTTTTGTTATAATGTTTTTCAAAATATACATACTTAGAGCCTTCTAGAGCCTGTATTAAGGGCATGTAGCGCTAATCTGTAAAAAAATTCATGGTCAATTTTGATGAAGTGAGTTTGAAGTGAGATGTCGTCTCGCCTAGGAATGGTGCTCACTGAAATTCATTAATAAATGGGCTTGTTTACCCCCTATATCAAGGGGGTTGTAATACCAGCCTTATTGTACCACTGCAGGGCAAAGGCCGTTTCCCATGCACAGAAGGCACGAGCATCAATGTTTATACTTACCCAGTACCCTAGTTGAACAGGTAAACCTATTATCAGCCACACAATACTGTAATGCACTATTCTAAAATATAGGTATTAGATGTATCGCCGTTGGTTACCTAAATAAATACAAACACTCGAAAATCATTACCCTCCTTCTGGTGCAGTCGGGTAAAAAGCTACCAGCTTTTTACTAGGGATTACTTCCTCATAACCCTTCTTATTGAAACAAGCTTGCAATAATACGTAAGTAACGTTAAAAATCGTTCAACATACAACGATTGAGTTTTGAACTCGTGCTCGTTCAAGGCCGATAAGTCTTCGAAAACATTCGATCATTTCTAAATCTTATTTTTGGTGCTTCGCGGCTTGTATTCTTTATTCGCCTAATACACGATGGATTTATTCGGCGCGTTTCTTGTTTACCAACTGCCGGTATAAAGCTTGTGTTCCACTAGGTACGCACGCGTGACACCACCTAGTTTTATTCTTACTATTTTATTTACTTATGTTTTATGTTGTTTGAAAAGCTGATAAAAAGTGAAACATCGGAAAAAATATTCTTTGTTATAATATTAAATGTACCTAGTTGTGGTGACAATGTAGGTAATACTAGCTTTTGAGTGCGGCTTCGTCTGCGTCAAAGTTAATATATTATCCCACAGGGACCGTACATTTTTTCGGGACAAAAAGTAGCATATGTGCTATTCCAAACTATAATCTATCACCGTCCCAAGTTTCATCCAGATCCGTTAAGCCGTTCTGGCGTAATTGAGTAACAAACATTCATTCATCAAAACTTTCAATTTTACAATAGTTTCCACACTTATAATATAATATTTTAATAATATAAAGGGGAAAACTTTGTATTTTTGTTTGTTTGTAATGGATAAACTCAAAAACTACTGGACCGATTTTAAAAATTCTTTCACCATTAAAAAGTTACATTATCTGCGAGTAACATAGGCTATATTATATTTTAGAAAAAATAGGGATCCGTAAGAAAAATCACGCGAACGAAGTCGCGGGAAAAGTGCTAGTTTATAATAAGTATAGTAAGATTTAATTAAAAACAAAAGAAAGTTATTACTGTCTTCGCTTCTACTTAAAGTTACAAGTAGCAATTTTAAAGATAGTGTGCACAATGGCAACCGATACACGGTTTAACGACGTACTCTGTAACTGTTGGTGTGCGTCCACACTGCGAGCCTAGCGCGGTTGCGACGACGGGCGCGAAGTATCAAACATATGAAACACGCCTTTGCGTCCATATTGTAGTGACTAAGGCGGAAGCCTAGTGCGACGGGACTGAGCGAGACAGCGCGCGTAGTTTTCAAACGCTCCTGTCCGCGCGTTCTGGCCACACTACGGGCCTAGTCAGCGAGCGATCCAATGCGCGGGTGGCGGGGGTAACAAACAGTTCGGTCTTGTCGCTCGGCGTTTAAGCGTTTCAAGTATTTGTTTGTCTATAAAATGGCGGTAAATACTGAGTTGTTTTTAAGTGCGATTCAATCTAAACCAACTATACGGCAAAGCAAACATCCACACCACAGTAATCGCACAATAACAAGAAAGTTATGGTTATTCCTCTGTTTTTATTTATTTCGTGCACACCATCTCTAGTGTTAAACACCTCCCATCTCAGGATCGGACTGTCTAGTAAAAATAGCAAATCCTCGTCCATAGTTTGCAACACCTGATATAAGTCGAACAGCTACAAGAGCTCGCGCGTCACTGTGGCCACCGCACGCCCCCGCTCGCCGCGCCCGCCTAGGCTCAAGTCACCGCGCATTCAGTGTGGACGCACACTTGCACGCAAACTGTGAATTGGAAACATTTCGTGCAAAGCGTTTCTAGTGCACGCTTGTAGCTCCGCGTCAGCTGTTCACATTCTCCATGTAAACGTCTATAGATAACCCTATGTCCACTGTATAACCGTATGTGCCAAAAATGTACGCAGTTGTTGGTAACCGACTTATTACACCACTAAATGTTCCAAATATTTCATTTTCCCTATTTCGGTGTGAAAAGCAACTAAAGTTAACACATTACCCCGGCTGCGAGACGGAAACGGCCCGTCATCACGGCATGCTTCTCGCGTGCCGCCGGTTAGTCTCGCTAATGTGTGTTCGCAACATTTTTATAGCTGTTAAAGGCAATAAATATACAAACGCCCCCGTGCGGTCCGTAAACGCCTCTAGAGGATTACCCGCTGACGTATTGTGTACAAACTGACCAAGATTGTTACTCAGATGGACGCCGCGCGAACGTTTCACAACAACCCCGATAATATATGGAAATGTTTCACACAATTGGGCTTTATTTTCGCAGAAATCTTTGAGCGGGTACAACATGTAACTAGGTCACAAACTTGTAGGGAAGTGCGTCATTTTGTGATGTCTTCAAACGCCAGTTCTGACACGAAAGGTTATAATTTTGCCCAAGTTCACTTTATCTGTGCCTACATTGTCTCGTAGCAACTCTCTACGGCGTAGCGCTTTGCTACATAGTTGGTATTCTCATTTGCTTTAAAAAAAGCATCTACATAAGTTTTACATAAAGTCTAATAAATATGTATGATGCTGAAGCTCTAGTAAAATATGTAGGTACTTGAAATATGCTTGTTAGCTTTAACTTGGACACAAAGGGCGTAGAATTGTTAACTCAAACGACACTAACTTGAATTAGAGTTTAAAATTGTTGAATCATTATTATTTTACAGCATTATTTAAGAGCAAGTATAGACGATAAAATCATTTTAAATTACAAAGCAATTTACGAACTTATTAATTTTGTAGCTGTTTATCAAATTACCTCGGTACGGATTATGTAAAGCTCATTAGGCATCGGAGTTCATTAACGCGATCCGTAAAAGTTTGAGGGAATTTTAGACAGTCGAGAATAATTAAAAGAGTTTGGCTTTGTAGTTTCAAAGCCGAGTTTGGTCCCGTGTGTTTCCCTTAAATCCAAGTAACCTCTTTATCCTCTGCCGTGAAGCTACCTCGCTTCTTTTGGTTTCAGTTCATTGCTTCCCTTTGAGAGGACTTGATCTAACTGTAACTTGATTTCGTCTGATCAAAGCGAAAAAGTCGGCGCCCGAAAAGCCCGCGCATTGGTAAACAATTTCCTATAAGTAAACATTTTTGACAGCCATAACCGTTGTACTACACATTTGTGCAAATAAAGTATGAATTGTTCAAAACAGTATTTCAAAGTGTTAACAAACAATAAAAGTCTATTAAATACAGGCTTTGACAGCGGCACTAAAAAAAGTACGTTTAATTCACTTACCGACAAAGCTCCATTTTATGTGGCACTCAATTATAGTGGTATACGTCACAAGGCTTCATTTTTCGATGAAACTTTTGGCCTTTTAGCGCGAACAACGTGAATGGGGTCGAGTTATTTGATCAACTACACTGTTATTTAGTTTCATTCGCTCAGTTTTTGTTGATTTTAATTCACTGAAAATGGCCTGGCCTGTTGTGCAAAAATTTTGCTGTCAACACAGATTGCTCGATACTCGTACACAGCAATGATTTATTATTTAACAAGCTTGCACTATATTATTGGCACAATCACTGGTAAATGGTACAAACTACAAAACACTGCAGTGAATAATCCCTGTTGTCTATATTCTGATTGCCTGAAGGCTTTTGTTGTTGCATTTGGTATGTTTAGATTTGAATTGAAGGTATTTTGGTATTTAATTGTTAAATGTAAAATGTCGTGATGGCCTAGCGGTTAAAGCGCCCGCCTCTCATGTATGAAGTTGTGGGTTCGAATCCGGGCAAGTACCAATGTGACTTTTTCAATTCATATGTACTTTCTAAACTTTATCTTAGACATTACTGACATCATTTCGTGCCTCGGAAAGCACGTTAAGCTGTTGGTCCCGGCTGTCATACGTGGAACTTTGACAGTCGTTACGAGTCGTCAGAAGCTAGAAAGTCTGACAACCAGTCTAGCCTAGGGGTATCGTATTACCCAGTTACTGGGTTGTGGAGGTCAGATAGGCAGTCGCTCCATGTAAAATACTGGTACTCAGCTGCATCCGGTTAGACTGGAAGCCGACCCCAACATAGTTGGGAAAAAGCTAGGTAGATGATGAATTGTTATTTTTTTAGTTATGTTATGCTTGTTATTTGCTTCTGTGTGCTAGTAGGTTAACGTATATACAGGACCTATAATATCACACATCAAAAGTGTCTAGGGATCAACATCCCTAACATTTGTTAGGGATGTTGATCCCTAGACACTTTTGATGTGTATATTTGTTATGGATAGATAGGTACTGTATTTATTTATTTTACTTTATATTTCTAAGCATAAATGTTTTATTACTTTGTACTGAAATAAAAATCCTTAAAACTATTCTGTAAATTGATTAGATGATCATTCGAGAAATGATGTTTCAAGATAATAGGCCTTTTTTTTTTTTTTTTTTTGAGGTGGTAAAAATCATCAAATGAGTCCTTCCGTCCTGGGCGGGGCGGAAGGGACTGTCAGACTTTTACTGACTAAAAAACCACCCTGTTCCTTCTGTTGCCCTTTACGTTCCGGGGCCACGGTATCCTGTTAAGACGTCCCGCAACCCCGGCAGGCGTTTGGCCCCGTTGGGGGGCCCCGTCCCTGTGCTGACAGCTCTTTGAGGCGCGCGCGAACAGAACGCGCCGTCGACCCGGGCATGGTCCTTGATCGGACGGCGAGCTACCCATTACTCGCCGTCCGCAAGCCCGCGCCTACGGTGGCCGGATGTCGCCTCGCGACGTCCGACGCCCTGGGCGTCTCCCGCGGCGGCTGGGGCGTGAGGTGGAGGGTGTTGTTCTCTCCCTCACGCGGCCCGCCTCCTCCTTCGCTAGCATTACTGCTTCGCAGAAGGAGGTGACTGCATCCCATTCCCTCTCGCCCCGGAGCATGGCCTGAACCAGGCCCGGGCGCGAGAGGTCGCCGCCGCCTATCGCCTCCGTGAGGACACGGCGATGCTCTGCCCAAGCTGGGCAGACCTGCACCGTATGCTCCACCGTGTCCTCCGGGCGGTCCACACAGTGGTGACACCCGGGCGTTTCCTCCCGTGCAATCCGACACAGGAACCTCCCGAAACAACCGTGTCCGGTGAGGACCTGCGTCAGCCGGAAGGTGAGGACGCCGTGGCGCCTCTCTAGCCACTCCTCAAAGAGGGGTCTTACCGCCGCGATTGCAGCGTGCCCGAAGATAATAGGCCTTATTCAAGATTTTGATGCAACAAGGTAGTGAATTGTCGCGCTCATAATCGAGTCGTTGTTGCTTGATCAAATAAATTTTCAAATCAAATCAAATTATTATTCAGATCAAATTATTCGATTTCATTTACTAGATATCGAGTTAACGTTTACGAGTAAGTGTAATTCGATCTCACGTCATTCGATTTCAAGTTTAGTAGGGAATCCGTTTTTAACATATTCAACCTTATTTTAATACTCTAATAAAAAAATAAATTAAATAATGAGATAATTAATGTTCGCATTTACTCGGACAAAATAAATACTGGAAGGGATATTCTGACATAAAGTTTTATATGATTCTAGGCATGCAAAACTTAAAAATGTTCGTCAGTTATTAAAAAAAGAAAACATCTATTCCTGTAGTATATTTCCCGAAACACAATCTTTACCTGAAATATCTAACTAAAAGAATTTCGTACCAAATCAAGTTCAGTATATAATTCTAACTTTCGTTCAATACTTAGAATGATGCATTGTGATGTATGAGGTATCAAATTCATTCCAAGAAATATATATGTACGCTGAATGTCGAACGTAGGTAACACCGACAGGAGCAAAATAAATAAAATTATGTGTTCAACCAAAGTTGAAACGAAACCTGAATAAATACTTTTCGGTGTTTATCATTAAATTAAATGATTTGAGCGGCACTGTGGATTGACCAATAAGCGGGGTTTTACAACAAAGATGTATATTTTTTATAAAAGGAACGTTATTACCATAGACCATTACCATAGTCTATGGTAAATTTCGTTCCTTTTTCGTATCATTATCTATGGCTCTGTTAGCTCTGTGAACATTATGAAAGCTCGATAATATCATGTTGTATTTTTTTTTTAATTTAACTTGTCAATGAAGACCATTTCATTTCATAAGTTTAATAATAATGCTATTGAAATAAAAAAAAACTGACAACCAAAACATAAAATCCGAAAAGTGTTTTTCTCGCCAAGTGTGGGCTATGTTTCAAAAAAATATATTACCATGCAGAAGCCGCGGGCAAAAGATAGTATTAAATAAAAATATGTAAAATAATTTTCAACCGACTTCAAAAAGGTGAAGACTATATTTTTAACCATCGTTTAACAGAAATAGAAGCTGTTATTTCAGAGTCCTTAAATAGTAACTCCGAGGGTCTATTAGATAAGATGTTTTGTAAGAAAATAGCGACTAAGGGCTAAACTAAGTCGTATTATTGAAGATAAAACTTTGATATTACAACGTTGAAATTGTATCTCTCGATATTTATTAACAAAACACAATCCACTTTGTAGAAATTCAACTTCGTATTAAGGATAATATTCAACAAAAAGGGGCCTTATGTTATGTATAAAAAAAAGAAGATCGTTAAATGTTACAAGCTCTGCCCGCGGCTTTGATCTCAAACAAAACAGGCCTTTAATGTTCCCATTGCTGGGACTCGGCCCTTATCTGTGTGAGGCGGAACAAGCCGATATCGTTATGTTGATCATGTTGCTAGGATATTATTATATATATTTCTCTCTCTGTCTTTTATATGGAAAATGACAGAGAGAGAAATATTTAGATATACATTTTTCTCAACTCCCTATAAAAGAAAAATAAACCGTTACAACATAAAATAATAAAAAGTAAGTATCGATTATGAGATCTATTCTATAAGTACTAATAAAATAAAGCTGTAGAGCTTTTTGTTTGTTTGTTAAAACGCGCTTATCTCTGGAACTACCAGTCGAATTGGAAAAAATCTTTTTGTTTAAGATAGTCAGATTTATAAGGAATAGTATAGGCTATGTAATATCACGCTACGACCCACAAGATCGGAGCAGTAATCAAAGACGTAATACTTAAAACAGGTGAAAAAAAACCACGCGGTGGAAGTTGCAAACAGAAGGTAGTTAAAAAAATAACGAAAGAATAACTTAAAACATTAAACCATTAATTCCGTCATTCAGTCTGCAATGTTTAATTAAACGCAGTACGGGACATGCACTCATTTCGTTTCAACCCTCAAAGCGTTTCCAGGTAACGAAGCTATAAAACCAACTGAATTAAAACCTTTTTGAATTTTTTGTAACGCTTAAAATCGTCTTGTTTCATCTGAGCCACTTCCAGTGTTATATCAACATCCGGCATCCCGACGCCGACGCACGGGTTGTGAGAGTCAAAGTACTACGGCACTTGTGTTAAACAAACTCGCTAATATAAAATGTATGAGCACGTTATACAAGTACAAAGTGAGATTAATTTGATGTTGAGTCAATATGCTTTGCAAAATTGAGTCCTTTGGTTTCCGTAACTTAGTGTGGTAAACAAGATTTTAATGTACCTAGGTATTTATTTCTGAGAATGCATTCTAATTTTATTAATCTACTATTCTTTTAAAAAGTACAGATTTTGGTACGGTAAGTATATTAGTAATATCGTCGGAAAAATATTTATAAAATGACAGTTATCTATTGATAACTGTTGTAATAGTAACAGCCATTTTTTAATTACAATAATCAGTAAAAAGTTTGCATTGCTATGTTAATACCCAATCTACAACATTGACTGGCCACTTGAAGTCAAAATAAACGGATGCCATATAATTCCTTATTTTTTCTTTTCTGTAAAAGCCTTTAAAATATTTTTAAACGCAAACCGGCCAGTGTTTACTTTATGATGTGAATGCAAACTTTTTACATATTAACTATTTCTCTATATAAACGTTAATTTATGTTTTACTAGCTTCTGCTCGCGACTTCGTTCGCGTGTTGTTCACCCGAGTTAAGTTACGTCTTTGGTTACTGCTCCGCTCCCGTGGGTCGTTGCATAATATTATAGCATAAACTATTCCTCATGAATTGAATTGAATATTTTTCCTTTTAAACAACACAATTTTTTTCCTTTTTGACAAACACAAACAAAAAAAAGCAACTCTTTAGTTTTAATAAATTAGTATTTACTTAGATTGCAGTCGTTTGACTCGTATGGTCGTATGGATGACCTCTTTTATCCTAATTCTAAGTCATGACTGCTTATAATAACTTTGTATAAATGTATCTCTGAAAAAGTAACCTATTAAGTCAGGGCTCATTAAAATAAAACCCCAACAGCCTATGGTCTCGTAACTCTACAAAATAAGTACCTATTTTAAAACAGTTTAAAACTTTCACGGAGACAATAAATACTAGGTACAAACAAAATAAAACGTGTTAACCAACGAGATAAACTCGAAGAGTTACCAAACCCGTATCGTTTAGCAAAGCCACTCTTAAATTTATTTAAAGTGAAAACACAAGAACCAACTTGGAGTGTAAGCATAAAAATTTTACTACGTTATGCGGTTAACAAAAACACTAGTGCAGCTAAACTATATAAACCATGAATTTATACCCGAAAGTCGGTCCTAATTAAAGATACGGTCGGACTGCGGACTCAGCAGTATGCGGGCTGTCGGAACATCGTCCTACAAGTTGTGAACACAGAGTAAATAGGTACAGAAGGTTAGCTGCTGTAGACTGCTTCGTTAGTCTAGTGTTCGTAAAGCGCGACTGCTGAGTATAAGGTCTTGGGTTCGATTCCCATGTCAGGCAAAGTGTTGTTGGGTTTTCCATCAGGAATTTTTCAATAGCAGCCTCGGAGTCTGGATTTGTGCCCGGTTGATGGCAATAGGCTCGTCCCCTATTACATGGGACTTAAACATAACTGGCGAAATGTGGGTGTACTAATGGGTACACCTCTGCCTAACCCTACGGGTATTACAGGCGTGATGTTATATCAGAACGTTAGCCTTGTACGGTCGAACCAGCTTTTTGATTTATAGAAAATAATTACGTATTAATTTTTTTTGCTTGTGATGTCTAATAATTTTGAAACCTATTTAGAGAGTTATTTAAAAGCATTCACACATTCGAAACATATTTTAAAAGTACTTGCAAGTTAGCTGCCTGTATACCGAATGGTTTGTTCGACTGTAGAACGAGAGAAAGCGCAAGCCCACGTAACACGCGTCTATGTACAGGGAACGCAAGCAACAAGCACGCTTGCGACGTGTACCTATTCGTTAGACACAATTTGAAATATCCATACGTGCACTATATGTAGGCATGCCCCTGTTGGAAACGGTCTTCTGTGCCTGTGTATTCTGTGCTACGCTAAAGTTGTTATATAATTAAGCCTCCTTACATATTTATTGAGAAGTAGCGGTGGAAGGTTAAGTAGGTACAGTGTTTTATTTTGGTTTTCTTTATAAATAGAAATTATTTTATGCGCTAGTAACAAAAATGTTGTGTGATTCTGTAGATTCAATCTTTATATTTTTACTAGCTTTTGTCCGCGACTTCGTCCGCGTCAAAGTTTATCCCTTATCACCTAGCGGTAATATTATAATACCTGCCAAATATACAAACAATTTTTTTTTTATAAAATTCGGTCGAGCCGTTTCGGAGGAGTGCGACCACAAATATCGTGACACGAGATCATTAAATATAATTATAGATTTAAGAAAATAATGCAATAGCTTCTTCCCGTGACTTACTTAATTTTTGAACATAATTTTTGAAACACTATAATAAATCCGAAAAACTGCACCAAATTCGTCAAAAAACCAAAAATCAGGAAGGATTTGATCGTTCACCGCTTAATGAACGTACGGATGGTTCATAAAGTAATAAGTATCGACTGTGGCGGTTTACTAAGAGGAAAGGCGGGCGGAGAGATTAGGTATTACAAGAAACTATCGCTGTCTCTCTGCGAGCCCCAGCGTGCGATAAGGACAACTGCAGATAATAAATAGTCATAATTCGATGTTTAGCTCTCGCCTATTTTCTTCTCTAAAATTGAACTAATACTAAAGTCAAAGTCAAAGTCAAATCATTATATAATTTTTTATTTTCACTATGCTTTTAGGGTTCCATACCCGAAGAGTGCTAACGGGACCTTATTACTAGGCCTCCGCTGCCCGTCCGTCCGTCTGTCTGTCAGCGGGCTGTATCTCGGGAAATGTAATAGAGAGAGAGAGAGAGAGCTGAAATTCTCACAAAGTGTATTTATGACAGTGTTTGTGACACGCATTTGACAGATTTCAAATGGCTCGTATTGTTAGTAAGTTTCCTCTCTCAGGAGACTAGACCACTGTTAGCTTTGACCTTGTTACCCTAGATATGTTAGGGTGAATTGCGCAAGCAAAAAAAATACACGGCAAACCTGAGAACGGTAGTGCAATGTGCTGATTTTTAATTTTATATATTTTTTCTCAACAAAGTAAGTACTTCTCTACCTTGGCAAAAAAAATCATTGATTTCTACCCTCTAATATACCAAATAAAAAATTACTAAGTGTTATTTTATCATCACGGTGGCCTGTCCTGGACCCAATTCTGCTCATAAAATACCTTCCCCTGCAAATACATTCGAAATATGGATTTAAATCGATGTTGTTATCATTAAATTATAATATATTCGATCAGATAAAACTATTTTTGTTTGTTTATCTTCTTTCTCATGGATTTGACAGGCAGTTAACTTTTGTCCGGAAAAATGTTATCATTTCAGAGGACAGTAAGTTTTAGTAGAATAGCCATGTCAACATTGCGTTATTACGCCCTTCTCACCTTTCCTCACTTCTGATCAGTCCGGCTCTAGCTCTCGGCGCGAACGCACCGGTCCCAACTTCTTGCGGTTTCCCGCCAAAAAAGAAAGTTTATCATTTCAGTAACATGGGGACAAAAATAGTTTCATTTCGGTGGCTGTTATAACTATGAATGAATTATTATAAATTATGAATGAAATTCTTTCATTTCGGTGGTCATTTTTATCATTTCGGTAGACACTTTTCATTTCAGTGGACTCTTAAAAATTCATCCTTAAATATTTATGTAGGTTTTGATGAAATTTGATGTCCACTCACGGACAATGTTATAAAATAGGCTAAAGTTTTATTTGTCACTAAAAATATGTAGATAGGAATAAAAAATATTACATTGGAATAAAAAAATCTCACCGAAATGACAAATAAAAATCTCTTGTTGAAATTCACCCGTCTATGAAAAAAAAAACACTTTAAAATTTTTACTTGCCTTATTCTTTACTTTAATATGAATAATGATATGCTTAACAATAACGTATATATCTCGGCCTCTATATCGTGCTGATTGATTCCCTACAAGAACCATAACTTATGTAGGTCAGGCAATTTATATCTCTTGAAAAGAACTTGAATGGAACAGCCATTGTACCCTTAAAATTAAATGTATTGTGTGCACTATAATACTGTAAGTATAGGAATTTGAACTCCCTGGGATCGTACTATTTTCTTATTTCGTATTATACTTACTTTCTAAATGAAACTCAGATAATATTAAAATAATCCATACTATAATGTATGTAATGTAATTATTTTGTATTGTGCGTCACTTTCACGTGATTAAAAAGTTTTTTCGTACCACTTGCTCAAAAAAGTGACATTCTATGCCACAAAAAGCGAACATAACAATAGTCATTTTTAATCTGTTAAAAACAGGGAAAGAAAATTCTACTGAATTTCATTCATGCTCTAGGGAGAGAATGTGATTTAAATTTGGAATACTTACCGATATTTATACTGCACTACATCTGTGTTTACACCATTGAGTTTAGTCTATGATTGAGTTTGTATATAAAGCATTAAGTATACATCTTTTTGAAACAGGAATACGCATTTATTATGCAGTATGATTATTAAATAAAATTACGAAAACCGACGAGGCCGTATGAGCTTGATGCGTTTGCTTTTCCGACAAAAAAATATTAGTCTAGGAATTTGCCGCGTTTTTGTTTTCTTCAAATACATAAACGTTAAATTTATTTTAATTTATTTTTATAAATAACTTAATGTTCTAAAATGCATATCTCATATTATTATTGTGTTAATTTTTTCGCAAATGGTACGAAAAGTAGAGTATTTTCCTCGGTGATAAAGCTGTCTTAGTCTTGGGTGAACTTAAATCCCTCGCTACACTCAGGACTCGCCTTAAATCCCTCGCTTCGCTCGTGATTTAAGTTTTTAACACCCTCGCTACGCTCGGGAGTAAACCTCGAGTCCTTCGTTACGCTCGCGATTTAAATCGTCACCCGTGACAGAAGACACTGCTTTATCCCCTTGGTTAATAATCTACTATTCTTTCTTTCTTTCTTCTTTCTATGTCTGTTACGCTTTCACGACTAAACCTCTGAACTGATTTTGATGAAATTTGTTACAGGGTTACTTTGAACCCTAATAAAGTACATAGGAAAGAAAGAAAAGCTCTAAACTCAGAAGCACACCAAAGGTTTTGAAACAACTTTATTCATTAAAAAAGTAAGTACTTAGAATAATTTGGACTAAATATACAATTAAATTCGGAAACCCGCTTCCTCCTATCAGCATGTTATCTTCCTCACAGATAAGCTTAAAATGCATCGGTAATGAGCTTGCACGGCCTAACTAGTCGGGTGAGTATAAGAGGATTTTTCGCTCGCATTTTCATTGTAATTTATACTCTGTGATAACTGTGCATTTTTGTGTATTCTGTCTTTTTATGCGCCAAAATTTTTGAACTTTGTACATAAATGCGGAAACAGAATTATGTTCCTTTTTGTTATTTACTTTTATTATGGTACCTATAATTATGAGTAAGTAGTTGGTAAATCTTTTTACTATAGTAGAATATTTTTTTAATGGTACTCGTACAACTCATTAAAGCATCTGAAAATTATTTTTTAATTTTGAATTTCGATCGTAATATAATCACTTATTGAAGAATCTTGCAAAAATACTTATCATAAATAATAATACAAACCTCTTTTTGACCTAACACAGAACAAAGGCTTCTTCTCATACAGAGAAGGCGAGCATTGATCACTTCGCTTGCTCAAAGCGGATTGGTGATTTCAGACTTATATTAATTATAAGTCCAGGTTTTCTCACGCCGTTTTCCTTTACCGATGTCAGTGATGGCCAAGATTTAAGAAAGTAGGTACTTGGATTTAACCTCACAACCTTATAAACAAACATTTCATATTCTCACTTTACCGGTATCAACTCTTTGGAAACTGTATAATTTCCTTTGCACAAATGGAAAGAGCAAAAGAAATAATTATTCCGTTTGAGAATATTGCAAAGGCTTTGAATTTCCTGTGGTAAACGAGGTAGACGCTTCAGTTTCCTTGTAGCTCTCGACTACGCGAGTAAGAAGGTTCATAGACCAACTATTACCTATTACCGTCTCAACTGCTTCAACGGACGTGACGTAGGTACTTATGCGTCAAGGGTGAGTGAGTTTTGTTCCGTTTTATTTTGCGACTATAGTATGTAGCGGACAGTTAATTGATTTTGAGCGGCTCGTTTTATAGCTAAAGCTGGTCAAGTGAGAGTCATACTTGCGCACAATTCCGTACAATATAAAGATCGAGCAAAATATATTGAAAAAGACACAGTTCTTGTTTGGGGACCCTCTTTAATTTTTAAATTTATTTTATTTTTACTAGCCAAAGTAGTAAAGAAATAAAAAAAAATTAGGAGAGCTGACCACATAAAGTAGAAAAGAGCAAGGCAGAAGAAGAGTAATACACTCTCAGTAAAAATTTCAAAGCGTCTGCTTATGACGCTTTAAAAGATACATCCCTATGACCGACGGACGGACAGCGAAGCATTAGTAATAAAGGCCCATTGACACCCAAAAATACTCGCAGCGATATCCACACGGAAGCTTGCAAACTGTAAATCTCTTCGATAAGCTTCGGCGTTTCAAATCTACCAAAATTCTAAATAAGTTATGTTGCAGTGAACAAAATGCTCGCGTTGGACAACCAATTTAGGTATTACGATGTAATAGAGAGACGACCTAGTTATCAACAACTAATGAAAACCAGTTAAACAGTCACAAAATGTTTCTTTGTCACATAAATTAGCATGAAAACTACATCAAAACAATTGAAAATTTCGCTATGCATATGAAAATGGCGTCATAATTCAAATATGTGTAAAGCTTTGTACTGCAGTGCACATTTAGTGAATATATTACGCTATTTAGTTGGCTGTTGTGTGTTCAAAGTTACGTTTCTCCACATCCCCGTGGAAGAGCTAAATCTTCGAGTCTAAAGAAAATGTCCACGATGTTTCTAGTCCGCACTTGAACAAGCAGTGGTAGTACAAATACGGTCTTTGCATTTGATACTAAGTGCTTCATTATTTTCTTTTGTGACTGCGTTATTTCTCCCTGTAGTGTAACGGTATTATTTAAAAGCATTGTATGTTTATGATAAATATAGTAATGGTTATTATTCCTTTTTGTAGTTGGAATCTTAATTAACATCAGTGCGGTTTGTAGCATGGGTAATTTGAAACATAAATTCATAAAATAAATAACTTTGAGATCAAGTGCTTTAAAATTCATACACTCATCTTTATTGTCTAAAGGTAACTAAAGCCTTGTTTACACAAGCTGAATTTTTTGTTTGTCGAGTAGTTAGAATAGGTACCCATGCGAGATTTATAGACGAAAATAACGTAAGTTTAATGACTTTTATTACTCATAAAGAACACAGTTAGTTAGTTAGTGATAATTAATATCACAATGAGTGTCCACCTTTCGACAGACGAGAAACTCGCCCCTTGTAAATGAAATGAACATGAGATCGAAAATAACAAAACATAATTAAAAAATGGATAGCCCTAACTAAATCGTTAACAATATCAAAAGGAGTGTTATTATTAAACGAACTATCAAAAAGTTATAAACAAAGCAAGTCCTACTAGACATTTCAATTTAATATTCCGAAAACAGAGTCAATTCATAAACAACAAACAAAAGTTAAAGGTTATATCGTGAAACAATAGCGGGAGGCACTCCGGTCCGGATTGTCCGCCGATCTGTACACGAGGCAACTAAAACTAACTGATCCTAACCTTGTTACCGGAGAACGTTTTATAAGGTTCACGATACGCCCCCAGAACTTAACATCTTACGACTTCTAAAGAGAAAAATAAATACAAACGAACAAATCTAATTCAAAGGATGTGGCCTGAATATTGAAGTTTATGTTATGTGTTCAAGTAATAACGATTGACCCTTATAAGGTAGATGTTGATAAAGGGATTACTTTGTAAACTTGTTGTTAGAATCTCTTTGTCTAATCCTAAAGTTATTCAATTACGGAACTATTTTGGCCTCACTTCAGAACCCGATATTGTTTTGACTCTTTAAGTTGTCTTTGGAGGATTATCAAAAGCTCTTGAAATATCGGCTGAAGATGTTTCCGTGTTAGTTTCAATTTCAACATTCATTTTAATTCCTCCAAGTGGTCAAGGCACCCGCCTCTCCTACACGAGGCTGTGACTGCTGGGAGTTTGCTACCGGGAACGGGCAAATACCAATGAGACTTTTTCTATTACCTTTGTACTTTCTTAGACGTCACTAACGTCGGTGTAATAAAACATAGTAGGATACCTGGACTTATAATTAACATAAGTCAGGAATCGCCAATCCGTGGTATAAAAATGGGCTGGTGTAAATTATTTATTTAGAAGTCGTAAATTAAACTCTATTTGCAACGACTGTGAAAGGAATGACATGGAGGCATTTCGGAATGTGGAACAGAGCAAATAGTTTACCGAAATAGTTTCATAAATTAATTAAAGATTGAAACAGTTTTATTTGCATTAGCTGCGACCTTTTTCCATCGTCTACGAGCTAATTCTAAAATCTACCCGAACAAAACTAATAAAATTTCATTTTTTTTTAGTAGTAATAATAATTCATCAAAGACCTTAGTACCTTTCTGAATATTTTTCATAGAGACAATTTCAGATCAGACATTTTTCAATATAAAGTATTGAATAAAATATTCGATTAAGGGCTGATTTTTAACTTTTATCCAAAGAATAAATATGACAGTTTAACATACTATTTTCTATACAAAAGCTGCAAACCATATTTATCTCTTCGATAACAGTTATCTGACGATTGAAAAATTAGCCCAAAATATGGTAGTATTTTTGTTTGTGTTCATTATTAAAATAACTCGTGACAGGACTTGAAAAAACACTTTTTATCCATTGTAATAGTTGACGCTTGCCCGTCCGTGATAACGGCCACGCGGCACGTGCATTAACTTTAAAAAATAAACAGTTCACATTTGCGCCAGTATTTGCGCTCTCCGTATTATTCACTCAACTGTTGTCGAGAAACGGCTTTACTATGAAAGAACCAGTAGATTTACAGTCTGTTATTATTACCAAAGTTTCTAGCTTAGTTTGCAACGTTAGTGCACCAACTTGAAGACTAAATGAAAATTATAATATGTATGAATACAATTGTTTTATTTATTGCAATAGTTTGTTTTGTTGGTAAACCTCGACATGTTTGTAGAGTTAGTTTATAAATTTTTCTAACTTTAGTAACTTGTGCGCTGGCGGTTATGTTAGATACAATTTTATTTTGTTAGCAACTGTGTTTGTTGTTATGTTCAATTAAATAATAACATGAGTGTTTCATAATTTATATGATAATTAAATAAATGCAATTTGAAAAGCGATCTTATGAGGTCAACTGACATTAGAAAATATCACGTTTTTGACATGATCTGTCACACTGACAATTCGACCCCGAGAAGCAGACTGATTCAGCTTGGTTATCGGATAGGCATATTTTGACAGCGAACTGAATTAGCTTGCCTAACGATCAAGGGGATAAATACAACATTATTTTTTGTTTATCAGAGAACTGATAACGTAAGCCCCTTTTCAGGTTCCTGTATATGAGTACCTACAATAACCCCCTTTTGTTAGTAGTAATAGTTTTTAATGATGACATTATGAACAACTTTTTCTATGGGACCAACCTTTTTTTTGTGCGCGGTGGAAATTCTCATAGACTTCCTCCGTCATGGGGGTAACGGAGGAGGTGCCGGACTCTTACCGGCTAAAACGACCGCAGTGTTCCACCTCTGCCTATAGCTGGGGGTGCGGGATTCGCATAAGCATTCACCGCTCCCATGGGACCAACCCTGAAAGAGCGAAAAAAAATCAGCTGATCCATACATTTATATGTTTAGATTTGTTTTTCGGCATTTGTTCGTAATAATGAGTACCTTTACAATGGTAGTAAACAAAAAACAAGCTTGTATAGAACCAGTATACATACCCCTAAAGCAAAAATGTTTGAATGTTGGTTGGAAACCTAGTTATTGTCATATAACAATACAAAATGTGACCAACAATCTGTTTGTTTCGCGTTTTCGTTGAGGTTTCCCCTTTGACAATTCATTGTAGTGGATTTTGGGAGGTTCACAATAGGACTCGCATAACGCAGTGAATATGTACACACTAACATACAGGCTGTAAAAAGACACATCATATAGACTTTCTATCACACTACTTAATTTGAGCAAAAATTTGCGTGAAAAATCATTCTTTATGGTACGCAATATACGAGTACCTAATAATCGCAAAAAAAATGTAAGAAGAAGAACCAGAAGGGTAGGTCGTAACCGAAGGTCCCTCCCAGGTATGGTCTGAATAAAAAAATGTCCGCAATGGTATGAAGAACATCTAACTTTCAGCTACGTTAAGTATTCTTTTACACACATTAGTTATGACTCAAAGTCAAAGCATTTATTTCAACTAGACCATTTACAGGCACTTTTGAATTGTCAAGGAGACGGTCAGTTAGTCAGAAAGTTGAAGCTAGTTGAGACTATAGCTGAGACTAGATTGATTGTTGACTGTATTTACGTTAGCCACTTAAAGATAAAACATGACGCTTCAATTCCCCAATGGGTCGAGCAGAGGTGCCTCCAAAAAAGATAAAACACTTCTATAAAAACAAATGACTTCTGCCACAGACGTTAAATAGACGAGAATAAAAAACTTCTCGTCATAAAAGTTTATAATACTAAAGTTCCAAACTTTATTACTTAAGAGGTACTTACTTAACTTTTTGTAAGTCGAATTTTAAGGGGGTTTTACTGGCTGCGGGCCTCATACGAAAGAGTCTACTCATATTTGGGCCAATTAGTAATTTAACGCAAAATTTTATGGATAGGATAAGAGCACTTACCTATACACACATACATAATGATATGTTTTGACAGATTCCCGTCTTTATAATCAAAAGAAAAAATAAATGTATGAGATAGCCAGATTCATGAGGAATAGTATAGGCTAAATAACATCACGCTACGACAAACGAGATGCGAGGAGTAACCAAAGGCGTAACATAACGCGAATGAAAAAAACCATGCGAACCAAATCGTGGGCAAAAGACAGTGCTTTATAAATAAACAAGCAACCCGCCCTGACTTCGCACGGGTGCAATGTAGATACATAAACCTTCATCTTAAATCACTCTATCTATTGGAGACCATTGTATTAAAATCCGTTGCGTAGTTTAAAAGATACAGACGCGTACAGACGGCGGGAAGCGGCTTTGTTTTGTATCAAGTAGAGAAGACAGCTCATACGAACAAAAAACAATAGATACCTACTATGTACTATACCTACTATGTTGCCCATGTTTGACATGAACCTTTGCGTAACGTGGGGCTTCCCATAAATCACTACGACAAACAACTAAGGGATCATGCCATAATTACCATACCGTTGTAAAGGGGAATCAGTAATCGCTGTTACTTTAATTTATTCATGTACTCTAATGGATACTGTTGTTCTTATATGCGTTGTGTTTGCGACTCGAGTGTAGTGTCGAGTTTGATGATTTCAATTTTTCGTAGCAACGCGTAGCATAGTGCTACGATGCGCCTACGACTGCTACGCCATATTTTACTGTCACAGGATTTATGATTCTATTGATATTGTTAACTTCAATTTTTCGTAGCAACGCAACCTCCTAAAAACACGGACTGTGTCCAGGTGTACTGCCATCTAAATCAAGCCCTTAATCAGATTAGATTTCAACTATTTTTTGGACTTTTCCTACATAGTAATCAGCAAATTCTGACTATAGTAACTTAGCAAGTATTTTTGGAGCAATTACCGCAGTTTCTTGTTTCGTGTTACTCTGGACAAGTGTACATTTAAGTAGGAGGTAGCTAAAGGACGTGTAACGAACAAGGTAAATGTTTCAGGGAAGTGACGCAACTACCTCGTTAAGACTATGGGGTTCCTAGTTTACAAACTAAAATAGAACTATGTTTCGTTTCTGTATTGTAGGAGTGCATGAGACCTGTCAGGATTGCAGTGAGTTCGGTAGTGTCACCGTGACCCTGGAACGCAAAGGAGGATAATGGACGGGTTTTAAGTAAGTAAGAGTCTGATACTTCATTTGATCACTCCCCATCCTTAAAAAAAAAGAGAGCAGGAGATGACTACAGATTATCATGATTACTGAATTGTTTGTCAAAATTAAAACATTTTAATTGGATCATTGAAAGTCTTACTAACAAAAAAAAAATATTTTCCAAAAAGGTGGTTTTGTATGGAGAAAAATTGGACGGCTAAAAATTATGTTTAAAGATACATACTGTTGCATTATTCCACTTTGTTCACCTGGGTTAACATCACGATTTATTCGCCTTTGTAACTTGACACAAAATCTCACGATTAAATATTTGAGAACGTTTGCTCATTAGATTTAAGCTTATTCTGGAATGACTTTAGTGAGATTGTAACCAACTTACATAGAGAAACGATCATTCGAGCAAAGCAAAGACGGTAACTGTGAAACGGGTCCTAAACAAATAAGAAGTTTCGTTTCGAAGAAGTAAGACATCTAATAACACTAAGAATGAAGTTCTAACAGAAGGAAAAATGTAGCATCGTATATTTTTAGATGAAGTTAAACTAGCTTAGTTCCTAGAACTTGAATGAAAAACTAGAATAAATAAATAAAACTTTATGTATCTTTGCAATATGAAATAAAAATATTTTCTTTAGCTCGTTTCTCATGCATGAGGTTGTGGATTTAATACTTGACAAGTACTAATGTAACCTTTCTATGGTATCCGCAGGGTGCTAACGGGACTCTATTACTAAGCCTCCGCTGTCCGTCTGTTCGTCTGTCAGCGGGCTGTACCTATCTAATGAACCGTAATAGCTAGAGTTGTTTTTTACAGAATATGTATTTCTATTGCCGCTATAGCAAATCTGCCCGAAATGACATTCAGGAGACTGTTCAAGCTGCCCAAACCCTCTTCAGCAACGTAGCGACACGCTAACGCCTGATCGCTGCAAAGCCATCGAAGTTAGCGAGCATACCCGACACAGAAGCGCGGCAGCCCCAGTAGCATCTTGAACGCATTGTTGTTTGAACTCGAAAAGCATTTAATTTTAAATGTCAAGTCTTTTAAATGATAAAAGAAAATAAGTCAACTCTTCAAAGGATAAGACGAGGAAAAGTGATGCTTTCCTGTGTTGACAACTTATCCTGTCAAACTTTCAAAGAATATTCGGACGAATACCTAATGCTAATTACGCCTTAAGAATAAAAACTCAAGTTCCTTTGTCCATACCTCTTTTGTTTTGAACCTAATTTATGGATTATATTTATCATCTGTATCCTTTCAGTCAGACTGGTTTACTTCAGTAAAAAGTCAGTGTCATTAGGGGTCACTGCATTTTGTTAATTATTTTTTACATTTTACATTTTTATAGAAAGTATTTTTTTAAATTTGTTTTAGAAAAACAAATTAAATCGGAATAATGGCAACATATAGGTGCGCTTCTTTTTTTTGTAGAATTCCATTTTGCTGATCTGCCTCTTCTTAATTTAATCTTCTTCCCTGTACATTACACATAATACAAAAAATATTCCAATCCGCCTCGCGCAAGCGTGGTGATCATAACGCTTATACCTTCTCTACATGAGAAGAGGTATTTGCCCTGCAATGAAATAATAATAGGCAGGTATTACTAATGCTACTGATTCTAATTTCTATCTTCTCTGTTTCAGCATTTTACTAATGTCAACTTTTTTTCTCGGAACATGCATGTTTTCGTCTGGTTAGTATATAGGTACCTAAATCGTCGTTATCTTGACTGCCCTGTTGATCTCTTGATCGCCAGCGCAACTGCTAAGCGAGAAGTATGGGCCTGGGTCCGATTCTCATGTCGTCGGCTAAAAAATGTGACTAGGAATATTTCAGTAGCAGCCTGAGTTCGGAAGTAGGTGGTGTGGACACCCCATGCCTCGAAAAGCACATAAACCCGTTATGCGTCTGATCTCTTCTCGGTCGTGTCGGAACCGTCCCATTAGATTATGAGAGTGAGGAAAGAGGGAGTGCATCTGTGTCTGCACACTCACTTATGCACTATAATATTTCCTGCGTAGGTACTTGGTTAGTCTGCATTGGGAATAGCAGCTGTGTCCGAAATCTGGTCGGGTTATCATGTGTCTAAATAAAAAGCCCAATTGTTGTCATGTCTTATATCAACATAAATAAGGCTTTGAAATGAGTCCTTCCGCCCTGGGTGGGGCAGAAGGGACTGTCAGACTTTTACTGACTAAAAAACCACCCTGTTCCTTCTGTTGCCCTTTACGTTCCGGGGCCACGGTATCCTGTTAAGACGTCCCGCAACCCCGGCAGGCGTTTGGCATCGTTGGGGGCCCGTCCCTATGTTGTGGCTAATTTTATTCTTTGATATTGCAGGCATGGTGTGCGTGGCCCTAGGTTTGAATTTGTACAAAAAGGAGGAGGCGTTTAACATAGTACTACAGATAATTTTGGGTGCTGTGTTACTAGGCTTTGGATCTGTTGTCATAGGTTTGTATATAGGTACTATTGGTTTCATTATTATATTTAAAAAATTAAAAAACCCCCAACGCAAAATATACCTAATAATACCTAATAAAATAATATAAATTAAAATGCATTTCAATTTATTTATTTGTGTAAGTGGTAAAACTGCCAAATTAAATATAAAAAAAAAATGAAAATTTAAAGAGCTAACCAAAATCGACCACCGATTGAAAATCACCATCACACTAGCACACTTGTAGGTACTTGTATTGGCACCCGACATCTTTTTAGCTTCTTACTAAAAACGTTAGGTATTCATATGAATCCCGATAGCCTACGCAAACAATGAACGTACTTTTCAAGGTCATGAAGCAATCGCTAAATAACTTTAGAGCCCTTTTGCTTTGTTATATATAATAAATTATACGGACTTTTAAAGAAGGCCCAGTTCCTTTTGAGGAAGACCTACCTATATCGAGAAAGGATTCCAATTTCCAATACCCTTTGAGGCTAGATACCGACGAAACTTCCTAAAATTTTAAATACTTTATTGTTACTGACATACAGCCTCGTTGCCCAGCTGTGGAAGACTGTCTTCGGCGTCCGTGCTGTAAACGAGGTGGGTCTCGGAAGAGACCAGGTCATCAGTCGCGGCAGCGATCGCATGATGCACCAGTTCCAGGACTGCGTCTGCGTCGCGTTTGAACATGAAAATCTTCGCCTACTGAGAGCAGAATCAAAACATAGGTGAATAAATGATTAGTGAAGTGTTTTTAAATGTTTTAATACTGAAACTGGACTTTTGATATCCAAAATAGAGATACAACAGCTTTCCTTTTCAGCGTAAAAGCGTTGTACAAAAGACACCGAGGAACATTGGGTCGTAGCAATCGTAAAGTAAATGAAATCGATAAAACAATTGCAAATACCCGATACCCGAAAATACCCGAAATATATCGTAACAACATAAATTAAAACTTATGAACAAAAAATAACGAAAATCACTTGAATAATTTACCTATTAATATCAAAACCAGCTATAGATTCCATTTGTACGACTAATTGGTACCATCGATAGTACGTTTCATTACGTACGATCATGGACAAATTAATATAGTACCGTATGAATCTATAATGACGATTTCGCTTAGTTGCACATTTCCGGAAAGTTACCAACGTTGTGTTTTGAACTTTATTACCTATATAATAATGCTCGTTTGCTGCACTCGATACAATTCTAAACTTGATACTCTAAACTCGCTAATTAAACTCGATTTGATGACATTGTTGGCGCAGTAGTTGAGCTATTGGCTACTGCGCTGCGTGTCGTGGGTTCGATTCCCTCATGGAACAAATAGTTGTATGACCTACAATTAGTTGTTCCGGGTCTGGCTGTTTGTGTATACGAGTTTATATGTTTGTAAACGCACCCACAATACAGGATAAAATCGTAGGGTGTAGCAAAGTTTTGTTTTTTAAAGTAAAAAATAAAGTAAACATTTATATTAGCTTTTGATATTTCAATAAAAAATTATTCTTACAGCACACTTAAGTGAGGAGTTAATTATTCTCTCTGTAGTTGTTGGTAAGTATGTACCTACATACCTACTTTCCTTCACTGATGTCAGTGATGTCCAAGATAAACTTAGAAAGTACATACATATAGGTATATGAAATAGAAAACGTCACATAGGTATACTAACCAAACACGGCGTTGCTCTTACCTATCTATTATACCTATTTCACAGCGTTTGTAAATAATTATGTCAGTATTACTCACATGCATATTGCGGTTTGTCGTATATAGGTACCTACATATTATCCTGAATTCCATATCAGTCGTGGAAATGACAGCATTATGTGTGTGGTTTCCGAATTCTAATGGCATCATTTAACATTTTCTGCTCCATAAATAATACACATTTATGTTTTAAAGCTGGGTTGCTATAACGCGTGCACTACGCAAACTTGTACGGAGGTTTAATTTAAACATTATGCAATAATGTCGCATCGTATCAAACAATCTTTCATGTCCAAAATCTTGGAATCTAATGATGCAATTTTAATCAAAATTGATGCCTAAATCGCTCTACGTAAGTTACAAAACTCTTTCGCAAAAATGTTCTCGAATGACTCTTATACCTACGTACAAGGTGCAGTTTTGCATTTTCGTCTTTCAAGAGTTTGGCATAAAATATATAGATAAATAAATAGAATTAAGTCATCTGGTCAATAATTTAAAAATACTTTTTTTTTGTTGTTTAAATTTGACAATATTTCATAATACACCTCTTTCAAAGAACAAAAATATCTACTAGTTACTCAATTCTATACATTTGGTTTCTGAGAAAATAAGTAGCGTCTGGGTAGCCCTGGGATCTTGCTCTATTACCTAGTAAATTGAATAAGCAGAAAAGTGACTATGACGTCACTTTTCTAAGTTTTTAGGTAATTTACTAGATTTGATATTGCTATAGAAAATCTATGCAGAACCGCGTTTTGACAGTTCATAAAAAGTATCACAATTAATTGTTGGTGTAAACTACCCACTGGTAGGTACCTTAAAGATAGGTAGGTATTAGTTATGTTTACCGCTTCACGATTTATGATTTATGATTTTATTTATCGTGAATCACGATAAATAAAATCATAAATCCGTGGCTGAAAAATGTGTGCAGGGTCTGACAAACGATTATTACTGTTCTAAATCTTGGAACAGGATATCTTTGCTCTGACTTTAGATTTTAGAATGTTTTGCTGACGTTATTGAAAGGGTAATATTTGTAAGATTTTGAGAGCATTACAGATTTAATTTTTTCTTTAAATTTGGAATCACGTTGGCTAAGTGAAAATAAAATTGGTCATCATATGTTAGTCACGCGCTTTATCCCACAACATTTCATACATACTTAGGTACATATAGATAAGTCCACAATTTCATGTCAAGTAAATGAATAATAAACATGCAAATACGTCATGTATCGTTATAAACAGAATCCTGTTACGTCACTTACGACCTTTGATTATTCAGCGCAGAGTTAAATGTAATTTACATACATATCATAAAAGTTTATTCCTTGTAGACACATAGTAACAACGTATATACTCAATTTTCTACTCTAAAAACAAGAGTACATACCTACGTAATTTATTTTTATTTTATTTGCGTTGTTTAACCCTGACTTAAAAAAAAGACGAAGAAAATATGTTCGCCGTTTTTAACTATCTCGCTGTTTCGTGGTATGCCGTGGAATATTGTTGAGCGTATTAAACGGTTCTTTTTAAAATTATGTATAAGGACTAGCTTCTGCCCGCGACTTCGTCCGCGTCAAAGTTTGTTTTTCCATACACTGTTTCATCCCTATAGCGGGTAAATTTTGGAAAATCCTTTTTTGTCGGATGCCTATACGTTATACAAAGAACACATCCTCTAAGTGTCAGGTCTTTACGATCAGCGGTTTAGGCTGTGCGTTGATCCGTCAGTCAGTCATTCAGAACAAAGCATTTTATTATTAGGTATATAGATTACACAGAACACTAGTCGTGTTGGCCACTTGGCCAGTCACGGAAGAAACCCACCTCTCGTGTTAGGGTAGGTAAGTACCGATGTGAGTATTTCTCTTACTCCATACGTACTTTCTCAGTTTATCATGTACCTACGTTACTGACATCGGTGAAGAAAACCTCAATTTATAATTTAATACATGTTTGAAATTGCCAATTCTCCTTGGGCAAGCGTCGTGATTAATGTTCGTGCCTTCTCTGTATGAGAAGAAGCCTTTGCCCTGCAGTAGCATAATAATACGGTGGTATTATTATGAATTGCAAGCAATGCGTAAGTAATGTGCAAGAAAACATAAACCAAGTCCTATTCAAGAGATTTTATTACTTGTGGGCTTTGAACCTAATGCAGTTCAACATACGCCCCATAATAGCTTTATTGTAAAACAAAATAAAAAAACACGTTTGAAAATACTTAAATAGCGGTTTTTTTTATAAAAAGAAGTATTTGAATGAAAATACTATTAGCAAGGTTTGCATTTTATAAAATTCTGTGCAAAGCAAAATACTGAGGACTTTTACACATTTTAATAAGACTTCAATGCAATTTGTTAAAAGCCTTATTTTTCTCTTTATTTATAAAAATGTTGATTTAACACAACTTTAGCAAGAAAACATCTCAAAGTGACACATTTTAATAGAAACATGATTATGCAAATGTTTTTGCTTTTATAATGAAAAATGCACAAGCGTCGCAGTCTAAAAATAGATGAGCAATTAACATGTTAAATAGTGAAGCACAAAGATTTCATGTAATATTTTCTACACAAGAAAATTAAGCTTTCTTTTAATAAGTAGGTAAATACGTACGACATAAGGCTTAGTTTATTTATGTACGGTTCTACCAAACCAACCCATATCAAAAAACCTTTGAGATCAATCAAAACACAAGTAAACACTAGGATCTTTACATAAACAACCAGACTGGGAACTACTATTAACTACTAAGTACTTAACAATATAGAATGTATTTTAATTACGCAAATAAGTCTTGAATATAAAATAAATAAATAATAATCTAAGGTAAATACTAATACTTCATTAAGTAAGTAAATACATAATAAAGTAATTAAGATACAACTGAACAATTATGGCGTCTGAATGGCGTTTACTGAACAAAAAAAAATAGCCTTCTCGGTAATTTTGACGTAAAGCTGATTTAGCCGCTTCATCAGCTGATTCTCCGGATTACATTAATCCTCCTTCAAACCAAGACATTTCTGAGAAGTCTTTGACAATTACACAAATCTACATCAAAAGGAAAACTATAGGTACCTATATTGTGGGTCCGTAGACGACACGGTAACAAAGAACCTTAATTATTCTTAATCAAATATTATTGTTCTTATAAATCTTAACACAGACTGAATTAGTTTCGGGATGAAATTGGATTTTCGGCTGGTTTTCGACCATAGTGCCGTAGAAACAATAGAATATAACTTTGTGGTTGCTTACACTAGAACCTCTTTAATACCGGGTCTGTAAATTAAAATGGACTCTTTGTTAGAACTTTCTCGATACCTTGTCATAATTTCTTAATTAGTACTGGACTTACCTACTTACTGTCTTCAATATCGTTACAGTTATTATAAGTGAAAACTTGTGAATGGGCATAATCTTTTTAAACTTTGCTTAACTGTAAGTTTTTCTAATAAAATTAAGTATTTAAAATTAAATTATAGTACAGTAGTATTAAAAATCTAAAAAAAAAAAATATTTTTCACTCACTTGCAATTTAATCTGTAATTGTATGTATGTGTGTATTATTTAACGACCTATCCAATGATAGCCATTTGGGTAGATGACACTATTAACCAATAATTCCAAGACATAACTTCTTTAAAGAAACACTTTATTTTGGCCCTGAAAACCTGATTAATTTTCAAATCACTGTAAAATTGGATTTTTAACTGCTTTCAAATTAATAAATAGTCAATTGAGTCTGCACAAAAATGACGTCACAGTTGTGTTTTGTTATACAAAATCTATGGGAGAATCGCGTTTTGACAGGCCATAAAAAGTACGTCAATTGATTGGTGGTGTCATCTACCCTATTACAGTTATCTAGTACCAACTTCAAAACCTTAAATCATTCAAAAATTATCCGGGAAATAAAAAATCAACAGCAAGGCTAGAGTGCTCTGTCACATGGTATAAGTCACATCTAGCGTCAGCCTAAACTTCACAGACATCTTAAGTAAGAGCACATCAGCAGATCCCCATAGTAAACAACGAGACGCGACGTACTAAGGCAAAATATTCTAGGTACTGCAGGGTCAGCACGATACCAACAAATCAGTAACTTATTCTTTTTATAATTATAAAAGGAAAAATATATTACATCACGCCTGTAATCCCCGAAGAGTTAGGCAGAGGTGGAGCCATAAGTACACCCACATTTCGCCAGGTTAAGTTAAGGTCCCATGTAATAGAGGCGAGCCTATTGCCATCAACCGGGAACAAATCCAGACTCCGAGGCTGCTATTGAAAAATTCCTGTTAGAAAAAATCCAATAACACTTTGCCCGTCCTGGAAATCGAACCCAAGACCTCATGCTCAGCAGCCGCGCTTTGCCACCACAAGACCAAAGAGGCAGACAGTATAAAAGAATTCAATAACAAAAGACTGAACATGAAATCTCATAATACACTTCGAGTTCAGAGAAACATCCCGTAGTCAAAGAAACGGCAATAATTACATTAAACACATGAACGACGCACAGACAATAGACCGTATTACACTGCAGAGCATGAAGAATTAACATTTAAACTGCTCCAAGCCCAAAGAGGCTTTGTTAGTCCATATTCATTCGGGTACGGAGGGTAATTAAATAATTTCTCCACAAAAACCCCTCTCAGGTCGTGGCACTCTTGAACAAGTTAAATTTTCATAGACTTTGTAAAGTGACCTTTACATTACGCGACCTGTCTTTGAGTTGGGAGAAAATTGGATATGAACCGTCTTAAGACGCGCTGTAAGTTTTTAATTATAATGTTCTTAATTTTACACGTATTTTACGCAACGATGATTTTCAAACATTTCAATTAATATCTTTTGTCAACTTATTTATATTTATTGGGTACTAGCCGTGCCCGCGATTAAATTATCACAGTCTGTAAATCATAATTATTATTTTGCTAACATGGTAGCCATTTTAAAAACCAGTTGTTAATGACCCCAGTTTTGTATGGGATTGCATATAAAAGAGAGGTCAAGCTGTATCTTGTAAACCATTCAACCAATTGAAATAATTATAACCTATAAGTATCAACTGTACATTAGCATAAGTTTTATTGAAATCCCTTCAGCCGTTCTCGATCCTTACCATACAAAAAATATCATTTCAAGAAAATATAAAATACTGTCTTTCTGCTTATTTGTAGTTATTTTTAGTATATTTTCAGATAAATATTTTTAATGTATAGACATTCACCTTTATGTGTGTTAAGGTGCACTAAGAAATATACCTATGTTTAAAGGCCACCACGTAATGGTTCTAACGCGGGATTGAAGTTTGTTCGCGAATCTATTTGCTGACAGGTAGGTAGATACTTATTATGTACTTGCTTATGCCCGCCCGCGACTTCACTCGCGGTAAATTCAGGGTAACGTAGTTCACTATACAAACTTTGGATCCCTATTTCATCTCGTTGGGGGGTAGATTTTGGAAAATCCTTTTTAAGTTCATGTCAATAACTATCTACGTATCAACAGCGCAATCCATTCAGTCGTTTGATGATGATGGATCAGTCAATTAATAAAAGTTGCCTTTTATACATGTAGATGAGTATGTATCAAAGTTTGACTCCGTAATCTCAACCTCAGCACCTAAATATACTTTGAAACAACTTGTTTATCTCCTTACCTACCATTTTCTATTTAAAACACAATTTATGAATATAGCAGTATTTCTAAGAATATTCTTTTCATATCCTAATTACGCGGGATAGTAGCTTCTTTCATGATACAAGCTACCTAATTACAAATTTCCTTTGCCTACATTTATACTAATATTATAAAGAGGAAAGATGTGATTGTTTGTTTGCATTAAATAGGCTCCGAAACTACTGAACCGATTTGAAAAATCCAAAAAAACTATCCTATCTTTTAAGTTACACACACTAAGCCATATTTCATAAAAAATGGTTGAGTAGTTTAGGAGTCCATCCTGGACAAACAACGTGACGCGTAATTTATACCTATATAATGTCTATATATTAAGATTATCAAAAAAATAGAGATCCGTAAGAACAATCACGCGAACGAAGTCGCGGGAAGAGTGCTAGTGATTCATACTTTGGTTTACTAACATTAACCTATTATTATTCTTTTTCATTCATTTAGCATTCTATACATTTGAGAACAGCTGCTGTTGTTCTGTCTCCGCTGAATATTTTTTGTAATCATAATTTTTCTTTATTTGTTACTTTTTAGTTTTACGTAACTGCGAAAGAGGATTCTTATAATGAAATTACTCAACACAATGTAAATAAAATGTGACCTAAAATTACCTTTCTTAAAGTCGGGATTTACTTACGCCACAGTAGGTTTTTAAAGTTAAACAAGGTGAACCCTGGCGTAAGCGGGGATTTATAACGCCAGGCGTGTTTGGGGGCATCCGGCGAAGAATAGGTCCACCTTTTTCTTCTTACTCATATTTACATATTATATTTATAGGAATAATAATAATAATAATTTATTTTAACTAATACAGTGAATTTATAATTACAAAGAGGTGCTTAGCAATTATGTACCTATTGAGACTGGCAAAAAGTCTTATAAATCAAAATCAAATAATTTATTTCAACTAAATCATTTACAGGCACTTGAATTGTCAAGGAGTCAATTAGTCAGAAAGAGGATACTTGTTCCAAACAGTAGGTCTCTATGGAGAATAATTACATATTATTTTATTTAAGTATATTATATATTATAATATTTTAAAGAGGTAACATTTGTTTGTAAGTTTGTATGTAGGGGGTAATCTCCGGAAGTAATGAACCGATTTTGAAAATTGTTTCACAAATTGGAAGCTACGTTATCACTAAGTGCTATAGGCTATATTTTATTATCAAAAAATTAGGGATCCGTAAGAAAAATCAAGCGAACGAAGTCGCGGGGAGAGTGCTAGTTTTATATAAGTATTATGGTATTCCAGTATAAGTTATTACTCTAGCACTTACAGCTTCAAAGTTCACGCCAAATGCACATGTACACAGTGTGTCTATTTAGTAAGCCTCATTTAATTATTCTCTTACGCGACACGACTAACTCCCTCAGAAAGGACCAACTCACAGCTAACTCACTAAGTAGGTACATTTCAGTTGCATTTCAGGACTGTAACATTAGGTACACACTGGAGCTCACTTTTTAATTTCGTTGACTTAAAGGGGCTCCCTCACCGGGAGCATTCGCGTGTAATGTAACGTTACAGAGTCGAGCATTACATCAGTGAGGGAGGAGAACTGAGCATTACAGCGCGCACTTTGTAATGATACAAAACGACGTTACATCCGTGAAGGAGGAGAACCGAGCATTACAATGCGCACCTTGTAATGATACAATGTGTAATATTTTGATACAACTTGTAACATCAATGCGCTTTCCTAATTCAAATCTATACTAAATGTTACATTACACGCGAATGCTCGTCAGTCAGGGAGGTAGTATTGTAATGTAATGCTCAAAGTCGAATGTATAATGTTACATTACACACAAACGCTCGTCGGTCAGGGAGGTAGTATTGTAATGTAATGCTCAAAGTCGAATCTATAATGTTACATTACACGCGAATGCTCCCGGTGCTCCCTATGCTTTTTATCCCTGAGTTAAAATTGTAGGATTATGTTTGAGTGTGTTGGAAAGGTCATTCATTTTACACTATTTGATATCCTGAGCGACGTTTTGGTGATGTAGAAACTGTATCAGCAAGTATAGTCTGGATTAACTTCTGCACTCTCTGTCTCTCTTCTGAAATAAACCAGTCTTGAACTATCCAAAGGGAAAACAAAAACAGGATGAAAATCTAGATTAATATACTTAGCCGTTCAAGCGTGAAAGAGTGACAAACATCCATCCATCCATCCAGCCATGTCTCCCTGCATCCATACATCCATTCATCCATCCATCCATCCAGCCCTCTCTCCCTGCATCCATACATCCATCCATCCATCCATCCATCCATCTCTCCCTGCATCCATACATCCATCCATCCATCCATCCATCCATCCATCCATCCCTTTCTCCCTGCATCCATACATCCATTTATCCATCCATCCCACTCTCCCTGCATCCATACATCCATCCCTCTCTCCCTGCATCCATACATCCATCCATCCATCCATCCATCCATCCATCTATCCATCAATCCGTCTACCCACCTATCCATCTGTCCTCACAAACTTTTGCGCTTATAACAGTAGTAGGAAGCTCAATCTGTATGAGTATCAACCTGTTGTCCCACTTTGTGCAAAGACCATTAAGGAAACAATGCCATTAGGTAGGTAGGTACTTTAACCTTCTTAGAATTTACTCCGAATGAACATAAAAGGCTTGTTTTATGTTCATCTTTAGAATAAGTGGTAGGTATTTATCTAACATCTATTGAAGAATATTGAATTTCTTGAAATTCAAAGCTACGATAATATTATATTTACATACATGAGTCAGGTTCAGAACCCTTTCTTGATTTAATCATAGTCAGCGAAAAAACAAGTGAAATCTAATAAATGAAGGTAGGTACCTACTTATATATACGTAACTAAGAAAGGATCAACCTTCTAGGACAAAAAAACGTTAGAAATACCTATTTATTAATGTAGTTGTAATATCTACGTCTGAAGCAAAATACTTTTGTCCCACTGAAGGGCAAAGATCTCTTCCAATACAGAGAAGGCGCGAGCAACTTTAATAAACCTTATTCGGGAAATTTTGAATACAACAAAAAAATAATCAGCATAATCGGTCCAGACGTTCTCAAGTTTTGTGCTTAGCAACACATTTAGCTATTTATTTTTATTTATGTGAATAGATATGCCCAGGTTTCCTCACGATGATTTTCTTCACCGATGTCAGTAATGTCAAGATAATCTTAGAAAGTACATTATGTAATAGAAAAAGTCACATTGGTACTTGCCTGTGTTGCAAACCCACATCCTCATGGCCGTCATGACTATTCAAAGTTCTAGTCTAGATAAAAAAACACACTTTTAAAACATTAATAATATATAAGAAAAACAAACTAGTTAATGAAAGAAATTATTAAAATTAAAATTCTTTGTAAAGTATTTTTTTGTTCTATTCAATTTTACACAAACAACATGGCGATAATGAGTTGAAATTAAAGCGAAAATTCGTAATTTTCTTACCATGTTTGTTTATAAAACAGGATATATTGAGTAAATAGAGTACACAGCCAGGCTTCACTCTGTAGATACGTTTGATTTATTCATACAGACGTGTGATAAGGTAGCCGGGCTCCAGGTGCTGCACACTCAGCTTCGACAGCTGAAAGAAAAACAAGGAGCATTTATTACAAACTTGGTCCGAAACACACTGACGGGAGTGGTAAAATTAAACTATACCCAACTTTTGTGAAAGGATACGCGAGGGACTGTGTTGCGAGCGGCGGTTCCCTGAACGATCAAATTGCTTCGTCTAAAAATGTGCTGCTAAAAGGCTCTTTTATAACTTGACATGTAAATAATTCACTGTACTTGGACAACCACTTTCGAGATTATAAATAAATAAGTAATAGGATGAGTTTTAGTTATAATGCGGGTTCATAATAAGTTAACTCAAAGAATAACCAAAAAAGCAAATTGGATTTGGTTTTTGTGATGAGAACTGACCGCTGTTCTCATCTCGAAACCAATTTGCTGTGTCGTAAAAATAATACATTACACAAAAAAATACAGAATAAATAAATGTAAACAACATTCCTTTGATAACAGAACACAGCATCAGCAATAAAATTTAAAAAGCGAACGACCTCAAAGTGCGCTCAACGAATCGCGAGGATTTTGTAAAACCTCAATTCATTTTATCGTTATCCGAATGACTCACCAAAGCTGATTAATTGGTACATCACTGAGGTTTAACAAATAAAACTTATTATTCCGGTCATTTTTAGTGTTCCGTACCAGAAAGGTGCCAACGGGACCCTAATCCGTCCGTCTGTCTATCAGCGGACTGTATCTCGTAATAGGAAGAGAGTTGAAATGTTTACTAAGTGTGAATAAAATAAAGAATTAAAGGGGGTACTCATACACGATACTGTTTCCGTTACCGGTGGGTTAATATTTTTTAAGGTTTAATTTTTTTATTAATAATACTAGCTTTTGCTCGCAACTTCGTCCATTAAATGTCAGTTATCACAGACACAGACGAAATCGTGGAATAAAAAAAATATCCTTTCTAAGGGTTCAAACTTACCCCGTACTTACCAAATTTCAGCAAAATCGGTTTAGTGGTTTAATCGTGAAAACTTAACAGACAGACAAAGTTACTTTCCCTAGTCCGACTCGCACTTGACCCGTTTATTCATCCCTTGTAGCTATGGTACATATACCTAATTATGGTAACATGAACCTCTAATGGACATTAAAAGAGGAAATTTCCCCCCCGGTTATAATGTTTGGCAAACGATTTAAGGATCTAAGGTTTTGTTTTTAGCTGACATGAGCACGCTTCTGCTCTTCCCCATAACATAATTCCCTTTTGAATCAGCCAGTTTGGGAAGGGTGAAAATATTATTTGCCGGGGGCGAAAAGTCACAACCCACAGTTGGCTACATGGATTGTGTATAATTTATTTCTTTTATTAATTTAGAAAAGTAACAGCTTAAAAAAACATAAGTTTTAAAATTAAACAACATTAAAAAAAAACTTAATAACTTATACCTAAAGGTCACTGTTAATTCACCAAACACTTGAAATTATTTTGGTAAGCCTGGTTGTCAGACTTTCGGGTTTCTGACGTCCCATAACGACTGTCAAAGGTCCACGTTTGACAGCCGGGCTTAACGTGCTTTCCGAGGCACGGAGGAGTCTCGGTGTTTAAAGATGGTCAACCATCCACGGATCAAGCCCTGCAAGCGTAGTTTAACCTGATGGATTGACTCGTGCGGCTGTTATTACCTACTTAACCACGAGCTCCTCTTCACAGCTTAACAATTAGAGATTGAACGTCATTAGAGGCTTTCCAATCATTTCAGTATTTATAAGATGTTCTGCTCTTATGTTTCTTCAAAGAGCAATGTTCCAAATATGCCTGCAGCTATAGTTAGTAACATTATAATGTAGACAAGGAAAATTATATTTTTCGTAACATGTTTTTTCGCAGAACCATAGCTCAAAAATAAATTTTATCTCGGCATATTCTGATTTAAATTGTGTGTAAAGCCAATTTTTATTTAAAGATTAATGTAAAAAAATAAAATGATTAACATTTTTACCAGCCATCGACCTCGTTCGTTTCCAGCAAGCCTTTTACAATACAAATGATTATGTTGACTGTCGTATTGTATTGTATTTACCTAATGCTGCAAATAGCCACAAAAGATAAGACTTGACACACCACACAAACTTTATCATTTCGTAATAAATATTACAATATTGTTAAAATTTTTATACTAATTGTCATCCAAAAATTCCCGAATAGATTTCGTACATCCATACCTGCGCAAACTCCCTACTACTGACGCTTGTCAAGTCTCATCTTTATTGTACATTGTATCTACGGGTCACCTGTCTTGTGAACATAGTCCATCGTTAATACACACAATAGACTGACGTTAAAGGAAGTACAAAATGAATTACAATCAATAACATGGAACAAGCAAACGAGTTGATCATAACTCGTTTATTTTTTTCATTTTTTTCGGCAGAGCAGTAAATTCACATTTGATTATATTACCTCTTTGGCGTAAATACCATAAACCTGTCATTCTCCGTTAAATAAATAGGTATGTAGTGTATCGGATAAGCGACACATGTACCCATTCATTAGATTAGGTATAACAAAAATACCTGTCCTATGTCTTTCATCTTTTCGACTCGATGATTTTAGATAATCCATCCCTTTTTTTTCTATAAATAGACCCAATAAACGGCCACGTTTATCGCGGCATCAGTAGAGTTGTTAATGTCCTTTAAAGTATTTATGTGTAGGGACACTTTGGGCCTACTTCGCCCGATATAGGCGGTAGGATGACCTACCGCCTCGAATAAGTTCGACCTTTGAATTTTAAGGCAAACGAATGATCGTTTGCCTTAAAATTCAAAGGTCGAACTTATTTGAATAAATTAACCATAAGTAATAAGGAGACTTATGGTGTTCATATGGTGTTCAATGTCATGGACATTGCAATTGAACATACTTATCTAATCACACCTTAATATTCTCAAGTGAGAAAGATACAATGCCAGCACAAAGCAAAGAAAAATAAAGAGAACAAAGTAACGTAGGTAATCTCTGTTAGAAAACAAACATTATTTAAACGAATTTAACAGAAATCTTCCACATCAATAACTTGTAAACTTCTTCGTGCAAAATTTCACAGCCCAACGATTACGGTAATGAGGCGCGATAAGTTAACAATCAATAAAACCTACTGAGCTGATTAATGACAACACTGCAGCGACGAAAACAGACTTATAACACATCACGCGATTGTTGCGCGCTCATCAACCACTTTACACCAATCGACGGATGAAGACGCGCGTGGCAGCGTCGGGTGTTACCAGTGTGTTACGTTTCGCCTTCAAAACACACGTTTTAGCTAAGTTATGATGTACTCGTAAAAGTGGGGAGTTGTTGATGGTTCCACAACGGACAGAACACCTGAGCTCGTTGAAATGTGGACCGCATTAAGCACTGACGACGACATCACTTGCCTGTCTTTGTTTTGGCAAGTTTACCTTAAAACAAACTTGTTTGAAGACGGTATCTCTAGGAATAATTCTCACCTTTATTATTATGTCCTAATCGTGTTGTGAAAGTCTGTCGGGTCTAGAAGATTGTTAAACTTAGAAAAGAAAGATAATCATCGTTGTCTGAAGTATATACAACGTGTAACAGAATGAGAGCAAGACCTCATACGCTCCAATTAGTATATGAAATAATAAGACTAAAATAATTTCTGAAATTTTATTTAGTTAAACCACACCAAGTAAAGTTTTATGAAGAGTTTTCCTGACTAAACGTAAAACGTTTAAGCATACTAGTCTATCTCTCTACGCACACACGCTCAGCGCACATAGGCCCTTATCTGAAGGCCGATTCTACTAATTAGAAAAAAATCTAGTTGCAATCTCATCTCGGCGACATTCAATGTCAAAAATTGTAAATGCATGTAAATTAGCGCGATTTTTGACAGATTGAGACAGATTAGATTGCGATCTGCCTACACAAGCGTGATGATCAATACTCATGCATTCTCTATATGAGCAAAAGGCCTTTGCTCTGCAGTGGGACAATAATAGAATAGTATTATAATCTATATTTATAAGGCAACCGATACTGACTGACTGATCTATTAACACACAGCTCAAACCTCTGAACGTATAGGCGTTTAAATTCGGCACGCATATAGTTATTATGACGTAGACATACGCTTAGAAACAATTCTAAAATTCACACCTTATGGCCAAAACCTAATTAAGTATCTAATATGAATAGAATTTTATTATACCTTTTAGTATTAGTATTTCATATTCTTTACTTCAAGTTTCCTGTCGAGCTTTTTATTTCGAATGAATTGGTCATACAACCAAAGCTTTCAGTCTATAGAAATCATAACATGATTATCTATTTTCAATAGAATTAAAATTTTATTATCTGACACTGTAAAGCAACAAAATAGGAATACGTTTCAATGTAAAATGAATCTTGTCGTTATGTTTTTGTGGCTCAAAATCCATTGAAGTTATTGGAATCAAAACGTTAGGATTTCGTATTGGTATTTCCGAAAAATATGGAAACTGCATCCACTGTGCTTCTGATTTAAATGCAAAGCCTTGAAATGGGATCGCGTCGTTGGAATCCGTTCATTTATCGGGTCTCTCCATTGTTGAGAACCAAGTGTATGGTATCATATTGCATTGGAAATTATGATTTTTCAAAATTATTTATTAAATCATCACGAATCAGTTCGCATTATTAAAGTTCCTACTTTTTATTCAGGCACTTTTCTGGTATGATCCTGTATGATCTGGTATAATCCTGGTAAGATTATTTCAATTAACAGCTAGATGTTAGCGGTAGGTATTTAAAGGTGCAAAAGTGTTTATGACGGAAAACGTGTTATACTAATTTGGTAGACATGTTTAAAAGTACGCAACACAATCTATCTATAGGTACAAGTAAATTATTATGTAGGTGTCTGCTTATAATATCAAAATAACAGTTTTTTACTAAATGCATTTTGAATGTGTACACGGTATTAATTACAAAAAAAAATGAATTTTTGTGTGTGTTTTAAATATTAAATAATTAAATTAAATATTGAAAAAAAAAATATTAGTACCTACATCATGCCTACCTACTCTTTACCTACTGTCTACCAACATGTTTTAAAGAACATAAAACAAAATAATATATTGAAATAAATATAAGTACCTATGTTTAATGTTTATGTCATTCAAAATACAAACGGTGGAAACCATGTAACAATATTGAATAGATTAGCGCATTAAACCATTTTATTCATTTGCAAAACATTTGTAAATTTTCAATTAATCGTAATTTAAAACGAAGCTACCGTCTGCCAAACTCATGAATAATGTTGTTAACCGAACTTAATGCGCTCAGAATAACATTTTATAACCAGTAATGGCGGCGGGATGCGATGCGAATATAAATTGCAATTGTACAATTTTAAAATACAAGTTTAAAAATAAAGGTTCATAAAAAAAACTGTTATTATGAAAATCTCTATCTTAGCATTATGAAGGTTGCATGTCAAGGCGACCTGGCTGAAACGTTTTATTCCAAACACTCATTCAAATTCGAATTTAGAAAATTAAGCGATTAGGTTTCTTCTTATGTGGATTTTATTGTTCGGCCCCTGTTTTTTATATTGCTTTTTACCTACACTTTTGTTTACATAAGAAGCTACAAGAATAATGTAACCAGGATTTTTTACAACTTGTTTGAAAAAAGTGTCTGTGGAGTTTCTCGTTCGTGCTTCTCTGACCGACTCCTTGACAATTCAACAGTGCCTATAAATAGTTTAATGGAAATAAATGCTTTAACTTTGACTTTCAATAATACTTAGTTTATGAAACTTTTACTGTATTTTGAAACTGTTACTTTTATTTAAACATAATTAAGTGTATAGGTATCACATTAGTGTTTTTAGAGAGGATTAAATTAATCCAATAATTACTCAATTTTATGTTAATTCGTTAATTTAATTGATAATAAACAACAGTTGAATCGAATCCTAAAACAAATAAACATCGTATTTTACGTAAATGATTTAACATAATGTGTATTCATGAGCCAGTTCTGTTCAACAATTGGAAACATTTTAGTTAAATATGCCTTTAGTATAAATACTGTAACAAACATAGGTATTTGTACAGACTTATATTAGTACCTACAAACATTAATGTTGATGAAAATCTGTGCACACTCAAGCTAAGTGCCTATTGCTAAAAGCACTAAAAGACGAACCATTTATTTAGTTGACAACCATATTTTTACGACGAAACAACGTATGACGTAATTTAATGCAAACCTGCGGAATAATAATAAAAAAATATTAATTTGAATGTCTAATAATGTTAAGAACTCAGTAATGGCGTCGGTGGATGTCACAGTGTCAATTTGATAGGTATGAGAATAAAGGAACTTTAATTTCCTGAAAAAACGACCGTTGATAACCACCCTGACATATATTTTATTTGAATTTCCAAATTTAAACATTAACGTTGGCCATTTAACGAAAAAATATACACAAAAAGTATAATATGAAAATAACAGAATTTTAATTAGGTATGAAACACACGAGCTGAAAAGATAACAAGAAAGCACAAAACGTTTGCCATTTCGAAGTCAAAATTCAATGCAATGCATTCGTGTGTAAACACCCTGAGAGGGCAGCACATAACTCAGGACGTCTGTGGGCAGGTTAACAAATGGCTAGCAATCTAATTGAATTATGTCACCTGGACACTAGGTATATACCATCTCAATTTAGACTAATTTATAACTACACCGCACACAGATATTGCAACTGTCCGACGCAAATTGGATAAACGTATTGTGCGTTAGTCCGTAAATCTTGGTTGGCAGACAACTTGTCTGCGGCTCCTATTTGGACGTAAATGTGGGATCGATGCGAATTAAAGATACGATTGATTTATTTAGTTGTATTTTTCTCAAAGGACCAATACGTTTTGTCATTTCGTCCGTTTTCCGTTTTCGTTCCTGTCTTATTATCCCTTTCTCCTGTCACACTCTCATTCATATAGTGCTCGGTGTTGCTATACGATTCTTCTATCTTCCTTCATCTTTCATGTGTTGCCACTCCTTTCACAATCCCACATAAAGAGATGTGTCTTATTTCATTTAGAGTTGCCTGGGGGCCTTTACAATTTTGCTTCGGCCCCTCGTACGCCATACGGACGTTCCGAAATATACCTAAAGGATAAAAATAATAATAATTGTATTCACATAAAAATTCATAAGAATAATGAAGTCCCGACTCCTGATCTAGTTTCAGAGTCCTGTATTACTTTAGTTAATGTTATCCAATAAAGATTTCTAAGCTCGTTGCTCACATCACACATGCGAATTTTAGTCAACACAACACTGCTGCTGCTTCTATTTTCAACTCAGTCCTTCATTCATATTTGAAAATGTATTTATTTCGTAGCAACATCGAATTTCAAGAACCTAATCCATCAATTTGCATTCAAAGGACACTGCGCCACTTTGCATCAGTTAAAACCATTTGATCGATGGTCAGCAATTCAGCATGTTGCTTGAGACCCAATGCTGTGAATACGTGGCACTTCTACTTAAAATTATACAATCTAAAAACCTTTTTCATAAATGATACTTTTGCAAACAACCCTAAACATAATGTTGAAATCCAGTTAGTGACCGGAAACCTCCGTCAGTTTGAATAATAGAGTCAACGAGAAAGTATGTAGAGAATATTTGCTATTCAACGGAATTCTAGAATGTTGAATACACGTAGTTTTGAAGCCGAAGTAACTTGCTTGTATATGATACTCCATATCTCGACTCATGACATAGTTCTTGAACTACTTTCAGAAAGGAAAAAAGGACGGAATGTTTTTGCGCATTGCCTACTTAAATCCTAAGATTTTTTTGGAAAAGAATTCTGATTAGACACTTACTGTGGTATTTCTGTACCCCAGGGTATATATTGGTGTTGTGTTTCTGGGGTTTTAGGTACTGATAGCGACACAGTAGTCTTACTTATTAATCTCATAACATGAAATGGTCCCGCAGTACCATCATACTGACTCGTGTAAACTTGGTTTATTTGTATCATCAATATTTATCCAAATACAGATTAATTCTTCTTTATTATTAATAAGAAAATGCTCTCATAATAAAGAAAGAAGTTAATAATGAAATAATTATAAAGGAAAAAGAATTGATAAACACATAAAACCTAAATCACACTGTATAAACTCCCGGAAAATACTAAAAAAAAAATAATGAAAGAGAAGTTAAAAGTGTCGGCGAAATAATTAAATGAATGTACTTCTCCCATGTCAACCGTTTATGGAGTCGGGGGTAACTTTAAATTACGTTTTTATTGCCTTACTTGATACCCTCGCTTTGTTACTTAAGAGTTAAGTAGGGCATTTCCAAACTAACGATTCAGTGACGCGCGAGAGAATGACTGTGCACTGTGTGCAGCATTCACGACGCGATTTATACGCGACAGTAACCGCGTAAATCGCGACTAGTGACTGCAGCTAGATCGTAACTTGTCATCAGGATTCTGTATTCAAATGCAGCTAAAGTGATTAATCTATCCTCTAGTTGGCGAAGTACATTAGCGTAGCAATGCCACAAGCCCATAGAAAACGCCAGTCATAGATAATAATCGAAAAAGTACTTATGTGGTCGCGCCCTTATTCAACATGTAAATATTCCCTGTATACTTCCATTCTAATTATATTTCATTGGCCTGTAATAACGCCCCTGGATTAAATAACTGTTATAAATCTGACAAAAAATTAATTGGACTCGACAAAAAGGATGAAAGGCGCTATTTCTTTGAAAAGAGGCGAAAGTTCTGATTGCGGTGTTGACTGGCGATTGAGAGATTGTGAGTTTGTACTTTTGAAATATTGGTGTTTCGTAGTTTCTTTTAATACGTACCCTACTACTATTAACTATTTATTTATTTAACTACTATAATATACGCGAAAGTTTGTAAGGATGGATGGATAGGTGGACGTTTGTTACCCCTTTACGCATAAACAGTGTAGTCGTAGTCTTTAAGACACATTATTTATACTCGTATCGTACTATACTATTATAATAAAATTATTATTTTTTTGTATAAACGCGCTAGTCTTAAGAACTACCAGTTGGATTGGAAAAAAATATTTTTGTATATTATGGTCAGATTTGTGAAGCATAGTATAGGCTAATAACATCACGCTTCAACCCACGGAAGTGGAGCAGTAACCAAAAACGTAACATAACACGGGTGAAAAAACCACACGTACGAAATCGCAGAGAGCAAAAATAGTATATAAATATTGGTTAACACATATGTCATAGAAATTGCTTAATTGTGAAGTCTGCAGACAAAGTCGCGGCCAGGAACTAGTATTCCATAAAACATGTTAGTAATTGGGGGCTTAGCAGAAATTTCAGAAACGTGACACATATCGACAATTTGGTTCAATTGTATAAAATGAGACACGGAAAATACCAAAAGTTATTTTTGACAAAATCGAATGCTCATTATACAAATCCTTACGTATTGGAACAGTTCCAAATCCGAACAAAATTCTGACGTAGCTTTGTATTGAACTCTCATTTTCTTTCGATCAGTGAAACAATGGTTTTGAAAAACAAGGGATATTTAAGTAGGGACCTACCCAGGAAATATACCTATTGCCCGACCTACATACAGGGTTGAAGGGACTTTGTGACGATAACTTATACATAGATTCAGTACATGATTTTAGACCTCCCAAGATTAACATCCCTTGTTGGTTAAAAAAAAGAGATGTTACGTACATTTTGACGTCATGTAGGTGTTGCATTTTTGTGTGAAAAAACTGATGTACCTATTTTTAATAACCGCAGACAGAGATAGACAGACACAAAAACAGACTCTTTCTTTTGATTTATTTGTATAGAGGATAGATTGCAGACAGGCACTTAAATTTTATTTATTTGAATAGATGGAATTTATTGGCATAAAGATAATTCATTATATCTTTTAGTTAGGTCACAATTTATACTATTTCCTTTGATCTTTATATTCAAGCAAAGGACTATTAAAAAGCAATACTTCGAAGTAAAGTGCTATCGAAATATATTTAATGGTTATTTCCGAAACTCAGAGGAGTTTCAAAGATGTTGCTTCAGCTTTTAAGCTACGAATAGTTTATTATTCATAACAGTTTTATAATGCTTTGTTTTCTCGTGAAGTTCGGTGTTAATTATGATTGAATAATATCTCATCATTACCTATTAAATACCGATATTACTGACATGTGTAATTAACATAGTTCAATATTAAATTATGACGTGAATAATTTAAATGGCTAACGCATTATATGTTTATTTTTGAATAATATGTAAACTAGAGTAATATGGCTAATGTTGTTAACAATAATTTTATGTTGTTAATTTAATTTTAATATTAGTGAACTATTGAGCAGCCTTTACTTAGACTTGTTGTTACTTTCTAAGTTTATCTGAGACATCACCAACATCGTTCTCTGCCTCGGAAGGTCCCGGCTGTCATACGTGGATCTTTGACAGTCGTTACCAGAAGCCCGAAAATCTGACAACCAGTCTTCAAAGTCAAAGTCAAATCATTTATTTCAATTAGGCCATTATAAGGCACTTTTAAGGGGTATCTTATTACCCAGTTACTGGGTTGTGAAAGTTATAGGTACAGGCAAACGCTCCATGTAAAATACTGCATATAGCTGCATCCGGTTAGGCTGAAAGCCGACCCTAACATAATCTGGTAAAGGCTAGGCAGATGACGATGATGATCATTTTCCGAAAGTCTATTCGCGTAGTACGCTTTTCACACAAGTGCAATGGCGGCGGAGAATGTATGCAATCCTAATCACCCATTAGCAAAACAAAAGCGGTAACACACGCTCCTAAACTAAGATTTGCTGCGTCGTATCTCGCTTTAGCATCTCTTTGGTAACCGTAACGCCCTGAGACGAGCCCTAGTTGATTGTGAGTGAAATTATGTGTACCTACATTCAATAACAATAGACTCTAAAGCTCTGCAGGACTACGTCACATCTAAAGCAGAGTCTCAGAAATGCGTACACTGTTTGTGTGCAAGGTATGTGTACAATGGACCCTTGTGTTGAACTGTATGGACCGAATTTAGCTTTTGTTGAAAAATGAAGCGTGTGTACTCATAGTATGCTAATGAGTTTGCTTCGATTAGTTGATTGACTTTAAAAGTTCTGTAGGTAATGACTGCGCCATTACAAATTCAAAATATTATAATAAAAATTCTTTATTATTTGGATAAGTTGTACATTTTTTTTACTGATTTTTATAAGAAGTAAGTGCCTTTATCCTATTTAAACTTCATGAAGTTTAATTACTAATTGACTAAAATACGACTTCACTCCTTTTCTATGGAATGCGTTATCGGCAAACGTTATTATAATGTGGAATTCTCGATATTTTTTTATTTATCTAACAAGGAATATTTAATCTCTCTATTGCAATGGTAAATATCTGATTTATGTACTCTATTATTTTTCTCTGAGGCTATTATAAAACCTTGTAATAACACAATATTTGATTAATTGAAAACAATGATTACTTAGACGAGCGAGACATTTACTGCTTTTATAATCCAAATTGTCACAGAGTAGGTATAATATAACATTCCCGGGAGTTAGTCTCAAGTCACAGTGTAAAATTTAATGAGCCTGTCAAGCGTCAAGGAGTTACGAGTAATTCGAATTAAAAAGTTTTCCTGTGAATTAATTTGGAGCGGCGCAATGAAGGCACGGGAGCGTCTGACATTTTTGTATACCTACTAATTTCTATATTCTCGTAATGATGTATATTTTAACACTACCACCTGCTTTCTGCGACTTCGTACGTGTGGTTTCTTTCCCGTGTTAATTTACGTCTTTGTCGCTAAGATGAGATTGCGACTAGATTTTGAATATTTTTAATTACGAGAATTGGCCTTCTGGCAGCAGCTTTTTTCTAATGTAGGTATGTATTTGTAAATGTTATTTTATTGTTATACATATAGGTACCTACTCCTACCTGTGAGTCACTGTTATATGTTTATGCCGTTGTTGTACTTTATTGAACAAATAAACAAAACGAACACCGTAATGACGAAACCAAACGACAGATTGTAACCGAATAATGGCAACTTTCATTTATTGTGCTTCATGTAATAGACACTTTGTACAAAACGAATTACTTATTTGAAAAGTGGGTTGTTTATTCAACCCGACTAAGTTACCTTGCCCTAAGGTACGCCCGAAGCGCCGTCACCATTGACACCGTCAATCTCTCCAAACAGCATCTTCACATACACCATACGGTGTAACAATATCCAGTGAGTAGGTAACCAAATGATTTACTCGTATGATTCTATCGAAAAGTTTAAAATAAAGAGGTTGAATCTTTATCCTTAGAGCAACCAAAGTCTTTATCTTAATATATATAAATTACGCGTCACGTTGTTTGTCCGGGATGGACTCCTAAACTTCTCAACCATTTTTTTATGAAATATGACTTACTGTGTGTAATTTGGTCAAACTTAAAATATGGGATAGTTTTTATCTCGATTATTGACCTCAATTACTAACTTCAAGCCACAGCAACGCGTGGCCGAGTCAGCTAGTTATTTATATAAATAATAATAATATAAAAATATTTTTAAAAACTTTCATTTAAAATAATTTCAATATTGAGTATTGGACATTGTATTGTCATCAGAACTAAAGGTGTATGCAAAATTTCAACTCAATCGGATACCAAAAAATGGTTTGCAAATTTTGAAAGGACAACTTATTTACATACATACTTGCATACGAACAGTGTAAGCTAAATAAAAACTTGTAAAAAGTGGGTTGTTTATTCGACCTGAACTAAGTTACCTTAGCTTAGTTGTCCGAAGCCCCGTCACCATTGATACCTCTCTAAACTATATTCACGGACACTATACAGTGTAACAATATCTAGTAGATAGGTCAAAGACTTATGACCTTAATAATACCAGTCCATTGTTGTCCCACTGCAGGGCAAAGGCCTCTTCTCATACAGTAAAGGCACGAACATTAATCACCACGCTTCCCTAGGACAGATTGGCGATTTCAGACTTATATAAGTCTAGGTTTCCTCACGGAGTTTTTTTTTCACCGGTGTCAGTAATGTTCAAGAAAATCTTATAAAGTATATAATAATTGAAAAAGTGATCCTTGGGTTGTGGCGTCAGTTTGCTCATAGTTTTTTTGGTTGACACTTTCCGTGACCCAAGGGCTGGCCAGATTATTTATTACCTTGGCCAGAGGCTAAGCATTGCCATCCAACATGGGAATGCCGCCAGTCTTTTAGGCACATTTCCAGTTAACGGCGATACGGAGGAATTTTTTGATGCCATTTAGTTTTAGTTTCTTTTTTTTATTATTATTTGTTAAGTCTGTAAATATTGTACATATTGTAAAAGTCATATTGGTACTGGCCAGGTTTCGAACACGCAACACATGAACATGCATGCATGAGAGGCTCAACCTTACCCACTGGACCATCAACTTATGATCGTACATCTCCAAAAGTTCAAACTAAAGGGGTCGAATCCTTGTATCATCCTTAACCCAACCCTTTAGGAGCTCTTCAAACTTGGACGATTAAACGTCGGCCTGAATTTGCGTGCAAGTTGCATTAAGTGAAGATAATGGTGGCACTCGGTCTTTGGGGACATTATGTGAGCCAGCTAAAGAGGAAAGTTCGCGGCTTCTCTCCACACTAGCAGACGTTTGTTGGCTTAATTAAGCAGACGATATTTACAACTATGTTGAGGGTTAAGTCGTGAAACCAACATTGTTTGAATTTCGGGATTGGTGTGGTGTTACTATGCGGCGAAACTATATTATATTATGTTTCTTTATAAGAATCACATCAGTTTATTAAAAAAAAAACTTGCCTGATATTAGGAACTTCTCTTGGATCGTGGGTACGTTTATAAATATATTAAGTAACATACACAAACAACAGAACTACGTAAAGACCATACAAATATTTGTTCCGTGTAGGAATCGATTCGGACACACGCAGCGTAGCAGCCTATTGCTCAGCGAATACGCCAACCGTTATACAACCTGAATTTTAAAAATAATGTACTACATAACGATCAAATTGTATGGATCAGCTGTTTTTTTTTTTCACATTTCGTACTATGTCCCTTAATAAAAGTTGTTCATATTCATGAGTACAATCACCCCCCTGAAAGATTTACAACGAATTAAAATTCACGGTGTATAGTAACTTATATAGTTCACTTCTCTTTAATTTTTATGCAAATTTAAGGAAATTTAATATTAAAGAAAATTCCACTTAAATAAGGTTAAGTAACTGGTACAGTTCAAAGATAGTAAAAACTATCGTAATTTGCAGCTGAACGTGTATCTATTCACATACAGCTACAGTTTACCTGGAATCCTAGATGATACGCTAATTAACAAGAAACGCGACGTCTTTAAACATCAAACGTCAATACACATAGCGTAACCTACTTATGAGATAACGTAAAGCGAAATCAGTTCAATACTATTATACCATGTATTAAAGTACAAGATACTCCTAGAACCATTTATCCCCTTTAATCTTTATGACGCACTTAGGAGACCTCAATAGGGGTCCTATTACGTATTCAAACTCTTACCCCTTTCGGCTGAAATGGTAAAAACAAAAGAATGTCAAACAAATGAGACAGCATTCGTAGGCCCATGAAAACTAAATTCGCTTTTAAAATGTTCATCGAATTTCTTACGCATAGGAATTTCTTGGAACGTGCACAACAACCGGGTATTTCAGCTATTATCATATTTAATTAAACCCTCTTCTCTAAGATTCGTATTACATCAAAACTAATTTATCTTGATCGCATAATTCATTAGCGCCCCCAACAGAATCCTCTAAAGAGGTGTTTTAGAATTTATGTAATTATTTTAAACATGAATATTGGTGGCGCGGTCCCTGGATGGAGATAAAGCTCTCCATCTTTGGTATTCAATTTGGCACGACTAAACTTTGGATTGTTTGTTGCGCAGGATCGTACATGTTCATAAATAGTGCAATGAACTTGCCTTTTCAGACGCTGTAGAGTTGAGTGCTTTTCTGAATAATTATGTTAATACAATTTTACGTCCTAGGGATGTAGAAGCTGCTAAGAGATAATGTCAACTTTTGTGCAGCAAATGGTTAGACAGACAGATAGAATTCTCTTCTTCTTGTTCTTCACCACAGCAACCGAGTGTCACGGTATTTTTAGAAAAATGGGGGATTCTACGTCGTAATTCCCCAGACCGATTTCGGTCACGGTGGCCAATCTCACTGCAGACTAGCTAAGTACGCAAAAGATATAATAGTGCACAAGTGTGTGCGCTAACACAAATGCACTCCCTCTTCCCTCACTCTCTTATGAGTCCGAAGGGACGGCAATTCGACAATTCCGGGGAGAGTTCAGGCACAGGATCAACGGCTTTGAATCCCGGGGTTGCAGGACGTCTTAACAGGATACCGTGGCCCCGGAACGTAAAGGGCTACAGAAGGAACAGGGTGGTTTTTTAGTCAGTAAAAGTCTGACAGTCCCTTCCGCCCCACCCAGGGCGGAAGGAGTCATTTAATGATTTTTACCACTTAAAAAAAAAAACAAAAAAAAAGGATCAACGGCTTTACGTGCTTTCCGAGGAACGGGGGTGTTACGTACACCACCATCTTCCCAACTCTGGGCTGCTACTCAGAAATCCCTGATGGAAAAACCCAATAACATTTTATGCCCGACCGTTACAGTAAACGATTAGGTTTAACAGTCTATGTTAAACCTAATCGTTTACTGAAAGAAAAGACATGACAAAAGACGCCACGCTTTGGGACACTCGACTGAGAGTCGCGTCACGGCTGTGCTTAAAGTGGCGCGCGACTTCATAGAAAATTTACAAGGGATCGCAAAGTCGTGTCACGATGTCAAGTCGCATCTGTGTTGAGGTTCCTTTAAGTGGTGAAATTACATTTAAAGTGATTTCGGCTATCACTAAGTTAAATGCACTAACCACTGTAAAGACGGACGTTACTCACAGAACACACAGAGATCAATATCCGATCGTTTCCAAATAGACAATCAAAACAATAGTCAGAGCAAGTTACTGCAAACACTTAATAGTCAGAAACTGCTTCCCGTTCAATATTGATTCTGCTGCGAAGAGCTACAGGAAACTGGATAGTTTCTCTAGCATGAACTACCATTGTCTTCAGAAAGTCAACGTGCATGACGTTAATTACATTTGATAATCAAGTAAAGTACCTGGTAATTAAATAAAGTACCACCATATCATCGAGACCATAGTTCAGAAACACACGTGCCTAAGGTTTCAAAACCAATGAGATCTTTTAAAGAATTGAAATTTAAATTGGTTTTAAATAAGAGTACCTGCTTGGACAGCGCTGTACTTGCCATGTTCATAACTGGGGTAAGATATTCCATTTTCAAATAAGAGTACCTACCTACCTAGGTACAGCGCTGTGTTAGCCGTGTTCATAACTGGGGTAAGATATTCGATTTTTAAATAAGAATGCCCACGCAGGCATAGCACTGTGCTTGCCGTGTTGATAAATTGGATAAGATATTCCATTTTTTAAAAAGGACTAGTTGCTATTTACCAGCAGTGGCGTAGTAGTAAGAATTCAAATATGTTTTTAGAAGCTTATAATAATATTTACTTTTACCTGTACCGGTGTCTGATCAAATCTTACAAGTTAAATGTGAGCCACTTCCCGATGTTCTATTGAGCTAAAATTTTGCTTAAATGTGCAATTTCCATGACAATGGAATATTATGATGTCACAAAGCTGGTCTGATGATGGAGCCGAAAAGTGGCCATGGGAACTTGGTCAAATCGTACAAGTATGACCCACTTCCCGGTTTTCGATTAAACTGGAATTTTGAATACATATTTTGCACATTGCATGATAAATAATGATGTTATGTCAATATCGTATATTATAAACGATTGTATGTCCCTACCCAATTTAGTCGCATTAAAACCTCATTCAAGCAAGCACGTATTTTCTATTTTATAATTCCTGCTAAGCAAACACCAACCTTATTACCAGTAACATAGTGGTCAAAATCGAGCCGGATAAATTAAAGTAAAAAACAAGTTATCGAAGATTACGAGCGGCCGGTGCGAACAATAGCGAGCCGCATTCCAAAGGTGATTAGTGAATATTAGTGCAAAAAAAACTGTGCGATGAGTACAACGGCGGAGTTAATTAATGTTTTAGAAGACACAGCTGCATTATTGAAGAAAACACAAGTTAATTTAAAGAAATGCCCTAAATCTAGATTGACAAAGGGTTACATTGAAGCTAGAATTAAATGTATAGAACAGTACTGGATAACTTTCAAAGAAACTCATCAACAATTAGTCAAGATAACGCCGAAGGAACAAAAACTAACTATGCAATATTTTGTTAATGAAGATTTCTTTATATATGAAGACTTATATCTTGTGTTATTAGCTGATTTACATGACCTTTTGTCGACGATAAATGCAGCGCACGTGCCATCCACGTCATCGAAAAACAACTCGTTTTCTAATATGACGTGCAATGATCAACTCGTTAGACTGCCGAGGATACAACTACCGAGTTTTAGTGGGAAGTATGAAGACTGGCCTACGTTCCAGGATCTATTTATGTCATTAGTACATGAAAACACGGCAATCAGTGACGTGCAAAAATTACATTATCTAAAGAGTAGTGTCACCGGGGAAGCCGAGACTTTATTGAAGCCTATGCAAATAACACAAAGTAATTATGAAAAGGCATGGACTGTTCTCAAAGCCAGGTATGGAAACAAGAAAATGATTGTCAATTCAGTGTTAAAGAAGTTTTGTAACCAAAAGAAAATAAGTAGTCAGTCTGCAAATCACATAAAGAATTTACTAGACGTTACGACGGATTGTTTAAATAACTTACAGAATTTAAATATATCTTTGGACTCATGGGATCCTATAATTATATTTCTTGTAATACAGAAATTGGACCCTGAGTCTCATAAGGAGTGGGAACAAGCTGCTTACACAAAAGAAGAAGATAAATTACCAACCTGGAATGATTTGAAGGAATTTCTGCAATCAAGATACCGTACCTTAGAACTTGTTATGGCTACATCGGGCACCCGTGACAAACCTATAAGAGAATCTTCACACCTTGTTACTGCTACAACCACCACGTCACCACCGTCACAAGATAGAACATGCGTGCTATGTAAAGAAAAACACACCTTATGCCATTGTAAGAATTTCACCAAACTGCAACCTGCTGAGAGGTCTGAATATGTACAGACAAACAAACTGTGCTTTAATTGTTTGGCACCAGGTCATTCAGCGTATCAATGCAAATTGAAAATGTCCTGTCGCTTATGCAGTCGACGTCATCATACTCTCCTACATCGAAATCAGGACTCTGCTTCTTCGGGACAAACTGAGGATTCTAAACAACCGAAAGCAGCTCACAACAATGTAGAAGAGAAGGAGGAAATAGTCAACACTACGATTGCGTCACATTACAGTGCCAAGCAAAGCACAAGCACAGCGCTCCTGGCCACGGCAACAGTTTTATCGAGAAACAAGCATAACCACACTGTTGTTCTGCGTGCGCTAGTAGACCAAGGTTCGCAGGCCTCATTCATCAGCGAGAAGGCGACACAACTGCTCAAACTAACCAGACAGACAGCAAAAGGAAGTATCATTGGAGTGGGATCCACAAGAACTAACGTCGATCACATGGTGCAACTAAGAATCGGTTCTCGTTGGAATTCAAATTTTGAGATCAACATACAGGCATACGTTATGAGTAAACAGTTGACTACAAAAATACCCTCCAAGGCTGTGACTGTCACACATTGGCCACATCTAGAAGGACTCAACCTAGCAGATCCAGACTTCCACAAACCAGGTCCTATTGATTTACTTCTAGGTGTTAAAGAGTATGCACAAATCGTGCAACAACAACTGATTAAGGGTCCACCCGGTTCTCCATGTGCCCAAGAAACAAACCTGGGTTGGATCTTGTTTGGAGAAATCAAGTCCAACTTACAAGAGGAATCTTTTCTGGTCCTTCATCAGCAAATAGATGTGGATAATATGTTGAAAACCTTTTGGGAAATTGACACTGAAAAGGAAAGAAAATTAACAAAAGAAGAAAAGCTATGTGAAAAAATATTTGAAAACACTCATGCAAGAACAGAAGAAGGAAGGTACATAGTAAAGTTACCATTTAAAAGCGAAAATCCTATATCACCTGAGGGAAACACAAAAGAAATATCAAGAAATAGATTACTGCAGCTAGAAAGAAGATTTAGAAAGGCACCTACATTAAAAGAAAATTATCAAAAGGCTATGCAAGAATATCTAAAATCAAATTACATGGAAGAAATACCTGAAAATGAAACAAATAAAATTAAAGCAGTGTACTTACCTCACCACGCCGTTGTCCGCGACGACAAAGAATCCTCAAAGACACGCATTGTGTTTGATGCTTCTGCTAAGGGCTCGAATCACGTATCTCTTAATGATGAACTGCTTGTAGGTCCTCAACTACAAGATGATCTCAGAGATATCGTTATGAGATCGAGGTTATTTCGAGTCTGCTATGCATGTGATATACAAAAAATGTACCTGCAAGTCTTGCTGTATAAAGAAGACGCCGATCGCTATCAACGCCTTTTGTGGAGAGAGGAAGAGTCAGATCCGATCAAAGAATATCGAATGCTTCGTGTCACGTTCGGTACAGCATCAGCGCCTTACCTCGCAGTAAAAACTCTTCATCAAGTGGTTGAAGATGAAGCTAAATGTTACCCAAAGGCTGCACGCGTTATCAAAGCTGACTTCTATATGGATGATTTGATATCGGGTGATGACACTGCGGAGGAAGCCATGCAGACGGCTCAAGAAGTTGATAAGGTACTGCAAAAGGGTGGTTTCATATTATCAAAATGGTCTTCCAATTCTACTCAGTTTATGCAATCTATAGAAGCAGAAAAGAGAACAAAGCGAGTACATTTAGATTTCAAATTAGATGGAACTGTGCAAACCTTAGGATTGATCTGGAACTTAGGAGCAGATCAGTTTCAATATAAATTAAACTTACCGCAGATGATAGACAATGTCACAAAAAGATCCATCTTATCAGACATTCAGAAACTGTTCGATCCATTGGGATGGATTGCTCCGAGTCTAATCCTAGCTAAAATGCTTGTACAAAAACTGTGGCTAGAAAGGGTTGGCTGGGACGAAGAACTAAGCCAAAACCTAGTGGACGAATGGATGACACTTCGTGCAGACATTAATGAAGCAAAAGAAATATATGTTGATCGATGGCTAGGTACATTAAGTCCTAATATAGAAACTGTAGAAGTACATGGCTTCAGCGACGCCTCCATGCGAGCATACGCAGCGGTGGCTTATATCCGAGTACTAAAGCAAGATGGCTCGGTATCAACAAAACTACTAGCTGCTAAGACTAAAGTGGCACCGTTGCGAACTGTTTCCTTACCACGGTTAGAGTTGTGTGGAGCGCTGTTGTTGTCAAAATTGCTTAAGCAAATAGAAAACGCCATGCGAATACCCACCTCAAACATTTATGCCTGGACAGATTCATCTATTGTCCTTGCATGGTTATCGGGTGATCCCCACAAATGGAAAACCTTTGTAGCGAACCGGGTTGTAGAGATCGTTGAGAATGTAAACAACAACCGATGGTTTCATGTCTCATCTGAAGATAATCCTGCAGACATTGGGTCCCGGGGCATGTTACTAGTAGATCTAAAAAACTCCGATTTGTGGTGGAAGGGTCCAGTTTGGCTCTCCGATATAGAAATACGATTAAACAAGGAAATTACATCTACAGATTTAGAAATGAAAAGGGATACAGTGCATGTGAATCTAAAATTAAGACATGAAGAAAGCATAACATTACAATTTAAAGAATGTGATAATCTCAACGAATTGATAAAAGTAATAACCTATTGTCGAAGATTTTTAAATTTTAAGAGAAGTTCAGAAAATACAGAAAGAAGTTTTACTACACAAGAATTGGAAGGGTCGTTGAAGAAATGTATAGCATTAGTACAACAAGAAGAATTTAAAGATGATATAGAAAGACTAAAGGAAAATAAAGCTGTAAAAGGAGAAAGTAAAATAAAAACATTGAATCCTTACCTTGACGAAGACTGTATCCTCAGGGTGGGCGGTCGACTTCGTAATGCGAACTTGGATGAGCAGGTCAAGCATCCTATTATCTTAGGAAACAAGAACGATTTGGTGCCTTTGATTATCGCTGATGCGCATACCCGTACGTTACATGGCGGTGTTCAACTTATGTTAAGCTACATAAGCTCAAAGTATTGGATTCTTCGAGGCAAAGCGTTAGTGAAGTCTTGCATACACAAGTGTCTAGTGTGTGCCAGACTTAGAGCGCGATCAAGGATACAAGTCATGGGAGACCTGCCTAAAGCGAGAGTAACACCAGCTCGAGCTTTCTTGCATGCCGGCGTTGATTTTGCTGGCCCTTTTCAAATACTAACGTCCAAGGGAAGAGGCATCCGAACCCAAAAAGCATACATCTGTGTGTTCATATGTATGTCAACAAAGGCTATGCATCTGGAGTTAGTTGGCGATCTATCTTCAGAAGCCTTTATCGCTGCATTCAAGCGGTTTGTCTCAAGAAGGGGAAAATGTAGCGATATATGGAGTGATCAGGGTCGAAACTTTGTCGGTGCCAACAAAGAGCTGATGCATGCATGGAAGGAAGCAAATCTAGTTTTTGAAGGTGACATAGTCAACACATTGGCACTGGAAGGAACACAATGGCATTACATACCCGCATACTCACCGAATTTTGGAGGCTTATGGGAGGCAGGTGTAAAATCTGTAAAAACCCATTTGAAACGTGTGCTCACTACCAATCTCACCTACGAAGAGATGACCACGGTGCTTTGCCAGATAGAGGCTTGTCTTAATTCCAGGCCATTGTGTCCTATAGATGACAAGGATCCAGACTGCATAGAAGTATTAACACCTGGACACTTTTTAATCGGCGAAGCTCCTATTGTTGTACCTTCACCTGATTTCAAAGATACCAAAATTCATTGTTTATCCCGGTGGCAATACACACAAAAGCTACTCGGCGATTTCTGGAGACGCTGGCAACAAGAATACCTAACACGGTTGCAACAACGTCCCATTTGGTTAAAGAAATCGGAAGAATTCAAGCATGGCGATATTGTTTTAATAAAATCGGAAGGAATACCGCCTGGTAAATTTTCACTGGGTCGAGTTGTAAACAAACATCCCGGTGAAGATGGCATAACCCGAGTCTACAGCATAAAAAGTGGTAACAATGTAGTAAAAAGATGTGTGTCAAAGTTATGCCCTTTACCTATTGCTACTGATTAAAATCTTAACTTAAGAATTTTGTCTATGTATAATCATTGTTAACTTGAAACATTTAAGATTTGCATGAACATTTGTACTAAGGTTTTAAGTTGTAATTTAAGTAATGTTAACTCAAGCAATTATTATTATTTTTTTTTTTTTAAACGTGTGTCGTTTTCTAAGTTTAAAGTAGAAAAGAACTATGTCCTTTTGGTGGGCGGCATGTTATGTCAATATCGTATATTATAAACGATTGTATGTCCCTACCCAATTTAGTCGCATTAAAACCTCATTCAAGCAAGCACGTATTTTCTATTTTATAATTCCTGCTAAGCAAACACCAACCTTATTACCAGTAACAAATGACAATGCAATATAAAAGCTTGTATTTTTTTAAACATATTTTTAAAAATAACTTGTTTCCACCGAGTCCGATCATACTTATCTTTCAGATTCCTACTGTAATCGCAGTCTACACTCAAAAACACTAAAAAGCAGTTAGTCAATTTATAAGATCGTTCTCCTAACTTTATCAAAACCAAACAAAAAACAATTACCAGCAGAAATTGTTCTGCCAAACAACATAATTTCTAATTAGCTGAAAATTTAATTTTCTAAAATTAGACGTAAACAGCGCATGTCAGAGGTAAACCGCAGCTAAATTGCGGCTTCGAGTGCACAAGATGTGTGGAAGGCCAACTCACTAGCTGATTATATTATATAACAAGCATCTGCTCGCGGCTTTGTCTGCGTAGACTAAGTATTAAGAGAAAGTCCTACATTGTGGGAAGAGGAGGACAAAAGTTATCCCAGGTATTAAGCTAGATCAATCCACACTTCCATACTATCCTAACTAATATTATAAATGCGAAAGTAACTCTGTCTGTCTGTCTGTCTGTCTTTTCTTCACGCCTAAACTACTGAACCGATTTGTGTGAAATTTGGTACAGGGTAAAGTGTGAACCCCAACAAAGGACATAGGCTACTTTTTATCCGACTTCGACTTCGTCTGCGTCCGCGATAACCGACATATGCGCGGACGAAGTCGCGAGCAAAAGCTAGTAATAATATAAATGCGTAAAGTAAAGTAACTCTGTCCCTCTGTCTGTTACGCTGTTACGTCTAAACCACTAAACCGATTTTGATGAAATTTGGTACGGAATAAGTTTGAACCACAAGAAAGGACATAGGTTACTTTTTATTCCACGACTTCGAATACCAGCAAACATACATCCATTCATCTATGCTGACAAACTTTCACGTTTATAGTAGAAGTAGGAAACGAGTCGAATAGTAGGATATTATATTATATTACATAATTAGTTCAGAAAGGTCAGGTGCGGAGTACTCGTAACCGGCGTGCTTGTATGACGAGATGTATGAACGTAGATGAGGCGAAAGGAGTATGTAAGGATCGTAGCAGGTGGCGTTCTGTGGTTTCTGCCTACCCCCATGGGAAAAAGGCGTGAGTTTAGGTATGTATGTAGTTTAAACGACCTAATTCAGTCTTTACCTACAGTAATTCAATTTACACTTTGGTTAATGGTTTAGGTATGTGGGGAGCAAATACGATAATGCAGATGTTTGCTTAATCTAGTCATTGTGAGTTGATTCTGGATTAAGCTATCTCAATAGAGAGGTCATTAATTTTGGATTGTGTTTATACTATATTTGTTAATTGAACGGCGCCTGTAATATACTCATAGACATATAGATAGGGTATTAAGTATTGATTATTCTACCTAAACAGGATAAACAAAATAAGAAAAGTACTATTAATAATGCACGCCTATTATTGCCTCACTGCAGTGTAAGGGCCTCTTCTGCTACAGAGAAGGCACGAGCATTGATTACTTCTTTACCACTACCTTCTTAGTTTGTCTTGGACAGCACTGACACTGATGAAGGAAAATATCGTAAGAAAATCCGGACTTTTATTTGAGGTGTGTCGGAAATCACCAATTCGACTTGAGCAAGTCTGGTGATCCATGCTCGTGACTTTTCTGTATGAGACAATAATAGACCGGTATTATTATAGTAGACCATACAATAGACCATTGTTCCCATAATCAACTTCAAAAGAAACTCAATTTTTGTCAACAAATTAAAAAACTTAGATGTATAAATAGTATGACTCAATTACAAAATTCTGGGTATTTTATTAAAAAGAGCGGCTCTTCACGGCCGGCAGGCAGAAAACCATAAAAATTTTAAAGCGCAATTTTCGCTCAAGTAAAATATTCCCTTCTGTGCCATTATGTTGGTCGCAAGTAGGTAAAGGTTGGTAGTAACATAGTAACAGTATGAAGGCTATGTAGGTACTACCAGTATTGGCTGCATGAAACCCTTGTAAATATAGACGGGGAACTTATGTTTACGTCGGGTTATGGATCTTTGCATATTGTCAAAAAATTGAGTTAATTTTTTTGTAATGGAAAACCACTTCAGGTACCATGTGGTTCTTATTTTGAAAAGAAAAATTACGCTGTGATCAGAATCTTAGCATAAATCTCTAAAATAATTCTAAATCTATTTTAAAACTTAGATTTTTCTTTCAATTTTCTCAAGACTGGCCGTCTGACGTCAGAGAAAAAATCAACAAATGAGAAGTTTCCCATTATAATAGTCCAAAGAAAAATCTTGACGAACAAAGTTTTCTTTGTAGAAGTTTACGTCTTGTTCTCTCTTTATTAGCTCAATTATATAAGAGTCCGGTCCCTTGCTGAATATTTTTAAGTAATTGTAAGATCCTTACAATGAAGGGATGCACAATGAGGAAAAAACTGAATAGGCTATTAGCTGAAAAGCCCGCCAAACGCCGAGGAGGAAATTATAAGCACCATCCTACACAATATCTATAAGAACTTCCCTTTTGTTAACATCTTACATTTTTAAGGCCGCTTTTTTATGGTCAAAAATAAAATACGCTGTAAATGAATAAAACGATTCCACCAGCTTGATGAACAACTTTACGTGTTAACTTTTGGGGTGAGAGAAATTTCTTAGAAAACTTGCCCTCCCAACTTTTCGCATAGCGAGATGATTTTTTTACAGAAGCCCCGAAAATTATGGGCCAAGTGTTCATTATGTTAATGTGTATCGGGGTGAAGCAGCTGCTATTTCATTTATACCTAGTATATATTTATATTATGCGTATCGTAGGTACGGGCGAGCGTGCTCGTAGACATCTAACGTGCAATTTATTCAAACAATTATTATTATGGAACCAGCGCAATAGTAAACGAAATACTGTTCTGCATTTTGTGTGAAACGGCTTTCTGGGAATGCTGACTATGTCATTATACTACGTTTAGATGGACTCGCTCGCTGTCCCGGTAATCCTTAGCATATCGTTGAGCGAGTTAGCTCGCACTTAGAACTTCACCTTAGCTTATTAACGAGCCATATCGCGGAGATTACGGAAATACCAGCAACGTATCTCGGATTTCTAGAGGCATTCCGCATCGTTACAAACTTTAAAGTATCATGACGCTAGATAATTATTAATAATTTAAAAAAACATTGGGATTTCCCTTATTTTTTAATACTTTTCCGATTTTTCGTATGCATAAATTGATAAAGCGGTAACTAATTTAAAAGCTTGTTCAAAAACTTTTGTTTTGCGACAACACCAATCAATTTTTCGATCATTTACTAGATGATCCGAGTTTCCATTTAACTATTTATTCATTTTATAAAAGTGTATTTTGATCACTGGCGTTCATCAGTCTATTTGCACTCAATCTTTGTTTCAAATTGAATTCCAACAGGGCAGCTATTGATTTAATTTAACAACGGATTTTTATTTCATTTACGTTTGAAATCAGGAAAGCCTTGTATCATTTGATTTTATTATTTATACTTACAATTGAATTCTATTTCGATAAAAAATAATTATCTTAGTCAAAATATACGCTGTTGATTATTGTCACTCAAAATATGTTAGTAAGTAGGAACCTTATACTATAATATCTGAACACTTTGTAACATTTAAAAGAAGCAATACTTGAGGGAAAAAATAACTGCAAAATATTCTCATGAACTTTCCACAAACCCAACTTTCCGAAAGACATTCTGTCTTTTGAAACCTCAAAGTAAGCAGAAAAGTCGTATACTTTCGAACAACCTATAAACTGCTCCTACTGGAACCCGGCAAAGGAACAGCAAACAAACTAGTGGCGACTGCCAATTGATCGATAATGGTTGGGACCGAAGCTTAAATAGGTGTATTGTGGTCGAAACACACCGAACAAATCTGTGTGTTGAACTAAAGCTATAACTCAGAGCTCGCCGATATTTATAGCCTAGTTGTGAAGCTTAACACGTTCGTATGTTTGCAGCAACTATAATAAATTCTGAACAAATATCCTCGTATTTTCAGTTACACGTTATGGCGTCAGTTCTTTTCAACTTATCTAGACTTTAATTAAGGAAATTAGTGCATTTCGTACTGCGAGTGTTAAAGTTTTATTACTTACGAACTACGGACGCGTCCGGGTAATCGCTCGGTTTATCTTTGAAATTGTAGTATTAGGTATTCGTCTCTTTCTGAGAAATATACCTCAGTGAATTAATTATTCTGTGACACATTAATTATTGAGTGACATAATCAGGAAGGCCAATGGTTTTACGAAGAATCATAGTCAGTAGGTACTTTTTATGTACTATATGTATGTATAATCAATTAATTATAACTTTAGACAAAGATCATAATAACACTATCAATTTAACGTCGCTTTTTGTCATAGAATGCTATAAAATATACAGTTTTCGTTTCTTGAAAATAAAAAGAAAAAACCATTTTCCAAAGACTGCTCAAACGTCAAAAAAATAACAGTCTCGAGTTTGTTAGCTGTCATAACATTCCAGTATCCAGTATCGTAGAGAAATTGTGCATGTAAGGGGTTAGATGAGATACATTACTCATTCACATTCTGCCCATAAACAAATATAAGTAATTTTCTTTTTGGGCACATAACACTAAAAATATTTATAATTAAAAAAGTATCACTGTATATACATAGCTAACAGACATAAAAACAAAGAATATTTTTCTGTTTTCCAAACGCCTAATATTGAACACAGTTATTTACTTATCTCATGTAATCACATTTACTGTGATTTCTCCACGGTATCTTTAAGAAACGGTCTCTAGTGGCCAGGTGTTAAATGCAGGGGTATATTGTCTACGAGAATACAATAAGTGATTTTACTAAAAGCCTCTAAGTATTTTCCCTCGATATTAGTGTGTTTGAGAGAGAAAGAATGAAAGAAAAGTTTGATTTTAGACACTATTGTTGAAGATTTTTAAAAACATTGTTTTTGGTTTTTACGTATTCTTGTCAAACGTTTTTAATAAAGAGTTAATTATATTACACTTATAAAGAATTAAATAATGTAAACTATTAAGTTGGGCTTTTATGTATTAAAGGTACTTTTATTAAATACTAGTTTTGCCCGTAACTTTGTTTGGGTGGAAGTCAAAAAACCTATTAATTTAACTCTGTTACAAAATCCGTGGTTAGCTGACATTTCTTACCTGTAAACTGTAAACTTATCTGCTAAAAATTTTCATTGGTACTTTTCGAGATTTCGTATAAAGTCCATGAGTGAATAAGTAGCCTTTTGATAGATAAGATGTCATAATACAAAATAACATATAACTTAACAACACAATATACCTATATTGTGTTATTAAGTTATATGTTAAATTGTACCTACCTTTTAAGTATGGAACAGATTATCATGAACTCAATCTACTTACCAGCTCGTGCGTAAACATGTATCAAAATCTACATAAAACCGTTTATATTTAATACACAAAATGTATACATTATACTCTCTCATTGAATTTGCTGATCATTAAATAATATACCTAATGTTGAGTAGGTGTACTTGTACAAAGCACATCAAGGAGGCAAATTCTACTAACTTTTAAAAACGATCATATCTTAACAGTCTCAATCTGTCAAAAATTTGTCTACATTTATTGTCTATATTTTGAACGTTATCGTAAGCTAATACATAGGTATAAGTCTAAAATCGCTAATCCTACTTAAGCAAGCGTGGTGATCAATACTCATACCTTTTTTGTATGAGAAGAGAGTTTTGCCCTACAGTGGGAAAATAATAGGCTTGGTTTTTCTATTTTAGTTGCTAATGGGCCCGTTATGTATGATATTTTGTAATTTAAATACGTGTTATCAATTAACTGTGAGTTAAGTTTTTTTTATTATTTATTTATTTAAACTTTATGCACAAAACAAGTACAAAGGCGGACTTAATAATAAGTAATATTTAAAAAACTTAATTACTTACCTTAAAACTTACTTAATTTTGTAGAAAATAAGTATTTTCTACAAAATTAAAATCATTTATTATTACGTTAACCTACAATATCGATGTCAAGTATTATTCTCGACAATATTTAAAACAAGTGGCTTCATGTTACATGCATGGTAATACGTACGAAGAATTAATTTACTGCTCAACTTACCGGAAGGCACAAACTTCGCCTACTGGGGGAAATCAAGAACGGTAACTTCACCATATAAGAATTCCAAACTATGTTATGCACTAGATATGGCAGCTGCTGAGCTCGCATTTATTCGCTACTTACTTCAAATCCTCGGATGGATTTCAGTGAAGTAAAAAATTCACGAATATAAAATATTTTTCATGAATGTTGTGGCTCTCGTTTAAATTTTTAGGATAGCTGGGAATATGAAGCTGAAATGGTGCTATTTGAAATAAGTATTGGCGTAAACGATTGGCCATTAGGCTACTGCTATTTTGAAAGTCACTGCCAAAGAGTTTAAATAATAATGATCTTACATACCAATGTAAGAAATGAATATTAAGTTCAGGAGTAGAAAATCCACACTTATAATTATTATAAATGCAAAAGTAACTCTCTCTGTCTGTTATGCTCTCACGACTAAACCACTGAACCGATTTTGATAAAATTTGGTACGTGGTAAATTGGAATCCTAAAGAAGGACACAGGCTACTTTTTGCATACGTGCGCCATAACCTTATTTATATAGATATTTACCTACGTGGACGAAATCGCGGAAAATGTCTAGTGTCTCATTATAATCGAATCACTACGCTGAAGTAGCCAAATAACGACAAATAAAAAAAAAACAAATTACCATAAGCAACTTAAAAATAAAAGCTAATAATCATACTCAAACACAAATTACCCTGAAAAATTTCGCAGCAATTTAAAAAGAGAAATTTTTTTTTACATTTTTCAGCGTACAATCAGATGAAATTACGTGAAGCCATTCATCGGACCATGCTTAGTATTCCATCACCAATCACGGCGCTTCAGAGGGGGCGCTTCAAATACTTCATTAGCCTGTTTCACGCGCCTACCACCCCCCCTCCCGCTTTTAAAGGATAGCGCTGATGAGCAACATAATCTGAATTTTGACGATTTGTAAATAAAATCTTTTCACAATTGAGTTTGTAAGAGGATGAAAACATTTTCATATTTACGGCAGAATTTTAGACGTAAATGCGATTTTTATTTAATTTTGTTGCTGGGTGTATTAATATGATTTGTAGATGCTTTTAAAAATTATATACCTAACTAAAGTTTTACTAACGATTACTAAGGCAAAATTTGAGACTGTTTCTTCTATAGTTGCTTATTCTTACTATAATATTATAAATGCAAAAGTAACTCTGTATGCCTATCTGTCTGCCTGTTACAATTTTACGACTAAACCACTGAACTAATATTAATGAAATTTTGTACGAAAGTTTGAACACCAAAAAAAGATATAGGCTACATTTTATTTACTAGCTTCTACTAGCGTCCGCACAAATGTCAGTTATCACGGATACTGACGAAGTCGTGGAATAAAAATTAGCCTATATCCTGCCTTGAGGTTTAAACTTACCCTGTACCAAATTTCATCAAAATCGGCATAGTGATTTAGTCGTGAAAGCGATACAGACAGACAGAGTTACTTTAGCATTTATAATATTAGTAAGCATTAAACTTGCATAACATTTAAGACCAAATCCCCAGAATTTGAACATACAGTAGCGCTAAACTGATTCAAGTTATAGCCTGGATCCAACTTCCTCGCCATACAACCATTCAAGTCATACATCAGTCGGTTCTCAACTGTCCGCTCAACTAAAGGACGACCATCCGTGCCAGTCACACGGCACGATCCTTGTTCGCAACCAAAACGTATGTGTGACATTCGTCGCCAACCAGACCAAAGTTTGTTTTATACTGCGAACTGTATACTGCGGAACAGATCGGGTCAACTGTTATAGTTGGCCAACAAACATTTTGTTAGTTCCAAATGTTGGACGAAATTCGTCAAATGTTTGGTTGGAGAATAATTACCAACTTAGTGTCCGTAGACTGCATTCTATGGTTTAGTAGAACATACTGATAGCTACAATATTCAAATGTGTGTGTGTGCGTAGTTCCTCTAATAGAATATAATTTTGCTTAGATTTTACATACTCATGCAGAAAAGTTTGGTAACTATATAATAACATTAAAGAGCTATCGGTCACTATAATTTGTCCTACTTCCAAAGAAAAACCCATATAGGTCATGAGGAGTTAAAGGAGTATATGGGAAACTTTGATTAAAGGCTTTAAAGACAATGGTGCTTGGAAATCGGAAACTTTATCGGAAAAAGATAGCTAAGTAAGTAAGCTAAGTTATGGTATAGTAATCTTCTATCTAACCTAAATATTATATAAAAGCGAAAGGTCACTCACTCATCACGAAATATCGAAAACCGCTTAATGTATACAGATGAGGCATGAAGATAGTTTATAGTTAGCAGACGTCCGCTAAGACAGGATTTTCCAAAATTGGGGATGAAACGGGGGTACGGGGGTTCGAGCTTTACGCGGACGAAGTCGCGGCAAAAATGTAGTATGCAGTATAAAAAGAAAAGACTCTTCAAAAATAATAAATAGTTATACATATATGTGTATTTCATTATAAATAAAAATGGCATCCGTAAGAAAATTCTCGTAGAAGAACTCGTGAGCAAAAGCTAGTAAATTAATAAAATTCTCCAAATAAATGGGATGTAAAACATAAATGTTGGTGTACCATACACCTCTGCCTCGCACTTTATAATATGTCGTGATGATACGTTAGAAATTATTATGAACGCCAGGTAAACATCAACGAGTTTCCTTAGCCCATAACAAACTTCAAGTTGTTTAGAAATAAAAGTAGCTACTACCTACTACCTACCATGCCAAGTTTCAATACGCTTCAAGTAGTACTCAAGTAAGTACTTCATGGAATTGTTTCCTTACAATCTCGCCAGCAGCCAGCATGATATTACGTTTTACTTCTTAGAATTAAACTCAACTTTAAGATGGTATCATTAAGGTTTACTATTGAACTGAAGTTATAATAATAGTTATAATTATTTTAAATAGCCAGTTTTTCAATAACATAAGCTAGACTGCCAGTGTAAACTCGACGTTTTTTTGTTTCGCAGAATCTGTGACATGCTGTAGTGCGTTTGAATGCAAAAACTGCAACATTTTTTCGGATAAAATGTAAACAAAATAGAAGAAACTGATATTCTGGTAGTTTTTTTGTCGCCTGTATCGTGAAATCTCCCTATACATGCGGAGCAACGAAGTGATAGTCCATTGGTTTGTAACGAGCGAACGGTTTTACTATGCAGCCAACCAATCTTTTACCCATAAGACTAAACCTTCAAAGCTTATTTTACTTTATATTTACACAGAGTAGTTCAAACAGTGACGTCATAATTTTTAAAGCGATTCCGAAAAACAAAAAAATAGAAAAAAAAAATTATAACTCACACACTATCAAGAATCACACAACATACAAGGGATATATTCGGATACCCCTGGGAATGAAGAAGGAACCTATTTTTTACCGTTTCTATTTGGACCAGTCTGTATACAAAATTCAGCTTCCCTATGTCCAAAAATCGTGGATTCAATAGTGTTTTTATATACTTACATATTTACTTTTTTATCAGAAAGTCACAACGTAGCGTGGCCGGGTTAAGCTGGTTAGCAATAAATATAAGATAATCTTCTCTTTACAAAAACTTCAAACAATTTGCTGTACTCTATGAAATATCAAAGTAGAAAGACCCAAAAGTTGTATAAACTACTAAACACACAAATGAATCAAAATGTTAATTACAAAAATATAGGTACTTTCATAATTCAGTTATCACAAAAGCGCTGAAACTACTATACAAAATACAATACACATTTTGATTAACTATCAGGTTTTGGCACAAGCTCTAATTAACATAGATAATTGTAAAAGCTTCACAAATATTTCTACTAATTATTATTTAAAGTACAATATTTATTTAGCTAGCAGAGATTGTTTAATGGGCTTTTGAAGTAACTGTAGGAACATTTCTGTTTTCATAAATGAACATGACACTAGTATATCTGATAGAGACAAGACAAGGGATTCTGAGTGTTATACAAACATAAATACAATACTAATTAGCTTGCCAATGACTGAGACTGACTTGATAAGTCATAACTTCGTTCTATTTACGGCAAAATAGATACCTATATGTCTAACCTATTCCAAAGCATATACGAAACTATAGAAATAAGTATATTTCTTTATAAAATTACCCCAAACGGGTAGCCTTCTGGAATTGTTTCATATTTAGCGGTTAAAACTAAGCAAAAATTAGCGTGAAACGCAAATGAAACACAGAAATTATTAATAATGTAAATAACGTTATTAAGCGTTAAGCGGAATTACAAATATTTTACTGTCGTCATTAGGATTTAAAGCCCCAAATTAAATTAGATTTGACGCTCAGGTGGCGAGAGACATTTAGTAACCCTTATAATTATTGTTATACTAAGACTACTATAATAAATCCAAAGGATCCATTTACCTAGATTCCTCTTCGAGTTAGTATTACTGACTCATTAAACGTATTCAATTTTTACGTCGTTTTCAAAAAAATCTCTTTTTCCAAATTTCTTTATTTATTTACTAGTTTTTGCCCGTGACTTGGGCCGCGTGGGTTTCCTTTACGGGCGCTAATTTTTTTGTAAATAAAATATAGCATTTGTTGCATAAAAATCAAAGGTAAACGTTAATGAATTTTTAAAATCGGTTTAGTAGTTTCTGCGTTTATCCTTAACAAACAAACAAAATAGTTTAGATTCATATAAAACAATAAATCAAAGTTATATAAACTCAATAAAACATGCGCTTGTATGAATTAAAGGTAAACAAGTATACAGTCAAAAATTCTCTAAGAAATTAAACATTTATTCATTTTCTTGTACCTTTATGCTTTTTCTCTGTATCTACACGCAATTGGTACATACTATATAGGTAGTTACAATACATAATTATAATAAAGATAAAGAGATTTTTGTGTATTTGCTTTGTATATTATATTTTTCTCTTTTAAATCTTACAGTCTGTGTGTGTCAGTATCGTTATGAGGTTGAGGGTTCGATACGGGGCAAGTACAGGCTAACAATGGGACTTCTATTCATATGTATGTACTTTCTAAGTTCATCTTGGACATCACTGACATCGATGAAGGAATACGTTTTTAGGAAACCTGGACTTATAATGAATATATTAAGTCTGAAATGGCCAATACGTCTTGAGCAAGTATGGTGATTAATGCTCGTACCATTTTTGTATCAGAAGAGGCCTTTGCCCTACCGTAGGACAATAATAGTGTAGTATTATTAATATTGATAATGTCGTTTTCAGACTATAATACGAGTACTGTTAAGCTGCTCTCTATAGAGGTATCGAGTCATAAGCGATAGAATTCAATTACCATTAAAATTGATTTCGGTCCCAACCGGCCAATTTTTCATCTTCATATACCTATACGTTACTCGTTCGATTCTCTTTTCATGAATTTAAACGAAGCAGCAACAAGTAGTTGCAGCAATTCAGTATTGAATATTTTTCAATCAGTACTGTCCAGTATTGATAGTTGATTAATCTGGGTTGAATGATGGAGACTGAACAAAGGGTATGGACTGAAACCCCAAAGCCGACGGACGTACGTCATTTAAGTACCTTTAGCTGACATTTTGAGCTGTCAGTTACCTTAGTTTCTTCTACGGACCTAATCATTTCTGATACGATCTCGCAGAGAGACACCGAGCATACCATCCATTGCTCTCTGAGTGCCTTAGAGCTTTCTTATGATGCCCATAGTAAGGCACCACGTTTCAGTGCCGTATGTCACTACCTACCTCACTAAATAACTCATAAGGTAACCGACATGGCTCTCAAAATTGCGAAACTCAAGTGGTAAAGGGCAGGGCATATAGATCATAGAGGAGAGGGCCGTTGCAGTCATAACGCTTTCGAACGGCAACCTCGTACCAAAAGGCGCTGTGTGGAAAGGTCATCGGACCACGACGTGAACCGATGACTTAGTAAAGGTCACAGGAAACCGTTGGATGCGAGCAGCGCAGGACCGGTCATTGCGGCTATTTTTAGGGGAAGCGTATGTCCAGGAGTGCACGTCATTCGGCTATGATGATGATGATGAAATTTTGAGGATAGATAGTGAACTATGTAGTTAAGAAGGTATAGACCAACATACTCGTACAATGTTGCTAGACGCTTTACGTGAGCCATAACATCGCCAGACAATTTAAAGGTCGGAAATTTAAAGTCTGGCAATAACGAATAACGGTTTATGACAATATCATATAAAACATAAAAATAAAAACCAGAAGTTACACTTGAACGCATAACTTTTTAACTAGGTCTGATAATAATTCCAACATATTTTTGTCCCAATGTAACTTAAAGGCCTCTTCTCATTTAAAAAAGGCACAAGCATTAATCACCACGCTTGCTTAAGGCGGATTGCTGATGGCTATTTCAGAGTTTTATTTAGTATAAATCCAGGTTTTCTCACGATCGACATTTTCCTTCACCGATGTCAGTGATGTCCAAGATATACTTAAAAAATACATATGAATCAATAAATTGACATTGACCTTTCCCCGGTATTGCGCCCGCAATCTCAGGCATGAGGGCCGAGTTTTTAACCATTGAGCCAACACGACTTGGTCTAATAAAATTGTGAAAACTTCAGAAAGAGAGAAGGATGATAATGACATTTTTGACATTTTTCGGGACATCGCGAAGCGACTGGTCGACTCCTCACATGACCAGAGGGCTGGCCTTTTCTTAGGCCAAAGAATCAGCATTGCTATACAACGTGGCAATGCTGTCAGCCTTTTGGGCACTTGCCCCATTGACAGCGATGCGGACGAATTTTTTGATGCCCTATGAGGTCTCCTTTCTGCCTTTTTTTTTATAAATTGTACATATTTTACATTTACTTTAAGGTTTTAGGTTTAAGTGTAAATAAATTATAATTATGATAATGATAAGTGCAAACTCAGTAATGTATTATTGCCTAGTCAAAAAAGCAAAATCCGCAGTTTAACAATTTAAATAATAGTCAACACACACTAGCATCACCGCAAACTCTCCCACATTCGAAGTAAAACATAAAACAACCGAATAACGAAAATATATCGCACCAACACAAATAAAACATAATGTTCCTACAAGATACCTATACATCCTCATTTCTGGGAGTACTTCCAAATCCGTCGCAGTGATCCAAGCAATACTTATCCCGTACATTATGGAATGGCCGTTAGCTGGAGCACAAATCTTGAAGTCGATTACCATAAACAACGATAAAGCTGAGATATTTGAATAAAGAAAACAGAGTAATAACATAATTCGTCGTTCGCATCATTGGCATAATGGTGAAAGGCCACGCCATGAACTAAAGCCCGTATCCTGAATCGGATCTGGGTGATGGTAAAATTTCTACCATAGTATTTTTCTATAAAACTATTTATTTCTATACTATACAAATGGATTGGAAACTTTTTTTTGTAAATGATAGTTAGATTTATGAGAAATAGTATAGGCTATATAACATCACGCTATAACCCACAGAAGCGGAGCAGTAACCAAAGAAGTAACTGAACTTAACACTGGTGAAAAAACCGACGCGGACGAAGTCGCGGGCAGAAGCCAGTAATATTATAAAAAGGTAAAGTTTCTTTTTTAGATTTTTTACACACATACATACATAAACTCACGCCTTTTTCCCATGGGGGTAGGCAGAAACCGCAGAACGCCACCTGCTACGATCCTTACATACTCCTTTCGCCTCATCTACGTTCATACATCTCGTCATACAAGCACGCCGGTTACGAGTACACTCCGCACCTGACCTTTCTGAAGAACCTCACCAATAAGGTCAGTGTAGGTCTTCCTAGGGCGACCCCTAGGAACCCCCCCCCCCCATTTTGGGCCCCTAGGGGCTTAGATTTTTTGTTAGTAAGAATTAATATCGTTTCAGTTCTTGTCCGATTACCTACAACATTTTTTTACTGTTAGAAAGCTACAGTATATATTGTCGAGTGTCAAAGAATATGTTTTATGGGATACTTAACTACCTCCATTAAAGTAACGAGCAGAAGCTATAACTATTTATTACCAGATATTTGCTCTTTGTGTTTGTAACATTGATATGTCAGCGCCTTTATTAGCCTTGAAATTAGGTGTATTATTCTTAGTTTTCTTTAGTCTAGTATATTCCTCTCTCTCAACACACTCAGAAGCAACTATAAACACTATTTTTACGATCAGTGTATCCTGGGATTTTTCCTCAAAAAACATTTCATATGTCGAAAACCGAAAACTGGTATTTACGATTCCAGTATTTCAACTAGGATAATGATTTACGTAATCCCAACTGTCTCAAGACTCTCGTCCTTTTTTGAAAGTACTACACGTGTGACCACATTCACTGAATAATGAAACGAGAAACAGTCTTATTGCTTTATATCATTAAGATACAATTTGCGATTTTAATTAACACCACGTGATTTAGGGCCATTTATAAAATCATCAGATAACTCCTAACGGTTAAATAAATATGGCGGTTTAACAGCTATTCTTCAAACTATTAGCCATGCCCGCTGCTTCGTGCTGTGGTCCCGAAGTGTAACTTAAGGAAATAACTATTGAATGCTATGTCATCATAATCTCCCAAGCTGTCTGCTGAAAGTTATGATAATGAGTTTTCCATAGGAATTAATTTGTCTAAAGATAGCCGGAGTCTCGATTTGTGCCCGGTTGGTAATTGGCAATTTTGTTCTATAAATAAAAGAAAAAATAGGCTTTTAATTTGTAAAACATAACTATAATAAGAAAAGGGACACCTTAAAGTTAGTCAAGATGAAAATGTCTGCCCTACACTTGCACCACCTCCCAAGTAGGTAATAGTTGCAACCAGCAGTTTCATTCTGTTGAAGCCGATTACGAGTTTCTCTAGCTCTTACAATGTCGTCCAATAAGAGACTCGGATTCAACACGTGAGATCGTTCGGAAACATTGTTACAATATACGGTATCACGGACTCGCCGCCTCATACCCTAATATTTAATAAAGCTTTCGAAAATGGAATTGCGATTTCAAAGAAGATTACAAATAAGATTGCGTTTGTATTACCGAAGTTTACGCCGGTTGTGTTCCAAATTATTGTAGTTTGTTTTTTGTCGCGAAATGTTTGTGTTTAAGAGGGTTTTTTAAGTCTGTTTGTTTTAATGTTTTGGGACAGTAACGGACATGGAATGTTTATTGTAGGCACAAAAGCGTCGCGGAACGAATATTTCCACTGCATAAGGTCGTGCCGCCCGGTTTTTTATCTCCATTTTATACCTATTACAAAGTTGAAAATGGGAAGGTTATTTTTGTACTTTGTTTTTAAATGCTACCAACTACATAGGTACATAACGTTTTACATTTTTTCCCGACAATTATGTTTTTCGTACAGATAAGAACACACAAAATACTCATAAAGTTGGTTTGACAGAATCTCTTACATAAAAACTCGCAAAGCCAAAGTCTAAGTCAAATCTTTTTTTTATTTAGGCTATTAAAAGACACTTTTGATCGTCACATACATCTCGGTTGACGTAAATAAAACCTAAAGAAATCATAATTAATGTAGATTCTCTTACATCTTTTTGAAGTCGGTTTCAATTTATTATTGTTATGCCTTAAAGCACTACTCTACTACAATTTGAGCACTTTATTTAATAACTTACGTTACATTAATTAAGAAACGACTCCCCAGTTTTACTTTCAGCGGCTTTCCACTTAGCTGCAGTCAAACTTCATTGGTTAGTGAGCTACTATACCTGAGCTGTTTAAGCTGGTTGAGCTAAGTAATACGCTCTCTCAATATAAACTGAGCGGGCAGTTATTACAAGCTGTTAATATCGTGTTCTGTTTCTGAAGTTTGCACGTCTAATTATGCTTTATTAGATTATGTTGGTTTTAAAATTGATGTTAAGTCTAATATGAAGCGCGATCTCAGTATTTAACCGACTTCAAAAAAAGGAGGAGGTTATCAATTCGACTGTATTTTTTTTTATGTTTGTTAGCTCCTAACTTGCGACTGGGTGAACCGATTTTCATGATTCTTTTTTTATTTGAAAGCTGGTGCTTCCTGTGTGGTCCCATTGTCCACCATTTCAATATCTGATGATGAACTTCGGAGATATGGAATGGAACTCCTCACAGAATCACAGCAGCAATATCGTAACAAGTGAAATTGCTTGGTTTATACGTGTAGTCGATGACTGACTGAAGGAAAAGGGGGGGGGGGTACGGCAACCCCCGTCCTACCAGTTTCCAAAATTAAATATATCGTGTGAGGTATTGTTTGAAAGGGCTTTTTGTAAGGATTTCAAACATTAATACACAAGCACTAAAAAGTGAAAAATAAAAAGCTTTTTTACAAAAAAAGATAACCGCCTTCAAAAACTACAAAATAAAAATAACTTTAGTTTTGAAAGTCGGTGGCAATACTTACCTACATAACAAAAAACAAAACCAAAGCCGCCTACTTCCAAAACTAAAGTTATTTTTATTTTGTAGTTTTTGAAGGCGGTTATCTTTTTTTGTAAAAAAGCTTTTTATTTAACTGACTTACTTTTAACTGAAGGATAAATATGACGATTTGCCAGATTTTTATAGAAAATATGTCAAAGTGTCATAGTATTTATTCTTTGGATAAAATTTGACTATTGACAAATCAGGCCCTAAAAGAAGGTTAGAATTATGATTTGGCGACACGGGTGGCGAAGGGGTTGAGGTTTAAACTGCTGCGCTGCGTGTCCCGATTTCTATTACTGCACGGATTAAATGTTTGTATGGCTTACAGGTAGTGGTTTCGGATTTGGTTGTTTGTATATATGATTGTATGTTTGTAAACGCAATCGTGGGGCAACGATTTTACAAAAAATAGGATTGACGAATTAAACGATTTTATATTTTTTGAGGAACAAACGCATATAATATCAGTGATAACATGTAACTATTTGTACGGTAGATATAAATAATAAATAAATAAATATCTTGGGACAACTCACACACGGCCATCTGATCCCAAGCTAAGCAGAGCTTGTGTTATGGTAACCAGACAGCTGATATACATACTTATATAATTTATAAATACATACATATTATAGATAAATTACACCCAGACACAGAACCAACAATTATGCTCATCACACAAAGTTTGCCCTGGGTGGGAATCGAACCCACTACCTCCGGCTTTGCAGTCAGGGTCACTAACCACTAGACCAACGAGGCAGTCAAAAATATACTTATTTGACAAACTGAAATTGAGATTAGAAAGCGATCGTTGTTAAACTTAAGTACTCTGATATAAGTATTTAATAAGGATCCTCGATTGATCTTTATAAATGTGTTCTTATAGCGAGCGTCTCATTCTGCAAAGCGCAGTATTTTACACCTAAGTCAGGCTTAATAAAATGCCATCATTTATAACTTAGACTAACTTACCGACAGAGCTTAAGTTACCAGATTAATAATAACTTGCCTGTAATATATTACATAGATTCTGGTCATTTATCTTCCAGTTTAATTAGTAATCATTAAGAGTTAAACGGTGAGGGTCAAACTCTTATGGATAATCTCTCATATCATAATAGAAAGGTCAGTATACGTATTCGTGCGCTGTAATAAAGAGTAATGCGTATATAATGACTTGCAAAGAGCAAGTCATTTGGTAGGAATTAAAATGTCTATCGGGTGGATTGTGGCGCCTTATCTTAAGGTTATCTTTAGCGCCATTTTTGGTATTACTTTGCTAAAAATTACCCACACAGGTACAGTACCCGGCGCGAAATATTGCACATCGACCTTTGGAAAGCGACAATCGGCTAATTTAGGCTTCGTAGAGCGTTATCTCTGTCGCACGAAATACAAACAGTCCGGTATCTATTAGGAGCTGTTTAAACAATTATAATTGGCTTCTTTTGATAATTATTTTTATTCTTTGTATTAAATACACCAATTTTTCTATAAGTGATGGCTTTAAGTTGGGGTAAAATAAAATATAAAAACAGGTTTACATTATGTTTACGTATTTAATTATTTTGGAAGTGTAGTGTGCGACAGAGATAACGCTCTACGAAGCCGAAATTAGCCGGTTGTCTCTTTCCAAAGGTCGATGTGCAATATTTATCGCCGGGTACTGTAAGTGCATACCTACCAAGTTTTACACTACATAGTAACAAAATCGCACCTCAAAATCCGAACGAGGAATCCCACATCTTTGCTCACGGTAAATAAAGTGTGGTAGCCGCAGACATCACTTATACATATATTTTATATTATGTTCTACACACAAGATTTTATATTAGAAAATATGAGATGAGATTGTAGGACATGTTCATAATACGATTTTTTAAGTTCAGTTTGGATGAATAGAATAGATAATTAAAATCCATATCTCGTTAGTATACATTAGCACCAATATCAGCTTACAATTATGTTAGTATTGTTAATACTTATCTTCATGTGGACTACTATATAAAATCATACACTACCCAGATCACCCAGTGTTTTTGAATGAGGCAGTCAAATCGAACAGCAATGACTTTTAGATTGCCATTTTTAGCACCCCGCAGACGCTGCAGCAAAGAAGCCGATTGTTTGCTAATTATGGCCGTCCGTGTGGGCTTCTGCAAACATCCCCGAATAAAGTGATACTTTATTTTCCTTAAAATAACTATTGTAGCTGCGGCTACGCCATAGCTACGACGTAGACCCTGCTACGGCGTAGTACTCTCCGTACACAAAAGCGGGTCATGTCATTCGGTTCGGTATTTTCAATACAATGTTATCAAAGGTTTTATTGAGAATGCTGATCCATAAAGAATGCAGAATGCTGAACCTCAAAATAGCTCGACCCACTTTATGTGTATAGGTAGCGACCCTGAATTGCGTATTTTAATAATTGGCATGACTGTTTTTATTTTAAAGACATGTGAAATTTTTATACTCTCAGTATTTATGTATTTTAGAACAAAAAATAATTATTTAAAAATCTTTTTTAAAGTAAAGTAAACCACAAATCTATTTGCACAAAGTTGACAATGAATAACAATACCTATTAACTTATTGCTGGTATTATAGTTTGACAAGTCAGATTACTAACATGCTCCATGATCCATTGTATCAAGCCCAAGAGGAATCACAGTTTCCAAAATTTAATAATACCCCGAGGACATTAACAAATAGGGGTAATTCCTCAACAGCCCGTCAGGAGTTCGTAATAACTTAATACATTGGAAACTAACATGTGGACATGATATACCAACATACCTACCTATGTATTAACGATGTAAATTATTAGAATTAAAGGCTTAACTAACTATTAAAGTATCTATAGGATACAAACAGTGGTACTTTTTGTTACGTCATCACGGAAACGATTGCAATGAAATTTTACAAAGAGGTACGTTTTTTTTTATGGATGGGAAATCATTAAATGACTTCTTCCGCTCTGGGCGGAGCGGAAAGAAGTGTCAGACTCTTACTGACTAAAACCCATTCGTGTTCCTCCTAATACTCTTTGCGTTCCAGGGCCGCGGTAACTCTTTCTGACAAAATCCGCAAGCCTGGATAAAGAGGTAGCCTAGTAGGGCCCGATTTTGCTATTTAGCCGCTCCGGACAAAATGATATTCGCCGCCCTTTACACTAACACCGTAATGAGTCAGGAAGCTTGCTATTTCAAAGATGGGAATATAATTATGTGATATTGTTTTAATTGTATAATATACAAATATGTTAGTCTACTATGGTTACTGAACATGTTTACAAAAATTCATGAGAGTATGTTGGACTTCGTGCAATCGCCCGGCACACTCAATTTTGCCGCCCCTCATTTTTGCTGCTCTGGGCATTTGCTCGGCCGGCCCCCCCTTAAATCGGACCCTGAGCCTGGGATCTAGCATAGTTTTTCGAGAATTAGTCTGCGTTGATGGACAAAGTCACAGGCAAAATCTAGTCCTTTGCATTAACTTGTGGACTACAAGTTCGTAAGTTGATATTTCTTTCAGGAAAAGCACGACATTTCTGTACGTTTTCCGTGTAACACATAAAAACTGCTAACATGAGGTGATTTTTAAAAAAAGGTTTCTGATTTTAGCAGGGTATATGGTGTGGAGCTTCAGTATGTGGCTCTCGGAAACGGTTCGATACCGACTGATTACAGCTATGCTTTATCTCAGTAAAAAACCGTTTATTTTGCTACTAAAACCCTTTGTGATAAATAACGGACACGGACACTCAACGAAGCATTTTTTGTTTTGGTTTTGAAGGTCAAAGTTCCAACATTTGGTCACGTTTTTTTACAAATAAATGCTATACTAGTTACTACACATGCACCCGATATAACAATGTTAAGCGTGCGTTGCTGCACTGCCATAAATAGTGATATTTCATCAAAAATAAAAATCGTTTTCCAACAAAAAAATATATTAAAAGTTACTTAGTGTGATAGTCAGTATGCGTGTAGCTAACAATTAAAGGGGGTCTCCATTTAAGAAACGTGTGTGTAATAATATGTAGTGCTAAATATTGTATGGCGTTACGCAACCCTTCGTGTACAAGTACGACTCGCACGTAGCTGATTTTTTTCTTTAAACACTATAACCAAACAAACTCAAAACTAGATTGATCCTTTCCTCATCCTTCAATCACTAGTTTACACTTTACCGCGTTCATACATCTTCCATTCCGCGTAAATCTGTACATACGTACTGTATACGTACCGTCTACAAACGTCTACCCGCATCACACCCTGTTTACTACCAATACCTTGCTAACGTTAGCCACTACACTTAGGTTGGTACCCTTCTCCAAATAAGACGAGTACGGGAACTGAGCACGAATTGACTTCGCTCGACGTTGATATACGGAGTACATTTTTCACTGAGCATCTTAGTCTAGGAAATAAATTGTTTACTTTGCTTTAGTATTGGAATTCTTTGTGTAAAGATATATCTTTATTATTTACTTTAATGTTTTCTTATCTTCTCAATTAAGTTCAAAGTTAAAAGATGGATGTTAAAATCTAGACTGAAGTGTTAAAAAAGTTTGTTTGTAAGAGGTGATCTCTGTAAATAGTGGAACGATTACAAAAAGTCTTTCATTGATAAAAAGCTATATTATTGCCGAGTGCCATAGGCTATGTTTTATAGTATACGTGACTTCTACTCGGATGAAGTCGCGGAAAAAAGCTAGTAGCAAATAAGCACGGTCAACAACAAAAGTCGATCAACAATGTTACTTTTTCATATCATTTAAACAGACACTAAACACGTAATGTACTGGCTTTCAGAATTTCAGCTAAGGGTTTATTATATCCTAATTTTATATTCATTGCGTTTTACTTTTAATATTGTACTTAATAGTTAGGATTTAAAGATTATAAATGTTAATCGACTTTTGTTGCTGACTGTACGTTAAACATAGGTCTAAGTTCTTATACAGAAATGTATGGTCTATTATGTAATTCAATTTGCTGTACTTATAGTTATGTATAATATAAGTAGTTCTTTTTGCTGAGAAAACGATAAGGAAAAACATATTCGAGGCATTATATTGGAATATTTTTATCCGAAAATATTATTTATTGTTTGTCACGCTATGAATGCAAAATCACAATACTCCCACAACAGAAACCCGTGAAACGCCTACCTACTGAGATATAAATGCGAATTCTTGAAGGAATGACAATAACCTATGTCAAGCAGATCTTTTTGCTATAACACTACAGTTTTTATAATAAAAACTTTATACTAAATAATATTTTATTCAGGCCACAGAATCCGCTGTTCGAAACCAATGAATTTGTATGACGTAGATAACGCGTTTTATTGTCACAGTTAGTAAATAAATTCTCTCGCATACACCAATCATGTACAGGGCTCACGTACGACTGGCCCGATGAAAGGTATAATCCAATCAATTATTACGCCGTGCTCCAATTCTGCACCGAAATGCAAAGAGAAAAGATTTAATCCCAAAAAAGTTTGGTCCAAAAAGATCGGTCCGTTCTAAGTGACGTCTATTTGTTTTTTTTTTCCTTTCGTTGTGTTATTGGCATTGTCGCAGACGTAGATTTGTCGCGTCATTACACCGTATTTGTAATCTGGACATTGTTAGATGGCCGATTTGAAGACATGACTGGTACAAATAATGGTCGAATTTCGGTCGATTAATGAAAATGATGGGTACAATTTGTATCGTATAGAAGCTAATGTATTGAAACATAAGTGATGGGCGAATAAAGCAGTGTTATCTACAACTTTAATACAAATACCTAGATAAAAGGCATCTTAAGATTTATTTTATTTTGGCTTGGTACAAATTGTGGACAGTACCAAAAATAATGTATTAATTAAAAACAAATAGTTGGGAGGCCAGGAAGGGATTTTTGGATTTACTCGAGCGCGGCAGATTAATATAAGGGGGGATACCTTGCTCCCTGTTAAGTACCTCCACCAAATATAAGCCTTGTAAATAGAGCCGCGCGGCTAGGACAGCCGATCAAATTAGTAAAAAAAAATCGATCGTTGGATTTACTCGAGCGCGTCAGATTAAGGCAGGGTAAGTTAATTACAGGCAGAAAAGTGTGCATTTCAATAATCTGACGATTTGTGCGTAACGTAAGGAAATAGTAAAGTCACAAAGTTGCAAAAAAAATATGTCACCTGGACATTCTCGAGCGCGGTTAATTTTCATTTTATTTTGAAGGAAATCTTTCAAGGATTACGAAAATAATATAATCTGCCGATTTACACAAGCCGAAGTAGTTAAATAATCAAAAAAGTGTTGTACTAGCAGCTGCTAAGAACTATGTAATTTTCACTCTGCGATTCTCTTAATTGGCCAATAATCTCTCTCTTAATTATTTCTCTTATATTTATTAGTTGTACTTATTACATTAGGCACATAATTGAAAAAAAATATATAAAAAAAAATTAAAACCGTCAGGTTAAGGGAACTCCTCCACATAATTGTCAGATTATGGGTCAGCACGATAAGGACATCAAGCTGAACCCTCTGTATAAAAATCTGACGCGCTCGAGTATGTCAAGGTCACGATTTTTTTTTGCATTTTCAAAAATCGGCCATGAGTTTTGGTCGCTTCTAAATCGTCAGTCTTTCGAATGGGAGACTCTTTAGGGTTTACTTAACATCCCTTCTGAAAATCAGACGCGCTCGAGTAAATTTTTTTTTCCCCCATTTTCAACCCCTTTGTACGGCCACCCCCACCATGCAAACCGGCAGATTATTATTCCCCCGTTATAAGAAACACGTGGGGCGTATACACTATTAATATCTGACACGCTCGAGTATGCCAAGGTCACGATTTTTTTTTACATTTTTGAAAATCTCTACACGCTCCCCCCACCAGTGAAAGTGCATACATCTCATAACCTTTTTTTCTTTTTAGCATCTAATCTTCACAATCCAAAAGGTCCCCACCACGCTCGAGTAAATCCACATTTAGCATCTTGGCCTCCCCAACTAAAAGTAAAACCACTGAATATCACAAGAGGGAAAATATCTTTAAAATTAACTTAGCCTCAAAGTGTCAAAGTTGGTAGTTCATATTACAAAAAGTTTGTTGATAGTGCGCTCTAAAACTCTTTTAATCTGAAAATCGAGTTTAATATTAATTGGCGGGCAAAGTTTTGCTGTAACGTAAATATGTTTATAAGAAGCTTCCCTCGGGACTCGTTAGGAGTCCTTTGTCACCGCACCACTCCAACCAGTTGTCTCCTCTGATATTGCATCACGTACAACTCAACTAAAATGTTTTGTTCACTTACAAAGTTTCTCATTTTCTCCGTTTTTCTTTCACTATCTTGTACCCTTATCTTAATTTCACTCAAGTAATTTCTTAAGTTTACCGATAAATAAGAACAAACGACACACATAACATGGGTCAACAAGACAGCCATGAAAGATATATTAAGGTGGAGGCAAACAAAAATATTTGCAAACCTAATTACAAGGAGGAAATGTAGGTAATATTCTGAAAGTTTCCGGATAACGCGCTACGTGCCGACAGAGTGCACGCAACAAAAGGAGTTTTTCAAGGAAATGAGTTAACTTTCGCAAGCCAGTGGGCTAATTCAACGCCTCACTGTGGCAAGTTTTACTTTTTCAGCTGTATTAGGCGCTTCGTCATGATATCCCGCGGAAGTACAAAGAGGCCGCAACTTTGTTCGCCTCATTTTTCAGAATATCTGGTATTATGTGAGCGTTGGAAATTGTTGGAAGTGAGTTTTCGACTTGGCGCTGCCGTACTTTATATTTTTGCTCAGTGAAGGAAGTTTTTTTTTAACAATGGACGGTTTTTAACTTTCATGTGCTTTGATGGACTTATTCAATAAACTTTTTGTGTAAGGAAAGAAGCGATGGATGTCGAAACATTTACAGTCCTATGGACGAAGTCAGTTGCTAAGTGATTGCTTGCAAATACCGCTAAATATTGCCGCGTCCAAATATTTAAAAGGCTTTTTAATAGCGGTTGCAAATCTAGTCGCTTGACCAGACTTAGGCCTGTGTTGCCTTTTTAGGGGAATGTGCGTTCGCAGTAAAGGCCGCACACGGTCAAGGGACCCACCAATGGCGGTTCAATATCAATCCGGGGAGCAGATCATGCGTCAGGTGGAGAGCGGGTTCCTTACTCTTGGTAGCAGGAATGATCGTAGGGGTTTTAGTTGGTAAGAGTCTAATATAATCCTTCGTTTCGTCACCACACATGTTTTAAGCAAAATTCCTGTAAAATACTTCTCTTGGAACTAACCTAAACAAAACACTATCCTTATTTTATTAAGCTACTATTTTCACTGTACTGTGGAAAGGCCTAAAGGCTTTACAAATATCTTATTAGTAACAATAAACACAATATCTGTTACAAAAGCTCCAAAAATATCCAATCCTTTCATCAAAGTTGTTTGAAGTTTATTAAGTAAAAGCTCCAGGCGATATTGTAACATTGTAACTAAATAAATTGCTAACTGAAATTATATTGATACGAACGAAATAATGTGAAAGAGCAATAACAAGATGGCTGAAATTATTATTGGAACTATAAATGTAGGCCTCAGATTCCGAGAAATTATTTCTCTTTAGATTAAACTTTCGTTGTAGGAATTTTGCTAGAACCTGCCCATAACGATATATTTTGCTGAAATAATTGAGTGAGCAAAATTGTTTTTGATATAGGTAGGTAGTTTATAGGTGGACTGGATAACGGATAGGTAAATTAATAGAAAATAGATGCGAATTCAATTTGTAAACCAGTGGTAATCAACTGTTTCCCAAATAATTAACGCGTCAGTCAAAGCCGCGGTGGCAGTCACTTGTCTGTCAGTTTAACAATGTTGTACACAAACAGACAACAACTATGTTTAACAACAAATTATGTCAAATCAATACAATACCCAATTGTAGTAGTAGGCACCATTAACGAATAATTCCAAGACAGAACTACTCTAAAGCAACACTTATACTAGCCCTAAAAACCCGATCCATTTTCAATTAACTGTAAAAGTTTTTTAATTGTTGTTTTGTTTAAGTCCCATCATCCCACGTAATGGAGAGCGAGCCTATTGCCACCAACCGGGTACAAATCCAGACTCCGAGGCTGGTACTGAGAAATTCCTGATGGAAAAGCTCAATAACACATTGCTCGACCTGCGAATCGAACCCAAGGCATGCTCAGCAGTCGCGCTTTGTGACCACTAGACCAACGAGGCAGTCAGTTCTTTAGTTAGTTATACCTTCTTTAATATCTACAAGGAAAAACGAAGGTAATCTTTTAGCGTGAAACATAATCACCGATTGAAAATTGCTATAATCATAGACTACTTCAAATAAACAGTCGGTGTGCTATGATCCTGGCAGCGTAATCAGCTTTTAATATTATATTCTAGAGACGGGAGTCGAAAATGGTGAAGCGCAAAACTAAATGGAACAATAACTGAACACACTCTACACGCAAATTGCTTCCAGTCCACAAAGAAATCAATGAACACTCTACTTTTAAAATTCATGGAATATATTCTGGAACGTTTTTCAGAGAAAATTTGCCTTTGTACAGTCTTTTATAATGTAACGACTACTACAATAAAACCACATCAAAAGTTGCTATCAATAGTTTGTTTTTATATCGTGGTTAGGTATTTCATTTAAACATCTACTTATACAAATAAAATTGAAGTGTATAACAGACACTTCAATATAGATACACTTCAACAAAAATAAAAATAGTCTAAGTAACTCCTTAATGAAGTATCAGCTATCTATCAATGAATCAGTTTTTTTTATTTCCAACATTTGCATGCCTAATTTTAAGGTAGATTGTACAAGGAACAAAAATACTGTGTACACCATTTTGTATACCTACTTTCTAAGCAAATAAATAAATTATTATTATTGAAAGTCCCGTCAAAAGCGATCCAGCTGTATCGGACATTAATTTAGCCGGAATAAACAGACAGACCCAAATTAAAGAATTGTTCATTTGTTTAATATTCATATTTATTTTGTAAAAAGCTGATATCATGACATTACAACGACGTACAATTGACTGACGCAACACTTAGCACAGATAACATCGAATCAAACATAAAACTCCTAACCGTAACACTCCTAAAAAGTTACGAACTGGCATGTCCTCTTGTAACTCCTAAACGTCTGGAAAAAAGTTCATGGTGGGGACCAGAACTCGAACGACTGAGGAAGGGACTAAGGAAACTTTTTAACCGAGCAAAAAATTCCAGGACTGTTGAGGACTGGGACAAATACAAAACAGCACAAAAACACTACAAGAAAAGAATCAGATTCCGCAGAGCGGAAGCCTGGCACAACTTCTGTAGCAGCATAAACTCCACTAACCAAGCCGCAAAACTAAGGAAAATCCTGGCAAAAGGTGACCTCAACCTACTGGGGTCCCTCAAAAAGGAAGACGGCACTTACACAGTCTCAGACGATGAAACCAGTGCAGTACTACTGGGAACACATTTTCCCGGCTGTCAAGTAGCGCCAGACCAGAAATGGACTGACGGGCACTACAACACACCAACAACCCAAGAATGGGAAACCGCCGAAAAGATAGTAACCGCGGACAGGATCGGATGGGCCCTAAAAAGCTTCAATCCGTTCAAATCCCCAGGGCTGGATGGAATATTTCCAGCACTACTACAGTGGCACTCCCATCAAGTAATCAAACTTTTATTACCAATCTACAGGGCCTGCCTAGCTTTTAAATATATACCCAAAGCTTGGAGGGAAGCAAAGGTAATCTTTCTACCTAAACCAGGTAAAGAAGACTACACCCACGCCAAATCCTTCAGGCCCATTAGTCTAACATCATTCCTTCTGAAAACGTTGGAAAGACTAGTAGACAGACACCTCAGGGATGGAGCCCTAAAAACTAAACCGCTACACCCTCAACAGCATGCCTACAGAAAGGGCAGATCAACGGAATCGGCTCTACACGCAGTAGTGCACAAAATAGAGTCGGCTATCACAAACAAAACATCAACACTCGCAGCCTTCATAGACATAGAAGGAGCTTTTGATAAAACCATGCACAACAGCATCAACCACGCCCTCAAAAAATTTAAAGTAGAGCCAGTTGTGAGAAACTGGATCACTGAGCTAATAAGCAAGAGGGCGGTTCAGATAGAGATGAACACTACCACAAGAGCGGAAGTAGTAAGAGGATGCCCACAAGGGGGAGTCCTATCACCTCTATTATGGAACATAGTAGTAGATAGCCTTCTAAGACGACTAAATGAAAGGGGCTACACCACTATTGGTTATGCAGACGACCTAACAATACTGATAAATGGGAATGCAGAAAACGTGCTATGTAAAGTAATGCGTTCGGCCCTTCAGATTGTAGAAGAATGGTGTGACGAACAACAGCTGTCAGTAAATCCGAAAAAGACAGAACTCATCCTTTTCACCAACAAAAGGAAGTTACCAGAACTACAGTTACCAAAATTATTTAACACTAAACTCTCCCTTTCAACACAAGTGAAGTATCTGGGCGTCATACTTGATAATAAGTTGAACTGGGCGAGTCATATCGACGCAAAAACAAAGAAGGCCTGTATAGCTTTTGGACAGTGCAGAAGACTCGTTGGTAAAAAATGGGGTCTCAATCCAAAGATAACTCTTTGGCTGTACACATCAGTTATCAGACCCTCTCTAACCTATGGATCAGTTGTGTGGTGGCCCAGAACACAACTGTCTACAGTAAAAACAAAACTCCAGAGTCTGCAACGCCTAGCGAGCGTAGCAGCCACTGGTTGTATGAAAACCACTCCGTCAGCCGCTCTAGAGTATCTCTTAAACTTGAGACCTCTGGACCTTATCATACAGGAAGAGGCTAAGATAGCTGCTTTAAGATTAAGGTCGCACGGACTGTGGAAATCAAACGCAGACACAACACACTCCAAAGTTCTGCAAGAGGTTCTAAAGGAAATACCACTCCTGGAGGCACCCATGGACAGAACTTCATGTCACCACATCTTCGACCGAAGATACGATATCCAACTCATAGCGGAAGCTGTAGATTTCTCTGGCACCAATGAAGTTAGGATATACACAGACGGATCCAAAACCAGTTTTGGTACTGGAGCTGGTGTCTTCTCGAATGACCTAAACATCAATATTTCAACAACGTTAGACAAACTAAACACAATCTTCCAAGCAGAATGCATTGGTATCACCAGAGCAGCTCAAGCAGTTGCAGCCAGAGACGTCAGAGATCTCAACATCAAAATCATCTCAGACAGTGCATCGGTGCTTCAAGCGCTACAAAACAACACGATAACCTCTGCCCTCGTCTTGGAGTGTCATAACACACTCCAACACATTGCAACCACAAACAAAGTAACCCTGCAATGGATAAAAGGGCACAGTAACTCACTGGGTAATGACGCAGCAGATGAACTGGCAAAAAAAGGCGCCAAGACAATAGTCTACGGTCCGGAACCGCTGCTGCCCATACCTCAAGCCCAAATAAAAACATGGCTGCGTCAGAAAACCGAGAAAACACACCATACGGAATGGAGAAACAGTGTAACCTGCAGGCAAACAAAGAATGCAGTTCCGGAAGCATCAAAAAGACTTGCCCGCAGCATCATTAGACTGGAACGGGACAAAATCCGTAAGATCATAGGCATCATAACCGGCCACTGTCCCCTAAACAAACACCTATTCACCATAGGTGTGACAGACAGCCCTCTGTGCAGAGGTTGCATGGAGGCGGAAGAAACACCACAGCACGTGCTCTTGGAGTGCAGAAGCGTGGCGGATCAACGGGCACGAACTCTGCAATCGCCGGCATCGCTCCCGGAAACCTGCAGCAGCCTGAAAAGGCTGCTGGCTTTCTGGGAGGACCTGGGATGGTTGGAGTGATTCATGAGGATTCGATTTCACACGTACAATGGCCCAATAAAGAGGCTAAGTGCGGAAATAGCCCAGCTAACCTAACCTAACCTAACCTAATCATGACATTACAAACAAGACACTTCAATTTTATTTATTTTTATAGTTATAACACAACTAATTAGGTACACACAACAAATGTTGCACATAACCACCCCAATCTTTCCTGTAAAGACCGAAAATGGCCAGGTTCGCAATTGATTAGCTTGAAAGACCTCGGTGCAACCTAGCCCATTAATTGCCAGCCACTTTCGAGAGCGATCGGCGCTATTAATAGCCCAGCTCACGGTGCAGGTAAGTAGTGTAGGGTGGCGGTTTTAACCGTCACTTTAGTTTGCCGCCGTTAAGGATATTGGATACCGTGTGCCGTGTTATGAAGGTGGATTAGGGACATCCTAGACGGTATTATATACCGGTATAAAAAGACACATCATACAGCCAATAACTGCGCATACGGCCCATCGAACTAAGTAACTTTGAGCAATTATTTTCTTACTTTGCTGTAAAAATTCACTCTTTATTGTAGTGTGCAAGGTAACGCACGCAACCCATTGTACTTTCTTGTGCATGCAACGCATCATGCATGTATAGGGGTCGTGGCAGTATTTATAATTTAGTTATAACATTCAAAATTGGTTTTTTTGTAAAAAAACAGACAGTCCCTTCCGCCCCACCGAGGGCGGAAGGATTCATTTGATGATATTTACCAAAGAAAAAGAAATCTATACTCTATACTTATTAATATTATAAAGCTGAAATACTTAATTGCCCGATTTACAAATCCAACCCAGGGCCACATGCTTAGCAGTCACGAGACCAATGGGACAGTCAATCCAAAGAGTTATACAAAAAAAAAACAGTATTTCTTCAACCAGAGTACAGATCTAAGGTAGTAAACCGAGGAGAAGGCTTTCTCAAGAAGTGGCAAGATGCGGCACAACACAGAGGCAACAAGTAGATGGAATAGGAGAGGCCTTTTCCCAGGAGTAAAAAGATGTTTTTTTTTTTATTCGTGGTTTCCTAGGTCAACACTGGTAAAACCAGACACTAAAGGACACCTAATAGACATGTTGATGAATGATAGATGCCAAGCAAACATCATAAATTATGTATCATGTGAGAATCGATGAACAGAATGCCAACAGTTAAAATTATTCTCTCTCTGCGCCAATGAGGTCTTTGAACTACTCTATTGAATAACAATATTTACCTATCTACTCGTATACTGATATTATAAAGCCGAAGAGATTTTTTATTTGTTTGTGCGTTTATTTAAAGGTTTAGTCCCATCTCATCCCCTTCCCATCTCATCCCCTATGCTTTTATAACTACAAAAATTTCACACGTCTCACTCCTGGCATAAATCAATTGTTTAAAGTACAGTCTCATAGACATAATTTGTTTGACATACTAGCTTCTGCCCGTGACTTCGTCCGCGTCAGTTAATCCATATCACCTAGCGGTATGAAATTAGTATAATATAATGTTGTATATAAATATACAACATTATATAATTTAAAAAATATATTTAAGCGGGTCCGACACAGACGCGGCCTGCGATGGCGGCCGCAGTGACGGTCGGTTGTATTCGCTTGCAATGTAAGGGAGTCTTCAAACACGCGCGGTTTGGACGCGGCCTGCGAGCGGTTGGACGCCGCCGCATGCCCCGTCCGTTCTACTGCCATGCGATCAGTTGTACAGTTATACAACAAGCCGCGTGTACCGCTTGAAAAATATGAAAGTAATATGTAATGCCAATGATAATATAGGTAGGTATCTCATACCTCAAATGTTTAATTAAACTGTTTTTTTTTTTTTTCATTTCTAACTTTTTTCTCATCTCCTGAAAGGGATATTATGAGTAAAACTGTCTGTCGGCGAAGAGTCCTGTCGGCGAAGAGTCCCGTCGAAGTAAAGTCTTGTCGGTGTAGTGTCTGTCGACGTTTAGTCGTACACTCCGGACACGAAGGGTTCCGTACCACCATACAATATCTATTTAAGTTAACACAACACACAAAAAAAATATAAGGCGACTTGAGTTTGCTCGTGCTACATGACATTGTTTCTTGCCAAATTTCATGATTCTAGGTCAACGGGAAGTCCCCTATACAGGTACACATAAAATATTTTTTTACCTAACTTTAAAACCTTTAAAGTTAGGTTAGAATATATAGTTAAAGAATATTTTATGTGTTAATTTTGAATGTGTATTCATTTCACAGCAAATTTTTTTCGTTTAGGCCTTATTGATATTATAATTGTTTTTTTATAGGTTATCTTAAAGTAAAAGACTATTTTATTTGTTCATTTTTAATATAATCATATTAATTCCACTGCCTGAGTTTGTTTTCGTTCATGACTGTACCGTTGACAGATTTATGCCAGGAGTGAGAGGTGTGAAATTTTTGTAGGTATAAAAGCATAGGGGATGAGATGGGAAGGGGATGAGATGGGACTAAACCTATTTAAACGCGCTAATCTCTGCAACTATCAGTTGGATTGGAAATATTTTAGTATAATTATGACAACCAGTTTCATGAGATTATAGGCTTGTAACATCACGCTACGACTCAGAGACGACAAAGACCCAAAGACGTTACTAAACACGGGTGAAAAAAATCACGCGAACGAAGTCACGCGCAGAAGCTAGTGAATAATATAAAAACCATTATACACTATGTAACAAAAACCCTGTCAGATCAGTGTTGCCGTTGATCAGTTTTTATGTTTTATTTAATTATTTCTTCATTCTTCTTTTTTTTTTCACTGGGGAAAAATAATAATCTCAAATCCATTAAATGGTTACGTATATGTGTACGCAGTACGATGCCGAATAATACCCTTAAGGATCGGACAGGGTTTTTGTTACAGGCTGTATAAAAGAAATGCTTTATATTTACTTCATATTATTTTACTAAAACTGTTTTCTTTTAATTTTCTACTACCATTGTATAGTATATTATTATAAACACAACACATCATTGTTTACATTAGTTTTTCTACCAAAATAGTTAGAGAAACACACGTTCTAACCATTAAATATTTAAGAATAAATTATTATCATGCTTTTATAATTGAGTTTACCTAGGGTAAAATAAAAGAACATAATATATATTCGTTTTTACATTAATTGGTAAATTGATATAGCTTGTACGTATTATTTGTCAAAATAGATCAGATAGGTAAATATTAATAAAATAATAGGTACCAGGCTAGTAAGTATAGTCACAGTGCAGGAAAAAGGCCTCTTCTCATACACAGAAGGCACGAGCATTGATCACCACTCTAGCCCAAAGGCAGAGTAACGATTTCAGACTTACATTGATTGAGACAGACAATTCGAAATTAAATTGTATTTTGCATACAATGTAAATTTCAAATAATAGGTAGTATAGTATAGTATAGGTCAAACATTTATTTTAAATCGACGACTTTAGGAATCCTTCTTTCTTCCTAAGTATCTTATAGAAAGTACACAACACAAAATAAAACGTTCCATCGTATAAAGTTTCAAACGATTTCTCGCCCCGACAGCTTCAGTCTCTCAATGCACTGCATCCCGGTGCCCGGTTGCGATCAAATAAAGAATAATCGGCTTTCATTAGAAGTCGCTACTCGCTTGGTACTGATTTCTCTGAGGAAGTGATCAACTCGCGGCTTACGGGATCGAAGAAGATTTAAAACGTGGTTTCCCCTAGTTTCTGCTTCGTAAGCGACCGTTGAATGAGCACTTTTTTACTCATATACCTAGGTAGATAGGTACTGTAATAACCCCCGGACGAGAGATTACTTATTTTTATTCCACGATTTTGTCTGTGTCCGCGATAACTAACATTAACGCGAACAAAGTCGCTGACAAAAGCTAGTATTACAATATCATAATCTCTAAAATACATAATTAACACCTAATAAAAAAATAATTTTTAGAACATACCTACATAGGTAAGCTGAGGAGAAATAGTTACCCAAATCTATACATAATCATAAATTAAGCATTTCTTACTGGTTCCGTGTGAACCATGCACAAACTGACAGTACCTATCAAAGATAAAAGGGCAGTCCTAAAGGCCTTTGCCAAGAAATAAGAATAATCTACATAGGATTAGAAACACGCGCGACACGAATTATTATCCGTTAAAGTGAATTAGCATATTTTTCCCCGATTTAAATACCACTAAGCTTTTGTAAGCTCATAAGCCTATTGCTTTACATGACACATAGGTACCTACAGTACCTTCTCAAGCAAAATATTACCTACTGATTCACAGCACAAACTTCATTTTCAGTCAACTGTTCGCCGATTTCCGCTGTTTTCCATCAGAATGATTCACTGCCGTCGCAGCGTCCACTTCACAAAAAGAAGTCAACATAATGGCCATCCCCGGGAAATGAGCCGTACTGCACAAGTGCACACAGACAGCAAAAAGTTACAAAGTACATTAATTACTCGACGGGATTGCCACTTATTGATTAGCAACAGATATGGATGTTCTATATTTCTATTGTATATTACCTATACAAAATTATCGAAAGGGTTACACAAATCAAATAATATTCTAAGCAAAAAAACACTTCTTAATTAAAAAAAAATAGCAGGAACAGAACGCACCTCTTTAAAATAGACGAAACTATTATCTGTAGTAAGTTTGACAGTTGTGACGTTAATGTTTTAAAAGATATGACGTCGGGTAAAGCGCCTACTAAAAAAAGAATAGCAAATTAGATTAAGTACAACAAACTTTATTGAAATGATGGAATATTATTTTGTCGCCCCGCTAATCTTTTATAAAGGAAAGAAAAAATTATTTAAAAAAAAAACCTTGTACAAATCGCCGTAAAAGGTACTTACTTACCTAGAGTATGTATGTAGGTACCTATTGAATCAGCTTTTTGATAGCATTAAATCGTGTACTTTGACTTCAAAAGATCTTTGTAGGATGATATCCGTCTCGCATGTTCCTACAGCTCCGAACTCCGAGCGCTTTCCCTAATGGAACTTTGTGTTGTATCAAACTTTGATCCACAAAAGGTCAGCGGACAAAGACAGAAAAATGAGAACCACGAGCTCTTTACTTTTTTATTTGCAAATAGACTCTAAAGTAGAAACTTTTTGGTCAGATCTGGCCGACTTTTTCGTTTCCACCAGCATCCGATGCACATTTTGTCGTCAGTTTTTCTTTTTTTTTTACGGAATATTGCGCTGGTGTACTGTCGAGCGTCGCTCTTAGCTAAGAACCTTTTCATTAAGTATTATTCAGAACTGATCTTTTATTCAGTCTTTTACAGTTTTTACATCAAAGTGCACTTAGATTTGGAATCTATTAATTCTTTTGATAGTGTAAAACTTAAATGATGAAGTCACTCATGTACCTACTTAATATGTTTTACAAATGCAGTTCTGGTATCGGGGATAATCGTTTTAAACTTTTTTTTGCATGATTTCGCACGTCTATTTCAGCCAGTATGTTCGTAGTTGTATGACTTAGCAGATCGAATCGGGTTACAAGCATTAAATAAAAAAAAACTCCAATATTCAATTCTTTTATTTTCATAGATGAATAATCTCTAAAAGACTATGTCTTTTACATTCATCACCTAATTAATGGATACGAGTACATTAGTACATATACTAAGATAGGTACCTGATACTTTTAATTTTATTGTAAACAATAACATTGACACATGTAAAGGGTTGGTATCCATTGGTTTTAAATCGAAACAGTGCAAGACAGTAGGCCACGCCTTCTGTCAGCTTTTCGTGAATAGAGACAATTACTGCTGACGAAAATGCAATGTATTTTGCGGAATTAAGTATTTCGGGCCCCGGCGCACAGGTGCAATTTCCGACATCTTCCCTTGATTTTTTTTTCTTGACAATAAAAAATACAAAAAAAAATCTGCTAAATCGTTCGAGTCGTTGTCAAGTGATGATTTATTAAAAGATAAAACTACATTTTACGAGTACTTTGCATTAAGTTAATGGATAAGGTACGATTACACGTATTTCCTTAAATAAAGCAGGTGATATACATATTTACTTTCTTTGTTATAATATTTATCTAAAAGTTATTCGAAAGATGCAACACTCATTTATAATATTTTTCTAAGAATTTGCAAGCATAATGCAATACAGAGAGATCTTTCGTTGCACTGTCACGAATGCTATAACAAATGGATATCTACCGAATACCAACATACAATGCATTTACAGTCCTTACAGTTAGACAGATCTACAAAAATCATAGTGGTAAGTAATGATAAGTAGATATTTTATTATTTATTTGGGTATATCTGTTATACAAATCGGAGAAAAACTGTGAGAAGGTTATTAGACTATAAATACTTTCTAGAATTACAATAATTATGGTATCTTATAGTAATCAACTGTCTGAATTATTTCCAACAGTAGGTATAATTGTATGAAATCATAGAGTAAACTACTAACAATAGTAAAAATTTAACCCGAACGAAAATGTGTCAATTTGTCAAGCACGCGTAACTGAAAGCTTTTGTGATTGGCTGTTGATAATCGAATCGACCAATCACAACCGCTTACGCGTATGAAAATTAACAATACGTCACATAATTTTTTTGTTCGCGACCAGGGTTAAGTGTTTTCTTTAATTTGAAACATAAATAACAAAAACGCGTGTGACGCGAATTTTGTAATATTTGTCTTTTGATAAAAAGACAACTTCTTGTCGTTACTCAGTGAGAACTGAGAGAGATGATAAAGTGAGAATTTTTGAATAGAATCATCTTTTTTAAATATATTTTGCCTACAAAACACCAAAACATAACATAACAAGTATGATTTACCTACAACAGATTTTTATAGCACAAAATGACATTAAGTAGGTACCACAGATTTCTAAATAATAGGTAGTTAGTAGGTCACTGCCAAGCATTGATATTCACAAACTCATGTAGAAAAAATATAATTTATTGTACAAACATCGTATTTTTAAACGTTTTGTCTTCAAAGGGCCTACAGTGAGAACGCGACTCACACTTCGTTACGTTTTTAGAGTCACCGTAATTTTCGTTAGATTTCATGCAAGAGCACTGTTTGTGCCACACAGTGGCGCAAAATGAGTCGTCAGTTTCAATCAAAAATAAATAACGCGACTCAAAAAATACGACTCACAACTCACAAAATTACTTTCGTTTGGCCTCACCAAAACATAACATTATTTAGATCGATTTTTAAATTGTACGTAATTATTCAATTTGGAGGCTATAATCATATGAATGGATGATAGATAATTGGACTAATTAAACCAAAATGCTATAGGATAGTCGTATTTCTAATAAGATAATCGACTCGAATCAAACACATAATTAGTATTTTTATTTAGCTCGCTTGTACTAGACCAACGATTTCTTGCTGTAGGTACTTATTCAAATGTGGTGACGTCAGAGTAAATAATGAAGTCCGTACGGTCTTACAGAATGATCCGGTTCGGTTCTACTACAAAAACATAGCAAACGTCAACGGCATAGTTGTCACGTACGTATTTAAAATAAAATACACATCGACAAAAAATCTCGAATGACAATTCGGTTGTTAGGTGGCTGTCACATTCACATTCTGATTCTATTGAATAGTACACACCCTTAGCACTCCATGTATTTACTTATCTGTGAAAACACTGAGCAAACAGAATGCAAATTACAGGTACCTATTGCATTGCATTGCTGTAAATTATTTTTTTGAATTTTCATTATCGAACACAACCTCTAATAATATTATAATAGCATAACATTTACATAAATAAATACGTTTATGTATTGACATTATTATTTTAACATACTTTCTTCCATTATATCCTTTCTATACGTTAATAAAAAAGTTATAAAAGTAAACGAGGAATGACTTAAATTATTATTAAAATAAAACAATAATGAAACTACAAAACTATTAACAAAATTATTAAGTTTTCGTAACAATGAAACATGATTTTTTTCTCTGTATAATTAGTACAGCCGGCGGCAAAAGTGAAAAGAAATATTTTGAACGCAGTTCTTGCTTCGTTATCCGTAATTATTCTTATTCAGTCACTTACGGAGCTTAATGTAATAAGTACGTTATTATTTTGAAGACATGAAAATCTTTTATTTCACTGTTGTTGTTGGTTGTACTTGTACAGCAGATATTACAATTTTTATCCGACTGTGAAGAAAGGTTATGGTTTTAACTTAAATGTTGACACATTTCTGCTACAAGTTACAATCTATCACAGGATGTTCTGAGCTTAAATATAAAGACTGACATCCTTATAAAACATGTTCTACATATATCTACAAGCTATAATTTATAAGTATACCTAGTTACCTACCTACACAATAAAAATAAAATAATTATTTTTTAAATAGTATCTAATAACAAATTAACATTTAATAATTTCATCAATTCTATTAAGTATACCTATCAATTCAATGTGATAATTTCAAAAGAGAATGCCTTTATTTTTTGATTGAGCAATTTTAAATTTCTTTTTATTATTAGCAACATTAACATAAAAAACGTTCGATAAAAATAATGATACTTACGTCTGTCTTATGCCACCCGACTACGGAAAATCCCTACTTAACATTCTAAAAACGCGAAATAGTTTGACGAATTGATAGAACCCTGATTTGATATTGGTAAATCAGTCCAATAAATTAGACATCAATATGTACAGTTAAGTGTTCTAACATACATACACAGAGACTGTCAAAGTCATAACCTCTATATTTGCAATACCATAGTCGAGCAAAAAACGTAAATATAGGTAATGTAATCTACAATCAATGACTACAAAAGTATTATTTATTTATTTGGCAACGACGCAGTGGAATTATTTACATAAAACACTCAGTGCTCATAATTTACTACTTACACAATTTATAATGGACGACGAAAAAGGCGTAAAACAATGAGATTAAAATCTATAACTACAATAAATAGTATTCTATCAGGTTTTTAACCGAGGAACTGCAACATTCACCCGCATTCAAGACTTACAGTTCATTACACATTGCATCAGTCATTATTGACAAACTCGTTACTGGCAATTGCACACCGCACAGCGTACTAATTTCAAATTCTGCATTGTTCCTTGCATGAAAAACTTACGTGGGAATTAAGTTAGCAGTTACATAGCATGCTAAGTGCGTGAGGCTTGCAACACTGATTAAAAGAGCACTATAGGTGAGATGCGACCCCTTGTCTCGTAACCCGCACTCCTGTCTGTTGTATTCGAAGCAGAAATTCTGTAAAACAAATATAAATGTTGAATCTGTCTTAATGAAGTAGTAATTTCCATAAAAACGATTAAGCTTATTTATGACACTTTTAAAATTATTGGGCAAAATATTTTTAAGTTTTTATTTAATATTCCAAAAGTTGTTTGATCTTAAAATGTTCGTACCTACACTATTAGTTTCAGTTACAAAATGAAACAATGTAAGTAGTTAAACTACGAAATATTCGCACAGCCCACAGTTTCGGAGTCACGAACGAAATCGGAAGAGTTTCCCGTCACGACATTGTCTCTTCGGTGTGGCTCTAGAAAACTCGTAATTTTGTAAAAGAAATAATAAACTTTTTCAAGTTTGGAAAGCTCGGTTCTTTTGGAAGCGTACAAATGTTATAAGTACGAGTACCGCTCTTCATACGGTATGTACTGAGAGGAAATTGCGAAGGATTTCTCCAAACCACTACACGGAATTTATTTTCGTTGCCCGATTTTTAGTTTCCAAGAACAACTCAGTAAGAAAGGTCTAAGTTGTAATTAGTCTAGTTAGCGTCCAGGACAAGCAATGTTGGTCAAGGCTTAGGTCTTTTCAGTTTTTGTTGTAGCTACAGACTTACGTGGTCGTAAATCGCTCTGAAGAAGATTGCTTGCGCTAAAATTTTCATTCCGAATAAGGGTGAATTATTTAGTAACCTTAATAATATTTGACGCCATTCTTTTTAGAAAAGCGCTCGTGAACAACGCCGCTTCATCGCCACAGGACCTCTGCACCGTCTCTTCGGAGCACATCAGATACTCTTGGAATGAACTGAAACGAACACAACATTATTAAACAACCCACTAAATTAAATTAACCTTAAAACTAAAGTGCATAAGGTCCAAAATTGCTGATTGCTTTAATTTTAATATTACTCAATTTACATAGAAGAAGCCTTTTTTTTTTTTTTTTTTAATGAATTTTCAGATCAGAACGTGCTACGGTTATTAAAGTTTCACGCTTAAAAAGTGAAAATACAAAACAAAGGTCCAATATGTAATTAAACGATCACACGAAGGGTGTAGTCGTATAATTACAATATTGGCCCTTTATATAAGGGCATAATTTTAAGGCTGGTTGTAGAGAGACGATATGTTATATTACAATCAGGGATTGAATCATCGGGTGCATATTTACCCAAATTTCACGTGTTGGTTTAGCATGGAAAGGACTTTTGCATGAAAAACATTTGAAATTATGAGATAGTTGAGTTTATTTTTCTTCTTCTTCAATTATTTCTAAAGTTCGTATGCATAATTTCCTAGCTAAAAATATACTTTAGGTAATATATATGTAACATATAATTCGATCCCTAATTATAACGAACTTGTTTCGATACGAGAGAAAAGATTCAAGAAAAATGCAAATGGGACTGCAATGCTTATTGGTTCTAAGACTGCAGTAGACTGCTGAAATGAAGATCTGACAAGTACAGTACAACTCACGACAAAACGACCTCATAAAGAAGTAAGACAGCATGAGTAGAATACTTCAGAAGGGACTTATTCCTTGATCCTAAGTCGACACGCACTGTTTATTACGTGACCATAGGGAGCAGACGAGGCCACATGACATAACCAATACAAAATTGTAGGGCAAATTGATACCACTTACAGCCACAGAACAACAGATGTTCTATAGGTACTCACAGCCAAATAAACCAATCAAATCAGGTTAAAGGACACAATTGGAATGGAGTCGAATTAGCAGGAGGTCAAAACAGTTGCCAACAGACTAGCGACGATCGAAAAAAAAAATGTTATTTGTCTTTCAACCTCGGAATAAAATTATACATATTTTACAAAGTTAATTTATGACCTTAATGCCGAAGGTAAATTTGTGATAACAGCGGTATTTTGACCCTATCTATACTAATATTATAATAAAGAGGTAAAGTTTGTGAGGTTGCATGGGGGCAATCTCTAGGTCTACTAAACCGATTTTGAAAATTCTTTCGCAAATTGCAAGCTACGTTATCACTGAGTATTACGGCTTTATTATCAAAAAAATAGGGATCCCTAAGAAAAATCACGCGAACGAAGTCGTGGTGATAGTGCTTGTCTTACATAAGGTTCTAAAGTAACTTTAAGTAGGCTTTAGGTTCCTAAAATTAAACCACAGCAAAGTCCTCATTAACACAATATGTACCTACAAAGCAACAGTTTTTTTTTTTAAGTTTGTTAGGAGTTTCTTGTTTATTCTGCTCCATACGAAACTACCTTTAGAAGACACAAAGGCGCGAAAATTCAATATTTTTTTTCCTTGTCAATGACGTTCAAAAGTGCCTTTTCATGGTCTTATTGATTTAACTTTGACTATGAGAGAGAGAAAAGTTTTTTTTTACTATACTTATAAACTAATATTATGCCTCCATTTGGAAATCTATATCTATACTAATATTATAAAGAGGTAACATTTGTTTGTAAGTTTGTATGTTTGTAAGTTTGTTTACTAGTTGTAAAAGTGTAGGTTTTTTCATTTTCATTTTCTGGTTGTTATTTTTTTATTATTTTTGTTAAGCTTGTAAATAATGTAAGTTTGTAAGTTTGTAAGTTTGTATGTAGGGGGTAATCTCCGGATCTACTGAACCGATTTTGAAAATTCTTTCGGAAATTGGAAGCTACGTTATCACTGAGTGCTATAGGCTATATTTTATTTTAGAAAAAATAGGGGTCCGTAAGATATTTGGGTTTTTCGGACCCAAGGTGTAAAAAATCATCCAAAAAAGGGTTGGGGTAGGGTACGGTAGGGGTAGGGGTAGGTTAGGGTAGGGGTAGGGTAGGGGTAAGGTAGGGTAAGGCAGGGTTAGGGTAGGGGTAGGGTAAGGCAGGGTTAGGGTAGGGGTATTGGTAGTGTAGGATACCACGCGAACGAAGTCGCGGCGGGTCAGCTAGTATAATATATGATATATTCATATTTATTTATTGTTGTACTTGAATGTACCTACAGTATACTTGTCCTTGGTAGTATGCAAATGTGCATGCATAATTGGCCATGTCAATCATGGCTAATGGAGTCAATTGACTTCTTCAATTATTAGGTAGTTAAAGCGCTTTGATGGTTCATTTTGTATTGACGTTGGTCAAGTTTTTTTTTGTTTTAATCATAGCTGCACTAAAAAAGGAAACACAAATATATAATTTTTTAATAATCTATTAAATTATCTACTAGTTATTTACTTTACTTTTAATTTAAAAAATTACGTTGCCCCACACTAGGTGCGTTTACAAATATATAAACTCACGTAACAAACACCCAGACCCGGAACAACTACCGGTCATACAAATATCTGTTCCGTGCGGGAATCCAACCCAAGACACGCAGCTCACCAGCCAATTACCCAGCCACTGCGCCAACCGTGCCGCCAACCGCTCAGTTTAACATAAGTAAACATCCAGAACAAGCAACACGTTTGCATCATTAATGACCTCTAAGAGCAATTCAGAATCACTCAGAACAAATACAGAATAGACGTTGAAAATGACAAGAAAATTAAAGGAGTTCTAAGTAAGTTCGGTTTAAAGAAATTTATTTCCCAACAAGGAGAACATACTTACATAGTTCCTTTAAATATGAGAAAATTAATAAAAATATACATGTATTATCTTAAGTAAAAGTACTTGTCGTTCATCTATCGTACAATTAGTGTTTATTTGTTTATTATTGTTGGTTGACCAAAAATAACGTTAACTTATTTAAAAAAATATTCATTGAAGTGTCTCTTATTTCTTTAGGTAACTTATTATAATGCTGCGCTCCCTCAAACTGACTATTTCTCCTTCCGTACAATGTTCTAACTGAAGTTGAACTTCACATCTAACTAATTTTGTATGCCCTTTGAAACTTAACAGTGCACCAGTAAAAGCAGAGTAAAATAAGCCTGTCCATGCATAATAATAGCAGACTGAACTGGCCTTAAGTTCCAGTGCCAATTTACTAGCGCCAAGTCTGTGAGGAAATCGACATTCAAGTCTATTTTCCATTTGAAACTATAAACTCAAACGTATTGAAAAACCACATCAAAGACAAAAAATAATGCAGAAATAGCTTTTATATTGATCCGGTTAAACATGTGGAATACTCTTTCCAAATTCTTTCAGTGTTCTGTTAAAGTAATGTAAACATTAGCTTTCGAATAAAATTCAGCAAGAGTCGGCACAGTTCCCGCAGTTGCTTTTTTTCAGTGTGGAAATAGCACTGTTTTTGTTCATCTTTCCATTGTGTCAGTGCATGGCCAGCGATGTATAAATCCTCTGATAGTGTACGAATATTTTAACTAGAAAAAACTGACCAAACGCACAACATTCCGATGCAAATATTATTCTGCACACGAAAATGTTACTACAGCTGAGTTCACTGAGAATAACTATAATTATGCGAACAAAAACCGTCGTTAGCATAAAAATAAGGGAGAAATAAACCGGAAAAAAATACAGCGTTTTCCTTTTTCGCAAATCAACAAATGTCCGACAAATTGTAGATTCAATTGTATAGAATGGCAGGGATAACGGAATCATTAACACACCGAAAAACTCTTAAGTACACCACTTAATCCAAACTGAATCTTAATCAGGGTTTAATGGTGAGGAGAGGGGCGCACAATGTCTTCAGAACAGCGTCCTAACATCAGCTTATCCAGGAAATTCACCGAATTTACGTAAACCCGATAAAATTAATGATCGCAAACTCATTTAAATGAATACTATAAGAAAAACGTAGAATTTTGCCTCCACAAATATCTACTGTCGTGGATCGTAAACATTAAGGTTAATTTCACGGAATATTTGACTTTCATTCACAGCGATCTTGTACAAAGACTCGGTCAAAATCTAAACCAGAAAAATTATATTACAAAGTCGACAGGCCCCGAACCTCGGGCGGGCGTTGTTAATTTACATGTAAATTGGTACAGATAAGTATTATTATCAGTGGAAATCACGCCTCAGACAAGTAATTAGTTCGTGAGGCTGGGGGAGCCAGTTCGATTTGTTGAATATTTTACTAACGCAGACTATTCAATATTCAGGACTCCTCCCGACTCTTTGAAGTACCGACTCTGTAGGACTTCCCTTGATAACTTCCATGACAGTTTAATTTGCAGAACTTGAAAATGAGTGACGCCGTTCATCTTAAGAGGTAGCCCGAAGGCTTACATTTTTGTACAATTCATGCTTGGTTCCTTATTATAAAAATGACAATGTATTTATGTATGAAACCGTGTTGATTCTCAATAGATATCGGCCTTGTCGGTTGCCAAAAAACAAAATACCTAAACGCTGAAGCGACGGGCGCGCGGCTGGCGTTCATAAACGAGTTTGTACTACGTGTTCCAAATCAAAGAGGATATATCAACACAAGATTTTAATACTATGTATAAGTTTTTCTACTAGAAAAATATGATAATGTGTTGCGTAGGACTATTTTTGATTAATAGAATCAAAATATTTAATCAGATGCTGCAGACAGATAAATGCTTTAAAGGCCAGCGAAAATGTTAAAGATTAAGTACTATCGCACCTGTTATCAAAAACAAATACACTGATTTCATAAAAAAAATACGATGACGTAACTCCCTTATCTCCTCTGGCGAGATTTTATCTGCACTCATAATGATGCATTACTCGAATATGCCAGAAAGATTTAAATCTTCCGTAAGACCTAACAAAGTTTTTAAGTAAAACAATTTGCTCTGGTAAGTCGGCGACTGGCGCACTTACAGCATTTAGCGAGAAGCCTGCATTTATCAGTATGGATTTTACTGTAAGTGCTTCAACTCAAATAAAAGCGGAACTTGTTGGAAACTTCAAGAGATGTGCTGTAGAAACAGCGGCCGCCTGGGGGTTTTGTACCTAATAAGCGTGCATTGTGACTTTGTAAAAATGACGTAGCAGAGAAAATGATTAAATGTAATTTAGGACTGCTTCGTTGGTAGCGCGACTGCTGAGTATGAGGTTTTGGGTTCGATTCCCAATGTTATTGGGTTTCTGAAAGTATTATTGAGTTTTTCCATAATGAATTTCTCAGTAGCAGCCTCGGGGTCTTAATTTGTGCCTCGCCCCCTATTACATGGGACTGGGTGTATTAATAGGTACACCTCTGCCTAACTTTTCACGGATTACAGGCGTGATGTTAGGTATGTAATTTAAGATTTGTATAATGCTCTTCTCCTTTATTTATTTCCGACTATGTTAAAACAGTGGCTTGCATATAAAGGGTGATTTATTGCAGTCATAACACAACGGTCAACAAAAACGTAAATACTTTATGTACTCAAAGGAATTTTATTTGTACTTGTTTGTTTTTTGAATTTCTGAATGCAATACGAGCCACAAGGATACCAAAATCAGTTTTATTTTATTTTGCATATCCCAATATCAAACAACGTTCATTCTTATGTAGGTATAAGTTCGCAGAATTCAGCAGAGACGGTGCAAAACAATAACAAAAGATTGGATGGAGTTGCCGCATATTTATCTACATTGAAAGTTGTAAGGATTAGATATAGTGAAACCCTTGGGACCAAAGAAGCTTACGACAAACTATGAAAAGAAAAAGTAGAATATTTTTAATTATGTATTGATTGTAAGTATTAGGGCAAATATATACTTGCCCTAGTACTAAGTCATATTGAGATTAATATGACTTTGTTGACTTCTACAAAAATAGGTATGTACTAAGTTAATTTTAGACATTACTGACATCGGTTAAGGAAAATGTCGCGAGAACACCTGGCGGACTACTACAGTCTCTAAAAAATACCATTTTTATATTACTTGGATTTTCAACTCTCGACGCTAAACGGAGCGTTGAAAATCCAGCAATGCGCAAGTTAAAGTAATATTAAAATAATACTGTTTAAGTCTGAAATCGCCAATACACCGTAAGCAAGCGTGGTGATCAATGCTCGTGCCTTCTCTTTATGAGAAGAAGCCTTTGCCCGACAGTGGGTCAATAATAGGCTGGTTTAATTAATATTATTTATGTACTGTAACCCGTCACTTCCCGCAACAATATTAAGAATCAACAAAGATAATATTGGCCAGTTTTGGCACCAACACCATACTACGATCACCAATTTCAGTGCCAAACGTACCTAGTAATTATGTGAATAGGATTTTTATGACGGACTATAAAAAAGGACCATGCTCAAAGTGGAAACATACAAAATACATCTGGCATTTTACAAGATGGAAGGCACAAGTTAAGGCTGCGTTTACAACAGAGATGTGCGAGGTTGCGAAGCGAGGGAGTTGCGTAAAACAAATGAATAACTAGCTTAGCTCAAGCTTTGAATATGAAGCGATATAAACATAGATCTATTATTGCACTAGCAACGGTTTCAATCACGTTAAGTTACGTTTTTTAATAACTGCTGCGCTTTCGTGTATCGTAAACGTGCTATATAACGCAAAAATATTTTCTTTAATCGGACCATTAATTCCTGAGATTGATGCTTTTAAACAAACAAACTCTTCAGCTTCATAATATTAGTATTTTATTATAATTATTAGAGATTATAGTTAGATTCACTCATTCCCACGGTAGCTACGCATTTTCACACATCTCCGGTGAAACGCCACGGTGGTGCATTTATGAAATAATCTTCACATACCAACAAACAGTTCTGAGATGATCCTCATGGCTGGTAACAACACCCGTATGATCAGTCTGGTACTGGTCTCCTGGCTGATGGTTCCCTAACGTCATCAGCGTCACCTCATAGTTCTTGCTGCATGTTTCATAGTCTGACCTGACCATCTTCACACAATCAGCATGTTTCAAGTACTCATCTTGGTACTTTCCCCTGGTGCACAACTCTTGCACTACGTCGGTGATGCCAGCATAGATCCGACGGAATACGACTTGTTCATGCTTTTCCATGCAGACGTTTGTGTAGTTGTCTATACATTTTATTCCTGCTCGCAACTCACTGTAACAAAATGTTGGTGTTATTAATTATAGATATTCTGGGCCGAGGATAATGCCTTGTGGGACACCGCACTGAAAAAGGCCGTTTTCTTGATATGGGTTTCGTAAGGGTTGCTATCAAGAGGTTATTTTTAGCCTTTTTCTAGTCACAAGTAACAGCATAATGCGGGTCGGTTCAACTTAGTTACAATGTGAATTTTCATACATTAGAGCACTAGTTTTACTAATTCCTTTCTCAGTTAATATTTTTTAAAGGCATATGCTACTTTTACACCGCGACATCATCTGCGTCCGTAATAACCGACATTTACGCGGACGAAGTCGCGGACAGAAGATAGTATATAAAATAATCAAAATTTATTAGGACTGTGAGATAAATGGTTACGGCGAAATCGAAAAAATCATCTAAGGAAACCTCCTTGCTTGTCGGAAATGAATAAGTAACCCATCGCTTCCAATCATACATATTTTGTTCTCGGCCGTGTTGGCTGCGTTCGGAGGGTTAATCCCTTAAAAAGGAAAAGAGCGTGACTTTACACACATTTATCATCTGCGGCCCACTATTATAATTCACCAGTCGGACTAGTGGGAATTTCTCCTTAAGACCCACAAACCTTATGTATTATGGATAGAGTTATTCGAATTTCAGCTATGGGCCAGATCGATCCTAATTCTCAAAGGTTAGAGAGGGTTTTCCCAGTTTTGCTATGTACCTACTAATAATAAATAAATAATACCAGCCTACTATTGTCGTACTGCAGGGTAAAGACTTCTTCTCATGCAGAGAAGGCACAAGCATTGATCATCACGTTCAAACCGAATTGCCGATTTCAGACTCGTATAAATTGTAAGTCCAGGTTTCTTCACGATGTTTTCCTTCATATTCTATTTCGTTATTGTCATACAGGATATGCCTTCTCTGTATGAGAAGAGACCTTTGCCCTACGGTGGGACAATAATATGCTGGTATTAATATAATACGGGTTGTAAAAAGACACACTATTTTCAACCACGACAACTTTCGAAAGCCAGAATCAACAGAAAAGACAGACCAGAAAAGGCCGTCAGTTATGTCTCAAGTCCCATGTAGGTAATAGCAGATGGCCATTTGACAGTTCCTTATACAGGGTGGCGCAATAGAACGTGCATATTGCGTCTTCTTTTTTGGCGGGGTAAGTGGCGCGCGGGCGGGGAGAGCCTAGCGTGGTTGGATAGTGACACTCGTGGAGTTTTAGTAGTCATGAATCACTTCGACGGGAAGCATCGCGCTTTTTGTGTTCGCACGTTTTACGAGAACGGTCATTCATACATCTCTACAAGGCGACTGTATTGTTCTTAATAAGCATTTCTTCAGAAAATGCCAACCTTGCTCTGAAGTCGGTCTCTTTCAACTCCTGTGTTAACTGGAGCTTATAAGGATGCAGTTTAAGATCCGACTTTAAAATTCGCTGTAAACTTCGTCGTGACAAGTGTAAAGCCGCCGATCGCTTCCGAGTAAACACTTGCGGATTTTCTCGTACTGACTCTTTCACCCTCTCAATATTGTCTGTGGTCCTAGACGTTCTCGGACGACCTTTTGCTGGGGGTTTAAACGTGGAACCGGTCTCTTCAAAACGCTTTACCCATATTTTAATTAAATTTGCACTCGGAGCTTCATTAATGTGTTTTAATCCATATTCAGAACAATACAGTCGCCTTGTAGAGATGTATGAATGACCGTTCTCGTAAAACGTGCGAACACAAAAAGCGCGATGCTTCCCGTCGAAGTGATTCATGACTACTAAAACTCCACGAGTGTCACTATCCAACCACGCTAGGCTCTCCCCGCCCGCGCGCCACTTACCCCGCCAAAAAAGATGACGCAATATGCACGTTCTATTGCGCCACCCTGTATAAACTAGTACCAATTTACCAGATAGAACTTGCACCTGCTAGCCGCATTAAAAATCGTTTAGCTGCAGATGAGTTATAGGCAAATTATCGTGATGCATTGCGTTTTATTATCCATGGCAAATGTAGCACTATCAATATAGCTAACCTGTACGTGTAACCTATTCAAATTATTTTTGTGAAAAACCGCATATTTTTTTGTTCTGTTCATAGTTGTCAGTATAAGGCTTGTAGGAAGGTTTTTTTTAAGAAATCCATTAAAAGCTGCAAAAGCTGAAAATCTGGATGGTGCTGGTTTTCGTGTGAAAATCTCCATAGCAAAATGAAATATTTTAGAAAATTGCACCTGGACGGAGCCGGGCCGAGTCGCTAGTATGCAATAATAACATCGTGCGGACCAAGCTGCTGTCATCTATCCGTGTAGGTGACGAGTCATCAAGCCACATGGAAGTGCTCAAGAGGGTTCAAATATTTGAACAAAATCTCGTTGCAAAAAATAATTTTAAACGTATATTGGGAATCCAGGGATCCTGAGAAATCTATACTAATATTATAAATACGGAAGTAACTATGTCTGTTTGTCTGTTACGATTTCATAACTAAACCACTGAACCGATTTTGATGAAATTTGGTATGAGGTAATTTGAGCCAAAAGAAAGCACATAGGCTAGGTACTCTTCATTCCGCGACTTTGTCTGCGTCCGCGATGCCGATAACCGACATTTACGCGGACGAAATCGCGGGAAAAGCTAGTACATTGTAAATATTTAATGGTAGACTATTTAAACCCACTTTAAACGGTATGCCGTATAATTAAAACAAAATGAAATGCCTAAATTTTATATATGAAAAAGATTAATTGAAATCGTACCTTCTTTGATAATAATATAAATCACTCGCGAACTGAAATAAACCACAAAATTATCTATCGGATATGACTAATATGTAAATCGGAGTTGAGTTTGCTGGATAAGCATTGATAGGTCTCTAATTAACAAATCATGTTCGATATAAAATAAAATAATAGGTATTATTTATCTGTACATGACTCAAACAGTCACACCATGGAAATTTATACCGACTTTACAAAAATATTTATTTCAAGAGATAAGCTTCTGTGAATTAAAATCAAAAACAAAAAATAAAAACATGAAAATAATTAGGTAAATAAATTAAAAAAAATTAAACCTTAAATAGCGTATACATACGTACCTACGTTTTTTTCAAATGTGTAAATCAAGCATACGAACAGACAAAACCAGCATTACTAGCCTATCCCGACTCCGTTCGCGTGAATGTTGATTATCCGCGGTGTGTTTTTTATTGCGCAGAACCCTATTTCTTTTTTTTTTAACAAAAAGTACCCTATACTACTAATTAGGTATAACATCAGCTATCTTTTGATAAAAGTCCCGTCAAAATCGGTCCAGCCGTTTAGGAGGCAGACTGGAGTAGATAGACAGACAAAAAAAAAGTTTTTTTGGCATAAACATTTTTAAGCATTTAGTAAAAGCTGTTATTTTGTCATCACAAACCGACACTTCAATTTTAATTATCTGTTAGTTAGATTTTCAACTAAAAAGTAATATTAATATAATACTGTTTTAAGAGATAGGGGTAGACCCCATAGAAATTATATCATATTTATTGCTACAATTTGCTTCAAATACATTACAGTAAATAACATATCGTAGGCCCAAGAATACTCCCTGAAGCATCGCCAAACAAACGAACAATGAAGCGTAAAAATCGCCGTTCGTATTATGGCTCATTTTCACTAGTCGATAGGGCCCGCATGCGGGGTGCGACAGATTTCTGGAACGCATGCCACAGGGCCCGCATTCGGTGAACCGTTTTCATTAGTCGATAGGGCCCGCATGCGGGGTGCGACAGATTTCTGGAACGCATGCCACAGGGCCCGCATGTCGATATCACGGTCGGTAAAAAGCATGCGCGGCGGATCCCCGCATGCGGTGTAACGACTTGTAACTTTCATTGGTTGTTATGTCGCATGCGGGGACTCGCCGCATGCGGGCCCTATCGACTAATGAAAATGCGCCATTAGGCATGCTAATATCTCGTAATTTCAATGTTTGCCGACCCGACCGCAGTTAAGTGCTCCATTGGCTATTCAGCGCTATGAAGCGCTGACTGAAGTCCGACAACTAGTTTCAAATTGCTATTTACCACAAACAAGAGTACTAAATTAAGATGAGCTAACTGCGTGCCAACCGCGCCATTCCAGCGCTTGAAGTTGCTCGTCCCTGACGTGGCCAACTCTTTAGCGAAACTTACTTTCGCTAAGTTTCGTGGTTGGCGTAAATGAGTGAGATCGTTGCACCATGATATCGTTCAAGTGAAAAAGGCGAGCGACTATTCTTCCGAGCGTTTGGTAATTGGAAAATTAAAGGAATGCTGATATTGAACTTTATAGTGGTCTAACTTTTCATCGTGTAATTTTAGTACCTAAATTTCGTGAAGGTGAAACTAGTTTATGCCCGTGATTTCGTCCGCGTAAACGTCGTCGGTTATTTGCGGGGTTGTTTGCCAATTCTTTATTAGTTTAAGTAGCATAGACAGCTCTTACTTTTGTGTTTTGAATAATATCCCCGGAATTTGAATTATTTTTCTAAAATAAAAGTACTGTCTGTGTTACACCTTACAACATCAGCTTTCTGCCAGTGAAAGTCCCGTTAAAATCGGTTTAGTAATTTCGGAGATTAGCCAGAACAAACAGACAGTCAATTTTATTTCAGTTTTCATTGTAATTTTATAACTGATTTTTATATATGGCTTTTTTGGTTGTACCATAATTATAGGGCCCGTCTTAGTAATTTAAAAATGCATCTGTTCCCAAATTAAGATACTATCAATTATTCAACGATTTTTATTGATTACCTCGCAATTTATAATAGCATTAAATAATTGGCGCCTACATACTTAATTAAAATAAATTACCCTATTAAGCAATATCTGCCGTCACCTCCGTTTACACCAATTACATTAATTAAACAGCATCCATACTATACAAGGTTTAAAAAAGACATTTATCGAAGCTGAAAGTCACATGTTCTTCCTACCATTGCGACCATTTTTTTGTTCTGGACCATACCTGGGAAACCTTCTGGTAAGTGAGATATTTCAGGTCAAAGTTCCAATTTTTTTTTCACGTTTTATTACGACTAGCACTCTTCCCGCGACTTCATTCGCCAGATTTTTCTTACGAATCCCTAATTTTTTGATAATAAAATATAATACAGCCTATGTCACCCGGGGATAGTACCTATAGCTTACCAACAGTAAAATAATTTTTCAAATCGGTTCAGTAGTTTCGGAGCTTTCCTCTTTATAATATTAGTATAATAGACTAATAAAAAAAGTTTTAACTTAACTTTAAAAACACCTATGACCCCCTGTAGGTACTGTTGGATGTAAGCTTAAGCATTATATTCTTTTGCTTGCGTAACATTACGCACTACAATAAACAGTAATTTATCACTCTAAAATTAAAGACGTTTCCCAGTAATAATAGTGTGTGTGCTTAACATGTATATGATGCGTATTTTTACACCCCGTATTATAGACTTAACACTAAAATTATAATACAGTTCATATTAACTTACACACAACTCTTGTCCAGTTCTTCTCGTGTGAGCGCAAACGATATTTCTGGAGAGCTTAATACAGGTAGTGCCATCGAACATCTTTGCAGTAGATCTTCCTCGCGATTGCAGTGGCCTTTGAGCGCACCCGCTAAAAACAATTAAAAAAAACAAATAATTTCACATTCATTCCACCAAAACGGACACATAAATAAATATTGCAGTGTTTATACAAGTGATGGCGAAATATCGTTTTCCAATACATATTTAAAATAAATGATTATGACACTTTCGCTCGTCTTGCTATTCAAGTCTAATGTTTACCAATTCATTTTATGATGCCTTTAATAAGTATTTATTAGAATAATGGGATAGTATTGTTAAACTTAGATTACATTAAAAATTAACGGAGATGCAGATGAATTTTTTGTTGCCATTTAGTTTTAGTTTCTTTTTTTTATTGTTTTTTTTTTATAAATAAGTCTGTAAACATTGTACATCTTCACTACATAGTATAAAACAAAGTCGCTTTTTCTGTCTGTCTGTCCCTATATATGCTTAGATCTTTGAAACTACGCAACGGATTTTGATGCAGTTTTTTTTAATAGATAGAGTGATTCAAAAGGAAGGTTTATATGTATAATACATGCATAATAAAGAAGAGAAACACTGATAATTTTAGAGGTTTCTAATGTGATGTCGTAAATAAACACATTTTTTTGCGCTTACATTGCAAACGCTGGCTGAACCCTTGGAGATGGATCAAAATAATGTATTACAGTATTGTACACCTTAAAAAGGTCTACAAAAAAGTCCGCGATGGTATATGTCTATCTCTTAAGGATCACCTACAATAACCATTTTTTATCCTTAACTTTTTACGAGAAATAATGGCTTATTTAAGAAGCAATTTTAGGCAATACAGCATTAATCCTTATCCAATTAAGTACCTTAAAAACATTGTGCATTTCATATAGATCATTATGGCCCTTCACAGCATGTAATTTAAATAAATATTTTCGAAGATATTACAGATTTAAAACGCAGGTACATAGCGTCTGCGGCGGCGGGCGGTACCGAGGAAAAATACAATTATTAGTACTGTATTTTTAATTATAAAAAATTATAGTTTAATGAAAGGTAGGATAAGTTAAAAAAATAACTGAATAGAATAGCCTACCTTTTCACTGAACGAATCAAAAATCGTAGTTTAATGTAAGGTAGGTATTTAAGTTAAAAAAATAACTGAATAGAAAGGTATCTTTTCACTTTGTTGATAATTGTATAATCTTTTGTTCTTAGTCGAACGAATAGTAAGTAAAATATTTGCCATAGTATCAGCATTGCACCCGTGCGAAGCCGGGGCGGGTCGCTAGTACATAAATAAATAACACTTAAGTATATTACTATTTAATTCTAAAATTAACGTTACAAAAATAACTTTCTTAAACCGAAAGTAATCTTACTGACCCCGCAGTTTGGCAAAGAACAAGTAAAATAACATCTTCCACGGAATATTTTAGTGTAGCTTGTATTTAGTTAGGTGAAAAGTTTAAATTAACTTTCCTTAAAGTCTCTTTGAAGTCTAGAAACTTACGTTTCGGAGCCTACACGGGGACTCCTAATAGGGTTGTCAGATATATTTTAAAAGGGACCCAAGGTACAACAATTAGAAAACTTGGCGAAGAAGTCGTTAATTGCTTGGTTGATTAAGGAAAATCTATTGTTATTGCTAACTATTCAAACTCCTTCTTTCATGATTCTTTACTATAGACCGGAGACCACCATTTAGAGTTTTAAATGTAGTAGTGGAAGGGTTAAAAATGAGGACAAAACTAGATACTCGTCATATGTCATTTCATGTCATTTTAGAGAATTTAGAATTTAAATCACAAATTACAATATGACCTTATCAAGTATGTATGGTGCCTACAATGAGTAATTCAATCATTTGCATAATTATAATTTGACAAACTACCGCTTTCGTGACTTTTGACTTCTGTTCTGTCATTAGAACATTGTAATTGACTTATTAACGCAATATGTCAATAACATTGATTCATTATTAAGTCATTTCATTAATTCACGAGTGAATTATATAATTTGTATTCATATATTATATCTGAAATTCACTTGCACATGTCATGATAAATTGGAATTTAATTTATCTATTCTATTCTTGAACAGCTGTTCAGCATTACTTTGTCGAACTACTGATAAATGATAGCCCACCTATTGGGAACCAGTGATGAACGATGGTTCTATTACACAGTGAGAGGCAGCTGCTGAATACTAAAACGAATGGCCAAATCGTCTTCAAAATCTCATCTATCTTTGTCGAATGGTGCTTCCATGATTTTTATGTTTTATGTCAAGGTGGACAGAATTTTTGCTATTGATTATGTACTCACAGTTTGACCTGCTATTTTCTTGAAAACGGTAAACTAATCAATTCTTAAATGACAAAGGCGGAAGAAGCTGTTATGATACGTATGTATTTGGTAGAACTTGCTACGATTTTTTATTCGGTAAGAATTCTGCCAACTTAACAGTATTAGTTTTGGTTAAATCTCAAATCTTGATTGCAATGCAAAGTATTAACATACAGATGGTAGGTGTTAATAAATAGAAACTATTGTGAACCCTGTCGGGCACAGTTACAATTTAGCAAGGTTAGTTGTTTACTAGTTTGTTCCAATTCTGACATGTTGTGTTTTCTGTTCATCTGTCCTGTTGCGTTAGAAAGTGTTGTTATCTAGTCCTATTTGTGCGCATGGTCGCGTCACCCACGCCCGATCGTGTTTCACGTGGCGTCCACGCAATCAGCTGTTTACTCACATGTGATTGGATCGGAAAATTTTAGAGAACCTATTCTTTGAATAACAGAATTGTCCTTTACTAATAAGACTTTGTTCCTATCAATCAATTTATGTGACCTCATTTCCAGTGCTACTGCTGCAGTCTATTAAATGTATTTTTGCTTGAAGCTTATTAAAATCTTCGTAATTATTTACAGGATTTTGAGCATAAATAAAGGATACTAGTCCCTTCACAAATTGGCAATGGCCTCGAACGTCATCAGTCTGACATCTTGTATCCTGTCAAACAGGTAGTTATTTTTAACAGTGCCGTTCTTAGCACTATGCATTCCGATGGTGTGGTGGGGAGCCGAGCCCACCACGCCGCTTGCTGCTATTGGCTGGCTCATATCGTACGATGTTTTTACATGTGTGCGTGTCGTGTACACATTATACCATACGCTCTCACTCAATCGAAGCATAATCGTCGGGCAATTTAAGAAGTATAGTACAACAGCAGCTTGATTGAATTGCTCCGATGCCATAGGAAGTCATTCTTGCCTTGACACGATGACGTAGCTGCTCTATTTGTTTTGATTCATCATTAACCTCATATTATGAAGTACCGTAGTCAGCGTTTGCGTCGTGTTTTTATTTAGCTTAGTCAAATAACATTGTTACGTCTGTATTTCACACGGTTATATGAGTCTTGTTATCTTTAGTACCTGTATATAGGGTGAACACGCCAGTTCGCCGACCACCTCCGGCTCTCGACCACTTTGCGAAAATCAGGTAAAAATAAGGAAACCGACGCGCGGAAAATGTTCGAATTGCATGCAAACGAACGGTCATTCAGTATTCTTCCTACGCGTCATCGTTTGTCCACCTAAGATCGTTTGATGCCGCTCAGTGAAGTAATGAACTTAAGCTCAGTACACCAAGTCACCAAATTATAGCTAAAATTAGTGGACGGGAACATTTTCTAACGTCAGTAAAACATGTTATTATTTAGTTTTGAACATAAATATTATGCTTGGTGTGTCAAAATATGTTTGTATTTACTTATAAACTAATAATCAATTGGAAATTACGAGTGTTTAATTAAAATAATTAGTGGTCGGTCAACTAGCTGCTAAAATTACGCTTCCGTTAGTTTACGACCACCTGGTCGGGAACTAGCTGAATTAGACTAGATAATTTTCAAAGATTGTGGACTTACTGCAAGATATAATGTGAAAAATTTCGATTTATTCTATTCATTTCGGCATAGCTGATTTGCTCGCCAGATTACGACCGGCTAATTGTATCAAAGAAACTAAACTGTAAGCCCTTAAAGTTCTCAAATTCTCAAATCATGGTGGTCGACAACGGATCAGTTGTCGACCACCATGATTTTACTCTGAAGAAAATCGACTAGTTTTTGGCGGTGTACAATTTTTTAATAAATATTCCTTACCTACCTTACATAGAAGCAGCATATAAGATTATACCTGCCAGTTTTGTACTCTATAAAATTAATAAATTGTGATTATAAAAAAAATATTAATGATTTTATTTTAGACTTTAATCTGATAGTGCTTGAGTTGTTTTTACAGTGGCTTTCTACCGGTCGGGAACTAGCGGAAAAGACGGTCGTTAACTGACTGTAAGTGTCCGGGAACTGGAAAAATCACACTTTTCGATATATCTATTAATTATAAAATAATACATTAAAATAATTAAAAAAAAAATATCAGGTCGTGTAATTTAAACATTTTTCTTTCACATGTAGGCCCAATATCAAAATCTTAACGCTTTAATTAATAACTATGTGATTTTAAAGATGACAAGTCGACTAAGTGGTCGTGAACCGGCCTAATCACCCTAGGTAACTCGCGGTAGCTACTATAGGTGTTACATTTTCATAAAATAGACGAGAGACGGGCAACAACGGTCTGTTCTCATTTGTCTACGTCATTCTTCGAAACTTCTAGAACTTTCTCAAAACTTCATTATATATTTGTAATGAGTACCTACTACAGAGATGGAATCAATTACATTATGTCAGAAACAAAGAATCCTTTTAAAGACATTGGTGACTTCATCCTACAAATATTCAAGAGCCCTATTAGAGCTCTTTATAATTTTGCATCGAGATTAGAAACTGTATTCCACAGGTACCCGTTAAGATAAAACTTTCCAGATTAGAAGGCTAGAAATTTCTGCAGTTTGAATTTAGAATGCTGTTTATTAATGTTTTTGAGAAATTAGACACATTTGTTGTTTGCGACAGAAAAAGAGCAAAAGTGATAAAACTTGATTAAAACAAATGAATCCCAACAGTACGATTTCAGTTTAGATTTGTTTTATTAATACAAAACGAATGACATTTCAAAAGATAAATTAAAGTTTAGCAGTGTTATTCTGGAAAAATCCTTGGTGAATTTAATTCAATTAAAGTGATCTTACGGTGAGCCAATCGAGCTCACTTCACCAAAGAAGATTTTTACTTATTAGTCTGGCAGAACAGAAAACGTTATTGTATCGAGAAAGTTATTTCAATAAAAATAAAGAAAAAGCTTTTTAAGCTTTTATTTCTTGTTAATAAAAAGAACTGCTAAAAATAATTTTATTCTGATTAGAAATAGACCATTTTATAGGTACATTGTAACTTTTAACGTTAATTGAGCTTCTTCGTCTACGTCAAATTAATCCCATATCGTACAAACATATTTTTTTTTAAATAAAAGCGTGACTCCTTCTTTATTTCTCCTAATGTAATGATGAATGAATGGACGAATAATGATGACAAACATACAGGAATCGGGAGGTGAAAAGTAAATAAAAGCTTGTAAAAAGTAAGTAGGTATTTGAGTGTTAGTACCTTAGTCTTTTCCAACTTCTCTTCAAAGATTTAAAGATCATTAACGTTATTTCAGACGCAAACTTATTTAGAATCAAGAATTGGCTGCGAACGGGCTATAATTTCGGGGAAATAATGAAAATTAACTTTCTTGTTCTTATCTATTTTAAAGGGTTATATTTCTGAAGGATGGCATTAATGTCAGCGTTTATTACACGAACTCACTATCTAGTGAGTGATAATGACATTGATAAGAAAAGTAAATAATATTAAAGTCTACAGTAGGTTAGGCGTATAAATGTTGTTTACCTAAATGTTGACTGGTATATTTGTACATAAGTACTGAGATATTGTTGAAATCGTTTTGGAAGAAACAGCAGTTTATGCTGTAAAAATCTTCCTCCGTGAATTTAGGTGCTGTGAACTGTCACTTCCTAGCATCAGCTGGCCTATTCTTATAACACAATATTATCGCGCTTGTAATCCACGAAGGGCAGAGGACACCATTAGTACTCCTACATTTCGCCAGTTATGTTTAAGTCCCATGTCCCATGTGGGCGAGCCTCCGAGACTGCTACTGAAAAATTCCTGATGGAAAAACCCAATAACACTTTGCCAGACCTGGAAATCGAACCTAAGATCTCATGCTCTACACCAGCAAAGCTGTAGCAACGAGGTAAAAAATTATTTCACTGAATTGTAATGAAGTGTTGTATTGTGAGTTATGATGAGATTTTTTGCAGAAAAGGACTGCAGAAGGGATGACTTCTCACTTCAAGCTCAGCTCACCTAGCTTTAAAAAAGAAAGATTTTTCCAGAACAGACTGATTTTAGTGTGCATTGTCATGACAAAATCCAAGTGGACTGGCTGGATCAAACTTCCAGACGTTTAAATATAGATCTCATTAGGTTCGTCCAAGTCTATTTATCACCAAGGTATTATTAGTACATCGGTAGATACTCTTTAAAGGTGTTCATTGAAAGGGCAGTCAACGGCATTCAATCATCGTGTTATAAAAAAAAAATCTCCAGAATTTGCAGTCCTAAGATTAGGGCTACTAGGGATAGTTTAGTGAACGTCCGGGTTTTTAAAATGTCAGTTTTTGTGTCAAAAAAAAGGGTAATCCAGATTTATTCAAATATATGCATTAATTTTAAATTAAAAAAGAAAAATGCAATCGATGTTTTATATTAATTATTCTAAACACATTTTTCTTATTTGCGTTTGGGAAAAAAATCCATTTCACTACGCTGTAGGTATATTTTGAATCATACTAGACAAACATTGGATCAGATCAGAGTCTGCATAATTATTTACTAATGCCTGCTATTACAAGAAATGCAAAATGGTTAAAATACGTAAAAAAAAACGAGTTTATTTTTGTAGTGTTAAATAATATGATGGGTCGCTCTCGCAAACGTTAAGTTCCGCACCTTAGGTGACCGACTCACACATGGCCGCTTTTTTTAAAAAAAGAAGCACTATTTTTAACTTTACATACTCAATCAAAGTGTTATAAAATAAAGTATGATCTTATATTTTCCCATCATTATTGTTATCAATTTTAACACCTCGCCTTCTTGTATACATAGGGTTATCAACTTTTATTACTCATTGAACTTTTAAAACAGCCCACTATGTTATCTGAACTGTGTGGCGTGATCGGTTAGTTGTTTTACAATAGGTGTGTAAACAGTCCCCGATGACAGTATCATTTTGCAATGGATTTACAATTAAGGAAAATATGATTTTAATTACCTACGGTGCTACAGTGGGTAGGTAGCTACAGTACATTTTGGAAATCATTAATTCTTTTAACTCTTGTAAGACAACGTCACAGAGTTTAACCCGTTGATTGCGGGAGAACATTCGCTAAGCCAAGCCCACAGTGTGGCTGACAACATACACTTGCGTTTTTTAGAAGAAACACAACGCCGGGTGTGTTTTCACGCAGTCAACAGGAAAGTTTACCTTGATGTTTGTACGAGCTCAGCCATGCCTAAAACATGCAGACTATAAAATAGCTCATGTCATGTTAAAAAAATTGCAAGATCTAATCTAGCCTATCCCCATGCTGTCTTCCCCCAGCGTACCCCACAGGGCGCCCTTAGCTTGTAGTCGCTTAGTTGATAAGTTTTTATGCCCTGTCTGGAGGCCTTAATTTTCAAGGCACCACAAGAGAGTTCGGTTAAGAAGCTGACAACATTCGAATCATTTTGTCGGCTGGATGTTGCTGGCCGGTCGACCTGCGAGAGGCCAATTGGAAAAACAAAAAAACCCAGTTTTGAAATGGTACCTGTTTGGCCAAGGTACGTCAGACGTTCATGTAGGGTTTTTGTTGTATATCCTTGGATTTAAATTACCGTCAGCTAACAAAAAGTCAAAAAAACAATTAAGTAAGTACTAAAAAACAAAATTGGAGCTTTAAAAAGGAAAACAACAGTTACAGTATCACTGTAATACCGCCGATAAAAGTGATATAAAACATCAATTGACACTGATATTAATGACATGTAATGGGCCTCGCAAATCTTAAATTAATATCGCTAAAGATAATGATTATTAAAGATAATGTTGGTCAAGGCTACTACGAGGAGGATTCCGTATCTATGTACCTACTGATCAAAAAATTGGGTTCTTTACGTGCTAGAAAAAAAAAATATCCAAGTAACTGCTGATTTTCAATGATCCTCAGGCTTCTGAATATGCATTATGCATAGGGCACTAGTTTTTGATCGCGACTTAGTCTGCGTAAATGTCGTGTATTGCGGATGCAGTCGAAGACGCGAAATAAAAAGCAGCCTATGTCCTTTTTTGGGGTTCAAACTTACCCAAATTTCATCAAAATCGATTCAGTGATTTAGACGTGAAAGCGTAACAGACAGACTGACAGACTGAAAGACGGAGTTACTTTCGCTTTGATATTTTATATAAGTTGAAGGACCCTGTCACTCTATAATACCTAAATGAGTTAGCTCACTATTTCTTAGTTAGCTGAGTGAGAGACAAAGTGACTAATTATTATTCTTTACTGGATCCCACAAAGAATAAAAACCAAAGTACTTTTAAAAACTAATGCATTTAAAGAAACTCATTTCATATTTTGAATACATTTTCTACCTCCGCACTTTCGCGGACTTCAACAAAGATTTCAGAAAGGTCGTAATTCGTGATTCATTTTAAAGCTTAGGCCGGTTCTTAAGAACCATTATCCTTTAATAGATTTCTCGATATCATAGACGGTGATCGCTTAATCGTAATTAATTGGCCCTTATGCGCATTACGTGGATTTGCTAAGGAAAATTTCTGAACGATACTATCAGAGATAAAAATTCGCAAACAATGTTTTGTTGTAGACGTACGACAGCCTTAACGATAAGATATCTAAATTTATCAGTTACGGCGTATTAGATAACGTTTGATAGCAATTATGATGGTCACATGGGCAGTTAATTGAATTGGTCGTGGTACTAATTTTTATTAATCTTTATTATCAAGACAGCCTCGTTGGTCTAGCGGTCACAAAGCGCGACTGCTGAGCCTGAGGTTTTGGGTTCGATTGCCATGCCGGGCAAAGTGATACCTATTGGGTTTTTCCATCCGGAATTTCTTAGTAGCAGCCTCGGAGTCTGGATTTGTGCCCGGTTGATGGCAATAAGCTCGCCCCCTATTACATGGGGCTTAAACATAACTGGCGAAATATGGGTGTACTAATGGGTACACCTCTGCCTAACCCTTTGGGGATTAAAGGCGTGATGTTATGTAAGTTTGTTATTAAGATGGAAAGGGAAACTGCACCTAATTCCGTCTTCTTATCTAAATTACTTACGTATGCTTTACCCACTTATTCGTGCTTTCTAGGTAGAACGTTGAACTTCCAGTTATAATAGTGTTTTTATAACATCCGCACTTAATTAGCGTTCATTTTATATGTAAATGACAAATGTGAAGCCGCAATCGTCACGTGCACACTCATTAAAAGTTTCGTCGGGCTCATAAATTATAAGGTACCTCCGCGAAATTACAGCCAGTTTATAGATATTGTGCTGACGAACTATAAACGTGAAATCAACACAAAACGTTATTATGGAAACATATCAATGTCACAGTATATAAAGGGCCGAATGATCGCGAAGCAAATCGTCCGTCCCGCTGATGTCTCGGCGCCCGCACCGGTCATTTGTCATAGAGCTCAGATGGGGTAACTTTTTGTTCAGACCGCTGACTTCATCCCAAGTTTTGAAAGGAAAACGAGCCTTATTATCACACCCTGACACTAATGCCCACCATTCTTACCGCTAATCGTCTCATTTGCGAATAATAAATTCGCAAAATTGCAATTACGGCTGAATCATCATTTTTCTTTATGACATGACATGCTTCATTACTGTTTGTAACTGTAACACGTTGTTTAACTACAAACACACTGATACAGTGTACATCTAGACAAATTACTGTTTTCATTTATCTATAACATATCAGATTTGCGCGGAAAATGTTTAAGCCAGCCTCCTGTGGGTAATAAATTTGGATAAAACAATTTCATCTGACTGGAATCGCACCCCAAACTATGCGGCTTACCTCATAAATCCCGATTAGCCTTCGGGTGAAAGAATGAATCAATAGATTATCCTGCAATAATATTTGTTCAACAAATAACGTACGTATCTGTTCTACTGGATAGCGAGTTATTTCAAACTATTTCATTTAATTAATCGCCAAGTGTTAGTTTAAACTGAGTTGGTGTTCCTTTGTTCACGAACTCCTTAGTGAAGTGGAAACAATTAAGTCTTTAAAGAAAAACTATTTGAATCAAGTGCTTGGAAAACCGGCCAATTCATTGAATTGAGATGAGTTCAAGCCTCTCCTTCATAAAGAAAATTACTGAGGAAAGTTTTTATGAAGTTATTTTGTAAAAAAATGTGTAAAGTAAGACAGTTGTTTGAAAATTCAACATTTATTTTTAATTTTTTTATCTCTAACTTTTTGAATAACCCACACTTACAAACGTCCTGAATAATAATACAGCTGGCGTGTTATACAATCAGCTGTTAAAAGTACTGACGTGATTTTATACATTAATAATTGCTGACGTTGAGCTTGCAAATGCGTAAGCAATAACAAGGTTATACCTAAGGAGACTTTATATACACCTAATTGCATGTCGCGGGTTCGATTCCCGCACGGAACAAATATTTGTATGGCCTACAGATAGTTGTTCCGGTTCTGGCTGTTTGTATATGTGAGTTTAGGTATATGTTTGTGAACGCACCCACGATACAGGTGAAATTCCTAGTGTGGGGCAAAGTTTTTTTACCCGACTGCGCGACGCAAAGGAGGGTAATGTGTTTATCAGTCTATGTATGTATGTATGTATGTTTTTTTCTATGTGGCGTTGTAGAGACCAAATGCGTAGGCCGATTTTGATGATTCTTACGTCAATCGATTCGTCTTAACCTTGCGAGTGTCACTAAAGACATGACAGTAATCAAAATTCACCACAGCGACAACCAGACGCCATATTGTCAAAATTTAAAAAAAAAAGTTGATGAACTATGTCAAGTGGGGTGTCGTTGAATAGGTATTTTAAAATCATCCTTAGGTTCCTTTTATCATTTTTCATTTTAAATAATAGTTTAGGATATATAACGATTTAAAGTTGTTTAACAAAACAATCATTCTCTCTAATTTTCTTACGTATTGATTTGAGTTTTTATTTCAAGTATAAACGATATACAAACAATAACTAATAAGTATAAAATAAAAAAAAATAATTTAAAGAAAAACAAAAAACTCGACTGCGTGCTTGTTTCTTTCTTTTTAGTTTTTATTTAATTTTTTCACGTATTTTTTAAAATTAGTTTTTACGCAGTCGTGTTTTTTGTTTTTCTTTAAATTATTTTTTTTTAATTTTAAACTTGAAACTTAACTAGACGTAGATTTCGACTTGACCACACAACGCTAAGCGATATCTAACCTGGCACAAATCCAGACTCCGAGGCTGCTACTGAGAAATTCCTGATGGAAAAACCCAATAATACTTTGCCCGACCTGGGAATCGAACCCAATAAGACCTCATGCTCAGCAGTCGCGCTTTGCGACCACTAGACCAACGAGGCAGTCAAAATAATATTAATTCATTTTAAATATTTTTTTTAACCAAATTACGGAATCTACAATGCGTGCCGCGTCGAAGAAAGGGAGGAATAAAATATTAATTAAATATTTATATTATTACCATCAATCGTGTTAGTCCGACAAAAACGGTACCATTTAAATGCCATATTAGGTCCATATAATCACATTTAAAGGGTCACTTGGGTCTCTGTTAACATTTATTTTACGTTAAATGCTATTTTCTTTACGACCTATCTACATTTAAATTAATTATGTATTACAGGATTTACAGGCAATACAACCCAACAGACGGTCCATCATTCAAAACTTAATGAAGGGATTTAATTAAATTATGAATCTGTTGAGTGCTGCTCGGGTGAAAAACTGGTGTGTTAATGAGGTCTGTGGCCGGACACTGGCTGAAAACCCTGAAGAGACAAATGAAATAGGTCGTAACTAAGGTCGTAAGGTCGTAACTCGAATAACTCTCTTTCTAAAACAAAACGAGTATTAAGCTGAAAGGTTGAGTTCTTCGTTCAAAAATATTAACTTCCAAGGGTTTGGGTCTTTAAGCAAAGTAATTTACGACGGGGCATACAATGCCTTTATTAATATTGTTTGCTTATGTGTTTCGGATACGATTATAACATTATCTTGCCTAAAATTCGGCTTCACTTTCAAATATTTGAACATGTAGCTCACGTATATATTTTCCCACAATTTTGCGGATCATATTCAACAACGGTATAAGCAAAAAAATCCTAAAAGCGACGCTCAATTTGATCACTTAAAAATCTGGTAACAATTCAACTGACGTTGGAAATTGCTACTGGTTTTACGTGCCCACAGTTGAAATCGAATATTCAATCTATATCGTTTCAAAATTTTGTTTGATTACGTAAAGGCTTTAGGGGCGCCAAATTGACCGAATTCATGCCGCGGGCTGGGAGTAATTTTCCTTTTGCTCGAGCCAGAATCGCGTAGGTATTGATACCTAACGTGTATACCTAACCTATTTTAACAATTCAATACACAGCGTGCATCCAATTGTACGAAGAATTTTTTATTCCGAGCATAAAGATTCTGAATTAAAAAAATAATTGTTACTTATTCAGTTCAGTGATGGTCGAGTAACTTTGTCCTTTATTATTACAAGACAGATTACTGCTATTGAAAAAGCATTTTATAAACTAGAATGTCATCCAAAAATAATGTACCTACAGCTACGTAATGAAATGACTAGACAGACGTGAATCTTTAAAAACAAATGCGAACGAAATAATACGTTTATTTTTGTGAAAGCCAGACGGCAATATCTTTTGAAAAATAAACAACCGTTACATAAAAGAAACTTGTTCAAAGAGTAAGTACCTAAATCCATTGCGAAAAAGGGTTAAGTTAGGTATTTATAAGCATCTCCATGTAAACAGGACAAAAGTTAGGCACTTTGTGGTAGCTAATAGAACATCTGTACTTTAGTTGATTAAAGTCAACTAGTTGAATTAGTTGACGTCCATTTTCGTTTACAATATTATGCGAGTATTTACACGAGTAAGTGCAGAGCATTTCAAATGGGTCATCATCGATATTCATCACGGGGCTATTGAATCGAATAGGGCATAATGGGGAGCCACACTCAAAGATAATCGTAGATGGCGCTGCGATCAACTGTACCTTGTTTATTTTCCGTGACAGGAGTGTGGTTGCTATTTTCGCGATTTAAAAGTGATATTTTGATTATAATGTAGTCGTTTATGACGATTCCTCAACTTAAAGTTGAGCTTCGAAAAAAAAACGCGTCAACTGCTGGCAAAAAGGCTCAATTGATTGAAAGGTAAACACATAAAATATTTAAGGTTATGATTTGATTCACAGCTTTTTTTTTTCTTCGGTAACTTCGGTAACTTTTCTGTTCTTTTTTGTAGGTTGGAATCGTACGATCGGAACCAGAACTTTGGTTCTGACTTTTTTATTTAATATTTTTTTTTTATTTCGGAAATAAATGGACTCCCCTATTTTTACAATTTAATGCACTACATTGAGGCATTTCTGCTCAAATTATTAAGAATAGGAACGACAAACTTTATTAAAAAAAAAATATCCATACGATTTGACAGTTCTTACGTCAAAACACGGTACAGTCGATCAATACGCCCTCTTTCGTGATAAAAAGTTAGTGTTCCTCCCCATTGCACGCCACTAGCGTAGTACCTACTGGCAGGGAAAAACATTATAAGCGGCGTTCTTTATTTAAAATCGGATTTTACGATACGTTAAGCTGACAACATAAATGTTTTTGTAAACATGCAAGACGTTGCAATGTTTACTAAAAAAAATATCCAGATTGCGATTTCAGTTTTTAATTTATTATGAACGAACATATTAAATTAAACACCAATCTTGCTCAATTCGAATTGGCGATTTCAGACTTATATTGATCAAAGTACAGGTTTCCTCACTATGTTTGCCTTCACCGATTGTCAGTGATGTCAAATACTTAGAAAGTACATATGACTTAAAAAAGTCTCATTGATAAATAATTGGCCAATATCGAACCCGCAACCTCATGCATGAAAAGCGGGCGTCTTAACCACTCGGCCGTTTTTATATAGAAATGTTTAAACATATAATTTAGGTTTAAAAAATAATGGAAATAATAATGATGAAATTAAAACTTATTAACGGATTTCGATATGAATTGTATTATTTGTTACTATTATTTTTGGTTAGATAATGGGGTGGATAATTAACACTTAACGTTAATTTTGTTATCAACGAATACAATGCACAAGTGTATGATAAATGAGATGTAATTACTGCATACGCATATATAAACTAAATCAATTTTAAGACTATTTTGAATTTTCCTAAATAGCCTAGAAAAAGAGATAACGCTACGTACGAATGCTATTACAGTCCTTTCACACGGCAGTCCAGTTTTGCAGGACCGGCTTTTTACTGTATCCCGTGTTCTGTATCAGAATCCCGCATGCAGGACGCTCGTATGAACGCTAGCATATAAACACATTCGCCATCAAACGGGATCCTGCAAAAAAACTGGACTGCCGTGTGAAAGGAGCGTTATTACCATCACTAGCTGTCCGCCGCGGTTACACCCGCGTCTTTGGTTACTGCTCCGCTCCCGTAGGTCGTAGCGTAATGGTATATAGCCTATAGCCTTCCTCGATAACTAATCTATCTAACACTGAAAGAATTTTTCAAATCGAACCAGTAGTTCCAGAGATTAGCGCGTTCAAACAAACAAACAAACAAACAAACAAACACTGCAGCTTTATAATATTAGTATAGATTATAGATAAATTCTTTACAATAAATGTTTATTATTGATCCCGTATTAACAAACAAAGTGCCAAATCATTAAATCTCATTGATGAAAAGGTTACTATAAAGTTCTCTGAATCGTGAGATTAAGTGCTAATTAAAACTCCACTTAACAGTTAACACGTAAGCAAAGCAATTAGGTGCCTATGACGATTTTTTAAAGTCTTATTTACCATGGCCTTGTTTTCAAACATGTATTTACTAAGCAGACGGATTTAATATAATCTAGTCAAGCGTATCAATGCGAACGGTAAGCGCGTCATAGGCTTGCACGTAGGTGTTTGGACGCGAGCCCGAAGACACTGCCACGCCTCGAGTTATAATAAACATCCATGAAAAAAAATAGCGCTAATCGGATGCGGTTCCAATGAACTTGCAAAGTGGCGCTAATGTACCTACTTAGCGCGACTGTACGAGCGGGCGCCATAATCGTTGCCTTAGAAACCTTGCAAACAGAGCATTGTTATTTGTTAGGTACGAATGCATCATTTTATCGTCGTAATGGTAATTTCTAGGTGACGTCAGAGCTGGTATCATAAAATGTGATATTTTAGTGTTTCACGTGTTTGTTTCTATTTCGTAGTTTGCTAGTTTGTTTAGTGAGGTGAGAACACGATTATTTTAAAATTGAATGTTTTTTCTGCCTGGATCAAAAGGCTGCCGTTTTGTAGTTTTGCAATGCAATAATAACGTTAGTATTGAACATGGCTATTCAGAATAAAATATGGCTGTGCCACTAATGCCGGACTAAACTTTCATAAGCAATTCGGTTTAATATAAAAGGAGCAATGCTAAATATTGAAAGAAACATTTAAATATATACCTACACTTAATTTTTTTAATTAGGTGACTCTAAAAAACAAATTACACCGGTACGTAAATATTCATCAAGAAAGAGTTAAGAGCTGTTTACATATTTTTTTCAGGCACTATTATTAACCCAAGCTCCGAACCTACACTAAGGACATTTTAAAACTGTAGCGCTTTAAAAATACATCTACCCACTTACGGTACCTACCTACATTTTTTATGTTATTACACAGAATACTGTTTCTTGGAACAAATCCAGAAACGCCCTCTTGTTTCAACGTAGTCACATAAAATTATATTAAATTTTCCCAACACACTGAAATGGGGGGAAAATGAATTCTAAATAATCAACACACGTGGCTGGAAATCGTTTATTATAACGTTTTGTAACTGTTTGAATTAGGTAACAACCTATGTTTTAATTTCTGCAATATTCACTAAAATTCTTCTCTGGATCTGCCGAACCAATTTTGAAAATTCTTTCGCAAATTGGAAGCTACCTTATCACTGAGTCCTATAGGCTCTATTTTATAATTAAAAAAAAAAAGGGATCGAACGAAGTTGCGAAAGCCGGTAGCAGTGTATGTTATGGGACCTTGGATATTGTCTTACTAAATTCAAGATAGCAATTTTATTAGAGAAGCTCCAATGAAAACGGGATTCGATATTTTTTGTCTCTTCACCTGTTGTCGATGTGTATTAACAGCGTCATCAACTGTTTACCCCGTTTTCTGAAATATTTCAATGCGTGAAGTATACCTAATTAAAGTATCAGTCTGTACGTAAAGTTGATTTCATTCTAGCCTACTTACTGTCCATCGTACAAAACGAATGCCTTTGCCTTTACTAATAATGTTTAATTGTTTCGGTATAATGATCGTCCGACAAGTTTATCTGCCATCTGTTTTCGATCTATCAATTAATTCTCAATGCAAGCGATTGTAAATCAGTGACATTGTAACTTTATAAGGTGGTTTAGTTCTGATGTATAATGTTTTATGCCTCTCCAGAACTGCTTGTGGTGCTGATTCATCTGTGATATTAATTAAAACTATGAGTTTTGTCGTGTGGATATTTTATGTTTTAACATTAATTTAATATTTATATAGAAAGACATCTTTATTTTTCGTTAAGTCCAACTTTTCTATTGGTATCAATCATGTTATAATTTTCTTTTATTCTTTTTATGGCTATGGATGTTTTTTCTTTGCACACCTTCTTTTCTGTACTTTTAATATTGGCAGAATTGTCGGCACTGGTATATGCTTGCTATTGTATCATTTAAAAAATAGAATAGAATGTTTAAAGTTAATATAGCTAGTAGGAGTACTCCTCTATAATACCTACTAAAATATACAGGTACGTACCTGTATATTTTTTATTATAATAAGGCTTGTAATCGCCACATTCTCATGACTTCGGCCATGCCCCAACACATAAACACCAGCTGGTCTTAAGTAGGTAGGTACAGCCGTAGAGCCTATGAAATAATATCTATTAAATCGTAATTGCGTTATGTATACATAGTCACTCATAGCCATCGTTTTATTACCGCTAATGAAACGTCCTACTATTTACTATTATCACCTTGAAACTTGAATCAAAGCAAAACATAACCTTTGTCAACTCAATTAAATAGTATTAATGAAAGTTGCGAGCTTTGTTATGTGCCTACTAATTTATTCACTTGTTTCACAATAGTTTACGAAATCTTAAAATGAAGTCAGTTTTATTTAGGAAGAAAACTTGCATGGTACATCATCTTTTTATCCATGTTAGTTAATTAGTAATAAAAAATATTATAATAAATTATGGCAAAAATAATCTTACCAGTAACACTCAGCATGACGATAAACAGTAAACAGCCTAAATGAATGTCTCTAGACATCTTGAAGATAATTAACACTTTCTTCTAAACGGGGTATTATTTTAAATATCTTTGTACAGTTCAGTCAGTCATAAATAACTTTTTATTTTTTGCACCTTTTTTAGTAAAGTAATTCAATGTTGGTTTGTAACCCTCGAGAATATTTCACTTAAGCTCGTGCGCTTATAACAAAAAGTTACAGTAAGGTTTTCGTATTTAAATACGTAATTTATAAGTTTTTGAGAACGACACGTCTGACTCCACCTACGCATCTATTTCAACTGGTTTGGAAGAACGAATGATTTACATCATAGCTGCGGGCGGGAAATAGGAAGAAACTTACTGCTGAACTGCACGAACGAGTTACGAATGAACGAAATAATTTTTTTTATCCACTGCTGGCCTGGCACAGAGTATATTTAATTTTATACTGATTGAATGATTTCACTCATTTCAGTCTTATTTCTACTGCTAGGCATTACTAGACCATTCTAGCCAATTTTAACTTTTTAGCATCAGTTTCTCATTATGATACTAATTATATGCATCAAATACTTTTTTCTGAAAAAAGCTTTAGAAAAAATTAGACTATTTACAACATAGAGCAACACGTCAGGTACATATGAAGGTATAGATAAAACTGGAGCCCAGACTTTGAATACCTACTTGAAGCTCAAAAAATGTATCGCTATCTCGCTCTCTGTGGTCTCACTCTCTCTTTTTAACTTAGGATAACCTCCTAAGTTAGAAAGAGAGAGTCAGACCACAAGAGAGCGAGAAGTTTTGTAGGTATTTGACTCAAACTTTTGTTCGAAGTCTTGACTCCAGTTTTATCTATACCTTCATGGTCAGGTACCCGTGTTGCTCTATGATTTACAAGGACTAAAGTTACACATTGCCAAATAATTTGTAAAAACGAAATGTACCTACCTATGTCGTCAAAGTCTATTAATTTGATTCAATTTGACTGAGACAATGACAATGACAGATCACTAGATCAGATCAGTCACATTGACAGCAATTGACAGGTTGAATAATGACTGACTGACCTGCAAGTGCCGATCGAGAGTTATTTTTTAAAATTGAGTAGAATTATAAATTACAGCTGTACCAATTTTATGAGAAACCATAATATAAAAGTGAAATCATAGCACTACAAAGCTATCTGTATTCAGAGTTTTTGTAGTAGCGAAGAAACAGTTATAAACATAACCTAAAATGGCCAATAAAATCTTTGGAAATATTTTGAGAACTAGGCCATCCCTTATGGTGTTTAAACGATGGGAAGGATCAAATTCAGAAAAGCGTGTAACAATTCACGATCCATTTTATTCTCAGCCGCAGAAGAACAAAAAATCCTATTTGGAAGTTGTTAAGATGTTTGAAGGTCGGGACACAAGAAGACGGGGTCATGTTGAGTTTATTTACGCAGCTTTAGCAAGAATGAAAGAATTCGGAGTTCAGAAAGACGTTGAAGTGTATAAGGCCCTAATTGAAGTGTTACCCAAAGGAAAATTTATACCAACAAATATATTCCAAGCAGAATTTATGCATTATCCGAAACAGCAGCAGTGCGCAGTGGATTTGCTGGAGCAAATGGAAGATAACAGTACTTGTCATTTACTTATATGTTGCTTTGCTTATAGTTCTAACCTAACCTTTTGAAAATTTCCAAAATATCTATATGGAAATCAAATTACAATGAACTGTTTGCTATTTTTGTAGAACCTCTAAATGACAATATTTTTTTCTTTGAAAGTATAGAAGTAATGCCAGACACCGAGATGGAACAGATGCTTCTGAACATATTTGGCTCCCGTGGTATACCTCTTCGCAAGTTCTGGCGCATGATGTACTGGATGCCAAAGTTCAGAAACCTAAGCCCTTGGTATTTACCTGAGGAACTACCTAATGACACAATTGAGTTGGCCAGACTTGCTATAGAAAGGATAACTTCAGTAGATCCTGACACAAAAGTTTCGATTTGGCAGGTGATAATTTTGTTTGTAAAATTCTTACTCAGTACTTTATTAGTGGAGGCCTTTACCCTGTAGAAAAAATATAAATCCTTGTGGAACACAATCAAAATTATATTGTCTATGATTGTGCAAGTATTTCTTTTTAGATTTTTGGTTCTGCATCTCATTAATAAAACTAATTTTTGTCAGACAGAAGAAATTGAAGCCTGTTTAGACAAGACTTGGGTTGTGAGTGCCCAAAGTGAGGCTCAGAAGATCTTGTTAGCGGAACAGCCAACTGATGATCCTCTGATAGTAAAAGGACCTTTCAATGTGTACCTGAGGGAACAGGTTGTCAGCTATTTCTTACTAATTGGGAAGACAAGACCTGAAATTAAAGATGATAGAGACCCAGATGGTATTATTACTTTTTTATCTTTTAATGGCTGAGGCCTGATTTTTCAATTGTCAGATAAGTTTTATCTGAAGAATAAATTGTGTTTTTCAGATGTTACAAACATAAATAAACCTCTTGGGATACCGGGGGTTATTGGTAGTAACAAACTACCATCTGTGAGACAAACATTGCATGAACAAGATGATGGTACAATAGTGTCAGTGTGTGCTACAGGTAAGATAATACAGTACAACAGAATGTAACAAATCCTGTGAATGTGAAATCCTCAGGTATCTGCTAGCAGGGCCGTAGCTAGGGGGGGGGGGGAGGCATTGTGGGGCAATGCCCTACCTTGAAATCACAATGCCCAACCTTAGATCTCTATATCCAAATCTGGAAGTTCAACCATCTTGTTTGTTTGTACTTCATCATAGAGGATTTAATAGTTCTTAGATCCATGGTCATGCGCTGTCACAGAAATAATTTGTCTACTTGACTTGTTTCATGATTTAGGAGCCCATGCTTCAAGGGCAGATCAATTATGATATTTTTTTTTTACTTTCGCCCTACCTGTTACCAATGCTGCCTTACCTCAAATTTGACTCTAGCTACAGCCCTGTCTGCTAGTAACAAACAAACCTATTGTAACAAATTCTTTGATATAACAAATATTTCCTAATCCACTTCAGTTTTGTTATTTGTGGTTGCACTGAATGTAGATTTTCATCCAGAACAGATAGGTAATGTCATTGATGCTTATTATACCTATTTATGTATATTTCAGGCACATCATCAAGAGATTCTCTACTATCTTGGATCAGGCTGTTAGAGAAGCACGATAATCCGCTACTGTCAAGCATACCAGTCATATTCACCCTCACTGCTCCGCCCAGTGAGATGTCCATACCAGACACTCAACCTGCCATTTTTGATGGCAATAAAAGTGAAGAATCCAGAGTGTAATAAGGGAAAATAGTTTATTTATAGTTTTACTTAGCTTGTATGTAGTAAATTGTTGTTTTAATTAATTTTTGTTTTATTTAAGCCCTGCCTCTATAACTAATAATAAGCATATTAAAAAACAGGTTTTATTTGGTATATTTCTTTGTTTCTAAATTAAAGAACTGTACAAAATTAAGAGTAGTATCTATACAATAATAATATTATCTGTGTTAGTGTATAACTTACTTAACATGATAGTTTCAGAATGTAGAAGTTCAACAAGTCAAAAGCTCAAATGCCTACAAAATTATGAACACTGATATAAGGTTATTTAAATGCAGTAGGACTGCACTATCCTGTCTGAAATTCACATCCCATGACAAATTCTAAACTGGACACAAAAGTATTTACACCAGTTTCTCGGAGATAATCTATAGGTCATTAAGCTGAAGGGCATACGCTAAAACATGTGCAGGTGCACAGAGCTGGTGGCCACTCTAGATGTACTACTTGGGCCCAATGTCCCTCCCATTCATGTCAAATTAATTGGGATGGAATTATCTATACTAATATTATAAAGCTGCAGTGTTTGTTTGTTTGTTTGTTTGAACGCGCTAATCTCTAGAACTACTGGTCCGATTTGAAAAATTCTTTCAGTGTTAGATAGATTAGTTATCGAGGAAGGCTATAGGCTATATACCATCACGCTACGACCTACGGGAGCGGAGCAGTAACCAAAGACGCGGGTGTAACCGCGGCGGACAGCTAGTTTTTTAATATGTACATGAGCATACACCTGCTTCAGTTTTAGTGTATGCCCTAGAGCACACAATCATAAAATATTCTATCAAACTAATCAATAACATTTTACACATAATCACATCAGCCTTACAGAAAAACATAATATCTGTATTTACAAATACTACAAGATTATTGTTGATTCACTATTTAACACAAAACACCGCATCTTTATGTCCACTCATAGTCCTCATCATCCTCAAATGATATGGTTCCCCACTGTCAGGTGATGTTGTGCCAATCTGCTTGAGGAAGCAAGTAGGTCTCATTTGTGCTGCGGACTACGGAAACACCGGCTCCATAATATGGAATGACGTATGCTGAACCATCGGATGGGCCCACCACCTTGAAAATAAAAATGTATGTGTTTGAAATATTGAATTTGGATGTTGCATACCTACAGCCTGACTTAAAAAAGAAAAGGAGGAAAAGAAGATCGAAAGTAACTTGATTTGGTTATACAAACTACAGGATGTGAAAATGTATGTTTGTATGTGTAAATGTAGGTATGAATATCAGTCTTATCAATCAAAATTAATTATTTCCTATTAAAATCCTTTATTCAATTAATGTTAAGGAAATATCTAGGTGATAATTGCCTACTGAATGAGTATCTAGGGTACTTAATATTTACCTGAGCGGCAATGAGTATTATATCCAACAGCTGTCCAAGGAACATGAACCCCAAAGTACAGAGCTTGGCTAGTCCAATGCCGGGATAGCCTAGGTAGAACCGGTCCAGTCCAAACATACCTAGGAAGACCGATAGCAGAAGCGCTATCTCAAGAGAATAGCCATTTCTATAACAAATAAATAAAAATTATTACATTAGATTGACTGTTGAAAAGAGTTCTACCTTAATTTGTGTGAAGATATTTTTTTAAATTTCAATTATTTCACTTACGTCCATTTACATGGCAACTTTCTTTTGAACGTGGAGTTGTTTGTCTCATTGCAGAATATTCCTTCTGCAGCAATACACAGCACTTGAAAAAAAAGCATGTAAATGATTATCTATGCGTGGTTAGAACTTTGCTGCATTTTACAATGATAAGATTTTTATGTAAGCAAGTAAACATTGTACTGCCATACCTTCTGCTTCCCCTTCAGACGGAATATCTTTCCCCTTGACGCATCCTTTGAACTGCTGTGTGTCTGGATCGATTTGGTCTTCATTCGGATCTGGACAAATGTACTGGCCCAATCGCAACGTGCTGCAGTCCACTGTCACCACTTTATCCCTCACATCTGAAGCCCCAACACTTGAATACAAGAACAATAAACATAACTGCACGAGATATATTCGTAACATTTTTGTAGCTAAGTGCTTGGTTTTAAATTGAAAACAAGGTAATAAAATTGCTAAGTATTCATTATTTTAACGTGTCAATGTCACTACACGTCGGAGTTAAAAAAATAAACAATTTATTATTTTGTTCTTTCGTGATTCACTGCTGATAAAACCATACGACTTTCTGACACTGACATTACTGTTATCAGTGTTGCCACCTCGATTTTTAAAAGGGGGCCAGAGGGCGCCCAAAAAGGGCTAGATTTTTAAAATAAATTCAGACTTACAAGGGGCTAGAAATAAAATTTTCGAAAATTATTTTCATGCGCCATTCCAATGATTCGTTTCACTAAACAAAATTAGAGCAGTGAAAACGTTATGAATGAGACTGTGCAAAAAATCTCTTAATTTGAACTGTTGTGAACAATCATTACATTATTTTGAATTACTCGATATATACTGACGTATACATTTTTGGGGTATTCTCCGATAAATACCACAGTAAAAACTGAAAACCTACTAAAAATTAAAAAAACATAAATTTGAAAAAAGGGCTAGATTGCCCTTTTAGGGCTAAATAGTGAAATTTAGAGAAATTCAGTCGTAAAAAGAGCTAGATCTAGCCCCAAAAGGGCTAAGGTGGCAACACTGACTGTTTTATCAATTTGTTTGTCTGTCATTCTGTCAATTTACTCAATTTTTTTACTCGACGTGACTGAGATGTAACTTTTTCGTTCTGAAATAAGATTATTGTTCGTCAAGAAATTATTTTGTTTCTCAATAAATATTTTCCTTTATAGGTACCTACTTGTAGAGTTAATTGATGATGGTTTAAACCAAAATAAAATAGTGATCTACTTTAGCAAGACTACTAACTTGCTAAAATTTCAGAGAGTGATTCCTAGTTAAGTCCCTGTCTCGACTCTCGAGCAAAGTAGGGTTTTGGGTTTATTTTGTGGTTTATTTCCATTACAGTTAGAATATAAATTATGTGTATTATCAGTAGGTAATGTAAAAAAAATATATACATTTTGTTGAATAAAGCTCAGCGGTCTCAAAACCATCACCTTTATAATTAGGTATGTATCCTAATGATAATGTCCTTTGATAATGTGTTTTATATATTATTTCAAATAAATAATTATTTAATGAGTTATAGCGGATTGTAGATACATAAAACAACTAAGCTGTGATTAATAATGACTTCGGTATCAGAGAAAACGTTTTCATTAGCTGCGTTGGTTATTGATTGTACCGTAACCGTAACTAAATGTGAAATGAATTTATAAATTCCTATTTCCAATACTATACCTCTGCGTATGAATAATTTCATTAATTTCCTGTATGAACACATCCAAAATTGCCAATAGTAGTGCTCGAGCGGCTAGATCACCTTATATTGTAATAAGTAGATACAATAACTGGATCGGACCCATATTCCAGTTTAATTTCCGGAATGGCCACGGCCGCAGAAAGTGTTTAGAATGATCTAGACGCAATTTTAACTACTGTACTGGTTTATAATTTGAAGTTCTCACTCATCGTTTAATGTTGCTTATTTTTCACATAAATATACAACTTTTGAATACCTAATTCAAAAGTTGTGAACCCAAGTTATTTTTATAGTAGACTAGATCGATCTTAATTTTTTCACAACAATAATTATCATGTTTCACTTGAAATCAGGTAGCCTGCCTAACGTGTGAAACATTCGCAGGATAGGTAGGTAAAAGTACTGCGTTTTAAAATTGAATTTTATTGGAAAAGTTGAGTCGCACTCCCGTAAAGTTAAGGCTCTTATGTTGACAGAGAGCCCTCATCTCCTCTTCACATTTTTGTAACAGCCATTTTCATGTTTCAGTTGAGCTTGAATTAATTGCATTTTATAGTGCAGTTTATTGAACGGGGAATGCAAGTGGTGACAGGTGACGAGGCGGTCAAACTAAAGGGTCAAACATAGTGTATGTTTGACAAGAAAATGCACTTTGTTTTGTACTTTTAAAAGGAGAATTCCTAGAAATAGAATTATTGATGGGGGGGGGGGCTTCAATTTTCCTTCACTCAGAATCGCAAACTATCACAAATACATAACTTCATCGTTTTACCTAACCTACTGTTTTAAACAGACGACACGGACGGGGCGCAGCGGCTGAGCGATTTGCTGATTGCGTGTTCGATACCCGCACGAAACAAATATTTGCATGGCTTTGTTGTTCCGGGTCTGGTTGTTTGTGTATGTTACTTTATATAGTTTGTAAACGCACCCACAATACAGAAGAAATTCCTAAAGCGCAGGCCACACCGCCAGCTAGCGGGCGGGCGGGCTAAGCGGGCGAACATCGTTTCACCTCTTTACATACTTCGGTTCACACCGCGAGCTACCGACTAACCTGACGAGCTAAGCTAACGAAATATCCGACGATTCCTAGCTAGCGGGCGGGCGGGCTAGGCGGGCGAACATCGTTTCACCTCTTTACATACTTCGGTTCACACCACGAGCTACCGACTATTCAACGAGCTAAGCTAACGAAATATCCGTCGCTCGTCTGTCCGTAGTTTTCGGTGTGAACCCATAGTTTAGCTCGCCAATATTTCGCGTAGTTTGTATAGTTTCCTTCGTTCGCTTCGCCCGCCCGCTTAGCCCGCCCGCCCGCCAGCTGGCGGTGTGGCCTGCGCTTTAACTGTGGCGCAAAGTAACTACATGAAAAAGACCGAAAAAAAAATTACTTCATCACGTGTAGAACTTACTTTTACAGACCTACTTTATTTAATACTTACCTGATTCTCCACGAAAATTATGACTGTTATTTTCTTTTTAGAAAGCATAATACTGTTCATAACGTGTCGTGTCTCCAAATTACAAAACAGTGCAGTGCAATTTTCCTCAACAATTAAGTATTGTCAGAAAAAGACAAAAAGGCAACATCTGGCGGTAATGAGCGCAATCTTGAGGTGTTAACAGCCCCGGTATAATTATTGCAGCCAAGACTAATGCTCCCCATTACAGGGACCAAGTTTTGTTTACCCGACAACACCTGCAGTGCGAATAACTTGTCTTTGTTAGAATATCATCAATAATGTGGCTTCAAGTTTTGTCCGTGTGATAATTGGATAGTTGATACCGTTTACAAAAAATCCACAAAAAACACTATACTTCTATAAAAAACACAATTTTAGCACGGAATACCCAATTGATAATCCATTAATTATTGTAAATTGAGATTTTCAGTTTTTATGAAATCAAAACGTACATAAAAGGTAGTCAGTCTATTGAGTTGGCAAATAATTAGTGTCGTCACAGGTAGGTACATAAAATATTGGGGAACCGATCACTTTTCCGATTTTTTTTTTGTTCGAGTTTCATTTTACCGAAAACTATTGACCGATGTCTTTCAAATAATGCATACCTATAGCAAATATGCATTATTTGACATAATTTAAGATCATCGACGTATTATGTGTCATACCTAGGTATTATTTTACCGAACTATATTTCGCCGATTTACAAAATAACTGGTTTCTATTGGCCGAAGCCTCTTATGAACTTTTTTAATTTGCCATATTTTTGCCACACCGAAACACTTTTTACGGAATATTATTTTTAAAAAAATCTAGTCGGTTTAATTTGCACAAGAGCGAGCGAAGCGAGCTCGGGACTTTGGGCACCCCGATTCGGACAGGTTAGGTTAGAAGGGGATGGCAGGGTCCAGTGAGCGAGCGTAGCGAGCGAACAGACCCTGCCATCCCCTTCATGGTTATTTTTTTTTAAACCACCCAGAAGTAGGAGCCCCGCTCAGCGGGGATCCGTCGAGCCTTTCAGGCGGGGGAAAGGCTGAAGGGTAACTCCACCCATCTTCATGTTGCATGCCTGCTTGGATGTAGCATGACTGTTTGCATGCTGCATGCCTGCTTGCATGCTGCATGCCTGCTTGCATACTGCATGCTTGAAGCAAGCATCTGTTCGGAAACATAATACTTCGAACAAATTTTATTTCGGCTAAGTGTAACTTCGGTAAAAAGTTTTTCGACCAAATGAACCGTCGGAGTAACGAAAAAAATCGAATTGATAATAGGTCAATTGATAAAGTGGCAGACGTGACTTCGATGAAGTAAAAAAAAAACGAAACAATAATAGTTGATTAGTTTTCGGTAAAATGAAATTCGGTCAAATATTTTTCGATCTTGTGATAGGTAACCGAGCCGTAAGAAATCTATGGGATGATAGAGAAGCGTATTGATAGATCATAAAGTGTGGTGTCAAGTATCTAATTCGAATTCTTATCTTAAACCAATGTACAAATTAGACTTTAGTAGTAACAGCCCGGTATTTTTTTGATGGGCCTTGATTTTGATATGCATGTGTTATATTTTACGATCAGTCTGTTTATAACAAAAGGACCGAAAAAGATCAGCTGTTGCTTCCGTCCAATTGCTGGCAAAGATTAGGTACTTAGGCCCTACTACTTACTTATTTATTCTTTACCTAGGTTCCTACTACGATACACTCGGCTAGGGTGGAAGATTTCGTGAGTGATTTAGTTTAAATGACGAATATTGCATAAGAAAAGTTATAATGAACCAAAATATTCACTCCAGCGAAGTGCTCATTCAATAATTCGATCGTTGTCTCATTAGTGGAAGTAGGACATGCAGAAGTTATTCGACGGACAAAGTTTTTCTAAACTTTGCTTGGACTCATTATACATTCAGGACAAGTCAGTAACAAACCGTGAGATGGCACAGTTCGCATCCGGACATCGAAGTTGCACTAACGAATCAACTTTAACTAGTCCATCGGTTTAGCTCGCGATCACGGAAGTAGTTGTTACTAGATTTGGAGTGATGTAGGGTCGGGATGTGTACCGTTCAATAGGTACTCGTATTTTAACGCGTAATTTTCTCGGCGCGGGCGCCTAGCTACGAAAATAATTTGGTATTTTTGTTTTTGTTACTCGAGGAGGCGACCGCGTACCGGTAGCGCAGTGTGCGATGGCTGGACGAGCTGAACTGACGACAAGGGCGGATCCAGCCTTCAAGTCAGGGGGGGTCATGTAATAAGTGATCTAGTCAGGACAGGCTCCGTTTCGATTTCCATAATAATTCTAATTAAAAGAAAATAGTTGACTTGACCCTAGTTGACAAGGGTCAACTAGGGTCAAGTCAACTATTTTCTTTTAATTAGGTCAGTCAAGGGACTGACCGAAAAACCGCTAGATGCGGGCAGCGAAGGACCGGTCATTGTGGTTATCTTTAGGGAAAACCTATGCCCAGCAGTGGACGCCGTTTGGCTAATATGATGATGTTGATGACGATGAGTTGATATAAAGGATTTTAACAAAATAAATCGATAAACTGGCTATATGGTTTATTATATCTCATTCAATACACAAAATCGATTACAATGATTTCGTTATAAAACATTAAATACGATACGAATTATTATATTGGCACTAAATATTATCTATCTATATATTTGAATCGTGTTTCTTCTATCTAAGAACACGTTTCTTGTGTAGTCATCAGCCTCGCCAACCCGTAAAAGATGGAGACCTGGAAATTGATCAGTTGAAATAAATGTATTTATTAATATTTTTTGGATAGGTTACACGACTCCCAATTAGCACTAGAAGAATATCGGCCAAATGTTCACAGTTATTGTGTTGTTGAAACGCCTGTATTTAGGTGATGTTTATTTTTAAATGGCTTAGGCGCTTTGCACACAGAGCAACTATTGCAGCAACTGGCAACTAGCTGGCAACTAGCTGTTTACATATATTTCAATTGGACTGCGCACACATAGCAACTCGAGTTTCAAGTTGCGGCAATCGTCAACAGTTTTCAGTTGCTGCAATCGATGACTAAGTTAGTTGCTAATTGCCGCAACTAGCAACTGTTAAATATTATACCGGTTTTTAATGTTGCCGCGGTTTCCTCAACCGTCAATCGCAACGCGACGGGCGATTTCACACCCTCCCTCCCTCTCCCTGTGCCCGGCAATGCCAGTGTCGCTACGGCAACGGCATACGGCAACTCGGCTGTGAAAGTTGCTCACAGATTGCCATAAAGTTGCGGCAACCGTAAACGTTATAGCAACTATAATTTTTTACAGGAAACTTTTTAAGAGTTGATAGTTGCCTCAACTTAAGTTGCTCCGTGTGCAAAGCGCCTTATAGTTTTTACAGCTTTATATTTATCGTCAAATAACGGAAGTTATTATACGCTAACAAAGCTATCGTTATTTATATAACGATAGCTTTGTAACGTAATTTTCCAAATGCAGTAATTTCAACAATATTAACGCAATAACTGTCGTTGTTTTTCTAATCCTATAACAAATGGAGTATATTCTTGACTTGGCTGATTTTTTCTTGGTCTTGGATAAAAATTATCAATCTTGGGGTTCAACAGACAACTTTCACTTACGTGTTGAAGGTGGGTGCTTGTGGCTGCGGCGCTTGCGCCTGCTGCGCCAGGTTACCGAATGTCAGTGTGTTTTGTGTCGCTAAGCTCTCAAACGTGGCGTTGGATTGCGTTGGTTGACCAAAACCTGCTGCAAATTGATGAAAAAACTTAATAATACTCAGTTTACATTGTATTCTTTGGTTTTTAGCTTCCATTAGTGGGAGTATAAGACCTGCCCCTGTTGATGTTACTTTTGAAAAGCTTGCCGAAATAATCGTTAATAGTTTTACGACTGATGTCGACACCTGTGCAGAAAAGACATGGTCGCCATCTCATAATGGAGACGAAGCTTTTCCCAAACATATGCCAATATAAATCTATACTAATATTAGAAAGAGGTAAAGTTTATCCGAGTGCCTTCCACTGCGACTAACACGCAAAGTCGTGGACATAAGCTAGTTGAAGACAAAGATGATACTTACTGGGTTGTGCGCCACCAAACATCTTCCCAGGTGACGAACCTCCTCCGAAGGCAGCGCCCCCACCAAATGTCGCCCCCCCTCCGAACGCTGCAGGCGCACCGAACCCTCCGCCTGGACTCTTGTTAAAGCCACCGCCAAACGCTGAGCCAAAGCCGCCACCACTTGGCGGCGAGCCAAAGCCCGTAGGTTGTCCGAATACAGGCTTTGATCCAAATCCAGGCGAACCACCGAATGCAGGGGCTACAAACACAAAATTTTGTATAAAATGATGTAAACTTTCAATCAATCAATAAATCAACGCAGTCTATCACAGTGTATTAACATAGTCGTGCATGAAAATAAAATTGATGTCAGTTTCATGGTGAGAGCATTCGTTTTACATCGATAAAGGGTTTAAAAATAGTGACATTCTAACGAAAAATAAATAGGGACGTCGTTATACATACACTCACCGGGTTGTTGCTGCGGGGAGCCGAATACGGACGGCTTGTTGTCTCCAGCACCGAACGCCGGAGCTTGTACGCTACCGAACGCCTGGCCGACAGGGGAAGGCGTGCTGAAACTACCCCCCGATGTATTGCCGAAGATTGATGACGCCTGCGTTGTGGGTTGTTGACCTAAGGAAATAGTAATTCATAAAATAGAAGATACTATTTCTAAAACGCTTAATTGAGTCCTCACTCGGGGGTACAGGGGCGCGGGGGTGATATACAAGAGGCGAAATGTGCACTGGACAGTTATTAAGATATGTGACGTCACAGGGGTTAACGGTGAACACTGTCAGCAGGCGAGAACTCTTATGTGTTTTAGCAACAGAAGCCTTCGTGTACCTCGCACCATCCCCATTACTATTATCATAAAACAGTTTTAAATAAGATAAACACGTACCAAATCCAGTCGCTCCAAATCCACCCTCAGTATTGGTATTGCCTCCAGACCAGAAGTTAGATGCTGGCTTCTGTTGTCCAAAAGCCGTTGCTCCTCCACCACCGAAGATTGCAGCCGCTGAAGAGTTAGTCTGGCCGAATGCTGTCTTACTGCCGAATACGTTCGTGTTGGCGCTGCCGAATACTGAGCTTGGTGAACTGGTGAAAGGTAGATATGAAATAAGTTAAGTCTCTAATAGTCTCTATGTCATCCTGCAATTCTTCCAAATGATTTCTTTCGTCACTTTTTTAATCATATCATTTTTCATACAATCTATTCATCGTTTCTTTAGGTGCTACTCTTTTATTTATGAAGTTTATATTAAAGAAAAATATTCAGGTACAATTACGTGATACACGCATTTCAAGTTATGATAAATACGACTGTTATGATTCTTATATAACTAAACTAACATAATAAATGCTTGTTTAAAAAATTCTTACCCTCCCCCAAATATACTGCCGCCACTGGTTGGTGAAGGAGCGCTCGTGGTTGATATACTTGCAGCTGCAAACATATTAGTTTCACCACCGCCGAAGATCGAGCTCTGAGCAGTTGTAGTAGGTTGGGCGCCAAACACAGATGCTTGCGTTGTAGGCGCAGCCCCGAATACCGACGATTGAGATGCCGGCGTCGATGTGCCAAATACCGAAGCTTGAGTAGTAGCCGTTGAAGATCCAAATACGGAAGCTTGAGTCGAAGGAGCTCCAAACACAGATGTCTGGGCATTAGGCGATGCAGAACCGAATACAGAAGTTCCTGCCCCTCCAAAAACAGACGGTTTCGTCGTACTCGCTGCAGCAAATATACTCGGAGCACCAGAAGATGGGGTCGTTGTTGACGTAAACGCACTCGGTGCGTTTGAAGCTGCACTCCCGAATATCGACGATTGAGTAGTCGCTGTTGCAGTTCCAAACACAGATTGCGTTGTAGTAGTTGACGCGCCGAATACAGATGCCTTTGTTGTAAGAGTGGATCCAAATACTGATGACGTCGTTGAAGATCCGAAGACTGAAGATGGGGACGACGGTGCAGCTGTAGTAGTTGCAGTAAATAGTGATGGTTGAGCAAATGATGAACCAAATATCGATCCGGCTTGAGTTGCCGGTGTCACCGTTGAACCAAATACTGATTGAGGTGACGGCGGAGTTTCAGGAGTGGAAGGGGTCGGCGTACTGAACACTGTTGGTTTTGCCGCATTCGCAGCACTACTGAACACAGATTGAGCGCTGGAACCGAATACTGAAGCTGTTGTCGTTGCCGTCGGCGAAGTACTGCCAAAAATAGACCCTTGGGATGACGTTCCGAAGACAGAGGAAGGTGTTGGTGGCGGTGACGCGCCTGTTGCAAATATGGACGCAGAAGGCGACGCAGGTTTTGGTTGTGGCGCTGCTGCAGCTCCGAACACTGATGCAGCAAACGGACTAGTAGTTATTATATTTAAGAATTGTGAAGGTTGTGATGGTGAAGGTTCTAAATCTGGTGTAGAAGAGTCTGGTTTCAATGTTGGTTGCTCAGATGTGGGAGTACTAGATTGCGATGTGGAATCTAAAATAAAAACAGAGAAAAATAAATAAATAAAATTGATTATTATTTGAGATAAACTTCAAATGAGAACAACATAATTCTCCTTTTAAATTACCTGGACCAGCCGTAGCAACTGTAGATCCAAATATTGACGAAACACTAGACATGGTAGACTTAGACTTCTCTGGTGCTTTAAATGGTTCTTCTTTAGCGTCAGTTTCTACAGGTTTTTGTGGCTCACCTGGAAAATGGGAAGTATTTATTGTCGGTAAAGTATTGGTGCATCTTTCTCGTGAATTAATTGATCAATAAAGAAATATTTTAAAGATTTTAACCAAATATATTACATATGTTATAATGAAGATCTTACCAGGAGTAGAGCTGTTTGCTGGTACAGGTTGAGGTGCTGAGCCAAATATAGAGGTTTTGTTTCCAGTATGTATAGCTAATGGTTTAGGAGCTTCCTTGTTATCACTTACAGGTTTCTGTATAACTTTAGGCTCTACTTTCTGTGGAACATTTTCTTTAGATATCTCTTTCTCAACAGGTTTTGGGGCACTATCAGTCTTTACATCTTTGGTGGTTTTCAAAACATCTGGGACAATTGGACTAGGTATAGGCGTGGAAGTTTTCATGGCAAAGAGATTCGTTAATGGTTTATCAGTCTTAGGTTTAACAGCTGCTGTTTTGCTGTCTGCTTCAGGTTCACCAGTTTCACTTGACTTTGGACTGCCAAATATTGACGTTGGTAGTTTACTTTCAAAAGGTTTAGGATCAGGAGCGAAGGCAGGAAGCTTGGGTTCAGTTGAGAATGCTTGAGTCTTAGGTTCCGGAGCAAAAGCCTGCGGTTTAGAATCTTGTACAAATGTCTGAGGTTGGAATTTACTGAACATGTTGTTAATGTCTGCTATCGGTTTGGCTGTGAATACTGCTGATGGTGCTGGGGTGGATGTCGTTGCGGTGGTTGTAACTAAAATCAATCGAACACTCGATTATACTTAGGCAAATTTGGTTTTTTTTTCGTCGCAAATGTACGAGAGAGGACTATTTATTCGTTGGCGTGCGATGTAATTTACTTATTTTATTCATGCATAGTAGGCACATTTTGAAAGTATAGAAAATAGAAACTTACAAGCAAAAGAAGAAGGTGAACAAATATTCTGTCCCATGAAAGTATTTAGATCGCTCTTTGATTGTTTGTTCTGTAGTAAATCTTTGAGAACACTTCGCGTGTCGGCCGACGCTGGCGTACTAGAGAAACTAAAGGCTGGGGCCATGGGCTTCAGTTGTGGGACTTGAGCTTGGGGCTTAGCTGGCTCCTGTTTCGGTTCTGTAAACGGCAACACCGTATTACCTTCGATGATTAGTATTTTTTAGGTTTGAAATGAATGCGTGGTTGAGTATCATGTAGTCACCTATATAAAAACTATGAATATGGTAACGTTGGTGTGTTGGGATATTTAAGAGCCCCTTCACACTAGCGTTTGTCCAACGTAGGCGTTCGATGTAATTCTGCAGTTAATGGAACGCTGCGCTAGCGCGGCGCAGACATCACACGAATACGCGCCCTAAGACAGTTGGTAATTGACCAGTTTTCATAATAAGATACGTTTGACGAGTTATAGATACAATCACTTACCATCAGTAAACAGTGTTCTGGCGACATTAGTCAATCCCGGCAGAGTTGGCTTCACTCCACCGACAGGAGTGAAAGATGGCACGCTGATAGGTGACGGCTTGAAAGGTTCCGGTTTCGCTTCTCGTTTTGGCTCCACTTTGGGTACTACGAACGGTTGTGGTTGAACTAAAGACATGATTAGTTTATTCAATAATAAATATTTGATATTTGAAGTCGTCATTTTTAGTTATTAGTGTCTGTCTACCGGACAGAGACTAATAACTAAAAATGACGACTGCTCTAAATAACATATTATCTTTGCCCTGAAAGCTAGATCAACTTTCACCTAACCTTTAAAATTCTATTTTTAGCAATCAAAATTAAAAAAAAAAACATATAAAAAGTTAGGCAATAAGTGACGTTACAGTTTAGTATTGCCATACAAAATCAATGAAGAATCGCGTTTTGTCAGCTCAGAAAAAGTATGTCAATTCGTTTGTGATGTTTACTACCGTATTATCATGTACAAATTCAATGGAGACAAAATTGAACTTATTCAGGTAAAAAAAAACATACCGCCGAATTGAGAACCTCTTCCTTTTTGAAGTCGGTTGATAATAAAGAATATAAACGAGATATACAGGGTGTTTAAAAACATACTATCAAATACTAGTAATTTTTAAAATTCCTTATCCCTAATTTACTGAAAGAATTTATATATTTTTTACACACTTCTAAGATTTGGGACTAAACATTTAAAAAGTTTTTTTTCGTGTTCTTCACTTACCTTGCTTAACTTGTGGTTTCACCACAGCCTCGGTCTCAACAACCTGCTTAGCCGGCTGCAGTTTGTCCTTCAAACTCTTCTCATAATTCATCCTCATAGTTGCCAAATGCTGCCTCATCTCAACGTTCACTGGCTTGATCTTGACAGTCTTGTGGTTCGAAAGCATATCTCTTAGAGCATCGAGTTTCTGTGACGTCAGAAGTGGCTCTTTCTTCTTACTGTCAGTATCAATACTCATGTTAAGGATGTTCTTCGTTAATTTTGAAAGGGGATCCCTGTGGAGTGGAGTTTTGTTTGTTTATTCTACCTACATATGCTTTTGTGTAGTGTTGAATTAAGGTTTATATCATGCAAACGTGTATGTGTAGTGCCCGTCTCAGAAAAGAAGTTTAAAATAAAATGCAAGCCAAGACGACTCTGTTCGACTTCAAACTGCTAAAAAGAAAAATACACCTAAAAATAAAAAATTGAAATAATCGCGAATAATTTACGTGGTGTCAAATCGTGCTCGGGTTTCAAAGATATGTCGACCTGGGAAATAACATTTCAATATAATATGATAAATAAACAACAAAAAACAATACAGCTGCAAATAGGTGTTTTAATATAATCTTGGCAGAAACAAAAGTCACATAAAAAAAACAGCGTTGAACTACGGAGTACTGCTTAAAGGCTATCCTTTATTTTCATTAGTATAAGGCGTATTTCTGTATATCATAAGTAAAAAAACCTACTTGTTTCTAAACGGCGTGCTTCTCAACAGCGACGTCGACTTGAACATAGGCGTGGCGTCACACTCGTTGAGAGTATTCCTCAGAGTACGGAGAACTGCTTGCTGACGACTCAATATCTCTTGCTGTTTGACTAGAGGTTGGTATACGTCGTCTAGAATTGGGCGTATCATGTGCTGGCCGGGCCTAAGATGAAATAGGAATTATAACAATGGATAAGGGATAAGTAAATAATGATTAGAACAAAAAATATAATGAACAAAGAACAATTTCGCAAATGCTCGTTTATAACACAAAATAATTGTTTCGATTATATAAATCAAACAGCAATAGGATAGTTCACACCAATAATTCCAAGACACAAAATTAAAAAAAAAACACTTTATTTTAACCTTTAAAACTCAATTAATTTTGATTAATTAACTAAAAAGATCATTTTTGGTAATATTGAAATTAATAGGCAAGGCAATCGAGTTGGCAAAAAAGTGACGTCATATTTTGTTATTGCCATACAAAATATTTGGGGGAAAGCGATTTACAATCTTATAAAAAGTTATTTGATTGGTAGTGGCAGCTACCCAATTATTTTAATATTTTAAGGGACCGAATTTTTGATAAGTTGCAATTAGCTTCTATAGTCCACTTCAGATATACTTAGCCAAGTTCAAGGAATATTGAAAGCCATTTAAAACACAAGAAAAAAAAATGATGCCCACTTAAACTAAGCCAAATTCTTTTTTTGAATACTTACTTGTTCAAATGCGGGTCTCTCGTCACAGCCTCATTCCACTTATAGTCTAACGATTTCTGGGCTTGTTCGAGCTGATTCTGTACGTAGTAAGCTAGTTTCTTTACAGACGCTACACGTTTAGATGTCAGAGGATCCGCTTGTGTCCATTGGTAGCTGTCTTTCGCTCTGAAAGGAATTTATCATAGAAGAATATTTTATTTTATTTTATGATAACATTTTATAATTTAGTATGTAGCTACTTTCTGGACTGATAACTGGGAGTATTCGACTGTTAGTGTTGTTTTTCGTTGTTCCATTCGTTTAGGAGCTACGATGCCACATACAGACCCAGATACACACACAGTCACGTCAAACATAAATTAAAAGCCATGTTGTCTGAATTCGGCTCTAAATAAACTGTCAGGTGTCTAAACTAGATGATAACCACTTCCCGCCAAGTAGACTGTCTGCAAATCTACCAACAAAATATTACTATTCACAGAATTTTACTCACTCAGCATGCGTGCGCGCCTCTGCAACGACCGCGCATGCGCGCACCAACTCCAACTTCAGTTGTACGATGGCATTACGCAACTCATCGGATGAACATTCTTTTCTCAGCTGTTCTGCATCTTGCGAGTTGTAGCTAAAACTTGCGTTTATCGATTCGATGTCGCGTTGTAACTGTTGGTAGAGATAAACTACGATAACTTGGCGCGCCCTTCCACAATTCAAAACGTTTGAAAGTATTTGTAAAAGTATTTACAAGACTCACAACGCATGTGTGCGTACTGAGAAGGCTCTCGAAACAAAAACAAATCAGCGTGTCATTATTGCTTGACTAGCGGCATCATTAATTACTCATTATTATTGAAATAGTAATATGGAGGGGAGCACTAAATATACTATGTAGAGATAACTACTATAACATGGCGCGCCCCTCCACAACTTCAAAACGTGTGAAAGTAAGTAAAAACTAAACTGCATTATTCCACAAAAGTAGAACTTCATAATACCAACTCACCCTCGCCTGAGTTTCCTTAGTCTTCACCATAAACTTGTACAGTTCCATTTGAAAGTCGTTCACTTCTTTTATGAGCATATTCTTCAACTCTTGATTAGCTTTCATTTCGTTGATCTTCTCTTGTTCTGCTTTTAATGCGGCGTTTTCTTGCACCTGTGCCGGCTGGGGTTTAGGCGCTACGGGTTGAGGTTGTGCCTGGGAAGGTGAAGTATCAGTTTTATTAATTTGTGATGAAAATAAAAAACCTAAATTACTAATCAACAAAAGGAACAAAACATATATCCTTAATTTATGATTGTCTCTCTGTTCTCTTCTGTAATCTTTTTATTTAATTATTTGGACGTTTTTTGTGAATTGAAATCTGTAATTTATTTATGGCAACTTTTTGAGGGTGTAGAAGTCTCTTTAACTTTTTGAGGGTGTTAACTTCAAATATTTAGGCCTAAATTGTAATAATATAATTTTGTTCTCACCACAGGAGCTTGTGGTATCGGCTGAGCTACGGGTGTTGGTTTTTGTTCAACAGGGGCTGGCTTCTGCTCAATTTGTACTGGAGCTGAAACAACTAATCAATTTAAGTCAGACCTAGAATTTGCCTAAAGCCGCTAACATACCTCTAAATGAGCAACTAAATTAAAACTACCAGCCCCCCTAGACAAAATCTCTTTCTGTAAGCGTTCACGCCGACGGAAAAATCAAATTGTATGGAGTTGACATTTGCTAACCAGATGTCACGTGATCGCTGCTGGTTAGCAGCAAATGGGATTTTGTTTAGGGGGGCTGGTTTCCGTTGTCAAACTGAATCTGTTTATTTAATGTAAGCTTTTATGTAACATTCACAAAATGCTTCTATAAAATTAATCATAATGTTACTTCTTTCTTTCACAAAAGTAACACAACAACTAAATATCAAGCATTTTTTTTTTTATCAACCTGTATGCTATACTGCTGGGAAAGATCTCCGCCATAGGCTTCCACTCATTCCTATGATTGCATTTTGTAGCCAACCTTTGTTTATGAGAGGTTGGCTAGAAAAGTCTCTAAATAATTACGCCAGCGTTTCCTAGGTCTCCCACGGCGACAACCCCCTACTTCCGGCACCCACTGTATGACGACTTTGGCCCATTTGTCAAAATAGCATACCTGTAGAAAATAGTTGGCTCTGCGACTGCGCGTAGCTAGGCGGTTTGGGTATGTTCAGAATGCTGCCGTACTGCGAAGATGGCGCCACTGCTTGCGGCTGCGGCTGTGCTGCTGGCGCTGGTTGTACCGGCTGCATTGTTTGAGGCTGAACGACACGAGTATAATTGAAATACTATTATTTCGTCATTAATAGAGTTAGTTAGCTTGAGGGTTATAAAAGACGCTTGACAAAAAGTATGTAAGGATCGTAGCAGGTGGCGTTCTGTGGTTTCTGCCTACCCCCATAGGAAAAAGGTGTGAGTTTATATATATTAAAAGGTCTTATTATTTGAAAATAATCTATGTATTATGTATAATGTTTATACTAGCTTTTGCCCGCGTCCCGCGACTTCGTCCAGCACAGCGGTTTAGGCTGTGCGTTAATCAGTCAATCAGAAAATTTGAAGTAGATTGGACCAAGGAATCACGTTGTCTCATTTATATATATATTAATCAAGATTACCTTTGGTAGAAGGACCGGTGTCGGGGCGGGTACAGGCACGGGTATAGACGCAGGCGCAGCTTGGGGAGGAGCTTCACCCGGGATCGCACTGCTCCAAAATATGTATTTTAAATGTCAGATAAAACTTTTTTCGGAGTTACAGAGCGAAAAGAGAATATGTGGAAAAAATATTTAGGACATTATAACGGGTACCGAACGTTCTGCCCATCCCATAACCATTTTTTATCGTGGACCATACCTTCTGGTTCCGGAGATATTAAATATGAATGTTCCAACTTTTTTTTTAAACTTCAAATATTCCCCGTCCCTGTACTGTTGCATGCACCCGTTACACACAATGTTTATTTACCGACGAACTGCTCCTATATTTTTATACCTATACAAAAAAGTATAATTCTGACCTGGTCATCACAGCGGCCGGCAACACTAGTTGCTGGGGAGGTGTGCACACTTGTGGAGCTTGCTTGTTCAAGTTGATGATGTTGAATATAGTGAGCAGACCACTTTGTGACACCACGTGTAACAACGGCATGTGGGGTAGTGTTGTGTTCTCATCTATAATATATCAAAGAATATGTTACATAGTTGTTGAGTACATCAGAGGTTCCTAACTTATTTATGACGAACCCCTTTCTACAAAGAAAAATTGCAAAAAAGAAAAATTGAGAAAGAAAAATATCCGCGCCCACCTGGCCAGATAACATTACATGGACTTAAACATAACTGGCGAAATGTGGGTGTACTAATGGGTATACCTCTGCCTAACCTTTCGAGGATTACAGGCGTGATGTTATGTCATCAAAGATTACACAAAAAATAACATTCAAGTTTTTATTGCGTAAATGTTAAAACCCCTACAGGGGGTGTTCGTAGCGTGTAGTTGCTTAGTTAATCATCTTCAAGCCCTGGCTAGAGGCCTTAATTTTTAAGGCACCACAGGAAAGTCCGGTTACGCAGCCAAAAACCTCCTAGGTTGATCACAGGCATGCCAATCCGAAAAAAAATGAGTGACCTATACATATACACCTATATATATATACCTATATAGATACATACCCCACTGCAATTGATGCGTAGCGCATGTATCGATACAAACGCCCACAGGGTAGTTCTCCTGTTTCTTGTCTGTTAGAGGAAGCTCTGGCCTTGCTTCATCAGCCTACAAAGAAAGTAAAGTTGTTAATGAGGGATGGTTTATCTCATCTACTACTTACTATTATTATAAATGTGAAAGTTTGTGAGGATGGTTGGATGGATATTTGTTACTCTATAACGCTTATGGCGCAATTTCATTAGTCGTTAACTCGTTCGGTATACAGCATACGGGGAGTCCCCGCATGCGAGATAACAACCAATGAAAGTTACAAGTCGATACGTGTTCGTTACACCGCATGCGGGGATTTCTCGCATGCTTTATACCGACCGTGATATCGACATGCGGGCCCTATCGACTAATGAAATTGCGCCATAATGAAAACGGTTCCCCGAATGCGGGCCCTGTGGCATGCGTTCCAGAAATCTGTCGCACCCCGAATGCGGGCCCTATCGACTAATGAAAACGGTTCCCCGAATGCGGGCCCTGTGGCATGCGTTCTAGAAATCTTTCGCACCCCGCATGCGGGCCATATCGACTAATGAAATTGCGCCATTAACAGCTGAACACAATAAGCTCAAATTTAGCAAACATATAAATATTGATCTGGCATAACACTATTAATATTTTGTTTTTGGGATGCCGTGGGTTAATGTAGGACTTTGGTTTAATTCTGAAATCTATGCAGTCAAAGTAACAGGGAGAAGACAGTTTAATCAAAAGTATGGTCAACTAGATGGTGGTGGTCGAGAAAAAAAGATTACAAGCAACTTTTATTACCTGACACCACTGAACCCAGTTAACTCCATCAGCGGAACCAAGAGTCGCTATCTCCATACCGTTTGCTGATGCCGCCATTATAATGTTCCTGATACAAAAAAAAAGAACACATAACATCACGCCTGTAATCCCCGAAGGGTTATGCAGAGGTGTATCAATTAGTAAACCCACTTTTCGCCAGTTATGTTAAGTCCCATATAATAGGTGGCGAGCTTATTGCCATCAATTGGGCATAAATCCAGACGCCGAGGCCGAAAAAATAATTATAGGCCACATAGTAAGGCGGGAGAAATTCCTAGTGCAAGCTAAAGTAAGAAAAATAAATGGTTAATTTTATTTTCTTACCACTGTGCCAGACCCTGTAAAAAGTAGTACCAGGGTCTATTAGATCCCATGCTGTAGCAAATATCTTCATAGTTCTGACAGCTCAGCTGCCCAGCCTTGGGGGTATTTATTATAGTTACAGCTGCAAGTAAAATTTAATAAAATTTATTATATGCATGGTTTTGTGCAAGTTCTCACTAAGAATAAATAGTATTTGCTTCTCCAAAATAAAGCAGTAAGCATAGGAAATTGAATTTGATCTGCCAGTGAAAGTCCCGTCAAAATCGGTCCAGCCGTTTAGGATATTAGCCGGAACATACAGACAAGACAGACAAAATTTAAAAAATCTAGTATTACCGCATTCATTTGTATTTTTTCATTAAGCAATAAAGTACCTGGGCGACTATTATCCGTAGCATTTTTATACACAGCAGCAAACTGAAATGTGGATATCCAGTACACAGCCAGTGCTTCTACGGGAGCATTCGCAAACAAGTTCGGTGCAGGAATAGTCTTAGCAGGTGTAAGGTCCGGTTTGTATTGACTGAGGGTACCGTCGCTGTTGCCAGTCACTAGTTGTTTGCCCTTGGGACTCCAGCAGAGACATCTGATGTAATAAAGAAAATTTTATTAAATAGATTTACGAAGTTATGAATGAATTAGAGTTTTTTTTGCATTATTACTTATTAGATTTTAATTAAATAAATCAAATGGCTAATTATGTGTGATTTTATGTTTGCAAAATGACCCACAAGATAGGGCAAATCATCCAGAGTGGGGTATTTATTTTTTAATCAAACGCAAATTACTGTAATATTTTGTGTAAACAGAATTGTTTTTCAATAGATTTATTTTTTCTCATTGTTTTAATTTTGAGTGCTTACAGTGTAGTATTTCAAAATATTGTATTATGCAATTAGTATACAAGTTAAATACATAAATATGTACTTAAATAAAAGTATTTTTTAATCAGTAAAGCAGTATTTATATTGATATTTAAAACTAGCGAACTTCGCACAAGTGCAAAATTTCGATATTTTTGGGAAATTACCTGTCCGGGAAATTACGAACGTAACAAAAAAATAATCAGCCATATCTGTTCAGCCATTTTGGAGTTTTGAGCTTACAAACACATTTAGCCATTCATTTTTATTTATAGAAGATAGATAGAATAGATAACAAAAGACCTACCTTGCCTTGGATGGCACCTTCTTAAATTGAGAAGTGCTAACTTGCGACATTAGAAGCGTGCCATCATAGAAGGCTATGGCGATAGTATCAGGTATGCAGGGATTCCATTGTAAAGCAGACACAAAAGTGGATGGGTTCACATCACACCGAATGGCTAAAGATGGTGATGCATTCTATAACAAATTGTAATACTATGATTAATATTTCAAACAAATCATAATTATTATGATATCACATTGATAAACACAAACATTATAATTATAATATTATGTTTTCACTTTGGTCCATTAATCACAACAGTTGGTTTGACTTTTTAACAACGTATTTACTCATCAAAGACTTCCGTAGACAGAGCACCAAAATGCTCTGTTATAATTATGTAACTAAATTTATTAACAGAATTCTTTTCCTAAATAAAATTAGCCTAAGTTATTCCTTATAACATCAGCTATCTCAATCTGCCAGTGAAATTCCCGTCAAAACCGGTCCAGCTATTTCGGAGATTATCGGCGACAAACTGACAAACAAAAATTTTTCAATACAGTGTAAACATTCATATTTATTTTGTCAAAAACTGTTATTTTAACACATAAACAGACACTTCAATTATATTTATTTGTATATTACCTGATTCTGAAAGTCAGTAATCTTGTAGATTGTCAGCAGTTGGCCACCAGTAACGGCCAAAAGTTCCTGATCACAGCTGGTAGCAATATGGGTTGGTTTCTCTTGGAGTTTTATGGTTGTATGCTGCGGCTCACATTCCTTGTCAATCAGCTGTTGTAAGTAGTAAACTAGAAGAAATTGTATAAGGAATTGAATGTATGAAATGGGAAAATACAAAGACAGTATAAAATTAACGAGATGGAAACTGTTCAACAGTCAACATGTCACACATATGGGCAGCAGTCAGATTGATTGCCATCCAAAAACATAAAAAAGGAATCAAACATTAATTATTTAAGCACATTAGTTCTTGAAGCAATTTTTTGTCATTAACAAGTTGACTGCGGGCAACATTGGCTACGAAACTTGGCTGGTTACACAGTTGGTGTGTTCACCGTACAAAAACACACATGGTTGTGTGCACTTCTGTTATTTTGTAGCAACACAATGAGTGTGTTTTCCCCCAGTCAACGGGTTAAAATGTTTCATGGCCTTTGCCCAGCAGTGGGCCATTATAGACTAATAAAAATAATTGTTTCATAGTTACAAAAACCATAATAATATCCTTCCGACTTAATTTCAGTTTCAGCAACCCATCTCAATGAAGACTATACAGGAAAAATTATAGTGCAAAAATGTGTGCGCAAAAATGCATAGCTACCTGACAAATGCCCGTCTGGTGATGCAACAAAAACAATACCATACTTGCTGGTGCAGGCAACCAAGTTATATCCTCGGTTAGATAGTGAATCGGTTGTATTGAACACTTTGATTTTACGTTGCAATTTATATAGAAGATTCTGTAAATATAGAAATTGTAAAAATTACACAGTATATCATTATTCTAAGTACCTGTTAGTATGGTAACTAACAAATTAAAATTATAATTAGGTAAACAGACACAGAATACATTTGCACAACATCTTGCAATGAAGATGATACATAATAATACCAGCCTATTATTGGGTAAAAATGTAGTATCCTTTGGCAGGCGGTGTTATAATCGGGGCCCCATCCTCTACCAGATTTAGCCACTTTTAACCCCGTCCGCCTGCCAAAGGATACTAAATCCAACCCTATTATGTCCCATTGCAGGGCAAAGGCTTCTTCACATACAGAGAAGGCACAGGTATTGATCACCACACTTTCTCAATTCCAGACTTAATCAATTATAAGTCCAGGTTCCCTTAGGATGTCTTTTTACTATTATGTTTTTAAAGAATCGGTGAAAGTGTGTGTGTTTTAATTTTTAAGTATTTTTAGTCAGTGCAGTACTACTTGTTTAATAACCTATAACTTATTAGAAAAATTGACAGTAATCAATTGTAAACAAAACTTTCATACAGCTTTTTACTTTTCAATGTTGAAAATAATCAAAATACTGTAAAAATTATGGATTTAAATTCGAATTTAAAACTACCGTTGTAACAAAATACTTTACGTACCGGTTCGTCGACCGAATTCGGCCCAAACACCACCTCCATTTCTTCGGATTTCGATTTGACTGTATGCAATAAAATAATCCTTCTATCCTCACACTGTGTATGATGTTTTGGCACTGTTTTTGATGGATTTTCAAGAAAAAATGTAATTTCTTCAACACTATCAGCAAAATCTGTCAAAACTGAAAGAAATCTCAATTTCAACTCTCAATGTCAATCATCTGACGTGCGTGACAGCATGACGTGACTGTGAGTCTCTGTCACTGTCAGTGTCACATGATATTTTTTCACTGAATCTTGAATGTAACTTGAGTTCTAGGTAAATGGCACACCACCACACGCAAAAAATAACGCCATGACATGATTGTCATCACTTCAACTTGAGTCGTGCTTTTTATGAAATTCCTTACTGTAACGGATATTTAAATTAGCATTGTAATCACATCGTCTTGCATCAGGACAAGCTACTAATTTACATGTTCATCTTTTTTTTTGCTCGCTACACGGACAGGTAGGTATCTTTTTTTCTATCTACGGTCAAACTGGTCAAATGAAGGTGGCTCAGTTACAGTACCTACAGAGCACTTTTTAATTTAGGCCCACCAGTGGTACCTCCAGTGAATCCTTCGTCTTCTGTTTGAATTGAAGCCTAGGTTTATTTACCCTTAACTTTTTGGAATTTGTATAATAGTTTCGTCTAGTTCCATAGTGGAGCATTACTCATAGGATACCTAAGCTGACTAAGTTATTTCGATGTGAAATAAAAGTTAATTAGATGTGCTAGGCATGACTTGCGTAGTTCCTGGATTTCAAAACCTTATCTTGTATCTGTTTGGGAAATAAGGATAGCGGTTAGACTGTTAGTGGTGCCGCAGGTACCCGTGTTGCTCTATGGTGGTGCCGCGCCGCCATCATCCATCTTTTTAGTACATAATATACCTTGTTTTCTAGTCGCTGTAGCTAAGTAAGAATAGGTCTAAGAAGACAAAAGAATGAGACAATTATTATTTAGAAGATATTTTATTAAAATGATAAAATGTTGATGAATAAGCACCCAAATGAAATAGCGCTTCTTGGTATTATTACATATGGGCTTATTTACGTTAATATTAAATATCTACGTGCTGTCCTGTCTATATTTATTGCACGAGAACCTATGTAATATTATTCAAATTCTACTAAAGTATCTACCTACACGGATGTAGATATACTTGTATCTAAAATAAACAATGAAGCCTGTAGTTTCCTTAACTTAAAAGATTCCCTTAAAATAATTTATTCATTCAGGAAAATTAAGGAACTTTTTTACAAGCCAACCGAGAGTGGCTTCAGGGAGAGGCAACTTAAACAGATTATAGTAAAACATGTATCTCCACGATTCCACTTTATACAGATCCTTCGGGTTATCATCCGTCAAAGCTTTGACGAATGTCTCTATGATATTTTCGTCTTTCAAAGAGTCGTATCCTGCGTTGTGAGCTGTTGATGCTGACTGAAGATAATTAGAGAGTGCTGTGATCCTTTTCCCGTAAAAAGATTTCTGTTCGTCATTCAAATGTTCGAGCATGGAGTTTCCGCGTGCTCCTTGACTTGCTATTAAGTTGCTGGAGGTCACAAAGCCACCTGGAATGAAATAAAGAAACATAATATTATCGTTTTGAAAAAAAAACCATGAAGATTTTTTATCGGTGCAAGATAATATGTAAGAGTTTTTTTAACTTTGTTTCTGAGCTGTCAAGAGATCTAAAAGGTCGCTAGTACACACGGCTACACATCAAGCTATACAAAACCAGTTTTAGCTGACCTCGCATTGTATATGCTTTTCGTACAATCAGAAGTCAGCTTACCTATACTGGTTAAGTATAGCTTGATGTGTAGCCGTGTGTACCTAATGCAGATGTGTATAAAGGCCTGCCAGGGTTGCGGATTTTGTTCGAAAGAATTACCGCAACCCTGGAACGCAAGGGCATTAGGAGGAACACCGATGGGTTTTAGTCAGTAAGAGTCTGACTGACACTCCCTTCCGCTCCGCCCAGAGCGGAAGAAGTCATTTAATGATATCCTATCCTTAAAAAAAATAAAGGTGTCTATAGGCAGGGTTGACCACCTAACATTAAGCGAGCCGCCAGTTCTTGTGCCATCCAATAACCAAAAAAAATACAAGAAATTACCTGGTACGAAAGCCACGGCACTCAACCCGTGTCTTCGATGTTCCATCCGCAAAGCCTTCGTTAAAGCCAGCACGCCCGCCTTGCTGGCACTGTAGGCCCCAAAGCCGGGCAACGGCTGCAAGCCACAGTGGCTTGCCACGTTAATTATACGAGGTTTTGAAGACCCCGTGTTCTGGAATACAGAATGAGTTCCTAAAGGTAATTCATCGAAAACATGCAAAAAACGAATTGAAACGGCCCTTTTCTTATGTAGATAATTATTTGTTACGCATGAATGTTACCTGAACAATATGTTTGGCAGTAAAAAGAGTATCTTTTGATTTGAGACATTTTGTAAGCCAATCAATCAGGAATCAGTCTCATAGAAAATATTAGGCCTGTACATACGTTACTTGAACTGCGTGCGTAAGCAAAGCGCGGAACGCTATTGCCTACCTAAATAAAGTGTATGAAGGGCTACACATCAGTTAGGTCTTCACGTATTATAATTATTGTAGTGGGTACCTAAGTACTTATTACATTTTGGCCTACCATAAGCTTAAAAATATTATTAGGTAGGTACCTCCTGATCAACAAACTGTTTCGTTTGTCTAAAGAAACAACCCAGCATTCTATGGCGCTTTCTAACAAAGAAGATGAAAAACAAACCAAACAAAAATATTATTTTATCTAAAACGCGGAGCATCATAAATAAACAAATCTTGCTTACGTTTTCAATTAAACATTTTAAACAAAAATAGATTGTCATTTTCCCTATAGGCTGTTATTATTTTCTTGGGCTTACGATTTTCGGTCTCAGCATTCCGGTTGCCCAGAAAATAATACCTGCGTGGTTTCAGAAAATAATGTTTACGAAGTCAATTTCATTTTGAGGAAGAATCCTATTTCATTTGTTTGCGTAGAAATCACACGATTATTTGGGGCAGTATCAAATTTTCTATCGTTGTTATTACAATCTGTTTTCGGAAAACCGTAATAATATGAATTTTAACTTTTGCCACGGACACGGTTAAGTGGGATAGGTACGGTAGGACAGCGAGTTTGAAAGTAATATTGCCTGTGCCCGAAGTCCCAAAACATAATATAGGTACCTACATACCTACTTATATATTATTTGTGTTGTGCTCTATGTGCTCGTTTATTTTGTTTACGTATCTGTTACATATTGATGTTACAAAAATGAACTCAATTTGTTATGAGAAGCTCTATACAAAGATACTTGGTTTTTATTATTCGCTTTGTGTCGTATAATCGTATCGTATCAAACATGTTTTGTCATCAGCAAATAAATTGTTCAAGCCCTATAAATACGAAGGCTGTATCTTTTTCGCAAAAAAAAACTTTCTTTATAACCTAAGCTTTTTGAATCTATTTCAGTTTATACCTTCACTGGCTTCTTCTACCTGCGACTTGCGTTGTTTTTTTCACCTGCTTTAAGTTGTTAGGTACGTCTTTAATTACTGCTATTGCGGGTTCAAAAGATACAGGTAACAAAACCAAGATAACTGTGACTTTTTCAATTCATATGAATTGAAAAAGTCACAGTTATCTTGGTTTTGTTACCTGTATCTTTCTAATCTTGTTAATCGACTTTTGTTGCTGACTGTACATATGTACAGTCAGCAACAAAAGTCGATTAACATTTATAACTTTTAAATCCTAATTATTAAGTACAATATTAAAAATAAAACGCAATGAATATAAAATTAAGGTATTATAAACCCTTGGCTATTACCTGAAATGCTGAAAGCCAGTACATTATGTGTTTAGTGTCTGCTTAAATAATATAAAAAAGTAACATTGTTAATCGACTTTTGTTGCTGACTGTACTTTATTTTTTCATATTTTTCATAAATTAGCAATGAGTTTGATTTTGTCTAGAATGTGTGATTGTCCTATGGAGCAGAACCAGCGTGTTTCTAAGCATTCTTATCTTGAATATTATAATCCTCTAATTTGTACTATGCTTGTTTAACAGTTGTACCCACTTTTATATGTGTCATAAATTTTCTTTCATTTTATTTTAATAGGTACCTATATCAAGAATTTTTTTTGTAACATTTATCACAGTACCCCATAAAAGATGTATTTACTTTAGACAATCTAAAATATGGTTGAGTTATTTTATCTTTATTCCTGGTATTAAAATAATGCCTACCACTTACTTCCTTAAAAAGATATAATTTTTTTTTCTCAGATAGGTGCCTACATAATATTTTCAGCGGGACCATAATAGTCTGCTATTATTTTTAAAATGATACTGATACTTCAGCCGCCAATATGTTTTAGGCCTTTCAAACGGGCTTTTTTATCATTAAGCGACCCAAATAATGAGCTAATCATGCCAATGAGAGAGGAGTAGAAGTTTTCTGAAAGGAAATACGGTTAACTCACCTCTAAAGCACTCTTCCTAAGATCAGGTAAAAACGCAGTTGTAACCTTCATGGTACCAAGCAGGTTAACGTTTATACAGCTTTCAATCAAAGCAGGTGTTTGCCACTCATAGTCACCTATTGTCATCACTCCAGCGTTATTTACTACCGCATGAAGCTCTGCAATGATCACAATATTAACATTTAGTCGTCTACTTTTTCTACATAATAATGAGATCACGCCTGTAGTCCCTGAAGGCAGAGGTGTACCCATTAGTATACCTACATTTCACCAGTTATGTTTTAAGTCCCATGTAATAGGGGGCGAGCGTGTTGCCATCAACCGGGCACAAATCCAGACTCCAAGACTGCTACTGAGAAATTCCTGATGGAAAAACCCAATAACACTTTACCTGATCGAAAGATTAGAACTTGTAGGTTTTAATAAAATATGATAGTTCAAGGCTTTTCTTTAATATAAGGTACCAACACTTAACTTTCGGTTCCACTTTCAAACTAATAGCTAAACTTTAATTCAAGAAATGACACTCGTAAAAGTAATAGTTTTTGGTTTAGCCAATATTTAATTCTACTCTAGTCCAAAGCCTCTTACTACGCGCTCAGAATACTAATTTCATAAAACTTCTCTTTGTAGAGGTGGTTTTAATTGACCCGTTTATCCTAGATCCCTTTTTAACTATACTTACCTAACTGTTATTTAAACTATTCGACCCGGTGAACTTCGAGCAAGATTTTTATTTTCTAATTTTCTTTTTTCATTAACCACCCGAGGCGAATAAAACAAAAAATAAATTATTTTGCGAATTGATTGAGCTATTCCAGTATTCTTGAGTCTGCGAGACCATGGCAATTGTTTTTTTCTCGTGGTTATTTTTCACCCGCTTAGGTTGCGCCTTTGGTTCTCCTGTGCGAGGTAGAGTGTTATCTATACCATCTACAATATAATAATATAACTGAAGAGTTTGTTTGTTTAAACGCGTAAAACTCTGGAACTGCTAGCCAGATTAAAAAAAATTTTTTTTATATAATAGCCAGATTCATGAGGAATAGTATTGAACTATAGACTATAATATACATATAAGTATAACATCACACTTCGACTGACGGGAGTGGAGCAGTAATCAAAAACCTAACTTAACGCGGGTGGAACCGCAGGGTATGCCTAGTAATGGATAAAACAAAAAACAAACACTCACTGTAATTAGGGTTGTCGTTCAGCAAACATTTGACGTAGTCTCGAAATCCGGCGATACTCTCCGTGTTCGTTACGTCCAGCGGGTAGGGGTATGCGCATAACTTTCTTAGTCCTTCTGCAGCCTTGGTATCAACTCCGTTGTACATGCCAGCCACTGTGACAAGCCCTTCACGAGCTGACCTTGCGGCTATAGCCCATCCGAGACCACTGTCACAACCTGTTATTGCTACCACCCGTATTATCGACATCGTATATTATCAACGTCGGCAGAAGTAAATTATAGTGCTTATTTCAGTGCTTCAATTAAAATATTCGGTAGAAATAATAGTAGTCCAGGTAAGAACAAAGCTAGGAAGGAACTGACGTCTACGAACGCGATCCTCGACCGACTCGTTGCATATGAAACGGGTTTCGGCTTTCGTTGCATATTTACAATGAATATCATGTTTTTTTTCTCCTGTTACGGTCCGATATTGTAAACTGAGTTGATAATGTGTTTATTTTATTATTACGGGTTCCGCCATTACCTACCTAATCTATTGTTAAATGTATTGACTGCTGAAAGTAGATTATTTTAAAATAATGTCTTGCTCTACTTATTATCCATATTTTGTTTATTTATTTGCATTGAATATATAATAGAAAGAAACCGAGAAAAAAAGAAGAAAGGTCGCCTGGGGGGGAGTTATAACGCTTTTTCCTTACGTGACGATTTGTGTAGCCGCGTTAAGGAACTTTGTTATATACGTCAAAAGCCATAGGTATTGTTTGTGTATAAAAATACTCGACTTTGGCGGGGGCACTACCGTGCCCCCGATTACCTAAAGGCTTAAAGCTAAAGTAGGTACAATTATTAACAACCATGTTACTACACAATAATTCTTGATCTGAATAGTCGGCTCCTCTAGCTCCGCTTTCCTAGAATTTTCTGTAAGTAACTGGATTAGAAGTATCTAGTTTAGTAGTACTTACCGCTTGAAAACTTGCACACCAACAAGTCTATTGGATTTGTAGGTTATCGGTTGCGATAGTGCAAGAGCGGTAGTTAGTCTTAAAGTTTATAGTGCAATTTCTGCCAGTTGATCTTGAGGAAAACGTCGGAACTTTCTTATGAGTCTTTAATCCTGAACGAAAAGCAGTCGCAAGTAGTAAGTATGTATGTATTTAGAAAATCCTAATAGGTGCAATATGTTATATAATATTATGTAACTTGTTTGTTTGTTACAAATATCTAATTTGTTTTTTCTACGCTCGTACGATAATTTGCACCTGCCATGTTAATCCCTTCACCACCTTTAGACACGTACTTATTATGTATATTTTTTAATGATTCTCGTTGTACCTACTCATGAATATGTCGATGTTTAACTCCTATGTCGAAAACGTGACACTTTGGGGTACCGTGTTAGATACTTGAAATTTTTTGTTTGTCTATGACTGTGTCCTCCTACCTATATACCACATTCATCGTGTACCGCGATTTCAAAAATAAAAACAAAATGGCGGTGGGTCGATATGCCAGTTTCCATACAAGAAAGTTCAAATCCCTTTTTTTTTTAATTTTTTTTTAAATCTTTATTTATTTACGGGGTTTTTTCTGAATAGAAAACGTCACCCCGATGATTGCATACAAAATTAACATTAAAACAAATTAATAGACTAGACTACCCGCCACCTTATACCCAAAATAATAATATTAAAAAGGGTTCTGGCTTCATCCGACAAAGGAGAAGCCAAAATACTATTATAAAAACCTACACTATAATTATTGACGCCAAAAGTTTGACGCCTTTGAACCTCAATACGGACACACTCCGCCAGTATGTGATGAGCATCTTCCACAACTCCACAAACAGAACAATTAGGTGAGTCAATCTTGCGCATCATAAACCCAAAACTGTTGAGCGGAATATGGCCGGAACGGAGCCTCAAGGCCGTCACAACTTCTTGCCTATTCATCCTGCTCACATGAAACCAGAGTAAGCGAGGGAGAGAGGGTTGAATTGTCTTGTACCATATGCCCTTCGTCACTGACCTTTTGTCGAAATATTCTGACCAAGACTCGAAACATCTGTGCCTTACTATGGGTAGAAGTTCAGTGTGCCAAGGAAGACAATTGTAAAGTTCTCCATCAGAGCCGGCCGCGTTTGCTAGATGATCAACTACTTCATTGCCCTCTAGCCCCACGTGAGAGGGTATCCATTGCAATACAATGGTTTTACCTTTGTTCATAATACTATACAAGGATTTTAAAATAATATAAGCCAGTGGAAGCCCTTTAAAAGTGGAAGTACACTTAATCAGATGCAAAAGAGAACTTTTCGAGTCAGTGTAAATAACAAACCGATCACCGCTCAAAGATTCTATATAAGACAAAGCCTCTGATATCGCTATTAATTCTAAATGCATAATAGAAATTTTCGATAAAATTTGGAATTTAAAACTAACCTCTATTTGTGGATCAAAGAAAGCGGCGCCGCGAATGTTTTCACGTCGAGAACCGTCAGTGTACACAGAATAAAAACTAGAATATAAAGTATTGAGTGATTCATAACAAAGATGCTTAAGATTATATGCCGAATAACAATGCTTAGGCTTGTTGACAGAGTTTAGGCTAGGCTGAATCATATGCGATAAGTCCATATTGCTGACCCACGTGTCCATGGAGAACATGTCTAAGTTACTGTTACTATGAATACTTTCTTGACTTAAAAAATCGTGTGACATAACTAGCAGAGGTTTTTTCTTTTTCCTCCAATAAATATTATTACAACAACCAGATAATTTTTCTATTAAATTTATTATTGGGTACTTATAACACTTAGATTTTAAATAAAATTTGCCAGCTAAATATCTGCGACGTATAAAAAGTGGAGGCAACATCAACTCAGACTCCATAACGTGGATCGGAGTGCTTTTAATGAACCCACCTATTAACCGTAGGCAAATGTTTTGTAATTTGTCCAATTTGTTTAAGTGTGTATCGGCACTATTATCAAATAAAAAACTACCAAACTCCATCCGACTACGAATAAGTGCAATATACAAACGCCTTAGGTGGTTGGGATGAACACCCCACCCTGGACCCACTAATACCCTAAAAATATTTATTAACTTAACTATTTTCTCGCAAACCTCACTAATATGTTTCCTCCATCTGAGGCCCCTATCTAGCCACAGTCCTAAGTACTTCACGTTGTCGACTAACTCTAATGATGACTCGTTTAACCTGATGTTAACAGCTGGCCTACGAAAACTTCTACTAAATAAACAAACCTTACTTTTAGTGGGGGAAATGTCCAAACCAACAAGCGTTAGCATCTGGTGTATTAGATTAAGCGCAGACTGGATCTTACTCTGCCCCTCGCTAACAGACAAGCACTGAACATATATGGCAAAATCATCTGCGTACTGGGATATGTAAACTATATTTTGCAAACGTTTACAAATGTCCGATGATACTATATTAAATAGTAATGGTGATAACGGATCACCCTGCGCTAAGCCACTGCCCGAATATCGGCTAATAAAGCTGTTGCCAGATTTAATTTTGAGAATTCTTCTATGAAGAAAATTCCACAAATATTTACAAATCCGTGACCCAACTTGAAGGCCGTCCAGTACATCAATTAACACAGTATTATTTACATTATTATACGCACTATTTATATCCAAAAAACAGCCCAAAGTAGAATAACCCTTTGAGAAACCAGTTTGTATTGTAGTAATAAGGCAACTTAAACCATCTAAACATGACTTACCTCTGCGAAAGCCTACAGTGCTCGCAGAAAATGTATTATTTTTTTCAAAATACCATTCTAATCTACGAAGTAAAATATAGTGAAAGATTTTGCATATGCACGATAACAAGGATATAGGTCTAAGAGAAGAAACATTACTAGGGTCACGACCAGGCTTTGGAATCGGGATTATACAAATATCGCGCCATTGAGAAGGAACAAAACTGTGGAACAAGAATTTATTGAGTAAAGTGAGCAAAACATGTTTACCTTCATCAGGTAAATTCTTAATCATAGAATAAGATATATCATCGCATCCAGGAGATGTATCCTTAGATTTAATACATTTATTGAACTCCTGAATAGAGATTTCACATTCTAATAAAGGGTTACTGTGGCGTATCAAAGGTGTTGGGGGTGAAACATAGTCTGGAGTTAAAGTATTTAATAGATTTAAGGCACTATGGCAGTCAACAAAGTTTCTAGGGGAACGAAAGCCTTTCAACCATCTCATTTTGCGCCACATTTCACTGCATGATGTAGATTCATCAACTGATGAGCAAAAATCATGCCAGTTCACACTCTTGGCCTGCCGAATCAACCTCTGCGCTTTATGTATCCTATCCTTAAGAGTGTCAAGGTTTTGTGGAGTGGGATTCTGCCTAAAAGTTGTTAATGCCAGCCTACGTTGAGCTACAGCCTGTGAAAGTTCTATAGTCCAATACGGCTTCGGTGTAAAATTGGAAGAAGGATTTTGATTAAATTTAAAAAGTGGAATAAATTTGTCAGCAGCTTCATTCAAAGTTTGTAAAAATAAGTCATAGGCTTTCTGCAGGTCACTAGGTAATTCGTTACCTATATTGGAAAATTGTGTTTGTAAATATAATTTGTACGAAACCCAGTCTGCATTGTGAAAGTTTCTTTTAATAACTGCTGGAAGGAGTGACGTGCATAAAGTTGAAATTTTTATTATTAAATGATCACTATTCAAGTTTTCATTTATAACAGTCCAGTTAAAACGAAGCGCAATGTCTAAAGAAACTAGAGAAATATCAGGGGACGACTGTTGCAAAATATTATCTACTAAACGAACTCGTGTATGTGTCCCATCATTTAATGAAATATAGTTGTTATCTATAAGCGAGTCGTGAATAAGGTTACCTCTGCGGTTTGTTTTATACGACCAGCTGGCGTGATGGGCGTTAAAATCACCTAAAATCAATGTTTTGGATGGCCATAGCGATAAAAGACTATCCCAATCTTGAGGGGTCGTAACGGTACTAGATGGACAATAGACTGACACAATATATTCGAACAAATCACAGTTAAATACTTGGACACATACTATCTCCATTCTGTTATTATTAATGTGCACGTGCATCTGCTGTGATTTAATAGATTTGTGTACAATAATAGCTACACCGCCGTATGAGTCATCGCGATCCTTGCGATAAACATTGTAATTACTTACTTTAAAATAGCTTTCCGGATCAAGCCACGTCTCACTAAGGGCAGCAATATGTACTTTTTCCTGACGTAGGATTTCACAAAATGACACTAATTTTGGCCTGATGCTTTGGGCATTCCACTGTAAAATATTTAACTTAACAGATTTATTAGCCATCGAAAGAATAACGAATAAAGTTAAACAATGTAATAATCCAAGGCCAATCCGACAGATAACTTACCGACACTAACATAAACCATTCTAGGCACAACTGGATAACAGATTTAATTTTGGACCCTACACTAGTCTGTTTGAGAAAAATTACCTCCTTAATTCTAGAGAGCAGTTCTTTAAAATGTGGACACTGATCCTTTTGACCCTCCCCATCATCAGACGAGTGATGAAACTCTTTACCGTCTGCATCTGAACTCCAAAATATCCAGTCGTCTTCGGCAGCGCGTTTTTTATTTTTCATGCTCGTCACTTCTGGTTTTGGGGTCTGATGACTGCGAGTAGCAGGGGTCTTCACATTGTGAATGGTAACCTTTGTCTGGACTTTTTCCGCATAAGTAGGTCGGAAGGGCGATTGGTGATCTAAATTATGTTCTCTAACTGAAGAGGAATGACGGAAAGGAGGAAAAATGTCACGGTTCTCTGGAGCCACCGTAGCTTGAGGGGAGATGCTTATTTTAGGCGGGACGGAATCTTCAGGAGGGACGTAACATTCTATAGCCTTCCTATATGTGCATCCAAATTCTGCCATAATTTCCCTAAGCCTTCTTTCCTTTTTATATACTGGACAAATTTTGTTCATAGAAATATGGTCCCCTTTACAGTTGACACAGGAAAACGAAACAGTCTCGCAATTCTCGTGATAACCGCCACACTTAGGGCAGATTATTTTCTTTGAGGGACACATTTTGCGGACGTGGCCTAGCTTCCAGCACTGGGAACACTGGGATACTTGGTGAATATATGGGACAACTTTTATATTTATGTCACAGACACGAACGACTGGGGGAAGGCGATCACCTTCAAAGCATAGTCGAATTGTTTCGCTAGGGCACCAACCTCCTTCATCCTTGTTGCGACGGTTAAGCCTCTTGAATGATAGAATCTTTGAGGGTAAGGAACATGTAATATTTTGGAGGATCTCGTCATCAGAAAGGTCAAGGTCGACATCTTTAATAAGACCATAACAGACGGATAGTTCCATAGCCTTTTGAAATTTCCATCCCTTTTCTAAAAGCTTCTCGCACGCAAAGAGATTCTTCACGGCCGGTTCACACTCAAATTGGAGACGTACCTTATATGGATTCAAATATTTAACCCGCATTACCTTAGTTATGCTGTTATCTTTTAAAATGCGTGCCATTGCGAATTGTTTAGGAAGACGTTCCTTAGAGGAAATATAAACTTCATACTTGTCTTCTTTGACTGACTTGCTACTATCGTGACGTGTCTTCTTTTTCCCAATAACATCTGTCCAACCTCCTTCTTCCTCTCCACTACCCTCTCGTTGCCTCTTTACCGCCCTTAATAACTCCTCCTGATTCTCACCGTCATCATCCGAAGCATCCATATCCAACGAATCATTTAACGAACTCCGTATGTCATTTAAGAGTACATTCGTATCACGGCGTGACGATGAGCTTACGTCATCAGCCATAAGGCGATAACATTTAAAACACAGTACTTAATGATTAATAAAAGGTTGTACGGCTGAGACCTGCAGCGCACACCTATTTAATAGATAAAAGTAAACAATTCCACGTAGGGGGGATAACTAACGGTACCACGCTAATTAGGCACGACCGGACCGTACGAGTGCCGATACGGGAATGGTTCAAATCCCTTTGTCTTTAATAATTTAGTTACGTACCTACTTAAGTGAATTTAGTAGGTAAGTAAGTATATCAACGAAGCTATTTATAAAACACTTAAGTAGACGGTCTTCTAAATTCGAAATCTTTAGTTCTAAATCAATTGTAGGAGACCCCGAGATGTTTCGCCCTAAACTAAAATTGGTATAGTAACCGATGAAAATGTCGAATACTTCGACAAAGAGACGCCAATAAAAGAGGATCGTTTCAGCACGAATACCCATCTGAGAGATTAGACCTACTGAACGGAAACAATCTTGTATTTCTGCTTGACTTAATTCGGGATCGGATCTGTCAGCCTAAAAGTGTTTCGCCAAATATGCACCACAAATAATAATAATAATAAACCGTTTCAACTGCATGTTTGAAAAAGAAATTGTCTTAATGACTAAATGTGAAACGATGTTTTCTTTTAATTGTGAAACCACAGTAAAACCAACGAGGTACGTATCTCGTTGGTTTTATTAAATCTCGGAAAACTGTTTCAATAATAAAAAATAATTTGCTCACTAAATGTTTTTGTGAAACCTTTTTTTTATAGTTTGGCGCACACCTCGTCCACGGAATTATATATAGAGGATATAAAAAGAGGTATAAAATTGTATGAATCGTTTTTGGTCGGCGTATCGGGACAGTGAATAGATTGGCAAATAACAAAATGTGTCCGGCCCAGCGGGACACGCACTAATTGTGACGTGGCGCGGATATTTACCGTCGCACCGTTCTTTATTTGTTGCATTGATTTTACATAAATTTGCCACCCGACGCGGGGACCGACATAGATTGTGGATGTACCACGATATTGGGATTCAGGGATCACAGACGAAATCGCTGATAAATTGTGTTCCCTTTTTTGTGAGACAGTTTTAGCCTGTCAAAAGTCATCCGATTTGGGTGAATGTTTTGACCTACTAACACGGCTCGTCACTATGATTTGACGTCGGTATTTTTTTTGTTTTTGGACCAATCTTGGACATAAAAGTAGTTCAATATAGTTACTATCTTTAGTTAGTATCCATCTCGTTTCAAACTACAAAAGCTCTTTGTGTGAAGTTTCCTCGTTAACCAAAATCTCTTACGGCGAGAACCTCACAAAAATCGAACACGATCACTTTTAAAATTTCATTCATCACACTTTTTAAGTAAAAAGGAGTCAGTCCGAGACTGCGGTGAATAGCGGTCATCCGACCGGCACTTTTAAGGAGAAGGGCACTCCGGGGAAATCTGTACGCCTTCGGCACAGTCCTGATAATAGTGTTTGCTCATTTGAGTGTTCTTCTCCCGGATTGTGTTCCACAACGTTTAATAGCATAGGGAACGTGGAGCGTGGCTTTAAGAGCCTCGTAGACAGACCAGAAGCGGCGTGTGAGCGTTATGTCAATACGCCGGAGGAAAAGTATCAATTAGGGGTGTGTATATCTATTAATAGAGGGATGCTGTTATTTAAAGAGCCGAAAGCATTGAAATGGTGATACTGATCTTTTCTTAGAATATTAACGACCTCATTGTGTGACCTTACGTGCAAATATAACATGAATAGTGTAACTAATAACGATTATATGAAGCTCAGAAACAAAATTGTAAGCGTAATATTGCTTTTTGTTCGCTACCACGCCTCGGGAGGTTTCCACAATCCATCATCATTCGTCAACGGCACGGCTTGCCGCCACTCCGCCTAAACACACACTTGGATAATAATTAAGCTGTAAGTATTTTCATGTTACACTTCAGAAACATTAAGAAGCAATTTACGCTACGTTCAATTTTAATAGAATTAGGTAATTTTGGGAAGAACGTGATAAAAACGTACATTTGGCAGCAAGCTAGATACACTAAGCGACTTTCACGGGAACAGGAATGCGTTTAAGTGTCCATTGTTGCCATGCTTCTCTGGTTGAAATGAATATAATAAAACAATATTTATAAAGTAGATATTAATATAATTAACATCTTTACACCTGTAGTGTTTCTATACCTACTATAGGTACTTACTAAGTACTATTATAAATGTGAAACTTTGGATAGATGTTTGTTACTCAATCGATCTGAATGGATCTGGACGAAATTTGGCGCTAAAAATAGATTATAGTCTGGAATATAGGCTCCCGTGGGATTTATTTATTTATTAAGGTTAGCCAACAATTGTTTACACAATACATTTACAATAATATCTTAATATTATATTAATGGGATAATATATTAACTTTGATGCGGACGAAGTCGTGGGCAGAAGCTAGTATTATAAAAAGGTATAATACTGTGTTTGTGAGAGATAATCTCTGGAAGTAAGTCTTGTACTGGTCCGATTACAAAAGTTTATTCAATTATAGAAAGCTACACTATTGCTGGGCTATGTTTTATGATACCTACTTATTCTTTTCTTCCACCTCCATTTCCACTTCAATCCACAATTTGAATTTACAAAATGCACTATATTTTTCGAACCCTTCCAGTGCTGCTGTGTGGTCATAAGTACCAATCACCGTTACCAGTTCAGTTGTATGACGGAAAATCTCGCAGGGTAATTCATTATTATTTTTGTTATGCAACTCCCCTACTCATTAACGGGGAACATGTGACGGAACCTGTGGGTAATAGCGCGGCTCTACTAAAGGAAAGTCTGTGCACAAGGTTTTATGTTAGAATGCGGAAAGGTATACCGTAAGCGGGTTAGGAAATGTAGCTCATAAATATGTTCTATGGTGAGGGGAACTATAAACAAGACCATGAGATCCTTTCATGTTTACAATGCTTTAATTTTACGTAGGTACGTTAATTTTACATAGTCATCTAAATAAACACGAAAGAACACATTGCACTGCTTTTTAGCATTTCAGATAACAGCTAAGAGTTATTTGATCTTTATTTTTCATCCGTTTCATATTTCCTTTGATATTGTGCTCAATATTTAAGATTTAAAAATCTGAAATGTTAATCGAATTTTGTTGCTGACTGTACCTGCCTACACATATCAAAAGATCATTTATTAGGTACTTTTTCGTGACTCTCTTCATGATATCTTTTTTAACTCATAGGTACCCGTACATTTGTTGTTCTATCTATAAGATGTTTATGCCACATTTCATTATTTTCAATAAAATTAATCTTTCACTTCAATGCACAATTCTGCAATCGCTGAATATTCTGGCAATTTACGCGCCATAAAGCGAGCCTGCCAGCGCCACGGCAAAACAGTTACAAAATATCGCCACCTCAAAACCTCGAATTTTACCGCTATATTTTTCAGTTCATAAAAGTTTATTTGTGCTCGATAGCATGCAAAACCTAGCTCTTGAGAAACTGAGACCTTCCGTAGCCGGCAATCATTCCGCAATATTATGCTACATTTAACACACCCACCGACGGTTCTGGCAAGAGGGATTCGTGGAGCCTTTTTGCTAAATCTATTGTATGGAAATGAATTGAATGGTTTTTTCTTTTGATTTCATTTATTTTGATAGCATTTGAAAATTAAACTAGTCTTTCTTAACTTTACTTGCACAGACAACTTTAATAAAATTGCATTGAGACACGTTTCGAACTTAAACAACTCGACTGAAATAATTAATTCTTCATGTTGCTCCGTATCCAGTCGCGGTAGTGGTATACGCTAGTGTAGAGCGAGGGCACGGAGGTCCCACAGGGCGAGTCCGCCCTCTTCCCACTTACAACACCCACTACTTCATACTTCCCGCCGTATACCGTCATAAGTGGACCGCCAGAGTCACCTTTGCATGTGTCCTCGCCGGTGTAACCCGCCGCACACATTTGACGTCGCGACAGATTCGGGTAGAATTTCTTGCATTTCGCTTGAGGTACTAAGTTGACGATTGTCGATTGTTTGACGTCAGACCGGTAGCGACCGTTTCGACCCCAACCGGCGACGGCGAGGCGAAGGTTAGAAAAGTCCGGGCTGTCGATGTCGACAGATGGCAGGCAGATGGGTCGAATGTAGTCTGGAAAGGGAAAATGATAAAAGATATTAAAAGAAAAGAAACTTATAGTACGAGTTAGTGTTTTGCGCGCTTTTACTTCTTTGCAATAAAAGGAAAGTTTATTGTTGTGTTAATACTGATAGCATAAAGTATTGTTATTATTTGGAGTTGTTCGTAAACAAACACTTTCAGGAACTTTTCGTTTGCTTGTTTACAAAACAAGTCTAGAATCTGTTTTGAACACAACTGTAACAAAGTTTGTTATTTAATTGGTTTATGTTTCAAATTGCTGTAATAAGTTGTTTCAATTAATAACAATTGTTCAACTCGACCTGAATGAAAATAATTAATTAAGTCTAGATTTTAAGTAGGTTGAGAAATTAAAATCACTTCAGTCTCATTCAGTATAATTATTGTAAGGGTTTTGGAGCATTTAAAAGTATAATCCTATTGTGTAATATATTTTTATTATTTGCTCTAACTAACCAACAAAAGTCTAGTCTCTAATATTTTATTATGGAATAATTTGAATCCATAATATATAGTTATAGTAGCCTGACACAAGACACGTTTTAGGATTGCATACCCAAATAGATGCCAATGGACATAACTAAGGCTTCGCTATTTTGAACCGTAATAAGCTAGACACTTGAATTGTTTGCAGTGTGTGCTACTATGGCCGGCCGCTATAACAAGAAATAATAAAAATAAAATAACCTTAAAAGTTAAAGGGGACATACCAGAAATCCGTTTTATTTGCAATTTTTGTTAAATATTATAGCGTTAAATATCGTACGATAGTACGGAACTCACGGTGTCCGACTCGCACTTGTTCAATTTATTTAGTTAGTTTCGTTCAAAATAGATAGGTATAAAAAACAAAAGGTTTTCTCTATACGAGAATAGGGTACCTAAAAAAAGTAAAATCTATATAATTCCACGATCTCTCAATAACTCTGTAATCGTAAACTCGTAGATACGAAACTAAACTTCTGATTCTACTTAGGAACTTTTAGAAGCTGTACTACCTAGTATAGGTACTAGTACAGCTTATATATACCTAACATAGACAGCAATGATCAAAAAGTGTATAAGTATGTACAGTGCCGGTTTTAGCACTACCAGCGCCCTGGGCGAGATTTCTAAGGCGCCCCCCCCATCTGCCATTCAAACCTATACCTACTGCCTTTACGAAAGAAAAAAAAGGGAGAGAATGAAAAAACATTTTGTAGAAAAAATCAAAAGAAAAAAAATTTTTCTAGAGTGTTGTCCCCTTGTTTCGCAGAAAGATATTTCATAGAATTTTATTTCGCAGATAATGTTTCATAGAATATTCGGTTCTTGTATCTTTATTTCGAATATTATTGTTTCAAAGACTATTTACTTAGGTATATTAAACATATTGAAAACATTAAAATAAAAACAATCCCCTCCTCCCCCCCCCCAAACTCAAAATTTTAATAGTGGTGCTGCTCTCATGGGGCCTTCTAGGGGGGAGTGAAATTTCGGTTATTTTTCGCCTAAGACGCACCGTTTTCGAGAAAAAATACATAGAAGCCTCCGCGGCTGTCCTAGATACACACATCAAAAAAGTCTAGGGATCAACATCCCTAACATTTGTTAGGGATGTTGATCCCTAGACTTTTTTGATGTGTATAGTTAAAACTTTCACAGATGATGTATTCCTGCTGCCGCTATAACAACAAATACTAAAAAACAGAATACACGAATCAAACGAGCCCAAACTCGACGGGGTTGTGTAGTTCTATTACGCAGTTCCTATGGCCACCTTCCAGCTCCATCATCAGACCCTGGTTACCATCTAGGATCAAAGTACTCGTCAAGTCGAATCAAACGAGCCCAAACTCGACGGGGTTGTGTAGTTCTATTACGCAGTTCCTATGGCCACCTTCCAGCTCCATCATCAGACCCTGGTTACCATCTAGGATCAAAGTACTCGTCAAGTCGAATCAAACGAGCCCAAACTCGACGGGGTTGTGTAGTTCTATTACGCAGTTCCTATGGCCACCTTCCAGCTCCATCATCAGACCCTGGTTACCATCTAGGATCAAAGTACTCGTCAAGTCGAATCAAACGAGCCCAAACTCGACGGGGTTGTGTAGTTCTATTACGCAGTTCCTATGGCCACCTTCCAACTCCATCATCAGACCCTGGTTACCATCTAGGATCAAAGTACTCGTCAAGACAAATCAAACGAGCAATGCTACCCTATGTTATGTTTGAACAGAAAAATATTTGACAAAAACTTGTTTTTGTCAATATTTCAAGACATTTTGAGAAAAATTCAAAAGATTCCCGTTTTTTCCCAAAGGATTCTGTCTGCGAATTTTTCAATGTAACATGTGAAAAAACGGAAAAAAAACGGAAAAATTGTTTTTTTCAGCATTTTCAACGCTAGTCCGGACAGGCTCTCACGCCTATTTTATTACCATCGAGGCGATCCGGCCGGTGCTGGCGGACTGGCTCGGAAGAAGGTACGGCTCCCTGACGTTTCGGGTGACGCAGATGCTCTCGGGGCATGGCTTCGGGAAGTACCTGTGTCTCATAAACAGGGAGCCAGACGCCCGCCCGGTGCCACCACTGCGTGGACTGCCTGGAGGGCACGGCGCGGCATACGCTGTCAGAATGTATGGCCTGGGAGGAGCCGCGTCGTGTCCTCATCTCTGAAGTAGGCAGTGACCTGTCGCTGCCGGCCGTCGTCGCTTCGATGGTCGGCAGCGAAGGGTCCTGGGACGCGGTGGCCTACTTCTGCGAAACGCTTATCTCGCAGGACTCGCTGCGGAAAAGGAAAGAGATATTACGACCTCTCTCCCGGCCCGCAGCAGGCGCCCCAGGCGTCGGCGGTGCCCTCTTCCGGCCCCCCTAAATGGGCTAGAGGCGGCGGACTTGGGGACTCCATCAACCGAATCCAAGGTGGTGGTGCGTAGTGTTTCAAGCGCGCCCCTCTCTGCCGTCGCGGGGCGAGTTAAACACCTCCCTCCCCTCCAGACCCGAGGCGGCCCGCGGAGGAGGACCAGCACCAGTCGGGAATCGCGGAAGGAACGTGAACCCGGCCTAAGTGTGGGAGTAGAACACCGGGGTCGCTTTCAAACAGTAATAGTCTGACAGACCCCTTCGACATCCAAGAGGATTTTCCACCCCGGGAACAAAAAAAAAGTCGCATGGTTTCGGCGATAAGATTTGTCAAGTAATTCCTTTACGTTCGGGTTCAATGGGGCCATGTTATTCGGTGATATACTTTTCGAAATCACGAAGCCTGAGCTAAGCGTGTTTCGCTTCGTCAAAAATAAAGCCAACTCTTTTTAAATTAAATTTTAAAAAGAGATAGATAATGTAACGTGTCTTGTTTGTGGTCGCTTCCCGATAAAATGAACAACAGTGGTGTTCCGGCCGAACGCTGAGTTCCACTCTAGTGTTGTCACCATAGCGATTTTGTCGCTAGGCTTTGAGAATTTACAAGTAAGTACTGACTCAACGAGCGAGCGGCCCTAAAGGGGCGCCTGCGGCGCCTGCGGCGCCCCTTTAGGTCCGGCGCCCGGGGCGGTCGCCCTACCTCGCCCTACCCTAACGCCGGCACTGAGTATGTAAATATAGCTAGTCAAATTTGATAAAAATATTATTATAGGTAGGCCTATAATAATATTTTTATCAAATTTGACCAATTTGATCATTGCTGTCTATGTTAGGTATATATAAAACAATTTAAAATATAATAAAGCTGGAGAGGAACAGGAACTCCCAGTCAGATTAGAAATAATATTCGTAGGCATAGGATATTGTAGATGATTGAGGAACTAAAACTCACTTAACACGGCTGGAAAAACCACGTGTACGAAATCGCAGGGAGCAGCTGCAGTAGTCTAATATAAACCAAAAAGTCTTGATAACACTTGGTCGGGTTATTTTCGTATGGGCCTATTACCTACTTACTTGATAAAGCCTCTAACGTCTTATGTCATATATATATACACATCAAAAGTGTCTAGGGATCAAAGATGTATTGGTAATAATACATCTTTGATCCCTAGACACTTTTGATGTGTGTAGTTACTTGGTCGCAAGGTCGCTACTTTTACCTAGTAAATTCCATATTATGAGCAACTAATCCTCCCACGAACCTTTGACACGTGTACTACTTAGTTGCTGTACCTACCTAATGTCTAAGGCAGAGGACACATCAGCGAAAAGTAAAGTTGGTTGCGTCTTTACATTCAAAATTAATGTTTTATAAGCAACATTGGCAAATAACTGTCGTAAAACTTCTGATTTTTAACACGTGATAGATAACGTGCGCCAAGCTTAATTTTTGTGTAGTAGGTATACAGTGATCGGGAGAACGATGGGTTGTCTGCTAATGTTCGTTCGTTGTACTAAGCCCTGTTTTAATAAATTACTCTCATTTATAAGCTCTATAAAGTGCCTTTTATCATCTCTTGCGATGCTGATTTTTAATTCTATGATTCGAGTTGTTGTTCACAACTCTCAGGCATATGTCCATGCCTTTGTGTTTATTTATTAAGGCCAACATCTTCTGAGGTATACATTACATCTTAAGCATAGCAAATTTTTGGTCTTATAGGTACAGTCATCAATAACGGGCTAACCAGCATGTCTATGTCCATGTGTTCGGTGTTCGCAATTTTGTATACGCTTGTGTAGACGCAGCTTAAGGTTAGAAGATGTCTTACCCGTGTAAGGCGCATGGCCTTGTATTCTTATCAGGGCGATGTCATTGTTAAGATGTGTGTCGTCGTACTGCGGATGCAGAACCACATCCTCGGCTTTCATCACGATGTTTTCTATACATTTCTTTCCTTGGCCTAATACCATTTTGCAGTCTCTTGGGAAGGTACGCTTGTCGTATTCAGCTAGGTAGATGTCGATGCTGTTGAATAAAGGAAATAAAATTGTTATTGTGAGAAAATGTTGGAATTTGTGATTGCATTGTCTAGGAAGTTGTTATAGATGATGACGATTTAAAAAAACCACAGCGAAATGCCAAGATAATCAACGCCGTTTAAGAGGAAATGCGGTCGGAGAGACTTTTGAAAATTAGGTATTTGAAGAAACTATCGCTGTCGCTCTGCGAGCGCTCGGCGGCCGGCCGCCCTATGTGTGTGTAAGTTGACAGTGTGTGCGTGTAAGACGCAAGCTGCCGATGCCGCCGCGTGTCGTGTAATAAAATTGTCCGAGTCAGTAGTGCCTGGTATTTTTTGGTGTTCGCATCGTTCGGTATCTAACTACACGAAGTGATTGATCTTATTATTTTGGCTTGTTTATTGGACTTGTTCTCCCTGTTACTCTTTTGATTCGGCTTATGTAAATACTGCTGTCGTCGAAGGAATAGAATAAATAGAATACTTAATAGAATAAATGTACAACATTAGATTGTAACTTTACCTATTAGAGCTCTTACACACGAGCGGCATGTTCCCAACGGCACACGGTGGGCTGAAAATCGGCTTTCATAGACTTAGGGATTTCAATTTGCAAGTGCTTGTTTTTATGCCGGATATCGCTTCTATTAGTCATTACTGTGTACAAAAATGACACCCGAGTTAATTCTGCCCAAAAACGAAGGAAATATATTTTTTTTACAAAAAAATTGTGTGAAGCTAGTATGAAAAATTGAATTATCTCCTAAACGGCAAGTTTAACCGTAATATCCTTGGAGGTGGTCATAGTGCTAATTATTTATGATTTTTTGGTTGGCAATTGGACGAAAAATTTAATGCCGTTTTTTTTATTAAAAAACCGTCAAAATATTTTTATTTATTTTTACATGTTAAACAATCCCTTTTAGTGTCCAAGTTAAAAAGTTCGATATGTTATTAACCCAAATATTAAGAACACACGAAACAAGAAAAATAAAATAAAAAAATTGCTGATTTTGACACATTTATATTAATTTAAATAAAAAAAGATTATCAAATTATTATTGAAGTAACATATAAAGGTATATTATATACAAAATAATTTAATTTAAGGAATTAATACTAAGCATTTGTAAAATAAAGTAAAATAAATAAAAAAAATAAAAAATTTCATTAAATATTACAAAAACACCCAAACACACCCCAATACAAATTTACAAATATGTAAATTAACATATATATTTTTTTTACAAATTTTCCTTATCACTCTTGTTGTCAGACTCTAATTCTGAGTCAGCATCCAGATTGGATATATCCAAAAACTCGAACTCAGTTTCCTGAAATTGAATTAAGTCGAGAGTTTCAGCAAAAAAGCTCTGCTTTTTCTTGGCATCTTACTTAGGCCTTTGTGCACTTAGCAATGGATCCGAAGAAACAACAAGCATATTAAAAAATGTCTTGATTAGAATCCTGCCTGCTTCTTTTCCGCGAATGATGTTCTCGAAACCTCCTAAAATCTTTGTTTCGAGACTCTGAGGCTTCTTCCGAGAGAGTCCCAATCGGCACAATATTATTTTTCTCGATTATGTCAGCCCCATGGATTAATAACTTATGAACGGTTGACGACATGTAGTACCAGTCGTATAATAATACGTACTTTTCTGCTGTTTTGCGAGCATAATCTCTAAATTTTATTATATCGACCTGCTCTCCAGATGTAATTGCTTGTAAAATTACAGCAAATCTTTTGATGAGGTCTTCATCCAAACCGGTTATAGCTGCGGTTTTATTAGGAAACTCAAAGAATTTTCTTGCAGTATTCCCGTCATTGGTGGTTCCCGAGCCTTGTTTTACTATATCAATTAACAGATTGAGCTCATCTTTGAATTTATTTTGAATTATTTTCTTCCTTGTCTGTAGCATTTCTTTGTGCTCATCACTTCTCGCTGCCCACCGTTTGAAGTCGAGCCTGTATGCAATGTGTAACAGACATTCCATACAATTTATACGGGCGTGTAGGGATGACAAGCCAAACTCATACAGGTCCGAACACACAATTTTTGATGTTACAGCATCTAAGCGGTTAATTTCTGTAGGCTTTGCTAAGCACAGGTAGCACGATGCATTTGATCTAGCTTCAGAAAGGTAAGTGCAGACTTTAGCGTCGATCATCGTCATCATTAGTTGATGAGTCACCCTATTATTATTATTGCACTCTGTGGGGATAAGGACCTCAATTTCTTCATCCATTTGTTTTTTCAGCTCAAGGACAACTGCTTCACTCTCCTTTACAAAAGTAAACTGAATTGGACGACAATAGAAAACTGAGCATGGTTTTGGGTTCGTCCATAAAATGTTGTGTCCATCTGTCAGTTTTAGTGGCACCAAGGAGGTCATGAAAATGCTCGAGTCGTCTTCCTCACCTTCAATTTTCTGCTTGTATCGGCTTTGGTTAGAAGCACCATCAAATCCCCACTTGGATATCAGCTTCAACTGCTTGTTATGCTCTTCATACTGTTTCAATACAGCTTCTAATCCATTATTCATTATTCCAAAAAATGTAAATGTGTTGATCGATAAATGTTTACAACACTAGTTTATCGATATTAATTTCAACTACTACGCATCACTTTTCCCATCTGTATACGTATAAGCAGACCGTCCCGCGACCCCGCCTTCAAATTCGTGCGACAAAGACAACTGCAGATCCGACTGAATAGCGTAAGTAAAAAGTCTTAATTCGAGGTTTGGCTCTCGCCTATTTCCTCATCCAATATTAGACCAATTTAAAAGATATTTCGTAAACTGAATAATTAGGATATATACTGTGGCCCTATGTTTTTCTTTTTTCAATAACAGTTGTCAAATTTGTACACTAGGACTTTATTGACAGTGGTCTAAATAGGCAATTTTGAGCATTTTTTGAGGGTTGTAGTGCTTTTAAATATAATGAATCATCAAAAAGGAAAACATAGGAACATACAAGTAGTTGATATTTATTTTACTGTAAAAAATCTTTGCTCTAAGACCGTAAACCAGAGAGAAAACAGGCGAGAACGTTTCTATGGAGAATAGACCACCGCATTTCCTCTTAATAATTGTCAGGATAATCATCCTGAATTCCTTTAACTAAAAAATCTTTACGTTAATTACTGTTGAATCAAACTGAATGTAAGGTATGATTTGACAGTTCTTTGACCACGCAATACTCCGCGAGTGTCAATGAAGAATACCAACAGACGGACCTCAAAATGATAGGCGTAGGTACAGATTAGAACACCATGAAACCGAGCGAACAGAGATAGCTCCGAGAGTAAGGTGCATGCGTTCTTCCCAGCGCGTCTTTATGAAGTCAGTTGCGGCCGATGGGAGACGGGACCTTCTATGTGGTCGTCGCGGGTCAATATCGGATTCGGAAAAAGGCCCAGAGCGACCCCGTGACCGGCCAAAGGTAGCTAGATTAACACAGTGGGGTTTTAGTCGGTAGGAGTCCGACACACCCCTCCGTCTTCCCCGAGGCGGAGGCAGAGTACTGCCCAGGAACAAAATAAGGTACCGAATAGCGTCCTCGGCAAGACCACGGATAAAAATACCTTGAAGAATACTCACTCTATAATCTTGCCTCCTTGATCAAACACACAATGTCCAGCAGTCAGTACGTATCGGGAGCTGATGAGGGATCCACCACAGTTGAAGGCTTGCCTCTTGTCACCGTAATCGAAGGTTATCTCCAGAAGTACCGTCCAGGGGAACTGCTCCAATTCAGTTTCTCGCCCACCTGTGACAATGTAAGATATTATTTTAATCCGGCAACCACATTTCGCCAGTCATGTTAAAGTCCCTGTAAAAGAGGGCGAGCCTATTGCCATCAACCGGGCACAAATCCAGACTCCAAGGCTGCTACGAGAAATTCATGATCGAAAATCCCAATAACACTTTGCCCGACCCGGAAATCGACCAACGAGTAAAAAAGTTAAAACATCTTTTAAAGGTATCGTTTTTCTTTTGTGGTTGGAATCCCTAAAAAGCGGAAATTATTATTAGTTTAATCTGGTTAAAACTAAATTAGATATATGGTTATCAAATGCGATAAAGATCCGTGGTTCAGAATTGTGACCTATCGGTTTATCTTTTCTAGAAGTAATCGATAGAGTAAGTAATCTTGAAATATCTGATATTACGGAATTTTCTTATTCTTATCTTCTAGTCATAAACTCACGACTAGAAAAAAAACCCGACGTAACAAAATGAGTCAGAAAATAGATTTTAAACATAAATTAATTGTCAAACACATTAAATATAAGTTACCAATTAAAACTTGTTATTTCAAAATACTTTACTAATTAATAGTATTAAGCGTTAGTTAATAGCATTGGAAACTCCACACCTACCACAATTTGCAAGTTTCAAACGATACAGAAAATAACAGTCAGCTAATTAAAATATATTTTACATGATCGTTAATTACTGTAACAGGCATATGGAGTCTAATAATATTATGAGTAGACTTTAGGAGACCACAAACATTGTTTTTTAATTTTTAGTAATTGTCTATTTTTTAGTAAGGGTCGGTTCAAATCTGACGGAAGATACGTCGAACGTATCGTCTTTAGTATGGTCGACGCACTAACGCATCATAGGTTATAGTGTGTATGGTTGGATATTTTATTATCAATTTGACTGTTTACTGTTTCTGCGTTACGCGACTGACGATACGTGGCGTATCTTCCGTCGGATATGTACCGACCCTAAAAAAGTAAGTGCTGATTTTTCAATAGTAATACCTATGTCTTAATGTGTTTTCATGAAATAAATATTTTTATTATTATTATTTATTATTAATACTCTTCTGAAGTATAAATATGACTGTTTGACATATTTTCTATACAAAAGCTGTCAATTTGCTAATTTTATTTATCCGTGAAAAGGTAGGTGACGTATGAAAAATCGGATCTAATAAAAATAAGATTTTTAGTCGTTTGTCATTGTGCACTAAATAAAAGGACGACAAACGTCAAGTATCAACTAGGTACTTGACAACACTAATCAATTGACGTACTTTTAATAAGCTGTCAAGTTAGCGATTTCCCCATAGTTTTTGTATTGCAAAAGTAAACTGTGACGTCACATTTTTGCCAACTCAATTGATTAACTATTTATTTATTTCAAAGGAACATTTTTAAAGCTAGGGCTAGGGCTAAAAAAGGCCCGCCGTTGTACTTTCTTGTTGCATAAAGTTTAAATAAATAAAATAAAGTGTTCCTTAAAAGTAGGCTCTGTGTCTTGGAATTATTGCTTAATGGTATCAACTACCATATTGGAAGAGCCCTAAGACTTATTTACACAATATTATGCAATAAATACGGTACCTGCTATACGATCGCCGATGGTTACAACCGCAGGCGGAGTTTCTGCCGCTGAACGAGTAAATCTTGAATGAGGATTGTTATAAGGCCAAGCAGAATTGCCGAAAGAGTTTCCTGGCCTGGTTTTAGGGCCATTGTCATAATACGACGGCGGTTTAGGCCTATCTGTGCAAAGAAAATAAAATATGTGCAAAGAGGAAGACAGAAAACAATGTAGTTAGCAATACATGCAATTATAAATTGTGAATTAAAAAAATAAATTGTGAATGGAGTTATTTTTTTTTTCATAAATTATTGATTTACTTTTCGAATTTGAAGGTCCAATCGCAGAATGTGGCAAGAATGGAAAAAAAGTGCAACTAAATAAAAATAAAAAATATAATATATTTTATTTTTTAAATCCGATCATGCAACTTTTAATTAAAATTCCAAATTAGCTTCCTGCACCTGATCAGTCTAACGTTTTGCAAATAAAAATGGCTGCTTTGTTTTACTTTTCACGTTAAAAGCGAAGCTGTGAATAGTGTTCGGTAACTTACCGATAATCCTGTCGGTATCAGACGCCTCGCGTCCGCAACATCCTGTTTCAGGCTTTGGCGGAAAGCTTGTTACGGGGCACTGACCCTGTTGGCCATTACCGTGAATACCATGCCCATGTGCGGGAAAGAATGGACTTGATGTTACATACGGATTATTATTTTGGTTAAAATAATTTTTAGGCGGCGCTGGAGTATTTTCCACAGGATTGTATCCATAATCATCACCCGGGTTATTAGGGTATCTGATATTATTTCCGTTATCAGATCCCCAGGCAGGATTGTTAGGTCTATTGTTCCCAAAATCATAGCCGTTTTGCGAATCCGGATAATTAAATCCAGTGTTTGGGTCATCATAATTATTTGGATTACCGAAATTATTGAAATCTAAATGTCTGCTACCAACACTAGGTGTTTGGGTCGGGTCGGAACAACATACCTGAAATTAAGACGAACATGAACATATTTTATTTATACTAGCGACCCGCCCCGGCTTCGCACGGGTGCATGTATTATACATATAAACCTTCCTCTTGAAACATCTATCTATTAAAAAAAACCGCATCAAAATCCGTTGCGTAGTTTTAAAGATCTAAGCATAGGTATATAGGGACAGACAGAAGGAGCGACTTTGTTTTATACTATGTAGGTAGTGATAGTGAAAAACAATATTAAAAAAAAATTGGAACAATTACTTTCCGATAGTATGGTAGCTCAGTAGCTCACATCCAATTTTTAATTGTGAAATTTTCGTGTAAATACGTTACACAGCTCGATGGATTCATAATTACACGATTATTTATGAATTTACGCTTCAAGTATTTTTAATGACATGTTTGGTGATTAACGGTAATATCGGGATAAATTGCTCATGTTTGTGAAAAGTTTGAACAAATGAGGAGGAATTATGATAGCGGTGTATTTACATAGTCTCCTTTAGCGGTGCTGGAGAATCCGTAGAGCTTGCTGTCTGCGTTGGCTGGGGGTGTAGCACACGGGTGGGCAATTTGCCAGGCATCTTGATCCTGTTTACTTAATTTCCCATAAAATGCACATTGTTCTGCTTTAACGCATTTGTCACAAGCTGAAACAATTATTACGAAGATTAACTTACTATTTGGGTAGACACCACCGATCAATTGACATACCTACTTTTTATGAGCTTTCAAAACGCAACTCTGCCATAGTATGGTATAGTAGGTAATATAATAGCAATCTGAGACATCACATATTTGCCAACTCAATTACTCAAATACTATTTATTGATTTCACAGCAACATTTTTATAGTTTGATTGAAAATTGATGTTGTTTTAAAGATGTGTCTTAGAATTATTGGTTTAAGGCGTCAACTATACCAATTCAAACAATACGAGAGTCAGTGCCCATTTGAAAGAACAATTTAAAATAAATTGTTATTTTTGCACAATAAAAGTTAGACACTGAATACATTAAAACTTGATACATAAACAAAAATTCATGAACAAAATGATAACAGAAGAAGAAATTTACCCTCGGAAACGGCTGTTGTAATAAATGATATTGCGATGAAACTGATGGCTATGTAGGTCTTCATTGTTGTAAATCAGAAATGTTTCAACACTCGGCTTCTACAGAACACAATGTTTTCTCATGATCACACCCTAATGACTGCAACGAAGATACTAAGGCAGCGTACTCAAATGCTTCACTAATTATCAAGTAATGGAGGAAATCTGGTTAGGTATTTACTACTAATTACATGTCGTATCGATGATTAGACTAATAGTTTTGTTAAGTATACATTCAATGACCATGCGATTATGAAATTATTCTGATTCTAAGAAAATAAACAATACTTTTCCATGTTTTATTTTCAGAAATGTTAGTTAGTTATGTGGAATTTTTAATGAACCTTTTCCTTTTGTAAATAAGGTTGATTGTTGTACCTACTACACGTGTATTTGCATAGTATTTCAACTTCATAGAACCCCATTAGGTTACCAAACAAATCACAATTACACCTATCCACAATCACGGGTTTTTGGGGGCAGCAGTGATTAACGACAGCTTGCGTAGTAAGCTCGTGGTTGAAAAGGGGTGGAATCATTCCACCCTAAAAGTTTATACTGAATCTGCATCCGATAGAATCGTCTACCTCAACATTATTCATAGGTACGATGGGTAATAAAACAACTATAGTTCAAATCTAAAAAGTTTCTTATTATTAACGATGCAAGAACGTATTTCATTTGTAAACGTAGCAGCTGGAAAGTATAATTACAATTGGAAAAAATCTCTTTTTTTTTCGATAACTGTTGTCATTAATTTATGATTGCGGTTTTCTAACTTACAAAGCGCTTACCATCTAGCCTTGTCCACGAATAAAACAAATACACGCCCGTTATACTGTTAAACTGATTCAATCATTAAATTGAATCAGAAAGAAGAAACAAGTTCAGCAGATGCATTTCAAACAGAATCTGTGAAATTCACAAAGTGAATTGAAAAGCAGTGGTAATTGGTCGGCACTGTCTGCTAGTGAAAACGGAATTGACGCACACCCGGGCCGCACGAGGCCGCACCGGGCCGCAACGGGTCGCACCGTGCCGTACCGTGTGACAGAAACTCAATTAGCAGGGAAATACACGCTCTTTAACATACGAAATCAAACGTTTGAGTATTTGTCTTCTGTGGGGAACGACTCAAACAAAACACTGTCTGTGATTTCCTACGCTAGAATTGAGTGTTCTAATACCTAATATATTCCCTTTATGTCAAAGTAATAAGTAGGTATGTAATATGAATTCCTAAAACTAATTACATTTTATGAAGCTCACCAGCCGTTTCTAATAAAATGATTGTAAGTAAGAATAGTTATTAGGATAGCTTCCATGATTTTATTAGTTTTCATAATTACTTTTGTTCTGATTACCTAGTACCTAATAATATTAGTTGTAATATACTCAATTACGATATAAATATTTGCAGGGTTTGCCGTCCGCTTATTAAGAGCCGTACGGTATTTCATTTAAAATTTCAAGTCCATTATGTCTCGAAATGAATAAAACGATTTTTTTTTAAACTTCCTACGCTTATGTAGGGTACATAGGTCTTAAAAGTTATCAGATAACATTTTCGAAATGTCTTTTAAAAAAAACATAATTTAAAATTTCTGTTTCTATAAAAAAAACAAAGACAAAGATAGAAAAGAGTATGCTTTGATAGTTCGGTCATGTTGAGAGGATGAGTGAAAGACGATTAACAAAATAAAGCTTTTTTACAAAAAAATAAAACCGCCTTCAAAAACTACAAAATAAAAAAAAAGGGTTTTATTTTTTTGTAATTAAAAAGCTTTTTATTTTTCATTTTTTAGTGCTTGTGTGTTAATGTTTGAAATCCTTACAAAAAGCCCTTTCAAACAATACCTCACACGATATATTTAATTTTGGAAAGTAGTAGGAGGGGGGTTGACTTACCCCCTCACTCTCTTCCTTCAGTCAGTCATCGACTACACGTATAAACAAAGCAATTAAGCAATTTTACTTGTTACGACAGTTATGCTGTGATCCTATAAGGAGTTCCGTTCCATATCTCCGAAGTTCATCATCAGATCATGACAATATTTCTATGGGACCTATTCGGAAGTATATTCTTTCAAACAAAAAAGAATCTTCCAAATCTATTCATAATTGGCTGAGAAATCAGGTAACATACATACAAAAAAAAAAAACATACGCGCCGAATTGAGAACCTCCTTCTTTTTGAAGTCGGTTGAAAAGGTATTTATATGGCAGAGGTGAGTGGCAACGCAGGGAGGGGTCTCCCTAGGAAGACCTACACTGACCTTATTGGTGAGGTTCTTCAGAAAGGTCAGGTGCGGAGTACTCGTAACCGGCATGCTTGTATGACGAGATGTATGAACGTAGATGAGGCGAAAGGAGTATGTAAGGATCGTAGCAGGTGGCGTTCTGTGGTTTCTGCCTACCCCCATGGGGAAAAAGGAGTTTATGTATGTATGTATAAAAAAACTTAAAATCGGTCGAATTTTGCTATAACATAATTTTAAGAAAATGTTCTCTTATAACTTTTTAGACATTTATAAGTAGGTACTTGAAAGTTTGTAAGAAATGTCGTACGACGTAAACATTCTTAAACTAGGGTAAAAGACAAAGGAAAACAAAAGAATAACGTAGAAGTAGGCAACTGACAGGTAGGTACGGCTATTGTTTATAATGACATCAACTAACAATAATCTCAATCGAGTCAATTAACTGCCGTTTATCGGGCTCGTTAAACTTCAATTATATGGCAGTACCGGTAGTACGTACTCCTAGTGAGTATATATTGGAGTTTCCCTTGTATTGAGATTGCTTCGTCATAGTGTGTAGATAGTACCTTAAGCCTTAAAAATTCCAGTCATTTATAAAGTGGAAACTATGTCGAAAGCTTTTTATACTATCTTGAAAACAAAAAAAAGGCTTGAAATTCAGCTGCTCCAATTAAAATTTAATTAACATAGTAAATATTAACACTTTTAACAACTATTTTATATTGATGAATATTTTTGATTTATATACTTCAACATTTAAAGAATATTCACATGTTTACACAATGACATTTGTGAATTCTTTAATTTGGAAAATCCGTTCTCAGCGGACGTCTACTACTTAACTATAATCTACCTCCTGATTCGCATTTATATAATTATTTAGATAGATTTTATCATAATAAAATTATTATATATTTTATTGTGAATATGAGGACTATATTCAAAGTCAAGGTTAAATCATTTAAGTATTTAAGTTTTACCATCAAAAGGCGCTTTTGATACACAACACTAAAATACTAAACACAATATTAGAAGTATATTTACATGTACGAGATAGTAGGAACTTAAACAAGTTTTTATTCATATAAAACAACTAGGTACTAAAGTACCAAGTCATACGTTAAAACATATGAGAACATTTCCAAACAAACTGTAATAATAAAATTATGTCATTTAACTTAGATAAATTGTTCAGGCTGAGTGTAATTTATAATTGTATTTAGCAACCAGTACCTAACTAAAGCCGGGATAAGTCTTGAGGTATTAAAATGCGGCAGAACTTTGCTGCTCAGTTTTAAAGGACAACAGAACTAGCAGCCAGTAAATTAACGTAGCTGATGAAAGAGACAGCAACATGAATGAAAGGAAGAAAAAAAATATTGTCAAAGTTCACGATTTTCAATTGTTTTTTTTTGGTAGTTCGGTGGTTAATCGCGGTCTTTAGTTTTAGTAGTAAAAAATGATGTAACTTCTTTTAAGAAAACAATAATGTTTTATTTTTTAGTCCTTCATTTTTGGAAGGGGTATCTTTACCAAGTTAGTGGGTTCTGGAGGTAAGAAAAGCAGTCGCTCTATGTAAAATACTGGTATTCAGTTACGTTCGGTTAGACTGGAAGCTGACCCCAATATGATTGAGAAAAGGATAGGCAGATGATGATGACCTTCATTTTTGGATACGATTTAGAAATAACTATGCATGCTCATTTTAGGGAAAACAGAAACAAAGAGACGCTTCCTAGTTGGAGTCTTTTCTTTTTTAATAAAAAAAATAAACACTTAGGTATAAAATTTACTTCTTTCCTTTTCTTTTCTATTACCTATATAACTTTGTGCTAATAATGTCATTAAGGTTAATAAAATACTGATTAGATATAATTGTCATATCAAGCTACAATCGAGATCATACACATTTTACTGAAGCAAAATGCGGAGCTTGTTACCTACATAATAAAAAGGCTACGGACACTGTAAGAGATGTAGAATTTTTTAAATTGGTTTTTAGATTAGGCATGTGATATCAACTTTGGGGGGTAGCTCATTCACTAGCATTTTTTTTTGAGGTGGTAAAAATCATTAAATGGGTCCTTCCGCCCTGGGTGGGGCGGAAGGGACTGTCAGACTTTTACTGACTAAAAAACCACCCTGTTCCTTCTGTTGCCCTTTATGTTCCGGGGCCACGGAATCCTGTTAAGACGTCCCGCAACCCCGGCAGGCGTTTGACCCCGTCCCTGTGCTGACAGCTCTTTGAAGCTCGCGCGAACAGAACGCCCCGTCGACCCGGGCATGGTCCTTGATCGGACGGCGAGCTACCCATTACTCGCCGGCCGTAAGCCCGCGCCTACGGTGGCCGGATGTCGCCTCGCGACGTCTCATTCACTAGCATACAATATACTTTGTTGTGTGTTTGCTTACGAACTAGTTTCTTCTTATCGGAAAAGCAAGAGTCTTCTATTTAGATACCGAAGCCACTTCACTATTTTGTTTATCTCCAAGACGTCTTGAGTGTGTCTCTTACACAGATACTGAATTTTCTTATCACTGATCTGTCAGATAGTGTTCATATCAAGGTTACCGCTGTCAATTCAGTCATCTGAATTATTGTTACTTAGTTGAATTGGAAGTGTACGCTTGTATGCTTCTTCTTCTTTTTTTGAAGATTTTTTGGATGTTTAGGATAGTGTCAAAATGACTCTGACGGGATGGCGGCGAGTTTTGAACAAAGGTTGGTGTTTTATTAATTACATTTTTTTTTGGTGTTTATACGGGCTGGCGATCTGGTCACCTAGGACGCCAGAAAATGTTTATCTACTTATTTGTTTCTAGAATTATACGAGTTTCATATAGAAAGTAATTACTTTCTCTAGGAAAAGTAAAATTTTATGTCAGGCATCTAATTTATCGTAAATAGATAGTTACAATAATAATACCAACCTATTTATTGTCCCACTGTATACCGCTTCTTGAGAAGGCATGAGCATTGATCACCACGCTTACTCAAGTCGGATTAGCGATTTCCCCGATTTCCTCACGAAGTTTTCCTTCATCGGTGTCAGCAGTAGGTACCTATTCAAGATAAACCTAATAACAAAAATAAAAATTACTTCATGTCGCGTAAAGAGGTTGATGAAGAAATTTCATTTTTTAAAGTTAAATAACATACATAACATAACATCACGCCTGTAATCCCCGAGGGGTTAGGCAGAGGCGTACCCATTAATACACCCACACCATATTTCGCCAGTTATGTTTAAGTCCCATGTAATAGGAGCGAGCCTATTGCCATCAACCGGGCACAAATCCAGACTTCGAGGCTGTTACTGACAAATTTCTGATGGAAAAACCCATTAACACTGCTCGACCTGGGAATCGGACCCAAGACCTCATGCTCAGCAGTCTCACTTTGCGACCACTAGACCAACGAGGCAGTCAAAGTTATTCTGGGCTATTCCCCGCTCTTATATCTTTACTCTTTCTAGTGATGATCATCCCCCAGCGGTACTACCTGGGTATCCTGGGGCTATTCGCGTTGGGCAACTCTTTCACCATGAGGGTCTGTCTCAGTATGACGATCACACAGATGGTACTTCATGCAGAATCCGGGGAACACATCATTGGAGAAACTTGTCCTGATCCGGAAAGCATAGCTGGACCTGGTGACACGTCGATTAGCAACGTTTCAGTTATAATCGCGGTATGAAACATGACATGCACCGTACAAGTGTACCTTTTCTTGTTCTGTGATGTCCGTGTTTGACTTTTGTGTCTGCTCCAACTAAAGTGCAAAGTATAAGTAGTCGCTACGAGATTGACCGCACGTAAAGCCATTGATACCGGCTGTCATTCATAAACATTTGCCAGTCGGAACGGGTAGTCAAAAGCACGAAACAAGCAGTCTTACCAAGGGGTATCGTGTTGCCCAGTTACTGGGTTGTGGAGGTCAGAAAGGTATGTACCTCCATGTAAAGCACTGGTATTCAACTGCATGAAAAGGTTAGACACAAATGATGAAGGTAATGGACAAAGATGAAGAAAAAGTTGATAAAGTTGTTAATATTATTGTTGTTGATGATGTGGATGATAAAGTTGGTATGACAGCAAAACAAAACATCAATGCTGCATTCCGGGGTAGGCCCATGTCTTGTGCAGATATAACGAGGCTCACAAGACTACCTCAGCAGTCTTAATACTTAATACAACATAATAATTATGCTATAAAAATATGGTTAATCCCGTCAATAAAGTGCTTATTTGATTAAAAACTCGACATGTTTTCCTTTAGTGATAACTATGGCAAATAAAAAGCATTAGCTTCCTTTGTTACTAGCACGAAATAATTAAAAAGATTAAGTAAATTGCGTTTACAATTTAGTTTCCAAAAATATAGACAAAATGTGTATTAGAAAAAAATATATAGGTAGTACAGTATAGTCATTCTCAGTAGCAAATTCTCAGTAGCAGCCTCGGAGTCTGGATTTGTGCCCGGTTGATGGCAATAGGCTCGCCCCCTATTACATGGGACTTAAACATAACTGGCGAAATGTGGGTGTACTAATGGGTGCACCTCTGCCTAACCCTTCGGGGAGTACAGGCGTGATGTTATGATGTTATGTTACAGTATAGTATGTGCTGAAAAATCGTTACATTGATTTAATTATTGTAGGTTTTGAAATCAACTTAATTTACACTACAAGAAAATTTAAATTTTGCTTTTTAAATAAATACCTACTATAAATATTATATCTACAATAAAATTTAAAAAAGTAACATCAATTAAATTGGAATTTTAATAGACTTTAGATATATTGTGTAATGTGTAAAATAATTTCACCAGGGTCGAGAGAAATATGACTGGAACGAAGCAACACAAGGATTTCTTCTCAGTGCATTTTATTACGGCTATGTTATCACCCATTTACCCGGAGGTCTGTTAGCTGAGAAGTTCGGAGGTAAATGGACCGTAGGCTTGGGACTTCTAGCGACCTCTGTGGCGACAGTTCTCACACCTTGGGCCGTGACGGTCGGTGGAGCCGTGGGGTTGTTTATTATAAGAGTTATAGAAGGCATGGGAGAGGTGAGTCCGTTTGTGATTTTTGTTTTAGTACAAGTAAACTATTATTGTTGTTGATTTTAAATTAAGTTGAACGTATTTTTTCTATTCATAAAGAACAGCGTCTTTTTTTGGATGAAAGGTCTTTTTTCTGTACTCCGGACCACGTGTATGATAATCGGTTGCAAAGCTTAGCCTTGAAAGCGTGACAAATTGTTATAATATTAATTAGGTTAGTTTATATTTATATAATTTATAGATTTTCATAATTTAATAAAGATTTGGCTTTACAGAGAAGTAAAAGATAAGAAGAATTAACTGACAATAAAATTCAGATAATAACTTGCAGGGTCCCGTGACACCGGCGTTTGTCTTGCTCTTGGCAAGATGGGTTCCACCATCAGAAAGGTCAATATTCGGAGCAATGATATTTGGAGGAGCTCAAGTAGGAAACGTTTTTGGACCCTATATATCTGGAATTCTGTTGGCAGATGGCGGAGACTGGGCCAACGTATTTTATTGTTTTGGCGGCCTTGGAATTATATGGTTCTTCTTCTGGGTAAAGATATTTGAAAATACTTTTTATTTAGGAGCCTTTTTGGTCGCTTTTTGGGCACGCAGCCTGCCCGTCTCTTTTTAGAGATCGTACTGTTTTTATTCCTTTCCAAATGTGACATGAATGTATAGTATACAAAATAGTATTATAGTTGACGAAACGGTAGATATTGAAGAGGGATTTAATTTTGAGAGTTATGTTTTGTAACATAACTAGCTTGTTCCCTCGAATTCTTCCCCGTGGAGGTCAAATGTACAATGAAAATTATAGTACGGCACTTGCCAATAGTGTGGCTTTTTATCAGTGAAATAATTTTTATAATCGGACCAGTACTTACCTATAGAGAAAAGCGTGTTCAAAGAAATTCTTAAGCTTTATAATATTATAGTATAGATAATTCATCATTGATTTTTTTTCCAGGTACTCTTTTGCTACAGCACACCAAACACCCACCCATTTATATCAGACGAAGAGAAGCAATACTTAAACACCAATATAACAGCATCTGGTTTACATAAAAAGCTGGATCCAGTGCCATTCAAGGCTCTGTTACGATCAGCTCCTTTGTGGGTACTCATTGCAGCTGCCGTTAGTATATATTTCTTTGTTCTTTGGCCAGGTTTAGGATATCCTTATGGACGCCCAGACTGCCTCATAATTGATCCAGTTTGGGCAGTGACGGAGTCTTACCGGCAAAAACCAGACTTCTGCCTTAGGCGCCCATTAGACGGTAGGTTTTGCCATGGCACATTTCCATCAATCATGACTGATGGTAAATGATGGAATTTTATCGCCTACAATTTTCGTCATGCAAACGTCAATCATCGCATTAGACGATAGGTTTTCCGTCAGTCAAAATTTCTGCCATGGTTTTGCCATGGCAAAACCTACCGTGTAATGGGCGCCTTAGAGACTAGTCCTTATGAGAGCGAGAGAAGGGGGATTGCACCTGTGTTTGCGCACATACCTACTTATGTATTAAAGTATATCCTGCGTTCTTGGCTAGTCTTTATTGAGATATAATGATGTTAACAAGAGTTATCCGATTTTTTAAATATAATCGGTACAATGTACCTACTGACACGGATAACTAACATAATTATTTATTTAGATTTTATGCCAATGTGAATGATTAAATTCTAAAATATTATACTCATCATCATAAAAGGATCTATTTATAGGATAATTATCTGAAATTAATTGTTGTGTAATATCTAGTTGAAAATACTAAGGAACTGAAAGGTGGAATCAACGGTTTAATTTTTATATTTCTTCTTTATAATTTACAGGTTGGCCACGATTGTGGATACTTCACAATGATCACAGATCTTCCTAAGTATTTCTCTGATGTCTTGAAGTTTAATATTAAAGAAACGGGACTCATGGCAGCTCTGCCGTACATTGCGATGTACGCATGCTCCTTCATATTTGCCGGTTTATGTGATTTATGCATCAGGAAGAAATGGCACAGTATTAGTACTGGCAGAAAAATCTATACCACTATCTGTAAGTATAGTTTCAGGGAGTATTTTGGAATGACGTCAGATTGTTTTGCAACTATTGACAAAACAAAAGAACTTAAAGTAGCCAAAAGTTACACGTTCTTCCCATTGTTCCCATACATGGGAACCCTCTAATTACAGAGATATTGAAGGCCAAAGTTATTTTTTTTAATTTATTTACGAAAAATGTTTGAAATGTTCCAGCATAACTTTTAATACCCTATGAATATTGTGAAACATTGTGCTTACGAGTACAACCAGTCATATAGGGGGTATTGTTCACAATCTTTAAGGCCGAAACTGACTTATATCACGCTACGCCACACCACGTCAGTGAAGCGTACTCATTGGCCGCATTTCACCTCACGAAACTACTCTTTGTCTTTTGGCCGATAAGCACGCGTGGGATGCTGTAGCGTGCCATATGATTGTGCTAACGGATGCATCCAACAATATCACCTATATGTTTCCGCCTTTAAAGTGCGAACACATTGCGCACTGCCATACATTTAACTGAAGCAATGAGTATCAATTAAGGTCGTGTTTTCTTTTGCAGCATCAACCATACCGGCTATCTTCATAATTCTGGCTTCGTACTCTGGTTGTAACCGTGGTCAAGCCGTCGGCATGTTCATAGCGTCGATGGGATTCATGGGAGGCTTCTACAGCAGTGTCAAGATCAATGCTATGGACATAGCTCCTAACTACGCTGGTACATGTGCTGCCTTCGTCAATGGAACTGCTGCCATATCTGGTATTATTACACCGTATCTGATTGGATTGTTGACTCCAGATGTAAGTATTTGTATTATTTTTCACAAAACAAACCACAAACTCAATGTCATACTAGACAAAGTTCAAATTTCAATATTCTTTTTTTTTTGCTTGCCTTCACTGTCCCACTCCTGGGTAAGTTATGTTTCGATTGAAACTTTTATTAACTTAATTAATGAACTGTGGTGTATTATCTACATTTGGAAACATCCATCGGTTTCTAAAAGGAAACTTCAACTATATTTGACGACCCTGCATATACCTATCTCCTTTGTTGATTGTACCTATAGTACTTAGGTAATTCAATTCTGAATCTAAAATATTTTATGTTCCACTGGCACTTACTCAATTAACTTTAGCATTATGTAGTCTAATGGAATTTGAACTTTGTCTTGTATGACATTGAGTTTGCGGTTTGTTTTGTTTCAAAAAGACTTAGTGAGGGCATTACGCTCGACTGAGCTTGTGAATGTCGGAATAAATTAATTTAGGCGAAGAATTGACATTTTTATAACATTTTTTCATTTCTCGTGTCTTCCTTAATAAACTTTCAAAATTAACATAATCAAATTAGATCAGTACCTACCTACATCGTTCAAATAAATAATTTCATATTTTTTGATGAATCTCTGACATTGTTTTCATTTGGTAGCTAAGCTATAACTTAATTTTATATTTATTGTGTAGACATAATTTCAAATGTAATTACATTTTTTGTTGTATTCTTTATTTAAGCATAATTATTTTTTTAAAGAAATTACTAATACAATTATCTCTACGTGGTATAAGACAAAGTCGCTTGCCACCGTCATTACGCTTAGATCGTTTAAACTATACGCAACGCGTTTTAATGCGGTTTTCATCAATAGATTGACTGAAAGATTTATGTATCTAAATTGCACACGTGCGAAGCCGGGGCTGGTCGCTAGTCACAAATATGACGATAATTATTATCTTTATTGTAATCAGAACAGATTCAAAAAGGTCAAATGTTGGTCAAAGCACAATTAAAAACTTTTGAGGTAGGAAACCTAAAATCTGGTTAAGATATATGCTTGAAAATTATATTAAGTAATAATAATTATTTTTCAGCAAACAATCGGACAATGGCGTTTAGTATTCTGGATGGTATTTGGTGTGTTAGCAGTAACCAATCTTTTATATCTTATTTGGGGCTCCGGTGAGCCACAGTGGTGGGACGACGTAGACAAATATGGTTACCCTGCTAACTGGAAACATGGACCTTTGAAAAGACGAGCTGTTGACGGAGAGAAGAAAATCGTGAACCCCAAACATGACCATTCGCCTGTATCAATTGATTAATAAAATATTTTTGTATTATTTGGTTATTTCTTATTAATATAACTAACATAACATAGACGTTTACTACGAAAACTGCCTATCAAACTAAGTAACAATGAGAAAAAATATTGCTGAAGAACGACTTTTATTTTTTGTGTCAACAATTACTGTTTACGTTAACGCGCAATATGACAACAACACTGCACTTATTTTACGTTGTACAGGGTCGTCGTGGGGATATTTAATAATTTAGTTATAACATTTAAAATTTGTTTTTGTAAAAACTTAACAAAGGTGGGGATTTTGACCTTCAATATCCCAGGTATGGTCCAAACAAACGGGTTTAACACCCGTTTGTCACCCCTGTAGAGTGTCAGTTTTGTGGAAAGCAGTGAGGTTTTTGCTTTATGTTCAATGGTACTGGTACTCAGCTACATCAGGTTAGACTGGAAGCCGACCCCACCTTTATTCGGGAAAACGCTAGAAAAAATGATGATTAAAATAAATTGGTAAACCATACTATTAATATATAATTTGACGGTCTTGCTGGTCGATTCCAGGTCGAAAAAGTATAGAGAAAAGCTGCGCGAACGCCTGTTCAGAATTTAGTTTTTTTCCCTAAATGCGCCATAATACGCCTTCACCAAAGCAACAAAATTTTGTTTGTTGTATTCTGTGGCACGTGTGTGTTTGTTAATGAGTGCATACATGCCCTTGTTTGTGTGGCTGTGGTTAGGATTTGCCGATGTTCATAGTGTTACGGAAAATTGAAAATTGAAAACGACGCCGTTAATCATGCCCTCTTACTCACTCGCTACATTGTGCAAGTGGAATGGCTTGATGCATTTCCTTGTTTGGCCGTCCAACAAGCAGCCCTGATGCTCATAAGCTTTTAAATATAAGTAAAGCCCTCGAAAAACCTTCATAGTACAGTTAAACTTTAGGTTGAAATCATTTTTATTAGAACTTTTTAAAAATTAAGTGTCTAGGAAGTTTCTTTGACTAATTGCTGCTTTAACCAACCTTTTCAAAGCCTACCTTCAACAAAGGAGCAGATACAGATGATATAAATTATTTAACTACTTATCTTTTCATTCCTCTTACCGTTATCTCACGATCCTTTGTATTCTCTGACACTGAATGAAAACTTTATACCAGGCAGAGATAAAATAATTACTTCAGACGCTTCGCCCAAACTGCCTAGGAAGGAAAAAATTAAGAAAGGGAAAGACTAGGGACTTAAATTCGAAGAGAGGGGGCGACCAACCGAAAAATTTACTTCGTAAGGAGATCATAATTTTTTTTCTTAGGTTTTCGTTACTTCTTTTTGGATATTACAATACCTACTTAAAGTCATCGGGTTTTTAAACAGTCAGCGAAGCGTGTTACATTATCTACTTTGAAATAATTAGTCTGAGATATTTTTAGAAATACGTACCTACCTCCTGTGTATTTCAATAGCTATAAATAATTCTTAGTGTATTTTTGGTGAGGTAAGTAGTTGTACATAAGGTACTCTGGCACATTAGCACTGTATTGTGTATGTAAATCTCTAGAAGATTGTTTACCTAATTAATAATCGTTCTTCTCCTTCTTTTGTCGAATCGACAGTCTTTTTTTTATAAAGTATATAATATATCTAAAGTTATAATAACAATAATCATTAAAGTATTGTTCCTAAGTTATAAAACTCTTAAAAGTAACTCCACCACTACTTTAACCGTTTAAGCACCAAATTAAAATGATCTTCAAACAATTCCAATGGCTAAAATCCTGTCACTTTAAATTCCGAATTCTGTCCAAAAAATCGCAGTAACCAATTCCCCACTGACTTAATTCACATATCAAACGAAACTAAGCTCCTTAATTTTGCGAATAGAGGTGAAGTTTGCGAATAAAGGTGAATTTTGCGAATTGGCTGTTGGTATTTTGCGAGTCTGTCGCATCCGTCACTACAGTAAGCCGATTTGTCTTAATTCGGAAACAGGCAGATATTCATTTCCCGAGGTGAACTCTATTTTGTAACGCATTTGAGTGATTGCCGGTTTAGGGGGTTCGGTTCGGTGGCGTGAATTTCGGTGACGTAACTGTTTTTCGAGAAAATTAGTTTTTGGTGATTGGTTTTTGGTTATGTTTATATCTTTAATACTAGTTTATGCCCACGTCTTCATTTGCATGAACGTATTAGTGGCCTAAGTAAGTGCCTGAATACAACATACTTCAGGACAAATTTTTAGCCCCTTCAAAGCTTTTTTCGCTACGAAATTTAGCCTATGTCCTTCTCTCTAAGGTCTAATCTATCTCTATATCAAATTTCATCAAAATTGGTACAGCGGTTTAAGCATGAAAGTGTAACAGACAGACGGACTTACTATAGCATTTATAGTATCAGCATGGATTATTTTAAACACTCTCTATACTAAATGTTACAACCAACACTTGTAGAGCGTCGTCCATTAATAATACTAAACATATTCAATATGATAATATAATAAATAGCTATATAAAATACTCGTAATTACAAAACAAACACCAACAATAATTGTAATAATTAATATCAATTAAACTTAGAAAAAGTATGCTGTTTTGTGACGTTTTAATATTTCAGCTTTTTAATTTTACCTATGTATCTACCTACATCTGTGTTTATTCCTGTGATGCGTTAAGGAACGTAAGGAGAATCAAGTTTAACATAATATTTTGCATTGATTCCTAATCACCACCTATATACATTCTCATGCCTTTTAGCAAAATTTATAGATACTTAGTCTTCCGAAAACACTCCAACTAAGTACTAGGTACTTAATGCTAACTTTCGGTGCCAAGTACCAAAACCCAAACTTTTTATCGAACTTCAAAATTATGCTAAAATCAGTGTCCTGATTTGTAAACAGGAATGTTTTAATGAAATCAAATTGGATCCTTTTATGCGCATATTTATGGTTCGCATTTAAAATATAAATTCAGCGCGCCGTACCAGCTGTAGAGGCCGTCGACGACATATTGCGTCCATGTGATACGAGCAAAAAAACTCCAAACTGCGCAAAAAGTAACTTTTATTTCCACTGTTTCACTTCATAATACGTATTTTGTTGGAAAAAGTTGAATGTCGCTTAAACTTGCAGTGTTTACAGGCATAGTGGTTGAATAATGGTTGGCTATTTTTAGGAGTGTTAATTGTGATCTTTGCTTTTTAACTATACTAGCCAATTATTGTCCCACTGCTGGTCAAACTGACCACTGTTGATCACCACGCTAGCTCAAGGCGGATTGGCGATTCCAGACTTATATTATATTAATTACAAGTTCATGTTTTCTCACGATGTTTTCCTTCACCAACATGAGTGCTGTCTAAGATAAACTTAGAAAGTATATAAATGAAATAGGAAATTTTACATATTGGTACTTGCTCGTTCCTGGTTGTGAACCCACAACCTCATGCATCAGAAACAGCTGCCTTAACCACAGGGTCATTACGACATAGGTAGGTACTGCTTTTTAAACTGACCATGAAATCGAAAGATCAAAATTTTGTTGCTGTTGACATTAATGGAAGAAGAAAAATATCCGCCAGTAGTAATACAGACTATGAATCATGATGATAATGTTTAATGTTCGGTAGCAAACGTTTTTATAAAAAAATATTACAGTGACCAAGTTTACTCCCATTTCTGTGAGATTTAGCAAAGTTTCAAAAGACATTACCAAACTGCAACCCCCTAACTCATATTAATAATGGCATAGAACGTTAATTCCCACTTAAACTTGACTATTTTTTTAAATAAATCCCTTTGTCGAGACCTCGTTTTCACACATCATAAAGCGCGGCTCGTAATTTTGAAACACTCGCTACGTCTGGGTGTGAAAGGCCTCCTTCACTCCTCCGTCGCACCGTACAATTTTTCCCTGCTTCCCCGTTTCGAGGGCGTTTGACGACTGGCATATAACAATGATCTTTTGACTGGCGCCAGAGCCAGCCAGGTGCGAACTTTAAAACTATGCGACTTTAAAAGTGCCCGTTTACAGCAGCAGAAAATTAGACGACGAAAAAAATAAAGAGTCGGTGGGAACACGGAGCGTCAGTTCTCATACCCGTCCGTTTATTTTTCAGTCTTTAGAATAAACACTGAGCATTTTTTATTGCAAAAAATATTCATATTGTTGGAGGAAATGAACGAGCTCCCGACAAAATCTTAGTCAAAGTACGTTTTTATTAAGTTCTTTGTTAAATTCGTGTTAGATAAAGAAGACCCGCCGCGGGAGACGCCCAGGGCGTCGGACGTCGCGAGGCGACATCCGGCCACCGTAGGCGCGGGCTTGCGGACGGCGAGTAATGGGTAGCTCGCCGTCCGATCAAGGACCATGCCCGGGTCGACGGCGCGTTCTGTTCGCGCGCGCCTCAAAGAGCTGTCAGCACAGGGACAGGGGCCCCAATAGGGGCCAAACGCCTGCCGGGGTTGCGGGACGTCTTAACAGGATACCGTGGCCCCGGAACGTAAAGGGCAACAGAAGGAACAGGGTGGTTTTTTAGTCAGTAAAAGTCTGACAGTCCCTTCCGCCCCACCCAGGACGGAAGGAGTCATTTGATGATTTTTACCACCTAAAAAAAAAAAAAAAACGGGTTGCATACACGAACATTCGCGCAAGCGCCCTGCGCTGTCTAAACGAAACAGTAGGCCCAGGCATACATTTTCGCCGCGCCGTAGAGAGGGGATAGCTGTCTACTCTCCATCCGTCTTACGCTTTTTCGATCAGGTCACGTGTCCTGACGCGCACGTGTCCCGACGCGAGTTTAAGATTTTATACCCATTACAGAAAAAGTGCTCAACGCCGCTAAAGAAGTTTTCACTTCAAGAAAAAAAAAGATAAAGAAGACTTTAATGATGAAAATTGTGTTATCAGGAATATGCCGTGGGCGTTTTTCTCCAGTACCTATCTATCTACTGTGTTCCTATGTCATTTAATAATTAGTTCATTTAACATTTGTTTAGGAATTCGAAATAAAGTGAATTGGGGTAATTACGACAACTAAGAATATTTCGAGGTATATTATGAATTTTGTACCATCTCATATTTTACATTTTTATGTTATTAACTATAATTATATTATAACGATGGCACGTTGATATTTAACAATTATGTCGGTGCGTTTGATTTTTTTTTCTTACCTTGTACTTAATACCTAGGACAATACCGTATAGTATTTCCCGCACCGAAACATAGAATAATAATTTAATGTTGCCAAAATACACCGTCAATATTTTTGGTTTATTGCCACAACAATCCGTTTCACTTGCACTCTCTTCAGTAAATAAAGGAGATTACATTCTTCTTGCGGTTATAAAATGGGTGTAATAAAACATTATGCGTCCCTACCGCCGTTATTTGTGGCTGCACTCCACCGGGGCGCGGCAATAAGGCAAGAACACACCAGCGGTGTCGCAATAATGTTCCTCAGAGTTACGATGTGACAGATACTTTACGCCTGTGGTTATTTCGGAGACGCTATCGCACAATGTGGCTTGTTAGGTCGATATCTCGGATACACGGACGCGTCTGGTGTGTACGCGACCTTACTGCAAGGGGGAGCAAATGAACTTGGTCTCTGGCTATGATATTTGCAAATCTTTAATATTAAATGCACAGTTAGGGGAGCAGCTTATACTTTGTTATCTGTGGCTAGCAGCGTAGTTTAATGTTGCCACGTCATCAGGTTAGTTATTTTATTACTTTTATATACATTTATGCTAATTGCTAAACAAATATAAATATGCAGAAGGTTCCTTTCTATTGGAATAGGCTCCTGCACCGAGATAACAGTTGTGTTTTGAATTGGTAGAATAGAATATAGATATACTTACCTATAAATTGGCATTGGTAATTGTTGTAGGTAGATACTGCTCTTATCATGATATCTCTTCACCATCTTCGGTGGACTGGTACATAAGGCATTAGGTCCGCCGCTGTAGTTTTTGTCGCATCAATTTTTAATAAATAAATAGAAGCCAATGCAGTATTGAAAAAAGAAATTGATCTTTAGTACAATCAAGTGCTTAAAACAGATAAATGAATAAAGAAAATGATTAAAAAAGTAGAAAAAAAATATCATCCTACCATTCACATCCCAAAACCAATTCAAGAACCTCTCCATTTCTAATTCTACATAATATGCTAACAGCAAAGTATTTGAAATCTACCTACATAATTTTACGCAGCATTTATCCTAAGGGAGACGTGATTAAATTAAAGAAAACGCAGTAATTACGCAGCGGCGTCGCGTCGTTATCCAAAGTTCGCAGGTTTACGAGAGACGAGCGTGGTCCACCGCAATCAAAACGTTCCCACTGCCGCATACGCCGACTTAGAGTTAACGGAAATGACTCATTTTCATAGTTTTCTTGAGTGACTTTTGCTTGAAAACATAGTAGGTACCTATACCTATGTATTATTAAATGGTCTTCGTATGTATATTATATACAACATATTAACGTGCGCGATGCGATTTACACGATACTTAACTTACATGATTTTAATAAAACAATTCAGTTGACTTTCAGCTTATTAATACCTACCTAGTGACTTCCAAGTGAGTTTAATTCTACCAAAACAAACCAACAGACGTCAAAATTTCTTCCTTTTCGAAGGAAAACTTATGATTCTTAATTTCTAACATAGATTAGTTATAAATATATTCTAAGCACAAGTTGTGGATATATTTAGGTATAATTACCTGTTTATGCTAGATAGTATACAATAAACAGTAACACATTAGGCATATTGAATCAAAAGTACTTATATAGGTACCGCAAGCTTCAATAATGTAGGTGTTATCGAAAGATTTGATCCCTAAAACCTTAGGAATCCAGCGTAATCAAATGTTGCCCTAGAAATAAAAATAAAGACACAAATAAAAAACACAAAATCAGGCCATCCTATTAATTCAGGTTTCACCGAAAAAAATCCAAAAATAAAACTCTGTGACAAAAATAACGGCCTACAGCTATCGGAGTCACATTTATAAGTAAAAGCTTATCGAATACTTTCGACTCTTACGAGCGCGTAAATGCTGTTAACGTGGCGCCGTAAAAGCCATTAACACCGTTTTTATTTCGATGTATTTATCGGAAAACACAACTCACATTATACCCCCTACATGGTATTACGAAGTTATTAGTACACGACTTTTTGATACGGTTTAATAGAAGTAAAATCATACTAGCTACCCGGCTAGAACATGTAGAACTACTTATATAACTATATAATAACGTAACCAAGATTTTGGAAAAACCTAATTTAAAAGAGTGCCGTGGAGTTTCTTGCGCGTTCTTCTCCATAGAGGCCTACCTCCGTTTTGGAACGAGCAACTAGCTTCAACTTTCGGACTAACTGACCGACTCATTGACAATTCAAAAGTGCCTGTAAATGGTCTAATTTAAATTAATGTTTTGACTGTGACTCAGTAATTTATACAAGCATTGTTCTGTTAAAATGTAATGTTGTGTAAAAATTTTAAAGTCAATCCATCGACAACTTTTCGAGATATGCGGACACACACATTATAGAAACTGAATTTCATACTCATATTATTTAGTCTATTCCATAATATTTTTAAGTTAAACCTAGACACAATCGTAGAACCTATAGGGTACAGCAATATTTATATAAATTATAAAAAAAAAAAATTGACGAAATAATAATTATGACAATTCAAAATTATTTTTATTAACGTAATATTTAAATATAGTTTTTGATATTTACTAAAATTATTAAGATCAATATGAACCCCTTACATTCTAACAAAAAGATAGAGTGAGACATTCAATTTTTTATATAAACATTGGTAGATATCGCTCGAATAGTAAAATGCAGTTGGAATTACTGAAACGACGCTACAAACCTACATTACAAATTACGAATAGAATGAAACTGAAATGGCGTTTACAATTGAACGAAAATGGTACTTGGAATTGAATAGAAATTCTGATCGGAATTGAATGTGTCAAACGGTTTATGCACTAACGGGTTACAATAGATTTTCTATTGGGTCTACTGTATGGCTATTGTGGCTTAATAGAAAACCACAATTTTTTTGTACCTACGTGTATTTATTTTATGGACTAGCTTTTGCCCGCGACTTCGTACGCTTAAATGTTGGCAATGCTGTTATAACTAGCCACGAGCTCCTCGCGAGCTTTGTTTGCCATCTACATACATAACATAACGTCACGCCTGTAATCTCTGCAGGGTTAGACAGAGGTGTGCCCTTTAGTACACCCACATTTCGCCAGTTATGTTTAAATCCCACGTAATAGAGGGCGAGCCCATTGCCATCAACCGGACACACATCCAGACTACAAGGCTGCTACTGAGAAATTCCTGATGAAAAACCCCAATAAGACTTCGCCCGACCTGGGAATCGAACCCAAGACCTCATGCTCAGCAGTTGCACTTTGCGACCGTCGAATCAGTCATTATAAGCCATCTAGTGACATTAAAAATTACAGTATGATTTTATTTAAATAAAGAAAGTGCTTCTAAAATGAGCTCATCCAGAATCGTTACATCATTGTAATAGAGACGTTTCCACTAGTAAGTTTAGAGAGATGGATGGATCCATTCCAAAGTACATGCCTAATTGTGAGTTGAGGAAAGTCATGGCGACCGGAGGGGTGGCTACAGCTAACAAGTAACAAGTTTCCTTTATTGCGGTGACAGATTGATAAATAATATGATTAAGAATACTTACTGCACGTGAAAGTGGAATTATCATCAGAACATCCTAGGAATTAATTTAAGATCTTCGTTTGTCATAGGTTCGAATCGATGCAGGCATGCATTATACTTGTGCAAATTACTTTGCTCAGACAATCAAAAACTAAGGAGATTCGTTAGCATGCATACGCTAAAATTGATTTTTCGAGATCATACGGTGGTTAAAGTTTCATGTGAATATAGTTGTAGGAAAAAGCTACTTACCGAAAAATACAACAGTATTTTAGATCGGTACCGATCTAAAATACTGTTGTATTTTTCGGTACCTAAGTAACTACTACTAGTAGGTTCATCATCATCATCATCATGTCAGCCGTAGGACGTCTACTGCTGATCATAGGCCTCCTCTACAGATTTCCAATAAGACCGGATGGAAGCGGCTTGCATCCAGAGCCATCCAGCGGTTCTTATCACATCGTCCGACTAGTAGATTGCTACTAGTTAATGTAAATATTATACGAGTAAACTGGCAGATTTTGTATAGTGGGTGCGAAAGTTACATGTTTTCCCATCATAGCGATATTTTTGGTTCTAAACCATACCTAGGAACCTTCTAGTTGCAGAGATATTGAAGATCAACATTCCATCATTTATACGAAAGTAATGCAAAACCATTATTAAAATTAAATGTTGAATACCCCCACGACCCCTGTACTATTACATGCACCAATCTGCACCATGTTATAACACGAATACCAAACACAGTGGTGATTTTTCACCCAAAAAAAAGTCGTTATATTTTTTGCTCAATATTATTTAGTTTCTTGGGCAGTATGATCACGCTTAGTTAATGGCTTTGTGATGTGTCTTGATACACCCCATAGATACGTAAATGCCAAGGTTAGGTACTCGCTCTTTGATACTAAAACAAACCCTACCTAAATTATGACCCACTTCATCCCTATACTTAACTACCTTTAGAAACAGTAAACACTTAAATGTTCTTAAGACATACCCTAGGTACCTACTGTAATACCCTGCAGTATTTAAGCCGTTTATAAAGCACTACCGTTTCTGCCCGCGACTTTATCCGTGGTTTTTTTTTCACTTGCGTTAAGTTACGTGTTTCGTTACTGCTCTGCTTCCGTGCCTATATAATACATAACATCACGCCTGTAATAGCCGAACGGTTAGACAGAGGCGTAGCCATAAGTACAGTCACATTTCGCCAGTTATGTTTTAAGTCCCATGTAATAAACGGCGAGGCTATTGCCATCAACCGGGCACAAATCCAGACTCCGATTAATATTTCCCAAACCGATTTCTAAATGGCGAAAATCACTGGAGACAGCCAAGTAGGTACGCAGGAGATAATTATAATAGTGCACAAGTGGGTGCGCAAACATAGGTGCACTCCCTCATCCCTTAGTCGCATAGTCCGATGTGACACGACAGGAGATATATCAGGTGCAGGACCGACAGCTGCACGTACTTTCCATGCATGCCTTATAGGTACTTACTTTTTAAAAAACAGCAAGAGAGAAAACTGCCATTCTTCATGAATCTCATAAACTAGTTATAAATCTTTATAACTCAAAGGTGACTGACTGACTGACATAGTGATCTATCAACGCACAGCCCAAACCACTGGACGGATCGGGCTGAAATTTGGCATGCAGGTAGATGTTATGACGTAGGCATCCGCTAAGAAAGGATTTTTTTAAATTTACCCTCTAAGGGGATGAACGGGGGTCCGACATTTACGCGGACGATGTCGCGGGCAAAAGCTAGTCTGTTTATAATACACAAAAAGACTTTTTTCAAACCGATTGGTTTTTCCAAAGATAAACGCGCTACGTTTAAACAAACAAACAAAGAACTCTTCAGCTTTATTATACATATTAGTATAGATAATTAAGCAATGTTCTTAATTAAATGTAAACAAGGCAGCACAGGCTAGGGTCAACATTTGACCCATGTTCATCTTCATAACGCGACTGTTTTGGATGTGTTAAGGGTCCTTGCAGCCAGGGTGCTGGAAGTCTTGTAAGATTTATGCTCGGACCCTGGCGATAAACAACGCCCCGAAAACCTATGTTTAGTGGGAATAGCACAAATCTTAAGGTACATGCGTCTCAGATTGTTCCGCAAACTGTACTCAGTTTAAGTTATTGCTGGCATTAGAGGTATTAATTAAAGGAGCATAGGGTCAGGTTTTGTGGGCAGATTATGTTTTTTAGGTTTCATACCAAAACTTACGGTACCCTTCTTCTTCTTTTTCGTGTCGCTGGCACGACAGTTTTTAAATTACGGTACGCTTTGACCGTTCATCTGTCACAGGGTTGTATTTTTTTAAACTTTAATAGGTAGACTTGCAGAATTATATGTTTACAAGTGTTTATTATTACGGCTGCCATAACAACAGATAATAAAAATAAAATCAAGTTCAAAATTAAAAATACAAGATACATTATTTAAAAAAATATATGAAGTGTTCAATATTGTACGGTGCTACGAAACTCTTCATAAGAAACTTCTTGTTCGTAATTAGGTATTTAGATCATATTTAGCTGCAAGTATTTATTGATAAGTAGGTCCCATTCAAGACTAAGTAAGATTAAGTATTCGTTCAAGTTAGAGTATTTAGATTTTTCTCAGAACCTAGAATTAATTTACCTACCTCGTGAACGGTAACTTCAAGTAAAGAAAGACTATAAGACTTCTACGCTAGCAAAAAAAAGGTTTCAAAATAGTCCCAACATTAGATAACAAACTCAAATACTAAGATTGTTCTTGTCTTCGTAATAAATTGAAAACACCAAATCTCATCTCTGAATACACTCCATAAAAATAGTTTCAGCATATTTCAGAATTTACAGCAGCCATACACATTCAAATATCATTAGTTTCCGCAGAGTACGTGACACCGAACATTTGTTTCCAATTCTCTCGAGGATTTTACTGACATTTACATTGTATATTTTTACATAAAGGTCTGTTTACATTAACGTGGTGTGAATCTCTTTATTTTGCCGACTAAGTTAAGTTATGTGCTAAAAAACTGGAAAATGTTTCTGTTTCCAGTTGTTTCGTGTTTTTAAACTGCTAAGTTTGTGCAAAATTAAAGCAATTATGATTTAGAATATTGTGTCGACATAGATTTAATTAATTTAGCGATCAGCGGCAGCTGATTGCGATAACCGCAGTATTTTGGGTGAGGCAAGCTAAATAGGAATCCTATGCCCACTTTACCCAGCAATGGAATGTTCATTATTTAATTCTAATATTTCTTTTCTTCTTCATGCATTGACTTTCAGAAATAAATTATTTTATATTTAATTTCTACTATGCATCGTCTTATTGCCGCTGGTACAAAACTATTATAAACTACTAGCTTCTGCCCGCGACTTTGTCTGCCTAGAAGTCAGCGACTAACTTACTTCGGCTCTGACGCAAAATTATTTTTTATTTTTTTAAGCTTACGTCTCTTCCCTGTAAACTACCTACCTGCCTTTCAGCTTAATAAGTCAAGTAGTTTTTGAGATTTCATCTTTAGTCAGTGACTAAACGAATGACACTCCAATATCGATTTTATAATACACGCAAATTAGTTGCAACATCCCCAAACTTCCACTAATGACACTGTAATTGAGCCTGTTCCACAACTACTCCAATACAAATAGATTTAATCAAGTCACACGTGATACCAGCCACAGTGTAGACACGTCATTACACAGGCCATCACGACAAAGTTGGCGTCGGCTGGCGGGTGTGAAATCGCAAAGTTAGCTCCATCTGCCTCATACAGATCCTTAACTATTTGGTACCGACGATGCGGTAGTCGGTACTGTATAGTACTGAATAGTTGCTATGCCGCATACCTCGCGGTACTAGTTACTCTCATAACTCGTGTACGTTACTTATTGGGTACCGGATAGCAGGTGCTTAGTTTGTATATATGTAGGTATATTGTTTGATGTGAGATGAAATGGAATTTGAGAGGTAATATTTGTGAGTTGTTAAAGTTGGAATTTACGGGGTTTAACAAGACATATCACACACCCTTTATCAATGCATGCTGTCCATCAGACTTCGTAACATTAGGCATTTACTTATTGCTAAGAAACGACTTTTATTTTTGGTTTTAAAAAACATTGTTTATAGAACTGCGAAATACTCGTATAATGCACGCAAAATATTGTGCTTTTGGGTGCATGCAACAGTACAGAGGTCATGGGGGTTTTTATATAGATTTAAATAATAAACAGTCAGACAGTCGGACGGACAACAAAGTGATCCTATAAGGGTTCCATTTTTATCCTATTGAGGTACGGAATCCTAGAAAAACGAAATTTGGGATGTATAGGTGTGGTCCAGACCAAAAAAAATATCGCAATGATGAAAAGAACATGTCATTGTATCTTTCGGCTTGATAGTGTCGTATTACTCCCTTTGTAGGTACCATTATTGACAAAAAAAGTTTAATTGCAAAACATTTTGCTACTTAAATGAAAGAATACCGTATCCATGGTATATTTTATCGATTTGGATCGTTGTACTCGCTAATTGGGTAATTGTTGACCTCTTAGATTAGTCTTCGTAACGGAAAATTTAAATAAATCCAACTTTTTGATCGGATATCTTGTATAGTTAAATTTTGTACAGTACTTTAAAGATAAGAATCTACCGAATTATTTCCAAAGTGGATTTTGGTGTAGTGTAGTATAGGACACATAATCATTACTTATACGTTCACATTTTTGCGTCTCAAGCACAAATTGTGATTTAGTGCCTAGTTACTTACCAGCGAGAGTTATTACTACAATCTATCTCTATCTTGATCCATGTCTTAGTGTCTGACCGACCTAAGCCCTACCTTTTTTGTCTACAATGTGTCATTTTGCCTTTTTTTATGTGTTTTATATACCTTAAATGAAAAAGGAAGGCGCATCACGCTTTAGAAGGATAATAAAGGCTGCTACAAACGAGCACGAGATAAAACTTTAGTAGGTACGTTTCTAAATACATGCTGCGATTTTCGTACTTCGTCTATTCGCAGTGTTGCTGCGTATGGGGAAGGCCTTAATTTTATACACAACAGTGAGATAACTATTTAGTTATTACCTAAGTTTCCTGCGTTATGAAGCCTCATCAATGTGCAGGTTGAACTTTACAGTACACAGTATCTATACACATCAAAAAAGTCTAGGGATCAACATCCCTAACAAATGTTAGGGATGTTGATCCCTAGACTTTTTTGATGTGTGTATTTCGTAAGGTGGAAATTCTCGGAACCAAACAGTATTTTGCGAAAATTTCATATTAAATTTCAAAATCGAAGCTTCATTTTTTTTAAAATATTCAACGTTCCTTCCATTAGCACGCCATCACAGTAATTAACGTCCATTATCACCCAATAAATTCTCAAAAAATAAACGCTAAACGTTTTATCCGGACTTGCGTACAATGTCCATTATTACGATAAGGGATTACGCGTAGTGCCTTAATAAGATCTAACTCAACATAAACAAAAGGCTAAAGGGGCAAGCGGTAATTTAGCTCAGCTTACAGCTAAGCAGTTAATTTTCCGGCTAAAGCTAGTGGCAACTTTATTGTCTCGGGGGATAATATTTCCAGTTGCATTTGCTCAAAAGCGGAGGATCGTTTACAAGTCAGCGCCGGACGGAGGTGCGGCCCAAGCGGCGAAACGAGCAGATTGACTCGCGACTTCCGTAAGTTTAATCTTCAGGGAAAATACTCGAGTCGCCCCTTTAACTTCTAACGTCTCGTGGCAGTGTGCGCTATTTGAATACGGTAACGCAATTTGTCGGGTTCGTTTTGTTTTATTCGATTGGAAATGACGAGTTTTTCTTTTGTTTTTCTTTTATTTGCGGATGGGGAAATGAAAGTGTTCGCAGCTTATCTGTGTGAAACCTTGTTTGATAGAAATTAGAATTGTTGTCTCTGCGTTTTAGTCATATAAGTTCTAGATACAAGCGGTGCGAAATATGAATTGAAATTATCAAAACAGACTCAACGTGTTAAAAAGCCACGGACTTAATTAATAAAATTAACATATTGTACAAAACACGTCAAAATTATTTTAACACAAAAATTCTGTTTTATTCCGTCTGAAATAATTATAACGATGAATAACGTCGAATAAATAAACCTTTTCATAAGCCGACCAAAAAGGTCAGGTGTAAATTATAAAACCGTCGCGCCTCGGTCCGATTCAACCATCACATATTTTGTCTATACTAATATTATAAAGAGGAAAACTTTGTATTTTTGTTTGTTTTTTTGTTTGTAATGGATAAACTCAAAAACTACTGGACCGATTTTAAAAATTCTTTCACCATTAGAAAGCTACATTATCTGCGAGTGACATAGGCTATATTTTATTTTAGAAAAAATAGGGGTCCGTAAGATATTTGGGTTTTTCGGACCCAAGGTGTAAAACTCGCTAAAACTCGAGAACGGCTGGGCCGATTTAGCTGATTTTAGTTTTGAAATGTTCGTGGAGGTCTAGGGAAGGTTTGAAGGTGAGAAAATATGGAGTAGGGGTAGTAGGGTTGGGGTAGGGTAGGGGCAGGATACCACGCGAACGAAGTCTCTAAAAACAGCCCTTTTAATATGAAGTCGGGAAGCCGGCCTCAAGGATAGGTTAGGGGTAGGGTAGAGGTAGGGTAGGGGTAGGGGTAGGTGTAGGGGTAGGGTAGGGTAGGGGTAGGGTAGGGGTAGGGGTAGGGTAGGGGTAGGGGTAGGGTAGGGTAGGGTAGGGGTAGGGTAGGGGTAGGATAGGGTTAGGGTAGGGTAGGGGTAGGGTAGGGGTAGGGTAGGGGTAGGGTAGGGGTAGGGTAGGGGTAGGGTAGGGGTAGGGTAGGGGTAGGGTAGGGGTAGGGTAGGGGTAGGGTAGGGGTAGGGTAGGGGTAGGGTAGGGGTAGGGTAGGGGTAGGGGTAGGGTAGGGGTAGGGTAGGGGTAGGGTAGGGGTAGGGTAGGGGTAGGGTAGGGGTAGGGTAGGGGTAGGGTAGGGGTAGGGTAGGGAAGGGGGTAGGGTAAGGCAGGGTTAGGGTAGGAGTATTGGTAGTATAGGATACCACGCGAACGAAGTTGCGGCGGGTCAGCTAGTCCACAAATAATTGTATTCGTCGCACTTGCACTGTCGCAAGGGTACATTCAACTAGTTTCTAGTTAATTTCCCCTGTGATTCGCTACATCGTTTACTTCTATTCACGTAAAGTGGCAAGCTATTGAAAAACTGTTCAAACCAGAGTGTGTTTCACTTAAAGAGCTAAGGATGAGCAGTGAATGGAATTGTTTAGAAAGCCATTCATGCCATTCTTTGAAATTGAAAAGGAAAAACATACGCACTCACACCTACACACTACTTTGTGAGGACAGTGTAAGTTGACATCATATACAGACAAAGGCACTTCTGTGGAACAGATATATATATACTTGTAATTTCGATCAACAAACGCCGCGGTGTTTTCTAATAAAAAATGTTCAACGTTCAACAAAAACATAACCCTTTCGTTGCAGTCGGGTAAAAGAACAAACATGTTTACGACGTCAATAAGTATGCGAATATATCGTTTAAAATCTGTATATTTATATCCCACAGCAAAAAAGTGTACGAGTGCACACATTTCTGTATCAATTTACGGTTTGGTAGAATATTGACACAAACGTCAAAAGCTACGCAAAAAGCGTTCCGTTTCAAACGGAACAAATAAAAAAAATGTTTCTTTGATAAATTATGTACCTCCTGTTCCTTGGTAGTTAGGAATTCGGACGCAAATCGCATCGCATAAATTTTCACTAAATTCTGAATTTATCAAAGACGTACGAAATTCGATGTCAAAGAGTTTGTAGAATGGTATCGCCGAAGGGCCGCGAGGGTTAGAATTTCGCAGTTCGCTTGGAATCTCTGTGATGTCGCACAACACTGTGCCACTAAAACTATCATCTAGAATTCTATTAAGAAATTCTTACTGTCTACGGCGCGTCGTGTTAGACGACCGATGCGAAATTTCGAAACTCTGAATGTTGAATTGTTGTTTGTTAGGAGTGGTATTTCTAGCCTAGTCTGTGTCTTACACAAATTTTAGTTTAAGCAAATACAATTTTCTTCAATAAAATAAAATGGTTTGCAAAGTTTAGGGTTAATTCTCGCAAAATAAAACAACTGACTAACAATTAATAAAACACGAAGTCCCGGAGTCTGGACTTGTGCCCGGTTGATGACAATAGGCTCGCCCCCTATTACATGGGACTTAAACATAACTGGCGCAATATGGGTGTACTAATAGATATACCTCTGCCTAACCCTTCGGGGATTACAGGTTCACACCTGTAATCCAATAATCAATATCACTATTGTGTGTGTCCAAAAACACGAAATAAAGAAAAATGCCCATACATATCAAATTCATACTTTTTGAAAATAAAAAGCTTATAAATCTGTGAAATAAACGAGTAGTTACTTAAAATATTTTTTTTACATTAAAACTATTATTTATTTACATTAAAATACAAAAAACACATTTAACCCCCACTTTCTGAATCCCTGAAAGCGCAACATTAACGAAGAAATTTCCCCTCCGGCCGTTTTCGCAACTGAGTTTCGTAACCAGTTGCGAATCAGGAGTAAATACTCCTTATTCGCAACTGGTTGCGAAACAGGAGTATTTACTCCTGATTCGCAACTGGGTTGTGAATAAAGAATAAAACACACTCAGTTGCGATGGAAGAAAATGATTTCCTAATTCGCAACCAGTACCTAGCTAAGATAATGATTAAAAATTGTTCTAAAAACATGAGGCCCGGTCGACGAAGCTCCGCCACGAGGGGCTCGTATTTCAAGAATCCTAAGTTCAAGAAGACAAATACGCCAAGTTATTAACATTGAAAAAAAAAACTGTTTAACGGTAAAATATATCATTTAATTTAATCGTACGTCTCATAAGTATTTTCACAAAAGTAATTTAATTTGTTATTGTATTTCATAGTCTATTTTAATAAAAATATTGTAAGTATGTCTTCTTCCAACTTGTCAATCAAGTGTTTCCAAAAATTCAATTTCGCGGGTGTTACTACCATTTAAACCGAAGCCTCTGGAGAAAAACTAAGGCTTTTCAAATAAAAACAAGGCCAAAAAAAAGGCAAGTCGCAAGGAGTGTTGGACTTGCTAGGCTACCTAAACAATTTATTACTGCTGGGTACCAATATGTTTTTATTAAATTAAATGATATGTTTTACCGTTAAACAGCTTTTTTTTTTCAATGTTAATAACTTGGCGTATTTGTCTTCTTGAACTTAGGATTCTTGAAATACGAGCACCTCGTGGCGGAGCTTCGTCGACCGGGCCTCATGTTTTTAGAACAATTTTTAATCATTATCTTAGCTAGGTACTGGTTGCGAATTAGGAAATCATTTTCTTCCATCGCAACTAAGTGTGTTTTATTCTTTATTTACAACCCAGTTGCGAATCAGGAGTAAATACTCCTGTTTCGCAACCAGTTGCGAATAAGGAGTATTTACTCCTGATTCGCAACTGGTTACGAAACTCAGTTGCGAAAACGGCCGGAGGGGAAATTTCTTAAGCCACATAAACTTCGCTTGAGACATGTTTCACTCGCGTATTTCTTAGCATACGAGTAGCTAAACATTAATTTTATTTCTTTTCAAGCTTATAAAAGAGGAAATAGTGAGTGTTCCAGGAAATTAGCTACGTTAGCTCCGTAATCTGTTTAGTACATAATTTCCTTTCATACCTCGCGGAAAGCTTCCTCTATATAAATACGATTTCCTTCATCGTGCTACCTATTTATTGTTTTGAATGTGACTTTAAAATTGGCGGTGTTATGAGTTATTTTGTGGTTTTGATAATACTATATCTGCCAAATGAATATGCTAAGTATATTTTTTATTAGGTTATTATAATAATACCAATCTATTATTATCTCACTGCAGGGCAACGGGCTCTTCTCATTCAGAGAAAGCATGAGCATTGATCACCATGCTTGCTCTAGGTGGATTGACGATTTCAGACTTAGGTATATTATTTATAAGTCTAGTAATTTAGTTATTAAAAGCACACAAATTATGTAAAAAACCAAACATTTGCTATCCAGAACAACTGCTAATAAACTGTAATATTTAAAAAAAAAAATATGTACCTACCGATCTATTGTGTAGATCCAGGCATTACGGAAGGTATATGCCAGAAGATGTACAACAACACGACCCAATTCCAACAACAACATTAATAAAGAAACAATTATTCGCCAAGCGGCACGTAATTCCGTACACTACAGAGCAAATTCATTTACCATAAGTATTAATATTCACAAGTTGAGCTATTGGTTCATTAGTGCATTTCGCACGTCCCCAGTAACGCTGCACCGGCCGTGCCGAGGGCAATTCCTCTAATTAGATAACGAATTAACGTCTTCAGAGCGAAGCGCTGTTTGTTTTCCTCATCACGAGTGCCTTTGCGCAGCGTTTGGGAAGCATTTTGAAAGCTGATCCGTCGCGATGTCGACGCCATCGCTGTAATTACGTTGTGTGTACTCGACGTACTTGTACACGTAGTGCTGTGACGCTAAGATGTTTTGTGGACAGTGTACATTTCTTTTTAATTAGAAGGTTGTGTAATTATGTCAAGCTTTTAAACCCTGTTTACGATACACGAGTTTAGCTTCTAAGGGAATGTTTGTTTGGTTGCGCTGTGGTTTTAATTTAGCTACGGTAGTGTTTGCTACTCTTTCCGAATTCATTTGCGTATGTGATAGTAAATACAGTTTGATTTTAATTAGGAGTTTATGTGAATTCGAAGAAATGGAGTCGTAGAGAGTCGTAGCAACCGTAGCGGACTACGCTCGCTACGGCTTAGTAAATAATTGAGCAAATGCGCATTGAATATTTACTTTGTATTTTTAGCAGAATTTTTACTTTTAAATTAGGAATTCTGGAAACTGAAGATTTTAAGATGACGAATGTTAGTCCAAAAGAAAAGATATTCCTTAGATTTAGACGCCTTGAAATTTTTTGGTTGTTTTTACGTAAAAATTGCCGACATTTTCAATATTTTTTTTTTATTGAAAACCTAATGTCCTTCATATTTGTTTAAAAATCGAAGAACTTAACCTAACAACATATGTTTGTGGATTTCTTTATTTAATGAAACTTAATAATAGTTGTTCAGGAATTGTGCCACACTACAGAGTGTAACTAGCGTTAGTCTAAAACAATCTTGTTATCTGTTTGTGGAACTAATTTGCCCGCTCAGTTAGGCCGAGCAACTTAGCTCTATGGCGTGTAATTAGCAACATTCAGCAGCAAATAGGAATAGGCGCCGAGATTTCTATTTTGAAAGAAAGAAAGAAAAAAAATGATTATTGACACAGACCATGGGCACAAGCAAATATTAATAAAAAACAAAAAGTTATAACATTAGTGTGCCCACAGCTGCGCCAAACCGGCCCAGTACAGCATAAATGCCAGACCACTTGCGCAGGCACAAGTGATCTGGCATTTATGCTGAACTGCATGACGTGTATACAAATGTTCATGCACGACCCAATCACCCCAAAGCGTACGCGCGCGTTCCGTAAGGTTGATAATATGAAAAAAATGCATGAAAAAAAAAAAAGTTTTATTTGTATAAATTTAATGTGTGTTATTTTTGTTACTCAATATTCTTTCGGGGGTATTCGTCATGCACTTAGGCAAATTTAAAAAAAAAGTAATTTCTTTTGGGAAGTTGTTTGTTATCATGAGTACAATCATGTGTATAAGTAACGGTCACTAATAACTAGTCATCCTATATATAGGTACGTAACACCATAACTTTTCAACATTTTAAAAGAAATTCTTTCGAATGTCGCTAAGTGTATGACATGCTCATACTATTGACACCTCTGTCTACTCCTTCGAGACAGCAGGCGTGAAGTCGTTATATTATTTATTTCTCTTACGATACCTTTTAAATCCGTAGGGAATTGTTTGGAAGCCTTTGGAAGTATTTTTTCTATCTGATAACGCAAAAACTTTCAGCGGCGAATAGTTAAAGTTAAAACATAAGTTTTTCACGTAATTTTTCGTCGAAAAAACATTTTCCGAAGAGTAGCTCTCAAACATTTTACGTAGAACATCTCTAAATATTTTAGTAAGAAATCTAATAGATGTTCTATTTTTAAATATCTCTTTCTTTATTTATTTAAATCATCTTTGTAGATAGGTTAAATAGGTATCGTTCTAAAGAAATAAAATTTAAATAGGTATCGTTCTAAAATTTGTATTTAGAATTCTTATTTTTCCTGTATACTAAATGTAGGTAAATACATTTTCAATATCAACGTATTGACATTTCATCTATTTTACTTTACATAAGTAAGTATGGCTTCCGTTATCTAATTTTAGATACATTTAATAAGTTCCACATAAAGACATCCTTCCACGAAAAATATAATAAAGGTGATATCTTACAGACGTTCAGAAATCACGAAGAAGCCTTTGCGTGAGGTAATAAAGATTTATAATAAATCTGGGTGTTAGCGCTATGTCTAGACGTCACTGAGTCCCACCGTGGCTGCTCGCTATAAGGATTTGTCGCGCGAACACGGCTTCTTAGAACCTTCCACCACCCACACGACTGTCGTAATCCCACATAATATTAGACACACAATACACGGCTCGTTCCGTTGACTCAGCCACAGTGGGTAGTAACGACAGCCCTGCAGTAAAGATCGCCGAACAATGAGCCTCCCCTTCATAGGAAGTAAGATTACGGCGTCTGGAAATCTAAGCTCTCTGATACCCCACTTTGCTTAACAAAAGGTCAGACATGTTTTCCCGACCCTAAACAAGCATTGCCAACCAGCACTAAAAGCTTAACGTGCTTCTAGAACTCGAACTTATATTTATGGTAAATTTTATGCGCCATCTAAACAACCGGATCTAACAATCAAAGTTTGATGGCTCATCTATAAAAGCGGGTATTCGCGGACGGGTGACAAACAAACATTTTTATTCTCCGCAAGGAAAAGTCTTTAGTATTAGAACTTGTTGATACTGGTTCGAACGTTTTGATATTTTTCATTCTGTCCTCACCGTCAGGTGCGACTGACGATGATTTATGTCCACACGGAAATGGGAGAATTGAATGAGTTTTGGCTTGATTCCGTGAAATTTATTTCTTTCAACGTGTTAATATATTACGACAGATACATTTTCTTACAACGAGTTTCCTTAAGGAAAAACGTGTCGTGATTTTGTTTTCAGTTAAATGAGCATCAAGTTTGCTTGTACGTTTTCCATAAAAATAATGTTCTTCCGACAGGAAACGTGACCAAGTCGTAAATTGGTTGGTACAACGGTAATTCAATCTCCGAAATGAAAACATATACAAAAGAGATTGAATGTCGAGCTGTGTCTACATAGATTAAGCTGCATATACGTAATAAACGGAGGGTGACGCGTATCTTTACTTATCACCAATAATGTTATAGACTGTGACAAATAAACTAGTTTTCTTTGTTTCTTTCATCTATCCTACGATACCCTTTGCTTCTCATATACTTTAAAAGTTAAAGTAAATGTCAAATCGTTTATTTCAATATTAGACCCTTAAACACATTTTTGAATTTCACTAAATAGGATAAAAAAATGGGAACTAATTGCTCCTCCCAAATGGTTTCGTACAGAGAAGAATGGTCAAAAAACTTCACAACTTCATACAGATCATTATTAATTTACCCAAAAATCTGCTATTCCAAACATTGTGATCATTTAGTGCTTTTCTTTTTCACGATTTCAGGGTTGGTCTCTTAGAATAAGTTGTTCACAATGATGAGTAGGTACAACGACCCCTTTTTAGGTTTTTGGTAAATTAACTATCAACCTGTATATGTATACGAGTATGTTCATCTAGCTCCTACACAGTACAGACCAAATTAATTCATTCACTAATTCAGTACGAGTTTCGAGTTCATCTCTTATCTTTTCTCATCTGCAATCAGAAAAGCTTGTAAAAAACCAACTGCATTCACGGCTCGAATTAAGAGAGAAAATGGAATTTTTAAAACGTCCTTTTGTGTTAAAGGAGATGAAAAGCATGTCGTTATGGAGGAGTTTAAAATAGCTAATTACGTTGGAGAAAAACGCGGCGGTAAAGTATCTTGAAAAGTTCTCGGCGTGCGTTTAACTGTCATCATTAAAACTTAAGTACCTACTTATTTCTGTTTCACCACTAGAATTGATAGTTCCTCAATTATTACATGTAAAAATCGGCCGAGTGCGAGGCAGACTAGAACATGAATCGTACTACCGTACAATGTTTAACACATACGTACCTAACCTCACGCATGTAATCCCCGAAAGGATAAGCAGAGGTGTATCTTTAAGTACACACACATTTCGCCAGTTATGTTTAAGTCCCATGTAATAGGGGGCGAGCCTATTACCATCAACCGGGCACAAATCCAGGCTCCGAGGTTGCTACTGACAAATTCCTGATAGAAAAACCCAATAACTCAACTTTGCCCAACCTGGGAATCGAACCGAAGACCTCATGTTCAGCAGTCGCGCTATGCGTCCACTAGGCCAACGAGGCGGTTAGGTACTTTGTTTTATTTCTATTATTTGTTGTTATAGCGGCAATAGAAATCACACACTCTGTGAAAATTTCAGCTCTCTACTTATAAAGGTTCATGAGATACAGTCCGCTGTAAGAAAGACGGGTTTACAGCGGAGGCTTCAAAATAGGATCCCGTATTTACACGTGGGCTACGCGGAACCCTAAAAAGTCATACAATATCGAAACTGTCTGCTCAACAATGATCATTAGTTCTATGATTTTTATTCTTCTGCTTGACGTGATTAATCCCATTTTGCTAGGGGTCCGACTTCCTTCTCAATTTTCCGCGCGTCCGGCTTTCGACACCAGTCATATATCATTCGATAATTGTATTTTACAGTTTCGAAGTTTTCTGTTGTTGAACATTCTTATTAAGTGTTTGCAGACGTCTCAACCATTTTGTATCGAAAATAAAAAGTGACATTTAACTTTATTTAACTACTAGCTTTTGCCCGCGACTTCGTCCGCGTAAATGTCGGACCCCCGTTCATCCCCTTAGAGGGTTAATTTTTAAAAAAACCTTTCTTAGCGGATGCCTACGTCATAACATCTACCTGCATGCCAAATTTCAGCCCGATCCGTCCAGTGGTTTGGGCTGTGCGTTGATAGATCACTATGTCAGTCAGTCAGTCACCTTTGAGTTATATATATATAGATTCTGATGTCTATATTTTTTAATATCATAAAGCTTTTTGGTCGTTTGTTTAAATGTGTTAATGCTTAGAACTACTAGCCGGATTGGAAAATGTTTTTTCATATGAGAGACAGATTCGTGGGGTATAGTATAGGCTGTATAGTATCACGCTACGATACACAGGAACTGAGCGGTAACCAAAGACGTAACTTAACTAGGGTGAAAAAACCACGCGAGCGAAGCCGCGGACAGATGCTAGTGTAGACCAGGTATATTTCTGAGAAAGTGTATCCCTCCGAGTCTTAGATTGTATTTTTATTTTTAGATCATTATAGTTCTTATTATTTTGCTCATTTGTTGTCCAAACAAAAGAAAACTACACAGACAATGTTGTCCTGGATGTCGCAATGGAAATAATCTCACGTTCAATAAACAGATACATATTATCTACTAATAACATTCCCACGCATATCGCACATCACTCAGCGATCCTTCAGATTGTTTTCTTCCAGAGCATTTAATTCTGCTGTAACACAACCAGTAAACGTTGACCTCCACACTTCTTTCCCACAACCAATTAATCAAGGGACAGGTGAGGTCCCAATAAATGGACACAATGTATTAGGAGCAAGACATTGCGCCCTGGTTAATGGTCTTCTTTTAAATTGTCCGTTTGTTCTATTATTTCGAGTTCCACTCAAGTTCTGTAATTCCTTTTTATTATTCTTCTCTATCTTTTGCCGTAAACATGAATATAAAAGTGAGTCATAAAATAAGGTAACGAGATATTCTCATATATTTACGTAAACGTGAAAAATGATAATACGATGTCGAGGTGTATTGAGATTCGTTCGTGCAAATTTATTAAATTACGACCTCGCGTTACCAATTAGTCTGTGAAGCCGTAGACAATAATAAACACGCTAAAAAGCTTGCGAAGGAATATAAAAGCTTATGTGTTATATAATATAAAATGATTTAGGTAGAATGTAGAAATACGTATTTACATCAGTCTTGAAGTTTTATCTAATTTTGTTTGTTTTGTTTTGTATTGCTTTACATGTTGCTATAAAGAAGCAACAAGAATAACGTAACCAGGATTTTGTAAAAACTTAATTGAAAAGAGTGTCCGCGGAGTTTCTTGCTCCTTCTTTTCTTTAGATATATACACATCAAAAGTGTCTAGGGATCAACATCCCTAACAAATGTTAGGGATGTTGATCCCTCGGGCACGCTGCAATCGCGGCGGTAAGACCCCTCTTTGAGGAGTGGCTGGAGAGGCGCCACGGCGTCCTCACCTTCCGGCTGACGCAGGTCCTCACCGGACACGGTTGTTTCGGGAGGTTCCTGTGTCGGATTGCACGGGAGGAAACGCCCGGGTGTCACCACTGTGTGGACCGCCCGGAGGACACGGTGGAGCATACGGTGCAGGTTTGCCCCGCTTGGGCAGAGCACCGCCGTGTCCTCACGGAGGCGATAGGCGGCGGCGACCTCTCGCGTCCGGACCTGGTTCAGGCCATGCTCCGGGGCGAGAGGGAATGGGATGCAGTCACCTCCTTCTGCGAAGCAGTAATGCTAGCGAAGGAGGAGGCGGGCCGCGTGAGGGAGAGAACATCCTCCACCTCACGCCCCAGCCGCCGCGGGAGACGCCCAGGGCGTCGGACGTCGCGAGGCGACATCCGGCCACCGTAGGCGCGGGCTTGCGGACGGCGAGTAATGGGTAGCTCGCCGTCCGATCAAGGACCATGCCCGGGTCGACGGCGCGTTCTGTTCGCGCGCGCCTCAAAGAGCTGTCAGCACAGGGACAGGGGCCCCAATAGGGGCCAAACGCCTGCCGGGGTTGCGGGACGTCTTAACAGGATACCGTGGCCCCGGAACGTAAAGGGCAACAGAAGGAACAGGGTGGTTTTTTAGTCAGTAAAAGTCTGACAGTCCCTTCCGCCCCACCCAGGACGGAAGGAGTCATTTGATGATTTTTACCACCTAAAAAAAAAAAAAAAAAAAAAAAAGGGATGTTGATCCCTAGACACTTTTGATGTGTGTAGATTATTTATTTATAGATTATCTATCCATAAATATCAAATAAAAGGGCTAGTAGAATATTATACACTATGATACATTTTTAATTTTAAAAAACACAAAAATTGCATCAAAGTTTTCCTATGTGAGGTAGATCAATATCTTCAAAATTTCAGCTAATTCTGAATGAATGAGTAAAAACAGGATGGATGGACCATCCTCACAAACTTTCGCGTTTATAATAAATAGTAGGAGAATATAATAACAACGTTTATTTATACAAAAACTATTAACAACAATGAGATACATTCTCAAAATTGTGTTACTGTACCATTCCTTTCAATGTCAAAGTACTTTATCTCTATTCGCGTAAAGCGTAGTACGCACTCAGAAATACGTGAAAGACACTACTTCCTGCTTGAATGTAAGTTTAATGGGACAGCCGGCAGAAGCCTCTATGTTTATTTGAATAGTAAATATTATTACGTTTTCAAAGCAAAGAGACATGTGTGAGAATAATAAGATACATTCTTGAGTAAATACGCTTAAATATACTTTATTAGATAAAAAGACTCGCCCCCTATTACACACTTTATATATTTTGTTTGTATGTATGTATATATGTATTTATTATTATAATTTATTCTCGTAAATTTTCTGTATCTGTGCACCTACTATGTTTTGTCTCTGCATCACCCTAAGGTAGACTGGTAGAAAATGCCTAAGGCATTAAGTCCGCCTTTGTACAGTATATTTTTATATTTGTGCATAAAGTTTTAAATAAATAAATAAATAAATACATGGGACTTAAACATAACTGGCGAAATGTGGGTGTACTAATGGGTACACCTCTGTCTAATCCTGCGGGGATTACAGGCATGATGTTATATAGAAAATTTATTATAGAAAAACACGAATGTTGTACCAGGCTATTTTTGTCCTACTATAGGGCAAAGGCCTCTTCTCACACGGAGAAGACATAAGCATTGATCATCACGCTTGCTCAATCCGGATTAGAGATTTCCCACATTTATACTATTTCATTTATATTTCATGTAAACCTTTGAGGCAAAGGATACAAACGCCAAGCTCAACAGTCGTGCAGCCGCACTAGACCAACAAGGTAGACTACCTAATGGGTAGATATTACGTTATTTTTTTTACTACATAAGTAATGGGTAGATAAAATGTTGTATTTTTCATCTTATGCAACGACAGTAATAAAGGCACAATAAACACATTTTCCCGCGGCAATTACCCTACGTCTTAATACGTGCACGTTCTTTGTTAGTTTGCTTCACAAAATTCCGTCATAACACCAGCCCGTCATTAGCAGAGAGTGGAGCCTCTCGTTATATTTTACGACCGGCCTGGCGACTGTTAGTAACCCTTTAAATGCAACGGTCTTAATATGTAATAATAAACTTTTATCTTATTACCAATTGTGTTACATTAATTTGTCATAACCAGTTTCGTGTTAATGTGGATATTTGATTCGAGTTCGAAATGTGATCGACAACAAAATGGACTAATTAACACGCTGTCAAATTTCATGGTAATTGGACTGAAATAACAACAGCCAATCAAATCTTTTCAGACAATAAAGTTTTATTTTTTATAAATGAATATCACACGAGATTAAATTCAAAAATTTCTGAATAATGAATCCTGTCTTGTTTGAGTTGTTATTTCAGGAATTTACATACTTTGCCCTCTTTCTTTGCTTTCTTTCAGTTTTTACAATCCTTTGTTCGAAGCTATATCTAGCTGTGCTCGCGGCTTTGCTCACGTGGACCGGTAGAACGGTAAGGTAATTTAGTAATTATTTAAGATACTAGGATGAAGTACGGTTTAAATTTTTACATCTCTTATGAAATAGGTAAGCAAATTTTTTTTTTAAAGATTGATGTTGTGGTTGGCTCACAAGCTCACCTTTAATTTCATGTGCATAGGCAATGGATATTAATTTGATATGACTAATTGTTATGTGAATTTAGAACAGCTAACCGAATTTTTAAAAAATCATGTGGCAATCAAAATAAGCCTGAAATATAAAAAAAAATGTATTATTGACCAACTGACTGACCGCCATTTGCTTGTATACATGGCTATTTATTCGCGTCTGTGTTTTCTATGTATTCACGCCATCCAAAGGACATCCACAAGTTCGACGCATAAATTACGCAAGGAACACTTAAACCATTTAAACGCATGAATTAAACGTGGTTCATTTAGCGAATACATTACTTACTCATTCTGTTTCCCAGATATTCTGCACATGCAGTACAAAGTGACCAGTGTAAGTAAACGATTACCACTATAATAAATCTCGCCGCTTGTTCAGCAAGTCGTTTAGTAGCTACGGTTACAAATGTCGTGTTCCGACGTTCTGTTACAAGCATCCTGAAGAAAATGAAGGCAATTCGCTGCATTCTACTTCAATGTATTTCCATAATTGGGGTAAGTTCTGTCAAAACGAATCAAGCCACGTTTAAATTTCTCCCAGTTTTTGAAGTCATTGTTATGATTTTGAATATTTTAACTTAGATTAATTTAAAATGTATTTAATTTATAAGTTCGGGACGTAGGTACCTATATTGAACTGTTATTGCTGGAAAATAATAAAAATATTGAATTAAGTTTGACGTACACATTCATAAACTCACGCCTTTTTCCCATGGAGGTAGGCAGAAACCACGGAACGCCACCTGCTACGATCGCCAAGCTGCCAAGCTGCTTGCTGCTGCAAGTTGCTGTCTAAGTTTGACGTAATTAAATTAATATTAAATTGATAGATAATGTTTTGGTAGAACTAAGTTTAATTTTGTGGGCGTGGCAGAACGGTCTCATACCTTTCAATATAAAGAATATTTTTTGTCTGACACGTTCCTAGCACGGTCATGGTATGGTACGGTGTAGTGGAGTTAACTTTAAACAACCGCAAGAAATAAAACATTTAACACCAAACTTGTCTCGATTAAAGTTAAGAAGCTAAAACATTTTTACAAAACTGAGTAAAATATTTGCAGTTAGCTTAAAAATTTCATAACCCGCTATAAAACTTGGTAATATCTTTCGAAAACTGTGGATAGTCGAAACAAAAATCTGAGAAAGCTTTTAGTATACTTGTTTGAGACCAGAGTGATGTAAATTTTTGGCACTTGGAGGATACAAAACGAGTGACTTGCAAAGTTTTCAGAATAAATCTAAAAGGTATGATAGCTTTGGTGCTCCAATTTTATATTTTACATAAAGACTTTAGTTGAAAAATAAAACTTGTTCGCTAGTTTGTTGTTGGTAGGATTTATTGTTTTTATGATCTGCAAGAAGAAGTAAACTATTCTATATTTTCTGCAGCTCCGTGGTCCACGTCTTCGCTTTCATGAGATGTTATGTAACTTTTGTTGTTTGCAACTTTAGTTGAATGTATAAATTGGATAAAGATACTTCATAACTGGCAAAATGTGGGTACACCTCTGCTTAACCCTTCGGGGATTACCGGCGTGGTGTTAGTTATATGATATTTCATTTTGAATTCTAGCAACTCTGGCCCCCGAAATATAGGCGCTGCCTGCCTGGTTTGGGGACCACCGTACAAATAAAATATACGATATAAAAGATATTTAATAAAATATGCGTGTGTTTACAAAACCAATATTTTATCATAAAACATTAGTGAAAACAAAGACCAAAGGACAACACACCTACAGTTACTTTTACCAAAACTTTATTCTTTCTTCCTTTCTTAAATAAAGATAATTTAAAATAATGTTTCATCTTATCCAGTTATTTATAAGTTTTTTACAGTTATGAAAGCTTTCAACGACATCTACATAATAATATCCTAAATTCAATTGACCCTCACAACTTATGCGGAATGACAAGTGGTCGACATCTTTTAAATATTCGTCTTCATATAGACGAGGAAGGAAATCTTATTATAGGAAATTACATTTTCCTCATTGTCAAATAGGCTTCGACTTCCCACGTATCCCAATCTTTATATGTAGGAAGACTTTCCTGAAAGCCCCTTCTAAAAATAAGTAGTCATATTTTTGTGAATACCTCAGTAATTAGGGAAAATTGTGTACAAACTTATTTTTAACACATGAGTAGATAATTCTAAATCACGTTCGATATTTAAAAAACATTCTCATTTCGAAATTAAGTTGTTTGTCTTGAAACTGACTAATTACAAGCCTAGATCTTCGTGTCCTAAAGTATATTTCCTAATCTCAGAGACTAAATTGACAGCTTCTTACGTCATTCATAACAATAATAATTATGCTTTCGGCACATTAATTAAAGCACCATTTTCAAGTTTGACACATGAAGCCGTAAATTCAACCTCTGGGATTATTAAATGCCTTTTAATTCTATCTACAAAATTTCATCTTTATTTCCTAACGACCAATACATGACGAAACTACTTTTCTATGGAAGGTCCTCTTAACACTAAAGAGGTCACGCGAATCCTATTCAGTAAAAAAAGGCCTTCGTATAAACTGAACATATATTTTACATTATTCTCTCTCGCCACTGAAACAACGGCTCCTCAATACGCGAACACTTTTCCCCGGGAGGGGACTCTTGAACTTTATTGACATTTACTTTCCGAGGGTAAACACAACGACAGGGTTGTCTGTCTCGACTTGACTCGCCGCATAATGCGTCTCTTCCACACCACCTACTTACAGACACGGGATATTATTTATCACCAATTCATTCCTCCAATATTCTTTAGGCACATAAATGTTAGGGTAACGCGGGCCCACATTGCGTCTTTGCATACTCGACGCATGAAAAAGGCTGTATTATAAAGAGCTCGAGTTTCGTTTAGCAAGTTTATATACACTGCTGTGTACTACTTATCCTTACCTATCTACTATTTTTACTGCTCTATTATGTTACAGATTTTAGTGCGTTTTCGGGATCAATTCTGTACACTGAACCTTTTTCCGGATTTCCCAATTTTCTTTTATGGAGCAGAACGAAGGTAACCATAGGTGATACAATTGGGTAGGTAGATAAAATGGTACAAGTTACAAAAAATAAATGAGAAAACAAACATTGCATCTAAAAGTATGCATTTTGTTATCAAAACATACATTCCACGGTAAAACTTTTCCATTTTTCTGCAGATTGTGTCTTAAGAAACTAATTAAAAATTTCGCTTCACTTAAAACTTACCGCAGCCGCCGCTATTCTGATTCGCAACTTCCTTGAATTGATAAAAAAAACTTTTTGTTTATCCTCCGTGTTATTCGAACGACGTTGAAGATTTCCTCGTCGGATTTCAGCGCAGAATGGGGGGCTAAAACAATGTGTTGGGATCAAACTAGCTCGAGACGGAGGCTAATGCAATATGTATCAGCTCTCAAGTGCAGACCAACACTAGCCGAAGGCCAAAGTATCCTTCGGGAAGTAACTACTTTTTATTTATCTGAAGGAGCTATTGAATTCACACGACACGCAGGTAAAGTTCCAGAAATATAGTCGAGTTCGTTTTGCTTGACCGCACTGAAGTTCCCTTAGTTTGGGTGTTATAGGTACGCCTATTGAGTTTTTGATGATAATAGCAATCCCTGAGGGTTGGTCTGCGAATATAAAATATTATGTTTACTAACCTATCACAGTATTAGGACCTAGCCCACGTTACTTTTACCACGCATGGTAAACGCGCCGTGAATTCTATCGATTTTGAATTGGATAAAACCGTTTTGTGCTTTTTGTATAAAATTAAACCAAAATGTTATAGGACACAAGAATCGAGGTGAGTCAATAACTTTTACGTTAGTGAGCTCAAAGAAAAGGGAAATAGATATAACAGATTTTATAGGTATCTTATAGATACCTACGCCATATACAATGCGTAGTCGTCGGTGCGTCTAGCAGACTAAGGCGCAGATCTATTACGTTTGAGTTATCCGTAATGTAACAAGACGCTGACTTAGCAGTATGCATTGCTATTCGGCTATCCGGCCTCGTAACGTACCTATTTGGAATGTATTTGGCTCCTGAGCATCGCTTGGCTCGAGCACAAGTGGGCCAATAACAAACGGAGCCGCCATAAAGTGGCAATGTCAATTCCAACTTCTGCGCTTTTTCACTAGTCTAGACACATTAACTAGCCATTGTGTTAAATTTTTACATTAATGTGTTGGAATCCACTGCAGTTTGTACTGAAAAGAGATATGAAAGCTTCAACAATGTTTTTGATGATACAAATATACTTAATTTACTCCCAGTTTTAGGGTCCAACTACCTTGTAGTTTCGTTTATTTTAATAATACTGGTCTATTACTGTCCTACTGCAAAAAAAAAGCAAAAGAGCAAAGGCCTCTTCTCATACAGAGCAAGCCACCACGCTTGCTCATGGCGGATTGGCAATCTCAGACTTATATTTTCGAAGATTTCCTTCACCGATGTCAGTGATGTCCAAGATAAATTAGGAAAGTACATATGAAAAAAGACTACTTGCTTGGTTGCACAACCTCGTGCATAAGAGACAGGCTCCTTAACCATGTTATAATTTAGCTTTACTGTGTTACGCAATGCTGTACATTGGTACTACTATGCCATACTTCTATACTTTCAAAGTCGTAAAAATAGGATCATTATCAGCACCACCAATATCATGTTTACCTTTTCCAACTGCGAAAACTTTTCTCTCTAGTGTATTGCGAACGTAACTGAGCGTAAAACTTTTTGTGAGTACAAAACATGATTTGACAGATTGAAATCTATAACACCGTCGACGCTGTCGACGGCTGATGTATCTAACCGTGCGGGAGATGATTGAGATCAAATCGAATGATTGACACATCACTCACTTTTCCTCATTTTGCTATTCTTTCGTCTGTTTCGATTTCGGTTCGAATGCTGCCACCGTGTCACCTACGATACCATATTTCCAAAGCAGGAAAATTGAATTTGTGTGTCAAAAACGGAAAACGGTAACATAATTCCACCTCTTTGTGTTTGCATACAAAACATTTAACCGAGTAACAGCCAGTAAAATCCATTGTTTATACGCGACAAAATATTTTTGATTCATAAAATTTCATTACCAATATTTCCATTGAACTAACTGGGACAGAATGGCGTTCATTAAGCGTCCATTTTTACATAAATTAGGCCACCGGAACTAAAATAACGGTCTATGTTGCGTAGGCCGGTGCGGGTTGGCATCGAATTGTGATAGAGGCTGGTTTCGTTGCCAAATTGCCCTGTCCGCTTATCATCTGGCTTACGAAAAGCGCACGAGTACCACCGTGTGCCGAGTTACATTTAAAAAATTTGAATATAGACGAGATTTGAGACGAACACCTTAATTCGCGGATGCCTAGGCCCATTTTTGTGTGATCTTACATTTTGTGTTAGATGGTTATAGAAGATTTGGTGATACTGCTGCGTTGTTATGTAATGTGGCCAATCTGGGTGACTAGGTCAAACGTTATTGTTATGCCAATTTTGTACTGTCTATACGTTCAGAGATATATACAAATGTTAGAGCCTTATGCAGTACGCTGCGATTCTAAAATAAATAAACTATAACTTTTCTATTCACGGCACAAAAATCCTCCGCTGCAAGCATTAAAAATCCAACCCTCAATCAATTACGAAAACAATCAGCAATAGCGAATTTTGATATCAAAGTTTTCTATTGCAGTGGGATTAAAACGAAATCCCGGATGCGGTGCGCGCCGGTGACGCGTGGCCTAGCCATGCATTTAAAAAGTCACTGCATATTTTTTACAAAATTGTGGAAATTTCCAGGCCACGGAGCTTAAGGGAGTCGATGACTTGGAAAACATTGGTCTCCTCGCTCGATTTGCACTGCAAATTGATTTTTATGTGGGCCGGGAAGATTCCTCTGTTTGTTTGTCATGTTGCGCTATTCATTAACTAGCTATTGTTGCTGCAATTTGTCGTTAGGGGATAGAAATGGTTTGCTAGGTGTAGCAAAAATAAAACATAATGATTTTAAGAATGTCATTTATTTTAATTCGTGTTTATGTGTGTAACTTTTCAAGTAATATATAGGTATATTATATCCTTGTTATTTCTTCCCTAACTACTGGAGTTGGTGTTTGTGTATTATAAGAAAATCTAGTGATAATAATGAACAGACTAAACAGAGCGTAAACTCTTGTAATACGACGATAAAAATACCTCGTTTGCAAAAAAATTACACCACATACTCGCTTACCTCCATATTATTATGTTAACAAAGATTTCGCCTTTAAGTCTGGATTGCTGCGCTCCTTTTGAAGAGCCATAGCGGGTCGAGCTTCCGCCGGTGGAACATAATCGCAGCCGCTTTTTGCGCTTTACACAGCTGCTTTACAAAGAAAAACGTGAGCCGCGCTCTTAGTATCAAACGTAGGCGTCTACAGCTCTTTAATACTCCATATCTACTGTGAGTTACATGTTCAGGTGTTTTACGGGCCGTTGTATGCATTTCATGTTGTTTTGAGTACAGCTTAATTTGGCGTATTTAATGCGGATTTTAGGATGAATGGAACATTTTTGGGGCTGCTTTTGGCTTATCAATCTTTTTGCCAAGGGCGCTTCTATTTTATTTTATAGTCATATTTTATTATTTTAAAAGCTTATGAAAATGAATGCCGGTTGCGTACCTACATTTTGTAATCAGCTTATGCGTCTAAGCAAATTAGTTTTTCTATGGTTTCTGTAGATATACCGTCATTGTATAGGTATGTTGTGTATTAGCTACTGATATACCTTGGTATGGAAGCCTGCCTTGTTAACAGATAACTCAGCTGCTACTGTAACTGTATATGAAGTAGCTAAGACTTTAGGTTTACACAAGAACAAAACTCTACTAGCAAATGCCAAACTCACGTTTAATGCTAAGATTAGGAACGAAATAATAAGAAAATCAAATTACTTACTTGACCTGAGTTTGACAGACTGTTTCTCATCTTTTTCACTTTGACATTGTATGTCTGTAACGGAAGGCTCAAACATACTATCTACACTTATACTTAATAATGTAATAATTATTACCTATTTTAAAAAGGTAAATTTTTAAATAAAATTTTATTCAAGGTAGTTAGCAGATAATCTCGGGAAATCGAAATCTCGAGAAAGAACTGTTAAATACCGAAGGCTACTTGGCTTCCTCGCGAACGAAGTCGCAGACAAAAGTTCGTTTATAATATTTTCATAGAGATGTACCAATTGTTAATGTACAAGAGAGTAACCCTAAGTACTTATGGTGTTATTTAAATAGCTATATGTACCTACGTAATGTAGGTACGGATATAGTGGTATCGGCATATTGTTCTATCAACGCCGTAGGCCGTCGACTTGACAGATGATCGATTTACGATGTTCTGCGCTCCCCGTATTTGCCAGGAAAATTAACAGTTTACCAAGCGTTGGGGTTAAGTGTTGATTCAGTTGCAGTTTTATATTCATTCTGTGGGAGGCGATAGATGTGTAGTTTACGAGCACACACGTAGGTGGTGTAGGATTTAGGTGATAATTAATTTCTTTTTTTAAATTAAGAGCTAAAGAGCATCGTTCTCCTTTCTGTCAATAACCATAATACTTACTCTGTCTTGAATGTTGAATATGTATAGGACGCATAAATACCTATATACGACTATATTTATGACAAGCTTTCGTCCGCGTAAATTTTCTTATGGATCCTTATTTTTTCGGAAAATTAAATATAGCCTCAACCACTCACGGATAACGTACCCCTGTTAGCGAAAGAATTTTTAGAATCGAATGAGTAATTCCGGAGATTAGCGCATCCAAACACATAAACAAACTAATTCTTCAGCTTTATAATGCTTAATAATGTTTATACTCTCATAGTACTTACAGAGTTAATTCACAGCCTTCTAATTTGTATGTCATAAACAAATAATTTCTAATGGAAAAAATCAAATAAGTAACACTTTTTGCCCAAACTGGGAATTGAACCCAGTAAGTACTCCACGCTCAACAGTCGCGCTTGCGACCACGAGACCATCGAGGCAGTTAAACCGATAGGACATAAACAATATAAACTCCTCAATCCCTATTAGGGATAAGCCTAACTGCCCACAATATCAACTATATCTTCAAGCTCTAATAAAACAGTCCCTCTACCATCGGATGCGGACGCCACGAAGAAGGCTTTTACTTCCTTAAACCTTATTCGTATAATTGACGTCAGGAGTCGGGAGTGTCGCAGGAACATAACATATCGACGGAGTATTTCTCGACGAGACAGCGACGCGACGGCCCGTCATTTCCGGCGATCCCCACAGGGAAGGGAAACGCAATAAATCATCGGTCATTGTCGCGTGGGGCCAATTGAACGTTGATTTTTCTTTTGCGACAAACTGCACGAGTCGTGCCGTGATTTAATTTTGTTGGAGTTATATTTTCAGAGATGCGATAAGAATAAAAATCGTGTTATTGATGAAATACGTTTCCTGTCATATATACTAATACTAAAAATAGGTAAAGTTTGTTCCCAGTAGGTACCTACTGGTCAGAATATGAAAATTCTTTTATTGATAGAAAGTCATATTATAGTTAAGTGTTATTGGATGTGTATTTCGGTATTAGACTGCATATTTAACTTTCACAATGACGAACTCCCGGGCACGAGCTACTTTAAAGGCAGTCTTTTAATTGTGTTTTGACATCCTCGAAGAGTTACTACATTTCATAGTAAGGCTGGGAATTTTGGTTGAATAATAAAGGTTGTTCTAAACTTTTTATAACCTCCGTTTTTCGGAGATAGGTAGGTATTTACTTACACTTTATTCATGTGTCTGCTTCGATGAATGGAAAAGGTAGCTAACTTTTAGGGATCAAAAATAAACGCTATCAATTAGATTATTGTAAAAAATTGTGATATATTTCTTTGTTAGACTATGAATATTTAACTGTACAAAATACATGGTGTTTCTAATTTACAATTAATATTAATTAACAAAATAATATAATTAGGTATATTATATTATACGCATATAAAACATTACTCGATGGCCGGCGACGAGCGATCATTTGTTAGCGCTTTCCTTAACTTCACCGTTGCAAATTGTTGGGGCCTGCGGGAGAAATGGAAAATGTACATAAAGTAATTATCTATTTAGGGCCCTACCCATATTGATTTTCAGTGTATTTTTGTCTGCTTTATTTGATTGAAGACAGTATGTTACGTTAATTGTGTTATTATTTCTATAATTTATGTCTTTATTTATTGTAGATTGTAGAGTGAAAATATTTATCAGATATTGATAATTTTATTCTATAGAAATACAGGTCATGAAATACAAAACAAAATGCAGAGAGTAACTACACAAAAAGCAGCAAACAAAAAGATATTTCATGCCTACAAAAGTAAAAGTAAACAAAAGAATATCAGTAAGTAATTAAAAACGAACCTCCTGAAATTATTACTTGTAGACGGCTGTTTCGCGTCCCCATAAATCATACCAGGGCCCAAAAGTATGGCCTTCTTCTGGCAACAACTCGTTTCCTTCCGACGGCCTCTTCAGTAATTTGGTCCGAGGAAGCAACTGTGGTCGCTGCTGCTTCAACGCCTCGTTAAACTTTTGGTCGTCTGATTCGCTGTATGGGCCTTCACTACGACGGTCAATAAAACGCCTCGCTTCAAGCCTCGCCTCCTCTTGACGGATCTTTGATTTTTCAGCTTTCTTTGAATCCGTTTCGTAGTCGTAACGAGATGATTTTCGCTCTTGGTCACTGAAGTATGATATGTTTGACTCGTAGTACCTTTCTTCCCTGCGTCCATTATGCGGTAAAGAGCTATCGTCGTAACTTCTGTTCGCTCTGCTCTTCTTTGGATCCCTGCCTCTTGTATCAGTAAATTCTTTCCTTGTTTGGCGTCTGTCTAGCGAGTAATCAATCCTTGGTTCACGATTGGGATCATATGGTCTGCCGTCTTTCTTCTGGTTTCTTGTTTCGGCTTGTGGATATTCTTTTTTATGATTCTTACCGTTTTCAACAAAATTGTTTGGTGTATGATTCTTCTCTTCATTACTTGAGCGCTTTTTATATTTCAATGTTCCTTCATCGTGTCCGTTATAAATATCCTCATTACGAGCTTCGTTATTGTTTCGTTCTATAGGGATACCATAACGATCAGTGTGTTGCTCGTTGTCTTTGTATTTAAGTGTTTCAGATGATGCGGAAAATGTCTTGATTTCTTTCGAGGTATCTTTGAAAGTTTTAAACTCCATTGTTTTCGGTGGACTTCGCTCATGAGTAGGAGTTTTAGTCTTTTCTGATGATAATGTGGCACGAACGTGTGGTTTGATAGGGTTTACCTCTATTTCTTCAAATTCAGGCATGTAAGCGTTTTCTTTGCGTTTCTTAACATCTTCTTCAACCATTTGCGTTTGTCGACGTCTATCCATTTCTTGCTGCTTCCGTGATTTCATATGATCATCAACAATTATACAGTCATATGGATCAGTGCTCGAAGCAACAGAATTGACGTCAGAGCTGCTGTCATTGTCATACTTCTGCAGTATTTCTCTTCGCTTAACAGTTTTCATTACAAAGCCCTCTCCGTTCTCGTCGTTATAGAAACTGTTTTCAAAGTTCGTTTTTATTGTACTCGTGTTGGTTAAATCTGAGTGTCTTGACTCGTTTCGCGGAATAAAATCTTCATGTTTTTCTTCAATTATCGATTTCTCGGACATACTTTTTTTATTCATAGTTTGAGTTTGTTGGTAACCATCCATTGCCTTGCGACCTTTTTCTATTCTTTCTTCATTTTGGATTGATCCCAGGCTCTTGGCTTGTCGTATGCCGTTGACAGCCTTCATGTCTTTTCTGTCAATGGTTTCTTTTGGATGCGGTAGTTGTCCGTTTTCAATGGGCGCGATTTTTTCTGGACTTGCTTGTTTTGGAATGTCTGGTGCAGGGCGCAATTCCTTCTTCATCTTTTCAAAAAGTCTCTTTTTATACTCTGGAACGGTGTCAACAATATCACGATGTTGCCAGAGCGACATTCCTTCCATGATCTCCTCAGCAGTAGTGCGTCCAAATTTCCAAAATGATTTAGTTCTTTTCACTTTTTGGGAATCCTTATCCATATCCAACATGTTACGTAGCATCAATTGTTGATCGTCAGTCAAATATCCATTGGCGGTGTTATTAGATTTAGGACCTCGCTTCAAGCTTTGAGTTTTAAGCAAGTACGCCCTATTATCGATGTTTTGTTGAGCAGATTTACTACAAAAAATAAATAAAAGGAAAAGTGAATGGTACTAGCTTAACTACATAAAAGCAACGAAAAAAATCAAGCAGTGTTTAAAAGTCATTTGCACAAAATAACGAAAACACATAGGACGATATGAATACCTGATGGGCACACGGAGTCGTTGAGCTTCTTCATCACTGTAGTCTACGTCAGGCTGTGGTGGTGGCTCGTTGGAGAAGCCTGAATCATTGGAACTGTGCAATGACACATTTCCTACAGCACCAACTGCACTAACTACGGTTTTAGCTGGTCCTGCTTTATTTTGGGCCACCTGCAAAATCCAGTAATATAAATAAAGGTTTGAAATCCAGAAGAATGATTTTGTCTTGTTGGAAAATTTGACAATAATATGTACCTGAGAACGCATAGGTAATGTCTGTGGCCCGAAACTCCTTGTTTCTATGACAGCATGAGTAGTGAAGCTGGCTGATGATGTGGAGTTCTTAATAGCAGTGGTAGCACCTGCAGCCGGGGTTGATGCATGGAATGTGGCGCTCGCTGAGGTGCTTAGAGCACTGGGTGACGGCGCTGGTAAAGTCGGTGGCAGCCCTGGAGACCCACTTCCGAGACGACCCTACAAATGAATATGGCGTGTGAGTATCTATGTAAGTAGCAAAACATCTGCTACATATACATATATTTTTATAATCGATATAATTTTATTCAGGCTACATTATGTCGCATCTAAGATCTGAATGCATCAAAATGAGTGTGCTAGTTGGATGTGTGTTAATAGAACATATTGAGATAACTAACCTTAGTAACATGATGAGCAGTGACAGTATCTCCGAACATGCGTGCAGGTGGGTGCGAATGCGTGTGCACTGAGCCTGAGGGCGTGGTCTGCGCATGCGCCATCGGTGCCGGCGGTGGAGCCTCCGAAGGAGTTTGTACGACGCTCCACCGAGCTGGTGAATTTCTGCGGAAATCATTAAGAATTAGTATGCAGTACTTACCCATAATACCGGTGAGAATTATTATAATGACAAAAAGACAATTGGTCAAGTTTGACGTTCGTTTTTCTTCAAAATAGAGATAGGTATTCTTTGCTCATTGCAGGGCATTCCAGTGATATTTTGACGATATGGTCATATTACGTGAGAACACAGGAATGTGTTTAAGGTATGATGAAGGGATATTTTGCGGCTTTGATGTTGTTTGAAACATTCCTATGTAATTCCTTAGTCTCATAGTAGTGAGTTCACTCCGTATTACCCGTGAACGTAGCTTTCATTTCGGTACTGTTCAAAAGTCGATACACAGACAAAACAATAAAGTGAATAGGCACCCCAGAACAGTATAACACAAAAAACGCACCCAGTTTCATCAAGAGGGATCGGTTCAGTGTAAGCAAGAGGGAACCAGCCAGCATGATGAGACCGCAGGTTTTCGCCATATTGCCATCCTTTAGTCCTTTCTCCTAAAAGGGCTAATACATCTCCTTGTTGGAAGCTTAATTGGTTGTCTCCGGCAGCTGCGTACGCGTATAAAGCTCGGGCCAATGGTGGGTCTCGTGTGGTACAGGTCGGTGGGGCAAGAGATGAGGGACGGGTAGCTGTGCGGGTGTCAGACACTGCAAAGAAATTGGAAATACATAAAGTCCATTCTAAATTAAATAGCAGAGGAAAAGTTATGTCGTACAACGTTGAAGAAGAATATCAAAATGATAAGACTCTTTTAATTCGGATTTTCGGTAAGAGTGGTTGTGATCTTATTGGGGTTGTAAACTTACCTTGATCTTCATTATTTGAGCTGGCTTGAAGATTGAAATCAGATTTGGCTCTCGACATTCCTTGAGCTGGTGAGCCCAAGTCTCCAATAGATCTCACGTCAAGACATGAAGCATCCACCGATCTAGTTTTACGCAAAGCAGATCCAACTGATGCTCGATCATCATCATCGCCGACACGAGGACTGGCGTATACATCTTCATCAGCCCAGAATGACACTTGCTGTAAACAAAGTCAAGGCATTTACGTTATGTTGGAACTTTCAACTATGCAGATTATGATCTGCAATTAAGATGAAGCTTAGCATTGAGCCAGTCTACAATTGAGTTCAGGGTTTATACCTCTCAAAGACATAAAACGTTGACAAAATCAGATAAACAACCATTAAATGTCTTATTTGTCAGAACTACGGTAGAAGACACAATTCTTATTGAACCATTAGGTAATTTAGCAATTTATTTTCCGATTCTATTTGTCATTTTCAAGGAATACGACCGTTTAATCGAGCAGTATAGCAACTAAGAGTCCATAAAATAATTTTACGTTAGTAGAGACAGATTTTTATGACGTCACACGATAGGACTCGGAAGCTGAGACATGACGTTTTGTTGAAGTAATGAAAATATTTTCCGCTTGCTTTTATTTCCTACTTGAGGTGGAAAGTACCTTTAAAAATGGTAATTAATTTAATGTTGGATTATAACCGCTGCCGAGACTTGCCACTCGGCTCTCACTACTAAACATACGAGATAAGTATAGTGTCATAGTTTATCATCTTGCCTTATACCCTTTAGAAAAATATAAAAAATAATTATTTTTCTACAGCTTTCAAATGTCGCTTTGGTTTTTCATAAACTGAAGCCACATTTTAAAACTCCAGTCATATTGTAGACTTTATTAAACGTCAAGTTGATTTAGATGAATAAGCACCTACTTTCTTCTATTTGTATAAACTGTAGCTATTTACTGTTTTATACTTATGGGGAATCAAAATTTAGTGCACTCTATTTTAAAGTAGAATCTTATGGGTAAGGTAATAGATCTTTAATTGTTTTTTAGGGACCTACCCTCATTCTGCTGACAAACATGGCTTCAACGTTGGGAGGCAAGAATTCGCGGGTCCTGGATACTTCGAGCCACTCATCTAGTCCAGAGTTGTAGGCAGCTGCTCCAGCGGTGTGGTAAGCCAACCAGTGTTTGGCTAGGCTGCACTGTCGTTCTAATACAAAGCCGTAACGGCGACGCTCCTGTGTCATGGCCTGGAGGAGAAAATGAAAATGTTAAATCAATCAATAAAATTATACAAAGAAGGCAAGAAGCATGAGCTAATTGTTGTAATTCCTCCAGCGGTTCTTAAAAGGTTACTGAATTAAATCTGTTTTCAAATCTTATATCCATGATATGGTTGGTAGCTGTCATTTTTGACAACCAATCACAATAACCATGGCATGCATATCTTTTTGTAGGTATTCAAATTGTATAAACTGAACAATTGCAAGTGTTCGATATTTAAATATTTTTAATTAGATCCTTATTGTCTGCGGTTCAGACTATGTAAATCATCTCTTTACATAGTTTCCTGTCTCCAATTCAATGAATAAATAAAGTCAGCTGAATGCAGTTCTACTAAGATCAATAGAACGTTGTAAGTACAGTATTGTTCGTTTTACTTTGTACTGGTATTGTGGTGGGATACAATTCGACGTTCGTTGTTGCAGAGTACTTACGTTCTTCAAGCTTTGTTCGCAGAATGCATCCAATTTGGTTTTCTCTTCCTCTAGTATCTGCATGTTCTGTAAAAATAGTACAACGTCATTACAAGTTTGGCGAACTACTAGCATATTGTTTGTAATTGAAATACATTTCCCATTTTATTGGATGGGGACGACGCTCAGTTCACATGAATGTTCGGAGACTAGTTTAATTAAATACTTAGGTTTATTAGTTTGGAAGTTCCTAAGAATTTGATTAAAGTAAGGTTGGCTAGTGTAGCGTTATTCTTATTGTTCGAAATATTGGTAATGGTTCACTTATGTTTGATTTTGCTTTAGCTAAATGTACCCGCACATTACTAGATTATTTTGACTTCCGAGCTATTCATTCTCGATAACTACGTTAGTAGGTAGTAAAGTCGTGGACGCTCCTGATATTTTGCTTAGTTTTCCATATAAGATTATTCCAAATAAAATATTGGTTGCTGCGCCCGAGGTTATTATGTTATACATTTTCGCAAAGTGTTAATGTGCATAACCTAAAGGTGTGTGTGACAATTGGCTCGCGATAATCCAAAAACAATACACTTCTTTTTAGCGTATCGATGGCTTAAGATATATATATTTTTTGGTGTTTGTATTTAGCCACTACTAACAATAGATTAGTGAAGTGTTAAGTGGTGAAACCCCTGGCAGTAGAAACAGCTGGACAAGGGCAACTTATTGTGCAGTACCGACCCTGCAGTACGCAGCTTAGTAGCTAAGTATATATTTCTTAATAGAATATATCGGATTTGAGTCGAAGGGTCGCCGCCCCTCTTTGGTACGATACATGTGTGAGTGTGTGAATAACGCTTTATTCAACAGAAAGTACGTAAATGTGGATCGAATATATTAATTTTGTCACACCATATTCTATTATCAATATCGAAATGAGTTCACTATTGATCAAAATGCCTAACATACAATAGGACGAGTCCATTAACATATTATTATACCGCATCGAATTTCATGTTTATACGGAAATTTATTTATGTGAACTATTATTATGCCTATTACGTGAAAATATTTCACAGTAAAGTCATTGTGGAAATGTTATATGTACTGGTATTCCTCTAGTTTCAATACTGTGATTTGAATAATACATGCAATTCTAGTTGCCTATTACCATTGAATGAGAATATGGGTAGAATTTAAATCTATTACTCTCAATATAAATTAGATGTTCCAGCATAGCGTACAAATAGGTACCCAGGTAGGACAAAGAGAGATTTGAACATGAATTGGTAAAGTAAATAATACATTATTACATAATAGGGTATATTTAACAAATAGTGGACCATTGCTCACATACATTGACAAGTTAACACCCACTTTCGTTTAGGTATTCAGTATAAAAACAGTGATGTATTTCTTTACCTTCATCTCCTTATCCATCGCAGTTCCAACTTTGGTGACATTAGGCTTCTTCTTGCGTTGTTTTTTTATTGTGGCTGCCGCCTTACTGTAGCTCTCGGACCGCAGTTTGTGTTGTTGTAAAAACCTCTTTTGTTCCGACTGAAAAAACAAACAATACTTGAATATCGAATATGTACTTCAATTGTTTCGTGAACATTGTTCCTGCAAGTTCCCGTACGTACAATTTTTCAGTTTTATGAAATTCCTAGTAGCTGCGGAATGTTGTGATGAAAAGAACAATACCCGAGTTCCGTGCTCGAGTTTTTTAGTGTCAATAGACTCTAGTCTGAAGTCAATAAAAATAGTTTTTGTTTCAAAACTAGTGAATTGCAGTAAAGCGAATAAGAAGTGATGCCAAATCTTTGATATTGTTTTCAAGTAAAAGTACCACTATTACCATCGGATTTAGCTTTTTTTTTGAAGCGCTACAATAAAGTAAATAGTCTCAGCTCGTGTCGAACAAACACGCCGTTCGTAAAAATATACGAACTGTGGTAGGTACCAACTGTCGAAACTTTTTTAATAGAAAGTCTTATCTCACGGGTGCTATACTAAGCTTATTTGAACTCGGAACCCTGTTCCCTTTATCCGGTAAACAATCCCTTGAAACTTGGAACTATTCACATAAAAGATTATGAAAGAAAGAAAAAATCTTATTGACTGACCTGTACTACTTTTGTATCTTTCTCCAGATTAGTTTCCAAGGGTACCAGTAGATCTACGTAAAACGCCTTTAGCTGAAACAAACAAATAACTTGCAGGTTATTGGATGGGGACATTTAGATAGTTTCCACTATGAGGACAAAGGCGTAGATATAGGTACGGACAGTATGTTTATCTTTCTTGTTAGTTTTCCTTATATATGAAACTTACGATATTCATTTGTTGATCTTGTATTTCTCGGTACACCTCGACGACTTTCATTAGGGCAGTTCCTGAAAATTATTGTTATTGTTAATTATTTTTATAGTTTTTGTGAATATTTATTTTTATTCAGAGAACAAGAATTCCGTTTCATTGTATATTTAGATATATTAGCATTGCTGTTTTTAGAAGAAACGTGAATAACTTGTTAAACAGCGTTCATAGATGTTAGTATTAACTATACTTACTTACAGTGCCAGAGGTTAGTAAAGGTACTGTAGGTAGCTTGTAGTTCACAATTTCAGCCTCAATATTTACTAAAACACAGGGGCGCCAGTCCCTTCGTGTTCAGCTATTACGAGCCAAATCATCCAAAATTACATGCATAATATATTCCATACCTATATCGGCGCATCCTCCCCACGTGCCCTGTTGTGCCTGCCTGCCCAGCTTCCCCACTGCATCGACATACAAGCGCGATGCCGCGGCCGCACCTGTGCAAAAAACATTTAAGTTAGATAAAGCCGCTTGCACTGATGTATACCTGCTGTTCTGTCACGTCGGCGTCGCCCCATTTGAATCGAACATGGTTTAATGAAAACGTGCCGATCGTCGATACATGGGGGTGAAGGAAAAATGAAGAATGCAGCAGGTGCCTATTGTTTTTTGCAAGTCTTTATAATTGACTGCGGGAAAGGGGTGGAAATTCTATCAAGGTTTGAGAGACCTTATTTTTGCGACATATTATTTGCTCAGGAGGTTATTTTACTAACTTTTAGGAACGATCGCGATCGAGTCGTTTGTCATTTGTTTTCCAATGGACTGAGAACTCCGACTACGCCAGACCTACGTTGTTTAGTACAGGATATTATAAACAGCTTTTATTCATTATTACTAGACATTTTTTATGCTCCTTAATGTTATGTTTGGTTTTGAATTTTCTGTGGTCTCACTAACCTAAAAATCTAACCTAAAAACCTAAAAATGTGTATGCCTTGTCAGCAACATAATTCTTCTATCTATTCTCAGTTTCAGCACAAAAACACAAATGGACCACAATAACAACGACAATAAGTTGATTTTAATGAAACACGTTTCACGAATTTATCTAAATAAACTGCGAAATCATTCTATAAAATAGTTTAATTTCGACATCTTTGCATAAAACTGACATTACTTTGGTAACAATTGAATTTTATGTCTGTCGTTTAATCGATAAGCTACATTAGTGAAATTAAATAAAATGAGATTCGATAAAATAAAATAGGAATCAGAAAATCGTGATGAACTCGATCGCGGATGTCGATTCGCTATATTTTGTAGGTACCCTGACTTCGGGCATAATAGTTTCGATACATATAATACATAAATAACATTACGCCTGTAATCCCCGAAGGGTTAGGCAGAGGTGTGCCCATTCGTACACCCACATTTCGCCAGTATTGTTTAAGTACCATATAATAGGGACCGAGCCTATTGCCATCAACCGGGCGCAAATCCAGGCTCCGAGACTGCTGCTGAGAAATTTTTGATGGGAAAACCCAATAACACTTTGCCCGACCTGGGAATCGAACCCAAGACCTCATGCTCAGCACTCGCGCTTTGCGACCACTAGACCAACGAGGCAGTCAGATACATATAATATGATATAAATAATTCAAGTAGACTTGTGCGAGCTACATCGCATTATCTAAGCATAGTGAAAGTACTTAGCTATTACTATTAAATTATAGCATTAAGCCAAGCCAGTAAGTACCTACCTATTCTATAATATTTTATTTTTTCTTGCGTAACGCGAGTTCTGAATATGAAAAGAATTGATCTCTTTTTCTTTAAAATTATGTAAAGATGGCCAGTCTTTGATGAAGTCGTGTAAGTAGGTTAATGACCTGTGCTCACGTAACTAATTCTTAGCAATAATTACGGCTCTATAGGTATAATAAGTAATTTCGCAAATGCTGAAGGAGGGATCGTCGTAAATGAGCAATCATTACTTATTACTAGCAAATTCTATCTAAATTAGTATGCCTATTGAGTCCGTTGTCTCTGCCTGAGAACAAGGTTCTCTTATCATGTCCCGTGTGGGTTGTTAGAAAAGGGATTATGTGTGGAAAGGCACCTGTACTCCGATAATAGGAATAGGTAACTCACAGAGATATCTAAGACATGGGTACACCGCTCCTAACTGGTTACATAATCTATATCGACCGGCTAAGACCAAAAACAGTGTAACGAGTATTTAGAACAACTAACTCTCTAAGAAGGTCAGTCGATTTACCATAAAAGTACAAAAAAACTTGGTTCATTAGAATAATTACTTAAACAGACAAGTACTTGTATCTGGCACAAGTCAACAACAAGTACGGTTAAACCAAATCTTGTTGTCCTAAAACTGTTTGAGTGGGTCCAACAACATTTTTTCGTCCTTTCAAGTAACAGAAATATTCAGGACAGATTAAAAGAGGCTGATGGCATTCAACGAATCTGCAAAGTGCCATAAAATGTTAAGTGCTTCGAGGAAATTTCCAATCGAGGGTTTTAGGCGAAATTAAATTTTAATATTCATTTTACTCAATGAGAATGAAGTTAAGTTATTATGCCTCAAATGTAATAAAACTTGAATGTAGGGCACAATGTGTAGATTACAATTATGCAGTTTTTATTGTTCCCTAATGCTGAATCCTTTGATTTATATACAAAAGTTTCATAGAAAGGGAACAACGGGGACAAAGTTCAGCTAATAAATAAACAGGTCACTCATTGCCCTCATAAACAGAGATAAAACAAAATTAACCGCAAAATATCCGAATAAACTACATACATGGAGGCCTTTGGAGCCATACATCGCGGGAATGCCCAAGTTTATTGCAGCTAGTGCTGGCTATAATACTCTAGATAAGCCAGCAGAGACAATTTGGCACAAGCCACGCCCCAGTTCCGTAGCCAAGCAAGCGGGAAACACCGAGGTTTTGCATATAGATGCGCCCATTTGGCTTACACTACATAAATTAATTGTACACGTTTCACTGAATACGCGTCAACAAAGATTTACGAGACGCTGCGACGGTTTCACTTTCTTATTGATGTAGCTAATTGTGTGGGCCACCAGACAATTAACATTATTCTAGACCCAACCAGACGTGGCTGGGTCTAGAATATGTTATGTTAATTGCTATTTATGTTAATACAAAGGCTCTGACTGTGTCTCACTTTTTATTAATCCCTCTCTTTTAGCAATATCAATGGTATACTTTTAACCAATCTACGATCACTCGTTTAGCAACTATTTTGGGTCTTTATCCGCTCAGCGGAAACTTCAATCAGTCCAATCTTAAAACCAGATTTTTACAATAAGTACTAATTAGCGAACAACCGCTGCATATGTGGTAAAATCTTGAAATCACCACTTACGACTCATGGGAAGATCTCATATCTTATTCTTAGTATCCAACATCACTAAGATGCCTACAATTACGTACTAGTGTAAATTATATAGTTGTAATTAGCATACAGTCGTTGACTGAGCCTCGCAACCTGTTTGCGATGGTCACCATTTGCTATGTAATTCTAGAACGTTATCGCCTACTTGAATACGCGTCGAGATACTCAACAAGTACGAGTACATAATAAAGTCACGCTCGCGAATATTCAATGATGTTTTGCTCAGAATTTAATTTAATAAAAAGGTGATGTGATAAAAAGGTACTTACCATGTAAAGCCTTTAAGTAGGCCTTTCCGGCCGTTATCATCTGTCGAGCACCTGGATTAAATTTGTCCAGGATGTTCTGGAACAACAAAAACAACATTTTCAAATGTTTGAAGAGAATATTGTACTGTGTTTATGAATGGAGAAAGTTTTGTTTGAGAGTTACGCAGTGTTTAGACCGTCTTATTAAATTATTATGACTGTAGGTAGGTTTTCTGTCGTCTTATTAGACCTTTGAAGTCGTTGAAGGTGGCATAGGTATAACAGTAATATTATTGTTTATAAGCCCACGTTTAAAGATTAAAAAAAATAATTTGAAAACTGCTACATCGTAATATATAAAAAACCTATCTCATTAGAATATTCATCTCATTTGTTTTCTTATATATTTGGTCATCGCTTATTATGACAGCACCGCTCCGACACGGCAGCGGCCAGACCAGAATTGCTTCGAAAATCTATCCGATAATAGCTGTCAGCATGCCGCCAGCGAGCCGTCACCTTTTTTATCTTGACATTTAAAAAAATATTTTAACCCCACGGTTTAAAGCCCTAACTTGAATGGCAATTTATTTGTTGTGTTGGAACCGTGCTGTTATTAATGATCTTCTAAAATATAAAGTGCACGTAGCAGTCTTTTACTTCAATTAATTGTGGACTAACCTTTTGTATACATATTTAAACAGAATAGGTACCCGCTAACACAACGATTACCTAAAGCTTAGATCTTACTATTTCGTTAAAAGCGCATATGATTAACCCTGTTATTTCACAATACAGCCTGTCATTTACATTAAAAAAATATCATCAAAATGCAGTTAAAACGTCCAACTCTCTAATTGTTTCACCTTTATATTTTGTCTATGCTATAATTAATTAATGTATTTAATAGATAATAAATTTTCGCGACAGACATCAGACTCTTGTAATTTTATTTACGTAACTAATTAGAACACAATAAATATCCTACCGGCAGCGGCACCTACGGCAACAGGCATTTATCATCATATAATTATCATTATTACCTAACAAAACAAAATAATAGCAATCAATCAATCAATTCATTGTGATGCAAGCGAAAGTTCGAAGCGTTTTTATAGCAACGTCAGCTTGTTACGAAACAGCATCAATTATGATGATTATAGATAAAGTCCATTCATATGCATTGGAAAATGAGGTCTTAGACTGTATATAGACTTTGGTGCTGGAATGTGGCCTTCAAGGATGCTGCAGCGGTTTGCGGCCTCGTTGTCGAGGTGTGCCGACGACGACATTCCTTTGCAAATACTGTTTTACGCCACTTTTCCGAAAGCGTATAAACGCGTATAAAAATCGTAGGTACTTTTGCATGTTGTGCACGAATGAATACAGAGTGCTGCTATCTCTAACATACAAACGGCCAGTGTTCCACTTAATTTAAAAAAAAAAAACCCAAGTTGTTTGCGAATCCAAAAATAAGAGGCATTCTTTTGAAAAGAATTCTAGTCTAAAAATACATTTTGTTTGGAACATACAAACACACGGTATTCTTTTTATTTGCATGGTTTTACTTTTGGTTTACTTACTGATTTACTTTTGCTCGATTTTATTCTGAACCGATTCTCAGCAAAATGCTGAACCACGTGAACACAAGAGATCTCATAAATTAGAATCAACTCTAGCTTTGTACAACAGCAATCTTCGAATTTAGCACATACGAATAGCGACAGATAGTTATTTATTTGCTCCTTTTCTGAACAAAATTGCTTATAAGCCCAAAAAGAGTTCCACTAAATCCCTCCGAATATATAGTGCTCGTTGTTTAATTTAGCAACAAAACGTCTCTTCGTCGTATCCTATCTAAATCGATACGATATACGAGGCGAGGAACAGGCCTTAGCTTTTATGTCCTACGGATTCTCTGAGATAACCGAATCGAGTAATGTAGGAGAAAACAATACACTGGCAACGTGCAAACTGTGACTCGATTCTCGAATATTCGAGTTGTCAAACAACTGAAGCAAATGTTTCCACTTGAAATGTTTCAGAAAGCTAATACAATCTTCATACGGTTTTGGAGTTATACCAAATTAGTTTGACAGTATTTCTTTGGTATTGTGCTTTTGTAATAAGGATAATGTCACTTCGTTTCATACAAGTGTTAGCATTTAGAAACCTGTTAGAAATCGTGTGAAATAATACTTGCTAGTGTAGTTGAATACGTGCTAAAGAATTGAAAATATCGATGATTTTGTCTAGTTTTCTCTGACGCTAGTGTTAATTTATTTTCGCACGTCTGTGAGAATTTTAATATTTTTGTCGGCCTTTTTACTCATACTTAGATAAATATTTTTATGTGCCAAAAATATAATGAGTTTATTTTTAAAATTAAGTAAGTAGGTGCTAATACAAAATAATAATACCAGCCGATCATTGTCCCACTGGAGGGCAAGGCCTATTTTTTATACACAAGCGAAATTCTAAATTTGAAATTCTAGATTTGAAATTAGAAATTCTTCTCACCATGCTTGCTCAAGGCAAATGGGTGATTTTAGATTTATATTATTACCCACACTCCTCACGATGATTACCTTCACCGAAGTCAGTGATCTAATAACTTAATAACTAAGTATACTAAATAACTTAGGAAGTACATTATGATATGCAAATGTCAACCCACAATCTCGTGCATCAGTGGCACCTTAACCATCACAGCAAATTAGGTACCTACTAAGTAACATAAAAATAGTTTTGTTAACTTGCAACGACGTTAAGCAATTTCCTTACTCAGCAAAGTAAAACGAAGATATCTTCCCCACATTACATATTAATTTAAGCGTAAGCGTTCCTTTACACACGTTTAGATACGCATAGCGCAGCGACCCCAACGTTAAAGATTCTCCATCGTAAGCATGTTAGGGTATAAGTAAGTGCGTGGAACAGAAAATGGCCGAGTATTCCGGACCGGCCCGTCCTAATCCCCAGGTTATTGCCACATTACAAAAAGCCAATGCATTTTCCCTTCTCTTCCAATATCGGTAGGCTGTGTGGGCCTAAACTACGTGCTAATCTGTTTTACGATGGGTAGACTAAAATTTTTTTATACTATGTATTTCCGCGACCGGTGTTAATGTTTAATTCATTTTGTTGTATTTTGTGAGGTGCGTTCAAATTGTAGCGTTTAGATGAAAGCTAGGTAAATTGAGAGAAAATCTTTTTATGGTTTTGTTTATACAATTATGTAATCAGTGTTGCGACATACGAGTAGATACCCATGCCTGTGCAGCTGAATAGAATTTATTTGAATACGATTTTGGAAAAGCCATTGTTTTAGTTAATTAAAATGCATGATAATATTGTTGTAGGCGGTTTCTATTCAAGTCAGCACACCTTAAAATATTATGATACTGTTTGGAATTTCAATTAATTTATCCTTGTACTTATAGATAAATGTAAATCCAAACGAATACCTAAGATGGCCTTGGTAATATTATAAAAAATGTCTGAGTAAAAAACTAGTTCAATTGAATCGCTTTAAAGCGAAGAATTGGCTCAGTTATGAATGTATTTTATTATTTAAATGATTGAGTCATAGGATCGTGATCACTGAATCGTGCACTGATGCAATATGTTTCAATACAAAACACTGTTTAACAACACTACAATAATAGGTAAACTTTTATAATATTTTTCAAACTTCAATCGGAACTATAAAATATTTGTTTGAAAGGAGCAACTGTAATATTTACCCGCGACCCAACGGATCCTCAACATTCGCACTTTCACCTTTACTCACGTCTTACTTTTGTTATTGAATGCTATTTCAACGGTAAAACCTTTCTCAGAACATTCCATATTGCTACTTTTACTGTTCATAAGGGCAATCTTGGCACTTAGTACCTACTTATTACCGGATAAATGTTACCTTTTATATCGCTATAACCTGTAATGGATCGCTCACGGTTTATGCCTCATGTGGTTAGCAATCCGTCATTAATTCGAGAATGTTCAGACTACCTACTTGAGCTTCTCATTGCAAAAACATTATGTGAATACGGGATGCACAATATAGGTTGCTTTCAAGTATCATCAAAGCTCGTTTCTCTTCAATACAGACCCGCATGGAAATCCACAGAATATTGATTTACTCCTACACACATCAAAAGTGTCTAGGGATCAACATCCCTAACATTTGTTAGGGATGTTGATCCCTAGACACTTTTGATGTGTATATTTATAAGTTCCTACATCCACAGACCGATGGGCGTCTATCACTGTATAAACACTTAACGTTTTAAATAAGTTATCTGTCCCCATCTTCACGGTCGTTCAATACTCGACGATGACTGAAATATATGGCTTCTCGGTTGGGGCGGGCGGGAAGCAATTTTTCACCGGATTCAGACGTACCTTTTTAAAATACCGAACAGGCTGCGTCGTAGGTAGGCACGCTTATTGCTCGCGTCGAGAGCGTAAATCTTGAGGGAGATTCGTATACGGAAGACGGCCAAGGGTGAAAAATAGATTCGCACTTAGAAAAATTAAGCAACTCGCGAAGGGGGACCGATGGAGATATTTCGGGACTATATTTTAGTGCGCGCTACACAGTTGGCCGTGAAACATAATTGAACTAGAAAACGTGCGAAATATTTCCTCTAACACAGTCGTACTGAGATTTTGGGTTAGATAAAATATGAGGTCCTTAACATAACTTGGAAGTCATTTATCATGCCCAAATCTCTTTGAGACATCACGTCCGTCACAAAAAGATGACGTATCCTTTGACATAGGTAAAATACGCATGTGATATTGTATCGTAAGCTAGCTATTCTAATGTAATACTGTGACTTTATCCCATCCTCTTTATTTGTCGGGCACGTAGCACACGACATTTGCTACAAAATTGCTTGGGGTGGACTTCGTGACGTTACCGGCTTTCGTACCCTTTTCGAGCCTAATGTCCTACGCACACGTCCGATATTTTTTTACTATCTGATCCACCGAGAGTATTGGCCATTGAAATTCATACGGAATTTTACGATAGATGAGTAAGTCAAATAGATATTGTCTGTTGTACTGATGATCCCGTTGTTCAACTTATTGTTTGTTCATTTATAGGTATAGTGTCTGTTTGTAATGTCAAAATAACAGCTTTTTACAAAGAAAATCTATCTGTCTGATTGTTTGTCTATTTGTTCCGGCTTATCTCCGAAATGGCTGGACCGATCTTGACGCGACTTTGACTGGCAGATAGTTGATATTATGAGAAGTAACTTAAGCTTTTATTTTAGAAAAACAATTAGGGTACCTACCGCGTAAAAAAGATCCCGTGACAACTGACACGAATAAAGTCGCGGGCATAATCTAGTTTTAATTAAATGTCAATTTCTGCCATTAGTTCACAGAACAAGTTTTTCACATTTCAATAATATCATCGCAATGTAATTAATATTACGGACACTAATATAATTAGATTTAATGCGTCAAAGTGTGCACCGAAATAGACGAATTAGATTCGGAAATGTGAAATAATATCAACCATTAACTTCACAAACATTTCCCCGTAGATCTACATTAGTCATACATGCATAAATTAAATTAAATTTCATAATTCACATGAGCAACGTTGCGGAATACTTTATGAATTTAATTACTAACTTTGATGACGTGCCTCTCTTTGGTGTCTGATTTTTAATCGTTTTACGTGCCGACTGTAATTAAACCTATTTCATTTGAAATCATAATGGACTTCTAATGCTTTATTTACTTTAGAACGCAAGTATATTTCCATGACTACGGTATTCGAAGTCTAGCATCGCGACTTATCTCATCAGTATTTGCACACATAATTTCTTTGTAAAAAACATATTATATAATTCTCATTCGTCTCAAATCCCTCCACGAGTAAGTTAATTACAGTTTTATTCACTAGTCAAAGTCAAAGTCAAACTACGTCAGCTTTACCAGACAATAAAGCCGAGACGAGCGAACTACAGGTATGAAGTTCCCAGTAATCTAAGGCTTTAAATCTTTTATAAAATGTTTGGGTACACAAACATGCAAGTTGTCAGCCGGCGGGATGTTTGCACAGAACACTTGTTGCCACTCTAGACGACACCGGGACATGACTATGTTGTTTACAACAGGCCTGCAAGCGAAGTTTATCCTTAAAATAAAAAAAAGATCAACAAACTTTTTACAGAGCATCTACCCCTAAAGCTGTCTGCAAAAGTTCACTTGCCAGATTCGCTACACGAAGCAAATTTAGGAAACACGAAGTTTTTGTGAGTTTGAGTGCGTTAGTACCTTTGCAAGATATTGGTACTCGGAGTTATGACCATGGTTGACTATCTAGGTGGTCATATTATAGTGGCAATGCTTTAGATTGTCGCTAGAACCCCTCAGCAATACCTACTGTTCCCTTTGCAGTTTCAGTAATGTTGAATTAATTAATTGTCTTTCTGTCGTCCCTCCAGACTTTGCTAACACTTTCCAGGAGTTTTAAATTGATTGCAATCGGACTGATAACTGTTAAATTCCAATCTAAGCTCCATCCTAGACGGTCGAGTTCTTAACGTAATCACGGCCGTGCAATTTGTTACGGATTCAACAATGCACCTCTTAAGTTCTTTGCTGGGGCAAAATAAAAGAGTTCCTTTAAGTTCGCTAAATGAAGTCGACTACAAAAGGCGGAGCCCGGCGTAATTCAAATGAACGCAAGCGGTCGCCGCTCCTCGCTTTGATTCCGTACTTTTGAAAAGTTTAATTTTTGCGAAGTTTCACTAGCAGGACTTTGCAAATACTTTTAGATCTCGTTCGAACTCCAACATCTGACTCAATGGTTTTACCTAAAGGGCTGCTGCTGCTAATGTCAATTCTATTCATTAATCTTCCAATGTCTAATTCGTTAATTGAAAAGTTTTTTTGGGTGGTTTTAAAAAGAGCTAATGTTCATTGTGAAAAAGTCTCCGATCAAGCAAAAAATGGTGATTGATTATAAATAGGCATTGTACCTATATTATATTCATGGAAGGAGTATGACACAGCCGTACAGCAAGGTCGACCTCTTAGCAGTTAATATTTGTTATTTATGTATAGAGACCGTTCTTGTGTGTACTCGAACGTTAGACTCCATTGTTTGTCGTCATTATTATGTAGATCTATTTGTTACCATTCACTGTCGTTTAGTAAGACAATTAGAACAAACGCAAGGTCAGCCTCATGCCAAATTGGCTTTATAGGCGTCGTTTTGTTAATAAAACATTGGCTTGTCACGACATGAACTTGAAATTAAGTGTAGAAAGTCTTAGGTTATAAGTTTAAAAAGTTTCGTAAGATTTATTTTGTTTTATCGTACTATGCGTGACTTTGCAAAGTCGTAGCGGGATGAATTTTAATAAGTTTATTATGACTAAGTAGGTAGAAACTGGTTACAGTAAAGTTGTAAACCTCTTTACTTAAGTTTTATACCAACTTTGGAAGATTTACTACAGACAGCGTGGGTTTATGTTTCTAACACATTTTATGTCTACGACGTGAAAAGTATTTTCTGCAGTATTTTTTAGTACCTATCTAGCAACACTAAAGGCTGACCTAAACACTTGTGAATGAGCTAGCCAGACGGTGAATACTTGTCTTCTATTTACAGAAATTGGGTAAATAATTTTGAACTCAATCATTTTATACCCAAGTTTTATCTCTAAAGCCAGTATACACCAGCAAATAACTTGTACAAAATAAGAAAGTTGCTTGCACGACATTATGCTTTATAATTCCTGATTATTAATAATATGCCCACTTGCATACTTGCATAGCTTGCAAGCTACATACTTGCTTTTGCTTGCTTTGCTTGCTTGCTTGCATACTTGCTTTCTCAAGACTATGGAGTCTCATGGTGTGGAACTCAAAAGGTAAATGATTCTAGATTCCATTTACGTTTAAAATATTTTATGTTGCGGTGTTACATTTTTGTATTAAAGAGATGTTTTTTTTTATTTAAAAAAATTTCATCGCGGCGCTGATCTGAAATCATGAACTAAATCTATATTGAAAGTCTTAACAGCGATGTCCCTTCCACCATTTATAATTATATTCCAACTTTAAAATGATAACTAAATCTTCTTCTAAGACTATATTAATTACAAACAAACCCTACGTAACCTGCAAACATATGTATACAACCTCAAGTCTATGATTTCTGACAAGGTAAACAGAATTGCAATTAGTAGTACTACCAAAGTACTCTCTCTATGTAGCTACTTCGTAAACCCGCAATGCCAATTTACAAATACAACAAGCTTTCTCTCCGTACACTTATTAAAGTTATGTATGCTGAAAAGCGGTTCACTTCATGTGTCGTTAGATTTTCCCTACGACTTTTATGTCTTTTGTAAGCTGTATCACCTATGTAGACATGTATAAGTGAGATTATTATAATTACGTTTAGGTACAGTAAGAATAAGCATTTATTTTAAGTATATTTTGTTTACAAGCTTAATAACAAAAACAATAAAAATAAGAAAATAAAAAGAGAAACTAAAACTAAATAGCAATAGTAACTTTAGTTAGTATATTTTGTATTTTTTTTCCTACATTTGTAATTTATATTATTAAACACTGCTTGCTGAACTGCCCCGGCTTCGCACTGGTGTAAAATTCCTACATTTCCTATGGATTAAAAAAAATGAAAAAAACTTTCATAAAAACGTCCGCGAAATTATAAACACAACAATAAAAAAACAACCAAATCGGTTTAGCCGTTCTCGAGTCTTCCGCTTAACAATACATTTAGCCATTCATTTTTATGTAGGTACTACATAGAAGATAGATAGATGAAAAAGAAAATTGGGAAGATTTAAAAAGTTTGCTTTTCTTTTTCGTTTGCGCATAAGTATTGCATTAATTCATCTCATGATCCGATATTGCAGAACTGTCATCTATAAAGAAGACGTAAACTGCTACATAATAGCCCTTCACTCGTAAATTATGACATCTTGTGAAGCTTAGAAATCAAATAGCAGTTTAAGTATCACATGTCTGAATGCTCTCTCTCTCTTTTAATAACTTAATTGGCCAGTAAAATGATGAAATAACAGATGAAAACTAAGCATAAGTACTTAATATAAAAAGCTTTGTATTAGTTATATTAGCAGCCTTTTATTGGATCACTGCTAGGCTTTTATTCTTGTACAGAGAAGCCACGAGCATTGATTACCACGCTTGCTCAGGGCGGATTGATGATTTCCAGATTTCCTCACGATGTTTTGTCAGAGATGTCCAAGATAAACTTATAAAGTATGAATTATAAAAGGCACATTAGTTTTCCCGGTTAAATATTTATGTTACTTGAAGGTCAAAATTCTACAAACGAAATGACGTTCAAACTCAAGTTGCAATCTAATCTCAGTGTCAAGAATTCTCGTAACTAAAAAAAAAATATTCGAAATCTAGTTGCAATCTCACCTCAATCGTAATCAATGTCAAAATAAAAAATGTAGGCAAATGAGTGGTATTTTTGACAAATTCAATGAGACTTGTGATTAGAATGCAATTGTTAATTACGGAAATTGCCCCTCTGATACAAGTGCATGTGACGATACCGATGCAAAACCTGACCAGGCCGACACATAAAATATAGCCTATTATTATCCCACTTTAAGGCAAAGGCCTCTTCTTAAACAGAGAAGGTACGAATTAATCACCAGGCTCGCTCAAGGTGGATTGGCATTTTCAGACTTACTAGAATAATCTAGGTCTTCTCACGATGTTTTCCTTCATAGATTCTATTGATGAAAGTCAGATTCATTTGCCCGATTAAATCTTTATGTTACATCAGTTTCATACAAGTACAAGGGATGTTCTTGATGCAAAACCCGGCGAAGCCAACAAGGTCTACATATTTATTCATGCATGTTTATCGTAGTTTTATCGTTAAGTCATAAGATATACATCATTCGTGCCGTCATTATAAATAAATCCACTGAACGAGTATGAACTGCCGCATTCCTTTTGGAAGTGCGCAGTGCAACCGCTTGTTTATGCAATGTATGGTGTTGAAAGCACTGAGTAGGTAATACAGTCGTCTATAAAAATAAATAAAATTGAAGTGTCTGTTTGTAATGTCAAAATGTCTGTTAGAGAATGCCTAAGTCCGCCTTTGTACTTTCGTTGCATAAAGTATAAATAAATAAATAAATAAAATAACGGCTATTTCTAAATATGGACGTTTACATCGTGTAAAAAACATACTTAGACATACATTTGTACAAAAAAAAAAAAAAAATTTTTTCTGTTTGTTCCGGCTAATATCCGAATCGGCTCGACTGGTTTTGATTTTGACTATCAGATAGCTGATATTTTAATCAGTAACTAAAGCTATTCACTAAAGGATTCCGCGCAAATACAAATAAAACCTCTCAGAAAACCGACACTCACTCGGACGAAGTCGCAGGCATTAAGCTTAAGGCATTAAGTATTAAATAATCTTCGCGTACTCAGACGCATGATATCTTATTTCATATGACATAATATGGACCAATATAAAGTGTGTATGCAATGTCTCGTATTCCGCGTAAACAAAAGTTGAGCAACTGTTGCTGAATATTTTATCCAGATTTTTTAAACATTGTGTTGCTAGCAACATATTTTCTGCCCGGCAAAATTATGTTGCGTAACTGTGTTCACTATGAATAGGGAGCTTTACTCGTACTTGACGAAGTACGAACTAAAAGTTTTGTTAATGTGAGTGTGTAACTCACACTTTTTCCCAGAAAGGGTGGGCAGTGTTTTCAGTAACATTAGCAACATATGCGGATTATTTATTACTTGTACACAACGAATTTATAAACGTGGGTAGTTTAGCAATTTATGGGTAAGGTAACTTTATACTGTGTGTTTACAAATTATAATTATATTTTGTTTTGTTTTTGGAATTAGTGTCGAACCTTTTCCGAATAAGGGATTAACATTTGTGCGGTTATTAAACTCATGTTTCATCAACAATTTTGATAATAAGCAGCATGAACTTGATACTCACATCGCTTGCATGAACTAAAATACACAAGTACACTTTACGTAAATGTTTAAATAAAACAAATAAGGACGCGACACACTGAACGCTGATTGAAATATTTGTTCTGACACCAATGTCCAAACATTGGACAAATAAAAACAATACAGTTAAGCCTAATGACAAATTCGTGTCGCTTTATTAAAAACATGTAGCTTTATTTGATCCAATAATAATATTTCTTTATGTATATTTTCCCCACCTGTTAGATACCTTTTGTTTTCGTATTGATAATAAATCGACGGTCAAAGCAATTTTTTTCATATGTATGACTGTGCTTGTTCCTAAGCGGAGTAAAGATCATATTTTTGGCAAATCAAATGAGACTGGTTGGCCAAGTTTCAACAGACAATATTAATGAAATGATAATATCCAGCAAAGTCAAGAGACTCACGATTTCTCGGTAAACTGTTTAAGTACTTGTTCGCCTACTAGCCTGTTGACCAAGACAAGTACCTACGAGCCACGATCGGATGGAATGACTTCTTACCGCAACAGCTTAAGTTCAGAACTTTAACTGCGGCACTTATACGGCTCATAAATATGTCTTAGTTTCAAACGTGTTATTTATCTCTATAATCTTGCACATTCATTAATACTCGGTACTTGTTGAAGCGTATTAATTAGCCCTGCATTCTTCACAGCCTACATTCTGTAGGTACACAGCCTACGTCGTAATAAGTTTACCAAACAATTCTGGATCAATTCATCGTTTGTGGTTTGTAACGAAATTGCCGCAGCGAATTTCAATGTGGTCGACAATAATTTGTGGTTGTTGTAACGGAATGTAAGGTTTTTGCATTAATACGGATTTTAATAAATGTCTGATCTGAAATTACACGATGGGTGGCAGGCAGATGCCCCCATAACTCATGGTACCTACCTATAACATCGCTTGGTATTGGAACCACGCGTGTCAGGGTTGTCGCGCAAACGGGAGGAGGAAGTTTTTTAACACGTAACTCCGAAATCGTGTTGGGGTTGTTGTTTTAACAGACTTTAAAGAGATTTAATGCGTTCATGAGAATCTGGATCGGTTGATTTTATCAGTAAATTCGGTATCACATTTTGTAATAAGCTGTTTATAAAAGTAATAGTTAATGTTGGTATTTATTTTAAAAGTTCTAAGGAATGATAACACAAAGGTTAGTGATTATAATCTGAGACTCTAAAATTAATAAAGTCATTTATTCGTACCATGGCGAAAACCGTTACAGTGCAATCTTGTTTGTCTGTCTGTCTATTACAGCTGCCTATTTCCTGTACTAATAGCAAAAGAACAGTCGTGAATAGCAATCTTTTTGATCAGAAACGCAACGATTGTGTAAACAAAATGCAGGTGACTGTACGACCTTGAATTAGATCCACACTCCGCCATAACACTGCACGTAATCGTAACTAATCGCTTCAGTTTACATGACGCAATCTTATTTAATTGTCCGTTCGTGAGAACGTTTGATCACTCAATGTTCAATGTATTGGGATTCGATTACTGCCGTGTGCGTATTGATTGGGGCACGTTCGCCCTTTGAATTAAAATGCTGTTGGTGTAACTGATGGCTTGTTGGTATGACCCGATGGGAATGTTCGTGGATGTAGTTTCTGATGACCGTCTGCAGTTGTCATTTGTTTTGTTTCGGTATGAATGTTTTACCATGAATTTTACGACTACATTATCTACAACAAATAATCTTGGTTTTACCAAAATGAGCCCTAATGTCTCAAAAGTTAAATTTATTACGGCAAACTAATTAATTATGCTGAATGTGTTACATTATTAGCAATAATAGTTCAATGTGGGTACATCAAAAACTTATGCTTATTTATAATTTTGACGTGACTTGGTCCTTTTTTATAGAACTAAACCCAATTATTATTTAGGACAATTTGTTCAATATCCACCCACGGTATGTTTACGTATGACCGTATTGGCCTTTTGCCATTTACCGACCTGCCACGCCTCTAACCGCAGAACTGTTCACTTTCAAGATTTTTTTTATGAAATATGAACAGCTCCACTTTCCACAATCTAAACTAAGATTTATTCATGCATAATAATAAATTATTTTAGAAAATTAATGAGTATTACATAATACAAAATTTATGTCGATTTGGAACTGATTCTGAGTAAGGTTAAATTGATCTTATTTTGGTTATTAAAAACACAATCCAATCTCTGAATTCATTGTCTTGTCTAACCTGAAGTCAACTGACCTTTTATTCAACAGACCGACATTATTTTCTAGTGAATGTCCTAGATCACGTCATTAAGCTAGGTCAAATTCTTTGTAAATTTCGTACATCGTTCATATAGAAAATGTCTAGCTTCTTAAGACTTCTAAACACCTTGGCTGCGCATTACGCAGACTAATCTTGGCAGTCACGAATTCTACGCTCGCAGCCGCATTCCGCGCATACAGAAGCAACATTACCCACACAAGCATACCACAGAGGTATGTGTACAAATAGTACCAACATAACACACCCAAAGAGGTACTCCACGAAAAAATAGAAAGACTAGAAAAAGTTCGAAGTTTGAAAATTTGACTCCGTGAAATTAGCAGGACGGAATGACACTGGCTGACTGCAGTCAAAGATAGTATAGAGCAGCAAGTGTGGCGCGGGAACGAAATAGAACTGAATAGTTCTAATTTTAAAATTTAAATTAGCACGTACATTACACAACGTTGTTTAGCGAACGGCTTAACTTTAATACTTTAATTTTATAATAAAGTAGAATTAAGATTGCTAATTTGATTGCTAGTAGGTAAACTATGTTATTAAACCTAGCTGTTTAGTTTCAGAGCATGCAGTTATAAATAAAGGCGTTTTGCGTAAAGCTTATATTAACTTGGCTTCATTCGCAATTTCAACAAAAACATCCCAGGTAAACAAGATGATGAACAACTAACTTCAGATTAAGACTCAGCTCTCATTTCAGCATTAAATCGCAGAATAATAAAGTTTTCTTTTACAAAAACTTCAATATAATTCAAAGTGGGGTTTGGTCTGCGTTTGAAACGGAATGAATTCCGACGCCCGTCTAGGAAGAGTTTCACCATAATGAAATTCTTCAAATATCGCCCTCACCCCATAAGGATTAAAATTCATGTAATTGCGCGTGCGGTTTTCTATGCGGGGCGCATACGATTCCAAGAATTTTGAAAAATATTAAGGGGGAACTAACATCGTTGTGAGAACGCGCTTTAACAGAACAAACGGATTATGCTTTGTTTTTCATTTCGTTTGTGAGCTCGGGTTAAGTAACGATTAAACCTTTTAAAGGCGCAATCCACGCTCCAAAGTGTTTGTTTTCTTAGCTCCGTTTGTTTTTACAAGCTAAATAGTTTTCAAGTGGCTGTTTGAAACTAATTTCGAATGGTTTGTGATACAAGTGTGTTTAACACAAAGGATTCTTTGATGTGAAATGGAAGAAACTTGTGTTACGATTTGATTAAGCTTTTTTGATTGATGATTGTGCTAATGTTGTTTCCTACTATAACAACTGAAAGAACTGAGTTACACCATATTTTGTTTGCTTTAGATAAATTTTATTTTCCCATGAGGAGTACAAAACAGATTAACAGAAAAAAAATAATTTTTAACCAATTTAAACTTGATAAGGTCGATTAGATACTTAAATCGTAAAACAGAACCTAACTTATGACTCAAGAATTACTCAAAACTCAAGTTGAAACCAGTATTAAGTAAGTAGATGATGCTTGATACGACCTTTTAAACCTGATCACGGTACTGTATCATAATGACGGAAATGAATAAAATAGCAGCAGGGTCAAATGCAATGAAATCAATGTAAGTAATAGAATGTCGTGTAAAGTTTATTGAAATTTCAAACACACATAGCCCGGTCGAGTAACTGTGCCCGGGCTATTAAGGCCCCGGGCACGTTCCGTTTACAACCTGTCGTGCAAATATTTATCCGCATCGGATTTACGTGTTAACCGTCCGGAATTGTAATCAGCTTTGATTGGGAACGCGCTGCCGATGCCTCCGAGACTAATGATATTCCTATTTACACCACCGCGTATGCAGATCGGTGTACTGAGTTCTAATCTCCCATACATTACGTATTGAAATTACTCGGTAATGCTCCTTGTCATGGGGCTTGTATCTTGTATTGATCTGGTAAACAAGTTATAACAGGTAATTTAGAGTCAAAATTAAATCTTAATATAGAATAACAGAAATACTAGTTCAATGACTAAAATTCAAACAAACGTCAAAAAGAACTCAATTTTAGCAATCCATGCAGCCCATAATATCCTCCCGGTAAAGACTAGCCAGATGCGCAGGAGATAATAATTATAATACACAAGTATGTACGTAAACATAGGTGCTCCATCTTCCCTCACTTTGCCAACGACAATCCAACACGGCCGAAGAGAGGTCGAGAGCAGAACCAATGCCTTTATGTTCTTTCCGAGACACAGGGGTGTCACACTACTTATCAGCTTCTAAACTCCAAGCTGATACTGAGACATTCCTGATGAAAAAACCCAACAATTTACCCGGCCCGGATTCGCACTCACCAGTCGCGCTTGAGGCAGTCAACAGTTAACAATACGTATAATACATCAAAAGGCAATTGAGTCAATGTGAAAAAAAGCAGTACCTAGTCGGAAAAAAGAAAAATTAAATAAAAATATTCTTACAAGGAAAACTTTTACCATAGATTCATTTTGCTTTAATTGCAAGAAAACGAAAGAGTACGGAATAAGCGGATAATTTAATTAGAAAGAAATTGAGATGACGTCGGTGTTCCCGATAAAAAAAAAATAAGTCTGCGAACTTGATCGGTTGGTTTTACCCTGTAATATCACGTATTTCTCAGCTCAACGTAGGTAGGTACTTAACGTAACTTTTTCATGGGTAGTAAAAACGTCGTACGGAATTTGGACGGCGGCATTCAGGCATTTGTCACGCCGTTCGCGGGACCACCGGGCCGCCACCGATGGAATATATTTCGCATAGCGCCAAAACAGCGGTTCTTACGGTAGCAATACCTTCGTAAAATTCCAATTTCACGCCAATAGCCAGGCCACTGTCTGTTTCACTTAGAAAGTACACCACAATGGGTAAAGTCTAATTGTTACACAAGAGGGACATCGATACTTGTCGCACTCGTGAAGGGACTACACGAGCACTTTCGTTACGTTCTCATTTCAGTACCAGCAAAGTTTTCGCATTTATACGGAGAGATGGGAATAATAAATAGCTCAGTCGGACTGACTGTTAAGTAAATGCTCCGCTCGCTTTCAGGTGACGTCATAATCCGTTACACAGAAATGATGTTGTTTTGTTCCTCGGTGCGCAATTACGAAAATATTTCGCGTATTTAGAGTAGGTAACTAATTTCTGATGGCTCAGAGACGAGCACAAACCGTGATGCTGCAGAATGTAAGCAATTACATAAACGACAATCAACGGCACAATGTAAAGACGTCAGGAAGGGAAAGTCGGGTAATATAATTACATAGATATGGCAAGTTAGCACTGTGCAGTGTGACGGTTGAGACGCCGCGGGCGGAACGCTCGAGTAACCGAATCATCACAACTCATTAAGAGCCGTTAAGATACATGCTTCCTACACATCAAGAGTGCGTATCTTGCAAACGAGATTATGTTTTATCAGATCACATCATCTCATGTTTGTCGACGACCGTTAGATTTAAAAATCTGGCAGAGGTAGATCTTTTTACTCACTCATCACATATTATACTACTTAGTAGTTACATTGAGTATTCTTTTTTTGTTAATATTTTTGTTTAATATCTAGGTAATTAAAAACTAGAACTAGAATCAGTTCTGTACTTACATTTAATAAATATAAGTTATGGAAGAGACTAACTGCTTCCATAACCTATGAACATATTTATTAATGTCCTACTACTACTAAGTATAAGCATTTCTTGCCTAAAAGGATGTTTCAAACCCTAGTTCAAGTAAATAAAGTATTTTGTATTTTGTAGAAGAACACGACACGAATGCAACATGCACGAAGGCTTTTACCACAAAAAAAAAAATTATAGGTCTATCGATCAAAAAATTGGTTACACAAAAACATTTTGCTATTGATAAATTTTCCGTAAAATATAAACCAAGAATGAAGATAAAATTTAAAGTGCTTCTAACACAAATATTAACAGTTACCATCTGATATTATTTCGATCTTCCCGACGTAATGTAATTATTTCCCTCCATTCCGACACTGATAAAACAATTACGGTTATTGGAGCGCTTGAAACGTCATTCTGTATTTCGCCATGTCTACGGTAGGCAATAAGCATTAATGTAATTTGTGCAAATATGAAAACGGCTGAGTTTGCCCTTATTAGTTCAGCGAGGCAGTTGCGCGGATCGTCTCACGCCGAGCCGCCCCTAATATGTACAGACATAATTATATTGTATTTGAACGCCATCTGTTCCCAGACTATTTTGTTTACCGATATCATAACCTCATAAAGCCTGAATATTCTCGCGATAAAATGGAGAGGGTTTGACGAAAAATGTTTTGTTTCCTTTCCATATTATAACACATTTAATCAACGTCTTAAATCCACGAGGATTTGGAGTAACATGTAGATTAGTGGTACGTCTTGCTCGGCTTTCGAAATGACAATCACAGCACCGAAACGCTCAGGAACAAATAGCTTTAATTTAGAATTTATAATGTTGGCGCAATTTTTAACAAGATTAAAAAGGCCTGAGTCGAAAGTTAAGCGGATTGGGAAACATAATTTACGTCTGTTTACAAGCGGCACAGTCGGGTACCCCTACCCACTGATAAAATGAAGAACGAATCTGTCATGTACGGGAGTACTCCCCGTTGTGATGATTCCGCATCTAATTTATAGCAGAATTAGCTCCACTGATGCCAATTTCTCAATATTAAAAACAAATTAAAAAAGCTTGTAAAAAGATGGTCTTGTTTCCTGTAGCTTATTTCAAGACGAAAGAATTTTAAATTAATTATAAGAGTTATTAAAATACCCAAGGAAAAAAAAACCCTTACTTCTCAACCATAATAATGAATCTCTCAGAATATTTACAAAGTAAAGCTCCCTAAAAATGTTGATAATTTAAAAGGCTGCTAATGGATACATTTTCATACATGCACTCGTAATGCAGTTGAATTTTCCCCTTTACTTACGGAATCCTATTAAACCATTACGGTATGTTTTCACCTCTGGGATAGAAAAAAAGGAACGTTTATTTTTATACAACAAAAGGGAAGTGGGGGCGAGCTAGACAGGCGCTTATAAAATAAATTTTCATTGTATTTTCACTGGGGTGTTACTGGTAGGCGTGATCTTATCCGTTCTTGTTTAATATTCCAAAGAGTCGTATCTAATCCTAGAGCATCTGGTTTTTTGTAACCTTTGACAACAATGACAAAAAGCAGCGCTTATTCAATATTCAATCTCACGATCCTTTTTTTATTAGATTTCAAATTAAGATAAAAATAGTATCGAAATACGTAAGTTAAAATGGTGGAAGAAATATCTACGTATGTCGTAATTTTTGCGTGCAAAATCAGCAACAATGCCAAAACTGTTATTCTATGGCCAGCGTATTAAGTTGGTTCTGTGCCAATGCGAATTACATTCAGGTGTTACGTGCATTCCTTATGATATTGTCTAGAGACACGCCTGCAAGCCGACCTACTTTTCCCTTCGTATCGATATCATTTCTATAACGCCAGAGTTAATAAAAGTGTTCATGTACAAAGCTCATTTTCGCCTCCGGTTAACAATTTCTCGCTAAATATCACCTCATTTTATTTTGAATTCTTTTTGTGGAGAGCCACGGAGCGCCACTCGGCACTCCTAATAACTGTCATCCAGATTTAATATCACATCTTCCATTTTGTACGGGTTCTACCGGGAGGCAATTTCCTTCCTAAAATTGTATTTGGACGAATACGCGTAAACTTAATACATATGCGACCCGAAAGACAAATTTTATTTATATTCTCTCTCCGCGTCATAGGTTCAGTGATCTGCTTTTGTGTTTTACGACATGTTTCATATTGATGGCTTTATGTTCCCGTTTTAGGTGGAATCGCATAAAATGTCGGGACATTCAGAAAAATACGGTATTAGCAAGCATATAAAATGTACAAAGGCAATCAAAAATATGCGTAACTAGCTTTTGCGTGCGATGCCGTCCTCTGCGATCTCTTAATTTGGCCTTATCACAAAATACGTTCTTAGTTGAAACTAAGAACGTATTTTGTGATAAGGCCCTCGATTGTGATTGAGGTAGCTGATGCTACCTATAAACTACCTAAGCCAAACAGGTTCACAAATCGAGTAATTTCGAGATATCGTGTTTAGTCAGTCACTGAGCGAATTTATTACCTAGTGACATTTCGCTTTTGAATAAATATACACTATTAATTTAGGTCCCACTATAATTCAGATCTTGTGTTCGGTAGTTTAGAGAAAACCTATACTTAATATGTAGATGATCATGAACAGATGAAAAGGTGGCAAATGCAAATGTCGGTCAAGATCAACAATTAGGTATTTCAGGAAGTTACGCTCCATTCTATGCTTGCACTGCGTGAGGGCAGCTCACGAAAACTATTTCTAAATACTATGATCTCGTTATAGATCTAATTGATGATTTATTTATTTCATAGACTATATGCAATCTCTTTATTACGTGAAATACGCCACATTTTTCTTTTATATTAAATTTTCCTGACCGAATACAAAATTGATCGTTTATCATATACAGAAAATAAGGTTGACATATTTTGCATTTCAGAACCGTAAAATATGGAAATGCTGTCTACATGAAAGTACCTAGAGAAAACTAGAACTTCAGATCTGCATTGCATAAAGCGTTCGTTTTGTGTCGTCTACTTATTCCCGACAAAAGCGACCTGTAGGTAGTGGTTCTGCAAGGTCCTCAGGTTGTAAAGGCAATGTCATTAGTGACCAGACGACTCCATAAATAATGATTGCTTCAAGGATAATCCTAAAATATGAGCACAAAAATGCAACGTCATTACAGTATAATTCAGTACACGATTTCCTCTCCACAGTCTTAATATCTTAAAACAAGTAGATTGATCTATTAAAAAACAGTAATCAATGACATTTAAATTATAGGATCTGATGGTATATTCATGACTCTTGAAGAGGAAGTCACGTATTTTACACAGCGATCTTACATAGGTACTAGCAGTACCTAAATAGGAAGTCTCTGTACAAACTGTTGATCATATTTTGTATTAATATTGACTTTATAAATGGCATTTATTTATTTTATTGAAGTAAGTTTATTCTGGTATTTTTATAGTAACTTAAAAGTAATTGTTATCATGTATACCGTGACTCATACTCAAGTAAAGTTAGCTAGTGACACTATCCGTCAGTAAAAAATAATCAGCAATAATATTTTGGGTCAAACGTAAACGCAGTTACAACTTTTGCTACCCATATCTTACATTCTGACATACAATCCACTCAAAATTCCCCACACGCTCTCGAAAAATTAATTTCGAGAAGTGAAGTGATATAAAGTTGCCCTCACAAGATGTGTCATGAGTTGTAAGTTAGTTAAGTATCCGGCCATCACTGTGTTCATGTGACCGGCAGCCTTTTCGAAAAATTAATTTCGAGAAGTGAAGTGATATAAAGTTGCCCTCACAAGATGTGTCATGAGTTGTAAGTTAGTTAAGTATCCGGCCATCACTGTGTTCATGTGACCGGCAGCCTTTTCGAAAAATTAATTTTGAGAAGTGAAGTGATATAAAGTTGCCCTCACAAGATGTGTCATGAGTTGTAAGTTAGTTAAGTATCCGGCCATCACTGTGTTCATGTGACCGGCAGCCTTTTCGAAAAATTAATTTCGAGAAGTGAAGTGATATAAAGTTCCCTTCACAAGATGTGTCATGAGTTGTAAGTTAGTTAAGTATCCGGCCATCACCGGGTCCACATGATCGCCAGCCTAACAAATCGACCTTTTTCCGCCAGAGGGCGCCCTCGTTACTCAATCTAACTTCCTAGTTTCTTAGCCAATGTGAAGGAAACTTGGTAAACGTCACCCTATATCGAAAGGGTAAAGCGACGAAGTTTGGCCTATAAGTTTTGCGGGAATGGAATATTGTGAACCTTTTTACATGGATAGATTCGATATTTTTTATCCTTGTTCCTGTAAATAGCTATTGAAACTGATTACTTTGATGTATTTTTAGTTACTTTAATGTTAAGTTAGGGAAAATATCACAAAAAAAATACTAAGGAGTCAAAAGGTCAAATCGTAAAAATAGTTCAGCGAAAACATGGCGTCTGAAAAGTTTTGACAACACTAATCTTAAGAAAATTAACATACCAATGTTTCGTATATTAAAGATAACATTTTCACGAAGTAAGAAGTTAAATACACAGGTAGATGACTATTTAGATACTAAACATATTTCACATACTTGAGTTTGGAAACAAATACACTTTACATAAAAGCAGAAACCGCATATAATTTCACACACATTAAAATCTCTTTTCATTCCGGAAAACTAGGTCCAGTTACGCGGTTACAGCTGCTGACAGCTTCTACTTCATAATACTATCATTATGAATATTAGCATTAATATATTACATTTCTGAGTAAAACACGCGTTGCACGTCATGTGGCAAGGTAAGTGGGACCGTCTGGCATTGCCCCGTGGGACACTGCCAGGCCATTCTTATTCAAATAAGTGGGGGCAACGATTTACCCCCGGGAACCGTGACAGTGCAGCGGTTTCCGCAACCCCGCTCTACAAATGTTTGAGCTGAATAATAGTAATAAGGCAGGATAGACTGCCATTGTAATGGTATGATAATAGTGGTTAGCAAGACTGCTTTAATAGAGGTTTTCTTGTTAGTGCTTTAATAAGGGTGTTCCGCTTTCAGTAGAACTTTTTTCATCTTATTTATTCAACTGAAGTAAACTAAGTAATGGGTTTCTAAGCCAAACATGCTGTAGTAAAAAATCTATAAATTGAAATTGAGCGTAATTTTATATCTACAGTTATCAGTTTTTTTGTTAGACCCGGATATCACAGCTAAAGTTCAAGCACAAAAGATAAAAAAGATGAATAAGTTTTCTCAATTCATTGTTCGCTCCATCAGTAAACATTAGATCCTAAAAGAGGTTTTGCACATGCAAATACTTTAACCTACTTTTCCAACTCGCTGTCACATTAACGTGTACTTGCTAATTTTAAGATAAACTTTACGATGTCTTCGTAATATCCATACTGACTGAGTATGAAATATACAATGTTATCATTTTGGAAACTACCAGGAAATACATTAACACTAGTGTCTGTTGTATAACTAAACAAGCTTCCAACCAATTCACACTACATTATCACATCACGAACAAGACTAAGGAAATAAAGCTAATAATTAATATAAATATGATTCATAAAAACAAATGAAGCTATTACGGCGCCCATTGTGCTCCATATTATATTATTCTCAGAGGGAGAGGGTTTCATATGAAGATCCTTTCATTGACCGGGGAATCACGCAATACACGAGAACCTAGCTACGAACAAACAGACATAGAGTAACGACGAAAATTTACATCGGCCCGGTTTAATGTCGCGAGGCAATCTCATTCTGGGGAGGAAACGGGGCAACACTCGACCACTGAACCTTGATCCCGCGAAATATTATACAAGGTAGCTGATGAGGCTCTTGTAATGATGGTCGGAATGATCAGTTACGATGATACTCGCGATATGGCTGCAGAGACAAATGCGTATCTCGAAAGCGGTTTCTGTACTTATAACTGCAAGTAGTAAGTTTTTCTTATAACTCTTTTCCATTTTGTGCGGACAGTAAATATTGTCCATTATGTTTTTACGACACTTTTTGTATGAATATGATCGTAAACTGTCTTTGGTATAATATGCGGTGAGCAATAAGAATTGTAAGTAGGTAATATTGAACTGAATAATTTATGACACTAAGTAATAAAACTAACATATTATTTATGATCGAGTTTCGCCACGAATATTATTTTAAATGATAATTATTTTCACTGAAATATAAAAATATGTTACTCAAAATATAATTTTCTTCTGTTTTCATATACTAACAACAGAGGTAAATCAGCGAACTTTTATTTTTACTGCCGACCCACGATAACTCAAATTCTCTTATTTCCTCTAAACAATATTTTTGATGTCATATCATAAAGAAAATTGAAGCAATAAAACAGTCCCGTTTTGTGAAAACAACTGTACTTATCTGTACAAACACAACACTCGTATTTCAGGCATTTTCTTTTTAACAGTCCTTTTGACAATTGAATACCTAGCAATTACATTTCCTAAGGTATTAAATAACTTCAAGTTGAGCACAATTCACGAACAAAATTAACTTCCAAAAGCATTTCGAAGAAAATCACACCTAAATCACCTATTTTCCTTAGTCATTATCCTAATTATTTAAGAGGCCTTCCACTCTATGAAGCATAAATATCTTAAGTTACGTCTATTTTCGGTGGAGTTTTTATAACAAAATGCCACTCAGTGAAGTGATTCAAAGCCACGTAATTGTGCTGTTGAGGCAAAAAGTCCTAATTCTCCCCTCGCAATTCTATTTAGGTGACAACGAAGTAAAAACTGGGAAATTTATAACAGTCACGTAAGTATAATGTTGCCACAATTTTTTAATTAAAATGTGCTTTTATTGTTTATTCATTTTTGTGTTTTTAGGTGTTAGTAAAGTTTTTAGTTTTCAGTATTTTGTTGCATTCTTAAATAAGTGTGTCACTATTATATTTTATTTTTATATTATACTAGGTTGCTCCCGCGACCTTGTCCGTGTAAATGTCGGACCCCCGTTTTATTTCCGTAAGGGGCGAATTTTGTAAAATCAGTTCTTAGCGGGCATCTACTGACTATAATCTACCTTCCTGCCAAATTTCATCATTTACGTCAAGCGTTTTTCGTTTATTTGCTTCTAAATATTTAGATTTTATTTTATACCATTGAGTATATTTTGATACACATTGTGGTAAATTGAACGCTGTCTGTTTGTCAAGCTGGAACTGAGAAAACTACTTAGGTAATTTTACTAGGTACTTCCTATTGAGGATCGAATCGGCTCGACCGATGAAACCTATCGACGATAATCATTATATCGTTTTTAACAACATTCTTGACAAATCAAAGGTGATGAAAATGAGTTATTTATTGCAAATGATGGCATAATACTATCGTAAACTTCAACATTACAAAACAAGTTCTAATTTTAGTCTAAGTCTGACCTTTGAGATAGGTATTGTATTTTAAATTTTATTCCGATGACGTTGAATTCTTAATACAAAAACTAATTTTAGAACAGACTCCAAGTTGTCAGTTTTGTATTAAGAACTTTAACCTCATCGGGATAATGTACAAAATACAACGACTGGTTTAAAAATTTAAGCTTTGGATTAAAGTTTATTTTAAGATGACAATAATATAACATGGATCTTAAGGTCTTTACAATACATGGTCAATTCGTTGCGGAAACAGAGGTACCTAATGCTCAGGAAATAACATTAAGCAAATTACCGTCATTTGCAAATAATGGCACTTACCTTTGAAAGTTTCATACATAAGTTACGTAAAACTACTTTGAAAGATAAATGTTTGAAAGATTTTATAATTTTACTATCTTATACCAGCGTTTTCTCCAAGTCAATGCCGGTTTGTCATCTGGATTTTAATTTTGCTCGATGTCCTAATTATTTTCCTAAAATAAAAGCCTAAGTTAGTCTTTACAACTTCAGCTATCTACTAGGAAAGTCCCGTCAAAATCGGTCCAGCCATTTCCGAAATTAGCCGGAACAAACGGACAGACAAACATTCACCTACCGCTTGAACGTTCTTAAAATATGTATTTATTAAAAACAGTCATTTTGGTATTACTTCAATTTTATATTTTTTTATGTTTTAACACATATATTTTTATGTTTTAAACATATGCTTCAATCATTTTAAAGAGTATTTCGACAGAAGATCTAAAGAGAAAGGCATATGGTACAAAACCATTCAAAATGAGCCTCCTCGAATCCCTTGGTTTGCTGAAAGTCGTTTGAAGAGGTCGTATGTAGTTATGGCACATAGATTGCGTTCTGGTCACTTTCCATCTAGGAAATTTGGATACTTAATGAAAAAAGTGGATTCCCCTAATTGCCAAGTGTGTAACAAAGTCGAAGATGTCCAACATTTGCTAATGGAATGTGAAAAGAATAGGAGAGAAAGAGAGTTAGTGATGCGGGAGTTAAAAGTTAATATTTATGATGTTGGGGCTTTTATTAGAATATTATCGATACCTAGTGCGGGAGAAGCGAAACTGATATATGAAATGGTTGCTGCATCACTATCTCCCTCGATTACGCAATAATGTACAAATTAATATTATATAAGCAAGTATAATAAGTAATTAGATTAGGGTATGATGAGGCTGACATACCTTTGTAAGGTAAAAGCCTCTAATTAAATAAAGATTAAAAAAAAAAAAAAATATTTTTTTATAGATTAGGTATAGATAAAAGCATTAGCAGCTTTGAAGGTTATTGCAAGATATACGAGTATGCAGTAGGTATACATATTTGCAGTCATTATTGACCTTGTTATTGAGTAGTAATATAATATTACTCGTTATATAAAATGAGGCAGCGATAAAACATCAGAAAACACCTTCATTAGCATACAATTTACTATATATTTATACCTACCCACTAAATGATTCTATAGTAGTTAAATTGGCATGATCTTAGTATGCAAATGACTAGTTTCTGCTCTCGACTTCGTCCGCGTGTATATCAAGTATATCATTAAAACATAGCGTATGGCACTCGGCAATAGTGTCGCTTTCTAACAGTGACAGAATTTCTGTAATCGGACTAGTACTTTCAGAGATTTAGTCTTACAAACAAAAAGGAGCAAACAGACTTTTCCTTTTATTAGTATCTAGGTATAGAAATACAACAAGTTATACCTAATTGTTCAACAAAATATAACATTAATAATTCCGGGATACCCTGAGTTCGGTTTCTCAGCAATCGAAATCGAATACAGAAATTGCAGTAGATATCGTATTAAAATATGATTGCAATCTTCACACTCAATAATTTAAAACTGCAAGAGATCGACATTTCTCGCATTTGCTTGGATTTCTACATTTTATGAGTGAAAGTTAGGGACTTAAGTTATACAATATTCATACGTACAGCCTCACAATATGCTGTTAGCATTACACTTTCATTGCTTTGACGAAAAGTAATAAAAAAGAGAATTAAATAGTGGTTCTTAGAAACAAAAGATTAGGTACCGGCATAAAAGTCGTTGTTTCCTGAACATAAAATATTACTAAAATCAAGATTAAAATATTATTACTAGCTGCTTGCTCCCTGCGACGCGTGGTTACCTCGTACGCGTGGTTATTTTCACCCGTGTTAAGTTACGTCTTTGGTTACTGCTCCGTTCCCGTGGGTCGTAGCGTGATGTTAAATAGCCTATACTATTCTACATGAATCTGGCTATCATATACAACAAGAATTTTGCTAATCCGACTGGTAGTTCTAGAGATTAACGCGTTTAAACAAACACACGAACAAAAGACTCTTCAGCTTTATTATACGGTATGGAACTCACTTCTAGGCAATAAATGAAACCTCAAGTAATACTAGTCCACAGAAGTATAGCTTAATTAAATTTTAAATCGAAAACCGAAAATTAAAAAAGTAAAATTTTCAAACAAAATAAATGTCAAAATAAATTCAGTTAAAGTAAACACTCTGTTGACAGTTCTCTGTTGACTGTTCTGTTGGCGCGGCTTTTTGATTCGTTTGAAAATTTGAGATTTACGAAAAAAAATTGATCCAATTCTACAGAGTGTTTAAATTTGTTCAAAATTAAAACTCTACTTTTTGACCTAATTACTGGACCGATTTCATTAATTTTTTGTATATCGTCAGAAAAGGCGATAACAAGTATGTCGTATAATTTATTGCATATATGTGATCCCCATACTGTATAATAACAAAAAAGCTTTTTTACAAAAAAAGATAACCGCCTTCAAAAACTACAAAATAAAAATAACTTTAGTTTTGGAAGTCGGCGGCTTTGGTTTTGTTTTTTGTTATATATGTAGGTAAGTATTGCCACCGACTTCCAAAACTAAAATTATTTTTATTTTGTAGTTTTTGAAGGCGGTTATCTTTTTTTGTAAAAAAGCTTTTTATTTTTCACTTTTTAGTGCTTGTGTATTAATGTTTGAAATCCTTACAAAAAGCCCTTTCAAACAATACCTCACACGATATATTTAATTTTGGAAACTGGTAGGAGGGGGGTTGACGTACCCCCCCCTTCCTTTTCCTTCAGTCAGTCATCGACTACACGTATAAACAAAGCAATTTCACTTATTACGATATTGCTGCTGTGATTCTGTGAGGTGTTCCATTCCATATCTCCGAAGTTCATCATCAGATATTGAAATGGTGACAATGGGACCACACTGGAAGCACCAGCTTTCAAATAAAAAAAGAATCATGAAAATCGGTTCACCCAGTCGCAAGTTAGGAGCTAACAAACATAAAAAAAAAATACAGTCGAATTGATAACCTCCTCCTTATTTTGACGTCGGTTAAAAATAAATATAAAAATATTTGAAATCGATTTACAAATTACAATAGATTCACAATTACGTAACGAGAACACGAGAAATTTCAATCATTTTACCTGCTAATATGATTCCGAACAGCCGCAAAATATTACTTAAGTAGGTAACATTATTAATTTGCTGTTCATTTCAAAATATTGCAGCACTGACCCGGTTACGTTATTTAAAAATAATTTTAGTATATGATTTAATAAACGAGATAGTGGTTATTAAATTCCTCGAACGAACGTGAGTGCAGATGTAATAACAAAAAACTGGTTTTTATGTTTTAAAGTTTTTTTTTTATTACTCCGTGTTATTCTCGACGATTTGACAGTGAACAAGGCTCTTGGCGTAAAAGCTGAATTGAACATTAATTCAATAAACTGAAATCATTACAAAGTTTGCTGTAATTTTTCTTTAATGATGTTACTTTTTATTTCATTACGTACTTTTTAAATAAGAGACGGGAATTACTTAGTTATTTTTGATTTCTATTCAATTGATGAGTTTTTAATATAAAAAGAAAGATACCTATATAATTCAAGTCATGCTTGTGAGATATCCATAAGCGTACAGATTCACAATAGATGTTGATTTCTAAATAGATACCAGACGCAGAACTTTCTATCAAATTGTTAATAGATATTTAAATAAACGGCGATGTCTTCAAGTCAATCAGTGTTATTTATTGCTTTTTAATAAGATTTATCTCCTATATCACCCTGCGTTAGAATTGCAAATTAAATGGAGTCCTTAATGAAGCTCTAGAAAATATTCATGAGATATTAATTAATAGGTAGCCTTATTAATAGGCTGTCGTAAAGTTCTAGAAAGCTGAACCGGAAGATTAGTTTGGAGACAATTAAGATGATAATACTATAATGGGTGAAAGGGCATCGTAACGGAAAACTTTTACCATCGATTTAGTATATGAGTATAATGATGTCAACTGCCCCGTACGTTTCGTGGTCGTAAGCGCGATTAGTAATCGTCTGAATCTGGGTTCGATTCTCAGGTCGGGCAAAAAGAGTTAATGGGTTTTTATCGAAAAAAAAACAGCTGTTCCCTACATTTTGACCATACGTGTTGCAATTTTGAACAAGCTTATTCTGGGTAAGCCCATCGTAGACTTTGTCTCTGTCATCTCTGACTTAGACTAGAGCCAAGAGCAAACCTGACCGACGAAAAATTTCATCTCTGGCGGATCTAGAATCATGTACTAAATTCAAGGTAAAAGTTTTAGTTATGGTGTCTTTCCCACCCCGTAACCTATAGAGCTTTGATAAAGATGAACTATTATTAAAATAACTAAGAATTTTATAGTTTTTTTCATCAAAATTTAGTAAAATTACTTCATCTGTTATAATTATGTGCATTCATTACATTCTAGGTTGTTCTGAAATTAGACATTAAATAATAACAAATTATAATATTCATTTGAATTCCAAAAGTGTTTTTTGTAACTAAAGTCAAATTACAAGAGAACGCAAGCAAGTTTTCGACAAATAAAAATAGAATATAATTATATTTTAATTGAGCAATCTATTGTGAGTACCTAGACTACATACCTACCCAATGGGTAACGAAAAAACCCGACCGACCAGAACCTGCTAGCCTTTTTTTTTAGACCACAAATATATTTTTTTTTACCGGTCAGGCACCACAATATTAATTCAAATATCCTAGAGCAGTGGTTCTTAAACAGTGGGCCGCGGACTACTGGTAGTCCCTGAAAGCTCTAGGAGTGGTCCGCGACATCACTATATCTATCTATATACATATAAATAAAAATTAATCGTCGAAATGTATGTACGCGCATACGTCCTTACGAAATTGGATAATTCTTGTATTTGAGTTGGTAATTGTCTGGGCAAGGTTTGTATGAAAGAATAATTTTAGAAAATTCACCGAAGGAGTCAGAAATTGCACCCTTGCGAAGTCGGGACGGGTCGCTAGTAATTATTTAGTAATGTCGCGTTTACGGGGCTACAACACGATACTATTGATTTCAAATATTTTTATATGTTTTTAATTAACAGAGGAACATAACCAACAATTAATTTTACTGCCGAACACTTGGCGATCCATGGCAAGACAATTATTTTTTTTCAAATGGTCCCTCGACCCTGAAAGGTTAATAACCACTGTCCTAGAGAAACGGTATTAACGCCTACGATTTTCATCAAATAAAAACGTCTATTAGGAATCCTGTCACATTACCATATCTTTTGCCCAAACTGGTACCATAAAATCTGAGACCAACAAAGCTCCGAAACGAAAGTCGACACATGTATCTGAGGAATGTGATAAATATACATATTTATACAATAAAATGTGATGGAGAAATCGAGTTGGTATTACTCGATTCTCGCTCCGCTTGACCGTTTGACCTTGACATTTAAGCAGGTGCGAGATGCCCTAGTCAATGAATTTAATTAAGTGGTATTTCACCTTTAATGTTTAGGGTTCCGTATACGAAGGATGCTAACGGGACCCTATTACTAAGCCTCCGCTGTCCGTCTGTCTGTCACATGAATCGTAAATAAGCATAGAGTTGAAATTTTCACAGTATGTATACCCCCTATGGCCGTTATAACAACAAATATCAAAAAAGAAAATGAAGATAAAAATTAAAGGACCACAAATTTAGAATTTTTATATTGAGAATTACCCCGAACAAGGAACGTGTTATTTAATGTAGTGTTAAAATATATTGTACGACGGTACAGAACCATTTGTGTGCCAGTCTGACTCGCGCTTGGTCAGTTTTTTAATGAGTTGGTAACACGTATGTAAGCGACCATGAAGAGTAATTACGTATAAAGTGTGTAACGTAATCAATGATTAGCTTAAGTTAATTTAATTTGAAGAAGCTTTTCAAATATTAAAGTTTTTTGTGTATTAAAAAATATTGCGTAATTCAGTAAAAGCGTTTAGTTAATCTGAAATAATGTAATCTTTAAGAAAAGTTCGAAAATAAAATCGATAGTAGCAAAAACTTTATGAATAGTAAACAAAGTGTTTTTACTTATCTTCTTAAATTAAATTCGATTTTTCGGCATTAGATATTTACATCTTATAAGAAAAATATTACTTAGTTTCCCTAAGAAAAGTAAAATTTAATTTTAATATTTTACAAAGAAAATTTTATAAAAGTTCAGTGTTTACCTATCTACTTAACTTCAATTATTTTTGGAAAGACTAAAGTAATAATGTACTAGAGTATTCCTTACCTTGTAGATGCCATCGACAAGTTTTGTCAACTCCTCCGTCTCCATGGCGAAAGATTTTTAAATAAACCAATTCCGCAAACAGTTGTGACTACACAAGGAGCTTCATCGGGATAACAACAACGTACGAACAAAGTTCAATTTTAACACTGTACACACAAAATTCACATTTCAATGTACACCCACAAGAACGGTCTTCTCCTTCGGTTGTCGAATCACTCAAGCAAACAAACTCACTTTCGAACACATCTGAAACAAAAGAAAACAATAATTAACTTTCAATGTTTTAAAAAAAAAAGTTTATTATCTGTTCTAATTTCAAATTAACGTAAAGTTAGTTAAAAAATAACTAATGACATTCGCAATTAAAAAAGTTTGAAATATAAAAATGTCATGTTGGTGTTTTTTTTTTGTATGCACCTGTCCGAGATAAGTTCAGCTGTCGAGCCGAGGCGTGCGTCGTACTCGAGGCTCGCCAGTAGAGTCACCTATCGCCTTCACCGGTAGGTATCTCACGAATGCCGATATTTAGAAACACGAAGTAAACGGACTGGTAGTAAGATCAGTATGGGCCCGATGTCTAAACCTCTCGGTATGTTTACCGTAACGCAGCTTGTTTAGAAACTACGTACATTTGTTGGGTCATTTCGAAATGCTTAGTTCAATGATCTTTCAATGTTCTTTATCATCTACGTGTTAATATTACCTATATTACATACCATTACGAGATCCCCATTGAGATAAAGCTATAATAATATCTACTGGGCAATAATCATAATTATTTTAGATTTTGATCTCGTAAGTAATACGAAAAATAAATAACCTAGAAGGTAAATGGGTAAAACGATAAATTACTATTATGAAATGTTGTCAATGCCAGCGCAGCATTATTATATGCCTACATGCAATTTGCGTGGCAGGTATTATTTACTCATACATAATATGAATACAATAGACCACAGCGTTAACTTTCATTTTTGCTTACGCCTACAGCTACCGAAAATATTCAATTCCGTTTTTTAAAATGCATATAAACGCGACCAGTTCTAATCAATAGGCGTGCCGTAAACTTTTACTTTCTAGATTTATACGTATTTTATGCAGATTTAAGCATTTGAGCATGTTGTCAAAATATCAAAGGAAATGAAATATCTTGATATGATTAGCATAATTGCGCAACGTGAGAGCTCATGCACTCCGTCTTTAATCGTATTCAAGAGGAGTCCCGTCGCTTGGGATCGTTTAATTACATATATTTTATATGAAAACAAGCCAACCACCTTCCTCTATCGTTGTTGGTCAAGTATCCAAACCTGCTTTCCGTTTGTTTAAAATCAACATTCCAATCATCCACTTTGTATTTGACCTCTTTGATCCTTTATTTTATTTACTTATAAACGGTTTGATCGTTTAATATTCCAACACTTCATATTTTAACGCTAAATACCACGTATGAAATATTGGTTTCAACTTAACTCGTTGCATAAACTCCGCTTACAAATTCAACTGTAATCCAACTCTCGGGAACTTTCCTCTATGAAATCATAATCAGCTGGAGCTTTAACTTCACAGATGTTAGCGACATTGAAAGAAAGAAAATTTTTATCCAGCGACTTCACGAGCAAGCGAGCTCCTAAGGAATAAGGTCTCAAACTATGCGAAAGTTTTTTTTTCGCGTCACATGCCGAGGGAAAATATAAAACACAATTTCTGAGCAGATCCGTAACTTCATTTTGAACAAGAGAGATTTGCGCCCGCCCTCGCACTCCGCTACCCTTGCATATGCAACCGGGAAACTGCGAGCTTGCCACTTTTCTTTCTTTTCTCGTATCCCTGAGGCGCGGCGGAGCATGTGTGCAACGGGTGCTTATTTCAGTTGGAACTTGTTTAGTCCGGATTGGACTTGTTGTATCCGGATTTGGGAGTAAGAAACCTCGTAAGGACACTCCGTACGAAATCAGTTAAGATCCCCAAAGTCGGTCCGAGTTTCGGATTTGCGAAGGTGGGTTACACTTTGAGGGGTTAAACTGTAAGTCGTCCTGATCTTTTTGTAAGTTTTAAAGGAAATCTTTGGAGAAATAATGTGATTGCGATGTGTTCTGGTGCCAAGACAAGAGTGGGTAGGTCGCGGGGTGGGGTGCCGTCGAGTTAGCACAAATGGTTCGCAGGCGACGACGCTCGCGTTCTGCTGACGAACCTTGTTATCGTGAATATAATGTGGAACTGCACGCTGCAGCTGAATATTCATGTTCGTATTCTTGTCTGGATTTACAGAACTTGTAGACACATTGAATTTCTTGTATTACAACCATGTTTGAACTGAGACAGTTTGCTACCCCTGCGGAATATCACAATTCAATTAGAGAGGGAGTGTTTTCTATAAACGTTAGATGAACATATTGTTTTTGGCGCTGACTGTATATTATTTATCTCTTATATAATCACCTGATACATTTCTCAGGATGTTGAAAGAAAAGTTAATTATGCGTTTAGATATTATCAGACCCTTTGAATAATACATGTTTTTTTGTATCCTGTACAATGTTGTGGCACCAAAGTAGAAATTGAATATATGAATAAATTAATTAATGTTGTTTATTAAAATGGTGCGTGTGATCATAAAGTGAAACGCACTTTAATCTGCCATCTGTAGTAGTAATAGTATCTGATCTGTAATTATTTTATTAATAGTAATCGGAAATATCAATAATTACAACCATTAAAACTTTTTAAATTCCAGTTTTCTGCAATCTTTTCCCATATAAATATTACCTATACCAAATCTAATACTTTCATGTCTTGTGTCACTGTCATTTTTATCTGTCTGCCAGAACAAATAGACAGACAGATAATAAAAAGCTTTTTTACAAAAAAATAATAGTTTAAAAAACTAAAAAACACGCTTTTACCACGCACTTAAAATAAAATTACAAAATAATTCGAACATTTACTACGATTTATTATGAAAGAAAGCATGGAGCGTTTATGTAATCTTTACTCTTCTTGGACAAAACGCTCCACGCTTTCTTTCATAATAAATCGTAGTAAATGTTCGAATTATTTTGTAATTTTATTTTAAGTGCGTGGTAAAAGCGTGTTTTTTAGTTTTTTAAACTATTATTTTTATTTTATACTTTTTAGTCTTCTTATTATTTAAACTTAATTTACTACTTACTAATTTAAAATATTAATAGGTATTTAAAGATATTTATTATTAAAAAACTTAACAAAATTCACTGTTTTACGCATCCAAATTTAATACGGCGTCCGCCATATTGGATTTAAGTCACGTGACTATTTTTTCGTATTCCTGACCGCAAACCCTTTCATTTGATACCCATATCATGGGGGTGCATTTCATATAGCCTGTCCGCCATATTGGATTTAAGTCACGTGACTATTTTTTCGTATTCCTGACAGCAAACCCTTTTATTTGATACCCATATTATGGGGGTGCATTTCAAATAGCCTGTCCGCCATATTGGATTTATAAAGTCACGTGACTATTTTTTTCGTATTCCTGACAGCAAACCCTTTCATTTGATACCCATATTATGGGAGTGGATTACAAACAGCCAGTCCGCCATCTTGGGGAGGCCGCCATATTGGATTTGTAATGACGTTTCTTAGCTAGTCATGTATTGTCATCAGAACTCAGAGCGTGTGCAAAATTTCATCCCAATTGAAGACTGGGAAGTGGGTCAAATTTAGATTCCAAGATTTTCTTACATAGTTACTTACGATTGAAGCGTGTTAATAATAAGTCACGTGACTATTTTTTTCGTATTCCTGACAGCAAACCCTTTCATTTGATACCCATATTATGGGAGTGGATTACAAACAGCCAGTCCGCCATCTTGGGGAGGCCGCCATATTGGATTTGTAATGACGTTTCTTAGCTAGTCATGTATTGTCATCAGAACTCAGAGCGTGTGCAAAATTTCATCCCAATTGAAGACTGGGAAGTGGGTCAAATTTAGATTCCAAGATTTTCTTACATAGTTACTTACGATTGAAGCGTGTTAATAATAAGTCACGTGACTATTTTTTTCGTATTCCTGACAGCAAACCCTTTCATTTGATACCCATATTATGGGGGTGGATTTCAAACAGCCAGTCCGCCATCTTGGGGAGGCCGCCATATTGGATTTGTAATGACGTTTCTTAGCTAGTCATGTATTGTCATCAGAACTCAGAGCGTGTGCAAAATTTCATCCCAATCGAAGACTGGGAAGTGGGTCAAATTAAGATTCCAAGATTTTCTTACATAGTTACATACAAGTGAAGCTAATATAAAGCGTGTAAAAAAGATAACCGCCTTCAAAAACTACAAAATAAAAATAACTTTAGTTTTGAAAGTCGGCGGCTTTGGTTTTGTTTTTTGTTATGTAGGACTAGGTAAGTATTGCCACCGACTTCCAAAACTAAAGTTATTTTTATTTTGTAGTTTTTGAAGGCGGTTATCTTTTTTTGTAAAAAAGCTTTTTTATTTTTCACTTTTTAGTGCTTGTGTATTAATGTTTGAAATCCTTACAAAAAGCCCTTTCAAACAATACCTCACACGATATATTTAATTTTGGAAACTGGTAGGAGGGGAGTTGCCGTTCCCCCCCCCCCCCTTTTCCTTCAGTCAGTCATCGACTACACGTATAAACAAAGCAATTTCACTTGTTACGATATTGCTGCTGTGATTCTGTGAGGAGTTCCATTCCATTTTTCCGAAGTTCATCATCAGATATTGAAATGGTGACAATGGGACTACACGGGAAGCACCAGCTTTCAAATAAAGAAAGAATCATGAAAATCGGTTCACCCAGACGCAAGGAGTAACAAACATTAAAAAAAAATACAGTCGAATTGATAACCTCCTCCTTTTTTTGAAGTCGGTTAAAAATTCAAAAATATGTGTCTTTGGTTTTATGTAGGTACCGTGTAAATATTCATAATATGCATTTATTTAGAAGTTGTTATTTTGATAGTACTAACAGGCACTTCAATTTTATTTTTTTATTTTACGTAATAAATACCAGGGTAGGTAAGGTAGGTACCTATCCTATTATAATAATTATTAATATCTTACTAAGATATCTCTTATCTCTCACACTCTATCTTAAAAAGCAATATCCATGTCCGAGTATCGTGATAGTGTATGAAATCATTCATCTGTCAACTACACATGTGCACCAAGTAATGAGATTCCCATTCACTCCTGGGAAATTTCCCATAATGTGCCGTGCGTTTGACGTTGGACTGACACGACTCATTCGTTCGTTCAATCATTCACGACCTTTGTCTACGGACGAATTATTGTTAAGTGGATAATTTAATTAAGTGTTGTTGAGTTTTTTCTCTCTGTAGGCTAGAATTAAAGGTTAAAATAAATTGTAAAAAGAATCTACTCAGAAGTTCGGGAGTAGGTACTTACATAATGCCCTACTATTTCAATCTATTTTGGTACCTACATAAAAATAAAAGTGAAAGTCATATACATAATAGGTATATTAGGTAGGTTATTTTATGTGATGACATTTTATTGTAAAGAATAATACCTTATTCTTTACAATAAAATGTCATCACATAAAATAAACTCGTATTTTTTAAGAAGAAAATGCTTGTTGAATTACATTTGTTTTTAATTTATTAAATAAAAGAAAAAAGACAAAATACAAAACAAAAACAACAAAATACTGCGCAAAAAAATTTGCAAGATTTAATTGAGTTGAAGCATTTTTTCAAAAAGAAAGCTTTCAATGATTTAAACGAATCACCTTCAAGCAAACAATTACCTATAAGATAACTATTGTAACAACGGTTATAATCTTTATCATATTCATATTTATTTATTTTAAATATACGTATATTAATCACAAATATTTCTATAAAAATATACAAAATAGTAGCCCATCGGCATCGGGAACAGAGTCCAAGTTTCTGGTAGTTAGGGCTCCTGAGAGAGGAATCTACTAATAATACGCGCCGTGCCCAAAAGTACTGTTTTCTGAATAATTATTATCGTTATTATTACTCATATTAGCAACAAAGTCAAAGGCAAATAATTTATGTCAATTAGGCCAATATAAGGCACTTTTGAACGTCATTTACAAAAAAGGATTGAATCTAGTTGCCCCTTCCAAAAGGTAGCTAGTTTTGTATTTGTATGGAGAAGAATGGGCAAGAAACTCCATACGTACTCTTTTAAAATCAATAGGTATTTTACAATATTTGCATACAGAATCATGCATAATGACACGTGAATACAATATAGCTTATATAAAAACTACTAAATCATAATGTGTTTAAAGAATTACAAATTAAAAATTGAAAGGTTAAAATATTTTCAAATATACCTACATATTGTTAAAAAAATGTTACCTAATCCATATCGTCTAAAATACGTAGCTATTTTACACAGCGTAGCTCAAAATGATTACATTATTATAGTCGTACGTTAAGGTAATAGGTGCGTTACTACCGCACTTCATCTTCTGTAGTAAAAGGGTAGTGACACTATTATAGGACTGGGTCATAAGTCATGTCCCGTAATTGGCTATATGAGCTTTTGCCATTTAACACTGAAGAAATTTTGTCATCTGTAGTGGACATTAGGTAGTTGTGGACTACGGCTGCTACTTATGTAGAGAAAGAATTTTGTTAAAACACTAGCTTCCGCCCGCGACTCTGCCCGCGTTAACGTAAATAATTATGCTACCCCACAGGACATTTTTCTAAGCCAAAATTGTAATTTATGTGTAATGCTAGACTATAATCTATCGTTGTCTCAAATTTAATCCAGATCTATTCAGCCGTTATAGCGTGATTGAGTAATAAACATTCATCCATCGTATTTAGAATAGAAGAAAAGTAAGATTTATATATGGCTAAGAGCCTGTTTTATCTATATTATTAAATAGACACTATTCACTAGATACAACTAGCTTTTGCCTAAGATTTCGTCCGGAAGTCAAAGTCAAACCCGTTCTTACCTGACTATTCACCACATTTATTAAAATGCCCAGCAATTCTCGACTTTGCCCGGAAGTTAAAGTAAAATCCGTTTCTAGCTGTCATTTCGATTTCGAGATTTCGTGATTAATCTGTGAGTGATAATTCGCTCTTATATCTATGTATAAATGGAACAGAATTTGTATAAAATTATCTGCCAAGTAATTTAATAAGAACTTATTCGCATGTTCTGAAACTGGCCTTATGAATAACTTAGGAGCCTAAAGTTAAGGGACTATTAAAACTTGAACCGATTACCTTTGTTAGCTAGCTGAAGAACTTACTATTATTTTATTAACCGATTAAGTAGTAACCAGAGTTCAAAAACGCAAACTTGATAATGGTTGGTTAAGAAAAACCGTATTTGCAAAAATTGGACATAATTCACCTGAATTTGTATCAAATAATTGTGTTTCGTATTAAATAATTAAATTCATATAATTGTGAAAAAAAACAATCCACAGTCTTCAACGAATTCCATTGATTAAATAAAGGTATTGGATATCTATAATATCTTTCTATCAAAATACCACTAGCGCTATAAGCAGAGCGGAAGTGTGTTAGGCTTTTACTGTTTAAATCCTATCCGTGTTCCTCCTAAAGCGCAGGCCACACCGCCAGCTAGCGGGCGGGCGGGCTAGGCGGGCGGGCGAAGCGAACGAAGGAAACTATACAAACTACGCGAAATATTGGCGAGCTAAACTATGGGGTTCACACCAAAAACTACGGACTGACGAGCGACGGATATTTCGTTAGCTTAGCTCGTTAGGTTAGTCGGTAGCTCGCGGTGTGAACCGATGTATGTAAAGAGGTGAAACGATGTTCGCCCGCCTAGCCCGCCCGCCCGCTAGCTGGGAATCGTCGGATATTTCGTTAGCTTAGCTCGTTAGGTTAGTCGGTAGCTCGCGGTGTGAACCGAAGTATGTAAAGAGGTGAAACGATGTTCGCCCGCTTAGCCCGCCCGCCCGCTAGCTGGCGGTGTGGCCTGCGCTTTATGCTTCTTGCATTCCAAGGCCGCGTTGACTCTTTCAACAAAATCCGCAACCCTGGCAGATCTATACCACCTAAGTCCACCTACCTTTTATAATAAGTACCCAAAAGTATAGAATAACAACATCATAAGATATCTCTGCCTATGAACCAAAATCTATGGCCTGTTATGGCATTAAGCCGATGTTAAATATCCATAAAAAACGACATACGTCTTTATACACGGTTTAACACTTTATTACACCGTGCTTCGTGGTCCTAACTTAATTTATGCTGTAGTTAAAGTTGAATGGTTAAGTTATTTAAGGTTAGTTTTACCAGGAGACTGAATATCTGTCATTTTCTCTATCATAATGCTTAACGAACATAATAATATGTAAGGGTGTTACCACACCAATCAATCGATAGTCGATCGATGCCATCGATCGATGGTAGAATGGATTAGTCGACGTCGATCGATAGTTTCTACCACACCAATCGATCGATAGCCGATAGATGCCATCGATCGATGGTAGAATGGATTGGTCGATGTCGATCGATAGTTTCTACTAGACCAATCGATCGATTGTCGACCGGTATCCGTCGACCGATGCCATCGACCGGCAATCGATCGATTAGTTAGTCGACCGGTATCCGTCGATCAATTAAAGCTACCACACCAATCGATCAACGTCTACCGATGTCGATCGATGGCATCAATCGACTATCGATCGATTGGTGTGGTAACACCCTAAAGTTTGTTGGTGATTCGTTGTTTTTAGCAACTCCCAGAATTGGTGAGTTTCAGTGTAAGGTTTTCAAAGGTGTGTTTTGTGTAATGTCGTCAAGGCCAGGTAGGTAATACGGCCCGCCTATCATAAACGCGGTTGTGGTTTTGAATCTTCCTAAATTTATCTTGGATATCACTGACATTGGTGAAGGAAAACATCGTGAAGAAGCGTGGACTTTTAAGTAATATAAGTCTGGAATTGCCAATAATTCGTCTTGAGCAAACGTAGTGATCAATGCTCGTGCATCCTCTGTATGATAAGAAGCCTGTGCCCTAGTGGGACAATAATTAGGCCTATATGTTGCCAACATATAGGACTATACATTGGTTTAAATACCCCAAAAGTATTAAAAGCACACAACATTCTGTCATCAACGTTTATGTATCATGTAATAGGGGATAAGCTTACTACCAGCATCTGGGTACAAATCACCAAAAAACCTCTTTTAAGAAAATCCCTTTCCCGACCCGCAGATCTAACCCAGGTACCGACTGACGGGCAGTCAATGTCAGTCAAGACTTATACTAGGACCTAAAACAGCGTCAGTAAAATCTACATTAAGAAATCACACACAGATTGTGTAGCCTTAATTAAGAACTTCCATACATAGTTCCTTTCATGAATACCGTTAGACCAGAACCAATCAGTGAACTTCGCGACATTCAATACATTATTAATCGCCACGTTCGTGCATAAAGCAAAAGTCTAGAACACTGGAAGTGACGGAGCTAGCATGTTTTATAACACACCGAGGTATATGTCGATGAATAGCGCCGTATGCGGTAGCCCTTACCACCCGCGGCCCGAGTGCGTTTGACAACTCGCTATATTGAATAATATTTCCGTATAATAACTAAAGTTCATACGTTAAACGTTATTTGAAAGCTGCAGTGGGGTGAACTGGATGCGTCATGACCACGCTGAAATGTTTTTTAATAATAGTTTTGTGGAAAATGGTGGATTTCATAATTTGTTAGTTATTTTCTAACAGGGTCTTTGTCATTGGTGATGTGATCTACTATAATTAAATGAGAACACGTAACACAAAAAACATGTAATGAATGTCATGTATTCCTTGTTGGAAATCATAAATAAATAAATAAAAAACATGAGTAATCAGGTTCTCCAAGTTATGCTTGAACTGAACTTGCATTTCTTTAGAATACGACAGTCTTCAAACGACAAACACGATCCAATAAGTAACTATTAGGTTTCAAAGATAAGACAAATTGAAAAAGATTGAGACGAGCCCTAATAGTCGGGATCAGTCACTTCCGAGAGGGAGGCGACATTAAATACTCTTGTCTAATCGCGACTTTACGGAACCAAGCCGCCAATAAATCTACTTAATTATATCCAATTAATACTTTGGCGAATTAGCATCACTGCCCATTTTAGCGTATCTATCAGTTCGGCACAGCGTAAAAATAACATTTAAGCGTACACACATCATGGATTAGTATCGGTCAGTGATCGCAAACCGAAAATGTTTGTATCATCGCTTTAGTGAGCAGCAAACTTTAATTGGAAATACACGTGCAAATTAGAAATAAAAATACGAATGATTTCACACAAAGTGATTAAAATAAAAGTTTGCTTTTCGTGTTTTCGCTGTCTGTCAACTTTTGTTTTATAAATAATTATACATTTTCTTTTTGTGAAAGTAAAAGATGAAGTCTTTTATGTTTTCCAATGTTTTGTATATTTATGTTTTCCGCAAGATGAAGCGTTCCATTGTAGTGTTGTATAGAATGAGAGTCTATACAAATTTTAGGCGCTATTATTCATGTGACAACAAAGCATATCATTGTGTTGAAACCTGTAGTCGATACATCTCTGGAAGCCCCCGGGGAACACATACCTAGGTTCTTTATGAATTCTCCCATTGCTGATGTATTCATTCAGATATTTAATGTAAGTAGGTACCTTAATACCTACCTACATAACAATGGAAATATAAACCGAGTCCACCAACAAAATAACCAAATGACACAGCTACGTAGGCGTCAGAACTCAGAACATTCTTCAGGATTATTCTATATTGAATTTAAGGTCCATATATTGGCAAAATGTTCACATTCATTTTGCGGTTTGGAAATTGGAATTTTTGCGTTTATACGCAATATAGAGCCCAAAGCGGCAGATCGAGAAAAGCATGTATAAACATTTTTTACACGAGACCAGGGTTAATACTGTGCGACGGCACATCACCCCCCGATGCGATGCGATTGTTCAATTGGCGAGAAATTGCGACGCGACTAAGCTTGCGGAAAATTGGCGATATCGTTAATATTCACCCGAAACCGGCGGTTCACGTGGCGACTACAAATAACGAGCCGACAGCCCCCATAGATTTATGCTCTGTCGTTTTAAGTGATATATAGGTCTCAACCCGCCCGGCCCGTCGATCTACCGAAGAATATCTCAAGTAACTGGTTACTGCCACCATCCGTCTTTATACATCCTCATTTGACTACAGATCCCTGAATAAGTTACGAAAAAGAACGTAAAAAGTTACAGAAGAGGTGTACACGCGTGTTAATAAAGCGGTAATGTAATCGAAAGGCTATTTCGGCGCCGTCGCGCTCTAAAAGAAATATAGCAGGCATTCAGGCGGGGTCCATAAAATATACGATATCTTGACAGCGCCCGAAGAGTCCCAGGTAAGTCTAAGTAACTTTTTCCGGGGCGTTAAGCCGTTCGCCTGAGGAAATTGGTGACAAAAATATTCCGGTCATGTAGGAGCCCCTTGTTAGCGCGCCCCAAAAATACAAGAAAATTCCCCCTCCTGACATGGCTTGTTTCTTAAGATGACTCGTTGGTCTCTAAGTTTTTATGACGAAGACAAAAATTGCTGAACTCTTAAATTTTATGTCAATAGATGCAGCTGCGTGCGTGTATGATATCTTTATACCCCCGATGAAGTAAGTAAGTAATGTTTACTTAAGGCGCAGTATTGACGACAGCTCCGGTGTATAATAACACTTTCAAAATTTTATGCTTGTTAACCTCATCTTCGTTTATCGTATAGATTGAGTTGTGCACGCTTCAAATGTCAATATCGTATGTTACACTCAATTGAGAATCAAAAAAATGTTGTAACCAAGCTGTTTTTGAAAATAAACCTAAAAAAGTTTGTAACGTTAGCTGCATAACCCAATTCAGTGTAAGCCGAGCATACATGCGACGGGTGGTCGTAGCGAAAAGCTTTAATGTAATTGCCTCTCTTTTAGAAAAAAGTTTGTCAACGATTTTTCACAAACATGAAAACGTCGGTTATAACGCGTGTATGGATCAACCCTAGGCTTTCGCAGTATCCGGCTTCATAGCTGTTATAATAAAGTGTTTTTTATGTTTCTTTATCTTTCTCTGGGTTCCCGTAACGAATGTTTATTGCTGGTATCGCACACGCGTCAGCGGATTCCCAAAAAAAAATAAAGCGCGTTATACGAGTGTACTGACCCTGTACAAACATGCTACACGAGCGTCTGTACTCCTCCCTTTTAGCTGCGAGTATGGTAAAACTGCGCAAAGTAAGGTTAGGCACGCACGTCGCACGTTACGCGGTAACCTAGCGACATGGTCTTATAAAATAACTTAAATTCTTACGATCAACGCAGAGAGAGCAAATAGTCCTCTATTGATTAATCGATAAATAACTAAAATACAAAAGAAATAGAGTTAAAGATTGTATAATTGCATGCAAGATAATAAATGTTGTGCGGAATTATATCTTACACACAATTGTAAACTCTATTTGTGAAGTGTCTTAGTTCATTATTAATTAATAAACGAAAATTGCTCGAGTGTATTGCTGCTTTGTTTGAACTGTCTCTTAGCTTTCAATTTGTATCCGTAATTCTGTATGTCTTGCTTTATCGCTGGTCTGCGATTTCTAAGCCAATTACTTCTAGTTTCCCGTTATGTTGATAGCTAAAACGAGAGTATCGCCGGAGGCTGCGGGACATTGCATTAATCTCCGCTGCAGAGTAAGGGCTGACTATTACTTTTTATAGCGCAACACTGCGTGCTGATTCGATCTCTCATCAACCCTTCGTCTTAACTAGCTTAGAGGAGTTGCATGTCCGTTTTTAACCGTCTTCACATAGGAGGGAGGTTTTTTGTCCGTCTGGCCATCGATATTTTCGTCGATTGTGGACCGTTTTTTTTACTGTTTTTTTTTTTATCGAATGCCTTTAATTTAGTGTTTTTTTATATTATTTTACTAGCCTATGCTCTCCCATAGTTGGGCCAGGTCTCCCCAAGTCCTTCTAGAAACGCTTTTGCCGCGCCACCTCGAACCAGCCCTCGTGGTACGCGTTGAAATCATTTCGAAAAATAAATTGTTGTTTTGAATTCCTATTTCATTTTCAATGGACTGGCAGCGACATCTTAGGTCATCAACATCAACCACTACGTCTTCAATGCCCTAACTCATCACATTTTTGATTTCTTTCAAAAATCTTCAACAAAATCACTAACACAGCTCCACCATCATTTAACGTTCATTAAACCTCACCGCTTCTGCTGCTATACTATACAAACGACATCGTAAAACAAAGAAGTCTAAAACGAAAACAATAAAATACATTGCACATTAAGTACCAACTAAGCTCTCATGTATCACGGAAAATCAAGAGTATCAGGCTAGTTAATTGCTCGAGAAACTTGCTCACAAGTAGCTGAAGTTAGGGTTACTGAAGAGTATCATTGGGAGGAACGTTTTTCCTCATTAGGAGCTCAGCGCCTAACGAACGATGCAGTGCCACAACAAAAATTCGAAGACTCGAGTAGCTACCTAATCGCACAGTTTTCAACTAACTTTATTCTTCTTTTTTATTAAACACAGACTAACTTCGAGACGTATCTCGTTTATTTTTATTTGTTGGTACTTCCATTCGTTAATAAAGTTACGTATTTACATATTTTTGTTGCTCATATTTTTTTACTTTGAGTTATGTATGTTGGGTTTAAGGATCAACGTGTTATTTTGCATGTGTGTGTGCATTATAATACACGACAGGCTGCTTGCGTCTATATTTTAAGTAAAACAGTATATTTTCTTTAATGTCAGGCGTCTTCCATATTTTATTACAAAGGCTTTGCTCGATAATAATAGAACAACAGTATACAATGTTGTGTATTTACAAAAACAAAACAAAATAGTTATAGGCCTTCATTTTAAAAATACAATAACATTTAAAACAATCATGTAACGTATAAATTCAGTTATAGTAAAATCGAATTATGCTAGGTGCATTTTTTTTGTTGGATATGATATTTATATGTGCGTTGCAAAAATATTAAGCTTATCTCCAGTAACTGAAATTGAATTTGTTGCAGCGACTAAATAAACCGGAGTCTGATTTTATTTTTTAGCAATATCAATATTTTATTATCAATGGTTTAAGGTTCAGCTACATTTGCGTTTGATAAGTTGCTCTCCTGAAGGTAAGTGATGATGCGATGGCCTATGGGGCTTGTTTAGAATTTTCAAAACTCAGTAACATACTATATAAAAGTTATAACAAACGTAGAATCCGGCAAGGAGTTCCATTCCTTAGTAATACTCTTTCCATTCCATAAAACGACACAAGACGGACACGCCTATGTAGAAAAACACTTAAACTTAAACGAAATAAACCCAGCAAGCGACGCACTTACGAAACACATAAACACCAACGCCCATCTATGAAATCAACACCAATAACCATTCATCAACAGCCCACAAATTTGTGTGCGATCAAACCAATAAACGGTCTATAATATGGTCACAATTGAGCAGTACAAAGGCGCACAAAAACGCCAGTATTTACCGGCCAGTTAAATACAACGTTTATATCCATTAAGGGTACTTCCGACACGTAACTGGTAATCATATTCCGGGCAGGCACAGCATAAATCATGGGAGGATAACCGGAGGGCAAAAAACAAGGCTGGACACGCACGCCCTAACCACTGTTTATTGTAGGTTCTACATTCACTTTATTGTTCAACATATCTGATGTGGATTAAGGCGCTGTTCCGTATTTTTAGGGCCCGTTTTATTGCGTCAGCGCGATCCGACAATTAAGTAGGGTCGATTGTGTGTTTCAACAAACATGCAAGTCAAATCACCGTCCGTCAAATCGTTATTTACCGTTTTATAGTGTGCAATTGTGCATACCCCTTAATGGAAATCGAGCCACTTAACAACACTAAGTAGGCTGTTTTTAAAAAAAGCTTCATCTGAATATTTTTACGCTATTTTAATTAAATGCTTTATTCATTTTTATCCAGATTTTAATATCGTACTGTTGTTTTTATTTTTCTCTTCCAAATTAAGCTGTTTTTAAGTCTAGACGGTACACGGCTACTGAAAATTTACGAACCTTTAAGAATCGTAAATTTCGAGTAGCTAGTCGTTTTATATTTTGAATAAAGTTACACTTATTTGCATAATCATTTAACAGTAAAAAGAAAATGTATGGGAAGTACCTAACTTAGTAAGTCAGTATGGTCTACCTACTTATTATTCTATGCCAGTAAAAGATGTCGTTTGATGGTAATTTGTTTACCTACTCGCATAAACGCAGCTCAAGTTCTTGATATTATTTTTTTATTTTACCTCAATCCTTTCAATGTTTTTAACCTTTTAATATTCGTGGAAACTACAAGGTAATTCCTGGCCAATGGTTCTTTATGAACCCATAAAAAGAAACATTATGTGCTAGTAATATAGTTTTTATACCGCGCTTTCGTCACACACAAGTTCACACAATTGCCCAAGGGAGAAATACAGTGACCTTTTCTGAGCAATAACTGTCTAATTTACTACTGTTAAATTCAATCAGCTGATTCAAAGTCAAATCAATTATTTAAATTAGAAAATTAAAAGGCACTTTTTAATAAAAAAAAAGATATTCATATTGAATCTAATTCCCATTCCAAAAAGTAGTATCGTATGGAGAAGAATGAAAAAAATATAATGTTTTATTCGAAATATATAAAAAATCACTGCACACAACACCACTTTTCGTTTAATACAATGTTTTTAAGTTGCAGTTCAAAAATCATAAAATATTCGGTGGTCGCATTTTAGTGTTAAATAAAATTATGTCAAGTTTTACGACCTAAAGTGTTAGCTTACTTTTATATTGCCATCCCGGGATGTATTTCGTTTATTTGAAACTTAAAAGATTTTAAAATATAAAATTGAAAAAAAAAAATGTGAGTTTATTTATGTTTAAACAATTTTGTAAATTGAAATGGAGGTAGCTGTTTAGGAGAAAGGAATAACGCTATTTTTGGATTTGTTTAAGAAGTAGGTAAACAACTTTATTCAAAAAATCTTCGACCCAAATCTTTTTATTTACACAAAGCATATTTTTGTCTAGATCTACGCTCTATCTGCATGGCCCACAGTAGAACGCAAATAACTAAAGTAAACACCTACTTATTTCCATTTACATAAAAACCGCAAGACTGCAAAAGACCAGCATAATATCGACGTCCCCCGCGAATAATCCGGTAATGACCTATTACGGGGTTTTTCATGTTATGCGTTTTTCGGCATCTAGAAGTTAAAATACACCATGTAATTTTTTTTCAGAATTTTTCTATCTTTATTTACGAAGATATGAAAAACTACGCGTTTATTCCACAAAAATTCATTAAAATGTATTTTAAACGAATAATATGGTTTTAGATCTTTACGAAAAAAAATATCAAAATGATTTGACAGTAAACATTGTTACGATATTATTCGGGTAAATAGTTTTCTACCTTATTTTATAAGTGCTAGTACAGGCTTATTCGGGGTTTTATTAAGAAAACGATTTCCAGCTACATTCATTATCGAGTGGCTCCTTACACAAACGAACTATGTTTTGCAGAAATATAAAATCGAAATAACAATTGAACCTGAATCTCCCGACACTGACAGCATTACTGTTGATAAAGCTATAGAGATAGATAGGAAATAGATAGGAAATTAAACGCAAATACAACACACTCCAAAGTTCTGCAAGGGGTTCTAAAGGAAATACCACTCCTGGAGGCACCCATGGACAGAACTTCATGTCACCACATCTTTGATCGAAGATATGATATCCAACTCAAAGTGGAGGCTGAAGATTTCTCTGGCATCAATGAAGTTAGGATATACACGGACGGATCTAAAACCATATATGGTACTGGAGCTGGCGTCTTCTCGAACGACTCAAAATTTCAACAACTTTAGACAAACTAAACACAATCTTCCAAGCAGAATGCATTGGTATCACCAGAGCGGCTCAAGCAGTTGCAGCCAGAGACGTCAGAGATCTCAATATCAAAATTATCTCCGACAGTGCATCGATGCTTCAAGCGCTACAAAACAACATTGTAACTTCTGTCCTCATTTTGGAATGTCTGGAATGTCATAACACACTCCAACATATTGAGAACACAAACAAAGTAACCCTGCAATGGATAAAAGGGCATAGTAAATCACTGGGTAATGACGCAGCCGATGAACTGGCTAAAAAAGGTACTAAGACAACTGTATACGGTCCGAAAACGCTGCTGCCCATACCCCAAGCCCTGGAAATAAAATCATGGCTGCGTAAGAAAACCAAGGAAACACACCAAATGGAATGGAGAAACAGTGTAACCTGCAGGCAAACAAAGAATGCAGTTCCGGAAGCATCAAAAAGACTTGCCCGCAGCCTTATTAGATTGAAACGGGACAAAATCCGCAAGATCATAGGCATCATAACCGGCCACTGTCCCCTAAACAAACACCTATTCACCATAGGTGTGATAGCCCTCTGTGCAGAGGATGTATGGAGGCGGAAGAAACACCACAGCACGTGCTCTTGGAGTGCAGAAGTGTGGCGGATCAACGGGCACGGACTCTTCAATCGCCGGCATCGCTCCCCGAAGCCTGCAGCAGTCTGAAAAGGCTGCTGGCATTCTGGGAGGACCTGGGATGGTTGGAGTAATTTTGAAGATTTTTCTTTACACGTATGTACAATGGCCCAATAAAGAGGCTAAGTGCGGAAATAGCCCAGCTAACCTAACCTTACCTAACCTAAAGCTATAGAGATAAACACCGATTCAAACAATCTATAAGATGAAGAGCAAAATGAACGACTTAATGCAGAAAATAGTTTAATAAATGACTGTGAAAAAGACACAAGTTTGCGAAGTGTTATAAGCTATAATGAAGAGAATTGAATTAAACTATTGAATTAAAGCCAGCATACGACAAGCCCCTCCCTATTAAAAAAGCTTTGTATAATGATCTCTCCACCATTATCAACCATTTTATAGGAACTTAAGCTTTTGTGATACTGAATCATGTCACGATGAGGATTCTGATTAAGATTTTTTTAACTGTAATAGGACCTTATTATAATTTTCATGATTGTGTAATCATGTGTAATAGTCGTGTCTTCAGTGCAGTGTCTATTTTTTATGATAATAATAACTATCGTGTTTTGTCAAACTAACCAAAGTGGTTTAATTAACTAGAATGTCCTTTATTTCATAAAATAATCATCAAATAATACTTAAGTAAACTATTCGAATAAACAGTAATAGTCATAACAATAAAATGTACGTTACTGTTAAACTATCGAATAACCTAATAATAGCATTTTACAAATTTTCAGTATACAAAACAAATTACACGAATAATAGCGTAACACGATTTTACCGTTGCCGTCGAAAATATAAATTTACACGAATAATATCGCAACAAGATTTTACTGTTGCCGTCGAAAATATAAATTTACACGAACAATATCGTAAGTGACATTACTGACCAGAGTTTGACCTACACTAATATAGTAAAATGCATCCAGCTAAATTATAACGAAGCCCTTGGGACTATTTAAATTTTGATGAAATTACTAGATAGCTGAAAAAATTAGCTTCCATATGCGATATAAAAAGTCTCTGATACTTGTTGTTTAATGGAGTTATTAAGGAAAAATGGTTTTTTATTTTTCCTGAACATTTACACTTTTACGATTACCGGATTATTCGCGGGGGGCGTCGATATAAACTTCAAAGTTACGCTACCTAGAAATCTTGTAACTTCGCTAAAAAATAAGAAGTTATTTTAGCATAACAAGCAATTGCTCTTTAAGCTCAACAAATAGAAAGGCTGAGTAAGTGAGTATATATTATTTAGTCGTTAGTGCTGTTACGAGAGCTAAAACGTTGCTTTACGATACACTGGAACTAAAAGCAAGATTACGTATCTGTCGGCACGGGAGGGGGGGGGGGGGGGGGAATATTCTACTAACTTTGAGAAACGATCGCAATCTAATCTCAGTTTCAATCTGTCAAAAATGCAAAAAGTTACATTCATTTTTGACATTGATTGTCGCTGAAATGAGATTACCTACAGCTAGATTTTTCAAACGCTTGAAATTAGAATTGGCCTTCTCGTAACAATCACTCGGTATGTTAGGGTTAATTCGTACCCAATAAAGTACCTATTTAAGACTCGATAGTTGCCGTAATTACGCCACTCTAAATAAGTAATCGTCAGCCGTCAAATCCGTCCTCTATTTATTAAAGAATATTCTTTGGGTAACCCTATCATTTATTAGCGCGAGATGATTGCGATATTTAGATGCAGAAAGCGTAGTTTAAATTCAGTAATGAATTGCGACTTAAAAATAAAACGTAGTAACATTGAATGAGCACGCTGGATAAGTTACATTGCCATTTCGACACGTGTTGAAATGTTTTATTACTCTACTAACGAAGAATTGCAACGCTAATTATGTTATTGCTCGCCAAATAAAAGAGGCAGCGTTAATTATTAACTTGTAAGTAATTTTGTAAGAATTAATTATATAGGTATGAGATCTAAATTGAGTTCTAAATGTATTTGCAATCATTTCAGTTCAATTAATGTAATTTAAAATGTATTTTTACATAAAAACTGGGCCCTTAGACAAAGTAACACCGCTTTGTAGCGAAACGATATCTAAATTCGTTATCGTCTCTGACTTGCTTGTCAGTTGTCATGTCTTGCTTCATGTCCACGTGACTTAACGCGGCTTATGTCAATCCCATACATTTTAGTCTTTTCTAACTTCGTTATCGTTTTGAAATTGTTACTTTGTCTAAGCCCCCTGTATTGTCTTCAACAATACTCATTTATTTAGCACTATAATTTCCCTTGAGTCCGTTTACACTTTTACAGTTAACTAAAGTTAACAAGTTGACATAAATATCAAGGAGGTCGTTCACCGACCTTCCATTTGCAAGGGAAAGTCAGCTTTCGTAACACACAATTGCTACTTCGATAACAATAATAATCAAATAGTCATAGAAACGTAGGCAAACGTTGAGACATGTCGGTTCCAGTTCCTCTATATCTTAGGTACGGGAGGGCGCGAACCCTTCACCTGTCTGCTTTCACCACCTGCCCGGTTAAACCGCTTAAAGCTTCGCCCACACTCATGCGACTACGGCACGTCTACATTTAGACGCGCCCTGTCCTGTCTCGCGTTAAAGGCATTTTCCTTTTTTTTTTGTAGAACACTTAGTTGACGATGTGATGGACATGTTTAAAGACTAGCGTGGTAAAATAATAGAGAAGGCTACTAAAAATTTTGAAATTTTGTTCGAAATGGCTTAATGGGTGAAAAAATTGTCTCTAAAAATTAGTTTGTACCTTTACTTAAATAACATCACGCCTGTTCTTATATACACTTCTTTTTAACCCTTTGGACATTCCAAAGGGTTAAAAAGAAGTGTACCAATTAGTACACCCACATTAATTCGCCAGTTATGTTTTATATCTTCAGCAGAAAATCATGCTGTATTTTAACACCAGCGAGTCGCTGCATGTCGCCGCCGGTCGCTCCGTTATTATGTGACCTAAACCTTACACTAGAAATGAATGCAGTATGACGGTATTTTAAAAATATTTTACTATTTCAGTGCAGCAACGAGCTTAACTTGCTGTCTTGCCGTATCGCGTTCGTAATATATAAAATGAAAAGGTCTGGCCCGGACATTAAATATTGAACCCCATCTTCGCTACAAAAAGTTTTATAAAGTTAAATATGATTTTTTTGATAGACAGGTCTAAAATTACTTTGCATTCGCTATAATTAGTCTACAAATATTGGAAGCTCATTAACTTTTTTTTAAAAGGCTTCCATCTGGCCTCGCTTTACCGTACCCTATCGGCCGCAGTAAGAAAAATCTTTACAGGTGGGAATTCTGAGATGGTACAGATGTTCAATGCCTTATGACCTTTCGTCTTGCGTTGCATCACCTGCACAAGTGAGGATTCAATTATTTTATCTTTTGTTTTTTTTCGAAATCGTTGCCGCACACCTTGTATTACCAACAGCCAGACCTGGAATAGCTATCTAAAAGCCATACAAATATCGTCGTAGAAAATACTGGGCCAAACAAAAAAAAAAGAAACTATGGTATCGATGATAAATATCCAATATTTATCATCGATACCAGAAGAACGACAAATTTTATGAATTCTGAAAACAACCATAAGATTTCCAAATGTAAACCAGATTATTCTACTCCCTTTGATGGTTCACAACAACAATTTTGCTTACTTGCTTACGTATCAGTACTAACAAGTTAAAGTTTCCTATAAAACTTTGAAGACAACGGCAACGCGCCAACTTCGTGGGGGATGAGAGTGCCTGTAATGTGGAGAGACGTGCGTGTTATGCTAACTGGCTACGATGATAACCCCTACCATGGAACTTCATGCTAGTTAGACCATGCAATTTTGTAGTTCCTGCTGTTTAAGCTAGGTATGTACCTACTGAACAGGACGCGTTTTATAACGTTATTCGGGTTTTAGGAAAGTGCGGTTTTCTAGAGCGTTAGTGACAGAGACTCACTGATAAATAATCAGGGATTGGATAATCATATGCATATTTACCTGACACTCGATATGACTGCTAAAAATAGATATATATGTATATAGAATAGATTTATAGAAAAAATCCCGGAATTCCAAGATCGTATACTTAACAAATCAAATGCTTTATTAATAATGTTAGGTACCGAGGTAAATAAATCGATATAGTTCATTTCTCGTTCATTTTTTCTCATCATTTTAAACCATTTCGATATTGTATTATCGGCAACACGAGATTTGATTGGTAACAAGTCCATTAAGCCAACACCTGAATTTTAGGTAAATCTGCATCAGATTAGTCGATCCCTGCATAGAATACCTGCGTGCCAATTATTTTCAAAACTCACTTCGTGTCGTATAAATTCTACTAAGACGCTGCATGTAAACATCTGAATGTCAGATAAAAAAATGTGGCAAGTACCTCCGTAAAAGGATTCAAAACATTCGCAACTGTTCATTATGATATCCAAGTCGTAAAATACGCAGTAACAGTCATTTCTACCAAGGCCCTAAAAATAAAAGGTGTGCAAAACACCTGCAAGATGCTATCGCAGAAAGTACAGGAATTACTTCACTGTTTGCAGTGTCGCATAAGCACATTACGACAGTTCTTGTAAAAACAAATCGAGTAATAAACAAGACTTTATTTAGATCATCAATGAACAACAACAATAATGTACAATCATCGATGAGCAATACAAAATATTGCGTAAGTATATAGTAATAGTACAAAGTAAATAATAATAATACCAGCCTATTATTGTCCCACTGCAGGTCACAGACCTCTTCTCATACAGGGAAGCCATGAGCCAATGATCAATCGCAAATCGATGTAAATCGCCGATCCGCTTTTAGCAAGCGTGGCAATCAACATTACCGCGCTTACTTAGGGCCGATTGAGGATTTCAGACTTAAATATAAATCCAGGTTTTCTCACGATGTTCAAACTTAGATAGAACGGAATATGAACGGAAAAAATCATTGTCCAAACTTAGCAAACCTTACCAAATGTACTATACATATGAACGGAAAAAATCACATTGGCACTTGACCGGTAATTAACAAAATTCCTTAACTCGTACTTGCCAGGAATCGTATGAAACATTCTGATATATAATTTAGTTAGAAAACTGTATTAGCACTGTATCACTGTATTACCGTGTCTATCTATTGATGCAATAAATAATTTGATAAATAGTAACGCGGTTTATCTATTACTAGCTTTTGCCCGCGACTACGTCCGCGTGGAACTTGTTTATATCGTACTTGCATACAAACTTCCACCCCCCTTTTCACCGCCTTAGGGGGTGATTTCCGGAATAAAAACTATTCTATGTCCTTCCCCGGTCTTAAACTATCTCCATGCCAAATTTCATTAAAATCAATTCAGCGGTTTAAGCGTGAAGAGGTAACAGACAGACATACTATCGCATTTATAATATTAGTATGGATTTGTACGCAACGATATGCGGCTGAACATGATAGAAACATTTCTGCGTTTAATATCTTGCATGCACACTGCATGAACATCATGTTTAAAGTTTTATACATTAAGCTTACTAACTTACAAACTTTATAGTGCCCTAGCTAGAACTTAAACGTATTCCTAATGAAACAACGTACCCATTATCATAAGTTGCTGTTATAACCGGCATCTGAAACTACTCGTCTCTGGAGTATTATAATGCTCTATCTATTTGGAATCACCCTATTTCTAAAGGATATGAGGGCCTCCCTTATAATCATATTTGACAAAAGCCTTTAGCTAAAGAGTATATTAGCCGTGTTATATGACGAAGGTTTCTGTAAATAGTTTGGGCTGGGCTTAGTTTTTGACTATAAAGCTTTAATTTCTAGCTGCTATGGTTACTATGGTACTCTTATCGTTAGAGTTGCGTAGTTGAAATAATAATGCATAACTTCTACGCACAGAAAAAAATACTAAACGTTCTCAAAATTTCCCAACTGTTTTAGACTAACCGTAAGATCTACATTAGTCTAGATTACGAAATGGTTCGATATGATTCTGTTACTGCTAATTTATCCTCATCCTGATAGCTACTATTGTAAACGCGAAAGTTTGTGAGAATGGTTCACGCTTAATGGATGAACGGAATTAGCTGAAATCTTACATTCATATCTACTTATTATAAACTTATTGATCTAGCTTACCACAAGATATCCCGTTTTTGTATTCCCGTGAGATAATTTAGGCCTTTCGGCTATTGTACAGTCAGCAACAAAAGTCGATTAACATTTTTGATTTTAAATCCTCATTATTAAGTGTCAAAAGTAAAACGCAATGAACATAAAATTAAGATATAATAAACCCTTTAGCTATTACCTGAAATTCTGAAAGCCAGAACATTATGTCTGTTTAAATGATATAAAAAAGTAACATTGTTAATCGACTTATGTTGCTGACTGTACGTTTATACGCAGACATAGTCGCAAGCAGAAGCTAGTTTAAAGTAAAGAATCCAAAATCGAAATACTTCACGTATTTTAATGACCATTGCTTCTGTCGACGCATTTTGGTTAATTAATACTGCAGCGTGGTGAGCGGTGTGAGCGGCGTGAACGTGCAGCGGAAATTATAGTCACTGCCGATGTAAGTACCTGCACCTGTATTTATTGTACTGGAAATTAACTAGATATTTAGTTATTTAATTAACTGGCCCGATTTTAGTCTATTTTAAGTAAATGGATTTCATTTTAAACTGTTTTAGTTAATTTATATCGCATCTGTGGAGACTTTTAAATTATTTATGCAATTTTTCATTTACATATGTTTTTTTACATAAGGTATTTTGTCAGCACCTCTGTCGGAAGCAGCCATTTTAGTTTACAGAATAGTTGATAGTACATACATACATACATAAACTCACGCCTTTTTCCCATGGGGGTAGGCAGAAACCACAGAACGCCACCTGCTACGATCCTTACATACTCCTTTCGCCTCATCTACGTTGATAATTTAGAATAATTACATGTTTAGGTTATGATGTGGCTGGTAAAGTCTTATTTGTACTATAAGCCCCTAAATAAAACCAAATTTAAAAAGTAAAAATATCTTCTCAGGACATTGGGATTAATTTTAGTGTAATTATTACAGTATGTAAATAAATTATTTATTTACAAAAGCATTTTGTCTTTTATTTTTTGTGCTTTCATCTTACTCCTAAACTTTTTAAAACCAACATGTCTCCTATAGATATCGTAATAATATCTATAACTTTAAGTTAGACAATAGCTTCCACTTGAAGTAAACCGCGGTGACCGCACCCACTAGTTTCACTCAATTGCTTTACAACTTACGATAAGCATCCAATACGGCTATATCCCTTTCAACCGGTACAATACAAGTATTGCTTCGAGAGGGTGAACTTTATAGATCTTGGGACAAAAGTGAAAGTTTAGGATCGCTACGTGATTCGTAAATTATATTGTTAATTCTAATTATTTTAATGAGAAAATGATGAAAATACTTGAATTATTTCTTTTGCAGTAATAAAATCCAATACAGTAAATAACAAAGAATTAAGAACTCTTCATTTAATTTATTTTTTTACATTTTAACGTCTTTTTATAAATTAGCTTTTTTACACACCTTTTTCGTCGGATAAAGGAGCGTAAAAATGTTAATTTATTCAAAGTCAAAGTCAAATCATTTATTTCAATTAAACCATTAAAAGGCACTTTTGAACGTCGAGAAAAATTTGATTCTAGTTGCCCATTCCAAAAGGTAGCTTCGTATGGATTAGTAAGTATGTAGATACTTTGTACCTAAATACTTCATACCTTTAATATCTCCGTAATTAGAAGACTCCAGGTATGGCCCAGAACAAAAATGATCGCAATGATGGGAACAACACGTGACTTTCAGCTTCATACTAAGTGTATTTTAAAATCGTTTATTTAACTTTAATTACCCAAGAAATTGAAGTTCAATTCAGGGAAAAAATTAGTACCTAGTAAACACTATCTCTAGTTTTGCATCAACTTACCTAATAATTAAGATAGTCTTTCACTGAAACACTGTACAAACTCAATTTACAATAAAATATCGACTATTACCCCACAACGCACCACTCATGAGCAGTCCATTCCCATAAATAGTTGATCACAACCGCACTTATTCCTCACTGCGCACGATTGTTTAAAGCGGCTACTAATCGGATTGGACGACAGTGCCAGCTGATCGGGCGCAAACGGTAATGGAATTAAACACAATGCAATTACAGACAATACTGTATGAGATAACACTATTACGATACAATTATACCTACGTGTTGGAGATTATCCGTTAATATTGTGAAGATAATGCGGATGTGGAACTGATTGAAATTGATGGTCGACGTGTAATCTGAGTTTAATCTTGTGTAGAAGAAATAGTTAATGTGCTGAGAGGTCAAAGTTGCACAGTGTAGACGTATAGCGAGTACAGATAATATAAGCTTTAATGTAAGACATTACAAGAGCGACGTAGTACGTCTATAATTTGATATCATGGGCATAATTTTCAGATTTTAACATATACTACAAAAAAAAATAGGATTATTTATATTAACAAGCTTACACTATTTCCAACCACTCCTGAAAGCCTGAATCAACCGTTGTGATCATCAGAAAAGCCGAGGGAAAGAAGCTTTACGCGTTCCGGAGAACAGATTCAACAGTCTTAGATCTAACGGAGAAGTAAAATCAAATATGTACAGTCAGTAAAACAGATAGGTATGCAGGGTCGTCAGATATAGTTGAAGTTTTCTAAGAAACCGATGGATGTCTTTGACTGAAACTTAACCTAAATTAAGAAATAGTTATTATCTACGTTTTAAATTAAATTACATTCGAAAACATCCATCGGTTTCTAAGAAATCTTTAACTATATCTGACGACCCTACATACCTATCTGTTTTGCTGTGTATACAATATTTACACTTAATAAAGACACAAAAAAAATATCCGCTAACTATAAACACAATAGTTTAAAATAAAACCCAATAATTCTCACCACGAATTTTTATTTTAAATATTCCCACTTACCACATAAAGCAAAACGAAGCTTAATGACACTTAAGACAAACGAGACAGTAAACAAAGACAGTGCTGCAACAATATTAAATGCAGACATTTAATATTGAATTGGCGCAGTGTGTAATGCCCTGGGAACTAGCACGGGTGTCATCTGCCCATTCAGCCAGTCGAGTTGAACGGGGCACCGCACTTGCTATTGAGTTTAAACGCTCGCTAAATTCATTGTCATTTTGTGCAGCACCTCTGTTATCAATATTAGAGATATCTCAACACTTGCATATGCAAGGGTTGCAGATCTAAACACAGCAATGACTGCTGTGTTTATCTTGCATCTAGTAAACGTACACAGTTTGCATTTATATTGTCTGAACTGTCAGTTTAGGACTTTAGAATTTTTGTGAACTGAATGCTACAGATAGGTCTGTCATACAGTCATACTTAGTAAATAGTACCACGTAATAATAACACGTATATACTATGTTAACAAAATCGAAAGTTACATATTTTTCCGAAGATTGCGTTCATTTTTTTGTTATAGATGATACCTACCTGGAAAACTTCAGGTTACGGAGATATATTTTTACGAATACAAGTTTAAAAAATTAAAACTAAACTTTAAATATCCCCACTACCAATACTGTTATACTTATATGCAGCCATAAGCACAATATTTTGCGTGCGTTACATTGCGCGCTATCAAAAACAGCAATTTAAAAAAGTAATTTCCCTGCAATTTTTTTTTATTTTTATTCAAAATTATTATTATTATTAAATCATTTATTTCAGACTGTGAACTTACTTGTGTTATCATCAGTGAACTTAAAACTATGTTAGTAACAAAAATAGTCTCTTAAAACAAAAATCCATCAATAATAAATAAATAAATAAATAAATAAATAAATAAATAAATAAATAAATAATAATTATTATTTAGTTTGATGGACAGTATGCGTAGTTATCGGCTATTTGATGTATCTTGTTACAAAACGTAGATCCAACAACATCCTTCAACACTCTACGATGACGAAATACTCACAAATCACAGACTTAGATAAGAAACAGATTCAATTCCCCCGACAATGTCTGCATACAATCAAACGAACAAACTCGCTGCTGAACAAATCATTCGCTACCCATTATGAGATGATTGCATCGAACGTTAAGTTCCACGTATCCGTACCCTTTTTTGTGATACGAAAACATTGGTACTAGATTGGAAACGTGACCTATTTCATTGGAGGCAGCCATGTTTTATTATAGCTCATTTCTATGTATACACGATCATTGTTATGTCTGAAGCTTATGTATGTAGAATACTTAATCAATTGTAAATAATGTGAAGAACTAGGGCTGAAGGCACTTTATAAAGGTTTGGCACATCTGTCCAAATAAATGTTGGTAAATAAATAAAGGGGATGTTATTTTGTTTCTAGATGCTAGACGAATAAATGGGTAATGTTTCTAGGGAATTATTAAGTGGATTAAAAGCTTTTTTCTATCTCATATGTCTTGATGGCCTAATGGTTAAGGCCTCTCATGCGTTATAGGTGGCTTGGTGACTTTTTTCAATTCACATGTACTTTCTAAGTTAATCTTAGACATCACTGAAGTCGGGGAAGGGAAAAATTGTAAAGAAACCTGGAGTTATAATTAACTAGCTGACCCGGTCACGAGTTACTGTGGATCAAATTTGAAATAAAAAAGAGGGAGGTCAATTACAATCAAGATAAAAACGTTTCCTTCGTCATTTTTAAAATTTTCACTGAATTACAACAGTAAGCAATTTCATAAAAAATTGGTTAAGTAGTTCCGGCGTTTATTCCATCTTGAGCAAGTGCGCTAATATAAGCTCGTGCCTTTTTTGTACCAGAAGAGGACTTTGAACTGCAGACGATAATGGACTGGTATTATTATTTTTATTTCATTCACCTGCTCTGTCTATACACGGTCGGCCGCCAATGTAACCAACCGATCCCTGACATGAGTATTTAACCATATCCCTATTTGTGTGCACGTCATAATTAGCTCAAACATTGCACGGTTGAAATGCGGGCTCGAAATCTGCAAACTAATCGTGTAACTCCAATAGTAATTGAAATCGGTTTCATTTCACATCGGAACGGACTGTGTACGTTGAATTAAACACCATCCCGCCACGTGTGTAACTCTGTGTTTATTTTATAGAGCAGGGTTTAGTCTATGAAATTGTATTCAAAGTCAAAGTAAAATTATTTATTTCAACTAGCTGTCCGCCGCGGTTACACCCGCGTCTTTGGTTACTGCTCCGCTCCCGTAGGTCCTAGCGTGATGGTATATAGCCTATAGCCTTCCTCGATAACTAATCTATCTAACACTGAAAGAAATCGGACTAGGAGTTCCAGAGATTAGCGCGTTCAAACAAACAAACAAACAAACAAACACTGCAGCTTTATAATATTAGTATAGATATATAGTATAGATTAGGCCATTATGAGGCGCTTTTGAACGTCATATAGATATAAGAAAAAAAAAACTAAATCTAGTTGTCCCTTCGAAAAGGTAGTTTTGTATGGAAAAGAATAGGAAAGAAACTCCATACGTACTCTTTTAAAATCAATGTTTTACAATATTTGCATTCATAATCATACATAATTACACGTGAATGCAATGTACTTTATTTAAAAACTATTATATCATAACACGCAAAAGGAATTTATTGCAATCAAATCTAAGTTTAAATATGATTCATCATAGCCGAAAGTCGTCCACTACTCGACAAAGGCCTCCCCTAAAGACAGCTACAATGACCGGTCCTGTGTTGCCTTCATCCAGTGGTTTTCCGCGACCAGGTCGTCGAAATAGGATTATGATTACGTTGATAGATTATAGATCCCACTGACAGTGAGTGCGATGCTTCTGACTAGACGATAGTCCACTTACTACAGTGCCCAAAGTGCCTACACCTCACTTTAGAGGACATTATAAACGCCACTGATTCTGTGATAAACGTGGCCATCTACTATTAAAAAACAAAGGATTAACTTGAACAGTCGACTCAAAAAAAAAAAAATATAACGAACCTAGTTAAAGTTTGGCATATCTGCATATCTGATTTTCATTGTGTAATTACACGTAAAGGAATAACAGAAAGTGTAGGTACTGCAGATAAAATTACTTTCTCAAACACAAGTAAAAGTCCAACATACATCCAAATCCAGGAACTAAAGTCCCGTTCCGTTTCCTGGTAGTAGAGTTCCTTAAACTACTTAAAAGATTAAATTAAAACAATTAGAAATGCAACGCGTGACTAAGCTTTAAACCGTCGGTTCTTTAATTCGTTTGTAACTGTATTTTCTGAACGGAATCGGTTTAGAAGGCGGCCGGCTATAACGTGGGACTAACCAGCCGCAGACGTACCGCGGTCCTTTTCCTTTTTTTTTAATTTTGCCTGGCGCTTTCAATTTCTCCTGTATAGTGGACGAGTTTAAAAACATATAAAATAAACAATTACCTTTAGGCCATACAAATATTTTTGGGAATTGAACCCGCGACACGTAGCGCACCTTCTACTATTGCTTTTCTCTGTGTCCTCGGATAAAATATCTAAGGGGTAGTTTGTACTTTAAAAAGGATCGCATTCTAATCACCGCCACCGCCTCAAATTGTCAAGAACCATTTGCCTACATTTTTGAAATTGATTGTCAGTTAGATGAGATTGCAACTAGATACCTAGTGAATATTTTAAGTTCTGAAAAAGTGTATCGATGCAGAATCGGGAACAAACGCTAGTCACCTAATTAATTGGAATTATACTGGACTGTTTTTGAACTGCATTAATTCAAGTCAATGTACTAGTAAACCAATCTTCAACATATGAACAAAAATACGTTACACGAATGATATCATCTCTTGGACTGATGGAGCCTAAAGTTGCAGCGAAAAGCCTCTCTTTTGTAACTTTTTGGCATTGCTCCCCAAATATTGACTAAACGCAACGGAAAGCGAGCGGGCAGTCAGGCATCATAATCACATTAGCGTGCATTCTACCTGTGTACCTACATACCGGTCTGTTTTTCAGATTTACGTTTTTCCATTTATTGCCAAAATCCCAATTGCAAATACGTAACTCTTCAAAAAATGTTTCAGAATTTGTTTTTTTCCTACCACTGTAACCGTACTGTAAACTGTTTACTTTTTGACGTTTAATCTTGAGTTCCCGTTCAGTAATTTACAATAAATAAGTGACACGTCAAGTACAACGCGCGACGTAGCGCTAAAAGAACACACTGTAGATTTTAAGTGCATTCACGCGGAATATGTTAAGACACTTGACAGCTTGCGCCACACCCTGTACTTTCATCCAGTCACTATAGGTACTGAAACTTTGAGCAGATCTCGTACAATATTAAAATTGAAAATATGTTTTTTTTTGTAGCATCTTTAAAAGCAGCTAGGTCATAACTTAAGCAAGGTAGCTTAATTTGTTACTGTTAGACAATTATAAAAACCTAAGTACAGCATGTCCAATGCCTAATTACGTTTGACGAATTGTGTATTATATTTTACTACTATTATAAATACGAAAGTTTGGATGAATATTTGCTACTCAATCACGCGAGAACGGCTGAACAAATCTGGATGAAATTTAGCACAGAGATAGATTATAATCTGGAATAGCACATAGGCTTTTTATCCCGGAAAATGTACGGTTACCGCAGAATAATATATAAACTTTGCCGCGGACGAAGTTCCTGGTAGAAACTAGTTTTGAATAACTGAAGAGTTCCAATCATTATCAAATAACTATGTTCATTTTAAATAGTGTCCCATTAAATCAAAGGATTTACAATTTTATTACGTGCATAACAGAATATAAAGTTGCAAGTCCTTTGAAAATGAACAAATAGAAAATAGCGCGAAGATAACCGTGTTAGGGGCAGTTTATTGGCATCACAAATTCTGAACATCTAGCGCGTTCACATGGACTGCATTGTAATAGCCCAGAACTGGTGAGCCTGTACTCACAGGCATTTTGTCCTTTATTATATACTTTGTTATATACCTGATTACTATGGTTATGTAAATAACACTACAGCTCTAACTATACCTATTGTTACTTAATAGGTATATAGATTTTTATGACAACTAAACGTAGTCTACACACACACACCAAAATAATTTACTACGATATTGTTCAAAATGATTTCTTAAGTTTTCTTGAGAATAAAATAATTCTATGAGACTGAAACATAATATAAAAAGTAAACATTTTATCTTCTGTTATCATATGAATAAGCTTTATTAAACTGTGTTACAAATGTTAACAAAATATTGCTAACACAATTATATTCGGAATGCTTCAACTTGTACCTACAAATGTTTCCTTGACTCCCTACTCACAGCCCAACAAACATGTTATTCAAAAACCTCCATTCGTCAGTTGTGACTCGTGATTGGTTATTTCCCTATTACATTGTAATTTGTAAGTATAAAGGAAGGGCGGAGCGGATATGCGGTTATCACTCACCTTTATAGGCACTAATATTGACTTACGATCGCTTCCCTAAGACCGTCCCCAATCCTAATGATAATTGACGGCCAGGACATTAAAAAGATGGGTTGCCAAAGTTGCGTCTTATCGCGGAGGCATCGGGACGCCCGCGCTGTTTTGTTCCGCGCTCTTGAATGGGAAATTTCCCATTGGTTCAAATTTTTTTTTCGATTGCTTTTACAAACTTTCTTTCATCGCGAGGTTATTTCTTATGTAAAGTTTCTCTTTCAAAGTTTTTTTCCTACCAACGATTGTTGCTCTATAGAAAATGTTATCGAAATGGACGTAAATAGACAGCTTTTAATGTAATAGAAGTTAGCATTTGGAGTTTCGCGACACAGGAATAACACAGAGAGTTGAGTCCACTGCAAACAACGCTGAAAAATTTAACTACGCTGTTAGTTGACCGTTTGCAGCAAAGTTACTGATACTAAAAGCTGTAGTTGGTTTTATTTCTGCCTTGTAAATACTAAAAAGGGGTTTGTGAATTTGCTAAACCTTTTAGACAACTTCGGAGCGGAAGAAAATAAATAGTGGATCTTGTTTGCAAGGGAAATGGGCCGATGTCTTGCTCTGCCTAGCATTTCGTGGGTCTTCTTTTTGTGGAGATTGTACTGTTAAATTGTGACGACCTTCAAACCTTTGTTGGCGTTTCGTAATTTACTGTCATTGTTTAAACTTGAGGATGTTTCTTACCTGGAACAAAAAAGAAGTTGGTATTTAATTATGTACTCTAAAATCAGGTCAATCTTATCTAAAAATAAATTGGCTTCAGAATATTATGCATCTAAAGAACAAAGCGCAGAGTAACAAATAGTAAGAAATCTATTACGAGTCACAATAGATTTGTTACTACTAACAAAAGCACCACACAACAGGCGGCAATACCCACAACGCCGTTTTATTTCGCCGATCGCCATTTTTCACCAAACATATTTTTCACGACAACACATTGCTGCGCCGACAAAACTTAGCCTGATTAATCCAATGTTAGATTTATTGCATAAATAAATCAATTCGAGTGCGACAAACAAGCCCCTTTTGCCTGTTGATTTTTTTGTCTTCCCCATTCATTTCGCTGCCCCACCGAGAACTTCGGAACTCCTGATACACAAATTAAATATTGATTTTTTATACACAAGAGGGTTCGAAAATTTTCAAATTTTATAAGGAAAAATTTAGTTCATTAGATTGATGCCCCGGAAAAGGGAAAATTGATACATGGTTTCTTAGCGAAAATCAATTTATTTTGTTATAGGAAAATATTTGAGTAGCAAAATTACGGCGACGGGAAGATTAGACCGTAAACGTTGCGTTAGTTAGATGTGAAAATCCTGTAATAGGTTCTAGTGGGATAACAGCGTCTCAGCATGCGGCGGCGGCGCCGAAGACATTTGCACCCATAATCACCCCACTTGGCTTACATGGAGACTCAACCCCAAAACATCGACACAACAATCATTTAAATCAGGATTATCTTAAAACACCCCATTCACAAATACTTAAATCCTCCAGTAAACAAACAAATTCATTCTCACACCATATTAGTGAGCATTCATTTAAAACAGATATCCATTTTATGGCTTCCATTACAGTGTCCATAACGGGATGGTATTCTGCGTGGAAGCCAAATTGCGTTGCCTGAAGCACTGCCTAACATTTTATTACTTGATAAAAACACAGGGAGAGAATTTTGTCCCTTCTTCCTGAATTTTATGGGCACACGAAACTTGAGATGCAGCGAGAATGTTCGGAGTAATGTACTCTCTTACTAGGAGGCGTTCCTTAAGGAGGGAAAGAAGGTGTCTGTATGTGAAATATGTAGGTTTTTGCGTACGTTTTAAGACTCTTGTATAACGTAGTTTTTCTGGCTTATGACTTGCAAGTATTTTTTTAAGTAAGTATAATATCTCAAAATTCGCTGGGCAAAACCTGTAATAATAATACCGTTTTAGACTTAGTTTTTAATGTTTAATTCAAAATTAACCGTCACGTCTTAATATGACGAAAATCAACTTTATAACTAAGAATAAATAGAGTTTAAAAACTATAAAATAGTTTCCATAGTGGAGGTCGTGCAGACCCTAAAATCTCCATAATATATTGCGAATAACACTTCACTTGCAGCGGAGGGGCTGTCTTCAAATATCACCGTGTCAGCAGAATGAACGTCACGTCGTACGGCTCTTACTATGTTATGGTTATATCGTAACAGGGTAACTTTGCTTATTAAATAATAACGATAGGGTATCTTCAGTAAAAATGGTGGTTATTTAAGATGAGTTTCAGAAATGCTATAAGTTATGCTATCTTTCCCATGTGCTAGAAATGCTTTAAGTCATTCATTATGACAGGGGATCGGAATTGTTTCTTCTAAACACAGGTTACCTCGTTACCTATCTAGAAGAACAGTACTCTACCCACAATAACTAATAAATTAAATAACATTACGCTATTTTGGTTTTACCTTGTCAATAATCTGGTCTAAATAACAAAATAAATATCTTTATTAGTATATGATTTTTAAATTAATCAATTCAGTGACTAAAGAAAAATGGTACCTATATGGTGGACAACTGCAGTGAACCACTTTTCACCCTTACGCCCATTCCAATTAAGGTTGAAAACTGGTCAACCGCAATTGTCCTCAGTTATTAAAAATCGTTATATTGTTTTTTATGTTTTAAAATTAAACTTTCAATGTGTATAGTTATTGAAATAATAAAAAAAATAAATTAAACACTTAACACACCATCTTTGGAAAGAAAACTAATTTGGTCGTTATTTGGCATCATTCGTCTCCCACAATCCCGGGCGGGTCGTTACGTGGTATATTTCGGACTGAGATTTACTTTTACCCTATCGTTGCGTCCTAAAGCAATAATAAATACCGTGTTTGAATGTATATGGAATAAATTATTGTAACAGTAAAACCTATTACCTATATACACACATCAAAAGTGTCTAGGGATCAACATCCCTAATCAATGTTAGGGATGTTGATCCCTAGACACTTTTGATGTGTATATGTAGGTACCTACCTATGTTATACTGGTAACTGGCATATTTTCAGTAATATTTCAATTTATACATCTAGGCCGGCAATAGCAACATCATTTTATACAAATAACTTTACCTAAATACTTAATTTAATTAGATAAAAACGTTGTGTAATAATGAAGATCACGTCACACGCAACTGTAATGTCAGTCACAAATTAAATTACGATGACCGACCATTATCACCGATCTGCTTTATTATTCAAGCGACTGTGATTGATGTCACGGTTAACTTGTAACATTACGTAAAATTAAATAGTCAATGAACATTACTGTTGAGTAATCTGTAATTTAAATCCGTTTGTAACAGTGATTTTTCACTGTAAGTTGTTATATTTGCTTTATATATTTTTTTATTTTAACTTTATGCAACAAAAAAGAAAGGCGGACTTAATGCCTTAGGCATTCTCTACCAGTCAACCAAAGGTGGTTAAAGAGATAACATTAGTAGGTGCAAAAAATTTGTACATGAGAAAATAATCAAATAAGAGATTTAAAAATCATTGAAAACAAATATCTAAATAAATTTAAACGTACACAAGTACTAAATAATTAAAATTCATGTATTAATTACTATACATAATCTCATAAATACTCATATATTCAGTAGGTCGTTTTTTTGTGCATAAATGGAACCTAACTGACTAACTACCTACTATATTTTTAATTCCCTTTATAGATAACTAGCGACCCGCCCCGGCTTCGCTCGGATGCAATGTAGACACATAAACCTTCCTCTTCAATCACTCTATCTATTGATTTTGTTTAAAAAATCTAAGCAAACAGACGGCGGGAAGCGACTTTGTTTTAAACTATGTTAAGAGTAACTTATCATTATTAAGTTCAAATAGTAAATTAAGTTCAGAGAGAAGAAGAAAGCCAAAAAAAAATACAATATCAAAAACTGATTTTTCACTCTAAAAATTAAAATTGTTAAAGTTTCATGGGCAGTTTACGTAGTTAACAGCTATGTGACGTATCTCTTTACATCCTGTACTAAAAATAAAATACTGTAGAGATAAACTACTATAACATGACGCTCCCCTCCATATTACTATTTCAATAATAATGAGTAATTAATGAGTAATTAATGATGTCATTGTTGCTAGTCAAGCAATGCAACAATGACACGCTGATTATTTGTTTTTGTTTTTAAGAGCCGTCTCAGTACGCACACATGCGTTGTGAGTCTTGTAAATACTTTTACAAATACCTACTTACTTTCAAACGTTTTGAATATTGTGGAAGGGCGCGTCAAGTTATCGTAGTTTATCTCTAACATCTATCATGTCTGCCTAGATAAAACACATTTATACAAAACAATAATTAATCCTCAAGACCAACGTCCGAAAAAGAATCCAAATTACACGGCGCTGACCTCAACCTACAGAAGTTAAGCGTAAGATCGATCTGCCCCAAAAGTCTTGTTTAATTAATTTTAGGTCCCAAATTCTTAATCAACTCCTCCAAGCGTGCTTGGGTCAAACAATTTATTGTTCAATTTGTCTCAAAGTAACAACTCAACTCCCACTGAATTCCTCCCAATGATTACCTACTACCATAGAATTCTACGAACAAGTTAAAAACAAAAGAAAGTCTTTCAATACTTTATGTCAGTGTAAATTATATATTGTTTATGTGTTCCCATCGCACTTACGGTTTGTTAATGACATTGTGCTTAACTCTTACCACTTATTGAAAGCGAATTTCCAACATTTCTTAGAGACGCTTCATCAGCATGACCCACTTTCTATAGAAAATATGTCAATGCTGTCGTTATGATGAATTTTCATCGTAAACAAGAGATGTAAAAAGATAGACAACTGGATTGAAACAAAAGAAGTCTAGTTATAACTTACTGACCACAAGCCCAGATATTAGTACCTACTTTTATCTTATGTCCATTTGTCCAAAATTGTATCGACTTTTATTACTGACTAGCGAACCGCCTCGACTTTCCACGTGTGTATTATCAAATATTTTCTTTCATAAAAACTTTGTCCAGGAAATTACAAACATAACACTAAAGAAACCGTAGCCTTTCTCGAGTTTTGCGCTTGACAACTCATTTAGCCATCGATTTTTATTTATACAGATAAATATAGTATGTTAGTCGTGATGGCTATCGGTAAAGAAAACATCGTGAGGAAACCTGGACTTATAGTTAATACAAGTCTGGAATTGCCAATCATAATATCATAATTTGATAGATCAGATAGAAGATAGACTATAAAGATAGATAGATTAAAGAAAATATGACTTTTCTATGAAGCACACTATCAGCAAAGTTCCCCTAAATAAAACGAGCCTGCCACAGTCTACATTGAGACTAAAGAAGTTTGTTGACTGAACCCAATAGAGCGTACAGCAAAGAACCCGGTAAGTAAAAATAAATATTATTTCATTTACTTAGAGTAGCTGAGAATATTTCGCAAACAACGTTTGGTTAATGGGTTAGGCATTGCCATTAAAAAAATCTCATGCAAAAATAGAATGGAAGATGTATTTCGTAAGGTGTCTTTTACGAAGTCATCATTAATTTCAATTAGACCATTTAAAGGAACTTTTGAACGTCATAAACTCATACAAGAAGGAAAGAATTTAGTCAAGTTTCAAGAGGTAGTTTTATATGGAGAAGAATGGGCAAAAAACTCCTTAATTACTCTTTTTCTAATTTGTACAGGTACAGTCAGTAACAAAAGTCGATTAACATTTCAGATTTTTAAATCCTAATTATTGAACACACCATCAAAGGAAATATTAAATGGATGTAAAATAAACTCTTAGCTACTCGTATTACTTGAAATGCTGAGAAGTGCCATGTGTTATTTCGTATTTACTTTAACGATATGTAAAATAACTTAACATAAAATCACGCCTGTAATCCCCGAAGGGCTAGACAGAGGTGTACCCATTAGTAACCCTACATTTCGCCAGTTATGGTTAAGTCCCATATAACAGGGGGCGAGCCTATTGCCATCAACCGGGCACAAATCCAGACTTCGAGGCTGAGAAAATCCCGATGTAAAAACCCAATAACACTTTGCCCGACTTGGGAATCAAATCCAAGACCTCATGCTCAGCAGTCGCGCTTTGTGACCACTAGACCAACGAAGCAGTCCGAGATGAGATGTGTAAAATTAACAGAGTTAATCGACTTTTGTCTCATGACCATACAAAAATTGTAATAAAAAAGCGAAGACAATGTACCTAAAATAAAAATCAATTTAAAGTAAAACAATATGTAAGTACCTATCTTCTCATATACTGTTATAATAAAAGTCTATTTCTACAAACATTATTTTACGAAAGGCAAAGAAATATTCAATCTTCAGGGCACATAATTGTGTAACGGATTGGAAAATCAACTCCAATATTTCCGATACCAGAATATAGACGTCTCAATTTACATAGACCAAATTAGACTATGTAGGTTGTAATACCCAATTTCGTTGAAGATTTTTTTCTGAGGCAACATTAGACCTACACGTGACCTGCGATTTTATAAGCAATATTGAAACCAATCTATACTTATCTACATAAATTAAATATAAAACAAAGTAGCTTCTCGCTGTCTGTACGTTTAAATCTTTTAAACTCAGCAACGAATTTAAATACGGTTTTCATCAATAGATAGAGTGATTCAAGAGGAAGGTTTGTATCTACATTGCAGCCGTGCGATGCCGAGGCAGGTCACTAGTAATATTAAAAAGTTGAAGAGTTTATTTGAAGGCGCTAATCTCAGAAACTACTGGCCCGATTCGAAAAAAATCTTTTTGCGTTACATAACGCGATTATAAAGGAGTATAGGCTATAAAACATTACAACCGAGCGAGTGTGGAACGTAAGACAGAAACACGCTTGTACGATATGACTACATACAGAAAGCACTGCTAACAGAAATCTCTTTTCCTAGACAGCACGTTTCGTCGAAAACTTTGTTGATAGAAAAAATTGTTCGTAGATATCTCGGTCCATACAAACCACTGTTGACAGACATCTCGGTCCATAGAAACCACTGTTGACAGAGATCTCTGTTCATAGATAGCACTTAGCGTAGCAGTAAATAAAGCGTAGCTTAACTCAGGCGAAACCGCGGGATATTACTAGTAAATTAATATTCACGTATATGGTTACGCTGTTCGCCCAATATCGCTTCCGATCTTTGGATTTTTTATGCAATTGGAACAACATTAGTGAAACCTCGGCATCGGCCGCATCAACCCTTCCGCGAAATTGAAGCGAATTTATTAAATTTTCTTGCCAATTTTCGCTGGATAGCTTATAGCCAAACCAATAATGTTTACTTTTCGTCCTTTCATATAGGTATTATTGGAGAATCCTCCTGAATATGAACTCAGCCTAGAAATTGAAATGTCTGAAATATGTCCATCCATCCAAAACATCCATCCAAAGACCATCCATGCATCGTCTGTCCATTTTAAATCACCAAATAAATATCTATGCTAATATAATAAAGCTGAAGTAGTTTTGTTTGTTTAAACGCGCTAATCTCTGGAACTGTCACTCGACTTGGAAAAAATATTTTTATACGATTTCCAGATTCATGAGAAATGGTTTAAACTATATAACATCACGCTGCGATCCACAGGAGAGAAGCATTAACCAAAAACGTAACTGAACGCGGGTGTAAAAAACCACGCGGACGAAGTCGAGGGTACGGCTCGGCGCAAATGGGCCACCGACCACAGCCACCGGTGGCTGTCGCGCGCTACCGCCACATTTCGAGTGTCAGAAGCGCGCGACAGCCACCGGTGGCTGTGGTCGGTGGCCCATTTGCGCCGAGCCTACATGCTAGTATGTCAATAAAAGTCCTCTGCAGAATATTAATTGCTCTCTGAACTGCAATGAACGACGGTACATACACCGATTTATTTTTTTAAGTATGGGAAATCATCAAATTATTTCTTCCGCTCTGGGCGGAGTGTCTATATTTCGACTTTTAATTCTATTCAGTAACTTGACAGTTCGAAGAAAAATAATGTTACCATAGTACAACTAATACTGTTGGGGTAGTGAACGATTTTGCGTAAGGAACGAATGATAAGAATGGTTAAATACCAAGTTAAGTACATTATTAAAGTTCATTCAATTTCGTTCATTCTTACACCACCTCACTATCTTTTTTTTGTCAACACTTGGTAACCCTTTATCTGTCAAGTTACTGAATAGAATTAAAAGTCGAAATATAGTGTCAGATTCTTACTGACTGGTCTGCAACCCATCCGTGTTCTTGGCGTTCCAGTGCCGCGGTAACTCTTTCGAACAAAATCCGCAACCTTAGCAGGCACTGGTCCTAGCGGGCCCCGTCTTCTATGCTGAATATTGCCTGGCACACGGAAAGTAACTCAACTACATTATATATAGGCGCCTCTGCTAAGCTAATAATTACTTGCTTCACCCTACATGTCTTGTAAGTCTTTTCATTTAATATTAATTAACACGTTTGTTAAAGCTAATTAAAGGCTAAAATCAATTAACTTTGTACGTTGTATATTGATTGGCACGAGGGATTTCCCTGTAACGATTTACCTTTGCTTGTTAAAACGGTAGCGCCTTGAAAATGTTCTTTATGTCTAACATAGAAAAATATTAATTCTTTTTAATATTTTTCTCGATTTTATATTTAACTAGCGACCCGCCCCGGCTTCGCACGGGTGCAATGCTGTATTCTATACAACGTTCACAGCTTTTAGGCAAGCGCCGCCGCCGCGCCGCCGCAGACGCTATGTACCTGCATTTTAAATCTGTAATATCTTCAAAAATATTCATTTAAATTGCATGCTGTAAAGGGCTATAATGATCTATATGAAATGCACAATGTTTTTAAGGTACTTAATTGGATAAGGATTAATGCTGTATTGCCTAAAATTGCTTCTTAAATAAGCCATTATTTTTCGTAAAAAGTTAAGGATAAAAAATGGTTATTGTGGGTTATCCCTAAGAGATAGACATATACCGTCGCGGACTTTTTTGTAGACCTTTTTAAGGTGTACAATACTGTAGTACATTATTTGGATCTATCTCGAAGGGTTCAGCCAGCGTTTACAATGTAAGCGCAAAAAAATGTGTTTATTTACGACATCACATTAGAAACCTCTAAAATTATCAGTGTTTCTCTACTATATTATGCATGTATTATACATATAAACCTTCCTCTTGAATCACTCTATCTATTAAAAAAAACCGCATCAAAATCCGTGGCGTATTTTTAAAGATCTAAGCATATACACTATGTAACAAAAACCCTGTCAGATCAGTGTCGCCGTTGATCAGTTTTTACTCGACTACGGCAAAGCCAAAAGGAGGGTTATGATTTTGACGGTATGTATGTATGTATGTATGTATGTTTGTATGTTTTTATGTTTTATTTTAATTTAATTACTTCTACTTTCTTCTTTTTTTTTTTCACTGGGGAAAAATAATAATCTCAAATCCATTAAATGGTTACGTATATGAGTACGCAGTACGATGCCGAATAATACCCTTAAGGATCGGACAGGGTTTTTGTTACAGGCTGTATAGGGACAGACAGACAGGGAAAGCGACTTTGTTTTATACTATGTAGTGATTTTGTCGTGAGAACTTTATGTAGGTACCTATGTTTGATGGAGATTATCCAAAATCTAACGAGAGAGATTTTTGTTGAAAGATTTTGTAGGAACTGTTATTTGGTATCTGTATATTATGGACTGCATTAGCTTTAATCTTAAATATTTTCTTTTTTTTCTCATTTAATACACGTCATCATCCTTCACCCTGATTTACGTATATAAGCTTATTTTTTGTGTACCAGAAACCTATGGGGTCATAGTACTCATTACTATTATCAACAATTTTTCTAAAAAACCAAGTCTGAATTTGTGAAAAAATTGCTAATCCATACATTATGTCGAGTTATACGAATATAAATGTATAGATTAGCCGATTTTTTTTGTAAAAAAATATTTTAAACTAGCTTCTGCCCGCGACTTCGTACGCGGATCCTGTTGCTTATGCCAGCGACAACGGGGTCGTCAAAATCGAAGATCTGAAACGTCTGATGTAGAATTCTAAGGCTTGGGGACGGGAAAACAACGGGATGAGCGAGATTTCATCGAAAATCAGTCCTAAACTGTTACCGCCTTCACCGCGTGGAGGTACTCCCAGCTTATGTTATTTTATAATTATACAGTGAAATTGAGCTTTGATTTCCACATCAGGTGTTTCAGATCTTCAATTTTTAAACGTCAACAGAGAGTGCTCATCAGGCTGAACAACTGTTGCTATGACGTCATTCCTATATATGTTATAGTGTAGCTGGGCGCTTGGAATTTCAAAACGCGTGTGCCAAATCTTCAATTTTTATACGTCAACAGAGAGTGCTCATCAGGGTGATCAACTTTTGCTAAGACGTCATTCCTGTATATATTATAGTGTAGCTGGGTTCTTGGAGTTCCACAACAGGTGTTCCAGATCTACAATCTTTATACGTCAACAGAGAGTGCTCATCAAGCTGAACAACTCTTGCTAAGAACCCAACCCAACTACACTATAATATATATAGGAATGACTCCTATATATATTATAGTGTAGTTGGGCTCTTGGAGTTCCACATCAGCTGTTCCAGATTAGATCTTTAAATTTTATACGACAACAGAGAGTGCTCATCAGGCTGAACAACTCTTGCTAAGACGTCATTCCTATATATGTTATAGTGTAGCTGGGCTCTTGGAGTTCCACATCAGGTGTTCCAGATCTTCAAATTTATTCTCTTAGCAGAAAATGCTCATCACGTGAAACAATTTTTGCTACGGTACCATTTTTGTATCTCTTATAGTTTAGCTGGTCTGTTGCGGTTCTGCATCAGGTGTTCAAGTTTCCAAGATAAATTTATAGCCTATATGTTGCCCGGACTTAATACCTATACAACAAAAAAAAAAACATTCAAATCCGTCAAGTAGTTCCGAAGATTAGCGTGCACAAACACACAGACAAACAGACAAACAGACAAAAAAAAAATTAATTACAATTTCGGGTTCGGCATCGATATAATAACAACCCCTGCTACTTTTTTTTTATATATTTCCATTGTACAGACACCACTTTTCTACAATTTTATTATATGTATAGATATTTATCAATTCTTACTATTTTCTATATTCTATTCTCTCTGCTTCTTCTCTTTTATCTGTATACAAAACATGACAGTTAAAGCATCAACATAACGCGACACAACAACAGTTTAGTCGACATTCAATGTGTGCCTACAAGTAGATAGGATTACCGAAACAAAAGACGACTTAACTTTAGCCCCCATAGTTCATTCAACCAATTCAAAATCTCAATATCCAACATCAAAACCGATTGTGAAACTCTGCCTTAGGATAGTATACAATTCCTCACCGCCTCAACAGTTGATTATTTAAGACTAGTATCTGCACGCGACTTAGTCCACATGGAAGTCAAATAATCTAAATATATAAAAGCGAAAGGTCTCTCACTCACACTCATCACGAAATATCGAAAACCGCTTTATGTATAAAGATGATGCAGGTTTATAGTTAGTAGACGTCAGCTAAGAAAGGATTTTCTAAAATTCACTTCTTAAGGGGGGTCCGATATTTGCGCGGACGAAAGCGCGGGCAAAAACTAGTATACCATATAGTCAAAGAGCTATCAAGAATGACTCTCAAGTTGTATATTAAGTTACTCATTACAGTAAAAAGCTTGACAGCATACACCATTTCAAAAAAGCTCTTCTTAAATTCTTAATTTATTGGGCGATAAAGCTTACTATGCTGTCAATAAAAAAACAAATTGTAATCGAATGACATTTATTTGTAATTTTTTTTTACCAATTAGGTAAAAATAATAAAAACATTCAAAATTAATAAGAATAATAATTAGAAAAAAATAATAAAAATTGGTACGCCGTTGACGGCAAAACAGAGCGTTTATTTTATTAATATTGACATCTATACCTTTTGTTTACCAATGTTCTACAAATAAAAATATTTGAATTTGATAAAACATAGCCTAAGACACTCGGCAAAGTGTCTTTCGTTCTTAATTTGTATAGGCTTTCTATCAGTAAAACAATGTTTGTAATCGGACGATAAAAACAAAGCAAAAATATAGATTACACTTGTATTAATAAAAAATCCTGACATGCCACTCAAATATTTAAAAATAAAACCTTGCCTCAGGCATATGGCATAACTACGCCCTTCATCGACCGCCAAGTCAAAAAAAAAAAAACCAGGCGTACACGCATACCATACTTTTTATTACGGTTTCCTATGTATGCTAATCGTATTATTAATAATTATAATAATGCTGAAGAGATTTTTTGTTTGTTGATGTCTTTGTTAATCGCGTAGGTACCGCAAACCGATAAAAAAAATATTAATAGCCAGATTCATGAAGAATAGTATAGGCGATATAAAATCACAGTACGACTACGACTCACAGGACCAGAGCAATAACCAAAGATGTAATTTAACATAAGTATAAAAAAAACCACGAATACGAAGTCGCAGGGACCAGCTATACAATATTTATACAGGCCTTTGACAATTCAACTGACAGGTAGGTACCTATGTAAGTGCGGTTAGATAAAACATCTGAGGAACCTTAAAAGTGAGATTGAAGCCAGATATCATTCATTCATTGTAATAGTCATATTTGTTACATGTCAGTGTGAACTCTTGGAATGCGAAGGCCGTTGACTAGGAAACTTAAATGCCATGCCTTTTGGTTGAGGTGACTTACTAAATAACTTGGATTTCTACTGTTTGTAGGTATAGGAAGTACTTTGTAAGTTTATGGAAGTTGGCATGATTTTTAGCCGGAAAATAAAGTATGTACTTGGTTTGTACAATTTTTTTGCTTATTCTGTAAATTTTGTAAGTGGATAGGTAAGCACCTGTCAGGTCTTTTTTTAATTGTTGGTGTACCTATGATCTTAAGTGCTTTAATTATCGTTAAAAACTGCCAAAGTATTATTCCTGGATACTATAAGAGTTTTTAATTCTTTGGGAAAGTAAAGGTACAATGTTTATTGATAATATAACTTTGATATTTATTTCATAATAAAGTTTAAAAAGTAAACTATTTAAATAAGGTTGGACATAGTTAAATCAACCGGTGTCTACACAGTACCTACTTAATTTTCATAATGGTCCTTCGAGCCGCATATCAGATTTGAAGAAGCTTTTTTTAAGTCAGTAGCAATTCAAGGCTAATAAAACTTAAGTACCTATTACTATGATGGAAAAAACATAATTTGCTAGCGTGAGAGAGATAATTCCAATAAAATAATTATGTAAATTTTATTATTGTGTTCAGTATGCTTTTTATACCCGGATTTAGTAAAAAACTTGCCTAACGGGACACATGTCGTAGTCTAGTTTTTGTTATCTGATTATACAGTGTACATTAATTATAAATAGCCTCATAATAATCATAATAAAACCTGCCTCTTATAATACTCTTAACTGTACTAACAACATTTTAATGAACTTAAAACTTTTTTTCTTTTAATAAGATTGATAAAAGTTTCAAGTGAATAGATTTCTAATAGTCGACAAACGAAGACAGTTTCTAGACGAGACAATAATTGGTTACACCGTGAATCATCAAGGAGAGTCAGACGTCGGTATTCAATACAATAGGTTAATGCGCTTACAAATACCGGAGCAATCGGTTACGTCGTCTGTCACACCAGAAGACGCTATTCTAGTCGTTGCGTCAACAGGATTAAGGCGGAAATTCGTGTGACGAAATTCAGGATATAATTTAATGCACACAGTTCGATTCCTCCAGACACCTTGAAGCTTTGATTGGAGCATGTTGCGACAGCGTGCACGGAACACAGAGGCATCACGGACGTACCTAACAAAAGCGCGCTAATGAGGAAACCATGTACACAACACGACGACCGATCGAGTGAAAGTAACCACAGAGTACTGCAGAACCGGTAACGGCATGTTGTAATAATAATACGACAACAAGTAAAACAACAGACTCGTCAATGCTGTGAACTTGGTGAAAACTGGAACGCATTATTATGGCACGTTGGCAAGGTGAATTTAATTTTATTAAGAAGTTTGACTGCTCACTCTATTCGGTTCGTAATATCCGAGTTTTCCGCAAAACATGCTATAACTATGTTTCAGGGTTGTATCATAACGTAAGTTTGTTGTAATTGCTTTCCGAGTTTTCATTGTGTTTCTCTACGAACTATTGGAGATAAGGTGTTCAAATTGCGTTTCTCTTGGTATTTGCTTTGAAATTGAGTGTCTACAGGATAGTAGATAATCCAGTCTTCTTATTTAGTTGACTGAGGCAGAGAATTCTATCCGATATTGGTTTTAACCGATATTCTTGAATAAAAGCATATTAGGTAACTTGAAAATTGTGTAACCTTATAATTATCCCGGAAAATGTCCAGCGACATCGTCTCTTGCCCTTTTTTTGTTTCATCGTAGAAAATCCTCATGCATGTCCGCCGCCCGGCAGTGTACGCGTCTTCTGCGATCGCCGACTGATCGTTGGAGACCAAGGCAAACAATAGTGGGAGCTAGACGCTTACAGGATTAGTCTAACTAGGCTTCCCTTCTTCTTTTTCTTTCCTAAAGGGAAAAGGTAGGCCTTTGCCCTACAGTGATCCCATTATAGGGCTAAGGCCACAGGGCCAGGGTCACACTATCACAAAAAAATGGTGTAATGTAATTTGTATATTTTATAGGTATCCAATTTCAGTTACGAATGTTACAACATGATAGTATAAGTATAGTTTGTGTTGTAACATCCATACAAAAAAAAAAACAGTTTCTACGTGTACTAAAAATTTAGCCAACCGATTGAACTTTAAAAGTTAGACAAACTCTACTTTAACAAAACTGATTCAGTTCCACTCTTGCTTAACAGCAAAGATAAACTAGTTGGTACAAACAACTATAGTTTGCGTTTAAACTCATAGTCGCTTTGCCACAGATAAATGGAAATCAATTCGATTGGTTTGAATGTTTGTTGTTGCACCAAACTTCGGCAGTTTGGATGCGAATGTAAGTCGTTGCAATATTTGCAAAGTAACTAAGCTCATCTACTATTAGTTTGTTGTATGTTAAAGGCGCAGTATGAAGCTTTGACACAGAAACATGCACAACACAAAATGCAAACACTGACGAACGAACGACAATAATTAAATAACGCATCGTGGCAACACATAAGTTTCAAAATAGCGGTGCGTTTGATTTTAGTTAAATCGAATGACCACTAAAATAAAAGGAATTTTGCAGTTTTGATTGTATTAAAAAATAAAGTGGAATAATTCTTAGGTACCTATTTCTTTATTTTATTGAATTCCCTATAATATCATTACATAAAATATGATTGATAGATATTATTTTGAGCTCTGTTTTACGATGAGTTTTTTGGCATGCTACTGTTTTATTTTTATGACATGTATTTTGAATAAGTCTTTTTTTTTAGCTCTAGACTAAAACGAAAAATCTTTTACCTAAAACGAAAACGATTTTAGATTTTTTCACGCACGTGTAACATAGCTGCGAAAACTTAATTGTTCATATTCGTTACACACGCACTGTTCACACGACTGTGGTCTTAATTTTTAAATCTATTGCACCTTATTACATAACAAATTGCTTCATTAGTGTATTTTATTGCTTGGCATATTTATTTACAGTTTATAGCACAATGAGTACTGTGATGCACTACGGTGACGATAGTTATCGACGTTTTCCATTGACTGTTTTTTAATGTTCTTGCTTCTTAATAGATTATTTTTATAAATACTAGTGACCGTCCCGACTTTGCACAGATTCAATCTATAGGTACTAATTTTATAAAGATGTAAAGTTTGTGAGTTTGTAAAGTTGTAGGGGGTAATCTCTGGACCTTCTGAACCAATTTTAAAATTTCTTTCGCAAATTGGAAGCTGCGTTATCACTGAGTGTTATAGGCTATTATTATTATAAAAATTTAGGGATCCGTAAGAAAAATCACACGAACGAAGTCGCGGGGAGAGTACTAGTTTACTTACTAATAAAGAAAATGAGAACCACTAGATTTTCCAAATAACAGTTTCATACAAACGTTGTCCTGACAATTACGAATGTAACAACACAATAAACTTAGCCATCCCTATCAGTCTCAAGCGATCAAGCCTCAAGTGATCCATGTATACGGCAATTGTTTTTTTATTTATATAGGTTATTAATGAAATTACACTATCTTAAATTAAGTCGACAATGTACTACTCCTTACTACCGTGAAAAAACTTACACTTTCATCAAACTTTCACAAAATAATTGGAATCTAATTTTCTCACCATTTCCTAAACTTGTAATTAATTAAGCAATATATCAACACATCTAAGTGGTTGTAAGTAGGTACCTACTAGCTAAGCACTATAATAGTGGGTAAGTACTTAATCTTAATGAGCTAATGAGTTGCCTGTCTACATATTATATGTATGCATGATGTTTGTGCCGGATCATGCTTCCGTGCTTATAATACTAATCTTAACCTAAATGCATACAATACAAATTACATAATATGTATTTCATTATATGCTTGTGTGTATGTTAATTATTATCTATCTATGTATATAAAAATGAATCCCTATTTCCCTGGGTCACGGCATCACGCGGGAACGACTGGATCAATATTATTAATTCTTTTTTGTTGTTTATTATTGTAAGGGATGGTACTTACCTATGAAAGAAATTAAAAAAAAATGGCGGTACGAAGTTCGCTGGTCCAGCTAGTTACCTATGTGTAAAAAAATCAATTGACGCATGAACGTAAATTCATCACTTGAGAAAGGCTGGACCAATTAGACTGGCTTTTTTATTGTTGTGTTGTCTATGTGCTGACTTTAATCTATCTCTGTGCCAAATTTCATCCAGATCCGTTCAGCCGTTCTTACGTGATTGAGCAACAAACATCCAAGCATCCAAACTTTTGCATTTATTTAGTAGTAAGATTATCGTTACATTTTTCCTCCTAAATAAACTCCGTGTTCATTTGATTGTGTACAAATCCGAAAGAGATTCATTACATGATATAAATGAGTATTGTATCATTTGTATCAGCAATTCGACGTTCATACCGATATAAGTCGTACATGTTTTGTTGTCTTTCTTTCTCCGATGGTAAACACTGCGCTACATTTATTACAACATGGATGATTTAGTTGCCATCCCCGATCCCGTAGTACATTGACGTGACTAATGATGTACATTTTAGGCTTTTTCCTTTGTTTTATGTGTAAATAAGTATATTTTTATGTTACATAATTATAATATATACTGCTATCAAAGTCAAAGTCAAAGTCAAAACATTTATTTCAATTAGACCATTTACAGGCACTTTTGAATTGTCAAGAAGTCAGTCAGTTAGTCCGAAAAATGAAGCTAGTTGCTCGTTCCAAAACGGAGGTAGGCCTCTATGGAGAAGAACGAGCAAGAAACTCCACGGCACTCTTTTAAATTAGGTTTTTACAAAATCCTGGTTACATTATTCTTGTTGATTCTACATGTGATCACAATGAAGATCAATATAAAACAGTAGTTAAAAATAAAGATGTAAGCCATAGCAGTTAAGAGATGACCAATCCCAACTGACAGCACCCGTTCACGAGCATGACGCATGGATCAGCACCACCTAGCTCAACCATTATGGAGGGAGCCAAATGATCCAACACATGCGCCACCATCAGCGAGACATTTGAGTGAGCATGACAAGCTCTCAACTGCCATGCTCATTAAGTCAAAACACATAGTAACTCAAAGATAAAAAGCTCCATGGTACTCACATTTACAAAATTGAAATAAATGATATTAAATTATACAATACTAACACTTTCGGTGTACTTATTGGTTATATGTCTGAGGTAAGTAAAAAAGAAAAAGTAATCGTACTGATAACGGTACAAGTTATTCAGATCGACAAAAAAAGAGGGTTAGAAACATCATTCTCTTAAAAACAATCCTATTTAGTGAGCCCGAGTGGCTGTGGAGCAGGACTAGCATTTAGCCAAGCATTTTTGTCCGTGATATAATCATCTAACTTATAATATGCTTGACTACATAGCGTGCGTTTAATGCATGTTTTAAATTTTCTCTCATTTAGTTGGAGAATATCCTGTGGTATTTTATTATAGCATTTAACACAGTACCCCATAAAAGAAGTTTTTACTTTTGACAATCTGAAACTTGGTTGATCTAATTTGTTCCTATTTCTAGTATTAAAATTATGTCTATCACTAATTTTCTTAAAAAGATGAAGGTTTTTCCGAACATGCATAATGTTTTCATATATATATTGACAAGGTACCGTCATGATGTTAATTTTTTTAAACAATTCTCTTAGAGACTCGCATCTGCCAAGATTATAGATGGCTCTGACAGCCCTCTTTTGCAGAACAAAGATAGAATTAATATCTGCAGCCCGTCCCCAAAGCAAAATACCATAAGACATGATGCTATGAAAATAACTAAAATAGACTAGTCTAGCGGTATCCACGTCAGTTAATTGTCGAATTTTTCTGACAGCGTAAGCGGCTGAACTTAACCGCCCTGCAAGAGATGTTAAGTGGGGACCCCACTGCAGCTTTGAATCGAGCGTAATCCCCAGGAAAACTGTCTTCTCGACGAATTCTAGCAAGTCCTTGTTCAATATAACGTTACATTTACTACTTCTTACATTTGGTAAAGCGAATCTTATACATTTTGTTTTTTTCTCATTTAACACTAAATTATTAATAGTAAACCAATTGTGAACCTTAAGCATGGCGTTATTTACGTCGTCAAGGTGCTGTGCTTGTCTATTTACTCTAAAAATGAGTGAAGTATCATCAGCAAATAACACCATTTGTGGTTGGTTTTCTAGTAAATGAGGTAAATCATTGATATATACTAAAAAGAGGAACGGACCCAGTATTGAACCCTGCGGAACCCCCATCTTTACTTTTAAGCCTGATGAATTTACACCGTTTATTTGAACTTGCTGTAGTCTATCATTCAAATACGATTTTACTAAGCTAAGTGCTAGATCACCGAGACCGTAATGCTCAAGCTTTAGGAGCAGTGTTTCGTGATTCACGCAATCGAACGCTTTAGAGAGGTCGCAAAAAATGCCAACAGCATCCTGTGAGTCCTCCCATGCATTAAAGATATGCTTAATTAAAGTAACACCGGCGTCAGTAGTACAACGTCCTCTGGTGAAACCATACTGTTGATCGTGTAGGATGTTGTTACAGTTAAAATGATTGAGCATTTGATTGAGCATCACTTTTTCAAACACCTTGCTGAAAACCGGCAAAACCGAAACAGGTCTGTAATTATTGGTGTCCTTGCTATCTCCGGATTTGAAGAGCGGTATAACTTTGCTGTACTTCATTAAATCCGGGAATACCCCTTGGTCAACGCACAGATTAAATATTAAAGCTAAATAGGGTGCTATTGTCTCAATAATAGATTTACAAACATTAGTAGACATGCCCCACAGATCTTCGGTAGCCTTGATCTTAAGTTGTTTAAAAGCCTTCATAACGACCACAGGGTTAATATGTTTAAATTTAAATTCCTTTGGGCAGGCCGAAACATTCACTCTTAGTAAGTCAATAGCAAGTGAGGGTGAGGAATCTAACATTTCAGTAGTTTTAATTGGGATATTAGTAAAGAATTCTGCAAATTCCTGCGCAACATCGATATTACTGCTTATGACACCTTGGGAAGTCTCCAGAGTGTAATCAGTATTATGTCTCTTGTTCCTATTTGTTTCATTATTGATGATTTTCCAAACTGTTTTTATTTTATTTTCTGCTGATTTAACTTTGTTGCTAATGTACAAGGCTTTAGCTGCCTTACACGCATTTTAAAAAATTTTTGAATAAGTAGCAACATGCTTATTAAAAGTTTCAGTATTTATATAAGGCTTAAGGCCATACAGCTCAAAAAGTCTTTCTCTGCTTCTTCTGATACCTTTAGTCGCCCAGTCGCTAAATACAAACTTAGGGCAAATAGTTTTAGATTTTTTCTTAAAAATATTATTAAACTCTGTATGCACCACTGAACAGAATTCTTCATACAAAGTATTACCATTATTCATATTAAGACCCTGGACACATAACTTACTAATTAAAATGCTATTAAATTTATTTAAATTACCACATGTTATTGGTCTCGATTGTATCTGCACTTTTTGTAATGGTGTGTCGCACTCAAATGTGACGGTTAGTCCGCTGTGATCCGAAGGAAGATAATTTACTATATCTTTAGCTAAGTAGTCGCAGCAACAAAACACATTATCAATACATGTAGCAGTAGTCGAAGTTATTCGTGTCGGTTCTTGAAACACATATGACAAATTGAATGATTTAAAGAGACTAATTAATCTACTGCTATTTGAATTATTTTCTAAAATATTAATATTAAAATCACCACAGATTATTACTGATTTATTACCAGTTGCAAGTTTAGTCAAAACATCTTCCATTATTGTCTCAAATATAGAATAATTCTGATAATTTGGGGGTCTGTAAACGCACACTATAACATGCTTATCTAGCTCAACACTGGACAATTCAATAATATGTTCAATTGATAGTTCAACTATGTCTTTACGGGGCTTAGATTTTATACTATTTTTAATTAAGATTAGTGAACCACCCCGCAGCATGGATTTCCGGTTAAAACAACTGCACACATTATAGTTCTCAAAATTAATTAACATTTCATAATCTTTTAACCAATGTTCAGTTAAACAAATAATGTCGAACATTGTTTTTTCTAAAAAAAGTTCAATTTCTAATTGTTTAGAAGAAAAACCTTGAATATTCTGATAAAACAATTTTAAGGAATGATGCTTAACCCCCTTTTTACAAGTTAATAAGTGATTGCTAGAAGATACCTTGTTGTTAATATGTTTGACTAAATTTTTACTGGTACCTTCTGTTGTCTTACTTGCTAGTTTAAATTATTATTTGTGTTTACGGTGTTTACCACCTTTACATTAGTAATATTACTAAATAATGAGGTGCTACTTGTTGGTGACTTCGACATACTAATTATGTCTGAGTTAATATTAAAAGCTAATAGCCAAGCTATCTGACGTCTAAAACTAATGGGCAGATACGCTGTATCCCTAGTCGATCTTAATTTTTCAACAAAACTGTTGGTGTCAAAAAATAAAAGCTTGTCACTATAGTGACTAACTAAGAAGTTAATGTGATTATTTAACCTATGTATATAATTATTTTTCCTTTTTGAGAGGTTCTCAAAGTAAGGAAAAGCACACAATATTATTTTGTGACAATTAATTTTCAGAATTTCAGTTATCTTGTCAGTTATATCTTCTGTTGTAACATTCATGCTATTTCCTACTAATATAGTAATAATCGAGTTTGAATCATATTCCTTGCTTATTACTGTAGACATAATTTCATTGTAGGAAGTACCAGGCATACAATAATTTAGAGAAGAATGTCTCAGGTTGTTATTTAGTAACTTTCCTAGCCCTAGTCTCCCTAAACTATCTGAGAACATAATGGGACAGGAACAAACTTTATTACATGGGATAGAATTGCTGACTTTCTGCAAAACAATAGATGTACTATGTATACTATCTGGTGTCACTATTTCATTGGGGAGGTACTCCATGACACTTTCAGACTGAGACTGGTCTTCCGTTACCTCAGGCTGGACAGCCAGAAGATGAGATTCTGTCTGCAAGGTACAATGAATGGAGCTGAGAGGCAGCGGGTCCACTCTGTCTGTATTCAAGTTACACATATCCACTAATTCATTTGTTGCAAGGATATGTTCTTTTATTTGTTTTTGAGATGTCTCATATTTTATTGAAAGAGAATGTAATGACTTTTCAAGCATCTCAATTTGTGACTGTAAGTGTTGGGTGTCTACCTCATAAATGTTTGTACTATCTTCTAATTTAATCTGGTAATTATCAAGTTTTTTAATTAGAAAAACACGTTCTTTCCTTAATTTAATATTTTTGGAATAGTGTTTTTGTTGTTTCTTGAATTTATTGCATTTTTTAATAATTTTATTAAACTTTGCATATTTTTTTATTTTGTTATGACTCACTGTGTAGCTACTATTATTATATTTAACTAATGAATCTTCAGTGAGGTCTATTGTTATCAGGGAATTTGGATTGCAATTACTATTAATTAATTCATTGTATAAATGATCAGTTTTCTTAGCCTGTGAACATTCTTTTTCTTTCTGCAACCTGGTAATTCGCACATTTGCATGAACTAATTCCTCTTCTAAGTCCCTAACCTTACACAAAGCCTCCTCATACAAATTACTACAGTTGTTGAACCCGTCGGTGACCACCCGCAGTTTGTCCCGTTCATCGACAACATCCAGGAATTGTTGATGAAGGTCCACTAGCTCCCGCTTCAGGCTTGTATTTTTAGCAATTATGGACTTTACTTCTTCTTCACTTTCGTCCCTCTCCTGTAGTAGTTGCTATAACTAGTTGCTATAACTCGTGGTTTTTGTTAGATTACGTCTTTGGTAACTGCTGCGCTCCCGTGTGTCGCAGTCATGTTATATGGACTATGATCTTCCTAGATAAACAGGCTATAATTCCTTAACATGAATTTTCCAAATCGGCCTAGCAGTTCCTGAGATTAGGGCGTTCAAAAACGAACTCTAAAGTTTTATAATATTGGTATAGATTTGGCAACACTTTTACTATTTAAAATATGAATAAAAGCGTATTTGAATTATCCAGAAAAAATATTAGATCTTTTGCCATTATTTAAACTATCAAATACCGAAGTAAATAAAATAAAAAGCGCTTTTCCATATAATTTACCTATTTAAGTGAACATAAATTTGTTAATAATAATTAGTACAAAGACTACTTTTTCAAGTTAGTACCAAACAAAAACTAAAGTAGTTTATCACTAATAAAATCTACAAGTGGTTGAAAAAAAAAGCTAAAAGACTTATCCAATGTTTTCTAACTCTAAATCTTTACGTGATTCAGTAAAACTATAAGTTAATTTGGAACATACGCACAATAGAAAGCATCAAGTAAATGACATTACTGTCCAATACAACAAAGATGTTTTGTATATAACAAAATGTCGGCATTGTCTATAGATAAAATTCGCCCTCGTAACTGCCGATGATAACTTATTCGAGAAGCCCATTTTGGCCCAAATTTATGGTTGATTTAACTCGTTTATTCCGGGAAAGAACTTCCCATGCTTAACGATGAGATACACCAACGAAGATAGGGTAATGCCGGAGCTATTCCGAATTCTTACGCATTTTTGCGTGTTCCAAACTTGGGTATGAAACTGGTTTTAATTAAAAAGATCGAACCCTTTCAAATAATTTATGTAGAATTACATTCCGAACGTATTAGTGACGCCTTCCTGAAATTCTATAAATGCCTACCTACCTACATTCTAATAAATTACCTAACTTGAAATAACTCACACTTATTAAGGAATTCGGAACACCGTGAAATATTGGTATATTCCACAGCGTTTATAATTCCTTAATAATATTATTAGTAACAAAACCCAAGAAGAGGAACGTAGGCCAATTAGGACGTTTATTATATCCGTAAACAAAAGGAAAATCTGATACACGAATCATAAATCCGAGTTTCATAGTTGATAAGTGTGCCACGTGCCGATAATTGATTTCGCGCCTCTGATAACAATAATGTATTGAGTATCTGAGATACGATTCAACAAACACGTACCCCGGACAACTCACGACGTGACGCGAATATTGCAAACTTGATCCGTTAAAATTACCAACGCGATCAATAGCACAAACAACGTAAAGGTCTCGGTCAAACTTTTCCTTTGACTGGTACGTTTGTTATTCAGGACAATCACTGTTTAGTGGGCCACCGTTAACCTGGTTACATTCCTATCGCTAAGAATTTTGAGCTACTTAATCAACTCAAACAGCGAGCTCTTCAAACAGCGAATAACGTAGTCCTTTCCATTCCAAATTCTCTGAATTGCTAATCGCGTGAAATCGTATCAAAAGTCTACTAATTAATGTGATTAATACACAACTAGCTTCTGCTCGCGATTTTACCCACATGATTATTTTCACCCGCGTTTTTCCAATCATACTGGTGATTCCCGAAATTGACGCGTTTAAACAAACAAACAAGCAAACTAAAAAGCTCTTCAGATTTATTAGTATAGATAAAGCAACACAGAAAGGATCTTATTAATATATAGTTCTCTCATTTAATTCTCCACAAAGAGCAACCCAAACACTCTATAATACCAGAATTTGCCTAACAAGATAATGCTAAACTTCCAATCATATGCAGGCTTTCAATTAATTAACTAACTATACTCTCTAATTCGGCGAAGTTGCGAGGCGATGCATTAAATCGCGCTCATCCGCACAAGCTGCATAGAATCTCGCCTTAATTGCAAAGAGCGGCGTCAGCTAAGATTTACCAATTAAGGGAATCGGGAGCGGAACCACTTGCCCAGTCAGCGGGACTCAGCGCAGCCGAGCATGGAGGCCCAGACCAGACCCACACCATGCTTATGTTACAACTAACGATCGTAACCAAATAAAACACTGAAGGGATTCCTCATTTACATTTTTTTGTGAAGGACACACGCTCGCTTTTGTTTGGGACGTAAAACATTTTGTCCCAAATATGTCGCTTTTAAATTATCAGCCACATTATATTATGGTTCCTCTGTACTGGAAAAGAAACAAACGTAAAACGTATGAGCTATTTATCTTCCCACGCAATTTGTAAGAGTCAACTGTGGGAAACTGATTACTTAATATTTGGTTGCTTAGCAATCGGTCACTATCTACCTAGTTACACGCGATGCGACAACGTTGGAGCTCACATTACTCGGTGTTTTTATTTTGTAACTGTGTACCTGACTCTCACCTCAAAGACACGTTTCTCTCTTAACGTATACCTTGCCAGCGAAACTAAAGTAACAATCCTGCAACAGCTGTACGCCATAAAATTAAAAGATAAAACTATAAATAAAACACTATCAAAGTACTTACTTTAGATAATGGTAAAATTTATGCCAGAAATTCCGAAGAGTCTTCGAGACTTATCGATATCTTTATCTAGATGAAAATTATGTTCAACATAAAACTACGTTGTCTTAAAAATGAATAAACTTTTCACATAAATTGTTGATGACAATAGCTACCTAGTGTAATAATTACAAACTTCATTGGATCCGAAAAAGTTACTTGAGAATTATTAGAAATTACTTTAAAAATTAGGCGAAAAGTAACTCGATGTAAAGAAGCCCTTTTCGGCTCCAGTAATAATTTTCTAGGGATCATAAGACCAAAGTTGGACTGTTTCTTTCAAACTTATTCAGATTACGGGGAAGATAATCTTCAAGCCGGTACAATAAAAAGACAATAGATGGAAAAGGTAAATTAAACAAGAAAAAATAGGCAACACGTTTGAAAGTGATTCTTTTAAGTCACTAGAGAAAATGTCCCCCATCTTTCATGGGAATAACATGCCTTTACCCCAGCCAACTGAACATCTACTTATCTATGCTTCTATACTAATATTATAAAGAGGTAACATTTGTTTGTAAGTTTGTATGTATGTATGGGGTAATCTCTGGATCTACTAAACCGATTTTGAAAATTCTTTCACAAATTGGAAGCTACGTTATCACTGAGTGCTATAGGCTATATTTTGTTATGAAAAAATTAGGGATCCGTAAGAAAACTCACGCGAACGAAGTCGCGGGGAGAGTGCTAGTGTTTTTATAAAAACAAATTTCTGAAGAAAATAATAAAACTCTTCTTATACAGAGAAGGCTGACATTTAAGCTTAGAAAAATAGAGGTCGAGAGCCTCTAGCAGCCATAATTATATTGTCGCAGCATTATAAAACTATGATTAAGAAAACTTTCACGACTGCTATTATCATCCAGTTAAGTTATAAAACTTGATAGACTTTTAAAAAGTCTGTGGTAAGCCATAAAAGGTATGTATTACTACCACAGCAGTACTACTACTGCATCCTGATGATCATTCTGCATCATTTCACTTCTGTCTCCATGACTTACCGCAGTTTCGGTCCAGAGCTAGAGACTCGCCATCTTTTACATAAAAGTACCTTACTTACCTACCAAAATGTAAAGATTTAGATAACATCATCTTCATCTTTCAAATTAAAGTCTTCTTTGATTTGAAAAATGATTATTTTATGACTCACATTTAATCTTTTTGGAACCAAGTTACCTTTTTTTTTTAACGCAGCTTTCAGTAACTGACAGAAATTGTCACGTAAAGAAAAAGCGTTATGCTCCCTCCAGGCCACCTTCCCTCTTTCTCTTTCTCACCATTTTTTTATTGAGTTCCTCGATGTAGATCTATACAATTTAAAGTTTATCTTTGAATTTTATCGATAAGCTTGGAGGTATTTGTTCAGAATTCTTGAAGCGTTTCAAGTTTAAAATGATACTGGATATTGAATCAAAATCCAATTATTATTGTCGTCGAAGCAAAAGACCTACTCAGAGACGCTCGTTAATGTAGGTACTACGAGTACTAAAATAGCTTTACATTATAAAAATATATTATGTTAATGGCACTAAAAGATTCATAAGACGATAAAATATTGCTCTTTTAAAATTATTTATATTGTGTACATAGTATTTTGTTGATCAAGTGGCTCTAGCGCTCGCCTTTCAAAAAAAAACCTTTTTTAATTCATATGTACTTTCTAAGTTTATCTTGGATATCATTGACATCGGTAAAGGAAAACTTCGTGAGAAAACCGTCGTGAGGAAATCGTCAACCCGCCTTAAGCATATGTGGTGATTAATGCACGTCTCTTTCCTGTATGAGAAGAGGCCTTTGCCTTACAATGAGACAATAAAACAATTTTACTCTTCCAGAATTAATTTGAAAGCATTAGGATAAAACACTATGCACATAACAGATGTTATTGTTATTCCAAACAAGACATTTTAATTAAACTAGGGAATAAAGTAATGCGAATCTCATAAAAACTTACATCCTTTTAAGCCGATACCGTCTTATCTAATGCTCTCTGTCGGCTATTACAATCCAGTCTAAAACTACGAGTACCTTACTATTCCACGTCTACTTAGAATTCTGTACTACAGCGATAAAGTCAGCGGATCTAATAACTGGTATTATTAGCCAGTCAGCATAGTTATTGCTAGACCAGCTATCGTTTGCGACAATACGCCCCTAATTGAATGTCCACTGTTTATCTTTGCTATAGTATTCTGAATTATCTACTGAAAGCCACAATAGACTATCTGTTTAATGTACACTTTATTACCGGTTTCCTCTACTTTATTTACATCTAACAATTTATGTTAGAAACTCGAGTAAGGTTTGATTTATAGCAAGAACAGTGTATGAAAGACCACAATACATTGCCGATAGCTACCTCGAGGTTTGTACATGTCTGCAATCTACAGTAGAATGATTAATTTCGCCTGCCCTGAGCACACACACAGGTTTGCTTTTCAATCTTCTCAAAATCCCACAGAAGGAGATGTGTATGTGTGCATGTTTACAATAAGTGTAATAATTGTGATGTCGGGCTAGTCCTCTGTGGTGTCAGATACAGGTGTCGCGATGTGCAATACGCAATAACCCTGTGTCGGGAGCACGAATTGCCCCAAACTATTTGTGGTCCAAAGTTTGGAATGAGCGTGCGCTCCGCTCTAACGTTTTGCTACATTGCATGAATATTTTGGACATGGCTGTGGCGTGAATATAGAACAGTCATACTTTTAGAATGCCTGTCAACTAAAAGAAGTAATAGGAAGTTCTTTTTTTAACAACATCTGCATCGTAGCTAAAGAACATCTACATTTTACATTTTTATTTTAAACGTGAGTCTCTTTAAATTTGTTCGAATCTATAAAAAAATACAGATTCTATGGAATGTATGACAGAAATTAAATTATTCTCTTTGGGTTCGGTAATTGAGTGAAACCTAATGGTCCCACGAGGCGTAGACAAATAGCCCAGCTTAAACGGACCAATCATGCGAATGATCAACTTTATTTACGTAATGTAACGACTTCTTATTAAATTTATTGGTTTTAAGATATTAAAGTTCAGTTATTTTCAATATTATTCTATCGTTTTCCCAGTATTAAAAGTGGGTCAAAACTTTTGCAAAAACCTGCTCACCCGGCCTGCTTCTAAGTCACCTTTTTCAATATCCGGGAAAGTAATCGTCCAGCCCGGGGACCACACGGCAAAGAATTTATAGACCCAATATTCCCCTTTACTTTGTTATAGCAAAAGTATGGAATCCACACAATAATAATAATTAATTAATTTGCATTTATTACGGCACACGTCCGATAAGTTTTTATTACGTTTGGACCCAAAAATTAAAGCTAACACACATTTACTAATTTGATGTGCGAGTTACAGACATTCGTGCCAACTGTTTTAGGGAACTGTCGTTAGGCACAGGGTTGTCGAGTATATTCGTACAAAACGGTATTAAAGGTCTTGTTGGAAAATAAAATGGGCTCAGTATGTTGTTCATCTGTAAGTTAAGTCTGGACCAAAATAAACTAAGCATAGAGAAAATGTGTTTAAAATGGTTCCCTGAACTGAGATAAGGCTCAATACGTTGTCCGGTATTTTGAGCGGAGTTATGTGGCAAGCGTGTGCAAAATACCGGCAAACGTAGCGGCGATAAAGGGTTAGGTTCAAACTTATGGGCGCGCACCGGTTGAATGAATAGTGCTCTTAATTGCCAACCGGCTTTGTCGATGGCTTTCCACTTTTTAGGACGCCATTTCCAAAGCTAAGGGGCGGAAATTGCAAATCGTATGAAGTATTTCGTTCGAAATTAAATTAACTTCGAAATGAAATGTATTGTATTTCTGGTTGTAACTGTATTGTGAAATTTTATTACGAAGCTTTTCGTTCGTTTTGTTTTTATTCTAATTGATGCTGATTTCTAAAAGTCTCATTTATGATTCTATTATTATAAAATCAAATAGGTCGACAACTAAATGACTCAATTATTCAGCCTTAATGATTTGACGGACATTTTAATCACATATCAGTTAATATGACAATCACTATTACATAGTAAATGAGACCATGTACCTATACGTTTATAACCAATCGATGTTAAATAGAGCGTGCAGCATCTACTTTAGATTTAGAAAACAAAGTACGTGACAAAACAAAAAGTAAACAAAAAGAAAATGTTTTATTAATGTATAATCAGAGACTTGATCTCGGCAACCCTTATGTGAAACGTGTTAGAGACGAGCCCCGTACGAAACGTAAACGCGTTAACTGAAAACCGATATCGATATTCTGCAGTTTGAAGACACTCAAATTAAACGCTCCGTCTGATATTTGCCAGTTACACTATCTTAGTTTGTCTAGAACCCTTTTATGTGTAATCCGATAAACTATAATAATATTAATTTATTTGTATTTGTTATACCATAGTGCCATTTATTGGTAATACTATAGTCATAGTGTGTATGGCTTATGGCTTAAAGCCATAAGTACAGTAACATAACAAAATTAAAATTCAACAATCCATTGAGAACAATACTTAATAAAATAATTTTACCAGCCTATTATAGTCCCACATCAGGGCAAAGCCTTCTTCTCATACAGAGAAGATACGAGCAGTAATCACCATGCTTGCTCAAGGCGGATGGGCGATTTCGAACTTATGTTGAATATATTATGTAAACTTATGTTATAAATTACGTAGGTATAACAACAATTTGCTTTTATTTTTGTTAGCTTAGTTTAAAAACAACTTTAATTATAGTTCCCATTCAGAGAATTTTTTACCAAATTTATGTTCGGATAAACGTGTTTCAAATAGGCAAAGTTGACTAAAGTAATTAGTCGTATACAAACCAGACCATCCCTAGCTCTGATTCAGTAGCTGCCTTTATAGTTGGTAGTTTGATTCGTTTTATTTGTTGGCGGGTATTTTCCGATCCCCATTCACATGAATCAAACCGAGCGGACTCATTTATTTGATAGTAACCGACAAGGTACACCCCTACCCAACTATAAATTCGTTCGTAGACAAACTAGTGCAGCGGATAATAAAATAAAATGGGGTAATCTTAATTAATCATCTCTCTATTGCTTTTGTATATATTGAATTGTTTATAACCACTGTGGAATACATTTAAAAGACAATTATGTGAATACCAGCTTCTGCCCGCGACTTCGTCCGCGTCAAAGTTAATGTAAGTATTATCCCACAGGAAACGTTCAATCTTTTGAGAAAAAAGAAGCCTATGTGCTATTCCAGTCTATAATCGATCTCTGTGTCTTTCATTATGATCCGTTCAGCTGTTCTAGCGTGTATCCATCCAAGCCTTCGTATAGATAACTATGTAGTTTTTGCCCGCAACTTAGTAGCATATCAGTCCTTTCTAAGGGATCAAACTAACCCCGTACCAAATTTCATCAAAATTGGTTTAGTAGTTTAGTCGTGAAAGCGTAACAGACAGACAGACAGAATTACTATCGCATTTATAATATTAGTATGGATAATATCGCAAGATTAACAACTGATTCCTTTCTTCCAAATATCTTATGTAAATAAGAACTCTCATCTCTAGATTTTGTCTAGAATAAGTATTATTCAAATGTCTAGAACATAAATTCACCTTTATCTAAGCACAAAACCGAGATAAGGAGTCTAGACGTCCATACCATAATTTAGAACGAAGCCTATACAAGAACCTTATTCCATTTGAATTTTAATTCCACCCGCTAGGAAACAAATTAGATAGGAATTTGTCTGGCTCATTTGTGAGAGATACCAGGCCGGAATAAGACACCTATTTTCCAAATTTTCCCATTTTCCAGTCTTATTTGATAAAAGATATCGTATTTCATTAAGTTAATGAAGAGTGTTGTAGTAATCCAATCCTGTTTACTAATTAATACGGTGGAAAGTTCTGCATGTTCAAATTGGGGTGAAGCGTACTGAAACCTCAATAAATACTTATGTGATGGCTTCATTATTTTCTCGTTGGTGGTTAGCGAGTAAACTCGCTTGAATGAAAAGCTCCTGGGAAACCGTACGAAATAGGGTTTTATTGTAGGTTAGACTGGTGAACTGTTGGGTGGTTTTTGTCTACCCTCTTGTATTGAATGCGTTCCGTTGCATTTGTTCGTAAAAACGGCACATCGATGTAAATACAAAACGTTTTCATTAAAAATAATGTGGAACTGTCACAAAATCTTTATAATGTTTTAAATCTTTGTTATAAAGTAGAGCAATTACGAAAAAATCAACTGTTGACTATCTTTTATTTTTCAAAAGTAAAAGTGATGAGCATAAAAACTTTTAGCGTAAAAAAAGTAAAAAAGACGTGGCTGTGTTGAATGCAGTTTGGGTTGTAATTAGAGATAGATTTTTTCGAAAATTAATTAAAAGTCACCGTTGGCCACAGCTTCGGGCGAACGATGTACGTGCTCAAAATACTTTCAGACTCCCTCTTTTGTTCTGCTATTTCTGTCTGAACACCTAGCTATGTTTGTGTTTCTCGGAAAGCCTATGTACGATCAGCGACAAAAGTCTTTTAACACTTCCAATTTTTTCTGTACTAATTATTGAGCATGATAACAAAGCAAAAACAGAAAGGAAGTAAAGAACAAAAAGAAACGCTCTTATATTCTCGTATTCTATTCTTTTCGAGTATATTTATATGATTATACGAAAATAGCAGTGCAAATCGACTTTATTTGATAACGGTACCTATTGACAGTTATTCATGCTACTATGCTACTGGGAAAAGACGCTTGATTAAATTTATTTTCGAGGTAAATTAAATAAGTAACAGTACTGTAATTAAATCAGGAAGCAACGAAGTAATAAAATTATGTTGCTAATTTTCTGCGGATCCTTTTTTCATTTGCAAGTATTAGGTAGACCTGACGCTTGAGGTTCTGACAAAAGTACCTAGTGTACATCGTAAATCCCAAATGTACCCGCTGTCTGTATGTAAAGTAAAGAGAGTGTTTTCGTTACCCTCATTTCAGATTTTGTGTGTTGAACTTTTCTAGCATAGACTTATATTCTAGAAAACATATTTTATGGATTTACGTAGACACCTAAAAAGGGTCTAGGTATTCCATGTAATATATAATATATTCCATGTATATATGTTTTAATATACCTATATAAAAAACTTTGTCCCACACTAGGAACTTTCCTGCATCGTGGTTGCATTAACAAACATAATAAACTCATATACACAAACAACCAGACTAAGCATTAACCTTTAGGCCATAATAAAAAGTAACTGTCCTTAATTTTCTACAAAACAAAACATCAGAGAAAAGAGTAATTTTCGAGTGTATTGTGAGAATAATTGTAGGTATTATCACAGATTAAAACTAGAACGGTGGCAGAGCGTGACTTGCCATGGTCGGATGCGCCCAGCCGCTGCGCGGTGCAGGCGGCGGGCGTTCAACTACCTAATAAGTTCAGCTGCCCTACCATGAACTCTTATTGCGATCCAAAAAACTGAATTGTTCTTCAAATAAGTCAATATAACGCATCAATTTATGCGTTATATTGACGTATTTGAAGAACAGTTCAGTTTTTGGATCGCGATAAGAGAAAATACGTCAATAAATGACATAAATTGATGCGTTATATTGACTTATTTGAAGAACAATTCAGTTTTTTGGATCGCAATAAGAGTTCATGGTAGGGCAGCAGGTGCTATCAGACATAAGCAACAACACTACTTTATTATCTTTTTTTGTTAAAAAAGAAAAAGAAACATCTTTTCATTTTCTCACTGCCTTTAACAAAAACAGTGAAAGTAGTTTGTAGTTTTTTATCATAATAATATTTTAATAAAAGATAAAGTAGCAATTCTTTTTATTGCCTTTTACGAAAAGAAATATAGCGAAAGTTATTCCAATTTTAAAGAGTGCTTACGTCATAAGCGAGATAATAAGTCTTTGTTTAGAAGCTCAAGGTCGAATAAAGACGAGATTCAGGTCATAGCCCCACGAAAGAGGCTTTATAGATACGACTAGGAAGAACAAAATTATGCCAATGGGGCAACTGACATAAGTTAAAAGAGTTTATTGTGTTACTGACGCATTGCCGTAACTCTAGCCCAGATTGCTCCAGTTTTGAGGACTACGCAGATCGGATATGATCCTAGGCAAAGTAAGAGTAAATAGAGGTATTGTGTTAAAGAGGTCGGTATCTATAAGTTTCAATATCTGATATTTTGTTTTTTATACAAACATTTTTTAAGTGCGGTTCTTTTGAATACAAAGTTTAGTGTATCTGCAAATAGTATTTTAATTCGTTTTTTAATGTTCCTACACTTTTACCTAAAATAATTTATATAATACACTATAATTAAAATAATTATGTATTAAGAGTTCATAATTTAAAACTATCATGTAATCCTCTACCAGTAATCAGTACGTATGTTCTGCATTATATAATTCCGGGGTAATTAATACTTGTTATAAATTGCAAAAAAAAACAACTGTAATATTAAACCAAGTCTCAAATAAAACATTATAAATAACACCACCACTCGCCGTATGTCATTTCAACACGACAGAATGTAACACACATAAAAGTTGTTTACACAATGGCCCAGCATTTTATGATTAAAATTTTGTTCCGCCTGATTTACGTGGGCGGTACCGCAGGCGTTCGATATTAACGGAAATTATCGTAATTTACAATCAATGTCGATTCCCATTTCACTGCCACAATTAGAGACGGTAATTGCCTGTGTTTATTGTTCAAAAATAGACAAAAACTTACCATAATAAGCTAAATTTTCCACAGCATATCACTTCTTGTATGTAGACCAAGTTTGTGAAATACCTGTAACAAAGCGAATTTACAAATGAATATTTTCTAAAGCAAAACAGGGCATGAGCAAGGATCACTGTGACTTCTTCTTTTTTCATATTATGTACTCTCTAAGTTTATGTTAGACATTACTTAAATCGGTGAAAGAAAAAATCATCGAAGAAGTCTGACATCGCCAATCCACATTGAACAAGCGTGGTGATCAATGCTCGTGCATTCTTTGCATAAGAAGAGACCTTTGCCTTGTACTGCGCTAATAATATTATGTTGGTTTTATTATTTATTAATTGTAAAACAAAACGGCTAATTGGTAGTCTCTAATTTCTTCCTTAACTGAGTCTTCAGAAATAAGATATCGAATAACCTCTCTCAAATAGATAAACTCTAGTTGAAAACAGACCAAAAAAAGCAACGTTCCTGCTTAAAATAAGACGACATTTACAGTACAAACGGACCTATAAAATACATATAGGGAAGCAAACGTGTGCTCAGTCAAGCTCGACCAAATCCTAGGAGCCCATTTACTTGAGTTGACTTCGAACAAATGTCACGAGACGGTGTGTGCAACTAATACCAAACCGCTTCATGTATCTCTTACCACAAAACGTACTGTATATAAATAAAAGCAATTCATTTCAGAAACAAACACATAGCTTGCAATAAATGTATCGATACATAATGTAATTTCTAAATACTATTGTTTACAGTTTGTCAATCGAGAATCGGTAATCAGGCGCGAAGGGAGAACCAACGTCCGAATCAAAATCGAATCGAATTTCAACGTTAATCAGTTTAAAACTCAAATGAGTATTCATACGTTTCATCAACCGACCGTCCATTATATTATGTTTCAATTTTAATGATTTCGCTTATTATAGGTTCAACTTTTAATTATGGTTCAGAAATGAGGAGAAAATGCAATAAAAAGCGATAATTAACGTTATTTTAATTGCTGTGTCTCGTGACGTCAGTGAGTCATTACAGAGATATTGAAAACCGATAACTGTAATGAAAGAGTTAAGTGGTTCTGAAAGCACAGACTATATGAATAAATAAGAGGAAAGTATATATTAAGTAATAACAGAAATACTACAAAGAAATTGATTAATTTTCATTAATCAAATAACAGTTCAGGCTCAGAGTGAGCCTTCATTTCCATACCGTATTAAGTTTTTACGTGTCGCAACCGAAATAATTTTCACTGTACCAATAAATCGTTCCTAAAGACTCGACCACAGAAGTATATGTTTTCCAGCAATGCCAGTGTGCATCCATTAATATCAATAAAACATGTACACCGTCTGTCGCACGTTTTAATTCCGCTAAAAGCGTGGATCTCATTGTGGTCGGACCGATGATTCGAAATTACTGTGTCCCTTGTGTCCACCGTTAGACGGGACAGTCCCAGGTGACTCCTAACAAGGATTGTACTTTGTAGCTTAAAACACTTGTCATCCTACTGATCTGCCACAGCCTTTGTGAACTATTTCGCTATTTCATTTTATTACTGCACAGGGATTTGAAAGCCAGTGATGCTTTTTGTTTTGAGATGTTATTTGGACTTTGTGAAGAGAAAAGTTATATTCTGTTGTGTGCTAACTTCAAATACGACATAAAGACTTTTGTGTTTACCTTTTTCCGGGTTTTTATTACGACAAAAGCACTTTAATGTTCGTGTCGTATGTAACTAATTTGTAGTTTTGCAACTTGGGCTGCAATTTTTGGAAAGTGTTCAAAATACGTATTCGCAGTCAGAGGACTGTTTAAGCGGATTGGTGCTCGCAGTAGATACCTGTCTTTTCGAGTCAGTGACTGTTTCGCAACAACCCTCTCCGGCCTAACTACCCGTTCTATTGAGCCCACCTATTTCTTGTTGTTTTAAATGTAGGCTTTAGTTAGACTATTATTTCACCTGAATGATTCTAATATTTATTAACATTTGCATTCAAATCTCTCTCAATTTTAAAAAATGCCTCTAATTTATTTAAAATTTTGACATTCATATTGCGACTAGATTTTGAATTATTTGAATTGCGGGAATAAGCCATGTTAAGTGACGATGCAGAATTATCTTTGTCAAAATAACTTGATAGCATTGACACATTTTGTGCACAATAATCTAAAGTATCTAAACTGTTAATCGGATTTTGTTGATGACCGTACCTACCTTTGACACATAAAGCTAAATTATTTTGTAGCCACTTTTTTAAATGAAAACATTCTATACGCACCTACTTACATAAATTCCTATAGGTATTCCTAAGTCCAATATTGCACAACGCTCCAAAAACTGTTGGACCATAACGAAGGGAGTATTGCACTATATCCATGGGCTGAATAGGTGCTGTAGTGTAGTCGCTATATTCCTTTGTCAACGAAGAGGTTTTCCAACGAGTGTCAATCGCTGCGTCGAATGTCTCCCCTTGATATATCGACGTCAGTACGCTCGTCTATGTCTGACGTACGCTGTCGTATCTTTCTTTTTACGCCGCTTCGGGACAGGCAAAAGAAATGGTTATGATTTTTGACGGGACATTGCATGGAGTATACAATGTACAAGGCGTGTAAGGATACCTTTTTGTTACTTTGACGAGTACTCGAATCGAGTATCACATTGCATTTTATTGCATCGAACTCAATAAGACAAATGGGGTATGGTATTTCATAACTTTGATTTTCATATTGATGAGTTGGGAAAAAATGTTTCTATATACGTATAAAACATACATGTATATTATATGTTAAATTATTCATATCTTACGATCCTTTATTGTGTATCGGTATTTTCAAATTGAAATAAGTAACTACATAATATTGATTCAATACCCGTTGGTTCAGACCAAGAAATGGAAGCGCAAAAAGGAACAATTTCTAAAGCCAGCGACATTGCTATGTTACCTACTTTATTTATTTATTTGGCATACCAACATCATTACCACATACAAAACTATTGTAAAATAAATGTGCTAGTATGTATGCCTATGACTAACATATGTAAAAAGATGCTTAACGAAGCCTAAAGTTATTCAAATTATTATTACTGTTAAATAATTTTTATTCCCATCAACGAGTTCATTTTTTTTTGTTTTGGACCTCAACTGAGAACCCTCCGATTACGAAGATATTAAAGGTCAAAAACTCAACTACTTGAATGCTTTTTTTATGAAAACAAGTTTTAAATGTTATAACTAACCTTTAAATACCCACGCGACTCCTGTACTCTTGCATGCACAATGTTTTGCGTGCGTTTATCTACATTCCGCGCATTATTTTTTTATTATTTACATTAGTAAATAATGATTTATCACAACGAAAATAAAAGTCGTTTTCCAGTAATATTTTTTGCTTAATGTTACTTATTTTGATATAGGCTTGTAATGTGTCTTGTTATTCCACGTTAGTATACACACTCCACGTTCTCCATGAGTACAGACGACGCGGACGTAAAAATATTTATTGTTTTAATTTTCTAACAAGTCGTAAAGAACACAGCTATGAAGATAAAATCAACATAAATTTTCGTTACACGAATAGCTGTAAAAATACTAAACACTGAATCCTATTATATTGTACCTACTATTACTATTAAAAATGCGAAGGTTTATAAGGATGGAAGTTTGATACTTTTTCCCGCTTAAAAAGCTGAACAAAATTGCCTATACTGATCTAAGATAATTTTTATCCCACTTTTAAAAAACCCGCATGATAATTTAGGTCCTTGGCATAATTCGCAGACGAATTCACTGGCAGAAGCTAGTAGCCTGATATTTCGTTCAGAATTTTGTACCTACCTTTCGTACTTATTAAGACAAAGATTGAAGCCCAAACCTAAGCAAAGATTAGATTTTTTATTAACTTTTCAAAGGCTGCTAACCTTTTTTTATTTAGTTATTTAATAATTTTGGGTTTTTGATGAATGAAAATATTGCTACTCAGATATTATTTTAGAGGATGCGAAGGTACTTTAATAATACCAGCCTATTACTGTCTCACTTTAGGACAAAATGCTGTCCTCATGAAGAGAAGGCACGAGCATTGATCACCACGGTGCTCAACGCGGATTGGCGATTCCAGACTTATATTAATTACAAGTCCAGGTTACATCACGATGTTTTCCTTCACCGATGTCTGTGATGTCTAAGATTTAATTTGAAGATACATTAGTATCAAACCTACAACCTTACGCATGAGAGGCCATAACCACAGGGCCATCAAGAGGTAATATTTAAGTGTTAAAAAAGTCTAAGCCACACAGTAATAGTCATGCCTCTCATAGTCATAAATCACAATTATAAATTGATAGAGCGAGGTCAGCACCTTGTCACAACACGGCTATCTATGATACATCAATCAAACAATGAACGCAACGTCAAATTGACATAGGCATCTTAAATGTTCCGCCTTAACACAAGGCTCATTTTCCGCATTCCAGTTGGACCACATTCTGGAATCTTTTGAACACCTGATAAAAAACTAATTTAAAAAATATTTTTTATAACAAGCTTTAATTTAAAATTCTACAATATTGATTATTGGACATTGTATTGTCGCTAAAACTAAAGTTGTATGCAAAATTTCAGCTCAATCGGATAGCAACTTAATGGTCGAAAAACGGTTTGCAAATTTTGAAAAGACAATTTATTTACATACATACCTACTTATTTACATACGAACAGTGCAAGCTAAATAAAAGGTTGTAATAATAGCAGATGTGTTACAATTTTGGTGTATAATTAATACTATTATATACCTACATAATTATAATAAAAATGTAACTGGTCAATACTAATATTTTAAAACTAAAGAGTTGGTTGGTTCTTTAAACGCGCTAATCTCCGAAATTACTGGTCTGATTCTAATAATTCGATCGTTAATTAGAAGCTACGTTATGCCTGAGTGCTATTGGCTATATTTAACTATAAAAAAATAGTGATTCTTGAAGCTTATTTATGTTTTCTTTTAAATATTCTATCTAACTCTAAATATCTCCTAGGTGTACCTACCTAGAAGATATTGAAGGTCAGGTAAAATATTTTACCCTTTTACGAATACTAGTTTTAAATGTTATTCCTAACCTTTCTAAGAAACAGAAAATAATCGCATGTAAGGGAAGTACATGTAATTTTCCTTATCATTTTACACCCATTATTTTCTAAGAACACACCAACAAATTATATTATTAATTTATTAATATTAATTATGTACCAGATACATGAATTTTAATTGTGTTATTATAGTCCCGTATCTTGTTACAAAAGGTCTGAACAAACTTTCGAATAACATTATGAGGAGGCTAATAACGAGAGAGAATAAACAGAGTTCGTATAAATTACACTACACGGGACAATATTTAACACACTCACTTTTACTGTGTACTTTATATTTTAGACTAGCATCTGCAGGCAACTTCGTCCGCGTAAAAGTCGAAAAACAATCGTACTACAAATTTTAAAAAAAATATGTTAAATAATTTTGAAAGACAAATAGCAAGCAACTTCGCTGTGTTCATCATCATCATGAATCATTTACTATGCTCAATTTATTAATTAGCTTATATTTTGTACCTGTATACCTATCTTAGTTAATTAAATTCTTTAAAATGAAATCTTCTACACACTGTCCGAAGTCCGTTCGCATGGTTTACACATATTATGTTAAACAGGGAAACCTATTATTAGCCATACATACTGTTTTAGATCTCTGTAATATTTTATAAGTATCGCTGTTGGTTTTCTGAATAAAGAAAATAAAATAAAAAATATTGTACTTAAACGTATCAAATCTCTGTATAAGAAGAGGCCTTTGCCCTGTAGTGTCTTGTTTCAAGGAATTAAAATGCAGTTAGTTGTTGAACAAGAACGCAGAACGTAAGCTCGCAGACTGAGATACATTTTTATTCTACGTCCATTCGTACAGGTACGTCGTAAAAGTTGGCAGTTGCCCACTAAATTATAGTAAATGTCCTCCAATTTATATAGGAGACCTATATGCGAGACAATACGACAGTATGCCAATGTCTGAAAGCGTTTTAAATCTGTAGAAATAAATAAAATTGAAGTGTCTGTTTGTAATGTCAAAATATCAGCATATTATTAAATGCATATCATGAATGTTTATTTGGAACTTATACCGAAAAACCTTTTATATTGTATTTTTGTGTGTTTGTTTGTTCCGGCTAATATCCTTATCGGATAAACCGATTTTGACGGGACTTTTACTGGCAGTTAGCTTATGTTATAAGGAGTACTTTATTACTACTGTACTTTTAATTCAGATAAAAATTACGGTGCCGCTAAAAACACCGTTGTAATCGACATCCTTTCGAACAAAATCGCGGGTATAAGCTAATTAGTATAATAATATTATTATATTATATTTTCAAAGTTACTGGACTTCTAAAGATTTCTTATGACAATTAAATAGTTGAGTCCAACCGTCTTAGAAAGCCTTTTTACATCAATTTGTAGAGAAACAGTCATATGGTTGAATATTTGTTTTTAATTCGTATTGGTAACTGCCCGGCTGATTGAATGACCATAGTGAATAAAAAGTTTCTAACGTTTTAATAAAAAGGTATCCCAGTAAAAATGTTGACTACCAAAAATTCATTTAAAAATCCCTTCGGGGCTTTTGTCTGGCTGCTGTCAGTGAGGAGTGAGGGAGAGGTGTCTAACGTAGATGTAGAGGTACACGTCATGTATGTATTTTTATAAACGTTTGACACCATAGCTTCGTTGATTGCCAACCGCAGTTTGTAAATTGTAAAACTAAATTTTAATTCTTAAGATGTAAGTTTTTCCAAAAGTAGCATCTAATGTACATAAAAGGCTAAGCATTGCTATCCTACGTGGCAATGCGGCCAGTCTTTCTCGAGACAGTTTTTTGATGCCATGTTTTTTTTAATAATGAAGTCTGTAAATATTGTACATATTACTTATATAAATAATTCCATGTAGATAAAAGTTATCTTTTTTTAAAATAAATGAGCTTAAAACTATTTTATAAAATAACCCAATCAGTAAGTAAATATTGCCTTTCAAGCAAACTCGGAACTTACTGAAACTTTCATCAAACCCTTTAAAAATACAGGTAGGTTACACAGTTAAGTTAAAATTTATTCGTGAAAAGACGAAGAAATAATTCAATAGCAAGTTTTAATTCAATTATTACGCTTTTAATGCGACAATGTTAGGAGCGCAAGGAATTTGCCGTCCACTCTCTAATTGAATAGCCTGAACTTCAATCGAGCCACATTTGCGTTTGTGCTGCAAACACTTGCACAACTATTTTTAATGTTGGCACTAGACACGTTTTTCTCTCTCTCCCTTATTCAGTTAATTGAAAACCTATCTGTGTTACAAAGGCGTGAATGGTACATAGAACCGATTCGTTTTCAACTCGACGAACAGTAAACCGGATCGTCGAAAAATATCCGATTTTATTTTTGATGTTTAGTGCGTCGCTTAACGACGCAGTGCGCAAAATTTTATGAGTCGGCTGGGTCGCATTTTTTTCCATCCAAAATTTATTTTAAATCGAAATATTGAACGGGCCATTGGTTTGCAATTGAGCGCTTTATAAAATATTATTTCATTTATTTGATACGATTGAATGCAAGATTAACTGTTACAGCAATTAAATCGTATTTACGTTTGAATCGTTTATTTGCCTTTTCCAAATAATATACCGCAATATTCATCACCACATTCACAAAATGTGCCTACATATTACGTTTACGCGCCAATCAAACAAAAAAAGGCCCCGATAAAACGTTTAGTGACCAATCCTTTCCAAGGTATATTTATTCACCACAAAGTTAAAATATTGGACAGGCAGAGGGTACATAGGTACAAGTAGTGACCACTTAACAGATAAAGTTTTACGCTATAGATATTATGCAAAGTTATAGAATGGAGGATGGATCAGCAGCGCCCAATATTGCGTTAGGTCAGACAAATTGGGATCAGCCAGTGAATATATTACGGTCCCCGTACTAACTATGTGTCGGTCTGTTAATCGTTCTCCGTTATTTATGAACGTTTTAACTGTTTACATAAGCCTACTATAATATGCTTATGCTAATTTTTGGATGGGGCACAGATTGTACTGATTGCTACTATCGACAGAATTGGTATCTTATTGAACTTCGTTATTTTCAGCAAGGGCTGCCTAGAAACGGGTGTATTATTGTAAACAGACATTTAACAACTTATACTTAGTAGTCTTTTCATTGAGCTAGTTAGTAATGTAATTTAGATTAAAAGCATAACTTAAATCAATATCACTTTATTATATTAGAGCAGATACTAGCTGTGCCCGCGGCTTCGCTCACGTGGTCTTAAGTGCTATAATTCAATTCACGACTAGAAAACTGTTCTTCAGCTCAGTTGAACTGTAATTTTATTATCTCGTGTATAGAAGATTAATAGAATTTCCTAACATTTATTCTTAGACCACACAGCTCGCCAATGTAATAAGTATACCATTAATTTCAAGTTGCTATTAATGTATGACAATTTTGCAAATGACAATTTAAATTGCTAGAATAAAATTGAATGTTTTATTATTTTTAGTATTATCGCTTTCGAAATATCATACTTACATCTATTTTTGTGGCCATCAACACACTATTATGATGTCGAAATTATCGTAATTTATCTTCAATTTTCAGTCATCATTATTTAAAACAAAAAAAGGCTTCAGAAAAGTAAAAAAAGAACAATCCAAAGAGATAAAAACATTCACCTTTAAAATTTAATTTAAATAACAAAAACTAACTTTAACAAAGTTAATATAATAATAAGCGAATAATTTAAGTCTGCGATGAACATCGAACTACTCCGTCTCCATCAGAGAACTACTAAACGTTATCTTAGTCAGGCTTTTATACCTTGTAGAATATTAGATTTCCAACGATGAGGAAGACTTTGTGAATATTCCCCAACACCGTGCGAACAGACCACATTTACCACGAACTTGAGCACTTATACGCAAGTACATTTAATATTACGGAAGCCCTTCATATCATTCTGTCAATAAGTCAATTCATTTTGCCAGAAGAGAGTAAGAAGTACCTTACCAAAGTTATAATCTTACAAAAGCCTGCGCAGTTTTAACGAGTTTTCTCTAACCGTACGGGGTTGCTAATTTAAACTTATGATAGGTTCGTAGTACCTTATTCCCTTTAAGTTTCACTGTAGCATCCAGCTGTAATTAATTATGTACATTGAGTAAGTCACAACAGCTCACTCGTGTGTATTCATTATGTGAAACATGAAAGTTTTGTTCCTTTTTTCGTCACTTCCTTTGCATAAAGTGGGTTGTACACATAAATTGTAGGGTTGGGACAAATTGCGTTCCTCCAGTAATGTATTCCGCTCAGTATTGCCTCGCACACGTATGTTTCAGTTGAATTCTACATAATGAAACTTTTCAAGTGCTGCTCACTCTTATTTTGCTTTAATCAGTTTGAATTAAGATGCAATTTGTCACAGCTGTAGGCAGTCGCTCTTCGAACTCGACAGGACGGCTCTGAAGTCGGCGTCGCCTTATTAAATCCGCACCTTCTTTGAAAACTGTTGAGCGTTTGATGTCTTTAAAAGTATTAACGTTTGTATTTCGTACCGAACAATATTTCAAAATCGAATTGTCTTGGTTGGCAAGCCGATTAACTTGGTAAAAATGTGGAAAAAATTCCAAATCACTTTGAGATGAATTCGTTTTTTATAGCACTGCCTTTCCTTAGAAATGTCTCCTGTATTTTCGGTGCATTTACAAATACATACATAATATCTGTAAGCCATACAAATATTAGTTCCTTGCCAGAATCGAACCCTTAACCAATGCGCCAACCATGTCGTCAAACTAATAAAGAATTGTTTAATTTCAAGTCAAAATCAATATAAATATTGGTTCTCTTAGCCATCTACTACTATGTAATATTCTAAGGTATATTTAGTTGTATGCCTATTGCTTTCCCTAGTAACTGACCCGTCCTGCCTTCACAGCCTTTTGTGCCTGACACGGCCTTAACATCATCATATTACACCTATCTACATAAATAAATACCTATTGGGACTACGATACCATACTGTCAAAACACATATCACTTTCATGCAAGATTTCCCAAAAGATTATAATCTAGCCTACCGAATATCAGTTTTCCTACTATAGTTTTCAGGGGTCCTTAAACAGTACATAAATCAAAGCGATATGTCGACGTAATGCCCTGTTTCATCGGGGCTGTGCTCTCGTGAAATATGACCAGCGTTATTATCTGCGTGGTGTACAACGCCAGCTTATCTTAAGAAACTTCTAGAACATCTTGGATGTTTATGTTTAAGTTAGCAAGTCTTTGTGGAGAAAATCTCGAGGTATTTTAGTTGTTGGTAACGGGAAGAAAAGCATTGTGGTTTTATTTTAACGCTGCAACAGCGTGTATCTGATACAATCCGGGCAGTTTAGCACGCCCGACTATCAAGACATATCTCATGGCTTTTGTCTAATTTCTCACACGAAACTCGACAAGATCTGTGATTCATGTCTCGCCTCATGGGGCGTACCTAATCCACCTAAATTATCATCTCAGTGATAAGTTTATTAGAGTTCAATGTTTTTAAGTAAGTTACCTCCTGAGCAAAATTATAAACTTTTTTTTTTAGTAGAATGTCCTACTGACTGCTACTGCTGAAGCAGGCCTCCCCCGATTATTTCCAGGTATTCTTTCTTTACGCCACCTGGAACCAACCCTCTCGGAACGCGTCTAGGTAATCTAACCACCACATCCTGGCCATTAATTATTACAAATTTTACTAGCGTCTAAAAGTAAATCTTTAAGAAATATGCACCTACTTGGTACAGCAATTCAATTCCGTCCCAATATCGCAGAGCAGAGGTGTGTCAAAACTGCCTGTAACCGCGCACCGCAGTGTATCGGAGTGAAAGATGTCCACTGCAACGATACAACAAGCCACTAGCTTTCGTCCATATTGGTAATGCCATTTGGAGTAGTTTCCGTCGCACAGTTTAGTGAAGCAGAATTTTGATGGTCAATTTTGTCCTGCAAACGTTTGATTATAACGTGTGCTGCAGAACGGTAAGTTTCTGTAGCATTTACTTAGAACTTCGGCTTCTCATAAGGGTCCTAAGGGATTCTTATCCTACTCATTCCCTATAAGCAGTGTCAACTGTTTTACAAGTTAAATTAATTTAAGTTTTTTTTATAATTATAGATACTTATTTATATTAATCATTGTGGCCATCTTAAGGAGAGGCCTATGTCCAGCAGTACGTCGTTCGGCTAATATGATGATAATGATGTTTTTTTTTTTTGAGGTGATTTTTATCATCGAATGAGTCTTTCCGCCCTGGGTGGGGCGGTAGGGAATCTCAGACTTTTACTGACTAAAAAACCACCCTGTTCCTTCTGTTGAAGACTTATTTAATACTAGCTTCTACTCGCGATTTCGTCCGCAGGGGGTGAATTCTGGAAAATCCGTTGTTAGCGGACGTCTACTAACTATAAACTACCTCCCTGCTAAACATCTTTATACGTCAAGCGGTTTTCGATATTTCGTGGTGAGTTAGTGACACTTTCATATATTTAGTTAGATATAGATTTCAGAACCCGAGTGCTATCTTGAAAACTTTGCTTGTGTCAACAGTGATCTAATATATTTGTTTGTTTTTGTTTACTCACAGTCATAATAACTACAGAACAATGACAAATTCCAAATATTACCTAATTAAAAGTGAAAAGGAACTCAACGTCAAAACAAGCAAACAGTTCAGTCTAAAAATGAAAGTGCCTGTTAATGAAAGAGAGAGAAAAAACTATTAACCATTCAATGTAGGGTTTTATTGTTCGGCAAGGACCGGCGGGTGGACTTTTAATTAAAGGCCCCTTCACATTCTCTATTATACAGGACATTTTTACAGTCCCAGCTACACATTGTGCTACCACGAACACTTACTGTATGCCACATGCATATATTGAATACACAACACCAAAGAACCTCCAAACTATTGTGAACTCTAAACTTTTCATGTCAAAGGTCAATATCGCATGTGGCCGTGATAAGTTATTGATTGATAGCTTAATTATGTTTGGTAAAGAAAACATGTTGCGTAGTATACTTAATTGGGTAATCGTATCTCATTGAATATGTAGGTAATAGTTAGGCCTTTTCAAGAATCTTATAACTGTGTGTTTATATGTGCGTAAGTAAATAATGACGTGTTTCGGAACTGTGGCTTACCATAACACCAGTTGATTGATTGGTTGATTGATCGATTGGACATATTTATTAATTTCCTGCGACTGCTAACTCAATAACTAAATGATTGACGTATTACCTAATTACTAGTTCGATATGGAGATTATTGAAGATGATGTCAGATCGATCAAAAAGAAATGCCTTATGCATGCATTTCTTTTTTGGTTAGGGCTAGAAAAGCCTACGTTAACTCTTATGAAGTTTGTTTTTCAGTGGAAACTGGCTTTTCACGTAATTTTTTTAGCTGTGTTATATTTCTAACTCGACTAGCATGAGACGCTTAGAAATATTTTTGGAAAATCACTGTTGCTTTCCGAAAACGTTTTTTTTTTCTTTCATTTTGAAGTCATAAGTTAATCCAGACTTGAATTCAGTTTTGAATATAATTATATTTAAATTGTAGTTTTAAGTTGAATAATGATACATTTATGACTTAAAAAAGGTTAAAAAAAAACAATTATAATACAACATAAATCGACACTAAAAAAGAAAAAGCTCCATATCTCACAAAACATTAACCCACAAATAAACCCAAGTCACACTAGTAACATGAGAGCTCGCCTTTTACGTTGGCTTAGGAGTTTAACGACAATTAGTAACGGCTGCTGCTATTGACAGCCCTTGTCTCCCCCTCGACAGAGTTAAGCTTTGATTGAATGAGTTTTGATTGAAAAAACTTTTACACGAGCCGGGGGATTTACTACAGGATGTTTTAGACGTATTGACGTAGTGTGGATACAACAATTTTGAGCAGGAACTTTGATATAACGTAAAGAAAAACAGATGAAATTACTATTTCATTGATTACTTATAAACGTTCGTATTTAAAGAGCTCGTGACGGCTTGATTTCTATTTTCAATGTTGTTAAAAAAAACTGCATTTTGCTTTTATCATTGCTTCTCACTTTAAAGTTTTTTATCCGTGGAATAAAATTGACATCTTGGATAACCTTTAATAAATTCAAATTTAAATCGAAGACTAAGATAGGTTTTAAAAGTTTAGTGAAATTCGCCCTAAGGTGCTAAAATTTAATAAATATAGGCATATAGTCTAGACTCGTATAACTAGATATCGTTGTAATGAAATAAAATACCCAGACAACTAACATAGAAGCAGTCATTCCATTTTGTTTAATAAACCTCATTACGTAAAGGTAACTTATCTCCAAACAACCTTCGTAAATTTTATAGACAATGACAGTTCGGTGAAAAACGGTTGGATAGAACTAAATCCTATCTGTTACGCTCTCAAAGATTTCACCGACTAAGGATTAGTATAAATTGAGTAAGGTTTGGAAGACCTGATGTAAGTAGGTAGGTACGCTTGGAACTCAGCTACCCTTTTTAGTCATTACTATCCTACTATCTTTCCGTCCCGCTGGTCCACTCCTGAAAAAACCTTGGGGTTTAGACAATTCAACCCCTGTATTATGATGAAAAGGGTTCCGCTAGCGAACGTTTTTCTGACAACTGCGAATAATTCCAGAAATTTCATGAGCGATGGCCGCTATCGATACAGATTTTGGTTACGAGAATCTTTTACAAAAACACACAAATGTTTGCCTTCTCTTGGAAAAATCTATCCAATTTAATGGAACTTAATAAGAAAATTCAATTGTAAAGTAAATCTGTTAAGATAAGTAGGTACTTATCGTTAAAATACATTGGGTCCGGAGAGATTGAAGGAGTTCGTTAAAAATCATTGAAGCACCACCGAATTATATTAAAAAAATATTTTTTTAAAGTAATTTCAGTAGGTATTGTTATCACCGCGGGAAGCCAGGACAGCTCTCGGTCGTTCCCTCGACAAATTGAGCATTACGCCAAATGCCTCCGGTAATTTCGAGCTTCACTCCAAATTTACTACGTAAGCTGGTAAGAAATTTAATCTTGAAATTATTTCGAAATTTACTTGAAACAATGACATGATATCAGCTCTGAATCAAAGATGAGGCGCGTTATATGAAATGGATAATTTGCGTGTTTGAACAGAGTTTATTCTCTCGTAATAACAGACATATATGTACATAATTATTATTTTTGGTACCTACTTATGTAATGAGCTAATAAGTCCTCAAGGCTAATTCTACTAATTAAAAACGTTCATAATCTAGTCAGAATCTCATCTCAGCAAACGAGATTGAGATTAGATTGTGATAACGGTTAGTCTAATTTCCCCCCGCTCCCCTAAAGTCACAGTCCATATTTAAGTCATCACCTACCATAGATTTTATGTTATTTATACTATAGGTACATAGATAATACTCACATATCCAATCTTGATACAAAACTTCAGAACTGTCCTGTATAAGTAGTCAGGGTATTTTTTATTCTACAAAATTGCAGCACCTACATGGTCAAAATGTGTGGAAAAGCCGTCTTTTTTTTTAAACAGCTAACAGATATTGTCGCTTGGGGGTCTAGAATTATGGACTTGCTGACAACTCGTACACAATATATTCGGACACAGTGTCCTAATTCATATTTTTTTCTAACTATAAAAAAAAACTCGAAAAAACACTCGAAGAGTCGCATTATGTGCTAAATCCATGGTAACAGTTCCCGTTACGATGACCTTTCCACCCTATTTAATAAACTTACAGTCGCGTTCCGATTCCACACAAACCGAGTTACTAATCATATGAAATTTAATTACCGCGAGTTGGCAATGCTTCAAATATCTAATTTGTAGCTAACGGGTTGCGGTGAAACATTTTAATGAGCTTACGTGAACTGTTATCACTCGCAAATATACACATCAAAAGTGTCTAGGGATCAAGATGTATTTGGTAATAATAATATATTGATCCCTAGACACTTTTGATGTGTGTAGTCTAATGCCTATAGGTCAAATACCGAATGGATAAAGAGTACCTTTGAAGTGATAGGGTTAACATAGATTTGATGTGGAGTCAACAAAAAAGATAAGTACTAGATACTTATCTTTTTTGTTGACTCCTCCTGGTCATCAGATATAGTTGAAGTTTGAAACCGATACATGTTTTCAATATGTAATTTTATTTAAAAAGTTAGTGTGTTAAGTAAACAGTTAATTAATTAAATTAAGTTTTAATCGAAGATATCCATCGATTTCTAAGAAAACTTTATCGGACGACCCTGGTTACTTATCTCTTTTGTTGGCCGTACTTGCTCGAACATAAAACTGGTTTGTTCCCTTGAAACTCTGAATTTAACAGTTTTATTCTTAGAATAATTAAAACGGTACCCCTATTATGAAGATAAGAGTGACAATTCCCATAAGTTTTACATCGATCGCATTCTAATCCCAGTCTCAAATTTGTCAAAAAATACCTATAATTTGCCTAAAGTGTTGACGAGTTTTTGACATTTATTCTCGTTCAAATGAGATTGCGACTAGATTTTAAATGTTTTTACTCTCGAAAATTCACCTTCTTGACACTGAAACTAGATTGCGATTTGAATTTAAAGTAGCATTAAACGGTTTAGTAATCCTAAAATCTCATGAAAGGCCGACAGCTCAAAATACTAATACGTATGTAAATACTAGGTAGTACTTAAATCCCCATTGAGCTTAGTACTCCATCTCGCTCTTTGTTTGATACTGAATAAATAATACACTTCAGAGCCAATACAGCAGAAATTCAGATTTTAAGTTCAAAAATACATTTACAGTTTTGTTGTGATAAAACCTAACTTAGTGGTAAGTTTAAGAACCTAAAACTTTCCACTTAACGATGTTTCTACATCACAGTAAGTATCGTAAAGTCCATACTCCATACACTTTGGTGCATCGTTGGGTAATTCAAAATTTTACTTAACTCCCGTCGAAGGAGCACTGAATTTATGAAAGGAAAAGTTTCATAACGTGCTCTTATGAACTTTAAAACTTTATAGAGAGTCACGTGTACGCTTTATATAACGCTTAATGATGGATTGTTTAGTGTTTTTTAATGTGTCAAGCTTAAATTGCTCTTTGCATTTTATTTCAAAATTATTATATGGGGCGGAGGGGATATCGTAAAGAAAAGCTAAACAAATACAATAAAAAGCTATACAAATAATGTTGCCAAAAGCTATTTTTAAAACCTCTTGAATAATTCAAATTTTGGATTAGATTCGATCGTGAAATACCACTTGAATCAGTAATGTAAATACAAGTTCAATTCTAATAAATGATACTAGCTTATTATAGACCCACTGCAAGGACAAACGCCTCTTCTTATAGAGAGTAGGCACGAGCATTGATCACCACTTGCTTAAGGATTGGTGACTTCGGACTTATATTAATTATACGTCCAGGTTTCCTCAAGATGTTTTCCTTCACCGATGTCAATAATGCTTAAAATAAACTTAGAAATTACATATAAATTGAAAAAGTCATATTAATACTTGCTTGCTATCAAACTTTATGCATGAGAGGCGGGCGTCTTGACCACTGGGTCATCACGATACTTAGGTAGTATAATTATTCACTTATTTATTCTAGCATTGCAAATGACTAATAACCCTGTATTAATTCTAAACAAAGTTTACAGTAAGCACATGCAAATTGGACGTTTACTAGAGGCTATTACCGTCAGCATAACTGCCGAGGCATACTAGTTACACCTACAGTCCTCCCGGGAATTGTCCTGGGGAATACTAAATCATGTATACAGGATCTGGGATCCTTCGCAGCCTAACAAGGAGACTCACAATACCCGGGTGACGGGGTTTATGACTAACAGACCTTAGTATGTTCGCAGGTACATTATAATGTACCCTTAACCTAAGTGGACCGTGACGCAGGGTGATCGTAAAAGTAGTTGCGTCGTAAAGTATTACTTTGTACTTACATCATCATGCTGGCAACATTATCCGTCCATCTTTTCGGAACACATAAAACCATTTTAATAATCTGACAAGTTTAAAAAACATTTTTAGTACCTAGTTATCCCGATTATTAATATATCAAATTAACGGTATTAATAATTATTTATTAATACATCAAATAAATTAATAATGATTAAAACATCAAATTACTTAAATAATAAATATACACATCAAAAGTGTCTAGGGATCAACATCCCTAACATTGATTAGGGATGTTGATCCCTAGACACTTTTGATGTGTGTACTTATAATTATTAATTATACTAGCTTCTGCCCGCGACTTCGTACGCGGATCCTGTTGCTTATGCCAGCGACAACGGGGTCGTCAAAATCGAAGATCTGAAACGTCTGATGTAGAATTCTAAGGCCTGGGGACGGGAAAACAACGGGATGAGCGAGATTTCATCGAAAATCAGTCCTAAACTGTTACCGCCTTCACCGCGTGGAGGTACTCCCAGCTTATGTTATTTTATAATTATACAGTGAAATTGAGCTTTGATTTCCACATAAGGTGTTCCAGATCTTCAATTTTTTAACGTCAACAGAGAGTGCTCATCAGGCTGAACAACTGTTGCTAAGACGTCATTCCTATATATGTTATAGTGTAGCTGGGCGCTTGGAATTTCACAACGCGTGTGCCAGATCTTCAATTTTTTTAAGTCAACAGAGAGTGCTCATCAGGGTGAACAACTTTTGCTAAGACGTCATTCCTGTATATATTATAGTGTAACTGGGCTCTTGAAATTCCACAACAGGTGTTCCAGATCTACAATCTTCATACGTCAACAGAGAGTGCTCATCAGGCTGAACAACTCTTACTAAGACGTCATTCCTATATATATATGTTATAGTGTAGCTGGGCTCTTGGAGTTCCACATCAGCTGTTCCAGATCTTCAAATTTTATACGACAACAGAGAGTGCTCATCAGGCTGAACAACTCTTGCTAAGACGTCATTCCTATATATGTTATAGTGTAGTTGAGCTCTTGGAGTTCCACATCAGCTGTTCCAGATCAGATCTTCAAATTTTATACGACAACAAAGAGTGCTCATCAGGCTAAACAACTCTTGCTAAGACGTCATTCCTATATATGTTATAGTATAGCTGGGCTCTTGGAGTTCCACATCAGCTGTTCCAGATCTTCAAATTTTATACGACATCAGAGAGTGCTCATCAGGCTGAACAACTCTTGCTAAGACGTCATTCCTATATATGTTATAGTGTAGCTGGGCTCTTGGAGTTCCACATCAGGTGTTTTGGATCTTCAAATTTATTCTCTTAGCAGAAAATGCTCATCACGAGAAACAATTTTTGCTATGGTACCATTTTTGTATCTCTTATAGTTTAGCTGGTCTGTTGCGGTTCTGCATCAGGTGTTCAAGTTTCCAAGATAAATTATAGCCTATATGTTGCCCGGACTTAATACCAATACAACAAAAAAAAAAAATCATTCAAATCCGTCAAGTAGTTCCGAAGATTAGCGTGCACAAACACACAGACAAACAGACAAACAGACAAACAGACAAACAGACAAAAAAAAAATTAATTACAATTTCAGGTTCGGCATCGATGTAATAACAACCCCTGCTACTTTTTTTTTATATATTTCCATTGTACAGACACCACTTTTCTACAATTTTATTATATGTATAGATTTACAGACTTAATTATAAAAAAACAAACAATCAGAATGTAATAATAATGTATAATTTTTAGTAGTTTTAAAAAAGAAATACATCACTCTTTGTTTGAAGAATTAGTTGAAGATTTGTATATTGTTGATCAATCATCGTTTAAATGAAAAATGCTTTTGATATCTTAATTAAGACCTTTTGTTGAACTGTCTTCCGCACCTGTCAGATAAAGCGTACTATCTTTTCTTTTGGAATAACAGACTCTTTCTTTATCTTTCCCACCAATTAGTTCACCTAAATCTTTTTCTTGCTTTGGGCTAGAAAGGGCTTTTTTATTTAGTTTTTATCGAACGTAAAAAGTTTTACTTCTATATCGAACTTGGCTTCAGTTTTATCACGTAGAAATTTCGAACAATTTATTAGAACCACAAATATTTCAATTACAAATCTAAATGCCATTAAACTATGTCAACCACGGCGATATTATTACAGCTGAGGATCTATTTTACCTGATTTGGTACTTGCCATCCAATTGATATTCAGCAAGCACAATTGAATAATCTCGATGGAGTTACAGTGAGGGTAACCTTATAATTTAATTCGTCGGTTCACTTACCTACTACCGTTACATTGGTTAGATTGCTTACATAACTGAATTTAGGTTAGTTCCATCCATACTAAGTTGTAAGTTAGGTTACTTTAAGTAGTTTCGGATATGCAAAGCTACATGGCTATTTATATGTCACTAGCTGTTGCACGCGATTTTGTCTGCTTTGTCTTACAGATCCCTAATTTTTATGAAAATTAAATAATTAGATATAGCTTATAGAACTTAGGGATTATGTAGCTTCCTATTAACAAGAGAATTAAAAAATCGGTCTAGTAGTTCTACTTTAGATTAAAGGCTATTCATTATTACGATAACCTATTTCATTTCTATTTACCAACTTTCCGAGCAGAATGAACATTATTATTTCGTCGAAGCATTTTAACTTTATAAGTCAAAGTTAAGCGAGGCAAACTCAAGTTTTAAAGGGTAACAACATAACATATTGTATTTGTTTGTTCTACACACCTAACGTCTAGATTTTCATCGTACATAAAATGAGACGTTAAGAAAATAACTTTTGAGATGATATTTTACATTTTTAGTGGTGGCCCAGTGGTTAAAACGCTAGCCTCTCATGCATTTTTTTTTTGGTGGGGCGGAAGGGACTGTCAGACTTTTACTGACTAAAAAACCACCCTGTTCCTTCTGTTGCCCTTTACGTTCCGGGGCCACGGTATCCTGTTAAGACGTCCCGCAACCCCGGCAGCCTCTCATGCATGAGGTCATGAGGTGGTATGTGCAAAGTGACATTTTCAATTGATGTGTATTTTCTAAGTTTAACTTGGACATCACTGACATAGGTGAAGGAAAACATCGCGAGGAAACCTGGACTTTTTGGAGCAAGCGTGGTGATCAATGCTTATGTCTTCTCAGTATGATAAGAGGCCTTTGCCCTACAGTGGGACGATAAAGCCGGATTTACATTACGAAACAAGTGTCATGCATGATAGAACTAGTTTCGTGAAACTAATTTTAGCACATGTGATACTACTTTCGTTTAAATTATAGTGTCGTGAAATTATCAGTCAAATCCCTGTCAAAATCAAAGCTGTATTTTATTATGCAAAACGTCGTTGTAGGAAACCACACGTCCACTCTGCGCAGGTGCTGTCGCGACACTAGTTTCGCGTCGCATTTACATGATGAAATTAGTTGCATGACATAAGTTTTACAAAAAATATGCGCATAGCACGAAACTACTCCAGTGTCACAAAAGTAATGCATGCATTGTAAAACTGAACGTTTACACGTGAAATTACTAGTCAAATTAGTGTTATAAAACTAATTTCAAGCCACTAATTTCGTAATGTAAATTCGGCTTAATAGGCTGGTATTATTATTTCAGTAATGATGACACAGTTATCGCGCTGCGTGTGCCAGGTTTAAGATTAGGAACAAATACTTGAATAGTTCCGAGTATGTTTGTTTGCATATGTGAGTTTATATATTTATAAATCGACACACAATATGGCAGAAATTTTCGTATGGGACAACGTTTTACTTATTAAAAAGGAAAGAAAAGAAAAAAACGAACGTTCATCGAAAGATATAAGTTACTCAATATTTATCAACTGTATGTAACATTAAACCTTTCGAAGAACACACTGTATCATAAATTGTCAACCGTCACGTCATTGACTTCAAAGACACGTTCCAGCGAAAAAAGTCGACATATCGAGTAGGTAGTTAGGTACAGTCAGCAAAACAGATAGGTATGCAGGGTCGTCAGATATAGTTGAAGTTTTCTTAAAACCCGATGGATGTTTTCGAATGTAATTTAAAATGTAGATAATAAACAGTTCATTAATTAAGTTAAGTTTCAGTCAAAGACATCTATCGGTTTCTAAGAAAACTTCAACTAAATCTGACGACCCTGCATACCTATCTGTTTTGCTGACTGTAGGATATAAGACATCGTGAGATTTTCAAAATCCTTTGATCGTCAATAACACGTCTTGTTTATTTACGAATAGACACCTATGTTTACGTAGATATAGGTGTGGCAAAATAAATCAAATTTACATTCCCGTACGGAGATGCGAGCAAACATTGTACGTATAAACATATAAAGGCAGTTCGTTGAAGGCTAACTTGTTCGGCTACAATCTCTTTGATAAACTTGTTCTAGGGAACTTGGCTAGCTTCTCGCACGGTTGTTTGCAAACTTGCACTTACCGTGCAGCTTAATTGAATTGTCCAGAAGTCAATTTGATTCTTAACTGTAGAGTTTTAGTATTGCTATGAAGGGTTGCTGTCATGGCGCGCAGTTTGTTAGTGCAGAGCTTTTGAAATTGTGTAGTTGACACCGTTAATGATTCCAAGACGCAACTTCTCTAAAGAAACACTTTATTTTAGCCTTGATTTATTTTCAGTTAACTATAAAATTCATGTTTTTGTTGGTTTGAAATCAATAAATAGTAGTTAGTCAATTGAGTGACGTCACAGTTTCCATGCAAAATCTATGGGGAAATTGCGTTTTGACAGAATCAGAACAGTATCAGAGACCCGATTCTTATGGTAAATAGTTTGCACCGATTACATTATCTATACATTACATATACATCATATTGTAAATAGTTTTCACCGATTTCAGCAAGCTCGTGTAAGCAATATTATATCAACAGTGGAAAAACAGAACGAGATAACGGCATATGTAAAAAAGAGACAAAACATTACGAGTCCCTATCATTAAGGCCACTTGAAACCTATAAACTTATTTCAAAGTTGTAGTTCTAGCGTTTAATTTAATCGTGTGGAGAGGTATTACGTGATGTTCTAATGTGCGGTGAAATGAGCGTCGATTAGAGCGCCTTCTGGCTGTAATACGAACATGTCGTGATCCAGTCCAATTACACTTGTTCAGAGATCATATCGCCCGAATTAATGTAATTAACAAGTTCCCGCTCAAATTACTTGATCATATCAGGTGTCGTTTGTTATAAAGTAACAAACGTGCGAGTTGTAATTTGACTAGTTCACATTTTGCATAAGGTATGTTGTCTTTTTCTGTTATCACCAGCATGTTGTTTTTGAACCATAAGGAATCACAATATTTCAAAGCTGTTTTAAAGAAATGTTGTATCATGAGAAATTACTAAGACCTGGGGGCGGCAAATCTATGAACTTTTAGGAACGATCGCAATCTAATCTCAGTCTTAATCTGTCAAAAATGTCACTAATATAGGTATGTTTTTTGACATTGATCGTCGCTAAGATTGCAACTAGATTTTGAACGATTTTAAATAATTTAATTGGCCTTGTGAAAGACTACCAAGCTTAACTTTATAGACTAAGATCCTAGAGTGTAAAACTAACCGTCTCACTTGACTTTTAGGCCAATTTTTGTGTCAAAACCTAGTCGCAATCTCACCTCAATGTCAAAAACTTATTTTTGATAGGTCAAGACCGAAATTAAAATGCAAAAGTTAACCATCAATTCATCTATCTAATCTCAAAATTACAGCCATGCTTAAATGCCGTAGGTCTTGCGACCACATACCATGGCCAGACAAAGTTGACCACAAAAAATATCGACAGCGACAAACACCAAGTTCTAACAGGATTTGAAGCTATTTGAAACTAGTTCGTGACCAATTATAAAATGATATGGCGGGCTCTACTCAAACAAAGTGTGTCAGTAATTTGTCGCACGGCAATTAATCTTGTCCCAGTTGTAATCCATTGAGCAGGGAAATCAATTCTTGCATTGCATTTGAACAATAGACACGATACGGTTTTATTCTACACATAACAAACTCTGGTTTTTGCTAATGCACTCGGATATGAAACTATATGCAACGTTTGAACGTTTTATGTAGCTTTTACATACTACATATTCTCGTGAAATATTTTATCATGAAAATAGGACTTTATTTTCAGTTGCGTCTAAAAATGCCTCAAAAAATATAACAGCCCTAACACCTAGTAAAAACAAATCATTTTTTGTTTTCATTCATAAAATTAAACTAACAGGGTTTAAAAGCTTTCCATGTTTAAGAGTTTAACTTACTGTATTTTATATTATAAAGATAAAACCAAAGCTTCACAACAAATTAAAAACAAAAATCTCTAACATCAATACTAGTAAATACTGCTTAACAGTCATTCTTAGACATTCAATTGTTCAGTTATTTGTTGCCAATTCCTGGAATTAATACATTTCTATAATGTCATTGCTCCCTAGAAGTTATTCAATAATATACAGAGTTTCAATATGGGATGTTTACGGTCTGCCTTGGATTGCTGTTGGCAATGTTTCAGCGTCAGACACGCACTAAAACATATCATTCCATTAATATTCAGGGAAGCTGCCAAAGGCGTGCGTCTTGGATTGAATACCCCTGATCAGCAGTGATAAACATTCGGGTAATGATAATTATCGTAAATACGCTGATGTATTAATGTTCATCTATGTTGAATAGTAAGTAGGTACTTAGATATACCTAGCTTGTTCTAGTTATATGTTCGTTACTCAAGCAGAAATAAAGTTACCACGAAGCTAACTTAATAAACAAATATAAAATTAAAAGAATATAAAAAATATATTTTGTCATTAAATAAAATAAAATATAACAAGGAAAACATCTTGACAGGACGACCTAGATTAGATCAGTCAAAAGACCAATTCGAAAAAAAACTTAATTAACATTAAGTAACCTAGTTTTACAAAGGTCAAAGTTGTCACAACAATTAAAAACCAAAATTATTCACCGACAAAGGATCACCAGAACTTTATCCCTGACATAATGTACGAACAAAACCTCGACTAACAGCCGCATTAGATAAAGTTGTTACTGACATTGATCACAGATTCATTTCCATCGTAGAAAGTTGCCTGTTTACCCAACCCTTGCAGCGAATCGAAACGATTTCCTTTCCTGTATTTTCCTCAAATAGTTGGATGTTCTTACGAGTCCCAGTCGGATCTCTTTATAGTAAGGCTTGTTTATCGGGCAATCGAGATCGACGAACAAAGAACACGGTTTTGTCCATTGTACGCTGGAGGACGATCTAAAATGTCCCGGAAACCTATTTGGCTAAGCCCCACAGATTCATTGGCAATCACGCGTCTTTGTTTTCATTTAAAAACGTTGGTTGTTAATTAAAAGTAAAGTGTACTAAGTAGTCATTAGGAGGGGATGAGAATATAGTGGTGTAGTTAAGAGATGGTCTGTGCTTAGTCGATTGTGTAATGTACATTCGTTAGGGTTGGCTGCGGGCGCTTGAAGACGTTTTCTCTTTCAATCGAATTGATAATATTAGAGACAAAAGCCTACGTACTTACCTAATCGTAGATTCTTATAGAAATCGGTTCACGTCGGTACTCGCTACCTAAATCGATTTTTTTTTTTGATAAACCACTGTTATGTTAGGCCGTAATGAAGATGAAAGTTGGTTTTTCTAAAGTTGGTCGGGTAAAAAACAAACTTTGTACGACTTAACAGAACTGTACAACAAACAAGTTACATAATATTAATTCAAACAAATTACTCGTCTTAAACCCTTTAAACGTACAACAAAGCCTTTCCTCTTACAAGCGACATTCTGACACACGCACCTGCTGAAGTTACAGTAAGGAACCCATAAATCTTCCCGCGGCTAATCCAAACTGCGTCCTAGAGGAAAAACGGAGCTACAAAATGTATCACGTACTGCAGTATTTTTATAAACCGCCAACGTGGGCGTTTAATGGTGTATGGACCGAATGTAGGACTTACCCTGACACCAAGAAATATAAAGTAAGGTAGATAAGGAAACAAGACTTTATTGTACCCCGATTTTCGAATTTGTATTTTGTTCCGCGAGATTTCGCGGCCCGGTGTATAGCCAGATTCCGTTTGATTCACTGCACCCGATCCCCGGATTTCGCAATTGTCTTTTGTTTTTTAAATCGTTGAATCATCTCATAGCTTTTGGTGTATCAGCTGCCTTTTCGATGTGTTTTCAATTTTAAGACATTATTAGAGCCGAAACGGAGAAAATTATTTAGTAAAAAAATGTCAACGACTTTATTTTTCTGCTAACCTTATTTCGCATTTGAATTTAATCTTTACGAAATCAAAATCTTATTATGCTATGTAAAAAGAAATTTCACATTAAGGGCAAACGGAGTCTTACAAAATGTATCAAATAGAGTCCCTTTGGATAAAGATAAACCGGCGGAAGGCAGGATTTTCCCGGGATTTGGAATCTAAATTGTTTTTTATAGGTCACATTCTACACGCGGCGTTATGAGGAGAAAAGTTTCGCTCTCGTTTTATGTACTAAATGTAATTGTGCCCATTATAGTAGACAAGATTTAATCACAATGTAGACACATGGACCTCATTTTCGCTTTTAATTACGCAAATTGCATTCTTCCACATTGCATTACGACAACGGCGTTCTTGTGTCATTATTTTGCGCCCGCGCCACTTTTGTTATTAAGTATCCGTTGTACAAACTACAACTTATAATTTATTTTTGGATAATTGTAATTATAAGGCAACTGAGTGCGTTGCCCGGTTGATGGCAATAGGCTCGCCCCCTATTACATGGGACTTAAACATAACTGGCGAATTGTGGGTGTACTAATGGGTACACCTCTGCCTAACCCTTCGGGGATAACAGGCGTGATGTTATGTTATGTTATGAGTGCGTGCCCTTGTTCTTGCTTCTTTCGTAATTATTGAACAAAAAACGACGGCGGTATTTTATTAAAACCATTGATTTTTTAAATGGTACACTCCATGCTATTTTGTACTGGTAAAAAAATTACAAACTAAAATAGCAGTGTAGAAATTGAATATCACAATCAATCGGTCACAGCCTCAAAGCTCATTACGGTACAATGAGCGTTAGATAAATTACAGAGAGCATACAAACCATGACCTTACTCAACTCATACACCTACCTATGACAAACAATACTGGCAAGCTTGTTTCTTAGCCTCCACAGGCGAAGCTATTATAATATATTACAGCTAGCACTAATGAGGACTTTAAAATTTAACTTAGCAATTTGACGGTTCTTCGCAACACACATATTTATCATCAATAACACACGGTGCAATGTTAAGCTTGTATGCAAGTCAGCCTCGTCGCCCTTGACATATACTTGGAGCGTTCCACTATGTTGGTCCACGTTATTTTACACTTACAAACAATGTAAATTAAACCTTATATCTCTCTCAGTACGTGTTAAAACAAGTTGTCAGATTAATTAGTTGGCTCGCTGCCGCCTCAGCAAACGTTGACAGGTACTTAAAAGCGCTGCAACGCTCCATCAAATATGCATAAGGCCGTCTGCATCGGTTATGAAAAACGCCTTGTACTCGCGTGCGAGTAACTCGTTAATGAACTCGACAACGAGCAATCACAGTAACTGCTTGCTCCAGTGTAAAGTTTTATAATTTATGTTGATTCGTCACACATCATACAATTGTGTGAGATTTTTAGCGTCTGGTAGTTTAGTTTGAGTTATATCATCGTTAGTATAGGCACTATAATTGTAATACTATTTTTATTTTAGACAAGCCCGCCTCACTATTCCACAGCAACTCCTAAACCAACAGTAGCGAACACCAGAAAAGCGCCGTGGCATTGAAGTTTGACGAGTCCCGCGACTAAATTAATCAGAAAAGAAGAGAGGAGGAGTAAGAAAAACATAATTTCTACTCCCCTCCAAACAATCAGGAGACAGAACAGAACTAGGCCAATATGCAAAGGGACGTTTACAAATGGGAGAAGCCCAGATTGCCAAGCACCACGAATTACAATTGTAATGCTACTCTCCTTGCCGTTATTAATGTTGATTAAGACATAAATTTGAATGTAGAACAAGCTTAGTTATTGGCTCCATACAAGGAATGTGCAACCCACATACTTAATACAGAAATATAGGCGAAGCAAGGAGAAAGTGAAGACGCTACCGCTCTTTGTACTGGTTCTTACTTTTACTTCAACAATCTGTTCACTTTTGTTCAAGCTTATTCAAACCTAAATTCTTTACAGAAAATACACAAGAATGTTATGAATAAGACTAAGAACAAGAATAAGAAGCCTCAGCTGTAATCACAACAAGTCATTAGCATTCCGACGATGTCGATGACCAAAATTTGGAGTTCATAAGATAAACAACAGACGTATACCTACATACAAGATTTAAATATGTATAACTCATTCATAATCACAATATCGTGCAAACATGCCTTGCAAAAGTTGGGTCACGTTGGAATCCTTAAGGCGGAGATGTTACTCTTTTGCTCATTTTCAGTAACGTTAGGCGACACCAAAATATTATTGCACTGTTGGATTTTCAACTCTCGTCGTTGAGCTGAGCATTAAAAATTCAACAGGGCACTTTTATTTAGGCATTCCAATTAGGTGTAGCCTAATGTTAGTGAAAACGAGCATTTAATGCACACTTAGAACGAGTTGCAACTTAAAACGTCTTGCCTTCGGCAGAAGTAAAATCAGCAATTTACGAAATTGCAGTAGCGTGGGGTCCCTGGTAATTGTAGCCTCTCGCCATTGCTATCGAAAGCGATAAATAAATATAGCGAGGATTTCTCCCGGCTGATGTAAATGCCGCTGATCCGCGCCAATCTCGTCAACGTTTAGTAAGTAAATATCACTCTATTTCTTATTTCGTTGAATTTTGAATGAGTTTCTTTATTTATTCAGTGCGGATTTAGATGTTTTATGAAGTAGTTCCTGAGTCTGTAGTCCAGAAAATCTTGAATATTCAAGTGTTTAGATTACATTGAAATGTCAATCAAAAATGCTACCTTATAAATAAGCGATTATTCTGGAACCTTTGTTTTGTATCAAAGTATCAATTTGTTTATTATAAGTATGATATCGTACAATGTCGTATGATGTCTTCGAGTTTTTAAAATGTTTCCAGCAAGTTCTAATTAAGTTTTGGTTATCCTGTTACGCCCACGAGCCTTACAAAAGCTTTTACGACCTTTGCTTAAGCCTACTCGAGTAATGTGAGATCTGACCTTTTATTTGAACAATACAAACAACATTGATACAAAACAGTAAGCCCGTAAGTATTTCAATATTATTATGTAACTACAAATTCATTTGATATTCAAGGCCGTTTCAAATTATCGATTATAAACTCATTAAGAGTTTTTTTTTATTTCATCACATTAAAATTGAGACTTAATTTTTTAATTCCATGTTTTAGATGCATCTGGAGAATTCAGATAAGAACACACTTTAACCCCTGTTAATTACGACACTACAGGAGCAAAACTAATTAAAAATACATGGTCACAACTAAATCAATTTTCCATATTTAGCGGAAGGTCTACAGAAGTTTGTGACCACAGCACCTGTACATGACATTCGAAAACGAGGGACCTTTAAAATTACTAGTCACGAGTCTCAAAATTGAGTCCCACATTATGGGAATAACCCAATTTGGAGTGACAGTAATGTATCCAAGGGTCCACAGACGTGAGGGAATGAGGGAAATCTCGACTAAGCAAATAAAATACTTGCTGTTGAAGTGAATATGCTAATTGTGCCTGCAAAAAATGTACTGGAAAATATTGCAGATTTTATGTTTTGGGGCTTTGAGCCAACCATTATTCAACGGGATAATTTCTTATTCTTATTAGCTTTTCAATGGCAACGAAACCACAATAAGAATATGATACAAGTATTAGAATTGATAACAGTCAAAATTAAAAAAAAAAAATTGAATAAATAGACAAAGAGAAAAAAAAAGAGAAATTGGAAATGCCGAAGAAAGTCGACAATCATGGAGAAAATATGACCCTAGAGTGTATTCTGTACCCACCTACTATTCATATTGCACATGATATAACATAATCTATGCATTGAAGCACATAGGTCGACGGATCAAATCTAGTAATAATGAGTATAGAATCCGTGTTCACTGCAGAGTGAAATTTTGCCTAAAGCAAGGAAATAATAGCTTTTCATTAACTGTTTATTTAGTGATCAGACATCGTTTATCACTATCAGTATGTAGGTTACATGGCAACTGTTAGAATAATTTTGGATCCATTTGATGAGTTTAACGCTATACACTGTAATTGCATGAATTCTAATTTGTTTTCGTCCAATGTTATTTCTTTCACTAGACTGAAAGCTTATTCTGGAATGACAATCACTTTGTTTGGAGCTAGAGGGTTAATCCTAACTTGATTAGTTTTGTGTTTGTGCATTTTCTTCTTTCTATAATTTTTACTCTTGGCTTTCTCCGTTGGTACTGCAGAGATTCTGGTTGGTATAGCCATTTGCAACTTTATTTTCAGCCAATACTGCTATGAAATAAAACTATGTTTAAAATAAGAAAGACTTGACAGTCCACCACAAGAGCTGTCAAGACGGTTTTCAGCTACAATTAAATATGCCGAATATAATTCAGTCAATATACAAAGTAATAATTAAATAAATGTTTCAATAACGAATATTTGTATATCCCAGTACTTGAATACCCGCGTTCGGGGGTTATCGTACTTAGAAACAGTGCTTTGCATGGTATACCATTATACCCACCACTTAGTAATGTTATGGTAAATAAGTTACTACTATGTAGTAGTTACGGTAATTATCATAACCATTTTCCTAGCAAACAAAAATTTACCGTACCTTATAAATTTTTAGACCATCAAAAATATAATTCTGGTTGATAAAACGGAGCAAGTAAACATAAGGGTAATATTGCGTTTGCAACCAACAATGTGGCAATAATTGGATCCGGGAAATTGACGGTGGCTCCAACAAATTTCACCTCATCAACCTCACATTGTATGAGAGGATCCCATTCGGTGAACCTTATTAAAAACGATACGAATGAATCATGACATGTAACAGGGTTATTAGCCAGAGTATGTATCAAAGTAGGTACTTGTTGTGTTATTTGGGAAAATTACTGGCCGTAATTTTAGTAGTAAATTAATGAAGCACGGGTTACGAGTTAAATTAGCATTTTGTTTTGTTAACAACCTTCAAAACTGATAGAAAACTTGTAATCATTTCATGTTTCATATATGTAGTTGTATGTCGTAATGGCTCATTGGTTAAGGCCTCTCATGCGCGAGATTGTTGGTTCGCAAACAGGCATAGGTGAGTTCTAATATGTTTTTCTTTTTCTATTTCATATGTACTTTCTAAGTTTATCTTGGACTGATGTCCATCGGTGAAGAAAAACATTTTGTGGAAACCTTGACTAAAAACTAACTATTACGCTTATTCGTCTTAGGCAAGCGTGGTGGTTGCTCAATGCTCGCCTTTGCCCGGGACAATAATTGACTGGTATTATTATTAATTTTATGTTACAAAGATGCGGTAGCAATGCAGGTTTTTAAAGGTTTATGAAGAGGTAAAATAAGTTCCGAGTTCCGGCCCCCTGGGTAGCACGGCTCAGAATTTATTAATTTGGTTATACAGAGGCCGTATCCTGAATACCAAAGAAGTATTAAAGTAGATTTCATAAAAGCGAAGGATTGTATCAACAACATAACGAAGGTCTCCCTATTGCCCCATTCCATCCACGATTGTTTTCAAGTCAGGCTTAGTATAAACAAAATCAAATTCAATCTTAATCAATTCCCAAGAAACAAATAAAAACCCATCTATTATATCCCTTATATCCCTCGTGGCAGGCTCTAAAGTACATAAAAAAAGATTATTCTATAAAGGATTATTTAATTTAAAAGCTTGCTGATCCTACTTATAACTTTACTCGTTAGGCTCCGCGTTCCGTATAAACTGACTCCCAAGGTGATACCAACTCAAACGGTGAAACTGTAGTAAACTGGTGGGAAGGTATTATCTCGCTTGCGCCATTTGTGGGATGAGCAGAGGTATACCGCATAGTAGTTCTTATATAGTCTACTGTAATATTATAAATGGGTAAAATTATTTGTTTGTTTGTTAGAGGAAACCTCTGGAAATACTGGTCTAATTACAAACATTCTTTCACTGATGACGCAAGAAAATAATACTTTTCTTGTCATGTCAAGGGTTTTTTTATTTAGAGTGTAGAGAAACCTTCGACATGCCAACAAACTATTCCTGCGCACATTTCATTACAATAAAATAAATAGCCATTCATGAGAAGATAAATCAATTGTTTTTATTGAATTGCAATTTCAACCTTATAATACTTAGTTTAGGATTTAAGTTTCTATATCTTCTGATTACAGGTAGGTAGGTATGTTGATTTACTCGTGGCTAACGTACCGATATTGACGCAAGATACTGTCAGATTGATTGGTGCCAACATTGTGATATTATTGTCCACACAGGAGGATCCCACCCATCTTCCTAATCAAATTACTTGGCCAACTCTGCCCACATGACAGTTTGCGCCTCCCATTACAATGTCACAGTCTGCCACAACAGCTGTGCAATTTAATATGAACCTAGAACTATGTGGTACACTAATAAAGTTACATGTATTGGTAGAACTTTTGTTTTTCCATAACCAGTGGTCCTAATAAGGCGGAATGTTTTTTGAATCTATGTTTTTTCTATTAACTAGCTAAACTAGGTTATGCTCGGCTGTGGTTCAGTTTGATATAAAAAATATTTACTTAAAAACACTCTCAACCTGAAAAATGCAATGGTATTAAGAGTTTTAAGTCAATCATCGACAACTCCATGAACATAAACATTTACTTTTTTATATATTATTCTCAAAATTGGTCTAGCCATTTCGGACAAAATTTTTAAAAAATAGGTTTTTGATGTACAGTGTAAGCATTCATAGTTATGCATTTAGTAAAAAGCTTAGGAACGGACACTTATAATTTTATTTATTTTTATATAGATGGCGTGTTCTGTTAACTATTTCTGTTTGAGCTAAAGATTTATAATAATGTTTCAATTGATTTATTCCAGAAATAGCTCTGTTTCCTATTCTTAAAACGAACAATGTAATCTGAACTACTCTAATAACTAAAGATGAAGCTTACGAAGATTAACTCGAGTAACAAGAAAATTCAAACATTCCACTTTAATTAATTCTTTCTAGGCGTCTTTTATTAAATATTTGAATATAATTTTTGTAATGACAATTCAAATTGGTTCACTTCTAATCATTGTTGCCATATCGAAGTGACAGAGAAAGGACAATCGACTTTAAGTATTACTGAACTTCTAACGGTTGTATTTAAAAAGCTATTTAGCCGACATCAAAGTCACAACATTAGGGAAAAGTTGGTATTAAATGGTCAAAGAACAGCCTATTCCGCACAATTCAGTTTATGGCAAGTACCTATTGAATAATAAAAGTGGCAGTTGACTTTAATTACGTCTCGGCAGCAGTTGGGAACGCTACACTTTTACTGGTCAAGTACTTAATGACTTGATTAACGAACCATAAATGGCCGTTTTTTGCGCGGGAGCACGTCAATGAGTGAAGGAATAAAAAGGAAATTTTTTAGGAAGTCGCCCAAAAAAGTTAACTGTTTAATTTTCTATAGGACTGCCTCGAATTGTGCTCTTTATGAAGTAAATTTACGATCGTCAGCGGCCCAAAGTCTCTGTTCTTATTTCGGGTATATTATAATTCGCCTCATGTGTATTGCTCCTTATATAAAATGTTCTGCGGCTTTAAATAAAACATGTTTAATTATAAAGTTTGCACCGTTATTCCGCGTGGACGGGAAAAGTATTACGTTTTTATTAAGTGTCGCATCGTACTTGAGGTAGAAAGGAAATAATGTAGGTAAGAACATAATAATACAGGTTTTTTCAAAAGTAATGTCTGTCTACACTGGTGCATTATTATATTGAGATAATCTATCCGTAGAACAATTTTATATGATATTTAACGCGACCTTTCAATATCAAATCTAACCTGTAATAATATTACACGCGTGTGAAAAGGCCTTTAATAGGGTGTTTCGTCAAAGGAACTAAGAGCTTAATCAGGAATATACACGTTGGAATCCCATCGACGTGTAATCTTTTGCCATTAATTCAATACATAACTCTAGATCTCTGGTATTGCAGATGTCCATAGGCAAAGGTGATCACTTAACGTTAAGTGGGCTGTTGTTTGCCATCCAATGATATAAAAAATGAGTGCTTTCGTCGTCACATCACGACAAAAGACGTTATAAGTACTTTCAGCATTCCAGACCACAGCCTCCGGTTGTCGCTATAAGTAAAATTAATCTGTACTCAACGAGGCGCATGACTATCTTTCTAATCAATTTTCGTTCTTATGAAAATTATAAGTCTACGTTAAACTTTTTCAAGCATTATTAAAGTTGCCATCCAAGCTTTGATTACTTAGTGAACAACTCAATTATTTTGCACAGAATTTAATCATAAATCAATCCAACAACAAGTAGAACACCCAAACAAACCACTTCCGGGAGTGAACCTAAGTAGGTACCTTACTTGAGAGTTTAAATTGTCCAACTTGTAAGCCAATAAATTAATTCAGATATCTCTTTAAAACTTGTTATTACCAATAACAAATTGGTCCCAAAATAAGGCGCGAACAGTAACTTAAAGCATTTTGTGTTATTGCTAGTCTCGAAATTCTGCTTCTAGCGTCTATCAAAAGGGTTTTAGGAATACATTTGTGAAATTTATGCGAAACAGAACAGAGAAATTAAGCATTAATTTGCTATCCTTCCAGCAGAAATTTACATATTTATCGAACCGTAAATTCATTATTTGTGATCTACATGGAACAACCTCTGGTGCTCGGCTTCGCTGTGCAGGGCGCTCGAGCTCTCAAAGCGATGTACCTATAAGTTTATTTGTTGCCTACAAAAGTAGGCAATAAACTTAAGAACAACTACACATACTGAAAGCTCAACGACCTTTTTCACACAGGTACTTAGGAGTGACAGAAGTCTTTAGTAGGAACGTTTACTTGCTCCAATTTTTCTAGCCAAATATTTTCTCAGATCTTTCAACAAAAAAACAGTTTGAAAAGGAATGCTAACTTTTTAATTCATGTAATTGATGATTCTGCGACTTCCTTCCTTCTCTTCTTTAATAAAAGGGTTAATCTTTCCTTTTAACGATTTATTCCTACCCCAAACTTATCTTTCTTAGATTACAATTGTGTAACAGACAATTGAGAGCACCTTTTGTCTTCACACCTGGATTGAGTGAAGCCCTTTTACCTACTTTATACCTACCAATCAAGGGGACTGGAAATAGGGCTGCGACTTACCTGTAAAGAGAAAAATATTGAGTTAGTTATCATAGTACAAGTGTAGAAACATTGAATAATATTTCTTTTTAGAAAAGAAAATTTCTCAATATCGAGTGTAAAAAGATACTTATCGGACCCTGAAAGTTATATATTCTTTTAATCATGACGATAGTTTTTTGCTCTGGACCACAACTGGGAACATTCTGGTTGTTACGGAGATATTGAAGATCAAAGTTAACACTTCTACTTAGGTTCTTTTACGAAATCAAGTGTTAAATGTTCTAGCTATTCGACCTCTGTACTGTTGTTTGCACTCATAAAAACAATAATTTGCGCGTTGCATTGCATAGTATCATTAACAGTACTGTCACTACTGTTACACCAAAAATCAAATAACGTAGTTTGATGGTCAGGATGCGTAGTTAAGAGTTAGTTATGTGATGTCTTTTTATATCAATATTTAGCGAATGGTCTTTCTAAAACCCATTCTATTTTGTTTATCAGCAAAATGTTTTCAAAAACTTGAGAACAAGCTTTTCCATGACAATAATTAAGACTAGTTAATTACAATCATTATCATTGACAAACAGTTGTATGCAAGTACTGTCAATGGTAATGCAAAAAACAGACATAATTCCGATACTGCACCGCTTTCGAAACAGGCCCATTCCGTTTTTGCTCGCTACTAAAAACAGTGACAAAGAAACAAAAGAAAAGGCTTATTGTATGTACAACAGACCACTGCGTTACCGATTGTAGATACAAAATTGTACATACATACCTACACTAAAAAGCTATCTTTAAACAGCAGAAAATAAAACATTTTGTAATTTTGTCACAAAACTGAAAACAATAAAAAGTCATTTAGATTGTAAGTAGACCAGGTATAAAAATAAAATAAAAAATTTTTTTTAAAAAAAAGGTATCTAATGCGTTTTTATCACAGTCCCAATTTTTAAACAAAAGCGGGTTACACCTTCTTTATTTCTTCTGACATCCTAATAACACGAAGAAATCGGAAAGCTTGTAAAATGTCAATTCCTGCCAAGTTCATCTCCATACGAACTTAAGATAAGAAACTGCGCAGAAGGAAAGATCGACATACCTATTACTGTCCTCATTTTATATGTAGACAAATTCTGCTGGCTGATCTACATTATAGATAAGTTCTGCATATTATATTAGCACAAAAAACTCTACACGCAATAGGGGCCAGTTACCAAGTTTCCTGTAAGACGCCAAATGTTTTTGTTGTGGTGAATTGCCACCGCCATTAACATAGTTATTCGAGCATAAAATCGTTTATTGACTCTCACAATGTCGACTTGAGCTTTCAACAAACAAACGCTGTCTGCGTCAAGCTGCTGTATTTTAGGCGAGATTTTGGTGTAAACTTGGTGACTACATTTCGTAATACGGACTTTTGTCGGTACTTATATTTCTATAAAACTTGGAAGTTATTAATAAGTTCTCAAAAATGTGTTAGCAAGTCGAAGTGTATTTTTTTTAAGGAAATTAAGTAACTTCTATTGATGTGCAATTTTATTTCAAAATATCCATTTAATAGGTCTATAATTATTTAAAATCAAAGGCAAGGACTGTATAACTAATAAACATAAAAATTCCGTGGTCAAAAGTTGTTACGTTTTCGATCGTCTTTTGGAATTTTATTACCGTTACGTAAAATGAGTCGGTATGTCATGCCAAGTCATCAAGTAATATGCCAAACACTTGGGCATTTTTATTAAAGTTGTTTTTTCCCGGCGCTATATGTTTTGCTCAAATTCTTTCATCGCGAGGCAACCATCAAATAAGTAATAAGCTTTCGTATATAAATGGGAGGCAAAATAAAATTCCGTGAACAGGATCTGGAACAAATTAAAATCAAAACGTTCTCAACACTCAGCGCAGTCTCGTCTCACAAAACTAAGATAAACTTTTACAATAAAACGTTCAGCATTTTTAATTTCCGTTTCAAGTTCGCGACGCTTTACGAGATTTAAATGAAATCTGGCAACAAGTTCTTCTAACATTTAATTAGTGGCGCCAAGAGCTCAGGAAATGAAACATCGTACGTACCTACTGCGAGCAACACCTCCGTGCGTAACTACCTTTAACAATACGTCGCGACGTCTCCATGCCCGCGACTCAACAGATTTTCTTTATTAAATTCGGCCGGAGCGAAAAAAGAAAATCCTTTTCTCAGACGTTTGTAAGTCCAAAAACTGAGACGTGAAAAATAAAATAGCACTTTACATTCACAAAAGAAAAACTTTAAACAAAACGGGCGCTTTCTCTATGCAAACGACGCGGCGTCCGCAGGCGAAAGTTTCCGAGTGTTGCCGAGTTGCCATGCTCCCGGTTGACGAAGTCGCCGTCAAGCCACAAAGACACACACCCTACTCGATAGTAAAATTCTGATTTTTCGTAATGCACCTCACGTTTGAAGCGCCCTCCCAAGCGACGAGATACAGTTTGCAATATTCTCGCTGTTAACTTAAACAACTCTTTACGTACACAACACGTACCTATCACGAAGCTCTTCTATTCAGCATAAAATCAATACATTATGAATGTAAATGCAGCTTAGCAAAATGTGTTTACCTCCTAGACTTTCTCAACCGAACGCATCGCGTGAATACTCCCTGAGGCGCGGCGCGGCGCGGCGTACGTTCCACACTTCCACTTATCATTTTCGATTCCGAAACATGGAAGTGAACTGTCTGCAAGTCAGACTTGACCGGACAATTTTTTACAATTTGTTTACTTCCCTGTGGAGATCTGTCCTCGTGACCTATTTATTTATGCTTCAAACAAAAATACAACAAAGAAGTTATTGCTTCCTTTGACGTGGTTTCCTCTTGCTATCATATTTTGGTGCCAATATATTTTTTTTGACATCTTGTCCTATCATGTATAATTTGAAAGATGTTGGTTTTAATCAATTTTTGACTTGTAAAGCTTAGACGCCAGTTAATAATTTTTTTTTCCTGAAGGCTCAATATTAAATATTTTGAACGCAATGTGTGCAAAGCTTATGTTATGCTTTATCCAAAATAACATTTCGAACGTACAAAAGCAATATCTACCACATTATAACCTGATCGCACATCTATTGTAGCAAATGATAATTACATTGTTTCATTCGTGAAATTGGTTAACCAATGTATTGGAAAATAACAAGGTTGGAAAACATAAGTTTATTTAGTCAATTAATAATTCACGATTGTTAATCAGAAATAAGTATTAACTGATGTCAAAAGGTGATTGGTACTTATCATTATTCCAATGGAAGGACAGATGAACGGACAGCGCGGGATTATTAATAGGGTACTGCTGGCACCACAGAACCCTACAAAAAGAACCAGTATATGTAGACTGTGCAGAAACCTTTTAAGACTTGTAATCTATACCATACTGAGATAAAATTTGTGAGTTTGTGAGGTTGTAGGGGGTAATCTCTGGATCTACAGAACCGATTTCGAAAATTCTTTCGCAAATTGCAAGCTACGTTATCACTGACTGCTTATAGGCTATATTTTATTATCAAGAAATTTGGGATCCGTAAGATAAATCACGCGATCGAAATCGCGGTGAGAGTGCTAGTGCTAATTAAGATCAGATCATCCAACAAGTCGCTCACTAAACCCCAGAACAACAAACTACCAAAATGATGACCGACCTCAAACCAACTGTCAATATTCTAATAATTACATCGATTCGAAATTCGAATACAAAAACAAAAGCGGTTCATCAATTTTCAATTGGAGCATAGAACTTATCAAACAAATGCCCACTAGAAGCAAAATGTATGGAAGTTTGAATTGGGCTTGTTGTTACCGCTGACTCAAGTATTAAAGTTTGCCTCTGCCCCTTGTAACGGCCGACGCACTAATGGTATTATCGTTTTATGATTGTTTTTATAGTTGACTAGCTTTTAGGGACAGTTTCAGCAGTTCAGACTAATGTTTTTTACTTGTAACCTTATCTTTAGGGGCTGGATTGGCTCGTTTAGATAAAATGTGTTTTTGACAAAATGGATATTGGTTACCGCTTGCAAGATATTTGAGAGCCAAACACGTTTCAAGCATAGTTGGTAAAAAGAGTTCATGAAACAAATATCAGGTACTAAAGTAAGAAAACTTCTTATAGGTAAACTAGCGACCCGCCCTAGCTTCGCACGGATGCAATGTAGATACATAAGCGTATCACTGTTTGTATTGATGAAAACCGCATTAAAATCCGTTGTGACGTTTAAAAGATATAAATGTACAGACGGCGAGAAGCGACTTTGTTTTATATCATGTAGAAAAGTAGAAATACGACTTAAAATCAATTACCACTTTAATTATTAAGTACTTAAGACTCAAAATAAAACAAATAATTTATAATAATAATAACTCATTTATTGCAGGCGACACAGGCCCATAGATATATACCTTAACCTAAACATACATAATTATTATTTTATAATTTAAAGAACACTTCACTTTGCACTAAATAGCCTTTGTGCTGTTTGTCTGATTTATGTAGCACTAGCGACCCGCCCCGGCTTCGCACGGGTGCATGTATTATACATATAAACCTTCCTCTTGAATCACTCTATCTATTAAAAAAAAACGGCATCAAAATCCGTTGCGTAGTTTTAAAGATCTAAGCATATATAGGGACAGACAGACAGGGAAAGCGACTTTGTTTTATACTATGTAGTGAAATGCCCTGAAATATGTGCAGAAATCCTTATCGCTATAAATTCCTTGTTATTTACCCATCAAAGTAAACAGTAAGTATAATAGCTCATTTTGATATCGAAAACTTTAAGTCAACACTATCTTGAGCTGATATCTATTATTATGTTTACAATATAAATTGGAAGGCAGTTTCAAGTGGATATTGACCCCAAAGTTTCATGGCACTTCCAGACATCATGGAATAATGCCAGGTCAGGAATTTGTTGAATTTGGAGTGTGGCAATATTTAAGGAATAATAAGGATATGTTCTGCTTCTTGTTTATAGATCTTTTGTGACCTAAAAAGTATATTGAAACTATTGCAGTAAGTAGAGACTCTGGCTGTTTTAGCCATATTAAACCTAATCTAATATTCCTATGACAACATACCAATGTTAAAATTAAAAAAGGCTTGACAGTCCGCCATGAAGGCTGTCAATACGCGAAACGATAAATAATACTATGTATGTTTGAATCAGTTCATCATCAGTTTGACCTCCCCGGTACCTCGGTCACTTGCATAGGAACCACAGTTTGTACAAATATGACAACTTATTAATGAAGGGTTACCACTTGACACATGAGCAGGTTATTCGCCTCAGTATTTTCAATACAACGTTATCAAAGGTTGTATTGAGAACGCTTAACCGAACTGGCTGACCTCCTTAAGTGTAGGCCCTGCATAGTGACCCTAACGGACACTCACTAAAGAATACAGGATTCCACACAATCTAAAGGCACTAATATTATAAAGCTTAAGAGTTGTTATCGCCGAAATGAATATTCTAATTCTGATTTTTTTTTTCTCTAATGTGAAGCAAGCTTGAGTGCTACGTAAGGATTTATTAAATTAACTATCAAAATAAATTGGAATCCGTAAGAAAACGCATACGGACGAAGTCACGAGCACAAGCTAGTCATAAACCTATGTACAATTTTATTTCACCTTCTAATCGAGTGTTCTAAGATAAAATAATTGTTACCCTACAATAGTTCTTTCAATGAAAACTTTTGCCGTTAAGGGGACAGTGTACAGCTATTGGCACACTTCCTTCCCACAAATTCTCTAGGGATCTATGATCTAGACAAAAGCTGAGTAACATTGAAAATTAGGTCAATTTGTTCACTTTTTTTTTAAGTTTCAAAAACTTACTTAAATTAACTTTCAATAATATCGGAATAATGTATGGAAGTGAATGTTGGGTATGGCAAACGAGGCATGAGAGTAGGATTAATGCTGTGGAAATGCGTTCCTTGCGGAGTATGTGTGGTGTAACTTTGAACGATAGAGTGAGGAATGAGGTTATACGGGACCGTTGCGGATTAAAAGAGGATGTAGTGACAAAGATAGAAAAGGGTATGCTTAGATGGTTCGGTCATGTTGAGAGGATGAGTGAAAGACGATTAACAAAAGGTATTTATATGGCAGAGGTGAGTGGCAACGCAGGGAGGGGTCGCCCTAGGAAGACCTACACTGACCTTATTGGTGAGGTTCTTCAGAAAGGTCAGGTGCGGAGTACTCGTAACCGGCGTGCTTGTATGACGAGATGTATGAACGTAGATGAGGCGAAAGGAGTATGTAAGGATCGTAGCAGGTGGCGTTCTGTGGTTTCTGCCTACCCCCATGGGAAAAAGGCGTGAGTTTATGTATGTATGTATGTATAATATCGCTTAGTTCCTAAAGCTTATCCAACCTTAAAAACAAGAACGTCTTTCAATATGATTCCATTTATAATTAAAAATGAATGTTCTATACTTAATCAAATGGGAATTCCATTTTCAAAGTCTGGATTAAATCCTAACTAATATTATAAATGCGAAAGTAACTCTGTCTGTCTGTCTTTCTGTCTGTCTGTCTGTCTGTCTGTCTGTCTTTTCTTCACGCCTAAACTACTGAACCGATTTGTGTTAAATTTGGTACAGGGTAAGTGTGAACCCCAACAAAGGACATAGGCTACTTTTTATTCGACTTCGTCTGCGTCCGCGATAACCGACATATACGCGGACGAAGTCGCGGGCAAAAGCTAGTTCTAAATAAAATGAAATCGGAAACACATCAGCGTAGAGAAGGATCTCTTTCCGTTATTCCGCAAAAGCGATTTAATAAGGCCCGCACTGTCAGTTATAACATGATTTATTTCGCAAAATGAAATGCCTCGCGCATATGTGTTCAGCCCTTAATAAACTTCAGAGCTAAACGAATTGCATCGTGTAAATTGCTTGCAACGAATTAATACGAACACTTATTTAAACTGCATTTTTTACATTCAAATTAAATGGATAAAAGTCCATTTATGTAGTTTGGTTAAATTGGAAATCAGCGTGTGTGAAATCCGGTATAGTAAAATGTCAGTACAATTTATTTTCGTGTATTATGAAGTCGGATTCGAAAAGCATTTATTTATAGTTTTTATGTACCTACTTAATATAATTGGTACTAAAGTATAATTGTATTGGTCTTTTTATTTACTCTTTAAACATAATGGTAATTTATCCTTTTGTTTATAAAACCAAAATGGCTTATTGTTTAATACTTATGATAATCTCAAAAGTGAATCATTAAATTTGTTATTCTCTTTCCTTTTTTAAAAAAAAAAACAATTATAAAGGCATTGACCAGGAAATCCTCAAGGTTAAATAATAATACAGCTAAGATGGTCCGAGACGCTGATAGTGACCGCATGCTCAGACAATTTAATAATCGTTATTAATATTCAACAATTTGTCAAAATGAAGATAACAATGCAAATTGATGTAATTATAAAGTTTATGTTTTCTTTTTTCGCTTTATGACTTGACCATTTGACAATAAACTCTCTTGAATAAATTCAAGAGAATTAAAGTTTAATTCCTTATCTGAAATATGTATTTAGATAATTTGATTAATCTCACAAGGTTGACGAAACCTCAACGTTAACCTGAGAATTTTTATGATGACCAATTTAGTTCAAGGCTTATGCTTAAAGCGGCACTTCTGAACTACATTTTTTTGCTACAAAAATCAAAATTCTTCACATTCTTTGCCTCAAGTGTGTTCACGTTTAAAATTCCGCCGACATACTTAGGGTCAGCTCACACTGAGCCGCGAAAAAACGCGCACTTTTTATGATAGCGATACATTAATCTACACGCTAAGGCATATACACAAAAGCGTATCAAAGTTTGTCATAAATAAGTGAGAATTTGAGTCGCTTTGTCAAGCAAGCAAAGCATCAGTGTGAGCTAACCCTCATGAATACTATAAAGTTACTGAAGTAAAGGTCGAAAGTGTTGTAGAACTAAAAGTGCTAGAATGTGTACCTAATGTAACATGTGTTACATTTGAAGTAATATGGGGCCATGAAAGCCGACGCTTATCATTCGTACGCGACGAGAGTATTCAAGTTGTAATATTAGTTCAAGGAGGCTTTTAGCAAAAAAAAAACCTTCTCACATTGCTAGGCCTCGTAGTTTTATTGGACGGTGAAAATTATTCAAATGAGGACGTGATGAATTAGCCTTATTTTCTCTTTATCTTTGAAGGCTAAAATTATGTGCTACGCTTCCAAAATGAAATAGATTACCAAAATTTAAATAAATAAAAATCACGAAAAAACAACACAATTCTACATAATTGTCAAATTCCAAATTCAAATTTCATAAAAATAAAACCAAACCATCAGGTTACAAGAAAAGAAAATAATGTTAATCACCCACAACACAAATCTAATCACCTGACCCACAAACTCAATTAAGACAAAGGCCGGAAAACCACTTGATACGCAGTACACAAACTGTATGCATTTAATAATTCACCAGAGATAACTTCTCTAATCTCGTATTATTCGTATCTTATCCTCCACTTAAGAAACTTGGGCGTAATAAAGATCCTGAACCGAATTGCTTTGAACGTCTCCCTGACGGCTCTGTGCGTTATCACTAGTCCGCGAGGGAGTTGTATTTACCCTTGCTGTGTTATTCATGAACGCGGTTTGAATAAAGATGAACGATCCGTTACGTCGAACTACTTTTGAACCTTTAAGCACGGTATCAACTTTGAAATCAGTTGCGAATGTATACGAGTTTGCTCTGATGAAGAAGAGGCGAGATTCACGACTTGTTTGTGTACTAATTACTTAGTCATCCTGCTCCCATTTCTGTTTAGTCATCTATAAACTCTGGATATCTACTACTACACATTTGTATGTGTAACTTTATTTATTATAATACAATCTTATTATTACTTGACGTATTTCTTTGTAGTAGGTACCTTACTAATAATAATAGAATCTCAATTATATGTTTTATGTAATATTCGTTATAGTAGTGTAAGCTATGATTACCTGATTGAATGTGCATTATAGAATTATGTTTAAATTTTGTAAAAGATAACTTTAATGTTTTTTATTTAAGGACAAGTGAACTCGTCCTCAAATAAAAAAAAATGAATTAAGAGTAATAATTATCAAAACAATTTTATTCCAGAATAAACTCCTATACAATAATTTTTTGTACCTATACAAAATCTCGTTATAATGAACAACCAGCACAACCTACATTTTCCCATTCAATAAAAATAATAATTTGTTATCTTTCACATAAATCCATTCATTGTATCCTCTGATAAAACACCTCTACAATCCCGAACAGTGCGTGAGCAATGAAATGACTCTTCAGGGCGTGCTAAGCGAGAAATTATTGCCCCAAAGTATTTTAAGGAAAAAAGAAAACAAAACTCTTCTGAGAGCTTTCTTTTTCCCTCTTTTATCGATAATTTTCTTTAAGTTTCGGTCTCAAATCTGTAATGAAGTGGAAAATTTATGGGCGCCACTCCTAAGAACTTGTCCAGACGATGTAATTTCACTGGCACGTACACAAACCGTGACAAAACTTGCATTTAGCTTAAATAAGCTACGGTAGGTACTATACATAGTAAAAAATGTTGACATTTATCTGATACTAACTTTTACCCGCTGTTTTGTCCACTTAAATGTCAGTTATTGTGGACTCAGATGGAGTCACGGAATAATAAGAAGCCAATGTCCTTTCTAGGGGTTGAAACTTACTCCGTACCTTTCTTCAAATTTGGTTCAGTGGTTTACTCGTGATAGCAAAACAGATAGACAGAATTACTTTCGCTTTTATAATATAAAGTAAAGATAATAGAATAATTTTATTCTTACCAGAAATAGAACCGTGTGACATTTTAATTGTGAGCTTTCAATTCATATTTTCTTTCCTAATTCATTAAAACATCTTGTCGTTGGGGGTGAGGGAAAATTAAATCCAGCTTCTTTTTCCTGAGGATTGAGCGGTATCTCAGCAGTAGTAACAGGACAAATGCCAACGTAGACACCCAGTAATATTCACGAGGCCTCGAATAAAGATGAAGCCATTAAAGTGGGAGGAAAGCCGACAGGCGAAGCAACGCACTCTGTGTTGACTTTGAGTTGCGGAAAATGAAAAGGAAAAGCGCCTTGTTTTGCGTGTAAATACGATTCGTTAGTCGATTCTTTTATGTAAATATTATTGTAAGCTTTTTTTAGTTCTGTATCTATTCGATCTGCGTGTACTCCTTTCTGGAGTAATTCATAGATGAGGATTTTCATTAGGTGCATGAATGAAAATAGTATTAGCAAATAGGTAGTTCAGAATACGTGAAGTTCAAAGTGAAACCAAACTTTGAAGTGTCTGCAATACCTACTTTTTGGGGTTTGTACCTAAACGGTATCAAATGGAACTCTATTACTTAGGCTTTTCTGTCTGTCCGTCCGTCTGTTACAGCGTTGTATCTTTTGAACCGTAGATAATAGGTAGACAGTTGATATTTTACAAAATATGTATTACTATGGTCGCTATAACAACAATTAATAAAAATAAAGTAAAAAATTAAAGGGGGTCCCCTATACAAGAAACGTGTTTTTTTTGTACATATGTACATATCTTACGGTGCTTCATGTGCGAGGCTGATTCGCACTAGGCCTGTTTTTTAAATAATATTCCTAATATACACAAAAACATTTACCAACAATACATCAATTTCAATAACAAGCAAATCGTCTGTAAAGTTTCGCCAGTTATTCAATTTTCCGTTTTGTATATTATTATTGTTTAATTTAAAACTTTTAAATAACTGAAATCAACCGTAACCAAGGCGACAATTTCACTATTCAAAGTTACAGAAATCTTAGAACAGTTTCCCAACCGAGATTCGCGGAAGCCGAAACTATGCGCCTACTGGTCCAGTAATGTTGAAACAAGTGAAACGTACCAACTGTTTACGCTCCACCTCTTCGCAAGTTAGTGTCTTAGCGGGCGACCGTAACGTGCAGGCGGCGCACACTAAAACTCCGCCAACACTCATTTATCACGGGAGATGAGAGGCATAAGTAGCTGTAAAAGTGTTGCCCGGGCGCCCAGTTAAAGTCCACCATACTGTTTTTTTCATAAACGAGGATTGATGTGCCAGGTGCTGCTATATTTTATACTTTTATGTTGCTGACGACTTTGTAGTCGTCAACTGAAATCGAACCGTGTGTGTGGGACTATAGGGTTTACATGACAGAAGTGCATGGACTTTTTATTTGTAGTTTTCCTGTTAGCGTTTTTTGAAAGTAAATGGTGGCAGCTATAGGTACCTTTAGACGATGAATAAATTGCGTTCGTTGATGGCATCGGTATTTAGTCGTTTTGTAAGTAACCTAGTCACAGTAATCTGTAGATCAAGGATTGACTTGTAAGTAAATAGTTATAGAAATCTGCACATCAATATATTATCTGAATTAATATTATTATCCATATTGATAATATTCTGCAAGACTATGAAAGCTTACACAACTTTTCGTTGATTGTAAACTTTCCAGACAGTATAGTTTGACCTAGACAAATTAATACTTCTGGACTATGTAAATAGGCAAAACAAACCCGAACATACAGAGAATGGTCAGTTTTAGTAAAGTGGTATTTATGCGTAATAGTGCTGTAACAACCTAGTTTTATAGAGAAAAGTTGGCGGTCTGCGCTGTGTCAGTCAATAGAGTATCACATCAAAGTAATGGCAGATTGACTTGTCAAAAGCAATTTGAAAAAAGAACGGATTAAAAGTTTATAAATACATTTTGTAGGCACCTACCTATTGGACTAAAATCGAATCTTAGTGCCTACATAATGTATTTTATGAATATTGTATCGATCTTGGACAATATAATAAATATTATCAAACCTAGGTATTTAAATTCAAAAACTCCTTACCTACAATAATAATTGGCATGAAAATTCGACGTATTAAATAAAGTAAGTGAGTATTTGGCATTTTCAGAAAAGCCCCTGTTTCCCGTAGAATGTTTGTTACGATCCCCAATTATGATAATATTTACATTTATTGCGTATGATCCCGTCATTAAAATGATTGCCCATTTCTGTACTTCAGAAGTCTTAAACGAATATGTACATAATATTTACATATTGATTGATACTTTATTCGTTGTATGGAGTTTTGGAAAATAACTCTAGCTGTCTTTTGTTAATGAATACATTAATGTTGTTAAAAAAGAAACCACGTACATATTCAGAATTGAATAAGTAAAACTTTTGTTTTGTAGTACAAAATAATTATGGAAAATCACATTAAGTAATAGCTTCTACTCGCGACTTCGTCTGCATAGAAGTTGAAACAAAATGGTATATTCAAAATGATGGTACTTGCTTTTCCTGTGACTTCGTTCACGAGAATTTTGATTATCACGGATGCGGACGATGTTGCGGATTATTTCATCTAAATAAATAAAATTTCATCTAATAGCCGTGAAAGTGTTACAAACAAACAAATAAATAAACAAACTCACCACCACCATTTGATGTACCCTATTTTATGTGGAATAAATGAATCTGAATCTCATATTTATAATATTAAGTAAGCATGGCACTTGTCAATAACGAACAGTGAAAGAATTTTTGTAATTGAATCAGAACTTCTAGTGATACAAACTAACAATTTTACCTCTTTATAATATTAGTTTAGATTAAGCTTGCACAGTGGAATCACGTGTATGATCCTCTATTACTGCAGAACGTTTTTATCATTCTTTTGGGCCCGGCGTACAATCTACCGGTATTTTATGAATAGCTAAGCAAATGATAACTGTTTTAAGTCGTCATCCTCGTTTCATTGCAGCACCAGCTTTTATACAGCCGGTTACTAATTAGGGCTCCCTCGCAATCGCATTTTGTTTTTCGTTATTTTTAACAAAGCAGTCACGTCTGAGCAGACCGTTTTCTCTAAATTTATTTTTTAGCTTTCGTATTCAAAGCACCTAAAAAATATTTTAATGTCTGTTTTAATATTACTCAGGTTACCTTATTATGCAATTGAACTTTTAAATGAGAAATTTTAAAATTACGACGAATGTATGTACGTGCTTAGACCACTACACGTGTAGTAAGTAGGACGTACACATTGTTGAAGACATTGTTGAGCGAGTCTGGATAATTTCATATTACAAAGTTTGTTGGTGTCTCACGCAAGAAACTTCAACGTTGTTTGCGATGAACACGTCAACTAAAATAACATGGTCAACATATTATTTTTCCTATTAATATGTATGACTATTAACCCCCAACCACATTAGCCCCCAGTCGGCGTTTTCCTTGGTCAGACTTAATATTTTCATCTTTATTCAAAGAGGCCTATGAATAAAACAAGGCACACTTGTGGGGACGCCACCGACTCGCCGACGTCGCAAGATGTTCCTCCTCCTAACTTTATTCATTTTATTGTTAAACTTAATTAAAATAGAGGTAAACGGGAAACGGCACGAATCTGACAAGCCGCCCGACATTGAGCGCATAATATCTCGGGAAATAAGAAAATAAGCGATGAACTTTGACATGTTCCCATATAAGATTTCACGTTGTCTGAAGACGACATAACGTAACATGACAACATAAAACGAGGCTCAGCTAAATAAGGAAATGTCTGAAACGCTTAAGGCGACCGTGTATCTGACAGCAATCACTTGTCAAACGGGCCTATTGCATTTCATTAATAAAGCCCCCTAGCTAATAAGTCGAGAACATTTGATTCAATAATAAACTTCATAGAGAAGAAATAATAGGGCACTTAAAGGAAATGCATTTCAAAATTGGGTGTAGTGACGACAAAGGGCGCGTCGAGTTTATTATTAGATAGCATTGTACCTATACGTGTGATGTGCCGCAGGCGTCAATACTCCTCCCTAATAAATAAGAAGTGGCTGAGTTGCGAACACAATTTAACTTGAAATAAAATTTTGCTACCCCTCGCAATGAATAGGTAGTATATGGTTCGGAAGGGAAAGGCGCCCTTTCCTATCTTACGTTATATCGCTTCGGGTACACCTCGTAAGTTTCCGATTCTCTGACTTCTTTGTGTTTTATGTGCCTAATGATATGAGTAAAGTTACGAATGGGATTAAAGTTAAATGGAGTTTGGCTGTTGCCAATCTTATTATGTCCGCGATTTTGCGTATAAAAATTATATATGACGTGCAGGAGGCAGCGTGTATATTGCTTGCTATACCTCAGGCGAGGCAGAATAAAACTTTTTAGAAAAACTTCTCTATAGTTGTTTACATCATCATTATTTATAATACTTATATATCGGTATTGGTTCCTTTTCGGTGCTTTTCGGTTATGTTACCACTAGTAACATAACTTTGAATTTACAAAATTGTCTGTCAATTTCAAATAACATTTACAAAAGCAACAAAACATTAAATCCGACCGCACTTCCAACACTCCCCACAAAATTAACCCCGACACATTTCACCGCAAGCTTATTCTGTATCCCATAAAAAAATAAAATCGCTTCGTTCGAGATCCTATCACGATTGTAATAACGATTCACTATGCGCAAACAGAGGATCGTGTGTAAGCTTCATATCAATTTCACGCAAGTTGTTCGAAACGCGTTGAACAAACAACGCATCTTCGGGACTGTGGGAATCGACAGCAGCGATACTTGGCGCCTCACCTACAGCGTTTGTTTACTTCGTCCACAAACATTCCACGTTTCTTGTTTATTTCCTGAATCTCAAGTAATGATTAAGGCCAAACAGTTCAGTATAGTGTTGTCCTTTTTATTGTTGTTAGAAGTTTCTTGTCAGTTTGTGGTCCATTGAAGATTATCTTTATTTCATTTTGATGTACAAACAAATAGTCCTTTACTGTATCTCGAAAACTATGACAGAAAACATTTATATTTTCTTCCCTATTCTCTATTCAGTCTTCGCCTCTTGTTACATGAATGTCTAATTTCAATTCCGTGTTGTCGTACTTCAGCTAAAGAGATTGTGTATCCGATTCACAGGATCCTATTTTTTTACTGCAGAACTCTATCTTTCGTATTTTTATGACATGATACGAAATAACCATAAAAAACTTATTGTAGCTACATGCCTCGTGACTGTAAGTCAAACAAAAGATATGAAATGAACTGTATCCAATGAATTTTTATACGGAATCGAGTTCACTTCCATGCATCGGGTATCGGTAGCTTGCTTTATTGTATTGTCTCTTCCTACGTTTTATAGCCTTACACAACTTTTACATACATTCCGTTGTTCAATCGCAGTTATAAATAAAAGATTAAATACTGGCCGCGTAAAATTTTGTTTGTTTATAAACTTTTCAATTATTCTTTTTTTAAACCACTATTGGCAACGTCACCGTGCCGCATTTTTTAACGCGATACTCTATTGACTGACAGAATACAGAACGCCAACATTTCTCTATACAACTGGGATGTTGCACCAATATTATGTAAAAATACCACAGTATCATTCCCAATAAAAATGCCCATAATTTCATTGTGTTATGAGTAAATAACACAGAGAGGTTATTCATCGTCCGGATGGTTAGCGGACAACATGTTTATTTTGAACGCTATGCCTAATGAAGTGAAAGGAAATGATGGATGGCATGAGAACAGCCCGGACAGCGGTATTATACGCAATATTTCTATAGCAAATCTTTATGTACAACAATACTGTGGATGTACTGGGGAAAATACTTTGAATACCTATTTTGAAAGATGAAATTGGAAACGTTTAGAGGAAATCTTAAATAATAATTCATGTTAAATTGTTGCAATGCCCATCTCAATAAATTATTGACCGATTTCTGAAGAACCCCAATAATGTTTTTAATTGAATGCCGATAAAATATTATGTACTTGATAACAAGCTACAGTTCCATTAAGGGTCGCAATACAAAAAACGTCCATTTTAATAAAGTTAAAAACAGATTTATTCTATTGGGAACACAAAATTATTATGTAAGTGGGCCAAATTTTCGTCGATTCATTGTCCATTCGGTTCGCTACAGATTCGAAGTGTAGCACTGTGCCAAATGCCATTTATTTACGTTGTTTTGTTTTTTTTTCTATCTTGTTAATCCAGCTACATTTGTGGCTGGCAACACTGCGTTTTTTATGCAGGAATCCTTAATAGAGGCGAAGTGTTTGACTTTTAAAAATGGAACGGCTGGAATGGTTTCCTTGTAAAATATGAAGCACATGTTAATACGAGATGGTGATGTCATCATCCAATTTTCTTTGCGTATATTTTACTTGAAGTAACTTCATATTTTTTAGTCGTGTTTTAGATTTTGGGTGGGAAATTATTTATTCAGAGAGTATTTTTCAAGCAGACGGTGAATAATAAACAGGATAATTTTGGAAAAAATATTTTCCGTAATGTTATTATTTTGGAGAATTTGAAACAACAATCTGCTATTAAATATATACAATGCAACCAAATCGACACTATATTGATGTATTACGGTAGCGGGTTTGCCCCACGATATTAATATCATGTTTCAGTGTTATTAAACAGGAACCTGGGGGCTTAAAGTCTCACATTCGTTGAATCGTTGTTGGTTTAATTAACGTTTCCTACAATGTCACCATTAAGTCGGCGTTGTCTGGTCGCGACTGTAACAATGCCAGCAATGAGCCTTTGTTTGCAAGTCCGTTGTTTAGAATCCTCCATGTTACTGCAAATACGGAACACGAAATGTCCTATTATACTTCGATGTACACTGCGGCGAAAGTATAATAATATTGACGGGTGTTATACAAACGTCTACGGGGAAACGACAATGGAACGCAACCCGACACCGAATTTTCATTTGTCGCTAGGTGCTAGTATGCTAGTAGAGTTGCTCGACTCAATTTCGCGATGATAATTAGAATCACGCCGATATTCCCGTGTGCCGTTCGCCTTTTGTTATCTGTGAATTATGAGTTTATAGCCAATTATGAGTGAAACAACAAACCCCGGGTATATTAACACTTGCCAAATGACGTTTTGTTGTTTTAGTTCATTGTTATAGAGGTTTTGAGCGAAATTATCGAATACTGCATTGGTCTGATTAAAATGAATAAATTTTGAGCGCAGTAGAGCAGAATGAAGTGGTTGCAGAAAATCATTAGTGTTCTTGATTTCCCAAAAATATCAATGGTGTCATAATCTTACTACTGTTATAAATGCGAAAGTTAGTTAAAAATGCAGGCCAGAAAGGCTTGACGGATCTGGGTGAAAGCAGAGAGATATAGATTATAGTCTAAAATAGCACATAGGCACATAATCCCGTAAAAATGTACAGTTCCCGTGGGATAATATATCGACTTTGACGCTGATTAAGTCGCTGACAGAAGCTAGATATACCATAAAATCATGCAAAGAATCTTCCATCTTTTTCCAATTCATCAATTGACGCAAAACACTCAATGCACTCACCACTTCCCACTACTTGTTCAACTTTTAAACAAACCGAGAAACTATGACAGCGAAGTTACCATCGCTAGAGCAGAAATCAATTGCACAATAGCACTTAAATCTCAAGTCGATACTTAGGAACGACAGTCAGTGGATTACTCAACTGGCTTGAGGACTGGTTTGCAAGGAAGCACGGCTATTGTTCATGGATGACTAAACTTTTATCGTAGGCGAGAGAGAAATGCGAAGCGATAGTACGCGATATTTCTTAGCAACAGCTAGGTATTTCTGCATGGTACCAAAGTTACTGCAAATTGTGTCTTTATGGTCGGATTTGATGCAGTGAAGATTTCGCGGTTTTTATTCAATTTGTCTTATGACTGTGCCTCTTCCTCAGATAAAAAAGGGCATGGAGAATTGTGGATACATGATAATTACTGATGTTATATTATTTGTTGAATTTTAACTTCTGTTCCCTGACTCAACTCTACTTCAGCTTAAAGTTGTATTTAACATAAATATTTGATACATATTATGGGGTGCATGTAAATTAATGTGATAAAGAATTTTTATTTCGTTGAAGTCATGTTATGACTTAGAAACCCTTTCGTTTTTTCCCATTTTTGCTATTCTCAGTCGAAAATATTTTGCTTACTGCAGAGATGAGAGTAATGTCTATTTTTAGCCTGTCCCAATATTATGGCTACGATTGAAAAAAAGCGTATACATACAATACAATCTCTGTATACTCTGAGGTCACTTCGAAATTCAAATCATATGAAGTCCTAAATTTTTTACGATTCTACTTCGATAGCGCCGTGTCCTTTCATCATTTCATCGTCTCACCTCGCAACGCCATTGCTGCACACCAAGGACAATGGGTAAATGAAAAAGCACTTAAATATTAAAAGACATATCCGAAGTGGTGTTTCTCTAAACGTTGTTCTGACACAACAATGGTACCAGTAAAAGGCTTTACAGATACCTCCCTGATTAGGAAATCGACACTAAGTACTTCACTTAGTGCAGGTAGAGGTACCTACTTAGGCATAGTCTACATTCTCTTTCCTACACTTAGGAATCAGCTGATTGCGTTTACGTGTTTGGTGTTTTCCTTGCTCTAATACCTAGGTACTTTTAAGATAATGTTTACTTTTGTTGCGAAAAAATGAAGTTGGTAAAGGGTGTTAATACTTTTAATAAGAATAATAACTATTACTTTTACGAATTCGAAAATCATGTTAAAAAACTCGATTCCCAGGTCGAGTATGTTATTGGGTTTTTCCATCAGGAATTTCTCAGTAGTAGCCTCGGCGTCTGGATTTGTGCCCGATTGATGGCAATAGGTTTGCTACCTGTTATGGGACTTCAACATAACTGATGGCGAAATGAAGGTGTACTAATGGGTACACCTCTGCCTAACTTTTCGGGGATTACAGTCGTGATGTTATGTTAAAAAATCCTACTTACTTTATTATTGTATCGTGTAGACTTGTAGAGAATCACTAGTCAGCTACCTCCTTGAATTTGGCGGGGGTCCAAAGCTGCACCGTGTATAACTTAATTGGTAAAAGAACTCTCCGTAACCATTAAAAACTTACCCAGGTACAGTACTTTTATCTTGTATAACTCAACAAAAACATCCCTAACAAAGTGTTATCGAGCAAAATAAATCATATAGCCTCTGCTTCGCTATCTGATACCAAACTTGCTCCTTGAGATTCGTTCTTAGTTTTATTACACGAACAGAGATCTTAGAATTAGCATATATATCTGAATACGTCTCATTATTGTTATCTTTGTCAGTTTCGAAATCTGACTCTACAGTGCGATAAAGATAGATATATTTGGGGTCTAAAAAGACACATTAAATACCCGTTAAGTATGCGTATTGCCCATCAAATTAAGTAATGTTTTAGCAAAAAATATTGCTGGGAAACGACTTGTACATTTAGTGTGAAAATCAATGTTTATGGTACCGTGCGATGTAACGCACGCGAAGCATTATGTTTAACTAAAACAAATAAAACTTATTGTCGTAAAAAAAAGTTGGTACGTTGACCTAAGATATTGGCCAGAAAACGAAAAGAACATATTGCAATTATGAGAAGAACATAATTATAAGCCAGTTTCGTTAAGTATCTCTTTGAACCAGTTTTAGTTATTATAATGTAAATAAGTTTATACATTTTCTTTTTTACATAGAAACAAATGTAAACATCGAATTAATTGGAACTGTACCAGAATTCATGCTTGATTTTGCCAAAAAAGCAATTTCCTCATTTGGAAACAGATCACCTATCTAACCGGAAAAGACAAAGACAACCGCAGAAAAAAAACTCTTAAAACGTAGCACAGCATTCTAACAAAATAAATAAAATGGTCCACTGGTTCGTTTAAATTGCCCTAATTTTTCCACCCCCGACCTCAAATAGATAATGTTTAAAATAAAAGGAATGGGAGGGTGTTACAGTAAAAGGGCTTATCTAGTTGGCTGCGGTATCGGACTGAGCATTCAAGAACCGGCTTATAATCCACATAAATATGTCTTGCAAGACATTTGCATTTTAAATTGTCGAATGATTCCATTTTCTGATAAAACGCCTTGCTGATTTGGTGTCGTGACGTTTATTTTGCAATGGATTAAAGTTATATTTATGCTGTGAAGTTGAATGAACCACACGCTGTTTTGAACTTTAAAGAAGCCATAAAATATTATATAGGTACTTGCAACTTTTTGTTGAATGTTTGTGGCTGTAGTTAAGTATATCGCTGTGTGTGTAAACTTAAAAAGTGAGCTAATAAATAGATTTACAATTAAGTATGCAGATCAATTTTATATTTTATTCTGTGTATCTATTCATGAAAAAGAGAGATTGAGCCTTTCAGATACTTGAACCCTGACGCAAACCCCAGACGGAATAAAATCATTTACCCCGAAGATATTTTTATCTCTCATCGTATTACGCGACCCTTTGCCGGTTTTAAACGTGACTCAATTTGTCTTGTCTTAATTGAAACCAAAATTGTTCATACGTTGGTATTTTCAAAGTTGTCTTAATTTCGCACGAAGTGACGGTCGGGCGACGTTCCTGTCGACACAAGGATTACTAAAATGTAAGCCTCGTAGCAACTGTTAGAGGTTACGACCCACATTGCGTAATAGTCTTGGCGATCAACCGACTGAAACTCATATCAAGGATTAAGTGCCACGGATGTCGAGATCGATCTTGCCTCAAAATGGCCCCTAAATCATTAAGTCAAAGCCTATGTTAAACTGAGATTAGAGATTAATAATATCTTGGGGTTTCACGTTCCTGTCACTTCCATACCAATTTGAGTTGAAATGGGAAAAGCAAACATTTATTCGAGGGAAATTACAATCTGTACAGTGGATTTAATAAAGAAAATCCCCCTGCAATTACGTGATAAGTGGCTGGAATAATGCCTACTGAATAGTGTCCTTCCTTGTTCTTTAGACTCATATAAATTACGTGTAATTAGGTAAGTTTATGCGAGAGCTAGCGCACAATGGTCTCTACTCCTCCTTTCTCGGAGCGAGGCATTGCGTTATCGCATATATTCGCAATAATTTTGGGCGTCCCCCACCTCAAAGCCGTTAAGGAGCGGAGACACTCAAAGCAAGTCTTGCGTGGAAATAAAATTTTGTTGGATCGGACATCAAGAGTTTCCCTTTTATTACTTCACCTTTAACATGGTAACAGGAGATTTATTTTACTGTAGCGTACCTACCATACCTACGTAAAAAACGTGATGTTTGAAGTAATATCTTCAAAGTGACAACGAGATTCGCGAGCGCGTGATGCGAAATGCTCCACTGTTTCTCGACGAATAGAGAATACCAACACACTTCGATACGTGTCGTAGTCAGCTTTTATATCGTCTAACAATATGTCGGTATCGCAGACACAATTTAGATAAGTAAAAAACAGAACTACAGTTTGTAATCAGTTTTTTGTAAGAAAAAGAAATAGAATATGCTTCACTGCCATATACCTATTTCAGATATGATTTGCTGGAAAAAATAACAGAACATAATGTTGGACGTCGTTCAAAATCTTACACAGCAACTATTGATGGAGACCATTATAAAGGATAATAAAGTATGACGTCAAGTTCCATTCGTTAATAACCATGTCAGGAACCGCGCAGATTCTTTTGGCACAACAATAAATCTAATGATAGATGATCATTCGGCTTGCACGCCATCTTTTTTTATTTTTGTTGGTAGACACGTACTTTGTTTGCCCTCTCCATATTTTCCCACATCCTTACTTCATTGTATATGTGCCAAGATAAGGTCTCTTCCAGTTACATTATTTCAGGCCCGTTGACACTTCCGAAGTAAGCACACTCTGTATATTTACTGCGTCACGCACCTGAGATAAGTTAATATCGCGGCATTACTCGCGACCGCCCCGTCCTCGCCCCGTAGGTAATATATTCCCGAGTAATTGTTCTACAAGACCCTACTCACAGCTATTCTATGAAGTGTAAAGGGTTCTAGATTTATAGGGCAAGTTGAAACCACTCGAACCTGCTTTCAACACTATCTGGCGCGATAAAATCTTCTTAATTACTTTTAACAAAGTACGACGCCTCGATAAGGCAGTGATTAGAAATTCTTTGGATGCTCTCATAATTTTTGTTTTTAATTCGGTTCTAAAAGGGTGACGGAGCGCAACGAGTTTTAAGCAAGGGCCACGGGTGGGTTGGAAACTTCTTGGTAACAAGCAGGTATTATTATTTTCAAATTGGTTCTTACTTCTTCTTCACTTATTCATAACCGTCTTCACTTACCTGGAAAAGAAGAACAGATTTATCATGAGAAAATAGCATGAAAAAAGTTACATAAATAAAAGCTTTTAAAAATATTGGTCTTTATGTACATTCTAAAGAAAATTTTAACTTTTAAGCTATTTTGCATTGACAGATTTCTTAAAATGAATCATCTATTATTTATAAGCAGATTTTTCTTATTAATATCTTGGCCAACTTATGTGTAGATCAACACTCCTCCACTTAACCTACAAACGCGAAACATTCACCAAACCATCTACAACACTAAAATTAGTGCAAATTTAAACAAAAGTACGAACTGATAAAACTCTTGCCCTATATTAGTCCCCTGAGAGTCGGGGCAGTCTCATTCCGTAACTTCGTCCCATAAAAGTTAAAGGTCACATTACACCAAGTAATAAGCGAACAACGGACCTCTAAATTGGCCGACCAAGTCCGACTTCTGATCTATTCACTATTCTCTATTTGTTGGCCCCACTGCAAAGGTCACCCCTTTAATTACACCTACATGTGCCAGTAATTAATTCTATTGTTTAAAATTGAGGTGTGCAAGGTGTGCAAATGCTCGACTTTTTATCATGACTCAGACTTACTGTGATTTTTTTGTTTGTAATATAATTTTCGTGTGCAATAAAAACGTGTCGTTGTGTACGAAGACGTGTGAAAGATAAAGCCTCGGCTCGAGCGATGCTTGAACGTCGTAAACTTCTCAATTCGAGGCAGTTGAACTTTTGCAATAAAATGTCGACTGTAGCTGGAGTTTGTACCGCATTTTGTAGTATCAACCACAGAATTATCGAAGTGTGTTAGTACATTGTAACTTTACAATCGAATGTGTTTATCAATCATTGATGAGTGCTTTGTGATTGTTTCTTCTTCTACGAACATTTGTTGATGTTGATTGTTCAAAGTTTCCTGCATCGTTTTCATGCCTCTTTTGTATGATTGATTGATTTATCAATATCAATTGTATAAAACAAATTTAAAGTCAAAGTCAAATCATTTACGTCAATTAGACCATCAAAAGATACTTTTGAACGATCGATTTAAGGAATAGGTTGTTACATTAATAAATAAGCCCTATTAAGCACTTTCTGGACACAAAGACCATATCAAACGACATCTGGTAAAATAATAAGGGTAAAGTAAAGGTATAGTTAAGTATACGTTTTGTAAGTACTAAATTGAGCCCTGTATCAAACTATAACTTTTAATGACCTGTCTTTAACTTCGACACCTTAAACCGCGGCCCATAATGCCGAAACCAGAAGCCTATTAAGAAAATTGCCGTTTGGACACAAAATTAACGGCCCCTCAATATTATTAATTTACCTGAGAGAAACATTAATCTCTTTCAAATTTCCGCATTATCTTCTGTTTTGAGACGAGGGTATTGACTCGATGTGGTGACGGCCACCAAGTGTTTTAACAAGGTTTTGTTGTAAAGCGGGTAGATACCTATGTCAAGCTAAGTTATAGTTTTAACATCTGTTCTATATTATGTATTGTATATTTCAAATGACAAAGATAATTAAGTTGTCATTATGTACATAACATAAATAGGAATATGTATGTATATTATATGTATAATCACTGGAAGTTCTTACTGGTGTGATTGCATAAATTCTTTCACTGGTAGAAAGCTACACTATTTCGAGTGATATTATATGCTATGTTTGATGATATACTTAACTTCCACGAGTACAAAGTCGCGGGCAGAAGCCTGTTAAAAGTTAAAAAGGATTTATTTTGGTCCTTCTTCCAAACCTTTCAATTGCATACCAGTGTCTCTAAATCTCATATTTGACCGCCTTTCCTATAACGACTTTCACCCTTCCCCACTGAACGACAAATATTAGCTCTAATAGCCTCAACTTATCAGAAAAAAACCCCTTCGCATTTTTGGTCCTTCGTGGCGCAAATACACTTTAAAATCAACAACAACATAACTCAAATTCCGATTGCCTACACTACACCTGACTCAATCGCAACTAAATCAAACAATCTAATACCTAATTCGCAAGGTGTTCAATAAGCAATACAAACGTCTGGTGCTAGGTAGGTAGGCTAGACCCAGTGTGCCACATCATATTGCACTTTCGATGCAAGTGTCGCAATCAGCTGCATAGCTGCGGTCTGTGTACCCCACTGCCTAATGCCGCAAGACACCGTTATTATGTATAGAATTAGCTTCATATTTGTATAGGAGATACCTTTGCGATTGTTGGCATTTTATGGTAAATATAAAAATAGTTTGCATATTTCTTTTCTTTTTTCTTTATTTACATCTACACTGATATTATAAATCTATAGAATTTGTTTTTGCGAAAGCGCTAAACTCAAATACTACTGGTCCATTTTGAAAAAATCTGTTATATATCTGTCGTTTGCGTTATATAGCCTGTTTATCTATGCATTTTTGCTTGTTGTCTATAGTATACAGTGGTCCGAAACCTTTCGTGTGCGAGGCCGACTCGCACTTGTTCGGTTCTCTATTCAAAACTTTTACACACAAAGGAAATAACTAAACTGTTGCCCAAAGTCAGTGTAACTTTATAAATACTCTTCTTGATTAGGGATTAGAGAATAAGAATCTTACTAATCTTTCCTTCCTAAACCCCACGTAATTACCCCCAAACTTAGTCCAGACTAATACAAGTGAAAGACTAATTAGTAATTTCTCCGTATCTGAGTTGAATGTAAGCCAGGATCTTAGTACTCCCAACTACGTTATCAAATAGACCCAATGAATGAAATCGCCACTAACTTTATCTAATCTGGACGGAGAATTTTATGGTGTCGTGATGTCGTTGAAAACTTTTTTATCATCATTGTAAATATTGAAAATCATCGATAAACGTTCCCTACAAAAAAGCTATTTTCTCCTAGCAGAGTTTCACTCTTTTTATGTCAAAGTATATATTGATACTTTTTTGGCTATTAAACATTTTTTATTTGCTGCTTATTTTTAATGCTGCAGTTATAGACTCGTTAAAAATGTTTTTAGACTTTTCTAATGCTGATTTCATGGCAAAAATATAATAATGGTATGTCGAATAGTATAATAGATTCAACTTTACACATTTTGATGGTAGATAAGTACTTATCCAATGACTAAAAGAAAGTGTTTATTTTTTAAGGTCAACAATTTCAATTGCGAATAGCTTAAATTACTACTGATACTGACCATATATTTATGTATCTTTATATAGATAAATCTCACGTCACGATTTTTCGGTTACTAGTAGATATACATATTTTAGATTACTGAGAACCGTACGATGTTTCGTTGCAAGTAAACAAAACCAGTATCGCTCCGGATCGATTATTACCGACAAATATTGATTCTGCCACAATCACAGGGAGATTTGACATGCGATGCCCTTGTAGGAAAGAAACGCAGACGAACAGTGATACAGATGATAACACCGATTACCTACGCACGTTTTGTCTGGGATAAACTCCGGAACTACTTAACGATTTTTTATGAAATTTGGCTTACTGTGTGTAATTTGGTCAAATATAAAAGATGACATAAATTTTTCTCTCGATTATTAACTTCAATATTTTTTTTTCTGAGTCACTGCAACGCGTGGCGGGTCAACTAGTAATACTATATTATTAATTGACACAAGTTCATTCAACCGTGAATATGACATAAACAGAAAGCTGTTTGTTTACCGCAGTGTCACTCACACATGTTTCTCACTTAAGCAGTAGTTGTAGAATTCGTCATGCCTAAACCTGTCTGACACATGTCCATGCCCATATGCACACCTCACAGGAAAGTGAACCGGTGGCATTTCTGCGGTTTTCACTATAAGCCACTTTCTCTGCCGCCCCACCAATCAAGCCTAATATCTAACTATAATAATGAATCTAACAGCTGCTACTATAACATCATCGACGTTAATTGAAACCGATTAGATAAATATCTAAACTTATTTAAACTAACAAGCAAACTGTTCCAACAATACAAACTTTCGTCAGGTCATCAATCCGAGAGCTTAATTACGGAACGAATTAATTCAAATTGATGTAATAAAGCGCCAATCATTTGTTATGTGTTATACACATTCAGCATTATTATAAACGTCTGAGTGCTTTGTATGAAAAAGTTTGGGAAAATATGGACACACTATTAATGCTTCCGAACTCAACGCGAATGTTAACGCAAGATGAGTCGAAAAGCCCTGAAAGCTTTCACCCAAAGTAGGCCGAGCTAATGTTTTGTCCATTATGAACTCTCGACCCAGCCTCGGGAATGAGAAGAAAAAATATAAATTAAAACACCACTAGCTTCGCCAACCCTCCGCTTTCCGCGTACTACGAAAATATTAGGACAACACAACGCTACACAACACCACCGAGATTCTCACTGCATAGGTACACATATCTACTCGCATTGTTAACAACAGTTGAATAGGTACGATTATGTAAATAGATTCTGTGAATAGAACTGAAGCATTTCAGAAAATAAGAGCGTACGAACAGGGCTATTAACTGCGAGCGCCCGAAAATTCTGCACCTTATGTTCACCCGTTACGGACCATTGCGCACCCCAGGTGATAAAGGCGTTAAATACGATTAAGAGGTCCCTAATGGGACCGGCCCAATAACACCCGATACTCTCTCTTATCACACTTCGACCCAATTTCCTCAATTACTAGGATCAAGAGAAGTAATGAAATGAGAGTAATCATTATCTTATTCGTTTATTCTTTTTCGCACGGCTCTGTCGCCGGCGGCGCGGGCGTCGGCTTCGTGTAGCATTAAAAGACTGCTACGGATTATCACACAATTTATTCAGGTGCTTAATTTGAGCGGCTATCCCACTTTGAGTACAATTTATTTTTATTTCACTTAAATGTGGGCTCAGGGACCGTGGAGATTTACCTTCACTTTTCATTAAGGCTCTCTTTGAAAATACTCGTTACATCACCAAGGAAATGAAAACGTGTTTGACTGAATCCGGCCCACAATTGTTATAAATTATACTTATTTGTTTTTCTCATTAACGGATCGTGGAGCTAGGCTGTTCGGTCGAAGCGCCCGCCGCCCGCCCTGCCAAACTTATAACGAGTTACATGTATGTCAGGAAGCAGATGAATTTGCGGCTCGCACAGCACATCGCTACGTTGAAACTTTCAACAATTATGGAACTGCAAATACGCATTAGATTGAACACACATTTCGGGTGCAGTCATTAAAGCCCGATCATAGTGGCAGAGCGGCGCGAGCCGCGATTGCACTCGACCGGATGGTTGGCAGTCCAATCGAAACTTTTGATTAAAATCAAACCAAGAGCTGTGTGCACTGATTCGTACTGAACGCGGATATCTTTATTTGAGCTTCGTATGTTATGTTCAGATTGGGGAACTCAGATTGGAAATCAATGTTTATACAATCGATTACCGTCCGCACAGCAAGCAGGTTCGATTGAGCCCTAGATGATTTTTATCAAAGCGAAATCACCACTACCGCTTTGTCCAATCTGTGTTAACATATTAATAATTAAAAAAAAAACGTTTTCACATATTTTATTTATTTTTATTTAATATACCTAACTATATCATTATTTTTATTATTTACTTTATACATATTTTTATTATTTATTTTAAACATTATTTAGAGTTCCCTATTATCATCTAGATTTTTTTTAAAGTAGGCAGACAGAAACGGAATTTTCTTCAAAAATTTACCGCAGCGCCGCAACGTCTCCTTTCATAATTTGTCGAAAGAAAGTATCAGAAAACTCATGTAACAAATGAAGATCGATTGCCATTTGAATCCAATCTGAATTATGCACTCATTTCAGCATCCATTTTGTTTATTAATATTCATTGCTCATTGTAGAATAAAACGTAGGGTCTTGTTTCACCCTCGGGCGAAAGGTGTTAGGTTAAGGGATGTCAAAATGCCAATAGCAAAAATCATTAACCAGCACCTTTTTGAAGGTACGTTTAGGAATTAATCGGATTAATATGAGGGTTGGGGTGGGATCACAAATAGAAACAGAAGGCTGGCTCTATACGACAAGCGAAATCAAGCGCTAACACACAAACGCGTACCTACTTAGCACGACCATAACTGAAAGCTTTATGGTAGCCCGGGAAATTCTTTCTTAAGTTTCTTTTTGCAATTTGCAGCTCAGCACCCAGTTATATGGTAATAAAAAAAAATTGTCGCGACACTAACATAAAAATATACCTATTATTTATTATTATTTATCAACACTTTTATCTCTCCAAGTTCGAATTACCCTTAAATATTTCCTTTAATGAAAATTATAGCTTTGAGTGTATTGACGACTGTAATTATAAACATTTTGGGAATAGGTTATGGTCAGCAACAAAAGTCGATTAATAACATGATTACTTTTTTATTTCATTTAAATAGATACAAAATAACACAACAAATGTACTGCTTCTCAGAATTTCAGGCAATAGCTAAAGGTTTATTCCTATCTTAATTTTATATCCATTTTGTATTTTTTTTGTATTTAAGTATTTTTTTTTTGTATTTTTTGTATATTAGGCTCAATAATTAAGATTTAAGCATCTTAAATGTTAATCGAATTTTGTTGCTGACTGTACATAGCTTTTACCTAATACTGAGCTGCAAATTGAAAATGTATGAAAGAATTAGCGGGTAACCTTAGTACATGCCTCTTAAACTGTGTGAAACAAATGCCAGTCGTGAGTGCGCTTGCACTCGCTGTTCGTAGACGCATTTTAGCTAGACCTTCTGCAACTATTCTGTGTCAGGGGTCCGGTGGAACCCTAACGTGGCCGCGTGTTCATGTTGCCGCGGCCGGACACACGCCGCGTCGCTCTCTGATGCGGAAATTCCATTAAGAGCCACGAGTTTACTGCTGCTCCCAAATTTAGATCGTATCGGTTTTATATAGCTAATATCCATGACGCGCTTAAAACTCCCCTCCTAGATTACAGGCAACTAGCTGTACCTGTATTACCAACCTAGAAAGTAGCTCCACAGCTAGTTATAGGAGTAATGAAGAGAAGCACGTAAATCAAAATATATCTGTGTATCACGTACTCAGTATGATTGCATCGTGTAATGGGAAAGTGATAATAGGCTCAATCTATGTGCTGTTCTGTGTCACAGTATAAAACAAGCTTGACGCTATTACTGTATACTGTCATTAGATGAAAGTTTAAACGTGATAGATAAATGTTAGTAAGAAGTATGGCGTGATGGCCCCGTGGTTAAGGCGATCGCCTCTCATGCATAAGGTTGTGGTTTGATACCGAGGAAGTACCTATCTATGTGGGTTTTTCAATTCATATACGTTTTCTAAGGAAGGAATTTATTGAAACTTATGTAAAAAAAAACTACCTCGTCGGTCTAGTGGTGAAAAGCGCGACTGCCGAGCAAGAAGTCTTGGATTCGATTCCCAGGACAGGCAAAGTGTTTTTGGGTTTTTCCATCAGGAATTTCTCACTACCAACCTTTAGGTCTGGATTTGTGCCTAGTTGGCGGCAATAGGCTCGCCTCCATGTTTTAAGTCACATGTAATAACATGTGACTTTTAAAACATAACTGGCGAAATGTGGGTGTACCAATGGGTACACCTCTGCTTAACCCTTCGAGGATTACAGGCGTGATGTTATGTTATGTAAAAAATTGAACTCCAAACAACATTCCGCAAATGTCAGTGAAAGGAATTTTACGCGCTACTGTCAACTTATGAAGTCAATTGAATTAACTACGAGCACTTATTTTCAATAAGGAAATAATTCTTCATAAAATGAGAAAATGTCGTTGAACTCTGTTAATTGTGGAATGGAAAGAAAATGTTTAACCACTCAAAGGACGCTGATTAGCATTTTTTTTCTCAAGTCGCGACATTTTGCTTACAAAAAAATATTTAAAGCCAATTCAGAGACATTTTTGTTATGAAAGAATTCATAAACGTTACGTAGCTATGAATCAATTACAGTTACTTACCCATGAAGGCAAAAAATGTTTAAAGAACTCTGCCCACTGTACCGCACCACGCCGTGGTAAGATAACATAACATCACGCCTGTAATCCCCGAAAGGATAAGCAGAGGTTAACACACCTATGATGCTTCGTCGCTGCCTTGTGACGAAACGGTCTAGTGGGCATAGTTTCATACTTTTCAATTCAAATAATATTTTTATGCCACACGTTGACTGCCTCGTTGGTATTGGGTTCGATTCTCAGGTCGGGCAAAGTGTTATTGGGTTTTTTCCAACAGGAATTTCTCAGTAGCAGCTTTGGAATTTGGATTTATGCCCGGTTAATGGCAATAGGCTTGTCCCCTATTACATGGGACTTTAAAATAACTGGCGAAATATGGGTGTATTAATGGGTACATCTCTGCCTAACCCTTTGGGTATTTCAGGCGTGATGTTGTGTATGTATCAACACACGCAATTATACCGACTTCAAATTCAATATCATAATGACAGCAACGTTGACCTCTACCAATCAAACAAGATCATAACCTAACCTCACCAGTTAACTGCTTCACATAAACAAGCATATCCTAAGCAACGTCAAACCCAGCCGTTTACTAATTAAGTAAGCAAAAAATTGCCACGGTCAAATGGCTAAATTAAGACATTTATTCTGATTAATCACGTTGTTCAAGGCTATTTATTTTAAGAGTGCCTGAAAATTAAATTAGGTAAACTATTTTAGTTAGTTAAGTACTAGGTTAAGAGATTGGTTTAACCATATTCAACCTTATTTTATTACTTGACAGTCAATCTGTATGACTGACTCATTCAGATATGGTTCCAATAATATCATATTATCAAAGTTTAATTGCAGCAGAAAATTGTACCTAAACGAAGCTCACAGGTACCTACCTACCTATCTATGCCCATGACTACGTCTATCACTTTGGAAATAAGTCAATGTTCTAAATTATTCTATTGGAACACAATAAGAGGGGATAAAAATTATTACTACATGTTAAACTTGATCCGTGTTTGCAAAGTTTCAGGTCATTCCCTTCGGACGTTTAAACGTAAAGGAGTAACAAACATCAATCCATCCTCACAAACATTCGCGTTTCTACGTCGAAAGATTAGCTGTTACATTCAACCTTTGAAAAACAAAAATAAACTTTACCGGTATATCTCATTCATTAAGCTATTTATTCAGCCTTTAAAATGTGAATATACTTACCCAAATAGGTTAAATTCCGAAGCTTCTCCTCAACAGTTCCCAGTGAAAGGGTCGTGGGCAGACTCCAAAATCACATTATCTCTCAGTAGTTTGTTTAACTCGCTAATTTACTTACACTTTCACGTTTCCGAGAACATTTTATTATTTATTCATTCAATGACTGCAATAAAATGGAAGTTTAGACTTTTTATGGTTGGTTTCAGACTTAAATGACGAATTAGTTTAACTTATAACAGCCAACCCAAAGTACCATTTGGGAACCATCAAGTTACGGAAAACTTATTTTTACGAATAGAAGTTTCAAATCTAGTCAGTCTAATCAGTTGATATAAGTATTATCCCACGGGATTCGTGTGTTTTTCCAGAATAAAAGAAGCCTATGTGCTGTTCCAGACTATGATCTATTTTTATCCAGATCAGATCAGCTATTTCTGCGTGATTGAGTAACAAGCTTAATAGGTAGAAAAAAAAAGTTTATGGAGAAGCACTTTTGACATGTTGAGACTGATAATAAAATGCGAACGTTCTTAAAAATATTAAAATTGCGCCTCTGATCATTCTTTTATACTTATGTTTTAATATTTAAAGTAGGTACCTTCCTAAGTAATTTTCTTAGTATTTCAGTAATTTTATTATTTACTCTTTCGAAACATTATTTTCCGTGCCTCATCGTTAGTAAATGCTTATTTATTGCCAATAAACAAATGTTAGGTACCACACAAAGCAATAACATATCCAATTTCGATATCGCAATAGTGCAAGGAGCAGCCCGCGAGCACAAGTAAATAAAACCTGTTTGCTCGTTGCGTACAACGACAATTATGAAAATTGCATAGAATTGCGATAAACATAGGCATTTACTGCATTTCTAGGCAATTTTCATTGCTTAGGCTTTATTAACGTTGAAAACGTAAAGAACAAAATTTAAACTTGATTTATTTATACATCATGTCAAGATTTTAGTCTACCATAGGTAACATATTATGTGGTAACTCTTCGAACAATTGGACACCTGTTGTTCTGTGATCATTTTCTGTAGGACTTGATGGACTAGCGTCCACTTAGCCACGAGTTTGTCGCCAGTAGTAGCCACTGGCGACAGTGGCGTAGCTTGGGAGGGGCCGGGGGGGCCATGGCCCCGGGCGGCATATGTCAGGGGGCGGCAAGTGCCACGAATTTTTTAATGCAGACTTGCACCGTATGCTCCATCGTGTCCTTCGGGCGGTCCACACAGTGGTGACACCCGGGCGTTTCCTCCCGCTGAATACGACACAGGAACCTCCCAAAACAACCGTGTCCGGTGAGGACCTGCGTCAGGCGGAAGGTGAGGACACCGTAGCGCCTCTCTAGCCACTCCTCAAAGAGAGGTCTTACCGCCGCGATTGCGGCGTGCCTGAACTTGGGTTTCGACAGTCGTATGCGCCATGCCGCCATGAGATCACATCGGAGCTCAGTCCGCAGTGCCGCGATTTGCCCCGGCAGCGGGGTTTCGCCCCGGCGCTGCGCCTCCAGATCCCATGGCAGCAATCCGGCAAGGAGGCTTGCCGCTTCGCCGGAGATCGTGCGGTATCCCCAGATCATCCGGATGGCCATGACCCTCTGGCATGCGACCAACTTGGCTGGTGGCCGCCGCCTGATGGTGGGGGCTCACACAGGGGCCCCGTAGAGGGCCATGGACCGCACGACTTCCGCGTAGAGCCTCCGGCAGGAGGCGCCTGGTCCCCCGAGGTTGGGCAGGAGCCACCAGAAAGCAGCCCCAGCCCGGTCCAATCGCGGAGCCAGACGTCGGAAGTGCTCCTTGAAGCTCCACCGGCTGTCAAGGACGAGTCCTACTTTATAGTCGACTCGACGCCGATGTGAACCCCTCCCACCAATATTTGGGAACCCGACGGTGGCGCGTTCCGAAGACCATGAAAGCATGGCCTCGGACTTGTGCAATGCCACTTCGAGTCTATCGCAACCCCACGTGCCGCTAGGTCGGCCACCGCCTGCATGGTGTGGATTGGTGCGAGTCTCCGGCCGGCCCCCCCTTAGATCGGGCCCTGACTGATAGATGTATGTTCCTTTCGAAGCAGTGGTAAATTTTATCTTGATTTTCAATAAGTTATAGTCCGTTAAATAGAATATTTAAACTTTAAACTAATCATTACGAGGGGGGGCGGCAAAAATTCATCCGGCCCCGGGCGGCAAAGACCCACGCTACGCCACTGACTGGCGACAAACTCATGGCTGAGTTCTGGGCTGGTTAAGAAGATAAACAAAATAATGCACAAATATAGGTAAGCTTACATAAAAAACGACCCCGTATGTGAATTCACACAAACCCACTTGATAACTTAAAAGGGTGTAAAAACACACAATACGAAGCCAAAAGTTACATGCATTGTACTTAATCATTATTTTGTTCCAAACCATACCTGAGAATGGGAACGTTCTTGGTAGATATTGAAGATCAAAGTTCCAATAAGTTTGTACGTTTTTTACGAAAACATGTTTTAAATGTTATAATTAAACTTTAAATACCCCCACGGCTTCTGTTGCGTGTCCCCATAAGCACAAAGTTTTTTGAACAGTGTTTTTTCACGCAAAAATAAAAGTCGTTTCCCAACAATGATTTTTGGTCAAACTTACTTAGTTACTTATGCAGTATGCGTAGGTAACGGCTATGTGCTTTGTCTTTTTACAACCTAAATATGAACATCTAACAACAACGCCCATTGGAAGTGACACCATACAAATCGTAAACGACAACAATATGAGAACACAACAATTATTGCAACAAAATGCAAAGGTGACGCGTGGGCCACATTGAGTCATCTATGAATGAATTACTCGTTACTTCGTAGGTTGATTGTATGCAATCAATGTTTTACGCAACACATGTAACAGTTCGTCACGATTCGGCTATTTGTCGGTCACTTTCGTTAAAATGCTGAGAACATGTTACGTGCTGTGTCATGACCGTGGCCTTTGGTGTAAAAGTAGTGGGTATGTAAGAGGTTGCCAGATTTTTAACGTATGACTAACTTTTGCCCGCGACTTCGTTTGAATGTCACGGTGTTTTAGTGCTTTTTGACCGGAATCCTAATTCTTATTCTAAAATAAAAGTAGCCTAAGTCACTCAGCTCTCTGCCAGTTTGTCTGGTAAAAATCGGTCTAGCTGTTTCGATAATTTATTATGAGCGATGACAACGTCTAGACAAGAAAGTTAGATCTACTTTGTATTTGAATCGAGGTGATTTAATACTTAGGCATGAATTAATGCAACTACTCCTTAGTTGCATACCTAAGTAAATACAAAATTCTTACTTTTTACCAGGCTTATTATTATTGGAAATCTCTGTTTCTATGGAAAACTTAAATTCGTTCGAATTTAGCTGTAACACAATTTTTCTTTTTAAATGTTCTCAACTAACTTTTTAGACAGGAAGTTTCACTAGAATCGGTTTATTCATTTCGAAAATTAAGGACTTGAAATTTTGTATGAAATGCCGTATGGCGTACACGCTCTTAAACCCGAAACAACTACCATACAAATAGGCCATACAAATATCAAAAATCAATCGCTCAGCCACTACGCCAACCGTGTTTCAGAAATGGTGAGAAAACACAACCGTTGGTTAAATAAAATTGAGCCATCTGTATCGCTCTGTATAAAATATGGCCGCGACGTGCATTTCCGAGGAAAGCATACACCAGTGTGCCTGTCTTGTGGCTCTACGTGTCCCAAGAACACGTAACTTACCAACTTCCATTCATTTCAATGTAAAACTTTTTATGTCAACAATATCATTTAATTTCATAGCAATAAATATACCTACAGTATGTTGCTATTCAAACTTCTAAGATAAACTGTTACAACATGTGAACGTTAATTCTGTATAACTTTAACAAAATCTTCCCAAGTTAATAACTTAAATGTAAGTAGATTTTCTTAACTTATAATAAGAAAGATCGTAAACATTTTCTTATTAAAGAAACATCCCAAAACATGATGTACTTGTTAAATTTTTGTTGTTAACTTGTTACGTTAAAAACTAGGTGTGCCTGAAGCTAAGTGAAACGATACTGTCAGTATAATAAATTATCCGACACGGGTCGTTTTCCTAGAAAGCGACCAATTTGTTAGTTTGAATGTAACGTATTTTTGTATAACTTTATTCTTATTTTTGAGGTCAACATTCTATACTCCGAAACTCGTAGATAAAAAAGCCTAGAAAAATAAGTTCCGGAGTCAAATGAGATTAAACGAATCCCAAATCGAAGGATAGGAGTAAAACTTATAATAGGACTCGTTTAAAAAGTTTCGTATACCGAACGATAGCTTAGATAGATCAGAAGTAAGGTCTAATGAGGATAATACCTAACTAAAAAGAAAAAATCATAACTTCAGCAGAAAATATCCCAACTTATTTTCCGTAAAGGTTACGGAACTTGTGTAATCCTCGATTATAACTGTCCTTTTACCTTTAATATTTTTTTCGATGTCGACGTTAGCCGTTCCTGATTCGATGATATTATTAGCTACAATAATAAATTTCGCATCTTCTATCAAAATATTAATTTACCAATTTCGCCTACGCATAACCTCGGGCGTCGAACAGCTAAAATAAATTTCCAATCACAGCTCAAAGCCCAGTAAATCACGATAGATTTAATATTATGATCTAAGATTTATTTACATTTATGATAAGTAAAAAAATTATTAAAATTCGACGGTAAGATTGCCAGATTCCTAGCAGGGAGCGTGAAGGCCGATGAGACTTTAACAATCCTATAATTATCATCATTACAACATGACCTCATCTTCTTCGTGAGCAGTTTATCAAATTGAATTTATGTTAACGTAATTACTCACGAAAATATTTTGTTAATAAAAGTCTAAGCTACCTACTACGAAATAGACAAAATATTTCCAAATATATAAGATATTATTCGATTTCCAAAGAGTTTCCTTATTTCTAGTCCTGTCGCAAGTAAAATCCGCATTGGGGCGGTCCAGCAGGAAATCTAACGGAGAAACCGTACTCCCGACCCGCCTGCCTCCGGCAGTATGAGCAACTTTTCCTTCAATCCACACATTATTCAATGGTGACAATCTTCCAGACTTCCTCATAGCCGCTCGTCGATTTTGCGAGAGTTCCCGTCCACTACAGCATCTTAAATTGCCTATTTTATTTTCTGCAGAATATCCCTGTTTGTATTTGTAAAAGTATAGTCGCTATAAAATCGTACTAACCACCGATTCGTTTTTGTTTCGTTTCCAAATCGACTATTAATTTAAAAACAGTTACTTATTTTTTACCAAATCATCAATTGAAACAAATCCTAAGTTAGTTAGAAAGTGATTAGGTACAAAAAGAAAAAATGGACACAAACAAGGTGAAAGTTACTTAATACTCTTATAACATTATTTTCCACTGAATGACGTCTCCTTAACAATAAGCAAAAGAAATCACATACAGTCCCTCAGATTAAGGACCGGGAGATCAGATCAAATTATAAATATAACAAACGTTTACTGGGGAATATAAGCACAAAGCCTTTTGCTCTCGTCTCTCATCATGTGGGTTTTCTGTATTCTATTGTCAGCAGAAATCCCTAACTCAGTGAACAAACAGGCTTAGACAGGTATCTCACATCAAAGGTATCAATAGATTCCTTTCTTCAAAGGGCTGTATTTTTACCTTTGAGGAAGTAACGGAAACATTATTCAGAATAAAATGATCTAAATAATACGATAATCAAATCTTTTATGTAAATGTTAATTTCTAAACACCAAGACCATAAAATCGAAGTATAATTAGCGCAATTAGCGAGAGAAAGCATCCTTATTTCTTTTCAGCTTTCAACAGATGCATATTTTATTACGTGATTAAAAATCAGAAGCAGGGACCATCTAATTTATATTAGTCTAATATCGATCTCGTTAAGTTGAATAATACGATCGTAAATCTAAGTTAATAGTCCCCCTCAGTTCCTATCGCATATTTTTATGTTGTATTAAATCGAAACGGGGGAAACTAATCAACTTAATATTCGCATAAACCTTCAAAATTAATATTTTATCTTTAATTTAGAGGGTCGAAGACGAACACTCATAATTAACCTCTCATTTACTTTGATGGAAAAGCATAATGCCTTTGAAAACATAATTAAATACAATTTGGGACGTGTTTAAAAATCTCTGCTTATTAATTACTTGTAATATATTATATTGAGCAACCTAATTAAAACCAAAGTACAAAGTTATTGTGATGTAGTAGGTACTGTTTGACTTCTTTTGATACTCGTAGAATATGTAGAAAATACTTACCATCACATATGGAGAAAAAATCCAGAATTATAAGCCAAGTAAACAGTACAGTAGATAATTAATTAATTAACAAACTATACTATAATGGAAGCGGTGTTAAAAAGATCAATTCTCAATCTTACAGTACGTACAAAACCTATACAATATACATCCATTACTGCCAAGTACCAGTAGTTATGGTACTCGACACGAAACTTTATTTATAAATTGCTATATTATTGTGCTTTAGCTATAAGCCTTCCTGCCAGGTTTGCGGGTTTTGTTCGAAAAAGTCACCGCGTCCCTGGAACGCAATGATAGGAGGAATATGGATGGGTTTTAGTCAGTAAGAGTCTGACACTCCCTTCCGGAAGCGGAAGAAGTCATTTGATAATTTCCCATCCTTAAAGAAAAACAACAGAAAGCTATAAGCCTTATGTAACATCATTATACCTACACTATTATGGTATGCAAATAAATGAATATGAATATGAATGAATGCTCCATAAATAGGATTTGGCAATCAAAATCAAATCAAAAGTGTTCAGAAATTAGAAAAATGTGAAAACTAACAAGAAGATTGTGACATAGTCGAGAAAGACTAGAAAAAAAATTGTTCTTCACTTTTGAATTCTCAATCAATTTGCAACGACTGGCTTTTAAAATTCGAATAAAACTAAGTAGGTATTATAGGAGTAGGTAATACCCAATAATTATGTTTGATTTGATCGATCCATTCAATTATGTCGTAATAAATGATGCAAAGCCATTAATATACCTTTCTAAATATGACTTATTAAAACAAATAGTATTCATTAATTCCCACCTGTCACAGCATACGCGGTGCGACCCCAAAGTCCAATTCCCCAACATTAGCAACTACGCAACGCAATAACTAATAACTCTTTGATATTGAAAGCAAGTGCATATTTCCGATTTATTTCGTCACGGACTAGTCGTGCTACTAAAGAAAGTAGGTATCACTTGTTTACTTGAGTCAGACGGCTGTCGTAGATAGGTACGTTGTTTGGCCTCTACAGAGGCGATGAGCGAAGCGTTTGATTGATCTTAAAATAATAATCTTTACCGAATTTCGGTCACGGCGCACGGTTATTCTCAACGAAGATTAGCGAAGTAAGCAGGACATATTATAAGTGAATGAATAAACACATGCTATCTCTCTTCCCTCACTGATAAAGTCCATGTCCGACACGACCGGGGAGAGATCAGGCGCAGGTCCAACGTCTTTATGTGCCTTCCGAAGCACAACGCACAACGTTTTAAAGTTGGTGATATGACCAACTTCCAAACCAGCAACTTCGTGTTGCTTCTGCAATTCCTAATGGAAAAATCCAATAATATTTTGCCAAAACAGTCACGATTGCAACCAAGCGACCAACAGGGCAGTCGCCGGGGTGATTCAAATCTTAAAGAAGCATCGAATTAGGTTTATAATTGTTTGCAAGAAAATTGTAATCCTACTAATGTGCTAACGGTACTGTGGTCTATAGCCTCTGTAGATATGTTTATTCCTAATTTTTTTCTTACGATAGGTATATTATTTGTTAACTGGCATAAAGTTGAAGGAATGTTTGTTCAATTTTAATTATTTCATAACAAACTCAGTTGTCAATTGCCAGTAAATGAAGTAACATAATATATTATATTCTCAATATTATTATCTTCCGATTTACTGGCCCACATTATAAAGAGTGCCCGTGCGCAGAGAAAACGTCAGATTTTCACGGTCAGTTGGTAATGGTATCCGTCATTGACGTTCCTAATAGATACTATTAAAACCGGCTGTTATACACTCTCCGAGAAATCTCGCCGTTGACAGAACGTTAAATAATTTCAAGAAAAACGTTGGGGAAAAAGCAACAAGTTTTTATTTACCGCGACCTCAGTGAAATCTATTAGGTATGGTCAGAAAGGAAATTGAATTGGGATCCTGTTTGTAAGCCGGGGAAGCCTCAAAAACTTGGAAGTTTCGCCTTCAATGGAGCTCCATTCTTAGCCGAGTAAATGAGTGAAATTTCCTTATGTTTGAAGTGTGGGCGTTGCTTCAGAGACATAGGTACTTATATCATTGTTTTGAAATTCGATATTAATTGTTACCATTATATATTTATAACAATAACAGCATGTTCTCTTTAGAAATTACCTACTCGTGTAAAAGGGAAAATGTCAAATCTTCAAAATGAATAAACAGAATCACGATTACATTCATAACTTTACCAATCACTCCATCTTTCTCGAATACCACTTAATGAGTTTCTGGAAACTTTTACTCATATTCCATCCTTAACTTCGAACATATCAAATAAAGCCTATAGTAGTACTTACGTACGTACTCATCTCATCAATATACCTGCGTCAAAAATGCCTATCAAATCAAATATAATAAATATCAAGTTTAAGCTCAGTGACTCGAGTCAATTCGCGAACAAAATCTAGTGAGCAATAAATTCCACGCTAATAGTCTCGAATTTTATGAAAAAAATAAATTGGTCATAAAATTGTTTTCGGCACGAGTTCACAGCTCGAATCATCGGAGATTAATTTCACAAACCGGTTGGAGGTCGCAAGGCTAATGGTACCAAAAATCACTTGGCGTTTGTTTGCCAAGGTTCATCAAGGCGCACATCGATCGGCCGGCCGGCCCGGTAACGGTACCTACACGGCAGATTCCGGCACGTCCACTAACGGTCCACCGTCCTGTCTCCCCAGAATACTTGTCATTGCATCTCGCACGCCGCTCATCCGATTCGCGTGAATAGAATCTAATAAGTTTCTAGATGGCATGTAAATAAAAGAGTGCTGACAATATATGTTCTTTGTAATTACAATCCTTGTTGTGTTGTGGTTATTATGCTATTGTTAGACGTTCAAGAGTTCACACTTCAAGTAAGATATAACGTGTATTGTATTCGTGATGCTTGAGTAAGTAGGTAAGTGTGCAAACGCTGCTGTAAGCTAACATGCTGCTCGGTCAAACGACGGACAGTCATTCTTACAATCACTACTATATTACTAGAATCTAGGTATAACCCACTTTACGTCCACTGCTGAGCTCGGCCCCCATACTGCCAGAAGGCGCACTGAAATCTGGATGACGTGCAAATAGAAAACTGCTTGCAAAAACAATAAATGCGAGACACGACTTTTAAAAAAACCACTTTCTTTTGACCCTGAAAACTCGATTAATTTTCAATTGTAATATTCGATTTTTAGTTGCTTTAAAATCTATGAAATAGTTGGTCAATTGAGTTGTCAAACTAGTGCCGTTACAGTTTGCTATTGTCATTCAAAATCTATGTGGCGATCGTGTTTTGACAGCTCATAAAAGTATGACAATAAAATTGATTAGTGGTGTTTACTATTTAATTACCTCGAGTGAATCATCTCCGACGTTCCTAATCTATCTACTAGAAGTGCCACGATTCTTAGGCTAGTGGCTTGACCACAAAATAACCAATCTTTCATAGATCGAGATTTCGAGATCCAAATACTGACATCGTACAAAATCGACTTTCCTAGTGCATTTTTAACGTCAGACGTTACATAAAACTCTTAACGTGCTTGAAACTTTTCAATAACCGCTTAACTACACGTTCCAGTTGTAATTAATCATTGCGCGCTAAAGAGAGCCACAGTTCCCGAGTTGTGCCACAAAGTGTACAGCGGAGGATCGTAAAACATTTAGTAATAGTTTTAATTACTTACGCTTATGTTTGACGCTTGCCTTATAATAAAGTTTTGTTCACACTAAAACAGAAGTTATTAATGTAAAGTTTTATCCACACTACGACATAAGTTCCTTTAAGTTTTCTACCAGATAGGTAGTTATCGGTCAGCACAACGAATTTTGACATTTGTACGAGTATTTAAGACTAGCACTTTCCCTACGACTTCGTTCGCGTGATGTTTCTTACGAATTCCTATTTTTTTTTATAATAAAATATAGCCTATAATATAGCCTATGTCACCCGGGGTAGGTAGGTTCCCAAAAGTGCAAGAATTTTTCAAATCGGTTCAGTAGTTACGGAGCCTATTCAATGCAAACAAACAAACCAACAAACCAATCTTTCCTTTTTATAATATTATTATATTAAGTATAAATGACGTGCCTTAGTGCGACCTAGGCTTTAGACTACGTTTCCACCAGAGATTTTTGGGGATACTTAGCAAGAGATGTGTTCAAAAATGACCAATGACATCGCTTCTTATCGTAACTTAAGCTAAGCTAGCGCTGTAATTGGTTGGTTGGTGTTGGTTTTCTACACATCCTCGCACATCCTATCTCTGGTGGAAACCTAGCCTTACAGTACATATAAAGCTTTGATAAAACTACGCAACCGGGAGTACTACGTGTTGCTAAAATTACATCTAGTGTCGTATTATTATGACAACAATCATCATCTTTGTGTGTTTGTCGTCTAGTTTTAATAGACCCGCTTTCAGAGAAAAGTGACCAAGATATGAGCAGTATGGCTATAACATAACAAGTTATTGTTGTTCGAAGTTAAATGTTTCCTGAAGTGATGTCATTTGTTACGAAATTGCGTTGCCTGAGACTAGTTACACAATTTTTTTCTATAACAGAAACTTGACGAGATTTTTTAACTAGTTCAATTGTTTTGACTGCCTCGTTGGCCTAGTAGTCCCAAGCGTGACTGTTAGTACCCCACGCTTAGGCGTTAGATCCTGGGTTCGATTCCCAGATCGGGCAAAAAGTGTTATTGGGTTTTTCCGTTTGGGGGTTTTCTCAGAAGCAGGGCCCGATCTAAGGGGGGCCGGCTGGGCAAATGCCCAGAGCGGCAAAAATGAGGGGCGGCAAAATAGAGTGTGCCGGGCGGTTGCAGGAAGACCAACATACTCTCATGAATTTTTGTTCAGAAACGTAGTAAACTAACGTATTTGAATATTATACAATTAAAACAATATCACATAATATATCATCCCATCTTTGGAATAGCAAGCTCCTGACTTATAATGGTGTTAGTGTAAAGGGCGGCGAATATTATATTCCCGGAGCGGCTAAATAGCTAGATTGGGTCCTGCTCAGAAGCAGCCTGGTGGAAGTTGGTGGTGTGACACTCCCGTGCCTCGAAAAGCACGTAAAGCTATTCGTCCTGCGCTTGATCTCCACACGCCAAGTGACCGAAATCGGTTTGGGAAATGTTAAATATTGAAATTATTTTCATCTATACAGCCACTTACTTTCCAAGGTTAAGAAAATGGTTAAACCTTCCAAACGTAGAATTAAAATTGCAAAACAAACGAAATAAAATTACAAACAAAATATGACCACCCATTACGTTCAGCAATTTTAAATCACGGATGGCGTAAAGTTGAAACCAAAAGTGATCTATCGAGACTCAATCGTGACTCGAATCCGGGGTCCTTCGTAATCGTACTATTGCGTTATCGCAAACAAACGTAATGGCATCGGCACGACAACTTTTACTGATCGCCCAAAAACGTAAAGCAACGTAAAGCGACGTAAATCGATGTAAATCGGTATTAGATCACGGACTAAGGTCAATATCATCATCTTTGTCGACTTGTTCTTTTTTTGAAAAGCGAGAGTGAGTGACTAGACTGGTATGTTTCCGGTAAATTTCTAATGGCAGCTGTTACTGGTTGCAACGGTTATGTTGATGACTTCCGTTTACAAACTGCCTAGTTTTTCTGTTTCCATATTTTATATGGTTTCGTCAGATTGCATGTGAGTGTGTATATTGCATTGCATTGATTGATAAGCAAGATGTCCAAGCGCAGGCCACACCGCCAGCTAGCGGGCGGGCGGGCTAAGCGGGCGAACATCGTTTCACCTCTTTACATACTTCGGTTCACACCGCGAGCTACCGACTAACCTAACGAGCTAAGCTAACGAAACATCCGACGATTCCCAGCTAGCGGGCGGGCGGGCTAAGCGGGCGAACATCGTTTCACCTCTTTACATACTTCGGTTCACACCGCGAGCTACCGACTAACCTAACGAGCTAAGCTAACGAAATATCCGTCGCTCGTCTGTCCGTAGTTTTCGGTGTGAACCCCATAGTTTAGCTCGCCAATATTTCGCGTAGTTTGTATAGTTTCCTTCGTTCGCTTCGCCCGCCCGCCTAGCCCGCCCGTCCGCTAGCTGGCGGTGTGGCCTGCGCTCAAGCTTTACTGCCTCGTTGGTCTAGTGGTTAGTGACCCTGACTGCAAAGCCGGAGGTAGTGGGTTCGATTCCCACCCAGGACAAACTTTGTGTGATGAGCATAATTGTTGGTTCTGTGTCTGGGTGTAATTTATCTATAATATGTATGTATTTATAAATTATATAAGTATGTATATCAGTTGTCTGGTTACCATAACACAAGCTCTGCTTAGCTTGGGATCAGATGGCCGTGTGTGAGTTGTCCCAAGATATTTATTTATTTTTATTTATTTATTTTTATCTAAAACCTGTCCTCATTCTTTAATGCCTTTTAATATTAAAATGTATGCTAGAAATATTTTATGTCTTCTTTGTTAAATAACCTAGCTAGACTCTTAATATTAGACAATTATCGCTATATTCAAAATAAATACAGAGCAATGTAAATTATGTGCTATTTACATTAAAAAATATCACTAAAATGCAGTTATTTCAACAATATAACTAAAGAACCGTCGTAATTTGGCCGCCGATGAAAATAACATTCAAAGCTTATTGTAAACATGTTTTGATTAAATTTTTGCTTAGAAAACGACGATGTCGCCGACTCTGTAAACTGTAAATAAACTTTACGAAAATAAGGTAGAAAATATACTAAGCGAAATCGCTTTGACCGGACAGGATTCAGAATTTGCATTTGAATAAGCCATTTCACACTCTTTCAGGAAATAAATTTTCCTAAGCTTCAGTTTGTGCTATACTTAAGTCTTGTTAAGTGCGCTTTAAACTAGCATTACAAAATACGCGACGTAAAAAATTGTCACGACTTTGTACTTTTATTAAAATTCTTTTTGGTTTCTTACACTTTCATGTAGACTTTCAGCGACAAAATGGCTCAAGATAATATTATTTAAAGTGTTGAATGAAATTCTATTGCATATCATTTTGTCTGTTGATCCGTAACATTGAGATTTTATGCTTTCATCTGTTTTTTGTTGCATCACTGTTCCTGCTTCAGTTCATCTATCATTGGAAAACACTTTCAAGAAAATAATTATATTGAAGTTTTTAGATAAATATTCGCTAACAATATTGCAATATTATTATTTTGTGACAGTATCATCTTCGTACCTGTACTTATGCCGCTGTAACAAGCAAATTTAATGACGCAAACTGCTTGAGATATTGATCGTCTTAGCTGCAGAGCGAGTACCGATTAGTTTATAACAAACAGTGCTATTCTGGATATTTCCACAGAATAAACCATCTGTTTTGAATTTATCCTCTCAGCAAGCACAGCTTATTATCTGTGTATTATTAAAGGCAGGTCTTTCCTTGTCAACGTTGCATATCGCCTTTCAAACAATACGTGTCTCATTCCTCTAATATTTCTCCAGTTACTCACAATCTAGGAAGTAATAATGAACGGGGAAAATGCCAAAATAGAAATGCTCCAATCTCTTCAAAGAGCGCTAGACCTGCCCCGCCACGTCCTACCTCATTATTTAACAAAGCTATTCATGTTACACTGAAGCGACAATGAATTGCTAAAACACTTTCATTAATCTACTTAATTATAACTGAAGACCTGAAGCTTTCTCAACATAACACTCACAACAAAAATACGGACTAAAAGGTCAACTATCGAGCTCATAGATCACAAAACTTAATTACAAACAACTAAGAAGTTTAATTAACTTAGCCATACGATACATATCCATATTATTATGTTCTTTTTTTGAATAGATACTAGTGAAGGGATGGGACGATTTACAGACGAAAGGTCAGATGTAATGTATGCGAGTCAGAGTCCATCGGAACAATCGAAGCCATCGGAAGTCAGTTCAAGATACGATAGAGTTCCTCCAATCACACCGTCACGTAACGTTCAATTATATCGATAGCTACTTTTATTCGAAGAAAACTGGTTAAAGAAAAGTTGCCAGGAAAGTTTTTATCTTTCCCCGCCGCCGGCCGCGGTCGACAAGCGTCGCCTTCCGAGATTACTGTTTTTAGAAGGTAACGGTATTTATAAACCAGACTGAATTAAAGCAGTGACAGTGACAGACTACGTTGATCGATCGTCGCGATAAGTTTGGAGGTGATGTACCCGTTGCCGAAATCGTATCTATAAAATCTAAAGTTTATGACATGATTCGACTTTAGTTTTTTACACACTTTTCCTCGTAAAAAAGAACTGAGACAAGTAACAGATACTTTCTAAGTAAAACGCTAAAAAAAGACCATTCAATTTAATAAGTCTGAGCCATCTAGACTCTTGTGTTCTTTTTGAGTATAAAACTGAATGGCGTTTGTTAGACGTAGGCTCGTATTCTATGAAAATAATATTGCTAGAAAATTCTTTTCCCTAAAAATATCCTTTTACACTTTGTTACTTTTGTACGACACAAAACTGTAGGTGCCTACCTACTACTGTTACTCGTAACTTTGAGTACTTTTTACGAGGCGATGCGTCGATCTATCACTAGAAATGTAAGTCGCCTCTGAAATTTTTGATAAAGTTTTTCCAAAAAATATTATTTTCGTGTCTATTTTATTATATTTTTATTTTGTTTTATAAAAGGGTTTTTGTTACTTTTTGAGTAGTTAAACGCTAAGTACCTAAATAGTTATTATAATTTTTTCAGTAAACATGAAAAATATCTACACGTATAAACAGCGTTTTTTGTTTATCTGAGGCGTAATTTAAAAGTTTAAAGACAGGAGTACACAAAGCACGTATGGGACAATGGTGTGAGCGTAGGTCGATATAAGTCGTTCCACCCCTGTCATTAATCTCATCTCTTTCGCTAGCCAAGTCACGCCGCATTTGGGGGAACGCCGGGCAAAACGACTTTCCAAAAAAGCTTGTCTGCCAAATTACACTGACCTGAAGTGTGTTTTGATATCTACCGAGTTTACATTGAATTTTCATTCATTTTTTCCCCTGACAATCGTTTCATTGTCGCAATATTTCGCAAATGGCGGTACCTGCTTACGTAAAATTTCATCGAAATTTCGGTATTTCTCGTGATTTATTACGATGTCGGGAATATAAATCACGCATTGAAATATTTTTAATGAATCGTAAAGTATTTTTATAGCTGCTTATTATCATTTCAAGTTTTTACAAATAGATGCCTGTTATTTATGGCCGTGACAGAACCATTTCAATTGGTTCACCAAAAACCTACTTTTCGCACATCAACTTGTAAATGAAATATTCCAATAAAAGCCTGCGGTCGTGTAAGCAATTAAACGAATAACCGCTTCACATGGAGCGCACGTTCTGAATTAAATATCTATCAATTCGACGAGGAGACGCGGGCGAAATAGATCGCATCTAATAGACAGTTTTTATTTAGTACAACAACGTGCAAAAACGGATGCGACAAAAAGCAGCTTCTATGATTCACACGAGAAGCAGACGGGCGATAAAGGCGTTCATTGTTGTCATGCAGATAAATATGAAAAATAGAAGACATTAAATTGAGCTACATTGAGAAACATTTTTATATACAACACTAACAATACTCCGCGATTTCGTCTTTGATTACTGTTGTGCTCCCGTGGGTGTTAACATAATATTTAGAGACACGATAAACCAGCTACGCAAAAAGATTTTTAATTGGATAATAGCTCAAACAAATAAACTGTAGTATAGAATTAGGTAAGAATTTATGCTTTTTAGAAACTTTAAGCACGGTCAACCGCACATCAGAAGTAGTATTAGAACTGCGAAAATCGTACTGCTATGAGTGCATGACATGAAATCAAAGCATTGTCAAAGTTAAATTCTTACCATAAATGAGCGTGCTTTTAGTAAATACTTAACAATATTTAATTTTACTTTGCTATCTAGCGAGATTTCAGTTTAAATTTAAAAGTGATTATTACAACTTTTATAAAAAATCTTTTTGTTTTTATTCTCCGAGTTTTTGCTTTAATTAAATAGTTACTTAATGTTCATTTAATAACTACGCAATTATCGCATCAACATCATGTCTCATACAAAAACTTATTAATTGACCTAAATCCTAAACTGCGATACAAATCGTCAAAAACAATTTTACGATGACAATCTATGATAAAGTACCTATCACATTCAGCGACTAATCGCTCGTCTGCACCCATCTGCCTACTGTCAGTTTGTGATTAAAGTGCTCTGTGTGATATCAAACCAGAACATCTAAAACTACTTTCAATGTTAAGGTTGCTACCAAAAGTATTGTTCGTAAATGTTTTAATGTTAATTTCATTGTCTGTCCGTTCTCAGAGATTTAATTATCGGGTTTTCGGTCATTCGTGTTGTTATGGTGAAACTATTAGAAATGTTGTAGGTATGCTTCATTGTGTTGTCTATAATTTCGAAGTTTGAATTATGCTTCAACTGTACCATATATTTGAGAACACTGCCTCATTGGTCTCATGGTCGAGTTGGGTTCGATTCGATCGATATTTGTTGGTTCGATGGGTCGGGAAAAAAGTGTTATTGGGTTTTTCCGACAGGGATTTCTCACTAACAACTCGGAGTTTAGAAGTTGGTGGTGTGAAGCCCCCGTGTTTAGAAAAGCACGTTAAGCACGTCCTGGGCCTGATCTCCCCCCGGTCGTGTCGGATTGCCGTCCCATCGAGCTATGAGAGTGAGGGAAGAGTAAGGCACTTGTGTTTGCGCACACACTTGTGCACTGTAATATCTTCTGCGTCTGAGCCAGTCTACATTTAGATTGGCCGCCGTGACCGAAATTCGGTCGGCAGAATATATACATTTGAAAAAAATAATCGCCGGAAAAAGTTTTAGAGGCATACGAAAAATCTTTCGCATAACTGAAAATAAAAAGCCTGCTCAAAAGATTAGCCTTCAACATAGTCCCTCGGCGACTATTATTTATTCCGTGGTTTTACAGTACATTCACTTTTCCTTTATGTAAAAGAAAGCAAAACAAAAGAAAGATAGCTTCGCTCAAAGTTTTCCTCGCGCTAAACTCGTTTAAAATAACTTGAGTATTCTACACCATATAATCTTATTTTATACATTTTAAGACTCTGCGTTAGAATTTAAAACAGCTACATTTTACAGATAAAGTATGTTATCTTGAAAAACCTATCTGAGAAACCGTCTAATCATAAATGTAGATAAAAATGTAAAAGGAAATGGTTTCCATAAGTGGGTACTCAACCTAACCCCCGCTCGGACTGACATTATCATATATTAATTATGTATACCGCGGAACAGTAACGTAACTTTATCTTTTTTTATTTAATTTTCATATAACACGGGAATGTACGTAGAGCTGTGACACTTGAATATTTCTATTCATGTTCTGTATGACGCACGAAAAAACAAAACAACCAAAGATGTGAAACGACAGCAATGCGACAGATTTCAACTGAAATACGAACAAGCAATTAAAATTACATAACAAATTGAATAACGATCGATTTTTAGATTTCGTTCATCTTCAATTTCATAATTCGATTAAAAATGTTAAGCATGAAATTGATACTTATTTGAAACATGAAATTTAAATTACGAAATAACCTCAGATGTCTCAATTATCTTACGTAAATGAGCAAAAGGTAGGTAGCAAAATAAAGTGGCGATCAATCATAATGAAACCACACCTGTAATCGACGGGGGGTTATGCAGAGGTGTACCCATTAATACACCCACACCACATTTCGCCAGTCCCATGTAATAGGAGGCGAGCCTATTACCATCAACCGGGCACCAATCCAGACTCCAAAGCTGCTACTGAGAAATTTCTGATAGAAGAACCCAATGACACATTGCCCGACCTGGGTATCGAACCCAAGACCTCATGCTCAGCAGTCGCGCTTTGCGACCACTACACTAACGAAGCAGTCCTATTATGAAAACCTTTTATGAAAAATCGTTGTGTACTCTCCTCGCAAAGACAATTGCCTTCGCAAGCCTTTAATACATAAAACGAAACACTTTTTATAGTACATAGACTTGTACGTAGAGTAATAAGTGCCAAGCAAACTGGCTCATTACGTAATAAGTAGTATCATATTTTATACTAACGACTGCCAACGGGTTTTATTGCCGACTATTGCAAAAAATATTGCCACTAGTGTACTGTAAATGACTTGGAAATCTAGAAATAAAAAGAGACTAGACTTGTCTGGAATATATTCTGCAGTTAGGAGTTAAATAGCTGGTAGTTTATAATTCAGAATTTAGATTGGTAACGTATCCTACTTATATTACTGATATATCGTAGCCTGTTTAACTAGATTCAATTCCTTTTTCTTTAGTACTTGACGTTCAAAAGTGCCTTATAGTGGCCTAATTGAAATAAATGATTTGACTTTGACCTGTCGCGTACTTTTGCCGGAAAATAATGGCATATTATTATATTCGATTGTTAATAATTTTGTTTTTAGTATTTCATTAACTTTTGCCCACACTTCGTCGGCGTAAATGTCGCTTATTGCAAACGAAGTAGCTGAATAAAAAGAACCCTATGTCTATTCTGGGGGTTCAAATATATCCCGTACCAAAATTGCATCAAAATCGGTTCAGTGGTTTAGTCATGAAAGTAACAGACAGAAAGAGTTATTTTCTAATTTGGTATTAGTATTAGTATGGTTTATTAACAATCTTTTTTTAGTATTTAATTTACAGCGTTATTACGTATGCTATGTAAACTTTTTGATTAAAATTCACAAGTTTCCTCCGTTTCTTCAAGTGTTTTGTAAAACGTGCAAAGTTTATACACATAGCAGACATTTTTGTGCTAAAAGTTACCTTAATAACTCCAAAATTAGGTAATATGAGGTAAAATTCATTACGACAGTAGTGTCAAACTGCTTTCAATGGTTAAAACTTCGGAAGTTTATTGAAATATACCTTAGTTAGGTTATAACTATGTCGTAAAGGAAACCGCTGGAACTTTGAACGTTGTCAGGACAAAGATACTGGACCCTTCAGATGCGGCGGGCGTACTAATAGATGAATATTAGTTTCGTGGTTTAATTTTTAATTCAAACGTAGAACTAATAATTCAATGTAATTTTTTGATGTTTTATAAGGTCCCCCCTTTCTTCTTTCTTCTTTATAAATTGTACGAACTTATAATTTTATTTTTGTTAATAAATTTTGTGTTTAGTGCATTTATTGTATATAATTTATAATCCATTTGTCTGAAATAAAGTGTAATATTGTTATTAAAAACCGTAGAACTTGTAAAACTTTATTCTTATAATGTTCGTCGTTTAACTGATACATTATGTAACTTAACTGATACAGTACATTATGGCGTTTTAAAAATAATAATATGAACCAGCCTGTTATTGTTGCACTACCTACAAGGCAAAGGCCTCTTCTCATACAGATAAGGCATGAGCATTGATCGCCACGCTTGCTCAAAGCGGATTGGAGATTTCATTTTTTTTTATTTTTTACATGTTTCCTCACGTTGTTTTCCTTCACCAATGTCAATGATGCCCAAGATAAACTTGAAAATTACTTACATATGAATTAAAAAAGTCACATTGGTACTTGCCCGATATCGAACTCGCAAGTTTATGCATGAGAGGCCACTGGGCCTTTACAACATTTTAAGAAATATAATCTGTATATATATATATATATATATGCTCTGTTTAGTGTAAAATATTTCTGTCTGGTTTTACTTAATATGTTGCAATATTCCTTTCAGAAATGATTTCGATCGAATCTAATTTATATCAGTACCGCTGTTCTTGTAATTAGCTGTACGACAACCTATTTTTGTAATTTAAAATATAAATCAGCGAGCGGTATTTAAATTAAGTGCAATTGCACCACTGCGCATTTATAGCAACAGCGCAATTTCATGTTGTTTTAAAAGATTACTGACGCAAACCGGTGCCTTTCATTTAAGCTCAAAGTAATAATTAATTTACTTTATTAATTTACCGATGTATTATCTGAAGGCCAATTCTACTAATAATCGTTCAAAATCTAGTCGCAATCTCATCTCAATAACAATCAATGTATTATGTAAATTAGAGGCATTTTTGACAGATTAAGACTGAGATTGCAATCGTTCCAAAAAGTTAGTAGAATTGCCCCCCTGTTTGTAATCTGTACTAATATTATAAAGCTGCAGTGTTTGTTTGTTTGTTTGAACGCGCTAATCTCTGGAACTACTGGTCCGATTTGAATGATTCTTTCAGTGTTGGATAGTCCATTTATCTAGGAAGGCTATAGGCTATATACCATCACGCTACAAACTAAGGGAGCGGAGCAATAACCAAAGACGCGGGTGTAACCGCGGCGGACAGCTAGTTAACAATAATTATAGCGGCTGGTCTTTGTTTTTCGCCAGTGGTTCCCTAATTATCTTTGTTGGTTAATTTATTTGTCGTTTATATACACAATATTTTGCAGTTATATTTTTAAGATATTTTGCATTTTGTTGTTTTAGGTAATTACAATTAACTTATATAACTTCCAGGATAATATAAGTAATCCCAAGGGAATAAAGTTTCATCGTAAAATTATGAGTAAACTTAAATAATTCTAATCATAACTTGGTCTTACGATAAGATGACACAGACAAACCGTAATTAGATTTTCCCGAACACCAAGGAAAATAGACAAGGCAAAACTTACGGAATATCTTTTACTTATTGCGTTACATAAGTGGCATGGTTTGGCATATAAGTAGAAATATGATACGGCGATGATACAGCACGTCGTGCGAGTGATACGTTGCATACTAATCGCCTAGTCAATAGACGTTATTAGATTTTATCTTTTTTTCTCTTTAACCGTAACATCTATGTCACGTTTAACTTCGTGCACGTTTACAATGCTCGGACGGTTTTTTTTTTGCTCTGCATTTAATCTATGGATTGTGTTACGGTTTTGAATGAGTGTTCGATTTTTAAACATGACATGCGTCTGCGTTCATACATTAGTCTGCAGAATCTGTGTTGTCGATCTATCGAAGACGTGTATGAGATTGTAATTAACTGTACGTTAATGTAGTAGGTATGCCTACTAATTATCTCGTTATTACACACACAAAAAAATGTAATTTAAGATAAAAGATTAATTAAATATCTACTATTTTGGAATATAGCCTTGATATTTTTTATTGCCAACTAAAATTAATTATTCTACGGTGTTACTACAGCTTCTAAGATAATCAAACGCTATCAATTAAAGGTTAAATATCGTTCAGCCAATGAGAGTAACTCTATTGATACAAGCAAATTCTCGTAATTGAGTCGATAGTCGTTTCGGTCCCTTAGTTCAGTACGTACAATTTCTCTCCCCCACGATAAATTATTTCAGCCTAATTACCGCTTCAAATACAATTAGAAATTGAACAAATTTTGTTAATAGCCATCCGATTAAAAGTACTTATTAAATGTACAATCAACAAAACGGATAGGCATGCAGAGTCGTCAGATATAAGTAGTTGAAGTTTTCTTAAAAATTGATAGATATTTTCAAATGTAATTTAATCTAAAAAGTATATAAATAAACAGTTCATTAATTAAGTTAAGTTTCAATCGAAGACATCCATCGGTTTCTAAGAAAACTTCAACTTTATCTGACGACCCTGCATACTTATCTGTTTTGTTAACTGTATCTACCCAATTATTAAAATCACGTAGCTACATACACAAGCAAGTCAAGTTCGTTTCATATTTTGCAAATCGCAATTACATGAATTAATGTTAAATTGTTACGTAATTAAACGATATACACGTCCGGCTATTATAACGTTAGGTAGCTTTATTTATATCAAATACGTATAATTTTATGTACCTACTGAATAAAACATAATATAAAGCTAATTGGCTTAACCCGACCCCTGTGTAAATCAAAGACGGGCGACCGTCTCTTTTCATACATTGCAAATTATTCTGGTTAACTTTTAAATGCAATTATTGAAATATGCACTTTCTGAAATACGGTGTGATATTTAGGAATTTGTTACTTAAGTATCTTGCAGCTTTTTGAGTATTTATTTAATAAGGTATTTTGACTTCCGGTAATTTTCTATAAATAAATGTGCAAATTAAAGCTTTTAATTTGCATATAAACTATTTAGTGGGATTACACCTTAAGAACACATGGCGGCTTTGCTGTATTAGATTACGCAAACCCTAATATAATAAACGGTTAATTGCATTTAAAGGGATGAACACACGAGAAGTGATCATAATATAATATGTAATGACGTAATAAGCGAGTAATAGCAACACATTTCTCGTAATGATGATAGCTTATCAGACTTAAAAGCATACACTACAGATTTTGATGATGATACACACACACTCATCAACGACGTCGAATGTGTTATCGATGCAAATGTGTATAAGGCCTTATCGGGTAGGTACTTTGGTCGCCTGAAAATTATACGACTTACCGAAAAAAAATTCACGCTAAAAAAATTCTCAGAAAATATTATGAAAACATTTTCACGATAACATGCTTCGTACTTCGAAAATTATCAAAAAAAAATACTTAAAGAATTTTTCACGAAAATGTACTTTACTCATATTATTAACGTAAATTATTAAGTCGTTTGTAAATAACATCCCCTGCGCGATGCAGCGATGTTGCTCTAATGATATTACCATTTTTTACGTACACTTCCGTCCTTCTTGAGCTTAGAGCACCCGCAAAAAAAAAGTTGATGAGCCAGCAATTTACATTCATGACTTACTTACCTACCAACTTAATTTTTATTTCGTGTTTGTTATTATTATTTATGCAAAGATAATAAGAGATAGTGGTAAAACTTCAAGGTTAGTGATTAAGTAGGTTTATTAAATTCTGCGTACTTAAACCATTTAATTGTAAGAAGTTATATGCTATCCCTCATCAAAATTTTCCGAGTAACCTAATTTTCATTCAAACATTTTATAAAGTTTTTCTAACTCCATCCATACCGCATTCCTACATGAAAAGTTCTTATTACTTACCGTTTTCGGAAAAGTCTGCAGCGCTTCAATAATCTAGACACAGTTTAATTAATAAAACTGCGCTGATATCGAAACGAGTCCAGAAAAATTAGATTAAAAACCGACTTGTCCCACTTTAAGCACTCAATCCACCACAAAGTTTAGACGTCCTTGCACTATCTGTTTACACGTCTCAAGCATACAGTTTCACTTTCTATAAATGTCCGTGATCAGTCACGAGCCGGGAAAGGCCGCCGCCGATGCAATATCGGAACGCGATCTCCGTAAAACTTCTGGCGAAGTGAGTACAGACGTAGCGAGCACGCAGATCGTCCGCAACGAACCTCGCCGTCCAAACGCCGAACAGCGACTGTGATAACGACACTTCCTCCGAATGAACCTGCGAACCTCTCCATAGACTGTAAGCTCGCCTCTCTCTCGGCGCCCGGCGGTACTTAACGCACCCCACGACACCCGATCTGAACTCTCGGGTACTCACAACAAGAAACAAATTCCAACTAAACACGCCACAACGAACGCGTCTCGTTCCAAACGCGTAACGAGTTTACGGTACGTAAATCGTAGTGGATTTGTTTTGCGGCCCGGCCATAGTAATCCGGTTCTTCGTCATGGAGCTCACAGAGCACTTTTTTCCGAATCAGTTCCCGTTAAATAGAGCCTTCTTTTTGTACAACCTGCAGCCTGGTAGTCTATGTAGGGAACGCGGAATAACCGCTATGGACAAGATGCCAACTTTCTAAACTAAACCTATAAGACCGCTCTATTCGGATGGTAAATTACGTTATTTTTATTGGAAGTCGGGACGATAATAATAAAGCATCGAGTAGATTGGTTATACCGGCCGGCGATTGTCGAGGCCGGTGGCGGTGCAGCGTTGGTACGTGTTGTAATTTCGCAGGTGGTTTTTGCATCGTGCGGTTGTCGTCTAGGTTACGTTTTCCGATTTATAAGTTGCGGTTTTACTTTCGGTATCAATTACGCGAGCTGCGGTCGAAGCCCCACAATAACATGGCGGCAAATTGGATACCAGCCCTCTGAACCAGATTAGACTACCTTGTGAAGGCTGTCGGTTGTTACGCAAGGCTGCGACTAATCTTTTCGCAGTTAAAAATAGGTCGTGGAAATAAATGTCGATGTTTATCTCATAAAAGTCGGCGTAACTCGAAACGAAGTGCATTATATAAGACAGCTGAAGTGCGCATATATGTGAAAGCTTCCAAATATTGAAACCGTAAACCCTTTCGAGTGATCCCGCCATCCCGACACGGTCGCGATCTGGGTCAGCAAGGCGCGCCCCTACCGTTAGGATGAATACACGTGACAAACTGCAACACTAAATTGACATTCTGAAAAATACAATAGACATACCGAAAATCATTTATCATTTATTCTATTTTGTCTGATCTTTCTTGAATGTGTGTCTTCGTGTCCATCAGTAGACTAGAGTCGTAGCCCTTACTTAATAATAATGTTATTTGTTTATTTACAAAAAAAATACAAATAGTTACCAGTGCAGAGAATGTCTATAACAATGGATAGAGAACTTATTTTAAATCTATGTTTATACGTCGACATTTTTGCCAATTGAATCGAAGACTACAAATATTATGAATCAGATTTAAAATAATTTGAAAAATTCTCTTTTATGCTCCTATAACAATGCACATAATAGTTTCGTTTGTTCATAGCCTAACACAGCTAGGGTTGAGCTGCCCGCCGAGACGTCTCGGTTCCTCTCTGTACCACTCAGATGACTGACGGTAATACCACAAGTACTGCTCATACCCGAGAAACCAATAAAATTTCGACAAGTACCGCTATATTGTATGAACGAACCAGTGAACTGATAACACGAAATCAAACGTGAATTGAATGTAGTATCAATAACAATATAATAAATAATAGAAAAGTTGAATTTGGTATAGTATTGGATCTTGTATGTATTGGTTTTTATTTACGACTATTCCATGTTGTAGATGTTTCAGCACGCTTAGAGATGGACGTTGATTGAATAAAACATGTAGGCGTTAACAACGTTATGCCCTAAAAGAATTCTTTGAATAAAAGCAAAAACACCTAAATCATATAAGAAACTTAGGTGTAAGCCATCCTGACAATAATAATGTAATCAACGCCTAGCTTACCATTTTATCCTTAAAAGCTGTTTTACAGCAACATTGTCAAAACTTATGTAAAATTGCTTTACAACCTTTCATAAAACGAAACAACGCCATAATCAATTCCAAACATCCATTCCAAATTTAAATTTCCTTTTCGCAACACAACACTACAATACAGCATATTAGAGCATATTAGGTATAAAATTTCACTTCACCCTTCCAAAAATAAGACAAGAAATCAATAGTTATCCTGATATATTTGTCTGATTATACGAGCGCCCGCTAGGGAGGCACGCCGCTTTTATAGCCCTGTTATTTTTTATGTCATCAGCACTTTGTACAGTGCGAACGCGATTTACAAGACAGTTTAATAAGGTTCAGATTCAGCGTCAATTTACGGCTGCAGTGTTATTATAGGGAATAATCCTGAAACTGATATATTATTCGTAATACGCGCTCTGGTGGAGTTATGGATTATTTTGACCCTGCTTGGATGATACCATCTGAGCCAATAACATCTATTGGTACTTTCTCTTCCGGGAGGGACTTACTGCTCTCAGTATTAATTTTGGAGTAATGAAGAGCCTATTTTTCGTGCGCGGTGGAAATCCTCATGGATTTCCTTCGTCGTGGGGGTAACGGAGGGGCATGTCGAACTCAGCTAAAACCACCGCAGTATTCCACCTCTGCCTGTGACCGGAGGTGCGCGATTCGCATAAGCATTCACCGCTCCACCGTACTGAAGTATAGAGTAATAAAGAGCCTACCCTAGGAGCTTAATGAAGAAAAGTGTCTTTTCCTAATTACAACTTAGTAGCAAATAACATATGACAAAGACAACGACTATTCATAACGTTTTGTACCCGCAATCACATTAAAACATGGTCATAAAATATTAAATGTTAGTTTTTGGCCCGGATTTCGTTCGCGTAAATATCGTTTCTTGCGGTTTAAACTTACCGTACGTTTCATCAAAATCGGTTCAGTAGTTTATACATGAAAGCGTAATTGACTGACAGACAGACGGAGTCATTTTCGCATTTAAGATATCTATTAGTATTTTTACTAACATACCTAATTATAAGATTCTTGCTTACTTACACAAATACACACTAGATGTTACCTACTTGTAAGAAATAAAGTTTCTTGTATATTATTATTTAGTGTTTTTACTATTTTCACCGTAGTGACTCCATTTCAGCACTTCTAAACTAATTTAAGATGTAAAATTGTAAAGCGACAAAGTTGTTCTATTTTCCAAGTAAAATCAAAAAGTGGAAAATACTGCCTGAGGCGCTACAGGGAAAACTCGTGCTACGCGACTAGCAGGGAGAAGGAATTCCGAAACACCTACCTATTAAAAACATATTTGCTTAGGTCTAGTCTCATGCTTGGATGTAAATATTTATAAAATGAACATAGAAGTTCGTTCGAGCATGCAACCGACGCAATAATGCCCGGATATCAAACATGGTCGAGTCATAAGAAGTGTACCTAAATAAACAATAGTGATGACATCATGAGAGGATTGTAGAGGCAAAAAAACAACTGACAAGATACCTAACTGACAATGTACTTAATTTGCAACATTATCAGATTTAAATAAAGCCATAAAACCGGCAGTAAACAATTTTTAAGTAAAACTTTTTAATATATTATTTTAACCCTTTGACCGCCACAGTTAGGTATAGATACAAACATACTAATAAACTCGCGCCTTTTTCCCATAGAGGTTTGCAGAAACCACAGAACGCCACCTGTTTCCATCCTTACATACTCCTTTCGCCTCATCTTTTCTCTTCTCTCTTCTTTCGCCTTTCTTTCTCTCTTTTCTTCTCTCTTTATGTATAGATGACAAACCAAAAGGCGCGCAGCACGCCACGGTCACGACTACATACGTAAATAAGTAAATAAAGCTCAAAAAACAACATTGCATGTTTTTTATTTCCTTTGCTAATAATGTTCCTTGACACATCCTGATTTATATTAGTTTAACTTCTTTCTTTATATTTCATCTAGGGTAACATAAGATGACAAAAACTAATACCAATTATAAAGTTTCGAATTCGTAGCTTGGCGCCGAGGGCACGTTTTTGCTTTTTTGACGTGGCGGTCAAAAGGTTAAGAGAGTTGAGACAGCAATATACCACACATTTAAGACACAATATTTTTAGTAAATACCCAACTAGCAAAATAAATAATATATAACTAATGCGTCGAATTGAACACTACTACAAAACTGTCAAACTGCTACAAAACTATTATAAAACCTTTACATGACTGTTTGTTGTATTATTCAAATACTTTACAACTTTTTGCTAATTGGGTTGCTAACAAAGCATTCATAGGTAACAAAAAAACACTTCCTTTATGAAAACTGTAAGTACGTAAAACAGTAAATGGCAAAATAACTTGGAATTTGCTGTTTTCTGAGCGGACGTTCGGAAATTTCCTGTTTCACAGGAAATCGAGACCGCAAGCGGGAAACCTACGCACGCTCTCGCGGATAGAGATACCGCGCGGATAATATTGACTCCAGATATATCCGAATATGTCAGCCGGATAACTATTGCAAACTGTTTGTTTTGGTTTTGACGAGAATACCTATATCTTATCTGATTAGGAGCTAATTTCGCCAAACTTTTTATTATCTTACTATCTTTAACCGTGGAGTAAAATTAACGTCTTACATTTCTTATCGAATTTCTGACATAATTTTAAAATGTATTGTTTAATTTTAAAATGTATGTGTTAACTTTCAACTATAGCACTATATACGTTGAAAGTTTCCAGGATGGTAATTATACTGACTTATAGGAAAGATAGCAATCTTAGTCTCAATTAATCAAAAATGCCTCTAATTTACCTACACATTTGACATTGATTGTGGCTTACATGAGACTACGACTAGTTTTATTTTGAATTTTTTTGGACGTCAGGTTAATAAGACATTAAAATAAAATAGATTAAGTTTGGTAAACATCAATCGGTGGGTAAGCCCACTATAATATAAGCCACAATTTGTTATATCCAACGCAACTAAGCTGCTCACCTCATTTCAATAATACCACAAATATGCTACCCACCCTCTACAGAAAACACCTACCTAATCGTCGTAAGTAGAAACAAAACATTCGTATTTGTTCCCAAACAAAATGTTTTCCGTTTCGCAACAAAATTATCGGGATAAGCTGGGGTGCAAATTGATGTCCAATTATCGACAGTGAATTATCTATGTTGCGTTCAAAACTTCAGCAACGTATCGTGGTACAGGGGTGCATTGGGGAAATACATGTAATAGGGGGCTGCTGTTTGATAAATACATTTTTGGCGTTTGTATTTCGTTTATAAAATATTTAGCTTTTATATAAACGAACGCGTTGGGTCCGCTAGTATTTTATTATCTTCTAGAATCTAAAATCTAGACTACATATATTTCTATAATTAAAAAAGTTATAAAATTATTTGAAGCCAATATTAAGATGCTCTTCATCTTTACAAACTTGTAGGCGTGAAGTGGTTTGATCGTGTCCCATTTTTTTAACTCAATAAAATATTAAACAAATTCTGATAAAAGTTATAATTCGTTTTCAAGTAAAACTTTTAATGCGGCCCTTAGGACCGAAATCACGGCCATCTAATTTGTATCGACTTGCGACTTTTTACAGAAGCATCTGAATCTATGAAAGGTTAAAAGGGTTTGAAGGAGGTGAAAACTTTGTAAATTGGGTTCCGCCTTCCTTTTAGCTATTGTGTCTCGGTGTTTTACTCAATTACAAAATGGCAGATGACTTTTATGTACAATAAAGTTGATAATTGATTAAATTACTGTGTTACTGTTGAGTGTTTCTCTAAGTGGGAATATATTTTAAATTAAAGTAACTAATTCATATATGGGTGCGAAAAGATACGTCACATACACATTACCTTTAGCTGCCCATCAAACTAAGCAACATTAAGCTAAAATTATTACTGAGATTCAACTTCAACTTGACTGATTTAATTTTTTTTGGTCTTTATGGCAACATGAAATGTAACACACCCAAATTAAAACAGTAAAGAAGTCGTGCGGGTAATTAAAAATTAGTCAGAACATTTTTTTTTATTGTTTTCGTAAAAAAAAAGTCACTAACAGTTGAAGTGGTTTATTAATTTTTGCTCCATGTTACTTAATTTCACAGAGTACGGCTGTTTTGTGTCTTTATACACCGAGTATTTCAGCTACATTTTACCTCTATGTAAGCTACAATTCGAGTGCGCCAACTGCAATAAAACAGTCTGCAGCTAAAACACACCCAGTTTAACGTTGAGTCTCAGGTAAAAGTACCTACCTCAGTATCACGTGGTTACACTGACTCATTGTTAGACCTTGATTGCCACGCCACAGGCTACTGAGGATCCGGTTGTTGCAGTTGTTCCACTTGTAACGTAAAATAGAACGAACAACTTGCAGTTGAGTTAATACAGGTTCACAGGTTAATGGCGAGAGTTTATTTTTATCCTGTAACGTGGATGCGTTTACAAACATATTAATTTACTTACACAAACAACCATGCCCGGAAATGTCAATGTCAGTGATGTCCAAGAGGAACGTAGAAAAGTCAGTAAAAGTCAGATTGGGTTTTGCGGGGTCTCGAGCCCACTCCATGGATAAGAGATCTTAATCACTAGGCCATCACGACTTATTAGTAGTGCTGTCATTTGTTGACTCAAAATATTTTAAAGCCTGAAACTCTTATTCCAAAACCTCTAGATCCAACCTCAAAAAGTTCTAAAAATACTGGATGCGATCATAATAATAAAGCACCAAATCATTATAAATTATCTTTCACAATAAATATCACCCACTCAAAGTGATATTCTGAAATGCATGGATCAATATTATGCCCAACTCAATTCACAAGACGACTCCTTTAAGTCCACAAGTATCGTCATCAATCAAGCCATATCTACCCACTGGTGGTCTTCAAACTTCACCTTAAGCACACATCATTACTACATAATAAGATAAGCACCCCGGTGTGCATGTCTTTGTATCCTAAACTCGCAAATCACTGCAACGATTTTGGGGGATTTTCGTAAATTCATAGAGATTTAAGAAAAGGTTATAATAATATTAAGTCTGGTTTGGTCGTAGCGGACGCGTTTAATTACGCTCGCTTCCCCTAATATTAAGGATTACGTAGTCATATTTACATAAAATACGATAATTTGTTTATTACAAAATTAATCATATTGAGCAACATCAGGTGCTTTTTGGGAACAGGGAACATTTTGTTCTTAAGTATAACGTTGTCCCTCACTAGAAATTACCTAGGTACTAGTACTTACATAGGAGGTGTTAACAACCATATAAATTCACATACACAAACAGGCAGAGCCGGGACATCTGTACGCTATACAAATATTTGTATGGCGCAGTGTCGATTATTGTTGATCAGATAAACCCACTTTAATGTTAAAGATTATTTTTATTGGCAGTTTATTTCCTTGTATCAATCTCTTTACCTACACTATGCTCTAAAAAAAACAATCACAATCAGACGATAAAATATTAAACAAATTCCGATTAACTTTATTCTATATCTAAACAATAGACATTTAATTCAAACAACAACATATTTTCTTCAAAGCTGCTAAAGATTCTCTTATTGAAACGAACAACGTTTTTCTAAATAATAAAAGCACAGTTGCTAGATAAAGTTTAAGAGCAAACTGTATGCTAAAGCCTCGATATATATGCATAATGTTTGTATCGTAAATGGGTAAGATATCACATATACATTGTAGGTACATTCGAACAAACCATTTGGTATACAGGTAGTTAACTTGCAACTACTACTTTCAAACAATGTTTCGAGTGTGTCAATCTTTCAAATCACTCAAATAGGTTTCAAAATTACTTATTAGACACCACAAGCTTAAAAAGTGAACACAAAATAACAATAAGAAAGAAAGAAATACTTTTTATTCACGTGAAAGTGACTCACAATACAGAATAATTTTTTTAACAGCCCTAAACAAGACAAGTTTGTACTTAATCTACAAAACTAAATACATAATAAATTAAATGTCCTGAACGGAAATTTGCGCCACTACCGCGCGAAACGGCCGACGCTCAGCATAACGCCGTGGCCCACACACGATGGCACGAAACCACGGCGCTGGTTTTCAGCGTAGGCCGACGTGTCTCTGTCTCGGAAATATAGGTTAAACATCATTCACCCATCGTTCCGAGGCACAGAACAAAATAAATAGCAATGTAGCAGAAAAATAATTATTGTTGTCTTTAATAAACCAAATAGCTTGCTCGACCGTACATACAGTGCATTCTTAGGTATGGATTGCCATTGCCACAAAATGGAAGTCCGAAGCAACGAACCGAGAATGGCTGTGGCAATAGTTGTTTACTTTCGTGAGCTTACACACGATTAGAGTCGCTTAAAACTGTTCAAAGAGAATTAAAAGAAGAAATAGTAGGGGTTTATAGTATTGTTTTGATAATTAAGTTAATAAATTAAATGTTTTGGCTTATTGTACGAAATTTGTTGTTTGATTAAGTGCCGCGCCTGTTTTGAACTTTTCAAGGCACGAAAAAATATACTTTAGATAAAAGTTCCAATATTATGGCTGATTTGGTAGGTAAACGACTTAGGTTGTACTGTGAGAACCTATCGATCTCAGTTGAATCTTTAAGTTATTATTTTCTAGTGGAATGAAACCTCCATATCAATTTATACTAATATTATAAAGCAGAAGAGGCTGTTTTTTTTAATAAACACACTAATCTCCGCAATTGCTGATTAGATTCTAAAAATTCTTTTGCTAATAGGAAGCTACGTTACCCTTGAGTGCTGAGGCTACATTTTATTATCAAAAAAATTAAAGATTCGTCAGAAATGTTACGCAGACGAAATCGCGGAGGGCAATGAACCTCACTAGAACTCAATTCTTTACTACTTGACTCACCAAGAAATATCTACAAGTATTCTCGAAAATATGCGCAAGAAAAGAAAGTAATTGAAAACAATGTAACGAAATTGTTTTGAACTCATAAATATACGGTAGGTAAAGTTTGCAAATAATAAAAGAAAAAAACTGTAAAGATTTCCACTTACAATGACATAGCTATGAATAGAATCTAGCTACCAATTCTAATCTGACTTGTACTTCTCAGTTTGAATTTCAGTAGGTACAGCATAAACACAGAATGCACAATATGGGATTTGACATCACGAATCAATTGACGCACTTTTTATGACCTGTCAAAACGCGATTCTCCCATAAATTGTGTATTGCAAAAGACTACAGTGACGTCACTTTGTGCCGACTCAATTGACTAACTATTTATTCATTTGAAAGCAATTAAATAAAAATAGTTTATTTAAAAATAATCGGATTTTCAGGATTAACTGAAATGTTTGTGTAGAGAAGTTATGTGTTTTAAATAGTGGTTAATGGTGAGGACCTAATTGATACAAACAAAAGACAAACAAATAAAAGATACAGTTTTGAATAGTCGTCAGATTCAAGGAGGTTTTATGCGAGTGATTCTTAACACAAATCAATAATAAAATAAATAGTTATTTTTTATTATTTGATTTTCGAATTCGAACTAGCCATCTTGCCGCTGGTTGTTTGATTATTTATGTATTTTATGACAATCTCCCGTTTGACGAGGAAGCAAAACTGCAACTCGTGTAATCATTTTACTTAAGTAGGTACCTTTCTTAAATTCCAAAAGCCACCCCAATAAAACCCTATTTAGAGAACACAATATTTATGACTTGCAAAATGAGAATATACTTTTGTTCCACCCTTTTTAATCTCAACTCAAAAAACTTGCTCAACAAGGCATTATCCGTTAATTTTAATTCATATAATCCTTTCGGAGCTAATCTAATTATGCAACTAGAATTCTTTCACAGGGGTGTTGCCACGGCAACCGTCACTTTTACAAAGATTTTTCTCATTCACGTAAATTTTTTGTAGAAGGGTTTCCTCCATTAGTTCCTAAACAAATTTACGATAAAGGAAATTCGTAAAATCTTTTGTTGATAAGGCGAGCGGTGCATCAAGCAATCTTCCCGCGAACAAAGAACGTTAGGGAGACTTCCCCTTCTTTTATGCAATTGTTATTTTTGTACAGTCAGCGTAGATGTTAGGCGACACCGCAGATCGATGTCAAACATGAGACAAAACGCTGTGTTGACGCTAAGAGGGTAAATACACGACACGACGGGGAAGTGCGTTTATTTGACATCCGTAGGTACTTCGTTACGCCGGTTATTGTTGGAAATTGTGACCAATTACAGTACAATTCTAACTTGCAATAAACTTACACAGCAATGCTTTCTTTATCTCACTATTGCAATATCTAAAGGACATAAAAGGAAAACGTTGGAACGTTCACAATTAAATTAAAATTATGAGCCAACTATTTAATCAGGAACATTTTCGCAATACAAAGCTTCGAATTCCCAGACAGTCTTTACCCATTACACGGAATGTAAACGCAACAAATCGTAGCAAATGAGCAAATAAGGCTTTTATGAAGCGCAGCGTGTCCAGGAACTAAGCATACGTTTGAACAAACACATTGTTAAACATCATAAATAACGGCAGGAGCGTTTTAAACTGCGCACTGAATATGGGTCATTTGCCACCGCGAATGGACTTCACTGTTCCCAACCACATAATGTTCTGTTACCTAAATATAAATGGATGCTCGAATTGTGCTCATTAAACAAGATTTAAATGCAGTCGCGACTCACGGGTAACATACTAATAGTGACGTGAACATTCGTTCGCTGTTAAAGAGGGCTGTATTTGTTGTACAGACACTGAATTTAAAATAGATGTCATTTACAGCTGAACTGTCTCGTTGGTCTCATGGTCTCGAGCGGGACTGCAAAACGTGGATTCTCTGGTCGGGTAGAGTGTTAATGAGTTTTTCCATTAAGTTTCTGAGTAGCAACCTGGAGTTTAGAAGTTGGTGGTGTGAGAACCCTGTGCCTCGGACAACACATATCATTGTCCGTTGGCCCTGGATATCATTTGTAGATATTTATTACTGGTAGCTAGAAGCCCGCAAGTCTGACAAACAGTCTTACTAAGGCCAGTAACTGGGTTGTGGAGGTCAGATAGGCAGTTGCTCCATGCAAAACTGTGGTGTTCAACTGCATCCAGTAGACTAGAAGCCGACCCTGATATAGCTGAGAAAAGGCTGGGCAGATGATGTAATTTACAGCTGCAATAAAAATGCTAGCGATAATTCGTTTATTCTTAACCAGGAGTTACAAAAAACAAGAAGCTTTAAGGAAGGAAGATCTATATCTGATAGCATTCTGTTAGTCTATCCCTAAAGTTTTAATCAAATAAAAACACAAGACAAGTATTAAATAACAGATATTCCCTGGAGACACCTGGCTTCATTACAAAAACATTTCCCTGGACTGTAAAAAATAAAGCCAGGCACTGGGAATAAACGGCGTATTTTTTAACACAAATAATTATAATTTTTAACAACTGGGAACTGGGTCGGATCCATTAAAGTACGAAACAAAAATCAAAACTTCCGCAATCACCTGTGAAGTTAACAAACGAGGAGAAACAAATGACATTGTTACAAATTCTTTGCAAAACGACTCTAATATTTTTCAGATTTTTCTGGTGACAATTTGGTGGCTATTGTTTAAATATTTTCTTCTTTTGTTTTTTCTTTTTGAATTAAGAACGATACTTTCATCTGTGTTCCCATAGTGTTGTCTACATTTAGGAGGTAGACTCTTGACACTTTGGTTCAATATTAAGTTTTAAGAATTACAAAAAAGATTTGTTTTTTTATGTTATGTTTGCGGTTTCTTGCTTATTTTTCTACATAAGAAACTACGTTTTGACAGAGCCAACTAGTTTTTTTTTTAAATGACATTCAAAAGTGCCTTGACTGAAATAGTGAGTTTGACTTAGACTTTATCTTTGATGGAACTGGATTTGAAGGACGGATTCTTAATTAGGTAATTATTTTTCCTAGAGTGATCAAAATTTTTAGCCGGTACCAATAAAATAGTATAACTCAAACTTCAGCATAATATTATAATAATCTACTCGTACTAGTTGATAAGAAAGTAATCTAAGCAAACAGTAGCATCTACAGGAGTATAAAATTCTAATTATATTCGTACCTACCTACTACCTATCTTGTTCCTCAATTCTGTAAACCACTTTTACCATTCAACTTGAAATCAGAAATAGACACACACACACGGAAAGATCTCCAACATATTAGTGCAAACAGAAGCCTTATGTCAGAATCCTATTAATGAAATAACATTACATATGAGTGCCTCGACGTGTTACGGTTTCAAACGTAAGCTTAAGGAAAGCCAATATTACACTAACAATGAATCAGCTATATGTCATAAAAAGTTAATCTTTGTCTGTTCTATTTTCGTCATACGATAATATGAAATGTTACATTAGTAAGATAGTAACATAACATCACGCCTGTTATCCCCGAAGGGTTAGGCAAAGATGTAACCTTTAGTAAACCCACATTTCGCCTGTTATGTTTAAGTCCCATGTTATAGGGGCGTGCCTATTGCCATTAACCTGACACGAATCCAGACTCCGAGGCTGCTACTGAGAAATTCCTGATGGAAAAACTTAATAACACTTTGCCCGACCTGGGAAATTACTTATTCATTTGTTTTTCTGGTCTTAAGGAATCTAATTCAAGATAGCAAACATAATGTACGTTTCCTTTTTTTATGTCAACGGAGTACCTATCTCTCGTTTTTTTCCGACGGACTACAGAAGCAAACTTGATAAAAAAATCACGAACTTTGAAAAGCGTTCATCTCTCGATACCGCAATTTTGTATGCAGCCATTCCTTTACATAGAACGTCGTATATTTTCAAAAGTAACGTCGCCTTTATCAATTTTGTTACATTGTGTTATAAGTTAGGTTCATCGGAATAACATGAGTTGGACACGGACAATAGAAACGAAGCGGCGAACTTTGAATTCGTTCACTAAGCAAAATGTATTCCCCGAATGAAATGCATTCCATATTCTTAGCGGTTCCCATTATATTACAAGTAAATCTTGGCTGGTACTGCTAGAACATATCTGTAAGATATTTCTCGCTCTCCTGAATAATATTATGATACAAAACAAATGTGTTTTGGCTTTTGTATGTTGGGCTTATACATTTGAGGGAGATTCGTCAGATGAATTGGTGTAATTCAATTTCTAAATCTAAGAAAATCTTTTTTCGTTATTCATCTCGTTTACTGATTGCTAGCTTATTAGGACATGCTTCTACAACAAAATATACAGTCTTTATATTTGGTACAACTTATTTATTGCATCAGACGCGACTTCGTCTGTGTGGAAGTCAAATCTATACTTATACTTATACTTACTTATTATTACTTATTACTTATATTATATTTTAAAGAGGAAAGATTTGATTGTTTGTTTGTTTGCATTGTATAGGCTCCGAAAGTACTGAACCGATTTGAAAAATTCTTTCACTGTTGGGAAGCCACACTATCTACGGGTGACATAGGCTATATTATATTTTCAAAAAGTCGGGAAATCACGCGAACGAAGTCGCGAGGAGAGTGCTAGCATACCATAAAAATATATCTTTTTACACGACTGCGCGACGCAAAGGAGGGTAATTTTTCCCGTTTTGTAATATAAGTATAGACAACTTCAGTCAAAAAACTAAATTGCCAACAAAAAGAAACTCCTCTCTCACCGCTGTTAAAGTCAAATGCCTATTAAGAACAAATCTAATCACGAAACAAATAAGTCTTAAAACGCATCAACATTTGTCATCATAAATCTTACTGTGTTCTGTAAGGGAGGACAGTATTACTATTCTAATAATAATTACAGGGAAACAAGAGGGAAGCCTCCGCTGTTACTATCTGAGTGTTGCGCGATTCCCTCTGGGCGGAATTCACGCCGACACCAAATTGCTTGAGTTCATAGTTGGCTTTGTCCTTTTAAAAAGTCTCTGTATTATCAAAAGACCGAGCGAAATTGGTTTCTTTTACGCCTTTTTTGTTGAAGTGTACCTGAAGGTCTATATTTCTGACTAGCTTTTGAACGACATACACTTCAGAAAAGCTAAATTCCTTAAAAATCTCAGGGGAAAACAAAAACGGAATTTAAAAAAATCTACACATAATGGTATGTGTTAAGCTAATCAATATAAATTTACATCAATGTCCAGCTAATTCTGTTCAGCAACAAACAGGCCGCCATCTATCCATCCATGCTCATAAACTTTTTGCGTATTAAATAATAGTAAGATAGGTTTTTATTTAGTTGTTTTTAACCCCCGACGCAAAAACGACGGGGTGTTATAAGTTTGACGTGTCTGTGGAATTGTAGCTCCCGAACGGATGAACCGTTTTTGAGTATGATTTTTTGTTTGCAAGGTGAAATTAGGCGGGAGTGTTCTTAACTATGTTTGAAGAAAACCGGTCCGATATGGCCGCCGTCGGGTTTTTTTCTAGAATTATTAGAATATGTTTTTATATTTTAAATACCATCCGTTACATATTCTCTTGACTTAGCAAGTAAATAAATGTGTTGTTTGTTGAAATTAATGAATGAGCTAAGCAGCTCCATTTGGGCCTGGCGCCTGACGTTCTTGTCAAAGTATCACTATTCGTAGAACGTCTTTGAAAGTAGCTTTAAAGGAGAAACCACCATTATTTAGAGAACATCTCAACAACAAGTCAATGAAACGAAGAACTAATGAAAGCATAGCAATCAACGACATTGTCTTAGAACTTCAAAGTCAATCGGAGTGAGATGTTGTATGAACAAACACAAACACGCGTAGATTAGAAGTTTGTTTGCCATGTAAAGACTTGTAGGCGGTATTATTTCACGCGAGTAGTATACAGGTTGACTTTTGATTCGTTGGGCATCTTTCTGGAAGTGAAAGTACTCATATATACGAACAACTTTTATTACAGAACCAACATTGAAATATTAAAGACAATGACGTCACCTACCTATAACCTACCGTCCTGTCAAATCACAGCTTCATAGGTCAAGTAGTTTTCGAGATTTCGTGTGAAATCAATGAATTAATGAGTAGGTATTTTTATTTTGTTTTTATACACGGGGTGTAAAATGATACATTACATAGTCGTTAATAACTGCTTATATTGCCCATCAAACTGAGTAACATTGAGTTAAAAATATTGCCGGAAAACGACTTTCATATTTGATGTGAAAAATCACTGTTTAATCACATTGAGCAAAAATTGTAGTTCGGAAATGTCTTTAATTTTTAGTATGAAAAATCCCTGTAGCAAACATTGTGCTTACGAGAGCATACTACAGGGTAGTTAGAATATTTAAAATTTGTTTTCGTAAAAAAAAAGTTGGAACTTTGACCAAAATCTTCGTAACCAAAATCTTTCCAGTGACAGTCCAAAAGAGAAACATGATCTAAACCATAGAAAGAACACATGTAACTTTCAGGTTCGTTAACTTTTAACTAACAAATACTAACTTCTATCAAACTGTACTGACAAAACAAAACAAACGTAACATAATCAAGAGCACTCAACTGTACCTAATCACAAAGATTACGTCACTCAATAAAGTCACGCTAACTCGAAGGATAAGTTAATTTAGGATACGTTTTAAGGTTAAATACGAGTACATTAACGGTATTAGCGAATTCCAAAACGTTTTAGACAACCTACAGATGTGCGAGGATGTGCGCGAGATGTAGCTAAATGGTTCCGTACCTAATTTGCCATCTGCGTCAACAGCAATATCGCTGTCGCTTCATGATATGCGTCGACGCTTTCTGTTTTTAGGATTAAATGAACGAAAAATATTATTAGATGTTGTCGAAAACAGTAAAAAAATACGATGCTTTTGATATCATTTTATTATTGTACATATCGGGGAAAATACTCTTGCTAACAAACCTTAAGTCTAAGTAGGCCATAAGCGATTACTCCAATCATTATAACATTAACAATCGTTATAACGCTATTGTTATTTTACCATTAACATGAATGCTGTTGGCTTCGTATTTCATGATAAATACAAAGCAATAAATAACTACAAAAAAATATGCAAATGGCCGTAAAAATAAAAACACTAAAATGCAGTTATTCGAACAATATCACCTAACGACTATTGTTATTTGGAGGCTTTATATCTATTGCTATAATAAATGGTTAATTTTTAAGCAACATTATTTATATTACATTCTTTTTGCGTGACAATCACACTCAAAATTTACAAAGATGTCCATTCGCAAACATCCGACGTTATATTTGAATATTGTTTACATTTAACAATGGTTTTAGTTTAGCATAGCCATAAAAATGATTCGTTGCATAAAGAGTTATACATAGACATTTTATGTTATTTATTCAACTATACAGCTGAAATACAGAAGCATTTCGTGTCGTCACTAAACGCGGCTCATCGTAAAAGTAACGTTGGAGGCCTATAAATGTTCCATAAAGGACCGTAGGCACTCACCACGAACATTCGCTTTGAAAAAGTTTGGGAGCATTCGTAGCTAGAGCATTTATTTATTTATTTAGAATGTCCACAAAAGACAAACACATATACACATAACATCATACCTGTAATCCCCGAAGGGTAAGGCAGAGGTGTACCAATTAGTAGGTACACTACATTTAGCCAATTTTTGCCAGCCTATTGCCATCAATTGGGCACAAATACAGACTCCGATGCTGCTACTGTGAAATTCCTGAAGAAAAGGTAGGCAGTACATAGGTAACAAGAAACAAAACCAAAGCCGCCGACTTCCAAAACTAAGGTTAATTTTTTATTTACTTTGTAGTTTTTTAAAGCGGTTGTCTTTTTGTAAAAAAGTTTTTTATTTGTTCCTTTTCAGTGCAATATTACTAGTCGTTAATAATCGCGGACAAACATACATAGGTACAAACAAACAGTCGGTTAGTAACCTCCTTTTTTTTAAGTCGGTTAAAAATCACATTGGTAGATACTTGTACGGATTTGAGCCCGAAACCTCATGCATGAGGGGCGGGGCGCCTTAACTCCATGCGACCACGAAATGTGGACATGCAAAAATGTTTGAATTGTGAAAAAATGCGCGCTCACAAATGTTCGCCGAATGTTCGAAACCGGCATAGTGAATACTCACGGTGAGTCTACTATCCTTTAGAGACTGTACACCAGTCAGTAATACCTACACAATTCTTGAATGACGACTAACAGACCGCTCTAACCCACATTACAGTTTTAACAACCTTCTATAAAAAGTATCTAAACTTTGTACCACGAAAATGTAGTCAGCAAGTACCAATAAATATAATCGTAAAGTTTAAGTAACTCTGTGTTAGGTTCAGAGGTGGTTTTTATCCGTTCTAGACCGGTGAAGCTATAAGCCAGATGCTTTCCGATTATAATAACCTTTAGTTACCATGTAGATACCAAGAACTACGAAAAGTCAGGTGACAATTTTCTCTTTGTGGAATAAATTCAAGCAGCTGCTTTTAGATTTTTTGTAAAGCACACATATTTTATGTAAAATGAAAATAAAAATTAAGTTTCTTGGTGCCCGACCTCAATAAAAGGTCCTTTTAATTAAAATTATAAACATCTACAGTTATAGTTGCATGCTCACTGGAGACATTGCCTCTGCTGTTGTTAATTTAATAACCCTTCATCTGGCGCAGTCGGATAATTATTATACTCCGACTAAAGCTTATTTGTTCTCGAAATAAATAAAAAAATAGGCAATTATGGGGATTGCCGACAGAAGTGAAAACTTAACATCACTTTTAGCATGTCGGTGAGGCGATCCCATAAGTTTTGCCCCTACCCGAAATTGTTTCGCGGCTAAAAAAATTCAAAGTTGATTTCTCCATATGCAAAATTTGGACCCCCGTTTCATCTTTATTAAACTACCTCCCTGCCAATGCCAAATTTCATCTTTGTACGTCAAGCGGTTTGTTTTCGATATTTCGCGATGAGTGAGTGAATGAGTGACCTTTCGCTATTATATATTTACATAAATATAACCACCATGTCCCTAACCTAACAATTAGCGCGTGTATATTATCAACGAAATATTCAAATAAAAAATAAGTAATAAAATAATGAGGAAACAATTTTTCCTTTAACATATTTGTTTACACGTGGATTTACTTTTACATTCTCAAGATAATTATTAGTTTAACTACTGCTTTATTTTCATAAACGTCTTATGAAATTGTTGAAGAATTTAAAAATTATTAATGTTTGGTATGTTATAGAAAGGTATTTTATACAACGTGTAATGTTAAATGCGCAAAACCTGAAAATAGTTTGATCAGAATAACGAGCAGAATCAATTGAACCACTTTTTAATATTATAGGTCACATTAATAGGTCAATTTAATTAAAAATCAGTTGGGGTGTCTGAGGTTTTGCGCATTTAACGTTACACGTTGTATAACTCACATTAAATACGTTTCCTACCTACATCTGGGAGATAATTTTAGTAGGTAACTTTTACGTACGTTCGCATTCTAATGCCAGTCTCAATATGCCAAAAATACCTCTTATTTACCCATAATTTAATGAGATTGCTGCTATATTTTGGACGTTTTTAATTACTCAATACTTCAAGCCTTCTGAAGGACAATCTCCGTAACTAAAATTGTTTAACAAATTTAACAAAATGGTAGGTAAATTAGAGATATTTTTGACAGATTGAGACTGAGATTGGAATATAAAAGTTCTTAAAAATATCTGCCTCTGATCATAGAAACCAGAAAAGAACCCAAAATTTTTCACTACACAGGTAGTACAAACAAAAAAAGCTTAATCATAAAAGAATCAAACAGCACAAAACTTTTTGATCAATATTTTATTGGACCCTTCACTTTTTCAAGTTCTGTTGTAAATAATGTTGTCAAGGCACTTACAGCCATCAATATCGTTAATCCTTTTAACGCTTAGACAATAAAATATCAATTTGTCGATGACAAAAAACGAGATATTGGAATTTTGTAATTGGAAACGAATTTCGAAGAAAAAATGTAGCCTGTAAGTACCTATCCAACTGCAATAAATAACAGGGTTGACAATAAAGATGGCCGTTTGAAAACAATTAGGTAGATAGACTTTTTAGAAGACCTATCTAGGTACCTATTTAAGACGGGGTGTATAAAGACTCATCACATTTGCTTACTATGCATAAATACTGCTCATAAAACTAATTACCTAAGATTTTAAGCAAAAATATTGAAGTCAGTCAAAGTCAAAACCTTTATTTCAATTAGACCATTTACAGACACTTTTGAATTGTAAAGTAGTCGGTCAGTTAGTCAGAAAGTTTAGAGGTAGGCCTCTATAGAGAATAACGAGCAAGAAACTTCACGACCACTCTTTTTAATTAGGTTTTTACAAAATCCTGATTACAATATTCTTGTTGCTTCTACATTAGATAACAATGAAGATGAATATAAAACAATAGATAATAAAAAATAATAAGAATAAAGATGTAAGCCAATCCCAACTGACAGCGCTTGTTCACGAACATGACGCGTAGATCAGCACCACTTAGCTCAACCATCCATTTACTGAGTGAACATGAGACATTAATTTCTCTGAATGTTTGTATACACCATGTGTTTGATTAATAAAATAGATTCTATGGGACCATGCTTAAATAGTTCAGCTTTTATCTGAAAATGGTTTCAGTTTTTCAATGAATACTGTCTTCAGTACGCACATCAGTATATAAACAATGCCATGTTTGTATATTTTTGTCTAATTAACAGTCTAAACGATTGGAGTCAGTAGGTAGTACAAATATACCGACACCGACAAACGACAAATATAACGACATAACTATTTGTAAAGTTTTCATTAAGACTTTCTAACAATTTGTTTTGTCTCAAAAAGTAGCAAAAATTTCAAGGATTCTTCTAGTAGGTTGGTATGCTGTGCTAAGGTCTATTACAAATACAAAAATGTGTCGGAGAGTGACATAGGGTAACAGAAAAATGTACGGTGTCTTGTGGGATAGCGCACAGAAGCAAAGACGCAGGTAAAAGCTAAATGAATTTATTCTGATAAAGGGGTCGTTTTCGTTTTCAAGGGTAAACAAAAAACTGATTTTCACAGTATTTTAAACATAAAAAACATGAACCTAAAAAAGGACATCCTTGTTTTAATTTAATTCAACTTGCTGATTTCCTGGTTAAATAATTGAAACCTACCTTCCGTAATAAAATTTCCAAAAACACATAACAAAAAACATACACATACATTATTTATTTTATTTATTTATTTATTTATTCATTTAAATCAGGTAACAAAGACCCATAACATATATACCTTATAGACTATCATACATATTTATAAAAACAAAAACTACTGCACACGAAGTGACGGCGTCGTGTTGCGCTGCGTGGTGTCGCGTAGCCTTCCGCGGAATCGCCGATACATGACACCCTTCGGCCAAAACTCTTCCTTGAGGAAGGTCTCAATGCAATGAGTCGGAACTCGCACCACGAACGACTTGAAATTCGTGTTGTGGCGCGACTCCAACTTCTCGACCCTGACGGTCCAATTGGTCCTGGCTCGAACATACTCCACGATCTCCTCAGCCTTCGTGGTGTAAAGTAGCCGGGACACATAGAGCTGCGTCGTAGGTACTGCCGGACGCAGCATACTGGGTCCTGCCAGCGCGGTCCCGCACTTGTTCCGACTAGGAGGCTTCTTCTTCTTCCTCTCCACCTTCACGAAGCCATCCTTGTCACACGTGCCTGTAACTGGGCCTACGAGTAGCTGATTCGATCCCCTGTCGGCAGGTTCACGGCTGCTCTTCTTTACCCCCTTCCTGGTCGGCGACACAGGTTTGTGCGTGGCGACGATATCAGCGTAGGCACGTTTAGGGGTCAACGTACCTACACGAGTCATTACCTCGACCGGAGTCGAGTCAGCGATTGCACCGGCGCGTGTTGAAACACGAGCGATATCAGCAGCGGGTGACGCAGTGGAGCTCGCCGACTCAAAACTGCCGACGCTAGCGTTCCTCGCTCCGTGACGTGTGCTCACATTGTTGGCATCAGGTAACCTATTTACCTTAGAAGCGTTGCGTAACAACTCTACTTCGGCACGTAGTTCACCAATGGTGTTATTCGACACCTCCAATGCAGACTGTACCTCGGCCAGGCTTGCTTTGAGGGTTGTTATGTCCTTCAGCAACCTGGTGACGTCGACGTGGTCAAACGTGACTGGAGGCAACTTATGAAGCTCCTTCGCCACAAAAGCAGGCACGTCGTCCGGGTCGGTGCTCTTCATCAACGTGATGATGTCCTGCACACACTTCTGGCCGCCATCCCTCCGGCGGGACTGCATCTGCTCGACTTTGCCGAGCGATTGGTACAGCAGCAGCTTGGCACTGCTGATCTCCTCCTCTTTGAAGTTAGTCTTGCAGATCTGCAAGATGCTAACTTCGTCCATGTAGTCGATGGCATGCTTGATAAATGCCAAGACCTCGTTGGCTATGAGCGGTTGGGAACTCATAACGACGCAAACCGGGCAGCGGCTAAAGCCACGCAACACGTGAATATAATATTCGCACCGAGCAGCGCAAACACGTCCGTACTCGACCGCGCATTGCGCTGCACGTCGATTTCCATAACATGACGCCTGTAATCCCCGAAGGGTTAGGCAGAGGTGTAACTGATTTAAATCCCACGTAATAAAGTGCGAGCCAATTTCCATCAACCGTGCACAAATCCAAACTCCGAGGCTGCTACTGATTTCCAAAAAATACTTTTCTATCTTTATCTCCATACCCATCCAAAATCTTTATTTTATAATTTTTATCTTCTATACGCATGGATGCCACTGAACTCCTTTTAAACGGCTGGACCGATGTTGATAATAGTTTAGATTCACAATTGGACCCGTTAAATGGCGCTGCATGCCAATTTTCGGATAGGACAATATCTCTCGGGTGTGCTTAATACATCAAATAATTTCTACTTATCCTGCCTCGTTAATTTATCGAAATCACTTAAACATGCACAACATTATTAATTCCTAATAAGTTCGCCAAATCAGGCAGTGTTTTTTTGATTTTCCATAAGGAATTTGTTATTCCGGAGCCTGGATTGCTTATTGATGGAAATGACCCCAGACTTAAACATAGTAATGTTTGTTGACTTTATAGTCACCATTCATACACTACAATACAGTTTGTATAGTGTACTTAAGTACTCTTTTGCTTAGCAACCGAGTTACACCTAAAGGAATGATGTTATGCTTTGTAATACAAATACTTAATCAGTTGAGAAGCAGAGGTGAGGAGCGCGGGACGAAGGAATCGCAGAATAACGTACGGCGACGCGAGTGCATGGTCGCGCAATACACAACGACACTGTGAAAACATCAGCTCAGGTAGTTCATTCACGTCGCTAAAGTGCAGTGTTCCTTTATTGAATTGAGCTATTTAAGAAAAAAGATAAAGTTAAAATACGTTCACTGGAATATCGTATCCATGCCTTACAGGATCTGTGAAAAATAAAGATAAAAACAATTACTGTGAAAAAGAAAGATAAAAACAATTAATCGTCATTACGTAATACAACACAGAGTTTTATTTAAGTGTAGTGACAAAACAACATTCCATCGGAAATCATTGGCTTCAATTTTACAACGTTGTTACAAATCAGTGAAAGAGAACATCAAGAAAATAATAATGGCCGCATTGTATACGATTTTTATTGCACTAGTATACGCAATAGACGGCACCACTGCTCTACAAAACCCACTCTCCGATGACTTTATTGATCAGATTAATGAAAAACAAAACTCTTGGAAGGCCGGCAGAAACTTTCCAGCGCACACATCTATGAAGTACATCAAGAATCTAATAGGAACCTTAAAAGATGACGTCTTATCGAAACCGCAGAAACTGGAACATAATGCCGATCTCATTACAGATCTTCCTACGAAATTTGATCCAAGAGAAAAGTGGCCCAACTGTCCTTCTTTAAACGAAATCAGAGACCAAGGGTCATGCGCTAGTTGCTGGGCATTTGGTGCTGTGGAAGCGATGACCGATCGATATTGTATATTTTCAAATCAGACACAACAGTTTCATTTTTCAGTCGAAGACCTTATCAGCTGTTGTGAGATTTGTGGTCTAGGATGCATCAGAGGTGTACATGCAGCAGCTTGGGAATACTGGAAGTATGTTGGTCTTGTATCAGGAGGCAACTACAACTCAAAAAAAGGCTGCAAGCCATATACGATACCAGGCGGAAATGTAACTGGAGGCTTTTTGCCATTGAGACCAATGGTTGATATCTCAGACTGCGTCACATCCTGTGATTCGAGCTACAATATCGATTATCATAAAGATAAACGTTACGGTAAACACGTCTATTCAATAGATCGCAACGAGGAGCAGATAAAAGTCGAACTTTTAAAGAACGGGCCAGTAGAGGGTGTAATGGCAGTGTATGCAGATTTTCTGAGCTACAAACACGGGGTCTACAATCAAACTACAGGGAACATTCTCGGTCACCATGCGGTTAAGGTGATGGGCTGGGGAGAGGAGAGTGGCGTCAAGTACTGGCTTGTTGCGAACTCTTGGAGCCAAGAGTGGGGTGATAAAGGATTCTTTAAAATACTGCGTGGAGTGAATCACTGTGGTATTGAGGATTCTATTGTTGCTGGTGAACCGCGTATAGTTTGAATAACTTTTATTATGTTTTTGTAGATGAACCTTCTGTTCAGTAAATGTTTCTTTTTTTATTTAGCTGTAAATAGTTTAAAGAGGTTACCCTTTTGTCGCCCTCGTGTCATCTGTTATCGGTATATGTATGACTATTAAATTAAAATGCCTTTTCTTTTTTATAATGTAAAATACTCGTATATTAATTTATTTTACATGCACAATAAAGATAGTAAACGTTAACATTTTTATTTTGTATATCAGAGTGAAAAGGTTCTAAAGGCGTTGCCTAAAATAAATAAAATTGCCTTTGTTTTTTAATGAAGAAATTATGAACTTCATATAATAGAATCTTGCCCTGAATTTCTGAACAGCTTATCTACGAGCTATAAAATGGGAGATTACTTTTTTATAACATAAAACGACCATAACATAAAAGAAACAATTCCGGCTTGTCACCGCGATACACTAAAAATTTAGGATTATCTCCATTCTCCGGAACGTAATAAAAAAAATGGGCCGCTGTGGTGAAAGGACGAAGAAGTCTTCCTGATACTTAATCTACACTTAATCAGCAATAATATTGATTATTAAGTAGATATAGATATTCTTTTTATTCACTACACAAAATACTATATGTATATTAGAGGACAATTGGTTAGTAGTCATTCCAAGACATAACTTCTCTAAAGAAACACTAGGTATTGTAGCCCTGGCAACCCGATTAATTTTTAATTAGATTAAATGGGACGCCTTGGATGGCTTCCTCAGGAACTGGCAAGAGGAGGCACAACACAGAGGAAAGTGAAAGGAATGGGGGGAGGCCTTTGCCCAGGAGTGGGACAGTAACGGCTAATAAAAAAAAAAAATAGATTTTTAGTTGCTTAGAAATAAGAAATCTATACTAATATTATAAAGCTGCAGTGTTTGTTTGTTTGTTTGTTTGAACGCGCTAATCTCTGGAACTACTGGTCCGATTTAAAAAATTCTTTCAGTGTTAGATAGAGTAGTTATCGAGGAAGGCTATAGGCTATATACCATCACGCTACGACCTACGGGAGCGGAGCAGTAACCAAAGACGCGGGTGTAACCGCGGCGGACAGCTAGTATTTACTAAAACTGTCACAGTTTATATTGCTATATACAAAATGTACTTATAGGGAAATCGTTCTAACGGGTCATAAAAAAGTATGACAATGGTTTGCTAGTGTCTCTAATACCCAATGCCAATATACTCGTTAGTTTTAGAAACACTATTGTGAAATTATCTTCATTACATTACTACCCTCGAATACATTAGGTACCTATATAAAACCTTGATTGTTTAGAGTCCCATTCATCGACCAATAAAAAGGACAAGAATAACATAACATCACGCCTATAATCCCCAAAGGGTTAGGCAGAGGTGCACCCACATTTCGCCAGTTATGTTTAAGTCCCATGTAAAAGGGGGCGAGCGTATCTATTGCCATCAACCGGGCACAAATAAAGACTCCGAGGTTGTTACTGTGAAATTCGTGACAAGAATAAACAGGTGTTAAATTGGCTGAGTGGCTAGTGGCAATACCGAGACCAATGTAGGTACTTCCAGTACATTGAACTTTGACTTAGACAGATTTGGGTACTTTAGAGGACCAAGAAAGTAAGAGAAGTCCTGGTTTCACAAAAGCATTTACTAGACAATTTTTTTTTCTTGTTTGGTAATGAAATTCGATGAATTGTTTTTGTGTCATTTAATTATTTGTTGGAATGTTTCTTATCGCAGGTCTTCTTAAGAAATAAGCTGTAGGTAGGTACTTTTGTATCCAGTCTTTCTTTTCTCTTATTTTCTTTGCCTGTCGTTTAAACATACATGTACTAGCTTCTGCCCGCGACTTCGTCCTTGTCAAAATTTATTTCTTGATACAAACTTTGGACCCCCGTTTCATCCTCCCTGCCAAATCATCTCCCCTTCCCTTAGGGGATGAATTTTGGAAAACCCTTTCTAAGCGGACGTCTCCTAACTATCGACTACCTACCTGTCAAATTTCATCTTTATTGGTCAAGTGGTTTTCGATATTTCGTGATGAGTGAGTGAGTCAGTGACCTTTCGCTTTTATATATTTAAATAGATTAGATACACAAACGGTTAAAAAAACACACACCAATCCCCCTACGAAGTGTGGCTGGGAGTCTGTGACCCCAGTCTTTGATTAAGCGGCCATTGCCAATGATTCATTTATAGACCTACATAACGTGCGGAGGGCATCGTAACGAAAACTTTTATCACCGATTCATACTCATATTTATTTGCATACCATAACGTGAAGATGGTACATAATGCTTAAAGCTCAAGTACAGTTTGGACTCTGTCAGGACACAGCAACATATTACATAACAAAACATCACGCCTGTAATCCCCGAAGGATTAGGCAGAGGCGTACCCATTAGGACACCCACATTTCGCCAACAGCAGCAAAACAGCAACTTAGTATAGTGCATTGGGGTAATTACGACAACCGGGTAAATTCCGATTTTATTAATTTGCACCATTTACGTACCACATCTTACTTTGACAATGTTTTAAAGATGAAACACGTATAATTATTTATTAGCAATGCACGGCAATGTTTAAATCTGTGGCAGCGTTTGATTGAAATTATTAGAAATCGGAATTTACCCGGTTATCGTTATTACCCCAATGCACCTTACCTATTAACTTAAAAATAAAATAAAATAACAATTCTTAAAAATTACGAATTAATAGTTATAGTTTTTGGGATCATTCAAATAACAATAACCAGAAGAATACTTAATAACTGATGATCAGTCACTTCAATAACAATACTTAGTCATTCCTCGAACTCTTCGGGTGAATCACATTCTGTTGCATGTGTAAACAATTAATGAAAAGTAGGTACTGTTAAATGTGCTACATAATAACCGATATTGTGTTTTAATTGTAACGGAAAATGAACACAACAATAAAATTATTATTTACCTAAGTACTATAAACTAATATTTTAAAGAGTCTGTTTAAACACGCTGATCTTAGGAACTACTGGTCCAATTTGGAAAAAATCCTTTTGCATTATATAGCTTGATTATCTACGAAAGTAATAGACAATATAATATAACATTACGCTTCGGGACACGGGAGCGGAGCAGTAATCAAGGACGTAACTTAACGCGGGTAAAACCGAGGAGTATAATTAATTAATAATAAGGAAAGTCGGTCTGAATTTTGATAATTAAACTATAGGTTTTAATCAGAATAACACTTCTCGTTACTACGGAAATATTTTGTTTAGCCATTTATTACTAAGAACAGTTTGATAACATAAAAAGAAATTAAGCATACAAATAAAAAATATTTCGCAGATTTATACGATATTGACAAAAAATGTTGCAGTTCCTAATAATTTTATCTTTTACGGACTAAAATAACAATATTAACCATCAACACATGGACGACCCATGTCAAGGGTCTCGGGGCATCCTGATAAACTTGACATAGGAGCAAACACTCGCTTGCTCCGATCCCCAATTAATTACTTCCGACCGATACAAAACAAACGTTTACTAATGGTTGTAAAGCGTTCGACCATATCATGTGTTTGTCTTATGTTATCGGTGGGTGGTATTGTTAACCTTCGACACGAGTGGTCAAGCGCTGTCTCGCCCCTATTGACCGCGTCGTGCGCTGCGATGCAATTACACGGCGTGCGAGCACGGCTATCAAGTACACCCGCCGCGGCCGCCACCGCTCAGTCGTCGCGCCACATTCGCTCCGAATACACATCCATTAACCGCTCAGCTGTGAAAAAGACAATAAAGAAGTGAATAATGACCGCTTCGCGTGCAATGTTTGTTGCGCTCGTGTGCGCACTCGCGATCACCGCCGATGCTATACAGAATCCACTCACTGACGAGTTCATCAATCTCATCAATTCAAAGCAAAATACTTGGACAGCCGGCAGAAACTTCCCGCTGGATACACCGTACACACACATCAAGAAATTAGCGGGAGTCTTGCAAGATGACTACTTAGCGAAACTACCGAAGGTTGAACACGAAGACGAACTGATTGCTAGTCTTCCGGAAAACTTCGATCCAAGAGATAAGTGGCCGAACTGCCCTACTTTAAACGAAGTGAGGGACCAAGGTTCGTGCGGTAGCTGCTGGGCGTTTGGCGCTGTGGAGGCGATGACCGATCGGTACTGTACATACTCGAATGGAACACAACATTTTCATTTCTCCGCTGAGGATCTTTTGAGTTGTTGTCCAATCTGTGGTCTTGGATGCAGCGGAGGTATGCCAACGTTGGCTTGGGAGTACTGGAAGCACTTTGGTCTCGTGTCTGGTGGCAGCTACAACTCGACCCAGGGCTGCAGACCTTACGAGATCCCCCCGTGCGAACATCACGTGCCTGGCAACAGGCTGCCTTGCAACGGCGACTCTAAAACCCCGAAATGCCAAAAGACGTGCGAGGCAGGCTACAATGTTGACTATCACAAGGATAAACGCTATGGCAAACATGTGTTCTCAGTGTCAAGTAAGGAAGACCACATCAGGGCTGAATTGTTCAAGAACGGGCCCGTGGAGGGAGCCTTTACTGTTTACTCGGATTTGCTCAATTACAAGACCGGTGTTTACAAACACACGCTTGGTGATGCTCTCGGAGGTCACGCTATTAAGATCTTAGGCTGGGGAGTAGAGAACGGCAACAAATATTGGCTCATTGCTAACTCCTGGAACAGCGATTGGGGTGACAATGGATTCTTCAAGATTCTCCGAGGTGAAGACCACTGCGGTATTGAAAGCTCTATTGTAGCCGGTGAGCCACTTATTGTTGAAAAGTAAATTAGTGTAGGTACCTATTTAGTATGTAATTGCATTAAGTTACTAATCGTCTGTAAATAGCTGCCGCGTCGTATAACGTATGTCGTATAGACAAAAGTACCAAATAAATTAGTTAACATTATGAATACAGCAACAATATTAGGGTTAGTTCTGCCATAATGAATCAACCCACTTTAATTTTCTCCCATTTTTCATTTATACAAAGTAACTGTGATGTTTTTGCATATTTAACGCTATCTAATTTAAAATCCATGGTACATTGAAATGTTTTTTGTTGCCGAACGTTGGTCATATTGAATTAGTTAACTGACTTTTTTTGAAGTAATTAAGTAATTTGATTATAAGTGCGTCTTGAGTAAGTGTGGTGATCAATGCTCGTGCCTTCTCTGTATGAAAAGAGGCCTTTGCCCTGCAGTACGATACTAATAGGCTGTTAAAATTATATAAAGAAATTGTGGGTTTGATCATTTTGACAGAAATTCTGGCTCATATTCTAAACAACATGTAAATTTTGTACCAAATAAACTTTTGTTGTGACACGTTTGTATTATTTTCAACGATGATTAAGTAAGTATTATTATATGTAAATATTTAAATGATGTCTCTTTGTGCGTGTGAAGAGATAAACGTGTAATTAGCGGAAAATAACTTGAACTATCAGTGTTTTCGTATCCAAAGTTCAAAGTGTGTGTCTTCTATAAACACAGTTTGTAAACCTACTTAACTAAGGTTATTTTGACAAGTGATAGAACAATAGAGACTCTCTTAATTACATTAACATAATTAACGTTACAGCAAATAAACAATCCTGAATAGATAAATTTGGTTTTTGATAGAGCAACTTTTTCTTTAGAATGGACTCGCCCCCTATTACATGGGACTTAAAAACATAACTGGCGAAATGTGGATGTACTTAATGGGTACACCTCTGCCTAACCCTTAGGGGATCACAGGCGTGATGTTATGTGTAACTTTTTCTTTTTTTCTTTTGAAAGAAAAATGAAAATCAGCTGATCTATAAATTTTGTCGAGTTAAGCGAACATAATGTATTGATCAGCAGATTTTTTTTTGTTGTTTCCGTAGTAAAAAGTTTTCATAATGATGAGTAAAATAACACCTTTTCAGGTATTTGGTTAACAAAGTCAAAGTCAAAGAATAACGTTGTCTAAGTATATACAGAAAACGTATTCATATAATAATTGACTACCTACAGTCTGTACAGTACCTAACACCATTTCGCAATTCGCACTCACTAATTGATAATCCGATTAATCGGTGATTCTCAGCTTCTACGTAATTACAGAGACTGCCGAGTGATATCAATTGTGTAGTTTGCTTAACAACACATTGTTGTTATTCCTAGGAGACAGAATTAATCATGTCTTTTGTTCTCGGAAATAACTATACCCTTGATACAGGAATGTTTTCGAAGGAATATGGAGTTTGAGAAATAATGTTTTAGTTATCGTGTATTTAAATACATACCTGCAGATTAATTATCATCATTATCTTCTTATCCAACGTGGCAATGCGGCCAGTCTTTTGGGCACATATCCAGTTGACAGCGATGCGGAAGACTTTTGCGACGCAATTTAGTTTTAGATTTTTTTTTATTCTGACTGTTTTTTTTTACAATTAAGTCTTCACAGATACATGTCAGTTCTTTAGCAATTATGTATGTCTTACTTATGTTTGTTACTCAAGCGCGACAGAACAGCTGTACAGATCTGGATGAAAATTGACACAGAATAGATTATAGACTGGAATAGAACATAGACTGATCTCGTAAAAATGAATAATTCCCGTTGGATAATTATATTAACTTTGACGCGGACAGAGTTGCGGGCGGAAGCTAGTATAGTACATTCATACATAAACTCACGCCTTTTTCCCATGCGGGTAGGCAGAAACCACAGAACGCCACCTGTTACGATCCTTACATACTTCTTTCGCCTCATCTACGTTCATACATCTCGTCATACCTGACCTTTCTGAAGAACCTCACCAATGAGGTCAGTGTAGGCAGTAGTGGTGGTGGTGGTGTAGTAGTGATGGTGCTAGTATAGTATACATATAAATATCTTTAAAAGAATCTCAAAGAGACTCAATTCAGATTAATGTTCTATGATTGTATATAACACGGAATAACACCAGACAGTTTGATTACATACAACCGGGTTATTTACAACGACTCCTAACGATCACACGTCACACACACGGTTATCTATTACAGGGTGAAAAGACCACTGGATAGACCAGCAAGTGTTATTATTATCATTCAATATTAAGATAAGTAATAATAATTGTTATTTAGAAGATAATTGTTAGCTTCTATACGTTACACATTGCAATGATATGTGGCTGTTCCACTTATTCGCACTAAGCGTTTCCAAATGTCTTTTAATGTAGAACAGCAAAGTTTTTTTATATATTCTAAGCAGGAGTTTAGGACTACGTAGTTCTTACTTTATCGTGTGGGTAGTAAGGTCATAATGACCCCACACACCCTAGTGTCAGAATTTCTAAACCGCCTCAAGGGCCTCTGACATGGTTTGAGTGGAACAGTAAGTCCAGGTTTCCTCACGATGTTTTCCATCACCGATGTCAGTGATGTCCAAGATTTTAGAAAGTACATATGAATTGAAAAAGTCACATTAGTACTTGCCCGGATTTGAACCCACAACCTCATGCATGAGAGGCGGGCGCCTTAACCACTAGACGTAGTTTAAATTGTTGGATAGTATAAGGTACCTAATGTAACACATTTGGGATTTTGTGATAATTTAGTTTGACGTAAATAATTTACATAGCTATCGAGATATTTTAGGTACGTAGAAATAAGCTCATTATTGTTCTCATAGGTACCCCACTTATAGTAGCTTAGGGAACTTTCACGAGTTTTGTTATTGTCGAAAATTCGAATACAAATTCACAGAAAATCTCCTATCATGTTAATGAGTAAGCACCTATTAAATTGTTGTCTCGTTTTCATAACAATTGTTTTGTTCATGCTCTGATAATTGTTATGAATTACAGATATTTAATAACAATTTGATATAGGTATGCTGGGAAATCTGATATCCGCCCACAAACATTAGATACGCACGAGTATATCAAATTATATTTTATTTGTTTCTAAAGTAAGTAGGTAGGTACTACTTCAATAGATAATTATATTATTTCATGTATTGTATCAATCACTTACCAAGCTCACTAAGTGTGTTTTATTGGGCTTGGAAGCATTATGAAGTAGGTAATAACTTACCTAATAAAGCAAATTGAATCATTGAATATCAATAATATTTGTAGTAGATACCTCTATCTACAATACCAAAGTCTTATCCAAAAACCTATATCAATATAGGTACCTAGGGCTGCCATCACAAAAGAAAATCCCGAAAATTGGCGCGAGATATTTTCCCGGAGGAAAATATCATATTTTTTTTTACAATTAAAACTTAGTTTGCATTACCATTTCATTAAAAATAAGCAATATTGTTTTTTATTAATGTTTTGCACATCGTTCAAACAATCAGAATACCCCCCTCCCCCTACCTCGAAAAGCACCCAGGGTGGCCTATAAACAAGAACAAATCCAGGAAAATTTAGGACGGATGACAGCCCTAAATATTCCTACGGTTTGACGATGACGACTGACATAAAATTTATAGGTACCAACTTAGGTACTTAAATTTCTAGTGGCATTCGTATCAAGCCTCCATTATTCGCTATCTTCAATGAAACCCACACATAGGTACCCTGTAGGGTAGGTATTCTATCTCATAAAATTACATGACTTTCATTTTCGTTGAAAGGGAGAAGACTAAAATTCAGGGTCGACAAACTCCTTATCTTCAAACTATAAAGGTGAACATTATTGATAACATAATATAATGTCACGCCTGTAATCCCCGAAGGGTTAAGCAGAGGTGTACCTATAAGTAGGTACACCAACATTTCAGTATGTAATAGGGGGTGAGCCTATACCACCATCAACCGTGCACAAATCCAGACACCGAGGCTGCTATTGAGATATTCCTGATGGAAAAACCCAATGACACTTTGCCTGACCTGGGAATCGAACCCACGACCTCATGGTACGCAGTCGCGCTTTGTGACCACTAGACCAACGAGGCAGTGTGAAGCAACATTGATATGGTTGTAATTTATTGTATAGCTACAATACTTACCTACTGTACTGAGAACGTTGCTTGTATAGGTAAGTACCTACCTATTAGCAATTAACTGTTAATTCCAGCTACAAGGTGAAACAATGATTTGATTTCTTCTCGATAACAATTTGTAGGTCTCAGGTACATAAGTACGTAGATAATAGGTAATTCTAAATTCAAACAATCGCTATAGGCAGATACAAATGATCAAGATATTGAATGTTACTATCATGTAGCAATAACACGTAGGTTTCTACCTAACACATGCAGACGAGACATTGAATTCGAAAACGATACTTTCGCGGTTCTAAATCAACGACTTTCAGGCTCTTTTCTGTGTTAAAAAGCTATAGGTATTATGTCATTACCAACAGGAGCGTGTCATTCTGGAAGGTGAATTAAAAATCATCCTCAATTTTTTACGTGTACCTACACTAGAAACTAAGTAGGTACCTACGCACAAGAAATTTTTTGAAAAATACTTCTGCTTTGTATATTTACTTAGGTAGGTACCTACTCATATTATCCATTACTAGTGTCTGCCTACACCGAATTTGTTTAACTAAGGATATAGACAACAAAGAGATCACAAGAAATTCCATTAAGTATCTGGATGGAGTGCCATTGAAGCAATGAATAAAGTGTCGAAAGTAGGTTAGGTATAACTCCTTGCTTTCGTAAGAGGTTATTTTAAATTTAATGCTGGCCCACGATAAAAGATTGCGAATAAATAAAATCCGGAACTTAGAATTTGCTCTGATTCGAAAATCGAACTCTTGGGAGTGGAAACAGTGAGATAAAGTCATGATAGACTGAACGAACAATGAGGTTTAGTGGTCCAATTTGTACTTTTTAATTTGCGAAAGTTTGTTATCATGTATTTTTATTACAATCTTATTCAATTTTAACTTCCCAAACCGCCAATTGATTCAAACACTACCCTTCTACAGGGTGTCCCAGCTAAGGACGTCCAAACGAAAATTTTGGACTCCTCCCTTCCTGGGCTATCCAAACCACCCCCATGTATGTTCTACGATTTTTTGCGGTTTAGGAGCTAAACGACATTTTAATATTTTTTTGGGATATTCTTCTTTACATCAGATTTTGTAGATTTTCTCTTTTTGTGTCGCATTTTTTGGAAATATTTCAATTGATAATTAATCCTGAAAGTATGGTCTTCGATCGATAAAAACAGCTGTCTGTCTTATTGTCACCCGAAATTACTTAAACTTAGTTCAAAACCAAAAATGTTGTTTTGTAAATTTCGTTGCAGATTTTCGGCTCTTAAAGAAAAATCACAATAAGGACCCAAATCACCTTGAAGTAATTTCAAAAACTTCCACGGACCCTCAGCTCTTTAAAACAGTACAAATAACTAGTATTTTTCGGGTCATTATTCGGAGCAATTGAAGTTCGAACATGGTAAGGCGAAAAATACAATATTTTAGAACATAAGTGAAACCTAATGAAAATGAATTAAAATGAACTTTTATCAAGTTTTCAATGCAATATGAGCTCTATGTCATGTTTATTATTTGCACAATGGTGATTTGAAGTGGTTAGTAAAGTTAGGTTAGGGTTAGGTTAGGTTAGGTAGTTAGGTTAGGTTAGGTAAACCTAACCTAAGTTTAGTATTTTTTTTAATTAGTGGTGTTATTTAATAAAGTCAATGGCATAGAGCTTAAATTATATTGAAAACTTAATAAAAGTTCGTTTTAATTCATTATCATCGGCTTTCATTTAAAAACGAAAAAGTGAGACCTGATTAAAATGAACTTTTATCAAGTTCTCAATGCAATATGAGCTCTATGTCATGTTTATTATTTGCACAATGGTGATTTGGAGTGGTTAGTAAAGTTAGGTTAGGTAGTTAGGTTAGGTTAGGTTAAACGAACTTTCAATATAATTTGAGCTCTATGCCATTGACTTTATCAAATAACATCACTAATTTAAAAAAAATACTAAACTTAGGTTAGGTTTACCTAACCTAACCTAACTACCTAACCTAACCCTAACCTAACTTTACTAACCACTCCAAATCACCATTGTGAAAATAATAAACATGACATAGAGCTCATATTGCATTGAAAACTTGATAAAAGTTCATTTTAATTCATTTTCATTACGTTTCACTTATGTTCTAAAATATTGTATTTTTCGCCTTACCATGTTCGAGCTTCAATTGCTCCGAATAATGACCCGAAAAATACTAGTTATTTGTACTGTTTTAAAAAGCTGAGGGTCCGTGGAAGTTTTTGAAATTACTTCAAGGTGATTTGGGTCCTTATTGTGATTTTTCTTTAAGAGCCGAAAATCTGCAACGAAATTTACAAAACAACATTTTTGGTTTTGAACTAAGTTTAAGTAATTTCGGGTGACAATAAGACAGACAGCTGTTTTTATCGATCGAAGACCATACTTTCAGGATTAATTATCAATTGAAATATTTCCAAAAAATGCGACACAAAAAGAGAAAATCTACAAAATCTGATGTAAAGAAGAATATCCCAAAAAAATATTAAAATGTCGTTTAGCTCCTAAACCGCAAAAAATCGTAGAACATACATGGGGGTGGTTTGGATGGCCCAGGAAGGGAGGAGTCCAAAATTTTCGTTTGGACGTCCTTAGCTGGGACACCCTGTATAGCCTACACCAGAGGTGGCCAACCGGTCGATCGCTGGTATCTCTCACACTGATACAAATAGTTGCTAACAATAATCCTCAATTTTGTGTTGCTTAATAAAATACTATTCCTACCTATACCGTTTCATTTAGGTACTCAGTTAAAACTTCATGTGCAACTATGCTAGTGATTCTCAACACACATCAATAATAAAATAAATAGGAATTCTTGTAAGTACCTACTACATTATGTAGTTATTCTGTGGTACAAAGTATCCTAGTCAGTCTCTTGGGTTTGAAAAAAGCACCTAATAATAAATCAAATTCGGTCCAAAACGTATTGCTCAAAATGTAGCAACGTTGTCGCCTACGAGCCATGGTTCATTAAGGTCGGGAGTAGGCTATTTTAACAAGTCCTCATGTATTCGTTACACGATTAAAGCGACTTAACCCCGACGGCACTTAAAATGCCTAGACCGCGCTTACAGAGTTAAAATTTTAATGAAATGCGAAAAACGAATACTTTTAATGTCTGAGTCGACTTTACTGGGCTCAGTTTAAATTAGTGGGTACAGCAGTTCAGTGTTGTGGATATAACTTATGGGTTATGAATGGAAATGTGGCAATTATGGTGGTGTGTAAAAATGTTGGTAAAGAGAAAGGCTTATAAAACTACCTACTAACTACATAGGTTTTTAATTTGAGCGAAAACAATGCACATGTTGCGTATTTTTTGTGTGTATGTACGTAAGTATCTACTTATGTAGGTACCTTATTCCCAATAACAAATACTACCAGCCCATTATTAACACACAAATTACTCTTCTCATGCAGAGAAGGAACGCTTGCTGGCGGATTTTAGTGTCCTCACGACATTATCCTTCACCGACATCAGTGATGTCCAAGACATAGAATCAGACGGGCGCCTTAACCAGGGGGCCATCACGCCCTTCCTGCGTAGGTACATACTTTTCTCGTTAAGAGGTTCTTGGCCTTTGTTACGCTACTAAACTGTGGTGACGGCATAAATTGAAGTCAAGTTACAAATCGTTCGTTGAAGGAAATGAATTATTAGGTTCGGCTAGTTACCGTAAGTAATGGCGCATTTCCCTTGGTCAGTGGCGGATCCAGGATTGTCGTTTGGGCCCCCAAACGACAATCCTGGATCCCACATGACCCCGCATCCGAAAAAATTCCGCAACCCTAGCAGGCACTGGCCCTAGCGGGCCCCGTCTTCAATTATTTGACAATACGATAGGTATTTTGACGCATCTTTCGATCTACTAGCCGAATACAAACACGTGAAAAACTCCTATAAAACCCGTGACCTCATATTTCAGTTAATCTCTTGAATAGGTACCATTAAAATTTCACTACGCGCACTTTTTGTTTGCGTTCAGAATTGTAACGAGTTCATTATAACTTATAGGTCATGTAGTTTATCAGCAACTTGATTCGACGGCAGTTCTGCGCAAATGTAGGTAAAAACGTCTTTGTGTTTCATAACAATAATGTGATGACTAATCTTGTTTGTCGATAGCTGGGACTTTTTGGGTCAACTGTAAGGCATGGTCGGCCATATTATGTTGATATCAAATAATTCTTTGTAATTTTTCGTGTTGTTTTTCGGTTCTGGGAAACATCCAACCCTGATCATCTCATCCTGGACCAACTGTAGGTGGGTAATTTAAAATTGAGAGAAAAATGTTCAATGAATAAAAAGCTTTGTTTTCGTTAGAATAAAGTCCAATATCTATCGGTAAGGTAAATGAACTTTACTACGCACTACAGTAAACTTTGATGTTCTGATCCTGATGTCCTCTATCACAGGCGTTATCTTACAACGAATAAGTTTATATATTTTCGACTTCATTTAAAAAAGCAAAGTTGATATTTTGCTGAAAAATTGAGACCTGACGTCAATTTTTCAGGTTCTTCTGAATATCGAAATCGCAGTGTAAATTAGCGGAGTACAGTGAGTCTGTCATACATATTCTGTTACTACCTATGATTACATTTATTTTAATTCAGGACATTGAATAATGTTACGTACTATGTGCCCGTTGAATGCTTAGTATCTCATTCAGCATAGAACCTCCCCCCCTTCAATCCGAGAATAGTTACCTCCAGGGGCGCCGAGTTTTTAAAATTCCCGTGGGTGCTCCAGCTTTTTTAATGACATACCTAGCTACTTATATATATTTTTGTTATTTAATAGACACGAAAATATTATCGAATTATTTTAGACATTCATAATCGTGGGTGCTCGGCACCCACTATTTATCTCTCGTGGGACACGCAAACCACGTCACTACCAGCTCCGATAACCGTGTGGGTCTATGGGGGCTATGGTAAGAATGACTATTCAATGTAGCAATATTTCAATTTCAAGATATTCAATTTTAAGTTATTTATTATTTATTTATTTATAACAGCTTACACTATCATTACAGGTTTTACCCTAATGCGACAAAGAAGAACTTAAAAATATCCATCTATTGATCAGTTAACTGGTTGTTGTCTAGTTGATTCAGTTTGGCTTACACAAAGAAAAGGGTAATAAAATACAAGGAATTTAAATAACATTTTATTGTAACTACAAATTATTACATTTGCGCCAAAAGTAAAAACCCGAAATCTTATTGTAGTTACTACGTTACAGTTCTTGTAGGTACAAAGTTGACTCTAGATGCGCAGTACAATCGTGAATATAAAAAATACTAACGCAGTTACGTTTTTAAATAATGGATTTTATAAGTATATGCATATCAGAATTTTAGTGATCACTCCCGATTTCATAATAAACCATTATCTTTTTACATAAACAGTAAACTATTTATACACTACAACACAACAAATATTCTGGTAGGTTCATACTTTTGGCACAAATTCGTTATTAAATACATGATTAATTATAGACCTAATTTGATTAAATCTAATATATCACAAACCATGACTGATCACGTAAGTGCGTCTCAGTCCTAACATAGCACTAGTTTCAGTTAGTTCCATTGTAAAAAAAAAGATATATACGTAATACTTACAACTTGTTGCACTACTTTTGGTAACCAAAAATAAAATTTTAATACGTCTAACTTGAAGAAAACACGAGTATTCTTTATGGATCGAAATATACTGAGATTTTTTAAGGTTTTATATACGCCGTCACGTCAAATGTAGTGGTTCCATGCTCACTTCAGTGCCCCAAATCCAAATCGCACTACCCCCTATGCCCAACCAAGGATTGGGAAATTACTATTAATTTTCCAATCCTTGGTTTAATTTAGTAAGTAAAATATAGGACTGAATGGACGATGGCACGGTGGGGCAGAGTGGGGCATAGGAATCTAAACTACTGCCCCACCCAACTTAAAACCTGTCTGTGTAGAATGATTCCGAATATTTCTAGGGTCACAAAAATAGTGCAACAAGCCAAAGTCGAAGGTAATCAAATTAAAAAATATGCAAAGAAAAATAACAATAAAAAATAGAATCATCATTTCATACGCGTCAGTCTGTTAGAAAAAATCTTTATAAATACAACATAATCAATGATTTTTGGTAAACATATTAAATGACACACAAAACGGACAAGACAGACACAGAGATCACATACTTAATTACACACATATTGAGAGGCCATAGTTTAAACCAAACTGGTTGTTACGACGACTTGCTTTCCTCGTTCTTATCTTTGACTACACATAGGAAACAAGTTAAAGCTCATCACTTTATAGCCATCGCACCTTCCAATCTACCAAACTATATCTTGAGAAATATAGTACAAAAAATCTGACGATCAACATAACATGCAAGCAAATAAAACAAAAAAATGATAAAGTCAAAAAAAATATCGTCAATACTTATTTGACAGTTTCGAAATCGACATAAGTGCTAGATTGGCATGGCAGACCTAACTAATGGCTTAGATCAATGAAAAAAAAAACTGTTTTAGAATGGCCAAAATTACTGCTGATACTATACGAATTTGTAGCAGTAAGGATTCGAAAATGTCATCGATACGAGGGGTCAACGCCCTCATTCCCGAACAGAAGCGAAATACTTACCTATTTCTTTATACAAGACAATTCCATGTCAGTATCAACTGTCCCTAATCGCTACAACAATCGATATAATCTATCAGAAAAAAATATTCATTACTATTTTACATTAAAAAAAAAAAGTAACAAAAGTGGAATGAATAATAATTAAAAATTTTACGTAATTAATACTTTTACATTTGACACAGACATAAAAAAATGGCTGAGGTTGACCACCCACGGATAACTGGCAACATTCAAAAAGGTTTGTTGTAAAATTTTGTTGATAAATATTCTTTGCTGGACATTCGACTGATGAAATATTTTTCAAACGACTAGTAAATTATTTTTCATGTTTCTATAGGTCTTCGTTTAAGCTACTTTCCAGACCGGAACAACGGGTTTAAAGTATAGTTTCTGCAAATCACAATTGCGCGTCATGTGACTCTAAAGTCAATAATATAAGGTTTAAATTGCAATGACAGACGCGCGCTTGGGAAATGCAAAAATTATACCAATTTTGGCCTGGAGCAAAAACTTCGAACGAAGATTCGTACCTACAGTTCCTTATTATCCGTCGGCGATCAAACTAGTTACATAAAGATTAAATTATTTAACGATGGTACTCATTACTCTATATTGCTCTCTTACTGGAGCTCAGTTTTGATATGGCGCCATCTCACTCTGTCGTTCTCATTGCATTGAATGCCGTCGCTAAATAATTGACTCTGTACAGACAGTAAAACAGGTAAGTATGCAGGTAACAGACAGCACATTATTATTATACATTGTAACATATTTGTGCGTATGTCAAGTGGCCTAGATTTTGTCACTTTACTTTTGAAAGAGTTATGTTACTGAAAGAAGTTATTTTCAAACTCTCAATCTGTTTCTTGTGAATCCGACGCTCGATTCATTAAATTCAAAGAACTAAACGTTCAGAGACAATTGCCTGGGCGATGCAAAGATGTTAATTATTTACCTGCTTACTTAACTCATTTGCCGTGTGTACATACAGTGCATTGTTCCCGACAATCTTATTCGATAAACAAACACGGTGCAAAATCACGAGTTTTCACAATAACCACACACTTCTAAAACGTCATACCGTTTTGATCTTTATTTTAAACGCATACGGTATAAATTTCTTTGACACTGCTTTGTACTAACCACATCGAAAACGCCAGGCCATTTTTTGTTTACCAAATAAGATGGTTAAAGAAAAATACACCTTGTTACATACTATTTACGTCATTGAGTCGTATCTAGTGTTATTGGTGAGCGGATCGGTGTCGTCTCGCTGACGGAAATTGAAGGCGTTACTGAAACTCTCTCGGAGTCTCTCTGTGAACGTTTTGTAGTCGAGGTGCGCCTGCCCGAAGTCAAAGTCTGCTACTTCGACTGAGTGCCTGTAATAGAATTTTGATTATAAAGTACTAGATTATAGAATACTAGCTACTAGCCGCAGCTTCATCTGCCTAATGTCGGTTATTGACGCAGACGAAGCCGCTGAATAAACAAGCTACTATAATTAAAAAATTAAAAAACACGACTGCAAAAATTGCACATATTTGTACTTTGTTCACTCGTCAGTTTTTTTTATTTACGACGTTTTTTATTTACAGTGGTATATATTTTTCAAATCTACTTGTCAAATTCTAGACGATAAACATAGACACGACCAGATTCATTAAAAAAATAAATTGAGGCTGGTATTAAGTTACTTTTTAAAGTGGCCACACTGCTTTCTTTTTATTTTTAACCATGTTACTCGGAACGATGCAAGGATTGTAACGATACCCCATACATCTAAATCGGTTCAGGCGTTTAAAAGTTATGGTGGAATAAAGAAACTCACATACATACATACATTAACCCTGAACACATAACACTCCTTTTTTGGGGCAGTCGTGTAAAAATACCCTAATATGTCCATTCTTGGGGTTAAATCGGTTCAGTGGTTTAGTTGTGAAAGCGTAACAGACAGACACAGTTACTTTCGCATTTATATTAAAGTATAGATAGATTTGGGTGCTTAAAAATATCCTCAATTGAGTGTTTGTGCGCGTAGGTTCTATTACATTCCGCACGAACTTGGCTCACTTGGCTGGTAAGTTCGTACGGAATGTATTAGTACACACGGCTACACATCAAGCTATACAAAACCAGTTTTAGCTGACCTCGCATTGTATATGCTTTTTGTACAATCAGAAGTCAGCTTATACTGGTTAAGTATAGCTTGATGTGTAGCCGTGTGTACCTACGCGCACAAACACATTTGAAGAACGGGGAGCGGAACGGGCGCTCGGAGGCACGAGGGTGCCACAACACCAACTTCCAAACTCCGGGCTGCTACTGAGAATTTTCTTATGGAAAAACCATATAGCACTTTGCCCAACCCGATAATTGAACCCAAGATCAACGTCTATCCATCGAGTTAGCGACCACGAGACCAGCGGAACAGGGAAATCGGGGCAGGATTACGTAATTTGTAAGATTAATTTTCTTTTTCTTTAGAATTTAACTACCGTCACAAGAGAAATTTGTGCTCGTAGCTATTAGAGAATTTCAAATAATGTACTCACCTCGAACGATGTTGGTAATACGCGATACCAAACACGACTAAGATGACAGCCACGAGACAGAAGAACACTGGTATTACTATGACCGACAACTGCGCATTCACAGACACTGGAAACATAAGAAAGACGGTTAGAACAACATAACCTCACGCTAGTATTTTGTAAAGGGTCAGCAGAGGTGCATAAGGCTGCGTTTACAACAGAATTATGCGGAGATGCGTATTGAGGAATATTTGTAAAGATGGTCAGATGACATCATTTTTATACCTTGAGCTATGCTAGCGCTACAATGCGTTAGTTTCACACACCCCTCGCTACGCATCCTTGCACGTCTCTGGTGGAAACGCAGCCTTATACACCTTCATTTCACCAGCCATCGTTAACTCCTATGGCATAGGAGTTAATTGTAATAGAAAAGTGCTATAGGGTTCTCGCCCTTATCGCATAGGACCTATGCGATAAGGGGTGATAACACTTTTCTATCACTACACCAACGCAGTAGTATCAATTACAGTGGTTACATTTCAAAGTTGTGTGTGCGATTTTCACACTTCTGTTTGTAATACAGAACGAGACTCAAACTCTATGCAATTAATTAAATGGCTTGGGGATCGTTCTAATTTAGTATAACAGTTGGTTTTTAGCAGGAGGCCCTATAGTAGATATATCGCCTTCAACTTATACCGTTTTTAACGACAACTCCGGGCGGAACAGTTGACTTAATTATTTCTTGGAGCATAATTTACTTCCCATATTTCATTCGATTTTATGCACTAACAGCCCACAGCTGGTCAAGTATCCTTTCTTAATTTACGAACTGCTCAGTCAAAGTCAAATCATTTATTTTAATTAGGCCATTAAACGGCACTTTTGAACGTCATATACAAGATAAAAAGAATTGAATCTAGTTGCCCCCTTCCAAAATGTAGTTTCATATGGAGAAGATTGAGCAAGAAACTCCAAGCATACTCTTTTAACTTAAAATCAATATTTGTATAAAGAATCATACAGAATTATATGGTACGGTTTTACGCTAATATTGTTTAGTAGATAAAAAAACAGTGTTACCTTTATAAATAGTAATAGTGGCCATTGCAACATTCTTCCCAATTTCGTTCTCTATGATTACAACCACCGAATGCTGATCACTATCTGAGAAGTAATGCACTAGTGGGAATGAGGTAGCAATAGTTGATACTTTGGTTGAACAGGTTTCGTTGCCAGTTATATTGTACTGGCCAAGCTTGTACTGTATGCAGTATAAGAAGGGCGCCGACCCTGTGTACTTGACGTTTAAATTTAGAAGGTCTCCATGTTGCAGCCAGTTTAAGCCTGTGATGTTAATTGTTGATATCGGTTCTGGAATATAGAATAATAATATAAGCATTAGTATGTGGAATTGAATAAGTTTTGAGATGATTGGATAGTTGATAAAGAGCTTTGGTTCAACTATAATCAAAAATTGAGTAAGATTTCTATAAATTTATTTAGCATACGACACAATTTTTTCTTGACAGGAATGACAGGCTAAACAACGCCTCTAGCGGCAACTAACATAACTTACATTACTTCTTTTTAATATGTCATGTACTAATAAAAAGGTTGTTTTACATAGAAGCTATTACAAAATTTATTATTTAACAGTTGACACAACAAATCAATTGACCTATTTTTATGGACTGTCAAAACGCTATTACCCATACATTTTATATGGCAATATCGAACTGTGACGTCACTCTTATTTGCCAACTCAACTGACTATATCTATTAATTTTAAAGCCACAAAAACCTAATTTTACAGTAAATTGAAAAATCTGGTTCCTGTTAAATAAAAAATATTTTTTTAAAGTATTTTTGTCTTGAAATTAAAGATTAATGGTGTCAGTACTATACTACAAAAGCAAGTATGTAATTGGATTATTTTATCATGTTGGATGTGGCTAGATAATCCAAACATTCCATGAAATGGATTTGTAAAAAACAATGACGAGATATCATTATAAGCGCCTGATAACAGACACAGAATAACATGTGTTTTGTAGGAAAACCAATACCATTTAATTTCGTGATAGGTAAAGTATTGCGCATTTGTTATTATTAAATTGTATATTAGCTGGTGCGTACTCCTGATAGTAGGACGCACCGTGGAGTTTCAGTCGGTAGGAGTCCGATATACTATCCCCTTCTCTTGTATTGAAAGCATCCATTGGATGACCCAAAAGCAACAAAAAAAAAAATATGTGTGGAGGCTGTATTATTTGGCATTTTTGCTTTTATTTAATTATTTAACTTTATTAGAACATAAAACAGTTCTGCGTTACATAGTATAAAGTTTGACAAGATTCATGATTTATGTATCAGTCATATTAGCATGACTGCATCAGTGTTCTGGAAATTGCTGATAAGTTTTTAACACTCGACACAAAAAGAGGATTGTCTGAATTGAAACAGACAAACTAACTTCTATATCCATAATAGTTTACTTTAAAATATTCGTTTTTTGGAAACTAGTTTTAGATAATGTTTGCCGATAAACGTAGTCTAACGTTTGTGTTTTTTATCTATTTTATACTGTTAAGGAATAATATTTCAATACGATAACATTCTTTGAATATTGATTAACATAAATACGATTGTTAAATTTGTGGTTTTATCTTCCTGTTATAAAATGTTAATTTGTATACAGCATGTAACAAAAACCCTGTCCGATCCTTAAGGGTATTATTCGGCATCGTACTGCGTACACATATACGTAACCATTTAATGGATTTGAGATTATTATTTTTCCCCAGTGAAAAAAAAAATAAGAAAGAAGAAGTAATTAAATTAAAATAAAACATAAAAACTGATCAACGGCAACACTGATCTGACAGGGTTTTTGTTACATAGTGTATAATACTTTATTGTGTCCGAGGGAATTTTAACAAACAAAATATTCAAGAATATTTCACTGATATTGATTTGAAAGAACATAACAAAGTAAAAAATAACGGATGGAAGAGACATTTTTAACGATAACTTTTAACGTGGATTCAGTAGGTACAGCCAGCAACAAAAGTCGATTAAAATTTATGATTTTTAAATCCTAATTATTAAGTAGTACAATATTAAAAGTAAAACGCAATTAATGTTAAATTAAGATAATTATAATAAACCCTTAGCTATTGCCTGAAATTCTGAAAGCCAGTACATTATGTGTTTTGTCTGTTTAAATTATACATATAAAATAGTAACATTGTTAATCGACTTTTGTTGATGACTGTACATGATTCTATAAGCACCAGAGTTAACATTTTCCGTAGGTTATTAAAAGAAAAATCAATGTTTCCATTTCTTTTAACTGTGTAGGTGTTGTACTTTTGTATGGAAAAACAAATTTTTCTCCCGTCAAAATCCCATTCCCTGGGTGGTCCTGAGAATTCCCAATAACACTACCTGACCTGGGAATCGAACCCACACTCAGCAGTCGCTGATATTCCTGCAAGTATAAATTTAAAAAACTATTTAGCTTTGCTTACCTCTAACATTCACAGTACGTTGATATCGTCCGTAAGTATAACCCTTATCTATAGGTATTATGTTGTTGCACGTCAATGTTGGACCATTTGCATCTTTCATAGTAGTTCTATTAGATATAGCTCGCTTCGCCACTTTGTGTGGTGCCGTATCATTAATATTTGAAACGTTCTTCGCTGTTGTTGAAACAACTGCTGTAGTTGTTGGCACAGTTACTGTTGATGGGTTGGTTGATGTTGTTACAGCCGCTGTTGTTGTGTTGATTGGTTTAGGCGTAGTTGTAGTTGTTGTTGTTGTTGTAGTCGTAGTGGTAGTTGTTGTAGTCGTAGTGGTTGTTATTGGTGGTAAAGGTTCATTGTTCGCAACTACTATCGCTTCAATTTCATGAGCGCCCATATTATCATCATACGTATAGTTTAACGAGAAGTCAGTAGTCGTGTCTATGTGTACGCAGTCTATGAACCAGTATGTGAGGATTGAAGAGGAGTTTTTCTTCAAGAACTGAAGCTCACTGTCTTCGAGCTTAACAAAATGGGTGACAACTTTGTTGACTGCCACGAAATTGTTCGGCCTTTTTTCTTCATTTTGACTTAATATCATGTCACCGTGTAGTGTATCTGGAAGTAGAAAATAACAATATATGTATTTATTGGAACGAAGTTCCTTATCGCGCGTTGCGAAAGGGGGCTAGACGGAAAAAATTAAGACCAAAAGTTGTAACGACACTTTTTGCTATAGTTGTAAGCCGTGCGGCGTGCGCGTGTTTCTCTGTCTGTCTCTCTCTCTCTCTCATATAACTTCGTTCCATCCGGGGGTCCCTTGACACCTCTCAAGTTTTTAACTATAGAAAGTCTTGCTACTGGCAGGAGAAAGAAGCTTCATTATCTCATACTCATATTTCACTTCTCTCATTATCATATTCGAATTTAATTTTTAAATCGTTAACCTGCGATTGTGACGTTTTCTTACCAAAATCGTGGGACTATCCCACATCATCTATAATTCTATTTCTAATATATAAAATTCTCATGTCGCAGTGTGTGTTGCCAAACTCCTACGAAACGGCTGGGCCGATTTTTATGAAATTCTGGAAGTACTGGTCCGGTCACAAACATTTTCTCTGCCTATGACACCCGGCTATAGAGTAGTTTTCGATCAGTGAAAGATTTTTTGATACCCAGTACCTTTAGAGAATACCTCTTGTTCTTAAACAGTCAAAATAAACAATTTTTATCTCTTTTCATAGTATTAGTATATACATAGTATCTATACCACAGATAAAATATAGTACATAAACAAGGTCTTATGCGTGCTTTACATATTTTGCTTACTTACTTCAACATGCAAGAAAATACCTAAGAATAGATTACCTACAATAATTTGGCATTTCATGAACCCACAATCCAGACTAATCTTTTCTTCCCTCGAAACGTTTTGACGTACATTTATTTATATTTTTTTATTGTAACATGTAAAGTAACATTTACACAGATGCATAGTACAGGTGACACTATGTATAATTTGAGCTAATGAATATAAAAACGTTAACAAGGTGTCATTACTTCTAACTGCTTTCAAATAGAGAAGGCACAACTATCCACATTTTGAACAATGTATTTTATATTCGTTTATTTATTTACTTTACTTAATAGAGTCGTGATGGCCTAGCGGTTAAGGCGCCTCTCATGCATGAGGGTATAGGATCGAATCCAGGCAAGTACCAATGTGACTTTTTCAATTCATATGTACTTTCTAAAGTTTATCTTAGACATTACTGACATCGTTCCGTGCCTCGGAAAGCACGTTAAGCTGTTGGTCCCGGCTGTTGTACGTGGATCTTTGACAGTCGTTACGATTCGTCAGAAGCTTGCAAGTCTGACAACCAGTCTTACCTAGGAGTATCGTATTACCCAGTTACTGGGTTGTGGAGGTCAGATAGGCAGTCGCTCCATGTAAAATACTGGTACTCAGCTGCATCCGGTTAGACTGGAAGCCGACCCCAACATAGTTGGGAAAAGGCTAGGCAGATGATGATTTAGGTACTTTACTTAATAGGGAATCCAATCCCATATCTGCGGGATTCTCCAGATTAATTGACGAAGTTAACTGAACTAAGTAACTGAATTAACGGAATTAACTGGCGAAATGTGGGTGTACTAATGGGTACACCTATGCGTAACCCTTTTTAAGATTACATGCGTGATGATAGTGGGCTTCCTCTCTCCTACCTTTTTGCTGTGCCCTACAGGGTCCATAATGATCTCAATTATATAAGTTACCACCTAAGCATACATATGGAAAAGCAAAAAAGCTATTAAGTATTGATATTTTATGTTTAACTAACGATCAATTTCAGGAAAAGGGTTGCAATGACATAGGGTAAACAAGACAAAACAATGAAGTATATTAAGGAAAAAGATTCAGTAGTGAACATTACGTGGGTGCTAACAAAAAAACTTAGTATATTTCAATAAATAGACTTTCAATTACAGCGCAACTATCTATCTAGGCTAGTCACTCAATAAATAAGAAAGTGAATGTAAACCACGTAACATACAAAATTGAGGCAACTGTTACTCAACTTTGAATTCATTATAATTTATACACGATGGAAGGGACATCGGGACTCAAACTTTTACCATGAATCTATACTCATATTAGAAAGCTGAATAATTCGTTGGTTTGAACTGGAATTGGAATTAAAAAATAATTGGAAATACTTTCGCTAATAGGAAGCATTGTTAATATAATAATTATGTAATTCCTAATGGAAAAACCCAATAACACTTTGCTAGACCTGGGAATCAAACCCAAGACCTCATGCTCAGCAGTCGCGCTTTGCAACCATTAGACCAACGAGGCAGTAGAGAGAGACATGTAGATACGAAACAACGCTACACGATCCTTATGTGACTGGCAGTGCAGGGTTAAACGACATATCGATTTTCAGAAATAACAAGATCCCAGAGGGTTATCTCACTTTACATGGTAATTGGATTGGTTGAGCAGTGTGAGGATGAAGAATACATGATCCAATCCGGTTGCTACTGCTGTGAATAGAATAAAGGCCTACGCAGACTGGGACGGCCGGGGCATGGCAAGGGATTTCATTTTTTACTAATGGAAATTCAATTGTATTGCTATAGAAATACGACATAAATTGCTATGCTTTAAAATGATGCCGTGGCATCGAAAGGGATGCCTCGGCATCATTTTAAAGCATCTCAATTTATGTCGTATTTCCATAGCAATACGTTTGAATGTCTAAAATGGCGTACCTATGCACAAATAAAAATCACGGCTGACGAACTTCAAGTGACATGTGGCATGGAAATACATTGGTACACCAAATTAGCTCACAACCGTTCTTATCTTTTGTTACCGGAAGACAGATTCTATGGCTGTTCATCGATTTGAACTGTTAAACACACCAAAAACTTATTGTGTCCGACAAAAGATTTAAATTGAGATTCATGACGCTCAATAATAATAATACCAGCCTATTATTCTCCCACTACAGGGGAAATCCTCTTCTCATAAAGAGAAGGCAGGAGCATTGATCGCCACGCTTGCTCAAGGCAGATTAGCGATTTTAGGCTTATTTTCAATTATAAATCGAGGTTTCCTAATGATGTCAATACATTTAAATTGAAAGAGCCACACTTGCCCTGATTTAAATCCAACAACCGCATGCAATCAGAAGCGGGCGCCTCAACCACTGCCAAGCCATCACTTTTTTTTTAAGGTATAAAAATCATCAAATGTCATCAATCATCATCATGAGTCCTTCCACCCTGGGTGGGGCGGAAGGGACTGTCAGACTTTTACTGACTAAAAAACCACCCTGTTCCTTCTGTTGCCCTTTACGTTCCGGGGCCACGGTATCCCGTTAAGACGTCCCGCAACCCCGGCTGCCAAGCCATCATGACGCTCAACATAATGCCATAAATAAAATAACCATAAAACTACATAACATAACATCACGCCTGTAATCTCCGAAGGGTTAGGCAGAGGTGTACCCATTAGTACAACCACATTTCGCTAGTTATGTTTAAGTCCCATGTAATATGGGGCGAGGCTATTGCCATCAACCGGAGAAATTCCTGATGGGAAAACCCAATAATACTTTGCCCGACGTGGGAATCGAACCCAAGACCTCATGCTCAGCAGTCACTAACCAAAAAGCGTCCAGAGCGTGTAATTAGGTCCTTGACCACATTTCTCACTGCCATTAGAAATGTGGCCAATGTCAAATGACGATAAATGGATACCAATAGAACCTTAAATTTAAAGACATGCGCGTATTCTGCTATCTTTCAAAGTGATCCCACAAGAACGCGCGTAGTGTAACTAAGCGTGGCGCAATCAATGGAATCTATTTAACGGTGTGTGAAAATATATGCGTATGAAATATTTACACAGCTGATTGCAAGTGCAGCAAGAACCATCAGATTAATCACGAATCAATATTGACTTAGAGTGAGAAGTTTCTGATAAGGACATTGTTTATAATACCAAACACATACCTGTTAGATTAAATGCTGTGAAGGCTGTAGCGACAGTCCACCACAGATTTTCGAAGTAATTTCTCTTTACTTCGAGGTTAACATTGTACTGACCAGCTTCGTAAGTATCTCGAAAGTACTCCACACTATAATTTACGGATTTATTTGTACTGATGATCTGAAAAAGAATTTTAATTATTAAATTTTATGTCTATAGTTTTCAAGCCTATTGCAACTTGCATTTGAAACTAAGTATTAGTTCATATTTAGTTCAGTTAATATTAGGATTTATTTTTAGTTTTAGGGCATATAGATGTTAAACCTACCTATTTCGTTTAATTACAAAAAGATTTCTAGAGACAGGGTGAGACTCGATTTCAAAGTCGGTTTTTGTATCAATAACAACTTTACCACCATCTGAATAAAGTTCAAAATACAAAAACTGGCTTGATATCTCAAGCTTGGACTAAAGTTAGAACTCATTTAGTAATGAGGTGGATTTATTGTTGTCATCGTCACTGTCGAACTATAATCAAAAAGATTTAGGGTTAGTTATTATGAGCAATTATAATGTAGAAGGACGCTGCTGACCTACGTAAAGCGTTCTTTGCAGGGTCGGATTGACCACGTCGGGGCCCTATGCACGTCTCGGGGCTTTTTTACTCTAACTAACATAAACAATATTGTTGTTACTACAAATCTTCACATTTAATTTTCATTGGAAGAAACATTTGAAATTTTTTTTTCCTCGCTTGCCGGCCCCTACCCGATGTGGGGCCCTTAGGCAATTGTCTATACTGCCTAATGGATAATCCGGCCCTGGTGCTTCGCCTTTTATGTTAGGTACCAGGAGCGAGGAAATTGAAACATAAGTACTTTACGGGGAATCATCTGGAGCTAATCAAATGCACATGCATTGTGTAACCCGATGAGTATTGACAATATAAAAAAAAACAATAATTCGCGCTTATCGCAACATTAGTAATCAGCTATGCATCGTGTATTATATTAAATTGTTTCATAGCTCCACGCAATAGCTTCGGCCACAAAACAGGTTTATGACAGTATTTGCACATGACTTTACATACTTCGCATTAATATCAATTATTTGCGATTATATCGCAAAATCTATTTTTATAATTAGCCCACACTGTCTCAGGCAGGGCCTCACTCCATGCCTTCCTTCGGTCGCGAGTCGCGACCGAAGGAAGGCATGGAGTGAGGCCGCAAAGTCGCGACTCGCGACTTTGCGCTTATTCTTTCCAACTCTCAAGGCAGCCATCTAAATCGTCCCGCCGCGCCGTCACCATCATGGTCTACAGTGGCCCCATCTCGCCATTTCGGGGCACTAATCTTGGTTCTACGAGCCTATAGTTCGTTCAACGTGTGGCAGGCATATCCAGCCCAGTCCCATATAAGCTGGGCAGTCTTTTGAGTTACGTCAACAATCTGTGTTTTGGAGCACATCAGTATACAATGCGAAATTAAAAGCATCATATTTTATCGTGTCCATAAGTGTCTGGTTGATGGTATCCCGATTTGGAATCCCATATCAATTAAAACAGTACACTTCTCATTAGGTATGGTTAAAAACACATTAAGGATAGGAATTTACGATAATAACATATAGCTATTAAAAAGTACCTAGTACTAATTAATAATAATCATCGATAATTAACCAAAGATGTCATAGAAAGACCACACCACAACGACCAAGTGACAAATAAGTTAATAACGCTCATGGCCTATTCGTCTTTCCTTGGTTGGCCCATTTGGACTAATCCCAAAATCTAGGCTGTTTAAAGGCGCCATTCACGATCCACTAAGTTTCGGCAGACCGGATGGAAATCCGTACTATGCAGACGGATTCAAGATATATTCGTATCCCGACCTTCGGAACGCGTACGATAGAAACTACAAAGAACTAACGCGATTCTATGTTCACATCCGGAGCAATTAGCTAAGTATCTCGTCTCGTCAACATGCGGCTTTATCATCTTTAGAAGATGCCTAAATAGTCTGATTTTCGAACGTTAATTTAGAATATGGAGAAAGTACCTAGTCCGCAATGAAGTCGGTTAAAAAATATACAAATACCATCTGCTGCCTACACCTGATTAGAATACAATTACCCAGAAAAAAAAAATGCTCGGTTTAAATTACATGTCCTATATAATATGTTAACCAAAGGTAACAGTCAGTCTGCCGAAATTCGTTCAAATGCATTTAGTCATTTAAGTGTGATTGAGCAATAAACATACAAGTTTTATAATTTAGGAAATTGAATAGTAAAACAAATCAGCCTTCAGCTGCCCTACCATGAACTCTTATTGCGATCCAAAAACTGAATTGTTCTTCAAATAAGTCAATATAACGCATCAATTTATGTCATTTATTGACGTATTTTCTCTTATCGCGATCCAAAAACTGAACTGTTCTTCAAATACGTCAATATAACGCATAAATTGATGCGTTATATTGACTTATTTGAAGAACAATTCAGTTTTTGGATCGCAATAAGAGTTCATGGTAGGGCAGCTGATATGAGTCGGAAATTGAACGGAAGAGACTATTCTACCAGGCCATTATCAGAACTAGACATGGTCTAGTGTAGGCCCACTCAAATTTGCCGCAGTGACTCAAATACACGAATGTCTGTATCAGCGAATTTCTGTCGCGTGTGTCTGCAACTGTGTTGATGACAACCAAGGCTATGTGTAACAACAGTTCAATGACTGTAGTTATTCAATGTAACAACAACATGGTATTGTTAAACTGGTACTAGTAATATAATATACTTATTGTTTACTATAAGAAGTCATGCGGAGTTTTAGGCTAAGTGGCTATTGAGGCTTTTTTAATTTATGTGGTGCTAGATGGTTGCAGCATTGGAGCAATGCGTAGTTGACCTATCGAGAGCGCCGTGCGGCAGCCGTACTATATGCACGCACTTCGGCAAGACGACAAACATCGTCTCAACTGTATGAAGAGACACGGTGAATCGGACGGAGCAGTCATGTATCTAGGGCTGCCATCCGTCCGGGTTTCCCCGGATTTGTTCTAGTTTAGAACTCGTCCGGGGAACGTCCAGAAGGGGTTGTTCAAAAGCGTCCGGGTAAAACCCGGACACTTTTAGTGTCAGGGAAAGCCCGATTAATTGAAAGATAAGCTAGTATAACAAAACAAATCTTAGTTAAAAATTATCTTAAGCTTTTATATTAAAATTTTCTGGGATGTCCGGGAAAAAAACTCAATTTCATTCAAATGTCCGGGGTTTTTGAAGTTCTTGTCCGGCGTCGGCAATTTAGGTGATGGCAGCCCTACATGTATCCAGCATCAAGTGCAGCAATTAAAAAAGCCCTTATTGTCACTGTTCAAAATACACTAAAGGGTTCAATTTTCAATTAATCTGTAACTTAGGTACATTAAACAAACTTGACATGATAAGGATGTAGTTAATAAAATGTTCATATTGTAACTAAATATGTATTGTTACATTGTACAGTGTGCAGTCGAAAAAAGACTACTTTGATGATGGTCAATGAATGCCAACTAACCCATAATAACGTAATTGTATAAGGAAAAAAGCTTGTAAAAAGAAGTATGAGTCACACAATTCCCAAAATAAATGATCAACAGGAAAATATCAGAGATATTGAAATGGATTAAACCTATCTTGATATTAAACTTACTCCATGTGTTTTCCCCTTATCTAAATGGTTACTTAATTAATAAACTAGGGGAAAAAATATAAAAAGCTTTAAATACACTTCGGCCCACTTACACCTACATCTTAACTCACAGTTAAAAGCTAACATGAGGTTAATTTGCAGTATATTTAATTATGACATTTTTAAAGGGAATAATTAAAGGGAAAATTTAATAATAAAGACTAAATATACTATTAAGTATGAATTTAGTAGACTAAATATACTGTTAACATAATACACACATCAAAAGTGTCTAGGGATCAACATCCCTAACATTTGTTAGGGATGTTGATCCCTAGACACTTTTGATGTGTATAGTACCTAAGTACTAATATTTTAAAGAGGTACATTTTTGTTTGTAAACTAAAAGGTCTGGAAGTACCTACTTGCCCAATTACAAAAATTTCATTCACATTAAGATAGTATAGCTACCCTAAATGAAATGTGTAAGAAACAAAAGATGAAATTTGTTGATATGTGTTGCAGATGATGACCATGATAACGAGTAAAAATAGAACTAAAATGAATTCAGGAAAGTATTTTTATCATAGCAATTGAATGAAAGTCAATGTTTGATTCATAAACAAAGTTATTGATAAGGATTTACAGCTCAATGACATAATTTATCTAATCTAATCTATTGTACCTATTTTTTAAAGTTATTCCTGATTTTGCGTAAAACATATTGTTGATCAAAAGTCAACATTTGAATCAAATTTCTCTCATATATAGGTATTTAACATTCCAAGAAAGCAAGTAATACAATATCACATTGGGTTAAATAAAGGGAAGGATAATGAGTACTTTGTGTGATTTAAAAAAATCTAATAGTTTCAACATATCGCAACAATGCTATTTTTGTTGTGTTATGAACATAATTTAACTGTTATTTTCCTCTTCATGAAATGTATGATCAGAGGGTTGCCTATATTATTACGAAACCAAGTACAAGATAGAGCATGCTTTGTTATAAATACACAAATTGATAATTTGGTTAGAGAGTAGCATTTTGGACGGAGTAAATAAGAGACAGAAAAAGTATGGAGTATGAATCAAAACCAACCAAAACAATCTTACCTCCTGACGGTGTTGTGGAACTCCATTATCAGTGAACACAAATTTAAAGTTTTCTCCGGTGTAGTCTGATATAATAGTTGCTGTGAATGTGACATTCGCACCGCGTACTGCAGGCCCATTATCTGACAGGGTAACCTGTACTGCTGACACTCCTACAAAACAGAAACACAATTTATTAAATAGATAAGCAAATATCAAACTATATTTCACAGTCTCATAATAAAATAAAATAATCAAAGTACCCGTTTCCAAGACAAATGCCACGATAAATAAAATGAAAGGAGCCATATCGAACGAAACAAATAGACACGGATTTAACAATCACACAGAGAACATAGCAACTGATGAAATTCTGTAGGATATTGTTGAATCTTCCGTATTCCGTAAAAGTGAATAACAGTTAAATTTCGTATCAAATTATAGTTATATTATTGAATATGTACGTCGTCACAAAAAACATGAACGTTTGCGTTTCATTGACAATTGACACTGACAGTAACTTTTTTGTCACTGCACTGAGCACTGACTGTCAGGTCCAGACGGGTCACAGATTATCACCACTTTAGTGTTTTCATTTATTATTCATACTAGTAATAAAAAACGTAATCTCGGCGGCAATAATGTCAAAAAAGTAGTTAATTCGAAGCATTTTTTGAATGATTGAATATCGAGATTAAATTGCGATCGTTCATAGAAAGATATAAAATTAATTTTAATACTAACACAGCACAAAAAGTCGCGATCCAAAGGGGATTTGCTTTTTGCGCTGCGTTAGTAATCACGTATCGCATTTAGGGTTAAGTTAGGGAAAAATCCACAGAAAAATCACACAAAACAACCCCTGGGCCCTGCCTTTTTACCTTTCCCTCTCGAAACTGATAATCGAATATCTGTGAGACTATGACCTACTGTTTTCTGTAAACAGTTATGAAACATCACAATAATGCGCACGAAAATTTGAAGTGGATTGACTGATTATTTATTTTTTATATGAAATTACATAAAACAAGTTTTTAAGTAACATGTCGTTTCGACGGAATTCGTTGGCACGCTTAGCGCAGCGGCTAAGCGATTGACTTCTGCGCCTATTCAAGTGGTGAGGGTGAGACCACCATTCATTAGATTTGCCGATCCTCCATCAGTGTGAGTGCAGCTCAAGCTTGCTTCAGTTAGTCAGAGACAACAATCAAAAAGTTAATTTCCATTTTTAGTATTTTTAGACAATAATAAAGAAAACGCGAATGCGGATGCCTATTTTGCCCATTGCCCAATAATTTGATCCGATTGCTCGTCCCTACACTACTCACTCACTCACTATTATTCACTAAATCACAGTCGCTATTAAAGTTGTGTTGTGGTATACATACTCTATGATTATAGATTGAAGATTGTGGCAACTTGTTTTTCATAAAGTTTGCATAGTAATTTTTCACACACTTTCCAAAGTAAGAAAGTTAGTGATCTCCACGTATTTTTCTAAACTATTATCTCGAATCCGGAATGTGTTGAATGTGAATAAAGTGCTTAAATATAATAAAAAATGGCTACCGTGTTTGATAGCCCTTTCATTCGACAACGTTTACATCGTCTGAGGCGCCGTGATTATGATTTTGACGAAGATCAAAGATTCGGTCGATGTGACTGCACAAGCTATTCTTATTTTGTGCTCTCGATGGTGTTATTTTCTGTGGGCACTGTAATTACAGTGTTAGCATTGGGAGATGCCGATGGCTATATTCTCAGCAATTTGGGACACATGTGGCTAGTAGGTCCAATTTTTATATGTTCCGGGATGATGGTTGCTGTGAAAAGTATGCTATATTTGAGGAGAAAAAGCGTGATACAAATGCTACTACACCAGAGGGCTATAATCAGGGTAAGATCAATAAATTGTATTATACACTTTTCAACTATCTTTTAAACAATATTATTCTAATGTATTTTTTACGACTTGTAATAATTCTACGTAGTTTAGGTATGTTGTCAAACAACAGGTTTTCGTGAAGTACAATAAGTACCTTACTCACGTAAAAATAACAAAAAAGACTTGGCAATAGGTAGTATATTTCCTTGTGATATTATTTTTTGTTATTGTTTTTTTATCCTATTATTATTTTGAAGGAACAGCTAAAATACAACAAATTATTATCTATGTGAATAATCATAACTTCAGATTTATTGGTCAATCGGAAATCATTTTAAATGTGTATTCATGACATTTAAATAAGATGATTTTAAACATAATTTGTTCTATTATTAACATTATTCTAAGTATATTCTCAAAGTCAAATAATTTATATTTAAAAGGGATACATATTGAATATGGAATATCTTTTCACCTTTTTATGAAAGTAGAGCATGCCTATCAACTGTTATGTTATGTACATAACATGACATTACTTACTAGGTCACAACCATAAATTTGATTAAGATAATTAGAGCTGTGTAAATTTTCTGCATTACAGTTATATTTACATAAGAATCTATTTTATTTTTGAACAGTTCACAAAAGAAATATAAATAGCTTCTGTTTTAGAAGGAACCCAAAGATTAAATTAATAAACTAAATCCAGTTATAATTTAGTTAATCAATAACAAATATTTATTTACACCTCACCTTGAACTACTGACTGAACTGTTTGATATGAGATAAAAACTAAGAGGCTAATACCTAAGATGGACTAAATAACCAAATAACAAGATAATTATGTTTGTTTTTCATGCTCACTAAAGGAGAAAATGTCAGATACCTCAGATGTAATAAAAATATTTTGTTTTTAGGATATGGCTGCAGTCCAAGCCGAACAAGCCTATAGTGGTCAAGTACCTCGCACTGCATCAAGTGCAACATTACCACCGTCTTATGATGCCTTAATATCAAGTGCTGCTACTAGTAAACCCCAACCTTCCAGCTCCGAACCACCTCCACCAACATATGATGAAGCTATGTACCTCATAGACGATGAAAAACTACGGATCGATAACAAAAATGAGGATAGTGCCAAACAAGAAACAAGCAATGAAATGCCTAGTACCAACTTAGATCTTAGTAAACCCTGAAATGTAAAAATACTACTTATGAGTACTTGTTTATTACTTAGATATGTAAGAAAACCTTAATTCTTCCTTTTGTACTTATATTTTTAGATACATAGTCACTTACTATTAATATAGTATTCTCGGACGTGCCTAAAATATTAATTTGTTAGCAATATTGTTATATATATCTCAATGTAAAGGGTATCTGTAATTTAATAACTAGCTTAAGATAAACTTATGAACTTGTGATGTGTTGACTGCCACTTGTTATGAGTTGATCTCTTTGTGTAAAAGGAGATGATTTTAGATCTGTTTGTATGCAAGTGCATTATTACTTGTTTGAAACAATAATGACATAACAATCTTATGACAAAAAATAATAATAAAAAAACGAAGACTAAAATTTAGTTATTCAAATATGTAATTATTGTTGCAAACAAGATAATGAATGTCCATATACATAGTATTATTTTCATCATAGCATTTTTGGCAGTCCCACATTTTGTGGTTATTCTAGTGTGACAAGGCACTTTTTGTGTCCGTTCTTCTACTCTAAGGTGTGTCTAATCCAAAAATGCAATTTATTTTCCTTTAAAATGCTAATATTATAAAGATCAAAATAATATAAGAAGCTTACACCCAGTGTAAATAGCTAGGGAGAAAGTTAACACGTATTTATCGGCTCCACTATTTTTTGCATTATGCATCCTGCAATGTTACTAATTTTTAATATGAAGACTGATGCATTTATATTAGTAATGTTGCCAGGGTAACCCATAAATTTTGAAGTGATCTTATGCATAAAATGATTTAAAGAATGATACACATTTGAAAAAAATACTGCATAAGAGTGGGCAGTTAAATGTTACTGAAAACTCTTTAATACTGTAATGTAAAAAAACAGTAGAATTTTCATTAAAGTCCTGCTTGAACTAGTTTTTAAAATAAAAATGTAGCATTTTGCAGTATTTACTGAAGACAAATATTTACCTTCGATATTGTACTGTGTTCTATTGTTTATACAATAATTTTATAAGGTCATTTATTTCGGTCAGGGCTATTTAAATTCAGCGCTAAGAAAAATGTACTTAAAAGACTTAACTGAAGTGATCTTTTGAAGGCCAAACATGGCCTTACTTTGTTCTTTAGTGAACAAGTCATGTGCCTTTTTACAGAAAGTGCTCTTTGTTATATTTTAGAATGTAGACTTGACATAGGTAATAAACTACATATTTTTTAATGTAAAATAATGCCTGTTTTCACTAACACTAGGCTACACCTAAATGCAATGCCTAAATATTTTTGCATTGTTAGTTTATTTAGGCATTGCGTTTAGGCGAAATGAGCTGAAGTGATAATATTACTTGAACTTATAATCCATTGCATACTGAAACCGAGCCACAATGGTTTTTGTGCCCATGAGAGCGGGATACCACTTGGCACAGAAAAGCATAAACAATAAATAATCACTTCTAGAATCCAGCCATTCAAGAAGTTCAATGTTATTATTATGGCATTACTGATTGGCAATGCCATAGGAAGTGAAAACAATTGAAATTGTTTGATAACTGTATACAACATTAGGCTGTTTTTGTAGTAAACTCTTACAGTCCATGTGAATACTAAGCAAGCATTTTATATGAATATGTACATTAAACTTAGAAATATAATGTTCACAAATGGTTAATTAGTAGTCTGTAGCAAAGGTTTAGAGATGAAACTAAATATCAGTTTACACTACGCCTAGTCTGTGATTCTCGTCCTAACTTCTTATTTATGGTTAAATGAAACACAAAAAGCATTTTGTAATGAGAGTCAGACAGGACACGATAATAATGCAAGCGTAACTATAAAATGAACAACTTTCAGATATGAAATCACTTCTGCGTTTAATTGTATTTCACACATTGAAATACCGTGAAGTACAGTTGTATCATTGTAGTTAATATTAAGTTGTTATTGAAAGTTGCTTTTTGTCTCCTTATGACTAGTTTTTAGTAAGCTTCAGGGATTTGTAATGTTTTTGTCTAATCAATATAATATATTCTGTTACGTTAAGTAAGTCGGTGATAATTCTACTTCATGTTGCAATGCTGTGAGATAAGATTAAACCTCAGTGAATTAAACAAATGAGATCAATAATAAAATTATTGTGTCACTAGTGCACCACAGACAGAACAATATGAGGTCAGAAATGTTTTGAAATGCCAGGATAATTATCAATTGTGGCTAACATTATCAACTACTTATACTACAAATGACATCTAATTAATGTTGTTTTTCACTTTCTGATTTCAAAACCAACTGCAAATATTTGTGTACTGATCTCCCTAGAGCTATTAATTATACACTTTTTCAAGTTAAAACTTTTTTTTTATTAATTTCTTTACTTATTATAACCTTTTTGACAAAATATTAGCTGTTATAGTATTTTACAATAATGAGGTACTTGTGTACTTAAACATCTTGATTTTGCATTGCATTCGCAGGGTAGTTGTGGGTCATTCTGCTCTGAGCACATCGTAATTGTCTTTATTGCCTTTTACATTACAACAGTTTTATTAACCTACTAGGAAGGCAACAAGACAAAGACATGCCAATTATAGCCATTAGTAATGGCACAATAGACATTTAAAATATACAATATCATAGGCTAAGGGTAATTTTCTGCAAGTACAATCGCGGTCATAAGTGGAGTAGCAATTTACAAAGCAAATCGATTGACACTTTCGTTAAACTTACTTACTTACGACCTTACAATGTCGTGTGCCAATTTTGAGGTGTATGTAGGTACTGTGTTATTACGTTCAAAAGTGCCTTATATAATGGCCTAATTAAATAAATTATTAGACTTTGACTTTAACTTTGAATACATCACTTATACACACAGATGTAGGTATGGCCTGTACCCCATGTTCACAGCAATTCAAACTTTAGCATGCTACTGCACTTACGACCCCTACTGTACCTCTAGGTATATTATGCTCAATATGAAATAACAGCTAATACTATTTAACACTGATCCTTACCATAAGCACATAAAATTAAAAGACTCTGTACTTATGTAAGTCTACCAAAGTATTTAGCTCTAAAGCAAACATCTCTCAATTGAGGCCATTGTACAACTACAATGTCTGCAAAGAACTGAAGTATTTTTCCAGTCAATGAGAGGGTGCGAACTCTGCATATACTCTCTATGAAAACTATGCGACAATCTAAGATAAACAAACATCTCAACACAAAGGCAACCACACAAACTGGAATGCAAGTGCCAGGACCATTACAAAATATTACATCAGGTTTAAAATTATAGATTACAGGTAAAGTGCACCAAGTAGCATAAAGAGTGCTGATTACTGAAGAATAATAAGACTGCTGGACATTTCGACTTCTCGGTATCGTACTGAGAGTGTAATCCTTCTGATCTTGCTCCGTTTCATGAATCTTGACCGCACTGCTAGCATCATTATCAGCTAAAATATACAACCTCGGCTGATATTTCTTCTTATTTAGATTCTTCCCAAATCTCAATAGTTCTGTTGTGTGACCCCCAGAACCGATGCAAAAAACGGTATGCAAGGATTTCGCTCTTCTCAGTTCACATTTGTTTACGATAATATCATAAATCAAGTAAAACACTCGAATAAAGAATGCTAAAATAATACATAGCAAAAATGCGCCGAAAATTTTAAACATCTTTCTCCTTTTCCAGTAACAGCACTGACATTCACAGTAACCACATGAGACTCCTTATTAATATTTCTGTTTTTGTTTTGTTTATATAACGTCCAAAAAACAACTTCTTCGAACACAATAATATTCTTGCAATCAACGAAGTTGTTTATTTATATTTTTGTTTTTGTTTGCTTAGTTTAGAGGTTATAAAAAGTTTGAGTAGTTTGACATTGACAATTAAATTAAATATGTAGAAGTAGACAAATTTAGACAATCACTAGTTATTAGATATTTTTTACTCATTAAGCATGGTATTAATAAGTACTATTACACATGAATAATGTTTTTTTTTAAATGTTGCGGCAAAGTGTTGCGTTAGTTAACTGATGCCGAATATAATTATTTCATTCATTTTTTAACTGATAACTTCGTATATTTACAGCCAATGAGCCAGCCAACTGCAGCTGCAAGCAGCAAGCTCAAGCTGCGGATAATCGTAACAATTTCAACAATATGGTTGACGTTGACGTCTCCAACCACAATGAAATTGACAGAAGACAAGATGATAGTGATTACGTCACTCAAACAAACGTCAAAGTGACAATTTGGCAAACAAATGCAAACACTGGTGTGATGTGATGGTGACGAGTGAAAAAGCGAAATTATTAAATAATAATAATATTGTATCATTTATTTTGCTTTCACAAGATAATGTTATTATTTAAAACTATATTTTCTTAACTGTGTTAGCAGAAATTTTATGTTACAATCATTCAAGATGAGGTTTCTAAGTATTTTAGGCTCCAGTGTGTTTCAAATTCTTTCGTTTATTTTTGTTTTGGGTTATCTTCTCGGTGTTTTGAATTTATACTTTAGCGACAAAAATAACTATTGTATAATGACTTATATGTTTGAGTATCCACAGTTTGTGGTGAGTATCAGCTTGATATACGATCAATTAAGTAAAAATCTGTTACGTGTGTTTAATCATGAATATTTTTAGCGATTATCTGTTCCGGAGAATAACATATATCCCCAATATGGATTATATGCATATAGTGAAGGAAGATTTACTGAGAGAGCCAGAAAAATGTGGTATGTATTATTCAAAGTTGTATAGAATACTGGCATACAGGCATGTTATGAAAAATAATTTAAACATTAGATCATATGAAGAATGCATAGAATGTTAGTTTACATGTCTGTTTCAGCCCTTAGAAAGAGGAATGCAGATGTACCTACTGTTCTGTAAATTAACAACTTTAATTTAATTAATTACTGTCATAAAATATCAACAGGTTTAATGGTGTCCCAGTGTTGTTCCTGCCTGGTAACTCAGGCAGTCACATGCAAGCCAGATCACTTGCATCTGTGGCTTTAAGGAAGGCTCTTTCAAAAGGATATCAATATCACTTTGATTTCTTTTCAAGTAAGTCTATCTCTATCATTTTATTTTTTAATTTCTTTTAATGTTATAAAGAACTGGCTGTTTATGCTTTATTTATTTTATTACCTATTAGGAAAACTTACAGCTAGCACATTTAAATAAAGAATACATTGTAGAAAGTGGCCAATTACAAGTTTCCACTTATAAAATTATGATAAATGACTCTATGAAAATTCTTTAGGTGTACTAGCATAGTCACTATTATTTTATATTTAAAAATAAAAAGAAAATGTTTTGGCACAATTTAAAGAAAAGAAGTGAGTTGGAATTGAATGCTGCAACTATTATAATTATCTGTGCTGCTTGTACAATCATGCCATTGAACTGCATTTCTCTTTTCATTCATATTTTGCAGGAATGCTGTGTGCACTGGTGCACACAAAATGCATTGCTTGAGTTATAAATAATATTGCTATGAGGCAATGAATTAATTGTCTAATGTTGTCTTGTTGCTGATAATATTAAAGAGTTTGTTAGGGGTTGCCTTTTAGTTTAATTTTAAATTATTTTTTATAAAAGTTTGAGCTTGTTTATTCATAGATTATATATTTTTTAAATATTGAATGATTACACAGACCTCCTTTTTAAATGCATCACAAAATATTTTAAGTGACCAAAAAAAAATGGGCTACTAAAATAGTAATAATAGAAAAAATATCTTCATTACTGAAAATGCCCACTCTCCTTGGAATGTTCTTAATTTTTATGAATATTAATAAAATTGTATATTGTCTTTTTAGTTAGTTACAATGAGGAGTTGTCCGGTTTATATGGAGGGGTGCTTCAGAGCCAGACCAAGTTTGCAGCAGCCTCCATTACAAAGATCTTGAGTTTATATAAAAGTAATAATTACACAAAATCTATACCAACATCAGTCATACTAATTGGACATTCTATGGTAAGTAATAAAATAATATAATATTAGTGACCTATTTAACCAAACTTAAATACCTAGAATAAGTCTGAACCAGAGAAGAAATTTTGGCAGTTTTTCATATAAAAACTGTTGGATGTCAATTTTATTTTATTACGTATTACCTTCTGTACGCCATTTCATCCGCGTGAAAGTAAAAATATACCTTAAAACATAGCCTACCATAGTGAATGATTTTTTGTAATCGGAACAGTGCTTTCAGAGATTACCTCTTACAAACAAAAAAATAAACAGGCTTACTTCTTTATAATAAAAGTATAAAAATTCGCCCTAAATTTGAATAATGAAATTGAACATTTGAATAATGTTTATGGGCAAATAATAATATTTTTCAGTCCCCCATTTGTTGTGTGTTATCAGAACCAATAATAATAATGTACAATAATACTACATAATAATGATGAAGTAACAATTTTTTATCCAAGATAATAATAATTTATTTTACCACATTTAGCTTTCTTTTATCAAATGATGGTTTATTAGTACTCTTATAAAATCATGTTTTAAAGTTTATCGTAAACCAATTTACGATAAACTTTAAAACACAATTTATGTCTGTTATCTAACTAATCTAATTTACATTCATGAAAATTATCTCGGCGACTTGTACCTGCCTTGTTGATATAGTGATTACCAGTGCAGCTGTATGACCTTGCGATCCAGCCCAACCTAGGCATCAAGCCTAGGTTGGGCTTAGTTTTATTGGGTTTCGCTTTATGAAGTTCTAAATTGCGCCCAGTAAACGGGAATAGGCGCAAGCCTACTACTACTTTTAAACGAACAATTCAAAGTTAACCCACACTATGGAATAGACGAAAAAATTAATCCCCCACTTTACGTGTGTAGGGAAGACCCTAAAAAAATCACTTTGTTGGTGTGATTAATATGTAAACAAATGCTAAATTACAGCTTAAGCGAAGCCTCAGACAGACAGACGGACGATCATGGCGAAACTACAAGAGTGCCATGTTGACTACAGAATCCTATAAAGGATCTATTTATTTATTTAGTTTTTATTCAAAATCTACACAAAATTAAAAATTGCAAAATTGCTTAGCTTTTTTACCATTTTCTAATTAAAAGACTGCCAAAATCAAATTCTAATATTTATCTGTCTAATTCCTTTTGCCTAGGGAGGACTCATAGCAAAACGACTGCTCGCCTACCCAAGTACGATTAATGTGACGTCAATAGCCATCTCCCTGGCTGCACCATTAGAAGCGCCTGTAGTCAATATGGACGCAGCAATGGACGACTACTACATGTTAATGAACCTTGAATGGGACAGAAATATTAATAACGATTTGGAAATGAAACAAAAGAAAATTCTAATCAGTTTCGGGAATGGACCTCGCGATGTTTTGATACCCTCTGGGTTGACTGCATCAAATGATAGCAATATTAATGCTTTGGTAAGTGAAAAATATACGCTGCCATTTAATTTTTGATGAACAAAAGACAAAAATGATCCCACTGCTGAAATAGATATTTCTTAAATATGCTGTCATTCATATTGTCAGCTGAAAACATATTAAAACTGTATGGTAATAGTACCTACCTACTTTATACTGATCGCCTCAGAGTTTGGCCCGTGTTTTTTAATGTGAAACATCTATTATCTCATTTATTTTACTGCCAGAGTGCGCTACACTCTGACAGTGAAATCGACCAGTTTGCCGTGACGACAAACGGCATGACGTTTTCTCATGCCGCCATGTCCCCTCTACGCCACCGCTCTCAACTCCCTTGTATGTGCCCGCGCATACTATACACTCCGCTGCTTCTCAGTATGAGCTGTTTAATAATTTTTATAGGTTTTATTATTTAGAAAGAATATTCACCGAGATGTTTTACATCTGCCGGGTGTCCCGTGACTGTCGACTTTTTTTTTTTGCTAGTTTTAAATTTAGTTATTTGACGGAAAACCACAAGCGCATGGTCAGGAAAATCCTCTTAATATAAACTGCACTATTACGTTTGATTCTTGTCTTTTTTAGACCACAGCAGTACCAGGTGTGTGGACATCACCAGACCATGTATGCATAGCTTGGTGCAAACAATTAGTGATGGTGATAAATAGATACCTGTTCTCTATAGTGGATCCTACCACAGAACAGGTCGTTGGAGACCATCGAATATTGATTTCGCAAGCTGAACGACATTTTCAGGTAAGTTTTTTTAAATAATATAAATGGTGATTTTTTTTAAGTAATAAAAGTCTTATCTTATAAAAATCGTATTATCTTAGGATTTAGAAGAATTGGATATAGAAAGAAAGAAAGAAAGAAAGAAAAACTATTTATTCCCGCGAAACATAAAAACATAAACACACATAACATAAAAAAAAATTGACAATTTGTTGTTAATAATATAATGTCCCTTAGCAATTCTTCATAGAAATTAGACAAATAGTTGGAGGAGCTTGATTTTAAGCAAACTGTTCAATGCGAATGCTTACTGACTGCCCTGTTGGTCTCGTGGTCACAAGCGTGACTGCCGAACAAGGGCTAATGGGTTCGATTCCCAGATCGGACAACGTGTTACTTGTTACGTATTAAGTGGTTCCCACACAGGCGCGGCCTGCGGTGGCGGCCAGTTGTATTCAATGTAAGGAAGTCGGAACCGCGGCGCGCGGTAGGACGCCACCGCAGGCCGCCTCTGTTTGGGACACGCTTAAATAAGCCTATTGCCATTATCCCGTCCCCAATTTAGGAGCATAAACAGCAAATTTCCTAACGGTAAAAAATAATTACACTTTGCTCGTCCTGGTTATCGAACTCACGACATGTGTCCTGAGTCGCACTTGAAGCCATTACACTAACGATTAATTCCTAAATTATCAAAGAAAATTAATGAGCTTTATCTTATCAAGATTACTCTGTAAATATGAAACGAATGATACGCTATACAATTAACCCAGATACTACTAGGCCGGAATTATGTTTCCGATGTTACTATCACGTCGCGATATAGTATAATGTACAGTCAACAAAGTAGAGTCCTTTCTTCCCTTTCTTCTCTTGATTATCCCACCCCTTAGCCTTGGCTCTTGGTTAAAGATTTTCACAATTTCCAGGCCAATCGTTCGATGACATTGAGTCCGGATATGCCTCGAGCAAATATGACCATGATAGCGGACGCCTTCTGGTACGAAGATAACAGGAGGATTTATCAAATATCTAGGCCGCGGATTGATAAGTATGTACTTTTCCTTTTGTTAACTCTTTACGCTAATTATGAGCTGACCTTTAATTCACTGGCCGTATTTCAGCAGGCGGTTAGTACTTATGAATGTGAACAATTTTTTTTATGGGACTAACTCTGAAATATACAAAAAAATCCTGCTGCTGTTTCATACATTTTAATTACTCAATCGTGTTGTAGCGCATTTTTGTTATAGTGTGGCAATTAGTGCTGTGCACTCCCTGAGGTATGCGCGCGGCGAGACGGGGGGGAGAATCGGCTGCTGCGCTCAGTCAGTGCGCCGTCAACGCTCGTGGCTCTTCGCCTCCCACCTCGCCGCGCATACCTCAGGGAGTGCACAGCACTAATGGCCACACTATAGTAGCCGACTTTTTACCCCTGAAAATGAATAGTAAATTAAAAGTCAGCTCGTATATCTATCTGCATGTGCATATCTAATGCCCACGACTTCTTTCGCGTGACAGATTTTATGTTTAGTTTCGTTTTTTGCGCTGTGCCCTAATTCTGTACCAACTTCTTCAAAAGTAAGTTACTCCTTATTATAACATCAGCTATCTGCTATTGAAAATCCCGTCAAAATCGGTCCAGCCGTTTCGTAGATTAGCCGGAACTACAAGACAGACAGATAGACAAAAATAAAAATAAAATTAATTAAACATTCAATATTTATTTTCTAAAAAGCTATTATTTTTACATTACAAACAAACAATGCCGAATATTTACGGGATTTCGTATCGTATCCCGTATCGGGGAAAATGCATGTTCCCCAATGTTCCATAAACATTTTTTACGATAGTCGTACAGTGCAGTGGCACATAAATTGTGTCACAGTGACAATAATGTTACACTCATATTACCGGAAATCACTTTACAGTGTAATCTCATGCCACACTCAATCATGGTTAATTGTTGTACGGTCTGCAGCTAAAGTGCATAGTATACCTAATATAAATAAAGTTTCTGACAATATTTTATTTGGTTACAAGATTATTTTGTACGGGTAATTTTTCCATTAGACTTAGAAGATATTTTATAAATGGTAAAGAAATAATTCCAAGGCAGGCGCAGGCGCATTCTCTAAAAAATGCTTTAGCTCTAAAAGCCCCGCATTTTTAGTTCAGCTTTCAAATGAAATAATAGTTATTCAATTGAGTTGAGAAGTAAGTGACGACACAGTTTGCTATTGCCATATAAAATCAAAGTCAAAATCAAAGTCAAATAATTTATTTTAACTAGGCCATTAAAAGGTACTTTTAAACGTCATATACAAGAAAAATAAAATTGAATTGGATCTAGTCGCACCTTCCAAAAGGTACTTTTGTATGGGCAAGAAACTCCATAAGTACTTAAAAAAAAAAAAATTTGCATACTGAATCATACATATACACATCAAAAAAGTCTAGGGATCAACATCCCTAACAAATGTTAGGGATGTTGATCCCTAGACTTTTTTGATGTGTGTAATTACACGTGAATAACAATGTACCTTAACATAATGTGGCAATCTATGGAGGAATCGCGTTTTGACAGCTTATAAAAATTATAATTAGTTGGTGTTGTCTCCCTAACGCAGTTTTGTCACAATTTAAGTAGCCAACTGTACTCTAATAATAAAACGATAAAGATGTACTTACACACCTTTTGCAATGTACCCTCATAATATCAAGGTCAAGTGACATCAGCTATCAGCTGCTGCTTTAAGTCTGTATGGCTGAGGAAAATAGTTTGCCTAACTATGTTTTACTGTACTGATAATAAGCTAATTTGGTCACGCACGGTATGCGGGCGATATATTCAAATAAATAAAAAGAAATCAACTCTACTTTAAGAGTAAATAAAATCTTAATAGAAAAGAATTAGATTTTTGTTTGTATTAGAATTTAAAAAAAATTACCTTAAAGAATACAATTAATATTAAAAATAATTGGTAAACGTGGGGACTAATTACCTACTATGTAGGTGACGCGATCATCTAGGCTTGTCGGTGACGCTGTCACATTAGCATGACGTTGACGCAAACCTACAAGTTTTGCCCCTACCAAAAATTTCAACGCGGCTCAAGAACTTGAAAAATACAAAAAAATATTACAAAATCTATTTACTCAATGTTCTATTATTATTTTGAACCGTGCTGCTACAGGACAGAGAGGATAATTTATGTTCTTTTCATTTTATTTATAACTAGCACTCCCCCGCGACTTCGTTCGCGTGATTTTCCTTACAGATCCCTAACTTTTTGAAAATATAATATAGCCTATGTCACCCGGGGATAGTGTAGCTTCCCAACAGTGAAAATCGGTCCAGTAGTTTTTGAGTTTATCCATTACAAACAAACAAACAAACAAAAATACAAAGTTTTTCTCTTTATAATATTAGTGTAGATTATCATAATTTCTTGTATGGACGACAGCGCTTTAAGGTAAACACTGCGGCATCTTATGTGGTTGTAATACTAGCTATTTTACAACAAAAAGGTGTGGCAACTGTACCTAAGCTTTGTTTATATGTACTTATACAACGTGTAACGGAAGGGGTATATACATCGAGAAGGCAGGGCTTCTTTGGATGATACCAAACGATATGGCAAGGTTTTTTAAATCCTATCTTTACGTGTATTGAAGTTATGAGATTTTTAAAAACATCGATACCAGAAACCGAACTTTTAAAATTCTAATAAACACATCACTAGCACTAAGTCAGCTGATCGGTGTCAGCGAACTATTTGTAAGTAAAAATAAACCTCTTACTCCTGGTATTTCTAGAGAAATGGTTCCGCATGTTTATTTTTGTTTGAAAAATAATATTACTGACTTTCCTATGTCGCAAAACGGTTCTTAATGTAAAAAGAAATTAAATAAAGTACTAAGACTGCATGAGTAATGAGAATTGATATTGCAAAAATGAAAATCCTTTGCATAAAGAACCCTGATTTCGTCGTACTTAGGTTTAGGGGGCGTGGTCAGTTGCAGTCCTTATCGTGTCTTGGAGTCCTGGTACAATTAAAATGACAATGGGTTCCGTTCATGTTTTTTTTTAATAAAGTTGTTTATTTTTTGTTTGTAAAAAAATAATATTACTGACTTTTTCTATGTCGCAAAATGTCGCAAAAATGGTTCTTAATGTGAAAAGAAATTAAATAAAGTACTAAGACTGCATGAGTAATGAGAATTGATATTGCAAAAATGAAAATCCTTTGCACAAAGAACCCTGATTTCGTCGTACTTATGTGGGGTTTACACGGGTGACTAAAGCCGCACAATTTCTGCCGCGCGGCGAAAATCGATTGTCTAAATGGCAATTCGGCTAGATCGCAAGTGACTAAAGCCGCAAGCCCCAAAGTAGGGTAGTATCCGACTTTGGCCGCGCGGCGACCGGCCGCATGCGGCTGGTAACTAAAATCGACCGTGTAATCGATCAGTCGCAGGCGGTCGCCCGCCGCATGAAGTTGTGCCTCGCGCGTGTTTTGTCTAAGGGAATGACCGAGCCGCAGGCAATTTTAGTCACCTGTGTAAATAAGCAAGCGATGCAGCACGATGAGGTGATTTGTGAAGCGACTAGCCGCACGGCTAAAATCGACCCGTGTAAACCCCCCTTTAGGTTTAGGGGGCGTGGTCAGTTGCAGTAAACTGGTAAAAAAAAATAATTAAAGTACTAGCACTGCATAAAAAATAGGAATTGTTATCGCCGAATTAAAAATTGTTTGCATAGAGAACCCTGATTTCATCGTTAGTTAGGGTTTAGGGTAAAGTGAACAATATTGATGTCCGTGTATTTTAAATTACTCCTGGTACAGACAACTTTGAATTGTTTAAAATAACTTAAATAATGTTATAATAACCCAGTGGTATAGGCCTCAACTTATGATTATGAGTTAGGTACTTCATGGATTCGAACCCAGCCAGGCTAGTAGTACTTTGTATTATTTATTTCATCACCACTCTCAAAACGGTGAAGGAAAACATTCACGATGTTGTCCTAGAACCAATTTGATAATAATTATGTGTCAACCCGCACTGGGCCCGCGTTGTGGATTATGGCTCACTCCCTCTCACAGAGAGAAGGCCTGTGTCTCAGCATCGGGAACATAGGCTGATGATGATGAATCTTGATCAATCAGTATTTATTTTATTGCGTAATGAAAGCTCAGAGTTCATCAGACTCTGACGCATTACAAACGTACAACCTTAGATTAAAAATGTCGCAACATTTTTAAGTTCCAATGTAGGTACCTCAATCATAATAACATGATCTTTAGTGGATTTAAATGAATTATTGTTCAATATTGATTTTAAATTACGTAATTAACTCTTATTTTATTTCTTATCTTATTTTATTTTTAAATATTAGATTTTAACAAACAGGTAGATAAGCATAAAAAAACATCCGAATTGAGAACCTCCTCCTTTTGGAAGTCGGTTAAGAACTTTATCGGAGTTGAGACGAATTTTTAAATTGTAAAATAATCTTCAACAACATTTTTAATGGTAGTAGTTATGGACACTAACAATTACACCGACCCTATACCAGGGCATACATAGGTACCGGCACAAGACGTCAGCACAAATGTCACCTGCGCATTTGTTAATTTTTTGGTCTCTTTGGCGGAATGAAGAAGGCGGGGGGGCGCCGATGCTGCAGTCCGCTGCACGCGATTGGTTCGTCAATCGATGCTCATCGTCTATTGGACTATCGCCTGTCATTCGGCTGCTGTACACTTTTGTGCAATTGGCCAAAAGTGTACATGCGCGAAATCCTACAATCTGTGCTCACCACTGGTGCCGACAATTATAGCAGAAATTGGACCTTTATTTAGTGTTATTTTTATTGTTCTTCACTCTCGTCAGTTGTCGACTATTCCGCGTGCAGTTTAGACTTGTTTCTAATACTTATTCGTGTGATTCGCGTATTAATTAGTTCAATACTGAGCCTACAATTGACTTTTTCTTTTTGTGCTTTCAAAATGTCGTTGAGTGATAGTGAATATTTTGAAATGATGTTGTGTGTCGGAGCAGAAGATGGCAAAATACATCAAAAATACAGTGTACTCAGTGCGGTGCGATACAGTGGACGAAATGAAAGTACTTATTGAGGCTGCTTTCATCACCATAACACCAGACATGCTGCGCAATGTCCAGGAGTCCCTGAACAAAGTATGTAGGTACTTGTATTGCGCGCTCGCTTTAGCGGCGGCATCTTCTTTCATTTTCGTGACGCCGCCTGCGTTAAGTTACTAGGGTACTAGGCGCGCAGAATTGCCGAAGAGATTTATTGTGGTTTATGCAAGTAACGTGGAAAGTTATTGACCCACGTAGTGCGGAGACACGTTTGTTATGATTTCAATTTAAGAAATCGATGATACCGAAAATTTGGTATCAATTCTTAGAGTATTTTATTTTAAGCTGAAACCCTCGCCATATCGTTAGTTATCATCCAAAGAAGCCTTACTCTTTGTATGTATTACCCCTTCCGTTACACGTTGTATAGTCAAACTTTGTTGTTGTTATTCTGTGGCGGCTACTGCGCAGTATCTCATATATTATGCAGTATCTCATATGCAGTTTTCACTTTTCAGAAAAAAAAAGCCGTCTATAGTTGCCTTTGGTTACGTGTTTTTATGACGTGTCGTGATTCACGATCGAGATAGATTTATATTTTGGCAAACATCCACAGATGCAGTAATTGTGTATATTTTAAGACAAACGACGTCTGCCCAATATTTCCGGCTTTCATTTTCATACTAAACGCAAATGACGACACGCTTCGCGCATTGGTTGCTGCGCTGCGTATCACGGGTACGATTCCTGCTCGGAACAAATATTTGTATGGCCTACAGACCTACAGATAGTTGTTCTGGGTCTGTTTGTGTATGTGGGTTTGTATGTTGATGATACAGGAGAAATCCCTAGAGATTGGCAAAGTTTTATTTATTAAAAAAAAAAAGTAGTATGATAAAAAATGCATGTAAATAATAAATGCAGTTTTAAGTTTAAAGACTGCTCGTTCTACGTTGCAGTTACGACTTCGAAATTACTTTCTTGAACTGAACCGTAACAAAATGGCATATAAAACGGAGAAAACATACAAATGATACTATTGTGTGTAGAAACAAACGTCAACGTTCTACGGCTATTTAATGAAATACATATGCTATTTGTACCGTCAGCACAAAAGTCGCAAAAGAGCATTAAAAAAAAATTGCACATTATTTTTATTGGATTAAAATTGTGTTGAAAGCCGTACTAATTAGATGTTCTTGATAATAACTGTGTGAATTCAATTTATGTTCTCTTTAACCTTTTCACCGCCACGGACTTCAATAGAAGTTCCGGATTTTCGTGCCACCAGCGCCACGACTTCATTAGAAGCTCTTCATTTTAACTATTATCATATAGCTTGGCGCTGGGCGAGGCATCGCGTTCTGTGTTCGCTGGCGGTGAAAAGGTTAAAAACACGTTGCTACACACAAGGCATCTCCTCTGTATCGTGGATGATAACTCGGAACGACTACAAATATTAGTTCCATAAGGGGGCCGAACCCGCGATACGCAGTGCAGCAGCCAATCTCTCAACCACTGTGCCAACTGTGTCGGGCAAATCTCGTGCATAATCTTCTCTCCATACATATTATAAATGCCAAGGTAGCTCTGTCTGTCTGTCTGTTACGCTTTCACGGCTATACCACTGAACTGATTTTGATGAAATTTGGTAAGTACAGGGTAAGTTTGAACCCTAACAAAGGACATAGGCTACTTTTTATCCGACTTCGACTTCGACTTCGCCTGCGTCCGCAATAAATGAAAACGCGGACGAAGTCGCGGTCAAAAGCTAGTTATTAAATAAGCATTGTCTTTCCAGGATGACATATCTAATGATCCGACTGGTCGCGTTCCCGCAAAACAGATTTGTTGCCGTCGAGGCAGTCAATGTCAATGATAAGGAATGGATATTTGGATGCAACGCAAAATATACCTACTTTTCATATAGATACTGGTAAGTTTTATTTTATCCTGTTCTATTCCGTCAAAATCTTCCTCTTAATGACCAATTAACGATTCAAAAGCAATTCAAATCATTTTATTGTAATAAATATGCGTTTTTAGTAATGACTCATGAGTTTTGTGAAATACATAATAATATTTACGTAAAATTAGCTCCATATAGGTCGTCGCTTAATATAACAGGACGGCTCCCAGACAAATAATTTGCCATTCAAGTTAGCACTTTAAATCATGTGCTTTAAAATATGTTTTACAATGACGCATTAACAAAGGTGAAGAGACTCGCGGGCGGCGCACTATCAGTTATATTAGGTTGATTTGGTCGAGGCAAATTCGGTCGGCCTTGTTATAGTGGGCGATGACCATATTAGTCGCCTATGTAGTACCTACCGCTACGCTTATTAGACGAATTAGTGATTGCACTTTTGTTGCTATGCCACATGAAGAAGGTTCTAGCCATCCTGAAGAAAAATGCAATAGTATGCAGAATGTAGGAAACTAAATTTCAGTAAATAAAATTACTTACTGAGACTTGGTAATAAAGCCTTTTCCTTAAGATATTCAACAGTACTTTAAAAGACATGTATTTCTCAAAAGAATTACAAATTCACATATAGAGAAAACATAAATAGGTTTAAAACAATGTTATGTGCCAATAGGCGTAGATAAAAACAAAAACAAAATAATATATGTATCTTAAACTAACATTAGAATTTACATACATCCTTTTAGCATAACAAGTACAACATTAATAAATAAATAAAATAAAGGACTGACCTCATTGGTGAGGTTCTTCAGAAAGGTCAGTTGCGCAGTACGAGTAACCGGCGTGCTTGTATGACGAGATGTATGAACGTAGATGAGGCGAAAGGAGTATGTAAGGATCGTAGCAGGTGGCGTTCTGTGGTTTCTGCTTACCCCCATGGGAAAAAGGCGTGAGTTTATGTATGTATGTATGTAAAAATACAAGATACAACACAATAGTTTTTAGCAATGAGGATAGGGTGCAATTTAAGAACCGTTGCGTGTTTATTAAGGCGTACGACATAAAAGTAAAAAACAAACAGTAACAGTAGTGAAAACGAACTCTCCATCGGTATCGTTTTTAATATCGTTTATGAAATAAAGCTATATTATCTAATCTGTAAATTCTAGTATGAATTTAGTTAGGCAAGCTTGTGCAGATAAGATCACTTGGTTATTAATTGGGCACTGTTAACCAATAATTTAAGAGGCAATTTCTCTAAAAAACACTACATTTTAGACTAGAAAACCCGATTAATTATCAATTAACAGTAGAATTAAGTGTTTATAGTTGCTTTGAAATCAATATAATAATACAATTGACTAGAAAGTGTGTTCACAATTTGCTATACAAAATTCAGGAATCACGTTTTGACAGCTCATAAAAAGTATGTTAATTGATTGGTGGTGTTTACTGCCAAATTACTGAGGGGGCATCTATTAAATACGTGAGGCGATTTTGTCGATTTTTCGACTCCCCCCTTCTTTTTTAGAAGATGTCGTGAGATATTACTCGATGCATTCTCCCCCTGCCCTAATTTCACGTGAGATTTTCCGAAATGTGTATTTTTAATGTAAATAAGTTCATTTGTGCTTGATTGCGTTTGGTTTATTTAAAAAAAAACTTAATACTTAATTCTTTTTATTAAAAACTAGTATTTAAGACTTCTAAGAACGTGGTCTAGAATCACAGTGATAAAATCGACCATTAAAATACTTCAGTAACAACTACAAAAGTTAAACAAAAAAAATACGTTAAGTATATTTGCCGAGATCCCCCTCATCCTAACGTGAGATTGGATGAGATTCGACTCGACCCCGTCTCCCCCCCCCCCTCCCCTAAATGCGTCACGTAATTAATGGACGCCCTCTAACGATGACTAGTTAAATATAATTAATCATGTAGGTCTAGACTATCCGGGCTAACCAATGACCTTTGCATCGCCTGTTATCTAGAAACGACAAAGTACGTTCACATTTAGCCCTCAATGTCGTTTCTAGAGTACAAAGATATTGCTTATTAAGAGGGCAATGACTTTATCATCGCGCTTATCGACCGATATGACGCGATAAATGATATTGAATCGAGATTTGACATAGATCTTGAAATTAGGACACTTCAGCGCAAATTGTGGAATTAATATCTTACTAGTTAGTTACTACTAATAGGAAGGCGAAAATTTGGATGGAAGAATCTTTGTTCCTCATCGCAGCGACAAACAATCTCAAAAACTTGCCAAAAATTTAGACCTGGAGCTAGTTTTGACATATTGAGACTGCGATTAGAATACATACGTTCCTAAAAGTACCAGAACTCAGTACCAGATGTTACGCTTTGAGAGTAGGTAAATGGAAAAATGGCTTTTAAATCAGTCCATTATTTCAGAAGCTACGATACCACAGACATTCGAAAGTTAACATTACAAAACAAATAGCAGCTGTATATTATTTTATTTTCTTTTAGTAAACACGCTGTATCGTTGGGAGAATTAAGCCGCTGGACCGGCGCTGCGAATGACTTCGGCAAACGTAAATTAGCAACGATAAACTTGCACAAAATTAAGGAGGATTATCCTGATTGGTCGCATGTTATTGTCAAAGTTTCGCCTACTAGGAAACCGGTGAGTACAAAATACAACAATATTTTTTGCCTATATGTACTTTCTAAGTTTATCGGAAAGCACGTTAAGCCGTTGGTCCCGGCTGTCATACGTGGTTCTTTGACAGTCGTTACGAGTCGTCAGAAGCCCGAAAGTCTGACAACCAGTCTGACCAAAGGGTATCGTATTACCCAGTTACTGGGTTGTGGGGGTCAGATAGGCAGTCGCTCCATGTAAAATACTGGTACTCAGCTGCATCCGGTTAGACTGGAAGCCGACCCCAACATAGTTGGGAAAAGGCTAGGCAGATGATGAATTAACTTTGCCAGATCCTAAATCCGGAAAGCCCAACCACCAGCCAGTTAATCCGGACTACTAGGTAAAAAAGCCGGATTTTGTGACTGAATTTTAAAATGCTAACATATAAGCCTAACAAAAGCCGGACAGGCCGGACATGCATCCAAAAAGCCTGACTATGACCGGCTTTACCCTCCTCGATAAACAGGCAAAAAGATTTTTTCAAATCTGACCAGTACTTCCTAAGATCAGCTCTTTCAAACAAATAAATTCTTCAGCTTTTTAATATTTGTATAGATGATGTTGAACATTTTTTCTAATTAGTCACTGACGTCATTCACAAGGAAATAGATGACGTATAATCTATTAGTAGGTAAGACCTTCCATCGTTTCGGTGAGTAAGGGAAAGGGCGTTTATTTTAATCCTACCAACGTGAGATAGGTGTGTTGGCTGCATTCCAGGATTTACATTCTGGTATGATTAATAGAAAATACTGAAGTAAAATGCATTATTTGTGAGTAAGATTTTATTTCTGAAGACAGTGTGTGTAAAGGTACTTATAAGCCTCTTTATTTAGTGTAAGAATGTATTGATTACAAATATAATTCATTTATTTCAGGTATTAAACTCGAAACTAAATTAATATCCAAAGAAATTAACAAAATCTAAATTAAATTAAATTAATAAAATCAGTTAAATTTGAATAAAGATAAATAAACAAAATCAAATTAAGTTACGAAAATAAACAATATTCCTAAGTTACTGTTGGTTACAACAAAATGACAAAAAATGTTAAATAAATTGACGGCAATAAACATGCCGTCAATTAGAAACAAAGTTACACTGGCTACAAATGTCGTTTACACGCAATTTAGCAAGCTACGTTTTAAAATCAGTCACTGAAAAAAGTTGCTAATGCGTGCGCTTGTATAGAAAGCTACATTGTCTTTCAGTTTCAGAGCTGCGATTAAACGCGTGCGTTTAATGCGCTTATGCCTCATTTTGTACATAAAGTACACAATAATGTACTTTATGGCATGACATATTTATTATTGTGCACAAAAAATGTAGGTATTATTAATACACAAAAGTTTATAAAACGTCAGCGGGTGTGTTCTCTTTTCAAAAGATTATCAAATACGCGCGTAGTGTCAGGCCACATATAATCTTTTTTATAAACAACAGGGTATAAAAATAAAATAACATAGATATGAGGACTTCCATAAATTACATCATGAACGCATATATTTTTCATCCTGCCCCGTCTTGAAAAAATAGTTTACTAAAATTATTTACATTTCGATTTAAAAATATTTTAATTAAAATCAAAAATGATATCAAACATTATTTTAAAGCTTTTCGTTAAACAGTCGCGCTTCAATACTTTAAAGTTTCAATGATGTCATGTGACGTTTCAGTGATGTCATGTGACGTCACGAAGCTCTTGTAACACAATGTCACACTTTGTTTACCCTCTCCCCTCCCCTTAACATGTGACATAATTTATGGATGACCTCATTGAATAAATAAAAAATATCAGCTTATTTCCAGATAGTCTTAAACGTGGACATAAATGATCACGCGTCACGTCAGATCGAAGTGGACCTACCCTCAGATTTCTCCTTCGCAAAGGTGGTCATACTACAAGAGACTGAACAAGAAAGTCTGTACTACGAATTGATATTGAAAGACTTCAATGTATTACATCAGGCTTATCTACTATATGTAGAACCTACTGCCAGTTGTAAAGCTGCACAGTTTCATGTATCGGCGGAATTCCACGTACCATGGGCGCCGAACAATGAGAACTATCATTATTTTACGTGAGTATTTTAAATGTCGCGTAATATTCTGTGCATTTATTCGAGTTGGGTAACGGTGGTAGCAAGTATCGATTCTTTAAACTGTAGCAATCGAATTTAGAAAATATGGCAGTGAAAATAAGGTCTATAATTATCTAAACGTTTTCGGTGGTTTGTACAGCGCTCTGCAGGGGTACTAAGTGTGCTAGAATGCAAACGCATTTTAATGCGTATTCGACAAGACTTGTTTTAAATGACCTTAACTCCGGGCCGTTTACGATACAATCCTTTATGCAAAATATTTTTATTTTTAGATATTTCCAAACTTTTTATTTTTCTAGTCGATATTTTTTTTTGGTTTTCTTTGTGGATGGTCTCAAATACAATGAAACCTTCTTTCAGGCATGTAAAACAAACACCGATGAAGATGAGGTTGTATAGAAGTAACCCTAATGTCACAGAAGGGCTTGATGCTACGGAGCATGTGAAAGTAACTTTATTATTAGACCCACAGTGTACATACACCATAAGGTAAGATAATATACTTGCGCTTGTCTAGCCTCAACTTTGTATGGTCTAGTAAAAATTACGAGACGTAGATAAGTTGAATATTTGTGTACATAAACTTTAAGCTACATCTATCGCGCCACATGCAAACTACAACTGACGTTTCCTACTTTGCAATATCATAGTTCTCCGTGACTTTGGCATTCATAGGTTGACTGGTAATTTGTGACCGATGCTAAAACACATGATTATACTCTTGATAACAAACAACTTACCCAAAGAATTTTTCATTTTTTTTTACAATGCGCATGACCCGATGAATGAGTGCGCGCGCAGGTTATTAGTTAAATAAGAAAAAACAATGCATGGTAAAAGTTGAATAGTTTTGTTTGTAAAAAAGGATAAGTAAGTAACTAAATTAAATTACTGCTGATTGTGTTTTATTTTTATTACTCAATATTCTATTGGGGTGACTGAGGTCATGCGCTTTGAAAATAAATAAAAAATTGTTTCTATACGAAAATTGTTAGTGATAGTGAATACAATCATGTGTATAAGTATCAGCGTATCAGTTAAAATTCCCCTATATACAAAATTCCAACAACAATCGTCGGGCAGTAGTCTGCCACACATAACATCCGTCTGGTCGGAGGATTCTCGCTTTTCAATGGAAGTTAGGAAAGTTTCCACCCTGTTTATCATACCTCTAAAACCTTCTTACATTAAAAAACAGTTGACTAAACTAAATATGAAATTGAATTGTTTTCTTCAATTATTTCTTGAAGTCGTATCTATACTTTCCTATCGTAAAATTAACTGTTAGGTAAACCTATTCGATCCCTACTCATCATTGACACACGTTTCAGCATATCCACGTCATGGTACCTACGGCTTGCACAGATTGCTCGCAACTACAGCCCAGTTCTAGTGCCTTACGCCGCAGCTATAATATTATTAGCTGCAAGAAGCAACATATTACACATGCAAAAACACGGCTCTTGCATGTCATTACACAGTGCATTTATGAGTGAAGGTGTCAAACCGTATTACGCACTCTTGTTTGGAAGGCTCGGCGTTACAGTTTTACTGTAAGTAAATAGCTACTTTTAAGAAAACACTAATTTTCTGTAATTTATCAACGTTGCAAAAAACAATTGAGCTAAATATTTATCTTGTTAAATATCATGTACCTATACAAGATTGAAATAATGTTGGCAACAAAAGTGTTAACCGCCCCGTAGTGCGTGGGGTTTTGGGTTCGATTCTCAGATCCGGCAGAGTTACTGGGGTATTCATTTTAAAAAAATTAGCAGCTCGGTCTTTTGAAGTTAGTCTTGTGACAACCCCGTGCTTCGGAAAGCATTTAAAATCATTGGTCTTGCGCCTGATCTCACCCCAATCGTGTCTTAGGCTATGGTCTCCTATTTCATGCTGTACGCTGCGTCCCGTTAGGCCGTACGCTGCGTCACAATGTTTACTATAGAAATGTACTATTGTGGTCTCTTTCACACGTCGACGTTGGCGTCTTGACGCCGTACGCGGCATCTAAACGCTGTGCGTCGCGTCTCTAGTCATTTCGAACAATTGCAGCGTGAAGGTCGTCTCTCGCGTCATAAAAAATGATGAGGACCGTACGCGACCGCTCGCGAGCAGCGACTAAAACGCCATTCTCTGCTGCGGATGTATTGACCGCCGACGCTGTGCGTTGCATTCAGACGTCGATCGGAACGGAATTAAACGTTGACGCTAACATCAGACGCCACGTTTGGCATAAAATAGGAGACCATAGCCTTACTGTTATGACCGTAGTCCAGTCAGCCGAATATTATTATTATTAATTTTGACAACGAGAAACTTCAAAGCGGTTCCGTATGCAAATATCTAGGCATAATATAAAAGCAAAAAATCTAAACCAAAATATTCATATTGAAATCCGAGATTAATCAGTAGCAGACAAAGTCCTTATTTCTTTTTCTATTTTTTTATGTACTAAAACAAAAGAACTTCTAAATTTTTCTTTACAGTTCTATTCCCCTTCTATCGTTTATATTTGAGAACGCGAGCTGGCAGAACCAGGAGCTGCAGTACTTCATAAAGTCTTTGCTGGTGGTGCCAGCGTATATGACTGCGTTGGGCATCCTGAATATCGGTGCGGCAGCTTTGCTAGCAGTAATGGTATTCTCGTCCCAAATTGCGCATAGACTGCTGTTTAGGTATGTATTTATAACGTATAATTTGTTTATTTCTTTGACTGTCTCGTCGGTCTAGTAGTCGCAAAGTGCGACTGCTGAGTCTTGGGTTCGATTCCCAGGAACTCCCAGGAACCAGGAACCCCAGGAACTTCTCTCATGTACGAGGTTGTAAGTTTAGGCCAGGAACGGGCAAGTACCAATGCGACTTTTTCTATTTCAAATGTACTTTCTAAGTTTGTCTTGGACATCAATGACATCGGTGAAGAAAAACGTCGTGAGGAAACCTGAAGACCAATACTACTAAAAAAAAACTTTCCTAATCTTGTCACAATCTCATCTCAAAGACAATGTCAAAAACTTTTGGTGAAGCAGACAAGACTGTGATTTTATATAAGTCTGATATAGCCAATCCGCCTTGAGCTAGCTTGCTGATCAATGCTTGTAACTTCTCTGTATGACAAGCCTTTGCCCAGCAGTGGGACTATAAACAATAGGCTAGTATTATTATTACTACATAATGCAAAGAAGGTGACTTTGCGTACCCTTCTCTATTGATAAGAAGAGGCCTTTAGGTGCATCTAGATTGCCATTGATCGATGACATCGACCATTCAGAGATCCATCCAGCAATGTGGTGCATGGCAGCCGTATTACGGTCGTACGAGTTGCCTGCCAGGCAAGGCGGAGCTACGGTGATTAGAAAAACGTTTGACCATCGATCGAAATGGATGATCGATTATGCTCTTGCAATCTACCTGCACCTTTTGTCACACAGTGGGGCAATAATAAGCTTATATTATTGTTCACCAAAGTTTATTGTTCAGGATAATGTGGCGAGGTGGAGGTGGTCTCGCGGAGAAGATGGCGTCAGGTCTTCAGAAGGTGCCGATGGTGGTGAGTGTGGGGCTCGTGTGTGCCACGCCGCTGTCGTGTGGCGCCGCCTCGCTGGTGGTCGGCGCTGCCTTCTATGCGTTCCTGGTAAGTTTGTTATATTTATTGACAATCGATGATGGGATTTACGAATTTCAGCTTTATTGACACGAATAGCAATAATAAAGCTTAAAAATTGGTAGAAACACTAAGCTATTTAGGTAACATGTGAGAGATAGGTTAACATCAGATAGCTTGAGATGTTCCATTTGGATTGAAATGGGAAACAGATAGGCTTACTAGTGTCGACTGTCTACTGACGACATGGTTGGCGCAGTGGCTGAGCGTGTCGCGGGTTCGATTCTCGCACGGAACAAATATTTGTATGGCTTACTACAGGTATTTGTTTCGTCTCTGGTAGTTTGTAAACGCACTCATGATAAAAGATGAAATTTCTAGCGTACGGCCACTTTAATCAAAATAAAAAAAAACCTGCCTGTTGGTACTTGAAAGCAACCCATACAAATTAAATTAATCATTATTAAATAACCTTTCCAGCTCTCCAAAATGTATGAAGAATATCTTGAAGATTACGTTTACAAATTAATGGCGAAAGTAGGCTCCAGAGTTTGCCTCATGTTTAAGAGAAAGCGCCAAAACATCAACAATGAGACTGAAATAATGCTTGTTAAAGCAACTGAATCAACTAGTCAAAACGGGCAGGGGACCCAGGGAAACACAACGAAAGCCAGGGCAGGCAAGCTTGGTCAAGTGAAAGCAGAGAAGCAAGTTGATGAAGATCTGAGCAGTTTAAATTTCCACATGATGATGTTCTCCATGTGGGTGGCTGTGACTCTAGTCAATGTACCCGCGTTGTTGACGTGGGCTAGGAATTTTTCGTAAGTATTATACACATACTACATAGCCATCAACTACACATTCTACGAAACTAAAAAAAAAATATTAAAAAAAAATATTGCTTAATAACATTTAGCAATAGGCAGAAATTACACACTTATTAGTCACAGACTTATTTTTGGTGTGAAATATTACTGGTTGCATGTGCATCCGATCCTAAAACCCCCGCTTGGCGTAGGACTATTTCATTGCAGGATATAGAAACAAAGTATGGGTTTGGGTACCTTGTCAAATACTTATTGTTAGGAGCGCATTGCGATCAGGTTGTATTTTACAAGCTTTTTATACACTAAAATCACAAATCTTCGATATTATTTCAGGTACAGTATTGTATTAAAACCTGATACGTCATATCACTCTGGTTTAATGATGTCTTCTTGTTCCATCTGTGTGTGGCAGATGACTGGGCCCAGGAAAAATCTGTGAGTATCAGTATTCAGTACCATGCTATAATATATTTAAGACTAGATTCGACACACAACTTCGTCCATGTGAAAGTCAAGTACACCATAAAACATATACTATAACACTTAGCAATAGTGTAGGTTTCGATTGAAATATGTTTTTAATTGAACCAGTGCATCCAGAGATCCTCTTAAAGTAATAACAATAATATTATATTAGCATATTATTGTCCTACTGCAGGGCAAAGGCAACTTCTGACACAGAGAAGGCTGGACCTCCATACTTGCTCAAGAACTCTCTTTAGAAAACCTCCTACAAACAAATAATTTTACCTCTTTTTTTTATACTAGTATTAATTTAATACTAATTAGTATTCGGGTTATTGGAATATTATTAAATACGTTTTTTTATCAGAATTTGTGGTGAAAGGCTAATGCTTTAATTATTATTATTTGTATTTCTCTTTATAGGAGGCACTATGAATCCATCGCAGCCCTGCTTTTCACTATGGCAGTATTCATATTAGCTCTAGGACCTCTATCATTAACCATCGTCAACTACGGCGTAACACTAATGTTCGCTGTAATAACGTTACAACAGATCTGCGACACAGGAGATGAACCTTTAGATTCTAACGAAGACGACGAAAATATTCGCAAACTATACGAGGAGTTTAAAAAAGAAAACGAAAAAGAAAAACAAAATGACAAAAGTCACGGAGACAAAACTGACGAACCCAGTGAGAAAAGCCACGGAAACAAAACTGACAAATCCAGTGACAAAAGTCACGGAGATAAAAGTGACGAACACAGTGACAAAACAAGTGAAACCTCAGAAATGGAAGACGCCATTGATGATTGTGATGTGTGCAACGAAAGTAGAATATTCAGCGTGATTAAGCGTCTTAGAGACAAATTGAGTTTTACTGAAAATTTGTAGTGCACAGTAGCACTGAGTTAGAGTGATATTCATTATAGCAATATTTTACAAGCTCTTCTGTTCTTCTATGACAAGATATTTTTCGCAAATTTTGTCGAGTTTTAAATGAGCAATCGTTATTGATAGCCCAATACCGCGTAACTAGCATTGTCCAAAACCGCGAATGTACGATAAAAGCAAAAACGAGATTTCGCAGCTGTAGGTAACCGATTGTGATTGGCGTTGACCCGTATGACGATTTTTGAACGTACCTAACGGTCAAGTTCGTTTAAAATTCAGCCGGTTAGTCCTTTACACAAACATAATTTTTTGGCCCTCATCTAAAATCTGCGAAAGTGTACATTACGCGGTATTTTCAACCCCCAAAAAAGTAGTGTTATAAGTTTGACCGCTGTGTCGTTCTGTCCGTCTGTGGCACTGTAGCTCTTAAACGGATGAAACGATTTGGGTGCGATTTTTTTTAATTTATAAACAGGTTCTTACAATGTTAGTTACGCGGAATTGGACTATCAAACAACGCAATATCACTTCCGAGTTGATAAAAATGTACTAAGAGAAAGAAAATAATATGTAAAAAAGTTTGTTGCGATATAGCACGGAGGTTGTGTGTTTAAAAGTATTTGAAATAAAAATATTACATTGTAGGTTTGCGATGACCTAACATATTTTTTTCTTATTAGTACATTTTTTTTTAATAGATGCTTGTATACGATTCTATTTTCATAATTATTTATTTCAAATAACCTTTTTCAGTGAATGCCGTTTGAATTCTTATCATATTGTTTATACGACAATTATTAGATACGAACAAAATATTTTTTCGAATTGATATTGTGAAGAGGCTGTGTTGTTGTACCTCGCCGTTTTCAACTTTTACTATTTTTATCTTTATCACCATTGTATCAATATTTGAATACGCTTGTTGTTTGTCGTGCGCCTTATCGACGCGCAGCACTAACCTCTCTAATGGTCTAAAAGCAGTGGTTCTTAACCTATGGTCCGCGGACTACTGGTGGTCCCTGAAACCCACCAGAAGTAGTTCGTGACGTCATCATATAATAATTAAATAACGAGTCGAGGACGCGTCTAAGGGCCCAAATACAATACTCTTGTTTTCAAATAATTTTAAACGTGTTTTACTTATAGAATACAATTACAAACAATTCATTTTATCAATTGGTCCCTCAATACTAAATGGTTGAGAACCACTGGTCTAAAGAGTACGACGCGCCGGCAATGCGTCGACCACGCATATTACACGCACTTTTTACAAGCTTTTATTTACTTTCACCTGTTTTTTGTTTACCAGAAACGTGAAAAGAGTTCATTGTACTCATTATTATTATTTTACTAAGGGACTAACGGAAAAAGAAATCAGCTGATTAATACATTAATGTTCGCAAAACTAGACAGAATGTATGAAGAGGCTGATTTTTACTCGGGATTTTACAGTACCTACATAACCAATTTCCAGGTTTCTTGTAAACAAGAAAAAGGTTGCATAAAGCAATACTGCAGCAATATTAACACACAATTTCTGCCTATAATATTTAAAAATTAAAATGTTCTATCTACAATGTTGGTCTGCACATAGAGACCTAGTTTAGAGGCATAGACGAAGCCACACTAAAAAAAAAGAATAATAAAAAAAAATTATAAGATTACGATTTAAAATTACTTACACTGAATACTGAGATTAGTAGGATGTCTGTTGAGCAACTGAGAGAATGATTATATTATAGTAATTATATAGTGCAAGTTGAAAGCATGTTTTTTTTTATTGTTACTGCAATGTTTTGATAGAATGGAAATGGCTAGGCAGGATCCAAGCTATCTAATCTAAGAAGTCTATACATTATATAAATATATGCAGCCTACTCTATAGAGTTTTTAAAAATAGTAGTAGTAGTTAACTGCCACGATTTTACTGCAAGAAAAATTTTCACTTTGAGAGAATTCTGAATTATTGATGTAATAAAAAAGCAAAATGAATTCTTGCATAAAATTTTTGAATGTCTTGCATCGCTTTTCATTAAAAAAAAAGTATCACCTCTTCAAATCTCTCTTTCCTTGTCATTTTACTGCTATTAAAGTGAGAGACCAATACAATGTTACATTGTTATGTAGATAGATATGTATGTGCGTCGCGCTTCTCAGCTATAGCACGATCGACCATGCTTTAGTAACGTCTATTACACAAGGAGAGTTTTTCGACCGTACCATATAATCTAATCACCTAGTAATTCTGGCAAAAGAGCCACTCAAGGATAATGCCACCTCTCGACGGTCGACAAACTCTCTGAAACGAGTGTTCGAATAATGAGTGGTATGGAACTTTGAATGCTGCCTAATGTGACTGTTAGCAATTTAGTACCTAGTAGAATGTAATTACGGCTCTTAGTCGTTTGCCTTAAACATGGCTGGTAATAAGCCAGCACCTTGCTTGTTGATATTTACCTTATAGTAGACTAGTAAGTAATCTAATTATTACCAGCGTTCAATCCTAGATGGCATATAAATTATGTATTGATGAAACACTTGACAGTTAGGAGCTATGAAATTCTCTAGCATAATTTCATTGTACGAGCCCTTATAATACTCTTATGCAGGTTGGTGTATTTGGTTCGGTATTTGCAATACAACATTATTAAATTTTCTATTAAAAATGCCAAACCTATCACAAAATGACTGTGATGTGCATTTTGACATAAAAAAATACTCTTTCCATTATTATGTTGTTAAGCAGATGAACATTTGTAACGTGAAAGCAATGGATTATGTATATTTGTTAAAATGCCTCGGATTGAGATAGCAGTGTTCGCAATTACCTCATTATCTATACTATTACTGGACTGAATTAGTTACAGTCAGCACCTCATAGTCTTCCATTAATTACTGTATGTTTTCCAAGGACCTACTAGCAAGCCAGTCTTGCCGAAGCTTCCATTAAGTCAAATTACAACACAATATTTTCTCTTTTAAATAATTATGTACACTGTTACATCACTAATACCATTTGGTATGAACAGAGCAATTGGGCCAAAAACTTATTGCATGTACAGCAATAAAGTGTTGAAGTGAGAAAGCGCTCATAGTTTACTTAATCCGTTGACTGCTGGAAAACTCACCAATTGTGTTTCTACTGTGCAGTGCACACACAACCGTTTGTGTTTTTCTACAGTGAACACACAACTGTATAGCCGGGTGGCTATACAGTTGAGTGGCTTTGAGCTGGCTTTGGCAGTTGAGTAGCTATACAGCAGTATAGAGCATTCACTACGCCAAGCCCTTAGTGCGGGTGCACTACGGGCTTGGCGTAGTGAATGCTCTCCTGCAGTCAATGGGTTAAGTAAATAATATTTTTATAATTGTGGTGTGAATTTTTGGCCCAATTTAGAGTAATGTTACAAAAACACTAATGTAAAATTCTAAATATTTGTAGCAATCATAATTAGTATAAATAGAAACAAATGAAATATTTATTATTTTTGACTTTACATACAATAATGTAATAAGTACCATTGTGTACAGAACACATATCTGTAAGGTGCTTTCAATGTTGAATCACCTGTAATAAAATTAAGTATATGGTGCATTTGCATCTTAACTAGGTACTCAGGCACAAATAAAATTCCAAAACTCATTTTAATCTTCTTAACTTTAGAAAATTTCTCTCTTGAAAATAAAAAAATAACCTTTTTATCGAGGTTCATACAATGTTTGACACAAAATCTTATATTAATTTATAATTTTTATTAGGTATATCTTTAGAATATTTTTTTTCTGTGAATATGATTTGATTGAATTAAATTTTTTCAATCTGAAAAACCTGCTGATATGTGCTGGGATAAAATTATGTTATCTGAAATGTAATAAATCGAATATGAACCTTATAAACTATTTTATTTGAGAATAGTGAAATACACAACTGTTTGGAATACACTTGTCATCCTAAAGGTGGCTGTATTTGACAGGAAATGCTTCATTTCTTCCCTTTTTTGCCTGCTGGTTTCTCTTCATTATTTCTTGGGTTCTGCCAGTTTAATGGGTTCCGACGGTACATAGGCCATGGAGGAACGGTCAAGATCGCAGCTAGGATGAATCCGGCTCCCAAAATGTACACAGATTGTGAGAACTGTTGAACGATGTAACCCCATACGAATCCAACTATACTGAACAGTGTTATTATGGCTCTGTATAATTTCTCAGCTTTGGCCTGGCCAACATAGTCAATATGGGTCGGTATGGAGGTGAAGAAATCCATATTGATTATTTAAAGTTACTAGAAAAAGTTGAATTCCGACTTGCACGCTAGCCACAACAAATTCAATTCATTGACAACGTCAAATGACACGTCATACAAAAAAAAAGATCCAATCACACCGTTGTTTCGGTTTACGAACAGAGAATACAATCGTAAAGCCTGGACCATATTAGTAACAATCTTATAAAGAAAAGAGAAATTATTGCTCTTCGATTTACCAAATAAACAATAAATTCATGCCTTTCAGTCATTCAAGCAAACCTTTCTATTACTTTCTTCATTTTTACTAATCGTTTCAAGGTCGTCTACTACTATGTTTTACTTTTTCACCGCGCCTCATTATTACTAACAAGCCGGACTTCACTTATTGCTGGGTAATGACTTTTGTAATGATCTCTACGGTTTTGTTATTTTGTACCTCGCTTTTACTGACACGATGACAATCACGTTGTCCACCCATCTCGCTGTGGTCTCGGAGCGTCGCGTCGCAGCCCACACTTAAACTTATAGTCCATAAACGCCCTTACTACCCCTGCCCAATTTCATTTGAGAGTTCCATTCCTCTGTTTTCTCTTCTAGCATTAGGAACCTTTGTACACCTTATCTCGACTTTATTTGTCCATTTACTTTATTAATTTGCTTTATAACCACTATCTCAGAATATCTCCTCTTCAAACAAGGCACAATATAAAATGCGTTATCCGAAATGTAAAAATAAAAATAAATCACAAAGTTACCACACCAACAAATTTCTACTAATTTAGTTACTACCTACATCTCCATTAAAAAATCATCCAAAGTAAACTATTCTTGGTCCGTTTTGAAAAGAATTTAGATTTACCAAAGCAATGTTCTGATATTATGCGACCAGAAAAATATTCAATGCAATTACTTATCGATTTAACAGCATTTTGTTTGAAACAAAAACACAAGCGTTAGATAGAGGGTATATCGTTCACAATTTCCATTATGATAAACAATTTTTAATTAAAAAGGTAGGTTTCCTTCTTATTATTTATAGCAATACCGTCTACCACTTTTCCGTCAGTCGATTGTCAACATTCAGTACGATCAGACTCATTAGGTTAATTTTTAGTTAACAACAAAGATAATTAGTTTTATTTTCAAAAAGTACAACAAACAAAATTAAGAAACAAAATGACAACTTTCAAGCAAGTTCCTCTCACATGCGGTGGCCATACTAGACCAGTCGTGCATTTGGATTTTAGTGACGTTACAAAAGATGGGTTTTATTTAATTTCGGCCTGCAAAGGTGAGTTTTGACGACTAATTTGTAATCAGTGTGCCCTATTGCCTTGGCCTATATTTGGGTGGAAGTCTTGCAAGTGTGTTGGTGTGCGTAAGAAGTGCTTTAGCATGACAGATGTTGGTGACGAGATGTGTTCGAAAGGCCTTCACTTTTCTTGTTTGTGTGGAGTTGTCCGCTCGGCCGGCGTGCATTCTATGCATGTTGTGACCTTCTCTTTCCGGACATGCAGGAAGTACCTTGAGTATCCGCTCGTATGTTTCCTCAGCTGCTTGCCTTGAGCCTTGCTCGTGCTTTTTATTCACGTACCAGCAGCATGACATACAAGTTCCACGCCTTTGTGTGCTCATGAATTGTTGCAGGTACTCAATTTTGTTCCTATGTTGAATGTTGACATTTCACCCATTGTGGGTCACCTTGTGCTCACTCAAGGTTTGTCAGAGTACTTGACATTAATGTTTACTTTAAGGAAGGGCTTGGAAACATGTCACTATACTACTTTCAGTGTGTGGCTGCATAAGGAAAATAGTCAATAACACTTAATGATATAATTGTACCTTCCTGTCATTGTTCTTTTATTGTACACAATCTATCAATAGTATCTGATATACTTTTTTATCTGGTCATTATAGTTCTATTAGAATTGTTTTATTTTTGTTAAGACAGTGTGGTCAAAGATTTTTTATTTCGCAGCTGTAGCTCTTAATGTCTTATTAAAGTACTATAATTTATTCTGGGTAGCTCCTTTCTGCTGTATAATTATCACTAGTGTGGAAAACCAACAGAATCATGTGTACAAGATGTGTTTTTAAATTGGAAGCCTTGTTTTACTTTATGAGGAAGATGTAAAGATGTTATCATTTGCATACAATGCTAAAGAGGCACTCATTCAACATTTCTTATTATGTACTTGAATGAAAAAAAAACATGAATGAATAATATGAATATTAAAATCAGCCCTTCACAACCTTTTTGTTAAGGTTAGGTTAGGTTAGGTTAGATCTTTGGTTGGATCTTTTTTTTTTACAATAAAACAGATTTATGACAGTTTATGTTCCATTAACTAGTATTGTTTACCTGATCTAATAAGATTAAGTAAGATTTTGCCAAAATAGGTCATGACTAAGCAGAATTTGTTATCCACATTAAGTTCTTGTAATCAAAATCAAAATGAGTTTGTATACAAAGCCCTAGTTTAGCTCAAGCTCTACAAGCAACACATTGTAATATTAATGAATTCCTTTTTAGATGGCAAGCCCATGCTACGACAAGGTGAAACAGGTGATTGGATTGGCACGTTTGAAGGTCACAAAGGTGCAGTGTGGGGGGTAGCTTTGACGCAAAATGCTAATCTTGCAGCAAGTGGAGCAGCTGACTTCTCAGGTACTTTATAAATGTTGGTTTGAATTTCTGCGACAGCCTTAATCTTAATGTAATTAGGTGATTCATGACTTTTCTTACGCAAAACTATTAACAATGGTGAAAGAAGGAAAATATTGTTAATGTTGTGAAATATAATAATGTTAATTTTGCTGTGTTGCTGTGGATCAAATTAGAAATAAAAAAATATTTAGGTCAATTATTGAAATAAAAACTATACTATCTCCTATGTTTGACCAAATTACTCATAGTAAGCCAAATTTCATTAAAATTGTTAAAGTAGTCTCGAAGTTTATCTGGGTCTAACATCTCGAAGCGAGGTTTTTATACCTAAAGCTGTTGTTTAAAATTTGCATTGAGTGAATATTAAACGTAGGACTAATTATGATCCTCAATCCGTTTCAGTTTTACAATCTAAGAAGTTAATTGCATCATTCCATGTTAATTCTTTCCACAATATTATTATCTAGTATTTTTTTAACAATGAGTATTGTGCTCCATGTTCCAACAGAAAAGAAACAAAGCAATCAAATGCTTTGTTTCAACACTATTAACTCTCATTATGTAGTATTCTTTGTGCTATTCCAAGTATTTAATCTGTAAATATGGAAACATTATTACAAATGTAGATACTTTTTTATGATTCATCATTTCCCAGCTGTGATTAAAGCTAATAAAAGCTTCCATATGCAGTTCACAAAAAAATCTTATTTATTCATTAGGGTATTATATTAGTAAGGCACCTATTCCTATACCCATTACCCTTTTCTATCCAGGATTTTCTAAAAACCTAATTGAAAAACTGTCCATAGATATTTTTGCTCTTTCTTCTCCATAGAGGCCTAACTCCATATTGAAATAAGCCAATAGCTTCAACTTTCTGATTTCTTGACAATTCAAAAGTGCCTGTAAATGGTCTTATTGAAATAATTGTTTTGACTTTGACTATAACAATATTTATTATAATGTTACAGCAAAAATATGGGATGCTCGATACGGTGAAGTGGTGCATACATTTGACCACGAACACATAGTGAAGAGCGTAAACTTCAATGCTGACGACACTCAGCTCCTCACTGCCAGCAACGAGAAACTTATACGAGTATTTGACCTCAACAAACCTGAAGCGGGAGGTTAGTTTACTTTACTTTTATGTCCGATAAGGAAAGGTCGATAATTACTTCCTATAGTTTATAATTCTAATCTATACTATAATATAATAATGCTTAAGAGATTTTTGTTTGTTTGTACGCTCTAATCTCTGGAACTTCCACTCGGATTGTAAAAAAATATTTTGTATATAATAGCCAGATTCATGAGGCATAGTAAAGGCTATTTAATATCAAGCTACGACCCTCTGGAGCTGAGCAGTAACCAAAGAAAAACTTAACGCGAGTGAAAAAAAAAACGCAGATGAAGTCGCGGGCAAAAGCTAGTTTGTCATTCAATTATCAATGTATATTAGACTGTTGAGTAGATCACCATCTTAAATCTTGGATAATTTCAATCAACGTGTTTTGGTAAATTATTTTCAAATATGTATATATGTATAATTCTAAAAATTATAAAATATAATTTGCGTATGTAGTTATAAATGTTGTCATAGATACGACATAAACATGTTCTATGTAAACAAAAAGTTGAGGAAGTATTAATTAGCATTCAAGATAACTCTTATCTTCTATAATCTACATACTCGTATTTACGCAATACATTGAAAAGATTCAAATATTTACATTAAAAAGGTGTAACCCTTTGAATAATTTATTGAATGTATTATCTTATTTACATCGATTTTGTTTAACCATAATATGTTATTAACAACGATAAATTCATAGTTTATTATTGTGTTAAAAGCCTTTACATATATATTTTATTCTCATCTTTTCACACAAAAGGTTAATTGTAAGTCATGGCTAGGCTTAAACAAAGTAGTACATACATACTTTTTGAGTATGCCTGGTCGACCAGCGAAGTTTATCGCGGTTATATTGGCCGTCAGTAAAGCTCGCTGGTTTATCATCATTGAACCGCGATATTGTACCTAGACATGTAAAGCTCGCCGCCCGGCAGCGACTTTTTCGCCTGCGTAGTCGTGTATCAAAAAGGTTGGATTAGCCATGTCGTAGCCTGTTTGCAATGGGCTTCTCTTGGCTCTTTTACTCTTTTCTAACTTCCAAAATACAATGGTATTCACAACTTTTGCGCTGTTTTATTTTTTTCTATATTACGAAGGTATGCCATCCCCCTTCTCCTATTAACTCAAAGAAACATTTTTTTTTCTTGTGCTTTGGGCCTCTATCCGATGCGGGGCCCCTAGGCAATGCCTACACTGCCTAATGGATGATCCGGCCCTGTATCAGGATAGGACAGCCGCGTGCTTATAACCGCCGCAATGATAACCGCGGTTTTGTCCTACCACAGACCTGTTTCAACATTGTCATACTCTACCGATCGATTCACCATCCCATTGATATACTCGTATTTTATTATTTACTGATACAATTGAAAACTAACAGCCATTATAATATGATAATTTCCAGCTCTGGAGAAAATAAGCGCGCATTCGAGTAGCATCAGACACGCAGTCTTCCTTCACAACTCACGCATAGCCAGCGTGAGCGATGACCTCACAATGAGAGTTTGGGATCGTACTAGCGGACAGGTAATATTTTAATGTAATCTTAGCTTTTAATTGTAGCTGAAAACTTAATAAATAAAATGTGTAATATGAAAAAGTAAATTAAGATATGATTGTAAGATATTAAATAAGGTTTTAGTCTTACTGATTATTATTCAAAAAAATATGTGTGATTTATTTAAGGAGTTGGACTTTGGGTATATTATAAAATGGCAAACGATTATAAACAATCCAAAAAAATCTAAACAATTTTATGTTTAAGTCAAAGTCAAAGTCAAAGTCAAATCATTTATTTCAATTAGGCCATTATAAGGCACTTTTGAACGTCATTTACAAAGAGAAAAAGGAATTGAATCTAGTTGCCCCTTCCAAAAGGTAGTTTTGTATGGAGAAGAATGGGCAAGAAACTCCATACGTACTCTTTTAAAATCAATGTTTACAATATTTGTATACAGAATCATACACGACATGGCACGTGAAAGCAATGTACATACCCTATATAAAAACTACTAAATTATAATAATTTAAAGGTATTACAAATTAAGAATTTAAAGGTAAAATATATGTTCAAATATACATAGTGTTCACGTGTTTACAAATATTAGAACTACAGACGACCACTCTTAACATCTCAACCAACATGAAATAGTGTGTGAGTCCGTGCAATCTATCAATCAATCACACTTTAAAATCAAAAATAAACAAGAATAAAAATATAACAAAATAAGTATTAAGAAAAATGAAAAACATTAATAACCAGTTTGATGAGTGAGTCTAGAATGTGTCATTGTCCCATGGAGCAGGACCAGCATGTTTCCAAGCATTCTTATCTTGAATATAATCCTCTAATTTATAATATGCTTGTTTGCAAAGCGTTTTTTTAATGTGAGTTTTAAATTTTCTTTCATTTAATTTTAATATATCAGCAGGAATTTTATTGTAACATTTAACACAGTACCCCATAAAAGATGTTTTTACTTTAGACAATCTAAAATATGGTTGAGCTATTTTATCTTTATTTCTAGTATCAATATTATGTCTATCACTTATTTTCTTAAAGAGATTTAAATTTTTTCTCACATACATAATATTTTCATAAATAAATTGGCAAGGCACTGTCATAATATTAATCGTTTTAAATAATTCCCTAAGAGATTCGCGACGAGGTAGATTATAAATGGCTCTGACAGCTCTCTTCTGTAAAATAAAAATGGATTCAATGTCAGCAGCCCGACCCCACAGTAGAATGCCATACGACATAATGCTATGAAAGTAGCTGAAGTAGACCAATCGCGCAGTTTCTATATCTGTCAACTGTCTTATCTTTCTAACGGCATAAGCTGCTGAGCTTAACCGTCCCGCAATTGATGTTATATGAGGTCCCCATTGTAATTTGTCGTCAAGCGTGATTCCTAGGAAAACCGTTTGATTAATATATTCCAGTTTTTCTCCATTCAACATGATGTCACATTTGCTACTTCTAACGTTTGGTAAACTGAATCTAATACATTTGGTTTTTTTTTCATTTAATACTAAATTATTTACTGTAAACCAATTTTGGACCTGAACAATAGAGTTATTCACGTCGTCCAGATTTTGTGACCGCCTGTCTATTTTAAAGATCAATGAGGTGTCATCTGCAAACAACACCATCTTTGGTTGATTTTTGAGTAATTGAGGTAAATCATTTATGTAAACTAGAAATAGAAATGGACCCAATATCGAACCTTGAGGGACGCCCATTGTCATTACAGACCCCAATGAGTTTACGCCGTTAACATGAACTTTGGCCTGTCTTCCTATCAGGTATGATCTTAGTAAACCAAGAGATATTTTACTAATCCCGTAGTGCTCGAGTTTCAACAAAAGGGTATCATGGTTAACGCAATCGAACGCCTTTGAGAGGTCGCAAAAGATTCCAATGGCATCTTGGGCTTCCTCCCAGGCGTTAAAAATGTTCTTTAGTAGGTTGACACCGGCGTCAGTTAATTGTACAGCGCCCTTTGGTGAAACCGTACTGATGTTCATCAAAGATGGAATTTTTATTAAAGTGACGTAACATTTGATTGAGCATTAACTTTTCAAATACTTTACTGAAAACTGGCAGAATCGAAACAGGCCTATAATTGTTGGGTTCCTTACTATCACCCGCTTTGAATAGTGGCACGACTTTACTATGTTTCATCAGGTCGGGAAAGACTCCTTGGTCTACACTGGTGTTAAATATTAAGGCTAAGTAGGGCGCAATAGTTTCGATGATAGCCCTACTAACTTTTACAGACATTCCCCAGAGATCTTCTGTTGATTTAATTTTAAGATCTTTAAAAGTTTTTATGACAGCTTGGGGGTTTGTATGTTGAAATCTAAATTCCAAAGGGCAAGCCTTAACATTCTTTTTAAGTAAGGCAGCGGAAAGCGCGGGGGAGGAATTTAAAGCCTCAGTAGTTTGAAGGGGAATATTAGCAAAAAATGTTTCAAACTCCTGGGCTACTTCTATATCTGAATTTATAGGACCACGTGCAGTTTCTAAATTAAATTCAGTAATACGCTGTTTTTTCCTACCTGTTTCATTGTTTATTATTTGCCAAGTAGTTTTTATTTTATCATCAGCTGATTTTATTTTATTACTAATATATAGAGCCTTTGCTATTTTGCACACACTTTTAAAAAGTTTTGAATATTTGGAAACATACTTATGAAAACTTGTATTAATTGTATGTTGCTTCAGTCCGTAAAGTTCAAAAAGTTTTTCTCTGCTTTTACGAATACCTGGAGTCGCCCAATCGCTAAATAAGAACTTGGTGTAAATACTTTTAGTCTTTACCGGAAAAGTGTCATTAAATTGGGTACTTAAAAGTGAAAAAAATTCGGCATAAAACTCATTTGGGTCACCTATGTTATTAAAACTATGAATACATAATTTACTGGATAAAGAATTGTTAAATTTCTCTAAGCTTTTACAAGGTAATGGCCTAAACTTTATTTGGGTTTTTTGTAGTGGTACGTAGGCGCAGAACGTAATCGTTTGTCCACTATGATCAGAAGGCAGCTTATTTACAATTTCCTTATGTAGGTATTCACAATTACAAAATATATTGTCAATACAAGTGGCAGAAGAAGCTGTCACTCGGGTAGGCTCACTAAAAATATTTGACAAATCAAATGATTTGAAAAGACTTAATAGTCTGATAGTACTAGAGTTATTTTCTAACAAATTAATATTAAAGTCACCACATATGATGATTGATTTACTACCAATACTAACTTTTCTTAACACATCTTCCATTACAGAATCAAACACAGATAGATTCTGGTAATTTGGAGGTCTGTACACACAAACAATAACATGCTTATCAAGCTCAACACAGGACAATTCAATAGTGTGTTCAACCGATAGTCTTACAATGTCTTTACGTTCTTTACATTTAATCGAATTTTTAATAAGTATTAACGAGCCGCCATGTAACATCTGTTTCCGGCTGAAATGACTAACTACACAATAATTTTCATAATTAATAGACATTACTTGGTTATCTTTTAGCCAATGTTCGGTAAAACAAACAATATCAAACTTGGTTTTTTCTAAAAACATTTCTATTTCCAGTAATTTTGAAGAGCAACCTTGAATATTTTGATTGAATAATTTTAAAGTATGTTGATTTCCCTTATAAGCTAACTTGCCAGAAGATACCTTTTTATTATTGATTAATAACAGGTGATTATCTAACGGGGTAACTTCTGTTGTCTCACAACTTAGTTTAAAGAATAATCCATCACTGTATTGGTAGCAGAACTAGACAACACAGTTTCGTCACTTAACCTACGATCAGTTATATTAGCTATAACCATATTAATATTATATGCTATTAACATAGCAATTATATGTCGAGATTCTCCAGACAGAGATAAACTTCTCTGAGTTAATTTAAAATCACTAATAAATTTATTAGTGTCAAAAAACAATAATTTGTCACTATGACAATTTGTCAACATTCGAATAGTCCTATTTAACTTAAATATACGATTGTTTTCATAATCTGAAAAAGTATCAGAGTAAGGAAAAGCACACAACATTACCTTCCCTATGTTTAGGTTTAACAAGGTGTCCACACCATCCAGTATGTCCTTTTTGGTAATATTAGTACTATTACCTAGTAAAAGAACCATTGTAAAGTAATTTTCTAAGTCTGAGTCTACTATTCTTTTAATAATCTGTCTGAAATCTATTTTGTGGTAACTATGATTAGTAAAACTATGGCTAAGGTAATTGTGTAGGATTTTCCCAAAGCCTGACCCTAGCTCATCACAGAACAGAATAGTTTTATTAATTTCCTGTGAATTAACACAGGTCTTTGCTTGAAGAGACACTACCGGTGGGCTTAAGTTAATTTGAGACTGAAGAGGCGGAGGTGGTTGGTTAACACAGCTGCATGAGGGATTATTAGTCAGAGACTCGTACCTCTCAGCATTGTACTTTACCAAATCCAGTAGTTCCCCGGCCTCAAACAAGCGTTCACTAAGTTGTTGTTGGGACAACTGATATTTCTCGAAAATATCTTTTAGCAGGTACTCCTTATATAGTAAATCATTTCGGAGCTGCTGTGTCTCAGTGTCATACTTCTCCCTACAGTTATCTAACTCAACTGTACAAATATTCAACTCTTTTTTTAACATCATACGTTCCTTTCGAAGGGAACAATTTAATTTAAGAAGATTTTGTTTTTGTATTCTTTTCTGTGACCGTTTAATCAGTTTCTTAATTTTTATGTATTTTTTTAATTTATTATGACTCATTATAATAGGACATAATGGTATGGTATCATCACCAGTCAAATCTATAGTTACACCTGACTCACACACTGTTTTTAACCTACTGCCTACTAACTCATTAAATAGGTTGTTAGTGGAAACCACCTGTCCGCTGAACTTGACTGTCTCTGAGTGAGACAAGGCCTTATGGGCATTACATAATTCCTGTTCCAGTTCTGAAATTCGATTCAAGGCAAGTTCGTGGGTGTCACTGCACTCTTGAAAAGTTGACACTTTGTACTGTAGTTGAGTATGTTGGTCGGCTAAGTCCATGTGCTGTATATGTAGTTCAGCCAGCTCATTTTTCAGGAAGGTGTTTTTGTCAACAATATTCTTGACTTCCACCTCACTGTCATCCCTTTCCTGGAGCAGCTGTTTACATAATGCTTTAGAAGATGCAAGCTCCTTTAAGGTGGATCTGAGTTTTGCTTCCATCTCCTTAAGAGCAGTACTGCGGGTCATCATTTTCTTACAGTATTGGTCACCTGGAATATAGTATTTGTGCAGCTAAATAATAATGCAAGGATAGATGTATTATTTTTAGTACCTATTAGAAGTAGAAGTAGGAGGTAGTAGGAAAAAAAAAAAAAAGAAAATAAAAGGTATAGAAATTTCAAAAAATAAGTTATGAGATGTTAATTGATAGATATTACAATTAGATTTAATTAATTAGAATGAAATGGAAATGTTAAACATAAGTAAATAAAACAAAAATAGGTACCAAGACTTTTAACTTAATTACATACAAGTCTATGGCAAAATATCAAATTACAAGTTTTATCTAAAGTTAAATTTATATAATAGACAGGCAAAAAGAAAATATAATGCGCCTATTTTGTGTAGTAAGTCATGTAGTGTTTTAATTGTATGGGCGAGTGTTTTCGTCGTCGATTTTGCTTCCACTACTTGTCAAGCAAAAGGAGACATAAACCGTGCCAGTGTATGATGGACGTGGCTCAGTGGCCTGAGCAGTATTTTGTGATGTTTAGTAGTATGTAAATACGACTTAGATAAAACAAAATACTCCCCGGGTTTCGATGATATTTAAAATCCTTCACCGTTGGGGCGATGACTTGACAGCCGGTTTTATGTTTAAGTTATTGTCGCAGTTCTCGCGACAAAAACACTGCACAAACACTGTACGTAATATTAGTCACTTAGTTTTTATAACATTATACTAATTTAACGTAATTTAAAGACTTTTAAACAATTTATTAAAAAATTAAATCTAAGAGATCGGTTTTTGACGACCGGCTCACACAGTGTTGCCAGCAAAAAAGACAATTGAAAATTCAATTGATGTTGCGACTGGTGGCTTTTGTGAATGAAATTCAATCGATATAAGCCAGTAATTGTCACAGCTCTTTCTCTTCTAAAATACCTGATTTGAATTGTTTATTTTTTAGATCTTTGATCAAATCTTTAATTTCCTTTTCAGGAGGTCCAAAAAGTGGAATTCCCGACTATACCAAACAGTTTGGAACTATCAAGAGATGGCGCTGTATTAACAGTAGCTCACGGTATGATTATATCTTACTAATCATTATTATAAATCCATAAGAGCCTCTGTCTGTTACATTGTCGAAATCGCTAAACTGATTTCTATGAAATTTGATGTATAGAAGAAAGCTTGACAATGAACCGAAAAAAACAACTTGTAACGGGATGCTAAAGTTAGTATGGATAAAAATGGATTCTTACTGTATAAAACTTGACCCATGTAATTAGGAGAAGACATTGGCTCCTGTAACACAGGTACATATTAATAGCACAGGAGTCAGGGCTTCATTATTGTTTGAAAGTCATTTAAAGATTTTTTTTGTTTTGAGAAAATTCAAAATTCATGCAGTCGCTAATCTCACATAAAGCGCTAGTCTAATAATAATATGTTACTATGACGTCAAAGTTTATTGTGACATGTTATGTAGAACGATTACGTGTGGCCTTAGTTACGAATTTACATTTTAATTCAAGAGCAGATCAAGATCAAGTTACGCGTCAGATCACACCACACCTGTTGTACTTACGTAAATACAGCCTTAGGCATTCCTCATAGAACATTTTTGTAATACATAGATCGCAATAGATAATTTTTATGTGATAAAAGATACCAGGCGTTAAAAATATCTCAACTTTTTTTAGAAATTCTGTATATCTATCCTTTAAATGTTTCGTTGCAAGCGTGACTGTTGAGGTGGGGTCCTGGGTTCAGTTCCTAGGTCGGTCAAATAGTGTTATTGGGTTTTTCAATTAGGAATTTCGCAGTAGCAGCCCGGAGTTTGGAAGTTAGTTTTGTGACACTCCCATGCTTCGGAAAGCACGTAATGCCGTGGATCCCGCGCCTGATATGTCCCTGGTCGGATTGCTGTCCCATCAGACTATGAGAGCCTCATTCTCATAGTCTGAAAGAGGAGAGAGAGAAAAAAAAAAGTCTGAAAGAGGGAGTGCACCTGTATGTGCGCGCACACTTATGTTAGCTAGCATAGCTAGCAGTTAGCTAGTCTCCATTGATTTGACCGCCGTGTCCGGAATTCGATCGGGAGGATATTATTATTAATCCGTAATCTTTGTTCTTAATTTCAGGTACAAATGTATCATTCTATTCTTCTGACACAATGCGCAAGATGCGCGAATTTCCAGTGCCAACAAAATGTTACTCAGCGTCGCTTGCGCCCAGCCGGGCGACCTTTGTGTGCGGCGGTGAAGACTTAAAAGTCTATAAATTTGATTATAATACAGGAACAGAACTCGGTGAGTTACTTTTTATTTGTATTATTTGTCTACTGAAATTTGCCTGTGCCCTAGCTTTTTTTTAATCGTTTGTGTTGATTGTTACGTAAATACCCTATTGATCAATATTATAGAAATAACTAATCCCTAATCTGTATTAGGCATAAAATACGCTCTAAAGCTGTGGACTAAAAGCTTAATTTACAATGCGTGCAGAGTGTATGCTGTCAGATTGTCCCTCGGTTTCTCAAACTAAAAATGTATGTGACAAATCTTCAAATGCGCATAAGCGGCGGTGATTGGTTGACTCAATTATCAACAGCCAATAGGCTTACGCGAGTTTTACAACTTATCGAAATAAAATTGCGTTAATTTTTGTTTAGGAAAGTGCTTTGTATAAACCGGACCGCTTATAATAAGTTACACCCCACTGTAGCGTTAAAGCGCAATTTTGTTTGCATCCGTTGTAGTTTTCCACAAATTCATACGTGCTTTTCATATTCCAGAATCAAACAAAGGACACTTCGGTCCGGTACACTGCGTGCGATGGTCTCCGGACGGCGAGCTGTACGCGACCGGCTCGGAGGACGGCACGGTCCGGTTGTGGCAGGCCGTGCCGGGCCGCGTGTACGGCTTGTGGCGGCGCAGCAACGACCACACGCCCGTAGTCAATGGGTTCAAGGAGGTCGCGGCTAACTGATATCACTGGCCTTTCCATACGGTTAATATTTTATTTTTCGATTTTTACACCATGAATTTTTGACAGTTACGCAAGTCAAGCAAAGATTTATTAGGTTTATTCATAAGGAATGCCACAGATGTAGCTTTGGGGGCAATTCAATGGAGTCAAAGTTCAGGCTCATCTGTCACTCGAAACTCAAATATAACAGCTATGTAAAATTAAGTTTAATATTCAGCTGTTTGTCTTTTATTGATAGCACGATGAGCCGGGCCTTCTTTGTTTTAAAATTGTACAATCGGTTCTACGTCGCGGATATGATAACCCAGATCTTCCATAAACTTCTAACTACTCGTATTATGGAAACAAGTAATTAAGATCTTATGTGGTTCTTCATAAAGTCTACATTCTATTGCTGTTGCGTTTAGTGACACTATCGATAACACTTCGCTGCTCAAATGAAAAAGAGACACGACACTATATCTTAAAAATAGCTTCACTTATAAAAATATTCTCTTGTTTTAGGATCAAGGAGCAGTGACAGTGCAATCAAAATTGATCACTTGGTGGCATCACTGTGTTGTGGTGTACTTGTCACCAGGCCATGTGTAAAATGAACTTAAGGGGGGACTAGCCTGAAAAATCAAGACTTTTTAAGTATTCAAGGTAAATTTTAAGAGTTTGTGTTGTTTATTTTTTTGCAACACTAATTTTTTATACTCAGACCTAATGTATTTATTGTAAAAAGGAACTAAATAGACTTGATATGCAACAAAATAAAGTGATTTGTAAATATTTTCCGACTTTTGATTTTTATTTGATGAATCCTGACGTGATGACAGTCAATTCAACGTTCATTGGGGTGATCCATCCAGGTAGGATAAAAAATGATTTGACCGTGACCTTGACCTTTGGATTTAAATCATATTTGTGAATAGTGATAATTTTTATACATATTTTATTAGTGTCTAAATCGCTTATTCAGAGAAAATAGTCGTATTATCATATCTGTTTTACATCTGCCCGATGCCCGATTTTTTTTGATCCGCGGTGTATTTACGACTTGAGGTACTGTTTCGCTTTCGTTGGTCGTAGCGTGATTTTATAAATCCTATACTTTTTCTCATTAAACTGACTATCATATACAAAAACAAAATACTTTTGCATATGGTAAGTAGTAGTTCTAGAGGTTAACATTTTTAAAAACAAACAAGCAAAAAAAAACCCTTCAGTTTTATTACGTTAGCGTAGATAGATACAGCAGAATAAGGTGAATTAAAACAAATAAAACGACATTATAAATAAAAAATATTTTTATATTCATTTTTCGTTGTCTAGGTGAGATTTCATATCGTAAAACTAAAACATTACAAATAAAGAACGCGTTACGCTTAATTAATTATCCAATATATTACAAAATAATTTACAAGAACCTATTATCCTAGGCACAACTAGGCAGTGAAATTTATTTATTATAGTGAGCTAGACACAAGTATTATAATTATTTGAGACTAACATTTGGCCTCAGCTTTTCTCCCAAAATAGGGACTGGTTATAATATAGAGGGTGACTGGTAATTAGCGACCGATACTGTTCAACATTTATGATTGTACTCATGATAACAAACAATTTTGGCAAAGAGATTTTTTTATTTGATCGTAAAGCGTATGACCGCAAACACCCCAAAGGCGTGCGTACGCGCGCGTTCTGTATGGTTAAAAGTTATACACGGTTACTTTTAGGTCGTTCTTAAGCCGAAAGCCATAAACTCGATCATCAAACTCGAAACGATTGGGACCATTTTTTTTTCAAAAATATCAATAAAAAAAAACAGCTGTTCAGTACACTTTGACGAGTTATACGAACATAAATGTACTGAACAGTTGTTTATTTTTATTTTTGAAAAAAAAATGGTCCCAATCGTTTCGAGTTTGATGATCGAGTTTAAATGGCTTTCGGCTTAAGAACGACCTAAAAGTAAGCGTGTATAAAAAAAAAAAAACGGGTTGCACTCCGGGAGTGCCGGCAGAAGTGAAAACTTGATTATTAACGTTTACGTTTACGTTTAACATACACGAACATTCGCGCAAGCGCCCTGCGCTGTCTAAACGAAACAGTAGGCCCAGGCATACATTTTCGCCGCGCCGTAGAGAGGGGATAGCTGTCTACTCTCCATCCGTCTTACGCTTTTTCGATCAGGTCACGTGTCCTGACGCGCACGTGTCCTGACGCGAGTTTAAGATTTTATACCCATTACAGAAAAAGTGCTCAACGCCGCTAAAGAAGTTTTCACTTCAAAAATCGTTAAAGTTGCATAGTTTTGTTTGTAAAAAAGGACTTAGTTACTTAAATTAAATTAATATTCATTACTAGCTTCTGCCCGCGGTTTAGCCCGCGTAAAAAAAAACTTTTCGTAAAGTAAGTTAACAAAAACCGGGAACCACACCCGGTAACACATCACCGGGATAAAAAGTATCCTATGTGTTAATCCAGAAAATGGTCTATATAAGTGGCAATTTTCATCCAAATCGTTCAACGGTTTACGCGTCATTGTCACTTTTATATTATTAGTAGGATTCTTTTGGGGTGACTGAGGTGCAAATTAAAAAATATCGTTTCTTTGGGAAAGTTGTTTGCTATCATAAGTACAATCATGTGTTTAAGTATCGGTCATTAATTACCAGCCACCCTAGTAGCAGTTATTTCTATGGTAACATCGGTACAGTGGTCGGTAATATTTTGGTTAATCTAGTTATTATTGGTGTAACAAAACATCACTGCGTCTATTTAAAGCTCAAGATGGCCGTAATATTAAATATTTGTGAAACATTTAGAATCAGTTGAATGAATAAAGATCATAATTTAAAAAGAAAATATCATTTAAATTAGAAAATAGTTCTTAAGGTCTAATAGGCCAGAGAAAATTCAGGCCATGGGCATAATATTATTATGAACTTATGTATACAGTACAAATCATAAAATATAATTTTATGAAAGGAGCATGGGCACCTTTGTATGAAGCCTGGACCCACTTTCAATATTGCTCAACAGTGATGAAACCTATATCAAATGAAAGCTCTTAAGATAGGCTTCATTTCATTATATGGCAGCTAAGTTTAAATCGAGCGCGAAAATGGTGTTTTAGTGCATTTAATCATTTTTATTAAAACCTTGAGCCCAGTTTTCCACATTGTTCAACAGTGGTGAGACCCATGCCAAATGAAAGCTCTTAGGGTGTACTTCATTTCATTCTAAGGCAGCTAAGTTCAAATCCAGCGCCAACATGGTGTTTTAGTACGTTTTCAAAAAATATATATATTTGTAACTACTATAACTGAAAAATATGATAGTGCTTCTCAACAGTGATGAGACCCATGCCAAATGAAAGCTCTTAGGGTGTACTTCATTTCATTCTGAGGCAGCTAAGTTGAAATCCAGCGCCAACATGGTGTTTTAATACGTTTTCAAAAAAAATATACAGGGTGTCCCAGCTAAGGACGTCCAAACGAAAATTTTGGACTCCTCCCTTCCTGGGCTATCCAAACCACCCCCATGTATGTTCTACGATTTTTTGCGGTTTAGGAGCTAAACGACATTTTAATATTTTTTTGGGATATTCTTCTTTACATCAGATTTTGTAGATTTTCTCTTTTTGTGTCGCATTTTTTGGAAATATTTTAATTGATAATTAATCCTGAAAGTATGGTCTTCGATCGATAGCAACAACTGTCTGTCTTATTGTCACCCGAAATTACTTAAACTTAGTTCAAATGCAAAAACGTTGTTTTGTAAATTTCGTTGCAGATTTTCGGCTCTTAAAGAAAAATCACAATAAGGGCCCAAATCACCTTAAAGTAATTTCAAAATCTTCCACGGACCCTCAGCTCTTTAAAACAGTACAAATAACTAGTATTTTACGGGTCATTATTCGGAGCAATTGAAGCTCCAACATGGTAAGGCGAAAAATACAATATTTTAGAACATAAATGAAACCTAATGAAAATGAATTAAAATGAACTTTTATCAAGTTTTCAATGCAATATGAGCTCTATGTCATGTTTATTATTTGCACAATGGTGATTTGGAGTGGTTAGTAAAGTTAGGTTAGGGTTAGGTTAGGTTAGGTTAGGTAAACCTAACCTAAGTTTAGTAATTTTTTTAAATTAGTGATGTTATTTAATAAAGTCAATGACATAGAGCTCAAATTATATTGAAAACTTAATAAAAGTTCGTTTAACCTAACCTAACCTAACCTAACTACCTAACCTAACTTTAATAACCACTCCAAATCACCATTGTGCAAATAATAAACATGACATAGAGCTCATATTGCATTGAAAACTTGATAAAAGTTCATTTTAATTAGGTTTCACTTTTTCGTTTTTAAATGAAAGCCGATGATAATGAATTAAAACGAACTTTTATTAAGTTTTCAATATAATTTGAGCTCTATGTCATTGACTTTATTAAATAACATCACTAATTTAAAAAAATTACTAAACTTAGGTTAGGTTTACCTAACCTAACCTAACTATCTAACCTAACCTAACCCTAACCTAACTTTACTAACCACTCCAAATCACCATTGTGCAAATAATAAACATGACATAGAGCTCATATTGCATTGAAAACTTGATAAAAGTTCATTTTAATTCATTTTCATTAGGTTTCACTTATGTTCTAAAATATTGTATTTTTCGCCTTACCATGTTCGAGCTTCAATTGCTCCGAATAATGACCCGTAAAATACTAGTTATTTGTACTGTTTTTAAGAGCTGAGGGTCCGTGGAAGATTTTGAAATAACTTTAAGGTGATTTGGGCCCTTATTGTGATTTTTCTTTAAGAGCCGAAAATCTGCAACGAAATTTACAAAACAACATTTTTGGTTTTGAACTAAGTTTAAGTAATTTCGGGTGACAATAAGACAGACAGTTGTTTTTATCGATCGAAGACCATACTTTCAGGATTAATTATAAATTAAAATATTTCCAAAAAATGCGACACAAAACGAGAAAATCTACAAAATCTAATGTAAAGAAGAATATCCCAAAAAAATACTAAAATGTCGTTTAGCTCCTAAACCGCAAAAAATCGTAGAACATACATGGGGGTGGTTTGGATAGCCCAGGAAGGGAGGAGTCCAAAATTTTCGTTTGGACGTCCTTAGCTGGGACACCCTGTATATATTTGTAACTACTATTACTGAAAAATATGATAGTGCTACTCAACAGTGATGAGACCCATGCCAAATGAAAGCTCTTAGGGTGTACTTCATTGCATTCTAAGGCAGCTAAGTTCAAATTCAGCGCCAACATGGTGTTTTAGTGCATTTTGTCATTTTTATTAAAACCTTGAGCCCAGTTTTCCACATTGTTCAACAGTGATAAGACCCATGCCAAATGAGAGCTCTTAGGGTGTACTTCATTTCATTCTAAGGCAGCTAAGTTCAAATCCAGCGCCAACATGGTGTTTTAGTACGTTTTCAAAAAAAAATATATATTTGTAACTACTACAACTGAAAAATATGATAGTGCTTCTCAACAGTGATGAGACCCATGCCAAATGAAAGCTCTTAGGGTGTACTTCATTTCATTCTAAGGCAGCTAAGTTGAAATCCAGCGCCAACATGGTGTTTTAATACGTTTTCAAAAAAAATATATATTTGTAACTACTATAACTGAAAAATATGATAGTGCTTCTCAACAGTGATGAGACCCATGCCAAATGAAAGTTCTTAGGGTGTACTTCATTTCGTTCTAAGGCAGCTAAGTTCAAATCCAGCGCCAACATGGTGTTTTAGTGCATTTTGTCATTTTTATTAAAACCTTGAGCCCAGTTTTCCACATTGTTCAACAGTGATGAGACCCATGCCAAATGAGAGCTCTTAGGGTGTACTTCATTTCATTCTAAGGCAGCTAAGTTCAAATCTAGCGCCAACATGGTGTTTTAGTACGTTTTCAAAAAATATATATATTTGTAACTACTATAACTGTAAAATATGATAGTGCTTCTCAACAGTGATGAGACCCATGCCAAATGAAAGCTCTTAGGGTGTACTTTATTTCATTCTAAGGCAGCTAAGTTCAAATCCAGCGCGAAAATGATGTTTTGGTGTATTTTGTCATTTTTATTAAAACCTTTATTCATGTGGATATTGATTTTAGCCATATTCCAGATGAATTGTGACTTGCTAGCCAGAACTCTAATATTAGATATTATAAAAATGACAAAATACACCAAAACACCATTTTCGCACTCGATTTGAACTTAGTTGCCTTAGAATGAAATGAAGTACACCCTAAGAGCTCTCATCTGGCATGGGTCTTATCACTGTTGAGAAGCACTATCATATTTTTCAGTTAATAATAGTTATAAATATATATTTTTTAAAACGTAAGTACTAAAACACCATGTTGGCGCTGGATTTCAACTTAGCTGCCTTAGAATGAAATGAAGTACACCCTAAGAGCTCTCATCTGGCATGGGTCTCATCACTGTTGAGAAGCACTATCATATTTTTCAGTTAATAATAGTTATAAATATATATTTTTTTAAATCGTAAGTACTAAAACACCATGTTGGCGCTGGATTTGAACTTAGCTGCCTTAGAATGAAATGAAGTACACCCTAAGAGCTCTCATCTGGCATGGGTCTCATCACTGTTGAGAAGCACTATCATATTTTTCAGTTAATAATAGTTATAAATATTTTTTTTTTGAAAACGTACTAAAACACCATTTTCGCGCTGGATTTGAACTTAGCTGCCTTAGAATGAAATGAAGTACACCCTAAGAGCTTTCATTTGGCATGAGTCTCATCACTATTGAGAAGCACTATCCTATTTTTCAGTTAAAAATAGTAATAAATATATTTTTTTAAAAACGTACTAAAACACCATGTTGGCGCTGGATTTGAACTTAGCTGCCTTAGAATGAAATGAAGTTCACCCTAAGAGCTCTCATTTGGCATGGGTCTCATCACTATTAAAAAGCACTATCATATTTTTCAGTTTTAGTAGTTACAAATATATATTTTTTTGAAAAAATACTAAAACACCATGTTGGCGCTGGATTTCAACTTAGCTGCCTTAGAATGAAATGAAGTACACCCTAAGAGCTCTCATTTGACATGGGTCTCATCACTGTTGAGAAGCACTATCATATTTTTCAGTTATAGTAGTTACAAATATATATTTTTTTGAAAACGTACTAAAACACCATGTTGGCGCTGGATTTGAACTTAGCTGCCTTAGAATGAAATGAAGTACACCCTAAGAGCTCTCATTTGGCATGGGTCTCATCACTGTTGAGAAGCACTATCATATTTTTCAGTTATACTAGTTACAAATATATATTTTATTTGAAAAGGTACTAAAACACCATGTTGGCGCTGGATTTGAACTTAGCTGCCTTAGAATGAAATGAAGTACACCCTAAGAGCTTTTATTTGGCATGGGTCTCATCACTGTTGAGAAGCACTATCATATTTTTCAGTTATAGTACTTAGTTACAAATATATTTTTTTTTTGAAAACGTACTAAAACACCATTTTGGCGCTGGATTTGAACTTAGCTGCCTTAGAATGGAATGAAGTACACCTTATGAGCTCTCATTTGGCATGGGTCTCATCACTGTTGAACAATGTGAAAAACTAGGCTCAAGGTTTTAATAAAAATGACAAAATGCACTAAAACACCATTTTCGCGCTCGATTTGAACTTAGCTGCCATAGAATGAAATGAAGCCTATCTTAAGAGCTTTCATTTGATATAGGTCTCATTACTGTTGAGCAATGTTGAAAGTGGGCCCAAATTGTCGCATGGTCCTTTGCATTTTTTCTTCAAAATATATTTTACAATCATCATTGCTATAATATTGTGATAGGTACTTAGTACGATTTTATTAAAATCTCATTAAATATTAAAACTAAATTAATTAGACATAGGTGCCGATTCCCTTGTTCACAAACTTAGACTAAAATTAGGGAATCGCTATCTCTTACTGACAAACAGCGAAAAACAAGGACGGTGACATCTTAGAAATAAGTTAGAGATGTCAAATTAGTTTAGCCTTGAACTTTTCCGTGTTTTTAATCAAAACATTTTGATATGTCAACTAGGTATAATTGTATGGAAGTTTTAGATCAACCTAAATTGACAGCTTTTATTTATGTCTGTCTCTTTCTTGTGTTATTAGAAAGAAAAAGATAGAAATAATCTCAATTAAGTTTAGGTCTTGCGTGACAGAAACAACACCAATGTCCCATTAATTTTGTTTTAGATAGAAAGTTACGTCACCATCAACCACTGAATTTTAGAAAATAGAACGAACTCAGATTATACCATTTTCTAATCTACAGTGTTTGTACATTTTTTGTTTCATCGTAGGACGCAGCTATAGGTCGGCTACAGACGTCCTCTTCGGATTTAACTAGTAATGATCTAAAACTACATACATAACGAAGAATAAATGAGACACGACAATCAGTCAAAGAAATGAATACTTGAATATTTAAAGAATATTGTAGTTGACTATTATTCTTTTGTTACTGGTCAACTTATGGTAACTTTGTGGAAATTGATCAGTTTTGACTTATGGTTAAAACTAAACTAACAATCGTAACACCGATCTTACGATTTATCGCACGACCGGTCTTACAATTGTTGAACTTTGCGATCGATACACGATTTGGTAATATCCGGCCACGAAGTTATTTTATTGAGATAAAGTTTCATTTCAGATTGAATGTGCACATTGCACTGAGAATGTTTTTGTATTGGCCAATCTCATTTTCTTAAATTATTAGCTTCACCAAAACCCTTGCTCTGCTAAACGTTACGGTTGTCTTGTCAATAATTGGTCACTCATTGATTCCCTAAAAAAGATATTGTTATATTTTTTTTCCTTTTTCATACGTAATGAAAATTCATTAAAATCTTTTCCTTGCAATTGTATGTTCGATTATTTGCTTTTTATTGAACACAAATATTTTTATTACCCGTTAAATGCGGGAAAACACACGTTTTGTTTCGACTAAAAAACGCAAGTGCGGCGCACACACAAACGTACTTATGTGTTTGTCTACAACGAACACTCGAACTGTGGTAGCTAGCCGCAATTGCGTTTGGCGTAGCGAATGTTCGCCCGCAGTCAACGGGTTTGCTCCTTTTCTCCTAGTTACTGAAAAATCATTGACAAAACAACCCCACAGCTAACCGAGACGGGCCCCCCACCCCTCTCACTTAGCAACAAACGGCGACAGGTCGGGGAAATTGAAGTTGACGTGTGGTCTCCTGGAGGCGCGCGCGTGCTGTGCCCCGGGCGCGCTGGCGCCGCACTGCGCGGTGCACACGTCGTCGCGCTGCACCGCGTCGCGCGGCCACTCGCGCTGCAGCTGCGCGCAGTCCGTGATGCGCAGCGACGCGCACTGCGCCTGGAGGGACAATAGCACTTGTTATAATTGAGGTCATGGTCAGTAGAAATAATGTGATACCAGCCTATTATTGCCCCCACTGCAGGTCATAGACCTCTTCCCATAAAGACAGGGCACAAGCATTGACCACTTGTTCAAGGCGGATTGGCGTTTTCAGACATACAAGTCCAGCTTTCCTCACAATGTTTTGCTTCACCAATGTCTGTGTCGCCCTCTGTCTGATGACCCAGATCAAATGAAACGGCGTAAAGAATTCATGATTGAAACTCAAAATAAGCTGACCATGAGGGTGTCTTCCAACCAGATCGAAAGTGTGAAGGCTTTTTAACAACTACATTGCCATCAAGATAATGCCTAATAATCTCAACTCACCCCTTCAACAGTACATATGCACGACGTGCAAGGTGATGGGAAGGCAGACTCTCCCACGGCAACAGATCTGCCGGCGATCAGACAGCCTTGTGCTGAACTCTCGCGCCACGCCGACAAGTCCAGTTGAGGTAGTGACGCGCAAGATACACGTGGGTTCCTGAAAAGAAAAATAATTGTAAATTGATAGCTGATGGGAAATTGAGTTATTTGGTACCGAGACATTTAAATTAAAAAGAAATCTTTGGCTACAAAGAAAATAGAATAGAAAGCATGATCTAGCACACATGAATATGGCAAATTTCAAACAGGCAGACTAGCAGCTCATAAAATTAACATCAGACCTAAAGGTATTACTGACAGCAGAAAATCGAAGAATTCGGATTAAGCGACGACGTAGGCAAAGAAGCTTACCGTTTACATATTGTGTACAGGGGTTAAGTGGATCACGGTCTTGCCAATATGAATGATTAATAATTTAGACTTACAAGAAGTTGCTAGGCAGGTCGAAGGCGGCTCTCTGTATGTCTCCGGGGTGGTCAAAGTTGTCGCACATCATTTTGGACATCGTTGTCTTCCTGATTTCTGCCAGCTGTTGCTCCGTGAACCGTGCCGCTGGGTTGTCGTTCTCATACCTGGAAAGACCATGGATTTTAAGTGATAATGGAAAAGCGATCCTTATCGGCAAATCAGTAGGCTATGGACCTCGGATCCAAAAACGACCGTTTTTCGAATGGAAAGCGGATATTTTTCAGGACAAATCAAGACTAATAATGATAAATATTTTTGATCAGTTCCAGAAATACTAACACCAATCTTTGATCAAGTCTTAAGACCTACTTAAACTGCTATAAGCCACCAGAGTCAGTTACACAAAATAGCCAAACAAAAAGCATGTGACCTCACCAGAATCTGTCGCACTTCCTAAGCTGTCTGAACTGAATAGCGATGACGCAAGCGAACGTGGGTCCGACCAGACCGCCTTGTAGTGGACGCTCGCTCATGCCACCAGGGAACAGGTCAATGTCGTCTACTGTCGCGTAGATGCGCTTGAACCTGGAAATGCAAAGACAAAAACATTTAGGAAGAACACCAACTAGGTACATCTATCGGAGAAATGGAATAGTTGCCAGCTACGTATAAAAGTATTTCTATTGGGTTAGAAGTCCGTCTCTGCCTTAAGACCATCTAAATTCACACACTCATCATCCCGTTTGCGCAGTATTGTGACTGGTCATAGTTCGGTTTTGTCAGATATTTTTGCTGCGGAATGGATTGTGGTTAAAATACTCGTATTTTTAGTAATTTTCGCTTAAGAGTGACAGCTTATTAAATAACCACCAAAGTTGCAGAACCACCAAAATTGAATAGCAGTGAATTCAGTAGCGGGTCAGGATGTACTTACCTAGCAATAACTTCATCAGGAATTTCCCTCGCCAAATCTTCGAAGGTAGTCGCTCTCTTCAGATTGCAAAGGGCTCTGTAGTTGTTATAGCTCGGTATGCCATGGTCTCTGGCTCTTTGCACGTTCAGGGCAATCAGATCGATGCCCGAGAAGGGAATGCGACGGTCCTCGAAGAGATGGTTGGTAACTTCGCCGGTGATGAACTGGTCCAGGGTTTCCATAGGAGTAGAGGCAAGACCACGCATAAGTTCGTCTACCATGGGTGGGTGCTGGAAATGATATTGAGATTATTAGTAAAGGTTAAGCAGTAACTTGAATTGACCGTATATTTCCATAGCTTCTGCTCGCGACTTTGTCCGCGTCCCCTAAGACGACCCACTGACCCAAAGTTGATTTCTCCATACAAACTTTGAACCCCCGCTTCATCCCCTTATGGTGTGAATTTTAAAAAGTCCTTTCTTAGCGGACGTCTCCTAACTATAAACTACCTTTCTGCCAAATTTCATCTTTATACGTCAAGCGGTTTTCGATATTTCGTGATGAGTGAGTGACCTTTAGTTTTTATACACATAATTAAGATTTACAAATGGTATTCTTTGTCAGTCATATTATGAAGAGACTATTGACGTTGGTCTCGATTTGTTTAACAATAAAGTTCTCAGACGGTACAATGTGTCTTAGATTACAAAGAACCAAGAATTATCAAAAAAGAGGTTGTAAACAAAATTGCTACTCACAGTCATGAACATGTCAGGCCTGAAGAATCCGTCTCTGAGCAGGATTGGTGGCTCCACGGGTTGGAAGCTGGGCGACAGACGAGGAAGGTGGGGACGTAAGAGAGAGTGACCGAAACGGAACGATGCGGCCGCGAACTCCGTCACGATGGCAGGGTTGCAGGTAGGAGAGTATTCTTTGTAATATCCTGGAAGAGAGAACGAGTTAGTATGGTCTTATTGGATATCTACTGATAAAAACAAAACTTCTACAACTAGATTGAATACTTTTTCTTGCAAATATCGTTAAAAAAGTAACGTTTAATTGTCTAGCTAGCTGAAATAAATAATTTGACTTTGCAACATCAAGACGCCTCAGTAAAAGAATAAACATAAAAAAATATGGTCATACCTGAAGGCAGGAGCTTCAATCCGTACAAGTTCACAGCGTTCCACGACAGAAGTCTCGGCAAGAACTCATTATAGATGATGTGTGTGAAGGTAGCGGCGACGATGCGACGCGTGTGCTCGAACAGCTGGTCGGCGTCCCAGTGAGGGTTGACGCCGCGGAGACCTTCCACGATGCGGTTGTGTTCGCGGAGGAAGATCGTGTGGATGGCTGTGAGGCCGGGCTGCTCTGACGCTCGTCCGTCACCTGGGGGTGGAATATGTGATTTGTAAGTAAAATGTTATTATGGTTGTGGCAAATTGTAATTTACAGTGAAGCAGTGTGGGTATGTGGAAAGTAAATATTGTGCAAGAATGTCTTCTATAAAATCTGAAAATGGAAGGTTTTGCTCTCGACTTCATTAGCGTGAATTTAGAATTCCAAAAATTTAAAAGTATAATATAGGTATAGCTTATAGCAATTAGGGATAACGTAGCTTTATAGTAGCCAAAAATTTTTAGAAACCCGAAGAGTAGTTTCGGAGATTAGTACGCCCAAAGAATAAAACAAACTTTTTAGATTTACAATATTAGTACAGATGTGTGTATTGAATCTATCAAATCACGTCGTTTCCATAGTGATCCGACTCACCAGCAATAAAACAGAATCCACTGGGTGCCTTGCACTCAGGATGGCTATCACTCCTGGGCAGCAGTTCCCTTCCGTTGATAGGGTTGGTGGTAGCGTTGAGGCGTCCGTTGAAGCCACGAAGTTTTTGCACGATGCAAGGGTTCTCGCCGTAGACGACTGAAGCGTCGATGAAGGCTGTGTTCTGGTTTACTTGTTCACGGGGTCCTGAAAGGGTAAGTTTCCAATTGGTTACGTTTCTTTTTTACATCAAAATAGGTTTCTGGTGCCTGGTGTCTGAAATAGGTAAAACCTGTGTTGTACATGATTACCAGGAAGCCCTCTGCGAGACAATTAAATTAAAATTTCTCTATTAAGATTTCGTTACCCTAAAATCTACCTCGCTGTCCGCCTCTGTACCCACATTATTCTTATGATGCAATATAAAATAATCTATGATTTTGCGGTAGAAAGTTATGAGAACAAAGTTTTCTACTTGTTCATGTGAATCCTATGATGATCGAAACTGCTTGGAAGTGTCTTTAGTTAGGACTGGCAAAGAACGTCATTTAAGACCTGCCTTTTAAATTGTTCTACTTAATATTACATGTAAAGTTAACTCACCAAGTTGCTGCTGTCCAGGTAAACTTCTCATGAATGGGAAGCAAAGCCTCTCTCCAGACGTAACATTCACCTCTGGGTAGTAATGGTCGCCGCGCGGCACGGGGAACGGATTGCACTCCGGATGCACCGTGCGCGGAGAGTCGCACGAACGACAGTCGGGAATCGACTCGTGGAAACCTGAGAGGAAGAAAAAATATTAATAGCTGAGGATTGATAAACTTGTAGATTAACAACAAAGGAAGGAACCTTCCTTCTTGAAAGATATTCGGGATCTGAGATGTTGCCAGAGGTTCCAATTTTTTTACTTGAAGCTTAATGTTCTGTGTGGGACAAGCGCTATCCCGCTTTATTAACAATTTTTGTGTACTGAGCTTATAACATTATAAAAGAAACTTCTTTTAAACAAATCTTTGAAAGCAGTAAAATAAACAAGAGAATACAAATAATAAATTTCTTAATTTAAATTTTAGTGTTTTTATTATGTCTCGCTTACACAATTCGAAACCCAATTGCGAATTCGATTTCCGTTTTGAAAACCCGAATCTGGCAACGTTGGATGTGGTATATATTTTTTTAACTTAGGGCAGGGTAAAAGCGTAAACAACATTACCTTTATGAATGGGCGTCATGGTGAGCTCGTGGTCCAAGAACTGCGCGAACTGCATCGTCATTAGTGTGTAACGTGTATGCAGGTTGGAAATATCCGGGTGGATGACTGTGGACACTACACGAGGGGATGGTAGTGGTGTGCCTGTTACTGAGTTGATGCGGGGACGGCTGACACCTGGAGAGGACAGAAGTATTAGTTTTATTGAAAACAGAATAGTGTGTAGTTTTTATCTTGGCGCCCAAATGGGACTTCACTAAGTGTTGTCGCCCAAATGGGACAACTATGGCGCCCAATTGGGACTTATCTTGGCGCCCAAATGGGACTTAATTAAGTATTGTCGTCTAAATGGGACAAGTATTGTCACCTAAATGGGACAAGTATTGTCACCTAAATGGGACAAGTATTGTCACCTAAATGTGACAAGTATGGCGCCCGAATGGGACCACTCTTGTCTCCCAAATGGGACTTACCTTGGCGCCCAAATGGGACAACAATGACATACTTGTCACTTGAGTGGTTTTAAGTTTTACCAAATCTTCATAATTTTAATTAAGAGATATTTTATATTGCCATAAAAGAATGATGTTCTCAATCAAACTCACCATCTTCATAAACAGGCGGTAGCAATCTGGCAAAAGTGGTTAATCCCTTGCCCAAGTTCGGATTCCTTAAATTATTACAATATCCTGTGTATGTCCTGAAGGGGTTGTCAGGTTCGCAGGCTCCTTTGTCATCGCACTGAGGTTCGACGATTGGCCCCGACTGGTCGTTGCCAAGGAAACCGCTGATGTCCACCGATTGTAAAGAGTCTACGAAGTCTGTGGTACCGAAACCGAGGGAGTCGTCGAAGATCTGACGTTTGCGACGGTGTCTGGAAAATGAGCTTTATGTTAACTAGACAAGAGTGTCATCTACTTAGTTGATCTTCCATATTATTAACAGTATTTGATTGGGAGTAGATGTCCAAAAGCTTATGATGGACCAGAAATCTTCAAGGATAATGTTGACAGGACGGCTAGACCTTTACGTTTTTGCTTACCCGCTGTTGATGGTGTTAATAAGTTCGTTTGTGGCGAATTCCAAAAACAGTGAAGTGTTGGCGAGTTTCAGAGCATATTTGTTGGCCTTTGAGAACGATGCAGCCGTGCCCACTGGAGACTTGGGGTCAGCTCCGCCACCTGTAATACAAATTCAATAATTAATTATTTCATTGACTTAGTGTTAATTTTCTTACGAATTCCTATCGGCTCCCCGTCATGTGGACTTTCGACTGGTTAGCGAAAAAAAAATTCAATTGAAAAGCCAATCCATCGATAAAAAAAGGATTTAAAAAATCGAGATACATCTAATCTTTGGTGATGTCTGCATGGTTCCGTCTATCCAAAATGACTTATTACAACTTACGTGATTCCCACATCATGTACTCGAGCCTCTTCCTATCAGCCATCTCTTGTTTGGCCTTCTCAATAGCAGTAGCGAGCATATCCTGTGACAATCTCTCCGCGGCTTTTGCACCACTTTCGTCTCTCCACGCAGAAAGTTCTAGACGTGTGTGCTGTGAGCAATGTTGGGCTGCGTTCCTGAAAAATACAATTTATTGGTTTTAAAGGAGTTGTTTTTGATGAAGAGGTCTTTGTGCTTGTTATGTGTGGTCATCAATGAGAGCTAGATCGACTCGAAATTATTTGATATTCTGGCTTCCAATAAAGCCAAATACCAACGTTTGTTTTTATGTTAAAGTTCTTTTATGATTAGTACCAGTTTGGTTATACTTACAAATAGGGGTCCTCCCTCACGAAGGCTTTCGGCTGGATGTTGGTCAAAGCATCTTGAGCACCGCATAGGGTTCCTGCGAGAGACACTTTCCTGATGGCTTCAAGCTGATCGGGTGACAGTGAAGATGGGGGCAAGTCGTTTTCATACCAGAATCTGTAATGTGAAAAATTCTGTTAGATGCGACAAAGGAATTTTGTAAAGGTTTTTTCCACGTTCTAATCCACGTTTAGTCTCAAACTTGTCTTATGAATAGTTTAGAGTGAGCAGCTATCAAATATTACACATCTTTTTGTATTCTTTGTGCAATCTCTGACTCCTTCGATAGTCAGTTTATTCGCTTTTGTATCTATATGATATTCAGAAAAGTACTACTTTTTACTGTAGATCAAGTACTTATATGTTATTATTAGTTTTAGGTACCTGTCACTCTTCTTTAAGTTAGCAAACTGCAGCGCTAATACACATGCAATCGTTGATCCAACAACAGCACCAGACGCCGGCTTCTCCAACGCTCCTCCAATCATAAGCTCCACGTCATCCGCACTCCTAGAATCGGAAAAGATATTATTACATGCTTGTTGTTTGCTTGCTTGTAACATATGGGAGAGATCAAGTGTTTATTAAATTGGGTTCATTCGTCTCCAAAATTTATTGATGTACTCTGAAAGATTCACTTACCTATACATATCAGCCATCATCTCTTGCTGCTTTCTATCGAAGCCCATCTGGCTGAAGTCTCCGAAGGACTTGATGGTGGTCATAGGTTCGCACATGCGCAGTGCTCTCAGGTAAGACGACACTCCATGGTCGCGAGCCCTGTTCAGGTCCCATTGCGCTGACGCTGGAAAGTGGGAGACGTGTTGTGCGCTAGTACGCACTAAGTGTTCTAAGGTGGTTGTGGTGTTGGTCTGGAAATAAATTGAAGAAAAGATGAATGAGTTTGCTTTTTACTGGTCGTATATATCTATGCATTTACGAAAGAGTAAGTTACTAAGTGTCTCCTTTTAAGCTGAGACCCCAGTTAAAAGCTGACGAAATAATTTTATTCAAAGCACCTTAATGACGAAAGTAAATAAAAAGATAATATTTAAAATTGATTATCGAAGCCTGAAATTGAGAAATATGTTATTTTAAGCAACTAGGGCTATGGACTCAACATTAAAAGTATCTGCAAACTTACCAGCTTCTCGTTCATCATAGCGTGGAAGATGGGTGCAACGGCGACGAGCTCAGAGTAGACACCAGCGCGGATGGCGCTGGAGTAACCGCGCCAAAAGCCGAGAGATGTCAACTTCAGCTCAGCTTTTGCCATGCCAACCTAAAAGTAAAAAAAAATGATCTTATAATATTGTGCTTGGAAGAAATGGGGAAATCTTATCTTGTATTGTTTTTTGAAATTGGTATTCTACTATTGGGGTTGATTCCCCTCTTAAGGTAAACGCAGGTAATAACGACCCCCCTAAGGCAATTTTAAAATCATCAATTTTTTTTTAGTATACTGGTTCCTCTAAAGATTGATAGTTTAATTTTATATGCTAGTGTTATGTATAAATAATGTATTTACTGAATCAAATACATTTAAATAAAGGATTATCCTGTAAAAAATAATTTACAAAGTGACTTAGTCGATTGTTGCTATTACCGACCCATAAAAACGGCTGTGAAGCTATTAACGATTTTTATGCAGCTATTCCCGATCGTGTATGAGAGAAGGCCTTTTTCCAGCAATGGAATGTATAAGCTAGTGATGATCTCTCTACCCTACCTCTGCCCTTCCTCTACCCTACCTCTACCCTACCTCTACCCTACCTCTGCCCTACCTCTACCCTACCTCTGCCCTACCTCTACCCTACCTCTGCCCTACCTCTGCCCTACCTCTGCCCTACCTCTACCCTACCTCTGCCCTACCTCTACCCTACCTCTACCCTACCTCTACCCTACCTCTGCCCTACCTCTGCCCTACCTCTGCCCTACCTCTGCCCTACCTCTGCCCTACCTCTGCCCTACCTCTGCCCTGCCTCTACCCTAACTCTGCGCTACCTCTGCCCTACCTCTGCCCTACCTCTACCCTACCTCTGCCCTACCTCTGCCCTACCTCAGCCCTACCTCTGCCCTACGTCTACCCTACCTCTGCCCTACCTCTGCCCTATCTCTGCCCTACCTCTGCCCTACCTCTGCCCTACCACTGCAATACCTCTGCCCTACCTCTGCCCTACCTCTGCCCTGCCTCTACCCTGCCTCTGCCCTACCTTGCCCTACCTCTGCCCTACCTCTGCTCTACCTCTGCCCTACCTCTGCCCCATATTTTCTCACCGTTTAAACCTTCCCTAGACCTCCACGAACATTTCAAAACCAAAATCAGCTAAATCATAAAAGTAAGGTGAGAAACTAAATAATCTATATACGATCAGTAATAGCTTCTTATAGTTGCTATTGCCGACCCTCATGGGTCGGTAATAAAGTATGTAAGTATAAACATAAATTGTATTACCGACTCATAAAAAAAATGGTTATTTTAATTTAATTGACCTTCGGACTATAAAATAGATTATAATTGATTAATGTCACAAAAATATGAACAAATGCACACTGTTTTAAACACAAAAACAATGATTTATTACTGATACTATTCAATATCGATCCTCGAAAAATATCATAACTTTGGTTAAATTGACAACGCTAAAAGGTAAAAACTAGACAAAAAAGTTTAGTCGCTAATAGATTTTTATAAAGACTGATAGCTTAGATTTAAACTGGTCCATAAAAATACTTGTGTTAGTGTGATATAATAACATAAAAGAAAAATAAAACGAAAAGTTACTTTGCCTCCATTGCCGACTTATGGGTCGTTGATAGCTGCCACGACTAAAACTGATGAAGCTAACACCGTCCCATTTTAATTTAAAGTTTTATCGTTTCAAATTACTTTTTATTAATAAAATGTCGTAAGAAATCAAGAGTTGACACTTAAATGAATACATTTAGTAATATACGATAAAGTATAGACGTCATTTGTTTGTATAAATGTCTTAAATAGAAAAGTCACGTACTTACTTGAAGGAACAAGGGAACAGTACTACACGCCCTGCGTCCACGCTGCCCCGCAGTAATTAGCGTATTTTATCTGTTTTTTGCACAGCTACTCACAAAAACGTAAAAGTATACCATGCTCAAGGAATAAACGCGTGTGTAACTTTGCCTACTATAGCTAAAATAATTCTGGAAACGTAAAGATTTCGAATTACTTTTATAGGTCGGTAATACCTGCAGATTTTCGATGGGTCGTTGATAGCTGCGTTTACCTTACACTGAATAACAGACTTGGGTATTGACTAACATACAACCTTTTAATGATTTATGATGCCAATGAAAAAGGGCAATAGGATTCGGTATGCTCACCTCTCCCAAGAGGACAGGTAAGAACTCGTTGTAGGTGATGTGTTGGATGATGGCCGCTACAGCTCGTCTGCTCTCCAAGTACAGTGTCGTGTCATCCCAGAACGGGTTCAAAGTGTACAGCTCTCCGGCGATACGGTTGTGTTCCGATAGCAATGTTTTGTATAAAGGTGCTGTGGGAGAGCCGTCTTTGCATCTAGAACAGACAGATTATAAATTAATGGTGTTCCACTTTATTACTAGAGAATTAAAGAAGTTTCAAAGAGCATAACTTAACTAAGACAACAAAACAAAGCGATATAATGAACAGACTAACTTCGATCACTTTATGTCAATCGGTTGATATTTTAATCATGATGGTGCTAACGTAAAACGATTTGAATTGAGTCGCTTTCCGAATAGTAAATATAACTATCCTATAGCACTTTGGCTTGATTTTATAAATAACAAGCATTAAGAACAATTTGAACGAAATATAATTATGCGCGAAATGGGTACCTATTTCTAATTAATAGTTTATCCGATTTATATTACGTTTAAGTATTCCGCGTTTTTTGCTACGGGCTCTGTGGCAAAGCATTTCAACCTTTCCTCATCGACTTATATCTCTCATATTGCAACCGTTTGGGTCTTTAAGTTGACTCTCAACGTTGTTATTTCCGATTGGTAAGATTAAACTGTTACGTACTTCCCCTTCTCATTTACCATGTTAATTTAGTTTTACATAAGCGCTTTTTACGACTGCAAAAACCGCAGTTGCTCATCTGTTTCCTGACAAGCGGCCTTCCCACAATCATTTCAATCAGCTGCACTTCACCTCTCACGCATCCAACGAGTCAATAGATGCCAATGCAAATATGTTAAAAGATTGAAATCTCTATGTGGGAATGCAAATCATATCAAGGTTAGTTTGTCGGCACTATTTGCGTACAAGTCATTTTGTGACGGCACCTAGGAATTCTAGCTTTGTTTTGTCGGCAGATGCAAGCTTTTATTGGAAATATTGAATGGCGCAAACATTTTGTAAGCACTTTTTAAATTAAATTAAAACCTTTCGAAATTATTTCGTAACTGCCTTCTATTAGTGAAAACGGCTTTACCGATATTGTTCCTAAACGATTGAATTTACAGATTGTACGATATCAAGAGTAGGAGTTTACGCATCAAGTTTTTATTTAAATAATTTTGCATAATAAAGCATCTTAGTAGATATTTATATAGATAATACAGCTGCGTCTAGTCTGGGATCGTTAGAGGCTTACATAATTCATCAATATTATTATCAAATCAATCTGTGTCTGTACAAAATACATAACTTTCTTAATCTGTGAGTGAGTCAGCTGTATTTCTTTTTTTTTACTTGTTGGTGATTTTTTCTTTTATGATATTTTCTTATGAAGAAGTAAATAGTTGTTGTTGTTTTTTGTGTACCTAGTCGTAAATATGAAATATGATTTATGTGTAGTGGAAAATTTGTAACGAATTTTTAACTGAGGATTCAGTAGACTCCATTTTTTTAAATCTTTTATATACCTACCTAAGATGGGTTTGCCCTTGACTCTAGTCTAGTTCAAAGGTGACAGAGACAAAGTCTACGATGGAGTGAGCCTACCCAGAAGAATTCATGATTTGAAAACACCCCAAGCGATGAAATTTTTCGTCGATAATTAAAAAATTGTAACTGCACGACACCTATATGGTCAAAATGTACAAAAAAGCTTATAGGAAAAAGGTTAATGCTTGGTAAAAGTTTCCGTTTCAATGTCCCTTCCTCCCGTTGAATTATACTACGATTGAAAGACTTTGATAGTTACGTTTTCATTGACATAAAAGTTAAACTGATAAGTAGTCATCACGTACCTACTTATCATGCGTAGGTACTCTGTCTTAACACGGATACGGTCGTACGCCCAATAGTAAAGACAATGTCTGTACAATTGAGTCGATTGAATAGGTACAAAGCTATGGGAATAGTTCACACATTAAGTACTGTTTCTATAATATCTATGATCGGTATTGTATGGGAATGGATTCAATGATGCAATCTAATTACCCGCTGGTTTGTTTTCTTCCGTGTTTGTACTCACAATTTGTATTGAAGTATCTATTTGAATAAGTATGTGTTTATCGGAGATCATGATCAATCATCGTTTAAAATAACCGATATGTTTATTCATTGCTAAGTAGTACGTAAAAAAACTGAATCTCTGATTCGAATTGCCAGACGCATGCATAGAATTACAAAAACGTAATCTAAATACTAATTCTGAGTGATTTCAGACATTACCCCACCCCATTTATAGAACGCAAAAAAAAAAAGATACATAAAAACATAAATTACTGATTTTTTTATAACCAATCGCAGTAGCTTATTTAATTATTTAAACTTTATGCATCAAAAGTACAAAGGCTTATGCGCGGAGCGGTGAATGCTTATGCGAATCCCGCACCCCCGGCCATAGGCAGAGATAGAACACTGCGGTGGTTATAGCCGGTAAGTGTCCGGCAGGCCCCTCTGTCAGCCCTACAACGGAGGAAGAGGATTTCAAACGCGCAAAAAAAAATTGCTTAAGCGTAATGATTTTCACATTGATGATTTTCGTTCGAAAATAATCTTCGGTGAGTAACCTCCGGTGGGTTTTGTTATGGCAATGTTGAATGAAACTTACTTGCGACAAGAGTCCAGGTCGATTTTGCCAGCATCGTAGAGCCTCAGAGAACGTAGCTCCTTCTCTGAGCTGCCGTATAACGCGGAACCGTCCAAGAATGATGTAGCCATGTTCATTTGATCGCGGTGTTCTGTAGAAAGAAGCATAAATTAACCTAATGTTTATGAAAATACTCTGTACCATGGTACAGAGTCCAGAGTCCATGGTACAGAGTACTATGGCACCGATTGTCGATTGTGAACCCTCAGATCATTATCTGAGGGTTCACAATCGACAATCAATCATACAATAGTATTGACTATTTTACCTATCACTTTAACTTTTTAGGCACAGAATAGGTAGTTATAGTAAAATAAGTATCTCGTCAACAACTTTCAACAACTATCGTAATATATTTTTTGGTGTTTTTCTTTAAAGCAAAATAAATACAAATAGGTTCAATATTATCGACATGTGTCATGATGGTCCAGCGATTATGGCGCCCGCCTTTCGTGCATAAGATTGCGGGCTTAATACCGGACAAGTACTGACGTGACTATTTCAATTTATAAATATGTCTTTTTTAGTTTATCTTTGACAACACTAATATCGGTAAGGGAAAACAACATGAGGAAACCTGAACTTGTATGCGAAGGAGGCTTTGGCCTGCAGCAGGAAAATTCCAGGCTGGTACTATTATAAGGTTCAAAATTGCCGTCTCACACAGTTAATGAACTAGGAACAAAAGCGAGTTTAAATAGCCTTGATCGCAGCCTTATTTGCTCGACCAATTGGAGTGGCCGATCGACATTTTTGCCGCATGTTAAGCATAAGATTATGTCAACGTTACAAAATTTAGACAAGAAACATTCACTGGTTGACTGAAACCTGTTGGATTGTCGGAGCACTTCCTAGTGAAGTGCAACATTTCGAACGAGGCGTGAGTCCGCCGCTGCGGAACGCTTGGCTACGAAATTCTGATGGCTATGAATATTCATCAAATAACACATTATTACGATATTTTATGACACGTGAAGTTGACTTTCAACTAAATAATAATGTAGATCAGGGGTGGCCAACTTGATTAGAGCCAAGATCTACTGTTTACTGACTGTAGACTCTGTGCGATCTACCAATTACACTAGTACTTCTTCATAAACCTGACAACGAATTATATTTAACATAATTAACATTAATTATATACTTGGATTAATCTAAGTATATAATTATACTATACTACTACTACTATTATACTATTATTATTATTTCTTTGTTAAAACTTAAGTTTTAACTAAGAAAAGGAAACAGTAATACCTACAAGAAGTAATTTTATTATGTGTTTATATCAACAAAATTTAAGATTATTCTTAGTAAGTACCTGCTTTTTAGGGTTATTGGTATTTAGTGACCGAAACATATACATATGATTATACTCATGATTATAATTATGTATGTACCTATCGATTACTAATAAAGTCTCCCTATATCAGTGTAGGCATTGCATCTGGGATCGACTCGACTAATAGCCGCGATCGACCGGTTGACCAACCCTGATATAGAGTCATCAAGCTGGACAATTCGTGAATAACATTCACAGCTACGTAATGTTGTTCTCGTGTTGATTAAATTATAAACAGGCTTTAAAATAATAGATTAATAAATAGCTGCTATTGACATAGATATTCTACGAGTTATTCGAATTTATATTCTAAGACTATGTCGGTACGTATGTTAATAATATATTGCATTTTGTTACGTACCAAAACCACACGAATCGATGTTCCTTGTTGGTGCTGAACGAACATACTCGCATGTAGCTCCATTGCAGTTCTGCAACAAGGAAAGATCAACAATTTATTAAAAAATCAAATCAAGTAATAATAATTTCTTTAAGAGTCTGGTGCATAAGGCAGTCGTCTTGGACACGGCACGCAATGTGAGGAAGTTCTCGGTCTAGATCCCTAAACACCGTCAGCTTGGGTCTTACCACCTTGCTACGGACAGAGTACCTACTATTTTTATACGTATTATATAAAAAAATACTATAATTTCTTCATATCTCTTTAAATGATATGTAAAAACATAATTATGCGAAAATAATTTATTTTAATACAACAAAAACTTTCTTTTAACAAAACTGCTAATTAATTCGTTCTTTTCTTGTGTCGAATATTGTAAAAATAACTCGATCCAGTAGGAGAATTAATTATATTACATAACTTGAGCTGTGCAGTATTTTTGTATTCAATTGGTGTATAAAGGCTCGATCACACCGGAGCGGAAAACTTGCAAGCTCAATCAGGGACTAATAAGTACTCCATACTTATTATTTTACCCGTGCTTTAATGGATCCGTACATACAAATAATATTGCAGTCTATTACCGCGCCCTCAAGTTGTCCAATCCGGTGTGACCGGGCCTTTATTGACGAATATAGACAATCTAAAAAATATAATGTTACGGTTCCAACTTCAAATCACGTGTGAAATGAGATAATCGATATAATTAATAGTCTGAGTATGTCAGTATCGAATTACTTGAAGCTTTAATTTTGTCGCCTGTGCATACCTACCTACATTTTAGACTGATCGGATTACGCTCATTACAAATTATAGTTTTAATACAAACCGGTTAGATGACTAGGTCGAGCTGTGATTATATTCATTATCCTGTAATGTTTGTTAATTAAAATTCTAAGTTGAATGTAATCGAATAGATACAGTGAATTAAAATATAAGGGTATTAACATTCTAGCCAGGGCCGGATCGAGAATTTGCGGGGCCCTAGGTTTACTCTACTTGGGGGCCTACCTAATTAATCAAACTAATTGTCATTTTCTCAATAGCTGTTTAGTACAATGATATTTATACGGTACCTATTAGGAAACAAATTAGGTCAATAACCTAGTCCATTCAGATACATGTGAGCTAAGTTTGTCATTACAGTCGAGGCTAAATTGTAGCCCGAACTGAAAGCGAGGCAATAATGGAGCTGAGAGTGCAATGCTGCAATACAATTTTTTTTTTTTAAATTTTTGTTTCTTTTTCATTGTGGGGGCTGGGGCCCCCAAGCCAATATAAAGATGCGCCCCCGATTAAATAAAGCAAATAAGCTTAGAAGACGGACAGACGTAATTTAAGTCCTAAATGGATTTCCAAGTTATTGAAGATATACTTGCCGTAGTATTGATAGAATTAATTTAAAGATTTTAATTAAGATTAAATAAATATCTTCAAGCTGCAAGAATTAAAATGTACATTTAACGGCTTATGAAGTTATGAACTAACTAACGATAACTACATTGCAGTTGCCTAACATACAGTTACTTCATTGTTTATAAAGAAACTGAAATGTTAGTTTTAATAATATGAGGTTTGATGTACGAGCATGCGAACATTAAAAAATCCTGTTATACAGAGTTGATATGACAGAGGGGCATTAAATTAAACTACGTATACTATACGTGTTTAGTATTAATTTGACACGGTTTAAAATAAAATATAAATAATTTTTTTTTATATTTTTTTTTATTTTTCGAACAAACTAAATAGCTTACAAATCAGAGTAAAACGCAAACACCCTTTGTAAATAAATTTAACTGACCTTAGATACCTAGGTATTAAAGCGGCAACGTCGCACGCGCACGGCGCACGTCTATTCTCTCGTATCAAAGCGGTCGGCCAAAAACTTAAAAAATCATTTGCGACTAAACTACTGCTCCTATTTAATTGATTTTTGGTACAGAGCTTGAAAATGGTACCTATTATAGACAGTTTAAAGGAAAGCCCATCTGTCGTATCAACTTTGTATAAGTACACGGCATTAACTATTATTTATCTATCAGTCTAGTCTACTACTATTATGAAAGCAAAAGTTTGGACGGATAAATGTTTGTTGCTCCCGTGGTCTGTCGGGAATAGAATTAAAAGTCTTGACTTTGACTTTGACAACTAAAATAAACGTAAAATTTTATCGTCCAATGGCGGCCGTTCGCGTTGAATCAAGTTTTGTACCTATGCGGTACAGTTGACATTTGGAGCGTTCACTTTTGTACCGTATAGGTACAGTTGACAGAGTTGACAGTTGAGGAGTAAATCACGCCAAAACGGCGGAACGGATCTGGATGAAAAGCACAGGGATGGATTATAGCCTGAAATAGCACATAGGCTACTTTTGGTCTGGGAAAAATATACGGTACCCGCAGCGTGGGATAATTTATATCAACTTTGACGCGGACGAAATCACGGGCAGAAGCTCGTTTTATAAATGTAAAAGTAACTCTGTCAATCTGTTTGTTGTGTTAGTAATTTCTGTTGTTGCATTTTCAACTCACGGCGCTGATCCGAGCGTTGATAATCCAACAGTGTGGAAGGCAAAGTAATATTAAAATAACATTGTTTTAAGAGGTTGTGGTAGGCCCCCTGATCGCAATGAAATTTTCCAAAGAGGTGACGTGTGAATTTAGGATAAAAATAGTCTACTCTTTGATCTGCGACTTCGTCTGCGATGACTAACATTCGTGAGGATGAATTCGCGAGGAAAAGAAACTTATAATACCTCCTTGATACTTGACTCATTATTTCATGTTATCATCATACAGTACACATAATATGTACTAATTATTTGAATGCATAGATTAATAGACAGTAGGTACATAAATAGAAAGTAAAATAACATCTCTATCTTTATGGATCAACCTAAAACTAGTTCATAACAGAATTATGTTCCGTTGCTATCATATATGTAGGTACAATGTAATTAAAATCGCGTTCACGCAATAGCTTCCGCTACGTACTAACTTTAATGATATCATTATCTATACAAATAACATAAAAATTGAAGTGTTTGTATGTAATGAAAAACATCAACTTTAAACAGTACTTAGAAGAAAAATTGTGTCTATCTATTTGTTTGTTCCGGCTTAACTCCGAAACGGCTAAGCCGATTTTGACGGGACTTTTACTAGCAGATGTATAATGTTATAAGAAGTAGGCGCTACTTTTAGTTTAGAAACAAAAATTGTTTGCACGCAAAAAAAACACTGCAGACAACGACTAAACTAGTTATGATAAGAAAAAAAAACAAATGAAACGAACTCGAATGATATTAAAAACATTCAGAACCACCACTTAAGTTAGTGCGACAGTATTAAAATCGATTGTTTCCAAATAAGTTCTTCCTTGCAACAGAATTGATTGAATTTCATTATTAAATTATTCGCTTCAAACAGATAAAGTACCTTTATCCAATAACAGTGTTAATTATCTACGCTACAGCAACTACAAAAGACAATAGCGTACTGCCATCCGTCTTCTAACAATCAGAATAATTTCCTGTCCTGTCTCAGTGACATGAAAAGTGAGCCTACAAGGAACTGAGAGATCGCCCGCTAGCCTGTTATTTCATCGCAGCTTTCACTACGGCCGCCACATACGTAACCTTTCTACGCGACCCCGCGAACTATCACGAACGTTACAACACAGCCTTGTTAAATTTACCTACTTGTTATTGATCCGTTTGTTTTAAAGCTTCGCTTTTTAAAAAATCAAGAAGCCCGACTGTGTGAAACATGAACTTTAAAAAAACAATGAAAAGAAAAAGACTCTTCCAGTCCTAGTCTAGAATTCTGTTAAGTAACAGTCGTTCTGTTATGTGTCGAAGACATAATTGGGCGCTGAAATCAGCCTATTTTATATTTATAATTTTGATTTAGGTACCCAGACGAACAATTAAGACAAATCTAAAAGTCAAAGTAAATTAATCATTTATTTCAATTAGGCCATTATAAGGCACTTTTAAACGTTGAACGTGAAAATACTCGTACCTACAAGAAAAAGAAAAAAAACGACAAGGCTGGCTAATCCATCAAGCCGTTTAAGCTACAGAGCGTGCCAAAAAAATATACATACATACTCGTACACTCGAAAAACATAACCCTCCTTCTGGCGCAATTGGGTAATAAGGATAGTTTGATGACACTACGAGTTAAGTCTGGCTTTGACCGCGTGAACTCAATACTCACATCACGTGCATTGTTCAATGTTCATGCTTAACATAAAGTTAAATCCTTGTCGGTCATTTTAACAAGACAAAATTGGCAAAAAGCTGTTTGCATATACCAGGATTTTTAACTAGCAGGTATACTCTAAAACTGGTTCCACGATTAACTGTCAGTTTTTGTTAAGTTAATTAAAAGCACGATAGAATCTAAAGTATTTTTTTTATTTAAAGCTTCTAAAATCAAAATTAACAATGTTAATAAATTATAATTGCAAAAAATGACAACAATGTAATTTACAAAAAATTACATCGCTAAGTATGTCGGTTAATTGATATTAAAGTTGAATCCTAAATCGATCCTGTATTAAATAAAAGCGTAAATGAAACTTTTCGGTCTATTCATAGTGCAACAATGGAAGTGCTTGACGTGTTTGATCGATAATAGCAGTATGAAACATATCATCTACGACCACAACCGTTCATTAGCAGAGTTTGTGTATATGACAAGGACGTTGTTAAAGTTCACGGGTGGCTATGGCAATAGAATCGCTGTAATGATGCCCCAGTAAGTTATTATTGTTATTAATACAGTACCTAATCAAGTCTGATTGGTAGTGTCGCGGCCAAGTTCAAGTTGGCAGTTGATGAAAAGCCGGTGAAGTGTGAAATGGCTCAATGATGAAGGTACTTTAAAGTATTTATTTTATAAAGCTTTGCCCAATTCTAAGAAGTTCTCCTGTATCCTACGATACAAACAGCTTTTACAAACATATAAACTTATATACACATCAAAAGTGTCTAGGGATCAACATCCCTAACATTGATTAGGGATGTTGATCCCTAGACACTTTTGATGTGTGTATATTCACAAACAGCCAGACCCGGAACAACTATCTGTAGGCCATACGTTCTGTGCGGGAATCTTACCACCACTGCGCTAACCATGTTGTCAGTAATGGGTCTTTTTAATGTGAGGATTCTAAGCTATATAAGATTTAAATTTGATAAGAAGGTACTTCAAATAATAGAAGTAAGTCAATTTATAACAGCGGTAAAAAAAATCTTACATAAAAGTTAATCTGTAAGTGACATAATACTTAAGTTTAAGACCCTAAACATTCGCGAATGGGATGTGTACGCATCATTAGCAGATGATTACGCGGACATTGAATAGATGTCAAGTTACGACACCATCCGTTCCTCTTAACAAAAAGCATGCGTCCGCTGGCCTTCGATACGTTGGACACGACGTGTGAGTCTCAAAGTGTCAGACACCGTAATCAATTGTAGGCGACTGAAACGGATTCATTGAAACAGAACTGAATGAATCATTGAACTTTTCCAAGAGTTGTTATTAGATGGGATTATTCATTTTAATCATAAAAGGATGTGTAAACGTGTTATTTTTTAAAGATTTTTTGTTAAACCTTGACCCCTGTTCATTATAACCAGATAAAGTAGTTTTTGTTGCATAAACTGCGTAAGTCTAGTCTGACTTTGAAGATGTTTGTTAATATTTGGCAAAGTAAAACATGTACTGTTTGCCAAATTACTTACGAGTCGACTCGTATTCTGAAATAAATATATTTCAATTTCTGTTTCAAATAATATGACACAGTTCGTGGAGTGCCACAAGGTTGCATTCTGTTGCCTGTTTTGTTTCTTTCACTTTTACACAAAAGTTCACTTACTTTGTTTCCATTAGCTGTGCTGATGAGGTCATCCATGATTAGCTGTCCCCAGGCTGCCAGCATGCTGGTTACATAGTCGTTGTCGGCCGCTGGACTTAATTGTGCTGCAGCGTGCACTGCTAGTGTGGGTTCTGGTAAGTATGGCGATGATAGCGGTTGAGATACACCTAGGGCAAAAGAAAAAAAATAAACAATTAAATAAGATAGATTTTGATAAAGTAAAGATTAAATTAAATTGTAATTAGTGTCGTGTTGGCCTAGAAGGCAAGGCGCCCTCATGCAGGAGGTTGCGGCGAGCAATGTGACTTTTTAGATTCTAAGTACTTTCTAAGTTTATGTTTGGTATCACTGACGTCGACGTAGTAAAACATCGTGAGGAAACCTGGACTTTTAGAAATTGTAAATTTGAAATCCGCCTTGAGCAACCTTCTCTGTATGAGAAGACGCCTTTGCCTTGCTGTGGGACAAAATAAGCTGGTATTTTTTTCTATTAGGTATTATTAAAGATTAAAATTGTATACTGTTCCTTTTTGGAAATTAAAAGTCCTCTTCCTAGTAGAATGTAAATAATTATTTGGTCTTGACGGGATTATTAGGGTTTATACGTTCTCTTCCTTCAACAATCCTATATAACCTTCAGTTACATAAATAAAGTTGCGAAATAAGTAATTATGCCAACAAGTTGAGGTAATAATCATTAATAATACTTATAACATGGAGATTATGTACCAGCTATTAGCATCTTCATGGATGAACAGGTCCTTTTAAACTGCATTAATTTGATATTGCATCACGTTGCTCTAATTTTGAATCATAATATTTATGAATTGAAGTACAAATCGCTACCCAATTAAAATTTAATGGGTTAGGAGAGGTTTGATGTTTTAATAGTACAAGTTTTGATTTGTAGATAATATGTTGGCCACGAAATTAATTATGTTATGGGTACAAATCTGGTATATGCAAAAAGGTTACCCTATTTGCTTATACATATACATACATGTTAACTTAAATCTTTTATTTAACGTACCGTTATTAAACTATAGTATACGTATATTGAAATTCGTTAGATAGGCAGTCGCTCCATATAAAATACTGGTATTCAGCTGCATCCGGTTAGACTGGAAGCCGACCCCAACATAGTTGGGAAAAGGCTGGGCAGATGATGATGATGAATTTCGTTAAATATGTTTAGCAACCAGTTGCGTGATACTATTGAAGATATTTTTATTGATTTATTTTTTATTATTATATGTACCTACGTTATGCAACTCATTACTGCCTTATTTAAATTGGTAAATGTTTTTAAGTAAAACAAAAGGCTCTATCATGTTTACAAGAAAATTGTTTAGGTTCTGTAATGAATTAAATTATAAACAAAATAGGTATTTCTTGTATTGTGTAGGTACCTATTTGTTCAAAGAGATCCATTATGGAAACCATAAACTACAATGTTATAGTGCTTTTCGGGTTTTCTGTTAATTCATTTACATTTTATAAAAAACACGTATTTTTCTAATCTTTATACCTTTCTGATCTAAATTATAGCAATAAATATATTCTGAACTGTGAGAACTATAGTTTCAGGGAAAAATATAGAATAGCGACAGATTAATACTATGTCCGACCAATACTAACCAGCAATTAAATTGATAAAGTACTTAGAAATAGCTTCCATTGTTTGTGATGCGTTTGCTTCCGTGTCTCGAGCGAGACAAATCACCTACATACTATACATATTGATGGTATCATCTCTTGGTTAAAGTTACTTGGCTTTGGCATGTGTCTCATTTCGTTTTCTCTTAATGTCTAAAATTTAAGTAAGGTAACTATACAACGTAAGGTTGAGACACGGAAGTCTTATCATGTCATGAACAAGAAAGTTTAACGAGTGGTAGACTAGACTCGTCGCTCATGTATAGTTTATAGAAATTATTTTTTGTCATTTGTTTTTTAATGAACAGTGGTAACAGCAAGCAGCAACAACTAGTGGATTCGATATCGGGCAAGTACCAATGTGACTTTTAAAATATCTACGTATACATAAGTTTATCTTAGATATCACTGATATCGGTGAAGAAAACCTCGTGAGAAAACCTGGACATACATACAAGTCTGAAATACTCAATTCGGCTTGGGTAAGCGTGTACCTCTACCTTATCTGTATGAGAGAGACTTTTGCCCTGCAGAGGGACAGTAATAGGCTAATAATATTTATTATTGTTTAACCAATTGTTGGACGAAATTGATTGAGTGATATCTGGATAAAATATCAAATGCCAAAGGCTTAATCAAGAGCAAAAGAAATGGAAAAAAAGGCAACAAAATATTGAACTTTAGATAGGTATGTATGTCGTACATGAACATAACATTTCTATTTTCTACGAATCCTGCAAATCATTGTCGTAAGTTACAAATGCGATGTAAACATTGATGATGCAACTGCAAAAGATCGGAAGCTGACCCCAAGATGTCTTCAGTTAGATAATCAACTGTTCAATCATTTAAGAGTAGTGAGAGTGCATCGAACCTCTAATTCTGTTTTAAATTTTAATCAGTCTCGCTCTAAAGAGTTTTAATACTAACCAATGGACCGAGAAGTAGGAAATGTGCACACATCGATATCTATACTAATACTAGCTGACCCGCCACGACTTCGTTCGCGTGGTATCCTATTACCCCTACCCAACCGACACCCCCACCTCTACACTACCGATACCCTACCCAAACCCTACACTACCGCTATCCTACCCTACCCTACCCTACCGTACCCTACCCTACCCCTACCCTACTCTACCAATACCTACCCTTAACCTACCGTACCCTACCGTACCCTACCCTACCCCAAAACGTAAATCTCTGGAACTACCAATCGGATTGGAAAAATCTTTTTATGGTTGTTAGACAGATTCATAAGGAACAGTGTAGGCTATATAACATCACGCCGCGACCCACAGGACCGGAGCAGTAACCAGTCAAAGTCGCAGGCGTCGACGGAATGATGAGTGATGATATTATTCATTAACTTAGGTAGGTATTCATTTCTGCGGTTGCCTACGAGATTATTTGCAATGTTAATATTATTATAAGTAGAGACCGTGAAAAGAAATCGTATCAAATACCTACTACATAATTTCTACAATAACAGTCTTATAGTTCGTGACTTATAATGCGACCTCAACCAGATTGAGACTCTGGACTGTGCACAAATCCGGTATTGCATATTCAGTAGATATATACATACTATAATAGTCGAGGTATTATAGCTAGCTAGATAGAAGTAAAAGCAAAAAATAATATCAATTAATTTTATGATCTAATACATTTTAATCGTGATGAATATTCATGATAATGTTGAACGAAAATAGAACACAAATCTAAATTTCCATTCTTTGTAATTCTACCTTTAAATAATTCATTACTTTACTGGCGTGTTATAATAAACTAACTTCTGCCGGTGACTTTGTCCACATGGATGTCAAGTTATATACACATCAAAAGTGTCTAGGGATCAACATCCCTAACATTGATTAGGGATGTTGATCCCTTGACACTTTTGATGTGTGTATATGATAAAACATATAGCCTATGACACTCTGGAATAGTGTAGCTTTTTATTACTAAAAGATTTTTTGTATTTGACCAATACTTCCAGAGATTACTACAAATAAACCAAAAAACTAACTAGCAAACAATTGTAATATGTACAGTCAACAAAAGACATAAGTAACCAGGGTCGTCAGATATAGTTGACTTAAAAACTGATGAATGTTTTCAAATTTAATTTAATTAAAAAAAATAGCTAATAAACAGTTTATTAATTAAATTAGGTTACAATCGAAGACTTTCATCGATGTCCAAAAAAAATTCAACTATATCGCACGACCCTGGATAATTATCTCTTTTGTTGATCGTACCTATTAGTATATTATAAAAATACGAAATGACAAAACAATTCTGTCAATTTCGCGATTGACATCGACATTGTGATATTCTGAGCCTGACGATTATTTATATTCACTTACGTCATTCCTAAGTAGAACCACGTTTAGTTAACAAAGTATGAACAATTCGCAGAATTCGCAAGCAAATTGTCACCGAGATCGGTAAATCCAATGTCGTTAGGAAATCCCATACTAAATATTTTTTTAAAGAAGCTCTAAATGTAGCAAGTTGTGATAGTAAACAATCAAACAATTGCGGTTCTACTTTGTCGTTTTATTGTTGTTTTCCTTAATTATATCTATTTATAAACTAGGTAGTTACAGATGATGTCTTTGTAGGTGATGTTTAAAAGAAAACGGTAAAAACGTAAATGGTTTAAAATCCGGATGTAAGTCAAAGCGTTAAAACCTAACGATCATTCAATCGGTAAGAATATGCAAGGACACAGATGAAATGAAAAGCAGCAAAAGATTTAAACACAAACATATCAATATGAGCTATAATTTAAACCCTTTAAATAAAGCCTCATTTCTACATCTCAAAGTCAAGTTGTTTAAAAGTTACCCTATGTCATTTGAACTCATTTGTTTCGGTAGAGAAAGACTATAAATTAAACTAGCTTTTCTCTCCTGCAATGAATATTAATTAATAATTTTACTTGCAAAAAAAAACAAGATTTACGTCAAAATTTTAAGTTCTTCTTCCATGACACATAACAAAGACAAAAAGAGAGCGAAAAAGTCCAAGGGAAGCACCACGCAGTTTTTACGAGTATTATAGTGAATTTATCAGTGACTCCCCAAACACAAGTTATTATACAACAAAAAGTTGTAAGGCTAAAAGTCAACAAAATAAAATGTAGTCAGCCAAAATAATTATAAAGCCGTGAAATTCCTAAACAGTCAATAAGACTGATGAGTCCACGAACAAGGCATTAATTACTTAACCTTTGCCGTCTGTGTATTCTTACAATGTGCAATGATAATGGGAGGCTTTGTCATTGATCGCAGATTGTTATTATGTATATCTAATTGCATAATACCTACAGGCGTGAACGCTGCTGATTTGCTCACAGTTTATGTTAGCAATTTAGTCGTATCTGTTAAAATAATACACCGTCTTACTATAATTACGGACATTGCTGTACTGGCTATTATAAAAACTACAGTGTGAACGTTGCCTAACCAAATTATAGGATTATTTGAAGTTTTTTTTTTAATTAATTGCCGAGGAAACAAAGGTTATCGGTTACACACTTCCTAATGGATTTTATGATTTGAATAACTGTTTATGGCTAGTTTTTTCGCTTAGGAAACTATAAATATAGTTATTAAATTGTTTAAGTTATTTTGAAGATCATCAAAGCTTTTATTGGGTGTAAATTGGATAATTGTTTATTAAATTTCACGATTGCAAAATAATTTTTAATTGGATGTTGCTATGGAATAAATTTTCGTTTGCATTTGAAACCGTTGCAATATTAGGAGTGAGCTAATGGTACCTAACTTTGTTGAAGTGTTGAACAACTTCATAAAATTAAATGACTTAATTATTTTTATGGTTTCATCATACACAAAAAGAAATAACTTAAAATATCCGGCCAGTATTGCCTTTCATAAGCGTTCTGTGAAAGCCAATACTGGCCAGTATTGGCTAGTTCCATGATAGAAGTATTGTTATTCTAGATGCTTACCATCAACATAATTGGGTGGTAGAAGTCTGAGAAACACGTCTCCTCTCCGACCCCATGGTCTGTGTCGCACATTATTGCACTCTCCGCTCGCGCTCCGGTATTTGCTAGGCGGGCAAGGTATTCTGCTGAACTCATCTTCATCTGATGAGCAGTTCTGTCTGTAAAAGTAAAAGAGCTTTGAACAAAGGAAGCTTAGTATTTTTTTCGGAATGACTACCTCAACATTTGCTAGGGTTCTCTTGATTCATAACATTAGGATTTAACAGATTTAGAGCAATTTTAATTTGGACTGAAAGCCAGAACTTGTCTACAATGTATTAAATATTGAATCTTGTTCTTTAGGCAGTGTGTCATCACATATTTTTCTTATAGCTTCATTGGAGGCTGTTCGTCGTCGTCTAGTCCAATTGAAAAGACCTACACAGTGGAACAGACATCGTGACAAAAAAAAACATCGTGACAAAAGGATCTGGGAAAAATATATTAGGGAATCACATACTGACTATGTTTGAGTCTAGATGTCCTTTCTACCGTGTAGCAAATAGATACATTGGTCATCAGCTCTTGTAACGCTACGAACTAAGTCTACTTACGCATCATTAGCGCCTAATAGAAATCTCTTTTCTAAAGCGATTGCTTCGCTGACGGCTCGCCTGAGGTCACTCGGCACCGCTTGCACGTTGCCGTCATCTGACTTGCTTTTCTGTGCGCTTGTCTGTACCGCTAACACAGCCGCTAAAAGCAGCAGACTTCGTCTTAATCTGAAACAAGGATACGGTTTTGTTAGTATTTCTCTAATTGAGGTTATTGTATCTATTCAAAGCTTATCTTGGATATCGCTGATATCGATGAAAGAAGACATTGTGAGGAAACCTAGACATGTAATTAATATAAGTCTGGAATCGCCAATGGCGATCCGCCTTAAGCAAGCGTGGTGATCAATGTTCGTGCTTTCTCTGTATGGGAAGGGGCTTTTGCCCTGCAGTGGATAGTAATATGCTAACTGTGGTTTTCTTATTTCGTCAGATGTGCAAACCCGTACCGAAGGTTATCATTTCAATGTTACCGTAATTGAATGCATGCATGGATTGTAAAGTGAGAAATACAGCTAACTTATAATTGAATACAGTGCACAGTTATAAATTCATCAATTTTGGATAGATATTGGAATGCATATATCAATAAAACTATAAACTCTACATAAATAACAATAAAACAGTCACCATGGAAATAACTTAAAGTTAAATCTGCCACCGTACGTCGTCACGTTGTGGTGAACACTTCTAGTGTAAAACTTGTAATATTAATATGTCGTTAACCTACATTTAAACTCGACGCTATACCCGAGTTCAAGGTATTTTGAACCTAGTTTATGACAGCTAAATAATACGTTTGTTTCTCAAGTACCTACCCGTCGTTCGTCATCGTGATTTGTTCAGACATTATGACCATTGAGAACGTCAACTTTTGAGATATTGCATTTAAGTTTAATGAAAATTAATGTACCTACCGTTATTCATTTAATATAAATTATTCTAGGAAATATGATAAACTGCTCTATAAAGATGATTGGATTTAACTATTATGAGCTGCCAGATTCATTTCCTGTATATATTTTACTAGCTTTGAGACTAGAAATATTGTGTGTGCATGAATTTTTTTAATGGATCCCTTACTGTTTTCTGATAATAAAATATAACGTAGCTTCCTATTAGCGAATGAATTTTCGAAATCGAAACAGTAACTCCGGAGATTAGCGCATTCAAACAAAAAAAAACATACGACAAACACACTCTTCAGCATTATAGTACTAGTATACCTCTACCTCACTTCACACTTTTCCAGCTCTGCAATATCGATTCATATAGGAAGCATAAATGTTCCTACTTCCCCCGACCGCAGGGTAACCAACGACCACAAGTATGCTTTCATTTTTATCTATGATCTCTTAAGACATCTTACCGGTTAAACCATACATCTTACTTTCTATTCACATAGGGTTCAGTGGTCCGAAACCAATTAATCAACATTCCATGTCGCTAAAGGTTACAATGACAAGCGAAGCTGTCATATAATCGATTAAAACAAAAAGTATCTACCTGCATGTTTTCGAAAAATGACTTAAAAACTTATTTTTATTTCTTTTTGAAACAATGTTACTGTGATGAAAATAATAATTAGGTATGAAACACCACCAATCAATTGACGTAGGTAATTCTTAAGACCTGTCAAAACGCGAATCCTCCATAGGATTTGTATGGCAAATATGGCAATTGTAAACTGTGACGTCACTTTTCTGCCAACTCAATTGACTTTGCCGGGACATTACATGGGACTTACACATATCTGGCGAAATGTGGGTATACTAATGGGTACACGTCTGTCACATTTTCAATTGAAAATTAATCGGGTTTTCAGGGCTAAAATAAAGTGTTTCTTTAGAAAAGTTATGTCTTGGAATTATTGATTAATGTGTGTTATTAATTAGTTACTACACACAGTCAGTTAGTCAGTCAGTTATATATACATTATATAATTTTCATGAACGTTTGTTTTAATGAATGGGAATATCATTGTTTGACAGCCCTACTGCCGATGCCATTGACATTATAAAAAAGCTTCATCAAAACAAATCTATCTCAAGACTGTTTATCAGATTGCTCTCACGGATTGAATTGCTTCTGACAGACAGTGATGTTCAACGTGAGTCTCAATTTATAAATAGAATCAGGTTCATAGTAATATTCTGTTGAATGAAGATTTCATGTTTTTTTTTTAAACGGGCTCAAATGCTGTGACTGCAAACGGCATGACAGCGTCATGCCGTGATAGCCCAACTACGCCGCCGCTCTCGATTTCCTTGTGTGTTTGATTGGATATTAGAATTATTGGAATATTCACTAAGATGTTTCACATCTGCCGAGTGTTCCGTGACTGCCAGCTTTTTTTAATGATCGTCTAGGCTTTTGTCGCATTTGAATCTTTATCTATACTATAATATTGATCATTGCTATAATGCAACGTAAATGTATTGTATCAAACTTTGTTTTTAAACTCTACATTATCCCCTTGTCTGTTTAGGCGGCTCTACGGACCGTCAAAGGTAGAAACCTTACAGATAAAGATTTTTATACGAAACTAAATCATGTTTGCTGTCAAATAGTTAATTAAGTTTTTGCTGTAACTTTAGAATTACATACATGTAAGGTTTTTATATATATAATAACACATTCTTTAAATCAACAATTAATTTTTAATTGTGCATTTATAATTATATTAATTTCTTATAAAATGATATAAACATTTAAAAAATATAATTATTTTTATAAACAAAACTTATGCTTCGAGTAATTTCCAAAACAATGTTACTCACGAACTCACGAACATTTTGTCTTTGAAGCAAGTTGAATCATGGTCATCTCGATTAAGAAGATGTACTACGTACGAGATGATTAGACGGGAAAGAAAGTAAAACAATTACACGTGAGAAACTATCTAATTTGCACAACAATTCTTTACGTGTATAACAAATGGTTTCACCGTTCTCTTGAGCTTTTTGGCTGTAAGAAACGTTTTATGAATGAGTACTCTTTACCATTCAAAGTATTGGACACTCTTTCAGTAACTACTGGTAAAAATTGTAGCACTAGCAATCTCCAGACCACTTCGTTGCGTAATTTTTTTTACGATTTAATGATAAAATATATTATTATATAATATAATCACTCAGTGATAACCTGGCTTCCAATTTGCGAAAGAATTTTCAAAATCAGTTCAGTAGATCCAGAGATTACGCCCTACAACCTAACAAACTCATAAACTTTACCTCTTTATAATATTAAGTATTAGCATAGATTTGTTTTGTACATCATCATCAGACACAAGTAAACTAATACTAGTTAGTCTTATTCAAATAAGACCATGCCAAAGTTATGTATGTAGGATTTTCGTAAGACACGATTTGGAGGACTTAGCAATTACCTACAACAGTAACAAAGTTTCACTCATGATTGTTATTGTTTGATCTTGAGGTCAATTTTATCTAATTTGACATTTACAGTGATACACGTTTCAAGATTAAGATATTATGCCTAATTATAAAAAGGTGATTGCAAAATAGTTATTTTAAAGGTAGTTGCAGAAACAGTGTTTTTTCAGAAGTCAATCTTTATTTTTGACTAGGTACTGTACGTAATTTATGTAACGCATGGCATGTGGTATAGCCAGTTATTTTTTGTTCTTCTCGCCTTGAAAGGAGCAGCAACCGGTCGCAGTCAGCTGGTAACGTGCACGATATGACTAAATGTCAACTTGCCACTTTCACAGTCCCGGATTTCGAGTACACCATTACATAAATGTGAACAACGCCAAAGTGGCTCATCAGTCATTCGGCGTATTTTTAAATTGTAGGTCATTCGTAGATGTCTCGCATAAAAACACCATTAATGCATTCGCATTGTTATGTTTACTGCGTAGGTATTTTATGGCCCTCGTATCATAGATGATGACGTGTGAAACGCATCATACGTAACGAGATGAATAAATGAATCAAAGATATAGGAAATGGATTTTGAAAGTCGGAAAATGTATTTACAATGAAATACGGTTCATTGACGTGATAGAACTCTTGTGCTATAAAACACTGTTCAAATAGGTTAATTAGCTTTTATACTATGCCATCATACCTTTATTGCGTGCTATATTACAATATAATGCAAAAATAAATTTTATATGGACAATATAAATTCTTATCGATGAAAAATCTTAAAATTTTCGCAAAACATTATCATTACAGAGCTGAAAGTAATCGTCATGAATTAAGGCGCCATTATCCTTTAACATAATTACTTCCGATATTCCAGATGTGTTCCGAAAATACGAATGAACAAGAAGAGCTTTTTATGAAGGTTATTCAAGAAGTAAATTATGCTCAGACGTATTCAATGTCAAAGAGATAATAAGAAACGTGTACCGTTTCTTGTGTATATTATTTTTATCATTTGGACATACCGCACCTAAGCGAAAGTGTGGTCGACAGTATTACGTGACTAAAAAGTTTGAATACTTAAAATGAATATCGCTACTGTAGTGTATGTTGGACAAGGTCAAATGTGGCGAAACTTGAGCGAAAATATCTATACTGGATGCGACTTGAAGACAAAGAATGTCGGTTCAATTTATGCATTCTGTGTTAGTCCCATACACGGACTTGGACCTTATTTACATAGCATGTTAACGTAATTTGGAAAATTGTTGAAGACACGACACTTATTGCAATATTTCGATTGGATGTCAAAATCGGTCAAGAATTCTGCATGGCACCAATTTTCAAATTATCCGAAAGTTTCTAGTTAGCAGGTAAGCGTAAATTGGCTTATCTAGACAATTTATCTCAACGTAAGTGGTCTAGGATACTGTAGATTTATTCCAACGCCCATTGTTCGTTTGAGAAGGTTTCGTAAATAGTCATGTGATTTGCACAGAATGGGACAACCACGCATGAGGTGTTCGGCTAAGTTCGGCTCGTTTTTGGCAAACGGATAAGCAGTGACTAAGGTCATACGAACGCTAGTAAGTGGACTGAAATGCTCGGATTAAAGTTGAAAGTGGTTCTTGACCTGTTTCTTCGGCTAGTGGTTGTAAGATATGGATTAACGTTTACATTTGAAAATCACGATTTCTGTCTTAAAAATTGTCGCAATTATGCATTTGTACGGCAAACTTTAAACACGATAAATAATGAGTGTTGTTAACTGTGCTTATTTATAAAACCTGTACCTAATAACAGTAAATAAGGAGGTAAGCACCACACATAAACGAAATCAATTTATATTTACGCAAGTTCAAAGTTCTCGCCGCCACTACCATAATGTTATTACCTAAAGATAATGTAAATGATAATTACAGATAAGCTTGTGAATTTCAGCATTAAAGTTTAATTAATTTTGAGTGGGTTTTACTTCCTGCATGATTATTTTCTTTTTTTATACTTACTTATAATAACGCTACCTGAATAAGTAGGTAGGTAGGTACGTGTTTTTATTTTTAAAATAAAGTTTTTAAACTTACTTAAATATTATATGGATATCATATTTTATATAATATTATGGAGAGGGACAATAATAGGCTGGTATTATTATTGTTTTTTTAGACATCACACATACTGTCAGTTCATAATTAAGTGCTTAATAATTTATTTTATAAAAACCGTTGACTTTATAAAAACAGGCGATTACCTACAAAAAAAGTATAAAATATTTAAGTAGTAAATAATACACATAATTATCATTATAGGACTCACAATTTTAAAGATCTTAAAAACTTTTTGCAACACGAATTGCATGTTTGGTCCAAAACATTTTTTACCGAAATTATTATAAACCTAGTGCTTCCTGCGACTTCGTACGCGTGTTTTTTTTAACACGCGTTAAGTTATGTCTTTGGTTACTGCTCCCCTCCCATGTGTTGTAGCGTGATAATATTCCTATACTATTCCTCATAAATCTGGCTCTCATTTACAAAAAGATTTTTTTCATTTGGGCTGGACGTTCCAGAGATTACCGCGATTAAACAAACACAAAAACACAACATAAATAAATATAGATGCGCGTTAACTATTGTTACATACCTACATTGAAGTTTTGCTCACATTTTACTTATTGCAAAAAAAGGGTTACGTGGAAGTTTCGGGTCATTGAACATTTAACATTGTTAAAACAACTCATTAGATCAAATTTTAATGTGTGCTAATAAACGTGAACAAAGTTCCATCCCATTAAACTATCATAGTAGGTAGGTACTAACCTACCTCAATTTACAACACTCGTTGCCATTATTTAGACTATGAGTTTTCGGTTTGAAAAATCTTAGTCTTAAAAGTTGGTTACTTAAAAATTATGCGCACCGGTGCGTCCAATAGTACGTAACGTACGTACGTAGTAGTAAGAAGGGTATTTAAAGTTTAGTTAGAATATTTTACTTCCTTTCGTAAATACTTAAACATAAAAAAGTAGAAATCTTCGATATCTCCATAACCAGATTATAAATTAGAACAAATAATTAATGACCGCAATGATAGAAAAAATACGTACCTTTCGGTCTCGTTAAGTACCTATATTTTTACACTATTTAGGTTTATAGATATCATAGTACTCACATTCTCACAATTTCCAATGCACATTTCTTAGTAATCAGTAGAAATATTGTAGGTTATAAACTCGATCAGATGATCAGAATCAACTTATTTACCCGCTCTTTTCTTTGTTTTTATGACGTACAAATATTTAAATTTCGAAGTAGGTTGGTAGTAAAGACTAGTCGGCCAATATTGTCTGTGATGATTTAAAACAAGAATGCAACCTCTTTTTGCGAGACTTTCTATTTAAAATATGAATAATTTGCTTTTCGATTGAAAAAACATTAAAAATGAAAATACATTTTATTATTGATGATTTTTTTATTTAACTTTTTGTTTGGGTTTTATATTTTTAGTTATTCAATAGACATAAAATGTTTAAATATTTTGTCGATGACAGCATACTTAGATTATATAATGTCTAGATGGAGTGTCAAATGCTCGCAAACTGTCAAAAAAAAGTTGGTGAACTGTTCACCTAATAGTACTTTCCCGCCGATTAGTGCTGATCGTGCCGCTTTGGCGTCACTACGAATTACGCGCGTTTATGAAATAAAAAAAACAGGTATAAAATGGCGTCATGTGCTATATCAGTGTGCCGGAATTATAAAGGAAGGCTAAAAAATACCAAGCACATCACCTATCATCGGTAAGTAACCAAAAAACTATATTATATTTATTTTTGGTTTTTATTTTTATAAACATAAAATTACGCCATATTTTATCAGTGTTGCCAGTTTCTTTTTTTCATTCTCCCAACTTAACGTCATTTTTTTGTGGGTATATTAGTTAGTTTATGGTTACGTTTATATTATTTAGTTGGTCTACTTTATTCATTATTAAAGAGGTGGAGTTTATCAATTCGTATTAAGTCTTTCTTTATGTGATTTTGAAGTCAATGCCTAGTAAAATTTGGGTTGGGTTTACAATTACGTCGCCTGAATTTGAGGATTCTGACACTATGGGGGGGTCAAGTGGAGTTATCTTAAGCACCCCCAAGCAATTTTAGCTGCCGGAGCGGCGTTAAATTATAAAACAATTTTCAAAAAAATCGATAAAATCACTAACTATTGCTTGAAACGAAACGTAAATTTCACTAAATTCTTACGTTTTTGAAAGTTGCGTCTGTCAAAATGCGTAAAAGAATCGGAAAGCCGCCATTTTGCTGCCATTGATAATGAATTATTGTGCATAAGAGCGAGCGAAGCGAGCTCGGGATTTGGGGCACCCCGACTAGGACAGGTTAGGTTAGAAGGGGATGGCAGGGTCCAGTGAGCGAGCGAAGCGAGCGAACAGACCCTACCATCCCCTTCGTGGTTACTTTTTTATAAACCACCCAGAGGTAGGAGCCCCGCGGAGCGGGGCTCCGTCGAACCTCTCTGGCGGGGGGAAAGTCTGGAGGAACTCTACCCCTCTTCCCGCCTTCCCCGTCCGCCATACGACCCTATTAAGTGACTTGTATCAAGTCACTAGCAGAGCCCTAGTGGGGCTCCGTCGAGCATTTCCGGCGGGGAAAAATCGTGGGGGGCGACTCCACTAGTCCCCATAACCTCCCCCCACCGCCCCCACCCCCCTATTAAGGCGACGTAATTCTAAACCTTACCCACTACTAAAACTGCATAATACCTACATACACCTAAAACTTATTTTATTTCATTAGTCTATTTTTTTATAGTGACTTATGGGAGAATTGTAGTAGCTGGTATCATTATTCACGCACACAGAGACATAGAAAGACAGTGTAAAACACCGCCTACACGCACACATGCTTGAATTGTTGGCTCGTTTTTTTTGTTTTGATTGTAGGGCGACGCTCCATCTAGACATTATATAATCTAAGGACAGCATAGTGCTGATCTAATTTTCACGTTCTTTTTAAAGTTTATGGTATCAGAACAACAAAAAAGTTGAGCACGTGATTGGAACGCACGGAGATGACCTCACGAGCCGGACACCTGTCGACCTTTACATCTAGACAGACTACATCCTGAATGCTTCTTCAATACTACGATACACATGTGAGTATGTAGTTATCTTAATTACAATGTCAGGAAACAACTATGCAGTTAGCGTATATTGCTCTTTCATATGCCTGTTATGGGCTAGTTGAACTTAACTGCCGGTATTAGATCATAAATTAATAATCTTACCTAGGTAAGTTTAAATGTCAACGATTATTAATCAAGTCAACGACATAATTTTATGAACGTGTTTTTTTGTGATATTGATTAGTTTGTATTTTTAGGCTAAGAATTACAAGACATTTGTAAACTTTTTAGTTTACTACGCAGTACGATAAAAAAAAGTTAAGATTTCAATAACAATTTCATTCTTATATAAAAATAAAATTCTTTCCAACAGAGCATTCTGAACACAAATGGAGAGTTCGTAAGCCATAAGATGCTACAGTAATAGTTATTCATCTTTACCGCTGCTGTTAATGTTTTGTTTAATACTGCAATAAAAGATAATAACGTAGTAGATCACATTAAACCTCTTTATTATCATTTTCTACGAGTTGGTTATTTCAGTTACAATAGACTAAAAATAACAATAACTAGCTGTAGTCCGTGACTTTGTTAGCAAACAAAGGAATATCTCCATTGCAGATATAAATAAAAATGGTGGTCAAACAGAAATGAGTCGTTCCGCCCTGGGTGGGGCGGAAGGGACTGTCAGACTTTTACTGACTAAAAAACCACCCTGTTCCTTCTGTTGCCCTTTACGTTCCGGGGCCACGAAACAGAAAAGCTTATAGCTATAGTGAGGGAGTGAGAGAACATGATAAGTGTCCTTTTTTTCCAATTTGTCTAAACTACTCGAGAATGCGCGAAAAACGAAAATACAATGAGTGACACTGGATAAGTTAGAGGGGAAATGTGCAATACTTTATGCGCCTTAATTGTTTAATTTGTTTGCCAGTTCTTATACTTTAATCGCCCGTTAAGAAAGCTTCTAAACTTTAATTAGTGCACTTTTATAACACTAAAATAATATGCTATCTTCTTACTTTTCAATCCACCCGTTAATTGCTTTATTATTTAAATTAAGGATTAAGACTAGACATGTTCAATCAATACCATCATTATTACCTACATAAAATATTTGACAACACATTAATTGCTTATCGTTTAGTTCTTTTTACTGTGTACAAAAAGGCTGATTCGCACGTTAATGTTTCCGCATTATGCGTATGTTTCGGTGACGTAAGTTAATGTGTTTACGTGCATGCGGGTCTTGGGCAACCGCTATCGTATCATGTGAGTCGGTGTGTCCCCAGGTCCCCACCCTATTAGTGCTGTTTGTTTTCCTTTGTATGACTGTAACATAATTATTTGAATGAAAACAGACAAACCTAAAAAGAACATTGAAAAAAAAATACTTACCACAAGTATTTGATTGAAGAAGACTCTTTTGTTTTTTTTGTATCCGATTGCTTGCTGGCCAGTATTTTCTCTGAAGTAGGAAAGTATTATAATTTATTTATGAATAAAAAATCGAGTTACACTACGTCGTTTTATTTAGTTCTTTATTCAAATAATTTTAGAAATAATGTACACCATTACAAGATTTACACCTGATGGTGTTTTGATCTGTGAAAAATTTAAAATGCCCTTTCAAGTGAGTATGTACTTAAGACATTTATGTAATTTTTTTTTGCTGTAAGTACCTGGTTGTACCAGTAACTAGCGCATCTAGGAGTTGGTACGTGATAACTTGCTCAATAGTTGAATAAATAAAAACCGAAAGTAAACATTTGCTTAATTGCGAAGCGGAAATCTACGACAATCATCGATCTGCACGCTTGATCAACCCGCGGTGACCAAGTTAACGCTAAAACTTCAAACATCACGTGACTGTAACTCTACCAAATTAAATTTAACACTCCCAGTACGGTGTGGTTATCGGATAAATGTGCTATAGGCCACGCCAATTAACGTAGACTCAGTGTGGCAACGCTCTTGCGAAAACCCTGCCGAGCTCGGGGAAAAACGGTTACCTAATCTCCCACAATGTGATGCTAGTTTGCTGGTTTGAACGTGTGAGACATTCAAAAGTGAAAATCAGTATTGAAAATTACGTATGTATGTATCACACGCTTTTGTCCAAACGAGGCGTAGCGCAGTACCTACAATGGGCGACCGTGTAACGTACACTTCTCCTGCCAGTCATTATTATCGAGATTCTTTACTCTGTACCATATTGACTGGCTGGTTGAACTATGTTCAACCTTATTCCAAAACTTTTTTTAAATAATTTGAATTAAGAGATAAACAGGGTTCTAAAAATAAAAAAGAAAACTTAACAGTCGATTGGCGGCGATTTTTTTTTACATTTATTCTAAGTAGAAACAGTACAAATAAGGTCCGAGTGAATAGGTACCTTCTAGCTTCACAGATAAAGTCTAATTTATCTAATATACCTACTGAATCAAAATTAATTTAAAAAGGTACATGTTGAAATCCACGTTTATTCGGAAAAACAAATGAATTCAAATTACATTGAAATTCTATGTGGAAAAGTGAAAATTTACGACTTAATAAATTGCCTCGACGTGAAATAATATGCCTACAACGTGCTTATAGAACTAATGATGTAACTTATGTTTGTTTATTTAAATAAATTAACACACATTAATATTCTAAAATAAATATTTGAGATGCGAGTGTTAAAATATTTGTTCAAAGAACTCGTAAAGTAAAGACAAAGATGTGTTTTATGTACTACGAAGCTTTTCCTTAAAATATGTATTAGATAACAAAATCACATGACGGTAATTACCTGTAGGTCATTCCGGAGATATAAGATTTCCGTTTGTGACCTTATCTTGAATGCATATTTATGTCTTTTTTTGTGAATCTGTATCTTCATTAAGCAACTGGCTTCTGCCCGCGACTTCGTCCGGATGGTATTTTTCACCTGCGTTTAGTAACTACTTTGATTGCTGCACCGTTCCCGTGGACGACCTATGTTTGATGTTTTATAGGGCTAGGCTAAGCGCATACAACTAACACATACAAAAATATCCAATCCGACTGATAGGTCCAGAGATAGCGTGTTTACCTATTTTAAACAAACAAGAAAACCCTTTGCTTTATCATAGAAGTATAGATGGACAAGCTCAATAAATTATCAATAAATATACATATATATATATTTTTTGATAACATAAATATTCAAAAAACCGGCCATTTATTCAGATCGGTAGCTATCTAAAATTTAAATTGAAAATGCAATAAAATTAATTAAAAATATAAGAACATAATTATGCTCAAATTATGTAACATAAAACGAAATTCGACCAAATAATTATTGTTTTACTATGTGATGTCTGTCTCCAAGCGAAATTCATCTGATTTTAACCAAAATTCCACACTTTGGATTTGGAAATTCATAAATATTGCATCTTAACCTTGATGACGAGAGGTGATCGACTTTTAGCAGCCGGTACTTAGGTATTTTAACTTGTGAAATAGTTGATCAACAAAAAGTCTTGATTCATTCAGGCAAAATTACAAGGATATTTTATAAAATTGAAGTAAAGGTAAGTTTCTTAAGATTGTCAACAAAAGACTTCCGTTTCATGATAATTTATGCTATCTCAATTATGAATATTTCTGTTTAAATAAAATTAGTTAAACATAGATTTATTCATAGACATTTATCATACTTAGTGCTAAAGAAGTAATACCTATATTTTTGTTTAAAAAAAACACATGTTAAATTATGGTACCTACAAGATTTTTTTTAAGGTTTATCTACTGGCTTGCTTGTAAGATTGCAAGTCAAAGTCGGAGCGGTCAAATACCAACATTACCTAAGCAACTTGTTTCTGAGAAGCCCGACGATGCACGTTACGCAACTCAATTTAACAACAATTGTTACTAAGTAGTTTCTTAACGTTAATTTTCTGCCTGATAAACCGCTTCTAACGTTATTAATAGGCTTAATAAACATACTTTCTCACGGCTACAATCATTTCAAAGTCGGAACTCATAAATATCTTTAGCTTACGTTTGGGAACAGCTAGTGTGTGACGTAGTAATCTGAACATATTCAGATTGTAGCCAATAAAATGTATCTATCTTATCTTAATTGCAAATAAGCGACATGCCATGCAACTGATTTACAAGTGAAGCAATTTGATCTTGAATATTTTATTAAGTAAAAAAGATTTGCCGTGCCCAAATACACGTGTTATGTGATGATAATACACATAGCATCACGCCTGTAATCCCCGAAGGGTTAGGCAGAGGTGTACCCATGAGTACACCCACATTTCGCCAGTTATGTTTTTAAGTCCCATGTAATAGGGGGCGAGCCTATTGCCATCTACCGGGCACAAATCCAGACTCCGAGGCTGCTACTGAGAAATTCCTGATGGAAAAACCCAATAACACTTTGCCCGACTTGGGCAATAATAGAACACCCATGGATGATAATAAACACCCATTATAAATAGGTAATTACCAGTCGTATTTTTTGTTAAATACTTGACACATACCTAAGCGTAGTGTATGCTAAATATGTCATCACTTTTAATAATAGTAGACATAACACTTAGCAACGTTCTGTTGGCTACTAGACATGTATTTAATCGAAATGTCAATAACGATTATAAGTGATGAGTGTACAATGTACCTAGCTTTTAGTTTTTACGTACAAATCGCTTACAGCTTCAACACGCACTAAAGGTACAAGAAACAAATCAATTAGAAAACATTAAGGCACCCATTTGTTTAGTAATATCTGATGAGTTACTAATTAGCAATATTCTCATGGGATTCATTTGAATTCTTAAGAACAACAATGTAAAAAAGGTAAATGTAAAATATTATGGGGCTTAACGGGTCATATTTTCTAGGCAATGTGTTGCTGCAATATATATTTATTTATTTACTCGTATTTATTTAAGTAACATGGAAGACCTACAGCTAGAAAAAAACAGACTAGTGACAGAAAATTAGACTGACAGCCAATTACAGGTCTTCACTTATAAGATACAGAATAATACTATGTTCTGTGGACACTGCAGTAGCCTATATTGTCAGCAATGTTTCAAATATTGCTGAGTCATATTCGAAAATGTTGCAGCGACTTAATGCTGTAGGTAAAAATATTACCTGCTTAGTAGCACCTTAATATAAAGCTACTAGCTTCCGCCCGCGTCAAAGTTAATATTATCTCACGGAAACTGTACATTTTTCCGGGGTAAAAAGTAGCCTATTTCAGACTATAATCTATCTCTGTGTCAAATTTCATCCATTCATCCAAACTTTATAGTAAAATTGTTTGTGTCCCAATTCATTCTATAGGTAGATACTATTGTTCCTATTATCATTAACAAGATGAAAAGTGGAAGTGATCGGACGGCTCTATCCAACCAGACAAATTAAAACAACGGAAAGCGTTAGCGCAGTTCCTTTGTTTAACGTTTTTATTAGTTGTCTTATTACTGCGGCGCGATTGTAATTATTGTCGATAATAGTTTAAAGAGAGGTTGATTGGCCTTTGATTACTTCCTAACATGTGCCCGTAGTCGTGACCTTTGGCAGTCGATACTTGATAAGTTGTACAGTCCCACCTTATTTGTTGAAAAGTTATAGTTTATAAACAGTCTGAGGTATCTATACTAATATAACATACATACATACATAAACTCACGCCTTGTTCCCATGGGGGTAGGCAGAAATCACAGAACGCCACCTGCTACAATCCTTACATACTTCTTTCGCCTCATCTACGTTCATACATCTCGTATCGTCTCGTATCTAATATAATAAAGCTGAATAGTTTTTTTTGTGTGTTTAAAATAGCTTTAGCGTTTTAGCTAGCTGTTACTGGTATCACGCTACGACACTTGGGACCGGAGTAGTAAGCAACTGCAAAACTTACTAACGCTGGTGAATAAAACCACGCGGAGTAGTAAAAGTTACACCAAATTCTACTCGTTCCAAAGTGCCATATAATGGCCTAATTGAAATAAATGATTTGACTTTAACTTTACTAACGCTAGCCACAAGTACACTCCCTCTTCCTTCACAGTCAGTCCTAAGGGACGGCAATACGATATGACCTGACAGAGATCAGACGTAAGACCGACGTAAGTAAGAAGTGTGACGAAAAAAAAAATGTCTGACGTTTGACGTACTTTTCGAGACAAGAGGGTCACTCCGGACTGCTATTGAGAAATTCCTAATGTAAGAATCCTAATGTAAGAAAAAAGAAGACCCCACGCAGTCAATTTATTGAGACATAAGCAGTACTTATAGGTATTTACCATTACAGGTTTTAATCAACAATATAAATAGGTAGGTAGGTAGTGTTACGAACCACCTACATTGTCTACAATTTCGTTATTACGTAGACATTTAAGCAAATGTCAGTAGAGCACTATTAAAGCGAATAAGTTCCGAGTTAATGGTTTTTATTGTCTCTAGGGCTAATTCTAATTTACACTAGTTAGATTGGAACCCCTAGCAACGTTCAGAAAGCTAAAAGTCCATTTACAGCCGAGGACAATGGCGGTTGAACTCTTTTCAACCTTATTATTATGACTTACAAATGTCGTAGCAAAAGACCTCGAACAGTGTCTAGCTAGACACTTACAATAACTACGTTACTTAGAATAACAGAAATAGTCTTGTATCACTAATACTGGGAAGTACCTAATGTCTCAATATTCAATTGATTCCCACAAAAAAAACAATAACCATTAACTTAATGTTCCGCTTAGTAATTTTAATTTTGTATACAAAGGAACAACCATTGCCATATCATACGTAATACGCGTAAAAAAAAATAGGATTCTGACTTCTGATGACGTCATAAATATATCAGAGTGGGAAACCACACACACTGATATGAATGGACTATAATATGACGTCATAACGCAATCTAGTAGGCCGAACGACCAGCCCCCGCAATATGAGCATTTCATTCGTCGAATAACTCCTTAACTGTGGCAATGTGATTGGCCAAGTCAGTGTTTGAATGTTGCGAAATTTTCCTCTTGCGGTCAAAGTTCAGTACGTAGTTTTAGTATCTACGATAACCTTACCTACATACACTGTGGTAATTAGTTGCCTGTTGGGGACTTTGTTTTCGAGTAATAAGTACTCTTCTATCATATATAAAAGGCAACCGTTACTGACTGACTGATCCATCAACACAGCTCATACCACTGGACGGATTGCGCTGAAATTCGGGACACAGATAATTATTATGATGTAGGTAGGCAAGAGCTAAGAAAGGATTTTCCAAAATTTACCCCCTAAGGGGATGAAACGGGTATCCAAAGTTTGTATGGAGAAACAAGATTAGATCGCTAGTAACCGACATTTACGCAGACGAAGTCGCGGGCAGAAGCTAGTTTACTAATAAATTAATTGAATAAGCTATTTTCTAGAGGTTTAGCTTTTTAAATTCTGAAATTTCCAAATAACTGTTTCTGCAAAACACCGACTCAAGTTTTCCGCTAATTGCTTAGTCAACCTTCATTGAAGGTGCTTCATAATAATCCGTATAGCAAAAAATATACGGAACAATATTACGGTCAAAATAATCACTTGTTGATATGGATTACTTATGTAATTTTCTGCCAATAAATCATTATTGGTAGCTAATCAATTCACGCGGTTGAATTTTGTGAATATATAATCATGTTTTTAGAGAAAAAAAGAAGTTAACATTATTACCCAGCGTGCTTTTGATTGATATGCTATAATTATCGATCTTGATCGTCGAGTCACTTTTAAAACTTTTAGAATAGTTATAATATGGAACTGTATAATTATTATCATTGGGTTTATTTCACCTTTGTGTAGAGCCCACTGTATTTTATTGTTGGGCGTTACATCTTAACGTAAATCAAAAGTTTCAAAATACTTTTCTCGCCAATGCCGCATTAGAAAGCTTAGTTCTGTTAAATTACGGTTTCGTAATCAATTTAAATTAACAAGTCGATTTCAAGGAGCAAGTTCATGCTTCGAATTACTTATGGCCTTGATATCAACGGTTGGGTTCCACGCCTTTCAGTAGATTACAAGATAAGGAAAATAACATTATTAGTGGAATCTAACCTTTTTAGTTCCGCCCAGGTGCAAGGTTCAGGCTGTTAATAAAATATTAGATTCTAAACGTGTTAGCTGGCATCGGCATTACAAAGTAATGAACTGTTAGTAATAAATAATTATTAGGTCGTTTGTAATACTGTTTTATTGCCTTCTTTGGACACGAAACTTTAGAGCTTCACAAAATTGTCCCGGAAGTAACAGACCTTGTGTTGGTTCCGTGTAGTCTTCTTCAAGTGTTTTAATGGTAGGGCCTACCTACATAGCATAAAATAAAGTCGCTTCCTTCTGTACGCTTAAATCTTTTAAACTACGCAACGGATTATTTATTATGCAGTTTTCATTAACAGATAAAGTAGGTAATTCAAGGAGAAGGTTTATGTATTTACATTGCACCCGTGCGAAGCCAGGGCGGGTCGCTAGTTATGATTAAATTCGTTGTACTCACACGCACGCAAAATCTGTTATGTGAGTGGCATGCAGTAATATTGTGCAATATGTAAGGAAGGAAGAAAATTCATTATTACTCTGTTGTTATGCCGTAATGATGAGCACGCGCCGTTACATAACCGTCGGCGAAGCGACCGTAACACTTACCAGTTGGCAGTCGGTCATTCGGCCTTCGTCGCCATGTAGGAACATCAGGTTTATGACTGTACTAGTGTCCGAATTTGTTATGCACTGTTAACAATCTAAGAGAAAGGACAATGTCAAATATTAATTCAATTTTTTTTTGTGTACAACACTGGTTGCTTTATTTCTGGATTCTTAATCCGCCCGCCCGCGCCACCACGTCCTCGTAAATGTCGTTTATTTGGAAAGTTTTATTTTTGAGTAGAAAGCTATTTTTTTATAAGTGTAGCCCTTATAATATAGCCTGTCAAAGTCCCGTCAAAATCGATTTAGCTGTTTCGTTTATTAGCTGGAACAAACAGACAGGCAGACAAACATTAAAAAACTGTTTCTTTTTGTAAAATAACTGTTTAAAAAAAATAACGTTTTACAAAAACAACATAATTTTTTAAAAACAAATTACTGAAACGGCTTAATTTATTTAGCGAAAAACCCAAAGATTTAAACAAAACAGCTTTCTGAGTTGCGGTAAGAAACTTGATCAAAAGAAACTTGTACTCAGTGAAACAAGCAGCATTGTATCAAAACGTAATCTAAAAATAACTTTTATGCGTAGGTAATCAAAATAAACTTATACAATTGCAACATACAGAAAGGCGCGGCCGTTAATTGAATGACGAGTGTTAAAATAACAAGTAGAGAGAAAGCTTTCGGTAAGCTTTATACAACTTTAGTGGTAACAACGAAGATGGTGGATTATTGGTACTTTATTTACAATGGTTATTTTTTATACACTTTATTATCTATACAGGGTTATTTTGCAACCACCATCCAAATTTTCAGAAATGATTTAGAATCGATTACCTTATCAATTAATGAAATAGAAAAGACTATAATTTAATTAGGAGACCTCGATTTTAAAATTTGGATGTTGAATGAAAAGTATCCCTGTATAATAAAAATAAGTCGCTAAATGTGTTGTTAAGCGCAGAATCCGAGAACGGCTGGATCGATTTGGCTGATTATTTTTTTATTGTGTTTGAAATTCCTCGGCCAAGAGCTTTATATAGAATTTTTTTTTTGAAAATTCTACGTGCGAAGCCGGGTCAATTTTCTTAGTTGGTCATAATTTTGATATGCTACTCTCTAGGCGTGATATTTTTCACTCGTGTTAAGTTACGTCTTTGGTTACTGCTCCGCTCCTGTTGGTCGTAGCGTGCTGTTATATAGCCTATACTATTCCTTATTAATCTGGCTATCATATACAAAAAGAATTTTTCTAATCCGACTGGTGGCTAAGTGAATTAGAAATTTTTTAGTTTGCGTGTTTAAACAAACACACAAACTAAAATTTTTCAGCTTTAACATAGAAATACTCCAGACCGATTTTGGCCACGGCGGCCAATCTCTAGTACGCAGGATATTATTATGTAATAGTGCACAAGTAGGTGTGCAAACACAGGTGCACTGGCTCTCCCATCACTTTTATAGGCTGATGGGACGACAATCCGACACGACCAGGTAGAGATTAGGCGCAGGACCAACAGCTTTACGTGCTTTCTGAGACACGGGAATGTTACACCACCAACCTCAATACTCCAGGTTGCTACTAAGAAATTCCTAATAGCAAACAAACCGAAAACACTTTTTGCTCGACCTGGGAATCGAACCCAGGATCTCACGCTCAGCAGCCCCGCTAGCAACCACAAGATCAAAGGGCCAGTCAATCACAATAGTCATATAAATAACCCTTTGAATTAATTACCTGTAATTTACCTTGGCACGAGTTATGTATTGAGAGGATTTACGATAAACGTCCCACGATAATTTATTCTCGTACACATCTTCGGATGATTCAATGTAAAAACCGACCAAGTGCGTGTCGGACTCATACATGACGGGTTCTGTACCATGGCACAAAATATTATACTACATACAAAAAACGCGTTTTGTTTTATTTGGACCCCCTTTAATTTTTAACATTATTTAATTTTTAACCGACTTCAAAAAAAGGAGGAGGTTATCAATTCGTCTGTATTTTTTTTTTATGTTTGTTAGCTAATATCTTGCGACTGGGTGAACCGATTCTCATGATTCTTTTTTTATTTGAAAGCTGGTGCTTCCCGTGTGGTCCCATTGTCACCATTTCAATATCTGATGATGAACTTCGGAGATATGGAATAGAACTCCTCACAGAATCACAGCAGCAATATCGTAACAAGTGAAATTGCTTTGTTTATACGTGTAGTCGTTGACTGACTGAAGGAAAAGGGGGGGGGGGGGTACGTCAACCCCCTTCTACCAGTTTCCAAAATTAAATATATCGTGTGAGGTATTGTTTGAAAGGGCTTTTTGTAAGGATTTCAAACATTAATACACAAGCACTAAAAAGTGAAAAATAAAAAACTTTTTTACAAAAAAAGATAACCGCCTTCAGAAACTACAAAATAAAAAATAACTTTAGTTTTGGAAGTCGGTGGCAATACGTACCTACATAACAAAAAACAAAACTAAAGCCGCCGACTTCCAAAACTAAAGTTATTTTTTATTTTGTAGTTTCTGAAGGCGGTTATCTTTTTTTGTAAAAAAGTTTTTTATTATTATTTGTTTTATAGCGGCAATAGAAATACACACTCTGTGGAAATTTCAACTCTCTACCTATTACAGTTGATAAGATAGAGCCCGCTAAGACAGACAAACATACGGACAGCGGAGGCTTAGTAATAGGGTCACATTGGCACCCTTGACACATTGATACCCGAGTACGGAACCCCAGAAAACCTATTACAAGCAATGAGACATAATAAGTATTCAAATTCTGGAAATTCTGTTAATATTAAACAGCGCGTCTTCACACGGATCTAGTCGTGATCGTAAAAGGTAACACATCATCACTTACTTTTATATATTTACTAGGAATCCTATCAGAGTTCCGGTTGTACATACATGTTCTTCCGTGAACTTATACACGAAGTTATTTAATGGTTTTTTTCATTAAAATAATGAACTGCGGTGATTGACAGCTACTAAGTTAATGTGGGGTTACGTAACCAGTGGCTCATGAATGGGCTAAGATTTATGCAGAGATAAAGCTCACGTGTGTATAACGATTAATTTTATACAGAAGGTATATTTACTACAGGCATGATTCTCAGGAGCTGTGATGTAGAGGTGCACTGTGTGACCCCATAGAATATCTTAAGATCTTGTTATTACTATTCTTATCTATACTAATATATATAATATAATCTTCTATCTATCCTGGGATGTTTGGGATATTTGTATGTTTGATCCTCTTTCACGCCAGAAAGGCTGAAAGGATCTGAATAAAATTTGGCACAGAGATAGACTATAGTCGGTTTTTTATTCCGGAGAAATGTATGGTTCCCATGAAATAATTATAATTACTTTGACGCGGACGAAATCGCGGGTGGAAGCTAGTACTTATTTTGACAATTTCTTTGTTTGTTTAAACGTGCTAATCTCTGGAACTGCCAGTTAGATTACAAAGATTCTTTTTGCATCTGACAGTCAGATTAATGAAGAATAATATAGGCTATATAACATTACGCTACGACCAATGGGAGTGGCGCAGTAACCAAAGACGTAACTTAACATGGGTGAAAAAAAACCACGCGTACGTTGTCGCAAAGACAATTTTTATTTAATTTATCACAACGTAACTAGTTTTTATTCACACTATAATATCAATAAATAAAAAATAAGTTAAAAATAACTAAAACCCGACTACGACAAAATCGCGCACTGAAAAGTATAAAACAAGAACAATATTCATTTGACCGATATTTTCGAAATTTTTAAGTAATAGCCGTGGTCGTATGCCACCTGCGGTTGTTTCACACAATCTTTATTGACTAGGTGGCAGGGCGCCATATTTTGGATTTCGTGATACGTCACCTACCCTATAACCAGCGGACAACTGAGACGCTTCTAACGACACCTCATTTGTCATGTAATGATAAGTAGTTTAGAAGTTACGAGGGAACAAACAAACATACATACATACAAACATACATACCGGTCAAAATCATAACCCTCCTTTTGGCTTTGCCGTAGTCGGGTATAAAGAAAAGCAGGTTTTAGAAATGTAAATTTTGCCGAATGCATGACGATAAGCTTGATTTACATTGAAATAATCTAATTATCTACACTAATATAAATGCGGAAGTAAGTCTGTCTGTTTGTTACCTCATCACAGCAAAATCACTGAACCGATTGTATTGAAATTTGACAAAGAAGTAATTTTAGATCTTGAAAAGGATATAGGCTAGTTTTTAATTTAACAGCGATACTGGCGAGACGCGGATAAAAGCTATTTTATTAATTAAGTTTTTTTAGCCTTATTAAAATTCTAGTCTTAACAAAAAACCGACAATGTTTATTTTCGTAATTATGAAATTTCGACTTTATGTTGATAAACTTAGAGGCGTGCTAACAACAAAAGCTGACTCAAACGCGTGTGAAGCAATAAATTCAACGAAAAACTAAAAACCATAATTTTAGGAGAAACATAAATTCATACCAGCAACGCACATTACTCTGTGGTACTTGATACAGGCGCGTTCAACGAAAGCGAATGCGCCCGGGGCTGGAAGAAATCGAAAACTTGTTGCGTAAGCGGAAAGTCGAAGGCTGAGGTCCCATTCAGTTGCGTAAAGGCACGACGCATGCTCGGGACAGTTCGTGTCGTGTGCTGACCTCTGTTTTCGGATAAACAATGGGTCGTTTGTTACTAAACAATTTTAATCGGTGTCATTTTTTAGGATCATGTAGTAATATTTAGAAAAATATTGCGCTCTAAGAGATGTTTTTAAAACTTTTTAGATTTTAAATTATAGGTTTTAAAAAGTATTTGAGAGAAAAAAAACGATAAATGAGTCAACTAGAATCATTTAAATTTTACGTTTTTAAGGATTCATTCAGAAGTAGGTAAATTGTACAGATTGCGGTTACCTACATGAAAACGGCATACCTATAGCGTGTGCGCATCTTTTACGTTCGTACTAGACATTTTATGATCTTTGCAAAGTAGTAGGAATTTACACATTTTAAGCATTTCAAGTTTATTTTTAAAGTACGAAAGCACTCTTTGATAACCTAGATCCAAACCTTTGACTTCAAATTACCTCCAAATAGTCCGCATAGCTTTCGCCTGCTCCAAAAACGTTCGTCTTAATATGTCGCTTAGATTGAAGTCACGCATGCGCGTAATCCAGTGGCAGTTACGCAATATAGCACAGAGTATACAGGTACAGAAGGCTGGCTTCAAACAACGGCGAAAACAGGCTCACACACACGGAAGCGTACGTACGGCAATATTAAACAATGCCCAATTTATTGTACACTAGCTGACCCGCCGCGACTTCGTTCGCGTGGTATCCTACACTATACCCTAACCCTGCCTTATCCTACCCCCTACCCAACTCTACCCCTCCCCCTACCCTACCTCTACTCTACCCCTACCCTACCTCTACCCTACCCCTAACCTACCCCTACCCTACCCCTACTCTACCCCTACCCTACCCCTACCCTACCCTACCCCTGCCCTAACCCTACCCTACCCTACCCCATATTTTCTCACCGTTTAAACCTTCCCTAGACCTCCATGAACATTTCAAAACCAAAATCAGCTAAATCAGCCCAGCCGTTCTCGAGTTTTAGCGATAAGAGATAGAGATTGATTTCGCCATAACTTTCAAACCAAACGTCAAATTTTAATGAATTTAAGACTTAATATTATCTACATAAACAGTACTTTGTGACAAAATAGTTTATTTTGATAAGGAGTAATGACATGTGTCAAATAAATGCGTTTAATAAATGAAGTTCTAAAAAAATTCAAGATTTTTAAATAAAAAAATGGTTGTTGTGTTTAACTCGAAATAGATAAGTATAGTGTGTCGCGGACTTTTTTGTAGATATTTTTAAAGTCTTTAATTAATTAGAACATTTTATGGTTCTATCTTTTATAGTTTAGGCGGCGTACGCCAAATAAGGAACTTTTTTGGATGATTTTTTACACCTTGGGTCCGAAAAACCCAAATATCTTACGGACCCCTATTTTTTCTAAAATAATATATAGCCTATAGCACTCAGTGATAACGTAGCTTCCAATTTCCGAAAGAATTTTCAAAATCGATTCAGTAGATCCGGAGATTACCCCCTACATACAAACTTACAAACATACAAACTTACAAACAAATGTTACCTCTTTATAATATTAGTATAGAAGTATAGATAGACGCGTATCAATGTGTGCGTGCGTTATCGCTTGTTGCAAGGAGGTAACCTTCTGTATCTATCTATTCAGTGGCAATAGTGTGTAGCCTAGTGACGACTTCGATGAGCCAGCGGCGCGTGCGCCATGTTTCAATTGCGACCTGCATTTCTGCCGGTGTCACGGCAACATTGCGTCAACTTTTGGCTTATCAATTGCATGTGTTACATGTTTAGGAGCTGCTAATGATGTAAAGACTTTTGGTGTTGCGATGAATTGGTGTTACTGTGTAGGTAGGTACCTGTGAAGGTGCCTTATACTATTGTCAAATAATGTTTCCGTTTTTTAAGGGTTTGTTTAAAAATTATATTTCAGACTTAAAATACTGTGTTTAATTCCCTACATTGATTTAAAATAAATTATTTCTCCGAAATTAAATTGTATGGAAATCGAACTTTTCAGTCACTTCGTATTTTGTCTATGCTAATTAAATAATATTATTATTGTATTTTAAAGCTGAAGTTTGTTTTTTTTTTGTTTTAAAGCGCTAATCTTGTATCTGCTGGACCGATTATGAAAATTATTTTGCTAATATTAAGCTACGTTATGAAGCTGCATTAACAAAAAAAAATAGGGTTCAGAATGAAAACTCACGCCAACGAAACCGCGGGTATAAGCTAGTAAATGATTAAGCTGTACCTGTTAATTCAGGTTTCAATCAATAACAATAATTCCAACATCTTCTTGCTTTACAAGAAAAACAAGTTAACAGGATTTTTCCTTATGACGCTAACGATATTATTGCGAAAATATGTGTATTAATATTAATGATGAGTTCATCTTACGTGGAAAAATTAATTTATGTTGAAATATTATATTTAAAGTTAAGTGTTATCCTCTTGATTATCACTGTAAAGGATCCTTTACAAGGAGGAAACTCGGTTTCTCTTACTTCTTAATGATATTGCTTATTAGAATTTCCAGGAAGGAAAATGTTTGTGTTCTTAGAAAAGAAAAACAATCATCATGTATAGTCCTCATAGATATTAAGTTGTTATAAAAGATTTAAATCGCTAGATGTGCTCGTATCAAAAGTTGGTCACATGTAATTTCGTTAGTTTTGTAAATGTTCTCACTTATTCAACATTGCCATTATTTTTTTGCGTGACTCACATCTACGGTGAAGTCTAATAATTTAAGTCTTTGATTGATATGCATAGATTTAAGGTAGGGCAAACAATACATATACTGCCCTTTGGTCAGCCTTAAATAATGTGTTTGGATTTTTGTCTATATCTTTTTAAACTAGATGTGGTCGGTGTTTCTTAGTTGCCTACTCCGAAAAGAAGAAATAAACTCATAGGATAAAGTCTCTTTTAAAGTATATACCGTTTCTTGTACCTACTTATAAGGGAGGAAATGCTACAACCTTTTAGGAATTATTGCAATCTAAAATCAGTTTTAATCTGTCAAAAAATATGCCCTAATTACCGGGTATTTTTTTAAAATTGAATTGATGCTGAGATGAGGTTGCAATTAGATATCAAACGTAAAATTGGGCTTCCTGGTCTTGCTCATGTGTCTATCCACTTTAAGATATAACCTGTTTCAACCTCAATTTGTCGTCAACAGACATGCAGACACTTTGCCTTCAAAGGTTTATAGCTAATTCACTTGTATTATGCAACGAACAGCAATGAGGAAGACAGGTCATCCAGGCATCTACATTTAATTATCCTACATCAACTACTTATATAACATGCACATTATTTAAATACTAGTTACCAACAACTTGGTATGTCTTATGACTTCTGTGAGAAAACCTAGCTAAGTCACGTGGATTTTAATGTCTGTTTTGTTATGTATATAATTATGATAATTAATAAAACTCGTTACTCTTTAATCTAAAAAAAGAATTGTTCTTTAATTTGTTTATGCTCCGTTTCTATATTTAACTGGCTGTTGTATGCAAAACTACGACTGGTAAATCAATCTCGAATAAAAGCGACTGTAGCAACTATTCCTGGTATGAAAATAAATAAACCTTTAGCCTATAGAGTTTTTAGTCGATGAATACTGAAAAGAGGTTCTATTTAAAGCCATATAACTTTTTTTTTCAGAATTTGTCACCAGTTTCTAATAGTAGAAAGCCAATCCAGTAGTTTTCTTGCACATAAGGTCGAGATTTACAATAATTTGTCACTATTTATACGATTAAACAGCTATTAATCACATAACACCTGTGGTTGACCACAACTCAATCATTGCAGTTATTTCAGTCTCACATTCCAGTTCGCAATCCTCAGTATACTTAATTTTATGACTTAATATAGATACGTACGTTATTTATAATGTATAGTTTTATAATGTTATCCCTGATTGACGTTGTTAATTGCTTTTGAAAGATTTAGTATAACTATCTCGTCAATTAAGCAGTAGTTCCGAAATTTAAAGGTGACGGAACTCCCAACAAAGCCCTTTTGTACTATGGAACCCCAAATTAAATGATTATTTATAAAGACACTGCAATTTAAAATAAGAATAAAAACTTTTACTTACTAATATTCTCTAAATGATGCAGTTCCATACTTTACATTCACTTTTAATGTGAAGAATGTAACAGTTTCGTTTTAATTTAATAATTGTTTTAAACTGTAGTATTAATAATTAAAACAATATTGCGCTATTCCAAAATAACATTCGTAGATGTGTAAAAATCGAACGAATTAAATAAAAATATGTAATTTCACACAATTTTGGTGACTTTTCACGGAACCCACTTTCGGAATCGTTGACCAATCCTTTATAAGTTGCCAAAAGACTAATATTACTAAGAAAATCACACAGTTTAATGGTACATAGTGTGGTGCAATGTAAATAAAATAATATTACAGTGAGCAGATAAATAAATAAATAAAACTTCGCAAATAAATACCAAATCTGAAAAGCCATGACATATATTATAACTTATTTTTGTTTTATTAGCACCTGAGCGTATATGGAAGGTGACAATTGGTAATACTGGTAACTCCATAAAATGCACAAAGGCAATAATAATATCATTGAATTTTAATTATATACGGAATGGAACAGTTTCATTCTGTCATCATTCTGTGATAACTAGAAATACTAGAATACACAAAAATTCTGACATTTAGCATAAATACCAGAACATAAACATTCAAAGTAATTAAATCCATCATGTTAGGTTTTTCATCAAGAACCTACTTTTTTTTGAAGTTGGTCGAAAACTTCAATGTGACCTTGTTAGGACGTTTACCTGCCACTGTGAGGAGCGAATCGAAGCGATTCATTATTAAAATAATTATGAATAAAATATCAACTTCACATCCTTATTCCATATTGGGTTTTATTTGTTTTGTAACTTACGATCTTTTATGGCTATAGTCAATGATTACGGATATACGTCAAAAAACAACATTCCATCTTCGTATACGCACGTAAAATGAGAAAATGAATGGGTAATGACAAAAAAGGTTCGAGAAAAGTAGGAAACAGTTTGCAAGGAAATTGAGATGCTCATTTGTTTGTTGTTAAAAAAAGACTAGCAAGACGGTGACATAAACTGTCGTTATACAATATTATTTTTAGTATGTAAACCTGAAAAGAGGTTGTCACTATTGTAACCACAATTTACTGCGATTATGACATGTACCTATTACATTGATGCAATAAGGTGAAGCATGGGTAAAAAAAGAAGAGAGAAAAACAATAACGCTAGTAATATTAAAAGCGATGCGCTACATTAATAAAAATACGTGAATGTGCTTCTATGACATTTTTTCTTATTATTTTTAGACACATAGAACCTCCAGCTATACTTGTTCATAAATACCAACCTGTTATTTTTTAAGTATTTACGTACATTTCACAACTCTAATATAACGAATGCTTACATAAATAGGTATTACTTAAATGTTTACAGAATCACACGTAACTTCAAATATTGCTTTTGTTACACGCCACTTTCCACGTTCGAAAAACATAAAACAGTTATAGAAGATATTTTTATTTAAATGGTAAACTTCGAATTATATTTTCACTTATGCATGAGGAACTAAAGTTATGTAATTTATGAGTGGATGAAACCGTAATAAGACATCCAATTTAAAGTTCACTAGCAGTAAATGGTTTTGAGATGTGTAGCACAACATCCTTTATGAATTCACTTAGTGTAGATTACACGTTAGGCTTTTGAAGGGACCTCGAACCGCGGGTCGTAGGTCGCAAGTAAACTAAACCCGAAAGTTCACAGTTACTTTGCCTAAAATAAAGTGATTTTAACTGGCAAGGTTACAGCAATAAGGTCGATTGCAGTAAACTGTTACTATTTGTCGTCTCCAAAAAGACAATAATGAAGTTGGAAACAAAAATTGGGATTCAAGTTTAGTAAAGTTTTTGCATATTGCAATTTAGTAACAGGTTTTTTACATTTAATTGTATGTCTGTCTGTCTTTCTGTGGTACATATTGACTAGATGTATATAATTACAAGAAATAAATGACATAGCCTTGCCAATTAGGTCACTATTATTTGAATATCACTATAATAATTATTTGTCTTACAAATAGGTACTCATTGAACATGATGTTATAACTTTATAAGTTAACATTTGAATTTGCTAGCGAGTTGAACTTGCAGCCTCGATTGGCATTGTCCTACATTCGATAAAGGAGCGGAATTTAGCAGTTGATTTGACACTTCTTACATTACCTAAGTTTGCGAAACTCTTGAGAGATTGACTTGACTCATAGCCAAATGATAGCTTTGAAGATGAAGAGTTTAGAGTTGGTTCCATGACATGTGACCCCATGTGACCCTTCTCAATTTGTTAGAAATCTAAATCCCTTGAAATATTTGCAATCTGCGAATGTTATAGAGCCAACAATATCCTGCTGCTAATTAAAACTACGTAAAAACCACTTGTATAAAAACCAACTTACTTTTTAATAGTTCCCATGCTGCTGACAATAGACACCTTAATAGAAGTTATTCAAAAAACATTAATTCAAACAAAACAAAGGAACACGACTAGTTTGAACGAAATCACTTTTTTGTTTTTATTAATCGAACGGTCGAATATCGATTTGGATTTAAATTTTTATCGCGATTTTCGCGGGAGCGATTGGCGAGCGCGCTCCGTTCGCCGCGAACGTGCTGGCTCGACGGTAATGACGGAATGAGGCTGGTATCTGGAGGCTCCCTCAGCTGTACAGCAGCCGGCAGCGACGCCAGCGCAGCGCCCAGAGAGAAAGTTAAGTTATCAAACTCCGCGGTTACGTTCGGCGATGACGCTATCTTCCCAGGCGGTTGCGTATTCGGTGACAAAATTAAATTTTCGCGTACCCGCGACAATTTATGCGCTACTGACACGGTGAACGTCCATCGTTTATGCCATGGTGTCCCACTTTTGTGCTGCAATTTGTTTATTTACGTTTCGCCGTTAGCGATATCATTATAAAGTTGCTTTACATCGTGCAGTATGCCACTCTGCTGTTATTAACATGTCAATACACTATAAGAACACGTATGCCAGCAACATGAAATAAACTTTTTAATTGGCTACGTGAAATTATTAAATCCCAAAACAAAACATGTCCTCATTACAATTTAATGAACTGTTAAGGTCCTATATTAGTTAGTTTAGCTGTAAATAAGCATTGGTTAACTCTACATGCTTAAACATATTCGTTTGTAAAGACTTCGCAAGATAGACTTCATTAGATTTGTTATAATTTTTAAAGTATTATAAGTAATGTCATTAACTTCAATGTTAGGCATAATATTGGGTAATATTATATTATTTTATAGTTGTTATGTAATACATGGGTTAATATTTATTCGATTGTAAGTGGTGACCGCACAACTTTCACTTTTGCGAATGTGGGTAGGTTGTTAAGAAAAGTCATATGATAAACGTAAGTACTTACACACTCGTCGAGTGCACACGAGTTACATGCGAGTTAATGAGACTGTGAGAATATTCCCTACATTTGGGTCGATTACAAAATTATATTGTATGCGGTGGCTAGTCGAGACTGAGGAATTTATAAATTGTTTATTGTGAATTAAGGTCAAGGTCTTAATTTATTTATTTTATTTTATTTGGAAAACAAGACGTAGATAAAAAGTATAAAAAGATTATGGCCAATTAAAAGTTTCCACATATTAAATTTATTTGCAACATTATTTTCCCGGCCATAACATGTCTCTTTAATAACTGTAGACGTGTCGTGATAGAAAAAATATTTTCCTATAATCTCATAGTTTTCCTAAATGGGGCAACATTTTTCCGGTAGTTGTAGTTACATTTTGCAGTTAGAAGCCCGTTTAGTTTATGTTTCAAACCTATTTGTTGATATTATGTATACCTATTTTAAAGCTGAAGTACATTAAATGCTACCGATAAATTGCTTTGCAGTTTAGCTGATGCGGTATTAAGAGTTAAACTATGTAACATTGTAAATAAAAAAAGAATAAATACAAAACAAATTAATAAACTATAGATAGTGATCCTTATCAAACTAAAAACTAATAAAAAGGAACGAATTTCTAAAATATCTACGATTATCCGTTTGCAATTCCCATTAAATCTTTTCCCTTCATTACTGTAAAATTTGCTTGATAGAAAAGCAATTTCCATATTTTCTTTCTTAGTTAACTTGTTATGAATTTTGTATTTTACGCTTATTTGTTTAAATTATGTATGGTTTATTACTAAAATTAGTCACAAAATAAAGCAAATATCTAATTTATAACGTAAATATATAAATTGCTAGATATCGAAGTGCTTCTTATTAGCCTGAAGGAACTTAATAAGGAACGAATTTCTAAAATTTCTGTGATTTTCCGTTTAAAATTACTTGCAACGAGCTAGTAACCTCGCAATAGAGCAGTTTATGTAAATATCTGCACTATTGCAATGTTTAAACATAGCACGTGATTGTAAAGTCAGTCCTCCACCAGCAAGATAGGTATTATGAAATCTGCCAGACGTCGACTGCCTTTATTGGTTCCGATACTTATGTAGGTCAAACAAAGTGTTAGGCGTTTCTCAGTGGCAGAGTTTGGAAGTTCGTGGTGTGAAACCCCCGTGCTACAGACAGCATGAAAAGTCGTTGGTCCTGCGCCTGAACTCTCCTTGGTCGTGCCGGATTGCCGTCCCTTCGGAGAGGGAGTGCACCAGTGTTTGCACACACATTTGTGCAAATACAAAAATATCCAGCTAAGAAAACTTAGCTCGTATCTCTCGATGGACGACTAGCTTTAGCGGTGCGGGTGCGTACAGCGTTGCTATGTTTGAAGCATTGTGGGAGGTTCGAAATGACGTATCAAATTCTGTTCAAGGTTTTATGCAATAATTTAATTAATAAATAACGCAACAATACAATTTATGTAAACAATCTTCGACCTGAAATGTTGCTAGAAAAAGAACCTAAATAAAAGGGTATTTTGCAAATTGCTTAAATAAAATTAAAATAGTGGAAGCTTTTTAATGGCAACAGCTTGTTTATTTTGTTTTTCAAATATCGAAGTGATGTTATCTGATGAGTAATCGATATCCAATTCTGATATTAGTTACCATTCTTAGTATCAACAAAATTATACGTAGTTAAATTATTATATTATTAGTCATGTTATCATACATTTTAGGAATAGATTGCAGTATCCTCTTTGACAAGCACTGAATCGACTCTGAACCGGAGTGCTGCAAACATAATTAAGTGAAATGGGGTATCATAGTCCCATGGCTATCATGTGTTTCGGATTCCTCACATTGATCCTATTAAATGTCCGAAGATTTTAAAGTTTTTGTCCTGTGTCGACAATTTAAGTAATGGCAGCCCAAGTTCCGTCCGTCCAAGTGCGAGTGTGAAGCTCCTGATCAGACTATGTCCCAAATATCCGTTCGCCTGCACTTCATAGCAATCTGTACAACGTTCCCGACACAGCAATAAACGTTAAATCGAAATTCGATGCAAAGATAAGAAGCTTGTTTAGGACAGACAAACCTTTTAGAAATTACTGTAGTCTTTTAGTAGAAACACTAACTTACCATCCACACATAATGAGGCTTGCTATAGCAACTTGAAAACACCAACAATCACTATGTACTCGTATAATCACTAAGTCAAACAAAAAGCTCGCAAATTCAATGAAAGCTTAGTACAGGACACTCCTGCAAACGTCATCTGACATAAGCGAGCTTGTTACACAATTGTCAAGTGTCCACTCCGTGTGATCGTTGTGTGAAAGTGGCTGGAGCTTCCAAACCTGTCGGATGACATCACAAGCTTATCCGAGCACAGACAATGCAAACAATCGAATTTGCACATCGCCTACGCACTTAATTCGAGTATCATCGGGTCACGCCTACTATTCTTGTGAAGACGGAAGGAGGTTTGACACAGCTTGGTAAGGTATCAGCTGTAGGAAACTGTGTATGGTGAATGTAGACCCAACCTTTAGGGAAAATTGCGATCATTTTGTTTGAGCGTGTTCAGTTATCTATTATATTTCCCCCGATTGCCTTGATGGTCTCAGGGTGGGCTGGTGATAATTGTTTTACAATAGTACTTTCTCACTACGTGTTAGAGTGAAGACCACGTTAAGGCAAACGTAGTGTGGAACGCCCTGCTGCACGGCGGACCGGCGATTTAAAGAAGGTGGCGGGCAGCGGATTGTTGCGGGCTGCCCAAGACCGGGATGGTTGGCGTTCTTTGGGGGAGGTCTACGTTCAGCATTGGACGGCCATAGGCTGATATGATGATGATGAGTACTTTCGCAGCAGCAGCTTAAAGTTTGGAAGTTTATGCTGACACCCCGTGCCTTGAAAAGCACGTAAAGTGGTACTGAGCTTGATCTCTCCTCGATTGTGTCTGATTGACGTTTTATCGGACTATATGAGCCACGGAAGAGGGAGTGCACTTGTGTGCTATATAGCTATCCTTCGTTCTCTCCATTGAGATTGGCCGTCGTGGCTAAAATTCAGTCGGGAGTATTACTATCTATACCTTTTTATATCAGGGGGCCTACCACAACCTCTTAAAACAATGTTATATTAATATTACTTTGTAATTTCTGTTGTTGCATTTTCAACTCTTGGCGCTGATCCGAGCGTTGAAAATCCAACAGAGCGGAATGCAAAGTAATATTAAAATAATATTGTTTTAAGAGGTTGTGGAAGGCCCCCAGGTATTAACTATTATATGCTGCCTACTTGCTTTGTCATCAAAATTAAAAAAGGCTATTCAATTTACCTACATCTAGAAGGTAAAAGAATAAAAGGTTGTTATTGAATTTTAAAAGCTGCGTCTGACCTAACTAAGATTTCTCGTTTTTCGAAATATCGCATGTTAACTGATGAGTAATCGAGCTTTCCAATTTTGAAACAAGTCACCATTCGTAGTAGCAACAAAATTATAGGTAAAGTATATCTAGTGTTTACCTATTTTATCATAGATTTTAAGAATATATGTATATGGGTACTATATGATTCATATTATGTTCTAAACTATCGCTTGCAGATTCTTATAATTAAAAACTATCGTTTTTGCTGATAAATATCTTTAGTATGAAGCAAATGTGAGAATAACTTTTTAGAATCCGAACTAATATTATAAATGCGAAAGTAAGATTTTTGTTTGTTTGTTACGCTTTCATGCCTTAATTACTCAACCCATCATCATGGGTCATCATCACTTTGCATGTCAAGGGTACAAAAAAGTAATACGGTACTTTACATCCAGATAAAAAGTACCGTTCCTTAGGGAAAGAATGCGAGCAAAAGCTAGTTAATAATAATTTAACCATTAACAAATCATTTATTTGAACTACAGGTAGTGGATCTCAAAGTAGTCGACATTTTGAAATCTCTTTTCAATTAGGTTTTTTTTACAAAATTCTGGTTACAATATTCCCTTTGCTTCTATATGTGAAAACAATGAAGGTGAACTAATACAATAAAAATAAAGATAACAGCGCCCGTTCACGAACATGACGCGTGTTAAACTTTGACTTTTATGCCACTAATCAATATCATACACATAATATATATAGTTGATGCAGAACCGCATTCTTTTTCTGCATTTTAAAATAAGTCCAAAAATATATCTTTCGCAAAAATGGCCGTTGAAAATAACAAAGCGTCATCGTAAACAATGTACGCGTAATTCCGACGGTATTATGTATTCGGTTTAAGTTAATATTGACCGAAAATTTCACTTTCATACAATTGTACCATGTGGGGTGACGTAGAAAATGTTAACGTGTATGAACGAACTCGTCTTATTATGCTGGGGCTACATTAGCGGGCTACGGCGAATATTTATGTTAACGCGATGAGTGTGGCCGGGTAGATCTTTACAACGCGTAGTATTTGGGCGAAGACGATGAACCATCAGGCACTGCTGTCGGTAAATTAGCGAGCATCAAAGAGATTTGTCGCGACAATATTCGCTTGGGTGGTTACAGTTACGGTACTTCAGTGTCGTCAAGACTTTGTAGCTACTCAGCCATATAATAGAGACAACACAATCCTACACGATAATAAATCTTCGCCCGCTTAATGTAGACAAGAACATCGCATACACGATGTTTTAGGGTGCCAACGCGACACGAGTCTTCGCCCGCTAATGTAGTTCCAGCATTATTGTATGTATGAACAAACTGGTACAATTCGTTAAGCTTTCCTGTTCGGACAAAACGTAAAACTTTCAGCTTTGTTTATTTCAAGACAATAATGTTTATTTGTAACTGGGTAGTGATTAAGTAACAGTAACGTTTGTGTTGTTATTATGATTTTCAAGTTTGGTTTTGTTAAACAAGATTTTCATTGATTTTTATATTCAGCGGTAACGCAGTTTTCATGATTATAAACAACTTTAATTAGATGTAAATCTGGAAATAACTTTCTTTTCTGTGTTCGTTCTAGTCTTTGAGACTAGGTTTATGGATTTGGAACATATGGAGAAATTATTACAGCAAAGAAAATATCTAGGTGTTGAATTAGATAAATAAATTTTACTTGGCCATTAAATCAATTAAAATACATAGATATCTATAAAACTGTTATCTATCTGATTTAAAAACGTTCAATATCTAGTCGCAATCTCATCTCAGCTGCAACCAATGACAAAAAACGTAGGTATATTAGAGGAGATTGAGACTGAGATTAGATTACGATCCTTTCTAAAAGTTAGTAGAAGTCCCTCCCTAATCAATAGTAGGTCTCAGTAATATCAATAGAACTAGAAGTATTCGTCATTTGCATCATAATTAAATTATTTCTCTTTTTTTATTAGTGCAGCATGACTAACGTCGGAAGACATAATTAAATTATTTTGTTTATATGATAGTTTTATAAAATTACCATATTAATTGCATTAATATGACTTTTTTATTATTTATACAAACATATTATCCTCCTAGCCATTCTTTGTTTGTCTGTGGAAACGTCGTTAGTTTAATGATTTGCACAAAATTTATAATATGTTTTTTTTTGGTCATTCGTTTAGTTTGTTTTTAGGGTTCCGTACCTCAAAAGGTAAAAACGGAACCCTTATAGGATCACTTTGTTGTCCGTCTGTCTGTCTGTCTGTCTGTCAAGACCTTTTTTCTCAGGAACGCGTGGAGGTATCAAGCTGAAATTCATATCAAATACTCAAGTCTATGGTCTCTTGGAGCTGTGAAAAAATCAAACTTCTAAGTCAACGCGATCAAAAGATACTCCCGTTTATGCCGCAAATTTTCGACACTCGCAAGGGAATCAAAACCTACAGGGTACTTCCCGTGAACTCAGAATCTTGAAATTTGGTATGAAGCAACGTCTTATAGCAGAGATATAGGAAAAATTGCGAAAAGTATAAATTTTTAGTTACATCATATAATAAAAATATTTTTAATAATTTTAAACTTACTACCCCTTTCCTCATGAACGCGTAGTGGTATTATATTGAAATTCATATCAAATACTCAAATCTATAATACCTTTAAGCTGTAACAAAATCAAACTTCTATGTCAACGCAATCAAAAGAAACAGGAATTAAAACCGCATATTTTGAAACTCGCCACTACTCGCAAGGGAATCAAAACCTACAGGGTACTTCCCGTGAACTCAGAATCTTGAAATTTGGTACGAAGCAACGTCTTATAACACAGATAAAGGAAAAATTGCGAAAAGCATAAATTTTTAGTTACATCATATAATAAAAATATTTTTAATAATTTTTACTTATATACCTACAGGTTTGTACGGAACCCTCGGTGCGCGAGTCTGACTCGCACTTGGCCGGTTTTTTTTATTTAAGTGTTTTCATCGTATCCTTAGTAACTCAAACCTGTTTTATGCTGCAGACCCACCTAGTGTTATTAGTTTTGGCTCTAAAAGCTGAAATACAGGCTACGCCTACTTTAGCTTCAGATGCCTAAACTTTTGTGTACAGAATCATTTTAGCATTACATATTATATAATATAAATTACTCATATTTATTTTTTGGTAAATAAATTATAATCTCATTAAAAAATAAAAGTTTTGTGATTTCATAGTTAAGGTCTAAGTCATATCATTTATTTATTAAGAACATTAAAAAGGACTTATCAACGTATAAAAAATAAGAAAAAAAAATTAAAAAATTAAAATAACAGTCAGCGGCCTATGTCTAGCAGTGGAGGCTGATATAATGATGATGATAAAATATTCAATAATATATAAAAATTTAAATAAAAATAAGATAGAAAATTATAATTCAGTATATTTAAGCTAAATAAACAAGCACGGCTAACATTTTCTGAAATAATACCTGCATAATATATGTGTAATCAATGAAATGACATTTCAAATAAACGTGCAACATAAAAAGGACCACTAATTTGATGCAACCAAACTACATAATTAATATACTGATCATTATTATTATCTTTTTATTAACGTCCATATTAGTTATACCTCAATGTGAAGAGGTCATTTGTGTGGACACACACGACAAGGACGAGGGTCTGTTGTGAAATATATCCATTGTTTATTTTTATCATTCTCACGTGATACTGGAGGTGACTAACAGATGAATTTATGAGTGTTTTTTCTAATTAGCCACATTAACGAAAAAATGACTACGATAAGCAGCTTTTTTTAATGAAATAAGTAATCCTACTAATATTATATATGCTAAAGTTTGTGAGGATGTGTGGATGTTTGTTACTCTTTCACGCAAAAACTACGACATGGATCTGGATGACACACCTATAGATTATAGTCTGGAATAGCACATAGGCTTTTCTAAGATTATCTTCAACGTCACTGAGATTGGTGAAGGAAAACATCGTATGGAAACCTGGACTTTATAGTTAAGGCCGTACCCCGACCAAAACCTTGTTTTTAGTCGTTTTTCAGAGGCTATCTTCTCACTGATTAAGGGAAATAAACGACATCTAAAAGCACTTTATTAATGTTTGATATCTTATCATCACATTGCAAGATCTAATTTTGTTAAAAAAAAATGTGTTAAAAATACATTTAAAACCTCCTTGCGAAATAATGACTAAAATTATTGATTATTTGCATCTTTTGCTTAATGCAACGTGCTATTAATTTGAGAATTGTACTAATCATTAGATAATTAAAAAATCTAAACAATACAAGATTTATTTTATTTCAAAAGCTCGCTGTGTTTTTTATATTAAAATAATTCCGAAAAATTGCGTGAAAACGAGAAAGATGAGAAAGAGATGAGATAAGAAAGTGGCGTGCGGCAAAGAGGGACCGAATGCTCAAGGTCATTTGGTCAGGGAAGCGCCTTAATACATAGGTATCTGAAAACGCCAATCTAATTTGAGCAAGCTAATTTAAAAAGAATTTAATGGGCTAGTATTATCATTATTCAATAGTGTAAATGAAAATGATTTGACTTTGACTTTGACTTAGAACACACTTAAGATCTTCATTTGCGTTCAGTATTAGGTAAGATTTGTATAAGTATAAGCGTTTTGTCTCAAACAACTTCCATTTAAGACTTTACTTCATAAGCAATTAAACTATGAATACAATATACCTAAATGTATGATATAAAGTTATTATAGATAATAGTCCCAGCGTTTAGATAATTATAATAATAGTTGTTTAGACCAAAACTATTTCAAAATGCTTAATAGCTTTGAATAGCTGACGTAATTTATCGATGTACCTTCGATGTAAAATAATAAGGTGTGTTTCAAAACAGGCCGGTATTCATTGGGACTCCTAGACCCTATAATATACTTTGTGTAAGTAACTAGTACGTCGTGATCTATGATTGGTCTCATTTTCGAACGGATTGATACGGACGGTTGTACGTACTTATGGGGTTTCAAAACTTGGTGCTTGGATGTTGAAATGGGTGATTGTTTTGACGTGGTTCAACTGGAGACTGAATTGTTAGCAAATGATTGGGCGTGTTACACTGGGAATTGTAATACAGACTGACAGTTCTATGGGAACTCGTTTTGTTAATTTTACACATAAGTTTATGTAACTTACTTTGTAGTTTACTTTTGTAAACTTGTAATTGACTTTCGCCTGCTTATTACTTCTTACTACTCGAATGTATTAGCTGTAAGTTTTCCTAAAAGCAATAAAATAAATAAATAAAATAACTGAGGGCGTTTTCATTTACTTTCATTTCGTCTCTTTTGAAAAAAAAAAATCTTAAAGATTTTGTTCCGTACGAAAATCGGACCCGTGACATGCAGCGCACCATCGCTCAGCCACTGTGCCAACCGTGTCGACAAAATCTATACATATAAAATGCTTTGTCCTGAATGACTGACTGACTGATAGATCAACGCACAGCTTAAAGCGCTAATCGTAGAGACCTGAAAGTTCAAGGGTGTGTTCTTTGTATGACGTAGACATCTGATAAGAAAGGGTTTTCTAAAATTCGAAATTTAAATTAAGGAGATGAAACAGGGGTCCAAAGTTTGTTTTGAGAGCCCAACTTTGACCCGGACGAAGTCGACCCGGGCAGAAGCTAGTTATTGTATTGGGCTAATATACTTATTAATTTAGCGTATTTGGAGCATGACTGTACCAGACATAGTATTCGTCAAATTGACGAGATGTTGCATAATAGGATTTAAATCAAACGCAACATAGTTAAACAAGGTAATTTAATCTAATTGGACGAAGGATTAATCTAGCTAATGAGTCTAACATTTGACTTGTAGTTTATGGTGTATTTTAAGATGCGAGTCACGAAAAAGCGTTATAGTTTACGACAAAAAACAATGTCGTGAGAACAGGTAGTCAAATTGATATAAATTCAGTTTCTTCAAAATAAGACACTAGTTTCTGCCCGCGACCTCGACTGCGTCGTCTTCTTTTCCTACTGCTCCGATTCTATGGGTCGTAACGTGATGTTATATAGCATTATACCTACTTTTCTCATGAATCTACCTATCATATACAAAAATATTTATCCAATCAGACTGGAAGTTCCAAAGATTATCGCTTTAAAAAAAAGAAGTAAATAAAAATACATGTCAGCTTTATTTAAAGTATTCTAGATTAAAGAATCATTTAAAATACATAAAGGTAAAACCCGTGCCCATCTCTCTAGGCATCGTAGGGCAGGCCGATAGCGGTCCGGAGGCGCGGATCTTACGTCAAGCGAATACCGGTCTCCCGACTCATGGTAGTAGGAGAGTTTGAGTCGGTAAGAATCCGGCATTACCCTCCGGTCTTTCCAGACGTAGTGTACGCATGAGGAAAAGATATAAAACAAACACACTATGCAGTAAAATTTCTTGCTTCATACAATAATTCTCACGACGCCCTTGAAATCAAAATGGACATTTCTACAAGTTAATCTCTTTCTGTAATACGAGTATTTTACAGACTAGTCCGTAAATGCCAACACAGGTCAATAACATTAAAGCCTTTTGAAAATAAATTACACTTTAGGGATTGTTGTCTACAACAGTGTCTCGGGTGTTTGCTAAATGCGAAGTCAATTGGTGTTACTGGCGTATCTTTAAAGTTATTGACCATTATTATTGTCATTTCCATATTATTGTCCAGTTATTGATAGTTTGTTCCACTATCACACACCAATTGGGTAGTTGACGTTATTAATTAATAATTCCAAGACTTAATTTGTCTTAAGGAACACTTTATTTTAGCTGTAAAAACTCGATTTATTTTCAAATAATTGCAAAGATTATTAATTGCTTTCAAATTAATAAATAGTTAGTCAACTGAGTCGGCACAAAAGTGACGTCACAGTTGTGTTTTGCGAAAATAGTCAACACTAGAATATCCTTACAAGATTAACATTGCTCTGGCGCATGCATGAATCACCCAACGAATGACTACGTGATGATCCACACGAAACATTCTAGTTTTAAATGCGCCTGCCCAATCATTCGGCTCTGTGTTGTTTAGCTGCTACTTAAAGCTCTCATTGATCTTGATCTTGATAGCATTCGTGTTGGTCAATAGTTCTGTCAAATAGCGGCCAAGTGTGTATCGCGCGTGCGCAATAGCTTCCGTGTCAAACAACTACTTTAGTATTATGACCAAAGCTCACGCAAGTGACTGATTATAAAAGAAAACAAAAGCGATACATGTCTTATAAATTGATTTGTTTTTTAGGAAAGCAAAACCAGTTAGTAAATGTAATCACGTTTTAAAATAGAAATACTATTAACTTATAAAGCCAAATGGGTGTTTTATTGAACTAATGTCTACAAAAACAAAAACGCCCCCACAAAACGTTTTGGTGAAACTTTAAATAACCTCTCGGATTGAGATTTGGATTAGTATAAAGGAGGATGCCCAAAAAAAACCCGGAGTCGATTAAAATAATTTATGTACAGGAAGATAGACCATATATAAGAGGTCGCAAATATGCAATTCGTTTCGCATAAAACTATAACCGAACAGGCCAGCAGCATATAACAATAATAGGCTAGTTGACACCACCATCAATTGACGTACTTTTTATGACCTGTCAAAACGCGATTCTTTCATAGATTTTGTATGGAAATAGCACGCTGTGACGTCACTTATTTGGCAACTCAATTGTCTAACTATTTATTGATTTCAAAGCCACGAAAAATATAATTTTACAGTAAATTGAAAATTAATCGGGTTTTCAGGGCTAAAATAAAGCGTTTCTTTAGAGAATTTATGTCTTGGAATTATTGGTTAATGGTGTCAACTACCCAATTATAGCGGAGTGCGTTGATAACAGGTTCATTTTGTTATTATGTTAGTTTCTCACTCACTCATGAAAGAGATGGGGAATACAGATAAGGAATTATAATATACGAGAAAGAAAGACATAGAAGATGTTTTATCTATGCGCGCCATTGTTATCCAGGTAGCGAAACCTTGACCGACCCTGTCCCCCGCGCAGTCCTTCGTAAGTTTTTTTCATTTATTAGGTTAATAGCCTTATAATTCCAATGAATTACCATAGGTATATATGAGCTCTTTTTTATTTAAAAAATATCATATCTCACCTGGTATGACGCTACTACAGTAGTTTTACAGAATTCAGTACGTAGATTTTTTTTAATATATATATTATTTATATAATATATATATATATTATATATCAAGACACTATTACATAACTTTCAAAAAACCTAGCTGTGTAGTGTTTTTTTAGATATATAATATATTATACATATATGTATATATATATATATGCAAATAATGTTTCATGTAATCAATAAACATGTATAATGTACTTTACTCTCAAATCTCTCTCAATATTACGTACAATGCCGCTCTAAATAACATGGATTTTATAAGACTAAAGTCAATTAGTAACGATTTTTTTTTAGTACTTGGTGATTGTTTAATCGAAAACAAATATTGAATTTGGGATATAGTATGTTTACTATACCTAGCCACACATAAATCGTTTTAATCGATTCCGGGTTTTTGGTCCATACATTTTTGGGCATTGTCCTTTATTTGAACAACTTTTGATTGTTTTGGTGACCATACTTTCACTCTTAAAATATCAGAACTCAGAACTACCTACTTGTTGTCTTACGTACATATTAACATTCCTAGAGGACTATAATAGTATCCATCACACCAATGCTTAAGACAAAGAAACAAAAAAAAAATTGAAGTATGCAGGATTTTCCTTAAAGCATTTTTTTTTTGTTTTTTAAATCAACTTAATGAATGTCTTTTTTGACAAATAAACGCAGAAACTAGAGATATCATAGCGACACAATCGTCACCGGGAATCTCAAATAGCTTTAATGTCTTGGGTATATCCAAGCATGAAACTTTAACAACTTAATGCATATCATTAAAAATAATATAAGTAAACATAGGTTATTGTCTAGTTAGTTGCAGTCAGGGTCAGTAACCTATGGTGGAGAAGGGACAATCGTTAGCTACACCAAGGATGCGCGTGAGACGCCGTCGTGCGGGCGAACCATCATGGTTGCCATACTGCCTGTTCTGTTCCTCTGAAAGCCTAGCACGAACGCGCGAAGCAAGCGTTACGTAAAATCTTTCGATTTTGAAATTGGAAGCACTCGTTTCACATAATATGCATATATCGCTGTCAAAGTCAAATGATTAAGGGCTAATTTTTCAATCGTCAAATAACTCTTAACGGAGGCATAAATATGGCGGTTTGACAGCTTTTGTATAGAAAATATGTCAAACTGTCATTTTTATTCTTTGGATAAAAGTTATCTGACTGTTGAAAAATCAGCCCTTATTGACATTAGGCCATTACCAGGCACTTTTGAACGTCCTATACAAAAAAAAGGAATTGAATCTAGTTGCCCCTACCAAAAGGTAGTTTTATATGGAGGAAAATGGACAAGAAACTCCATACGTGCTAATCTCTATAATACAGTTTAATACGAGTATTAGCTCAAGGGGCAGGGATTTCGCAAAACCATGTCTCAGTGATATACCAATTTCATATTTCAATTTTACATAATACGAGTACTTTTGAAGATTTAATTCATATCAATCAATGTATAGCTTGCTAATCCACGAAGGTTATTGGCTATATAACATCACGCTACGACAGACAGGAGCGGAGCAGTAACTATCACGTAATTTAACGCGATTAAAACGCGGAGTGTAGTTAGTCAAAAAATGATATACCAATTTCATATTTCAATTTTACATAATATGAGTACTTTTGAAGATTTAATTCATATCAATCAATGTATAACACGAAATTAAACCAAAACGCTTCCAATTTTGAATTTTCATGACATTTATTGCATTTAGTTACATGATTTTAGTGACATCGTACACATCAGTGCGTTCGTGTAAGGCCTATTGATCTATACACGAGTTACTACACTCACTATGGTTTACTACAATCTTGTATTATTGTTTATAGTCTATTATTTCAATTGTAGCAGTGTGTTATTGTGATAATTTAATAGTTGAATTATGTAATTGATGTTGAAATCTGTTTCGTTAAATAATTAATAAGAGTCTGAGCTTTTAAATAAATCACTCTGAATGTAAAAGTATTAACAATAGTCCATTGAACTCTAGATAAATGGTCAATCAATGACTATTCAAGATTCAAAGCAAAGAATCTTTGAAAGTTTTTGTTACATTTGTTACTTGATTAAGGATTTAATAAGATACATAGATAAGTACTATTATTATTATTGTAATGAGTTTTTTTTGTTTGTTTGAAAGCGTTAATCTTAGTAACTACTAGTCCGATTAAAAAAAAATCTTTTAAGTTATATAGCTTGCTAATCCACGAAGGTTATTGGCTATATAATATCACGCTACGACAGACGGGAGCGGAACAGTAACCTACCACGTAATTTAACGAGATTAAAACGCGGAGTGTAGTTAGTCAAAAAATGTAGGTAGGTACTAAACCACAGTTCCGGTTTACAAGATGGTACCTGGAATTTATAGAAGTTTGTTGGCCCACGGGAAAATCCAAGTATTTTTGAAAGGTTATCTGATGGCATGTCATTGAAGACATTCACGACAGGTGTTGAACTATGTTGAACATAATGCGGTTTATATTATATCACGTTCGTGTAACGGTCTCTTGTTTACGTTTGAAGTCTGTTTTTACGCGACTAGATTTAATATTCTTAATACTGACAAAATATTAGTCACAAAATTAGTTTTATTTAGTCATTGAATTAGTTTAATATATTATACTCATTAATATAGTCTGGTAGAAATGAAAATATACATGATGGACTTTTAGTGATCTCAATGTATAAATAGGCTTTTTGAACAGTCCAAGGCCCGTAAAAGTTAAGGACCTCTAGAGCCCATTGAAGGCAAAACTGAAATTAAAAAAAAATATTATTAGCATATTTTATCGGTATAATTAAATCTCTCTGTAAAGACAAACTTAGCACACTAGTATCGTTATAGACTATTATTGCCCTATTTTGTTTCCTATAATGTTTCTTGTTTTTCTAATGTTTTTTGACAAAATGGCAATTAATTTTGATTAATTATGTAGGTCTCATATGTAGTGTTAGTCCAGGGCCCCACAAACTCTTAATCCACTTCTGGGTTTGAAGGATCTAAACAATTTTACAAAATACCTAAGTCCCTTCAATTAATGGAAGTGGAATATAGAAACTATAATGTTTGGTTTTTAAAATACAATCAGTATTTGTACCTATTGTCATTAAAATATTTTTGTCATTTGTCTTCAATACGACAGCATTTATTTTTTCATTCTTTTTTTAGTTCATTGAACCGGATTCGCAGGATCTCTAACTCTATGTCATTATGGTACAGTAATAATTTTTTACTATTTTTGTTTCAATAACCACTTTACCAACGATGTCACTACAAAACAGTGCAGGTGGCTAATTGAAAAGATTTTTTTTCTTTTATTTAATGTTGCTAGGAGGTACTTTAAGGTTCTGTTTCAACAAGTAAATATGAGATTATTAGATTTGTTATATTATTGGTTATTATTAGATGAGGTCGAATATTAACTTGAAGTTCAAGTGTAGATAAAATGGACTTTTGTATCGAAAAAAATCCGCAATGCCGTGTCGGGGATTGACCAAATTAGTGTACTGACTCACTATTTTGAAATGCTCTTAAGTGTCGAGAAATTATGTCAATTCCGGTTTCAAATTGCCAATTTCCAAAAGCATAAAATATATTATTTCATTTTATTGCCCGGGATTTATCTATTTATTTACATTAGTTTATTTATCTTGGTACTTAACATTATTAAGTATGCATTTTATTTGTAATTTGACCCCGGAATCCTGGGGTTTTTTCTTCAAATCATATATTTCTTGAAATCGTAGCCATGCTAGCGAAAAATAGACTTTAGGAATAGGTATCCGAGTATCCGATCCCTAGTTATCAGATACTACTGTTTTATGACTACGTATTATTAAGAGGACTTTGACCCCAAGGTGACATTACGTTTAGTTACAGCTTATAAACGTTTGAATTTAAATATTCTTAGTCATTCGATTTTTGCTAACTAAATAATGTTTTCCGATTTGCATACCGGAAAATAATATGGAAACTCATCGATCATTAATTAACATACATTTGCATTAACAAGTACATATTACGTATTTGCATATTGACTTAGTAGAATACTCCTTTCTAATAAAACATTACACGTAGAATACCGAATGGAATCTCTCCATGATAGAATCGGCCACGACTCCACCAGCGACTTTGAGAAAGATGGAGTAAATAAAAAATGGAGTATTAATGTATGATTCAATAACTGCAAACCATACCTTACCTATCGTTAATTAAGATCAACGATAGCCAACAAACAAGCTATTGGAGTGCGACTACAGTGACTGTCCCGTTATCAGAAAGAGTTATATAAGAGAGGTTAAAGCTATCAGCCAAATAAGTCAGGCTCTAAAGCTAAAATCGGGAATAAGTTCACAGGATGCGTCACAGGTTCCTAAAACGCGTAACTTTTGGAATATAGCCTAATAGACCGTGCAATCACAACATCACCATACAGTATTACGATTTGATGAGGAGTACCTCCTTATCAAAACGTTAGACGGTACGGTGAAAATTAACACTCCATTCACTCACTACTCTGTGACCTCAAACCATGTGATTCGCATTATGACACCTCTAATTCACGAACCGGTTGCGGCCGGCAATAGTGTCTTTAACTTATGTAATCTAAGCTGGGCCGTACACTGCAGTTGCCATGTTTCTATGTAAATAGAATGTAGCAAAACTATGCAGTTCGCGAATTAAAATCTCGTACAGTCATGTATCCTTTGAAGTAGAGCGAGTAAAATGTACAGTTACGAGCAAAAACAAGAATACACTTAACAAAATTCAAAAGAAATTCTTGTGATTTAATGGTTGTAACTTTGATATAAGACCTATTTCATAGTACTTAGTATTGAATTCAAAATACTATATTCCTAAAAACAAGACATTTCAACCAATATATTCGAAGAAAACAGCTCCGTAATATTGCTAAGTGTATACTTGTGTTTGCTCGTGACTGTACATTCGGTAAATATTAAATATTATAATGTGGCTTTCATTGATTAAAGTTGGTCACTTGCAGTTTGTAATGTTAAGTAATGCTAACGCGAGTTAAGATATGATGTTAGTAGAGCGACATATCAGACGAAAGCACGGGTAGGATTGGTGTGCTTTAAAAAAAAAACCAATTCACGAATGGTGAATTGGTAAGCGTAAAAAAAATCGACCGTAGCTTAAAATTTTCGGCTAAATACAACATAAGGTAAGGTATGTAAGTAATACAAATGCCTCGCCAACTACCACGTGTAATCAATATTAAAACTACTAAGTACTATCAATTTAAGTAGGTATAATAAATTGACTGAGACTCAAATTCCAAAGTAACTCTATTTAAGCTTTGATTAATAATATTTGGACAATTTAACGATTAAATTAGATTTTTAGTAAAAAATAGAATATCCATATTATCCCTTTCTTATCAATTATTATTTCACGTTAATTTATTATTGTGTCCAGCAACAGACAAAAATTTTATTAATCGATAAACAAGTTTATTTTTGTTGATATTATTTGAGCATTTTAATAGTGACCTCTTGGGGTGATAGTGCGATGACCTGACAGTAAATTGGCCTTAGCATGAGGTAAGCTTTGGCACTAGATAACACAGTTAAGCTATAAACATGAGCGCCAATATTTTACATATTCGCATCGTAAAACTAAACATAGCAATGTCGTGACAAAGCTTCGATGGAAGATTATGAAAAGACTATTGTTATTTAGAATAAAATTACATCTTACTATTATTATAAATGCAAAAGTTTGGATGTTTGAATGGATCTGGATGAAATTTTGCACAGAGATAGATTATAGTCTGGAATAGCACATGGCACTTTTTATCCCGGGAAAAATGTACGGTACCTTTGGGCCAATATATCAATCCTTGGCAATATATTAATTTTGACGCAGATGAACTCGCAGGCAGAAGCAGTTACTTAATACAAAAAACTTGAATGGTTGACTATTATGGTTGCAGCAGTAAGGAGCTCTTTGAGCTGCTCGAAGAAGTACTAACATCATACCTATTTCTGCAGCAAAGCATCGTTGCTGTGTCCCGGTTTGAAGGATATCGGTACTAATGTAATGTTGCATGAGATTGTGGATTCGAATCCGGGTAAGTACCAATGTGACTTTTTCAATTCAAATGAACTTTCTTAGTTTATCTTAGACATCACTGACATCTTTCCGTGCCTCGGAAAGTAAGTTAAGCTGTTGGTCCCGGCTGTCGTAAGTAGATCTTTGACAGTCGTTACGTCATTACCCTGAAAGTCTGACAACCAGTCTTACCAAGGGGTATCAAATTACCCAGGTATAGGATTGTGGAGGTCAGATAGGCAGTCGCTCCATGTAAAATACTGGTATTCAGCTGCATCCGATTAGACTGGAAGCCGACCCCAACATAGTTGGGAAAAGGCTAGGCAGATGATGATGTATATAAAATTTTAATGAAAATATTCTTGCTATGTATAAAACATTCCGCTATCAAATGACCAACCGTAAAATACTCCTTAGTCCTCACAATATTTCTATATATATCCTTGAGTATAGTAAATGTTTTTAAATTCTATTTACTGAATGTCTGAATACTGGGAAGATGAAAACACGTCATTTTGTATTAGATTTTTTATTTATGCCGTTTCAGGGAAACCGATACAAAAGTAATTTGGGTGTGAATTGGTATTGATACCAGTTTTCCCTGTTCGTGCAAATGTAATTTTAATGTGAGTCATCGGTAAATTTATTCCAGCAGTTGTTTGGTTTGATGAAGATTCATTTAGTTAACAGTTTAGGTAGACTTTCCTGCCTTACATATATGTGTACATACACGGTAAGGTATCTCTGTATGTCTGTACGTTAGTGTCTGCTAATCACTTATTTGATATAGGTACGTAATTGTTCTTTGAATACATATATTTCTGGCTAGGTTTTAGTACCTACATATTATTATATAATATGTCAAGTGCCCAGGTGAAGGCGCCCGCCTCTCATGCATGAGATTGTAGTTTTAATACCGGGCATGAATGCACCAATGAGACTTAAATTCATATGTACTTTTGAAGTTTTTCTAAGACATCAATGACATCCGTGAAGGAAAGCGTGGAAACCCGTATTTATAAAAAATAAAATTTTAAAATCGTCAATCAAATAAAATCACCATAAAAGACATGAACAAGCGCGGTGAACAATGCTCGTGCCTTCTCTGTATGAGAAGAGGCCTTTGCCCTGTAATGGGACAATAATACATTGGTATTTTATGTTATATTTAAACATAACACAACATAACATCACGCCTGTAATCCCCGAAGGGTTTTTTTTTTTTTTGAGGTGGTAATCATCAAATGAGTCCTTCCGTCCTGGGCGGGGCGGAAGGGACTGTCAGACTTTTACTGACTAAAAAAAACCACCCTGTTCCTTCTGTTGCCCTTTACGTTCCGGGGCCACGGTATCCTGTTAAGACGTCCCGCAACCCCGGCAGGCGTTGGCCGCGTTGGGGGCCCCGTCCCTGTGCTGACAGCTCTTTGAGGCGCGCGCGAACGAGAACGCGCCGTCGACCCGGGCATGGTCCTTGATCGGACGGCGAGCTACCCATTACTCGCCGTCCGCAAGCCCGCGCCTACGGTGGCCGGATGTCGCCTCGCGACGTCATCCCCGAAGGGTTAGGCAGAGGTGTACCCAATAGTACACACACATTTCGCCAGTTATGTTTTAAGTCCCATGTAATACCCCGCGAGCCTATTGCCATCAACCGGGCACAAATCCAGACTCCGAGGCTGCTACTGAGAAATTCCTGATGGAAAAACCCAATAACACTTTGCCCGACCTGGGAATTGAACCCAAGACCTCATGCTCAGCAGTCGCGCTTTGCGACCACTATTACGACGTTATGTTTACTATGTGTTAATTAAATTAACACACGCTAGGCACAGCTAGTTTATTCTAAAATAGGTTCTAAAAGTGTTCATATTCTTTGTTATTATCTCTATTTCAATCGCTGTAATTAGCGTTTTAAATGTGACCTTATGCTAAGAGTCTGGGACAATTATTTTATCAATTAAAATAAGTTACGTATCTATGCCTTATTATAATGAGTTATTAATTAAAATTTATTTCGTGTTTTTTATGCAGTAAGTTTTAATAATTTGGGAAATATAATACCTTCCACCAATTAAATCTTAAAAATCGTATAATCTATACAAATACATAAAAATGTATCTGTTTGTGACAACAGCTTTCTACTAAATGTATATGAATTTTTACGCGGTACTTATACCAAAAAAACAATCCCAAATCTGTTAAAAATACTTATTATCTTTAAAAGACGGAGATCCCCAAACTAGATGGACCTGTATCTTGGATTGCTCAACTTAATTCTGAGAAGTTCTGATCACATGACTGCGAATGGTTGGTCGGGCATGACCTAATAAGTAATGGTATTTACCGTTTTTATTTATGCAAAACTTTTAAATCACCTAATTGGTAATCGCTAAACGAAGGTATCTTAACATTCTTGTATTTTTTTTTGTTTTTAAGTTAAATTAGATTAAATATAATCTTTGTGTTTAAAAAATTATGCAATTGGCAAACGCTTGTTAAAAAGATACAAGCCTTAAGTAGATAGCTAGATAGAAGTAGAAGAAGATTGTTGGCGCCACTGCTCGCCGATTTTAACGCTGTCAGTGTCAGTGTCATGTCAAGCAAGAGACGTTGTCTATGCTTTTGGTTCTTTCACTTCACTTCCGACTGTAGTCAGTAAAAGTCTGACAGTCCCATCCGCCCCACCCAGGGCGGAAGGAGTCATTTGATGATTTTTACCACCTAAAAAAAAAAGGCACGCGTTCTGTCAATTAATTTCAATTTTGTGAAAGAATCATTCAAAAACTCTATCATCCAAAAATTAGAATCTGGAATTTTATTACACAGATTTTTGGCGCCATACCGATTATACAGGATATGATTGACCTGCATGCCTTCATGCAATGCTAAACTGCCGCGGGGAGTTGCACGACGCGCGTCCATCTGGCGGGAGAAAGTCTGCGTTCTTCCGCCAAAGCCAACCTTGCTATCAGGAGCGAGCAAGCTCATGTGACTCCGGGGAGCGAAGGGGGAGGGGGGAGCGAGCTGTGGAGGGTCGCACTACACAATACATTGCGAAAACAACGTAAACTGGGCTACCAGCATTAAGTATGTTTGCGTTACCAGTTATTTTGTATTTCTAACATGTTTTTATTGACATAATAAAAGCGATTACATAATGCAATTAACGTGACGGTATGCGCTCGCGCATTGTCCAAAATAACATTTTGGTAATCGGATGTGTAATTTAATCGGCAATGAATATTAAGTAAGGGTTTTTTTATGAAATACATACTTGACTTGACATAATAAAATCTTTAGTATCATGAATTAATTTTGTATCATAATGTGCATAATAATGCATTTTGTTTGGAAAATTTTGCGCAGTTTGAAAAATCGCTTGTGGAAAAAGGAATAAAAATAAATATAAAATAAATAGACTAGCTACTGTTCTCGACTTCACTATAACCTACCAAATATATTAAAAACAATAAAAATCGGTGAGCCGTTTCAGAAGACCACAAACACGACACGAGATTTTAACATATATTATGTAGATGTAGTCCAATGTAGGTGAGAACATAGGCGCGGAAAATGAAAAGCCGTATAATAATATGTATAACATACAACTATTGAGATGTCGTAAAATACGGTGCTTTAACATTTTACACAACGCAAACGGGTGGCCCTGTAAAAGAGGAACGATTATATTTCAACAGAGATTTGCTAAATATGTTTATATTAACCACCGTCTATCAGGAATGCCACATGTTTTTATATTATACAAATATATGTATACACTGCGCCGGCCATAAGGATGTTATAGCGCCAAATGATTCTTTCAAATTCTGTACCCGTTTTTGTTACGTTCATGAATGTATCAGACGGAATGTATTCGAGACTAAACTACAAATTCACAAGACGAAAATTCAAATCAACATAACATAACACAACATCACGCGTGTAATCCCCGAAGGGTTAGGCATAGGTGTACTCATTAGAACTACATCCACATTTCGCCAGATATGTTTAAGTCCCATGTCATAGGGGGCGAGCCTGTTACCATCAACCGGGCACAAATCCAAACTCCGAGGCTGCTAATGAGAAATTCCTAATGAAAAAATCCAACAACAATTTGCCCGACCTGGGAATCGAACCCAAGACCTCAGCAGTCTCAGGCTCATCAGTCGTACTTGCGACCACTAGACAAACGTGGCATCAGTCAAAATTCAAATCAAATACATATTAATACGTAAAAATACCCGTAAAAAACACTGAAAACAATGTAAGGATTTTTTTTTGAAAATAATAACCAGCTTTTAGTATAGGTATGGCAGATCCGACGCTTCTACCTGAGTTACAAGCTACCTAATGAAAAACAGAAAAAAAAACATCTGCTGACTTTAAAACAAAGAAAATATATTTTATTTTGTTGACCATTTTGTTGGTCTTGGTTGGTTGCAAAGCATGACTGCAGAGCATGAGGTCTACGATTCCTAGGTCGTTCAAAGTGTTATTGGGTTTTTCCATCAGGAATTATTCTCAGTAGCAGCCTCGGAGTCTGGATTTGTGCCCGGTTGATAGCAATAGGCTCGCCCGGCTTACATGGGTCTTAAACATAATTGGCGTAATGTGGGTGTAGGTACTAATGGGTACACCTCTGCCTAACCCTTCGGGGATTACAGGCGTGATGTTATGTGTATTTTGTTTTGTTGGAAGGTGACGTCTCAAGATTTGTTTAAGCAGCAACCGGTGTTCTTTAGTGGACTTCAATCGTCACGTGCGTCTTGTAAATACCAACGTAATCACATCTCAAAAGTGTGTCAACACTTTCGTAATGTGAAGGACTTTTCCGGGTGTCTGCAGAGAAAATACTTTTGACCTGCATTTTTATATTTCACCTTTACCTTGAAAATATTACTAATACTCTGTCTGTGTGTCTGTTACGCTTTAACGGCTAAACCACTGAACCGATTTTGATGAAACTTGGTACGGGATAAGTCTGAACCCTGAAAAAGGATATAGGCTACTTTTTAATCTGCGGCTTCGTCTGCGATAACTGACATTTATGCGAACAAAGTCGCGAGCAAAAGCTATAGTCTAAACTATATATCTCTGGAACTACTGGTCCGATTTGAAAAATTCTTTCAGTGTTAGATAGATTAGTTATTGAGGAAGGCTATAGGCTCTATACCATCACGCTACGACCTACGGAAGCGGAGCAGTAACCAAAGACGCGGGTGTAACCGCGGCGGACAGCTAGTATTCTATAAAGAATTCTTCCAAATGTTTTTCATTTAAACATTTTCGTTTTTTTGTTAATTCCGGTCTTTCCAGGATTCAGTATCAATCACGACCGTACACCACTTATCGAACAAAAAAAAAGAAACAAATAAAAATCTTTCCTCAAAATATTTCAAGTTCGCAGAAGATCACGCGGTGTTGGAAAATTAAATCCTCGTACCTACATTTTTTTTAAAACATCAATGACCTATCTTGATGTTATATTATAACAGGTATGTGGTGGGCGTACGTTGAGTAACAGGATGTCATGCGCATCACATGACTTGAGATAAACAAGCCAAGCTTACGTAGGTAGCAACAGGCTTGATTTTACGATAGCATGCGTCTGCGCCGGGGAAGCTTTGATATCCGCGAGGTACAATAACCTGTTGTCGGTCATGTGGCGCGCGAGTCGCCTTACCTGCTAGGATGTTTTGGAATTGTTTTGGTTGTTTTCTTAGAAAACATGCTATTTTGCTTGTTTGTGTTTTTGACTGTTGCTGGGCTAGGCTGAGAATTTAACAGTTATGGCTATTAAGATCAGTGGTTTTTTTCCTGTCCTTCTACTGGGCAACGTTAAAACGGAAAGCTGTAGCTTAAGGTGAAATCCTTTGCTTACGAAGAAAACAAAGAAAACTTAAAAAACACCTAAGAATAATAAGGATTTTCCTTTATTGTTTTGATACTTTACTGGTTTTATTACATCTAGCTTTTGCTCGCGACTTTGTCCGCGTAAATGTCGGTTATCGCGGACGCAGTTGAAGTCAAATAAAAAGTAGCCCATGTCCTTTGTTGGGGTTCAAACCTACCCTGTACCAAATTTCATCAAAATCGGTTAAGTGGTTTCGTCGTAAAAGCGTAACAGACATACAGATAGACAGGCAGAGTTACTTTCGCATTTACAATATTAGAATGGAAGTATGGATTATGGTGTTTTAGCATCATACCCTACCACCAATTCCTTTGTTCCCGGCTAATGTAACAAAGCGGATGTCTTTATCTGTTGAATTCTAATGTAGAAAATTGTTTTGTAATGCAAATTTGACTAAGAATATTCCACCAAGGACATGTTTATTGGCACACAGGATTTAAGCACCATACAAAGTTGTTATCGTCAGTTTTTTTTTTTTTCAAGTTAATACAACACTATTTAAATAAAAACAATATCCGCCTATTATTGTCCTGCTGCAGGGCAAATGCTTCTTCTCATACAAAGAAGGTACGAGCATTGGTCATTTGGTCACACTTGCTTAAAGAAGGGGCTACAGATAAATTCTTTTTTGTTCTTTTATGTAAATGACGTTCAAAAGTGCCTTTGAATGGTCTAATAGAAATAAACGATTTGACTTTGACTTTAGTGTCATCTGATTTTTGAAGAAAATAAATGAAAAAAGTCAGTTGATAATAATACCAGCCTTTTACTGTCCCACTGTAGGGCAAAGGCCTCTTCTCATACAGAGAAGGCATAAGCATGATCACCACGCTTGCTCAAGGTGGATTGGCGATTTCAGACTTATATTAATTACAAGTCCAGGTTTCCTCACGATGTTTTCCTTCACCGATGTCAGTGATGTCCAAGATAAACTTAAGAAAGTACATATGAATTGAAAAAGTCACATTGGTACTTGCCCGGATTCGAACCCATTACCTCATGCATGAGAGGTGGGCGCGTTAACCACTGGGCCATCACGACACTTGATAGAAACAGTTGATAGACAGTTGATAGAAAAACAAAAAAATGTATTACATCAACAGGTGCCTACAAAATATAAACACAAAATCGTTCATACGCAAAGTGGTAATTAAGAATAAACAGACAATTTGTCTGAGTACATACAGGTGTTAGTACTTTAGAGCTAGAGGCTAATTATTAGAAGCGTCCGTTCGTGGGCAATTTGAGCCGATTCCGTCCGAGTACCACGGATGTGGCTGGCAATCACGCTATCAAAATTTACGTGAACGGTCGAGAGCTACTGCACTTGTCATTATATTACTTTTTTCTATTGTATAATATTACGCTCCTAATTAATTGTAATTTATTTTCTAGATTTAAGGCATGCATTTAATATCTTAATTTTTTTTAATAATTTAATATAGTTATACCTACCAAATAAAAGAATAAAATTATCCGATCTATACATCTATATTTACGTAGCTCAACAGAAAGTATGAAAAAAAATCTACATTTTCTTTTCATGATTACAGGATTAGTTCAGCTGTTCATAGTGATGAGTACAATAATGACCTGTAGGGCAATTCTACTAACCTTTAGAATCGATCGCAATCTAATCTCAGTCTTAATCTATCAAAAATGTCTCTATTTTACATTTTTTGACATATTTGTAGAATAGGCCTTCAATTTTCAAGTTTTCATTTAATGCAATTAAACGTTGTATAATTTTTATTTTCGGTGCATTTACTCACATTTTGCTTGCTACAGCGCAGATCTTTGATTTAAAATTATATAAAAAGCTGAATAAAAATACTTCTTCTAACCTATATGACAGAATAAATAACGCCATTTGCATAGCTTTATTCTGTTTTTTTTTTATCTTTTCTTTTTTAATTTTTGTTGTAGATATCTCAGTATCCCAAAACATTAAAATGCCACAGTACAACTCAATCGTTCCACGTAAGCTCAACCGGTCGTAGCATCGTCCTCGTCGGAAAATGTCAAGGCTTCCATTGTGTTACTGAGGCGGTCACATGACAAAGACGATCGCTAATATTTATATTACGGCCCGTCCTCCCCCCTTCCACCCTGATATATTTAAATAGGCATGTGATTGGACAAGCCTTTATTATTGTTTGTTAGAATTTTAATTGGTTTGTGTAAGCTTTTCAGGGTTCTTTTGTAATGATTACGATATTAGATATTTAGAAAGGACACTATTTTTGTGTATGCCTTTTAGCTTGATTTAGTAGAAACTAACATTTATAAACATCTCATTGTACCCTGTGTTCACAAAATGAATTTTAATTTCATTCTTGCAAATAACAATTAATTATTGTAAGAAAAAACATTAAAATCGTCTTTAAAAGTCAAAAATATAGTACAATTAGAGACATTTTCATTGAGATTAGAATGTGACCGTTCTTAAATTTGGGAATTGGCCGTTTGAACTGTGCTGTCGACGGTAAATTTTTTAAGTACTAATTTTATTGGTAACTAGCACTCTCGCCGCGACTTCGTTCGCGTGATTTTTCTTAAAGATCCCTAATTTTTTGATAATAAAATATAGCCTATAGCACTCAGTGATAACGTAGCTTCCAATTTGTGAAAGAATTTTCAAAATCGGTTTAGTAGATCCAGAGATTACCCCCTACATACAAACTTACAAGCAAATGTTACCTCTTTATAATATTAGTACCTATACATGTATGTCAAGATGCGTGTTCAGATCGATCCCAGCCTGCAAAAATAATGGCAAAAATCAATGGCAGTTTGCTATCTGAGATTGTAAAGATCCACATCGGTATCCAAAGGTATGAAACGATTTCATGACTTTGTAGGGAACCTCAATCTTTTATTTTCTTTGCCTAGAACTAATAGGATGTTGAAGTCGTGTGTCAATCCAGATCTTTTAATTATAGCACTCAAATCGGATCCGTTCGGATCCTGAAACGATCACGGATCTTTTTTTTATTTTGTTCATAAAGCTCGTGCCTTCTTAGAAAAGAACAAGACTGTACAAAATATCAAAGGAGTTAAATCTCAGAACTCTTATACACTATGTAACAAAAAACCTGTCCGATCCAATAAAGGCGTATTCCTGGTTCAACATACGTGCTAGAAAAAATTGCCGTTGATCAGTTTTTATTTTTTATTTTCATTTAATTATATTCACTGGGGAAAAATAATAATCTCAAATCCATTAAATGGTTACGTATAAGTATGTGTACGCAGTACGATACCGAATAATACCCTTAAGGATCGGACAGGGTTTTTGTTACATGCTGTATACAAGGTGTTAGGTAGAACGAGTGACGTACTTCAAGGGAGTATAGTACTTATGAAATTGATCAACTTTTAATAAGAAACCAATCTTGAAATCGCAAAAAACAACACCTTTTTCCTACATTAGGTTGAGTTATGAAAACATAAACTGTATTGAACAGCTGATTTTTTTTTAGCGCCTGTTATTTTGTAACTGGTTGGTTTGCGACTGAATGAGTTTGATGTCTATTTGGAAGCTTTAGTATTTGATTTACATTTACGTGTCTTCAAATTTTGCGTAAAAGAAACTTTGAACATTCAAAAACTCGTACGCTTCTCCTTTTTCAAATTTTTTTTTGTAAACTATCCTGAATAGAGTTGGAATGGATGAAACTTATTCTTAACAGATGAAAATGTACATAATAGGTATATAAAAACCTTTAATAGCTTTTTAGCAATAAAATTAAAATATTTTAATTCACTCATAAACATGCCTGTCAGAATTTTAATTTTTTTCATAACATCACGCCTGTTATCCCCGAAGGGTTAGGCAGAAGTGTACCCATTAGTACACCCACATTTCGCCAGTTATGTTTAAGTCCCATGTAATAGGGGGCGAGCCTATTGCCATCAACCGGGCACAAATCCAGTCTCCGAGGCTGCTACTGAGAAATTCCTGATGGAAAAACCCAATAACACTTTGCCCGACCTGGGAATCGAACCATAGACCTCTTGCTCAGCAGTCGCGCTCTGCGACCACTAGACCAACGAGGCAGTCTCAGGCATTTTTTTCATGTAATTATTTTTGATATTAATTTGTAAATGAAGATTATTTGAAAATTGAAGTAACTGAACTGGAATTTAATCATATTTATAAAACCGATAATAAAATTAAATATTGTAATAAAGTTTGATTGACCAAAAATATTATACTGATTACCACGTGATTGGAAAAACAATATTATAATTATCTATTTATAATAACCGGGATTGTTAACTTGATCACAACAGCGCCATCTATACATTTACACTGGTACTATAAATGTTTTTGTCGCCTCACTAGGTTACAAAGAGCACTAACTTAGTGAAGGTGAAATTAAGTCAAGAGCTTGCACTGCTATTAAGTATATTGATGTACGATTTTCCCGCTAGATGGCGTGCTGCCAATCATCGATATTTCTTACACGTAAGATGAAAAAAATTGATGAGAGAAGATATTTATTTGATTCAAATGTAATGAATTCATTATCTTTCACTGTAGTGATAAAATATTATTAATTTTAAGAGTAAATTAACAGTATTTTTGAAAATTATTATTGCTTCAAGCAAAAGACATGAACGCGTTGTGCGTTGATGTCTTTTGTATACTGAAACTTAATACCAATTTTTGCACGTAAATATGAGTGGATTGCCCAATTACTAATAGTTAGGCACTATAATTTGTACAAAGTTGATGTAAGACAGATAACTATTAGGATATCAAACTTTATGTAAATTGTTAATTTGACCGCTGTCTAGCCAACGATACGAAGTTTTGCTATTTAGGACTATTTCACCATCCCTACCTTGTTGCTATACCACCGATTCGCACTAAGCGTTTCCAAACATCTTTTATAATGCGCAAAGGAGTAGAACTCTCTACCTGCGTCTGTATTTCCGAAGGCATCATTCAACCTTAATCTCTTCAAAGTTAGAGAGAACAGGCTTTTGGGTAAGCTCACTTCATCGTCAAATTTGTCTCTGTCACCTTTGACCTAGACAAGAGTCAAGAGCGAATCACCATAAATCATCATCACTACATAGTATAAAACAAAGTTGCTTTCCCTGTCTGTCTGTCTGTCCCTATATATGCTTAGATCTTTAAAACTACGCAACGGATTTTGATGCGGTTTTTTTTAATAGATAGAGTGATTCAAGAGGAAGGTTTATATGTATAATACATGCACCCGTGCGAAGCCGGGGCGTGTCGCTAGTAAAAAATAAATAGTAGTTTTTTATCCTCGTAGTATCAGTTATCACGGACGCAAATGAAGTAAATCAAATAGTAGCTGTCCGGGGTTGCGGGACGTCTCTGGGGTTGCGGAACGTCTTAACAGGATACCGTGGCCCCGGAACGCAAAGGGCTACAGAAGGAACAGGGTGGGTTTTTGGTCAGTAAGTCCGACAGTCCCTGCTGTTTGTTTCTTCCCAGGGTGGAAGGAGTCATTTGATGATTTTTACCACCTAAAAAAAAGCTCCATCTTTGTCAAATTTCATTACGATCGCTTCAGTGGTTTTGCCGTGATAATATGATAAACAGACAGTTACTTTTGAATTTAGAATATTAGGTGAACGTTACTCGAAATTGTTGAAGAAAATTATCTAAACAGGGATTTATTTAAATCAACAAATAAATAGTTTCATATTTTAGCATTAATAATAATTAATCATGAAATATGAAATTATAATTACAATTAATAATTATTAAACGACAATAGAAATATAAATAATACGTTAAAAATAACTTTTTACAACTCCCACAAATTAATACAATCAAAAGTAACGATCACATTCAAGTTTTAAATATAAAAAAGTAATAAGATACCGTATAACACAATGTTCAAACATCATCAAATAAATGTAATACGCGTATATATTGTACGTATTTACATATTAATGTAATGAATACGTATTTACATTAAATTATGTAAGTGAGCTACGTATAACGTGAAATCGTGAAACATCGACGGAATGCCAAATTAATATTCGGCAATAATACGAATTCCAGTTTCACTTTTAAATTGGAAAGTCAAACTAAATATATTTCATTAACATTTTAGTAGAAATTAATTTTATTGATTTTATCAACATTCTAATTTATATGTCACTAGCACTATTTTTTTTTTATTGGATTTTTTTAGAAACTCGTGAGAGTATTAAGTGTTTTCTTGAATGATACAAAATGTACTTAAAATATTAAAAAATGCTGTACAGAATATTTCTATATACGACACTAGCATTCTCACCACGACTTCGTTCGTGTGATTTTTCTTACAGATCCCTATTTTTTTGATAATAAAATATAGCTTAAAGCACTCAGTGATAACGTAGCTTCCAATTTGCGAAAGAATTTTCAAAATCGGTTTAGTAGATCCAGAGATTACCCCCACAACCTCACAAACTTTACCTCATTATAATTTTTAGTATAGATAATTAATCAAATGCATATTAACAATCTAGCTTCTTTCTCTAGTAATAATTACATAAAATCCTTAAACCAAACATCATTAGCAACATACATCAAACGTATTGGATGTAGAACATATATAGGCTCCAAGTCCTGTGCCGGTTGCGTGGAGGCGCGCGGGCGCAGGCGGAAGTGAGAACGCCCGAAAGAAAGTACTCGTCGGCAACCGGTCGCGTTAGTAGGCCAGCAGAGGTCACTGCGACGCGCTAGCTCGAGCAGCTCGCTCACTATCAACGTCAAAACTTGACATACTATGATTATCCCGTTAGCGAACATGTTGATGTAGGCAGTCAGTGTATGACACTGGGATATTAAATAAGACCAAGATTTCATAAAAGTCTTGGAGATGAAAAAACAACTTAGCTGAATGATTGATCCCGATTTGTACAATGTGTGTCGATTGTCACTAAAGTTATGTAGAATTCTTTTTTTCTTTAAAAAAAGTTACTCCACACTAGAATTTTTTCCTATATCGTGGGTGCATTTACAAACATATAAGTGTTTCCTCACATAGGTACACAAACAACAAGATCTGGAACAGCAACCTGTATGTCATACAAATATTTGTTCCGCCGGGAAACGCAGCACAGCAACCAATCGCTCGGCCGCTGTAACAACAGTGTCGTCAAGAATTGAGCAAAACAAGCCAACCCACAGTATCTTAAACATGCCACCAAATGTGTTGCTCTTAAAAAAAGCAGTTGTATTTTTTAAATTTTTGCTCAGAATAATATTTAAAACCATTACATTTAAAAAAAATTGAGAAAATTTGACGTAGATTAGTTCGTTTTAGCAGAAATAAGAGTTAAGTAACAATTGCATTAAGCAGCAGCACCAAAATCGTAAATACGGCTAAGTTGAAAGAATTGATATGTAGGGAAGCTTAGCCATGTACTTTGTAAAAAGGCAAATAATAAAGTAATCCTAAGTTTTGTGTTTTGATTAATTATTAAAAAGTAATGTATATAGTTTTGATTTAAAATAAATAAATTCTAAAAATAAAATAAATGTTGTGTATCTTCAGCATATTGTAATGACCACTGTTAAACATGATATCTCATACTACTTACTTTTAACGACCCAATAACGTTAACGTAACAAGTTATCCTATCCATTTCTTTTAACCGACATCTACAATTAACTCTAGGAGATAATTAGCTAACTTATTAAACGTCTAATGAAAGAAAGCATTAAAGATTAAAGTTTATCAAATTATATAACGTTGAACTAGGCATTAACTGTTAAAAGTATTATCGGTGAAAATAAAACCAATTACTCGTTATAAATTGTGAAGTGAAATCGACTAACGATATCTACTCTAAATCTGTCGTTTTGTAAAATAACTGGCTTACGACCTTGTAGTCATATCTTTAGAAGATAGAAAAAAGAAATTTATGTTTAAATAATTATTTGATTAAAAGTTGAATAACTAAATCGTAGCGTTTCTTTTAAGTCACTACAGATTTTTCTGGAGCATTTCGGCGTAATGTCACATTCTTATCATTCGGACAAGTACTAATGTGGCTTTTTCAATTCATTTGCACTTTCTAAGTTTACCGTGGACATCACTAACATCGGTGATGGAAAACTTGGTGGGGAAACCTGGACAAAACTGGAACTGTAAACTGGAGCAAACGTGGTGATCAATGCTTCTGGCTTCTGGCTCATGGCTTCTGTATATGAGTACAGTTACCGGCACGTAAGTTGGCAAGAGATTTTCGTAGTGGGGGAAGTTCGCGCATATAAATATGTATGAAATTGTGCGTGCGCAAACTTCCCCAACTACAAAAACTCTTGCCAACTTACGTGCCGGTAACTGTAGAGGCCTTTGCCCTGCAGTGGGACAATAATGAGCTGGTATTTTAATTAATTCAATCATTTGTCACATTTTTTGTTACAGAAACTGGGGGTAGGGAACGTTTATTAACAAAGGAGATTATTGATATAAATAATCATAGTACATTATGATTCGATCTGTAACTCTCTAGCAGGATAAAAGCCTCTTAACAAAAAGAAAGAAAGACACATCACATACCAGCGTAAATTGCATGCATTTACAAAGTAATTTTATAGATTTCATCACGTACAAAATGAATGTAATCTAAAAAAAATAATCTACAAAACAATTACATGTAAAAGTTATGTTTGATATTATTGTAAGTCATGCTCCGTGAAACTAGACGTGTGTAATGTGTATCTAGCAACCGTGAACTTGGTTAACTTGTGTTATTTCATACAACGTAACGTTGTGATTGACAGGTCATTATATTGTGCTTTAGACTTGACCTTAATAATGTTATTTTTGAATCAGTTACGTATTAATGTCGAATGTTTTATCAGATATTTAGTAGATATTCTTCTCCATACGAAACTACTTTTTGGAACTAGATTCAAAATTGGCAATAGGCTCGCTCCCTATTACATGGGACTTTAACACAACCGGAGGAATATGGGTATACCAATAGGTACACCTCTGCCTAACCCTTCGGGGATAACAGGCGTGATATTATGTTATTCAAATTGTTTTTTCTTGTATGTAAATGACATTCAAAAGTGCCTATTAATGATCTAATTTAAATAAACGATTGACTTTGACTTTGACTCGATTATTCGATGCTTTCTACCTTGAAATTTAAATTGTTTGCATATCTAAACTCAATTTTTCGCTAAGAAAGTATAGCTATAAGTACGCCTTCTAGATATAATTGATTTGAAGAAAACAATTCTTGGATTCTGGGATTGCATAATAAAACAAATGCATATTTATTTTTAGCTAACTGTTTTTTTACTAGTCACTTTTTGACCAATTTATTTAGAGAAACTATATGTTTGTCGTATTTAATAATGTAGATAAATAATTATATTCATATGATTCCATTCTCGGAATTGTAGAATTTTTTAATACAAAAGTCCATTCCATACTAAGTCAACACCTGAAGTGTAAATATACAACCGATTATAAGATACATTTCTTCAGAAGTTTAAGTTTAGTTTAGTCTTCAATGCAGCATTAAATAAAAATGTGGCCAACTATACTATCAAGCAGTACTTATACAAATCGATCGCGACATAAGATCGATTAATAAAAATCGATAGCCATAGACGTGGAGTATGTGCCAGTCCTAAAGGAAGCGAGGGACGACTAACACAAATATTCGCAGTAACTGTGTCACTTTGTACGCGAATACATTGACCTTACGGCAAGTGTCGCGATTTTGGAGCGCTCGAGTAGCCAGTGACGGTGTGTGCAGCTGTGTTATGGAACAACGTGGAAATAGGGACAGTTGAGAAACGGCTCGAAAAATATAATGGACAATAATGGTTAATGACATTTTTGTGCCGAATTAAAAAATGTTTTTGCTTAAGAAAAACAATATCATTTCTCACTTATTTTGCATAGTCACTAATAAGACTACGCCTTCTGGCATAATATGGATTAATTATGGTCTTTTTATATTATTTACCTTTATATTATTTGTACATATCCGTGTCTTAACAAATAATAAATGATTTGATTTAAAGATTTTTATAACTATTCCAATAAATTAGAATTTATTTTCATAACTAACTACTTAATTTTAAAATATTTTCAGAAATTTCTTCGTGGTCAAATTAAAGTTTTTTTTTAGTAAATTAGACTCATTTTTGACAGATTGAGAATTAAATTAGATTGCGATTGTTCCTAGTAAAATATAGAATTACCTCCCAGATCTCAGCTAATGTTGTCACTGTTTATACTCCATTGAATTCTTAAGCTCCAAATATTTTAATTCTTCGAACTTTTACAGATGTACTAGATATTACACTTGCCCCGCGACAAAAGCACCATGCATACACGACTGGCACCAGTGTTAGAGACTTGGTCCAAGAGAAAGTCCTCAGGGTCCATTCACAAGGCGCATACAAATATTTGTGAACGCCTACTATACGACAAACGAGTTTAGACCTTTCTACCTTCGGAATCGTACGATGTCGCGATGTCAAACTTTATGGACTGTGTGTTGACATATTTGTTAATGAGTGTGTCAGCTGGCAAGATTGAACATCATAATTGGGTGTAATTTTGCCAAAACGAACTAACCGACGTCAAAGTGATTTCCATTATTAAACTTTTGAATATTTAACGCTGATTATTTAAGTTTTGGATGTACAATGAGGTGTTTTTATTGGGTGGTAATTAAATTACTTTGACGTTTTTAATTTAATTAATGAGATTGTAGGTTGGCTCATCTTGGCATAATTAAGCCCAATTTTAATTAATTAGGTACCTACTTTTATTTAAAGGAAACAAATTTAAAAAAATACCAGCTTATTACTGTCCCACTGCAGGGCAAAAGCCTCGTCTCATACAAAGAAGGCAAGAGCATTAATCACCACGCTTTCAAGGTGGATTGGCGATTCCAGACTTATATTAATTATGTAGGTCCAGGTTTCCTCACGATGTTTGATGTGAACTTAAAGATATATGTTTTAATTTCTATTTTTTAGTTTTACCAGTTACGATAACGAAGCATAATATAATCTGTTAGGAACGTAAGAACTAGAATGAAGTCGTGTGACTTTGAAATGTTTTAGATAATGTTCAAGTTCAATGTATCGATATTCAATAATGTTCAATGGATTGCCTTTGAAAATTTACTTAAGATTTCATACGAACATAAGAAACAGAAAATGAACAACTTCAAGCAATAAAAAGTTCTATCTTAAACATATGTTTTAGATGTTTAAAAAGTTTTAAAACTTTTCTAAACACTTCCTGAACTTTCTAGCTTGCAGTGTAGATAAACTCGTATTGTGAGTCGTGACTTCTCATTTTAAGTTGACACGACAATGTTTATCTTAGATAAGTGAGTCGGTGGATTTTGCCAATTTCGAAACGATTACTTTTCGTTTTTTAATGCTGCTTTGCAATTTTCTTTTTAACTTAATTTTTTACGCACTTTAATATGGTTTTAACACAGTTTTACAGGCCTTAAATAATAAATAAATAAATATTTTTTTTTTCGTTTTTTATGAAACGCGGCCATCCATAATTTTATTGGGAAATATTAATAGAAATGCTTAAAAAAAATAAACATTGATTTAGGCGTAAGACCTTTTAAAGAAATCAAGATATTTTTAAAATTTCTTATGCAGCAAAAACATAAAAAATTTTTTTTTTAGGACTCATCTCTCGTTGTGGTATAAAAAATATGTCGAACCCCTACATTCATTCTACAGATAAAATGAGGATTGAAAAATCAGCTCCTAACAAGGAAAACAATTTATATAAAAGAAATTATAAATAAGCTTTTCTCTATTTTTTTTCTTTTCTGTAAATCTAAGTATCGTATTCTGAGGTAGCTCGGTTAGCCATAAAAATGCTGCTTGAATTGAAAAGTCAGACATCTCGCAAGTTATAGTAAAAGTAGAAAACATAAAATGTATTAAAACACGTTTGGCTAAAGTAGTGAAAAGCTTTTACAACTTAATATTTTTTCATTAAATACAAAAAGAAATACGAATCAAGTGAAAAATTAAAGATATGACATTTTCTCTTTTTAAGAAATCCGAACAAAATAATGATTCAATAATGCCATGTAGTAGTAGGTAAGAGTAAGGTGTTGCAGAACTTATGATATATGCCCATACGGAACGCCCACGTTTTCGTTTTTACGTCACGTTATCAATAGCACTTAAAGCGCGTTTACACACATAACCTTAAGTGAAAGTACGAGGCCGGTCCCCTCATACTAATGTTCAAAATACTTAAAGATTCTGACACAATACACGCTGCTCGCACATTTCTCCAGTGAGACACGACAAGTCCGTAAATAAGCTGAATAAATTAATGAATCGGACCTAATGAACCCCTCTTGGAATGCCATAGATTATGAAATTTGGGAAAACCCGATTCAAGCACTACATTATAGATACATGTTCTATGTTTACACTGATCGTAAATTTCGTTTTTCCTTTGAATTCCTTTATGAATAAGTGAAAGCTTAAGTTATGTGACTAATGTTTGTTTGCACTAAATGCAAAACATGTTTCGCTGAAACGATTGGCATAAGTGTTGAAAAATGTTAAACTTTTGAAATGCTATTTGGTTTAGTAGAAGGAAAAAATATTGCGATGATAAACTTACTGTTACTATACGAAATTAATTAATTGGAAAATGAATTTCTTGAATTCCTGAAACAGTACTTAGTTTATGCTTTTTTATGATTGATTGCTTTATTAGTTGGATCTTCGAGTTAAAAACAAAATTAAATGGGAAAATTAACTTAAGAAAAAGTGTCACACGAAAGGAAAATCCATCAAAAATATTAAATAAAATACGTAATCAAGGTATGGCAGACGACAGGTATAAATAGGAGTACGTCTGCGTGTTGGTTGATCTGTGTCCCCGCCGGCTACCATCACTACTTTCCTTCCCTGCGTGTGTGACGTAACTCTATAAAAGAGTGCGCGGTGAAGACGCCGCCGCTATATCGTTTCCGCTCGCCACGCTCGGCCATAGCGTCCCAAACACCGGCAAAGAAGGACGCGGGCGGAACCTCTTCCGCAAGAGCCCACACGGACTCAACAGTGACAGTTCAACAAAAGGTGAAGTGTCAAGGACATAGTGCATGTGATTGTGTTCGTGATAGTGTTGTGATATCGTGATAGCTACAGTGGGCTGGTGGTCGGGTCGGCACTGTCGCGGTCGCGATGCTCCCGGTGATGTAACTTAAAGGTTGTGTTTGTTTCAGATACGAGATGAGGTCGTTGTTCTTATTAGCGGCTTTGTGCTGCCTAGTGTTGTCGGTGTGCGGTAGCCCTATCGCCCGGCCGGAGGAAGACAAGGAAGTGGGCAGGCAATCTGCGGCTGCAGCACCTGCAGCGCCGGCAGCGGCCGGGGACGATGATGACGACGATGACGATGACGACGACGATGATGATGATGATGATGTCGGCGACATTGATGATGCGTTAGGAGGTAAGTTTATTAGTGACTGATAACTTGGTGATGTTTAATAGGTATCTACCTGGCAGAACCTGAATGTGTTTGTTATCGGACGGTACAATGAGCAACAATAAAATATTAATACGAAAAAAACAAAACTGGGAATATTTTTAGGGATGTTGATGCAATTAGTTTGTATTCATGTCAGAAATACTTAAAAGTTCAAAGACATTTGATATTGCTACTATATCGACCAGTTCATGTTTTACCGTTTAAATGAGCAGGAGTTATAACGGTAGATACGATAAATACAACTCGTGAGATAATACGCTGACAGCGATAATGCTGCATTAGCAACAGAAGTCGAGCTTAGACGGTTAATCATTGACAGAAAATTTATTACGTTTTACAAAACACCTGCATAATTGTACCGCAAACAGCATGGTAATAGCTCGTTGAATGATTCAAGCATAGCTGAACACTTTGAAGCAATTTGCATCCATAATTTACGACTAAATGCAATTACTTCTTCAATGCATAGATCTCCGCTAACGCCATCGGATCTAAATTGACTCTTAGATTGGGAATTATAGACATCCCATCAACACAGCGGTTAATATTTTTAAAGCTTACAACTCAAAGTTATCACGAAGTTTCGCCCAATCCCAATAAACTATAAGTATACAGATTGTGAATAAATGAATAATAATAATGAATCAATTCAATATACTTAGTACTAATCCAATTAACCAATATCCGAACATGCGGTAAAAGTATTACGATGAAAATTCCTTAGAATCCGGACGTGGTGGGGCCAACGCGGAATGTGAGTCGAGCACCGTGACAGGCGCTCTCAATCGTTAATTAATTCAAACAGAAAGACTCAATCAGAGAAATTGACGCTCCCCTGCTTTCTCGCTACGAAAGCCTCGCTCAGGACGTCACGCACCGCGAGACGGCGGCGCGCGTCTCTATTAACTGTGTGTTTAACAGTTCATTTGTATTTAGGTATCGGTAATAGTGCTAATATAATACGTATGTATTGATGCGGAGAGAATGTGCGATGAGTGCTAATATAACAAGTAGACAGGTGTACGGTTTTGAGATGCAACGTTAATGCTCTAGTTAATGCTACTTTACATTCGGACACATTGTTCTTATTCTGGTATATTTTACCACAGGTGATGACGACGATGATGACGATGATGACGACGACGACGACGATGAAGAGGCAGATGATGATGAAGAAGATGACTACCTTGAAAGATTCTTCGATGACATCTTAGGAGGAGGTAAGAATCCGTCAAGTGAAAAACATTACAGTATCTATATAGCTAGCAACATAGGATAAAATTTAATAACAAAAATAAAATCCCCACAGAAGAAGAAGATGACGATGACGAGCCTGCGGCAGTACAGCCGGTCGTCGCACCCGCCGACACAGTTGCAGCCGCCCCCGCTGCACCTGCCGCCGCCGCCTCCGCTGAGGAGGCCATCGGTGAAGATGTTGAGGGAGAAGCAGAGGCCGTAGAAGGCGAAGAGGGAGCAATCGTAGCACAAAAGGAGCCCGCCAGCGCTGAAGTAGAGACACCTAGCGCTAGCTCTGAAGTAGCTGCAGCAGAGGCTGAGAACGAGGAGGACGATGATGACGATGACGATCTCGGCATCGATCCCGTCGGTGATGATGACGACGACGAAGATGACGACGACGACGAGGCCGAGGACGACGACGACGATGACGACGACGACATCACCGACGCGCTCGGCAGGAACAACTCCGTCAAGAACTCACGTGAGTCCAAAAAGCTGAAAGCGAGCGTCGCGGCGTATGCGAAAAAGGCCGCGCTAAAAGCCAACCACCTGGGTAAAGTAAAGAAAACCAAAGCGACATCCGCCGCGGCAGTCGCGGCTGAACACAAAAAGTTCAGATAGTGAGTAGGCGGCGAGATCCCGGGCGAGCCACGCCCTCTCATCCACCTGACGAGACCCTCGCGGTCATCCTTTAGCTTAGCTATTTATTGACTATTTATTTATGCTATTTATTTTATTTATTAAGTGAGTGTGTTTGATGTGTGAAAGTGTAAGTATGGTACCGAGAAAGTTAAAGTTAAATTAATGTCTAGATCATGTCACACTGGTCTCGTGGCAAATTATTTGAAATAAATCTGTTGTTCTAATTTATGTGTGAAATTCTTTATCATACCTCCACGACGATTTGTGCGTCATAACTGTACACAATATATTGAATGTTGTACATTGTTAAATTTTGTCGTACATCGGTCAGAAAACTAGTTGCCTATTCTATCTCGGTGTCAACTAATCGAGTGACATTATCTAGTAATATTAATTTAATTTTGATTGTTATAATAAAAATGTATACTAGTCAGCTTCACGTATTTATACTCCTCTTACCCCGATCCATAACTGTAACAGTATGCTGTAGAGTTGCTCTAATATTATGCATTTATTTAATTTCGCTATCTCCCATATTATTTCCATAGTACATTAAATTTACATAGCAGTATTGTATGTAGGAATTAAAATATAGATATAAATAACTAGCCTTTTGACCGATCTATGTATGTAGTATAACGCACAAACATCCTTCTCCTCATAAAATATCCATTCCCGAAAATCCTTATCTGCCGAATAGTAGAATAGCTAAAAACATAATCGCAATCACGAACAAGATTTTAGTAACTAATACCTACTGGGGTGGTATCTTCGACGGAGATCTAGAAACCCCGCCAGTGTGTGGCTCGGGTGCGCGGGCGCAGCGGCCGGTTGCACGACAAGGAACTAGTTCGGTATATGTGTGTTAGGAGGCCGGCGTCCACCGCCCGCTTACTTTCCCAACCGGAGCTCGAGCGATGAACCCGCCCGATTTCTTCTCCAACCTTGACACTTTCTTTAACCTTGCTCCGGCCGCGCCCAGGAGTGACCTTGACGAATATTTGAATAATACTCGTACTTTAAAATAGCCGATAGAAAGTAAATCGATCTAAATGTTTACTCTCACTTAATGACGAAACCCACCGCGAAATTTGCGCGCCGAATGTCCGGTACAGTGAAAACAACATAATGAGATGCGAAAAGAGAAATTTTAAATGTTTGTCGTCGTGAAATTCTGGGAGTGTCGCGAGGAGTCATATGCGACCTAATTGGAACTCGTTTGTAATTGTCGGCCGAACATAGTCACCTGTGCCGACCCGGAATACGTCAGCTTCCTTCTATAGTAATTAAATGCAATTTAGCAAAGTAAGATGTGTCTAAGAATGACCAATAGCGATGTAATTCGTGGTTGCGCAACCATTCATATCATATCAGGATATATGGTTATTACAAAGTTACTTACGACATGAGTCGCTGTATCGAACATAGGCAGACTTTAAAGCACTTAGTATTAGTATGAATAGCGGAATTCAGTATATCTAAAACGGCTGCGCACTGTATCAATGTATGCCGTAATTAGATTTCTTCGAATGTGCGTGGCACGGCACGCAGTTTCTTTTACGTGTGGAAAATAGAAAATCCACCGTTGACTGGGCGTATTAATTGTGAACGACGATTAGAATTCAAGTGGGGCTACGAGAGACCGATACAGTTAGCTCGCGTGCCAACATAACGTGGCTAGAATCAGGTGTAGGATTCAGTTGAATAATTATCGGGCGTACGTTGTGTAGGTACACTTGCATGCAGGCAAATAATTTAGGTCTATTTAAATATGGCGACATGAACGTGACCGTAGAAAGAGAAACTTACTAATGAAGTTTCCATTGCGGTTTAGAATTGTCACTTATTTAAATATCTATACTGTACATACTTAAAATATTACTATAAATACGTACAAAGATATTGGAACCAAAGAATGTCAATCTGAAGAGAAATGAGTTCGCATATTTGATAAGTTTAACTACACTAGACAGAATAGATAACTTACCGGTTTATAATTTTGTTTCGGACGCTAGCAGAAGCCATACATAAATCTCGTACCTGCAGTCAACTAGAAAAATACAAGTTTATGGTGGTTTTTCATTTGAATGAAGTACGAAATAAAGACACAGACTGCTACTTACGGGATATTTTTTCATGAGCTGCGGTATTTTGACGTCGTTGTAAACGACAAGATCGAAGGGTAACTGTATAAAATATGGCTGGATAGTAAAATAATAGATTATTAGGTGAAGACTTTGTCTACCCCCTTTCTAATTCAAACACGCACTACTGGAACTCGATAAAATGTCACATCACACCGAAACACACTTGAAGGATATTAGAAGTTAATATTATGAGTCTCTGAGTAGACTTGGCACTGGATTTCAAGCGCTCACCAATTTACAACCATTTTCATGATTGTAATTGTTCTTACTTCTTTGAAAATGTTTTGTTATGGATTTTCGCATATTTTTCATTGAGATTCTGTACTTCTTTGTATGAGATAGATAGTTTGTTTGTCTAAATATAATGTAGACTCCTATAACTGAAATCAATTTTATACATAGGTACACAAACGGTGTGTAGGTAGGTTAATCTCATTTTGAAATGCGCATCATCAAAATCGATTTGTCAATAGATAGGTATTATACTTAGTTATAATTTCTCCTTCCATTATTTTTACACGCGTACCTACTCAAATTAGTTCCCTTTTTCATTCAGTTTTTGTAACAATTAGTCAATGTTTCATACAACTCGTGACATACAGCAATTAAGTGATTTCAATGAAGTTTCAGTAATTAACTTTATCGAAAACATTCGATATTTGTTAACTGCCTTTGATTTATTTGCCTTTTGCAATACGTGTTGTGGCCGACTGTAATTACAAAATAATTGGAGTATAACAAATGAGATACAGAACAAAAAGTTTTACTTTTGCTAAGAATTATAAACATGGTTCTGTATGTGCAATTGATTAACACGGACCGCTGGTTTCTTCACGAGTAAATTCTCGAGAAATGTTCGATGAAAGATTAAAATAATGTTACATGAAACGGGTTTTTGTGAAATTATTTGTTGCACATAACCTTCTATTTATTTTCATGTAGGTATGTATTACTATTTTTATTTATAGCTTTGTGTGTGCGCATAATGAATGGAACAGAAAACTTTCAAACTACTTAGTTTAGGGTCGATTTTTTAATCATTAGATAATAATTATCTAAAGTATATAGGTATAATATGACAGTTTGACCACTTTTTGTATAGACAATATGTCAAACCAAGATAATTAAAAAATAATATAGACTTAGAACGACAGATACATCCACTGATACGTAAATTATATACGATAATATTTAGTGTCTTTAAACTGCATTCGCAAGCAAAATATTTACTTATTAGGTACCAGCAATGGCTTATATTTTTTAATACATACACACACCAAATTAAAGCCATTTAGAAGACAAACATTTTGCAAGGTTCCAGAAGTTTTAAACTTTTTAATTGACACTTTGAGAGGCTACCGGATTTAAACATTTTGAAAGACTTTATTACGCTTTTGGGCGTAGATATATATAGTGGTGGAATGATTATGATAAGTACGTATTTAACACTAGCAATTCGCTTAAAAACATCTGCATACCTACGTAGGTAATGTTACTATATCCTAAGGAGTAGGTAGTGTTTTCAATTGACTATATCGTCAATAAATATTTAACAGGCGCACTCAAAGAAGAGACGACCAAGAAGCCGGCGACAGTGCCAGCTATCTACATTGTCAAGTACAACCGTTTCGTCGACAACATCTTGGAGAAGATGAACGATATTCTGAGGACATCGTACGATCCCGTCAGCGTCAAGCTTCAGCCGATCGACGCCAACAAGAAGACCACTAAGCCAAAGAAGGGTACTAAGACGAAACCAAAAAGGTAAGATTCTTTAGCGTAAGTTCATACGTATTAATATTCAGAAAGGAGAAAGTACTCAAATATGAAATTTTGTGACTATGACTAAGAATACAACGTCCAAAATACCAGCTTTGTTTAAACAACATACAAACTGGTTGACTCAACCAAATAATCCGGGTACCCATATCCTTACGTAACTTCATTTCTCTTTTAGGAAAACCTCAAACAAGAAGAAAACTTCCGCACGTGGTACCGAAGCAAACAAAACAAAAGAGAAAACAGTATCGGAAATTCCAGCAGTAGTTAAAGAAGAAGTTACTGAAATCAACGAAGTGAAACCTAATGAAGTTGTAGTCGAGCAGACTCCTATTGTAAATGAACCTAGAGCTATCAAAGATAAGGCTAGTTCTGTGAAAGCTAAGCCGACACCGGTTAGGGCTAAGCCAACTGCTAAACCACCTACTAAAGCACCTACAAAGGCGACTAAACCTAAACCTAAGCCGACAAAGACTACAACGAAGAAACCACCGACCAATAAGAACAAGACCAAGACTTCGGCAAAGAGCAAGCCCAGGGCTAAAGGAACGTTGTATGGTTTATCATCGCTGAGGAGGACCGGTGACGTTTCAGTTAGCATCATGGCTGACCATACAACTGTCAAGAGCAACTTTGCTATTGGACCACTGATACTGAGAGTGGAAAAAGAGGTATGGGAACATATTACACATTTTTGCTAAAAAAAAAATGATTGAATAACTTTTGATACACATAAAGTTTTCTTTTACTATTCAACGTTTTACAAAATAAATTTATTTTGTTTAGATTGGACGTGGAGCCAAGAAAGACATCAGGTCAGCTACAGCGACCACTGCTGAGATGCTGGGAAAACTAACTCTGAGAGTCAACAACCAAGGCGTGGCTACATTACATACCATCAAAGTTCTTCAACCAAAACAGGTGAGTCGCTTTAATGTAATTTACCAAGAGTAATCACCAACACAAGTATTAAAAGAAAGTAGGAATGATTAACTGAAAGTATGACGAAATTCTATGATCGAATAATTTGTGAAACTAATTCTTTTTGTTGAATCTGTAATTGTTTGGTTCGACTTTCTGATTGAAATTACATAAAAACGAAAATAATGATGCAAACGTTTTAACTAAACCTTATCTATACTTAATGCCGAAAAATAAATGCTAAATTTCTGGCTTTGATACTCAAGGATATTATTGTGTGATAGTATGGAGATTAAAGAGTACCTAGTAGTAGAGGAGGCGAACTTTTAAACCTATAGGTTATAAACAAAATTGCTCGAAAAATTGGAAAATAAGGGTGTGTGTGTGTGACTGTATTCTACATCTTTTTTAAACATTCTTTTTTATTTAGGTTCGAGTGGACAGCAACAACGAACGTACCAGGGAACTGGTATGGCAACGAAGCGCAAGGATAGCTCATGTCGTCTCCGAGAAACTTCTCTCTGCGTCCAAACCCATGTTCCACCATCAGACCGTCGTCAAGCAGTAGATTTTGAACTTCATTATGTAGCTCTAGGGCACATTTTAGCTTGGTTTCCGCCAGCTAAGGGTTTAGGTGATGGGATCACAGATATTGCATTTAGGCAGCCGACTCGTCAGACGCGTATAATAAGATTAATATTTTTTTTACATTCCTAGTGAATAGAGAGGTAAACGATACGATAATTTCTCATATTCTGTTCATCAAAATGTTGTTCTGATATTCCAGAATAATACATAATACGCCTTTGAATTGTCGGTTTGTGTTATTGACTGATTGATAGATGATATTATTTATTTATTTCTTGACGTAAAATGAGTTTTAGAGTATAATTCCAGTCGTGAGACTTATGATACTCATTATGTTTAGTAAAGTCAGACAATGCATTTACTATGTTGTAACTTTATGGTGCTAAGATTTATAAGATAGTACATTTTAGATAGTTTTGTACGATGTATACTTATTATTTATTTTCAATAATATTTTTTTTATAAATATATGGTGTTTGTAGTTTTATTTTTCATGTTTTTCACCTTTATTCATAATTAAAATAATATACAGGGTCATTGAAAATTTACCCGAAACCTGAAAAGGGGTCATTGTACTCATCATTATGAACAACTTTTACTATGGGACCAACCTTGAAATCATAAAAAAAAATCAGCTGTTTCATACATTACGATAGTGATGCATGCATATTGCATTTATGTAGGGAACAGCTGAATTTTCGATGACCATGAATAAATATATATTTTAGCTAGCATAACACTGTTGGGCAAAGACTTCCCCTAAGTCTTTTTAAGCATTTTTTTCTTGGCGTTTTTTATAAGATAAAATAAAACAGAAAATTCGATTGTAAAAATGTATTTTTAAATAGTGTACAGATTGTTCAGTATTTTTACTCCACTGGTAACAAGTACTGCTTAGAATGCTTTGATGGCAAATCCACAAAATAATTGTGCTTGAATAGCAATTTATCATTTTAATTAAAATATTAAATAAATGATTCAAAAAACAGTAAAGAGATACAAAAAAATAATTATAATTATGATTTGCATCGGTTTCCTATTGTAATAATAAACCTCATGTTTTTTATTATCATAAAAATAATAACTACTTATTTATTTTTTGAGTTCAGCTGAATTAAAACCTAAGGGTCAGTTCACACCGAGACGCGACGCGACGCGACGCAACGTGAAGATACTTGAAGAGGCCAGTGACTTCGCGCTGCGCCGCTCGCCGCCGCGAGACGCATCGCAACGTCGCCGCTCTTGCACGTCATTCTGTGCGCGCGTACCGGCGATTCACCGCTGCGTCGCGATGCGTCTCGCGGCGCCGCGCGGCGCAGCGCGGCGTAGAGCGACGCATCGCGACGTAGTGCTGCGTGGTGTAACGTATTCTAAATTCTTACCATGAAATGTGTATCTTTTCGTGTAGAAAATAAAGTTATATTTTGAGTCCCTCTTTTAAAGTGTGCACGCAGCGTCGCGTCGCGTCGCGTCTCGGTGTGAACTGACCCTAAATGGGTGAAAACGCATCACATTCATTCGCTAGATGTTTAAAATTCTAAATGTAGGTAGGAATTCTATTACTTTTGTTTCAACACACCTATAATGTTGTAAAACTTCAAAGACACATCTAGCGAGTACACACGTTGGCCCATTGGGAATTTCAATAAAACATACGAAACCCATAATACTAAACACACTCACAAATTATTGGAAATAGTTTTAAAATACCAATACGAAATAAAAATAATCTATAATTCGAAAATATATTGGAGATTCCAAACAGTTTGGCGCATCTCTTAATATACAAGTTGTAGATTAGCATCCGCGTCTTTCAGGAGTTAGTTATACATACCTACATATAAGACTTATTCAATCAAATAAAATTGCGACACCTAGTCAATATTAATAAATGGCTGTTTTCTACCTGATTAAGTTTGGTCGTATTTCAGAATACACCTCTTTGAAATAACAGAATCGCCCAATATCACTGTTTGCGTGCGGGCTTATCGCCCCGCTTGTCTAAACCCAGCGACAAGATGGCAAGTTCTAATATTAAAAAATAAAAGCTTTTAAAAAAAACAATTTAGTATTTAAAAAAACTATTTATTTTATTATTGATTCGTGTTGAGAATCTCCTTGAATTTGACGAGGATGAAAAACTGCACCTTTAAGAAAACTTCTACTTCATAATAGACTCTTATCTTTGGTACTATTCACTTTATGCCTCAGAGACGTATTGGGCCTGACAATTAAAAAAAAACAACTAATACAAAATTAATAAGACATAAATGTGATGAACTTCGCTGACAATATTTAAGAATATGAATAAAATAACATAAAACGGTTTAAATATCTAAACATATAATGAATACCCGAATCACACGATTTCAAATTGCAATACAAAAATTTGATATCAAACTACTTACTTACATATCAGTACAAAACACTTCTTACTTACAACTTTGCCTAATATTGCATTATTAAATCCCGGTTTTCTGAACGAAAAATTGAAGTCGAAATATATCAAGTGTGCTTAAGCTGCTGTGATTGGTGGATTGAATTATTAACAACCAATCACAGCTATTTGCAGAGCTTGACAAATTTTCACATTAATCTTTTGTTCGAAAACCGGTAAATGGTAAAACACTTATTCGATTACTCTTAATAAACAGGAAGGAAAATAACTCTCACTTCTTTAACAAAATATTGATATAGTTCAGAGACTAACTTTCTTCGGGCAAATCAGAGCAGCTAACGTCGTCACATTAATACATACAAAATAATTCTCACTTTTTCAACGAAACATTGATATAAAGACTATTTTTACGGGCAAAAACACTCGTTTTTTAATTCGTTTTTATTTTGGTTTTAAAATTAATGTCTATGAGAGAGAAGTCATCTTCAGCTCGGTCATGTGGATACCGTCTAAAGTGTCATATGTTTGCTGCTTCACAATATTATACAACTTGCCCGGAAAACCCATGTCTAAAGCTCCAACTATCGTTATCACGTAGGTATACAGGATTACGGTGGCCATTTTTGTTTTGCAATAAATGTTGAAAGACCTTAAATATAGTGTTGTTCAAAATCTGTGTATGTGTTTATCATAAGTGATATTTCAGATCTAATACTCTTATTTAGTCTCGACAAAAAATCTTCAATTTCTGACATTCAACGACAGATCAATTCGAATTTAATTGTGTTGCGATGAACGCTGTTAATATACGGTACGGTTATTTACCTAATTTATACTTATTCTACTTTATTCATTATTCTGTACAAGATCGACAATAGTCAATAACTTATCTGATTGGGAGACGCGGGTATAGTGGAAGATTGTTCTTATATCATAGTATAAAAGAATTCTAGACAATGAACTGTTAAAAATAGTTTAATACCAAAGATCAAAGAGGAATGTCAGAAGAAGGGAAGACCGAAATTGGGGCATAAGCTACAAATCCATATGTTTTTTAACCCTGTTTGACTAACGGCCGCTTTTTAAAATGCTATCTGCAGATCAATCCCTACACGCAACCAATCAAGTGGCCGAGTTTGTAATCTAAGCTTTCTATAATTCAATCTGAAGATCAATCCCTACACGCAATCAATCAAGTGGCCGAGTTTGCAATCTCAGCTTTTTAAAATGCGATCTGTGCATTGATTCATGTGTCCAACCGATCAAGTGGGTGAGTCGACACAGCGGCCATTACTCACCAAGGAAGTAAGTAGACATTAATCGAATATTACCGCATTTTTTTACAAATGAAACGACTGGAAGTGTGTCATTACAAGTTAAAAGAGTTAAAGATTTTTTATGTAAATCTAAAATAAAAGTCAATTTAGCTATTAATAATAGACTGCAAATACAAGGCCAGTTTGCATTTTAGGTCAGGAGACAGGTATCTTCTACGAATACAATAAAAATAAAGCTCAGTAAGAAATCTTCAGACTTAAGCCCAACATGCACAGACAACGGGAGCGGCTCCCGCCGCCGACCCGCCGCGGGCCCGACGCGGACTATCCCGCTCCCGCTGTGTGTGTGTGTGTGTGTTGGGCTTTAATGAACAAAGTCGCACACTGGCCACGTGTTCAAAGCCCATAACTATCGATAATAACCGAAGCTCTATAAAGTACTTTCAACTAACAAAAAATACTTAACTTTAGGAACTATTTACACACAAAGAACACTTTGTCGAACTTGTACGCTATACGCTATAACTAGCTAGGTACATAGCTTTTATGGTTTTAGAGAGGGAATCTTGCATTTCAAAAAGAGAAAAATGACTTTGATAAGCGCCATAGTTCAAATTATGTAACGGTAGATATGGGTAATTCACAAGTCGAATAAATCTACTGGAAAAATGTTTTTAGAATTACTGAATGAACTAGTTTCTATTCGCGACTTCGTTCGAGTAGAAGTGAAGTATACTATAACCTGTGGCACTCGCAACAGTGTAGCTTTGTATGAGTGAAATAATTTTTGTAATCGGACTCGTCGTTCCAAAGAAAATTTCATACAAACAAAAAAAAAACAATCTTTACTTACCTCTTTGTAATATTTGTACATATTACACTAAAAGGTATGTTTATTTCTAGTTTTACTTTAATTCTTTTTAACAATTCTAGATACGCAAGTTACTTCCATTTCTAAAACCACAAAAGTCCAGCCAATACATATTAAACCTACACACTACGTGTTACCGTCACGTATCGTTTGTCTCGTTCTGTTGAGGTCTTAACGTGCCGTTGCTTAACAAAGGTATACTATTTTGTTCGTCGGATATCACTATCTCTGTGATGTCATCGTCTGTTTGCTTTAACGAGGAGTAGTTTGGTGGCGGCGTATGTTCCTTGCCGTTAAGTATTGGTAGAGGAATTTGGCCGGTTAGATCTGTGGAAAAAAATATATATAAAAGTGAAAGATCTCTCATTCTTCTTCTTCTTTTTCTTTTTTTTTTAAAGAAGAAGAAGAAGAAGACTCATTCATTATTGGATAGAGAGTATTAAAACTAAATTGGGTAAGATGTCTGTGTTTCGTATTCATTTGATAACGTAAACGAGACTTCTTCACATGTCACATACACAGTAACAATAAGAAGATATAAAACACTAAAGCCGTAACACCTTTAAATTTTTAGGACATTCACTCATATCTTACTCGAAATCTCTAACACTAGGCACTCGACTTATGTAGCTGATATTTGGCAGGGGCATAAGTGTGTGTGTATGTGGGGGTATAAGTGGAACAACCCTTTACAACCCGTAAAGGGAGTCATGGTATAAAAAAGATTGGGAACCCCTATAATATAAAATATGTTCAACGTTGCTAAAATTGGTAATGCGCGTGCGTACGTATTATAAGTTAATAAATAATAATAATAAATATCTTGGGACAACTCACACACGGCCATCTGATACCAAGCTAAGCAGAGCTTGTGTTATGGTAACCAGACAACTGATATACATACTTATATAATTTATAAATATATACATATTATAGATAAATTACACCCAGACACAGAACCAACAATTATGCTCATCACACAAAGTTTGTCCTGGGTGGGAATCGAACCCACTACCTCCGGCTTTGCAGTCAGGGTCACTAACCACTAGACCAACGAGGCAGTCAAAAGTTAGAAATTGTTAGGGACATTTTGACTCCTACTACAGAGAGTTTCATTAATTTCCAAGAATATGGATTCATTTTTGTTCACTAAATCTATGATAAATAACGTTCAAAATCCACTTACTATGTAGCGTAGAGTCCAGCTCAGCGTGCGTCAACACGACGACCACATTAGAGCCCGCCCCGCTGAACACAGACGCGACATTCGCGCGAGGAGACAGCAGCACTAGCGGCTGTCCGCGCGACGCGAGCGAGCTCGATAGTGCGCACATGCCTTTAGCTGCTGTGAAGTCCGCTCCTGAAGGAGGGGGAAGGAAGTTTCTCATAAATGTTGTTTAAAATTAAACGTGCCTGAAGCTTCTCTGAAATATACCCTAGGTCTAAGAACATAAGGCACTTTTTATCGTGTATAAACTAAGGAACAAAGCTGTTTATATTTCGTGGTTCTTTTGTAAAACAGTCTGCTTTTACAAGTAGGTATATAATAAATATAATAATATCTATAATAATAATAATATCTTGGGACAACTCACACACGGCCATCTGATCCCAAGCTAAGCAGAGCTTGTGTTATGGTAACCAGACAACTGATATACATACTTATATAATTTATAAATACATACATATTATAGATAAATTACACTCAGACACAGAACCAACAATTATGCTCATCACACAAAGTTTGTCCTGGGTGGGAATCGAACCCACTACCTCCGGCTTTGCAGTCAGGGTCACTAACCACTAGACCAACGAGGCAGTCAAATAATAATAATAATATTGTTTTTTTTTGTATTTTTAATCAAATATCCTTTTCAATATTTTTGTGTTCCACATGGAGTGTGTCAAATAATATTTTTTTCTGTCAAAGTGAAAACCATCCAGTATTACAGGACCTCAATCTACAAAGCTAAGATTTTCAAAACATTACTATTATTTTTTTACAAACTTACCGAGCACATATCGACAGTCGATAACGACGGGCATGCTGCACCCTCCTTGCTTCTTAGCGGCGCGCTCCACGTACTGCCTGATGTACTCCACGCCCGGGAAGTATAAACTGTTGCCCACTGTTACTAGAACGTAACTGAAGCCTGACGCGTTCTGCAACAATAATAATTAACTTTGATAAGAACTGAAAATGAGATAGTCTGCCGCAATCGGGTATTATTAATAATTTACTAATTTACTGAATGACACTGCTGACAGGATAGATTTATTTGACTGCTCTCTGCCTGAATTCACAAAAGCAATACTATATGTGTTATGTTATTTAAGCTTATAAGTTAACTATTATTTATGTTTGTTTAACTCGTGCGCCGTCGGGCCAAAACTGAAGGTCAAACCTCCACCACTTTTGTACCGCATAGGTACAGTTGACAGTTGAGAGGTTAAAGGCCACCCTACCGCATTAGGAATTTCCTGTAATGGTAGAAGTGTTTGTGATAAATAAATTTATTGACATACTTTTTATAAGTTGGCAAAACGCGATGCCCCATAGATTTTGTATGGCAATAGTACAATGACGAAATGTTATCGCCGAATCAATTGATTAACTACTTACTAGCTTCGAAATCAATAATTTTGAAGCAACTTGAAAATCCATTTTCACAGTTAATTAAAAAGAAATCGGGTTTACAGGTCTGAAATAAAGTGTGTTTTTGGAGATGTTCGGCTTGGAATTATTGGTTAATGGTGTCGAGTACCCAATTACCAACCCACTTGCTAAGTGTAGGTATATCTCTATAGACTAGAGATATACATACCTACCTACTTATAGACAAGAAAGCCTATATCTCTATACCAAACTAACACTGCTGAATATAATAAACACTAGAGCATTTAGATGTAATGTAACGTTCGTACGAATGGTACAATACAAACATGTAATGTAACCTTCCTGCGAATACTCGACTCTGCGGTCAACGTAAAGCTCAAGGCATTCATACGTAACATTCCTTTCTATTTTGTATTTTACCTCCCGTTTTTGAATCGTTGACTAACCGTAATAATTTCCGCTTCAAGCTGTGGTCGTGCACTGGGATACAAAAGCAGTACTACGTTAACAGCCACTCCGGCTAGGATGCCCAGCTCGACGCCTACTGATAGGCACAGTGCAAACGTCGCAAATGCTGGCAATAGGTCGGCGCGACGGGATCGCCACATTGGTTTTACTACCTGTAAAGAGGAGAGAATTTATGGATTAATGTAAGAGAGGATACAAATTTCATGACTAGAATTTAGAAACGCTGTACTGCTGGACAGTGGCCTCTTCTCAAACAGAGAAGGCACGAGCAGTGCTTACTATGCTTGCTCAAGGCGAACTGGTGATTTATATTTATATTAAGTCTAGGTTTACTCCGATGTTATTTTTTACCGATTCAGTGATAGGTATCCAAGATATACTTAGGAATCATTACGAGAGAAAAAAAAGCAATTAATATAATAATTTAATTTTGCCACATCACTAAGTAGTGATTTGGCAAAAAGTTGAGCATTCAAGATAGCGTTAATTGTATGCAGTAAAGAATTGGTACTGTGCTATTGGCCACCAGAAAGCAGGACTTTTAGTATGGATAAATTTAATGTGAGAGTGATATATAAGTACCTCATATTCTATCATAAATATCACAGCACATATCACGACGGCCGCCAGCGCCGCCTTCGGAATAAAGTAGAAGTATGGAGTCAAAAGACTAAGCGCCAACAGCACCAGTATACCTGGAAACGAAGCAACCAAAATAATCAATCCTCCAGATACATTTATTGAATTTTTTCCTTGAAATTTTTTCTTAAAATCTATAAATTGCATTGGCGTGGATATAAGAGTGTTCAACTTTAACTTTGAAAGCCCAAACCTACACCAAAGTAGAAAATAGAAATATAAGTCAAATCGTTTGTTTAATTTAGACCATTAAACGGCAGTTTTGACGTCTTAAGCAAGAAATAAAAAATCTAGCTGCTCCTTTCAATTCATACAAGATTACACGTGAATGTACCTTGTATAAAAACTACTATTATAGTAGAAAGTATTACAAATTAAGAAATGCCATTTAAAGGTGCTCCCTCACCGGGAGCATTCGCGTGTAATGTAACATTATAGATTCGACTTTGAGCATTACATTACAATACTACCTCCCTGACCGACGAGCGTTTGTGTGTAATGTAACATTATAGATTCGACTTTGAGCATTACATTACAATACTACCTCCCTGACTGACGAGCATTCGCGTGTAATGTAACATTTAGTATAGATTTGAATTAGGAAAGCGCATTGATGTTACAAGTTGTATCAAAATATTACACATTGTATCATTACAAGGTGCGCATTGTAATGCTCGGTTCTCCTCCTTCACTGATGTAACGTCGTTTTGTATCATTACAAAGTGCGCGCTGTAATGCTCAGTTCTCCTCCCTCACTGATGTAATGCTCGACTCTGTAACGTTACATTACACGCGAATGCTCCCGGTGAGGGAGCCCCTTAAAGTTCAAAGATACACAGAATCCCCTAAGAAGAAGGTATAAATGTTTAGAATAAAAAAAAACCAACCAACAATTACTGGTGACAAAAAATAGAACAAGAAAAAATACGTTTTCTATAAAAAAATAAATTGTACTTTATATTCCTATGCCAATAGGAATACTGTAAATTTCTCGGTCCCTGGTCTCAAAATGTGTGGCGTGTACTGAATTTGTTACATGTCTCATTTGAAAGTGTTCAACATGACGTGACTTGAGTTAATCGCTTTAAGCTTAACGGAAATGTATTATGAATAGATACTGAGAATCTATTTTAATAGGTCAACTATCGACATGGCCGACTTTTTTAAAAGTTTTGCAGATGTGTAGGGCAGATAAATCACTTTGTTTATCACCAATTGGGGAATGCTCGTAAGAAGTCTTTGAGAAAGCCACTTAAAGTCCATTAATTACAACATTAGCCCAATATCGTTATAACGTTATCGTTATTTTAATGTAAGCATGTATTAAGCTTCGTTATTTCACGATAAATGCAAAGCAATGTAATCATTTTACATTAAAAACTATCACTTGAATGCAGTTATTTGAACAATATAACCTAATAATTATTGTTATATGGTCATTTTCTGTCTAATGCTATAATCAATGGAGTATAGGTCCCTTTCAGTTTTCTTATTAAAAATACAGGAGTTCTATACAAAACCGCAAAAGATCAAAATGTATAGTTTCTTTTTTAACATGAGTCTTAAAATTGACAAATTTTTTAAACTATAGCAAAAGTTTGCGCGTTAAAGACGATGAATTAAGGGTAGTTTTTTAGTATTCAACATTAACTATTTCTAGGGCAGACTATCTATATTGGTACTATGCAAAAATATGCAGTTATTAGCTAGGGTCAGTCTTTGCACTGGAAAAAAAATACAAAAAGTATTTATATTATACCTGTATAAATGCTACCGAACTGCGTGGCAACTCCACTGGCGTGGTTCACAGCACTTCTAGAGAAGGAGCCAGTGATCGGCATGGCACCGGCGAACGCACCGAATATGTTTGACAGCGACAGAGTTATCAACTCCTGCGTCGCATCCACTGACTCACCACTCGCTAGAAACAAATTTTATTATGATTATTGATAGCTAGTTAACAACTTTATTGTGCATGCTTTGGTCTCCTATAAGTGAGTCTCCATAAGAAAAGTCTCCGAGAGATCCACATAAATCTTTTGATGACTATTATCAAAATCAAAACCTACAAATTAAAACGTTAAAAATCTAGTTGCAATCTCATTTCAGTAACAATCAATGTCAAAAACAATAACATTACGCCTGTAATCCCAGAAGGGTAAGGTAGAAGTGCACCCATTGGTACACCCACATTTAGCCAGTTATGTTTATGTCCCATATAATAGGGGGCGAGCCTACTGCCATCAACAGGGCTTAAAAAAGAAGAAGATAAATTAAAGGCATTTTTGACAGCATTATTTTTTTTGAGGTGGTAAAAATCATCAAATGAGTCCTTCCGTCCTGGATGGGGCGGAAGGGACTGTCAGACTTTTACTGACTAAAAAACCACCCTGTTGATGCCCTTTACGTTCCGGGGCCACGGTATCCTGTTAAGACGTCCCGCAATCCCGGCAGGATTAAGACTTAGACTGCGATCGTTCCTAACGTTAAGACTAGATTTGCCCTCTAGGTTCTAAATGTACACAGTTTAAGTAAATTGTAATTGCTGTAAAACATGCATGAATTTATCCGATTTTGCATCGTTAATTTAAGGAAGGAAAATCAGTTTCTGTTATCGAAAATCGCTGGCAATTACAAATTATAAACGCTTGAAACGCTTCGTGGTTTTCAAGTAGTTAGTAACGAAATAATGGAACAAAAACAGAAATGGAAGCAGTTGTCATAAACAAAAAATACGATAGATCTAATAATATTTTGAAAACGGTAGATGATATATAATGGCATTTTTTCTATGTCTGTCAGTTTGTTTGTTCCGCTAATCGCTAATCTGCGAAACGGCTAGATCGATTTTGACGGGACTTTCACAGGCAGACATCTAATGTTATAAGAAAAAAAAAAAATTAGGGTTCCGCGCATAAAAAATAAACCCCGCAGATAACCGACATTCATGCGAAGTCGCGGTCATAAACTAGTGAATTATTAAGATTGACATTTATACTTTACTAGCTTTTACCAGTGGCTGCATTCCCGTGGATAGCAACGTTAAATCTGTTCCTAGCTGACAATTTCTATCTACAAACTACCAACCTGCCAAACACAGACATAGGTCAAGTAGTTTTTGAGATTTCGTGTTTAGTCAGTGACTGACCTTTCGTTTTTATGATAAAATACTTCATACTAATCGAACACCTACTATTGACCTAAATGCGTGCAAGATTATAAACAAGAGAATGTCAAGGTCATAATAATAACAATCCTATAAAACCAGACGACAGACGTAAATATTAATCTATCTATCTATATTAAGTAGTATTAAACGATGTCGCTTTTCATGTTTGTCTGTGTGTGACTTTAGTTCTTCTCAATTACTCAATAGATTTTGATGCTGTTTTTGGCATCACTAAGCCAATTTATTCTGGAAGGTTTCTGTATATAATTCACTAACGATACCCCGCGGTTTTACCCATGTTAAGGTTTTGGTTACTACTCCGGTCTCGTGACTCGTGGGACGTCTTAACAGGATACCGTGGCCCCGGAACGTAAAGGGCAACAGAAGGAACAGGGTGGTTTTTTAGTCAGTAAAAGTATGACAGTCCCTTCCGCCCTGGGTGGGGCGGAAGGGATCATTCAATCATTTGATGATTTTTACCACCTTAAAAAAAGGGTGATATTTTTAAGACTTTTCTCGATAAACGGTCTATATAAATAATAAAAAATAACTATAATACAATTTGAAACCAAAAAATAATAGTTACCGAGCGTACAAACAAATTCTTCAGCTTGCTAATATTAATATGGATAATAACTTGGAAATAAAAATTAGTTATCTAAGTTAAACAACTATTTAACATGATATTTATTTATGGAAATTGACAAAAAAACTGACATTAGACACGCGTTGAACAGGTGTCTAAGCTTTTGTAGTAAGACCTCAAATGTTTTGTTATATCATACTCTTGCAAAGCAGGGGCGGTCGCTAGTAACATTTAACCTTGTTGGGAATACGTATACGTTATGCAATAACTAAATTGTTTAATTGATGATAATTGTTACGGCATAATTATATTACAGCATCAATTATCAATTTAAACTTTATTGTGTTAGATAAAAGGTTACGTTTCAAAAATAGAATTTTATATTTGTCTGTAGAACACATAATATAATCTTCTAAAACGGCAGCAATTTGTGCTATATAGGCCTAAACTTAAAGCTCAATGTTAAATAACGACTTACCAAAAGCCTTTGCGATAGCAACATTGCCTAAAACAGCAATGACAGGAACTATAAATATGGAGGAGCCGAGGTCTGAACACATCTCCATGAAGCTTACTTCTCTTCCGTCGTCCAGTACTGTGGAGAACGGTGGCAGACGTAGTGATGGAAGACCGTCCCTAGAAGAAAATAGGAAAATGGTTAGGAGTATTTTGTAGTATTTATTTTCAACCTTATTTCAGTGTGAGCAATGTTGATATTTATTTGGCAGTGAAAACGGTCTTTTTATAGGTGTAAGCTAGCTCTAATAGGAACTGCGGCGTTCCTATTAGAGCTAGCTAACGCGCATCAGTATGTCGCGTTCTGAATTGTAGTGCCTAGAAAAATTTTGAACCTAATTTAGAGGTGTGAGGAACAGGGTGGAAAGTTTCTCATTCTTGATTGAAAAGAAGGGATCATCCGAAAAGACAGGTGTTGTGTCTGATGGGCTACTGACCGACGGTTGTTGTCGAGATTTTTTATACAAGGTGACAGCGAACAGATTTATTTTTCATGATTTCAGGGTTGTTCCCGTAGTAAGTGCTTGATATTACCACGAGCGGCGCGCGAGCGGCAGTCGCTAGCTTGTCCGCTACTTAAACCGCACGTGCGTTTCGTATGTGTACACTTCGATATTACCGCCACCGCGCCCGCCAGTCAACGTGAATGAGTACTTAAAGTTGTTCACAATTATGAGTAAAAATACCCGTTTTCGGATTTTCACTCAATTAACAGTCATTCTGTATATGCTTATGTCGCGGAGAACTTTGTTATCGCAATGTAGGAAAATAATTACGTCAGTTGTATTCCGAATATTTCATGTCTCCGGGTGAATTTTCAGTGTTGAGGTGAATGACGCCCGATACTTTTACTACTGGTGCAACCATCCATTGACAAAAAACAAAAACATAAATTATTTTAATTACCTTTAAGTTAAATGTAAAATATAAATGTAATTAAAATAATTTATGTTTTTGTTTTTTGTCAATGGATGGTTGCACCAGTAGTAAAAGTATCGGGCGTCATTCACCTCAACACTGAAAATTCACCCCTCCACACTTGGGTCAAAGTTGTTATAGGTAGGTACTATCCCTTGGAGACATAGTTTGCTTTAGCAATGTTCGCGTTTGACCTAGAATTCAAAAAGGATTTTACGAATATTTTGTCTCTAATTCTTTTGTTGATTCAGCCGAAGGTTTATAGAATCACGTAGACATAGCGAATTAATAAAAGTATGTTGTATGCAAATAAAACGGCCTCTATATGAATCATTGCCAATTGATACTAGAATCAATGGCCTTATAGTTAGTAGCGAATATCGGTCATATTTGAAGGACAACAACAAGCAAACATTACAGAGAATTGTTTGTATTATGAAAAATCGCATGTTTTCTTAATCAGCGTCAAAACTAATTAGATAAGTAGTAATTAATATGAATTAGAATCAGAAAGCCGCTTTCAAATATTCGCTGTAACTCATTTTTACATTACTTATGGTTACCAGGTATCCGATGAACGAAATAAAACGAAAATAAAATGATAAATAATATACTTCCGCCCCCTATTATATGGGACTTAAACATAATGGCAAAATATGGGTGTACTGATGGGTTCACCTATGCCTAAACCTTCGGTTATTACAGGCGTGATGTTATGTTATATTATACTTCCGAACTCGTTAATCGAGCCTCCGTGCAGTAAAAGAAAAAACTTATGCAGTTTTGAAATGTTATCGTTGTTCTAAATTCGAATACACAACCTTCTAAAAAGGTATAAACCTTTATACTAAAAATGAGCTGGCTGGATTTATAGTTTTTTTTTATATTTTTTAGGATTTAAGTCCGGAAGTATTACAGTAAAAAACTTCTTAAGTGAAATAAACATAGAAAAAGATCCTTACTTAACAGTACCCGTGAGCTTGAAAGGCTGAGTGGAATATTTCTCAAAGAAGAACGCAGCTAAAGAGCATCCTATGACCACAATAGCGTTTCTTGACGTAGATAACAACCAAAGAGTTTTCTTTAAGCCTTTCTGACTCGGAGGCAGGGTGATATCTTTTATTTTCTGAAAAGAAAGTTAATATTATTAAACTTATAATATTTGTGTGTACGGAATATTTACAACAGAAAACCTGCTAAAGTTGAGTTAGGTCTTTGGTAACTGCTTCGCTTCCGTAGATCGTAGCGTGCTGTTATATAGCATATACACCGTGAATTTTAATTCGTTGTAAATCTTTCAGGGGGTGAATGTACTCATGAATATGAACAACTTTTATTAGAGTTTGAAGAACTGTTTTTTTTCACATTTCGTACTATTCCTTATGAAACTGACTACCTATTATATATAAACTGATTCCAATCTGACTCCAAAGATTAGTGCGTTTAAAAAAACAAAACAACTCTTCAGCTTCAATATATTATTATAGATTGTAGATTTGTATGACATGCCTCGACCTACTACTTGGGTTGGGCCTACTTGGGTTCGCTTCCCAGGTCGGGCAAACTGTTATTGGGTTTTTCCATCAGGAATTACTCAGTAGCAGCCTCGGAGTCTCGATTTGTGCCCGTTTGATGGCAATAGGCTCGCCCCCTATTACACGGGACTTAAAAATATAACTGGCGAAATGTGGGTGTACTAATGAGTACACCTCTGCCTAATCCTTCGGGGATTACAGGCGTGATGTTATGCCTGTTCAATATTCCACCCAAAAATTCCTAGCAAATAGACACAAATATGCCAGCAATTCACACTAGAAACATACTCGTATAAGAAAGTTTCAAAAGAAAATGCATAATTCCAAAAGCGTGTGTATTCCGTGAGTTCACAATTTAATACAATAAACAACTACAATATTCGCACGTAACTAAAACAAAAGACGTAAACATGATAAACTGTTAAAAGTTAAACGAAAGTTCCTCCGAATTTGCATAATGAGCTGCGTATTACATACGTAAAAGTACACAAAGAAATATTAAATACTTTGAACACACTTGTGTAAATAAGATGGAGGTATTGTTCAAGGAAGGTCGTATGTATTCGAAATGAAAAAGAAACGGTCTATACGAATAAACATATCCCGTTCCCGTTCGCCTCGTTGGTCTAGTGGTCGCAAAGAGCGACTAGGTTCGATTTCCAGGGCGCCTACCGCCATCTCTTAAAACAATATTATTTTAATATTACGTTGTAATTTCTGTTGTTGCATTTTCAACTCTCGACTCTAAGCCCAGCGATGAAAATCCAACAGTGCGGAAGGGAAAGTAATATTAAAATAATATTGTTTTAAGAGGTGGTGGTAGGCCCCCTGGTCGGGCAAAGTGTTATTGAGTTTTTCCGTCATCAATTTCTCAGTAGCAGCCTCGGAGTCTTTGTACCCGATTGATGGCAATAGCCTCGCCCCCTATAACATGGGACTTAAACATTACTGGCGAAGTGTGGGTGTACTAATACACACCTCTGCCTAATCCTTCAGGGATTACAGGCGTGATGTTATTTATCCGCCATACATTAAAATTCAATATCAAGCCTTTTATCATATATCTTATTGTCACTTAAGTATTGTAATATCTTTATTAGGAACACAATAATTACCCTTTCATATGCTTATCATGGAAACGTGAACTTTAGTGACAATTGTAGAACAACATCACGTTTGCTGATGGAAGAAACAACAAGCCAATGTTCTCTGGCATCAAATTAAGTGCTATTGTGGTTCACAAAGGAATGCAAATACAAAACATCGATTGGGAACATAACAGGCAACAGCAGACTGATGTGTCAAATAAAATTTGCAATTTGTAATATCAGCACCAGATCAAATTGATAGCAAACATTTACATGAAATGGAAACCATCTGGGCTTGTGTATTTTAAAAAATAATGAATATTAAGTAGATATTTGAATGACGGAAATAATACAGTTTTTGGCCTACCCTTTCGTTTAAAATATAACTGATGGATAATATAACAATATTTTCTTATTCATCTGCCTAGCCTTTTCCCAACTATGTTGGGGTCGGCTTTGCAGTCTAACCGGATGCAGCTATGAGTACGAGTATTTTACATGGAGCGACTGCCTATCTGACCTCCACAACTCAGTAACTGGGTAATACGATACCCCTTGGTCAGACTGGTTTTCAGACTTTCGGGCTTCTGACGATTCATAACAATATTTTCTTATTGCAATAGCGAAAATAATTTTCTTTTTTTTTATGCATTATTTACAGTGTGTTGATGTGTTGACCTATGGGACACGTGACTATTATGCAATGGCTTTGTTAATCCGTAGCTTTGGAAAAGAAAAGAAATGCGTTTTTCACTTTGACTATTGCCTTTGCTAGCCTGATCATAGACAAGCTAGTATTAGAGAGTAATTACGGTTGAAATTGGTTTAATAAATGAAGAGGTCAATTCCCAAAACGACAAAAAAATATTGCTGTAATATTGTTATAGATAACATAAAGTAATTGTTATTTTGCTTCTTTTATGCGGACTTTGATAAACGTTTTATTGTTTAACGTCATATTGCAAATAAATAGACACGTAACAGAAGCATTGCATTTATTTTGTCATGTTTTTAATTACTAACTGTATTTAATAATAATAATAATTTATTTTCAGACTAAGTCCATAATTACACACAATTCACAAGCCAGAACAATAAACAAACAATTACATACAGTCAATTCTAAATTACAAATAGCTAAAATAATTACAATCACAGATCATTAAAATTAAAATACGATAAAGTCCAATGAAAATCCAAAAATTATACATAAAAAGAAATAAAATAAGATAAAATAAAATAATAACAATAAAAACAAAATTCACCACTCAGTTCATAAACCTTTCCATACGATCTGGCCCGCAACTATGTCTACGGGACCAGTGAAACAGAAAAGGGCAGTCTGGCTTGTTCACAATAACCTTCAGGATGCTGTTGGAGCTTCCACGAATCCTATGCAACAGGGATGCCGACCTTTTACGCATGACAGCTTCAAAACTGTCTATGCGAGCCTCGGCAAACATGCCCGACGCACTACAGAACCGCGGAAGCCCCAGCAACGCCCTAAAAGCATTGTTGTACTGAACACGGAGGGCGTTGTAGGCCCTCTGCGTATATCTGACCCACAGGCTGCAGGTGTAAAACGTCTGGCAATATGCCTTGAACAGCGTTATCTTAACGTCTTTAGAACACCTTGCAAACCGACGGGCCAGCATATTACATCGAACCGACAACGCCCTTCGCTCCCTTTCAATATCCTCGTCATCCGATAGATTCTCGGTCAGTATGTGCCCCAGATATTTGAAGCGAGACACTCTTTTAAGTGCCACACCGTACAGGTAGACAGGAGGAACTGTCGCTGGTTTCCTGGACCCAACACGAAACACCATAACCTCACTTAGTAGTATTTGAAAAATTATAATGAATAAATAAATAAATATAAAATCTATACTAGTATTATAAGCTGAAAAGTTGTTTGTTTAAACGCGCAAATCGCAGGAATAAAGCGAGTGAAACCGCGGGGTATTAGTAGTAAAATATAAATACTTACACGCATAACTAAAAGTATTACTATACACGATATTCCTAATGAGCTGTCCGCGATTCTTGCATTAGGTATATTTATTATTACCTGAAACAAATATAACATAATAAATAAACCACGTACAGTCAACAAAAGAAATAGGTATCCGGGGTTTTCAGATATAATTGAAGTGTTAGAAACCGATGGATGTCTTCGATTGAATCTTAACTTAATTTATAAACTGTTTGTTGTTTACTTTTTTAAGTACATTTGAAAACATCCATTGGTTAAGGTTTATGAACTTTATTTCTCAAAAAGAATTACTTGTATGAGAAAAACGGTTAAACTGTTTTTTACCTACTTTTTAAATTACATTTGAAAACATCCATCGGTTTCTAAGAAAACTTTAACTATATCTGACAAACCTGCATACCCATCTCTTTTGTTGAACGTAATACATAAAAGTATGGACATACCATAAAAATTAATTCACTTACAAGAGATTTTTTTAAAACTAATATTAAAATATTATTACACATAAAAACTTACGCATTTTAGCAACACTCTTGGCAAAATTTATAAAATTTACAACATAACAGAAATATTTATACATAATAATATATTCAGTAAATATAACACATACCTTTTTCACAGTGTCTATAAATCCACCAGATTTGAACTGAAGACCTAATAGTCCTTTGAGTTGCGAGACAGCGATGATCACAGACGTGGCTGAGGTGAAGCCAACGGTGACTGGCACTGATATGAAGTCTATTAAAACACCTGTGTAAGAGACAGTTTGTTTTGAATTGATAAAATTCAGTATATTTCTGTTGGCATGCGCTTTGCATACACTCTTTAATTAAACTTTAATTAAGACGAGGTGGGCCCAAATTTTAGTTTTTTAAAACAATCTGAGACAAAAACTACAGTGTTTTAAATTGAAAAAAAAATATATGTGTTAGTTAAGGATCTTATATAGTCAAAATCGCATTCAGTTGCAAGACCTGATGAACTTCACTCGATAGAAAAAAATCGCAAAGTTACCCCTTTTTAAAACGTTTTTTCAATATTATGACTATATTACTGATTTTTTACATTTAATTTTTGTACTATAATAAAGAAACTAATTAGTTACAGACAAATTCGCAGAGTGTGAATTGATAAAATGATTTTCTTAATTACCATGTTTTAATAAGAATTAAAAGCGGTCGCGGCGGCTCAGACAGGTCTGTTCAGTCGCGCGTTGGCGCTTGTCGACGACGGACCTGTGTCAGTTTCTTCAGCGACAACTACGCGCACCAAATCATCTCTTTTTGAGAATTTGTTGCTTTTCAGTTATAAATTATAATGGGCAATAAACAACGCAGGCGAAAAAAGACGCGTAAAGTGATAAAAGACACAAACAGAAAGAATGCACTCCAAAGATATGTGAAGAAGTAAGTACTTACGTAAATATTTTATTTGTATTGCAATGTAATTTTGTCACAAAAATTTTATTTTATTCAGTCTCCGATTGGTAAATGTAAAATTTATGATTATTGTACTATAGTTTATGAATATTAGTACCGAGGATCGCTACGATTTTGGATAATTCATATTTTGTCTTTTCGTTCGGTGTCCTGCCTGGCGAATGGCGAGCCACTGTACAAAAATATCAGAACTACTACAGAATGATAAGATTTTTGATAAAATTATACCACCTGAACCTGGCGTTTGCTAACGAACAGTAATTACTATATCTAGGTACCTATCAATTTCATCTATGAAATAGGTACTATAAGGAGGGGGAGCTCAGAAATTCAATGAAGCACGGAATTTAGCGTTTAATCATAATGGTGTTTACATGGACGCGGCCGATACAATAATCCTCATATTTTTCTAAGATTTCTTTTCACGATGACACATCTGTCTAAAAACAATATCATTCAGAATATTCGAACAGTTTATTTCTTTTCACACCCGCCAGCAGCACATTACTAAAGAGTTTTAGTAATAACTCTTTACAGTACTCCATTTCATTTTTGTTATAGTTCAGTTGGGCAGCCTGAAGAAACAGAACAGAACATACATTACAGAACGTATCGAAAGGGACGATAATTTCTGGAAGACACAAATGGAGTCAAAGCTGATCAAAGGAGATGTTTCATTTTCGGCCATCAGAAGTACATTATATCAAAAAGAGGAAAAAATACCACAAATTCGGGAAAAATATTCTCTTGTGGATTTGAGCCTGATTTGTTGTGTACAAAAAAAAAATAGTTTTTCAATTATTGCCCTGTTTTATTTAACATGGCGTCTCGTTTACTTGCATAATTCATTCGTTCTGAAATTATGTCTCATCAAATTAATGTTAAGTACAAAAAAAAATAAAAATGTGTGTGTTCTTGAAGTATTTAAATAAACTATTATTCTATTGTACATATTTTTGAGTAAACATAATTAAGTACCACGATTTCATCGTTGCAAAAATCTTTTATTCGTGTTTCTGAACCCTCAAAATAACCGCTTGTTGATTGGCGTAAAAGACCAAAAGCCATGCCATGAAAATATTAATAAAAAAACCGCTTGTTAACAATGCAATGACATTAGCAGTCAAGTCAATCAGTCAATCTCAAAGATTTGATAGTGCATTGGTGAGCCACTTTTGTCTAATATTTTATTAGAAAGATCACAGTTCTCATCTTAGAAGACTATTTAGGAAGTTGGTTCTGATGAACAAAAACAAACAAAACAATTCTAGGTTATGTAAATGTCATCTCTACAACCTGTCATGGCTGTCATAACTCTTAGGACAAACGTCAAATATTTTTTATTTTTATCTTGTGCATAAAATCCATTTAATATTATGAAAAAACTGTTACTTTATTCTATTCAGGGGTAATTTTCCCAGCTTTGGTAAAATGTACATGTTATGGCCGGAGCGCCATATAAAAATGAAACGTCTCCTTTACATGAAGTGTTTATTACCGGAAATTGTGGACAGTAGACATGCACGTGGAATGCCACTAAGGATGTTAACCTTACAAGATGACAAGGAAAATGAAAATTTTAATTATGTGGACTCTCCAACGATGCCAACAAATCGGCAATTCTGTACAGTCCATAGCCCTGTCATCTTCTGAGACACAATCAGAATTGCAACCGGCCACCAGTTCAAGAGAAATAAATTTTGAAGAATTTTAAGATGATTAATGTAGTACATGAATAATAATTTTGACACATTTGATGATTACCATTATGCTTGAGATACAGAGTTGATAATATTAGCGTTGTTGTATTAAAAAATATACGAATTTTGAATGAGGTCTCCATTTAAATATCGAGTTCAATTTTTTTTTTTAAATCTTTCGTATTTCTTCTTTTAGCGGCAACAGAGATACACATTCGCTATTAGGTACTACAAATTATAATAAAACGAGTTTTAAATGAATCAAATCTCTTATTTTATTTTTAAAATAAATCAATAACGCCCGCTTGCACAAGCCCGGCGACTAACTCTGAGTTTAAAGGATAACTCGGGTTTGTGCAAGTGGGCGTCAGAGAAGTTGACCTACTGCCTGCTTATCTGTAATGTGACACTCCGCGCGACGCTAGCGCACGGCTCGCTTTGCGGTAATCGCGGGCAACTCTTGGTAGGGTTTAATACCTATTTCGTTTGGCCTACACGCCCTTAAAACCCTTCGCGGATTACAGGCGTGTTGTGTGGTGTTACCTACTTCTTAATAATGTCCTACAGTCGTTGTCAATAGGTTTATTGAAGACGACTGTAGAATCAGGTTGGTAACTCAAAAGTAGGTAACTGATCAGTTTTGTCATTCTATTAATCTGTAGGTTAAAGTTTAATTTGCTTCAACAGTGATTGTAATTTTAATTATAGAAAAATTATCGATCATAAACATTACACATTATAATCTTCAATTGACCTTAATACAAATAATGGTATATTTATAAAACTCATAATATTATTAGGTATAAAGCTGAAGAGATAAATTGTTTTTTTTTTAACGCGCAAATATCCAAACCCTCTGATCGGATTTTCCCAATAGGAAGCCACGTTATCCCAAACTGCGACAGGCTATACCTAATTTGAAAAAAAAAAACAATTGGGTCCCGTAAGATAATTGGACAAAGTCGTGTGACCAATTGGACCGTCAGGGTCGAGAAGTTGGAGTCGCGCCACAACACGAATTTCAAGTCGTTCGTGGTGCGAGTTCCGACTCATTGCATTGAGACCTTCCTCAAGGAAGAGTTTTGGCCGAAGGGTGTCATGTATCGGCGGTTCCGCGGAAGGCTACGCGACACCACGCAGCGCAACACGACGCCGTCACTTCGTGTGCAGTAGTTTTTAAATATAAGTTTATTATATAAAATAATATGTATTAGTTTATAGTTAAGTTGTGCTTATTTATGTATTTGTGTTTTATGGGCCTTAGTTGCCTGAAATAAAGGTTTTATTATTATTATTATTATTATTAAAAGGTAATGACTACCTTTTGCACACGACTTTGTCCAATTATTATTATTATCTAAAATGGCAAATGATTGTTGTTTGGCGGCGATATTGGTAGACAACATAGTTACCACGGTGCGCGGGTAGAAGCTGAACGAAGCTGTCATAATCAAAGAAAGGTCTATACTGAACAGTGGATGAATGAAGAAGATGAAAGTGATAAATCTAATAGGTATAACTATTCACCTATATGAAGTTAATTCCGTCAAACAATCGAGTGACAATCAATAGGAAGATTGTACTACTAGTTAGAAAGAGAAGATTAAATTAAGCGAACGCCAGTGAATAATGAAACAGACCCCATACCCGCTGCGGAATGGAAATTGGATAATGATAGCGAGATAAGCTCACAATCTAAAGTATACACTAGTTATGAACTAGCTACTGACGATAATTGAGGACGCATTGTAAATGTAACTACTGTAGTATTGTGGATAGAGGCAGCGAACTTCAATTTGGAGATAACAAAGGGAAAATTATTGAGCCGGCTTAATGTACACTCGTACAAATGCAGACACATTCAGAGCGATAAATAACACGTTTATTATGTAAGTTACGTAACCTATAATATTCTATTTTAAGTACAAAGCAATTTGAAGGTTAGTCCTTTATTATAGATCTGAATTTTGGCTGTATTTACTTTTAAACGATTATTATAGGTGCTTTCAAATTTAGAACAACCTGTACTTATAGGTGATTAGTCGATTTTTTCTACAATACCGTTGAATAACGATAAAGGTTTACTCTCACATAAGTTACTAGTAGTATTTATTGCGCGCCGGCCTTGGTCAATACAGGATATAATTATGAATGTACACAGTAGAACATGCCATGCAGGTATCGTGTCTTCTACGAGTACAATGCAACTTATGTTTACAGAGATTATCAAAGGAAACACATGGATTGTTTTAATTTTGCTGATAGTATTACAGTATCGATTTAGCTCTTTTTGTCAGAAAACACCCAAAAAATTACAATTATGTCTCAAAGCAATAACACAAAAAATGCAGTAGTGTTGGGTTGCAACCCAGTCGATAGAGTGCTGTAGACTTTTTTTTTCGCAATTGGCATCTCATATGTCAACCGATGAGGTTGGCGGCTGCAGAACCGGACTTTTCTGTGGTGCCATAAAAGTTAAGGCCTCCATGCAGGGCATCGTAACTTATAAACTAAGCGACTAGACGCTAATGGCACCCCTTGTAGGATACAGACCACGGCTAACGACATTGTTGGGAGAGAACAGCAAGGAAATAGGCTGGATTGCGGTCCAGCCCGTCCCCATACTGGCCTCCCCCAGCTAGTGTGCTAAAATGTCGATGAAGGGTAATAACCTAGTTACCTATAGTTGGAGTCGCGCCACAACACAAATTTCAAATCGTTTGTGGTGCGGGTGCCGACTCATCACGTGGAGACTTTCCTCAAGGAAGAGTTTTGGCCGAAGGGTGTCTTGTTTCGACGGTTTCGTGGAAGACTACGTGACACCTCGCAGCGCAACACGACGCCGCCTTTTCGTGTGCAATAGTTTTTTAGTTTGTTTATTTTTTAATATGTATTAGTTTATAGTTATCATAATTATTTATGTATTGTAATTTATGGGCCAAGTTGCCTGAATTAAAGGAATGATTATTATTATTATTATTAATAACCTACAGTATCCGTTATAGTAGGTATCCCTTCATTGACATTTAAATACACTTCACACGGGAAAAACACAATTCACGGCTAACTTTTTACGTCACATAAAAATGGACATAGCAGACAATACAAGTAATTTATTTACTTACCTAAATGTAACATTCCCATTACAAGTTGTACTACGCCAGACAAAAAGCAGAGCAATACTGCATAGTCAGTGTTCCTGCCCTGTATCTGCTGGTAGGTCATGAGAGCCAGTAATGCCGTCGGGCCCAAGGTAATGTCCTTGCAAGACCCGAACACTATATACACGAAACACCCCATAAACGATGAGTAGAGTCCGTCCTGAAAAATTTACGACTTTGAACACGTATTCCACTACCTTTGGGTTAAGGGTGTGAAGTACCTAAGTACTATATATTACAGTTTTTCTATATACACAGCGTGTATATAGGAAGTTTTAGTCAGGTATATTTCGGCGGCTTGTGAGAAAAAGGAAATCGAATACCATAAAAACGTACTATGCCATCGCTACATACAAAATCTCATTTATCGGTAACGTATTTGCTGAAGTACCTTAAGATTTGAGCCTATAGTTATTAGGCTTGGAGATATTGTATAACATTTAGTGAATCTAATCACAAATTATGCAAACATGTTATCTTATAATTGTATCTCCTATAATGATAAGCAATATAATAATATTATATCATGACGTCTACATGAAGCTGTATTAACTACTAAATCAATCAAATTCGAAAGTTCTGAACTAAAAAGTAATTATTCATGATTACATAAACTTTTTACTTTCAATACGTGTTCGCACTATATTTGACTTTTACTTTAAACGACCTTATGTCTTCAATGACCCGGTCATTGCACCCCAAAAATGCAATCAGAACCACGTATTTGGAGCAGATCGACTTATACCTGTGAGGCTGCGACTCCCTGTCGATATTAAAACGTTATTCAGATTCCAGGGAGTAAAATATTCGGAGGACCTATACCAAATAGGAGATATGATAACAGAACGTCGAATGTTGCTCGAGATTAAATATTTTATCTCGAGCTTCTACGGAACCAAAAGGTGGTCAGATATTGAAATTGAAAACCCTCCTCAACGATTGGAAAATATTTACTAGCATATATTAAAGCATGTTTGATTAATATGACTTACCTGTGGACTTAACCCAGCCAGTGTCGCGTACGCCAGAGCCTGTGGTATAACTGTAAGGCCCACTGTGATGCCCGCAATTAAATCTGCTAGAGCCTTCTCTGAATTGTATTCTGGAAGCCATTTTGTAATTGGAAGTCGTTTATGTAACAGACGTTTGTATCGAGTCTGCCTTTTGGAACGATGTTTGGACGGCGATGACATTTTTGACTGTTTCGTCCACCTGATAAGAAAAAAAAACAATCATCAGACATAATTGGTAGTTAATTAAATGATCCAAATTATTATTTTGGTTCGACGAGATAAAGTTAACCACGATATTAATGGCTGATTCATAGACAAGGTTGAAATAATTACCAAGTTGAAAGTATTGGAGTGGTGAATGACTGACCCTTCCTATCTGAATAAAACGTTACAATTTTGTAATAGTGTTAAGAAAACAAAAGAATGTCAACTCAATATTATGCAAGTCATGATACTCGAGACGAAACTAATTATATGACAATGATTAAACTATCACAGGGCTGTGCATAATTAATTATCCAATTTTACCTACTACTATATTAAATGCGAAAGTCTGGATGGATGGATGGCTGAATGGATCTGGATTAAATTTAGCTCCGAGATAGATTATGCTCTGGAATAGCGCATATAATAATTTTTATCCTGGAAAAATGTTGGGTTTTCGTGGGATAATATACCAATTTTGACGCGGACGAAGTCGCGGGCAGCCAGTAATAATAAAATTTTAACTAAAGAGCAGATGATACTGTTAGTCAATACCTACATACTATCAATATCAAGAGAATTTTATTAGGAAAGTCACTATGAACATTAAGAGAATCATTAACAATGCAAAAGTAAAAGTAAGGCAAAAGTTTGTAAAAACATCGCAAATATTTGTCGTTGATAAACGAATACGATACAAAGTTTAATAAACAGTTTATGTAGAGGTGCGCGATAGCTTTAGCGAAACATGATAGAACAATAAAATGTGAGACAAACTTTGTAATATTGTCTATCTATACAATGCAAGCAAAGCTGTATTCACCAAGAAATGGAACAGTGCACATTTGAAAAATAAGAATTAAAGTTAATTCACTCAGACACAAATGTTTTGATAGAAAAGGAAAAATAGAATAAGTAATGTTTACCTTCCATTTCATGTTTTATTTTATGCAGTCAACTTAGACTTGGTCAATATGGAGTCTGTAAGGCGTCCCTCAGCCCATAAAGCACTCCTGCAGGGAATATTGGGGTAGTTGATTTAATTTAAGACCCTTTGTGTCGCACACTTCCAATTCCCTAATAAAGGCTGGCCACTAAACATGGCCTTCGAAAAACAAAGGACCAAAATGTACATAGTTCGTACGTATAGAAGGGCAACAATAATCGATGCTCTGGTTATTATTGTTGAAATAACAAATACCGAGTATTGTTGCCAGAGATCACTGGGTCTACTATTATGCTTTGTGTTAAACATAATGAAAGGACTCGTACTGTGACCCGGCTTAACATGTATGAACTTTTCGTGAAATAATCACTTTTTCATATCAGTCAAAAAAAAGCTATGTGATTTTGAAAAGTCTGTTCAGTGTAGCTAGAAATGCAACAATGGAAAATATAAATTCTGATAAAATAGTGTAGTACCTAACCAAGCAATTTTACTACAAAAGAGTAAGAAAGGGGAGGGAACAAATCTATTACTGTCAATTTACCTCTCGAGTGGTAGGTGCTGAGGGAAAATTAGCTATTAGTGTGTAGTGAGTTCGGACGCATAAGGCGAAGGCCATGTTCCCCGATAATATTGAGGTCGGCTGTGTTAATTTGCGATGGTATGTTACATCGGTTGCCAATAAACCTCCGCTGAACAACGTCGCTGGTACGCTTTGTTCCCATCCAGGTGGGTCTAACCAATTATTCGGCCAGATTGGATTGAGAATTTCCATTAACCCTTGTGTTTGTTGTACATCTTTGACAATGTCGTTTTATGTGGGCTCTGATCGAAATGTTATCTCTGTAATATAGGTACCTACTGTTTACGTAATACGCAATTTCAGATAAAACAGGATGTTGGATACGTATAATAATGCATTATTGAGTCTATAAACATGTAATCTTCATAATGACAAGGCGAAGATACGTCTATGGAACAGCGTGAGTTACTGACGGTTGTTTTTACTTGAGAGAAAAATTTCGTGTTTAAAGAAAAAATATTAAACTGTAGAACAAAATATTATGGCGTAGAGTTTTTTAGATAGGTAGGTTATATGAGCATTGTTAGCGAATCAAAGGATCAACCTTGAATTGCAACTTCCTTAATTAATTAGTATGATCGATATCTCAATATTTTCGTTACGCTGAATTAACTATACGGCGAAGTATTAGGTTCCTATAGTTATAAATAGATACTAATATAATAAAACTGAAGAGATTTTTTGTTTGTTTACACGCACTACGGAACTACTAGTCGGATTGGAAACATTATTTCTGTGTAAAGGGTAATTGAAAATTTACCCGAAACCTGAAAAGGGGTCATTGTACTAATCATTATGAACAACTTTTACTATGGGATGAACCCTGAAATCATGAAAAAAAAATCAGCTGTTCCCTACAAAAATGCTACATAACAAGATCGTAATGTATGGATCAGCCTGTTTTTTTTTTGTTCATCAAAAAGTACCTATAATCCATTTATCCATTTTTTATTTATACAAAAAGTAACCAAATAAAATATTAAGTAAATAAATCTTATAAATTAAAATTATTCGGTTATATTGGTGAAATAAATGAATTTAAGTGATATTTTTAATATAAATGGCAAATTATTTACATTGCTTTGTTTTTTAACGTCCATGCGTCCTATCGACTTTTTAACAAAATAGCTGAAAGTATAAAATTACATTGCAGTTAGTATAAAAGTAATCCAATCCTACGAGGTAGGTACCTAGGTACCTATAACGATTAATATTTACTTATTGGATAAAGTGATGGAATTGCAGATTTGCGTAGTGCGAACGTACAGTCATGACGTAAATAGAAAGTAATACCTACATTAATTTACGTGGATGTACCGAACAATTCGTTTTATTAAAGATAAAGATCAATTTATTTGTTTAACATGAGTAGATAACAGTACAAAATTACAAATGGATGCGTGCAATGGTGTTAAACATAAGTACGTGCTACGTGTGTTTAAAAAAATGTACTTACGTATTTTATACGTAGGTACATAAATAACATAGTAGTAATTCCGTTCGATAATAAAGATATTGACCATGAATTGATAACGACCAAATACCAGTAAGTACTTTATCAAACTCTCTGAACTAAAATGAATCATTTAACGTTTTGGTAAAAACGACCAAGTGCGAGTCGAACAACACACGAAGGGTTCCGCACTACCGTATACATATAATATTGAACACTACATTTAAAACAACAGGCGCCTTGTATTATTTGTTGTTATAGCGGCACTATAAATATAAACTCTGTGAAAACTTCAACTCTCTATGATCTCTACCTTTTACGGTTCATAAGATACAGACACTGACAGACAGAAGGACAGACGGTAGAGATAAACTACAAAATCAAAATTACTCATTATTACTAGTACTCTATTAAAATGACAGGTGCGTTGTCTTGCGCGGTAGGCTATTTATGATTAGTTGACAAACGAATCTGCCGGCATGCATGCTACTGAAGAAGATTACTCACAGCTACATACAAACTCTTTCATACGGATGTGACTACACACAATATTGAAATAGTAACATGGAGGGGCGCGTCATGTTAAAGTAGTTTATCTCTAATAGGGTCCCGTTTTGCACCCTTTCGGTATGGAACCCTGAAAAGGCTACGTTTAAACACTTGACTCTTTTAGTACCCTCGAAATCGATCCGTACGAGTCCACATTTTTAAGACGAGAATAAATCTAAGTCCATACTAAAAGTAGTACCTACCGTCAAATACAGAATAACCAAAAGCTGTTTGAAACGTAGAATAAGAGATAAGACACGTACTTCTCTTATCTGCCACAAAGGTACATACATCAGAAACGGAAACCTCAAAGGAGATAGCCCTGTATTAGGGTTTCTAACGACGCCGTGCCCGTACGAGTATCAGAATCAACTATCGCACTAAACGCCTATCAGGGACACAACAATAATTCCCTTCCCAAGACGGTTATCAATCATTTTGGTGGATGTTAGCCACGTAATTCCTCGATCAATCCGTCGACCCGTGTAGGGCTGTCCCGGCTTGTTGTGACCTCGAAGTCTGCGTTTGGGCACATCCATAGCCTCTGGGCTTAAGCTTCCATTCAACGAAGGCTTAGTGTTTGTTTCCTCCGGATTTCAGTGTTGTGCGTGGTGAAGCGTGGTTTTTAGGTCACGAAATATCTGGACAGACAATCAGATTTCGTATAATTGTGCACTTCTATGCTTTTGGTTGCCAATCGTGGAAGTAGCGAGTACAAATATTTTAAACTTGCGTCATACATGTACACTGTAACTTTTATTGACCGACTTCACAAAGAGGAGGAGGTTCTGTGTTCGACTGTATGTTTGTTTTATGTATTTTCACCGATATCTCCGCCAATTATTTTTTAATTCGGAAGAAAATATTCTTGAGGTGGTCCTAAATTAATTTCTTGATGATCTGATGCATCAGATCTTCAGAGATAAACCATGGAATTCATCAACAACGAACAGTACAAGTATTAGTATTCAGTAATTACACTAAAAGTCCAAGATAATTTATCTTATAAATCTATTGAGTCATTTATATTACTTTTTACCACAATTAACAGACCTGATAACATTTGGCATTTAGTCATAGCTTCTTTAATCAATAGAAGGAGGACACGGAAACTAAACCAACGAATTTATGTACAAAAAAGTATTTACTCTTTCTTTCTTTTAAAAAATAAAACGTTGCTCGACCATAGGAAATTCTCCTGTATCGTGGGTGCCTTTACATACTCGTACATATAAACTCACATACACAAACAGCCAGACCCGGAACAACCAAATTCAGTCCATATAAATAGAATCTCTAATAAAATAGAATAGAAACTTAGAATAGAATTGTTCTTAAGAAAAACTTCAAGTTGTTCATAGCAACCCTATCCGTGTGAGGCGCGATCCGTCACACGCGACACGTCGTGACGAATGCGAGGTGCTACGAGCCCGCAGAAACGATAATCCAATGAACATTCCTATGGGAAGTACACATGATACCAAGCGCCATCTACTCTAATATTACATTCCTAACAGTCAGATATACGCGACTGCCGCATGTGAACGTTCCATCATGAAAGTAATATGTAGCATTACGTTCAGCGACAATTTTAAAATAACATTACATTTGCTATTTTTTTCCAAAGTTAAACTTAAACTAGAAGTGGCAACAGAACCGTAGCGTAGTTTATCTTCCATATAAGTTGCAAAAATGGGCCACTACGGAATAAAAAGATCGGCCTGTAACTTATGCGCTTGCATTTTTAATGCAAGCTTTATGAATCTTCACATTTTCCCACACGCTGTGATAAAGTCGCTTTTTTAGAGTACCGTACCCGCAGGGTGCCAATGAAACCCTAGTACTAAGTCTCTGTCTGTCCGTCTGTCTGTCAGCGGGCTGAATCTCATGAACCGTAATAGGTATAGAGTTGAAATTTTCACAAAGTGTGTATTACTATGGCCGCTGGCATCAAATAATAAAAACATAATATAGGACACCCTTTAATTTTTAAATTACCATACAAGAAACGTGTGATTTTTAATGTAGTGATAAATATTGTATGGTAGTACGGAATTCTTCGTGTACGAGTTTGACTCGCAACTCAGACCCCGTAATAAAAACAATTTAAACTACCTACGTAGGTACTAACATAATTCGAACAAATACCTTTGTAATTTTGTGCCGAAAGTTATGCTTAGAAAATTACATTATCAAAATCATAAAGTTCTAGTTATTACTATAACGTTACATAAACGAAGCTTGTAGAGGACTTTACAGCCACATCAAATCTGGCGTAGGTTACCTACTTAGGTTCTCAGGTGCTTAAATCGAATAGTCATCCTACTAATATTTAAATGCGAAAGTTTCTGAGGATGTATGGATGTTGGTCTTTCACGCAAAAACTACGGGACGGGTCTGGATTAAATTTGGCACGCATATAGATTATAGTCTGGAATAGCACATAGGTTACTTTTGACGTGACAACGTCTTATAATTCGATGAAGCCGGCTGCACGCACGAAAAAACATGACTCATGCGGCGTTACCTCGCTATGCGGCGTTACCTCGCTATGCGGCGTTGCCTCTTTTGAAAAATGAAACCATTCCATCAGTATTTTCTTATAACGTTGTCACGTTCAACTATCGTCAGTAAACCGACTTTACAGACAACCGACTTTTTTTATCCCGGAAAAATATACCGTTCCCGTGGGATAATATATCAACTTTGACGCGGACGAAGTCGCGGGCAGAAGCTATATAGTTTCAAATACAGGCTTGCTTCAATCTGTCTAGAAACCTTATACATCAACAATTAGTTTATGCATATTGTAATTTCATGCCATTGGGTTTGGAATAAATCTGGTAGTGGCTTGTAGGTACTCAACCTTCCAGTATACAGTCTGACTTTGAATTCACAGCGTGTCTCTCAAGGGGTGAAAGTACTTATAAAAAAGAACAACGAACCTACCTAACCCGAACCTGCTAATGTACGTTTTCTACAGAATAAGGCCCCTGTAGAAAACGTATCCTACATTAGTAGGTACTGCCGTCTTTACAAAAACTGCAATAACTGGAGTTTTGCGCCGAATTGAGTTAAGTACACTAAACGTTCAATAGTCCATCAGCACCATAAAGGCTACTTTAGCTCGAATATACAAGCGCGACACAGTCAATGAGGGTGCGTGTGCGTGTATGAGTGATGTCTCAACATTCCACAGATAACACACACTAATAAACTGTCGCCACACTACGCGAAATAGCATGATATTTCTGTTGCATTTAGAATACGCGTCTGTTCTTACCATAGCATTGCTAAAATTCGCATCAATCTAATATGTGTTGGTAGCTGTTTAGGCTAAGCAACAGCTTCACGATCAATAAGGTCTGAGTTCGTATCTTAATTACTTCTTGGCTGTTTTTTTGTTTCTTTGAAACCATAATAATGAAAAGTAAAAACTTGTTAGGTTTATGCTTATTAATAATGAATCATGCTTATTATTTATTTTTATACGAAGAAAATGTTAGTTATTGTATTAAGTTTTAACTATTTATGTGATTTTTAATTTACTTTTTTGGTGTTGGAAGGTGGAAATAAAAAAGTCGTGCTTAATAATAACAATAAAGGTTTATTCGTTTTATTTATTTATTTAATTAACTGACAAGAATTGTGACGTTACATTCCTACTTAGATAAAAGAAATTCACTTGTAACCGTTCATAAGATTTTTTGTGTTTACCCACGTCATATCAATATAACAAGAAAAGAATATTCTAATAACACAAATATGATTGTTAATACCCACTTATTATAGGTAATCGATATTTAGCAGTTTATTGAAAACAAATATAATTATTTCTTTATATTGATTTAGACCCTTTTTAACTTTACGAAATGTGTGAACAAAGCGAACAAGATAAAGAATATTATGCTTATCAAGTAAAAACTTACAAAAAGTCATAGTCTGGATGAGATTCGATCTCACGACTCCTCGATTCAAGCACCTATCTGCAGGCGTTTAGCCGATAGGCCAACTTGACTTATTTTATAATGTTGAAATTATGAACTACAAGCATTTGTCGACGGCAATGATGATACATGTGACTGTTCTCGAAAATAGAAGGTCGTAAGTCAAACTTAACTTGAAGCGAATGTTTTTTGAGAATGTCTATCCACTTATGGACGCCACTGTACATATTCGCATATTCGGAATCTGCAGAACGAGATCTATATTTCCTTTTTGGACAGTTTTTTACGTATCTATGATGAAGCCGGTTTAACTCGACACCATGTATAGTGATGGAGACACAAACAAAACAAAAGTAAAATCTTTGCCTTCTTTTTCTCTAAATCAGGTTTAACCTATTGCACTTTTGGTAAAACGGCAGAGTAGGTTTTTTGATTGTTAATGTTTAGGTTAACATTCCCGAGCCGTTAAACCGATCGATTTCCCCCAATTCAGTACTGACCTCGTTAACAGCGATAAGATAATACGTCTACTAGTATCAATGTTTGATAAGGCGATCATAATATGGCCCTTGATCTTGACTGAAAATATCAGTGACTCATTTTGATTGATTCATGATTAGGTATATTTAAATTGCTTAGTAATTGACATAATCGATGTGCAGACACCCGCAAAGCTAACAAGATAGCAACATGTTTATGATATGATATTATCTAGATCGATTATTATTACTCATTATTTATTATTGCCATAAATACATACGTAAGGTAGTTATGTACTACCTGCCAGGATTGCAAATGTTGTTCGAAAGAGTTACGGCGGCTCTGGAACGCAAAGAGCTTTAGGAGGAACATGGGTTTTAGTCAGTAAGAGCCTGGCACTTGATGATTTCACATCCTTAATAAAAAAAGTAGATATTTAACCTATGTAACTAGGTATATATTTTTTTTTTTGGAACTTACCCACTTAATTTACAAGCTTTATGTTTAAGATTAAAAGAACACGCCCATTAAACGAGTAATACAATAATGATAATGATATACACAATATCGGTTGAGAGCTACCTAACAACTTACTTTTATCGCCATGGTTGTCAAGAGTTACCAAAATTACAATAAATGTCGCATTGCTACAAAAACGGTAAAGATAATAAAAATACTCGTTTCTAACATCAATTAACATCCAGCTCATTTTCAAAACCTTATCTGCCGTTATTTCAAGTTGTTTATCAATAATTAAGTCTATTTCAATTTAACAAAATTAGATACTGAAATAATTTTAGAACAGTTGGTTAGCGCCCCGTTTACTGCCGTAAAAATCAGTGATTAGACAAGCAAGGGGGACTATTCTACTTTTGTAGGAACGTTCGCATTCTAACTACCAACATTCTTAACAAGATTTAGACATTGATTGTCACTGAGATGAGATTGCGTCTACATTTTGAACGTTTTTAATTAATAGAATTAGCGTTCAGTACAATAATTGCATGTTAAACTGAGAAGTGACAAACGACGTTTTGTCTGAATGGAGCTTTAAGTTTTTATTTTATCGATATACTTACAAATATTGCGTTACTGTGTTAATAAAAAGCAAGAAGAGTGACTTCCTCGTTTGTGGTCGCATGTGTATCAGTGACGTGGTAAGTTTTGTTTACTGAATATCATACATTTTTATTTAAGTCGAACAAGAAGGATATTTTAAATACAAATAGTGGAGGAGGTGCAACTGTTTAATTATTAACTAATAAGAAAACATTATTTACCGAATTGTATGACGTACATAGTTTGAAGCAATGAACATCCAAATACTTCAGGAGTAAAATATTGAAACGTTCAAATACTAAAAAAATAAAAACAATGTAGCCGATTTAAAAAATCTACCACCCATGTAAAGCTACATTATCAGCGATTAGGTTAAATCTCATTAAACAAAATACTTTTAAAAACAAACTTTTAGTTTGATGTTACTTGTTGTTTCTACTCTTCAAGCCCTTTCATTTGATATTGATACCCATATCAAGGGGATTGAGAAAAAATATGTAATCCGCCATCTCGGAGCAGCGGCCATATTGAAAATATTACAATATTGAGTACTGGACATTGTATTGTCACCAGAACTAAAGGTGTAGGCAAAATTTCAGCTCAATCGGATAACATTAAATGGTTTGCAAATTTTGAAAGGACAACTTACATACGGACAGTGCAAGCTAAATAAAAGCTTGTAAATAAAAAAGGGATCCATAAAGAAAATCCAAGCGGTCGGAGTCTCGGGCAAAACCTAGTAATGAATAATATTATGAATTCGAGCTTGAACAAAGACATCCACTGTCACGGAAAGGTCTCGCCCAAAACGGCAATAGTGTGGTCACAACTTCTGATAACTAACAATTTCGTCATTTTTGTGGTAAACCGGACATTTTAAACTTAATAGGTACGAATAAAAAGTAACTGTGATTGTCAGTCTGAGTAATAAGGCTAATTAGAACGATCACAATTAAAACAGCGATAAATTAGCGTCTAGTCACATCGTTTTTTTACTGTGAGAGAATTTGTGGCGTACATGATAAAGGGTCACTGGCTAACAGGAAGCAATGTGGTCCAGATAAAGATATTCATTCACCAGAATCATACGGAACTAAAATTCGTGAATCAAGTATTTGTTTAAATTATTCTGTTATTTTTTTAATTTGTAAATCATCAGGTGCAGCATGTTTCTTTTCGATACAATTAAACATAAATAATTGAAATCTAAGTGTTTGTTAGTAATATCACAAGAACTGCTTATTAGTACTTACATGGTAATATTTTGACCAATTTTAACATTTTTGTCTGTCTGTCTGTTTGTTTGGCTGTTCTAAACGGCGAGACCAATTTTGGCAGGACTTTCACTGGCATATAGCAGATGTTATAAGGAGTAACTTAGGCTATTTTTATTTTAGAAAAGTAATTAGGGTAGGTACTGCGCAAACAAAAAAACAGATAACCGCCGATAACCGACATGAATGAGGCAAAAGCTAGTTACTTAATTAAATAAAATTCTCACACAAGTCTTGCACTTGAAAGGTGAACTAAAAATCGTCAAAGGAAACTTCAAAAAAATTCAAAGAAATTTTCTAGAACTTGAGTTCTATTTTTGTTCAGGCTCGTTATACGACGGTCACATGTTTAAGCGACCAAGACAAATAGCGAGCAAGTGTTATAAAAAAGTAGTAATATTTTCACTCGAACAAATTGCCCGAAATGCGAGTCCGTCGATTACGAGACATCGATTTGTTTTGCGCTCCGTCGCAAGCACGGCACGTTCTCCTCATTAATACAGACCCGAACCGTTTTTCCCGCGTCTGCAAAGACCCAAAGACAAGAAAAGTGTCCTTTAGTTTGATTTTGAGAAAAAATACTGTTCGCGACACAAAAATATTAGTTCCCAGTTGAAGAAAAAAAAAGACAGCAAGGGTTCAATATCAATACTTTGTTTTCATATTCTTCAGTAATAAGATTTTAAGAAAAACGGGTATAAGCAAGAATAAAAAGGTGAGTTTCCAAAAGAATATTAAACATATTATTTCAGCGAATCATTTATTAGGTTAGCATTATTTTATTATTCACCAAGGGTTTTCCTTTACTCAAAAGAAAATCCAAAGTTAATTTAACGGTACATAAATAAACATGTCGCGTTTTCGTTCACAATAGATGATAGTGCACATCTGCAGGACCAAGGACCCAATGAACTTTCCCTTAACAAATTACGGTACCCGTGTTAGTCCAACGATTACAAGTCGCCGATTCATCACGCGGAGTTTCGGACGTAGCACGTACTTCTCTCATCTATCCCAGCCGTCCAACATCCGATCAGTCAATGTTATCGGGAGTCAGAGACGACAGGTTCGCACGCCTTCAATGAGCAACAAAATTAATTTCAGAAAGGGCTGAAGGCTCACGTATTGAAGAAATACTAAATAAAAAATACGGCTTATCGATAAAAATATCGCGAAACCGTGGATGATCTGAAAAAGTCAACACTTTCAAAGATGTGGCTTTTGAATTTTCGCATACTTATTTAAAAGAGAGATAAAACTTTCAAAGTAAACAATCTGTGAACAATTGCTTGCGTATTGTTCACAGATCGAAAGTTATAAACTTGAGATAGTTTCCTGTAAAATGTGCTGCGCTTGCAACACGACCCCTGTCAGAAATATTTGGACCATTGTGTAGGTTTTAGCGCGTAACCTTATATTACAGAACTCGTAAAACCCGCTGAGTGACTGGCGTTGAGTACCGTTGTCTCGACATATTACGCGATTTCCTAGCAAACAGCCCGATCACGACAGATAAAAATGTAACTCGTAGTCATGTCACGATTAATTGGCACTCTCAGCTTTTGTCGCTACTGTAATTTTGAGCAAAAAAAAAGTTTACGTCTTTATTTATCCTAAATGCTTTGTTATCAAACATAAACATGAAGTCTTTACTATCTAAGGTATCATCTTTCTTCAGCAATTTTCTTCTAAGAATATGTTCAATAAGTAATGCATTTTCACAATACGCTCTATAAATAAATTGTGAATTGATTTCAATAGTGCTTCAACTCAATGAGATTTCTAATATTTCCGGGACTCAAAACGTTCAATACAAAGACTGTAAGTACTAGCAAAATCGTGTTCGAATATCATTGGACCAATTTTCAACGTCGGCGGTGGCAGTGCTGTGTTGTCAAGTGTGTATTTCTTTATCGTTTTTGCATATATTTTTTCTTTTATTTGCTATTTTGCTTTTATTAAGAGACGCAAACGATAAAGTATTCTTGTGTACGAGTTATAATAAAGTTTTTATTGAATAATAATAGTAGGTGGTTGAGTTAGTAATACCTAATAAACTACCTAAATAACGCTTTTGTGAAAAGTAAGTATTTGGAATATTATAGGTCAGGTTATTTTTTTATTATAACCTAAATGGAAAGTAGTAAAGAATAAAGGTAGACATTATACGTTATTTTTCATATTTATGCCTACCGTAGGTATAAATATGAATAATGATGTACTTATCTACTTATTCAAAATAAGTAATGTAGGATGAGCTAGATGTTAATGGACAAACATTGTTCGCACGTTGTTGTATTTTTAGTGTAACACACATCCAACTTTCTCTTTCAACATTAATATTCTTCCTACCTACGTCTCCTTAGAATAATGTCAGTGCTTAAATTCGTTATAAGCTTCTATGAAATACAACGAATATTTTCTTTATCTTTATTAACGCGAGTATATCGAGTTAAAGCTAATTGGGATGCTGCAAACACTTTGACCAAAACGAAAAAAAAACCTATTTCACGTGTAGTGTATCTAAGTTTTGAAGGTAACATAGCTAATAATTACGTGATACGACTTCAAAAAGAATGTTCGCGGCGATATGTAATTTACGGAGAAGAAAATAAAGAAAAATTTTCTTTGAAATATTTACTTTTATGGGTGAAACCCTTTCATATATTCGAATGTCGTAAGAAATATTGGCAACAAAGCGAAAAAGAATTTTATTGTGAAGCCACATTCTGTTGGTGTCGATTTCTACAGCCTAAGAACATTCCAGCGTTTGTCACTTGATACGTGACTCGTGAGTGCCACGGTCTCGTTGTGGACTGAACCAAAAACCGATGTTCAACAATACCCTCATATTAAAAACGTTCCAGTGAATTTGCTGACAGTAAAACAAAGATTGTGTGATTTTTCGCGGTAAATAAGCAGATTCTTTTTTGGAAGAAATTGTTTTAACGGCAATAAACGTCAAGCATTGTCAGCACCTATATCCGATATTGGTTTTGTCTATAAAACCAAGGACAAGTCTCAGAGACTATCGAAGGAAATAACTAAGCGACTAGAGTTTCAAAATTTTAGGTAATTAGTAGAATTGGTTAGGTATCCGTGGTTTGAAATATAATAATTTTATAGACATGTTAAGGATTACTGGGAGCAAGCACAACAATATAGATGAATGAAGTTATTGGTTATGGTGTGTGAATTATGATTGATAATGATAACTAGCTAACTAGCTAGCTAGCTAACTTAATGGTTAACTAGCTTGTGCCTGCGACTTCGTCCGCGTCACTGTTAATATATTATCTCACGGGAACTATAATTTTTCCGGGATAAAAAGTAGCCTAGCCTATGTGCTATTCCAAACTATAATCTAGAGTTGTGCCAAATTTCATCCAGATCCGTTCAGTAGTTTTTGCGTGAAAGAGTAACAAACTTCTATTCATCCTCACAAACTTACGCATTTATAATATTATTAGTAGGATTTTACTGTTATTCTGAGGAATGCAGATATGAAATATTAATGTTGTCAGGTACTTTTTTATTATTACATGTTTTTGGGCATAATTAACGGTAAACAAAACTATGTAAAAATGGTCGCGGTTTCGCTCTCAAAACTAAGAGACGTAGATAACGCTCTGCTTAGGCTCATTTTACATTCTTTCAGAGCATAATAAAAACTAATTACCTAGACCTCTTTGATGACTTATTTCATATTCAGAAGCCAAGTTGCCTTCTTTTTAAACATAAGATTAAAATAGGACATTGCATTGTAACTAAACTTCTAGATACCATTTTCTTGACGTCAAGAATGTTTAATCAACAACAAAAAAGGTTTTTTTATCATATCATTATTATGTATCAGGTAGTTAAACAAATTTCAAGTGTCTGTCTGACTTTTTTCGAACCGCAATTAAATGACTTTTAGCTTTAACTAGCTTCTGCCCGCGGCTTCGTCCGCGACAAAGTCGATTTTTACATACAAACTAATCCCGCTTCATCCCCTTATTTTTTTTAAGATTGGGAAATCATCAAATTATTTTTTCCGCTCTGGGAGGAGCGGAAGGGAGTGTCTAACTCTTACTGTATGAAACCCATCCGTGTTCCTCCTAATGCCCTTTGCGTTCTAGGAAAGCGTTGATTCTTTCGAACAAAATCCTCCACCCTGGCAGCCATTTCATCCCCTTAGGGGGTGAATTTTGGAAAATCCTTTCCTAGCGCATACCTACGTCATAATAACTATCTGAGTGCAGTTGAAGTTTTCTTTGAAACCGATGGATGTTTTTATATGTAATTTTATTTTAAAAGTAGATAATTAACAGTGGATTAATTAAGTTCAAATCGAAGATATCCTTCGGTTTCTAAGTAAACTTCAACTATATCTGACGACCCTGGTTATACACACACGCTTACTTTTAGGTCGTTCTTAAGCCGAAAGCCATAAACTCGATCATCAAACTCGAAACGATTGGGGCCATTTTTTTTTCAAAAATAACAATAAAAACAAACAGCTGTTCAGTACACTTTGACGAGTTAGACGAACATAAATGTACTGAACAGCTGTTTTTTTTTATTGTTATTTTTGAAAAAAAAAAAATGGTTCCAATCGTTTCGAGTTTGATGATCGAGTTTATGGCTTTCGGCTCGACCTAAAAGTAACCGTGTATATCTCTTTTGTTGACTGTACATAGTGTTTAATATTGTAGGTACGGTGGTAGGGAATCCTTCGTGTGCGTGTCCAAATCACATTTGGCAGGTTTTATTGCTGGTATGCGATTGTATTGCCTACAATTTCTTGAGAAAACTTATATTGTATTATTTCACTTTCTTTTTGTTCCATTCCTGAAAATATTCCATTAACTATTTTAATTATTCAAAAGTAATTTATCTACTTACAAAAATGTGTTCTGGTGTTCAATTAATGAATAAATAATGTTGTTTGATCAAGTGTTACTTGTTAATATTGTTGATCCTTAATATCGTTTAACTGTAAGAAATTAGTTTTCAAGGTTGGGGCTATAGTTGTGAATTGTTCGATGAAGTTTAATCTGATAGAATATTATACATATTATGGTTGTGAGAAACATAATCATTGTCTTTTATTCTGTTGAAGAAAAGACTATTATGACTAGGTATAAGTCCTTTTCATAATTTTAATTCAGTCAGAATTAACTTAATTCTGCTTATAAAATAATTTTAAACAATTCAAATTTTTCTAAATGGAATAAGTAATGTACCTACTCGTATTTTCATTTTTATCATTAATTTAGACATTTAATAGATTTAAAAACAAAATAAAATTTTAAAAAATACTACTTAAATGAATTTAAACGAACCGGTTAAATAAGATTTTGAAAATTATCCTAAGCTAAATAAACTAAATCAAACGAACCGGTCAAAAATAATTAAGCAAATTATACACAAAACAAATGAAATCTCGCAGCACTAGTTTCACCTGAAAACATTCGCGAATTTAAAGCTAAATAAAGTAAAACAATAAATTCTTACCACAGGAATATTAAAAAAAAAACAATTCAACACTGTCACTTGCAATTAAAAATAACAAAACAGAAGAAAACGCTAAACATTATTTTAATCGAAGGTTTTTGCGTGCGAAACTGTGCGGGCACTCCACATTAACGTTCGATCACTAACTGACCCAGCGATACAACTGTCTAGAAGCGCGTGCGCACTTGCTCCTCATAACTTCATATCGCAAATAATCTTGTCCGTCTGTCAGTTTACAAACAAAAGAAAAAATGGTACTTATATCGACCAGATACTTCAAGGACGTTTGGGAAAGCGAAGCTATGGTTATGAGTCCAGACCGCACTGCATGAATTTTTTGTCGATTAAAATTATACCTAAGTGGTGTCTTTGGTAGGTACCTACAATAAGATCCGGTGAATGTTCGGTAATAATTTTATTTTCATGTCGTTTAATATCCGACTGCTTATTTGATCTGGGAAGAGGAAGAATAATGTGTAAGAGTAGGTAATAAGCACCACGTAAATGAACCGCGTTATTTCAATAAATGTACAGAACTATGAAGTCCCAAAGTGTATCATATTAAAGTTTTTATAATAGTTTAGAATATAAATATTCCAGAGACTCTGTTTTATCATTCGATCGGCACTATCAATCAAAATATCAATTGAAGCGACTTATCGCAAATGACTAATGAGTCACGTATGAGCAAGATAAGGCTATCTCTTCTTATTTTTGAAACTGTATTTTAACTGTCTTTTTTAAAACTATTTAAATTAAAGAGTACCTAAGGTAAGTATGGAGTTTCTTAGGCTCTTCTCTATACGAAACTACCTTTTGGAAGGGGCAACTGGATCCAATTATATTTTTCTCTTGTAAATCACGTTCAAAAGTGCATGTGTCTAATATCTTTGCACTGCGTCTACGTCGCTTTTAGGGTCACCGGACTCCTTCGCTGAATAAACTACAGATGCGAGGGGTGCTAAACATTTTGCTAGGACATGAAGAATTGCCTACCTCGTTGGTCTAGTGGTCGCAAAACGTGGGCATGAGGTCATGGGCTCGATTTCCAGGTCAGACAAAGCGTTATTGGGTTTTTCATCAGAAATTTCTCAGTAGCAGCCTCAGAGTCTGGTGTCTGGCCTGTCCAGTCTGGTCTTTGTGCCCGGTTGATGGCAATAGGCTCGCCCCTTATTACATGGGACTTGAACATAACTGGCAAAATGTGGGTGCGTACTAATAGGTAGGTACACCTCTGCCTAACCCTTTGGGGATTACAGGCGTGATGTTATATGGCGTTATGTAAGAAATATTGCGCCAATGCGAGTGTAGATGGGTGAAATGGCTAGTTAAGCAATAAGTACCCAGTAATAAACATCTAAACGATTGGATTGCATCACGAGTTGCCTGTTACAATTGATTCGAGTATTTACTACATAATGTACCATAATACATACATACGTACCTACGTATGTAGATACATTTGTTGCGTTATCAGGGCATAAAGTATTCAATTTCGCTTGTCGAATCAAAACTTTTACAATTTAACTGGCATTTCCTTGTTTATTATACTTTTAAAGGTGTTGTTTTCTCTTGTAGGTATGTATACAAATTAAAAATTCTATCTATCTATAATTATAAGAAATAAAATTGAAGAGGTTTTTTGTTTGTTTGTGTGTTATTTAAGTGCGCAATTTTTTTTTTAATATGATAGCCTAATTCATGATGAAAGAAAGCCTAATTCATATAAAAAACCGCGCGTACGAAATAACCTTTTAAGCCAAAATAGGTGTTTTATTTAACTACCCATATATTGTACTGAATCCTTTGTCCGACTCGAACTTGGCCGGTTTTTAAATAGTACTTAGAACGGAAGTTCGGAAGTCAGGGTTCCAATTTATCATACTTAGTACTTATAGCTTCCACAGGATTTAAACTGTGGGGGAGTTACAGATAACTTATCAAACTCAGAAACCGGATTGTTTGATTAAATAATAATAATTAAGTACCTATTCTAATCTTACATAAAAAGGGTTTTTATTTTAAAAGTCTGAGGATACCTAAATAGTTTTTTTTGGCACACACAGCAACGTTACGATAAACATAAAAAAACAAACATACCATAACGGTCAAAATCATAACCAGCCTTTTGGCTTTGCCGTAGTCGGGTAAATAGTTTAAAAATTTTATCATTGTGGCCGAATTAAGTAATAATCATCAGCTATTTTTAGAAAAGTGAGATTCGAGAATTTTGCTAATGTGTATTATATTTTCATAGTTGTAGTGTTTAATTTTGAATAACAACTAACAATACTACCAAAAACTTTAAATATGTACACATGGGAATTGTTTTACAATGTGTGAGTATCAACTACCTACTATATCTCATAAATAGAACTAACGAAATTGATATGAACTTACTTAGTGGAGGTGAAACAGATGTTGAGACTAATAATTTCATTAAGACATACAGTAGAGACGTTTTAATTGAAGTATTTTAATAAAAAATTATGAAACAAGGTGCCTAAATGATTGCTTTAAAAAAATAATGTATAGTTTCTTACTAAGGAGTTAGGAACATACAGGAGTAAAAGATATAGATTTCCATAAAGATTCTACAAATTGAAATTTATTCACATTGATTATAGGTCAGTAACCTTATACTTAACCCGTTGAATGCTGGCATAACAGAACATTTGCGGCTGGCTACACAGTTTGTGTGCCTGCCATTGAAAAACACATACGGTTGTGTGTGCACCACACTGGCGTTTTTTAATAGAAACACAATTGGTGTGTTTTCCCGCAGTCAACGGGTTAAACTGTTATAAAAACACTATTTTTGTTGGTGGCTTTCATAATGCCAGTTTAATAAAGGAGTAAACAACTTCCTTAATTTTTAGGTTGCTATTAAAAAGTTAGATCAGAGTTTCTGTCCTCAAGATTAAAAATGTTTTACTAATTTTTTAAGTACCTACCTAATCAAAATTTAACTTCCCTACCCTCAGACCTAAAGCAAACGCACAGATGGAAGAAGAATTTTGTAGTGTATTTGTTATGGTAATTTATTTAATACTAGTTTTTGCTCACAACCTAATCTAAATAGACTTCAGAATCAAGCCGAAGTCTTTCTTTATCACACGGGAATGCAAACCCAGGATAAAATTATTATGTTAAACTATTTCAATGTCTTTTACGTGGTTGCCAAATATGAGCTAATTCTGTTCAGCCGTTTGAGAGTAACAAACAAACCACCCATCAATAAATACTTAAAAACAACAGCGTTAATAATAGTAACAGTAGGATCTGTATAAAATAAAATTAAAATAAAAAAAAAAATCAGCTGCAATTTTGTAAGAAAAAATGGCAGGCTACTTTCTTAAACTACAACCATAGGGCTGAGTTAAAAAAATATATGTTCTCAACACTAGGCGATAGCACATAATGTTAGTATGAAATAGCAGTAACCGCACACGAAATTAAAAACTGCGTGTTATTTAAAAATAATTATTTGTAAAAGCACTTATTTCACTCCATACCGAAAGTCTGAACTATCTAATAGGTACCAGATGTTAAGTATTATTTGACCAGTGCACAACGTTTACAATAATAGCTTTTCAAGAATAGCATCACCATCTATTGATTACATTATTTTCATTGATCGCGTAATAAAAAAAACAATACGATGAGCTAGATTTAGTAGGAAAACACTTACCGAAATCCAGATGTCCTGCCTGCAGCGAAGTTTTGAAATAAATGTGTTAATAAATAACAAACATATTCAATTATTTATTCATTTGATACTATTCTAATAAACGGACCTTAATTATTTTATTTAAAAAAATATCGAAAGAATTCAAAGCCTTTCACTGCGTCCGGTCGTGTTGTCGTCGTTGTCGACTGTTGACAAATTAATGCTTCTGTCAATGTCATTATGTCAGTTCGACGTTGACAACATAAATAACGTTTCGTTTTAAGCAGCGTTCTTAGAAAAATGTTACTATACTAACTTATAGTAAAATTCAACCTAAATGGTGATTTATTGCGGAAATCAGATAATCTATTCATATTTATGTATGTTAAAAGTATTTTTTGGTTTTGCACATTATATTATTAGCAGAGAAATGGGTCGCGCCGATAGTATAGCGTCACCCTGAATTATTGTGAGCGGAGAATTTTCGTATGTTTTGATTTGAACCCCGCTCAATGGCACTTAATAAAATTCAAGCCAGATGGTTAAATGTGATCATAGAATTTTATGCTGCTTAAACGCTTATTTCAAGGCTTGGTGCCCAACTGCTACTAGAAGAAACCACAGTCCATTATAACCAATTCTTAAACTGATCAGAGTCACGGTTCTTGACAGTGCTTAATAAAAAAAAAAATACTGGGAATACCTACTCCAGGTGAGGAATTCCACATAATACGCATGATGGTACTTGCGAAATATTGGGTCTACTTTTGTTGTTATTATTTTTCTTTGTTCTTGTGTGTTCATTGTGTTATACCTACCTACTTTGTTTTTCTTGTTATCTATACTGATTTTTATGTAGCAATGTACAGTTGAGCAGTGTTGTGCTATTAGATTTGTGTAGGAGCTGTAGGTAAGTAATAACAGGTATTGCTATTATTATTTTATTCTTTAATAATAAAAAGGGGCGAAGATGATACGAAACCATTATGATGCCTAAATGAGTCTTGTGACCAATTTTAGGTGTTCCGTCCATAATATTATCTACTTTGATTATATTATCAAAGTAAGTACCTACCGAGGTAGTCTAAATGGCCAATTAGCGTCTCTAGTTACCTACTTGCCTCAGATCAAGTGATTGATTTTATCTAGAGGTATATACTTGCGCGCTATTTTCAGCCCTAGGCACCTACTGAACAGAATTTTATTTTTGACTAGCGAACCGCCCCGGTTTCGCACGGGTGCAAATTCTGACGTCTCGGATGTATTTCCTAAAAACTTCCATAAATCAGGGAAATCAGAAAGTTACGAACACAAAAAAAGGAAACATTTAGCCAAATTGGTCGAGCTGTTCTCGATTTGCGCTTAGCAACTCAACACACAGCTATAATCCATTTCATTGATAGATACTACTTAGGTACCTATAGAAGATTTAATATTATGATTTTATTATAAAAGTTCACAATTTGTCGACAACATGGGTAGGTAACTACATAATTTTTAAGCAGATATTAACATAACTAATTTATTTGAGTTCTCTACTGTATTTCATATTGGAATAGTAAGGTACCTACAACAACTACAATGGTTTTAAAACAAACATCTCATTGTGTAGTCTACGCGGCGAAGGATCCGCAGAAAAGCGCTAGTTCCTTACTTTATCGAATCTTTAGATTATCTCCTTTGGGATATTATAGTCCGTATCGTCTTTGAGGACTATATTCGAAGATGTTTTTGCGAAAAATGCCGCTGAAGTAGGAAAATTCCCTGCTAGATTTACAGTAACAATGTCTTGTGAATACTTAGATGGAAATAAAACTTTTACGAGTGTACCGTTTAACGTTTCCAAAAGTTACGTGATCTAATTGATGCGATAATTTTTTTGTTCTGAACCGTACTTTTCGCCCTTACGGCCCTAGTAATAAGGCTGAAAGTGCTTAACGATTATTGTCCTCGGTTGTACATATCCAACAATAAAAGAGTTAGATACTGTAGTGTTGCAAGTTTTAGAACTTACAGAAAAATGATTTAAATAAAATAAACAAGTTGGAATCTGGGTCTTTAATGTTTTTATTTTCATTTTTTATTGACGGAAATATCTTGTTTGCTTTTTCATAGGATCCGGTACTGGGTTCTGAAACAAAAACAAAACAGTAAAGTTTCACATAAATTCAGTTAAATGGAAGAGGCACGTGGCGCCCAAACAGCGGTCTAAAACGTTTTGTTAAAATGTATGTGGTCATACATACATATGCATGTGGGTCGAATCTGAATTCTGAAACGATATAAATCACAGAGCAGGCGTTATGCACATAACTCTTTACTTCGGCCGCGGACCACTTGACATTAGCAAGGTCTTGTCCCCTGCCAAAGAGTTAATGTTACTCCTTTATATCTGGAAAGGTCGGTGGTACCTAAATCTTTTGATGATCAGAATGATGCATTGAATGAGAATCTGCCTTTTGTGTTGTGTCGGTTGATTTTAGTAACAAAACAACCAACAAATACTTAATATCTTCTTTATTTATAAAAATCTCGCGTCACGATGTTTGTCCGGGATGGACTCCTAAACTACTCTACCATTTTTTTTATGAAATATTGCTTACTGTGTGTAATAACTTAAAATATAGAATAGTTTTCATCCCGATTATAGAGATCTACTAAGCCGCAGCAACGCGTGGCCGGGTCAGCTAGTAGGACATAGTAGGTATCTATTTTTTTTAACGTTGACTCTAGGAATTTCTCAATCGAAACTCTCTTCGAAACAACTACTTCTAGGCCATACAAATAGTAGTTTCGTGCGGAGATCGAATCCACGACAAGCAGTGCAGCAGCAAATGATTCAGCCACTGCACCAACTGTGTCATCGTGAATAACGAATCATACCTAATTAGATATTGTCAATTTTTCTCATACAAACAATTTTGTTATTCTTGTTTATTTTGTTTATTATGAAATAAACATACATGCCTAATGAGGTATTGAATGTTCCTTATTATTTTTTTAATTTGCTTATTGGAAATCACCTATAGGAAACAAAAAACGCACGGAACAAGGAAGCATCATAATGTGTTGATGATTACAAAAATACAAAACATTTAAATGTTTGTATATATTAACAACTTATTATTATAAGGTAGGTACTTAATATGGTTATACATTAGTGTGAGGTGTGACCGTGTGACATCATAAAGACCTCGCTTGATCTTGAACTGTGTTTTTGTGTCCATACTTTGTTATTTTAAGTTTGATTAATAAATAATAATATATGGCTGTGAATGCGCTATTTTTTGATTAAAATACTGTTTTAATATTTTTATGGAATTTTATTGCTTTATGTATCTCAGTTATGTGGGTGACCTTTATTTATGTCTTCCATAATTTATGACAAAAATATAATTAAGTCTTCTTTAGATTCAACTGTCAAAACATCAGATATACTTAGGGCCTATTTCACCACCTTTCGTAAAGTTTCGATTAAATTACTTGGTAGATAATTTCATATAAATTCTGTTCCATTTTTTAATATATCGGAAGATTAGCGCTTAATCAGAGGTGGTGAAACCGGGCCTTAATATTATAAAACTGTCAAGTTTGTTTGAACGCGCTAATATCAGGAACTACGGTCTGATTTGAAAAAAAAATATTTTCATAACATTACGCTAGGACACATGGGAGTGAAGCAGTATGAAACCACGGGGTTATTGCTAGAGATGCAATTAATTAAATGTTCTAGATCAATACTTATACACCGTGAATTTTAATTCGTTGTAAATCTTTCAGGGGGTGAATGTACTTATGAATATGAATAACTTTTATTAAGGGACATAGTACGAAATGTGAAAAAAAACAGCTGATCCATACAATTTGATCGTAATGTATGGATCAGCTGTTTTTTTTTTTGAAAGATTTACAACGAAGTAAAATTCAGGTTGTATATTAGTAGACCTACTGTTTTTTATTATGTAATTTAGACTTATTAAAAAGTTGGTTATAGGTGTCACAGGCTAAGGGTGAATAAGAGAGGTGAAGCCGAAGCAAAATTTATTAATTTCTTTGTGTAGTTAAAATTTTACACTATACTTTTTTTTTTTGTAAAAAAAAAAATGTGCCATATTTTAATAGCCGTAGAGTGTTGTTCCAATCTTCCGAAAAAAGCCGGTAGGAATCCAATTGCATTAATTCCTCCACACTGACAGGTCCCACATTAAAATTGTATAACACTATGAAATCTTATCCAGTTTCTATACACATACTATCTCTTTGTTATGTCCCTAGTCGTCCCAAAATTGTGCGGAGAGGTTATCAGTGGGACCTAATTTAATTCATTATGCCCTTGCCCGCCTTGTGTCGGTGTCGACCCTTCCACGACAAGGCGAAAATGTCCCTATGCAAAATTCTTTGACCGGGATTATTAATGTGACCAAATTTAACAGCCCTTTATTTCCATACGCTTTTTGCTTTTAATGAATATTTAGGGTTTAAAAAAAACTAATGGGGACCTATTCAGATTTTAAGGTTAAAACATGCCTTAGGGTTAATAGTCCTCGTTTATTACACACTGCAGTCAACCCTGATACAGCTTGCTGAATAAAAATACCAGTCTATTACTAACCCACTGCAAGATAAAGGCCTTTTCTTATACAGAAAAGGCATGAGTAGTGATCACCACGTTGCGATTTTAGACAGACAGGTTTCCTCACGCTATTTTCTTTCATCGATGTCAGTGATGTCCAAGATAAACTTAGAAAGTACATATGAAATACAAAATAGTCACTGTAGAATTTTCCCGTTGGTTGCGGACCCACAGCCTTGTACATGAAAGGCGGGTGTTTTAACCACTGAGCCATCACGATACGTCTTGCTAAATGACTTATATTTTGACTACGGCATAAACTGTTCTAATACTGTCTGTAACTACATAAACAGTAGAAGTACTTGATACATAGATTCCCATGTCTATGCCTGCAAACATCAATTTCAGAAACCACTATACAAAATTTGATGAGCTTGATGAATTGGCTGGAGCATCTGTAGATATAGGTTCTATTAAAATTAGTTCCTAGCACACTTTGCGGCAAGTGTTACAATTAGTCGAGTGCTTTTGATGTGGGTTATGTAAGATTGAAAATCAAAATGTCTTGAGTAAGGTAGAATTATTATATCGTGTTCAGAGTATGTCAGAGATAACATTGATAATAATAATAAAATTTGTGAGCCAACGGTATGGTCTAAGATGTTATACAAAAAAAATATTATTATGTTTTAACAATGTCCTGCCAGAAGGCATACAACAAACGAACAAAATTGTACTGATTAGCATTTGTATTTTTATAAATTATATAATGAAGAAAATTGAATAATCATTTTCAACATGGATTATATTATTCGTGGGTAAGTAAACTATATCTGAGACTTCTGTTCACTCCTCTGATCTAATAGGATAGGCAGCCAGTTATTTATGCTAATCAATTGAATCTACGTTTACTAGTTTAGGTTACGTTAAAATTAGATTTTTAGTTTCTTTAAAATCAATAAATAGTTAATCAGTTGAGTTGGGAAAAAACCGGCCAAGTGCGAGTCAGACTCGCGCACCGAGGGTTCCGTACAAACCTGTAGGTATATAAGTAAAAGTTATGGTAGTGCATATCGGGTAGGTCTGAGAATCGGCCAACATCTGTTTTTTTTTTTTAATCGCTGAACAACGTTTGCTGGGTAAGCTAGTAAGTTTATGATTATTAAAAAAAATATACTATGTGATGTAACTAAAAATTTAAGATTTTCGGAATTTTTCCTATATGTGTACTTTATAACGTTGCTTCATGCCAAATTTCAAGATTCCAGGTCGTCTGGAAGTATCCTTTAGGTTTTGATTCCCTTGCGAGTAGTTGCGAGTTTCAAAATATGCGGCTTTAATTGCTGTATCTTTTGATTGCGTTGACGTAGAAGTTTGATTTTGTTACAGCTTAAAGATATTATAGACTTGAGTATTTGTTAAGAATTTCAATATAATACCACTACGCGTTCATGAGTAAAGGGGTAATAAGTTTAAAATTATTAAAAATATTTTTATTATATGATGTAACTAAAAATTTATGCTTTTCGCAATTTTTCCTTTATCTGTGTTATAAGACGTTGCTTCGTACCAAATTTCAAGATTCTGAGTTCACGGGAAGTACCCTGTAGGTTTTGATTCCCTTGCGAGTAGTGGCGAGTTTCAAAATATGCGGTTTTAATTCCTGTTTCTTTTGATTGCGTTGACATAGAAGTTTGATTTTGTTACAGCTTAAAGGTATTATAGATTTGAGTATTTGATATGAATTTCAATATAATACCACTACGCGTTCATGAGGAAAGGGGTAGTAAGTTTAAAATTATTAAAAATATTTTTATTATATGATGTAACTAAAAATTTATACTTTTCGCAATTTTTCCTATATCTCTGCTATAAGACGTTGCTTCATACCAAATTTCAAGATTCTGAGTTCACGGGAAGTACCCTGTAGGTTTTGATTCCCTTGCGAGTGTCGAAAATTTGCGGCATAAACGGGAGTATCTTTTGATCGCGTTGACTTAGAAGTTTGATTTTTTCACAGCTCCAAGAGACCATAGACTTGAGTATTTGATATGAATTTCAGCTTGATACCTCCACGCGTTCCTGAGAAAAAAGGTCTTGACAGACAGACAGACAGACAGACAGACAGACGGACAACAAAGTGATCCTATAAGGGTTCCGTTTTTACCTTTTGAGGTACGGAACCCTAAAAAACTGTTACAGTTTATTTTTGTTATACAAAATCTATGGGGGAATCGCGTTTTGACAGCCCATAAAAAGTATGTCAATTGATTGGTGATGCCAAATACCTAATAAGCTAGTAGTTTTTGTATGGCATAAGATAGCTGTAATGTCACTTTTATGCCGACTCAATTGAATAACTATTTATTAATTTAACAGAAATTAAAAATCAAATACTTAATCAATCAGTAAATTAAAAATTAATCGGGTTGTCAGAAGTAAAATAAAGTGTTTCTTTAGAGAAGTTATGTCTTGGAATTATTAGTTATTGATGTCAAATACCTAATTCTCATACAAAAAGTTTACATAAAGATATTCTACTCTCGAATTTTCTTATAGGAACAGCTGCTATCTTACTCAATTTATTCATAGAATCTTATGATCTTCAACACTGTTCACGTTTTGTGAATCCTACACTGAAACTAATAAAGTCAGTGAAGGGTCAGCGGTCTTTCCACAACAAAGCACATTCATACAATACGTCAGGAACAGGCGACTTAACTACGTTTGGTTGTCCGCAATGCAGCTTCCTAGTTCCTATGAGAGGAGTTCAGTTAACGTTCCATCTTCTATAAAATATTTACTTTTGGATGGCAATCAAAACGGATACTTAGAAAATTTCTTACATTTTTTGTTTGCTTTCATGTTTTATTGATTACTAGCGACCCGTCCCGGCTTCGCACGGGTGCAACGTAGATACATAAACCTTCCTCTTGAATCACTCTATCTATTAAAAAAACCGCATCAAAATCCGTTGCGTAGTTTTAAAGATCTAAGCATATATAGGGACAGACAGCGGGAAGCGACTTTGTTTTATACTATGTAGTGATAGTGAAGCAAAACCAGCAGCGTAGAATAATGTACCACTTAGGTTCTTATCTATGTCAACCTGTAAACTTCTTTTGCTAACTATTATAGCTTATGCCTAAAAAGTAGCTTAATTTACGGCATACATTCATCATCATCTGCCTAGCCTTTTCCCAACTATGTTGGGGTCGGCTTCCATTCTAACCGGATGCAGCTAAGTACCAGTATTTTACATGGAGCGACTGCCTATCTGACCTGTACAACCCAGTAACTAGGTAATACGGTACCCCTATGTAAGACTTGTTGTCAGACTTTCGGGCTTCTGACCACTTGTAACGGCTGAAGTTCCGGCATTCACTCATTCACTACGAAATATCGAAAACCGTTTGACGTCTATAGATAAAATTTGGCAGGTAGGTAGATTATAGTTAGTAGACGTCCGCTAAGAACGGATTTTCCAAAATGGATGAAAAGGGGGTCTGACATTTACGCGGACGAAGTCGCGGGCAAAAACTAGTATTCTTATAAACTCATTATTGTTGCACAAACAAAAGAAACAACCCGATTAAAAAAACTTATATAGAACGATTTTCTTCATTGAACTTTTAAAAACCTGTTCGTTTTTTTGTCATTTCATCAACTTAATTTTATGGATGCCATAACAAGTTATTTATAATGATTAGATTGGATTGATCCGCGCGGCGTTATTAATATCAAAGTCAAAATTAAGATATGAATAAATCGATTAAGCAATTAAAGTTTTTATTAAGAATTAAGTATATTAAAGCAGTAAGTAAATGTTTAGTAAAAAATTTAGGTACTTACAACCTTAATCTTAATAATTTTATGTACCTATACCTTGTTTCTAATAATAGAATCATAGTTTTGCTGCTATCATATTCGTATTTTATTGTATTCTTGTCTTTTGGGTTACTAATAATAAACGAATGTCAATTATAAAGTGTGTAATAATTATTTTATTCAGTCATGGATTTGCATGTTTACTCAATAATGTGTAAGCTGTTTAATTTCAAGCCTTTAATTGAATGTGCATTATACACGCTTACTTTTAGGTCGTTCTTAAGCCGAAAGCCATAAACTCGATCATCAAACTCGAAACGATTGGGACCATTTTTTTTCAAAAATAACAATAAAAAAAACAGCTGTTCAGTACATTTATGTTCGTCTAACTCGTCAAAGTGTACTGAACAGCTGTTTTTTTTATTGTTATTTTTCTGTTTATCGAGTTTATGGCTTTCGGCTTAAGAACGACCTAAAAATAACCGTGTATAATTATGTAACTTGGATAAGTTTATAATTTTGTAGACGATAATTTTAATATAGATATCGCTCGTTGGGAAATCTCGAATCTCTACAAAGTATAAAAAATAGTATAAAGCATAAAAATTAGCCGGCTGTACGCTTAGATCTTTTAAACTAAGCAATGAATTTAATGCGGTTTCAATCAATAGATAAAGTGATTCAAAAGGAAGGTTTATACCTACATTAGGATCTACATTTTACTTATACGATGCCTACATAAATGAATAAATAAATAAACCTTTTATACTACGTATTAAAAATAAATTTGACTTTGTGAAAAAAATTGTGAAAAAATTAACAATTATTTGTTACAAAAAATACACTCACCTCGGAACTCAAAAAGTAACTCCAAGTAAAGTCTGTTTTCGATCTAGTGAAAAGTCCGAGAACAGATTTATATCGGACGTCGAACTGTATTCTTTATCACTATTTATCTTATTAATTTCCTTCAAATTTTCCAAAAAGTTCTTGTAATGCTCCTGTTGATCTTTTTCATTCTCATATTTCTTATTAAAATCCTTTATAAACTTCAGAAACAGATTCGGTGCGTCCTTTAAATTGTATATAGGTTTTTGCGAGTCATCAATTCTGTCTTCTACTGCGTCATATTCAAAAAATCCTGCATCATCACCGTAGTCAGAAAGACATTTTGTCAATTGTATTAAAGCTAACGTCAAGATGACTGTGATTAAATACTTCATTTTGTTGTAAACACGGTATAAACACGCGATGGTCAGCACTGGTCTGAGCGTTTTTGTTTAGCATTAGATTAAAATGTGCGACCTCGAGAACCTGTCCTATTATAAGTGAATAGGTTTGGTTTTTGCAATCTGATCGAAATTGTTTTGTATATATGGTGTTAACATACATAGTACGTACAATGATGATGAGTACAATGACCCATATTAAGTGAATGTATTATTACATTTATTATATTCTGTATTGCATCACGGTGCGTATGTACCTAGTTAAATATTAATGTTATTTCCGCCAAGAGTGGATTATTGTGATTAAGTAAAAGCTAATTTTCTTTAAAAAGTTTGACTGAATTGAAGGTACTAACTAATTTCTATGATTTGATAATTAACACCACATTAGATAACAAAAAAGTGTTAATTTGTTGTAAGACAGATACAAAATGGCATCAAATCTACGAGACGCTTGTTTAAAAATTTGGTGCCGTGCTCGATAATATGGTATTATGCTGATGGTATTTAAAATTCACCTTTTTTATTCTCATAAACAGATAAGATGGTCGGAATAAAGGTCAGTCACGAATTTGATTATAAAGAAAAATGAATATTTTATACATATTACATTCAATCAAGGCATGTCATTCGGAGTATTTTTATCATGATAGTGGTTGTACCGGCTTTGTTTTTAATAGTCTTCCTTTATTAAAATAATAGTAAAGCAATCATCGTCTATTTAAAACTTATTTTGTATACAGGTGCGTATAAAGCATGAAGGATGTAACACCACACTCAAAAGCCTCAAGCATGTTAGAATTCTCCCAGTAAGTACACAAACCGCATTCAGAAACACCCAGACTTGGAACAAACATTTGTGGAAATAGAACATACAAATGTTGGTCCCAATAGAATTGAATCCTTTTGACATTAGAGTTACTATTTATTCCCACAGCATTATATATAGAAAGTTGCTTCACAAACAACCTTAAAAAGCAAAAGCCTGTACCAGATACAGTTTTCTATGAAAAAAGTAAAGAGATACAGTTCAGGTGTGACGCGGGTGAAGACAGGCCAGTGTCGGGTCGAGATAAGTAGAAAACAAAGGTTTATCAGTAGCCGGCTGTAGGCACGTACCGCGCAAAGCCGGTGAATTACGTGGCTAGGGTGGCTAGCGAGACTTGGCTCGAGCTTATCTGTCAACAAAACACCTACCAGGTATCTAACGAAAGGTTGAGAATGCTACGACTTAGTAGGATCATGATAACTAACAAATACAATTAAGAGCCTGGCAAAACTGTGTTTTTGACAACTAAATCTTTTCGTTCGTTCGGTTTTGTCTTAAAGTTAAGATGATTGTAGTGTTTAGGATTTTTAGAGTTCTGTACACGACGGCTGCCAAGGGGTATTTTTCAAAGCTTTACTGCCCGTTTGTCTGTCTGTCAGCGAGCTGTGTCTCATGAACCGTATTATGTAGAGAATTAAAATTTTCACAATGTGCTGTATTGCCACTTGCCACTACCTATCATTTAATAACAAATAATAAAAATGACAAACAGTTAAAAATTAAATGGGGTCTCTATACAATAAACATGTTTCATCTGCTCATCTGCTTAGCCTTTTCCCAACTATATTGGGGTCGGCTTCCAGTCTAACCGGTATACAATAAACATGTTTATTGCCCGTAAAATAAATGGATATGTTTCTCATAATTTGCAAAAAAATACCGTTTAAAGTAATTTTCTTACCGTTTAAACTTAAAAAAAACTTTTTTTACAAACTACATTAATTTTTAATTCTAGAAATTTTCCAATACCAAAAAATAAAAAGTAGCCTATGTGCCATTCCAGACTATATTCTACCTCTTTGCAAAATTTAATCCAGATCCGTTTAGCCGTTCTGGCGTGATTGAATAACAAACATCCATCTAAACTTTCGCATAAATTACAACATTATTTTTTGTTTATGCGAAACCCGATACACCTGTCTAGTATTTTTGTGTAAAGAATCTATGTACAAAATTTTAAAACCGTATCATAAAAAATCACAAAGTTATAAACTTGTATATTACCTGGTTGTCCGTTCAAAAACATGCTCATTTCGCGGTACACCCGCGTAAACCGCGTCTCCTGTGTTATACACTCGTGATAATAGTTTGGCAATAGATACCTAACCGTATGGTGATTGTATTGTATTTAACTGGTAATAAAATTCAATTACAATATTTTTGAAAAAAAAAAAATAACATGGTGTAAAAATTTTTGTTACTGATTCTGAACAAACTATATTCGGGTTTCGCATATACTAAAAATAATGTTATATAATAATAGTATGTTTCATAAACTACGCTTGATATCCGAGAAACGCAACATAATAATAAAAACCCGGTAGTAATTAAACAAGGAAGTCGTAGATTATTGATGTAGGTAGATGATATTATTATGTTAGACGCAGAACCCGATGAGCACTATGGCTGGCGTACGCTCATGTTAGCATTGTAAATTGGGTTAAGTTAGTTCGGGTCGTGTAATACTTACACTACATGACCAATTCTGACGTCTCCGTTGTACTTACTTCGGTGGACGCGGCGAAATTTAGTTGATGCGCAAAGTTTTAGTCGTACTATGAGATGCAGTTTGCAATTAAATGTGCATTTGAAAATAACTTTTAGTTTAACTATGGTAATAATGGACTGCCTTGTAACTTGCAAAGCGTGACTGTTGAGCATGAGGTCTTGGATTCGATTCCCAGGTCGGGCAAAGTGTTATTGGGTTTTATCTGTCCGCAGTTTCTCAGTAGCAGCCTCGGAGTTGGGATTTGTGACAGGTTGATTGCAATAGGCTCGCACCCTAATTACATGGGACTTAAACATAACTGGCGAAATGTGGTAATGCGGGTACACCTCTGCTAACCCTTCGGGGGTAACAGACGTGAGGTTATGTTATGGTAATAATATCAGCCTATTATTGTCCCACTGCAGGGCAAAGGCCTCTTACACAAGCAATATGAGGGTTAAGGTAAACCTTTTCAGTGGTATAAAAGAAAGTTGATGCGATAATAATACCTTTAGTTTTCATTGCGTTGACCCTATTTTGGTACTTCCTTTACTTTTAGTCCGCGTTGGCGACTTTTGAACTTTAGGGTAAGTACCTACCCAAACAAAACGTTGGAAACGTTAATGTAGATCTAGGTACCTATCTACTCTACGTATAACAGATAATAGTATCATAGAATACTAACATAAAATCACGCCTGTATTCTCCGAAGGGTTAGGCAGAGGTGTACCCATTATTACACCCACATTTCGCCAGTTATGTTTAAGTCCCATGTAATAGGGGGCGAGTCTATTGCCATCAACCTAGCAAAAATCCAGACTCCGAGGCTGCTACTGAGAAATTCCTGATGGAAAAAAACAATAACACTGCCCGACCTGGGAATCGAACCCAAGACCTCATACTCAGCAGTCGCGCTTTGCGACCACTACACCAATGAGGCAGTCACTGATGATAGTAATTTTGCATGGTTTGAAAAGCATCTTTAAAATAGGTACTTATATTCTAGCATGTCATGATTTATATTTGGTTAAACACTTGTATGGTAGGAATCAAATAAATCGTCTAGTTTTTATTGAGCAAGACGTGTCTGGGGGCCATCTTTGTAAGGCCGTAAGGCCCGCTTGCGCCAATAACTTAACCTTAACGCAGAATTAGTTGCTAAAAAGAGGTTAAAATACGCAATACTCATAGTTACATAATGTTAATCTATCCTCGTGTGAGGAACTCGTCATCGCTCGACATCGACACTGTTAGCTGCTAGCACACCACCCGCAAACTGTCACCTTTTTATCTTGGCATTGAAAAACGATTTTAAACCCAAACTTGAATAGCAAACTATTTGCTGTATCGGACTGTTAAAGTGACTTGATCTTTAGTTAAACTTTTGGCGCAAGTGGGTCTTACTGATTTAAAAAGTTAAATTGTTTAACCCGTAAAAGTTTTATATCATTTTACGACACAATCAACTTCAAACTAATAGTTACCACAGAAATGATTGTGACACATAGACATGCGACAATTTGTGTTAAATCGTTTTGGAGGGTCCTAAATGCATGTTCGTCACGCATTTGAGCAATTCCTCTTATTGGCGTCTCTGGGATATGTTTTGGGGTAAACAGGAAAATACTATATTTTCTCCCCTTTTATGTTGGGGTATCGTTATTGCAGCGAGTCTTGTCCTCGTGTGATTGTTCTTAATGAATTATGTGATCAATCATAAGGTCTGTAGGGGAATGCTGCTATAACACTCGATTTCTCGGGCGAAAATTAATGTAGAATTATTGTGACAAATTGCGCGTAAACTGCTCTGCTGTTTTTATATTCGACTATAATAATATCCGGGATTTTTTTTTTACAAGAGATACTTATTCAACTTCAAAGTTACTTTTTTCTACGTTTTTAAACGTCCTTTGTAACCCTTGCATCATAAGCACAATTTTTTGAGTGCATTACATTGCACATAGACAGTGACTTTTCATACCAAGAAAAATAATTTTCTAGCAATATTTTTGCTAAATATTGCTTTGTTTGATGGGTAGTATACAGATACTTTCCATCAAACAAAGTTAACGGCTGTGTGATGTGTTAATTTCCATTTTCTTTTCAAAAGATACATCTCATAACCTATTTTTCTTTTTTTTAGGTGGTAATATCATCAAATGAGTCCTTCCGCCCTGGGTGGGGCGGAAGGGACTGTCAGACTTTTACTGACTAAAAAACCACCCTGTTCCTTCTGTTGCCCTTTACGTTCCGGGGCCACGGTATCCTGTTAAGGCGTCCCGCAACCCCGGACATCTCATAACCTGACTAAGCATACTACGTAGGTAGTTGGGTAGTGTATTTTTAAACTCCGGAAAAAAAGAGTTCCATTCCTAGATAGAAACTGGATTTCCTCTAATTGTTAAATGCTACTAAAATGACATGATAATTCAGCGAGTCTAGTAAATGGTATAACATCAGTGTTGGCGCTTGATTGTTCATGTAAGTCGTAACAAATGGTGACACTTATCGCGTTCACAGGGCACTGCGCAAACTCACATTTTAGGTAGGTATTTCGTTTCTCTTATATTGCATTACCTATAGATAGTAGGTAGTATTCCTTAGTACTTAAAGTTCACTTTACGCTGAATAATTTATTGGAAACTAGCTGCTTATTATCGTTGTTTCGTTTAGGCTACAGAATTAAACCAATTTTCTAAATGATTTCACGGGAATACAAAAACGGGATTAAAACTAAATCAATATCTATATGTGCGCCAAATTTCAGGTAATTCTGTTGAGCTGTTTATCACTATCTATTCTCCTAACCTTTCGCGTTTATAATATTAATATAGAACCTTGCAAAAACATACGAATTTGAATCTAAAATTCATAACACCAGGAGATATGTTTAAAAACATTGCGATCTTATTACACATAAATACTTATACATACCTATATCAATTTAGTTATATTTAGTGTAGAGGCAGAAGAAGGCAATAGGTATATGGTCGCAACATTTTCAAGTGTAGCCCAGCAATACCTAACACATTTCTGGCAATGAATTGCAGCCACACATTGTCGGGAAATAAGGTCCGTGTAGGTGCGCCGAAAAATATGGCGCATTTAGTGATCATACAATAAAAATTGTTGCAAAAATACTTGATAGTAACCGAGCCACATTGAAAATATTGCCCACTATTTTAGCAACATTTAACGTATGGCCCGACCATATTTTTAAACATTGCTGGAAATGTAGGTATTACTAGGAAAATATGGCTGGTTTTAGAGCGCCGGCGCCATTATCAACACAATATCTGAAACGTTCTGATACAAAACACGGACCGGACCTTGTATCCCGAATATCGATACACGTGACTTCAATCAGACTTAAAGAATGTTACAGGACAAGGAAGACATTTTTGTACAAAAATCCCACGGTTTCTTTTTATGATTAAATCCTACCGCATGTCACGCGTCCGTACCTACATCAAACCTTGATAGAAGACTCAGGAACATCTCTCAAACAGAATAAAACAAACTCGGTTCTCATTTTACCTACACCTAATATAAAATGCACACAGGCTCCACGTATCTCTGGATACTACGTCCGTTCCGCCGGTGTGTGCTGCCATTCCCAGGGGTTTTTGATTCCAATCCCGGATAAGTCACGTACTTCACTACTTTAAAGTATTGCGATTTGAAAATAACGGTTAATGTAGTAGCCTTTGGGGAATTAAAAGCTCTGAACTTAATTTTATTTAAGGAAGATGTATGTAATGTAAAACATTTTTGCTTTTTTGGCTTGAAAATGAAAACATAATGAACCTTAAGTATGGCGCCATACGGTCCGCTTCGTTAAAAAGATAAAAAGCGCCACTCTTTACAACAATACAACATGCCCTTTACAACGTAGTAAAATGTAGGGTTCACAAAATCAACACTGAACAGGCTCATAAAACATTTGGGCCGGCAACAGAAAACTCAGAACAATCCTGTAGTTCCACCGCATGCAATTGAAACATTTTTACCTCTTAGCAAGTTCGTCTCGGGTGTATCGTTTAGGCAGCACAATGTTTAGACATTCAAACGTGACCCTTAGCTATAAACGTGAAAGTTTTATGTAAATGCGACTCTCCAGTGGCAGAGCATCCGTCCGTATTGCATAAGTTGACTAATAAATTAGTGAGTTGCTCTTGTTGTCGGAGATAAGTGGGGCGGACAAAGGATTACCTTGTGCCGGGCGTGCCGCGGCCCTAACTTCTGAAATAAACTGTGAAGTCGTTCGCTTGCCAGGCTGGGCGGTCACGTCATCCTGTCAGATATAATCTGAGCAGAAGGGTGAAAAATAAGATAAAAGGATTGCCCGCTAATGGTTTTGCTCGATGTGTTGGTTGTAAATAAATAAACGCCAATACAATTGTGGCTCTTAAGCTGATTTGTACAGTTATTGTTAAAATCCTTTTGTTGTTTACTGAAGAAGTTAGTCTAGACTCTAGAGCTTTGCGTTAGGTAGATAATTAGCAATTAGCATTCCATTATCTCTTTTATTATATTTCACACTGAATACATTTTCCAATTCTAGCATTCGAAGTTTATTAATTAACAACTGAACTATGCCCGTGACTGCTTATATTGTTTTTTTTTTTGGCAAGGAACCCTAATTATTTTATTATATTTAGTTAAAAAAGGATGTCTAAGTTATTCCTTATAAGATCTACAGCTCCCTGCTAGTGAGAGTCCCGTGAAAAACGGTCCAGCCGTTTCTGAGATTAGCCGGAGCAAACAGACAGACAAATAACAATTACCGTATAAAGCTTTGGCAAAAAGCTGTTAGTATGACATTACAAACAGACACGTATATTTTATTTATTTGTATAGATGTATAGATAGCTACGTATGTAGGTGAAACAAAAGTATTTTATCTGTCCCTTGTAAGTTGTAACCGAATTAAAATAATATCCAGATTCCAGACTATTGAGCTCTCGGGAGTTTCTATTCAATTCTCTTTGTAATCAAAGGACGCTCAGTTTGATGACAAAGTTACAATCTCTATTGGTATTATGGCAAACCGTTCCTTCGTACTTAAGAAAGTAGGACATTCAAGAATCGATTTTATGTAATTTAGGTTTTGTGAGGTAACAGCGGAAAACTGCTTGTTTAAAAAGAGTAAATACAAGGTACAGTTTTGCATCCTCGTCTTTCAAGAGGTGGTCAAAAAAGACATCAAATCAAATAAAAGTATGACGCCTGGTCAATGATAAACAAATTTTGATTTTTTTTTAGTTGTTTATGATTTTTTTTATTAAAAACGTATGTTTGACAGTATTTCAGAATTACTCTTCTTAAGAACAGAATCGTCCTGTTGCGTATGCATAATGCGGACTGTGTGCGTCATCGCCCCACCTCCTTAAACCCAGTTACAAGTTAGCAGTCTCAAACCGAAAATCATCTACTAAAAATAAAACCTATTTCAATTATTGATTCTTGTTGAGAATAATTATTAGCATAGTCGTTATGTATGATTATGTACCTTGTATGAATCAATAAAGATAGGGTGACCGTTAACTAACTTCTTCTTCTTCTTCTTTATCGTATGGGCAGTAAGGTCTTAACGACCCCACACACCCTAGTGTCAGAGTTTATAAACCGCCTGAAGGGCCTCTGACATGGTTTGAGTGGAACAGTAAGTCCAGGTTTCCTCACGATGTTTTGTTAACTAACTGAAAACGTGAAAATGTATTTGTACTCATCATTAGGAGCAACTTCCAATATTGGACCAACCCCGAAATCATGAAAAAATACACATATGCCTAATCAGCAATAAATTGTTTCTAATGATGAGTTTTTCAGTGAATTGACAGTCATCCGGTATACCTACCTATTTAATTTATTAAGTTTCAATACAAAACTGCAATAGCGTACTCGCAATAAATCCAGCAGGCATCTTGTTAATGAATAACACAAACTTAAGAGTGGCCAAATTTATAAAACAAGTTGGGCCGTTAGGGAAATACAAGGAATGGCCAACGTAGCAAATGTTTGCCGAAACTCCCAAACTATGATAACATAGTGGTGGACAATTTTTTACAACTCTCTTCCACAATGTCCGCGAGTAAATAATATACTAAGTGACAAACGTCTCATTCCTTTTTATTTCGGGTCACCCTTGAACCGAATAAATTGCGAGCAATTTTCGGGGTCGTTTGCCACGCGCCGGGATGCCGATGATACGCTTCTCAAACTTCGCGTTCGACTCATCCCGTACATATTTATACTCGACGAATTTCTACAAATGGTTTGATATCACAATTTATTTTACGTATCACCCGTTTTGTGGTTTCGCCGCGAAATTCGTTCATTTCTATTCCCACTGATTAATGACTTAAAGTGTTACCGTGTTTGAGAACACTTTTCTCATGTGAATTGAATATATCTTACGCTTATTTGATGCACAGTTTTCCTCAGTCGATGAGCAGAAATTCCAAGTCATTTGAATAGAACTTCCATCGAACCAAATAAATCTCGGGCACACAGATGGAAAAACTGAAAAGTTTGGAGAGATCACTACAATATGGTTTGTCTTCGATAGCGTTTGAATAACAAATAAAGTTTTTCGTAGAAAACTAGGTAGGTACCTAATATCATTGGGGAGCAATAAGCTACGTACGTCAGGATAGGATTCCTCTCGACCGTAGGTTCGATTAACGAACGTAACACTTGTTCGAAGGGGGTCTTATCTAAGTAGTTGATTGTTCTCTATTTGTATTTTTGGCCCCAATCGGGCCCGGGATTGTCTCGGTTCGTGTTTTTGTCAACAGTCACGTCGCGAACGGTTGCTTAATCATGAATGACACGTTTACGTATTCAGGAGGCTCGCCCCACCCGCTAACGAGAGACGAGATAAGTTTACAAACGTCGTAATCTTGAATTCCCGAAGGCGTTCAGTCTCAGCGTTGATTATCCAGGATTTGAAATTAACATATTAGGAATGTTCTGTGATGGTGATGTTGTAAGGGATCGTTCACACGAGTGGTGTGGGAAGTGTTGGCGCCTGTTTATTTACAACGCGTCGATGTTTGCTCTGTTGGATGGATGTGTGGTAAGCCGCGGTAGTGGAAACGTCTTACGTCTTCTTCGAGTGTAAATGTGAGATAATTTGGGAGCAACTGTTTTTGTTGTTAAAACATTTTCACTGAGATATTTGGAACAGAATTTGCTATTCGGCGGAGAATGTCTCAATTGGATTGCTCATTTGTATATGTCGTTTTCAGGGAACCAATATTTGTGTAAGTAGATATTACATGTATTTATTCAATATAATTTGTGTTGGAATGATCCCTTTTAAAGAGAGGAACCTATCTACCAAAGGGGGTCAACAAATACTGAGTTTTTCAATGTGTCATGTTATTAAACTAGCTTCTGTCCGCGACTTCGTCTGCGTCAAAGTTGATTTCTCCATACAAACTTTGGACACCCGTTTTAGGTATTTGGGGTGAATTTTGGAAAATTCTTACTTAGAGGACATCTATTACCTATAAACTACCTCCCTGCAAAATTTCATCTCTAGATGTTAAGCGGCTTTCGATATTTCGCGATGAGTGACTGAGATGATCTTTCGCTTTTATATATTTAGATTAAAAAAATACCAAACACCCACCACATAGGCACATAGGTACGCAGCGATGCCAAAAGAAAGCAACCAACAGCCAATATTTTCATTTTACACCCAGATTAACACAGAAACAAGCGAATACACTTCCCGAAAAATATATTTAGGACACAATAACGAAAACAAAAACTGGCAGAGGGAGCAACATTTAATTTTATCTCCGCGAGGCGAGAGAGATACAAAACTTTGCCATGAACAATATCATGTGTAAGTGCTCTTAAGCGGAACGGTACATGTTTGTTTGAATAGCGGATTGAGCTCCAACCGTCCTCCTCGGCTGGTTCATAAACAATGGCGTGTATATCTCTCGCATATATACCAAACTCTTTATGTATAGCATTAGGCTTCCTGGAAACGAGGGAATGACGGCCTCACTTAGTACCACTTGTAGGGTTTAAGTTAACCCTAATTATAGCACTAACAGAGTCCTAGCTGTTATAGCAGACAGGCTGGACACTGTTTATATTCTGCATTGGGTTAATACCAACATTTATAAAGTAAGGTTTTTTTTTACTAACACTAGATTTTTTATTAAGATTTTTTTTGTGCTCACACTCTACCTATGAATCATTATATGGTCTGTTTTTTTAAGTTCACCGTTTTAGTCATTTAATCGCAGGGAATTGACTGAGGGGGCTAAAGTACACCTACACACAATTTTCGAATACTGTGTAGTTACCAAGTTTGGTTAGAAAATTATGATTATTTGTTTGATAGTAAATCGCACGTCTTCGAGAAATCGGAGAACATACATTAAAAAAAAATACTTTGTTGAAGGAGGTTAAAAATCCCAAATTTAAAAGAAGTTTTATACGCAGCAGTGGTTCAGTATAGCTAAAGATAGTCTCTCTAAAAAAGTTATTACATACATAAGTACTCGTATTGCAAGTAATAATAATATTCTCCAGACACATTTCAGTCACGGCGACCAATCACAATGAAGACTAGCCAAGTACCTTCGCAGGAAATAATATTTGGTGCACAAGCGTGTGCGCAAACACAGGTGCACTCTTTCTTCCCTCACTCTCATAGTCTGAAGGGACGGCAATCCGACACAACCAAGGAGGGAGAATCAGGCGCAGGACCAACGGCTTTACGTGCTATCCGAGGAACGGAGCTATCACACTACCAAATTCCAAATTTCGGGTAGCTACTGAAAAATTCCTAATGAAAAAACCTAATAACTAATTTTGCCCGTCCTAGGTATCGTACCTCAGCAGCCGCCGCAGTCAAACAGTTACATAGTTGTAAGTATAATCAACGCTATATAAAGGCCCATAAAAGCCACTGTTGCCAGTGAACTGTATGAGACTGTAAGCAGAGTTCGGCGCGACTATAATGTCGGTTCTATAGTTGTTTCGGAAACAATTAAACAACTCATATCATTCGCGTTATATTGCAAAACTTATGATGTCTATATACTGTTATATTTCTGCTGGGAGTTGGGCTTGAGGCTGTTTTAGGTATGGAATTAAATAACTATGACGCTTTTATATTATGACTAGTTTTTACCTGCGACTTTCTTTACATAAAGTCACGTATTTTAACATATCTTATGGCCCTTTTTAATAGTGTTACGTACTATTACTAAAACTATCAGTAAACACTAAGATAAAGACACTATAATTATAAGATATTTTTGGAAATTCTAATTCGTATGAAAAGTCTTTTTATTTGAGTTAATCAACCTAAAACTTAGTACGTTATTAGTTTTAACACTTTTAAACGTTATTAGTTTATTAACACAACCCCTCAAATGGGGTGTAAGGGGTGTGAAGTTCGTAGTGAAAGTACGAAAATTACGCTAATGAAGTTGCGAGCAAATTGCTAGTAAATGATAAAATTAGTTTTTTTTACTTTCATTTTACAAGTTTTAATTAAAATGTTGTATAGGTCAGTGGCACTCACGCCATCAAGACGAATCTAATGACGTATCATTTATCATTGAGCCGTTGAGCATTTACGTGCGGACATAGGAACGGACATACATTCATTTTAAACACATAACCCTTATTTGGGCTCGTCGCAGCCGGGTAAAAATACGGAAACCTTAGTAGACATACTGTTTACATAAGAGATTGCAAAACCTAAACATTTTACTGAACATCTGTTTGTTGCTTTAAACCCTCTGAAACATTCTACATGGAACTATTATTGTTGCCAACCTTAAGGCCCTCGTAAGAGGATAGAGTTTATTTTAACACACTACAGAGGACCAAGTGGAAATGTTTTTCAATCTAGCTGTTTAACTTTGTACCTACCTATATCTATCTATACATATAAAATGCTTTGTCCTGAATGACTGACTGACTGTGGGATCAACGCACAGCCTAAACCGCTGATCGTAGAGACCTGAAACTTAGAGGGTGTGTTCTTTGTATGACGTAGCCATCCGATAAAAAAGCATATTCGAAAATGGTTCTAAGGGGATAAAACAGGGGTCCAAAGTTTGTATGGAGAAACCAACTTCACAATAAACAACAAACCAAGTCACGGGCAGAAGCCAGTAGAAAGTAATTACTAGCTTCTGCCCGCGGCTCCGCCCGCGTAAAACAAGCAAGTTGAACTATTATCCCAAGAGAACACATTACTGGGATAAAAAAATGTCCTATGTGTTAATCCAGAAAATGGTCCATCTATCGCAAACTTTCATCCAAATTTGTTCAACGGTTTACGTGTGATCGAGTAACAAACATCTTCACAAACTTTTACATTTATAATATTAATAACAATAATATTAGTAGATTTGTTTTAAAATGTCGTATCAGCTGCTTTTTTTAAGGCAGATTGTTATTGTTACGTATGTTATTTAAAGTTCTATGACCCGACAATGTACTATAGTAAACAATTCCCCTGACTGCGTAGTGAAGGGTACAACACTACACACTCCTCGTAATTCATGTTTCTATGTCCCGAGTTTTGGGTTAGTCATTAATGAGCCTTTTGAGACGACCTCCAAGTACCTTCCTACGTACTACATTCTACCAGCTACTTCGTCATAATAAGTACCTAAGTACCTAATTTAGGTGCGATGACTTTATTTAATAAACTCTAATTAGTTAAGGTCGACCGTTGCGTCGCCAGACACTATTCAACTAAACAAAAGTAGCTTTCTAAATACTTTAAACAGATTTTAATCGTGACCTCGAGACCGCAGGTTTTGAAAAGGATTTGAAACGAGTAAAATGATATTTTAACAATCAAAGCAAAATAATCTGAAAAGTAACTTTCATCCCTATCTGTAATTAGTTAATAGACTGGGTAAGCCGCCTGAACCTAAGAGCTATTACAAGTTTAATCTCGAACTCTTGTCTTGTCTAAAGGCTTGGAAATTGAATGCTAAATTGTAGCCACTGTACCTAGCACAAGTAATTCGAACCGTGGCAAATGAATCATTAGTCCTAAACTAATATTAACCTGTGTTGTCCAAACAAAGAGTTTGGGGTGTACCTCTAATATCATCAGTGGAGCAGTGGCGCCGGGCGTCGCTCGCGAGCTCTTGTTTCGCTTCAAGCAAATGTTCTTTCATTTTCTAATGGATCGGCACTGAGGGAATATTTGTTGGCAAACTTTCACCATACACAGATATTTACATAACAAAGAAAGGGGTAAGAGATACGTGTGTCTCCAAAAACGTATTCGTGTCAGGAATTTGTGTTTTGCTGAGGATTTGTCGGTCAATTGCAATCGTGTCAGTACGATTTTGTTGAAGGTAGGTACTTTTCTTTTGTGTGTAATGATATCATAATTCCCCTTTTGATTTTGCCGTAGGTAATATTTTCATATAAAATGGTAAGTATTGAGCGGTAGGTGGTACAACACGTTCTTAATAAACCTCAACATACTTCACACCAAGAAGTTTATCGGGAAATATATTATTATGTTATGATACCGGAGGTGTTGTTCCTTCTACTTATAAAGTTTGCTTTTACGCCATCCCGAACGCTTTGATACGTAAATGTTTTGAATATTAAGTCGAGTTAGGTGCATCGCGGCGAGATAAATCTTTGATTAGTTGTTCAAGCTAGAAGTGTAATCCCAACGAAGCTGTTCTAATTAAATAAGTTTTGTAAAATTAAATTAGTTTAACAAAAGGAATGAACAAAAGCGTCTTGGCTGGTGCTTTTAATGGTATGAGGGTAATGAGCATGAGGTTTTGGACGTAACAAAATCATTTTGATTTAGGTACAGTCAACAAAAGAGATAGCTATGAAGGGTTGTCAGAATTAGTTAAAGTTTTCTTAGAAACCGATGGATGTTTTCAAATGTAGGTAATTTAATTTAAAAGCAGCTAATAAACAGTTCATTAATAATAATAATAATAACGTTTTTTGGACAAAATCAGAACTTAGCCTATTACAGTTTCAACACTAAAAACATTACATATAAGAGGCTTAAGACCTAAATGAACTCCTGACTTTCAAACTAGGTAAGAACACAGTATCTTGGAAATCAGTGCTCTTCCAATGAACATATCAAGGACTCTTACTTGGATAAGGAGTGACTAAGATTCATCAGTAGGTACTGAAAAAGTAAGACCACAATTAAGTCATGTGAAAGAGAGAAAACAGAGAAAACAAAAATACAATTAACAAATTATTGCAAATAGTTATAGTTTAATTTACAGCTTGTCGACTTCATTAATTAAGTTAAGTTTCAATCGAAGACATCTATAATCGGTTTCTAAGAAAACTTCAACTATATCTGACGACCCTGGATACCTATCTCTTTTGTTAACTGTACATTAATTTGAAAAGATAAAGTTTAAACTGCGATATCTTTTTACTTCAAAAGTCAAGCTACTAATCAAATGAAAGTTCAGAAATAATTAATGTTGTTCACATTAATTTGTTCTCGATAAAATCGCGTGGAACTTTAATAGGCTGTTGTCACAACTATCATTGGCTCGATATTGCCTCTCTATACATTTATTTTACGGTATCGCGCCGTAAAAGTGGCCATGAATTCGAAAGAAAACATGTCGACTGAACGCCCGCAAAAATAGATTATATTTTATTGAACTTTGTTGTCATCATATCTTCGTAAACCCTTCGGGACAAAGGGGGGATCTTTTCACAATGTTATCGACACAACACAAAAATACTGGCTAACAAACAAAGGGAATACAGTACAGTGTTATTCTTACGCCTTCCCAAGATAACTTTAAAGGTTGCGACAGATTTTTATTGTTTATTTTGCTCCATAACAAACATTTTACGTAATGTAAGCGGTTTTAACAAAATCGTGAGGTAAGTTACTTGTAACTGATTAGTTTAAATTATCTAATGACCTCTTTCTTCTTCATCTCTCTTTGTCGTAGCGGAAGGGAGTGTTAGACTCTTACTGACTAAAAAAACCACCCTGTTTCTTCTGTTGCCCTTTACGTTCCGGGGCCACGGTATGGTACGGGTACGGAAGGACTCATTTGATGATTTTTACCACCTAAAAAAAAGACTTACCGACTGAAACCCATCAGTTTTCCTCTTAATGTTCTTTGCTTTCCAGGGCTGCGGTAACTCTTTCGAACAAAATCCGTCAAATTGTTTTAGATCTAGATATGTTTGTTCTAAGTATGTATTACTTATGGATGTTAATATTTTTTTCTGTAAACCAACATTATCATTTTTGTTTGAACTTTTTATTTAGGAAAATGCATCAGAAGACGTTTTTTAAACTCGAGGGTCGACGACGCGCTTGCAACATGCGTTTGCAATACGTTATACGTGCGTCGACGTTGCGTATATTAAACATCGTGTATAAGCCCTTACAATTAGATATCGTCTTCCAATACTATACAACTGATCCACGGGTAAAGTTTGTATGGGATTTTTCTTATTTCAGAAACTCGTTGTTAAGAAAAACTTGTTTTAACAAGGATCACACTTGAAAGTTTTGGAATTGGTGTATGGTTAACTGGTAAAGCCTAACTTATATTTATCTTATTGCGTATGAAATTCATATACCTATTAGTACTTATGCCAAGTAAGGTTAGATACTCAAGAAGCTATTTTATTGGCTTTCTCTGTTATATTTATTTTCACTGTTATTAATTTTTATGTATGTGTATATGAACAAAGAAAAACACAAAAGTACTTACCTAATAAATAACACGGTCATAAATGTCACATCCTCGAGAAATAATAAAATCAAAAGACTCGTAGGTACATCAAAATAAAATGTAATAAAAATTATGTAAGAATACATTTCATAAACACACGTTATACGTTCTAAATGCCACCTATTATAGGTATTTTATGCTTGGCATCAACGGAATAGAATGTTGACAGATTTCACTGGAAGTCTCAGAAATAAACTCTGTGTCAGACAAAATGAAAATGACGGAAAAGTAGATACAGATGCGGAAAATTCTATGAAACATAATTAAGGAATATTCGGGTTGCCTTTAATCGAATTTTTTTCAAGTTCTTCAGGCGATTTCCTCGAAAATATAATACAACCAAGTTTTTCTTGTTTCTTTATAATTAGGTATGTTATTCTATTAAAACCTTTGGTGTTTAGGGATCCGTACTCAAAGGGTAAAACGGGAGTCGGGAGTTTGGTATTCATTTGGCGTGCGATGATCGTCCTCATCTGTGGATTCCTAAGTATAAGTTAAGTATTAGTTGACTGCTTTGTTGGTCTAGTAGTGGTCGCAAAGTACGACTGCTAAGCATGAGGTCTTGGGTTTAATTTCCAGGTCGGGCAAAGTGTTATTGGGTTTTCCCATCAGGAATTTCTCAGTAACAGCCTTGGGGTCTGGATTTGTGCCCGGTTGATGGCAATACGTTTGCCCTCTATTACGTGGAACTTAAACATTGCTGGCTAAATGAATGTACTAATGGATAAGTACTTCGGGGATTATAGGCGTGATGTCATGCTATGTTCCTAAGTATATTTTGCTGTGGTGTAAGTCCCCACACATCTATGTTTGATAATAGGGTTTTCTCTGTCATCCGAATAGTCGCAAACACAAGGAACTCCTTTGAAAGTCTTTAAAAGAGTACGTGAGTCAATGAAGAAACGAATTTACCTTGAGGTCTATCCGTTCCCATGGGCATCATAAGATGTGATGAAGGGACGGTATCAGGTAGATTGTTGACCTACCACAGATTGACCAAAACCCGTTCTCAAGATCTAGTTACTTAAACATAACTGACGAAATGTGGGTGTAGTAGTGGGTGTAGTTGTAATACACCTCTGCCTAACCCTTTGGGAATTACAAGCGTGACGTTATGTTTAACTACCAACCTACTTATGTGCTTCATAAATAAAATACAGCTACTAAGTCACCAGCAAAAAGATAAATAAAAACCCTTACCGTATACCAAAGAGGATTTTAAGTAACGCGTCTATTTTGAAGACGTAGTATCCTTTTACGCCAGCATCTAATACCTTGGCTATTCACGAGATTTAGCTGGAATTTTTAATGCTAGATTTTTTAAACCTAGCTTTATTTTACCGAGAGCCACGGGCTTATAAAACCCATTAATGAAATTAGGTTTTAAAAAAGTACATCGTAATGTACCTAATATTTTGTGTTTTATAATGGAGATGGGAGCAAAGTTCCATTTAGCCAAATAAAATAATAATATCTGTAAAAAATAAAACAATACAATGAACATTATCTCAAAAGACAAGCTTAAAATAAATACACACAAAATCTTCCAAAACCTTATGAAAATATAATCTATACAAATTTTATAAAGACGTAAAGTTTGTGAGGTTGTATGAGGTAATCTCTGGATCTACTGAACTGATTTTGATAGAATTTATTTTTTATTATCAAAAAAATTGGGATCCATAAGAAAAATCACGCGAATGAAGAGAGTGCTAGTTTAAAAATAAAATCTTTCAACAATTGGTTATGACCTTATTAATCTTTAAACATTAAATACTGAACCCCTTTGTCAATTAAATATTTATTTAACTCATTAACGCCATTCCCAACCCTTATCACACCTGCAAAATTTGTATAGTTTTGCCCACCATTTCTTTAGTCAATGTATCCTTGTTCTTGTATCAATTTCTTGCTTCATAGTTTCAAACTACGAAAGCTGGCCATCAAGAAACACGTTGCTCGTTGTACCTATATCCATTAACTCGTGTTAGGGGTACTGCTATCTAACAGTTAGAATAGAAACTGTGTCAGTATGAGATTCAACTCGCCCCCAACTTGTAAACGCCCGCGGCGCGCTAAAACTTCCCCTGATATGATAACGCTTTCATATCCACGTCGTGTTTCGTTTAATGTACTGAGTTTGTTTCGGTTTTCCTGTGTAATTATGCTGATATTGGTACCGTGTTACTGAGAATATGAAAATTTCTTGTAAGAACCATTAAAATATCGTTCTTAGAAGTTTGGAAAGTAACGGTATATACTATTGCGACCTAAGAAGTGAGATCATTACATGTACCGGAATTATCATCAATCTACTGTGATTGAAAGACTTATTTGTTACTAGCTTTTGCCCGCGACTTTGTCCGTGTAAATGTCGGTTATCGCGGCCGCAGGCGAACACGCGGTTTAAAAAGTAGCCTCTCTTGGGGTTCAAACTTACCCCGCACCAAATTTCATCAAAATCGGTTCAGTGGTTTAGTCATGGAAGCGTAACAGACAGACAGTTACTTTCAGATTTATTATTGGGATGGATATTTAATAAAATATGATTTTATACTTTTATCTTTAGTTCAAAGTTAGCCTGACTGCCGTAGACGGTCTGTCAGCACCTTCCTATTTTAAACCTAGCATTTAGCTCATAGTCATTGAGGTTGTATTTTTCTCAGTCAGCCAGAACCTATACAGTACACACAGTAAAAGAGTAAAGTTCGCAAGCAATTATCATCAAAATTTTCCGAAATTTTTTTGCGCTAGACAAACCCAGAGACCCAGACCAACATTAAAATTAAAAATAAAATAAACTTTATTTCAACACGTAAATGTAGTTAGAATTAATTGGATAAACCTGAGCAATCTACCAACCATTAGGCGAACATGTCCCTTTTTTGTTAATAACGCGTTAACCTTTACTTTTAACATTGACTGTCATTGGTGATAATTTTATTTTTCTTTATTTTTTTATAAAGGTTTTTTAACGGCTTAAATATGTAGATAGTCTTTATAATGTGGGCAGTAAGGTCTTACGACCCCACACACCCTAGTGTCAGAGTTTCTAAACCGCCCAAGGGCCTCTGACATGGTTTGAGTGGGACGGTAATAAGCTGGTATGAGTCCAGGTTACCTCTTATGTAGATAGTAATAAATTGAAACCATTTACAACACGTAAAAAAATTTGAGTGAGTATTAAAAAGTAGCTCCTACTTAACCAGAGCCCAAACTACTTTTTTGGCAAATATCATTACAATTGGTTCAGGGGTTTTGCCGTGATGAGGACAGACAGACAGAGTTACTTTCACATAATTATTAGTGTTAATAGCATTTTTTACGTACCGGCACAGTGTAGTTTATTTACACGTGTCTATCAGAGACGAAAGGTCAATTATCTTAAGAAGGAAGTCGGAACAAAAAGTGCTTAATAAGAATTAAGGACAATTAGGTAAAATGCCTACAGAGCGACTATTTTATTATTGCGACAATATTATTTAACAATAGTTGGTAGATAGGATCAATGCTCGTGTCTTCTCTGTGAAAAGGTCCTTGCCCTGCCAATAATAATTACAGGTACCATAATTCAATGGCGGTGGAAGACCGATAGGAATCTAAAGTCAAAGCATTTATTTAAATTAGACCATTAACTTGCACTTTTGAATTGTTAAGGAGTCGGTCAGTTAGTGAGAAGTTAATTAATATAATTATGTTATTAATGCTCGTGCCTTCTCTGTATGAAATGAGGCCTTTGCCCTATAATGGGACAGTAATAGGCTGGTATTATTATTTTTATAACTGACACTTTAATTTTGAGCTTTGAAAATCGAACATGTTTTGTGACGTCATCAAACATTTCGCCACCACTACTTGCAGCTTGTTCGTTACTGATTTATCGCTGTTGTGTTGGTTTTAGTATCAAAGCCAGTGCCTTAGTTAATGTACGTTGTAGTGGCCGAAGTTATGTTAGTACTTCATCAATGCCTTAACACTGAGTTTGAGAGAACGTGAGAGTTGAAGTGTGATTATATTTGATGACAGTACCGAGTTACAAGCATTGATAAATGTATGTATAATAGTCTCGTTATTGCAAGTGACTGAGTGGGGACTAGGCTCGATTCAGGGGTCGTGCAAAGTGTTTTTGGGTTTTTCCATTACGAATTTCTCAGAAGCCACCTGAAGTTTTAAAGCTGGTTGTGGTATTGTAAGAAAGATTGCATGTTCTTAGACTACCTATTTGAAGACATGTGGTATTCACCAACCAGCACTGGGTTGGATCGCGCACAAAAGGGAGGCTTCTATATCTGGAGTGGACACATTACGAGCGAGTCTGGTGGTCGTAAATTGCGACTGCTGAGCATGAGGTCGTGGGTCCGATTCCCAGTTCGTGCAAAGTGTTATTGGGTTTTTCCATCAGGAATTTCTTAGTAGCAGCCTTGGAGTCTGGATTAGAGCCCGATTTATGGCAATAGGCTCGCCCCCTATTACGTGGGACTTAAACATGACTGGCGAAATGAGGTTGTACTAATGGTTGTAGTGATGTTATGTATGAGCTGAAATTCTTGGATAGCTCGCGCCAACACAGGAGAGTAATACCGAAAAATCTTCATAAGAAAATGTCCTCATACAAAGCCAACATGTGCCCATGTACCAGTTATCTAACCGATAAAAACTCAGAGTACTCTCTTAGGAGACTTTTCAACTTTTAAAATTATCCTCAAGTTTTACGCACTCGGTCTTCTTTTAATGAGATTTCTTCTAAAATTATATTTAGGAGTCTCTAACAACGAAACCCTATTAGAGAAGATTTCTTCTTTCGGTTTGCGGCCAAGTTTTGTATTACGATTTTGTTTTGAGAATGAATAGACCAACGTTGTCTTTATTATCCTTTAGATTTATTTGTTTTCTATTTATATGGATTGAAAGAAAAGGATATAGGTAAAGGTCATACGGAGTCATTGAGAGTACTTATAGTAAACTAGCTGACCTACCGAACTTTGTACCGCCGTATTTTTTTTTACAATTTCTTTCATACCTAATAACCTTCTTCTTGCAATAACAAACATAACTAAAAAGAATTAGTGCAATTGGCCCAGCCGTTCACGCGTGACCAAGGGAAATAGGGATTCATTTTTTATATTGATAGATTATATTATTAGGTACCTACATTATGCCTTACAACCATAAGGCGACTACTAATGTTATTGAATCTGCCAATGGACTTAACGACCAGCTTTAAATTGTGTACCAAAAGTAACGCAACGCCATCTATAGTAAAAATATAAAAATATCACTAGCCTTTTTTTGTCCCACTGTGGGGCAAAGGCCTCTTCTCATACAGAGAAGACACAAGCATTGATGACCACGCTTGCTTAAGGCGGATTGGTGATTTCAGGCTTATATTAATTTTAAGTCCAGGTTTCCTCACGATGTATTCCTTTACCGATGTCAGAGTGTTGTCCAAGATGAAGTACATAAGAATTGGTAACCAGCGCCGTGGGTATCGTGCCTTCGTGCACGCACCACAGCATTATGCTAAGCGTCAGCCGTTTCGTGCGGTAGTGGCGCATGTATTTATTTGTTTTAAATTTTTAGATTTAATACCAACTCGTTTTTATTTTGCTTTTGTGTACAATTTTTCTTTTTATGTTATTTTTTTCTTTCTTTCTAAAAAGTCACAACCGGAGTTAACCGGACCATCATCTACAGTAACCAAGAAAGAAAAGCAAAAGAATAAGATTTGTAAAGAACCACAAAACTTTAACTCAAACATTTGACAAGCGGAGTCACCATCAAAAACTACTCCATCGTTACTTATCTGTGCCAACTTCGCGGCAAAGTGCCCCCGCAATGCAAAGAGTTTCAAAAGGTTTAATTCCCATTAGAGAACTGTCGTTTATACAGTTATAGGGTAATGGAGTTACGTTCCTGGTTCCCGGTAAACGGGCTCCTGTAGTTCCTCCATCGAGTTTATGTCAACACAGATAGGGATTAAAACGAAAACATTTTGAAGGAAGTTTTTCTATTGTGCTCTCAAGTTTCCGAGTGTATTATTGTTGTAGAGTTCTTTGGTAATGGGTTTCGCTTTTTATTAGGTTGAGTACTTGGATAAATAGATTATTTATACAGCTGTAGTGTTAGTCGCGAATTCGACGAGCATTTTATAAACGTAGGTACTTTCATGAGGTACCTACATACTGATCAAGCATTTATATATTCGTCGTAAAAAGAACTGCAACGGAGACCAAACAAACACATACACCACGAGTGATGTATTTGTGGTGTATTTTTTGTGTCCCTCCTCCTTTTTTGGAGGCGGTTTAAAAAAACCCGCACCAAGTAGAAAATAGACAAACTTCAACAATTTGCTTGTTGCTTCCAATTTGCGAAAGAATTTTCAAAATCGGTTCGGTAGGTCCAGAGATTATCCCCTACAACCTCACAAATTTTACCTCTTTATAGTATACTCGTAGACTATATAGATGAGGTAATTGATTTAATAATCAATCACCTTATAAAATCAATATTTGCTTTGCTTTTGCTAACCTTGAAAATTAGATATCTGATTTGTTGAATCCCTTTGGTTTTGTCACAAGTTCTGTAAGCCAACTTTTTAATAAGCCTATTGTGGAGAGAGCTTGGAACGGTATTATGTTTTGTCAAAGTCACAGAGTTTATACTTGGGTGTTGTTGTTTATTGTTGTGAACAAAAGAGATATTTTAACTGTAAAATTTGTTTAAAGTTGTTTTTAGCAACTAACTTCAACTTTCTGACTAACTGACCGACTCTGACAATTCAAAAGTGAATGGTCTAATTGAAATAAATGCTTTGACTTTGACTTCTTGGTTTTGTCAGTGAAAGACAGTGGATTTTTAATTTGAAAACAGTGCCATCTGGTTTAATACTGACAAAAATAATGCTAAATTGGCAAACACTTATATGGAGAGGAAAAATCCAAAATAATATCAGCCTATTACTGGCCCACTACAGGGCAAAGCCCTTTTCTCATACAGATTAGCATGAACATTGATCACCACGCTTGCTCTGCTTGCTTTACCTCTTTACAATATTAGTTTAGATTCCAGGTGTCCTCACAATGTTTTCCTTTACCGATGCCAGTGATGTCCAAGATAAACCTCAAAAGTACATAATTATTATGTTAATTGAAAATGCAATAAGAAAAATGAAAATTATAACAGCATTACTGTGTAACCAACATACAATGCCGAAAAAAAAAACCTTTTTCTAATTGCAAAGTTCTTAGGAAAAGCAATGGAGACAAACATCACGAAGACTCACTGATGGAACATGCAAATAAGAACATTACACTCAATTAATTTCGAACTCCGGGACGCTAGTATAAATTCCTACAGTGAAATGAACACTTATAACGTAGGGTAATAACCTTTAGGCAATGCCAACGAAAAATTCGTAAAAATTCGCTAGTAAATTTTTGAGTATTTTTTCCCTTCTTTTATTTAGTGCTCGACGATTCATGCCAGCAGTGAATTTCTGTGACACATTACTCTTGGTTCACAGACGATTTGTAATCTTTCTCTCGATATTTTTCCTGTAGTGCCCCAGTTTTTATTATTCAGAGATTATTTAGTGCGGAAGAATGAATAAGTTTAGGAATGCTTTAGTTATTTTCAGAGATTTATTTTTGTTCAAAGGTGTATTTATAATTTTTATTCGTTATTTTTTTTTCCGTAACGAATACCTTTGTTCATTTTAAATAGCTGTTTGATAATTACGAAATCGGTAATGGTTTTCCTAAAAATTAAAAAAGGACTCGTCTTGAAATAAATATTACCTTACTCACCTACTTTTAAAGAACCGTACGACCTCTCGTCGAATCTAAACCAACATCACAAAGTTATATCAAAAATTGTAAAAGGAATATGTATTCTTAGAAAAGTAGATCTTCGTGGACGAGTGGGGAATATTCTAGTAAAACAAAGTAACCTTCTTGGAAGTTCCTCAGGGACTGGGGAAAAATGTACATAGGCATGTATTATTCACTGTAATCCCATCCTAGCTTGGCCCATGAGTTTGCTTGTTTAAAAATTGTTAGATGAAAAAGGGACACGGTCAGAAAAAATATACACTTCTGCTTTTAGAATTAAACCAAATAAAATTATGCAGGTTAAACATAATTGTGACTGTTAAAAGATCAAACAAACTAAAAAACCATAGAGATGAATAATGAATACCTCTGTTTTTGAAGTCGTTTAAATAAAAGGTTATTATTTTAGGGACAATTTCACTAATTTTATCATCTAGTATCTAGATGTATATTATTATCTAGTATCTAGATTCCAGTTTATGTATTTTATCTGTAGAAATGAAATCGACGTCTTTGAATTTATGACAGTTTTCCAATATAAAAACTGTCATAAATTCAAAATTTATTTGCAGGTTAAAACTGTACAAGGTATAAAAGTGTGGCGAGATTCACCCTTATTAGGATAACCATGATGTAGACCTGAATTTCCCGCCTCGTTTAGATAGTCGGTAAAATAAGAGGCGAGCCACGCAAAACTAGCAAACTACCATTTACAAAGTAATTTAAACAGAATTCATATAAACTGTCGGAACGATTTAATTGTTATGGTAACGGCTGAGCAATTTTCACGATTCATTGAATCATTCACTTTCTGACAGCGACGGGTTAGGGATATAATCGACCTTTTATTTATTGTAAAAATTGCAAATACATTGAATTTATTACAAAGGGTGTAACCGCAATGTTTCTGTAGATTTAAAAATTAACAAAAGAACGTGTATCGAAATGCAAAATATAATATGTAATTTAACAAAAATATTTAAGTATTTTTTTTGGGACTTTTAAGGTATGGAACCCTAAAAAGATTAAAAGCTATTCGCATTTTTTTGTTATAAAAAAAAACGCAAGAATATGATGACTTAGATATTGAGATTCAATTAGGTACAAAACCCGGTCGAGTTAAATGTGTACCACGCGTATGCACTATAGGGATCACTATAATATAACGAACGTTTGTAAAAAGTGTCGGCTATTTTAAATTTAAGTAGGTACCTAGGTAATTGACATAATAATATATCAATTACTACTCTTTAGTATTAGCTATTCAAATACATAATGTAATAGACTAATAGCTCGCCATTATCAAGCGCCATTATCAACTTAGCTCGACCAAGTTGTATTATTAAACGTTTTCGTAATGAATATACACAAAGATCGTCTGTAAAATAACGATATAAATACCAGGATCACAACATCTAGGTACTTGTTAACAACGCCGTGACATATAATAATACATTTGAGTTTATCAAAGGGGCTTACTTTTCGGGTAGGGGGCCCCTCTTGCCGCCGACGAAACGTTGAAATTTTGACAAATTACACTTGAGGATTACTCCGGGGGAATATGAAGAAAACCACGCATTCCCACAAATTACTGACTTGTGACAAATGTTCCCGTAGATGACCTGCAATTTATTCGGCTCGCTGAGAAATCTAGCTAATGTTGGGCCCGGGAAATAATAATACTGCAGTAGTAATGAAGACGCGGTACCCTGAAATAAAGATGAGTTTAATGTTTTCATTTTCTTGATTCTACCACAATCAAGTATAACTCACACTTATATTTCCCAAAGGGTTAAGCAGGAGAGTTTATTAAACTCACATTTTACCCCTGTTAAGTCCCATGTAATAGGGAGCGATTCTATTGACATCAGCAATGTCAGTTAAGCCAGTCAAAATTATATATTTTAATTAGACCACTAAAAGGCAGTCTTGAACATCTTGAACATCTCTTGAACATTTTCAAGGAAAAAGATCTGAATCTGACCTCCATAAGAAACTATCATTTGGATAGGTTAATAAGCTCCTTTCTAAAGAAAGTTTCGTATGGGGAAGAAAGGATAAGTGACTTCATACATACTCTTTTATAATAAATCTTGTACAATATTTTATAGACAGGAATTACAAAATATTTTCTTTTTAATTAGACGTAAATACAATGTAGGTACATTCCTTACATAAAAACCATTATAAGGACTAGAATATGTATAGGTAAGTATTAACAACCGGGCACAAATCCGGACTCTGGACTGTCAGGACTCGACCAGGGAACCGAATCGAGAGCCCAATTTCGTGACCAGGACAAGGCAGACTGACTTAAAATAATGACGATGACTGAAATATTTATACAATTTTTGATTGATAGTAGGTAGTGATTAGTTTCATATGTACCTTCAGCGATACGTATAAAATTAGGTTGCGTGCCTACCCCGAGGCATGAATTTATGTGGTTTTATCGAGATTATCAAATCATTAAGGTAGTATGGACCTAATGAAGGAATATTCCACATTAAAAAATTACTTATAAAGCTTGTGTTTATTAAACTGGTGTTCTAAACCATAAGGTAAAATAACAGCCGATCTGCCTAATAAAGTTTGTTATTATTTTGCAGCGCGGTTGGTTGAGTAATTGGCTGTTGCGCTGCGTGACTCTGGTACTATTCTCGGACAAATATTTGAGTGACCTACAGGTACAGTCAGCAACAAAAGTCGATTAACATTTATGATTTTTAAATTCTAATTATTAAGTACAATATTAAAAGTAGTAAAACGCAATGAATATAAAATTAAGATATAATAATCCCTTAGCTATAACCTGAAATTCTGGAAGCCAGTACATTATGTGTTTGGTGTCTGTTTAAATGATATAAAAAAATAACATTGTTAATCGACTTCTGTTGCTGACTGTACCTTATTTTTCCGGTTATGGATGTTTGTATACGTGAGTCTAAATGTTTGTGAATGTACTGATACAGAAGAAATTATAAGAGCGGGGCAACAAATTAAAAAAAAACTGGTTGACTAACCAATCATAGTCGACAAAAAAAAATTGAGTTGGAATTTCAAAAGTCATCGTAAATGTGCTTTGCTACCAATGTGAAAGACAAGGAGATCCGAATTAAAAATTGACCTAAAGTCTTAAAAATATTAAAAAAGGACCTCAAGTCTCTTCTAGCGCATTTTCGGCATAAAACTTTTGTCATACAATTTTATTTCTCGTTTCACGGCGGAAAAGCAGCGTAATAAAACCGGTATTATAAAATTAAAAACTCATCCACTCTATAGACACAAGTCTGTGTAATAAAAAAAAACGTATTGATCGACCTTAAGCATTAATATTGTATTCTAAAAATAAACCTACCTGTACCTGTTTGTTCTTATTTCATTATTCGATATTTTATACTGATACAGTATTTGTTTTTGCTGCTAAATTCCGTAATAACGATGAGGTTTCTATACAAGGTGCAATTTTACATCCAAAAAGGTAATTATGCTAGTGATTCTCAACACGAATCAATAATAAGAGCTTTTGTTAAATCGGCGATTTTTTAATTCGTACTGGCCATCTTGCCGCTTAGTTTAAGCACAGAGGTTTAAGCAAGTGGGGCTATAAACCCGCACGCATACAGTGATGCATGCACACTGTGGCGCGACACTACCTGCCGCATACGCAACGGGGCGATTCTGTTATTTAAAATCGGTGTATGTTGAAATACTGTCAAATAGAGTTTGGATTTGTGCTCGGTTACATAGAACTTAAACATAACTAGAGAAAAGGTCGACTAAACTGTACTAATGGATACACCTCTGCTTAACTATTCGGGGATTTCTGGCGTGATGTTATGTATGTATAAACAACAAAAAAATACAATTTATTATTAATTTTATTGTCCAGGTGTCGTCATTTTTTTATTATTATTTATGTCTTTTATGACAATTTCCTGTTTGATGAGCATTCAAAAATGCACCTTGTTGCACTTTGGCATATATATTCTCTTTTACATTTTGCTGGCTTCTTTTCTCGTAAAATCTCGAATAAGTACTAAGCTCAGACATCTTTGGTTTTATAGCGTAAACAAAGAGTATTTACTGCTATCTTAGATTTTTCTGTGATCTTCAAGTACTGTACTTTGTGCTATCCTATATTCCCCGTTCATACTGTGGGTATTAGGGTTGGCTGAAAAATTGTAGAATTTTCCTATTACATCAATAAATCTACAAAGCTGTGTCTACGCCTATATTCATTAGATTTTTAATACCTCTTTGTACAGCGCGTATTGACGAAGAGTCAGGTAGACGTACAAATGATTAAAAATTCTTGCTTGATTATATTAACCTATTATAATTATTATTTGTATATTTTGATAATTAAACAATATACTAAGTATCTACGTAAAGATATTAATTATAGACACTGTTCCACCTCTATCTTTTGACATTAATATTGTACTACACTAATTATAGTAACAGCCAGCTACCCCGTTCAAAGTAAATGACTTCGAACATAAAATGAAGACCGCACCAAAATCTTTACCAGTTCGTATTTTACATCAAAAGTTCCTTCAAAACGACGACTTGTCAATGCTAGCTTTATGAAAAGGAGTTTTACTGCATTATCATCTAAAAAAGAGAGCAACCATTACATATCCCTGAAAGGAGATAAATATTTTATGTCATAATTCATCTGGGCTATAAAAAAGGGTGAGCGCAGACGGGCGCACAGTTATGAAATGATTTTGTTTCGCCCGTCGGGAATAACTCGGTATCTACTATGTACATGGGAATGTCGATCTTTCCTTAAATCTAGGAAATAAAAATATTCCCCAGCTTCGTAAGAAAGTCGTGATTTGAACACCGACGTATTTTCTTCGTGCTAACGGATGTTTTATAAGGTTTTCGTTTTATGTGTTTCGCTTTGCTACTTTTTGTCTGCATTGCAGAACTGTCGCTTTGTTTTCAAGAAAATGGTAAACGATTTTCGGTGTGCTTAATTCTGCTAAGGGTAATTTACATGCATGCTGACTTTGTAGTATACTGCAGTCTTTAAATAAGGTTATTGTAATTTTCTTACTGACATGCTATATTAATTTGGAATTACTAATCAAATACTAACCTAATTTGTTTTTTTTCTTGTGTACATACCTAATATTTGCGCGCCCTACGTGGCAGAATGTGATGAGACTATTTATTTAATTTAAGACCATGTAATTTAAATTCAATTCAATTTGAATTTGAATTTCGTCCGCGTCATATGTTATTTTCTTAAGGTAAATGATAGCGTACTTTAAGCTAATCTACAAAGTAAAATACCTACTTAGCACAGACTTAAATAAGTGTTCTGAGAATGCCGAGTGTACTGCTGTAAGTTATAAAGCGATTCATTCTCCTCCGCAATAGTCTAAACCCATTACCAAAACTTCCGCACGTGCCCACACTTGAACACATGAGAGTAAACAAAAGACGACCATAAACGTAAATAAAGACAGTCATAACTTGAGTAATTTTATGAATTTTCCATTAATTCAATAGTATAATTGGAAAAGTTTGACCACAAAACGAGGGGTGGCCGCAGGAAGAACTATAAAATTGCAGTTAACGGAAGCTGAACGACTTCTCAATACCATTATTCTGAAATACGATCTAATTGAGTGGCCTGGCCCTGCCCTTCGGAGACAATAATGGGACTAGGTCCCCGAGCTAAATTGCTCCGCGGTGATTGCTAATTTACTTATTACAAACGATCTTGTCTTTAATTAACCGTTCATTGGATGGAACTTTAAGTAAGTATTGAACTTTATTGTACCGAGTAGAGTAGTACCTATTCCATTTATTCATTAACAGTACAAACATACATAACTCCACGCCTGTAATCCCCGAAGGGTTAGGTAGAGGTGTACCCATTAGTACACTCACATTTCGCCAGTATGCTTTTTATTAAAAAAATAACATTTAGAAATATAAAAAACTAGCTGACCCGCCGCGACCTCGTTCGCGTGGTATCCTACACTACCAATACTCCTACCCTAACCCTGCCTTACCCTACCCCCTACCCTACCCTACCCCTACACTACACCTACCCTAACCCTACCCCTACCCTACCCGACCCCTACCCTACCCCTACGCTACCCCTACGCTACCCCTACCCTACCCTACCCCTACCCTACCCCTACCCTACCCCTACCCTACCCCTACCCTACCCCTACCCTACCCCTACCCTACACCTACCCTACACCAACCCTACCCCTACCCTGCCCTACCCCTACCCTACCCCTACCCTACCCCTACCCTACCCCTACCCTACCCCTACCCTACCCCTACCCTACCCCTACCCTACCCCTACCCTACCCCTACCCTACCCCTACCCTACCCCTACCCTACCCCTACCCTACCCCTACCCTACCCCTACCCTACCCCTACCCTACCCCTACCCTACCCCTACCCTACCCCTACCCTACCCCTACCCTACCCCTACCCTACCCCTACCCTACCCCTACCCTACCCCTACCCTACCCCTACCCTACCCCTACCCTACCCCTACCCTACCCCTACCCTACCCCTACCCTACCCCTACCCTACCCCTACCCTACCCCTACCCTACCCCTACCCTACCCCTACCCTACCCCTACCCTACCCCTACCCTACCCCTACCCTACCCCTACCCTACCCCTACCCTACCCCTACCCTACCCCTACCCTACCCCTACCCTACCCCTACCCTACCCCTACCCTACCCCTACCCTACCCCTACCCTACCCCTACCCTACCCCTACCCTACCCCTACCCTACCCCTACCCTACCCCTACCCTACCCCTACCCTACCCCTACCCTACCCCTACCCTACCCCTACCCTACCCCTACCCTACCCCTACCCTACCCCTACCCTACCCCTACCCTACCCCTACCCTACCCCTACCCTACCCCTACCCTACCCCTACCCTACCCCTACCCTACCCCTACCCTACCCCTACCCTACCCCTACCCTACCCCTACCCTACCCCTACCCTACCCCTACCCTACCCCTACCCTACCCCTACCCTACCCCTACCCTACCCCTACCCTACCCCTACCCTACCCCTACCCTACCCCTACCCTACCCCTACCCTACCCCTACCCTACCCCTACCCTACCCCTACCCTACCCCTACCCTACCCCTACCCTACCCCTACCCTACCCCTACCCTACCCCTACCCTACCCCTACCCTACCCCTACCCTACCCCTACCCTACCCCTACCCTACCCCTACCCTACCCCTACCCTACCCTACCCCTATCCTACCCCTACACTACCCTACCCATACCCTACTCCTTCCCCTTCCCCTGCACTACCCCTACCCTACCGCTACCCTACTCCTATCCTACCCCTACCCTACCCAAACCCTACCCCTACCCTAACCTACCACTACCCCTACCCTACCCTACCCTACCCCTACTCCTACCCTAGCCCTACCCTACCCCTACCCTACCCTACCCTACCCCTACCCTGCCCCTACTCCTACCCTAGCCCTACCCTACCCCTACACTACCCCTAACCTACCCTTACCCTACACCTACCCTAACCCTACCCTACCCCTACCCTACCCCTACCCTACCCCTACCCTACCCCTAACCTACCCCTACGCTACCCCTACCCTACCCTACCCCAACCCTACCCTACCCCTACCCTACCCTACCCTACCTCTACCCTATCCTACCTCTACCCTACCCCTACCCTATCCTTGAGACCGGCTTCCCGACTTCATATTAAAAGGGCTGTTTTTAGGGACTTCGTTCGCGTGGTATCCTGCCCCTACCCTACCCCAACCCTACTACCCCTACCCCTACCCCATATTTTCTCACCTTCAAACCTTCCCTAGACCTCCACGAACATTTCAAAACTAAAATCAGCTGAATCGGCCCAGCCGTTCTCGAGTTTTAGCGAGTTTACACTTTGGGTCCGAAAAACCCAAATATCTTACGGACCCCTATTTTTTCTAAAATAAAATATAGCCTATGTCACTCGCAGATAATGTAGCTTTCTAATGGTGAAAGAATTTTTAAAATCGGTCCAGTAGTTTTTGAGTTTATCCATTACAAACAAAAAAACAAACAAAAATACAAAGTTTTCCTCTTTATAATATTAGTGTAGACAACTAGCCCATGGCATCGGGAACAGGGTTCAAACTATCGGTGGTCAGGGGTCCTGTGAAAGGAATCTCCTAAAAATACGCGCCGTGTCCAGGAGTACCGTTTTCTGAATCAAGCCCTTGATCCAACCGCCCAACGAGAGCCTTAGGTGTTGATCGAGGCTCTTGGCTATTATGCTATTGGCCGTCATGACTACCGGCACAATGATTGCGGCAGAGTAAGTAGTATTATAATAAGAAGGTACTTTTTTGAAAATAGAAGAAAAAAGGAAATATTTTTGCAAGTTTCACTTATGATGTAGGTAATAATAATGTTGGAAGGAGGTATTGTTTCAATACAATTCAAACAGGAAAAAACAGCTATAAAAACAGTTATTTTGCATAATAACAATGAGCATGTATTTCCCGAAGCGGTAAGCAGAGGTGTATTAATAGTAAGTAACCCACAAAATAATACCCGTCTGTATTGTCCCACTTCGTGGCAAAGGCTTCTTCTCATACAGAGAAGGCACGGGCATTGATCACCACGCTTGCTCAAGGCGGATTGGCGATTTTAGACTGGAATTAAGTCCAGGGCGCCTACCGCCATCTCTTAAAACAGTACCATTTTAATATTACTTCGTAATTTCTTTTAAAATAACAAGGTGCTGAGTTTCAATACATTTGTTTTAAATTACTTAAAAAAAGAAATTATACAAGATGTTGTTTTGCATCCTCGTCAAATTTTAGGTGGTTGTCCTAAAAGACATAAATAATCAATTGAAAATACAGTACCGGGCAATAACTAATAAGCGCGCGCGGGAGCGCGAGCGTGGCTAGGCACGTGCGCGAGTAGTACCTACGAAATTATTGAATGATCGTTGCGTATGCGTTGTGTATGTATTGTTTGCGTTTGTTTGTGTGTGAAAGCGCGGTTATAGCTAGTAACAGACGGGCCGCTTTTAAATACGGCTGGTTTACAATTATGGATTTCAGTAAACAGGAAAAAAAAATAAAAAAAAACCTACTCATTTTATTGTTGATTTGGGTCGAGAATCATTAGCATAATTACGTCCTTGAATTTGACTAGGATGCAAATCAACAGCTTGTAGATGCAACGTTTTAGCATGGCAATCGCAGTCATTGCCTTTTCCCTAACATCTTTTATAGGAACCTGAACTAAAAACCATACAATAATTATCGTTTTCCATTGAAAAAACATGATAACAGATACGACAGACTGAAGAATGCTAAACAATCAAGCTGGGTAAATGACCACTACTGCCATGCAAAAATGTCGCTACTATAGACAAAAACGCCCTCAATATGAACTTTTCCCTTGTAATATCAACATTGTTGGTCGAGTTGATTTATAGTCTAATTGAAACAGTCCGGCCATTGTCAGTGTTACAATTTGACAAGACTTTGGCAACAAAGAGGACAAGATACAACTTAGAGGAGACTTTTACTCAACATTTTGTTTAAGTAGCGGTCTATTTAAAGTTATTTCTTCAACAAAGAGCATGCATAAGAAGAACAATAAAGAATTGGAGACGCAAAAGTAAAATTGGTACTATTTGTTTTTATAAAAGACTTTATGTCATTATAGTTCTTCGTGATTGTTTATAGTTGATTACGTATTTATTTGAAACTAAAAAGGTAATTTGCAATGTCTATTACATTATTGAGGCGTTTTTGAACTGTGTTAAATTATAATATTTATTTTAAACTACCTTTCGCTTGCGTCCTCGCCCACAGAAAGCATAATTATATCCTACTAATAAACTAACTAATTTTATGAAGTTTGTGAAAATGTTGGATGTTTGTTACTCGTTGAACAGATTTAGATGAAAATTGTCACATAGATACCTAGACCATTTCATTTATTCCGGTGATGCGTTACTTTGGGATAATAGTTCAACTTACTTTACGGAAAGCGCGAGCAAAGCCGCGGACGGAAGCTAGTATCATAAAATATGCTATGGCACCCGGCGGTAAAGTAACTTCCTATCGGTAAAAGCATTTTGATAATCGGACTTGTAGTTACTTCCCGAGATTACCTATAAATATATTAATTTTTATAACGTAGATTATGGACATCGTTTTATTTTCTGAACGTTGTTGTTGCAGCATTAGCTAATTTGCATTTTAAATTCTGCTTTTCTAGAAAACTACCATATTAGCGTTACTGCTATGTAATTCATACTCGTACCATAGCTAAGTAATGACATTTTAATTTACATCGCCTTAGAGATAGTTTTTATTAGTCAAAAATACTCCTAATTTATCTAGTTTTTTTTTGACAAGTTTTTGAAATTGACTGTTGCTGAGATGAGTTTGCGACTAGATTTAGAACGTTTTTAGTTACGAGAATTGGCGTTCAGGTTTGGTCTGAAAGTAAAAGTTATTCACAATAATGAGTACAACAACCCCTTTTCGGGGGTTATGGTAAACAAAAAGTAAGCTTCTATATTTAAAATTGATTTAATTAAGATAAACAACGCACCACCCGTCCCAATAAAGAAGACGTTATTCTCTGCATCTGCAGTTTTTGTAATAAATCGCTCTTAACGGTTCAATTTAATGGAAGCTCGACAGGATTCTCTTCGCCGTAAATCTGTGTCGGCGAGGCTCGGAGACCGCACCGGGTCTTTTGTCACTTGTCCACAAGCGTCTTCTACTCCACCGCCTCACTGAGTGCAGGGAATCCAGTAGTCTTGTCTGTTCTTGTTACATGACGTCCAGATTAACTTCTTGGTTCTTGAAAGAAAGATTACGGCTTTGATCTGGAAGTTAAGGAACATCTGCTGACTTATATTGCCCGGTCTGGAGGACAGCAAATAATTGTAGAAATTGGCTTCATATTCAATGACAGATGGTTTTGTGCAAATATAAGTCGGAATTTAATTATTGTAATTCAATAATATTTACTAGTGGTCGCTTAGTGGTCGAAATTCAACTGTTTTTATTTTTTTATGAATTATTTTAGCTTTCTGCACTGCTCCTCCATAAAATTAACTTTACTTTTGTCAAGTCTCGGACTCCCTAGTGCGCGTAATATTCTTAAAAAGGGAATTATGTAGATTAGGTTGGCATAACAGATTTTTGAATTTTAACCAATTTTGAGGACCACTTCTCACTAATGCAATAAGATCTGCAAAAGCCAGAAAAACAGTTTTTAATGTCATTAGATGGTAAACTTATGATTTTAAGTACCACCTATAGAACAAAATACCTACAACCTATAGATCTGTAATCCCAGAGGTTAAACAGATGCGTTGGCATTTTGGAGCCAAAGCTGAAATATCTCATAAGATTTTCCTAGACCACCAAGACATTAGAGATACTTAAAAAAAAACCAGAAAAAAGAAAATCAGTAATGAACTTGCATACTGCGATTCTAGATTCTATTCTGTCCAAATCTTTCATCCCAAAGTTTCCAGCATTTGGTTTGAAGCACTACCGATTTACATAGTATTGGAACACTTAGACTCTTAGTTCTTAGTCGAACTGTGAGCATAAAAACAAGTTTCTCCTAAACTTAGACTACTGTTACTGAATGCTTTATGTAAAGACAATGCGGCGTACAAAATGTTCGTTAATCACTGTGAATAGCGATCGAAGTTCCTTTAATACAGCAAGGACTGGATTTAGTACGAATTTATTGTTTATTCAAATCTCTAAGCTTTTAAACCCAGTATGGCCTAATATATAGTAGCGCTTTTGAAAAATTAAGACAATTAGGCTTAAGTCGTAAATGAAAAGTGCTTTTGTTTAATTGAAATTGTATAAAAGTAGCATTTTATCTCAGATATACTATAACCTATACCTGTAATAACTTCGAAATCAGGTTTCGGTACAAAAAAAAACACATTAAAATCGGTCAAGCCGTTAAGCAGTTCAGTTCAAGCACCTAATTGTATGGACTTTAAAAGAGACTTAGACCTCTGAGTTTGTTTCGGTGTTTCTTCTCAGAGCAGTCGGCTGGGAAACACTGGACTCATGTAGTAAAAAAAAAAAACAAATGTGACGTGTAAAAGTGTTATTTATAACCAATTTACTGAATAAACATCATTTCATTTCATTTCATTTCAGTGACATACACACTAACAGAAGAATCCATACTAATATTATAAATGCGAAAGTGTGTCTGTCTGTTACCTCTTCACGCTTAAACCGCTGAACCGATTTATCCCGGAAATCACCCCCTAAGGCGGTGAAAGGGGGGTGGAAATTTGTATGCAAGTACGGTATAAACAAGTTCCACGTGGACGTAGTCGCGGGCAAAAGCTAGTTTTTATTATATGAATAGAGATTATTGTTACACATAACATAACATCACGCCTATAATCCCCGAAGAGTTAGACAGAGGTGTGCCTATTAGTACCCACATGATCGATCATGTAAAAATCATGCAAAGCGCGACTGCTATAAGGTCTTGGGTTCGAACCCAAGACCTTATAGCAGTCGCGCTTTGCGCTAGACCTATAAATTTTGAACAGAGATAGATTATAAAAGACTGCCTCGTTGGCAGTCTTTTATAATCTATCTCTGTTCAAAATTTCATCCTGCAGCAGATCGGTTCCGTGCGAATCATGGGCGGGTCACTTCGATTAGTCTATAACAATTATCTTGTTGTAACCTGTTTTCAATAGGCCCAACTAGAATGTCAAGTTATACAATAATTTAGTTTCTGTTCTGATATTATAGACCTTTACTTAAAGGGTCTTCATTAGACATGATAATTACATTGAAGTAGGAGTTTGATAGGACAAGTTTAACTTAATAGATTAGTTTATTGACAGCGTTCAATTAACTAAAGATAATAAATAGGTTACTTTAAAAGAGATTTAATAGTTAATCTTTGATGGATTTAGGAAGTCAGAGAGTGTAATTAGTTACGTAAATGTTGGCGCAGTGGCTGTGTGATTGGCTGCTGCGCTCCGAGTCTGGTTCGATTCACGAACGGAACAAATATTTGTACCTATGGCCTACAGATAATTGTTCCGAAACTGGCTGTTTATGTATGTAAGTTTAAATGTTTGTAAACGCACCCACAATACCGAAGAAATTTAAGGCAGAGGCAAAGTTAAAAAAGAATTACTTACTTACTTTCATAAAATCCGCTGAACAATGTTCATATTTCTTAATTGAGTTATTATGAAATCAAAATGGTTGAAGCTCATAATTGAAATCTAAGTCAAATAATTTATTTCAATTAGACCATTAATAGGCACTTTTGAACGTCAATTACATGTTAATACTATACAGATTGTAATAGTCTCAGTTACGAATAGCATTATAGTGATCAAAGGTATGTTTTGTGCCGTACTGGAACATAATATAGGAACATACTACTACTAAGTTACTATTAGTAGATAAACTTCACTTTAGATGGTTACTAACATGGTCACAAAATAATCTTAATCAAGTTATTTGTTTTATGGTTTTTTATTAGTATTTTAATTTCAATTAATGAAACACTAGGGTCATGGTGTCCGAGCGCTGGCCTTTTCTTAGGCCAAAGAACGTGGCAAAGTTGCTAGCCTTTAGGGCACTTGTCCCATTGACAGCGATGCGGACGAGATTGATGCTCATGAGCTTCCTCCTATATTTTATAATAATTGTACATACCTACTTTGTAATATTATTATAATTATTATTTTAAGTTTTCGCATAGAAAGCTAAATAAATATACCTATACTTAAATTATTTAGAAAAAAAAATTCAATATTATTTTAAAGCGAGTAACTGATACAATATGATACAGGATGATAATTTCTTAAAATCCCTTATTTATTTAAGGACACAATTTTACTACCAAATTCATCGCTTTGTAAAAAAACCACACACTAATGACTCCATAGAAATGTAACTAAAAATATAAAATTCTTTTATAAACTCAGCGAATATTATACTTGGACGTAAGGATGTGTAATCTGCTGAGACCCGCAATTTGCACTTAAATTACAATTTTTCGGGTATATGAGTTTCTATACGGCGAGGCAGAAATATGAGTAAAGTTGAGAAAAAGATATACGTTTTTAGAGCTTTTTAGATTACAGTAGCGTCAAAGTAGTTTTTTTTAAATTTTATTTGAAATTAGCTTTTTGGCCGCGACTACGCCCACGTCAATGTGACGGACTAAAAAGTAGTCTAATATCCTTTCTTGGGGCTCAAACTTACTCCGTACCAAATTTCATCAAAATCGATTCAGTAGTTTAGTCGTGAAAGCGTAACAGAAAAATAACGGAATTATTTTTGCATTTGTAATATAAAAAGTATGGATAATCTTTTTTGATTTAGAAGATCTCTTGAAAAAGAATGTTATACTTAGTTTTATGGCTTTATATTAAAGTAATATAATTCTGTAGCTGGTAAGGTACACCGAGAACGAACGTTTATTCATTTAAACTTGTGCTCAGTTCTAAAAGTATCGGCATTGTAATATTTTTGCGATGCAAAGTTTGAAAGAAAAGAATTACTTTATTCTTTTATTGCTCGCTAGAATAGTCTACTAAGTTTTGATTTACGGTTTGCAAGAATTTGCTATTAAATATAAATACATAGGTCGATATTTGATAACTTCAAGCAATTTTAAACCTTATTCAATGTATAATATTCTTGGCAGAGTTGAAAACAACACTTCAATATCGAGAATGACTCTCATCACAAACACGACACATAAATAACAATTATAAGGGTCCGCTTTTGACGTACAAAGTCACAATAATCATCAGTTGAAATTCGCCAACCCTAACCGCAAGGCACGCGCGAAATTCGTTAATCAGTGCCGCCGAAGCCGACCGAATGCCAATCAGAGCGCGTCCTCAATGCCGCTTGTCCGCACTGTCGTTTTTCCCCAACATCCCCTTTTGTAACACGCGCATTGTCAACCCTACACACTCGGGGGCCCGTTATACAGGATGAGTGGTATTTTATTTGGGCAATATTAGCTATCTCAGTTTTGCAGAAGGGTTATTGTCATGGATTTTAGTGGATAAACGTTATTGCAAAATTTAGGCATAAAATAAAAATAAAAAAATTAAATTTTCTTTCTGGGAAACACAGCGTAGTTTACCATATTTCAGGTAATTTCATTTTTATCTAGGTCTTGTAGGTATTATGTGATCTGATATGATAGCACGGTCGACTCCTGCTCGCACTTGTCTGATTTGCAAAGATTACAAAAAATATTAATATTTCCAATATTTAGGTAAATCAACATAGCCAATCATCAAAGTAACATCTAAAGAGTTTCTCCAATACGAAAGTTAAGTTTCGGTTAAAACGATAATAATTAGGTACTATACTTGTGTACCTACCTAGTGTAATGGACGACATGAATTCTAATTACTTAACATTCAAGTACCTACTTTTTTTTCTAAGTAAAAGGTCAATAAATAATAAGTATGATAGTTATGATGAAATCAACAGAATCATGCTGCCATCATTATCTACCAAAACATCATTACTTTACATGGAGCGACAGCCCATATGACCTCCACAAGCCAGTTACTGGGTAACACGATACCCCTCGGTAAGACTGTGTGACTGCACGTGACAACTGTCAAAGATCTACGAATGACAGCCGGTACCAACGGCTTTACGTGTCACGGAGATTTCACACCAACAACTTCCAAACTCCAGGCTGTTACTAAGAAATTCTCACATATGACCTTCACAACCCAGTTACTGGGTAACACGATACCCTTCGGTAAGGCTGGGTGACCACACGTGACAACTGTCAAAGATCTACGAATGACAGCCGGTACCAACGGATTTACGTGTCACGGGGATTTCACACCAACAACTTTCAAACTCCAGGCTGTTACTAAGAAATTCTCAATGGAAAATCTTAATAACACTTAAACACAATAACACACCCATCATGAGAAGTAGTATAGGGTCATTAGGCTCTATAACACAACGGAGCAGTAACCAAAAATTTACTTAATGCGGGTAAAAACTGACAGAAGCAAGTAATGAATATAACTCTAACTAACATTGGTTTCGACATCTAGGTAATCTGTGCAAGTAGGTACATACTTTTGCACGGAATATAGCAGAGATTCAGATAAGAGTTACCAAGCCAGGACAAAGCATTCCGACTATCTGGCCCACAAACTACGTATTTCATATCTGAGTAGGCACTAGAATTAGCAGAATTACAATTTAACTGAACAATGTGAACATGAAAGGATACCCTTTATCTTTTTAATGCCTATAATCATAAGAGGACCGGTTTGTTTGTTACTACCATAAATTCTGACACAAATAATGTAAACCTGACTTATCTTTAACAGCGTAATACATACTAGCATCTGCCGGTGGCTTTGGCCTTTAGAACGGTTTTTAGACTTCAGAATTAAGCTCAAGTCTTTTTACTAAAAGAAACACAAAAACGAGATTTAAAAAAATCCTTCTAGCTTTTGCCCGCTACTTCGACTGAGTTAAAATCGGTTATCGTGGATAAAAAGTAGCCTATGTACTTTCTTGGGGTTCAAACTTACCCCGTACCAAATTACATCAAAATCGGTTTAGTGGTTTAGTTGTTAAAAACGTAACAGTCAGACAGAGTATACTTTCGCATTATGATTAAATTAATTATAATTTTAATTTAACTTTTGCATCTGAACTGAGTCATACAATTGACAATACTACAAGCAATGAGCGGTGTACACGTTATTCTATAGATTGACTTCCCTCGTGCGAAGAGAACTCGATCAAAGTAGATACTTCGATAGACAGGCAATTTGTGTGCTAGTACGCAGCCTAAACGGTAAACACTTTATGAAAGCTAATGGGGTAACTCTTACAGCTTCCTAAGTCTGGGAAAGACGGCATAATGGACACACCCTTTTTTTGGTAAGAATGGGAAATCATCAAATGACCTTTTCCGCTCTGGGCGAAGCTGAAAGGAGTGTCAGACTCTTAGGGCCATCGCACACTAGAGACACGACAGTCTTTAGGCAATCTTTTTTCACATAGACAAATCAGCTTTAATATTAAGAGAAACAGTTGTGTCTACCACACGGCGTACTTTTTATTAAACCATAGTCTGTCTTGAGACTGTCGTGACTATAGTCTGCGCTCAGCCTTACTGACTAAAACTCATTCGTGTTCCAGGGCCGCAGTAACTCTTTCGATCAAAATTCGCAACCCTGGCACGATAATGTTTGGACACCTTACCAAGTAGGCTTTGGTATAAAATAACGGATCTGTTTCTTAATTATTATGTCCGTACTTCACTGTTCTACTTATTAATATTGATACAAGAGTCTACTCGACGGGATCAAGGGTTACTTACGTTAATTTCAAGTTATAAAGTGAAATATTTCGTTATCAAAAGATCTCAGAATATAATCAACTTTGTTTACGGAACTTGTTAATGTTCTAAGAGTTTACAAAATGTTCTAAATCATAAAGTACTAGATTCGCTAGCGGATTCGCCAGCGGCTTTGCTCGCAAATGAAATTTAAAATTCGATCATAATTTGAAAGACATGTGGCGCCATCTATCATCATAAGACCGTTATTGTGATTTTTCTTCGGAACAGACGGGGGGACATCTTTTTTCGGGATGAAAGGTGCCGTATATCCGTTTTTGTACTCACTTTTGACAACATAAATGCAAAATTTTACGATGATCGATTCAGTGGTTTAGGCGTGGAAAGGTAACAAACAAACTTACTTTCGCATTTATAATATTAGTTAGGATTGAACACACTTACACTTTCAAAAACATTTTCCTGTCCAAACGTTTCTGATAAATGCTAATCTCTATAAGTGAACAAGGACTCTTTTGTGACCACTTTCAATAAATTATCGGAAAAATACGATCATAAAACAAAAGAGTAGTAAAACAGTATCTAATGGAGCGGGGTTTAATCCTATTGGGGCTGTTCGAGATATGGCCGCGACGAATAATGGATTGGCCGATCTCCGGCAAAAACTGGTGAAACTTCAATACCGTAATATTTGTTGCCATACTGGTCGGGGAATAAAAGAAAAACAGGTCTGACTTCCTATTGTATATTAGGTTTTTACGACTTGTATTGTAGTGCTTTAGTGTTTCCATGAATATTATCTTACTGAGCATATTACTCCTCCACTTCATGACCTCTATTTCCAAAAGTTAATGTTTGCCAATATGGGAACAAAGAAACTAGTTGCGTTCAAAAACTTCTGTCCTATTAGAATGTTGTTTAACCTTTTATTATGATAAAAGTGCGGGCGTCTACAAGGCTAAGTGGAAAAAAGGTAAGTAGGTAATAAGGGCTTATAAAGGGTTTATTTTGTTTTTTTTTTTACTTAAGGATGGGAATTCATCAAATGATTTCTTCTGCTCTGAGCGGAACGGGAGTGTCAGAATCTACTGAATAAAACCCATCCGTGTTCCTCCTAATGCCCTTTGCGGTCAAAATGTATGGAACAGCTATTTTTTTTAAATAACATAAGAGAAGAAAGAAGAAGGGGTAGGCCTTTGGTGTGGGATGCAACATGTGTCGACACCCTTGCGCCATCCCACCTTTCTAGCACGACGTGCTGTGCTGGGGCGGCCGCTGCTGGTGCCGAAAATCTCAAGCGGCGCAAATATAACAACCTTCTTGGAAGTTATGTATTTGAGCCGTTTGGGGTTGAAACACTGGGGCCATGGGGTCCGAGCGCTCACCTTGTTTTTCGGGACATCGCAAAGCGACTGGTCGACTCTTCACATGACCAGAGGGCTGGCCTTTTCTTAGGCCAAAGAATCAGCATTGCTATACAACGTGGCAATGCTGTCAGTCTTTTGGGCACTTGCCCCATTGACAGCGACGCGGACGAATTTTTTGATGCCCTTTGAGGTCTCCTTTTTGCCTTTTTTTTTAAAATAATTTGTTCATATTTTACATTTATTTTAAGGTTTTATGTTTAAGTGTAAATAAATTACAATATATTGTATTAAAATAAAAAAAAATAAAAAAATAACATAAGTAGTAAACTACCTAATTTTTTTTTTTCTTCATATTCGTACCATGACGTTAATATAAGTATTAAATTTAGGCCATGCCATTTGACAGCGATTTTCCCAAATTGAGTCGCAAGTTTTGGTTTCGTTCGTTCAATTTGGTACTGTGATGTATGTATATGAAGGTACATAGAACAAAGTATATCTAGATAAATATATCTACTATGTGGGTAGAAGAGTAAACTTGTTACCACCTACTTACTTGCAATTTATTTGTGTGTCAGTCCAAATATACGTATAACCGTGAGACGTCGTTTAATGGTTCGTTTACACATGCTTTAAACTAGCATGCTAAAAGAGCATGCTTATGAGCATGCTTCATTCGAGCATGCTTATGAATAGTTTACATTTGCTAGCGTTTGCTAGCAATAAGCATGCTACTGAATAAGCATGCTCTCTCACTCTCAGTTCTAACAAAGTCTTGGACAAAAAAAAATCGAACGACCTTGATTTTTGAGCATGCTCAAAATTAGCATGCTCATTATTAGCAAATGGTTTCGATACACATGCTACTAAGTAGCATTTGCTTAAAAGTAGCATGCTCTCGTGTTTTAGCATGCTAGTTTAAAGCATGTGTATCAGTACCATTATTCCCGACTTCTGTTCTTTGGTTCGAGAACTCTGTTCGCGACAATAGGTGTGTGGTGGAATAAAATGAAATGACGATGAGTGGACTGTATAATGTGTATAATATGTGAAGTGGAATAATAAGTAAACAAGTGAAAACGGATTAAGGGAACAAGCTGAGCATAAGCGGTCTCAACAATCTCCAAATATCTCAGGTACCATCAGGCCACCTAAAGCTTTATAAAGTTGACTTGTTTAGCTTGAAATATGTCATGAGCATGTATCAATGTGGCCACTATACAGGACAATTTATACCTGCTCCCACCACGACAACGGCCCGAACAAAACCGTTGAGTTATGTCTGACCACTTGGTCCCAGAAATACAATTGGGACGGTTAAAAGGACTTCCTTTTAACCGTCCCAATTGTATTTCTGGGTCACTGGTAGATAGATGAATTCAGTCGGAGACGAAGCGAATACCGGGCCTCAGTCCCGCCTCATGGTAGCAGGAGGAATCGTGGGGTTTTAGTCTGTAAGAGCCCGACATAACCCTCCCTTCTCCCGAGGCATCAACGAGGACATCCCCACGAAAAAAAAAACCAGTCAATAACCCTTTGTCTGTTTACCTAAGTACTAAACAGCTTTAAAAGAAAATGACCATTGTTTCTTGTAGTCAATACGGTACAACAAGCTTTAAAAAAAACATAGCTTTGTGATTTATCAATTTATAACCTTCTGGGTCTTAATTTACGAATAATAATACCAGCCTTTGTTTGTCCCACTCTGTCTCTTTGTCACAAAGACCTCTTTCCATACAGAGAAGGCACAAACATTGATTACGACGATTTCAGATTTATGTTAAAGGTGCTGATAAACTTGAGCATTCACTTGTAATGAGCATTCGTGCGAATGTTACATCACAGAAAAATACGAGAATATTTTAGCGAGCATTCTATCGAGCGTTCTGGCGAGCATTCTAGCGAGCATTGCTTCGAGCTTTTTGCCGAGCGAAGCTTGAATGCAGCACACGCAACCGTCAAGTCTGACATCTTCGTGAAGAATATTTTTTGACGAGAGCGTTCACTAGAATGCTTAAGAAAATGTTCATAGCAATGTTTGGCTCTATGCTTGGCTCGGCTCGTTGTTCAGTTCGACAAATATAAAAACGGCGAATGCTCGATGTTCTGTTACAAGTGAATGCTCAAGTCTATCAGCACCTTAAGGCTCCAGGTCTCCTCACGATGTTTTCTTTCCCCAATATCAGTGATGTCCAAGATAAACTTAGAAAGTACTTTAGAATTGAAAAAGTCACATTGGTACTTGCCCTAACCACAAGCATATCACGATAATTTCAGGTTTACGTATGGGTACTGTAAATCTTCCTAACGTAAACATTGATAGTAAATCGACTGTCTTGAATATTGTATGGTTGCGCATGATCATAGTGACGGGTATTGGTGACCATGCGTCTATGCACTTAGAGTAAACTATTGTTTGTCTTCTCACATTTGACCTAGTACCTACGTAATACGACAAAGTGTAATGGTAAACTGATATATGTATCTATAGCTAACTGACGATCTTTATTCATGTTCATGCAGTAAAGTGCAATAATGGGTATCCAATTATGCAAGTTACCAAGTTTGCAATTTTCGACTTAAATCTATGTTGTTTATTTTAATAAGTAACATTAAAAAATCCGTTGTCTTATTGGCATTATAAGGTATACATTGAATCCCGCCGTCTGTACGCTTAGATCTTTTAAACTTTATTTATTTATTTATAAAAAACCAACCTATACAAATTATTGGCTGATACTAATATAACTTACTTAAACTACGCAACGGATTTGAATGCGGTTTTCGTCATTAGGTAGAGCGATTCAAGGGGAAGGTTTATAAGTAAACCTAGATAAATATCTACATTACACCCGTGCGAAGCCGGGGCGGGTCGCTAGTATTTAATAAATTAATACTTAACGTTCGTAATATTAAAAAAAAAGGATTATTTGATTTAAATTTGTATGTATATTTTTTTTACTAAAAAAAGGACTCCCCTCGTACAACTATGTGAGTGACACTCTCTATACAAATATTTTGTCGGCAAACAATGTTTTTTATGGACATCACATAGCGATACGGACAATGTCACAGTTTGCCGGGGACGGCTCCATTCCAGATAAGGAGGCCGGCAATAGAAGTATCGATATAGTAAGCCGAAAGCCGAGCAAATATTTCCGAGGATGTGTTGATGGTATATTATGTGCGAACAATTTTGGTTCCGCAAAAATGTAGTCGATTTTCGGTTTCATTTATAAACATAGACTTTTCTGTAGTGAAGTGACTTATTTATTGAATTTTGGACTGAATTAAAAGAAGTATTAGGTAGGTAATAGTAAAATTGGAGGAGGCCTTTGTACTGTAAAGGCTAGTAAAGAAAAAGTTGGTAAAAACGGAAACTAATTACTAATGTAGTAACCTGCTTTAGTTCCGCAAAAGTATAGTAGATATTTGGTTTCATTTCTTAGATTTTGCGTATGTGAAGTGTCCTTATAATAGAACCAGTGACCTCCGTGAGTGTAATGTAGATACAGTTTTTTTCGTAATAAATATAGCCTATGTTACTCAGGGATAATGTAGCATTCTAATGGTGAACTAATTTTTGAAGTCAGTCCATTAGTTTTTGAGTTAATTCGCTACAATCATACAAAAATACAAATCTTTCCTCTTTAGTGTAGATTTAGGACTAAATAAATAAAATTGTAAGTAGGTAGACTAAAACGAACTACTAAAGTAGGTATTTGGTTAACATTGTGACAAAAATGTAGGCACATTTTCCAAATCTAAACGAGAAAAACCATTAGCAAACTCCGTAATCGACAAACAGACAGAATTCCATTCAGGTAACAGCTTAAACTAAGCAACAAAAAGCACACTTTATAAAGGAATTTCTGTAACATAAAGTTAGTTGGAGCGTTACAGTAGCACTAATACTCGTATTTAAGTTAGCAAGCGTAGAAATATCAAATGTTGAAAACTTTCGGTCGCGGAAAACAGTTCCGCAAATTGCATGTAATTTCGCGCCGTTCCCTGAAAAGGAATTCACTAATGGCCGTGCGGAATCCCTCTATATAAGTACAACACTCAAAACAAGCAATTGCAATCAACTGAATGGTATTATTTTATAAAATAGGATAGCTATGAAATATGCGTCTTTTTTCTAAGGAAATAAAGTCTATTTTGTAGACTGAGATTTTACTCGGTAGTATGTAATTTGATGGAAGATTAAAAAGTACTGCCTCGTTGGTCTAGTGGTCTCAAATCGCGACTGCTGAGGATGAGGTCTTGGGTTCGATTCCCAGGTCGGGCAAAGAGTAATTGAGTTTTTCCATCAGGAATTTCTCAGTAGCAGCCTCGGAGTCTGGATTTGTGCCCGGTTAATGGCAATAGGATTTTGATGACACTTAGTAGGTACGGGGAAATTAGTTTGAACCTCATGGGAAGGATATAGGCTAGTTTTTATCTCGGGACTTCTTCTGTGTCTGCAATAACCGACAATTATAATAATAATAATAATTTTTTTTTATATTTTTAAATGTTTCTATGTTTTTTATATTAATATTTAAAAATGTAATTTATATGTATAAAAAATAAATAAATGAAAATAATAATAAATAATAATAATAATCATTGACTTAGCTCGCGAGGTTGTCGATATGTGGGATGTGAGTACAGCAATCATTGTGCCGATAGTCGTGACTGCCAATGGCATAATAGCCAAGAGCCTCGACCAATACCTTAGGAGGCTCTCGTTGGGCGGTTGGATCAAGGGCTTTATTCAGAAAGCGGTACTCCTGGACACGGCGCGTATTGTTAGGAGATTCCTTTCTCAGGAGCCCTGACCACCGGTAGCTTGGACCCTGTTCCCGATGCCGGTGGGCTACTATTTTTTATATTTTTAAATGTTTTTATGTTTTTTATATTAATATTTAAAAATGTAACTTATATGTAAGAAAAATAAATAAATGGAATAATAATTCATTTATTTCATTTGACAACATTGGTCCAATGGTTAGTACAGCCACAACTTATCAACTAAGGGTTAGTAATATTAATTAAATTGAAATTAAATCAAAATTAAATCGAAACAAATTAATAAATTAATAAAAATCATCAAAAATAACTTAAATAAAATGATCGAAAAATTTAATAATTAAAAAATAAAAACAAAAATCAAAAATAAAACAATTCTATTCACCCTGCCGCCTGCTGCCTGCATTATGTGGACGAAGTTGCGGGAAAAAGCTAGCAAGAGATATTATAAGGTCGCATATATGTATAGAACTAGATAGTACCTACAATACGCGCTACGAAAGATGAGTCTTGACAAGCGTCAGTAATGGGGAGCTTGCGCAGGCATAGACGAATAGTTATCCATAATTTGTGTATCTATTCAGGGTGTTTTTCGATGACATTTAGATTAAAATTCATAACAATATTATAATATTTATTACGAAACTATCTTTTAACACCGGATTCGCTCGCAAATTAAATTTAAAATTCGATCATGATTCGAAAGACATGCGGCGCCATCTATCATCATAAAAAAGTTATTGTGATTTCCCTTGGGAATAGTACTTCTTTTAGGGAAGAAACTAGGTACTATGTCCGTTTCTGTACACCTGACAACGTATATGCAAAATTTCAGGATAATCGGTTCAGTAGTTTAGGCGTGGGAAGGTAACAAACAAACTTACTTTCGCATTTATAATACCTATTTGTTAGGATTAGTTATTAGAATAATAAAGTTTGTGTAGTGTGTCAAGTTTCATCTTTCGTGGTGCGTACTGTAAGAGATATAAGGTCGCCTATATTGTAGAAGCAAATGGTACAGTTTGCTCACTTGGTAGTTGGTAATGTATGCCAGTGAAAGAATAATATAGGATGCAACTCCTCCTTATCGTTGAGCGGAAGTTTGAAGTCAAGCGCAGGAACTAGTTACCAAGTTGGTCGGAGCTACTAACTAGTAACATGTCACTAAGTAAGTATCTTCATGGTTAAGCAGGGACAATTAATCAGGCGTCAAACGTTCGCTACTGTTTGGTACTTGACTTTAATGTACCAGTTTGATGTGAAATAGGTAGTGTCGGGAAGAGTCTATAGACATTTTGAATGCGAATCAAGTTATGAGTTTTCAATTTAGTAATGAAATTTTGCTCGTACAAATATTTGCTTTATTTTGTATTTATTAATTTACTAGCTTCTGCTCGTGACTTCGTCCGCGTAAATGTCAGTTATTGGCGATCTAATCTTGTTTCTTTAAACAAACTTTGGACCCCCATTTCATTCCCGTGGCGTCTCGCGGCGGGAAAATTAGTACATCTAAAATCGCTTTTCCGTGAACGCTCTCATACAACGCCATATATTTGAATTTAGAGCGGGCCGTCCCGCACGACGCGACGCCCGACGCCCCGCGTCTGCGTGAACACGGCCTTAGGAGGCGATTTTTTCACCGGCTGTCGATTTTCGACTATTTTAACAATTATCATTAAAACGTCAATAAATTTTATTCCTACCCCTTCCTCACGAAAACTCTATCTATAAGTGAAAACCGCATAAAAAACCGTTCAGTACTTTTTAAATTTTACCACGAACAGCCAAACAAACGCGGCGAAGGACTTTTACGTTTTGTAACATGCAGGTAGTGATAGTGATTGTTAGTGATACCTTGGGAAATATTATAATTATGTGGCATAATAGTGAGTGACTGAATGAGGACATAAGAACTAACTAGGAGACCATTGGATCGTGAGTAAAACAATCTTACACACTTCATGGGCACTGTGATTATTTGCATGAACACTGAACAAACGAACTAGAGAATAAATAAAAAAAAACCAAAGCTGCGTTTTTAAAATGCGTTATTCCAGCACTTATAGTCAGTGTCCTATAAAAACTACGCTTATTTTTATTGATAGTACTTAAATATTTATTTCATAATGATTATGATTTATTATATTTAATTTGCCTCCTTCACCGTATAGTACCATAACACCTACTAGGAACGAGTATAATATATTGTACAGTATAAAACATTCTTTGTATTGAAACGTATGAGATGATGCTTAAATCCCGCCACCATCCAACATCATTGCGTGCCGTGCACGGAGCGTCAACAATACGTTGATACGTTTTGGTGGGCATAGTAGGTCGTATCATATTTATTTCTATGCCTGATACGTTCATAGCACGGTCATGGTTTGGTGCGGTATAGTGGACATGCTCCTTTAGTCTCCTTTAGTCTTACACTGGCGGTAAATATAAGCAAAGCGAAACTGGAATAACATACGAATGCAAACATCCCAACTCAATAACAGCAACTTCAGTAAAATCACGGAAACTGACGTAAAACACAATCAAGCTTTCAAATCTCCAAGTTCTTGATTTGTGTTTTCTTAACAATCCCGCAGTATCGATGGGGTATCGTGACGAAAATTCAAAGAGCTCATTAGTCCTAAAACAACGTTAACTTGCTACTTGTTTGAACATGGCCAAATCAGTGACATTTTGAGGAATGTGGGTCGCGACTGGAATATCTGAGGTACCCATCGAAAGTAATGACATTTTAAAGTTTCGGGACGTATCTTTGTGCCTACATATTGTTTATTCAGTGACATCACTACGGGCATGTGTGGTGTAACTTTGAATGATACAGTGAGGAATGAGGTTATACCTACGGTTATACGTTGCGGATTAAAAGAGGATGTAGTGACAATGATTTGAAAAGAGTATGCTTAAATGGTTCGGTCATGTTGAATTTAAGGAATTTATATGGCAGATGTGAGTGGCAACGCAGTGATGGGACGCCCTAGAAAATCCTACACTGACTTTATTGGTTAGGTTCTTCAGAAAGGTCAGGTGCGCAGTACTCGTAACCGGCGTGCTTGTATAACGAGATGGTTTTATGAACGTGGACATGGTGAAAGAAGTATGTAAGAATCGTAGCTGGTGGGCACTGGTGGCGTTCTGTGGTTTTTGCCTACCCCCATGAGAAAAAGGCGTGAGTTCATGTATGTTAGATGTTTGGTAAAGTTTGTTATAATTCACTTTTGATGCGCGTGTTTGATACTCGTTGGGTTGTTGGAAAGTAGTCCTAATTATTGACACGTGTGGACTTTATTTTGAGGAAAATATCAAAGGAATTAGACAAAGCATAAGACTGGACAATAAATTATACAGGTATATTTATTGTTTAATATTTTCTATTTATAGCGTACATAAGTGAAGATAAATGAAGCATTTGCTCATGTAGAGAAACCGGCTATTGAACAAGAATCCTGCTGTGTTATTCTTTGTATTAGGAAGCTAATGATAATGAACTTTTGTATCTACCTAGTCTTTCTAAAGGGTTTACCAATTACCTATATTAGTACCAAATATAGAAAATAATGTATCGTTGGACATGTTAAGTTACAAATAATTAGGTATATAAATAAATAAACAAAATGTATTAAATTCAAGCAACAAAAACAAAAATATAAAAACAGATACATAAAAGGGCACAGACAGGATAACAAGCACAGACAAAAACAAACTATTACAAACTGACAATATGTCTGCTGCAGCATTAACATTAGATGTACTACATCATTCTCTTGTCGACTTCCTCGTTGGTCTCGCGGTCGTATGTATAACTGCTGACGTGGGGTCCTGAGTTAGACTCTCAGGTCGGGCGAAGTGTTATCAGTTATTTCATTCTGTTTCTCAGTAACAGCTCGAGTTCAAAACTGATGGTGTGAAACCGCCGTGCCACGTAAAGCCGTTGGTCTCGGCTATCATTCGACATCTTTGACATTTGTATAGTCAGAAAGAAGTCCGAAAGTCTGACAACCTACCAAAGGGTTTCGTGTTACCCAGCAACAAGGTTGTGGAGGTCAGATAAGCAATTGGTCCATGTAAAATACCGGTATTCAGCTCCATGAAGATAGGAAAAGGTAAAATAAATAACGATGATGATGTGAACTCTTGTATCTTTGTAATTTAAAACAGAAAATTTTTCAACATAACTCGCAACCGGATAAATTATATCTGACCGGAATGAGTTTGTTTTTCTCACATTTTACATTCATAAACATGACCTGAGCAATAATTCAGGTTATCATTTTGGGTCAGCCTAAAAATATGACTGAATAAAAAATACAACGAGAAATGACGTGGGTTCTTACAATGAATATAACGCATAATTTTATAAGTGAAATTTCACTTTGATATGACGTCACTGTGTTAACAAAGCGAGGGGAAATGTAAGGGAAACCGAAATGTTCCTATTTTTATACATCGCTGCTCTGATAATACTCGTATTATTGTAGGGCTCAATTTTTCACGTTGGTTTTGGGAAATAACAGAAATGTTCCTAATGTTATCAATTCCTTCACGAGAACGCACCTGTATTTTTACTAAAATAATAAAAACGAAAAAAAAATATTTTTATTGTTTAACCGTGCCTATCTCTGGAACTACTGGATTGGAAAAAATCTACATTTCACGGTAGCGCAACAGTAACCAAAGACGTAACTGAACGCGGGTGCAGCCGCGGGGTAGAGCTAGTAAAATAATATACCTATAAGCTCTAAGATACGACTTTTCAGTTCTCTCGCATTTCTAGTCAAAGAAGCTCTAACTAGGTTACATACATATATGTATGTAACCTAGTTAGAGCTTAGGATACATAGGTTTGAATCAAGAATATTGGTTGGTTTTAGTCAAGAATATTTTTAAAAAATTGTGTTTCTATTCATTAAAAAAAAAAAAACAATTTATTCAGCCTAATTCGAGTTTAGGTTTTCCATAGAAACAGATATTTCCAATCACCTGTTTTTAATAAGACATTTCGAAAATGTTCTCAACTAACTTTTAAGACTTATGTATCTTGCTTATGTGTAGGAAGTTTCATTACATTCGGTTCATTCACATAACATAGATAATATCAAGCCTGTAATCCCCGAAGGGTTAGGCAGAGGTGTACCCATTAGTACACCCACATTTCGCCAGTTATGTTTAAGTCCCATGTAATAGGAGGCGAGCCTTTTGCCATCACCGGGCACAAATCCAAACTCCGAGGTTGCTACTGAGAAATTCCTGATGAAAAAACTCAGTAGCACTTTGCCCGACCTGGGAATCGAACCCAAGACCTCATGCTCAGCAGTCGTAAAAGTTTGTATAAAATGTTGTACGGCATTTTAAACGCTCTTAAGCATCATTTTACATCCGTTATATCAGAGAGCGATTTAACCGTTTAATAAGATAAAATAACGTTATTTTCAATTCCAAACAGAACAGCGAGTTGCAAACTTCGATTAACTTTTTCCTGATCCGACATTCAATACTTATTTAATTGAAAAGTTTAAAAAGACCTTTTGGAGATATACAGAACAGACCGATACTTTTCTAATTATAAACGCCAATGTTGCTTTAATTTCTTGTGTTGCTATTTTAGAAATAATTGTAGATTATACAGGGTTATTTTGCAACCACCATCCAAATTTTCAGAAATGATTTAGAATCGATAATCTTATCAATTAATGAAAAAAAAAATACATGATTTTCACCATTGTCCGCTACTAAAATCACAACGTGTGGAATAAAAACAGTTCAACAATAGTTTGTTGAACTTGACTGCACACGCGCTTACCTCAAAATTCGGGAACGCACACAAACATCACATAGGTGGTACTACGCCCTTGCTGCGTGTCTCTACATTTTGATTTTTACGGAGATTTTTTACGAATGTTTTTTTTTGTTTTTGTTATTATTTGATGTTTCACATATGAAAATAATTTAATTAAGAGACCTCGATTTTAAAATTTTGATGATGAATGAAAGTATCTATCCCTGTATAGCTAATATAGCTAATATACAATAAAGATTTTTTGTTTGTTTGTTGTGTTTGTACTAGTCGGAAGAAAACAAAAATTTTGTAGGTAGGATAGCCAGATCCATGAGGAATATAGTATAGGCTACAAAATATCACGCTAGGACCCAAGGGAGCGGAGCAATAGGCTCGCCCCCTATTACATAGGACTTAAACATAACTAGCGAAATGTGGGTGTCCTAATGGGCACACCTCTGCCGAACCCTTCGGGAATTACAGGCGTGATGTTATGTTATTATTTTTGGAGCTTTACTATAAGCTAGAAAAGTGACTGAGCTTATAACCTAAAGATTCTAACCCTTTTTAATCTATCGAAATCTTAATGCATTTACAAGAACCTGTAACACACACAATGCTTCCACACATACTGCTAACTCATCTAATATCTTGTCCGCCAGATGTCGTTAGTCGTGCCTAGTTCATAATGTCTATAGAACTGAGCAGTGAAGATAAACGTGCATCGTGTAACGCCATGACAGATAGCTAGTACTAATTACTTGAGTTTCGTTTGTCTTGTAGTTGCTTCGGCTCATACTACTCCACTTAGTACTTAGTTTGGAAACTAAGACTTGCTAGTTGTCGTGTTTGTAGATATCATGTATATTGTGTGCAGTCATTCAGTCAATAGATATATAGGATAGTAGTGCTGCTAGTATCAATAATAATGGTAAAGAGGCCCTGAGACGTGCAATTGCACTGCAGGGCAAAGGGATATTGCTAGCATTGATTGATTGATTAATTAATATGTTACTAGCATTGATCACCACGCTTACTCAAGGCGGATTAGCGATTTCAAACGTATATTAATAATAACTTGGGGCCTTGGCTTGAGGTCTTGGGTTCAATTGACAGGTCGGGCAAAGTGTTAAGTATCGACTTTTTCCACCAGGAATTTCTCAGTAGTAGCCTCGGAGTCTGGATTTGTGCCCGGTTGATGGCAATAGACTCGCCCCCTATTACATGGGACTTAAACATGACTGGCGAAATGTGGGTGTAGGTACTAATAAGTACATCTCTGCCTAACCTTTCGGGCATTACAGGCGTGATTTTATGATGTTAGTAATAAATCCAGATTTCCCTTAAGATAGTACATAAAGAAGAGAAAAAGTCACGTTGGTATTTGCCTGGTGTTGGAACCGCAACCGAACTTGTTGTTGTAAAAAAATCATAAAAAAGGCGGTACTTTGACTTTCAAAATCTCCATAATCAGAAGGTTCCCAGGTCAGGTCCAGAAAAAAAAATTGCAATGATAAGTGTCTTCATCCGTTATTTTAACATTTTGCATTCGGCTACATACAGAGACAGACTATTTATTACACTAATATTAGCTAAAAAGCTTATCAATGTTTACTGTTTGCGTTAAAAAAATAAACACAAAAACACAATTTAATTTACTTAACATAACTAGAATGAGGCACGGCTCACGCTTAATTAAATCTGGTTTTAAACTAGATAGTTCCATCTACATACACCAGTTCAAAGAGCGAACACCAGTCACTAACTAATGTACTAAAACAAAAGAATAAATAAAAACTCCTTAAAAATTAACTAGCGGGACACTGACTCGCATGCAAATAAATAACGTTGCCCTTCAAACTTTAAATTAGTTTTCCAACCAGAAGTTTTAGAAGCATGCATCATTCTAGAACATTGCGCAAGCTAGTTTTATTTATCTAACTTACTTACCTAGGCTAACTTTGTTGGGACTCTGCAATGGAGTCATGAGCTTCTTGCTTTGAAAGTGTTGCTTACTTAACGTTTAGGGCGATTTTCAAGAAAGAGTGAAGAAAGATACAATGTTTCGTTTCAAGGAAATGAATGCATTTAAAAATGCAATTTTTTATAAATTAAAGAAGGAGGAGAGATCTTAATAGGGGACAACAGAACACCGCTGATTTTTTGGTCGTCTAAAAATACGAGCTTAACTTTAAGCTATTTACCTACATGACATGTGAATATGATTATGTTATTTTGTTTATTTGTTAATTTGATAATTTTGATTACTTATTATGATTTAGTGACATTATTATTTATTTGTAAGTTTGGTTCTATACTTACTTTATCTAATTTGATTTTTTATCTCTAATTTTGACATGATTTATAATTGACATAATTTCTAAAATGTATTTGGCTTAAAAACCCTTCATATTTTGTATGCCTATTGGCGGGACACAGCTTGGATCCCATTTATTATAACATCTTCTGTATGTACCCTGTGTTCACAAAATAAATGAATTTGAATTTGAATTTGACAAAAATGTCACTTACAGATCTTTTAACATTAAAGCTTAAAAGTATTGTTTTTTTGGTTGCTTTTTGTCTGATACTATAACACATGGAGTGGGTATAGTTGACAAAGCTCCTAGGTGGCAATTTCAGTCCCATGGTAATGTTTCGATCTATTATTTTATGCTGATTCACTTATTAAGTCAGTTTGTTCTATGAGAGGGCAGTTGATGTTTATGCGCAATGTTATGTTTGCAATGCCATTATTAGCTGAGTGCAATTAGACCAAAAATACTTCCCAAGTGGAATGTAGTTTATTTAGCGAAGATTTTTTTTTAATTTCTTCAGCGTTGAATTTTGGAATGGAGTTTTTTAATGTGGATTCCGGTAGGAGTTAACTGGCAGAAATCGTCACGTAAGGAAGAAGCGTTATGCCTCTAAGCGGCCTGTCCCCCCTTTCTCTTTCTCTCTGTCTATTTATATTAAATACGGGGGTCCCTCGACCGCACAATATATTTTTCTAACTATTTTTCTTGCCACTAGAAATTCAACAAAAAAAGTCCCACAAAAATCTGTCCAGTATAAACATCGTTCTAAGTGAAAAGTTTATTGCGTTCCGCTATCTTTCAAAATCACTCGAAAATTTTCGAAGAACTGTTTCCTTTTTCAATTGGTAAATAACACAGACATAACACGCACACAAATACAAACAGAACAATTTCTAATATCTGCAACGAAGCAATAACCGAAAAGCTAATAAAATTTATCGATCGATAACTGACATCGGAACAATAGTGGTATACCCTTGTAATCCACTTTATGAATGGGACCTCGGTCGACGTAGCACCAGGAATTTGGAATGAACGACGCATTGCACCGCACTTACAAATGCCAGTCAAACCAAAATGATGAATTTAATTGCCGACCAGTAAGTACTTTGTTTAATTGGATAATGGAAGGGGATAAAATTATTATGTTCAGTATTGAGTCATAATAATAAACACTTTTTTTTATATTTTTCCGTCTATGGTTACTCCGCTCTCGTGGGTCTTAGCGTGATATTATATAACCTATACTAAGTATGTCTCATGGGTCTGGCTATCATATACAAAAAGTCTTTAACCATATTATATTACTATAGATTCTATATCAATTTTATTCCTGTCAATACGGTGAAAATGATTTTTGGAAGCATTGTCCACTGTTTGTTTTTTTGAAATGCTGAAGTCCGTTTATTTTGCAATATGAAATTGCAAATCGATAAGAGGATATAAAGGCAACATTGATATTCAGCCAAAGGATCTTAACCTTCCAAATTAACGTTGATTAGTCTAACGTAAAAAAATTATGGTTCAGCATTCGTTAATTTTTTATCTTTTGTAACTTTAACAAGTTAGGAGGTATTTGTCCAATACGCAAAGTATGCGGATATCCGGACTGGCCGCATCGCGGTCGTTCGTTTTGTATTTTGTGTTTATCTGGTTTCAGATATTTTAATAATACGTGGCCTAAAATGTCCTACTGCAGGGCAAAGGCGTTTCCTTGCTCAAGGCAGATTGGTGATTTCAAACGTAAATTAATTCTATGACTAGGTTTCCTCACAATATTTTACTTCACCAATGTCAGTGATGTCCAAGATAATCTCAGAAACTTGTGAATTGAAAAGGTCACATTCATACTTGTCCGGTTTCATGAGAGGTGGATGCCTTAACCATTGGACAATCAAGATGAGATATTTCATGTTAGTTTTAATTACTTTGCTTGAGAATTGCAAAGACGAAGCGCAAAGTCGGGACCGATGGAAGGAATGGACGGACCTTTGTCCAGTAGACAGTACGGGCAAATCATAAAAAAATATAACAACTTGAATTGCTTTTCCAACTCATCATTGAACTATGACAGTGATTGTATTGGTTACCACAATGATTTACAATCATAGGTGCCTACAGTTGTAAATCAGTGGGACAATAGCCGAAACAGATTGCAGGCTGTCGTTCAGAGTTCAGGCCACAATGATTTGTGTAACTAGCAGATGTCAGCTCGTCAGCCAACATACGCTGGGGAAATCACATGCCAGCTGCAAGGTAGCGGCCGGAGCATAGGAGACGAGCCATGGGTTCGAACACAGTATTTGAAATGTATTTTTTTGATATAAAAGGTGCAGTTTTACATGCTCGTCAAATTTCGGGAAGTGGTCATAAAAGATGGTTGTTTATGTCCAGAATAAACCTCTTACAAAGAACAAAATGTAACCACAATCTCACTTCGACAATTAATGTAAAACAATATAGGGAAATTAGAGGCATTTTTGACAAAATGATATTGAGATTAGATTGCAATCGTTCCTAAAGTTTGTCCTCCTCCTACATTTTTGACAAGCTTCTGATATTGACTGTCACTGGGATTAGATTGCGACTAGATTTCAATCGTTATCAATTACGAAGATTGCGTCTCAGTTGTAGATATTACATTATTAGTTATTGATATTATTAAAATCATAGCGTGATTGTGAAAAAGATATTTTTACAGCAGGATAATAATCATACACGTAATTATTATTACAAGCCTGCATCGATACGGTAGGGCTTTGTATATGCAACTAAAGGCCTACACTATTGATATACAGACTACAGCACGCACACATGTCTATAGAGTACCATATCGGGTTATCCCGTAATGAATAGTCGGATTGCTAGAAGCACGATGCTATTAGTACCCTACTGGTGAGTACTGGTCGTCTGTATGTTCTACGAGCAGTTACTGTAGCACTCCAATTATTGGTTACCTACCTATTGGTTGGTGATGATGATTGATTTGTTGGCAAAGTTTAGTTAGATTAGATTATTCTGTCAAAACGAACCAACTTATGTCAAAATGGCATCCATTTGTCGAAGTAATTGTAATGATTTTGAACATTTAACATTAAGTTAGATAATATACAGAATGATACTGATAGCGACATCTATAAGAAAATTTTGAAAGCTTCGTTCCATCAGTTTCCCAAAAATATCACATAAGTGAGAAATTCCCAAATTAAAAAACATAAATGCTTGGCTATAAAACTACAAAAAATCTTACAAAAATCATACATGGGGGTGGTTTTAGGAAGTCAATAAAGAGAGGCTTCCAAAATGTATGTATTACCCTGTATACTTATAGAATATTTATTACTCTAAAATAAACACATTTGGATTATTGAATTAGTTAGCAGGCTTGTTTTCTCAGAACTCAGGGCATTTATGTTAACGTTGTTGCATTTATTCGTACCTAATTGGGAATATTTAGTTGTGCTATGCTAACTGGCTATTCAAATTTCAGTATTGTTAAATGAAATACTTGGCGTACCATAAACCGTTTATGCTATTAATATTTTTAGATGAAAAATATTTGAGGGAATATTTGATAACAACAGTAACTAACTGTTCGTGTAAAATGTAAAGCTGGGTTCGGCGAAACGATACCTTTATGTATTCTGACTAAATGCACAGTCAACAAAAGAAATAGGTATCCAAGGTCGTCAGATATAGTTGAAGTTTTCTTAGAAACCGATGGATGTCATCGATTGAAACTTAACTTGATTAATGAAGTGTTTATTATCTACTTTTTAAATTAAATAACATTTTAAAACATCCATCGGTTTATAAGAAAACTTCTACTATATCTGACAACCCTGCATATCTATCTTTTTTGTTGACTGTAGGTACATCAAAATAAAGTAAAAAAAGTGTGTATTTATGAAAATACCTTCTCAGTTTCGATGGCTGACACTGCCATAAAATAGGATTTTAATCTTTATGCATGTGATTTTAGGACTTAAAAACAATACTAACTTTATTTCCACAAACTTGAAATAAAAACCTAAAACAAACCCAGTATTTTCGGGAACCTTGATTAGACCTGGATCCAATTTTATCTTAGTGTTCCCGTGCACCCGTATTGATATAATCGGAACAATAAAACCGTACAAAACCAATTGACAAACGACATTACCTGCTATCTCGACCAGCACAGAGCAGTGGCGACAATTAGAGAATGCAAACTACAGAAGCTAGCTTCCCCAACATCGTCGACTAATTACATTTGCTTGCTTCCTCTGACACAAATATTTCGCTGTATTTATGACTATGTAGATCCTATAGAAGTGCTAATTGCTCTTAGAAGTTAGTGTCTTCGCTTTGCAAAGATGGGAGATAGTTTTTGTCTTGGTAATTTACGGTGACTACATTTATTAGTTAGTTGTTGTACTGTGATTGAGGTGATATTGCCGGGCAGATTGTAAATTGTATGTAAATCTTTAGTGTCATCTATAATGTAAAACATACAAGTGGTAGGTGTTAATAAATAAAAACAATTATACCCTGTCGGGCACAAACAATAATTTAAATAAGTAGGAGAGAGTAAGAGCGCTTTAATATTTTTTCATATTGTTTTTTTTTTAACTTTATATTTACAACGTGTTTTTCGAATCCGCTGGACTGAATTGCCGCTGGGTTTAGGCAGGCGGGTTGATGAACCCGCACGCACACAGTGACATAGTCGCGCTACACTACCTACTGCACAACAGGGCGATTCTATTCTTTGACAGAGGTGTATTCTGCAATACTGACAAACATAAACAATTAAAAAAACTATTTAAGTATTTAAATTATTGATCAAGTAATTTAATTTGATTACTTATGTTTTTTATGACAACCTCCTGAGATTCAACGAGGAAACTAAACTGCACCTTGTATTGTGTCCGTACCTATTATCCACATAGAAAAAGGAACTGCTTACAAGAATTAATCTACAAACCAATACCTATTCTTATTAGGAACATTTGAGAAGCTGTCAACACCACAATAATGAAGCTACGTTACTAGTGTCACTTCTATCAAAAAAACAATGTGATGTAACACTACTCAGGAGCCAGATGAGGCCTCAACAGTATCCTGTTTCGACCGCTAGTTAGCGTCACATCCAACTATTTATTTGCTGAAGTAAGTCATTACATTACCGACAAGAGACAATTAGGTACTCGACGGAAAACAAAGGCTCACCGGACGCAAGCTACCTCACTAATTACCTTATTTACTTCCATCTACATAGTCCTATTTTCTGTCCCCTTGTTTGGCTTTCATAAGTGTCGTTAACGCCGTGTTAGGTGCTTTTCACACTAGACTGTGCGCAGTGCGTTTTTTGTAACGCGTTTTTTAATTTGTTTCTTTTATTTTGTGGTTTGCTTTTGTAGATGTGTTAAGATTTTGCTTTCTTGTAGGGAACCCGCAATCTTACGTTGTTTTACTTCGTTGGTAGGCAGCATTTTTCACGTTTATAATATTTGTTGATAAATCTGTTGGACAGGCATTGTGTGAATGGCAATGATTGGTCATTTGTATATGAAAAATATATACCTAAAAATTTTTTAATTTATTTTCAACAGTTGTTATTTTTAAGTACAGTTATCAACAAAAGAGTTAGGTATGCAGGGTCGTCAGATAGTTGAAGTTTGCTTAGAAACCATATCAGGGGGCCTACCATAACCTCTTAAAACAATATTATTTTAATATTACTTTGCCTACCGCACTGTTGGATTTTCAACGCTCGGATCAGCGCCAAGAGTTAAAAATGCAACAACAGAAATCACAAAGTAATATTAAAATAATATTGTTATAAGAGATGGCGGTAGGCGCAGGACTTTGTGATTGAGAAAAGATTTAGAATATGAGAGAAGACAAAAAAGATGTTGTCAATGAATCAGAAAGATTAAAATTAAAATCTTTTTACATAGGTGAAAATAAAAATTACATCTTTTGTCTTTCATGGTAATTTCATTCCATGCCATTCGGGCCAGATAAGCTTGTTGCCACTATACGGTTACTATATAGCCATAGAAATATTCGTCCTGTAGGCCTAATCTCGTTTCACGGTTCCACAGTTCCACGAAAAAGGCTTTACCGTGGCGTCAGGATTAAACTCGCACTTGTGTGCCTTCCTACCTAGGCCGTGAATTGCGATTGAAAAGCCAAAGCCGAAAAGTGAATCCAGCTTTCTTTTTAATATTGCACCATGTCCTTTCGGATACAACTCAATAAAAATGTTGCTGGCCATAATCAGAAAGGATTGATACGTGGAATAGCAGGTTTAAAAATGTATAGATGAGCTGAATTTTGAAGAAAGTGTGACGATAAGCTTGATGTAGGTATGTACATTATAATCATTTAGGTACCTATCCTTCTAATAAAGCAATCAATAAAATTTATTTGCTTGGCTGGTCCTTGGATCAGATTTATGGCATTTCAATTTCAAAAAGGTTTCATTATTTTGACATTAAAACTTACAGTAGGTAATTAAAAGATCGGAGGATGAGGTCGGGCGAGAAAAAATCCGATACACGCAAGCTCTGGTTCATATTTTTTCTGAGATACGTATCGAATCGAATGTCGCCATGACAAATAATACCATATATTGCTTTAGGGATCAGTGAACATTCACTGAACACTTACATTCGAAACAAAAATTATTTACATTGAAATATGGGCGAACGCCGAGCTTTCAAAGTTTAAATGTGTTTTTTTATTCTCCAATATTTCATATTCTCAGAATAAAATAATGTTCTATAAAAATGCTGATATGAAAAACGGTACAATGTGTTGGCGTAGACAATTACTGTAGAATTTAGTTTAGTGGCTGTCGAAAAAATTTATTAGATTTTTTTGCTTGTACTATAATACGAGTAGTTATGAGTATGACAAATGTTTATTTTATTTCTTTTTTATGTAGCCAGAATCAAAGGTTATAAGTCAAACAGAAAGTTTACCCAAATGAATATTACAGTTGAATTCAACCGTTTATGTTGAAAATGTAAAACTTGATATGAATTATGTTTTAGAAAAATAAATAAATGTTAAAGAATAAAGCTGAATCTTTTTTTAAATTTTCGCTATTGGACGAGTCTTTAGAATGATCCCTTATTATGGACTAAGGAGGATTTTAGAATGATTTTGTTCAAGGTACACCGTAAGGTACATGTATTCTTGTGTATCTAATTGACAATTAATGTAGGAAATAGCGTAGTTTTCTTTCAATGAAAGAATTTTTGTAATCGAAACGGTTTAAAGCGTTTTTAAGATTACCTTGAACAAACAAAAACCAAACGAATAAACTTTGCCTCTTCATAATAAGAAAGTTTAGAGTAAAGATGTAAGAATAAAAAATATTGCAAATCATCTAGTAAGTATAGAGTTCTTTTTCTATTTTTCTCCTTACGAATCTGTACCTTTTGGAAGAGGCAACTAAGCTTCTTTTTTCTTAATAACGATGTATTTATAATAAATAGTCTAGTCTGCTTTATAATAAAAAAAATGCGACGTTTAACTAACGTCACAGTAACAATGCAATATTGTGAGATCGCATACTTACTATGTAGCGTCGTATGTCGTCTGTCTAGTTTTTGTCGCCTGTTTGTGTGAAGACATGCTTACATACCCTCCTTAATATGTGTGTATATAGTGTATATCACTACAGCAGATAGAAATTGGGACTGTTTTTGGCATTGTTTTGCGTCGCGTTTATATAAATTAGTTCGTCATTGCGGACGTCCAGGGCTACCACGGCCCAGATTTTAGTTATTTTGGCAAAGTCACATTTGGCAGCATTGTTATATTAGGGGTGGAAAATTGTTGCCATACATTGGTCTGAATAACGTCAAAAGTTTTAATTTGGTTTGTTTATGGAATTAATTAATGTGTCTTTTTTTATTTTACGTAAAACCTATGTACTGTGAAGGTTGCATACCACGGCAGCCTGGCTGAAACGTTTTTTAATCCAAACACGCAGTTGAATTCCATTGAATTCGAATTTTGAAATAACAAACGGTTGGTATTTTTTCTACCTAAATTGGGAAGTTGTGTGCTCGTAATATGAGCATTTCTATAATAATATAGTAATTTAAAGAAAAGTCAGTGTTTAAAGTTGGAGCCCGGCACACATGTAAAGCTACACCGGGTACCTCGTCATTTGGAAAAATGACCACAGTACCCGCTATATTTAATAGAAAAATATAAATCTATGACAACTCGACACTAAACTCCGACGTGTGAAAAATATTAAAAATATTTGTTGTTTATCTTAAAAACGTTTTTCGGACAAAAATAACCGTCTCATTCTATAAAATGCCTAATCACAATAAGTAACGCCAAATAATAATATAAAATAAAATAAAACAAAAGAATGTCTTATGACACAATAAAAAAAGATATAAATACCCAAACATGTCATGCAAATCTTCGAATCACGGCTCATTGGATATACGAAGTAAAACCTCGAAAATGTAAACGGTTTTTATAAAGAAACGTTGTAAATCCTCACCAAGTAGACGCCAGACGTTTTCGTATGCACACAGAGTGGTGCGCTCAATCAGTTCTCAAAGAAGGCAAAGGAGACGGATGCCGACGAAAGATCAAAGGCCCTCACTCGTTACCTCCGTATACTTTGTTAGAGGCTTATTCTACAGCGGGCCTCCGTTTCGGGTCGGCGATCTTGTGTTAATTATAAAGGTGTTAATTGGTCGTGTTTTTGGGTAAAGTTCGAGTATGTAATGGATTAAAATGTGTTGGTTTTATTCAGCTGAAAGTGTGTATTGTAAATAAAATATATATATATATATATCTTGGGACAACTCACACACGGCCATCTGATCCCAAGCTAAGCAGAGCTTGTGTTATGGTAACCAGACAACTGATATACATACTTATATAATTTATAAATACATACATAATATAGATAAATTACACCCAGACACAAAACCAACAATTATGCTCATCACACAAACTTAGCCCTGGGTGGGAATCGAACCCACTACCTCCGGCTTTGCAGTCAGGGTCACTAACCACTAGACCAACGAGGCAGTAAAATTATAGTTTGCGTTACGTTGTAGTAAGATCTAGACGGTTGATTAAAACGACATTAAAAATTATTAGGTACATAAAAATTATATCTCAGCAAATTCATACTAATATCATAAAATTTAAGAGTTTTTTGTTTGTTTCTTTGTCTAAATGCACTTATCTTTGAAACTACCAGTCCGATTGGATGAAATCTTTCTGCATAAAATAGCCTTCATGTTTTGATTCATGAGCTTATTCCTCATGAATCAAAACAATAAAAAAAACCTGACCTAGTGTCGTATTTTCATTTGATTGTTTAGATCTTTAATGACAACCTCCTATTTGAAGAACATGCAAAATTGCACCTTGATGTCATTAAAATTTAATCAAGTTCTTGTCGAGATTCCTTTAAAATCGAAACGGCATCTTCTTCATCGTGACGAATTTTATAAAGCAAGTAAAGGTATCGCGTACGGAATACGTGCACTCTAATTTGAACGTACCGAAACTTGAAATATTACTAGCCTCTTGAAATACACATGATATTTACCTTTTAAGCTAGCCAAGATGCATTCGTACTATAAAACGCCCAAAAAGCAAGAAAGAAGAAGTATCGTGTTCTTCATTGCGGTTTTTTCACAGAAAATTATTTACTATTAGCCTGGAATAGAAAATGCAATGTATTGCGAAAAAAAATCGTTTACGGTTTTCTTTTACAGCAAAGTCCGAACTTTTATAAATAAACTAGTGCTCTCAAAGTACATACTTAATGTCGATTTCATGGACTTGATCTCGACGTTACGTATGTCGACGCAGCGATTTCAGAAGTAGGGTAATACGCGGCTGTAATATGTTCCAGTAATTGAATGGAATTTCATAATGTAGGTATGGGATCGGTTCTCCTTTATGAAATCGTAATATTCTTATGTACCTATGCGAGGCATTGTTTCCAAGTTCATAGCACTTGATAAAAAAGAGATTTTCTCCGCGTCAATGTGAAGGCAATCGGAAAACCTGACTGAATTTTGCTGCTAAGTGATTTTGACACGTAGGTTATCTTTCATTTTATGATGAATCAATTTGTCGATAAATCTCTTATTAAATTGTTTATTGCATTCCACAACGTAGGTACGTGATGAGTAAACAATGGTTAATTGAACTATCGTAGAGATGGTCGGGCACAGCAAAGAAAATTGAAGAGATGAGTCTCTGTTATTCTAAGTACTAGCTGCTGCCCGCGACTTCGTCTGCGTGAACCCAGGTGACTGTCCAAGTGTTCCAGATCTTCAAATTTATTCTCTCAGCAGAAAATACTCATCACGTGGAACAATTTTTGCTATGGTGCCATTTTTGTATCTCTTATAGTTTAGCTGGTCTTTTGCGGTTCTGCATCAGGTGTTAAAGTTTCCAAGATAAATTATAGCCTATATGTTGCCCAGACTTAATACTTTTTGAGTTTATCCCGGACATACATACAGACAAACAGACAAAAAATCTAAAAACTATATTTTTGGCTTCGGTATTGTTTGTAGATCACACCCCAAGTATTCTTTAAAAAAATATTCAATGTACAGTTTTGACTTTCCTACCATTTTATTATATGTATAGATAATATAACATCTTTATGTTTTATAGTTTAATTTTATAAATATTCGTTTATGCTATAGTCATACACACATCAAAAGTGTCTAGGGATCAATATATTATGATTACCAAATACATCTTGATCCCTAGACACTTTTGATGTGTATATTTACTTAGGTACCCTTTACTAATACGCACTTATGTCAATTAGTCCAGGTTTCCTCACAATGTTTTTCTTTACTGATGTCAGTAATATAAACTCGGTGAGATAACAATGAAAGAGACTTTAGAACCAAAAACCTTGACTACGTCAGTCTTAATCATGCCTTAGGTCATAGACTATTGCGTGTATTTCTGATAAAACCCTAACTACAGTTCAGTTCGTAATAAAAGGAAGAATTTGCTGAAATAATTTTCAGTGAAATCGCCGGCGGGCGTGACTGAAGCCGTCAGCCTAAATATTGTTTATGCTTTATGTACAGTCAGCAAAACAGATAGGTATGTATGGTCGTCAGATATAGGTAGTTGAAGTTTTCTAAGAAACCGATGGATGTCTTTGACTGAAACTTAACCTTAATAAAGAACTATTTATTAACTACGTTTTTAAATTGAATTACATTCGAAAACATCCATCGGTTTCTAAGAAAACTTCAACTATATCTGACGACCCCGCATACCTATCTGTTTTGCTGTGTGTACATGTCTAGTTTTCTCCAGTGTACGGCACAGTGTTTAGGATCAAAACTGAGTTGGGCTTAGCCTAACATTGGCCAATACGGACAGGAGGTAATAAATCTCTTGTAGGTATGTACTGTGGTTATTTTTTTTTATCTAGGCATTAGGTTTGACTGTATGTACCTATATGTGGCTCTAACTTTTATACTTGAATGGACGACTTTGTATTCGATGTATGAACGTGGACGAGGCGAAAGGAGTATGTAAGTATTGTAGTCGGTGGCGTTTTATGGTTTCTGCCTACCCCCATAGGAAAAAGGCGTGAGTTTATGTATGTTACTCGTATGTATGTATTCGTTGTAATATAGCGGGCTCTCATTCTGAGCTGGGGAAAACAATTGCCCAATATAAAAAAAAAATCCAATCGTAATTATTTTTAAATTCGAATCTCTTATGGAATTCGGCTCAGAGATTGGATGAAAATTTTTCCTTTTCGGCCAGGTTGCAGTTGCATACAACCTTCACAGCACGCACATTTCATTTTCTACTTATTACAGTTGTGCACAAGCGTATTTACAGTTATTGAATTATTATTCGTGATTAATAGGTACTTAGTAAGGGATAAATTAGGATTAAGTGTGCTAGACCGAGATCTAATTTAAACCGGTTTGCATTCGAATACTTAGTAAATCTTAGTTTATTGAAGTGTAATCAGTAATCGATTACACTCAAATGCAGTCTATTTTTTTTTGTAAACTTAAGATTTGAAAAATATTTTGCTCTTTTTTGTGAGTGTCAATTTATTTTTTATTGTTCTACTGTCTTTTTAGCTCACCATAATTATTATGAGCTCATGATAAAGCGTACAGTATGAGCTCGAAAGTAGTCGGGCAATTCCAATTAATAAATTATAAATCAATTAATTAAATGACTCAAAATTTATATCAATATCTTTAAATACGAAACTTTCGATTAAACTGTCCAGGGCGCCTACCCCATCTCTTATAACAATAATATTTTAATATTACTTTGTAATTTCTGTTGTCGCATTTTCAACTCTCGGCGCTGAGCCAAGCGTTGAAAATCCAACAGTCTGGAAGGCAAAGTAATATTAAAATAATATTGTTTTAAAAGGTTGTGTCTTAAAACAGTAACATTAATTACAAAATAATATTAAAATGGTATTGTTTCAAGAGATGGCGGTAGGTCCTGTTCAAACGAGTAAGCGCCGGAGGCAGCTATAGACTGGTATTTAAAGTGTTAAAAACATACTTTTTACCGAATAAATATTTATTCTGTAAAAAGTAGGTCGATCTTTGCAACTAATTATAATCTCTTAGATTTCAAACTAAGACTGTCTACATACAAATCATCCATCCACAAATATCTACATTTATAGAAAGCAGCTGTTAGATGTCGGAATGTGACAGTATTTAGTTCTGAATATTGGTTTCCCTACTATTGACATGATAACCACTCATGAACGCACAATCAAGCAGTTTACATTATAATAGAATATACTTAAATCAAATTAAACCTATCAATCCCGTATCAATGGCATTAACTTCATCAAATGTCGTTGCTATACTGCACTTCCGAATGAATTGGAAATGGTATCATTTCCAATTAATAAATAACAAACCAATTATTGGATGCTCATTCAACTCTAATTGAAGTTGCATGATAGATAAATTAAATGTGGAAAATATACCTATATTGTACTCTTTCATAAAGATAATTCTTTTGACATATTAAAAGGTGAAATATTTCAGAGATTTAATTACGTTTTAATAATCATTATTGCTTGTCACTGTTATTTCCATTTATCAGCATTGGTATGCTGTAAGAATCTCCCTCGGTGAATTTAATAGCACAATAGTACATTACGTTACTAGTGAGCAAATATTGTCATTATAGGTAACCGAGGCTGAATTGCAGCTGGAGTGAAACGCAAGCCGTGAATATTATGACAAAATACTCAAGTGTTTCAGTCGACTTTTTTTAATAAGCTTGTGAGGAAAAGCAATTTATATTTGTCTATCTATTGATATAAAAACATATTAACGATTTTATTAACATAAGTGACGATCACACAATTTCGTCTCAGTCAAAGTGTCAGCCAAAATGTCAACAAAAGATTTTACAAGCAGCCAGCAAAACCGAAAAGTAACTCAGTTTATATCTTTTAAAAATATTTAGGAATAAAAAACTTTAAAACTCCTTACTTACTGAGATTAAAAAAACATATTCTAGTGATGTAATGGCAATTTTAAAAGCCGCCTTTGTAATACATTGCGTTATGATTTTAAAATTGATTCAAGAAAAGCCAATTTACGAGCCTGTGTTAAGAAAAAAGTATAGCTATATTAATATAGTAGTTACGACGAACAATCAAAGGGTATTATTTACTAAATTGAATATCCTGTCCTATTTAAACAACGGGGCAATGCATATTACACAATAGATACCTACGGTTTAGAAATAGGCAATACATGAATTTAATTGGATTGAGGTAGGCCTTTTGTACCCATGACATTGATGCCCGTCTCCGGATTGGCTCAGATTTTCCTTCTTTTGTTGTAAAAAAAAAAACAAACGCAAGAGTTGTTTATTTTTTCTCGTATTTAGTTCATGTTCCCGCCGCTTGACAATATTGCACGTAGCGCAGTGTTTGTCATTTCCTTTATTATGCTACTCCGTGTTACTTTATGAGGCACAATATTGAGCAATGACGACTCACATTTCGGTACAATGTTATAAATTTTACGCGAACACCAGATATTACGTTACACCGGAAAACATTATTTTATGGTAGGTACTTTACCTAATTGAACGTGCCATAAACACGGAATATATCTTAAGTTTATTTACGTCCAACGGAGACAGCTGCTTATATAGCGTCAAATATAATTATGTATACTCCGATCACTTACCGTATCCACTCGAATATCGGGATCTGTTTTATTATTCATAGCCGGATGAGCGATAATAACCCTAAACCCGCCAAGAATGTTTACACAGCCATCTTTGGAACGAAATTAAAGATATTATTACATTTCTCAAGCTCTTTCTTTACATCGAAAGGTACATACGAGAAAAGGGACGAAATATATTGCGAGAAGTAACAGAGTTCCGCGTGTTTTTGCGCCCCCATTTCGTCCGGAACGTGTCTGTATCCGCACCAACAGAATCCACAAATAAACAATATTAACGGCAAAATTACACGGCGTGTTACATTTCTATAGAAACATCCTTGTGAGGAACACAGTGAGCGGCGCGCGGCGTTGCGCTAATCTTCCAAGCCAATTTTGATGCAGAAAGATTGTTGGGAAAACCTCCAAGATACATTTTCCCGGGTTTTATATACGGTCGCAGGATATAGGGTACATTATAAAGTCGGTATGCGAAATCTTATGACTTATGACAGATATCCAATATTCCTCGAGGCGAGCGGAGCGAGTGCAGCGGAACACTCATAGAACACAAATCAAGCGGGAAAAATGAAGGAAAAGAAGCAAGACAAAGCGGCTGCTCGATCGACAAGAATTTCATTGTGAAATATGTGTTATTTTCTATGAAAAATGTATTCGGCTTTTAACACAATAACTCAGTAAAAGATGGATCGCGTTTGTATACCTTCGTACATTTGTAATAAACGTGTATCGAGGTGGTATTAAACTCATAGCTATTGTGTGAACTGTTGGATTTTTTTGCCAGAGTTTACAAAAGGTTTCGGGCAGAATATTGTGGTTTACGACCTTTTGTGAATAAGTATAATATAATCTGGAAGTTGGGAACGTGTCTTGATTACAATATTAAAGTACGATAGGTTAGGTATAAAGAAAGCATTCTGTAAAACATAGATTTTCAATTAAGCTTGAACTGAACTTTATTTTGCCAAAAAATATTACGTGTAACGAAAAATAAAATGATTGTTATTGTATCTCATTAGCGTCGAAACGAAAGTGGCATTATCGCCAAATTCATAAACGGAAAATGAAACAAAGGTATGATTAATATAATTGTATCCTCCCCGCTGTCCTATTGTTCTTTTTCCTGGGAATAGGGACGTTAAACAGCCACTTTATTGGACGAATACAGGAGACTTATTATGTCTATTTTGACCTCCTCGATAACAATGAAAAACGTGTATTCATTGAGTATTTCTACTTTATCAAACAGGATTAAATGTTTGGAACACAATACTACAATGAACATAAAACGGCTGCGTCTAACTCTGGAGAAAAATAAACTCGCAGACAACCACTACATTCTTGAGAGTACAACGGTTGGTTATTGGTCAATATTTTAAGATCTATAAACAAAAAAAATACTAACTAATATCAATGACACTTGGTACCAAAAAACTCATGTTTAAGGTACGCAAGTGACGGTCCCCATACGCTATCATCTTTATATCTATTACACACCATCAATTCACCATAGCCTGTTCACATAGGTAGCGCAAGCCCGGTGGCGCCATTAATCTGCAGAATGAACCGCGGATTAACGTGATCTACATGCTGATGGTGCTAACAGCTAACAGCCACTGAACATGCTGTTATGATTAACCCACGTGATGAAGAGGGGTTAACTTGGGAATTAATAACCCTGATGTATCTTCGGGCCTTTGGATATTGTTGCGTACCTTGCGTGTTTTTGTTGACTGTCTTATAAGGAAGGACTTGGAGTGAGTGAAGACACAGAGAGATACGAAGATCAGCTAGTTTTTTGAGGTTAGACCTTTCTAACCAACAATTAAAATCTCTTGCTCACTTCACGTGTAGGTATTCATCGAGAGAGACTTATACAGAAAACGCATTTTTTTCTATCTTTTGGATATCCTCATGGGTACTCTCCATCTGGGGAGAACAAAGGGTTATATTCCGACATAACTATTGTTCTCAAATGGGATGGTTTTAGTTTGTAACAGTCCGCTCAACCCTATGGCTCCTCCTGCTACGTGAATCGGGAGCTGCTAAGGTGATATTTTTAAAAACGGATCGAGTTTCTATACCAAAAAGTTATATCTGTGTCATCATTCTTCTGCTCTTATCTCAGTTTTATATGTTTCTCTTTTTTATGTTTAGTTATTAAGATATTATTATTAGCCAACAACAAACGTCTGGTGCAAACTGTTATTAAAGGTTGGTTGTTTATGAATAAGTAAATAAATAAATAAAATTTAGGAAAACTTGTAACAATGCTACACAATAAATCTACATCCAGCTTAAGTAATTTCTTAAGTCACTAAATGCACTTTTCTATCACCAGAAGAAAGATTCATTACCCGCTGTAAAGGCGGCGGAGCTAAACAAAAAGTGCAAATAGAAGTACGACTTAGACAGGTATACCGAGGTTTAAAATATTGATTACCAAGATTCTTCGAGTCGAGTGGATTAACGAGCTGAAGAAATTAGCCGGCAGTAATTGGCTGAAGAAAGCGAAGGCTGACGTTAGTACATCAAGGAAATGACCTATTTTTCTACAACTCTAATTGATTACATTTTGCTGGTGACTTTTGACTTTTATATTCAAATCATTTATTTTCGGATAACGTGGATCCATAAAGGTAGGTGTCAAACACATAAAATTATATGACAAATTACAACCAAAATTAAAATAAAAACAACATCCAATAACAAACATCCATCATAAATTAAAAATTATAAATTAAATTATACATTTAAAATTCCATATAAATTGTTAGTGTTCAATATAAGTTTTCTTTTTCTTTTTTGGTGCGCGGTGGAAATCCTTATGAACTGGAGTCAAATCTAACCTACTTTAAGATCTCACATTGTTAAATAACAGCAATTGTTAAAGGTATCCAATAAAACAAAGAAATAGAGTTTTATGCTTGTTCATAATGTTATTTTGTTCTTATAAATACATATTTCGATTTTGCATAGAACTTGGCACTCATTTAGATCTCCATTCTTTTTGCGACGAAGGCCACAGCCAAGCATAATTTTATTTTTGTATTGAACTTGGCTCTCCTTTTTTACATTTATGTTTTTGGTGGGATATACAAATTAGTCCAGTCCATTCGCCTTGATACAGCATGGTTTGTCTGAAGCAGTCGAGTTGTAAATTTTCATTCATAGACGATGAAAATACTTATTTCGGTTTTCCTTGAACACAATACAATAACTTCGATAATAAAGGGCTGTAAGCAGCCAGAAAAGAGCAGGTAAACGCAACGCAAAAAACGTGTTCAATGCTCGTGCCTCTGTATGGAAAGAGGCTAAATATTGCCTTGCAGTGGGACAATAAGGCTTGTAGGTATTATTATAGTATAGAAGCTTAGTTTTTGTATAACAATACACTTGAAAAAGGGTTATTGTAGGTACTCATCATAATGAAAAACTTTTGCCTTGAATCCCCTTATATCGCAAAAAAAGAATCAGATTATTTGTGGTCGCATTACTGAACAGAGTGTATGATCGATTAATTAGTTTTTGTATGCACACTAATTAAGTAAGTATATTACGTCATAGTTTGGGTATTTGTGCATATGGAATTTAATTTTTTGCCTGTCAAAGTAAGGAAAAAATATGCAACGGATGCTTTATCACCTTCCCAAAAAATCTGCATAAATCCGTTAGCAACAAACAAAATAAAAGCAAAAACGTGTACTACCACTGTTCATTTTTCATCAACGAAACTTGGAATTACGAGGACGCGAAATTAAGCAATGCTATCGGACAGATTATGTCCACTCCATTAGTTTCCTCTCTATTTACCTCGGTACGCCAGAGCGAGACGGGTAAATACGCATTGCCTAATTTGATTAGTTCATTCATTGTTCATTTTACTGCATTTCCCTGCTTTTGTATATCCTGTTTTGTGAGTGCGAGTTTTGCTGCGGAATATTTTGACTGTGTTATACAATCTTGTTATTACTATCATAATTATCGTTCTCCGCTCTCTTCTATTGTATTTTCTTGAGTGTTGGCAGACTGTGTTTTGTTTACAAACTCTGTACTCCTAGTAAGAGCGCGGTAACATAAAAGTATCCCATTCGAGTCGAATTCCGAGTTTGTCTATTTCGTATACGCTTAACGTAAAACATTCGCTGTCATTAATAGACAACCAGCTAATAATACAATTTTTTCAAACTAAATAAATATGTTTTTTTATGTTAAGTTTTAATCCGCTCTTTCAGGCTCTCTTAGTGCACGAATGTAGAACAATGTATAAAATACTACCTTTTAACTGTGACTTCGTCCACTTGAATGATAGTTATCGTGGATGCAGACAAAACGTATTAAAAAATGGCCTATATCCTTTCTTAGGGTTCAAGCTTAGCTTGCACTGCGTGTTTTAGCCGCGAAACGTAACAAAGAAATAAACTGGCACTCTCCCTGCGACTTCGTTCGCGTAATTTTCTTACGGATCCCCATAATTTAATAATAAAATATAGCCTATAGCACTCAGTGATAACATAGCTTTCAATTTACGAAAGAATTTTCAAAATCGGTCCAGTAAATCCGGAGATTACCCCCTACAACCTCACAAACTCACAATCTTTACCTGTATATACCTATATAATATAATAACATAATATAGACAAGCAATCTAATTAGTCTCCACAAAGATGTCAGTCATACCATATATCAATGGACCGTAACGAGAACCTGTGCTCATGCATGTTTCACACAGATGGTCGTTAGAGCACACGGTAATTAGTAATTGCTTCACTCCGCGATAATTAAGCAGAACCGGGTATTAAGTAACTACTTCAAGCTTAATAATGCATCTAATGATGTGATGTCTTGTATGGTGAAGTGTAGGCACCATGACCCAGTTTCAAAGGGTTTGAGCAAACTACAGAATAGACAAGATACTGTCTATTTTTTAGTGTTCCTATTGAAATGTCAAGAACGCCTCTCATATCCAAGGTGCTAAGTATTACTAAGTTTACTTACTAAGTTAATAAGGTACTTTCTAAGTTAATCTTGGATATAATCACAGATATCAGTGTAGAAAAATATTGCGCAGAAACCTAGACTTTATAATTACCTACTGTAAGTCGCTAATCCACCTTGAGTACGCGTGGGGATCAATGCTCGTGCCTTCTCTGTATGAGGACAGGCCTTTGCCCTGCAGTTGGACAATAATAGAGTGCTATTATTTTTGTATTATTATATCAAAATGGTAACAAGCTACTATAATAAAAAATAATAATAAACACGACTGCAAAAATTGCACATATTTGTACTTTGTTTACTCGTCAGTTTTTTTTTACGACGTTTTTTATTAACAGTGTTATATATTTTTTTAAATCTACTTGTCAAATTCTAGACGATAAACATAGACACGACCAGATTCATTAAAAAAATAAATTGAGGCTGGTATTAATTTGCGTTTAAAATTGACCACATCGGTTTCTTTTAATTTTTTACTTAACTTTACCTTACCTTATTTACCTTACTTTACCCCATACATCTAAATCGGTTCAGGCGTTTAAAAGTTATGGTGGAATAAAGAAACTCACATACATACATTAACCCTGAACACATAACACTCCTTTTTTTGGGGCAGTCGTGTAAAAATTGAACCCCTACGTCTTCTGTCTGTAAACATACTTGTACATCAATCTTTATAGCTTTTTAGCATTGTTATCTTATATAGCCATGTTATGTTATACAGTTTGTTTGTATAAAAACAATTTGTACTTTTTTCTTGGACACTAGGTACAAGAAGTTTGACCAATGATTCACATGATTGGTTCTAAGGGCGCGTTCCCATAGAACGTCCGTTTTACTGGTCCGTTTAAACGTATATGTTATTAGCGTATGTAGTTGTATGAGCGAGTTCACACAGAATACAGAATTACGGATCCAGTAAAAAAATACCGATCCGACAAAATGAGCAGCATTCCGTTTTACTGGTCCGTTTGAACTTACATGTATTACCGTATGTAGTTGTATGAGCGAGTTCACACAGAATACAGTATTCCGGATCCAGTAAAACGGATCCGTTTTATCGGATCGAAACTGCGCGAGGCTAGGCACGGGGGTGCGCGGTGGCGGTGCACAACACGACAACGTCCATCCTCGTAGAAAGTAGGCGATATACTGAAGAAAGAAAGTCCAGTAGCGTCGGATCTGTTAAAATCGCTTCTGTAAACGCTGTGTGAATATTATCTCCAGTAGCGACGGATCAGTTAAAACGGATCCTGTAAATGCTGTGTGAATATTACCTCCAGTAGCGACGGATCAGTTAAAACGGATCCTGTAAATGCTGTGTGAATATTACCTCCATTAGCGACGGATCAGTTAAAACGGATCCTGTAAAATCGGACGTTCTATGTGAACGCGCCATAAGAGTACTATCAGTCATCACGGACAATAAATTGCGGTGAACCAGTTTTCACCCTTAGTTCCTTAATAATAAGGTTGAAAAGTGGTCAACCGTCGTTGTGCTTTAAATACATATGGTGCTGTACAATTTATTATCAAAATATGTGCATGTCATGTCAAGCGTGGTTTGCGTAAAGATTTCAGTGTTGGTTGATTTTTCATTGTGCAAGGTCCTTTGTAGGGAGACATTCATATTGTGTGAACGAGATGGGAATAGACGTGGGACCGAGTCGGAAGAACGGTGACAGTTTTAGAATACCTGCTACATTCTGCATTGTTTGAATGGAAATACTCGCATTTACCTACATTGAACGGGTCGATAACATTATGAACAGCACAGGAAATTAAGGGGGCTCATAGCAAGTATAAACATAAACGATTGCTCCATTAAATGTGCACGGTAAAATGAATAGTCATAATATAATAGTGGCTAATAACCACAATATTTCAATTATTGTCCATTTGATTGCTGTGTGGTCAGAAATTGATATTATATTTTCTGGGAAATAGTACAAAACTACACACGAAATTTCATTTTACTTATTATATTTTTACGTTTGTTTTTGGAAATAAACAAAATATTCAGAGCGCCATTAATTTTTATTTGGTTATCACGTCACCGAAACGTGAGTTAACGTTTCAACATACATAAGGGTGACAAATAACAATACTACTGACTATAAAATTCCATCTGAAACAAATAATTTTATTCTACACTAGCTTTTACCCGCGACTTCGTCCACGTAAATGTCGGACCCCCGTTTCATCCCCTCATGGGGCAAGAATGTTTATGCAAAATTTGAAGTAGATTAGACCAAGGAATCACGTTGTCCCATACAAACTTCGCATCTCTTTTTAACCCCCTAAGGGGTAGAATTTCGGAAAATCCTTTCTTATCGGATGCCTACGTCATACAAAGAACACACCCTCCAAATTTCAGGTCTCTACGATCAGCGGCTTAGGCTGTGCGTTTATACGTCACTCAGTCAGTCATTCAAGACAAAGCATTTTATATGTATAGATTTTACACTTTACGCTACATTTCCATTAGCGACGTGCAAGAATATGTGTGTCAATCTAATCAATTACAATTTTATTCTAGCCTAGCTCAAGATATGAAAATGAAGCAATATCATTGGTCGATCTCACACACAACCCTTGCTATATTCCCTTTACATCTCTGGTTGCACGCAGTTTATTATTCTTTGTACTAAGTGACTTATTCATCCCAGCGTTTTATCCGGTTAATATCCGCTTTGCTTCCGTATCGTTTTATAAAAGCATTTGATGCGGTTAGAATAAAAAAGGATTAAATCAGTTGCAGCAGTCCATTTTATTAAAAAGGTAGTTCGCTGATTTTCTATCTATACATATAAAATGCTTTGTCCTGAATGACTGACTGACTGACGGATCAACGCACAGCCTAAACCACTGATCGTAGAGATCTGAAACTTGGAGGGTGTGCTCTTTGTATGGCGTAGGCAACCGATAAGAAAGGATTTTCCGAAATTCTACCCCTTAGGGGTGGAAAAGGGGGGAAAAGTTTGTATGGAGAAACAAGATTAGATCGCCAGTAACCGACATTTACGCGGACGATGTCGCGTGCAGAAGCTAGTTTTTTTTATATTTTCCTTACCGAAATGCGATTCTTCTTTCGCAACAATATCATCCTAACGTACTCTTCCTTATATATCAAGATCTCCCTGCAAATTATAACAGCATGAATAACCGCGCACAATTAATTTCGCGGACCTTTCCTTTCATCAAAAGAAATTAAGATTAAAACAATAGTAGAAAAATATAAAAATTCATACCAAGAAATTCCCGGAGCTCCAGAAAAAAATTGCTCGAAGACAGCTACCGTCGTCAAGCTTAAATTTACCTGCCCCCTCCCTAAACTCAGTGCAAAAGTAAAAGCAATATCTTATTCTCAAGTTCAACTAATCAGCTGAATCTTAATCACCTTTTAGGTACTTTCGGCACTCCGGGGCACAAAGTAAAGAAAAGATAAGTAAAAGCTCCTTTGCTTCCCCATTTAAGTACCTTTCTGCCCGGCGCGGTTCTATTGGCTATTCCCAGAAGGCATTATTTATTCTCAACCTGTCTTTTGACATCGGCCACTCGCTTCACGATAATCGGCAGCAAATTATGTACCCAATTTACAGGTTTTTTGTCTCTTTTGAATGGAAGCAAAGGATGGAACGTGGATTTCCTTTGGGAAGAAAGATTTCTAATATCATTTTAGACTTGCCATTTGTTAGCAACTGGCAAAAGTGAAACGGACAAATTACAGATTTATTTCCTTAACACACACATAACATTACGCCTGTAATCCCCAAAGGATTAGGCAGAGGTGTACCTATTAGTATACCCACGTTTCGCCAGTTATGTTTAAGTCCCTTGTAATAGGGGGCGAACCTATTGCCATCAACTGGGCACAATTTCAGACTCCGAGGCTGCTACTGAGAAATTCCTGATGAAAAAACCCAATAACAGTTTGTCCAACCTGGGAATCGAACCCAAGACCTCAGCCTCACTAGGTCCCTCACGGAGGCGATAGGCGGCGGCGACCTCTCGCGTCCGGACCTGGTTCAGGCCATGCTCCGGGGCGAGAGGGAATGGGATGCAGTCACCTCCTTCTGCGAAGCAGTTATGCTAGCGAAGGAGGAGGCGGGCCGCGTGAGGGAGAGAACATCCTCTACCTCACGCCCCAGCCGCCGCGGGAGACGCCCAGGCCGTCGGACGTCGAGAGACGACATCCGGCCACCGTAGGCGCGGGCTTGCGGACGGCGAGTAATGGGTAGCTCGCCGTCCGATCAAGGACCATGCCCGGGTTGACGGCGCGTTCTGTTCGCGCGCGCCTCAAAGAGCTGTCAGCACAGGGAGGGGGCCCCAATAGGGGCCAAACGCCTGCCGGGGTTGCGGGACGTCTTAACAGGATACCGTGGCCCCGGAACGTAAAGGGCAACAGAAGGAACAGGGTGGCGTTTTAGTCAGTAAAAGTCTGACAGTCTCTTCCGCCCCACCCAGGGCGGAAGGAGTCATTTGATGATTTTTACCACCCAAAAAAAAAGCCTCACTAGGTTAACGAGGCAGTTACTTCCCTAGTAAGAGTAGTTATTTCCTAAACAATGAGATGATATTTCGACAATAATGATGTCAACCATTCAAAGTCAAAGTCAAATCATTTATTTTAATTAGGCCTATATAAGGCACTTTTGAACGTCATATACAAAAAAAGGATTGAATCTATGGGATTCTTGGCGAATCCCATATTTGAAGCTGTGATCCACGGACATTCACTTGATTTGCAATAAATAATTGACAAGTCACACACGGGATATAGTTGCTTAAAAACCCCCTAAACAGACAACTTGTAACAAAGAGCAAACCACATCGTGAACATCAAAACGATACTAAAAGCGAATTATAGTGAAATCACTCATTTGGATGGCAGGAGAGTTGCCAGATCCATCAGGATTATTCATTGGACATCCGAAATGGTACATTATTCACTGTGATTAACGTGCTCGGATCAGAACGTGATCCGTCACAGTTTTGGTCGCAAAGACAATTACAATTACTGCAGTTGGCTGGGAAACGAGCTAAACGTTGTGTTTAGTTTCGGCGATGGCTCTTCAGCGGTCTACATGATGGGAATTATATTGTCCCCCATTTGACTGATCGGCCTTGTTATTGACATCCTTTGTTTGATGTAGCGGGGCTCTGTTCGCTTTTGAATTCTTGTTGTATGATGGATTCCAGAGGATCGGGGTTTGACTGACAGCTTTGGTGTTCAGCTTTTTGTGTCTATCACTGGAAAACGTTCGGTTTATTTTTCAAAATAGAACGTGACAGTTCACGTACTTTTTATTGTTAAAGGTATAAAAGTAGATGCAGTTCTCTGTTATGTATGATAAAAGTACCTAATATAAAACTACTAGCTATAGGTACTCCTTGTGACTTTGTATGCGTGTAATTTTTTTACCCGTGTTTACTTACGTTTTTGGTTGTTGATCCGGCGCAGTGGGTCAGATTTTTTTAAAAAATTCTATCCGATTTTTCTTAAATTTTTTTTATAAACCTTGTTCTGACAATAACGAACATAAAAAGGAATTATCCACTTTGGTGCAGTCGTTCTGAAGTTATGCGCGTACATATATTTCGGCGATTATTTTTTATTAATATTTTATTTTATTTTGGGATAAACAACAGGAGTACAGTAAAATGTTATACATGCTAACTTACTAATAAAACAAAATACTTATTATATATATAGATTAAAAAATTGCAGAGAACATTTGTAATGTCAGTAATTTTTCTTTTTAAACATACAATAAAACCCCCACCCTTTCAAAGAAAACTAATTTTCTTTCTTGATATTTAATTCAGCCAATAAAACAGTCAAGTCACTTATCATGCATGTCATAATGGAATACCGTAGTTGATCGTAGTGGGTATCTCGGCTCACTTGCAATCTATCACGACGTATGAACTGGTGCGGTCTTCAAGTAAATCGTCGTTATTGCCTCCACAGTACTGCATAGCAAGTAATATGCATCATCAACTTACTGGGGGAGAACAATAGACTAGGGTTCATATATCTGGTCATCTGGTATAAAAGTCGCTTAAGAGCGTTTTAAAGAAACTTTCAAGTCAACCGATTTTCATTAACCTTCCTACATATTAGCAGGATACCTACAAGGTTAAAAAAATTAGTTTACAACAAAAAAATTGTGTTACAGCTAAATTCAAGTGAATTTAAGTTTTCCATGGAAACAGAGAGCGTTTCGACATTTCGAAAATGTTCTCAACTAACTTTCTAGACTCATGTATCCTTACACCCCGTATACTAAGGTCTATAAGAGTTCAGTTAGTGCAGTGACTTAGTACTTAGTTTCTTTTTTTTTTTGAGGTGGTAAAAATCATCAAATGAGTCCTTCCGCCCTGGGTGGGGCGGAAGGGACTGTCAGACTTTTACTGACTAAAAAACCACCCCGTTCCTTCTGTTGCCCTTTACGTTCCGGGGCCACGTTATCCTGTTTAGACGTCCCGCAACAGTACTTTTTAGTTTCGGCGCTATGAAACGCGTTCGATTACTGAACGGGGCAAATATTTTTTTGGCGTCGCACGTAAGATTTTTGTGACTGTAAAATCAACAAACAAACAACTCAACTGGCGAAATGTTGGTGTACTTATGGATACAACTCTGCCTAACCCTTCGGGGATTACAAGCGTGATGTTATGTTATGTTAAAATCAACAAAAAAGACCAATAATTCTAGTGTGAAACAAAGTTAAAAAAAATAAGTTACATTACGCTGTAAAATTCATTACCTTTGAAAGTCATGCATAAAGTTTAAAAGTCTTTGATGTTACAAAGCGTCCTTGCTTCGAGTTTGAGAATAAGGTGACTTTTAAAATCGCATGGGTAGATAAAGTTTAAGTTGTTCACAAAGCGTGACGCGTGATAGGAAAGAGTGATCGATAAAATCTTGGTATTTTTAGGGTTGCATACTTCAGTCGGCCATAGGATGACTTTGTTGTCTGTCTGTCTGTCCGCCTCGGCTGTCAAGACCTTTTTCTCAGGAACGCGTGGAGGTATCAAGCTAAAATTAATATCAAATACTCAGGTCTGCTATTCCTTGGAGCAGTGAAAAAATTAAACTTGTAGTCAACGCAATCTAAAGATAAGGTCGTTTGTGACGTATATTTTGACGGTCGCAAGGAAATGAAACCCTATAGGGGATTTAACGTTGACATAGAATCATGAAATGTGGCAAGAAGCATTGCCATGTAATTTGTAGTTACATCATAAAATAATAACTATTTTCTATTATTTTTTGTATTATTGTTTTAAGTATTGTAAGTTAAGGTAAATAACTAAGAAGATACATATAAATAAATATCTAGTAAATTATTTTTTACATGAGTTATATATTGGTATCAACAAATGTCTAAGCCTAGTCTTAATATCAAACAATACAATACACATGATAAAAAACAATACCCAATTCATTACAACTAAACAAAAAGTAAGTACCTACTTACATTTCGACAGTCATTCTGATTTGTCAGACAATAACGAAGCAAAAGCTAGTCCTAATATTATTTTGTTGTCTTTTATTTGGCGATTCCATTGTTTTCTTTGTTCCCCTTGTTACTGTACGCATTAATGCTCAAGACTTAATAAGTTGTTCAAGTAAATTCATAGAAAGCGACTCCGAACAAAAGTGGTGGTCTTCAAATAATAACAAGTTCTACCGATTACGGTATTTTGATACAACTGCGTGGGAAGATCCCGTTTTGTGTATAGAAATAATTGATACCCAAAGATTTTTGGCTGACGAAAACTTTTAGGTACGGTTTCAAAATTTGTATTGAAAAGTTGTTTATTTTCTGCTTGAAATGAGAGACTGGTCAAACTAAGTAGTTTATAACTTGCTTTTAATGATAAACCTGTGGTCTGTGGTGTTCATGATTGGTAACTTAACGGATGAAACTTTCTATCATGTAGGTATAAACTAAACGTCTTTAAGCAGACGTTTGACGTTTGACGCTGCTGCAAAATACGGGTGTGATAGTTTGATACCTATCTAAAAATGTAAACGACAATAGTTTGTCGTTTTTAAATGCTTATCACACATTTTGCTATGTAGATGTTTCCGATACAAACTTCGATACCACCCATAAGACACAAAATCCTTTATATAATTTCATACAATTAGAACTGATGACTGACTGCCCCGTTGGTCTAGTGGTCGGGCAAAGTATTATTGGGTTAGTAGCGTTGGAGTCTAAATTTGTGCCCGGATATTGCTATTACATGGGACTTGAACATAACTGGCGAAATGTGGGTGTTCTAATGGGTACACCTCTGCCTAACCCTTCGGGAATTACAGGCGTGATGTTTGTTTTATGTGTTATTGTTATGCAAAACTGATGAGAAACAATAATCTGACCGCGCAAAGTGAAGTAAAAACGTAAAGTATCAGCTACTAATTTCTTCAGCAAGTAGCGAGGACCAATTGAGGAAAATGGACGATTACAACGCTCTTAAGCGAACGCCACTTCGTAATATATCATTCGATACTACTTGCAAGGTTATGCTCGGAATTAAATGGCCACTACGCGCCCCATATTCTACATGTAATACCTACTAAGTCTTTAACGACTAGGTCTTGGACTTGTGAGTAATGTTTCCAAATCGTTCTGGAATATGTACTAGTGATGTGGATACTACATTTTAAATAATCTATTTTTAAATTTTGTTCTTGTCATTTATGCAGGTTTTTGTATTCTACCCACATTGGTACTATAGAGGCCACCATTGGCCGTGGAAAAGCCCCGGATTAGCCGCGGATACCACGCGATCAGCTACTAACCGACATATTCGCCAGTGCCAGTGCACGCACTAGGCGGCCAGGCCGCGAACGTGGCCGCCGCGGCCATGGTCGCCAGTGCGTAGAAAGCCTTAAGGTGTCCATGCCTTTGAGTTAAATACTAGTTTTCGAAGTCGCGGGTATAAACTAGTACGTTATATTAACATACCACATGCGAAATTACAAGCACGAACATTACCAGAAGTACCAGCTTTATTTTCCGAATAAAATAACAAAGTAGCCAAGACATTCTTTACACGGAAAGAAAAATGTAGCATTTACACACCCTCATGCAACCAGAGAGAGTTAGCAAAAGCAATATAACGTGACAAAAAGAATGGACCGCCCCAGGGTGTCATGAATTTCCGGGGCGCGGGGTCCTATCGCTTCCCGGGGTATCCCAGCACTAATCCGTGGCAGGGATCACTCCCAGCGGGCCACGCGTTCACATGATAATTATTATACCCCAGCGGGCGGTATTCTCGATTACGTTGGCGTTGGTTGTGGTAACAGATCGTTTGTTACTTTAGCAACTTCGTTTTAATTGAAATTTGAGATGTATGTTGTGTTGCGAGTAACGTGTTGCTGGAAAGTTTTGTTAAAATGGGATAGGATTTAAAAATTATTGTGCATGTGTACACGGCTATTAAATTACAGATACAATTAATAGTTTAAAGAGTTTTGTTGTAGTCACTATACATTTTGGTATGTTATAGTGGACTGGGTCACTCCTATTGGGGCTGTAACGGAATAATTAAGAAATATTTAAAAATCCCGATTGCGTAAAACATGAACTTTAAAAAACAAGTGAAATAGTCTAGTTAGTTGTTCTATGCGATTTTAATTTTTATATTGTCACTTTCACAATTAAGACGAATCTAACGACACCTATCAAGTTATTTAGGCTATAGAGCCAAAGAAATATACAAACATTACATACACTCGAAAAACATAAACCTACTTCTGGCGCAGTCGGGCAAAAATAAATATCTTACGTAAAAATTTCATGTCATATCTCGCGTAGTACTAGTAACTCGTAGCAGCGCGTAGTCATCTGCTACGAGAGCGTAGCTTCCGTAGTCATAATTTCATCCACGTTGTAGGCAACAATTTCTCATAATAATTCACTCTGTGTTGAGATTTCCTTGCTCATTGATTTAAATGTCTGTTAACTTAGGATTTTTGCTTTAACCGCTCAAGGCCGGGCCGTCATACCGGTATGACAGAACAATAGAAAATCAATTGTGTCTCATTATGTGTGACTTGAGTAATTGACAACGTGCATGTTTTCGAATTCGATATAGGTAGCATTCTTGAGGCTGGGTTTAGACAGGCTGTACGATTAACCCACATAGTGATATAGTCACGTTACACAGTCTGCCGCATACGCAATGGGGCGATTCTGTTCTTTGAAAGAGGTGTATTCTGAAATACTGTCAACCATAAAAAAACTAAATGGGCTTACCACAATCTTTAACAAAACATCTGGTGTTGTAATTTTATTTCATTATTTATGTCATGCCTTTTATGAAAACCTCCTGAAAGTTCAGGATGCAAAACTGGACCTTGTATATTGTTTTCATTCTTCAATGTGATTTTAATTAACTCAACTTTTTCTTCAAAAGTTTACTTTATTTTTTCTTGCTGACTAACACAGGAAAGTATAAAATACGTCACTTGTTTTACAGTTGCTTTTCCTTTTTCCTAAGCACCAGCAACTTTACTTCACTTTATTACTTGAACCCTAAATTAAAAAGGTCGACTGGACTTGAATGGGCCTCCATTTAGCTTTACAAGTGTGTTATATTTCTATTTTTTTTTGTATTTCTATTTAAACTACAATTACTTACTTTTATAAGGATCTTTACATTAAAAATGAATAGGCAATATTTTAGCCTTTTTTCTTTTTAAGTGAAGTATATAGTAATTGGGTAATAAACGTCGTGATGGCCGACTGGTTATGGCGCCTCTCATGCACGTGGTTGTGGGTTCGTATCCGGACACGAGCAAGTACCAATGTGACTTTTTCATTTCAATTTCTTTTTAAGTTTATCTTGGACATCACTGACATCGGTTAAGGAAAACATCGTAAGTAAACCTGGACTTACGATTATTAGAAGTCTTAAATCGCCAATCTGCCTTGAACAATGTGGTGATTAATGCTCGCGCCTTCTCTAGATGAGAAGAAGCCTTTGCCCTGCAGTGGGACAATAAAAGGCTGGAATAATTATTTTAGAATATTTGTCTAATCCATGCATTAAAATAAACAGTTGTAATTATACCGTCACTTGTATATAAATTACAGTAGTGTTTGTCATATTATAACTATTGTAAAAATATTGATGTTATATTGATAATGTTATACCTTTAAAACGCTCACACAAAATCACCCGTTAAAAACCGATTACAAAATAAAAATTACATTTATTTTTGCTGTGATTTTTCACATCAATTACTTTATATGTCTATCCGTGATAGCGGTGTCACAGACTAATAACATCCTCCTTGTTCATGCTTGTACTTATTTGACATATTTCACCCGCACCATGACCCTGACCTCGTGTTAAGCTTTGATTAACGCCTGTCTTCCCTTCATCACTCAAGTCGCTTCCTGAATATCAGATAAGTATTAAATTGTATCGAGTTTCATTGATTAATGTTGCTTATAATACGATTCCTGGAAGGTAATAATTATATTCTCAAATTTTAATCTACGGTTTCTATACCTACACAAAATTGAAGTGAACTGGTATGATTAGGTTAGGAGTATTCACGTATCCAATTAGCGAACTGCAAACCTACTAGAGGATGGACGGATGAACTAGGGAATAATCCCGATGGGAATTAGTAATCTTTGGGCATTATTTTATTACCTGCAAGATACAGAAATTGTACTGGCCCTAACCACAATGTCCTAGGCCTAAATACTCGTATATTGTTTTTTTGATAAAAAAATGTTGGGAACAACATTTTTTTTAACTATCCTTTATTATATCACTGCTGGGCAAAGAACTCCTCTGAGTTCTTTCTGGGCTGCCTAGCGGTTACTGTGGAAACGGCTGATGTGACTCGGTCAATCCCATTTAATCAAACAAATACAGTGGGAAAAAAACGTTACCTTAACTAAATTACTCTATATCGTGGGAATACAAACATTTATAAACTCACATACACAAATAACTTACGGCGACTAATTAAAGGCAATATAAATATGTTTCATAAGGGAATCGAACCCGCAATATTCAGCACAGCAGCCAATCGCTCAACCACTGTGCCAATCGTATCGTTTCTATGAAATTTCAAGCTTTGGAAAGAGACGATGCTAATGTTGATTTACGGCAGCTTTCCATTGTGCGTTCGATCCCTTCCCGCAACCAATCAGGTAGCAGAGTTTACAATGCCAGATTGTATAGTCGACCATTGATTGGTAAGGATCAATCTACAGATCACATTATAGAAAACGGCAGCTAGTAAATAACCTGACGTAATTAGGTAGGTTAAGTACTAAACCCTTCCCCAGTGCAATGACCCCACTCATCAGTTAAACCATTGGGTCTACTTGGCGGACCATTAACGTGTTAACTGTCTTTTTAATGCCAATCAGTAAGTAAATCTCTTCTTAATCATCTTCTATACAAATGAATAAAATTGAAAAGTCTGTTTGTAATATCAAAATAACAATCACTTAGGAGAAAAAATCATTTTTTTGTCTGTGTTTCTGTTTGTTCCAATTAATCTCTGAAACGGCTGGACCGATTTTGACGGGACTTTCACTGGTAGATGGATGATGTAATAAGAAATAACTAAGGATACTTTTATTTCCGAATAATAATTAGGGTTCCACACAAAAACGACATTAACATTAACGAAGTTGCAGACTTACGCTGGTTATCTTATTTAAGTGTAACTTCTAGGAGCGGATATATCTAGCTAAAAACTTCATTAATCAGTCCAGTTGGCTAACGAGCTATGAAACGGGTCATCGGCTCTTATAACCTAGAAATTCTGGGATCCTTTGGATGGTACAAAGAATGAGGTTAAGAGAAATGAAAGAAAGCGGCCACGATATTAGACTTGTAATGGAAACCATTTGTTAGAGAGTTTTTATAAAAGTTTTTGTTATAATTTTAATAGAATATCTTTTTTGTTGGGTTTCATTATTTTCTAGATCTGTAGTCCTATAATAATAATCTCTTTTTATTACAATACTAGTTAATGCCCGTGATTTGTAAAACTAAAAATCTTACCATTAAGTGTTCGTAAAGTACCTACCATAATGATTCACTAACCATGCACTACTGAGTGCAGAGTACTCATCACACGCAAGCTGTAAGCACACTTCTGCGGTGATGTAATGAATGTGAACTATGAATGGGAGTGAACTATCAGCAAATCGTGGTCGCGACCTATATAATACTTCATGCTAAGCGTGACGCGTGCAGCTATCTATTTCCATTCTCTGGGCTTTGTGCACTCGGATTTATTATAGACGGTATGCTTTGAGGCATAATAGTTTGTGGCTATGGGCTATGCCGACAGCGGGGTGGAGAGGGGTACTTGTCCCTGTCTGGCTTGCTCATGCATTTCCCATAATATCACGCCTGTAATCCCCGAAGGGTTAAACAGAGGTGTAACCATATTGTATTAAACATAACTGGCGAAATGTGGGTGTACCTATCCCACATTTCGCCAGTTATGTTTAATAATATATCAAGAAAAAATAAAAATTTCTAAAAGAGGTAAAATTATTTGTTTGTTCATAAGAGATAGGTAATCTCTCGATTCCCATGCTGGAAGACGAGTAATGGAATTCAAATGGAGTTGGGCAAGACATCTAACAAGGTGAGTTGATGATGGGTGGAGTAAGGTGGCCTAATCAACACCTGGTTAGGAATGTCCAAATTTTGTGCTACCCTCAATGTAGAGAAAGGTTTGTGTCAATGGAGTGTAAGTGACTTAAGTAGAAGTAAAGTGTAGTACAATTTATTTTTTTGGTTGTGTTTTGTTTATACGTAATAAATGTTTAAAAAACAAGTAAGAATAAAATCATGACTATGATTTATTCTTTAATAACGAATGTTGATATAACATTTTGAAACCGGCCAACTTTATAACTCTTCGACTTACCAAAAATGTCCACAAATAAATAAAATCGAGTAAACATAATTTTATAGCAATACAGTTATTTTATTTAAGTTAAGCTACGGAACCGTAAACCAAGTAGGTATAATAACCAGTTTCATACGCAGTTAAAAGTCAACTTCGTGGAACTGTATTAAATTTTCATCAGTGTTAATTAAATATGCATCATAAAACAGTTTGACATGGATTTTAACGGCAGTTTGATAGTTAGAAAACTTAGTCAACTATTTGTATAATGTGTGAAGTCTGTTCGTCGACAAAGGCTTTAGCTAATAAACAAAATTATTGAAATACGAGAACTACCATAACTTACGTTCCTAATTCTTTTTAGATATGAAACATCTTTCTTCTCGCTCCTGCAATCTGTGAGAGTGATTTTGTGAATGGGACGGACGTGTGTAACAGGAAGCCGGGAAGCGCGCTATTTGATTTGACCAATGAGCGCTCGCCGTGCTGGAGTTGACCGTCAGATGATACCAACCCATCTTCCGAGAGGTCGGTACAGTCAGTCAACAGAAAAAGAAAAAAAAAAGAGGGTAGAAAAACTAAATTAATTAAAAATTATAATTTTTCGTTACGGAAAAATTATTTTAAAATCGCAATCATTATTTCAGTAAATGTTAATGTGACCTGTCAGGTGTTACACACCATATGCGACTACTGTAAGGCCCTTTTCACATACGTACAGTCATGGAACCGTTCGCAGCAGTGACCAAAAGTAGAAACGTTTGAGCTGCAATGAGAGCTTTTACATGACACGGCAACCGTGCCGTGACCTTATGCATGTGAAAAGGCGCTAAGGCCCCTAGCACACGGCGTATTTTAAACGCGCAGACGACGCGCAGATGACGCGCGTATACGCGCTTCAAACGTGATTTGAACGCAACCTTGTAACCTAAGCACACGGGGCGATGGTGAAATCCGTCTATACTGCGCGTATGAGCCAGCGCAGTTACAGCCATCATCAATCCAAACGCAACAATCAGCATTTACGGCGCCGAAAACGCATGTTCCTGAAACGCGCATCGTCTGCGCGTTTAAAATACGCCGTGTGTTAGGGGCCTAAGGCTCGTTTTTTTTTTCTTCACTACCAATTCATACTGGCAGGTTCAATGAAACTGTAATTTAGAAGGGCACTTTTAAATACTCATTTATAAGCGTTGAATGAAAATATATTACCTTATAATGGCGATGATTTAATTTTAACTTCCTTCCCTCCCTTATCTTTGACTGATTGCTCCATAATGAGAATGGGATAATACGCATTTTCTTTTTAACTTATTTAAATGGTCTTGGTTTTTTAGGTCTTTGATTATCTATACATATAATAAAATCGTAGCGAAGTCAAAACTGTACATTTAATATTTTTGAAAAAGAGTAATTGCTATGAGGTCGGGGAGTGATTCTAATGCCGAAAATATTTTTTTTGAATTTTTGTCTGTTTGTCATTTTGTCTGTATGTTTGTTAGAGCATCACGCGAAAACTGCCGGATAGATTCTATTCAAATTTTGTATGAATATTTCACATTGGGCAAATTCGTCTATAGACTATAAGTTATCACGCTATTTGCTTTGGGGGGTGAGCAATGTTTCATTATGACTATGCAGAAACAAATTTTAACGCGGACGAAGTCGCGGGCAGAAGCTTGTAGAAGATAAAAAAGAAAACTTAGAAGAAATCAGTAATGTCGAGGCTCTGGCTAGTTCACATTATGTTCAACGTTTTTTTTTATCCTATTCTTGTGCTATAAAATTAACACGAAAGTTTGTGCGGATGGATAGATATTGTTACTCTTTCACGCATAAACGGTTGAACGGATGTGTTCTATGCGGGAATTGAGCCCGTGACATGTAGTATAGTAGCTCACCGCTCAGCCTCTCGCCCAACCCTTCGCGCGTGTTCGATAACCGAGATCATATCATTATAAGGATATGAATCGTTGGACTTGTTGAACATAACTGGCGAAATATCTATGTATTAATGGGTACACCTCTGCCTAACCCTTTGGAGATTACAGGCGTGATGTTATATGTTATGAATCATTATTGTAACGATACATAATGGAACAAGGAATAGCCTGAAGCCAATGAACTTATTAAGGTCTGTCACCACCACATTCAAAGGGACTAAGACACATACATGTCCATTTCCTCGTCCATAACGGATGTAGCGTAAAGGCACAAGTATGTAATTTCCTTTAGAGCTCGTGGCATTGTGTTAAACTTTTTACTTTGTCATTTTATACTTCTTTGTTTTTTTTTCTACGGGGTAGTCTAACTTTGAAGTTAAAAGTTGTCTTTTCGTGAAGATTATAATTATTATGTTGGATACAATCTGACATTGTATGAGAGCCTTTGTAAGAGTTATTTGTTCATTAGGAAGGTTCTTATAACCGGTGTAAAAAGACTGTCGATAGTTACACGTGCTTACCATCATTGCGATCATTTTTTTTACGTTACAGAGATATTGTAGGTCAAAGATCAAAATTCTTGACAAGTTTTTTTATGGTTCAAATCAGTTTTTAATGTTATAACTAAACTTTAAATAGGTAGGGGTAGTGTAGGGTTTGGGTAAGGGAGGGGTAGGGTAGGAAAAACAACACAAAAAACAAACACAAAAAAAAAATGGCGGTACGAAGTTTGCTGGGTTGCTGGAAAATAACTACTTAACTCACGCCTTTTCCCCATGGGGGTAGGCAGAAACACAGAACGCCACCTGCTACGATCCTTACATACTCCTTTCGCCTTATCTACGTTCATACATCTCGTCATACAAGCACGCCGGTTACGAGTACTCCGCACCTGACCTTTCTGAAGAACCTCACCAATAAGGTCAGTGTAGGTCTTCCTAGGGCGACCCCTCCCTGCGTTACCACTCACCTCTGCCATATAAATACCTTTTGTTAATCGTCTTTCACTCATCAATAACTAATAACTAATTGCTTAGAAATGTTTTTAAAGTTGAAGAAGCATTCGATGTCGAGATTGGAATCGCGCAAATGTAGAGTGAGATCGCAAACAATCTGAGGAGTTATTACTCTCAGTTGAAGCTTCCATTTTGTGCAAGATGATGTCCTTCGAATCAATATGAATATTTGCTTTGAAACGCTGAATCCTGGATTAATTAAGTTTTGCACAGTACTGATTTTTACCAATCTTATTAACACTAATTGCAGCGTTCGTTTTGAAATCTTACAATTATTTATGACTAGCGACCCGTCCCGGCTTCGCACGGGTGCAACGTAGATACATAAACCTTCCTCTTGAATCACTCTATCTATTAAAAAAACCGCATCAAAATTCGTTGCGTAGTTTTAAAGATCTAAGCATATATAGGGACAGACAGCGGAAAGCGACTTTGTTTTATACTATGTAGTGATTAAAAAAATGTTTTGGAATGTCCAAAAAACTATTGTTACTTAATAACACAATAAGTAAGTACAAAAATCCATATCCATACTAATATGGTCTGTCTGTTACGCGTTTAAGACTAAACTACTGAATCGCTTTTTATGAAATTTAGTACAGGGTAAGTTTTATTCCAAGTACTTTTTTATTCACGACTTTCTTCTGCGTCTGTGATAACTGACATTTACGCGGACGAAGTCACGGGCAAGAGATAGTAATATAAATAACAAAGCCTAAGGCAACCAACTAAATAATAATTTTATTTACAACTTAATTCGAGTTCGAAAATCAATTATTTTTATACTGAGAAAGAACTATCAAGCAATACCACACATGATTGTAACTCCAAACAAAAAAAGTTAGTAACAAAACGAATACTTGCAACATCACAAAAATAACAGTTAATAATACTGATCTAATATCCTTTGATCTTTAGTATTATCAATAACTGTTTCGGCCGGTATCGTACACCCGCAGATGGCACGGAAGAATATAACAGTATTATGAAGTTCTCGAAAGCGAGTGTTTCCGTGCCGGTTTACAGGATTAACTGACGGTACCGTGGCAATATTGAATCGAATACCGAAGCAACGGTAAATGTAAGAGTTTTTAAACATAGATGAAATATTAGATCCGTAGAAACCGGTACGAGTGCTTTTGATTAAGTAGTTTTAAAATTGGTTCCACTTTATTGGAAAAAATTTAGTAAGTTAAAAATGATTGGCCATTTTTTCGACATTATTTTTTCTTTGATTAAACGTAGGTACGTATTAGAATGTACTTGTGAAATAAACCAATTGAACGGATTAGCTTGAGCAGAAGGAAATCATTCAGATGAATTAATATTTGAATCGCGAATAACAGAATTGATGATTTAAATCACATTAATTTATTGGATTTATGTATTTGATATTTTGCCCTGTTAATTGAATAGCTAAACAATGATGTAAATAAGGTGACTGGTAAATTAGTAACTCGTACTTAAATAAATGATTGTACTTACTTTAACACACGACGTTTTTTTTAATAAACAGCTGATATCGCAAAGGCTTGCGCACGCGTTCCGGACGGTTGATAGTGGAACGACAAAAGATCGATGCATGGTAGAAGTATAATAGTTTTGAAGGATAACTAAATTAAATTACAGCAGATGGTGTGTTATGTCTTTTACTTAATATCCAATTGGTTGGCATCATGCGCTCACTAAATAAAATAAAAAACGTTTCTTACTATGAGGTTTACTTTTTAAATTCCGCAGGGTCAGCATTTCATGTAAATCTCGTGTGAGTGTGAAATTAGCCGGAAAATCCTGAATTAGCCACATATGTACGTCAGTACAATCGTCAACAATAACAAACAGGGACCAAATTTTAAAAAGGATGTCAGACAATTAAATTTTTTCACCCATGATTATTAAGCTCCTTTGTCCAACAATGACAAACAATTTACGCTCAAGTTACTTTAAACTGCTCCAGTGCTCTTAATCATTGGAATTTAAGACCTCGATCTCGGACTGCCGCCTCTAGCCACCGAAGTAACGTGCCCAACAATTTTGTCGCTCAAATCGAGACACTTAGGTACTCTCAAGAGACTGAACAACAATATTTTTTTAGCTTTCTGATTTTTTTTTCGGGAACCGTTCGTCATTTAAAAGATAAGATAGAATATTCTAAAGTATCCACCAAAATAAGGCTTACGTTACCAAAAGTTAAAGTACCTATAACTTGTTTGTTTGGAACAAGTGTTTGTAGCTAAAGTGCCCACAAAACCACGTTCACCCTCTAAACGTGTTCAAAATCCTCGTCTAGTTTGCATATTGTTATCTGAATTTAATACTTGTAGTAGCTTGCTCTTCCAGCGAGCATCGGTAGTTTCCAATTTCGTAAATATTTCCCTAAAACTCAGAAAGATCAAAGGATGAGTACGTTTATCAAAATATTTTGTAGTCCATCAGCTCCCTGACCCGAAATTCACAATTCAAAATGCGTCTCACGATTTCAATAAAGAGTAAGACATTGAATTTCTAATAGAATTCGAGCTAGGAGATGTTGCATAAAATTTGGAAGCTTCCCATCCGAAGCCGGACGTTTGGCCACACGATGCCAAGCAAAGTCACAGGAAACTTCCTCAACTAATGCAATTAGACACAATTATCTCGGAATTTGGAACTTTTTGAAGTACAATTCAAGAGTGTAGTCGCGAGTTCTTTATCACTACTGAAGAGGCGAGTCTCGAGTAAAGAGGTACGTATACTATTGCAATTTGTACAAAGTGAGCTCTTTCCACCGCTCGTATTTATTTCCCGTGGAGAAATGGCCGCGTGCATTCCCTACCACGTTATTCTGAGAGGAGATTAAACGTCAACATTCTGAACAGAGCCTTCGCGTTCTAAGCTTTAGATCATACGGTTTATACCTATTATCATATTAACTTGCGTTAGGTAGCTTCAGCTGACGGAATAAGTTTGCTTTATTTGAAAAGCGATTGCTTTCTGAATACGTTGAATATATTTAGTTTTAGATCAATCTTTCTATCTTCTGTATATTTAAAAACGAAGTAACATTCATAGATTAATAACAAACCTCGAAAACTTTTGACCTATGAAGCTGACATTTGGCACGTAGGTAGTTTATAAGTAGAAGATGACAGCTAAGAACGAATTTGACTTTGACTTCAACTTTCACGTGGATGAAGTCGTGGCCGAAATGTCGTGGAATGTCGTGGAATGTCGTGATGGCCTAGCGGTTAAGGCGCCCGCCTCTCATGCATGAGGTTGTGGGTTCGAATACAGGCAAGTACCAATGTGACTTTTTCAATTCATATGTACTTTCTAAAGTTTATCTTAGACATTAGGCTCGGCGCAAATGGGCCACCGACCACAGCCACCGGTGGCTGTCGCGCGCTTCTGACACTCGAAATGTGGCGGTAGCGCGCGACAGCCACCGGTGGCCGTGGTCGGTGGCCCATTTGCGCCGAGCCTGCCTCGGCGCTAGCTCGGCGCAAATGGGCCACCGACCACAGCCACCGGTGGCTGTCGCGCGCGTCTGACACTGGAAATGTGGCGGTAGCGCGCGACAGCCACCGGTGGCTGTGGTCGGTGGCCCATTTGCGCCGAGCCTTACTGACATCATTCCGTGCCTCGGAAAGCACGTTAAGCTGTTGGTCCCGGCTGTCATACGTGGATCTTTGACAGTCGTTACGAGTCGTCAGAAGCTTGAAAGTTTGACAACCAGTCTTACCTAGGGGTATCGTATTACCCAGTTACTGGGTTGTGGAGGTCAGATAGGCAGTAGCTCCATGTAAAATACTGGTACCCAGCTGAATCCGGTTAGAATGGAAGCCGACCCCAACATAGTTGGGAAAAGGCTAGGCAGATGATGATGGTGATGAAGTCGTGGGCAAAAGGTGTGCAGCTCATTCCGTTCAGTTGTTTAAGCGTGAAAGAGGAACAAGCATCCATCTATACTCAAAAACTTTCTCGTTTATATTAGTAGTAGAATTTAGTTTGAAACAAGGAAATATGCGGTTTGCAGTAAATTTTAAAAGCGATTAAAGTTTTGAAATACGGAACCCTGTTGGTATCCAAAACTAGAACACATCAATATTGGAAGCAATAAACGACTGTTTTGAACGATAACTCATTTAAATAAATTAATATAAAACAAATGCATCGCGGAACATTAAACAGAAGTTTTTCTTTTATTTATAGCATGAATAACTCTTTCTGTGGTTTTGTTGGCTCCGTTGTGCAATAATAAATTTACTGAGCATAAATTAAGTACGTCACACGGTTTGTGCTGTAAACCTTTCTCCGAAAACGATTCGCATTTGTGTTAATTTGTTATTCAACATATTTCTTTGAAAACTTCTCTATGTGTAGTGGAATAATGAGTGCAGTTTGGAAATCGCTTTGTTGTGCATTGCTTGGTTGTTCGGTGGCGTGATTACTTTTTGTTCTACTTGCTTGTTTAACTCATATACTTAACTGTTTTAGCAAAATCCTACGGTACCAGGTGCGTTAAGTTACATACGATACGTCTTTGTTGTCTTGTCTTTGCCTTCATCAATAACCTGGCTACATAACTCAAAAATATTTTTTCTAATCGGACGAGTTGTTCCTGAAAACTCTTCAGTTTTATAAAATATATATAGTATGGATTTGACTTTTGACTCAAGCCGAAGTTGACACCAAATACACATATTATTTAACCCATGAAAACCCGATATTTTTATAATTAACTGTAAGATTAGATTTTTGGATGCTTTGAAACCAAAAAATAGTTACACAATTAAGTAAGTTGGCACATAAGTGACGCTCAGTGCGCTATAACCATACACAATCTATATGGGAATCGCGTTTTGGTAGTTCACTAAAAGTATGTTGATTGATTGGTGGTATCTACTAACCTATGTTAATTATTGTTGTATTTAAAATCAAACCCATATACGTATAATAAAATCTGATTAATATTTTACATTATCCGCAATCTGCGACCACACACATTCGTTTACGTAAATTTAAATATTATAAGAGATACTACAAAAAAAACAGGTAAAATAAAATAATATATCCCATCCCGAAGCGCCTAGGGACGCGGTAAACACCGTAGGTGGCAGAATATATTGTGTACATATTCTTTTCCTCCGTGTACGTTGCGTATACAGTTTTGATGCTTATTTTGTAAATAAAAACATACGGTGTCAGCTGGTTTTTCTCAGAAGTCGTAAAAGTAGCGGGAAGGATTACTCCCGTACGTTTTACGAGAAACCCACGTTTGCTACTACACTATGTACAAATTACTATGCTGATTTGGGAACGGTAGAGAAGATTACACGTGCAGAACCAGGAAAGATTATAAGCAAATGCTACGGTTCTTTTTTTTTAAAGCTGGATAGTTGTCGGCTTTAGTCGTATGAAATACTAGCTTCTGCTCGTGAATTCGTCCGCTATAAAGTTAATATATTTATCCCACGAGAAACGCACATTCATATGCGGTATTTCAGACTGTAATCTATCTTTTTCCGGATTCGTCCAGCCGTTCTTGCGTGATTGATTGACAAACCATTTAAACTTTTGCATTTCAAATAATACAGTCCTACCGAAAGGCAAAGTTTTCTTCTCATACAGAGAAGACATGAGTACCGATCAGCACGCTTGCTCAAGGCGGATCATAAATTTCAGACTTCTATTCATTTTAAGTCCAGGTTTCCACGTGATGTTTTCCTTCACCGATGTCAGCAATGTTCACAAATTAAGGAAGAATATAATTATGAAAAGAAATAGTCACATTGGTACTCTCCCGGTGGCATCCGACACTATTCTAGAGTTAAGAAAATCAGCCCTATACAAGTAAGTATAGGGCTGATTTAAGCAAAGTCATCAAGATATCTAAAGGGTCGACATAGGTCTGGCGACTCGGGAATCTCAATCCAAAACAATTATTCGAAACTTTTGTTTCCATACTAATTTAACAACGTCAGCAAAAGCAATTTATTACCGTAGTTAATTAACAAACAAATACTAAACAGATTTCAATTTTATCATGAGTGGGCATTATCCGTAATTGGTGTACCTACATCAATAAATAAGGTTCGTTATATTTATTTATCACTAGTTTCTGCTCGCGACTTCGTCCGCGTGATTATTATCACTTGTGTTAAGTTAAATTTTTGGTTACTGGTCCGCTACCGTGGCGTGATGTTATTTAGCCTATATTAAGGAAGATTTAGACAGATCCAGTGACTGGCGCCGAAATCGAGACAAGTCAGCGCTGACCCGAAAAAAACCCCGTGTAAATTGATCAAGTCAATCCAGTGGCGGGAAGTTAGCGCTCGCGCTGGCTTGTAAATTCGCACACGAATATTTAGAAGCCCGCGCCAGTGACAAAAACCCCGTGTAAACAGCTTGGTCAGTTACTGGCGCCGCTTTGTAGGGTGACGTTGCGTCTGGCTAGTGATAGAAAATGTCGCGTAAACTAACGGAAGATGAATTTTCTTATCCGAATTCGTTTATTTTTAGTTAATTCGGTTTGTAGCATTTCTGCTACCTCATTAAATAGTAAAACGGTAAAATTTTTCAACAAGAAACCTAATAGTTTCGCGAATTCATTTTTCTTCACTGACTTCACAAACGTGTGCTCACTGGAAAAACTAGCCGCGACTACTGACACCATGTAAACAGTGGAAGCCAGTCTAGGCGCGGGCACTGGCGCCGATAACTGACTTGTGCACTGACCTTGTCTAAAATTGCCTTTATTCCTCATAAATCTGGCTATCATCAATCAATCTGCATTTTTCCCACCATATTGGAGTCGGCTTCCTGTCTAACCGGAAACCAGCATTTTACATTGAGCGACTGCCTCTGACCTCCACAACCCAGTAACTGGGTAATACTACGATACCCCTTGGTAAGACTGGTTGTCAGACTTTCGGGTTTCTAAGGACCCGTAACGACTATTAAAGATCCACGTGTGACAGCTGTGACCAATGGCGAGGCACGAAAGAGTATCGGTGTATAAAGACAGTCACCCATCCAAGGACCAACCATGTAAGCGTAGCTTAACCTGATGGATCAATCCGTGCGGCTGTTATTACATAGTCATTATGAATCTGGAACAAATAAACATACAAAAAAACTCTTCAGCTTTATTATATTAATATATTATATGTATAGTATAGATAGGTACAAAGAGTAATCGAAATAATATTTTGTTCGAGTTCTGATTTAAATAAATAATGTGCAATATTCATAGTCAACGCAATTTGGTTTATTTAAAGATCGTGTTGGTGCATAAGTGATTACGTTTACAATCCATTTAAATATGGCTGACACAATGTTAGGTTAATAATGTTTACATTCGATATGTAAAATAGGTACCTATTATCACCCGTATTATTTATTTTGACAGTTTTTTTACATCTACAGCATGTAACAAAAACCCTGTCCGATCCTTAAGGATATTATTCGGCATCGTACTGCGTACACATATACGTAACCATTTAATGGATTTGAGATTATTATTTTTCCCCAGTGAAAAAAAAAAGAAGAAAGAAGAAGTAATTAAATTAAAATAAAACATAAAAACTGATCAACGGCAACACTGATCTGACACGGTTTTTGTTACATAGTGTTATATGAAATAAATTACAAGAAATATAATTTTTGATTGCCTCGTTGGTCTAGTGGTTGCAAAGCGTGACTGCTGAACATGAGGTCTTGGGTTCGATTCCCAGGTCGGGTAGTGTTGGGTTTTCCCGTCAGGAATTTCATAGTTTGTTTTTTACGCTTCCACGCATTAACTACTCAACCGATCAGTATTTAATTTTGCAAACACGTTGTCAACGTACAGAAAAAGAAATAGGGTACCTTTCATCTAGAAAAAAGGTACTATTTCTTAGGGCTGTATAAATAACTTTTGCCGCGAGTAACAGCCAGTAGTTTTATAAATCAATAGGGCTACACGTGTCGTACCTAATCCATACTTACTATAATATAATAAATGCGAAAGTGTGTTTGTCTGTCTGTTACCTCTTCACGCTTAAACCGCTGAATCAATTTTGATGAAATTGGCATGGGGATAGTTTAAGATCCGAGGAAGGACATAGGATAGTTTTTATTCCGGAAATCACCCCCTAAGGCGGTGAAAAGGGGGGTGGAAGTTTGTATGCAAGTAAAAAACAAGTTCCACGCGGACATAGTCGCGGGCAAAAGCTAGTCAAAAATAAAATACTAATAGATTGGATACCTATAGCATTAACGAGTAATTACATAAAAACAAGAGAAACTGAACAATTTACGAAAGAAAATATTTTTTCTAATTTTAGAAAGAACATTCACGAGCAAGACTGTTTCTTTTTTTGGCCAAAAATAATTATAAACGTGGTATGTTTGGAGGGAAATAAAAGACAAAGACTTTGTTGAGTTATGGTTGAATCGTGCGCAATAGTTCTGTTGGCTTCGTCCAGGACTTGTGGCAATGGCATGCAAATGAAGCAATGTATTGCATTTAAAGCGCTGAGTGTAGGCGGGCCCGCTTTTCAAATAGAAGGTGAAACAACTGTTTAAGTTTTGTACTGAATTACATAATTTATAGTCGTATTTAACAGAGTACAACAGGGTATTCGTGTTAAATATTTCTAAAATAGTTTCCGCCTGCGACTATGTCACGGGAACCGTACATTTTTCCGAAATAAAAAGTTTACGTAGCCTCTATGCTATTCTAGACTATGATCTATCTCTATGCCAAATTTCATCCAGATCTGTTCAGCTGTTCTGGCGTGATTGAGTTACAGACATCCATCCATCCAAACTTTCGCATTTAAAAAGTAAGATTATGGGGAACAGTTTAAGATGTATAAGACGTTATCACCTAAACAAAAACAATAACAATAAGAAAATAAAAAGAGAAACTAAAACTAATTAGCATCAAAAAATTCATCCGCATCGCCGTCCACTGGAAATGTACCCAAAAGACTGGCCGCATTGCCACGTTGGATGGCAATGCTTAACCTCTGGCCAAGGTAATAACCAGCCCTTGGGTCACGGGAAGAAAAATCACCTAAACTAGTTTTTATCACATAATTGAGCTTAGTTCCGCCAAAACGAATCAACCCACAACCTCTCTAACTAATTCGACATGACAAATGTCATGACATTAAAATCCAGCAATAGGTAGGTAACTGCTCAATACTAAACTTATGCTTAGAATGGATTTAAAACTTATAAGTGTAAAACATCCAAAATCGTTAGAATTACTTCGAAGAATGGAAGCAATTTCGACATAGGGTCCTAGTAAACCCAATTAAGACCTTTCTCACCTAAGTGTACAAAAAAGTACCTACCTCTAGTGTATCTACATGTCCATCACTGCTATTATATAAACGTGCTAAAAATACAAAGGTAATCAAATAATTCTTCTTAATCTACGAGAATAAAATCAAATTTCGACACTGCGACAGAAAAAACGCACGTCTTCCCCCAAATGTTTGTCTCCAGTAATGGCGGCTATAGCTCGTCACTCGAAGGCCCTCATTAGCATACACCTGAGCATTATTATAGTCCTTATATCTCAATGGGGATCACTTTCTCGTAAATGTAAATGCTACGAAGTAATGATTGCCGTACCGACGACGTATACGGGATGAACGACTGTTTTAAACAGTACGAACCTAATAAGTGTTTGTCTGCGGGTTTTTCAATCGCATTAGGACTTTTATTCGATGGATTTGAAGAATATACACACATCAAAAGTGTCTAGGGATCAATATATTATTATTACCAAATACATCTTGATCCCTAGACATTTTTGATGTGTATAGATACCTTCTGCCCGCGGCTTCGTCTGCGTCAAAGTTGATTTCTCCATATAAACTTTGGACCCACGTTTCATCTCCATAGTGGATGAATTTTGGAAAATCTGTTCTTAGCGGACGTCTACTAACAATAAACTACCTCCCTGAAAAGTTTCATCTTAATACGTCAAGTGGTTTTCGATATTTCGTGATGAGTGAGTGACTGACCTTTTACTTTTATATATATTTTTAGATTTAAAGCACATTTTCCGAATGAATAAATTCATAAAATTCATTCCTATTTATATATTTTTTACAGTATCAATAATTAATAAAAGTCGTCTTTATTACATTCAATTATTATTCCTGGAATCAGAATTTCACATCGAAATAAACATAAAAATATTTTTTTCGAACCAACCCATTCTATTCTGGAAACCTTCGTATTTCTCCGAAGATGTTTATTAAAAATATGTGAAAGGTAAAATATACGACATTTTACGAAAACATTTTACAAAGGAATTACACAGAGATTTACGTGTCTCCGTAGAATCAGTATGCGTACCGCATATTCGTGCTTTTAGAGGTGAACAAACGATAAGTGCTAAGAAAACGACTGCTGTGAAAATGTATATGAAAATCATGCGAATTTCTTGAAGGCTTTAAAACTTTAAGGCTGCCTTGAGAGTTATAAATGTTTCGCCTTTTATCATTGGATATAAACGTTAACGTTGGCAATATGAATATGATAATAACTATTTTTATTGTTTGTAAAATTTCCAACGGTTATTGCATAAACTTGCTACTTTAAATACTTGACTTTAATAGTTTTCGTGCTTATGTTTAAGATGGGGTTCAGCAAACTTTTATTGCATTTTAAACAATGTACGTCATAAAACTTAACGACTTGTAAAGATAAAGACTAATTGAGGTTTCTTTCGCCTAACAAAGGGACTAAATAAGTAAAATGTTAACATGAATACATTTTTATAAACAAGTTCTATCTAAAAATATTTATACTATTTTTTAGAATAAGCTTTTATATCAGACAAATAGATTATAAATTATATATGTATAAAATTATAAAGTATATAAGTATAAGCTTTTATATTGCATTGTCATGTAATGTGCATATTATGTATTTAAAAGTGCAGCTCAATAGAACATCGGGTTGTGGGTCTAATTTGAATTGTAAGGTTTGATTAAGTGCCACTCTCCGGCTTCATCATCAGACCAGCGCTGTGACATCATTATATTAATTGTCATGCAAATTGCACATTTACGAAAATTTCAGCTCAATCGAATATCGGGAAGTGGCTCAAAAGCTTGTAAGATTTGATTACCCACAGACACCGGGACAGGTGAAACGAATTAAACAGATAAGCATATTAACGAACAATACGGTACGTGCATCTTCGTTGACAATTGCACAGCAACTGACGTTTGTCTGTTTCCAGACCATAAATAAGGTGGTGGGGATGGAGTACGTAGCACGTGCGTCTAACTGCGCCATCTGTCGGTAGTTGCGTCGTTATGATGCCTCATCTAAACAATTATTGTTAGAGATAAAAATATTTCAGACGCCGCCGGATTGTGATGACTTTACTTTTTTGTTCTGGTTTGGAGATAAAATGTGTTCATGAATAATTTTATTTCGGTGTTACTGGATACTCAATTTTTATTGTTTTATTCTTTTGCTTTTCTGTAACGGTATGTTAAGCTTTAACTAATAATACGAGCCTATTATTGCCCTACTGAATGGCAAAGGCCTCTTCTCATACAGAGAACACACGAGCATTGATCTATGACTTATATTAATTACAAGTCCAGGTTTCCTCACGATATTTTCCGACACCGACGTCAGTGGAGTTCAAGATAAACTTAGAAAGTACATATGAATTGAAAAAGTCACATTAGTTTTGAACCGGTATCGAACCCGCAACCTTATGTATGAAAAGCGGGTGCCTTAACAGTGGTTAAGGCACCCGCTTTATAATGACTTTAGATGTTAAACTATACGTATTATAAAAATCGTTGTCTTTTCGTAACATTCTAATAATATTAGATTGTCGATGGTATTTTACGTGCTCAAAATAACAAGTCTAGACATTGGTGCTCAACGTCTGCAAAAAAAAAACCTTTAAAGATATTTACAGCTAACAAAACGTGCGGCACGTGTTTTCATGGATGCGCTTTTCGTTTCACTCGATTACACCAATTGACGTAAAAGTTCAAACGAAGGTACTTCAGAACAGATTCAATTCAGTTCAAACCGTCGATTACAGCGGGCGCGTCGATGCGAAGCGCAATTTTAAATGCTTGCGGTTGCCACAACCAGTTTGTTCTGTCTACTATTACTCTCCTACGATTTCGGCCCAAAATTCGGGAAAAGCGCTAGCGTCGGCCAACGCTGCCCATTCATTTGGTCTTCCCATTAAAAGGGAGCTTTTAACTACAGCTAATTTATGCAGCGCACGGTTTGCTGGGACAGATTACAGAGTGGCGTGTCCATTCTGTGCACAGTTTGGGCCTGAATCACGCCTGTCGAATGTGTTACGTCTGGTGGAAAATTTCTGGCTGTTTATTCGTTTGATTTGTAGCTGTGAGCAGAATCTGTGCCAGTAGATATTACTTTATAGAACGTACTCCTGTTGCAGGTGTAATTACCGTTGTGTGTTTCACACTGGTTGGTTGTCGTTCTCTGTTTGGCAATATCGTACCGTAGCCACATTATGGACCAATTTCGAAGGCTTAAAAATAAATCAGAAAAGTTGAGTGGGATTTTGAAAGGCCGTGAAGGCCGCGCGTTACATGATTCATCAATATTAGTTGCCGTTCACGGGACTAAGTTAAAATCGACAAAACGTCAAAAAAGTATGGCGTAATTGACTGATAGCTCCCGTTTCAGTGTGGAAAAAATAAAATTAAGATCCTGAAAAATTTTGAGGCAATTAAGATTGATGTCCGCTGCTAATTCGTATAAAAAGAGTCGCCAACGACCAAATGATTGGCGAACTCTATTTAATTTCATTAAGCGAATAATTATTTGACTGGACTATAAATGTGACTTTATTTTTAAGCAGATTAATGGTGCTGCTTGTTAATTTAGTTATTTTATTTCAATATAATTTTTCTGTTTAATTAATATTCCTAGAATTATGCTTTTCGTGGTAATGCAGCTAGCCTTTTGGGCACTTTTCTGAGTATTGAGTTTAATAGTATGTATATCCCTATTTACTAATTGTTTATTATTATTATTATTATTAATAAGCATTATAATAATATGTATTTAATTTTGGTTTTCAGTTGTAAAATAAATAAATAAATCGGGTGTTCAATTATTTTAAATGAGTCAGTGTAAATGAGCATTAAGGATCTAAGGGAACGTCATAATAAATTGATAGCACAAGGGCCTCCTGCTTACTCCAAAAAGGTTGACATTAATCAAGTAACTTTATCAAGTAAGTTTATAAATTACCTGTAACGACCAAGTTTCACGAGCAAAATACTGAGTTTGAAATGAGAAATGGAAGCTCATTATTATTTTTGTTTATGATGGTAACCTAAATGTTGCTGAAGTTGCATCTCAGGGATTTACACTTTTTGGAATGCTAAGGATACCTATAAGCTCACGTCAAACTCACTTTATGCAAAATAATCCAGGTAGATTTTACAGAATAGTACTTTAGAAACAGGATTTTCAAAATAGATTGTTCTAGGTGCCTTGTGTGTCTTTTTATGTTGAAACAAAATATGATATTGGTTTATTCTGCCAATACATACTTGCACTATAAAGCATTCATAGATAGACCACGTAACTCATTCCTAGTTGGACAGAAACAGGAACTAAATGCAAACAGAAAGAGCATAAAACAAAATTGGCATCTTACAAAGTTTATTTTCCGATTTATGCAGAATGAACGAATAACAACTCGATTTGCGGTCACAATCGTTACTTACAATTTCTTTGAAAAAAAAAATAAAGAACTTTAAAGGGGAAACAACGCGGTGCCCGTGGAATCACCGCTCTGCCTCTCCGTCAAAAGCGATCCAATCGTTCTCTTTATTGAAACAGCCGTCTGCCGTCTTTGTTGCGGGAATTCCCTTGAATCCAATTTATGCAAAGTATTTACGAGTGACAAGAATTTATTTGACGTACCAATTTTGCACCCTAACGTTCCAGTCCGCGAGCCACATTTTAAAAGCGCTCGGCATGTTAGTGATTGAACGGTTTACATGATATTTTGTTACCAAACTCGAGGCAGGGCACATAGTTTAGCTATCGAAAAGTGGAACGTCCACCATGTTTTAAGTTAAATAAAAGCTTAACATTTCCAAATCTGTGGCAAGAGACATTGACAAATGTGTTATAACGTCAGTGTCATCTTTGAGGCGGCGGCAATACGCGGCGGTGGCGGAACGACATTGCGACGAGGAGTCGCCTTCATGCTGATACAAACAACAGATTTATGGCATCTTGTAGCCCCTCGCTGACGAAGACAGATGGCCTTATTATGTGACTAGCCGTCCTTCAAACGAATTTGTAAGTATAGCGAGAACATTGTGATTGACCGCAGTAATTAGGTACTCATCACATCCAATATTTTTTCACTTCTGATGCTCCCCGCCTGAGTAACGTAAGTTATCTTGAAAAAAATATTATTATCTAAGTCGTTCCGCATCGTACAGCGCTTAGAGGGTATTTGATTAACGATCCGTATTAATTTCATCCAAAATCCCCGTAACGAGGCGAGAGGAGGTAGGTATCGTCGGTTGGCGCAGAAATATCGTCGTACCTATAATACTCGTTATTAATGCTAGTCATTCTCCGACTGAGATGGCTATCAAAAACCTTCCAAGTTCCGCCCTTATGCGATATTATCATTAAGTGGATTGGTTCGGTGTTCATTGCGGTAGATCAAACATGAGTTCGATTTGCGATTAAACACAATTTAATACTGTTATTACAGCACTGTTGCTGACAGTATTTGTTGTAGAAAATGGGTTTAAATTAATGTTTACGTTATACGTTTATTTGCGGCTGGAGTTGTTATCGGTGCGGTGGTAGGTTTGTTAGGTAACCGCCGAAGTTCGTGCTCGGGTGGCGAGCGAACGAATAACAGCGAACGAAGTATGGTTTTAATTGTGCAAGATGTAATCCCGGTTCGATCGGCGAACGTTTTGGGAATAATTATGTTCGTATAATCCTGGCCGTGTCTCTGATGTCGGTGGTGTCCCCCCTCCTCGATGTCTTTGCCCCCCCTCCTGATTGATGGCGCCGGAGATTGCATGTCAGGATTACATCTGCGGAGGATGTACGGATTATTTAGTTGCTGGTAGCGGGTAAATAGAGCAAACAATATTCTGATAAAAAAAAAACTTATACAACACGTCGGATAGACGGGTGCGAACGGGCGGTAATCTCGTTTGTGTCTTTGGTGAAAATTTCATCTCTTGCTATTCCATCACGGACGACAGCGTACGAACTATTCTTTCATAGTAAAAATGCTATAGACATCCATGGTGTGTGGCACTCATATAATTTTGTGTATGTTATATTTCACTTTATAGGTATTCCATTTCGATACCATCACAAAATCCTGTTACCTAATCATAAACTTCTTGACTTGACAAAGGTTCCGTTTAAATATACTGGACAAAACGTCCATTAACTGTCTAAATTAAATGCATTTTCTCTAAAGCGTACTGGAAACAACACAGCGCTGTAATTTGTCACTAGTTCTTTGAAATCCCGGCATAAATAAACTTTAAACCAAATAGGTGACGACAAAGAGAAATCTCGTGGGAGAAGAATAGCAAAGCGGTGGCAAAATTTAATTTCACTGCTGTTTACACCGCGTCAAAGAAACACAACTTAAATATTCTTAAAATGTGATCTTTTTACAAAGAATCAAGGAAAGCTGTAAACACGACAGCGAGTTAGAGGGAAATATGTTTCTAGTTTTTACCTACAGTAAAGGAAAAACTATATTTTAAAACTCACATAGTCATCGCCAGAAGCTGTGGTACCTAAGTACATATTTTTGTATTTTAGACTATAACACTTACTATACTACTTTATGACTTTTTGTTTCTTTAATTAAAATTAAAGTTAATTTTTTACGGATTTGGGCTTTTTAATTTACTTGTTTTTGTTTTTTCAATTTATTTCTCTTTTTATCTTTATTTGTTTGTCTTTATTAAAAATCCTTTTAGTTAGTACAGAGACAAAAGATGGCACGAATGCCTCGTAGAAGCAAGAATTTTTCAATTACTTGATTTAGCTTGTATAGGCACCCTTTATGATAGATCGGAAAGTCTTTGTCTCATTCGTATGAGAATTTTATTCATATGTCCAATATTATTTCCGTCTGAATAGAAATATTTCCAATAAGAGCCGTCCCAGATTTTGCATTGTGTCGCCGCGATTTTCTTTTGAATATCAGTTGGTTTGGGAAGTGTTGGTATTTCCTATTATTGTATTGTACTCGGCTTTTGATGTTAGATGTTAGAAACAATTTCATTATTTCGTATGGAAATGGGGCGGTCGGGTTTTGTCTGTGTGTACTCGGTAACATTTTGACGTTTATTATTCCAGACATTGTATTTATTGAGGTATGTTGCAGTTGCCAGCAAATTGTTTGTTTTAAGTACGTTGTTAAACTGTAGTTTTTATTTTTGTGTTAAGTCTCACCATATTACTTTACTATTACACCTGGTTGATGGCAATTGACTCGCTCCCTATAACATGGTACACCTCTGCCTAACCCTTAAGGGATTAGATGCGTGATATTATGTTATTTAAAATAATTTACAGATATTAAAAATTGATAAGGTAAAAAAAAATACATATAGGTACAAATTGTTTCAAATCGCTCGAACTACTTTCAGAAGTTAGCAACGAGTAGTCTATATATTGACAAGCACGCCAAACAATATCGTTGTATATATCACAAAGCCAGTATTCCCAGGTGAATATTGCCTCTTTTGATATTTATGTTTAATGTACATTTTCCTTAAAGTACAAATCAATATGGTACAGCTCTATTACTTGGCTCTAAATCTCTTTGGTGACTACACCTCGCGATGGACCTGATTACGAGGATACATAGGCGGACAAACCGGCTCTGAAACGAATTCTTCATCTTCTTAGCTTTGTATCCATGGAAATTGAACCCAGGACCTGACGCTCAGCAGTTGCACATGCGTGACTACTGGGGCAGACAACACAACTTTGAATTTTTTTTCTTTGTGTTTTTTTTTCAATTAATTTTTAAATCTGATTTGATTATTTTCTCATGTACAATTTTTTGTACCTGCCATGTTATCTCTTCACCACCTTTGGTTGACTGGTAGAGAATGTTTAAGGCATTAAGTCTGTCTTTGTGCTTTTTAGTTGCATAAAGTTTAAATAAATAACTATGAAAAAGTCTTACGAAGTGGATAATATTAAAAGAATGGTCGAAAAACACACGTTATTTCGTCCTACGCAACAGTTGTAATTTAATATGAATTGACTCGGTAAGGTAAGTAAGATATAACTCTTCGAGGACCATGTTTTATAGCAGTGTTGTCTTCCCCGATTACAAAACAACGTCGTTCGTTATTGTCGGGCCATATCTTTATAACTTTTGCTGGAGCCAATTATTTGATAGTGAACTGACTTTCTTTCGTATGTGGTGAAAATATAATAGTATTAAGACTATTATTGGAGTCATGTCTTTCTGGAACTTTTAGTTTGATATGTAAATGTAAGAAATAGTAACACAGTAAGAGGTAATAAAATAACATAACATAACGCATGTAATCTCCGAACGGTTAGGCAGAGGTGAACCTATTAGTACAGTTTTGTTTTTAAGTCCCTATTGTCATCAACCGGGCACAAATCCATACTCTGAGTCTGCTACTGAGATATTCCTGATGGAAAACCCCAATAACACTTTGCGCGACCTGGGAATCGAGCCCAAGACCTCATGCTCTGCAGTCGCGCTTTGTGACCTCTAGGCGAACCAGGCAGTCATAAATGGTAAATGATAAGGGCAAAGTTACTTTTCGTGTCTGTCTTTTTATTTGCTTTTTAATCTTCTAAATTACGCAATGGATATTAATGCGGTTTTTCATCATTTTGATATTGTATTCTGAAATAAATAAATAAATAATAAATATCTATAAATAAATATCTTGGGACAACTCACACACGGCCATCTGATCCCAAGCTAAGCGGAGCTTGTGTTATGGTAACCAGACAACTGATATACATACTTATATAATTTATAAATACATACATATTATAGATAAATTACACCCAGACACAGAACCAACAATAAAATTATGCTCATCACACAAAGTTTGTCCTGGGTGGGAATCGAACCCACTACCTCCGGCTTTGCAGTCAGGATCACTAACCACTAGACCAACGAGGCAGTCTAAAAAATATTTAAGTGACAAATACATTAACCTGTAAAGCCCCGGTTGACTTACTGGTAAGTCATGACAATAGAAAATCAATTGTGTCTCATTACGTGGGACTTAAGTAATTAAATGATATTCCAGACTATAATCTACTCTTATCTCACTGCAAAACATCTAGATTCGTTCAGCCGTTCTACCGTGATTGAATAACAAACATCCATCCATCCAAACTTTCGCATTTATAAAAGTAGTAAGATTTATCCCGCGGCCACTTTATGAACAAGGGATGTTATGACGGCCACGTGTAACATTAATTTCTAAAAGAATCTAATGATGGATGAGTTACAAAGAACTGTAGCTCATCCATCATTGGTTTCTTTGTACCGAAACCATTAAATTAAGTATATTATGTTGTTAATCATTCTTATTTTCTTCCATTACGCGGTCAGAATTATTGCGCATTTATCGGATCGTGATTTTTGGCAGTGGAAACTCCTACAATCGTATAAAAAATTAAATTAAAAACGAAACCCCGTCTACGACAAAAACAGTTTATTGATGGACGTTTTCGTCCTAAGCCGGGTTTTAATTTTTAATTTTAATTATAACTTTACTTATATTTTTGCACATTTTTTAAATGTTTTCAATATGACCTTTCATTAGACACCAAATATATAATTATTATAATTTAATTTTAACATAAAATCACGTCTGTAATCCCCGAAGGCTTAGGCAGAGGTGTACCCAGTACACCCACATTTCGCCAGTTATGTTTAAGTCCCACGTAATAGGGGGCGAGCCTATTGCCATTATTCGGTCACAAATTCAGACTCCGAGGCTGATACTGAGAAATTCCCAATAACGCTTTGTCTGTACTGGGTATCGAAGTCAAGACCTCATGCTCCGCAGTCGCGCTTTGCGACCACGAGACCATCGCGGTATTACGTGTTTTATGTCATTTGTATTTGTTATTTTGAATTTACTGTGACGATCCTCCTCCCCTAGCGACGCGACGCCCTGAGCCGAGATCCGAACCGTAAAAGTGCCCTTAGCGTGTAGTCGCTTAATTTATAAGTTTTTAAGCCCTGTCTGGAGGCCTTAATTTTTAAGGCACCACAGTAAAGTCCGGTTAAGCAACTGACAACATTGTTGGTTAACCGGCGAAATGCTATCCCGAAAATAAATAGACAACTAAAATCATAAACCTGCTTTGGCTTGGCCGTAGTCAGAAATCACGTTTGGCAAATAAGACCACGTTTACTAAGTACGATAAACTAGAATTACAGTACCAATGTTTCTGAGAATTTGGGTTTCCTTTGAGGTTTAATGTAGATCGTTGAACGCGAAGTCTGTCTGGGTGCCTAATGTGCGTAAACCTGAGGCCCGAACGATCCTTCCGATCCAAATATCTCGATATAAATACAGTAGGAAGAGGCGGGGAAGTGACTTGTGATGAAGATTGTAAGGTAGGAAAGAAAGAAGGTTGTATTTATATTCATATCATGTTGTTTCAAAAATTATTCAATCGCCGATGGCTCAGAGGTTAAGGTACTTCTTTCTCATGCAATACTTTCTAAGTTATCACTGATATCGGTAAAGGAAAACATCGTGAAGAAACCTGAATCTAAAATGAATATAAGTCTGGAATCAGTAGTGATCTGGAATCGGTAGTAGGAGTAGTGATCTGCAATGCTCGTTACCTTTTCTGAGGGAGGAGAAGTCTTTGTCCAGCAGTATGACAATAATAGGCTAGTATTATTTTTCTTAGATGTTAAGTAATTCGTCGCTTACAATAACTATTACAGCCTGAATTTCGATCTAACCCTAATAAATTCTGAAGCCTAGCCTTCGAATATAAATCTTCTAGGCGCCAGACAATTTGTTGAACAACATTCTTTGAAAGGGTTTTTTCAAATCGGAGCTCTTGCTGTCCTATCTTTCATGAATAATTGAACTGAAAATGCCTCGATTTTCATGCCAATAATTCAACATTCTCGAAACAACTAACACTATTATTTTATCGACGACATCCAGGAAACAATAGCTTCCGCGCAATAAATTAAACTTTATTAATTATCACAATAATCCCATAAAAGACGTGGAACAACAAAAACTACAAAGAGGCTAATAAATGTGTCTCTCTATTTAATAAATATACCATTATCCGGGCTCACCCCACTAGAGTAAATAGAGGAATGGGCGATCATTCGCTTGAGAGAGAGGCCGCATCTGGCGTTTGCCAGATTATGTTGGTAAAATTCAATAATCTTTAGAGAGCCAACTGAGAAGGACGGCCATTGCAACTTTTTTCGATGGACGAAGGAGTTCTGACGACTTTCGTAATCAAATTTGCGTATGTACAGGCCCCCAACAATTGAGTTCGGTGGAGTTCCGTGGGACGTTTCTTGTATTCTAAATAAAAAGGTACCGGAAATCAATTTGGACATTTATATACGTTCCTTTTCCGTTTCAATGTATGATATTTTTTCCCATATGACGCCTTATTGGTTATCTTACTGCCATCGCGTACAATATACCTACAGACTACCGAACCTATATTCATTTTATTTAAAAAAATAGGACTGCATCGTTGTCCTACTCGCAAAGCGTGACTACTAAATATGAAATCTAGGGTTCGATTCCAAGGTCGGGCAAAGTATTGTTGGAATTTTTCATCTGAAACTCAGTAGCAGCCTCGAAGTCTGGATTTGTGCCTGATTGATGGCAATAGGCTCGCCCCCTGTTACTAAATTCTCCCATTTTTTTTAACAACAAACCAAAAGAGAGTTCTTCCTTTTTTACACATAACATCTCGCCTGTAATCCCCGAAGGGTTGGGCAGAGGTACACCCACTTTTCGCCAATTGCGAATTGGCGAAATGTGGGTGCGACATGGCTGTTGTATAATAATACAACAGCCTAACAGTTTTGAAGAAAGCGAGATTTATTTTACAGTCTTCTATCACGCACTCTTCAGTCTTCATAAATTAACAACGAGTACATTTTTCCATAACAAAAGCTGACCTAATCGATTGATAGTTCGTCGCATTTAAGTATCGTTTTGACCTATTTTCTTACAAGAAACTCATAAAAACAATAAGGACCTGCTTATCTTTACCCAGAAGCCATAAGCATCAAGTGAAGGGAAAATTATTATAAGCATAAGTAGGTACTTAGTCTTTTTTGTGTCGTAACTCTTCGTACTGAGACTGCAGTAGTTTACTAGTTTACTTATATTTTATATTTACTAGTGTGGCTTCAAATTATTTTAAGGTAAGTTAATATTATAAGGTAAGTTTGAATCTATTCACTTACCTATTCTTTTATTGTTGTTTCCTTTTTTTTTTAGGTGGTAAAAATCATCAAATGAGTCCTTCTCCCTGGGTGGGGCGGAAGGGACTGTCAGACTTTTACTGACTAAAAAATCACCCTATCCCTTCTTTTACCCCTTACGTTCCGGGGCCACGGTATCCTGTTAAGACGTTCCGCAACCCCGGCAGGCGTTTGGCCATGTTAGGGCCCCGTTCCTGTGCTGACAGCTCTTTAAGGCAATAATTGTTGTGTCAAAAAGAAAAAGAAAAAAAAATGGTTTTAGGTACGAGGTTCGCTGGGTAAGCTAGTCCTCAATTTTAGCGCCCATATGACGTTTTCTGAAACTTTAGTTGCATTGAGTAGTTCCACTTTGCCCTATTAAGCCTGCTGTGACAAAGTAGACTGCCTAAAATTTTGCACCCCCTAAGGGGATGAGACGGAGTTCCAAAGTTTTCATGTAGAAACAACATTACATCGCAAACAACCGACATTTACGCGGACGAAGTCGCGGGCAGAAGCTAGGAAATGCCACACAGCCTTCAATCAAGTTCAAATTAAGCAGAGTGACGGCCATTCTATTATGAAACTCGATACTTAATCAAGTCAATCACAGTGCATGCTTCAGTCAATGATCATTCGATCAAGCGTCAAGCAATTGCTATATTAATATCTACGGAATATTTCGGTTGGCATATTACATTAGATAAAGTGGGTCAAATAGCTATTTTGTTGGTTTATAGACATAATAACGAGGTTATCACAATATTGATAGCTGGGCGTCTTGAGTGTCAATTATTTTTTATGACTGGTGTGTTTATTTTTGCGAAAAACGTGGTGAAGTGCCGCCACAGCATGTAACAGCTACTTACTTTTTATATGACAATGTGTGTCAGGGGTTGTCTCAATATTTCAGGCTTATTGGTCGTATTTTATTTAAAGATTTTGCATCTATAAACTGTTAAGACACAGCTGTGCGTTTTAAAACTATAATTATGTCTTCTGTACTTTTTTTTTCGTGGGGAAATCCTCATGGATGCCCTCCGTTTGGGGATAACGGAAGGGTATGTTGGACTCTTACCGACTAAAACCCCACGGTTCCTCCTGCTACCATAAGTCGGGAGCCCGGTATTCGCATTACGCATGATCCGCGCCCCCGACTGGATGTCTTCTGTTCTCATAATCGTACACTTACTCCAAAAGATTACTAATAATTACCAGCCTATTATTCTCCCACTGCAAGGCAAAGGCCTCTTCCCTCAGCGGATTGACAGATTTCAGACTTACATAAATTATAGGTCCAGATTTCCTCGCTATGTTTACCTTCAGTGATATCAGTGATGTCCAAGATAAACTTAGAAAGAAAAACTTAGAAAGATAAACTTAGAAAAACCTAGAAAGTACAGGTACATACAGTCCGGTATCGAATCAGAAATCATGTATGAGAGGCGGATGCCTTAACCATTAGGCCATCACAACGATCAAATGTTTAATAGTCCTAATTACTTAACTTTAACGTTTCCACAAACATTTTGAATGACCTATCTTATTCTTAGCGTATTGATGGCAAATATCAGGTGGCCCGTGTTGCTCTATGGCAAATATAGATACTAAATAGTATAATTAGACATTTTTTTTTATTTGTCCTAATACTTATATATAGCTATCGGATAACCTATTTTAAGGTAAGTTTGAATACGCCACTATTTTGATACACACGAATATAAACTAAAAAGATTTTTTGTACTTTTACGCCTATATTACTAAAACAACGACTATTTTATTAAAGCAAAACCCCAAAATTCCATTATAGAATACCAGCAACATTAAAATTAACTGAAAATTACATCTCCACCCTATAATTTTAACATCAATATTTCACCAATGCATGCACCGGGGCGCCGACGCAGGGCTACCGCCGCGCGCCGTCACTAAATCGCGGGGTGTACATAATTTATGTACTATTAAGTATATGCAGGGCGGTCCCCGCAACCAGGCGAAAATGTAGTACTAAACCCCTGTATTTAGTATGATGGAGTTTTTGTTAAATGTGGTGACGACTAAATTAAGTTCGATCAAAATAATCAGTGGCTATGATACTAGATATACAGAGTGAGTTCAAAGCTTCTAAAAACTAAAATAATAATAGCAGTCTAATCTTTTTCTACTGTAGGGCAAAGGCCTTCTCCTACAGAGAAGGCATGGGCATTGATCCTGACGCTTACTCAAGACGTATTGGCGATTCCAAACTTAAATATGAATTATACAGGGTTATTTTTAAAACACAAAAAACCTGAAAAGGGGTCATTGTACTCATCATTATGAACAATGATGTTCATAATGATGAGTACAATGACCCCTTTTCAGGTTTCAGGTGTTTTAAAAATAACCCTGTATAAGTCCAGGTTTTCTCATGATGAACACACACACACAGTGATGTCCAAGATAAACTTAAAAAGAACCTACATTATAAATTAAATTCAAAACTACATCGGTATGTACCCATGCTTGACTGTGAACTCACAACCTCAGACCTGGGACGCGGGCGCCATAACCATTGGGCCTTCACAACATGTGTGTAAGAAAAACTGTTTCTTTTATAACCCTGAGCAAAGCGATTATCTGGTTACAGTGCTCTGCATAATGGAAAGCACTTTATCGAAGGTAGGTACTTATATGTAAGTGCGATATCGATAACCTGATGTGTATCCTGTTAACATGATTTATTATACGTACTTTTTATACAATACAAAATACATAAGCAACTAACATCACGTCTGTAATCACTGAAGGGTTAGGCAGAGGTGTAGGGCCATTAGTACACCCACATTTCGCCAGTTATGTTTGAGTCCCATGTAATAGAGTGCAACACATAAGCAAGTGTTATGTAAACACATAACACATAAGATATCTTTATGTTTGGCACATGCAGGTATAGACAAAGATATTAATTTATTACACATTGAATTTTTTTTTCTATTTTTAGTTTACAACTTTCGTTTTAGCTTTACGTAATTCTGAAATATACGTAGACTAAGTCGCAAGTAAAAGCTAGTTAAAAAAAGAAAGGCCTAAGCTCTAGTGCTCTAAACGTTAATCTCCTGGGATTAGTCTGTCACGATGATAAAGTATACATACATACATACGGTCCTTCAAAGATATGACGCTAGCACCTACATTTTATTTGCTCTCTCATCTAAAAGTGTTTTGGCTTAACGACAGACCCCTGTAATCCGATTTACGATTCCGCGCGATCTCGTTATTTATAATATCATGATAGCTGACTGTAATTTCAAAGAATTAACAAATTTTTCATAAAAATAAATCTTGAAGGCCCGCAATGTCGGGTGAGCTTAATTAATATACTTTAGGGATTTTCATTCTATGGCTACACAGGGTCTAATTAAATTAGCTGGCGAAATTTCAAAGACTTTGTGGGTATCGATAATAAAGACGATGATAAAACAAATAAGGACCCATCGCGACACTGACTTTTTATGAATTCCGTACATGATTCTTGACCATTTAAGAAGTATTCTTTTAAGTAAGTTTTAAACAAAATTTCAATACGTACGCGGTCAAAATGTGTGAAACAGCTGAATTTTACAACTGTTTGATATCAATTTCGTGTTTAAATTCGTACTTACCAGGACTTTTTTATATACCTGCCGCTGTTACTAAAAATCGATTGTACCTATAAACTACATGACCTATTCACCTAATTGTCATACTTTCATCCAACAAAAATACAGACTGATTACATCTTCACATAATATTTACCTAAATATTAGATAATACGAGGGCCATTCTAGTAATAAAATTAGGCAATAAAATAGATATTAATAGTTGTCTCTCCACAAATACATTTTTGTTCACCTTTAAGAAACGTAGTCCTCGTAAATCGAACCTTAAAAGTACTTAACGTATAAGTCAATCACCTGACTCCGACCTTATCATTTCCTTTTTACTCCATTTATTAATCCTGCCAGCCAATTCCATTCTAAAAGCGCCATGTTATTAGAGAATTTGACGTCTACCATGCGTGTAGCTCACACAGTTCCAAGGCGATGTCCACATTACAGGCTTAGGGCGGTTGCGTCAACGGGCGTGAAGTATTAAACATAAATGCATAGTGTAGTCCAGAGATGGCAAACCTTTATTGCTGAACGTGCTATTTTTTTATCAAAATATAATAATGTGACTTTGACGTGCCGTCAAACTTCAAAGAATCTTGACATAGTGATAAAATTGAAAAAAATATAACTACTTATTTGCTATAATTTATTAAATTTGTTTGTAACTCGGAATTAGTAAAAAAATCGTAATGTTTATTATTTTATGTTTTATAAATAAAAAGGTTAGTATGGTTCCGTCTGTTGTAAATTAGATTCGATAAAATACATAGATTTTTGTCAATTATTTATTGGAGTACCCGAATTATTTTGTCGCGTCATCATTGGTACGCGTACCATTGGTTTGTCGTCCCTGATGTAGTGTAAGAGGCGGGCTCTTAGCGCGATGGATCTGAGCGGAATTGCGTGCGTAATTTTCAAACATTCTTATCCGTGCATTGCGTCCCCGCTACGCGCCTACGCAGCGAGCGACCCAATACGTGGTTTGCAAGTGTATCAACCCAGTATGGTCTTGTCGCTCAACTGTCATCAAATCAAGCTGTTTGTTTTTTGATAAAATGACAATAAACGCCCGCCGCAGCTCCCGTCACCGCGTTTAGTATGGACGCACACCAAGAGCTCCTAAAATTGACGGAGCTGTGTATCAAAGCGACCATTGTACGGAGTATTGGGAGCTTGATTGACAGTTTAATTAATGTCTCTGTTATATTCACCTTTGCCCGCAGCGATGTTTCTGTTAGTTAATTAGCTTTTGATGGCTTCCAACGTATTTGGATCGTAATCACCTTTAAATAAGATCGTCGTGTAGTGTCTGTTATTATCTGATATCTTCTATTTAAGTCTTACGTTAAGGCGAAGTTCAAATTTTCTTACGTTTTTTTTGCAATTTGCTGCTAATTTGCTGCTAAGTATCGGGTTGTACTATGGTAATATAAAAAAAGAACTTAAATAATATTAAAAGAAAAAATATTTGTATATTTTTTTTTGTAATGGATAAACTCGAATACTATTTTACTGATTTAAAAAAAAAAATAATATCCATGGAAAGCTACATTATCAGCGAGTAATGTAGGCTATATTTTATTCTCAAAAAAATTAGGGTCCGTAAGAAAGTTTACGCGGCAGAAGTCACGGTCAAAGGCTAGTCAATTAATATATACACATCAAAAAAGTCTAGGGATCAACATCCCTAACAAATGTTAGGGATGTTGATCCCTAGACTTTTTTGATGTGTGTAGTAAGATGACGTTGTCGGTTGATCAGAGTCGGTTACCGCTTAGCCGATTAGCTGTAATGACAATCCTGCTGCCCTACCATGAACTCTTATTGCGATCCAAAAAACTGAATTGTTCTTCAAATAAGTCAATATAACGCATCAATTTATGTCATTTATTGACGTATTTTCTCTTATCGCGATCCAAAAACTGAACTGTTCTTCAAATACGTCAATATAACGCATAAATTGATGCGTTATATTGACTTATTTGAAGAACAATTCAGTTTTTTGGATCGCAATAAGAGTTCATGGTAGGGCAGCTGCACAATCGGGCTTATGTTGAATTGTTGACTAAATTGCTCTACGTAGATAATAATTGGATAGTTGGTATTATATACGTATACTATACATAATAGTATATAATATAAGTATTTGAAATCCATCATTATTAATCTATACTTATAATAATATTATAAAGCTGCAGAGTTTGTTTGTTTGTTTGTTTGAACGCGCTAATCTCTGGAACTACTGGTCCGATTTGAAAAATTCTTTCAGTGTTAGATAGATTAGTTATCGAGGAAGGCTATAGGCTATATACCATCACGCTACGACCTACGGGAGCGGAGCAGTAACCAAAGACGCGGGTGTAACCGCGGCGGACAGCTAGTTAATAATAATTAGGCAAAGAATTAAGATATAATGCATTTTGTTTGTTACGTTACGTATTAAAATTCAAAGCTGTGTTACACTATGAATTTATTCTGGGACACACAACAGAATCTGCATAACTGTTTTTTTTTTGTGGTGGTAAAAATCATCAAATGAGTCCCTCTGCTCTGGGTGTCAGACTTTTACTGACTAAGGCTCTAGACAGACGGACTGCATTCAAACTGCATCCGAACTGCAAATTTGCAGTTGGATTGCAGTTGAAATGCAGTCCGTCTGTCTAGAGCCTAAAATACCACCCTGTTCCTTCTGTAGCCTTTTGCGTTCCGGGGCCACGGTATCCTGTTAAGACGTCCCCGTCCGCGACCCCAGGTCTGCATAACCCATCGGGTATACTTTACCTAAATATGACCCAAAATAATCAAAATAAAGCACAACAAACATACATCGCCATACTTAAATTGACTACTGAACGAGTCATATTACGCCTCGTAACAAGCTTCATGACATCATAAACGAGGCTTTTACCAGTCAGTAGGTTGAAAGCTTGCATGACTGTTATTATATCGCTCTGGTGTTACCTACATCAGCAATAGCAGGTTATTGAACTTGGGTGTGTTACAAAGTAGGTATTTTAAAACTAGCTGCTCCCTGCGACTTCGTATGTGTGGTGTTTTTCACCCGTTTTAAGTTCGTCTTTGGTTTGCGTCTGTTCGGATTGCTCGTGGTAGGTTAATAAAAGTGCACTGTATAAGTTGAAGGCTTAGTTTATTGCCGATTATTATTACAAAATCAAAGTCAAAGTCAAATCATTTATTTCAATTAGGCATTTTAAGGCACTTTTGAACGTCATATGCAAAAAAAAAAGGAATTGAATCTAGTTGCCCCTTCCAAAAGGTAGTTTTGTATGGAGAATAATGGGCAAGAAACTCCATAGTATACACGTACTCTTTTAAAATCAATGTTTATAATATTTGTATACAGAATCATACACGACACAGCACGGGAAAGCAATGTACCCTATATAAAAACTACAAAATTATAATAATTAAACAAATTAAGAATTTAAAGGCAAAATATGTTTAAATATACATAGTGTTCACGTGTACAATGGTCAATTGGGTGTCATTCCCAACAGCGCCGCTCCTACAGATTGCGGAGCGATGCGAGCTTCGGCCCTCAGCTTCGCCCGGGTAAAGGAAAGTAAGTTGAACTATTATTTCATTACCGGAATAAAAAGTATCGTATGTGTTAATCCAGGAAATGGTCTATTTATGTGCCAATTTTCATCCAAATCTGTCGGTTTACGCGTGATTGAGTAACAAACATCGAAACATCTTCACAAGCTTTCACATTTATAATATTAGTAGGATACTATTTCTTATAAATCTGGCTTTTACGTACAAAAAGATTTTTTCCAATCCAACTGGTAGTTCCAGAAAATAGGGGGTTTAAACAAACACACAAACCCACATAAACTCTTCAACTTTTATTAGTATAGATAATTACTGTTCAACTACTCTGTTTTAATAGCTTTGTTACATTTTTTCCCTAATGGCTTCAGTAAAAATTGAAAGTTAAAAGTAAACTTCTGTTTTTGTTTCTTTTTAATAAGTAGTTACTAGATTAATAATGTTCTTAATTTAAGTGTTAATTTTTTTATTTTAAATATTCTTTATTTCTTTTTAGTTTCCAAATTCAAGTTTTGTTTTTTTTTTTGTATTATCTAATGTCTTAAATGCTTAGCTATAAGTACTGCAGATTTAATGGATATATACAGAAATAAATACGTTTTTTAAAGGCTTAGTGACATTTCTTTTCAAGTAGGAAGGTATTGAAACCGTAAATGTTTTATTTAAATTCTTTCATTTAATTGCAAGGACTAACAACTTCACAACTTACTCTTACTTACATGCCTACCTACGATAATTTATAAACCCAAGAACGGTGATATAGCTCCATCGATCACTTGGGCGCCTAGTAGGTACCACGCCACGTAGGCACATCGACGACCTAACACGCTACACGATTAATTGCCATCTCTGCTTACCCCCCACAAAATTACTTGTCTCTAAAGATTTGTTAAGATCCTGAAAATGGTCTCATATTAGCAACTTGGTGTCAAATTAATAAACCAACGTACCGTACCTTTCTGAACGACGCACATGTAATTAGTAAATCAAACTCCGTAGGCCTATTACGAGCGTGCCTACTTTAAAATATTTTGCTGAAGTCGACTTTGAGTTGGACTACTGACTACTCTATAGCATTTTAGTTTTTGTTTTATACGACAAGCACAATGAGTATCGAACATTTATATGAATAAAGCCTTCAATCTATATTAAAAAGGGGTGGAAGGCAAGGCTGTTACCATGAATTCGGTATATGGTTAGATTAGATATACTTATATAGACCTCGAGCATTAACACTTTACGTCGGTTATTAAAAAATAAACAGCTGTTCAATGCATTTCGATCGTGTAGGTGCACTTTTTTATGGCACAGCCGATTTTGTTTAATAAAAAGAAGAACAATTTCATCACTAGAATCATTTAGGTACTAGTCCATAGTAAAAGTTTTCGTTACGCTTTCTTTCCAGAAGTTATTAACAGCGACACGGATATACGATTTGAAATGAACAGCCATAATAAATATTGTAGTATATAAAAATAGCATTCCAATAACATATGTTTGGTCTTTATTGGTCTTGTAGACCATATTGCTGATTGTCCTTTAAATATGGAATTTATGTAACGTTTACTTTGCGCGTTCGTGCTAGGCCCTTTTGATGGTTTACATTCGCTCTCTACGTGCGAATTTTGTTAAGGAAATTATGAACGGTAATATTTTGACGATTAACCAACCAATGATCGCCGTCAGTTTAATAAATGTTAACATAAATGTAAATTGTACATAAATGCACCGTTGCCTCTTACCAAACGTTAGCAATAAACGTTTGATATGAAGCAACGTTTACTCACACTTTTTGCTGCTTTCCTGTTTGAATAATTATATTCATTATTACTATAAGCTCACTACTGTATGGCCTAACAATACAAGCGCATTATTGCCGCCCTAACTTCGCATAAGTAGCACTAATTATCTATATTCAGACAACTTCTGATGGATTGATGGGGACGTCATGTGTTGTGCTGATTTTTGACTTAATTCATACTAATAGTTTATATTCGCAAAGTGTTAATAAAACCTCCTAGATAATTTATCTTTCTATTGGTGAAAGCAATTTTTGAGCTTAGCCTGAACAAATTCAAGCTCAGAGCGGTCTTTATTGCATTAGTGATCTAATCAGGCCACAAGTTAGTAGGTACATGTAGACCCTTCTGAGGTCAGGGAATAATTAATTAAGTTATGGTTTAAAAAAAAAACTATTGGGCTATTATTGAGTTGTCTATGTTACCCGTTGAGCAGACGAGCAAACGCAGTTGCAGCCGGCAGAAACACCAATAAAACTGTTCAATATTTTTTTCGATGTTTTTCGCGTTATTTTGGAGAAAACCGCATTTAGAGCCCGGATATTTAATAATTTTAGTATCATGTATTAAGTATCTATCGACACATCGCTAATACACGAGCTGCTCGTTAGGAAAATTGAAACCATCTTAATGAAGAAGATTGTAAGTAAATATCTTCCTTGACGAGAAAATTATATTATTTTCGTCAATGAACACGGAAGCGTGTTTATCTAATACGTTTTTAATTAAATAAGCGTTACATCTATATACCCACCTGCTTTACAGATGACGAGCGTGAAAAATGCGAAGTTATTAAAATATCTTGGCACATTTTATTTATAAATAATTCTTTTGATATAAAATAAATTTTCTTTAATAATTTTTCGTTAAAAGGAAAACATCAAAAATTAATGAACACCTAATGAAATGCAATTTAAACTTATTTATTATTAATGAAATGTAGATTTTTTAAAGTATTTTGTTAGCACCTTTGTCGGAAGTAGCCATTTTAGTTTATAAAATAGTAGTTTAGAATAAGAGTACATTTAAAATATATTATTAAATATTTTAATTTGATTAAAGATGTTTATAAAAAGATTTCCCAAATAAGTTGCTTATCTTATTCTGGTAATAAATTTTTCGATAAAAACGAAAGGTTTTTTACATACGAGTATAGTAGAGATTTTCCGCACTAATTAAAATGATTACCTATAATTGGGCCTTTCACGCCGTCCAGCCCTAACAATGATCGTTTGTGACATCGACGTTAATGTAATCACAAATTGACTGACCCAGCAAATTCGACCAGTGAGGCGTCTAATGAATAATTTTCGGCGAAATCAGAGTCGTGTTTCGACTAGGCTGTTCGCAGACCATGCCAAGACTCTGCAGATAGACTACCGCTCTATGTTAAGAACAATGAGATTTTGTACCGGTGTGCGCACACTGTAACAAAACCGCGTTAGTCAACGATGTTAGATAAAAATCTTTTGGCTAGATCTGCGCACAGTCTTGAGTTAGTGCTCCTAATAGTCTAGTAATAGGTAAAAGATAAAATACTCAGCAGTAAAATGTAACAGACGAGGTCATGTAAAATAATACAAGGTCCACTTCTGCGCCCTCGTCAAATTCAAGGAGGTGCAACTATATCAGTGATTCTATGACTAATCAATTATAAAATAAAAAAAGGTTTTTTTTTAATGTGTACGATTTTAAAATTCGAACTAGCTGTCTTGCCGCTGGGTTTAGGTAGGCAGGGCGATGAATAGGCACGCACACAGCAATTTAGTCGCATGACACTGCCCACCGCATACGCAACGGGGTGATTCAGTACTTTGAAAGGTGTAGTCTTAAATACTGTCAAACATAACAAAATTAACAAAACAAGTCTTTATTAGTCATTGATCAGGTGTCGTAATACAACGACAACTTTCTGAAATTTTACGAGAATTAAAGGCACCTTGTATAATACAAATAGTTAAACAAATAACACTTTATTCACCTGCTAAAACATATTCCTATAATATTCCAAGTAGATAAAAATAAACACGGAAATGAAACAAGAGTGACAGTAACATATAAATCTAAAACGACAATTTACCTCATCATCCATCACACAATGGCTTTCATATACGCCACGTACCTGACGTATGATATAACATGGCAGTGACGGCTCGTAGCTCGTAGAACTAAGCGTCATAGCGCTTCCGAGGCTTAGAGGCTTAACTCGAAGACGCTTTTATGTAATGATTAAAGTGTAGCTGGCATCGTAAATATATTATTTTTCAACGTGTAGGTATTTAGGTTCAAAAATTAATCTAGAATTCAGATTTTTAATGAGTTGCTTTCAACCGGGCACAAATCCAGATTCCAAGGCTGCTATTAAGAAATTCCTGATGGAAAAACCCAATAACACTTTACCCGACCTGGGAATCGAACTCAATACCTCACGCTCAGCAGTCGCGCTTTGTGACCACTGGTATCTTTATTTCACAACTCAAAAGAGAATAAGATATATGTATCTTATTCTCTTTTGAGTTGTGATAAACTTATACATTATAATAATGTTATGAAGAAACTCGTCAACATCGTCATTGATAATGGGACAAGTGCCCAAAAGGCTGACAACGTGGCAATGTTCTATGGCAATGCTAGTTCTTTGGCATATGAAAAGGTCGGTCATGTGGTAGTAAAGAGTCGATTGGCGATGTCCCGATAAACAAGGTGAACACTCGGACGCCATGGCTCTAGTATTTCAACCCCAAACGACTCAAACATATACCTTCCAAAAAGGTTGTTATATTTGTGAGGTTTTTGGCATCTGCAGCAGCCGCCCCAGCACAGCACGACTTTCTAAAAAGATGGAATTTACCATTTTTCTCAATGTACACAGATATAAAATATATAAGGTCGTTCTGATACCCCTCCGCACCACAAACTTCCATCAGCCCACCTCTATTTCACCGTTTTAATATTCCGGAGATTGATCCGTTAAGCCTCTAAATTTTAATCTACATCCGTGTGCCTACGCTTGTAATTATTTCAAACGATTTAAGCTTGGTTTAGTAAAGTGATGTAGGTATAATATGTTAGTAAAGCTGTGAATTTTCGAGGGCGCTACAATTATAATTTTAGGGTATATTTAAAATTATAATATACGTAACCATCTTTTGGGATCCTCAATTTAGGCGTCTTGTATGTCGGTGGTAATGTTCTAAATGTCGAGATATAATTTTGGTCTTTCCAATTTATTTATCGTCATTAGCTTTAATTTTTTATTAATTAATTCATCGTTAAGGTCATCATCGGGTCACCAATATGACTTTATAAATTCATATGTACTTTCTAAGTTTATCTTAAACGTCACTGACATCAGTTAAGGAAAACATCGTGAACAAACCTGGAGTTATAATTAATATAGGTCTGAAATTGCCAATCGGCTTTGAGCAAGTGATCAATGATCGTGACTTCTCTGTGTGAGAAGGGGCCTTTGCCCTCTTGTGTGACAGAAATGGGCTGGTAAGTATTATTATATTTTTCCATTAAGATACGCACAAAACAACTAAAACAAGATTGGGGCTTATTTAAACTGCTAAGGGCAGAAAATATCAAGGAAATCAGAATTTTGGCGGAAAAAGTGAACGCTTTTTGAACTTAAAAGTACCGACTATTAGAAATCAACAACAAGCCTACATTGTCATAAACGTGTGTTTCCTTGAACGCTAGATTCATCAAGGATAAACAGCATTCGAGTTAACATTCGTACCTATTTATTTTAGCATTCAAGTCACTAGCGATGAGACCATAGTAAATTAATAGAACAGTAGACGAACTGCCATGGCAAGGCTGAGACGCTATAATACAAACGCAGAACGTATTTATAGTGTACGTAAATATTATGCTTGCAGTGTCATAAGACTCTTATTTGCTTTTTCTATTAGCGAAGAAACTTCAAGACAGCCGTAAATGAGGTACTTAAAACCTTAAAAGTAACAAAACGGTATCTATCTTGTAATTTTTGAAGGTCTGTTGACAAAAAAGCTGTGACGGCCATCAGTAGTGGTTCAATTTGATATTCCGCTATTATTATAGATAACGGGTAAAAGTGGGTGTACTGCATCTGCACATCTAACTATCCCTTCAGGGAACACAGACGTAAAAATTAAAATTCATTTATTTCAGGTAAGTAGAACACTAGTATTGAATTCAAATTATTTCAATTTCAATCATTCAATCACCAAAGTTTTCTTGTGATACTGTTTACGAATATACTATGACACAACCGCGGCGTTCCATTTGAATCTCTAAAACTTTACAGTGAGTGTTTGCTGTAAATTGTAGTGGATGCATTTCGTACATGTTCGCGGTTTATCTCCGTCGGTTGATGTCTTGAATATGGGATGCAAAACGTTATCATGCAAACGTCGCTGATTATTTGTTATATGCAGTCGGAATGAAAGGGTGAGAGCTTCAACAAGACTTTGAGTGAGTGAGCAAAAGTGTTGGGAAGCTTTGTTTTTGGTAAGTTAGGACCGCTTGCGGCAGCCAGGGTAATCTTATTAGCTCCAAGTTAGATACAACCACAGGCCCATATTATGTCATTGTAGCTTTTTCGTCTGTGTGGAAGTACAAAGGTCTCTTTAATTCCGTCTCTGTTTTTATCAGACGTTTCCAACGTATCTATAAACTAAGTATCTATCTGCAAAATTTTAGCTTTAAATGTCGAGTAGTTTTCGAGATTTTGTGTTTAGTCGGTGAGTGAATGAGTGGCCTTTCTGGTAAAATTGAAAAATCTTGTGTTTATAACTAAGTTAGAGTTAAGTTTTTGGTGCAAATGGGCCTTTATGAATGATTATGTACCTGCTCCTACTTCAGAACTTTTGTCCGTTTATGAGTAGTAACCAATAATTCCAAGGCACAACTTTTCTAAAAAAAAAACATTTTATTATAGCCCTAATTTTGCTGTTTTTCGTTTAGCAGTAAAATAAGATTTTTTGTTGCTTTAAAATCAATTAATAGTTAATCAATTGAGTTGAAATCACAGTTTATTATTGCCATACAAAATCTACGAGGGAGTCGGGTTTTGATAGTTCATAAACATACATACATACGTACATAAACTCACGCCTTTTTCCCATGGGGGTAGGCAGAAACGGCACCTGCTATAGTCTCCTTTCGCCTTTTCTCTCTATAGTTCATAAAATGTATATGTCAATTAATTGGTGGACATAATTGGGTACTTATTGACAGAACCCAATTATCTCCCACAAAATACAATTCAAAATAAAAGTTGCTGACATAAACATTGTCAAAAAACAATTAAGTAAATGAATTCAGTCTCCTTAATTTCTTGCCCTGCAATAAGCGTTAAATAAAAATGTTCAGAGATATAATTTTGCCATTCGCCGCTAGTTTTTACGAAGCAGTAGAAATATTTCGCGTCGCATACCAGCAGCAGACACGCGGCGCGGCGCGAGAAAAAAAGCAATATTTTTGTAGAATTTAAATGCAAAGCTAAATCAGAAAATGGTTTAACATTTACGTTGCACTTTTTATGAATAAAATGCATACTTAATGCATTTCCGGGGGTTTAAAATCGCTAAAATATTCGTGCGCTTCAAAATGAGTAAATAAGGTAGTTGATGACTACCTCGTTATCTATATAATTATAAATACAAATAAAAGAAATTAAGTGTGTGTTTATAATATCAAAATAACAGCTTTTTACACAATAAATATCTTTAATTATAATATTAGGGCATTTACACGAAAAACTTTTGTCTTTCTGTCTGACGATGGTTGAATAGATTTAAGAAATAACTTTGGCTACGTTTATAAAAATAATAATTAAGGTTCCACTTAAAAATCAGCCCCCCCCCTCCCCCAGATAACCGACATTCACGCGAACGATTTTTCGGACAAAAGCTAGTTGAGATACTAATTTTCACTAACTATGATTCTGTATTCAGCTATTCACGTAGAGTGATTTTGATTACATATATTTCCTTGTCACCTAGTTATAGTAATTACAGGTAAGTAGATAGGTATCTAGGTATACCTGTAACTGAACGTCCAATATTAGTCGCAATCAGTGCGACGGTGGATCCATTATATTGGACAAATGGGTCCAATCGCGGCCAATACAATGCTATTTACTGCACATAGTCTTGTCAAAGAGACAGTTCTATTGCCAATCAAGCATTATTAAGCATGGAAGTGATTTCAAAAAGTTGTTGTCGTCGGGAAAAAAATTGTACTGTTGGGGAATATTTCCGTCTAGAACCACCGTGTGAATTAAAAAAAAATACAGGTGATAGAATTAAAGACATACAGCTGGCCGCGCGCAATGCTTGCTGCCCGAATCTCGATACTCGCACGCACACATAAAAAAAAAAGACAGAGAGAATGAGAAAAAGAGAGGGAAAGTCGCATGGAGGGGGTATACGCCTTTTCCAAAAAAAAGTCGTTTCCCAGCTCAATTTTACTTATTGGTCAGTAGGTATGTGAACTTAACGGTTATCTGATAATGTCTTTTTACACTCCGTACATTGCTCTATATTTTCCAGTTTGTGATGACGTGAAAGTCGGTTGCATTTCAGTATACATAGCAAAGACGAGAGTGCAATGTGAGTAAGATACACATGTTATGTACCTTGCGTATGTACCGTCGAGGTCGGAAGTGTAAACGCGTTTATATTTCATATACTATATTCTTTATGTGGTCGGATGGAGTTTCTGAGTTCATCCTTTCCGCATTTCAAAGCTTGCAAGCATATAATGTGCGAATATAGATTTACAGTTTACAGTGATCTTGGTTCTGTAAAATTCTAAAATGTAGTTTTGGATTTGAGAATGTGAATTTATGCAATATTACATTGATGTTTGATTTCAGGGATTTGCACATGTTGCTAAGTAAAAACCATTTTTTAAATTATATGTTATGTCTTAAATGTAGACTGCATACTATAATCATGATGAAAATCAAATTAATTATTTTAATTAAATTATTAAAAGAGACTTTTAATCTTCATTTACAAAAATAATAATAAAATCTAGATGCTTCTTCCAAAAGGTAGTTTCATATAGAGAAGAATGGGCAAGAAAGTCCAAAAGACGAAACAAAACTAAACGCGGGGTATAGTAGTAGTTAGTTAAAAGTAAAAGTTGTAAAATAAAAGCAATTAATTTATGCGTAATATTATTTAGTTTGATGGACAGAATGTTTACTTAACGATTATGTGATGTGTTTTTTACACTCCGTCTACCTAACAAAATAAAAAGCAAGTTACTTTAAGCCACTTTTTTATATCCGCCGATAACGAAACATGATAGAAAACTTTTCTATTCTTGTAAGTGGGTATAACATTATTTTTACGACAGATAATGTATTTTTGATGCGCTTGGATCCCGAAACACCCTATAGTGAAATAAGAAGAAAACTGCTTCCCGGATGAGATAAAAGTTTTCACTGTAAATATTGACAAAGATAATCTCCAAAGCAATTTAAACCTTAGTAACAGTAGCTCATGTTCAGTTCACCAAATTTTTGAATAGAATATTATGTTGACTTGTAAATTCATAATTGGTCGAGATCCCAGAGTCGCCAGATGTACGTTATTTTAGTATGTCTGAAACTTTGGGAATTGATAGAGGATTATTATGTATTTAGGAAGGTATGCATACCTGCTTGTTTAAATGCTAGACTATTTATTAGGTATCAGGTACAAAAAGTACTGTTCTTTAACGGCTAGATTTATATAATACTATCTTCTGCCCGCAACTTCGTCCATGTCAAAGTTAATTTCTCCATACAAACTTTGGACCCCAAATAATGTTTTAAATGTAAAACATTATTTTATATACTTACACTTTCCGTGGGCCGTAACTTCAGCCAGACACTTTAAAGTTCGGAATTTTGAGCAAAAACCTCTTATCTTTCACGGAAGGCAAGAGCATTGACCACAACGCTTGCTTAAGGCCTCGTTTACAGAAACGCTTGGCGTCGCGCGTCGCGTGCGGCGTGGCGTCTCGTGGCGTGAAAATTAGTACGTCAAAAATCGCTTCTCCGTAAACGCACTCATACAACGCCATTATGTTTGAATTCAGAGCGGGCCGCGCACCAAAACGCGACGCGCGACGCCCCGCGTCTCTGTAAATGAGGCCTAGGGCGTATATTAATTATAACTCCAGGTTTCCTCACAATATTTTCCTTCACAGAAATCAGTGATGTCCAAGATAAACTTTGAAAGTACATATGAATTAAAAACATCACATTAGTACTTGCTCATGTCCCGGTTGCATATCCAAAACATCGCGCATGAGAGGCGGGCGCTAACATCATTATCCACTGACCCATCACGACATTTTAAGTAAGGTACCTTTTGTACCTGATATCTGACCCATTACTTTTAATCTACCATTAACTATTCATGAAATTTCATCGATGCTTAACTCACGTGCCGGGGTTGCGGGACGTCTTAACACGATATCGTGGCCCCGGTATGTAAAGGGCAACAGAAGGAACAGCTAGGGTGGTTTTTTAGTCAGTAAAAGTCTGACAGTCCCTTCCGCCCCACCCAGGGCGGAAGGACTCATTTGATGTTTTTTACCACCTAAAAAAAAAGCTTAAATCACGTAGGTCTAGTAACTATGGGATCTTGCACCATAAGTACTAAGTCCTTAATTGGATCGTTTTAAAAGCTTTTGTTACTAGGCAAAGTTTCCTGAATGAAAGTGTAATTTGTCCGTCTGTAGGCATTTTACGGCATCCACGTGTAAAAGGGGTGGTACATTATCTGCCCCCGATACAGAATTAACTACACTTAACCCATTAGTCGTTCGATTGTTTAGAAACATTTTCTGTTACTTTGTGAACTTGTTGTAGGTACCTGTATACATTTTAGTTGCTTTTTATGTCCTCCTGCCCTGTTGGTCATGTGAACGTGGGGTTCTGGATTATGTTCCCAGGTCTGGAAAAGTCTAAGTTTATCTTAGACATCACTGACATCGGTCAAGAAAAATATCGTAAAGAAACTTGGACTTATAATTAATAAACGCCATTTCGCCAAGCCGCCATGGACAAGCATAGATTGATCACTATGCTTGTTCATGGCGGCTCATGCCTTCTCTGTATGAGAAAAGATTTTTGCCCAGCAGTGAGACAGTAGTACACGTAGACTGGTATTATTATGTATTACATTATATGTAGGTAATTTGGTAGTTTCGATCCACAATTACGTTAATGAACGTTTTGTCAATATCTACGTGTTTCTTTGATTTATTTTTCACCGCCTAATCTGAAACGTGACCGTCGAAAAAGGTAACTGAAATATTGCATTATAAGACAGCTTTTAATATTATAAGTAGGCAATTGTTATTTTTACTTACTTTTCCAAATTAATAATATTTAACATAACATCACGCCTGTAATTCCCGAAAGGTTAGGCAGAGGTGTATCCATTAGTACACCCACATTTCGCCGGTTATGTTTAAGTCCCATCTAGTAGGGGGCGAGCCAATTGCCATCAACCGGGCACAAATGCAGACACCGAGGTTGCTATTGAGAAATTTCTGATATAATAATATTAATAATGCAAAAATAACTCTGTCTGTCGTAATGTTTGACAAAGAGGTATACCTGGATAAGGATATTGGCAACTTTTAATTCGCGACTTCATCTGCGTCCGCGACAAGCGACATTCACGCGTCAAAAATGACTTGATAATAATCGGAATTGGTTTTATTCGATACCCTGAAAGTAAAGGTCAGATGTAATCGATTCGTGTGCCGCTAGCGCTGAAATTATACGATCAGGATTCTGTTATAATAACCTGAATATTTGAATAGAATTTTGTAGGTCAACCAACCAAATATATTTTGGTATAGCGTACGTAGTATCTGTGTCATGTAATTCTTAGTATAATTTGAAGTTCGTTTATCATTTGGAATAGATAATAGTCAACACTTAATATTATACAGAGGTTGAGTTTCCTTGGTTTTTTTTTTTTGTAAAAGACACATGATACGTATTCATAACTTTGGTTTAAAATAATAACACCAGCCTGTTATCGTTCCACTGTAGGACAAAGACCTATTCTTTTACAGAGAAGGCACGAGCATTGATTACCACGCTTGCTCAAGGAGAATTGGCGATTTCAGACGAATATTAAATTGTAAGTCCAAGTTTCCTTCACCGATGTCAGTGATGTCCAAGACATCACTGACATCGAAAGTACATATGAATTGGAAAAGTTATATTGGTACTTTTCGAAACCCACATGCCTTTGAGGCGGGCGTTTTATCCACTAGACCATCACGACACAACTTTATTATTACAAAACTAAATAGTAATAATACCTATGCTCCGGATCGAATTTCGGTCTCGGTCGCCAATCTCAATAGAGACTAGTGTACCTACCTACGCAAAAACAGGTGCACTTCCTATTCCCCCACTCTCATAATAGTCCAATGTGACAGCAATCCGACACGACCGGAGAGAGATCAAGCGTAGGACCAACGGCTTTATGTGCTTTCCGAGGCGCGGGAGTGTCTCATCACTAATTTCCAAACTTCAGCTGCTATTGAGAAATTCGCAAAGGATAAATCCAATAACACTTTTTGTCTGACCTAGGAATCTAGATCAACGGGAGCAGTCAAAAGATATCGAAATCGTAACAAGCATACGTAGGTATATTTCCGGATCTCCGATTTCGTTAAGGCCGGCTGCACACCAGCGGCTGCTGACCAAGGAAGTGTTGAGGTGCCACCGCATCTTTATCTCGGCCGTTTATCAAATAAATTCACAGTCCCCAGTGAAATTTATTAGTTTTCGAATGGCCACCTCTGCAGTGTGACTTGGCGTTATTGCGGGGAGAAGAAATCGCTTGTGAAATGCGACTTTCCTATCCTTACAGTTAAGTTTTTGTTGAGTTACGAGAATGTGAGCGGTGTTTATATTAGTTTGGAATAAAATGGCTTTTTTTTTGTAGAAAATTGTTGCAGCCTTTTCTAAGCAGCTAGTCGATTCTGTAAATTCGAATTCACTCTCACTTTCACTCTCACTTCACTTGACCTTGATTTCGCTATCGCTATTGGTCGCTTCGGAGCGGACAGCTCCGAAGCGACCAATAAAATCAACTCCGCAGTTTTCACCGCAGTTTTCACTGAGGTGAGTTCTTACAGAATAGCATAGCTGGTCTAAAAGTATATCTAAAATTTTCAAGACTTTCTATAACGTTTTGGAATGATAAAAGATATTACTTACGTAAAACCCCTTGTCTCCCTCGTGTGTCTACTAGTGGTTGCAAAGCGCGACTGGTAAGCATGTGGTCTTGGGTAAAGTGTTGTAAAGTGAGTTTTTTCAACAGGAAATACTTAGTAGCAGTCTTAGAGTCTGGATTTGTGCTCAGTTGATGGCAATATGCTCGCCCCCTATTACATGGGACTTAAACATACCTAACTGTCGAAATGTTGGTATACTAATGGGTACACCTCTGCCTAACCCTTCCGGGATTACAAGCGTGATGTTATGTAAAAATGTACGACTTTCGAGAACGTTTTAGGATCATAAAAGATAATAATATTACCTAGGTACCTAATACCATCTTAAGTAGGTATACAAAAACCGAGCGGTAGCAAATGGCGTCTTTATTTATTTATTGACTAGTTTATGCCCGCGACTTCGTCTGCGTAAATGTCGGTTATATGCAGGTTTTTTTTTTGCGCTGAAGCCTTTTTCTTATTCCAAAATAAAAGTAGCCCAGGTTACTTCTTATAACGTCTGATATCTGCCCGTAAAAATGGGTCCATTCGCATTTCGGTAATTTTCCGGAACAAACAAACAGACAGACGAACAACTTTTTTCATTATTTGGGTTTTTGGTACAAGTACCGTATAAACATTAATATCCATTTAGTAAAAATATTACAGACACTTCAGTTTTATTTTTTTAATATAAAGGCTCATTAATTCATCGTAATAAAATCTACATTTAGTTCTCAACAACACCACATTATAATTAATAAAAACAAATAGGATTTCACATTTACAACAGTTTACACAATACTCACGTAATCCGTGATATTGTTGTAATGGATTCACATTAGCAGAAGTAAAACGTATCAACTGTAGTGCGAAATATGCTCCCGATTAGTAAGATAAACAAAAGAAATCCTTTTACAATCCTTTTACATTTACTGAATGTGACACTCAGCATTCACCTACTATAGCTAAACTGATTAATGAGTCCTCACCTGCGGACACTGTTCACTGTTAACTACTGTGACGTCACATATACTCGCAAATAAAAAAATAATAAAAACAAAAATAAAAATGTTCTAATTCAAAGTCAAAGTCAAAACATTTATTTCAATTAGACCATTTACAGGCACTTTTGAATAGTCAAGGAGTCTGTCAGTTAGTCCGAAAGTTGAAGCTAGTTGCTCGTTCCAAAACAGAGGTAGGCCTCTGCCTCTATGGAGAAGAACGAACAAGAAACTCCACGGCACTCTTTAAAATTCAGGCACCGATGGCCCATAGCATGTTAGTATTACAAAAACTTAAAAACTAATGTTAATAATAATAACATTTAGAAACACAAGAGTACAAAACACAACATCCAAATTAAAGAAAGATTTATCAAGCCACATGTCTGACATGTAGTTTTATAAACCGTTATAAAAGCAAATACTTTCTTTTATATTTATGTGTTTAGTATCCTTAAAATTAAAAAAGCTCCCCAAACTATTTCATGCGGTCTAAGTCGCGAGCAAAAGCCAGTATGAAATAAAGTAAAATAAAGCTGTGAACTGTACTGTATCAGTGTTTGATTTTTTAATCATATTTGAAAACTTGTTTGATTACAAATTCAAACGTTTTATGTTGTTACATATCGGATTTGATTTACTGTTTTTCATCAGTTTAGATTGACTTATTACAGTTATCACTTTTATATTTATTTAACCGTTTATATACACACTAGCTTCTATTCGCGACTTCGTCCGCGTTTTACACACACCTTAAGTTACTGCTCCGCTCCTTCCCCACTTCCGTGGCGCAAACGTCACACAGTTTCATTGTTGTGTGACGTCTGCACCACGCTAGCGCAGTGTTCAATTAACTGCAGAGCAAACGCCGCGATAACGCGACGCTCGCGTCTTATTGTCGCTAGTGTGAAGAGGCCCTAAGTCTGTCCTGCAGTACGCTTAGCTTGTGGCTGTGATAATTAAACACTCCGATGAAAATAGGTATGTCAAAATATAAAAACGAGAGAGTAGGTACTATTTTGATTTTGTTTTTAATTTGAATTCCAACGGTGTTCTCCAGTAACTTGCTACGATAGGGTTAGATGGCCTCTCTTGGTAGGCCCTGACAAAACGTCACGAAGGACCCACATGTCATATTCATTCATATTCAGAAGTCGCCAACATTTTGAGTGTATCCAAGATTTACGTAGTACAGGTGTAATATAACAATATGACACCTAATGGCAGAGGAACGTAAAGGTGAGATGCAAATAACCTCTGGAGCTAAGACGTGCTTCGCAAAGTTTGAAAGCACGAGTTGAATACGAAAGTTACAGCACCCGTGCACCAGGATAACTGGCACAAGTGACTACAATATACTTTAAAGTCAGTGTAAGCCAAGGAAGCGGTGGCCCTTATCGCACACGTGATTTGAATTCTTCACACACTTTTATTCGACCAATATGACAAAAATGTTTGCGACGACTGCGCTTTGAATACATAAACACACTGATTTTTAAATTTTTCCTTTTTATTTTAGTTCCCCGGGGTATAAAGTGCGACTTTTGTCTTTTGTCTTTTGCCTCGCGTTGAGTCCTTTGGGAGGGAATATGGCAAGAAAATAAAATGTTTGTCGAATGATATGATTGTATCAAATAACGAGATGTCTGTAGGTTATAAATGGTATCGAAAATAACAAACAATATGTGTGCTTTCCGGGACACGAAAGAGTTTCGGTGTGTAAAGATGGTCACCCATCCACGAAACAACTTCGGCAATCGTAGCTTAACCTGATGGATCCATAAGTGTGGCTGTTACTCCTTTGCCACGAACTTCTTATATATTCATCTGAAATGAAATGTGTTTATTTATTTACAATTTAAGGTGGTAGCGAAGCCATAAATAATCGCTAAACTAATCGATAAATCGCTGACCTTTAATACTTTTCGATCTCTTTATTAAAGACAAATTATAAAATCAAAATAAATATTGTCCTAAAAATTGTTAAGTTGTGATTTATTTATGAAAATCAACGACCTGTAGTCAGTTATAATTAAACTACGCGCAACGCATCGCATGGTCAACTAAGTTGTCAATTTGTTATCTTTGATTTGATTTAATTTTCTTTACTCAAGAGTGATATAAATTATTCTCGAGTATCGTTTTTGGATGTTTACTCAGACTTATTTCTGAGTCGGTAGGTAAAACTGGACGGCCAATTCCCGTATTTTTAGAACGATCGCATTCTAATATGTCTAAATCTGTCAAAAATACCTCTAACCTTTTCACCGCCAGCGAACACAAAACGCGATGCCTCGCCCAGCGCCAAGCTATATGATAATAGTTAAAATGAAGAGAAGTAACGAAGTCGTGGCGCTGGTGGCACGAAAATCCGGAACTTCTATTGAAGTCCGTGGCGGTGAAAAGGTTAATTTAGGTATTTAAATTTTTGACCCTTATTTTTTGTAATATTTCTAAAGGGATCGTAAGAAAAACTTTTACCTTGGATTCAGTCAATGATTCTAGGCCTAGTGATCAATATTTTATACAACACCTACAAGGTCAATGTGCATGTAACAGCAGATTTGTTTTTTAATAACTGACTTAGATTTTAAGTAGGGGGTTCGAGATTCATGTAGATTGTAGTATCTAGATAAGTATAGTACACGTATAAATAGTATTTGTATAGATAGGGCTGTTTTATTTACATCTGTAAACGTAACCGTTTGAGACACAATAAATAATTTTGTTTTGTATTTCATAGATGTGAATAATTCGAGTGCAGTCCTTCACGAGTGATGATTCTGCGCACCTTGTACAGTCGTGGACAACCCCACAACAATTTAGTTCACCATTTTTTCTGCGACCGCCACATTATAAATTAATTTCATATTAAAAAGTATTTACGCCAATAGGAAGAGAGTAAAGGCAATCTGAAACAAGTTAGCCCACCAATCCCAAAAGCATGGTAAACATCTTACAGTAAATCATAAAACCGACGATAAAATAAAACAAACAGCCAAAAAATATCATAATAAAGTCAAAGCACGGGTTTTATCAAAGAAAAAACAGTCCCAAGCGATGTTGAATGTAAACATCATACGATTCAGTACTGACGTATCTACATAGGTTTCTTAGGAGAGTGTGTTTGAATACAATGGCGGGTCCCGAGGCGACGGAGGAGTGCCCAAGGCTTCAGCGCTACTCGTATGCGAATAGAACTACCACCGTATCTCATAAGATATGGAATTCTTAAAAGATGTAGGTGAATTGGATTTTAAGATTAGCTGCGCAGGGAGTTTTATGCCAGCGTAGTCATATTTGAATTTGGTTTGAGTGTATGCCACGCTAATATTGTAATGCGAAAATAAATCTGACGGTCTGTATGTTTGTTACCTCATTACGGCAAAACCACTGAACCAATCGTAATGAAACTTGACAAGGGGTAGCTTGGGATATACATAGATAAGGTCATAAGCTAATTTAAAGCTTTTTTTCCGCGACTTTGTCTGAATCCGCGATAATCACATTATTCTTCCACGTAAATATCGATTAATAAGCTTACAGAAGCTTTCGTAAAATAAAATAGCTCATAATCTCACACCTTTTCCCATGGGGATAGGCAGAACCCACAGAACGTCACCTGCTACGATACATAAAAAATGGATAAAAAAAAAAAATGAAAATAAAATAGAAAAATAAATAAATAAAAGTAACAGGCAAAAGCTAGTCTTAACTAAAGTTATAAACGCAAAAGTTACTCTGCCTGTCTGTCTGTTATCTCATCACTGGAAAACCACTGAACCGATCGTAATGAAAGACAAAGAGATAGATTAGGATGTGGATAAGGAAGGCTACTTTTTTTTAATCCGTGACTTTGTTCGCGGCATTCTACATGGATGAAGCCGGTGGCACAAACAGGTTATATTATAAATGGAAACCTACTTATTTGCTAGTACTAGTGAATAGGTAATGTCTTTTTCATGAAAGTCTGTTTGTAGATTTTTTTTAAAGACACCATTTTACCAATATGTTATGTATTTATGTTTACCAAATGTTTTCTTTTACCAAAACTGCAATTTCCATTAGGTTAGTAGGCACTACCAATCAATTAACTTACTTTTTATTAACTGTCAAAACGCGATTCTCCCATAGATTTTGTACGGTACCTAATAGCGAACTCTGACGTCACTGCAGCTTAATTTACTGTTTATTAATTTCAAAGGAACTATGAATCTAATTGAAGAGTTAATTGAAAATTAATCGTGTTTCAAGGCAATAAAGTATATTTTAAAAGAAGTTCTATCTTGGAATTATTGGTTAATGGATTGGAACTATCCAATTAGTACCTTTTTTTTTTGTTTAAAAAAAACTGTGATACAACGTGTCACAGTGTCAACGTGTATTTTATCTATTAATTATTATTCTATCTCTAAAAACTTTACTCCCTGAAAAATAAGTATTCTTATAAAAATAATACTAAATATTTATCTTTGTAGACAATTATGTTATGATATATAAAATATGTACTTACAGGTAAGTACATAATATATCTCTTTCATTTATTTTGTAAAGTATATACAGATGAAGATAAGTGCGTCGTAAACTTTGTACCGTCGAAGAATATTAACTTTGGTACCTATCGTTAAACTTCTAGAAGTATACAATTTATTATACGATCCTTTAATTTATTACCGTGCAACTATCTTTAAAAGTATAAAATATTCATCCATAAATCTAAGTCTAAGTAGATATATAAAAATCAATTACCGTGCGTTAGTCAAGCAAAAACTCGAAAATGGTTTGTACGATTTTACGCCTCAGTGGTGGGGTGGTTTAGAAAAAAAAATCACTGGGAAGGAAGCCGCGGGCAGCAGTTAGTCTAAAGTAATATTAAAAAGATTTATATTTTTGTTTGTAATGAATAAACTCGAAAACTACTTAACAGATTTTAAAAATTCTTAAACCTATGGATAGCTACAATATCAACGAGTAACATAGGCTATATTGATGGGTATAACATTATGCGGATTAGTAATCAAAGACGTAACTTTATGCAGGTAAAACCGGGAGCTATGCTAATCTTACTACTTGTATAAATGTGAAAGTTTGGATGGATGTTTGTTACTCAATCACGCCAGAACGGCTGGACGTATCTGGATGAAAGGCACAGAACTAGATTATAAGTAGTTTGGTAAAGTAATTATGATTTTATCCCGGAAAAATGCATAATACGGTGGAATAATACGTAACAACTTTGACGCAGACGAAGTTACGTCCAGAAGCTAGTTTTAAATAAAGGTGACTGGGTAAGCGAATACAAAACCACAGAATCGATGCAAATTTTCGGCATAACGACTAAATTAGACTAAACAAAGTTATATCACATTCTCGTTTTCCAGAGCGTGATAACATGTCTATCAAGCTTCGCCAATAAGCAATTTAACTTTCGAACTAATGAAACGCTTGATAGGTTAATTTGAACGAGCGCGAAGCGTACGGAATGAAGTGCTTTTAACCGTAGTCGGCATGCAAACAAAAAGCAGTATGACAATAAAGACAGCGGCAGCGTCAGAAACACCATAGATTTACGTAGATAGGTATAAAGGTACCTACAGTCGCATTTACGTCCGTATGACGCGGGAAGCGCAAGTTAAGACAAGCACGACAAGTGATGTTTTGAACAGAAACAATGAAGACGAGTATCGTCGCACAGACAACCGCACCGCATGATAACAAGTGTTCGCGCGAAATTGTGTGTACGTTTTTAGGCAAAGTCCCGAGAGAAAAGGAGATATAACAATGCTTTTGTTTACTTTCATCAAGATTCTGAGTGATGTTTGGATCCGTATTATGAAATTTGTACGTAAAAAGAAACATAGTGAGTCGGGTTCCTTGTTACGTAAGCCTTATATTGGTCAGAGACGGAATCCATTTATGTAGCTGTAGCAGATACCTAGAACCAAGTAAAATAAGAAAAATAAAACAAGGCTATTATGGTCACAGTGCAGAGCAAATGCCTCTTTCTAGTCTATCATCATCTACCTATCATACACTAAATATTTTTTCCAATTAGATTAGCACGCTTAAATAAGCAAACAGGAGAAAAAAAACTCTTTAGCTTTAATATTTATTAGTATAGATAGTTGGTCCCGTGGTAAAAGTTGTTCATATTTATTAGTACTTTTAACTCCTGAATTTTTTTTACAGATTCGCCTACAGTTGAAAATAATAGATAGTAAAAGCAGGTTTTCCACTAATGAAACATTTATTTCTGTAAAAGTATCCGAATTTCAATATATATCCGATTTCTCACTAATTAGTGATCATAGGATATTGATAAAGTTGTTATTCTGTAAAAATATTTTTAAAGTAGGTAAGACAAAGAAAAAATAATAACTTAAAAGCTTTATCATCTGTCGCTGGCAGATAAACAACGATCTCATAATAATTATGAGTCCACATTCTAATTATATTTGTGGATTATAGAAACAAAGACGAAATAAAAGAAATTGGCAAATACAACTGAGAAGAGATAGTAATAAAGTTAGTTAGTTAAGGATTAGTGATAAAAAAAATTGAATTTATTTTTTTATAAACGTACTAGCGACCCGCCCCGGCTTCGCACGGGTGCATGTATTATACTTATAAACCTTCCTCTTGAATCACTCTATCTATTAAAAAAAACCGCATCAAAATCCGTTGCGTAGTTTTAAAGATCTAAGCATATATATTATAGGGACAGACAGACAGACAGGGAAAGCGACTTTGTTTTATACTATGTAGTGATGCTGGATGGATGACATGCTGGATGCTCTGGATGCTCATGACATTAAAAAAAACAAATTAAAAATTTCAGAGCTTAGTGTCGTCACGTTAGCTATAATTTGTGTGTAAATGGCATTATAATCTCTTTTGTTTGGCCGCAATTTTTAATCCACCCATCCTTGCCTTATAAGAAACGCATCAGTCTAAGAGATATCGTGCAACAAACGCATCACCCAAACGTACTCTCAATTAATCTCACAAAGAATAATTGATACACAAGATACTTATGTTTTTGTGTACAAGAAAAACTTTTCCGTCCTCAGACCCTTTTGTGGAGCGTGCGAATCCTCGACAAGAAAGCTACATGGCCCTATCTTTACTGTGTCAGACTGATATCAATCTTATTTCTTGAAATATAAGGTTTATTGTCAATTGCAGTGAATAAAAGGAAATATCGAAAATCCTTGCAAAACACACCATGTAACGTGACATTCTCAGAATTATGTTTCATATTTTTCGTTACAAATCCAAAAAATAAAGGTGCGATGCTGACTTCTAAACTGACCTTTACATTTGTTATTTCTTTTGTGCTTTTCAACGGTAAGTATATAAAAAATATTTTAGGTTATGTTTGACTTTTTATTAAAGGCGTTTGCTTTTTGTAAATATACATTTTCTTGTTGTGATAATTTTACATTTATCTTTTTGGTGGAGTTTTGGTTTATTACACTACTAGCGACCCGCCCCGGCTTCGCACGGGTGCATGTATTATACATATAAACCTTCCTCTTGAATCACTCTATCTATTAAAAAACCGCATCAAAATCCGTTGCGTAGTTTTAAAGATCTAAGCATATATAGGGACAGACAGGGAAAGCGACTTTGTTTTATACTATGTAGTGATATACCTGGTAAGTGACATTTTATCTAGGTATCTTTGTATCGTTCGTATTAAAATACTAGCTTTTGCTCGCGACTTCATCCGCGTGTTTTTTTTACCCGCGTTAAATTATGTCTTTGATTACTGCTCCGCTCCTGTAGCGTGATGTTACATATCCTATACTATTATTACTCATAAATCTGGCTATCACATACAAAATTTTCACAATCCGACTAGTAGTTTCTGAGATTAATGCGTTTAAACAAGCAACCAAAAGCCTTTTCAATTTTATTATAATTATAATAATTAATATTATAATAAGTATAGATATAATATAACGTCAAAAAATATTTATCCAATTTACTGCATTCTCAATACTTAAAAAAAATCATTCGGGTTGGGTTTACAATTACGTCGCCTGAATTTGAGGATTCTGACACTGTGGGGGGGTCAAGGGGACTCATCTTAAGCACCCCCAAGCAATTTTAGCTGCCGGAGCGGCGTTAAATTATTTAAAACAATTTTCAAAAAGATCGATAAATCACTAACTATTGCTTGAAACGAAACGTAAATTTCACTAAATTCTTACGTTTTTGAAAGTTGAGTCTGTCAAAATGCGTAAAAAGAATCGCAAAGCCGCCATTTACAGTGACAGATAAACACGATTTTGTTGTTTTATTGTGCGTAAGAGCGAGCGAAGCGAGCTCAGGACTTGGGGCACCCCGACTAGGACAGGTTAGGTTAGAAGGGGATGGCAGGGTCCAGTGAGCGAGCGAAGCGAGCGAACAGACCCTGCCATCCCCTTCGTGGTTATTTTTTTTTAAACCACCCAGAAGTAGGAGCCCCGCGAGGCGGGGCTCCGTCGAGCCTTTCTGGCGGGGGGAAGTCTGGAGGGACTCTACCCCTTTTCCCGCCTTCCCCGTCCGCCATACGACCCTATTAAGTGACTTGATACAAAGCCCCAGTGGGGCTCCGTCGAGCATCTCCGGCGGGGAAAAATGGTGGGGGGCGACTCCACTAGTCCCTCATAACCTCCCCCCACCGCCTCCACCAAGGCGACGTAATTGTAAACCTTACCCAAACATTCTAAATTATATTTTTTCCAGTAAATAAAATGACATGTTTCAGTAACTTACGTTTTATTAATTTTTACTAGTCCCAACCCACTTGGTAATGGACGTGTTATACCTTTATTCGTATTAAATGTAATGTTTGAGTGTGTCTTTGATAAGTAAACAGAACTCAAAGTATTGTACTCCAGTAATAGGAGGCACAAAATAAACCTAACCACAACTGAAACTGTTGAATGCCAGCTTCTCTCAAGTCCACAAAACAGATATCTAATATTTAACCCAATTTCTATCAGCTTGTTTGATAGATTAGTTTGGATTGTGGATTTAAACTTAACTACCTGGAAAAGGCAAAGCAATTACTTTGATTTCGTTTACTTCAAAGGGGTTAGTTTAGTAATCTTATTTTGTAGAATTTTAAAGTTTCTGCACGCGACTCCGTTTGCGTAGAAGTCAAGTATAATAACATCTATACTAATATTATAAAGCTGCAGAGTTTGTTTGTTTGTTTGTTTGAACGCGCTAATCTCTGGAACTACTGGTCCGATTTGAAAAATTCTTTCAGTGTTAGATAGATTAGTTATCGAGGAAGGCTATAGGCTATATACCATCACGCTACGACCTACGGGAGCGGAGCAGTAACCAAAGACGCGGGTGTAACCGCGGCGGACAGCTAGTAGCTTATAACACTCGTCAAATAGTGTACTCGTATCTTCCTATTTGTGAAAGAATTATTGCATGTAATCGGATTATAACTTCCAGAGATTATTTCTTACAAACAAAAAAAAGCAACAAAATTTATATTAGTAAGTATAGACATAACATCACGCTTGTAATCTTTGGTTAGGCAGAGGTGTATCCATTAGTACACCCACATTTCACCAGTTACATTTAAGTCCCATGTAATAGGGCGCGAGCTTATAGCATTTAGCATTAGAGAACCAAAATGTTTAAAAAATATTATGAAATCAAGTGTCCTACTCAGTTTTAGCGTTAACGATTTCTAAATTCTACCAATTTTCATCTTCCTTTGTTTCGGCACGAGACACACCATAAGGGTCAGTTCACACCGAGACGCGACGCGACGCGACGCGACGTGACGATACTGGAAGAGGCCAGTGATTTCGCGCTGCGCCGCGCGCCGCCGCGAGACGCATCGCAACGTCGCCGCTCTTGCACGTCGCGCGTACCGGCGATTCACCGCTGCGTCGCGAAGCGTCGCTTTACGGCCTGGCCACAGCTAACGGCGGCGCGAATTGCGGGGCGTCTGGAGTCGCGTCTTGCGGTGAGCGACTCAAACAAATGGTAGAGAAACTATGAAGTATGCCACAGCTACCGCGGCGCGACCTGCGGCGCGTTGAGCGTCGCGAACTGCGAATCGATGAGCGTCGGGCGTTCTCGGCGGCGACGGGCGGTGCGTCTTGCGAATGAAACAAATGTACTAGCGAGTATCGAGGCGGCCACAGCTCAGAGCGGCGCGCGCGGCGGCATCGGTGGACGCATTCGGGATCGCGCGACCGAAACAAATAATTTTGTTTTTATCGCGCGTTTTTTTATAAAAGTAATGGATACGGAACAATTTATAAGCGAAATATTGAGTAGACCAGCAGTATGGATGTCAAAACATCCACATCATAAATATAGGCATGTTATAAAAAAGTTGTGGGCCCAAATAAAACAACAATTTCCTGTTAATAGTGGTAAATATTTATTACCTATTTTTTACAAGTAATGTAGATACGGCAATTTAGTTCAAACTTTTGATGGGGGCCATTTAATTTAAACTTTTGATTAATTTTAATAGTTTAGCCGTTCTCTAAATACGTCCACCGCTGACGCCGCCGCGGTCGCAACAACTCTAGCTGTGGCATACCATCGCAATTCGCGCCGCCCGCCGCGACTCCAGACGCCCCGCAATTCGCGCCGCCGTTAGCTGTGGCCAGGCCGTTACGCCGCGAGGCATCACGAGACGTACTTAGTGCTGCGTGATGTAACGTATTCTAAATTCTCACAATGAAATGTGTATCTTTTCGTGTAGAAAATAAAGTTATATTTTTAGTCGCTCTTTTAAAGTATGCGCGCAGCGTCGCGTCGCGTCGCGTCTCGGTGTGAGCTGACCCTAATAGTTAGAGGCGGTCGGTTCGTATCAAAAGGTTGGCTTGGTAAGCAGATTTGTGGCAGTGCCGAGTGTCTATGGACACCGCGTGGGCGTTTATTTAAATATCGTCTCTTCTTGAGGTTACTATTGATACAAACAATATAACGAATATTTTATTAGAATGTCTGAAGTACTGTGAGAGGAATTTATTAAAGGGATGAATTTGTTATGTTTTAAATGTATATTAGTGGTTTTTTTTTCATTTGTCTAGTGGTTGCAAAGAGCGACTGCTAAGCATGAGGTCTTTGGGTTCGATTATCGGACAGTGTTATTGGGTTTTTCTATAAGGAATTACTCAGTAGCAGCCTCGGAGTCTGGATTTGTGCCCGGTTCATGGCAATAGACTCGCCCCCTATTACATGGGACTTAAACATAACTGGCAAAAAGTGGGTGTAATGGCTATCTCTGCTTAACTCTTCGGAAATTGCAGGCGTGATGTTATGTGTAGGGTTTTTTTTTTAAATATTCTTTGTTTTATTTTAAATTTTATGTCAAAATCAATAAAAAATTACTTCGAAATAGAAATTCAAACGTTCACTTTTACGAGAAAGAGTTATGGGTACTTGATGTTAAAGTTTGAAATGTTTTAACGAAGCAAAAATTTTATAACGGTGTGACGAGAGTGGAAGAGTGCTCAATATCGAAAGGCAATGAGATTTTATCTTACATTGTTGACCCCTAGTGAAGTTTCTCGAGCGATATTAGCCGCGTCGGAAAATAATTTGAATAGATTTATGTAGAAATTTTCTTTTCTTTGAAAAATCTTTCATTTCTTCGTATTTTGTGTGCTTCATACAGCGCCTGTTGGGCTAATTTGCAAACAAAATTGTAAAGCAATTTCGTCAATGTACATTGATGTGTGGGTGTCCAATTACTTGATTTCTAAGAATGTTTTGATTCTCTTTTCTCGTTAGAAAAAATTATCAATACAATTTGAGATCATTATTTGTAACTGTACTGAATGAACTGATTTTTCATTATGGTGGAGAAAATAAACGTTATTATTATTATTATTTTATTGTCTGTCCACCTTGTCAATCTTCAAATAAATAAGTAAATATTCTTCGGCTTCATTGACATGGCTGAAATATGAGAATAGATTCTCATATTTAAGCCATGTTAAATGACGTAAATGTAGAGACTAGGATTTCGGCATGTCAAGAAAAATCCAAATTATGCAGGGACGTATTTGGGTCTAATGATAATTGTAGGAAAATACTTATGAAAATGCCCTTTAATGGTATTAAGTAATAACAGATTGCTTTAATAATGACGTAACGACGAGCGAACATTAATCGCCCTCTCCCGGCATGGGAAAATATACACCTGAACCGTTATGGTGGTTTAATTGATTCATCTGCTGGTACGTACCTATGTGTACCTACCTAAGTATTTTTGGAGGCCGAAACTTTCGAGGTAACGTTTATTTATGACAGCTTGGCTAATGAGATACTTAAAAGTATACATTTTTCTTCAGAATTTCTTTTGAGGAGCAATCAATCACGGTTATTTAAGAATAATATTCGACTCCAATGGCATGGAAATAGAAAAATCATCTATTTATACATTTTATTGTTTTGTGTTAAACTTTTTACGACCATCCATACTTAGGTACTGTTTTATGAAGAAGTTTAGTAAACTTTGTGTGTTTTTGCTTGTAAAGAGGTAATCTCTGGAAGTACTGTTCCGATTACAAAAAATATTTTACTACTTAATACAAAGCTACACTATTGGCTATGTTTTATGGTAAACGTGACATTAACACGAACGAAGTCGCAGGCAGATGCTAGTGTTTAATATTTTTTTGTTTTATTGTGTTGTTTGCTTTTGCTTGTCATACCAAAATAACAGCATTTTACTAAATGCATTATGAATGTTTACACGACACTTACACCAAAAGCACAATTTTTAAAATTATTGTCTGTCTGTCTATCCATTTGTTTGTTCCGGCTAATTTCCGAAGCGGCTGGATCGGTTTTGACGAGACTTTCACTGGCAGATAATTATTGTTATAAGAAATATTTTTTGTTTTAGATAAAAAATTAGCGTTCTATACAAAAAAAAAACCGACATTCTCGTAAACTAGTTATAATCTAAATGAATCGTATTATTTTTACGCGCTAACCCAAACTTCTATCTTCGAACATAGGTACTTGAATATACTCGAACACACGTGCAACAATATTCGTTCCCTATCGAGGGACCCAAAGATGGAGTGATAGGAAAATATAGCAATATCTGAATATCGGCAGTGCCATCAGCATAATAATAACATCGTAACAGCGGGTCGAGTTGGCATCGTAAAACTTAAACTCGTATTAGGGCCAATTGCTTGACGTCTCTATGCGTCACGGGTAAAGTATACAGCGTAGTGTGAAGATGATACGGCCCAGACAATGTTTGTGAACAAGTAAAAATTATTTACCTGAACATGGTATATTTTACCGTGCTCGGATCAATATAACTAGCCTATTACTGTGCCACAGATGGGTAAAAACCTCTTCTGATTCAGAGAAGGCACGAGCATTAAACACCACACTTGCTCAAGACAGTCTGACAGTCAGACTTTTATAATCAATTCCAGGTTTCCTTAAGATGTTTTCCTTCAGTGATGTCAGTGATGCCCAAGATAAACTTAGAAAGACCATTTTAATTGAAAAAGTTGCATTGGTATTTGCCCGCTATTGAACCCGCAACCTCATGCATGAGAGATGTCCGAATAAATTAGATTGATTAGATAAATAAATTGAACAGAAATGGTATTTGTAATCTACCAAATACTGAAACTGTTAACAGTGTGTTTTTATGCTGTTGTTTGTTGTGTGTGTTGTTGTTGCTGTGCGTTGTTGTGACTGTGTGTTGCTGTGTTGAATAACACATGTGTTCACGCCAACGTGCGTACTCCGTTGAATATAAAGAAGAAAATAAGATTTTGTTATTTATTTTCTTTTCTAGATTATGTTATAGTTTTATTATTTTTCCTTTAACCAATTACGAATTTAATTTACATTTGAAGTCGGGTTGAATTTATTTCCTATATATATTTGAGTTATATAACGTACGTGTAAAATTAGTAGGTACTAATCTCCAGCACCCGTAGCAACTAATCACATTTCACAAATCACATTATCCTGTATTTACACGTGTCCTGCCTACACAAAGAAATATTCTCTTGCCGTTAGAATAAACAATCGTAAATGGATATTTCCGCATACATACGTACTTAGCTTTTAGTTTCTAATGGTCATTCATAGGGAAGATGTTACCCGAGAGCCTAGCACGAACGCGCGGAACAAACGTAATGTAAATTCGATCGAATTTATACTTAAAAATACTCGTTTGGCACACACAATATTTATTTAGCGGAGATGCTTATTATCTATAATTATATTATTATATGAACAGAAAACTTTAAACTTTTTTTACCTATCTTTTTTTAAATAGGTATTACGCGCACCGAGGAATCTGAGATTTGGCTTATGTAAAGTTTATTTAGAGGAGAAATGCGGAAACCGAAAACTACTAAATAAAAAAAAATGTAGGTACGTTCGGATTTCGAACAGAACATCATAATATGAATAGGAAATAATAATTGTCGATATTTGTAATTCGAAAATTGATCAAATAGAATACTTTTACATCAGCGCGCTCATACTAGGCCCACAGGACACTGAGAAAATTCGACCTAGCTGGGTAGTACCAATGCTATAGCTGTAGACCGTACCCTTAATATATATGTCATATACATTACCTAGTTGCAAGAAAAGAAAAAGACAAAGCTGTTTCAGGAAATGGCCCATTCAGCGCCCTTTCCCACAGCTATCGAGTACTGCCAATTTGCTTTGTATCAGACGCTCGGCTCCTAAAAGTATTGGGGGAGTCTGGGAGATAAGGAAAGGAGGTCTTTGATAATTAACCCTCAAAGCGTTTACAGTAAACGTGAATTGAACGGGTGCGATGGGACAATTAAATGTATTTCTTGCTTCCATCTGTAGTAACTAATTTATTTTATTCAAATGGAAGTAAGCGATAATTGAATAGTGAGGGTGATAATAGCGGTTTTGCTTACGCGTAGAATTGTATCTTCCTTTGAAACTGTTCTTTAAAGTAGGTATTAGTATTGGTACCTTTTTTATGACAAAAATGACAAATCAAATGACTTCTTCTGCTCTGGGCGGAGTGGAAGGGAGTGTCAGACTCTTAGTGAATAAAACTCATTCGTGTTCCTCATAATGCTCTTTGCATTCCAGGGCCACGGTAAATTTTTCGAATATATCCCACAACCCTAGCACTGGCACTAGCGAGCCCCGTCTACTTAGTATTGGTACCTAATACTATTATTTTAACAGTTTTCACTTTAGGAGTACCTAAGTAGGTATTAGTAATACTAATATTATAATATTTTTTCTTACGGATCCCTAATTTTTTGATAATAATATAAGTAGCCTTTAGTGATAACGTAGCTTACAATTAATGAAAGAATTTTCAAAATCGGTTTAGTAGATCCAGTGATCACCCTCTATAAACTATATTAGTATAGATATAAATACTTAAATAGTGTTTTTTCGCACCAAAAATAAAAGTCGTTAGTTACTTAGTTTTTATGGTTAGTGTGCGATGTGCGTATGTGATGATTGTGTCTTTTTATACCACTATATTAAATTACTACCAACGGTAAGATTACATAATGTTAAACGCAAATATCAATTCCCGACCGACTTTTCATGGTTACATATCAAAAAATCAAAATATTCTCGAGCAAATTTCAAAAGGACAATAAACAAAATACCAAAATTTAAATGACCAAATGATTTATTTAGAAAAATTTTAAAATCCCAATGTATGTGACATCAAATGAACGACTGATCAAAAGTTGCTAGATATAATTTTAAAATATCAAATCATAACTAATCAAATTTTATAATCACAAATGATTTAAATGTAGGTATACTTATATTTGAAATACATCATTAATTTTAACACATTAATTTGTTCAAAAATTATGATTAAAATAACAGTGCCTCAAAATAGTATACATACAAACATGAAGTAATTTGAAAAAGGTAAAAATAATATTAATATTAGCGAATAGCGTCTGTCTGATACAGAAAGCCTTTGCCCAACATGATCGGTTTGCTAATACAAAATATCGAAAATTGTCACGTTTTGTAAGCGAGCGAAGCGAGCTCGGGACTTAGGGCACCCCGACATGGACAGGTTAGGTTCGAAGGGGATGGCGGGGTCTGAAAGACCCCGCCATCCCCTTCGTGTTAGGTTACTTTAAACCTTGAACGCAGAAGTAGGAGCCCCGCGCAGCGGGGCTCCGTAGACCGGGGTTCCGTCGACTACAGCCCGTAATGTGTGTAAAAGACGCAAGCAGAAGAGATGACGTGCGGGTAGGTAGACAATACCCGGTCTACGGAGCCCCGCTGCGCGGGGCTCCTACTTCTGCGTTCAAGGTTTAAAGTAACCTAACACGAAGGGGATGGCGGGGTCTTTCAGACCCCGCCATCCCCTTCGAACCTAACCTGTCCATGTCGGGGTGCCCTAAGTCCCGAGCTCGCTTCGCTCGCTTACAAAACGTGACGATTTTCGATATTTTGTATTAGCAAACCGATCATGTTGTTGCAAAGGCTATCTGTATCAGACAGGCGCTATTCGCTAATATATTAATATTAATCCATTTGATAATTAATAATTTATTCAGTAATCCATTTGACCATTAAACGATTTGGTCAATAGTGTAATAAATAATATAAACATTGATATTCCAGACTTTGGTCAGCTGAACTTTTGATCAAATGACCATTTTTATTTTAAACTTTGGTATTTCGTTTATTGTTCTTTTGAAATTTGCTGGAGAATGTTTTGATTTTTTAATATGTAACCCTTTTCATATAGTTCCGTCAACCGTAAAGCTGTTCAATGTGCTGATTCTGTAATATTTTAATATTGTTCAATACAATGGTTGAGATCACTAATGCAATCAGGGTGACCAAGTGAAACTTTAACTGCCAAACCCATATCAAAATACAGAGAAGGGTTATTTTGACCCAACCTTATCTTTCGGTACTGTATGCCCTATCATCACTAATGATACAAAAACTGTTTATGAGTAGGTATAAGAAGTATTTGTTACGTCTGACGTTAATATTTTTGAAATAATATAATTTATAAATACTTCTTCCATCCTTCTATAATAATAATATATTATATAAAACTATACACATCAAAAGTGTCTAGGGATCAACATCCCTAACAAATGTTAGGGATGTTGATCCCTAGACACTTTTGATGTGTGTATATTATTTACATTTATTTATTTTATATACATATATAATTACATTTTTAAATATTTATACAGGGTGCCCGGTAAAGAATGGATAGTCTTGAAATGGGTCGTGGTAGAACTAATGACCATTCAGAAAAAAAATACAAATAAAAAAAAAAAACCAAGTAGTACCAAAGATTTCATTCATTTAATAATATTCGAAGTTTTTTGTTACCTTATTTTACATTCTTGTACACCACGACCACGAATTAATGAATTCCATCGGTTTTTTATTGTTAAAGTAATTTACGTTAACTAAGCTGATAGATAAGTAATCAAAAGAAGAACTGCTATTACGTGGTTTTTAAAAAAAACAACTTGAATTATGTTCTTTTGAAAAAAATCGTGAAAATTTTTCTTTTAGACAAAGTTTAAGCGTCCGTAGTTTAAAAAAAATGTATCGAAACACAAGTGGCCAATAATTTTGTAAGATCATGTGCTTATAGCCGATTCCAAAATAGTATGATATCTTATTGTACCTAATGTAAATAGTGAATTATTGCTATTCGTTTTCAAAAGGAGTGAAATTTGGTTAAACAAGAAAGTTTGAGATATTGGAATATTTATTTACATTAAATGTACCTGGTCATTGGGGTTTAATAAAAAACATCATTTGATATTAATAACACTGTTTTTGACTGCTGAGCATGAGGTTGGGCAGTGTTATAGGGCAAAGTGTTATAACTGGCGAAATGTGGGTGTACTAATGGGTACACCTCTGCCTAACACTTCAGGAATTACAGGCGTGATTTTAACACTGTATTCGTTGTAAATTACAATAAATGTTTAAATTGTCTGCCACCCATTCTGATTCAGACCTTACATATTAGAATAAATGCTCTCCTAAGAAGTGGCTTATCACGTTGATTGCTTATTTTCGATGTGGTTGACCGGACACAGCTTCGTAAGTCTTCCAAGGATCGGCTTCGCGTAATAATTTTCCTTAGGACAGCCCCAATAAAAAAAAATCAGGGTCACACCACATTTTCAAACCCACAAGTCCCACAACAGGCTAACCAAGCTTTCCTATTCAGTACTAACATCTACTAATCATTTTATTTATACCCAGATGGTCAGGTTCATCTAATGTTCATATTTGTTACAATATTGCAAACTTTATTGTTTTACTAATTTTCACTCCTTTTGAAAACGAATAGCAATAATTCAGTTTTTACAATAGGTACAATAATGAATCATACCATTTTGAAATTGGCTATAAGCACATAATTTTTTAAAATTATTGGCCACTTATGTTTCGATACATTTTTTTTAAACTACGGACGCTTAAACTTTGTTAATAAGAAAAATTTTCACGATGTTTTTTAAAAGAAGTTGGTTTTTTTCAAAACCGTGTAATAGCAGCCCTACTTTTGATGACTTATCTATCAGCTTAGTTAACGTAAATAACGTTAATAATAAAAAACCGATGGAGATCATAAATTTGTGGTCGTGGTGTACAAGAATGTAAAATAAGGTACCAAAAACGTCGATTATTATTAAATAACTCATATCTTTGGTTCTACTTGGTATTATTATTTTTTTTGTATTTTTTTCTGAATGGCCATTAGTTCTACTATGACCCATTTCAAGATAATCCATTCATTACCGGACACCCGATATAAAACAATAAAAACATTTAAAAATAAAAAAATAAAATAGTATCCCATCGGCATCGGGAACAGGGTTCAAGCTACCGGTGGTCAGGGCTCCTGGGAAAGGAATCTCCTAACAGCGTGTCCAGGAGTACCGCTTTCTGAATCAAGCCCTTGATCCAACTGCCCAACGAGAGACACCTAGGGTGTTGGTCGAGGCTCTTGGCTATTATGCCATTGGCCGTTACGACTATCGGCACAGTGATTGCTGTACTCACATCCCACATGTCGACAACCTCGCGAGCCAAATCAAGATACTTCATTTGTTTATCTTTCTCTGCCTTCACAAGGTTCTCGTCATGCGGGACTATTATATCCACAATCACTGCGCGACGCTCTAATCGATCTATCACCACTATGTCAAACTATTATTATTATTAAACTATTAATAAGTATTTGCATTTTTTTTAATATGATACGATAAAAATATGTTATAATATAGAATGTGGAAAAATACAATTCATATAATAATTTATACGTATAATAATTTATATTATTATTATAGAAGGATGGAAGGAGTGGAGGAAGGCCTTTGCCCAGGAGGCTAAAAAAAAATCTCGCGTTCTGTTTTAAGCCCCACAAATGTTTTGAACTTTTTCCTCGTGTCTGACAGACAACTTATATGTTTATTCGTTTGTAGAACTAGGACACATACAATAGGTACACGTGCAAAAATCCGGGCTTAAAAACTAAAATATTCTGTTTGTCTGTGTCTATGTTAGTTGATGGTACTCGTAGATTCGCTTTTCGAATTTGAAACGTTGTTTTGTAGTTACTATTTTGCAAATGTACAGCATGAAAAAGATACGGGTTTTCAAATAGTTTTAGGAGATATTAAAGGTCAAAGTTGCAACTTATTTTCACGTTTTTCAATGAAAATCAGTTTTAAATGTTATAACAAATACCCCTACGACTCCTGTACATGTACTCCTGTTGCATGTACCTGTAAGGGTAATATTTTGCGTCCTATTTTGGCATTGCAAACAAAACTTTAATTTTATTTATTTGTATAGATTATTTCATATCTTTTAGATATAAATTTTGTATATAGTAGATACAGTCAGCAACAAAAGTCGATTAACATTAAAAAAAATTTAATCCTAATTATTGAGCACAATATTATAGGAAATACGAAATGAATACCTATATACAATTAAGATAGAATAAACCCTTAGCTATTGCCTGAAATACTGACAAGTAGTGCATTGTGTTTTTAATGGCTATCTAAAGGATATAATAAAGTAACATTGTTAATCGACTTTTGTTGTTGACCGTACAACCAATTTCTAAAACGTCTACTTGGTTTCAAAGAAGAAGTGAAATAATTTACACCCAAAGTATACGTCATCATTTCAAATTGTCACTCCCCAACGGAGAAAATTTACGGTAGAACCACAGACTTTATCCATTGAAGCGAGTTAAGTGATATCTCGTTAATCAGTCTCCCTACATCACTTCAGTGAAATTCCCAGAAACATTCCATTTTGTCTGTAACTGTACCAATGTTGTAATTAGAGAGCTTCTCAACGTACGTGGTGGCTTCAAAGGAGTTAATGTATGGGTAATAATATGGTGCAAAACTTCCTCTTTTGTGCACGACTGTACTTACATGGTACGAACGAATACACTAAACACTTCGTTTATTCTATTTTGCTGTATCTGTGGCATGTCAATCAATTGAAGGTTTTGTATCTATACTTAATATTATAAAGCTGAATAGTTTGTTTGTTTGAACTTGCTATTCTCAGGAAATACTGATCCGATTTGAACAAATCTTTTTGCTTTATAAAGCCCAACTAATATTAAAAATGTAACGGTTAATGAAGATATTTTGTTGTTTGGATGTTTGTTACTCAATCATGCGTAAACCGTTGAACAGATTAAGATGAAAATTGGCACATAGAATAGACCGTTTCCTGGATTAATACATAGAATACTTTTTATCCCGGTAATGTGTTCGCTTGCGATAATAGTTCAACTTACTTTACGGAAAGTTACTTTTTACGCGGGCGAAGCTGAGGGCAGTAGCTATATCATCACGCTACGTCCCACGAGAGTGGGCCAAAGCGTAACTTAACGTAAGTGAAACCGTAAGGCATAGTTAGTCGTTAAATTGGGCCTTATTACCCAAATTCACAAACTACTAATCAAGTATAATACAAACACTACATTGTCTAACAAAATGAGCTCAATGTCAGACAAAACCACCGAATTCCAATTCCTAAAGCAACTGAATCAAGCTACAAAGCCTACTCTGTATTGAAAGTAACGAAACAGTGTAACAAATACTATTGAGCTGTGGTGATAGGTATACTGCTTTGACGTGAGTAAAGCTCCAGGCTGCGTCCCTTTGATGTGTTTGAAATGTTTGTAAATCAGTGAGTCATCAATACGCGGATATACATTGAACACCATTTACTAGACAATGATTAGGTTTACAAAGATATTGGTAAAAGGATTATTAAAATTTGATAGAATAGTAGATATTTGTTTTCCTTCTTTTTAACCCCTGACGTAAAAAGAGGGGTGTTATTAAGTTTGACGTGTACGTCTGTCTGTCTATGGCATCGTATCTCCGAAACGAATGAACCGATTTTTATGCGGTTTTTTTTTAATGCTGTTGTGATCGCAATGGATCTTAGCTATAACTTATGAAGATCTGTTCACGTGCTTAATGATCCTCAGCTCATTTCCTACTTGACAACTGACTACGATTGATTTGTTTGGTGTACTCTTATAATATTTACTTTTTTTTATCTAACGGGGTGAATTGGGATGCAGAGGTGAATCGGGATGAAACTTTAAAAGGGATTTTAACGTTTAAACAATATAGTTTGTTGCCGACAATGACACTATATCGTAAATTTATAATTCAGCAATATAATAACTTTGCGAGTCCTTTTGGTAATAAACTGTACTAACTGATTTCCTCTGCATCCCTATTCACCCCATTTGGCTGTATTTAAATTAAATGTACTGTTAAAGTAAAGGTAGTTAATATAAAGTTATTAATAAAGTTAACTGCGTAACATCATCTGAAAATTAATATTTACAATATTGTTGAGAATACAGAAATAACCATTATGTGAATAGGAAAACAGAGAAAGAGAGAGGGTAAACATATTGTATTTTTTTGCATAAAAGAGTAGAAAAAAAAATACAAATTAATTTCGTTTTTTTGGCAACAGCAGCTGTCACCAACCAGCTAAATTGGAAAAAAAAACATTACGTAAATGTCATTCTGTTTTTATTTTGCAAGAAGTATTTAATATCGGGGTCGATCTCTTAATAAACATTAAAAGAGAAAATCATTTGATCAGTTTCCTTAACGGTAAATAAATAAAAAGAGTGCCCATTTAAATGGACGATTAAAATTCCATCGTAAACCTTCCCCTTGCTTTTGACAAATGAAGCATCAATCCATTTATCTTCGTGCACTGAAACGAGGAAATAGATACTAAAAACTCTTGTATTTTTAGAATCTTATTTATTTCGTAGTACCTACCTTTTTTTATACAGGTCTTTTTACTTCATATTTTAAACTGGCAATAAATTACATTATTGTTTATTAGTCGATTATTTTTCTAGGTAGATAATCTCCGAGTTTATTTTTTTATAATAATATAATATATAATATTTTAATACTAGTTTATCTAAACGGCCTTATCTTCTAGAAATCCCTAAGTTTCTTGAAAAAATGCGAAATACATACTAGCTTATGCCCGCGACTTCGTCCTCGGGTTTTTTCTGCGCGGAACTCTAATCCTTTTTTGCAAAATAAAAATAGGCTAAGTTACTCCTCATAACAATAGCTATGTGCTAGTGAAAATCTCGTTTCAATTGGTCCAGCTGTTTTATAGAGGTTATCCTAAACTAACAGACAGGGCGACCAACAGACAGACAAAAACATTAGAAATTGTTTTTTTTTTTTGTAATGGTAGCTTGCAAACATTCGTAGGCATTTATTAAAAAGCTATTATTTTGATATTACAAATAAACACTTTTATTTACCTATTTATACAGATAAAAACAGTATTTTATTCCTTATAGGATTAAAAAAAGCAACAAAGAACATTAAAGAATAACTGTTCTATTTGAAGATCAAAATACAAAGAATTTCTTTGAATTTTTCAAGAACAGTTAATCTTTATGATAGTATTACATTATTCATTAGGGAGTAAAATGTCGGCAGCTGATCTCACATAAAAAATAATGACATGAGATTATTATATTAGTGATGTTTTTTAGTTTGAAAACATAGGTATCCAGGTCGTGTATAATGTTTTTCACTTCTTTTAAGAACATCGGTGAATGAATGAACTAGATTCAATATTATAATTTTCTCTCATAAATGACGTTCTAAAGTGCCTTTTAATGGTCTGATTGAAATAAATGATTTGACTTTGACTTTGACTTTGAATAACATCGTAAAAAAACCTGGACTAATAATAAATTAGCTTTTGTCGGACCCCCGTTACATTCCCTTAAGGGGTGAATTTCAGAAAATCCGTTCTTAGCGGACGTCTACTAACTATAATCCGCCTCTTTGCCAAATCTTATCTGTATACGTCAAACGGTTTTCGATATTTCGTGATGCGTGAGTGTACCTATGACCTTTCGCTTTCATATATTTAGATTTGTCTGAAATCGCCAATCCGCCTTAAGCAAGCGTGGTTATCAATGCTCCTGCCTTTTCTATTTGAGAAGAGTCCCTTGCCCTAGCTGCAGTGAGAAAAATAATACGAACATAAATTTTGCCGGACAGGCTTAATCTTCTAAACTACTTCGCCGGTTGGTGTGTGTATGAATTATCGTTATCATCTTAAGCAAATGAGGCGCACTACTGAATATTGAACTCTCTCGAACATGTCTACAATTACAAGTCCTACCATACAGCAATATTCACACATATTATAACCATTAAGAAATAATTACAGCCATCAAAAGACGATAAAAACAAACAACTCCAATTTAAATGTATCAACATCAAACACAAAAGCTCCGACAATTGTTTAATAAGTACAAAAATAAAAGGAAGAAGCCAAAACTGGCGCAGATTGATCGCGGCTGTAGATTTGTGGCCAACAAGAAACTTCACTGACAGATTACATCGGACGAAATAAATCAAAATGTCTATAGTTTTTACGCCTCGGCGACTACGTTCGCGAACAAAGTTCCAATAAAGAATTGCTGGTACATTTATGATTTTGATTGAGTGATAGATTGATTTTTATGTATTGAACTTGTTATTGAATATTGACACTTTGGCTGTTAGTATTAAATCTACTATTTAAATCAGTGAACATTTAACGTGGTAAGAGATTAGATAATTCACTAAAAATACTAATTAATTATTTATTAGTTGTGTATACAACTAACTTTACTTTTAAATAATCAAAAACCTAAAAAGGGGTCAATGTACTCATCGTTGTAAGTTTTAGGGTTGTTCAAAATGATAAGTAGGTACAAAACCCTTTTACGAAAAATAAGGTTGAATATTTAATACGATTTACTAATTTTCCCACTATGAGTTAAATTAAAAAAAGTTAATTTATGTAATAGCGTGAAAGGTAGTACCTAATTGGTACAAATGCAGGTTTGAACTTCATGTTAGTAAAACGCTGCTGATAACAGAAAATGCTAATTATATTTGATATTAAAATTTCTACAAATTGTATTTTAGTTACCTAAAACCTAAAATATTACTACGATAGATGACAATTGATAAAGAACAAAGACAACATGTAGCCTATGCGGTGCGTTTAAAAATGCATAGTCTGTTATACTGTTAGGAGATCGAAATTTTAAACTAAAATTAAAAACTATCGTTAAGTACCTAAATATAAAGTAAAATTTATAATAAAAAAATTACCTCCTTTTCTGAAGTCTTAATTTATAAGTAAAAATAAAACGTAATAAGTCGCTACTTATTACGTAAAAGCTTTACCCGCTGGTAAAGCTTTTACGGAGTTGTCAAAATACTTCTTAATGTTAGTAATTAAATAAGACTGGGTTAAAACTTGGCTACTTACAGCCAATGGGTTGTAAAGGTAAGTTTTAGCTTAGACTTTCTTTTATATTAAGTTATTAGACGAATTATTTTACCAAAATTAAGCACTCAACTTAGTACTTAATCGTATGATGCTCATTTAAATAAATTATAAGTTAAATTTTGTCAACTATAGGCAGGCGAAAGAGTAGAGCAATGAGATAAATGAATAGATTAGCTGACCAAGCGAATTTTGTACCGCCATTTTTTTTGTTTAATTTTCTTTCATGATAACCCTTTCCCTACAATAACAAACAACAAAAAAGAATTAGTGAATTTGGTCCAGCTGTTCACGTGTGATGCCGTGACCAAAGGAAATAGGGATTAATTTTTATTTAAATAGATAACTTAGTGATTAGCACATACAATTTAGTTCTATCAAACTAAAATTCTACCTAAACGAAACCTAAGTCAATGTGCCTCAAATTAATTGAAGTAATTGTGGTGATTTTTGACATTTAAGGCTGATTAATCTCACTACTATTATAAATACTAAAGTTTAATAGATGATTGTTACTCCATCACGCAAGAACGGCTGATCGGATCTAAATGAATTTTGGCACAGATATAGATTAAAGTCTGGAACAGCACATATAGGCTGCTTTTTATCCCGCAAAAATGTATGATTCCCGTGGGATAGTATATCAACTTTGACGCGGACGAATTCGAGGGCAGAAGCTAGTACAGTACCCGGCGATAAATATTGCACATCGACCTTTTGTATTTCGTGTGACAGAGATAACGCTCTACGAAGCCGAAATTAGCCGATTGTCTCTTTCCAAAGGTCGATGTGCAATATTTATCGCCGGGTACTGTATAATATTTATAACGCTGTTTGGGACGTAAAGTGATCTGTTATTATTGAACTTAGCTCAACTTAAGAATCAAACCCAGAACTCCTCGCTCAGCAGCCACACCTGATACCGACGGGATAGTCGAAATAAAATAACCAAAGCCCAAACCAGCGGGCGGTGGGGAAAGTAAAGAAGACTCCCACATTACGTCGGAAATATGGAAGTAGCACAAGCTTGTATCCGCATTTAATCCAGCAATCAGTACATCAAATATTGGTGTTGGTAACTCTCGCCTCTAGAGCAACACCCACACTTGGCCGATTGCGATTTCATTAACGTTTTTACATTGTTTATTTTAATTTACCATCATTTTTCATACGTTTCATTACATAGTGGGTGCGAATTTTTAATGGCGGTTTATTGGGACAAAGTTTTGGCAAACAAACAAAAGGCTGATGACTTATCAGTATGACAGAACAAAAGAAAATCAATTGTGTCTCATTACGTGGGACTTGAGTAATTAGGAGCGTTTACGTCTTACGGCATTTCATGTAAACTTTAAAGATCTTATTTTTTATAAATGTTTTTAACTAAATTTTTGGACACAATAATCCTGCTTAAGTATTATAAGAAGTTTCATTAAAATCGGTTTATTAATTTTGAAAAATAAGGACCTCAAAGTTTATATGAAATGCAACCTAACGCGGCTTGCGGTAGGACTTACTGGCATTGACTTCATCGTAATCGTAACGTAAGAAAAAGCATTAGGTAACACCGTTAAAATCGGCCCAGACGTTTCAGAGATTAGCCGAAACAAATAAATAGACAGACAGACAAACAGTTTTATAATCCTTTTTTTTTTCGTGTTATACCGTGAAAATTGTTATTTTGATATTAGGTACAAACAGAGACTACAGTTTTTTTTTTAATTTTTAGCAGTTTACTTATACCTACTAACAAAAATTACGTCTCTTCCTTGCAGGTCGATCGATATAAAGTTGAAGTGAACTGTCTTGGACGTGATCATGGACTCTGCAGTTCAAATAAAACGAAAAACGTCCGAGAAAATAATGTAACTTTTTTATCTTTTAACGTTCAAATTCTTCTTACATTTTAAAACATAAAACATTTGCTGTGCCCAAAAAAGCTTCGCGTAAAGCAATACGCCCTTAAATTCAACGTCTAAAGTAAAGATACCTATCGCATTTCATTACAAATATACATTTAAAAATTCCAACGAAAAGCAGTACGTAAAGTGAAATGCACTAATAAAAAGCGGCGAAGTGCGAGTCGGAGTCGCACACGAAGGGTTCCGTATCGAGCCAAAATCGCAAAAAAAACAGGTCTCTTGTATAAGATGTTTAGGCGTTAAGGTTGAAATTTGCTTAGTAGTACTCTCTTCAATAAAACACGTCTGGTTTATGTAAAGCTGTATTGGACACTGCATGACGTCTATGAACTATAAATAATGAATTACCTACAGGCTATAGAACAACACGTACTCGATATAGTTTTTAATCAAACATACCCCATACAAGAGACCTATTTTTTATGTTTTTGGCTTTCTTTTTTAACTTTTATTATTTGTTGGTGTAGCGGCACACTATTAAAAATTTCAACTCTCTAGCTATTACGGTTCATGAGATACAGCCCGCTGACGAACGGACGGACAGGGGAGGCTTAGTAAGAGTCCCCCGTTAGCACCCTTCGGATACGGAACCCTGAAAAGCAATGAAAAAAAGGTCACGTGACACTAAACTAATATAATTGACAGTTGACAGTCACATCTCATTTCAAGTAACGTTCAAAACGATGTTACATCTCGCTGAATTTTGGACAGATTGTACCAAAATTGGTACAATTTCAAGCCTTGTCAGCATTTATGTTGCAGCTAAATAGAGTGGGCGAAGCATAGTATGATGGATCTGAGAATCCATTAGGAAGATTGTGGGTACTATATGTACGTAGTATATCTTTGTGGCGTGGATGTTACCGTGGATGTTGTTATATGCTACTAAATTATTGTTTTAGATTGATTCTCGGCGTACGGTTCGGGGAGATTCTGACAGGAGATGGACAAATGAAATGAGTATTGGGGAAATGAAACAGACAAACTAGGGGGTGATAGTAATGATTGACAAAACCTATTTTTTTGTTTTTTCGTTCTGTTTGTCTGTTTTTTTTTTTCAAGTAATCTCCAAAACGGCTGGAGCATAAATAAGAGTAAATTATGCTACTTTTTGTTTAGAAAGAGAATTAGACTTCCACAAAAAAAAAAATACTAAAGCTGCATATTTTGTCTTTTGTTTGAATGCGCTAATCTCCGGAACTACTGGCCCAATTCTGAAAATTTTTTGCTAATAGGAAGTTACGTAATCAATGAGTGTTAGCCTAATTATGAAAAACATTAGAGATCTGTAAGAACATTTATGCAGGCCAAGCGCGAGCTAAAGATGTTAATAAATAAACGGTATTTTTGTAGGTACTAAAGGTATACCTTTGCGTCTGGCATTGATCAATATTTGAGTAATTTCAGAGTTCACTGCAGAGATGTTTGACGAACGCAGCGTAGACGCGTCGTATTTTTCCAATGTCTAAGCGACATCAAGTGACATCAACGCCTACGTTATGCCTAATAATGATCGTTTGAAGATAATTAATTGTAATTTCGATAAGTCTTCTATGAAAGATGGGCTTCTCTCTTTCATCCCACACAGTTAAAGCTGTTACCCGAATTTATTTATTGACAAAGGTCAAACCAAAATAACTAACGTTAATTAATAATTGTCGATAATTCCTTCGTAAAATGGAACACTATTCCTTTACTTTGCTGTTTTTCTTTTTCGTTGGGAAGTCCTCATGGACTGCTTCCAGTTCGGGGAAGGCAGAGTTGTGTGTGTGGGACTCCTACCGACTAAAACTCCACGGTGTTTCTCCAACTACCTTAGTTCTTACCTTACCCGAACGACTCCAGTGCAACGGACTGGAGTCAGAGCATTCTTCTGCACCCTGGCAGGTATTGATATAGTTTTCTTGGACATCCCTGACATCGGCAAAGAAAAACGTTAAATAAAATCGCCAATCCGCAAATGAACAAGCGTGGTGACCAATGCTCATATACTTAGATAAGAAGAGGCAGAGGCTGGAATTATTATTCCAGAATATCCCGTATTGGTCAATGCTCAAGCCTTCTCTGTATGAGAAGAGGTCTTGACCGTGTAGTGGGACAATAAAAGGCTGGTATTATTATTTAGTTACAGACACATGAGATGAACTGGACGTACAGTCGCCCGTATGTACAGCCCCTGCATTCGAAACGCACTGTTTGTTTACTTATCTAAGTGTTTTCTTTTGGTACTGCGTATTTGCTGCGTAGTTGTTCACATTTAGAGCGGTTAATTTAAATATTATGAATTATATAGGGTGACTGGTAAGTCATCGATACATATCTACACAATATATGATTGTACCTTCTCATGATAAAAAACAAATATACCAAAAAAATGGTTTTTTTTAATTTACACGACAGATACACCTACAAGCGCTTGACCTCGATCACCCCAATAGAATATTGAATAACAAAGATAACACACAATCAGCTCTAATTTAATTTAGTTCATCATCCCTTTCTACAAACAAAAGTATTCAAATTACCATGCATTTTTTTTTCATCTCATCTCAGTATCAACGCTCGCATACTCTCTCGCCTTTGGCGTAATTGGGGACACGCGCTTTGTAATTTAAAAAATAAATCTATTGGAAAGTTGCGTGTTAACATGAGTACAGTCATGTATTTAATTTTTTCATTTCATTCGTTACTAATTCACAGGAGGAGAAGATTCACACTAGGTATACACGAAAAAGAAAAGATTTATTAAAAGTCATAAAACAAAATTTGTTGTTTATGATGCTGGTAATATAGCCCCTGCGAGGTTATTAGTGTTTGACAAATAACCCAGTATTCTCAGCAACCAACTTCCGCCAACATGGAAACATGAATAAAGTCCCATATATTTAAAACGTTTAGTAATCACCACACCACGGTCACTATTTGTACGGGTTCGTGTTTGTTTTACGTTGCGTCAACCAGAGACAAACATTTGAGTTCTACCCTCGTGTGTGCATTAAAATTTCTTTTGACTGTAAACATTTGTATGCGTCGGGTAGTATTACTACACTCTGTATTGATGGTTCTTAATTGGTTGATGTATTTTTTAAAGGTGAGTTTGTATGTGAAAAAGTGTGATGTATGTTTTAGGGGTACTTTCTTGCTTCTGAGTAATATCTTGCGCATTTCCATGTACCTAAAGTCCGTCTCACGAAAGAAGTCTCGCAGATGCGGCGCTACAGTCATGTCACGGAATGTTACCAAACTCTATCTATACTAATATTATAAAGCTGCAGTGTTTGTTTGTTTGTTTGAACGCGCTAATCTCTGGAACTACTGGTCCGATTTGAAAAATTCTTTCAGTGTTAGATAGATTAGTTATCGAGGAAGGCTATAGGCTATATACCATCACGCTACGACCTACGGGAGCGGAGCAGTAACCAAAGACGCGGGTGTAACCGCGGCGGACAGCTAGTATACTATATACCTCATGAGGTATTATACCTCATTTAAATTTGAATGTAAATGAGGTATTATACCTCATGAGGTATTGGGCAAGAACCAATGTGCCTTTTTCAATTCATAATGTACTTTCTAAGCTTATCTTGGATATTACTGACATCGGTGAAGGAAAATATCGTGAGAAAACCTAAAAAATTAAAAAAAATAAAAATTTATTAAATTAGTTCCAATTATTGCCGCGGGACTTCTTTCGTGAGACAGAGTTTAATATGTTCCACGACTCGGTTGGCCACTAGACTGAACGATTGGCTGCGAAAATGCGCTGAATGATATATACGACTACTTCGTTGATCTAGTAGTCGCTAAGCGCGACTGCTGAGCATGGGGTCTGCGCTTCGCTTCCCAGGTCAGGCAAAGTGTTATTTTGTTTTCCCATCAGGAATTTCTCAGTAGCAGACACGGAGTCTGGATTTGTTCCCGGTTGATGGCAATTAGCTCGCTCCCTATTACATGGGACTTAAAACATACTTAACTGGCGAAATGTGTGTGTAACATACTTAACTGGCGAAATGTGTGGGTATAGCTACTAAAACCCCACGGTTCCTCCTGCTACTTCGAGTCCTGACCTAATAGAAAATGTATTTAATGTTATTTTACTATCAGTTACTCTATATTTAGTTCTACTTAACTATTCAAAACAAGGTTTAAGGTTTTATTCTATGAGTGCACTAGGTACGTGAGTGCTACAAATGCTTGCGCAATGCACGCTAGTGCGACAGTTCTGTACCGCGACACACGATAGATCGAATGCACGCTTGTGCGACACACTGAAGATCGACATCACTCTAGACCGACAAACGATTGTGCGACCGTAGTTCGACACAACGGTAGTGCGACAAACGATTGTGCGGCAGTAAACATCTCGCAATTCATAAAAAAATGCATTTTAACAAATGCATTTTTATCTTATAAAGATATGTAAATTAAAATGAATCGCCGAAACCTTCCGAATGACTGCACCAAATTGGATAAGTCTTTTTTTTGTGTTTATTATTGTGAAGACCAAATTTCTTTAAATGAAAATTTTAAAAAAATCGAACTGGTTTTTTTAATCTCGTAATATGAAAAGTGAGCGGGTGAATGAGGCAGAGGTCTGTGAGAGATCTTCTACATAAAAATCCAAGAAAAAGTAATAGGGTGTCATAAAATCGAGCAGGTTTTCCAACAAAAATATTTTTGATCTGTTAAAATTATCAATCAATTTCAATTTTATTAAAGTAGGTACTAATGGTCTGGAATCCAATTATGTAACTAGCTGAGTCATCGGGTTCGTCAGATTAAAACAATAATTATGGGTTGAGTCTTCAATATCGCACTAGGGTGATGTCGATCTTCAGTGTGTCGCACAAGCGTGCATTCGATCTATCGTGTGTCGCGGTACAGAACTGTCGCACTAGCGTGCATTGCGCAAGCATTTGTAGCACTCACGTAGTGCACTCAGTTTAGCGCAGCCACAACACCTGAACAGACGGTGAAGTACCTTTGACCTTTTAGGCGCTCCACCCACTGCCCCGCGCCCCGTCGCGTAGCGCGGGATGGCAGATTTTATCGTTGTATGCAAGTATCTCAATTTATATAGAAATCACGCCTAGCACAACACACTGCCGACGCGGAAACGCGCTGGAAGGCGCCCCGCGCGCAGATTCTGCCAATCTGCGCGGGAGCGCGGGGCGTGCCGCGGGATATGACACACCGGCTCCGCAGCCCCGGGCGTGATTTTATACTGCAAAGACGTTTGCACGATGGATTTCGACGTAGACAAATTTATTTAGCGCGAGGCCGTCGTAATCTGCTTCACCGCGCGGGGGAGCAGATTTCACCGCTAAGTAAGGCAGATCTGCGCCTCCGTCGCCGCGCGCGTTATCTGTCGCTCTGCTCACCGCGGCGGGACGCATCTTCAGTGGGTGGAGCGCCTTAGTTCACAATTTGAAACTCTCCTACTTTAGTATTAGTGATATAAATGATTATTTATGCATACTCTTGACATTAGTGCTAATAGATTTGCATTTTGGAATTATTATCTTCATAAATTCTTAAGTAGGTAGATTATTAGGTAGATGATTCACTTTAAGCTAGCTGCTAAACGATAAGAGATTTATTTACAGACTAAGCTACTCCGTTTTTTTTAGGTGGTAAAAATCATCAAATGAGCTTCCGCCCTGGGTAGGGCGGAAGGGACTGTCAGACTATTACTGACTAAAAAACCACCCTGTTCCTTCTGTTGCCCTTTACGTTCCGGGGCCACGGTATCCTGTTGTTTTTTTCTCCAATTTGAAGTTACTTCTTTGGTTAGTGATCCACTCCTGTAGGTCATAACGTGATAATATATAGCCTATACTATATAGCCAAATTCATGATGAATACATCATAAATTTGGCTATCGTATACGAAAATATTTTTTGAATCCGTCTGGTAGTCTCAGATATTTAGCGCGTTTAAACAAAAAAACAAAGAAACAAACGAAAAAGACTCTTCAGCTTTATTATATTAGCTCTTGTGCACTACAATAGCTCTCGTACACTACAATAGCTCTCGTGCACTACAATATCTCCTGCGTACTTGGCTTGTATCTATTGAGATTGGCCGTCATCACCGAAATCGGTCTACAAAATATAAAGTAACATCAATTATCATTAATATTACTTGTTTTTCCTTATAAATGCTTATCTTGTACATCTAGCATGTATAGCATCACATTATAATATCACCATTAAAACCCACCAACCAACAATAATTTTACTAAACCACCATTTTTCTCAAACAAAACAAACACCCGAATCAGCCACGCAATAAATTGTACCCGTCATAAGGCTGTCAGGCAAACGAGCCTAAAAACTACGACCACTAATTATCAAAACCGGGAATTATGAAAAACAAGACTGATACAATTTCTAACATCAGTCAAGTCACAAACAAGATTACAATGTAATCAATCAGGCACAGGACGAAGACGTCAGCGGCAATTAATCAACAGAGGAGCATGGCGCGCAGCCTCACGGTCCATGCCGTTAAAAATGTAACAGACAGAAATGGCCGCCCGTGACGTTACTGTGCTAATGTAAGCCAAATGCAAGTTGTGTAGAAAGATGACTTGTTTTGGTATCGACATGGTCATTTTGCTTATCGTTAATCGAGACAAATGTTACAAACGTATGGAGTAAACGGAACGTAAATTCGATTTTCAAATTAAAAATTTAAACATCGAATATCCCATTTCTGTTATATTTATTTAGTTTGTAGATTTTATTCATGTCAGTGGGTGATACCATTTATTTTGTGCTTGTCGTACTTACTTACCTATAAAATTAAACTAAAGTCTTATTTCATTCAATTTTAAAATCGACTTTAATATCAGCACGCTCGTGCTAGGCTTTTAGATCATACAAACCAACCAAGTGCGAGTCTCTTAGACTCGTACAAGAAGGGTTCTGTACCACCATTCAATATTTAACATAACTCACAAAAACCCTTGTTTCTTTTATAGGAACCCCCTTTATTTTTAACTTTATTTTATTTTTATGATGTAGCCGTCTGACAGGCAGATGGACAGCGGAGGCGTAGTAATAGGATCTCGTTGGCATCCTACGGGAACAGAGAACTCTTAAAACGTGAAAGCATTTGTTTTCCTAACTCAATTTGTACTCATTCGATTTAAAAGGTTAACATATTATACACAAAGATCAACCTAGCTATGACGTCTTTCACGTTAGGTAGCTGAACTAAGTTATTATCGTCACCATCAATGACGTCACATGACGTGAGACGAAAGGCATTTATCAGGATTGCGCCATTTGATTCCCCAAGTTTGTATTTTGGAATGTTTCGCAAAACTTCGCAGGGTGTTACGAAACTGTCGTATCTAAATCAGTAAGTAGGTTACTACCTTTTCGCCGCATTTCGTACTCGTAAGATCTGAAAATAGCGAGAAGCTTAGCGATGACGTCACATCATTCCATTTATAAATCGTTTTATGAAATGACTTTTGCCTTTGAATTTTAAGAAACGACATTACGTTGCTTGTTTGTTTCCTGATTTCTTTTTATTCGGAGTTCTGTTCATTTTAGGAAGAAGTCAAAGTCAAAACATTTATTCTAATTACCATTTACAGGCACTTTTGAATTGTCAAGGAGTCGGTCAGTTAGTCAGTAAGTTGTCTCGTCTCAAAACGGAGGTAGGAAATCACGAGATAATTTAAATAATTGCGTATCATTGCTGCTGACTTTTATAAAGCCTTTTAGAAACAAAAATACAAAGACTAGAAATCTTCGCATTCAAGCAGCTTTACGCAATTACGATCAAATGGCCCTCATTAACGGGCCTAAACAATACCTAATAAGAAATGTTTTAGTATAAACAAAGCACTTGAACGGTTCTAAACAAAATGAACGTTCCACTTTCAATAAAATCAAAGGGCCTAATGATGCTAGTCAGTCCGAACCCGGGCAATTTGACAAACCCAATTACGTAGTTTTATTTGGGTAGCGATGAGACCTTTAAGATAGCATGCGCGGCTCGCTTTATTATAGAACAATTTGTTTTGTGAAATTAGCATTGTTTGGTAAATTCGAGCAAGGCATTCAGAATTATTTACGTAGTGATAATTTACGCTTAGAATTTGATAACTTTAGTAAAAGTTCTTTACGCGTCTACTGTTCTGTTATGACTGTGTTTGGTAGGAAATAAAACCCTATTCGTGTCAAAAAAGGGTGGTAAATGCTTTAAGAACTATGATCCTCAAAAAAAAAATGTGGCTGTTTTCTTTCTATAATATCCTCCCGAGAATTTCAGTCACGGCGGCCAAATATGTCATTTGATACTTACACGAGAGAAGTACGCAGGAAAAATTATAGTGCATACCTGAGTGTGTGTGCAAACAGAGGTGCATTCCCTTTTCCTTCACTCTCATAGGCGCCCATTACACATGCCATGCCATGGTTTTGCCATGGCAGAAATTTTGACTGACGGAAAACCTATCGTCTAATGCGATGATTGACGTTTGCATGACGAAAATTGTAGGCGATAAAATTCCGTCATTTAACCATCAGTCATGATTGATGGAAATGTGCCATGGCAAAACCTACCGTCTAATGGGCGCCATAGTCCGACGAGACACGACTGACATAATCTGACACGATCGGATAGAGATCAAGCCCAGAACCAACGGCTTATATATGCTCTCCACCACAACACAACACAACCACAACAACCACCACAACTTCAAAACTCCAGACTGTTAGGTAAAAAATTCCAATGACATTTTTTGCCCGACTTGGGAATCGAACCTAGGACCCTATGCTCAGCAGTCACTCTTGTGACTACTGAGCAACGGCTCAGTTACTTATTACAAGTACAATAAACTTTATGTCGACATAATACTCATCACCGCTACATTTCGTAAATTATGCCTACAAGTTCTAACCAAATACCTAGATTATATTTGAGATAAAGCGCGATTCAAAAGAAAGTAGGTATCTAATGTAATCAGTTTTTGCAAACAAAGGGATTAAAATTACTTATTCGCCGTCAAAGAAACATTCTATTTTAAAACTGTGTCGTGCAAATGCTTACTTAGTTTTTCTTTGTGGAGTACACTGCGTTGATAATGCGTAGAGACCACGTAATAAGGATTAAATTTGTTTAACATTTTTTTTGCAGCAGCTGCTGTCCTTTATTTTACCGGTTTAATTAACCATCTCATTTTACACTTTAAACGCTAAGTGGGGAATTAACTAGCAGTTCTTATGACACTTTATTTTTTCCACTGCTACTAATTAGCAGTATGCACTGTGATTATCACTGGTTTGTAGTCGTTAGCACAATACGACTTTCATTTCTTTCATTTACATTTTAAAAAAATGTAAATTATTTTTTTGTAATGTAAATATATATTTTTTAAAGATTTATGGACAGAAATCAGTCGCAAAGACTATGTAATTTTATAAAGAACAATGGGGATACTTTTAGGATAGATTGCATGATCTCAGTCTTAATCAGTCTAAAATAGCTGTAATTAACCTACATTTTTTGACATTGATTGTCCGCTGAGATGAGATTGCGCCTAAATTTTGATAATTTGTAATTAGTAGCATTGGCCTTCAGATGGAAGAATACGTAGTGATGAAGGTTTGCGTGTGTATTTGCTTATTCAAATACATAGCTCTTTTTCAGATATCAGCTACCAAAGGTACCTTAGAGCATCTAGATTAAGCTTTCTGAACTAACTGATCTAACTGACCAACTCCTTGATAGTTCAAAAGTGCCTGTAAATGGTCTAATTGAAATAAATGCTTTGATTATGACTTTGACCTTACTGACTTACGTTAAAAAGTGATTTTTACATTTACGTTAGCAATCAACATTCATTATAGGTAGCTAAACATTTTTCCTTGGGCTATAACATCGACTAGACGCTTCAAAAGGTCAAACTTTGAGACGGAAATTTTACCATAATATCCCCACAACAATATAAAAACATTGAAACCCAAAAACATGCAAATCCTTGCAAAGTAGCCCACATCAATATTCCAACAAGCCTTTAATATGTTCAAACTCACATTATCTTCCATATCATTTACATAAAACTAAGCCAAATACATTAGAGAAAAATGTTTTACCCAAATCTAGGATTAGGTACCTACCTGGTAGGTACCTACTCAACTATCTTTAGTACGAAGCCCAAAATAAACATACTTATCAGCAAATCGAACCCGACCTTTTACCCTTACTATCGCGTTGGTATAATGTAACTACAAACGTAAGAATGGCTTTATAATAAAAAGGATTATGTTTTTACCTTGTTTTATCATTGCTCTATAATGTTATTTGAGTTTGTTTGTTCTATTATTCAAAAAGGTTTTTAAAAAACGTTGCAGATTATGCTGATACACCTATATCTTTGTCCGTTTTTACTTTACCTAGCATTTGTACTTCAGAGGTCTTCTATGGTTAATATATTCATAATGATAGTAGCTTTTCGCTTCTTTTTTAAGTTAAAGACCCTCTTAATTCGACAGAATCCGTTCTTAACTGAAGTCTCCTATCTATATAGACTACCTACCTGCCAAATTCAAACGTCATTCAAACGTCATTGGTCAAATAATATTCGAGATATCGCGTTTGTTAAGTGGGTGAATGAATAACCTTTCGCTTTCGTATTATAAACTAGCACTAGAGAGGGAGATTACCCCCTACAACCTCACAAACTTGCCCTCTTTATAATATTTGTATAGATTAGTTTATTAATAGGCTCGCCCCCTATTACATGGGACTTAAAGATAACTGGCATTGTGGATGTACTAAAGGGTACACCTCTGCCTAACCCTTCAGGAATTACATGCGTGATGTTTTATTAATAAAAATAAAACAATTGGGAGAATATAAACAATATTACCTGCTCAGAAAGTCCCACTGCAACGACTTTCGTTTCTGAAAATAATTTATTTATTTTAATTAACATTTATTTATAAATAAATAAACATTATTTTATTTGTTTTAATATTATGTAAGTACACATTGTTTTACATTTTAAACTATCCAGAAATACAATTCTTTTCCATTTTTTAATATCAAATTGTAGAGGCACTCGGAATTGTGAACTATCGGTCAGGGCTCCAGAGAAAAGAGCCTCCTAACAATACACGCCAAATCCAAAAGTAACACTTTCAATACATTCTTAAAATACAGTACCCAATTTTAAAAAACCTTGGCATTTTAAATATAAAATGTTAAAAGTTTTGTCTCAAAAAATTAGTTCCAAACTTAAAAATTACCACTCTCAAACAGCTAAGCTTAATTAACTCGCCACGCTTCAAAAAACAAATATGCTTTAACAAAGGTTTTCATAAGAAGAACAAATAATGAGGGTTGGCTTATTCTTGTCAAACATTTTTCGAACGTCAGTCTCAAGGTGCGTTTAGACTGACACGGAGGAAAAAGGTGTCCCCTAAACAAAGATTTAGTGGAACAGGAAAGTCATTGTCAATACTAGCCAATTACCAAGCGGGCACAGATCCAGACTCCAGGCGTCTACAGAAAAATCCTTATGAGGTTAGCTTAGAGGATTATGTTGACGTAATAATACCAGCCTATTATTGTCCCATATTACAGGGCAAAGACCTGTTCCCATACAGAGAAGGTACGAGTTTTAATCACCGCGCTTACTCAAGGCAGAAAATTCAGGTTTCCTCACGATATTTTCCTTTACTGATGTCAGTGATGTCCAAGATAATCTTAGAAAGTACATTATACATTGGTACTTGCTCATAGTGCTTGACATAATAGTATTAAATAATTATTTCTTTACGTTACACTTAGGTCCAGATAACGAAGTTGGTTAAAGCCATCGTTTACTTTTTTGTAAATTGTATCTCAGTATTGTATTGTAACGTACTTATTTTAAATGAAATGTAAGAGGAAGCAAGTACCTACCTACTTGCTAACTTACACATATTAGGTTCTATTAAGAAATATAGACCTCAATTACTACAATACTTTGTGTATACGTTAGGGGCGTTACGTTACTTAGCATACTGAAGCTTCCATTCATTTGTAGACCATTCTTGGACTGTTCTAAGAAAGCTTAGGTGCTTGTTGAGTCTTTACGAAGAAAAACTGTGGAAACATTTGCTTAGTACATAACAATATTTACAGATTTATTAAAACAGGGTTAATTTTATTACGCCTGAAAACCCTTAAGGTGTCGGCAAACACAGTACACTCGCAATTATATTTTCAGTCTTGTTTATTTGGGTTTTGAACATTCACAGAGTAGAAACAGATAACACACTATTTATTATACTACTGACTACCTACTAGCGATTCGCCCCGACTTAGTACGGGTGCAATATAAATATATAAACCTTCCGCTTAAACTATTCTATCTATTGATGAAAACCGCATTCAAAGTCAAAGTCAAAACATTTATTGAAATTGCACTTTTGAATTATTGTCATGGAGTCGGTCAGTTAGTCAGAAAGTTGAAGCTAGTTGCTCGTTCCAAAACGGAGGTAGGCCGGAGAAGAACGAGTAAGAAACTCTACAGACGCTCTTTTCAATTTATTAAAATCCATTGCGTAGTTTAAATATCTAAGCGTACAGATGGCTGAAAGCGACATTTATTTTCTATGTACAACAACCATAAAAATAAACAACAACAACATCAAAAGCTTTCCATCAGGCGTTTACTAAAAAAAATACCTTGCGTTTGATAATTTCTGAGAAAAATAATTTGAGAGATAATAGAATATTCTTCCACGAAGAAGACATTGGAATTATTTTATGTTCCTCTCTGAATAAAGCATGCTTTTTGCTTGCTTTTTTTTTTTTACCTACAATATTAAAAACTAATATAAGTTTGAAGAAACGGTGAATATTTTATGGCTTTTAGTATTTCAATCTTGGTCTAACCTACATTCCTGCTCCATATCTGTTCGGTCTAAACGCTCCACAAAAGAGACCAAGTTCCTCATTATCCTATTTCGTTCATTTTCGAACGCAGCTGGCTCGGGAACCACCATCTTGCATCTACGGAGTCGAGTAACGAACTTAAGTGAAGTTAATGACTCCCAACTTCGCTACTTCGCTTCCTCGGTCGAAGAAGGCGATACGGAATTGGTCGGTAGAAAGTTAACCCGCAATCGGGGATGTATTCGTGAGAATTGTTCTTTTATTGGATACTTTTTCTTGTTAGTGTTTTGTTTTAGATTTGTACTGGAAGCGATAGTGGAGATTGAACATTTTATGGGTCTTTGTTTGGCGAATTAAATACTTGTTCTGTTTAATAGGTATTTAAAATTGTGCAGATCACCCAAATATTCTAAAGTAACTTTTGCTGTATTGCTTTCAATACAGCTTTCCATATTTTTTTCAGTTTTTGCCGATTTTTTTATTCAGCTATATTCCTAACAATGTTGTATTAATAAATCTTACCCTAGCTGTGGGATAGTACTGGTTGAAAAAGAATAGTGTAAATCGCTTCATACACACTTTAAAGTGTTAAGTTATGAAATTATTACCTACAATTTAAACAAAAACGATAATAAAAAATAAAACACTTACAGAGTTTACAAACGAAACGATATTACAATTCTCTTAAATTTTACATTCAACATTCATACGACAATGTCGACGACATCAAATTATACTTTACTGGGAGATTCCAACAATGTCTTGCATTATGACCTTTTGTCTAACAATAATCGTCAGTATGAAATACAAAGTTTATTCCACTCAAACGAGCAAAAGATGCACGTAACAATGCAGTAGCTAGCTCTTCGTTAATTAGTAAGGAAATGCCGCTATGGTGCTAACTTTGCCGGCTTCAAAGTGGAAACTTTACTACTAAGCACGCGAAAAGTGATAGTTGGAATGAAGAGGTGTTTTAACTAAGTACATAAAAGCCAGTTCATGATGGACCAATACGAGTTGTGATGGGGCCATCACAACTCGTATTGGTCCATCATGAACATGGACTAAGTTGTGGGGTCTGAACTGGGCACGGGTACTAATGTGTCTTTTTCAATTCATATGTACAGTCAGCAACAAAAGTCGATTAACAATGTTACTTTTTTACATCATTTAAACAGACACTAAACACATAATGTACTGGCTTTTAGAATTTCAGGGAATAGCTAAGGGTTTATTTTATTTTAATTTTATATTCATTGCGTTTTACTTTTAATATTGTACTTAATAATTAGGATTTAAAAATCATAAATGTTAATCGACTTTTCTTATTGTGTTAGATAATTCTTATTATGTTAGACGGCCTCGTTGGTCTAATGGTTGCAAAACGCAACTGCGGAGCATGAGGTCTTGGGTTTGATTCCCAGGTCGGGCAAAGTGCTATAGGTGATTTTTTATTAGGAATTTCTCAGTAGCAACCTCGGAGTCTGCATTTGTGGCCGGTAAATGGCAATAGGATCGCCCCTATTACATGGGACTTAAACATAACTGGGGAAATGTGGGTGTGCTTAATGGATACACTTCTGCCTTACCCTTTGGGGATTACAGGCGTGATGTTATGTGATGTACTTTCTAAGTTTATCTTGGACATCACGGACATTGGTGAAGGAAAACATTGTGAGGAAACCTGAACTTATCTCGATATAAGTCTGAAACTGCTAATCCGCCTTGGGCAAGCGTGGTGATCAATGCTTATGTCTTCTCTGTATGAGAAGAGGCCTTTGCCCTGCAGTGGGACAGTAGTAGGCTGCTATTATTACATTAAACGCGTTGACGAGTAGACAACCAGTTTATTGGTCGAACAAGTCAGCTTAATTTGTTTAAGTTTTAATTAGGTTTGCCAATAAACATGCATGAACATTTTGCGGTCGATTTCAAATGTTTGTTTTCGCTCTGCATACATTATGTTCGGTGCAGTTTCATTTCATATTTAAGCGATGCCAGTAGTTCCTCTTGGGACCACTTTAAAGTTTGCCTTTGGTAATAAGTAGTATCGGTGCATGAAAACTTAGGTACTTACTATATTTTAGATTTTGTCGTTGAAAGTAAATAACATTTATTATTTATGCAGCAGAAAGTAAAATAAAATCGTCTATAAATAAAATTGAAGTGTCTGTTAAAGTTTGTAATGTGAAAATAACAGCTTTTAATAAATGCATACTTTTGCTCTGTGTGTTTGTTGGTTACGTCTAATCTCTTAAACGGCTGGACCGATTTCGAAGGGACTTTCACTGGGAGATAGTTGATATTATAACAAGTAACTAGAAAAATCATAATTGGGGATACGTGCAAAAAAAAAAGCATCATTATCTGTAGGTCTTATATAAGTATTGGTTCTGTGCGGGAAACAAACCTGTGACACGCAGTGCAGCAGTCAATCGCCTAGCCACTGTGCCTACCGTGCCGTTTTATTTAGACCTAGTACATAAATGTTTTCCCTCATTTTTTAGTACCTTTTCCTGAACCGCCAAAAAATATCCTGCGGAGTGTATATCTTTGTCTGTGTATACTGTATATACGCTTTCTCAAACGGATTTAAGGCAGTGACAGACACGCGATTCCAAAAATTCCATTTTCACGCAATTCTTTTCAAGCCATGTTACTGTGTGTCATTGTCGGAAAAGGAAAAAGTTTATATTTTTATATCCGAAAAGAAACCTTCCTAAATCGTTTTACGGTATATTACAATTTACCTCATTTTCTTCAATAAATAGGTACCAATTTTCCTTACAATTTTTTCGTCTGTTTCCTTAATTACTACATTAAAAATAATGCTAGTGTCACACTTGCGGGACAATAGTAGGCTGGTCCCGTTACCCAAACGAGACTCTAATCCAAAGTCTATCACAGGGCTGTCACATCACACATCATATACCTATTTTTTCACATCAAACAAGAAAAAATAAATTTAGTTCAAAATTGAAAAGTCCCCATACAAGAAACGTGTTTTTATTTTGTAGAGTGTTAAATATTGTACGATGGAACCCATCTTGTGCAAGTCTGACTCGAACTTGGCCGGTTTTTTAATGTTGCTTTCAAACTTATTATACAAAATGTTTTAACAACTTTTCAAATAAGATACCTATTGTGCTGCATTCAAGAATTTCTCTTTAAAAACATTTTGCACATATTTTTCACGAAAAATATCAAGTGACTATCACGTACAACTTACATTAGAATGTACATTTGATATATTTTTACGAGATCTAATAACATTCTGAATGTATATAAAATGAAAATTATAGGCTAATATAATGTAGACGTACGTAAAATGAAAGTAAAGTACACATTCCCCCAAATTATTCTTATTGTTTGCAGTAAAAATTGTAAGTACCTACTTTTACCGCGTCAACTATTTGCAGGGAGCCATTTCATTTCAAACTTTATCTTCGAAATTCGAACTATTCGAATGCCTCGTCCATCTGGAGTTAATGAAAAAAAAAAGAAAAAAAATGCGTTGACTTCTTGTCAACCTTCAGAAAATGAGGTCAGAGGTCGATTTTAAAATAGTCCACTGAGATATTTAATTAAGTCAACCTATCTGTCGTACACTGTCCAATTTCGTCGAAGTGCTTCATGTGTGTATTACGATAACTGGAATATTTTGTAACACTTTTCAACTAAAAACAAAACACGACACTCTTTGCACGTTTCATTTATCTTTTTTTATCTCAACTAAAAATGTTATAAATGCGAAAGTAACTCTGTCCGTCTGTATGACTTTTTATTGTTATTTTTTACAATAAAAATAAATTGCTCCTTCAGCCTCAGTTACTTCACACAATCGCAGCTGTCTACCTGTAAAAGTCCTGTCAAAATCTGTTCAGCCGTTTAGAAGATTAGCTGGATCAAAAAGACAGAGAACCAAAAAAATTAAAGCTGTTTTTAAGTTTATATATTGCGTATACATTTATAATAATATGTATTAAGTAAAAAGCTGTTATTTTATTTCTTTATTAAACAAAGAGAAACTTCAATTTTATTTTAATTGCAAAAATTCTTGTCTAATGATAATGACTAAATTTTTTAACTCTTGAGCATCGAGACCGGCTTGTTCCACAGTTTACAGTTTTATTATTATGCAAAATTCGGTTCATATGTAGGTTTTACAATGTGCCACTAAAAGAAATGTAAAATATAATAATTTCCTTATGGAATTCCATTCTAACAAACTATTCAGACCATAAACTTGAATTTCTCGATTCAACGAGTAATAACTTCTGTTAGAAAAACTGAAGTGAACACATGTACCTGTGTTTTGAATAAATGTCAAGACGTACCCAAATATATTCACCAATGTCTTTTTATCGTCGAATATATCATTTTTAGACGTTAAAGGTTGATTTATATCTACATAGAAATAACATTTCAATAACAAGAGTTCTAGGTAAAATATTACGTTTACCATGCTATTGTTTTCAGAGAAAGTACCCATTTCCAGGTAACCTGTAGATTTTATGTAAATGTTTTATTTAATAATAACTATCTTATTAAAGTTAAGATAATATTTACCATCGTCATTACCATTTTAGTCGAAAAAAATACCCTAAACATTCACAAAAAATAAGTTTATTTAATAAGATTTTACATACGGGCCGCTGCTTTGTGTTCCAGAGGGAAAGTAAAAGAACAATGTCAGGTGTCCATAGTAACTTAAGCGCAGGCCACACCGCCAGCTAGCGGGCGGGCGGGCTAAGCGGACGAACATCGTTTCACCTCTTTACATACTTCGGTTCACACCGCGAGCTACCGACTAACCTAACGAGCTAAGCTAACGAAATATCCGACGATTCCCAGCTAGCGGGCGGGCGGGCTAGACGGGCGAACATCGTTTCACCTCTTTACATACTTCGGTTCACACCGCGAGCTACCGACTAACCTAACGAGCTAAGCTAACGAAATATCCGTCGCTCGTCTGTCCGTAGTTTTCGGTGTGAACCCCATAGTTTAGCTCGCCAATATTACGCGTAGTTTGTATAGTTTCCTTCGTTCGCTTCGCCCGCCCGCTTAGCCCGCCCGCCCGCTAGCTGGCGGTGTGGCCTGCGCTTGAGGCTCAATAAAAAATTTTCATGGACAGTAAAAATTCTCACGTTATTTTGTGTAGTTTCATGTCAGAAGCTTATCTGTGTTTTCCACTTTTACATTGAACTTCTCAAAAAGAAATTATTCAGACATTGTAAATTGGAGGTTATTTATTTCTACGGAGTAAATTAAAAAAAAAAAAACCGGCCAAGTGCGAGTCAGACTCGCGCACCGAGGGTTCCGTACAAACCTGTAGGTATATAAGTAAAAGTTATGGTATTTTTATTGCTAAATGAAATCCATAACATAACAATGTGGAAAGCTGACGGTACCTTGTCAATACATATATGAAAACATTATGTATGTTCGGAAAAATCTTCATCTCTTTAAGAAGAGAAGTGATAGACATAATTTTAACTCCTCCGAAATGGCTGAACCAATTTGCATGAAATTTTGTGTGCATATCGGGTAGGTCTGAGAATCGGCCAAAATCTATTTTTTTATTTTTTTTTGTTAATCGCATAACAACGTTTGCTGGGTCAGCAAGTCTAATATATAAAATTCTCGTGTTGCGGTGTTTGTTTCCAAACTCCTCCGAAACGGCTGAACCGATTTGCATGAAATTTTGTGTACATATCGGGTAGGTCTGAGAATCGGCCAACATCTGTTTTTTTTTTTTAATCGCTGAACAACGTTTGCTGGGTCAGCTAGTAAGTTTATGATTATTAAAAAAAATATACTATGTGATGTAACTAAAAATTTAAGATTTTCGAAATTTTTCCTATATGTGTACTTTATAACGTTGCTTCATGCCAAATTTCAAGATTCCAGGTCGTCTGGAAGTATCCTTTAGGTTTTGATTCCCTTGCGAGTAGTTGCGAGTTTCAAAATATGCGGCTTTAATTGCTGTATCTTTTGATTGCGTTGACGTAGAAGTTTGATTTTGTTACAGCTTAAAGATATTATAGACTTGAGTATTTGTTAAGAATTTCAATATAATACCACTACGCGTTCATGAGTAAAGGGGTAATAAGTTTAAAATTATTAAAAATATTTTTATTATATGATGTAACTAAAAATTTATGCTTTTCGCAATTTTTCCTTTATCTGTGTTATAAGACGTTGCTTCGTACCAAATTTCAAGATTCTGAGTTCACGGGAAGTACCCTGTAGGTTTTGATTCCCTTGCGAGTAGTGGCGAGTTTCAAAATATGCGGTTTTAATTCCTGTTTCTTTTGATTGCGTTGACATAGAAGTTTGATTTTGTTACAGCTTAAAGGTATTATAGATTTGAGTATTTGATATGAATTTCAATATAATACCACTACGCGTTCATGAGGAAAGGGGTAGTAAGTTTAAAATTATTAAAAATATTTTTATTATATGATGTAACTAAAAATTTATACTTTTCGCAATTTTTCCTATATCTCTGCTATAAGACGTTGCTTCATACCAAATTTCAAGATTCTGAGTTCACGGGAAGTACCCTGTAGGTTTTGATTCCCTTGCGAGTGTCGAAAATTTGCGGCATAAACGGGAGTATCTTTTGATCGCGTTGACTTAGAAGTTTGATTTTTTCACAGCTCCAAGAGACCATAGACTTGAGTATTTGATATGAATTTCAGCTTGATACCTCCACGCGTTCCTGAGAAAAAAGGTCTTGACAGACAGACAGACAGACAGACAGACAGACGGACAACAAAGTGATCCTATAAGGGTTCCGTTTTTACCTTTTGAGGTACGGAACCCTAATATACAGTAATTAAACTTTTATTCGTTTTCATTCATTAAATCATTATCAACACACCTGATTTTTTTTGACCAAATGATTTTTTTTGCATAGTCTTCACAGGACATGTCCCACAACGCCCTCCTTGTATCAATCTCGGTTATCAATCTTTCCGTGTCGGAAGACATCGCGATGATCACAAATCACGCTGTAGTTCCACAATAAGTGCGGCCGCCGCGGCTAGTGCGCGCACACTGGTGATTTAACTACAATGCAATTGATCTCAGTGGCCGCAGCGACCAGCGACTGAACACGGGCCGCAAATGCGTCGCTTCGATCTCGCTGGCCGCTGCGGCCAGGTGCGCGCGCTCTGTGGCGATTTCATAAGTTAAGGTATGTACCTCGATGGCCGCCGCGACCTGGCCGCTGCGGCCTAGCCGCTAGTGCGCTATTGCTCTTATAAGAATCGTATTTTACCTCAGAAAGTGAAGTCCATTGCTGTAACAATGAACGGATATCATCAGATTCAACTAAATGCCGTTTCATCCGAAACACATTTATACCACAGTTAATAAAACGTAGTTACGTACATTGTCACAAAATGTGTGATATTTGAGAAAAAAACAACCGGCGTACTCATAGAAAAACACTAGCAACAACACAAACAAGATGTTTGACATTGACTAACAGTCAGACAGACAGACACGACAGACAGACAGAACCTAACAGGGTTGCCATTACATTACGATTAAATTACCGAGCACAGGTCATGAAAATCGATTTCTTGAGTTTTTATATTCTATAAAAATACTAAATGTATTTAAAATAAACACGATGAACGTATTATTTAGGTAAAAAATAATATTAAGAGACAATGGTGAGGTGGTAAATAAAAAATAAAGAGTAAATCGGTTTAAATATTTAGAATAATCGATTAGTGGCAGAACAAGTTACTACCTGAACCTTTTTATTTATAAAAAAAAACCTGGAACAGGATGGACCAAATGATTTACGATTATTTTTATGATTTATTTTTGGAAAAGTTCTAGAAAATGAACAAATGTTTTTTAAGAAGTTAGAATTTTATATTTAAATTGTTGCAGGTAAAAACTTTGTGTCCGTGTGAACTTAGTTTTAAAAGTTGTGTAGGCCGAAACCTGACATTGTTCTTTCTAATGATACTGTAATTTCACCTGTGCCCTTAGTACCTTTTTTTTCGGTTCGCGGTGGAAATCTACATAGACTTCTTCCGTCGTGGAGGTAACTAAGGGGCATGCCGGACTCTTATTGGCTAAAACCACAGCGGTATTCCATTTCTACCTATGGCCGAAGGTGCGGGCTTGGCATAAGCATTCACCGCTCCGCGCCCTAGCAACTGAAGAAACATTGATGATCTTAACATCATAAATGAATTCTTCCTCATATCGAAGGTCGAAGGGTCATCGTAACGAAAACTTTAACCGTGGATTCAACTGTATTTTTAGACAACCCAGAGTTAACTTTCGTTGGTGAAAAAAAAAAATACTGTTAAGTGCAACACTTATTTTGACTTATTTTGAAGTGTTATAATTTTGTATGGAATAGCATTTTTTTGTGATAACTGATTTCTTTCGTCTTTACGGTGTCGAATAAAATCTTGTACTAAATCCATGGTAAAAGTTTTCGTTCTACTATTACAAAAAGTGCTCATTATTTAATGAAAACCTTCGACTTTAATATTTATCTCTCTATTGCTTTATATAGCCCATCCACTTTGTTATTAATTACAATTAATTATAACACTTACTCCTTTGATCATAACTGTAACGTAATACATATATAACATTGTTGTTCTTGTGACTAGTCAGGTCGCAAATTCAACACACGAAACACGAAGTTCGTTATGTTTGTCTGTTCAATTCGGTGCCGTTTGCTTTACAATTTAAATGCAGGTTACGACGCTCTCGAGAATTCTAGGTTTATACTAGGTACAGCGTGTACCTGCTTGTAATCAACGAATGTACCTGTTAGGTACATTCGTAGCGACGCCGTTTGAGAATCAACTGGACTGAGTGCTGCACGATATCGCGCTGAATTTACAATTTTTTGAAGCGGGTTTAGAATTTCTGCAATATAGGATAGGTGTTAGAGCGTGGCGAACAATGTTGGTATGTAGTAGGTATCTCTGTTAGATTGGACTGGCCCGTTGGTCTAGTAAGTAACTGATGAGCGCGGGGTCCTGAGTTCGTTTTCCAGGTCGAACAAAAAGTGTTATACAGGGTGTCCCAGCTAAGGACGTCCAAACGAAAATTTTGGACGAACTTTTATTAAGGTTTCAATATAATTTGAGCTCTATGTCATTGACTTTATTAAATAACATCACTAATTTTAAAAAATTACTAAAATTAGGTTAGGTTTACCTAACCTAACCTAACTACCTAACCTAACCTAACCCTAACCTAACTTTACTAACCACTCCAAATCACCATTGTGCAAATTATAAACATGACATAGAGCTCATATTGCATTGAAAACTTGATAAAAGTTCATTTTAATTCATTTTCGTTAGGTTTCACTTATGTTCTAAAATATTGTATTTTTCGCCTTACCATGTTCGAGCTTCAATTGCTCCGAATAATGACCCGTAAAATACTAGTTATTTGTACTGTTTTAAAGAGCTGAGGGTCCGTGGCAGATTTTGAAATAACTTTAAGGTGATTTGGGCCCTTATTGTGATTTTTCTTTAAGAGCCGAAAATCTGCAACGAAATTTACAAAACAACATTTTTGCCTTTGATCTAAGTTTAAGTAATTTCGGGTGACAATAAGACAGACAGTTGTTTTTATCGATCGAAGACCATACTTTCAGGATTAATTATCAATTAAAATATTTCCCAAAAATGCGACACAAAAAGAGAAAATCTACAAAATCTGATGTAAAGAAGAATATCTCAAAAAAATATTAAAATGTCGTTTAGCTCCTAAACCGCAAAAAATCGTAGAACATACATGGGGGTGGTTTGGATAGCCCAGGAAGGGAGGAGTCCAAAATTTTCATTTGGACGTCCTTAGCTGGGACACCCTGTATATGGTTCTTCCTTTACGAATTTCTCAGTAGCTGCATTTTTTCTTTTTTTTTTTGAGGTGGTAAAAATTATCAAATGAGTACTTCCACCCTGGGTGGGGCGGAAGGGACTGTCAGACTTTTACTGACTAAAAAACCACCCAGTTCCTTCTGTTACCCTTCACGTTCCGGGGCCACGGTATCCTGTTAAGACGTCCCGCAACCCCGGCAGGCGTTTGGCCCTGTTGGGGCCCCGTCCCTGTGCTGACAGCTCTTTAAGGCGCGCGTGAAACAGAACGCGCCGTCGACCCGCGACGCGCCGTCGCCGTCGACCCGGGTCATAGTAGCTGCCTGGAGTTAGGAAGTTTGTGGTGTGATACCCTCGTACCTCTGAAAGCACGTAAAGCCGTTGGTTTTGCGCCTGATCTCTCCTCAATCTTATCGGATTGCCATTCCATCGGACTGTTCACCTTTGTTTGCGCACACACTTATGTACAATATTATATCCTGTTTACGTGCCAGTCTCCGTGACCGAAATTCTAATTACCAAGATTTTTGACTGAATGTTTGTATAAGATAGATACTGTGTCACATAACGGTTTTAAACGTAAAAGCACACTTTCTTGATTATTTATCAATCATAGAAGATACATACAGTATCATTAGAATGGTCACATTATAAATAAAGTGACTGTATTTGTAGTATAAATACTATAATTCAATATAATACTATATCTTCTATGATTGATACACAATCAACAAAGAAGTCATGAAATTACTGATGACTTTGAGCAAATAGAAGATCGTACAAACCATTTGTATGTACCAATAAATCTTCATATTAATCATAAATAGTACATAAAGCGTCTTCCATAACAAGATCGCTGCGAGGACAATTTGCCGCTTTCAATCGACTATTTGATAAATTCTATCTCATAAAATCTGCCATCAAAGGAACGTCTGCCGCTACAAATGTGTTCACTATAGGGGCATATAAAGTGCCAATTCTGTGAAATGTAATTACAATCTTATCAATGTACAGAGTACGTACAAAAATATGAATGGTTTAAGAAGAGAGGTAGGTAGTTCAATTAAAAATGGTGTGCAATTCTCGATTATATTTTTTGGAAATATTGGTCTGTTTACGTTATTACTAACTAAATTGTAGATATAATAAAAACAAATGTAGGCTTCACAAAACGTGGAGAAACCTAACTGGTTAACTTTTAGGTAGGTATTTTTAAACTTTTATGAATGATCGCAATCTAATCTCAGTCTCAATCCTTCAAAAATGAGATGAGATTGCGACTGGAATTTGAACGATTTTAATAATTATTAGAATTCGCCATCAGATATAATACCTTCTATTTTATCTCTTAACACAACATTCTAAAATCGATCTCTTGTAATTGGTAACCAACGGATACCGAAATCGGCTTTCATCAGAAATAAATTGGTATAAGTAATCATTCGTCAAAGGGATCTGTCTGCCTCTACAGATGTGTTGACTGTATAGTTAGAGGCACATGAAATGCCAATTCGGCTAAATGTAATTGCAATCTCGTCAGTCGCAGCCCGTCACACGCTATCTCTACCGAAAACAATATGGTTGAGGGAATAAATAAAGGTTCTCGTAAAATCCTTTTTGAGAATTCGTTGGATAAAATCGTGTTTGAGTTCGTGATGTTTGGTATTTAGTTTCGTGTTCTGGTATTTCGTCTGCTGTTTTTGATTCACGGTTTACTTGATCGCTAAAATTTTATTTAGATGTTTCAATTGTCACATAACTCTTAACGGAGGAAGAAATGTTTTGGCATACAAGCAAAGACATCGGTATAATATTATATTTAGAAAAACAGTAGTTTAACTTTAAGTTATATAAAGAACAGACGAAGTCGAATAAAAAGTAGCCTATGTCCTTTGTTGGGGTTTAAACTTACTCTGCCGCATTTCATCAAAATCGGTTCATTGGTTTAGTAGTGAAAGCGTAGCAGACAGACAGACAGAGTTTCTTTCGCATTTATAATATTAGTATGAATGTTTAGAAGCACAGAATTCAAACTGTCATATTTATTAAGTTTATTTATTTAATTACAAACACAATAATTATAACTTCTTTACAGAAAAGACCAAAGCGATGCTTTAAGTAATATTAGAACCACAGCACAGGTAAGATATAAGGGTCAGTTCACACCGAGACGCGACGCGACGCGACGCTGCGTGCACACTTTAAAAGAGCGACTCAAAATATAACTTTATTTTCTACACGAAAAGACACACATTTCATTGTAAGAATTTAGAATACGTTACACCACGCAGCACTACGTCGCGATGCGTCGCTCTACGCCGCGCTGCGCCGCGCGGCGCCGCGAGATGCATCGCGACGCAGCGGTGAATCGCCGGTACGCGCGACGTGCAAAAGCGGCGACGTTGCGATGCGTCTCGCGGCGGCGAGCGGCGCAGCGCGGCGCAGCGCGAAGTCACTGGCCTCTTCAAGTATCTTCACGTTGCGTCGCGTCTCGGTGTGAACTGACCCTAAGACTATACTATAAAATATCATAAAAGAAAAATAATAATATAATGTTAGTTATACGAAACTATTCGGAATTCGTGTTTGCCAATTTTATTTGTCATTTTCTTTCAAAAGTGTTTCTTCCTTTTAATTATTTTGATGAGCACTTTTATTCGTCTTGTAGTATTTTACCAAAAATTTATCAAAATTCTGAAAATAATATCTATTCTTGAGTATTTCACGTGAGATTATATCACTATAACACAGCTTGCTTACACTATAAAAATCATTCTCAGTGAATTTAGTGAAGTAAGCGTGAGGTGAGTTATTATGCTACTTAATGCTAAAGACTGGAAGCACATCTCAAGCACAATTCACCTCAATATCACCTTTTTTTACAGAATAACACTGTAGTTTTGATATTTTTTACATTTGGAACTACAAGTTTGTTGTACTTCATTTATAAATATTTATTATAGGGTTCTGTACACTCCAGTATCCCCGGAGGGACTATATGAAACTCGTGAGCGTTTGGCAAGGCAAATACACTTTATAACGTGTATCAACACAATATACCAAGCCGTCGCAGAGTCAAACGGTGTAAACTGTAATGTTAAAATACAGCTTTACTGATAATATGCGGCCATCTATCTAAATTAAACCGTGTGCATGCAATTACTGCAGTTAATAAACACCAAAAAGAGTTCATTTTTATTTGTAGCAATACTTGTGCTGCAAACATTTTTAAGTAGTTTGTATACATAGGTGTATGTACAAAAATATTCAAACACGGTCCGCATAAGAACGCGCATTTAAAACTCCAGAGATGGTACAGTTAGCAAAAATAATCTAAATTCTAAATGTTCCCCGGTACAGAATTTTCAGTTTCAGCAAAATTGTGCGTGGTATTCCAGTATCCATAATTATAAACGATTTTTTTTTAATAAAGCCGTTGGCTGGCGGAGCCCGCTTCCATTAAACCGGCCGATTTCACTCATAATACAGATAAGGTCTAATAAATTCGTGAGAAACTCCCTGTATATACCATAATAAAAAGCTGAATTCCGGAAAATCGGCACAGACACCTAATTTTTGGTTCAGTAATTGAGACGAAATTTTTTCTTCTTTTTATAGAAGACTATTTGTTTGAGTTGACGTGTTGCGAGTTGCTCAACGACATTATTTAGGTATGTCTGTCTACTACTATAGGTAAGTAGTATGTCATACATTAGTACCTACCTATTGTATAATATAGTACTGTCTGTGTACTGTTCGAAATTGAACTCTTACTTGGATCTTTTAGGTACTATTTCTTTTGAATTGATGATTAAAGATTAGTATTCAAACCGTTACCTGGAAAACCGCCTATCAGCCATTTGGGCTTGCTGTCAAGTCTATTTTAGTACTATGTTTATCTCGTACTTCATCTTATAAAGAAGAAACTATTAAAGTTAGGTTGACGATGGTTAAACCAACCAGAGCCACTATAGATCCACGTATGGTAAACCCATAACAGTCCTAGACAAGACGGTCTAATCTCTTAACGCACACAATAGCTCTATCAAAACAATGACAGTGAGCACACAGCAACAAGACACTGTCGATTCTAATATGCACTAGCTAAACTTAATTTACGAAATTCCTATCTATTTCTCTCTCACAAAACAAGAAAGGGACAGATATAAATTAGACCTGTCAATTTAGTTTGATGTAAAACTTCCATACAATTATAGTTTATTTAATCAATTACAATTTTTTTTTCGTAAATAGGCCTGTATTGATTGTTTAATCAGAATAAAAAATACGTGATAATGGGTAATGAGTAACGTAATTTAAATTAATATTATTTAATTTAGACAAATAATTAAGTTCCTAAAACTTTATTTTAGGTTTCTTATACTTATATATAAAACATAACTTTACATGAATTTGTAACATTTGTAAACATCCCTATTGATTGGTGCCTATTACCCAATTGATGACGTGCGTGACACTGCTTCTAATTAGAATTCATGTGAGGAATAAAATATTAATTTTATTTTTCCTTTTAAAATTAATGGGTTTCGATCCAAGCCCATCGTATTTATACTTCATTACTTTGATACGGAGTTTCTGCGAAATGAGAAATATTTCCGAATTACTTTTATTTACTTCTTTTGAAGTATTTCTCAATTTACCTTCAATGATATTACACAATTTTCTTTTCGAATATGACTGACACGTGCATAAAGCAAAACAACGATGATGGTAAAAGGAAAATAAAAAGCACAACCGGATTTTTAGCCAGAACAAACGCGTCGGATCGTTAGATACAAAACCGAAAAATCGAGATTTCAAAAACGGAACGTTAACGCATCTGGCAGCTAAAAAAATTACAAAAACTACGTCCGGTTACAGAATAAATCGGAACGTATGGATAGTGTTCAAAAAAGAAAACGACGCCGCCATTTTCTACCTGCGATGTGGATAACCGTTATACCGGTTTACGAAAAATCATATTTTAAATGAAAGCCTTTATCTTAGCTGTACCCATAGGTACTACTATATACCAATATTATTACGAGTGTAAACGGACAGGTAATGAAACCAAGAGTAATTTAAAATTATGTTCTTCCCATCATTACGATATTTTTTTTTGTTCTGGAGCTTACTCTAGAACTTTATGGTTACAGAGATATTGTAAATTAAAGTTCCAACAGTTTTTTTTGACGTGACAACGTCTTATAATTCGATGGAGCCGGCTGCACGCACGTAAAAACATGACTCATGCGGCGTTACCTCGCTATGCGGCGTTACCTAGCTCTTTTGAAAAATGAAACCATTCCATCAGTATTTTCTTATGACGTTGTCACGTTCAACAATCGTCAGTAAACCGACTTTACAGACAACCGATTTTTTACGAAAACAAGTTTTAAATTATTATGCATCCGTAGGCATAATGCTTTGTGTGTTTTACATTGCGCGCTATTATAAATAGTGATTTTTCGCATCAAAAATAAAAGAAATTTCCTACATATATATATATAGTTAGTAGATGTCCACTAAGAAAGGATTTCCCAAAATTCACCTAAGGGGATGAAACGGGGGCCCGACATATTATATTATGCAGATGAAGTCTCGGGCAAATGCTAGTACAGTATATAAGTAATATGCGGTAAGTACACACCAGTCTTGAATAAATAATATTACATTTTTTTAATACAAATTACGTAAACAAACATTTTCTTATCTATTTTAAAACCCTTAAAGAAAACAAATTATGATGTGGTCTTCTAAGACGATTAAAAAGCAAAACAAAATTTTATTATAATCCTTCATTGCAACAAATCGTTCTCAAAATCCGTCGTAAAACACGATTATCGGTTTCGCGATAAACCGACAATTGATACCGTTTTTCAATTCGCTCGTTTAATTCTCTCCGAAATTAAGCGATGAATTTCAAACGGTTGTTGATCCCGTCATCATTTTATAATTATAGACATAAAACGGACCAGAAATGCATTGTTGACACACAGATGCCGAGGTAAACAATGTTACAATTGAAAATTCAACAGTGACGACCCCTGATTTTGTGTAGCCAATCAAATACTAGAATGGATATTTGTAATGCGCTGTAAATAATTTGTATTTTGCATTTCACGTTGTTAATTCGTGATCATCAATTATAGTACACTGAAACTGACTATATAGGAATCACTTATTTTGGTTAAATGGTGGAGTTTGCTGCATAAACTGTAATGATAATTATAATTTTATGTATAGGTAATTATAGTTTCCTGAATAAACGTTCGTCCTGTAGGTACGATAATTGTTATTATTCATCAACATCTTTCATTTTAGGATTTCCCGAATGCGAAACCTTTTATTCTCCTGTACATTTTTAAAACAAATAAGGATTACTTACGTCAAACTAACATTGGTTGGTTGTCTTTGTGCCTTCATATCCATTTTCCTATTATGATATCCAATATCTGAATGAACTTCCGTATTATATCAGACATAAAACCATATCCTCATTCTTTATTCTCTCTATATCAATATTCCTTTGTCCTATCGTGCGTCCGTCCTAAGCTAACCTGTCAAACATGTCCGACACGACAGTTGGCTTACCATATAGAATGCATTTGTGATTTGTTTGTGAACAAAGATAAAAATCTGCATATTTTGTATTAGTTACACTAAGCCCTTTAGTAAAACATTTTGTATTAAAGTTTAGAGAATTAAAGGCAGTGCGTAGCATACATGCTACGGCGTACCTGACGTAGCTATCAACCACAGCTACGGCGTAGGCGGTTTCGTTGACAAACACCTAGTTAACATGTGTGTATATTATGTGCATACCGTACCAGTAACTTGCCAAACACACATCACAGTGGACCTATTTACAGTGGCGATAGTGCATGCTTAGCGTGAGAGACGGTAGTAACTATTTCAGTTCTCAGCACATTATATTATATTTTATTGTTACTGCGAGAGGTTTTCTGACGATATTTCCGTCCATTTTCCGTCCATTGGATGGTCTTATAATTTAGTTTTGATGGGATTTCTTTTATTCGAATGTCCCTTATCGGGCCACGTAACAAATGGTTACATGAATTGAAAGACCTGGCCGGGACACGTATTATGATTAAAAGTCAATTTGCGGAACTAGGTAAGGAAATCTATTGATAAAAATGCGAGATTCCAGGGAAGAGTTTGTGCGGGAATTTGACAAAAATAATTGGAAACATGAACATCCCCAGCGAATAATGGGTTTGTCGGAAACATTCACGAAAAATAAAAGTAAAGTTTACCGTAATAGGTGAAATAATTGTATTCCAATTAAACTTTATTATAAGGTATAACCAGCAAGCTCAGAGTGTTTGATTAAAATCAACTCGGTTGATTTCGCCATCCACGACGGATTAGTAAACTAGGTTTAATTAAAAGTAAAACACGAGTGGCCGACTGCTTTAGTTGTTCAGTGATTAGTTGTAGATTGGTTTTGAAAATTTTGCTATGCTCATTAATTTTTAATTTTATAGCATAATTATTTCAAGCGAAGATAAAGTTTATTAATAGTTTGTTACCTCATACTGGCAAAACTACTACACAGATAATAGTGTTTGATGAACAGATAGATAAGGATATAAATATTAAGCTAACATAGGCTACTTTATTTAATCCGGGCCTTTATTTTCATCCGCGATAACCGGCCTTCACGCAGACAATGTCACGGGTAAAAACCATTTCATAAAGTAAATTAAAGTGTATTTTAAAATAATTATAATTTATATGTGTGAATAAGCACCTAACTCTATTTTATATTCTTCATCTACTCCTTATTACAATACATGAGCATTAATAACCTCCACAATTTACACAAAAATAATTGTCGTTCATAAAACTAAAGTTTACGCAATTTTTAAGCTGCCGAGGCTAGCCCTCTATTATCTATATGGAATTCAAAACGTAACTGGTGAAATATTGATGTTCTATAATATACACCTCTGCTCAACCCTTTTGAACATATAGACGTGATGTTATATTGTATGTTATGTTAAATCTCCAGCTATCACAATGTAAATATTCAGCAACCCTTTCATATCCATGCCGACAACCTAATTCTGGAAAAGTCTGCCTATCACGCACAAAAGATGGCCGAAATACCCGCACAATATAAAAGGATGGCTATATTCGTACATACTGAGCCAATGTACCTATAGACAGGAAGCTCGTCAACAAGAATAATCAAGACAATAGTTGTGTTAATGTAATGAGAGCCACCACACAATTAACGAAGCGAGGCGACGGGACAACTACGGAGCAGGGCTGTCACTCGAAACTCGATTATCTGTAGTTGGGTTTTTATACTTGGCTCTCATAATTTTCTACCTTGTTTGATATTACAGAGAAAAAATGTCTAAAAATAAAAATAAAAAATAATACTACACTATTAACGAGGCGAGGTGACGGTTGATCGCGCTGCGGCAAATTAGTCGCTAGACTGTGTCGTTGTTTTTTGCTTTATTGCCTGTTTTCTTATCTTACTTTATCATTTAAGTTGATATAATCAAGACAGTAGTTGTGTTAATGTGATGAGAGCCACCACACAATTAACGTCGTGAGGCGACGAGGCAACAACTACGGTATAGGGCTGTCAATCAAAACTCAATTATAATCATTACTCAGATCTACAAATAGCTACATACTGATAGCTAAATGAGGTTTACTCATTCACTTTTTTAAAAAATAAATGAGGCATAATCACCAAGGCAAGGTGGCGGGGGTTATATCGGTGGATTGAAAGTGCTATTATAACGAGTCTAAAACACACTTAAGGAAGTTTTAAGTTAGGTACGTATATTTAATAAAATAAAACAAAATTGCCTTAATAAAAGTACAATCCGACGACCGTTGCAATGTTTAATACCCTCAAAATTAAAAACTAGAAAATATTTAATACTTCCCCGTAACAGCGTACCAGCATTTTTTCCGCAAGTTTTTTATCACTAACGGGAAGGAAAAACTACAGCACTGTCGGTACAACCGCGGTATTTGACAACCCTAACTAGGGAGGGGGATACGCTGGAATGTTGAATTAAACCAATCCGTTACAAAAACTTGGTCGGCTAGGTAAATAGCAGCGACAGACAAATGTGTCAGGCGTTCTCTTAAAGCGCATTGTTACGTGTTTCTGTGCTAAATTAGTGGCTCACACTAAATATAGCCTTACATCCATGAGAAACATTTTGATTTCACAATTTGATCGTAATGTACTACATTATTGTATGGATCAGCTGTTTTTTTTTCACATTTCGTACTATGTCCCTTAATAAAAGTTGTTCATATTCATGAGTACATTCACCCCCTGAAAGATTTGCAACTGATTAAAATTCAGGTTGTATAGAGAAGAACGAGCGTGAAACTCCACGGACACTCTTTTTAATTCAGCTTTTATGAAATACTGGTTACATTATTCTTGTTGTGAAAATAATGAAGATAGGGATCAATATAAAAAAATAAAAGCCATGGCAGTTAAGAGATGACCTAAGTACTCCTACAGATTTAATAAAGCGAAAATAATATCCGGTACCTCCCTTCAAAAATTGCAAAGTTTCGAGTACCTAACGATCCAATAGCTAATTGTTAATATTCATGATTTAATTAACTGTATCGTGTTATACTAATTTGTAATAAGAGAAGATAGCCTCAAGCATGATAACAAACAATCATCTATATTTAAAACACAAGCTTCAGTTAGTTATTTTTAGCATGTTATTATTTTCCTTTCAAAGTTACCTTTAGAAAAATCTTTGTAAAATTAAAAAAAAAACCCCTGATATTAACAAAAGAACTACCTTTTTATCCCTATACACTGAGTTGTTATTATTATGCTCGTATTTTTTGCTCGATGGAGCAACATTGAATGAAAATGAGAGTATTACCACATTATATCGAGCCAAGCGTGGTAGTTATGGCAATATCGGACAGAATTATGGATATTGGGTGCGGCAGTGTTCAATCGTGGACGTCTTATCCAAAAATATTGTCATTATTTATAAGTAGTATGAAACAAAGTCACTTTTCGTGTTTGTTTGTTTGATTATTTAATTCTTTACAACTATCGTCCAATGGATTTTTTCGCAGTTTCCACCATACATCATCATCATTTTTTAAACATCTGTTTTTAAGACTAGGCCATCAGGCCTAGTGGTTAAGGCGCCCGCCTCTTATGCACGAGGTTGTGGGTTTGAAATCGCCACGAGCAAGTACCAATGTGACTTTTTCAATTCATATGTACTTTCTAAGTTTATCTTGGACATCACAGACATTGGTAAAAGAAAACATCGTGAGGAAACGTAAATAAAACAAAATACAATTCGAAATCGCCAATCCACCGTGAGCAAGAATCATTAACGCTTGTGGCTTCTCTGTGTAAAAAGAGGTATCTACCCAGTAGTGGTATAATAATTACAAGCTAGTATTATTATTATTATCATTCTTCTACGGAATCCTACCTATTTGTAAATTTATTTAGATATATTGTAATTAAAAGTATTTTTTGTATACATCAAAGTTTAAAAAGTAACACAAATAAAACAGTCGACGGTTCTATACAAAAATGAATGTAACGGGCTGTGTTTTTTTTTCTGTTTGTAAAAATTGTTACAAAAACATTCGTTAGTTTTCAACAAAACGTACCTACTCGTACATTTCAGTGAAGTTGCGCTTTCTTTCATCTTTCATAAAATAAAATTGAAAAACAACTTTAAAATTAAACAAAGTCTCTGTTAAAAGCTATTTATGTGCGAAAGAAGTAATAGTAATTAAGTTTACATGAAAGGGTTACAATAGTCGTATTTTATGTTAATTTTTTAAGCTTCAATATATTTTTTTGAGGTGGTAAAAAACATCAAATGAGTCCTTCTACCCTGGGTGGGGCGGAAGGGACTGTCAGACTTTTACTGACTAAAAACCACCCTGTTCCTTCTGTTGCCCTTTACGTTCCGGGGCCACGGTATCCTGTTAAGACGTCCCGCAACCCCGGCAGCAGTAGTATGCTAAGGTTTGAATTGCTGTGAACACGCGGTACAGGCCGTACCAACATCTGTGTGTATAAGTGATTATGTATTCACACAGTACCTACGAATACTTCAGATTTCGCAGACGACGTCGAAAGGTCGTAAGTTAAAAAATTACAATCTGTTGCTTTGTGAGATTGCTCCTCCACTTATGACCGCTACAGACTGTACTTACATTAATTCAATAATCATAATATTATGTGAAAAAAAAAACAGTTTAAGTACCAATTGCTAACTAGTTAAGAAATGAGACCTACATTTTGCTTTTTCATAGAGCTCACATCTTCCTAATTTTGTGATCGTAAACGATTAAGTATTACACATACACATACATAAACTCACGCCTTTTTCCCATGGGGGTAGGCAGAAACCACAGAACGCCGCAGAAGTATTAGGTACTTATAAATACATTTTCCTCTTTATCGACCTTGACAACGAATTATTTTAATTCCATTATAAATGACACCTTTTCCGGTATTACCAGCATTAAATAAAGGCATGGAAACGCCTTTATTTAAAGACGGTAATAAAGGTAATAATACAAAAATTGGTGGCACTTTATAATGAAAACGTCCATTTAATTGACTCATAGCCAAGCCCATACCTTGGGAGTTGAAATATGATATCAAAGAGTTTTGTGACGTAATAACCCTATAAGTTGACTTTCCATACAGAGGTGAAATGAACATTTTTGTGTATAGAATTAAAGATAAATACTATAGAAAGTATTGAATATAAAATTTAGGTTTACAAGAAACTCATAATTAGGGATATCGTTACTTATATAAAGAATAAGTACATTACAAACCAAAGTATGAAAGGATGAACTGACATTGGCATTGTTTTCTCGTGCATTTATCTATACTAATACTAATACTAATATACTAATACTAATATACTAATATACTAATACTAATACTAATAATAATATTATAAAGAGGTAAAATTTGTTTGTAAGTTTGTAAGTTTGTAAGTTTGTATGTAGGGGGTAATCTCCGGATCTACTGAACCGATTTTGAAAATTCTTTCGGAAATTGGAAGCTACGTTATCACTGAGTGCTATAGGCTATATTTTATTTAAAAAAAAATAGGGGTCCGTAAGATATTTGGGTTTTTCGGACCCAAGGTGTAAAAAATCATCCAAAAAAGTTCCTTATTTGGCGTACGCCGCCTAAACTATAAAAGATAGAACCAAAAATGTTCCAATTAATTAAAGACCTTAAAAATATCTACAAAAAAGTCCGCGACACACTATACCTATCTATTTCGAGTTAAACACAACAACCATTTTTTTGTTTAAAAAATCTTGAATTTTTTTAGGACTTCATTTAAACGCATTTATTTTACACATGTCATTACTCCTTATTAAAATAAACCATTTTGTTACAAAGTACTGTTTATGTAGATAATATTTAGTCTTAAATTCATTAAAATTGGACGTTTGGTTTGAAAGTTATGGCGAAATCAATCTCTATCTCTATATATATAAAAATCAATTGCTGTTTGTTAGTCTCGCTAAAACTCACTCGAGAACGGTTGGGCCGATTTAGCTGATTTTGGTTTTGAAATGTTAATGGAGGTCTAGGGAAGGTTTAAATGGTGAGAAAATATGGGGTAAGGGTAGGATTGGGGTAGGGTGGGGGCAGGATACCACGCGAACGAAGTCCCTAAAAACAGCCCATTTAATATGAAGTCGGGAAGTCGGTGTCAAGGGTAGGGGTATGGGGTGCTTGGACAGAAAACCTCCCCGTGTGCCCGTGGACTGGAGTTCCCTTTCGGATACGTCCGGGGGGAAGGCCAGTTTTTCGGGACGGTGCACCCTGGGGTGCGGGCAAAGATTCCCCTTTTTAGGGGTCTCTATGTCCGCATGCCAATATTCTGTCGGGTGGTCGCTCCAACGCGTGTCCCTCTGTTTAGCAGAGGGCACAGTGGCGGAGTAAGAGCGGGCTCGGTGTGCACTTACCCTGCCGCCGGGCTGGCAGGAGGAAGTCTCGCACCTCCTTCTGCCACCGTTGTTCTCGTAGCCCCGAAGATTGTCAAGGTCATGTCTCTGACTTTTGACGGGGGTCGAGGGTCTTGGCTTAACCGCCCGGGCCGCGAGGTAGAAAACCTCTATAAAAAGTCACCCCAAATCTCCAAGCGGCGGCGCACCGTGAGGGAGGTTGTTAGCTTGACTAATGGGTAGCTTAATTAGTCGTTAGTGCGAACCACGTTTATTGGTTGGATGGTTGGAACTTTTTATACTCGTGGGATTAAAAATGGATGAACACAAAACAAAAAAACTTACACCGGCAGTCGCCGCAAAGAGCCAGGGGGGCTCACGTGCCCGGGATGGGGGGTCGCTGGAGTTTTCCAGCACGCCCTCATCACCGGCACCGGAGGAGCGGGCATTTAGTGCCTGCTCAAGAGGGTTGTCCGAGTCGGATTCCGACTCGGCATCGGACGCCACGGGCTTCCAGAGCGTAACCTCTGGATGCGTGGAGGCGGGGGTCGAGGAGAGGAGGAAATCCTTCCTCAAGCGCCCCCGCCCGGTAACAGGACAGGGGACGTCCTCCGAGGGGGAGGTGTCCTCTGCCTGCAAGAGGCCCTCCACCAGACCTCCTGGTGGCGAGCCTGACGTCGGCCTGGCCTCGAGGCCGGACGAGCTGAAGGAGGCCGTGGAGAAGGCCATACGGGTGGTGGCCCTGAAAAAGACCAAAGCGTCTAAAGACAGGGCCACCGCCGAAGCCACGGCCTCCATCTTGGCGGCGGCGGCGGCCTCCCACAGCGGGCCCCAGGCGGCAGACCTAATGTCGGAGCTGCGGACGGAGGTCGGCCGCCTTAAGGCCGAAATGGAGGCTCTCCGGAAGGAGAACCTCCGTCTCAAGGCGGATCTGGCCAAGCTCCAAGGAGCCGGTCGCCGGGAGGTGCCGCAGGAGGGGAGTGAGAGGCCAAGCCAGCCCGCGCTAGAGGAGAGCCCTCTCCTCAACCTGGTGCGGCAAGAGCTGGCCTCCTTCAACCGGAGGTTCTCCGTTTTGGAGAACAGGGTCCTGCGCCCTCCACTGGCGGCGTCCTCTTATGCCGCCGCCGCCGCCACCGCCACCGCAAAAAAGGCGGCAAATCCGGCTCTGGGCCCGGCGACGGCACGACCGGTTCCGGCGGGTCCGGTCCCGGCGGGGTCGGTTCTGGCGGGGCCAGCCCCAGCTAGGCCGGCTCCGGCTCCGGCCAAGCCGGCGGCGTCGAAAAGGGGCAGGCGGAAGAGGGGGAAGGGAGCCCCGGCGGCTAACCCGCCGACCCAGCCTCCCCCGCCTCCTCCGGAGTCTCGTGCAGCCAGCGCCGGTTGGCAGGTGGCTGGGGAGTCGAGAAGGGCTGGCAGGGAGGCCAGATCGGCAAGGAGGAGGCGGCAGCGCAAAGAGCGCAGCGTCGCGGCGCGACTTCGCGCCCCGAAGACCGCGGCTGTAGTCATCACACTACAGCCAGACGCGGTCAAGAAGGGCGTGTCGTACCGCGACGTCCTCACAAAGGCGAAGGAGGCGGTGAACCTCCAGGAGCTCGGGGTCGTTGGGGGCCTACGGCTCAAGGTCACCGCGACGGGCGCCCGGATGCTGGAGGTTCCCGGTGCGACCAGCGGTCCCATCGCCGACGCTCTGGCCGAAAGGCTCAGGGCGTCCCTGGACGCGGAGGAGGTCCGAGTGTCCAGGCCCACCAAGTGCGCTGACGTGCGCATAATGGGTCTGGACGACTCCGTAACGGAGGAGGACCTCAGGGCCGCCGTCGTCAGGACTGGAGAGTGCGCTGCCGACCAGGTCAAGGTCGGCGCCATCCGTCCTGACTTCGCGGGGCTTCGAACCGTCATGGTTAGCTGCCCCGTGTCGGCGGCCAAAAGGATAACGGAGGGTCGAAGGCTCCTGGTGGGCTGGGTTTCGGCGCAGGTCAAGCTGCTCGATCCCAGACCCCTGAGGTGCTTCCGCTGCCAAGTGGGCAACCACGCGGCATGCGTCTGCACCTCGGAGGTGGACCGCAGCGACAAATGCTTCCGCTGCGGTCAGCCCGGTCACATGGCCGGTACGTGCTACGCCGCGCCGCACTGCTTCGCATGTGCGGCCGCTGGCAAGCCGACCGATCACCGGGCAGGGGGCAGGGCCTGCGCCCCACCCGCCAAGGCCAGGGGCAGAGGTAGACCCTCCGCTGCCGCCGCCGCTGTCGCCGCCGCTGCTGCCGCCGCGGCCGCCACCGCCTCCGCCACCGTCGCCGCCGCTGGCGCGTCTCAGCCCTCTAGGAGGGCCCTGGAGGAGGATTTAATGGAGGCCTAATCACGGCCCCATTGCGCCTCCTCCAGGCGAATATCAACCACTGCGTCGCCGCTCAGGATCTCTTGCTCCAGAGCATGGCGCAGTGGTTGATCAACATCGCGGTGGTCGCCGAGCCGTACTTTGTCCCGCCCAGGGATGACTGGGTGATGGACCTCGACGGCTCGGTGGCCATAATATCGTCGGCCGCCGCCGGTACCCCGTCTCTCGAAAGTGTCAAAAGAGGACGGGGTTGTGTGGCAGCACGGTTCGGGGAGATCGCCGTGGTAGGCGTTTACTTCTCCCCGAACCGAACTCTCGCCGAGTTCCACGTCTCCCTTAGGGAGCTAGGAGTCGTCGTCGCCGGGTTCGGTTCCCTCCCCGTGTTGGTCCTCGGGGACTTCAATGCCAAGAATGTGGCTTGGGGTTCCCGGTACACGGACAACGCGCGGGGCAGGATGGTGGAGGACTGGGCTCTGGAGACAGGCCTGGTCATACTGAACCGGGGTTCTGTCCCCACGTGTGTGCGGATGCGGGGCGAGTCGGTGGTGGACATCTCGTTCGCCAGCCCCGCTCTGTCGCAGCGTGTCGTTGACTGGCGCGTAGAGGAGGGGGTGGAGACCTATTCCGATCACCGGTACATCCGGTTCGACGTCTCCGCCCAGATCCCAGATGCGCTGGTCCGACGGACCCCGAGTGGTCCGCGATGGGCGCTGAAGCAGCTGGACCGGGAGCTCTTCCTGGAAGCCTCGATCGTGCAGGCCTGGGTGTCATCACCAGACAGGCCTGCCGACGTCAACGATGAGGTGGAGTGGTTCCGGGAGGCCATGTCCGCGATCTGCGACATGGCAATGCCCCGGGCCCGGCCAGGTAGCGCCCGGCGTCAGGTGTACTGGTGGTCGCGCGAAATAACGTCGCTACGCGAGGCGTGCGTTGATGCGCGACGCCTGTACGCCAGGCACCGCCGGAGTCGCATCCGACCTCCGAATGCGGATGCCATAGAGGCGGAGCTGTACGAGGGGTACAGGGCGGCGAAGACCGTCCTCCGAGATGGGATGCTGCGGGCTAGAGATCTATCCCGCAGGGAGATGCTGGAGTCTCTGGACAGGGACCCGTGGGGGCGCCCGTACAAATGGGTGCGGGATAAACTCCGCCCCTGGGGTCCCCCGCTGACACAGAGTCTCCGGCCCCAGCTCGTTGAGGACGTCGTGAGCGCCCTGTTCCCTTCTCGAGGAGAACATGTGCCCCCGTCCATGGCTCCGCCCATGGCGGTGCCAGACGAAGACGCGGACCACAGCGACGACGGCGACTACATTGCCCCGGAGGTGGCCGAGGTAGACTTGAGAGTGGCGGTACAACGGCTGAAGGCCAAAAATACCGCCCCGGGACCCGACGGCTTGCCTGCCAAAGCCTGGGTCCTGGCCTCGGGGGCTCTCGGTCCTCGACTGGGGGGGCTCCTAAGCGCATGTTTGGAGAGGGGCCAGTTCCCGCTTCGTTGGAAGACGGGGAAACTGGTCCTCATCAGGAAACCGGGGCGCCCTGCGGACTCACCGTCCGCATACCGGCCCATCGTGCTGCTCGACGAGGTAGGCAAGCTCTTTGAAAGAGTTATTGCTAACCGCCTCGTCGGGCACCTGGGGAGATCTGGGCCGGATCTCGCGGAGAGCCAGTTCGGCTTCCGCAGGGGGCGCTCCACGGTGGACGCCATCATGCGCGTGAGAGCCCTCACGACGGGGGAAGCAGTATCCCGGGGTAGGGTCGTCTTGGCGGTGTCGCTCGACATCGCCAATGCCTTCAACACCCTGCCCTGGAGTTGCATCAGGGAGGCACTCCTTGCCGGATTACCGCCGTGGGATCTGGAGGCTACAGTCCTCCAGCGCGTCTACGAGTGGCGCGTGGACGCGCAGCGCCGGGGCGAAACCCCGCTGCCGCGGCAAATCGCGGCACTGCGGATCGAGCTCCGGTGCGATCTCATGGCGGAATGGAAGATGCGACTGTCGCAACCTAAGTTCGGGCACGCTGCAATCGCGGCGGTAAGACCCCTCTTTGAGGAGTGGCTGGAGAGGCGCCACGGCGTCCTCACCTTCCGGCTGACGCAGGTCCTCACCGGACACGGTTGTTTTGGGAGGTTCCTGTGTCGGATTGCACGGGAGGAAACGCCCGGGTGTCACCACTGTGTGGACCGCCCGGAGGACACGGTGGAGCATACGGTGCAGGTTTGCCCCGCTTGGGCGGAGCACCGCCGTGTCCTCACGGAGGCGATAGGCGGCGGCGACCTCTCGCGCCCGGGCCTGGTTCAGGCCATGCTCCGGGGCGAGAGGGAATGGGATGCAGTCACCTCCTTCTGCGAAGCAGTAATGCTAGCGAAGGAGGAGGCGGGCCGCGTGAGGGAGAGAACATCCTCCACCTCACGCCCCAGCCGCCGCGGGAGACGCCCAGGGCGTCGGACGTCGAGAGACGACATCCGGCCACCGTAGGCGCAGGCTTGCGGACGGCGAGTAATGGGTAGCTCGCCGTCCGATCAAGGACCATGCCCGGGTCGACGGCGCGTTCTGTTCGCGCGCGCCTCAAAGAGCTGTCAGCACAGGGACGGGGCCCCAACAGGGGCCAAACGCCTGCCGGGGTTGCGGGACGTCTTAACAGGATACCGTGGCCCCGGAACGTAAAGGGCAACAGAAGTAACAGGGTGGTTTTTTAGTCAGTAAAAGTCTGACAGTCCCTTCCGCCCCACCCAGGGCGAAAGGAGTCATTTGATGATTTTTACCACCTAAAAAAAAAAAAAAAGGGTAGGGGTATGGTAGGGGTAGGGGTAGGGTAGGTGTAGGGTAGGGGTAGGGTAGGGTAGGGGTAGAGTAGGGGTAGGGTAGGGGTAGGGTAAAGGTAAGGGTAGGGTAGGAGTAGGGTAGGGGTAGGGTAGGGTAGGGTAGGGGTAGGGGTAGGGTAAGATAGGGGTAGAGTAGGGTAGGGAAGGGTGTAGGGTAAGGCAGGGTTAGGGTAGGGGTATTGGTAGTGTAGGATACCACGCGAACGAAGTCGCGGCGGGTCAGCTAGTATTAAATATAGTTTTAGCGACATTAGCTAGCTAGACAGCGAGATTTACGCCAAAAAAAAAAAAAAAAAAAGCATGTGGTTGATGTGGTTAAACGCCCACAAATTCGTTCGTTTTCGGCTGTCTCAATTACAGTTATTGGCACTAATTGTACATAATATACAATTTATTACCAGCTTGTTATTGTCCCACTGCAGCGCAAAGGCTTCTCCAAAAAAATATTAATTGTTTCATAAATGCAAATTTTGGTTGCATCTACTTTATGCAAGAACTAAAACCAGGGCCCGCATACGGGTCACTGTTTTATGATCCCGGCAAATCGAACGCGTTCGACATGCGCTGTGGTCACCCCATTCTCGAATTTGGTTAGTAATATCAAACGTCAAGATGGTCAGAACCACTCGGAAGTAGTTGCTTCGCGTAGTAAAACCATGCACAATAATATAATTAAGGAACTCGACTGTTAACGGTCTTAATTTGCGTTGTTAGCGCGCTTCCAAGTTGGTGTAACGCGGGAGGAGCCGGGCTACAAATTAATAGTTAGTTTATATGATGTCGAAGTCTTGTTAACCGTTTGTAGCGTAACTAATGCAATTGCAACTTAAATTTAATGTCTTTAAATAAAACGTTTCTCAAAATAAGTCATTTAAAAATGTCACCTTACGCCATTTGGTACAGTCAACAAAAGATATAGGATTCCAGGGTCGTCATATATAGTTGAAGTTTTCTTAGAAACCCATGGATGTTTTCGATTGAAACATAACTTAATTAAGAACTGTTTATAATTTTTAAATAAAATTACATTTGATAACATTCATCGGTTTCTAAGAAAACTTCAACTATATCTGACGACCCTCCATACCTATCTTCTTTGTTGACAGTACATGTAACCTTACACTGTCAGCACACTGACGCTTACTGTTACAAACTCGCTGCGAAACACGATAATGACTCATTTTCACTAGTCGATAGGGCGCATGCGGGGTGCGACAGATTTCTGGAACGCATGCCACAGGGCCCGCATTCGGTGAACCGTTTTCATTAGTCGATAGGGCCCGCATGCGGGGTGCGACAGATTTCTGGAACGCATGCCACAGGGCCCGCATGTCGATATCACGGTCGGTAAAAAGCATGCGCGACGGATCCCCGCATGCGGTGTAACGACTTGTAACTTTCATTGGTTGTTATGTCGCATGCGGGGACTCGCCGCATGCGGGCCCTATCGACTAATGAAAATGCGCCATAACTATTTTTAGACGAATTTTGTTTATTTTTCACAATATTTTCGCAGCTTTTTGCTTAGACTTGCTAGAGATATTATCAACGCACGCCACTACAAAATAAAAGGTTTCACATTACATAACATCACGCCTGTAATCCATGAAGGGTTAGGCAAAGGTGTACCCAGTACACCCACATTTTGCCAGTTATGCTTAAATCCCACGTAACAGGGAAGAGTTTCTTGCCATCAACCGGGCACAAATCCAGACACCGAGGCAGCTACTGAGAAATTCCTGATGGAAAAACCCATTAACACTTTGCCTGACCTGAAACGAGGCAGTATCAAAAGGTTTAATTAAATTTATTAGTCAATCCGTTATCACAATACTTTACCGCATATTATTCTACATTACATAAAGTAACACAATATACATCCTGTTTATGGAAAAATTATGACGCACAGAACATTATTTTGACACATTTTTCATCCGTGATTCCTTATACCCTTTATGAGAAAAATGTGTGACAAAACAAATAAACGTTATGGTAAGAAAATATGAAGAACTAAATGGTTTAACGGTTTATGACACGCTTCTTTTGTTTGACTTTATCATTGTAATATTGTGTTTGTATTCCCCGAATAACATGTACGCAAAAGCTAGTATACCTATATAATACTAGACGGACGATGGGGGGCCTCAACTGGGCACAGAAGTCTTTGAAATGCTATTAAAAATCTTACGGGAAAAATCTAATAACAACTTGTTCAATATGGGGATCAAATCTGTGCTCGGTAGTGGCGCTTAAGACCGCTACAACAGAACATAAAATAATGAAACTAGACCATTATTGTCTCACTACGGGGAGACAGTTTATTCACATACAGAGAAGGAAGGAGCATTGATCACCACGATCGCTCAAAGCGGATTGACGATTTTAAACTTATATTTGTTCTTAGTTTCTACCCGCGACTTCGTCCGCGTAAACGTCGGTTATTGGCGATCTAATGTGGTTTCCCCATACAAACTTTGCCTCTCTTTTTCACCCCCTAAGGGGTAGCAATTCGGAAAATCCTCTCTAATCGGATGTCTACGACATACAAAGAACACATCCTTCAAGTTTCAGGTCTTTACGATCAGCGGTTTCGGCTGTGTGTTGATCCGTCAGTCAATCAGTCATTTATTCAGGACAAAGCGTTTTATATGTATAGACTAAGATAGACGACAAGTACAGGTATTTTCATGATGTTTTCCTCATCGGGTTTAGTGATAAAGATAAACTTTGAAAGTACATATGAATTGGAAAAGTGACATTGTTATTTCACGGATATTAACTCCGTAGCCTAATGAGAGGCGGGCCAAAACAACACCAAAACATAATTTATTTCTTTTGAAGGTTTTACACTGATTGACTGACTGTGAACCTTCCACCAGGTATGAGCTTGTCAAATAACTCACGCCTCATGATCGCTTACGTACCTAATAAGTACGAGAAATCCACCGCACTGTTGCGCGATATAACAAATCGAAAATGAATGATGACTGCATAATGATTTAGCTTTTTTTGTCATAGTCGTTTTTTCAGCCTTCCAATAACTTTTTGCATTGTACTCTTAAGTACACTAAATAGGTACTCGAACACGCTTATTCAAAATGTCTTTGCATTTTCATAGGCTTTATTATTAATCATTGTCAGGTTTAAAGTCAATGTACAGGAGAAACATTGTATAGGCAAGCTATCATTGTCTCATTGCAAAAGAGTGATGAAAGTGATGGTGCTATTCTATTGTATACCTTCATCTCTTTCTCGCTATGGAAAAAATATGACTTTAATATGGTATAGACTCCGTAAAAGTAAGGTATTATTATATCTATACGAATATAATAAAACAGTTTTTTTTTGTTTGTTTAAACGCGCTTATCTCTGGAACTAACTGTCGGATTAGAGAAAATATCGTTGTAAATGATAGCCAGATTCAAATACTATAGGCTATATAACATCGCGCTACGACTCATGGGAACGGAGCAGTAACCAAAGAAGTCGGAGAAAGCACCTAATTCCTATTTAGATATAGTTGTAAGATATAAGCCGTTTATAAATAAGTCTCTGATTGTATTTATTTGCTCAAACGAACCAACTCAAAGGGCTCCAGCATCTGACGGATTGTTTTGATGATTCAGGGACTCTTCACTAATTGTGCCGCATCTTTCTGCTCCATTAACGCTCTTAGTGAATCAATCACTTGATGGATTTGGTGAATTAATCCGTAATGTGAATGATTACAGTCGTTTGCATGGCAAGACTTAGCGTAAATGTGAGATACGAAAATTATAGGGACTGTTCGTGTAATATTGTTGTTTTTGTCACGTCTGATGTAGAAAATTTTGTTGGCTGAGATGTGAAAAGGAAAAAAAATGTGTTGTTTTTTGCTATACCTAGATAAGTACCTAATGTTTGAGATAGTGTAAAACAATAACACGGTATATATTATAGGCTAGATAAACATGCAATCCGCACAAATATCTGCGAAATAATGTTATGAAATAGTTAAATGCGTAGGTTAATATAGCAATAAAGCAATAAATTGTCGAATATGAACTCTCTTTATAAATTAAACATCCTTCTTAATTTAAAATTAATAAAAACAAACGACTGTAAAATACACAATATTAATACATAGTTATTTTAGTACATAATAAAACATAACAATTGGTTGTTGCAGGAATGATTTTTTTCCCAATTCAGCTAATTTTCTGTAAAATAAAATCTCTTTGCTTGGCATCAAAATAAAGGCATAAGTTATTGTTTAAATTAAAGTTGGGAATGTGTTTTTGTTGTTTATTTTAACTAACATTTAAAATTGATTTAAACATTAGATTAAAATTTAATTACCTAAATGAACATTTTCATACCGCGCTCTGTGCCCTTTAATATACCAGATTGGTACCGTGTTTCTGGAAAATAAATATATTATTTATTATCATAACGTAAAACTATTAAAGTACCCAATGAACAACAGATTTTCTTCTTTTTACATTGAGAAAACGAGATATTTTTACACGATTCTGTTAATTATTTCGTCTATATTTTCTAGACAGACAATAAACGATTATGTTATAAACACAATAAGGTTTATTCTTTTGTGTATGTTCATCTATTCACTAACAATAAGAAACTTCTTTGTTTGTCCCTAACAAAACTCACATGGGTTTTATGTATATAGGTACTTACTTATACAAAGTAATCTTGGAGAAGTCAGTTATTTTTATTGTGTGTAACTTATAGGTGCCTACATTATGTAGGTAGATTTTTATCCGGTTTTTCTTGTTGGGGAAAAAGAATTATGTGATGTGTTTTTGTTTTCATCTTTCTTTGTCACTGTTTTTTTCTACTGAGTGTCACATAAATGTTCGTTCAAAATATTAATTATAATTAATTAAGCAATGTCCAATCATCTTAATTATCATCAATCAAATAGATTTTTTATAACCTTTAAAAAACATTATAATTATTAAAATACATTTTTATTTTAATGAAAACTGTAGGTATAGTCAACAAAAGAGATAGGTATGCAGGGTCGCCAGATATAGTTGAAGTTTTCTTAGAAACCGATGGATTTTTTCAAGTGTAATTTAATTGCAAAAGTAAATAATAAACAGTTAAATAATTTAGTTAAGTTACAATCGAATGTATTCGATTGTATCCGTTTCTGAGAAAACTTCAACTATATCGGGCGACCCTGCATACCTATCTCTTTTGTTGACTGTACATTACTTTATAATAATTTTTTTTTCCCTTTTTTTTATAAAATAAATAAATATCTTGGACCAACTCACACACGGCCATCTGATCCCAAGCTAAGCAGAGCTTGTGTTATGGTAACCAGACAACTGATATACATAACTTATATAATTTATAAATACATACATATTATAGATAAATTACACCCAGACACAGAACCAACAATTATGCACATCACACAAAGTTTGTCCTGGTTGGGAATCGAACCCACTACCTCCGGCTTTGCAGTCAGGGTCACTAACCACTAGACCAACGAGGCAGTCAATTCAATCAATTGCCGGTCCTGCGCAGCCGGCATTCAGTAGTTCCCCGAGACCAAACAAATTAAATTGTATACTAAATAAATGTCAAAAGTCGTAAAATCCCTTTTTACTCAATGTTTTAGCCTAAAGCATACGGTTAATCCGAATACATAAAAAGGGTTAAACCTCCCCCTCTCACCCCTCCCAGTGCAAAGAAAACCCGCGCAACACTCCATAAAGCTAACTTTGTTTCTATTACAGATATCATGATTGTATTATTCGTTAATTACAACTCAGTTAATGGCTCCAACTTTAATGATATTGCAAAAGTTTGGATTTTGTTTCAAAGTTACGTGAAATTGATTAGATTCAAAATTAGGTTGCTATATTATATTCTATTTAATTTATTGTTGCTTGAGTTTACACTTTGACGTATTATAATGATGTACTTACGTTATCAGTGGTAGCAATCAGTAGTAGCAGCAGCAAGGGAGTAAGCATTAGTTTTTTTAAGTTTGTTTTTATTTATAAAATATGTGCATATAGTTATTGCTCTTTGCGTTTATGTATGTATTGGGATTTATGGGTCTTAGTTGCCTGAAATAAAGGATTATTATTATTCCTTTGCTTGCTTGATTGCTTTCTAGGCGACGAGCCTGATAAGTAAATAAATTAATTAATCAAAAATGCGAAAGTAACTCTGTCTGTCTGTTTGTTTCGCTTCTACAACTAAACCACTAACTAAACTGATTTTGATAAAATTTGGTACAGGGTAAGTTTAAATCCCAAGAAAGAACATAGACTACTTTTTTATTCCGTGACTAAGTCTACCTCCGCTGTAACCGGCATGTACGCGGACGAAGTCGCGAGCAAAAGCAAGAAAACAAATGAAACCAAGAATAAATAGGTATTTAATTTTAAAACTTTTCAAATTCACCCTAATAATTACTTGAAACAATCATTTAATTTTTACCTACATAATTTCCATTCACAGCGAGTAATTAGCGAACAAACCACGGTACGTTCTAAACAAGTTACAGTCATATATCTCGTGATCCTCGCCCGAACACGGCCCGCTAATGGAAAAGATGTAATTACAAACTTTCTACGAATCCGATGGGGGAAACCCTGGTGAGGCGTTGAAGTTGAAATTAATTCCATAATACACTCTTGTGGCATGACGAGTCGACGGGTGTTAGTGTATGGAATGTCGGTGAGAAACGGAAACCTTCTTGGAAGAATCTTTGTTGTTTTCTGGGATATTCTGGGTACATACGAGCTCCCTCGACTGCCTAGTTGGTCTGAGCATGAGGTCTTGGGTTCGATTCCCAGGTCGTTCAAAGTCGGGGGCGCGGATCATGCGTAATGCGAATACCGGGCTCCCGACTTATGGTAGCAGGAGGAACCGTGGGGTTTTAGTCGGTAAGAGTCCGACATACCCCTCTGTTATCCACGATTTCCCCACGAAATAAATAAAAGGGTCGGGCATAGTGTTATTGGGTTTTTCCATGAGGAATTTCTCAGTAGCTGCCTCGGAGTCTGGATTTGTGCTCTGTTTATGACAATAGCGTCGCCCACTATTACACGGGACTTAAAATATAACTGGCGAAATGTGGGTGTACTAATGAGTATATCTCTGCCTAACCTTTTGGGGATTACAGGTAACAACAAAACTATATCGGTATATACCTACAGTATAAACACGCTTTCAAAACAAAAAGCTATTTTCGTAGAATAAACATTGCGAAGAAATATCGACATTTAAGTAAAAATAATTTCTATTTTTAAAGCTAGAAACCCAGAAAGACTTCATATTGTTTATTGTTGACATCACATAAGGCATTGTCATCGAGAAACTCTGCGACATAAACATAAAACGAGATCCACCAACGCAATTGAAAGAACTTGTATGATATCAAGACAAATATTTACATTATATGTATAATAATGTATATTGTGCTTCAGAATCTGGCTCAATATTTACTATATCTAGCTTTTCTCTGTGACAGACGTAATATACTCACTACCCTGTCAAATATTGACCCAGAAATGAGGACACCCTCGTATAGGTAGGTACATATTATCAGAAGACATACATTTTAGATACATGATAAAAACAATCTAGGGTCCCTCAGATCTTGGTTGACAAAGACTAATTACAGGGAATGAAAAATAGGAATTTAATTTTGGTACCAAATTACTGTATCGGTGACAAAAAATTGGTATAGATCGGAGCAAGTTGGGTTCGCACTATTGATAAAATGATATTTTTTTACATTATTTTTATTATAAATGTGTGCTAGTCAAGAGCCGTATTATTCTTTCCGCTTTCCTAAAAACCCTTTGTAAAAGCGACCAAAAATTCTCACCTTTCCATACCTCATTCAGTTGACAAGCGAGACATTTTTCGAGCGCTCAAAATACCGAAAAATACCGTCATACTCGAACAAACTGTACCGGTAACAACGTTATTCTTTACGGGAATCCAAAAGACAAATTACAGCTGGCAATAACACATCTATACAAATAAATAAAATTGAAATGTCTGTTTGTATAGCTGAAATAACAGCTTTTTACAACTTGAATATTAATACGGTACTTATACCAAAAACATTTTTAATTTTTGTCTGCCTGTCTGTCGGTTTGTTCTGGGATCTTCAGAACGGCTTGACCGATTTTGAGGAGACTTAAACTGGTAAATAGCTGATGTTATAAAGAGTAACTTGCATTTATTTTAGAAAAATACATTATTTAGGTACCCGCACAAAAAAATGAACCTCGAAGATAACCGACATTTACACGAACGAAGTCACGGGCGTTGGCTAGTTACAAATACAGAACGGAACACAACTAAATTCTTCTAAAAGTCATTTAAAACCAAACTGTATCTGACCACTGGGTCGGACGGCGGTCGACGTAAAATAAGCGTTCCATTTTCTTGGCCCTTTGTTGCTGAAAAAGAATTGTTACCACATTGCACTAAGAAATGTCGTATATCATCGAGGAAATGCAATTTAAAACCTTATGTTATCGGGTCCGACGTTAATATAGAGAATTATATTTTTCCTACCAATGAAATCGGTTCCTTTGTGTTCTAATTAAAAACGTTTGTAAATGGGTCATTTAAAGTGGAAATTACTTTAAATTAGAGCTGTCGATGTTAATCGTACTAAATGTGAATTCAAATGTAGTTTTTACATCTAACTTCACATTTAAACGTTGTAAATGTCTTTTTCTTGCCAGGAAAAAACTGTTTTATCGTGTTAGCAACAATTCCACTTTGTTCATCTTGTTTTAACGTTTTTCCTTAAAGGTTCTAGTATAATAAACTATGTTATTATTTACTTTTACTTTATGTAACTCGGGATCTTGGGGTCTCTGACCTTTAGAAGGTATACTAGGAACCGAAACCAACTTACAAAGGTCTCTTAGACAGCTAAATAAAATGAGATACAAAAACAATACAAATATACTTGTATGCCTATTCAAGTGCATTAAAAGCACTCACAATAACACTCGTTTGGTGCATGATTTTGTAATTTTTTTAACGTATATTCTTAAAAATGTACTCATTTCAATTAATTATTATTCTTAGGCTGCATTTTCCCATTGCTGGGCAAAGATCTCTTTCATTTCCTTCTATTTCTCTCTATTTAGGGTATTATGAAACCAGTACTTACCAGGGCTAGTAGGTAGGACTTTAGCTCATTCCACCATCTCTGTTTGGGCCTGTCGCGATATCCCTTGTCATGTAAAGACTCGTGCGTTTGGGTTTGGCATTCATCGTCTGTCATTTGGCAGATGTGTCCAGCCCCATTCCATTTTACCGTGGCACCTTTCGGAGTGCCATTTGAAAAAATAACTGAATCATAAAGGAATACATAAAATAAATAAAATCCCACCTAAATAAAAAATAACATCGCTTTATCATCAATAGCGATCGTCTTCAAACAACGAAGCAAATACAAGATGTTGTAATAACTCAACTTATTTATTTTCTCTTGTCACTTAAGAAATCGGTGAAAAGATTTCGGTTTATTTGTATAGTCTTGTATTTAAGCATGTTTACATTGAATTGTCATATTTAAAATACAATACAAAAAGGTGTCTGCGTTGGACGGATCAGTGGCAAACACACACTGTTAAACCTTTGCAAATAATGTTGAAAATCAGGTCAGTATTAAAAGCAAAGGAAAATAAAATATATATAAGACTTGAAAATGTAGAATTCTGTGTGATTTTACATGTACAGAGACGAAGTCTTCTTTCGTTACGCTCGTCTCCGTTTTGGTAGACAACCACTCTAAATCTGAGTCGAAAAGAGAACCTGGCATTAGGCCAAGAACATGCAAGAATTACAGGAAAATATCTCTTAAAGTTATCTTCAAATGTATATAACTAATACAACATTATTGAAACTTTAGAATTTTATGTGTAGTGCATTAATAAATTCCGGTCGTTTCCAATATGATGTGTATTGCTCGAAGCTATGTGAAGCAATAACGAAGTGAGTAGAAATATTGAAGTCGTGCCTGAACAATGTCCAGTTTGAACCACTATGTTCTTTGTACTTTATCCACGAAAATCTTTAGTTTTTCGTTTCTTAATAGAAATTTAATTGGTCAGAGTTCAATAACCACTATAAGCAATATTTTCCCATAAACCAGTAAAGTCACCTGTAAAGTATATACAATAATATGACATTTCATAAATAACTAGCTTTTCTCCACGTGTTCGCACACGTAGAAGTTAACCCGAATTAACTCACGTGAACGAATTATCTGGATATTAAGTATCTTAGGTGTTAGGGCAAGGTTTTTCAGTTTGCCAAGTTTTATCCGAATATGCTAAACGGTTTAGCAGTGAATGAGCAACTAACATACAATTATCTTTGTAAACTTTCTCACTTATAATGTTTAAAAATAAAATCCCGCAGAGAAAAAAAAACACTTGATTAAAAATGAGTCTTAATTCAAAACATTAGAGTGGAAAATCTCTTAACAATAAGTGGCCACATTTTAATATAATTGCGAATAAAAAGTATTTTTAATATAACGTTTTTAAACCAGTCTTCAAACCGTACTCCAGTTTAATCCAGTTTGAATCCTTCCACTCCTTTACAGTAACATAACGCTAAGATAAAAAGGCAGTTATGAATGAAATTAGAAATTTAAAGTTCCCTCTATGCTGGTTACCTTGCAGAAAGCGATGCATTGAAAACTGGGCAATCGTTTATAAAACGGCAATTTTGCATAAAATTCTAGGGGAACAGCGTCTTCAAGCTCTTATAGAAGACGTTTTCCGATATCTACCTTACGGTCGTAGATTCAAATTGCCTTTGAATCAATAAATAGAATATGCAGTTCGCGAAGCGGCTTTTTAAATAAGATTATAATTTAAGAATTTAGTTTCAATGCCTTTTCAGAGGCTGTTTGATTGTGATGGTCAGCTGACTGTCTACTGCCCCTCAGTGTACCTCTGCCTCTGTCCCTTTGATCCTGGGGTTGCAACCGCGATTGCTGAGAACACTTCTAGGATACCAAAATCCAAAGAGTTGTTTTATTAGGTTTTTCAGTAGGAATTTTTTAGAAAATTTTTAGTATTCAATTGTGCGGTGGTACGGAATCCTTAGCGTGAGCGCCCAAACCGCACTTGGCAGGTTTTATCAACACCTAAACTTACTACTTAGATACTTCTAAAGTTATATAACGTTCAGTGATTAATATTTCGCAGTACAAACAAAACACACGTAAAACATATTTCCTATATCAAATAAATCAGATCAGATAGATAGCAAATAAAAATAAAGTTAAGAGAAAATATCTTTTATCTTACAACAAAAAAAGATTAAACACAAGAAATACTTAACTATTTTCGTGTGACGGAACAGAGAGTGTTAAATTCCTGAGGGATGAAGCGAAATTTATCACTTATATCAAATTCCAATGTTTTATTTACCTTTTTAACGGCTCATTGGCTGTTGTGTAAGTTTATAAACAATGTTATTATAATGTGTCACATGTAAAATTCATATCATTTAATTCCACATTAATATCCAATTTTAATTCCTTTTTATTTGACCGACCCCTAGATAAGTTAAAAGTACCTGCTATTGGTCTAATTGATAAAAATATTTTGACTTTGATTTGTCGATACTTTTTATAATATTACCTATTACGCGATATACGATTTTAATATAATTTTAAATTATTAAATATTTTAATAATTAAATATTTATTAAAGATTTTAAATAAATAAATTATGTAATATTTAATTAATTTATTTATTTATTTAAACTTTACGCAACAAAAGTACAAAGGCTGACTTAATGCCTTAGGCATTCTCTAACAGTCGACCAAAGGTGGTGAAGAGATAACATGGTAGGTGCAAATTCAAGTTCATCACAATGTTTGTGATGTCTGAAATAAACTTAGAAAGTACACAAGAAATTAGAAAGGTCATATTGGCCGTACGTAGTTTCGAATCTACAAATTTGTGCATGTGAGTCTAAAGTCTTAACCACTGGGCCATCACGATATTATTGATATTAAATTTAAATGTTTTTAAATATATATTTTAAGCTGTGTAATACTCATTGTTCTTTATAAAATAAATCTCATTCAAATTAAAATCGCCAAAACAGAAAATACGTGTCAATAAATTAATATCGTGATAATCTGCTACGGCAGTAGCAGTTGTGATAATAATGATAACCACATCACCTACGCCGTAGCAATTATGTAGCTTCATATACTTATAATTATCATTATAATTATACACACAGTAATAACTGTTTATTTTTTAATCTAATTCGTATTTTTTTTTAGGAAATTAGTTATTGGTCAACCAAACACAACATCAGCTAATAAATGTTTGACAAACAGTTTTCTGAACAAAGACTAGATACGTTCCGGAGTAAATTCGTAGTGTTAGAGAATTTTGCAACATTTATCGGTAAAGCGAATGAACTCCGCAAATTCGGGCTGCAAACTTAAGGGCTGTTGCTTCATTTTTTATGTAGATTGACTTCCCAATGTTTTTCCAACAGCGCTGCCTCTTAACTGACTTACCAGTTGTAGACTGCTAGAGATTTAAATTAAAAGTCGAGCTTGATTGACCTACCCCTTAAGAACTCTGAGTAGTATTGACCTACTTATTATATCGGAGATTCTATTCCCAGCTGGATTTTATTTCTAGATTTAAATTCTTTGACGGTTGTTGATTTTTTTTTAGTATTCCGGGCATCTTTTCTCATAAATTCGTTTGGTATTATGAAAGTATAAGGTATAGCTTTAATATTAAAATGGTTTTTTTATGTTATGAATTGGCAAGAGGGTTTCATGTTGCCATATAGTTATGTTATTCTATGATTTAAATACTAGAAGGTAAGGTTCTTTTCCTTTTATAATATATTTACGTAGGTATACAAGATGGAAAAAACCAAGTGACACTGAAAAATCAGCTGTTTCAAACATTTAGACAGTGTAGGTGTAGGACTATTGAAAGAGCTGGTTTTTTTTTAAATAACTGACGAAAATGTTTTTTTTTGTAATCGTAGGCTGAATCCATAGCAAAAGTTTGTGTAACGATGTATTCCGGTGTATTATAATTATTATCGTCCCACAGCTGAGCAAAGGCGATCCGCGGACTATACGCATGTGTCCTCTGCTATTGTGGGCCAGTCTTAACACCTTTTTTCGCAAAATGCTCACTTTACTGAAATATGTCGTGTCTAGCTATGAGTATTTCGTGTCTAGCTATGAGTATTTTTGACGAAACCACGATATAGCAGTCGTATTATGTAACAATCTCCAATGACTGTAAATGAAGCGAGTTTGAAGTGAATTGTCAATCCTTAGATTAAAATGACCTTACAGCTCATCAGCTCAGCTCAACTCACCGAGAGTAATTTTTACAGAATAGCACTATACGTAAAATAAACTTTACATTACATTAACATACGCTTGTTAGCAACAACATTAATTAACAAATCTAAACACGACTCGAAACTTAACTAGTACCCAAATTCCCAGAAAACAGTACATTACCTCACAATTGAATCATTTCAAAAGGGTACCTCACGTAACCTTCTTATGTAATTCCCGACAGCCCTGTCTAGCAAATTGTACATTCTAGTTTAGGCTTATACGTTATTCAAGTACTATCTTGTATTCTAAGTTGAAAACCGATATTCTTTTACATTGTTTGATGTAGGAGTCTTTACAAGTCAATCTGGTGAACGGTTTAGGGTCGGTTCACATCTGACGGAAGATACGTCGAACGTATCGTCTTTAGTATGGTCGACGCGACGCATTAACGCATCATCGGTTATGTGTGTATGGTTGGATATTTTATTATCTATTGACTGTTTCTGCGTTACACGACTGACGATACGCGGCGTATCTTCCGTCAGATATGTACCGACCCTTAAGTTGCGTAATCTTGTTATAATTATGTATAAAAATAACATTTAATTTGCTATACATATTTTAGAGGGTGAAAGTAGTCGTGAATATGAACATCTTTTATTCGGGTCCTACTCTGAAATATGAAAATAAATTAGCTGTCCCTACAAAAAAGCACTACAACATGATCAAAATGTATGGAACAACTGTGCAAATATGAAGGTTGTACACAAAATTCAGAGAATACTATTAAAAGTTAGTTAGCGTTTGTCTACGAACTCCGTCTGCGCGGAAGTCAAATACGGCCCTGGCTGGGCGTAACCGGCCTTAATACGGCTCTGTCCCAAAATCCGTTCTTATTTGACGTCTCTCCAAATATCAGTTACATAAGTCAAGCAGCTTTCAAGATACCGTGTTTAGTCAGTGAGTGATTGAATGAGTAACCTTTAACTTTTATATATAAATGGAAAAGTTAACTTCTGTATGTGCTCATTATGCCTAACTACTTTAAAAGGGCGCAGAAAGTTATATAAAAGCCCTAGAAAGCTTTTGTTTTCCACTGCAATTACATTAACTTATTTGAGCCCCATTTTCATGAATTAAAAGTTTGTAAAACAACTGGAATAAACTGAGCTATCTCGTCGACTCGGACTTTCTCGTGTTGAATCGTTTTCGTTCAACATTTTTTAGCTTTATCAAAATTACTTTATGAAATTGTTGAGACTGTTCCTCGATTAAGAGTTTAAGAAAGTAAATGTTTTCGGAATAGTAAATTGGGTTTTCAATGAATAAAATGTACGATCTATGTTAATTATATTGATACTTGTTTTAGTTTGCAATGGGTATAGCGCTTCAATAGCTTATAAGATTCAAACTTAATTAAGATATAATTTTTGAATACTGAAAAAAAAAAATTTCTACTTAGTAACTACTACTAATAATAGATTAACGTCATAGATTAACCTGTTTTTGAAGTCATATGAAATTTTATTTTCACTTGGTTTCATTTTATTGGTGCCATTTTTCAATACCTACACAATAAATTGAAAAACATAATCCTCCTTTTGTGCTTTACTACTTACTCGGGTGAAAATACTTGGACTTCTTTAATAAATCAATACATACAGTGGGTGGCCAAATTATTAGGGACAGCGCCGAGATTTTTATAATTTCTAGTTTGTTTAAATTTTTCAGGGAAATGGGTTGTCTTTCTTAGAATAACTACAAACCTTAAAACACTTGCAATAGTTGCTATACCTCTCTGGGCATGTGTAGAGTGCAGTATTAATGTTTTTATTTCTCTAATTTTTCTTGAAGACGTGTCTGAAACGTTGCCCATACTAGAAAAAAAGTAATTTTGAGGTTTTCAAGTTATAACTAGTAAACTTAAAAATAGTACCACTATACGTAACATTACTCACGTTCTGACTACGGTTAGCTGAAATAAACTTGCAATGTCAATCGGAATTTTTTTTTTACACTGCTGTAATAAGAGGAATTTTCAACAAAAATCAACGAATTGAAGTCACATCAATTTTCAAAAAAATTGTTCCAGCTCTACAATTTTTTCACATCAAAACATACATCAAACAGTAATAACATCAAATAAAAAAAACCCCTAATAAATCTATTACTTTGTTTCAAAATAATGTTTCAACTAGATATTACATTTCTATGAGTGCTGTCCCTAATAATTTGGCCACCCATGGTAGGTACTTTGTTAGGGTTAGACATAGATTTTTAAATTTTAATAAAATTTTTCGATGGAACGTTTTCCATTTCTGCAAATATCACCTTTTTGGCCAGTCGGGTAAAATAATTCGAGGTTTTGATTAAAGTCCTGGTAACATGAAACTAGTTTGAAACAAAACTCACACACACATTTCAAATGTTTGCAACACTAGATACGAGTATTAACATTTGCATACAATGGAAAACGAAACTTCTGTCTACACTCGATTTCCAGGAATATAGAATTCTAAATATACTTTGCATAAACATAAGCAATACGAAGCGTCATCCTCTTTTAATATCGCTACTACAGAGGAAAGCACGAAAAGTACGGTAAGCTCGCTAAACCGTTGGTCCCAGCTGTCATACGTGGATCTTTGACAGTCGTATGAAGCCCGACCAGTCTTACCAAGGGATATCGTATTACCCAGTTACTGGGTTGTGAAGGTCGGATAGGCAGTCGCTCCATGTAAAATACTGGTATTCAGCTATATCCGGTTAGACTGGGATCCGACCTCAACAGAGTCGGGAAAAGGCTAGGCAGATTGATACTACAGAGATAAAAGCTATGTTTATTTAATCGTATCGTTCATAACAGCCCTTTGTTTGGAGAGGAAACACTACCTTCAAACGGTGAAATCTAATTTTAGTGAATGGAGCAATCGAAATGGGCGGCCACTCGAGAACATTGGAGTTGTGGCATTGTTGTGCGTGCGGCTTTTGAACAGCCATTACTGAATCACTTCACGTAATTATTTTCTCCACTTACACTTCGTTGATGTAATTGAAATAATTGTTTACTATTCACGTCTGCCGCGTTGGGATGCATCGACGCATTTTGCAGTTAATCAACGCGAAAAAAATTACTGCTGATTCATACATAATAACGTTTTAAAACACTAAATATAAAAAGTTAATTTTTAATTAATTAATTTGAAATGATTCTGTATGCCTTTAATATTTTTGTTACTTTGATTTTATGTATTGAAATGTATTATTTTGATAGTAATAAGCGGTAATATATTAAAAATAATGAAATAATGATTATTTAAGATTAACCAAATGATTAATAATTATTATTTAATGTTTAAATAAAATAAAAGAAGCAGCGTTTTGAGTTAGACTTGATTGCGCCGTTCTATAAAAGAGTTGAATACAGGTGCAGTACCACTCTGTGTGTCAGATTGTCGTCAAGTGATACCAAGTCCTATTCTCAAACGCAACACAAAAGCTCATATTTGCGAAAAATACATCTAATAAGTATCTCTTTGATCTTCCATCATTAGAAAAAATCAGAATGTAATAAAACAATATCTGTTTGTCTTGCGACCTCATTAAAGTTGCCGTCTGAAGGACACAATAGACAACGTTCGCGGTCTATTGGAGCCAATCAATAGGATTGAAGGTAAAGTATCTATTAATAACCAATGGACAAAATGTCCATTCGAACAAAGCTATATCCTCGTAAGGCCCAACCTAAATTAAGGTCGATATATGTACTCGTATGTACTAAAAATAGATGCTTAAATGATATGCTTTTGACTTAATTATTTTAAGAGGTATTTCTTATATCTTATAACTATTTCATGAAAATAAAATATGTTGAAATAATTTTGTCCTTTTTTGGTCACCAGGCCGGGCCAGGCAGATTTAAATTGGTAAGTTTATTTCAATAAAATTTAGTTTTAACATCATTTTACAACTTTAGATCACTGTGCAGTCATTTAATGTTCAAAATTTTTTTCCATCTTATGTCTCATTTTAAAAAGGGATTAAAAAGGAGAAAAATTATAGATAATTATTTTTAAGTGACGTGTCTGATTGCGACATATAGTGACGTATTCGTTTCAATAATTTATAATGAAAGTTAATTTACATTTGATAGGTATCTTATACCTAGTGTCTATTTCTATGATATAAAGGTAGGTACCTAGTCAATTCCATAGAGATATGAATAAAACAAAAGCAGAAACAAAATATATTTTCAAACAGATATTTTGAAAGTCAACCGAATCTTTTACTTCCCATACCTTACCATCCATTTTTGTGAAACATAGCTTTTATCTATTTGTACATTTTACCGTCCATATATAGAAAGTCGACCTGTACCAGAGGGAGTAGATATTTGTATATCTACTAGGTTAAAAACTATAGGATTAGTTGGTCTGTGACTTAGAAACTATGTAGAGTATAAATAAATCTTTTATAAAGTGGCTAACAAAATAAAAATATTCTGTATAAAGTCTGTGTTTTTCCATCAAAAATTTCTCAGTAGCACCCTCGGAGCCTAGATTTGTGCCCGCTGATGGCAATAGGCTCACCCCCTATTACATGGGACTTCAACATAACTAGCGAAATGTGGGTGTACTAATGGGTACAATAATAGGCTGGAATTATTTTTATTATTATAGAATAAGTACCTACACCCAAAAAACTCAGTTCTTTTTCTTTATGAATCGGTCGATGGTTAAAGTTAATCGTTTTATTTTATTATGTTTTGATAGAGATCTTGAGCCCAGTAGGTGGCCACGTTTACAGCGGCACCAGTGGCGTAAGTAAAGTCCTCTAAAGTGCAGGTGTAGGGATACTTTGGGCAGTGTAGTAAATGGGCCATCTTCTGGTCAAAAACACCGCGTTCACACTGAGTATCGGTTGGATCTATAATCCGCCAAAAAGATCAAAAGTAAATAGGTATAACTAGATAAAAAAAACCTTGTTTAAAATATGTTTGTGTTCCACAAAAACGGTTGCTACTTTTATTCATGAACTCTTTAACCCCAAAAGAATACCGACGGCATTAAGCCTTTCAAGTTTACACACAAATAGCTAAGATTAGGTAGTGTTCGCACCCGCAAACCGGATGGTTTCGTCGTAACGGGCCCCGAGAAATAGTTTCGGCATTCGGCCTATGTTTTGAATTGAATGCGACCTCCTTCGTCCATGATTCGTACCCGACGGAGGGAAAAACCCTCCGAGAGTGGTCACCCGTAATGTTAGTGACCAGACCTTCTTGTTCTGACTAATTGTATTAAGTCTGTGGTTGTTGGGTTTCGGCTTTTAGCGTGTCGTCGACGAGTGGAGTCGTAAAATGGAGGAATTGGCTTCGTTTTATTTATTGGAAGTATTTTTTTTTCTATTAGAGCGAGGCTTTTGTCATGTTCTGTGCGCTATTCGATAAATCAGCTACTAAAACTGAAATTAAAAGTAAATTTGTACATTGTTTGAACTGAGAATCCTAAGTAAGGTTTAAGGATTTCTTGCTTGCTAGCCGATGTTGCCAGCTGCTAATTTGAGGTAATGAGGTGTTTTTTTTATGTGTGCATGAAAATATGTTGACGATGCAAAAATAACTTTATTTAATACTAGCTTGATGGTCAGATATCTGCTGCCCTACCATGAACTCTTATCGCGATCCAAAAACGTCAATATAACGCATAAATTGATGCGTTATATTGACTTATTTGAAGAACAATTCAGTTTTTGGATCGCGATAAGAGTTCATGGTAGGGCAGCTGCAGGGTTTTTATTTTATTGCGCGGAACACTAATTCGTTTTCCAAAATGATAGTTATCTAAGTTACTCCATATAACATCAGTTAACAATCGAAGAAAGTCCCGTCAAAATCGGTCTTGCCATTTTGGAGATTAGCCGGAACAAACAAACAGATAGACAACAAAAAACGCTTTTTTATTATACGGAACGTCAAAACATTTATCCGTATTTAGTGAAATCCTGTTATTATGACGTTACTAAACAGACAATTCTATTTATTTGTATAAATATATAGATGTAGACCAAGTATGAACTTGTTGTTATTTTTGCCGCAAAATTTTTAATAACTTGTAAGTTAAAGCCAACTTTCCAAGTTAAGCTTTCAATCATATGTCGTATGCAATGTGCAAGTTAAATTGGGTTATGAAGTACTTCAGTAAAAGTATTAAGGCCCCTAGCACACGGCGTATTTTAAACGCGCAGACGACGCGCAGGTGACGCGCGTATACGTGCTGCAAACGAGATTTGAACGCAACCTTGTAACCTAAGCACACGGGGCGATCGTGAAATCCGTCTATACTGCGCGTATGAGCGCAGTTACAGCCATCATCAATACAAACGCAAACCATCATCAAAACAAACGCAACAATCAGCATTTACGGCGCCGAAAACGCACGTTTGCACGCACGCAAACGACGCACGCACAAGGACATTGTACTCATCTTTATGAACAACTTTTACTGTGGGACCAACCCTGAAATCAAGGAAAAAAAAAACTATTATTCCATACACTAAAAATGTCCTCTGATAACTTTTTAGACCTATGTATCCTGCATATGCATAGCAAGTTTCTTTGAAATCGGTTCATTCATTTCGAAAAATAAGAACTCGATAGCTTGTATGAAATGCCGTACGGTGTAAACGCTTTTAACAGTAGGTAGGTACTTAATTAGTAAGAAACGGTGTTCATAACAGGCTTAATAAAAGACTCGTTACACTTTCTGAACTTGAACTGAGAAATAAAACTACACTACAATCCGTGTATTTGTTAATTACTAAGAAATTACCTTCCTTTCTACTCAGCCTTAATGTATAGTTTGGATGGTTGAGTCAAAGTAGGAAGTTTTCTTTGCCTTGTTTGTTAGTAAGGTTGAGTTTACATTAGTAGTTGTTTTTGTTTTCGAAGTTTGAATGTTTCAATGCTACATTGTCGTTGCTATTTTGTTTTATTTCGAGTATTCTTTTTTTTTTCAAACTTTATGATTTGCTTCCATTTTCAAGTGATTTTCAACCAACTTCAAAAAGGAGGAGGTTCTCAATTTGGAGGTAAGATGTAGACAATTTCTCACGTCTTTAGGTAGTAATAGTTTTTTTTTATTTTCAATATACTTATTTCTATTACAAATGTAGAAGTGAGTTTGTTACGCTTTCACTTTTTAACTACTCAACTGATTATCATGAAATTTCAGGGGTACAGAAAAGGACATAGGGTACCTTTTATCCGGTAACTTAAATTGATAGAAAAATCTCCATTAACGAATGCATAGTTGCGGTCAAAAAAGCTAATTTTCAAAATATTTAAAGCTCTTCCATAATAGCTATATTAATACTTCTTATTTTTAATTTTACATAAAAAACCCCGTAATTCCATTGAAACCTCTGCGGCTAACTTGATGGCCCAATTACCTGTCGCTTGGACACGTTAACCGCTCACTAACTTGCTCATAACTTCACTTCGGACATATACGTTAGACGGAATTACTTTGTTAACAACATGCCAGGTAACCGCCACTTTAGCTACCTTAACTTTTAGCCTTTTCCGAACTTGTCTTGCGCTTATACAGGACCTATTTTAAGTGCACGTACAGACGCCTGTATACAGGGAGACCTTATTATCACGTTCCAAATTTTTTTTTTTAGGCAATTGGTATCTTTTAAAGATACAAAATTCAAAATTTCTCAGAAGCAGCCTCGGAGTTTGGTTTGTGCCCGGTTGATGGCAATAGGCTCGCCCCCTAACATGGGACTTAAACATAACTGGCGAAATGTGGGTGTACTAATGGGTATACCTCTGCCCAACCCTTCGGGGAATACAGGCGAGACGTTATGTTTGTTAAAGATAACATTTTTGAAAAAAAAATTGGTATGTAAAATTTTCAAAATGTAATATTGTTATATCCGGAATACGACATACCTTTCTCATTTGACGGTCCTAAGCGCGTGAAAGTATGAAAGGAAAATTTGCAACTTATGTTTTGATTGTTAACAATGTTTGGGGGTGGGGCCAGGCGCGCGAGTTGGGTCAGTGTTTCATACAGTGTTTCATTGTCAATGTACTACTAACTATAATATGCTATATCTTAATATTTTAGTAGGTACTGAGTGATACTAAAAGAAAAAAACACGTATTTAATTATTTTCAATAAACATCATGATATTAAAATTTGGAACCTGATAAAAAATCTTCCTGTATATATGCCTGTACTTACCTACGCCTGTTTTCACATAACTTCTGTACAGAGAAATACTGGTGTTAATGTTTGAAGGCGAAGAGGAAGAGGTGTATAAACACTACAGGACTTTGTCTTACTGAAAAGTTTTGTTATAAAACCAGGCTGTTGATAATATTAAAGAATGAAAGTGTAAAGGGGTGTTGTAAGGTTAACGTGTGTGTTTATGTCTGTCTATGGAATCTTAACTCCCAAAAGGTTGAAACGATTTTGATTTGATATTTTTGTTTGAAAAGTGACTTGATTGTGAGTGTTCTTAGCTATGATTAAAAAAAACTGTTTAGCCGTTTAAATATTATCAGTTATTTTCTAGTTAATGGAATAAATGTAAGTATCTTCCACAGTTGTGATCGTGTCACCATTTGGTATAACGTTTCAATCGGTCGGGAGTTTTTTTAGTTTTGTTTTAAAAGATAAAAAGGCAAATAAAAACACCGAATCGATAACCTCCTTAATTTTTTGAACTCCTTTAAAAATAAGGTTGAACATGGTTAAACAAGCCAAAACCTCTACTTCTTCCGGGATTTTTATAACTTAAAACGAAACTTATATAAAATTAATAAGACAGGAAGGTCTGTTGTTGAATGTTTTTCATCTCTCCCTTTCCTTCCCTTTCTTTTCTTTCCCTTTCCTTTTCCCTCTTCTTTTTTTGCTCAGAAAGACTAAAATCATCAATCTAAATAATATGTCGTCGAGCTACTTTTTATATTTCAGCAAACATAAATGAATGTCGCGTGAAGACTGTCTAAAAATACGGCTCATGAATAAATTCAAACCTAATATCCTTTTTAATAACAAACTCGTTATTTTTATGCTAATTTAAGACTGAGAGTCTCGTGTAATTTGTAGGAGTCGAATATATAATTCAAGGTTCATGTGATATGAAAATGTTTTCTTCTTTATATGAACTTATTAGACGATCTAACAATTTTGGATAAAAATGTCCATGAAAATTATATACCTATTTTACTCAAAATAAATCTTGAAGATATCTTTAGATTTCTGTATTGCCTCAAAGATAAATAATGGTTTTCTTTCAAAGTCCCCCCTAAGCCTGTGCATTCAAGGAAACCAAATACAGTTCCACAGAAACTGATACTAAAATAAACAACAAAACAAAATAAACACATAAATGTTTATCATCAAAACATAGTACCCAGTTAAGATCAAGGCGCAAATAACTTTCATGTCAGATTTCATTTCGTATGCAAACAAAATTAACAGTTCAAAAGGCTCTCATTTACCAGTGGGTCACCGCGAACCCTCGGCTCATTTTTTATGTAGATTGCGTCGAAGAAAAGTTTTACAATATCAGTCTGTGACGGGAGAGCCTTGCACCTCTCTAGGGACCTCCACTGTATTAAATTCGGCTGTATTCTTCTGTCTTCCATTCAAATACTTTACAAGATGTTTGAGCGGCGTGAAATCCTTTGAAGAGCAAGCTAAGCTGTGTTTGCATGGATGTCGTGAGCACAAATATTTATCGTGAATGTCCGAATTTCAATTAGCGCAAGAACATTTACGTAGGTACGTGGTCACCACGTGAGAATTAGAACGTTGATCAAGAACACACCCATAGGTAAATCTATTCAAGTGCCTACCAACATACAATTAAGCAATGTCACTATTGTCATTAACTTCAATTGATAAAAAATAATTATGATGACTCCATCGTTGGTCGTGATCCCAAGACCAACGAGGTCTTGGGTTCGATTCCCAGGTCCGGCAAAGTGTTATTGGGTTTTTCCATCAGGGATTTCCCAGTAGCAGCCTCGGAGCCTGGATTTGTACCTGGTTGATTGCAATAGGCTCGCCCCCTACTACATGAGACTTAAACATAACTGGCGAAATGTTGGTGTACTAATTGGTACACCTCTGCCTAACCCTTCGGGGATTACAGGCGTAATGTTATGTCAATTATGATCACGTCTTAAATAAACGAATAAGTACTCAACGAGTTGCAAAAAAAAGAGGCGTCAACGTGTTTATCGAGCACACTTTTCCACGTTGTTACCTTTCACGCAACGTCCCGTGCGTTCACAGCTTTACAATGATTATTCCGAACACTTCAAACTGTTTGTTTTTATAAAGTACTATTTACATAATGGATGTAGAAGTGGGTTACCAATTTACGCCCTTATAGAAGAGAGGGGATGAGAGCTGGGATAATTTGTTTTACTAAATGTTTCTATTTGTAGCGGGATAGGCGTGCCCCACTAGATTAGATTTGGAGCAATTTCATGCAAATGTACCTACATGTGTAGGTATGTGTTAAATTTCACTTGTTACATACAAGCGAAAATTAATACATCCATACCTACCTAACGCACGTATACCTACGTATGTCTGTAGATAATATAACTATCAATTAGTGCAGCATTAATAATATACATTTAATTAAATACAGGGACATTGGTATATGTCGCCGATCCGATAAGCGGATGTAGGGATGGTCATTTGCAATCAATTAACCCCTTATGACCCCTTCGCAAATGTCAACCAATTTCGAGTAACTTGACATACCTATTATAGTTTTTTGAAGATGACAGACGAAGAAGCATTGTCAAGTTACTTGAAAATGGCATTTGCGTAGAAGCAATAACGGGTTGGTTGGAAATGACCTTCCCTATAACGCCTTAACGGGTTGCCGATAAAATTGCCAATAACCCTATATAAATCGCGGCAGAAATATATAACTATATTTACGATATAAAGTTTAGTAACCTCGTTAGTTATTCATGAAGAACAAAACCTAATTCAAAGAGTAACTTATTTTTTGAGCAATAAAAAATGAGTTTGCCATATCGGAACACAAACCCGGCCAAAATGGAACACGTCCAAAAAGTCTTGAAGTTTCGGCTTACAGGAACTATACTAGTACTAACGTAGTAGAATGTTCGTCGTATATCATTTTATATGCTGTGTAATGAGCATTAATTTAAATTACATACTATAATATAGCTAATTTTAAGCCAAGTCTCAGTTTCAAGTAAAATATACGGTTCGCCATTAGCAGTGAGCGGACAGTATGCATCGCATCGTACCAGGATTTTGCATTTCCATCTTATTGTTGCTCTGGCCTCGTTTGGATGCAAATATTTTATAGTTCAAGCCCGAGCGAGCCGTCCCGCATTTTAGTTTCTTTCGCTTCCTGTAATTTGCTTTCGCGATGTTTTTTCTCCTTTTCATCTCGCTTATTCCAATTTAAAATGGAACGTGCATAAAAACCTCGGATATTATTCGACGCATTTTGCGAATTCTGGACTGTGGCGTTTATGGTGATCGCAGTAAAACTCATATTCGTACAACTCGCGTGGCCGCGATGCTATTCTTGCGAAGCATGCCAGCGAATAACCACACAACTGTCATTTTAATTATTCATTTGTAATTCTCTGTTAGGAAATATAGTAGCGTTAAAAAATGTTCATGCTTAAAAATGGATGCGGTCTGTTAGTGGGACATGTATTATGTACAGTCAGGTAGAAAATGCAATATTCACTGACCTATTTTGCTACTATTCCGGTCATCTTGTCCTACAATACCTACTGACATTGTTTGCTTGTAGTTATTGCAAACAATGTAGGTACGTTTTATGGAAGGTTGATAGACAAAGCTCGACGAGCGCAACAAACGTTTAATATTAGCGTGCTAATCTAGGAATGAAAAATAGAGCAGCTTATCATCCGGCACAAGTGAGTCTACAGCAAGTAGGTCAGTAGGTGACTGTGTGGCGATAGATTAACAAACTGCCTCCTCTCGTGGCCCACTGAGGTCTTTAAGCTCAACATTTGCTGACAAACTAGTTGTGAATTCGCTTGGAGTTCTGCTTATCTTAAAACAATCTTGCGGAGAAAAAAGTGGAGCATGACAAAAAGTATGAAACTTGAAGGGTGCTCGTACCTATAAAATATAAAACCAGAATTATAATTTCGGACCCTCTTACTTACGATAGGAATTTATTAACTACGAAAAATTAATCCGTCAAAAAGAAGCTAGGTATCCAACGCTTTCATATACACATTATATTATATGTCCGTAAGGATTGAGGAGCCACTTTTTGTATCTTAATGAAATTAATGTACTTATTTAGTAGTAAGTTTAAAACTTTTGTAGGATCAAGCTTCGAATTTGTAGTATAATAGTTCAATAGCTATATGAACATAAAGGTGGCTCCTCAATCCAAATGTATGGATTGAGGAGCCACTTCAGAACTAGGAACATCATGGATTAATACTTATCATAATTTGGTATGATTTTGTAGCATTTGAGATCAGTTAATGGACAAAATCTGGGCTCTGTAGTACTAAGGTTTAAAAAGTTACCATACATTATAAATGTGGCTCCTCAGATCATACACATGACTCGTCATTTTTCCAAGAAGCAGTAGTTCAATTAAAACGCAATTTCATCATCATTTAGTAGTAAGTTTATTAAATTTGTAGGACAAGAGACAGTCATTAAAAATGAGAGAATTGAGAGATATGGAACATTTTATCTGGCTCCTCAATCCTGACGTTACTGTATTGAGAAGATACTTCGAGTTACCTGAGATCACAACAGAATAAAAAAACAAAGACACTAACACTTAGTATAAATGTCTACTAAATATATATGCACAGATCAACATTGTATGTATTGATCGATATCTGAAAAACAATTAACTTTTCGATATTCCTTAAGACTTCGCTATTAAGGGTGACCATGTTATATGAATGAAACCAGGATAACTAGTTTTTGAACTTTTTTTTTACAAATCTACAATATCGGAATACAGAGCTTCCTTACTAATCATTTTCGACATAAGTTACAGTATGAATCAAAATTGGTTGGTCGGTGCTTTTACGAATTTTACCATGACAATCGTAGTCGTCGTAACAAAACATCTCGTCCTTTATTCCGTAGTGACATTTATAGTGGCCCGTGCAAACGTCACTAATTGGAGGGATAAATTCGATAACGCCTATTAATGTAGGTATATGATTTATTTGAAATCATAATAGATTGTGGTACCTCGTTTACAGGAAATTTTTTACAAACATTTAATTCAAATGATACTGTGTTTGACAAATTATATTTGCACACTGTTTGCTGGTTACAAGATGTACAATTGTTTTTTTCTTCTGCAATACAAATAGCATCTTCTAAACTTTGGATTCCGAAAACAGAAATTATATTGAGGTTTATTATTTTATTATCCATCTTCTAAACTTTGCTCGCATGTAGCTTAGGTAACCAATCTTTTTTGTGAAGATCCTCACACATTGCGGGCATGTGAGCACACCATAGTTGAAGTTATTGCTAGATCACCGCAGGTGGTCGGCCGTGATTTTGAATTGCAGCGACGCCTTGAGATTGATGCCAAGCGTGATCAAATAAGTAGGTACTACTGAGGGTAGGTTTTCTCCAGATAATGAGGTGACATAAATATATAAGGTTTTTACCTTTTTACCTTAAAGTAAAATAAAATACGAAATAGATGTCCGTCATTATTACTTAAATTCATAGACACCCTAGTAACAATTTGTTAGGAAATAAAAGGATTGGTTGATAACTTCTTAAATATTTACTTATTTAAAGCAGGATTAAACGTAAAATTAAGTATAAATTTATACTAAATAATAGGTGTTTTGTTCTTAATTTCGTCACAAGTATAAGTAGATTACAGGCAAATCAATTTACCGAAGCATCTTAATTGAGGAGCCAGATAAAATGTTCCATATCTCTCAATTCTCTCATTTTTAATGACTGTCTCTTGTCCTACAAATTTAATAAACTTACTACTAAATGATGATGAAATTGCGTTTTAATTGAACTACTGCTTCTTGGAAAAATGACGAGTCATGTGTATGATCTGAGGAGCCACATATAATGTATGGTAACTTTTTAAATCTTAGTACTACAGAGCCCAGATTTTGTCCATTAACTGATCTCAAATGCTACAAAATCATACCAAATTATGATAAGTATTAATCCATGATGTTCCTAGTTCTGAAGTGGCTCCTCAATCCAAACATTTGGATTGGGGAGCCACCTTTATGTTCATATAGCTATTGAACTATTATACTACAAATTCGAAGATTGATCCTACAATAGTTTTAAACTTACTACTAAATAAGTACATTAATTTTATTAAGATACGAAAAGTGGCTCCTCAATCCTTACGGACATTATATTATAAGATTCTAAAATAAACAATCAAATTAAAAACAAAAGTTTTTATTCAAATTATCAAAGTCTAATCAACCTCTCAGTGACCGGTCGTTCCACTTTAACCTTACCTATCATAATAATAACATTGTTTTAAAAAAGTGCCTGCAATTAGTGTTAAGTAGGCTTTGAAGTACGACTGCGTACTTTTTCACACGGAAAATAAAAATGAATTGTAAATAAAAACATAACACTTTTATTTTTACATGTACCTACATTTACAAAGGTTTCCTTAATACTGTTTGATAATGCCCCATAAGTACCTACAGACAGTAAAAATATCAGCCTATACTGTTCCACTGTATGAAAAAGGCAGAGGGGTCTTCTCCTACAGAAAAGGCACGAGCATTGATCACCACTCTTACTCAAGGCGGATTGGCGATTTCAAATTTATAATTATTTAGGTTTCCCCACGATCCTTGTCCGATGTCAGTAATAAATTTAAAAATTATACAATATTAATTGCAAAAAGGCACATTAGTACTTCCCCGGTATCGAACCTTAAACCTCAGTCCACTCAGCCGTTACTGGCTGAGTACCTACTAAAAAAATATCATAATTATTATTTATGTAGATCCAAACGAGCCTTAAAGATAATGTTATTTTCTTTTAATATTTACTTATCCTTATTTCTTTATATTGAATGAAATAATGATAAAGGAAACAATCTACTTTAATGATAATTTTATTATGATCAAAATTACTTGAAATAAGCGGAAGCAATTTCTTAAATTGTAATTATACCTACTTATCTATCTTTATTCTGTCTCCGAAATCCGTGATTGTATCTACTTATATTTGAATAAAAATTACGTCAAGGATTTCTCTTGTAACGTGGGAATATTATTGTGTTTATAAAAATAGAAATCTCACAAAAATATTTAACACAAGACAACTAGATGATTACCTATAGGTACTAAAGCGATCCCAAGACTTGGGATCACTACTTGTATTGAAATATCTAATCTACTATGATTGAAACACTATTTATTATTGACTTCGTATACATAACATAACATCACGCCTGTAATCCCCAAAGGGTTAGGCAGAGGTGTAAGTACCCATTAGTACATCCACATTTCGCCATGTAATTCTTACTAGCTTCTGCTAGCGAATTAAAATTTGTTCGCGTCATAGTTGATCCCTATCACCTAGAGGTATGAAATGGTATACCTACTTTACGACCTATTCTCATACCTTTCAAATATACTTCAAAAATATCATAAAAATCGATTAAGCCGTTTCGGAGGTGTGCGACTAAAAACACCGTGATACAAGATTTAAATATTTTTAAATCAAAGTCAAATCATTTATTTCAATTAGGCCATGACAAGGCACTTTTGAATGTCATAAACGAAAAAAGAATTGAATTTAGTTGCCTGTCTAGTAGTTTAGATTTTATACCTAGTTTAGTTTATCCTGGCAGCTGCAGACCTTAGTCTGTGAAGACCTTCTTGTTTTGAATTTAGTACTTTTATAGATATATCAATATCCCCCTGTGATAATATCGCAAATTTATAAAGAAGCCTTAAGGGAAACTTACCGGTACGCGGCGCCGTTGCAGCCAATCGCACAAATTAGCCACAGGGCAAATTTCCCGTCTAGCGAAGCAAAAATTAATTTAAATACCCCATAATGATTGTTCCATTTCTTTTGCGGCGTGACTGTTGAATGTCACGGAAAAGCTCGCGGTCGAGGTTCGACGCAAATTAGGGATTTTCCTCTCATTTCGATATTTTGAACGGTACGGCGACCGAAATTTCCGAAAAAATACTCCGTGTTTGTAATTGCTTTGAATAATTTTTTCGTGGATGAGTGGTTTTCAACCCCTGACGCAGGGGTGTTATAAGTTTGACGTGTCTGTGTGTGTCTTTCTGTGGCATCGTAGCTTCTAAACGGATTAATCGAGTTTGATTTTGTTTTTTTTTGTTTGAAAGGTGAATTAGTCGGGAGTGTTCTTAGCTATGTTTGATGAGAATCGGTCCAAGATGGCAATTTTTAATTTTATTAAAAGACCTGCTGAGCACTTCACATTTTAGTGGTTGCTTCGTAAATGCATTGAATTTTATACAAGTTTAGGAATTGCTTTGATGGATTTAATTTTAATCAATCAATAATGAACGTTGAAAATCTGTAACGCTTTTTTGATCTGACAGAATCATTACCAGCTTTTTTGATAACTCAGCAGGCTATTAGATAATATTTTCATGAAGATTTGAAAGCCGCATATCCCTTATAAATAAAGAAAGACAAAATACTGTCTCTTAACAAAAATATACATTAAGGTAGATACTAGGCACTTTACAACAACTTTAAGATAATTTACGGTTCTTAATCGCAAAGTTGGAGCTCTATTTCAAAGGCTAAAAACTTTTTAAGCCTACTAAACGAAAATGTCAGGGGAACCTTACTGCTATTCTCTGCCCATAGAAATATTTTCAGCTTCCATTTTTGTTAGAAAACTTTGTTTGAACGACACGCATGTCGAAGTAGGTACCTCTTTACTAAAATAATTTCTTTGTAAAAGCTGTCAAAAGTTACAAACACCTGTCGGGGGTGACATTAGCGTCGCATTACATTCGCATAAATGTTACGCGTTAACTCGTTTGTTCCCTTTATGACGTGCACATTTACCCGCGCACCTAAATTAGGCCGAATTTCAGTCTCCCCTGCGGCAAATACGACCCTTTTATTTCGCCACTTTAACAAGAAGTTGATAAAAATCTATCGTGTGGGCTCGTTGACAAGCCGCCAGTCTGGATGCGCGCCAGAGCATACTGCTATGCAGTTTTTTTTTTTACACGCACCAAATTTCCTACGCGAAGTATACTTCGTTTTAATTTACCCATTTTGGCACGTCTCGACGGAACTGCGGATCATTTGTATTAGGAATACGGATAATATGATCCGAGAGGCGACGACTAAATTACTTGACGCCCCTCGAGAGTTAGTCGTTTGCGTTATTATGAGCCTCCGCGAAAGCCTTTAGTTCCCTCTGTAAACATAAAGCTACTGGTGTATTTCGGAAAAATAATTACACAGTATGAATAAATTATCTTTATCGCCGATTCGTGTTGTATTATTTTGTGCGATACGCGTTTTGACTTTTATTTTTATTTGCAACTGCTGCGAGATTATCACGTATCTGTTTTATCTCTCGCATAAAGAGTTGGTCCAATACGTACATACAAATCCTAAGTGATTGATTTCGATGTTCAAACATCACACCAAATTCTAAAATTGGCGAAAAAATCGTTAATACAATTTTAATAATTTGCATAATGTTGTCGAGTCAAACGATTTTGTGATCGACTTTAATCACAGTCTTAGACATGGTAATTTAAAATTCTTGGAAATATTATTTGACATTTTGATGTCCTAAGAGATATTTTGTTGAAGGGACTTCACGTCCTGTTAATAAATAAAAGAGAATTTAATTACTCGTAGGTAGTACTTGATACTCGTACCTATTATCTATTTAAACACTTGAGTTCTATCTACGTTTACATAATTTTGAGACCTATATACTCGATTTGTTATCTTATTACCTACTACATATTATAATGCGAAAGTTTGGACGGAAGGTTGTTTGTTTCAATCACGCCATAACGGCTGAACGGATCTGGATGAAATTTAACACAGACATAAATCCAGTAGCATAAAAAAATAACGGCCAAAAAACGGCAGTAATTGTGTTACGTGGTTAAAATGACTGCGTTTTGTGTAAAAAATATTTTTTTTTGTAAATTTTGGATAGTAAATTATATTGCTATAATTAGGTATATTTATCGTAAAATAACGCAGCTTTATTATACGCAAACATTGTAATAGCGCTGACGTGGTAACGTTGTTTTTCTAATGTAGTTAAATGGAATATAGTCTAGACTACCCGAAATCTAGAAAACAATATAATAAAGTTAATGTTATTTTAGGATGTTTATCTAATTTCTAGAGCCTAAAGCGCCATAAATGGTCATAAATTAAATTCTTTCCCCATTATAAATAACATGGCTGTTTATTCGAGAACATTCAGTGCTATGTTAAGGGGAAGCACTACGGAATTCGTACAAGGTTCAGTACACAAGGGACCGTTTCCTTATCCGAGCGGCCGACAAACTGTAGCGAGATGTACACTTAATTTGATTCTGTAATGTATAGGCCGTTTAGAAGATTTCTTGGCGGAGTATCGTTGTGTTGTTTCCAGATTAAAACAATGGATGTTGAAAGGTTTTTAAGTCAAAGGAAATGGTACCCTAATGTGTTGCATTTAAATATTAATGTAGCGATTGATATCATATTAATACGGGATAGAAGGATATCGTAATGAAAATTTTTACCGTGGATTCAGTAGTAGGTACATGAGGCTAGACCACCTCACCCCCTTTTTAAAATAAAAAAAACAGGCCAGGTGCAAGTCAGGGTTCCGTACCACCATACAATATTTGATACAACCTACAAAATAAATTGTTTATAATCGCAAAATATAGTAATTACTTTTTGATGTAACTACATATCAGAAGAAATACAATACAATACAGAAGTTTAGTCCTCCAAGAGTAGCCAGTAGCCGGTTTGAGTAGTTGATATTAATTTCAGCTTGAGAAAAGGGTCTCGGCAGACAGACAAACAACAAAGTGATCCCATACAAAATCAGCTGTTCCGGTGTAGCACTTTTGTAGGGAACAGCTGATTTTATGAATCATATAATTATATATAATAGGTACTGAATTAGTGCTAAAAGTTTTTGTTACGATATCCTTTCCGCCCCGTATATGGGGTGTAAAAAAACACATCACAATAGTCGTTAACTATGCATGCTGCCCATCAAACTAAGTAACATTAAAAACAAATTATTGCTGTGACAGGGTTTTTACGCTTGGTGTCTAGTCACTCTTCACAGACGCGCGCAAGCTTACTGCACGCGAAACACTGTGCTTACGGGTGCATACATTAACACAAGGCTACCCTTGTGCCATTATTAAGCATAATGTTATATTTTAATTTTAAATACTTATGTGTGTTTTAATTAGAGGAATGACATCATCAATCAATCATCATCAATCATCATCAATCATCGTCAATCATCATCAATCATCATCAATCATCATCAATCATCATCAATCTCATCTTCCGTTAAAAAGGGAGGATCTTCCGACCAGACATGTGTTATGTCTGGTGGGCTACTGCTCGACGGTTGTTGCTTAGCTTGCCATCAATAGTGTGTAAAGGAATCTATAACATTTAACGCTTGTTTTCGTAATAACAAACCTACGACTATCTTTTTAACCGACTACAAAAAAAGAAGGAGGTTATCAATTCGTCTGTATTTTTTTTATGTCTTGTTAGCTCCTAACTTGCGACTGGGTGAACCGATTTTCATGATTCTTTTTTTATTTGAAAGCTGGTGCTTTTCGTGTGGTCCCATTGTCACCATTTTAATATCTGATGATGAACTTCGGAGATATGGAATGGAACTCCTCATAGAATCACAGCAGCAATATCGTAACAAGTGAAATTGCTTTGTTTATACGTGTAGTCGATGACTGACTGAAGGAAAAGGGGGGGGGGTATGTCAACCCCCCTCCTACGAGTTTCCAAAATTAATAATAATAATAATAATAATAATAATAATAATAATTTATTTATTTGTTAACATAGGTAAAAAACAATTCAGATCTATTTTTAATGAACAGAGCGCTATGTTATGCCTGGAGGCGTACAAATATGGGGTGCTATTGTTGCTGAGAATTAAATTTTAGAATTTTCATTAAAAAAACATGCATAATTTATGGTAAGTATTAGGTACATTGAAAATAAATTAAACAATTAAATATTACTCTAATTATGAATAAGTACAAATAATTTGCAAAGCTATTCAAATTTTAAATAAATTAAATGTCAATACTATTAAAAGTCAATACAATTAAAAGTCAATACAATTAAAAGTCAATACAATTAAAAGTCAATACAATTAAAAGTCAATACAATTAAAATGTCAAATAATTAAAGTGTCAAAATGATATAATGTCAAAATAATCAAAATGTCCAAGTAATAATATTATTATGTCCCAATAAATAAAATATCAAAATTGTTATAAGTATATTGACAAGATGTAATGCTATAAAAATTCGTCATTTAAGTATTCGTCAATAGTATAATAACATTTATCAATTAAGAACAATTTCATTTTTTTCTTAAATTGTGTAAAATTCAATATTTTTATGGCGTCTGGAATTTTATTATAAATGCGCGGTGCCATACCCAGGACACTTTTTTTTAATAATGCAGTTTTACATTTATAATTAAACAAAGAATTTTTGTACTGACTACGAATTGGAACATTTCGTACCATTGTAACTTTTTCAAAAAGGTTAGGATTTGTTTTGACAAATATACTAATTTCTAATATGTATAATGAAGGTAGCGTAAGTATATTTAAAGATTTAAAGTACGGTGCACAGCTGTCGTCTGTTTTCAGACCACACATGGCTCTAATGCACCTTTTTTGTGCCTTGAATATTAATTCCCTATCCGTGGAGTTACCCCAAAAAATAATTCCGTATCTTAGAAGTGAGGCAACTAGACCATGATAGGCAACAAGCAACGCATCTATATTAACTTTTCTAGTCAATTGAAAAAGTGCATAGGCAGATTTATTTATTCTTTTACAAAGCTGTTCTATATGAGGTTTCCAATTAAGGTTATTATCAATATGAATACCTAAAAATACACTTACTTTTACTTCTTCTATTTTAGTGCCATTATAATTAACACAAAATTTTGGAGCTTCAATTCTCTGGTGAAAATGCATTACTTTAGTTTTCTTAAGGTTAATTATTAAATTATTCATATTAAGCCAATTAATTATGTCAGTAAGGGTATTATTAATGTCAGATTGATAGGTATTTAAGTCTTTACATTCTACTATGGCGGTGCTATCATCTGCAAACAAAATCATTTCTTGTTGTGTCACTTTTGGCAAATCATTTATGTAAATTAGAAATAAAGGTGGCCCAAGCACGCTACCTTGAGGCACTCCATACTTTATACTTCTGAACTTTGACACATAAGTTCGTTCTGTCTTGGTTTTTGCGCAAACTCTTGTGATTTCTGTACATTGCAATCTATTACTTAAGTATGATTCCAGTAATTTTAAAATGTTACCTCTGATGCCATAGCAATGTAATTTGTCTAAAAGGATTTTGTGATCAACATAATCAAAAGCCTTAGTCATGTCTGTGTAAATAGCGCAGACAGGAGTTTTTCTATCAACAGCAGACATAACATTATTTAAAAAATCGAAAATAGCCATGTTAATTGTTCTATTTTTACGGAAACCGTTTTGTTCTTTGCACAAAATATTGTATTTATTAAGATATTGGTATAGTGAGTTATAAATAACTTTTTCAAAAATTTTGGAAAAAACAGGAATTTTGGCTATTGGCCGGTAATTTTTTATATTCTTTTTGTCTTCCTTTTTATGGAGCGGTTTTATTATGATTTTTTTCAATTCAGCGGGATAGACGCCCTCGGTAATACCTATATTCATAATATGTGCTAAGACAGGTGCTATAAGCTCAATTACGTATTTGATGACTTTTGTGGATATACCGTCAATACCTACAGTACTAGTATTTTTAAGTGTCTTTGTTGCTAAAATAATATCAGATTTTAGAACAGGTTGCATAAACATTGATTGCATTGTCAAATTATCTAACTTTTTATTAATTTTAATGTCATTTGTTATACTATTCTCAATGTCATCTATAAAGTAGTCGTTAAATTCATTTGCTATGTCAATCGGGTTTGTGTAAGTCAAATTCTCTGTTTTTATCGTCAGTATCTGTTCTTTAGGTAAGTTAGTTTTGGAACGATTGATTATTTGCCATGTGGCTTGAGATTTATTTTGCGAGCTGTTTATAAAGTAATTATTTTGTGCCTTCTGGGTTAGTCTAACAATTTTTTTGTACCGTGTAGTATATTTTTTCAATTCTTTTTTAGCTTGTTTTGTTGGGTGTAGTCTGTAATTCCACAACAGCTGTCTCTGTCTTTTACTACATGTTTTAATACCATGTGAAACCCATTTAACCTGTTTCTTTGTTTTTATAGTTATTATTTTCTCTGGAAAACAGAGATTGTAAAACAACAAAAAAGTATCAATAAAGGTCTTATAGGCTACATCAACATCATCACTTTCGTAAACTTCTTTGAAAGATAAGTTTTGTATACATGATTTAAATTTATCAAGATTCTCTTTGGTGTAACTTTTTTTTACCGTTTTCCAAAATTGTAGGCGACACGTTTTATTAACAGGTATTTTAAGTATTTGTGATGTGTGATCTGATAACATGAGATCAATAATTTCCGCTTTCCATCCTTTACTTAAATTATGGGCAAAGTTGTCAATACAAGTGTTACTATGAGGCCTAGTAGGCTGGTTTAGAGCTAGAGTTAAGTTATAGTTAAGTAGGAAGTGTTCCAAATCTAGAGTAATCTTATTTCTTAACAGTATATTAATGTTAAGATCACCACATAAAACAATTTTTTTATTCGATAATAAAATAACTTTTTTTAATACAATGTCAAGTTTTTCATAAAATGTCAAGTAATTATATTTTGGGACTCTATATACACATATAACAATAATTGAATAGGTTATTAATTCTATTGCACAAATTTCAAATACGCCTGTTATAGAATGTTTAGCAACATCTGGCAGTTCCTTGTACTGGTGACCCTGTCTTATAAGGATACAAGTTCCTCCCCGATTTGTACTTCGTGAAAAGAAAGCGGCTAAGTGGAAATTCGGAATGTACAGTAAACTCTCATGTCCAGATGTTATGAAATGTTCTGTCAAGCAGAGTACATCTATAGTCGTCCCTTGATTTTCTAGGTTTTCTAATTGAACAGTTAACAAATCTGATTTGTTTAACAATCCAGCAATGTTTTGATGCATTACATTAATACGACTGAAGAAAAAACTGTCCTGTGTCTTCTGATTCAGTTATCGTCTTCATTCGGTTGTCAGGTTGTTGGTGAAAGTCAGTGTTTAATATATTTATGTCAATAATCATTTTGAAAATGTCCTTAAAAATCGATTGCATTCCAAAGTAATTTATTACACCTGTGTGTTTATTGAACATAGTGTCGTCATACTTTAGGTTCATGTTGCTGTCTAGAAAATATGCGTGTTCATGAGTGACAGTATCTAGGTATAATAAATTATTAAAAGTTTCCACTCTTGAATTGTATAGGTAGTTGTTTGTGAAGAATTTGTACGTTGGAGTGCAAATAATTATATTAGTGTTCGAGACTTCTTGCAACGTTTGCCTGATTAATAAAATGCTTTCAAAATAATTATTTGTTATTTTAAAGTCTTCCTCGCCTATCAATATAATGCAGAAATCCTGTAGAGTGAACTGTGACAACTTTTCTTTGATACCTTTTAACAGAAGGTCCATAGTTCCGTGTGGCGTGATGTAATGACAAAGTTCATATTTCGCAAAAGTATTTTCTGCAATATGAAGCAATTTATTTTTGTTATCTGTGCTTAGTATGTAAATTTTATTACGCTTCAATTGGTTTTTGTCTGCTTTATTTGTGCATTGGTTTATTGGTGGTGTGGGTATAGAGCTTTCGTTCACCTTTTTAAGGTTTTGGCATTGTGTTTGTACTGGTGTTTCATTATGTTTGATAAGATTTGTATCTGTTTGCGTATGTTTGTGATTTTTACCACTATTTTTTCCCTTTTTTGTGCTAGGTGATTTTAATTTAGTTGGACTGTAAGTAACTTTTTTGTACAGCTCATTTTGTTTGCTCAAATTTACGTTCATTGTTTTGAGATTATTATTTTCTATAGTCAATTCTTCAATTTCTAGGTGAGCGCTTTGCAGGTCAAGTGTAAGTTTGGTTATTTGATCTCGCAGTTCCTTGATATCATCATCATCATCGTCAGACATCTCCGGTACACTAGTGACTGTCTCATTTAACGTTGCATGCATAGTATCAACCTCACTTTTGTTCAACATTGAATCCGATTTAGTCCTAGTACGGCGAATAGTAATATTTTGTAGGAAATTCATATTTAGTATAATCAATTTAGTTTAGTTTTACAGATAAAATATGGAAAAGAATCATAAGTCCCGGGATCTGCATATAACGGAACGTTATCAGTGATGGCACCAAAAGGCTTGTGTCCAAGTTGGGTTATTGTCCAACAGTGTGATTTCTGAACGAATTTTTTTCTGTCATTAACCAATGAGCTGGTTTACGATTGGTTAATGTCCTTTGTTTACATATAAAATTTTGCTGATTTCAAATTCACAACTGTAATTAATAGACGATTTTTGCAAATTTCTTTGATGTAAAGGTTAATTTCGTTCAGACGTAATTTCTTTTATCTTAGTCTGTATGAATATTAAAACGCTAACCTGGTTTTGCGATGTTGTTGGTTAATAATCCTTATTCACTGCCAAAGAACGTACTTGCACTGTCACTGCTATATTTGATGAGTTTAAAGGTTTTGATAATGGATAACACTGTCGCTTATTATGTGAAGATCGCTGAATGCAGTTATGTATTTTAATTGAGTCTAATAGCACAAAAACAAATTATTTTATATTATTGTTATACGGAGCGATGTTGACTTGAGCGGATTACGTTCCGTTCTCTTAAATATATCGTGTGAGGTATTGTTTGAAAGGGCTTTTTGTAAGGATTTCACAAGCACTAAAAAGTGACAAATAAAAAGCTATTTTACAAAAAAAGATAACCGCCTTCAAAAACTACAAAATCAAAATAACTTTAGTTTTGGAAGTCGGTGGCAATACTTACCTACATAACAAAAAAAACCAAAGCCGCCGACTTCCAAAACTAAAGTTATTTTGATTTTGTAGTTTTTGAAGGCGGTTATCTTTTTTTGTAAACTAGCTTTTTATTATACATACTTTCAAAGCCAATGAGGATAATTATGTTATTCTATTCTAAAGGAGATGTTTTTATGTTTTATTACCACAAAAACTATAAGATCACAATTTTATCAAGAACATTGTAACTTCTGAATAGCACTTTAGTCTATCCATACTTAATATTATGGGTTTTATACCCCAACAAACAAAATAGGTGTTCGTCTGCGTCTGCGACATTTACGCGGACGAAGTCGCGGCCAAACGCTAGTAACTAAAAAATAACTGAGCATAATATTTAGGTACATTATATCTACAATTACAACTAATTTGATTTAATTAATATTAATTAAACACACATTACAAACGTACGATACACTGAATTCCATTGAAATATTATAATTACGCCAATTTGACCTTTATCGTAATTATCTTTACATATCACGCAATAACCTAACATTATACTAATATTAGAAAGAGCTTTTAGGAACTAATTATTTGTAATGTTTTGTTTTGTATCGTGAGTTTATTAATGTTTCATATTTAATATGCTTTTGTGAATTATTTTATAAGGTAACTAGCTTCTGCCCGCGACCACGTCTACGTCAAGTTGATTTCTCTTCTTTTCAAAGTTTAGTTATTACTTGTTTTCCTAAAAAAGATGCAGACAAAACCGCGGGTAAAAGTAACCCCTGTAACTATAATCATCAAACAAACTTCCACAGACAAACCAATGACAATGAAAACGTCGGGTCATCATAAATAACGCAGGGTTGAACTAACGGATCGTAGGGATTACTCACTACGAGTAGTAATTACAGTCGGGATTAACTAAGCTGCAATTGATTTCGAAAGCTTCCAACCCACAATCAGTGTGTTTCGACTATTTGATTTGAGCGTGATGCTTTGTCATTTATGTTTATGATGAGTAATTATTGTTTTAATTATACGAGTGTTGTTTTTTAGACTTAGACGTAATAAGTAGTTACTATGTAGTACTTTGTAATGAGATTGGCAGTTTCGGATCAGCTTGGTTGCCGATGCTCCCGTTTATTTGATATTACGTAGGTACTACTGTATAATTTTCTTATACCCTCTTTGTGTTGTATTTTGTTTTAGTTAATGTTGCGTGTTTTATGTTTAGTTGATCTAATCATGTAGTCGATGATTATGATGCACGGTAAAACTCTAATGAGTTTATGTTTGCGTCATCTCAAATATGTATTACTTTTGTGTTTCTAACAAACAAATAAATAACAAAAAAGAAAGTATTATAATTTTGTTAAGAATTTCAATTTAAATGTCATCGAAAAAATCCCCGAATAGATACACAAATTATGCATAACTATTTCGTACATGCATACCTGTGCAAGCTGATCACTGACGCTTGTCAAGTCTCATCTTTGGTCGCACGTATTGTAGTTTTGTTTGGGTATGTATTTTAAATACTGTCTACCAACCTGAAAAACGTAATTAACACCAATAGGGTAGATGACATCACTAACCAATAATACTAAGACATAACTTCTCTAAAGAAACACTTTATTTTAGCCCTGATAACCCAATTCATTTTCAATTAACTGTCTGTTTTAATTTTTTATTGCTTTCTAATTTTTATAAATAGTTAGTCAATTGAGTCTACTCAAAAGTGACGTCATAGTTATTTACACCATACAAAATCTATGGGAGAATAGCGTTTTGACAGGTTAGAAAAAGTACGTCAGTTGATTGGTGGTGTCATCTACCCTATTTCTGTGAGAACATATTGTTAGAATCAACACCCCAGTTTCGCTCACAAAACTAGAGTGTAGACTAACTTCGTTCACTCGGACATAATATCCTCGATGGAGGAACAATATATGCGATCTCGAACTTCATACCGAGTCCTGCCAATAGTTCTATCCTCCTAGAAAAACATTTTTGTTTGGACTATTATCTTTGAGGTTTTGGAAACCAACCTGTTAAAAGTAAGTACTGAATATAGGTTTAGGTATCTGTAACTTCAACCTTTACTTAAAAAATACACAAGTAGGTAGGTGGTAGCTTATTACTGTCCCACTGCAAAGTAAAGGCCTCTTCTCATTCAGAGAAGACACAAGCATTGATCACCACGATTGCTCAAGGCGGTTTGTCGATTCCATACTTATATTCACTACTAGCTTTTGCTCGCAACTTCGTCGAAGACGCAGAAGAAGTCGCTGAATAAAAAGTTGCTTAAGTCCTATAAACTGAACCCGTACCAAATTTCATTAAAATAGGTTTAGTGGTTAAGTCATGACGGCGTAACAGACAGACAGAGTTACTTTTGCATTTTTAATATTAGTATAGTATAGATTAGACCAGGGCGCCTACCGTCATCTCTTATAACAATAGGTATTATTTTAATATTACTTTGTAATTTCTGTTGTTGCATTTTCAACTCTCGGCGCTGATCCGAGCGTTGAAAATCCAACAGTACGGAAAGCAAAGTAATACCTATTAAAATAATATTGTTTTAAGAGGTTGTGGTAGGTCCCCAGGTTTCCTTACAATGTTTTCCGTCAAAGATAATATCAAAACAATCTTAGAAAGAAAAACTAAAACTAAAATCAACCCCCAACCATATTTGTAAAATTTTAAGGCGTTGGTCCTTTTTGTAAAAACGTTTTTTATTTTATTTTACGAGTTCTAGTACGTACTTCTTATCCATTAAGAAACGGTTACACTAAATAACCTAGCCAGCAATTCCAGCAAATGTGTTTTATCCTCCGCACGATTTCGCGCTCACTGTAATGTAATGTTCGTCGACTAGGAGTTCCATGATGTATTTTTGAAGTCCATGATTTGTTGACCACGGATAGGTAACTAATCAGCAATTATCTTTGATCTTCAGTACTTCTGATTCACAATACACGTTTCATGCTCTATTTCTGAAAGTCTACATCAGAACTTCATTAAATGCATATGATACCTTAGGAGTGAGGAGGTGGTCACAAAACCACCAAAATTCTTACTTTCAAGTTACAAACACTTTATAAAATGGGTCCTATTATCAGATTTAGTTTATAAGCAGTTTTGTCATCTACATCTAATTGAGAAAGCTATTTATACCTCTAATTGGTGCGTAGGTACAGTGGAGTCCATAAGTGGATAGACATTCTCAAAAAACATTCGCTTCAAGTTAAGTTTGACTTACGACCTTCTATTTTCGAGAACAGTCACACGTATCATCATTGCCGTCGACAAATGCTTGTAGTTCATAATTTCAACGTTATAAAATAAGTCAAGTTGGCCTATCGGCTAAACGCCTGCAGATAGGTGCTTGAATCGAGGAGTCGTGAGATCGAATCTCATCCAGACTATGACTTTTTGTAAGTTTTTACTTGATTGGAAGAAATGAGACAGAAGCATAATATTCTTTATCTTGTTCGCTTTGTTCACACATTTCGTAAAGTTAAAAAGGTAGATCATAGAAAATTAAACAAATAGGTAATTTAGATTTCTGTGAGGTAGACAGAAATAAGTAATGTAATAATGAGTTTTATGAATACTCGATTATAATAAACGTTGTCGTTTGGTTGTAGTTGTTGGTTAGTGACGTGTGGATTATTATATAGCGGTAATTATTCACAAAAAAAAATGCAAGCAAATATTAACATTGAGACGAAGGCGACTATTATTGCGTTGCATAAAAGTGGTCATAAAATAGAACGCAAATATCTAATGAAACCGGACTGAATGTGAGTATTATATTATTGTGTTATTATAATTGTAACTTGAACCTAATATTATTTGGTGACATAATTATAAATTAGATCTTTTTATTATTTTTGAAATCCATCTTAAGGCTGTAAAGATAAATAAATTCTGTTTATTATTGTTATAAATGTAGACTTAATATCATATTGTTTTGTTAAATGAATATTATTTTATTAAATAAATATTACTATATTATATAACAATTAAGTCACTTTAGTATTTTGTTATACCTGCCTAATATAACTTTTGTTTTGTTTTAGAGGAATACTGTTAGTCTCTGGATCAGGAGATACGAGGAAGAGGTTAGCCTAGTTAGTCGACAGCAAAGTGGAAGGACGTCGCTTATTAGCGAGGCGCAGCGAAGACATAATATGGTGGGCGAATATGAATCGAATGGTATCACACCAACGAGGCACTTTGCCGAACTATTCGACACTTCATTGCAAACTGTTCGCCGGGCCCTCCACGCTGAAGGCTTGTATCACAGAAGACCAGCTAAAAAGCCCTTCTTCACAAAAAGGCATAAACAAGAACCACTACGTTTCTCACGGGATTATTAAGATTTTGACTGGAAGACTGCTATATTAAAAACCTAGATGTTTTGTTATTATTAATTAGACAGTGTAACTAAATATTTAGTATTAATATTATTATGTCCGTCATTATTCAATGATCTTAAATTGAGGTTTAGTTTCAATCATCTTTTCGTCAAGAAAATGAACACTTAAGCTATTACCTCAATACATTTATTGTGACGTTACATATAAAAAAACATATTCATAAAGTCTAAATCAATATTTAAGAAATAATTAAGAAATAAATATTAGTTTTCAATAAAGTCTGCTAAATATCGATACCTTTAAGTGGATATTAACAATCATATTTGTGTTATTAGAATATTCTTTTCTTGTTATATTTTTATGACGTGGGTAAACACAAAAAATCTTATGAACGGTTACAAGTGAATTTCTTTTATCTAAGTAGGAATGTAACGTCACAATTCTCGTAAGTTAGTTAATTTTGTAAATAAGTAAGTAAATCGAATAAACATTTTTGTTATCATTTAGCACGATTTTTTTATTTCCACCTTCAAATACCGAAAAGATAAATTAAAAATCACATTAGTATAAGATAATAATACAATAACTAATATTTGCTTCTTATAATAAACAATTATAAGCATGAATTAGAAATAAACATAAAACTAACAAGTTTTTACGTAATATTATTGTTGTTTCAAAAACAAAAAACACAGTAATCAAGATTTGAACTCAGACCTCATTGTTTGTGAACCCGTCGCTAAGCCCAAACCTAGCTACCGGCACAAATAGTAGTTTCGAGTTTTAGCAATGAATTGGTAAAACAGCGCCAGTGACTAAGACGCGTATTTTAATGCATTAGAAATATCATGCTATTTCGCTTAGTGCGACGACAGTTCATTAGTGTGTGTTATCTGTAGAATGTTGACACATCACTCGCACACGCACTGACTGACCCGCTCGTTAAGCTCAGACGAAAGTCGACCATCTCGTGTATATGCATTAAAGTTGCCGATAGTACATTAGAAATAATACTTTTAGTACTTCACCGTCGATGTTTACTATATACCCTGTTGGTGTACTTTAATAAATAAATAATGAATATAAGTATCTATGAACATACTTAAATATTCAGATAAACTGAGAACCTCCTCGTTTTTTGAAGTCGGTTAAAAGGAAGAGAGCAAATTCTTTCATAAAACTTGTCAAACCCGTGACATCATGCCAGAACTATTTAGGTTACGTGACGACCTTCAAAACTTACGTAAAGGTACCTACGTATACCTGCTTAAGTAGATGTTATTACCCGTCATGACGTAAGATTGAATCTTTAGGCTAAATTGAATGTAAGACGTTTTATTTTTTTACTCGTCTACTATCAAAAGGCCAAAACCGTTTAACCCATAAAACGGTTAGATCATTTTCAGAATTTTCATTATTTTCTTACGTCTAGAACAGTTTTATTTCTGGGAAAACTGAAACGTTTGAAAACATAAAAGATGTCAAGATGCCTCTTTGTAAAATCAGACTTCGCTCTTGCTTATCAACAAAATTAACATTTTAAAGAAACTTTTTTCTTATTAACTTAATCGTTTCTGTTTGCGCCAATGAGACTGGCAGCAAGATGGCTTCGAATTTCAAACTGAGTGGAACGTTTTTTTTTGTCCCGACTACGTCAATTTGATAAATAATGGCAATGATTCTCGTAGTGAGTTCACTAACAAGACAAATTTTTACTTAATAGGGAAACTTCCAAATGTTGTGAAGTTTATTTAATGATTTCAGGCGTCACGTGACATTCAGTCGAAATTGGGTATGAAACACCATCAATCAACTGATATGCTTTTTATGATCTGTCAAAACGCGATTACTCCACAAAGTATAGTCTTGGTAAACTGTGACGTCACTCTTTAGTCAATTTAATATACTCACTACTTATTAATTTCAAAATCACTAAAAATCTAATTTTAAAGTAAATTGAAAACTAATCGGGTTTCCTGGGCTAAAATAATGTTTTTTTTAGAGAAGTTATTTCTTGTAATGATTGGTTACTGGTGTCAAACACCCAATCACACTTAGGAAATTGCTGTGTGCTTTACGTCTATAATGTACAGTAGCGGTCATAAGTGGAGTAGCAATCTACAAAGCAAATCGATTGACACTGGTTTAACTTACGACCTTTCGACGTCGTGTGCGAATTTTGAGGTGTACGTAGGTACTGTGTTATTACGTTCAAAAGTGCCTTATAATGGCCTAATTAAATAAATGATTTGACTTTGACTTTAACTTTGAATAGGTACATCACTTATACACACAGATGTAGGTATGGCCTGTACCCCGTGTTCACATCAATTCAAACCTCAGCATGCTACTGCACTTATGACCGCTACTGCACATAAAATTACGACGTAATTTTATTTTGACCTTTACGTAGGTAATTTTAAACGTATTGCAGGTGAAAGTATGCCGAAAATCTTCTTCGCGTATTTTCTACAAACGAATGAATAAAGAACACAAATGTATACCTATCTACTTTTTACCGATAAGGTAAAATGAATGAATAATAGTTTTAGTATAATTTTATTATCGTTTTGCGCTCAAGCTTGTATTCTTATTTTAAATGTGTCTGTACTTGTTTTTTATACCTCAATGAAATAAAATGTAACTAGTAAAACTTAAACCAGCAATGCGCACGATTGTAGTTTTAAATAAAATACGTGATATTCTTTCAAATTACTGGGTTCAGGTAGTTAGTAGGTCCAGACACGATTCAATTAACCAACGTCTAGTTTTTCCAAGGATCTGAATAACAAATATTAAGTTCCACGAATACGTGCATAACTAATCAGCACTTATATTAATTACTAGCACTCTCCCCGCGACTTCGCGTGTTTTTTGTTGCAGATCCCTAATTTGTTGATAGTAAAAAAAGCCTACATCGTAGCATCCAATTTGCAAAAAAAAACATTTTTTTTTTACGAACCTCACAAATTCACAAACTTTACCTTTTATAATATTACCTAGTATAGACTATACGTATACTGCTGCTCATAAAAGCTTTTTAACTATTAAAAACATGCGTCTAGATTAAAATCACAGTTTACATGGTTTTGAATAATAAATAGGCTAGTAATAATTTTCATCGGAAATTTCATACGTAATTATTCATGGGCGCTAAAACCCAGGAGGGGATGTTTTACGAATACTTATATAAACATCAAATGGTTTAAAATTGCAAACGAATTTACATAGCAACAAACAAGTTGAAACGTTTGTTAACAGGTCAGTTAACTGTCCCAAGAGTTATTAACTTGTTTTAGCACTTCAGCATTCTGTTTACTCTTTCTGGGTTACGGACACGGTGCTCTAAAATGGTATTTACTGTTGGTAGTTAAGTCACCAACAATATTAAATGTGACTAAAGGTCGTCTTCGTAATAAAGTTCTTAGGGTTGGTTCATCGTGGACAGTTTGCCTCCTTGTATTCACTTCTTCTTAGCGTATAAATGTAGTTTGAATATTTTTTTTCGGTAAGTTGTTTGTTATCATGCGTACAATCATGTGTATAAATATCTTACACTAATTACCAGTCACCCTAAATATGTATATGGCAAATGTAATGTACTAGATAGATAATATTTTTTGTTTGGCCCTGATTTTTTTTTTCTACGACAACATCATCCGCTGACGCAGTCAATTAGGTCCTCTAGTATTTAATGAGACACAATGTTGCACAACATTGTTTTAGCAACATGTTTTCGTACTGATCGGGAAACAAGTTTGGCAACAATGTTTTCAGTAACATGTTGATGTTACGCAATGGTTTCTCAACTTTGTTAGAACGAATACGAGGCATTATTAATACTCAATCACAATATTTGTTCCTTGAATTATTGTGTAGGCTGTCTTTTGAAATCAGAAATTACTGGAACCTACATATAAAAAAATCTTTATTACAAACTAGCGAACCGCTTCGCACGGGTCCAAAATTCCGAGCTTTCGGGAGGATTTAAAAAAAGAACTGTTAAAATCCATAAAACCTTGTCCGGTAAATTACCTACCTATAGTTTCATTAAAAAAATAATCAGCCTAACCGATTCAGCCGTTTTCGAGTTTTGCGCTTAGCAACACATTTAGCGATTCAATTTTTATTTATAGATAGAAGATAGTGGGTCAAATAGAAAACACAATACATACAATTTGTATCATAACTTTATTTACGTATCCCAGTTAAAATTTACATTAATACAATAATAAAAATTATAAAAACTCAAAATAAAAACAACAATTTCGTGTCACTGTACATTTATATTTAAAAAGATGATGTCGTGCAAAGAATTGACGTTACCTTAAGTGAAAACACAGCCATAGATTAACGCCTATTTATTAAAACTATTAATGTTACTTTTTTATGTAAAACTAATTATGTAACTCACAAAGAAGCTTTTAAAGATTTTCTTTTTTTTAGGGCAAAAGAAAATGTTAGGGTTTTGGATAGATTTCAATAAACAAGGCTAATGGTACGGCCGGGTGCACATCAATAAAAAATATTTTGCCTACAGGTAATTACGCCCGGGGCTTTTCGGTCATTTACACTTTAAAGGCTTTAAAGTTATTAAAAACATTTCTTTTTTGCGTCGATGATCAAACATAAATTACTGATGTGTACCCTGCTTTAGGACTCAGGTAGAAATCGGTTGTCATTTGGTTTACATAAACGTTTATATACGTTTATATTTATATAAGCCGGGCTCCAACTATAATCTTATTATTATTTAATTTTGATTTGTTTTAAATAAAACTGCTACTGATTTACCAATTTTCCCAAACCCTTGATACAATTTAGATCATGTGACATTATTTCTCGTGTCAAATAAATATCTATTTATTTAAAAAAGAAACATTTGTTTTACAATTTATGTTAATTTTATATTTAAGTATCTATCAACTTATCAACAAATTCACTTTATACATTTTTGATGATTTCATTAACGTTTCAGAAACGTACAAAAAATAATTATTCTTCCGCGATACATCATGAATGAGGTCTATGGGTATAATATTATTTAATGTTTATTTCTTTTTAGATTTTTCTACTGTGTTCTTATCCTAGCCAACTTTAGCGACCTTCTCCTTTATGTTTGTTAACTTTTTAATTGAAAGCTCGCTGTTTTTTTTTCGTAAATAATTACTAACATTTTTTTTATAGATGGCATTTTTTAATTTTTTATACAACATATTGATTTGAACTCAACAAAATATTCAGTTAGGTTTATTAATAAATTGTCTCTCCTTAAAACAATGGCGTAGGTACTTTTTATTCACTGAATGAAAGTTTTAACACATCACCTTCAAAAAGTGAATAGACATCAGTCTCTTACAAAAAAAGCAATAAATTTCTAGGAATTTCTTCATATTTCAGAATTTCTTCACATTTAAGGTACTAGTGGAGCTTATTGCTGAACTTATTTATGTACAAACAAAACCTGTTTGTGTATGTTTGTATACATAGTTACATTTTTTGTATGTTAATACAGGCCGTTCCCGATATTATCTACACTTAAAACTAATATCACCAAACAATATTTCACACCGAATCTCATAAGCTCGATAACCTTGATATTTCATTATAAGTCAGTAATATAATTGTTGCTATTAACACGCCTGTATTGACTACTTTTGTACCTGAAACAATACAATAAAACACATTAATCTCAAAGATGTATTTTGAAAAACACACGATTGGAAAGGACAACGTGATACTAACATTTACTATGGAATAGGCTCGCCCCCTATTACATGGGACTTAAACAAATGTGGGTGTACTAATGGGTACACCTCTGCCTAACCCTTCGGGGATTACAGGCGTGATGTTATGTCATGTCAGGTTATGATTCTAGCTAGACCCTTCAGGTCCTTTTAATAACCGACAAAGAATTTGAATGCTGGGAGTACTAGAATACCTAAATGTACTAGGTAAATCCAAATTATAAGTTTGAGTCACGCTGTTATTCAATTTAAATAAATACATTTTGAATCAAGTAGGTATGACTTAATATTCTGAAGGTAGGTTCTCAAGTAAGAGAAAAATAAGTCAGTAGGTAGGTACCAATCATCAAATACCCTGACCTACTCCATAAAATAAATGTTAATGTCAGCGTAGGTATTCAATCTATGTCCAAAACTACGTAATTTTGTGACGTCATCGATTAAGCAATTGACACAAACGTGACGTAACGTTAGGAAAGTAAGCTTATTTTCAGGCAACTCCTAATCCACGCTTATTGTCAGTTTCGGCGAATGTTCACAGGACAGATTCAAAAATATTGATGTAATGCCCTCTATTCACTGGAAAAAAGTTGCATAACAATGTTTCAGCAACAGTTTTTTTGTTGCGGGGGCGTATTAATTGGAAAACAAAGGCTGCTTCCAGAAACATTTGACATTACGGGCAACAATGTTGTTCAAATTGTTTCTCAACTTTATTCCAACAACATTACATAATTATGTCACTCTTAAAGCAAATATTTGTTTGCTAACCAACATGTGCAGGCTCGGTTTAAAATAATTTACTTAATTACATTATTTTCTCGTTAATTTTGAATGACCTAAATTACCGTTAAAGTGCTTATCGCTTTTTGCCGCAGCCCTGAAAACATGTATAATGCATAGTATCTATTTACCACAAATTGTCAAAATTCAGATTAATATCAATTAAAAGTTCACAAAAAAACCTTATTTAAAAAAATATGATAACTTAAGTTTTGTAATAACTTAAAACTAATTTCGAAAGAAGCTTTTATGAATTTAATATCTAATAATAAAAATATGAAATTAATAAATCTGCATTCATAGAACAGCAAAAACTTTTGTAATCATCGTTTACTTTTGATGTTGACTGTACATAATTCAAACAGTCTTATAGCCACAAAGTTTTGATTAAAAAATGTACATAAAAGTCTAGATTCTTATTGAATCGTAAATTTTCAGAATATCTGATTTAAGCGAAACTTTCAGTTCATTTTACGAACTTTTTTTTGGAATTCCTAGCAATGTCTGTATTATTATACTAAGATTTTACTAAACCCTGCCAAGTAAAACTAGTTTCCTTAGTTATTACGAGAGGCTCCACAAATATGGGTAGGTTACTCTGTGGCTAGGTCCATGGAGGTTGTGATCGACTGTTTAGAACACGCAGAATATACCTACATGTAGGTTTTCTTGAGCAGTCTTCTTTATATACGAGCAAATAGGTATTTTAACTATGTTATATTTGTGTACATTTTACTTTATATAATCATGTAGTTCTTAAAATTTAAGCCATGTTATAATTGATGTAGATCTGGTGACCTGTAGTTCTTTTGTTTTAAGTTTTCCTGCCACGTTTTCTCTCACCAACCTTTGGTTGACAGGTAGGGAATATCTAAGGCTTCAAGTAGGTACGCCCTTTTATCTCATGTTGCAAAAAAGTTTGAATAAACAAAATTGCTGATTTTTTACCACTGTTTAAATACGGGGTGGAAGGCACATCGCAACCATAGTAGTAGGATGTACTGTATCCACGCTAAAAGTTTTCGTTTCAATACCCCTTTCATCTCGTATGCTGTACTTTTGTAAAAGAAGACATAACAACTTACCACTATTTGACACATATTTAGACAGTTGCGTGCGCGAGTGTATAGTGATGATAGTGTTCGCGTCCCTCACTACAGGGGGCTCCACTAACAGTATAGACTCGCAACGCACGCGCATCGATCCGCTCGCTGTGGGGGGGACTCGCACGCGCAGGACGCGCCACGAGCGACGCAGCCCACCTGGCTGGTTGCCTGTCACCTCAATCTTCTGCCAGGCTTCGGGCTGTCAAGAAATTGTTAGTTTTAATATTGTGTAGGTAATAATATCAGCACATGACTAGTCGTTATATTGATGCTTCGGGAAGAACACGTCTGGCAGGGTACATTCTTTCGGCTGATCGATGATGATGATAATATAAAATGGATATTTACATCGTAGGTACTGTCGTATACAAAAATATACTAATAATTGAGCACAATTTATAAAATAAATGGAAAGGAGGAACCTTATGGGGCATCAAAAAATTAATATAAAATTAATTCTTTATTTTATAAGTATTCTTAGGTTTTATCGTAGGTTAATTATTGTATATGGTTTTAAAATTAAAAAATGAAATTTTTACTTAAATGATAAATAATGATACGGTTAAATCTATTCTAATATAATAATTCTAATACAACAAAGGTGAAGGTTTTTTGTTTACTTGTGTTTGTTTAAACGCGTTAATCTCAGGAACTCTTAGTTGGTTTGGAAAAAAACGTTTTATATATGATAGCCAGATTTATCAGGAAAAATATAGGCTAATTAACATCACGCTATGACCCGCGGGAGCGGAGCAGTAACCAAAGACGTAACTTAACACGGATGAAAAACCTACAGAATTTCTAGTACACAATATTCTATCAAAGGAAAAACTAAACAGAAAAATTAACATCACTAATATTCGTTTGCTATTTTTAACAGAATAATGAACCAGGTTTTCAAGTTAATTGATTCATAGCTTTTTAATTAGAACCTGGGAACGACGTTGCGGTGGGTTTACGTTTAATTTCGTTCATATTTTATGGAAATTCGTATGAAAATAACGTTAATTTAATAGTTAGGTAATAGTTAGTTAGGTAAAAATCTTTAGGTAACCAATTTGAAAATAAAGATTCTTGGAACAGAATCTCTTCACATTACTCCCAAATCCCCGAAGGGTTAGGCAGAGATGTGCCCATTGGTACACCCACATTTCGCCAGTTATATTTAAGTCTTATGTAATAGGGGGTGCTAAAATTGTTGACATTGATTGTTGCTGAGATGAGATTGCGACTAAATTTAAAACTTTTTTAATTACAAGAATAATTGGCCTTCTAAAATTTTAACTTACGCAACATTATTCTAAATGCAATATCATTTTTAAAACAATACATTATACAGGATTATTTCCACTTAAGCTCACTCCAAATACGTTTGCTAATGAATATAATAATGCAAGTGGTTTATCCTTGCATTATTATTATGACTTCCCACTTTACGGACCTCCTTTGTATGAAGTGGACCTGCATTGTTTGCCATTACGTTGGCTCATTGTTAAGCGACTCTAAGCAGCCGAGGTACTCTTTAAATCTTCGCTAATGGCCTTTTAAAACGGCCAGTATATTTCGCCGAAATGCTCTTCCTTTATTCCCAGTAGTAAAACCTTAAAATGTTTATAATTAGATCTTCGTAAATATATGGATGCTGGCTGCTCGATTATTTTTGTGCGTTGTCTTGAAAAAATAAAGATCTCAAGGTCAAATCATGTAATTAAAAACGTTAAAATATAGTCGCAATCTCATCTCAGAAACCATCAATGATAAAAAGCTTTGGTAAGTTAAAGGAATCTTTGACAGATTTTGACTGAGATTCAACTGCAATCATTCCTTAAAGGTTCAAGTATTGCCCTTGAATTAAAAGCAATTTGTTTTGTTTAATTGTTTGAGGTATAAATCAAAATATGTAAATACTTTACAGATGATTATTCCAAAATGTTTCCTAATTCATGAAAGCTAAAGTATATTATTCATTACCCTTTAAAATACCTCCATTTCTGGATAGATATGTTACTTATTGATTTTGTTGCGTCACCTGTGACCTTTATCAGTTTGTCAGTTCATTATTTGAGATCGTCCCACGCTCTAATAGCAATTAAAATCACAGAAAGTTAAATTCAGATTATCCTATATCAAAAAATTTATCCCCGTAAAATAGGGATACAGTAATCTATATTTAAATTTAATCTTTAGTAGGTTATAACTTTTTAAATAAATAATATAAAACCAAATATTTCATAGACACAATTTAAACAACTTTGATTATAAAATGAAGAAACCTATTATGAAAGTAATTATAAGAAATTCAACTTTTTTTTAAATGTCTTTAGTACCTATTTATTATTTCACACCTTAAATTTAAATCTATTATTAAATACTAGATGCTGCCCGCGACTTCGTGCTCATGGTATTTTTCACCCGCGCTAAGTTACATGTTTAGTTACTGCTCCGCTTCCGTAGGCCATAGCCTGATGTCATAAATACCTACTCGTAGTCCTATACTATTTGTCATAAGTCTGGCTATCATACAAAGAAAGATTTTTTCCAATCCGACTGGTAATTCCACAGATAAGCCATTTAATCAAAAAACTCTTCTGCTTTATTATGTTAATTATAAATGCGCAATTTATAAAAGAAAAGGACTCATAGGGCATTCAAATACTTGTCTGCATCGCTTTCCATGAGACAATTTATTGCCCAAAAAGCTGGCAGCATTGCCATTACTACGTTATTATAATGAAAAATCTACGAAATCATATCGTAATACGAATTCGCAATCTTCTTTCAGCCTACGTGAACCAAGAATAGAGGTAGGAAGGACTATTTACAAATCAAGAGACTGCAAAGAGAAATTGGAAATAGGTCGTTCCCTAAATGAAATCCGACGGGAGAATTTTGGGAATATTAATAATAGTGAGTAGGTTGCTGTAGGATAATTTCGGAATCATAATGATATTTTAGGACTGATAAAGTCGTGTCTTTAGTTGTTGAATAGGAAAGATCTATACAAATAATTAAATTGAAATTTGTGTTCTGAATGTCAAAATAACAGCTATTTATAAAATAAAGAATCATCGGCAAAATGGTCTAAAGACCAATAACAACCACACATAATCAATCGAAGACCACACTTTCAGGATTAATTAAGCACCAATAAAAATATTTCTTATGATACATCGCCATAACTTTTTTCTCCCAGCGATTTAAAATGACCCGCTTTAATAACTATTGTTGTACATTACAAGGGCTAGTTACCTAATGACACATGTGTAGTTGTTATTAGTTTCTAGACCAGCTTCCATATATTTTTGCCGATCCTCCTTTACATGAAAATTAACACGTACCTGGAAATCACTGTTTCTATAGAAAATAATTTAGCTTAAACACTTTTTTAAAATATTCTTAACTAATATTGGAACCATGTATCCTGTTTATGTATAGGAAGTTTAATTAAAATCAGTAAATTCAATTAATTAAAAAAATAAGGACTTTAAAGTTTGTATGAAATGCTGTAAGGCGTAAATGCTCTTTTAATCGTAATTAAACAAACAGCCGCATCGCACATAGATCTTATTTACGCATCAAATTAAAATGCTAATATTACCAATCTATAATCAAAACAAACTCACGATCCCAAAAAAATATATAAGATTTTTCACATCAATCGAGCTCTCATAAAATAAGTACCTATTGTAAGTTTTATTCCCATCTTAATAAATACATTATTGAGTTAATAAGTCACCTATACAAAGTTAAAAGGATATTTTATTATTCTGATCGTCCTCTTGAGGAGTATAATCGCCTCAAATTGGATTCCTGTGCGACATGACGTACATACCTATTCTCTTTGGACTATACACAGTGTATTGTCAGACAACAATAGACGTACCTACTGTGACAATGTAAAATGTATCTTGATAATGGAATTATGTTCTACGTCAGACGTCAGACGTCGAAGAGTTTCTCAAAATAATAATATGAAACGATGAAGACTTGCTGAAGCCTAAGTATGCAAAGTACTAAGTTTATTAAAATAGAGTACCTAGTGAGTACAGAATAAATAAATTGTAATTAAAAACACTACATAAATTCAATAAAACCCTCTAAGTGAAATAACCTTTCGAACCACCAGTCGAATAAGAAAAAGAAAAAGAATTTACATATAAAAAAAAGAAAGACATCTGTCTAATCAATGTAACATCAATCTACTAACTGAACTGAACGCAGGTGAAACCACGGAGCATAGCTAGTCTTATTCTAAAGTAATATACACCTAACGAAATATACACATCAAAAGTGTCTAGGGATCAACATCCCTAACAAATGTTAGGGATGTTGATCCCTAGACACTTTTGATGTGTGTATGTTGTGTTTCGTAACAACAACCAAGTCTATTAATAGTAATACCTACAGGCAAATTCATTTGCAAATTAATTTATGTGTAAGTTCCGAAAATGATGATTGCCACCGAAACACTATTGGCTTAGTCCCGATTTGGGGTTTAGATCGGCGAAACTATTAATGAATCTAAAATTGCATTTCAATTGCGATCTCCCTCTATGAGTGGATTTCTGCACGTAAACACAATCACGATCGAATTAAGCGAATTGATAGCAAAGGCTTGTTGTGTACGAACCTTTTGTAGCTCCTCGTCGATGTACCAATTAATATCCGACGGTGGCAGTGAGAAATCGGACGTGCAGTTCAGGAACACTTGCTCCCCAGGTTTCAGCACTTTCGGCGCCCCGATTATCACGGGATCCGCCTGCGGCATAGCTGAACACAAAATAGATTTGAATACATCGCATAACTCAACATCTAGGTGTCATAACTTCGTTCCAAACTTACGCTAACCAAATACGGTGATCGCCAAGGGGAATCGAGTCCTTTGCAATCGTAGGCGGGGATTCTGAACTTAATTAAAAGCCTTAAATTCGAGTTGTGGACTTACGCTATTGTTAGGCTGAGGCCATATTGATGTCGGCGGCTGGCGGTTTGTGCTGTTCAGATAATTGCACCGATAAAACTTGTGGTTTTAGAGGCGAGCGTGGTACGGCTATTAACGAAAGCTCGGGCTAAACATTGTTAATGTCATCGATATGCCCTCAGTCTTAAACAAGTTATTTTACGGTGGTACATTATTACTTTTTTTTTAAACTTATTTGCTGACTAAAAACTATACCATCCTATTATTGTCCAACTGCAGGGCAAAGGCCTCTTCTCATACAGAGAAGACACGAGCATTGACCACCACACTTGCTCAAGACGGATTGGCGATTTCAGACTTATATTAATTTTAAGCCCATATTTCCTCACTGTATTTTCAAAATGCTTACTTTTAAAATTATTTTCTTTTTTATGAGTACCAGATAATGTACGAAGATGAATCACAAAAGTAATCAAAGCCCTTTCCCTTTGTATGCGAATGAAGTAGGTACGAGTATATGCGTAGGTAAGTGGATAGGAGCTTGGGGACCGTCGAGTAAGCTACTTAGCGACAATGAACTAGTACAGCACTTGTGAATAAAATAAATCTTCTGACAAAAGAACTGAGAAGTGTCTAGTAGGTACTTTTATATTGTAGTACGTAATGGGAAAGCTTCATGTTTCAAATAGTCATTTGAAATATTAGGATTCAATTAATACCCAAACGATGTCACCATCCGACTGTCCGTCGATCTTCATTATAATCATAAAAGTTAGTTTATCGAAACTTTCTATTAGTTTAACATTTAATTTTACAGAGATTGTGGAATGGCTCATTTGGACAAAACTAGATTTAATAATAGAAGTGTTTTTATTGTAGTTGACACCACTAACCAATAATTACAAGACGTAACTTCTTTAAAGAAACACTTTATTTAAACCCTAAAATTCCGATGAATTTTCAATTTACTGTAAAATTAGATTTTTTGTGGCTTTGAAATCAGTAAATAGTTAGTCAATTAAGTTGCCAAATAAATGACGTCACAATTCGATGTTGTCATACAAAATCTATGAAAGAATCGCGTTTTGACCGGTCATGAAAAGTACCGTACGTCAATTGATGGTGGTTTCTACTAACCTATGGACAATAATAAATTCGTTCCAGTGCCTGAAATACTTTAGACAGTTTTTTCTTAAAGCCTCTGACGTATATTTAGTACAACGACCTCAGCATACTTATAAAGGCGAAATATAAAAAAATTAGGACAATAGAAAGTAGATGAGAAAATGGGAAACAATTTCAGAGGGGTTGAAAAAAAGGTCACAGTGTAGGATTTCAAATGAAAACTTCCTAAGGCACATAACTGAAAAATAGTATTGTATTACTTTGTGTTTATTTTTTCTTTAGGTAACTGGGTACTCTTTTGCTATAAGAAACGCTGTATAAGAGGTGTAAAAAGACGCTTAATGTAGCCGAAAGTTACAATGACATGTTCTTTTCATCATTGCGATTACTTTTTTGTTCAAGACCATACCTGGGAATATTCTAGTTAGGGTAGTATTAAAGGTCAAAGTTCCAACTATTTGTCACATGTTTTAGTAAAAGCAGTTTTAAATGTTATAAACTTTAAATACTGACAGATTTTTTTTTACGTGTGCTACATTGCGCTCTATCGCAAAGAGTGTATCTGTAGGGGAGGCCTATGTTCAGCAGTGGACGTACTACGGCTGATATGATGATGATGTTATAGAGTGAATTTTCACACCAAAACAAATTTCGTTTCCCAGCAAAAATTATTGTTCAAAGTCATTTAGTTTGATGGGCTGTATGCTTAGACTATATGATGTCTCTTTTTACACCACGTATACATAAACACGATCAAAATGTATGAAACAGCTGATTGTATTCTGACCTAAAGGTAGATACACACATATCAGTTAATCGGTTGGGTAGTACCACCTATTTTCGATTACATTATAGGTACCTTCACTAAATTAGCTCGGAATGTGCAAATTAGCGTTCCTGAAGCAAATTCAGTATTAGTTTGCTGAATTTCAAAGGTAGAGCTCCTTTCATATCGTATTAATTTGAATAATCTAATGAAATTCAGAATATTAATAATAGTTAAATATGTTTGTAATTATCGTGCCGTATTTCTCAGAGCGATGAACAGGGATTGGGGTCTTGTTATTATCGTTCTTCGGTTATTGTTTTGTATTCTGACAAACTTTGTCTATTCTAAGTAGGTATAGAAATCAGAGAATACATTAATTTGATAGGCGCACGTGTAATCCTATCTCCACTTTTAAATTGTTATACATTTTATGAGATGGATATAAATGAATATGAATATAAGATCTAAGCATTAAAAGATGACCATAATTAATTCTCTCTCTCAATAATTAAATTAATAAAGTCAAACTAATGTAATACCTACTATACAAAATCTGTTCTGTTACTACCCAGTAGTAACTGTTCAATGTGCATCCAATATTAAGTTTAGAATTGATTTTAAATTAAACCGAGTTAGGTGAATTTTATCTAAAATCATTATAATTACTCCTGAAAATAGGAGAAATTATTACATGGGTTAAGGAGACGGGATTTCTGGGCTTGAATTATGTTATACTTTTATAAACTCACTTTTATTAAATCACTTATAACTGTGTTCTCAGATTAACAAAACCCGCAGATTTTTTAACGAAGGTTTAATAATATCTAAGCTAATATTTGACACCATTTTCATCTCTTTACAACCCAGGCCCAAGATTGTATGAAATCATCTTTGTCTCTTTTGGGTGTCCTTCACACTTCCATCACCCCTTTAGTATAAACCAGCATGATGTTACACAGATCCATAAAAACATCTGATCCCAAACAACTGGATAGGTATATAAAATGTTATCAGAATATAATGTTTAATCTTTCGTACCAGGAGATAATAAAATAATGAGGTTATTCCGTGACCATCTCGTTGATTTTACCCTAATACCTCTCAGGTGCTTTCGTAACAGAATATTTATAGGGGATATTTTGTTAACGATAATGTTATTGCAGTGTTAATAGTATCTTGTTACGAATAGAAAATATAATATAGCTGAAAGAATTGGCTAAGCAATTACTTGGCTCTGTAAGTTTAAATATAAATTAAAAATATTATTTACACTCCATTCAATATAACACTACACTAACAGTCTAACACTTAAATTATAAATAATAATAAAGTTATAAATTATATTCAATTTATTATAAAATGGAAGAAGCTTATAGGGGTATCAAAAAACTCGTCCGCATCGCTGTCAATGGGGCAAGTTCCCAAAAAGTAGCATTTCCACGAAATTCTTTAGCCCAAGAAATGGCCAGAAGTGACCAGTCGACTAGACGATGTCCCGAAATTGTTTTTTTGAATTGAATAAACAAATGACGTCACTGTTGCTACTGTCATACAAAAACTATGGGGAATGCGCAGTTTTGACAGCTCATAATAAAGTATGTCAATTAATTAATGGTGTCCACCCTATCTTTGAAATATATAAAAGCGAATGGCCACTCACTCATCACAAAATATCGAAAACAGCTTGACGTATAAAAATGAAATTTGGCAGGGAGGTATATAGTATCGGGGGTCCAAAGTTATAATCGACATTTTCGCGGACGAAGTCTTGGGCAGGAACTAGTTAGGAATATATCTATGTATAGATGATAATGAAGTCTTCGAATTAAATATCTAAATAATAACATTCGAAACAAGTCTTTCCAATTCAAAATTCCCACATTAACGTTACGTTTACATTAGCGCGTTCGTGCTTGGCAATCAAAACGGAGAGAAAACTGCGGTAACGAAAAACAAAACGCTCCGTTACTTTCAAAATGAAAACTTGTTTTTCTCTTCAGTGTTATCTGTATTTTGTTTTTAAACAACAAGCCAGTGTAAATAAATCGTTCATCATCATTAGCATAGGACGGTATAGTATTTTTATTTGACAGTTAAATGGATGGAAATTGAGTTATTTGAGTGCTAAAATTATGTTTTTAGAGTTCTCTCAATATGAAACTACGGAACTCATATTTACATGTTTTTACGTAGGTAATAAACGGTACTTTAAAACATAAATAGATAGTCATCATAGACATAAAACGCATTCATTTTTTATTGGATTTAAAATAATGTTAATAAAGAGTATAAAGTAAAAAAAATATCTTGAATTTTATTTTTGTTTGAATAAATATTTTTTCGAAAGACTGTGGTACTGATAACATAATATATATTTCAAGAATCGCAAGAAATAAAGAGACTCTGTTTTTATATTGTTAGTGAGAATGAGTAAAAATGAAACCCAGCATAAAAATCGGTCGGTCGGAACTTCAACCATCTTTGTTTTCTGTTTGTTTTGCATACCAATTACGAGGCAAAATTTCCATCATAGGCTCAACCGAAGCGTAGATTTCCACGCCGAATTACGAGACTCAAATTTCGGCAGGTGAGTAGCTACACTTAAGTCGCAGGCCACGCTGGCGCGACGCGTCTTGCGTCTGCGATGAGCGGAAAAAACAATAATACGGGTTGAACGGGGGGTGCCACGTTGGCGCGACTGGCGTGCGCGTCCGGCGACCGCGACCAGCGGATCCCTAGTACGAGTTCGCGCGTCCTGCGTATTTATTAATATTTTTGAATTATCCGCGATGCAAAACATAAATACGGAGGAGTTTATTAGTGAAATCTACGGTATTCATCCCCATTTTTCAACCGACTTCAAAAAGGAGGAGGTTCTCAATTCGGCGTTTATGTTTTTTTTTTTTTTTTGTATGTATGTTACCTGATTTCTCAGCCAATTATGAATAGATTTTGATGATTCTTTTTTTTTTTGAAAGAGTATACTTCCGAATAGGTCCCATAGAAATATTGTCATGATCTGATGATGAACTTCGGAGATATGGAACGGAACTCCTTATAGAATCACAGCATAACTGTCGTAACCAGTAAAATTGCTTTGTTTATACGTGTAGTCGATGACTGACTGAAGGAAGAGAGGGAGGGGGTACGTCAACCCCCCTACTACTACTTTTCAAAATTAAATATATCGTGTGAGGTATTGTTTGAAAGGGCGTTTTGTAAGGATTTCAAATATTAACACACAAACACTAAAAAGTGAAAATTAAAAAGCTTTTTTACAAAAAATAAAACCGCCTTCAAAAACTACAAAATAAAAAAAAATAACTTTAGTTTTGGAAGTCGGTGGCAATATCTACATAACAAAACCAACGCCACGTTTTTTGTAAAAAAGTTTTTTTATTTGTAATATATCCTGCGCAAAAAAACTACTTCCTTCTAAATATGAAAGTTCCAATTTAGACAAACTCATTTTAAACCCCGCGCAATAACAGCAGATAAAAACCACGCGTCCCGCGGCCGCTTCAACGTGGCACCCTACAGCGGCAAGACGCAGCGTCTAGACTCCTCCCGCCGCCGCAGGTCGCCGCCGCTCACCGCAGTCGCTCTAGCGTGGCCTGCGGCTAAGAGGGTTTACGCGGTACGGCATTACATAGGTACAAAGTTTCAAGTCTTTATTTTTCAAAATGAATGTACCGATTTTTATTAAACACAAGCAAGATACATAGGTCTAAAAAGTTATCAAACAACATTTTCGAAATGTCTTATTTAAAAAACAGATAATTGGAAATCTCTGTTTCTGTGGTAAACTTTTAATCGGTCGAATTTAGGCCTAACACAATTTCTCGAAAAAGATCTCTGATAACTTTTTAGTATTCTGCTTATGCGTAGGAAGGAAAATTAAAATCGTTTGATTCATTGAAAAAAAATTAGGACTTGAAAGTTTGTGTGAAATGCTGTAAGGCGTAGGTAAACGCTCAAGCTTCTAATTATATTCAAACAAACAGTCACTAAAGCACACAGATCTTATTAACACGTCAATTTAAAATCCTAATATTACCAATCAATAAACAAAACAAACACACGATCCTAAAAAAAATATAAGATTTTTCATATCAATCGAGTTCCCATAAAATAAGTCAATGCACCAAGCAGTCTAGATTACGTCAGCCGTAGATACTTAATTACCATAGCGTACTCTAGGCACGTTTGATTGACTGTCGCAGTCTGTAGTCACAGTGTCGGGTAACAGAGGTTTCTCCGCAACCTGGATACCTAATGCCTTATTTGCTTAAAGGAGGTCATATAACGTGGTTGTACCTATTCCAAGGAATACTGTAGACCAATTTTACTAACTAAAAACGTTCAAAATCTAGTCTAAATCTCATCTCAATGTAAAAAAAAATAGGTGAATTAGACGCATTTTTGACATTGTTTTTAAAAGTAAGTAGAAATTGCCCCCCAGGTTGTATTACAGCTAAAAGCCTGATCAAGTATTTGGCTGGTAACAAGGTTATCAAATCTGTTATCTTTGAAAAAAAAATACAGAATTACAGGGCGAAAACGCGAGCTAACTTTTAAATTGCTCATTCCAAAATTGCTACATAAGTAGTGTGAATAAACTAAAAAATACGAGTCAATATGGAAATTGAAAACACAATTTATGAAGAAAACCAGCGTTTTGGTCTCAGTGGCAGAGGTCATATTGGCTTCTTAACTGGAGTTGCCCTAAAGCTTATTACAGAAAGATCAACATTTAACATAGGGCGTCGCAAAAACCATGTGAGCATTGCATCTGCTACCGTCAACGGTAATTCAAGCTCATTCTCGCGAACTTAAGCGGATTCTCTCGGTCAATAATTACGGTTCATATTACTATACACATCTAATCGACTCTAGTCACGCAAATATGGACCTTAGAAACCATCAATATAAATGCCAATATGCTTTGCGCCTTGACGATTGCCGTCAGGTATAAAACGATCATAGAAAGTCCAATCTCACCAACGACAGTCATGTGTTTCGTTTTTCTCGCTATCTGGAACCTCGGCCCTTCTGTAGACACCTCACAGGTGTACGCAGCCCTTGTGGAGATAGGGGGAGGCATGACCCTGACCACGCAGTAGTCGGGCTGACATTCACCGCCTTGCACCATCACGTCTGATATGTTGAAGAGACGGATTGAAGGCTGTGGACAAAGAAATTCAACTGTTATGATTTTGTATTAAGGTTGATTTTTCAAGAATCAAAAATCCTTTTATCTGAGGAATGAATATGTCAATTTAACATATTTCTATATAGTAGCTTTAGAACTGTTATATTTATTTCAGACTTAAAAGTTATTATTATTAAAAAATATATATAAATCATTGTCGATATGAAACACGCAGTATCTTGAATCTATCTACCATTGCTTTCACTAGAAAAGCAATGGTAGATAGCAAGAAGTTGGCGGTGAGATAATACAGTGCTTTGAAAAGCACGTCAAGCCGCGATCAAACTTAGCCACAAATAGTGCCTAACATTTATTACGAGTGTCAAAATACTCTTAAAGCGTGTCCCACACAGGCGCGGCCTGCGGTGGCGGCCGCGGTGGCGGCCAGTTGTATTCCTTAGAAATGTAGGTGAATCTTCAAACACGCGCGGTCATGACGCGGCCCGCGAGCGGCTGACCGCGGCGCAAGCCCCGCCGCCATGCTAATGTGACCATTTTATTTTGACTTAAAACGTGTGTGTTGTCGCAGCGGCTGGAGCCGCGGCGCGCGGTTGGCCGCCACCGCAGGCCGCGCCTGTGTGGGACACGCTTGAAGCCGAAAGTTGCCCACCATTGCGAGCATTTTCTTGTTTTGGAACCTTCTGGTTACGGTAAAAGAAGGCCGAAATTTCTACTTCTTTTTTTTACGATATCATGTTTTAAATATTGATAAAATTTCAATACCCCTACGACCCCTGTATAACTTACAACCGTAAGGACAATTTTTAGCTTTTCTTGCTTGGTACGAGTACTTTCTGTAAACAATGAATTTTCACACCAAAAATTAAAAGTTGTTTCCAGCAATAGTTGTTGCCCAGTGTTAGTTTGATGGGCAGTAGGTACGAGTATATAGTAGTTAATGACAATGTGATGTGACTGTTTACACCTTGTATAAATAGTGTTTAACCTTATAATAAAAAATTTAATCTGTCGTTTCCCAGCAATAGTTTTTGCCTCAGTGTTAGTTTGATATGACCTTTCAATTTTTAATTTGTAATTCTTTCAACACATTACGATTTAGTAGTTTTTATGTAAGCTATATTGTATTTACGTGTCATTATGTATGATTCTGTATGCAAATATTTTAAAATATTAATTTTAAAAGAGTACGTAGTTTCTTGCCCATTCTTCTCCACCTTCTTTCTTCTCACCTTTTGGAAGGGGCAACTAGATTCAATCCTTTTTTGTATATGACGTTCAAAAGTGCCTTATATTGGCCTAATTGAAATAAATTATTTGACTTTGACTTTGATGGGCACTATACGTAGTAGGCTATGCGATGTGTATTTTTACACCTTGTATTACTTACACCTATTATTACACCACTTATCACAACCACCATACACTTATAATCAAAATATCAATAATTCACAACAACATCATACTATTGTGGCTTTGTTAAACAAACTTCAATTCGCAAAAACCCTCTAAATCCCAAAACACAGATTACGCGGAACGGTTACAAAAACGATTACCCAATAGTTGCCTATTTAAGGCCATCCAAAAGCTCTATCAATATACAGCGTGTTGCTATTCCTATTTTCTATCGGATCGACTTCCATTATCCCCCGAAAACAGATTGTATCGATAACGGGAACATCTGGTGATAACAACGCATTTCATATTGAATGTAGCACGTTCGTTTCATATTGAATGTACAATGTTACAACGACTAGGTGATGGTGTAGATTCGAAATGAGTATTCTGCGAACAATAATTCCATAATTTGATGTCTGTATTCCCCTGAGGGTTAGGCACAGGCAGTGCTGTATAAAATAATAAAATAAATAAATTGCATAGGTAGTGCATACAGAGATAATTGTCGGTTGGTGTCTCATTTCATTTTAAGCTACCTAAGGGGCCTCTGCGAGTTGGTTTCGGCCCCTCGACGACGACTGACGTCTTACAAAGGCCCGGGACTTCAGGGTTCCGAGATATACAAAATAAATAAAAATAATACCAGCCTATACGAGTATTATTGTCGTACTATAGGGCAAAAGCCTCAAAATAGGGATAGGTATGTCAGCCCCATCGTATATTCAATACATATTTCCTTAAGCTTAACTTAGGTGGTTACGAAACCGCGTTCACTGCTAGTTTATTTATAAATAGCATATATCTAATCGTATAATAATATATAACAATATCACGCCTGTAACTTCTAAAGGGTTAGGCAGAGGTGTGTCCATTAGTACACCTACCTTTTGCCAGTTATGTTTTAGTCCTTAATCACAAATCCAGACTCCGAGCACCTCCGAGGCTGCTACTGAGAAATTCCTAATGGAAAAACCCAATAATACTGTGCTTGACCTGGGAATCGAACCCAAGACCTCACCGCTTAGCAGTCGTGCTTTGCGACCATTAGACCAACGAGGCAGTTACATTTAATCGTCCCCTACCCCTAAATAATTGATTTGATTTCCTAAAAACACCAGTCCACTTTAACATCGTCATTTTGTGATGTGCCCAACCAATTTGGATTTAGCGTTCGCCAGCAGCTTTAGTTTCAGTTAAGTATAATTTGGATCATTACATTTTCATTTCATTCATTACATTTACCGTCGTAATACAAAGGAAAATAAGACGAGAAGATATACCTTACAAGTTGCTATTTACTTTGCAAGGGACATGCGCGAATTTAAGATTGCCGTGGGAAATCAAAATACGTTTAGTATCTTCTGGGGATAAATAAACGACTGGTATGGAATAATAAAACGTATTTTACGGCACAGTAAACAGCTTTTATATTAGGTCTTTACCTATGAAATTGCCGTTCTGCAGTACTGGCCATTTCAAATCAAAATAATTTTTGTTTGACTAAGAATTCTAATTTCAAATTAATTTTATTTTAAAAACATGGAATTCTTTTTCCAAAAGTAGTCATTTGTTTATTGATAAGTGTTACATTTTCATCGCATTTCAATCTTTTTCGTCATCATGGATACGTTAAAAATTCGAGTAATTATGGAATATGAGTACCGTCGTGGCAGCAACGCGGCACAAGCGGCACGCAACATCAACGACGTTTACGGAGCTAACACTATAAACCAACGCACCACCTGTTATTGGTTTGCTCGCTTCCGTTCTGGAAATTTCGACCTGAAAAATGAACCTCGCGGTCGTCCGAAGACTTTGGTCGACAATGACGAATTAAAGGCGATTGTGGAAGCTGATGATACACAATCTACGGCTGAATTAGCAGCAGCTTTCGACGTTAGCGTTAAAACAATATTGGTCCATTTGCGTCAAATTGGCAAGGTAAAAAAGCTTGACAAATGGGTGCCCCACGAACTCAATGATCGCCAGCGCGAAGTACGCGTCGAGACGTGCCTTGCACTGCTCAACAGACACACAAATGACGGAATTTTGAACCGCATTATTACCTGCGATGAAAAATGGATTCTGTTTGATAACCGCAAGCGCTCAGCAAGTTGGTTGGATCCTGGTTCAGCACCTAAACAATGCCCTAAACGAAAACTTACCCCTAGAAAAGTGATGGTCACTGTTTGGTGGTCTAGCGCCGGTGTGATTCATCACAGCTTCTTACCAAACGGGGTGAGCATTACTGCAGATGTGTACTGTGAAGAACTGAACTCAATGATGGAGAAGCTGGCACATCTCCAACCAGCATTGGTCAATCGTTCGTCTCCGCTGCTCCTGCACGACAACGCGCGACCTCATACTGCACAGCAGACGGTCTCCAAGTTGCAAGAACTGGGGTTGGAAGCTCTCCGTCATCCGCCCTACTCACCAGACCTTGCGCCTACAGACTACTACTTTTTCCAGAATTTGGATAACTTCTTGGCGGGAAAAAAATTCAATACCCGAGAGGCAGTACAAAATGCCTTTGAAGAATTTGTTGCCTCCCGTCCAGCTGATTTTTTTAAGAAGGGCATCAATAAACTGCCACTGCGTTGGCAAAGATGCATTGATTGCATGGGTGATTATTTCGATTAATACAAATAAAAAATACATGAAAAAAATTCGTTTAAATTTTTTCATACAAAACGGCAATTTCATAGGTAAAGACCTATTATATATTTTTTTCCGGATAAACTGTGGAAGAAAAGTGTCTTATTTTGTATTAGTTCAAATACTTACATCGAAAGGAAATATTTTGATGTTTTTCTTTTATTTTTATTGCTGTAACTAATATCCAATTTTTATTTAATACCGTTTAAATGTTTTTTTAAATGCCGATATCGTGTTATTAAGGCATTTTGTTTTGCCGGTCAAATTCAAACCCGTCTTCCGAGAAATTTTGTCTTACTATTAATTTTTCCACAATCAATTTTCTTTGCATACCTTTTAACTCCTTGAAAAGCACCCTAAGTATCTATATAGTCTATTTGGATAAAAATATATTCTAGGAAAAAAAATCTAGGTAACTTACAAAAATTCTCCATTACAGAGTTTCAAGTAACAGTACCTAATCATGAATGGTTAATTTAAATAAAATTAACAAAATCTATATGCTATTTCAAATTGGTATTGAACAAGCAAATACAAAACCAGTCGTTTATTGGAAAGCAAATTGGAAAATAATTAAATTTTAATGATATAGGTACATGTTAACGTAATGTTATGACAGTATTAAAGCTTTTCATTTGTCCTCTTGGTGTGATTTTTTAAAGTTATAATGTGTGTAATTATTTTGTTATTGGGCAATATGAAACATTATAATCACATGCGATATTCCCAAATGAGTCACAACCAAAACACCGCATAATCCTGTACAACATAACCATTTTTAAATTATTGCAGTAAAAGTGCATTAAATGAAAATCATTAACAAAACTAAATCCTCCAACACAAAGAAAACACTCGCAAAAAGGAAACGAGCGCGCAACATTCCCGCAAAAACGGAACGTAACTTTAAAACAAAACTGTGTCCTGTACAAAACGAGAAAAACAAACGCACCTGCTGTGTGGGATTATATCTGAATATCTCGTTAGTGTCCCGGTACCACTTGACAGAATGGAGTTTCTGCTCATCCATCTTGAAGTGGCAGCTGAGCTCGGCCGCGCGCCGGGGGTCCGCGTACAGCGGCACCTTTAGCTGCGATATGTCGTGTGCTGATGTTATTGCTGTGGAAGAAAGAAAAAGAACATTAACACATGTCTTATCTCACTCACTTAAACTTTGATGGTTCGACTGATACAGTAAACCAATGTCAGAGCATTGTCAGTTTTTCAAAATACCGCCTCATTTAATTCGACTATGGAGAAAGAAGGGTGACACTGTGATTTTATAATTAGAACGTCATGTGACCACGGCTATAATATTATTACAACGTTTTACAGAACCCTGAATTCGCTAACAGAAGAATATATAAGAACAGAAGAATATTTTCTTCTTTTATGCTCTTTAATTGTTTTTTCCGTGGACTGATTTTAGTTTTAACTTTTGTTTTGTTTGGTACTTTTCAAGATAACAATCTTAAGGCTTAGCAGTCTAACTCTCGTTTTCTGAAATTAAAAATATCCGTTTCACACATAATATTGATTTAATTTGAAGGCTTTATTCCTATCACTTTTGGAACGATCGCAACCTAATCTCAGTCACAATCCATCAATCAATCAATCAGTCTCAATCTATAAAAAATGCTTCCAATTCACCTTTAATTTTTTTTACTTTTATTGTCACCGAGATGAGATTGCGATAAAAATTTTAACGTTTTTAATTATGAGAATTGGTCTTTTGATAGTTCCAAATAAAACAAAAATGATTTTCAGCACTTTAACAAAGTTATAAACCATAAAAGTTTCATAAGTTTTGGTAATCTAAGATTCATATTGCTTTAATAATTATAAAACTTTTAATGGTTACTTGATACGATTTTCACTTAAGGGAGCAATGAATAAAAAATGAATTTAGTATAGATACACCAGACACCAGTAATTTTATTTATCGTGCATAGCAAAATATTTTTATTTTGTAATAGCTCAATCGCGTAAAATAATTACGATAGAGCGCATTAGTTCTTACTTTGTAAAATTATCTTTTTTGTAAACACGTTAATAGTTTTTATGTTTTACAGAATACTAACAATTTAATTCAGAGAATAGAATTTTAGAGAATATCAAATGACAATCACATTTAATATTCTCTTAAACCTACATAAAAAAACCATTACAATATTCTGTAAAACATACATAAAAAACCAGCTGTCAAGTTTGAACATAAGTGAGTTAGGTGCCTGTTGTATGTGATAGGTACCTGAAAAAGGCCCATCGTTGCTAGCAAGTACCCATATCTTTTTAACTACGTAATCCTTTTTTTTACACAAATAATCCTTAATCGGGTCTGGGCAGGACATGTCTGCCGCATGACGCACAAACTGTGGGCTCAAGTAACACAAAGCTAGTGCTCTGAGGGAGGAGAGGAGGGTCACGAAGGAGATGGTGGAACGAACTGGATGGATCCCTCCAAAACTGGAAGGATGATGCGCGAAATCACGAAAGATGAAAGGAGTAGAGGAAGATATTGCCTTGGAGTGAGACAGAACAGGTTAATAAAATATAAATAAATAAATCCATAATTTATTTTCAAAATTTCAGCCACGCTAAAATAACGTAGATCTGGTTGCTTTGGGATCTAGGACTGTAACGTTAAATGTTACGTAATCGTGTTCGTTTTATGAACACGTTTGCTGTGGTTTATTTTTAATGAAGCTCATTATTTTATGTGTGCAAGATATGTGCGAACAGTGCCTATATAATTGAAAAATATCTTCCATTTTTCAATCCATGTGGACACTGCTCGCTACAAATAATCATAAAAACTGCCTATTATTGTCGCTCGCAAGGCAAGGTTCGTGCAACATTAATTTTCATGCTTGCAAGGCAGATTGGTGATTTCAGACTAACATTAATTTAAGTCCAGATATCCTTACGATGTTTTCCTTCACCGATGTCAGTAATGTCTAAGATAAACTTAGAAAGTACCTATGAATTGAAACAGTTACATTGGTACTTGCCTGGTATCGAACCCTCATGTATTAGAGGCGGGTGTCTTAACACATGAGCCGTCACAGCCTATTAAAAACTTTACTTTGTTGAGTTACACATAACATAACATCACGCCTGTAATTCCCGAAGGGTTAGGCAGAGGTGTACCTACCCATTAGTAAACCCACATTTCGCCAGTTATGTTTAAGTCCCATGTAATAGGGGGCGAGCCTATTGCCATCAACCGGGCACAAATCCAGACTCCGGGGCTGCTACTGAGAAATTCCTAATGGAAAAACCCAATAACACTTTGCCCGACCTGGGAATCGAACCCAAGACCTCATGCTCAGCAGTCGCGCTTTGCGACCACTAGACCAACGAGGCAGTCACACATTTTTATTACGAGTTACACATTTTTATTGAATTCGTCTATAGTTACCTAATTACTCTCATCCATATAAACCGAACATTCATGAACAATGATCGTGTTCACGTCGTCCTCAGATCACAGGATATCAGATATTATAATTATCTTACATTAATTATCTCAACAATATCAGACAATTATTTAATTATAATTAAAATTATATATACGAAACACAATGAACGTCAAAGTGAAGAAATAGGAACACAAATTTAATTGAGATTTCTGGCATTACACAAAAAGGGAATATATATAACCTTTTGCGAACAAAATTACCATGAAATATGTAACCCATATTTTAGGTAACACTACACGTGTGTGTAACACATGTGAATTATCTTCGCAACGTATAATGATAAATGAGACACCGCGTAGGTATTGTTTTTAGTTCCACTTGGGTGACACCGCGTCTACATTGTAACATGCTTCGTGTTCATTGAAACATTTTTTATTCTTGATGTTTTTTGTAAATGTTACGGGTAAGTGGCAATTTTAAAATACACAACATAACATCGCGCCTGTAATCCCCGAAGGGTTAAGCAGAGGTGGACCCATTAGTACACCCACATTTCGCCAGTTATGTTTAAGTTCCATGTAATAGGGGGCGAGCCTATTTTAAAATAAAACAACGTAATATTTATTTAGTCTAGCGTGTTAGTTCAGACTTCTCCATTTGTCTTGTAGTCGGAAGCACGACTGTTGAGCATTAGGTCGTGGGTTTAAGATACGGGTCCAGCAAAGTGTTATTTCTTTAGAAATGTCTCAGTGGCAACCCGGAATTTGGAATTTGGTTGAAAGCCCCAACATAGTTAGGGAAAGGTTAAGCAGATGATGTCACAGCGTGTTCTTTACATACATTATACACATTACTAAGTTAAATTTGTCATCATCTCCCTACAACGTCGTTTATACCATTTGTACCTACAGTACCCGGCGATAAATATTGCACATCGACCTTTAGAAAGAGACAATCGGCTAATTTCGGCTTCGTAGAGCGTTATCTCTGTCGCACGAAATGCAAACAGTCCGGTATCTATTAGGAGCTGTTAAAACAATTATGATTTGCTTCCTTTGATAATTATTTTTATTCTTTGTATAAAATACGATAAAGGTCGATGTGCAATATTTATCGCGGGGTACTGTACATAATGCAGTGGAAAGAGATAAACATTACCTTTCATTCTAACAAATTATGCATCAACAAATAGAACAGTTTTTGGGAATTCCAATTTCTATGAATACCTGACTATTAAAATAAAACAAAATTAAAGTACTAAAATTTAAATACGAAAATTAAAACAAACCGGTCCCAAAATGATTTCAACAAAATTAATCGTATTGTATTAATGTTATGTATGTGCTCATAAACGTATCCTTTTATTCCTTCGAAATGATGATTTCACATTCTGGGTATTACAGTTTTGTATTCGAATTATATTGAAACAATAATTATGATATAAGGTAAATTAGTAGTATCTGCGAGTACAAATGAAAATGCGGACTGTAAATAAATAACATAAAGGCATATGATACGAGCCTGAAAATTTATTTACTTATACAGGTAATTTGTAGATGTGGCTACGAATATGTGCTACGGCGTAGGTAGTGCTACGGCGTAGGCAGCTACGGCTAATGAATGCTAATGCTCTTTTTTATTGTAACTGAAAGAATAACTTCATAAATTGCGGAATAAAAGGCTGTTTTTCCAATGGTTGATATTAAAATGATCCATTTAATAAATTGCACGCGCCATTTCATAGTAACGACATTTAATTAACTAGATTAGTTATAGTGGTTTGCAGAAATGGTTTATATTTGGTTTATTTGCAAGTCATTATTATGCTGACACTTTTAGACTGTAGCTATAGTCATACAGTTCTTTGTAATTAGTATAAATACCTTCGCTGATCATTTACTTTGGCTTACAAAATAGAATATTAGAAAGTATTGTATTTTTTTTAACAAGCTTTTATTTACTTTCATCTGCCCCTGTGTCTGTGCTGTGTATGGCTAATTAAATCTTGCAAGTTAGATTTGAGCCACTTCCCGATGTTCGATTGAGCTGAAATTTTGCGCAAACGTGCAATTTGCATGACAATGCAATATAATGATGTCACTGAGCTGGTCAGATGGTGCCGGAAAGTGGCCATGGGAACTTAATCAAATGTTACATGTTAAAGACCCACTTCCCGGTGTTCGATTAAGGTAGATTTTTAATACATATGCATGTTACATGACTATGGCGTGTATTGTAGGTAAGTACATTATTATTACAAGAATAAGTTTAGTATGCTTTAATATTTTTTTAATAATCATAAAAAATATTTCCATAATAATCTCTGTAATTTTGTATCAATCTCAAACATTTAAAGGATGTACTTAGTATAAATTGTTTACAAAATGTTCGCGCGAGACAAACATGGTAAACCCAAGGGCAAATGTTTGAGAGGCCGGCCGTCCAAACACACAGCTGCGTGTAATTTGTGTGAAAGCCGACGTCAGAAAGTTGAAGCTCTCTTAAAAATGTTATTTCATCCTTTCAACAGTTCTGCAAGTAATACGAGTTGCAACGTCTTATTCCATTTTCATGTCAAATAAAAAAGACTGACGATATTTTATACTTAATGGTGAAAAATTTTGCTGTTTTTTGCCTAGTATTAGATATTGGATTTTTGCATAAGGAATTTCTCAGTAGTCTGGAGTTTGCGAGTTCGTGGAACACCACCGTAACCTTATAATAATTAACAAAACACAAACAAATCCAAAAAGTCTTACAAAAATAAAATAACATTTACTTTTTTTTTAAACAATTCTGTTATTTTCATTTACTTTACGAAAATTTGACATTAACAACAGAAAGTCAATTATTATAATTTAAAACGTTAAAAATCTAATCGCAATCTCATCACAACGACAGTCAATGACAAAAAATTTACCCAAATTAGAGGTACCCTTGACAGATTGAGACAGATTAAATTGCGATCGTTCCTTAAAATTAATAAAATTGTTCCCCTATTTAAATACGTAATCTGTTGATTGAATATTAATGAACACGAATCTTAAATCATAAATTAACCCATAAAATGCATACCTCACTAAACCATAATGTCCAAACTTCACACGAGTAAGTACAGTCAACAAAAAAGATAGGTATCCAGGCTTGTCAGATATTGTTGAAATTTCTTAGAAACTGATGGATGTCTTCGATTGAAACTTAATGAATGAACTAATAAACATATTATCTAGTTTTTAAATTATATTACTTTTGAAAACATCAACAACAAACAAGAGCGCCTCGAATGTGTTTTAGTAACCTAATTTATATTTCTGCTGACGCAAATACTTTCCTTTAATCTGTATGTGTTTAGTTCTAAATTAGTAGAGTTTAAGTTAAATAAAATAAGTTTGCCATAATGTAATCTTAGATATTATTATACAAAAAAATCAACTGTCCCACATATAGCATATTGTTAGAGCTCCTACAGCCTGTGATACAGGATTATCCTAGTACGGGCACCTCACATTATTATACCTTCATTATTAATTTGAGATTCAGGTTGTATTTTATCTTTAAAGTTTCAGAATAAAGATTTATTATTATTATTTTCATTATTCATATATCCATTGGTTTCTAAGAAAACTTCAACTATATCTGACGACCCTGCATACCCATCTGTTTTGTTGAGTGTACGTCTGCTCTAAGTTGCCTTATGAGGCTAAACTTGAACGGCACTTACGCTGGTGTATTGAAGCAGTTTACTCCAAGAGTATATACTTGCAACTGCAAGTAGATTACCGCTTGCGGTTATCGCAGACTCGTTGATATAGGTACATGTGTGAACGTCGCTTTAGAAACACATTTTGCATAATGCAGACGATAAACATTAGAGGCTTGCTAACTAATATGAAGTAGCTTTATTGGTATATTGAACCGTGGAAAATTAAAGTACTGGAATAAAAATAACATAACATCACGCCTGTAATCCCCGAAGGATTAGGCAGAGGTGTACCCATTAGTACACCCACATTTCGCCAGTTCTGTTTAAGTCCCATGTAATAGGGGGCGAGCCTTTTGCCATTAATTGGACACAGACCCGTCTGGGTCTGTGCAGCCGGGAACCGAACCCAAGATCTCATGCTCAGCAGTCGCGCCTTGTCACCACTAGACCAACAAAGCAGCCAAAAAATAAATGGAATGAAAATAATATTCAAAATTTTGGTTTTCAAAACACAGAAAAAAATACTGCCTAGCCTTTTGGGAAAAGGCTAGGCAGATGATGATGGTTTTTAAAACACAGATTTGGAATTTCCGCCGGTACATAGCTAAACAGGCTATTGATTTTACTCGTTTTTTTTGCCGAAGCGGTCGACTGGAATAAATTTCCATCAGATGGCCGTCAAATTATTTCCTAACTTGAACTTTCTATATAAAAAATAAACCAAATTGATTCTTTGTGACAGGACAAAAATAGACACCGCAAAATATGATTACCGAAACTAAATCGATCACACATGAAGCGAAAGGTTTACCCGACGTCATGTATAATGTATAGTGTGTCCTTTTTTATTTTATACGGCAAAAAGTCCTCTAAACTTTATCAACATCGGCTGTAAATTGAATTGGACTACGGCCTACAGATGGGTGCACGACGAAGCCGAAAAAACGTAATTCTATAAAGTCAGCATGTGGAGATTGCGTCCATTGCCCTTTGCGTTTTTTCTGCTAACGTAGTAAAAAGCTTGACCCGTGTTAGCTATACGATACAACTTTATGTGAAGGGACTACACTATTCGGTTGGCAGAGACCACAAACTTTCAGTCCGTTAATCAAACATTGTGGATGGTGTAAATGGCAACAAAAGAAAAGCATAATTGAGAACCGAAAACATGTTGTCAAAAAAAGACAATAGAATATCTTTCTATTAAGGCTATGAAGACACGTTCCGAATTAAAACGACCGAAACCATTTGCATACCTAATTATCTACATCGAGAAACAATGAAAACTTGCAATGGTTAGACGTCATGACAGGGGTCAGCAATAGGAGAAGGGTCATTCAAATTCCTCCGATTGATTCAACCACAAACAGAGGTCACATCGGTCACTTAAGTGATAGAAGTTAAAGGCAAAGTTACTTCCGACATAGGTAGTGTAAAAGGAATTTAAATGATAGGTATAAGGCCAAAAGGTTTACTTTCCCTCATTAACACTTTGGCAGGAAAATAAATGTAGGCAGTAATGTAACCTTTCTTACGTTGTCGATTACGACGTAAGCTTAAAGATATTCTGTTGATGAACCCTCCCGCGTCAAACATGACGACCTTGCTTAATGTAGCGTGTGTTATTAAGTAAAGCGCTTTACATCGATTTATGTAAGCGATTTTTACATGTACGTGACGTGAAGTACCCAAAATGAGTTCAATGTTCTAGCAAAAATTACGTTGAACGATATTCAAAATAAATTCTTTAGTGAAATTCTTATTAGATTTTAAGATCGAATATTAAATCATCTTTGAACTTTTAAGTGGATTTGAATAAATTTATTTTTCAAAGTGAATGTTTAAGGTTATAACGTTACAGAAATGTCAAAATGTACTGTTAACTATCGACAGGATCAATAGGAAAGATGTCAAGCTCAAAGAAAGCAGACGTAAAAATCAACTTCGCTCAGCAAAAAATCTTTTAATTTACAAACCCAAATATTATGTAATATCCGTCTCAATTTTATGTCATGTAAAAGTTAATTTGGTTTTTGTACACAGAATTTTATTACTTTTTAGAAGTTGGCTATTAAATTTTCTAAGAACGCCCTGTTTAGAAGTCGACCAATTTCATTAGTTATTCACTTTGATCTCACGAATAATAGTCAAACTACAAATAAATAAAATCGAATAAGTAGTACTTAAGTGTTTTTAAATAAATTGTAAAAAATGTAGTTCAAATAAATAGGTACCTACGTGAACGTCAAAGAAAATTCCAAGTTTTACCTAAAATATAGCTGAAAGCGAATAAATGTCATTCAAAATTAAACTTTAGAGTCTATCAACATTTACTTTGAAATTTAGTACCCAAGTTAGTACCTAAACAGCGTAGAATTTTCGAAGGAACTCGAAAAGTTTTCAACTCGTAACAATCACAGAATAATGATTTCCTAAAAGCTAATTATTTAGTTTACCAAAATTGTTTTGACTAAGACTATTTCTTAAAAATTTTGATGTCAGTATCTAAAAGATTAAATAGAACTCTAATTAAGGTAACAGTAGTCAGTAACAGTGTGACGGAAAAACCAGTCGATTAATAATATTATTTTTCGTTTCGCACCCAATTTTTAACCGACTTCAAAAAAAGAAGGAGGTTCTCAATTCGGCCTGTATATGTTTTTTTTATGTATGTACACCGATTACTCCGAGGTTTCTAGTCCGATTAGTGTGATTCTTTTTTTGTTCGATGCAGTATACTTGCCATTTGGTCCCGTAAAAATTTCATCCAATTTGGTTTAGTGCTTTTTATTTTGTGAGCATTTTTCTAAATTAAATATATCGTGTGAGGTATTGTTCGAAAGGGTTTTTATTAAGGATTTCAAACATGAACACACAAGCACTAAAAAGTGAAAAATAAAAAGCTTTTTTACAAAAAAAGACAACCGCCTTCAAAAACTACAAAATAAAAAATAACTTAAGTTTGGAAGTCGGTGGCAATACCTACATAACAAAAAACAAAACCAAAGCCGCCGACTTCCAAACTAAAGTTATTTTTTATTTTGTAGTTTTTGAAGGCGGTTGTCTTTTTTATTTACACTTTAAAGGTGTTCCCTCACCTGGAGCGTTCGTCTGTAATGTAACATTTTAGATTCGACTTAAGCATTACATTACAATACTGCCTCACTGGCTGACGAGCATTCGCCTATAATGTAACATTAGATTAGATTTTCAGCATTTAGTTCATTTCACAATGTCAGACGAGTTGTAACAAAAACGAAAAGTTGTAACAAAATATTACACATTGTATCATCACGTTGCGCGTTGCTTAGTTCTCTTCCCTCACTTAAGTAATGCTCGAATCTGTAACATTATTATAGGCGAATGCTCCAAGTGAGGGAGGGAGCACCTTAAAAGCCAAAACTACAAATTGTTCTAGAATTTGTGAACTATACTTTTACTAGGCAGGTAGTTAAAGTTTAGAGTCGGACTGTATGTCAGGTACAGTAAAGTTAAATAAAATTATGCTAACATACATCAAAATCTCTGTAAACATAGACAACAACTAAAATACAGTGAATGTAGTAATTTAGAAAGTTAATATTCAGTACAGTTAAACTGTGTACGTTTAATTTGGGAGAGATTAATTTATTTAAATAAGAACTATAATATGGAAGTACAAACATTGATCAAGCAGGGGCCATAGTCCTTCCATAGTACCAGGCATGGAACCATGCAAGCCACCCAAACACATAGTCTCATTAATTGTAGGTACGAGTGCAGCGCCAGCCAGGGTAATCCTTGGATGCAGTTACATAGTGCATACAAGGATAATTGACCGTTGGTGTTTTATTTCATCTTAAAGCCGTCTACGGGTCCCTGCGAGTTGGCTTCGACTCCTTGTACGCCTTTCAAAGACCCTGTACCCTAGGGTCAAGTACATAAAGTTGTGGAATATTATCGAACACTGCATATGGATACATACTTAGCTATGTGTAAGTAAGTACTTTCCTTTTGCTTGTATCAACGTAATATATTTAGGTAGGTAAGTAAATCCCATATAAGATCAAAAGGTTTGATCTCACGCAAATTGAACAATGTATTAGCAAACCTTTTCGAAGTCGAAAAAACTTGATTCTCATGGATATTCATTTATCGTCTTTAAAGAGTTATTTACTATAATATTCTCATGTAATTTATTCCTGAAACGGAAATTCCAGTCCATTTACTCTACTTTAGCACTTTGGTTCGACGAAGGGAAAGAAATGCTTTTAATAAAAGTAATTTCGGAACAAATTTACTCGATTTGCGTCGGATAAAGGTTGAATAATAATTATGGAGGAGGGTTCCAACTAAGTAATTTGCTTAAGTTGCTTTGCTGTAAGCTTCGTATTGACGCTCCGACTGACGCGACGCTGGCATTCAAAATATCAAAAGTTTGCAGTGTACTCTCTCTCTGAATATTCATTGTTGTAATTGTTTCATTAGTTCAACTAACGTTTTATTAATCCACTGAGACAATAATTAATAAAGCTATTTGTATTATTATTAATGCCGACGCGTCGTTTTGAATTTGCGTTGAAACATTGTCATTCCCAAGGGTTTATTTGACAAAATTTATTTTTACATTACTGAGATGAGGTTGTCAAAATAATAAATCGATTTGCGGGTGATAAGGATTGAAAATGTTGAGATTGTTATTGGAACTGGCGTGTTATTTGAAAATATTTTTTTGTTCTTTTACATTATTCTGACTGCCTCGTTGGTGTAATGGTCGAAGAGTTAATGAAAATATTGTCAAAACTGTACAGTAAGTAGGTAGGTACAGTTATGAAATATTTTTTATTAATGTTATGGGGTTACTGGCTCGTTGCTCTAGTGCAGGGGTCACCAAATGGCGGACCGCGGTCCGCATCCGGACCGTCGACCCATTCTGTGCGGACCGCGAGAACACAGCAACTTGCACTACAAAGTACAGAGTACGTAATTTAATAAAATGTATCCCCCGTATCGTATCGATCCCCGTATCGTATCGTATCGCGGTGTGTCATTTTTCTCATTGATATGAAACTAATTTAAAAAATATTTTAAAAAACAAGCTTTAATTTAAAATTATTACAATATTGAGCATTGGACATTGTATTGTCATCAGAACTAAAGGTGTATGCAAAATTTCAGCTCAATCGTATATCTACAAATGGTTGAAAAATGGTTAGCAAATTTTGAAAGGACAACTTACTTACATACATACTTACATACGAACAGTGCAAGCTTAATAAAAGCTAGTAAAAAAAATAGCTTTGTT